>OX411730.1:14169218-24169218 GCA_948252095.1 Dicycla oo | reverse complement strand
TCGTTGTAACATGCTGGCTCGTAGGTTTGCACGTTGTACTAGGGAGGTGAAAATTACACTCTTTAGAGCGTATTGCCAATCTATGTACACGTGTGCCCTATGGGTCAGCTATACAAAGAGCTCGTACAATGCTCTGCGAGTCCAATACAATAACGCTTTCAGAGTTATGTTGGGGCTGCCGCGCTTTTGTAGTGCATCGGGGATGTTCGCGGAGAATGGCGTGCCAGATTTTTACGCACTGATGCGGACACGAATAGCATCCCTGATGCGGCGAGTGCGTGACAGCTCCAACAGCTTGGTGGCTATAGTAGCCGACAGGATGGACAGTCCAATGATGTGGCAATGGATGACCAGTCATCGTGCGTCATTCTGTTATGTAAAATAAGTTGTTCTAGTGTATTTTTTGTGTAGTATGTGTTTTCATGTATGTATGTATTTTGTGTATAAAATTATAATGTGTGTTTGTTTATGGACTTATGGTCTGAAATAAATTTATTATTATTATTATTATTATTATTATTAAAATCCCGGAATCACATCAAAACATACGGTTAAAGATATTTATTTCTCAAAAGAATTACAAATTCACTTATAGAGAAAACATAAACAAGTGTAAAACAGAGTTATCTGCCAGTAAGCGTAGATAAAAACAAAAACAAACAAGTCTTTAAAACTTAAAACTAACATTACAATAATACTTCGACTTAGCATACATTGTTTTAGCATAAACAATTACAAAATATACAAATCAGAAGAAGGCAGGTTAAACACAAGAAACAACACAACAGTTTTGAGAGATGTGGGTATGGTGCAATTTAATAGTAGTTGCATGTTTACTAAGGCCTATGACACAGTGCAGAACATAAGCGTTTTATTGAAATTGTTATAAGTATATATGTATATATATATTCTTTTTTCGATTAATATTTGTACATAAACTTATGATTTTATATATTTCTATAGACTATCATTAATTATTTTTGATTAATCGAAAGGCAGAGAAAGATCTTTTAATATATATTTTTTTAAAGTTTTCTTGTAAATGTATAACGATTTGATTTCTTTTATGTCTTTAGGTAGTTTGTTATAGAAGTCGGCCCCTTCATACATAATATTCCTCTTTCCATATTTAGTCCTAGGATGGTTTAAGCAGATGTCATTAGCTTGTCTTGTTAAAATTTTATAAGTTTGTGCCCTTTTATTAAATATTATCTGAGAATGTATATCCTTAGTTAGAATTTTTCTCACGAGTATACATGTGTTGTACTTATATATTTGAAGGAGATTCATAAGTTGTGTTTCTTTATAGATTTTTTCAGTAGGAGTTAAATAGTTATACCTAAATAGGGTTTTGATTATTCTATTTTGGGCAATTTGGAGTATTTTTAGGTTTGATTTGGCAGCAGTTCCCCAGACCTCAATCAAGTAGTCCAAATGAGATTTAACCATGGAGTTATATATAGTATAACGCACATGTCTAGGAAGACACCGCACTATACCACGGAGCGCACCTGTTAGTGATGTGAGCTTGTTTTTGATACTTTCTATATGTGATTTCCACGTTAATTGATCGTCAAGTATAAGACCAAGATATTTTTCTCGGTGAACTCTCTTTAGCATTTGACCATCAATATGTAAGTTACAGTGCTGATCAATCTTCTTATTTTTTGCTGCGAATATAATATAGTTGGTTTTAGATATGTTTATTGTCAGTAAGTTTGATTTAAGCCAAGTATGTAAGAGGTTTAGATCCTGTTGAGCTTGTTCTATAATTGAGCATATTGAGGTACCTGAGTAAAATAAACTCGTATCGTCAGCGTACAGTGCTATATCCCCCTTTAGACCGATTTCATGGATGCTATTTATGTAGATAAGAAATAATAATGGCCCAAGAATTGAGCCCTGGGGGACTCCGTAGGTGATTTGTCGAGGTCCACTTTGGACTTCACCGATTTTCACAAAATAAATCCCGGAATTTAAGAAATTGTGAATTATTTATTGCACTTTGAATACATTCCTAACAAATTATTATTTCGATGAATCTTTAAAGTGCTTTGTTTTACATAAAAGAAAATAAATTATAAAAATGTTGCCTGGGTTTCGTGAGTATTCACTTGATTCTTATGCGATTTAAAGGGCAATTTTAAAAATAAAAAGCAAAATATCGAATCAAATCAATATACATATTTATGTATAATTACAAAACTTCCTTGTTAGCACTATATAAAGAACCAGAGTAAAGTAACTACTTTACTCTAAGGTAAGGCGTGACTTAATAACGCATAAACTCTAGTCATTGGACTAATCATTATGAACAACTTTTACTATGGGACCAAACCTGAAATCGAGAAAAATCAAATCAATTGTTCTGTACATTTGGACGAATTATGCGAACATAAATTTAGGGAACCGCAGATTTTTTTTTTGCTACCTATTCCGACCTCTGCTCAAAACATAAACGTTTTTCTTGTAGTTTCGTAGGTTTTGATTTTCATTCAAACATACAGAAAATATTAAAATATCTCGGCGTCTAGCTTTCGCTTACCCTGGACAGTAATAATCTTTAAGTACCTGAAGTTAACCATTCGGATTTTGACTGAACTTTTTACTACGTCAGCCGACTTTAATTAAAGCTTTTGTACACATAATTTATAGTCATAGGTTTTCATTTCAAAAGACCTTAGAAGGAAATACCCATTAGTTTACCCATCATAAAAGCGAAATCATCGTTTTCAAATGCGACGCATGACATCGAGACAAGATCGAAAGTACCATGTCAATTACCATCACCTTGTACTATGAATAATGTACCATGTATGTAGGCCCTCGTAAAACATAGGTTCCTTTCACTTTTTCTGCTTATAAGCTTTCTTAGACTTGATTAAATGTAATTTGATTGTGAAACATTGGCAATTTCAAAGGTTTGATGACAAGGACCAAAGCTGTAAAGACAAAAAAAAAACTTTGTAGGTAAAGCTCAAAATTGACAGAGCTTTAAATCCTAACAATATGTGTACTAGAAAAACATAACGCGACAGCAGTTTCAAGAAGCTTGCGCAAACAATTCGTGCTGTTCAAAGTTTATCCCCGCATCAAATCTTATGTACGTACGAGCTTATGCGTTCCTGGTAGGTATTTATACAAAATTGTCTTTACTGAGAAAACGTTTTATGAATCTGGAGCGTACGGTACATCCAGTCCGTGTTGCCGTCTCTTTCTCGCATCATGTTGTCCTTGTTAGACATCAAACTTGAAGAATGCCGGTATTTGGTTTCATCAGCTGTTATTTTGTTTGAACGAGTGCATTGGCCATGATTGATGATGGAGCGAGAAAGATCCTGTTTTCCGATTTTGAGTAACGAGTTGTCTCGTTAAGACTATTTACATTGTGGGTACATTAACATTTCTGCTTGTGTTGGGAGTAAAGGTACATAAATAAACCAAAAGGCATTTGCAAGTTAACAGGAAAGTGTATAACACCAAGGACTGTCTTTGAATGCAAATTATAATTGGTTGGATTCCCGTGAATCATTTCTGTTCATCAATTTAATAACATTCACCGACAAGATACAATCTTAATAGTTTACAAATATGGGTCACCCTTTCGATTTGTAAATGCGGCATGGAGCCTGATACCACGCTCAGTCCCGACCTCCTGCAACTCAACTGAGTCCAGACTGGTAATGCAAAAAAAATGTTCAACCAGCCATCTGATGGAAATTGGTCACGGCTGTGTTGACTACTGCAAAGCTACGGTTTCCTGAAGGCGCGGTGGCCGTCATATTATAACGGCCATCATTAAACCAAAGCTCACAAAACCAAGGAGGTCTCCGATGCGCTGCCAACTAAATTGAAGCAGCATTCATTTAGGGATTCAACTTGGTAGCGCTTTACCACTTAAACGATGGTGATTATTTGGAAATTCCTGACTTGTCTATGACTAAAGCCTGGCTTCCAGCTTAATGTATGACAACAATCAAAATTGCCCCTCTGCTTGTAACATCATATTAAAAGGAATTTATTTAATTCTGTTGAATTGCAGGACACGTGCTGAATGCTAATAAAGTACCTACTGTAGGTTTATATTTCGCTGTTTTTTATGTGATGGGTTACTAAATTTATTTGTATTGTTGTCATCATCATCCACGGCCACAATGCAGCCACTGCTAGGTATACTAACCAATGTTGTAAATGCAAAAGTAAGTTTGTTTGTTTGTTTGGAGTTTGTTGCACCACTTCTTCTCCTCAGCTAAAGCACTAGGAAGTGGTGAAGGGCGGGCGTTTTGGGGGACTGTCTTATGTAATTTTGACGTTCGAAAAGTGCTGATTCTCAGCCTAGTTTGAATAAATGACTTTTGATTTTGATTTGATTTTGTTACCTTTTCACGCCTAAACCGATGAACCGATCATCTTGAAATTTTGCATATACGTTGTCAGGTGTACAGAAACGGACATAGGGTACCTTTCATCCCGAAAAAAGTATTGTTCCCGAGGAAAACAACAATAACGTTCTTATGATAGTATAGATGGCGCCACGTGTACGTTCTTACGTTTACTATGTACGTTCGAACGTAGATCTACGCGAGACACAATGACTTTTCAATAGTTTCTGTAATTACGAAATACGCAATTGAGCGCGATCAGTACATAAACCACGTTTAAAAGCTGTCAGCGTCATAATTTTCTTTGGAATATTGACACTTACAGCTTTTGAATTCGGTTTAGATGGTTTGATTAGGTCTCATCACGATCAGCAGATCGCGTTCAGTTTCATTGGTGAAATGCGCACTAAGAGTCTTGTCGTTGTGAAAAAGCCAGTCAGCTAGATTGACTGCAGATGGTCTGTCAGAGTTAGGCATCATCACATGCAGAGAGGCTTTAAATTAACCCTTATGAAGGGCCAATCAATTTAATTATCGCTGGATTTTGTATACGTGGATCTTACATGAACCCAAAGACAGTCAATAAAATAGTAGTAGTTTTAATGTTATAAGACCACCTGTTGACCTACATAATCATACTACAGTCATAAAATAAAGACGTGTCTATAATATTATTCTGTCTAAAAATATGCTAAATATGAAGAAAATAATAAATTAAACGAGTATACCGTCAGAATATTAATAGCATGGTCTTCGTTTTGTTCATATTAATAGCATGGTCTTCGTTTTGTTCATATTAATAGCATGGTCTTCGTTTTGTTCATATTAGTATGCAGTGCGATAGCTTGAGGCTTGAATAATATTAAATAATTATTGATCTTATAAAGTTGCTCACTAGGTCAGAGAAAGACACAACTTACTATAGTTAAGTAACTATACTAAGTTGTAGTACTATACTTACTATAGTTAAGTTAGTTAAGCGCAAGTCCGATCCTGCATGGAGTATTGCAGTCACCTTTGGGATGGATCAGCTAAGTACCAACTAGCCGCGCTTGACTCGGTGGAACGCAGAGCTAAGAGGCTCATTGGCGACGTAAAACTGGTGGATGCCAAGCTTCACAGCTTGGCTCATCGCCGCAAGGTTGCCTGCTTGTCGGTCTTCTACAGATTGTACTTCGGAGAGTGTGCCCGAGAACTCCACGACCTCATTCCACCGGCCCCCTTCTACCACCGGACATCTAGACGCACTGCCAGTTACCATCCCTACCTGGTTGCTATTCCACCAATTCGCACTAAGCGTTTCCAAATGTCTTTTATAATGCGCACAGCAAAAGAGTGGAACTCACTACCTGCGTCTGTGTTTCCGAACGTATACAACCCTAATCTCTTCAAAGTGAGAGTGAACAGGCTTCTTCTGGGTAAGCTCACTCCATCGTCGACTTTGTCTCTGTCACCTCTGACCTAGACTAGAGTCAAGAGAAAACCCATCACAAATAAAAAATAAATAAAAAAAAGTTCCCTAACTAAACCTACATTTTTCCGGTCATGTTTAAAGACCCTTGTAAAAGAGATGAGTTAATGAACAAAACAATGAAGGTAGTGCAAAAAATAATTATTTAGTCTAATGTAAGTTCATCATCATCATTCTCCTGCCCTTGTCCCAATTTATTTGGGGTCGGCGCAACATGTCTTTTTCTTCCATACTTCTCTATTAGTCGTCATCTCGGTAGTCATTCCCTTTCTGGCCATATCATCTTTCACACAGTCCACCCATCGTTTCTTTGGTCTTCCCTTACTCGTATAGCCCTCCACGTTCATATTCAACACTTTCCTGATGACATTTTCCTCATTCCTCCGCATCACATGCCCATACCATGACAACCGATTTCCACACAACTTTTCAGTCACCGGTGTCACTTTCAGACTTCCTCTTACATACTCATTACAGTCTAAATTGTAGAATTTATATAAAGCTAGCAGCGCCCCGCGGTTTCACCCGCGTAAGTCTCGAATCCGTAGAAATATGGGGATAAAAGTATCCTATGTGTTAATCCAAGTTATAAACTATCTGTTTACCAAATTTCATCAAAATCCGTTCAGTAGTTTTTGCGTGAAACAGTAACAAACATCCATCCATCCTCACAAACTAAGTAGGTTATAATCCAGTAAGGGCTGTGTTCACCAACATTTAAAACGGCTATTTAGATACGTATTTAATCAGTTCTTTCCTTTGAAAGTTTGACATAAACCAACTTTTTAAATACGTAACCGGCGGTTTGAATGTTAGTCAACACAGCCCTAAGGGGTTTATTTAAACCATACGTTTTTGAAGATTAAACGTCTTTTAAGCAACGTTAATAAAGGGGTAATTGTCTATTGCAAAATTCACTACATAATTCTTTGTCACGTTGAAATTTTATGATATTGTCAGAGCTTATGACCTATTCCAGATACAAATCTAAATTAATCATGCAGCTTGACAATCACACTTTCCCATTTTAAATTAAAAGGCATATCACAAACTTGCATTTTGACAAATTAAGTTATATAGAAGCACGGCGACGCATCGCATTAAGTAGCAATTTGGCAGTTGTAATTACGTTTATTTTGAATCTTAATTTTTTTTAAGTATAAAATTTTAATTTCTTATTAACTAACGTTTATTCTGGTACAAATTTTATTAGATGAGGAAAAATTCGAGAAGCGAGGCCGCTATAAACTACACTAATACGAGTAACTATTCTCCTCTTTAATAAGTCAAAGCTATCGGTCTTTCAGTTTCAAGTTGGCGATTTAACGCAAAAATCACGGTCGAAATATAATAGGGGCCTTAAAATATGTATGTTCTATTTCAAACGAGACGGTACTAAACGTCATTACAGATCACAAAAGTTAATCCCTCCGAGCCACATAAACTTTACTAACACAGAAAACTAGGGATTAAAATAACTTCCAATGTTTATTACAACATAAAGTTTTATAACACCATGATCATAATACATAATATAAAATATTGTAATTTTACCTTGCAAATTCCCAATAATCACTTAGAATGAGCCGACTTTAATAATTTTGTACAGCATTTTGAGCTTAATTTTTTTTGACATAAGGTTTGGATTTTATTGCTGAATTTGCTCAGTTTGATTTGATTAAAATTCAATTTAATTTTAAACTTTAAAAGCCACTTTATTCAATTAAATTACCTTCTTAACCCACTCGCATAATAAAAAACTTCATCGCGTTTTCTCTTCATATAATGTGAATAAAAGCCTGTAACTGTGCTACTACAGGGTAAACGCGATTACTTATATAAATAATATAATTCCATACGGTAAACCGGGGTTACTTTGATACTACGGGGTTACTTTGATATCGACTTTCGACTTATGAAAAACATATTTTTGTAATATCTACAACGCCTTACTATCAGTAGTTGGCACTTCTGATAGTTTCTTTTTTAATAAGGCGTTGTAGATATTACAAAAATATGTTTTTCATAAGTCGAAAGTCGATATCAAAGTAACCCCGTAGTATCAAAGTAACCCCAGTTTACGGTAATCAATCTACCTAGCCTTTTCCCAACTATGTTGGGTTCGGCTTCCAGTCTAAACGGATGCAGCTGAATACCAGTTACTGGGTAATACGATACCCCTTGGTAAGACTGGTTGTCAGACTTTCGGGCTTCTGACGACCCGTAACGACTGCCAAAGATCCACGAATGACAGCCGGGACCAACAGCTTAACGTGCTTTTCGAGGCACGGAGGAGTCTCGGTGTAATGTAAAGATGGTCACCCATCTACAGACCAACCCCGGCAAGCGTAGCTTAACCTGATGGATCGACCCGTGCGGCTGTTATTACTTAGCAACGAGCTCCTCCATATAATTCCATAATAAAGCCCATAAATTATGACCAAAATATTAATTAACCCAGCTTCTGCCCGCAATTTAGTCCGCGTGACATTTCGTCCCCCGACCCACCGTGTCACATCGAATCGTCCGCTCGCGTTAATACATCAAAGACAAAAATCATTTTTTCAAACTAGGCTGAGAATCAGCACTTTTCGAACGTCATAAGACATTCCCTCAAAACGCCCGCCCTTCACCACTTCCTAGTGCTTTACCTGAGGAGAAGTGGCGCAACAAACTCCCCAGCAGCACAGCTGTCTGTTCAGTTAAAAAATATGATTCTATACAACTTCGTTTTCGCTCAACGTTCTTTCCGACGTTTTTCGTTTTGCTCGGCTCCTAGTGGTCGTAGCGTATAATACCAGAATTACCCATCAAAGGCATAACGAGTTTTTCAAATCAGACTGGTGGTTCTAGACATTTTTTATATATGTGTACATAAAAAATATTTTTTTGATTATCATTTACTGTTAATGAGATTGAGCTTTTTGACAATCATACATACGGACTTCGTAAGCTAAGATATGTAGAGATAGATGGGAATCTGTCGGCAACATTTGGGTATTTGTGCAAAACCATAATTATTATATGCTGGATGACTTTTTTTACCGTCTTGAAAAAATAGGGTATAATATAATAGGTGAACGGAGCAGTAGCCTATGGCATACCTAGTTTTTTTTAGATACTTTTTATCGATCTATAAAGTTTTTTCAAAATTTCTGTTTTTATTGTTCTAGTTTATTTCAAATGTGTAGTGTTTATTGATAGAGCAATTTCTGTCTAAGCTATAGAAAAAAACAAAAAAAAACTAGGTATGGGCTTCTACTCCGTTCACCTATTATACCATATTTTATTCAAGACGGTAAAAAAATCATCCTGTATAACTTACCACAATTGTGTACGAGTGGATAATCTTAATTAAATGTAACTGTTTCCGAATGGGTGGAGACCAGTATTCTGTAAAAATCTCACCGTGAAAACGTAGGTCAAGTGAGCTTGAAGTGAGCTGTCATTCCACCTAATGCTAGGGAGTCTACTAGTCACAGCAGCGCTTGAAAGTTTTTACGGTGAGATTTTTACAGAATAACACTACCGGTGTTTATATGTTCTTGATAATATTTTGAAAATGTACTTTTATATTGAATAAACTAGCTGAGCCGACTGAAGTTGTCCTGTCCAAATGTCAATAATTCATACAAAAATCCCATAGAAAAAAGGATTTTTCAGTTTTTTCCGAACTTGAAAAATTTCCGGTATACTTTTCCATTTTTTCTTTCCATAAAAATCTAATCCGGACTATTACAAATATTTTAAAATAAAACAATGCCAAATCGATCCAACTGTTCTCAAGTGATGCGCTTACCAACGAACAGCATTTCATTTTAATTTATAGGAGAGCACTTGACATTGAAATACGACGAAAGTAATTAATATAAAATGAACCACCATCTTGGAAATAAATAATTTATAGCAAATTGGTTCATAATAATAATATTAGAAATGCAATATAAATGTTAGGTCTCATTTATTATTATATTTACGCAATATTGCATTTTATTCCTTTTTATTAAACTAAACTAAGCTTCACTGGATTTAATTACTTTTGTTGGCGGTGATATTAGACGGTTTAATATTTATTCCATTAAGGCTTGAAATAAAGCATGTAGTTTATCAAAATGTGTCGAGAGGAGACAGAGAGAGAGTTAAATGTCGATTGATAAAATATTCCGTTTATAATCTTGAATTCTGTTTGAGGACGTGTTTATGCCATATTTTAAGAATAATTTACCGATTTTAATTTAACTTTATAATATACATTAGCTGCAGTGAATTTAAAATAACATCATTGCATGCTATGGAAACGTCACCATCATTGTCACTGGCAACTTTGTTCCACCCACTGCTGAGCCTCCTCCCTTTTGTGCCATGCATCCCTGGTCCGTGCGAGTCTCATCGAGGTCTTCCCCGTGATTTTCTGTTGGTCGTCCAACTAACGGCGCCCTAATTGAGCAACACACTAAACTTTCAACCAATCCGAAGGTTTCAGTAAATTTCAAATTAAAAGATGAGACTTAATGCAATAAAAGTAAGATTATTTGTGTACTTACTTTTATAAATCGTAGCACTTTACTAGGATAGCATAAATGTCAGAAAGATGACTGCAGATTTATCTAGTATCTGACATAAATAACATAAATAGAGAGCAATATGAATGCTCCGTGGTTACCTGCTTTTGATCGATGGGCGTTTTAAATGATTTATTGTGGCTGAAGCTAGACGGGTATTAATTAAAGTGCGCCTGCAATCTACAAGACGTAATTCAAAACATAAACCAAAACTACTTTATTATTTCTAACTAAACGATTAAAATTAATTAAATAAGCTATAGACTAAGCAATAATAGTTATTTATGCTACGAGTGCGGAAAGTAGGTAATTTTCGACGAGTGGCATTTTTATTGACGAGAGAGCGAAGCGAGCGAGTGTATAAGCCGACACGAGTCAGAAATCATCTTACGCGTGTGTATCATACAACGTTTTACTATGCGTTGTGCGAGGAAATAAAAAATATATATTGGAAAAGTATTTTTCTTTTGATTTAGCCTTTAGGAGGCTGTTGTTGGCATTTTTGCTTCTTGAATAACATTTTCTGGGGTTAAAATAAATGATTCGTCACTTGAACTCCACATTTTTAGCATATTTATACAGATCGACTAAGCAAGAAATTATTAAAATGGCAGGCTTATTTTAAATACATACGCGCTCATCATATCTACTACTGCGTATGTGCTACATCGTATCGCAAAAAGGCACGTGCAAAATATACGTTCAGCCAAACATATTTAATAAATATTTAAAATTAATTTATTGATCAAAATCTAAATCTCGAGTAATTAATAACGCGTATGAAGTATTAGTTTTACTTTACCTTTTATATGAATGATAATCTGTACTTGACTAATTTGTAAAACTTTTCTCAAATAATAAAAACTCTGCGTCGAAGACGAAGATAAAAAAAAAAACTGAAAAGTAAAAAACACCAGTGCGAAATAGTGGCACTTTCCGCACAATTTGGCTGCTTGGAAAACAATCTTTCCGAGCACATGCATTCTAAATAAAATTACAGTTTTACATACTTGAGAAAAATCGTAGAAAATCAAACAAAAAGCGATCCTTGTACTGTATTGACAATCATCTGAGTAATCAAAAGTAAACTTTGCATTACTAAGGACCAAATTTTTTTCTATCCAATTTATGTTGTAACGTTTTAGTAAAGGTATCAAAAGAAAATATACTCTAACACTTTCGTTTAAAATGTTACTCAAAGGAAAGCATGAAACGTTAAGAAAAGCTTTAAGTATTTGTCGGTGCTCGGTCCTTAATCTATCAACGTTGCACCAGCAATTGCAGCAGCTACATGACCAGAATTCATTATCTCTTGGTATATCTCCTCATGTTTTCCTTAATCGATTGTAGGCTGTGATACATTTAAATTGTGTATCCTCATGCTAAACGCTTTGAAAGTTAGGTTGGGAAATCACGCTTGGCTTTTGTTTTCTTTTTTTGTTTACTCTTTTGTTCTATGCGATCCTGGTAGTTTGATGGATAGTTTAGTCACCATATAAGTTTTTAAACTGACATGGTCACTGACATTATCATTAGAACTTAAAACGGGATATTTACCATGTATATTAATTGATTTGAGTTTCCGATATTTCGGCACTGTTGCAAATGCCATGATCACGGATAAACTGAAGTTATTGCGGGTGGATGTTTACGAGCAGACAAAACGGTCTACCCTCTTTCTTGTTCGTTTAGTGCGATTGACACCGCTACCATTGTCACTTGTTACACTCACAACTCGATTCTGTTCTCGACACACAAAACTCACTGTGTCCGCTCGCGAAGTATTACATTATAATTTAGGCACATTATTACTCAACAAAATATTTTCTATAAGTAAGCTAGCACACGCCAATATACAAAAAAAAAAAAAATCGAAAACTATACTCAAGCAGAAATAAAAATACAAAACTAAAAACGTAAGCAGAAATTTATACCTAAATAAAGGCCTCCAGTGATAAAGGATGTGCCCACTTACAAATATGAAGATTGTATATGAAGCCGAAACTCGAAGTCACAAATGATAAACTAGGACCATCGAAGTAAAATAAACAAAGTTAATTACTAATAATATTGAGAAAAATATTGAGCATTTGAGCGTGAAATATATTTTATTACCATGTATATTTTAATTGAAAACTGGTTTTAATTAATAAATTCAAATCAAAATGATATAGATGTCAATTTCAAATTATAATCCACTTAAAATTCGTCGAAATTATCGTTCTTTTTAATTTTATGTGTGACGAATAAATTATGGTTGCGTTCTGATCAGTAAATGAATGAATCAGTTCTTAATGAATGAACATTGAATTTTAAACGGGATACAAACAAGCTTTTTATGTTTCCGTGGGATTATTCATAACAAGATAATTGACCTAATCCACATTCGATTTTGAAGGCTTGATTTTAGTTTGTTTCTACTAACATGAGTCTAGATAGGCATTGGCATCGAAATTAATAATCCTAGAAGTTTACAAGATTGGAGAATAAGGTAGAGTTAAAATAAAATAACTCGTGATTCCTGAAGTACATACAAAGCACCAATAATATTCCTCGTTTTACTCGTCCTACGAGTTTCACCTACTTTTTTCAATTTTGTTTTTTTTTTGTTCTCATTTCTGATGATTGCCCTTTTCCTAGAAATGCGTTATTCTAGTATTATTCAACAATATATAAATGGAAAGCGGGCTGTAATTATGAGCTCTATGGAAAAAATATATTTCCCACCCCGGCTTCGCACAGGTGTACTTATGAAGAAAATGATACGTAATCTTCTCTTTAGAGTACGACCATGTAATGAAATAAAATGACAATTAAATAATTTCACAACAATAATACACCGAGTTCTAGAAACTACTATATCTGGTAGGTATAATAATATAACGTTCTGCAACTTTTTACTACTTTTTTCACAGAATAACCAAAACAACTTTATTTTTCGGATGTAACAGATAAAACTTTGTATGAAACTGAACAACTAAAAGTCAATTTCGAAGATCTTCTCTACTGTCTTCTGTCTTACTCACTCAATTTTTTTTGGAGATTTTTTAACCAAAAAATTTCACTTATTTTTCAAACATTTTCTTTCATAAATAAACTTTGCCCTGACAATCATAAACACAACAATAAAAGAATTAGCCAAATAGGTGTAACCATTCTGAAGTGATGCGCTTACATATGTGCATACATTTTGCAATTGATTTTTATTTATATAGAAAAATAACCCCTTATACAAAAATCAAAGGATTGGTACCAAGCTCCCATAAAACAGAGCAGTCTACCACAAAAGCCACAAGTCAATAGTTCATGAAAACAGTTACTAAACACCAAAGCAAAACGTAAACAAATGCACGCTCGATCGTAAGACAGTGTATCTAAATCATGTTTATGATAATCGGGCATGCACGTAGCGACAAAAAGTCGCATAGCAGCCAAGATCGGCGCAAAAAGTCGTGCGTCTATAACGGTACGGTACTTAATGTGATGAAACTGTACCTATTTTGCATATAACATGGCGCCCTGGGGAATGGGGCAGTAATTTCGTTAAGTGTCTTAATTTGGTAACGATAGTCGGTAAAATGTTTATCTGTTTTGAGTGGGACTTCCATTACGGATTGGTTAAACTTTTCCTCTTCTTGAAAAGTGAACTAAGAGAACTTCCAAGAGTAATGATATTGTTTGTCCGTCTGGAGTAAGACTTTTGGCAGTCAGCCCTGCAAGAATAAGTTAAACAGATTTTTTTTTTAGTTTTTAGGAATAGATTTTATTTATTTACATAATCAACGGAAAAAGAATATTACTGTTGTTCGTATTATTTTTCATAAAACTCTTACTTATTTTTATTTACAAAAAAAAAATGCAATGTAATTTTAATAATTTACATATTTTATAACATGTGTATACTTAAAAGGCGTCAAGCTTGCAAGTCTGTTAACTATCTTATCTTTTTTTTTACAAAGATCTTTTTTTATTAATTAATACCCGTTAATTAAACCCTTAACTGATATTTCGCCTGGATCAAAGTGGTAGATGAAATCTGGGATGGAACGGCCATCATGGCTGTTGGTTAATTTTAAATACAGGGTTATTTGTATTTATTTATTTAACCATTTATGTACACACAAATAAACAGACAAGAATAAAGGAACAGAAAAATACGTACAAAGGTGATGTTTATTTCTAATGAAATCTCTTCAAGCGTACCTGTTATAGTACAGAGGATAAAAAGAGATGTAGACACCGTGTGTAAAAATAGAAGAGAAAATAAAATACATTAAATCTAAAAAACAATTCACTTAGGAAATAAAACAAAATAAATACTTAAATACATACATGCTTCTAGAATAAATATCACTAAAATAACTAATAACTATGACGAAATGGAAAGATAGTGTTCTTTCACTCTTCTTTTAAATACTGCAACACTTTGGCAGTCTCTAACGTCAGGTGGAAGTGAATTCCACAACCGAACCGCGTGCACAGTGAAGGAGTAGGAGTAGAAGGCGGTGGAATGGGAAGGAAATTGAAGGAGGTTTCTAAGTTGCGACCTGCAAAGCACATCAAAAGTACGGGCGTAGGATAGGTGTCATAAGGGGTAATTTGCTTGCAAATAACCTCTACTAAATCCCCTTAATGGACTGCCGACATATTACCAATAAACCTGCTGATCGTGCCGAGGCGAAAAAGAGTGTGACCCATAAACTCAGTGGATTCGGGGATCAAGGAGGATCTGATTATCAAAGAGAACGACGAACCATGCCATTTTCCTCCCACAAAAAACAATACGTGCTTTATTTGAATAGCAAAAAAGTATAGTAGTATTTACTGGCACACAAAATCCTTGTTAAGTGCGTCGGCATCACTCAAAGCAACTCAAACGTGTCGGGTCTAAAGATCACCTCTAACTTACTGTACCTACGTGAGTTGAGTCTACCTATTCTGTAATAATAACCTACTTCTCACTGACTTCTTAAAATTTAGGCGAGATACCTATTATCACACGCGTTTTTGTTACGTGTGTATTTTTGGACACATACATCACTAGGAATATTAAAATCGTGTGTGCACTAAAAGGAATCAATGGGGTTGTTTCCCGGAAGCTTCGCCGCAAGAGAAAAACGTGTGCATTGTGTGGACGATTTTTTAAGTATTTGCGTGTTGTTTTTTCTCGTCTATTTGTGTTGCTTCACAATGTATTCTTCCTGGCATATCGTCCAATTGTGATTATTCCGAACCTGACCCGAAAATCCTAACCCTAGACGGTCGACGTCGGGCACCCCGAGGTTCGGTTTGGTTAGGTTCCTTTAAACCCTGCAGCCAGAAATAGGAGCCCCGCGCAGCGGGGCTCCGTCAACCTGTTGTCAGTTTTATTGCTTGGTTCAATTAAGAATGATATTTTTAAGCTACCTACAAGCTATCAATATATATAATTTATCAATATTTAGACCAAGTTATAATGTGTATATATGAAAGGAGATGTTTTTTTTTTCCTATAATTATGGCCCAACAGTGTACCTTAAGAACAAAAGTACGAAATTACAGGAAAAAATACGCAGATTCTAAAAAAAAATATATCGAATTTATTTGCGCATTTGTACCACCTGAAATTGTCGATCGAAGATGTTAAAACTTGTAATCCAAGAATTTCAATCTGGCAATCTCATGATTTATTTCTCCGACGATGCGTTTCGTTACTTCATTTTATAAACGTGTGAAAACCTAAAACTGTACTGTTTAGAATTTGTTTATGTATTACAAATAAGTTTTTTTTTTTCTAGCACACATTTTTCGCGAATTATTATGGGAACAAGAATTTACAAAATATATTTATTTCACATGTCGTATTATTTTTCGCGTTTGGTTATCTACGCCCAAAAGACAGGGCTCCAGGCCAGGGCCGGTTTTTTTTTTCTATTGTTGTTGATATTATTGTTGTGTTGTCGTTGTCATTCCGTTTCGGTTACCCGTCTCTGGAGTACTATTTCCTATGTGTGAATTCCTTTTTGGTGACTTGGCTTTACTTCCCTGGACTTCCGATAGATTTATTTCCACTTGATGACTTTTTTGGACTTACTACTGATTTGGCTGCGATCGTTCTTTCGTTGGATCTCGACAACTGTGCGACATACTCTGGACTCTGATTACTGACTTTTTATATCAGCTTTGCGTAAGTGCACGACTTTATCACGTTTTTTTAACATTAACATATTAATACTGATTACGAAAAAATATGACGACAATCAAGTCTTAAAGACATTTATAATCATGTATGTATAGCTATTGGCGTTGTTGGCGTAGTATGGTCATTGTGTACTTATTTTAGATCTCTTGTCAGACTTCGAAAGTGTGGGTATAGCTTTTTCCGTTTACCCTATATTTACTACATTCTTTGCCGTCTACGGTGGGTAGGTACTTTATTTGAACACCAACCAATGTAATATTTTGACAGATGGAACAAATTGACAGCAATCAAAGCTGTTATGGACGTTTCTTTAAATGCAGTTGCGTTGCGAGGTAATGTTTTTTCATATGCTTTTATTTCCTAATCTATCTAATATTGAAGGATTTTATATAGTGCTAAAAATACAAATTATTGGAAGGAATTTGAATAGTAATTTGTACCTCGGTACATGTTTGGGCCGAAAAAAAAACACCTCCTTTTGCTTTGTGTTTTTAACTAGTCGTTTTTATCATATTAGACTAAATAGGTTTTATGTCTTTTGAGTGGTTTATCAAACGACTTTATATTGAATGTATATTATGCTTATAAAAAATTGTTATTTAAAAATTATATCAATCGTTAATTACTTATATAATATTAACTGATCGTTAAATCAAATAAAATTATAGATTCAGTGGTTATATCTTGTAAATATTAGAAAAATTGTAATTATATTATATTTTAATTACCCACTATAATCCTATCCTAAGACCGCAATATTTAAAAAAACAATGTTTTTTTTTCCTTTTTACAAAAACCGGTCCAATACAAATTCCCTTTTGCTCTCACGCCTTCATTAGACTAGTGAAGCTTAATCAAAGTAATTACTAAAATATACTTTCACATGTGTCGGATAGTTTCGGTTATAAACACGTGTTAGTGGGTTGGCGCTTACTGATGTAAAGCGCGTTCGTGGTTTTAGATACAGGCTGATTTTTGTTTGAGCACATACGAAAAAGATCAAGAATAAGTTAAACAGAATTTGTTTAGTTTTTAGGAATAGATTTTATTTATTTACATAATCAACGAAAAATGAATATTATTGTTGTTCATAATATTTTTCATAAAACTCTTACTTTTTTAAAATTTAAGATGGGATTGCTCTTGACTCTAGTCTAGGTCGGAGGCGACAGAGACAGAGACAGAGACGACGATGGAGTGAGCTTACCCAGAAGAAGCCTGTTGACTCTCACTTTGAAGAGATTAGGGTTGTATACGCTCGGAAACACAGACGCAGGTAGTGAGTTCCACTCTTTTGCTGTGCGTATTATAAAATACATTTGGAAGCGCTTAGTGCGAATTGGTGGAATAGCAACCAGGTAGGGATGGTAACTGGCAGTGCGTCTAGATGTCCGATGGTAGAAGGGGGCCGGATTAATGAGGTCGTGGAGTTCTTGAGCACACTCTACGAAGTACAATCTTTAGAAGACCGACAAGCAGGCAACCTAGCGGCGATGAGCCAAGCTATGAAGCTTGGCATCCACCAGTTTTACGTCGCCAATGAGCCTCTTAGCTCTGCGTTCCACCGAGTCAAGCGGGGTTAGTTGGTACTTTGCTGATCCATCCCAAAGGTGGCTGCAATACTCCATGCAGGATCGGACTTGCGCTTTGTAAAGAATTAAAAGCTGTCCAGGCGTAAAGTATTAATTTACAAAAAAAATGCTGTGTAATTTTAATAATTTACATATTTTATAACATGTGTCTAAAGGCGTCTTCAAAAGATATAAAAAATAAACATGTATGTCAATTACACAATTATTTTCACATGCGTTTAATACTAACGTGCTGATTACAATTTTATTTTTTCAAAGACGTAAAAAACGTCGCTCTCATTTTTCTGCATTTCTCTGCTAATGGCTATCACTTATCAAGTCTGAGCTACATTCTTATTAAGGACTGTGATCTGATAAGACCGGTTTTTATTTTAGTTTTAATTAGCACCAGATTCCAAGATATTGCCTGCTTAACGAACAGTTACTTGTTACATAATGGATGTTGATATATCGAGTATCTATTGAGCAAGTGAGAGATTACGGTATATGCTGGAAAAGCTTGATCTAACTAAAGGATATCTACATTATATGAAACGTGAAAGTTACAAAGGGCGGTCTCAACGCCTTTACGATGAAAATATGATTAAAATAACAGTAAATTTATTTAAATCGAGTTTTACCACGACATCCTAACTTAATTAATATTATAAATGCGAAAGTAAGTTTGTTTGTTTGTTTATTACCTTTTCACGCCCAAACTACTGAACCAATCAACGTGAAATTTTGAATACACGTTGTTAGGTGTACAGAAACGGACATAGGGTACCTTTCATTCCGAAAAAAATTACTGTTCCCGACGAAAACAGCAATAAAGTTTTTATGATAATAGATGGCGCCAAGTGTCTTTCGAAACATGATTGAATTATATTATTATAGAAAATTTAGTAGTGAAGTTTTTTTTATTAAGCACCTAATACATTTTGTGAGTCGTAGACCGACCGATGTTGATAGACCGGTTCTTCATCCTCCTAACTATACTATTATAGATGCGAAAGTAAGTTTGTTTGCCTGATACCTTTTCACGACCTAAACCTCTATTCTAAATTAACGCGAGCGAAGCCGCGGGCAAAAGCGGGAAAAAGGTAATAGTTTGCAGATTTTAGAATTACTCCTAGAAATATTCCCGAGAAAAAGTGGTTAAACTCTTTACGACTATTTTAAATAACAACTAAAATATTAGTTCAAGAGAACTTTTAGTAAGAAGTGTCTGTCAAGTAGCGGATGTCTACTGGCCGATATAACTTAAAATTGCTGCCTGTACAAGTTTTCCAGACATTTTACGAGCCATATGTACAGTAACAGTCAGAAGTCGACTAGCAATCTCACAAAACTATGGCATAGCAATATTAGTTGTACTTATGACCTTTTTCTATTAGGTTGGGGAAAAAGTCTTTTCGCATTATAGTATGTATGAACTTGTAATAAAATCTCTTTGGCTATACTATTTGTTTTTTCGGTCTCTTCAGAATTCTTTAGGCAGTGTCAGGTTAACATCACAAGAGGACTGCCAAAACCACTTGTCGCGGTATTTTGACCAGAAGTCCCAAAATTTCTATAGCAATGGGATCATGTCCCTACCTACAAGATGGCAAAAAGTTATCGAACAAAATGGTACATACATACTTTAGTTAAATGTAAATAAACTATATTAAAAAATGTTTTGAATTTTCTTAAAAAATGCGAAGAAACTTTTTCCCCAACCTATTATAAGAACGTTTGACAATACTACACATGGGCAACTTTGGCAGCCCGTATAGCGCAGGCGATAATAGTCATTGCGGTGTAAGTGGACTTCTAGACGTTGACTGCACCTAACCCATAAGGGCAACCATTTCATATTCTCCACATCCGAGTGAAAATTTCAAGTTATTGAAGAAACACTAATAATAATAAATCAATGTAGTTATTAAAAACCGGACTAATTTCAGAATGTTTATCATTATTTACAAGTTTTAATAAGAAGTGTCCGGTCTTAAACGATCTACCTGTGATTAAAAAACGAGTTTCAATGATGTTACTGATTTTACTCCAGTTTTAATATCGTATTGAATGTGAGAAAGTGAAATTGTTGTCGTTTGTTAACAGATTTATGGTGGTACTCATTCTCATGTAGGTAAGTGTAAATACTGTAGCGCCAGAGGCTATATGCGTAACATAAATACGAAAAACGTGATTTGAAAATGCGTTAAGTAGAGCGAATGTTGGTCGAAATCAGTCCAATGCTTTTTTGTTTGTTCGTCAAAACATCATCATCATTCTCTCTCATCATTTGGGGTCGGCGCAACATGTCTTTTTCTTCCATACTTCTCTATTAGTCGTCATCGCGGTAGTTACTCCCTTTCCGGCCATATCATCTTTCACACGTTCACGCACATCCATCGTTTCTTTGGTCTTCCCTTACTCGTATAGCCCGTCGTATGTGTTCGTCGAAACAAATAAATAATCAGATACATCTTTTTCGCAAACGCTAGTCATTTTTCACAACATTTTTAATATTCTGTGTTTGCGAATTAGTTTGATAAATTGGCATTATCATAATAGCTAAAAGTGTATAGTTAAAAAACAAATAAGACAGTTATTGTAATGACTTTTCCCACAAAAACAAAACTAGAAAAGTAATCGGCTTAAAAAACAAAGAAAAACTTTGACCGATTACAAAGTTCATGACGGTATTTAACTTATTTTAACAAAAACATGCGTTTGTGAAAAGCAAAACAAACAAAAATGTTAACAACCTGTATAAGCGGATTTACCGCTAAGTTTTATTCGTCGTGCAAAAAAACAGGCTCAGTGTAACACAGTCGTACGTGCGAGCATGCCGGGAAAACGTATAGTTTTGTGCAAACCAGCAATTTGGCACTATGTAGACAATTTTAGCAGCTAGATAGAAGGTTGCATTGCGATGTAAGTACGATATCAGCGGAAAAAACTGTAGGTATGTTTTTGGGCAGGAAAGGGGCAACTGATAGAATATGTATGATGTATGGTGGACGTTCACATAAGTGACAGGACAGCTTTCACTAGGTCTGAGAAATAGTTATAATCTTTGCAGGTGTCGTGATGGGACGCCCGGTTGGAACGAAGTTCCTTTCGCTGTATATTATGTATGGCCTCAAATTTCAAATGTCAAAAGTTTTTAGTTTTTTAACACAGATATGGCTCTAACTTGAGGCTTAACTGGCTTGAGGAGCTCGTGGCTAAGTAATAACAGCCGCACGGGTCGATCCATCAGGTTAAGCTACGCTTGCCGGGGTTGGTCTGTGGATGAGTGACCATTTTTACATACCGAGACTCCTCCGTGCCTCGGAAAGCACGTTAAGCCGTTGGTCCCGGCTGTCATTCGTGGATCTTTGGCAGTCGTTACGGGTCGTCAGAAGCCCGAAAGTCTGACAACCAGTCTTACCAAGGGGTATCGTATTACCCAATAACTGGGTTGTGGAGGTCAGATAGGAAGTCGCTCCATGTAAAATACTGGTATTCAGCTGCATCCGGTTATACTGGAAGCCGACCCCAACGTAGTTGGGAAAAGGCTAGGCAGATTGATATGGCTCTAACTAATGGAAAAGGATTGACACTTGAAACTGTCGGCATAACGCTTTTTCATTAGGGGACGATTTCTGCTAGTTTACTTCTACCGCAAGCCGCGTTAAAAACTTCGTTCCTAAAAACTTCTGGACAATGTGTTGTCCGTATTTTTAAAAGCGAATAAAGTAATAGAGGATTTATTACATTTTAAACCCTCAGAAACTGATTGCTTCATCAGAAACTTTTGTCCACGTCAAAAATGAAAGCATGGTAATAATATGTTTTTTTTTTTTTTTTTGCAAAAACTACCAAAATAAGGAACTGGTTCAATAAAGCCTGAGAACCTACGCACAAGTTCTCAAAAAAAAGCCATTATAAATGTAATGGCTTTTTTTGAGTACAGTTCTACAAAAAAATAAAAGAGAAAGACGTAAGTCTAGTTTCAAGCCAAATACCGTGGAACTAAAAGTGCTAAAATTCTTGAACAACCCGAATTTCAGCACTAAACCACGTTTATGCAATTTTCGTATTAAAATTTAACGATAGAACTTTTAAAAAGGTTTTTTAAAGCTAAAGTTTTGTGCTATCGACTCTGCTGCCGCATTTCACCGCAAATCTCGAAAGCTCAAATTGCATTGCAGTGTGATTTTTGTCGACCTATTTTGAGAGTTTGGTTCCTATATCATTGATTTTTAACCGTCTTCAAAAAAGGAGGTTCTGTATTCGACCCGTATGTATACGTATGTGTGTATGTTTGTTTGTATGTCCGCGATTTTCTCAAAAACTAATTATGATGATTCTTTCACTAACGTAATCGACATACTTTCAGGAAGGTTTTAGTAAATAGTAATACATACATTATTCTTATGTACGAAGTTATATGCATAAATGTACTGTATCTCAGGCTTTTCTAAGCTGATTTTGATGATTCTTTTTTTCGCTCATCTTGGACTTATTTAGTTTTAAAAAAGTAGAAACCGACTTCAAAAACCTAAAACGAATAAAATAACTTTCTTAAAAAACTTAAAAGCTTCTGAAATCGGTGTCTTCAATTTTTCAATGCACCTTACCTTAGCTTGGCATCGACTTCAGTATCTGTTAAGTTTTTTAAGATAGCTAATAAGGTCTGCGGATATTTGTACCTAGTCAGTCTGCGTTTGATATACTTTCGCAAAAAGAAAAACTTTCTTATATCACTGGCATGTTAGATTTTAAACTGAGTGGTGTAGGCTTCTTGCACTATAAAATTATTTAAATAATGGTTCTACGTTTAAATAAACTACTTTCTTAAAATACTTTTTTAAAATACAATAACACGGCTATTAAGGCGAAAGCGTCAGGGTAGCCCGCGAAATTCAAATTTTCTTACTATTTTGCAATTTACAAGTCAGTATTAGGTTCTACTTTGATCAAAATGTAATTCGCGGCTGTAACAAATATGTATTTACATAACTATAATCATTAAAGTGATCAATACAACTATTTAAGACCAGGTAAACCTAATGAATGACTATTTCAAGAAATCTTGACATTTGAGGATTATATTAGCTTAAGGAGTTGTATTACTGATTCTAATGTATATAATTCTGTAAATACATATTTGTTACGGCCGCAAATCATACTTTATTTAACATACAACATAATACTGACTAGCAAATTGCAAAAAACGTAAGACAATTTGAATTTCGCGTGCTACACTGGCGCTTCTCCCTTAAGTAGTTATTTTGTAAAATAACATAACATAAGTATCGCGCCTGTAATCCCTGAAGGCTTAGGCAGAGATGTACCTCTTAGTAACACTCACATTTCGCTAGTTAACAGTTATGTTTAAGTCCCTTGTAATAGAGGGCGAGCCTGTTGACATCAACCAGGCACTCCGAGCTGCTCCTGAGCATCCAATAAGCTATTTTGTATGTAAAAGAAAATAATGTTTTCTAATAAATAAAAACAACAACTCAATCAATCTGCCTAGCCTTTTCCCAACTATGTTGGGGTCGGCTTCCAGTCTAACCGGATGCAGCTGAATACCAGTATTTTACATGGAGCGACTGCCTATCTGACCTCCACAACCCAGTTATTGGGTAATACGATACCCCTTGGTAAGACTGATTGTCAGACTTTCGGGCTTCTGACGACCCGTAACGACTGTCAAAGATCCACGAAATGACAGCCGGGACCAACGGCTTAACGTGCTTTCCGAGGCACGGAGGAGTCTCGGTATGTAAAGATGGTCACCCATCTACGAACCAACCCCGGCAAGCGTAGCTTAACCTGATGGATCGACCCGTGCGGCTATTATTACTTAGCCACAAGCTCCTCAAAAAATACAAACAACAACTAATAAATAAAAACATTTTCGTAAAACCACAAAAATGTTCCTAGATCATTAATAACAAAAAAAAAAAAAAAGAATGGAATAATAAATCAAAACAAGTGTCGTATTAACGGTTATTGACGGCTGCGCACGCGTCATCGATCACGATCTATAAGATCATTGATCTAACGTCGAATAACATTAGCGCCATTATCGACTATAAAGTGGAGATGCAGAAGTTTCACTTTGTACAACACACGTTTATTAATTTACTTGCTGTCACCCACGACTTTGTCTGCGTGAAATTTCCTGTTCCCCCGACCCACCCCGTCGCATCGCATCGCTTACCCGTGCTATTACTTCGTTTTGTACTTAACGTTCTTTCTGACTTTTTTGTTCTTTTTGCTCGGCTTCTAAGAGTCCTAGCGTGATGTTAAATAGCCTATAGCTTTTCTCAAGAATCGGGCTATCAAATGCAAAAATATTTTTTCAAATTCGACTGTTAGTTCTAGAGATTCAAACAAACAAAAAAAAACATACTCTTCAGAATTATTATTAGTAATATAGATTCAGAAAATGAAGTGAAATGTACAGACGCCAGCACATCAAACAACTACAATCTGTCAGATTTCTTTAATAGATTTTGGACTTTATTGCTAAAGCATTAGGTTCAAGGTTGATTGGGAAAATCTGACAGTTTCGGGTAGGTTGACCTGCTGGCGCCTGTACATAAATAACAACTTATATCTAATTAAATAATGAAAATAAAAATATATTAATGTTAGTATAGATCGACATCAGGAAGAAAACACAATAATGTCAATGAGGCTGAATGTAGCTGAGTTCTATGTCTTACAAATCAACTGATTAAATTGACATCTTTAGTCAAAAACCAACATGCTACTTTAATAGCATTTGACTGATTCCTGAGTTAAATTTACGTGACATTTCTTGCAACAGTCAAAGTTTCTTGCTCGTTGTCTAATTACTAGACAGTTTTATACGCTTTAATACCAGACAAAACAGAATAAACAGAGTTAGATTATGAGCTATATCTGATGGTAGTGATTCGGTTTTAATTATTTCGTTCTATTGTCTATTGTCTTTGCTTCACGTCTTAGCATAGAATGAAGTGGTCCTTCTGTTTCTATTCATTTTTATCTTCGATCGAGATAAAGCTGAGCAGCTCGATGATCAAGAGCGAAACAAATTAAATTATGTTTTAATTCTTCCTTAGTTTTTTACCGACATGTTAAAATGTTACAGTAAGTAGTAATACATAGAGACAGTCAGCCTCAAAAAGATGTATCTATCGATAAGAGTTCATTTGATTGTCTACAATCTTTGTTCTATATAATGTTACTAGCGTCTGCTCGCGGCTGCGTCCACGTGAAATTTCTTGTTCCCCAACTCACCGCTTCACATCGCATCGTCTGCCCGCGCTCTTCGTTTGCGCTTAGCGTTTTTTTTTTTTTACTATTTTTTCTTTTTGCTCGGCTCTTAATAGTCGTGCGTGATGTTAAATAGCCTATTCTCAAGAATAGGGCTATCAAATACTAAAATAACTGTTCAAATCGCACTAGGAGTTTCAGAGATTAGCGCGTTCAAAAGAAACAAACAAAAAAAAAAAACAAACTTTAGCTTTATTATTAGTTTAGATTTATATTCTTGTCGATGAATACATCTTTTTGATGCTGACTGTATCTACATTGAAGTGCAGTTTGATATTTCTGGGTTAAGTCAGTTTTAAAGATAGCAATGATCGATCGTAATCTTAATAAGAAAATAAAGGCGTGTGTGAATGTTATAAAAAAGAAAAATATTTTGCACTTTTTAAAACTTTATGGGGTAAGCTTTCACTTGGGCTCAATGAAGTTTATCGTAAGGTTTATCACTTTTAAAGAAATCTGGTTTTCAAAATGTGCTTCCAGTTTATGCTTGTATTATTAGGGTTCCGTAGTCAATAAGAAACCCTTATACTTTTGCCTTATACTAGAAACAATTTGACAAAGTGGTAAAAAAAAAAATTGCACGTAAAGTGAGGAGGATATATTTTGCTCCTCTATCCTATGGCGTTGGATAGGCCGTTCTACTCGTAAACATTGCGGATCTGTCAAATCCATTTTTCGATTCAGGGATCCCTTTGCGTAAAATTAAGCTTCAAAGGGCTAATTTTTGTTAGAGTCAAGTGTCCCCCCCCCCCATCTAAATAAATGGTGGTTTTTGGATAGGTGAAAAAAATCATGGCAGTAGGTAGTACATAAACGAAGCTAATAAGAAAACTATCACAGCTAAGTAGGCTTTACAAGTTAACAAGTAATAGTCGACCAACTTACATTTGCAGTTGGAATGTATGGTAGAACATGTTTTTCAACTGCAACCTTGAGTTTGCTCTTGGGATAAATTCATCCGAACTACGGAACCCTATGCGTGGTCCAACACGGACTTGGCCGGTTTTTTTTTTATTTTATTTTTAAATTTGGCGTTTCACTTTTAGTTCCCAGTTAATCTCGACCCTAAAGATGGCCATTATGGCCACCTTTTGGGTTAATCAAGGCTAATATGTCTTATTACTCGTAGCTATCGTATCAAAAGTAATGTCTTAATTAAATCCAAACATGACTGGTGTAAAGTTATCGTTAAAATTGTAACGTATGTTGGTACTATTTTGAGTTCAACATCAGCATTTACCAAGCAGACACATCTGAGCATAGTTACAATGTCCTTTTTTAAAATGAAAACGCTAAAATACCTAACATGAATGATAAGTACAACAAAATCTCATATACTTCAATACACATTCGCAAATCAAACTCCAAGCTCCCACGATACAAATCTGCCATATAAATATTTAAAAACACGTCCAAAAACCTTTATTTCATTCAATTTAAATATTTTATATTGCAATAAAAATACCTCGGAGCATATTAAACGATAAAAGTCGATGCCAGTCCAAGATTCTGTTTCGAAGAACTAATTACTGCCTAATTAAGTACTGTTATGCTCGCAAAGTGTCATGGCCGCCTTATTTTATAAGATAATTGGTGCGTCTCGATTTCTATATTTTGAATATTTATGGTGGATTTACACTAATTTGGCAAGTTATGGTTTGGTTTGGTTGGTTTTGGAGATAGGTGTTTTGTTTATGGTTGAGATCGAGTCTGACATAGAAGACGCTTCTGTCGTCTCATGGGAATAGGGATGATGACTAAAAAATGATTTTTTGTCCGTCATGTAGATTATTAAAATATATTGGACACGTATTTTTTCTTTTTCTACGTAATCAAAAGTTTACGGCGATACATTGAGTTAAAATGTGGCATGACGTCACGTCTTCGTAGATTTTATACGTAGAAGTGACGTAGCAAGCCCCCACTCCCGAACTTTAATGTGTGTTATCTAAGTCATTTTTTATTAATATGATAAAGCAAAAAATACGTGTCTAATATTTTTTTATTATCTGACTGACGGACTAAATAGAATTTCTTTTTTTTTTACCCAGGCATCATCCCTATTCTATTCTGCGTTTGAAGAATTAAAACAAGTCAAAAGGGAATACTACCAGCTAAATTGCTTGTTTGTTTGTTTTTATGAGGTCTCTGGTCGTTTACTTTTTACTTTACGATTATATTCTTTTCTCAGAAAAAGTTATCCCTACTATTGCCGAGTAAGATAGGAATTGCTTTATGTCACAACAAAAAACTTCGCGGTTGAAATCGCAGGCAGAAGCGAAGCTAGTCATTCATGAGAGTGTTAAGAGTGGTTCAATTGTAAATCAGCCGATTTATGTCTTCTGTAAGAATGACATCGTGAAAAGTTAGGTGAAGTGAGCTTTCAATATTGTGAATCCCTAGGCATCACTTCACCTAAGCTTTTTTAAGGTGAGACTTTTATATAATAGATCGTCAGTTTGGCCAGCTTGATGATCTGCTCCTTGAAAAATCTTGCTCAGCAAGATATATACACAGGTTGGTACAAAGATTATACAAATAAATTATAGTATAATTCGTATTTCATATTAATACCGTAATTAAATTCTGCTTGCAGCAAAGTAATTTGTTTAATGTCGAATAAAGCAAAATAACATAGTTATTTTATTGCAAATAGCTAGTAAAATTAATGACTACAACTTTATTATAATGTCATTAATTAATTATGAATACTGTTTAAATGCAGTTAAGTTTTATTGCAATTCGTGTGTAGTTACAACCATAGCGGGTTTTAGAGTTTATTGAGTAATTAGATTATTATTTAATCAGTTTAGTTAAATAGTTATTAATTAGTATTATATCATGTCATAAGTATAATGCATAAATACAATAGGACATACGTATATGTATATAAAACATAAGGTGGTACGCCATCAGGCTAGGTGGAGCGACGATCTTCGCAGGGTGGCTGGTAGCAGCTGGATGAGAGTTGCCGAGAATCGAGCTGAATGGCTGGCAATTGGAGAGTCATATGTCCAGCAGTGGATTGCTATAGGCTGATTTGATCATTATGTAAAATGTGTTGCCATATTGAACAGTTTTGATACTAATTGAAATTGGGAAAAGATTAACCATCTTTGCCCTAGTAACCAATCCTTGAATCGAATTGATTTAGCTGATTACTGGGCAAACAAACTATGACCCGAGAGCCTAGACAGAGTGACATTATATCAGCGATAACGATGATGGAAATGTCAAAAAGCGTGGAAAAGTTTATATATCAATCCAGCTGAAAGGCGTCGTGGAAATACGAAACGCTTTAAAGTGATTTCCACTTTTCTTACGCTTTTTGTAATTTGCAGCTCAGTGTCCGGGTCAATGTTGAATAAAGTATGATTCGCAGCCGTAACAAATATGTATATACATAATCATAATCATTAGAGTCAGTAATACAACTCCTTAAGTTAGTATAATCCTCAAACGTCAACGCTTTAAGAAATAGTCATTCATTAGGATTCTATGAACTTATACGAGTTGTTTTGATGATTTTAATGATTATAATTCTATAAATACAGATATTTTTATACTGACCTGCAAATTGCGAAAAAACGTAAGACAATTTGAATTTAGCGGGCTGGCGCTTCGGCCTTAATAAACTACCGTTTAAAACTCATCAAAATAAAATCCAACAATCAGTCGAGCCATTTTAAAAGTAACATCTTGATAATTTAATATAATTTAGTTACTTCTAAAATGTTTGTGCCAATTTCAACGATGTATAATGTGGCCATACATTATGTAAAACTGGTTATAATCAATTATTTGATGCACTCCTTATGTTTCGGATGGAGTATATTAAAAAAAGACTAAGCTTTCTTTTTAAAGCGTCGTCGGTTTTTTGCTAATGTTATTATTGGTCATATCATTTGAGGATGCAAAAAATGGAGGAGTTTTTCTGCATGAGCACTCAATTAAAATAGTGATTTATTTTTAAGTGACAGTGTTTTGAGGTTACTGATTATGATTTGATTAATTTAATTTTGGTAGTCTAATGTAGTTTTTAATCAACGTATAAAATATTTAGAAAAATAATTATTTTCAGGCAGTCGCGCCATGTAAAATACTGGTATTCGCCTGCATCTGGTTGGACTGGTAGCCGACCCCAACATAGTTGGGAAAGGGTAGGCATGTGCTGATGTTTTCGTGGTAACAATTAGGTACATTCGCGATGTCCAAATTGTTGTTTTCTTTAAAGAAAAAAGTGGTCGAGTGCGTGTCGGACCACGCACAATGAAGGGTTCCGTAGTTGGGATGAATTTATCCCAAGAACAAACTTAACGTTGTAGTTGAAAAGCATGTTCTCCCATACATTCCAACTACAAATGTCCAATGTTAAACGAAAAGGATGTTGGTCGAGGTTGGATACTTTTCGTTTAACTACGGACAAATGTAAGTTTGTACGCACAATATTGAGAGATTTACCATGTTATTTTAAGACCATAGACTTCTTATAGACAGGAGAGTTGGCGTGGTTGGTTCATTCATTTTCATTTTCAAATATCTTTATTAAATCATTAATAACACAACTTAATGCACTTAACCTAAGCTACATTCAGGCGTGGTTGGTTAAGATACTACCTATCATGTCGCAGGTCGTGGGTTCGATTCCCATCCAGGACAAACCTTTGTGTGCATGAACATGTCTGTTTGTTCCGAGTCTGGGTGTAATTATCTATATAAGTTTGTATTTACGAAAAAATGTAGTATATCAGTTAACTGGTTTCCATAGTACAAGCTCTGCTTAGTTTGGGATCAGATGACCGTGTGTGAATGATGTCCTAGGTTATTATTATAGGTTTTCCTGTAATCTATAATTATAGAACTTTTTCATAATTAGTAGTAGGAGATAAAGGGGGAATGGTAAATTTTCGTATATTTTCTTAAATAACTTTAAAACAGTTTACTTTAAAATATATACAGTATGTTAAATAACAGAGGGCGTTCCCTTAAACTCGTTAATCTATATCATTAATAGATTAAAATAAAAATATCAGCATAGAAAAATAAGCATAAAATAATCCGAAATAAAAAAAATAATTAATTGACAATAAATTCGAAACCTCCTGTACAGTAGCGCGGAATAGTACTAGCATTGCCTAAAGCGGCAACGTCGCAATACGCCACGCGCCGCGCTGTATGGCGAGCGGCGAGTTAACGGCGCGCGTCGTCGTCTGGTTGTTATCAGTAAAATTAAACATTTGTGTAAGTATGTGTAGTTTTAACAATAACATTTAACAACAAGTCTCAAATGTGCGGCTGACAAAGGAATGCGTCACTGAGGCACCTTGGACTTGGAAGGACCTATTCGCAAACATAGTAGGTAAATAAAAAAAACATAAATTCATGTACCTACCTATCTAAGCCACGTTTCAATAACATTATTTAACGTTTCAAATACATTACAAAATTAAAATACATAGTATTAGACAGTTAGGCTAGGATTTAAATGATAATGACGTCATTAAACGTTAGCAAGTGAATTTTTTACTTTATGCAGTTGCCTTCGTAATACCTAAGTACTTGCGTTTATTCATAGCAATCGTGTAACGTCAGAGTAGTAACACGTTCGTTGAACGGGGTACTCCCCGAGTATAAAAGCAGTTTTAGGAAAGAGTGGGCCTTCTGAACTTATCAAGTTTGTAGCACAGTCGTTTAGTGTTATTTTTTATTTTAATGTTTTCGAAATGTTTTAGCTATTATGATACATTTAAATAATGTTAAAAACTTACCTAGATTTTGAACTGCTCAATATGCTGACCTCCTCTGTCTACACATTGTTGCAATCGCCGACGGTTATTTTGGTGCACTCGTCGCATTAAACACGAGAATTCCGCGGTTGATGTGCATTGGGGTACCTCTCAGCATACATCCTCAAAGCACGTCCACCATCATAATTACACTCAGCATAAATTAGCACCATGTTCGCATACTCCTGAGCACTGAACTGATAACGCGGCATTTCCCACACAAGAATGACGCAAGATGTTGCAATTACTTGCAATGCAGAAACAATGCACGTCCGGTCAGCGCGTGATATTAGTTCCGACTAAAATTAGGTGGACATCCGGGGGCAGGGGGCGGGACTAGGCAGATCGCCGCACGCGCGACCCGTCATTCATAAATAGGTAAATTGCGATGTTGCCGTCCTTCAAGTACGCGTGTACAGAGTGCTTCTTTTACGTATCAATTTAACATTTTTAGTGAATATTTTAATATTAAAAAAAATAAAAACCATTTTGTTTTTGAATGGTAATATTTTTTTTAGCATGTATGGATGCTATACTATTGCGGGTTAACGGGAACGCCGTCTGTTGGTTAACATACTGTATATATATATATATATATATATATATATTTTACACCCTCACAGTAAGCCTTTTCATATGATATATCGCACGGTACAGTTTGCAAATATTTTTTATTTTATTTTCTTATTTGCCTTCCAAAATTGACCCCCATATTCAAAATTCATTAATTTACATTACACGTCCGTGTTCGGGTCACAGAAGTACATACTTGTACCAAATTTCAACTTAATCGGTCCATTAAATTCGGAGTAAATTGACTGTGACAGACGGACAGACAGACAGACACATGGGTTCAGTTTTATCCTTTTGAGGCCGTACCTCTAAAAATACCGTAATCCTAAAAATCTGCAAGAACGTTATACATATAGTTAATTCTAAGAAAAAAAAATATAGGTGTGCTAATTGGTTAAAACCACGGATATCTATGGCTAAAACTTTTTTAGTTTTAGCCATAGATATCCGTGGTTTTAACCAATTAGTCATTGTTAAATTGTCATTCAAAAACGAGTTCTGAATCAGGAAAAACCTCCTTTGTGCACACATGTAATAAACAAGCACTAGAGGCTGGAATATTTATTTATAGATCGTCTTTTATTATCCCTGATGCTTGTTATAAAAATATTGAACAAAGTACAAGTTGCGATCAAACAAAATGGAAAGCTTACTTTAACCGCATGACTGGCACTTTGTACGCTATTTGCATGCAAGTAAAGTTATTTTTAGGTTAGGTGTGACTAGTGACATGTTTTTGTTCGCAGGACATATTTATAGCATTATTTGACTAACTTTGAAACATCATACAAATTGGAGTAGATACAGTCTTATCTATGAATATTTTTTATTTTTTTAGGGTTCCGTAGTCAACAAAGAACCCTTATAGATTCGCCATGTCCGTCTGTTCCTCCGTCCGCAGCTTAGCTCAGAGACTCTTAGTACTAGAAAACTATAATTTGGCAAGGATAATAAACCTTCTTAGAGTGCCTCCTGTACACGTAAAGTGGGGATGTTTTTATTTTCTCGTCTATCCCATGGTGTAGGTTATCGTTGGATAGGCCGTTCAAAAATGTTACGGGTCTGTGAAAACCATTTTTCGATTCAGGAATCCGTTTGCATAAAATTAAGCTTTAAATTGCTAATTTTTATTACAGTCAAGTGTCTCCCTCCCCTGCCAGCTAAATGGTTGCTTTTGGATATCTGAAAAAATTCGGCAAAAGAAAAACTATCACAGCTAAGTAGGCTTTACAAGTTTACGAGTAATAATCGACCAACTTGTAAAATGTACTTGGAAAAGTAAAAATTTTTTACAAACTCCATCGAAACATTACTCATTCAATTACAATGTTAAATTTTTTTTTTGGGATAAATTTATCCTAACTACGGAACCCTTCATTGTGCAAGGTCCGATACGCAATTGACCACTTGACCGGTTTTTTTAATTAGCCTATACTAATATTTTTCCACCGCTGAGAAAAGGTCCAAGTCCTTCTAGGAACTTTTTTCCCGCGCCTCCTCGACTCAGGGCTTGCGGTACACATCCAAGTCGGTTTTTTTCTTTTAAAACCACAAAATGCATTGATAACCTAAAGGGTGTGAGTTAATTTAGACGAACGAGGTCGCTTTGATATAATTATATGAAACTTAGTATTTCACTTTCTCGTGCGTAGTAAAACATCTAGGTAAAGGAAGTACTCGAAGTGAGAAAGCGCGGGAATCAAGGCTTATTGCTTCTCTCATGTAGAAAGAGCCATTTGCACTGCTGTAATAGTTACAGCGCGTTGTGTGATGGCAAGTGGAGGAGAGCCCTAACGGAATGGTTGCTGAGAAACAGTAGAAGGAGCGTTGGCTGAGCAATAGCCAGATGGGTGGATGATCTATATCAGATCGCGGTGAAGACCTGTATGAGACTCGCATAGACCAGGGAAGCATGGCATTAAAGGAAGCAGGCCTATACTCAGCAGCGGGTGGAACAAAGCTGCCATTGATGATGAGGGTGATGAAAAGTTACAGAGGCCATATTATAAAGTGTCAAGGACATCTTTAACCCGTTGCATAGAAGAGATGGCGCTATTTATTCTATACTGGGCGACTTTTTTACCGTCTTGAAAAACTAGGGTATAATACTGCCGTCATAAGGACAAAAGACGTATCTGACATTTTTTTCGAAATATAGGTAGAGTTATTTACATACGTATTCGGAATCAGCAAAAAAAGACGCATCTACCAGTATTTTTAAATTGGCGTAAACTAAACGAAAGCCTAATAAAAGACATCTTTAGCCCGTTCAAAGAAGAGATGGCGCTATTTATCCTTTACTGGGTGACTTTTTTATCGTCTTGAAAAAACTAAGGTAAAATATAAGAAAAAAGACGTATTTGACATTTTTTTCGAAATAGAATTATTTACATATTCGGAATCAGCAAAAATAGACGCGTCTACCAGTATTTTTAAAATGGCGTAAACTAAACGAAAACCTAATAATTCTTCCTATTAAAAGACGCATCTGCCTTTGTATCTTATAGTTTAAACAGGACAAAATATATTTTTTCTCCATTTCAATATTTCTGTACATACGTCCTTTTTCCTTATGGTGGTAGAATAGGTGAACGGAGTAAAAGCCTATTGCATGCCTAGTTATAAAAATAATAATAATATCGAAATTCAAATCATGATATATTTTTGAAACTTCTATAAAGTTTTTTTTTTCAAAATTTCTGTTTTTATTGTTCTAGTTTACTGAAAATGTGTAGTGTTTATTGATAGAGCAATTTCTGTCTAAGCTATTGAACAAAACAAAAAAAAAACTAGGTATTTTTTTTTTTTTTTTTTTTTATTTGTGATGGGTTTGCTCTTGACTCTAGTCTAGGTCATAGGTGACAGAGACAAAGTCGACGATGGAGTGAGCTTACCCAGAAGAAGCCTGTTCACTCTCACTTTGAAGAGATTAGGGTTGTATACGTTCGGAAACACAGACGCAGGTAGTGAGTTCCACTCTTTTGCTGTGCGCATTATAAAAGACATTTGGAAGCGCTTAGTGCGAATTGGTGGAATAGCAACCAGGTAGGGATGGTAACTGGCAGTGCGTCTAGATGTCCGGTGGTAGAAGGGGGCCGGTGGAATGAGGTCGTGGAGTTCTCGGGCACACTCTCCGAAGTACAATCTGTAGAAGACCGACAAGCAGGCAACCTTGCGGCGATGAGCCAAGCAATGAAGCTTGGCATCCACCAGTTTTACGTCGCCAATGAGCCTCTTAGCTCTGCGTTCCACCGAGTCAAGTGCGGCTAGTTGGTACTTAGCTGATCCATCCCAAAGGTGACTGCAATACTCCATGCAGGATCGGACTTGCGCTTTGTAAAGGGTTAAAAGCTGTCCAGGCGTAAAGTATCGCTTCACCCTATTTAGGATGCCCAGTTTCTTGGCCGCAGTTTGGGCCTTGTACTCGATGGTGGCGCCGAAGTTGAGACCAGATGTCAACTCCATGCCTAGGAGCTCAAGTCGATCAGTTACAGGAACAGATGTACCCCGAAAAGTAGGAGTTTGGGCGAAACGACTCTTTTTAGCGGTAAAAAGACACGCCTGCGTTTTGGTGGCGTTAAAAGAGACCAGATTATCATCACCCCACTGGGAGACAAAGCTCAAGGTCAAATCTGTCCGCTCTACCATGGCCTCTCTCAAGGAACGAACTTCAGCCCCGCTGGTTTTTGCGCTGGACAAGTATCTCTCTGAAACTGTACTGTCATCTGCGTACCCAACAATACCAGGCCGAAGCAGGTCATTGATGTGGAGCAGGAAAAGAGTTGCAGAGAGAACAGACCCCTGAGGAACTCCGGCATCAATAGCCATAAGGTCAGAAGAGCAGCCATCAACAACTACTCTAATCGACCGTTCACTAAGGAAATCTGATATCCAGCTACAAAAATCAGCTGGGATGCCATAAGCAGGAAGCTTGCTGAGCAGAGCAGCGTGCCAGACCCTGTCAAAGGCCTTCGAGATGTCAAGCGATACAGCCAGTGCTTCGCCGTGTTTCTCGATGGCTTCGCCAAAGCAGTGCGTGACATACACAAGAAGATCGCCAGTTGACCGTCCCCGCCGAAAGCCATATTGACGGTCACTGAGGAGATCATTGTCTTCAAGGTAGTTCAGCAACTTATTGTTCAGTACCCTTTCCAAAACTTTGCACAGAATGGAGGTAATGGCGATCGGACGGTAATGGGCAGGGTCTGCACGGTCGCCTTTTTTGGGCACTGGTTGTACATTTGCAAGCTTCCAGGATTTCGGCACCGTTCTTTTTTCAAGAGAGAGGCGGAACAAACGTGTCAATACAGGAGACAGTTCAGGCGCACACTGCCTCAACACTCTCGCTGGAATGCCGTCAGGCCCGCTGGCCTTGTTCACGTCTAGACTGCACAATACTCTTCGGACCTCTTTAATGTGTACTGCGATCTCCGGCATCGAGGAGTCACAATGAGGTACAGTAGGTGGTTGCTTTGAGCCAGCGTCCAGACGTGAATTGCTTGCGAAGAGAGATGCAAATAAATTTGCCTTCTCAGTTGCAGAGTGAGCCAGCGACCCATCAGGTTTCATCATAGGAGGTAAAGTGGGACGACAGAAATTCGTTTCAACCGCTTTAGACAGGGACCAGAACTGTTTACTACCCGGAGGGTGCGAAGCCAGCCTGGCCCCGATATGACCGACATGGTCAAAACGTGCCCTACGCAAAACCCGCTTGCAGAACTTGGCGGCAGAATTAAAGGCTCTCTTCTTCGCGCGAACCCTGCGCGCTCTAACTTTGCGGTCGCGGGCCTTGACCCAGGCTTGGTAGGCAGTCTCTTTTCGGGCCTCAGCGTGGGCACATTCTGCATTATACCAAGGCCGGGATTTGTGACCGAGCGGGATGTCGGAGAATGGAATAAAATATTCCATCCCCTGCCGAATCACGTCCGCAACCGCGTCAGCACAGCGCGAGGGGTCACCCGAGGAAAAGCACACTTGCCGCCATGGATAAGACGCAAAAAAGTGCCGCATCTCATCCCAGTCTGCTGACCCGTATCGCCATACTCGCCTCGTGCCTCTAGGGCTCTCATCTGGAGGAGAGCAGGTTGATATGGATTTCACCAGACAGTGGTCAGACGTTCCCAGCGGGGCTGAGACCGATACTGAATGACTGTCCGGATCAGATGCCAGCAGAAGGTCCAAGCAATTGGGTGTATGGCCGTCAACATCCGGTACCCGCGTTGCCACATTCACCATCTGGGTTAGATCTAGCGTTAAAGCAAAATTGCGCGCCTCCAACCCAGCATGGTCAGTTTTCTGGTATGGGAACAACCATTCTTTATGATGGCCATGATGATACCATAGGCTTCAACTCCGTTCACCTATTGTACCCTTTTTTTTTCAAGACGGTAAAAAAGTCATCGTATCAGGCTCGTTCTCTTTCTAGCTTCATTTATGTACGATAAACAATAACTTACCGATTATAAGAAGTGCGGCAGCCGCCAGTATATGTGTCTTGGCCTCCATTTTGTATAAACAAACACTTGAACACAGTTTAACACTAGTCAGTCTTTAACAATATCTATAAATTAAATAACACTGTGTAGTGCAGTTAGTCGTCCATGATGTTGAGATTCTGAAACAAACAGGAAAGAATTTGTTAAAGTCGAAAGAAAAGAAGAAATAAAAAAGTTTGGAACACATAAACAAAGAGGACAGAGGGCTATGGGGGTTGCCTAAAGCCAATGACCGGCGGGATCCAAGCTCTTTGCAGAGAAATTCTTAAAATAAACCAATAACATTTAGCTCAATCCGGGAATCTAACCCAGGAGCTCGTAATAGTAGTTACACTTGAGACCACAATGAGACAGGTGGTTTGAACTTTTTAGGTTTTTTTTTTTAAAAACTCGCTAACGGCATAGCGTTGCCGCTGGCAAGATGGGCAAAATAAATCGCTGTCTAGGAAGATCGCAAAGCTTGAAGAGAAGTTTTACTGCTTCGTCTTGTGGTGGACCTAGATTCGAATTGACCCGGGATGACCTCAGTGAGTTATTGGGTTAAATGCATTTAGCTATTTCTCTTTAGCAGCGATTTGTATGCAATAAACTCGTTGCCTTTATTACAAAAAAGGTAATAATAATAATAATAAGTTTATTAGTACATAAAAAAAACACAACACAGTACAAGGCTTATGGAAACAGTGGGTTGTACTACCAAGTTTAAAATTGTGGTTGTGTATGAGTGTGTATATGAGTGTAGTTTGTGTGTAGAGAGGTGAGTATGTGTAGTGTGTGTGATAAACTTTCTTTCAAGGTACTTACGTATGATAAAGTTATGAATCTATAGCCAATATATTTTCTGTTTCAACATAATTTAAGGATAAGAACCATTTCCTTAATTTATTTTTAATTTCATGTAAGTTATATCTGTACAACGGATTTTTTTTTTGTGAAATCTAATTTTCAATACTTCTTAGATTTCATTCTTACGCAATTACTCAAGGGAATTCTTGAATTAGTAATACATGAGTGGAGTGGAGAGGAGTTAGAAGGTTTCAACTTGTATCTCACAAATTTTACTTTTGTCATTGCAAGAACACTCAGAAAGCTACAATGTATTTAATAGTCACTACTGGCAATTGTTGTACAAATATCAGGCGTCTATTTAATAACATGGTATTTACCATTTTCTACACGTTGAAGCGTACCTAGCACAATGATGGAACGCACTAGAGGGCACTTTACGTCCATAACATTTAAAGCTTAACGTGTGCAGACCTAACAGTGTTAATCCACATCCATTGAAGTCTGATAAATCAATGCTGTTACTGTTTCTATAATTCAAGTAGATTTTCCACATGATGACTTTTTTAAATCACGCCATCTGAGTACTGGTAATTTGGTCCTACTTTGCTCCTCTACGTGTAATTATGCTCCAGTTCTGTAAAATGTTTTCGCCTATTCTACGTTAAAAATTTTGCAACAATTAATTAAATTATGAACGCATCCGTTTTTATCCATTTTTTCGTTTTTACCCATATCTCACCAATTTATATCATCCAAAATAGCAAAACATATTATAACTGGAGCAGAGTTTGAATTAGGAAAGCATTAATTTGCTCCAACAGCTTTAACAATGGAGATTACATAGAAACTATATCTAGGAGCAAAGATACCCAACACCATGGGTAATTTTGCTCAGTATTATTTGTCAAAAATAAATTCATAATATACTTCATAATATCTATTTCCCTATATAAATACTTGTCAAATAAGCTATACATCCATAAAATAATACATTAAGTAAATTGTATAGTTGATTTTCTAAAAATAATCATAATTTTCAACATTTGGAGCAAATATTGGAGCAAAGTAGGACCAAATTACGGTACTTAATTAAAATCTTACATCTATTCACAGACAACTGATGGATGAATCTGTTCGATGGATTAATGACCGTTGGGTTTACAAGCTTGAAATTTTGCACAATGTGTTCCTTTTATAACGAAAGAAATTAAGAAAGGATTTTTGAAAATTCACCCCTTAAAGGATGAAGTTTTCTAGGGAAGTTCATCATTTTTGGCGATCGAAAATCCCATTGGGCGCACGGCTCGTAATCAGAATTTGCATTTAAAATGAATCCGATTTTGTCTTGGTTTCTCTTATACAGTAGTACCCAATTCACCGTATATCCTACTCTTCACCTTGACCTCTACTGCAAGTTCGACCATTAGCATTTATTTATATTTCTACCACAAGTTTGACCATTAGCATTTATTTTTATTTAAACAAACGTAAAACAATGACTGTGTAGAACGCCTTACAAACCTCCAGCAGCACTTTGCTAGCTTTCTAGTACTTTAGAATGGCCCTTCCCTCGCGACGTCTCACGACTGTGACCTTGAATTAAATGCCATTTACTATGTCTTGCTTTATAGCTATCCCACTCAATACATTTGTGGACTTTCCCCATTTTGCTGAGAAGATGTATTAGATTCTATTTAGTGGCGTTTAAAGGCATAATGATCGGGTTTTGTTTCAATAATGTTCACGAGAGGTCAAAAGCCAGAGTATATTGAATAGCTATGAAAGATTTTACGATTACATTTTCTCGTAAAGAGTTTTACACAGTTTGTTCGTAAGAAAATCGTTGAAAACTTGAAGACAGTATATAGATAAATGGTTGTACGAGATTAGCCAGTCAGTAACTTGGTGCCAATGGTCCTGACTCAGCATGAGCTGTTTTCACAAACACAGATCGTGTCGATACGGGAAAAGGAGAAGAATGGTGACTGAATAGATTTATCGATGTATTGATTAGCAATCCCGTTTTGCATTTTGCACGCTCCTTGCATGACCACCGTAAAAACGAAAGACAAAATGACAGAGTGTAAAAAAAAAATTCTAGATAGTCGCGTCTCACAACAATTAAGAAAAGAAATGTAATGTGTAGAAAGAGATGAGTCTATTCTTCGTAGACTAGAGATGGAAGTGGACATGTTACGCGTTCTAGCTGCTATAAAAACTGATACAAACATTAGGACTGTAAATAATACACAAGAAAAGCCAGACTATTTCTCTTATTTCCCTTATATGTGTGTAACCGGGCACCACAATGCATATTGTTCAATAGTTCCGCCACAACCGCAGATACCGCTCGGAATGCTAGTATTAATCTCGTTGTCAACGGTACTGTTAGGGCTGGCGGTAATTGCAATGGTGGAAATGGATATAATTATAATGGTTTTAATAAATATCTAGCAATAACTGACGATCGTAATCCTCCATATCTTCAAATTGGAGTCAGATGAAAATGGAGCTTAAGAGATGCCAAGATTTAAATTGAATACTAAACATGTCATATTTTAAATATAGTACTAAAACTGTTGCATAGGACTAAAAAGCCATATGTTAATATTAGATATAAAGATAATATAATCTATATAATCTACTGGTGACAATCAATGAATCGAATCGATCTTGATGACTCGGATGCTGGCGCAATGCAAGCTCTTACAATGGTTTTCAAGGATTCATCGAATTTTTGTTTAAACATTCTTAATTTTGCCAGCCCTGCTTCTCGCCAGTATGTCACTCGGTCGGGCATGCATTAAATCCGAGATTAAACCGTTCTCTGGCAAATATTTCTTGGAGAACCGCCGATCGCCCAGAATTTTATATTTTGACTGTTCGAGATTATAATTTGAATTTTGAAATTACACACCTATAATTGCTGTTAGTGAAATGAAAATCACAATAATCCTACTAATATTGTATATGCGATGGATGGATGTTTGTTACTCACATCACGCCAGCACGGCTGAACGGATCTGGATGAAATTTAGCACAGAGATAGATTATAGTCTGGAATAGCACTTAAGATACTTTTCCTGGAAAAATGGACGGTTCCCGTGGGATAATTTCCAACATCCACGCAGGCGAAGCCGCTGGCATAAACTAGTATTTAAATATACTGAGTTTGAAAGTATTTAAGTTAGCAAGCACAACTCAAGATAGAACTCAATAAAATGACTTCTTAATTCATTGATGATTCTCGGAAAATTAAATGGCAATAGACCAAAAAATAGGTCAAGACATTGCAAAATAACATTCGTATTTACACTACAATAAAACGTACTATTCAACAATTCAAAGGCTTTCTTCCAGTTCTTCTAAATAAAGTTAATTGCGTTCTTAACGTTATACTATTGTTCTTTTTTAGGGTTCCGTACCTAAAAGGAAAAAAAACGGAGCCCTTATAGGATCACTCGTGTGTCTGTCTGTCCGTCTGCCACAGCTGATTTGCTCCGAATATAATGGACCGATTAAGTTGAAATTTGGTACACTTATGTATTTCTGTGACCCAAACACGGATGTGTAACGTAAATTAACGGGGTGGTTTTGGGATCTACCTCCTAGTGGTCCACCCCGGGCAACGGCACCACAGGCTTGCCTGTGGTACGGCTGAACGATCCCACTTAGCGGTGGTAGGCTCCGCAAGGGGCCGCCTGGCTCGCGACCACCATCCCACCGGAGTCTGGCGCCAAGCAGCTTGCTGTGTTCCGTCGGTGTGTGGGAGTGCCAGTGCCTTTGGGGGAGAAGGAGATTGTCAGTTGCGCTGTTTGGCACCGGTTGTGGGCTCTGAGTCAGCTAGCCGGGTAACTCATTTTGGAGGGTAGCGGGATCCGAAGCACGGTGCCAGCCGTTGGCCGACCGCAGTCAGTAGGGGGCCCAAGTAGCACGCCAGCCACGTGCCAAAGGCTGCCCCGCCAACTCGCGAAAAATCCCGGTATGCTCCACCGTGCCAGCCGGCGACTGGATGGGAGGACCCGGTGGCCATATCCGGGGGGGTTCGGGCATCCCCGCAGTCTCCAGATGAGTTCCCCGTAGGTTTGGTTGGCTCTAGTGTTCCACTTGGATCACTGAGCGGCGCCTCGACAAGTCGACTTTTTCCCCCAACAACTCCACTCAATGACACACAAAGCGAAGAAAAATAGGGTAAAACAACGGCTGCACTTCCTCCCACTAAAAGTGCACCTCACCAATATCAGGGGGTTGCACTCCAATCTCGATTCGGTCCATCACCACCTTGAGACCGAGAAGCCGCACCTGTTTTTCCTAACGGAGACGAAGATAACAACCCCGTCGGACGTGGCGTACCTCAACTACCCGGGGTACTCTCTTGAACACAAGTTCAAGAAGCAAGCTGGGGTCTGTGTGTACGTCCGCGATGACATTTGTTGTCGTCGTCTCCGTTGCTTTGAGAAATCGGGTTTCTCTGCCATATGGCTACTTGTGGATACTGGCGTGGAGAAATCTCTCTACATCGGCATCTACCGATCGCATAGCGGTGACCAGGAGACAACAGCGCTCTTTAATTTCCTCGTGGAGTCGACTGACGTAGCCCAGCAACGGTACCCAACGGCGAAGCTCATTTTTCTGGGGGACTTCAACGCCCATCATAAAGAATGTGTTCCGGTGATGTTCCGCTACTCGAGTAGCGGCGCATCGGCGGAGCATCGGCGGGGCATCATGCGAGTCAGTTGAGATAAACTGCTGCGGTTTCGCTGCTATGGCTTCGCGGCGGAGGTGTGCTAAGAGCCTTAGTATCATTAATAGTCTGTAGTTTGTGCCTACCCCTATGGGAGGAGGGCGTGAATTTGTCTATATATATACTTATGTATAAAGTAATCTGTGATTCACTACAAGGGTTTGTCGGGCCGGCGCGGGCAGACTGCGGACGCGGCTCCGATCACGGACACCTTCAGATGGGTAGGTACGAGTACATACGTATTTGAATCTGTCAGTGTCCGGTGTCTGCGGCTCGTCCGCGGTCGGTCCGTGCCGGGGTGACTGATCCTCGAGTGAAATAGTGATAGTTTTAAGGTTCGTTTATTTTTATTGAACAAGCGCTTCTCGCCATCAAACTGGAAAGTTTGGCGAGTAAAATTGTAAAAACCAAAAAAAAATGTATGTTGGACAATAATAAAAAAAAAAAAAAAATGGTTGTTCCCATACCAGAAAACTGACCATGCTGGGTTGGAGGCGCGCAATTTTGCTTTAACGCTAGATCTAACCCAGATGGTGAATGTGGCAACGCGGGTACCGGATGTTGACGGCCATACACCCAATTGCTTGGACCTTCTGCTGGCATCTGATCCGGACAGTCATTCAGTATCGGTCTCAGCCCCGCTGGGAACGTCTGACCACTGTCTGGTGAAATCCATATCAACCTGCTCTCCTCCAGATGAGAGCCCTAGAGGCACGAGGCGAGTATGGCGATACGGGTCAGCAGACTGGGATGAGATGCGGCACTTTTTTGCGTCTTATCCATGGCGGCAAGTGTGTTTTTCCTCGGGTGACCCCTCGCGCTGTGCTGACGCGGTTGCGGACGTGATTCGGCAGGGGATGGAATATTTTATTCCATTCTCCGACATCCCGCTCGGTCACAAATCCCGGCCTTGGTATAATGCAGAATGTGCCCACGCTGAGGCCCGAAAAGAGACTGCCTACCAAGCCTGGGTCAAGGCCCGCGACCGCAAAGTTAGAGCGCGCAGGGTTCGCGCGAAGAAGAGAGCCTTTAATTCTGCCGCCAAGTTCTGCAAGCGGGTTTTGCGTAGGGCACGTTTTGACCATGTCGGACATATCGGGGCCAGGCTGGCTTCGCACCCTCCGGGTAGTAAACAGTTCTGGTCCCTGTCTAAAGCGGTTGAAACGAATTTCTGTCGTCCCACTTTACCTCCTATGATGAAACCTGATGGGTTGCTGGCTCACTCTGCAACTGAGAAGGCAAATTTATTTGCATCTCTCTTCGCAAGCAATTCACGTCTGGACGCTGGCTCAAAGCAACCACCTACTGTACCTCATTGTGACTCCTCGATGCCGGAGATCGCAGTACACATTAAAGAGGTCCGAAGAGTATTGTGCAGTCTAGACGTGAACAAGGCCAGCGGGCCTGACGGCATTCCAGCGAGAGTGTTGAGGCAGTGTGCGCCTGAACTGTCTCCTGTATTGACACGTTTGTTCCGCCTCTCTCTTGAAAAAAGAACGGTGCCGAAATCCTGGAAGCTTGCAAATGTACAACCAGTGCCCAAAAAAGGCGACCGTGCAGACCCTGCCCATTACCGTCCGATCGCCATTACCTCCATTCTGTGCAAAGTTTTGGAAAGGGTACTGAACAATAAGTTGCTGAACTACCTTGAAGACAATGATCTCCTCAGTGACCGTCAATATGGCTTTCGCCGGGGACGGTCAACTGGCGATCTTCTTGTGTATGTCACGCACTGCTTTGGCGAAGCCATCGAGAAACACGGCGAAGCACTGGCTGTATCGCTTGACATCTCGAAGGCCTTTGACAGGGTCTGGCACGCTGCTCTGCTCAGCAAGCTTCCTGCTGATTTTTGTAGCTGGATATCAGATTTCCTTAGTGAACGGTCGATTAGAGTAGTTGTTGATGGCTGCTCTTCTGACCTTATGGCTATTGATGCCGGAGTTCCTCAGGGGTCTGTTCTCTCTGCAACTCTTTTCCTGCTCCACATCAATGACCTGCTTCGGCCTGGTATTGTTGGGTACGCAGATGACAGTACAGTTTCAGAGAGATACTTGTCCAGCGCAAAAACCAGCGGGGCTGAAGTTCGTTCCTTGAGAGAGGCCATGGTAGAGCGGACAGATTTGACCTTGAGCTTTGTCTCCCAGTGGGGTGATGATAATCTGGTCTCTTTTAACGCCACCAAAACGCAGGCGTGTCTTTTTACCGCTAAAAAGAGTCGTTTCGCCCAAACTCCTACTTTTCGGGGTACATCTGTTCCTGTAACTGATCGACTTGAGCTCCTAGGCATGGAGTTGACATCTGGTCTCAACTTCGGCGCCACCATCGAGTACAAGGCCCAAACTGCGGCCAAGAAACTGGGCATCCTAAATAGGGTGAAGCGATACTTTACGCCTGGACAGCTTTTAACCCTTTACAAAGCGCAAGTCCGATCCTGCATGGAGTATTGCAGTCACCTTTGGGATGGATCAGCTAAGTACCAACTAGCCGCGCTTGACTCGGTGGAACGCAGAGCTAAGAGGCTCATTGGCGACGTAAAACTGGTGGATGCCAAGCTTCATTGCTTGGCTCATCGCCGCAAGGTTGCCTGCTTGTCGGTCTTCTACAGATTGTACTTCGGAGAGTGTGCCCGAGAACTCCACGACCTCATTCCACCGGCCCCCTTCTACCACCGGACATCTAGACGCACTGCCAGTTACCATCCCTACCTGGTTGCTATTCCACCAATTCGCACTAAGCGCTTCCAAATGTCTTTTATAATGCGCACAGCAAAAGAGTGGAACTCACTACCTGCGTCTGTGTTTCCGAACGTATACAACCCTAATCTCTTCAAAGTGAGAGTGAACAGGCTTCTTCTGGGTAAGCTCACTCCATCGTCGACTTTGTCTCTGTCACCTATGACCTAGACTAGAGTCAAGAGCAAATCCATCACAAATAAATTAAAAAAAAAATTAATAAATTATTTTGAATATGGGGGTCACTTTTATGGGGGTAAATAAGAAAATTTAAAAAAAAAGTTTGGAAAACTGTACCGTGTTACATATCAAATGAAAGGCCTTACTGTGAGGGTTTCAAATATATTTTTTTTATAATTTTCAAATTTTAAAGTTATTTAAGAAAAAATAGATGAAAATTGAACATCCCCCCCCCCCCGATTCTCCGAAAGTACTGAGCCTAAAGTTTTGAAAAAAATATAGATAATAGTTCAATACCTATAGATTATAGAAAGACCTATAAGAAGTCGATGGTCTTAAAACAACATGGTAAATCTCTCAATATTGTGCGTACAAACTTACATTTGCAGCTGGAATGTATGGGAGAACATGTTTTTCAACTACAATGTTAAGTTTGTTCTTGGGATTCATCCCAACTACGGAACCCTTCATTGTGCGTAGTCCGACACGCACTTGGCCGGTTTTTTAATTGTCTTTTCACGGACCCACATTGAGCTAAACTTAAAGTTTACACCTGGACCAGCAGAAACATAAAGCGTCTTTACTAGACTTTCATCTCTTATAGTAAATGATTGTTGCACTACGTGGATAGCGTGATTATTGTTACCAAGGAGTTAAATGTGAACAGGAGTATATTCATTATTTCTTTAATGGGTAAGTAAAGAGTAGAGAGTAAAGTTTACTTGATATGGAATAGGCAGCAGCTGTGATACAATATGTGTTATATGTATATACACATGTATTGTGTGTGTGCACATACATGGGGGGAGATAAACAAAACACAAAGGTAAAAGAAGGAAAGAGCACTTGAAAGATTCAAACAAAGTCAATAACGAAACAAATGAAGCTGGTAAGGATCCGTAACAAAAGACTCGGAACTTAACATACTTTTGGGAAAACCCAGTTGCAGAAAGACCCAAAGAGAATGTGTGCAGGCGTAAAAACTCAGATTCAGTTTTGAATTTTATTATTATTATTTTTTTATAGAAAAAGCATCACAAACTGTCAAAACACAAACCAAAACGAAATCGCATGTAAAAGTTCCCAAGCCTCTAACTTCACCGATTAAATATTTTGAATAAAATAATCATAATCATCATTTATCAGGCATCAAAGAGAAACGTCAATACCACGGAGAAAATACAAACTCCGTGGTTAATACTAATCACATTGTAAGTCCTCCTATGATAGTTTACAATATACGATTTGAGGTCACCGACGGTTATGCCGTAATATTATCTCGCTAACGGCATTAAGACCTTGACATTGGCTTTCAACGGATAAAAACCTTCACGTGAGTTGATTCACCTAATTCTGTTGTGGGTCAAACGTGAATGACCGTCTGAGGTTGGATTGTGGTCACTTGAGCAGGGTTAAATTCTAAATTCATTTTTAATTTAGAAATATTTTCATATACAACATGTTACGGAATTAACGCACAACCTCCATCATTATGAACAACTTTTACTATGGGATAACAAAAAAATCAGCTGTTCGCTACATTTATGTTCACAAAACTCGTCAAAATGTAGGGAACAGCTGATTTTTTTTTCGCGATTTGAAGATTGGTCCCATAGTAAAAGTTGTTCATAATGATGAGTACAATGATCACTTACAAGGTTAATTCTGGGACCTGTTTTAGATATGAAATGTCTTTCAATGTGTGTGGTACAGCAGGCATTATAAAAAAAATACCGTTTAGGACTTTACAAAGGAATTAAATAGCGTGAAAACAGCCTTTATGCATACTTGTTCCACAGTATCAAGGCAAAAAAAAAGACAAGAAGATAACGCACGCAAAAATTAGTGTCAACAACTTCAGCCATGTAAGTACAATGTACTAGGTAATCATAAAATCAAACAGGTCACTGCATTGACCGATCAACCTTGAGACCGCGTGACCCATGACCCGGAAGAGTGCAACGAAAGTAGTTCTTCGCACAATACCTTGAAAGACTTTCACGCGGTTCATGCCGGCGCCTGGTAAACATACGTTTAGAATGGTTTTTGCACAATTTTGCAAGCTCCATAATTGGCTTGGGTTTACAATCGGTTCTCTACGGTGATTTTGTTAATAACATGACAACGAACAGACCCTACTTCAAACATCATTCATCAGCGAAGGAAGTACCGTATTTCTTTATTTTTCAATGCTTATCTTGTGGGAGAGTACAAAATAGTAATTAAACGATCGTCCAAAAACAATTTACTTAAATGTCGGTACCTAATATTGTAAAATGCCAGTCATGTGAGGTCAACATAACATTAAATATAGAAATGGGCATACTCGTATTTCTTTCAAATAATTGTCCTACCGTAAATATTAAATTATATTTACTTTTAGCTTTAACCCTCTATCAACTGCACGTGTTTGCCAATATTATCTGTGCCAAAGTGCACTTCAGTTCCCGCAATTTATACTGGTACATTCATTAAGATAAAGTTACATTGATCGCTTATATTCAAGATAAAAATGCGGGCGTAAGTCTAACATCGCATAATGATGCAGATTTACATATTGTGTTAAGAATGCAACCACAACAAATAATACCAATATCTTTTTTGTATGCACGTGTTTCTGGGACAAATAAACTGGTTTTTCTTTCTTTTCATACAGCATTTGACGCATCATTGGCTAACGCATGTCGGCAGCGACCTCAACAAACATTGATTTAGATTTTGAGGATAACACCGAATAATGACAGCATTCGACATCTTTTCTATATACATTAAGATCGTGAAGATCACAGTATCGCCCTTTCCACGGAAAACCACAATTTTCCTTTTTTTTTATATCATCGCATCTTCCAAGGAGGTTTGCTTTCATTTCCGTCACAATATATTAAATAAGATTTGTTTAACGGTTATATTTTTTTTGTCATTCATTTTTGGAACCTGTTTTTGCCAGCATCGATATAACTGAGAAGTGTGTCAAATTAGCTACGATTAGTATCGGTTCGTTTGCGAATATCTTTTTACGAAAGTCCGTAGTACTATGAAAAAGTTGGATGAATATAATCTGAAGTAAAATCTGTGTAATATATAATATGATACCTAGATTAAAGAGAACGAGAAAACAAATGAGAGATACAAAGTGACGAAAGATTTTGATAGGCCGTGTTGATTGACGGATTTAAGTACAAAGTTCGATAAAAATAAGTGCAGATGACCATGCAAACGCACACAAACAAACTTAAGAAACACATGTGGCTTTGAAGCTGGATAGCATATATATACACGTAGCTAATAAATTCAACGGTTATGAAGATGCTAAAACTGAGCTCAATAAAACTTATTTGCAAAAATCATTGAATTCTTAATTTTGTTGAAGAAGCTAAATACGGAACACGCTATTATTATAAATGGAGGCAAAAAAAGAGCTAACTATAATACTTTTAGAAAGTAAATTAAGATACCCATATAATAATCAAAATGAGAGATGATCCAACCGTCTTAAATTCAGCAAAAGTCTACCCAAAGAACAATAAAGAAAACAAAGTCATAACCATTAAGTATGATATACACAGAAAAACAGAAGTGGGCGAACGACGATGACCCAGATGGACAAAATTACCGCATTATTGGTCTTTTAAAATATCCGTTAAAAATGTATTAAGTTATTTGGACGACCTAATGGCAGTTGGAGAGGCTGAGCCGTACTTGTCACTGTTAATGCGTGGAGATGTATTGGACGAAGGAAAATTATGAAGCCTCTTTAGATGCTCCACGTCACATCATCCTCATCTGCCCAGCTTTTTTCCAACTATGTCGGGGTCGGCTTCCAGTCTAACCGGATGCAGCTGAGTACCAGTATTTTACTTGAAGCGTCTGCCTATCTGACCTCCATAACCCGATTACTAGGTATCACGATAATGTTCGGTAAAACTGGTTGTCTGCTGAATATAACCCGTGATGGGTTATTTTTAGTAGAGAGTGAGGACAATCTGTTAATTTTCGCCTTTGACCCTGTATATTTTGTCGAATGCTTGTGCAATTCTAACTGTATGTCAGTAGCAGCTAGCACAACGCAAAAGATCTTTGTGATCAGTGAACTTGTGAATCATATTGAATTCCTTTGTGAATGTCATTAGACATCCTTTAAAATTTTGTGTCACAAAGAAAAAAGGTCGAATTGGTTTTTAGGTTTTCTTATGCAATCACCATATTATGTATTTTTATAAAATCACAATTGAATTATAACGTTGTTCTGCTCCGCCGAAAAACTATAACGACACGAGTTAATAAATACACGAAAAGGTATTCTGAAAACGATTAAATGTGACACTAAAGCCACAATTCTCGTACCACGTAAACATTTAACGAGTAAAAGATTTTTAAATTGCTGTACAATACATAACCTAGTTCACAAGATGGCGCCCATTAAAATGGTATTACGACATAATGATGAGTCCGTGTGGTCGTGGGATCGAGGATACGGGTAATATGGAAGTAATACCGGCTGTGGTTTACCCTCTGGAGAAAGCATTGCACTTAATACTTGGTAAATTACAGAGACTAAGTGTTTGTAAATCCCTTGAGGTAAGTGCAGTTGCATGAGCTAACCAAAGCTCACTCGCTCTGGTTCGAATTCAGCTGTGTATTTGGTAACAGTTTGCAAGTTGTGATGGTGTAGGTAACTTAAATAAAGTGCTCCTATGAATAAATAAAATAAGTTCACCGCCCAACTTGTTAACTATAGGGGTCATTGGGGTCGGCGCAACGCATACTTTTCAGCGATTGTTCTAGATCATCAATACCTAATTCCCCTCTGGCCATATCTTTCACGCAATCCATCCATCTTTTATTTGCCCCTTTTCTTACAGGCATCTACAATATTGTGCTTAACATTTTTCTTTTTTCACATAATAATTTAGCCATTACTTCATCAACCATCTTTTTAGATTCGATAATTGCGTCAATGTTATTAATTTCATCCTCTTCGATATTATACGACATTCTTGGCTGTTGTAGTACCTATGGTTTTAATTAGTTTCTTATTCAGCAGGTCATATATATTGTTGACCATTGTACAAAAGTGATTGAAGAAATTCATGACCATGAGGAAGAAAGAAAGAATGTAATGGCCACAGGAGTACACGAGCGTAACCACGTAATACCAATTGTACCAGAGCCACATAAATTACAAGCACTCGTTAGTTCCACAATAGATGAATTAATTACAATTATTCCTCAATCTTACGGCTAAACTATCTTCTTAATAATGGTTAACGGTAACCCGAGGCAACGGCAACACGGTTAACTGAATTCCGACCGTTAAAATAACCTTAGATTTACAAACTGTTGCTGTGTAAGTCATTAGTTTGGTTTGGTTTAGATTTTTGGCGTATTACTAACTTGGTAATTGTAGGTTACAAATCACGGTGTGCTAATCGTTATGCTTTTTTATGCGGGAAAAGAGGTGCGAGTATGAAAGTGATATGAATTACTTTGGCGATGCTTGGTGGAGGCCAATGTACATCGGTGAACGTAATTTAGAGATGGTGATGAATTACTATCAGAGCATTATTATTGTGGCAAACATCAGCACCATTATTTAATTCGAATTTCTTAATGACGAATCTCTATAAGTATCATCTCATGCTGACATAAATTTTAATATTTTACATTAATATCTTATTATGTAATCTTTCGAATTGTATTGACTTCAAATTTTGACATGAAATGAAAATGACCATGAGTAATAAAATTTAACTTGCATGCACAGTGAGGTACTCAAATACGTAAATAATTATATTGTAATAAATTTATATTGTGATTTAATAGTACCCACTCAATTTGTATGTCATCTGGCAAAACATAGCGCACTAACTAATTTTTAAGATCTTGTATGTAATTATTACTTATGTTATAAAAATAAATGATTCTGTAGACCAAACTAAAGTAGGCATTTGGAATTTGTATATAATTATTACCTATGTTATAAAAATAAATGATTCTGTAGACCAAACTAAAGTAGGCATTTGGAATTTGTATGTAATTATTACCTATGTTATAAAAATAAATGATTCTGTAGACCAAACTAAAGTAGGCATTTGGAATTTGTATGTAATTATTACTTATGTTATAAAAATAAATGATTCTGAAGACCAAACTAAAGTAGGCATTTGGAATTATATAAAATGTTTTTTTTTTTATAACAGTCTGACACCGCGTCCTATTTAAAAGCGAGCAAATCGCTAAGTCGCGTGCATATGTCGCTTTTTGTTTGGAAAACCGACGCCCTCTATCGGCGCGACCACGCGTTCAGGGTCATCGAATAAAAACATATCATGCATTACATATGCACGTGACCATCACGTAATCACTTTTAAATAGGTCGCGGCCCGAAAGTTTGTGCTCCTTAACTTTATAGCTATCGTAATCTATACACAAAGTTTTTAAACTTTCAGTATAATTTTTCGTTACGGAAGTTCTCACAAAAACAGTCTGTGCAATTTCTATGAAAAATTAATGAATAAAAGTTAACTTTCCTCTTACTCGAATTTGCATGCTTTCAACTTTTTGCAAATCTTCACTTTATCAAATCATTGTGTGCAAAATCAAGGTATTATCATTCAATCAGAGACCACATTTACTAAATTGTTAACTGACCGATAAGTCTAATTTCTCACCGTCGACGTTCCTCACTAAAAAGTGTCAAGTACCATCCACTTTTTGCCTCTACACTAACTTGAATGGAAACGCACACAAAGAGCGATTTTTTGCTCAATAATGACTATACGGATCTCGAATAAAGACGGCTCTACAAGATCGATTAAATTAAAACGTATTTTTTGCGATAAATTCCGCTTGAGAAAAAGTCAGCATTAAAAAAAATATTGATACGATTTTCGCAGTTTTATTATGGTTGTGGTTTATTTTTTTAGCTTTTTGCTAGTTTGGCAATAAATGAAAGTTCGACTGATGTGCAGGGAAGGTGGAAATTGGGAGATCTTATTAGGTATTCTTTGTCAACTTAATTTCCATGCATGAATGGAATAAAATGTGTAAATTTGATGAATTCGTTTTCTTTCGAAATATTTGATTTAGCTTGACTGGGTTTCGTCCACATTTTTCTATAGGTTTACTGTTTGAAATAAAAATAAAAGTTAATTTCTGAGTGATTCTATCGTAGCACTATGAAAGCTTCCTTATCTATGTAAATATAATTACTCACATTACAACTTCAAAATGTAAACTAACAAAACTTTAGGATTAAAAGCTCCACTAAATCGCTAGTTTGCGGCAAGCCTAAGAAATAAGAATACAGCTGATTTGAAAGCGAATTATTGAGTGCTTTTAAAAAGAAAGTATTAAACAAACTCGCATTTTTGACATGCGAATTGGCAGGTACTCATTTAGCTTGATGAGTACCTGATGATACACACTGGCTGGCGGAGCGGCTGTCAAACTTAGCAAGTGATGAATTATGTCTTATTTTTAAAATTGCTACTTGTGTTTTTTTTTTTGGAGAAGATCATTGTGCTGCTGATTGCTGGAAGCTTATGGCTTTTGAATACAGAATGGAAAGTTAATCATATTCGGAAAAAGAAAGAAATAAAGTCCGCTTGAAATCTATGAGTTCCTAGTACAAAACAAAGTTACTTTTCGTGTATCTGTCTGACCGTTCCACTAACTATACAATGGATTTTGATGCGATTTTCACCACCATTTAGAGAACTTGTTCTGAAAAGTTTATGTGTATAATAAATAAATTAATAATTTATCTTAGTTGTAGCACAGAAATCAGAAATGTTTTAAGAGGATTGTGAAGCTGTAAATTTTCATACAAAAAGAGATAACGTTTTTCTCCCCGTAAACATAATCTAATTTTCATAATTTTTGGAAATGTTGTTGGGATAATGAAAAACTAGGTCCGTACGTTTTTATTATAAAGAAATATTGTATACAATATAAGTTATTAGCATCTAAATATCTCTATTTTTGACATAAAAACATCCTCGAGCATTTTTATTTTTTAAATTAAATTAAATTGAATTACTAAAAACGAAAAACGTACAGATTAAAGTATACTGAATGTAATGAGATCAAAGTTGTCTCATTTCGTAAAGGTTTAGGGGAGTAAAAACGTTATCACCCGAAACAATATTTATGTAAATAATTGTATGAAATGTAGGTAATTGACTCCAAAAATCGCGCCGCGTATCGGCACTTCACAATCCTCTTAACATGTCGCCACATCGGTAGATTGCACTCGTGCAAAACATGGCTGGGTCGCTAGTCGCTTATAACTATGTCGCTATAGCGACACCTACCCTACAAGTTATCCCTTATAAGTAGTGAGGATAATCGGGCGCTAATATACCGAAACTTCACTTTTATTGGGAATAAAAGTGAAGTCGAAAGAATAATACGGCCATGCCTTTCAGAATCCCTTCTGTTCGTATAAAATACAATAAACTAGTCGATTCGATCACTAATCTGTTAGATAGATAAATCAATTTCCACTACTTGACCATATTGTGCACATTATCATTTTTTTATTGATATTCCATTTGTTTTGAATAAAATAAAGATACTAAATCAAAATAACCACCGCTATAATCTCAATAAGTTTGTTATTATAGTTGTTTTTACAAATTTGTTCAATCGCGGGAAAGTACATATTATTCTTTCATGGGAAGAAGTTTAGGTATATGATTATCCGATCACTGTTTATAAGGTAGACACTATCGACACCTCAATCAATCTGCCTAGCCTTTTCCCAACTATGTTGGGGTCGGCTTCCAGTCTAACCGGATGCAGGTGAATACCAGTACTTTACATGGAGCGACTGCCTATCTGACCTCCACAACCCAGTGAAAGGGTAATACGATACCCTTTGGTAAGACAGGTTGTCAGACTTTTGGGCTTCTGACGACCCGTAACGACTGTCAAAGATCCACGAAAGACAGCCGGGACCAACGGCTTAACGTGCTTTCCGAGGCACGGAGGAGTCTCGGTATGAAAAGATGGTCCCCCATCCGCAAACCAACCCCGGCAAGCATAGCTTAACTTAATGGATTGACCCGTGCGGCTGTTATTACTTAGCCACGAGCTCCTCTATATACACTATCGACACCTAAAATTATTAATGTTGACGATGATTGTCACCACAAATGATGACGAGTCACAGTTTTATTCAGTTTTGAATTCGGATTGGCTAAATTCATTGATGATTATTGGTAAACCTAACGAATCCATCGTTCAAAGTAAAAGCTTAAAAATAATGATAAAAGACATGCATTTAATTCTTCCTCCATGCATGGGCATGACCATTAAGATTAATAAAATGATGCATAAAATTATTTCCTCACTCTTTAGGAACATTGAAATATCTTTTTTACCGGTTCCCTTTTTTGAAGCATCTCTTTGCCGGTTACTTTATATCAAAAACTGGTTTATTGATTGAAACCTTTAATAATTTTGACCATGGGCACTCATTAATGATATAATGTGTGTAATAAGAAAAGACGTTTTGGGGGCGAAGACCTTTTTTACAATGTAACTTGTTCGTATAAGTTTGTTAATTGCTTGTTGGGATTTCAAGCATCAAGGCAAAATTTCCTGATGGTGTTTTCCTTCATAGTTAGTTTTAATACGTATAGTAGACCAATGTCTACTCTAGAATATTACACAAGGATTATCCTAATGTGAGTTTGGCGCGGCATGTATTCGTATAAACCCAGCGTTTTAGCCATATTATCTATCTATCACACAATCCATCCATCGTTCCTCTGGTCTTCCCCTAATCTTATAGCCACTCTCCAGCTTTGTAAAAAAGTCATATTTTTACATGACAGAGCTTTCACATCTTCAGATTTAAGGTCATAAAACTCAGGACCACCATCCTACCATCCAACCAACCAACTCCACCATCCAACTCTTCAATAAAATTGTCCAGAGAATTCTTTTACAAAATAACAAAAAAAAAAGTAAAACCATTTTTTAAATAAAGAACCAAGGATTCCAAAACGCCACCAATATTTATAATAGTTATTTTTTACTCGAGGAATCTGCTCAATACTTAACGTACAAGATACCAATAGATCACTTCGTCGAAGTGAACTGTTTAACGCGGCCCGGGGTCAACCGAGACGGTCAGTGTAATTTAATAGTGTTAGTGGACGAACGAGTCATCCATCACAGATGTTAAGTGCGTTGTTGTATTTAAGAGTCATAAATTAACCTTTATTGATAGATAGTTTAACTCGGTATGGTAATAAGAAGAACAGAAGAGGATATGGTAAATAAATATTGGTCTTATTGGGTTCTAAAATTAGCCTCTACAAGTCAAAACGTCAGATTTCTTGTCAGTTGGACCACGTCAATTTGCTGGCTTGCTAATCTTTTTTTCTGTCACTAATTATTTTCATAAAACTCAAGCTCAAGTTTCAATAAAGCAAGAGTCTGAAAGCTTCCACTGCGAAACACCCCAAATTACAATAAATTGAACGTCCGCTTCGTAAAATAAGTCAGTTCTTTTACATAGTCTTATTCCGATCTGTCACCCTGCTTTGCCCCCTTAGTGGGGCAGATCGAAAAAAAAAATATCTATCTCCCTGTTGAAAACGAGAGGACAGTTCGAACTTTTTCAATCCTATCTGGGACAGATAGGAGTGAATAAAGTTGCTAACAGTAGGACAGATCAATTTTTTTCCGATCTGTCTCCCTACAAAGCAGGGTGACGGATCGGAATAATCCTTAACTTAAAGCTATGATGCTACTATCCTACATAAGAATAAATTCAGGTTACGCTCATAGTCCACTTATTACTTGCATACGAATTCTGCGGACCCAAGTAGAATTAAAAAAAAAACCACAAGACGAATATTAGACAAAACATTTCTCCAAAATATCATCTTGACGACTCAACAACATCCTTAATCACCTTATTGATCAAAACTCGACAGAATGAGGTTTCTCAAACTATAGTTAATCGTTACAAACCTCTTGGGGCGGCAACATCACCCAAACTTGATTACAGTACGTATTATAAGTATTATAACTGTCAGAAGGTGTTATTAAGTCAAACAATCCGTTCCATCTTCAATTGTTTTGGCAGCTTTTGTAATGGAACAAGTGAAAGTGGTATTCTGCCGTCCACTAACTAAAAGGCAGTTAAGTGCAAAAAGTAGTTTTCGAGAAAACGCAAAAATAAGTGGGAATTGATGTCTCTTGAAAAGTATGCTACCTAGGAACAAGGTTGCAAGTTATATACGTAGGCATAGTCTTTTTGCACAATATGTGATAAATTTCATTCATTTATATTAATCACATTTTATTTAAATTCATTTTCTAACTTTTAGCTAAGCAATTTTGTTTCATTTTTACATAATATACTGCACTATAAGGCCGCTAACCATACCTTAACTGCTTTATAGTAAAGCAATTTCTTGTAGCCGCCACGTCTTGTACTCATAGTAAAAGTTATCAAAATATACTTAGTTATAAAGCAGTTAAAGGATTTTAACAGACTTATAGCCTAGTAACTAACACTTGGAAGACTAACTTTGCTTACTTAAAAAGCAGTTATGGGATTTTAAACGCTTTTAAGCTCGGTATTGTAAAACATATTTTTATACTGGTTCTCCTATTGCTTAACTAGAACGCAGTTAAAGACATCTCGCTCGCAATTAACTGCCTTTTAAACAAGCACTTGCGGATAAAAGGTTGAGAAGTTAAAAACTATTTTATGAAAATCAGAACTTTATTTATTAATAAAAAAGAATAGACAATCAGTACGTCTAATTAAATTGTGTAGGAACTTAAGTTAACAAATAGCTTATTTAAATAATATAAAATAAAAAAACCAAGTTTAATCAAACTTTTACAAATCTTATTCAGTAATGAGATCACAATTACATCTTTAATAATAATCAGTATTCGCGAAACCATAGGAAAAATTATATTATAATTGAGATTAAATAGAGTGATAGTTTTTGTGGCTATTAAGTCACTATTGATGAGGTCGATTAGCATAGAAAACAATAATCAGTTTTTATTTTGAGATGTACAATTATCAAGCCACAAATTGATTGATTGGATATCTCTAAATTTAAGTAAAAAGCTGTAATAAGCACTCATGATATCATCCTGTTTACGGCTTGCTATACCATCATGCCATATGGCGGCTAAAGTTTTCACATCCCTTGTGATTTTTCCTACTGGTGCGAATGTTTGGTTATATACTGTAAGTCTAGGACAAAAAATTACGGATTTAAACGTATCTAGTCGTGGTAACATAATTACTTTTTCTAAGTCGCTACTAAAATATATCTGTTGAGTATTCTGTTCCAAAGTTTTGTGTAAATCATATAGTTCTCTTGCCTTTTTATACTTGTCATGGTGTTTTGCCCATGTCGAACATGCATTACAATCAGGTATAGCTTGCGTGCGAACATTATGGTTTGTATCAAGACTATGCAATCTGTAAGATTCGCATATTTCGCATTCCTCATTTCCTAGTCGAGCGAACGATATGTTTACTCTTTAGCTGTGTACGGTATAGCTCATAGCCCACTTTGTATTCTGGATATTTCGAACAAAAGTCAGAATACATAAACGTAATATTAATTTCACTGGGCAAATAACGACGATGAGGAGCGTGTTCACGACGATAGTGCGGTGCAGCTGGATTGAAAGATTCAATATGTTCCGTAATAATATCTCTATTAAGAGCTGAGTCTTTACGTGCATGCCCCGTTTATCAATATCTTTGTCAGGATTAAGAAAATTAAGCAATATTTTATAAATTTTTTTGCTGTAACCTAAAGTAGTTAAGAAAAATACTTTGCATACCTTCATTAAAACTCCATCACTCTTTTGTAAAGTAAAAGCTCTTTTTGCATTTCTCTTAGGCTCCTGAACATATTTTCTCTTAGGAACTGCTACCGTATAATTACTTCTTATAAATAATCTTCTTTCAGAATGTGTCATCATCCAATACTTGTTATTAATATCCAAACGTTCCTCGGGAGTAAATATAGTTGAACAACATTTTGTACACTTCATATCACAGCCTGTTTTTACATTGTACTTGCTTCTGCGTTCCTTTTCCTTCTCAACTAATCTATCTTTCAAGCTGGTATCATATTTCATTCTCTTTGTGGAAGATGGTGGTGCTTTTACTAAATCTATAGAAATAGAGCAATCACAAATAGATAAAAATCTATTTGTGATCTCTGTCTTTTCTTAGGTAACCGATGTCCAATAATCTCTTCTGTTCTTGTAAATTCTTGAGTATGTCGTCGCGTTATTAATTTTTTGGGAAACGTTTTAGTTATTGATGTTTTCCTTTCCTTTTATATATATATTTACTTTTAGGGTTTGAAACTGTATTTTGTCTTTGCATGTCATAACCATATTCAGTATCATCACTAAAAACTTCTTCACATGTTTGGTAGTCCTTATCCTTAACAGAGTGATCACTGTCATAATCTAATATTTCTGGTATAATGCAGTGAGAAGAAGATAGCATCGGGGAAGGGGGGGGCATCGATTCGTGGCAGTATATGGAATATGGTTCAAGCTGTTGAGTTAATGTTTCTATTGTAAGCTTCAGAGTTTCTTCTGGTTGGCTATAATTATATGTGATTTGTGTTTCATTGAATTTTTGAAACACTTGTGATGTCATCGAGTAAGATTCTTGGTAGAGAAGATTAACTAAATCGTTATTGTTCATGCGGGGGTACTTTGATTCTTTTAGGCTAATATTAGAGCAAGTGGAAATGCGTACAGATGGCATGCTGTTAGTGTCAAGGCGTCGTGCGGTTGGAAATTTCTGGTCCACCAACACACTATTCATCATAGTTTGGATCCTTGATGATACACAGGAACGTCTAAAATACAATGAAATATAATCAGTTAACTAATGAACCAATTATACGACACATCTCTTTCGCACTATTAGGTATAAAACAATCAGCAATCGAAACAGATACCTACAACAACAATTACGATGAACTTAGAAACAGTAGGTACTTTAAAACCCTCTTGTAATAATAGGTAGGTACATAATGAAAACTAGCAGAACGCGTTTTACCTGTGCAGGTATTGCGGAATACAGAAAAATGTATGATAACAAAAACAGGCATTTATAAAGTTAGATTAATTTAAAAGAGTTACAAACATCCAAACATACTTTCGTATTTATAATAATATTACAAATAGCTATTTATTAAATAAAAATGTCAGCTTACCTTTGCCTATTTTGCACCATTCTCGTAATTGTGGCGCCAAAAATCAAGAGACGCGCCGCACGTCTGTCCGCTACGACTGCACCCGAAGTGAAAAGGAAGGAATTATAGCCTGACAGGCAGAGCTGGTCAAACGCAAACGCAAATCACGATCGTTTAACTGCTTTTTAGTCTAGTATTGTCGTTTAGCTGCTCTCTAGCGATTGATATTTAGCTAATACTAATTTCAATACATAACTTAAAAGCCGCTATTGGAGTATAACTGCTTTCTAGTGTAGTTTTTCTTTATAACTGCTTTATAGTTAAGGCACGATGTTCAGATGGTTATTTGTATGACACAATACATGAAGGTAGTAAAAGACGCTTAGCTGCTTTTTAGTCAAGCATGACTAGATAACGTACTTTTAGTTAAGTAAATTTAGAAAAAAATGATACATCAATTTGCCGTTAAAGTATGTTAACGTCTTTATAGAGAAGTATTGTGGCTTAGCCGCTTTTTAATTAAGGGAGTAACGAAATTTATGTGGTTTAACTGCTCAGCAATGTTCTGTATCTCTAAAACTATAAATCATAGAAAAATGATTCTTACACCAAAAGATAGAGCATCTAAAGTTGTATAAGACTACATTACAAAGTGAAAAACGACCAACTGTGGCTTAACGGCCTTTTAGTTAGTGGACGGCAGTATTAGGAACTGTTATTTTTTTTACTTTCGTTTTCACATCACTACGATATGTGAAACACTTGAATTAGTTCGAGTGACTTTTTCCTTCTTGACGTATTGTGTCCATTAGAATCGAATTGTAGTCAATTAGAATTCGACTTTTCGAATGAGTAGTTGATTTAGCAGACGAAAAAAGTCGATTCTTAAAATTGATTTGTTTCAATGCTGATTTTTGTTGCTTTCTTAGTCTCACCTTTTACTTGAATTTGAAATTGAATTTAGAAAAAGAGATTGAACGAATTGTGTTGTTATGCTAAATGATTTATTATGATGTTAAAAGCCGTCATTATTGGTAAAAACTTTTTTATTCAACCACAAAATAATTTGGTAAATAGTATGGCCAACATGCTTTTATTTACAGCATTTTGCACACTAGAATATGAAAATTATCAGAAACTATTTGTTTATGCGACAACCTCCCATTTGGGACAAAAGTACCAGGCAAACATAAATTCCCAACAGTCACAATTTAATGATTTGTTTGCACAACCATCCTATTTACCACCAACGAATAGTAAAACAACCCTTTAATCATTACACACAGACCCGAGAGAGTTATCTTCCAATATCACCAATAAGTTCCTCTCCTGACAATAGTACTTTTAAGACGAGATAACAGATACCAGTTCAGCTTGACCTCCGCCACCTCTATCTAGCAACTGACTGATGAACGAAAACGAAGGGTCTTACAAACTGGATGGTTGATATAAATGGTTGGCAGATTCCGTGTGTATTGAAATACGCTACAGCATTCTCGTGGCATTGAGTCTACGTTCCAGTACAAGACGATATTATTCTTTATTAAGTATGAATATGTGCATAATTTAAAATAATAATAATAATATCCTGGGACATTTCACACACGGTCATCTGATCCCAAACTAAGCAGAGTATGTACTATGGAAACCAGATAACTGATATACTACATACACTACTTTTTTTTTCTTTTGTAAATACATACTTATATAGATAATTACACCCAGACTCAGGACAAACAGACATGTTCATGCACACAAATGTTTGTCCTGGATGGGAATCGAACCCACGACCTGCGGCATGATAGGTGGTATCTTAACCAACCACGCCAACTGGCCTGTCAAAATGATTATTGTTATCGTTTTGTGTGGTGTAACAACTTCTCTCTTATATTCATCGAGTTTATCGCAATAGCTACTTGGAATTGGAAAAGTTTATTATGTACCGCATGCGTGAAGCAGGTTGTTAATATAAAAAAAAATATATATATATAAAAAAAAGCAAAAAATCGGATGGCAAAAATACATAACTGAAAAGAGAAAAACAAGCATTTATAATCTATTGAATGTTGGTACTCGTATTACAGGCGCGGATGAACCAGTAATCTGAAATATGGTGTAACTTTTATGTGTGTGCCTGCAAGACCAACATTCAATAGATTATAATGCTTGTTTTTCCCTTTTCAGTTATGTCTTTTGCAGTCAGTTTTTTTTTAATCTTTTAGTTTTATTAATATACTAGCTGACCGGACAGAAGTTGTCCTGTTTGCTAGAACTCGATCGCAGCGCTACCTACCGACCCGGTGAAAAACAGAAGAATTATATATATGAGGAGTGCCAAAACACAACGTGTTAAGTGCCAAAAAAATAAGGTTTCAGTAGACACAAAAAAGCTGTTTTAAATTGTTAAATAAAAAAAACGAATTCATTATTTCAACTTTTATTAATAAACTAGGCATTTACAACATTATGGTTTGGCACCCCTCATATAAAGATATATATTTATTTAAAAACATTTATTTCTCATTTATTTAAAAACAATGAAGTGTTCCGTAGTTGGGATGAATTTATCCCAAGAACAAACGTAAAATTGTAGTTGAAAAACATGTTCTCCCACACCATATTGAGAGATTTACCATATTATTTTAAGACCATGGACTTCTTATAAGTTTTCCTGTAATCTATAGGTATACGTATAGAATTACTATTATCTAAAGGTATAGAATTAGTTTTTTTTTTCAAAATTTTTCCCACAATTAAGGCTAATAACCCCTCATGATTATATTAAAATCCATAAAGCCGTTCAGGTTACAGAGCGTGCCAAAGAAATAGACATACCTACATACATACATACTCCTTCTGGTGAAGTCGGGTAATAAATGGCAATTTAGTGTTTTGAGAGACTATTATGGATAGCTTTAGGTCAAAGTAAGAGCAAATGTTCAATAATCATCAATTGATTTATCAAGTGTGGTGGTCGTGGGTTTTCACAGTTTTCACGATCTGTCATCGCATATTTTATTTCATTTATGGAGCCCAACTAACGAAACTTTCTAACTGATTTATTGCTATAAAAAGTATATAAGGTCAGGTGGGGTAAGAGGAACATAGTTTACTGGTTTTTGAACATTACGACCTCCAGCTAGTATAAATATGTATGTATTCTAATAGCAATACAAACAAAGTTTCGCTAACGAACCATGCTAACTATTATTTTAACACAGAAATTGATTCTTCCAGTAATAACGGAACAATCTGACAACGAAGCCAGGTCTTCTAATTGTTTCTCTTTCCCGAAATTTGGGGTAAGAGAAACGCTTCGATTCGTACAAGTAAAAACACGTATTTTTATATGTATCTCTAGAAATTTGAGAACTGCCTTTCGACCTAATGGAAATGAAACCATACCATAGTTATAATATGGTTTAATTTAGCATTACCGAAAAATAAAGAAAATTTGGGGTAAGAGGAACATATTAGTAAGGTCAGGGGTGGTAAACTACGAATGTTAAAAACATATACATTTGGTTTTTAATAAAAATTGAAGAAAAATAAACGATGAATGTCAATAAGTAAGTGTTTATTTATTATTAATGCATTTAAATCACTTTTTCAACTTTGAGGAACTCAACTGAATAAAAACAAACACAAATAATTGTGGAACTCTTTGTTATACTTAACAAATGTACAAAAAAAAAACTTAAAACACTTTTCTGACATTTTTTCACTCTGATCGTTATGCATAAACGGATATACAGTGCACTGCGTGTATACATAATGGCCAAAATATTCTCAAAATTAGTTAAATATGGCATTACACCCCAACAAGAGAGTAGTATTATCCTTTCCAGGAGATGCTATCGTTCTTGTAGAAGTAAATCCCCTAAGACCAACTACTTTAGACTTAGAGGGATCTTTGCTGAAGCTCGTCTCATCCACATTCCATATATGGGATGGTTTGTTGCGAAGATCCAGTTGGTCCACGGTTTCCTCAAGCAGATCAAAATATGGATAAATTATATTTGGCCTACAAGCATTTTTTCGTGCATACTCAACCGGTTGCGGTTTTTTTACGGAAAGATTATGTCTCTTCTTAAATGAAAGGAACCAATCTTCCCCAGGAACACCATTTTTGAAGGGGTTCTTCACAGCCATCTTTTCTACATAGAGTCCTACAGTCTCCATCAATTCCTTTCTAGTTAGGCCAAAACCATATTTTTCCATTATATGCAAGTTTTTAACAAGGTTTTCTTCACGTCCTGCGACAAAACTGTGGCCCTCCCCAAAGTATTAGACTTTACACCTTTACGATCATAAACCCGATTGATTATAGTTGCTCTTGGTATCCCATAGTGTTTTGAGGCTGCATAACCCGACAGTGCACCACTTTTAACAGCCGCCACTGCTTCTAATAATTTTTCTTTAGGGTAAGAGCTCCGTTCCGTTTTTCTTATATAATTTCGAGGCATTTTACTTTTTCTGTAACAAATAAATGCATGTAAGTACCTCCAATACGGCCAAAAATAAATTACAGGGACAACTAACAATTAATTAATTGACACTAAAGATTGTTTTTTTTAGTATAATTGTGAAAACCAACAATTAATTAGTGGTGTATATGTTTAAGCAATTTAGTAATTAACAAAACAAGATATATTCATGTTGATCAAACCCTCTTTATTTAATCAATTGTTAGTGACTTACCACAAATAACAACACTGTTTTATAGAGATATCAACACATTTTGGCGCGCACACATAGTGCCTTGTGTGGGTAAATATCTGTGTACCTATTTGTGCTCGGAAGATGACTGTCAATTGGCCCAAGTCACTGCCACACAAATTAAAGTTGTATAATAATTACAATCGCATGCACACATAGCTCCGCGCGCCAAGATGAGTTAAACTATCTATACCTACCTAATCTAGATAGGTAATATTTCAACTTGCAAAATGTTTGTTACCCCTAAAACCGGGAAAGAGGAACATAATGTTTCTCTTAACCTGGTATGGTAGTTCCTCTTTCCCGGCTTGGTATTTTGTAGGTTATGTTTTTGATGACACCGAAAAAGCACTAAAAACACATGCTACAAACAATATAACATGCGGAAAATAAAGATTCAACATTAGAATTACACTTACCAACAAAATTTGCCGTATCACAGATGTTTTTAATCCTTAAAAAATCGCACACAAAAAACGCCGCTAGGTCATAATTTTATAGTTTGTCAACTGATTTTTTTCTTTCTCTTTTACTCACGTACTTATTGTGTTGTAGCGCCATCTATCCAAAAATATTGAAACTATACCTAATACTGTTTTATCGACGGAGTAACCATAGAGCTGGGCTTTATAGTTTTTTATTTATGAGTTACTGTTTCTCTTTACCTGGCGTCCCTCTTACCCCACCTGACCTTACTTTTCTTTTTTTGTAATATATGTGTTCATCCCATCAGATTATTGAGCTGCGCGATTATTGACAAATGCGTGCACTGACTGGACAGGTCCTCTCAATCTGTGTGGTTCTTTCCTCAAAAGACCATTTCAGACACCAATCTGCATGGTCTTCACATGAAGTGACCAAGATTATGTCTGGACTTTATAAGAGACTGTGACCTCTGAGTTTGTTTCGGCCTTTCTTCTCAGAGTAGTCAGATAGGAAACGCCGACCTCATCTAGTTTAAAAAAAAATTGACTTGTAAAAGTGTTTGTACAAACCTACTTACAGAAATAAAAATCATTTATCATTTATCAGCCAAAAAATTATAGCTAAGGATAGGGTCCTTAAGATTGATGACATTATCAATAAAATAAAAAGCTATCATTTAACAAAATACCAACAACAAACGACGATGTCTTAAAAAAGAAAATCGTAAACAGAAGCCATCAAAAAGCTGTAAATAAAAAAGAAACACATATCCAAAGGACTGACTTCAGGCTCGTATTATAAGAATTTGAAATCAATTACCACCCTACTACATTATAACAAACCTTTAAAAATTCCAGAGCAAATTATACGTAATATCAATCTCTCCTGCCATTTTTGTACAAAAAAGAAGAACTACATTTTAATGAGCGTACCTTTTTCGTGGAATCCTTATAATTCTTGTTATTTAAAAAAAAATACTCCACAATAATCGCGCCAAAAGCGTACATTCACGGTCTGGTACAACTATCATTGTCTTTGCCTCCTGCCATTGTCCTCCATGATGGTTTTTTTGTTTTTTTATTTGCTCCCGCCACGCGCTGTCATTAAACTTTTAATATTTTTATTTGCAACGTAGATTACTGTCCGGTTAGGTTTTAGTTAAAAATTTATAAATAGAATAAAAGACGTTCTGTGCGCGACTGCTAATTAGTCACATATTTATCTTACACGGGACTTCAATTGTTCCTTTTTAGGAAAATAACACTGATTCTGAACTATTCCTTGATTTAATTGTTGGTTTTTCCCACATCAGCATTAATTGTCCATAGTTATACGAAAAGCATCCAACCCACCGAAAATATGTAAAATAATAACAACCTTCATCAGTTGTAATAAGTCTTAATTTTGCATGAACAACAAATGTCGGTTGGATCCTTTTCGTTTAACTATGGCCAATTTCCCGAATGCTACTGATAAAATAGGTAATGGTATTTTTTCTACAAACTATAAAATACTTACAAAATTCTTGAGCCATAAAATCTTATGAAGTTCATCAAGTATTTGATATGTCCACGAAGATCAAAGGAAACTAGTCATAAAACCAAAAATAAGATGTAATACATAAAAAAAAAAACAGAATAAACTTCGGTAAAATAAAAGCCTACCATCTTGAAATATTTTCATTACCGACTGATTGAACAAAAAATTCGTTTGACACTTTTGAGACGGTCTCAGCCACCGGTGGCTGTCGTCACTTGCTGCGGTGTTGAGTAATGCTGTAGCGGGTGGACGCCACTGGCCACACGTGTGCGACGAATTGCATTGCAATTGAATTGTATTGCAATCTGCTGTGTATTATTTTTGTGTGCCTTTTAGTCTGTGCTAAATAAATGTAGTTTCTTTCTTTCTTTCTTTCAAAACTTATGAAAAACCATGTGAGTTGCTTGTGGCTTGTTGGTGGCTGTAGCTGGTGACTCGTTTACGCCTATATATGCACACAGCTCATAAGTAACATCTCCTTAGATATTGTGAGTATTAATAAAGCATTTAGTTCTTATAGTAATTGGATAAAATAACAAAAAATCCATAATAAATAAGTATGAAACAGCCCCGTTACTGACATAACGACATCGAGAATACCACTGAAGAAAAAACATGACAATTGGAAAAAAAGACCTTAGGACTGTCTTAAAAATCATTGGTAGGAATGGAGAGGTGTACAGTTGTATACAAACGAAGTGCAGGCAAAAGCTAAAATTTTAAATAACGGATAACTAACAAAAGAATAGAACATCAAAATAATGTCAAAGCAAAGAACTACAGAAAGGCTCTTTTGTCCTGCTTTTACTATAAATAAAATAGACAAAGACTGTGTATTCAAACTGACTCAATTCTATTTCAATTCTGATATATTTTACAAAAAAAATGGTTTCAGTTTAATCTACCTAACTGCAGTTTTACTACAAAACAACAAAAGCACGTCCATATTGTTTTATTTATGTCAGCTTATATAGTTTTAATTGAACTTTTCAATGATGTAAGGCGTGTTACCGAGTCTTTCCATTAACTTACCGATGTTTTAGTTCGCGACGACTGTTTAAAGGATAGATAACGCTTTCTGGAACTCATTGATTATTTCTTAATAATAAATTGATCTCAACGTCACTCCGACATCGATCATCACCCATTCCATTCCATTTCACCCATCATCATCATCATCTCTCCCATCTCTCTCATTAATTGACATCTGCATTATATGTATACAGCTCTCTGGACTTCGACTTTTCCAATGGACCAATCATTGCCCACTCTCATCCATCTATTACCAACCCTCCAATACTACGAGTATATAGGTAATCTGTTTATTTCACTACCTCATTTACCTTTATTCGTATAATATTTAAACCAAACACACTGTCACTATAAGCTACTTATCCATTTAAAACGGGCACAAAAGTTACAGCCCTCATAACAAAAAACGATCTAAAATAAAAATAAATAGCTAAGTCCACACCACCTTTACTTAGTGCATCAGATTCTATAAAATTTTATAGGAACATTAGCGTCTTAATGGCTATTGTGATGCTTGACACTAAAACTACAAAGTAGTGCGACAGAGCCGACAGATCAAGCCATTATTGGTACAATGGTCGTCTTAAAGCACGAACTGAACGGATAAAATGATAATATACACTCACAATTCAATGGTAATAGTAAAAGGTTCGAGATATGAATAGCGGGTACAAATGTATCGTATTTTGCATTTAGGTGTTAAATATCCTGCTTCCTATACTCTCAAAGAGGTGTTTAATACTCCATTATATTTTTTTGACTAAAATCCGTTATTGCTATTTTAGCAGCACAGTTTCATTTTCCGGACTCGTGGCTAAAAACCACGGTTCGCTCGCCGAGGTTCGTCCGTAGATCAGTGACCATCAATTTTATAAGGCCCTTCATGCCTCGGAAAGCACCCAGCTGTTATTCGTAGAGCGTTTACAGCCGTTACGGGGGGTCATAAGCATAACTGTGACAACAAGCATTATTATAAGTTATCGTGTTACCCAGTAACAGGGTTCTAGAAGTTACATAGGCTCCATGTGAAATTCTTGCTGAACATGGTTTGGTTTTGTTATTAGTAATTAACTCTTTGTTTATTTTACTTCGATTGTCCTAGTTTATCATTTGTGACTTCAATTTACGGCTACATGTACGGCTATATGTAAGTGGACACGCCCTTTATTCCTGGAGGCTTTTATTTAGGTATAAACTTCTGCTTGAGTATAGTTTTCGATTTTTCAATTTTGTTTTCTTTTCTTATTTTTTTGGTATTTTGGCGTGTGCTAGCTGACGTATAGTAAATAATTTAATTTAATTTAATTTAATATTTGTGTTGCGTAATGTACTTAGATATATTATTTCGCGCCGTGTTGTATAGAATTTTTTTTTTAACAGAACATACAGCTGTGCTGCTGGGGAGTTGGTTGCGCCATTTCTTCTCCTCAGCTAAAGCACTAGGAAGTTGTAAAGGGTGGGCGTTTTGGGGGACTGTATTATGTAATTTTGAGTGCTGAATTCTCAGCCTAGTTTAAATAAATGACTTTTGATTTGAAATAATTTAGGATTACTCGGTGTAGCCGACTCCAATAAAGTTGGGTAAAGGCTAGGCAGATGATGATGATGCTCATCAATTAATTTATCCTGTCAGTGCAAATAAGGATGTACCTCTTCCCGTTAAAATGCACTATATACACTATATTTTGGACAGATAAACATCTATTAAAACTAGACGTTTATGTTTCCATTCATGCGAATAACAGAAAAAAAAGTAGACATCCTTCACAATTTATTATAACGCAATTAAGAAGTGAATGAAATAGTCACCGCAAGCTTCAAGTCGGTAGTTTATATCCTGTGTTCATTGTGACTATTAGCATAGCTGTGATGTTAACATTCTACTTGATGTCCCTGAGCTTTTTGATTTAGTCTCGGCTCTTGCCTCAATTGTGGCAATAAGCTCGCTCCCTTATTACATGTGCTTTAAAACGTGGCTTTACTAATAATACCTATTCCCTATGCCTATTCTTTCGGGTGAAATAGGCTTAATATTATTTTATGTATGATAAGGAAATATTGGTACACTTCTTCTAGGGTACTTACTTTCTCTATTAAGCATCTTCAGGCAGTTTAAATTCTTTTCTATGAGTCACACAACCTAGAGTATTCATTTCCTCCACAAGAATTTTCTCGGTACTAAATCTGTACCAATTTACTTCTTAAAACATGCCTAGACTAACAATTTGAATACTTAAAATTTTAACAACACACCGATCTGGATTTCGGAATTCAGTGAAATTCTAGAATTACATTTTCAACGTGGAAAGTATTACGTTGGTCCTAAAAAGTTTCTTCTTGATACATTAACATGCTTTCGACACTGTTTAAGTGGGTTTTTACGTTTTATTCGCCATGTTCGGAAGGTCAGAAACGCTTTTATACACTCATTTGGTTCTGAATGCACTAGGAGAGCATAACGAGGTGGCGATTTGTATTCAGCACTCGTAGTTGATGAGCACTGGGGCGATGTGCCACAAGGAGTTGTGTTCGCTCCAACAAATTTATGCAGACCACACGGTTTGTTTACACTGATCATTCGCTAATTATCTCTTTTTGATGTTTGTTTTTCCCACTTAGGATTTAAGTCACGTGCAGATAAATTGAGGGGTTACAGCTATGTAAATATTTTCAGATATTTGCAGATGAGAAGTCTTTGTAAACATTGTTTGACTTTAAAACAACGGTAATTCAATTTATAAAAGCGTCGCCACTGTAACTACTATTGACCAAGAGGCGTACTCCGAAGCAAAAATCCGAAGTGTCGACCGAATGCTCGGCCGTTTTTTTACTATACTTCTATACTTCATTTTCTTTCGTTCGGTCGGTTTAGATCCAACCGAACTTCATTTTGACGTTTGTTCAACGAAATTCAATTTGACGTTCGATCGGATCCGAACTGCCCGAACGAAATAGAAAAAAGTGTATTATGAAACGTCCGAACATTCGGCCGATACTTCGGATTTTCGCATCGTAGGTATTATTTTCACAATCAAAAGATCCACTTGGATAAAAGGGCGGGCTTGTTAAAGATGTAGACTTTTCTAACTTGTAAAAGAAACATTCAATTTATTTTTTTTAAATATAAGTAGCAATATCTCAAAACAATAGTATACTATTTAACTACATCTTTTAGCATTACACCATACATCAAATTCTGTTTTCACAAAAAAAAATTTAGGTACATACAAATAAATAAAATTGATGTGTCTGTTTGTAATGTCAAAATAACAGCTTTTTATTAAATTAATTAATATGAAAGTATATATGGTACTTATATAACAAAAAAAACTATTTAAAAAAAAATTGTCTGTCTGTCTGTTTGTTCCGGCTAATCTCCGCAACGGCTGGACCGATTTTGACGGAACTTTTACTGGCAGATAGCTGATGTTATAAGGAGTACTTTAGGCTACTTTTATTTTAGAAAAAAAAAAAATAGCGTTCCGCTCAAAAAATGAAAACCCATGAAATTGAGAACAAAATACGGTTCAAATAGGGAAGTATTGACATCCACGTGTGCGAAGCCACAGCTACTAAAATTAAATTAAATACACATTAAATGTCATTAAATACACATGCGTGAATGTGACGCATATTTTCCCCAAACTTGTTCTTTAATTATTTTATTTTGTTATTTTATTTCTTTGCGCCATGTTTATCGCAAATAAACGTATTTTCTTTCTTTTCTTTCTTTCTTTCTTTCTTTCTTTCTTACTATATGTGTATAATAAAAATGAAACCTGAAAAAATATATCTGCATAATAAAATGCAAGTAGCAATTACAATAAACCGTCTCTTTTATCTTAATTAACATTTATCTGCTTCGTTGGCAAGTGAACCTACTTTCACGAAATTATTTATCTACTGCAACATGCTATTTATAACAGAAAGTATTATAGTTTTAAACTATACGTATATTTACCTATACTAAAAGATAAATGAAAGCACTTTTATGTTCATAGAAGACTAGCATCATCCAAAATCAAATCATATACATCGCTTATACTACTTAAACTAGATAAAACTGTTAGAGAAAATCATTTTTAGTCTTAAACTATCTGTGCCGACAGATGTTGTCTTATACAAATGTCAATAATTCATACAAATATCCCATAGAAAAAACGACGTTCACTTTTTCCGAATTTGAAAATTTTCCGGGAAACTTTGCCAATTTTTCTTTCCATAAAAACAAACTCATTTTACTTATAAGAATAATTATGACAAAAAAAAACTAGATAAGTTCAAAATCGCAAAATATTTCTCCAATAATTCAATAGGAACCTCATTGAAAAACAAACAAACCACGATATTGGAATAACACATTTCCGATTAAAATACTCCGAACGTTACTATACGCCAATGAGCATCGCCAAGTGCATACAACAGGGTCACTGCTCTCCGCCATAATTGAATTCTAACAAAACTATCGAACCGCTAAATCAGTACCGTAGAGCGCTAGCCGCTAGCATTGAACAAAACTGTTCATTGTTAAGTTTATAAGTAACAAATAATGCAGCGATACAGCGATTGATTTACATAAAGCTAAGATGGTGACCGATTTTGGTGTGATAGTTGGAGCAAGACTTCTGGTCTGCCGGTTTTGTATGGAATTTAGTGCCTGGAATCCAGAATAACCTGCTTTGTGCGAATTGATAAAAGAATTATTTCCAAACAGTTGTATCCATAATTCAGTTTTTACGAGTACCTAATAGGTTTACAATGACGTGGTGGCGTAGATTTAAGAACCAGATTGCTAGTTGGAAGCCATGAAAATGCCTAGAATAGGTTTACAATGACGTGGTGGCGTAGATTTAAGAACCAGATTGCTAGTTCGAAGCCATGAAAATGCCTAGAATAGGTTTACAATGACGTGGTGGCGTAGATTTAAGAACCAGATTGCTAGTTCGAAGCCATGAAAATGCCTAGAATAGGTTTACAATGACGTGGTGGCGTAGATTTAAGAACCAGATTGCTAGTTCGAAGCCATGAAAATGCCTAGAATAGGTTTACAATGACGTGGTGGCGTAGATTTAAGAACCAGATTGCTAGTTCGAAGCCATGAAAATGCCTAGAATAGGTTTACAATGACGTGGTGGCGTAGATTTAAGAACCAGATTGCTAGTTCGAAGCCATGAAAATGCCTAGAATAGGTTTACAATGACGTGGTGGCGTAGATTTAAGAACCATATTGCTAGTTCGAAGCCATGAAAATGCCTAGAATAAACAATCAGAAATTATCCACGAACATGATATCCAATACACGTTGCATATTTGTATGGAAAAAGGCTTTGCAACGACACAATATACCATCGAACGGGACTTTGAAAACTGTATAAAAATACAAATATAAAAAAAAAATACAATCATTTATATTCCGCAGAAAGTTGTGTCTGTTTGAAAGCACACAGCCTATTGACAATTGTTGTTGGTGCTTCACAACAGCGCGAACTATTGCACAATACGATGCGACATTGTTTTTAAAATCGGTCACCATGTTATTTTTTTAGCTCAATTGAATTAAAATTCAGTTCGCGTAAAAGGCATTTGCGAGCAGCGATACGGAAGGATCGAACAACAAACAATATTGTTCTATTCAATGGTATACAGCTTTTGGTAAAGGATTAATAAATTTTAATATACACATAGCACAACACGCAATGTAAGGTAAGTAAGGTAAGGCAGTGAACCTGTTACCATTGATTCAGATAGAATCAGATTAGACATTTTTAAGAAGCAGCTCAGTCTGGATTGGTTCCCGGTTGATATCTATTACATGGGACTTAGATATAACTGGCAATATGTGGTTGTACTCAACACACATACAGGGTGATGGGGACATTGACGTGTAAACTGTAACCGTGAATTCAGCAAAATACATTATTCAAATTCAAATTCAAATTATTTAATTCAGACATGAGTCCATAGTGTTAGTATAACAAAATTACTTAAAGACTAGTGTTAGTAATTCAAATAATAAAGGTATCATCCTCAACTGGTGTGGATCCTTACCCAGTGACGCAGCAGAGGGGAGTCCCACCGATCTCGGAACACACTCAGGAGACTATTAGTGGCGGTGCGCAGCCGGCCGGCCATGGATGCGATCCTTTTTCTTATTATGGCGTAAAAGCTTTAAAAAGAGTTACCTTTACTCGATTTGTACAACGTGCAAATCTTCGAACCAGCATGTTACATCGAACGGCCAGCGACCTGCGCTCCCTCTCTATATCTAGGTTATATTATAAACCCTACAGCGTTGAAATTTTTGATCAGTTATTAAAATTAAAACCATAGTCAGTCGCTGCCGACAGAAGCGAAAACTTGACAGCGCAACACGTCATATGTAAGTCGCGTGACGCGTGATGCGTGACGCGTAGGTACTCATAAGATTTTTCCCTACCAAAAAATCACCCAATGCGTCTAAAGAACTGCAGGTTTTTTTTTTTATCCGAAGAAAAATTTCAACCCTAGATGGTCTAGAATCATCAAATGTTGTGCTGAATTCATGATTCAGCATTTTGCCAGTTCTATCTAAGTCCCATATAATAGATATCACAGTTGATATCTATTATAAACCAATCAAGACTTGAGCTGCTTCTGAAAAATGTGTAATCCTAACTAATATTATTAACGCGAAAGTAAGTTTGTTTGTTACGCTTTAACAATAAAACGGCGAACGAATTTGGATGAAATTTGGCACCACGACCTGGGTTAGGACATAGGCGTGGTTGGTTAAGATACCTGCCATGCCGCTGGTCGTGGGTTCGATTCCCATCCAGGACCAACATTTGTGTGCATGAACATGTCTGTTTGTCCTGAGTCTGGGTGTAATTATCTATATAAGTATGTATTTACAAAAAAAAAAGTAGTGTATGTAGTATATCAGTTATCTGGTTTCCATAGTACAAGCTCTGCTTAGTTTGGGATCAGATGACCGTGTGTGAATAATGTCCTAGGATATTATTATTATTATTATTATAGGATATTTTTTATCCCGGTAATACGTTCCCGTAGGATAATTTAGAAAGAAGAAGAAAGAAAGAAAATACGTTTATTTGCGATAAACATGGCGCAAAGAAATGAAATAACAAAATAAAATAATTAAAGAACAAGTTTGGGGAAAATATGCGTCACATTCACGCAAAACGGCCAAATTTCTGACCATCACGCGGGCGAAGCTGCGGGAAAAAGCTGGTCTAATAATAAGAATACCCCAATAACACTCTGTCAGAAATGGAAATCCTAAGCAAGATCTAAAACTAAGCAGTCGCACTTACGACAACGAGGCCACCAATAGATTGTAATTGAATATGTTATGATGAAACTTCTATACTTAAATTCAGATTCCAACATTTCTGTTCTGGAAACTTGCATTTGCATACTTGCATATCTCATCTATTGTACATCGTCTTATCTTGTAGTACATATATCGTGTACCGTTTGATGATACTGCTTCCGATCCTCTAATAATATGTTTGTATAATATTTAACTCATACACGAGGTTGTGGGTTCAAATCCGGGTAAATACCAATGTGACTTTTTCAATTCATATGTACTATCTGAGTTTATCTTAGACATTACTGACGTTGGTGAATAAAACATCGTGAGGTAACCTGGACTTATAGTTAATATAAGTCTGAAATCGCCAACCCGTCTTGAGCAAGCACGGTGATCATTGCTCGTGCCTTCTTTATATGAGAAGAGGCGTTTGTGGAACAATAAGAGGCTGCTATTATTATACAGGGTTATTTGTAAAACAACAGCAACCTCTTAAGGGTCATTGTACTCATCATTATGAACATGATGATGATGGGATGAGGGTTGCAGAATATTTAGTACCTTTTTTTCTTAATAAACTTCCAGAAGACTTGCAAACGTTATACAAAACGAGTTCGAAAAGTTATAAGTACAAATCAAAACGTTTCTTTACACAAAATTTCTCCTAAATTATGTATTGTTTATTATGTATGAATTATTATCACCATTCTAATATAACATTGTAAAAAAAAAATGAACGGCTCGCTAGCACACAGATAAACCCTGAGAGGTTTGCGTTGTGTGGCTGAAACTAAAATTATGTATTAAGCTAAGTATTTTGGAAATAAATAAAATAAAAAAAAACAACTTTTACTATGGGACCAAACCTGAAATCGCGAAAAAAAATCAGCTGTTTAGTGCATTTTGACGAATTATGCGAACATAAATGTACTGAACAGCTATTTTTTTTCGTGATTTCAGGTTTGGTCCCATAGTAAAAGTTGTTCATAATGATGAGTACAATGACCCCTTAAGAGGTTGCTAAACATGTTTTAAAATCAAAATCCATAGGCAAAATGTATAAGAACATAACATTGCTGAGTTGCTAATCTTTCTAGCTCTACATGAGGTTATCTCATGTAGCTCGTGCCGACGAAATTGAAAGGGAAAAGTTATATTTACTCATTTGTTAACTTTCATAATCAGTATTTTTAGTATTAATAGTCAACTGTGTCTAACAGTTGACTATTAATAGACTAGTCACTCAAAACTTACTGCGGCATGAGGAATCACTAATCTAATTACACGACTAACCATACCCCTAGAAACTCTCTCTCGCCCTCAGGCACTAACTGAAAAAAGACAGCCACTTGGTTGTGGTTTAAGGTCGTCGATCTAGCTGCCTCTAATATTGATGGGTTGCCATAGCTAATCAGTTTACTAATCGACTAGAAAATTGCCTATCTAACACTGGGTGCAAGAAATTACTTAATTGGCGTAAGTTTTTAAGCGCAAAAAATGCAAATTTTTATGAGACTTTTTCGAAAGATATTCATTTTAAACCTGCCAGAGGCTGCGCTTTTCTTTTGAATACGTACTTACCCACCCACTTATTTATGTTTTGTGGTTGTCTTACTTTGCAATACATTATTCCAATAGCCGGTTATAGCTCAACGGTTATCCAGAGTTGGGAGCAAGAGGTCATGGTTTCGACGCTCATCCGTTCTATTATTGACATAAACTCACTCCTATTACGGCATAGCTCAATTGGACGGGTTTACATTAATATTATAGTCTAGTGACTATAGCTAGACATGATAAATGCTAAATTGTATTAACTAAGACTAGACTCTAGTTTTACTTAACGCAATTTGTACTCTGGGTTTTGCATCATTTAGCTTGATAACATGTAGTTCTGTTATAAGATCCCGTTACTTTTCCATATTTTATTTTTCCAGAAATCATTCACGCGTATTTATTATTTCCCCAAGAAAAATAATACGGAAGCTTAAAATTCTCCTAACAGCACATTTCAAACGGAGCTTTTTGTCAACGATTAAAAACTTTACTCGCCGCCGCCGCTGCAATACATTGAAAAAAAAAAAACACAGATTCATGAATATTTATCTTGTGGTATGCTTAACGCTTTGTAGTTTCCTGTTGAACTTATATTTAGACATATATACTGCACTTCTACCGTTATCTTTACGTATGTAACACAGTTACGCATAAATTTTAAGTTGAGATATTCGGATTTCCTGATTTTTATCTTCATTAGCATTTGGCCATGTTTTTTTTTATGCATGTTTATAATTTCTCCTGTCACAGTTGTAAGATTCGTCATAAGATTCATCTCAGGTCCAGTTGAAAACCAGCGTCGGCACTAGCTGCGATTTGGCACAGCCGTGAGACACACATTATTATCTCTTTTTTTTTTCTGTCTAGATTTAAGCTTTTTTATTGTATAGAGTTAAGTTTTTTTTCTTTGTTTTTTTTTAATTCTATTTGGTTGTTGTGTGCACTTATGTCATGTGCCGAATAAACATCTTTTCTTTCTTTCTTTCTTTCATTATTGCACTTATTGCTGGTCATTATCTCAACAATTTTGGGGTCTGCTTCCAGTCTAACCGGATGCAGCTGAATACATCCGTGATTACTGTCATGAAATCGTAAACTTGCAATAGGTTTAAATTAGTTTATACCTATATATATTCTGTTTGTATCATTTAACTGATTACTTGCTATGATTATGATGACTAGCAATCGCAAGATCGTGAATACACTACTTCGCTATTTTTATATAATGCATCCTACATCATGTAAATAATGTTTTAAAATGACATCATCTTCTCCACAATTGACTGGAAAGTGTTAAAATCGACACAATAAACGTACAAACCATTCCACAAAGAAGAATTCGATCAGACGATTGGCAATTACCAGCCAAATCCAGAGGGCTGAATGCCTATCTAAAGAAAACTGGCAAAACTAACGTTAAAACTATTTTACTGAACCCAATTCAACGGTTCTATTGCACAAAGAAGCATGGTAGCTTTGCAAGCATTCTCCCAAGATTGTTGCACTTTCCAAACGTTACTTATTAAAATAGCTACGTATAATATTGTTGCGCTGGCTTCAAGGTTTGAGTCTAAATACAATAATGTAACAGGTGGAGATTGAACTGAAGGTATTACGATTTTAGTTCAACGTAATATTTTTCCTTTCATATCTCCTGTTTAGTCAATGTGGAGACATCAATATAAAATAGTGATATTTTCAAACAAAGTAAATAGCAGTAACGGGCTGACGATGAGTTTTTAGCTATTGGATATATTTTACTGATTCTTTGTAAGTAGACTTGATAAGATATACGAAGTTTAATTTATTATCGTATTGTCTTCTTCACTTTATATTAATTATGTGCCTTGTTACCTCTGTGGCCGAAAAACAAAAAAAAAATTTCGAAAAATTTCGATCACAGTCTAATCTTAATGTGAACTAACCAAATGTATGCGCACACACAGGTCCACTCCCTCTTCCCTCACTCTCATAGTCCGATAGTCAACTGTTGCTGTATCTTTCCTATTATGCTAATAGACGTAATCTTTGTCACTCTCTCTTCCTATAATTATTCCGGTAAACTTAAGTATCATCTTTTCAACATCCAGTTTTCATCTCTGCTATTTCACTACCAATTAAAATATCGATTACTATCTCAGCCTTGTTAAGAATTTCTTGACACAAATCAGTAATACTTATCTTGTTAGTAAAAATAATAATAGTACAGTCATCGACATCCGTGTAGTTACAGATGCTGCACATAACAGTCATAACACGCTAGCTGATAATGGTAACATTATCGTTATTACTACTGTCATTATTCCATCTCACTGTGTTGAAGTAAGTCATTACGTTCGAAAGTATATTGATACGATTTTAATTCACCTGCTCGTAGTGGATGAAAGTTGTGATTACGCTAGACAAGGTTCGGACGTTCCAATTCGCACACAATTTGCTAGGTGATTAATAGCTATATCGAACCAATTCCGTGGGATCAATTAATTACACGTTGAAGTGATAATTTGCACTGATATCATCTGTTGCTCTATACATCAGCTGGCGGCGCTGGCGTTATCTAAACCGGAACCAGCGGAGATATACTCGTACATTAGACAGTCTGTAGACTTTCCTTAGCAAAAAAACTACACAATGATTTGGTTTATGAAACTGGCAAAATTTTATGAACAGTCCCGGAACTTCCCAACTCAAATAACAGTACAACGAATCCTCTAATCAAAGAATCACTGGATACGAACGATCAGACAAAAAAAAAACTCAAAAACCCATCAAAACTAAACAAGAGAATTGAATTAAATCAATTTACTCAATAAAAAAAGTCTACCAACAGAATTTCTTGCTCTACATTCATTCAATTGATACCAATAAGTAGTTGAATTAATTCTTAACGAGCATCGAGAAATTACTTGGGAGTGACCCGAAGGCCTGAATAACGCGATTAAGGCCATACATTGTGTTCATTTACATCTTGGACTTGGTCCACCACATTATATGGCTGATGATACATGCTTTCTAGTTTTTAATGGAGATTTCTGCAGTCGATGTTTTGATTTTTACACGATAAAGAAATAGAAACCTTAGGCCGAGATTAATAAAGTGTAACTTCGCACGTGCTTTGACTAAGCATTATTCCTGTCACTGTCACACAACTGTCAAACTACAAGTGCAAGATAGAGACGAGAACATATCTAAGCCAAAGCACGTTCTTAGGGTTACGTACCCGAAGGGTGCCAAACGGAAGCATTACTAAGTCTCCGCTGTCCGTCTGTCTGTCAGCGGGCCGTATCTCAGGAAGCGTAATAGGTAGACAGTTGAAATATAATAAAAATAAAATAAAGTAAAAAATTAAAGGGGACCCCCTTTAATTTTTAAGAAACGTATATTGAATTTTGTATATTGTATAGTAAACTGTTTTAACGGATAGCGTACATCAGTGTCTCAAGCTTTTAAAATGTATACTTATTTTATATATTGAATAGATCTATATTTATATAGGTACGTCTCTATGAGCTTACTTGTCTACGTATGCCTATATTATGATGAATTTACCAAGAGTGGAGTTATTCTGAACCTAGAATACACCTACTATATACATAATTATATGACAAATGTCACTTAAATTATTTCTTTTTTCTCCATAGTTCCAGTGACAATTGGTTGGCTTCATCTTCAGACCCTTGTCATCATGTGCAGGTAATGAAAAGTACTCATGATAACAAAACATACTAGTCCAAATCACCATAGTTCTACCATTTGCCATATTACAGAGTTCCTGTGTCCTCCTTCTGGCTTCATTATTAGACTTTGGACATTATTTACAAATAGAGTACTCGTAAAGACAAATCAAACGAGCCCAGACTCGATGTGATGGCATAGTTTTACTGGAGAGTTACTATGGCCACCTTCCGGCTTTATCATCAGACCCTGTATACCATCTACGATCAAGACAAATCAAACGAGCCCAAACTGGATGCGGTTGCGTCGTTTCGTTAGAGTTCTTAAGGCCACCTTCCGGCTCCATCATAAGATCCTGGACACCATCTAAGATCAGAGTACTCGTCCAAACTCGATGTTATTGCATTATTTTAGTACTGAGTTCCTGTGGCCACTTTCCGGCTCAATAATTAGATCAACTCGATGGTACCTACCACAACATATTGAAGTGGATGAAAATGATTGCAAAATTCCAGGACATTCATACAAGAGAAATTAAATAAAAGCTTTGTAAAATACCTTTGACTTTAAGTCCGCATCTGTACCTTTGTGTGCTTAATGTATTTAATAAATAACCCTGATCCGTTAAAAGCTTACCTTGAAAGCAGTATGTTTAAATTATGAGTTCAATTATTTACTACAACTTTTTTTTAAAATGCGTATAAAAGTAATACGAGTATCTTAAAGCTATAAAATAAAATAGAACACAAAAGAATAAATGACGAAGATGGACAAGAAAGTAAAGAGAAGTTAACTTGAAACTGCTTTCGTATGGTTTTAAAAATAACAGAAAAAGGCATAGACTAGCTATAAAACCGTAAAAGGAATAAACCAAGAATAAAGATACAAAAAAGAACCGCTTTTAAAAAGAACAACATTGCATGCAACTAGCTAACATCATCGAAGCTTTGAAAGATGCTATGTTTCGTAAAATCTTACCGTAAACTAATAAAAAGAAAAATATTTAATGCAATCCAAATAATAAAGGCATTAAGCTTATTGCAATACAACACATCGTAGACCAAGAAATACTCAAGTATAATAAAACTGACAGGTCCAAGACCCATAATTGTCATGTCATCCTAAATGCCTATAATTTCACTCACGAGAATGATTCACTTGACCTTTCACAGTCACTATCAGAAGAAAAGGATCATAATAAGTTCAAAGGAGACCAACAATATACCAATTGTGGTCCACTTGCACACCGTTAAGATCGCAGCAGGCATCAGTAACGCCCAAAACAGAATAGATATACGAGTAGGTACAGAAAATCAGCTCCATCCAAGCATCGACTTAAAACAGGCGCGCGGCCACATAGACGCTTACGGACGGAGATCTCAAACGAATGCCAGCGCAAGTGCACTTACAATCACTGTACGTGAAGTGTGTCTATGTGTGCGTGAGTTTTCGCTCGTCGTCGTAGAGCCGACCTTCTGCATCTATCTATTCTGTAACCCAGAATATCGAAATCATTTTAAAACTGTGCCAGAATCTGACCCAAATCTTATGAACAATACTGGTCATTTTTTGCTTTACCTATTGATGGTTCAAAGCCTGAATAGGATATCGATCCTTATAGATTGGTGTAACGGAATTTTTTGTTAAAGTTTTTTGAAATTTGATCGACGGTGGTGTTTCTTGTGTTGTTATGATGAAGTGTTGATATTCTGTTGTGATTTATTAGATGTTCCGAATATGCAAGTCCATTTTCGATTTTTATCATTCCTTAGTCGGTTTGTATGTTGAAAATTTTTGGAACTTTGCTTTACGTTAAGTATGTAAGTATCTTTTACCTCTTTATTGATGATACTGTCTTTCGAGAATTGATAAACAGTTGAATCTAGTTTATCAATTCTTCTATCATTATGTAGCTTAAGTAATACTTTACTATCCTCTCAATCGAAACCACAAGATTTTAAACTAACCACACGACTTAAAGCTTCCATCAATTAATTATATATAGATCATAAACCACGATTAGTCTATCCTTAACACTTCCTATTTTAAGGTCTAGACTTGATTGCGCAGAACTGACATTTCCAGTTCCAACGTGGGCTAGATTAGTTTTTTATTACTTCCTTACTGTGAATGAAGGTATCAGCTGCTTGTTATCCCACCATATAGAAACCGGAAAGTTCTAGTATAATGAGTAATGTGTTATAAATCAATAAAGTCATTGGCTACATCATTTATCAAGTAGGAGAACTATCTATCCAGCTAAAAAAAAACAGAAAAATTAATGTTGATTGAAGATCTTTTAAGAAGATTTAAATTCCTGATCATGATGGTAGGTCCATCAAGATCAGGAATTGAAATCTTCTCACAGATCATCTTTAAGTCTTAAATCAAAATTATCTAAGCAGATCATTTTAATTTAAGACTTAAATATGATTCTGAACTCTTAAGCTAGAGTTCTTAGTTATATTATGAGAGTATCAAGAACTGGTATGCCAAAAGGTGGAAAAAAACCGGTCAAGCGCATGTCGGACCACGCACAATGAAGGGCTCCGTAGTTGGGATGAATTTATTTTAAGAACAAACTTAACATTGTAGTTGATGTCTCCCAGATATTCCAACTACAAATGTAACTTTGTACGCACGCGATTGAGAGATTTACCATTTTATTTTTCCTGTAATCTATAGGTATAGAACTAATTTCTGTATATTTTTCATTTAATATGTCACAAGGTATAGTTCGCAAAACTTTTATTTTATTTTCTTATTTGCCCGCCAAAAGTGACCCCCATATTCAAAATTCATTGGTTTACGTTACACGTCTGTGTTTGGGTCACAGAAATTCACACGTGTACCACAATTCAACTTAATAGGTCCATTAGATTCATAGCAAATTGGCTATGATAGACGGACAGTCAGACAGACACACGACTGAGTCTATAAGGGTTCCATTTTTTCTTTTTGAGGTGCAGAACCCTAAAAAGTATTAATAGTAATAGGCTTCCATAGAACTTCAAATTGAAATGAGAGAGTTATTGCTTTGAGAGACTATAATCTTGATGACCGGCTGACCCAACATTAATATTATATTACTATCGCTACCATTGCAACCTTAAGACCTAATGGCCTAGGTAATGTTGCTTTAGCTGTATCATCAAGCAACTCTACTGAGTTGCTGATGGGGGTACCGTTGAACATGGTGTCTGGAAGGTAGATGAATGCTTATCTTTATTTTAAAACTTACGTTTGAGCACTATCTCATCCGATGGTAAATGATGATGCAGTCGACGGCGACGCCTTGCAAAAAGGAAGATACATATTCATCCAAAACTTGAAGACTCCCAGACTTAAACGGTGTTATATTCTATGGCCGTGAACCGTTAGGAAAAGGCTTTCGCGAGTGATGGTACTAAACGTTTAGTCCAGCATAAAAAGCCTGAAAAGTCAGGTGGGCTACCAACCTGCTGGTTGACCACTCGTTTTACCAAGGCTTGAACTGATTCTCTTATAACTTTTGCTAAAACAAAAGAAGATTAACAAGAGATCAACGCGAGGACAAGAGTGCCTAGACAAAGTGATATTCTAGAAGCGATAACATTGATAGACATTTAAATATTTATGGGACAGACATAAGCTACAGAAAATTATATGTCAATCCTGTTTAAAGTCATTGTGGAAACGCGAAATGCTTTGAAGTTGAAAGCGATTGCCAATTGTCTTAGATTGTTTGGGCGGTGGATGTTTATAAATAACTACACAGTGACTATGTTCAAAAATGAAAATATTTTATGGATGTTTTCAAAAATGGTTGCTCTATGGACCACACTGCTTCTGATAAACTTACTCCTATCCCAAGTGTCCAGCATTAACAGGTTCTAGCAAACAACGATCTCCTAAATAGTAACACCGCAGTAAAACATAGCCGTCAACAAGTAATTCAACCGCACGCTTATTTGATTGTTTCTAATGCTTAAATTGCCGTGTCTGGACCGCACAGACAGTACCGTATGCCGTCTGTGGATGAAGCCGTAATGTCCGTAAATGATTCGTTACTCATACGTTATGTTTTTATGGTGATAGTTGGTTATTAGATGCTTAATATTTTATGGGAGATGTTTCTTACAATTATGTGGTGTATGTGTAATTGTTAATAGTGCAAATATACTCTTGCAATCTTGAAATCTATTTGCACGGTTGTGGATTATGGAAGAAAATAATTACATATTATAATTAATATAGATGTTTATATCATTTTTTTTTTGTATCACTAAAAGATGGATTAACTGCGTCATATTAATGTTAGTTATGACTGAAGAGCTTTAGAAGAGTGAAAAGTTAGCGTCTCCATTACCTTTATGTCATTCTTGAATTTAGTTTTAACTCATGTCTCTAGTAAATAAAAAATCTTTTTGCCATTAGATTTCACAAGATTCTAGTAGCAACCAGTGCACACTAAATTTCAAAAGCTCTCAATACTATCAAAATGTTATTTTACAGCTTTTTCCCAATCAATTATCGATAATGAACTACGTAAACCCAAAGTCATAATCTTCGAATCTTTAAATTAAGAATAGACCTGCCAGCTTTAGAAAATATTCTCCATTTGAAAACCCCATATTGCGGTTAATAACTTTTTTAATGGCAAGTATAAGGCGACAGTATTCAATGAACATCATAGATTATCCATGGCTTTCCATGAATACCAATGTGTGTAATGAGCACTACAGAACTCGTTTGTGATTTAAAAAATAGACCCCTTAAAGGCCTGGTGAAGTTAATTCGCATTTGTTGCTCAATTTTATTGAATGCATTTTTTCGTTGTTGGAAATAAATATTTTATGTAGTATTAGTATTTAAGTATACTCAAATTAGCAGTTTAGTGGGAATTATATTATTTTATATCTTCATCTATTTTAATCATAAAGTTAACTTAAATAAAAGTTTTTCACAAAAACTACATGAAAGCTCAATGACTTTCATAGCTGTTACTTTTCTATCAAACTTAATTGACTAATTATTTTAATTACATCATTAAAAGTTTAATTCCTTAACTCAAATAAAAAAAAAATAAAAGGAAAAACTTACTCAAAATAATTCCCAAAGCACGCTTCAACACACAACACAGCCAAGTTCCAGCAAAATTCAAATTTGGAACGCTCAATCGCGATCGAGATTGAGAAGAGCGATATACACGTGCGGTTCCGTCCGCGGACGCTTCGCGACTGAGCCCGCGTTCGCTTCACCACAAGCTAATATATCTCGTATACTAGTTTTCATCGTCTTTCACTGGTTTAGCTTCGAGTCGACGCGGCTACCACTTTCTGGGTTAATGAGGAGCCTGACGGAGCCCGCACTCGCCCGTTTTCTACGTTTTCGAATACGAGTCGGGTGCCGAGTGGTTTTCGAACTTCTGCGTTGCTATGCGCTCCTGGTATAGTTTTTTGAGGTTCTTTGATGAAATTATAAAAAAGCTCATTGTTAATCGTCAAGCTGTCTTGACTTCACGAACTTCTGCGCTTGGAACAATCAAAGCCACACAAAAAGCTTTTCAGGTCACCACATGCCTCTAAAAATTGAACCATTAACTTGAAAGCAGAGAAGCTTTTTGAATTTTGAATCATCTATTTAATTGGTTCATTTATTTTGAACCTGTAGGAATCTATTGCTGTACCCGTCCAATCGAATTTTAAGAGGCTTATCACAAAATTGCGTTTGGATAGATTAGGTATATTGAAGCACGGCGACGCATCAGAATATGTAGAACGCTTATTTTGAGTCTTATAATTTATTTAGTATGGAATTTTAATTTCTTATGAACTAACGTTTATTATAGTATAAATTTTACTACAATAAACGTTACTAATATTAATGTAGTAAGGAGAAATTACAGTTAATTTTGAGCGATTTTAGTAGTTTTATGGTTTTAAATTGGATTTTTTTTATTCCGTATATACTTATTTCAAAATTCCGAGGCCGCTATGGACTAAACCACTATTTAAGAGATATTATTATATATTTTTCATTTTCTTATGTAAGTAGTTCAATCCGAGCGAGCACAAAAAAATGCTGTCGTGCATTTGTAAAACTTTCGGAATTTTGGTTTTATATAAATAGATAAGAAAAACCGGCCAAGTGCGAGTCGGACTCGCCTATAAAGGGTTCCGTAGCAGCAAGTAACATAATATAAAAGTTCTTGTAGTTCGTTGTAACTTTGATCGATGTTTTAATAATAGTGTTTTTTTTTTAATTAAGTTATTGATAGGTAAACATTATAATTAGGTACCTAAATGATGGGATTTAGATCTAACTATTTGCGAGCCCATACAGGCTTATGATAGCTAAACAAGCTAATATATATTCCAGTTTTGTTTTATTTTTATATTTGAGTTGATTGAATGAAAGGTAAATTACGGTTTACGATTTATGACGTATTAAAAAAAAAAACTACTTAATAGATCTCGTTAAAACCAATTTTCGGTGGAAGTGTACATCATATATTTTTTTTAGTTTTACAATTCTCTTATTTTAGAAGTTACAGGGGAGGGGGACACACATTTTACCACTTTGGAAGTGTTCTCGCGCAAAAATGATATTAGAAACCTCAATATCATTTTTGAAGTTCTTCTACATGTATAGGGTGACTGGTAATTTTAGAGACCGATACTTAAACACATTATAGTACTAAACAAGTTTTATTATGGAACTAAACCTGAAATCGCGAAAATAAAATCAGCTGCTCCCTACTTATTGACGAGTTATGCGAACATGAATGTATGGGACAGCTGTTTTATTGGCGTTCACTGGGGACAGCTGATAATTTTTTCGCGAATTAAAATTTGGTCCCATAGTAAAAATGATTAAAAGTTAGAATGTTATAAATTTTTAAATTTAATTTATATTTTGAAATACTCATGTGGCTTTTAGTAGATACACCACACGTATGAGTTTGTTGAAAAAAAAATGAGTTTCAGTTCTAAGTATGGGGAACCCCCAAAATTTATTGTTTTTTTTTTCTATTTTTGTGTGAAAATCTTAATGCGGTTCGCAGAATACATCTACCTACCAAGTTTCAACAGTATAGTTCTTATAGTTTCGGAAAAAGTGGCTGTGACATACGGACGGACGGACAGACAGACAGACAGACAGAATCCATAAGGGTTCCGTTTTTTGCCATTTGGCTACGGAACCCTAAAAATGAAAAGCGATGCCGCTATATGAATAATAACTATTTTCCACCACTCAGTAAGTCAAAGTTGTCGAAGTCTTTCATTTTCTGAGAATAAGAACGCCAAAGTAGGCCATTTAACGCAAAAATCACGATCAAAATGTAATAGGGCCCTTAAATCCTCAAATTCAATCTGTTTTTACAAAAAATGTTTATATTCACCAGGATTGTGCAGCTTACAATGAACGGTTTAGAAATTTACTAGCCGGCAAAACGGAAACAAAGTATAATGCATTTAAGACAGGAAATACGAAGAAAATCTAATCCATTTATCTTTCCGTCATTGGCAGTTAAATTGTTTTAAGGTCAACTAGATCACTATTTACCGATTTAAATAAAATACTAATCAATCTGCCAAGCCTTTTCCCAACTATGTTGGGGTCGGCTTCCAGTCTAACCGGATGCAGCTGAATACCAGTATTTTACATGGAGCGACTGCCTATCTGACCTCCACAACCCAGTTACTGGGCTGTTATAATCGCAAGCGCTGGTGCTGAGCATGGAGTTTCATTAATAGGTTAGGCACTTTGGGCAGTGTTATTGGGTTGTCCCATATTAGAGGACTAGCTTCAGCCCGCGACTTCGTCCGTGTGAAATTTCATGTCCCCCCCCCCCCCCCCCATAACCCGTCACATCGCATCGGCTGCCCGCGCTTTTACTTCGTTCTTTTTGCTCGGCTCCTAAGAGTCCTAGCGTGATGTTAAATAGCCTACAGACCTTCCTCAAGAATTGGGCTATCAAATGCAAAAAGAATTTTTCAAATCTAACTGGCAGTTCCAGAGATTAGCGCGTTCAAACATACAAACAAACATGAAAAACAAACCATTCAGCTATATTATTAGTATATACACTAGATTTTCACTATCAGCAGGGTCTCGATTTACTTAACTCAATTTAACTGAACAGACAGCTGTGCTGCTGGGGAGTTTGTTGCGCCACTTCTTCTCTCCAGCTAAAGCACTAGGAAGTGGTGAAGGGCGGGCGTTTTGGGGGACTGTCTTATGTAATTTTGACGTTCAAAAAGTGCTGATTCTCAGCCTAGTTTGAATAAATGACTTTTGATTTTGAGATAACCCAAAAAAAAAAAAACTCGTCAAATTAATTTCTTTTTTCTTTGATCCATATACATTACGTCTGCGGAGTTTCGCTAGCTAATTTAATTTGACCCTGTAGTTACAGTGCGAAAGTTTTATGTTTGCAGTACTTATTATCGCTAAACGGGATTAATTTCCCTGCACCCTAATTGCGTAACACACTATCAATCGGAATCTGATTCATTTTGAAGCAAATTGCCAATCAGTTGCTCAGCCTAGTTTGAATAAATGACTTTTGATTTTGATTTCTTATAATTTATTTTGCGCAAGCGCTGGTGCTAAGCATACAGTTGTATCCTTAGGTTGGGTCCTTTGGGCAGTATTATTGGGTTGACCCATATTAGGGGATTTTCAGTATCAGCCTGGGGTCTCGATTTACTTATAATCTAATCTATTTTGGCGATACATTACAGGCGTATACATTGCGGTATGTACTGCGGTGTATACAGGATAGCTAGAGGTCTGCTGAGGAATTACGTAACACACATACAATGGCATTGCCATTCAACAACATTATTGCGTTATTTACGTTGTTGAGCAGAAGAATGTTTCAAACGTAACAAGCAATGGATTAGGAATTTTCTTCAAGATCCTTAGCATTGTGATAAAGATAAAGATTCATTTATTTGCAAAAACATGTGTAGATAATATACATGGTACGAGTTACGTGTGTGTGTGTGTGTGTGTTGTGTGTGTGTGTGTGTGTGTGTGAGTTACATGGTGAGTGTTTACGGGATATTCTTTGGCACAACATGTTTGACCATGGCTGGTGTACAAATTAGGTCGGATGACCATAAGATTTCAAAAAATAAAATAAAATATACAAAGTTAAAAAAAAAACAAAAAAAAGAAGTCACATTTAACATTAATATTAAATTATAGATAAAAACAATTGGTAAATATTCATGCGATTCAAAATAAATATAATAGATTCAGTCAGTATATCAGAGCGATTTGTCATTTAAAAATTCACTGATATTATAGTAGGCTTTTCCTGTCAGTATTTTTTTAAATGTTTTCTTAAACTGGTCTGTATTTAGTTTTTTTGACACCGATAGGGATATTGTTATAAATGATCGGTGCTCTGCATACAACGCTTATATACAGTAGTGCTGTCTTAGCTGGCTGAACACGAAGTTTACTATTATCCCGGCGGCGATATCTTTGTCCAAAGTACATTATATTTGTTTTAGATAAATTTATTTTTAAATTATTATTATCAAGCCAAGAAATTATAGATGTCAGTGAATTATTTATGTCAGATTGATAATTATTAATGTCCTTACATGCAATTGAAACTGTACTGTCATCAGCAAATAATGTCATCAGTTGCGTCGTTACCTTTGGCAAGTCGTTGATATAGATAATAAACAACGTAACATTTCTCCTCACGGAGCTGAATGTTTCCTCTTTTATTTTTAGGATTCACTTTAGTTATTACAGTTATCTGTTTTCGGTTCGTTAAATAGGATCTAATTAAATCTAAATATTGCCCCTTATGCCGTACCTATGCTTCAAGTTTACTGATTAGTATATTATGATCTACATAACCAAACGCCTGTAACATATCGCAATAAATTGCACAAGCTGGAACTGTTTTGTCAACGTGGCCTATAACATTTTGGATGAATTCATAAATAGCCATATTCGTGGTTTTATTTTGTCGAAAGCCCTTTTTTTGTTCATTACACAATTTTTTTTTTCTAGATATGAATTAAGATACTTTTCGAAAATTTTGGAAAATATTGATAATAGTGCAACAGGCCTATAATTCACCATTAACTGTTTACATTCTTTTTTTGTGTAAAGGTTTTATAACGGACAGTTTAAGATCTTGTGGAAATATTCCAGTTGATATCGACAAGTTCAGAATGTGACTCAAGTGATGGCATATATCCTCATTTACTGCTTTAATTATTTTAGTAGAGATACCATGATATCCTACACTGTTAGAATTTTTAAGGTTGTTTAAAAAAAAACTCCCAAAGCAAAGTTAATAAAATTTATATGGGACCACCATATAAATTTTATTAACTTTGCTTTGGGAGTTTTTTAGTTAGCTTCAATAATGCGTATATTTCCCACTTATTTTATGTGGATGATGATGTGGATGATGATGTGGATGATGTTTTAATAACTTCCTATCACTGTTGTTTACATGGCTATATCTACAATTATTGCGCTCAATTATGTATTCGAATTTGTGTGGGGTAGGTTCCACAACTAAAAAGTGAAACATAAAAACTTTTTAGCAAAAAATGAAACCGACTTCCAAAACAAAACACGACAAAGTGAAAAATAACTTCAATTTCGGAAGTCGGTGGCAAAAAACGAAAATACAAAACCAAAGACACCGACTACCGAAATTAAAGTTATTTGTCACTTTGTAGTGTTTTGTTTTGGAAGTCGGTTTTATTTTTGCTAAAAAGTTTTTTTTTCTTTTTGCTCGGTCATAGCCTTCCTCATGAATTGGGCTATCAAATGTAAACAGATTTTCTTTTAAAAATCGACTTATAGTTCCAGAGATACAAACAAGTGCGTACAAACAAACAAACTCTTCAACTTTATTATTAATAAGAGTAAGACAGTATAGATTGTCGTCGATCGGCCGTGGTTTAGTTGCACCATAACTGCTTAATTCATCCGAACTGCGCTTATCAATATTTTGTTTCAGTGCGGTTAGTAGAACAGCTTAGGTGCCGTTCGGTCAAATCCGTTGAAATCAGTGCTCGGAGTGGAATACTTCATACTTTTTAGGGTTTTGTACCTCAAAAGGAAAAACCGGATTTCCTCCGAATCTAATGGACCGATGAAGTTGAAATTTAGTACACGTATGAAACTCTGTGACCGAAACACGAACGTGTAACGTAAATTAATGAATTTTGAATATGGGAGTCAATTTTGGGAGCAAATTTATAAAATTTAAAATTAAAAAAAAAATTGCGAACTCTACCATGTAACATATCAAATGAAAGGGCTTACTGTGAGGGTCTCTTATCTCCGACACTACAGAGCCTAAAATTTTGAAAAAAAAATCAGAATATAGTTCTATACCTATAGATTACAGGAAAAACCTATAAAAAGTCTATGGCCTTATAACAACATGGTAAATTTCCCAATATTGTGCGTACAAACTTACATTTGCAGTTGGAATGTATTTGAGAACATGTTTTTCAACTCCAATGTTAAGTTTGTTCTTCATCCCAACTACGGAACCCTTCACTGTGCGTAGTCCGACACGCACTTGGCGAGTTTTCGAAATGGGCAACTATCTTTCTGACTGACCGACTCCCGGATAATTCACACGTGCCTGTAGTTAGTTTGAGTTTACGTTTTAATAAATAAAATAGGGCTTCAACCTCGGAATGAGAGACCTGAAATTCAGCAATAACTTCGTTTTATCTTTCTAAACACTGTTTAAAATATCCCATACTTAATAGTTGTACGTGTCATAAGGTGACATGTAAAAGGCGAACTGGGCGGGAATAAGAAAGAGACAGAGTCAATTACTTCCACATGCGAAAAAGAGAGCGCAACAATGCGCTGGTACTAAAAGAAAAGCGCCAAACAAAATAAAAATTGTTTAAAAATAAATTAAGCTGTATAGCTAAAATATTTTCAGCCAGAGTTTTCATTTTCCTAATACGCACATTTTGAGTGCAATTTTGCAATGAAGTTACTTATGATTGTAGAATTACAGAAAAAAAAAGTAGAGGTATTTTAGGAAATAAATTCTCAGTCAGAGCATTCATCAAATAGTCAATAAATATATCCGTACAAGGCGTGAATAAGTTGATAAGTCGACTTGCAAGTAATTTTTAATTGTATAAAAATGGCATGGAATGCCTAATTTATATGGTAAATAAAAATGAGTAGGTCAATAAGTTCATAATTCTCAGCAAACTGCACTTGTGTATGTTAATATGAATTAGATTCCAGATGCCATTTTTATACAATTCAAATTTTTTTTGCAAGTCGACTTATCAACTTATTCACGCCTTGTACGGATATATCCAAAATTTAAATCGATACTTGCTGTAATACTGCAATAAATGGTTCCGAAATAGCCCCCAATTTATTTTGGTATCGCCTTAAAATATGCAAGGTCATATCCACGGCGAAGTGACAAGAAATTCTAATTGCCACGAAGTTGACAATATAGACAAAGTGGAAAAAACGTATAATTTATTGACAAGTTGAACTGATTAATCGAAGTGCCAATAACTTCTGTCGAAGTAAACACGTGTCCCATGAAAGTTAGGAAGTAATGCCATAGACTCGGTGGTTAATTGGAAGGTATTTCTACATTTTGATTTAATGCTGATGCAACTAAATAAACTTAGGGCTGATTTTTCAATAATAATAATAATAATAATAATAAAATGATGAAAGACGGGACGATCGACATATGTCGGGCATGCCATTGTCCCGGTGAGTCTATCAGACATATTACCTCTGGGTGTTCTCGTTTGGCTAACGGCGAGTATTTGCACAGGCATAACCAAGTGGCCAGGATTATCCATCAGAAACTTGCTCTGAAATACGGCCTTGTGGACTCTGAGGTACCCTATTACAGGTATGTGCCCGACCCAGTTCTCGAGAATGACCATGTCACGTTATACTGGGATCGATCTATTATCACTGACAGGACTATTGTAGCCAATAAGCCTGATATAGTGGTAATAGATCGATCAGTGCGCCGCACGATGATAATCGATGTCACTATCCCGCATGACGAGAACCTCGTGAAGGCTGAGAAGGAGAAACAATTGAAGTATCTCGACTTAGCCCACGAGGTTGTCGCTATGTGGAATGTGGACTCGGCAATCATTGTGCCGATAGTCGTTACGGTCAATGGCCATATTGCTAAGAGCCTCGACCAACATCTCAAGAGGCTCTCGTTGGGTGGCTGGGTGAAGGGCCTGATTCAGAAGGCAGTCCTCCTTGATACGGCGCGTATTGTGAGGAGGTTCCTGTCTCTGGGGCCCTAACCACCGGTAGCTTGGACCCTGCTCCCGCTATCGGTGGATCACAATTTTTTTATATTTTTAAATGTTTTTTTTTATCTTTTTTATAAAAATATTTAAAAATGTAATAAAATAAGTTAAAAAATAAATAAAGGAGATAATAATAATATCCTGAACATTTTCAAACGCAGTCATCTGGCCCCAAACTAAGCTTGTACTATGGAAACCAGATAACTGATATACTACATATACTACTTTTTTTTGTAAATACATAGGTACTTATATAGATAATTACACCCAGACTCAGGACAAACAGACATGTTCATGCACACAAATGTTTGTCCTGGATGAGAATCGAACCCACGACCTGCGGCGTGATAGGTGGTATCTTAACCAACCACGCCAACTGGCCTGTCAATAGTTTGATAACTTTTATCTGAAGAATAAATATGATAGTTTGACATATTTTCTATACAATATCTGTCAAACTGCCATATTTATTAAATAAATTTTTATTTATGGCATATAATAAATCTGACGAGTAAATAATTTGCGCTTAGATTTCACTAAAACCATGCAAATAACGGCTTTAAATTCAAAAAGAATAAAAAGTGAATTTCAGCATTGGCACTTCACCGTCAATGTATAATAATAATAATAACCCCACCGCTGTATCTCTACGTTGACGTCGTGGTGGGGCTTGCGCGCTTCAAACTTTAGGTCTGTGCCGGTAGAGTTTACTTAGGTCTGTGCCGGTAGAGTTTACTTTGCCGGAACGGGTCTAGGATGAGGAGCCAGACCAAGAGAGATACAGAAACCCGCAGGGCAGCATGTGGCGAGCTGTTGGGCAGTAGCGACCCCACGGACCCCCTATCTCCCGAGAGAAATCTTGTCCTCATCTCTAGCTTGCCTTTATCGGCCGGCTGGAGTGAACACTGACGAAGAACAGAGCTCCCACCTCTTTCTTGCCTTTATTGGCCGGATTGAGTGGAGATTCGCAAGAGCAAACGTGCTCGGAGGAAGGAAATATTCCAGTAAGGTGCTGGTAGGGATCTTGACCGTACTTCCGGGATTGTCCTGATAGCCGTGGAATACCTCTCCACTCCTCAAGCATCTCAGGAAGTGTTGCCCCCTTGTCGCTATGTGCTAGCGGCCGTTTCCGGGGGCCCATTATTGAGTGTGCAAGTCACCCCCTGCCATTTTATCCGTGTATAATATATAACATTGGTCAGGCAGGGGACATAGTTCTTCCATAGTTCAAGTTACCCAATCCACTTTAGCCACCCAGACCCATAGCCCAATATGTTTTGTTTCCACACACAACAACAGTCCTGCACCAACCGGGGGTTGTCCTTGGGTGCACTTGCATAGTGCAATCAGGGATAATCGTCGGTTGGTGCCTCCTTATCATTTAAAATTATTTAAGGGGACTCTGCGAGTTGGCTTCGGCTCCTTGTACGCCTTCCAAAGATGTAAAAAAAATTAATGCGAGAAACTTCTATTTCGAGCTGAGATTCATATATGGTTAGTAACATTGTTCTTAAAGCTAAGTGTTAGCAGACAATAAAACACATAAAATATACAGGTTGCGAGATTTTTCATTGGATTTAAAAAATAAATATTTTTTTAGCATCAAGACAAAACTATTATGTCTGTGACAGACAAAACTGTTTGGTTTCTAGCGTGCGCACTGCCTTAGATACCAGTGTCTTACAATAAGATATGGACGATCGTATATCATAACGGAATGGAGCCGATGAAGCGCCAGGAAACTGGGTTGTTTATGTTTATAACTTGGCCGAGTTCCTATATTTTAATGGTTAAGGCTGAGTGAATATTAAACAATACTGGAGAGAGTTCATTTAGAGATTAAACTTGATTGATGAGTGCAGTTTTTCGATGAAAAAGTCTATGAACACTTTTCCTTTCGGAATTAAAAACGCCCAATGAGACTTTATGTTTACCTATTATAGGCATAACTGGCTTGACCAACTGATTATAGTAGTATCTCATACCTCTAAACATGTTGCGAAGATTAAAATATGACAGCACGGTCACTCAATACTTCGTCAGACTGGAAAAATTTGGCAACTCTATTAACGCAAGATGGTAAGAATATTAAAACCCATACGTATACCTTCAAAGAAACATCTTTTCATTACTGAATATGAATCACCGTTAGTAACTATAACTATTCGGTTTTTGATATACTGATAAGGTCATAAATTAGCTAGCGAAACTCTGCAAGCGTGATGGATATACATATAAACATGAGACAGCAAAAAATAAAATGAATTTGATGATTTTTTCGCATTGTAGTTGAAATGTCAGTTTATAAAATCTTTTTTTTTTGTGTAAAAAAATAATCAAATCTATTTTATTATAATTCAGATTAATCATCACTAGAATAAACATACTTCTAATAAGCTAAACTGTTAGTTTGCATACAGGTAATCCAAAAAAGTAACATGAACTGTAGTGATATTCAAACACTGAACCACACGCTCAACAGCCACGCACAACCGCAGACCGAAAGACTTATCTCTGATTTTTCTTAATCAAATAACTTCACAAGTCGCCTTGTCCGAACTGGATACTGCGGGGCAATTGCGTAAAATTCAACGCGTTATTTACGTTGTCAAGCAGACACATTTTTCGAACATATGAAGCAATGGATTGGCAATTTGCTTCAAAATGAATCAGATTCCGATTGATAGTGTGTTACGCAATTAGGGTGCAGGGAAATTAATCCCGTTAAGCGATAATAAGTACTGTAAACATAAATTTAAAACTTTCGCACTGTAACTACAGGGTCAAATTAAATTAGCTAGCGAAACTCCGCAGACGTAATGTATACGGATATCTAAACATGATCAAAGAAAAAAGAAATTAATTTGACGAGTTTTTTTTTCGGTTATCTATCATCTGCAGGTAGTGTAGTCACTTGAAATCAATCAACTCAGCCTATCGCAGTCCACTGCTGGACACAGACCTCTTCCAGGCTGCGCCACAACACCCTTTTTTTTTTTTTTTTTCGTGGAGAAATGTTCATGCAGCACTACCCTCTGCCGCTTGTGGCGGGAACACGGGCACGCGTTAGCACTCACCGCGAACCCGCCGCGACTGTCCGTCACCGGCCCCTTCTCTGGGGAGCACCCCCCATCACCGGCGCACAAGAACGAATTGTGCACCGTGACCACCCCATGGACCAAACCAGCACATGGGCGCCAGACGACCCCGTGTCTAGTCACCCTTGGTCCCCCTGCGACCGGTAAGGTCAGTGGCCCGGCTGCCTACCACTTTTCGGCCGCAGAGGATAGGGAGAGCGGCGCACCGCAATACCGGCACTCCTCTCCCGCCGCGGCCTCCAAACCTCAGCCGCGATGCCTCCCATACGACATCGCGGCCCGCCTCAGTTGCGATGTCGCCCAAGCGGCACCGCAACCTACCTGTTGGCCGCTACGTCGTCGACTTCCTGGAAAAAGCGGGTTCCTCTTCGCTTCACCGTGGGTGACCAAGCCTCGGCTACTGAGCCCCCCCGCCTCGACAATGCGGGAACCCCCCGGGGGGGAAGCCACAACACCCTGTCCTCCGCCTTACGCATCCCGTCTGACCCAGCCACTTCTTAAGGTCGTCGGTCCATCTAGCTGGGGGGCGTCCCACGCTACGCTTGCCGATACGCGGTCTCCACTCCAGGACTCGTCTGCTCCACCGGCCCTTCGACAAACATGACCAGCCCACTGCCACTTCAGTTTACTCTGCAAGCTATGGCCGGTAATTCCGGTTCTTTTCCGAATAATTTCATTTTTGATTATAGCACAAAGAAACTCCGAGCTTAGCCCGCTCCTTAGTGCGCTGAGCGACTTTGAATTTGTAGACCAGCCCGACTGGCTGAAGACCTTTGTCTTCAAACAGTGCAGGATAGGCAACGAGAAGACTTGACGAAGTTTCCTAAACGCTGCCCAACCAAACTGGATCCTTCTGTCAGCTTCTTTCTCAAACTTGTGTCTACCGAGCTGGATGACTTGCCCAAGGTAGACGTACTCCTTCACAACTTCGAGAAGCGACCCTTCGATCCACTTGAAATATCAATTTAAAAATTCAGTTTTCTTTGTATAACTTCACATACGTGATGGCTATCGACATCTAATCGAGTTACGGTTTCGTATACGGATATATGTAAGTGAAGTAAACAAAAATAAAACAGACGTTCTCAACTAATACTTCAAGTAAGTAACAACTCCACCAGCGGTCGTTAAAAAAATCAGCAATTATGCCGTCTGCGGAGTTTCACTAGTTAACTTATTTTCACCCTGTATGATAAGTGCTAGTTCATGCCGTGGAAAAAATATTAGCCAGTCATCAATGTGGTAGCGCCATTGACAACCTAGTTTCTAGAAAATACTCTTTTCTTGCTAAAACTTTTATTCCGCAAAACTGCCATGTACTATTTCACTATCTGAAATTGAAACGGTTATTGGGAAGCATATTATTATTATTGGCTTTTACATGCCAATAGCTATCCGTTGTAAGCGTTAAACCTTCCCATCAATAGATGGCGTGGGCTGGTAACATTCCTTATTCTCTGATAGATTATAAGGACGTTAAAACCATAGGTTTTTCTATCTCCAGTATGCCAAAACTGGTGATAGATAGGTTACTGGGTTCGGCCGTTACTCTGAACTACACTTTACTAGATAGATAGATAGAAAACTTTTTGTTATGCACACCATAAAAATTACAGATATAAATGTAGAACTTTTACATAGGGTGACGCAATGGGCAAAATTACTTTTGCCCACCCAGAAATCACGACAATATCATGACCGGTAGTTCTACGTATTGCCAAAGTGAAATAAAACATTCAGAGTTGCCATACTGAAAATACATTTATGCATCTTGCCAGTGTTACCACTGTGGATTGGATTATTCCGATCGGTCACCCTGCTTTGTCTCCTTAGAGGAACAGATCGGAAAAAAGTTGATCTGTCGCACTGTTTAACAACCTTTCAACTTTATTTACTCTTATCTGTCCCAGATAGGAGTGAATAAAGTTCAAACTGTCCTCTCGTTGCTAACAGGGGGACAGATATTGTTTTTTCCTCTAAAGGGATAAAGCACGGTGACAGATCGGAATAATCCAGTGGATTTTATAATGCTGTATTAAATTAATACATTTTATTTTTTAAATTAAGCAAAAAAAATCACGACCCTAGGGATCGCCAAACATTAGGACCACTGAAGATTATTTTAATGCACGTTCTATACTTAGAGAGAGTTAAAGCGAAAGTCCTCAAACCCATGTTAAACATTGATGTTAAGACTCTTAACACGAACTAAGCTTGGTGTAAACATAATATATGTACCTATGAATTGCTAATCATTAGCCTATAGGCGGTATTCACCTACTTCCCACAAGTATTTAGCTGATTAGCGTCTTTAGTTGAATAACCCGTTTCTTTTATTAATTCATTAAGTTGCTAGTCCTAAGAGTGACACTTGGCGTCAAAAGCTTGAGGCTAATTAAAAAAAAAGAAACTGGCCAAGTGCGTGTCGGACCACGCACAATGAAGGGTTCCGTAGTTGGGATGAATTTATCCCAAGAACAAACTTAACATTGTAGTTTAAAAACATATTCTCCCATACATTCCAACTGCAAATGTAAATTTGTACGCACAATATTGAGAGATTTATCACGTTATTTACGCGACTGCCAAGGAAGCGGTATGTTTTTTAAGACTATATACTTCTTATAAATTTTCCTGTAAACTGTAGGTATAGAATTATTTTCTTTATTTTTTTTTAATTTCAGGCTCAGTAGTTTCCGAGATAAGGGGGAATGGTCAATGTTCGTCTATTTTCTTAAATAAATTTAATACAATTTATTTTTAAATTATTGAAAAAATATATTTGAGACCCTCACAGTAAATATGTCACAATGTACAGTTTGCAAAACTTTATTTTTTTATTTCTTATTTGTCCCCAATATTGAACCCATATTCAAAATTCATTATTTACGTTACACGTCCGTGTTTGGGTCACAAGTGTACCAAATTTCAACTTAATTGGTCCATTAGATTCGGAGCAATAATAATAATAATAATAATTAGTATAATAATAATATATAATAATAATAATAATGTAGTAACAGCCAATGACCTGATGGCCGAAGGCCTCGATCAACATCTCTCGAGGCTCTCGTTAGGCGGTTGGATCAAGGGCCAGATTCAGAAGGCAGTACTTCTCGATACGGCTCGCATTGTGAGGAGGTTCCTGTCTCTGCAGCTCTAACCACCGGTAGCATGGACCTTGCTCCCGCTACTGGCGGATCACTATTTCTTATATTTTTAAATGTTTTTTTTATAAAAAAAAATATTTAAAAATGTATTTAATAAGTTTTAAAAATAAAGGAAATAATAATAATATCCTGGGACATTTCACACACGGTCATCTAATCCCAAACTAAGCAGAGCTTGTACTATGGAAACCAGATAACTGATAGACTACATATACAATAATTTTTTTCGTTTTTTTTGTAATTACATACTTGAGAGGAAGGCCGAAGAAAAGATGGATGGAATGTGTAAAGAATGATATGAAAGAGAAGGGAGTGAATGATAGTGTGACGGTTGACAGGGGAGAATGGAAGAAGAAAAAGTGTTGCGCCGACCCCAAGTAACATGGGATAAGGGCAGGAAGATGATGACATACTTATATAGATAATTACACCCAGACTCAGGACAAACAGACATGTTCATGCACACAAATGTTTGCCCTGGATGGGAATCAAACCCACGACCTGCGACATGATAGGCGGTATCTTAACCAACCACGCCAGCTGGCCTGTCAATTGGCTGTGACAGACGAATAGACAGACACGCGACTGATCCTATAAGGGTTCCGTCTTTTCCTTTTGAAGTACGGACCCCTTATAATCATAAAACAGAGCCCCCTGGCTCAACTGATCTTTAGCAGTTCTTGACTAATCGTCCAAATAAATAATAATAAGAATGTAGCCATGATGTGCCAACAAACAATCTTGACTTAGGGCTGCTGGAAACCCCCCGGGTGAGTTCCGCATTGTCTAGGCGGGGGGCTCAGTAGCCGTGGCTTGGTCACCCGCGGTGAAGCGTAGAGGAACCCCAGGAGGAGCCGCTCGTCAGGGCTTTTCCCAGGAAGCCGACGACAGCCAACAAGTAGGTTGCGGTGCCGCTTGGGCAGGCATCGCGGCTGAGGGTTGGAGGGCGCGGCTGGAGAGGAGTGCCGGTCTTGCGGTGCGCCTCTCTCCCTACCTTCCGTGGCCTTGACGGGGTCGCCACCGTCTGATGGTGGATGCGGTGAGGCCGCAGGGGAGGAGGAGTGTCAGTATTTCGTTGGCCGCTATCCCTATCCTCTGCGGCCGAAAAGTTGTAGGCGGCCGGGATACTGCCCTGACCGGTCGCAAGGGGACCAAGGGTATCTAGACACGGTGTAGTCTAGCGCCCATGTGCTAATTTGGTCCCTGGAGTGGTCACGGCGTGCAATGTGGGCTGGTGCGCCGGTGATGGGAGGTACTCCTCAGAGGAGCGTCTGGTGACGGACAGCCGCAGCGGGTTCGCGGTGAGTGCTAACACGTGCCCGTGTTCCCGCCACAAGCGGTAGAGGTGGACAGCGTGGAGTTTTAGTGGGTTGGAGTCCCACATAACTGCACTATCTCCCCGTGGTAGTGCAGTTAGCATGAGCATTTCTCCACGCAAAAAAAGAAGGCCCGTTTTCGTTTTTTTTTGCCATGAAAAGTACAGTTTACACGCCGTGTGCAGGCACGGTCGTCACTGTTGTATGAATCATTATGGAAGCTTGTTGACAGACATGTTTTTTCTACGGCTCTTTATACGCCGTATCGTAAAAAAACCATGCCGTTTATAGCCTTTTGGGCTTTATAGCTTTATTTATCATCATCATCTGCCTAGCCTTTTCCCAACTATGTTGAGGACTGCTTCCAGTCTAACCGGATGCAGCTGATTACCAGTATTTTACATCGAGCGACTGCCTATCGACCTCCACAATCCAGTTACTGGGTAATACGATACCTTGCCTTATACCTTTATTTTTATACAGTAATGTTAACATTAACAATTTGATATATAATATATTTAAATGAAATAACAAAATAGTGCGACTTCTAATCTGTTGTTGCAAACTGGATGACTTATGCCCGGTTTCTGAGGTTTTTAAATGGAGTTTATCGATTTAATAGCGATTGTCGGTTTGAAATCGTGTTTTTTAACACTTCCATAGGGAAGAATTTAGCTTAAAAGTCGAGTGAATTACTGTCGAGGGTTTATCTGAGGACCTCAAAAACCGAGCATAAGGAAGGAATTCGATTAAATAGATGATTTTGTCGAATTGTTCACCATCCCTGAACTATGAGAACCTATTTTAATCCTATACTATTATATGAGCATATACAGGGTTATTTGTAAAACACCAGCAACCTCTTAAGGGGTCATTGTACTCATCATTATGAACAACTTTTACTATGGGATCAACCCGTAATCGCGAAAATAAAATCAGGTGTGTATGTTCGCATAATTCGTTAAAATGTACTAAACAGCTGATTTTTTTTTCGCGCTTCCAGGTTTGGTCCCATAGTAAAAGTAGTTCATAATGATGAGTACAATGAGCCCTTAAGAGGCTGTTGGTGTTTTACCAATGCAATAACTCTGTATATATATATATACAGGATGTAAGGAACAGTCCTCCGCAAACTGATAGGGTGAATTCAGTATGTTATAATAAGATGACAGGTAGATGAAATTATTTCAGGAAGACCATGGGAATCCAATAAACCTGACTTATTTATGATTTTGTGCACAAATCGGAGCGTCTGTTACTGGTTGTGAGGGGTAGGTAATAGGTATGCGGTCAGTTCAATGAAGTCTGTAGCTAGGCTGAAAGTAAACAGCTGATTTCACGCGTCGTTCGTTAAAGTACTTCAACATCCATTGCTGTTTTTTTTTATTTTATTTTAGCTGTTTATTTACATAAATGTAGTGCTGTGAACAGAGAATGTATTTTTACAATGACATACAGGAATAGTAACTGAAAAAAAGCGATAAAAAAAATCCTGAGAAATTTTCCGGTGGAATATGATTCAAAATAAGGAGCTGAATGAATACACACAATACTTTTTTATAAAACTTAATTTTCATTGGTATAAAAAACCCCAAAATTGTGTAAGTATTTAATCTCTATAGCACTGGTGGCCCCAATAGGTGTCGGCACAAAGACGGCACCACCCCCGAATATTAGCTTTTTTGCGTAGAAATGAAACTAAATCAAAAATCAATCTGCCTAGCCTTTTCCCAACTATGTTGGGGTCGGCTTCCAGTCTAACCGGATGTAGCTGAATACCAGTATTTTACATGGAGCGACTGCCTATCCGACCTCCACAACCCAGTTTACTGGGTAATACGATACCCCTTGGTAAGACTGGTTGTCAGACTTTCGGGCTTCTGACGACTCTTAACGACTGTCAAAGATCCTCGAATGACAGCCGGGACCAACGGCTTAACGTGCTTTCCGAGGCACGGAGGAGTCTCGGTAGAAAAGATGGTCACCCATCCACAGACCAACCCCGGCAAGCGTAGCTTAACCTGATGGATCGACCCGTGCGGCTGTTATTACTTAGCCACGAGCTAAATGAAACTAAATCAATGCCGAATATTATTTCTATACTGGCAATGGTTTACAAATATTATTGTTATATTCGGGTCTAGCTAGGTCTCATAGCTCTGCTCGAGTGAAAATAGAGAAAACAAATCTTCCCAGATATATCTGGGAAAATTCGTTTTCTCTATTTTCACTCGAGCAGAGCTCGGTCAACCAAGTACTATACAAATAATGTTCTCAAGATAATAGTTCACAGTGCTTCAAGGACCCTATAGCGCTCCTTGTCAGCGAGGCGCTGTTGGCAAACATTTGTGAAATGTATTGGAAAAACCGGCCAAGCGCATGTCGGAGTACGCACAATGAAGGGTTCCGTAGTTGGGATGAATTTATGCCAAGGACAAAATTAACTTTGTAGTTTAAAAAATGCTTTCCCATAAATCGATAAAGTCACGGTCACAACTCCCACTGAAAATGTAAGTTTTTAATCGCAAACAAATATTGTTTTATAGGATAAAACTACAAATTAACGATTTTCGGATTTTTTCTTTTACTTTTACTTTGCTTCTTGCCAAATTTCGTGATTCTAGGTCAGCGGGAAGTACCTTAGAGGTTTTGAATTATTTGCGAGTGTCAAAATATATGCCGCATAGATGGCCGTATTTTTTAATGCGTCAATTTAGAACCTACCTACGTATTTGATATCAACTTGATACCTCTATGCGTTCCTGAGAGAAAGGGTCTTGACAGACAGACAGACAGACAGACAGACAGACGAACGACGAAGTGATCCTATAAGAGTTCCATTTTTTCATTTTATCGTTCGGAAGCCTAAAAACTTTTTAGCAAAAAATAAAACCGACTTTTGCTAAAAAGTTTTTATTTTTCACTTTTTAGTTGTGGCACACACAAATTCGAATACAGCACAATAATTGAAGATACTCGTATAGCCATGTAAATAACAGTGATAGGAAGTTATTAAAACACCATCACATCATCCACATAAAATAAGTGGGAAATATACGCATTATTGAAGCGAACTCAAAAACTCCCCAAGCAAAGTTAATAAAATTTATATGGGACTACCTCGGAAGTATACCCTATCAAACAAAAAAAGAATTTTCTAAATCGGTCCATCCGTCTTTGAGTAATCGCGTAACAAACATACAAAAAAAAAAAGCATACTGACGGTTAAAAATAGGCCTTAGTTGCGATTTAGGCCACGCGCCAGTCCGGCCGTCGAATGAATCCATTCCTGACACCTGTTAGTTGGACAAATAAGGATCAAATTCGCAAAACACATATTCGATATTATGAAACTGGCACGTGTTAAGAACGCATTTTCTCGACGGCTGGACTGAGTGATAATTGGTTAGACTGACAGCGAGTCCCAATAATAATATTATAGCAACTGTTAGCAGATCTTACAATAGCAGAGATAATCAAATCAGAAGAAGGTACAGACGCCAGCACATCAAGCTACTAAAATCTGTCAAATTTATTTAATAGATTTTCAACTTTATCGCTAAAGCATTAGGTTCAAGGTTGATTGGGAAAATTTGACAGTTTCGGCTAGCTTGACCTGCTGGCGTCTTTACATTAAAGGTTTCTTATTAATATTAGGTCTTTACCCACGAAATTGCCGAATTACATAGAAACAAATCGAATAATTTTTTTAAAGAAATATTGTCGATGCATTTTTGTCATTTTCATGAAAGTTCGTTGATGCCTCTGCCATAGATATTCTGGGAACGGGAGTCGATAAATACTTTAAAGGCAGTTTTCACCGCCTCGTCGGATTTGAAACTTTTCTCCGGGGCTCCTTGTTGAGATCAAAATTTCCAGAACGGATGCGACCAAACCAAAAACCCACCGTGCGTTCACTTGCGGTCTTTCTCCATACACGTCGATAATATTGCGTGCTGTCTGCGTTGCGTTGGTGCCACGACGGAACTCGTATTGGAAAATAGCGCGCAATTTTGATTTTTCCATGGTTACAGAAACATCGATATCAAAGAAAAATCGAACGGCGGGAAAACAAATTAACAACTGATTTTTTTTTAATGTCATGCTATGTTATAAAATTAATTAGAATATGTAATTCTAAATAGAATGAAAGGTATTGTTCTTCACACTAGCCAGTATCAAAAATCGCCAATTTCATTGCTAAAGACCTATAACAATAGGTCTATATTATTCATATTAATACAAACATGAATGTTATGTAAAGCTTTAACTTAATATTATAATACTCAAAGATAAGGCTTTATGAAAGAATTAAAGTTTCTTAATATTGTTTTAAAACTAACTCAATTATGAAAACAAAATTGTGAAGAGATGTTCATTCTTTGTTTTATAGAACATTGGATGCTAAAAAATCCTTCAGAATATTTTCCAAAGCCCAGTTAGACATTACAAAGAACCGTTTTACTAAACCTAAGAAACACTCGAAGTTAATTTTATCTTTCCCACACAGTTTATTATCAAAACCGTTAACTGAATAACTTCTAACAGCTAAGGGATTGTAAACTATTACAATCTGATCCCGTGCCGGTTAAACTAAACCAATTAAAGTTAACCAAACATTACATATCGGGTACCAGGCATGCAGAGACTAAAGGAACGTTAATCACGTTTTGGAAGTCGTGTGCTGTGGGGTGGTTGAAGTTTTAGCGGTAGTTTCGTTGATTTTTGTTGTTTTGGTAGGAGAAAAGGCTACGTCTAGGCGTGAACTGTAGATGAGAAAGCAGTGACGATATGAGATTAAAAAAAATACTAGCTTTTTACCTGTGGCTTATTGTGTATCCCATAGGAACAGCGCATTTTATCGGTATAAGAAGTTTAGCCCATAAACGAATCTCTAGGCAGAAAATTACTACTAACCTCTGCTTCGTTGTTGCGTGGAAGATAGACAAACCAACAATGTGTTGGTTTCGCAAACAAATTATGGTGCGATTTACAAACTTGGGATTTAAGATATGAAAAAGGAACACTTAAAACAGTTGAAATTGTGGGGTACTTGATTATTGAACATCAAATGAACATAAAATCCAATGTATACTTTTGAAATCAAAACAAAGATATATGACCGATTTTGAAGTAGGAATACCGGAGACATATTACGCAAACATTAAACTCCTTGTAAAAGAACACTAATAATAATATTATATACGAGAAAAATATTCATCAAGATTTTCCTTCGTAAAAAAACCGGCCAAGTGCGTGTCGGACCAAGCACAATGAAGAGTTCCGTAGTTGGGATGAATTTATCCTAAAAACAAACTTAATATTGTAGTTGAAACACATGTACTCCCATACATTCGAACTGCAAATGTAAGTTTGTACGCCCAATATTGAGAGATTCACCATGTTATTTTAAGACCATAGACTTCTTATAAGTTTTCCTTTAATCTATACGTATAGAACAATCTTCTGTATTTTTGAAAATTTTAGGCTCAGTTTCGGAGATAAGGGGAGATTGGTCAATTTTCGTCTATTTTCTTAAATAACTTCAAAAAAAAATTTAAATTATAAATAAAAGTATATATTTAAGACCCTCACAGTAAGCCCTTTCATTTGATATGTCACACGGTACAGTTTGCAAAACTTTTTTTTCTATTTTCTTATTTGCCCCCCAAAATTGACCCCCATATTCAAAATTCATTTATTTACGTTACGCTTCCGTGTTTGGGTTCCAGAAATACATAAGTGTACAAAAATTCAACTTATCGGTCCATTATATTCGGAGCAAATTGGCTGTGACGGACGGACAAACAGACAGCCACACGAGTGATCATAAAAGGGTCGTTCGTATCATTATGTACCTACATATTTTTATATATGAACATTTTTTTGCGTTACCCATGTTGTAATAAAGAATTCAATAATCAAAAATCATCCAAAGCTTGGCTATTTTCACACCGTATATAATAGAAAGAAATAGGAAGAGAGAAAGGAGAGAGAGAAAGTCCCATGGTGGGGGCATAACGCTTTTTCCTTACGTGACGATTTCGACTTTTCAACTCCCACCGCAAACCGCGTTAAGGAACTTCGTTCCAATAAATATCGTAGTTGCTAAAATATACATTTAACTATTTTTGTGCAAATTCAGACAACTGTATTACGTACTCTTATCACATACCTACACTATTATCTGAATTTGCACAAAAGTAGTTTTTAACTTTTTATACCAATAATTGGTAAAAAAAAGTTTTGCCTACCAAGGTACATTTTTCAAATCTTGCTTCATGCATTTTATAACGTGTTTTTCTTGCAGTTTTCATGTTGTTCCAAAGGCAGCATACATTATCATCATTTAAATTATAATAAGAAAAAACGCGCCCTAGGAATGGACAAGGAATTTACCATAAAAATATTGGTAATCGCAGCAAGATGAATGGAGGATGCAAAGATACATTTCGGCACAACAAATATCAAAATGCCAATGCGCTCGGTCGTGAGAGAATCAGTGTTACCAACCACCAGCTTGACTTGATCCTTTGTTTTGGGTCGTAAGAACAGGATATGAACAGACCAAACATACTAGAAGTAACGTGTCTCGATTATCAGATCAAAGTCGTGGCATTACTAACAGAATTAAATCACGAAGAGATATTTATCTTCAAATCAGCAAGTCTATATCAAACCGTTTAGCTACTTTGAAAGAAATCGCCATGGAAGTGTACCGATACTATGGGATTTAGGTTAAAATTATGTATGTGTATTCAATTGTATGTATGTATAACATCACGAGATATTCCCCGAAGCGAAAGACGGACTTGAACTGTTTTCCCCTCCCTCCTGTTTTTCTGACAGCAATGAGGAACGGCATTTTTATCCTTCCTAAGAAGTTGACTTTCGAAGTAGTGGCAGTATTTTTACTTGGTAGGTAAGGAACATGAACGCAAAACGCCGTTCAAAATAGTGCATGTGCTTATAATAGCTTATCAGGCACTCCATATCATACGCCTCTCCAATCGTACGCCATTTAACTCGATGTTCGGCTACTCTAATCCAGCTGTTACTAGCCATCCCATATGGATCGTAGCTCCACCTAGCCTGAGGGCTTCCTATGAAAAGTTTGCCATTACGCAGTCTACTCTAAAAAAATGTCTTGACGACTGGCTATCAGTTCTACGGCTACTATTGGTCGATCCATTGCCACTTTAGCTTACTTATCCTGCGGGCTATGTCGACTATTTTGGTTTTCACTTGGATCAGCTCTTAATAGCTAGTTAAGATTTTAATTTATCTTATGTCTCCTTAATATGATCTACCTAGCCTTTTCCCAACTATGTTGCGGTCGGCTTCCAGTCTAACCGGATGCAGCTGAAGAATACCAGTATTTTACATGGAGCGACTGCCTATCTGACCTCCACAGCCCAGTTACTGGGTAATACTATCGTAGGGTATCCCCTTGGTAAGACTGCTTGTCAGAACGCGCACCACAGGCTTTTGAGCCTTTGGTATGTAAGAAAAACAGTAACTATAACAGGGAATTATCTAAATAGGAGCTCGTAGATAATCTGCACCATAACCTATGTTTACAAACGATGTCTCTTCAGAAATCACAATAACGTGTATCACCTTAATTATCTAATCCACACTCGTTGTCTTTATGTTTGCCTAGTACCTTAATCATTATTACCCCTGATAACAGTAGGCTAGTCAACAAGTTAAAAACTTGTTAATTCTTGCTAACGCTGAAAATAGGGTTCCGCGATGCCGTTACGGCATGCGCGGGTCACCGCTACAGAATCTGTTGCTCTCTCTAAAAAAATTTTTTTTTTTCAATTTTTTATTAAATAGAAAAAAATATGATTACTTTCATATACATATATGACAGTTTTTGTTTTGTTTTTAGCTCTAGAAAAGAAATACAGGGGTAATTAAAATTTGCTTATAACAAATTGTTAAGTTAACAATGAAAATATTAATATATTAATGAAACAATTTTTTTTTCTTAACCTATTAAGAAATGTCCATTATGATTTTTAAAGAAAATATTATTCTTTAACTAATTACACAAACAATCGAAATATGAAAAAAAGAATTTTTTAAATCATTATTTTGCCAAGATATTAAAATGGTAATTTTTTTTTTTTAATATTAAACTTACAAAAAAAAATTAACAATATTTATTGCACTTTTCCTTTTTTGTTATATTAAAACAAAATAATAAACTTTAATAAACTTTTATCGCGTGATCTATTTAAGCATGTTTATATATTAAGAAGGACTTTACGAAGCCATAAATTTATAGATTTATTATTTAAACTTTTATGTCGTCATTTATAAAAATGGAGATTTGAAAAAAATTGGTTAATGTTAGAACTTTTTGAAAAATTGCTTTTAGGTGTTCAGATGATACCTGATTTTTTTTTTAATTTTTAAAATAACATTATATGTTATAAAAATTATATATATATTTTATCTGTTGCACTCCAACGGCTTCGCGGAGTCCTATTTTCAGCGTTAAACAAAAATGGAGATAAAGTTTCGGGAGTCGTTACTTTTTCATCGGAAATTCCTCCTCTTTAAGGATCTTATTTCAAAATTTCTTAAACGTTGATAGTTTTTGAGTTATTAACAAAAAACGACATGCCATCTTTTTATCTTAATTTGTTAATAACAATTACAACTTTTTATATGCACCTTTTTACATCCTCGAGATACAATTTTCTAGACGTCATTCCGAATCGAATGAGCTATCCCTCATATTTTTAAGAGCTTTATCAAGAATTAAGACGTTTTTTAAATTGTTGACTAGCCTACATTTAGGTTAAAACTAAAAAGATCTTTTATTTTGTAGCCAGTTGTACCCATGGACCAGCATTGAAAACGTGTGGAAATCAGAAAAAATAACTTAAGATAGTTTATTTTAAGCTTTCAAAATGGGTGTGCTATACCAGCTTCTTGGCACGGCGATAAGTGAGTAATATTTTTATACTAAACTAGCTGACCCGACAGACTTTGTCCTGTCCAATTTTTGTTTTCGTGAATTTTCCGAGGTTTCAATAGTTATTCTGCTATTCGGGGCGGAGACAAATCTAACAAATCAAAGATCGTAAAAATCGGTGCAGTTGTTCTTGTTATAAATGGTGTAACTAATCCGACTTTGTTTTATATTTATATAGATAGATAAGATATCCTAAAAAAAAATGTATAGAGTTTCATTTTCGGTCTTTTAAAGCAAAATTTTTTTTTTTTTTTTATGTTAGTAGGTAATCAATCATTTATTAGTTTGCTTCAGTAGTTCACGAAGTAAACCCGCCGGGCAATTGCGTAACACATTATCAATCGCATTCTGCTTTATTTTGACAGTTCAACAACATTCATTGCGTTATTTACGTTGTCGAACAGACAATTTTTTCGAGCATATGAAGCAATGGATTAGAAATTTGCTTCAAAAAGATTCAGATTCCGATTGATGATGTGTTACGCAATTAGGGTGCTGGTAAAAGCTTTTTATTAACATTGCAGGTAACATAATACTCGTTAGTGATAGAGAGGTTCATGAAACTAATTCCTCGAGCAATGAAACAGGACGCGATCAGCACATCTACACCGCGATCAAGAGTTGTCAGTGTCAATATTCCATAACAATAATGACACCTCTTGAATGTCGTTTAGATTTGGTGATCACGTTCCGTTTCTTTAGTGAAATTCGCCCTCAGTCGTTGTCAAACCTAAATAAAAGTGAGCTTGTCCTTTGTCTCCTGTAGGACTTTTAGTGCCTGATTTTTTACATGGCACAAGCCAAAATGGCAAAAAATCCATTGAAGTATCAACATTCATTAAAGTATACTAGTTGTACCCGCGACTTCGTTTGCGTGGCTGTCAGGCAACAGTAATGTGCTGCTTAGAGAAGATCCATAAGGTTGGTGAGAGGGCGTCCATTTAAAAAGGGAATCTTTCGCCCAGGCCTGGGGATTTTTCCTAAAATGAAGCTGCCAAAAAACTTATTTATGAAAATGCTTCTCTATGTTTAATGTTACCACCAGGAGCGTACACAAAAAAGGTTGCTAGGGCTGTTCACACGCGAAAGAGCTACATAAAGTTGACCGCGAGAAAAGCAACCAATACTAAGATCCAGCCCCGCAACGGACAATGTCTGGGCCTGAGCTTTGTTAATAGTCATGGCGTAACATAGGCTGACGAAGAATTGCACACGTTTAAAATTAAACGGGAAATTATTAGAATGAGAGGAATTCTGGGAATAAAAACAACATCACCGGCGCCGCAACCTGTTAAGATTTCGGCTTCGATGAAGTTGTGTTGGAGATTAGTGACTATGGGCCGAGTGCCGTTGCAAAGTTTAGGAGGACTTACATTTCTGAGATACCGACACACCATATTTGGCACAACAAATGGCACACCGACTTTTAAACAAATTTAGTGTGCTGGAAGACCGGATGTATTAAGACATTCTAAGAACTCTACTGGATAGTGTGTGGCATCTTCTTCCGCAACAGTGTTTATCGAAGTTATTGCTTACTTTCCACAGAAACATGTGCCAATATTTGTGTATTTATTGCTGCCGCTTGGTCATTGCGGCGGGTCGAAATAGCTCGTTGGCACAGCCAAACGGCAGCGTGTTTCCCGATCTGTGGGATTCCCATAGGTGCACAGAATAAATGAGTTCCAGCTCTGAAGCAACGGAACAACATAGGTTCTCCACCATAATTACTTTACCATCTTGTGTGGGATATGTGCTGTCACCAATTTTCAAAAGTTTTGAGAACTCTTGCGCGTTTGGGTTCCCTCCCAGATGTGCTCGCATATTTAAACTCAAATGAGTTGACATGACATTGCGCCAGGAGGAGCCTGTGGCTAAGTAATAACAGCCGCACGGGTCGATCCACCAGGTTGAGCTACACTTGCCGGGGTTGGTCCGTGGATGGGTGACCTTTTTTACATACCGAGACTCCTCCATGCCTCGGAAATCACGGTAAGCCATTGGTCCCGGCTGTCATTCATCAGAAGCCCGAAAGTCTGACAACCAGTCTTACCAAGGGGTATCGTATTACCCAGTAACTGCGTTGTGGAAGTCAGATAGGCAGTCGCTCCATGTAAAATACTGGTATTCAGTTGCATCCGGTCAGACTGGAAGCCGACCCCAAAATAGTCTGTCTAAAATCACCACAAAAAGGTACCCTAATGCCTCCCATCGGCCGGTCATTTTGCCTGGTATGTCCCGCAAAGTTCGGTCTACTGCTCCACAGCCTTGCGGTTTGCCATCGTGCACTCGTCCCAAATTATTATGACACAATCGCGTAAAACCCGAGCTGTATCGGTGTGAAACATTGCAAACCGGGCTTTCTGTTCGTTCCAAGTTGATGGGGATTTTGAACATTGTATGTGTGGTTTTTCCTCCGGGCAACAATGTGGCTGCTATTTCTGCTCAAAAAATCTTCAGCAAACTTATTATGATATTTTAGCCACAACTGCCCAGCATCCGCTAATCCACAAAAGGTCAGCAAGACGGCAAACTGGTGACGCAAACGATATGAACTATCGCTGTCGCATTCTTCGGTTAAAGTATCATCCCAATGATGATCTCTATCTAATAAATGACGTGCGCGTCAAGCAGCCTGGTATGTGGGATATTCAATATAATCCACTTTACGGAGCTGAGTAAAAGAAGTAGGTTCTCGTACTACGCGCAGAAGAGCAGAAGAAGACGTATATAGTAACACTCTGAATTATTCTGGTGCACAGTGTACACTCGTCCAATCACGTGTTCCTTGAAAACTCCAGCCTCATCTTCCGGAGCAGTTCCACGTCTTCTACGGTTAAAACACCTTGCTGCTTGTTGTGCGTGTAATAAGATAGAATCTCGTTATATGTACAGAAGGGATTTCGCGTAATTATCTGTTTGGCAGAGGCGAAAGAATGCCATCAAGTTGCTTTGTCTCAAATTGTCTAAACTTCCGGTGACATTTTCAGATTGAAAATATACTCGTTGCCCACCCTCAAGGTGTACATCGAGATGGAGAACTGGTGCATGTCTCTCATGAATTTGGGAAACTTAAAATACGCTAAACTGTTGTGTTAGTATCATTTCGGGTCAATAGATGGCGTTACATGTATCTACGTTAAAAGTTCAACAAAAACACACATGAACACCAAAGATTGGTTAATATCTTTTGATAGAGTAAAGCGACTGCGATGAATCAAAAACTAAACGTTACTCCAAGTTATACACAATATTTAAGTATAAAAGTTAATCCTATTGGATTCGTACTTTTTACGTGATACTGTAACAAAAAATCTGTCACAGACAAAAATTATAAAAATGGTAGAAATGTCATCTGTTAGTTATTCTTTAACACCCCAACAATTATTTTCAATATATAGAAACGCTTTGTCTACAGATTTATTATATGTATAGATTTGTCTATATCCTAATTGGCCAAAAAGTCTTCGAGCGAAATGGAAATTCCTAATTAAAAACTTTCAATTACCAAAGAGTTTTTAAAATGAGATAAGAACAACCTAAATGTTTACAGATTACGTTTTTAATCTAAATACATAGTATTTCGTCAGTATTTATTATCTTTTACGTTTCGGATCTGTGAACAGCGTTTAGTCTCTAGCAGCCTTACTAATAAAGATTTACAGACGGCTTATACCGGAGTTATAACACTTTTGACCCTTTTACCATACCATAAACTTCATTAATCACTAACCAACTTTCTTTTGATAGAGTGGACCGAGTTGAATCAAACAAAGACTGAATGTTATATACCTCGATATAACTTTGGCCGAGGTAACTAAGGGTCAATTTCACTACACTGTTCATAATCGGACATTAGTTAATCAGCCATTAATAAACATCGATGTTAATAGTATTTACGTTCCGACATTTAATCATGGATTAGCGCATTGAGACTGCTGCACGGTGGTCCAAGCGCCCTACAAGCGCCATCATAAATACCTTACTTTATTAAATTAAATCTTTTATTTAATTTTTTTAAGGGTAAATAATAAAAAAGATACTTCATAAATGTACAATAATGCTTTATTTACATAATTTAATACATAATATACAAAAAACTGTACAATATGTACTGTTTATATACAAATTTAAATAGTCAATATTTGAGATTTATTGTCCCTCGTTCGGAAATACATCTTAATATGATATTAATGCTATTCATGAAAGCGATATAATTAAATATGTTTTCTTTTGTATATTGTACATTATTATAGCAAGAAAACTAAAACTACAATTTATTTACAAACGTAATCATAACCACAGCTAAGTTAAAATAACCACAACAACCAACCTAATTTAAATTTAAACTAAATTCGTAATAAATCTAAAATCTGCCTCAACATAACGCTCTGTTTCTTACGAGGAAGTTTCTGAAGACTAGTAATGAATGGGTCTGAGCTGAGTATGAGCTGAGTATAAGTCTGTTAAGTAATTCCGTATTCGTAAGTACTCGCGACATTTTTCTCGTGTGATCCCGCCTGAAGTGCCATTTCAGCACCATGGATGAGGACTTTGTGAACGGTAGTTGGAATATTATACCACGGATATTCTTGAATTAAAAGTCGCGCGGTTTCCTAAGCATATGCATTATTGCATATTGCAATATCAAAGCCCGAGGACAAGGGTTGTAAAATTGTGGAACAACGATCAATCCAATCTTTTTTTAAGCCAGTAATTTCAGCTGAAACTGCAGAATTAGAGAAAAAAATCGTGCCGCATTTCCATCGTACGATGTCCCGCTTCCGCCACTTTGTGGTTTGTCTACTATTAAACCTAATCTACGTCTAAACTCATTCTGTACATACAATTTCCTATCTGCTACTTATCTCTTCTCATTATCCGACCTAACCTGCCACTTCTTAACATCCATCCTGTAAGCAAGATTAACAAAATATTCGAAAAAGCGAATCCAAGAATGTAAAGGAGATAGGCTATTGACAGCAGAGTCATCTATTTGAGATAATTCTGCCAATATTCTACATTTCAAGCGCTTAGACCATTCTGAAAAATCTTTCCTCGGGCGTCCGCGTTCGCAAGATGGGCCGGGCTGGTTCGCGTTTTCTTGAATGCACTGCTCATTGTTTCTTACTAATTCGACATATTCAATTTCATTTAACCAATCTGATTTTGATTTATTTCTAGAGTCAATTTTTCAAAATCTATCAAAACTTTTACATAAACTGCGTATCTTACTATCTAAGTTCCTAATGTCTAGCTTGTCCACCTCATCCAGTGAAGCTAGAACAGTTTCATTTAATTTCAACACGTGTTGATGTTTCTGAGGAACACTTCCAGTTACGGCAGACCAAATCTCAAAGAAATGCATCCTTGAGAAAGTACATTTAATCAAAGTACCTGAAAAAAAAATACAAATATTTTACGTATGTTTTGTAGACCGTACTACGCCTGAGCCTACGCAGTCGTAGAGGCTGTATAGCAATTAAAGTCGCGGAAGGACGCAAGTTAATAAATCAGCCATTAATAAACATCGATGTTAATAGTATTTACGTTCCGACATTTAATCATGGATTAGCGCATGGTGAAACACTCGCTTATCTTAATGTCTCGTTAACATTTTAACAGAATATCAAACTAACTAACATGCTATGGTGGCAGTAGGTCTAAGTATTTTATATAAGTAATCAAAAAATTAGGTAGATAGTAGATTTTAGCCACAAAAATAAATCGACGAAAAGGTAACTGAAAAGCGAAAAATAAAAACATTTTTTACAAAAAAATAAACCGACGAAAAAAACTGAAAAGTGAAAAATAAAAACCTTTTAGTCTAACGAAACTCCTAAATTAGTTTAAGTTACATATTTTGAGGCGGGGCCAAACAAACATTCAACGAATATCTATCAAGCTATTATACTATTTTATACGCTTTACGTAATTAATTTGCTTCTTTGTTTGTTTGGCGCCGCGCGCCGACTCAAAATTTGTAACTTAAATTATTATTAATTAATAATTTAGTTAGACTAAAAGGTTTTTATTTTTCACTTTTCAGTTTTTTTCGTCGGTTTAATTTTTTGTAACAGTTTTTTATCTAACTCCTTCTTTTGTCCACAGTAAGCACAATGAGTATGAACATGGGTGTAATCTTTGCTTGGCCAGCCTTCACCATTACCATGTTCCAAACGACAAACACAACGCTGAACAGGCCGATGACAGACACAGAGATATCACTGCTCGGCAGCTTGTCTTCAATAGGAGCTCTTCTGTCCACACCGGCCGCTGGTTATATGTTGGAGAAGTTGGGACGAAAGTACTCTTCTGTTCTGAATGCCTTAGGATTCGTTGTAAGTACTTTAGGATTGTCGTAAGTCATTTGACTTTTGTCTTAGGTTTTTGCTCGACCTTCTCTTAAGAAACAATCTCTGGAGACGTCCACCCAATCTTTGGAGTTAAGTAACCTAAGTCCTAACCTTTTATAAAATATGTATTTACACTTAAATATGTTCAATATTATGTTTGCTTAAGGTTTTTATCTTACAAAACTGCTTTGATACTTTCAATTTACTTAAATCTGATTTGATTATCATTATGGCAGTTTTCCCATTGTTTGACTTTGAGTGGCTGTCCCACGATTGTCCGTTGTAAGCAGATACAATAATAATACATTTCATTTTGTTCACAGCTCGTCTGGGTACTATTAGTATGTACCAGGAATGTAGAAACGGTCCTTGCGGCCATATTCCTTTCTGGGATCGCTAGCTCAGTATTCTTAGTAGCCACAGTGTACATCAGTGAAATCTGTCAAGATTCCATTCGAGGCGCCACGACCGCTACTAATATGGTGTCTTATGGAATAGGGATGCTATTTTCCTATATGCTGGGAGGATTTCTGCCTTACAATATAATGTTGTATGTTGGATTGTCCATGTCAGTTGCAGGGGCATGCTCGCTGTTCATTTTGAGGGAATCACCGATGCACTTACTAAGTAATGGAAAAGAAAAGGTGATTAGCCATTTTTTTTCTTTAAAAATACTTTTGTCGTTTTCCCAAAAACCAACCCAAGTAGTGCTTTTAAAGTAAGGGATTTTGTTGTGACGTTGGAAAGTATCATTCAGTTCTGCGCTAATAACAGAATTATAATAGCTATATTTTGGTCTTGTTCCAAACGCACTGTTAGATCTAAATTCATCCATGACTATTTTGGTTGCTATGTTAAAATGCTTTTAAAGTATTACATCAGAAGCATAAGCTAAGCAGTTGAAATTCATTAATTTATGCATCAATAACAATAGCAACAAATTTATTAATATTTATTTCGGTATTGTACGGTACTGTACTATTAAATGAACAATATTTATACAGTATGTTAATTAACGAACGTCGTTCCCGTTAACTCGCAATAGTATAGCGTCTATACCTACATGCTAAAAAAATATTACCATTAAAAAATTCGCGAAAAAAATATCTGTGGTTCCCTACATTTTGACGAATGCGAACATAATTTCGGAAACAGCAGATTTTTTTTTTCACGATTTCAGGTTTGGTCCCATAGCAAAAGTTGTCTGTAATCATGAGCACAGACGCCAGCACAACAAGCTACCCGAAACTGTCAAATTTTCCCAATCAACCTGGAACGGTAATAGCTTGATGTGCTGCCGTCTGTACAATCATGTGTTTCACTATTGGTCACTAATTACCAGTATATTTAATATATTTGTAATCACGTTCTCGAAAATGGCTCTAACGATTTCAATGAAAGTTGCAATATAGGGGTTTACTGGGGCAAAAAATCTATCTAGCTAGGTCTCTTATCTAGGAAGATTCGGAAAAAAGTTTCTTCAGAACAGAGCTCGATCAGGTACTGGATCCTAAAATGTGCACTAGACTATTGTTCTAAATGTAGAAACTAAACTTTGATTTATTTTTTTCAGGAAGCAGCACAATCTTTAGCCTTCTACAGAATGTGGAATTTGGATTCTAAAGAGCTTTTCGATGAAATGAACAGCATGAAACGTGCTCTGAACCCAGACCTGGGAGGTATATATTTGTATATATATCTATACTGCTACACAAACTCGCTTTTCGTGTCTGTCTGTGAAGCCGCAGATTTCTTCTAAACTACATAATCTCATAAAAAAACATAACATGTACAAAAAAAATGCACAAATCTCGCAACGCACAGTTTTGGTCGTTGTCTAAAGCGGCTGAAACGAATTTCTGTCGTCCCACTTTACCTCTAATGACGCATCATGATGGGTTGCTGGATCACCCTGCAAGTGAGAAAGCAAATTTATTTCCATCTCTCTTTCCACGCAATTCACTTCTGGTTGCTGGCTCCAAGCAACCACATACTGTACCTCATTGTGACTCCTCGATGCCAGAGATCACAGTACACATTAAATAGGTCCGAAGAGTGTTGTGCAGTCTAGACGTGAACAAGGCAAGCGGGCCTGACGGCATTCCAGCGAGAGTGTTGAGGCAGTGTGCGCCTGAACTGTCTCCTGTATTGACTCGTTTGTTCCGCCTCTCTCTTGAAAAAAGAACGGTGCCGAAATCCTGGAAGCTTGCAAATGTACAACCAGTGCCCAAAATGGGCGACCGTGCAGACCCTGCCCATTACCGTCCGATCGCGATTACCTCCATCCCTCCTCCTCTGTGCAAGGTTATGGAAAGGGTACTGAACAATGAGTCGCTGACCTACCTTGAAGACAGTGATCTCCTTAGTGACCGTCAATATGGCTTTCGCCGGGGACAGTCAACTGACGATTTTCTTGTGTTTGTCACGCACTGTTGTGGCGAAGCCATCGAGAAACACGGCGAAGCACTTGCTGTATTGCTTGACATCTCGAAGGCCTTTGACAGGGTCTGGCACGCTGCTCTGCTTAGCAAGCTTCCTGCTTATGGCATCCGAGCTGATTTTTGTAGCTGGATATCAGATTTCCTTAGTGAACAGTCGATCAGAGTAGTCGTTGATGGCGGCTCCTCTGACCTTATGGCTATTGATGCCGGAGTTCCTCAGGGGTCTGTTCTCTCTGCAACTCTTTTCCTGCTGTACATCAATGACTTGCTTCAGCCTGGTATTATTGGGTACGCAGATGACAGTACTGTTTCAGAGAGATACTTGTCCAGCGCAAAAACCAGCGGGGCCGAAATTCGTTCCTTGTAAGAGGCCATGGTAGAGAGGACAGATTTAACCTTCATCCTTGTCTCCCAGTGGGGTGATGATAATCTGGTCTCTTTTAACGCCTCCAAAACACAGGCGTGTCTTTTTATCGCTAAAAGGAGTCGTTTCGCCAAACTCCTATTTTTCGGGGTACATGTGTGTTCGTGTAACTTGACAAAATTGACATCTGGTCACAACTTCGGCGCCACCATCGAGTACAAAGCCCAAACAGCGGCCGAGAAGCTGGGCATCCTAAATAGGGTGAAGCGATACTTTAAGCCTGGACAGCTTTTAACCCTTTACAAAGTGCAAGTCCGATCCTGCATGGAGTATTGCAACCACCTTTGGGATGGATCAGCTAAGTACCAATTAGCCGCGCTTGACTCAGTGATTGGCGACGTAAAACTGGTGGATGCCAAGCTTCATAGCTTGGCTCATCGCCGCAAGGTTGCCTGCTTGTCGGTCTGATTGTACTTCGATGAGTGTGCTCAAGAACTCCACGACCTCATTCCACCGCCCCCCTTCTACCATCGGACATCTAGACACACTGCCAGTTACCATCCCTGACAGAGTGGAACTCACTACCTTTTTTTTGGATGGGAAATCATGAAATAACTTCTCCCGCTCTGAGTGGAGGGCGTGTCAGACTTGTACTGACTAAAACGGGTGGGTTTTAGTCAGTATATATGTTCCTTCAGTTGCCTGTGCCACGGAACTCACTACCTATGTCCGTGTTTCCGAGCGGATACAACCCTAATCTCTTCAAAGTGAGAGTGAATAGGCTTCTTTTGGGTAACCTCACTCCATCGTCGACTTTGTCTCTGTCACCTCTGACCTAGACTAGAGTTAAGAGCAAAGCCAACTCAAATAAAAAAACGCAGTTTTTCTGCCGTAAAAAGTTGTGAAATCGAATGTAAATCAAGTCGGTTATTTCAGTACCTACCAATCTATGGGAGCAGCTATCCAACCTCTTTGTCACAAATTGATACCCTGTTAGTTAGCTACTCGTAACAACATTTTATAGTAACCATATCAATATTACATTTCTTTAGTTCTTTAATAAATAGGGTGACTTGGCAATTGCACACGGCAACATAATCTACTAGGTAATTTAAATAGTCTTCCATATAGGTACTTTCAAACAAATAAAAGCACAAAGCACTAATATTAGATAGATTTTGTTTTGTGTAGATTACATTGCCATGTACAATTGCGAAGTCACTGTACTTATTAAAGAAATAAAGAAAGTCTTCCTTTTTTTCTTTTCGGATATAATGTCTTGTGCCTCTGCTGCGGGCTGTCTCAAAGCCCACTCCCTGGCTCTGTGGGCTCTTCTCAGAGGCTTAGTCTGTCAAGTCTGGACGATAAATGCATCTAAGTCTATTAACCGCTAATTACATATGGGATGAAATTCATCCAATTTTTTTATTTACTACGGTTCGTGGGAGTAAAGTCATCCCACGCAAATCTGCTTTTAGTTTGAACCTTGTTCCACCACTATTAAGCAGTCCTTTCTAATTCTACATTACTATATAGCCCTGCTCACTAGCATTCTAAGAAACATTCAACGGTTACAAAATTCTAAGAAGCTACGATGCAAATCGGTTTTGTTTACAAGATTACCGCGGGTGGGGCGCTCAATGGTTTTCCCCACGCGCAGGTGAGCACAGCGGTTCAGCACAGCGGATAAAAGTGTAATAAAATGTAGGTAGCTACGGATTTCTATCTCTAACTGCGGTATCGCGGAAGTTTTTAAAAGTGTTAATTACCTATTTCATTCAATTTCAATGAAGTCTAATTGAGAATTGTAAAACTAACTTTGTAATTACGTACAATTTAACGGGATTTATATATGATTAAAAAGTTACTTATTCAGTTTGTTCTATCTAGAAAACGGGACTAAAAATTCGGAATATCAGAGTTTTTCCTTGCTTTACAGGCTAAGCAATAACTGTGTTCAAAATTTGGACCTTATAGGTCTACTAGAAGTACAGTGAGTCAATTACAAAATTAAAGAATTTTGACTTGCAATAATTCTGAAACTCGTTCAAATTTAATGTAATTTGGAAATATACCTATACAGGGTTATTGGTAAAACACCAACAACCTCTTAAGGGTCATTGTACTCATCATTCCTAAAACTATGGGACCAAACCTGAAATCGGAAAACAAAATCATCAGTTCAGTACATTTATGTTCGCTTATTTGGTCAAAATGTACTGAACAGCAGATTTTTTTTTTTTGCGATTTCATGTTTGGTCCTATTATAAAAGTTGTTCATAATGATGATTACAACGACCCCTTAAGAGGTTGTTGGTGTTTTACCAATAACTCTGTAGATGTAATGCCCTCTTGGTCACTGAAAATTTAGGCTTCTAGCTTCTTCCACAACGAAGTTACAGAGGGTCCAAAATGGCCCGAATGACGTCGAGAAAAGGATGGTATGGCCGTGCCTTTGTTTTGCTCGACTTGGCGGGGGCACTTCTATACCCCCAGATAGATGTTGATGCGGTTTTCACCATCATTTAAAACATTTATTCTAGATCGTTTATGTATATAATAAATTAATGTGTGACTTAGTTTTATGTGTAAAATACATTAATGTAAGACTTAGTTTTATATGTAAAACACATTAATGAGAGACTTGGTTTTAGCACAGAAATCTGGATGTTTTAACATGACGTCATTGCGCCCTTATTTTTCGTAGCAGTGGCAGGTCGCTAGTAAACTATTAACAAATTCTAGTTATGCGGAATTATGATTAAAAAAATGATTATTCAAAATAGGCCACCACTTTTTAAATCGAAAACAGCTCCCAAAAAACCTCCTCTCTTCACCACTTCCAGCTGGGCAGACTGAAGAACTATTTATATGGGCCGACACTATGTTAAGCAAATAATCATTCTTTATTTATTTATTTATTGCACATACATGTACACAAAGATGCAACTAAGAGTAGGCTTAACTAATGAGTACATGGCCCTGTTTACGTAAAACAAAGTTAATACTATTGTAACATAAAATATTGTTTAATGTAATATTACAATATATTGATATAATTATAAAAGATAGAAAATTAATACTTTGTAATCATTTTGACCACAGAGGAGACGCCTGAAGAAGAAAAGCTGAGACCTGATATGAAACTCGCTGAAAAAATGTCTCTATGGAAATTCATTAGTAAGCATTTCTATCCTATTAATAAGTATATTATTATATAGCAGTAGATTTATGTTTCCCGATTAACTACTGTTAGCAACTCTGGATTTGAGAATATTCTGTATAAACTTCAGCGTTATAACTAAGGTGAAGCGAGCTTGAAGGGAGCAGTGAGCTGTAATTTTTACCCGACTGCCAAGTTCGGGTTATGTTTTTCGCGCGTATATTGTACGTAATATTTGTACTTTATTACCTCGTATCTACCAAATGGCCTGAATGGATTTCGATAGTTAAAGTATCGTTTTATTCGTCTTAGAAACCCAAGTGTCCTTAGATAGGAGTTACAAAAAAAAATTGGCGGATTTTTGGCGCGAAATATTAATACGTTAATAAAAAAATAACCAATCCTATCGAGTAGGGTATCAAAATATAGGAAATAAAAAAGGCATTACAAAAATATATACGTTATATGTTTAAATTTAATTAGGAATAATATAAAGTTGGCGGAAAAAACTTGCACCAAGATATAAGACTTAATGAATTTATTGATAACTTTGTTATTTACAATAATTAATCAGTAATGTAATCCCCAAATAACTCTATTACTCTGGCCCGTCTAGTTGGTAGATTGTTGATGCCCTGCGCCCAGAATTCCGGAGGCTATGCAGAAAAGAAATTGTCCACTGCCATTTTGAGATCTTCGTAGTTTTGAAAATTTTTCTCACGCAAATAAAGCTTTAGTGGTCGGAAAAAGTGATAGTCGGATGGCGCGAGATCCGGTGAGTATGGTGGGTGGGCAACCGGGTGCCATCCAAGCTCTACGATTTTTTGTCGAGTCTCCGAAGCGACATGAGGTCGCGCATTATCATGGAGTAAGTGAACATTTACACATCTCGGTCGTTTTTCTCTTATTGCGTCAGCCAGTTTCTGAAGCTGTTCAGTATAAATGGAAGTCGTAATCGTTTTTCTCGCAGGGAGAAGCTCGTAATAGAGTGGGCCCTTTGCATCACACCAAACGAAGAGAAGATGCTTGCGTGAGTGACGGTTCGGCTTTGGCTGCGTTGGTGGCTCTGCGTCGTAAGGAAGCCAGACGGCGTGCCGTGTGTTGTTATCATAGAGAATCCAGCTCTTATCGCCGGTTACCAGATGTTCAAGAAACTCTTTCCGATGTGGCTAAAAAAGAAGCGATTCACAAATACTAACTCTGACTTGACGATGACTGTCAGTTAGTTGATGTGGAATCCATCGTGCCATTACTTTACGATAGCCGAGTTTGTATAATGAGCCTCGACGGTCGAATGATGACATCCAAGAGTCTCTGCCAAATCACGCGTATTTATTTCTGGATTAGCCTTTAAACAGCGGAGTAATTCCTCATCGTCGAAGATGGATGGTCGCCCAGATCGCTCGTGATCTTCAAGAGTTATATCTCCCGATACAAAGCGAGCAAACCAGCGGCTAATCTTCCATTGCGATACAACACCTTCACCGAACGCTTTGCTGATGTTAGCGGTAGCCACACTCACGTTGTGTCCCTGACGACACTCGTAAAAATGATCGTTCGAAGTTGATGTTCACTAATCATTTTCACAAACTAACCAAATCCTCACTAGCGCGCCTTTATATACCCTTGATGTGATTGTGAGCTTCGAGAACCTTCTACAATATTCTTACGTATCCCAGATCAATACTAAATATTCCGGAAAATTCTAGTAATTTACAATTTCTTGTGCAATATTTTTCCGCCAACCTGATAAATTGGTTTATTACATAATTGATAAATATCCGTATTGGGCTACGGATATTCAAATCGAAACAAATAAATTGAAATACAAAATATTAATAAAACTAAAAAGATTGAAATAAAAAAATGTATTAAAAAACCAAAAACGCGACTGCACAAACAAATAAATGAAAAGAGAAAAGAATTACCTACCTTTAGTCTATTGAATTTTGGTACTGCAGGCGGAGACAAACCAATAACCTGAAATATGGAGTAACTTTTGTTTGTCTCCGCCTGCGATACCAAAATTCACTAGATTATAGATAGGTAATTCTTGTTTTTCTCTTTTCAGTTATGTGTTTGTGCAGTCTGTCTTGCATAGTAGGTAGACCCTTCCATATGGAAGTAGCTATCACAGGTAAAATTAGCTTACAAATCTATTTAAATGCCGAGTTTGGCAATAAGAAAAGCTACCATTGGTAAGCAAAACGATTCGTTTTTGTTTATAGGAAACGAGCATAATAGTAGCAATGGCATTTTGACAGTTCAACAACATTCATTGCGTCATTTACGTCGTTGAGCAGACAATTTTTACGAGCATATACATATGAAGCACTGAATTAGCAATATTCTTCAAAATCATTCAAATTGTGATTGATAGTGAGTTACGCATCCGGTTAGACTGGAAGTCGACCTCAACATAGTTGGTAAAAGGCTAGGCAGATGATAAATGTGTTACGCAATTAGGGAGCAGGGTCTGCTTTCTGAAGCGCAGAGACAGTTAATAACCATCTATCATAACTACATACTATAAACTAACTTTGATGATTATAATTTTCACATTCATTCCCAATATTTAACCATCTGTTTTTTAATACCACAGGAAAATCAAAATCATCGCAAAGAGCGTTCATTGTCAACATAGTAGTGATGACCGTAGCAAGTTTCCAAGGTTTAGTCGTGGTTCAAATATACGCGGAACCCATATTCACTGAAGCAGTACCTACTGCTTCTGCAACTCTTTTGAGCGTTATGTTGGCAGTAACGACTGTAGTCGCCGGGATGGTTGCTGCGTATGGCACTGATCTGCTTGGAAGACGGGTAAGCTTCTTTTGTTTAATGTTATCCTGGTACTTTTATTATGGTCGTTGGTGTAGCGATTGCAAGCTTGAGTGCTGAACAGGCGGCGGGCCGTCCTACGTTCAATTCCTAGCTCGGCCAAACTTATTGGGTTTTTAGATGAAAAATTGCTAAGTAGATTTGTGCCTGAGTAAAGGCAATAGCCTCATCCCATATTATAAAACCATAACCAGAGTAATGTGGTAGGAGTACCCACTAATACATCTGTCGCGGGGACTAAAAGGCGTAACTTTGGAAATTTTGGAACCCTCTCTCTGGATGTGGGTGATTAAGTTTGTAAGAGAGAGTCCAGTTTTTCAGAGAAATCCATCAAAACCAAAAGATATGTAAAAACGCTGCAAAATGATGATAAAGAAATGCGATTTATTTAAGCCCCTCATGGTCTACGCATCCCTGGGCAGTGGAATCAGCTGCGTGGTACTAGGAACACAGATGCAACTCCACTGGGGACCGAGCTGGTTGACGGCATTGTTCATTTACGTGTTCGCTGTGATGTACACTTGTGGCGCGGGAACGGTGCCTTTCGTTCTTCTAGCTGAAGTGTTCTTGCCTGAGGTGAGTAATTCTACACTAAACAAAGAAAGAATACAATTGCAGGACGTGTTTATTGACCGAGTGAGCGAAGCGTCTCTGCTTCAAGTCTAGCAAAATTTGCTTTCGTCTGTCAGTCCGATTTCCATGGTTCTTTTTTATTTGAAAGGTTAACACACACATTAAGTTGGTCTCATAAAAATTTGGTGAAGATCTGATAGGATCTTCGGCGTGATGAGCAGTATAGCTCCTCAAAATGCCGTAAATTGCTCACCTTTAAATCTGTTCTTTAACTACTAGGTAGGGATTGATGGAGCACCTGGGACCACCTTCTCATCACTAACCTAAATAATTCTGAAAATAATTATCTAAATCCACTAAAACGAGGCTTTAAAACCAATATTAATGTTAGTTTTACAATACGATCACCAGATGGCACCACTGTGCACCGCTCTACGTGTGGTCTAGGTACTGTTCGCAGAAGTACTAGTGAAATATGTTTTTTCTTTTTTTTTTTCTTTGGAAATTAAACACACAAAAAGATAAGATTAAAAGAAAGCCTTAATAAAGACAAAAAAAAACACCGGTCAAGAGCGTGTCGGAGCACGCATAATGAAGTGTTCCGTAGTTGGGATGCATTTATCCCAAGAACAAACTTAACATTGTAGTTGAAAAACATGTTCTCCCATACATTCCAACTACAAATGTCCATAGTTAACGAAAAGTTGTTTAACTGTGGACAAATGTAAGTTTGTACGCACAATATTGAGAGATTTACCATGTTGTTTTAAGACCATCGACTTCTTATAGGTTTTCCTGTAATCTATAGTATTGAACTATTTTCTATATTTTTTCAAAATTTTAGGCTCAGTACTTTCGGAGATAAAGGGGGGAATGGTCAATTTTCGTCTATTTTCTTAAATAACTTTAAAATGGTTTATTTTAAAATTATATAAAAAAGTACATTTGAGACTCACAGTAAGCTCTTTCATTTGATGTCACACGGTACAGTTTGCAAAACTTTTTTAATTTTTCTATTTGGCCCGAAAGTTGAACCCCATATTCAAAATTTATTTATTTACGTTACACGTCCGTGTTTGGGTCACAGAAATACATATGTGTACCAAATTTCAACTTAATCGGTCCATTAGATTCGGAGCAAATTGGCTGTGACAGACGGACAGACCGACAGACAGACACACGAGTGATCCTAAAAAGGTTCCGTTTTTTTCCTTTTGAGGTACTGAACCCTAAAAAAGAACAAGAAATTTAATGTAGTAAAGAACATTAAAAATTAATGTAAAAACCACGTATTTATGTGCCTTAGAAATAATAAAAGAACGCTCCAGGGGTCTTGATGCCCCAAGAGGACATACAAAAAAAGCGTTGTATATTAGCGGTTGATTGAATCTTACATGTTTTTGTCAGAAATATTGAACTTACCAACAGTACGAGTAGGTACACCGAGCGAAAAGACGTTTTCATGCCAAAAAAGATGTTAATTCTAAAAAACTCTAGAAAACTCATTCAGTCATGGTTGGCATGATTTTCTTTAATGGTTGCAGCTACATCGATACCAAAATACATAGATAGAATTAATTTCTTTAGTACAATATTAAGGCATGATTCGATTTGGCCTTTTAGGACACACTGAAAATTAAAAGACCATCTGTTTACGGACTGTGAACAGTCTGTCTTTCAAGTGTCAGATAATTAATGTCTCTTCTCTTTCCAGGTCAAAAGCTTCTGCTCCATGCTGCTAGTAGAATACGCGTGGCTCTGCAACTTTGTGATCCTCTTCATCTTCAACCCACTCCTCAAGGCTGTCGGCTGGGGTCCTGTCTACTATATCTTTGCCATTATTTGTTTCTTAAGTTCCGCCTTCTGTGCCTTCTTCTTACCAGAGACGAAAGGATTGACCGTGGAAGAGATTCAAGCTCGATTCGTGAAACCAAAAAGAAAAGCTTGGTGTACTAGCTTTTAGGATGTAATAAATTATTTTTGTTTGAGTAAATTTTATATTTGACTTTATATTTTCTGAATGCACTCAGGTGATGTTTATGTTCAATTAAGTTAAACCATTGTATGACACAAGACGCGATCAATTTAGTTTTATGTCGATCAAAGGTGTGTAACGAATATCGAGTAACCGATCGTCAATCGATATTATAATTGAAGGACTTTATACTCAAACAATTAACATTATCGATAGTGTTGTTTATACAGAATATTACTTAAACAGACGACAACATACATAATAATAATAATAATAATAAAGTTAGTAGTGATAGTCGATGTTACCATTCCACATGACGAGAACCTCGTGAAAGCTGAGAAAGAGAAACAAATAAAATATCTCGACTTAGCACACGAGGTTGTTGACATATGGAATGTGAGCTCGGCTGTCATTGTGCCGATTGTCGTAACGGCCAATGGCCTGATTGCCGAAAGCCTCGACCACCATCTCTCAAGGCTCTCGTTAGGCGGTTGGATCAAGGGCCAGATTCAGAAGGCAGTACTCCTTTGATACGGCCCGCATCGTGAGGAGGTTCCTATCTCTGCAGCCCTAACCACCGGTGCCTTGGACCCTGCTCCCGACACCGGCGGACTACTATTTTATATATTTTTAAATGTTTTTTTAAATATTTTTTAAGAAATATTTAAAAATGTATTTTATAAGAAAAGAAAATATGAATAAACGAAATAATAATAATAATATCCTGGGACATTTTCACACACGGTCATTTGGTCCCAAACTAAGCAGAGCTTGTAATATGGAAACCAGATAACTCATATACTACATATACTACTTTTTTTGTAAATACATACTTATATAGATAATTACAACCAGACTCAGAACAAACAGACATGTTCATGCACACAAGTGTTTGTCCTGGATGGGAATCGAACCCACGACCTGCGGCGTGATAGGTAGTATCTTAACCAACCACGCCAACTGGCCTGATAGTTATAGTCTGATTCTACATCATCCAACAAAACTCTAAAGTAAAACCAAACAAATCGATATGATTCCTCTATGAAGATGCCAGGCGCAAACCGCCCTATGACCGTTCCAGACCTAACTATGACTATAAATTAAAGTGGCATTTTATTTTCCATTTGAATTTAAACGACCAATTTGATACACTCAGTGATTAAAAAGCTAAAGTCCTAGTACAATCATGTCTTTTCCGTTTGTGGTATAAACAAACGCTGGTTGATCACAGAGCTGCTTTATTATAACTTGTGTTGATAGAACAGCCACACGAAATCGAAACTACAAACTCATCTTCACAAGAACTTAACAGCAAATATGACCTCTTAAACCTAATACAAGTTCCATGCACTATGGTGCAGTCGTCCCATTTGCCTGGTCATAAAGATTTACAATGGAACAAACAATGTTAGCCATGGTTGCATGCTATTGGCCGACTGCCCCGGTTTCGTATAATTTCACCTTTATTGAATGGTTTTGCATCTTTGCACTACGTGCGTGTTATGAGAGCCTGGTACCTACTATCAGTTATGTGGGTCTTCGATTTATAGATTTTAGTTATTGAACTTTCTACCTGCAAACCTAGCATGAACATTATATTGTTTACTTTTGTGTTCTCAACTTAATGAAAATACAATATGGGAAGGTCTATCCTCTAACACAAGCACTTGACAAGTTACTTTTGATGTCATACCTACTGGTTTATATAGGTACTGAGGTATAGAGGTACTGGTATATATATGTAGACGCTCACATGGCGCAGTTATGTTAAACATTTTCTTCTTTTTAACGTTTAATATTTGGTCCTTGCCGAGTTGTAGAATGCGGAATCAACCTACATAAAATACTGAAACTCACGTAAACTGTGTAGTCAAGAGAGCTCGCTCTAATTGCCCTGACTGCTCCGTGTTAAAATTACCACTACTACAGACTAAAGTACTTAAGACACAATGCAGTGCCCAGGTTAGAGCCAGCCTTTTAAAAAAATCCAACACCGATAGTAAATTATCAAGATAGCAACTAATGAAATAGAGGCTGCACTTAGCTCTGAAAACCGTCATCAAAAATCTATCTTATACTCGTGTTTCCCAACCAAAATAACTTTATCACATGCAGACATTACAAGCCTTGCATAATCTCGTAATAATAGCAAACAAAAAATAACTCTATCCAAACTTCTCCGGTTACACTCGTCAAAAGATCGTTGTACTAGGCAAACATAATAAACGTGGATATCGCTAACATTACGCAGTACAATGTACGCAACCACGCAATTAAACGTAAGCTTTATGTGTTTTCGTGTAAAAGTGCTCTTTTAACGTCTGATTTCCTGGTAATAAGTGTCACGTTCAAGATTTGTTTTGTCTTAAGTACGGGAACGAAGAAATTTTTTTTTTGGTTTTTTCAGTACGGAACTAAAAGATAATAATAAAAATTTAAAAGTAACAAGACTCGTAGTGTTAGTGACAATACACTTACAAACTATGTTAGTAAATCTTTAACACAGAAACACTTTGTGACATCACTGCTGCTAGGCGACAGGCCCAGCCGATGCCTTGCAGCAGTGGTTCACAAAGGCACAATCTAGCCTGCTTGCTACCATAGACCTAACCAGGGACACGCATTGCTTCCGCATCACAGCAATGAATATAATGAATGAAGAAAACACTTTTTTGGGAGGAAAACATAATTATTGTGATAACAAAAAATCTTTTTCCGACTAAATTTCTGTATTTTAATTTTCTTTGTTTTTTTTTTTTTTGTTTTCTGTAAACTCACATGATAGTTTATTATTGACCAGCGAGCGAAGAGAGCGAATCGTCTCTGCTTCAAGTCTGGCAAAATTTGCTTTCGTCTGTCAGTTTGTTGCTGGTACTGTTCTACAGGTCGTATTTTATAAACGATCTGGATCAAACTTGGTATTTGACTTTATAGGTACAGGTTTTATGACTTTATAGATTTTTTTTATCTTCGGGGATTTTGGATTGGAGGGGTACTTCCTCCAAAAAACCGGCCAAGTGCGTGTCGGATCACGCACAATGAAGGGTTCCGTAGTTGGGATGAAAATTTTGGTCTATTTTCTAAAATAACTTTTTTTCAATTATAATAATGTATATATATATATATACATTATTATAATTGAACACACGGACGTGTAACGTAAATAAATTAATTTTGAAAATTGGGGTCAAATAAAATATTTATATATATATATATATATATATTATATAAATTATAAATATTTATATATATATATATATATATAAATATTTATATATATATATATATATATATAAATATTTTATTTGACCCCAATTTTCAAAATTAATTTATTTACGTTACACGTCCGTGTTTGGCTCACAGAAATTCATATATTTACCAATTTTCAACTATTTAGTTGAACCTACTTAGGCCCATTAGGTTCGGTCCAAATTGGTTGTGACAGACGGACAGACAGACAGACACATAAGTGAGAGTGATCCCATAAGGGTTCCTTTTTTTCTTTTTGAGGTACGGAAACCTAAAAAGTGAAAAAGATTTTTAAAAGCATTTGTTTTCATGTAAGCAATAAATATTCTGGGTTTTTAAAGTATACAACGTACGTCTAACTTTATTACGTGATATCATTTTCTTATCATTAAACACTTTGCCCCACAAATTTTTATATCCTTTTCTTAACAATTTTATTACGGTTTTAAGGCATCGTTTATAAATGCAATAGTTACATAAACTTTGTGTCCGTCTGTGTTTTGATATGTACTTCACTTGAATAAAATTTAACCATAATTCGATTAACGGAGTAATCCAGAAAAGCACCCAGAGTCACCAATATAGCTGGAAGAGTTGAAACCAAAGGCCAATTTTCGTAGCTCTCGTTCAAGTCTCGTCTCAACGAGAGTCAATGTGAAAAAAATTCTAGCCGTATCATCTTTCATGCAGTCAATCCATCGTTTCTTTGGTCTTCCCCTACTCATCCACACTATCCTAACCAATATTATAAATGCGAAAGTTTGTTTTTTTTATTTTTATTTGAGATGGGTTTGCTCTTGACTCTAGTCTAGGTGACAGAGACAAAGTCGACGATGGAGAGAGCTTACCCAGAAGAAGCCTGTTCACTCTCACTTTGAAGAGATTAGGGTTGTATGCGCTCGGAAACACAGACGCAGGTAGTGAGTTCCACTCGTAGTGAGTTTGCTTGTTTGTTACGCTTTCATGCTGGTACACAACAAATTGGTAAGTTTTATTGGGTTTTCCCAACAGGAATATTTCAATAGCTGACCGGAGCCTGGGTTCGTGCCCAATGATGTCAATAGGCTCGCTCCCTGTGAGGTACACATGGGACTTAACATAACTGGCGAAATGTGGGTGTACTGTATTACACCTATACCTAACCCTTCGGGTAATACTGGCACGATGCTGTATTATATAGAAACCAAACTGCTATCCGAGTATAGAAAATACAGATATAAGTTATGAGGGGAAATCCTAAAGAAAATTTTGTATGTTAGTAATCAAACTGCTATCCGAGTATATAAAATACAGATATGAGTTATGAGGGGAAATCCTAAAGAAAATTCTGTATGTTAATAATCAAACTGCTCTCCACTCGGATAGCAGTTTGATTACTAACATAAAAAATTTTCTCGGTAGCAACTCATATCTGTATTTTATATACTCATATAAAATACAGATATGAGTTATGAGGGGAAATCCTAAAGAAAATTCTGTATGTTAGTAATCCAACTGCTATCCGAGTATAGAAAATACAGATATAAGTTATGAGGGGAAATCCTAAAGAAAATTTTGTATGTTAGTAATCAAACTGCTATCGGAGTATATAAAATACAGATATGAGTTATGAGGGGAAATCCTAAAGAAAATTATGTATGTTAATAATCAAACTGCTATCCATTCGGATAACAGTTTGATTACTAACATACAAAATTTTCTCGGTAGCAACTCATATCTGTATTTTATATACTCATATAAAATACAGATATGAGTTATGAGGGGAAATCCTAAAGAAAATTCTGTATGTTAGTAATCCAACTGCTATCCGAGTATAGAAAATACAGATATAAGTTATGAGGGGAAATCCTAAAGAAAATTCTGTATGTTAGTAATCCAACTGCTATCCGAGTATAGAAAATACAGATATAAGTTATGAGGGGAAATCCTAAAGAAAATTCTGTATGTTAGTAATCCAACTGCTATCCGAGTATAGAAAATACAGATATAAGTTATGAGGGGAAATCCTAAAGAAAATTCTGTATGTTAGTAATCCAACTGCTATCCGAGTATAGAAAATACAGATATAAGTTATGAGGGGAAATCCTAAAGAAAATTCTGTAAGTAAGTAATCCAACTGCTATCCGAGTATATAAAATACAGATATGAGTTATGAGGGGAAATCCTAAAGAAAATTCTGTATGTTAGTAATCCAACTGCTATCCGAGTATAGAAAATACAGATATATGTAAGTTATGAGGGGAAATCCTAAAGAAAATTCTGTATATTAGTAATCAAACTGCTTTATTCAAATCAAATAAACACAGCTATATATGTATGTTATAAACTAGCAGCCGGTCCCGGCTTTGTTTGGGCGACAGAGTTCGACTATAAATTGGCAGAAATGAATGGAATGGTGATTTTAGTCTAAGAAGATGAAGGTGAAAGTTTTAAACCTCAACATAATAATATAATTATGGTGAATGACGAGGTTTCAATGCAACCATTGTGAAAAGTTTTTATCTCCGTGATCTAACGTGTCTGGAATGTGCAGAATAAACATATTTTGGTTTCATTCAAAAGTAAGCAAAGGAGTCGAACAGTTGGTCTATTCTGTACAAGTCTCAGAGCTATCATTCCACCTGACGCTAGGGATTGACTTTAGTGACAGCTCACTCCACGCTCACTTCACCTAAGTTTTCACGGTGAATTTCAGAATACTCGTAGCATTGCAGTACCATCATTTGTTTATTTCAATTTATATACAAAATCATGTGTAACCTTCACCTGAATATGATTATCTGTGAGACGAATGTTTAACAATAGTGTTACTATACCCACCGCCGTATCTCTGTCGTGGTGGGGCTTGCGCGCTCCTGAACTCTAGGTCTGTGCTAGTAGAGTTTACTTTGTTGAAACAGGTCTAAGGTGGAGAGCCACACCAACAGAGAGATACATAAACCCGCAGGGCAGCATGTGGTGAGCTGTTGGTCAGTAGCGACCCCGCGGACCTTATCTCCCGAGAGAACTTGTTCTTCACCTCTGGCTTGCCTTTATTGGCCGGCTCGAGTGGAGATTCGCAAGAGCAAACGTGCTCGGGGGAAGGAAGTATTCCAGGAAAATGCTGATAGGAATCTTGACCGTACTTCCGGGATTGTTCTGATAGCCGCAGAATACCTCTGCACTCCTCAAGCATCTCAGGAAGTGTTGCCCCTTTTCGTAACTATGTGCTAGCGACATTTTCCAGGGCCCATTATTGAGTGTGCAAGTCACCCCGTGCCATTTTATCTGTGTATTATTATTGTGTATAACATTGGTCAGGCAGGGGGCATAGTTCTTCCGTAGTTCAAGTTACCCAATGCTAGTGCATTAGGAATATAGTTATTCAGACGAAAAACTCCTTCCTTTTTCTGATGGATGGTGTGAGGAATAATATGAAAGAAAAGGGAGTAAATGACAGCGTGACGGTTGACAGGAGAGAATGGAAGAAGAAAACGTGGTGCGCCGAGACGATGAGATGACGATGAGTTACCTTTACCTCTTTTGAACTCCATTTGAAATAAGATTTTTACAGTCCGTTCTACTGATTTTGACTTCTATTCCGTATGCATAAGGATGGCATTAATAAGCAAAAACGTGGTTACAGTACCGTTTATTGCAGATGCCATTTGTCATGCCACCAAAGCAATAGAAGTCAAAATCGGTTGAACGGAGTGTAAAAAGGTTTATTAAAATGTCTAACCTTATTTCAAATGGGGTATAGAAACATTTATCTGCCTAACATGTCAGTTCTTTACTGAACTGTTTTTATGTTTCAGGAAAAGAAAAAGTCTAATAGATTTACATGGTTTTCCTTATTTTCGTTGTGAATGACGCGGTGCTTTTATTAGTGGAGTGAGAGTTGTTTAGTCGCATAATACTGGTTTATCTAAAGACGTATCATTAAGTTCATATGAACATTTTTTTGCGTAACCCACGTTGTAATCAAGAATTCAATAATCAAAAATCATCAAAAGCTTGGAAATTTTCAGATTTTATTTAAAAAAAAACGTGTTCCGTCTGGGGACCCCCGTCAGGAACGAAGTTACGCACGCACACACACACTCGTATATATACTCTATCTCATTCTATTATATATAATAGAATGAGATAGAGAGAGAGACAGAGGAGAGAGAAAGTCCCAAAGAGGGGGCATAACGCTTTTTCCTTTCGTGACGATTTCTACTAGTCAACTCCTACCGCAAACCGCGTTAAGGAACTTCGTTCCAAAAAATATCGTAGTTGCTAAAATATACATTTAACTATTGTTGTGCAAATTCAGACAAAAGTATAATACACTATTATCTGAATTTGCACAAAAGTAGTTTACAACTTTTTATACCATTAATTGGTAAAAAAAGTTTTTCCTGCTAAGGTACATTTTTCAAATCTTGCTTCATGCTTTTATAACGTGTTTTTCTTGCAGTTCTCATGTTGTTTCAAAGGCAGCACACCAACCACCAGCTTGACTTGATCCTTTGTTTTGGGTCGTAAGAACAGGATATGAACAGACCAAACATACTAGAAGTAACGTGTCTCGATTATCAGATCAAAGTCGTGGCATTACTAACAGAATTAAATCACGAAGAGATATTTATCTTCAAATCAGCAAGTCTAAATTAAACTACTTTGAAAGAAATCGCCATGGAAGTGTACCGATACTATGGAATTCAGGTTAAAATTATGTATGTGTATTCAATTGTATATATTATGTATAACCTCTCGAGGTATTCCCCGAAACAAAAGACGGAGATGAACTTTTACCCCGTCCCCCTGTTTTCTGACAGCAATGAGGAACGACATTTTTACCCTTCCTAAGAAGTTGACTTTCCAAGTAGTGGCAGTATTTTTACTGGGTAGGTAAGGAACATGAACGCAAACCGCCGTTCAAGCCGTACATGTGCTTATAATATCTTATCAGGTACTTCATATCATACGCCTCTCCAATCGTACGTCATTTAACTCGATGTTCGGCTACTCCATAGATATCACTCTAATCCAGCTGTTACTAGCCATCCCATGTGGATCATAGCTCCACCTAGCCTGAAGCCTTCCTATGAAAAGTTTGACTTTACGCAGTCTACTCTAAAAAAATGTCTTGACGAATGGCTATCAGTTCTACGGATACTATTGGTCGATCCATTGCCACCTTAGCTTGCTTATACTGCAGGCTATGTCGACTATTTTGGTTTTCTGTTGGAGCGAGCAGCTCTTAATAGCTAATTTTGATTTTAATTTATCTTATGTCTCCTTAATATCATCTGCCTAGCCTTTACCCACTATGTTGGGGTCGGCTTCCAGTCTAACCGGATGCAGCTGAAGAATACCAGTATTTTACATGGTGCGACTGTCTATCTGACCTCCACAACCCAGTTACTGGGTAATACGATACCCTGGGTAAGACTGGTTGTCAGACTTTCGGGCTTCTGAGAACCCGTAACGACTGTCAAAGATCCATGAATGACAGTCGAGACCGACGGCTTAACGTGTTTTCCGAGGCTTTGCTTATGTCTCCTTAACATGCTATTAAATGTTACGTGCACCACAGGTATTTGAGCCATTGGTATATAAGAAAAACAAACAAAAACTCTAACAGGGAAATATCTAAATAGAATCTCGTAGATAATATGCACCATAACCTAAGTTTACGAACGATGTCTCGTCAGAAATCACAATAACGCGTATCACCTTAATTACCTAATCCACACTCGTTGTCTTTACGTTTGCCTAGTACTTAAATCATTATTACCCCTGATAACAGATGATATAACAAAACAATATTTTATCTACTAGCCAGTTGTACCCATGGACTAGCATTGAAAACGTCTGGAAGTCAGAAAAAATAACTTATGTTTTGAATTTTTTATGTGTGATAGTTTATTTTAAGCTTTGAAAATGGGTGTGCTTTACCAGTTTCTTGGCACTGCGATAAGTGAGTAATATATTTATATTAAACTAGCTGATTCGACAGACTTTTCTCTGTCCAAATTTCATGTATTAGAAAATTATATAAGTCTGACTTTGGGAATGTTTCTGTTTTTATTGCTCTAGTTTAGTGCAATTCTGTCTAAGCTATAAAAAAAACAAAAAAAAAAACTAGGTATGCCATAGGCTTCTACTCCATTCACCTATTGTACCCTATTTTTTCAAGAGGGTAAAAAAATCATCCCCTATATAGATAGATTAGTTATCCATAAAAAAAATGTCTAGCGTTTGTTTATACCATAACTGTCATTTTCGTTCTTTTGAAACAAAATATTGTTTTTTTTTATGTTAGTCAAAGTCAAAAGTCATTTATTCAAACGAGGCTGAGAATCAGTACTTTTCTAACGTCATAATTAGGTTAGGTTTAAAGATATTTATTCCTAAAAAAGACACAAAGTCACTTACATGACAACAATGCTTAAAATAAATGATAAATATAAAGTTCGTAAAATTACATAAGGCAATCCCCCAAAACGCGTAACAGTGGGTAATCATTCATTAGTTTGCTTCCTAGTTCACGAAGTAAACCCGGTAAAAGCTTTTTATTAACATGTCTGTTTGTCCTGAGTCTGGGTGTAATTATCTATATAAGTATGTCAATCTGCCTAGCCTTTTCACAACTATGTTGGGGTCGGCTTCCAGTCTTACCGGATGCAGCTGAATACCAGTATTTTACATGGAGCGACTGCCTATCTGACCTCCACAACCCAGTTACTGGGTAATACAATACCCCTTGATAAGACTGGTTGTCAGGCTTCTGACGACCCGTAACGACTGTCAAAGATCCTCGAATAACAGCCGGGACCAACGGCTTAACGTGCTTTCCGAGGCACGGAGGAGTCTCGGTATGAAAAGGTGGTCACCCATCCACAGACCAACCCCGGCAAGCGTAGCTTAACCTGATGGATCGATCCGTGCGGCTGTTCTCTCTATATAAGTATGTATTTATAAGTATGTATTTACAACAAAAAAAAAGTAGTGTATGTAGTATATCAGTTATCTGGTTTCCATAGTACAAGCTCTGCTTAGTTTGGGATCAGATGACCGTGTGTGAAATGTCCCAGGATATTATTATTATTTCAGATAACATAATACTCATTAGTGGTAGAGAGGTTCATGAAACTAAACCTCCTTCAGAACAAACCAAACAAGCCAATAATCTGGACGCGATCAGCACATCTACACCGCGCAGTGTCAATATTTCATAACAATAATGACACCTCTTGAATGTGGTTTAGATTTGGTGATCACGTTCAGTTTCTTTAGTGAAATTCGCCCTCAGTCGCTGCTAAACCTAAATAAAAAATAATAAATGGTCGACTTTGTCACCTCTGACCTAGACTAGAGTCAAGAGCAAACCCATCTCAAATAAAATAAAAAAGTGAGCTTGTCCTTTGTCTTCTGTATTACTTTTAGTGCCTTACTTTTGACATGGCACAAGCCAAAATGGCAAAAATGCCATTGAAGTATAGCCAAAACTGTCAAGGTTGCACGTGAAGAGCATATATGGTGAGTATAGGAAAGTAAACCAGCCCATATTGCAAATATGTTCAGTGAACATTTTAAGGTGCGCTCTCCACTGAGTCCTTCATTGTCGTCTATCAGCTGTGAGGTTGGGCGTGGGGGAGGTGAGTCGACTGTACATTTTACTGCTAGTCAAGTAAGACTCGTCTTAAAGAGAATGACAGGCGGTAAGTCTCCCGGTCATGTCGGTCTTAGCGTTGAACACTTGAGGCATGCGGGGGCTCACCTGGCGAGGGTCCTGGCCATGCATCCACACTGGGAATCTGTGGACTATTCACCACAAAGGGTCGCTAGATAACCTGCGTATCCAGTATAATAATATCTTCAGGATGATGTTGGTGGTGCCTCGTTTCTGTGGTGTGTCAGGGATGTTCGCGCTATATCACACTGATGGTTTTCATACCGTATTTCGCAAAAAAAAACGGCATCCCTGATCTGCAGAATACGTGGCGGCCGCAATAAAATCCTGATGACTGTAGCGGACAGGATCTCATCCCCTCTGTGGAGGTCGTTAGTTCGCCGAATCATTTAATTTTTAAGTTTATTATTAATTTTGTCGTGTAGGTACCTATAGATTTCTAATTACCCGAAGTAAAGAATATTTTAATTTTATATATTAACATTTATTAAAGTAGGTACCTATATATTTGTCTATCCTAATTCGCCGAAATGTCTTAGAGCTAAATGGAAATTCCTAATTAAAAACTTTCAAATACCAAAGAGTTTTTAAAATTAGATAAGAAAAACCTAAATGTACTCGTCAAAATAAGATTAGCAGCAATAAGTTTTTAATGTAAAACACATAGTATTTAGTCAGTATTTATTATGTTTTACGTAATCAATGTAAGAGTATTATGACAACAAAAAGAGACGCCATGCATTACAATTACACTAGATTAATTCGTTTCATTCAATTAAAATTATTAGATTGAATGAGAAAATACTTTACGATTTAACTTTACGAGTTTTATGAAACTTTATCATAAATATTCACAACCATTCGACAGGCTCCGGAATCGAAAATGACACATTTTAGGACCTTCGGACCTTAACAAACATTCGATTAGCGATGACGCTAGTAGGCCAAAAATGTATGGGCTTGACATTACCTAACGATAACTTCCATGTACAGTAAACGCTCAAAAGTCCATAAGCATGCTAAGGATTATATTGCTATGAACTGTGCGAGTACGAACCAGTACGTGTGCGTGTATGAGCCAACATTCCGCAGATAACACACACTAATGAATTGTCGCATGTCGTCGTACTACGCGAAATAACATTATATTTCTTTTGAATTTAGAATAATCGTCATAGTGGCGAACTGTTCTTACTATTGCATTGCTAAAATTCGCACAAACATAACATGTTCTGGTAGCTGTTTGGGCTAAGCAATGGTTTCACGATCAATGAAGTCTGAGTTCGAATCTTAATGTGTTGGACTGTTTTTTGTTTCTTTGGAACCATAATAATATATTTCTATTTTAAGCAAAAACTGGTTAGATGTTTTTGTTCATTTATTATTTATTTTTATAAGAAGTTAAATATTACGAGTAGTTATTGTATTATTATTGCTTTATTGTTTCCTTACATGGAGAATATGTACAAGCTAAAAATAAATATATATATTATGTACAAGTGTAAAAAAATCATAAAAATAAAAAGGGGAAGAGCTCATAGGGCATCAAAAAATTCGTCCCCATCGCTGTCAATGGAAAAAGTGCCCAAAAGGCTGGCAGCATTGCCACGTTGGATGGCAATGCTGATTCTTTGGGCTAAAAATAGGCCAGCCCTCTGGTCCCGTGAAGAGTCGACCAACCGCTTGGCGATGTCCCGAAATACTCGATGAGCACTCGGACCCCAAGGCCCTAGAGTTTCAACCCCAAACGGCTCAAACATATAGCTCCCAATAAGGTTGCTATATTTGCGCCGTTTGAGGTTTTCTGCTCCTGCAGCAGCCGCCCCAGCACAACCCGCCGTGCTAAGAAGATAGGATGGCGCGAGGGTGTCGACACAGGTTGCATCCCACACCAAAGGCCTACCAGACTTCCAAGGCATTATAGTCATTCCGTCTGGCCTCTTCCCATCGTCGCGTGCCAAGCCATTGGGTTCTAAAACAGCTGGCACCCCGGCGGTGACAAGAGCCCGACGGATGATGTCGTTAATGCTGGCGTGCCGTGCCATCCGACCAGCGCTCTTGCTGCAGGATAGTCTATGGTGTCCGAGGCAGTCGACTCCTTCACCGCATTGACAGCGATGTGGAGCCCCACAAGGAGCACCCACACGCAAACATGTAGCGAGCTGGAATGTGGTGTCACTCAGCATAGTGCCTATGTTGGGTGACGGTAGAGCCTGAAGCCAGAGACCCGACTCCCATTCACCCACAGCCAATAGGCGGGCACGCTCAGCAGTATTGGTGGACGTATTAATAAGTTTATTCCGTACCAACCTGCAGAGCGGCTCATCCCACTGTCTCTGGGAAGACGGGTTCTCGGGCTGAACCGTATCCGGGCAAGCCACTTTCCAGGCATTCACCGCGTCGGTCAAACACGGCACTTCAGAGTCAACCTGAGAAGGGGCTAAGATTCTTGTGGTTAACTTTTCGGTGCTGTGGACCGAGGACAGGAACGCCGGTAGGCTTACACTAGAAATTTTGCGGACTCCGAGCCCACCAAAACGAATGGGTAGTGTAGCTTGCAGCCACGCGCGGTCGTCCAATGCCACATTTAAAATTGATGTTAGGGTGCTTCGAATAATACGATCGATTTTGTCTAAAAGTTGTGGCTGCTTCCATAAAGAGGAAGAGCGGAGAAAATACATAAAATTTGGACCAAAACAGCAATATCTGATAAGGGTGAATGCCGAATGTAAATTAATTTTTGAAAGTCTATCTGAAATATCGTTAAAATGTTTAATTTTATCGTCGACGAATGGTGAAAAACTGTCTTCGAAAATTGGGGAACCTAGAAGGTGCAGTGAGCTTTTTTCCAAAACTTTGATATCTGGGGCTATTGAATTGAATTTTTGTATAGTCGATTGTCTGTCGGTATTGTCACAAAGATAAATTTCGCATTTGGAGTTGTTGAGGTCAAGGCCGATGGATTGGAACTGCTGCTTAAGGAATTCAAGATCTTTTAGTACAGTGTCTACGTCACCTCCTAGTGTTCCATCATCCAAATACCACACGTTAAATTTTGAATTTAGTTTTTGTATTATGGGATGGATAGCCAAACTGAAAATGACTGGCCCGAGAGGATCACCTTGTTGGCATCCGACTGCAGATTCCAGAACGTTGTCTTTATATAATAATTTAGACGGGTGCCTGTAGCACTGCCACATGAAACCATAAATTTCTGGTAACTCTTTTTTTACTTCAGCCAACAAAGTGTCCCTGTTAACGGAGTTGAAGGCGTTCTTAACGTCAACCTTGAGGATGACCTCACCTTTACTGGCATTTAAAAAACTGGATAGGGCATGTACGGCAGCCTCGCAGCCCCCTTTGGATCCAAAACCAAGCTGTAGGGGCTGGAACTTGTTGGTTAGAATTTCGCCGTACAATTTGCAGCATATTTTTGCTGCCGTACGCCTGTAGGTGCACCCAACGGCAATAGGACGAATGCCGTCGTCCCTCTTGCGCAGGGCACATAAGTTGGCCCCGTACAAGACATCGACGACGGCATCATTCACACTGCCGTTGAGCATCAGGTTAATTAGAGCCGCAAGCTCCTTCAAAAGCGACTCACCAGCGTCCCCGGCACCTGAACTCAAGAGATCTTTTAAATGCTGAGGAGTCAGGCCGTCGAGGCCACCGGCGGAACCACTTCGGAAGGAGCTCACGGCTGCAGTCAGCTGTGGGGCAGTAACATTGAAAGGAGTTGAATCCGGATCGGGAGTGAGAGGGGGGTCGGGAAAGGTGAGACCATCCGCAGGCGCCGGATGTTTACTCTCCAGGGCTGAAAGAGTTTCCGGAGAGTATTGCGCCACCACATCACTACTAAACAGTAATCTGGCTGCTCCCCTAATGTCACCATCACTTAATTTGGATTCCACATGTGAACATAAGCCTCTTTGTGAAGTGTTAGTGAAATTAGGTAATTTTGGATCTAAAATAAGGGTCGAATAATTGTTACAATTGTCTTTAATTTGGTTTGTCAATGTTTTTTTAGTTGCCAAATTTTTTTGGACATGCAGTATCCTATAAGGGAAGGTGAGTAGTTGCTCCCAGGCGCTATAAGAATTCTCCTGAGTCGCAAGGCGGAGACATCGCGACAAACTAAGAGCAACAGACCGCCTCGCGCCCCGAGGAACTCTCTTCAAAACAGGGTTAGAATTTTTTAAATTTGAAAGGGTTTTCCAAAGTGTTTGGTCTGAATGTATTGAAGTTGTGGCTGGGGGGCACAAAGATACATTATGAGGCTTGTGAACCTTGCCATAATGGATCCGTAGCCCCCGTTCGCCTTTAAAGAAGCGCGCCTGGGAGCAATGGGGGCATCTCACCTGGACATCGAGTGATGTGACAGGTTGACTGGCACTAATTCCAGCGTCGCTACAGGCGGCATTTAACATAAGTAAAAATACACTTACCTAAAAGAAAAATAATTATAAACTCCTAACACACTAAAATTATTATTAATCACACAATATAAATAAAAAAGCACTATATGAACTATAGTCAATGTTTTCTTTTACATGTCACTTGATGACACACAGCCAGACCAGAAAAGTATAGCTTGACAACTGCAACGCAGACGCGCGGGCCTAGGGCGCCGCAGCGCCGCGCGTGCAGGGTGCAGCAGTTGCGCCTTGAAGACCGATGCCAGGAAGCCTCGCGTCGAGTCACGATGCGTCGTTAAACAGGCGTCAGCCTCCTTGACACACTTTTTCCAGTAGTTTTTGTTTAAAAGTGGATAAAAGCTATGGAATTAGTAAGTTCCATGTATATACCTAATACAGCTGAAATGTTTTCAAGCACCGGAAAGTTAGTTTTAAAATGGTCTTGAAAAAGAAAAGTTAAACGGAAGGAATTGGTGTTTTTTAGATTATTTTGCTGTACATGAGTTATTTAGCGGAACGTTATGTCTTAATTTGATAAAGGAAAAAGCAGTTAATATATTTAAATTATTATTTATTATTTAACTATTTTTGTCATTTTTAATTTATCTTTTCGGTGTTGGAAGGTTTAAATAAAAAAGTCGCGCTGAATGGTAACAAATATGTTTATTCGTTTTATTTACTTATTTATAAAATTAACAAACTTAAGAGAATTGTGACGTTACATTCCTACTAGATAAAAGAAGTTTTTTTGAAACCGTTCATAGGATTTTTTGTTGTATACCCACTTAGTCAATTCATAATAACATAACAAAGAAAGGATATTCTAATAACACATATATAATTGTCAATACCTATTTAGTTTTATATGATCTACCTTTCTAACTTTACGAAATGAGTGTCCAAGCGAACAAGATAAAGAATATTATATTTCTGTCCCATTACTTCCAATCAAGTAAAAACTTACAAAAAGTCAAGTTACTGCGTGAGATTTGAACTCACGGCTCATTGATTCACGCATCTATCTGCACGCGCTTAACCGCTAGGTCATCTTTACACATGTTTTAACTTTGAAATTATGAACTACAATCAGTTGTTGACGACAATAATTTGCATGTTTATGTTCTTGGAAATAGAAGGTCTTAAGTCAAACTAAACGCCTAGCTATTGCTTTGTGAGTTTGCTTATCGACTTTTGGTCGCGACTGTACATGCGTCGATAGCGATTGTAGAAATAAAATCGCTCTGAAGCGAATGTCATTTGTCTAGGCCTATTGATTCGCCTAGTCCCCGACAGCAAATAGCCGTCGGAAGAATTGTGATAGTCTATTTGGTTTAAACTATAAAACATTTCGGGTTTAGGATTTGTGAACAGCGTTTAGGCTCTAGCAGCCTTAATAATAAAGATTTACACACGACTTATACCGGAGTTATAACACTTTTGGACCTTTAAAAAAGCGTTATAACTCCAATATAAGTCTGTGTAATTCTTTATTAGTAAGACTGTAGAAGTCTAGAGGACTCCTCCCATCCGGACACAAGTTGCCGTGGCCGACTTGGAAATCCTTAAATAGACTTCGTACCCACGTCGTCCGCAGGGTTCACTAAAGTTTCACCAAAACTCCATTAACAAATTTTCATTTTAAAACCAACGTTTCCTATACTATTTATTTCGAAAATAACTTATTCCGCAAATGTTTTATTTTATAAACACTCGTTTTACAAACATTTATTTGGTAAACAATTCTTTTAACAAATGCATCAGATGATATTTAATCATTTAAACATTTTTCATTTCTCATTTAGATTCATGCGCGGGGCTCCTATTTTTGTCTGCAGGGTTCAAAGGAACATAACCAACCGAACGTCGGGGTGCCACTGACGTCGACCGTCTAGGATTAGGCTTTATTCCAAACATTGTTTATGAAATGAAATTAAAAACATAATGAATTGTTTGTCAAATAATACGTTTTAAATAAAAGTTTATCGGATAATTATTTTGCTAAGTGAAATATTTGGTAAACTTGTTGTTGTAAAATGATGAAATGACAAATAATGTTTTTTTGCCAATCGTTGCTTGTCAAGTAAAAATTTTTGAATTAATGTTTGGTGAACTGATTGGTCACCTGGCCGCAGCAAAGACAATATCCACAGGTTTCATGGACGGCTCAGACCTCCAGTGCCTATGGGGCATCTCTCTACAGATAATGGCTAGATAATCTTGTATGCGTCAGCAAACGGTATAAGCGTTGCTGAATTTTGGGCAAATAAATCTATAAAAAAAATACATATTTTGTGTGTTATTTTGCTATCAACACGTTAAGAAGAAGACATTGATTGACGTTCAATTCGCCACGGAAGCGTATCGAATGGTTGTGAATAACTTATAACTTTAGCGAAAAGATCGTGAGTAAATCTAATCGTACTAATTAGTTACTGTCAGCCTGTGTCATCCTTAATGAGCAAAGTCCTACTTCCCCTTAATCTGAAGTTAATGATATTTTTTCCGTGGAGAAATGCTCATGCATACTGCACTACCACGGCGAGATAGTGCAGTTATGTGGGACTCCAACCCACTAAAACTCCACGGTGTCCTTCTCTCACGGAACACGGGCACACGTTAGCACTCACCCTGAACCCGCCGCGAAGTTAATGGTCCTATTTCCCCTTAATCTGAAGTTAATGTTCTGAAATACATAGAAAACACATGGAGAGTAAGAATGGAGATCAATGGCGTTCTTGCTCTTCATGACATCACCAAGAAATACAGATCACAATTCAATCTAATCTAATCTAACTAGCCTGTACTCTCACACTACAGGACAAAGGCTTCCCTCTTCCTTTTCCACATAATTCTGTCTTTTGCTATTGTCGGCCAGTCCTTTTCGGTAGGAGTCAAGCTGAGCTCGTCCCGCCATCTTCGTCTCGGCCTGCCGCGATGTCGTCGTGAGTTTAATGATACCCAATCTGTGATTCTCTTAGCCCATTTGTCATCGGACATGCGGCAGTCATGCCCGGCCCAGTTCCACTTAAGCTTAGCGGCTTTCTAGGTAACGTCCGTGATCTTAAGGTAAGGTCCAAGCTTGAAGTTTGCCTGCGAGCCATGGAGCGTAGTATCCTGGGGGTTCGAATTTCGGAACGATAAGGAACATTGTTCGCCAAAACCAAGATCACAGATCACAAGCAACCACTAATTAAAAATAATTAATATAATAATAAAAATGTATTATTATTATTAAATCTTTGCAGCATTTAAAAAAAAGTGAGCTTGTCCTTTACCACTTTTAGTGCCTTATTTTAAATGCATTTAAAGGCTGACACAGGTTTGGGCGGACTGCAACACATTGCAAAAATTCTCCCACATTACTTCCGTACATTTTCTATAAACCTTTTTGTATGAAATTACGTTGCGCTTAATTTTACTTTGCACTTACGGTACAGAGTACATCTTCCATATTCCATTGCAATATTTATTTTACATACTACTGATAATACTACTGGTGCAAAATAACTGCTGCAGATAAAATAAAATTTATTGTAATCACATGTAATGCGAATGTAAACTTTACAATCGTGTTTATTTCTCTTCCGTGGTTGTCATTGAAGTGTTTTGTCTCTTTTAGAAGTACCTCTAACTTAGGATTTTACACTCGCGAGCAATAAACTGGAATCACTTCATGGCGCGTTGCTCAAAACAGTTTTTTACAATTTCTATTCAATGAACAACAAAATTACCTTTCAAATAATATACCACAATCACAGAAATTGTAAAAAATTGTTTTGAGCAACGCGCGATGAAGTGTTTCCAGTTTATTTCTCGCGAGTGCAGAAGCGAGGTTAGATCATCAAAGGGCCTAGACAACTGGCAATCGCTTTCAAATTTAGCGTTTAATTTTTTTCTACAACGACTGCCAACATAATATCCTGGGACATTTCACACACGGTCATCTAATCCCAAAGTAAGCAGAGCTTGTACTATGGAAACCAGATAACTGATATACTACATAATAGGTTGGGGGAAAAGTTTCTTCGCATTTTTTAAGAAAATTCAAAACATTTTTTAATATAGTTTATTTACATTTAACTAAAGTATGTAGGTAGCATTTTGTTCGATAACTTTTTGCCATCTTGTAGGTAGGGACATGATCCCATTGCTATAGAAATTTTGGGACTTCTGGTCAAAATACCGCGACAAGTGGTTTTGGCAGTCCTCTCGTGATGTTAACCTGACACTGCCTAAAGAATTCTGAAGAGACCGAAACAGGTGGAAATCTGAAGGTGCAAGGTCAGGACTATACGGCGGATGCATTAACACCTCCCAGCCAAACTCTCTTAATTTTTGCTGAGTGGCTAAAGATGTGTGAGGTCTAGCGTTATCATGATGAAAAACCACACCCCTTCTGTTGATTAATTCCGGCCGCTTTCTTTCAACTTCTTGCTTTAATCTCATCATATGTTCGCAGTAGAGTTCAGAATCGATGGTCCTGCCTGGTGATAACAGCTCATAATGAATAACGCCCTTCCAATCCCACCACACACACAGCATCACCTTGTTGCGAGTTAACCCGGGTTTCGCCACAGTCTGTGAAGCCTGACCGGCCTTTGACCACGACCTTTTTTGCACGTTCTTGTCATACGTGATCCACTTTTCATCACCAGTTATCAGCTTCTTCAAAAATGGTTCGGTTTCATTACGTCGTAATAAATAACCACAAATGAGTACACGGTTCATTAGGTTTCTTTCAGTGAGCTCGTGAGGTACCCAAATGTCGAGCTTTTTTGTGTACCCAGTTTTGTTCAAATGCGCCAAAACTGTTTTGTGGTCAATTTCCAGTTCTTCAGCTACGTCGTAACTACTGATATGCCGATCTTGCTCCACTTTTTCAAAAATGGCATCCATTTTATCCGTAATAGGGCGACCAGAGCGACGTGCATCTTTGACATCAAAATTTCCGGATTGAAAACGCTTAAACCAAATTTGTGCTACTCTCACAGACACTACACTAGGTCCATAAACATCGCAAATTTTTTTCGCGGCTTGCGTAGCATTTTTACCTTTTTTGTAGTAAAATTTTAAAATGTATCGAATTTCTTCATTAGATTCACTCATCTTGACGGTACAAAAAACAAATGAAAATCACACATTTTCCTAATTTGAATTTGGAATTATGTTCTTTAAAATTTAAACTTTCAATGATACCAAAACCAGCCAGATACAAATAGTATAGCCAAATAGATTATATTACAAGTTCATACATATTATACTATAATGCGAAAAGACTTTTTCCCCAACCTAATATAATATATTTTTTTTTTTTTTTTTGTAAATACATACTTATATAGATAATTACACCCAGACTCAGGACAAACAGACATGTTCATGCACACAAATGTTTGTCCTGGGTGGGAATCGAACCCACGACCTGCGAAATGATAGGCGGTATCTTAATCAACCACGCCAGCTGGCCTGTCACAACAATCACACAAAATGATTGAACTACCGAAAACTTATGTTTTCGGTAGCTTATAATTATGTGGATCCCATACATTTTTGACGTTTCCATCACCGTTCTCGCTGATTGAATGTCACTTTGTATAGGCGTTTAGCTTTCATAAAACTTCACATGTACTGTCAATTCCCTCAAATAATTGACAAGTTAACTTAACCTTTGTTGATCGTTGTTTAGTCCCAAATTCGCTCACTTTAGTGACTATGTATATTAGGCTCTTTGCTTGGTATTCCGTGCTAAGATTACTCACCCATTGATCAGCCATGAGGACTTATATCATCATCATCTGCCCAACCTTTTCCCAAGACTGCCTGTTATGAGGCCTTGCACAACTCCTAGCATTTGAATACTGCCTGCTTCGTGTAAATAAGTATTTTAAACTGCCTGATATGAGGCCCTTGTGTAACCTCTTCTTTTGTCCACAGTAAGCACAATGGGTATGAACATGGGTGTAATCTTCGCTTGGCCAGCCTTCACCATTACCATGTTCCAAACGACAAACACAACGCTGAACAGGCCGATGACAGACACAGAGATATCACTGTTCGGCAGCTTGTCTTCAATAGGAGCTCTTCTGTCCACACCGGCCGCTGGTTATATGTTGGAGAAGTTGGGACGAAAGTACTCTTCTGTTCTGAATGCCTTAGGATTAGTTGTAAGTACTTTACGGTTGTCTTTAGTAATTTGACTTTTGTCTTAGGTTTTTGCTCGACCTTCTCTAAAGAAACAATCTTTGGAGACGTCAACCCAGTCTTTGGAGATATGTAACCTAAGTCCTGACTTTTTATAAAATAATAATTTACACTTTAATTTGTTCAATATTATATTTGCTTATGGTTTTTATCTTACAAAACTGCTTTAATGGGTTACCCTTGTTTCATCAATTTTGATGCCGGAGTTCCTCAGGGGTCTGTTCTCTCTGCGACTCTTTTCCTGCTGCACATCAATGACCTGCTTCGGCCTGGTATTGTTGGGTACGCAGATGACAGTACAGTTTCAGAGAGATACTTGTCCAGCGCAAAAACCAGCAGGGCCGAAGTTCGTTCTTTGAGAGAGGCCATGGTAGAGCGGACAGATTTGACCTTAAGCCTAGTTTCCCAGTGGCGTGATGATAATCTGGTCTCTTTTAACGCCACCAAAACACAGGCTTGTCTTTTTACCGCAAAAAAGAGTCGATTCGCTCTAACTCCTACTTTTCGGGGTACATCTGTTCCTGTAACTGATCGACTTGAGCTCCTAGGCATGGAGTTGACATATGGTCTCAACTTCGGCGCTACCATCGAATACAAGGCCGAAACTGCGGCCAAGAAGCTGGGCATCCTAAATAGAGTGAAGCGATACTTTACGCCTGGACAGCTTTTAACCCTTTACAAAGCGCAAGTCCGATCCTGCATGGAGTATTGCAGTCCCCTTTGGGATGGATCAGCCAAGTACCAACTAGCCGCGCTTGACTCGGTGGAACGCAGAGCTAAGAGGCTCATTGGCGACGTAAAATTGGTGGATGCCAAGCTTCATAGCTTGGCCCATCGCCGCAAGGTTGGTCTTCTACAGATTGTACTTCGGAGAGTGTGCCCGAGAACTTCACGACCTCATTCCACCGGCCCCCTTCTACCATCGGACATCTAGACGCACTATCAGTTACCATCCCTACCTGGTTGCTATTCCACCAATTCGCACTAAGCGCTTCCAAATGTCTTTTATAATGCGCACAGCAAAGGAGTGGAACTCACTACCTGCGTCTGTGTTTCCGAACGCATACAACCCTAATATTTTCAAAGTGAGAGTGAACAGGCTTCTTTTGGGTAAGCTCACTCCATCGTCGACTTTGTCTCTGTCACCTCTGACCTAGACTAGAGTCAAGAGCAAACCCATCACAAATAAAAAAAAATCAAAAAAGAAAAATACAAATTATCACTTCCCACACAATTTTCCGCATAATTCCGGCTGACAGACACACGAGTGATCCTGTTTCCTGGTTCTCTCCAGAGCCTCGTGCCGTATGATGTGCTCTGGAGAAAGCTGGGGGACAGGAATGTACCAGCTGGAGTTCTCAGAATTCGAAATATTGTGAAATGGTCAACTACACTCTCTGATCCGTATAGGTTGGAGTGCGGTGTGAGACAGGGGGGTCTGATGTCTCTTTGACTCTTCAACCTATATGTGAATGATCTCCTAGCTAGGCTCGGTAGCATGCGTGTCGGATGCCGCGTGGGTGGTGTTACCATTAATAATATCAGCTATGCGGACGACATGGTGCTGCTGGGCCCGACTGCGGGATCGATTCGAGAGATGTTAAGAGTATGCGACAGCATGCAGCTACACACGGACTCGTTTATAAACGTAAAAAGAGTGAATACATGGTTTTTAAGGTTGCTGGTAAGGCCCTCGACTATGTACTAAGTCTTACTCTAAATGGCTTCAGTATAAGGCGAGTAAATAATTTTAAGTACCTGGGACACATACCTACCGACGACCGTAAAGACAATGAGGACATAGAGAGGGAGCGCAGGGCACTGGCGGTCAGAGGGAATATGTTGGCGCGCAGGTTTTACCGCTGTACTAACCAGGTTAAAATAACCCTTTTCAAAGCTTACTGTCAGGGTATGTACACGGGAAGTCAGCCGCAGGCAGTGTGTCAGCTTTACCAAAAGATCGCTGGAGGTCCTGCGCATCCAATATACTCGTAATAATGTTTTCAGAATGCTGTTGGGGCTGCCCCGTTTTTGTAGCGCATCTGAGATGTTTGCGCTGAATCGAACTGACGAGTTTTATGCGGTCATTCGAAAAAAATCTCGTCCTTAATAACAAGGCTGCGGGACAGTAACAACAGCATTCTCAGGACAGTGACGGAGAACATCTGCTCTCCTATTCTGAGACGTTTTGTGGGGGTGATGAACGAGGGAAGTAGGTTAGTTAGTAGAAGTAGGTACGCTTGTGCGTCGTCCACATGAAGCGAACTCAAATAATTAAGTTTTGTGTTTTACTATATTTACTAACTCAGTGGATCATAAGTTGTCCGAAATAAAGAAATTATTATTATAAGGGGGTACCGTTTTCTCCTCTTGAGGTAAGGAACCATAAAAAAGTTGGTAAAATTGGTTTGGGTAGTGAAATTTTGTCAAAATCGTTTCGGCAAAACGGCGGGAACCCTGCATTAATACTTTAAATTTACTTAAATCTTATTTGATTATCATTATGGCAATTTTCCCATTGTTTGAGTTTTAAGAGGCTGTCCTGGCCCACGATTGTTCTTTTTTTTTTTTTATTCTAATGAAAGGGCTTTGTCGCACATGCGATTATGCCGCCCTGGTTGGCTTAACAAAATCATACTTACTAATTACCATTTAACATAATCTTAGTATAGCTAGTTTGTAAAGTACTCTAGCTGCATCAGAAAGTGGCACAGCTAGAATACTATTACAGTAACCTATCTCTCTAATCCTACAATCCAAACTATTTCTTTGTAGGCTGATACATTAATAATACATTTCATTTTGTTCACAGCTCGTCTGGGTACTATTAGTATGTACCAGAAATGTAGAAACGGTCCTTGCGGCCATATTCCTTTCAGGTATCGCTAGCTCAGTAGTCTTAGTAGCCACAGTGTACATCAGTGAAATCTGTCAAGATTCCATTCGAGGCGCCATGACCGCTACTAATATGGTGTCTTATGGAATAGGGACGCTATTTTCATATATGCTGGGAGGATTTCTGCCTTACAATATAATGTTGTATGTTGGACTGTCCATGTCAGTTGCAGGGGCATGCTCGCTGTTCATTCTGAGGGAATCACCGATGCACTTACTAAATAATGCAAAAGAAAAGGTGATTAGCCATTTTTTTTTCTTTAAAAGTACTTTTTTCGTTTTCTGTTTAAGAGAAACCCAAGTAGGGCTTTAATAGTAAGAGATTTTGTTCAGAGGTTGGATATCATTCACTTCTGTGCCAATAACAGAATTATAATAGCTATATTTTGGTCTTGTTCTAAACGCACTGTTCGATCTAAATGCATCCATGACTATTTTGGTTGCTATGTTAAAAATAGGATAAGACGATAAGCTAAGCAGTGGAAATTCAGTCATTTATGCATCAATAACAATAGCAACAACGGAGATGTTCCAAAATGTATGGACCTTAGGCCAGGTGCGTGTACACTACGTATACATAAAAATAAGGAAATATATTTAAAACAGTTCTCAGCTGTCCAATTACTTTAAAATGACTTTGTTTGCTGTAAACCATAATTAATTACACTTGAAATTACAACACACAACAAAAACCCATCATGGGATAAACTGTCATTTTGATTGATTAATGATGTCTGACATTTTTAATACTCAAGAAGAGGACTGAAGTGACACTGTTGTGACAGTTGATAGTCCTCTTTCTATGATCAGTGGTCGATGTATGTTTTACTGTCATTGTTTTTATGCACAGAGTAACTAAATCTGTGAGACGCCATATTGAAAGTCGATAAAAATAATTGATAAATATCAATTCCCTACCGCAACAGTATACATTTAAAAGAATTATATGTATTTTTCCCGAATTCTACGGATTTTTCTCGTTTTTTTGAGGTAGTGTATCTGTGTACCATGTACCTGGCCCATTTTGCAACATCTCCTTTATTAATATTTATTTCGGTATTTTACGGTACTGTACTATTAAAAGAACAATATTTATACAGTAGGTATGTTAATTAACGAAAGTTGTTCCCGTTAACGCGCAATAGTATAGCGTCCATACATGCTAAAAAATATATTACCATTCAGAAAAAAAATCTGTAGTTCCCTACATTTTGACGAGTTATGCGAACATAATGTCGGGAACAGCTGAATTTTTTTTGCGATTTCATGTTTGGTCCCATAGTAAAAGTTGTTTATAATCATGAGCACAGACGCCAGCACATCAAGCTACCCGAAACTGTCAAATTTTCCCAATCAACCTGGAACGATAGTAGCTTGATATGCTGTCGTCTGTACAATCATGTGTTTAGGTATCAGTCACTAATTACCAGTCACCCTATATATTTGTAATCACGTTCTCGAAAACGGCTCTAACGATTTCAATGAAAGTTGCAATATAGGGGTTTACTGGGGCGAAAAATCTATCTAGCTAGGTCTCATATTTATTTATTTAATTTTAAAGAAAGCTTACAGACTAATACTACTACTAAATAATATAAATATCATGCATAAGTCCCTACTTATGCATGATATTTATATTATTTAGTAGTAGTATTAGTCCTAGATATGTTCTCTCTTTTCAAATGTCCCTACATTTGAAAAGAGAGAACATATCTAGGAAGATTCGGAAAAAAAGTTTCTTCAGAACAGAGCTCGATCAGGTACTGGATCCTAAAATGTGTACTAGACTATTGATCTAAATGTAGAAACTAAACTTTGGTTTATTTTTTCAGGAAGCAGCACAATCTTTAGCCTTCTACAGAATGTGGAATTTGGATTCAAAAGAGGTTTTGGATGAAATGAACAGCATGAAACGTGCTCTGAACCCAGACCTTGGAGGTATATATTTGTTATACTGCTACACAATCTCGCTTTTCGTGTCTGTCTGTAAAGCCGCAGATTTCTTCTAAACTACAGAATCCCATAAAAAACATAACATGTACAAACATGCACAAGTCTCACAACGCACAGTTCTGGTCCCTGTCGAAGCGGCTGAAACGAATTTCTGTCGGCCCACTTTACCTCTAATGATGAAACCTGATGGGTCGCTGGCTCACCCTGCAAGTGAGAAAGCAAATTTATTTGCATCTCTCTATGCAGGCAATTCACGTCTGGACGCTGGCTCCAAGCAACCACCTACTGTACCTCATTGTGACTCCTCGATGCCGGAGATCACAGTTCACATTAAAGAGGTCCGAAGAGTGTTGTGCAGTCTAGACGTGGACAAGGCCAGTGGGCCTGACGGCATTCCAGCGTGAGTGTTGAGGCAGTGTGCGCCTGATCTGGCTCCTGTGTTGACACGTTTGTTCCGCCTCTCTCTTGAAAAAAGAACGGTTGTGAAATCCTAGAAGCTTGCAAATGTACAACCAGTGGCCAAAAAGGGCGACCGTGCAGACCCTGCCCATTACCGTCCGATCGCAATTACCTCCATTCTGTGCAAGGTTATGGAAAGGGTACTGAACAATGAGTTGCTGACCTACCTTGAAGACAATGATCTCCTCAGTGACCGTCAATATGGCTTTTGCCAGGGACGGTCAACTGGCGATCTTCTTGTGTTTGTCACGCACTGCTGTGGCGAAGCCATCGAGAAACACGGCGAAGCATTTGCTGTATCGCTTGACATCTCGAAGGCCTTTGACAGGGTCTGGCACGCTGCTCTGCTCAGCAAGCTTCCTGCTTATGGCATCCTAGCTGATTTTTGTAGCTAGATATCAGATTTCCTTAGCTAACAGTCGATCAGAGTAGTCGTTGACGGCAGCGCGTCTGACCTTATGGCTATTGATGCCGGAGTTCCTCAGGGGTCTGTTCTGTCTGCAACTCTTTTCCTGCTGCACATCAATGACCTGCTTCAGCCTGGTATTGTTGGGTACGCAGATGACAGTACAGTTTCAGAGAGATACTTGTCCAGCGCAAAAACCAACGGGGCCGAAAATCGTTCCTTGTGAGAGGCCATGGTAGAGCGGACAGATTTAACCCTAAGCCTTGTCTCCCGGTGGGGTGATGATAATCTAGTCTCTTTTAACGCCACCAAAACACAGGCGTGTCATTTTACCGCTAAAAGGAGTCGTTTCGTCCAAACTCCAACTTTTTGGGGTACATGTGTTCGTGTAACTTGATAAAGTTGACATCTGGTCACAACTTTGGCGCCACCATCGAGTACAAAGCCCAAACAGCGGCCGAGAAGCTGGGCATCCTAAATAGGGTGAAGCGATACATTACGCCTGGACAGCTTTTAACCCTTTACAAAATGCAAGTCCGATCCTGCATGGAGTATTACCTTTGGGATGGATCAGCTAAGCACCAACTAGCTGCGCTTGACTCGGTGGAACGCAGAGCTAAGAGGCTCATTGGCGACGTAAAACTGGTGGATGCCAAGCTTCATAGCTTGGCTCATCGTCGCAAGGTTGCCTGCTTGTCGGTCTTCTATAGATTGTACTTCGGTGAGTGTGCCCAAGAACTCCACGACATGATTCCACCGCCCCCTTTCTACCATCGGACATCTAGACACACTACCAGTTACTATCCCTGAGAGAGTGGAACACAGTACCTTTTTTTGGACGGGAAATCATCAAATAACTTCTCCCGCTCTGGGTGGAGCGGGAGGGCGTGTCAGACTTCTACTGACTAAAACCCACCCGTGTTCCTTCAGTTGCCTGTGACATGGAACTCACTACCTGCGTCTGTGTTTCCGAGCGGATACAACCCTAATCTCTTCAAAGTGAGAGAGAACAGGCTTCTTTTGGGTAAGCTCACTCCACCATCGACTTTTTCTCTGTCAACTCTGACCTAGACTAGAGTTAAGAGCAAACCCATCTCAAATAAAAAAAGCGCCTTTTTCTGCCGTAAAAAGTTGTGAAATCGAATGTAAATCAAGTTGGTTAATTCAGTACCTACCAATCTATGGGAGCAGCTATCCAACCACTTTGTCACAAATTGGTACCTTGTTAGCTATAGTTTGACCAAGACCGCTGTACTGCGCCTTAGGAATGCGCGGCGAAGCGGGGTGCAGCGCTGGCGAATGAGCGGTGGGACGCCGTGAGCGTTGACGAATGAGCGGCCTGCACTGCCCCCCACCTCGCCGCGCTCATACCTACGGCGCGGTATAGCGGTCTTGGTCAAACTACATATAACAACATTTTATAGTAACCATATCAATATTACATTTCTTTATTTCTTTAGTAAATAGGGTGACTTGGCAATTGCACACAGCAACATAATCTACTAGTCAATAATTAAAATAGAATAATTATAATATAATTATAATTTAAATAGTCAGTAATTTAAATAGTCCTCCATATAGGTACTTTCAAACAAATAAAAGCACAAACCGCTAATATTAGACGGATTTTTTTTTGTGTAGATTACATTGCCATGTACAATTGCCAAGTCACTCTACTTGGCAATTGTATGGATTTCTATCTCTAACTGCGCTATCGTGGAAGTTTTTAAAAGTGCTAATTACCTATTTCATTCAATTTCAATGAAGTCTAATTGAGAACTGTAAAACTAACTTTGTAATTACTTACAATTTAACGGGATTTATATATGATTAAAAGTTACTTATTCAATTTGTTATATCTAGAAAACAGGACTAAAAATTGGGAATGTCAGAGTTTGTCCTTGCTTTATAGGCTTAACAATAACTGTGTTCAAAATTTGGAGCTTATAAGTCTGCTAGAAGTAGCTTGGAATTTTGATGATCGGTGAGTCAGTGAGTCAATTACAAAATTAAGGAACTTTGACTTGCCATAATTCTGAAATTCCTCGTTCAAGTTTAATGTAATTTCGAAATATACCTATAGATGTAATGCCCTCTTGGTCACTGAAAATTTAGGCTTCTATTTTCTTCCACAGCGAAGTTACAGGGGGTCGAAAATGGTCCGAATGACTTCGAGAAAAGGATGGTACTTCCGTGCCTTGTTTTGCTCGACTTGGCGGGGCACTTCTATGCCCCCAGATAGATTTTGATGCGGTTTTCACCATCATTTAGAGCATTTATTCCAGATCGTTTATGCGAGACTTAGTTTTATGTGTATAATACATTAATGTGTGACTTAGTTTTATTTGTATAATACATTAATCAAATCTGGATGTTTTAACATGTATTCATTGCACCCTTATTATTCGTAGCAGTGGCAGGTCGCTAGTAAACTATGAACAAATCCTAGTTACGCGGAAATATGATTAAAAAAACAGTTATTTAAAATAGGCTCTGACTCACCACTTTTGAAATCGAAAGATACAAAAACCTTCTCTCTTCACCACTTCCAGCTGCAGCGGCAGACTGAAGAACTACTTATATGGGCCGACACTATGTAAAGCAAATAATCTTTATTTATTTATTGCACATACATGTACACGAAGTTACAACTAAGACCAGGCTTAGCTAATGAGTACATGGCCCTGTTAGGGCGCAGCTAGTTGACGTATACCAAGGTTAATAATATTGTAACATAAAATATTGTTTAATATATGTACAATATTTTGTAATCATTTTGACCACAGAGGAGACGCCTGAAGAAGAAAAGCTGAGACCTGATATGAAACTCGCTGAAAAAATGTCTCTATGGAAGTTCATTAGTAAGTATTTCTATCCTATTAAAAATATATATATAGCAGTATATTTATGTTTCCCAAGTAACTACAGTTAGCAACTCTGACTTTTGAGAATATTCTGTAAAAAATTTACCCTGATAGCTTAGGTGAAGCTGTAATGTTTTCACCTGATGCTAGGATAAACATTACTGAGAGCTTACTTCACCTAAGTTACACGATTAGATTTTACAATTATATAAAGAGGGCTGTTTCGTTTTGTCACCTCTCTTGCTCACACGGGACCGAATCTTTAAGATTATTAAATGAATTGATGCCTTTTTGAAAAATGTAATCAATTAGCGAACTAGTAAATAATATTAATTTAATAGAAATTTGTGTTTTTAATAAACACAAATTTCTATTGTGTTATCTAATGAAATCATCTCAAAAAGTATAATGATCTGTTTTTGATGTTTTTTAAATAAATGATACAATAAAAATGTGTTTTTAATAATTACATTTGAAATTAATATTATTTACTGGCTCGCGTAATTGATTACATAGCATCTTTTCATTTAAAATTCTTCTAAATTTGGTCACGTGTGAGCGAGAAAGGTGACAAAACGAAACAGCCCTCTTAAGGCTGATTCCTATAAATTACGGACCGTTATCGGTTAAAATTAAGACTCTTAAGCTTTGCATAGTAGACCCTCCCATATGGAAGTAGATAGCACAGGTAAAAGTAGCTTACGAATCTATGTATTTAAATGGTGAGTTTGGCAATAAAAAATGCTACCATTGGTAAGCAAAACAATTCGTTTTTAGGGTTTCGTACCAAAATGGTAAAAAGGAACCCTTATGGTGCGACCCAGTCTGTCTGTCTGTCACTGCTGGATATCTCAAGAAATACTAATGCTATCAACTTGAATTTTGGAATAGTTTTAGATGAGGTTTGCCCAACTATTTTGCAAATAAGACAGAACTTTTTTTTTGCAATAGGGATTGAAAGGGGGTCTTAAAAATTCGAAGTGGGGCTACTAGGGTATGTGGGATATCATATGAAAGAGCGCTGATTGCACATTCTCAAACATTTTTTTTTAAACCGTATAGATTTCGACTTTGATGAAAAATGTAAAAATTAATACAACCCCCCCCCCCCCCCTCCCCTTAACTCAGAATTTTGCATAGAGAAAAATCAAATTATTCTGTGTGATAGAAGTTTATGTAAAGATTACAGGAAAAATAATACGATGTCTCTAAATAGTACACTTTTTATATATGATGGTACGGAATCCTCGGTGCGCGAGTCCGACTTGCTTTTGACCGTTGTTTTTTTTATTTTTTTGTTTATAGGAACCAGAGCATTAGAGTAGCAATGGTTTTCATTTTAACAGTTCAACAACATACATTGCGTTATTTTCGAGCATACACATATGAAGCAATGGATTCGCAATATCCCTCAAAATCATTCAAATGGTGATTGATAGTGAGTTACGCATCCAGTTAGACTGGAAGCCGACCCCAACATAGTTGGCAAAATGATAATCGGGTAGTTCCAGTGCATATTAAAAAAAAATTTTTTTTTTGCTTGCTTTTTTCCCCACTTTTTTCCACGTTTCGTGACCATGGACACGACCTGGGTTCACCATTTTGATCCTGAAACCAAACAACAATCAATGACCTGGAAGCCAGCTTCCTCACCGACGCCGAAGAAATTCAAATTGTCAAATTCAGTGGGAAAGATTATGGTGTCCGTTTTTTGGGACGCTGAAGGAATAATTATGGTGGAATATTTAGAAAAGGGAGCCACTATTTCGGGCTCTTGTTACACAGACCTAATAAGAAGATTGGGGGAATCCATTAAGGAAAAAAGACGCGGCAAACTGCGAGCTGGAGTGCTGTTTCACCGAGACAACGCACCAGCTCACAAAGCCGCAGTTGCGATGGCTGCCATTCAAGAATCGGGATTCGAACTACTCATAAACCCGCCCTATTCGCCAGATCTAGTGACTTCTATCTCTTTCCTCGGCTCAGGGAACACCTCCGGGGCAAGAAATTTGAAGACGATAGCGAAGTGATGACCGCTGTTGAGGGGTTTTTGGAGGGTCAAGACAAAGATTTTTTTTCTAAGGGAATTCTGGGTTTAGAAAAAAGATGGACTAAATGTATTGACTTGTTAGGAGACTATGTAGAGAAATATATATATATATATATATATATATTAACTATAATCACCGTGTTTAATATTCATTATCATTACTTTTGGATCACCCCTCGTACATACTATAAACTGACTTTGATGTTTATAATTTTCACATTAATTCCCAATCTTTAACCATCTGTTTTTTAATACCACAGGAAAATCAAAATCATCGCAAAGAGCGTTCATTGTCAACATAGTAGTGATGACCGCAGCAATTTTCCAAGGTTTAGTCGTGGTTCAAATATACGCGGAACCCATATTTACTGAAGCAGTACCTACTGCGTCTGCAACTCTTTTGAGCGTTATGTTGGCAGTAACGACTGTAGTCACCGGGATGGTTGCTGCGTACGGCACTGATCTTCTTGGAAGACGGGTAAGCTTCTTTTATTTAATGTTACCCTGGTACTTTTATTATGATCGTTGGTCTAGCGATTGCAAGCTTGAATGCTGAACAGGCGGCGGGCGGTCCTAGGTTCAATTCCTAATAAGTAAGTAAGTATTTCCCAATAAGTTTGGCCAAGCGGCCAAACTTATTGGGTTTTTAGATGACACATTTCTAAGTAGATTTGTGCCTGATTAAAGGCAATAGCCTCATCCCCTATTATAAAACCATAACCAGAGTAATGTGGTAGGAGTACCTACTAATACATCTGTCGCGGGGACTAAAAGGCGTAACTTTGGAAATTTTGGAACTCTCTCTCTCTGGATGTGGTTGATTAAGCTTGTACTCGTAAGAGAGAGTCCAGTTTTTCAGGGAAATCCATCAAAACCAAAAGATTTGTAAAAGCGCTGCAAAATGATGATAAAGAAATGCGATTTATTTTAGCCCCTCATGGTCTACGCATCCCTGGGCAGTGGAATCAGCTGCGTGGTACTAGGAACACAGATGCAACTCCACTGGGGACCGAGCTGGTTGACGGCATTGTTCATTTACGTGTTCGCTGTGATGTACACTTGTGGCGCGGGAACAGTGCCTTTCGTTCTTCTAGCTGAAGTGTTCTTGCCTGAGGTGAGTAATTCTACTGTTTTATGTGCTCTTAGTAGGCACTAAACAAAGAAAGAATGAAATTGCAGGAAGTGTTTATTGACCGAGCGAGCGAAGCGTCTCTGCTTCAAGTCTGGCAAAATTTTCTTTCGTCTGTCAGTCCGATTTCGATGGTTCTTTTTTATTTTAAAGGTAGTAACTTTAAGTTGGTCTCATAAAAATTTGGTGAAGATCTGATAGGATCTTCGGCGTGATGAGCAGTATAGCTCCTCAAAATTCCGTAAATCTGTTAAATCTGTTCTGTAACTACTAGGTAGGGATTGATGGAGCACCTGGGACCACTTTCTCATCACTAAACTAAAGAATTCTGAAAATAATTATCCGAATCCACTAAAACGAGGCTTTAAAACCAAACAATACGATCACTAGATGGCACCACTGTGCACCGCTCTACGTGTGATCTAGGTACTGTTCGCAGAACTACTAGTGAAATATGTTTTTTTTTTCTTTGATAATTAAACACACAAAAAGATAAGATTAAAATAAAGCCTTAATAAAAACAAAAAAAAGAACAAGATATTTAATGTAGTAAAGTACCTACATTAAAAATTAATGTAAACACCACGTTTTTATGCGCCTTAAAAATAATAAAATAACGCTCCAGGGGTCTTGATGCCCCAAGAGGACATACAAAAAAACCGTTGTTATTAGCGGTTGATTGAATCTTACATGTTTTGTCAGAAATATTGGCCTTACCATCATTAGCGTAAAGACGTTTTCGTGCCAAAAAAAATATGTTTATTCAAACAAACACTACAAAACTCATTCAGTCATGGTTGGCATGATGAAATATTTTACCAACGATGGATTTTCTTTAATGGTTGCAGCTACATCGATACCAAGATACATAGATAGAATTAATTTCTTTAGTACAATATTAAGGCATGATTTGTTTTGGCCTTTTAGGACACACTGAAAATCAAAAGACCATCTGTTCACAGACTGTGAACAGTTCGTCTTTCAAGTGTCAGATAATTAATGTCTCTTCTCTTTCCAGGTCAAAAGCTTCTTCTCCATGGTGCTAGTAGAATATGTGTGGCTCTGCAATTTTGTGATCCTCTTCATCTTCAACCCACTCCTCAAGGCTGTCGGCTGGGGTCCTGTCTTCTATATCTTTGCTGTCATTTGCTTCTTAAGTTCGACCTTCTGTGCCTTCTTCTTACCAGAGACGAAAGGATTGACCGTGGAAGAGATTCAAGCTCGATTTGTGAAACCAAAAAGAAAAGCTTGGTTGTACTAGCTTTTAGGATGTAATAAATTATTTTTGCTTAAGGAATTTTTGTATTTGATTTTATATTTTCTGAATGCACTCAATTGATGTTTATGTTAAATTAAGTTAAACCATTGTATGATACAAGACACGATCAATTTAGATTTATGTCGACCAAAGGTGCGTAACGAATAGCGAGTAACCGATCGTCAATCATAATTGAAGGACTTCTCACCACAAACAATTTAACATTATCGATAGTGTTGTATATACAGAAAATTACCTAAACAGACGACAACATACATAGTCTGATTCAACATAAACTCTAAAGTAAAACCAAACAAATCAATGATTGCTCTATGAATTTGCCAGGCGCAAACCGCCGTGTGATCGTTCCAGACTTAACTATAAATTAAAGTGGAATTTTTATTTCCAGCTGAATTTAAACGACCAGTTTGATACACTCAGTGATTAAAAAGCTAAAGTCCTAGTACAATCATGTCTTTTCCGTTTGTGGTATAAACAAACGTTGGTTGGTCACAGGACTGCTTTATTATAACTTGTATTCATAGAACAGCCATAGTATACTTTTCGACCACGAAATCAAAACTACAAACTCATCTTCACAAAAACCTAATAGCAAATATGACCTCTTAAACCTAATACAAGTTCCATGCACTATGGTGCAGTCGTCCCATTTGCCTGGTCATAAAGATTTACAATGGAACAAACAATGTTAGCCATGGTTGCATGCTATTGGCCGACTGCCCCGGTTTCGTATAATTTCACCTTTATTGAATGGTTTTGCATCTTTGCACTACGTGCGTGTTATGAGAGCCTGGTACCTACTATCAGTTATGTGGGTCTTCGATTTATAGATTTTAGTTATTGAACTTTCTACCTGCAAACCTAGCCTGAACTGAATTGTTTACTTTCGCAAAAGTCGATGTGATTGTCAATAAAACTTGGTGAAAATACAATATGGGAAGGTCTATCACAAGCACTTAACAAGTTACTTTTGATGTCATACCTACTGTTTTATAGAGAGAAAATATACGCTCACATAGCGCAGTTATGTTAAACATTTTCTTCTTTTTAACGTTTAAATTTTGGTCCTTCGAGCCGGGTTGTAGAATGCGGAATCAACCTACCTAAAATACTAAAACTCACGTAAACTGCGTAGTCAAGAGAGCTCACTCTAATTGCCCTGACTGCTTCGTATTGCCGCTACTACAGACTAAAAAGCGCTTTAGACAAAATGCCCCGGTGAAAGATACAGCCTTTTAAAAAAATCCAACATCGATAGAAAATTATCAAGAGAGCAACTAATGAAATGGAGGCTGCACGTAGCTCAGAAAACCCTCATCAAAAATCTATCTTATACTCGTGTTTCCCAACCAAAATAACTTTATCACATGCAGACATTACAAGCCTTGCATAATCTCATAATAGGCATGCAAACAAAAAATAACTCTATCCAAACTTCTCCGGTTACACTCGTCAAAAGATCGTTGTACTAGGCAAACATAATAAACGTGGATATCGCTAACATTACGCAGTACAATGTACGCAACCACGCAATTAAACGTAAGCTTTATGACAGTGTCTTCTTAACGTCTGATTTCCTGGTAGAGTGTCAAGTTCCAGATTTGCTTTGCTCTTTAGGTACTTACGGAACGAAGAAATTATTGTTTCGGTTTTTAAAAAATGAAATAAGAATTTTTTTGGGACGAAAAAATAATTACTTATTGTGATAACAAAAAATCTTTTTCCGTCTTAATTTCTTTATTTTCTGTAAACTCACATGATAGATAAGCCAAGCGACTAAGCGAGTGAAGTAAGCGAAGCGTCTCTGCTTCAAGTAAAGTATGGCAAAATTTGCTTTCGTCTGTCAGTTTGTTGCTACTCCTGTAAAGGTCGTATTTTACAACCGATCTGCACGACGTTTGGTATACAGGTTTTGCGACTTAGAATTTTATTACCGTCGGGGATTTTTGATTGGAGGGGTACTTCCTCCAAAAACTGGCCAAGTGCGTGTCGGACCACGCAAAGTTTAGGTAAAAACATGTTACATGTTACGATACATTCCAACTGAAAATGTAAGTTTGTACGCACAAAATTGAGTGATTTACCACGTTATTTTAAAACCTTTTAAAATCCTTAATAGGTTCACTAGTTTCGGAGCAAATTGGCTGTGACAGACGGACAGACAGACAGACACACGAGTGATCCTATAAGGGTTCCGTTTTTCCTTTCGAGGTACGGAACACTAAAAAACATGGTAAATATCCCGTTTTAAAAAACTTAGTGGTATCGTATATTAATTGTTGCAAAACAGTTTGTGCTCGTGAGGTTTACTGTTCGCAGAACTACAGTTACTAGTATTATTTTCTCGACATAATAAAAATTACGTCAGTAAGTCAGTACTAAGATCTTATGAGAATGAAAGACATTATTAATAAATAAAAATTGTTTTACTTAAAAATACACAGCTCCTTTACCTGAAATTTTACATAAAATGGCTTATGATGTAGATTGTAGACTGTACATATTTATTACACATTCGAAATAGTACGACTTTAGATTTCTTCCACAAGCCGGGGAAACCTACATACAATACCTTTTTATTTGACACTTAAAGAGGACCCGGGACTTATAGTTAAGATAAGTCTGAAATCGCAAACCAGTTTTGAGCAAGCGTAATGATCAATGCTCGTGCCTTCTCTGTTTGAGAAGAGGCCTTTTTTTTCCTGCAGTGGGAAAATTTTAGGCTGGGATAATATATTTTAGACTGGGATAATATATTTTACGCTGGGATAATATATTTTAGGCTGGAATAATATATTTTAGGCTGGGATAATATATTTTAGGCTGGGATAATATATTTTCAATTAAGCCGGAAATTCTAACCTTTCACATTTGTAATCATTTCTCTTTAAAGGAGATGTTTCAAAATGGGCCAGGTCTGTGTACACTACTTCAAAAAAAGAGAAAAATCCGTAGAATTCGGGAAAAATACAGATAATTCATTTAAATGTATACTGTTGCGGTAGGGAATTGATATTTATCAATTATTTTTATCGACTTTCAACATGGCGTCTCACCGATTTAGTTACTCTGTGCATAAAAACAATGACAGTAAACCTCAGATCGACCATTGATCATAGAAAGAGGACTGTCAGCTGTCACAACAGTGTCACTTCAGTCCTCTTCTTGAGTACTAAACATCAATCTGCCTAGCCTTTTCCCAACTATGTTGGGGTCGGCTTCCAGTCTAACCAGATGCAGCTGAATACCAGTATTTTACATGAAGCGACTGCCTATCTGACCTCTACAACCCAGTTACTGGGTAATACGATACCCCTTGGTAAGACTGGTTGTCAGACTTTCGGGCTTCTGACGACCCGTAACGACTGTCAAAGAACCTCGAATGACAGCCGGGACCAACGGTTTAACGTGCTTTCCGAGGCACGGAGGAGTCTCGGTATGAAAAGATGGTCACCCATCCATAGACCAACCGCGGCAAGCGTAGCTTAACCTGATGGATCGATCCGTGCGGCTGTTATTACTTAGCCACGAGCTCCTCTTGAGTACTAAACATGTCAAACGTCATTAATCAATCAAAGTGACAGTGCAGTGTTGCAATTTCAAGTTTAATTAATTGTGGTTTACCAGCAAACAAAGACATTTTAAAGTAATTGGACAGTTGAGAACTGTTTTAAATGTATTTTTATAGCGTACACGTACCTGGCCCAATGTATGGAACATTATGGAACATCTCCTTTGTTCTCATATGATGATTATGACTCACGTTATTCAAATAACTTTATCTTCTACGCTAATATTATAAATCTAATTATATTATTGACAGGCCAGTTGGCGTGGTTGGTTAAGATACCACCTATCACGCCGCAGATTCCTATCCAGGACAAACATTTGTGTGCATGAACATGTCTGTTTGTCCTGAGTCTGGGTGTAATTATCTATATAAGTATGTATTTACAAAAAAAGTAGTGTATGTAGTATATCAGTTATCTGGTTTCCATAGTACAAGCTCTGCTTAGTTTGGGATCAGATGACCGTGTGTGAAAATGTCCCAGGATATTATTATTATTATAGTTATCTAACGAATCATAATTTCAAGTATATATTTCCAAAATAGAAATCACTTATGTACAAACATACTTTTAAGTCAACACATAAATTGTTTGCATTAAGAATATAAATAATATGACAGATAATCCCTATCATTTTAGCTGAAACCTATTTCAATAAAGTTGCCTCTGCGACGTAGAGTAGTAATCTAGGGTTAAGTCCCTTATTGATAAACGTTGCTTAAATTTAAAAGATGATTAAACGACAAAAATGTAAGGTAAACAGACGATAATCAGTACTTGAACTATAGGCAACTCTTTTTTTTAAATAAGGGGGTAAATAATAATCACTATAACAACATATTTGAATTGCATTGGAAACAACTAAACACGAAAAATACTGTTTATTTTTCGGTCGGTTTAAAGTTCAGATCAATTAATATTTTTTTATTGAGAAATTACAAAAAAAAAACAACAATTATTTCTATACATATACGTACATAGATACAAGCACACAATTAAATTTATAAATCCATCCTCTCTTACTTAAAAATTATAATACATGTTTCATTATTAAATTCGTCGGTTCGTAAATCTCTATTAATCTCACAAAGTGTCTGATATTGTTATCATACAGTTCGAAAAATAATATACTTATTCTTTACAAAATGGTTTTCTACATATGTCGACTTTCCCGATAGAGCAAGTCCACATGCATTCTTTTAAATAGCGTAACATTAGAGCAGTATTCATAGTGCGTACTTTCGCTGACACTGTTAAACAAAATTGGTAATAGGAATTGACTCCAATATTTTAAAACGGATTCAAAAACTTATAATAAATTAATCTTTTAATCTAATTCTTCTTCCTCGCCCTAAAAAGATCTTGAATCTGCGCATTGGATAGTCCTTTAGTTTCTGGCACTATTGTAAATGATAAAATGGCGTTTATAAGGCTCACAGCACCGAATATGTAGAAACATCCAAAGATTCCAAAAGCGGTGAGCATGTATGGGAAGACCGCTAAAATGAAGAAGTTGAGGAACCACACCCATTCTATGACCATCATTGATGCTAAACCTTGGACCTGGGAACAAAGAAATAGATTAATTAATCACATGCATTGTTCTACATACGTATAACTATGTATAAGTTCTAGTAAGTTAATTCATGGAAATTGTCAACATGTTACTGCGTTCGCAAATATTTTGACAGGCCCGTTGGCGTGGTTGGTTAAGATACCACCTATCACGCCGCAGGTCGTGGCTTCGATTCCCATCCGGGACAAACATTTGTGTGCATGAACATGTCTGTTCGTCCTGAGTCTGGGTGTAGTTATCTATATAACCGCTAATTACACATGGGATGAAATCCATTCCATTTTTTTATTTAAGTAGTGGTTCGTAGGAGTAAAGTCATCCCACGCAAATCTGCTTTTGGTTTGAATTGAAAATGAAACCAAGTCATACTTTCAAACGAAACGTACATTACTATAAAGCCCTACTCACTAGCATTCTAAGAAACATTCAACGGTTACAAAATTCCAAGAAGCTACGATGCAAATCGGTTTTGTTTACAAGATTACCGCGGGTGGGGCGCTCAACGGTTTTCCCCGCGCACGGGTGAGCACAGCGGTTCAGCACAGCGGCTAAGTATGTATTTACAAAAAAAAGTAGTGTATGTAGTATATCACTTATCTGGTTTCCATAGTACAAGCTCTGCTTAGTTTGGGATCAGATGACCGTGTATGAAAAATGTCCCAGGATATTATTATTATTATTATTTTCCCAACCGTGATAATGGCATTCCACTAAAACCATTTCTCCATCAATGCCCCATATTTGGAAACTTTCAAAAACTGGTCGTTTTACATAATTATTACGCATCAAAGCATCCTTTATGTAGTTTTATTTATCAAGGAATTATTTTGAAACTAGAATGCAGCTAGACTAGATTTCAAATCATAGAGAGAACACTTGAAACTATTAGCTATCTTCTGAGACTGTATCTCAGAAGATAGCTAATAGTTTCAAGTCTCATAATAGCCTCGCCTAGTTCAGAAGACTCCTAAGTTAACCTCTCTTTACAACCACAAAATGCTGCTGGATTATTAGTATATAATGTACATGATATTAGTATACTTACCTAGTTAGGGTTCCGTACCAAAATGGTAAGAAGGAACCCTTATAGTGCGACTCAGTCTGTCTGTCTGTCACAGCTGGATATCTCAAGAACCACTAATGCAATAAATTTGTTGAGTTTTAGATGACGTTTGCTCAAATATTTTGCAAACAAGAAAGAAATAAAAATGTATATATATATTTTTTGCAACAGGGACTGAAAGGAGGTCTTAAAAATTCGAAGTGGGGCTATTAGAGCATGTGGGGTATCATATGAAAGAGCGCTGTTTGCACATTCTCAAACACATTTTCTTTTTTTTTTAGGCCGTATAGTTTTCGACTTTGGATGACAAATGTAAAAAAAAATACCGTTCCCCCCTTATCTGCGAAGTTTGCATAGAAAAAAATCTGAAAGTATTCTGTGTGATAGAAGTTTATGTAAAGATTACAAGAAAAATAAAACTATGTCTCTAAATAGCACTGTCTTTTTATATATGATGGTACGGGTATTTTTATATATGATGGAATCCTCGGTGCGCGAGTCCAACTCGCTCTTGACCAGTTTTACATTAAGTCATAATATCTTGGGACATTTTCACAGACTGTCATCTGATCTCAAACTAAGCAGAGCTTGTAGGTACTATGGAAACCAGATAACTGATATACTACATACTCTACTTTTTTTGTAAACACATACTTATATAGATAATTATACCCAGACACAGGACAAACCGACATGTTTGTCCTGAATGGGAATCGAACCCACGACCAGCGGCATGATAGGTGGTATCTTAACCAACCACGCCATCTGGCCTGTCTTTACTATGTAATCCTTGTTGCTATGCTGGTGAGAAATAAACCATTTTTTTATGTAACGTATTATTTAAAACAAGCTTTTGCCCGCGGTTTTGCCTGCGTGGTATGTCGATAATAATCCTATGTCCTTCCCCAGGGTTTAAAGTGGATACTTTAAACCATTCCAAATTTCACCAATATCGGTTCAGCCGTTAAGCCGTGAAAACGTAACAAACAAACATACAAAAAAATGAATATTTTCTTTACGAAACTTTTAAGCTCGCTTGTCTCACAAATCACCAAATATGGTCACCGCTAAACGTATTTAAAACAGGATCGTTCAGTTTCTGTCAATCGTTTGAAGATTAGAGACAGAATGCTGTTTTAAATGTCCATAGTTAAACGAAAAGGATCCAACCCACGTCAGGTGTATTGTGGGTTGGATGCTTTTCGTTTAACTGTGGACAAATCGCATGCTTAAGAGGATTGTGAAGTGCCGATACGCGGCGCGATTTTTAGAGGCAATTGCCTACATTTCATACAATTATTTACATAAATATTGTTTCGGGCGATAACGTTTTTACTCCCCTAAACCTTTACGAAATGAGACAATTTTAATCTCATTACATTCAGTACACTTTAATCTACGTCTGTACGTTTTTCGTTTTTAGTATTTCAATTTAATTTAATTTTAAAAAATAAAAATGCTCGAGGATGTTTTTATGTCAAAAATATAGATATTTAGATGCTAATAACTTATATTGCTTTATATACAATATTTCTTTATAATAAAAACGTGCGGACCTAATTTTTCATTATACCAACAACATTTCCAAAAATTATGAAAATTAGATTATGTTTACGGGGAGAAAAACGTTATCTCTTTTTGTATGAAAATTTACAGCTTCACAATCCTCTTAATAACAAACTGACTGATTACGGTTCGGTCCAAAATGAGTTAAGCGTACAAAGAAATTCGTTCTAACTAAATTTCTTCATAATATAATTTCTGTATCAATAATCAGTTCATCAATTATTCCTACAGTACATTATTTCATTATTATTATGCTTTTTGACTGAGCTAGAAGCCATTTTGTAAGACAAGTCAATCTATTATTAAGCGTGCGAAATATGCTTAGTGATAAACGTACAGTGATTGACTGTCTCGTTGATCTAGTGGTAGCCAGCGCTACTGCTGAGCAATGAGGTCCTGGGTTCAATACCCAGTTCGGGCAAAACGTTATTGGGTTTTTTTATCTGCAATTTTTCAGTAGCAACCTGGAGTCTGGATGTGTGCCCGCTTGATGGGAATTACATGGGCCTTAAAAGTCTATACTACCTCAAATGGCTTACCATGATCCTTGGTTGTGTCGAAAATACTGCAGCATTAATTTTGAAATAAATATATGCTAAAGTTGAGGATTAATGTTAAGTACTATATTTGACAAAAACACGATTCCATAAAATTTTCTCAATAGAAAAAAAATCCAAAGTTACCTCTAAACCGAACAATAAACCGCTGGTATTCAAAAAATACTTTAAATTAGATCATGAAACTTTGCATACTAACTGAACTAACTATAAAGCAGGTCTTATGTGTTTTATTTTTTTTATTTCGGCGTCTTGAAGTTTGTTCACTTCCCCCCGACACCGACACCCCCGCTCAGTGTCGCTTCGGCTTCCGAACGGGAGAGCTGTGTCGCTTGCGCTCAGAACACACATTACGCAACAGGTAAAATAGGTAGGATAAAGTGTGAGATGGCGCGGGGAAATGGGGGCGAAATTAATTAGCTGGAATTAGCTGAGGTTGTATAGGCTCTTAAACATAACTGATGCAATATGGGTGTACTATAGGTACACTCTGCCTAACCCTTTGAGGGATATAGGCGTGATGTTATGTTATGTATAAAGTGATTTGTGGTACAAGCAACACCCTAATTGTGTAACACACTATCAATCGGAATCTGAAACATTTTGAAGCAAATTGCTAATCCATTGCTTCATATGTTCAAAAAAATTGTTTTCTCAACACCGTAAATAACGCAATGAATGTTGTTGCACTGTCAAAATGAAACCAATTCCGATTACGCAATTACGCGATTACGCAATTAAGGTACAGGCCTTAGTACTCAGTACTCCTGAAAAAACTCCTTAATCAATTAGATGTCCATCCTTACCTCGGAGTCAAACACTTCAGCCAGCAGCACATAAGGAATGGTACCGGCTCCGATGAGGAATGAGAAGCAGTACGCCATGAGTAGTACCACGGTGACCCACGCAGGAGCTGACTTCGTCTGCAGCAGGAATCCCAAAGCTGCCAGGCATAGGCAGGTCAGCACTGATGACGATATTATTAGGATCTGGAAATAAAAGGGATGAATTAGCAAACTTTCACAGTTTATTATGATATTTTTATTTTTAGAAGCTTAGTTGTAGCTGTTTAGTTTCAAGTAGAAGCTGCTGTTCTTCATATAATAATATGGACTTGGGCTGTATATCCATTGCAGTTACACATTTCGGAAAATTAACTGGTTCACGGTCCAATGAACCGTGTCCCCGTCAGCTGTCGATCGACCGGTAGTCGATGTCAAAAAGCGGTCGTCGATTTTTTAAGCGAGCACATTTCTGGTTAAAGACATTTTAATTCTCATAAAGAAATTTACATTTCACTTACATGAGATCAAATTTAAACATACAAGTATAAAACTAATCATTGTCCTTCGACACTCGGACTTACTTAATTATTTATTTAAAGTTTCGTACTCAAAAAAGGTTTTAAGGCGGACTTAATGCCTGAGGCATTCTCTACCAGTTAACCAAGGATGGTGAAGATATTAGACGGCAGGTGCTCTGTTTGAGAGGAATAACTATAAATATATATATATTAAAAATACTGGCATCCTAAATAGGGTGAAGCGATACTTTACGCCTGGACAGCTTTTAACCCTTTACAAAGCGCAAGTCCGATCCTGCATGGAGTATTGCAGTCACCTTTGGGATGGATCAGCTAAGTACCAACTAGCCGCGCTTGACTCGGTGGAACGCAGAGCTAAGAGGCTCATTGGCGACGTAAAACTGGTGGATGTCAAGCTTCATAGCTTGGCTCATCGCCGCAAGGTTGCCTGCTTGTCGGTCTTCTACAGATTGTACTTCGGAGAGTGTGCCCGAGAACTCCACGACCTCATTCCACCGGCCCCCTTCTACCACCGGACATCTAGACGCACTGCCAGTTACCATCCCTACCTGGTTGCTATTCCACCAATTCGCACTAAGCGCTTCCAAATGTCTTTTATAATGCGCACAGCAAAAGAGTGGAACTCACTACCTGCGTCTGTGTTTCCGAACGTATACAACCCTAATCTCTTCAAAGTGAGAGTGAACAGGCTTCTTCTGGGTAAGCTCACTCCATCGTCGACTTTGTCTCTGTCACCTCTGACCTAGACTAGAGTCAAGAGCAAACCCATCACAAATAAAAAAAAAAAAAACATAAACAAATTCAAGAGAGTTGTTGAAATAACTCTACGCTATTTATTTAGAAAATAACTGCAATTTCCGCTTAAATGCATACCGATTGATAGCCGTCCTGATATCAAGAGGAACCAATGGACTGAATATGAAAGGTTCATTCTGAACATTTGATATGTGCAAATTGAGCGATGTTGTATGTGTATCTTTATTGCAAACAAAGTGTAGGGAAAAATGTGTTATGTTCCTTTGTTTTAACTATTGTGTCTATGGGACAGTGACCCTGTTAAAATTGATAATATGGTGCAATTTGATTTTATTCAAATTCGGAAATTGTTCATTCTAAATTTAATTCTAACAGTCCACTCTCGCAATTCGTATAATCCCAAAAAGTTCGAAGCCTTGAGACGTAAGCATGCAGTGTGTTCGTCCATTCCTGTTCATTCAAAGTTAGCTCAACGATTCTTTGGCTTTCTTGGTCCTTATGTATACAACAAAGTTAATAAAATATTACATATGTACTCAATGGCTAAACATAAATGCAAAACTACTGTAAGGAACTGGCTGCTGGATATGGACTATGAAAGTACAGAAAGCATCATCCAAACCATTCAATAATTTTGAACGTACTTCCCACTCATACTTGCTACTACTCGTAAGCACAAACTCCCATAGGATTTACATGCACATACAAACAACACATTCGAAGTAGCCGTATTTGTAAAGACAAATCCGAGTCGATTTAGACGACTATCAGATGTAGCACCTCGCAATATACGTGATAATAGTGTGCTATGTCTGGAGCCAGCCAAGACAGCACTTATGCGCAAAAGTGTCTACTGCATGGCGCCAGTCATTTATAACAAATTGCCGAAGACATGGAAAGAGCTTCCGCTATCATTATTTAAAAAGAAACTCCGAAGCTTTTTAGTGGCTAAAGCATATTATACTATTAAGGAGTTCCTAATTGAGAAAGAGTTTTTTAGCTAGTTATGTATAATTTATTAATATTTTAAAATTGTATTTAGTTATAAGTTGATGTTAAATCTTTTGCATGCCTACGTGGTAAAATATGGCTGTACTATTATATGTTTTTTCTGTCATCCTTATGTTACCCATATTTGCAAAATAAAATTATCTTTATCTTTATCTTTATTCACACACTACACTACACACATATTCCTACAATAACATCACCTAACATTACACTTCACAAATATAACCATCTTTTTATATAGATCTACCTCTCTATCTAAACTGTTTGCTAATAGTGTTATGTATAGAGTGAATCAAGACGCCGTTAAATATAAATATGATTAATATTTAAAGGGGTGTGAGCCTGGAGATCTGTCATACAGGTCCCGAACCTAGTTCAGACTCCAGCTCTCACAAAGGTTCTAGCATAAGGCAACAATGTACCTTTATGAGATAAATAAACAGTATTATTATTATTATTTCAATAATAAAAGTTGCACTGTCTAAATAGCGACCGTAATTTTACTATTCTGATTTTTCAATAGTCAGATAACTTTTATCTGAAGAATAAATAATTTGACATATTTTGTATACAAAACGCCGACTATCGCTGAAAACCAGCGCTGGGGCTTTGTCTTGCATAGGGTCGCAGCATTATGCTGAGCGATGGCCGTTATGCGTGGATGTGACGTATATACCCCCAACTTGTTCTTTTTAGGGTTCCGTACCTCAAAAGAAAACCGGAACCGTTATAGGATCACTCGTGTGTTTGTCTGTCCGTCTGTCACGGCAAATTTGCTCCGAATCTAATGGACCGATTAAGTTGAAATTTGGTATGCGTATGAGTTTCTGTGACTCAAACATGGACGTGTAACGTAAATAAATAAATTTTGAATATGAAAGTCAATTTTGGGGGACAAATAACAATATTAAAAAAAAGTTTTGCAAAATGTACCGTGTGACATATCAAATGAAAGAACTTACTGTGAGGGTCTCAAATATATATTTTTATTTAATTTTTAAGTAATAATAATAAGTTGTTTTAAAGTTATTTAAGAAAATAAACGAAAATTGACCATTCCCCCCTTATCTCCAAAACTACTGAACCTAAATTAAAAAAAAAATACAGAAATAAAAAAAGTTATTACAAAAATAAAAACCAGGCTGCGGTAAAACTGAAAAGCTAAAAATAAGCCCATTTTATATTCATTAAAAGTTGGATGCAGGCGGGACCCATTTGAGTTTGAAAATATAAAAATGGATTTTTTTTTGTATTTTCATTTTATTCAATTAATTAATGCATATTTACAATATTAAGCCTTATACTAAAGTGATCAAACTGAACTAGGATAAACCTGGAATGGGTCCCGCCTGCTTCCAACTTTTATTTAATATAAAATGGGCTTGTTTTTAGCTTTTTAGTTTTACCGCAGCCGTGTTTTAGTTTTTTTAGTTACTTTTTTTTATTTCCAGCTTTTTAATTTACTAATGTGAAAAATTTCGCACATGATTTAGATCTTGCAAGGAGTTTTGGTCGTGAGGGTTATTTAAAAGCTTTTTTACGATTTGTCACTTCGAATTACTTTTAACTATGTAAGTTGTACTTTTGAAATCACCTTTTGAAACCCTTCATTTTGATACTCGATAGTACTGGAAGAAGAAAAACAATCTAACTCCACAATATGGCACCCCAAATCCGCCATTTTACTTTGGTTTTGATTTTAAAGTAGCCAGTGACACTCGTACTACCAAGACAAATCTAAAGACGTATAATTTATCCAAATCCGTTCATTCGTTCAGGAGTTACGAGGGAACAAAGAAACGGACATACAAACATACATACAGGCCAAACACAACCCTCTTTTTGGGCTTCGCCGCAGTCGAGTAAATAGTTCTATACCTATATATTACAGGAAAACTTATAAAGAAGTCTATATTCTTAAAATAACATGGTAAATCTCTCAATATTGTACGTACAAACTTACATTTGCAGTTGGAACTTATGGGAGAACATGTTTCTCAATTACAATGTTAAGTTTGTTCTTGGGATAAATTCATCCCAACTACGGAACCCTTCAAGTCTTTAGATTTGTCTTGTTAGCGCGTGTCACTGGCTACATAAAAAAAAAACAAAGTAAAATGGCGGATTTGGGGTGCCATTTTGTGGAGTTTGAATTTTTTTTCTTCTAATACCATCGAGTGGGGTATCAAAATGAAGGGTTTTAAAAGGTGATAACAAAAGTACAACTTACATAGTTAAAAGTAATTCGAAGTGACAAATCGTAAGAAAGCTTTTAAATAACCCTCACGACCAAAACTCCTTGCAAGATCTAAATCATCTGCGAAATTTTTCACATTTGTAAATTAAAAAGCTGGAAATAAAAAAAGTAACTAAAAAAACTAAAAAACTCGGCTGCGGTAAAACTAAAAAGCTAAAAACAAGCCCATTTTAAATTAAATAAAAGTTGGAAGCAGGCGGGACCCATTCCATTTTTATATTTCCAAAATTAAATGGGTCCCGCCTGCTTCCAATTTTTATTTAATTTAAAATGGGCTTGTTTTTAGCTTTTCAATTTTACCGCAGCCGTGTATTTTAGTTGTTTTTTAATTACTTTATTTTTTATTCTATTCGTGTTATTTTTGCGTCATGTTTACCGCAAATAAACGTATTTTCTTTTTTTTTTTCTTTGATAAAATTATATTTAAAAAACACTTACCCTCCTGCCGGCCTTATCAGCAACTAGAGCCGAGGTCATACCTCCACAGAACTGTACGACTGCGAATATCACCGTGTACAGATCTGACTTGCTCGGGTCTGTCTCAGTGAATACTGTCTTAGCGTACACTTGCACTGGCACTAAGCCCATGAACACCTGGAAAGGTAAATGAGGAGACGATCACATTTTAAATACATGACTCTTAAAAAACCTTAACGGTAAAAAGCTTGGGGATTTATTTATTTATTCTGTCACCTCCGATTACTAGAGTCAAGAGGAAACACATCTCAAATAAAAATATATAAATATACCTATATATATTTATTGCGATAAGGGCCAGTGAGGTCAAAAACCTCGATCGCGTCTGATGGAAAGGGATGGATGAGGTCTATAATGGATCGAGCAAGCCCAGAAGATGCCTGGTCACTCTTGCTTCAATGTAATGAAGAAGAATATCAAAGAAGGTGAGAAATCGGACCCCATGACCACGTTTCATCCCAATCGGTTCACGAATAAGCAAGATTAAGCAGAAGTTACGTTGAGGACGTTGAGGTCTTCAGATGAGGATAAGTTCTAAATGTACAGGGGCTATTACCAGGCGAGTAAGTGACTGGAGAAACTTTATTTACCTGCATGGTGATCACTGTCATCACTACAAAGAAAGCCCGTCGTGACACCGGTGAAATAACTGCAAGAAAAAAACAATGATTACTAGAATCAGAATCAGAATATTTATTTGTGAAACATAGGTATTTACATAAATATCTTAGGTTAATTATATGGGCGCTATGTTTTGCCGTGAAGGCGTACAAATATTGTGGAAAATAACAATAACACAAAAAACAAAAAATACTAACAAAAAGAAATTAAACACTTACATGAAAAACTACTTTAAATTTAAATAAACACCTAAAAAAGATCTACAGTTAAAGATAACCTAAAATAAAAACAGATTTCTTAAAAATATTTAAAAAATTACATCAAATGTTTATTGCACACGAATTATTAAAAATTATCGTTTATAAAATCTTCTACAGTATAATAACATTTTTCAATTAATAGCGAGCAGAGACTTAAACTTTAATAGGGGAAATTTTTTATGCTATCGGGTATTTTATTATAAATTTTCGGAGCCAAAAAATAAAAATCTGAATTTAAAAAACTGTGTAAATTAAACTTTCATTGTATCCACAAGAATTAAACAGCATTCAAAAATCAGTAAATAAAAACTTTTATGTTCAATTTTGTACATCAACTTTTACGAACGACAAAACCAAACAATAATACATCCAAAAAAAAAAAATTGCAGAACTAAATCTCCAAGTCAAATAATGTGAAGTCTGTCTGAGCCTATAATTAGATACTTACATAATAGCTTGATTGGAGACAATGCTTTTGGTTGCTCCGGCATGATGTCTTCGTTGTTCAGCTTTTGTTTTTCTGCTTCCTCTGCTTTCGGATCGGTATCTGTAAATAAAAAAAAAAATGAAGATCATAACACTTACAATATCATTTTGATGGCAAGTGATTACCGCCATACATATTACGAGAGATTCGTTGATGACCTTGCTTACCATAGTTAAAAAGTATAACTGCCTATAATTTACCAATAAGGTGCTGAGCAGACGATCGATGGACAATTTGTCCGCGGACAATTTGGAATCGTATAGAAATAATGCGCACTTAATACAAAATATCAGAATATCCATACGATTCCATATTTTCCGAGGGCAAATCGTCCATCGTCTGCTCGGCGCCTAAGTTGGGTCAAACGAAGCTCCACCGTCTTCAGTTTCGCAACATACTGCGGGCCACTTTCATTCGTCATACGAAGCATAAACTGCAGTTAGAGCTAATGCCCGTTACAGTGCAACGGTTAGAGCAAGCACAGTCGCCAGCATCTAATGTAGTTAATAATTTTCACATTTACCAAGCAAAAAGTTAATTCATTCTTCATTCATTTTTTTTTTATTTGTGATGGGTTTGCTCTTTTGTAGGTCAGAGGTGACAGAGACAAAGTCGACGATGGTGTGGCTTACCCAGAAGAAGCCTGTTCACTCTCACTTTGAAGAGATTAGGGTTGTATGCGTTCGGAAACACAGACGCAGGTAGTGAGTTCCACTCCTTTGCTGTGCGCATTACAATAGACAATTGGAAGCGCTTAGTGCGAATTGGTGGAAATTGGCAGATTCTGAAAATGCACTCCTTACAAGCACATTATTCTCCCCTTGAGTGTCGCATGATACCGCAAAGGTTCATAAGCAAAAGCGTTCGAAGTCAACAGATATATAATATATGTAAACGTAAAATACCACTGTCCAATGGTGACCGCGGGCTTACAGTAGTTATGTACCTATGAGGTTCGGTTGACATTCGAGCACACAATGCACACATGAACAATGCGGTATCATGCGACACTCAAGGGGTATCAGGTAAGTGTACATACCGGTGACAGATATAAGTTCAACAGCTGGCATGATCTGGTGCTTCAACCTCGTCAGTTCGTCTATCACCACCATTGAAGAAGCAGGCACCCCTCGGTACTTAGCCATCGCCTCTCTTGCATCCTGGAGTTTTAATCATTTTGTTAGCCTTGTGTATTATTACCTGAGGGCCAGACAAGTGGCAATTGCTTTCAAAGCGTTTCAAAATGGTCGAGCTGAATTCATGAATAAGCGCTATCAGTAGGGACCTGTCATCTCTTAGCTGCCACGGCTTATTTTAATTAGGGTGCCGTAGTCAACAAGAAACAGTTTTGCTATATCTGTCCGTCCTTCCGCAGCTTAGCTTAGAAACTCTTAGTACTAGAAAGCTATAATTTGGCATGGATATACATCACGCCTAAAAAGTAGTAATATATTCGGCTGAACGGATATCAATGGGCATGCAGGTATACTATGACGTGGGTTTAGGGTAAGATATAAGAAACTTTTTATCCAGGTAGTACGTAGACGTGCGATAATTTCCGACCCCACTAAAGTAAAGCAAAGCCTAGTATAATGATAAACCAATTCACCTCTTCCCTTTTCTGCCTCAGCAAATACACAGGACTCTCCACAACCAGCAATATCAGTAGTGTGCAGCTTATACTTAGTACCAACTGCAGCCAGATGATAGTTTTATACGTCAGGAACCAGCCGACTAGGTAGGACATTAATGTACCCATACAGTACAGGAATATTGGAGCTGGAAGAAAGAGAGAGATTTTATTTCTGTAAGTACGTTTATACAAACACTTTTACTCGTAAATCATGTTCTTAAAAACTAGATGAGGTCGGCGTTTCCTATCTGTCTACTCTGAGAAGAAAAGTCGAAACAAACTCAGAGGTCACAGTGTCCTTTAAAGTCCAGACATAATCTTGGTCAGTTCATGAGAAGACCATGTAGATTGGTGTCTGAAATGGTCTTTTGAGGAAAGAACCACACAGATTGAGAGGACCTGTCCAGTCAGTGCGCGCATTTGACAGTAATCGCGCAGCTAAATTCAGAACATAAAGAGCTCAACGATTCGACGAACAATACCAAAGAAAGGATCGTTGGGTAGGCCGCATAAATTTCTCGAACTGCCAGACCATGATTAAAAATAACTGAGAGAAAAAAAAACAAAAGAGAGAATATTATTAGTACTGTTTTTTATAAAACTCTTTGTAAAGAAGCTCGAACAGCAACTGTATTTACCTATTAAAAGCAGATGAGTACAGTTTACAATGTAACTGCAAGTCAAAGGTAGGATGCTTCTTGCAGATAGAGAATTTCAAATCCGCAACTGTTCACCGGCCGGCAAATTTTCGCTGCTATAGACTGTATAGACACCTTCATCACTACTGATCAAATTCATGAGTTTCACCTACATCAATGACTTTACTTCTTATTGTATAACAGCAATGCTGAAACCTCACGGCAGGAAACTGTGAATGTCCTCAACCGCTCTCTTTCACATTGTCTTCACCTCAGTTATTATATTACACAAATAAACAAAACGTCTAGAGGCACCGACTTTCTTTCAAGGGCACCTTTCTAATCGTTATTTTCTCATTAGGGCTAATGATTTTTCTATTAAAACTTCTGAATTCATACATATGTTACGTTTCAGTTTAATCTTAAGGTTTGTGAATTGACATGTTATCGTCTCTTTACACACATGATACAAACTAATCTTTCCGGGTTGTTATAAGCAAATTGGATGTTATATTACCAATCTTTTTATCTATACTTACCAGTACTACACAAAAGAATTTCAAATCACACTTTTTCTCCAACTTGTTAAAGTTAAAAGTAATAATAATATAATTTCAACCCAAAATAGTTATGCTGTGCTTACCCAAAATAATGAAATTACATGTGACCCAAAAAGCTGGCAGTGTTTACATTTAACTTTTTTTTTAAAAGAAAAAGCCACTGTAGTCAAATCCAAATCCCAGTACGAAGTCATTAAAATTCTATCTCACCTGAAGCTAATCCTCCTCGAATAGCATCCTCAGCGACTTCTGACGTGAAGATTGGCGACAGTACCAGGAAACCACCACCAGATATACCAGCTAAGAACCTGGCTGCCAGGATCAGGTTGATTGAGGTCGATACTCCTACTATTGCCCATGATAACTGGAAAATAACCCAGACACTGATTTTATTAAGTGTCCCTGGAACTACTGTCGTCTTATTTCTCAACTAGAGAGGGTCATTGTATGTTATGCTCAAGAAAAAAATAATTCCCAATAATAAGATGATTTTTCTTTCATTTTAGGAATCATCAAAGTATATTTTAACACACTTATATTAGACTCTTCTGCTTTCTGCCCGCGACTTACCATTAACATTTTAGTTTCGTTTTTTTTAATTTTATTTTAATATAGGAACAACAAACAGCTACATTATGCAATGTTACAAACAGAAAAACATAAATCACATCAGTAATAAATGTAGCCTTTAACGCTGTTCACAGATTACCATTGGTGAACTGTTTCATGCATGACGGTTACACTTATATTATAAAAACAATTTTAAAAAAATAGTTGAAAATATTAGTATTTTAGAAACAACAGCAAACAATCAAAAACAATTAGTCCAAGGATTCAAGTATCTCATACAAAAGGCTACGAAATATTTTCGAAGAGCATGCAAATATATCTATGTGTTCGAATATTTCATTGTAAGTTGCTGCCATTCGCCGAACTGGCGATCGTAGACCAGTATTAGATCGGCAGGTGCCTACTGCAAAGAGTTTGCCTGCACGCACCCGCCGTCTATGGATAGTTCTGGGAACTGCATAGCACAATACATTGTTTAAATCTATACAATCAAAATTGTAATTTTAGGAATTATTTTCTCATAACCAAATAAAGACTCACCACAAACGGCAAAGACAAAATAACACCACCGTTTCTTCTTCCTAACGAATTAATTAACAGACCAGCAATTGCTGATCCAACAATAGCTCCTAATGAAGGCAAACTGCCCAACAACGCCTCTTCAGCTTTAGTTATAGATGTTGAGAGAGGAGTCGTTGTGTTTAAGGCATATAGCTCTGATGTGTATGACGGCCAGACGTTGAGAGCCCCCATGACGGTGCAACCGAAGCCACCTGGAAATAAACATGAATACGTAAGAGTAGGATAAGACGAGGAGTGAGGTAAAGAAAAGGTTGCTGATGATCAAAATCAGGCTGAGTTTCAGCACTTTTTGAACGTCAAAATTACATGACAGTCCCTTAAAACTCCTGCCCTTCTCCACTCCCTAGTGCTTGCTTCCAAGGAAGGAATTCCTTTTGCTTGGGGCCTATTTAATAAAACCGACTGGCGTCAGATGGCAGGCCACAATCAGACGATTTCAGAAGCTTCTTTCATACACTTATGCTTTATTAAACAGCATCTAAAATGAGAATCTAAATGTCTTGGAAATTTTGTAATTTTTTACAACTATACCGCATTGTCAGTTATATCAAATAGGGCCGTGGTTTATTCACCATCCCTAAGCGACTTCTAAACTTAACTCACAATCAGATGAAATTATAAGATTCCTATTATAATTCGTACTTTCCAGATATGAAATGCTCTAAGTATGAAACCCACAAACTCGTTCTCGAGAATTTGACATGCGGATCTTTATCCTCAGAGGATTAAAAAAGTTTAATGGCGACAAATGATTTTCTTTTGTGAAGATAGGATGTGTGAATGTGTGTGTGTCGTAGAAGATGGCAGGAAAAGCTGGACAAAACAAACGACTACATTAGCACTTATCGCAAACACTGGAAGTCATGCGGAGAAGCCCAGCAGTGGGATGATAGGCTAACAGTAACAGTAAGATTTGTAATTGACACAGAAATATTTATATTTTAAGTTAATTATTTTATTTGGCTGTAAATCTTCCCTGCAATAAGTAAAAAAAAAATGTCAGTAAACTTAAAAGTAAAACGCGAACCCGTGAGTTTTCCTATTACCAAAAATCGCTCAACGCGCCTAAAGAAGTTTTCACTTTAAAAATAAATTAACTAAAGATAAAACTGCGATTCTGGTTAGAAGAATCTGTACTTATTCAAATTAGAGTAGACTCTAATTTGAATAAGTAAAGGTTCCGAATTGTATTATTACTACGGTACATGTATCCGTGTCACATAATTTCACTATCGAATCAGACAAAAGCAGACCACCGGAAGTGTGATAATATGTCCCGACATTGTTTATCAGTTCAATTTAAATTTTGCAGGACACATTTGTATGGGACGCTCTTTAAAGTTAAAACATTTACATTCCTATAGGGTGACTTGTAATTTGTGACCGATACTTAAACACATGATTGTACTCATGATAACAAACGAACTTTTACTATGGGACCAAACCTGATATCGCGAAAAAAGTTCTGCTGTTTCGTACATTCTGACGAGTTATGCGAACATAAGAAAAAGCTGACTTTTTTTCGCGATTTAATTTTTGGTTCCATAATCATGAGTACAATTTTATTATATGTTTAAGTATCGGTCACTAAATACCAGTCAGTCTATATATTGTAGGCCTAATTATTTGAATCAATAACATTCATCTCGACCAAATTCGTCGATATACCTATATATGCTAGGAAACGACCAAACATCTCGGTAACGATTTACATGCAGAATTTGCTAAAGAAATAGCTGTCCTCAAGAACTGGTGGTCCATCTACGAATATTTTGTATATTATTCTCACGTTTGTCGTCTTGAATTGCGTTGTTTGCACATAATTATTTTTGTATATTATTTTTATCGATGTACTCCCTATCCTTATGGGGTTTCTCTTCAGTCTTGGATAATAACCCGAATAATAAAATTCAAATGATAATTCTCACATTATTTTGAAAAAAAAAAAAACACTCTCTGCTAAACACTATTTGGATTTGATTGAAAACATCTCGATACGATGTTCCATTGATTTATTAATTAAATCAGATTCATAACAGATTTCCTTTTCTGCTTTCTTAAATAAGGATTCTTACCCTTTCATGTTCGTCAACATCACCCTCTTCTTTCATTGTGTCTCTCTTTATGACTTCTTGTTTGAATACACATTTATTGTCTTTGTAACACGAATAACACACACAACATCCATACTCGTAACAAATATATTAAAACAGCATAACACGTCTCTAACCAATCACTGTTTACTGCCAAATAAAATGGAACAAATAATTTTCATCTTTCGATTGAGAAGCCGTGATGCTCGGTTCCAAATTCAAATTCGCGCTAAAAATAAGTTTTTTTTTTTTTATTTCTTACCGGCCAAAGCGGCATGAAACTGCCTTAGTCTTCCTTTATTCATGTTGATTCACTCCGAACTAACGACTATTGTCACTATACGCTCAAGTAATAGTAACATTTTGGCAAATATGTAATTTATTACATAAATGAATTAGAATACACAACCTCTGTAAACAGAACCTGTGTGTAAATATTTTATCTTTTGATAAGAGTCTGTCATTCTTATCTTTTGTGGAGCAAAATATCTGTTTGTCTGAATGTTCTAATATTAATTAAAGAGTTCCTAAATCAACATTTTGCCAAATTAATATTTAATTTGGTATTTTTAAATTTCCTGCGTAATTTTTCGAATGTTCTGTAAACTAAGTAATGTAAGCATAGGTCCCCCAACCACCACATAGACAGACAGCCACGTGAAAGCCACGCGTAGCCGATTTATAAACAAACGAGCTCAAAACATGTTGTGACAAAAAGGATAGGTAGTTATCGATAATCTCTTTAAATTAGTTATATTTCTTAACAAAACCGTCATTCATTCAATCAATATCTTATTAAAATTACCAAAACGAGTGCCTTTCAAAATTAAGATGCAAGAAAATGCAGAAAGCCAAACTTACTACATTTTGTCCTCCTCCGCCCAATGATTTCATAATGTCAATCTATATAATATATAATGATATAATAAAGCTGAGTTTGTTTGAATGCGCTAATCTCTGGAACGTTTTTTTTTTTTTTAAACTGAAACCTTTCTTCAAAATATTAATTGTTTAATACCGCACGGTGGTCCCTTCGTGTGTGAGTCCGACTCGCACTTGGCCGATTGTTAGCAATCGTTTGAAGATGATTGAGACAGAAGATGGATGTTCTAAATATGTTTAGTTCTACAACGTATTTAACGGATACAGAACAAATATATCAGATTTTTTTATTTAAAGCTGTATGGAATATACCCGGGATACCCGCTACTGTCAATCAATCTGCCTAGCCTTTTCCCAACTATGTTGGGGTCGGCTTCCAGTCTAACCGGATGCAGCTGAATACCAGTATTTTACATGGAGCGACTGCCTATCTGACCTCCACAACCCAGTTACTGGATAAAACGATACCCCGTGGTAAGACTGGTTGTCAGACTTTCGGGCTTCTGACGACCCGTAACGACTGACAAAGATCCACGAATGATAGCCGGGACCAACGGCTTAACGTGCTTTCCGAGGCACGGAGGAGTCTCGGTATGAAAAGATGGTCACCCATCCACAGACCAACCACGGCAAGCGTAGCTTAACCTGATGGATCGACCCGTGCGGCTGTTATTACTTAGCCACGAGCTCCTCGATACCCGCTACTATATCCTACCTCATTCTGTCTCAGTATGGTGAGCTACTACAAATTAGAAATCAGGCGTAAAATGACACTGGCACGTATCCTTTCAAAGTCTTAAGAGGTAAACTCGCCACAAAATAATAGGTCCGTTTTGACATGAGGTTGTCCCTCTTTGTCCCGCTATGTTGGTCTCTCTTTGGCATATGAAACGATATGGGCTGTCAAAATGGACCTATTATTTTGTGGCGAGTTTAGTATACAAAACTCAGGTATACTATCAGAAGTAGGGTTTAATTTACCGGATAGGTACGTGGCGCGGCGGCTGCGCAAGCCGCTCCTGCTGGTGGTGCCGCGTGTGCGCACTATCCTGCGGGGGCGCGTACCTACCGCTGACTCGTGCACTGCGCACTCTCAAGACGGTAGCGGATGCCATCGACATATTCACCTGTACACTGGGTGAGTTCTCATGGGCCACTTACTGTGAAGCTTGTAAGGTATAGTTAAGTAAAATTTATTTTAAGTTATTTTGTCGCATTAGATTTATTATTATCTGTATCGGCAAAGCAAACCTGTCATATGATAAATAAATAAACAAATAAAACTGTTTTTATTTTACTTATTTCAGAGTTAGTCTCATAGTGAAAGTAGTTCGTATAATATTCTTGAGTGACCTTAAAAGTATGTCCAGAAATTTCGTTTGAACGACACACATAGACTTGTTTAACTTCTGCGTATATTTCTGTTCAATGTCACATCAAGTTGTTACAATCGAGACGAGAGCGAGAACCAGTAGCTATTTGTGTAAGATACTATAACAGTTCAGTTTTATTCAAACAACGGCAATTAATAGTCTTAGCTGAGATTTGGCATAAATTATGGTTTTACTGCTTATTTATATGATATTTGCCATGTGGCAAGGTGCCGCGGTAGATCGGAGTTTCTTACACCCATTGTTCTTTTATAGGCTAAGCTTTTGCCTGCGGCTTCGCCCTTAGGAGGTAGGAAATTATCCCACGGGAACATCCTATGGGATAACAAGTATCCTTTGTCCTAATCCAAGTCATGATAGCATTCTATCAGAGGAGCTCGTGGCTAAGTAATAACAGCCGCACGGATCGATCCATCAGGTTAAGCTACGCTTGCCGCGGTTGGTCTGTGGATGGGTGACCATCTTTTCATACCGAGACTCCTCCGTGCCTCGGAAAGCTCATTAAGCCGTTGGCCCCGGCTGTCATTCGTGGATCATTGACAGTCGTTACGGGTCGTCAGAAGCCCGAAAGTCTGACAACCAGTCTTACCAAGGGGTATCGTATTACCCAGTAACTGGGTTGTGGAGGTCAGATAGGCAGTCGCACCATGTAAAATACTGGTATTCAGCTGCATCCGGTTAGACTGGAAGCCGACCCCAACGAAGTTGGGAAAAGGCTACGCAAATTGATTGATTGATAGTAGTCTATCTAAAAATATACAGGGTCAATTGAATTAACTAGTGGAATGCCGCGGACGTAATGGGTATCGATATATAAATATATCTTATTTAAATCCACAAGCAAATTTTTTTTGTGTAGGTAAACTTCACAGACTTAAGGGGTATCAATATACACGATAAAACAAAAAAAAACTTCTCAACTCATACTTCAAGTAACAAAACTACCAGCGGTCGTTGATCCCAGAAAAAAAAATCAAATCATTTTTATTTTGTCGTGTTTAGATATCGATACCCATTATTTCTGCGGAGTTTCGCTAGCTAATTTAATTTGACACTATATCAGAATGTCTGTTTTTAGGTTTCCTCACCTCAAAAGTAAAAAACGGAACCCTTATAGGATCACTCGTGTGTCTGTCTCTCTGTCCGTCTGTCACAGCCAATTTGCTCCGAATCTAATGGACCGATTACGTTAAAATTTGGTATACATATGTATTTCTGTGACCCAAACACGGACGTGTAACGTAAATAAATGAATTTTGAATATGGGGGTCAATTTTGGGGGCAAATAAGAAAAAAAAAATGTAAACTGTACCGTGTTATACATTCAACTGTGAGGGTCTCAAATATATTAGGTTGGGAAAAAAGTCTTTTCGCATTATAGTATGTATGAATTTGTAATAAAATCTCTTTGGCTATACTATTTGTATCTGGCTGGTTTTGGTATCATTGAAAGTTTAAATTTTAAAGAACATAATTCCAAATTCAAATTAGGAAAATGTGTGATTTTCATTTGTTTTTCGTACCGTCAAGATGAGGGAATCTAATGAAGAAATTCGATACATTTTAAAATTTTACTACAAAAAAATTTGCGATGTTTATGGACCTAGTGTAGTGTCTGTGAGAGTAGCACAAATTTGGTTTAAGCGTTTTCAATCCGGAAATTTTGATGGCAAAGATGCACGTCGCTCTGGTCGCCCTATTACGGATAAAATGGATGCTATTTTTGAAAAAGTGGAGCAAGATCGGCATATCAGTATGCCGATCTTACGCCGTAGCTGAAAAACTGGAAATTGACCACAAAACAGTTCAGATCGTCAGAAGCTAGGTGCACGATTCGAATTGGTCGTTTTCTATGGAGAAGAGCCGGCAAGTAACTCCACGGTTACTCTTTTAACAAAATAATTGGCTTTGACAATGTTTTCAAATTACAGTGTTAATAGGTATGAGAGGATAGTGTAGACCTATCAACGAGTACCAGTTGGCTTTATCAATATTGATTTCGGTAAAAACGATATTATTAAAATAATAAATAATATAATTTATTTGACAATGCATGCGCTTGAAAAGAGCGTTTTCAGCCAAATTGTGCGGAAAGTGTCACTTTTTCGCACTAGTGCTTTTTACTTTTCAGTTTTTTTTTTTATTTATTTTTAATGACGTTGTAAGCCAGATGCAAAGAGATTTTATTATTTGAGAAAAGTTTCGCAAATTAATCAAGTACAGATTAGCATTCATATAAAAGGTACAATAAAACTAATACTTCATTAAACGCGTTATTAATTACTCTGAATTTTGATTAATAAATTAATTTAAAATATTCATTAAATAATTATGTTTGGCTGAACGTATATTTGGCTTGTGCCTTTTTGCGATACGACGTGGCAGCTATTTTCACATGCGCAGTAGTAGATATGCTGAGCGCGCATGTATTTGAAATAGGCCCAACATTTTACAAATTTCTTGCTTAGTTCGGAGTCGATCTGTGTAAATCTGCTAAAAATGTCCAGTTCAAGTGACGAATTAATTAACTTAAAGAAGGACAAAATGCCAACAACAGCTTCTTATCGGCTAAATCAAAAGAAACATACTTTTCAATATACAGTATGTTAACCAACAGAGGGCGTTCCCGTTAACCCGCAATAGTATAGCATCCATACATGCTAAAAAAATATTACCATTCGAAAACAAAATGGTTTTTATTTTTTTTAATATTAAAATATTCACTAAAAATGTTAAATTGATACGTAAAAGAAACACTCTGTACACGCGTACTTGAAGGATGGAAACATCGCAATTTAGTTTTTATTTTTAGTGAATATTTTTATATTTTTTTGAATATTTTTAGCATTTTTAGTGAATATTTTAATATTAAAAAAAATAAAAACCATTTTGTTTTCGAATGGTAATATTTTTTTTTAGCATGTATGGATGCTATACTATTGCGGATTAACGGGAACGCCCTCTGTTGGTTAACATACTGTATATATATATTTATTTCCTCGTACAATGCATAGTAAAACGTTGTATGATACACGTGCGTAAGATGATTTCCGCACTAGTAGCATAAATAAGTATTTCAGATTTCCTTATTCCAAATTTTAACATTACAGGTTGATAACTAATTCTTCGATAATAATAATAAAGCTGAAGAGTTTGTTTTTTGTTTGTTTGAACGCGATAATCTCTGGAACTGCAATTTAGATTTGAAAAAATCTTTTTGCATTTGATAGCCCAATTCTTGAGGAAGGCAATACGCAATGCAATGCGACGGGGTGGCGACGGGGTGGCAACAAGAAATTTCACGCGGACGAAGTCGCGGGTAGAAGCTAGTAATCGTTATAAAATTTAAATACTTTTCTTTTGACTTGCAACCTTAAATAAAATAAGACTATATTTAAAATATAATTTTAATCTCATTCAATTATCTAATTATACTCACTCCTCTTACATTCACAATACTTAGAATTAGGAGTCTCACAAGGACTCATTCTAGGTCCACTACACAAGTATCTATAATAATGCACACATACAATTATTTAGGCACATAACTGTACATACATACCCACCTAAAGGCTTTATATAATTCAAAACTACGCTTTTCATAGTAAATTCTTATTTTGTGATAATCGTATTGATTAGCAGTGTGACTTCTATATTTCATCTTACAATATAAAACGCTGCTTTGTAGTGTATCAAGTAACAGTTGAGTGTTTATTTTACTTTCGGCTTTTCTGCTCAGAGTAGTCAGATAGGAAACTCCGACCTCATCTCGTTAAAAAAAAAAACATGATTGACTTGCAAAAGTGTTTGTACAAACCTCCTTACAGAAATAAAATCATTTATCATTTACAATGTTTTAATGATTCTACATAAATGTGAAAGTTTGTGAAGATATTTGGATGTTTGTTACTCAATTACGCCAGAACGGCTAAACGGATCTGATGAAATTTAGCACAGAGATAGATTATAGTCTGTTATAGCACATAGGATAATTTTTATCCCGGGAAAATGTACGAATCTCGTGGGATAATTTCCGACATCCACGAGGGTGCAGCCGCTGGCAAAAGCTAGTTAATTTAATTAATTAATTCATATTATGTATTATGTTTAAAAATAATTATTTGAAGAATTGAAATGATGTTATCGGTTTTGGTTGGTAACTTTATAGATTGATATTTTTATGCAATAAAAAGGAGGAAGACAAACATTACAAAATTCACCTTCTTTTGTTTCTCACAATAAAATAATGTTCTTCCCAAATCTATCTTCTTTATACACTCAATATAACATTTTGTCTCCATTAATGGCTGGTAGAGAAACGACTAGCTATAATTACATTATTATCGATTATCTGCCGACCAAGCGAAGGGTTGTGAATATTAATCCCTGTTTAATATGCATGCAGCATTTTGCTTTACATTGTGCGACCGTAATCATTTTTTACAAGAGGTCATCTGTTAAATTTTTGAGGATTTGTCTTAAATTAAGTAATATATTTTTTATTTATTACTTTTAGCTTTTTTCATTATTTAAGTCACCTACGTCTATAAAAAGTATTATACACAACTATGATACAATGAAATCTTCACGTGATAAAAAATCTTGTAATATTATTCTGACTGACTCTTTTCTACAAATTCTAAACCAACTTTCATATCTTTTGTTTTCCGTATGAACAGGTGACAAGCTTATCTTCTATTGGGCGTTAAAATAAGAATATAAATGCTGACAATATTACAACACATTTCGATTAAAAAAGTCACCAGACTTTGATCTGGTGACTTTTTCGATACCTAAGTCACCAGACTTTTTTTGATCTGATTGGTAACTTTTTCGATAACTAAGTCACCAGACTAAAAGGTCTGTTGACTTTTTTGACATTAAGAGCACTTGATTATACTGACTCTTATCGGTCAGTTGGTGTCTACTCACCGATAAGAATCATGCTCAAGTGGAGTAGGCCGCACGTCAGTGGTAACAATACCAGTTTATGCTGGTCTCTTATTCTACTGAAACTCCGTATAACACTAGGTCAGAAGTATTACCATCAACTTGCAGTCGACTGTACAAAATCATGAACAAAGTTCTTAATTCAATTCCTAACTTAAATCTAGCTCTCTAAGCCCCAACTTTCCTTTTAGTCTTCTTAACAAACAAAGCTTGGATAGCATCTATAGATAGTCCCTTCGTTTCTGGTAGATAAAACACGCAGTATGCAGCTCCCACGAATCCTACTACTGAAAAAGCATAGAATAGTGGAGCGAAGCCGACTTCTTCGACTACGGGAGTAAATATGACCATAGTGACGAAGTTCATGGCCCATCCGCAAGCCATGACTATGCTGCCGCAGAGACCGCGAACCTGGAAAAAGATATTGAAGATTGAGGATTGGAATAATTTAAACACAATAAAATCTGCCTAGCCTTTTCCCAACTACGTTGGGGTCGGCTTCCGGTCTAACCGGATGCAGCTGAATAACAGTATTTTACATGGAGCGACTGCCTATCTGACCTCCACAACCCAGTTACTGGGTAATACGATACCCCTTGGTAAGACTGGTTGTCAGACTTTCGGGCTTCTGACAACCCGTAACGACTGTCAAAGATCCTCGAATGACCGCCGGGACCAACGGCTTTACGTGCTTTCCGAGGCACGGAGGAGTCTCGGTATGAAAAGAAGGTCACCCATCCACAGACTAACCCCGGCAAGCGTAGCTTAACCTGATGGATCGATCCGTGCGGCTGTTATTACTTAGCCACGAGCTTCTCACATAATAATTATTAATAATAATTAAAACACAAACAATGATTAAAAAATAAGAGAAAAAACCGGCCAAGTGCGTGTCGGACTACGCATAATTAAGAGTTCCGTAGTTGGGACGAATCCCAAGAGCAAACTTAACATTGTAGTTGAAAAAATGTTCTCCCATACATTCCAACTGCAAACGTAAGTTTGTACGCACAGTGTTGAGAGATTTACTATGTTGTTTTAAGACCATAGACTTCTTATAAGTTTTCCTGTAATCTGTAGGTATTGAACTATTTTCTGAAATTTAAAAAAAAATTTAGGCTCAGTACTTGCGGAGTCATTTTTTTTATTTTCTTAAATAACTTTAAACAGTTTTTTATTATAAAAAGAAAATATATTTGAGACCCTCACAGTAATCCCTTTCATATGATATGTCACACGGTACCGTTTGCAAAACTTTTTTTTTTCTTATTTGCCCGCTTAAAATTGACCCCATATTCAAAACTTACACATCCGTGTTTGGGTCACAGAAACACATACGTGTACCAAATTTCAACTTCATCGGTCCATTAGATTCGGAGCAAATTGGCTGTGACAGACGGAAAGACAAACAGACACACGAGAGATCCTACGTATCTTAGGGTTCCGTTTTTCCTTTTGAGTTACGGAACCCTAAAAAAAGGTGTACCCCGCTAGTATGGTAAGTTTATAAGATCATACGGATTTACTGTAGACTGCTACTGTTTATTATAATTTATTACAATAGCCATATTCATATAAACCCTAATCACAGTAAGAGTAAGGTCGCATTACAGTCGGAGATCAAACAATTGTATTTTTATAAGCATAACCAGAATCTAGCACAGGACACTTTTTTGTAACATTGATGCAGATCCATATAGAAAAAGGTGAATTTCTTATGAAACCATGACCCACATTTTATTCGGAAGTAAATAATACATCAAGATAAAATAAGTATAGAGGAGTAGAATATTTATCTCGCAAAAAGATTAGATCACTTCAAGTATTTCTGTCTGAAGATAAAATCATACGACTGACGTTAGACTTGAAAATTATGATTACTACGGTTGTATCCATTTCGTGTGATCCTAGATTGGAATCTTTATAATTATAAATGAAAGTACTGCTCATAACTAGTGGAACTGACCCGAATATTTCATCCTCAGATTAGACATTTCCAATTAACTAAAACCTACTTCTCTTACGTATCTTAATTTCGTTCAATGTTCGACTGTATGGAGGAGCTCGTAGCTAAGTAATAACAGCCGAAAGTCTGACAACCAGTCTTACCAAGGGGTATCGTATTAGCCAGTAACTGGATTATGGGGGTCAGATAAGTAGTTGCTTCATGACAAATACTGGAATTCAGTTGCATCCGGTTCGACTGGAAGCCGACCCCAAGATAGTTGGAAAAAGGCTAGGCAGATTTATTTTGTTCACTGTACGTGTTCAAATTGACTCCTTCATTTGATTTTACTACAGATAAAGAAATTGAATGGATAAGAATAATTTATTTTAATAAGTAACAATATGGTACCTACTTTTAATTTCAGTCATACCATTCCGATACTTGTTCCAAGGAACGTTTACTTGTAAAACCATTCTAAATTAATAAATTTTATTCTGTTTTTAGGGTTCCGTACCCTCAAAAGGAAAAACACAACCCTTATAGGGTCACATTACGGGATCCGGAACACCGCTCTGGATCTTCTTACTTCATACTTGAGTAATAGGATTCAGAGCGTTGACATTAATGGAAAAAGATCGCCCGGATCTATAGTAACAATGGGGGTCCCACAGGGCTAGATTCTTGGTCCTTTCTTGTTTCTTATTTATATTAACGATTTGCCCTACCTCATAAAGGATAATCATGATATAGTTTTATTTGCGGATGATACTTCACTTTTGTTTAAACTTAAACGTCAGCAGCTGGTTACTGACGATGTAAACAGAGCGATCTCAAAAGTAGTTCACTGGTTCAGTGTTAATAATTTACTCCTTAATGAAAAAAAAAAACCAAATGCATTAAGTTTACGCTACCTCACGTTAGGCAAGTGAAAACTAACGTGTTGATAAAGGGCGAAGAATTGAATCCTGAAGATAGCACAGTATTCTTGGGTTTAACTTTGGATGCTAAGCTTCAGTGGGGCCCACATATAGATAAATTGTCAAAAAAGCTAAGCTCCGCAGCATACGCTGTTAGGAAAATTCGTAATTTAACCAACATGGAGACAGCCCGTTTAGTGTACTTTAGCTATTTTCATAGTGTAATGTCGTACGGTATTCTGTTGTGGGGAAATGCAGCCGACATTCAGACTATCTTTGTTTTGCAGAAAAGAGCTGTTTGATGCATTTATAAATTAAGTTCAAGACAATCTCTTAGAGAGAAATTTAAGGAGATTAATATAATTTTATTTTATTTTATTTTATTTATTTATAGTTAATTAAAACGGCACAGGTCCAATTACATTAATTAACATAGAATTCTAAAAATTAAAAATAAAATAAGCATTCAAATAACATACAATACAAAAATTAAATTCATGGATATACAACTAGTGGATAACATAATTAATAATAATTTGAGTAAATGGTTAAAAAAAAAAAAAAAATAATAATAATAATTAAATACATGACAAACTAACATGTAACAGTGGACACCCTCGCATATTGTCTCTCACAGAACACCAGACAAGCACGTATTATTTTCTTCCATTCATCAGCAAACACATCACATTCAGGGTCGGCAGTCAGGAGGGCGTTTAGCATCCTTAGGGTTCGACATACTGGGGATTCGGCTCTAGCAACAGATCTAGATATCGGTGGTGCGAACAGATTATGACGGCGGCTTTGACGGTGCCCAATGTATTTGTCGGGCACAAATAGGCGGCAGAAAAGTCCGTGGAGCTCAGGGCAGTCAATACGACCGCTTAGGGTTTTACAGGCAATCGTGAGCTGATCAAAGCCCCTTCTTACCTCCAACGAATTGAAGCCCAACACCCCTAGAAGATAATTCGTTGGGTACATGAATGGGAAGAAATGGTACAGCCTTTGATACAAAAATCTCAGGAAGGTTTTCTGAACTTTCTCAAGCATCAGTGTCTGAGACGCAGTATGTGGATGCCAGACACAGGCGCTGGACTCGAGTTTACTCCGAACCAGAGTGGTGTATAGGAGTTTAATAATACTGGAATTGCGAAAGTCACGAGCGTTCCTCAAGACAAATCCCAGACGCCTGAAGGATTCCTTTGCAAGGGCAGACACGTGGTCTCTAAATGTCAGGCTGCGGTCGAAAGTCACTCCTAAGTCCTTAACGCTGGTGACACGAGTGATTACTGTACCCCCCAAATTATAAACATATTTTATTGGGCTCAACCCTCGACCATAAGTCATAACGCTGCATTTACTAATATTAAACAACAACTTGTTCGCAACGCTCCACTCATAGACGGTATCGATATCTTTTTGTAGGAGTTCGCAATCCACCTCTGTTCTGACCTGCGCAGCTAGTTTTAGATCGTCGGCATATAGTAGACATTTTCCGAATCGAAGCTTACAAATTAGGTCATTGATCATGATCAGAAACAGAGGCGGCCCCAATATGGATCCCTGACTCACGCCCGAGCGAGTGTAATAAGACTTCGTCTCAAAGCAGCCATGCCGAACGAACTGTTTGCGATCCCGTAGGTAGTCGGCAAAGAAGTTAAGAAGACCGGATGAGAAGCCCATTGCCCCTAACTTTGCCAAAAGCACATCGTTGTCCACTTTGTCGAACGCCTTCCGGAAATCAAAATACAGAGTATCGACCTGCCTACCGGATTCCAGGCTACTGGATATGAAGTCAACATGAATCAGCAGATTTGAGTTCACGGAGCGACCAGATCGAAAACCATGTTGAGCATCAGAAAGATACATATTGGTTTGTTTACAGATAACAGTGTGAAGTATATGTTCAAAGACCTTTGCAATGGTTGATAAAATAGCGATAGGTCTGTGTTCCTCGACAGATATCTTGTCACTGGTTTTAGGGATGGGAGTAACACGTGAAATCTTCCACAGCTCTGGATACACGCCTGACTGAAGAGCTAGATTAAAAACATGACATAAAGGGGCTGCTAATATACTGTTACATCCCTTAACGATATATGCAGGGATGTTGTCTGGGCCAACCGAACTGCAGGGTTTGAGTTTGGAAATACCTGTAACCACGTCAGGAGGGACTAAAACGGGCAGGGGAAAATTACCTCCCTCACTATTCGCCGTGTTTGATTTCGGGTTCAATTCTGGTGTGTCCGGCAAAAATACGCTGGAAAAATACTCAGCAAATGCCTCAGCAGCTTTGACACCTGAATAGACCTTGCCATCAAGCACAACGTCTGGCTCAAACCCACCCTTAGATCTCAGGCTTGAAATGTGCTGCCAGAACAGCTTAGGATTTTTGCCTAGGCTGTTTTCCACATTAGAACAATGCAGTCTATATGCCTCCTCGGTTCTCGTTTTTAATTCCGAGCGCAGCGCGCTAAACTGAGCATATGTAGCATCACATCGGGATTGTTTCCATTTATTATGGAGTTTTGATTTACGTCGAGTATCGCTTACGATATCTCTAGTAAACCAGACTGGGTACCGCCTATTACCATAATGACTTTGCCTTCTCAGTACATTTTTGAAAATCTTTTATATGCCCATAAAAATATTAAATTGTTTAAAAAATACAGTGATATCCACAATATAAATACTAGGAACAAACACAAATTTGTTGTACCTCCAACAAGGCTCAAGAAAATAGGTGGGTCATTCAGGTGTCAATGCTTTTATAATAAACTTCCAAGCCACGTTCAAGATCTGAGCCTTAATAAATTCAAATCATTCAATAAACACAAGTTGTGTCAGAAAGCTTTTTATACCGTTAAAGATTATATTGAGGACAAAAAGGCTTGGGATTGAACTGCTCTAAATTTTATTTTATTTTTATTTTTGCGTACTGAATGTTGACATGAATATTTACTTTGTAAAGTATTATATTATTTTAATTTATTGTGAATGTGAAGACTATGTAGGTTTTTTAATGTTAGCTTTTTTTTGTTCGTTTTATTTTTTCCCTCAGTTATTTTTAATCATGGTCTGGCAGTTTGAGTATTTTATGCGGCCTACCCCAATGTCCTTTCTTTGGTATTGATTGTTGAGCTCCTTAAGTTCTGAGGTGAGCTGCGCGATTACTGACAAATGCGTGCACTGACTGGACAGGTCCTCTCAATCTGTGTGGTTCTTTCCTCAAAAGACCATTTCAGACACGAATCTACATGGTCTTCACATGAAGTGACCAAGATTATGTCTGGACTTTATAAGAGACTGTGACCTCTGAGTTTGTTTCGACCTTTCTTCTCAGAGTAGTCAAGATAGGAAACGCCGACCTCATCTATTTTAAAAAAAATAAAAAATATTGACTTGTAAAAGTGTTTGTACAAACCTACTTACAGAAATAAAAATCATTTATCATTTATCACTCGTGTCTCTGTCTGTATGTCTGTCCGTCTGTCACAGCCGATTTGCTCCGATTCTAATGGACCAATTAGGTTGAAATTTGGTACACGTATGAATTTCTGTAAACCAAACACGGACGTGAAAATTGACTCTCATATTCAAAATTTATTTATTTACCTTATAAATAATTAAATTTCGAATATGGGAGTCAATTTTGGGGGGCAAAACAGAAAATTAAAAAGTGTTTTGCAAATTGTACCGTTTGACATATCAAATGAAAGGGTTTAATGTGAGGGTCTCAAATATATATTTTTAATAATAATTTAAAATAAATTGTTTTATAGTTACAAAGTAAAAACCTACATCGAATAAAATACCTTTCATAAAAACTTAACAGCTTCTGAAGTCGGTGCCAAGCTAAGGTGCATTGGCATTGAAGAATTGAAGACACTGACTTCAGAAGCTGTTAAGTATTTTATGAAAGTTATTTTATTCATTTTAGGTTTTTAAAGTCGGTTTTTACTTTCTTAAAGTAAATTTATTTTTCATTTATAGTTGAATATCCAATTACTTATGCCCAAGACAAACGAAAAGAAGAATCATCAAAATCCGCTTCGAAATGCCGGAGATACTTTACATAAGTTTAATTACCTAATGTATTATATACTAAAACATTACTGAAAGTATGTAGATCACGCTAGAAACAGAATGATCAAAATCGCTTCTTTCGTTTTTGACAAAATCACGGACATAAATCTTATATACGGGTCAAATAGAGAACCTCCTTTTTTGAAGTCTGTTAATTTTGAAAAAAATATAGAAAATTGTTCTATACCTGTAGATTACAGAAAAACTTATAACAAGTCTATGGTCTTAAAATAACACGGTAAATCTCTCAATATTGTGCATACAAACTTACATTTGCAGTTGGAATGTATGAAGAACATGATTTTCAACTACAATGTTAAGTTTGTTCTTGGGGCAAATTCGTCCCAACTACGGAACCCTTCATTGTGCGTAGTCCGACACGCACTTGGCCGGTTTTTGAGAAATATAATATGTCTTAAACATAATGGGTTAGTCCATATTTATAATAACATTATTTTCATTGGACTCGAAATCGTAAGTAACTTGTCGTATGTTCATATCATAAGCGTGTTGTCTCTTAAATATTTCACATCTGTTATTGTGTCTAGAGAAGTTCACTAATGAAAAAATCATAAGTATTCATAAATTAGAAATGCTTTAAAAATATCTAATTCTAATACTCACTTCTGGCAAGAACAGCTCAGCACTCAACACATAAGGAACCACAGCGACCCCTACGTTGAATATAAAGCTGTAGACGTAGATCATGACCGCGGTGAACCAATGAGGAGCCCAGTGCCATTGGATCTGTGTGCCTAGCAGCATTGTGCAGACACTGGCCAAGGTCGATGTGCTGATCATCAGGGGCTGCAACAAACAGTTGGCATTTATGTTTGCCTAGTATGTATTGTAAAGAAAAGAGGGCTTTCCACTTAGAGCACCGATCTGTACCGCACTTTAGTGAACAGCACCTAAGCTTTTCCACTTACGGCACCTTTTTTCATAGTGCTATTTTTCAAAAGCTTTTTTTGAAGAAGTCCACCGCCTTTTCTTTCTAATTAGAATATAACCAATTTATATCACAAGGTCTTTTTAAATGGCCAATGTCTAATAAACTAATCTAAATTACACTGATCAAACCAAAGGAGTAACTACGATTGAGAATCGCGGAGTCATATCTCCAAAAGTTATCAGCCCTTGTACTTGATACTTCAGCTTTTGTTCTTTAATCTTAGTAAATAAAATAATATACAATCGTGAATTGTCCTGAAATATCTAGATTATAAGGCACACCAAGTGTCCATACATTACAGTCACCGTTGCAAGAGGAACCATTTTCTGCCATTGGATCGTAGGCGAATCATTAATGATGTATGTTTTTTGATCAGCATAGCGAATGGCGCGATTGACTGCCCTGAACTGTTAACAAAGTTAGCATTTCGCACCAACACCATTAGATCACGTAAAAGTCCGCTTCTAGGTGTGCCTTCTGCCACTACTAATTATAGGCGTAATGCTTTTCTTATAAGAAGCGCTCGAAGCTTTAATGATGTATCTTCAGAACATGATGTTGACTTATTTTGTACTAAGATAAGCATAGTAAGGACGCTCTTAGCCAAATCATTTTTTGTGAATGATGCGCCGGCTTGTGGTTCTTCAACTCATATGTAGCAACTTAGATCATAAGTACAACTAAGCTATTTACGTCGTGTACACAATGAACTTTAACTGTTCGAATTTAAGTAATCGATATGTTATATATCTGTGGAGGCGTGTTATTAGCAACCTGATAATGTGTTGTTGTTACCTGTTATTTGTAATTATTCTGTAAGTCTTCTTAAAAGTAATGAAATAAAATAATAATAATATCATCCACCAAAAATAATTACAAATACGCACCTTTCTTCCAAACTTATCAATCACAAAAGAACATAACACACTAGCGACCAACAGATCTATTGCCAAGAAGATAGAACACTGGTTCGAGTCCATCAACGGTACAGCTTCCTTGAACAGGGTCTCAGCATACACCTGTAGTGCTATGTTACCCATCAGGATCATTGTCGCCATGCATGCCAGGCTCGTCATCAGAGCGCGGATTGAGCTTTGAGATTGTTCTGCGAAAGTATAATTGATCGATTAGTGTATCTACTTCTACAAGTATAAACGTAGGCGTCGTCTTTTGCTTACGCCTATGTCAGCTGGCATACATAATACAGTAAATGTCGTTGAATTTCAACAAAGAGTCAATATTATTAACTCCACAATATTGTGTGCCGTAGTTTAAAAGCACAGACTGAAGTCAAGAATTTTACAATCTAGAATCTAATCCATGTGTTTTCTAAGTTAGAAGTGATTTTGGGAGTAGAACCAACTCGTACCTATGCCATGGCGGCAAACGGCATAACCTGGCATAACGCCCTCTCAGCCGTCATACCCCGTTATGTCAGAAAAATATATTTCTTTTTTCTTATTTATTGGTTTTCTTCAATTATAAATTCGATCAATAACCATGAATTTCGATGTTTCACATCTGGCGGGCGTCCCGTGACGGTCAATTTTTTTTACAGAACCTATAGTGATACGATCTTGTGAGAAATGTCGTGAGTTCCCATCCCGCCATTGCCATATTCCACTCTTTCATTCGGTTACCTACAATAGTTTCAATAGCAATGAGTAAATCGTAAATTCTGAGATGGCTACTAGATTTATATCTGCACTTTCTTTACGACGCGATACTTATTGAATAAGCTGGTGCTTAGTTTTCAATCTTATAAAATATTAGCAACAGCTCGTGTTCTGTTCAGCCCACGATGTTATCACTACCGCCAACAAATTCTGTACTCTATTCTGCTGAAGATAAGTTTTGTAATTTAGCCAACTGGTGCTGAGAAATCGTCTTTGCGAAATTCTTTTTTCCAAGATTCTGCGATCAGATTGAGTCGATGCTTCATATTTTATTTAACCAACATTCTTATGTCCAAATTACTTACTCAAGAACTGCCATTCTGTCAATCTCTGCGCTGGTGGTGGTGTTTTTATCAGCTCTTTGGTAATTATGGGATCTGAAAAGATATATAACACAGTTAGATTATGATACAATCGGTAGAAGAGGCACAGTCTTCCGTTTGTAACCTGTAAGAAAGGATTTATAGCCTTTTGAATCCTGCTTATAGCCTCTTTCCACACCCTTATTCATAGGTGTGCTTAAGCCGCCCACTTTTCTATGACACGTATGTTAGTTACTACACTATTTACTTCGTTTGACGTAACACGCTGACATTCAAATTAAGACCTTATGTCATAAAAGTCATGAGACGCTTTATCTTGTAGCACAATTAATATTAGATATTGTAAAGTTAATATTAGATACCAAATTCTATTCATATATTTGCTGAATTCAATTGTTTCATGACGTACGGGCCTTGACTTACAGTGTTTGACGTCACGGAAATACTACTTTTATAATATAGAATAAGGAGCGTATCGCTCTTGCGATAATTACTTAGATTGTCTAAATATAAACAATTGTTGAAACTAATCACCCTTTGCAAAGTTGACTGATATGCCATTTACGCTTTCCGACTCTATTGCACGACCGAATTTAAACATGTTTCATCAATCAACTAACTGGCTTCACCTAGTTACTGAGCAATATTATCCTCCGGTATCCCATTGATTTCCGCAACACATTTGCAGAACGGGCGTTAATGCAGAATGCGTAAAATGAGGAGCTCGTGGATAAGAAATAATAGGCGCATGGGTCGATCAATCAGGTTTAGCAGCGCTTGCCGGGGTACCAACCCCTGCAAGCGTAGCTTATAAGAATAAGGACCACCCTAAAATGTAACAACCAGTCTTACCAAGGGGTATCGTATTACAGTTACTGGGGAATTGTGGAGGTCAGATAGGTAGTCGCTCCATGTAAATTACTGGTATTCGGCTGCATCCTCCCCCCCAACCTGGTTGGAAAAAGGCTAGGCAGATTGGAATTGCAGAACAGGCGTTATGCTAGATCGTTATTTAGTGTGGATGAGGTTCTTGAGAAAAGTTATATGTACGGGTATGCGAGCTTTCTGGTCACTAATGTTTTTGATGGCTCAACAAAACAACTTATCCATAACAAAAAGGTCTTTTACGTTACTCGTTCGGCCCCATACCTACCATACCTCAAAAACACGTGTCATTTAGATGACAGTTACTTATAAAATTACCGCGGGTTACGAGTATCTGTGTAACTAAGCCCCTGAGAATCGAAAACAAACCCCACTTTTGCGACCATTAAATAAAAAAAAAACAACGTTATTAAAGCCCAAAAGTTTATCCTACCAACTTTTAATAACAATCCTCTCCAAACTCTTCTCAAAAACATAAAGTTGAATGACGTCACTGAATGGGGGCAGACTCCTCATCTTATCATCTATTCATTAGCAACTTATTTACCAACCAAATACTGATAAAATGTACAGCTAGGAATAAAATGAGTAGTAAAATTGTCAAATGAAAGTTATCATCATATCCTTGGTTATAACTACATCTCCATATTGAAACAAATAAGAAGAAAATTGAAAAAGAAAATAAAACGAGAGATAAGAAACCCAAGCAAAAGAAAAGAAACTGAGTTTCCGAAGGCATACAACCCTAATCTCCTCAAAGTGAGATTGAACAGGCTTCTTCTGGGTAAGCTCACTCCATCGTCGACTTTATCTGTGTCACCTTTGACCTAGACTAGTGTCAAGAGCAAACCCATTCCAAATTTAAAAAAAGAAAAGAAGTATAGGAAATAGAAAGCCAAGACCAGGGACGAAAGTGAAGGTGAAGATGGTATCCAATTTGTTTCAGATAGTGAACCTTATAAGAAAAGAGGCTCCTGACACTGCCGATGCAGCGTATATGTTTTGTCAGGATTTTTTTTTCCGAAAACGCAGCAGGAAAACTGTGGGTCAGATGTTCAATATGTCAGCTCTGGGCATTTAATGACTGTACTGGGCCAGAGTTTGACACTAGGATATGTGATTTTTGTAAGTAAATTATGTGATTTCTTCCATCTTCCAAAGTAATTTGATCTCTTATAAGATAAATATTTATAATTGTTATTTTCGTACAAGATATTATAAGTTTCTATTTGTAGCCCATATTTGAGTACCTGTTCCATATTTAGCGTCTATTTTGATATTTTGTTTAATGCTCAATTTAATAATATGTTATAATATTAAGAACATAAGATTGTTACTTAGCTCTTTAAAAATGTATGTGTTTGTTTTGACGTCAATAAATGGTTAATTTTTTAATAGTTTTTTTTTTGAGGCAAAAACAAAATGGTAGTCCATATTTGGTTACTCTCCTCTAAAGTTGCGAATCTGTAATGTTCGCGTACAACTGTTTTTTTATTTGTGATGGGTTTGCTCTTGACTCTAGTCTAGGTTAGAGGTGACAGAGACAAAGTCGACGATGTAGTGAGCTTTTTTAGTGCAAACCGCCCCCATTGTGCCACATACCGTGGCAAAGTTTCAAATCTGCGTCTGTAATAGTTTACAAGATATCCTAGCAGTAAATGCGCGAATCACATATTTTAGAAATCAATCAACATGGTTTTACGAGTAGATATTCTATTAAGGTTTATTTATGTAGTCCTCAATGGAAAGTACTTTGTAAACTTCCGAATATTGGTAAATTCGTGGTTTTCCTTAATTATCGTGAATGTTCAGAAGCAGTTAAATGACCGTGGTCAATTTACCTAAATGCCATATTCGTGTATTGGCTACGGCATCAATTTCGCTACAAAGTATCAGATGGACTATGGTCAATAAACCTATGTGCCACATTCGCAAATGTCCAATAATTTGTAATATTTTAAACTTGCGATTAAAATAATAAATTGAATGCTATTCATAGATAAAATAAATTTATTTTATGTTACAGTGGCGAGTTTAGTAATGCTTGTGAAAGCGAGAGCGGAGCAATTGATTTTCTATATTGGGGATTACCAAATCTTTTATTTTTCTTTAAAATTTTTTCTTTTCACATATAAGCTTAATTAACGAATTACTAAACCACGAAGGAAACTCTTACAGTTCCCGTTTTAGGTACTGACCTTTCAATAACAGTTCCAAGAATATTATAAAACTCTGCGACCGTACTATCCACGTCATTACAGTTAAGAATTCTTTCTTGCCATTCTACACTCTTTAGCTCACTGACGATGGCTTTATAGTTAGCTTTAAAGAAGGCTTTGGTCGAAAATATGTTAAACTGATAATCAATCAATCTGCCTAGCCTTTCCCCAACTATGTTGGGGTCGGCTTCCAGTCTAACCGGATGCATCTGAATACCAGTATTTTACATGGAGCGACTGCCTATCTGACCTCCACAACCCAGTTACTGGGTAATACGAAACCTGGCTAAGTAATAACAGCCACACGGGTCGATCCATCAGGTTAAGCTACGCTTGGCGGGGTTGGTCCGTAGATGGGTGACGACTTTACATACCGAGACTCCTCCGTGCCTCGGAAAGCACGTTAAGCCGTTGGTCCCGGCTGTCATTCATGGATCTTTGGCAGTCGTTACGGATCGTCAGAAGCCCGAAAGTCTGACAACCAGTCTTACCAAGGGGTATCGTATTACCCAATGACTGGGTTTTGGAGATCAAATAGGCAGTCGCTCCATGTAAAATATTGGTATTCAGCTGCAACCGGTTAGACTGGAAGCTGACCCCAACATAGTTGGGAAAAAGCTGGGCAGATTGATTGTTCTTTTAGTATTTTATTTTGTTTTTGTTTTAATTCTTTGCGTCATGTTTACCGCAAATAAACGCATTCTCTTTCTTTCTTTCTAGCTATATCATTTTTCACGTTATCTCCTTTCTTTTTACTAACGGTGAGTGGAGAGTTCGTATTTTTGCCATCATCCAATTAGTATATACAATACAATGCAATGGTACCAACAGTATAGGTATAATGCTCTCATCTAGATACACGCATAAAGTCACAATTTTCACTATCATATTATGCAAATAACATGTTTAAATAACGTTGTGGTAATATGCCACAAATAAAGCTAAGATTAGCAAATAACTTCTCCGTATGATTTGAACAAATACATTCTTACATCATACTGAAGCAGGTAATGTGTTGCTATACTTGGTATAGCACACATTCATAAAGCGCAGGCCACACAGGGAGCGAAGGTAAGTTTCGTTTAGCTTCGCTCATGTAGCTACGGCTTCTTTTCATACTTAATTTCATAGCCGGCGATGTGTACCGAATTATTCAAACATGAGCGAAACTAAGGCCTGCATTCCTCCTGCGCTGATGTCGTTCGCGTGTACCATACATTGTGTTCTATAGTATAGCACCACACTGCAGTGCCAACGTCAACGGTGCGTACGTAGCTAGTTTGCTACGCGCCGCGTATCGCGCGCATCGGTCTCGCTCGTCAGCGCCGCGTACGTCGGTCGACTGGTCGAACATGGAATTGTGCGAGCGCCCTCAGTCTGTTGTCGATGATAAGCTCAATGTCACGCTTGCGTGACAGTCGCTATGAATATCGTACCGTAGAGCGGCCGGTATCGCAAGTACGGTATTTTATTATTTCTCACTGACGTCCGCGGCCAACCGTACCCGACCTCGCGACCGACCGACGCGACCGACCGTACGCAACCGACCGACCGTACGCAACCGACCGTACGCTACTGACATCAGCGAAGGAGGAGTTCAGGCCTAAGGCCTGCATTCCTCCCGCGCTGATGTCGGTCGCGCGTACCAACATCGTGTTCTATAGTATAACACCACACTGCGATACTAACGTCAGCGGCGCGTACGTTGCGCGTAGCTAGTTTGCTACGCGCCGCGTATCGCGCGCGTCATCTCGCTCGTCAGCGCCGCGAACGTCAGTCGACTGGCGAGCGTGCCGTAGAGCGGTCGGTATCGCAAGTACGGTATTTTATTATTTATTTCTCGCTGACGTCCGCGACCAACCGAACGCGACCGACCGTACGCGACTGACATCAGCGTAGGAGGAATTCAGGCCTAAACGAACCAGTTTCCTTCCCAGTACGGCCTGCGCTTAAAAGTCCTAGTCTAGAATCAATTGATCTACGAGAATTTAACACTCATTACAGAAAATCGACTGCCTCGTTGATTGCTGCTGAGGATGAGGTCCTGCTGGAATCGAATCCCAGTTCGGGCAAAGTGGTGTAGGCTTTTTCCATCTGGAATTTCTCAGTAGCAGCGCGGAGTCTGGATTTGAAACCAGTTGATGGCAATAGGCTCGCCCTCTAGTACACGGGACTTACCGTGTTCAATTTAGCAACGCTTTCAGAGCGGTTTTGGGTCTGCCTCGCTACTGCAACACTTCAAGTTTGCATGGGCGTGCACGGACTGTTTTCATGCGACCATGCGGAAGCGCTGTGCGTCTCTTGTGCGCAGAGTGCTGGCCAGCTCCAATGTCGGCTTCCAGTCTAACCGGATGCAGCTGAATACCAGTATTTTACATGGAGCGACTGCCTATCTGACCTCTACAACCCAGTTACTGGGTAATACGATACCCCTTGGTAAGACTGTTTGTCAGACTTTCGGGCTTCTGACGACCCGTAACGACTGTTAAAGATCCACGAATGACAGCCGGGACCAACGGCTTAATGTGCTTTCCGAGGCACGGAGGAGTCTCGGTATGTAAAGTGGTCACCCATCTACGGACCAACCCCGGCAAGCGTAGCTTAATCTGATGGATCGAACCGTGCGGCTGTTATTTCTTAGCCACGAGCTCCACCTGGTCGTGCAGGTACCTGTGAATATTGTACTATGATTTGTATACATTACCGTCTTCTCCCTCCAGTATTTTCTCCAGTCTCGGGTCTAATTGAAGCCTAATCTTGGCTAATTCGACTTCCACTTCTTTGGAAGTCACTCTGACTTGTCGGTAGAATGCTATTGACTCTGCAGCTTCCTGTAACATACAATTTTGTTAGTAAAGTATTTATTTGAATACTGGGTGACTGGGTCTTTTATAAAACGCGCCTTGCCTTAAAGCTGGGATACATCCAGTTTCTGAAAACCAACCAAGTACCTAATCAGCTATTCTATGTCAAAATCTCTTCGTTGTTATTAGTTGGTGGAAATAATAACAGCCCATTACTTGGCATGACCCTACTATGCTCGATTCATTTAATTAATTCGAAATCATAGCTTAGATGAAAACATATTTATTTTAAATCATCCTAACAGCAAATGGGCATTTAAATAAACCACACAAATGTTAAGAACCTATACAACCTCAGCTCAAATTCTAATTTGCCCCCACTTCCCAGCGCCACCTCACTCTTTATCCTACCTATTTTACATGTTGCGTAATGTGTGTTCTGAGCGCAAGCGACACAGCTCTTCCGTTCGAATGCCGAAGCGAGACTGAGCGGGGATCGGGCGATAGGGAACAAACTCCAAGACGTCGATAGTTTAGGGAATTTCTTTTTATGGTGAAAATAAGGCTAATGAAAAAAAAAAACATAAGACCTGCTTTATAGTTAGTTCAGTTAGTGTGCAAAGTTTTATGATCTAATTTGAAGTATTTTTTGAATACCACCATAGTTTATTGTTCGGTTTGGAGGTAACTTTGGATTTTTTTTCTATCGAGAAAATTTTATGGAATCATGTTTTCGTCACACATAGTACTTAACATTAATCCTCAACTTTACCATATATTTATTTCAAAATTAATGCTGCAGTATTTTCGACATAACGGAGGATCATGCTAAGCCATTTGAGGTAGTATAGACTCTTAATTCTCTTAGCTTAACCCTTTATCCACTGCAGAGCCCACATTTTCATACAATTAAAATATAAGTAAAAATCTTTGTAAAAAAAGCTTTTATTGAACTAAAAATACTAAAAAAAACTTACGTAATCGTAGAACTAAATAAATAAATAAATAAATAAATAAATAAATAAATAAACTTTAACATTATCTTAAAAAATTGAGACGTTAACGTCCTTTTTACACTTAAAGATAAGGCTCAAGCTTTTAAGAACATATTAAAGTTCTATGTTTACGTAAGTTTTATTTAGTACTTTTAGTTCATTAAAAGCTTGTTTTTAAAAAGATTTACTTAACCTACTTAAAAAAGAAAAAGAAAATAAGATGCTGAAGAATTAAATAAGGCTTCAAGAAATCCTAAAAAACTTTGGGTCACCATAAAACACATTACGAATACACAGAAGATCAAAAACTCCGCCAGCAACTTCTACTTCATTCACAGTCACCGACACAGTCTTGTTATGACGTAAATAATTTCTTCGTTAACATTGGGTCAAAGCTTGCGGAGAGGATCAGTAGCGTCCAAAACCATTCACCCGGTTCACAAGCCTCAAACAACAACTCTTTCGTATTAGAACAGACAGACCCTGATGAGGTTCTAAGGACTATAAACCTACTCAGAGTCGACGCTGCTACTGGCTGGGATGGCATATGTCAGACATTCTTGAGACGTTATGCCCAGACCCTGGCACCTATCTTATGCTACATTTTCAACCTTTGTTTTCAATCAGCTATATTCCCCACCTCTCTTAAACGGACAATAACATCCTATTTTCAAGGGTGGTGACGGGAGCTTACCTAACAACTATTGCCCGATAGCAGTCCTCAGTGCCATATCTAAGTTTCTCGAACGCCTCATAAACAAGCGCTTAGTACACTAACTACCTCGAACACTTCAAACTGTTATCTGCTCAGCAGTTTGGGTTTCGCAAAAACAAGTCGACGTGTGAAGCGGTTCACATGGTAGTTAACAATATAGTAGAAAACTTAAATTGTCACAAAAAAGTTCTCACTATATTTCTGGATCTTGAGAAAGCATTCGGCACTGTCCCCATCTCCACTCTTCTACATAAGCTTGAAGGTTTAAGTGTCAGGGGGTCTCCACTTAACTTTTTTAAGAGCTATCTTACTGATCGTACACAACCGGTTACTATAGAGAACTACAGCAGTGTTGATCTTCCCATTTGGTATGGCGTGTCTTAGGGTAGCATTCTGGGGTCCACATTGTTTCTCATATTTATTAACGACCTTTGCAATCTCTAGCTTCCGAAGGCAACGATAGTATCTTTTGCAGATGGCACTGCCACTACCTTTTCCGCAAACTCATGGTCGGAACTCTAGGCAGTTGCACAAGATGGCTTTAACTCTGCCTTAAAATGGTTGTCCTCCCACACCTTGACCTTAAATGCTGACAAAACTTTTCCAAGGTTTCCCAATCTAAAACTGTCATTACCCTAAAAGCTCACTCTTATCCCACACAAACTCAACCTGTTTGCCAAAGTCCTATTCTTTCCCCAGTAGACTAAATCAAATACTATGGAAAATTTTTGAATAAAAACCTTAACTTCAAATCTCACATCAACACACCCACACACACTCTCTCCGGCCGCATACGTAAGTTAATTTATATATTTAAAACCCTGCGACATGTAGCAAACTCCATAATCTTACGAAATGTATACTTTTGTGCTATGTCAATCAGTTTTAAGCTATTGTATCTTATGGTGTGGTTGAGCTACAAATACCATACTTAAGCCTCTGGAGATCGCGCATAGAGCTATTCTGCCACTTTCAAACACATACTTTTCCCAACTACCGAGCTCTATAAATCTTGTAACGTCCTTAACGTAAGACAGCAATTTATTTTACACATTGTCCTGTTATAACATCAAAGAACACCTTTCCGTCAAATCTCCAAACGCCGTAAGGACATGGTAAGCACTATTCCTCCTGCGCACACATCATTTATAAAAAAATTCGCCATCTACCTTGGCCTTCACTTTACAATAAAGTCAACAAAAAAAACCCTATATTTAGCTCAACGTTTTTTATTTTCAAAAATACTGTTCGCAAATTTCTTCAAAACCTAAAATACTACGATACTGAAGAATTCCTAATGAAGTGATCACAACAGACATACATACATCACACACCAAAGTAAATACTAACACTACCACACAGCACACTGACTCACTCGTACAAGCCTAGATCTTTGTTTTTATTTAATTGTTTATATAAGAACTAAAAATATTCACACGTGCTATTGTAATTCTTCCACTACGACAGGGGCCCGGAACTGTTTCTTCTAAACACATGCTACCCTATCTAGGAGAGAGTAATCTTCCCACAAACTAGATGTAAGATAATCGCTGTTCTACTCTTACTTCGCCATGTATCTAGTCTTAGTTAAAAATTAAACTTTCTTATTTTTATTTTTTTATATACATCGGGATTCTGGAGTCTCGGACCTTTGGAAGATGTACGAGGGGTCGAAGCCAATTCGCAGAGGCCCCTTAGACAATTTTAAATGATGAGGAGGCACCAATCGATGATTATCCCTATGCGCACTATGTAAGTACTCCCAAGGACAACCCCCGGTTGGTGCAGGACTATTGCAGAACGTGAAAACAAAACATATTGGGCTAAGGGTTTGGGTGGCTAAAGTGGATTGGGTAACTTGAACTATGGAAGAACTATGTCCCCCCCCTGCCTGACCAATGTTATATAATTTACACGGATAAAATGGCAGGGGGTGACTTGCACACTCAATAATGGGCCCCGGAAACGCTCGCTAGCACATAGTGACGTAGCAACAAGGGGGCAACACTTCCTGAGGTGCTTGAGGAGTGGAGAGGTATTCCACAGCTATCAGGACAATCCCGGAAGTATGGTCAAGATCCCTACCAGCACCTTACTGGAATACTTCCTTCCTCCGAGCATGTTTGCTCTTGCAAATCTCCGCTCAAGCCGGCCAAAAAAGGCAAGAAAGAGGTGGGAGTTCTGTTCCTCGTCAGTGTTCACTCCAGCCGGCCAATAAAGGCAAGCCAGAGGTGAAGAACAAGACTTCTCCCGGGAGATAAGGTCCGTGGGGTCGCTACTGCCCGACAACTCGCCAAATGCTGCCCTGCGGATTTTTGTATCTCTCTTGGTCTGGCTCCCTATCTTAGACCTGTTTCGGCAAAGTAAACTCTACCGGCACAGTCCCAGTGTTCGGGAGCGCGCAAGCCCCACCACGACGTCAACGTAGGGATACGTTTGTTTGTTTATTCTTCTCAGCAAACCCTTTCATTTGATATCCATATCATGGGAGAGCACAAAAAATTATTAGTCCGCCGTCTTGGGCTGTCCGCCATATTGCATTTAGAATTACGTCACTTAGCTTAATATGCATTGTCATCCAAACTAAACGTATATGCAAAATTTTATCTCAAGCGGTTGAGGATAACTGCTTTAAAATTTTGTTGCAAGATTTAAGGCGATCATACATACAGTTAAATAAAAGCTTGTAAAAGTGAAGCAGGCGGGTGGATAAGAAACAGAAGTTTTTGGCATACGTACCTACATTATTGTATACACATAGCCCCCGGCTATTCGCTACGGTCTATTTTTTAGTTATATAATTAATAAAAGTTATATTTAAAAACCATAAAATTTTACCCTCATTTCTTTTTGCTACTCCATCATCAGACCCTGATTACCATCTATCTATAACCTATTCATTGAGACCATTTCAATGAGCCCAAACACAATACCTCTGCTGTATGTTGGTGAGGGAGTTGGGTATCCTGCAAATTCTAGGTAATGCTGCAGCATCAGTTCAAGGTTACTATGATATTCTAATATTATTGAAGTAACAAAATATCAAAGTCGATCAGACCTGTTGAAAATGCTCACATCCATTCATCAATTATAAAAGAACTGATAATTTTCAACCGCCTGTGCAGATTTTCTTGAATCAAGCTAAGAACACTCACGATCAACTCAGCTTTCAAACAAATAAAAAAACATTAATCGATTCAGTCGTTTGGGAGCTACGATGACACAGACAGATACACTACACACGTTAAACTTATAACACCCCTTTGTTTCTGTCGGGGGTTAACAAGAGGAAGCTTGGGCTCATTTTCGGGAAGATTTTTACACAGGGTGATAAAATGGTATAGCGAGTGGAGATACATCCTACAAAGGACATTCACACTTACTTACTACCTCTTGAAAGAGCACAGAGAGCAATTTTAAAAGTAGCAAACTTCCATCCCTTTCTCTATCCTACAGATCTGCTATACAAATCCTGTAACGTGCTGACTGTTCGCCAGCTTTTTATAATGCACTTGGTATTAAAACAGCACACCATGCTCTCCTATAACACTGAAAGTACTAATAAGAGACGGAATGATATTGTATGAATGATATTGTATGTGAGTCAAACGCATCCTCTAAATATGTTTTTGTAAATAGATTTTATACATTTTTAGGCCCATTTCAGTACAACAAATTAAATAGGAAATTAAGTATGTATAAATTAAATAATTACGACTGCAAAAAGGTTAATCTGCAATTTTTACTTAGAATATCATACAGTGAGACAGAGGATTTACTTGTTGTATGTAAATAAAACACGTTAGTCTTTTAAGTTAATATTAGTTTCTATTTTAGTCTTCTCCATTGTTAATTTTATATTTTTAAAATTTTAAGCACTTTTCTAGCCTGAAACACAGGTTCTACCGAGTTCAGGCAAATGAGCAACTGTGCCCTCTATAATTTTTAAGTTATGTTACTGTAAATCTGCACCATTTTTATAAATAAATGATATTATTATTATTATATTATTATTATTCAAGAGCAGTTATCCGAATGCCATCATGAACATCTGTGAGTACTTGCTGTACTCACTGATGTTCTATAAAATTTAAGCAAATATTTTACTTTTACATACTTAATTAATTTTATCGCAATAAAATTAAGACTTAATCAAATAAAACTCTAGTCAAAGTCAACCTTTAATCTTGTGTACGTGTAACAAAAAAATGTACAGATTCACTCACGTGCTACGATGATGATAAAAACTCACGATCGTCTCGGGTGCAAAGTATGAAAGGTTGAGACGAAGTTTGTTTTTAAAAGCCTCCTCCAACATTCATTATTAGAGCTAGATAGTCAACTCCAAGATGTGAGATAGACCACTGTTCGTGAAATTGAAGTATCATGGCTCATCCATGATACTTCAATTTCACGAACAGTGGTCTATCTCATGTCTTGGAGTTGACTATCTCAAAAAAAAAAATTAAAATCGAGCCGACTCGGGACGCCTTTTTTAGGGTTCCATGCCAAAATGATAAAAAGGAACCCTTATGGTGCGACTCAGTCTGTCTGTCTGTCTGTCTGTCCGTCTGTCACAGCTGGATATCTCAAGAACTAATGCTAATAAACTTGAATTTTGGAATAGTTTTAGATGTCGTTTGCCCAACTATTTTGCAAATAAGAATGATTTTTTTTTGTGCAACAGGGACTGAAACGGTGTCTTAAAAATTCGAAGTGGAGCTACTAGGGCATGTGGGGTATCATATGAAAGAGCGCGATGTTTGCACATTTTCAAACATTATTTCTTTTTTTTTTAAGCCTAATAGTTTTCGACTTTTGATAAAAAATGTAATAAAAAAAACCGTGTCCGCCCCTTGCCCTCCCCCTTATCTCCGAAGTTTGCATAGAGAAAAATCTGAAATTATTCTATTCTAGTATAGGTAAAGATTACAGGAAAAATAAAACGATTTCTCTAAATATTGTAGCACACTTTTTTTATAGTACGTGAATGGATGGTGCGCGAGTCTGACTCGCTTTTGGCCGGTTTTTGTTTGCGTGGAGTAATGCTCATGCGTACTGCACTACCACGGGGAGATAGTGCAGTTATATGGGACTCCAACCCACTAAAACTCCACGGTGTCCTCCTCTGCGGCTTGTGGCGGGAACCTAGACACGCGTCAGCTCTCATCCGTGAACCCGCCGCGGCTGTCCATCACCGGACCCTTCTCTAGGGAGTAGCCTCCATCACCGTCGCACCAGAACACATTGCACGCCATGACCGTCCCAGGGACCAAACCAGCACATGGGCGCTAGACGACCCCGTGTCTATGCACCCTTAGTCCTCCTGCGACCGGTCAGGTCAGTGGCCCGGCCGCCTACTACTTTTCGGCCGCAGAGGATAGGGAGAGCGGCCAACGACATACCGACACCCCTGCGGCCCCACCGCGTCCGCCATCAGACGGTGGCGACCCCGTCAAGGCCCCGGAAGTAGGGACAGCGGCGCACCGGAATACCGGCACTCCTTTACCGCCACGGCCTCCAACCCTCAGCCTCTTGTAGCGACATCGCCCAAGCGGCACCGCAATCTACTTCTTAGCCGCTACGTTGTCGGCTTAACGGCAAAAGCCCTGACGAGCGGCCCATCTTCGGATTCCTCTTTTCTTCACCGTGGGTGATCAAGCCACGGCTACTGAGCCTCTCGGGACGCCTGACAGATGTAAAACATTGAAAATATTTTGTGTATATGTATGAGCACTTATCTACGCATGGCGATGCTGTTGTCGTGGCGACGGTCTGACCCGTTGCATTAGATGTTTCATATCAAATGCAGCTTTGAATTCGCATTTATTTATTAAAATGTGACAGACCAATGAATTTAGAACTTGTTACAGACTAACGGTATGGCTAAATCTATAATATTTATATATAATTATAATATTTTATATTACCAGCCTATTATTGCCCCACTGTAAGGCAAAGGCCTATTTCGGCAGCATACAATCTAATGTCTAAAGTCGTACTACTAACTACTACATTCAAATAAAGAGACTAGTAGCGCCATCTGCTACGTTTTGTCAAAACTAGATAAACACTCCTGCGTTTCCACCGCAATCTATTACGCACGACGTAGTAGCAATTAATTAGATTAGACCAACATTCATTTTAAGTAAACATAGTGCTAGTTTCAGTTGATTTATTGATTACCCTTATTAATACTGACAGTGGAGGCTCACCCACCCTTTTCAATATTAAGTTATTACTGACATTGGAGGCTCACCCACCCTTTTCAATATTAAGTTATTACTGACATTGGAGGCTCACCCACCCCTTTCAATATTAAGTTATTACTGACATTGGAGGCTCACCCACCCCTTTCAATATTAAGTTATTAATGACATTGGAGGCTCACCCACCCCTTTCAATATTATGTTAATTCTGACATTGGAGGCTCACCCACCCCTTTCAATATTATGTTAATTCTGACATTGGAGGCTCACCCACCCCTTTCAATATTATGTTAATACTGACATAGGAGGCTCACCCAGCCCTTTCAATATTATGTTAATTATGACATTGGAGGCTCACCCACCCCTTTCAATATTATGTTAATTCTGACATTGGAGGCTCACCCACCCCTTTCAATATTATGTTAATTCTGACATTGGAGGCTCCCCCAGCCCTTTCAATATTATGTTAATTATGACATTGGAGGCTCACCCACCCCTTTCAATATTATGTTAATTCTGACATTGGAGGCTCACCCACCCCTTTCAATATTATGTTAATACTGACATAGGAGGCTCCCCCAGCCCTTTCAATATTATGTTAATTATGACATTGGAGGCTCACCCACCCCTTTCAATATTATGTTAATTCTGACATTGGAGGCTCCCCCAGCCCTTTCAATATTATGTTAATTATGACATAGGAGGCTCCCCCAGCCCTTTCAATATTATGTTAATTATGACATTGGAGGCTCACCCACCCCTTTCAATATTATGTTAATTCTGACATTGGAGGCTCACCCACCCCTGTCAATATTATGTTAATTCTGACATTGAATGCTCACCCACCCGTTTCAATATTATGTTAATATTGACATTGGAGGCTCACCCACCCCTTTCAATATTAAGTTATTACTGACATTGGAGGCTCACCCACCCCTTTCAATATTATGTTAATACTGACATAGGAGGCTCCCCCAGCCCTTTCAATATTATGTTAATTATGACATTGGAGGCTCACCCACCCCTTTCAATATTATGTTAATACTGACATGGGAGGCTCACCCACCCCTTTCAATATTATGTTAATTCTGACATTGGAGGCTCACCCACCCTTTTCAATATTATGTTAATACTGACATGGGAGGCTCACCCACCCCTTTCAATATTATGTTAATTCTGACATTGGAGGCTCACCCACCCCTGTCAATATTATGTTAATTCTGACATTGAATGCTCACCCACCCGTTTCAATATTATGTTAATATTGACATTGGAGGCTCACCCACCCCTTTCAATATTAAGTTATTACTGACATTGGAGGCTCACCCACCCCTTTCAATATTATGTTAATACTGACATAGGAGGCTCCCCCAGCCCTTTCAATATTATGTTAATTATGACATTGGAGGCTCACCCACCCCTTTCAATATTATGTTAATTCTGACATTGGAGGCTCACCCACCCTTTTCAATATTATGTTAATACTGACATGGGAGGCTCACCCACCCCTTTCAATATTATGTTAATTCTGACATTGGAGGCTCACCCACCCCTGTCAATATTATGTTAATTCTGACATTGAATGCTCACCCACCCGTTTCAATATTATGTTAATATTGACATTGGAGGCTCACCCACCCCTTTCAATATTAAGTTATTACTGACATTGGAGGCTCACCCACCCCTTTCAATATTAAGTTATTACTGACATTGGAGGCTCACCCACCCCTTTCAATATTAAGTTATTACTGACATTGGAGGCTCACCCACCCCATTCAATATTAAGTTATTACTGACATTGGAGGCTCACCCACCCCTTTCAATATTAAGTTATTACTGACATTAGAGGCTCACCCACCCCTTTCAATATTATGTTAATACTGACATGGGAAGCTCACCCAGCCCTTTCAATATTATGTTAATTCTGATATTGGAGGCTCACCCATCCTTTTGTTAATACTATTGAACCTGGACCCCTCTTAAAGCATTTACCATGAGGCTGCGTCCTATTTAAAAGCGATCGTCGCTTGAATACGCGTTCGTCGTGTCCATATGTCACTTTTTGTTCGGTGAACATAAACGCGTTGCCTCGCCGACATTATGGACGCGACGATCGAGTATTCGCGCGACGATCGCTTTTACATAGGACGCGGGGTTAGACCAACCGAGGCAGTCATTAAGGTATAGACGCCAGCACATCAAGCTACCCGAAACTGTCAAATTTTCCCAATAAACCTTGAACCTAATGCTTTAGCAATAAAGTTGAAAATCTATTAAAGAAATTTGACAGACTAGCCTGATGTGCTGGTGTCTATATAATAATCAAATACACTAACCTTCTCTTTCCCTCTCTGCATCAGAAACACCGGAGACTCTTTCAAGAGTGTCAACATCACAATATATAGAATCGACATCGATAAATGAAGATAGACCACCACATTATAATTCAAGTACCCTCCAAAGATATATGATACCAATAGTCCGAAGAAATATGAAGATACTACTGTGGACATCATGGATCCTCTTATAGAATCTTGTGATATTTCTGATATGTATATTGATGATATCGTTTGGCCTGCTGTTCCTAAGCCAGCTAGGGCCATTGCTGTGAGTATCAGAGGTACTGAGTTGGTGATTGAGATTATCGTCCATGCCAACTGTAATAGAAGTAAAGGTGATTGTTAGAATGATTGAAACAAAGAATAAGTAAGTACCTAATAGTATACAAGGATAAATAATTATTTTACTGGTGTTATCAGAACGTCTCTTATACAGTTTTCCATTTGAGAAGGATTGCATTTGTATCTCGACACGCGGCAGGTTGGCAAACCAAGTTAAAGAAAATAATGGTGAAAATGGGAATAATAATGGCCAAGTTCAAATATTAGGAATATGTGTGGTTGTCGACTTCGCCGACAAAAGAATTGAGATCTAAATGGGTGCCAAGTTCTGTAGATAATCCTGATTTCTTTTTATAAGAACATACGACATTATAAAATAAATTGGAAACACAATTTCTTGTTTTTTTTTCTGCTATAACAACGATTGCTATTTAAAAATATTACTTCTTTAATTTGAACAGTCGAATTATTTACACACAGCAGATAACTTAGGATAAATCGAAGCTTAAGATTTGACTTGGCTAGTTTTCCCATACATGTTATCTTATATTTGGCTAATCAACTTCTTTATGTTATACGCCAGTTACTGTTTTTATATTGTAAGGTGAACATATCTCACTCTTCTAAAAATTTGGTTTGCTGGTAAAAACTAGCCAAGTCAAATCTTAAGCTTCGATTTATCCTAAGTTATCTGTTTGGTGTAAAGAAATCAAATTAAAGAAATAATATTTTTAAATAGCAGACATTGTCGTAGCAGAAAAAAAAATCTTGGTAATTGTGTTTTAATTTAGTTTAGAATGTTGTATGTTCTTATAAATAAATTTTAGGATTATCTACAGAACTTGGCACCCATTTAAATCTCAAGTCTTTTATCGACGTAGTCGACAATCACACATATTCTTAATATTGAGCTTCCATTTTCACATTTATGTTTTTGATGGGATTATGAACTACAGGAGAAAATAGGAATGTTACCCAAGTAAGGGACTGAATTCATCAAATTAAGATAAGGTGGCATATTTTTTGCAAACACTCTCAGGACTTTTCAATCGTCTATCTTTCTCCATTGACTCTAAGCTATTAGCACCCATGGTAAATAGAAACATATTTTAAATAAAAAACAAAATTAAATTAATTACTTACCACAAACGGTAACCCAAAGAGCATCGCACCATATTTCCTCCCCAACAAGTTCACAATATACCCGCAGAATGGTGTGGCCAACATGGCGCCAACGTTGGTCAAGCTACCCAGTAGTGACACGTGCACTGAAGACATTGGCTCTGAGAGGACTGTGTCATTGGACATGAAGTTGGCCACATTATAGGAAGGCCAGGAGAAGACCAGGCCAGTGAGGGTGGTGAGGTAAGCAACTGGAAAGTATAAAAAGTCTGGATTAAGAATTTGAATTACATTCGGTTAGAGTCATGAGCAACAGTAAGGTAACGGAGTAAATGGTCTAAATTCATTAACACGCAATAAGTATGTGTGCTCCTATTCTTTATCTGTATGAAAATATAACTATGTAGGTGTGGTTTGTATAGTTTGGAGATATTTATTACAAACGCCTGATTTAATTATATGTGCAATAACACTTAATGTATTTTGTATTAAGAACGCCTAGTGGTATTTATACGCAATGATTGTTTGAGACGTTGCTATCAAACTTTGTGCAGGCGTCTGTTATCATCAAGCAAAACATCACAGCCTCTTTTCTTACATCTGATTACTGCTCCCTAAGCTTAGAATATCGTCATGATCAGTTAATAGATTGATGAGGTCAGAAAGCAGAAGCTAAGTGCAAGTTATTGACAGTCTGCAGTCCTGGAAGCTAGCTACATTTTCGTAGGGAACTGACCAAAATGGAAAGATGATGAATCTGGACGCAACAATTCGTTCGAAAATTTTGCAAAAATTTGTGACTGACACATATAAAAGCTTTTTATTAGTCAATATTAATTGTTGTTTGTTACACATATAACAACTTGTTAACATTACAGACTAGCATATAAATAAAAAAGTCAGTCTCATCATAAACACTTTGCGTTGTTGTGAATACAAATAAAGTGTCTCCTATCTGGGAAGTCCTAATCACAGATAACGTTTTGTTCTATTTGCATGGGTAATACTGAACATCGCATAATAAAGTGATACTGTTCTGAGTAATACATAGTCTCACTGCAAGGCAAAGGCCTATTTTCATATAAAGATAAAATTCGCTACGATCACCATGATTGTTTATTTGTAATAACTGTGTTGGCAGTCAGTTCTGGTCTCCTTACAAAGATTTTCATTATCGGTAAGTAAGAGAAAATAAACAGTGAGTAAACGTGATCATGAAAGCTCTCTTCCGTTTAGAGTAGAGGCTTTGCAGTGCAATTCCATAACAATCTGATGACATTGTTTTTCATCATTATCACCGATCACTCAATCTGCGTAGCCTTTTCTCAACTATGTTGGGGCGGCTACCAGTCTAAACGGATGCAGCTGAATAATAATAATAATAATATTCCACAACTATCACACAACGCCGTCTAGCCTCAAGCTAAGCAGAGCTTGTGTTATGAGTACTAGACAACTGATAAACATACTTATATATTTCTAAATACATACATATATAGATAAATTACACCCAGACACAGAACAAATGATCATGCTCATCACACAAACATTTGTCCTGGGTGGGAATCGAACCCACGACCTCCGGCATAGCAGTCAGGGCCACTAACCACTAGACCAACAGGCCAGTCCAGCCAGGGCAAGCCAGTGAATATCAGTATTTTACATGGTGCGACTGCTTATCTGATCTCCACAACCCAGTAACTGGGTAATACGATACCCCTCGGTAAGACTGATCGTCAGACTTTCGGGCTTCTGACGATCCGTAACGAGTAACCACACACACAAAGATCCACGAATGACAGCCAGGACCAACGGCTTTACGTGCTTTCCGAGGCACGGAGGTGTCTCGTTATGTAAAGATGTTCAACTATCCACGGACCAACCCCGGCAAGCGCAGCTTAACCTGATCGATCGACCCGTGCGGTTGTTATTACTTAGCCATGAGCCATTATCACCGATCACTATACGTATACTTTTAGGTTTCGTTATAATCCACTAACAAATCACGATTGAGATAAATATTGACATCACTTTTTACAAAAACACTTCTGACCACAAAATCTTCTTGTTTACAGAAGGACACTGCTTCTTCTTTTGACATAATCACTTTGTCGCCATTTCCACGGTTTGTCACGGGTTAAATTCATCCTTTTTAATCCGCAACTACATAATAACATACATTTAATCCAATACTAACTTGCTAAAGTCGCAATACCCTGCACGAGAAATCCTCTCACAGTCACTTTATCAGCATCCATGCTTAACAATCACAGATTTCAGATCAAATGACTCCTCACTAGATGTTACTCAATATAAAGAAGTAAGGATCTCTTAAACAAATAGTTCATTACTCTTTATTGTTTGTTGTATAGTAAATGATAATGTGGGGTGAGCGGAATAATAACCGTCTGTCGATAAAAATTGTTATGAATTATATGTGAGACTATTCAAGTGTTATCTGAAAAGGCTGTTATCAGGTATTACCTAATGCATCTTAATGGATAATTTGTGCGATATGGAATTCAAGGGTTTTGATGTTGTACAGACGCCAGCAGGTCAACCTACCCGAAACTGTCAGATTTTCCCAATCAACCTTGAACCTAATATTTTAGCAATAAAGTCGAAAATCTATTAAAGCAATCTGACAGATTGTAGTAGCTTGATGTGCTGGCGTCTGTACCTACTAGTACTACAAAGAGCGTATGTCTACACTCTTTTGCAAAAAAAAAAAACAGGCACCTAAGTAAATTTACGTTCTAAGGTCGATTTGAGTTAATTAAATAAAATTAAATTGTTTGACGTCCGAAAGAAGTCTGGCATTTTTTTTTTAATTTTCGATGAATTCTTTAAAGCCGATGTAGGCGGCCAAACAATAAGAAATGGTCGGTAATAAAGACAAGAAGATTTGTTCTACAAATGTAAAAACCTAATAACTAGTGTGACCTCCTCTTGCCAAAGTCACAGCTTGAATCCTTCTGGGCATGCTTTGCACGATGTTTTTAATAACGTTTTAAGGATTACGTTCCTACTCTTCTGCAATGACTCTTTTTGGCTCCCTGCTGATTTGTGGAACAGGTTGCACTGATCTTACCCGTCTCTTAAGAACATCCCAGACATGCTCAATTGGATTGAGGACAGGACTTCGAGCTGGCCAATCTAAACGACGGATCCTAACTTCTTGCTTGTATGCTTCCACGACGCCAGAACGGTGCGGGCGAGCATTGTCGTCCATAAAAATGGAATCTTTCCCAAATGCAGTCAATGTGGGTTGTGCATATGGAATTAGGATTTCCATTATGTACCGGTGTGCATTTAATGTTCCATTTTCCATGAAAAGTAACTCCGTACGCTCCGTCGAATTAATTACTGCCCAAAACATAACGGAGCCTTCGCCATAAGGAGTGATTTTTTCGAAAAACACTTCCGTATAGCGTTCCCGTGGTCGTCGCAGCAATCGCCGGCGTCGGTCCTCTCCACACAAAGAGATTCTAGCTTCATCAGAAAACAATACGTTATTCCAGTCCTCCAGAGTCCATGAAGCACAGTTTCGAGCATACTGAAGTCGAGCAACACGGTGCTCACGGAGTAATTTAGGGCCCCGAGCCGGGCGGTAACTCCTGATATTGGCAGTCAAAAGCCTCCTGACCGTCCACAAGCTAACTTCTACTCCTCTTACTTCTTCAAGGCTCTTCTTCAGGTCCACACTTGACGCCTTAGGATTCTGCAATGCCTGACTCACCAAAAAGCGGTCATCTCTTGGTTCTGTGCATCGTTTTCTTCCCGAACCGGGTCTTCTTTTGACCGAACCGGTCTCTTGATACCGTTGCCAAGTCCTCTGGACAGTTGAACGACTCACATTTAGCCGCTAAGACACGTAAGTTTGCGAACAACCTTCTTCAAGTAGGGCTATAATTTTACCGGCCCTTATCGCTTTATCACCCATATCAAAAAGAGGTATTTAATGTAAAAAGAAAGATTAAATTGTTTAATTTGCAGAAATAATCCAAAAAGTTTTAAAATTTTAGTAATCAGTAAAAAAATCGTTTCAGCAATTCGCGCCATTAGTAAAGCAATTTTATAATAATCCACAATTTTCTTTTGTTAATTTCAAAATTAAAATTTAGAACGTAAAGTGTCATGCCAGGATGCTTCAAATAACATGCCAATACATCGTCAATTTAATAAAACCTCTTTCTTGTTCCTCTTCATTGAAATAGAGAAAAAAATCTAAAGTGTCCGTTTTTTTTTGCAAAAGAGTTTATATATTAATATATGATTCCATGAAACTGCTTTATTTCACTATATCGAATAAATTAGTTGAAACATGTAAATGTTTAAGCTTATCATCGTTAATATTTCAGACATCATCCAACAACTGAACCTTCCCTTCCTGAGTCTTGCTCGTTCTTGGTTCCTGTCGTTTTCCTTGATACTTTATACATTTGCATTAAGTTCTCTAATATTCCTTAGTTCCTAGCCACTGAAATCATCAATCAAACTGCGTTTTTCATTAACTGGCCTTCCACTCCGTCAAAGCTCAATCTTCAGCCTCCCACTGTGTAATCAATAGTTAATTAATTACTACTAAAACATTTTTATAGCACAGAAGATTCCAGCTCAACAATGTGTAAAGAGATCAGAAAGCATAACAATTATGTTCCCAGTGAAATGCGGTCTTAGATTGATGTAATTTCTGCCAGCGTCGCTGGTTGTTTGAAATAGTTACCGTGGCCCTGGCACAGGCAACTGAAGGAACACGGGTGGGTTTTAGTCAGTAAAAGTCTGACACGCCCTCCCGCTCCACTCAGAGCGGGATAAGTTATTTGATGATTTCCCACCCAAACAAAAATAAAAAGATGTAATTTAGCTTTTTCATGGCCAATGTCATATTGATGGCTTCGCTATGACGGCACAAATGAAGTCATTTGATTTGATTATATATGATTTGACGATATTTTCGGGCGTACGGGCGAAATATTTGCTATGCAATTTTTGTGATTTTTCAAAAGATTTTTATTACTTAGGTCATTGATTTGCTCAATTAACTATGTAAATAGATAATTACGACGGTAATGTTCTAATGTTCCGAGTTTATCTAAAAATGTGTAAAATGACAGCACCCAGTAATAGCAGCAAACAAATAAATTAAAAAATTTGCTTCCGTAGGGAAAATTGGAGTTCCCCAGGGAACAATACTTGATCCTCATATTTCTAATAAATACTGTATTGAAAAATGATGAATATGGAACTTTTACAAATCCCTTTTAATTTCTCGCCTAGTTCAGAAGGTAGAGTCAATACCCTAAGTTAACCTCTCTTTACCACCACAAATGCTGCTGGATTATTATTATATGTATAATGTACATGATATTAGCATTCACTATGTAATTCTTGTTGCTATGCTGGTGAGATTTTTTTTTATATATACAGGGTCATTGGTAAAACACCAACAACCTCTTAAGGGGTAAGGTAAGGTACTCATCATTATGAACAACTTTTAGTATGGGACCAAACGTGAAATCGCGAAAAAAATCAGCTGTTCAGTACATTTATGTTCGCGTAATTCGTCAAAATGTACTGAACAGCTGATTTTTTTTGCGACTTTTGATTTGGTCCCATAGTAAAAGTTGTTCATAATGGTGAGTACAATGACCCCTTAAGAGGTTGCTGGTGTTTTACCAATATATATATATATATTTTTATTTATTTATTTGAACATCTAGCAGTATACGGACGATAATAATACACCCCACCCTACTAGATTACTTGACATCAAAATAACGCTGTATAACTCGTAAATCTAAGATAATGCAGTCTATTTGCAGACTAACTTATATGTATAATGGTTAGCTTGTACCACAGGACTTGCTATTTTAAGTTCAGTTTATCTTCAATGCGAATGCACTTGCATTACAATGTATTTGATTGTATGCGTGTGTAGCCTCCACGAGTTATGTTATATATATTTACAAATGCACCGTGAACTTCTTTTCTTTACGACTCGACAAAAACTACCGAACGGATTTTCATACAGTTTTCACCAATGAACGAAGGAAGATTTAGGTGCTGTGTAAATTGGCTGAAATATGACGATGATTATTGAAGATGCCGGGAAAAAATCATGCCGGCTGTACGCGTTACGGTAGTTCCGTGGGCTATTTCCGACCTCTACGAGGACGAAGCCGCGGGCAAAATCTATTATATTATTTTGCCCACGATTATATTATTTTACTCTATTATATTTTTTTTTAGCTTTAAAAAAAAAAACTAAAATATGGCGTCGAAAAATTCATCCGCATCGCTGTCATCTGGTAATGTACCCAAGAGACTGGCGGCATTGCCACGTTGTATGGCAATGCTTAGCCTCTGGCCAAGGTAAAAGCCTGCCCTTGGGTCACGGGAAGTGTCAACCAGCAGTTTGGAGATATCCTTGAACAAACCATGAGCACACGGACCCCACGGCCCGAGGGTTTCAACCCCAAACGGCTCGAAAATATAGTTACCGATAAGGTTATTATACTTCCGCCGCTTGAGGTTTTTCGCAGCCGCAGCAGCAGCGCCAGCACAGCACGCTGTGCCTGGAAGATGGGAAGGCGCAAGAGTATCGACACACGTTGCGTCCCACACTAAACTATACCCACCTTCCATGGAAATAAAGACATGCCGTCCGGTCTCTTGCCATCGTCGCGTGCCAAGCCATTGGGTTCTAATACAGCTGGAACGCCGACAGTGACAAGGGCACGTCGGATGATGTCATTAATGTTTGCGTGCCGCGCTAAGCGACCCGCACTCCGGCTGCAAGACAGGCCGTGGTGTCCGAGGCTGTTGACAACTTCACCACAGTGACAGCGATGAGGAGAACAACAGGGAGCTCCTAGTCGCAGGGAAGCGGCGAGGCGGAAAGTAGTGTCGTCGAACAAAGTGCCTATGTTCGACGATGGTAGTGCATGGAGCCACAAACCCGATTCCCACTTACCTACAGCCAGCAGTCGCGCACGCTCCGCAGTAGTAGCAGACGTGTCAAGTAAATTGTTCTGTACTACTCTGCAGAGCGGCTCATCCCACCGTCTCTGGGAAGATGGATTGTCGGGTAGGTCAGAATTCGGGCAAGCGAGTCTCCAGGCATCAATAGCCTCGGTAAAACAAGGCACATCAAAATTAACCAGTGTGGAGGCTAGGATTTTCCTGATTAATTTCTCAGTGCCGTGGATCGAGGATATGAAATCAAAAAAAAAAAAAACATATATTTATTGCATTCTGACAGGCCAGCTGCCGTGGTTGGTTAAGATACCACCTGTCATGTCGCAGGTCGTGGGTTCGATTCCCATCCAGGACAAACATTTGTGTGCATGAACATGTCTGTTTATCTGTCTTGTAATTATCTATATAAATATACATTTACAAAAAAAAAGTAGTGAATAAAGTATATCAGTTATCTGGTTTACATAGAACAAGCTCTGCTTAGTTTGGGTTCAGCGAACCGTGTGTGAACAATGTCTCAGGATATTATTGTTATTTTAGTGTCTTTGACATATCTCGGGACTCTGCGGTCCCGGACCTTTGGTAGGCGTATGTGGGGCCGAAGCCAACTCGCAGAGGCCCGTTAGACGCTTTTAATGAGATGAAGCACCAACCGACTATTATCTCTGTACGCACAATGCAAGCCCGGTTGGTGTAGGACTATTGCAGGATATGGAAACAAAGATATTGGAATATTTGTTGGATGGCTAAAGTGGACTAGTTACCTAGAACTATTATTATTATTATTAAACAAAGTATAGGGAGGCTACAGTACAATATAAAAGCAGGTTAATTTTTCAAAACCATTCGCATATTCCCAAGCAGTAAAACATAATTAAGCATTCTACAGTGCCAATACCTTAAGGGAGTGTAGTAAGTAACTACTCATGAAAATGAACAACTTTTACTATGGGACCAAATCGTGAAAAAAAAATTACCATACGTAACTCGACATAATGTAGGGAACTTTTTTTTTTAACCGACTTCAAACAAGAGGTTCTGTATTCGACCCGTATGTATTTATGCATGCTTGTTTGTATGTCCGCGATTTTTTCAAAACCTAAGGAACCGTTTTGATGATTTTTGACTAAACGAATCTACATACTTTCAGGAAGGTTTCAGTATATACATAATACATACATTATTCTTATGTACCATAGATATCCGTTATCTACGAAGTTATATGCATAAATGTACTGTATCTCAGGCTTTTCTAAGCTGATTTTGATGATTCTTCTTTTCGCTCGTCTTAGACTTATGTAAATATTCAACTGAAAATGGAAAAATAAATTTACTTTATAAGTTACAAGGAATAGAGATCCGCGGAAAAACTCATGAATGGTTTAAATCATACTTGGAAAATAGGGAACACCAAATTGAAGTCGAATACTATAATGAACATACTAACCAAATACAACACATTCGATCGGACAGCAATAAAATTAATGCCTCAATCCCCCAAGGGAGTGTAATTGGACGCCTTTTATTTATAATTTATATAAACGACCTCCCAAGAATCATACACGAGTCATGTATTCTGTTTGCTGACGATATCTCAGTACTAACTTCATGTCAAAACAATAGCAACCTAACTGAAACACTGACAAATACACTCAACAAAATAATAATATGGATGACAGAACACCACCTCGAGATTAATTTTAATAAAACTAAAATCATGTCCACCCACGCCAATAAGCACCTTTAGGTATAAATTTTATTTACAATGACATAAAAATAGAGACAGTACAAGAATTCACGCTACTCGGTCTATCCATAGAAACAAATTAAAAAAATTTGGTCAAAATTATCTAAATTGAGGGCATAAGCAATGCCCTCCGCGAAATTAAAAAACCACAAACCTTCAGACAGCCCTGGTTACGTATTATGCCTATGCATACGCATGGTTAAGCTATGGCGTAATATTATGGAGAAACAGTATACATGCACCTTTCACACTACAAAAACGACTAATCAGAATCCTAGTTAACATAGAAGACACAGACAGCTGCAAACCACATTTCCAAGAACACAAACTTTTAACACTTCCCTGTGTATATATATATATATATATATATATATATATATATATATATATATATATATAGAAATATATATATATATATATATAGAAATATGCAAATTTGTTAGAAACAACCAACAATTAAATATACACTACGACACAAAAATAGGCTAAACCTACCTGGTGACTCTAAGCTGAAAATGCACTCAACAAGCGCTTTAGTAATGTCAGTTAAAATATACAATAAAATACCAGAAGCAATTAAAAATGAACAAAAATTTAATATATTTATAAATAAACTGAAACAATACCTAATCTATAAATGCTATTATAATATTAATGAATATTTTGATAATAAATTAAATGAATAATTCAAAATGAAAACCAAAAATAGGAAATTAAATCAAAGTCGAAGTGAGTAGTAGAAAAATATTTATATTTTACTTTTTTCACATAATATAATAATAGCCCTCTTCCTCTATCCTACCTTGCTGTGCCCGACAGGGTCCACAATGATCTAAAATTATGTATATTTTATAATGTACCTACCACCTAAGTTAACATTGTGGAATGCAAATAAATTATTAAGTATTGAGTAGGTACTTTTGAAAAAGTTAAAACCGACTTCAAAACCCTAAAACGAATAAAATGACTTTCATAAAAAACTTAAGAGCTTCTGAAGTCGGTGTCTTTAATTCTTCAATGCACCTTAGCTTGGCACCGACTTCAGAAGTTGTTAAGTTTTTTTATGGAAGTTGTTTTTCATATTTCAGTTTAGGTTTATGTACAATAAAATTCAGAGTTCAACCTAACCTACTCAGCGTGCTGTGCTGGCGCTGCTGCTGCGGCTGCGGAAAACCTCAAGCGGCGGTAGTAATCGGTAACTATATTTTCGAGCCGTTTGGGGTTGAAACCCTCGGGCCGTGGGGTCCGTGTGCTCATGGTTTGTTCAAGGAAATCTCCAAACGGCTGGTTGACACTTCCCGTGACCCAAGGGCAGGCTTTTACCTTGACCAGAGGCTAAGCATTGCCATACAACGTGGCAATGCCGCCAGTCTCTTGGGTACATTACCAGACGACAGCGATGCGGATGAATTTTTCGACGCCATATTGTAGTTTTTTTTAATAGTTTTAGTTGGTTAGGTTATTATTTTTGTAACTTTATTTTAGTGTTAGATTATTTCTCATTTCAATGTTTAATAAAACCTACTCAGAATAGGTTGAACTCTGTATTTATTTGTACAGTAACTGTATAATAATTTGAATATTTGTATTCATATGTATAATTTAATCCATCTTTAACCGACTTGAAAATAGGAGGAGATATGTGCATGTTCGTCTGTATGTATGTTTCCTTTTATAGACGTTCATCGATATTTTCGTCAATTGTGGACCAATTCTGAAAATTATTTTTACATTTGGTAGAAAAAGCTTGCGCGGTGTGCCTATATAAATTGTATTAACTTCGCTTGGGTAGTTTTTGAGTTAGCTTTGATAATACCTATGTTTTTTTTTTTTGTGATGGGCTTGCTGTTGTCTAGGTCAGAGGTGACAGAGACAAAGTCGACGATGGATTGAACTTACCCAGAAGAAGCCTGTTCACTCTCTTTAATCTACTTTGTGTATCTTGATGATGTTATGATACAACTGGTGCCCTATGAATTGTTGTGGGGTAGGTACCATAACTAAAAAGTGTAAAATAAAAACCTTTTTTTACAAAAAAAAAAAAAAAAAACAATCGACTTTCAAAAAACATTACGAAGTGCAAAAATAACTTTAATTTCGGAAGTCGGTGGCAAAAAGAAACTAAAATACAGATCCAAAGACACCGACTTCCGAAGTTAAAGTTATTTTTTACTTTTTAGTCTTTTTTTTTTTTGAAATGCGTTAATTTTTTTTTTGTAAAAAAGTCTTTTCCTAGTGTCGGTGCAAGCACGATATGTAAGAAGTCAGCTAGATTGTTGAGAGATCAAGCAAGCTTGCAGGTATCATTATACAAAGTAAAAATCTAATCTCATATATATTTTTCTTTTACAGACGTGTTAAGCACAGCACACGAAACATATATCAAACAACCTGCATGCTGTGCTTAGGGGTGGATGGTTAGACTCTGATAGGCGGGGGTTATCGTCGTCTTTATGCAAATTAAACCAGTACAAGTATTCACAAATATAATAAAAGGCACGTAAACACAATTCAGAAACAAAATACACATAAAACACAATGAAAATACTTACGGCAATAATCTTACCTTCAAAACACTAATTATTGCAATAATACAGACATTTACAGACATTACAGACACGCGACTACACAGGGCTCTATTGAGCATGTCACTTGATGGTTAGGTACTTTTACTAACTTGCTCGATACAATTTTGGAACTAACTTTCAATCCTAGGGGACGCATATATATTACTTTTTCACTATAGCTAACGTAGCGGGTACACCTCACCCGAGTAAAACTATGACACCAATATATGTGGTTTAAACAGTAACCACGCCCCTATTTTCTCGTGCAAGTCACGACCTGTCGACTTTTCTGAGCCAGGGATAAACCCGTACGCAGTTTTGTGTTGATTCTCTGCGTTCAAGTCACAACGTGTTTATTTCCGACGGACAAGCATAGTCTCGTGGAATATTTATTAGTTAGATGATGTTAAGTACTGTGTTATGCTACTAGTACATTCTTATAGCTACTTATAACTAATAGCAAACGGAGCTAGGAGTATGGTGCTTCTCCTACAAGACGTATGATATAATTTGTTTGATGTCTACCTGAGCAAACACAATTATGATTAATCGTTAATGTCCACAAAGATTTATATAGAACTAAAAAAACTGGAATGAGGAAAAATAATGTAAGTAAATATTTCACAATACTTATCTTGAGTAAACCCTCATACATGGGTGAATCGGACTCCTGCTGATTATTGGTTTCACAGACTGCAGTTATACTATACTTTGCTAAGTAAAGTCTGTTTTGCATACGAATGTGAACATCATTAATACCTAGGTACCTATTAAATGGATTTTTTTTTTTCAAAAAAAAAAAAAAATTAAAAATTACTTTATATAAATAACAACTTAGAACTAATTCACATTAACTTAAGAGGGCTGTTTCGTTTCGTCACCTCTCTCGCTGACATGTGACCACATTTTTAAGAATGTTAAATGAAAAGATGCTTTTTTGAAAAATGTAATCAATTAGCGAACTAGTAAATAATATTAATTTAATAGGTAATCATTAAAAACACATTTATATTGTGTTATATTATGAAATCAGCTAAACACCGATTCCTCCGTCAATTGTGCCCGATTTCGAAAATTCTTTTTTCGTTTGAAAGGGATATGCTCTCGAGGTGGTCCCATTGTCTCAAAGTCAGAATCTGATAAGAATTCCCATGGAAATCGAGGACAACCCTCAAATTTTATAGGTACACCTATAGCAATTTGGATATTTTTTATAGTAACTCGTGCATTTACTCTTGGTAAGCACCGTTTGGTGAAGTGGAACTGATGATGAAGACCACAGATGGCTATCGGAACTACTCAATAATAAGTATTTCACGGGTTGCGATTCGATTAAGTACTTTAATATGGTTGGAAAGCAATTTATGCTCGTCACAATGCTTATGGTGAAGTGGAGCTAATGGTGACTTCACCATCAGCTCCAGTTTTCCTGGTTCTTACTAGGAAAACACTTCAACAACGAACGCCCCTACATCGGGAAAAGCAATATTTTGTAAAAGATGATGCAGCTGAGCAGTTGACATTAGGCTATTGTATAACTTAGATAAATTACAAATCGACCCACTAAAAAGTGAATTGCTTTAAAAAAAAAAAAAACACTACAAAGTGAAAAACAACTTTAATTTCAGAAGTCGGTGGCAAAAACTAAAATACTGATCCAAAGACACTGACTACCGAAATTAAAGTTATTTTTCACTTTGTAGTGTTTTTTTTTTTTTTTGAAGTCGGTCGTTCTTTTTTTGTAAAAAAAAAAAACACTTTTATTTTAGACCTTCTGAAATATATTCACGCATCAAAATCCATTGTTTAGTTAAGAATTACTAAGTAGTCATACAGACAGACACGAAAAGGGACTTTGTTTTATACCGCGTAATTTTGACTCCGTTTTCACCGTCATTTAGATAATTTATTTCGAAAGGTTTCTGTGTTGACTTAGATATTAATCATAGAAATCTCAATGTTTTGAAATGTCGTCACATCAATACATTGCAGCCTTGCGAAGCAGGGGCGGGTCGCTCTTACATATTAATAATTATTATAACTCACTGTGACTCACTATTCCATATCATGATGACAAAACAAAAAACTCAAAGAAAATAACAATATTCAATAATCATTTATTTCATGTAAAAATAATATCACTCTCACACAATCAAACTTTTAACAAATATTTGTAGACCATAACAAATATTGGTCCCAATACAGGACCCAACCTGTGATCCTACAAAAACAGTTCCACTGCTGATGACGTCATCAAAATACCTTCTACCAATCTACCTTAACCTTTCGTCTTAATACTCTGTCTCCTTCCTTTTAAGAATAGGGCTTGAATGGCATCAGCCGATAGTCCCTTAGTTTCTGGGATGCAGAACTGGCTGTACAAGGCTCCTATAAAGCACACGACGGAGAAGAAGTAGAAGACTGGTCCTAAGCCAACAGCCTCCACGAGAGGATTGAAGATGACTAGTGTGATGAAGTTGAAGATCCACGTGAAGGCCATCACCACGCTGTTGCAGAAGCTTCGGACCTGTGAAGTAAGAATCATATTAGGAAAATAACAGACCGCTGTTATATTGGGTTGGCACAAAAGTAATGCAGTTCGTAGCTCGCAAATCGCTGGTAAATTATGAACAACTCCTAGGTACGCGGAATTATGATTAAATTAACGTTTATTCCAAATAGGCTGTGAATCACTACTTTTGAAATCGAGAGTTACAAAAAACAGCTCCCTAAAAATAACGTCTCTTCACTACTTCCAGCTTTGCAGACTGAAGAATTATTTATATGGGCCGACACTATGTTAAGCAAATAATCATTCTTTATTTATTTATTTATTGCACATACATGTACACATAGTTGCAACTAACACTAGGCTTAACTAATGAGTACATGGCCCTGTTAGGGCGCAGCTAGTTGACGTATACCAAGGTTAATATTCTAATATCCTAATCCTAATTAATATTATAAATGCGAAAGTAAAGTTTGTTTGTTACCTTTTCACGCCTAAACCACTGAACCGATAATCATGAAATTTTGCATAAACATTGTCACGTGTAGAGAAACGGACATAGAGTGTCTCTCATCCCGAAAAAAAATACTGTTACTTAGGAAAACAACAATAACGTTCTGATGTTAATAGATGGCGCCATGTGTCTTTCGAATCATGATCGAATTATAATATTTTTTTATTTAAATATCTAATCATCGATCTCTAATAAACAACTAGATACACAATCAGCGGCAAAAAATGTCCTCACCGAAAGTCCACCAAATTTATCATTTGGTGTACTTTTACTCTAGTAGCATTTGAACGCTCCAACAGTAAGCATGACTCAGTGCTCGTTTAAAAAGTGCGAAAATCACACTTCCAGGACGCAAAAAAAGATGCGAGTTTCATATTTTCGGTAACTATTAATATTATCAATATATAATTGTTATCATTTATTAGTTATAAATACTGATATTTTCTCAGGAAATCGTCGTAAAAACATTTTTTTAATTAAGTCGTAATAAACAGGAGGAGTTATAAAGCATCATCATTCTCCTGCACTTGTTCCAATTTATTTGGGATCGGTGCAACATGTATTTTTCTTATATACTTCTCTATTAGTCACTCCCTTCTAGCCATATCATCTTTCACACAGTCCATCCATCGTTTCTTTGGTCTTCCTCTATTCGCAAAACTTTCCTGATGACATCATACAGTCAGCTATAAAAGTCGATAATCATTTTTGAATTTTTTTTATTATATATTGTGGAACCTAATTACTATTTTGAATAATTATCATTTGAACTAAGTATTTTCTTCAAGAAATTGTTACAAATAATACCTACGCTATAGCCAGTTTTCATTTAAAATCTATTTTGAAACTTTGGACTGTCGTTCGCCGACTTATGCCGCTGACCATACCTATTGAGGGTTTCAATTAATCAATGTTCATAGAATCTGAGCTTCCATCCTAGTATTATAAAAATAGTGCCTGATGATTAAATTGCTGAACTGTACGTACCTCGGGCAAGAACACTTCAGCTGTCAACACAAAAGGTATGACAGCACAGCCCAGCGTGAAGACAAAGCTGAACCCGTATATTAGGAAGACAGTGAACCATGCTGGTGCCCAGTGGAACTGGAGTTGGGCGCCCAGCAAGACTGTAAATACGCCGGAACTGCCTGATGTCAGGATTAGTAGGAACTGTTGAAAGAAAATAAACGAGATGATGAGAAATGTGCTGGAGAAAGATAACTTTTTCATTATTCGATGTTGAGCATGAGGAATTCACAGATAAATTCACATTCGCATTTATAATAGTCGTAAAATCTTACCTTCCTCCCACACTTATCAATAGCTAACACACACAAAATACTGGCTATCAAGAAGTCCAGAGCCAAGAATATGGCGCACTGGTTGGCAGGCATGGTCGGGGCAGCTTCCTTGAACAGAGGCTCTGCGTACACCTGCAGCACGACACAACCCATCATGATGGTCAGGGCCATTATGATGAGGACTGTGGTCAACGCACGCTTTGAAGACTTTGATTTTTCTGAGGACAAAGAAGTAGACTTGATTTTAGTATTTCTTAATTAACGAAGGAAAGATATCAGCTTCAACGTCAACGATTCCATTTCACCAAACTTAGCAGACCTATTGGTGATTTTAGTTCGTCGTTATCAAGAGACCGACGGACTGTCTGCATTTTCTTGATTCTTGTCGCTTTTATGAGAAACATGTGAATAGGTCTATTGCTGCTTATTCTAAATTGAAAGTTTCGACACTAATATAGATGGTTGCTGTCATATTACTGTAATAAACAGCCTTTCAATAAGCATCGTAGTTACTCACTGAAGTGTTTCCATGCTGACTCACTCTTCCTTTCTCCTGGTCCTTCTAATTTCTTTTTTACGAGTTCACCGATAACTTCGGGATCTGGAAGCAAAAAGTACATACGAGTTTGTGGTTGCTAACTTAGTACCTACTATTGTGTTTTTTCAACGTCACTATAAGTAAGTTGTTCCAAGGATTCCCTATGTGGATCGATCTGAATCTAATTCTGGCATACAAATCTAACGAGCAGCTGTTTATTACTGGAATTTTGACGTGGACATAAATAAGGACAATAATAGAAATCTATTTAGTTTGTATTTTTTTATTTTATTGCTGACTGGGCTTGTTCTTGACCTTGATCACGCCTGATGGAAAGCGATGGATAAGGTCTATGATGGAACGAGCGTGCCTAGGAGATGCCTGTTCACTCTTGCTATGAAAGCAGATGGGTTATATGTGGAAGGCAACACAGTCGCTGGCAGAGAGTTCCATACTTTGGCTGTGCGTATAATAAATGTGGAGGAAAAGCGCTAAGTACGACTAGCCGGGATATCAACCAAGTGCAGATGGTACCCTGCAGTACGTCTGGTAGTCCGGTGGTAAAAGGGCGATGGTGGGATCAGGTCATGGAGCTCATGCGCACACTCTCCAAAGTACAGTCTACAGAAGACCGACAGGCAAGCAATATTACGCCGATGAGCCAGGCTGTGAAGCCTAGCCCACAATGACTAGTGGCCTATCAGTCTTTTTGCTCTGCGTTCCACCGAGTCAAGTGCAGCAAGCTGGTATTTTGCTGAGCCATCCCATTTTTAGCTGCAATCTCCATACATGAACGGACCTGTGCTTTGTACAGACAAGCTGTCCAGATGTGAAGTATCGCCTCACCTTGTTTAGCATGCCCATCTTCTTGGCTGCCGTCTGTGCTTTTGACTCGACGGTTGAGCCGAAGTTGAGACCAGACGTCAACTCCATGCCTAAAAGTTCTAGCCGGTAGGTAACTGGTAAAGATGTACCTCGGAAAGTAGAAGATAAGTGAAACTGGCTCCTTTTGGCAGTGAAAAGACACGCCTGTGTTTTCAGAGCATTGAATTTGACTAGATTGCCGTCACCCCATTGGGAAACGAGATTTAAGGTAAAATTCATTCGCTCCACCATGGCCTCTCTAAGAGTAGCTGTTTCCTCTCTGCTGGCTCTTGCACTGAACAGGATCTTTCTCAGACTGTGGTATCATCTGCGTATCCATTCCAATCCAATAACGCAGCATGCACACAAAGAAAGACCCGCCCGATTTTTCACCTAATTTTTTTACGACCTGCACGTAGATACTTACATATTCTTTTGATTATTATATATACCCAAATTAGCTTTATACACAAATAAATATTTTTAAACCAACACATACCGTACTTTTAATTAGCAGAGGTTTTCCCCACGTCAATCTAAATTACCTACCAGGCGCCCAGATAATACTAGCAAACAGACGATATCTCTTAGTAAACACAGTAATAAAGTTAGACGTATTATGGCTTGTGCGTAGTTAATTTTTTACTCATTTAGCTCGTAATGATCTTCAAAAATAAATGTCACTCACACTATTTGTATTAGGTTAGGTTGATGACGCGTCAGTGAACTACGAGTATCACGTAACATATTACTTTTGATTCCGGCGGTCGCGGGTTGTTTGAAAGAGTTACCGTGGCCCTGGCACAGACAACTGAAGGAACATGGGTGGGTTTTAGTAAGTAAAAGTCTGACACGAAGAGCGGGAGAAGTTATTTGCTGATTTCCCACCCAAAGAAGAAGAAAAAAGTACGTTCCCGTGGGATATTTTCCGCCATCCACTAGGGTGAAGCCGCGGGCAAAAGCTAGTGTCTGTTAGGAATTATTCTGCAGCATAACGAATTCTAAAGCTAGATATGTATCTGTGCGATTTTTATATTTAATCTGTAAGATTACTACTTTCACCTATAGTACTTGCTAAAACTCGAGAAACTCGAGAGTCTATAATAAGACTAACCGGCGACTCACTCCTTTTCCGCCAAAACCACTGAAGCATGTATAGCTCCCCGAAATTGGGGTTCACGGCTTCGGATACTTCACAGCTTCGGATACTTCACAGCTTCGGATACTTCGCTACTAAGGATACAATCACCGTTCCGGCTAGACCACACCTTTGGCTAGACTACGGGCCATAACCTCTACGGCAGTCTACGCGCCAGACGCAGCTCTCTACACGGCAACTACGCGCCAGAAGCGGCTCTCTACCAGGCCGGCACCCTACACGCCAGACGCGGCTCTCTACCCGGCAACTACGCGCCAGAAGCGGCTCTCTATCAGGCCGGTACCCTACGCGCCAGACGCGGCTCTCTACACGGCAACTACGCGCCAGAAGCGGCTCTCTATCAGGCCGGTACCCTACGCGCCAGACGCGGCTCTCTACACGGCAACTACGCGCCAGAAGCGGCTCTCTACCAGGCCGGTACCCTACGCGCCAGACGCGGCTCTCTACACGGCAACTACGCGCCAGAAGCGGCTCTCTACCAGGCCGGCACCCTACACGCCAGACGCGGCTCTCTACACGGCAACTACGCGCCAGAAGCGGCTCTCTACCAGGCCGGCACCCTACACGCCAGACGCGGCTCTCTACACGGCAACTACGCGCCAGAAGCGGCTCTCTACCAGGCCGGCACCCTACACGCCAGACGCGGCTCTCTACCCGGCAACTACGCGCCAGAAGCGGCTCTCTATCAGGCCGGTACCCTACGCGCCAGACGCGGCTCTCTACCCGGCAACTACGCGCCAGAAGCGGCTCTCTATCAGGCCGGTACCCTACGCGCCAGACGCGGCTCTCTACACGGCAACTACGCGCCAGAAGCGGCTCTCTACCAGGCCGGTACCCTACGCGCCAGACGCGGCTCTCTACACGGCAACTACGCGCCAGAAGCGGCTCTCTACCAGGCCGGCACCCTACACGCCAGACGCGGCTCTCTACACGGCAACTACGCGCCAGAAGCGGCTCTCTACCAGGCCGGCACCCTACACGCCAGACGCGGCTCTCTACCCGGCAACTACGCGCCAGAAGCGGCTCTCTATCAGGCCGGTACCCTACGCGCCAGACGCGGCTCTCTACACGGCAACTACGCGCCAGAAGCGGCTCTCTACCAGGCCGGCACCCTACGCGCCAGACGCGGCTCTATACCCGGCAACTACGCACCAGTCACGGCCCTCTAGCCGGCGACTAAGGCCGAATACGCCGAGCCACCGCAGCGCCAGCCGGACGGTCCACCCAGGTCAGTACCCTTCCACTTTTTATAACACCACAGCAAAGAACCTTACAACTAGAATCTACGACCCTCTTCTGTAACTTGTGGCTTAACCTAAAATAAACTCTGTTTTAAGTGACACTTGAGTCTCATTCTCTACCCCTATGCCACAATGGCGCCCAACGTGGAACTTTTGCCCGGGGGTTCACCCGAGTGGATGGCGGAAAATATCCCACGGGAACGTCCTACCGCCGCGATCAAAGTACCCTATGTGTTAATCAAGGTTATAAGCTATCTATGTGTCAAATTTCATCCAATTCCGTTTAGCTGTTTTGCGTCAATCTGGAACATACATCCAGACAAACAGGCAACCGGACAAAAAATCTTCGTTACTATTTTATTTTAGGTATGTTGATGAAATTATTTATACAAAGTAAAGCGCGTGCCTGGGTTCGAACCCACGAACTACAACTCGTAAGTCGAGGCCGACATACCACTGGGCCACCACACTGCTCTCAATATCTCAATAGAGCGCCTATGCAAAACATCTGACTGTTGAATATCGGTAGTTGCGTTTCATAAACATTCAGGCGTTTTATTTGGCACGCGCAAGGCGACTATCTATAAACAATGTAGACTATCTAACATGGACGTCAGTCCCATCTGTTAAGCTGTTCTAATTGATCTATATTACGACTTCAGATTTGGCCATACGTAGGTATTTTATTTCAAAATTATAATTAATAGGTGCTATCAGAGGAGCTCGTGGCTAAGTAATAACAGCCGCACGGGTCGATCCATCAGGTTAAGCTACGCTTGCCGGGGTTGGTCTGTGGATGGGTGACCATCTTTTCATACCGAGACTCCTCCGTGCCTCGGAAAGCACGTTAAGCCGTTGGTCCCGGCTGTCATTCGAGGATCTTTGACAGTCGTTACGGGACGTCAGAAGCCCGAAAGTCTGACAACCAGTCTTACCAAGGGGTATCGTATTACCCAGTAACTGGGTTGTGGAGGTCAGATAGGCAGTCGCTCCATGTGTAATACTGGTATTCAGCTGCATCTGGTTAGACTGGAAGCCGACCCCAACATAGTTGGGAAAAGGCTAGGCAGATTTGATTTTTTATAATTAATAGGTGCTCTATTGAGATATTGAGAGAAGTGGTAGCCCAGTGGTATGTCAGCCTCGACTTACGAGTTGTAGGTCGTAGGTTCGAACCCAAGCACGCGCTTTACTTTGTGTAAATAATTTCATCACCACTGCTCTCAAAACAGTGAAAGAAAACATCGTGAGGAGACCAGAGACCAGAGATGTATAGAACCAAAAATGCGAAGATATGTGACATCCACCAACCCGCACCAGCCCGCATGGTACGGTAAACCGGGGTTACTTTGATACTACGGGGTTACTTTGATATCGACTTTCGACTTATGAAAAACATATTTTTGTAATATCTACAACGCCTTACTATCAGTAGTTGGCACTTCTGATAGTTTCTTTTTTAATAAGGCGTTGTAGATATTACAAAAATATGTTTTTCATAAGTCGAAAGTCGATATCAAAGTAACCCCGTAGTATCAAAGTAACCCCAGTTTACGGTAGATTACAGCACACTCCCTCTCGAAGAGAGGAGGCCTGTGGGTCAGCAATGGAAATATATAGGCTGATTATGCTCTACAGAGTGTATTTTATTCCTGAAACAATATTGTCGTGTTGTTTGTCCAAGTGTAGCATAAACAGTGGAGGTAGATGCAATTTTAAAAGAATCCCAAAAACAAACTTAACATTGTAGTTTGAAAACATGATCTCCCATACATTGATATACGTCACAGTCATTTGTAAACCCTTTTTTATATTTTAAAATTACCAATTAATGATTTTGGGACTTTTTTCTTTACTTGTGCTGTGAGACCTTGCTTATTGCCAAATTTCATGATTGTAGTCAACGGGAAATACCCTATAAATTTTAATTCCCTTGAATGTCGAAATATACGTTTTTTTGCGGCATAAACGGCCGTATCTTTTTATTACGTTATTTTTTTTTTATTTTTTTTTTTCCCAAAAGCAGTGCTTTACATTTCCTTATTGTAGTCTACCTTAATAGCTAGATTTACATTCAAAAACAAAACAGACGCAAAGGAAGCATTTTGCTTATGGACTCCACACTAGGTCGAGCCTATCTCGTGGAGTCCATGGGTGATATTACCAAATAGCGAAAGTGCGCATTACATTAATACTGGCGGATTGTTACCGTAGAAGCACATGATGTTATTAAATTAAAGAAGGTAATCAAAACAATGAAATATTGACAAAAATTAAAACAGTGAAATAAAAGAATAAAGTTACAGGAATATTTAGAGCACAATGTGCACTGTCTGTAGGTACGTGAGTATGTGTGAGAGAGAGCGGGTGTCTGTGTGTGTGTGTGATTATGTGTTAGGGTGTGAGGGTGCGAGTGTTAACTTAACTTCGAAGTTTTTTTTTACAGCTTCTTGGGGCTGTAGACATGAGTATATGGTTTTAATTTCAACTCGATATCTCCACGCGTCCTCGAGATAACTCAAGTCGCTAGGGTAAGCCAGAAGGTTACTGGAACGCTGCGGGCTCTGTACCGGATGAGAAATTTATTACCATCGAGTACGAAGACAATGCTTGTACAGTCCTTAATTTTTCCTATCATCGATTATTGTGATGTGTGCTATTATGACCTGAATGCAGATCTCCTCGACAAACTTGACCGTCTTCTCAATAACTGCATTCGATTCGTTTTCAATCTGCGTAAATACGATCATGTCTCCGCGCATCGGTCGCTTCTACAGTGGTTGCACATACGCCAGCGCAGACAGCAAAGGGCGCTGACCACCTTGTTTTCATTTCTTGACTCTCCCTCTTCCCCTAGTTACCTAGCTTCCCATTTTCAATACATTTGCGCCAACCACAATAGAAATTTACGTTCATCTCACAATCGTAGTCTTCAATGTCCCACCCACCGCACAGACTTCATTCACTCTTCCTTCTTCGTTCAGTCTATCTCTCTGTGGAATGCACTCCCCCAGGAAATCAGGATGGCAACCCACCGATTATCCTTTAAAGTTAAAGTTCGCGAGCACATTCGCAAGAAGCTGGCAGTATCATCACAACGGTAATCTTTCCCAATGGTTTGTCTTATTTGTTTTAGTATATTTATGTCTATTTATTTGTGTTTATATTTATATATAGTTAGGTGTATATATTATATTTATATGTAAGTATATCTTTATATTTAAATAAATATTTATTCCTCATTTCTTGCTGTTGCACCTACCACTGTCTGTCTCTGCATCACCCAAAGGTCGACTGGTAGAAAATGCCTACGGCATTAAGTCCGCCTCTGTACATTTTGTGTGCTTAAAGTATTAAATAAATAAATAAACAGACGGACAGCAAAGTGATCCTATAAGGGTTCCGTTTTTCCTTTTGAGGTAAGGAACCCTAAAAATTATTGTGTGGATGTGGGTCAGTTGTCAAATTCACTAGAAGTCTTCGGATATGTTTAATACATCTAATAAGCACACCACAACTAGACCTTGCTACTAACCATTGTCTCCTTCAAGTAACTTCTCCAGTCTTGGGTCCATCTGTAATCTGATTTTGGCGATCTCTGCTTCAACTTCTTTGGATTTTACGTCTAACTGCCTGTAGAACGATATTGATTTTGCTGCTTCCTGTTAAATTAATTGCATCATTAGCTCATTTATTCAGAAATATTATGTACCTTAAATACGAAGAAACCGTTTCTTGGTAATAATAAAAAACCGGCCAAGAGCGAGTCGGACTCGTGCACCGAGGGTTCCGTACCATCATATATAAAAAAGTGTGCTATTTTAGTGACATCGTTTTATTTTTCCTGTAATCTTTACATAAACTTCAATCACGCAGAATAATTTCGGGGGAATAATTTTAATAGGGGGAGGGGGGAACGGTATTTTTTTTTTCATTTTTCATCAAAAGTCGAAAACTATGCGGCTTAAAAAAATTTTTTGAGAATGTGCAAACAACGCTCTTTCATTATGATACCTCACATGCTCTAGTAGCCCACTTTCGAATTTTTAAGACCCCCTTTCAGTCCCTGTTTCAAAAAAATATATACATTTTTATTTCTTTATTATTTGCAAAATATGCCATGGTGGGAGTAGGCATAATAGAAGATATGTTCTTGTCAGATTATTTGTCGGTGTATTTTGAATGTAACTTAGATATAGTAAGACCCAAGATTATGACGCATAGTGTGCAGCCTGCTGCGGCAGTAATATGGGGGGAACGAGACGAATCTCTGAAAAGTACCACGAGCTGTGTCAGAATGCCTTACGAGATATTGATTTTCCTCCTGAATTCGTTGATTGTAGCCATGGGTCTCGCAGCAATATTAGTCATAGAATTGTCTTGGTATACGACCAAATTGTGCACGTATTGAAAAACGCGTCTGTTCAGACCAAAGAGCAAACTCGAAAAAATCCTAACAAAAGGAAGAGAGTGTTGTGTGGTTGGAACAGGCACGTGAGTGAAGCTCATAAAGTATATAAAGGGCGGCTTAAATGTTGCCAAAATAATCAGGACCAACTAAAAATGGATCGGATAGCAAAGCTGAGAGTGAAGAATAATTTTGGTTTTTTTTGGAAGGCGACAAGTAAGATTGATACTAGGCCTGGCCTCCCAGTGGGCGTAGACGGGAGGAGTGACCCAGAGGAGATCGCAAACATGTTTAAGGAACATTTTAGAGTGCGATCTTTGCTTGGTCCTTCTGCTATGGTGCTCGAAGCTGAGCCCCGCGACCATAGGGAGGAGCAACTCCTAAGATTTACAGCTAGAGAGGTTAAGGAAGTAATAAAAGGAATGAGCAGAGGCAAATCCCCTGGATACGATGGGCTCAGCATTGAGCACTTGAAATTCGCGGGGAACCATTTGCCGAGGGTCCTGTCTATGTTCTTTTCTGTCTGTATTAATCATTCATTTTTACCAGCTGGCGAGGAGCTCGTGGCTAAGTAATAACAGCCTCACGGGTCGATCCATCAGGTTAAGCTACGCTTGCCACGGTTGGTCTGTGGATAGGTGACCATATTTTAATACCGAGACTCCTCCGTGCCTCGGAAAGCCCGTTAAGCCGTTGGTCCCGGCTGTCAATCGTGGATCTTTGACAGTCGTTACGGGTCGTCAGAAGCCCGAATGTCTGACAACCAGTCTTACCAAGGGGTATCGTATTACCCAGTAACTGGGTTGTGGAGGTCAGATAGGCAGTCCCTCCATGTAAAATACTGGTATTCAGCTGCATCCGGTTAGACTGGAATCCGACCTCAACAAAGTTGGGAAAAGGCTAGGCAGACTGATTTACCAGCTGGCTTAATTAAAACAACCGTAGTGCCCATAGTTAAGAACAGGACAGGAGACATCTAGCATAAAGGTAACTATCGCCTGATCTCTCTCGCAACTACCGCAGCTAAAGTAATGGACGGTTTGCTTTATGCTTGTTTGCAAAAACATCTAAATTTGCATGACGCTTAGTTCGGGTTTAGGCCTGGGCTACCGACTGAAAGCGCAATCTTGAGTGTCAAGCATACTGTCCAATACTAGACAGACCGCAGAACTCCGGTATATGCCTGTTTTCTAGACCTTTCCAGAGTCTTCTATCTCGTCTCCTACGATGTGCTCTGGAGAAAGATGGCAGACAGGGGTATACCGGTGGAGATATTAAATATATTTCGATTCTGGTATGTAAACCAGACGAACAATGTCAAATGGTCAAACAATGTCTCTGAGGCATATCGGATGGAGTGTGGGGTGAGGCAGGGGGGTTATCGTCTCCGAAGCTATTCAACCTATATGTTAACGACCTCATAGCCGAGCTCAGCAGCAGGCGGGTTGGATGCAGGATAGGTGGTGTCTGTGTGAATCAACTACGCTGATGACATGGTGCTGCTGGGCCCGACTCTGAGTGCTATTGGTGAGCTGCTAAAAATATGTGAAGACTATGCTGCATCACATGGTCTCGTATACAATACAAAGAGTACATGGTCTTTAAGGCCGCCCGTGGTAAGTGTCCTGAATTTATCCCTCCAATCACCGTAAACGGAGTGAATCTGAATCAGGTGTATCAATTTAAGTACCTGGGGCACTTTCTTACCGATGACCTTAAAGACGATGTTGATATAGAAAGGGAGCGTAGGGCTTTGGCGGTCCGCGGGAACATGCTGGCTCGTAGATTCGCCCGATGTTCAGATCAGGTCAAAGTTACGCTCTTCAAGGCGTACTGTCAGGGTCTGTACACGGGCGGTCTATGGGCAGATACTCCAGAAGATCGCAAAATACTCTACGTATTCTGTATAATAATATTTTCAGGATGATGTTGGGACTTCCCCGTTTTTGTAGTGCCTCCGAAATGTTCGCGCAGACCCGGACTGGAGGCTTTCATGCCATCATCCGTAAAAAAGCTGCGTCTCTGGTGAGGAGGGTGATGGGGAGTAACAAGAGCATCCTGAAAAGTGTTGCTGATGAAGTGCATGGACCTATACGGAGGGATCTCGTGCGGGCGATGAGTGAGATAGACGATGGTCACTCCGTGACTCGTGGTCGTCCTCACGGTTTGCCTCTCAGGTACATGCTGTACTAGTTGTCGTGTGTGAATTGTAGTCTTAAGTTAGTATAAGTATACGTACTAATATAGTTTTAAGTGTGTTTACTAACAGAGGGACTTATGTTGTCTGAGAATAAATTATTTGAATTTGAAAATAGTTGGTCAAACGTCATCTAAAACTATTCCAAAATTCAAGTTGATAGCATTATTAGTTCTTGAGATATCCAGCTGTGACAGACAGACAGACAGACAGAATGAGTCGCACCATAAGGGTTCCTTTTTACCGTTTCGGTACGGAACCCTAAAAATTACCGCCTTGGCGCAGCGTTGCGTCCATCAAACTGAATAGTGTGATGGACGCAACGCTGATATGAACGTGTTCCTTCAGTTACCTGTGCCAGTGCCACGGTAACAACATACTACAGTCCTGCCGCCGAAAGAATGCGTTCCTGTCACCAGTCAGTAACATAAGGATCAAATTGGCAAAACACGTATTCGTTAGTATGAAACGGACAGGTGTCAAGAACGCATTCTTTCGACGGCCGGACTGCATTGTAACTATGAACTCCAGTCCTTGCAACAATCTACTGCTACATATAGGGATATCTACTAAGTTTTACAAAAACCACCATTTATTAACCGACTTCAAAAAAAAATTCGACACGTATGTATGTAATATTATTGGAACTGCAATATATTCACATATGATAATCTGTTAGGGCTTCCAAACAAATATACAAAATTTTATAGATGTATGTATTTGTATATTTGTAAGTTTGCATGTATGTATGTTTGTCCACACATTTCTCCGAAACTATTAATCAGATCGTGACCATTTAATTTTTATTGGCTTATATATACTTCAACTTAGGGAACAGTGCAAATTTCATCAAAATCGGTTCAGTACTTTTCAAGATAATGGATTAATAGGTGTAAGTGTGACGGCCTGGCTTATTGATACGAGCCACGGGTGTGGTATCAAAGAGAAAACATCTCAAAACCTTGGTCAAATTCTAGTGCAATATTTATAACAAAACTATTAACTACTTATTACCAACAAATATTCCAAGTTTTACTAAAAACTAAAAATTACAAAATATAAAATAATTTAAAAAAATTAAATCGACTTCAAAAAGAGATTAACTCAAAATTATGAAATAACTTTAATTTCGGAAGTCAGTGGCAAAAATCTAAAATACAGATCCCAACAGACACCGACTTCCGAAATTAAAGTTATTTCATAATTTTGGGTTAATTTCTTTTTGAAATCGATTTTATTTTTTTATTTTTTTTTATTGAAAATATAAAGTATTAGTTTCAAGAGGTGGATTTACCACCACACAGCCAGTACTGTTGTGGCGAAACAAGGGAGAACCCTGAAGCAGAAGAATGTGATAGACTAATAATATGACTTCAAAATTAAATTAGCAAGTTACCTCTTCTCTTCCCACAAGTACCAGGAACACAGGAGATTCAGGCAGTAGTGCGATCAATACTATGCACAGTATAGATAGCGACAAGTTCGTATATATCACTTGCATGTACGTGAAGTATCCACCCAGTGCGTAGGTCATCAAGATACCTGGAAAGCACAGAAAATTTTTCCTTAAGAAGCAAGATCAGTCTATTGTTGCCAACCAGGCACAAATTCAGACTGATGGCAATAGGCTCGCCACCAGGGCGGGGATTTACATGGGACTTAAACACAATTGCTGAAATATGGGAGCACAATACACTCTGCTTAATTCTTCAAAAAATACCAGCATTTATGTTTTGGTGCCGGACGTAAAGAATAGCTCCATCCCATTTCCTCCCGTGGGTGTCGTAAAAGGCGACTAAGGGAACTTGAGACCTAGTGCATACAATTTAAGCACATTGGGCCACCCGCGCGGTGGCGGATAAACCGCCAACAAAAGCATTCCCAAGGAGGGTTGGTGTCAGGCGGGCGGCCGACTGTAAAAACTTAGCCGAAACTATAAATGCAACATGGTAGGTAATATGAGAATGCGCGATAGGGCTAGGGCGTACCCCACAGGCGACGCGCAGGGGCAGCACCCGGCTCCTGTGGGAAATGGACAAGGGTTGTCGCATCAGAACGAGTGGGTGCGACGTAAGACGCAAGCTCGGAGTGTGAGAGAAGTAAGATTGAGGTGCGCGAGCTGGAATGTAGGTACGATGACTGGAAGAGGAAGAGAATTAGCAGATGTCTTATACGAGTAAGGGAAGACCAAAGAAACGATGGGTGGACTGTGTGAAAGATGATATGGCCAGAAAGGGAGTGACTACCGAGATTACGACTAATAGAGAAGTATGGAAGAAAAAGACATGTTGCGCCGACCCCAAATAAATTGGGACAAGGGCAGGAGATTGATGATGATGTTTAAATATTAACTTTTGCCCGCGGCTTTACCCGCGTGGATGTCGAAAATTATCCAACGGGAACGTACTACCGTAATCTATCCGTGTGATAAAATTTCATCAAAGGCGTGAAAATTTAACAGACAGACAGAGTTACTTTCGCATTTATAAATTAAGTTTAGATATGGATTATTTACCTACGAAATATCCAGAAGCCGAGCTAGCAGTGAGTCCGCCTCGGATGGAGTCGTGGGAGATCTCGGATATATAAATGATGGCCACATTCTGTCCAGCAATGCCCACGCCAGCCACACACGTGGCTATAAGCACTAGAGTCACGTTGCCTGTCAGCGATATTGTTAGCCATGCGAACTGGAACGAAGCAATAATTATGTCGATTAGGAAGGTGATCTGTTTATTTATTTATTTATAGTTAATTAAAACGGTACAACACTAATTACATTAACTAACATAGAAACGTTGACAGTAATTATGTTGTAAATAATTTAATTTAAAACTAACATTGAACAGTGGATTCCCTTGCATACTTTCTCTCACAGAACACCAGACATATACGCATAATTTTACTCCTATCATTCGCAAACACATCACATTCAGGGTGTGCAGTCAGGTGCATTTAGCATCTTTAGAGTACGACAGACTGGGGATTCGGCTCTGGCTACAGTTTTGAATGGCAGTTGTGGAAATAGATTGTTCCGGCGGCTCAGACGGTGTCCGATGTGTTTGTCGGGCACGAATCATCGGCAGAAAACGAGCTCTGCGCAGTCGATACGCCCTCGTAAGGTCTTATGGGCTACCGTCAGCTGATCAAGGCCTCTTCTCACCTTCAACGAGTTAAAGGTCCTTAAAAGATAGTTGGTAGGGTACATGTAAGGGAACAAATGGTATAACCTTTGGCAGAAGGAAGGTTTTTGTACCTTTTCTAGCATCAATGTTTGGGTCGCGGTATAAGGGTGCCAAACACAGGGACCGGATTCGAGTTCGCTTCGAATCAGAGTGATGTACAACAAATGTAATATAACATTTGGATTGCGAAAGTCACGAGTATTTCGCAAAACACAACAAGCGTCTGAAAGATTCCTTCGCAAGATACACGATCTTAAAAAGTCAGACAGCGGTCGAAAGTCACTCCCAAGTCTTTTATGTTGGTGACTCGAGTAATTACTTCACCACCCAAACTGTAGTCGTAATGGTCGCAACCTTCTACCGTATGTCATGACGAATCACTTGTTTGTATTAAAAAATAGCTTGTTCACAATGCTCCACTCATAGATGACGTCAATATCCCTTTGTAGAACTTTGCAATCTTCGTCCGTTTGGACATGTGCGACTAACTTAAGATCGTCAGTAAACAGCAGGCATTTGGCAAACTTAACATAGTTATGAGGTCATTGATCATGGTGATATCAACCTCCGGCCCGCTATCGAACTTATCACAATTTATTTGGGGTCGTCAAAAGAACCAAGTTCTTCAACGTGGCTTGTGGTAGAAGTTAACTGGTAGAAATTATTAATAACTAAAAAGCTACTTCCGTGGTTACTCGATAACTCGACCTTGGCGTTTCTAAGTCGAAATTTTAGCAATATAATGCTTTCTGTCTCGAAATCCTCGTTAAGTCGTAAACTCACTAACTCAAACTTTTGCGTTTCTTTTGAAATTCGAATTATCGAGAAAAAACTGTATTAAAAAACAAAAACTTTTGACACTTGAAACTTGAACCCAAACCAGATGGGTCTGTACATAATACTCGTATACAGCGAAAGGAATTTTGTTCCCCAGAACACCTCCCGACTTTTTTTTTTCATGCTTTTCTCAACCTCTCCTAAAGTGTGTTTCGTGGAAAAGTCAGAAGGATTCCACAAATTAGCTTGTTGTACGCCTGCTTACCTATATACAAAATTACGATCACCTGTCGACGGAATCATTAATCGTGAAAAGCAGATATGTAAGAGACGTTATTGTAATTTTTAATTTGCCGTTTGTCCACCGATTCGTCAACGGGACGTCAACGAGAACGAGATGACGGCGCCGAAATAGCGTTACATACATTTACTATGGCCACAGATTAATACAGATAGGACACTCCGCAAAATCATTTAAATAAAAAGCGACTCTTGCACAATAAAGTGCAATTCAGGTCGCACAACGCTTATTACCTACAGTTATATTCACCTACAAGTTGCCTCTCTTTCTATCGCGTAACTCTTATACTTTCTGACTCGTTAGGATTGTCTTCTTTTACGACGCGGCGTGTGAGTGAGTATCGAACTGCTGTATAAATCTCACCGTGAAAACTTAGGTGAGGTGAGCGTGGAGTGAGCTGTCAAGTGTCAATCCCTAACATCAGGTGGAATGACAGCTCACTTCAAGCTCACTTCACCTAAGTTTTCACGGTGAGATTTGTACAGAATAGACCGGCTGACCGTGCAAGTCGGCCGGTGCGCGGCAGCACGCACTGAATTGGCCCCGTGACAAGGGCCCGCCGCGTACTTTTAGCTTCATACCTAAACTGCGGTGTGTCCCATCTGTATTAATCTCGTTTGTCGTTGTCGTCCCGTAGACGTTGTGTGGTGGACAGACAATGTTACGTTGATTACTTAGGCTAAATGATATTCTACGTTATTTAAATATACTCACAACATAAGGCAATGTAAATAACATAGTAGCATATTTTCTCCCGAACGTATTGAAGGCGTAACCACAGAAGGGACTGATGACCAACCCGCCAATGTTGGGCAAACTGCCCAGCAGGGATACGTCCATCGAAGACATTGGCCTTGATAGCACTGTTTCATTGGACATGAAGTTGCCTACAGTGTTTGATGGCCAGGCGATCACAAAGCCTGTTTGACATGCTTGGAAACATACTGGAAAAAATAAGAAAATACATCAATGTTAGTAAGTGGTTCTGTAATTTACTTCACACTTCTTCTTCTCCTCAGCTAAAGCACTAGGAAGTGGTGAAGGGCGGGCGTTTTGGGGGACTGTCTTATGTAATTTTGACGTTCGAAAAGCGCTGATTCTCAGCTTAGTTTGAATAAATGAATTTTGATTTTTGACTTGCAGTGAATGGGTATTCTAATTTTCACTCGTGGAATGAATCGTAAAAACCTACAAAATGATGGCGGTAAGTGGCACTGTTCTTCTTCTTTAAATGCAGTCCAACTCCTTCCAACCAGTCCACCTGCGGAATCGATACTTAAGCTACGGTTTCCCAGAAGAGCGGTGGCTGCCACATGGTGTCCGCAATTAGAAATAATGACGTCACTGACTCTTTATTTATCAAAGTAATAAGTTAGTATGTTTTCTTAGAGAGTGTTTTTGACACCGTAAAGTTACTCGTAAACCTGGCTGCCATCATTTTCATGACAGCCGTCACTGCGTCCTGGAGTCCCTCAAAAAAATTTAAATCTTTACATAATAGGTATATAAACGTATATCTTAAATATATAAGCGTATATATAATCATTAAATAATAATATATTTTGATGAATTCTGCGAACGTAAATGTACTGAACAGCTGATTTTTTTTCGCGATTTCAGGTGTGGTCCCAAAGTAAAAGTTGTTCATAATAATGAGTACAATGACCCCTTAAAATGATGCCACTGTTTACACTTACATCCTAAACATGTGTGTATTTTGCGAAGCATGCATCTTTGCATCTTTCATACGACCTTATGTATTTCACACATAAGATCATATAATAATAATAATAACCCCACCGCTGTATCTCTACGTTGACGTCGTGGTGGGGCTTGCGTGCTCCAAACTTTAGGTCTGTGCCGGTAGAGTTTGCCGGAACGGGTCTCGGATGAGGAGCCAGACCAAGAGAGATACAGAAACCCGCAGGGCAGCATGTGGCGAGCTGTTGGGCAGTAGCGACCACATGGACCCTATCTCCCGGGACAAATCTTGTCCTCACCTCTGGCTTGCCTTTATTGGCCGGCTGGAGTGAACACTGACGAGGAACAGAGCTCAGAGATCTTGACCGTACTTCCGGGATTGTCCTGATAGCCGTGGAATACCCCTCCACTCCTCAAGCACCTCAGGAAGTGTTGCCCCCTTGTCGCTACGTCACTATGTGCTAGCGGCCGTTTCCAGGGGCCCATTATTGAGTGTGCAAGTCACCTCCTGCCATTTTATCCGTGTATAATATATAACATTGGTCAGGCAGGGGACATAGTTCTCCATAGTTCAAGTTACCCAATCCACTTTAGCCACCCAAACCCATAGCCCAAAATGTTTTGTTTCCACGTACAACAATAGTCCTGTACCAACCGGGGGTTGTCCTTGGGTGTACTTGCATAGTGCATACAGGGCTAATCGTCGGTTGGTGCCTCCTCATCATTTAAAATTATCTAGGGGGCCTCTGCGAGTTGGCTTCGGCTCCTCGTACGCCTTCCAATGGTCCGGGACCCTAGGGTCCCGAGAAATATCAAAAAATAATAATAATATCCTGAACATTTTCACACACGGTCATCTGGCCCCAAACTAAGCAGAGCTTGTACTATGGAAACCAGATAACTGATATACTACATACTCGTATACTACTTTTTTTTTTTTTGATAGGTGGTATCTTAACCAACCACGCCAACTGGCCTGTCTGGCATGAATTTGAATCAATGATCTTCAATTCAAGATCAGCTTATACGCGAGACCTTTCATAACAGTTCTTATTTCTAGGAATAGCAGTGTTTAAGGAAACAATACCTATTTGTTTACTCCTAGGTAAATATTCAGGTAAACTTGTGATAAGAAACGCAACGCGTGTCTTTAATATTGACTGATATGCTGGTGTAATGTAAGTGAAGCTAGGTACTTCTTACCTGCCCTGATACATTAGCCTAATCTATCTTTGATTATTGTAAACCAATATTGAATGTAGGTAAATGCCGAATATAATATCTTACCATATAGTATTTATATGAATAAATTAATAAATAAATACAAACTTTTAGCACAATAGTACTGTCCGAAAGATTTACTAAAACTACGTAGGAATGCAGAAAAGGAGCTCGTAATAACAGCCGCACGGGTCGATCCATCAGGTGCCCTTGCCAGGGTTGGTCCATGGATGGGTGACCATCTTTACATACCGAGACTCCTCCGTGCCTCGGAAAGCACGTTAAGCCGTTGTTCCCGGCTGTCATTCGTGGATCTTTGACAGTCGTTACGGGTCGTCAGAAGCCCGAAAGTCAGACCTGAGTCTGAGTCTTACAAAGGGTTATCGTAATAACCAGTTACTCGATTGTGGAGTGTCAGATAGGCAGTCGCTCCATTTAAAATACTGGTATTCAGCTGCATCTGGTTAGACTGGCCTAAACATAGTTGGGAAACGGCTAGGCAGATTGAAGTAGGAGAGCAGAACGTGCAATTTGCAGCGAAAAGGTACACAAGACGTATTTTTCTGAACGAGATCACATAAAATGATCTTGTCTCAGAAAATTGAAAATATGGGCAGAATAATATATATAAACGTTTTATTTTATATGGGAACTGATATTCCTAAACCGTGTTCTAAACCTTTTTACAGATCCTAATTATTTATTATACATTGGTTAATTATGTGACCGCTAAATCTATTTCTAATTAAAACTTTAAAAACGGCCTTACTTAATTATCCGATTGGATACCTCACCTATTGTCGTGTTCTCTCTGCTATAACACCTGCACTATGGAAGACCTTTGCGAGGCCAACGCTAACGCTGTCGAAGTGAACGAATTCTGTTCATAGCTTGTTCCATAAATGGAATCGTCGATATATGTTTGATGTTTACAAAAATTGAGTAAAAAATTGTAAGCTTTTCAAAGCTTAATCCGCAGTTCTACGAGTAGATTAGAAGCCTAAACGTCTAAATCTAGATTCCTAAATCATCACTGAACCGTCCCACATGCCTGAGTCACTACGTCACAACACCCACAAACAAACTAACTGACACACACAAATAAAAACAAAACAAAATACTCACTAACAGCCGTAGCCAAACTTTGAATTAAAAACTCAGAAGTTCTCACTTTTTCCTTTTCCATTTTGTCAAAAAAAAAAAAAAACACTCACTGTTCCCCCCTTTATTTCCCTAGCTGATCATCAAATGACGACTTTGTATTAATTATTTTCATCTAAATAAGGATTTCATATTATGGTATCTTTTGTGTAGTATTTGCTTCTACGCTGGCAAGCAAACAAACTGTGAGGCGAATGTCACAATTGTCTTCCTTGTTATCTTATTATTCAATATAGGGAACGCGTAAGTGTGTTTAATGGGTATTATCTCTTCGGTAGGTCAGGAATCGTCAGGAGAAAGAGGTTTGGTATTGCTGATGTTTTGCATAGAAAACGCCCTGCTGATAAAAAAAATCCTCTTTGACTTGAACCCTCATGGTAGTTTTACTAGACAAGGAATGTATTCGTAATCAATAGTGCCAGACTGCCAGATTGAGCAATATATCGTCATATCATCTACCATGAAAACTTTTTAGCAAAAAATTAAACCGACTTCCAAAACAAAACACTACAAAGTGAAAAATAACTTTAATTTCGGTAGTCCGACTTCCGAAATTAAAGTTATTTTTCACTTTGTAGTGTTTTGTTTTGGAAGTCGGTTTTATTTTTTGCTATAAAGTTTTTATTTTTCACTTTTTAGTTGTGGAACCTACCCCACACAAATTCGAATACATAATTGAGCACAATAATTGTAGATATAGCCATGTAAATAACAGTGATAGGAAGTTATTAAAACATCATCACATCATCCACATAAAATAAGTGGGAAATATACGCATTATTGAAGCTAACTCAAAAACTACCCAAGCAAAGTTAATAAAATTTATATGACCCCTTTCAAACAAAAGAAGAATTTTCCAAATCAGTTCATCCGTCTTTGAGTAATCGCGTAACAAACATACAAAAAAAAAAACACAGACGAATTGAGAACCTCCTCCTTTTTGAAGTCGGTTAAAAAAGGGCACTGCGGTCGCACCGGCGATTAAAATGGTCAATGGCTACAACTAAAGTTACTCTACCTTCCTATTTCAACTGATAATGGAGATTTGAACATTATAGTTATCTTTCTGCATAGGATTCTAACGAGATTGTTGCCATAATTTGGCAAATTGTTGAATAATGGAAGCTTTTAAAGAGCTAATTCGACTAAACTTTTACACCTAGTATAAGTCTTATCCTGCAAATAAACGTCAGACAGTTTTTCCATACAAAAACTGTCTGACGTCAATTTTATTCTTCGCTGTTAAATGTGACTTTGGTAAAATAAGCCCTACGAGTAAGTGTGTCTACGGTTTTGTAGATCTCACACAGTCAATCATTGGTGAACCAACGCCTGTGTTCAGATGCAGGCTTTGAATAAAGTATTTGCTATTTGCAACTGATTTTCTTACGGTTTCTGACAAAGCCGTAGCTATTATATTTGCTTGGCATTAGACATTTTAGACTCATTGCATTCCTTTTGATGCTAGTTTTCTTCGATTGAGGTTTTTTTTTTTTCATTTCTAAACAGATTTACGGTCAATATCGTCCCTTAGCTTACAACACCGCTCAAGTCGAAAATTGGCGGTTTTCACATTTTAATGCCTTTAGATGGAGCTGTTCATTGCGCGTCTAACCAGGTCACATGATATAGATTTCAGCCAATCAGAAGCCGTAATTTCAAATTAAAATTAATTAATTAATTTAAATTCCACCATTTTTTTAAAATAGACAGTTTTTTTCGTCTCCTGTAAAGTTGGTAAAAATGACTTAAATTCCACCAATTTTTTTAAAATAGACAGCTTATTTCGTCTCCTGTAAAGTTGGTAAAAATGACTTATGCGGTGTTGTTGGCTAAGGGACGATATGAGACGACATCTGACAATATTTTGCTCTTATCAACTTCTTATTTCAAACAGAAACTAGATTATATGTACAAGCTAAAACTAAAAGATATATATGTATATTATGTACAAGTATATAAAAATCATAAAAATAAAAAGCTTATAAATAAATTATTAATTTTTTTATACTTCTTATTAATTTTGAACACTATTTTAGCTAATATTTATTTTGTTTTTCTTTAGGTATTGATAGTGCTTTGTCAACTCTTGACAAAACACCAGAATAACTGATCTAGCTAAACACGTTTTTGCGCTATACGAATTGATATTTCAACACATAGTGAAAAGTAGACGGTCGTGCGAATGCGCGTGTAGTCGCAGTCTGACGTCATTGGCAAATTATTTCCGGTCTTAAAAATGTTATAAATATGTCCTATCATTCAAATGCTCAAACATTACTCTAGCATTAAGTCTTGTAGTTATTAGCGGTTACAATCTTACATGTTTTTGTCGGTCAGAAATATTGAACTTACCATTACCACTGAGCGAAAAGAAGTTTTCACGTCAAAAATTCAAACAGACAATTACTTAAACTTCTCGTATCTCTTACGAAACTTACAACAATTACAAACCAATTCCAATTTACTTACATATCAAACTTACATTTTAATATAAACATGTTCCATAGATTACCTACATTTATTTTCTCAACGTTGGCGTTTGCTTCTTATAAATTCTTAACTGCCATGTCTCGTTATTGGGTCAAAATTAAAAATAAAATCAGTAAACAAAATGATAAACTCAGCCCTATTGTAACCTGTCACATATTATTTATTAATTCGCATGACCGATAACTGGGGCACTCATCCTTTAGTCTCGTTTATAACGATACGCAAACAAATGCAGACACCCGTATATGTTCGTCACTTCCGTGATTTTTTTTTTAAGAAATCTTTGATATACAACATTACATGTATGCCCAGATATGTAGTTTTAAAAGTTGTTCTTAGTCAACCTGAACCCAGATTACCCAGCTGGATCAAGTTCTTTTAATCAGTTAATACGCTCTCATGTAAAGGTACAACTACTCATAACAAGTCAACTATAGTACTGGCGTTACGAACTGAGTCGTGTCAGTAGCAACAAGAATTTGCAACACTCCCTATAGTTCGCGTCACGTAAGTTTGCCTCAATGAAACCCGGCTTTCCGATGCGCATAGCATGGCTCGCTGCTATTTTAGTATAGATATACTGCACATTCATTTGTAGTCTACTTCAGAGCGGCAAACTTGCATGACGCGAACTATACGCACATCATTATGTCACTCCATAAGCTCCATAGGTGCGAGCGAGACAGTCTAATAACAATGATTTATAGCCCGACGACTCAGTTCTTAACGCGGCGACTATAGTCGATATTGACTGTCTTAAAACTTACCTACTCGATGGGTAGTTGATGAACGTAATTCGACTGCAATGCACCACACTAGATCGATCCGGTCGATGTCATAGATTGTTAATTATTTGCCAGGTAGCTTTTATTTTATTATCAGCTGATTTTATTTTTATATTAGTAATATTTAAAGAGCTTTAGCAATATACTGATGAAAGCTTGTGTTATTTATATGTTGCTTTAGGCCTTACAGTTCAAATAGTTAATCCCTGCTTTTACGAATACCTAGAGTCGCCCAATCAGAGTTTACCGCGCGACTTGCATATATATGTACAACGTCTCGACATCAATCGTCGGGCAGTAGCCCACCAGACACAACACCCGTCTGCTCGGAGGATCCTCCCGCCTCTATGGAGGATGAGTGAACTTTACATCCTGTTCCTCATGCCTCTATAATGGTGACCCCGAACATGGACATTGACGCAGCCTTCGAGCAGCTAGTTCAGCGTGACTTCATCATCTTCCTCGAGCTTTCGAGCGGCGAGTCACACAGCCAGCATCTACGGCTTCAACGGGTATCCTGACCACCAGCACGCAGCAGACGCGCATTCCTGGTCATCACCATCAGCAACCTTGGCACAGCATACTGCACTTTCGGCTGGTCAACAAGCAGAGCCCTTCAACCCTCTCCTGGTCAACGCCAGCAGTCAGCCTCAACCCAGCGCTGTACAACATCCGGCTCACTGGAGCACAACGCAGCGCCACCCCGACTCACTGGGGAATCACCGTGAACTAAGCGGCACCCGGTTCCGACTCACTGGAACCTAAAGTGGCCCTGGCAAGCATCGCAAGATACACGACTCGGCTCACTATCGACCTCCGGTCTCCGGAAGGGAGTGATGTGGCGGCATCTACATCGCCACATGCGAACTACGCATCACACTGACGTCACGCAAAATCCTGCATCGCGCAATCAGAGTTTACCGCGCGACTAGCATATATAAAACGTCCCGACATCAATCGTCGGGCAGTAGCCCACCAGACACAACACCCATCTAGTCGGAGGATCCTCCCTTTTCTATGGAGGATGAGTCAACTTTACACCCTATTCCTCATACCTCTATACAGCCTTACTAATAAAGATTTACAAACGACTTATACCGGAGTACCGCTTATTAAAACGGCCATGATGAGTGTTATAACTCCGGTAGAACTCGTGTGTAAATCTTTATTAGTAAGGCTGTTAGACTTTAGTGGAAATGTGTCACTAAATTGCGTGCTTTATTGGAAATGTGAAAAGGACTCGGCGTAGAGCTCATTTGGGTCACCTATATTATTAAAAACACATAATTTACCGACCAAAGAAATATTTAATTTCTCTAAATTTTTACATGTAATTGGCCTAAATCTTATTTGAATTTTTCAAAATTTTCATTTTTGGAATGATGGAAGTTTGGTTGTGTAAAGTGGCAGAAGAAGTTGTCCCTGTGGTTGGTACAATATAAACATTTTACAAATCAAATGACCTAAAAAGACTTAATAATCTCGCAGTATTCGAGTTATTTTGTAATAAATTAATATTAAAATCTCCACATATGACTATTGACTTACTAAGTAAGTACTAAGTTTCTTTAACACATCTTCCATTACAGAATCAAACACAGGTTGATTCTGCGAATTTGGTGCTTATCAAGCTCAATACAGGACAATTCAATTATATGTTCAACAGAGAGTCTGATGATGTCTTTTCTATTATTTTCATTCGATTTAATATAATTTTTAACTAATATTAGTGACCCACTATGTATCATACGTTTTCGGCTGAAATGGCTCCCTACAAAATAATTTTCGTAATTAGTGGACTTTAATTAATGTTCTGTTAAACAAATGACACCAAACTTGGTATATTTTCCAAGACCAATTCTATTTCAAAGAGCAACCTTGGATATTTTGATTAAATAATCTTAAGGTATGTTGCACTCTCTTTGGGTTTTTATTATTATGAGTTAAATTGCTAGAAGATACCTTTATATTATTCTCTAATAATAATTGGTTATTTGAAGGGGTAACTTCGGTTGTCTTACTGACTAGTTTAAAAAATTATCCGGAGTAACCTGCACACCTGCATCCGAAGAGTCTAGAAAGTACGTATGAGTTCTAGCAGGAAGAGAATAGGTACCTATTCTATCTGACTGGTAGTTGTCTCCAAGGATATTACTATTATAGGTGGGTCCTCCTTCATACAACATTACAATTGCTTATAATAGCTATAACCTCATTAATTGCTGTCAATGATGATTGCTATGTAGCAATCTGATGTCTACACACAGACACAAAGTTCTCTGAGTTAATCCCTACCTATCCTACGTTGTTGCTATTCCACCAATTTGCTCTAGGCGTTTCCAAATGTCTTTTATAATGCGCACAGCAAAAGAGTGGAACTCACTACCTGCGTCTGTGTTTCCGAGCGCATACAACCCTAATCTCTTCAAAGTGAGAGTGAACAGGCTTCTTCTGGGTAAGCTCACTTCATCGTCGACTTTGTCTCTGTCCCCTCTGACCTAGACTAGACTCAAGAGCAAACCCACATCAAAAAAAAAAAAACCATAAAACCACTAACAACTTTTTTAGTGTCAAAATACAATAATTTGTCACTCAGTTTTTGAATAGTATTACTCAAATTATACATATAATTATTTTCGTCATCTAATAAAGTATAAGGATCGTAGCAGGTGGCGTTCTGCCTACCCCCATGGGATGAAGGCATGTCTGATGAAGTATAAGAGTAAGGGAGAAAGCACACAACATCAGCTTTCCTATGTTTAAATTTACGGGCAGTGGAGATGTGGGCAGCCTCCTCTGGGCTCTCTCTCTCCTTAACAGAGGAAACGTCCAGCCATGCGTGCGGCGGCAGGGTGGCTCGATAGTGGACGTCACTTTTGCCACCCCTGCGTTGGCCGCGCGCGTGCCGAACTGGCGGGTGGATCTGGTGGAGACCATGTCGGACCACCGCTACGTGCGGTTCGACATCTCCACCGGTGGCCCCGGAGGGACGCGGCCCCTCTCGGGGCGGTCAGCGTTCCCACGGTGGGCTCTCACCCGCCTGGACAGGGAGGCGGCGGCGGAGGCGGCGTTTATCCAGGACTGGCTTTCGCCGCTTTCCGCTGGCTTGAACGTGGACACCGTGGCGGGACACCTGAGGGAGTCTCTGACCGGGGTGTGCAATTCTAGCATGCCACGGTCCGGCCAACCGCTGCCCAATCGGGCAGTGTACTGGTGATCGGGTGGAGCTGGAGGGGCTTCGAGCGGCATGCGTGGAGGCCAGGAGGGCCTACGCGCGAAGCCGGCGGCGGCGTCGACGAGACCACGCTCACGAGGACCATCTCTATCTCTATGAGGTGTACATAGAGGTAAAACTGGTTCTCGAGCGGGCCATCGCCGACGCCAAGGACTCGGTGAGAGCGGAGATGCTGGAGGGTCTCGACAGCGATCCCTACGGGAGGCCATACAAGGCGGCGCGCAACAAGTTGCGACCCTTTGGTCCCCCGGTGGCCGAGACCCTGGAGCCCTCATTCCTGGATGGGGTGGTTCAGTCCCTGTTCCCGTGCAGGGACAACTTCACCCCACCAGTGATGGGCCCTCCGCGGGGGATAGCTCCACCAGCTGAGGAGGAAGAGGAGGCCCCTCCTGTCACGGAGTCGGAACTCAGCGCGGCGATTGTGCATATCCGCGCCAAGAAGACGGCTCCGGGCCCCGACGGTGTCCCGGCGAGGGTGGTGGCAATTGCCGCCACTTAAATGGAGGAGCGGTTTCGGGACCTCTTTAGCGCATATCTTTCGTCAGGTACTCAGGTATTCACATACTCCGTGTCGTCCCCCGACGAGCGGAGATGCGTAATGTCATTTCTCAGCGACATAAAAATTTCACGGAATTGTTCACGCAAATTGAAAGAGCAAAGATCTTTAGCAGATAAACAAAGTACCGGAAAGACTAATTGATTCCCATAAAGAGCTTTAACAAGGCTCACTTTATAAAATATAATTTAAAACAAGCATTGTATTTAAAAACATTTTTTTTTAAAACAAGCTTTAATTAGTCTGGATATAATCTAGGACAAACGAGCCCAAACTCTATGGGATTGCGTCGTTTTATTACTCAGTTCCCATGGCCACCTTTCAGCTCCATCATCAGATCAGCTCCATGTCATAATAATATTGCATTTACATATGCAGGTAAAATTTTAGCTCAATCGGAAACTGCGAAGTGGGTCAAATTTTACTTGCAAGATTCGATTACAGATAGACAGACAGAGAGACACCGGGCCAGGTGAAACTAAATAAAAGCTTGCAATAATAGCATGGAAGGCGTCACGTAGATGACTGCTTTTGTTTCAGTCACCGATTTATGTCCGACAAAGCATCATCATCCGATTGTCTCTGTAACGACAGATGTGTAATGTTTTTCCGTTGTTTACTTGCATGAATATGATAGTTATTTTCTTTGTATTTTGGCCGAATTTCGTCTCTGCTTTACGCTACAAAACACGAACACTTCCTCTATTACCGTTTCTGCTTTAGTCCCTAGAAAAAATTGTAATGTATTACAATAAAAATTTCTTTATAAACAAACTAATCTTAAAACATTATATTATGTAGATGAAACAAGTAAATATTGATAATTTTAGCAAGTAAACACACGACTTTATAGTTTTATTGTTAAGGATTATACCCAGTCTGTCGACGTGGAAGTATTTCATTTGAACAATTATTCTTATATACTAGAGAGGCCATAGTAGTACGCACAGATTTGACCTTAAGCCTTGTCTCCCAATGGGTTGATGACAATCTGGTCTCTTTTAACGCCACCAAAACACATGCGTGTCTTTTCACCGCTAAAAGGAGTCGTTTTGACCAAACTCCTACTTTTCGGCGTACATCTGTTCCTGTAACAGATCGGCTCGAGCTCCTAGGCATGGAGTTGACATCCAGTCTCAACTTCGGCGCTACTATCGTCAACAAAGCCCAAGCTGCGGGTAAAAACTGGGCATCCTAAACAGAGTGAAGCGATACTTTACGCCTGGACAGCTTTAGGCACTGGTGGTTTGAAACTGGTGGATGCCAAGCTTCACAACTTGGCTCATCGCCGCAAGGTTGCCTGCTTATCGGTCTTCTACAGATTGTACTTCAGTGAGTGTGCTCAGGAACTCCACAACCTCACTCCACCGCCCTCGTTCTACCATCGAACATCTAGACGCACTGCAAGTTACCATCCATACCTAGTTGCCATTCCAGCAATTCGCACTAAGCGCTTCCAAACATCCTTCATAGTGCGCACGGCAAAAGAGTGGAACTCACTACCTGCGTCTGTGTCCCCGAACGCATACAACCTGAATCTCTTCAAAGTGAGAGTGAACAGGCTTCTTCAGGGTAAGCTCACTCCATCGTAGACTTTGTCTCTGCCACCTAGACTATAGTAAAGAGCAAACTCATCTCACTCAAAATGGTAAAAAGGAACCCTTATGGTGCGACTCAGTCTGTCTGTCTGTCACAGCTGGATATCTTAAGAACCACTAGTGCTATGAACTTGAAATTTGGAATACTTTAGAATAACGTTTGCCCAACTATTTTGCAAATAAGAAAGAAATAATAAAGTTTTTTTTTTTTGCAACAGGGACTGAAAGGGCTCTTAAAAATTCGAAGTGGGGCTACTAGGGCATGTGGAGTATCATATGAAAGAGCGCTGTTTGCACATTCTCAAACATTTTTGTTTTATGCCGCACAGTTTTCGACTTTTGATGAAAAATTCCCCCCTTATCTCCGAAGTTTGCATACAGAAAAATCTGAAATTATTCTGTGTGATAGAAGCTTATGTAAAGATTACAGGAAAAATAAAACAATGTCTGTCAAATTTCATGAATTTCCGTTCAGTAGTTTATGCGTGAAAGAATAACAAACATCCATCCATCCTCACAAACTTTCGTATTTATAATATTAGTAGGATAGGAAGTAGGATGGTACGGAACCCTCGGTGCGCGAGTCTGACTCGCTCTTGACCGGTTTTATTTATGAAGGCCGTCACTGCGGCTGTTATCTAGCACTTCTAGGAAACCGTAGCTGCCAGACAATCTAACGTTGCTATGTCTAATATGCCTGTAATTTTAGACATAGCAACGCCTCTTAAATACTGCAGCGCTATTCTGTAAAAATCTCACCGTGAAAACTTAGGTGAAGTGAGCTGTCATTCCGCCTGATACGAGGTATTGACAATATTGACAGCTCACTTCAAGCTCACTTCACCTTAATTGTCACGGTGAGATTTTTACAGAATAGACCGGCTGTAGAGGTTTCATTGATCAGCAACCTTATACCTTACTGGCAGTATCTAGGACATTCGAAGGTCACTTATAGAGAAGACATCTTAGAGTTTGTTCTTTGGAGACGTCAGCGAGATGGGCCTCTCGGTCAATGTAGGCGCGTTGGTTTTAAAAGATATATCTAATATTGAAAAATACGTAAGTCTTATACGCGATCAGTGTACTTATTTATCAGCCTAGATCCCGAAGTAAAGCAAGGTTCCCATTCGGGGAACGTAACAGTTCTTCTCACACCGTAGCTGCGGAGCACAGCATTGCTAAGCGGCAGAAATAGGTGTGATGGTAGCTTCCTCAGACGAGCCCTTTCACGATGTTGCTTTCATCATCATCATTGACAGTGTTGTTCTACTAACTGCTGAGTATAATACAGGGTTATTGGTACAACACCAACAACCTCTTAAGGGGTCATTTTCTCATCATTATGAACAACTTTTACTTTGGGAAAAAACCTGAAATCACGAAAAATAAATCAGCGGTTATGTTCATTTTTTTTTTATCATTTATGTTCGCAAAACTCGTCAAAATGTATGAAAAGTAGATTTGTTTTTCAACCCCCTTTTTTTTGTGGGTGGGAAATCATCAAATAACTTCTCCCGCTCTGGGTGGAGCGGAAGGGCGTGTCAGACTTTTACTGACTAAAACCCACCCGTGTTCCTTCAGTTGCCTATGCCGGGGCCACGGTATCTTTTTCAAACAACCCGCGACCCCAGCGGCATCGGCCCTATTGGACCCCATCTTTTGCTGACATCTCTTTGAGGCGCGCGTGGAACACAACGCGCCGTCGACCCGGGCCTGGTCCTCACCGGACGGCGAGCTACCCACTACTCACCGTCCGCAAGCCCGCGCCTACGGTGGCCGGGAATCGGCTATCGATTCCCGCCGCCCAGGGCGTCTCCTGCGGCGACTGAGGGCGTGAGGCTGCCTCTCCCTCACGCGTTCCGCCTCCTCCTTCGCGAGCATTACCGCTTCGCAGAAGGAGGTGACGGCCTCCCATGCACTCTCGCTCCGCACCATGGCCTGGACCAGGCTCGGACGCGAGAGATCGCCGCCGCCGATCGCCTCCGTGAGAACACGGCGGTGCTCTGCCCAAGCCGGGCAGACCTCCACTGTATTTTTTCAACCCCCTAAGAGGTTATTGTTGTTTTACCAATAACCCTGTATAGGCCTCGTCCCTATTGTACCATACATCCCTCTACCCTAATGCGTAACACACTATCAATCGGAATCGGTTTCATTTTGACAGTTCATTAATATTCATTGTGTTAGTTACGTTGTTGAGCGGACAAAATTTTCGAACAGATGAAGCAATGGATTAGCAATTTGCTTCAAAATGATTCAGATTCCGATCGATAATGTGTTACGCAATTAGGGTACTGGTCTTAAGAACGATGGAGCTTCACTTGCTAATAATAATGATGAATGATAAAATCGTTCACGACCGATCCTTATACGTGTTGATGAACTTTGTATATTGTTGTCACAGAGATGAAATAATAAACAAACTATTTAAGATCAAAACAATGGTTTAGTTCACGCTTGCATTGGAAGCTGATAACCGTTTGAAACACTGTATTCATTCAGTTTTATATTATAATAGCGACTGTGTTACCATTGACCTCAATTACTTGTCTTACCATTCTCATGTGTTCATTTGTTTATTACTATTAAGAAAACTAAACAAAATGGGGTTTCATCGACTCCTCTTACTTACACCCAGAGTGAAAGTGGAATTTGTGCAGATAAAACCATTACTCTGCCATTTAATACCGATTAATTTGGAATCGATGCTGTACGTCATCAGAGCAGGTTTTACATCCTTTCAATTAATTATCTCTTTTTTAGTGTATTCAAAGGCAGCCATCAATATTAATTTTTCTTGTCTCCTGCTCTCATTCCTCCGCATTAACTGTATTGTGTAATTCTTACTTATTAAGTAAGACATTAAATAGATATAAAATATTTCTTATCTTATCCACTCTCGTTACAATGCACATAACACCTCAGCTGACTGCATATTTGACTTTCATTCATCCCATTTGTACCAACATTCAGATCTCTCTACAAAACAACAGTCTTATCCTAGTTGTGTAGATAACATTTTTGTAGAAGAGCGTGGTGATCTATGCTCGTTATTTCCTTGACGGGAATGCCTTCTTCTGGATTGTTACACTTTTACAAGCTGTGGAAATGTGTTAATATTGTTCTATGTAAAATTTTGTTTACTCCATAGATTAGTCCTTATCCTCACTTCCATAGGTTTTCATAGAAGGGCCTCGGTATGGAAAAATATGAGGAGTGAAATACAAGCGAAGCGTTGTCACGTTTTAGTCTCACATCTTTGTTTTTTGTTTATTTTCGGCCAGTCTTCATTGTAGCGGTCAATATATCCATTATATTCAAAGACAATCGTGCAGTCACGAACCGGGATTGTTGAGCCACTAGCTTATCATCTGAACTTGGTTGTGTTACACGAATGCCGCCCGTTTCTCGTTATTGCATCACGGCCGGCATTCGTGTAACACAACCAAGTTAAGATGATATGCTAGTATCTCAACAATCCCGGTTCGTGACTGTACATAAGGAGTAACTCTAGTCATGCGTCTGAGCTGACACATACTTTTGCTATAGAAAGACGTATCATCGTTTAGGTTTTGCAAAACTAGCACCTTCCACCTTACATGCCTACCTTTGCTACGTTTGAATAATATGAGTGTTTAATAATGCATCTAATAATTTTGCATTAATTTATAATTCGACATAATAATATGTAGTTTAAATCTACATTAAAGAACAGAAACTATTATTTACATAAACAATTATTATTCAGTTTCATTTTATGATATCATCTTTTATAGTTGTTATGATACACAAGGAAAAGATAAAACTATTCTTAGCAGGGCGACTAAAAAATAATAAACAAGCGATTGTTTTACAAATAATGTTTAATACTTATAAAAACTTAACTTTAATATTTACACATAGAAATAACTTATTCTAATACTTAACATACATACTTACAATATATTTTTTACAGCTACAATTAATCTAAAAATACTTGTATTATTAACTTCGTGAAGAAAAAATACTTCACTTAATTTATTTTAAAATAAGTTTAGATTTATCTTACATACATGTACACAATCAGCCATGGTGGCCACTTTTATAAGTCTCTTTTCAAAATAGCAAAAGTTGTTATGAGCTTATAATAATTGGATCAGGACTAAGGCATTTTTTCAATAAGAAGAATATCCTCAATTGATCATTAATTCGTTACACATACAGTCGGTATACAGGATAACAATTTTGGAAACAGAAATAACAGATATGAACTTTAACGTAAGCAGATTCAAAATGATTAAAATCTGGTGTTTACTTTAGATATGAATGGCAAAAGCCCATCTAAATAATAACAAATTATTATTGGTAAGTTCGTAAAAGATCGCATTTATGATGTTTGAGAGAAGCATATTCCAATGATGTAATAGATAATTGTTTTTCTTAAGCCTAAGCTATTGGCAATAACTTAAATACATCGCATTTTGTTGGCAGTGATATTGATTAAAATGAAGTGAAATATTTGGAAAAAATGGCTACGAATAATTTTAGAATTATGCCTTACATAATGTAAGTTAAGTGATATTTAAAGATAAAGAACTGATCTGGTAAATGTAATCTTTTAGATAAAGGGACAGCACAGAATGCTTGTAATTTTTATCGAAATTAATTATTTCACTTAAAGTATTTCATTGACAAAGTAACACCGGAATTTGATGCCTTTTTAAAGTATTTAGACGATATAAAACAACAGACGCCAGTACATGCAATTTTACTGACGGAAAACAATGACAGCAAAAAGAACGCATATAAAAAAGTCGAATAGCGCAAGACGCGGTATCTCACGGGGCAATCAAACGTATGGAATACTGTAGATTTTCCCATGGCAGACTTATATGTGGGAGGCAGTGTATTCTTGTTCCTAATGTCACTTTATTCTGATAAAAGTGTTGGTTATTTAACATTTTTTAATGTTCCCTTAGATCTTAAGATATTACCTACATGTGTGTGATCTTAATCTGTCATAGTTTAAGGTTTATTCATTATACTCGTAAGACTTTTAAAAAGCTGTTGTGTCAATTGTAAATATAAACATTAAATACTTTGTACCATAACTAACTCTTCATATTTCTGCATATCTATACAACATTCCATATTTATAAATACTTATCAACCTATTGGTATTTCAAAGAATCATTGTCGAGATTTCAGCAAAAGGTTCATTTCGCTATCTCTATAAATAATGGAAAGATCGCTAAGACCAAATAGATATAGATTGCTTACGAAAACTTAGCGGAACCTCGAGATTTCTGCCAACAGTATGATACAAGGATACTGCTCATTAATGACGCAAAGAGAACTAGACTACCGCCCCATAAAGCTGCTGGAGGTGACATGCAGAATCCTGCTGGTTGTGGAAGATCCTCTGCCAAAACAACCCTTAATCCTTTGCCAATAATAGTCGAAGGTTCTTGTACAGTACTGTTCCCAATATGGATGATGTCTCGCCTCCTCCTTCTAGGTTCTATACTTCCAGGGTTAGGACAGACATCACAGTCAGTCTTGCACAGTTCTACCTCACATTGAATAATCAGGTCCATTTCATCAGGGAATTTGAAAGCGTTGAAGAAAGCGAATGCTATGACTGAAGCTCCAGTATTTCCTGTGTCTCTCGTCTTTTGGAAGGCGCCGAAGACCTTCTGTTTAAGGACACAACCATTTTCGTCAGTCAGGGGGACAACATTGCGACTTTCTGAGTCTCTAGCTATACATTCTCTTACGAGGATGTCAAAACCAGCATCTCCTGTTACTGACACAACTAAAGTCATGGTTTCTCCGATCTTGACTAAACCATTTGCTTCGGGTGCAAAAGGTCCTCTTCCAGTTTGGATGTCCAAGCGAGCCATAGCAGTATCTCCGCTGAAGTTGCTAGTAATCTGGTTCAACATGCCAACACTGAGAGAATGGACCAGCTGCTTCTTAAGGTTTCCTTCCCATAGACATCTAACTCGTCTGATGTGATCCCAAACTTCTTGGATGCCAACTTCGTTTTGGAGAACAAGGACATTCTCTAAGTAAGCTTGCCCTTCATTCTCGAAGTCGCTATAGAATCTAGTACCGCAAGTGTTTAGGCTGACTGTGAAAGAGTACTTGGCTTGGTTGGAGTTCTCTCTGACGTAGACGCAATCAGGTTCGTTGTAGTGGTCTTGAGAGTAGATGATTCCGTTGTACACCTTGTTGAATTCAATGTTAATAGTCATCATTTCTTTGCCGCAGTCAACTGTGATCTCATGAATGTGAGGAGGATGACGGTCGTCATCGTCGGTCTGAACTTGTGTTTGTGTATTTTCAACAACTGTACCGCTGACACTGCTGGAAATAGAACTTGAACTGGATCCAGTGTTTACACTACCACTAGTTTCTTGTGAAACGTAAATCGCTTGCGTCGTTTGATCGGTCTGGCTGGCTTGGTAACCAGGTTTTGAGTAATCGTAACCAGGTTGGGACGGTTGTGAAGGCTGGTAGCTTGGAGAAGAAGGCTGGTAACTGGGAGAAGAAGGCTGGTAACTGGGAGAAGAAGGATAACTTGTAGCTTGGGATGGTTGGGATGGTTGGTAGGATGGTGAAGACGGTGAATTTGAAGGCTGACTTGGTTGGTAGCTAGGAGTTGATGGACTAGGGGAATAGGAAGGCTGAGACGGTTGGTATGACGGCTGTGACGGTTGATAAGCAGGTTGAGTTGGCAGGCTTGGCTTATAACTCGGTTGGAACGGCTGTTCAGGCTTGTAAGAAGATTCAGGTTGATAAGGTGACTCGCTAGGTTGGTATGAAGACTGGCTCGGTTGGTAGGTTGGGCTTGGCGACGGACCTTCGCTGTAGGTCGGTGATGGCCGGGTGCCAGAAGCTGGGTATCCGGTTACAGGTGGCAGATATTGGTTCGCTGGTTCAAAAGGTCTCGGTTTTTCTGGTTTCCCTCCGAAGTACTGACGAGCTGAAAGTATATGAAAAGGAAATTAGTAAAGGTACTGTTGAAGGAGATTTTATCCACAAAGACCCAATGTGCTTGTGCCTGTAGTGATTGCTGGAAGATGTGATTAGTGCAAAATATTTGGTGTTTGAAGGTCCTACAATTTTAAATGTTTTCTACTCTGTGAGTAAGATAGACATAATTCGGTATAAATTTCCTTTAGAACATACGTGCCCTGTAATAATATATAGTAATTTATTGCGCTTTTATTGAAAATATTTTCCCTAAATTCAGATACAATGACAAACACACCTATACGTAGAAAAATTCTTAAAACTAATTACAATCAAAATCTTAAAACTAATGTGCACCTTTCCTATTCTTCTGTTGGTACAAGCCTTGTATCCATTGCAGGAGATTGTTCACCATGTCATCCACCTCTGCCTGCTTCTCCGGCTGCAGGTCCGCTGGAAACCATTTCTTCATCAGCAACCAGGAGTTGGTACCCCCACCAAATATTCTACTCACTACTAGTTAGCTCTTGAAGAAAGATATTTGACAGGTCTTGGAATTGTTAGAGCCAATGACAGAATTTAGCAGTAGAAAAAGAAGTTACGAATATTAACAAGTACAATGAAGACCTATTTATATTATCATTAAACCGTCAATGAACAGCTATTAATGAATAGATATAATAAGAGAAATTTTGAATGAGCATAAATTAATGGAAATGTAAACAGGTCTTTACAAAAGAAACAGTAAAGTAACTAAGATAACAGTAATAGAATAAGTGACTACGACATACAAAGAATCCTATAATTAGCTGAAAGATAGAACTTACACTAAAGTATTAGTACCCCAATAACTAAATTAAGAAAAACTACAAATAGTAAAAGCATGAAAAGATTGTAGACCGATACAAGAAATAAAAGTTTTACTAACTACATCTTACAACAGAAGACAAAGTAAAAGGAGGGAAATTAATAAAGTCAACTCTTATAGAAATGCTACAGAAAAAGATAAAGAAAACCAGTATCAAAGTTTACAAAGGAAAATTCTTAGCGTGTTCAAATAAAATGCCCTGCAACACTTTTTTACTAGAAGGCAGGGTCTTAAGAAATCAAATTCATCCGAACCCGCAGTCAAAGATGACTATTTAAAGTTAAATGCTTACAGAATTTGCATAAATTGTAAATATTTTTGGCAAGTTAAAAAAATAATTGATTTGAATCAATAATTTCTTGACTGATTTAACGAAAAAAAAAAAAACAAATTATTAGCCAATGAAATATTTGCAATCGTCCAAACTATACTTATCATAAAATAAAGTGAAGCCTTACATTCATGACTTGTATTGTACACAAATGGAGACAGAATAAAAGTTAGAGCAAGTTATAAAAGAGACCTTAAAGACAAACTTATAACTATGAATTTATCATTAATTTGTTATTTACATCTTTTTATAACTGTATTCTTGTACACCTGCAGGCGACAGATGGCTTAAGTAAGCATAATTATTATGAAGATTTAGAAGATAATAATTTATGCATAAGTAAATTAATAACGTTGGTAAAGTGACGTCAAAGTAATTATAACGCTAATAAAAAATACTAACAATTTACTAAATCGTGAAAGAGCTGTCTTTAAACTAAAACAGAAACTGGAAAATAAAAACAGCTAGAAAGTGAAGACAGATCGAAAGTATGAAGAATTAATTGCTGCCGAAATTTTAAAAATTTATATACCGTAAAAAATGATGAATTGCGTAAACAATTTGAATTTTATCACGATAAGTAATCTAAACAAGCATACAAAAAGTTTGTTTGCAAATATTATTCTAAATATTTATAATGAAAGAAAATGAACAACGTAAAAATTCGGCTTGGTATTGTTTCTGAATCTAAAATGGTTTTAATAAGTGACAAACTCTGTGGGTACTTTTAACATTGCTTTAGGAGATCTAAAATTCATAATACTAGCTATTTGTATTATGATATAACAAATAATATCTAAGCTTTATCATAAAAGAAACAGACAGAGGTGCCACGCGAGTGCAGTCGCGGGCCAAGCTGTGTAAGTGTCCAGAAATGTCAAGAAGTATCAAGAAGATAGTAATCTGAATGTCAAGAAGAAGGTAGGAGATAGTTCCAGAAGCGTGGAGTGGGGAGGGCTATCGCATTTTGTCACCTCTATCGCTCACACACGGGATCAAATTTTTAAGAATGTTAAATTAAAATATGCTTTTTTTAATGTATTTGATTGGCGAACTGATAAATAATATTATTTTAACAGGTCATTTTTAAAATCATTACTATTGAGTTATCTAATAAACACAGCTCAATAAGTATTATGATCTGTTTTTGAGATGAGTTAAATAAAAATGTCACAATAAAAATGTGTTTTTAATAATTACCAATTAAATTAATATTATTTATTAGTTTACCTATTGATTACATTTAAAAAAAACATATTTTCATTTAACATTCTTCAAATTTTGGTCCCGTGTGAGAGGTGACAAAATGCGACAGGCCTCTTAAGTGCCCTCTGCTCGTAAACATTTGAAAATGCTGCCATAGTTACTTGAGAAGGGCCCGACCGGTTGTTTGATTCGTAGTTAACTCAACCAATGGTTAAACATACTAACTAATGGTTGAATTTTGGCTAATGTTTTTGCCGAAAAGCTATTATTTACTACTTTTTAACATGAATGAGCTAATATGAGCACATTCATGTAAACTTATTCATGTTTAGCCTTTCACATTTAGCCTAAATTCAACCATTAGTCACTAAGTTTAACCAAATATGGAAGTTGAATTTTGACTAAATATAGAAGGCTAAACATATTTTTTTATCATGAATGTATTCATGTTAAAAAATAGTAATAATGGCATTTTGGCAAACACATTAAGCCAAAATTCAACCATTGTTTAAACATTGGTTGATTTAACTACGGATCAAAAAACCGACCCTATTAAGGGCCGGCAAGTCAGATAAACTAATTGTTTGAGGATACTGCAGTAGCAGATAATTGGTCAATCTATAGACATAATTGACATATATAATTATACAGGCTGTAAGTGTAAACAGTAGCAACCTATTAAGGGGTCATTGTATCTACTCATCATTATGAACAACTTTTACTATGGGACCAAATCTGAAAATGCGAAAAAAAATCAGCTGCTCAGTACATTTACGTTCGCATAATTCGTCAAAATGTAGGGAACCACTGATTTTTTTTCGCAATTTCAGGTTTGGTCCCATATTAAAAGTTGTTATATGTGTCCCATATTAATGATGAGTAGGTACTATAATCCCTTAAAAGGTTGATGCCGTTTACACTTACACCCTGTATGTGTATATTATTTGACTACGTCGGTATGGGAGAAGGACTGACGCATTCAACGAATACAATTCAATTCTGCCCAAGATTCAAGGCTAGCGAATTTTGTTATCAAACACGAGCTGTTTGAAATTAGCTGGAATGGCTCGAAATATTATGTCGTCTACAAGCAGGGGCTGAGTAAGTGTGGCAAAATGTTAACTGACACATTCAGGTACATGACGCATTGATTATATCGATGTTTACCAAAATTAGAACTTAGAAATTCATACAGTGAGTTCATTTTCTAGAGATTTATATATATGTTTCTCAAAATCGGTATGCTAAGAAGACTCTTGGTGCCTACCAAGTGCCTTCTTAGTATACCGAATTTGAGAAAAAAAGGCTGGATGGAGTCGGTTTTTCAAAAGAATGATTATATCTAATATTCTTTTAGATTTTTTTTAATGCTTTCTAAAGTAACTGCATTTTTTTATTTCTCCATGGATTTTTCATGCATGAATTCCATTTATGCATTTGTTTTGCAACGTTTTAAGAGCTTTCTGTTGTAAGTTTCTACAAACGTTTTAATAAGTAGCCATCAATAAATCAATGCTGTACCCAAACTGATAAGGTTGCACATAAAAGGCTGTATCTGTAGGTATGTGTACGTACCAGTCTTGCGTTTTCTTGGTTCTGTAAAACATATTACAATTAATCTAGATACACAAACATAAATAAAAAGAAACGATTTAAACACATAAATATTTATATACATATTTTTACAAAATGTACACTAAACTATACATAAAAAAAAAAAACTTAGAAACTAACATGCATCTTGGTATTTACACAGTAATTTTGAAAAAAAATGCGTCCGTTAGAAATATGTACAAAGAGAGAGAAAAATATTTACATTTTTTGACTATCTACTAAATACTCCTAAACTATTTTTATGACAACGGCTTCTTTTCCTTCCATGTTAACTACTTCAACACCAAGATCTAATTAAAATTAAAATAGATCAAAAATATTACCACACAACACCAAATTAATATTTTTTTTCATAATTTTTAAGATGTAACTCAATACTAGTGTATTATTATTATTTAAACAAGCTTTTATTAATCGGGTTATCATATAGGACAATCCTTGTCAAGACAAATCAAACCAGCCCAAAATCGATAGGGTTACGTCGTTTTATTACTGAGTTCCCATTCCCCAGATCAGCTCCATATCATAATAATATTGTATTGTCATGTGATTTACATATGCATGTAAAATTTCAGCTCAATCGGAAACCGGGAAGTGGGTCAAATTTAACTTGCAGGATTCGATCACAGACAGACACCGGAACAGGTGAAACTAAATAAAAGCTTGTAAAAATAAGATTAATTAACAATTTGTGTATAGAGGAATATACGATTATTAAATATTAACGATAATAAAACGATAATTTACAATCATAATTAATTTGGCTGTGCATAATTATGTTAATAAAAAGATTCTTTTTTAGCTTACATAAAAAATAAAGTAATTTGCAAAAGCGTGGCGTCTGGCAGCGAATCAAAACAAAATTAATCGATTATCATATATGCAAATTGAAGAATCCTAAAATCAATATTTTATTCCGTCTTTCTAACCAATATTTTGTATGTTGATGAATGGAGAGAGAGAAGAAAACCAATGAAAATATGTATGGATTGTATGTGGAATGAACTGATAAGAAACAAAAAGGAGTGAATGATAGAGTGACGGCTGACAGGGTGAATGGAACCCTAAAAACGTTTTACGCCGACTTCAAGTAATTTGGGCCAAGAGCAAGAAGATGATGAATTACCAATCAAATTATCATAACAAACAAAAAAAAATATTGAATAATGAGATAACTTTGACAATATTAGTTGTTTTTGCGAACGTACAATGATCGCACAATCGTTGTACTATTCACGCAGTTGCAAATTACATAATAAGCCCAAAAGTCTGATATTGTTTTCCTGGTGTGTGAAACGTGTTTGTTTGAAGCTTATTATGCATTCTAACGTGGAAGGAGTTGCTGGCTATATTTGGCCTTCCTTTGTCTACCCTATTCAACAAGTTTTTGAATCAATTTTCCACGTTTTAATTGTATGTTTTTACTATGCAAAGATTCTCCATAATTTGTTCTACTCTCTCTCTTTTTCTACAATTGGCGTCCTTTTGTGTGTAAGTGCGTTTTTTTTTTTTAATAGATACAAGTAAGTTCAAGCTTTTGTATCGCTTTTGATACGCCAGAATTCTCCACAATAATTTCTACTCTCTACTCTCATTACAATCGTTGGCTTTTACGACCACGACTGTGTGGTTGGCTATAAGAACAGTAGCTTCGTGTAATCCCTCTCTCTCTCTCTCGATCGACTCTGTGATCACTCGCTAAGGGCCGGTTTTTTGATCCATAGTTAACTCAACCAATGGTTAAACATAGTAACTGATGGTTGAATTTTGGCTAAATGTGAAAGGCTAAGCATGAATGTATTCATGTTAGCTCATTCATATTAAAAATAATAACTAATGGCATAACTCATTTAGCCACAACGTCACAACGTTTAGCCATTCACATTTAGCCAAAATTCAACCATTAGTTACTATGTTTAACCATTATTTGAGTTAAAAATAATAACTAATGGTTTTTGGTTCACATTTTGCCGATTTTTAACCATTAGTTACTATTTTTAAGTATTGGTTCAGTTAGCTACGGATCAAAAAACCAGCCCTTAGCCAGACATTTAATTAAAAGAAATCCTTCCGCTACTTAACACACTTCCTTTAATTTAAAATCTGAGGCCCGTATTACAGAACCTCTCCCAAGACTCAAGTATTTCCGCTAGGGCCGATGCCGTCCAGGGTCACTGGTTATTCGAAAGAGTTACCGTGGTCCTGGCACAGGCAACTGAAGGAACACGGGCGGGTTTTAGTCAGTAGAAGTCTCCGCACAGAGCGGGAAAAGTTATTTGATGGTTCCCACCCCAAAAAAAAAAGACGCAAGTATTACTAAAACTAGTATCAACCAATCAAATGGCTTTAAACTAATTTTAAGTAATCCTTAAGTCTTATCTGTAATACAGACTTAAGTTTTGGTGTTTTACTGAAATAGGAATTGAAGCTTTTTCCAGGCTTAGAATGTGCAATAACTACGTACGTAAATAGATCAGCTAAGTACATAGCGATGTCGTGCAACAACTATGAAGTAGGGTCTACAACATAGTCTTCACTAACTGTTGCCCGCGGCTTCACCCGCGTGGATGTCAATACTTCCCAATTGGAATCGGATTTTGTCACAATTTCATAGGTTTTATTTTTTTGCGAGGAACCCTAATTCTTTTTCTAAAATAAAAGTTAAGCCTATGTTATTCCTTATAACATCAGCTATCTGCCAGTGAAAGTCCCGTCAAAATTGGTCCAGCCGTTTTGGAGATTAGCCGGAACAAACAGACAGACAGACGACAAAAAAATTAAAAAATTGCATTTTCGTTATAAGTATCGTATATACTTTCATATATATCTATGTATATATAAAAATGAATAGTACGGGCATAACTTCCAAACGACTGCACCAAATTGGATTTTTTTTTGTTGTGTTTGTAATTGTCAGGACAAGGTTTGTATGAAAGGAAATGTTTGAAAAGTTGCCGGGGAAAGAACAATGGCAGCTTCCCATACATTGTTTTATTTGAAATTAAATCACTACGTCTTGAAATGAAAAATACCTTATTTAACTCAGCGTCATTTTCTGAGCTAGTTTGTGCAACATTTTTTGTTAGAGAAGGGTCAGATTAATAGATATTCAGTATTGAACTTTTGAACAACATAGGACAGAGCCACAGACTACAAAGAGATACAGAGCACAAGCTTCTGGTCTTCTGGTTACGAGTTGTAAACTGTCAACGGTTGTCAATGTCAACCACCAATAATTATTTTTAAGACTTAGAATATTAGTCTTTTTAGTTCAGAATTGCCATAACATTTGATATTTTTCCTACTTTGCTGCAATACTTTTGGAAGAACACAATAAACTCAAATAAATAACAGAATAAATGTATAATTTATTTGAAGTCTTCCGAGGCGTGAGTTATCGGGTAGGAAGGCAGTATGTCAATAAAATAACACCTGTCACAATCACTCCACTTCTAATTCTCCATAATTCAATCAAACACTTCGCAAAATAATTGTAGATCGGTTGGATTAAGAGGGATGTGATTGAAACATAACGCCCACCGATCAAGAGCTCACTGCTCGTTTTATAAGATGGCCGGCTCACCAGTTCTCGGTGTTCGTTTTTGAGGTTGACATTTGTACAACAAGTCAATTGACAGTCTAGAAAAGTGGAGGCGCCGACCATGTTCAGGTAGGCGTGGATTATCGGGTAGAAAGGCAGTATTTTAAAAAATAACACCTGTCACAATCACTCCACTACTGATTCTCAATAATTCAATGAAACACTTCACAAAATAATAATAGATCGCTTAGATTAAGAGGGATGCGATTAAAATATAACGTCCACCGACCACATGGTTGCGTGCGCACCTTACCGCAATCCAAAGTTCCCTGCTCGTTTTACAAGATGGCCGCCTCACCAGAGTGCTCGGTGTTCGTTTTTGACGTTGACATTTGTACAATGTCAATTGTTAGTCTAGAAAAGCGGAGGCGCAACATATTATTTACTCTATGTAAATAAAATAACTAAAAATGATAACAACACCACGACAATTATGCTGTACCTACTATTTAGGAAAATAAACATAAAATGGCAATTTTAGTATTGCCAATCCAGCCAACAATTTCCTAACTTTTTAAAAGGAAGTAGTCAAAAACTTTTCATTAACCATATTTTTTTATTTGGCCTTAATTATATAATATGATAGCATAAAAGAACTTAGACAATTAATTGAATTTCTTTGGTATAAGTGTCACTTTTAGACGTTCAAATTTATTTCAAATAAAGATTCGCCATTGTTCTTTGGAAAATTCGGGAAAAGTGAAAGTGCATTTTATATGGGATTTTTTTAAGAATTATTGAAATTTTCACAGGACAACGTTTGTCGGATCAGCTAGTTTAGTAAAAAGCTGTTATTTTGACATTGCAAACAGACACTTAAATTTTGTTTATTTAATAATTAAAAATTTGTATAGATGTAAAATACGCACAAAAATCCTTATCAACATCTTCTCAGTATACAAGAACGATTACGAGTATTGAATACTTACTCAAGACAGTCTCCAAAAATACCTATTATTAAAATCTTATTACACCCTAAAGGAATTCTTTGACGATAAATAAATTTTGACATTGAAATTCACACCTGTACACAATACACACAGCACCTAAACTTTTGACTAATTGACCTATGTTATGTTATTTTATGACTATTATTGTTATCGCTATTTGTTTTAATTTAATTTTTTTTTATCTTATTTTAATTTGTGAATGGAAATTGACTAATAAATTGTTCTCACCCTATCCTATATTACCTGAACATTTTAAAAATAGTATTTTTGTTTAAGCTCAGTGGTTTGTATAATATTATCAATGGATGGAGTGGATCAACTCAGGATGGATGAAATGGCGACAGGTCACAGGAACAACTTGCGACCCACGGATGCCCCTCAAGTTAAAGGGGAAAATTTATAAGGCCTGTCGTAGTTTATGGGTCTGAATGCTGGGCCGTGAAGAAGTCGGATGAAAAAAGATTGCATGCAGCGGAGATGAGAATGTTGAGATGGATGTGTGGAGTGACGAGAATGGATAAAGTAAGAAATGAGTATATAAGAGGAAGTTTGAAAGTGGCGCCAGTGACAGAAAAGTTGAAAGGAAATCGTTTGGCTTGGTATGGGCATGTGATGAGAGGGGACGAAACGCATGTGACTAAAAGAGTGATGAATATACATGTTGATGGATTGAGAGGGAGAGGAAGGCCAAAGAAAAGATGGATGGATTGTGTGAAGAATGATATGAAAGAGCAGGGAGTGAATGATAGTGTGACGTTTGACAGGGGAGAATGGAAGAAGAAAAAGTGTTGCGCCGACCCCAAGTAACATGGGATAAGGGCAGGAAGATGATGGTTTGTATAATATTGTGACACTGTAGCAAACTATTATATTTATATTGCTGTGCCCTAGCAGGGTTCATGTATGAAACCTATATACTTGTAATAACTTGTAAACTACATGAATGCAATAAATGATGATGATGATGATGATGATGATGATGATGATGATGATGATGATGATGATGATGATGATGATGATGATGATGATGATGATGATGATGATGATGATGATGATGATGATGATGATGAAGCTATGTGATACAAACTCATGAAGACGTGAAAGTGTCTAAACTTGTTGCACCAGGCTACCAGGAACGCATGAAGTGCATAAAGCATACGACTATGTTGCTAACAATAAAACGGTGAGCATGTGTCAATAAACATGCGTTTGAGTTTGACAACGTCTGCTTATGTTAAGTGTGACATAAGTTACCGGACGTGGCTTTAGTGTGAAGTGCATGATGTTTACGGTTTACGGTTTTAGACATTTCGACGGTTGAGAATCAATAGTGTCTATCTCAGCTTTTTACGTTTTTCACTTTTTAATGCACTGTAATGTAGGTAGATTTAAAGTTTAATTTGGCTTGGCCTATTTAAGCACTATCTCTAAATTCAAAAAATATTTTTTTCTATTTTTAAAGATATAACCATTTTAAGTATCTTTCTATTCAAAACGGAGAAATGTTTTTTTATCTCCTATAAAGTTAACTTTATTGAGATAGATATTATTGATTCTTAACCGTCGATTTATTTTCTGAAAAGATTACACAATCACTTACAGAGAAAATACAATATTATAACTTAGAAATACATAAAGCCGACTGGCGTAGTGGGTTAGTAGGTACTATGACAAAATTACTTTAGGATTTGGTAACAGTGTTATTATAAGGGTAGTTGTAGAAACTAAGTGCGCGACGTTCGTATGCGTATCGCCACTGCGCCACATGTGTCATTATTATTGTGGAGGGAAGGGTTTAGGGAAACTAATTCTCTGAAATGAACAGTCCTCATGGTTGATGATAAACTTTACCCATAGTTTTGGGGTTAAAGCTACTTTAATCATCGTATAATTGGCTCACTAGGCTTAGAGTGCTAGGTCCCAAACATATTATAATCGGTAACAGATTATAACTTGACTTTTTCTCTGCAATAAGTATATAATTTTCACAGCAACTCAACGTATTGAAAGAGACTTCCTAGTGTCATATATTCCTAAAGTACTAAGGTGCACAACTCAAAAAAACCGGTTAAGAGCGAGTCGGACTCGCGCACCGAGGGTTCCGTTTAGAGACATTGTTTTATTTTTTTCTGTGATCTTTAAATAAACTTCTATCACATAGAATAATTTCAGATTTTTCTCTATGCAAACTTCGGAGATTGGGGGGAAAGGTAATTTTTTTTAGGTTTTTCGTCAAAAGTCGAAAACTATGTGGCCTAAAAAAAGAAAAATTGATTGAGTATGTGCAAACAGCGCTCTTTCATATGATACCCCACATGCCCTAGTAGCCCCACATCGAATTTTATAACTCTTCGAAAAATGTTCGTATTGAATCATAGTGACTTTTATATATTATATAAAAACCGAAATCATTATCAATATTATTAATATATAAAAAATATGAATATAGAAGCCTACAAGCTACACATTTCGACAATATTTAGCTACAAATTTTCGTGAGTTAATATTATTGAAACTTGGACAAATGGTGAGACGGACTATTTAGAGAAGAATTTCTCCCTTATTTTTTAAATTGTGCACCTTAAGACTTTTGGAATATACAACACTAGGAAATCCCTTTTAATACGTAGAGCTGCGGCCAAATCGGTGACCGAGTGTAAGGTCTTCTTGTAAGTTAAACAAACACTATTTCTAAAAATAGTTAAATCCCACAGCAAGAATTACGTGCTTTATTAAATTGCATTAATTTATTTTCTATTTTTAGCTATTTTATTTTTCATTAATGATCATTTTCATTTGTGCTCGTATTTAAATCATTCCATTTAAATAAATAAGAGGGTACTTACGGAAACGAGATGAGCTCTCAGCGGCGCCGGCGACCGCGACGATAGCGCACAGCGCCACCACAGCGCATATGCGCACCATCTGGAAACAACAAGAGATTTCTGATAAATAAACAATGTTTTTATAGAAAAGAATGGTTAAATTTAACATGACAAACATTATTACCATTCGATGATAGACAGACACCGGGAGATAGAGCTTAATAGAAAACAAGGAAGTTTCTAAATAACTTCTTGATCAAAAAAACAACCGACTTACAAAAAAAAAACACTACAAAGTGAAAAATAACTTAAATTTCGGTAGCCGCTGTCTTGGGATCTGTATTTTAGGATTTTTCCCCCGACTTCCGAAATTAAATTCTCTTTGTACTTAGTGTTTTTTTTTTTTGGAAAAAACTTTTCTTTTTCACTTTTTATCTAAGTTACAAAAGCCTAATAACAACTGCTCATCACATTTTACAAAATATTGCTTTTCCCGATGCAGAGACGTTAATTGTTGAGGTTGTTACCAGTTCTCCTGGTAAGTACCAGGAGAACTGGAGCTTATGGTGAAGTCACCATCAGCTCCACTTCACTATATGCATTGTGACGAGCATAAGTTGCTTAGCAACCATTATTAAAGTACCTAATCGAATCGCAACGCTTGAAATACTTATTACTGAGTAGTTCCGGTGGCCATCTGTGATTTTTATCATCAGTTCCACTTCACTAAATGGAGCTTGCCAAGAGCAAACGCATGAGTTACTATAAAAAAAATCCAAATCGCTATAGATGTGCCTATAATATTTGAAGTGTTCCATCGATTTCTCCAGGATCCCATCATCAGATCCTGACCTGATGACAATGGGACGAACTGGAATGTATACGCTTTAAAAAAAAATGCAAATCGGTTCAGTCGTCTTAGAGTAATCAGGGAACATACACAAAAAAAAAAAAGAAGATTCCGACAAACTGAGAACCTCCTCCTTTTCTTGAAGTCGTTTAAAAATTCATGAAAACATCGGTGCATGCTCCAGCATGATCAGATAAAATTCCATGAATAACGAAACAAATACAATTCAAACCATTGCAGAATTGTTTTCATTATAAACAACACATCATACAATTTAAAAAAATAATTAAGTCAATCACGTCATTAAATCGACACCATTCCACAACTACCTACAATTCCAGTCAAAAATTAAAGTAAAACAAGTCAAGGTCTAATTAGCATAACATCAAAATAGATAAATCTATTGTTTGATAAGTCTGGGAATCGAACCAGGGACCACAATGAACAATTACTTAACTTGTAACGTGAGACGCCTGACGCAACGCTAACGTTTACGTTAGCGTTAGATTTAGACTTAAAATGTAGATCACTGGATAGGAATATGAATAATAAAGTGTTCTTAAAGTATTGTGTATGTGGGGCGATGATAATCAAAGTCATAAAAGTTAATTAAGGAATGATTGCGGTGTAAAATATAAAATATTATTACTGTTTTTCATGAATTGGTAGTTGGATTATGGATGGGAATGTCCTCGTCTTGACATAACTGCAAACTTCGAATTTATATAATCATTTCTATTTTGCATAATTCTAAAAGCTTTGACCGACTTTTCATTTCATTGCAGATTTTCATAACTATATCTTTTCCGGATTATTTAATGCCATTGCCGTTTCTTTATTGGAAACAGCTTCTGCCTGCGACTTCATCCTCGTGAATTTTCTTGTTTTAACATAAATATATCCTATAACAATCGCCAATACCGTAGCTTCCCATTAGTGAAAGAATTTTCGGAATCGGATCAGTAGTTCCGAAGATTACCCCCAATTTAAAAACTCACAATAACTTTTTGAAATATTAAATATAGACTGACTGACTGAATAAGTTTTCAATACACACATGAATTTTACTTTCCTTCAAAACTGAACTGACGCAACGCATTTCCCTTTAAACTTGCTAATTCATTGCCAAAGCTCACACATCAAATGAAACACATTATTCGTCAAAGTAATCCTTCTGTCACGAGCGTAACAGGTAAAATGTATGTATGTATACATGTTACAGTTTACCCATTTCATTGTGTAATAGGGTATAAACTAGTAAATAAGCTTTAAGTCATACTCGATATGTTTTGATTAGCTCAAAATGGGGTGTACTCGTAGTACAGACAGGCTTATTGGATAATTATGTCAGAAATCCATTAACGGGATGTATGAGAGGTCATTTGTGACCAATGTAACCAAATGACCCCTTATGACTCCTATGCAAATATTAATCTTTTTTTTTTTTTGCATAAATCGACCATTTTAGTCAAAAAACCTGCTCCAAATTATGAAAATTGTAACGAATTGTAGCTCTGATTTAAAAAAAAAAATAAAGGTAAGTAAGTTTCATTTTATGGCTGATTATTATGTATTGAAAGCAGATAATAATTTAAATTAATATTTCATACATTAGTTTTTTTTTTTTTAATAAATTATCAAAATTGACTGCAAATACAATATCTTCATAAAAATATAAAATGCCAAATTATTTAAAAATGTTTGACACTTGCAAAGGGGTCATAGGGGGTCATTTGGTTACAAAATACCTCTCCTACATCCCCTAAATGGACTGCCGACATATTACCAATAACCTTGTATTGGTTTCGTTTCGTTTTGCGGCTATTACTAATAGAATTTGTCTCGGTAAAAGTGCCGCTGGGGTCAAGTCAATCCTAGCGACGAAAGCCCAGCCGGTTTATTCTGTAAAAACCTAACCGTGAAAACTAAGGCAATGTGAGCGGAACAACAGTGTGTGTCCCTAGCATCAGGTGGAATGACAGCTCACTTCAGAACGATTTTTACATAATAGAGCGGCGGCATACTTCGTTTCTTGAGATGCTATGGAACTTCACAAATGTTGTAGAATATTAGGTGTTGTAGCTAAATTGAAAATAAATAAAGCGAATACCTCCAATAGCTCTCTTTGAAGTACTACTCCTACTTCACGACCATTGTGAGACAAATATAAAAAGGCCAGTAATTTAGTCTAAATACCAGGAACTTATTAATTTTTCCGATTGTTAAATTCATACCCCAAGGCGTATTTAGAAAGAAATAATACGAGTACTCCACGCGACTAAACGACTTATGTAATGACCTGATCTGTTTTATTTCGACGCCCATTGATAAATTTCGACCAAACAATGAGAGTTAAATTACGAACAAACGTGGCCCATTGTGTGCAGAGCCAACACAATGGTCACAAAGTAATTCTTGTCACACCCGGATGAGCATGAAACATTCTTTAATAATTCAATAGGGTTAAAACTTGTTATCTTACGACTGAGAACTACATATGTGAGGAGAAAACTATTGTTTTTAACTTTTGAGTCATTTTGACCTCTGATGCAATAAAATGTTAGAGTTCATTTTTTGTAGACGAGCGCTTAAAACGCGGCGTTTGAAACGTCGCGTTTAAGAATATGTGTGGTTATAAGTACATTTGTTCATTTAACGACAGAAACTATACCTACAGGATATTCCAAGGCGGTAGCAAAATTGACTCATAAGTTGATGAAACATGATGAAACAACAATTTATGTAAAACAACAGTAACAAGGTTTTTTTTTTATTTACCGCCATTGAAACCAACAAGTCAAGCTCATAAAACCATCATCTACCTAGCCTTTGCCCGACTATGTTGGGGTCGGTATCAGCTCAGCTCAAAAAATCATTTCAGTTGAAAATAAGTGCCTATTTTTTATTTTTTTTTATTTCAGATGGGTTTGCTCTTGACTCTAATCTAGGTCGGAGGTGGCAGAGATAAAATCGACGATAGAGTGAGCTTACCCAGAAGAAGCATGTTCACTCTCACTTTGAAGAGATTAGGGTTGTATGCGCTCAGAAACGCTGACGCAGGAAAGAGTTCCACTCTTTTGCTGTGCGCATTATAAATGACATTAATATACCATAATTCAATTGTTAAAAAAGTAACACGCTAAACCAATAAGGCAGTTATTACAGAAAAAAATAACACAAATAATTAATTATCTTTGAAACTTATTACTAAATTAAATAACTATAACCTGAAACAACACTTCATTGCACCAATATGCATATTCAATGTATAGGAAAGAACATAATTCATTTCCCACACGTCGAGTTCACACATAAGCCTATTGTTCGTCTAATCACATTAATAAATTCAGACCACCATCAATCTTCTTGCAACATTTGGCTCATAAAATGGTTTTATTATGTTATTCTTAACACGTTTATGTGCAGAAGAGAATTATTACTGTATTATTTTATTATCTTTTTGATGGATTTAGAAGTGAAACTGATTGCAAATGCGTGTGATGTTATTTAATTGTCCATAGTTAAACGAAAAGGATCCAACCCACCTTACGCCTAATATGGGTTGGATCCTTTTCGTTTAACTATGGGCAATTATATTTTACCAGAAATGAGATTGAGGCTTAGTATTTATTAATAAATCTGCTTCTAAAAGAGTTCAACCGGGAAGTAGCACCTTTTGACATATAAAAGTTTTTTTGCACTAATTTACAAAGTGTTTTTTTTTTTAGTATTAGCTTGTACATATTCTCTATGTAAGGTACGAGTAACTACAATATATTTGTACATATCTTAGAGTTTTAAAGATACTTGTTTGTTTTTGTTTTTTATCGACGCTTACTGGCAGATAACTTTGTTTTACACCTATTTAGGTTTTCTCTATAAGTGAATTTGTAATGCTTTTGAGAAATAAATATCATTATATTGTTAAAAAAAATAAAAATTACAGGAATAAATATCATAACACCCGCCAAGCAGAATTGATATTTTCTAAGTAAGAGAGTTAGAATTTATCTCTAGTCATGACTCGTATTTGAACGATACCAAAATTACATTTTCCAAAAACGTTCGTCTACTTCCGACAACTGTACAGTCGGTTACATAAAAATAAAATAATATCTACAAAAATAAAATAATATTTACAAAAACGCTCGTCTGCCTCCTTACAGTTTATTACAAACACAATCTTACGGTGTTGACAAAAACACACAGCCTAGCCTTAATTAATAGAAAATCAATCTGCCTAGCCTTTTCCCAACTATGTTGGGGTCGGCTTCCAGTCTAACCGGATGCAGCTGAATACCAGTATTTTACATGGAGCGACTGCCTACCTGACCTCCACAACACAGTTACTGGGTAATACGATACCCCTTGGTAAGACTGGTTATTAGACTTTCAGGCTTCTGACGACCCGTAACGACTGTCAAAGATCTCTCTTGATCTGCTTTCCGAGGCACGGAGGAGTCTCGGTATGAAAAGATGGTCACCCATCCACAGACCAACCCCGGCAAGCGTAGCTTAACCTGATGGATCGATCCATGCGGCTGTTATTACATAGCCACGAGCTCCTCAATATCACCTACACTCCTACCTACACCACACACCATAACACCTACCTCAACAATATTACGTACTTATTGTAACATATTATTATATGAGGCATCTCAAAAACGCCCGTCTATAACGCAAATATGTACAGTCAGTTACATAAACAAGATGTATGCCGAGAATACTCTCAGTATCACTGTTGCACGTCACATTACGTAATAATGCGTTGTCATATTATGACACTTGACCTCACGACTGTACGCTTTAGAAAGGAAGCGATTTTCTATCGGATATTGTTATTTTTTTATCACTTTCATATTTTAGAGAGATTATTATTGAAGATTAGTTATTAGAACCGTGTTAGATAATAATATTAGATAAGATTAGGTGTGATTAGATTATGTTTAGATGTCGAATAACATTTTGCTAATGGAGCTGACACGTTTATGGTAGCCTACCATTATATTCTTTAGTATTATGCGACGGTACGACGCTATTCTGGTAGAACAATTTCCATTAAGTTTTCATAGAAATTGTTCTACTAGAGTCGCGTCGCGTTTGTCAGCGGGAGCCTTAAAGCTCGTGGCTTCAAGAGAGATAGCGATGGATACTAGAGGAAGTTATCCAGAGACAATTTTGTAAGCTACATACGGCATCTAGATCGCCTCCGACCTAGACTAGAGTCAATAGCACATCCATCTTAATTTTTTTTCTTTTTAATCTATTTTCATTGCCATATCCACCTTTTGAAACTAATTGGACGTGTCGTTAATTGTAATGTAATCAGGTAATTACCAATCCTTTTGTTAGACCCGATGATTATAGTAGAAAACCCTCAGAAGTTGTCTGTTGTCAGCCTAAGTTCATGATCGGTTTAATATGATAATACTATTCAAAGGTTAAAGAAAGCCCAGTCCGGTTTGTTGGCCTTGATCTTATTGCGCGCGCACGACTAGGTCATTCGTCTTTTATACTATCTAGCTTAACGTAGTAACCCTAAAGAAGATCACACCACACCTGTAGGATTTGCGACAACTAATCCAAAGCAAGTTCATCATCTGCCGAGCCTTTTCCCAACTATATTGGGGTCGGCTTCCAGTCTAACCGGATGCAGCTGAATACCAATAATTTACTTAGAGCGACTGTCTACAGTTTCTGGGAAATACGATACCCCTTGGAAATACTGGTTGTCAGGCTTTCGGGCTTCTGACGATCCGTAACGACTGTCAAACATCCACGAATGACAGCCGGGACTAATCGTGTTTTCCAAGTTGTTCTTTGGTAAATAAATTTAAACAATACTGACTTTTGTTCCTAACATGCATTGATTAAAATCCTTAAAAGTCCCATGGAATGGAGGACGAGTTTATAACAGAGCCACTCATAATTTCCTTACAAAAACCTAATAATACTGGTGGATGCCAAGCTTCATAGCTTGGCTCATCGCCGCAAGGTGGCGTGCTTGTTGGTCTTCTACATATTGTACTTCGGTGCGTGTGCCCAAGAACTCCACGACCTCATTCCACCGGCCCCCTTCTACCATCGGACATCTAGACGCACTGCCAGTTACCATCCCTACCTGGTTGCTATTCCACCAATTCGCACTAAGCGCTTCCAAATGTCTTTTATAATGCGCACAGCAAAGGAGTGGAACTCACTACCTGCGTCTGTGTTTCCGAACGCATACAACACTAATCTCCTCAAAGTGAGAGTGAACAGGCTTCTTCTGGGTAAGCTCACTCCATCGTCGACTTTGTCTCTGTCACCTCTGACCTAGACTAGAGTCAAGAGCAATCCCATCACAAATAAAAATAAAAAAATAATATTCGCAACCCGACTTGATCATCAAACCCAAGATGGCAGCTCAGCTGTGGGATTAACAATTTTTAATCAACTAAATCTGAATACGATTAATAAATATACGATTTATATTATTACGAGCTGTTGCCCGCGACTTCGTCTGCAATCCAGGATGAAATGTACCCTATGTCCTTCTCCAGGTCGTGGTCTACCTACTCATGTGCCAAATTTCATTTAAATCCGTTCAGCTTTTAGGGTGAAAGCGTAGCAAATAAATAAACTCACTTTCGTATCCTAACATATACGTATTATAAATGCGAAAGTGAGTTTGTTTGTTTGCTACGCTTCCAACGATTAGTCACTCTATATAATAATATCATACGGAGTCGAGGACATATCGACAACGATTTATTTAGTTCACAAAATTATTAACATGTATTAATTATAAGGTTTTTCTAAGCAGTTTTCAAAGTCCGTCTACCTGTTTCTATATCCACCTAACCTGAAATTACGAAAAAAAAATCAGCTGTCCCATATATTTATGTTCGCAAAACTCGTCAAAATATAGGGAACTGCTGATTTTTTTTTTCGCAATTTCAGGTTAGGTCCCATAGTAAAAGTTGTTCAAAATTATGGTCTCATCAATACCCTAGAGTTATGGTATATCAAAAAAAAAACGTTGTATAATGACTTTCTTTGTAAGAAAAACCACGCGTTTTCATATCATGAAACCACCATATTACATGGCATTGCTATCGCTTCGTGTTGGTAATAAAGTGGCATCATACGATCATAGGCGACGATACATAGAACCACACACGACACGATGATATCAAAATTATACAATCGAAACCAAAATTACAAATCAGGAAACCTCTTAAATGCTTCCTTTTACATTTCCCAGAGACATGATACCGAAACGAAGCAATAGCAATATACAGGACAATATGACAGGCCAGCTGGCGTGATTGGTTAAGATACAGCCCGCGGCACGTAAGTTGGCAAGGTTTTGGCGTAGTGGGGGTAAGTTCGCGCATGCTACACTTATTGCAACAAAAAAATGCTCACTTTTATTGCTTGTCATTATTCTGTGGTTATTACCATAATTTATTTTTAAACATAACTATTTAGAAGAAAGTTAAAGAAAGGAGAAGAATTCGTGAAGTATATTAGGAGTAATAAATAAAATATACAGGGTTATTTGTAAAACACCAACAACCTCTTAAGAGGTCATTTTACTCATCATTATGAACAACTTTTACTATGAGACCAAACCTGAAATCGCGAAAAAAAAATCAGCAGTTCAGTACATTTATGTTCGCATAATTCGTCAAAATATGTAACAGTACACATCATAAACCATTTTTCTGGCATGTCTACGTAAAATGGTATTTATTTGTGGCAATATCTAAATTTAAAAATTCAAACAAAACAATAACAAGAACTTGTAACAAAAGCTTAACAAAAACAAATGTTACAATTTTAGTGCACGCAAGTGTACTCGGGAGCGAATGGAACGTGGACGCGACGCGAGAGACAAGGGTCGACTGACCAACCAATCGCGTGCTCGGAATGATGCTACCTCATTCCCCGCGTCCCGCTCGCGACCAAAGAGATCTAAAAAATGACTTCTGCGCATCTAACGACTCTTGCCAACTTACGTGCCGCGGGCTGTACCACCTATCACATCGTGGGTTCGATTCCCATCCAGGACAAACATTTGTGTGCATGAACATGTCTGTTTGTCGTGAGTCTGGGTGTAATTATCTATATAAGTATGTATTTACAAAAAAAAAAGTAGTATATGTAGCATATCAGTTATCTGGTTTCCATAGTACAAGCTCTGCTTAGTTTGAAATCAGATGACCGTGTGTGATAATGTCCCAGGATATTATTATTATTTATATTATTACAGGATATATTTTTAAGCAGTGCGCAAATTTTCACAGGGTGTTCTACTCATGAATAGGAACAACTTTCACTATGGGACAAACCCTGAAATCACGAAAAAAAATCAGCTGTTTCATATAAAAGTTCCAATACCTACTCGACCAAAATGTATGAAACAGCAGATTTTTTTTTTCAACAACCTGTGAAAATTTGCGCACTGCTTAAAAAGTTGTCCTGTATATCACACTGCATGGTGGCACTTTCCCTACCAACCTAGGTTCCTAGGTCCGTACAGTACATACCCAATAGTGATGGGCCTACTATAACTTGGGCTGACTAGCTGACCGACTAGTCGGTCAAGCCGATTGCTTTCGGTGGAGTTCGTGTGTACAAAACTGATATTGGTACCGAATCTGTTGTACAAAAACTAAACTTAATTCAGGCTATTGCTAACTTTTTCTCTCTAATAAACCAAGAAAGAGACGGACGTAATTAAAGCTGGTAAAAGATAGCAATTTTCTAATCTTAGTTAAGTTATTGAACAACAGAATCGGCACCATTGTGATTCTAAAATAAATACTAAACAATTAGGTTACGTTGGTACAGTCTTTAATCAGAGTTGTGGAGCGCTTGTTTCGAATTAGTTTTTTGTTAATATTTATATATCTATAATACTTCAAGCACAGAAATGGACAGAGGCGGACTTAATGCCATAGGAATTTTCTACTTTCTATCTATTTAGGTTCAATAAAATTATGAACTACCAAAGGCTCTTCCTTTGGTAGTTCATATTATTTTATTGAACCTTTCCCATTTTTAGTTTATGGCTGATTCTGAAGTAAAAAATGTTAACAATGCTTACGATTTAATTTCAAATCACCCTATTTTTAAGCATTTAATATGAATGAAGTAAAGAGCTGTATGCCTGATAGTCATACAGGGTCAAATAAAATTACTTAACGCGAAACTCAATAGACGTGATGGGTTTCGATATCTAAAACAAAAATAAACAATTATGATTTGATGATTTTTTTTGTGTCAACGACGGTTGGTTGTGTAGTAACTTGAATTATGAATTCAGAAAACCTGTTTTTTTTTTAATTTTGTCATGTTTAGATATCGATACATAATGGGTGTCGTCTGCGAAGTTTCACCAAATAATTTAATTTGACTCTGTATAGTCGGCGCTTTTTGCCAACTAAACTCGCCAAACGGACCTATTATTTGGTCCGTTTTGACAGCCCATATCGTTTCATATGCCAAAGAGAGACAAACATAGCGAGACAAAGAGGGACACCCTCATGTCAAAACGGACTTATTATTTTGTGGCGAGTTTAGTCGCCGCCTATAAATATAGCCGGACTAGCAGCGCGCCGCCGTTTCACCCTCGTAAATCTCGAACCCGTAGGAATATGGAGATTAAAAGTATCCTATGTGTTAATCCAGGTTATAAACTATCTGTGTGCCAAATTTCATCAAAATCCGTTCAGTAATTTTTGCGTGAAAGAGTAACAAATATCCATCCATCCTCACAAACTTTCGCATTTATAATTTTAGTAGGATAGGATAGTCGGCTTTCCCGAGTAGTCGGCAACTATTCGGTACATCTCTAGTACCTAGGTGTACCTAGGTCTCGTGGGAGCCCGCTGATAGCATCGTAAACTGCTAACAAGATGTGTGGAACGTTTTGTCGCGTATCCAACCAGCATTTTGCTTTCAATTATACTTTAAATGGTAGTATTTTACTTTGAAGGTAATTTGTTGGACTTATGAATGTAATCTGTTGTCAAATCGAGTATTCAATGGTGACTGATGTTCATGTAGTGGTCGCAAGTGCGGCTGAGCGAGGGGTTCTAATTCGAACCCTGGAATTTATTTCCATTTGGAAATTCTCAGTAGCACCTTTTATTAACCGACTTAAAAAAAGAGGTTATGCTACGGGTGTGGTGTCAAAGGGAAAACATTTCAAAACCTTGATCACATTCTAGTGCAATATTTATAACAAAACTATTAACTACTTATTACAAACAAATATTCCAGTTTTTACTAAAAAATTACGAAATAAAAAAATAGTTTTAAAAAATTAAATCGACTTCAAAAAGAAATGAACTCAAAATTATGAAATAACTTTAATTTCGCAATTCGGTGGCAAAAAAAACGAATAAAATACAGATCCCAAAACCCCGACCCGACTTCCGAAATTAAAGTTATTTCATAATTTTGAGTTTATTTCTCTTTGAAGTCGATATATTTTTTATTTTTATTGCAGTAAGTATGCCTGGTAAATGGCGATAGCTCTTTACAACTAACTATCTAAATGTGAGTATGTGTTTGTATTATATTATATCTACATCTCTGCCTAAGTGCTTATCCCTTTGGAGAATGCCAGCTTGATGCTATGTACAGTCAACGTCTAGAAGTCCACTTACACCACAATGACCATTATCGCCTGCGCTATACGGGCTGCGAAAGTTGCCAATGTGTAGTATTGTCAAACGTTCTTATAGAAGAAGGTCATAAGTACAAATAATATTGCTATGCCATAGTTTTGTGAGATTGCTAGTCGACTTCTGACTGTTATAGTACATATGATAATTCTTATGCCCTTGTTTTAGGACGTCTTTTGGTTGAATAATGATAATAACGTCCAATTATTACTGCCGCCGTAATGAAAAAGGACGTTTCTACAAAAATATTAAAATGGAGAAAAAAATATTTTTTTCTTTTATAAAATACAAAATACAAAAGTAGATGCGTCATAATTAATAGTAAGAATTATTAGGTTTTCGTTAAGTTTACGCCAATATAAAAATACTGGTAGATGCGTATTTTTTGCTGATTCCAAATAGTTACATAAATTATTTATTTATTTTTTATATGAGATGGGTTTGCTCTTGACTCTAGTCTAGTTCAGAGGTGACAGAGACAAAGTCGACGATGGAGTGAGCTTACCCAGAAGAAGCCTGTTCACTCTCACTTTGAAGAGATTAGGGTTGTATGCGCTCGGAAACACAGACGCAGGTAGCGAGTTCCACTCTTTTGCTATGCGCATTATTAAAAAAAAATGTCAGATAAGTACGTCTTTTTTCCAGACCGCAGAGTATATCTACAAAGGCACTTCTGTCAATCTTCTTTCATTGAACTCTTACAAAACTTACAACACCCAACCAAAGAGCTAACAACTAAGCCTGCAGAATACAAAATACGCAATACCAACATTACAATACAATAATATCGTTCGTCATAACTTATTGACGATATATCGCCGATATTATTCGACACGTCATTCAATGCAGCGCTCTTCCTGCTGAGCAAGCGTGTGGTTAGATAAAAGTGATGGTTGTACATTATGTAATACATAATGTACAATGTAAGTACTTTTTGAATGATTATGTAAATGAAGTATTGTGTTTTATAAAACAGTGATTTGAAATGGTATCGCTTTATTACACTCATCTGTAAGTTTGTATTATAGAACGTATTTTTTTTATACCATAACTCTAGGGTATTAATGAGACCATCATTTTGAACAACTTTTACTATGGGACCACACCTGAAATCGCGAAAAAAATCAGCTGTCCCATACATTTATGTTCGCAAAACTCGTCAATTGAAATGTAGGAAACTGCAGATCTTTTTTCGTGATTTCAGGTTTGGACCCATAGTAAAAGTTGTTCAAAATTATAGTCTCATTAATACCGGCAACCGGCAGCAAGTTCGTCATGCTCCCTTAGATGTCACTGCTTGCGGTAGCGTCGGGGGTCGGGTTGCCTCCTTCCCTCAAATATGGCGAGGGGGGTAATGGCTGATCTTTGCGTTATGCTCGTGAACGGGTGCTGCTTGTGGTGACTGGTCATCTTGCTGACCTTGGTTTTGTTTTGTTATTAGTAATTTAACTCGTTGTTTATTTTACTTCGATGGTCCTAGTTTATCATTTGTGACTTAGAGTTACGACTACATGTACGGCTATATGTAAGTGGGCACGCCCTTTATTACTGGAGGCTTTTAATATAGGTATAAAGTTCTGCTTACGTTTTTAGTTTTGTATTTTGCTTCTGCTTGAGTATAGTTTTCGATTTTTTTTTTCTTCTTTTTTTTTAAGTATATTGGCGTGTGCTAGCTGACTTATAGCAAATAATTAAATTTAATTTAATGTTTGTGTTGCGTAATGTACTTACATGTAATTTGCACAGTGTTGTATAGAATATATATTTTTTTTTTTATTTATTTAACTGAACAGACAGCAGGCTGTGCTGCTGAGGAGTTTGTTGCGCCACTTCTTCTCCTCAGCTAAAGCACTAGGAAGTGGTGAAGGGCGGGCGTTTTAGGGGACTGTCTTATGTAATTTTGACGTTCGAAAAGTGCTGATTCTCAGCCTAGTTTAAATAAATGACTTTTGATTTTGATTTTTGATTTTACCCTAAAGTTTATAGTATATAAAAAAAAACACGTATAAATAAATGGTATCTGCCTTGCTCTCTTTATTAACATAAAGTGTTATGGAAACGTAGTATTTTAGTACGACTGGTCAATGAAGTAATACTATAATTATTACACGCCTCACAACACTTCAGCGTGACCCCTTAAGGGGGAAGTGTCAGGGTAGCACGCGAAATTCAAATTTTCTTACGTTTTTTTGCAATTTACAAGACGGTATTATATTGTACGTTGATCAAATTATAATTTGCGGTCGTAACAAGTATCTATTTATATAATTAGAATCATTAAAGTGATCAATACAACTCGTTAAGACCAGGTAATCCTAATTAATCACTATTTCATGAAATCTTGACATTTTAGGATTATACTAATTTAAGTTGTATTACTAATTGTATTGTATATAATTTTGTAAATACATATTTGTTACGGCCGCAAATCATACTTTATTTAACATACAACTTAATACTGACTTGCAAATTGCAAAAAGCGTAAGAAAATTTTAATTTCGCGTGCTACCCTGCCGCTTCCTCCTAAAAAGGTTAACGGTGATTAAAATTACCGACTTGCAAGTGCATTGAAGAACTGAAGACACCGACTTCAGAAGCTGTTAAGTTTTTTATGAAAGTTATTTTATTCGTTTTAGGTTTTTAAAGTCGGTTTGTACTTTTTTAAAGTAAATTTATTTTTCCATTTTTAGTTGCATATACAAAATAAGTACCATATGCTCAAGACGAACGAAAAGAAAAATCATCAAAATCCGCTTAGAAATGCTGGAAATACAGTACATTTATGCATATAACTTCGTACATAAGAATAATTACCTAATGTATTATATATTACAACCTTCCTGAAAGTATGTAGATCACGTTATTGAAAGAATCATCAAAATTGGTTCATCAGTTTTTGCCAAGCTATTAGTTAGCTTGGCACCGACTTCAGAAGCTGTTAAGTTTTTAATGAAAGTTATTTTATTCGTTTTAGGTTTTTGAAGTCCTACGGTGGACGCCATCATGCGCGTGCGAGCCCTCACGACGGGGGATGCTGTGGCCCGGGGTGGGGTCGTCTTGGCGGTGTCTCTAGACATCGCCAACGCCTTCAATACCCTGCCCTGGAGTTGCATCAGGGAGGCACTCCGGTATCACCGGATGCCGACCTACCTCTGTCGAGTGGTTGAGGCCTATTTGACGGATAGGGCCGTCATCTACCCCGGTCATCAGGGAGAGTGGAACCGGCGAGAGATGTCGTGCGGTGTCCCACAGGGATCGGTCCTGGGGCCGCATTTGTGGGACATCGGGTACGACTGGGTGCTGCGCGCCGACCTCCCTAGCGGCGTCAGCGTAGTATGTTACGCTGACGACACGCTGGTCCTGGCGCAGGGGAGGTCGCACCAGGCGGCGGCTGAATTAGCGACACGCGGGGTTGCGATAGTCGTTGAGAGGATCCGGCAGTTGGGACTCGAGGTGGCCCTGCACAAGTCCGAGGCCATGTGTTTTCATGGTCCTCGGAATGCGCCACCGTCGGGTTCCCAAATAACGGTAGGAGGGGTTCGCATCGGAGTCGAGTCGACGATGAAGTACCTGGGACTCGTCCTCGACAGCCGGTGGAACTTCGTGGAGCATTTCCGACGTTTGGCTCCCAGACTGGAGCGGGCTGGGGCTGCCTTGAAGCGGCTCCTGCCCAATCTAGGTGGTCCAAACGCCTCCTGCCGGAGGCTTTACGCGGGGGTCGTGCGGTCCATGGCCCTTTACGGGGCACCGGTGTGGGCGCGTTCCCTGAGGCTGCGGCCAGTCCGCCGGTTGAACGCGTCCCAGAGGGTCATGGCCATTCGGCTAGTCCGGGGTTACCGCACGGTCTCCGGTGAGGCGGCGAGCCTCCTTGCCGGATTGCCGCCGTGGGATCTGGAGGCGAAAGTCCTCGCGCACGTGTGGGAGTGGCGCGAGGAGGCAAAACGCCGGGGCGTAACTCCGCTGCCGCGAGAAATCACGGTACAGCGGACAGAACTCCGGCGGGATCTCATGGCGACATGGAGAGTGCGACTGTCGCAGCCCAGCGCTGGGCACGCCACAATTGCGGCGATAAGTCCCCTCTTTGAGGAGTGGTTAGAGAGGCGCCACGGCGTCCTCACCTTCCGCCTGACGCAGGTCCTCACCGGACACGGTTGTTTCGGGAGGTTCCTGTTTCGCATAAGGCGGGAGGAAACGCCCGGGTGTCACCATTGTGTGGATCGCCCAGAGGACACGGTGGAGCATACAGTGGAGGTCTGCCCGGCTTGGGCAGAGCACCGCCGTGTTCTCACGGAGGCGATCGGCGGCGGCGATCTCTCGCGTCTGAGCCTGGTCCAGGCCATGGTGCGGAGCGAGAGTGCATGGGAGGCCGTCACCTCCTTCTGCGAAGCGGTAATGCTCGCGAAGGAGGAGGCGGAACGCGTGAGGGAGAGGCAGCCTCACGCCCTCAGTCGCCGCAGGAGACGCCCTGGGCGGCGGGAATTGATAGCCGATTCCCGGCCACCGTAGGCGCGGGCTTGCGGACGGTGAGTAGTGGGTAGCTCGCCGTCCGGTGAGGACCAGGCCCGGGTCGACGGCGCGTTGTGTTCCACGCGCGCCTCAAAGAGATGTCAGCAAAAGATGGGGTCCAATAGGGCCAATGCCGCTGGGGTCGCGGGTTGTTTGAAAAAGATACCGTGGCCCTGGCATAGGCAACTGAAGGAACACGGGTGGGTTTTAGTCAGTAAAAGTCTGACACGCCCTTCCGCTCCACCCAGAGCGGGAGAAGTTATTTGATGATTTCCCATCCACAAAAAAAAAAAAAAAAAAAGGTTTTTGAAGTCGGTGTTTACTTTTTTTAAGTAAATTTATTTTTGAAACACACACATTTCTTTGACAAGAACCACAATGCTTACAACATTCAGCGTGAAAATTACATTCCTAATAATAATTATGAACTCTCACTTAATTCTCTTTGCCATTACAGCTATTAAAGAGCAGAGAGGACTATCTCATACATAATGTATGGCGCACTGATTAATATGGTAAATATGGTAATTTAACGCAGTATGGTAAGTATGATAATTTTCTCTGGCCAAAGCATTTCCGGTTTGCACTATGACTGTGGAATATTTAGAATATATTTATGCAGATTTAGTTAAGTGTATCATATTTTATTTGCATACAATTTATGAGTTTGATGTGTGTTACCTAATGAGTTTTGTGAGTCATCGATGTTTCTAGTTTTTAAACGACTTCAAAAAGGACGTTCTCAATTCGTCTATGTTTTTTTTTTGTATGTTTGTTACGCGATTACTCAAAGACGGATGGACCGATTTGGAAAATTCTTTTTTTGTTTGAAAGGGTTTACTTTCTAGGTGGTCCCATATAAGTTTTATTAACTTAGTTAGCCAATGAACGTGAAAAAGTCAGGATGCTATTGCTTATCCTCCAAGCCTTTGTTACCTTTAACAACGGGATATCAAAGAAATTATCGATTTTAACCGTTATTTTAGTAGTGTTTTAAGTAACTTTCCTTGGTTTGGAAAACGCAAACATACCTATACATTTCTAAATTTCGAATTTGACCCCATTCACAGTTCAATTTCGAGTAGAGGGTGTGACTTACCAGGTCCATTTGGTCAAGTGGAACTGATGATGACGATCACAGATGGCCACCGGAACTACTCAATGATAAGTATTTCACGGGTTGCGATTCGATGATCAGTTGACATTAGGATATTGTAACTTAAATAAATTACAAACTGACCCACTAAAATGTGAAAAAAATACTTTTTCCAAAAACAACAACCGACTTCCAAAAAAAGCACTACAAAGTGAATAATAACTTTAATTTCGGAAGTCGGTGGCAAAAACTAAAATACAGTTCCAAAGACTACGACTTTCGTAATTAATGTTCTATATTTAGAAAAGAAATTGTTACTATATTAAGTGATCAGAACCCTACTAATTAAGTAATGTTTACTTTTATTCTGTTTATTTTGATATCGTTCATTCTAACTACTAGTACCTAGATCTGTTTAGTAATATGTGGATAACGTTGTGAGTAGTGTATTTGTTACCTCTATTATTAAGCTCTAACCTATGTTTACTTAGTATTACACTGCTGTTTGTTGTCCCTAAATAAATAAATAAATAAATGTTATTATTCACTTGTGTTTTTTTGGAAGTCGGTTGTTGTTTTTGGAAAAACAAAATTTATTATACATATAAAAAGAATGCATAGTCACTGCGTGTAGAATATTTCAGGCAGTAGGTAAGTTATGATACGTACATAATTATGAAATCTTCAGAATCTTGCAATGACTTGTGAAATTCAGTCATCTAGACAAGGACGATGTCCATGGGTTGTGCAGTGTGCAGTAATTGACCAATATTTGTAAGTTTCACAATATCGAGAACATTGTGCCGGTTGCATTATGTCAATGTTTATCTTTGTTTGTACTTATTCTGCGTGGAATTGTGAGAGCCTTTATAATTATTAGGAAGTGAGTACATGTAATGGGTACTTATGTGACTTATGGGTGTAAGTGGCAATTGCGGAGACTATAACTTCCGAAGTGAGTATTGTGTTGTTAATTCTATTTACTCGTATATGTTTGCAAAACGGTTACTGTACAAAAATTAAATCTTAATTAAATTCACCTTGCTTCGCTTGACTCAGTGGAACGCAGAGCTAAAAGGCTCATTGGCGACGTAAAACTGGTGGATGCCAAGCTTCACAGCTTGGCTCATAGCCGCAAGGTTGCGTGCTTGTTGGTCTTCTATAGACTGTACTTCGGTGAGTGTGCTCAGGAACTCCACAACCTCATTCCACCGCCCCCCTTCTGCCATCGAACATCTAGACGCACTGCACGTTACCATCCATACCTAGTTGCCATTCCACTAATTCGCACTAAGCGCTTCCAAACATCCTTCATAATGCGCACGCCAAAAGAGTGGAACTCACTACCTGAACTATGTTCCCGAACGCATACAACCCGAATCTCTCCATCGTAGACTTTGTCTCTATCACCTCTGACCTAGACTACAGTCAAGAGCAAACAAATAAAAAAAAAATCTTAACGAAAATTTCAAAAACATACCTACTACTATTCGATTTGGTTGTTACCAAAATCTCATTACTTTTCCTGGTACACCTAAAATACAACTTTGTTTTAGCACCAGCAGATTCTTTATTAAAAACATTTTAATCTACTTCCGATCTCATATCTTATTACGCGAACAACTCACGAATCTTCCACATAATACAACGTAGCATTATTATAAACGTATAGAAAGAAGCACATCTGCACATACTCGTATAACGTTATTCGTATTATAAAGATGCTTCGTCTTTAACAAAAACTGTGAAAGGTCACCAGCTTCCGCGTGTGTCTGTCATTACATTACGTCATGACTCGTGATGTACTGAAAGTTATTGAGATTATAGTTTGATTGTGAAACTTGTGATGTAAAGTGTGATCATGAGTTATATTCTGATGGACTTTTAACTTCTTGGCTTTTTCCCTCTCTCGAGGCTCAATACAATATATACATAAAAACCGACTACGCACAATGAAGGATTCCGTAGTTGGGATGAATCCCAAGAACAAACTTAACATTGTAGTTGAAAAACATGTTCTCTCTTACATTCCAACTGCAAATGTAATTTTGTACGCACAATATTGAAATATTTACCATTTTGTTTTAAGACCATCGACTTCTTATAGGTTTTCCTGTAATCTATAGGTTTTGAACTATTTTCTGTATATTTTTTTTTCAAAATTTTAGGCTCAGTACTTTCTTAGATAAGGGGGCGAATTGTCAATTTTCGTCTATTTCCTTAAATAACTTTAAAATGATTTATTTTTTAATTAAAAAAAAAATACATTTGTGATCCTCACAGTAAGCCCTTTCATTTGATATGTCACACGGTAGGTACAGTTTGCAATTTTTATTTTTTTATTTGCCCCCAAATTTGACGTGTAACGTAAATAAATGAATTTTGAATATAGGGGATATTCAAAATTCATTTATTTACATTACACGTCCGTGTTTGGGCCACAGAAATACATCTGTGTACCAAATTTCAACTTAATGGGTCCATTAGATTCGGAGCAAATTGGCTGTGACAGACGGACAGACACACGAGTGATCCTATAAGGGTTCCGTTTTTCCTTTTGAGGTACGGAACCCTAAAAATGGGGTAAAAGATTGCGACGTTGAGTTCTTTAGTTTATTAAACCTCTTCTGGGTTGATGTGAATTGTCACATCATTTTGTTTGCTCATGACTGACACTTAGCGCAGTGACAGGTCTTTACGTTTCGTTCGTCCTGAGTTAAGCCTGCTCTTGTGAGAGTATGACCTCGTATTACAAATTTGATTTCTGGCGTTAGGTAATTGTTCTTATAGGCTTAGGTAGGATTAGCCTGAGTGCTTGAATGTCATGTTATGAATAAAAGTCTTATTTGGAGATAGACTACGTCGATCCTTTTATTCAAGGGGGTCGTAACTCGTGGTTTCATACAATAAGCAACCTGACTTAGGCTTACTGGCTGAATGTCAGCCAGTAAAATATAAGGTTGCCCATTGTATGAAGTCTTTACAGTACCACCTGAACTTAGACCCATTTTGCAGAACGATGTTCAAGTGTTTATTTCGATTAAACACTTACGCAAATCTAGTTTCGAATCGAGATGCACACTTGACTAATTTGAGTAAAAACTAGTCGTTCTGCGAACAGTAGACCTCGCGAGCACAAACTTTTTAGCGACAATTAATATAAGGACTACAGTTATTTAAAAAAGGATGTTGCTACCATGTTTTTTTTTTTTTCATCAGATCTTCACCAAATTTTTATACGACCAATTTAAAGTTTCCACCTTTCAAATAAAAAAACGAACCGACGAAATCGGATCTCATAAGGCGGACATATACATAAAAAGGTGTGTACGTGCTATTGCTGGTATCCGTGTTCCTGATTCATGTGAACCATATTTCAAAGAGTTTAAAATATTGACCTTTCCTGCAATTTACATTTTTGAAGTAGCCGTATTTATAAAAACAAATGAAAATCTATTTGACAAACTCAAATCGAAAAGATATATGTTAAAAATGTCTAATGTACCACATAAAATGGCTCTATTTAGCAAAAGCTTCTTTGGCATTGCATCAAAAATATATAACAAAATACCTATTGACATTCTGAGCACTAAGGAACATCCAGTATTTAAAAATAAATTACGAAACTTTTTAATTGATAAAGCATACTACACGATCAAAGATTTCTTGAATTATTGATTGAATTGGTAACCATTAATTATTTTGACACTTTTAATAACTAAATTTGCCATGTAAAATAATTTTAACTTAAATGCTAATTCATAATTATTGTATGCCTATTAGGTAGGACATATTGGAACTTTAATTTATTGTTAAGACCTGTAACTAACATATGCCCACAATAAAGATATTTTGAATTTGAATTTGAATATCCATATCCAAGCCCCCCTTTTTGTCTCTTGTTGGAGGAAGCCTGCGTCTTTCCGAGCGCATACAACCCTATTATCTTCAAAGTGAGAGTGAACAGGCTTCTTCTAGGTAAGGTCACTCCATCGTCGATTTGTCACCTCTGACCTAGACTGGAGTCAAGAGCAAACTCATCTCAAAAAAAAAAGCCCTCTGATCAAAAATCCCCGACGACAAAAAAAATATAAAGTCGTAAAACCTAAGTTTCGTCTAGATCGCTTGTAAAATACGACCTGTAGCAAGTTTGCCAGACCTGAAGCAGAGACGCTTCGCTTGCTCGGTCAATAAGTAAATTAATAACGAGCACCATGTTTGAGGTTATCACTTCTTGAGCATGGCAAACCCAAAAGGATTGGATGATGAGTCTCACAGGCTGATATATGTAAGACTTACTACTAGAAAATGTGAGATAGTTTTATTTTATGTTAGCCGTTTTTAAGGATCGTCTGATGGATTGTACGAAGAAAACAACACTAATGAAATAAATTGACATGACATTTAGCAAATTAACTGGTACCTGATTTGTATTACAAAGACTTTGGCCATTAATGACAATCAAAGGAACATCAAAAGAAGTCAGGAAAAATGGTTATAAAACGCTCACTCAACCATCAAAACCAGGTCACAAGATTCCAATCATACAGTTTTCAAGATTAATTCATTTGAAAAAATGTTATCATTCATCATTCAATCAGATCGACTCCCACGCACGTAGAATGACGTTATGCATAATTGTAACAGTAAGATGCATTTTTTTAACTTAACACTATTCAATAATGTTACAAAAGTCTTATTTAAGATGACGAAGAGAGAAATCCGATCCAATAGGGAAAGCATTGTTTAGAAAGCCTTCTCGTTTCAGTTTTGTACGATGACTCACAATCTATATAATATTCTATTTATCCCCGTAGACTTTTGGCGTGGGTTTTAGCAACTGAGGGATTATTATTCGTGGCTAAGTAATAACAGCTGCACGGGTCGATCGACCAGGTTAAGCAACGCTTGCAGCGGTTGGTCCGTGGATGGGTGGGTACATACCGAGACCCCTCCGTGTCTCAGAAAGCACGTAAAGCCGTTGGTCCTGGCTGTCATTTGTGGATCTTTGACAGTCGTTACGGATCGTCAGTAGCTCGAAAGTCTGACAACCGGCTTACCAAGGGGTATTGAATACAATACCCCTGACAATATGCCTGGCCCAATAATTACTGGGTAATAACCCAGTAACTGGGGTGTGAAGGTCAGTCGCTCCGTGTAAAATACTGGTATCAGGTGCATCCGATAAGACTGGAAGACGACCCCAACATACTTGGGAAAAGGCTAGGATATGATTCCATGATGATAATCATTTCTGTGTTTCTCAAATATTTAAGCGCAGCCATCACCGCATTGATCTTTTCTCAACCAATTTTAGGTCATGCTTTGTCACCATCATAACGGAGACCCTGCAATCTGATCTAGACTTATCAACTCAATTACAAGAAGATACCGATATCTCAAGACATCTTAAAAAGTAAAAACCCGATTGTCATTTGTTTAGATTTCAACAGCTGTTCAAACCGAGTTCAAACTGCCTGTAATGATCTTTGGTAATATAGATGCAGATGCTACAACACATCCATCTTAGTTGTTCACATATGTAGGTCAGTTACCTTTCCATACATACGCAAGTCATCATACACACTTAAACATGCCTTGTCATACAAACACGTAGGCACCCATACAATATGTCATCAATGAACAATTTGTTACAAGTTCTCTCTCCTTTCCTACAATTGACTTATGAAAGTATCACCTATGACCTGAGGCCTAAAATGTACACACTAATATATCATTACATAGCTATATTACTTTACGCATTATTTTCTCAGAGAAATGTTACATAATAGTTGCGTAAATAAGCAATGTTCCGCTGTGAGACTTCTGAGTGTTTAAACAAATATTTTGTGGGTCAACAATTTAGGTAAATATCTTTGCTAGCGTGTGTAGGATTTAGACAAACTGATTGTGTAAAAGGAGCTAAGTGGAGAAGTGATAGGGAAGGAGAAAACAGGTCAGATTTATAGGGAGCTTGCTCTTGTTAGTTTGTTCTGTGTTAGGTATAATCCACATTGACCTAAGCAAGTAAATGCTTTGAGAACATTAGTGTTAGCGGACAATGGTTCCGTAAATAATGCAATGGGTAACCTTATATTTTACTGGCTGACATTATATCGCTCAAGCAAATAAGGAACTACCTTTTGAATAAAAAAACCGGCCAAGTGCGCATCGGACTACGCACAATGAAGGGTTCCGTAGTTAGGATGAATCCCTAGAACAAATTTACATTGTAGCTGAAAAACATGGTCTCCCATACATTCCAACTGCATATGTAAGTTTGTACGCACAATATTGAGAGATTTATCATGTTGTTTTAAGACCATAGACTTCTTATAAGTTTTCCTGTAATCTATAGGTATTGAACTATTTTCTTAATTTTTTTCAAATTTTTAGGCTTAGTACTTTCAGAGATAAGGGGCGGAATGGTCAACCTTCGTCTATTTTCTTAAATAACTTTAAAATGATTTATTTTAAAATTATAAAAAAAATATGTTTGAGACCTTCACAGTTTGCAAAACTATTTTTTTAATTTTCTTATTTGCCCCCCAAAATTGACCCCTATATTCAAAATTCATTTATTTACGTTACACATCCGTGTTCGGGTCACAGAAATACATACGTGTACCAAATTTCATTTTAATCGGTCCATTAAATTCGGAGCAAATTGGCTGTGACAGACAGACAGACGCACGAGTGATCCTATAAGCGTTTTTTTCCTTTTGAGCTACGGAACCCTAAAAAGATAGTCCCAGTAGTTTTGTTTAAGGGCTTAAGTAGACTGTAAGAGAGACGATAAGATAGGATCGTTTTAAGAAGTCCGCGATTGTCCGAAGATTGTATTATTTAATTCAACTCCAATTATAGTTCCTATATTGCTCTACTATCTGTTATTTATTAGCGTAGCTTCCCCATTGTGAAGTTCGACTCTTCACAGTACCGACCAATCAAGGATATTGAATAACTTGAGGGCAAAAAACAAGATGTGTGTATCAAGAATACAAGACGAGTAAAGACTGCATACACTACCCTACTGAACATAGATTCGATTCCAAAAGTGCAGCAGCTTGATTAGAACCAAACATAGAACAAAATAATGTAGTTAAGGAAACGGTCTAAATTGTTCAGAGAGTGTGAACTGTGAAAACCTAAAAAAAAAACTAGATGCACAAAGTGGAAGGCATATCAAGGAGGGCGATTTAGAATGTAGTGTGGTTTCAAGAGATCCAAGATCGGAGTATCGACTACAGATAGATTAATTTCTACAACAAAGACTTTAATATACTAAAACTATGTACTAAGTCAAGAAGAAGAAGGCGTGAGATTCGTGAGTTTATGTATGTATGTACTGAGTCAGTCGCAGCCCTTTTTATCAACAAAGTCATTAATATATAGATCTATGACATTCACTGTATCGTGAAACAAGCGTGGGAGACAACGGTTCTTGCACAGATATCATCGCAAACTGTCGTAAAGAACCTCATTGTGTACCTTAATTATTTGGGTTGCATTTACACGCATAGGCTGTGTTTCGTTCTGATTGACGGTATTCAAATATCAATCTGCCTAGCCTTTTCCCAACTATGTTGGAGTCGGCTTCCAGTCTAACCGGATGCAGCTGAATACCAGTATTTTACATGGAGCGACTGCCTATCTGACCTCCACAACACAGTTACTGGGTAATACGATATCTCTTGGTAAGACTGGTTGTCAGATTTTCGGGCTTCTGACGACCCGTAACGACTGTCAAAGATCCATGAATGACAGCCGGGACCAACGGCTTAACGTGCTTTCCGAGGCACGGAAGAGTCTTGGTATGAAAAGACGGTCACCCATCCACAGACCAACCCTGGCAAGCGTAGCTTAACCTGATGGATCGACCCGTGCGGCAGTTATTACTTAGCCACGAGCTAAAAGCTGAAGCTAAAATACTGGTATTCAGGGTTAGACTGTAGGCTGACCCTAACATAGTTGAGAAAAGGCTAGGCAGATAGACTGATTGAATTAATTTGAATCCCCTGAGCAAGAAAGGCATACGAAAACGAGGCTACATTCTAACTAATATAATATATTTATTTAATATTATAAATGCGAAAGTAAATTTGTTTGTTTGTTTGTTACCTTTTCACGCCTAAACCACTGAACCGATCATCCTGAATTTTTGCATATACGTTCTCAGTGGTACAGAAACGTACATAGGTTACCTTTCATCCCGAAAAAAATACTGTTCCCGAGGAAAACAACAATAACATTCTTGTGGTCATAGATGGCGACACGTGTCTTTGGAATCATGATTGAATTGTATTAATAAAAAATGTTTAATAGTAAGTACCTAATACATTTTGTGAGTCTAGAGTGTCGATAGACCGGTTTTCATCCTCCTTACTATAATATTATAAATGCGAAAATAATGTTTGCTTGATACCTTTTCACACCCAAAACCACTGAACCGATAATCATGACATTTTGCATATACGTTGTCAGGGATCCAGAAAAAAATACCCACCTTTCATCTAGAAAAAACTACCGTTCCCGAGGGATAAAATAATAAAACAAACTTACATTCGTATCTTAACTAATATTATAAATGCGAAAGTGAATTTGTTTGTTACGCTTTAACGCTAAAATTGTTGAACGGATTTGGATGAAATTTGGCACATGAGTAAGTAGACTATGAAGTGATAAATAAATGATAAATGATTTTTATTTCTGTAAGTAGGTAGGTTTGTACAAACACTTTTACAAGTCAATCATGTTTTTTTTTTTAAACTAGATGAGGTCGGCGTTTCCTATCTGACTACTCTGAGAAGAAAGGCCGAAACAAACTCAGAGGTCACAGTCTCTTATAAAGTCCAGACATAATCTTGGTCACTTCATGTGAAGACCATGTAGATTGGTGTCTGAAATGGTCTTTTGAGGAAAGAACCACACAGATTGAGAGGACCTGTCCAGTCAGTGTACGCATTTGTCAGTAATCGCGCAGCTCAACTCAGAACTTAAGGAGCTCAACGATTCGACGAACAATACCAAAGAAAGGACATTGGGGTAGGCCGCATAAATTACTCAAACTGCCAGACGATGATTAAAAATAACTGAGAGAAAAAATAAAACAAACAAAAAAAGCAATGACCTGGAAAAGTGGATTTGGACATAGGATACTTTTTATCCCGGTAACGTTTTCCCGTGGGATAATTTCCGACAACGACGCGGACGAAGCCATGGGCAATAGCCAGTACATGATACGTTCTTTAGCAAAGCCTTGTTGATATAAACGCTACGTTGATGGAAACGACTTTATGAGGCTCTAATGACGTCTTTATGCACTCTTTATAATTACTTACATAATTATATATTTTATCCTAACTAATGTGTTATGCGTAGGCCTAAGTGCAACTTAACCACTTGAAAGGTAAATATTTAATCTATGACAAATAACTTAAATGTCAAAAGGCTATTGACCTTCTATGACTTAGGTATGCGTAATGTTATATGTGCACTTGTACACTTTTCGTTCATTATCATCAAAGCAATATCCAGCTTATTATAACTTTGAATCCAGTCTGCTAGACTCCTTTAGGATTTAAAAAAAAATGTGTTGTAATACGTTACTTTTTTATTCTTTTTTATTTAGAGTTGATAGAGACAAAGTCTACGATGGAGTGAGCTTACCCAGAAGAAGCCTGTTCACTCTAACTTTGAAGAGATTCGGGTTGTATGCGTTCGGGAACACATACAACCCGAATCTCTTCAAGGTAGTGAGTTCCACTTTTTTGCCGTGCGCATTATCAAGGATGTTTGGAAACGCATAGTGCAAATTGATGGAATGGCAACTAGGTATGGATGGTAACTTCAGTGTGTCTAGATGTTCGATGGTAGAAGGGGCCGGTGGAATGAGGTCGTGGAGTTCCTGAGCACACAACCTTGCGGCGATGAGCCAAGCTGTGAAGCTTGGCATCCACCAGTTTTACGTCGCCAATGAGCCTCTTAGCTCTGCGTTCCACCGAGTCAAGCGCAGCAAGTTGGTATTTAGCTGAGCCATCCCAAAGGTGGCTGCAATAACCCATGCAGGATCGGACTTACGCTTTACTACATTTTTGAAGGCCCGATGGACCGCCTTGTATAACCAGACTATTGAATCGAAACTAAGGAAAATTGAACTGAAAATCGCGAGAGCTGTTTTCATCGTGTGTTCCTATTTCTCATCAGAGCGTAGACAAAGTAACTTTCTCTCATCGTTAACGATGATGGACAAGAAAAAATATCTTTAAATTTTAAGAATGGGGTCTTAAAAATTCGAAGTGGAGCTACTAGATCATGTGGGGTATCATATGAAAGAGCGCAGTTTGCACATTCTCAAACATTTTATTTTTTTGTTTTACGCCTTATAGTTTTCGACTTTTGATGAAAAATGTAAAACAAATACCGCCCTTTTGATGAAAAATGTAAAACAAATATTGCATAGAGAAAAATCTGATTTTTTTCTGTGTGATAGAAGTTGATGTAAAGATTACAGGAAAAATAAAACGGTGTCTCTAAATAGCACACTTTTTTATATATGATAGTACGGAACCCTCGGTGCGCGATTCCGACTCGCTCTTGACCGGTTTTATTTACAAATATTTATGCAAAGTCATTGTAGTAACGTAACATTACGTTACCAACTTGCCCCCAAAATGGAGGATTGATTGATTGATTAAATAACCCAATGAAAGGTTAGATTGCTACTTATGGTATGGCGATTGATAGAATTATTATCTACAACATGGTTGTTTGGTTTTAAAGCACACACATACACACACATTACATTATACAACGTGTTCCTTTTGATATGCCATAACTCTAGGATATTAATGAGACCATCATTTTGAACAACTTTTACTATGGGACCAAACCTGAAATCGCGAAAAATAAATCAGCTGTTCCATACATTTATGTTCGCAAAACTCGTCAAAATGTACGGAACTGCTGATTTTTTTTTTTTGCGATTTTAGGTTTGGTTCCATAGTAAAAGTTGGACAACATACATCATGTGATTAAATTAGCCTTTTCGTAATTATCTGTGAGAGGGAAATGCTCTCGATAGTTATTGCGATACCAGTATCATCAACTTTTGCGATGGACGTATGTAGTACCTTGTATTTAGAAATAATAATATTGTGAATGTTTTGCTGGTACCAATAAACAACCTTTTTTTTATTGAATAAAATCTCAGGACTTGCCTTTCCAGTCCGCAAGATATAGGGACTGGAATGTGCAATGTGCGACGAAAATATCTTATTATCGTGTATCGTCACTCGACACAGCCTTTTATAGTACTGACAGATACTTATCAACAACAAATAGGTTGTCTGGTAGAGAATGCCTAAGGCAGTAAGTCCGTCTTTGTACCTTTATTATGCATAAACATTTATAAATAAATAAATTCAAACCAAGTTGACCCAAACTCAAGATGGATCATAAGTCATAACAATATTTTACGAAGAAACGTATAAAAATCATCTATGACTACAGACTCTAGGGTCATTCGTTAGAACGAAAGCACGTAGCCAGAGATCTCGGCGTGTTGTTTGATGAACAACTATCTTTTAGAGATCATTACGATAACATGACGAACAGAGCATTGAAACTTCTCGGTTTTATATCTAGGTCTACTAAAGGATTTAAAAAATCTCAAAGCTTCATATTGCTTTATAAAAGCCTAGTAAGAAGTATATTGGAATACTGTTCGATAATCTGGTCACCGTGTTACGCAGTACACTCTGACAGAATTGAGAGTGTGCAAAGGAAGTGTATTAAGTGGATCTCTTACAGGTATGGCCTCTCTAAAACGTTACAAAGCTATTCCGAACGCCTTGTTAAATTCAATTTGGAACCTTTGCATGTCCGTCGCAAACAGCAAGACTTAATAAACCTGCATAGGATCCTACATTCCACCCTGGACTCTTCAGCTCTACTGTCCCTCATAAACATTAATACTAGGTATAACACCCGAATGCCGAAAACTTTTGTACTTTCAGGTCTTTACAAATAACATCTCATATTATACCCAACCCTATCGTTGGAATGTGTCGACTTTACAATGAAACTTCAAAAGACAATAACAGTATTGACATCTTCGATTCTCGTGCCGCTGCTTTCAAAAGACATGTATGTAGGTACTCTTTCCTTTTAATCTTGTAACGTTTTAAATAGAGTTTTCTTTTAATAATGTAATGGTTGTCCTATACATTTTACGCACGTACTTTGTAGCTACAATTTTGTTAACTAAGCTTTTTATTGTTGCTGTCATCACCGTTTTTGTTGTTGCTAGTCATGTTGTGCGATTACGCTTTGGATAATAATCAGGTCGAACCTATAATGTGAATACTGTGTGTTATACTGTGATTGTTACCTGTTGTATTTGCCTTGTGAATAAATAAAATAAATATCAAATCGAGGGTTCACGGGCTATTTGTATTAAGCGACATGTTTGGAACTTTACAGGAGAGCATTTCAAAGTTTCATTATTCGGATAAAAGAACATGTAAAAAAGTATCAATATTTTTTTAGAAAAAATGGCCTATCGACGGTTAAGAATCAATAGTGTCTATCTCCGATTTTTACATTTTTCACTTTTTAATACAGATAGATATGATTATAACTCAATATCGGCCAGGATGTCGCTTAATGCAAATAGCCCGTGAACCCTCGAAATGTTCTCACAACTATGCTACGCAAAGTGGCCTAATAGACACAATTATCTCAAAGAAAATTCGGTAAACAGCTACTTCCTACGTAACAATAATGACGAGAATCTTCGCCATCATTCGTGTACGTTCGCCACTCTTCGTGAACCTTCGTCATTATTCGTGTACCCGTAGTTCACATACAGGGTGTAATGATTACAGTCGTGTGGTTGTTTATACACATTATGTCAGAAAAGCGTGCGTGGTAGCTTCGGGCTATGAAGCTAAGTGTGTTAGACAAAATATAGTACGTTTGAGGTAGTCTCCCTGATGTTTTGAATTAGATATTAAAGGAAATGGATCAAATAGAGTTGTTAGCGTAACGGTTGATAGGCGAGAATGGAAGAAAAAAACGTGTTGCGCTTACCCCACGTAAGCAGGAAAATGATGATGAATTTTATAAGATTTGAATTTAGAAATAATCATCAAGAAATGGCTTGATCTGAACCTTCTGTCGCTCAATATACAAAAAAACAAACTACATATGTTTCCCTAAAACTCTTGCATCTACGCCAAAATATCATTTGCAGCTTACTGTGAGGAAATTAAAAAGGTCGAATCACTCATATACTTGGGGGTTTAAATTGATCAACGCCTTTCTTTTAAACCTCACATTGATATAGTAGCCAAACGAATCAGAAAACTGGCTTACGTAATAAAACTGTTACGAAGTTAACAAAAAGATCTTACAGCTGGTTTACGTGGCACCGTGTGAGTTGGTTCTCTGCTACTGTGTAACCGTTTAGGGTGGAGATACAACTGGAAAGAGCTCAACGTTCAGTGCATTTCAGATTGACGTTCTGTAGGATTACAGACCAACTGTACAAGGAAGCGTCAATACTCAACGTCCGGCATTTGTACATACTGAAGAAAGGAGGCCTGTGTCCGAGCAATAGGAACATTATAGGCTGATTATGCTATGCTAAGGAGCATCTTATTATTAAAAACTGGACCTGTCATTAACACAAAAAAAAAACACGACGATAAAAATACCTCACACCCCAAAAAAGAAAAGAATCATAACGAAACTAATAGCATAAAAATAAAACCGGTCAATAAATCATATAAAAAAAAACTGTGCTATTTAGAGACATCGTTTTATTCATCCTGTAATTTTTACATAAACTAGAATAACATAGAATAATTTCAGATTTTTTTCTACGCAAACTTCGGAGATAATAGGAATGATATTTTTTTCTACATTTTTCATCAAAAGTCGAAAACTATGCGGCCTAAAAAAGAAAAGAAAAAATGTTTGATAATGTGCAAACAGCGCTCTTTCATATGATACCCCACATGCCTTAGTAGCCCCACTACGAATTTTTAAGAAGACCTTTCAGTCCCTGTTGCAAAAAAAAAATATCTGTTCTGTGTATAAAACTGTTCCAAAATTCAAGTTGATAGCATTAGTAGTACTTGAGATATCCAGCTGTGAAAGACAGACAGACATACAGACAGACTGAGTCGCACCATAAGGGTTCCTTTTACCTTTTTTTTACGGAACCCTAAAATACATGACATAAGACAAATTTGACCTCATACCCCCAAAAAGAAAAGAATCATAACGAAACTAATAGCATAATAAATGGGTGCTTCATAACACTAGTATATCGTTATGGCTTCAAATTATCACAAACTTCAACCGTAAATTATGTGTAACAATACATAATACCTTTTTAGATGAAGTCGGATAAGCCACATTAGAGTTATCTCTATGGGAATGTTGACCATATTATAAGGTAACTATAGTGAACATTGTTCGTTGAATTTGAGGTCAATGGTTTCGAAGCAGTGCAGTATGAATACATTTTGGCTTGGCATGTTTTAAGACTTGGGTAAGTACTGTGGCAGTTCAGACTCCACCTATGTGGAAGTTCTGATGCCACTGAGGGGTAATTAGTCTACAAAATAACCTATTATTTTGTAGACTAATTACCCCTCAACCCCTAGGTTTAAGGCAGAATAACAGTTTGACTATAATCCAAAGGAAATCAATACAATATTCGGGTAAAATCGCACACTTCTAAAAACTACACCGCCTAACACCCTAGCGAAAGCTGAAGTACAGCCTAAAACAAAAACACGAACTACCTTTGTTAGGGTTCCGTACCCAAAGGGTAAAACAGGACCCTATTGCTAAGACTCCGCTAGCCGTCTGTCTGTCCGTCTGTCACCAGGCTGTATCTCATAAACCGTGATAGTTAGACACTTGAAGTTTTCACATATGATGTATTTCTGTTGCCGCTATAACAACTAACATTAAAGAACAGAATAAAATAAAATAAATATTTAAGGGGCTCCCATACAACAGACATGATTTTTTTGCCGTTTTTATAGATTTGTACGGAACCCTTCGTGCGCGGGTCCGACTCGCACTTGGCCGGTTCTACAAAACAGCAGGAGTGATAGAAGATCAGCCTGTACAATATAAGGTTAAGGTCCATTACATGGAACCTTTACAGTACATACTCAGTTTTTTCGTCATCATAATTCTTTAGGCAAGTATATAATATATCATACTGAGACTCCTCCGTGCCTCGGAAAGCACGTTATGCCGTTGGTCCCGGCTGTCATTCGTGTATCTTTGACAGTCGTTACGGGTCGTCAGAAGCCCGAAAGTCTGACAACCAGTCTTTCCAAGAGGTATCGTTTTACCCAGTAACTGGGTTGTGGAGGTCAGATAAGCAGTCGCTCCATGTAAAATACTGGTATTCAACTGCATCCGGTTAGACTGGAAGCCGACCCCAATAGTTGGAAAAGGCTAGGCAGATTGATTGAATTCTTTAGGTAAGTATGAAAAGTAGGTATAATGATGGACAAATTACAAAAAACTTTATGACCTGCTTTTATTTTGACATACCTAAAGAGTTAAGCCATGACAGACAACAAAAAGTAAAACAACCATTCTATACGTAATACGAAATATTTATACAAAGTGCAACCTACTATAGTTTGACCATAACCGCTGCACCGCGCCGTAGGTATGTGCGCGGCGAGACGGGGGGCAATGCAGGCCGCTCATTCGCCAGCGCTGCAGCCCGCCTCGCCACGCATTCCTACGGCGCGGTACAGCGGTCTTGGTCAAACTATAAATCAACTTGAACAAAAAACCTATTTCAGATTTATAAAAAAAACTTCAGCATAGTTTTTCTTTCAGATGCACGGACTATTGATCTAAAAAGAGTTTTCTATTAAAATGTGAGTATTTAGAGACAGAAATAATTATTTATCAGTGATATACTGGTCACCGTGACTCGCCTTTAGGTACGCGTAAACCCGATATATGTAATCTCAACCATTATCACTCTGCGAAACAACCATTCAATTATCACACACGCAAATCAAAGAACATGATTGGTGGAAATCTTTCAACTCGTGCTGCAGCTCACCAATTAACCAATCAGGAAACGTATTCTTCTAAATGCCTGACGCAACATCAGGGGGCATCCTCACGATTCGTCGGAGAAACATCGAGTTATTATGGTAAAAACGGTAAGGTCGTGACAGGAAGATGGACGGAAAATGGAATTATGGGTGCAGTGGACAAAATTGATCAGGGGATCATGACAATTTAGGACTTTCGGACGCTGATTTAATTTTTATCGTGGTTCGTTGTGATGGCAAAACTGTAAGGTCATGTATTGTACCTATGGACATTTCAGACTATCTCCAAAATGGCCTCACACTGCACACAACACCGATTGCGTCACGCCACCCACTGGTGTTGCTAGAAGATAAAAATGTCACCACATTGGTGCTGTGATGTTGCTATATTATATTTTTAGTACTGCCAGTTTTTTTTTATTATAATCATGTCCAAAGGTAAAAGCGTCCATAGGTACAATACATGACCTTATACCTTATAATTATTTTTCCTACTCCTGTTTTTATACAGGACCCGTTTTTAGGGTTCCGTACCAAAATGGGCAAAAGGAACCCTGATGGTGCGACTCAGTGTTTCTGTCTGTCACAGCTAGATATCAAATAAGAAAGAAATTTTTTACAACAGGGACTGAAAAATCAATCTGCCTAGTCTTTTCCCAACTATGTTGGGGTCGGCTTCCAGTCTAACCGGATGCAGCTGAATACCAGTATTTTACATGGAGCGACTGCCTATCTGACCTCCACAACCCAGTTACTGGGTAATAAGATACCCCTTGGTAAGACTGGTTGTCAGAATTTCGGGCTTCTGACGACCCGTAACGACTGTCAAAGATCCACGTATGACAGCCGGGACCAACGGCTTAACGTGCTTTCCGAAGCACGGAGGAGTCTCGGTATGAAAAGATGGTCACCCATCCACGGACCAACCCCGGCAAGCGGAGCTTATCCTGATGGATCGATCAGTTACTTAGCCACGAGGACTGAAAGGGGGCCTTAAAATTCGAAATACTACTAGGGCATGTGGGGTATCATATGAAAGAGCGCTGTTTGCACATTTTCAAACATTTTTTCTTTTTTTTTAGGCCTAATAGCTAATAGTTTTCGACTTTTGATGAAAAATGTAAAAAAAAATACCGTATCCCCACCGTTTTATTTTCCTGTAATCTTTACTTAAACTTCTATAACACAGAATAATTTCAGATTTATCTCAATGCAAACTTCGGAGATAAGGGGACGGTATATGTTTTTACATTTTTCATCAAAAGTCGAAAACTATTCGACCTAAAAAAAAAGAAAAATGTTTGAAAATGTGCAAACAGCGCTCTTTCATATGATACCCATGCCCTAGTAGCCCCACTTCTAATTTTTAAGGCGCCCGTTGTAAAAAAAAAAAAAATAATTTGCACAATAGTTGGGTAAACGTTATCTAAAACTATTCCAAAATTCAAGTTGATAGCATTAGTAGTTCTCGAGATATCCAGCTGCGACAGACAGACAGACAGACTGAGTCGCACCATAAGGGTTGTTTTTGACCTTTTTGGTACGGAACCCTAATAATATCGACAATCAATATCGACAGTTCAACAATTCTCGATTCCCACACTCGCCAAAACAAGCAAAATGCCTTATTAAATAACCAAGAATCCACCATATAAAACCAGTCAGTACCTTTAATATGCACGAACGAACGACTGGTGAAAACGAAAGGCATGAACTGTAGGGAGGTCGGGGGTCGGGGAAAGTTCCCATAGGACCTGTTCCTAGGTCCAAGGTCTAGTCAAGCAACTACTAGATGAGCATACCGTAGTACTGGTTTGAAGGGAATAAATTGAATGAAGTGAAATCTTTCGATGATGGCTGGATTTTTGTTTCCGAGTTCCATGTTGCGTCGAGAGTAAAAGGAAGTGAACGTTTTATTTTTAAATCTGATGACATAGTTATTTTTAGTTGACGTATTTTTTTTTACAAAAGGAGTATGTAAGAATTATTGTAGCAGGTGGCGTTCTGTAGTTTCTGAGGTAGGTTTATGTATGTATAAGTACATTCAGGTCACAATCGTTTGAAAACAAAATTGCTTGTGTTTTATTCCTAACGACGACGTTTCATGTTCCTTTAAAAAGCTGTTCTCTATCTAATTAATTGAAGCTAAGTGTGCTAAAAGTTTTGAGCTAAATCTTTTGAACCAAAAATGAATCAACTTCTACAAGGTGTAACTTAAATAACGCACAACCTCTTGAGAGGTCATTGTACTCATCATTATGAACAAGTTTTAGTATGGGACCAAACCTGAAATCGCAAAAAAAATCGGCTCTTCGGTTCATTTTGACGAATTATGCGAACGTAAATGTACTGAACAGCTGATTTTTTTTTTCGCGATTTCAGGTTTGGTTCCATAGTAAAAGTTGTGCGTTATTTAAGTTACACCTTGTATATCAAAAACCCTCCTAATTTGCTATGAAATACACAAAGCTGTGAGCTTAACCTATAAATTAACTATTAAACCATAAATGGTAGTTTATGGTTTAATATTTATTTAAGTTGTAGGTAAAGTTACATAGTTACATAAGTCGCCACCAGAGGTCGTTGTGACGCAAGAATTAAAGACTCCAATGATATGTATTATATGTTATTACAAACATCGCAAATTAGCTTTAGTTAAATGCAATAATAACTTAAAAAATACATAGATACAATAAAAAATGGGCTTAACGTGATTTTTATTGCTTTACGTAATATTTTTTGTGTGTGATTTATGTAAGTATGTCATTACTTACTTATGTACTTATTTGTAATTGCAAGTGTATTTCTTCATTTATATTGATTGGGTTTACGAAATACGATGCTTGGTAGTTGGCAATAATTAAAATATTTGTAAACCGTTTTGTTTAAGGCGAAAGCGACAAGGTAGCCCGCGAAATTCAAATTTTCTTACGTTTTTTGCAATTTACAAGTCGGTTTTAGATTGTACGTTGATCAAAATATAATTTGCGGCCGTAACAAGTATCTATTTACAAAATTATAATCATTAAAGTGATCAATACAACTCTTTAAGACCAGGTAATCCTAATGAATGACTATTTCATGAAATCTTGACATTTCAGGATTATACTAACTTAAGGAGGACCAAACCTGAAATCTCGAAAAAAAATCAGCTGTTCAGTACATTTATGTTCGCATATGTCGTCAAAATGTACTGAACAGCTGATTTTTTTTTGCGATTTCACGATTGGTCCCATAGTAAAAGTTGTTCATAATGATGAGTACAATGACCCCTTAAGAGGTTGTTGGTGTTTTACCAATAAACCTGTATTTGTGGCGATTGCCAATATTGCCATTATTATAAAAGTGGTCTACGGACTTAGCACACATAAATGACTCACCATCTTCTTAAGGGGACTACAGGACCTAAAGCGCGGTCACTGTCAGACTGCATAGAAAAGAAAGAGAAGCGCGATGACACAACGCTGGTAATTTATCGCAAAATATGAATAAATTATCTATTTACAAAAGATCTATTGATTGGACTAAAAAATTAAAACACTATTACGTTAATATGTAGCTTGTAAAATAATCTGACTAAAAATCAGAATGATTGCATGTATATTAGTACCTATAGTTTTTATTCGATAAAATAAATTTTTAGAGGGATTTTTTTCTATCGTATCAAATTTCAACACACTATCTAACTAGCATATATCCTAAAGAATATATCATACATTTTTTTGTAATTTTGTTTACTGCAGTAGATCATATACTTTAAGAGGATTGTGAAGTGCCGATACGCGGAGCGATTTTTGGAGGCAATTACCTACATTTCATGCAATTATTTACATAAATATTGTCACGGGCGATAACGTTTTTACTCTCCTAAACTTTTACAAAATGAGACAATTTTGGTCTCATTACATTTAGTACACTTTAGTCTAGGTCTGTACGTTTTTCGTTTTTAGTAATTCAATTTAATTTAATTTCAAAAAATAAAAATGCTCGAGGATGTTTTTATGTCAAAAATATAGATATTTACAAGCTAATAACTTATATCGTATACAATATTTCTTTATAATAAAAACGTACGGACCTAGTTTTTCATTATACCTACAACATTTCCAAAAAATATGAAAATTAGACTATGTTTACGGGGGGAAAAGAGTTATCTCTTTTTGTATGAAAATTTACAGCTTCACAATCCTCTTAAGGCATTATAAAATTTGCATTTAGTTGCGTTTATATCCTGTAGTCCGCTTAAACTAATTCTTTAAAGACTAATCCAATGAGAATTGGAATGGATAAATTTTTATCCAAGAATCAAGAATATGTGTAATTGTGGAAGTAGGTGAAAATATGATTGCAAAACTAATTCTCATACAGATACAATGAAACATTAAAGTGGCTATCAAACCGTGTGATTGTATGAAGATGTATACTTGGTTTCGTTATTACAAACGTTAGCTACTTATCGAGTTCTATTCAATAGGCCGACATTTTTTAATTGATTGGTTTGACAAAGATTATTATCAAAGATTTTCTGCCTTTGATAATTTGACATGGCTACGATAAAGCTGCCAGCGTTCTTTTGCCAAATGACCTTAAAATACTTGAAAGAAACAACTTTATGATATTTTTGCAAGGACAGTGTCTTTATTTTACGAGGTCAATGATTGATTTCTACGTAAGTAGGTATCTACCCACATGCAATTTTTCTCATTGCCTTTAAAAATAACGCTGGCTAGATAAGCTAAAGTGCGGCTTGACCTCAAAGGTTGACCAATATTTTAATCAAAGAGATTTTGACTAAATAACAGCCACATAATAATGTGTTTATTTACCTACACAAGAATCTTTAATTATTGTAGCAATTGTCAAGTTCTCCTAGAGATTCCAAACAAAAGCAAAACAAAAGCAATCAATCAACGTAAAAGCAACGTAGGTGAAGATTGTTGTATCTAATCCTAACTATAATATTATAAATGCGAAAGTAAGTTTGTTTGTTTGTTTGTTACCTTTTCACGCCTAAACCACTGAAACGATCATCCTGAAATTTTGCATATACGTTGTCAGGTGTACAGACACGGACTTAGGGTACCTTTCATGCCGAAAAACAGTACTGTTCCCGAGGAAAACAACAATAACTTTCTTATGATAGTAGATGGCGCCACGTGTCTTTCGAATCGTGATGGAATTATTTTATTATTGAAACTTTAGTAGTGTGTTAAGAGTTTTTAATTTTTATTTAACAAATACATTTTGTGAGTCTAGAGTGTCGATAGGTTGGTTTTTCACCCTCCTAACTCTCCTAACTAATATTTATAAATACGAAAGTGAGTTTGTTTGTTTGATACGCTTTCACGCTAAAACAGCTGAACGGATTCGGATGCAATTGGCATACGGGTAGTCCATGACCTGGAAAAGGACACAGGCTACTTTTTATCGACATACCATGCGGGCGATGCCGCGGGCGGAAGCTAGTAATATTATAAATGCGAAAGTAGGTCTGTTTGTTTGTTACGCTTTCACGCTAAAACGACTGAACGGATTTGGATGAAATTTGGTACATGGGTAGGCCATGACCTGGAGAAGGACATGGGCTAATTTTTATCCTGGATCGCAGAAGAATTCGCGGGCGACAGATAGTTGGTTCATATACTAGAATAGAATATGAAAACATCTTTAAAAAAATAACTATAAAATTAGGAAGCAATTACAACTCACATTACCTTTGCCTCTAGCAGCAGAAGCTTCAGATTATCGACCACCATTCACCAACTTAACCATCAGCACAGCCACCTCTCTACTCACAACTTTATGCTGCAGTAATAAGTCATCATTTGCAATGACGTATCTTGCGCTAGAGTTCAATTATTATGTCAAGTGATGATCGATGAACCAGTTGAAGTTTAGAGACGTTATTTTCTTAATTCTGGACAAGTTGGTCGTAATGTGTACATACATTTGGTAATGGAGATTGATACTATGGGTAGGTAATCATGGAAATTGCTTGACAGTTTTGGTGAACTATTTTATCGGAAGTAGGTAGTAAAATATGATATTTTAAAAAGACGAGGTCAAATGCAAGCTTGGCTGTTTCTCTATCCTAACTAATATTATAAATGCGAAAGTGAGTTTATTCGTTTGTTACGCTTTCACACTAAAATGGCTGAACGGATTTGAGTGAAATTTTGCACATGAGTAGACCATGACCTGGATTAGGACATAGGATATGTCTACGTTCCCGTGGGATAATTTTCCAACACCATTTATTTTACTTTAGCGTCCATGAAGTATTGCATTTTTACGTCTATGGTTGCTTGACAATAAATAAGGAACTTCATAGGCGTGCATATGTTAAAGTAAAATAAAATCTATACTAATAATAATTATAAAGAGATATTTTTTTTAAGTTAAGTAAGTAAGTAAAAAAAAGTCTTGTTTTTTTTTTGTATGTTTATTAAGCGATTACTCAAAGACGAATGGACCGATTTGGAAAACTCTTGTTTTGTCTAAGTTTCCCTCTAGTACAATTTTTCAATACAGTGAAGGAAAACATCGTCAGGAACCAAACAAACATCTAGAACCAAAAATTCGAAATCATGCGACGTCCACGTGTAGATCAAGGTCTCTTCCCTCTCTCAGATATGAGACCTGTGTCCCAGAACGTTTTCAGCGTTTTATGAGTTACCTACACAATCGGCCCGAAAATAAGTACAAAAATACAAAACGAAACTTTAAATATTGAATTAAATCTATGCGCTACTTGAATTAATCTGTGGCTCTCTTGACAGTATATAAACACAATTGTAATCACGATCACATTCTATTAATTGTTTTCTAAGAATCACTATGAATTTGTATCGATGTATGCAATGGAGCAGCGCGCGCTCATTCTTTTTTTAAATCATTGGTTCTAGTGATGTGAATGTGAATAAAAGTAATCGAGCGATAATAATCAAATGTGAAGTTGAAGAAACGTAAAGATATTTGGGTAAGAAAATATTTTTTTGTTTTCCTTTAAATATGGTATAGTATGGTTTGAACACTTAGCGGTATTTCAATAAATACCTACAAGTGTTACAATGGTGTATTTTTAAAATACCTATTTTAAAGTTGTTTTAATAGATGTTTTTTTTTTTGTAATCCGTAAAAATGATTGAACTCAACGGTTTCGACCAAAATCGATTGTTTTTTCAACAGATTCTAAAAAGATATACTCCACTAGGTATATTTTTAGGGTAGGAATAAATAGAACGATAAAATCGAACCGGATAAAAATTGCAGTCACCTTTTATGTCAGTTATTTTACACTTTTACAAAAGCTTTGTTTTGTTTTCAATGCTTTCGTTTTCTACGTGTGTTGTAATAACGTGTAAACAATGTTTTATTACGCGGTAGGTAGCCACGGAACAATTGAATGACTAAATTTAAAAAAAACTCCATGCATACGTCATACGTGTGTTAAAGTTTTGATAAATTCGAGAGAGTTAAGATTATAAGTATGGCTTGAACTATGTTCATATAAAAGATTTAAACACACTTAAAATAATATTTACCTCAGGTACTTAATAAATTGTTCTACTTTGAATTCACAAAGTTTTATATTAACTAGTTATTCGCTACAGTTGTCAAATTCAATAAATCTATAAAAATCGCACCACAAAAAATATATGTAAAAAATTTACCTTTGAATTTCTTCTTCAAAAAAATACAACACCCAAGAGAAAAACTATAAAAAATAAAACGAAAAACTATTAAAATCAAAATAAAACACAGCACTACAGTCACTTTCCGATGTATCGGCGAAAAAAACTCACGTTCCAAATGTATTTGAAAAACCGCGGCAAAAATTAAAAAATAGAATGCGATTAGAGTCTTCCACTCAATGGAGCCAAATGCACGCGTGCGAACCATAGACCACGCTTATAACGCTCTCCCATACATAGACACCATTTTATGCCGACCCCGCCATACGAACTTTCACCCAGTGACATCAGGCCACAGTATAATGGAAACGTATACCATTCTTTTTAGACCCCTTCCCTAGAAACGTAACTTTGAAATTCTAGGTCTATATAAAATTGGCGGTATCTACCTTTTATCCAACATTTTGGGGGACATTACCACCCAAATTAATGAAGATTCAACAATTAGAATAAACGTATTATGTCTGCACTAGGTACCTACTGGTTGCGTAAAATAAGACAATAAGAACAGCCGAAGGCCATGTCCATTCAAACATCTTGAAAATTAGCGTCCAAACGATTTCGCAGCGACTGACATTTATTTAGTGAGGTCCTAAATTGTATAGACGTGTGGATCTGATACGGTTATTTATAAAGAGGGTGATACAACCTCCTTTGTTTACTGGTATAAAAACTTCTTGGTTGGAAACGCGTTCTTTTATTAAGCCACAATCTATTACATATTGGCAACTTAGAGAATATCAACACTTGGCAAAGGTCATTGCAATGCGTATGAATTGAGAGGCTTACATAAGTTATGTAAGAGCAAATCTGCGTACGAATATAATTGGTTTCAACTATTTATCATCTTCGCGTGAATTATAGAGGTTGACTGGAGAAACAGCGACACTTTTTAAGAAAATACAATAGGTCAGCAGTATCGGAGTATCCCTGCGATCTGAACTAATTTTATTACCCGACTGCGGCGAAGCCCAAAAGGAGGGTTATGTGTTTGACCTGTATGTATGTATGTCCGTTTCTTTGTTCCCTCATAACTCCTAAACGAATGATCGGATTTGGATAAATTATACGTCTTTAGATTTGTCTTGAAAGCGCGAGTGTCACTGGCTACTTTAAAATCAGAAGCAAAGTAAAATGGCGGATTTGGGGTGCCATATTTTAGAGGTCGAAATTTTTTTTTCTTCTAATACCATCGAGTGGGGTATCAAAATGAAGGGTTTTAAAAGGTGATTACAAAAATATATACAACTTATATGGTTAAAAGTAATTCGAAGTGACAAATCGTAAAAAAATCTTTTAAATAACCCTCACGACCAAAACTCTTTGCAAGAACTACGAGTAAATCATCTGCGAAATCTTTCACATTTCTAAACTAAAAAGCTGGAAATAAAAAAAAGTAATTAAAAAAACTAAAAAGACTGACCCATTTGAGTTTGAAAATATAAAAAAGGAAAGATGAGTCCTGCCTGCTTCCAACTTTCATTGGGCTTGTTTTTAGCTTTTCAGCTTTACCGCAGCAGGGTTTTTTAGTTTTTTTTTTTTAATTACTTTTTTATGCTTGTGTAAGTTAATTTCCATAGAGCGTGTGGGGATCGCACTCGCGACCTCTCGCTTACCAGTCCGCGCCCTATTGAAGGTACGATTAGTGGTATTATGGCATAGAAAATAAGAACTTGTGTCCACGTTTTCCCATGTTTTTCTTCACTCTAAACCAGTGCTGTCTTTTACGTTTCTATTACTTAGAATGTTTAGTACCTTTTTTTTCGTGAAGATTTGCTCATGCATACTGTACTACCACAGGGAGATAGTGCAGTTATATGGGACTCCAACCCACTAAAGGGTGAATATTCAGCGTTTTAACCGCCGTCATTACCTTCCGCCAAAAGTTGATGAAGGAGAATATCGTTAATGAAATATTTCATCAATTCCCAGAATCTGCTTAAGGACCAGAATCAGGAATTGCTGAAATATTTCATTAAATATATTCTCTTTCATCAACTTTTGGCGGAAGGTAATGACGGCGGTTAAAACGCTCGAATATTCACCCTAAAACTCCACGGTTGCACTCCTCTGCTGCTTGTGGCGGGAACACGGGCACGCGTTAGCACTCACAGCGAACCCGCCGCGGCTGTCCGTCACCGGACTCTCCTCTGTGGAGTACCCCCCATCACCGGCGCATCAGAACACATGGCACACCGTGACCACTCCAGGGACCAAACCAGCACATGGGCGCTAAACGACCCTGTGTCTAGGCACCCTTGATCTCCCTGCGACCGGTCAGTTCAGTGGCTCGGCCGCCTACCACTTTTCGGCCGCAGTGAATAGGGAAAGCGGCCAAAGAAATACCGACACTCCTTTCCTACGGCTCCACAGCGTCCGCCATCAGACGGTGGCGACCCCGTCAAGGCCGCGGAAGGTAGGGAGAGCGGCGCACCGCAATACTGCCGGTATTTCTTTACTCCTCTCCCGCCGCGGCCTCCAACCCTCAGCCGCGATGCCTTCCATACGACATCGCGGCCCGCTTCAGTTGCGATGTAACCTACCACAACCTACTTATTGGTCGCTACGTCGTTAGCTTCCTGGCCCTTCCTCGGGTTCCTCTTCGTTTCACCGTGGGTGACCAAGCCACGGCTACTAAGCCCCCCAGCCTCGACAATGCGGGAATGTTTAGTACCTACATTCAATATTTTGTACTATAGCAATCGGCCACTACATAACACAGTGATATTATATACTACTATGCATATTTTTGCTACAGGAAAATATACCTTACATCAGTTTTAAAATGTTTCGTCCACTAGTTCCGCTTTGTTGCTTTTCGAGGGCTGTGGAACAAACCCCACAAGTAAATGCAGATTTTATGGAAATCATTGAGGAAACAAATTAATTACGATGCTGTACTATGAAAAAATTTGCTAAGGAGCTCGTGGCTAAGGAATCACAGCCGCACGGGTCGATCCATCGGTTAAACTACGCTTGCCGGGGTTGGTCCGTAGATGGGTGACCATCTTTACATACCGAGACTTCTCCGTGCCTCGGAAAGCACGTTAAGCAGTTGGTCCCGGTTGTTATTCGTGGATCTTTGACAGTCGTTACGGGTCGTCAGAAGCCCGAAAGTCTGACAACCAGTCTTACCAAGGGATATCGTATTATCCAATAACTGGGTTGTGGAGGTCAGATAGGCAGTAGCTTCATGTAAAATACTGGTATTCAGCTGCATCCAGTTAGACTGGAAGCCGACCCCAACATAGTTGGAAAAAGGCTAGGCAGATTTCAGATTGACTATGCAAAAAGCTGCCCATGACTTCTTAACTCAATCGATTGACCTACGAGATCGGGATTTTGAAAGCCTAGTCAACTAAATCCGCTGTTAACTCTTGTGATTGATGGTGAATATTTTGGTTAATCCTGCAGCTGACCTAGGCAGGTTTAAACCCAGGCAGCTACTTTATTTTGTGTAATTTAATTCATTACTCTCAAACAGTGAAGGACAACATCGTGAGGAAATCGTCATACAAAAATTCGAAGACCATGTGACATCCATCAGCCCGTATATTGCCCGCGTGATGGATTACGGCCGACTCACAGAGAAGAGACCTGCGCGTTCCACTACTAACATCACATCACGTCAAAGTTACCAGTATAAAGGGGTCACTGTAGTCATCATTATGAACAACTTTTGCTATGGGACTAAACCTGAAATCGCGAAAAAAAAATCAGCTGTTCAGTACATTTTGACGAATTATGCGAACATAAATGTACTGAACAGCTGATTTTTTTCGCGATTTCAGGTTTGGCCACATAGTAAAAGTTGTTCATAATGATGAGTACAATGACCCCTTAAGAGGTTGTTGGTGTTTTACCAATAACCCTGTAAGTATATGTATATACGTAATGGTATGGAAAAGGGAGGACCCTCCGATCATCCTAGAGTGTGTCTGGTGGGTTTTACTGCCCTACGATTAATGTCAGCACGTTGTATACACATCTAAGCTAGTCGCGCGGTAAACTCTGCTTGCGCGATGCAGGATTTTTGCATGACGTCAGAGTGATGCGTAGTTCGCATGTGGCGATGTAGATGCTCAGCTAATATGAGATTGGACAGTAAATTCACTAATCCGAGATTTGAAAAGGATTTAAAAATTAAAGGCATCATCAAAGAGGACATATGACCTGATAAATTTCGCGGAATTCTTCTGGAAAACCTCGACAAACCGGGAAGCCACCCTAAACCAGATACCCAGCCAGTAGTATTATCACTCCTTTATGTCAGGCCTCCTCTCCGTCAGAAGCCTCAGGTGTAATCTACAACGCAGGCCTAGTGCGGATTAGTGGATGTCCCAATATCTATTAGCAGTTCTGCGAACAGTATTAGTATAACCACTGAAGAAGTTGTACGTTGTTTTTTGTTTGAGATAAATGTTGTTTTTTTTTCATCAGGTCTTCACCAATTTTTTATGAGACCAACTTAAACTTACTAACCTTTCAAATAAAAAAGAACCATCAAAACCCGATCTGATAAGGCGGAGATATCCAGTAGCCCCCTTTTGCCCATTTTTGGAGGAATCAAAAATCTCCGACGACAAAAACATTGTATAAAATCGAATATACCAAGTTTCGTCCAGATCGGTTGTAAAATACGACCTGTAGAGGAGTAGCAACAAACTGACAGACGAAACAAAACGCCCGCCCATCACCACTTCCTAGTGCTTTAGCTGGAGAAGAAGTGGCGCAACAAACTCCTCAAAAGCACAGCTGTCGGTTCAGTTAAAAAAAAAAGATTCTTGAATAATGTAATAAATAGTAATGTGTGGGCGAGCCTGTTACCATCAACCGGGCACATGCTCCCCAGAGTAATTTAGTCTAAAATAACCCTTGATGAAATATCTACAACGTCCACCTTGCAATGTCTTAATGTCAATGAGTATGCGAATACTAGTATAACTAAACGTATTACATAATGCGTCGAGAAGAAACTGTGAAAATGAGGTTATGTTAACGAAATATTAAGTTTTTTGCTTGTTAACTTTTTAGAGCCTTCTTATTAGCTGTTCTTATGTAGAATAATAACTTTTACGCAAGGTAATGATAATAATTAGTCATTAGTTTATTTATGGAGCTCGTGGCTAAGTATAACAGCCGCACGGATCGATCCATCAGGTTAAGCTACGCTTGCCGGGGTTGGTCTGTGGATGGGTGACCATATTTTCATACCGAGACTCCTCCGTGCCTCGGAAAGCACGTTAAGCCGTTGGTTCCGGCTGTCATTCGCCAGCGTCAGACAGCATCTGTGCTGAAATGAACCTTTTTGACGCAGCCGTGAGGCACACGCTGGTGATTAAACATTTTTTTTATTTCTTATTTGTATTTTGTGTTTCATGAACTGTGTCAAATAAATGTTATTCTTTCTTTCTTTCTTTCATTCGTGGATCTTTGACAGTCGTTACGGGTTGTCAGAAGCCCGAAAGTCTGACAACCAGTCTTACCAATTTGCGTACATTTTGAAGAAGCCACGTGATCCAGTGTCGTATTGCACTAATTTAGATTGTTCTAGTGTCAAGGCAAAAAAGTACCGGAGTAAAAACTACCATATTATAGGAAGCTTGACGTGTTTTTTGACTAGAGGCGTGGTATTATTTGTATGAAAATTTTTAGCGTCATTTTCAGAATGTCAACTTCATCTCAGTGTCAGTGAAAGTGTTTGCCAATGGAGTTGTTTCCCGGAAGTTTCGCCGCAAGAGAGCGCTGTGAGTTTGTTATATGTCAAAAGTTTTTGATAAAAATGTATGCATTGTGTGGATGGTTTTTAAGTATTTGCGTGTTTTTATTTATCTATTGGTGTGGCTTCACAATGTGCTCTACCTGGCGTATCGCCCAGTTATAGTATAGTATAGTTATTTTTCACTTTTTTGTTGTGGTACCTACCCCACACAAATTCGAATACTATGCTACCTGCTATGTAAATAACAGTGATAGGAGGTTATTAAAACATCATCCAGGTAAACTAAGTGGGAAAAATACTCAAAAACTACCCAAGCAAAGTTAATAAAATTTATACGGGACCACCTTGGAAGTATTCCCTTTCAAACAAAAAAAGAATTTTCTAAATCGGTCCATCCGTCTTTGAGTAATCGCGTAACAAATATACAAAAAAAAACATACAGACGAATTGAGAACCTCCTCCTTAATGAAGTCGGTTAAAAAACAAGCTCATCTGCTTTATTATTGGTATACCTAGATAGATAGATAACCTATTTCGCGAGATTGTAAACTGTCGATAAATTGTGAACTGTAACCACACTGCTTATAATATAACGTATTAATTTTCGATAGTTTTTAATCTATCCATGTCAAACCGTCAAACGGTGAACAAAGTTGCACTCACCGACAGGGTTCACAATCTGTCCGAATTTCTGATTGGTAGCTCTTGATAGCCAAATAGGTCGCAGTAACAAAGCCAGGGCACTCCGACCAGCGGCGATAAGTCCTCTCTTTGAGGAGTGGTTGGCGAGGCGTCATGGCACCCTCACCTTCCGCCTGACGCAGGTCCTCACTGGACACGGTTGCTTCGGGAGGTTCCTGTTCCGGATAAGGCGGGAGGAAACGCTCGGGTGTTACCATTGTGTGGATCGCCCGGAGGACACGGTGGAGATTACGATGGAGGTCTGCCCGGCCTGGGCAGAGCACCGCCGCGTCCTCGCGGAGGCAATCTTTGCGCCCTCACGCCCCTAGTCGCCGCAGGAGACGCCCTGGGCGTCGGGAATCGATAGCCGGTTCCCGGCCACCGTAGGCGCGGGCTTGCGGATGGCGAGCAACGGGTAGCTCGCCGTCCGGTAAGGACAAGGCCCGGTTCGACGGCGCGTTGTGTTCCACGCGCGCCTCAAAGAGATGTCAGCACTAGTTGAAGGGGTCCGCTAGGGCCGATGCCCGCCAGTCGCATGGGTTCCTCTCCTTCCGCCTGGTGCAGGTGCTGTCCGGACACGGTTGTTTCGGATCGTACCTTCACCGTATCGGGCGGGAGGAGACGCCGTCGTGTCACGACTGTGGCGCGGCGGAGGACACGGCGCAGCACACTCTCGAGGTGTGCCCGTCGTGGTCCGAGCCGCGCCGCAGTCTCACGGCGGCGATCGGAACGGACCTTTCGCTCCCCGGCTTAATCAACGCCATGCTGGGGGATGAGGGGTCCTGGGCGGCAGTCGCCTCCTTCTGCGAACACGTCATCTCCCAGAAGGAGGTGGCGGAGCGCGCGCGGGAGGAAGACCCTCTCGCGGCGCCGCTCCGAAGGCGGAGGAGGGGTCGAAGAAGACGTCAGTATGACAGTCATCTCCGACTCCTCCCAGGGGGAGGCCAGCAGGCAACGGGTGCGGGGGCACCCTTGCCTGTATTGCACAGGCCTCCACCAGTGTCGGACGGGAATGGCCAGGTGTTCCCGGCCATTCCCGTAGCCCCCCAGCCTGGGGGGCATGCGGGGCCCGCCAGCTAGGCGGGCATGCGCCGGGAGGGTTGTGGAAGCAAAGGCTGAGCCGGTTTCCCATGGCCCTCCCATCACGGAGATGCGGGAACACCGCTGAGTTTTAGTGGGTATACTGCCACTCTGGCAGGGAGTCCCACATACTCCGTGTCGTCCCCCGACGAGCGGAGATGCGTAATGTCATTTCTCAGCGACAAAAAAAAAAAAAAAAAAAAAGGGCCGATGCCCGCCAGGGTTGCGGGTTGTTCGAAAGAGTTACCGTGGCCCTGGCACAGGCAACTGAAGGAACACGGGTGGGTTTTAGTCAGTAGAAGTCTGACACGCCCTCCCGCTCCGCCCAGAGCCGGAGAAGCCTGTGCCAGGGCCACGGTAACTCTTTCAAACAACCTGCGACCCTGGTAGGCATTGGCCCTAGCGGGCCCCATCAGTTAGTGCTGACATCTCTTTAAGGGTGCCTGTCCACAGAAGCAGAGCGAGGCTGCGGAGCGGAGAAACGGAGAAATATTAGGTTGGGGAAAAAGTCTTTTCGCAATATAGTATGTATGAACTTGTAATAAAATCTCTTTGGCTATACTATTTGTATCTGGCTGGTTTTGGTATCATTGAAAGTTTAAATTTTAAAGAACATAATTCCAAATTCAAATTAGGAAAATGTGTGATTTTCATTTGTTTTTCGTACCGTCAAGATGAGTGAATCTAATGAAGAAATTCGATACATTTTAAAATTTTACTACAAAAAAGGTAAAAATGCAACGCAAGCCGCGAAAAAAATTTGCGATGTTTATGGACCTAGTGTAGTGTCTGTGAGAGTAGCACAAATTTGGTTTAAGCGTTTTCAATCCGGAAATTTTGATGTCAAAGATGCACGTCGCTCTGGTCGCCCTATTACGGATAAAATGGATGCCAGTTTTGAAAAAGTGGAGCAAGATATATTAGTAGTTACGACGTAGCTGAAGAACTGGAAATTGACCACAAAATAGTTTTGGCGCATTAGAAAAAAACTGGGTACACAAAAAAGCTCGACATTTGGGTACCTCACGAGCTCACTGAAAGAAACCTAATGAACCGTGTACCCATTTGTGATTCTTTATTACGACGTAATGAAACCGAACCATTTTTGAAGAAGCTGATAACTGGTGATGAAAAGTGGATCACGTATGACAAGAACGTGCGAAAAAGGTCGTGGTCAAAGGCCGGTCAGGCTTCACAGACTGTGGCGAAACCCGGGTTAACTCGCAACAAGGTGATGCTGTGTGTGTGGTGGGATTGGAAGGGCATTATTCATTATGAGCTGTTACCACCAGGCAGGACCATCGATTCTGAACTCTACTGCGAACAACTGATGAGATTAAAGCAAGAAGTTGAGAGAAAGCGGCCGGAATTAATCAACAGAAGGGGTGTGGTTTTTCATCATGATAACGCTAGACCTCACACATCTTTAGCCACTCAGCAAAAATTAAGAGAGTTTGGCTGGGAGGTGTTAATGCATCCGCCGTATAGTCCTGACATTGCACCTTCAGATTTTCACCTGATTCGGTCTCTTCAGAATTCTTTAGGCAGTGTCAGGTTAACATCACAAGAGGACTGCCAAAACCACTTGTCGCGTTATTTTGACCAGAAGTCCCAAAATTTCTATAGCAATGGGATCATGTCCCCACCTACAAGATGGCAAAAAGTTATCGAACAAAATGGTACTTACATACTTTAGTTAAATGTAAATAAACTATATTAAAAAATGTTTTGAAACTTCTTAAAAAATGCGAAGAAACTTTTTCCCCAACCTATTATTAACCAATAGGATTGCATAAATCTCCGTTCCACTCCAGGAGCCAGGATCCTATTGGTTAATATTTCTCCGTCTCTCCGCTCCGCAGCCTCGCTCCGCTTCTGTGGACAGGCACCCTAAGGCACGTGTGTCAACCCTTGCCTGGGCCTGCAGTCTTGACATAGGTAGCGATCGCTTTACGACCGAATTCGGTCGCAAAGTTCTAGTGGGGTACCTAGACCCCACTAGAACTACGCGATTTGGACCGTCTAAGGACGCCACTAGGACTTTGCGACCGAATTCGGTCGTAAAGCGATCGCTATCTATGTCGAGACTGCAGCCCCTGGTCTTTACCGGACGGCGAGCTACCCATTGCTCGCTGTCCGCAAGCCCGCGCCTACGGTGGCCGGGAATCGGCTATCGATTCCCGACGCCCATGGCGGCGACTAGGGGCGTGTAAGTAAGTAAGTTTTTATTTGTTTAAACATGATACATTGCATGCAGGATAATAATGGGATACAGAAAAATTCTAACATGTTCAGCCGCATATCGTGGCATACGAATTGGCAGGAAGAGATGGTGCATAAGCCGTGATAATATTCACCAAAATTACATTTCATCAGATTAGGTATTGTTACAATTCAATAAGCATATTTTTAGATACAATTCAATGTAAAAGCAGTCAATAAGTAAATAGGTCAATAAAAATATGAATTACTGTCATTAAAATTTTTAATTCCAAATTACAATTATAAATAATAATAATAATAATGTCCTGGGACATTTTCACACACGGTCATCTGGTCCCAAACTAAGCAGAGCTTGTACTATGGAAACCAGATAACTGATATACTACATACACTACTTTTTTTTGTAAATACATACTTATATAGATAATTACACCCAGACTCAGAACAAACAGACCCAGAACCTACGACCTGCGGCATGATAGGTGGTATCATAACCAACTGGCCCGTCAAATTATTGCAAAAAATACAATAGATTACATAAATAGGCGTGATGGCGCAAAGATTGCCTCTCCCTCACGCGTTCCGCCTCCTCCTTAGGTCGGCCTCCTTCAAAGAAGGAGGTCGACCTAAGAATCTATTCGTGAACCTCTAAATTAGCAAAAATCTAAGGCAGTTTAGCCACTTACATAACAATAAACCAGGACATTATAATATTACACAATTTTCCACGAACTGTAGATACATAATATGCTAAAATTAATACCTAGGTATATGTTTAGCACACGCTGTGTTGTACACTTTCATTTTTACACAAACGATGGTCATTTTGTTTACGCACATTTGTGTGTATTTTAAATTGCAAATGAGAATATAATTGTTGCCGTTTTTGGGGCTAATAAATAAATTACTGGTCTTGCCTCGGAAAGCACGTTAAGCCTTTGGTCCCGGCTGTCATTCGAGGATCTTTGACAGTCGTTACGGGTCGTCAGAAGCCCGAAAGTCAGACAACCAGTCTTACCAAGGGGTATCGTATTACTCAGTGACTGGGTTGTGGAGGTCAGATAGGCAGTCGCTCTATGTAAAATACTGGTATTCAGCTGCATGCGGTTAGACTGGAAGCCGACCCCAACATAGTTGGGAAAAGGCTCGGCAGAATGAGGTCTGGCCAACGAGTGGTCGTTTGAGACCCGACTGCTGCACTTTTGACCAGGGACCGTACAACCCCGAATATAAGTTAATTCTTTCGAAAGTGTTACAGATTGTTCGCCTACAGTAACGGAAAATGTTACCTCTTGGTAGTGTTAGCCCTTTCATAACACTAACGTTAGGGTAACCCTATCAATAAGTTAACTAGTAAAAGATGTTACCGGCTCTTGTATGATTTCCAATTGAAGCAGATAACCCTTTGAAAGGGTTTGTCGGGGTAATCAAAGGGTTTTAAATCAAATCATTTTAAATTACGTTGGAGTGGAGGAATAGATTTTGACCTTGAAAGTTTGGAATCATATAGAATTGTTCATTAGTGTTTCTTACTCGGTTTGATAGGACGGTGCTTTCTTTTTTAAGTTTTAATAACGTCTGAATATTGAAGATGAACAAAGGTAAGTAAGTGTATTTTAATTAAGTACTTATCACATATAATAAAACTGTAAATAACCTGTGTCTGTACATTGAACGTAATTTAAACTTCTAGTGGGGTTGTAATAAGTAATCAATATAGATACCAAATCACCAATTTTTGAACATTTTGTCTGTCTTTATGTATGTTTGTGCACGCATCACGCAAAAAGTACGCGACGGATTTTGATTAAATTTGGTATGGTGATAGCTGAATATCCTAGTGAACATTTATGGTAACTTTTACTGCAGGAAAATGTCTAATACCGACGATAAATCGTCGCGGGCATAGCTATTTTTAATAAATATAGAGACAGACAGACAAAAATACCAAACATTTTTTTGTTTTTATAACTCTTATTAAGACTATATACGTTATATCTATACCGATGTGGATTACAGACAATATGCCACTAAATTGTTTATTACTAGTTTTATAATAAGAATTCTTATGTTTTTTAGAGCACATATATATTTCAGACAGCGACAGAAGCTCAGACGAAAGTGAATCAATATATTTTCAGGAATTAAGGACAACCGATCCTTCATGCGTGTCAATATCGACATTGCAACCGACATTAGACGATAATGCGTCTACTCCCGATTTGTCTTTTGAAAATGACTCTAAAGAAATGGAAGATAAGGCTACAAATACTGATAACTCATACAATAGCAAGGAAGATGATATTCATGAGTGTTATTCTTTTTCTTTATTAATTGCAAAATATCTAAGCAAGTTAGAAGAAGGACGACGTAACAAATGTATGCATCAAATAGTTCATATGGTCATGCAAAGTGTTCATGAACAACAATCAAAACAAAAGCAGTAATAATGAAAAATTGTGTATTTTAATAATAAATACCATGTTTTTTTAAAGATTTTTATTTATTCAATGACGACATTATTATTTAAAATTATTACACAAAAATTGGAAATCAACAATTAACGATATTATGGCTCGGTTTAAAAAAAAATACAATCGCCTCAAAAAGCATTTATAAAGTAAAAATGATATGTAAGCACCTATTTATTGAACGTTGGGAGACCGCTAAGTATAATAAAGGTGAAACAGCACAAACAATGATTTCTTGCTCGTTTCGCCCGCTCTTACATCCTAAGTTGCGGTCGAATAACTGAAAAAAATCTCTGATTGCGATGGTTGAACTACTGAATTGAATTAGTGAGAGCAAACTATATTTTTTAATTGTTTCACCTTTAATATACTTAGTGGTCTCCCAACGTTAAAAAAATAGGTTTTTTTTTTTTATTTGTGATGGGTTTGCTCTTGACTCTAGTCTAGGTCAGAGGTGACAGAGACAAAGTCGACGATGGAGTGAGCTTACTCAGAAGAAGCCTGTTCACTCTCACTTTGAAGAGATTAGGGTTGTATACGTTCGGAAACACAGACGCAGGTAGTGAGTTCCACTCTTTTGCTGTGCGCATTATAAAAGACATTTGGAAGCGCTTAGTGCGAATTGGTGGAATAGCAACCAGGTAGGGATGGTAACTGGCAGTGCGTCTAGATGTCCGGTGGTAGAAGGGGGCCGGTGGAATGAGGTCGTGGAGTTCTCGGGCACACTCTCCGAAGTACAATCTGTAGAAGACAGACAAGCAGGCAACCTTGCGGCGATGAGCCAAGCTATGAAGCTTAGCATCCACCAGTTTTACGTCGCCAATGAGCCTCTTAGCTCTGCGTTCCACCGAGTCAAGCGCGGCTAGTTGGTACTTAGCTGATCCATCCCAAAGGTGACTGCAATACTCCATGCAGGATCGGACTTGCGCTTTGTAAAGGGTTAAAAGCTGTCCAGGCGTAAAGTATCGCTTCACCCTATTTAGGATGCCCAGTTTCTTGGCCGCAGTTTGGGCCTTGTACTCGATGGTGGCGCCGAAGTTGAGATCAAATGTCAACTCCATGCCTAGGAGCTCAAGTCGATCAGTTACAGGAACAGATGTACCCCGAAAAGTAGGAGTTTGGGCGAAACGACTCTTTTTAGCGGTAAAAAGACACGCCTGCGTTTTGGTGGCGTTAAAAGAGACCAGATTATCATCACCCCACTGGGAGACAAAGCTTAAGGTCAAATCTGTCCGCTCTACCATGGCCTCTCTCAAGGAACGAACTTCGGCCCCGCTGGTTTTTGCTCTGGACAAGTATCTCTCTGCAACTGTACTGTCATCTGCGTACCCAACAATACCAGGCCGAAGCAGGTCATTGATGTGCAGCAGGAAAAGAGTTGCAGAGAGAACAGACCCCTGAGGAACTCCGGCATCAATAGCCATAAGGTCAGAAGAGCAGCCATCAACAACTACTTTAATCGACCGTTCACTAAGGAAATCTGATATCCAGCTACAAAAATCAGCTGGGATGCCATAAGCAGGAAGCTTGCTGAGCAGAGCAGCGTGCCAGACCCTGTCAAAGGCCTTCGAGATGTCAAGCGATACAGCCAGTGCTTCGCCGTGTTTCTCGATGGCTTCGCCACAGCAGTGCGTGACATACACAAGAAGATCGCCAATTGACCGTCCCCGGCGAAAGCCATATTGACGGTCACTGAGGAGATCATTGTCTTCAAGGTAGTTCAGCAACTTATTGTTCAGTACCCTTTCCAAAACTTTGCACAGAATGGAGGTAATGGCGATCGGACGGTAATGGGCAGGGTCTGCACGGTCGCCTTTTTTGGGCACTGGTTGTACATTTGCAAGCTTCCAGGATTTCGGCACCGTTCTTTTTTCAAGAGAGAGGCGGAACAAACGTGTCAATACAGGAGACAGTTCAGGCGCACACTGCCTCAACACTCTCGCTGGAATGCCGTCAGGCCCGCTGGCCTTGTTCACGTCTAGACTGCACAATACTCTTCGGACCTCTTTAATGTGTACTGCGATCTCCGGCATCGAGGAGTCACAATGAGGTACAGTAGGTGGTTGCTTTGAGCCAGCGTCCAGACGTGAATTGCTTGCGAAGAGAGATGCAAATAAATTTGCCTTCTCAGTTGCAGAGTGAGCCAGCGACCCATCAGGTTTCATCATAGGAGGTAAAGTGGGACGACAGAAATTCGTTTCAACCGCTTTAGACAGGGACCAGAACTGTTTACTACCCGGGGGGTGCGAAGCCAGCCTGGCCCCGATATGTCCGACATGGTCAAAACGTGCCCTACGCAAAACCCGCTTGCAGAACTTGGCGGCAGAATTAAAGGCTCTCTTCTTCGCGCGAACCCTGCGCGCTCTAACTTTGCGGTCGCGGGCCTTGACCCAGGTTTGGTAGGCAGTCTCTTTTTGGGCCTCAGCGTGGGCACATTCTGCATTATACCAAGGCCGGGATTTGTGACCGAGTGGGATGTCGGAGAATGGAATAAAATATTCCATCCCCTGCCGAATCACGTCCGCAACCGCGTCAGCACAGCGCGAGGGGTCACCCGAGGAAAAGCACACTTGCCGCCATGAGACGCAAAAAAGTGCCGCATCTCATCCCAGTCTGCTGACCCGTATCGCCATACTTGCTGTTGTCTCCTGGTCACCGCTATGCGATCGGTAGATGCCGATGTAGAGAGATTTCTCCACGCCAGTATCCACAAGTAGCCATAATGCAGAGAAACCTGATTTCTCAAAGCAACGGAGACGACGACAACAAATGTCATCGCGGACGTACACACAGACCCCAGCTTGCTTCTTGAACTTGTGTTCAAGAGAGTACCCCGGGTAGTTGAGGTACGCCACGTCCGACGGGGTTGTTATCTTCGTCTCCGTTAGGAAAAACAGGTGCGGCTTTTCGGTCTCAAGGTGGTGATGGACCGAATCGAGATTGGAGTGCAACCCTCTGATATTAGTGAGGTGCACTTTTAGTGGGAGGAAGTGCAGCCGTTGTTTTACCTTATTTTTCTTCGCTTTGTGTGTCATATTGAGTGTTGTTGGGGAAAAAGTCGACTTGTCGAGGCGCCGCTCAGTGATCCAAGTGGAACTCTAGAGCCAACCAAACCTACGGGGAACTCATCTGGAGACTGCGGGGACGCCCGAACCCCCCCGGATATGGCCACCGGGTCCTCCCATCCAGTCGCCGGCTGGCACGGTGGAGCATACCGGGATTTTTCGCGAGTTGGCGGGGCAGCCTTTGGCACGTGGCTGGCGTGCTACTTGGGCCCCCTACTGACTGCGGTCGGCCAACGGCTGGCACCGTGCTTCGGATCCCGCTACCCTCCAAAATGAGTTACCCGGCTAGCTGACTCAGATACCACAACCGGTGCCAAACAGCGCAACTGACAATCTCCTTCTCCCACAAAGGCACTGGCACTCCCACACACCGACGGAACACAGCAAGCTGCTTGGCGCCGGACTCCGGTGGGATGGTGGTCGCGAGCCAGGCGGCCCCTTGCGGAGCCTACCACCGCTAAGTGGGATCGTTCAGCCGTACCACAGGCAAGCCTGTGGTGCCGTTGCCCGCCGTTGCCGTTGGGGTTTATGCGATTTCCACATAAATTGCATTTGCTGCTCTGAGTAGGTGCATCGTATTCATAATATGTATGTACGGCATCTCGCTTCGGTTGTGGCATTTTTTAAATCGAACAGTTTGACGCAGCTCCTTTCCCTTTGGGCACTAAATGATGAGTGAGACGATCGAATGACATTTATGATTCCGTAAAAAAGGCAAGATTATACTTGAAACAATCCCGACTATTCCAGAAAAAAAATACATTTAACTTTAAAAACACTGCAATAATAACCATAATCGTATGTATATGGACTGTGGAGTCGCTAAGTCCTAGACTGCGTGTTGCGACTTGACGCGTACCTTCCGAATGCATGCAGTTTAGTACTTTAAAGTAAGGCACGAGAGATAAAATTACAATATTTGTAGTCCGAATGGGTAACTCTGTTACAGTCGTTGAAGGGGTAACCCGTTCGAAACGTCTCACCATTAAAAAGTGTAACCCACTAAGAATGAGTTTTTGAATATACAAGTAAACAAATCGAAAGGGTTTGGAAGAGGTTACCCATTGATGAGGGTTTTCGTAAAAAAGTGTAATCAATATGAAATTGGTTTTAAAACAACACTTTGTCAAAACCCTATCAAAAACCCTTTCAATGGGTAACCAAAATGGTCCCTGCTTTTGACGTAGGTTTTGTAAACGTCAAAATAGTACAAGCATTGTATAGTTTATACAACGCTTGTAACCTACTGTATAACTGTTTTGATTCTACAACATCCTATTTACTTTAACTTCTTGATTGAGGGAGAATTTGAAGATTTCGGTAAAAAAAAAAAAAAACGAGCGAGCTTTACAGTAGTCACATAATTATGATGTGCAACATCTGACGTCTGTTTGGGTTGGTAATACACTACGGCCCGACGTATCTTGGCGACTCTGAACAAAGGCTTTCCGAACTTCCGCGCATGTTCTCTCACTCACACTCGCCTCATGTCACCGTTTGGTTCCTAAAAAATGTTATTGCGCAGCCATCTGCGCGAAGTTCGGACTCGCCAAGATACGTCGGCCGCATTGTACCATCTGACGGCCATCTCTAGCACCGCGCGCGCTCATTGGTCAAATCAAATAGCGCGCGCTTCCCCGGCTTCCTATTACACACTTCCGTCCCTTTTCATTCACTAATATTATAAAGGCGAAAGTTTGTGAGAGTGTGCGTTTGTATGTTTGCAAAAACTACAGAACAGATGTTGATGAAATTTGGCAAACAGATAGTTTATAACCTGGATTAACACATATGATACTTTTTATCCCGATATTCTTACGGGTTCGAGACTTAGGCGGGTGAAACCGCGGGGCGCTGCTAGTCAATTTTTTATTATTGCTATAGGCTTTACAAGAGGAGCTCGTGGCTAAGTATTAGCAGCCGCGCGGGTCGATCCATCAGGTTAAGCTACGCTTGCCGGGGTTGGTCTGAGAATGGGTGACCATCTTTACATACCGAGATTCCTCCGTGCCTCGGAAAGCACGTTAAGCCGTTGGTCCCGGCTGTCATTCGTGGATCTTTGACAGTCGTTACGGGTCGTCAGAAGCCCGAAAGTCTGACAACCAGTCTTACCAAGGGGTATCGTATTACCCAGTAACTGGGTTGTGGAGGTCAGATGGGCAGTCGCTCCATGTAAAATACTGGTATTTAGCTGCATCCGGTTAGACTGGAAGCCGACCCCAACATAGTTGGGAAAAGGCTAGGCAGATTGATTGCCTTACAATATTGAGTGCGTATGACAACAATTATATAACCTTGCCATCCTTCGATAGAGGTCGGTAGCAATAGAAAGAGATTTAATTGGTTCTCATTACATGACGGTAGCAGGCTTAGAGGAAATTAAATGTTTCTAAATATTCTTTAAATTTAACGGGCCGTAAAGGATTAAAAATAACAAAAAAAAAATAACGGTCAAGTGCGAGTCGGACTCGCACACGAAGGGTTCCGTAACACTGTACAACATTTAACACAACATACTAAAAAAAATACTTTATTAAAAAAGAAAACACGTTACTTGTATGGGAAAAATAAAATCAAGTTAAAAATTAAAGGGGACGCCCTCTAATTTTTGCTAGGGGTTATAGCGGCAATAGAAATACACAATCTGTGAAATTTTCAACTGTCTACCTATTACGGTTCATGAGATAGGTACAGCCCGCTGACAGACAGACAGACGAACAGACGGACGGACAGCGCAGTCTTAGTAATAGGGTTCCGTTTGGCTCCCTTCGGCTACGGAACCCTAAAAAGTAATAAAAGTGAAAGTACTATTAAATCCTTTCAGTAATTATAATTTAAAAAAATATACGCAACGTGATTTACATTTTAAAATTGAGGTCTACATTTGTCTAGCTTTCCCAACTATGTTGGGGTCGGCTTCCAGTCAAACCGGATGCAACTGAATACCAGTATTTACAAGGAGCGACTGCTATCTGACCTCCACAACCCAGTTACTAGGTAATACGATCCCCTTGGTAAGACTGCCAAAGATCCACGCATGACAGCCAGGACCAACAACTTAACGTGCTTTCCGAGGCACGGAGGGGTCTTCGTATGTAAAGATGGTCACCCATCCACGGACTAACCGCGGCAAGCGTAGCTTAACCTGATCGATCGACCCGTGCGGCTGTTATTACTTAGCCACAGGCCCCTCATTGTTCAAATTAATTATGCATGTTAAGGAGGAAGCGTCAGGGTAGCCCGCGAAATTCAAATTTTCTTACGTTTTTTGCAATTTGCAAGTCAGTATTAAGTTGTATGTTAAATAAAGTATGATTTGCGGCCGTAACAAATATGTTTTTACAGAATTATATACAATAGAATCAGTAATACAACTCCTTAGGTTAGTATAATCCTAAAATGTCAGGATTTCATGAAATAGTCATTTTTTGGGATTACCTAGTCTTAAAGAGTTGTATTAATCACTTTAATGATTCTAATTATGTAAATAAATACTTGTTACGACCGCAAATTATAATTTGATCAACGTACAATATAACACCGACCTGTAAATTGCAAAAAACTTAAGAAAATTTGAATTTCGCGGCGCTGACGTTTCCTTTTTAATTCTTTTAGTTTATTTTTTCTAGTTTGCGGTTATGTATTTCGTAATTTGAACTCTGTTCATTAGGTTCAATGTGTAGTTTAGTGTGTGTGGGCTCCGTCTTGCTCAAAATTTTACTGAGATAGTATTTTACTACGTAGGTACGGTCAGCAATGAAATTCGATTATTTAATAATATTGTAAAAAAACCTGTTCTATGAAAAAAAATGCTTATATAATAAAATAGACACAATTTACCCATCCCTGAAGTTTATATAGGACAATTTTCACAGGGTGTTCTACTCATGAATATGAACAACTTTCACTATGGGATAAACCCTGAGATCATGAAAAAAAAATCAGCTCTTTCATATAAAAGATCAATACCGACTCGACCAAAATGTATGAAACAGCAGATTTTTTTCGTGATTTCAGGGTTGGTCCCATAGTGAAAGTTGTTCATATTCATGGGTATCTGTGCAAATTTGCGCACTGCTTAAAAAATTGTCCTGTATAACTTACTATAACTGTAGGTACCGGAAAAAAACAAGTGCTAAAAACAATACTCCACAAAAAGTCACAGTCGACCTTTCTTCCGTGCCTGAGTTTTGATACTGAAATTGACATCTGTCATCATGAAAGAAGTAAAAGTTAAAGCAGAAACAAATGTACTACGGAACACCCATAATTAAAAATCGGCCAAGATCGAGTCGGACTCTCACACCGAGGATTCCGTAACATCAAAAAAAAAGTGAGCTATTTAGAGACATCGTTTTATTTTTCCTGTAATCTTTACATAAACTTGTATCACACAGAATAATTTCAGATTTTTCTCTATGCAAACTCTGGAGCTAAGGGGGGCGGTATTTTTTTTACATTTTTCATCTAAAGTCGAAAACTATTCGGCCTAAAATAAAAAGAAAAAAGTTTGAGAACGTGCAAACCGCTCTTTCATATGATACCCCACATGTCCTAGTAGCCCCACTTCGAATTTTCAAGACCATTTTTCAGTCCCTGTTGCAAAAAAAAAAATATATATTTTTATTTCTTTCTTATTTTGAAAATAGTTGGGTAAACGTCAACGAAAACTATTCCAAAATTCAAGTTGATACTTAGCATTAGTAGTTCTTTAGATATCTAGCTGTGACAGACAGACAGACTGAGTCGCACTATAAGCGCTCCTTTTTTACCATTTTGGTACGGAACCTTAAAAACACCACAATGAATGACTTTCTTCTAAATGCCATATTTGTACCTACCTGTTTTATTTGCATATTGTAATTCTTTAATATTTAAATGAGATGATCTTAATCTTGAAATATAAATAAACTTATTATCTTTGCACAAGCTACTGTAAGCATCTTATACAAATTATAACTTTATCTTCCGCGACGCGACGCGACGCTTGCAGTTATGACGTGTCGCGTCCGCCATTTTGTCACTCCTGAACTATATGCACACTGTTAAAATGGCGGACGCGATAAGCTATACAACAGCAAGCGTCGTCGGCGTGTCGACGACTCCCGTCGACGCGTGCAGTTGCCTCTGCCGTTGATGCCTGTCGCTTATGTTTAAGAACACTTACTCAAGAAGAATAAGCATTAATCGATTTTCATTTGACATACATCAACACACATCGTTTATTTTTAGAGCCATACGACTGTCTGGCCAACCTTTTCACCGAAGTATGTACGAGCTACCTACTGAAAATTTAGACATATCTCAAATAAATAAAATTGAAATGTCTGTTTGTAATGTCAAAAAAACAGCTTTTTACTAAATGCATAATATGAAATAGGGATGACGCCTGGGTAAAAAAAAAAGAAATTCTATTTAGTCCGTCGTCAGTCAGATAATAAAAAAAATATTAGATACGTATTTTTTGCTTTATCATATTAACAAAAAATGACTTAGATAACTCGCATTAAAGTTCGGGAGTGCGGGCTTGCTACGTCACTTCTACGTATAAAATCTACGAAGACGTGACGTCATGCCACATTTTAACTCAATGTATCGCCGTAATCTTTTGATTACGTAGAAAAAGAAAAAATACGTGTCCAATATATTTTAATAATCTCCATGCCGGACAAAAAAACATTTTTTAGTCATCATCCCTATTATACATAAGGTACAAGAAGAAAAAAATATTTTTAAAATGTTGGTCTGTCTGTTTGTTCCGGCTAATCTACGAAACGGCTGGACCGATTTTGATGGAACTTTTACTGGCAGATAGCTGATGTTATAAGGAGTAACTTAGGGTAAGGAGTAACTTTATTTTAGAAAAATAGTTACGGTTCCGTGCAAAAAATTAAAACCCATAAAAGTGTGAACTAAATCCGATTTAAATAGGGAAGTGTTGACTTCCACGCGGGCGAAGCCACGGGCAACAGTTATGTATAAATAATTTTCATTAAACCCTTGTAGGCGGTGTAGACACGACTGAAGAATATTGTTACGTCAGAGATCATTCACCTCCTAAGAAATAAATGCATTGCATTAATAACGTATGCATTATGCATCAAAGCGAATCAAAGTGACTTCGATTAAACCATTTTATTTTGAATCAATCTTGTCGTCTAGGAACTTAAGTACATACAAAAGAATAGCACTTTATGTATCTAGTATACATACTTAGAAAAGTTTTTGCATGAGGCTAAAGCTCAGTATGCACTCACGAAATACATTAAAGCGTTGTGGTTTTACAAATGAGTGTGAAGTTTTATAATTACTTTGTTTATTTGTAAATACTTATGAGATTGGTATTTGTGATTCACTAGGTAGTTTTTGCCTGCTGCTCTGGCTCTATCGCCCATTTATTATTATTAAAAAAAGTTCCATTATAATAAATTGTCATTGCTTGTCATTTATTACAAAATTGTAATTCAAATTGTGTTACTATGTCTAAATTTAAATCTAACCAGTATCGAATTAAATATCAGTAAATCAGTAATAATATTTATCACTTACTTTTTTGTCAAAGATTTTTATTACACAATAAAAAGTATTACCTAGCCATTTATGGTAATTTAGATTTAATGAAAAACTAAAGAGAGGAAAGTTCCATACGCGGTACCCGCACAGACGTACCACACTCGTATATAATAAAAAGAGACACAGAGAGAGAAAACCCGACCGATCACCATGTTCGACAAGCCGATCCCTCGGGAGACGCGAGCCAAATATCTCGGTGTGACCCTCGACCACCACCTGGGTGAATATTCGAGCGTTTTAACCGCCGTCATTACCTTCCGCCAAATGTTGATGAAAGAGAATATATTTAACGAAATATTTCAGCAATTCCTGATTCTGGTCCTTAAGCAGATTCTGGGAATTGATGAAATATTTCATTAACTATATTCTCTTTCATCAACATTTGGTGGAAGGTAATGACGGCGGTTAAAAGCTCGAATATTCACCCACCTCTCCTTCGCTGAGCACATAAAGCAGGTGCGTTCGCGCGCCGCTTTCTCCACTGACTCCACTCCGTTCTGAATGCACGTAGCAAATTGTCACTTAGGTGCGAATTGCGCATTTATACAGCGTGCATTCGCCCCATCATGACCTATGCGGGTTCAGTGTTTGCGCACGCAAAACCTCACCTCATTCATAGGATGCAGGCCCTCCAAAACCGTTTCCTCCGAAAGGCAACGGCAGCCCCTTGGTTCGTTCGGAACGAAATCTTCCACTTAGATCTCGACATTCCCACCATCTCCCAGTTCTTGAAACGCAATTCCAAGCGTTTCTTCGACGCAACCGTCTGGTTGTCGAGGCGGCTAGCTATGTCCCCTCTCGTATTAGTAAGGTCCGCCGCCCTAGGCTTGTCCTCTCAGATCCCGACGACCCCATAACTCTTCTCCAGGAGAGCAGTAGGGACCGTAGGAACAAACACAAATCGACATTCCGACCTCGCCGCCGAGGTCCCTCGCGACGACCCTGTAATAATCGTCCTCCCCCCGTCCCTTGCTCGGGTATGAAGTGCCAGCTGGTGGCGTAGCTGAGCCGGTAGCTTTAAACTCCCCTGACAATAATAATCACTCAAATTTGATCCAGCCTGTCCCATCTTGCTGTCCTCCCCCCAGCGACGCCCTAAGCCGAGACCCGTTCCCCCGTTCCCCACAGGGGGAGCCCTTAGCGTGTAGTCGCTTAGTCTGTAAGTTTTATGCCCCTGGCTGGAGGCTTTGAGTTCACTTAAGGCAGCCACAGGATAGTCCGGTTAAGTAGTCACGGCCTCTCTAGGCCAACTACGAGATGCCATTCATAAAAAAAAGAGAGAGAGAAAGTCGCATGCAGGGGGCATAATGCTTTTTCGTTAAGGCGAAAGCGTCAGGGTAGCCCGCGAAATTCAAATTTTCTTACATTTTTTAGCAATTCACAAGTCAGTATTAGGTAGTCCGTAGATGGGTGACCATCTTTATATACCGAGACTCCTCCGTGCCTCGGAAAGCACGTTAAGCCGTTAAATGATAAAAGATAAATGATTTTTATTTCTGTAAGTTGGTTTGTACAAACACTTTTACAAGTCAAGCATGTTTTTTTTTTTTAAACTACTGAGGTCGGCGTTTCTTATCTGACTACTCTGAGAAGAAAGGCCGAAACAAGCTCTGAGGTCTCTTATAAAGTCCAGACATAATCTTGGTCACTTCATGTGAAGACCATGTAGATTGGTGTCTGAAATGGTATTTTGAGGAAAGAACCACACAGATTGAGAGGACCTGTCCAGTAAGTGCACGCATTTGTCAGTAATCGCGCAGCTCAACTCAGAACTTAAGGAGCTCAACGATTCGACGAACAATACCAAAGAAAGGACATTGGGGTAGGCCGCATAAATTACTCAAACTGCCAGACCATGATTAAAAATAACTGAAAGAAAAAATAAAACAAACAAAAAAAAGCAATGACCTACATAGTCTTCACATTCACAATAAAGTAAAATAATATAATACTTACAAAGTAAATATTCATGTCAACATTCAGTATGCAAAAAAAAAATAAAAAATAAAAAGAAATAATAAAAATAAAAAAATAAAAAAAAAATTTGGAGCAGTTCACTCCCAAGCCTTTTTGTCCTCAATATAATCTTTAACGGTATAAAACGCTTTCTGACACAACTTGCGTTTAATGAATGATATGAATTTATTAAGGCGTTGGTCCCGGCTGTCATTCGTGGGTCGTCAGAAGCCCAAAAGTTTGGCAACCAGTCTTACCAAGAGGTATCGTATTACCCAATTACTGGGTTGTGGAGGTCAGATAGGTAGTCGCTCCACGTAAAATTCTGGTATTCAGCTGCATCCGGTTAGACTGGAAGCCGACCCCAACATAGGTGGGAAAAGGCTAGGCACATTGACACGTGCTTACCCATCTTTAAAAAGGGACCTCTGCGTTCCTTTCAGGGACTAGCACCTCATTTGATCTATTCTATAATATTATAAAGAGGAATGGTTTTTTTGTTTGTTTGTACCGAATAAGCTCCGAAACTACTGGACCGATTTTAATCATTTCTTCACCAATAGAAAGCTGAATTATCAGGAAGTAACAAACGCTATAATTTATTTTCAAAAAATTAGAGATCCATCCACCTTACTCATAGTAAGGTACCCGCACGGCTCAAACGCGTCGGAAAAACCTTACAATAAGTACTAGGATTGCATGAATTCAAGATAGTAGGTATATCTATTCAAGACACGACACGTTGTGCACAATTTCTGAGCAGTAAACCTAACAAAAAGTACCAGGCTTGTATGAATTACCGATAATATTTGAATCATTAGTATTATGCTTGTATAATATTAGGATTTAGATGAAATTTGGCACACAGATATTTAATAACATGGATTAACACATATAATGCTTTTTATCCCGGTAGTATGTTTCCGTGGGTTAATTTCCGACTTCCACGCGGGCGAAACCGCTGGCAAAAGCTAGTAGACAGGGTTATTGGTAAAACACCAACAACCTCTTAAGGGGTCATTGTACTCATCATTATGACCAACTTTTACTATGGGACCAAACCTGAAATCGCGAAAAAAATCAGCTGTTCAGTACATTTTTGTTCGCATAATTCGTCAAAACAGCTGATTTTTTTTTTGCGCTTTCAGGTTCGGTCTCATAGTAAAAGTGGTTCATAATGATGAGTACAATGACCCCTTAAGAGGTGGCTGGTGTTTTACAAATAACCCTGTATAATTCTGGTGTAGACCAATCCTTACTGCATTTCGGAATGACATAACAAGTTAATGACACATACATTAACTGCACTCACGTGTTTGTGACGAATTCATTCATTGTTGCCAACTTAACAAAGTGACGTTTTGAATGGTCTTCGAGCGAAAGAGATTAGTTGCTATTATGTCACGTTATGTAATTGAGATGCAATATTTTGTATCACGTCTTTAAGAGGGTTGTCGCATTTTGTCACCTCTCTCGATCACACGGGACCAAATTATTAAGATTATTAAATGAAAGGGTGCCTTTTTGATAAATGTAATCAATTAGCAAACTAGTAAATAATATTAATTTAATAGGTAATTATTAAAAACACCTTTCTATTGTGTTAACTAATGAAATCGGCTCAAAAAGTATTATGATCTGTTTTTGAATAAATTACACAATAAAAACGTGTTTTTAATAATTAGCTTTTAAATTAATATTATTTACTAAAATCACCACAATATAATAGGTCCGTTTTTACATGAGGGTGTGTCCCTCTTGGTCCCGCTATGTTTGTCTCTCTTTGGCATAATATGAAACGATATGGGCTGTCAAAACAGACCTATTATTTTGTGGCGAGTTTATTTCGCTACTTAATTACATTTTTCAAAAAAGTATCTTTTCATGTAACATTCTTAAACATTTGGTAACGTATGAGTGAGAGAGGTGACGAGACGAAACAGCCCTCTTAAGCATTTTCTATATTCTATGTTTGAACTTGCTTTCTTTTGTTGGATCAAAATATATGGCAATCTTCTTAATGCATTAGAGAAAGATAAATGTGTCTGCTTTTTAAGTAACTGAATTTACGATAACATTTTTAATACACAGGTTTAAAAAGCTTTTACTGTGAATCAAGTTTACAGATTCCATTTAATTAAGGCGCAGATATGTGATTTTAGTGACTTTTAAATATGTTATTATTACGCCTTGAAATAATGCAAGTAAGTTATGAAAAAAATATATGTTAAACTAGGACGCGTACACATCAATTCTATACGTGATTATTTAAATATTTTAGTAAAATACTTCAACCTGTAATTGGCTTTTTGTATTATATTCAAATGTTATCCATCTGTCTTAGCTGTTGGTTCTCCTATCAATAAATAAATAAATAAATAACCTAAAACGATATTACTTTCAAACTACATACTTAAGATGTATTCATATATTTTTTTGTATGAATAAACTATTTTATTTATATTATATTATTCGGCGAAAACGCATCGCTCAGTCGCACAAGGTCACCAGCACTTACCGTCACCTTAAATACCTAATTATTGCTTCCTCCTCCTGGCATCGTATCGGCGTGACTCCACCGACGTGAACTCATCTTCAAGTCAGAGGGCCTAGATAATTGGCAATCGCTTTCAAAGCATTTTGTGTTTCAACTACAACTTTCAACATGATTGACAGAAGCTTTTCGGTAGCTCATGTCAGTCCTATATATTTTTAATCGACTTCAAAACAGGAGGTTCTCTTTTCGACTGGTATGTAAGTAGGTATGTATGTATGTATGTAAGTTTGTATATCCGCGATTTTCTCAAAAACTGATGAACCAATTTTGATGATTCTTTCTCTAGCGTGGTCTGCATACTTTCAGGAAGGTTTTAGTATATAATACATTAGGTAATTAAACTTATGTACGAAGTTATATACACAAATTTGCTATATCTCCGGCATTTCTAAGCGGATTTTTATGAATCTTCTTTTCGTTCGTCTTGGGCTTATGTAATTGTAAAAAAAGTAAAAACAGACTTCATCATAAACCTAAAATGAATATTTATAAAAAAAACTTAACAGCTTCTGAAGTCGGTGTCTTATTCTTTAATGTCAATGCACCTTAGCTTGGCACCGACTTCAGAAGCTGTTAAGTTTTTTTTTTTTATGAAAGTTATTTTATTCGTTTTAGGTTATTGAAGTCGGTTTTTACTTTTTTAAAGTAAATTTATTTTTCCATTTTTATTTGAAGAATCATCAAAATCCGCTTAGAAATGCTTGAGTTACAGTACATTTATGTATATAACTTCGTACATAAGTTTTATTACCTAATGTTTTATATACTAAAACCTTCCTGAAAATATATAGATCAAGCTAGAGAAAGAATCATCAAAATTGGTTTATGATTTTTTTAGAAAATCGCGGACATACATACGGGTCGAAACAAAAGGTACCTTTTTTTTTTGGGAAGATAGAATGCGTGATTTGATCGTGATGATGTTAATTATAAGATTTTGTATAGCTCATTGTTATGATGTTCTATAGGCTGAAGGAAGCTTTTTTATTGAAAACAAAACAGAGGATGTTTCTTAATTAAATGGCGTAACGAAAATATTGATCGTGAAAAAGGTTGACCAAGGTCTACCAAAACATACCTACGTAGATCGCCCTCAAGAGGAACTACGGCCGTAGGTGATGGCCATAGATGGTGACGGGGTCCGCATGGAAATGAGCGGTACCTTACCGAGGGAGCGTGACGAACTGAACAAATCTTCCAGCCCGCCAGTCAAAGGTTGTTGAAGGATACCGTGTGGTTTTATTCAGTAAGAGTCTGACAGACCCCTCTGCCCGCTCCAGGGCGGTAGATATTCATCAGGCAATGCAAACAAACTTAGACGCGAACCCGTAAGATTTCCCCCTAACAAAATCGCTCAACGCGCCTAAAGAACTTGTCACTTCAACTATGCATGCCATGCGCGGTGTCGCGATGTCGCAGTGACGCGGTGACACGAACCCGTAAGATTTCCCCCTAACAAAATCGCTCAACGCGCCTAAAGAACTTGTCACTTCAACTATGCATGCCATGCGCGGTGTCGCGATGTCGCAGTGACGCGGTGACACGAACCCGTAAGATTTCCCCCTAACAAAATCGCTCAACGCGCCTAAAGAACTTGTCACTTCAACTATGCATGCCATGCGCGGTGTCGCGATGTCGCAGTGACGCGGTGGCGCGAACCCGTAAGATTTCCCCCTAACAAAATCGCTCATCGCGCCTACAGAAGTTGTCACTTCAACTATGCATACCATGCGCGGTGTCGCGATGTCGCAGTGACGCGGTGGCGCGAACCCGTAAGATTTCCCCCTAACAAAATCGCTCAACGCGCCTAAAGAAGTTTTCACTTCAAAACTACATCTAGGTGGATTAAGATTAAACAATCTGTCCAAAAAGTCCAAACGATGCAATGCTGTGATGTGAAAATATTATATGATGTGCTTGGTGTGGTTCATCAATTCATGTCCAGTAGTGAACGTATTTAGGCAGAAGCTGAATGATGCTGAAAATGATAATCCTGACTGCTGAATCTGAGCTGAAATGTGTCACAGGTTACTTCACCAGAATTCCTGTGTTTTAGTATTGCTGTGTTTTCCTTCAAAGTAAAAGACAGCAACGCAGCTTGGCAGTAAAAACAGCTATGGTTTTAATACAACCGTAGACAAATTGTTTAAAAAAGAGATCCACTACAAAATACAATTTTATACAAACAAAAATTTCTCCAAAATCCAAAAATTTCTAACTGCACGTAACTTATAATTGCGTACTGGTAAAAAACAAGTTCGGATTCCGGACTTCTTCTTGTAGCCAAACATACGATGATGTCCGATGATTGCCGATCAATTACCGATTACTACACGTTATTCAATTCATACTGTTTCGTACTTTCACCCTCGTTGTTGTTTGAGAGGTGGGGTTGCTGACCTAAGAATGTGTTTTTAATTATGGGTATAGAAGTTTTGAAGGTATTTGCATTTCTATCACACGGTTTCTGCAACAAAAATAAACATCGTGTGAAAAGAAAAAACATGTCAAGTGATCTGATTGGCTGTTGATAACTCAGTCAACCAATCACAACAGGCTTATTTTGTGTTGATTTTCGTTCAAAAATCAGGGTGTAGGAATCGTACATCTCTCGCAGAAGTCGCAGATTTATTTATTTTAAATAGAACGGCCGAAACGAATTACAGTATTTAAACATATAATTTCTTTAACTCAGTCATGCATTCTTCTCACAAAAATTCAAACATTCTCACAGTTTCATCTTCCATTCATTCGCAAACATATCAAGATCTGTGTTCGAGTCCAGAAGAAAGCTAATAGCGGCCTGTCCGAGGAATAGGTGACTTGAAGTCTGCAACAGTACGGCAAGCTAGAACAGCCAGTAAGGGATGTTTTCTGCTACGGCTGTAATTGTCTGAGACAAACAGATTGCAGAACTTTAAATATTACAGTCATCTGATCATACGACCGTCTTACTTCTAGAGAATTGAAACTTAAGCAACCCAACAGGAATTTAGTGGGTTGAAAGAGAGGACAAGTGCTTGTAAAGGTATCTAAGGAATGATTTTTGTACTTTTTCTAAAGCTAAAGACTCAAGTTTGCTACGGACCAATGCCCCAAAAACAAGCTTGGTAACGAGGGGGTTGTGGAAGTCACGACAATTTCTTATAACAAAGCCAAGGCGTCTGAAGGACTCCTTAACATTGGATGTGATGTTTATTGGAAGATTTCGGTATGAGAGTCACACGTGATATCTTCCATGGTGGTGGAAAGACTCCAGTTTTAAATGCTAAATTAAAAATGTGGTTTAGGGGCCGAATGAGAAATTCCTTTCCCTCTTTTAAGAACCACGAAGGAACCACAGATGATTAAACCGATTTCTTCTAAAAGTGCTTCCGCAAGGGTTTCCGCATTTTATATTTTTTTAGTTCAATAAATAATGGCCACAGAAGAAATATCCATTTCATTGAATCATACCTAAAGATGTAATTATCACACTGTTTTCTACCCCTCACGTAATTTGTGATCAAGTGCTAGCAGTCTATAATTTCTAATTCCCACCCAATTATGCGATCTGAAAAGTGATAAACAAATACACTAAATATTATTTAATGCAAACTTAACGCTCATGTAGAACGTATCTGTGACATTGTGATTACCAGACGTTAATATGTGACATTTTGAATTCATTTCAACATTGCAGATATATTATACCTACGTGCTTCACCCGCGTGAAGTTTCTTGTTTTAACACGAAACCTATCGTATGGGGCGTATCGTTTAGGTATCTCATTATAATATCAGTTTAGAGTTTTAGATAATTCACATAGATTAAGAGGGCTGTTTTCTTTTGTCACCTCTCTCGCTCACACGTGACCAAATTTTTAAGAATGTTAAATGAAAAGATGATTTTTTGAACAGTGTAATCAATTATCAAACTAGTAAATAATATTAATTTAATAGGTAAATATTAAAAACACATTTTTATTGTGTCAATTATTTCAAAAACATCAAAAACAGTTCATAATAATTTTTGAGCTGATTTCATTAGATATCACACAATATAAATTTTGTGTTTTTAATAATTATTCTCTATGAAATTAATATTATTTACTAGTTCGCTAATTGATTACATTTTTCAAAAAGTAATTTAAAAAACTAAAATACACGGCTGCGGTAAAACTGAAAAGCTAAAAACAAGCCCATTTTAAATTAAATAAAAGTTGGAAGCAGGCGGGACCCATTTGAGTTTGAAAATATAAAAATGGTTTTTAGTTTACAAATGTGAAACATTTCGCAGATGATTTAGTTCTTGCAAGGAGTTTTGGTCGTGAGAGTTATTTAAAAGCTTTTTTAAGATTTGTCACTTCGAATTACTTTTAACCATATAAGTTGTATCTATTTTTCTTCATTTTGATACCCCACTCGATGTATTAGAAGAAAACAAAAATTCAAACTCCACAAAATGGCACCTCAAATCCGCCATTTTACTTTGTTTTTTTTTATTTTAAAGTAGCCAGTGACACTCGCGTTACCAAAGACAAATCTAAAAACGTACAATTTATCCAAATCCGTTTATTTGTTTAGGAGTTACGAGAGAACAAAGAAACGGACATACATACATATAGGTCAAACACATAACCCTCCTCTTGAGCTTCGCCGCAGTCGGGTAAAAAGGCATCCTTTCATATAATAATCTTAAAAATTTGGTCCCGTGTGAGCGAGAGAGGTGACAAAACGAAACAGCCCTCTTAAGAGGATTGTGAAGTGCCGATACGCGGCGCGATTTTTAGAGGCAATTGCCTACATTTCATACAATTATTTACATAATTATTGTTTCGGGCGATCCTCTAAACCTTTACGAAATGAGACAATTTTAATCTCATTACATTCAGTACACGTTAATCTAGGTCTGTACGTTTTTCGTTTTTAGTAATTTAATTAAATTTAATTTATAAAAATAAAAATGCTCGAGGATGTTTTTATGTCAAAAATATAGATATTTAGATGCTAATAACTTATATTGTACACAATATTTCTTTATAATAAAAACGTACGGACCTAGTTTTTCATTATACCTACAACATTTCCAAAAATTATGAAAATTAGACTATGTTTACTGAGTGAAAAACGTTATCTCTTTTTGTATGAAAATTTACAGCTTCACAATCCTCTTAAGAATAAGCCCAAAAAAAGTCAACTAAAGTCTGACAACCAGTCCTAACTGGTTTTCAGACTTTCGGGCTTCTGAACGACTATCAAGGATCCACGAATGACAGCCGGGACATTTGTATGGTATTTTATGGAAATCGCACGCGTGTAAATGCATAATGCATGCAATTCTTGAATGGCAATAAAATTGAAACTTACATCGTGTAAATGGAGCTTTATGGAATGTGTCTCCATGGTAGAGATAGTTTGATGTATCTTGCTATCAAACATTCCACCTCGGACAAAACCTCAGATTAGCGGCTATTATAAATGTCGTAAAGCTCCAAGTTAAGGACATTTAACCACAGGGTTTACAAATAGTTGGTCGGCCATATTCTCTTATAGTTATCAATTGTACGCACTGTGACAAAACTGTCTAATGGTTCTCCAACCGCATGACTGATGCGTTTGTACTGGTGCGCACAGAAGTAGTTTTTTTTTTTAAGACACTAAGATTTTATATTGATTTACTCTTTACGAGATGTAGAAGCACACTATTTCAAAACAATTGTTATAATATGTCTGTCAAAATCTGTAACCAAATACCTAAACAGATCAGAGAGGTACCATTAAATTATTTCAGAACAAAACTTAAAAAATGGCTCTCTATTAATGTGTCCTACACTATAAGTGAATTCCTAAATTATAAGCTAAGTTGAAAATAATTAAGGTATCATACCTAAGGTATTTAAATTAAGACCAATACATAGATCTCACTATTCTCACTAGCAATTTATATAATTTAATTTTTTAAATATTTTTTGACCACATGATCTCAGTTTTTTCTTTATAGTTTTATTTTTAAGGTGTTTTATGCATGCTAAAAAAAGTAAGCAAAATATGTGGAACTATTTATATTTAAGACCTCTTATGTACCATATTTTATGCAAATAAAAGATATGCTATTCTCAAGATCGCATATAAGAAGGTTATATGGGACAAAACCGTGTGGGTAATAATTGTATTTGGGTGGTTAAAAAGAAATTCTGCGAAAGGTAAAAAAAGTTACCTAAATAATTATTATTTCATTAAATCCTAATAAGACAGGTCAGCTGGCGTGGTTGGTTAAGATACCGCCTATCATGTCGCAGGTCGTGGGTTCGATTCACATCCAGGACAAACATTTGTGTGCATGAACATGTCTGTTTGTTCTGAGTCTGGGTGTAATTATCTATATAAGTATGTATTTACAAAAAAAAAAAGTAGTGTATGTAGTATATCAGGTATCTGGTTTCCATAGTACAAGCTCTGCTTAGTTTGGGATCAGAAGACCGTGTGTGAAATGTCCCGGGATATTATTATTATTAGTACTCTAATTACTAATAATATAAAAAAAGTTATAAACGCATTCATTTTCATCTTCGCTAATGGCTACTTTAATTTCATAACTTTGAGCTAAAAGTACTAGTCATTTATGAAGAGTAACGTTTATGTAAGACATTCGTGACGAGAAATAACTTAAAACTTGTTTTGCCTAAAGAAAACAATCTTTGTCAATTAGTAAAATTATGTCTCTTTGCCGTTGCCCACATTCTCGTTAATGGCTAGTCTTTAAGCTTAGACAATGCTTATCCTAAACACTTGGCAGGCATTTAGAATAAGAAGTAAGCATACCTTGCGAAATACCTGAAGTCTTGGCTACCTACCAAACACAAAAATGGTAAAAAAAAAAAAAATACATACATCTCAAAATGCTTCGAGTACCTAAACATCATGTGCCGAGCCTTTTCCCATCTATGTTGGGGTCGGCTTCCAGTCTAAGCGGATGCATCTGAATACCAGTATTTTAACCGACTTCAAAAAGGAGGACGTTCTCAATTCGTCTGTATGTTTTTTTTTTTTTGTGTGTTTGTTACGCGATTACTCAAAGACGGATGGACCAATTTGGAAAATTATTTTTGGTTTCAAAGGGTTTACTTCCTAGGTGGTCTCATATAAATTTTATTAACTTTGCTGTGGTTGGTTTTGAGTTAGCTTCAATTTTGCGTATTTTTCCCACTTAGTTTATGAGGATGATGTTTTAATAACTTGCTATCACTGTTATTTACATAGCAGGTAGTGGTATTCGAATTTGTGTGGGGTAGGTACTACAACTAAAAAGTGAAAAATAAAAACTTTTTAGAAAATAATAAAACCGACTTCCAAAACAAAACACTACAAAGTAAAAATAACTTTAATTTTGGAAGTCAATGGCAAAACACGAAAATACCACCGACTACCGAAATTAAAGTTATTTTTTGCTAAAAAGTTTTACTTGGGGCGACTGCCTATCTGAACTTCACAATCCAGTTACTTGCATAATATTACGATACATTTTGGTAAGACTGGTTGTAAGACTTTCGTTGGTCCCGACTGTCACTCGTAGATCTTTGACAGTCGTTACGGGTCGTCAGAAGCCCGAAAGTATTTATTTGCTACTCCATCATCAAACCCTGACTGCCATCTATCTATAACCTATCTATTGAGACCATTCCAATGAGCCCAAATACTATACCTCTGCTGTAAGTTGGTGAGGAAGTTGGGTATCCTGCAAATTCCAGGTAATGCTGCAGCATCAGCTCAAGGTTACTATATTATTTTAATATCACTGAAGTAACAGAATGCCAAATTTCGACTCGATTAGACCTGTGGAAGTTCATCAACGAGAAAAGAGCTGACAATCTTCAAACGACTGAATAGAAATTTAAAATATTAAATAAAAGATTGTTCAAAAGTAAATTATATAAATGGTTATCTGCTGATAGTTTTTACAGTGTCAAGGAGTTTCTAGAGCATAAAATCGGACGATGACAGTGGTTGTGTGTTGTTGTCATGTATATAAATTTGCACGCTTATTTTCATGAAGCAAAACATGTAGAACCTACCAGTGTATTCATATTACCATCTTGTATACCATGTTTTATGCAAATAAAATATTATCTTGAATCATAGCTAAAAACACTCTCGATCAAGTCACATTTCAAACAAAACAAAAAAAAAAAAAATCTGTCAGTCGTTTTTTTAGCTATGATGTCACAGACAGATACATACGTTTTGTGTCAAAAGCCAATATTTACTGTTAGGTAACAATATAAAATGCCTATTTTACGTATATACACTAGGTAAGTATTGGAAATTGGTTAATTCCTATGTCACGAGCATGTCAAAATATTAGGCTTTAATTGCTTCTCCCACATTCAAAACCTTTTATGGGGTTTCAAATCAAAGAATAACGAGCATAATTGAATTTAATTCTTAGTTGAAATTCTGATTCTCTAATTGATTTCGTAACAGAATTTTATCCTTAATTTGCATGTTATAATAAACAGCTAGACGTGGTAATGGCAGGTGGAGCATAGTTGAATGTTGGTGAGTAATTGTGAAGTAACGAGTAGAAGGATCGTTGACAGACCGGACAGTGCAGGTAGACGACCTATAGAAAATTGCAGGGAAGAACTGGGTGAGACTCGCACTGACCAGGGAAGCATATCACAAAAGGGAGGAGCCAATGGTGATGAGGATGAAGATGAATAAACAGCACGACCTAAGAAACGATGCATTGATTGTGTGAAAGATGATATGGCTAGAAAGGGGATGACTATTGAGATGACGACTGATAAAGATGTACCGACTACAAATAAATTGGCAGAAGAATGAGGCACCATCAAAGTAAATTTAACTGTTTACTTATACCACAGATTAATACAGATGGGACACTCCGCAAAATCATTTAAATAAAAAGCGACTCTTGCTACGAAACAATAAAGTGCAATTCAGGACGCACAACGCTTATTACCTACAGTTCACACAGAATCACTTACAAGTTGACTCTCTTTCTAACGCGTAACTCTTATACCTTCTGACCTGCCACGTATCTGAGGCCTTTTTTTGTGGATGGGAAATCATCAAATAACTTCTCCCACTCTGGGTGGAGCGGGAGGGCGTGTCAGACTTCTACTGACTAAAACCCACCCGTGTTCCTTCAGTTGCCTGTGCCAGGGTCACGTTAACTCTTTCGAACAACCCGCAACCCTGGCGGGGCGTATCCGAGGCCTGCCGCGTCCTTGTAGCTTCATACATAAACTGCGGAGTGTCCCATGTGTATTAAGAGGCTACCGAGCGCACAGTGGCGCCCTCATCGTTTGTTTTGTTATTTCTTTTAATTTAAAAAGAAAATGCAGAAAATAAGCACGTTAAGTTGTACTCCACAAGACTATACGTTATTATTATTACAAAAAGTAGTTTTATATTGTTAAGTTTTATTTAATCATTAAAACGGAAAAAAGTGGCCACCATTTCCCGTTTTAAGGATTACAATAAAACTTAACAATATAAAACTACTGTTTATAATAATAATAACGTATTGTCTTGTGGAGCTCAACATAACGTGCTCATTATCTGCATTTTCATTCTAAAATAAAAGAAATAACCGAACAAACGATGAGGGCGCCACTGCGCGCTCGGTAGCATCTTAATCTGTGCTTATAGCTAAATATTTAAAAGTTACAATACAATATAATTAATTAATAGATATATACATTTATTACATAATGAAGTAAGTCTCTCATAAATAAACTGTTAATATGTTAATCAAATAAAAACTGCTAATATCATGAACATTACGTGTCATTTATAAAATATTATTTATAATAATTATTATAACTTTCGATGCTTTCGTTTATTATATTTTTATTTAAATTAGTCGTTTGAGTATTATATATAAACTGAATGCAATCTCTTTTCGGTCAGATAACATATTACTTTTAATTATAATTATCATAAGCTGTAGTAGCTGTGAATACTCAAGTGGCATTGAAAAATTACCTTACCTTAGTTAGAGGATAGAGCAAACTGCAATCACTAACATTCGTGCGCCAATTCTTAGCAATTGCAACAATCAATCTGCCTAGCCTTTTCCCGACTATGTTGCGGTCGGCTTCCAGTCTAACCGGATGCAGCTGAATAACAGTATTTTACACGGAGCGGCTGCCTATCTGACCTCCACAACCCCGTTACTGGGTAATACGATACCTCTTGGTAAGACTGGTTGTCAGTTTTTTGGGCTTCTGACGACCCGCAACGACTGTCAGATATCCACGAATGACAGCCGGGACCAATCCGAGTCACGGAGGAATCCCGGTATATAGAGATGGTCACGCATCCTCGGACCAACCCCGGCAAGCGTAGCTTAACCTGATGGATCGACCCGTGTGGCTGATATTATTTAGCCAATACATAATAATTATAGCAATTAATTATTTAAATTAATTTGTATGCTGATTATACTTACATCAGGTAAATAGTTATAATATTTTTATCATAATATAACATCACGCCAGTAAATCCCTAAGGGTAAGACAGCAGTGTTAGTTCAACCACATTTCGCCAGTTATGTTTAAGCCCAGTTCAATTATTTATAATTATCATAAATACAAGAATCTTAAAAGAAACTTTTTTTAATATACACAAGGGTTTTTGTGGTTTCCGAGACCTCAAAAATGTTTTCCATAACACTTGTCTACCCAACTGTCCAAGTACACTTGCCTACACATATCGTTGATGGGCAACCGAAAGGTCAGAGAGGTCGCACCTGAAGGCTTACCTGACCTCGACACACTGTTTACTTCGATGTTAGCCGAATTCGTATAAATATTGCCAAATAGACTATGTATGTACAAGGGCTGATCGTAATGATAATTATCAGTTAATGTATTTTTTTTTTTTGCATGCTTATTTACCCACTAAGTCAGCATACAAAAAAAACGTATAAATAGACCATAATTCCCGAGAGCTACATTCATTTCAGTAGTTTTATTTTTATATCATTACTTTTGGATCAGTATTGTATGATACATAGGACTACCTATGTATCATACAATACAGTAGGTAATAATATAATAAAGAATAAGAAAGAATAGGGTTAGAAGAAGAAAAAAGATTAGAGAAAATATTAGAACTCCTGTAAAGAGATTGTTCAAAGAATTTAAGACATTTGAGACATGTCAAATTGTCATGATGTTTTTTTATAGAAAAATTGCATAGATATTTGTGAACCATACTTTGCGCTAAATAATATGAACAAGGGATTGCGCACAATTTTTAGATTATTTGTCTGTAGCAATATTATTGATATAATGTAGTCACATATTTATGATGTCACAGATTGTTTACAATTTATTGTAAGTCAAAGCTGTTTAGAGTTTTATGTAACTTACCATTGCCTATATATTTTTGATTCATGAACATGCTCAGATATTACAGAACTCGAGTGTACGTACTAACGAAAGGTACTTGACCAAAAGAATTAGGCGTATGACAGGAATTCGGTTTCGGCGCTCACACCCCGCACCTATTCCCGCGCTTCCCCTAGTGACGTGCAGTCGTATACTTGCTTTCGGTATTGATGATAATACGTACAATATCAATCGCCGTTCCGGTGTTCCCTCCCAAGTTCCAATAACTTCATAGCTGTCATGCGCCTTGTTAGGATTAGTTCCAATCTTTCACCAATAGATGGCGCTTTACATTTACCGTCGATTCCTGAATCGCGGTGTTAAGATTTGCACGCAGTTAATGATCCTCTTGATGTTAGTTTTTTTTTTGTTGATTAAAAATCCTATTGAGTTCACACTGTATCGTTGTTTTATTATTAATAACGCGATTTCGGTTCAACCCAGTTCATCCCTGACCTGAACACGCCTAATTGTTTTGGTCACGTAGTACAAAGAAGTTCCACTTAGCTTCTTCCTTCGTGTTATTACGAGCTACGAGTATCTCGTCATCATCACGCATACAGCGCTCTGCGCGTACAAAATACAATAATGCTTTCAGGGTGTTCAATTGTTGACGGGGTTGCCGCGCTACTGCAGTGCTTCGCATGTTCGCAGAGGCGAGAATAGATGACTTTCACGTCATCATGCGCAAGCGGTGCGCTTCCATTATGCGCAGGGTACGCGGCAGCCCCAACAGCATCCTGAAAACTGTTGCTAATAGGTGGAACAGCCCCATACCGGGACATTGGATACGCCTACATGCCCCTGTGGCGTAGTAGTCAATAGTTTGTATTGATTTCTGGTAGATGTAATTACATTAGTTTCTAAGTCGTGTGTTGGACTATACGTATGGGTCCGAAATAAAAGATTTTTATTGATGTGTAACATCTTTCCTCTCGCTTTTCTGCAATCTGTGGGAGTGATTTCGTGAAAAGGGACGGAAGTGTGTAACAGGAAGCCGGAGAAGCGCGCGCTATTTGATTTCACCAATGAGCGCGCGCGGGGCTAGAGTTGGCCGGCAGAAGGTACCAACCCAAACAGATGTCAGATGTTATACATCATAAGCGACAAATATAAGGCTTTATCAGAAACTACTACTACAGTAACTACATCGGAAATAAAAATAATATTATTTACCGGCAAGCTAATCCTTGTGAGAAAAATAAACACAAATTGAATGCTATATGAGCAGATTAACAAAAGGGACATCAATTTTCAGTGTACCGACAATACACGAATGTATCACAACGCAGTCAATGTAAAACATGCAAGCGGACATGTAAATTAGCGACGAGCCTTCCTCACAAGCTTCCCTTTGGGGTTGCTGTTACAGGCGATATAGATGCCACTGCAGCCGAGGTAGAGGCTGCAGGCACGCGGATATTGGGTGCGTCAGCACTGGCGGGCGCGGGGAATAGCGCGAGTAATGCTTCAAGCTCATCCATGGACGTTATCTTCCGGCAGACAACAATATTTCCCTCTGAAGACCAGCAGCTATTGATGCTAAAGTGCTTATGAGCAGCAATAAATACCTGATGCCATGTCTTAGTCAGGAACTCCAAAATGGTGATACCGCTGCCCTTGAGTTGAGTTTTGCAGCCCAAACCAACCGACGATGCTCCATGTCGTTGAATCGCACCAACAAAGGTCTGGTTTTGCCCTGGGGGGCTCCTAGTTTGTAGCATACATCTAGATGTTCCATTTTAATGTTGTTAATCCTCAGTTGCTTGGAAATGGCAAGGAGAATTGAGTCGCACAGCTTTTCATTTGTTTTCTCAGGGATACCGTGAAACAGCAAGATCTTTCTTAGCATTGCAGTCTCATGTCTGTCAAGACTCAAAGACAGGAGTTCGAACTGAGTTTTGAAGTGAGATAATGTTTTGCATTTAAACTCGGAGAAGTCCAGGGACAGCGCAGCAAGATCCAAGTGTGCAGGGTCAGCTCCAGCTGTAGCTCTCTGCAGCTGGTCTTCGTACTCACGCATGCGGGAGCTAAACAGCTTCTCCAGGTCTTCCATAGGTACTGTGCACAAGCTTGCTTTCCATGGTTTGTTAGGATATTATGAGTGTTGGGGTTGTTGAAAAGTGAAGGTGAAAGGAGGTTCCGAGCGAAAGTTGCTTTGTTAGTTAATTAAAACATAAATATAATGAAAAAGAAGAATTAACTATATAATTAATATTATTAAAGGAAGCTACTAATTTAGGTTTTTATGTGCATGGGGAAAAAAGGCAGTTTGTTTTATTTGGAAGTTTGTTATTATTTTTATTTTTTTATAAAGTTTTTAATTATGACCAAGTTTATTTAATTTTGTTAATCACCTACAGCAACAATAAACGACATTCTGTTCCATTCTATTCTTCACCAGGTCTTCGGTCTACGTCGTGGAGGGCCTACCCACGCTACGCCTTCGGCACGCGGTCGCCATTTCTCAAACTTTCAGCCCCATCATCAATCTATTCCACGAGCTATCTCTAGTCAACACCAAAATCGGAAGGCCTTATTAAAGTAACGTTAGCGTTCGTTATTAAAATTTGGTTAGCACAAGCAAAGTTCGCATAACATGCCAACATTTGCACAGTACATGCCAATGTTGGCATGCTATGCGAATTAGTTCCTTTAGTTATTAATCATTGTTTCAGACAATCATTAAGTACAGTCCTAGTATATGAATGATTGAATGAATGAAATGCACCGACCCCAGCGTGGTTTGACCAGACTCGATTACTCGAATGAACCCAAAGATTCACACTAGCCCCTGTTGCCTCATGTTACCTGGTGCAACAGAGACCATTGCATATCAAGAAGTAGACTGGGGGGCGCGATAATGGTAGGGAAGACAGGCAATTAGGATATATAATAAGGATTAGAGCCTACCCAGTATGCACCGTAAAGTAAGCAATGGAATTGTGGAGAGACGGGTGTTCTAATAAATGGATGGGCTCTTTTAACGACGTCGCCGCCACGCTCCTTCAAGTTCAGCATCACCAGTGAATTCTTTGGCAGGATTAAACTGCATTCTCAACACATTCCATGTGACTGTTACTCTGCGTTGTTCCAAAGACTTCGTATGAGGTCCTGCTACCATCCGTTTCAGGTTTGTTGTAAATCTCGCCAGTAGTAACCCTCTCAATCTTATGTCGATCCTCAGCCGCGTCCATCCCAAAAGTATATTGTCGAAGTAAGTCATGTCAGCAATGGAATTGTGAAGAGACGGGTGACATCAATCAATGGATGGGCATTTTTAATCGACGACGCCGCCAGGCCGATGAACTAATTTTACTAACTACTCCTTAGTACAAAATAACTGAGCTTTTTACCTGACTGGACTGACCCATAAGGATGGTAATGTTTTTCACCTGCATCTAATATATTTATGTACATATGTAGGTATATCCGTTCCATTATAACCTCCTGTAGCCTCAACGGCTTGATGGATTGTAACATATGAGGTGTGGTTAGATTCGTCATAATTGTGGCGTGACTAAGGCTACATAATATTTATAAATTTCATCTGGAAATACAAAAAAAGGCTTTTCTTTCAAATAAATTTCAACAATATTGATATCAAATAAAAGCTAGTAATGAGTCAATTCCAAATATGTATAAATATTAATAAAACTAAAAGCTTGAAACATATTATTAAACAAAAACTGGCCAAGTGCGTGTCGGACTACGCATAATGAAAGGTTCCATAGTTTGGGTGAATTTATCCCAAGAACAAACTTAACATTATAGTTTAATAACATGTTCACCCATACATTCCAACTGCAAATGTAAGTTTGTACGCACAATATTGAGATATTTACCATGTTATTTTAAGACCATAGACTTCTTATAAGTTTTCCTGTAATCTATAGGTACAGAACTATTTACTGTATTCTTTTTCAAAATCTTAGAATCAGTAGTTTTGGAGATAAGGGAGAAAGGTCAATTTTCGTCCATTTTCTTAAATAACTTTAAAACAATTTATTTTAAAATTATTTAAAAAAATATATTTGAGACCCTCACAGTCCGTCCTTCATTTGAGACCCTCACTTCCGACAGTAAGTCGTTTCATTTGATATGTCACATAGTACAGTTTTTTGTTTTTAAATTTTCTTATTTGCCCCCGAAATTAACCCCATATTCAAAATTCATTTATTAACGTTACACGTCCGTATTTGGGTCACAGAAATAAATATGTGTACCAAAGTTCAACTTAATCGGTTCATTAGATTCCGAGCAAATTGGCTGTGACAGACGGACAGACAGACAGCCACACGAGTGGTCTTATAAGGGTTCCGTTTTTCCTTTTGAGGTACGGAACCCTAAAAACGAAAAACCCGACTGCTAAAACACATAACTGAAATGAGACTATATCTGCTGAATTTTTGTATTTCAGTCTTTCAAATATGTCCATTTTGTTACGATTATCAGACTAAATTACGTCCAAAACAATAAAATCGTATAAATAAACGAAACATTTGTCAAAAGTTAAACCAGACATTGCTACCATCATTACCCTACTAAAAGCAGTTGGCGAAATTTTTAACCCCATTGGCAGGCTGAAACTGACCAGAATTAGAACAAAACTTTGTACATTTCCTGCTTTCAGGATTTAACAAACAAAAGTTACACCATATTCAGGTTATTGGTTTGTCTGCTTGCAATACCAAAATTCTATAGATTATAATGCTTGTTTGTCTCGTTTCAGTTATATGTTCTTGCAGTTGGGTTTTTTTTTTTTATAATTTGTTTTTACCTTCAAAGATATGAAATGTGTCGAACCAAAACAGTGAGGTAGGGATAGTCATTATAATAGGCGTTGTCTTGTCTACTATATAAAACTGTGATCACCAAGCAGATTTCGATCGTCAAACATGAATTTCAAGGGACGGAATTTCCAATAAACTTGCTTTGCAGAAAGAAATTGGTGCTCCGAATTCCTGGATGAGTAAACTAACCTGCTGTAGGTACTTAGTAAAAGCTGATTAGGGAAGTTGAATGCTGTCATTTATCGCGATAAACCTTCTTTATATTTTTATTTTGTAATAGATAATATGTGTAAGTTTTAAAAGCACGCCCTTTATGGAAATTAATCGTCTACATTGTTGAACTTATCAAATCTCCAATGTTTTGTAAAACTTCTTATTTGCGTCACCATAACTAATCGACCTTAGCATGATGAAGTTTTTCATTGATGGATGTTAAGATTGATAAAAAAAAACCGGTCAAGTGCGTGTCGGACCACGCACAATGAAGGGTTCCGTAGTTGGGATGAATTTATCTCAAGAACAAAATTAACATTGTAGTTGAAAAACATGTTCTCCCATACATTCCAACTACAAATGTCCATAGTTAAACGAAAAGAATCCAACCCACATTACACCTAATGTGGGTTGGATCTTTTTTGTTTAACTATGGACAGATGTAGGTAAGTTTGTACGCACAATATTGAGAGATTTACTATGTTATTTTAAGACCATAGAATTCTTAAAGGTTTTCCTGTAATCGATAGCTATATACCTACTTATTTTCTGCATTTTTTTTTTCAAAATTTTAAGTTTCGGAGATAAAGGGGGGAATGGTAAGTTTTCGTCTATTTTCATAAATAACTTTAAAATAGTTTATTTTAAAATGATAAAAAATATTTGAGACCCTCACAGTAAGCCCTTTCATTTGATATATCGCACGGTACGGTTTGCAAATATATTTTTTTTCTTATTTGCCCCCCAAAATTGTCCCCATATTCAAAATTTTTCCCCCATATTCAAATTCATTTATTTACATTACACCTCCGTGTTTGGGTTACAGAAATATATACGTGTACGAAATTTCAACTTAATCGGTCTATTAGATTCGGAGCAAATGGCTGTGACAGACGGACGGACAGACAGACAGACACACGAGTGATCCTATAAGGGTTCCGTTTTTTCCTTTTGAGGTACGGAACCCTAAAAAGTCCTAAATAGATACTGAAGCTATTTTAATTCGTATAAATTTATGGTTTTTATGCAATAACACCATATGGAATGAGGCTGAGGAATGATGTGTTAAGGCACCACCGGTGCGGTTTAAAAGAAGATGTGGTTTGGTCATGTTGAGAGGATGAATAAAGGCGACTTCCTAGTGCTTTAGCCCTATGGGAAAAAGGCGTGAGTTTATGTACGTATGTAATACGATATCTATTTATGTGGCAATTTATACGAAGGGTCCCTTACCGCAGCCAATGAACATCTTCAATAACCTACCAGATACTCGTATTTCATAGTGGCATGACCATAATAATATGAAGTCAATCAATCTGCCTAGCCTTTTCCCAACTATGTTGGGGTCGGCTTTCAGTCTAACCGGATGCAGCTGAATACCAGTATTTTACATGGAGCGACTGCCTATCGGACGTCAACAACCCAGTTACTGGGTAATACGATACTCCTTGGTAAGACTGGTTGTCAGACTTTCGGGCTTCTGACGACCCGTAACGACTGTCAAAGATCCACGAATGACAGCCGGATCCAACGGCTTAACGTGCTTTCCGAGGCACGGAGGAGTCTCGGTATGAAAAGATAGTCACCCATCCACAGACCAACCCCGGCAAGCGTACTTAGCCACGAACTCCTCAATAATAATATAATATGAAGTCAATAAACTGAAATACATCATGTGTGTATAAATACATATTCTTCATACCTCACACCACACCACACTTTCAAATACATCACATCTCTTAAACTCAACTCCTTCTGACACCGATGTTTGTTGGTTAAATTTTATTAATAAAACTTCTATTGAATAAATACATTTTTTTAGGAAAATGCCTTAATGTCTTAGATTCTACTTTTAAAACAACATTGTCTAGCATTAAATAGACGGGTTGATGCCCCCATAACACAGGATTTTCCTAGTATGGGGGTCATTAATCTATTTCTTGTTTATTGTTTTATAAGTGCTCAGTATGTGTCTTCTCCGGTATGTTAGTAATGGCAAATAAAGCATTATTATTATTATTCTTATTATTATTATACCCGCTAGGTATAGATATAGCCAACAATGGAATCGTCAGAATGCGGTCAGAAATCAACAACATATTATAATATTAAGTACAGGTGCATTCGATACCGATACCGATCGATGTGGCTATATCTGTGACTAGCTTCCGCCCGCGGCTTCGCCCACGTGGTATATCGATAAAGTAGCTATGTCCTTTTCCAGGTCATGGCCTACTCGTGTGCCAATTTCATCCGAATCCGTTCAGCCGTTTTAGCGTGAAACGCTAACAATCAAATAAACTCACTTACGCATTTATAATATTAGTTAGGTTAGTTAGGAGGATGAAATATCGGCCTATCGACACTCTTAGACTCACAAAATGTGTCAGGTAAATAAAAAAAACTCTTAACACACTACTATAGTTTCAATAACAATATTTAATTAAAATTTTAATTCAATTATTTTTAATTCAATCATGATTCGAAAGACACGTGGCGTCATCTATTATCATAAGAACGTTATTGTTGTTTTCCTCGGCATCAGAACCTTTTTTTGGGATGAAAGGTACCCTATGTCCGTTTATGTACTCCTGACAACGTATATGCAAAATTTCAGGATGATCGTTTCAGTGGTTTAGGCGTGAAAAGGTAACAAACAAACAAACAAACTTACTTTCGCATTTATTTTATTACTTAGGATACTTCGGTTTGCCGATATATTGGCATCGGCGATATTTTTATTGCCAACAACGATACTTTTCAAATATCGCGCTTCAAAATAGTAATGTAAATGCTCGTGCTGTTACCTGTTTCATATATTTCGTTGCAAACGAGGAACGAAAAATGACGTCTTATACTTGAGAAAAATGGCGTAGAAATACTTTAGTTTCCAAATGAGTTCTGTCATCTGAAAGACTATTTGCCGCCGCAGCAGGTCTCCTACAAACAGACTTGTGAAATCTCCGCAAAACTTGGGAATGCTTTGTTTTTTTTTTAATCTTATTAATGTTCATTTTTAATTACTAACACCGTTAATCTTATTAATTACTTACTTACAATGGAGGTATCGTGTGGAGGTCTGATAGGCAGTCGCTCCAAGTAAAATACTAATATATTCAGCTTCATCCGGTTAGACTAGAAGCCGACCCCAACATAGTTGGGAAAAGACTAGGCTGATTATGATGAGTCAATCTTAATTATTAATTTTAATAAATAATTATCTCATTCGAAGTCTGTGATTTTTTATATTAATAAAAAAAAATCAACTGACGTTTTATTTATTTTACCTTCATTTATATTCAATATAAGCGTAACGGCATCGGAAGAGGAGCTCGTGGCTAAGTAATAACAGCCGCACCGGTCGATCCATCAGGTTAAGCTACGCCTGCCGGGGTTTTTCTGTGGATGGATGACCATCTTTTCATACCGAGACTCCTCCGTGCCTCGGAAAGCACGTTAAGCCGTTGGTCCCAGCTGTCATTCGTGGAGCTTTGACAGTCGTTACGGCTCGTCAGAAGCCCGAAAGTCTGACAACCAGTCTTACCAAGGGGTATCGTATTACCCAGTAACTGGGCAGGCAGATAGGCAGTCGCTCCATGTAAAATACTGGTATTCAGCTGCATCCGGTTAGACTGGAAGCCGACCCCAACATAGTTGGGAAAAGACTAGGCAGATTGATATAAGCGTAACGGCATCAGTATCGGTATCGCCGATATTCTTCTACGAGTATCGGTATCAGTGTCGTATCGGAAAAAAGGCGAATATTAAATAAATCGTAATGATAATGATGAATAAGCCAATGCAAACCCTACGACGGGTCTATTGAAGAAATGCTTGCGTAAATAGCACCGCGTTGGTCGTGCCCACAAATGTCGTACGAGTAGTTATAATATTATGACAAGTTTAGTAACCTTTGATGATTTATTGCTATACGTATGTGAAGAGGATAACAAGCTTTTATAGTAAACACCTACTTACAGTAATCCGTTTCCGGGGGCCCATTATTGAATGTACAAGTCACATAGTCACACAGGTCACGGTGCTAAACAAACTAAGATTCCATCAGCATTGAATAATTAGCTATCTGGATAACAGCCGGCTTTTAAGCCACATTTGATGGCATTGAAAATTGACCCCAACATAGTTGAGACGACAAGGCCAATGACAATGAACATGAAAGTGCGTAAAACCAGTCAACAATAAATTCATATTAATTATCTATTTGCCTTTATCGGGAGCTTTTGTCTCGTTAAAACTACAAAATAATTTTGGAAGGTCAGAACTAATGAGCCAAAATCCATTATTTGACTTTGTAATTCCTCCTCCACATTTTACCATAGAGCTTTGTCCGATATCGACAATTATGGCCCGTATTTTAGAACGATAAATAGGTAGATAGGTAGTCTTCAATCTCAATCTGAAACTTGATATGAATTAGCTATGTCTAGGTAGCCTGGGGCCGTATTATGAACAACTAGCTTTTGTCCGTGGCTTCGCCCGCGTGGTTGTTGGAAATAATCTCGCGGGAACGTACTACCGGGGCCAAAAGTATCCTATGTCCTAATCCAGGTCATAGTCTACCCATGTGCCAAATTTCATCCAAATCCGTTGAGCAGTTTTTGAGTGAAAGCGTAATAATTCAATCATGATTCGAAAGGCACGTGGCGCCATCTATTATCATAAAGAACGTTATTGTTGTTTTCCTCGGTAACAATACTTTTTTTCGGGATGAAAGGTACCCTATGTCCGTTTCTGTACACGTGACAACGTATATGCAAAATTTCAGGATGATCGGTTCAGTGGTTTAGGCGTGAAAAGGTAACAAACAAACAAACAAACCTCACTTTCGCATTTATAATATTAGTAAGGATTAATGCCATCTTTTTTTCCAGTGCCAGAGAGAGACGGAGCTATACATGACCTACAGCACCATCCCTTTTCCGCAACGGAATCATGATGGAGTATGCTGTTGCAGTATGGAGTCCCCACTATGGTAAATATTCCGACATGGTTGAAAAAGTACAAAGAAAATTTCTTAAGGCCATGCATTTTCGTTGCTATCGTACTTATGCATCCTATAATGATCTTTTGAAGAAGTATAATTTGCAAAGTTTAAAGTCTAGGCGAATAATGCTGGATGCGATGTTCCTGTTTGATCTGTGTAATACTTATGATTGTATCGATATTCGCAACAAAATTAGTTTTGTAGTACCTAGAACAACGATACACCGTGGGGTGCGCGCAAGACCTTTATTTGCTGCAAGTTCTTGTCGTACAAACGCGGGCTTGCGAGCACCCCTACGCCGCCTTACCAATCAATACAACAAGTTCTTTGAAGATATCGACTTCTTTTCTGTCTCTGCTCAAAAATTTAGAAGTCTTATCTACAAAATAATTTCTGATTGTAATAGTTAGTTTAACACTTACTCATTCTCTCCCTCTCTCTCTCTTTCTCTGTTGTTTGCATGCGTGTCTATGTCTAATGTTCACTATGTCTATAGTTACTATACTATACTTTTCTGTTTTAACAGCTTAGATTAGCGCACTGTTAGATATAACTTTTAATATGTTGTGGAAAATGTTGTAGGTTATACATTTATAACTCTTGTATATTTATAACTTAGAATAAGATTTTAATGTGTAACTGTTTATTTTCCCGAATAAATAAAATAAAATAAAATAAAATGATGGCGTTAACCTCTCGAATGTCGGAGACTAAATTGACTTGACTGAAATTGTCAAGCTGTCAAGCTGTATTAGGATTACATTATCATAAAGGTCATTTTAATATTTTCACTTGTCAATTTAGTGTAACTGTCCGACTTAAGACACTTGGAGCATTTTTTCTTATGTCGAACTGTGTAACATAAGACATTCGAGAGGTAGTTCATAATAAGGACCCTGGAGTCGTAGTCGCTGGGGCCTAGAGGCTGCAGTTTCGATATACATAGCGATCGCTTTACGACCGAATTCGGTCGTAAAGTCCTAATGAGGTTCCTAGACGGTCAAAATTGCTTAACATAAGCATAATCAGCCTATAATGTTCCCACTGCAGGGGCACAGCCTCCTCTCAGTGAGAGGGAGTGTGCCGTGATCCACCACGCAGGCCCAGTGCGGGTTGGTAGATGTCACATGTTCTCGAATTTTTGGTTCTAAAACTTGCCAGTTTCCTCCCAATGTGTTCCTTCACAGTTTTAAGACAAGTAGTGGTGATGAAATAATTTACACAAAATAAAGCGCCGCGCCGTCTGGGTTCGAACCTACGACCTACAAACTCGTACGTCGCGGCCGTTAGGTACCACTGGGCCACCAATGCTGTTCCTGGACCTCCACTGCTCTTACTCAAAATTGCTTGATATGCATGAAAAAATCACGTGCTTGTCAAGCAATTTTGACCGTCTAGGGACCCATTAGGACTGTGCGACCAAATTCTGTCGTAAAGCGATCGCTATCTATGTCGAGACTACAGCCCCGGAGGACATAGACAAGTGACATAGAAATAAATTCATAGCATTTCGTATAATACCTACAACTACTTTCAACATAAGCTTTTCGGTAGCTTATGTCAATCCAATACATTTTTGGCTTCCCCATCATCGTTATCGCTGATGGAATGTCACTATGTCTAGGTCCTCTGATTTCAACCCCGGATCTGGCATTTTTAGGGTTTCGTACCTCAAAAGAAAAAATGGAACCCTTATAGGATCACTAGTGTGTCTGTCTGTCCGTCTGTCACAATTAATTTGCTTCCAATGTAATAGACCGATTAAGTTGAAATTTGGTGCACGTACGAATTTCTGTGACCCAAACGCGGACGTGTAACGTAAATAAATTAATTTTGAATATAAGGGTCAATTTCGGGGGCAAATAAGAAAATTTTAAAAAAGTTTTGCAAACTGTACCGTGTGACATATCAAATGAATGGGGTTACTGTGAGGGTCTCAAATATATATTTTTTTTTTATAATTTTAAAATAAATTTATTTCCCCTTATCTCCGAAATTACCGAGCCTACATTTTGAAAAAAAAAATGTTCTATACCTATAGATTATAGGAAAACTTATAAGTAGTCAAATCAAAATGAAAGGGCTTACTGTGAGGGTGTCAAATATATTTTTACTATAATTTTAAAATAAATTGTTTTAAAGTTATTTAAGAAAATAGACCATTCCCCCTTTATCTCCGAAACTACGGAGCCTAAAATTTTGAAAAAAAAATACAGAAAATAGTTCTAAACCTACCTATAGATTACAGGAACACCTATAAGAAGTCTGTGGTCTTAAAACAACGTGATAAATCATTCAATATTGTGCGTACAACTTACATTTGCAGTTGGAATGTATGGGAGAACATTTTTTCAACTACAATGTTCATTTATTTATTTATTTGTCACAAACACCGCTATCATTACAGGAAAATCCTAATGCGGTAGCGTGGTCCTTAATTAAACTATCTTAAATAACATAACACATACAATATTATTTTTGTGAATTCATTCAGAGAGCAGGAAAATAAGTCAATCCTGTCAGCCGTGTCGTTCAGTGCGTGCAAGGCGCGCGTCAGTGGCGCTTTGCTGAGCAAGTTGGTTCATGCGTGTGGCACTGCTAGTAACCGTGGTTTTCGTCGCCGCGATACGTAATTGTCAGGCACATTCAGACAAATCTCCTTCAAAACACCGGAATAGGTCTTACCACGTAATATTTTCAATTAGATATGTGGTTATAGCTAAGTCCCTCCTTGTCTCGAGTTTGTTGTACGCGACCATACCAATAACGAATAAGGTTGGGTACATCAATGGATAGAAGGGATAGACACTGTATAGTTTCATGTACAAAAATCTGGTGAATTTGTTTTGAATGCGTGAGAGTTTGAACATGAGATTATATTTAGTCTCATTATGTTAAGTTTGTTCTTGGGATAAATTCAACCCAACTACGGAACCCTTTATTGTGCGTGGTCCGACAGGCACTTGGCCAGTTTTTTTTTTGGTCACTTTACTTTAAATTCACATTATTCTCGGCAGCACCCCCAAAGATTTCACTAGAAATATTCAGTTTATCAAACTACAAAACACAGACATCACAATTGTTTCCATCTTCAAGATCAAATCGCTTTCGCCGAACCTTGGTAATGACTTTAGTCTCAGATTGGACCGGACTATCCAGTTAATAGTGTTAGCTTTGCAAATAACTGTTAACGATTATATTCAACTAGCTTCTGCCCCCGACTTCGTCCGCGTTTGTTTTGTTATTTCGTAATTTTTAGTAAAAACTGGAATATTTGTTTGTAATAAGTAGTTAATAGTTTTGTTATAAATATTGCACTAGAATTTGACCAAGCTTTTGAGATGTTTTCCCTTTGACACCACACCCGTAGCTCGTATCAATAAGCCAGGCCGTCACACTTACACGTATTAGTCCATTATCTTGAATACTAATGAACCGATTTTGATGTGACTTGCACTGTTGCCTAAGTTCAAGTAAATTTAAGCCAATGTAAATAAAATGGTCACAATCCGATTAACAATTTCGGAGAAATGCGTGGACAAACATACATACTTCTATAAAATTTTGTATATATAGGTTTGAAAGCCCTAATAGATTATAATATGTGAATATATTGCAGTTCCAATAATATTACATACGTACTTACATAAAATACGTGTCGATTTGATAAACTCCTTTTTTGAAGTCGGTTAAAAATGAATGTCACCAACAGTTACAGACAGAATTTATTAATATGTCAAACTAATATTAAAGTAATTAGTATAATTAACAATGTTCAAATAAATGTTATTAAGTATTATTATTATTATATTATTATTTTGAATGTTTAAATAATAATTTAAAATAATAGGAATTCAGTGTAATTAATTTTTTTTTTTTAATTTTTAGAGTCCTTATTTGTGATAAATCTAAATTACAATATACAAGTAAACACTAAAATATATAAACTAGTCAAAACAAAATATGGGCCACTAGGTATTTAAGGTGTAAATACCATGAAGATTATTAAATTAGTTAATTGTTTAGTTTTAGTAAACACGAAACTATGTTACTGTTACATCGGTTACTCGGTGGAACACAGAGCTAAGAGACTCATTGGCGACGTAAAACTGGTGGATGCCAAGCTTCATAGCTTGGCTCATCGCCGCAAGGTTGCCTGCTTGTCGGTCTTCTACAGATTGTACTTCGAAGAGTGTGCTCAAGAACTCCACGACCTCATTCCACCGGCCCCCTTCTACCATCGGACATCTAGACGCACTGCCAGTTACCATCCCTACCTAGTTGCTATTCCACCGATTCGCACTAAGCGCTTCCAAATGACTTGCTGCTGCGTCTGTTTCCGAGCGCATACAACCCTAATATCTTCAAAGTGAGAGTGAACAGGCTTCTTCTGGGTAAGCTCACTCCATCGTCGACTTTGTCTCTGTCGCCTCCGACCTAAACTAGAGTCAAGAGCAAACCCATCTTAAACAAAAAATAAAAAATTACCGTTTAGGCTAGTAACTATTAAAATAAATTATCAATAAACATGTATAAATTAAATAAAAAATTACAATTGTGTTAACGTATGCTGAAGTTTGGATTAAAATTACTATTACTATTACAATTTAAGATAAAAAAAAACACAAACAATGAAAAGTCACTAAAAAACTAAAAAATTCTTCACATTTCTAATTATTTTTCTGTGTTTTAATAACGCCTATCCTCTTTTATTTAGCAATGCACTCCTAAAGCCCGGAATACATGCTCTCGATTAAATGCCTCAATTTTCAGCTGGAATCTCTTCCCAGGCAATTTTCAAACCGTTAATCAGTTGCTGCCGGTGCAGACCTCTTGCTCTCTCTCTCTCTCTCTCTCTCTCTCTCTCTCTCTCTCTCTCTCTCTAACCCTTCGTTTCAATTGGTCCCACATGTGCTCGATTTAATTGACCAACCCAGGACCCATTTGCTGTGCAATTGGGATCACGTGAGACCTGATGTCTTCCTCAATGTAACGCTGAGCAGTTACGGAACCCAGATTTTCAACGGCGTTTTCCCGTGTAAGCTAATCCCACCCCAAATCATTACGTTGGGACCACCGAAAAGGTCAACTTCTATCTCCCGGGAGAAGTCTTGTTCTTCACCCCTGGCTTGCCTTTATTGGCCGGCTGGAGTGAATACTGACGAGGAACAGAGCTCCGCAAGAGAAAACTAGCTCGAAGGAAGGAAGTATTCCAGTAAAGTGCTGGTAGGCCATCTTCTATCTATCTATTCTATCTAGGTATCTTTACCATACTTCCGGGATTGTCCTGACAGCCGTGGAATACCTCTCCACTCCTCAAGCACCTCAGGAAGTGTTGCTCCGTTGTCGCTACGTCAATATGTGCTAGTGACCGTTTTCGGGGGCCCATTATTGAGTGTGCAAGTCACCCCCTGCCGTTTTATCCATGTATTACATATAACATTGATCAGGCAGGAGACATAGTCCTTCCATAGTTCTGGGTAACCAACCCCATAACCCAAACCCATAGCCCAATATGTTTTTTTTCTATGTCCTGCAATAGTCCTGCACCAAGCGGGGTTGTCCTTGGGTGCACTTGCATAGTGCATACAGGGATAACCGTCGGTTGATGCCTGCTCATTATTTAAAATTGTCTAAGAGGCCTCTGCGAGTTAGCTTCGGCCCCTCGTACGCCTCAGGATCCAGAGAAATGTCAAAATAATAATAATAATAATCGTTTATTGGGAACAGAAAACAAGTACATTTAGGAATAACAATATTAAATGATGATAGCTGCAATAGTTACACATAGGTAAGTATACACATAACTACAATATAAAATAAAAAGCGGAAGAGCTTATTGACCATCAAAAAATTCGTCCGCATCACTGTCAATAGGAAAAGTGCCCAAAAAGCTGCCATCATTGCCAGCATATTTTATTAAGTTAAATAGTTGATATACTTTAGGTTCTATTATAACTATTTTTTTTTATTTTATTGCCTTAGTATTAAAAATGTTGGACCGCTGACGTCTCCCCTTTCGGAGGTGGGCGCTAATGACTGTCATTAAATCTGTGGCTGCAAACTGTTTTTTTTTTTTTAAACTGACATAGCTGTTAACGAACACTAAAAATTTGTGAACCTATTTATTGTTCCAATAAAATATTTGATTTTTTTTTTATTTGATATTAAAAGTAGCCTATGTCCTTCTCCAGGTCCCAAGTTACCTATCAATGGCATAGGCGTGAAAGGTAGCCAAATACCTACTTTCCATTATTTTAAAATATTAATATGGATTTTGCGGATTTAAAACCAGACTTGGCCTGCGATTGTAGATAAGTACCCAGGTACTTTTCTTAATTAATTTCAAAGACAAATAACTAATGCTGCAGTTATCAAGCTTGGTGATTTTACACTCAATCCTTCACCATATTATATGATGAGGCTTTTCTCTGAAGATTTAGGGCATAACATAATTGAAGGACATTAACAGGCTAGTACGTACAATTATTATATTATCAACCTCGTCATTTTCGGTACCTAAGTAAAGGCAAATCTAATTTGATTATTATAACCGTGAAATTAAAAAGAAATTACTAATTTTATTATCAATCGGAGGAAGTCGTAACCTTCAAGCTTGAGGGTCATTTACAGAACTTTGCCATTCATTGTTCCCATGATCATGATAATAATCTCTAGAAGAACTTGAATAAGTAGATGACCAACTGACCTTACTAGTAGGTACCTACGTGTTTTTCACAAATCTGTTACATTACAATGGGCTATTTATTTACCTACTGTATACTTACCGATATGGTAATAAATTTTATCTACTCTCATATCGTAAAATTTGAGTTATAAACTTCAAAACTTGAAATACTTTATAAACACAATAAAGAAATTTAAAAATAGAATAATATTACTTCTAACATTTTTTCTCTAACAAAATAATGTTATACAAAAAAAAAATACCATTTTTTTGCCTTTCGAATGGAACGCATGGGCGGCATAATGCGGGGCGCGCCATTTTTATAGCATTACAAAAAAGTTTTGATAATATTTTTTCCCGACTGCCAAGGTAGGGTTGTATTTTGCGCGTATCTTGTATGTATGTATATTTGTTTGTAAATTTCTTTATTACCTCGTATCTTCCAAACGGCTGGATGGATTTCGACAGTTAAGATATCGCTATATTCGTCTTAAAAACCCAAGTCCAAGTGAAATATGTGTTTTAAAAAATAAAACAAAATGGCGTATTTTTGGCGCGAAATAGTAATATGTTAATCAGAAAAAAATAACCAAACCTATCGAGTAGGGCACCAAAATAAAGGAAATTAAAAGAGGAATAAAAATAAATATAGGGTGGCTGATAATTAGTGACCGATACTTAAACGCATGATAACAAACAACTTTTATTATGGGACCAAACCTGATATCGCGAAAAAAGATCAGCAGCTCCCTACATTTTGATGAGATGAGACATGAATGTATGGGACAATGTTTTTTTTTCCCGAATTCAGGTTTGGTCTCATAGTAAAAGTTGTTTGTTATCATGAGTGTTTAAGTATCGGTCACTAATTAATGAATATATTGCAGTTCCAATAAAATTACATTCATACTGGTCGAATTGATAACTCCTTTTTTTTTGAAGTCGTTAAAAATGGGCCATGTTTGTGTTGGGCCACGTGCTATCATATGAAATTTAGAATAGTGATAAATACCCATAGCCCAATCATATTTAAAATGAAACAAATAAATTGTTTTGTTTATTTATCAAAAGGAGTGTCAAAATTTTTAGATGAGGCAATTATGGTAAGTTAGGTAGGTACCATGTTAAAGGTTTTTCTAAGCACATTCTAAAAAATATTTCATTTTGAGCCGTATACTTTTCAAATTTTGAAGAAAAATGTAATTTAAAAAAATGCCGCTTAATTCAGAAAAAATACAACGACCTTTCTAAGTCGCATAGTCTTTGAGAAATCGTCATAAAACCTTTATACAAGAGAATTAGGACAGGTCAGGCTTACGTCGCTTTGAGCCGAGTTAGATCACTCTGAGGTCTAGCGATTAGTTCACTAGATCCTAGAAAGTTACTACATCAACCACATGATCAAAATTCTCTTGAAGAATTGAACCGCTTACGTAAATTGTAATTTTAATTTGTATTTTTTTTTTGTTCTGTTTGGCATGTAAACAATCATTTCTACATTTTGCCTGACTTATTATAAGTACTTAACACAGTTTTTTTTTTTTCATAAGAGTGTGCCGGGACACTAAAAAGTCAAAAATAAACTAATTATTTAAAAATTCATAAACCCGACTGCAAAAAAATAAAAATAAAAGTAATGCACTAAAAAGACCTAAACAAGATTGCGAATAGAAAACAAAATTAAAATAAACTATAAAAAAGTAAACTCTATTTCGGTTTAACAGACTATATCGCACACCTAGATAAAGAGTAGCACAACTCAAAATAATCCAAAATCGAGTTATTGCGATTATCGGACTCTGCGTCGAAAACTACATTGACTGATTGACTTCAAAGACACATGGGTACCAATCTCCATTAATGAATTACAACATCATACAAAAATATTTTAAATTGATCAAATAGAAAACGAGTAAAACGTTTTTTACTGTGCCTGAAAAAAAGGGGTACCTATTTTGAGTTGTGCTACTTTTGATCTAGGTGTGCGATATATATTATGAACTGAAAGCTTAATTTAAATACTTAGGCTTTCAGCTCATAATATAGTCTGTTAAGCCGAAGTACTTTGCTTATAGTTTATTTTTATTTTATTTTCTATTCTCAATTCTTGTTTCGGTCTTTTTAGTGCATTACTTTTAAGTTGTCTTCTTTGCAGTCGGTTTTATGATTTTTTAAATTATTCTACTTGTCTGTGGTAGCGCCCACTGTAGCACATGCGTGCTGATGTGCTGGTTTTGGCACGATCATACGTTTTGTACTGAATTTCGTGGGAAACTTTTTACTTAGGTTCAATCCCAATGTATGAGAGTAAGTAGATAGTGTATGAAACTGCTCATAACTAAGTATTAAAACACTCGTGTAATACTATTAAAACCGAGCCGTAATATCTCACATTATGCAATACTATTACAACTAGCCTACTCTTGCAAAAAATTGTAAAAAAAACCGTTGGTATTAAGTAGGTAACCAGACTAATATTTAGCCAAGACAAAAAAAAACTAAACTAATGTATTAATAAGTTAATGATTACTTGCTTTTTTACATAAGTACGTTGAATGAATGAAAAAAATAATATTACTCCATCAAAATATTACGCACTTTAGAAAGAGAACCTAAGTACCTCCTTAAGTAGTTACTTATCAAAGGTTATGTGTAGGTAGGTCTGTGATGATTGATGACGGCAGTTATGTGATCGGCGAATTGTAGGTGAAATTGACACTGTTATCATCCACAGCCCGACTTCACCCACCGCTGGGCTAAGGCCTGTCTTTACTTGTGCAAATCCAATTTGTCATTGTACAGACGCCAGCACATCAAGCTACTACAATCTGCCAAATTTCTTTAATTGATTTTTAACTTTATCTCTAAAGCATTAAGGTTCAAGGTTGATTGGGAAAATTTGCAAGTTTCGGTTAGATTGACCTGCTGGCGTCTGTACACTACACGGTGTGATTTCAAAAGTAAGTAAACAAGCATCAATCAAGTTTAAAATTCTCTTTAATTATTGATGTCCAGTATCTAAATCAATAAAAAGTGTGTGTGTGTGTGTGTGTGTGTGTGTGTGTGTGTCAGCTCCGACGCACGACTGGAGTATACTCCTGTTTTTTTTTTTTGCCGTACCGACTTTCTATTGTAGGACGAAAACAAAGGACCCCTGAAGAAAAAATTCTTCAATGAAATGAAATTCTTCATAGCAATTTCTTCAATGAATCAGTGCTATATAAAAAACAACTTTAAGGTGTAAAGGCGTCCGTTTCGTTTTAAGTTGCGAAGAAAAACGTAACGCTTTTAAGTTAACGCTTGTATTATTTCACTCCTCATAAAATTTCCATACCGGGGGCCTTATATGGAAATCGATTCTTATAAACTCAAAAAACATTCATTTCGAACGCGACAGGACACTATCATATGTACAGACGCCAGCAGGTCAACCTACCCGAAACTGTCAGATTTTCCCAATCAACATTGAACTTAATGATTTAGCAATAAAGTCAAAAATCTATTAAAGAAATCTGACAGATTGTAGTAGCTTGATGTGCTGTCGTCTGTACCTATATTTTGTTTCCATCTACTTCAGTTATTTAAATTCCGCCTTGTACAATATGTCCCAGGAAAAACGCATTGTAATGTTCCATACATTTCGACAAGTTATGCGAACATAAATGTAGGGAACAGCTGATTTTTTTTTGCGATTTCAGGTTTGGTCCCATAGTAAAAGTTGTTCATAATGATGAGTACAATGACCACTTAAGAGGATGTGCGTTCATTCTGGGACATATTGTATAATATTGTCTAAATCAATATTTTCATCAAAGAGGAAGAGGTGTGATTTACCTGCGCTCTTAGTCAGCCAAATTATCAAATCAGAATGTTCCAAACATGAAAAACCTGTTTATGAAAGTGTAATGAATGTGTCTAATAGTACGTATTGTTTAATTTGTTGTGAGAAAAAGCAGTTGGACCCTCTAATTGCAGCTGTTTCGTAAGCGAATTTCAAGGTAAAGGAATTTATACAAATCCAATCGTGTGGCAGGTGAGAGATGGATGAGAGTTGGCGAAGACCTAATCGAACGTAGGTACACTTACATATAGCAAATAATTAAATATAATGCTTTGTGTTGCGTAATGTAGGTAGTTATCTACATTATTATGCGCAGTGTTGTATAGAGTATTTTTTTTAACTGAACAGACAGCTGTGCTCCTGGGGAGTTTGTTGCGCCACTTCTTCTCCCCAGCTAAAGCACTAGGAAGTGGGAAATGGCGGGCGTTTTGGGGGACTGTCTTATTTAATTTTGACGTTTGAAAAGTGCTAATTCTCAACCTAGTTTGAATAAATGACTTTTGATTTTGATTTAAGGTTGAGGCCAAACGAACGTAATTTTTTGAGTTGTGAGTCGCGTAAAATGAGTCGCGGAATTTACGCTGCATTCGGTTTCATACTAAAGTTTGTGCCACACGGTGACGCAAAATGAGTTCATTTCATTTAAAAAAAAAAATGCACGACTCATTTTACGCAACTCAAAAAATTACGTTCGTTTGACCTCAGCCTTAAATCAAAATCAAAAGTCATTTATTCAAACTAGGCTGAGAATTAGCACTTTTCGAACGTCAAAATTACATAAGACAGTCCCCCAAAACGCCCGCCATTTACCACTTCCTAGTGCTTTAGCTGGGGAGAAGAAGTGGCGCAACAAACTCCCCAGCAACACAGCTGTCTGTTCAGTTAAAAAAAAATACTCTATATAACACTGCGCGTAATAATGTAGATAACTGCCTACATTACGCAACACAAAACATTAAACTTAATTATTTGCTATATGTAAGCTAGCACACGCCAATATAATAAAAATAATTCAAAACTATACTCAAGCAGAAATAAAAATACAAAACTAAAAACATAAGCAGAACTTTATACCTAAATAAAAGCCTATTACTGGATAATAAAGGGCGTGCCCACTTATAAACTCTTTTGCAAAAAAAAACGGGCACTTTAGATTTTTTTTCTCTACTTCAATGAAGAAGAACAAGAAAGAGATTTTATTAATTTGACTATGTATTGGCATTGGCATGTTATTTGAAGCATCCTGGCATGATTCTTTACGTTCCAAATTTAAATTTTGAAATTAACAAAAGAAAAATAATGATTACTTATAGTGGAATATTGTAAAATTGCTTTACTAATGGCGCGAATTGCTGAAACGATTGTTTTTACTGATTACTAAAATTTTAAAACTTTTTGGATATTTTCTGCAAATTAAACAATTTAATCTTTCTTTTTACATTCAATATCACTTTTTGATATGAGTGATAAAGCGATAAGGACCGGTAAAAATATAGCCCTACTTGAAGAAGGTTGTTCGCAAACTTACGTGTCTCAGCGGCTAAATGTGAGTCGTTCAACTGTCCAGAGGACTTGGCAACGGTATCAAGAGACCGGTTCAGTCAAAAAAAGACCCGGTTCGGGAAGAAAACGGTGCACAGAACCAAGAGATGACCGCATTTTGGTGAGTCAGGCGTTGCGGAATCGTAAGGCGTCAAGTGTGGACCTGAGGAAGAGCCTCGAAGAAGTAAGACTACCAATATCTGCAGTTACCGCCCGGTTCGGGGCCTTAAATTACTCCGTGAGCACCGTGTTGTTCGACTTCAGTTTGCTCGAAACTGTGCTTCATGGACTCTGGAGGACTTGCAGAAAGTATTGTTCTCTGATGAAGCTAGAATCTCTTTGTGGAGAGAATCGACGCCGGCGAGTGCTGCGAAGACCACGGGAACGCTATGCGGAAGTGTGTTTCGAAGAAATCACTCCTTATGGCGGAGGCTCCGTTATGTTTTGGGCAGCAATTAATTCGACGGAGCGTACGGAGTTAGTTTACATAGAAAATGGAACATTAAATGCACACTGGTACATTCTTAATACCATATGCACAACCCGCATTGACTGCACTTGGGGAAGATTCCATTTTTATGGACGGCAATGCTCGCCCATACCGTTCTGCCGACGTGGAAGCGTACATGCAAGAAGTTGGGATCCGTCGTTTAGATTGGCCAGCTAGAGTCCTGACCTCAATCCAATTGAGCAAGTCTGGGATGTTCTAAAGAGACGGGTAAGACCACCCGCACCACCGCAAAACATCAGGGAGCTAAAAAGAGTCATTGCAGAAGAGTGGGAACGTATTCCTCAAACGTTATTAAAAACATCGTGGAAAGCATGCCCAGAAGGATTCAAGCTGTGATTTTGGCAAGAGGGGGTCGTACTCGTTATTAGGTTTTTACATTTGTGGCGTCATGGTCATTTGAGGCGTCTCTATGGTCTAAAAAATTCACATTCGCGGGGCGGGGCGCTGAGGAGGTAAGCAGGCGCCGAATTCAACTAACTTAGGGCCGGTTTTTTGATCCGTAGTTAACTCAACCAATGGTTAAACATAGTAACTAATGGTTGAATTTTGGCTAAATGTGAAAAGCTAAAGATGAATGTATTCATGTTAGCTCATCCAAATTAAAAATAGTAACTAATGGCATAACTCATTCATGTTTTTCACATTTAGCCGAAATTCAACCATTACTTACTATGTTTAACCATTAGTTGAGTTAACTACGGATCAAAAAACCGGCCCTAAGGCAGGTTTTGACAGCTCCATAAGTGCTCAGTAAGAAAAATCGTGAAATAACTGAACCAAGATCATAATACATATTATTATATCATTGCATTCTTCTTACTTTTCAATAGAAGATAGATACCAATGAATGTAAGGGACGCGAACTTTCTCACACTGCAATGAAATTACAATGCCCTTGTGTGTTAATTGCCGATGACAGCACGATCCTAATAGACTGCCTCAACAAAGAGCTTTATGAAGACGAAATAAATAATTCTCTAAATAATTGTATTATTATTACTTAATAAATCTCGGGACCTTGGGGTCCCGGACCTTTGGAAGGCATACAAGGAGCCGAAGCCAACTCGCAGAAGCCCCTTAGATAATTTTAAATGATGAGGAGGCACCAACCGATCATTATTATTAATATAATAAACTGGCTCAACGATAATAATCTTATCATAAACCTCAATAAAACGAATTCTTCCTTTATACCTAAAACTTAATTATAAAAGACAAACTATCGACAGCGTTGACGTGGCTAAATTCTTGGGTATATTGATAAACAGTCATTTATCTTGGAAACCGCAGGCTGAAGAAGTTTGCAAAAGATTAAGCACGTCTGCGTATGCTCTCTTCAATCTATCCAAGAAAGTTAACGATCAACGTTAACTTTATTAATGGTTGCATATCACGGTTTGGTGTAGTATTCTTGGAGTCTATATTTAAAGCCCAAAAACGGAGCATAAGATCCATTTTTAATCTCAAGGTTACAGATAGCTGCATTCATTATTTCAAGAAACACAAAATACTAACTTTTCCTAGTATATCCTACATTCTCGAAGTAGCTATATTCGTTAAAACTGACAAGCATCTATTTCCTGCATTGAATGATACAAGGATGCGAACGGCTGCCATGAGATCAAAATATCGAAGTCTATTGTGCACTGGTAGATTAAAAACCCACCGCTTTGCTTAAAAAGAACATTATTGGTATGGCACCATATTTAACAAATTGCCAAATTGAATTTAGGGTCAGCCCTTAATAAAATTCAAGAAACTCCTGTCGTCATTGCTGACAGAGAAATGTTATTACTCTGTTACTGATTTTATAAAATGATGAATTATAATATTTTGCTTCACTATATCTCATTTATTATGTAGGTACATATTTTTAGACTTAGCTGATTCATGGTCTCATATTGAATTTAAGTACCTAGTTTCTAAATTATCTATAAGTTAACCACAAAATTGTTCTATGCCAACAGGCAGAATGTACTGAGAATATAACCGAAAGTAACACCATTATTGTAATACCTGCATTGTATACAAATCGACCGTCCCTTCTGCAGGGAGACTACTGTTTAGTCCCTACTGAACAGTGGTCTTTTTCGCAGAACTGACATTGTTAATATCATAAAAATTCTTTTTTATCGTTAGGGCAAACTTTGAACTGCCCTCAGTTCAAAGCTTGTTTTGACAGTGAAGATTTTTTTTTAATTGTAATTCGATTTATGTAAAAAAGTGAATATTGTTAAAAATGTATATCCGACATTGTTAATAGGGACGGTCGAAATAAAGAAATTATTATTATTAATGCCTTTTGAAAAGTCTTAGCAATTACTTTGCAACTGGTTGCATGTTACCTTTTAGATAGGCGGTATAATTTCAATGTATTACCGCTAATTAAATATTAAACTATTGTGAAATCTGATAAGATTCTAAATAAATAAATCATATATAATAAGTTTGGAGAAAAAAAGTCAACACAGAATTAATTAAAATCAAAAAGATATGTTTCCGCCCGGGATCGAACCGGGGGCCTTCTGCGTGTTAGGCAGATGTGATAACCGCTACACCACGGAAACGATGGATACTCAGTCGAAATTATTGATTTGTACAAGAATGTTATTTGATTTATCTATTACAACAACCTCCTCTTAGTGAAAGGAGGTGAGCCGTAATCTGGTGGATTCAGTGCGAGTTGGTAATGTTTTCGAATTTTTGGTTCTAGGACATGCCGGTTTCTTCACGATGTTTTCCTTCACAGTTTTGAGAGCAGTTGTGATGAAATTATTTATACAGAGTAAAGCCTGCCTGGGTTCGAACCCACGACCACAACTCGTAAGTCGGGGTCGTTACCAGGGTCGAGGCCAGGAGCTAGACCACCACCTCTTAAAGCAGTATTATTTTAATCTTATTTGAGTGTGGGAAAGAGATGGAGCTAGACGTTCTGTATAGCTCCATCTCTTTCTCAGACTGAAGTAATAATAATACTGCTTTAAAAGGTGGTGGTTGACCCCCTGCACTGCTCTCAAATTCAGTGCAATACGCATCACAATCCCTGGTATAGTTAAGAACAAAGCGTAGTTGCTTTGGAAAAATAGATTTTTTATTTTATTTAATTAACTTTGCAAAACTATCTTTCCTTATTAAGTTTTTCAGTACTCTTGAAATGAATAAAATAAATCACAATAAAGCTTTTTATTACATTTAAAATAAATGTTACAAAATTGGTAAATAATAAGTATATTTTATGCATTTCATATTTTATAAGCTCACATTATTATTTCCTTTAGCATTTACATACAATCAATATTTAAATGTTTTAATTTAATTTCATAAAAAAAGTAAAGGAATGTTTTTTGTAATGAGCAAATTGATAATGATAATTTTTGGAACACAGCATTTTTTTATTTACAGTAACCCCTATAGTTCGGACAGATCTGCAAGTGAAAACCTGGATCACAAGTTTTACATAATAAACCTACTATTTTATAACATGACCAATAGTTTTTTCTAAATTAATTTAATATTGAAACAACTTTTCACACACCAACTATTTCTTCTATCTATTGAATTTTCCAGTTTACCTTGAGAATATGGTATACAAGAGGACTAAGTTTTCAAGAACACTGCAGAATATTTCAGATATTTGGAATAAAATTTAAGATATTTGATATTGATAAAATGTACTTATACATATTTTATTATTCTGTTCCTTTGTTTGGCAAAGGCATTTCTTATTGTTCCAATGTTTCAAATATATAGGGTGATTGGTAATTTATTTATTAAAGAACACCAACAGCATATACATTCAACATTGGTTGAGATGCGTATTTAGGCGTTAATTATAGGTGTACATAACATTTAAAGCCATCAGGTTAAGCAATGCTTGCCGGGGTTGCTCTGTGGATGGGTGACCATCTTTTCATACAGAGATTCCTCCGTGCCTCGGAAAGCATGTTAAGCCGTTGGTCCCGGCTATCATTCGTGTATCTTTGACAGTCGTTACAGGTCATCAGAAGCCCGAAAGTTTGACAACCAGTCTTACCAAGGGGTATCATATTACCCAGTAACTGGGTTGTGGAGCTCAGACAGGCAGTCGCCCCATGTGAAATACTGGTATTCAGCTGCATCCGGTTAGACTGGAAGCCGACCCCAACATAGTTGGGAAAAGGCTAAGCAGATTGATAACATTTAAAGAAAAAAAGACTTTGGACAGAAGCTGCTTATAAACTAAAAGTATAATTTAAAATTTCAACAAAGTTATTTAACTTCAATTAATTTTAATATTAGTGATTATTGACCAATACTTAAACTAACTAATTATATTCATACATTTATACTCATCAAAATGTACGGAACAGCAGATTGTTTTTTTGCGATTTCAAGTTTGGTCCCATGGTAAAAATTGTTTGTTATCATGAGTACAATCAAGTGTTTAGTATCGGTGACTAATTACCAGTCACCCTGTACAATATTTCAGTCAACATTGGCTCAGATTATACCTTTTCACTGCAGTCACAAGTATAGAACAAGCCAAATTGTGCTCAAAACATCACCGTCTTTATCTTACAGTTGTGAATGGCACAATTTGGTAAATTTTGTATTTGTTATTAAGTTTTAGAATGCCTTTGCCAAGCATGCGGACAAATCTCTCTCATATAATTCAAGCATGCTCAATCCTAGATAAAGCTACGTAACTATGTTTGGTGTCCATATCGTAGAACCCAACTGGGCCAGCATCACAGTCCGCACAACTTAGGTACTTGCAATTTGCTACTGTGTGAGTGAAACCAATGTTTTCAAATGTGTACATGTTTTCAACATGGTAGAAATTTTTTACGGGTTCATTCTGGATTTCTCCTTCTTTTCTGTTGTTGTCTTGCTGCATTAGCGGTAAATCTTTCTGTAATTTAATACAATGAGGTTAGGTATAGTATCAAGGGTTCATCAAAAGGTACATGTTATCTTATTAGACCACAAAAATACTTGGAGCTGTTATTACAGGATAATATACGCATACTAAAGTAACAAGCTTTACAGCGCATTCCGAGTCACAACATAATCAATTATATCGCTTATGAGGCCATTCCTATAAGCGAGCTGCTCTCTAAAAAGTGACAGTGACAGCTGGCCGGTAGAAAATAGTCTATGTCGCATTGAAAAGTGTTCCGAATGGATATTAAGTCATTTCCCATTAGGAACGACTTGTGAGCATGAATAGTTTTGGTACTGTTATCGCCATTCGGAACGCACTGTTTTATAGGTACAAACAATGACATAATAATATATAAGACAAGAAAACAGCAAGGCTGAGTATGTAGCTATGAATGTAAAAAAAAAACCGCCAAAATGAAAGCAGATTTAAACCCTAAGACGACCCACTGACCGACATATTACCTCTAATGTGATATACTTCGCTGATTTCTTTTCTAATATCTTTGAACCGCAAAATTTGCACTTTACAACCAACTTATTTTTCCCATCTTCGACATAGTCTTTCTGCTCGTTTTCCACCGATATTTCATTATTTCCTACTTCAGACATGTTGTGACGATATTTATATTTCTATTTCAGCTTGTAGTTGTGAAGAAAGTTCATTTGAAATTATAATTTTATGCGAAAACTAACCGGTTCGCTTGGCTGAAATCTCAAATTCTGACGTTTCCAAATTTTTTTTGTGTTCGTTTATGAAGCCTGAGCCAGACAGAAAATATATCATACAAATAGCATCGCAATGAAATCAACAGCTTTAATGAATAAAACTAAAGTTAATTTTGTAATATAACTCCATTTCTACAGGATAATTCGATTCAAATCAAACCTCGTAAACACACCTATAATCATTGTCAAAACCTTTACGTTCCATTTCATCTAACTTGATCACTGTAGTTAGTTATCTTGATTCCTTTCTAGGAATTTAGTTTAAATTATTGTGTTATTATTTATTTACATTATTGGGTTAAAAATGATAAAATCTAATGAAAAATCTGGGAAGTTATTCTTAAACTTTATCTTATTTCTATGATATTAATATTTTCTGTGCCAATTCTGGAATAACGTTTGATTTATCTTTGCCTTCAAGCAAGCGACCCATCAAATCCCCTATTAAAAAAGTTAGGTTATTAGACAGGTTGACAAAGCCCAGTGTTTTTCGTCAATAAAAAATTGTTTTAATCGAAAATGAGTTCTGGATTCATATCGGAGTCTGAAGTATTGGAAGCAAGACGACGACGACAAGAGGAATGGGATAAAGTACGCACTGAAGACCAGCCTGAAGGTACGAATTGGAATTTGTTATGATCACTCATACATCAGTATGGTTGGCATTGATAGGAAGAAACGTATTATTTTGCTATCAAACGATATCTTTTCCGTACATTTGTAGTTTTAATTAAAGGCACGAGATAAGAACACAGTTTGTATTACGAAATCGTAACAAACGTCAATTATGTTTGCTGGCTTACAGATATTTACAGTTGTATGCTTATAATAATATGCCAATTCGTACTTCTTAGTATCATGGGTCGTTCAATAAGTATGACTTGTAACTTTAGTGCTTAGGGTCGAATAATGAACCTTGAAGAAAATATTAATTTGACTAAGGAATGTGTATTGAAGCTATAAAATTGAAATCTAGTGGCACTGTTGTGGACATAATAATCATCCTCGTAATATTGTTGAGTGCCGCCTTGGTCTAGTGATTGCAAGAAGCTAGGGTAGCTTAGCTCCCCTGGTTAGGCAAAGTGATATCAGTGGTTATTCTATAAAGAATTCCCCAGTAGCAGCCTAGAGTAATTTGAAGCTGGTGATAAGTCAAAAGTACGACATTGCCATGCACACATTTTCCTTCACCATTCTTTGAGCAATTGCTCATAGTATGGTGTAAATATGAACCTGACATCGATATCAACTCAGCCTATCTCAGTCTACCGCTGGACATAGGCCTCGCCCAGTCTATGCTACGACACCCTGTCGTCGCCTTCCGCATCCAGTCAAGGTCCATCTCGCTGGGGGTGTCCCATATTAAGCTTGCCAATACACTTTCTCCACTCCAGGACTCGTATGAGCCACTGGCCATCAGTCCTTCAACTAGTATGGCCAGCCTACTGCCACTTCAGCCTGCCATATGAGCTAGGGGCTGCAGTTTCGACATAGATAGCAATCCCTTTTATGACCGAGATCGGGCACTCATTACTAACGGGGTCCATAGATGGTCAAGCATGAAAAATCACACGCTTTTCATGCACTTTTAAAGTGTCCCCGTTAGAACTTTGCGACTGAATTGGTCATAAAGCGATCACTACCTATGTCGAGACTGCAGCCCCTGGTTTTGAACCAACTACCTGCAACTCAGTAAGCTTGAGGTGTGTCACTACTACTCATGTGTAGTTCATGTTTACATGTGAGGACGCTTCTTTGGTTTTGTTTAATAACTTTCCATTCTATTCAAGCTATGTTCAATAACTAACAAGTGATAGCAGTCATATCAAAAACAGTCCCATGGGCATAAAATAAATCAATATTATTATAATAGCACCTATAAGTTAATATCTCGACAATTCGCACATCGTGTTGCTCAAATTCAGGAGAGATTTTGGTCAAAATCAGGCCCATTCAAGCCTAAACAATTTCATAGAATCCTAGTGTCCCTGTTTATGAAAATTCTACTGTATGGAGCATGGTATAAATGTCACATTGAAATTCTTTCCTTTGTGATGACTTTATGTTGAGTTGATAAACCTTAGTATTTTAATAAATTAGGCGCGGCAGACGCAAATGCGCGTTTTCGGACGTTCACCAGGTGCTTGACGGCGCGTATGCGCGTCCATACTATTTACATAACTTTCTTCGAGTGCGGCGCGCCGCACCTGTGCGTTCGTTGTGCATCTCTATTGTTTCGAAAACATCGTAAAATAAGGGTCGGTAAGGGTGTCTACACTCAAGATATTTTTTGCTCGCACCCGAGCGTTTGTCACACAGGATTAGTGTAGCATAAAGAAGCGTTTGCATACATTTCGCTAAGAATTAGGCAGATAATGTGTTAACCATACCTCATGACAATAAAGAATTTTGCTAACCCGTCTTGCCATCAATCTCCGTATACTGTTAGTGCCACATCATATTTTTACTTACAAAAAATTTTTATCTGCAGAGGCACCAGAGGAGCCCTACGATACGCGGCCGCTGTACCAGCGCCTGGAGGAGCAGAGGATCCAGAAGGAGGCCGAATATGAAGAGGCTCATAAGCTCAGTAAGTATTCTTATAACAATTGTAAAAAGGTTTTATTCATAATTCATGTAATCACCGGCCAATACCATTCCACTGTTGAATTAATAATAATAATAACCCCATCGCTGTATTTCTACGTTGACGTCGTGGTGGAGCTTGCGCGCTCCGAACTTTAGGTCTGTGCCGGTAGAGTTTGCTGGAACAGGTCAAGGATGAGGAGCCAGACCTAGAGAGATATAGAAACCCGCAGGGCAGCATGTCGCGAACTTTTGGGCAGTAGCGAACCCACGGACCCTGTCTCCCGGAAGACATGTAGTCCTCATCTCTGGCTACCTTTATTGGCTGGCTGGAGTGAACACTGACGAGGAACAGAGCTCCCACCTCTTTCTTGCCTTTATTGGCCGGATTGAGTGGAAATTCGCAAGTGCAAACATGCTCGAAGGAAGGAAGTATTCCAGTAAAGTGCTGGTAGGGATCTTGACCGTACTTCCGAGATTGTCCTGATAGCCGTGGAATACCTCTCCACTCCTCGAGCTCCTCAGGAAGTGTTGCCCCCTTGTCGCTACATCACTATGTGCTAGCGGCCGTTTCCGGGGGCCCATTATTGAGAGTGCAAGAGTCACCCCCTGCCATTTTATCCGTGTATAATATATAACATTGGTCAGGCAGGGGACATAGTTAAAGTTACCCAATCCACTTTAGCCACCCAAACCCATAGCTTCCACATACAACAATAGTCCTGCACCAACCGGGGGTTGTCCTTGGGTGCATAGTGCATATAGGGTTAATCCTTGGTTGGTGCCTCCTAATCATTTAAAATTATTTAAGGGGCCTCTGCGAGTTGGCTTTGTTCCCTCGAAAAAAAATAAAAAAAATTAATAATAATACCATTTACTTCAGGCGACATAGGCCCATAGACAAATACCTTAACCTAAAACATTATATTTTTATAAACAAAATCAAATTTACTTAATTGAATTAAGGCCTCTACTATCTCACATCAGTGAACTGTTTGAACTTAATCCGGCTACTCTCATCCAGCTCATAATGGCCACCCTGTGAAGATCATTGCACTACCTACATCCTGAGGTGTCCTACCTTACGTTTGTCGAAAATTCATATCGTAGGAGTGTCCATGGCTTCACTTAGGGCGGAGTTCACCGACTTTAAAACAATTGTTTAGATTTTTAATCAGTTCTTTCCTTAGGAAATTCGACATTAACCAACTGTTTAAATACCTAACCAGTGGTTTGAATGTTGGTGAACAGAGGACTTAGGGCCGGTTTTTTGATCCGTAGTTAACTCAACCAATGGTTAAACATAGTATAATGGTTGAATTTTGGCTAAATGTGTTTGCCAAAATGCCATTAGTTACTATTTTTTAACATGAATACATTTATTAAATAATAATTTATTTAATACATTTATTTACATTCAGGTTTAGCCTTTCACATTTAGCGAAAATTCCACCTTTAGTTTCTATGTTTAATCATTGGTTGAGGTAACTGCGGATCAAAAAACCGAACCTTACGTGCTACTTTATTTGGATCATCCAACTCATTTCATACTCTACCAATGCCAATCAATTTTTTTTTCATTATGAGATGCAAAGATGCTGCTGCTATATTCAAAGCCATCTATAGTTCGCGTCACGTAAGTTTGCTGCTCTGAAACCAGGCTTTCCGATGCGCATGGCATGGCGCGCTGCTGTTTTATTATAGATATTGACTACTGCGCAGTCTTCTGTAGCCTACTTCAGAGCGGCAAACTTACATGACGCGAACTGGTTGAGCTCGTCTAAGCTAAAATGACGCGCCCAACTACTCAAGTTTGTATACGTACACTGCGCTAAAATCAGTAGTGGGGCGTATCATTTCTGCTTATTGTAATAAAGTAATGCTTATTCCTTATTGTAATAAAAGCGAAAGCGCCAGGGTAGCCCGCGAAGTTCAAATTTTCTTACGTTTTTTGCAATTTGCAAGTCAGTATTAGGTTGTATGTTGATCAAAAGATGATTCACGACCGAAACATGTATGTATTTATAGAATTACTAACAGCGCCGCGTGGTTTCACCCGCATAAGTCTCGAACCCGTAAGAATATGAGAATAAAAAGTATTATGTGTTAATCCAGGTTATAATTTAATAATTTTTTTTTTTTTTAAGTTCATCAAAGTCCGTTCAGCAGTTTTTGCGTGAAAAAGTAACAAACATCCATCCATCCTCACAAGCTTTGGCATTTATAATATTAGTAGGATAGGATAGTCTCATGCTGGAGACAAAATAAATTTATAAGATACTAGCTTTTGCCCGAAGCTTCGTCCGCGTGGTTGTCGGAAATTATCCCACGGTAGCGCACTACCGGGATCAAAAGTATCCTATGTCCTAATCCAGGTCATAGTCTACCCATGTGCTAAATTTCATCCAAATCCGTTCAGCGGTTTTAGCGTTAAAGCGTAACAAACAAACAAACGTACTTTCGCATTTATAGTATTACTAGCATTTGCCCGCGGCTTCGCTCGCGTTTATGTAGGACAGCGGTTTAGGACGGGAAAAGGTATCAAGCAAAGAAACTTACTTTCGCATTTATAATATTAGTTAGGAAGTTAGGATGAAAAACCGGTCGCGAAAGACAAGGTCCTAATGAATGACTATGTCATGAAATCTTGACATTTGAGGATTAAGTTGTACTACTGATTCTAATGATTATAATTCTGTAAATACATATTTGTTACGGCCGTGAGTCACACTTTATTTAACATACAACTTAATACTGACTTGCGAATTGCAAAAAACGTAAGAAAATTTGAATTTCGCGGGTTACCCTGACGCTTCCCCCTTAAGGCGAATATAGTTGTGAAATAGTCGTTTATGAGAGCCATTTTGCTTTTAACACATTATCTGCTTAATTCTTTATGCAAACGCTTCTTTATGCTACACTCTTACCGACCCTTATTTTACGATGTTTTCGAAACAATAGAGATGCACAACGAACGCACAGGTGCGGCACGCCGCACTCGAAGAAAGTTATGTAAATTGTATGGACGCGCATACGCGCCGTCAAGCACCTGGTGAACGTCTGAAAACGCGCATGTGCGTCTGCCGCGCCTAATGTATTAAATGAGCCTACAGAAAATTCCAGAAAAAATATGAAACTATTATATGTTTACTTCAATCTGAGCATTTGAAAATTTTAAGCAACATTAAATACCATGCAAAAAAAAATTAAATGAGGTTGTTTTCAACTTTAAATTCGTTACTGCTTCTAAACTACAAGTGATATTTTCACGGCTTAGCGAAGATAATCACTTATAAATAATTATTAATTTTTACAAAACGCAACTTTAACAGAGGAAATTTAGAAATATTCTCTAGCGGGTCCGTGCGACGACTGTATAGGACTACGGGCCGACGACTATGCTCACCTTAATGTGACACCACACAGCTCAAACTGATCTCTTTCTAACAGATACTTCTGTCTCTTTCCCTTAGAAAACATGATCCGCGGTCTGGACGACGATGAGGTCGGTTTCTTGGACCTGGTGGAACGCTCGAAGGCGAATGCGGCTCAACAGATCTCTATTGAAGAGCAGAGGGAAATGAGAGAATTCAGGTAACATGTTATTTTATTTTTATGTCTGTGCTTCTAAATTTTCTGTAATAAAAACTTGTACTGATTTAACTTCCTAACCAGTTATGACAGAATACTCTTTATTGGCGCCGATTCTCTTGTTCATTTATCCGAAACTATTAATCGGATCGTGACCATTCTTTTTTTGTTGGCTTACATTTACTTCAACTTAGGGCACAGTGAAAGTTTCATCGAAATCGGTTCAGTACTTTTCGAGATAATGGACTAAAACGTGTAAGTGTGACGGCCTGGCTTATTGATACGAGCTACGGGTGTGGTGTCAAAGGGAAAACATCTCCAAACCTTGGTCAAATTCTAGTGCAATATTTATAACACAACTATTAACTACTTATTACTAACAAATATTGCAGTTTTTACTAAAAACTAAAAATTAAGAAATAAAAAATTAATCTATTTCAAAAAGAAATTAACTCAAAATTATGAAATAACTTTAATTTCGGAAGTCGGTGGCAAAAAAAAAAACCTAAAGTACAGATCCCAAGACACCGACTTCCGAAATTAAAATTATTTCATAATTTTGAGTTAATTTCTTTTTGAAGTCGATTTTTTTTTTATTGTTTTGTTTTTATGTCTAAACGCGCTAAACTCTAGAACTACCAGTCGGATTTGAAAACTTATTTTTGCTAAGCAAGAACGAAGAGCATGAATTACAATGGACTAGTGCGGGCGGGCGATGCGATGCGACGGGGTCGATCGGTGGAAGAAATACTTCACGCGGACGATGTCGCGGGTAGAAGCTAGTTACAGATATAAATGTAGAAATTTTACATAGTCTGACACGATGGGTGCTCTAATGGCCAGTATGGTCTATCATAAAGGCTCAAACCAGACCATACCTGTCTGTTTCCAGAGAGCGTGTCTCCAACCTAGCTGAGAGTGAGGAGCTGACCCGTCTCCGCGCTCAGTTAGCGCCAGCGCGTCAGACACAGACCACGTCGCAAGCACAGACACAGAAGAACAAACTACAGGGGGTAAGTGTATATGATATACTCAGGCCAAAAATTCGAGATAAATACACAAATATCAACTTTAAAGATTTCTGAATGAAAGAAAAAACTTGTTATCGTCATAAATTATTTTAGTTGCAATGGAAACTGAACCATACGCAATTAAGTTAAAGTTTTTAATCTCAAAGCATGAAATTTAAAGGACCTAAATAAATATTTTAGTTTTCGTAAAAAAAAAAAATGGGAAATTTATCTCGTCTTGTTGGCTTTAGTTTATATTATAACATGTTGGCTTAAATTTTATGACAAGTTTATAATTGGCACCGATTCCCTTGTTCGCAAACTTAACTAAATTTAAGTTCAGTGCATCTTTTTCTTTCTATTTCATTAAGAAAAGAACGAGACAATAAATATTAGTTTATTCCTGTCAACTTAAGATACTCCATAGACAAGTTTAGACGTGATTAAAAAGTTGGCTACTAAAAATACGTCAATTTACGTCAGGTGCTGACTAATTTGACAGGACTAAACTAATGAGTATCTTCTGATCTTAATGAAATAGAAAGAAAAAGGTGCACTGAACTTTAATTTAGTTTTGCTTGTGAATAAGGGAATCGGCGCCATTGTCAGACTTTCGGGCTTCTGACAACCCGAAACGACTGTCAAATATTCACGCACGACAGCCGGGACCAACGGCTTTACGTACTTTCAGAAAGGAGTCTCGGTATGTAAAGAAGAAGATAGAAAGAAAATACATTTATTTAGCACAGACTAAAAGGCAACAAAAATAATAAACAGCAGATTGCAATACTAATAAAAAAAATAAAAATACAAACAAATAAAATGTATGCAGAAATGTGTGCCTCACGGCTACGCCAAAAAGGCCCAGTTCAGCAAAAATGCCACGCAACTAGTACCTGACGCTGGTTTTAATCTGGACCTGAAGTGCGAGGTGACGGATGTAAACCAGTTTTATACTGCAACGTGTGTATGCATACCTAATAAATAAAAAGAAAGTTTGTGTCAGATAATAATAATAAAGATGGTCACCCATCCAAGGACCAACCGCGGCAAACGGTAACTTAAACTGATGGATCGACCCGCGCGGCTGTTATTAATTCTTTAGTAGTATGCATGCATAGTTTTTAGGGTTCCGTACCTCAAAAGGAAAAACGGAACCCTTATAGGATCACTCGTGTGTCTGTCTGTCTGTCCGTCTGTCACAACCAATTTGCTCCGAATCTAATGGACCGATTAAGTTGAAATTTGGTACACGTAGGTATTTCTGTAACCCAAACACGGATGTGTAACATAAATAAATGAATTTTGAATATGGGGGTCAATTTTAGGGGGCAAATAAGAAAATAAAATAAATAAGTTTTGCTAATTATACCGTGTGACATATCAAATGAAAGGTCTTACTGTGAGGGTCTCAAATATATATTTTTTTATAATTTTATTATACATCATTTTAAAGATATTTAAGAAAATAGACGAAAATTGACCATTCCCCCTCCCTTATCTCCAAAAGCACCGAGCCTAAAATTTTGAAAAAAAATACAAAAAATAGTTTAATACCTAATGATTACAGGAAAACCTATCAGAAGGCGATGGTCTTAAAACAACATGGTAAATCTCTCAATATTGTGCGTATAAACTTACATTTGTCCATAGTTAAACGAAAAGGATCCAACCCACATTACACCTAGTGTGGGTTGGATCCTTTTCGTTTAACTATGGACATTTGTAGTTGGAATGTATGGGAGAACATGTTTTTCAACTACAATGTTAAGTTTGTTCTTGGGATAAATTCATCCCAACTACGGAACCCTTCATTGTGCGTGGTCCGACACGCTCTTGAGCGGTTTTTTTAATGTATTAATATGGTTTTTATTCTCTTTAGGTGGTGGTAAGGAAACGCAAAGCTAGTGAGATGGAAGGTGATAAGCCTGACAAGGGCTCCTCGCCGCCGAAGACTAACGGAATTGTCTCTAGCAGCCCTAACAAGTAAGTACCTACCTACATAATAATTATCAATTTTAATCAACTTCAAAAAAGGAGGAGGTCCTCAGTTCGTCGAGTTTTTTTTTGTTTTGTATGTTCCCCGATTACTCGAAGACGGTTAACCCGATTTGGACAATTATTTTTTTGTTTGAAAGGGTTCTTAGGCTTCAATAATACGTATTTTTCCCACTTAATCTCTGTGGATGATGTCACTGTTATTTATCAGGTAGTGGTATTCGAATTCGTGTGGGGTATGTCACAACTCAATCTGCCTAGCCTTTTCCCAACTATGTTGGGGTCGGCTTCCAGTCTAACTGAATGCAGCTGAATACCAGTATTTTACATGGAGCGACTGCTTATCTGATCTCCACAACCCAATTACTGGGTAATACGATACCCCTTGGTAAGACTGGTTGTCAGACTTTCGGGCTTCTGACGACCCGTAACGACTGTCAAAGATCCACGAATGACAGCCGGGACCAACGGCTTAACGTGCTTTCCGAGGCACGGAGGAGTCTCGGTATGTAAAGATGGTCACCCATCCACAGACCAACCGCGGCAAGTGCAGCTTAACCTGATTGATCGATCCGTGCGGCTGTTATTACTTAGCCACGAGCTCCTCTTAAATCGATAGAGAAATCAATAGATTAGTCCAATCTTAAAAGTACGTAATGACATCAACTTCTTTATCTTTCATAATCATTGTCACTTTCCGTCGTTTTCGTGCACTGTCACTTGTCATTTATGCTTTGCACAGACCTATATGCACAAACCGTGCGAAGCCAAAAAAAAAAAAAACTAACATAGAGGTTAGCAATAAAAGATAAACAATGCAATATTTTATTTTTCTCTCTTCTATACGAAACATCCTGCGTGTTAGAAAGAGCTTTAGTACTTATATAATAATAATAATAATAATTTATTTCAAAATAATCAGATAACAGAGATACGTAGTGTTAGTAAAGCACCTTATACCTAGTGTTAGTATATACATAAATCAAAATAACAATTTGGGTATGAGTCACTTTGTAAAGAAGACGTAAACCAGTTTCTCAACCGGTCATCTTCTCCACAAAATGCCTCATAAAAGGGGAAAACACATTCTCAGTCACTGTTTCTAGAATGCTGTTGCCACTGGCCCGGGTTCTAGCTGCCACAGACGCTATTTTCTTCCGCACAATTGCGTGGAAGCCGTCAGTACGGTTCTGCGTAAACATCTCTGACGCACTACAGAACCGGGGCAGTCTCAAGAGCATTCTAAAAACCATTATGCCATTAATTATTTATTGACGTAGACGATTCCTAAAATATGTCCATGGCTCATTGCATGTTACCTTTAGTATAAAACCAATGTAAACAGTTGTTGGTGAACCAATAAAAATAAATAAATGGCCCTGGTGACCCCAGAGTCATGTCATATTTTTGCAATCGTCTGTCTTCTCGAGCCCTTTATTCTGACGAACTAAAAACTTTTTTCACGACTACTTATTGGGTTTTAAAGTCCGCCATGTTGATTTTTATGAAACGTCACCTTTCACCTATTGGATTAGGAATTTCCTTCAAAATCCGTCGGATTGCAACTGAAAGTGAAGTGCGTTATGCTGGGCGGTCACCTTAAGGCGGTATGTAAAAAGCTAACTGAGCGGTAATAAGAAAGTGACAGAGTCAATTACATCCACATGCAAAAAAAGAGAGCGCAACAATGCGCTGGAACCAAAATAAAAGCGCCAAACCAAATAAAAATTGTTTAAAAATAAATGAAGCTATCTATCAAAAATATGTTCAGCCAGACTTTTCAATTACCTAATACGCACATTTTGAATGCAATTTTGTAATGAAATTACTTAGGATTTTAGAATTACAGAAAAAAATATAAAAAAGTAAAGGTATTTACGGAATTAAATTACATATATCGAGGAAATTTGACCCAATCGTGTTTTCCTTCAGTCAGAGTATTGATCAAATAGTCAATAAACATATTAAAAATTAAATCCATACATTCTGTAATAGTGAAGTAAATGGTTACGAAAAAGCCCCCAAGTTATTTTGGTATCGCCTTAAACCTAACGACATGTACAGTCAACGTCTAGAAGTCCACTTACACCGCAATGACCATTATCGCCTGCGCTATACGGGCTGCCAAAGTTGCCAATGTGTAGTATTGTCAAACGTTCTTATAGAAGAAGGTCATAAGTACAACTAATATTGCTATGCCATAGTTTTGTGAGATTGCTAGTCGACTTCTGACTGTTACTCTACATCATTAAAATGCATCCAGACGTCTGGATGCTACGAGAGAATAAAGAATCTTATATACATAACTATGTACCATACAACTACATGCGCCAAAAAATAACCCTTCTTGTCAGTCAGGTCTGTCTGACGATTTCTATTTTATTTAGAAATCTGTGGTGCTGTGTGTGACAGCGTCATGAATGTTTTGTTGTGAGATCTTGTAATTTGTTATAAAATATCATTAGCTGTGTTTCTGGTTATCTTTTTTTGTATTTCTGAGTGACTTCGCCTTTTTTGGACTATGGATCGTAGCAGTACAGTTTACCTCGGTTACAATAACAAGACCTATAACTCACACCTCGGACCGCTCTGATTTGGCCTGGTTTCCAACGGAGATCCAACGTTCTATTAACTGGGGCATAGCAAATGTATCATTTGGGATACATTCGTTAGATTTAAGCGAAGGTCAATCTGTTGGAAGACAGTGGATTACTCCGCGATCGACAGGTTTGAATTTATTTTTTGAAGGCATCCGATTTGGGATGGGTCTTATGTTCCTTCACCAAATTTTCCGACGAATAAAAATATACATAGCTATGAAACACAATAGGTATAAGGTCCCATTAAAATAGGTGGACAAACTTTTATAAATCACTCAGACTACCAAAATAAGAACAATGGTAAAGTAAAATATAATACGAAAAACGCATTAGATACTTGCAAAAAAAAACAGCTAACAAAAATACACTAAAAATGTTGGTTACCCAATCCCCATCCCAACATTATTCTGCAGTCGATCGCCGCCCGGGCAGATAGTCCGCTTGTGTGGGCGTTAGTGGATCGAACCAGATCTGTTTTAGTTATTAAGTACTAACATAGGCTAAGTAAGATGGTTACTAACACAATGGACCGCATTTGTAGTCTGATCAATAAATGATTATTATTAATGCATAAAAACATCCATGTCTTTATTATCTCATAATTCTGTTACTGCAAATGTGCAGGCGCACGTGACCACGTCACCTCTCGCGACCGCCGCGTTCATTATCCAACTCATGCCATCTCACTCTAACACAGCCCTTCGCTGCCCCGCCGCTCGTTTGTGTGTATGTGTGTGTGTTACGTAGTTATCACATCGACAACAATGCGATATTATTACTTATTACGCATACAGCAACCAAGAATACCTGGAAATGCGCGAGGGCAATTATGTATCCATAATGGTGTGCCGGCAATTTATTATTTTTGGTCAAAACAAAAACACTTTAATCAGTGTTTTTTTTTTGCTTGGTTATCTTTGGTTAGAGGTACGCTGTGTTAAAATTTGTCCATCTATTAGGTTGGGGAAAAAGTCTTTTCGCATTATAGTATGTATGAACTTGTAATAAAATCTCTTTGGCTATAGTATTTGCATCTGGCTGGTTTTGGTATCATTAAAAGTTTAAATTTTAAAGAACATAATTCCAAATTCAAATTAGGAAAATGTGTGATTTTCATTTGTTTTTCGTACCATCAAGATGAGTGCATCTGATAAAGAAATTGGATACATTTTAAAATTTTACTACAAAAAAGGTAAAAATGCAACGCAAGCCGCGAAAAAAATTTGCGATGTTTATGGACCTAGTGTAGTGTCTGTGAGAGTAGCACAAATTTGGTTTAAGCGTTTTCAATCCGGAAATTTTGATGTCAAAGATGCACGTCGCTCTGGTCGCCCTATTATTATTATTTTTTTTTTTTTTATTTGTGATGGGTTTGCTCTTGACTCTAGTCTAGGTCAGAGGTGACAGAGACAAAGTCGACGATGGAGTGAGCTTACCCAGAAGAAGCCTGTTCACTCTCACTTTGAAGAGATTAGGGTTGTATACGTTCGGAAACACAGACGCAGGTAGTGAGTTCCACTCTTTTGCTGTGCGCATTATAAAAGACATTTGGAAGCGCTTAGTGCGAATTGGTGGAATAGCAACCAGGTAGGGATGGTAACTGGCAGTGCGTCTAGATGTCCGGTGGTAGAAGGGGGCCGGTGGAATGAGGTCGTGGAGTTCTCGGGCACACTCTCCGAAGTACAATCTGTAGAAGACCGACAAGCAGGCAACCTTGCGGCGATGAGCCAAGCAATGAAGCTTGGCATCCACCAGTTTTACGTCGCCAATGAGCCTCTTAGCTCTGCGTTCCACCGAGTCAAGCGCGGCTAGTTGGTACTTAGCTGATCCATCCCAAAGGTGACTGCAATACTCCATGCAGGATCGGACTTGCGCTTTGTAAAGGGTTAAAAGCTGTCCAGGCGTAAAGTATCGCTTCACCCTATTTAGGATGCCCAGTTTCTTGGCCGCAGTTTGGGCCTTGTACTCGATGGTGGCGCCGAAGTTGAGACCAGATGTCAACTCCATGCCTAGGAGCTCAAGTCGATCAGTTACAGGAACAGATGTACCCCGAAAAGTAGGAGTTTGGGCGAAACGACTCTTTTTAGCGGTAAAAAGACACGCCTGCGTTTTGGTGGCGTTAAAAGAGACCAGATTATCATCACCCCACTGGGAGACAAAGCTTAAGGTCAAATCTGTCCGCTCTACCATGGCCTCTCTCAAGGAACGAACTTCAGCCCCGCTGGTTTTTGCGCTGGACAAGTATCTCTCTGAAACTGTACTGTCATCTGCGTACCCAACAATACCAGGCCGAAGCAGGTCATTGATGTGCAGCAGGAAAAGAGTTGCAGATAAATATTACGGATAAAATGGATGCCATTTTTGAAAAAGTGGAGCAAGATCGGCATATCAGTAGTTACGACGTAGCTGAAGAACTGGAAATTGACCACAAAACAGTTTAGGCGCATTTGAAAAAAACTGGGTACACAAAAAAGCTCGACATTTGGGTACCTTACGAGCTCACTGAAAGAAACCGAATGAACCGTGTACTCATTTGTGATTCTTTATTACGACGTAATGAAACCGAACCATTTTTGAAAAAGCTGATAACTGATGATGAAAAGTGGATCACGTATGACAAGAACGTGCGAAAAAGGTCGTGGTCAAAGGCCGGTCAGGCTTCACAGACTGTGGCGAAACCCGGGTTAACTCGCAAAAAGGTGCTGATGTGTGTGTGGTGGGATTGGAAGGGCATTATTCATTATGAGATGTTACCACCAGGCAGGACCATCGATTCTGAACTCTACTGCGAACAACTGATGAGATTAAAGCAAGAAGTTGAGAGAAAGCGGCCGGAATTAATCAACAGAAGGGGTGTGGTTTTTCATCATGATAACGCTAGACCTCACACATCTTTAGCCACTCAGCAAAAATTAAGAGAGTTTGGCTGGGAGGTGTTAATGCATCCGCCGTATAGTCCTGACCTTGCACCTTCAGATTTCCACCTGTTTCGGTCTCTTCAGAATTCTTTAGGCAGTGTCAGGTTAACATCACGAGAGGACTGCCAAAACCAGTTGTCGCGGTATTTTGACTAGAAGTCCCAAAATTTCTATAGCAATGGGATCATGTCCCTACCTACAAGATGGCAAAAAGTTATCGAACAAAATGGTACCTACATACTTTAGTTAAATGTAAATAAACTCTATTAAAAAATGTTTTGAATTTTCTTAAAAAATGCGAAGAAACTTTTTCCCCAACCTATTATTTTACTGGAACCTTATGTATAATAATAGCTTCATTTTGCTCTATTTGTGTTCATTTCTGGGCCAAGCTTGTATGGGATCGTTATCCATCTTTGGTACACGTATGTATTTCTGTGACCCAAACACGGACGTGTAACGTAATTAAAACAATTTTGAATATGTATATCTCCGAAACTAATAAGCCTAAAATTTTGAAAAAATAATACAGAAAATAGTTCTGTACTAACTGATTACAGGAAAATTTATAAAAAGTCTATGGTATTAAAATATCTTGGTAAATCTCTCAACAATGTGCGCACAAATTTACATTTACAGTTGGAATGTAGAGAGAACATTTGTTTCAACTACATTGTTAAGTTTGTTCTTGGGATAAATTCATCCCAACTACGGAACCCTTCATTGTTTCATTGTGCGTGATCCGAGACGCACTTGGCCCGTTTTTTTGTAATCGTATCAGTACTTCCTGAGTACCTCGTACAGACATACAAACAATTGATCATTATTAGCCTAGAATGTAGACACAGGCCTCCTCTCTTCGGGAGGGACTGGACCGTAATCCACCACGCGGCCCAGTGCGGGTTGGTAGATATGACATGTCTTCGAATTTTTGGTTCTAGAACTTACTGATTTCCTCACGATGACCACCGTTTTAGACCGTCTCTACTGGGCAATCACTGCCCCCAATGGCTTCGTGAAGGTCAGAGGAATACCGGCCATTGTGGGGCATGCATGGGGAAGCCCATGTTCAGCAGTCGACGTCTTTCAGTTATTATGTATGATGATGAACAGTTGAACACTTAACCTTCAGTAACAAAAATTTATTTCCTTTCCAGCACAGCACAGAACGGCAACAGCGCCACAACCGAGGACTGCGTACTACGCTGCGTCGGCGTACTGCCGGGGCTCGGCCACTACGACACCGATTCTACTTCCGATACCGACGACTCCAGTGACCATGATTCTGTGAGTAGCTGAGTATAGTAAGTTTCCAAATAGTTTACGTATTAAGCGTTTGACTTGTATCGTACAGGTAAACCAGATAATGTATGCGCTTGGGTAATCTTCATTTACTAGAATTATAGTTTGACCATAACCGCTGTACCGCGCCGTAGGTATGTGCGCGACGAGACGGGGGGGCAGTGCAGGCCGCTCATTCGTCAACGCTCACGGCGTCCCACCGCTCATTCGCCAGCGTTGTACCCCGCTTCGCCGGGCATTCCTAAAGCGCGGTACAGCGGTCTTGGTCAAACTATAGCACGAACGTAGCGTCACAGAGTAGACAGAGTTACCCCCCAAGGAGGCAAAGCTTATAGGTTTTGTACCGTCGCCTTTGTTATGGTGCACCTGTCATAGGCTAGTTGACAGTTTTTAGGAAACCGAATAAAAATGTTCCTTATGGTCTATTTTCCTTAAAACATGAAAATTTTCATAGTCAAAACGGGACACACTGTAATGGCGGCTCGAGTGATGTCATCATCTTTAGTCGTCAAATCTGTGACATTTGTGACAGATTGTCCGCTATCAAACAAATAAAAACAAATACAAAGTCGACATCGGCTTTACTTACTATTTAAAAATAAATGAATAGAACAAATTCACAAAACATGTGGGGTACAATGAAACGAAAAAAGCAATTTCATTTATAAAAAATAAAAAAAAAACTATATTAATAAACTCAACGAATTTCTTCTATTTCGATATAATTTACTTATTCATCTAAGCGGAGCATGTCCCAACACGCAAGTACGTAGTCTGGTCATAAGTTTTGTCACATACAATTACACATTACAAGTCATCAATAAAATTAAAATAATAATAACCGAGAAATGTCAAAACAAAAAGAAAATAAAATAAATAAGAATAATAATCGTCGGTTGGTGCCTCCTTATCATTTAAAGTTATTTAAGGGGCTCTGCGAGTTGGCTTCGGCTCCTCGTACGCCTTCCAAAGGTCCGGGACCCCAGGGTCTCGAGAAGTGTAAAAAAAAAAACATAAATTACAATTTTAAAGAAAAAGATACACAATAAACATATTTCATCTAAGTCTAAATTTAGGTTTGGATCCGGAGTGCTCAACATGAAGCCTGGTCCAGTATCGCATTATTGGGCATTATTAGGCATTATTATGGGCTAAAAACTTACATATCATAAGAAATAAATATAGAAAAAAAAATGTTACATTTATGGTTTACGAAAAAGCAATAAGAAAAGACAATTTTTTTCATATTTTTACGAAACATTTAATATATCCGAAACTAAAAAGCGCCATAAGCTACCTTTTCCCGTGGAACGTCACATTTTATTTTCTTTTTTCAGACACCCGAATACGAGAGCGACTCGGAATAGTTTTTTGACCCTTCACTAAAAATATGCGATATGATTTGATACGACTTCAAAATTTATATTTACCTAAGTTATATGTAGTATGTATGTTATAATAACTAAGTGGTATTAGTTACTTCATTTAGTATAAGTTGTTATGGGGCATGTAAATGGGAAAGTATGGATGTCCTTGTTTTCCTCTCTCAATGGAAATAAAAATACTGTTCTGCTGTATAAAACTCTCGTTTCAATTATACCCTGTGTACACGCAATAGGTCAATTCAATTCAATTTATTTGTGAACATAGATTACAATAGGTGTTACAGTCATATTATGGTCTCTATGTCCTACCACTTGACGGTGTACAAATAATAATAATAATAATATCAATAAGTAATCAGATTACAATTAAAATAGCAGGAAATGTCGGATAAAAGCATTACATAATAATATCAATAATTAATCAGATTACAATTAAAATAGCAGGAAATGACAGATAAAAGCATTACATTACATAATAAGAATATTAGTGAACATATATTTATATAGTCCCATTATTGTATCAAGCAAGCATATCTCAATCACAACCATACTAAAACTAAAATATTAAATTCGGTCATTAAGGAATTCCTCAATAGAGTAATATGTCTTCTCAATCAGAAATAGAAATAACCTCGTTTTAAATTTATTAAAATTATCTGCTAATTTGATACACTTTGGTAGTTTTGTATAAACCTTTGGAGCCATTGCGAATATGCTTTTCTGAAACAATGCAGTTTTGTGTGGAACTGAATGTAGCATACAGGCTCTGCGCAGACTACTTACTTGTGTAAACTTAGGTTGCGCCTGGTAGGTATAAAATAGGTAGAAATAGTAGACTACGCCTAGGTATAAAATAGGTAGAAATAGTAGACTACGCCTAGGTATAAAATAGGTAGAAATAGTAGACTACGCCTAGGTATAAAATAGGTAGAAATAGTAGACTACGCCTAGGTATAAAATAGGTAGAAATAGCAGACTATGTGGCATCTGTTATGATACGCGCATGGATTGCTCTATGAGAACTTTCGCAATGCGCATGTCCCATGATTGTGACATTTGACATTCGTGCGACACGTCTTTTTAATCCCCGACGGAAACAGAGGGGTGTTATAAGTTTAACGTGTGTATCTGTCTGTGGCATCGTAGCTCCGAAACGACTGAACCGATTTAGATTTTTTTTGTTTTGTTTGCAAGGTGACTTGATCCAGTGTTCTTAGCTATGACTCAAGAAAATCTATTCAGCCGTTTGAACATTATCTGATCTTTTTAGGGTTCCATACCTCAAAAGAAAAAAAACAGAACACTTGTAGGATCACTCGTGTGTCTGTCTGTCTGTCCGTCTGTCACATGCAATTTGCTCCGAATCTAATGGACCGATTAAGTTGAAATTTGGTACACGTATGTATTTATGTGACCCAAACACGGACGTGTAACGTAAATAAATGGAATTTGAATATGGGGGTCAATTTTGGGCAGCAAATATGAAAATTAAAAAGAAAGTTTTGCAAACTGAACCGTGTGACATATCAAATGAAAGGGCTTACTGTGAGGGTCTGAAATATATATATATTTTTTTAATAATTTTAAAATAAACTGTTTTAAATTTATTTCAGAAAATAGACGGTAAATTTTCGTCTATTTTCTGAAATAAATTTATTTCCCCTTATCTCCGAAATTACCGAGCCTACATTTTGAAAAAAAAAAATACAAAAAAATGTTCTATACCTATAGATTATAGGAAAACTTATAAGTAGTCTATGGTCTTAAAATAACATGGCAAATATCTCAATATTGTGCGTACAAACTTACATTTGCAGGTGGAATGTATGGGAGAACATGTTTTTCAACTACAATGTTAAGTTTGTTCTTGGGATAAATTCATCCCAACTACGGAACCCTTCATTGTGCGTGGTCCTACACGCACTTGGCCGGCTTTTTAGTTGATGAATAGATGTGAGCATCTTCCACAGTTCTGATCGAGTCGAAATTTGGTGTTCTGTTACTTCAATGATATTAGAATAACAAAGTAACCTTGAGTTTGCAGGATACCCAACTTCCTCACCAACTTACAGCAGAGGTAACGTGTTTGGGCTCATTGAAATGGTCTCAATGAATAGGTTATAGATAGATGGATATCAGGGTCTAATTATGGAGTAGCAAAAAAAAAAATGTGGGTAAATTTGTGTCGGGGGTTTTTTAAATTTAACTTTTAACTTGTGTTTGTAATAGCTACAATACTTTTTTTTTTGAGATGGGGTTGCTCTCGACTTTATTTTCAGTTATTTTACCCCTAATTTTGCATCACTCTCAAAATCTAGTGATCTTTGTAATCGTTACAATAACGTTCCTATCGAGATTTCTTTAGAAAAGTTCTTTCTGTGTTTCCCAGCGCATACAACCCTAATCTCTTCAAAGTGAGAGTGAACAGGCTTCTTCTGGGTAAGCTCACTCCATCGTCGACTTTGTCTCTGTCACCTCTGACCTAGACTAGAGTCAAGAGCAAACCCATCTCAAAAAAAAAACAAAAACGTTACCTTTGTACGTATATTTTTCTTTTATATGTGTGTGTAGAGAAATGGTTAAATAAAATAAATAAATAGGGTTGCTGTCACCGACGAGTCTGTCTAAATCAGTGTTCTTTATTCTCATTGGAATAAGGTTGCTGTTGGATTGATGCCACTGACAAGTTATCAAAATCACAGTGATATTTATTCCCGTTACAATAAGGTTGCTTTTGGGTTGCTGCTGTCAGAGGTAAAACGGGGCTATAGTTTACATTTAATGCAATGTTTCAATAAGTAGTTAGTAGGTACTTAGTGTTCTCAACCTGTCACAGTTTGTCTAAAACTTATAATAATTATCATTTCTCTTTTCCAGAACGATCAATGCTGCGCTAAACGGGACATGCTGGGTCGCCGACATCAGGAGAAGGCGAGGAAAGATAGTGACAAAAGTTAGAATCGACTGTATTTGTTGACCTGTAGACTCTTTGCTATACTATCCGGTTCCTGAATTGAGAATTTGTAGTTGAGTAGGTACTATAATTATTTAAGGTTTAATTTCTTCGCAAAAACCTAAGAAATTTTGAATTTCGCGGGCTATATTGAAGGGATCATCTTGAGCCAATATCATACCATCACTCGAGTGAATGTTCTTTTATAGGGTTCCGTACCCGAGGGGTGCCAAACGGAACCCTATTACTAAGCGTTCGCTGTCCGTCTATCTGTCAGCGGATTGTATCTCATGAACCGTAATAGGTAGACAGTTGAAATTCTCAAAGATTGTGTATTTCTATTGCCGCTATAAAAACAAATTTTAAAATTATGGGATTTTTTTTTTAAGTGTAGTTTTTTTTTAATATGTCGTGCGAGTCCGACTCGCACTTGACCGGTTTTTGTTTCATGTCATGTTCTCATGACACCAACAAAATGATATAGGAATTAAACTTTCATCCACTCCTTCATTATTATTTTTTTTTTCGTCGATCGGTAGGCGAGTGAAAGGTGCCGTGCCGAAATCACCGAATCAGAATCGGGTTCGAAATCGTGTCGATCGGTTCACTAACGAATATTTTTTTTTGCTTTTGATTCCTTTTGTGTTTAGACGTTTCACTGCGAGTGAAAGATGTCATATGAAAGACAAAAATAACGGAAATAGATGTCTGATATCTGCTTTGCTGCTAAAGTAGGCTGACAAGTTCGCAATTTCAAATTCTCAATTCGGAACCCGGCAATTTAACGTTATTTGTGATCTAATCTAAGTTATCGATAGTACATATAATTTTAAAATTTAATTTTAGAGTTTTATTTTTTTGTAATTAATTTAGGGAAGCTGGCGATGTTTAATATTTTAGGCTGTGTTTTGGATTCATTGGTAATCTTGTAGGTGGAAGTACTCGTTACCGAATAATACTGGCTTCTGCGCACGTGAAAGTCGGAAATTATTTCAATAATTATACCACCAGGATAAAAAGAGAGTTCTCGTGGAATAATTTCATACTTTCACGCGGGCAGAAAGCTAGTATTATTAGGTAATGAGTACTTTGTGTAATATTTTCCCAGGTCTGCCAAATTTCATCGAAATCTGTTCAGCCGTTAAGGCGTGAAAAGGACAGACAACTTTTACTGTGGTACATAGTTCTGAATAGCAGAAAAAAGCATATATTTAAAGAAAGAAAAACACTACAAAGTGAAAAGAAAAATAATTAGTACTCAATTGGTACTAATTAGAACTCGAACAACAAAATTGGTTACCTTAGTAGTTTTCGAGAAAATCGACTTTGAAGGTGGTCCGGCGGTAGTCACGCTCCCTTCAGCAGGACCATCATGAGCGCCGAAAAAGGGGCATGCTGCAGCTATTCTAAGTATACAATTAGTAAGTAGTAAGTAAGTACACTTAAAGGTGTTTTTTGGCTTACCAAAAAACACCTTTAAGTTTAGATTTTATTTGGTGGAAAGTTATTAATTTGGTTTTGGTGTAGTTTATCTCGAGGTTCGTTCATCCGGTTGTATGTTTTAGTAAATATGGAATTGAGAGTTTCTTCTATATTTACATTGTTTTGGCATGAGACTAATATGGATATATCGTCCGCGAATAAGACACATGAGGGTTGCTATGGTCTTAGGTAGGTCATTAATATAAAGTAAAAATAAGAGACATCCTATGACGCTTCCTTGAAGAATTGAGGCGTTAAAGTATTCTATTTCAACTTATGGTACGGCCTGAGTGCACGCTCGACTCGAGCGTCCGGCGGGGCGGGGCGTGCGACGTTCTTGTTAAACACATACAAACACTCGCGAGTGTCCCGAGTGGCGGCCTAGAGGCGCTCGGTGAATTTGCACGCAACGCTGAACGTCCCGCTGGACGCGTTTTCACTCAGTTTGTACACTAATTGTTCCCTGTTCTTGATAAGATGTTAGTCATTCGTTCAAAACTAGACGTCTTATGTCAAAAATTTGTGAAATTTTCGTCTCAACAATTGGCAACGACTTTCGTTCACTTCAGATTTCGACGAAAAAATTTAGTCATACATACATAAGCGCTTTAGAGAGCGCGGGAATAAATTGTTGCACTTAGACTTTTATTATTGGGTAAGGCCTCGCTTACGGCGATACGGGGCGTTGGGCGGCGCGCCCGGACTCATTCAAACATAATTATGGCGTTGTATGAGAGCAAGAGACGCAAGACGCCACGCCGCACGCGACGCGTGACGCCCCGCGTCTCCATAATCGAGGTCTAAGAAAGATTACATTTTTTATGCAAGCATGGTTATTTTAAATAAAACAAATAATAAATTCTTACAATTTAATAGCCACATCAATAGATTAATGACAATAAAATAGTCGAGACGTTCTTCTACATAACACATTTTTACAAACACACTGGCATTGACTGGTAAGGTTGGATATTTAAATTAAGAAAATGGGCAGTACCCGGGCTTATAGCGCTACAAGGTTATTTCAGCGCGTGGCCAAGATCGGACTTAACGCTGCCATCTTATTTTTTTAAATACAAATGTATTCATATTCAATGAGGGTTTTCTGGAATGACGTTCACCAGGTGGCAGCACTGAGACGTCAGACAGATCCGGGCACGTCAAGCGTCAAAGTCTGATGAACGTCATCATATATTTAATATTCATTAGAAAACCTCTTGTGACGCCAACTGGTGGAGTGATTTTTCACAAAATTGCACAAATGTTTAGCAATGTCATTCAGGCGCCAACAGATCCTTGTAGCCAAGCACTCTAAATGTGACATATCGAGCTTAGAAAGACTGTCTCACAGGTATGAGCACAGATAATAGTCGACATTGGCTATACATGCCATTTATTAAGCATTTTGCAACCATAGAAAACGATAGAGCAACTAACCGACAACAACTAACCAAAGCAGTTATTTTTGCAGGATATTGAATTTTGCTCATTTTTTTTTTCGTTTTAATTTGTTTATTATTTATTCTGCCTCTGAAACTAGTTTTACCTACTTGACTAAATGACGGACAGAGCCGTCATCTACCCGAGTCACCAGGGAGAGTGGAACTGGCGAGATGTCGTGCGGTGTCCCACAGGGATCGGTCCTGGGTCTACATCTGTGGTATATCGGGTACGACTGGGTGCTGTGCGCCGACCTCCCTAGCGGCGTCAGCGTGGTATGTTAAGCTGACGACACGCTGGTCCTGGCGCAGGGGAGGTCGCACCAGGCGGCAGCCGAACTAGCGATACGCGGTGTTGCGACAATCGTCGAGAGGATCCGGCATCCGGTCGTCCTCGACAGCGTCCCAAAGGGTCATGGCCATCCGGCTAGTCCGGGGATACCGCACGGTCTCCGGTGAGGCGGCGAGCCTTCATGCCGGATTGCCGCCATGGGATCTGGAGGCTAAAGACCTCGCGGACATATGGGAGTGGCGCGAGGAGGCAAAACGCCGGGGCGTAACTCCGCGGCGAGAAATCACGGCACAGCGGACAGAGTCCCCTCTCTGAGGAGTGGTTGAAGAGACGCCACGGCGTCCTCACCTTCCGCCTGGCGCAGGTCCTCAACGGACACGGTTGCTTCAGGAGGTTCCTGTTCCGGATAAGGCGGGAGGAAACGCCCGGGTGTTACCATTGCGTGGATCACCCGGAGGACACGGTGGAGCATACGGTAGAGGTCTGCCCGGCTTGGACAAAGCACCGCCGCGTCCTCGCGGAGGCGATCGGCGGCGGCGATCTCTCGCGTCTGGCCTTGGTCCAGGCCATGGTACGGAGCGAGAGTGCATGTGAAGCCGTCACTTCCTTCTGCGAAGCAGTAATGCTCGCGAACGAGGAGGCGTAACGCGTGAGGGAGAGGCAATCTTTGCGCCCTCTCGCAGAGTCGCTGCAGGAGACGCCCTGGGCGTCGGGAATTGAGAGCCGATTCCCGGCCACCGTAATATCACATGCTTTTAAAGTAGCCAGATTTAGCATTCACCAAATAAGAAAGACATAGGTAAACTTTACATAATACGAAGGGGTGAAACTAAAAACATTCGCCACATTATTAAACAACAAAAATAATTCAAAGTAATAAAAAACCGGCCAAGTGCGAGTCGGATTCGTACAATATTCAACACTAAATATTAAAAAAAAAAGTTTCTTGTATGGGGACCCCCCTTTATTTTATTATTTGTTGTTATACCGGCAATAGATATATACAATCTGTAAAAATTTCAACGGCCTTCCTATTATTATTCATGAGATGCATCCCGCTGACGCCGCGGACGGACACCCTTCGGGTACGGAACCCTAAAAACCTCTTTTCATACAGAGAAGGAACAGTTGCTGTTGGTATTATTATTTCCTTAATCTGCCCAATTTCATACTATCGTGTCGCTATCGATAATATTTGGGTAGGAATTACAACAGTCTTGGCTCACATGCATTTGGAACTAAACGTTTACGTATCTACTATCTACAAATGTTATTGTTGTACAAAAATTGTTTTTTTTTTTTTTTTTGCAATTATTCGTGCATACTTCTCAGACATGGTCGTTGACAAATCGACAGAGGTCCACGCTCAAGGTTTGCTAGAGGACTATTGAACAGAGTAGTCTGTGTATCAAATTAACAGACTCGGTTAGGAATACGACCATCCGTTCCATAACAAAAATGATGATGTTGTCACTTGAAAAGCTACCACGCTAAAATGGAATTGGGCTGGACACATCTGCCGCATAACACACGACCAATGGGCCAAACTAACGACCCAATGGGTCCCTCTTAAGAGGATTACAGGACCTAAACGCAAATAACGAAAGTTTTATAATGCCTAAAAGTATACGATCTACTGCAGTAAACAAAATCAGAAAAATATATGATATTTTTCAGGATATATGCGAGTTAGATAGTGTGTTGAAATCATAATACAATTAATTTGACACGATAGAAAAAAATCATGAAGATACCTCTAAAAATTTCTTTTAACGATTAAAAACCATACTAATATACATACAGTCATCCAGATTTTTTAGTCAGATTATTTTACAAGCAACATATTAACGTAATAGTGTTTTATTTTTTTAGTCCAATCAATAGATCTTTTGTAAATAGATAATTAATTAATATTTTGTAATAAATTACCAGCGTTGTGTCATCAATGACAGGCCAGTTGGCGTGGTTGGTTAAGATACCACCTATCATGCCACAGGTCGTGGGTTCGATTCCCATCCAGGACAAACATTTGTGTGCATGAACATGTCTGTTTGTCCTGAGTCTGGGTGTAATTATCTATATAAGTATGTATTTACAAAAAAAAAGTAGTATATGTAGTATATCAGTTATCTGGTTTCCATTTCTAACAGCATGCTGGCCGCGCTCGCGGGGACGCTTGACTGCTCCATCATCTCCCACTGTTGTCAGCGACATGTGGCAGGCTGATGCGACTGACTAACCTAATTTTATTCTTATTTTGTAATGTAAATTGTTAATGTAATTGTAATTAATTTTTATTATTGTGATTTGAATTGAATTGAATTTGTAGTGTGTGTATGTAATGTGACTGTGTGAGTGTATTATTTCTATTATGAGTCAATGATACTCGAATTAAATGATTTTATTATAGTACAAGCTCTGCTTAGTTTGGGATCAGATGACCGTGTGTGAAAATGTCCCATTATATTATTATTATCTTTATCTTTTATCGCGCTTCTCTTTCTTTTCTATGCGGTCCGACAGTGACCGCGCTTTAGGTCATGTAGTCCCCTTAATGGCAAGCGAAATCGCGGCAGGCCCAGACGGAGATGGCGGGATGAGCTGGACTCCTTTAACAAGAACTGGTCCTTAGTAGCTTTAGACAGAGAGAAGTGGAGAGTAGGGAGACCTTTGCCCTGCGGGCTTGCTGTGGGCTTTTAATAATAATAATTCATAAAACTCGAAATTTGACGAAGAGTGGCTTGCGAGAAAAACGTGTCTATAACGTAACAAACTTCACGAGACCTTCCTAAAACTAAGTCAGCGTCAAATAATGCATATTTTCATCGTTCGGTTTATCGGGCATAACACCGGGCACAGGTTTGACCGCATCCACTTCGGGCAACTCCGGCTCCATGTCGGGCAAAGTGCTGTCCGAATCGGAGGCGGTATTGGATTCGTCGGCGTCAGCTGTTTTGGACTCGTCTTTGTTTTTTCTTCGGTTTCTGAAAAGGTGCGTGGAAGATACTAATTATTGATTTTACGAGCAAAGATACGCCAATTCTTTACTGTCAAATCTCAAGTTCTAGGTCTGCTATTGTGATTGATATGGTAATAAATTATAGGTCAGGCTTTCAGTAAAACAGAAGTTAGACACACACTTGCCAATTGTTAATAAAAAAAAGGAATGGTTTAAGAATACGTAAACTGTTCCAAAAATTCTTAGTGAAATGAAAAATAGTTTATTTAAATGAACTAAGTTTCCTATTCTAACTATTAGCTTTTCAAAATACTCCCCTCCAACCCCAATGCACTTATGCATTCGGGTGAATCAGCTTTCGAAACATTTAAAAAATGTATCATGCGGGAGGTTGAAATATAATAGCACGAAAAGCTTCCCACGAGACGTCCATTGTTGCAAACATAAGAAGAGTGACAGATAAGCTTTAAAAATATTTAAAAAAAGAACTACACATAGGCCAATGATTTTCACCAAGATGTGTATTGAAATTAGCCGTCAATTCAAAATAGTTTCAAGAATAAAGAGATTGTATTCATTCTGTGGCTTTAAATTTTTGGAATAACCTATTAAGTAATACTTATCATTATATCGATCCCGTGAGAGATCAAAACGTTATTTATAGCTGATCTGGGCATAGGAGAGGCTATGCATTTCATAGAACGCTATACTTCGTCCACTGAATTAAGATATTCGTTCGCAACCAGATGATGTTCGGAGTTTGTATGAACATACAAAATGTGTACCTATCTGAGTTCAGCTACGCGATTACTAACAAACGCGTGCACTGACTGGACAGGTCCTCACAATCTGTGTGGTTATTTCCTCATAAGACCATTTCAGACACCAGTCTACATGATCTTCACATGAACTGACCAAGATTGCTTTTTTTTTGGATAGGAAATCAAATAACTTCTCCTGCTCTGGGTGGAGCGGAAGGCGTGTCAGACTTCTACTTTCTACTGACTAAAATGCACCCGTGTTCCTGCAGTTACCTGTACCAGGCCCAAGGTAACTCTTTCGAACAACCCGCAACCCTGACAAGACCAAGATTATGTCTGGACTCAGACTCAGAGGTCTCTTATAAAGAGACCTCTGAGTTTGTTTCGGCCTTTCTTCTCAGAGTAGTCAGATAGGTAACGCCGACTTGTTTAAAAAAAAAAACATTATTGACGTGTAAAAGTGTTTGTACAAACCTACTTACAGAAATAAAATCATTTACCTTTTAGGATAAGGCTCTTTCAGATGGAACGTGCGGTAATGTAGCTTCATACTGTTGCTTTGTGTAAACCGTTTGTCGCATAGCGAACATGAGTACGGCTTCTCTCCCGTGTGAGTCTGGAAAACAGGAGATAAATTATTAGGTTGGAGCATATGTGTCTGGAAAACACGAGATACATTATTAGGTTGGTGCATGTGTCTGGAAAACACGAGATAAATTATTAGGTTGGTGCATATGTGTCTGGAAAATACGAGATAAATTATTATATTGGTGCATATGTGTCTGGAAAATACGAGATAAATTATTAGGTTGGTGCATATGTGTCTGGAAAATACGAGATAAATTATTAGGTTGGTGCATATGAAATAGCCGATTGCGCAACAATGTAAAAGAGTGGGCGCGTATTACCGAACACATTTTGACTTGTTCATTTTCGTTATTGTCAACAAAGTATCGACACTTGTTTAGTATTTTAAACACCATCAGAAGATCCAGACGTTAGACGTGATTTAATTTAAGTAATTCTTTCTTACCATGGATCCGCAAAAATTTAAAGGTATAATGTTTTATGAGTTCAAAGGTGGAATAAGTGCACGTGAAACAGCAAAAATAAAATGAGAGATTAGGGGGAGAATACAGTTTCTGAAAGGACAGTGAGAAATTGGTTCCGAAAAATCGTTATGGAGTACAGAATTTTGAAAATGAGTCTCGCGGACGACCTTCGCCCGTACAGGATCTGCAAGTTTTACAACAACTAGTGGAGTCCAATGTGCATATAACCACACGAAAACTTGCATAAGAACTCGCTGTCGGAAGCTTGATCAGTGGGTGCCACACGATCTCTCAGAGCAAAATTAATAATAATAAAATAAAAGTTTATTTTGGAACAATAACACAAGAATAAGTAGAACAAGTAAAACGATGATAGCTGCAAAAGTATACACTGTAGCGTAGCTAACAACGCCCTTCTCCAGATACAGAATGGAATGAATGTTCCTTGCAAAAAAAAAGCTTAACAGGTAATTAAATAGTTAATTATCTGTTTAAATCGGCAATTTCATATGCACCAACCTAATATATTAGATTCCGCGGCTAATCATTTATTTTCTTACTTCATTTTGTTACTACAATCATGCCTGCTTTAACATAATGTTAGAAAATCAAAATAGGTACTAAAACATAGAATCTATGAACAGCCGGTCTATTCTGTAAAAATCTCACCGTGAAAACGTAGGTGAAGTGAACTTGAAGAGAGCTGTCATTCCACCTGATGCTAGGGATTGACACTATTGACAGCTCACTCCACGCTCACCTCACCTAAGTTTTCACGGTGAGATTTGTACAGAATAGCACTACAGATTCAAAATTACGCAAATCGAATAAGTAGTATTTAATTAGTAGTACTTAGATAGAGAAACATTGACCTTTATACGGATTATTCCGATCTCCCTGATCGATCTCTCGACCCTGCTTTTTAGGAAGACAGATCGGAAAAGAAAATTGATCTGTCTCACTGTTAGCAACTGTATTGACTCCTATCTGTCCCAGATAGAAGTGAAAAAAGTTCTAACTGTCCTCTTGTTGCTCAGAGAAAGATCTTTTTTTTTTATCTGTCCCTCTAAGGCAGGGTTACTCAAACTAATGGCCGTACCCTTGTTTGAGTTCCCAGACGATAGCGAACCCCGAAACCAAATGAATTAAAAGCGATAGTGGAATCTGACGATACTCAATCTACGGCTGAGTTAGCAGCAGCTTTCAACGTTAGCATCAAAACAAAATTGGTCCACTTGCGTCAAATTGGCAAGGTAAAAAAACTTGTTAAGTGGGTGCCGCACGAACTGAACAATCTCCATCGTGACGAACGCGTTAAGGTATGCCTTGCGTTGCTTAACAGACACAGAAACGATGGGATTTTGAACCGCATTGTCACTTGCGATGAAAAATGGATACTTTTTGATAATCGTAAGCGGTTATCATGTTGGTTAGACCCTGGTTCAGCGCCTAGGCAATGCACCAAACGAAAACGCCTTCCTAAAAAAGTCATGGTAACTGCTTGGTGGTATAGTGCTGGTATTCATCACAGGTTCATCACAGGATTCATCAAATGGCAACAACATTACTGCAGAAGTGTACTGTGAGGAACTGGACACAATGATGGAGAAGCTCGCAAATCTCCGGCCAGCCTTGGTTAATCGCTCGTCCTCGCTGCTCCTATACGACAACGCTTGACCTCATATGGTACAACAGGCGGTCTCTAAGCTACAAGAACTAGGGTTGGAAGTGTTACGTCATCCACCGCACTCACCAGACCTTGCGCCGACAGACTTCTACTTTTTCCAAAATTTGGAGAACTTGGCAGGGAAAAAAATCAATACCAAAGAGGCAGTACAAAATGCCTTTGAAGAGTTTGTTGGCTTCCGTACACCTGACTTCTTCAAGAAGGTCATTGAAAAATTACCACTGCGCTGGCAGAGATGCATCGATAGCATGGGTGCATATTCATAGGTAATATACCTAATATCGGGTTGGCTAATAAGTAATGAGCGTTTTAGTTTATAATTTCTAGAATTTTTGGAAAGGTTCGAGAACGTTCTGTAGCAGAGGTTATATAAAGAGCGAGTCGCGCTCATGCGCGTTATTGATAGTCTGGCTGTTAGTGCGTTAAAGTTCACAAAGAAATGAGTGATATTAAAACCCACGTACGACATTGTTTATTATATGAGTTTCAATCTGGGCATTCTGCTGCAGAAGCTACACGTAATATATGTCAAAGGATAGCTCACGATGCAGTCTCCGAAGCAACAGCAAAGCGCTGGTTCCAACGGTTCCGCTATAACGATTTTTCCTTAACCGATCAACCAAGGTCTGGGCGCCCCGTGGAAATAGATATCGATAAATTAAAACTATTAATCGAAGAAGATGCTCGAAGAACTACATGCGATTTGGCTGTTCAGCTCGAGTGCTCTCATGGCACCATAGAAAATCATTTACATGGTTTGGGAAAGACTTACAAATATAGTGTTTGGGTACCCCATCAATTAAGTAAAGATCAGCTGACCTACCGAGCTGAGATTTGTGTACAACTTTTATCTTTCCGCCGCACATTTAATTGGTTAGATCATCTTGTCACTGGCGATGAAAAGTGGGTTCTCTATGTTAATCACACAAGCAAGCGCCAGTGGCTGGGATGTAAAGAACAGGGAAAACCAACGTCAAAAGGTGATCTTCATCCCTCGCAAGGTAATGCTTTCTGTCTGGTGGGATATACATGGAGTAATAAGCTGGGAATTCCTTCCTACTAATACTACGATTACAGCAACAGTATATTGTGATCAACTCGAAAAACTGAAGCTTGACATCCATCGCAAACGTCCACAACACGACAAAATATTTTTCTTGCACGACAATGCCCGGCCGCATATTGCTAAGAGTACCAGGCTAAAACTATTGGAGCTTAAATGGGAAATAATACCCCACCCTCCATATTCGCCGGACTTAGCACCAACTGATTACAGCTTGTTCCGATCACTTAGTAATAATTTACGGGAAAAAAGCTTTGACGATGAACCACACTTGAAACAACACATAGATGACTTCTTCAATTCAATACCAACGACGGACGCCATTCACTCTTTGCCAGATCGATGGCGACTGGTAGTAGAAAACGACGGTGAATATATTAGTAATGATTAACAATTATTCATTTAATAAATAAATACAAATCAAATAGTTGTATGCCGCTAATTACTTATTAGCCAACCCAATATAAAGGTCAACGGATGCGAAGAATAAATAAGTAAAGTAATTATAAGTCAGTAATTCGTTTTGAAAATGTTTCATCATGCTTTGATATCGATAGTAGTCAAGCCTGTACAGTTTCTCCAGCTGATTTAATTTGACCTTGTATATCTGAATACTTAACGTACTTTTGTTGTATACACCAACTTACCAGTAGATGTCGCTTCAGCCCCACAGTCGCGTGGAACTGTCTCCCACATGTGTCACAAGTATGAAGCTTTTCTCGTGTATGCATGTTTTTGTGCGTACGGATGCTGCCAGGCTGAGACGAGAAAAAGGTTAATTAATTAATTACATCAACGGAACATTCATCAGACAGCAAAAAAACGAGCTTTGACATTACGTTTAAGTTAGGCGCATATAAATCTTTAAACTTAACGACAGACAAATTAAGGTCGGCAACTGACTTGGTCCGTGGTAAGGCCTGTCGTACTTTATGGGTCTGAATGCTGGGCCGTGAAGAAGACGGATGAAAAAAGATTGCATGCAGCGGAGATGAGAATGTTGAGATGGATGTGTGGGGTAACGAGAACGGATAAAGTAAGAAATGAGTATATAAGAGGAAGTTTGAAAGTGGCGCCAGTGACAGAAAAGTTGAAAGGAAATCGTTTGGCTTGGTATGGGCATGTGATGAGAAGGGACGAAACGCATGTGACTCAAAGAGTTATGAAGATACATGTTGATGGATGGAGAGAGAGAGGAAGGCCGAAGAAAAGATGGATGGAATGTGTAAAGAATGATATGAAAGAGAAGGGAGTGAATGATAGTGTGACGGTTGACAGGGGAGAATGGAAGAAGAAAACATGTTGCGCCGACCCCAAGTAACATGGGATAAGGGCAGGAAGATGATGAACTGACTTAGGGCACGCGCAGAACTGACAAAGCCAAGATAAATTCACTCAACCGCGTCCCTTCTACTTTATAAATTACAACGTTGAAAAAATGAGCAGTGTTAAGCTTCACTTCGCCGGATCTGGGGGCCGACTCTTACAGAACAACTCTAGCTAGTTTTACGTAAATGAATAATAAAAGGTCAGCATTTCAACTCTTTGAAGTGCAAGGCGTTTTTAAGCTAAGCGCACGCAGCAGTCGCATTAGGCCGCAGCGCAAAGCAAAAAAGCGTGGCGCGGCCGGCCGGAGGTGTGTGTGATGGACGGAACACGAAACGTACGAAAGTGATCTAGGAGGATTTCTGCAATTCAGTGCTGCCCGCATCTGGGTCAGCCTTTAAAAGTATTAGACTTACCGCTAGTGAAGATCCACAAATCTCACAGATGTATCTCTCGGTAGGTGCATAAAACGAAGTGCGCGGATGTTCTGACAAGTGATGCTTCCAACACGCAGCTTGAGTGTCGAAGTGTTTACCGCACTACAACAAATGTACGGAAAAATACAGAGTGTAATTTCAATCACCGTTATCCTCTAAAGGGGGTTATTCTACTCATCTTTATGAACAACTTACTATGGGACCAAACCTGCAATCGCGAAAAAAAAAATTCAGCTGCCCCATACATTCATGTTCGCATAACTCGTCAAAATGTCGCGATTTCAGGATTTGTCCCATAGTAAAAGTTGTTTATTATGATGAGTACAATAATAATAATATCCTGAGACATTTCACACACAATCATCAGATCCCAAACTAAGCAGAGCTTGTACTAAGGAAACCAGATAACTGATATACTACATACACTACTATGTCCTGACAGTTACAAACACAACCGGAAAGAATTAGCCAAATAGGTGCAACCGTTCTGAAGTGATGCGCTTACATACGTACATTCGGAATTCCTGACTAAGTTATACCTGCAGCGGCCCACCTGGCTTCATAGTCGTTTAACACATTCACTGCTGAATTATTTGGCGAACTTGCTCCAAGTGCTGCTTTATGATACACTAAACCCTGTGCGGCAAACACTCATGCGCGCCCAAAAAATACTTCGTGTGGTGCTATGAGCGCGCAGGCGCGATCGAAGAAACTCTACCCAGTGCGGCTGGGCACATATGTGCGCCGTTACAAACTTATCCCAAGTGCGGCGAGACGCTTATGTGTGTTTGAAAATTTTCCCATTTTTTATGAGTCATAAAACAATTACGCCAAGAACAATAGAGATGCACAAAAAACCCACAGGTGCGGCGCGCCGCATTCGAAGGAAGTACATAAATTGTATGGACACGCATATGCGCCGGTAGCACATGGTGAACGTTCGAAAATCGCACATGCGTGTCGGCCGCACAGAACGTGTTAAGAGATTTCACTGGGAGCTTTTCTATAGTCGCGCGAGAGGGATGTTTGGAATCGAAATCGAACGTTAATTTTTCGCTCTTTGTCAGCGTATAAAATGTCATATGATGTCATACGAATACTCAGTTCATAAGAGATTTTATACGCTGACGCTCTCGAACATTATTTGAAACTTTTTAGAACTTTTTCATGATAAAATTCTCTCTGAGAAAATAAAAAAATGTATTTTTTTGTAATATCAATTAAACGATACAATTGCCGAGTGGACACCATCATGTTAAGGGGGGAGCGTCAGGGTAGCCCGCGAAATTCAAATTTTCGTACATTTTTTGTAATTTGCAAATCAGTATTAAGTTGTATGCTAAACAAAGTATGAATCGCGGCCGTAACATATCGCGCACCCAATAGAACAACGACGTAATTACGAATTTAGCTAAAACGTAATAACGTCATTGTTCTATTCGATGAGCGATATATGTATATTCAGAATTATAATCATTAGAATCAGTAATACAACTCCTTAAGTTAGTATAATCCTCAAATGTCAAAATTTCATGAAATAGTCATTCAATCTGGTCTTAAGGAGTTGTATGATTATAATTATGTAAATACATACTTGTTACGACCGCGAATTACATTTTGATCAACGTATAACCTAATACTGACTTGTAAATTGCAAAAAAAACGTACGAAAAATTGAATTTCGCGGCCTACCCTGACGCTTTCGCCTTAAGTAAAGTTGTTACCAACCACTGAAGTAGGTAAATAGTTTCATTATAACTTACCTGATGACACGTGGTGGGTTTCCTATGTTCTCGCCTATATTTCGTCTTTACTTTTCTATCTTTTGTAAACTTGAATATATCTTCGTCATGGCTATAAAATACAAAATATCAATGAAATGGTCATTAAAACATTTTATTTTAATTGGTGTGTGCGCATAAGAGATCTATAATTATGACAAAGATTGTTGGTTTTTAATACTGTGTCCTGTAAGGGTGGGTTACTTTGACATACGGCATAACTTTAGCCCAAATCGAGAGAGATGTTTAGTGTCATTAAATCGACACAAAGCTCCACAAGTACGCGTCTATATCGGCATTTATTAGATTCTGAAGGACATATGACGTTCGGTTGTGTGGTCGCAACACTTCGGGAAGTTTAAACATTTGTCTCGATTTGGAACAAAGTTATACCCTACGTCAAGGACATACCGTAAAGGCGGGTTAGCCTTTACGATATGTATTTAGTCGGTAAGCTTTTATATAAGGTGTATCTATTCATACACGAAATCTCTTAAGGGGTCATTGTACTCATCGTTATAAACAACTTTTACTATGGGACCAAACCTGAAATCGCGAAAAAAAAATCAGCTGTTCAGGACATTTATGTTCGCATAATTTGTCAAAATGTACTAACAGCTGATTTTTTTTCGCGATTTCAGTTTTGGTCCCATAGTAAAAGTTGTTCATAATGATGAGTACAATGACCCTTTAAAAGGTTGCTGGTGTTTTACAAATAACCCTGTATAAATAAATAAATCAACCCAAGTTACCCAAGATTAAAAATTGACAAAGCTGTTACTGAATAGAATAAAATAACGAAACCTACCGTTTTCTTAAACGCCTTGTAACCTGAAATAAAATGGAGGAATGTATAACTAAACGTATTTTTTTTTAATAATTATATAATATATTTTTCATTTGTCATGCTCTAAGAGTTCGTCTTCATATTGTGCGGAGGCAACATAAAGTTGCTTTTTATGCTCTAGTGCATAAAGTTTTTTTTTTTTTAAGACTAAGATAATCAGGCCCAACAGCCACACGCACAATAAAACGTCGCAGATTAAAGTCGTTATCTTATTTTATTAGCTTTAATTTATATCACTTCCGTATTTTCAATCGTTAACATTAAAACCAGATAAAATAGTTGTCACTTATTATTTAAAAACGCAAAGAAGCGTTTAATATAACGAACTGTACAATTTTCACTTTAAATTTGAATTAAATACTGTTAGATACTTTATGCATGTTTCATTTTCTCGCAATCGAAGTGAAAAGCAGAGTGTATAGCTCGAGAATAAACGAGCCATCTTACCCCTAGACTTAAATGTATCATAATAATAATAAATAAATTTATTGAAATAGTATGTTTACAAAAAGTGTACATATGTTTCAGTATATAACATTAATCTAGGCCTATAATAGTATTATAATAATCTAGGTAAAAACTATGGTATGAAAAATATAAGATTACAGTAGCAAAATAAAATAAATTAATTAATAGAATTCTGAAGGTAATGTAGTGCGTTGCCCGAGATAGGTTTATTTAAACCTGTGTTTCAGGCCATATCGAACGATAGTACTTTTCAAATAGGGCAGTCATTGAATTTATTATCTGGTTAATTCTTTATGCAAACGCTTCTTTATGCTACACCCTTACCGACCCTTATTTTACGATGTTTTCGAAACAATAGAGATGCACAACGAACGCACAGGTGCGGCGCGCCGCACTTGAAGAAAGTTATGTAAATTGTATGGACGCGCATACGCGCCGTCAAGCACCTGGTGAACGTCCGAAAACGCGCATGTGCGTCTGCCGCGCCTAATGTATTAACATATACATATTTTCAATATCTAAGCAATAGCAATATTTTGCGTTAACTTACCTTAAGTTTAAACTAGACGTATAGGATATATTTATATTTATAACTGAAATTATTATAATATTAGTCTAGGTAAATATAGTAAAGTCAGCTATTTTATTTCAGCACCTCTAGAAGTTTTTCCGTGTCTGAGTAATAAAATGGCTTCTTTTATGTACTAGTTGTCCAATCTACTATTATAGTTGTTATAGGTATTTTAATATAGGGGTACTCACTTTGGCTTGTTGCTTTTTCCCTAAAACTTTTCTGCTCACGGTCTGTTTGTAGTGACTGAAACAAACAAATAATGGTTTTTAGTTTCTCTTGTTCGCAGATAGACGGCAGTCGCTCCATGTAAAATACTGATATTCATCTGCATCTGGTTAGACTGGAAGCCGACCCTAACATAGTTGGGAAAAGGCTAGGCAGATGATGATGAAGTTTTTATTTTATTTTCATAGGCTAGGATATTTTTTCACCGTTTTGAGTAGTTACCTACACTGTTCTTGAACCTTCTTGCTGCTAATGTTGTGATTTGGCTAGTATTGTATCACAGCATTATTTTTATTTTTTTTATTTGTGATGGGTTTGCTCTTGACGCTAGTCTAGGTCAGAGGTGACAGAGACAAAGTCGACGATGGAGTGAGCTTACCCAGAAGAACACAGACGCAGGTAGTGAGTTCCACTCTTTTGCTGTGCGTATTATAAAAGACATTTGGAAGCGCTTAGTGCGAATTGGTGGAATAGCAACTAGGTAAGGATGGTAACTGACAGTGCGTCTAGATGTCCGATGGTAGAAGGGGGCCGGTGGAATGAGGTCGTGGAGTTCTCGGGCACACTCACCGAAGTACAATCTGTAGAAGACCGACAAGCAGACAACCTTGCGGCGATGAGCCAAGCTATGAAGCTTGGCATCCACCAGTTTTACGTCGCCAATGAGCCTCTTAGCTCTCGCGGCTAGTTGGTACTTAGCTGATCTATCCCAAAGGTGATTGCAATACTCCATGCAGGATCGAACTTGCGCTTTGATAGAGATACTCTATACTCATGCAGATACAGCAGCGAGAGACAGAGAGAGAGTATAAGAAGCTTACCTCTCTCCTTCACTATGTAGAGCCGAATGAAACAAATGTTCTTCGTAAGCTTTCCGCGTTTCGAACGTAATGTCACATCGCTGGCAGTAAGTATTCACTTCTTCATCGTCGTCGGGACTATCCTGGTACGGGAAAATAAACATACGTAAAAATTAATAGCATCCTAACTATCCTACTATTATAAATGCGAAAGTAAGTTTGTTTGTTTGTTTGTTACCTTTTCACGCCTAAACCACTGAACCGATTATCCTGAAATTTTTCCTATTTGTTATCACGTATACAGAAACGGACATAGGGTACCTTTCATCCCGAAAAAAAGTACTGTTCCCGAGGAAAACAACAATAACGTTCTTATGATAATAGATGGCGCCACGTGTCTTTCGAATCATAATTGTATTATATTCTTATATAAACATTAGTAGCGTTTTAAGAGTTTTTTTTTTTTAATTTACGTACCTAACACATTTTGTGAGTCTAGAGTGTCGATAGACCGGTTTTTCATAATAATATAAAGTCGAAAGTGAGTTTGTTTGTTTGTTACGCTTTCACGCTAAAACCGCTGAATGGATTTGGATGAAATTCGGCATTTGATTAGGACATAGGATATTTTTGATCACGGTAGTGCGTTCCTGTGGGATAATTTCCAAGAACCACGCGAGCGAAGCCGCGGGCAAAACCTAGTACAGTAATATTTACTTTGTTGTATTTTGTGTATTTTTAACCCCCGACAAAAAAAGAGGGGTGTTATAAGTTTGACCGCTATGTGTGTATGTATGTGTGTGTCTGTGAGTCTGTCTGTGGTACCGTTAGTTCTTAAACGGGTGAACCGATTTGAATGCGGTTTTTTTTTATTTGAAAGCAAGTTTTCTAGCGGTGGTTCTTAGACATATTTGATCAAAATCGGTTCAGTCGTTTCAAGGTCAGGCTCTCTTTTGTTAGCTGCGGTAGGGATCTTAAGACGCATAATGGGTATTTCTTTACATTCAAACATATGTGTGACCTAAAATTTGAAACACCCATGTATGCTATATAACTATGCAAGTTTATGGAATTCTTGGTCTGTTGCTGCAGCCAGGATATCCAGCACACTAGTACACTCTTGTGAAAATAATAGCAGGTATGTCGTGTTTGGATTCATTTTGATCAGAATTTGATTCTACATACAATGCAATAGTGGCCACACGATGAGCTGTGAGCTGATGCCGCAGCCAGGATATCCAGCAGATTAGTACACTCTTGAAAAAAAAAATTGTGGGTATGTAGTGTTTGGATTCGTTTTTTAATTTGATCAGTATTTAATTTGAAGTTTAATATGCACTAGGCACACGTGCGAGGTGTCAAAAGACACGTCTCCGCTTAGGCCAGTGAATATGTAGTTAGTGGATTTTATGCCGAACACAAATTTTGTGTTATGGTCAAAGAACGTGTTTTTCGACCGAAAAGTATGTAAAAACCAGCAATTACGACTACCAAACAGGACTAGAGCTCGCTGAAAGCGCACCAGAATATAGATAAGGCAGGTAAGTCACTATTTTAGCTAAAATCAAAGATGATTTAGAAGAAAAATTGTACTTATCATAACTTCTTTTGTTAATAAGTTTAAAATAAAAATAAAATATTTTTTTATTTTATTTTTATTTTAAACCCCAACGCAAAAAAGAAAAGCGAACATTTAAAAAGTCAAAAATAATACCTATCGTTGAGCCATCAAATTTGATTGAGTAATACTTATATATGTATTAATTATAGAAATTGATGGATGGCACGCCCCGAAGCATGCGTAGTTCATACAAACGAAATACCAAAATAATTTGTAAATCATACATATTCTAAAGATAGTGTGTATTTATTCCGATTGGATTACAGAATATCTAGGTTCCCAAACATATATTTTGAAAAAAACACTAAATCAGTGTTTTTTTCAAAATATATGTTTGGGAAAAAAACACTGATTTAAAGACGAGATATGAGGAATTTAAAATTTAAATACAAAACTTATTTTTCTCATATTTCATGTTTAACTCAATGTTCTTATTTAATATATATTTGGGAACCTAGATATTCTGTAGTCCAATCGGAATAAATACTACCTTAAGAATATGTTTAATTTTTTTTTTTTTTTTTTTTTTTTTTTTTTTTTTTTTTTTTTTTTTTTTTTTTTTTTTTTTTTTTTTTGTGGTTTCTAAGATTGAGTGCGCAGTGGACCACAAATGCTCAGCACTGGCCGCCTTCATTGACATTGAGGGTGCCTTCGACAAGACCATGTTCAACAGTATTGGCATGGCACTAGATAGACACGGCATAGACTCAACCCTGAGTGGCTGGATCACAAACATGCTCAAACTGAGAGCTGTACAAGTGACAGTGAACGACACTACAAGGGCCATTGTAGCAAAGGGCTGCCCGCAAGGGGGCGTCCTTTCTCCGATGCTATGGAACCTGGTCGTAGACAGCCTTATTAAGACACTCAATGATAAAGGATATTTCACTGTTGGCTACGCTGATGACATAGCCATAATAATAAACGGCACCCACGAAAACACTCTATGTAATCTCATGCGTCAGGCCTTGAAGATAGTAGAGGACTGGTGCAATAAACATACACTATCAGTGAACCCTACCAAAACCGAGCTGATTCTTTTTACAAAAAAGAGGAAGCTGACAACACTACAACTACCACGATTCTTTGGAACTACCCTAAGCCTATCGACTGAAACCAAATACCTGGGCATCTTTTTGGACAAACAGTTGAACTGGGCTAGACATACTAATTACATCACCACAAAAGCCAGCATAGCCCTGTGGCAGTGTAAGAGACTGCTTGGCAGGAACTGGGGGATTAACCCCAAGGTCACTTACTGGCTATACACCGCAGTTATCAGACCGATCATTACTTATGGCTCACTAGTCTGGTGGCCCAGGACAGACCTGAGCACAACCCGGAAAGACCTCGAAAAACTACAGCGATTAGCCTGTGTGGCAATCACTGGCTGCATGAGAACCGCACCTACGGCCGCACTACAAGCAATGCTTGGACTGCCTCCACTACATCTCATTGTGAGGGAGGAGGCAGCCTTGGCCGCCTTTAGGCTCAATATAACCGGAACCCTGAGCAAAGACTCCAGGGTTAAACACATACGCATTAGGGAGGATGCGATCAAAAAACGGCCAATGATGGCATCAGCCTGCGACAGAGCCCCGAAACAGCATTATTTTAAAAAACATTACAACATAATACTCACGGAAGAACAGCGTGACCACTCGGGCCCGAACGAGCTGAGGGTTTACATTGACGGGTCAAAGACCGACTCCGGAACCGGTGCCGGAGTTTTCTCGCACGACCTCAACATAAACATATCCAGCCCGCTGGGAATGTTCAACACTGTCTACCAGGCAGAATGTGTGGGCATTATTCAAGCGGCGTATGCCATAGAGGCCAGGAGAGTTACGGACACCCATATACGTATACTCTCCGACAGTGCCTCAGTACTCCAAACCTTAGAAAAAAAAATATATTACTTCAAGATTAATACTAGAATGTCACAATGCGTTAGAACGAGCAACGGTACCTAACCGCAACACAGTGACACTGCAATGGATAAAAGGACACAGTGGGTCTTTGGGTAACGACGCAGCGGACGAACTTGCTAGGAGGGCATCCAGTGCGTCAGTCTATGGGCCCGAACCAATCATACCCATCCCCTTCAACCAATTACGCAGATGGCTGCAAGAGATCACCCAAACAAAAGCAGAGGAGTGGTGGTCCTCGGCACCAGGGTGCAGGCAGTCCAGGGAGGCTATGCCAAGCCTGGATGGCAAACTGACCAGGCGACTCTTACGCCTGGATAGGAACGGCCTGCGCCTGATGACGGGGACCATCACAGGACACTGCTCGCTGAACAAACACTTTTACACAATGGGCATAACGGACAGCCCTCTGTGCAGAGCTTGCATGGAGGCTGAGGAAACCGTTCCGCATGTGCTCTTCGAGTGCACAGGCGTTGCCCAGATTAGAACAGAAACCCTCGGGACACCCAAATCTTTAACAGATGTTCTGAACAGACCAGAAGCCGTGACCAACTTCTGGAGGGAGGTGGGCTGGTTGGAATAAACCCCGACGGCCGCTATGGCTCACGCACAATGGTCCACTTGAAGGATTAAGTGCGGAAACCAAACCCAATAACATAGAACATAGAACATATGTTTGATTTACAAATTATTTCGGTATTTCGTTTGTATGAACTAAGCATGCTTCGTGGGGCTCACGGGGTGGACGTGACGTCATGCCACATTTTAACTCAATATATCGCCGTAATCTTTTGATTACGTAAAAAAAGAAAAAATATGTGTCCAATAATTTTTACTATTCTACATGACGGATAAATAAAAAAAAAATTGTCATCACCCCTATTGATGGATGGCATGATAAGGTTTGCTCATTGAAATGGCGCTATAGTGTCGCGGCGGAGTACCGTTAAGTTTTTTTTATTTTTTTTTTTATTTGTGATGGGTTTGCTCTTGACTCTAGTCTAGGTCAGAGGTGACAGAGACAAAGTCGACGATGGAGTGAGCTTACCCAGAAGAAGCCTGTTCACTCTCACTTTGAAGAGATTAGGGTTGTTTACGTTCGGAAACACAGACGCAGGTAGTAAGTTTACAGCAATAACTAAATAGCAAAAATAGGGAGATTGCAAGCTCGTAAGTCATAACGCTCCCAGACTTAAAAAATTAACACCCAATATACGCCCTGCGCGTACACGTACAGTATAATAATGCTTTCAGGATGTTGTTGCGACTGCCCCGTTTCTGCAGCGCCTCGGAAATGTTTGCTGAGACCCACACAGATGGCTTTCAAGCCATAATACGCAAAAAACCGCGTCGCTGCTGACCAAAGTACGGGGTAGTCACAACTATATCCTGAGAGCGGTGGCGGAGAGCTATACTCCAAATATTAGGCATTTTATGCGGAGGTTGATTGGGTAGGAAACTTGATTTTCTTGTCTAGTCATCCTCCGCATGGAGTGTTTTTTTTTTTTTTTTATTACTTATTTTGTATCTGTACCTACTACTAACACTAGATAAGTCTTTGTAATACTAACACAATATGGATCAAAGTTGTCCGAAATAAATGAAATTTAATTTTAATTTTTTTATAAATAGATTTGCAACAAAAATTTGATCGTATTGAAGCAAGTTGGTCGGGAATGCTAGTAAATTAATATGTAGACAGTCAATCAAATGAGGAATATTGCCTTATCATGCCATCCATCAATAGGGATGATGACATTTTTTTTTATTTGTCCGTCATGTAGAATAGTAAAAATTATTGGACAAATATTTTTTTTTGTACGTAATCAAAAGATTACGGCGATACATTGAGTTAAAATTGGTAGATTTTATACGTAGAAGTGAAGTGATAAAGAAAAAAATACGTATCTAATATTTTTTTTTATTATCTGACAGACGGACTAAATAGAATTTATTTTTACCCAGGCATCATCCCTATTGTCCATAGTTAAACGAAAAGGATCCAACCCACATTACATCTAATGGAGGTTGGATCGTTTTCGTTTAACTATGGACAATTTCTATAATTAAAATATATATAGGTATTACTCAATCGAATTTGATGGCTCAACGATAGGTATTATTTTTGACTTTTTAAATGTTCGCTTTCGTTTTTGCGTTGGGGGTTTTTAAAATTTTTATTGGTGTGTTTTTTTGAGATTCGTAACACTTTGAAAGTTGGTTTAGTTATAGTAGTTTTAGCCTTACGAGAAGTTTACCCTGTTGACTGTATGTCTATTTATTTCAAAATCTGTGAATGCAGGTAATTGAATAACTCCAAAAGTAATCGAGTCCTACGAGTTCTTTTTTCAGCAGCTACAACATTTAAAGTGTTGCCTGCCTTGAAGATGCAACATTTATTAAATTTCAACTAATTTCATCGTTATTTGAAGAATAACGTGGATCCGCTGTGGGAACCCGCCAAATTCAAATTTCCTTTTCAATTTTTTTTTTCGTTTTTTGCAATGATGATGATTTCCGAATCAGATCAAAAAACAGCAAATCTAATTTAGATAGATGTATTGCTGATTATTATGGTTATAATTATGTTTTGATAAGATACAACCTGACACTGACCTGCAAATTGCAAAAAAACACAAGAACATTTGAATTTCGCGGGCTATCACTGCGGATCCACCTTAATACAAGAGTATTCGCATACTTACAATATCAACAATGACGTGTTTGACTCTCTTGTGTTGGTGTAGCCCAGCCTTACTGACGAACGACGCACCGCACAACGTACACACGTGCTCGCTGCGGTGAGTGCGTAAGTGCGTGTAGTATGTGGACGAATGCCTAGAAAGAAATATAAATGATACTAAACAGTTGAATAAAAAATCAATCTGCCTAGCCTTTTCCCAACTATGTTGGGGTCGGCTTCCAGTCTAACCGGATGCAGCTGAATACCAATATTTTACATGGAGCGACTGCCTATCTGACCTCCACAACCCAGTTACTGGGTAATACGATACCCCTTGGTAAGACTGGTTGTCAGACTTTCGGACTTCTGAGAACCCGTAACGACTGTCAAAGATCCACGAATGACAGCCGGGACCAACGGCTTAACGTGCTTTCCGAGGCACGGAGGAGTCCCGGTATGAAAATATGGTCACCCATCCACAGACCAACCCCGGCAAGCGTAGCTTAACCTGATGGATCGACCCGTGCGGCTGTTACTACTTAGCCACGAGCTCCTACCTCCTCCTTGTCAGTTGAATAAAAAATATAGGGTAATAAAATTAAAAAGGATTAATTTTGATGATTCAAAAAAAAAATGTATTCCGCACGTAGCATAAATTACTTATGCAATATTCAAATGCGTTTTTCTCGTGATAATAACGATTACAACTTAGATAACGACCTATTTCATAAATGAAATTGTTTATTCTGTAAATAGGATATCCGAATCACTTTTACACATCTTAACATAACATAATATTAAAAAAGTAATAATAATAAGCTAGATGGAGTCGACATTTCCTATCTGCATGTCTACCCTTGAGAAGAAATGGCGAAACAACCTCAGGGGCCAGTCTCTTTTAAAATCCAGACGTAAAAAAGGCTTGGGTTGAACTGCTCCAAATTTTCTTTTTTCTCTTTTTATTTTTGCGTACTGAATGTTGACATGAATATTTACTTTGTAAAGTATTATATTATTTAAATTTATTGTGAATGTGAAGACTATGAAAATAAAGCAAACAAAAAAAAAGCAATGACTTACATTGCTTTTTTTTGTTTGCTTTATTTTTTCTCTCAGTTATTTTTAATCATGGTCTGGCAGTTTGAGTAATTTATGCGGCCTACCCCAATGTCCTTTCTTTGGTATTGTTCGTCGAATCGTTGAGCTCCTTAAGTTCTAAGTTGAGCTGCGTGATTACTGACAAATGCGTGCACTGACTGGACAGGTCCTCTCAATCTGTGTGGTTCTTTCCTCAAAAGACCATTTCAGACACCAATCTACATCATGGTCTTCACATGAACTGACCAAGATTATGTCTGGACTTTATAAGAGTTTGTTTCGGCCTTTCTTCTCAGAGTATTCAGATAGGAAACGCCGACCTCAACTAGTTAAAAAAAAAAACATGATTGACTTGTTTGTACAAACCTACTTACAGAAATAAAAATCATTTATCATTTAATCTTGGTCAGGCTATATGAGGACCACTCAAATCTGTGTGATTCTTTCCTCAAAATACCATTTCAGACACTAATCTACATAGTATCTGAAATGGTATTTTGAAGAAAGAATCACACAGATTTGAGTAGACCTGTCCAGTCAGTGCAAGTATTTGTCAGTAAACGTGTAGCTCAACTGAGAACTTAAGAAGCGTAACGACTCGATGAACAATACCAAAGAAAGGACATTTGGGTAGGCCGCATAATGTACTCTTTAACTGCCAGACCTTCATTATCATCATCATTCTACACGTGCAGCCTGTGGGCTGACTATACTCAAAAATCTTACAGTGCCCTCCGAGTCCAATTTAATAATGCGTTCAGGGTGCTGATGGGGCTGCGGCGATTCTGTAGTGCATCAGGGATGTTTGCTGAACATCGCGTGGACTGCTTTTATACTACGACGCGTAAGAGATGCACATCCCTGGTGCGTAGAGTTCGTGGCAGCCCCAACAGCATCCTTAGCATGATCGCTAGTCGGCTGGACTGTACTTACATCAGTCATTGCTGCGCCATTTGTCATGGAATGGCGCAGTAGTGATTGTTGAGTTGGTTTTTATATGTGGGTGAGTGGGTAGTTTTAAGTATTACTAACACTAGTCTATAAGAACATTGTTACTAACAAAATGGACACCATGGTCTGAAATAAAGTATTTATTATTATTATTAAAAAATACCGGCCAAGTGCGTGTCGGACCACGCGCAATGAAGGGTTCCGTAGTTGGGATGAACAAAACTTAACATTGTTTAAACTTAACACACTTATTGTTTTTTATAGGAAGCTAATTTAGTAACTAAGAATCTCTTAAAGTTCGACGGTTCGCCTAATTGTTGGCCACAGGTTAGAATGTTTAACCGAAGCGGACAGACAGGAGCGACTGACTTGGAGCGACCTTTAAAAGCTATTGTACCTACCACTGTTTGTCTCTGCATCACCCAAAGATTGGCTGATAGAAAATGCCTACAGCATTAAGACCGCCTCTGTACATGTTGTGTGCTTAAAGTATTAAATCCTAACTAATATTATAAATGCGAAAGTTAGTTTGTTTGTTTGTTACCTTTTCACGCCTAAACCACTGAACCGATCATCCTGAAATTTTGCGTATACGTAGTCACGTGTACAGAAACGGACATAGGGTACCTTTCATCCCGAAAACAAGTAAAAGTCCCGAGGAAAACAACAATAACGTTCTTATGATAATAGATGGCGCCACGTGTCTTGGATGACATTTGGCGCATGGGTAGAATTATGACCTGGATTAGGACATAGGATACTATTGATTCCGGTAGTGCGTTCTCGTAGGATAATTTCCGACAACCACGCGGGCGAAACCGCGGGCGGAAGCTAGTACATACATAAATGAGAGCTGGTAAAACCGAAATTGTACAGGCAATGTATTCTTACCTAAATTCTTCATCGCAATAAGCACATTTCCTTGTGATTCCACTGTGGTACTCATCGTGAAGAAGAGCTGAACTTCTGAAATAATTTTTATTTATTAATTTCTGAAAAAATAATTATTTAATCTGTTTGTTTGGATTTGAGGTCAGGCAATATTACTAGGTTTTTCCAATTAAGAATTTCAAAGTCACCGGTCAGTCTGGATTTGTCATCGGCATTGGCAATGTGCTCATCCTTTATCGAAACTAACAATATCTAGCGAAATTTGTGTAAAATACAGTCAGGGAAATTAATTGTTATGCAAATTAACACACTACGCCAGGGATGGCGAACGAATGGCACACGTGCCATTAGTGGCACGTAACAAAATAATTTGGGCACGACATCATTTCATCTAGTTTGCAACAGCAGAAGTCGAGCTAATTTGTTCTTTCATTTAGATAAATATAAGGGTGCGTCCACATCTGGCGAATGTGCCGCGAATGTGCAGCTCGCGAGCCGTTTGCGAGCTGCCCGCGAGCTGCGTGCGTGCATTTTTGTTCGTGCGCCGCTCCTGCGGCTCCCGCGCACAGTTCGCGCGTGACCTAAGCGCCGTACGCGATCAGCGCGCGGGCGGCGCGCTGGCGGCTCGCGTCTTCCTTCCGCAAAACAAACATAACTTACCCGCTCAGTTCGTTTCTGATTACTGGAGGCTAAGTACGTGTTATCATGGAGTGGTATCAGTAATATAATAGCTAATGATGCAGCAATTATATTAAAAGCACTAGTGTCGTCCGACATCTTCGAAAGTACTGAGCCAGTAAACGGAACTGTAAGTGCGAGAAATGAGTGCGCGCAGATCGCGCGCTACGCGCACGCCTTTTACGAGCCTTGCATGAGTTGCGCTAAAGAGGCGCACCAAACCATTGCCGTGACTGCACGCGCGCAGCTCGTGGGCAGCTCGCAAACGGCTCGCGAGCTGCACATTCGCGGCACATTCGCCAGATGTGGACGCACCCTAAAATTGGATATTATTGCGAACAATATAAGGTATAGGTATTCATATACGAAATCTCTTAAAGAGTCATTATACTCGTGATTATGAAGATCTTTTACTATGGGACCAAACCTGAAATCGCGAAAAAAGAATCAGCTGTTCCCTCAAAAGAATCCCATTTATGTTCGAATAACTCGTGAAATTTACGGAACTGCAGATTTTTTTCGCGATTTCCGGTTTGGTCCTATAGTAAAAGTTGTTCATAATGTTGAGTACAATGACTCCTTAAAGATTTCGTGTAGATAGACCTTCTATAGTTTTTTTCCAGTAGTCACAGAGTTAAGATTCTTTGATGGCACGTCATGGCCACATTCATTTATTTTTTTTTTTTAAATGATACGTAGATGTATAGAGGTTCGCCATCCCTGCCCTACGCCAATTTGCCGTGTTTTAGCCATTTCATAGACGCTGCGCTCGCTAGCTCAAAGGAGATATACTTACTCTAAAGGACAAATAAGATGACAGCGCAAGCACTCGTACTTGAAATAATGCTGTCTAATATGTTTGCGGAGATGACAGTTTAATTTGTAGCGCATTCGACAGAAACGACATTCATATGGACCCAGCATCTGTGGGATAAAATTGGAAGATTAATATAACAAGTGTATTATTTTATTTTTTTTAAAACAAGCTTTTATTACCCTGTATTATATCATCTAGGTCCAGAGTCCGAATCAAACGAGCCCAAACTAGATAGGGTTGCGTCGTTTTATTACCGAGTTCCTGATGCCAGTATCCGGCTCCATCATCAGATCAGCTCGACGGTACCAAAATATTGCATTGTCACCTATTTCACATACGTATGCCAAATTTCAGCTCGATCTAACACCGGGAAGGGGGTCAAATTTAACTTGCAAATTTTGATAAGGACGTCTTATATACGAACATTGCAAGTTAATAAAATCCTAATAAACAGACAGATAATATTGAGAAAAATATAGATTGACTTGCATTTCCCGCTGCTTCGCACGGATGCGTTCAAAACATGGAGGATCGATCGATGGATAAAACATGTCAAAACATCGAGACTTCTGTGCTAAATGTTTCGGATGGAAAATCCATATGTTATGAATAATGTATTAGAACAATATATAACATGCATAGTACTGAATCATTAAGAGATGTCTTCAGAACGGAGGGTTCCCTGACGCTGACTGGTATTTTTATACTTGAATTATGTTTATTTGTTAAAAACAATATGCAATATTTTAATTTCAAATCAAATTCTAAAAGAAACATTCGGAAACAATATAAATATGACATTAATTTACCCGTTATCAATAATATGATGTATTACAAAAGTACCTATGTTACTGCTATTCGTGTGTACAACCAGTTGCCGCCAGCCATTAAGCAATTAAATGGAAATATGTTTAAAAATAAATTGAAAAAATTTTTGATTGACAATGTATTTTATAATCTGCATGAGTTTTTTGACAAAAAATAATTTTTATGTGAATGCCTAACTTCCATCAAAACTATTGCATATCCGACTTGGGTAGACTGTTGAAACTAAAAATGTAATGTTTATAAATACGATCTTAATGTACACAGTTACGCAATAAATATATCTTTATCTTTATCTTTAGCATGGTAACTTTGAAGCACTATCCTTAGGTGCTTCCGTGCTTCCTACCAGAGGCGTCAGCGAATCAATAAATGAAATAGTTTTAAATATTACAAACCTTAACATGCCTCAACTGTATATGTCTCGCCAGCATATCCTTCTTCGAGAACCCCTTAAAACAATCCGTACACTTATAAGCGGCATCTTTATACCTCTTATCCTCAGCTCGTGCCCTAAAGTTCATCACGGCTTCTTCCTCACTCAATGTAAACCTCTTCCAATGGTCCTTGTCTAAAACTTTACTTCTTATCCATGAGTCCTTACCACAATTATTCTTTTCATTTATTTCTTCACATTCAATCTTCATAATACCATTTTCACCTCCAACATAAACTGCTGAAGGACTAAAGGGTTCCATATTGGTCTTTTCGTTATCAACTTTTATCTTTTCTTCTTCAAAAGTGACTTCAAAGTCTTCAATTATCTTTTCATTGACAAAGTCTAACATTGGATCATTATTACCTCCTGTCATGGATGTATCGCTAAAATAATCTATTTCTATGTTTTCTATCTTTTCTACTTTCTTGTCTGTGACAAAGATTTGGTCGGTTTCTATGCTGTCTTTTGTAATGTAGGTTTTAATTCGGTCAGTGAAGCTGACTACCGTTAGTGGTGATATGAGCATTGTGTTGTCGCGATCTACTTTGTATATTGTTTCGTAGGTGATCTGAAATTCATGAAGAAAAAATAATGCATTTATTGCACAGAGATATAAAGAGTAGCAGACACTCGCGGGTCGATCCATCAGGTTAAGTTACGCTTGCCGCAGTTGGTCCGTGGATGGGTGACCATCTTTACATACTGAGACTCATTCGTGGATCTTTGACAGTCGTTACGGGTCGTCAGAAGCCCGAAAGTCTGAGAACCAGTCTTACCAAGGGGTATCGTATTACCCAGTAACTGGGTTGTGGAGGTCAGATAGGCAGTCGCTCCATGTAAAATACTGGTATTCAGCTGCATCCGGTTAGACTGGAAGCCGAAAGGCAAGGCAGATTGATATAAAGAGTAGCAGACCAAACATTAACCCATATATTTATAAAGATGGACATGATTCTTTACCCTTTTTTAGCTAAGCGACAAGTCGTACATCTCGTTCTGTCTATTCTGTAAATATTTCACCGTGAAAACTAAGGTGATGTGAGCTGTCATTCTAACTGATGCTAGGGATTAACACTATTGACAGCTCACTCCACGCTCCCTCACCTAAGTTTTCACGGTGAGATTTGTACAGAATAGCACTGCTGTTGTCACAATAACTCATACATAGACAAGGTTTGACGCGTAGCTTGTTTATCCCGCGCCGCCATATTGATATGCAACATTAATTAGCAGTCATCGGATAATCGGGCGCTTATAAACTTCTTCCCACGAAAGAATAATATGGACATTCCTTTCTGAATAAAGAAGTAATCCCGGGTTCTCGGGATTCAACAATTTTGTTAAAACAACTATAACAAACTTAATGAAATCATAGCAGCGGTTATTTTGATTTAGTATCTTTATTATATTCAAAACAAATGGAATATCAATAAAAAAAATGATAATGTGCACAATGTGGTCAAGTAGTGGAAATTGATTTATCTGTCTAACAGATTAGTGATCGAATCGACTAATTTATTGTATTTTATACGAACAGAAGGGATTCTGAAAGGCATGGCCGTATTATTCTTTCGTGGGAATAAAAGTGAAGTTTAGGTATATTAGCGCCCGATTATCCGATCACTGTTAATTAGTCAGGGACGGATTTGGCAACAAAGACAATTTTTTTTGTTGTGTGTAAATATATACCGTCAAGCTGGACGTCAAAAGGGGAAGAGTGGACTGCTGCCCATTGTCCTCTTAAAATACTCCCTTAGTCGCCTTTTACAATAAACCACGGGAATAGATGGGTGGTTCTATTCGTTAAAACTTTATTGATATGTAATCTACACTTATACCCAGAGGATTTATTTTATTTTATTTAAGTTGGGTTTGCTCTCAAGAGTCTAGGTCGGAGGCGACAAAGACAGAGTCGACGATGGAGTGAACTTATTCAGAAGAAGCCTGTTGACTCTCACTTTGAAGAGATTAGGGTTGTATGCGCTCGGAAACACAGACGCAGGTAGTGAGTTCCACTCTTTTGCTGTGCGCATTATAAAAGAAATTTGAGGAGAGGATATAGATTTTCAGGGATTTTCAGTAAGTATATCGGTTGTTTCAATAGCGTTATATAACCGGCCCTAGTCCGGCTCTGTATTGACAACACTCTCTATATGTGCGTAATTGCTACGCAATTTTTAACCAATGTTTGGTGTGCTATTCTTCTATGTCTTTGATTTATTGGTGGGTTTAACATTAGAACTGCAGCAGTCAAGACGGTGAAGTTAGTGGCCAAGGGGCTGAATGAATTATTGAATAATGTTTGTCCAGAATATAGGTAGGTATGTAGTTCAGATGATTATTATACTTAAGGCGAAAGCGTCAAGGTAGCCCACGAATTTCAAACTTTCTTACGTTTTTTGCAATTTACAAGTGGGTATTAGATTGTACATTGATCAAATTATAATTTGCGGTCGTAACAAGTATCTATTTACATAACTATAATCATTAAAGTGATCAATACAACTCTTTAAGACCAGTAATCCTAATGAATGACTATTTTTATTATAATTCTACAAATACATATTTGTTACGGCCGCAAATCGTACCTACTTTATTTAACAACTTAATACTGACATGCAAATTGCAAAAAAACGTAAGAAAATTTGAATTTCACGGGCTACCCTGACGCTTCTCCCTTAAATAAATGTAGACTTTTTTGTTTGGAGTTCGATACTTACTGTTTTTTTTTTATTTACAAAATACCTACATATAACACGATTATCCTTACTTAGGATAATCGTGTTATATGTAGGTTTTCTTTTTATTAAGTTCAAGAATTGTTGATTAAAAAAATGCATTGTTATAAAAAAAAATACATAGGCGAAATCTCATTCTCGAAAATCGCGAAAACGAGATCTCGCGTGATTGTTGGCGAAATCTTGCCTCGAGATTGAGTTTCCTATGTGACATGGTAATACAGGTAGATGCTTTCACTTTATTCAACTTTTCAGTACCTAATACAAATATTTAATGTACATGAAAAATTATTATTAATCAAAAACAGTCACATTATAGAATTACTTTAATTATAGCATATTAATTGAATTAATACAGTCAAGAATTTAAGAGAATTTAAGTTAAATATCAAAATATAAGGTACAGTTTTATGAAAAGGGTTCGATTTTTTTTTTTAAGATAAAATTTTATGTTTGATCTTTCACTACCTTTTGCCCGCGAGAAATTTCTTGCCTGACCCACTCCGGCGCATCATATCGCCTGTCCACGCTATGACTTCATTTTCGCTTAGTGTTCTTTCTGACTTTCTCTTACGGGTCCTGGTGTGATATTAAATATTCCTTTCTAATGCCTTTTCCTTTATTATTTAATGCAAAAATATTTTTTCTACTCCAACTGGTATTTCCAGAGATTAGCGCATTCAAACAAACAAAAAAACAAACTCATTAGCTTTATTATTAGTATAGTTAATCAGACCCAGCTGACTGGAACCAGCACTGTCGCTCTACTTATTTCCTATGTCCAGCAGACCAGAGCTTACAATAGGCTGAGTTGATTGAACATAGGTTCTATGTTCTATGTTATTGGGTTTGGTTTCAGCACTTAGTCCTTCAAGTGGACCATTGTATGTGAGCCATGGCGGCCGTCGGTGGTTATTCCAACCAGCCCACCTCCCTCCAGAAGTTAATCACGGCTTCTGGTGTGTTCAGAACATCTGTGAAAGATCTGGATGCCCCGAGGTTTTCCATTCTAATCCGTGTCACGCCTGTGCATTCGAAGAGCACATGCACAACGATTTCCTCAGCCTCCATGCAAGCTCTGACATTCTAGTATTAGTCTTGAAGTAATATATTTTCTCTCTAAGGCTGGCACTGAAGCATGGGAATTGGCACAAGCAAAAAGTGAAACTTATTCCCAGTAGTGGGTGAAGTTGGGGCTCTGGATGATAACAATCAATCAATCTGCGTATCCTTTTCCCAACTATGTTGGGGTCGGCTTCCAGTCTAACCGGATGCAGCTGAATACCAGTATTTCATATGGAGCGACTGCCTATCTGACCTCCACAACCCAGTTACTGGGTAATACAATACCCTTTGGTAAGACTGGTTGTCAGACTTTCGGGTTTCTGACGACCTGTAACAACTGTCAAAGATCCACGAATGACAGCCAAGACCAACGGCTTAACGTGCTTTCCGAGGCACGGAGGACTCTCGGTATGAAAAGATGGTCACCCATCCACAGACCAACCCCAGCAAGCGTAGCTTAACCTGATGGATCGACCCGATAACAATAATAATATAATAATATCCTGGGACATTTCACACACGATCATCTGATCCCAAACTAAGCAGAGCTTGTACTATGGAAACCAGATAACTGATATACTACAGATACTACTATTTTTTTGTAAATACATACTTATATAGACAATTACACCCAGACTCAGGACAAACAGACATGTTCATGCACTAAAATGTTTGTCCTGGATGGGAATCAAACCCACAATGTTTTAATACTTACAGGTCCTCTCCAAGCCAGTTCTCTGAGAATCTTTTGCCCATTGAAACATTTCTCCTTAAACCTATGAAACTTGTGTAGTATTGTAGCACACTCGTAACAGAAGTATTGAGGTAGACCATCTTGTTCATTCAGCTGTTTAGAATAAAACCATATCAATTATTACAGTAGCTAATAAATTGTCAATGTTTGGGTGATTGCATTATTTGCAAATTATGGATGTAGAATGCTACCCTAAATTGCTCAAAGGATTTATATTTTGCCGTCAGTACAATGTGGTTGCGTATCGAATACCATAGACTGAAAAGCATAACCTATCACAGTGTGAAATCGAATATTAATAAAGTGAAATATGAAACTGAGCGAAAAATAATGTATCATTTTCTATTGAACTTTGGACGCTATTAAAAGTTTATACTGCTTGTATCGTACTGCATGCGGTCACACATACATAGAGACAGTAATGTTATACAAATATCTTTAAAAATGTATGTAATTAATTAAATAACTTGCCTGTAAAGCCATAACTTCTTCATAGTAAAACTTGAGTTGATACATATGGAAATGGTACATTTTCGCTTCCGTACGAAGGCATATTCTACACACTTTTAGGTCCGACATACTTTCTGTACTTTACTTATGGCCTATTTAGTGCTAAATTGTGCCTTTTACTATTTAAAAATGCTGTAAGCCTTTCAGGCACCGACTACCGCCATATTTGTTTACCTGTCAAAGTTAAGTCAATAAACAAGTACCTGTCAATCAAAGACTGATTTGTTCTGAAACATTCAAGATTTTGTGTCTTTTTGGAAACGCTATTAAATCTTTTGAGCGCCACGGTCTTTTATAGAAGACAAACGTTTCCGTGCCCGCCACGCCACGTCTTTATTAGAAGAAAATATCTAATCATAACGTTTATTACATTAAAATACATAAATAAATGTTTTGTGCATATTTTTACTCATCTTCCTGCCCTTATCCCATGTTACTTGGGGTCGGCGCAACATGTTTTCTTCTTCCATTCTCCCCTGTCAACCGTCACACTATCATTCACTCCCTTCTCTTTCATATCATTCTTTACACATTCCATCCATCTTTTCTTCGGCCTTCCTCTCCCTCTCCATCCATCAACATGTATATTCATCACTCTTTGAGTCACATGCGTTTCGTCGCTTCTCATCACATGCCCATACCAAGCCAAACGATTTCCTTTCAACTTTTCTGTCACTGGCGCAACTTTCAAACTTCCTCTTATATACTCATTTCTTACTTTATCCATTCTCGTTACTCCACACATCCATCTCAACATTCTCATCTCCGCTGCATGCAATCTTTTTTCATCCGTCTTCTTCACGGCCCAGCATTCAGACCCATAAAGTACGACAGGCCTTACCACGGACTTATAAATTTTCCCCTTTAACTTGAGGGGCATCCGTGGGTCGCAAGTTGTTCCTGTGACCTGTCGCCATTTCATCCATCCTGAGTTGATCCGGTGCGTTACGTCTCGGTCTACTTCGCCATCTCCTTGGACAAGCGACCCGAGGTACCGAAAGTCGGAACAGATCGATAAGGGCATTCCGGCGAGAGATATGGGCACAGGACTGGAGCGGCCGCCAAAATCACAAAACAGATACTCAGTTTTGGTCCGACTTACTCTCAGGCCAACGGTCTCGAGTCTTTCCCACCATACCTCCAATTTGCTCTGGACCTCTAAGCCGTTCTCGGCAATCAGCACAATGTCATCAGCGAACAGCATACACCAGGGAGCCGCTTCCTGGATATCAGATGTAAGAGCATCCATTATCAGCACGAAGAGGTAAGGGCTGAGTGCTGATCCCTGGTGCAAGCCGACAGCCACATTGAAGCTGCCAGTAGTGCCCACTGTAGACCGGACTTGGGTACTGCATCGGCTGTACATCGCTCTAATCAACTGCACATACTTCCCTGGCACACCTTTCTCCTTCAGCGCCCACCACAAAACTTCACGAGGCACTCGGTCGTATGCCTTTTCGAGGTCAACAAATACCATGTGCAAGTTTTTATGCGCACCTCTGTATTTCTCGCACAGCTGGCGGATAGCAAAGATGGCATCTGTTGTTCCTCGACCAGGCATAAAACAGAATTAGTTTTGCGAAATTTCACTCTCTTCTCTCAGTCGCCTTTCAATAACTTTCTCCCAAGCCTTCATACTATGTGACATAAGCTTTATTCCTCTATAGTTGTTGCACTCCAGCACATCACCTTTGTTTTTAAAGATGGGCACCAGCGAACTGTTACACCATTCGTCAGGTATGGCTTCTTCCAGCAACAACTTATTGAAGAATAAAGCTAACCACGTCCATCCATCTACTCGTAATAACTTCCATACTTCAACTGGTATTTCATCCGGGCCTATTGCTTTACCATTCTTCATCCCATTTATTACTATTCTCACTTCATCCATACTAATCATTCTCACTAAACCCTCATTTACTGGTTTATTCCCAAGCACACCACTCCAGCCATTCTCCTCATTCATTAGTCTTTCAAAATAGCTCTTCCACCTATCCTTAATTTTCTCATCATCCGAAAGAACTATTCCAGTTTCATCCTTTATACACTTTATCTTACAAATATCTCTCGTCTTTCTCTCTCTAGCTCTAGCAAGCCGGTAAAGATGTTTTTGGCCTGCTGGATTATCCAGTGTGTAATAAAGCTTGTCCTGGGCTTTTGCTCTTGCTATGGCCACAGCTTTCTTGGCTTTTTTCTTTAGAGCATCATACTCACTCTTTTTTTCTGCTTTCAAACTAACATTCTCATCTGCAACACTCTGCCATTACTTGAACTTTCTCTTCTTATCCTGCAACACATTCTGTATTTCTGTCGACCACCACCATGTATCCCTATCTATCGTACCCTTTCCTTTCGTCTCTCCCAAAATATCTTTCGCTGCACTCGTAATATACCCTGCCATTTCATTCCAACATTCATTTACACTTCGACCATTCATGTCCCCCATACCTATCATTTTATCCACTACTCGCTCATTAAATTTCTTCGCATAGTCATTCTTCTCCAGCATATGCCATTTTATTTTGGGAGGGGGTCGCTCTTTGTTTTTCTTGGGCTTTCTTTCTACAAGCATTTCCATAATTAGGGGTCTGTGCTGTGAGACTAGATCTTCTCCCGGTATTACTTTGCAATCTTTGATATGCTTTAAGTATTTGCGTCGTACTAGAAAGTAATCAATTTGCGTCTTGTGATTGCCACTTTTGTACGTAATTAAGTGTCCATCGTTCTTTTGGAACCAAGTGTTGGCTACTGCCAGGTCAAATGCGGTAGCGGATTGCAGCAATGTCTCTCCCTCGTTATTGACGTTACCAAATCCCCATCCTCCATGCACTCTTTCATAAACTCCTCGCATTCTTCCCACATGTCCATTAAAATCACCTCCAACTATCAATTCTTCATACACCGGAATGTTCATCAAAACTGTGTCAAAGTCCTCCCAAAACTTCTCTTTCACTCTTTCATCGCATCCTACCTGCGGTGCATACACACTAATTACATTCAGCACTACATGTTCTATCATAACTTTTACAACGATTAATCTATCATTAATCCTTTTTACCTCCATCACGCCTTCTTTCAAATTACTGTCTAACACTATTCCCACGCCAATTCTTTTCCCGTCACTCCTACAGTAGAAAAACTTATATCCTTCGCCGATTTCTCTCGCTTTCGTTCCTTTCCATTTTGTTTCTTGCAAACACGCCACATTTATTCGCCTTATTTTTAATACATCCGCTAACACTCTGGCTCTCCCAGTCATCGTCCCAACATTCCAACTTGCATACCTCAATCTCACTTCCCGAGCTCGCTTCTTACGTTGCCCCCGCCCGGGGTGGTGCAACAACCCTAGTCCTCTTCCCACAGGAGCCGGGTGCTGCCCCTGCGCGTCGCCTGTGGGGTACGCCCTAGCCCTATCGTGCATCATATCTTTATTCATCATAATTGTTGCTAATGGTTTTGGCAAAGTTTTACAGTCGGCCGCCTGCCTGACACCAACCCTCCTTGGGAATGCGATTGTTGATGGTTTACCCGCCAACGCTCGGGTGACCCAAGGTGCTATATGGTATGCACTGGGTCTGGAGCTCCCTTAGTCAAATAGTCGCCTCTTACGACACCCACGGGATGAGATGGGGTGGTCCTATTCTTTCTCCGGGACCGACACGGATCCCGGATTGTACATATTTTTACTATTAGGTACCTAAAAACCCTAAACTTTTTTTTAATACAAAAATTTTTTTACTGTCCCAGGCGCCGTCGTCTTTATTAGAAGTTAGTTTTAATAATGAAACCTCTCACATTATTTATTATAATAATAAAACTTTTATTTCAGACACTTGTTCCATAGCTCTTTGTTAGTAATAGCTTCCGTCACTATGTTAGTACCTATAGGTACTTAATTACAATTATTCTAATTCATATTTATTTTCCTGCAGTTTTGCATACGGGTCCAATACTCCAGGAAAACGCCGTCTGGCCTATTCCCAATCACCTTCAGGATGCTATTGACACTCCCTCGAATCCTGCGTAACAATGATGCTGTTCTTTTTCGCATAATTGCTGAAAAACTATCGGTAGCCGATTCAGCAAACAGCATTATAGGCCCTCTGCGTATGTCTAACCCACAGGCTGCATGTGTAAAATGCAGTCATTTTACACATGCAGCCTGTGGAAGATCACCCTTTTCAAGGCATACTGTCAGTACAGTATACCTTGAAAAGGGTGATCTTAACCGGTCTCGTATATCTAGCAATCCTGCGGGCCAACATATTGCATCGGACCGACAACGCCCTTCGTTCCCGTCCCATATCCTGGTCATCATTCAGATCCTCAGCTACTAAGTGGCCAAGGTACTTAAAACAAGGCACTCTGTTTAGGGCTATATCATATAGGTACACCGGCGGCACAGCTCTATGCTTCTTTGTACTAACCCCGAACACCATGAATACACTCTTCTTCACATAGTACAAGAGGACGTGGGTCATGGCGTATCTCTCACAAATCTCAAGCAGTCGCCTGAGTGCCTCAATTGAGGCATGTCGTCCGCCATGCTGTCATGTGTGTGTGTCGTTGTTATTATATTTCAGACAGAATAGAACACAAATAAAGCCAAATAGATAAGTAACAAATATAACAATACACATTCTATAAAATCATTAAAATATAAGTACTTAGTCTTGCCATAAATATTGTCACGAAGAAAAAAAAAAAATTATTGCAAATAATATTTATTACTTTTACAGTGTGTTAGTTTTATACATAAATATAAAACAATTTAAAATATAAAAAGCTTATTCGAAGTGGTCTCCATTGGCTGCAATACAGTCCTTTAAACGTTGAGGCCAGTTATCAATAGAAACACGCACTCTTTCCATGGGAAAATTCTTCACTGCCAATCGTAAGGATTGTTTTAGGGACTCCAAATTATCATGGCGTTTAGAGCAAAAACTGACCATAAATCATAATCCAGCGGATTAAGATCGGGACTAGACGACGGCCAGTCTTCAGCTCTGATGAAGTCGGAAACGTTCACTTCCAACCAAGACTGCGTGGACCGAGCTTTATGACCCGGCGCCGAGTCTTGTTGGAAGGACCATACTTGGTTATTGAACATGGTGTTGTTAAGGGGCTTAACTACCTTCTCAAGAATGGTATCTTGATACACTTGTGCCGATGTTTTGATACCTTTTTCACAAAAAAAAGCTCAGTCAATCCTTCATAGCTAACACCCCACCAAACCATCACTGAAGTCGGATAATGCCCACGTTGCACTCTGTCGACTAATTGGGAAGCTTCCTTAGAGCTTTGAGCATAAATACGGTCATTTTGTTTGTTAAAATGTTGCTCAATTGTGAAGATTTTCTCATCCTTAAACAAAATTTTTCTGTGACCTCCCTTTGCGTACCGCTTCAGTAGTTGTTTCGATTTTACCACCCTATTCTTTTTTAAATTATCAGCCTGGTACACAAACATTTGACTAATACCAAGCGTATAGAGAGTTTTAAAAATTGCATTTGGCTCCATACCAACTTTATGTAATGCAATCACAGCGATTGGGTTCTCTTTATCACCCCACTCCATTTTAATATCGCAAAATATTGTACAGATGGCGTCTGCAGGTCAAGCTACCCGAAAGTGTCAAATTTTCCCAATCAACCTTGAACCTAACGCTTTAGCGATAAGGTTGAAAATCTATTAAATAAATCTGACAGATTGTAGTAGCTTGATGTGCTGGCGACTCCTCTAGCCATATCATCATACAATTATTATTTAATAATTTCTGGTGCCCGAATATGTTGCAAATCCAAAAAGTGTGTTTTAGTTGTAAGGAAAACAATAATGTGCCGCCCGTGAAATTTGACATATTTCACGGGCGGCATTCGTGTAACACAACCAAGTTAAGATGATAAGCTAGTGGCTCAACAATCCCGGTTCGTGACTGTACATGGTTTCGTCTCGAGTTAACTTTATTAAGATTTAAATTCCTTTTATGAGCGCTACCAACAGTTTGTCAATTAACCTGATCTGAGCTAGAAGTTATTCAGTTGTCACCTCTCGGACCCTTGTGTTGCTCTAACACACTCTGTGACGGAGACGGAGTGTGCTAGAGTCAATAACTATCTTTATGTAAATGAAGTCCGTGTAAATGTTAATTTGTGTACCTCTAGTTGTAGTATTTCTAGAATAAACTTTGTATTATATCAGGAGGAATTTGTTTAATTGATTTCTTCCTTACAGTTTATACCTACCTTATAAATTTTACTTAGGCACGGTTAAGTATAGTCTCACATAGATAAACTAAATAACATCTTAGGTTTACCAACAAACATCTGTAACTACCAACTCCGGGCTAACAAGACGTGTACTGCTGGACTTAGACCTCCCCCAAATATCGCCACCGCGACCGGTCCTGCGCCTCTCGCATCCACAGGACTCAACATTTTGGGATTCAACATTTTGCAAATTCGACATTGTAGTCCAGAAGGAACAGAAAAGCGTGATTACAAGTTTGGAACCATGAACCCACCTTGAGTAGTTGGATTGTTACTTGTACGTTACCAATATTTTATACCGGAGGCTCATCTGTCGCTTTATAATTATACTTTTTGTTGGAATTTGGTGGGGATGTGAGAAACAAACCATTTTCTGCTGTGAAGATTTGAAGAGAAGCAATGCTTTATGGTTTCACTAATGAGTGCATGAGGTTACCATTTAATGAGATAGGGCCAAAAAGAAGGTAATATAAAATTTAATTATTGTTTTCATTACAACTAAAACAACTAGCGCCCAGAGGGGCCTTGTTAAAGATTTCTGTAGGGGTTCACTTAATTTTTTTTTTTTTCGTTTCGCCCAAACTCCTACTTTTCGGGGTACATTTGTTCCTGTAACTGATCGACTTGAGCTCCTAGGCATGGAGTTGCCATCTGGTCTCCACTTCGGCGCCACCATCGAATACAAGGCCCCAACTGCGGCCAAGAAACTGGGCATCCTCCGATCCTGCATGGAGTATTGCAGCCACCTTTGGGATGGATCAGCTAAGTACCAACTAGCTGCGCTTGACTCGGTGGAACGCAGAGCTAAGAGGCTCATTGGCGACGTAAAACTGGTGGATGCCAAGCTTCATAGCTTGGCTCATCGCCGCAAGGTTGCCTGCTTGTCGGTCTTCTACAGATTGTACTTCAGAGAGTGTGCCCGAGAACTCCACGACCTCATTCCACCGGCCCCCTTCTACCATCGGACATCTAGACGCACTGCCAGTTACCATCCCTACCTGATTGCTATTCCACCAATTCGCACTAAGCGCTTCCAAATGTCTTTTATAATGCGCACAGCAAAGGAGTGGAACTCACTACCTGCGTCTGTGTTTCCGAACGCATACAACCCTAATCTTTATAATGCATGGGAAGGCAAATGCGATGCCTTGGGCATCTTTTGTGATTTGTCCAAGGCATTCGATTGCGTTCTTCATGAAACGTTAATCAGGAAACTCCGCCATTACGGGATCCGGAACACCGCTCTGGATCTTCTTACTTCATACTTGAGTAATAGGATTCAGAGCGTTGACGTTAATGGAAAAAGATCACCCGGATCTATAGTAACAATGGGGGTCCCACAGGGCTCGATTCTTGGTCCTTTCTTGTTTCTTATTTATATTAACGATTTGCCGTACCTCATTAAGGATAATCATGATATAGTTCTGTTTGCGGATGATACTTCACTTTTGTTTAAACTTAAACGTCAGCAGCTGGTTACTGACGATGTAAACAGAGCGATCTCAAAAGTAGTTCACTGGTTCAGTGTTAATAATTTACTCCTTAATGAAAAAAAAACCAAATGCATTAAGTTTACGCTACCTCACGTTAGGCAGGTGAAAACTAACGTGTTGATAAAGGGTGAAGAGTTGAATCCTGAAGATAGCACAGTATTCTTGGGCTTAACTTTGGATGCTAAGCTTCAGTGGGGCCCACATATAGATAAATTGTCAAAAAAGCTAAGCTCCGCAGCATACGCTGTTAGGAAAATTCGTAATTTAACCAACATAGAGACAGCCCGTTTAGTGTACTTTAGCTATTTTCATAGTATAATGTCGTACGGTATTCTGTTGTGGGAAAATGCAGCCGACATTCAGACTATCTTTGTTTTGATGAAAAGAGCTGTTCGATGCATTTATAAATTAAGTCCGAGACAATCTCTCAGAGAGAAATTTAAGGAGGTTAATATAATGACTGCCTTCTCAGTACATTTTTGAAAATCTTTTATATGCCCATAAAAACATTAAATTGTTTAAAAAATACAGTGATATCCACAATATAAATACTAGGAACAAACACAAATTTGTTGTACCTCCAACAAGGCTCAAGAAAATAGGTGGGTCATTCAGGTGTCAATGTATACGCTTTTATAATAAACTTCCAAGCCACGTTCAAGATCTGAGCCTTAATAAATTCAAATCATTCATTACACGCAAGTTGTGTCAGAAAGCTTTTTATACCGTTAAAGATTATATTGAGGACAAAAAGGCTTGGGATTGAACTGCTCCAAATTTTATATTATTTTTATTTTTGCATACTGAATGTTGACATGAATATTTACTTTGTAAGTATTATATTATTTTAATTTATTGTGAATGTGAAGACTATGTAGGTCATTGCTTTTTGTTTGTTTGTTTTATTTTTTCTCTCAGTTATTTTTAATCATGGTCTGGCAGTTTGAGTAATCTATGCGGCCTACCCCAATGTCCTTTCTTTGGTATTATTCGTCGAATCGTTGAGCTCCTTAAGTTCTGAGTTGAGCTGCGCGATTACTGACAAATGCGTGCACTGACTGGACAGGTCCTCTCAATCTGTGTGGTTCTTTCCTCAAAAGACCATTTCAGACACCAATCTACATGGTCTTCACATGAAGTGACCAAGATTATGTCTGGACTTTATAAGAGACTGTGACCTCTGAGTATGTTTCGGCCTTTCTTCTCAGAGTAGTCAGTTAGGAAACGCCGACCTCATCTAGTTTTAAAAAAAAAAAATATATATATATTGACTTGTAAAAGTGTTTGTACAAACCTACTTACAGAAATAAAAATCATTTGTCATTTTCCAAGTGAGAGTGAACAGGCTTCTTCTGGGTAAGCTCACTACATCGTCGACTTTGTCTCTGTCACCTCTGACCTAGACTAGAGTCAAGAGCAAACCCATCACAAATAAAAAAATGTTTTGCTCAAGTAGGTAATAATAATTATTTTTTCATACGAATCTTTTGTTTCACGTGTCGCGCTATGGCGAATTGCCTCTTTTGCACTCATTAAATTCAGTACTGAACTTTGTAAACAACTTATTTTCATTGGAGCATATCGCTGCGCGCTCCACTCATTGAAATACTATTGTAAAGAAAGTAAAAGGTAAGTATTACTTAATTGATGTTAGGAGCTCGTGGCTAAGTAATAACAGCCGTGCGGGTCGATCCATCAGGTTAAGCTACGCTTGCCGGGGTTGGTCTGTGGATGGGTGACCAACTTTTCATACCGAGACTCCTCCGTGCCTCGGAAAGCACGTTAAGCCGTTGGTCCCAGCTGTAATTCGAGGATCTTTGACAGTCGTTACGGGTCGTCAGAAGCCCGAAAGTCCAAGGGACCAAGGGGTATCGTATTACCCAGTAACTGGGTTGCGGAGGTCAGATAGGCAGTCGCTCCATGTAAAATACTGGTATTCAGCTGCATCCGGTTAGACTGGAAGCCGACCCCATCATAGTTGGGAAAAGGCTAGGCAGATTGATTGATAGTTTGTCGTTTATTAAATAAAATACAAAACTACTTAAAATACTTTACTTAAAATATTAGTAGTTACATAAATTAAAAAAAAAATATACTAAAATTTAAGCTGGAAGCGCCAGGGTAACCCGCGAAATTAAATTTTTTTGCAATTTGTAAGTCAGCATTACGTTGTATGTTGATTAATGTATGATTCGCGACCGTAACAAATATGTATTTACAGAATTATAATCATTATAATCAGTAATACTCGTTAGTTGCGTCATAGTCGTAGTTGCGTCAGTTTTGAGATTCGGAGTTATATTCTGGGGTAACTGTACTGAGAGGGAGAGGATATTCAAAGTCCAAAAACGTTGCCTACGATCAATGACTAGTCTTAAAAACTTTTTAGCAAAAAATAAAACCGACTTCCAAAACAAAACACTACAAAGTGAGAAATAACTTTAATTTCGGTAGTCGGTGTCTTGGGTTTTGTATTTTCGTTTTTTGCCACCGACTTCCGAAATTAAAGCTATTTTTCACTTTGTAGTGTTTTGTTTTGGAAGTCGGTTTTATTTTTTGCTAAAAAGTTTTTATTTTTCACTTTTTAGTTGTGGAACCTACCCCACACTAATTCGAATACATCATTGAGCACAATAATTGTAGATATAGCCATGTAAATAACAGTGATAGGAAGTGGAAGGAAACACCATCACATCATCCACATAAAATAAGTGGGAAATATACGCATTATTGAAGCTAACTCAAAAACTCCCCAAGCAAAGTTAATAAAATTTATATGGGACCACCTCGGAAGTATACCCTATCAAACAAAAAAAGAATTTTCTAAATCGGTCCATCCGTCTTTGAGTAATCGCGTAACAAACATACAAAAAAAAAAAAAAAAACATACAGAAGAATTGAGAACCTCCTCCTTTTGGAAGTCGGTTAAAATACCGACAGTTGTGCACCTGTTCTCAAGTCTCTAAACTTACTCACCTTTCCGTGTTTGTATATACTTGAAGTTGCAATATTTGTTAGAACAAACATGCTTTTTACCCTAATGGACGATATTAGAACACGTCGGGGATCTGTTAGATCACAATACAAAAATCTAATGTTTACAGGTAGGCACAAAACAGCATTCCTTCTGCAACGTCATCGGTCAAGGCGAGGAAAGCGCAGTTATTTCTTGATGCTGCAAAACAAAAGGCGCAGTTACAAATGGAACTCATTGATAAGAAGCTAGCCGTCGATCTGGCTGAGCTGGAGAGTCACAGCTCTCACACACACTCACAGTCAGGAGGTGAATTGGTTCACCGAGTGGAAGAATGGCTACAGACAAGCCAGGAGGTGGAAAACATGCAGTGTGTCACTAGTGGCAATAAGGACGATGCACTGTGTCCGGCACATCGGCAAGATAACTTGCAGCACATGGGGGACGCCGGCCCACTACCGCCCGACCTGGAACCCGCACTCAACCAGCTACGCACACCGCTGCCGGCGACAACTCGCGGCGGCACTGAAGATACGATGCACATGCTGGCGAGCGCACTTAAGAACCTAGCCGCCGCTGCCACTACTAAAAGTGCCAATCAACCTGGTACCGACGTTAAGTTGCTCAACCGATTGTGTACGCCAAAGGATTTACCTAAATATGACGGTGATCCTCTAGAGTGGCTACAGTTCAAACGAGCATACGAAGAATCATCGCAGGTCTGCAATTTCACAGATCGTGAAAACTTATGGCGACTTAGGAAAAGTCTCCATGGACCAGCTAAAGAAGCAGTCATATCACTGCTGATCGGCGTCACATCTCCCGACGTCGTGATGTCAACCTTGGAATTACAATTTGGAAACCAAGACGTTATTGTGTCAAGAATACTTCGTGATATCAGTAAATTACGACCGATGTCACAGGAATATCAGAAAGATATTGTTCCCTTCTCAGTCAAAGTGAAGAACTGCGTGGCAGCAGTCGCAGCAATCGGTTGCGAAGATTATTTGAAGGGAATGAACATAGTGTCGGGAATATTATGTAAATTACCGACAGTCCTTATCTCTAAATGGACTGACTACAGTTACCCACTACTCGACGAGAAGACGAAACCGGAACTCGTCATCCTTTCCGAGTTCTTGAGCATAGAAGCCGAAAAAGTAACAAGGTGGTCAGTGAACTTGTCTTGTGGGTCTAACTCCGAGTATAGTTACAGTGATAACAAAAACCGCTCGCAATCACAAACACTTCTAGTGAACAATAACAAAGACCACAGTGAAAGTGAGAACAATAGTGACAAGTGCCGGTTCTGTCGTATATCAACACACCCACTACCAGACTGTAAAAAGTTTCGGAAAGCGTTACGCAAAGACCGGTGGACGTATGTCAAACGTCACGGTATCTGTTTTAAGTGTCTGACGTCACGACACAAGAAAGACTCTTGTAATGCCACCGCGTGTGATATCGATAACTGTGGACAATGTCATCATCGCCTGTTACACTTTAATATTAATAAAAACAATAATGGTTCAGTGCCGTTGCAAAGTGAAAATGATAAAAAAACTGAATCGGAAAATATTACGCCTGTAGAATCAATAACTCACTTAAATATGGACAGCTCCTGTAAAGTGTTATTAAAAACTGTGCCTATCTTCATACACGGTACTAACGGAACGGTGCGTAGTGTTGCGCTGCTAGACGACGGGTCAACTGTGACACTGATAAGCGATGAGCTTGCGGCGCGCGCCGGTTTACGCGGCAATAAACAATGTATGCGCGTGTGTGGGGCGTGGGACAGTATGGAAGTAGTATGCGATAGTGAGATCTTGGACATAAAGCTATCTAGCGGTCGAGGAAATAACTTTACTATTAGGGCACGTAGTGTTAAAAATATGAACTTACCTGTGCAAAACTTAGCTGCAGTTAACCTCAGTGATTATAGACTGAAACCTGAAATAAAAAGTTTAATTAGTGATGGCCAATGCAAACCTGAAATATTGATAGGCCAAGACAATTACAATTTGTTTTACCGTTGGAAATAATAAAAGGCAAACCAAACGAGCCGTACTTCACCCGTACTCCATTAGGGTGGTGCATACATGGTCGTGTGCGCACGTCGCTCGATGTAAGTGCGACGCACGAATCTACTTTCTTTTTGAATGAAGAACATGAGATTATGAACCTGGAATCTGAGCGTATTCTGCGAGATATACATGAGACAATACGCCAGTCATATGCGATCGAGTCTGCAGGCATTACTACAAAGCCCAGACAAAATATAGAAGATACACAAGCGTGGGAGCACCTTGAACGTACCTGTACACTGAGAGATGGCAGATGGTATGTTGGCCTGCCATGGAAACACCCACACTGTGTGATGCCTGACACGTACTCTAGTGCTGTAACAAGACTCAGAGGTGTCGAGAAGAAAATCAAGGCAAGCGAAGGTTACGCTTTAAGATATAAAGAAAGAATCGAACACCTATTAAGTAACGATTACGCTTCACAAATTGATGATACAACGGGTTCTTCGCAAACATGGCATCTTCCTCATTTTGGTGTAGATAACCCCAACAAACAAAAGTTACGACTGGTATTTGATGCTGCCGCCAAAAGTAACGGCATGTGTCTGAACGATTATTTACTGAAGGGACCCGATCTACTCGTGTCACTATACGGGGTTATGTTAAGATTCAAAGAAAACAGTATCGCCGTCCCTGGAGACATAAGAGATATGTATCTTCGAATAAAGATTATAAAAGAAGACAGAGATGCTTTACGCTTCCTATGGAGAGAAACACCAAACGAGCCAGTGAAAACCTACGCTATGAGTTCGCTAACATTTGGTGCTAACTGCATAAATAGTGTGCGCGCGAGCGGGAGCAGCGGAGCTACCATCCACGGAGGGGAGCGTGAGGTACGCGGGCAGCGGAGTAGCGCCGCGCCGGCCGCGATCGCTTGGTGAAGGAGTCGCCCGAAACCTAGGTGCATAAAGGGACGCACGCTGTTCTCGCTCCGCTAACTCTTGAAACTTTACTTGTTTTACTTGTCCATCGTTAACACTGGGTGTGAGCCCAATGTCAAAATCGAAACACCTGGAATTGCGAAAACTGAAAAGAAACAGATCCAAGTCAGGTAAAATGCGACCCAGAAAGCTTGTTTTTCAACAAAAAGAAAAAAAGGACTGAAGATGAAAATTACGGTCAAAATTGTGTGAAGCCTGATTTGCACGCAGAAGATTTAGAAAGAATGAAAAAACATTTTTAACAAATTTGGAGAAATCTGACGAAGATAGAAAGGGAAACAGTCCTCCAGAGTGATTGTAGTAAATGGATGGAAATGCGAAGGAATTTGTTAACAGCTTCCAATTTCGGCAAAATTGTAAACAAGAGGAACACGACGTCAGGTAGTATAGTTAAAAGTTTACTATATCAAAAAGATCTTTCTGGTGTTACTTCCATTAAACATGGTAAAATTAATGAAAAAATTGCTTTGAGTCAACTGGAGCAGCAAGAAAATATTCAAATTATGCGCTGTGGCCTATTTATCAATAAAAATCATCCATTTTTAGGAGCAACTCCTGACGGAGTTATAGATGAAAATAGGATCGTAGAAATCAAATCAAATAACTTCTTCCGCTCTGGGTGGAGCGGGAGGGCGTGTCAGACTTTTACTGACTAAAACCCACCCGTGTTCCTTCAGTTGCCTATGCCAGGGCCACGGTATCTTTTTCAAACAACCCGCGACCCCAGCGGCATCGGCCCTATTGGACCCCATCTTTTGCTGACATCTCTTTGAGGCGCGCGTGGAACACAACGCGCCGTCGACCCGGGCCTGGTCCTCACCGGACGGCGAGCTACCCACTACTCACCGTCCGCAAGCCCGCGCCTACGGTGGCCGGGAATCGGCTATCCATTCTCGCCGCCCAGGCCGTCTCCTGCGGCGACTGAGGGCGTGAGGCTGCCTCTCCCTCACGCGTTCCGCCTCCTCCTTCGCGAGCATTACCGCTTCGCAGAAGGAGGTGACGGCCTCCCATGCACTCTCGCTCCGCACCATGGCCTGGACCAGGCTCGGACGCGAGAGGTCCAGTATCAGCCTACAGAACGAATTTTGAAGATGCTGTGAAAAACAGGAAAATTACTTTCTGGAAGTATGTTAATGGCCAACTGTTGATTAATAAAAAACACCACTGGTATTTCCAAGTGCAAGGACAGTTAAATATTACAGGAAGGAGAGAGTGTCCATTTGCCGTGTGGACTGGTTCAAATGAACAGATAAAAACTGAACTAATACAATGCGACCAAAACCTGTGGAACGATCATATGGTTCCCAAACTAAAGACGTTTTACTTGGAATCTTTACTGCCGGAATTGTTGGATCCGCGAAAAACACGCAATATGCCTTTGAGAAAAATAAGCCCTCCGACCTTATGCAACGAAAAAGCTAAGAAAAGAAAACAAAATCCAATAAATTCTCATTTTTCCAAGGTTCCTAAAATGCAGGAAACAACCGACAGTAACGACACCACAGTTATACAACAATTTAAGCAATCCATTGTTGATTTCAATAATATGTAAAACACACAACAACAACACACAACCTACAACAACACAACAAGAACAACGACCACACCACACTACCACACCACTTACACCACTTTACAACTTTTATGGAGGATTCATAAAATGGATGTAGATACTCTTGTATGTAATTAATTAGGTATTAAAACACTCATGTGATATTATTCGTTTTTGATACCCTTTATCATAAAACAGTTGTATAAATAACTAAATCATAAAAAATATGTTAGTCGTTTGTAATTACAACTACGGAACCCTTACTAATCATGGCCCGACATGATCTTGGCCGGATTTTTTATTGATAAAGAAACATTTTTGTTTTTAGTAGTTATGAATGAGAAGTTATTTTCGATGGAACATTACTTTTTGGTATTACGGTACTACGATATTTGTGTTAGGTACCTACGAATGTTGCGCGTCACTCTGTGGAAAAACCGAAATACATACCTAATAAAAAAGAAATAAATTAGGTACGTACGTAGTAGGTATATTTTTTTTTTATCCTTATATCCTTTCGGAGTTTTCCGGTAATTTAAAAAATGTTATCTCTGGCTGGATATACTGATATGCCGGCGCCGCGCCGCCGCCGCCGGTGCGCGGGGCGCCGCGCGCCGTGCCACCGCGTCGCGTATTACTGTAGAGGGGGCGGGGCGAGAGGGACGATGTCGCTCGCGTTGGGCTGCAGGGGCGCGCTCTTAAGAAATAGCTTACTATCAATGGGGCCCGTCATCTATAATAAAATACCTCATGCCTACAAAGAAGAATCATTAAGTATATTTAAAAAGAGGCTAACATCCATAGTAATAAGTAAATGTTATTACTCTGAACAAGATTTTTTGGATGATAAGAGTTTATAATGTTAGATCAATTTACCATCTTTATTTAAAATTTCATTATATACCTTGTTTATTTTTTGTTATTAGTGTAGTTATTTTTTTTTTTGTTAATGTAAGTAAAATAATCTATTTAATAAACCATTTGTAAAATATAGAAATAAGATTGTTGTTATTGATGTTCAGTTTATGTAGGAAGGCTGTAGATCCTCATAAATGTACTTTTTTTTTTATTTGATTGTTTTGAGTAGATATTAATATATATTTTATTACTTTTGCATGCCGTAAGGTAGAGAGTGTTGGAACTGCTTTTACAGTGTTTACATCTTATTTTGTACCCACATTCATTGCAAAATAAATGATTTCTGATTCTCGGATTTCGTATTTTATTTCTCGGGCTACCCTGGCGCTGTCGCCTTAATTAAGGCCCATCCGCACACAATAGTTCCCACACGTGACCTACAGTTCCGTACCGTACAATTCCGTGACGTGCTATTCGTACATGTCAGTGGGGACACAGACGCGAGCAGTGATTTTTATTACACTTGGGGAGTACCTATCGCAGTTCCACGTGCTTGTATAAAAATGCCTCGATGTTCAAGAGCACAGTTAGCAGTGATTGCTTTAATATTAGATATTTGATTTTGCTTTAATTGATTTGATTTTGATTTAATTATGATTTGATTTTAATTTTGATCTGATTTTTGTTTTTCATTTTAATTTAATTTCGTTTTAATTGATTTGATTTTGATTTAATTATGATTTGATTTTAATTTTTAATTGAGTTTTGATTGAATTTTGACTGTGATTTTGATTCTAATTTTAATTTTAGTTGTAATTCTAATGTTGATTTTGATTTTAACACTAACATAGCTTGTAAGTTCTAGTTAGTACTAATACAATATGGATGATTTCCGAAATAAAAATGATTGATTGTTTGATTAGATGAAGAAATTTATGTGAGAAAAAGGCAATAGGTTCATAACGCGTGGAAGAAAAGAGAAGAAGAAGGAGAGTTCGCCACCCTATATAAACATTTGATAGATGATGAATCAAAGCTCATAAATTGGAGGATAAACGATATAAAGGAAAAAAGGATTACTGCGACCGTGTCAGGCAAAATATTGTGCGCTACAAGTTTACGTCGGATCACTGAACGCGTCTGAGCGTCACTGACGTCAACGAACGTCACTGACACTGACGAGTTCGAATGGTGTGTTATGAAATGTATGAAAAAATATTTATTTTCACTGGTACTGTGAGGTATGGAACTATCAGTCACGTGTCGACTGTGTTGTGTGCGGAATCGGATAGGCCATTAATAGGTAATGTAATTATTGTGAGGGTGGGAGTTCACTTCACCAGCGCTTTCTAGGACGAGCCGCCTCAGCTAGCGCCATCTATAGGTAATTTTTCTCGCTTTCCTACGAATCTTCTTCATTCTTTCTCCTCTTTCTCTTCTTCTTCTTCTCTTTTTCTTCTTTTTCCTGCTGACTTCCAGCATTGTTTTTTCTGATTCTGTAAAAAGAAATTGATTCATCAATATTTTCCCGACTACAGAAAAGGAAGCTTGACGTTTTCTTGAGGCAGACGTAAGGTTGGATACCGACATGGTCATATGGACGGTTGCAGCGAAATTTGTATGTCATTCAGTTTATCTGCCCAAAACTCGATTTTTTTTTTATGGCTTCGCACGGGTTATGCGTTAAGCCAAACTCGATAATTTATCTTAAATTCTGAATTCAAACAATGATCAAGGCTGGACGAGAGTAGCCGAGGCTTTGTGATCTTTATTTTTGTTACTATAAGTTTCATAATATATTTTTTTTTATTTATTTATTTATTCGTTCTATAGTTCACACACATTATTTACATTTAAATTGGTGCCATCATAAACTCATTAGAGTTTTACCGTGCACCAAAATCATCGACTACATCATTTATATAAATTATGAAAGTACTTGGTTAACAACTAAAATTGCAAAGAGGGTGTAAGCTAAATAGTAACAGTTATCCAATACCATTAGCGAGCGAACACGGGTGACCAATCTGACCGCCCCTCTTTAAAACAAAAGTGGTGGAGGAATGTTTTTGAACAGATACAGGTTGTTCCTCAAAGTAGTGTTTTTAGTAATATAGTTAATTTTTCCCAATAATTTTTTTTATTATTTTATTAGGGTTAGGTTTTTTGGTTCTCATAATATATTATTAGGTATTAATATTTTGCACGAAATATTGCTTTAATTTGTTTTTTATGTTTTTCTGAGTTAGTTCGTCCCTCAATGATATAGGTAGTTGATTAATAAGGTAAGGTATTATATACTTTAACGATCTTTTGCCGTGCAAATTCGTGTATTTTGGAAGTAATAGCTTAGCATTGATGGTGCTACGAGTCCTAATTTCATTATTGTTTATAGTTTTTATTCTTTTTAGATTCTCATTAAAGAAATTTTCTTTTAATAGTGCAAATTTAGTTTTTTCATGTATAGATATTATTTTACAGAATTCAAATAAATTACGGTAGTCATTTTTGTAGTTCTTCTTAATGTTATGCGGGACAATTGCTTTTAACATACGCAGTTGAAGTGTGTAGATTTGATCAAGGTGAGTCTTATATGTCCTTCCATAGCTCGACAGACCATAGGCTATCGTAGATTCGACCAGTGCTTTGTAAAGCATTAACAAAGTTTGATATGGAATTTTGCATCTTATAATAGAAAATTTAGCCAACATACATCTCAATTTATCACACACCCCGTTAATGTGCTCCTTCCAATTAAGACGGCTATCAATGGTAAGCCCTAAGTACTTTTGGCTATCTACGAGGTCTATGGACTCACAGCTGCAAGACTTGGCTACTTTATTAGGGCAATTGTTATGCAAACACTCATGACTGTGAGCTGTTAATTTAGGCAAGGAAGAGCTTCTATTTTGACTGGAACTAATATACATTAATTTGGTCTTACTAGCGTTTAATACAAGACCAGCGTCGTGAGACCATTTGGTTAACAAATCAAAGTCCTCTTGTAGTTGCCTTTGGGCATCACTAACACTCCGTCCAGCAGCTACAAGGCAGGTGTCGTCGGCGAATTGATATATCTCACACTTTTTTATGACATTAACAAGGCTATTTACATAAGTGAGGTAGTGCAATGGCCCAAGGACCGAACCTTGCGCCGTTCCTTCCGTTACGATGACTGGTTCACTAGTCGCGTCACTGAGTTTGACCATGTATTTTCTGTCATCAAGATAGTTTCCGCACCAGTCGAGTAGTTTGCCTCTAATTCCGCTGTCATGAAGACACTCCAATAACCGGTCATGTCTGAGCGTATCGAATGCCTTACTGTAGTCTATAAATACTGCCAAAACGTGCTTTTTTTCATCTAAGTGATTATGAATACTATCTGTAAACGTTGATAGCAGCTGTGTGGTATTCTTTTTTGACTGAAAGCCATATTGTTTGTCAGTTAGTATTTTGTTTTTTTCATAGAATTCGTGTATTTGTTTACAAATGTATTTTTCTATTATTTTATCAATAGTAGGCAATACAGTAATAGGTCTATAGTTGTCGTAATCCAACCTGCTTCCTTTTTTGTGAATCGGTCTGACAATCCCTGTTTTAAGTGTAGATGGATACTTGCATGTTTGTATGCATAGATTAATTAAGTTAGAAATCACCGAGGTGATTTTCGTACACAATACTTTGATGTCTATAGCTCTAATTCCATCTATTCCTGGGGCTTTATTATTGTTCAAAGACATAATGATTTTTTTAACAGAGTCAGGCTCCGCAGGCTTTATACGCATACTAACGTTAGCTGGAGCTGTGTACTCTGCTTTATTTAACAATTGTATTGAGCACTTAGGAATAATTAACTTTACGCTGTTATCAAAAGAGTGTGCAAAATTATTAGCAATATCTTTAGAGGTTAAATTAGATTTATTAAATGAATTCTGAATAACATCATCAATGGATTTTTTTAGTCTTCCTGTGATTCGATTAAGTACTTGCCACAGCTGTCTAATATTGCTCTTATTTGATAATATTTCTTTCTTTATATTATCGTTTTTAGTTTTATGTATTAAGGTATTAGCATAGTTTCTTGATTTATTATATTTTTGTTTTAAGACTACGTTATTAGAATCTTTTATCCACTTCATGAATAATTTATCCCGATGTTCACAGGCTTTGATAATTTTTTTATTCATCCATTCATTTTTACTACGGGAAGAGCTACATTTAACTTTAGTTTTATATTCTGATTTTTTATAACATTCTTGGAACTGGGTATGCACGAAGTTATATAGGGCTATAGGACATTTTATACCCTGTGAATTTTCCCAATGAATTCCATCGAAACATTTCATAAGTTGATGATTATTTATGCAGGTCTTGTATTTAGGGACATCCTGTATTCGTGCGCCAGAACATGCGAGTATCACCGCGCGATGGTCAGCCAGTGTGGTACCGAGTGCCGCTGTAAATAGGTCTTGTGTACGGGATCGCGCGTAAATGTGATCAATACAAGATTTACTTATTTTCCCGTTAGATATTGCTATTCTAGTGTGCTCAGTGATCCCGCACAAAAGGCCCATGCTACACAACATGTTATTGTATTTATGCCTTACAGGATTATCCGTTTTTAAATCTATGTTAGTGTCACCCAATAAGTATAATTCTGTGTTTTTAGTAAAGTTTTGCAGTGTAGTTTGTAGTTCGTCAATAAATAGAATTTTACTAGAACTTGGTGGTCGGTATACCGCACACAGGTTCGCCGTATAGTTTGAATGGGTGGTGACTGTGCAAAATACACTTTCAAAATGTATAGTTTTTACATTAATAATGCTACATTTATGTTTATTATTTACATATACTATAATGCCACCACCCCTTCTAGACTTTCGCAGAGCTGTGTACATTCGGTACCCGTTTATTTGATACAGAACACTATTGTTTTCTGATATGTTACTTTCAGTTAGAATAATGACATCAATACATTTTCTTGAAATAAGAATCATTTGCTCTAATGCAGAGAAGTTTTTGATAATTGATCGAATATTAATATGCATGCACAATAAGTTAAGTTGATTACTAGGGGTACAATTTAAGAAGTCCTTTACATTTAGACAGTCATTCAACTCGTTAATATCACAAAAGGAATACGCCATTTTCGGGTATTTATGACATTCGTATAATGATTTGATTGGTATCAACTTGCGATGTCATACCGTCTTACCTACTCCTTGTTGATAGCTAATCCACGTATATCACTCATAGTGCGTAGGGTAAAAACTTTTTCGCCGTCTTCTTTGCGAGCTTTGACCTGTCCTCTTTTGAACCACACGTATTTGAATTTGTGATTGACTTTTAGCTCCTGCTTGGCATTCCAGAATAGTTGCTTGTGAAGTTTTGTCATGGCTTCTCTAACGTATACGAAATTTTTGTTACTTTCTTCGCTAGCAAGTACATCGGAAACAGTTAGCTTGACATTTTTGGCGGCGGTAATCCAATTTTCTTGGACTTCTTCATCTTTGAGCTCCACTAGTATGTTAGCCGTCTGTTCTTTCCACCCATGAAGTCGTCGTGCACATTTGATCTCTTGTTTCGGCTGATTCAGTTTAAGTGCAATATTATCCACCAGACGTCTGACATCTTCATTATTTTGGGTTGGCACATTTGCGATTTCCACGTATTTTGCAAGCTTCTCTTGTTCCATCTCATTCAGACGCTGTTCTAAGACACCTACACGGGTTTCCAAGTTGTTATTTTTATTCATTAGTTCCGCATTCTTACGTTCAAGAGCCTTAATTGTTTGCTTGAAAGCTTCCATAGACTCCATTGCTTCATCAAGTTTGTCGCTATGGAACTGCAAGGAATCGCTTAAATGCGCCATTTCGTTTTTAATGGCTTTTTCAACCTCTTTAGTAATGTTGCTCAATAAACTTTTTGCATTTATTTGTACTGGTGTATCTTCCTCTTCTACCTCGTCATCTTCAGGTGTAATGATGGATGAGTTACGTCTCGAGGATTCCTGCTGGCATTCGCGGCAAGTCCACTCCAGACTGGGTGCGGCTTTTAATGCCGCGATCTGTTTGTTAGTTAATCCTGAGCATTTTAGGTTCAGGTGCACTATTCGCTCACACTTACTGCACTCTAACCCCGGTAAAGATTTTGTTATATTTTTTTTACAAATATCACACTTAGACATTTTTATGAAAGCTGGGGGTATTCGTATAAGTAAGCTTAGCGTCCGCGCGTTCGTCACGTATAGTAGTCCGTTGATGACTCTAAGCAATAGGTTGCTGCCAGAGGTAAAATAACCGTGAAAAGAATGTAAATGGCGAGGCTTCATGTCCAGCAGTGTACTGCTATAGGCTGATGATAAAGGAAGCTAAACTGCCAGTGTCAATGTTCTTGTATCGTATTCCAGCAGTGTACTGCTATAGGCTGATGATAAAGGAAGCTAAACTGCCAGTGTCAATGTTCTTGTATCGTATTCCAGCAGTGTACTGCTATAGGCTGATGATAAAGGAAGCTAAACTGCCAGTGTCAATGTTCTTGTATCGTATTCCAGCAGTGTACTGCTATAGGCTGATGATAAAGGAAGCTAAACTGCCAGTGTCAATGTTCTTGTATCGTATTCCAGCAGTGTACTGCTATAGGCTGATGATAAAGGAAGCTAAACTGCCAGTGTCAATGTTCTTGTATCGTATTCCAGCAGTGTACTGCTATAGGCTGATGATAAAGGAAGCTAAACTGCCAGTGTCAATGTTCTTGTATCGTATTCCAGCAGTGTACTGCTATAGGCTGATGATAAAGGAAGCTAAACTGCCAGTGTCAATGTTCTTGTATCGTATTCCAGCAGTGTACTGCTATAGGCTGATGATAAAGGAAGCTAAACTGCCAGTGTCAATGTTCTTGTATCGTATTCCAGCAGTGTACTGCTATAGGCTGATGATAAAGGAAGCTAAACTGCCAGTGTCAATGTTCTTGTATCGTATTCCAGCAGTGTACTGCTATAGGCTGATGATAAAGGAAGCTAAACTGCCAGTGTCAATGTTCTTGTATCGTATTCCAGCTGTGTACTGCTATAGGCTGATGATAAAGGAAGCTAAACTGCCAGTGTCAATGTTCTTGTATCTTACCTCTTTGGATACGGCTCTTTGAGATGGGCGGTGCGGTAGTGTAGCTTCAAACTGCAATTTTGAGTGAACCGTTTTTCGCACATCGAGCATTCATAGGGCTTTTCACCGGTGTGTGTCTGAAATATAAAACATTCACAACCTTTTTAAAGGTAAGTATAATTGCGGTATAAGGAAGAGGGTGTAAAGTTGACTCATCCTCCAATGAAAAGGGAGGAACCTCCGACCAGACGGGTGTTGTGTCTGGTGGGGTACTGCCCGACGACTGATGTCGAGACAATGTTCTAGTAAAGCTTACCAGTTGATGTCTCGTCATGCTGCTCTTGCTGTTGAACTGCATGCGGCAAGTAGGACAATTGTACAGCTTCTCTCGTGTGTGGGTGTTTAGGTGAGCTGCGATGCTGATGGCCTGTGAAGAAATCGACATTTACATTTAATAAAATAGTAAAGAAGAATTTTTGTCCATTTGGAATTGGTGTGCCGGATGTCGAGGCTGACATACGAGCCGACACGCGCTGCTGTCGTATTTTTATGTTAGGTAGTGAGTTTGTAACTGTGTTGTGACCCAGGGCCCCGAGTGACACAGTGTGACTCCCGTGCAAGCTAATTTGGTGACCCTTCCATTATCTTAATTATCCTTCAGAGATTTGCTTCACCTTTGGTCACTTTCAAGTCATTAGGTTATTTTACCCCTACTAGTATAAGTAGATATACACACATCAAAAAAGTTTGTGATTAAAAACTGATATATTTTTAAAATTTAACGTTATCAAGAAAATGTGTTCACGTTATATCTTTTTAGGGTTCCGTAGCTGAAAAAGAAAAAAAGGAACCCTTATAAGATCACTCGTGTGTCTGTCTGTCGCAGCCAATTTGCACCGAATCTAATGGACCGAGGTGCACATATGAGTTTCTCTGACCCAAACATGGAAGTGTAACATAAATAAAGGAATTTTTAATATGGGGAGTCACTTTTAGGGGCAAATAAGAAAAAAAAAAAAAACAGTTTTGCAAACTGTACCGCGTGACATATCAAATGAAAGGGCTTACTGTGAGTTATTTTTTTAATAATTTTAATACTGAAAATAGTTCTATACATATAGATTACAGGAAAACCTATAAAAAGTCTAAGCTTTTAAAATAACATGGTAAATCTCTCAATATTGTGCGTACAAACCTACATTTTCAATTGGAATGTATGGGCTAACAGGTTTTTCAATTACAATGTTTTTTGTTTTATATTCTAATTCTATATTTTTAGAGTTCCGTACCTCAAAAGGAAAAACGGAACCCTTACAGGATCACTCGTGTCTGTCTGTTCGTCTGTCACAGCCAATTTGCCCGGAATCTTATTGACAGATTAAGTTGAAATTTGGTACACGTATGAATTTTTGTAACCCAAACACGGACGTGTATAAAAGGGCTTACTGTAAGGGTCTAATATATATATATATATATATATATATATATATTTATTTATAATTTTCAAATGAACTGTTTTAAAGTTATTTAAGAAAATATACGAAAATTGAGCATTCCCCCCTTATCTCCGAAATTACTGAGCCTAAAATTTGAAAAAAATACAGAAAATAGTTCTAAACCTATAGATTACAGGAAACTTATAAGAAGTCTATGGTCTTAAAACAACATGGTAAATCTCTCAATATTGTGCGTACATACATAAATTTGCAGTTGAACATGAACATTGAGAGAACATGTTTTTCAACTACAATGTTAAGTTTGTTCTTGGGATAAATTCATCCCAACTATGGAACACTCATTGTGCATAGTCCAACACGCACTTGGCCGGTTTTTAAGTAAAGGATATAAAAAGAAAAAGAAATTATAATATAACAAAAAAGATTTAGCTCGCGGGCCGCCTCGCCCCTCCTCACCTACGCGGATTTAAATTACACTCTAGGGGTACGGCAGACAAGACCACGTGGAGTCGGTTTTGCAGCGATTCGTTTCTATCTCTAACTTTTGTAGCACAACATATTAACTTTTTAAGACAATATTTTAATTTAAGACTATATGACTAATAATTTGATTTAATACCATGGAAAAATACAGCGAACACCCGATATTCGTTAACAAATAATTCTACTGTTTGATAAGTCCGTTAAACAAAAAAAAAGTGATAAAAAATTCATTGAATTGTGTTTCTGTGAAATGTTTCATTCAAGTAAATAGTAAAAAAGAATTAATGAAAGGCAATTGCATGCAGCCGAGATGAGAATGCTAAGAGGGATGTGTGGTATTACGCGAATGGATAGAATAAGAAATGAGTATGTAAGAGGAAGTTAGACTACAATACAGCTACAATACATATTGATCCTATAAGGGCTCCGTTTTTAGGGTTCCGTACCGAAAGAGTGAAACGGGACCTGTCTGGTCCCTGGTCTGTCACCAGGCTGTATCCCATGAACCGTGATGGTTACGACAGTTGAAATTTTCACAGATGATGTATTTCTGTTGCCGCTATAACAACAAATACCAAAAAACAGAATAAAATAAATATTTAAGGGCATTAAAAAAACGGCAAAAAATCATGTCTGTTGTATGGGAGCCCCCATACAACAGACATGATTTTTTGCCGTTTTTATAAATAATGGAGCGGAACCCTTCGTACGCGAGTCCGACTTCCACTTGGCCGGTTTTTTTTCCTTTTGAGGTAGGGAACCCTAAAAATGTGAATATTATTTTAGTGTGTATCTTACGAGTTCCACGCGACGCGAACGAAGTCGCGGGCAGAAGCTAGTAATTAGATAAACCTCAACGTACCGCTAGTGAAGCTCCACAAATCTCACAGACGTGTCTTGGCTCTTTTTTCGAAGGAAGAGGCTCATCCTTATGTTCCTCTCTGCGATGTTTCGTGTAGGCCTTCAGACTCGAGAACTTTTTGTTGCACTAGAAATAATAGTCTATTTATTACATACAATACATTAGAGATCTCCAGAATAGGGTTGATGACTAATATTAGAAAAGTTCGAACAAATAATGTTTTTCCAAAAAAGACAGTAAAATGAGATAATCGAAAAAATCAGTAAAATCCGATATAAATATGGAGAAGCTACACGCATTAAACGTTTTTGGAAGGGATTATTCCCATTCTTGTCGCGCGGTACGGGCAAGTTACATAGTCGTGACGTCACTTCTGTGATAATGCCGTCTTCGTCTAGCAGTTATTTTAAAACGTTTATAACTTGGCAATTTTTTAATCTTTTACACTTTTTATAATATTCTTTGCTTTATTTGCAAACAAATATTTTTTAGCTTTAAATTTAAAAAAAAAAGAGTCTTCAAAAGGGTCGTTCTTCTTTTCTACCGACAAAACCTCCGTCAAACTTTTGAAAATTATGTATCACAATTATTTTGTAAAAAGCAGTAATAATAAAAATGGACGAGTTTATGATTATTTTAATGAATGTATTGTCAAAAGATTTTCTTTTCGTTAAGAGAAAAAATTGTGAAACTGAATATTTAGGAAGAAAAACGATTTTTTTCTCGAAGGGTACATGTTTGCGAATGTATTTGTAATTCTGTCTCCGTATTGTCTCTATAGTTCTAATATAGACAAAGTATAGTTACAGGTAATATTTTTACCTCTGAACTGTAAGCAGTTCAGTTGTAAAAATATTTATATTACGACAAAGTTTAAAATGGTTTCGGGATGCGTACTGGCAGCCTGCTGAAATAGGTAATTGTGAAACACTTAAAATATACGAAAACATACTATGGTACAAGGATGGTCTTTCCGAGGTTTTACACAAAATTTTCTTCCTGGCTTCGGTATTGATGGGGCAAGGATCTCGCATGCCAAATCCCTGAAACAGATGAAACAGACCATACAATATAAGAAATAGTTGTAATAGCTAAACCTTAATAGAGCTAACGGTCAAGATATCCGTATAATAATTTGGAAATAATTTAAAAATTTCAACTCTTCAATCTTCTTCAATTCAAAACGTTTTCATTATTTAAATATATGTTACCGGTCAATCCCGATTTCAGGCCAAACTAGTTTGTCTTATGTCAAATCAGTTTATCCTACGCGTGATATGTCGCAGCCAACTAGCTTAATTAGCCGTTTAGTTAATAGCCTAGCCTTTGGAAGTAGCGCTCGCCGGCCGCTACGTCGGGATCGCTCGCTTCGCTCGCTCGGCTCTTGCGTGGATGGTCACAGTTTTAACCTAATCCTAGTTATAAACCGGTTTGGCCTAGGACAAATTAGTTTGGCCGGCAACATATACATTGTATAGGAGTCAAATTGCAAATTTTAATTCATTATTTTTTGTTGCATTGGTCGGACTGAACACAAACTCAAAACGTGTCGTCTTCGAAAATGCCGGAAGTGACGTCAAAAACCAAGTCAATAAATATTTATTCTTCTGCTACAATTCTCATTATGTTATGTAAGAAAATGCGATTACTGCTTGAATAAAGTACAAAAATAATTTAACTTAAATGATTTGGTGTTAAAAAAGCGAAGTTAACAAAGCAGTATAATCTTTGGGGAGGCCTTGGCTCAGCATCAATGTAGACCAACATAAAAAAAAACAAAGCAGTATCGTGGAAAATGACGTCACATCATGGCCGCGACAGTGACGGACGTTTGAACAGTAGTAGACAATTGTTGAAGTTTGATATTTTTTTGAGCATTAAGCAGTAGTTAAACCTCCTCAGAACTGAAGTCCCGTATAGGGGACAATTTTTCGAGTGTCGCCTCCTTGTGTAAAATGTTGTAGTAGGTAGTTAGAAGATTTGATTGCTGTAGGTAGCGCACACGCGATGAGATGGTTGATAATAAGTAAGGATTGCAGAGCGGTTCGACATCGGAAGGGTGACGAAAAGAATTATTATTTCGAGTTGCTCCGTACTGTAGGTAATGAGGACGTTAAATTTGACTTTTAATACTTTTCTTGGGTTTATATGACTATGATTTATTTAAGTGAAAAAAAAAAAATACTTGCATATTCCCTATTCCCGTAATTAAAAACGTTTGAATCTATTCGCAATGTCATATCAGCGACAATCAATGTCAAAAACCCCATATATTATTTGACAGATTGAGACTGATATCTGAGAATGCAAAAGTTCTTAAAAATACGGAATTCTCTCCTCAAGCTTTACATTCTTCAGTTTAAATCTATATGAACTTGAAACGTAACTTACTCAACTACTTCGTCATGCTTGACTGAATGAAACACATGTTCTCGGTAAGCTTTTCGCGTCTCGAACTTGATGTCACATCGCTCACAGTAGGTGTCAGTTTGCGTCACACCTTCTTCAGGATTCTAATAATCAAAAAAGAGTATGTTATTCTAAGCCTCTTTAGTTTCTATGTACATGCAAACACGAACCTGATAATTTACAACAGGTGAGGGTCAAGAATTGATCCTTGGGGAACTCCGCAATGTGTTATACTAGAGTCAAAGCAAAATAAGCTCTTTAATTTATAAACCTTTACAACAACAATTGTTGTATTAGATTCAGAGCAATTAATTAGATCTGCTCCTAGAAAGCAATTTTATTTTCCAGAATATCATGCTCTACTCTATTAAACGCTTCATGGAAATAGAAACTGATTTTTTATCTGAAAAAGTTTCTGATAGTATATGGTGTGCTGCAGTCGTAAATAAATTACAACATAACATCGCGCTTGTAATCCCCAAAGGGTAGGTAAGGGTCTGTGACTACAGATCTGCCTTACTACAGTTGTAGTACACCCACATTTTGCCGGTTATATTTAAATCCCATGTAATACGAGTAGCCTATTGCCATCAATCGGGCACAAATCAAGACTGCGGACTGCTACTGAGAAATTCCTGATGGAGAAACCTAATAACACTGCCCGACCTGGGACTCGAACCCAGGATCAGCAATAGGACTTGCAACCAACGAGGCAATCTACAAATGCATACTTACAACAACAGTATCTATATGCATGCTTTTTTTGTGCTTGTCGAGACCTTTTGCACTGACGAATGACGCGCCGCATAGAGTACACACGTGCTCGCTGCGATGCGTGCGCAAGTGTGTGTAGTATGTTGATAGGTGTCTGGATGAGAAACAAAAATTAATGTAACATTACTTTCTAGCTGAGTGAATTAATATCTACAGAAAGAAAAACATTTTTTATTTATTTATTTATTTTTTTGTTAGCCTAGTTTGTACTGGGCACGCCACAATTGCGGCGATAAGTCCCCTCTTTGAGGAGTGGTTGGAGAGGCGTCACGGCATCCTCACCTTCCGCCTGACGCAGGTCCTCACCGGACACGGTTGTTTCGGGATGTTCCTGTTCCGGATAAGGCGGGAGGAAACGCCCGGGTGTTACCACTGTGTGGATCGCCCGGAGGACACGGTGGAGCATACGGTGGAGGTCTGCCCGGCTTGGGCAGAGCACCGCCGCGTCCTCGCGGAGGCGATCGGCGGCGGCGATCTCTCGCGTCCGGCCCTGGTACAGGCCATGGTACGGAGCGAGAGTGCATGGGAAGCCGTCACCTCCTTCTGCGAAGCAGTAATGCTCGCGAAGGAGGAGGCTGAACGCGTGAGGGAGAGGCAATCTTTGCGCCCTCACGCCCCTAGTCGCCGCAGGAGACGCCCTGGGCGTCGGGAATCGATAGCCGATTTCCGGCCACCGTAGGCGCGGGCTTGCGGATGGCGAGCAATGGGTAGCTCGCCGTCCGGTAAGGACCAGGCCCGGGTCGACGGCGCGTTGTGTTCCACGCGCGCCTCAAAGAGATGTCAGCAAAGATGGGGTCCAATAGGTTGCGGGTTGTTTGAAAAAGATACCGTGGCCCTGGCATAGGCAACTGAAGGAACACGGGTGGGTTTTAGTCAGTAGAAGTCTGACACGCCCTCCCGCTCCACCCAGAGCGGGAGAAGTTATTTGATGATTTCCCATCCAAAAAAAAAAAAAAAAAGCCTAGTTTGTATCCCACTGCTGGACAAAGGCCTTCCCTTTTCCCTTCCATACCTTTCTGGCTTGTGCGATCTCTGGCCATGTTGGCCCTGCAAACATGATCAGATCGTCACACCTTATTATATTAATCAGAGAGACTTCAATTAGGAAGACTAAGATTAACAGATCCGCAATGCACCTCCTCGTCGCGCTCCAATATGAGATTCTGGGTAGAAGATCTGGATATTCTGAAATGGAAATCTGTTGAATCTGAATACTGATGAAAGTATACCTGAATTCATCTCCGCAATGAATGCATTTTCTTACTACCCCGTTGTGATAATCGTTGTGAAAAAGAGCTGTAGTCCTGCAAGTGAAAAATACGTATGATGTAAATAATTGAATAAGAAAACATGCTCAATATGATACTTCAAACTCCACCTAACTACAATACGGCCGAAGAATCATGGCCGGTCCGAACTTTGCGCAGAAGGCTACTCAATAACATTTTTTAGGAATCAAATGGTGATATGAGGCGAGTGTGAGTGAGAGAACATGCGCAAAAGTTCGCAGAGCCTATGTTCAGACCGGCCATGATTCATGAGACCGTATTGTGCAGTACATACTCACTTCAGTGGGCACACGAGATCGCACCTCAAGCATTTGTACTTAGTGTAGTGTTGCGCTATGTGGCTCGTAAGTCGATTCTTCAACTTAAAACGCATGGTGCAGAAGCGACACTCCACTGGGCCTAGTGACTGGAAATACATTTATAACTAATAATTATATATATATCCATAGGTCGCTGGTTCAGATCCGGCTCGAAGGACCAAATGTTGGGGTGTAATACCAAACAGTGAAAATGTTATGTATTTGTTGTGTAAACTTGTGGTCTGTTATGTTATGTAAATGATTAGGCGAACGAGTCCCTTGATGCATTTATTGCTACTAAATATAATTACACAAGTATTACACTTAAATGCTATGTTAGAGAAATGCACGGCTAAACAATATTGATGTGCATAAATGAGTATGACGTACAAACTACCAAAAAGGTCGATGTACAACGTAGCTCGTACAGTTACAGAGAGATGGAAATTCGTGGATAGACAGCTGGAATGACAGATTGCTATTTATGTCACCATCTGTCAAGCCTTTTCCCAAATATGTTGGGGTCGGCTTCTAGTCTAACCGGATGCAACTGAATACCAGTATTTTACATGGAGCGACTGCCTATCGGACCTCTACAACCCAGTTATTGGGTAACATGATAACCCCTTGGTAAGACTGGTTGTCAGATTTTCGGGCTTCTGATTACCCGTAACGACTGTCAAAGATCTACAAATGGCAGTCGGGACCAACGGCTTAAAATGCTTTCCGAGGCACGGCGGGGTTTCGGTAATTAATGCATGGCCACCCTTTCTTTAAGCCATAAAAAAATTATAAATTTACTAGATTCTGATCATTGCGGGCAAAGGATTACTATCCAAAACCAAAACAAAAAAGTGGCTAAAAAGGATATCATTGTTAACCCCAAAACTACAAGTCGCTTGGAAGCTTTTAAAGTTAAACTCATTAATAAATTAACAGTTTTGGCTAATCATACTGATCCTAATGATCTGTATGATTATTTTTTTAATATGTACTGCCAACAATTTAATCTCATCTTTATTCCCAAGACTATCTCGGTTAATATTAACGCGTCTTTCAGTGATTGGGCTACCATTGGTATTCATAAAAGTAGAACACGGCTTTATGAACTATACAATGAAAGGTCTTTTGTAAACACTGCTGAATTTAATTTATATGTTAGAAACTATTCAAAATTATTTAAAAAAGTTTGTTGTATGGCCAAGTCGCGTTATTTGAGTTCGAAGATTAAAAACAGTAGTAATGTAATTAAAACGACTTGGAATATTATTAATAGTGAAACGGGAAGGTCTAATAACCGAAGTGCTGACTACAGCCTGTCTATTAATGACAATATAATAAAATCAGACTCACTAGTCGCCGCGGCCTTTGAAAATTTCTTTTCAGATATTCCCGTTTCAACTACTAAATCCCTTAACTCATCAACTTCTGTTGCCGAGTCTTTGCTTAAGGAAAATGTTAATGCTTGCGATTCGGAATTTAATTTTGAACAAATTACCTGTAGAGACATAATTAAAACCGTTCACACTTTAAATGTAAAAAAGACAGCAGATCTGTGGGGTAATTCTGTAGAAGTTGCTAAGTCTATTATTGACATTGTAGCACCTACTTTAGCTCTTATCTTTAATAACTGTATCGACTGTGGGGAGTTTCCTGACCTCATGAAATATAGTAAAATAATACCTTTGTTTAAATCAGGTAGTACATCAGACCCCACAAATTATAGACCTATTTCAGTACTACCTACGTTTAGTAAAATTTTTGAGAAATTAATTTTAGACCAATTGCAAAGATTTTTTAATAAACATAAATTATTACATAACAAGCAGTTCGGTTTTACAAAGGGTCGTTCAACTACTGATGCCGGTGTTGAACTTTTAGGACATATTTATAATGCATGGGAAGACAAATGCGATGCCTTGGGCATCTTTTGTGATTTGTCCAAGGCATTCGATTGCGTTCTTCATGAAACGTTAATCAGGAAACTCCGCCATTACGGGATCCGGAACACCGCTCTGGATCTTCTTACTTCATACTTGAGTAATAGGATTCAGAGCGTTGACGTTAATGGAAAAAGATCGCCCGGATCTATAGTAACAATGGGGGTCCCACAGGGCTCGATTCTTGGTCCTTTCTTATTTCTTATTTATATTAACGATTTGCCCTACCTCATTAATGATAATCATGATATAGTTTTGTTTGCGGATGATACTTCACTTTTGTTTAAACTTAAACGTCAGCAGCTGGTTACTGACGATGTAAACAGAGCGATCTCAAAAGTAGTTCACTGGTTCAGTGTTAATAATTTACTCCTTAATGAAAAAAAAACCAAATTCATTAAGTTTACACTACCTCACGTTAGGCAGGTGAAAACTAACGTGTTGATAAAGGGCGAAGAGTTGAATCCTGAAGATAGCACAGTATTCTTGGGCTTAACTTTGGATGCTAAGCTTCAGTGGGGCCCACATATAGATAAATTGTCAAAAAAGCTAAGCTCCGCAGCATACGCTGTTAGGAAAATTCGTAATTTAACCAACATAGAGACAGCCCGTTTAGTGTACTTTAGCTATTTTCATAGTATAATGTCGTACGGTATTCTGTTGTGGGGAAATGCAGCCGACATTCAGACTATCTTTGTATTGCAGAAAAGAGCTGTTCGATGCATTTATAAATTAAGTCCGAGACAATCTCTCAGAGAGAAATTTAAGGAGATTAATATACTGACTTTGCCTTCTCAGTACATTTTTGAAAATCTTTTATATGCCCATAAAAACATTAAATTGTTTAAAAAATACAGTGATATCCACAATATAAATACTAGGAACAAACACAAATTTGTTGTACCTCCAACAAGGCTCAAGAAAATAGGTGGGTCATTCAGGTGTCAATGTATACGCTTTTATAATAAACTTCCAAGCCACGTTCAAGATCTGAGTCTTAATAAATTCAAATCATTCATTAAACGCAAGTTGTGTCAGAAAGCTTTTTATACCGTTAAAGATTATATTGAGGACAAAAAGGCTTGGGATTGAACTGCTCCAATTTTATTTTATATTATTTTTATTTTTGCATACTGAATGTTGACATTAATATTTACTTTGTAAGTATTATATTATTTTACTTTATTGTGAATGTGAAGACTATGTAGGTCATTGCTTTTTTTTTTTTGTTTGTTTTATTTTTTCTCTCAGTTATTTTTAATCATGGTCTGGCAGTTTGAGTAATCTATGCGGCCTACCCCAATGTCCTTTCTTTGGTATTGTTCGTCGAATCGTTGAGCTCCTTAAGTTCTGAGTTGAGCTGCGCGATTACTGACAAATGCGTGCACTGACTGGACAGGTCCTCTCAATCTGTGTGGTTCTTTCCTCAAAAGACCATTTCAGACACCAATCTACATGGTCTTCACATGAAGTGACCAAGATTATGTCTGGACTTTATAAGAGACTGTGACCTCTGAGTTTGTTTCGGCCTTTCTTCTCAGAGTAGTCAGATAGGAAACGCCGACCTCATCTAGTTTAAAAAAAAATATTGACTTGTAAAAGTGTTTGTACAAACCTACTTACAGAAATAAAAATCATTTATCATTTATCATCATTTATCATTTCACGGACCGACCTCGGCAAGCGTTGCTTAACCTTGAAGATCGACCCGGGTGGCTGTTACAGCCACGAGCCCCGCCAGATTGCTATTTATGTATTGTATCATGAACCCAAGTGAGTGATCCCTGCGTTAGAAGCTACGTATACAAGACGGCAGTGGCATTAACGACACATCGGGACATGATTCTGGACCCATTGCATTTAAATTTTTCGTCGGTTATAAAAAAAAATCAGCTGTTTCCTACAAAAGTGAGAAAGTCAGACCGATAATAATAACGTTTAATACAATAGGGCAAAAATTAAAAATCCAGAAGAACGGAAAATGCCTCGAAAAGTTGCCGTACTTCTTGAAACAAGACAATCCCTTAGAAGTTCTAAATAAACGCAAAGAGCTGCAACCCCAACTAAAAAGAGAAAAAACTAGGAAACAAAGCATTTGTTAAATAAATAGTTGACGATAAATTAATTTTATTGAACAACAAAGAAAACAACACATCTCAAAACTACACAAACAAGAGAAACCTATCTGAATTAGCAGAAACGACAACAAATAGTGGTACATATATTCAACACAACTAAAAAAACAAACTACGAAAAACAAGACAGCTAGCATGAATATGAAGAATTTTGTAATACAAAAACCAAAACTTACCTACCACCCTGAAGAAAGTACCCAAAACCAAACAACCAAAACAACATAGTATAGCAATCACAAATGGCCACCTCTTGTGATCTTCAAATACGGTTTGTCACCACGGGAGAGATAGACTAGAACCCTCCAAAAAATCAAAAACTCTACATCTGCACCTACAATATACGATCATTGCAAACCACAATCAATGATACTACTTAAATATTTGCTTCAAAACATCGAATACGATATAATCAGAATCTCAAAAGTAAGAATAATTGGAAATAACATAGTTGAACAGGAAAACCATATAATTTTGCCACACAGGGGAAACCAAAGGTCAATACGGTTTCGGATTTTTAATTAAAACGAAATACAAAACTAATATTGAGAGTTACATAGGAATTTCTGAGAGAGTTTGCGTATTAAACATTGAGTTAGTAACAACAAAATTAGCTATAATACAAGTATATGCCCCCTACATCTGAAGCATCAGATGGAGAAATTAATTTATTTTACGACCAACCAAAAAGCCACAAAACCTGGCGATACCTGCGGATACAAATTCAGAGGAAACCCCAGATAAAATGACTCTTCCAGTTGAAACCTTTGACAATCTAGAAATATTGAAACAAATAGAAAATTGAAACAGGAAAAGTCCTGGGCCGACAAAATACCAAACGAGGCTCTAAAAGTGAGAAGGTTTGTTTTCTGCAGCCCCCTAGCCCGACTATTTAACCAAGTACTACGATAAAGGGCATCCAAAAGCTAGGCAGAATCAAGAATTATACTTCTGTAAAGAAAGGTGATCCAGCGGATGTCCACAATTACCGGCGATATATAAACTGTTTGCTTCTATAGACAAAAGGAAACGTAGAAGAGCACCAGCCGGTAGAGCAGGCAGGATTCAGAAAAGGACTCAGAAAGGCAGGATTCAGAAAAGGATTGTACTGTCGACTACCTTCACACCCTAAACCAGGCGATAAAGAAACACCAAGAACGGAAAGTAACACTCTACCACATGAAAGCATAATATGGCAAGCACTAAAGTATAAAAAAATCCCCAATGCCTACATAAATATCTTAAAAGACATATACGTACAACAATAGAGTAAACCGAGTGAACCTGGACCGACTAGGTGCAAAAATTAAAATAAGTAGAGGGGTGAAACAGGGAGATCCTTTATCTCCCAAACTCTTCATCTCTGTCTCGGAGTTTATAATGAAAGGCCTAAACTGGCAACTGAAAGGAATCTACATAAACGGACACTTTCTGAGCAACCTAAGTTTTGCCGACGATATTATTATTTTCTCCAAAACACCCAAAGAATTGGAAAAATTATCACATAGTTATGTAACGTTAGCGCATAGGATTAAAAAATAAATAAATAATTAAATTTAAAAAGGGCAGTCGTGCCCTGCCAAAAACGAACTAAAAAGTAAAAAACCAGTTGAATTAGTTAATCTGAACAGAGCGAAAGGGCACTCATTTTCTCCCTGACTAAACTGATAAATAAAATTGTCATTGCTTTTGGGGGCCGTTCTGTGGAACACCTTATATTCTAAGACGTCCCCCGACTGCTATGAACTAATACAACTTGTTTTTTTTTTTTACTTTTTAGTTCGTGTTTTGGCAGGGCAGTCGTGTTTTTGAAATTTTAATTATATTATTTATATTTTAGTAACAAGTTTTAGTACTAATGATAACTCAATCATCTACGAAAACATTCACTCATTGAGACATTCACAGTCTTATTAAAGTCTGATTAAATCGTTTGTAACCAATCGAGGCTTTCAATTTGATACCCATATTGTAATAATTGACGACTTTTTTCTTCACCTTTGAAAATAGCTTCATTATCAAATGTTTTTTTTTTTTATTTTTTTTTTATTTGTGATGGGTTTGCTCTTGACTCTAGTCTAGGTCAGAGGTGACAGAGACAAAGTCGACGATGGAGTGAGCTTACCCAGAAGAAGCCTGTTCACTCTCACTTTGAAGAGATTAGGGTTGTATACGTTCGGAAACACAGACGCAGGTAGTGAATTCCACTCTTTTGCTGTGCGCATTATAAAAGACATTTGGAAGCGCTTAGTGCGAATTGGTGGAATAGCAACCAGGTAGGGATGGTAACTGGCAGTGCGTCTAGATGTCCGGTGGTAGAAGGGGGCCGGTGGAATGAGGTCATGGAGTTCTCGGGCACACTCTCCGAAGTACAATCTGTAGAAGACCGACAAGCAGGCAACCTTGCGGCGATGAGCCAAGCTATGAAGCTTGGCATCCACCAGTTTTACGTCGCCAATGAGCCTCTTAGCTCTGCGTTCCACCGAGTCAAGCGCGGCTAGTTGGTACTTAGCTGATCCATCCCAAAGGTGACTGCAATACTGCATGCAGGATCGGACTTGCGCTTTGTAAAGGGTTAAAAGCTGTCCAGGCGTAAAGTATCGCTTCACCCTATTTAGGATGCCCAGTTTCTTGGCCGCAGTTTGGGCCTTGTACTCGATGGTGGCGCCGAAGTTGAGACCAGATGTCAACTCCATGCCTAGGAGCTCAAGTCGATCAGTTACAGGAACAGATGTACCCCGAAAAGTAGGAGTTTGGGCGAAACGACTCTTTTTAGCGGTAAAAAGACACGCCTGCGTTTTGGTGGCGTTAAAAGAGACCAGATTATCATCACCCCACTGGGAGACAAAGCTTAAGGTCAAATCTGTCCGCTCTACCATGGCCTCTCTCAAGGAACGAACTTCAGCCCCGCTGGTTTTTGCGCTGGACAAGTATCTCTCTGAAACTGTACTGTCATCTGCGTACCCAACAATACCAGGCCGAAGCAGGTCATTGATGTGCAGCAGGAAAAGAGTTGCAGAGAGAAGTTGTAGAATGTGAATACTGCCGTCATAAAATTATATGTATATACAGGGTGTTTGGTGCATCGTGTGCCAAATTGAAATGGTCGACTGGGGGGGTCACCTTCTATCCTTTCAGACCCCTAAACACTTCTCATGCCCTGTGGCTTTTTTTTCATCGACTTTTTATTTTTTTATAAAAAAATACCCAAATTTTGCATTCAATTTCAAAATAAAAAAAAAGTGTAAGTCGTAGACTCTGAATTTTAATTTTATTTAGACGTGTATTGTATTACAGTACTTTTAAATTCAAAATTAGTGACATTAGCCATCTAGTTTTTTTTTAATTTACTCGCAAAGTTTCGGACTTCAATTAAAGCTGTCCATGTTACAGCTATTTACATGGCTATAAAAAAAAACCAAAAGCGACCGGGATCTTCCAACTCCCTCAAAAACTCTCTAGTCTATCCTCTTGCTAGTGATGTGCCACATGCCATAAAAATCTTTTTACAACTTTGTGAATTCGCTAGAATTGTGAATCGAGTCACAAAATACTAAATTTGAAATTATGATTTAAAAAAATATTTTTACTTAAATTATACCTCAAGAACTCATTTAATCTGTTATCTCACTCTTGTAAGGTAAAATCTGTCTCGTATCTCTCTTTTTTGGGGGGACGGTTACTAGAAATAAAAAATAATTGCATTTTTAACATTTATTTAATCATTTTTTACATATTCTGCTCAAATTGTTGGCCGCTATTGCGAATGCAGGCCCGACATCTATTTCGTATTTCCACAGTTGTTGTACGAAGTCGTATTTCCTCCTTAATTTGATTAAACGCCGTTTCAATGCGTTGAAGTAATACCTCCCTAGTCGGAACCTCCGTGGCGTATACCAGCTCTTTGGCACGTCCCCACATACAAACGTCCGACATAAAAATCTAGCGGAGTTAGGTCTGGGGAACGTGCCGGCCATGCAATAGGGCCATCGCGACCAATCCACGCATTGGGGAACACATCGTCAAGATATTCCCTCACAGTCAAACGCCAATGCGCGGGACAGCCGTCATGCTGGAATACTTTGGGAACATTTTCATTAAATACGGGCACCTCGGACACTAATTCGGGCAGGTCATTTTGAAGGAACTCCAAATAGTTATCGCCATTGAGGTTATCGGGCAGGTAATGCGGTCCAACTACCTGATTCCCAATCACTCCTGCCCAAACGTTTACACTAAACCTCCTTTGAAAAGATTTCTGCCTTTTAACATGTGGGTCAACATTTAATATTTTGTGACTCGATTCACAATTCTAGCGAATTCACAAAGTTGTAAAAAGATTTTTATGGCATGTGGCACATCACTAGTAAGAGGATAGACTAGAGAATTTTTGAGAGAGTTGGAAGATCCCGGTCGCTTTTGTTTTTTTTTTTTATAGCCATGTAAATAGCTGTAACATGGACAGCTTTAATTGAAATCCGAAACTTTGCGAGTAAATTAAAAAAAAAACTAGATGGCTAATGTCACTAATTTTTAATTTAAAAGTACTGTAATACAATACACATCTAAATAAAATTAAAATTCAGAGTCTACGACTTACACATTTTTTTTATTTTGTAATTGAATGCAAAATTTGGGTATTTTTTTTATAAAAAAATAAAAAGTCGATGAAAAAAAAAGCCACAGGGCATGAGAAGTGTTTAGGGGTCTGAAAGGATAGAAGGTGACCCCCCCAGTCGACCATTTCAATTTGGCACACGATGCACCAAACACCCTGTATATGATTTTTTGTGCTTTATTCAAACAGAAATCACACTACTTACTACCTTACCTTAGTGAGATTTCAACCACTTTGCAAAGAATATATTTTTATTCCCACGGTTTTTACGTAGTATTGTCGAAGACGACGCGTTTTGAGAAAAACGTAACATAAAATAATGAATTGTAAAATCAGTAATGCATTTAAAAACAAAATTGGAATTTGTTTCTTGACTCCTGTACAACGTAGGTATACAACGTAGGTAGGTATTTAAATAGGTAATGAATAAGTTTTGAATTACTTGCACATGGGAATATGTAAATATACGAATTTTTTAAAACCCCCAATATTGGGAGTTTTTACCCGACTGCGGAGAAGCCCAAAAGGAGGGTTATGTGCTTGACCAGTATATATGTATGTATGTATGTCCGTTTCTTTGTTCCCTCGTAACTCCTAAACGAATGAACGGATTTAGATAAATAATACGTCTTTAGATTTGTCTTGGTAGCGCGAGTGTCATTGGCTACTTTAAATTGAAAAAACAAAGTAAAATGGCGGATTTCGGGTGCCATATTGTGGAGTTCGAATTTTTTTTTCTTCTAATACCATGAGTGGGATATCAAAACGAAGGGTTTTAAAAGGTGATTACAAAAATATATACAACATATATGATTAAAAGTAATTCGAACTGACATATCTAACTGACAATAACTCTCACGACCAAAACGCCATGCGAAAACTAAATCGTCTGCGAAATCTTACATATTTGTAAGCTAAAAAGCTGGAAATAAAAAAAAAGTAATTAAAAAACTATTAAACCCGGCTGCGGTAAAACTGAAAAACTAAAAACAAGCCCATTTTAAGTTAAATAAAAGTTGGAAGCAGGCGGGACCCATTTGAGTTTGAAAAACTTTTATTTAATTTAAAATTGGCTTGTTTTTAGCTTTTCAGTTTTACCGCAGCCGGATTTTTAGTTTTTAGGGTTCCGTACCTCAAAAGGAAAAAACGGAACCCTTATAGGATCACTCGTATGTCTGTCTGTCTGTCCGTCTTTCACAGCCAACTTTCTCTGAATCTCATGGCCGGTTTTTTTAAATAACTTTTTAGAAATTCGTTTTACGTAACTTATGGTACCATATATATATACCAAGAGAAAAGCTGTCAAGGGAAGACAAGTTGTTGTTCCAAGAACTGTCCGTCTTCAAAGAAGTGAGTTTAGTGGGAAAATATCAATTACGTGGAATTTTATTATGAAAGTGATATACAGGGTGTTTGGTGCATCGTGTGCCAAATTGAAATGGTCGACTGGGGGGGTCACCTTCTATCCTTTCAGACCCCTAAACACTTCTCATGCCCTGTGGCTTTTTTTTCATCGACTTTTTATTTTTTTATAAAAAAAATACCCAAATTTTGCATTCAATTACAAAATAAAAAAAATGTGTAAGTCGTAGACTCTGAATTTTAATTTTATTTAGATTTGTATTGTATTACAGTACTTTTAAATTAAAAATTAGTGACATTAGCCATCTAGTTTTTTTTTAATTTACTCGCAAAGTTTCGGATTTCAATTAAAGCTGTCCATGTTACAGCTATTTACATGGCTATAAAAAAAAAACCAAAAGCGACCGGGATCTTCCAACTCTCTCAAAAATTCTCTAGTCTACCTTCTTGCTAGTGATGTGCCACATGTCATAAAAATCTTTTTACAACTTTGTAAATTAGCTAGAATAATTGTGAATCGAGTCACAAAATATTAAATTCCAAATTCAAAAGAAAAAAGTCTTTTTGCGTAATTGTTACTTAAGTAACAGGTAAAATTTGTTTTCTCACTCTCGCGAAGTAAAATCTATCTTCTATCTCTATCTTTCTTGCATAGCGTACCTAAACTAGTTTGAACAAACGACGAACTGCCACCGACGCGGCGACGCCGTCAATCCGTCATTCGTCTGTCAGTCGAGACATCACTGCCTCTGCTACCTGACGTGTGTGTTAGTTCACCGTACTCCGCGATTTTTTCATTTTGTTACTTTGTTTTGTTGAGTTTTGTTGGTTTTTGTTACGTTTTAACTTTTGGTGTTATTGTTAAACTTTGTTGATTTTTTGTTGTTGCAACATATGGCGACGTTCTCTAACGAGGAATATGCTGACATCATGATGGCTTATGGAGCCGCCAATGGTGTCGCTCGTGCAGCGCAACGAATTTACCAGGAACGTTTTCCTGGTAGACGACTACCTGGCCGCAGAGTCTTCCAAGATACAAACCGACGCATACGCGAGACTGGCAGTGTCACTTTTCATGAACCAAGGGGCCATATTGTGCGACATAATGTTGAAGTGGACGAGAGAATACTGGCACTTTTTGAGGAAGACCCTACAAGAAGCATCAGAAATGTGGCAGCACATCTTGATATTTCAATATGGAAAGTGTGGAAAGTTCTTCAGCAAAACGAAAAACATCCATTCCACTACACTCCGGTGCAAGGTACGTAATTTTGAACTAACTTTAAACCCGTACACACTTTGTTTGACGATGCCTTTGTTTAGCAGGTAATGGGTATGACGTCACTACTTCCAGGTAGTGAACCAGCCCATACAAACGGTCCGACGCCGCCGGTCATTAAAAATCTCATTGTGCAATTATTTACTGCTCAACAGGAATTTAAAAGAGTTCTTTGTTTGTAGGTCTTGAGGGTGGCGACTTTGACAGACGAGTGGCATTCTGTCGGTTTATGTTACACACGGATGTGGATGATCCTAATTTCTTAAAAAGAATATTGTGGACGGATGAATCCAAATTTACCAAAGAAGGGATCCTCAATCTTCACAATCTGCATCACTGGACAAACAAAACGGAAAACCCACATGTTAAAAGGCAGAAATCTTTTCAAAGGAGGTTTAGTGTAAACGTTTGGGCAGGAGTGATTGGGAATCAGGTAGTTGGACCGCATTACCTGCCCGATAACCTCAATGGCGATAACTATTTGGAGTTCCTTCAAAATGACCTGCCCGAATTAGTGTCCGAGGTGCCCGTATTTAATGAAAATGTTCCCAAAGTATTCCAGCATGACGGCTGTCCCGCGCATTGGCGTTTGACTGTGAGGGAATATCTTGACGATGTGTTCCCCAATGCGTGGATTGGTCGCGATGGCCCTATTGCATGGCCGGCACGTTCCCCAGACCTAACTCCGCTAGATTTTTATGTCTGGGGACGTGCCAAAGAGCTGGTATACGCCACGGAGGTTCCGACTAGGGAGGTACTACTTCAACGCATTGAAACGGCGTTTAATCAAATTAAGGAGGAAATACGACTTCGTACAACAACTGTGGAAATACGAAATAGATGTCGGGCCTGCATTCGCAATAGCGGCCAACAATTTGAGCAGAATATGTAAAAAATGATTAAATAAATGTTAAAAATGCAATTATTTTTTATTTCTAGTAACCGTCCCCCCCAAAAAAGAGAGATACGAGACAGATTTTACCTTACAAGAGTGAGATAACAGATTAAATGAGTTCTTGAGGTATAATTTAAGTAAAAATAATTTTTTAAATCATAATTTCAAATTTAGTATTTTGTGACTCGATTCACAATTCTAGCGAATTCACAAAGTTGTAAAAAGATTTTTATGGCATGTGGCACATCACTAGTAAGAGGATAGACTAGAGAGTTTTTGAGGGAGTTGGAAGATCCCGGTCGCTTTTGGTTTTTTTTTTATAGCCATGTAAATAGCTGTAACATGGACAGCTTTAATTGAAGTCCGAAACTTTGCGAGTAAATTAAAAAAAAACTGGATGGCTAATGTCACTAATTTTGAATTTAAAAGTACTGTAATACAATACACGTCTAAATAAAATTAAAATTCAGAGTCTACGACTTACACTTTTTTTTTATTTTGAAATTGAATGTAAAATTTGGGTATTTTTTTTATAAAAAAATAAAAAGTCGATGAAAAAAAAGCCACAGGGCATGAGAAGTGTTTAGGGGTCTGAAAGGATAGAAGGTGACCCCCCCAGTCGACCATTTCAATTTGGCACACGATGCACCAAACACCCTGTATATCTCGTATAAACAGTGTCACTCGGGATGATGTAAGGATTCTAACGATACTCTAAACATCCAAATCTGCTCAGCCATTTGAAAGTTATAGTGGAGTAAAGAAACTCATACATGAACCCTGAAAACATTATACTCCTTATTTGGACAGTCGTGTAAAAATAAATACGTCAGAAACTAAAGTTGCAACAAACAGTATACTCAAAAGTCTATAAGGGTAAACCAAAAGACTTAGAATATAATATGTGGATATCTACCAATATCTACAAAAAGTCGAGATACACAGATGAGAGATCGAAAGGAGAATGAACATCACTTGGATGAAATTTTGGAGCTTAAAAGAAATATTAAAATCAAAACTCCTAATGGACGCCTACTAACTACCCTGCCTATTCTACGGTTGTCAGACTTGAATACGAGTATTTAACAAAACGACGAAGGACCATAGTTAATAGTTGCGCAAACTTATTTATTCATTAGTAGTTTCACGTGTAAATAGATAATTATTTACACGTGAAACTATCAATGAATAACTAAGTTCGCACAACCAGTTTCGTAATGTAAATCCGGCTTAAAAACTATGAAATTGCGAAATTATTTTTTCGTCAACGACAACTAAAACCCATGAAGTGAGAACTCTTTGGTCGAGCTGGGCTGTACATTGGAATTTTGTTTTAAGGTTCCGTACCTCAAAAACGAAAACGGAACCCTTATAGGATCACTCGTGTGTGTCTGTCTGTCTGACTGTGTCTGTCTGTCAAAGCCAATTTGCTCCGAATCTAATCGACCGATTAAGTTTAAAGAACAATGTCAGGTTTCGGCCTACACAACTTTTAAAACTAAATTCACACGGACACAAAGTTTTTACCTACAACAATTTAAATATAAAATTGAAACTTATTAAAAAATATTTAGTTCTTTTCGGGAACTTTTCGAAAAGAAAATCATTTTAATAAGTAACCATTTTACTAATCATGTTCTTGAATTCCAGGTTTTTCTTTTTTTACTTAAATAAAAAAGTGTCAGTGACCTGTTCTGCCACTGTAATCGATTATTCTAAATAATTAAAGCGATTTACTCTTTACTTTTTATTTACCACCTCATAATTGTATTTTATTATTATTATTATTTACCTAAATAACACCTTCATCGTGTTTATTATAAATATATTTAGTATTTTTTAAAGAATATAAAAACGAAAATCAAGAAAAAAACTTTAAACTGACAGTGAGTTGACGACAGGGGGTGTCAACTTCTTAGTGGCAGTTTGGTACCTTGGGGGGCTATAAAGAAGTAATTAGAAATTATATCCACCTCTCTCTCTCGCGTTTTCTGACGTTGCCATGAAAGAAATATTATTTTAAGTGGCAGTTCAAATTATTTATTTTTTATTAACTCCCTTTGTTACTTAAGTATATTTCATTAATATATTTAGTTCGCTTTTATTGAAGTAACAAAATGTAAAAACTGAATGCTATGATATGAAGGCAAGTTATGACAATAGCAACACAGCCAGTGACAGCCGCAAGTAAATAAACAAAATTACAAATGGCGATTCGCGTTTGTGGTTGTGTTCTTTTGCATAGTTGTGTTGAAAATTAAGTTTGTAATTTCATATAAACTGAATTATTACATTACTAACGTTGAGTTGAGCATCCTGTTCCTCCGTTATAGTGTTTGCCGTGAGACAGAGACTCCGAAACAAGTGCTGTGCATTGTGTTAAAGAGACAGAGACTCAATTTTTTCTTTCACCATGAAAGAAAACGAAAGGAAATGTTACAAGTGTGGATGTTCCCCTGCTCAGGATCCTAACATCACCTTGCATCGTTTTCCTAAACCTGGGAGAACAAATAGCTTAAAGTACGTATGCTAAAGTTATGACAAAAACAATTTCATAATTTTTAAGTTGGAACCACTGAAACAGTAAACAAAAATAAGTATTGAAAAAAAAATATGATTCACCTTAGAATAACGAGAAATATTCACTATTTCATTTTGAAAAAAATGTGTGTGTTTGTGGCAAATAAATGATTGGATGAAATTTATGTAGAAATCACTACTTGAGCATAGTACTAGATAGAGCATAAAATTCTCACCACAAAATTTATAAATTAATGCTAATTTATGTAATTGTATTTTTTAGGTGTGAAATGTGGGCGAAATACTGTTTTCCTCATGACTCTTGGTCGTCACCAGAATTTCAAAACAAGCTTCATTCAAGACATTTAATGTTATGCACTAAACATTTTAAGACATCATCATTCATCGATAATTCTGGAAAGAGGCTAGTCAAATCTGCAGCACCAGATGAGGAATGTGATAAGGTTAATTAATCTCTCTTTTGATACTGTTTTCATATTATCTTTTGTGTTGCTTTTCTCATGCTAATGTAAAAAGATTATCTAGTTAACAATGTGGGTTGTTGTTGACTATTCTTCGTTGTTGATCAACAATAGTTTATCATCCTTAAATAAGCAATTATAGTGATAAAAAATAAAGTACCTATTTAATAAACCAGAATATTTTTATTAACATTACATAAATGATGAATTGATAATCTCCATTTTTTCAGATCACTTTAGCGGATCCTAATTTAGAAGAAATTAATGTGATTCAGCCTATTGCGGGTCCATCACTAACAAGACAACCACTTGCACTATGTGAGAATGTTCAAAACACAATAGCTAATCAAGTATTTGAGCCTGTTGCGGGTCCATCTAAAATTATCCAACCTTTATGTGAGAATCTGAGTCATAACGTGAATCCGCATAAGACTAGTGCTATTCCGCAAATAACTGAGAAGCTCAAACCTATTGCTGTTACAAATCCACTGGCAACTACCAAAAAAGATAAAAGTATGTTGATGAAAATGAAAAATCACATGAGAAAAATAAATAGGCTCCAAAAATCAGTAAAGCATCTGAAAAATTACTCATTTCTTAAAGTATTGAGCAAGAACGAATCAATACATGAAATATTAAAATGTAAAATAAACCCGTCCTTTGCATTATTTCTGCAAGGGGAATTGCAAAATTATAAGAAAAGACCTAAAGGTCGAAGATGGGATATGGACTCGAAAATAATAGCGCTAAGACTATATAAAAGGTCACCTAGGTGCTACAAATTATTAAGAAGAATAATTTGCCCGCCAACACCTAGTTCATTAAAATTATTGTTAAACAAGTTTAACATGAGTGTCGGTATTAATGACCAAATTTTCAATGTTTTGAAAAAAACAATCAAGGAACAGAATACATCGGAAAATAATTATATCCTAATGTTTGACGAGATGTCAATAAAAAAGAATTTGTTTTATAACAAGAAGGAAGACTTGATTGAGGGGTATCAAGACCATGCATTGCAGGGCAGGTCACCACAGATAGCAAAACATGCCCTTGTCTTTATGATTGGTGGAATTCGGAAAAAGCTGAAGCAGCCAGTTGCTTACTATTTCTCTTGCGGATCTGAGACTGCAGATAGGCTGGCAGTTCTTATAAAGGAGGTGAGCATTATGGTCTTTTATTTGCTATTTTGTGAAGAGTAGTAGTTATTTTTGTACCATATTGATTTACGTTAATCATTTCAGGTTCTGCAACATTGTTTTGATGCTGGAATCAATATTTCAGCTTCAGTGTGCGATATGGATGGTGTGAATAAGAGAGCTCTAAGTATCTTGGGAGCATCTGTAGAGCAGCCATACATTCTATTCCATAATCGAGAAATAGTTACCCTTTTTGATACTCCGCATTTGCTCAAATGCTTTAGAAATATGTTTTTAAAGTATGATATTAAATGTCCTACAAATATAACATCGAACAATCAAATTGGATTTGGTAAGATATATTTTTTTATAACATTAATAATATTATATGTATTTCCAATATACTGGAAATTTAGACTCACTTTTTTACAGGTGTTGCTAAGTGGAGCCATATAAAAGAATTTTACGAAGCAGATAACACCAACCCCAATTTCGTATATGCGCCTCTTTTGAAACAAGAACATTTAAACCCGAATACGAAGCAGAAGATGAAGGTAAAGCTAGCTGCACAAGTGTTAAGCCATTCAGTTGCTGGAGGGATGTATGCAAAAATTTCACAAGGTAAATACAATTTATAATATAAAGTAAAATCTTGTAATGTTGGTCGCTCTATTCAAATAATTATTAAAGAACAACTAAAAACGGAAAAATCAATTTACTTTATAAAAAGTAAAAACCGACTTCCAAAACCTAAAACGAATAAAATAACTGTCATAATAAAACTTAACAAACAACAACTTAACTTAACTTAAAAATGAGCTGTTCCCTACATTTATGCTCGCATAACTCGTGGTAACAGCTGATTTTTTTTCGCGATTTCTGGTTTAGCCTATAGTCAAAGTTGTTTGATATCATGAGTACAATCATGCGTTTAAGTATCGGTCACTAATTACCACTCACCCTATATATAAAAGAGTACTCTGTGGGCGTTGCATAATGAAATTTAGTACAACATTATGCTACAACACTATGATGCTGGTTGTTTTAATGTTGGCAATAAGCTAACTGTTTCAGAATCTTTTATAGAGGATTTATAGCATGGGTGTAGAGAAATCCTATTTATGTAATCCTATTAGTAAGATCTTAAATTATGTGTTATGTTTACAGGGGAACTCTCTTCAGAAGCTGTCACTACAGCCAATGTTATTTCGAACATGGACAAGCTGTTCGATAGTGTCAATGCATGCACACCGGACTTAAGAAGGGGGAAACCATTTTCAACAAATATGAAAAAAAATTCACCGCATCACACACATTTCACTTTTATGAAGAATTTTTTTAAAGATTTAACATTTTTGGAATGCAAACGACGCCCTCCATCCCAAGAAGGATGGATTTGGTCCATCAATGGAATAGAACGAATCTGGAGAAATCTCAGTTACACACATAAAACAATAAAAAGTTTGGAAACAAGGAGGCTCCAGCAGGACCCGTTAGAAAACCTATTCGGTTGCATTCGGGCCAATTGTGGCTGCAATTCAAATCCCACTGCTGGACAGTTTGTCGCTGGTCTTAAAACTGCTGTCCTTAGCAACTTATCTTTTATTGGAAGCGGAAATTGTGAAGATGACGAAAATGCAGTAATATTAAGAAATTTTAAAACTTTATTGACCCCAAACACAGATATACACACTGCTTATGCCACTTTAACCAATGAGTTAGAAGAAAGTATAAATTCCACATTTGAATGTAGCTTGCAAGAAAGCAGTGGCGAGATTCAAGCATGTGCGTATGTCTGTGAGTTTATAATAAAAAACAATCTCAACAAATGTGAAATTTGTAAAAATATTTTTGTATCTGAGACACAAGAGAGATCTCATACTTTTATTGAGTTTAAAGAATACAGTGATATAAAAAAGTCCCTTCAATACGCTTCTAAAAATCTCATTAACTGTATTGAAAGTGGTGCTACAATGATTAATGGTTTTTTAGAGACACAGGCTTATAAAAAAAATTTAAAAGGGACAATTGAAGTTTTGTTTAAAAACTCAATAAATTTTGAGTTTCTCGATAAATGTGCAGAACATAAATATGTTAACATTAATTACTTATTTAATAGCGTGTTTCACATTTGCATAAAGAGATTTTGTATTAAAAAAAATCGTCAATTTGCAGAAGAGTACTCTGCATCTGCTCTTAAAAGGAAAATTGATATCCTGCAGAATAAATAAGCGCAAATATATCACTTCGCGACGAGAGATTGACTGTACATACAGAAAAAATAGTTTCGTCAAAACTTATTTTAAATATCTTATTTATTCAGAAGGATATCAATTTTCCTTTTAAGAGCAGATGCAGAGTACTCTTCTGCAAATTGACGATTTTTTAAAATACAAAATCTCTTTATGCAAATGTGAAACACGCTATTAAATAAGTAATTAATGTTAATATATTTATGTTCTGCACATTTATCGAGAAACTCAAAATTTATTGAGTTTTTAAACAAAACTTCAATTGTCCCTTTTAAATTTTTTTTATAAGCCTGTGTCTCTAAAAAACCATTAATCATTGTAGCACCACTTTCAATACAGTTAATGAGATTTTTAGAAGCGTATTGAAGGGACTTTTTTATATCACTGTATTCTTTAAACTCAATAAAAGTATGAGATCTCTCTTGTGTCTCAGATACAAAAATATTTTTACAAATTTCACATTTGTTGAGATTATTTTTTATTATAAACCCACAGACGTACGCACATGCTTGAATCCAATAGGTTTTCTAACGGGTCCTGCTGGAGCCTCCTTGTTTCCAAACTTTTTATTGTTTTATGTGTGTAACTGAGATTTCTCCAGATTCGTTCTATTCCATTGATGGACCAAATCCATCCTTCTTGGGATGGAGGGCGTCGTTTGCATTCCAAAAATGTTAAATCTTTAAAAAAAATATTTTCCATAATTAATGCATTTTTATGTAAAATACAACAGTGTCATACTCCCTGGCCGCGCCACAGTGGAAAATTTAAAAACATGTTTCTAGATAAATGTACCATTTATGTACTTATACGGTTACGTATAATGCAAAAAATTGCACCACAACGAATAATGAAATATAATGAAGTTTTGGTGGCGCGGCTGGGGAGTATACTCCCTGGTCGCACCACCACGGTTTTTGTAAACTATTTTGTATACACTAAATAATTGTACGGAAATTGTTCTTTTCCGGACGCTATAAAAATTCTGAAAATTTAATTAAGTTGAAAGTATAGCCTTGTGTACACGGTAGGCTGAAATTCGCCTTTCAGACATAAGAGACTTGAATTTTGAAGGGTCCTTTTTTTAGCTAGAAAGAGTAATATATATATATATACATATTTTTTAATTTGTATGGTGGTGACATGAAAAATGAGGCTATCTCTGGAATCGCAGGATTGGCCGTTATATCGGTACACACAGATATAGTACTATTTATTTGTAATTTTTTACATACTTCAGATTGTGGCACCACTTGTTTTTGAAATCCTGTAAATTAAAAAAAAGTATGATGATGAATCATTTTAATGCTTAAATACGAGTATGCCAAGTCTAGTTTACAACATTTTTAGGGTTCCGTACCTCATAAGGAAAAAACGGAACCCTTATAGGATCACTCGTGTGTCTGTCTGTATGTATGTCCGTCTATCACAGCCAATTTGCTCCGAATAGATTCGGAGCAAATTGGCCGATGTACCGATTAAGTTGAAATTTGTTATATATGTGATGTATAAAGAAAGGAGACGCGTACAGCCAGTTCAACAGTTTATTGTGGACTGCTCGTCCTACACAACACGCACACGCATGTGTGCGCGCCCATTGATACACTACAATCCTCCACCCTTATTCTATAGTTACCTCTAATAAAATACAAAAATAAACAAACTAAATTGTGTGGCTACTTATGAAATACACAAGCTACCTTAGTAGGAAGTACCTAGCTAGGTAGGCAACACTATGACAAGATCCTTATGAGTCACAGAGTACGTTTATATGAGTTAATCTTAATCTACAAAGTCAATACACTTAGACCGTACCTTAATGCTAATAAATTATACATTATATTTAGGAGGATTATTTAGCCGGCATTGGCGCATGGGACGGGACCGGGGCGGCTCAAGAGTAGGCAAGCGTGGCGATTGAGTTACTTCCGGTGTAGGTTGCTCCTCACAGTCTTCGAACAGTTCCTGAGCATCATCCTTATCCTTCACCGTGACTACCTGTGACGTGTTCCCATCCAAACGGCTCGGGCTGGGCCCTCCACCATCCACAGTTGTTTCCTCCTTGCTACGGGAAGGACTCGACGGACTAATAAGTGAACTACGCTTCCTATGCTTAAGCTGATCGATATGTTTATGCGACTCCCTACCTATCGCATCGACTACCCTATAGTCGGTAGCACCTATCTTTTCTGCTACTTTGCCCTGCACCCATCTATCACCTCCCCTGTACTGGCGGAGCCAAATCTCGTCCCCGGGACGCAGGTCACGTGTCCCGCTGGCGCCACCTGTCTGCTGTTGCTTTTGTTGGGTGTTCCTAACCTTAGTGCCTCTATCTGGTCTCAACGAATCTAGCTTGGTTCGCAGCCTCCGGCCGCACATTAACAATGCCGGCGTTTCACCCGTTGTACAGTGCTCAGTATTACGGTAATGCAATAGAAAATTGTTTAAAAATAATTTTACGTCCAGGTTTTCTCTGAATGCCTTTTTAATTACTCTTTTTACGGTTCTAACTGCATTTTCCGCAGCACCATTTGACGCTGGGTGATACGGTGCAGAAAACAGATGCTCTACTCCATTTGAGTTTAAGAATTGAGAAAACTCACTACTTGTGAAGGGCGGGCCGTTATCAGAAACTATCTGTTTAGGTAAACCAAAACGCGCAAAGACTTCACTTAACCTATTTATAGCGTGGACCGCCGCCGTACTTTGCACCTGACTTACTTCTATCCACTTCGTCCTAGCATCTACCATAACCAAGAAAATTCTACCGGCGATCGGCCCCAGGAAATCAAGATGAACCCGGGCCCATGGTTTGTCGGGCCAGGGCCACGGACAGGGTACGTGTCGCGGTGGCGCGTCCGCCTCGGCTGTGCAAGTCCGGCACGTACGGCACATTGTCTCGATCGCTTCGTCGATGCCAGGCCACCACACATAACTACGAGCGAATGATTTGGTCTTTACGATGCCCATATGCGCCTCGTGTAACTCTGATAATACTTTTATCCTACAGGTTTCCGGCACTACTACTCTGTGACCCCACATAACGCACCCCAATTCTTCATATAACTCTTTTTTCCGATTGTAATATGGCTTCAGCGAAGTTATTATTAAATCAGACGGCCATTCGTCTCTAAGATAAGATAAAACCCGGCCCAGCAAAGGATCACGGCTAGTCTGTTTCCTAATTTCGTGATAATCCATTAGCATCGCATTCTGCGCGAAATGTAAGAACGTTTGTTCCGGTATCTTAGTGCATTGTTTACATGACGAGCGCGCCCGCGCCGGCAAACGCGATAAACCGTCAGCCCCGTTATCTTTCGATCCTACAAACTCAATATCGTACATATACGCTGACAACTTAATGGCCCATCGTTGTAGTCGACTCGCTGCCATTGATGGAACTCCCTGTTTGGGTCCAAAAATGGTAACTAATGGTTTGTGATCGGTTCTCAACGTAAACTGCCTACCGTAAAGATATTGATGTAATTTCTCTGAGCTAAATACAATCGCTAGCGCCTCCCGTTCAATTTGCGAATAATTTTTCTCAGCACATGTGAGTGAACGCGACACATAGATAACTGGTCGTTCGCGCGCGCGCGGGCCAGTGCCGCTCCCTGCGCCCGCGCTCTCCCCTTCGCATAGCTGTGTTAGTACTCCTCCCAGACCGCGCGCGCTGGCGTCGCACGTCAAAAACAATGGCTTATCTGGGTCGTAATGAGCCAGGACATCTACACTTGTTAAAATGGATTTAACCTTTCTACATGCTAACTCACATTCGTGATCCCATTTCCAAGTGATGCCTTTTTTAAGTAAATTATATAAAGGCGCTAAAATGGTGCTTAAGTTACCCACAAATTTGGCATAAAAGTTAATTGTTCCTAAGAACGACCTTAACTCCGTGACATCACGAGGGGAGGGGATGTTTACTATTCCTTCTACTTTATCTGGGTCTGCCTTGATTCCCTCTGCGGAAATAATATACCCCAAATACTTAACTTCCTTTGTCATAAAGAAACACTTATTTTTCTTTAATTTAATTCCACTGCTATGTAATCTTTCGAGTAATCTCTCTAAGGTTTCCAAATGCTGAGTCATAGTCGTTGTTCCTATTATAATATCGTCTAAAAATACTTGTACATTAGGAATATCATTAAGTAGGTTCGACATTATCCTCTGGAAAATACCCGGACTCGATGATAGTCCATAAACCAATCTCTTATACCTAAAAAGGCCCTTATGAGTGTTAATTACTGTTAAATTATCAGGATCATCTAACTCAATTTGATTGTACGCTTGGGACAGATCTATTTTTGATAATACCTTGGCGCCATTTAACTTAACCAACAGATCGTCGATGCGAGGTAAAGGATATCTATCGATCAGCAACACAGGATTTAGCGTCACCTTATAGTCCGCACAAATACGAAGTCCCCCGTCAGCCTTACGCACCGGTACTAGTGGAGTGGCCCAGTCCGCGCTGTCAACGGGCTCAATGACGCCGGTGCGCAGCATTGCCTCCAGCTCCTCATCGACGCGATTCCGTAGAGCGTATGGCACGGGCCGAGCGCGACAAAATACCGGGGTCGCCCCCTCGCGCACCCGCAGCCGCGCTGTGCCTCCCTTGAATCGTCCCAGTCCTTCCGTGAATAATTCTTTATACCTGGAAAGCAATGACATTAATTTTTTATTACCATAATTGCTGTCCTCCGTCTCAGCCGTATTTTTAAACAATGTAGGTATTTTTATTTTTAATTCGGAAAGCCATTGCCTTCCTAACAAAGATGTAGTGCCGCCTTCGATAACAAAAAGTTCTAAAGATTTAGATTCCCTTCCGTAGCTTACAGACGGTTTAATAAACCCTAGGGGCCTAACTTTGGCACCATTATAAAATTTGAACACCAAATTCGATTTCTCTAACTTCCTGATATTAAAATACTTATCGTACATTGTTTTACTAATACAGGACACTAATGAACCGGTATCTACTTCCATAAGTATGCTAGTTCCATCAATCTTTATTGATAAGCTTACCGGCTTATAGCCATTTAGACAGAGTTGATACAGATCTTCCTCAATCTCCAACTCTTCCTCCTCGGACGGTGACTCGTCGTCTCCAGACAGGTCTGTCCCGCACCCAATGTCGAGCTCCTGGTTCCCGGCTTCCACATGCGCCAGCAGGCCGCCGGCACCGGCGCTGCCGCCCGCGCGCCGCGCTTGCACTCCGGCTGGTCGCGCCGGGCACACCTTACGTAGGTGACCTCGTTGTCTACATTTGCCGCAGATGTAACGATTGTATTGACAATCATCAAACCGATGATCGGAACCTCCACAGGCTTTACAAGGATTCACCTTGTTTTCGCCCCCGCCATCGCCGCCGCTGGCGTTTGGTCCCCGTGTTCTTAGAGGGCGCGCGCCGCCTCGGGCCGAGGCACCGCGCCCGCGCCGCGCAACTCCGGCATGAAGTATGTCGGTGCCACCGCCACGGGTGCTGCCCGATGCGGTCTCGGCCTGCTCCACCGCTGCCGCGTCTCGCTCCGCCGCTTCCATTGCACATGCGATTTTTACAGCCTTGGAATATTCTAGGTTCTCCTCCGTGAATACACGTTGCCTGATCGTTTCGCTGCTGAGTCCACACACTAGCTGATCACGAAGATTTTCCTCCAATACCGTCTTAAATTCACAGTATCTCGCTAATTTTTTTAATTCCGAAATATATTGAGGTATGCTCTCGCCCGCTTGTTGTCTCCTTTGTCTAAAACGATATCGTTCCGCCATAAACGAAGGTTTGGGTTGTAAATGGTCTTTCATCACCTGCGTAACTATGGCGTATGTTTTATCACTGGGTTTTACCGGACTCGTTAAATTACTTAATAATTCATAGGCTTCATCGCCCATCGCCGCGATTAATGTGGGTAGCCATAGTTCTTCCTTTATCTCGTTCACTTTAAAATACATTTCCGCTCGTTCCACATACAATGTCCAGTTCCCGGAACGCACACTAAATTCCATTAACTTCCCTATCGTCATGTTGATCGAAAATTTACAAAGTTCAATTCCGCACGCTAATCTAATCCTCGTTAGCCACTGTGATGTATAAAGAAAGGAGACGCGTACAGCCAGTTCAACAGTTTATTGTGGACTGCTCGTCCTACACAACACGCACACGCATGTGTGCGCGCCCATTGATACACTACAATATACATATGTATTTCTGTGACCCAAACACGGATGTGTAACGTAAATTAATGAATTTTGAATATAGGGGTCTATTTTGGGGCGCAAATAACAAAAAAAAAAAAAGTTTTGCAAACTGTATCGTGTGACACATCAAATGAAAGGGCTTACTGTGAGGGTCTCAAATATATCAATACGTCGGACACGCAGTTGGCCGGTTTTTTCATACCATAGGCTAAAAAACAATCTAAGATATAAAAGTTCCCTTTTACATAGGTATAAAAACGAACTTTTGTGATTGCTTAGACTGTTTTCGCCTATGGTATAAAAAAATGTTGTAAACTAGACTTGGCATACTCATATTTTTAAAGCATTCAAGCATTAAAATGAATCATCAACATATATATTTTTTTTAATTTAGAGGATTTAAAAAAAAGCACAAGTGGTGTCGCAATTCGAAGTATGTCAAAAATTACAAATAAATGGTACTATATCTGTGTGGAAGGATATAACGACCGATCTTGCGATTCCGAGATAGCCTAATTTTTCATGTCAGAGCCATAAAAAATTTGTTAAAAAATATTTAAACTCTTTATTCATTTCTACACGCAATTGCCTCATACGAAATTTTATAGTATAGTAATGATCAGCAGAATCAATTACTAGCAAAAAAAAAACCCTTCAAAATTCAAGTCTCTATGTCTTTGAAAGGCGATATTCAGCCTACCGCGCGCTACCAAAATTTATATGGCGGACCCGGACATAGTATATACTAAAGAATTGTACGGAAATTGTAGTGTTCGGTACGCTGTAAACAGATTCGAAAATTTAATTACCCTAGAAGTCATAGCCTGGCGTTGGTGGCGCGGCCAGGGAGCATACTTCCTGGCCGCGCCACCAACGCATAGCAAGTTATTATGCGTACCCGGACACAGTATACACTAAAGAATTGTACGCATTATGTACTACCCAAAAACATAATAATATATACGACAAAGTAAACCTTAGAAAAATTTATCTTAAAAAATAGACTCTATTCTCTTTAATTGTAGCTATTACATGCATAAATTAAGTTAAAATGTTAACGTACGTTTTTTTTAATGTACCAATGTGGACAAAAATATTATGATCTAAGTAAATAAAAAGTATGTATTTCAAAAACCACTTTTTTTTATTAAAAATAATAATGCCACACTTTTTAGTTTGAGATGATTCAAAATTCCCGCTCAAAAATTCCGACAAACTGCGAACCTCCTTTTTTGAAGTCGGTTAAAAGTTTGAGATGGCTTGACAGAGATGGCGTGCATTATGGGTGCCATTTTGTTTGTTTGAAGTTGACATTCTTCCCGGCTAAGGGTATTAGTGTTCTGTGGTTGACGATGACAAGATGTCAAACATCATGTAATGATGTGTTGTTGTCGGTGTTTTTCAATGAGTACGTTTGTTTCCTTCTCGAATTCCTCTGCGTTTGCGTTATAGAATGATTGTGTTATATCCATACCACACATTTTTTGACAATGTCTCATCAACTACGTTGTATTAATTGTGGTATAAATGTGTTCCGGATGGAACGGCATCTGACGATGTCCGTTCATTGTTACGATGTGTGTCCATTGACTTCACTTTCTGAGGTATAGTACGATTTAATCGAATTTGATAACGAAAATGATGATAATGAATAATAATGGTGAAAAAGAATAAACTTATCAATTACTATATATTTTTTGTTTAATTTACTCTCTGTAAAAATACATAACCTCCAATTTAAAATGTCTGAATAACTTCTTTTTTAGAAGTTCAGTGTAAAAGTGGAAATCACAGAAAAGCTTTTGACATTAATCTACATTATAAAACGCAAGAATTTTCACTGTCCGTGACAAATTAATATTGAGCCAAAGTTAATAGGGACATCTGACATTGTTCTTTGGTACATGTATGAATTTCTGTGACCCAAACACCGACGTGTAACGTAAATAAATGAATTTTGAATATGGGGTCAATTTTGGGGGCAAATACGATAATTAAAAAAAAATATAAACTGTACCGTGTGACATATCAAATGAAAAGGCTAAACCTTTTCATTTGATATGTCACACGGTACAGGGTAAAGGGTCACAAATATTTTTTACCTTTTTTATAATTTTAAAATAAATCGTTTCAAAATTATTTAAGATAATAGACGAAAATAGACCCCCCCCCCCCCACCATTATCTCCGAAGCTACTGAGCCTAAAATTTTGATAAAAATAAAGAAAATAGTTCTACACCTGTACATTACAGGAAAACTTACAAGAGGTCTAGTGTCCGGTCGATACTGGTTTTTACGAACGAAACCGAATTTCGGCAACGGTCTCAGTTTCGGCCGAAACCGAAACTTCCTTACAAGGATCATGTTTTGAGGGATAAATAAAGAAAACGTTATTATAATCAGTCAGGTTTCTATTTTTTTATCTTTAAAATCATATAGCTATGCAGTCTTCGACATTTTCACTTATTGATAATCAACACAAACCCTTATTTAAAAAAAAAATTGCGCCTTAAAAATACTTATAATAGGTGAGGTGTTTATTTGAGTAGGTAGATTCTTCTTTTGAATATTATCCATGTTTTTTTCACCTCTAATGCTCTATAGTACTAAGTGCCTAACTAATCTTTGTTTAGGTACTTATAGCATTAGCGAGTGAGTTACAATTAACCAAAAAAGATTTAGATAGTTATGTTAAACTTGATTCTACTATACGTATAATCTATGTGTTAGTGTTATATTAAGGTGAAACCAGTCGACATTGTTTCTATACAAATTTCGTGCGGGTATTACTCCACTGTTTGACATTGTGTATCCAAAGTAAAACATGATATCGTTTCGTCTCATTATTAATTTTGTTTGTACGGAAACAGAATAGTAAAATAAAAAGCCATTAAAAAGTTATGAACTAACAAAGATTCGTCTTTCTTGCTAATTTTTACGTAACTTTGGGCGTAAATAAGTAATAAAAGAAGTGTAAAATCTCCAAAACAAAGTCGGCACCGACAAAGCCCAATTATCGAAGATTTCAATAAACATTATTTGTAAGTGATTTATGCAGTGGTTTTTTCATAAAACACCAATTCCCAAAGGACTTTTCGTAATTTTTTACGCGCTCGTTTTACTATGACCCTGTGTATGTACCCTGTGTAACTAGTTTATCATGTTTAGATATCGATACCCATCACGTCTGTGGAGTTTCGCTAGCTAATTTAATTTGACCCTGTATATGTGTCGCAGCTAACTAGTTTATCATGTTTAGATATCGATACCCATCACGTCTGTGGAGTTTCGCTAGCTAATTTAATTTGACCCTGTATATGTGTCGCAGCTAACTAGTTTATCATGTTTAGATATCGATACCCATCACGTCTGTGGAGTTTCGCTAGCTAATTTAATTTGACCCTGTATATGTGTCGCAGCTAACTAGTTTATCATGTTTAGATATCGATACCCATCACGTCTGTGGAGTTTCGCTAGCTAATTTAATTTGACCCTGTATATGTGTCGCAGCTAACTAGTTTATCATGTTTAGATATCGATACCCATCACGTCTGTGGAGTTTCGCTAGCTAATTTAATTTGACCCTGTATATGTGTCGCAGCTAACTAGTTTATCATGTTTAGATATCGATACCCATCACGTCTGTGGAGTTTCGCTAGCTAATTTAATTTGACCCTGTATATGTGTCGCAGCTAACTAGTTTCTCATGTTTAGATATCGATACCCATCACGTCTGCGGAGTTTCGCTAGCTAATTTAATTTGACCCCGTATATGTGTCGCAGCTAAGTAGTTTATCATGTTTAGATATTGATACCTATCACGTCTGTGGAGTTTCGCTAGCTAATTTAATTTGTCTCTGTCTTACTTGGTTTATTCTATTAGCTTGCGAAATAATTTCTTTCAATTGACAACCCTAATTTTCCGTAAATTTTCTTCCGTAAAGAATATTATTCGCATTCTGCCTAGTAGGTAGTACCTACTATAATAATTATGTACGTATGTACTTGCAAGCAAAAATATCACAAACCGTCCGTGTCGTGGACACTAGAAGCTTTATTATTCTGTGGGTGCTAAATAAAATACGTAAGTACCTACCTACCTTATACTTATACCAGTGAAAGTAAAATTTCGTGCGCTGCAAATCAATACTTAATTAAATTGAGTACTATTACTTGATTGACACTAAACTGACATTTTATTCTAAGTATTAAGTATTAATTCATCGTTGTAATTTATTTTTATAAATTTTATAGACTTGGACATTATTGCTATTTTTATAAAATCTATTGTATAAGGTGAAGAGCATGTGTAATATATTAAGCCATAAACGAATTGTAAGAAAATTAATCGTACGAGCGTTTTGGATGTTAAATCTGTTAGCTCGTAAGACCAATTGAATAAATAAATAAATAAATACGCAATAAATAACTAGGTAGGTTGGTATGTTCTTAACTAATATGAAAACAATCTTGATGTGCCACTTATATACATAGAAATTCATAAAACGGAACTTACTGAAATTATGCTCATTTCTAAGAAAACACTAGATTTTTAAACTGTACGAGTAGGTAAATTTCGTTAGAAAGATGTGTCAAGGTTGTATACATTTAGTTAAGTACCTAAAGCTAAACTTATTGGGTAGGTAGCTATAGACAACAACAAAATAAGAAGATAAGTAATTTTGAAAACAATTTATAGGTAATCAACTATAATAATAATTTCGTAGTCCGGCTATAAGTTCTGTCACATAGGTAAAATTTCGAATTTAGAATGCAAGTCAAGTAAAATATTATGGGCATTCGAAATTTGAATATTTAAACAAAATAAAAACAAAGGGTTTCTGGAATTTTGTTCATTTTCTAAAATGGAGTGGACGCGCAAAGAAGACAGAGTCGCAGTAATTGCATTGCATCGTAGCGGTCACGCGCAAACTGAGATTTTCAAACTGCTGAAAAATTTGAAAATTCCACTGAGATTTATTTATCGTACTATCAAACGATTCAGGGAAGATTCAAGATTAGAAGATAAACAAAGGAGCGGTCGACCTCGTACTGTTCGGACTCCAGCGGTCATCAAAGCAGTGAAGGCGCGAATCCAGCGAAATCCTGTCCGCAAGCAAAAAGGGTTGTCTCTGCAGATGGGACTAAGCAGAACTACTGTTAAAAGGGTGTTAAATGAAGACCTAGGACTGCGTGCTTATAGAAAAAAAAAACAGCACATCCTCTTAAAGCCCGGCTGAAGAAAATCAGACTCGAAAGAAGCCGAGTTTTGTTAAGGCGGTACGCGGGAAAAAAATACCGCGAAATACTTTTTTCAGACGAAACAATTTTTAATGTTGAGGAGAGTTTCAACAAACAAAATGATAAAGTGTATGCACACTCTAGTGAAGAAGCGAGCAGACGTGTGCCACGTGTTCAGCGTAGTCATCACCCTTCAGCATTCATGGTTTGTCTAGGGGTGTCCTATTTGGGTACAATGGAGGTGTTTTTTTGTGAAAAAGGTGTGAAAACCAGTGCCCTTGTATATCAAAACACAGTCCTAACAAACATTGTGGAACCACTTTCACAAACAATGTTCGAAAACAAGCACTGGGTGTTCCAGCAGGATTCTGCGCCGGCTTATTAGGCGAAAAGTACCCAAAACTGGCTCACGACCCGTGGAATCGACTTTATCAGGCATGAGGATTGGCCCTCATCCAGTGCAGCCTTGAATCCCTTGGATTACAAAATATGGCAGCACTTATAGGAGAAGGTCTGCGCTAAACGCCCCATCGCAACTTGGAGTCACTTAAAGCATCCCTGATTAAAGCAGTCGCCGATATTGACATGAACGTCGTGCGTGCTTCGATTGATGACTGGCCTTGCAGATTGAAGGCTTGTATCGAAGCAAGAGGAGGACATTTCGAATAATTTTAATATGGTGTAAATCTGTATTTTATACCCTTTCATTTGATGTATAAATGGTTGTAGTGCGTAACTCATTGTGTCAGTTATTTAACTTTCCATATGTGACAAAACTTATAGACTAGACTACGTACAATTATTATCTAATAGGGACATAAACAATAAGAATATGCGTGGTCGGGCGAGTGATGCCTGCTCCTGCAGCCTCGACATAGATAGCGATCGCCTTACGACCGAATTCGGTCGCATAATCCTAGTGGGGTACCTAGACGGTCAAAATTGCTTGACAAGCATGTGATTTTTTCGGGTTTGTCATGCAATTTTGACAGTCCCCCACACGGGCAGGACTCCACAAGGACTTTGCGACCGAATCCCGTCGTAAAGCGATCGCTATATATGTCGAGAATGCAGCCCCTGGACAAGTAAGCATGCGTCGAAAACCCAGGGAAAACTAAACAATAAAATAAGCAATCTATAATAGGTACCTAGGTGTATAAAACAGCGCTGACAGCGCCTACTACTTTAGTACGAGTTTGTAGGTACTTGCTGACTTCCCGGCGAGCGGCACAGCGGCGGTGCATGTGTGCATCGCCTAACGTCGTTTTGGGTTCGGAAAGGTGTTTGTGTGCGTGCCCACTAGCGTCTAACTGCTCATCACTGATACTATCTCTGTCGCACACATGCAAGGTAAGACAGCGTGCTTTTTTTGGCCACGCCCACCAGTGAGTTCAAGCCCGCGAACAGTTCCACCTTAAATTATTTTTTTTATGTTTACTACCTACTCTTATGCTATATCACGTGATAAAACTTACCGAATTCAAAATAAATCACACGAAAACTCACAACAAACAAAACAAACTGCAAACACAAGCCAGTCACGACATGAATAGGCACCGCGGCAAAAGGTCATAGCGCGAGAACTGCCGCATGCAGTTTCGGTATCGGTCGTAGTTTCGGCAGGTTTGCCGCCGAAACCGAAACCCGTTTTTTTGCCGAAACTCAACCGAAACCGAACTTTCGGTCGGACACTAAAGAGGTCTATGGTATTAAAATAACACAGTAAATCTCTCAATATGTGCGCATAAACTTACATTAAAATTGCAGTTTGAATGTATTGGAGAACATGTTTTTCAACTACAACGATAAGTAATAAGAAGGGATAATGATAATCTTTGTTCTTGGGATAAATTCATCCCAACTACGGGACCCTTCATTGTACGTGGTCCGTCACGCACCTGGCCGTTTTTTTTTGTGTTAATATTTTCGTCCGATTTTCTCAGATGAGGTTCTAAGTTCAAATCAGATTATCATGCGATTTTTCTAATGAACGTGGTTGCACGTCATATTGGCGGGGGGCGGGGTAGTATCTTCGTCCTTTTCGCACTTTTTGCGTGCCCGTTTGAATAACTCAGTCGTATTCAGTCTTACAGTCGTGAAAGGACATCGTCTGTATAATTTCTATTTTTTCTCATTAATAGCAAAATTGAGAAAGTCATGAAGTGTAAAAAGACGTTACCAATAAAGTGAGTTAAAAACTATATAGGTGAGGTTAACCAATTATTTATAGAAATGGAAATATACTGATTTGGAAATTTGAAAACGCTCTCCTGAAAATAGGCTTTTTTGAATTAATACCCTGTTCATCTGGACCAAAGATATTGGTGCCGATTCTCTTGTTCAATAACTAAACAAAAATTTGAGAATCGCTATCTTTTACTAACAGGCAGCGCGAGAAAAGGACGGTTATAGCTATGAACTAAGTTAGAGATGTCAAACTAGTTTACGCCTTGCGCTTCACCGTGTTTTTACACGTCGTCTGAATTTGTATGGAAATATTAGTTTCAACTAAAGACAGCTCTAATTTCCGTCCGTCTCTTTCTTGTTCTATTAGAGAGAAAAAGTTAGCAAGAGCCTAAATTAAGTTAAGTTTGTGTAGAACAGAATCGGCACCATTATGAAGTATTAATGCCATCATGATTCCAGTCCGAAAGAGGGATGGTGTTATCAATCACGTATAGGTCTGTCTCTCTCTCGCACTGCAATCATGATGGTATAAAAACGTCACCAGTACAATATTAATCCCCGGCTAGAGCCTAGGGCTTAAATGACTTAGTAGTCATTTAAGTTCTAGGCTCTTTCAAATTATAATGTCAAATGTACGTCATGCATACCTAACTTAAAGCATTAGCTTAGGTTTGCTTGACGTATAATTTGACATTATAATTTTATTGATTGATATTGATTTATCTATTGTAGATCAAGAAAATTCGTAGAGACAGAAAAGGTGTGTAAAAAACTTGATTCATACCTTACTATGCCTTAATTTAATATGTCTAGTCAGCATATCCTCTTTAGAAAATCCCTTATAACAATCAGAACATTGATAAGCCGCCGATACGTACTTCCGATCTTGTGATCTCGCTCTAAACTCTTTCAAAGCTTCATCTTCAGTCAAATTGATCTTCAACCAATGATCAGGATCTAAGTAATTCTTTTTAGTACTAGACACTTCGAATTTTTTAGCTTTTGTGTTAGTAAAATCCGTTTCAGCTTTGTTTTTCTTGCTTATTTTTTCTTTCTGGTGTTTATTAAGAACTACTTCATCCTCACTGTTTGCTTGTTCAGGATTGACATTTATTCTCTCTTCTTCTACAGTAATTTCATCGCTAATTTCTTCCTTGATGGCTGGTTTAGAGTTTGAATCATCATCATCACTAATCATTATAGCATCTTCTAAGTCTGGTATCACCTTTTCTTCTGTATTCATGCCAATACTAATATTGGCTTTTCCATTTTCAACTGACTCTGTCTGTTCGGTAATCATTTCATTCTTTATTTCTGATAGATTGTTATCATACATAGAGTTGTCGCTATCATATTCTACTACATATTTTTCTATTTCTGGTATTTCATCTTTATTTATTTCCTTTTTCAAGAAGTTGTCACTATCATATTCTACTACATGTTTTTCTATTTCTGGTATTTCATCTTTATTTGTTTCCTTTTCCAAAAAGTTGTCACTATCATATTCTACTACATTTTTTTCTATTTCTGGTATTTCATCGTTATTTATTTCCTTTTTCAAAAAGTTGTCACTATCATATTCTACTACATGTTTTTCTATTTCTGGTATTTCATCTTTTTTTGTTTCCTTTGGCAGATTTTTTGATAGTGTATCGTGTTTAATTCTGTATGTTTTAACTCTTTTGCTGACTGTTATAATGCCTATTGATGATTGTAGATTTTTGTTTTGTCTGTCTATTTGAGAAATTGAAGATAAGGTGATCTGAAAAAATTAAAATCGTACTGTTATATAGTACAGCCACGAGCATAAATAAATATGTCAATGCAGAAATAAATAAGTAACGAATTAATATTATATTATGAGGCATGGCAGTTAAAAATATTGTCTAAGTTAATGTTAAAGTATTATTCAATGTCAAACTATGAACTGTGTGTCTTGCGTCATAAATATCTGCCTACTCAGTTAAAGAAAGAAATAAATCAATTAATCAATCAATCATGTTTATTGTGGATCATAGGTACAGAAATAGATACAGGTGTTAAGAATTACAGTGATGTTGATCAGCTATGACCCGCCTTTTGGGCATACAATACAAATTTCAAGTTATATTATTATATATGAAATTAATATTTTGATATTTCTCGGGACCCTGGGGTCCCGGACCTTTGGAAGGCGTACGAGGAGCCGAAGCCAACTCGCAGAGGCCCCTTAGATAATTTTAAACGATGAGGAGGCACCAACCGACGATTATCCCTGTATGCACTATGCAAGTGCACTGAAGGACAACCCCCGGTTGGTACAGGACTATTGTTGTACGTGGAAACAAAACATATTGGGCTATGGGTTTGGGTGGTTAAAGTGGATTGGGTAACTTGAACTATGGAAGAACTATGTCCCCTGCCCGACCAATGTTATATATTATACACGGATAAAATGGCAGGGGGTGACTTGCACACTCAATAATGGGCCCCCCGGAGACGGCCGCTAGCACATAGTGACGTAGCGACAAGGGGGCAACACTTCCTGAGGTGCTTGAGGAGTGGAGAGGTATTTCACGGCTATCAGGACAATCCCGGAAATACGGTCAAGATCCCTACCAGCACCTTACTGGAATACTTCCTTCCTCCGAGCACGTTTGCTCTTGCGAATCTCCACTCAAGCCGGCCAATAAATGCAAGAAAGAGGTGGGAGCTCTGTTCCTCGTCAGTGTTCACTCCAGCCGGCCAATAAAGGTAAGCCAGAAATGAGGACAAGATTTCTCCCGGGAGATAGGGTCCATGGGGTCGCTACTGCCCATCAACTCGCCACATGCTGCCCTGCGGGTTTTTGTATCTCTCTTGGTCTGGCTCCTCATCCTAGACCCGTTCCGGCAAACTCTACCGGCACAGACCTGAAGTTTGGAGCGCGCAAGCCCCACCACGACGTCAACATAGAGATACAGCGGTGGGGAAAAATTAATAAATTAATATTATTATTACAACACAAAATAAAAGTCAGATCTTAAAATTAATAGTAACTAATAGTAAACAGCTCTGACTGCACCATGGTCTCGGTCAAGATATAATTTAAAGGGATTTGTCTGACATAATTTTAATTTAATTAATTTAACTTAATTTGGCTTCGTGGGGTACGTGTGCCTCGACTATTCCACACAGATTCGTGCAGGACTAACGCTGGGGTGCGCGTGCCTCTTCGTCGCCTCGTTGATGCGTACAACACTCACTTTATGGAGCTTGACATATTTACGCTTTCCAAAAATCGTTTCAAGGCAAGAGCAATAGAGTTACTAAATTCATAATATATATATTCTTCTTATTCTTCTTCTTACTAGTCTTTTACGATGCACACTAATTGTCTGTTTTCTTTTAACTTTTTTTTTTGTGTGAACTCGTGGACAATGTTGTGGGTTACATGTGTAGTAACATAAATATGGAATGATTGTGTATAAATGTATTTCTAAGTTTTGTACTAATTTAAGAATCTCTAGTTAAGCTTGGCATGTAACTGTTTTTTGTCCCTAACAAATAAAATAAAAATAAAATAAAGTCTTTAAGCATTAATAACATTTATCGACTAACAGGTCATAAAGTTTCTTTTTAAATAATTTAATTTCTGAGATGCTTCTAATATGTTGTTTGTTCTTGGGATAAATTCATCCCAACTACGGAACCCTTCATTGTGCGTGGTCCGGTATGCACTTGGCCGGTTTTTCCAATGGAATGTTTACTTTTCCAAGTACAGACACCAGCACATCAAGCTACTACAATCTGTCAGATTTCTTTAATAGAATTTCGACTTTATTGCTAAAGCATTAAAAGTTCAAGGTTGATTGGGAAAATCTGACAGTTTCGGGTAGGTTGACCTGCTGGCGTCTGTACATTTTATAATTTGGTTGACTATTACTCTTAAACTTGTAAAGCCTACTTAGCTGTAATAGTTTTTCTTTTAATTTCGTTATTAGGTATAATTCTGTCGTGAATTTTTCACAAGTCCACAAGCAACCATTTAGCTGGGAGGGGACGACGACACTTGGCTCTATCAAAAATTAGCAATTTAAAGCTTAGTTTTACGCAAACGGATCCCTGAATCGAAAAATGGTTTTCACAGACCCGTAATATATTTGAATGACCTATCCAATGATCCCCACACCATGGAATAGATGAGAAAAAACAACAACGCTACTTTACGTGTACAGGGGGTAACCTTAAAAATTTTTGTTTTTCATGGTTTTATCCACTGTCGGTGTTATTAATTTATGTATATCCATGCCAAATTATTGCTTTCTAGTACTAAGAGTCACTGAGCTAAGCTGCGGATGGCCGGACATGGCGAAACTATAAAGGTTACTTGTTGACTATGGAACCCTAAAAAGCAGATAATGAAATAAAGGAAATAATTTAATCTTCTTTTTTTTTAGGTTATTATTGGATGAACAGAAGGCAGTTTTGAATTAACTTTAGATTTTTACAAACTAATATAAAGAATTACACTTACAGAACCACTCCATAGCAACTCCTTGAGAGCCTTCTCTCCCATCCAGCATTTCTCTTTGAATTTATGAAACTTGTACAAAATAGCTGCACACTCGTAACAAAAGTAATTGGGTAAGCCATCTTTTTCATTTACCTGTAAATATAATGAGAGAGAGCCTTTACAAATAGTGAAGATTTTAAATGTTTGTCACAAATGAGCTCTTTTATGGAGCTACAAAATAAAATTATTGAAAGTTCAGACAGAATACAATGTCTAAATATAGGTCTATAGAAAAGTTCAAATAGTTCATGAGGCTGATCATCATGGACTTTTGATGCAATGAGATGGTTTATATTAAGTAACGTTTGCAGAGCGGTTCGACATTGGATGGGTGACCAAACAAATTTTTTTAAAAATAATAAATATAATATTTACAATCAGACAACCATATGTTGGTAGGATGAAATTAAAATACTGTAGGCGGGCAGCCATATCGAGTGTTTACGTACAGCCCGGTTGTGGGTAATTATTTCAAGGCCAGGGGCTGAGTCACAATACTGGTAGATATTTATACTGTGTTGACGTCATTCGTCGTCTGCAATCTGCATTATTATAAATGTGCATGAGCTTACACACAAGCGAGGCGTGAACATAAGAACTTGAATAATCTTGGCAAGAAGGGCTGTGCTAGAGACTACACAGAAATTAACCCTTTAATATTAAAAATACTTGCTTTTCTGGCCATAATTTCTTCATAATATTGTTTTAAGTGAAAACTGTCATAATTATACATTTTTACATCTTTGCACAGACATATGCGGCAGACTTTGAGATTAGACATGTTGCTTACACTTAGAATTAATATTTCAAACAATATTGTACATATTTTTAACAAATACTTTAACAAAACAATACATTTCCATTTATAAAGCAACCAGCTCAATCTGTCAGACCAGTGTCAAATTCGATTTGACAGTGACAATTGACAGTCGGTCGATAGTTTTAACTAATGTAATGGAACACAGGCAATTTAGTATTTTACCTTTTTGTGAGTGGTAGGGTAGATGGGCCAAGAAGGCTTACACATTGTAAAGATAGGCAAGATAAAGAGGATCATACACTTCCTCGTCATACAAGTCTTTCGTAATAGGAGTCTTAAACTCTTAAGTAATAAAACTGTAATTATGACAGAGAAGAGCACTTTAATAACCAGCCCATCCTGTGAGAGCAATTTTATTTAATTATTATTTTTTATTGGCGATACAGGCTTTACCCTTCCCATGGGGTAGGCAGAAATTACGGAACGCCACCTGCTACGACTACGATCCATTCAGTTTTGTCTCATCTATGGTCTGTGGAAGTACACTTTCTCGTCATACAAGTCTTTCGTAATAGGAGTCTTAAACTCTTTAAGTAATAAAACTGTAATTATGAAAGGCCACAATTCTTTGGCAGAGAAAAGCACTTTAACAACCAGTCGTAGCTACTGCCCATCCTGTGAGAGCAATTTTATTGTTTGCAATTTAATTTAATTATTTATTTAAATTATTTTTTTTATTGGCGATCCAGGCTTTACCCTTCCCATGGGGTAGGCAGAAACTACGGAACGCCACCTGCTACGACTACGATCCTTTCAGTTTTGTCTCATCTACGGTCTGTGGAAGTTAGGGTTTAACTTCCTATAATGTTATCCGATCAGGCCAACGGCTAAATTGTCAACACTATCGGCCTCTCAACGTATAGTGTGGTATCACTATATCTGTGTGTGGTATGCATAGGAGGAAACGCGGTCACGTGATCGTTGGTGTTCATTTTGGTTACTTAATAATTGTTGATACTATAGACCGACTTTTTCGTTAGTTACTCTCCCATGGTCGTAGCGCGTGAAGGGGGACGATGGTAAAAACAAATGTCGCGCACCCGACCGCACAAGGTACCTATCTATTGTCAAAGATGAGTGCAGATTTTTTTTAGAAAATATTTCATGATTTATTTCCGCTGAACCAAACTTGAAGCGATCTTTATTTTGGGCAATCAACTTGTACAGCTGTAGCTTCAGCATTGTGTCTTCAAATTCAATATTTTTTTCACGGAGCCAAGATTGCATGTTGGCTTTTCTTGAAGTCGAGGTTGGCACAGGATCTTTTTGTTTGTTGTGATATGAGGCATTGTCCACACAATTACTACACTTTGACTCTTTGATTTTTTACTGCTCGAGTAGTTGGATTGTTACTTGTATATTACCAACTAGCTTCTTCCCACGACCATAGACTACTATTACCCACGACTTCATCCACGTAAAATTTCTTGCTCCCCGACCGACCCCGCAGCATCGCATCGCCTGCCCACGCTATCACTTCGTTTCGCTTAGCGTTCTTTCTGACTTTTCTTATTGATCGGCACGTAAGGGTCCTAGCGCGATGTTAAGTAGCCTATAGCCTTCCTTAAGAATTGGGTTATCAAATGCAAAAATATTTTTTCAAATTCACTGGTAAAAAACAAGTGAAAAACAAACGTATCAGCTTTATTATTAGTAAGAAGATAGTATTAGAGGTGGGTAGGAGGAGTGGTATTTTATTCCGACTTTTTGTTGGAAATTGGTGGGTAAGTGTGAAAGAAAATATTTTCTTCTGGTGAAAATTTAAGGCTTTTCTTCTTTAATGAGATAGGGCCTAAATATAAAATAAAAGTAAAATTACAAAACACATTTTAGGAGGCAGTATAATTTAATTATTGTTTTCCTTAAAACTAAAACAACTAGCGCCATCTATCGTTTTTCTGGTTTTCCTACGAATCTTCTTCATTCATTCTATAGTCTTCTATTTCATGTTGGATACCAGCATTTTTTTTTCTGTTTCTGTAAAAAGAAATTGATTCATCACTACTTTCCCGACTACAGGAAAGGAAGCTTGACGTGTTTTTGAGGCAGACCTAAGGTTGGACACCTTCAGGCTATACTTGAATACACAATCTTAGATAATTTGCATGTAGTGCTACTAAATTAACTACCTACTATAGCGTTATGTATTCTAAGTTAATTTTTGATTAAATGTTAGCAATAAAAAGAAGTCATAGACGGTTGCAGCAGAATTTGAACTTTGCCATGTGTCATTCAGTTTATCTTCCCAAAACCCAACTATTATCTGAGATTCTGAATTCAAATAATGATGTAGTTGGCCTTTACTTTTGGAACGAAGTTCTTTAACGCGGCTTGCGGTAGGAGCTGACGGGTAGAAATTGTAACGCACGATCATACTTTAAAAGCGTGCATACTTCCGTGGAATCTCAATAATAACTTGAACCTCGTTAAGTTGTAATCCTCAGTAAGTGCGTATTTCACCACACATCACTGAACGCGTTTAACGCTAAATGATTTTAAAACATCGCTCTGTTTCTTTCAATCATTTGAAGTTGATAGAGACAGAATGATGTTTTAAACTCGTTTAGCGTTAAACGCATTTAGTGATGTGTGGTGAAAATGAGTCTAAGAGCTCTCACTGTCATTATTTTCTTTGAAATTATTGACACTGACAGCTATTGAACTCGGCTTAGATGTGCTGATCGCATTCAGTTTCATTGGTGAAATAAGCACTAAGTCAAAATTAAACTAATAGGCGGTATCTCGAATTATTTAGACTTTGTAACTCGATTCTCGAACAAATATAACTCAATATTCAACAAAAAGACCCCGTAAGTCGAAGTTAGTAAAATAAATTAATTAAGAAATAATAACGTCTTACTTGGAATACCCCAAACTCATATTTAATAAAGAGTCATCAGAGTAATCAGAGCTCTGTATTCAAAAACAAAAACTTTTGACACTTGCAACTTGAGACCATACTAGCTAGATGAGCTCTGTATTAATACATAATATACAGCGAAAGGAACTTCGTTCCAACCGGGTGCCCCATCACAACACCTCCTGGCTTTTTGTTGCTATAAGGTTCATAATAGGGTGCTGCCAGGGGTACAACAACTGGGAAAGGATTGTAGCTCCGACAGCAGTAACCTTATTATAACGAGAATAAAGATCACTTATTTTCACAGACTTGTCAGTGGCAGCAACCCAACAGCAACCTTATTATAACAAGGATAAAGGTCACAGTGATTTTGACAGACTTGTGATTTTGATAATGATGTTAAATCAGAGGTAAACTGGTGAACAGACTGTAAATTGCCAGTGTCAATATTCTTGTTTCTTACCTCTTTGGATACGGCTCTTTGAGATGGGCGGTGCGGTAGTGTAGCTTCAAACTGCAATTTTGAGTGAACCGTTTTTCGCACATTGAGCATTCATAGGGCTTTTCACCGGTGTGTGTCTGAAATATAAAATATACACAACCTTTTTTAAGGTATAGTCGATCTCGTAATTGCTATATATACTATTGACAACAATTCCCCGTAAATTGAAACTTCACTAAAACTGCGGTTTTCTAGAATAGCGGTGGCCGCCACATAGCGTCTGCAATTTACCCGCGAATGACGTCACTGAAACGTTATTTATGAAAGTAAGTTGGTGTGTTTTCTTGGTACTAATACTAGTTTTTGACACCGTAGTCAAACCCCGCTGCACAGAGATTTAAATCGCTAGATTTGCCCTGACCGTACTTAGTCATGCGAAAAACTAATTACTGAGCAGAGTGACCTCACACATGATTAAATAGCGTATCCATGACAATCAAGTCACTATGTTATTGTAGGTCAAAACGAAACCGAAATGCGACTACCTTTTGTCGCGATGGGGCAAATCTAACGATTTAAATCTTTGCCACTGCTGCCATCAATTTCAGGACTGTACTGTAACCGTAACTTTTGATTAAAATACTCTAACTGTGACATAGACCTAGACCTAGATAAATCATAAGTCATTTATTGAAACTAGGCTGAGATTAAGCACTTTTCGAAGGTCAAAATTACATTAGACATGTCCCCCAAAACGGCCGCCTTTCATCATTTCCCAGTGCTTTAGCTGGGAGAAGAAGTGGCGCAACAATCTCCCTAGCAGCACAGCTGTCTGTTCAGTTAAACAATTTGATTCTATACAATATTATGCTAAATAAATTACTATTTTTTTATTATTATTATTATTTCAGATGGGTTTGCTCTTGACTCTAGTCTAGGTCGAAGGCGACAGACACAGAGTCGACGATGTACTAAGCTTACCCAGAAGAAGCCTGTTGAGTCTCATTTTGAAGAGATTAGGGTTGTATGCGCTCGAAAACACAGACGCAGGTAGTGAGTTCCACTCCTTTGCTGTGCGCATTATAAAAGACATTTGGAAGCGCTTAGTGCGAATAGGTGGAATAGCCACCAGGTAGAGATGGTAACTGGCAGTGTGTCTAGATGACCGGTGGTAGAAGGGGGCCGGTGGAATGAGGTCGTGGAGTTCTTGAGCACACTCTCCGAAGTACAATCTGTAGAAGACCGACAAGCAGGCAACCTTGCGGCGATGAGCCAAGCTATGAAGCTTGGCATCCACCAGTTTTACGTCGCCAATGAGCCTCTTAGCTCTGCGTTCCATCGAGTCAAGTGCGGCTAGTTGGTACTTTACAGATCCATCCCAAAGGTGGCTGCAATATTCCATGCAGGATCGGACTTGCGCTTTGTAAAGAGTTAAAAGCTGTCCAGGCGTAATGTATCGCTTCACCCTATTTAGGATGCCCAGTTTCTTGGCCGCAGTTTGGGCTTTGTTCTCGATGGTGGCGCCAAAGTTGACACCAGACTCCATGCCTAGGAGCTCAAGCCGATCAGTTACAGGAGCAGATGTACCCCGAAAATTAGGACTTTGAGCGAAACGATTCCTTTTAGCGGTAAAAAGACACGCCTGTGTTTTGGTGGCGTTAAAAGAGACCAGATTATCATCACCCCACTGGGAGACAAGGCTTAAAGTCAAATCTGTCCGCTCTACCATGGCCTCTCTCAAAGAACGAACTTCGGCCCCGCTGGTTTAGCGCTGGACAAGTATCGCTCTGATACTGTACTGTCAACTGCGTACCCAACAATAAGTACCAGGCATTTTAAAAACATTTAATTAAAATATTTGCCATATGTCAGCTAGCACACGATAATATACCCAAAAAAAACGTCGAAAACTGTACTTCAGTAAGAATAAAAACTAAAAACGTAAACAGAACTTTATACCTAAGTAAAAGCCTCCGGGCGTAATGGGCGTGTCCACATATATAAACTCGAAGTCACAAATGATAAACTGTTATTTATTTAATAAACAAACAGTTAATTACTAATAACAATAACAAAACCATGGTCAGCAAGACGACCAAACACCGCAAGCAGCACCCGCTCACGGGCATAACGCAAAGATCAGCCATTACCGTCGCCATATTTTAAAGTAAAAAATGTATTTATTTATTTAGGGTAGGGTAATAAAGCAATTACCAGGGCCTGCAGTCTCGAAATTCGTAGCCATCGCTTTACGACTGAAATCGTTCGCTAATTCCTAATGGGGTACCTAGACGGTCAAAATTGCTTGACAAGGATGTGATTTTTTTCGTGTTTGTTATGCAATTCTGACCATCTAGGGACCCCACTAGGACTTTGCGACCGAATTCGGTCGTAAAGCGATCGCTATCTATGTCGAGACTGCAGCCCCAGGTAGACTATAGTTACAGTTACGCTAAGGGTGGTTAAAAAGCTTAAGATAAGAATAAATCTCATCGCATCATGTTGTTAGTTTTTTGTTGCGATCGAAGCAGCATTCAGTGTCAATACATCTTGCGGATATTACCTACCACTTAACCCAGTATTTATTCACATTTTGGGAGAAGCCAAAAACCTAACACAACACGCCTTGTGCCCCTGAACGGATGGGCGGAGGTGCCTACAGTACACCCACATTTGGCCAGTTATGTTTAAGTTCCATGTAATAGGGGGCGAGCCTATTGCCATCAATCTTGCCATCAATCGGGCACACATTCAGACTCTGGGCTGCTACTGAGAAATTCCAAAAAATATAAATGCCCAATAACACTTTCCTCGACCTAGGAATCGAACCCAGGACCTCAGGCTGAGTAGTAGCGCTTGCGACCACAACACCAACTAGATAGTCAAAAACCCAAATCCTAGGAATCCAGGATAAACAGCAATGTTCTAGTAAAGCTTACCAGTTGATGTCTCGTCATGCTGCTCTTACTGTTGAACTGCATGCGGCAAGTAGAACAATTGTACAGCTTCTCTCGTGTGTGGGTGTTTAGGTGAGCTGCCACGCTGTTGGCCTGTGAAGAAATTGCAAAAATTTATTAACTACACAGGTCTACAGGGGCCTGCCCCTCCGAGGTTTGACGGTTGATTCCGATGGATTTTATCAGCGTTATTTTTTTTTTTTTCCGTGAAAAATAATTTAAAAAATTTCCATTACGTCCAGATTTTTTGCTATTTATCATTTTTATTTTTTACTAAAATACCCTAGGCGGACTCAATCAAAACCATATGAAACAAATGTGAATGCTTTTAAAATAAAATTACTAATTATAGTCATTAAGGTTCTGTCAACTGATTCTCATGAACGGTTTAGTAGAATTTATCTAATTCAGTTAATGGCCTATATTGATAGCTCGAAAAAAACGTAAAATTTTAGGTAATTTGGTAATGAGGTCGTAATCAGGGTGAAGTTGTGAATTTCTGCCCCACTTTTTTGACGTCACAAGAACATCATTCAAATTTTATATGTCAATAGTAATACCAGTTCCCATCATATTAAACAACTTTCGCAATGACACTCACATCCGATTCGTGAATAAAAAAACCAAATTCCTACAGGTACAGATGGCTACATATCAAGCTACACATTTCCAATAATAGCTGTTTTCGCATTGTATTGAATTTCCGTACAATGAGAGGTCAGCTTCTACTGGGAATGAATAGCTTGATAAGTAGCCGTGTGTACAACAGTAGACATACTATTTCGATGCTTATGGAATGTTCGGATAAGAGTTTCATAGCGAGTTGTTTAGTATGACAGGTAGTGGGTCTACCACCACCAGGTAGTGGGTCTATCTTGACGGATGCATGATTTTATTTCATGGATTCAAGCAAAATTCCGAATGAATATCGATATCGATAAAGAAATTGATGGTACGGACTTCTCTTTCCTGGCGAGCCGTGTTTAGTAGCTACCGCGTCCTCCAGACACTTTCCTGACAGAATTTTTAGTTTAGAATATTGCGCGTATGGCTTCTCCAGTGGTATATACTCTAAGGGTTCTCACCATCGTTTATTCCGGAACGTTTATGTGTATAATAAATTAATATTAGGTTGGTGCATATAAAATTGCCGATTTTTTGCTCTGAGAGTTCGTGTGGTACCCACTGATCAAGCTTCCTTACTTTACCAATTTGTCTGAGGCCTCGTACAACTGTTGTATGATGGACAGCGAGTTCTTGTGCAAGTTCTAATGTGGTTATATGCACATTGGACTCCACTAATTGTTGTAAAACTTGCAGATCCTGTACGCGCGAAGATCGTCCGCGAGACTCATTTTCAAAGTTCTCTACTCCACAACGAAATTTTCGGAACCAATTTCTCACTGTCCTTTCAGAAACTGTATTCTCCCCTAATCTCTCATTTTTATTTTTTTTTTGCTGTTTCACGTGCACTTATTCCACCTTTGAACTCATAAAACATGATACCTCTAATTTTTTGCGGATCCATGGTAAGAGAGAATAACTTAAATTAAATCACGTCCAACGTCTGTATCTTCTGATGGTGTTTAAAATACTAAACAAGTGTCGATACTTTGTTGACAATAACGAAAATGAACAAGTCGGTAATACGCGCCCACTCTTTTATATCGTTGCGCAATCGGCAATTTCATATGCACCAACCCAATATTTAACTTGGATATAGCACAGAAATCTGGAAGTATAGTTATGTCGCAATTGTACCTGTCTGACGCAGGGACGAGTCGCTCATCAACATCACCATCATCCACAGCTCAACTTCACCCACAGCTGAGAATAGGCCTCTCTATTCTTGTGCCAATCCCCACACTCCTGTGCCAACCTCATCCAGAACCTACCCGCGATGGTAACAATGTCGTGGACATTTCGTCTTCCGGTCCTTGGACGCCATTCAGTCACTACCTTACGTTACAGTCATCACTGCGCCTTACCAGGTGCCCTGCCAAACTATTTGAGTTCCAAAATCATCCGTTCCCGGCGAGTCGCTAGATTAGTATAATTAGATAAACCTCAACGTACCGCTAGTGAAGCTCCACAAATCTCACAGATATGCCTCTGCTCTTCTTTCGAAGGAAGAGGCTCATCCTTATGTTCCTCTGTGTGATGTTTCATGTAGGCCGTCAGACTTGAAAAGTTTCTGTTGCACTGTAAATAAGTTTATGTATTACATATAACATTAGAAAACGATCAAGGGATATAGTGTTACCCAGTAACTGGGTTGTGGAGGTCTGATAGGCAGTCGCTCCATGTAAAATATTGCTATTCAGCTGCAAAGTTAGCCAACCCCAACATAGTAAGGAAAAGGCTAGACAGATGGAAATGACAACATTAGAAATCTTTTCAGAGTGGATTTATGGTAGTTGCAAATGTATTTTTAATTCTGTCTCCGAATTATCTCTCTCTAGGTATAGGCAAAGTCATCAACATCATTCTCCTGTCCATATCCCAATTCATTTGGTAAGCTGTCCATAGTTATACGAAAAGGATCCCACCCACGTTACATCTAATGGGGGTTACCACCCCGCATTACATCTAATGGGGGTTGGATCCTTTTCGTTTAACTATGGACAGTTGTATATGCAAAGTATGGAGATAAAAATATTAATATTACATGCATACTAAGTAAAAAAGCCGCACGGGTCGATCCAACAGGATATGCTACACTTGTCGGGGTTAGCCCGTGGATGGGTGACCATCTTTACATACCGAGACTCCTCCGTGCCGTGTATATTCGTGGATCTTTGACAGTCGTTACGGGTCATCAGAAGCCCGAAAGTCTCACCACCGGTCTTACCAAGGGGGTATTACCCAGTAACTGGGTTGGGGAGGTCAAAGCAGTTGCTCCATGTAAAATACTGGTATCCAGCAGCATCCGGTTGGACTGGAAGCCGACCCCAACATAGTTGGGAAAAGGCTAGGCAGATTGATTGACATAAATACAATAAACTCTCGCCCCTCTTCCCAGGAGGGTAGGCAGAAACCACAGAACGTCACCTGCTACGATCCTTACATAGGAAGACATAGTTATTTAATATTACAACGAAGTTAAAAATGGTCCAGGGAACTGTACTAGCAGTCTGCTGGAATGGGTAATTGTGAAATATACGAAAACATACTATGGTACAAGGAGTGAATTTCCGAGGATTTCTTCGGAGACCTTTTCTTCTTCGCTTCGGTTTTGATAGGGCTGGGATCTCGCATGCCAAGTCCCTGAAACAGACCGTATAATAAAAGAAATTGTTGTAATAGCTAAACCTTAATAAGAGAGCTTAGGAAAATAAGTCCTTGACCTGCCGTGCATATCGAGTTAACAAGATATCCGTATAATAATTTCGACATAATTAAACAAATTTAAAATCTTTAGACTTTAAAATTTTTAACCAGAAGGCCAATTCCCGTAATTAAAAACGTTAATAATATATTCGCCATTTCATATCAGCGACAATCAATGTCAAAAACCCCATATATTGTTTGACAGATTGTGACTGAGATCTGAGAATGCAAACGTTTTTCAAAATACTGGATTCGCTCCTTTGTAGTCAAGCTTTACATTCTTCAGTACAAATCTACATGAAAGTTCATGTATGTTTGATGACTGTGATGTTCGTTTCAAGGGAAACTTACTCAACTCCTTCGGTATGCTTGGCTGAATGAAACACATGTTTTTGGTAAGCCTTTCGCGTCTCGAACTTGATGTCGCATCGCTCACAGTACGTGTCAGTATGTGTCACACCTTCTTCAGGATTCTAATAATCAAAAAAAGTGATATTCTAAGACTTTTATTTCTACGTACATATGTATGCAAACATGAACATGATAATTTACAACAGGAGAGGGCCAAGAATTGATCCCTGAGGAACTCCGCAATATTTTACACTAGAGTCAAAGCAATATAAGTTCTTTAATTTATAAACCTTTATAACAAGAATTATTGTTGTATTAGATTAGGCGCAATAAAGTCGATCTGCTTCTAGAAAGCTATTTTATTTCCCACCATATCATGCTCTACTCTATTAAACGCTTCATGGAAATCAAAATAGATTTTTTATCTGAAAAGTTTCTGATAGCATATGATGTGCTGCAGTGGTAAATAATCTACAACATAACATCGCACTTATAATCCCCGAAGGGTAATGCAGATCTGTATCTGTAGTACACTCACATGTCGCCGGTTATGTTTAAGTCCTATGTAATAAGGGCGAGCCTATCGTAATCAACCGGGTACAAATAAAGACTGCGGGCTGCCACTGAGAAATTCCCGATTCAAAAATCCAATAATACTTTGTCCGACCTGGGAATCGAACCCAGGACCTCATGATCAGCAGTAGCGCTTGCGACCACCAACGAGACAATATACAAATGCATACTTACAACAACAGTATTTATATGCATGGTTCTTTTATGCATGTTGAGGCCTATTGTGCTGACGAATGACGCGCCGCATAGAGTACACACGTACTCGCTGCGATGCGTGCGCAAGTGTGTGTAGTATGTTGATAGGTGTCTGGGTGAGAATCAAACATTATTGTAACATTACATTCTAGTTGAGTGGAATAATATGTACAGAAAGAAAAACATAATATTTTATTAAGAAGAGAGACTTCAATTAGGAAGACTCTAAGATTAACAGATCCACAATGCACCTCCTCGTCTCGCTCCAATATGAGATTCTGGGTAAGAGATCTGGAGATTCTGAAATGCAAATCTGTTGAATCTGAACACTGATGACAGTATACCTGAATTCCTCTCCGCAATGAATGCACTTTCTTACTACCCCGTTGTGATAATCATTGTGAAAAAGAGCTGTATTCCTGCAAATGAAAAAATACTTATGATGTAAATAATTGAATAAGAAAACATAATAATACGATTCTACTGAGCAGATGCTAAATGATACTTTAAAACTAACTTAAAGTTAGAAAATAACTCCAGGCTGCTAGTAAAAAATTGAAACCAATTACACTATTGCCAACCAGAAAATCGAATCCAGGACCCACGCTCAGTTATCACAAATCGACAATCAATGATCGTTGCGATAATTTATCGATAGATAATAATTTTTCTAAATCAACCTAACTACAATACGGCCGATGAATCATGGACGGTCGAAACTTTGCGCAAGAGGCTACGCAAAAACATTTTTAGGAACCAAATAGTGAGGCGAGTGTGAGTGAGAGACCATGCCCGAACGTTCGCAGAGCCTATGTTCAGACCGGCCATGATTCATGATACGTATTGTGCAGTACATACTCACTTCAGTGGGCACATGAGGTCGCACCTCAAGCATTTGTACTTAGTGTAGTGTTGGGTTATATGCCTTGTAAGATGACACTTTATCTTAAAACGCATGTTGCAGAAGCGACACTCCACTGGGCCTAGTGACTGGAAATATATTTATAACGAATAATGATTTCAACTACAGCGTGTATCAGAAATGCGTGGTCATATTTAAGGGTGTAATACAGACCATCAAACTGAACTACTTTCTCCATGATACCATACCAACATCGTAATCACGACAAAATAATCAACTGTTCCATACAGAAGTTCAGTACCGCCGATTTTTTTCCACGATTACGATGTTGGTTCCAAGGAGAAAGTAATTCAGTTTGATGGTCCACACTCTTAAATTTTAATATGACCACACATTTCTGATACACGCTGTAGACAGGAGGAAATTCGTGGATAGACTATGCAATATATTCGCAGTAGATTGCTATTTATGTATTTAATACTAATTTTCAGGACACAGTTAATAAAATAATGATCATATCACTTGATCTTGCTTCTTCACTTCACTACACATTACCAATTTACCGCCCTTACGGGTTAGGTACATCTGAATGATCGCGAATTTATACCAGCTTGACAAATATATTACATATAATGAACGGCAAAGCTTGCATTCAATTATTTTTGCATGCTATTTTATGGAATCGCACGCGTGTAAACACTTGCATGCAATTCTTGAATGGCAATAAAATTTAACGTCCTTTATGGCATGCGATTATTGCTCTTAAGCGTTTCAGAAACTTGCACCGTGTAAACGGAGCTTAAATGTTGAATTTATAATTTATATGTGAAAACTCGTTAAAAGCATCCAGAGTACAGCAAACATAAACAAAACCAAAAACAATTAAAAAATAAAATAATTAAATAAGCCGAGGCACTAAGAGATGACCAGTCCCTACTGACGGCGCCCGTTCACGAGCATGACGTATGGATCAGCACCATTCAGCTCAACCATTTTGAAGGGAACCTAATGATCCAACACACGCGCCACCACCAGCGAGACATTTGAATGAGAATGACATACTCTCAGCCGCTAGGGCAATGTGCCCTTCATCCGTCCATGAAAGACAAATTACCCGGTAAATGACAGCTCTATAATACAAAGTACTTACTCACACCGGTGTTATCAGTGAACGAAAATAAACATGGAAGCATTACTTCAAGGAAACTATAAGCGCACATTTTGACACAAAATCCCAGACAAACACACATCGGACCCCGTCGGTGATTCGCCAAAAAAATATTACCAGGAGGCACAGTTAAAAATCAACCTTATTTCCTTGTATGTAGTTTGAGTTTAAATTAACATCTAACGTATAGGCCGCTAACGACATTTCTAAGACTTCACTGCCCCTACCATTCGTAGCCCGGGATATTTTATGTAATAAGATGCAAAGCAAATAATTAATCGTGATATTGGTGGTATTAAAATATAGAATTATGAGAAAACATACGTTTTATGAATTGTATGGCAACAGTTGTTCTAAGGTATGTAAATACCAGTGTCTAGGGAGTAATAAGTATGTACTTATGCTAAAATTATAAGTTAAAAAAAAAGAAATGTATGGTCTATTTTAAATTTACAATTTAGGTATACATTAATATCAATTTTTTTACGTATTATATTGCCAAATAACATTATATCGAGGGTTCACGGGCTATTTGTATTAAGCGACATTCTGGCCGATATTGAGTTATTATCATATCTACCTGCATTAAAAAGTGAAAAACGTAAAAAACGGAGATGACATTATTGATAATTAACCGTCGATAAGCCACTTTTTCGTAAAAAATATTGATACTTTTTTACAATGTTCTTTTTTCCGAATAATGAAACTTTGAAATGCTCTCCTGTAAAATTCCAAACATGTCGCTTAATACAAATAGCCCGTGAACCCTCGATATCACTCCGTACTGTTATGTACCTACGATAACTTAGTATATTTTGCATAGTGCTGTCCCATAGAAAAAATGGTGTGTATCGTATTAAAGATACAATACAAACCATTTTTTTCTATGGGACGTTATAATAAAAATAATAAGATTTATCATTATTGTCAGTAGAAAAGTAAATTGTTTGGTTGGCATAACATCATCCCCATAGATTTAGTGGCCAACATAATGCTTAAATATAAATATAAAAAATAGCGATGTATTTTGATGTAATGATAGTTAAAAACTAATTCCAACATTATTTTTATGTACCTACGATAACTTAGTATATTTTGCATAGTGCTGTCCCATAGAAAAAATGGTGTGTATCGTATTAAAGATACAATACAAACCATTTTTTTCTATGGGACGTTATAATAAAAATAATAAGATTTATCATTATTGTCAGGAAGAAAAGCAAATTGTTTGGTTGGCATAACATCATCCCCATAGACTTAGTGGCCAACATAATGCTTAAATATAAATATAAAAAATAGCGATGTATTTGATGTAATGATACTTGAAAACTAATTCCAACATTATTTTTATGCAAATGTGATTGGTTTATACACCACTTCACCAACCAAAGAAGGCATTTTTAAATATTTAACACGCAAAAACCGGTAAATAATAGTCGACCGCCGCTGTTGCCTACTGCGGACGAACTAAACACGTGAGCAGCGCAATCGGTAAGCCCCGCCTACCGCAGCGCTATCTGTATTGGGCCATTTTCTAGAGCCAGGAATACTTCCACGTTTTATTTGCGTTCACTGGGTGTTATGCAATTATATAATACAAAGGAACATACTCGTATTATCTCCTATCGTAGACCACGAAAACTCGATGGAGACAGAAAAGGGGTGTAAAAAAAACTTGATTCATACCTCACTATGCCTTAATTTAATATGTCTAGTCAGCATATCTTCTTTAGAAAACCCCTTATAACAATCAGAACATTGATAAGCCGCCGACACGTACTTTCGATCTTGTGCTCTCGCTCTAAACTCTTCTAGAGCTTCCTCTTCAGTCAAATTGATCTTCAACCAATGATTAGGATCTAAGTAATTCTTTTTTGTACTAAGCACTTCGAATTTTTTAGCTTTTGTGTCAAGAACATCTGTTTTAGTTTGGTTTGTCTTTCTCTTTTTTTCTTTGTGATTTTTAATAAGGACTATTTCATCGTCACTGTTTGCTTGTTCAGGATTCAAGTTGATTCTCTCTTCTTCAACAGTAATTTCATCGCTAATTTCGTCCTTGATGGTTGGTTTATCAACGTCATTAATATTTTCAGAATTTGAATTCTCATCATCACTAAACATTCTATCACCTTCTAAATCTGGAATCGCCTTTTCTTCTGTACTTATTTCATTATCCAAATTAGCTTTGCCATCTTCAATTGACTCTATCTGTTTGTTAATCATTTCATTCTTTATTTCTGCTAGATTTTTGTCATCGAAAGAGTTGTCACTATCATATTGTATTACATATTTTTCTATTTCTGGTATTCCATCTATTTTTATTTCCTGTAGAAGATTCTCTGATATTTTGTTTTTAATTATGTATGTTCTTACTCTTTTGCTGGCTGTTATAATGTTTATTGGTGATTGCAGATTTTTATCTTGTCTGTCTATTTGAGATAATGACGATAAAGTGATCTGAAAAAATAAAAATCATACTGTTTCGTTGTACAAATAGCTATATAGCTCAAGTTATGTGTTTAGCACAACTAAATGGGTATTTCTTATGATTTTCAGATTTTAAATTGAACCTATAATTTTCTTTCTATTTTTATGGTCAAATAGGTACAAATATTGCTTATTTAATAGTATAGGATTCTTACCCTATACTATTAAATAAGCAATATTTGTACCTGTATTATAAATATATATAATTGTAATCACGGCTTTAAGATTTCGATGAAACTTGCATTATAGGGCGAGCAATCGATCTGGCTAGGTCTCATAACTGGGAAAATAAAAATTTTTCTCTATTTTCACCCGAGCTGATTCCGCGCAGAGCTCGGTCGACCAGGCACTATTTTAAAAATATTATTATCCAACAATAGCAACAAACACACACAGAACAGAAGGCAGCTTTGGATTAACTTTATATTGGGACTGAAACAAGCTACTATAAAGAATTATACTTACAGATCCACTCCAAAGCAACTCCTCAAGAACCTTCTCTCCCATCCAGCATTTCTCTTTGAATTTATGAAACTTGTATAGAATAGCTGCACACTCATAACAGAAGTAATTAGGTAAGCCATCTTTTTCCTTTACCTGTAATAATAAGTGACATTTTTTAGACTTGTAATCTTTTGAAAGATTGTTCCGAAGATTACCAGTCTTTGCAAATAGCCAAGATTTTAAACGTTTGCCACAAGCAAGCTCTTTTATGAAGTTATATAAAATAATATTAATGAAGGTTCAGACCGAATACACTAATACTTTGTCTCAATAGATTTAATTTAAGATAGACAGACATTAAAACATGGTACAATAATGGTCCCAATAATAGCTACTTAAAACAAATAAATTTACTTTAAAAAAGTAAAAAGCAACTTCAAAAATCGAAATTGAACAACTTTCATAAAAAACTTAACCGCTTCTGAAGTCGGTCAAGCTAAGGTGCAATGAAGAATTGAAAACACTGACTTCAGAAGCTGTTAAGTTTTTTATGAAAGTTATTTTATTAATTTTAGGGTTTTGAAGTCAGTTTTTAACTTTTTTAAAGTAATTTTATTTTTCTAGTTTTACTTGAATATACAATTACATGAGCTCAAGATGAACGAAAATAAGAATCATCAAAATAATATATAATACAGACTATACATCACCACAAGGTACCGGATTTGTGAAAAACATTTGTAATGTACAGGACAACAAATTGCAAGGTTTTAAAAAAGAAAGAAAAATAATACTAAAGAAATAATGAAACGATGATAATATGAGAATTTAATATAGCATTAACAAATACGTAACAAAAGAGACACAATAAGTGGGCCACCTTAGTGCGTGTTTATCTACCTAGCGGCCACAAGTAGTCAGTTAATTACCTCAAGGACATTGCCGAGACGTAATACTGCTTACTTCATTATGTTGTGGCAAAGGTCATAAAAATAATAGTACCTAACCCATTTTCTACAGCCGGTATACCGAATGGCAACGGTACAGAAAAATAGTAAGGGCAAAATTATTATTGGGTTGATCGAGTCAAGTTTTCATTCATAAGTAGTATAATTTAATTAAATAAATCCAAAGTCCAAAATCAGTTTGAAATGGTAAATATTGGGTAAAAAATTTAATAATCTTCTGAAGAAAGGGTTGTGCTAGAGACTACATAGAAGCAAAACCTTTAAATAATAAAAATACTTGCTTTTCTGGCCATAATTTCCTCATAATATTGTTTTAAGTGAAAACTGTCGTAATTATACACTTTTACGCCTTTGGACAGACATATGCGGCAAACTTTGAGGTCCGACATTTTGCTACATTTATAATACGCTTAGAATTAATATGTCATACTATAATGTACATATTTTATTTTTATAAAACTAACAAAACAATAATAGTAACAAACATTATCAAACTACAAATCTGTCAGTTCAGACTTCAGTCAAATTCGATTTGACAATTATAGACAGTCAGTGGTTTTAACTTATGTAATGGAACATAGGCTTTTTAGTATTTTCTCTTTTGTGGTGTTTAAAAAGCCAAGGACGACGAGTGGTTTATGTAAGGGTAGGTATGTTAAATTGGGTCTATAAGACTTTCGCATGGAGTTTTAAAACTTTAATTATGAGAGGCCATAAATTTTTTAGCAGAGAAAAGCAAAAACAAACCGGTCGTGTATTGCCCATCTGTAAGCGCTTTTTGACGCGAAAACGTATTTTGGCTCCGTGTATCGTTGGTAAGTACAAAATCAAAAGACATTTATTCAAACTAGGCTGAGAATCAGCACTTTTCGAACGTCAAAATTACATAAGACAGTCCCCCAAAACGCTCGCCCTTCACCACTTCCTAGTGCTTTAGCTGGGAAGAAGAAGTGGCGCAACAAACTCCCCAGAAGCACAGCAGTCTGTTCAGTAAAACAAAAAATGTTTGACTCTATTCAATAGTACCTATGCAAAATAATTTAGGTATGTACATAACGCAACACAATATATTAAAATAAATTGTTTGCCATAAGTCGGCTAACACCGCACACTCCAATATAAAAAATATCGAAAACTATAGGTACTCAAGATGAAATAAAAATACATGAGAACCTCCTCTTTTTTTGAAGTCGGTTAAAAACTAAAAACGTAAACAGAACTTTATACCTAAATAAATGCCTCCAGGCATATAGGGCGTGCCTACTTACATATACATGTTGCCGTACACATATACACATTGCGTTACATTATATTATTATAATAGGTTGGGGAAAAAGTTTCTTCGCATTTTTTAAGAAAATTCAAAACATTTTTTAATATAGTTTATTTACATTTAACTAAAGTATGTAGGTACCATTTTGTTCGATAACTTTTTGCCATCTTGTAGGTAGGGACATGATCCCATTGCTATAGAAATTTTGGGACTTCTGGTCAAAATACCGCGACAAGTGGTTTTGGCAGTCCTTTCGTGATGTTAACCTGACACTGCCTAAAGAATTCTGAAGAGACCGAAACAGGTGTAAATCTGAAGGTGCAAGGTCAGGACTATACGGCGGATGCATTAACACCTCCCAGCCAAACTCTCTTAATTTTTGCTGAGTGGCTAAAGACGTGTGAGGTCTAGCGTTATCATGATGAAAAACCACACTCCTTCTGTTGATTAATTCCGGCCGCTTTATCTCAACTTCTTGCTTTAATCTCATCAGTTGTTCGCAGTAGAGTTCAGAATCGATGGTCCTGCCTGGTGGTAACAGCTCATAATGAATAATGCCCTTCCAATCCCACCACACACACAGCATCACTAGCGAGTTAACCCGGGTTTCGCCACAGTCTGTGAAGCCTGACCGGCGCTTTGACCACGACCTTTTTCGCAAGTACTTGTCATACGTGATCCACTTTTCATCACCAGTTATCAGCTTCTTCAAAAATGGTTCGGTTTCATTACGTCGTAATAAAGAATCACAAATGAGTACACGGTTCATTAGGTTTCTTTCAGTGAGCTCGTGAGGTACCAAAATGTCGAGCTTTTTTGTGTACCCACTTTTTTTCAAATGCACCAAAACTGTTTTGTGGTCAATTTCCAGTTCTTCAGCTACGTCGTAACTACTGATATGCCGATCGTGCTCCAGTTTTTCAAAAATGGCATCCATTTTATCCGTAATAGGGCCACCAGAGCGACGTGCATCTTTGACATCAAAATTTCCGGATTGAAAACGCTTAAACCAAATTTGTGCTACTCTCACGGACACTACACTAGGTCCATAAACATCGCAAATTTTTTTCGCGGCTTGCGTTGCATTTTTACCTTTTTTGTAGTAAAATTTTAAAATGTATCGAATTTCTTCATTAGATTCTTCTTCATCTTGACGGTACGAAAAACAAATGAAAATCACACATTTTCCTAATTTGAATTTGGAATTATGTTCTTTAAAATTTAAACTTTCAATGATACCAAAACCAGCCAGATACAAATAGTATAGCCAAAGAGATTTTATTACAAGTTCATACATACCTACTACTCGTATAATGCGAAAAGACTTTTTCCCCAACCTAATATGTAGCCGTAACTCGAAGTCACAATGATAAACTAGGACCATCAAAGTAAAATAAATAGAGACTAATAACAATAACAAAATCAAGGTCAGCAAGACGACCAGTCACCACAAGCAGCACCCGTTCACGAGCATAACGCAAAGATCAGCCATTACCCACTCGCCATATTTGAGAGAAGCAGGGAACCCGACCCCTGACGACAATACCGCAAGCAGTGACATCTAAGGGAGCATAACGAACTTGCTGCCGGTTGCTCAGGCAAGAATAATATGATTAATTATTGAGGTCGCTAGCTAACCACATATTGCAATACCACTCATAAAAGACATTGTAATGAGTAGATAATGTCATAGATAATAAAAATAAAATAAAATAAAATTGAATTTTACAGACAACTAGATATCGCTAAAAAATAAGCTGTTCAGTACATTTATGTTAGCATAATTCGTTCGCATAGTTCGTAACAGCAGATTATTTTTTCGCGATTTCAGGTTTGGTCCCATAAAAAAAAAGTTGTTCATAATGATGAGTACGATGACCCTTTTAGAGATTTCGTGTATGAATAGATACACCTTATATATAGAAGGTACGCTCATTCTAGAGAAACTTTGTCTTGAGTTAATCACAGCGACCAATTATTCTTATCGTTCAAGTAGTCGTTGATAGAATAGTATACCTACCTTTGAACAATCGGTACCTAAGATTTAACTTTAGATTTAACCGCATTGAAAGACAAATATAACAAATAAGAGGGTACCTTGTTATATAAGGATATACCAAGCCCAACAAATGAGGCATGAAACTTATGTAGCTGTGACGTTGCAAAACATGCATGGTTGCCAGGGACATCTGTTGTTGGTATCAAAACGAAGCTAATGACATCGATCTGTTTGTCCATTACGGGAGTAGAGATGGTATTAGGTTCAATCTTTTAAATTCAATATTAGTTTTTACAATTGTTTGATATTAAATAATAATTATCCCAAAATTTAATTAACCACATCTAATTGTAAAGCTGGTTAAGGTGGATGATTATTGTGACCGAATTGCGGAAATTGATTAGACTCTGCACGTATGGGCTTTTGTTATCTCTGGTCGAGTCTTCTAGTAGAGAGAGACCGGAAAGAAGGATCGGATGGGAGGAAGTGTGTTGAGATAGATTTTTCTTGACCTGTTGCTGAGCGAATTTATTTAGTTAACTCAACCAATGGTTAAACATAGTAACTAATGGTTGAATTCTGGCTAAATGAGAACTGCTAAACATGAATGAGTTAATAAGAATGTATTCATTTTAGCTCATTCATCTTAAAAAATAGTAACATGGCATTTTGGCAATCACATTTAGCCAAAATTCAACCATTAGTTACTATGTTTAACCATTGGTTGAGTTAACTACGGATAAAAAAACCGGCCCTTAGCCAGGTTTTTACGAACTCGATGATAACACTGAACTTAGACATTGTGATACAAATTCTTCTTGGCTTAGATTACTTGATAAGTATATCGTTTAGAGCTTTTACTCATGGGCTTATACAACAAAATGAGCAGCTAAGAAACAACTTTCAGCAAATAGAATGGGCGCAATCGCCTGGCTGTGTACTTATCGCTGACACACTTTTTGAAAAGATCAATGCTTCTTTTTCCGAAAACTCATCTTACATGAAAGTGTCCGAGGATCTCTTGCAAATGAGTTGTGGAAGACGTGCCGATGTCATTGAAAGACGTCGAGCCTGCATTTTGTCGGATGTCAAGGACAAATATGTAAAGGAGGACTTGCAAAAGATCCCACCAACACAATATAACCTTTTTAATCCACAGGATTTAACCACCTTTTTATAAAAGGCTGGTGGTAAAAGTAAGTTGTTCTCTGCCCAAAAGCGCTCTGCGGAAGAGCCTCATGCCATGTATATGCGAAATAGACAGGATGGCCCTCCAGCTAAGCGACCACGCAAGCTCTTTCACAGTGATAATCCTGGGTTCGATCCCCAGCCATCCACGAGCTTTCAAGCGCCCCCCAAAAGTAGAGGCCGAAAGTCGGGAAACAATAAATCCGGTACAAGGCATAATGAAAACAAAAAACGGTCCTTCGGCAATCGTAAGTCCGATCAGTATCGTAAGTGACTATCCTCAAGAAATTTTATTTTATGGCGGTCGGTTAAAAAATTACATTCAAATTTGGAAGAATTACGGTGCTCCAGTGAACATACAAATATATACAAAAATGATATCTGGTTACCGAATTCCCTTTTTCAAAATACCCCCACTTCAAAGTCCAGACTTATTAACACGTTTTCAAACTCCAACGAGCTTATTGATGTCGGAACAAATCGAGATTTTGAAACAACAGAAAATCTTGATTCGAGTAGATCCATCTCCAAGTTGTCTGTCCGATGTTTTTAGTGCCAAAGTCCAGATACCAAGAATAAAGATACCAGCAATCATTAGATATTTAATTTAAAAAATCTAAACCGCTATGTAATGCAAACAAAGTTTCGCTTAATAAATATATACCGTGTGCCGGATTTCTTGCAACCGAACGACTGGGCGATCAAAATAGACCTTTCACAGGCCTATTTTCACCTAGCAGTCAGCCCCAGTCATCACCCATTTCTGCGAGTATTATACGCAACAGAAAAGAAGTCAAGCCCAAAGCTCCTTCAGATCACTTGTCTGCCATTCGGGCTTTCATCAGCACCCAGGGCATTTGCGACAGTGACAAATTTAGCAAGGGTAGCAGACGTGCTGCGCGAGAAGGGCATGGGAGTTATTGGACGATTATTTAATCATGAAAACCAAGATCGATTAACCCTAATGGACCATGCTGCGGAAGTTATAAGAGTCCTAACAACTTTGGGATGGATGATCAACTACAAAAAATCCACATTGATCCCTACCAATTATCTCGGCATAAAATGGAATCTCGCCCTGAATTTTGGAGTATTTGCCCCAGGAAAAGGTTTCCATAATCACCAATATGATACGCCACATACTACAGGTAAATCGATGGAGTTTGCACGACGCTCAATACTTGCTAGGCATGCTAAACTTTGCAGCCATCGTTGTGCCCAGAGGTCGACACCATTGCCGCCCGTTACAAGTAGCTTGCAATCGGCTTCCAAAGCACCAAACACACGTAAAACACCAACTCGAGTCGGAAGTGTCGACGACCTTAATGTGGTGGTTACGAGCTCTGTCTACAGGAACAGCGATACATCCAGATCCTGTCTCACACTATGTAACGACAGACGCATCTGCCAGAGTCTGGGGTGCCATAGTAGACGACGCTTGTCTGAGCGGATTATGGTCCCCGGAGTAGAAAAAATGGCACAGCAATTTAAAGGAAATGTGGGCAGTTATACAGGCCTTAACCAATTGTCAGCAATCGCTACGTCATTCAACCGTGCTATTTCAGTCAGACAACAAGAGTGTGGTGAGTTACATGCGGAACGAGGGGGGTCTCCGATCACAGAACCTCTACCGGCTAACTTGCATGTTATTCGAGATTGTGGACGAGAACAAGATTCACCTGGTCTCTCAGTACCTGCCCGGTCAGGTAAGCACAGAAGCAGACCTGCTGTCAAGGCTCAAATTACCCGGGGAGTGGACCCTAATGGAAGAGGCATGTCAAGAGGTATTTCGCAAGTGCGGAATGCCCGAAATCGACTTGTTCACCTCGAAAACCGCACACGTGCTTGCGTGCTACGTCTCACGAGATTGCAAAGACGACGCAGTTTCACGACGCCTTCAGCAGAAGGTGGTCATACCGTCGAGCGTGGATATTCCCATCACCACACCTAATTCCACGAGTTCTGTCACACCTCAACCTGTGCAAGGGTCGATACATCCTAATAGTACCGCGCTGGTCCAGTGTTTTGGCGGCCAGACCTGAAGAGGAGAGCGGTGAGCGCTCCTTTTCCCATATTCAATCTTCATCGGTGATTACTAGATACACGGACTTATCTGTCTCCGTTTCACGTGGACCAGATGTATCTAGAGGCATGGCTAGTGAAGGGTGGTGTGCCGAATTAACAAATTGGTCTCAAAACGAAATAGACCTATTTAATTCTAGCTGGCGACCCTCTATGAAGAAAATTTATTCTGGTATTTGGTGTACTCATAATAATTTCAACCATACAAACCCCTCTGGTGCCCATGTCGCTAAGTACCTAGCATACTTGCACTTAACTCTTAAACTATCTTATAAAACTACTTATTTTAGTTTATATACAAATCAACAGTTGCCACTTTGGCCTGTTCTAACGGACAAATCATAAGCAGTGATAATATCGTTCAGAGAATGTTAAAAGCTATTTCACTTGCTAATGTTGATTCCAAATCTAAAAACTCTTCCATTTGGGATCCACGTATTGTGGTAGAATGGCTCAGCTCTGACCAGCCGCCTCATGCAAGTTTATTCAAAGTATCTCATCGCACAGCACTGATTTTGCTACTCGCTTCTAGTCATAGAGTCCATGACCTGACACGGGTTAATAGTGCACATTTAGAAGACAATTCTAATCATATTGTTTTACACCCAGCAATTGGCTGAAAAAGTCACAGCTATACACACAGACAATCATTATGGAAATTGAACACACATACAGATAAATCCATATGCCCTGTATGATGGATACGCAAGTTCATAGAAGTATCATCATCACGTAGAATTAACAATGACATTAATCATTTATTTATATCAACTCGTGGCAGTCAGGCTAGCCTCACGAACTGTGATTGGAGGTTGGGTGAAAACTATTCTTAAGGAGGCAGGAGTAGAGGCTACTCCTGGTAGTACTCGAAGTGCCGCAGCATCACTTAACTGGCTTGAGTGCCACAATATTGACGAGATCATGGCAAAAGGGAACTGGCGTGTCCCCAACACATTTGCACGGTTCTATTCAGCCGAACACGTTGCCTGTCCAGAGTATTTTGGATAAGGTTGTCACATCGCAAAGTCGTAACAATTTATTTCGGACATTTGAAGTTGTGTAGATTCTAAATAATATATGATGACCTACCTATTAAACAATGTAATTTCAATAAATAATTCAGTTCAAAGCAACATATTGGTATTCTTAGAGGAAAATCCCTCTCAACCTAGTACATCTGCGCGATCACGTCAGGTGGAAGGGATAGCGACACGAGAACGGAGCAGTGCCGTGCGGCACTTCTCTTTTGCGTCGGCGCTCGGACGAGACGGTTGTGTGGTTGTGCTCTCAAGTGCTAGTGTGATATTGGTGACCGCTAATTTTGATTTTTTTTATTTGTGCTAATTTTGTTACTTTTAGTTCTGATTTAGGTTATTTTGTGATTTTGCTCATGTTAAGATTATTTGAATAATTAAAGAGAGGTTAGGATTGTTAGTGTGTTTCTTTTTAAAAAAACTTAATTTGATAAGACGTTTGTAAGATCAGAAGTGGGATCATTTACCCGACTTTGATCGTTCTCCATCCTCTTATTTTAAAACCACATGGTGGATCAATCTTTTTCTAGTAGTTTAGTGCTTTGTTGTTTTTGTAAATACTTGCGGTTAGTAATTATGTCGAGTAGTGATTATTCTGGTGGTGAAACGCCACCCACGCGTAGAAGTAGGAGTCGTGATAGTCGAAAACGTAGGCATGGTTCACATAAACGTCGCGACCGTCGTTCAAAACGATGCGATCCGTTAGATCAGATTTTGCAGACTGAATGCACTTGAGGAGCGCCTGCCGGCAACGGCGACTAATTTGACCGCTCCGTCTCGTCCTTGCGTTAGAGGCAGCCCCTCATCCGTGGTCACCAAGACTGCTGCTGAGGTTGGCGTGGCGACGCCCTCTTTTTTTTTTTTTTTTTGGATGGGAAATCATCAAATAACTTCTCCCGCTCTGGGTGGAGCGGAAGGGCGTGTCAGACTTTTACTGACTAAAACCCACCCGTGTTCCTTCAGTTGCCTATGCCAGGGCCACGGTATCTTTTTCAAACAACCCGCGACCCCAGCGGCATCGGCCCTATTGGACCCCATCTTTTGCTGACATCTCTTTGAGGCGCGCGTGGAACACAACGCGCCGTCGACCCGGGCCTGGTCCTCACCGGACGGCGAGCTACCCACTACTCACCGTCCGCAAGCCCGCGCCTACGGTGGCTGGGAATCGGCTATCGATTCCCGCCGCCCAGGGCGTCTCTTGCGGCGACTGAGGGCGTGAGGCTGCCTCTCCCTCACGCGTTCCGCCTCCTCCTTCGCGAGCATTACCGCTTCGCAGAAGGAGGTGACGGCCTCCCATGCACTCTCGCTCCGCACCATGGCCTGGACCAGGCTCGGACGCGAGAGATCGCCGCCGCCGATCGCCTCCGTGAGAACACGGCGGTGCTCTGCCCAAGCCGGGCAGACCTCCACTGTATGCTCCACCGTGTCCTCTGGGCGATCCACACAATGGTGACACCCGGGCGTTTCCTCCCGCCTTATGCGAAACAGGAACCTCCCGAAACAACCGTGTCCGGTGAGGACCTGCGTCAGGCGGAAGGTGAGGACGCCGTGGCGCCTCTCTAACCACTCCTCAAAGAGGGGACTTATCGCCGCAATTGTGGCGTGCCCAGCGCTGGGCTGCGACAGTCGCACTCTCCATGTCGCCATGAGATCCCGCCGGAGCTCTGTCCGCTGTACCGTGATTTCTCGCGGCAGCGGAGTTACGCCCCGGCGTTTCGCCTCCTCGCGCCACTCCCACACGTGCGCGAGGACTTTCGCCTCCAGATCCCACGGCGGCAATCCGGCAAGGAGGCTCGCCGCCTCACCGGAGACCGTGCGGTAACCCCGGACTAGCCGAATGGCCATGACCCTCTGGGACGCGTTCAACCGGCGGACTGGCCGCAGCCTCAGGGAACGCGCCCACACCGGTGCCCCGTAAAGGGCCATGGACCGCACGACCCCCGCGTAAAGCCTCCGGCAGGAGGCGTTTGGACCACCTAGATTGGGCAGGAGCCGCTTCAAGGCAGCCCCAGCCCGCTCCAGTCTGGGAGCCAAACGTCGGAAATGCTCCACGAAGTTCCACCGGCTGTCGAGGACGAGTCCCAGGTACTTCATCGTCGACTCGACTCCGATGCGAACCCCTCCTACCGTTATTTGGGAACCCGACGGTGGCGCATTCCGAGGACCATGAAAACACATGGCCTCGGACTTGTGCAGGGCCACCTCGAGTCCCAACTGCCGGATCCTCGCAACGACTATCGCAACCCCGCGTGTCGCTAATTCAGCCGCCGCCTGGTGCGACCTCCCCTGCGCCAGGACCAGCGTGTCGTCAGCGTAACATACCACGCTGACGCCGCTAGGGAGGTCGGCGCGCAGCACCCAGTCGTACCCGATGTCCCACAAATGCGGCCCCAGGACCGATCCCTGTGGGACACCGCACGACATCTCTCGCCGGTTCCACTCTCCCTGATGACCGGGGTAGATGACGGCCCTATCCGTCAAATAGGCCTCAACCACTCGACAGAGGTAGGTCGGCATCCGGTGATACCGGAGTGCCTCCCTGATGCAACTCCAGGGCAGGGTATTGAAGGCGTTGGCGATGTCTAGAGACACCGCCAAGACGACCCCACCCCGGGCCACAGCATCCCCCGTCGTGAGGGCTCGCACGCGCATGATGGCGTCCACCGTAGAGCGCCCCCTGCGGAAACCAAACTGGCTCTCCGCCAAATCCGGCCCCTCCTGCACCAGCCACCCGACGAGGCGGTCTGCAATAACTCTTTCAAAGAGCTTGCCCACCTCGTCGAGCAGCACGATGGGTCGGTAAGCGGACGGAGAGTCCGCAGGGCGCCCCGGCTTCTTAATGAGGACCAGTTTCCCCGTCTTCCAACGAAGTGGGAACTGGCCCCTCTCCAAGCATGCGCTTAGGAGCCCCCCTAGTCGAGGCCCGAGAGCCCCAAAGGCCAGAACCCAGGCTCTTCCAGGTAAGCCGTCGGGTCCTGGGGCGGCATTTTTGGCACTCAGCCTACGTACCGCCGCTCTCAACTCTACCTCGGTCACTTCCGGAGCATCGTCGTCGTCGTCGGTGATGTGGTCCGCAACGGGCACCGCAGGAAGCGGAGCCATGGGCGGGGGAGTAAGTTCCCCTCGCGAAGGGAACAGAGCGCTCACCACGTCCTCCACGAGCTGAGGCCGGAGACTCTGCGTCAGCGGGGGCGCCCATGGACGGAGTTTATCCCGCACCATTTTATAAGGGCGTCCCCACGGGTCCCTGTTTAGAGTCTCCAGCGACTCCTCGCGAGCCAGATCCCTGGCCCGCAAGATCTCCGCTCGGAGGGCGGTCTTCGCCGCTCTGTACCCCTCGTACAGCTCCGCCTGAATGGCTTCCGTATCCGGAGGGCGGATACGGAGCCTGCGGTGCCTGGTGTACCGGTGCCGCGCAGCAACGCACGCCTCGTGCAGAGCCGTCAGCTCCGGCGACCACCAATACACCTGGCGCCAGGCGCGACCGGGCTGGACCCGGGGCATTGCCACGTCACATATTTCGGACATGGCCTCCCGGAACCACTCCGCCTCGTCGTTGATGTCGGCAAGCCTGTCCGGTGGTGACACCCAGGCCTGCACGATCGAGGCTTCCAGGAGGAGCTCCCGGTCCAGCTTCTTCAGCGCCCACCGCGGACCACTCGGGGCCTGTCGGACCGGCGCGCTCGAGGTCTGGGCGGAGACATCAAACCGGATGTACCGGTGGTCGGAGTAGGTCTCCACCCCCTCTATGACGCGCCAGTCAACAACATATGGCAACAGAGCGGGGCTGGCGAACGAAATGTCCACCACTGATTCGCCCCGCATCCGCACACACGTGGGGACAGAACCCCGGTTTAGGATGACCAGGCCTGTCTCCAGAGCCCAGTCCTCCACCATCCTGCCCCGTGTGTCCGTATACCGGGAACCCCAAGCCACATTCTTGGCGTTGAAGTCCCCGAGGACGAGCACGGGAAGGGAACGAAACCCGACGACGACGTTTTTCAACTCCGCAAGGGAGTTGTGGAACTCGGCGGGAGTTCGGTTCGGGGAGAAGTATACCCCTACCACGACAATCCCCCCGAACCGTGCTGCAACGCAACCCTGTCCCCTCTTGACGGCTTCGAGGGACAGGGTACCGGCGGCGGCCGACGAAATGAGGGTCACTGAGCCGCTCAGGTCCTCCACCCAGTAATCACTGGGCGGGACAAAGTACGGCTCAGCGACCACGGCGATGTTAATCGACCACTGCGCCATGCTCTGGAGCAACAGATCCTGAGCGGCGGCGCAGTGGTTGATGTTCGCCTGGAGGAGGCGTAATGGGGCCATTACTGGCACTCCATATTAGCCCCCCCCTGAGCCTCCTGTGAGGGCCCTGCCGCAGTGAGTACGGCGGCGACGGCAGTGGAGGCGGCAGCGACGGCGGCCGTGGCGGCGGCTGCGGCCGTGACGGCGGTAGCGGAGGCGGAGGGCTTGCCCCTGCCCCGGGCTTTGGTGGGTGGACCACAGCCCTTGCTTCCAGCCCGGTGATCGGCCGGCTTGCCAGCTGCCGCACATAGATAGCAGTGCGGCGTGGCATTGCACGAGCCGGCCTTGTGACCGGGTTGACCACAACGGAAGCAATGACTGCTGCGATCCACCTCCGAGGTGCATTTTGCCCCCACGTGGTTGCCCACTTGGCAACGGAAGCACCTCAGAGGTCTGGGTTCCAGCAGTTTCACCCGCGTGGAATCCCAGCCCACCTGGAACCTCCGGCCCTCCCCAACTATTTTTTGGGCCGCCGATACGGGGCAGCTCACCGTAACGGCTCGCATCCCCGTGAGGTCAGGACGGATGGTGCCTACCTTCACCTGTTCGAAGGCACACCCCCCAGTCTTGACCACGGCGGCCACCACCTCTCGCTCCGTCACGGAGTCGTCCAGACCCAGGATGCGCAAGTCAACGCACTTGGCGGGTCTGGACACTCGGGCCTCGTCCGCATTTAAGGACGCCCTGAGCCTTTCGGCCGGAGCGTCAGCGGTCGGGCCACTGGCCGCACCGGGGATCTCGAGCATCCGAGCCCCAGTCGCAGTGACCCTTACCCGCATGCCCTCGGTAATACCGATCTCCTCCAGGTTCACCGCCGCCCTCGCCTTGGCGAGCACGTCGCGGTAGGACACGCCCTTCTTCTCCGCTTCCGGCTGTAGTGTGATCACTACAGCTGCGGACTTTGGGGCACGTAACCTCGCCGCGACGATTCGCTCTTTGCGCCGCTGCCGCCTCTCCCTCCGCTTGGCCGACCTTGCCGCCTTGCCCTCCTTCCTCTTCTCCCCAGCTACCTGCCATTCGGCGTCAGCCGGAGGAGATTTGGGAGGCGGGGGCAACCGCGTCGTCACCGCCACAGCTGGGGCCCTCTCAGGCGCCTTCGCGGCCACGGCCCCGCCCTTCGCCTGCCGTGCCGACCCTGGTTTGGCCGTGGCAGCCATGGCGGCATACGAAGCCGCCTTTGGCTGGCCCGAGGCCGCCGGTCGGCCTAGCGGGGGCCGCAGGACGATTCCCTCAAGGACCGAGAACCGGTTGTTAAGGGCAGCCAGCTCCTTCCGCACCAAGGCCAGAACTCGGTCCTCTGCAGGCCCGAGGCCGCCCTGCCCCTGCTGCACCCCCTCCTGGAACACCTCCTCCTGAGCGCCAGCTCCGCGAAGCCTGGCCAGGTCTGCTCGGAGCTCCTCATTCTCCTTTCGGAGAAGCTCCATGGCGGCTGTCAAGCGGGCGACCTCCGCCCGCATTTCGGACATTCCGTCCGACGGAGGCCCTTGAAGTAGAGCCTCCGCTGCCGCCATAATGGAGGCCTTGGCTGCGGGTATGGCCTTGTCTTTAGAAGACTGCGTCTTCTTCAAGGCCACACCCTTGACTGCTGCGGCCACGACCTCCTCAAACCTGGCCCGCTCCGAATTGGAGCCACCAGCGGCGTCCGACTCATCGCCAGACGCCTCCACGGCGCTCCCCTCGGCCGACCCGGCTGAGCCGTCCTCCGTTGCGGCGTTTACCCGGCTCTTGCTCTTCCGGCCTAGGCCCCGGCGAGCATATTTGGGAGCCGATTTAAGACCGCCGTCCGAGGAAGACTCCTGGGCATCTCCCGGATTTAGGTTCCGCTTCAGGAAAGCATTTTTTCTTCCAGCGGCCCCCACCACTACGCACTCCGGGCTCTTAAAAGTGCCCTTCGCGCCCTTCACTCCCGATGCGGCGTCGGACTCCGACCCCGCATCACTCCTCTCCCTCTCCTCTTCTCGTTTATCGTTTTTCTTTGGTCCCATATTAGTTCCCACGAGTAAAAACTTTATCACTGGCTCAAAACTGTGGTTCGCACTAGCGATTAATTTAGCTACCCATTAATCAAGCTACCAACCTCCCTCACGGTGCGCCGCCGCTTGAAGGTTTGGGGTAATTTTTTATAGAGGTTTTCTTCCTCGCGGTCCGGGCGGTTAAGCCAAGACCCTCGACCCCCGTCAAAAGTCAGAGACATGACCTTGAACAATCTTCGGGGCTACGAGACTAACGGTGGCAGAAGGAAATGACTTCCTCCTGCCTGCCCGGCGACAGGGTTAGTGCACACCGAGCCCGCTCTTACTCCGCCGCTGTGCGTCTCTGCTTAGAGCAGAGGGACACACGTTGGAGCGTACCTCCGACAGGATATTGGCATACGGGCAACAAAACCCCTTAGGCACACGTGCCTAAGGGGAACCATTGCCCGCACCCCAGGGTGCACCGTCCCGGAGACTGGCCTTCCCCCCGGACGTATCCGTAAGGGAACTCCAGCCCACGGGCACTCGGGGAGGTTTCCTGTCCACGCACCCCGTGGCGACGCCCTCTACGAGCCGGCCTGCGGAAACGCCGCGCGATACCAGCAGCATGGCGGATGGGATTGTCGGTGCACTCTCTTCATTGTTACAAGTAAGATCTAAGCATTACTACATTTCAAATTTCGATCCAAGTGTGCATGATTTTGATGTGTGGTGTGCGGAGGTAGACCGTGGCCGAAACTTGAACGGTTGGGATGATCATGAGTGTTTTGGGCGTATTGGTGGTTGCCTACGTGGTGACGCCAAAACGTGGTTGAACCATTGGGTGACAAGCGATCGCTCGTGGTCGAATTTTAAAGCCGAGTTTCGATCGTTGTGTCCACGTGAAGTCGATATGGCAACTGTGCTGTATGACGTCATGAGTACAACGTCTAACAAGTTCACCACGTATGCAGAGTACGCTCGAATGTCCCTACTGCGGTTAAATATCGTACGAGGGCTTTCGGATGAGCTCAAAACCGCCATAGTAGTTCGTGGCATCTCCGATCCTCAAGTGAAAGCCGCGGCTACCAACGCCAAACTGCAGCCGAAAGATTTGGTCGAATTTTTGTCCGTGTACGTTAAGAACACGCAAAGTGCTACCGGTAATCCCATACGCTCGTCAGCTGCTGAAACGTCCAATCCTCGTAAACGCGAAGCGTCTAGGAGAGGACAGGTGACATGTTTCTCGTGTGGCAAACACGGTCACAAACAAGCTGATTGTTCAAAAAAATCAAAAGTTGATTCAGCCACTTCTAATTCTAAATCTACCTCCTCTGAGACTTTGAATGTAAAAGATACGAAGTCTAATTCAAAACCAGTCAAAGTGATTTGCACCTATTGTAAGAAAACCGGACATCTCGTTGATTCGTGCTATTTAAAGCAACGTATGGATTCTAAATGCAATGATAAAAGGAGTAGTGACGTAAATTTTTGCTCCGCGTCGATTCCGGACGAAACAACGTGATGACGGCGATTATTCAAAAACTACCCGTAGATGTTTTAATTGATTCTGGGTCTGATATTTCACTTATTTCTAGATCGGTTTTAAAGCATTTTAGTTTTAATCAATTGCCAACCTATCGTAGATTGCGAGGTATCGGTAGTCAAGATATCGAGTCTACTTCTTTTGTTAAAACAATAATTGAGTTCCCTGAATTATCATTAGAGGCGGATCTTTATGTAGTACCACCAGATTGCATTCAGGCACCTGTCTTGGTAGGGACTGACATTTTAAATCGCGATGGTGTTACCTACATTAGGACGAGTGACTCTCAACGATTGATGAGAGTTGATCAAGTGTACAGTGTGTCATCTGTGGAGCTGGCTGACCAAGTGAAGACACCCTTAGTTGGTGATGACAAGAAACGTTTGTTATCTTTGATTGACGAGTTTTCTGAAACGTTCACCACTGGCACAGCGACCTCCACAGTAAACACTGGGAGCATGGAGATTAGGCTTAACGGTGACAGTCCGATAAGTTATCGACCGTATAAACTTTCTGCAGACGAGAAGTTACGCGTTCGCGGCATAATTAGTGATCTTTTGAGTAAGGGCATCATACGAGAATCCCAATCAGACTATGCAAGTCCTATCATCCTCGTGAAGAAAAAGAGCGGGGAAGATAGGATGTGCGTAGACTACAGCCTTAAACGCTGTCACTGTTAAAGAGAGATTTCCATTGCCACTAATCGATGACCACATCGATAAATTAGGCAACTTCCAAGTATTTTACCAGTCTTGACATGGCTACTGGCTTTCATCAAGTACCAATGAAAGACGATGCCTCTATTAGTAAAACTGCCTTTGTGACGCCTGAAGGGCATTATGAGTATTTGAAAATGCCCTATGGGCTGGCTAACGCCCCTGTCGTGTATCAGCGCGTTATCACAAAGACACTCAAGCATCTTATAGACACTGGCCATGTATTGACCTATATTGATGACGTACTGATCATGTCCAATTCAATCGAGGAAGGCCTAAAGGTATTGCGAGAGGTTTTAAAAACCCTCTCAGCGGCAGGTTTCTCGGTCAATCTGAAGAAATGTACGTTTTTAGATACGGAGGTTGAATACTTAGGACGGCTGATTGGACATGGTCAGGTACGGCCGAGTCCGAGTAAAACTGATGCTCTAGTTAAGTCCCCGAAACCCACAAATGTAAAAGAGGTGCGTCAGTTCTTGGGGCTGGCAGGTTATTTCCGCAGGTACATTGCTGGATATGCCTCAAAGACTGCTTGTATTGCCAAGCTACTGAGAAAAGGTGTGCCTTTTGTTTGGGGACCGGAACAAGATGTCGCTCGCGACTATATCATTAAGTGCTTAACTGAGGAGCCAGTTTTAGCAATTTTCAATCCCAGTCTGCCCACAGAACTACATACCGATGCTAGTTCGATAGGATTCGGGACTATTTTGCTTCAGGAACATGAAGGAAAACGTAAGCTAGTTGTTGGGTATTACAGTAAGTCCACCCAGGGAGCGGAATCAAAATATCACAGCTACGAATTAGAGACCTTAGCTGTGGTGCGTGCTTTACAACACTTTCGGCATTATTTGATTGGTATAAAATTCAAAATTGTCACCGACTGCAATTTTTAAAATTAACTGAACGCAAAAAAGATTTACTGCCTCGTGTAGCTCGCTGGTGGGTTTACATGCAGGATTTTCAATTTTCTTTAGAGTACCGAAAGGGTTGCAACATGCAGCATGCTGACTTTCTCAGCAGACAACCTGCTCACGTGTTCCAAATCCAAAATCCACGAAACTGGGCGAAAATTGCTCAAACTGCCGACTTGGAGACTCAGGATCTAATGCAGAAGGTTCGAGAAGGCCAGTTAGATAGCAGTCGATTTTTTATTAAAAATGACTTGCTGTACTATAAGTACACGCCTACTGGTGAAGACTCGCGCCTTCTGTGTTTCATACCGAAAGGGCATAGGCTTAGTCTTTTAAGGGTCTTTCATGACGATCACGACCACATAGGCGTCGATAAGACTGTCGATTTGATACTGCGTCACTTTTGGTTTCCTGGCCTTAGACATTTTGTTAAAAAGTATGTTGGCCATTGTATCGTTTGCTTAGCACATAAGAAAGTGCCCCGAGCACCTCACCAACCAATCGAGTCTTGGACAAAACCGGACATTCCCTTTTCCGTGTTACATGCCGATGTTCTTGGGCCGTTAACAGAGTCCAACGGTTATAAATACATCCTCATAGTTGTAGACTCATTTTCAAAATTTTGCTTATTGTACGCGTTATACCGGCAAGACGCGGATGAATTGAAAAGGGTGTTTTCCAATGCCGTCTCCCTGTTTGGCACTCCGTCAACTATAGTGTGTGACAGAGCTAGGATGTTTGAAAGTGCTGCGTTTCAAGAGTGGGTAACTGAGCTTGGGTCCTCTATACACTTTATTACACCTGAGATGCATCGCGAGAACGGCCAAGTCGAACGGTACTGCCGCACGGTCCTCAACATGCTGCGCATAGAGGTTAACAACAAGGGTGCTTCTTGGTCCAACGTCTTATGGAAAGTGCAGCTAACCCTTAACATCACGAAGCAGGCAACAACTCGCACCTCTGCCCTGCAGCTGCTTACCGGTGTTGAAGGAACCACTCCGGTTCTACGATCGCTGGTCCGAGACATTGCGCTGAGCGACTCTCATCCGAACCGAGAAGCCCTGCAGACTCTGAGGAGACAGAGGGTCTCGGAACTGCTTGCTGACAACTAGCAACGACAGGACGCCTACGTTAATGAGGGTCGTCGACAGCCCCGTACTTTTTCTGTTGGCAGTTTCGTGTTCGTCAGCAAGGGTTCACAAAGTACCGGCAAACTAGATTCCGGCATGCGTGGTCCGTACAAAGTTGTCCGGGCATTGCCTCATCACCGTTACGAGCTTGAGTTGTTGGCAGGCTCATATGGAAAGAAGACTCAGAGCGCCGCAGAACATATGGTTCAGTGGCGGGGTGAGTGGACCCCGGATACATGCGAGGCATTCTTCGGGACTGGTGAGTGAGCTGTGTTATTCTGGTGTCCGTGAGTGGCAGCCAGAGTGTCACGCAGGTGACTTTGTGTTGTTTACCTGGTACCCTTGAGGGGTAGCCAGAACGTCACGTAGGTGACCGTGTGTGTGTTTACCTGGTACCCTTGTGGGGTAGCCAGAACGTCACGGAGGTGACCTTGTGTGTGTTGTCCTGATACTCCTCGATGCGGAGGTTTATCAGAGGGCCTCGGAAGTGGCTTCTTGATTTGTTGCTATTTATGTGTTGTCCTGGCGGTTGCCAGAGGGCCACTTTCGAGAGCTTCTTGTTTTACTGTTGCTCACATTATGTTTGCTGACATCGTTCATGAGTAGAGCTCCTCATTGATGATGCCTTCCTGCTTTGGTTACCCTTTGTAAGGGGATTGCTTGAGTGCACGCTTGCTGTCCGTTTGCAATGAGTATCCAAAGCCAAAATAATACATCACTACAATGTTGTTTTAACATTTCAGAAGAGAATGATGTTGATGAAGAACCATCAAATAAGGATGGACTACAAAGGGACCCTGCTGCAGAAATCCAAGCTGACGAGGCCGTTCAGCTGTCAGGAACGGCCGTCTTAGAGGAAAATCCCTCTCAACCTAGTACATCTGCGCGATGACGTCAGGTGGAAGGGATAGCGACACGAGAACGGAGCAGTGCCGTGCGGCACTTCTCTTTTGCGTCGGCGCTCGGACGAGACGGTTGTGTGGTTGTGCTCTCAAGTGCTATTTGTGATATTGGTGACCGCTAATTTTGATTTTTTTTATTTGTGCTAATTTTGTTACTTTTAGTTCTGATTTAGGTTATTTTGTGATTTTGCTCCTGTTAAGATTATTTGAATAATTAAAGAGAGGTTAGGATTGTTAGTGTTTCTTTTTAAAAAAACTTAATTTGATAAGACGTTTGTAAGAGTATATTAAATTGATTTATTTAAATTAAGTAGGTAGGTATGCTATGCATAACTAATGTAACTTTAGTTTAAAGCAAATCTTAATTATTCGAATATCATATCATTAAAGCATACATTGTGGTGCTAATCATATGATGTGAGTGGCAAAACTTATGTAGGTGTAAGTTCTTATTACTGTGGTACCTACTTAGTTTTGGTGGTTCAAATAAAAAATCTTTTTCTTAACATAATTATACAGTTTTAATTTCTTTATACATTAAGTCACTTTCATTTCTAATAATAATGTTCTCACACAGTTATATTTTGTTTAGTATAAATACTCCTAGGTACCTATATTAACACATTCTCTGCTGAGTTCTTTATGCAAACGCTTCTTTTATGCTACACCCTTACCGACCCTTTTTTTTTACGATGTTTTCGAAACAATAGAGATGCACAACGAACACACATGTGCGCCGCGCCGCACTCGAAGAAAGTTATGAAAATGCGCATGTGTCTGCCGCACCGAATGTGTTAAACAAAATTATTTAGATACCTAAGTAATTTCTTTTTCACACATTGGCATATACTTAGCTTGCCACCAGGCGATAATAAACACATCTCACTGTATAGGTCTAGAATAACGGTTCATAGTGTATAATAAATAATGTTTTACCTGGAAATAAAACAGTTATTATAACGGGTGATTCATTTGGAGTTACTTTTTTGTCTATGCATTTTTTGACAGATAAAGCGTCAGTCATGACAACCTAACCTAATATTTTCATTCACTATAGTTTGACATTTCATCATGGAAAGACTAAGCACGGCACAACGCCTACAAATTATTCAACTTTATTACGAAAATCAGCGTTCTACGAGGAATGTGTTTCGTGCACTTAGAGCAACATATGGTCGACATAATCGCCCTACCGAACGCACTATTCGCTATACCTTCGAAAAGTTTGAAAGGGAATTTTCATTATTAGACAATACACGACCAAATAGACCAATAAAACAACAGTTTGGTGTGGTTTATGGGGTGGTGGAATCATCGGTCCATATTTCTTCAAAAACGAAGCCGGCCAGAACGTCACTGTCAATGGTGACCGTTATCGTACCATGATAACGGACTATTTGTTTCCTGAAATTGAAGCCCGTCATCTTCAAAACTTTTGGTACCAACAAGACGGCGCCACTTGCCACACAGCACGTGAAACCATGGCTTTGTTGCGAGAAAAATTTGGTGAACAGTTAATTTCGCGTTTCGGACCAGTCAGTTGGCCGCCTAGATCCTGTGATATCACACCCTTAGACTTTTTTCTGTGGGGTTATGTAAAGTCCAAAGTTTATATGGATAAGCCGCGTACGATTGATCAACTGGAAGCCAACATTACTCGCGTTATTCGCCAAATACCACTGGAAATGTTCGGTCGGGTCATCGAAAACTGGAACTCCAGAATGGACCACCTTAATCGCAGTTACGGACAACATTTGAAAGAAATAATCTTTAAAAAGTAAATGTAAGGAATGGTTCTTTTGTATTATAATAAAGATTACCCGATAAATTTGTTTTATTCATATTTTTTTTAGTTTTGGAAAAAGTAACTCCGAATGAATCACCCATTATAAAGAACTTTATTCTAGACCTATATTTTTAATCCTGCCTGGTGGACTCATAATCCACCGGAAGTGAGATGCAATGTGAAGAGCGCGCCTGACTGTTCGGGCAAGCTCCACGCCCCCTCCCCCCGGCCACAGCGGTGCGGAGCCGGGTGGGAGGGGAACAAGAGAGGTCGTGACGTCAGATCCGGAAAGATGCTGTCTCACTGTATAGGTCTAGAATAAGGTTCCGTATATAATAATAGTTTTATTTTCAGGTAAAACATTATATTATAACATAATTATTAATTACGCAGCTACACGATCATTTCACGTTCACTCTCATAGAAATAACAAGTAATTACTAAAATTGTAAAATATTTCGGTATTTAGAGATCGCGTGTCGGTCCGAAGACCTTACTAAATCATTCAATCGGTAGTAGTGACGGGCGGTATGTACAAAGCTTATGCGAGCTTAGGTATTCCTCGTTTGTATGTATTATGTGGCGGGTCATGGGGGATAAAAAGATTTTGATTTTAAGTATTAATTTAATGTTGCTGATTTTCCACAACTGACATAGGTACAGCGAAACGGTTTTGTTGGCATGTGGAACTTCTCAAATAAAAAAGGCGAGCATATACGAACTAATGGTATGTTTAGGATTGAGATATGTAGGGAAATGGATAACGCATTGGTTGACGATTTAGCTCTTTCGGGTAATTGTTTTTTACTGTGAGGAAAAATACAAAGTAGACATACTTATTTCTCAAAAAATATATTTTGTTTACATAATAGTTAACATTTCATTATCTGGAAGTAGGGCTATACAGAATCGTTATTGTAACTGCCTAATGGGATGGCGAACCTTTGCCCATACTATTTCAATAATATGGTACTTGGCATGGGCCCGGTACCAATCCAATATCTATCCTCCTGTACAGCTTCATGATGATATATTATAGTACATTCGCGTTAAGAATGCAGTGAGTCATCATTGTCCGTCGGCCTAGCCCCGCCCCCTAACCAATCAAATCTTTTCAAATTACAAAGTCAAGTTCACAATGACAGTTGAAGGCATTGCTTCGAACGCAACGGTTGTGCGCTGCAGAAAATACTTTTGTTATAAATACTAACGAGGATACTAGTGATAGTGATTAAAATATGATATTAATGATTTAATTTTGATTTTAAACTTTTAAGCGTATTTTTATAAATTCATTAAACTTAATCTTTTAAAATATAATTTGTTTGAATTTAACACCACTGTGAATACACCTTTATCTTGCAGTTGCACTGATGACTCACTGCATTCTTAACGCGGACGAACTATAGTGGTTTTATAACAAATATACTTATATATTACTAATATACTTTCTAAAAGTTTCTTCGGAATGTCTTCACGAATTTATAATATGCTTCCTAAACAAATAAGAGAAATTGAAAACATTAAAATTTTTAAGAAAAGATTAAATGACTTCTTGGTAAATAGATCATATTATACATGAATTTTTGTCCGACAGATTCGTGATGACTTAGTGCCAGACTGTTTATATGTTTTGATGCAAAAAATAGTTTTTACGAGTATGTTTTTGATGTTCTATTGAAATTAAAATAACTCTTTTGAATTAATCACTTGAACTTATGTCTAAACAAACTATTGTATGCCTAACTTGGTGGAGCAGTGCAAACGCACACTAACATAAACCAATAACAACTCTGTAACCACTCTCTCGCAATAAAGATCTTTGACTTGGACTTTTTAGTGATGATTAAAACATTTAAATGCTTTTTTTGTTGTTTAAATGTTGCATATTAATCTTTAACCTTGACTTAACCTATATTGTAGAAAAAATGTTTGGAACTGGCTTCCACCTAGTTTTTTGATAATTATTGAATTTTGTAATGGGTTCCCTACAATTTGTGGTGCAATTTGGCGTATATTTCATTGTTGTTCATTTCAAGCATTTTTTGTTGTATGGCTGATAGGCATTTCCCTTTGAAGCAAACTAGAACAATAAAAAAAAACTAGGTATACCATAGGCTTCTACTCCGTTCACTTATTATACCCTATTTTTTTCAAAACGGTAAAAAAGTCACCCAGTATAACGTTGTGTTTTACAAACCGCGTAAAAAAATCACAATCGCGCCTATCATTTTGACTGATGAACAAAATACACTACGTCGTAGGTTTTAAGAATACGCCTACTCTACGCTAGAACAACCAGTGAACGCAAATAAAACATGGAAGTATTCCTAGCTTTAGAAATTGACCTAATGCAGATTGCGCTGCGGTAGGCGGGGCTTACCCATTGCTCACCTGTTTAGTTCGTCCGCAGTCCGCAACGGCGGCGGTCGACTATTATTTACCGGTTTTTGCGTGTTAAATATTTAAAACTGCCTTCTTGTGCGGTGAAGTGGTATATAAACCAATCACATTTGCATAAAAAGAATGTTGGAATTAGTTTTCAAGTGTCAATACATCGAATACATCGCTATTTATTATATTCATATTTAAACTTTATGTTGACCACGAAGTCTATGGGGACGATGTTATGCCAACCAAACAATTTTCTTTTCTGCCTGACAAGAATGACAAATGTTATTATTTTTATTTAATGTAAAGATACAATACAGACCATTTTTTTCTATGTGACGGCACTATGCAAAATATACTAAGTTATTGTAGGTACATAACAGTCAGCAAATAAGCAGTGATAAAATGTTATTTGACAATATAATACTTAAAAAAAAAACTGATATTAATGTATTGCTTATGGCATCCCAGCTGATTTTTGTAGCTGGATATCAGATTTCTTTAGTGAACGGTCGATCAGAGTAGTTGTTGACGGCTGCTCTTCTGACCTTATGGCTATTGATGCCGGAGTTCCTCAGGGGTTTGTTCTCTCTGCAACTCTTTTCCTGCTGCACATCAATGACCTGCTTCGGCCTGGTATTGTTGGGTACGCAGATGACAGTATAGTTTCAGAGAGATACTTGTCCAGCGCAAAAATCAGCGGGGCCGAAGTTCGTTCCTTGAGAGAGGCCATGGTAGAGCGGACAGATTTGACGTTAACACATTAACTGCTGAATTATTTGGCGAATTTGCTCCAAGTGCTGCTTTATGATACACTAAACCCTGTGCGGCAAACGACCATGCGCGCCCAAAAAATACTTCGTGTGGTGCTATGAGCGCGCATGCGCGGTTGAAGAAACTCTACCCAGTGCGGCTGGGCGCATATGTGCGGCGTTACAAACTTGTCCCAAGTGCGGCGAGACGCTTATGTGTGTTTAAAAATTTTCCAGTTTTATGAGTCATAAAACAATTACGCCAAGAACAATAGAGATGCACAAAAAACCCACAGGTGCGGCGCGCCGCATTCGAAGGAAGTTATATAAATTGTATGGACGCGCATAAGCGCCGCCAGCACATGGTGAACGTTCGAAAATCGCGCATGCGCGTTGGCCGCACAGAACGTGTTAAGCTTTGTCTCCCAGTGGGGTGATGATTATTATTATTATTAATCTGGTCTCTTTTAAAGCCACCAAAACACAGGCGTGTCTTTTTACCGCTAAAAAGAGTCGTTTCGCCCAAACTCCTACTTTTCGGGGTACATCTGTTCCTGTAACTGATCGACTTGAGCTCCTAGGCATGGAGTTGACATCTAGTCTCAACTTTGGCGCCACCATCGAGTACAAAGCCCAAACTGCGACCAAGAAACTGGGCATCCTAAATAGGGTGAAGCGATACTTTACGCCTGGACAGCTTTTAATTCTTTACAAAGCGCAAGTCCGATCCTGCATGGAGTATTGCAGTCACCTTTGGGATGGATCAGCTAAGTACCAACTAGCCGCGCTTGACTCGTTGGAACGCAGAGCTAAGAGGCTCATTGGCGACGTAAAACTGGTGCATGCCAAGCTTCATAGCTTGGCTCATCGCCGCAAAGTTGCCTGCTTGTCGGTCTTCTACAGATTGTACTTCGGAGAGTGTGCCCGAGAAGTCCACGACCTCATTCCACCGGCCCCCTTCTACCACCGGACATCTAGACGCACTGCCAGTTACCATCCCTACCTGGTTGCTATTCCACCAATTCGCACTAAGCGCTTCCAAATGTATTTTATAATGAGCACAGCAAGAGTGGAACTCACTACCTGCGTCTGTGTTTCCGAACGTATACGACCCTAATCTCTTCAAAGTGAGAGTGAACAGGCTTCTTCTGGGTAAGCTCACTCCATCGTCGACTGTCTCTGTCACCTCTGACCTAGACTAGAGTCAAGAGCAAACCCATCACAAATAAAAAAAAAATAATACCTAAACCGTAAATTTAAAATAGACCACACATTTTTTAGTTACTTTTTATAAGCATAAGTACATAATTATTACTCGCTAAACACAGCTATTTACAGACCTTAGAACAACTGTTGCCATACATAAAACGTATGTTTCGTCATAATTCTATATGTTAATACCATCAATATCACTATTAATTATTTGCATTGCACCTTATTACATAAAACATCCCGGGCGACGATTGGTGGGCGCAGTGGCGTCGTAGAAATGTCATTAGAGGCCTATACGGTAGATGGTAATTTAAACCCAAAGTATAAGGAAATTAGGTTGATTTTTAAGTGCTCTTCCTGAGTGGTAATCTGTTTTTGGCGAATCAACGCGACGGGTTTCCGATTAGTGATGTTCAAATTAGCTATAAACTATATTTTTATAGCGCGTTGTTTTATACGCTATTATTATAACACGTTGTTACAAAAAGCGGGCCGCAAACTAGAAGCGAAGACGTTATCATTTTGTCCCGCAACACGGCGCGGTGAATGTTATCTCTCGCAACACGCTGTTCACGAAGGAATATTAATCTTGAAGCGATTATATGAATATGAAGCGATAAAATCAATATACTTTCCAGGCTTAGGGGTGTCTTATCATAAAATTAATCGAATTGATTTTATTTTTTTAATTTCTGGGACAATTGTTATTTATTAGACGTATTTAAAAGTTCATTGTTTGTTTGATTTGCATGTATAAAGAAACTATTTACATGTTATAAAATGATGTTATGATAAAAATCACTTTTTTTTGTATGTTTTAAACATGTAAATTATTTAAATTTACAATAATTTAAGTTAAACAACACAGCATTACAAAACTAGTAAACGAGATCGCGATCGGCGCGCGCCGTGTTTACTAATAACACGAACGTGGAGCGACTGCCGCCCGACGCGCTGTGTTGCTATCCCGTTTTGGCCCCGCTGTGCACATTTAGACGTTTAGTTTGGTGAGGCGTTATATTATAGCGCGAAGTCAGAGCCGATATAACAAACGCTAAGCGCTTTGTACACGTATCGTGTTATGTTTTGGCGCTATACGTTTTATTAACCACCACTAGTTCCGATGTGCGTTTGTTTGGAATTTTGTGTCAAGATGCGTGAGGAGCTCGTGGCTATGTAATAACAGCCGCACGGGTCGATCCATCAGGTTAAGCTACGCTTGCCGGGGATGGTCTGTGGATGGGTGACCATCTTTACATACCGAGACTCCTCCGTGCCTCGGAAAGCACGTTAAGCCGTTGGTCCCGGCTGTCATTCGAGGATCTTTGACGGTCGTTACGGGTCGTCAGAAGCCCGAAAGTCTGACAACCAGTTTTATCAAGGGGTATCGTATTACCCAGTAACTGGGCTGTGGAGGTCAGATAAGCAGTCGCTCCATGTAAAATACTGGTATTCAGCTGCATCCGGTTAGACTGGGATGCCGACCCCAACATAGTTGGGAGAAGGCTAGGCTTAGTTTCCTTGAAGTAATGCTTCCGTGTTTATTCAAGTTCACTGGGAACAACGCAGTGAATATCGCTGAACTGACAAAATAAAAGCTATTGTTGACCGAGACCCGTCATTCATAGATCTTTAACAGTCGTTACGGGTCTTACTAAGGGTTATTGTGTTACCCAGTAACTGGGTTGCGAAGGTCCGATAGGCAGTCGCTCCATGTAAAATACTATTCAGCTGCATCCGGTTAGACTGGAAGCTGACCTCAACATAGGAAAAGGATAGACTGATTGATATTTTAGTTGACCAATTACAGCGATTTGCGTAGACTTGCCAAAAAATACAATAATATACGAGTGCATTCTCTACAAGTGCAACTTATAAGTTGGGGTATCTAGTCAGGCAATATCGTTACCAACCTAGCTCACTAGCTCAACTTCTCACCCAGACACTTCTTGTATCTCGAGTTACGTAGTCGTCTCGTCTATTGTAGTATTTCCCCTATACAAAACATACTATAAATATTTGTTAGAGGACATCTCTTCACTTTCGCGCGTAAAAGTTGCTGAGTATCATGTTGTCAGAATCCTTTAATAGATCGTCGGTTTTATTTTTTCTGTTCCTGAAATAATAAAACAAATAAAAAATTAGACTTGCATATTCGTTTCTGAACATTTTTAGGGTTCCGTACGAAAATGGTAAAAAGGAAACGACTCAGTCTGTCTGCCTGTTCGTCTGTCACAGCTAGATATCTCAAGAACTACTAATGCTACCAACTTGAAATTTGGAATAGTTTTAGACGACGTTTGCCTACTATTTTACAAATAAGAAATATATATATTTTTTTTTGCAACAGAGACGAGACTGAAAGGGGTTTTAAAAATTCGAAGTGAGGTTACTAGGGCATGTTGATATGAAAGATCGCTGTTTGCACATTCTCAAACATGTTTTGTACATAAACATGTGATAGTGAAACTAATGTAATTTTTGTTGATGATTTCTGAAAAAGTGTGCTATATGTATGCTAGGATTATTGGTAAAACACCAACAACCTCTTAAGGGGCCATTGTACTCATCGTTATGTATACAACTTTTACTATGGGAGCAAACCTGAAATCGCGAAAAAAATTATCAGCTGTTCAGTACATTTATGTTCACATAATTCGTCAAAATGTAATGAACAGCTGATTTTTTTTCGCGATTTCAGGTTTGGTCCTATAGTAAAAGTTGTTCGTAATGATGAGTACAATGACCCCTTAAGAGGTTGTTGGTGTTTTACCAATAACCCTGTATACGTAGAGACATCGTTTTATTTACTGTAATCTTTCCATAAACTTCTATCACATAGAATAATTTCAGATTTTTCTCTATGCAAACTTTGTAGGGTATTTTTTTTTTTACATTTTTCATCAAAAGTCGAAACCTATGCGGCCCAAAAAAAAAGAAAACATAAACAACGTACTATGTATAGTACTGACGCCTGTTTTCCCCAAAGGAGCAAGCAGAGGTGTACCTTTATGGAATACAGCCGTGATGTTTATTACCTTTTAGGATACGGCTCCTTGAGATGGTAGGTGCGGTAGTGTAGTTTCATGCTGCTAGATTGCTTGAACCGTTTGTCGCATAGAGTGCAAGCCACCGGCTTTTCATCGGTGTGCGTCTGAAAATATAGTAACAGATTAATACTTAGGTCGATTAGATTATTCCTAACGGTCCTAACCGTTCCATACGGCCATCTGTTCCATCACAAAGATAACTGATGTCACTCGAAAAGCTGCCACGCTAAAATGGAATTGGGCTGGACACATCTGCCGCAAGTCAGACGACCAATGGGTCAAACTAACGACCCAATGGGTCCCTCTTAATTGCAATCGCAATCGCGGCAAGCTCAGACGGAGATGGCGGGATAAGCTGGACTCCTTCAACAAGGACTGGTCCTTAGCAGCGAAAGCCTTTGCCTTGCAGTGTGTTTTTAATAATAGATTAATTTTTAAATCCTTTAGATGAGATGGGATTTGTGACATTTATAATAACCCGATTCTACCGCATTGGCATCGATACAAAGAACTCGATTTGGTGAAGTGCTATGTAATGATAAGGGGCAAGCAAACTACGGCCTTACGAACAGACACTTCATTCAGTCTTAGGGTTCCGTACCTGAAAAGGAAAACACGGAACCCTTACAGGATCACTCGTGTGTCTGTCTGTCCGTCTGTCACAGCCAATTTGCTCCGCACCTAATGGACCGATTTAGTTGAAAGGTACACAAGAGTTTCTGTGGAAACACGGACGTGTAACGTATTAGGTTGGGGAAAAAGTCTTTTCGCATTATAGTTTGTATGAACTTGTAATAAAATCTCTTTGGCTATACTATTTGTATCTGGCTGGTTTTGGTATCACTGCAAGTTTAAATTTTAAAGAACATAATTCCAAATTCAAATTAGGAAAATTTTTCATTTTCATTTGTTTTTCGTACCGTCAAGATGAGTGAATCTAATGAAGAAATTCGATACATTTTAAAATTTTACTACAAAAAAGGTAAAAATGCAACGCAAGCTGCGGAAAAAATTTGCGATGATTATGGACCTAGTGTAGTGTCTGTGAGAGTAGCACAAATTTGGTTTAAGCGTTTTCAATCCGGAAATTTTGATGTCAAAGATGCACGTCGCTCTGGTCGCCCTATTACGGAAAAAATAGATGCCATTTTTGAAAAAGTGGAGCAAGATCGGCATATCAGTAGTTACGACGTAGCTGAAGAACTGGAAATTGACCACAAAACAGTTTTGGCGCATTTGAAAAAAACTGGGTACACAAAAAAGTTCGACATTTGGGTACCTCACGAGCTCACTGAAAGAAACCTAATGAACCGTGTACTCATTTGTGATTCTTTATTACGACGTAATGAAACCGAACCATTTTTGAAGAAGCTGATAACTGGTGATGAAAAGTGGATCACGTATGACAAGAACGTGCGAAAAAGGTCGTGGTCAAAGGCCGGTCAGGCTTCACAGACTGTGGCGAAACCCGGGTTAACTCGCAACAAGGTGATGCTGTGTGTGTGGTGGGATTGGAAGGGCATTATTCATTATGAGCTGTTACCACCAGGCAGGACCATCGATTCTGAACTCTACTGCGAACAACTGATGAGATTAAAGCACGAAGTTGAGAGAAAGCGGCCGGAATTAATCAACAGAAGGGGTGTGGTTTTTCATCATGATAACGCTAGACCTCACACATCTTTAGCCACTCAGCAAAAAATAAGAGAGTTTGGCTGGGAGGTGTTAATGCATCCGCCGTATAGTCCTGACTTTGCACCTTCAGATTTCCACCTGTTTCGGTCTCTTCAGAATTCTTTAGGCAGTGTCAGGTTAACATCACGAGAGGACTGCCAAAACCACTTGTCGCGGTATTTTGACCAGAAGTCCCAAAATTTCTATAGCAATGGGATCATGTCCCTACCTACAAGATGGCAAAAAGTTATCGAACAAAATGGTACCTACATACTTTAGTTAAATGTAAATAAACTATGTTAAAAAATGTTTTGAATTTTCTTAAAAAATGCGAAGAAACTTTTTCCCCAACCTATTATATAAATGAATTTTGACTATGGGGGTCAAGTTTTGGGGCAAATAAGAAAATAAAAAAGAAGTTTTGCAAACTGTACCGTGTGACATATTAAATGAAAGGACTTACTCAAATATATATATACACGGTGACATTTGAATCACAGTTTTCCTAGAACAAACGTTGTTCAGACCATGGTCTACTACCATTTAATAGCATCAAAAAAAAAAAAAATACGTCATTGGTTTTTGAAAAAACACAAAGTAGACAAAGTTAAAATAGTCCGAATTTACGTTACTCCGTACAACACAGTAGTTGCGGCGCGGCGCACGCACGAGACAGAGCATTGGGCGGTTGTTGTGCGTACAGGGATGAATTCCAACAGGAGTACCTACTCGTTTATTTGAAACTATTGAAAACACGTTTGGGTGCAGATAACAATGCAATGCCTGCACTAGATGTGTTTTTACAAACTATGAAAAGCATAATTTTGTCAAAGGCCGCCGAGAATTTTGTTTACACTATCTACCAATAACAATAAAGAATAATAAAACAATTAATTTCACTTTGGGAAAACCATGCGACAACATTCCGAGCGCTGTGGGATTTCTAACATCTGGTTATGATTTAAAAGTTGCCTAACTATTGGTTTTCCCATGTGTCCAAAATTATTACCACGCTAACTTAAACCAAGGGGTCTGTACAGTTTTAAAAGACAACGGTCATTGACTCCAATTTTCCCTTCATACTTATCGGGCTTAGGACCGTCAGAAATTCTATCTAAAGTTACTTATTAATTTTGGTGAATAACTAACTTACCAAAATTAATAACCTAAATTTTAGTTACCTACTCACATCACAGTTCAGAATGTAGGTACAAAATTGACAGCGAATATTTCAGGCGTATTTCAAAAATTGGAATCAGATTATTTACAACGATTAATTAGAATCAACTAGGGATTTACACAATTAAATGACATTATTTACACTTCCTATCTGTATTGAAGTAATTGCTCAAAATGTTGTCCATTAACTTCAATACACAGACGGGCACGTTTTTGCAAATTGTCTTTTAGGCTTCGCAACGTGTTTGTATCGCGCCTCACTACTTCGAACGCACTTTCAATTTTTTGTTTTAGCTGGTCCCGACTGGTAGCTTCTTCAGTGTAGACCAGCCTTTTTACCTCCGACCACAAATAAAAGTCCAGTGGAGTTAAATCGGGGCTTCTGGCTGGCCATGCCACTGGGCCACCTCTCCCAATCCACCTTTCACCAAATTCATTATTCAAGTACGTGCGTACTTGAGTCGCATAGTGTGCGGGGCAACCATCATGTTGGTAATACAGTTCCTGAAGAAAAGCCACAGGAACGCCTTCCATTAACTCGGGTATCGCTCTCGTCAGAATGTCCAAGTAGGTGGCACCATTTAAATTCCCATCGATGAACACTGGCCCAATTAACTCATCATTAATAATGCCGGCCCACACATTTACACTGAATCGAATTTGTTGAGAGTGTTGTTTTATTGCGTGTGGATTGTTAAACGCCCAATAATGTTCATTGTGAATATTAAAAATTCCTACACGGGTGAAGGTAGACTCATCCGTCCACAGAATGTTCACTTCTGGATTATTCAGCAGCCACGTACACAGAGCTATGCGTGCTTGGGGGTCAGCGTCATAAAGTCCTTGCGTGCGACGGAAATGGTACGGATGTTTTCCCATTCGGTTCAGCAGGTGCCATACGTAAAATTGGCTGACACCAAATCGCCTTGCTGCATCTCTGGTACTATTCCGTGGGTTGCGTGTGAAGTACTCGAGTATTTGCTCTTCGAATGCGGCTGAGTACTGAGGACCAATACCACGTCCTTGGGCATGAGTCGGCACTGTGAACTGGCCGTGATCCAGTAACCGCTGTGTAGCTGCCAGTATTGTAGCAGGTGTGGGAATTTGCGGGTTCAAGATCCCTCGCATGCGCAGCGCCGCTAAATGATCTGGTTGAGAGTACATGCGCCTAGCTTCCGCCAGATTGTCACCAGCAATTGCGTAAAAACGCACCATATCCAACCACTCCACATTGGAATAGTTTGAACTCATTTTTTCAACAACACTTGCGACGTGTGCCTGTGACGTTACTTATCGGATGCGTACGCGTTCCCGCTCGAGCGATTTCAGTACACTGACCAGTGACGACCGACCGCACAGTAGAAAACAAAAGAAATGGGCGGAACCGAACTTCGTTCGATTACGTGTCATTGGCTAATGATTTATTTGCATTTCGGCCCGCATTGGCCGGACATCCTTGTAGTCCACGTGGACTTCTCTCATCTCTTTTGAATGCCATATCGCTACCGCGATGAGTACTTTAATGTTACGGTAAATGTTTGAACACGTTTGAGCAACATAAGACTTATTTGAGAACGCCTAGTTTTGTTTATTTTAATTACATATTTAGTGCTATAAAATAGTAGTAGACCATGGTCTGAACAACGTTTGTTCTAGCAAAACTGTGATTCAAATGTCACCGTGTATATATTTACAAACTTACATTTGCAGTTGGAATGCACGAGATTATTTCAACTACAATGTTAAGTTTGTTCTTGAGATAAACTCATCCCAACCCTTCATTGTGCGTGGTCCAACACGTACTTGGTCGGTTTTTTTTACTTTAACATACATAAACTGATTGCTAGCAAAGCAGCCTACTATTAAACGTCAGTACTTTAAATATGAACGTTAATTAACTAATTACACTAACGGCGTTCTGACCCAGCCACCACAGTTTGGTCCTTCGAGCCGGATACCTTCGGATGAAACCCGTATGATAATGTTGTTCCTTATACACGGTCAAATTAAATTAGCTAGGGATTCTCAACATGAGTAAACACACTTTTTTAGTTCCAGTTTTCCCAATTCTTAGCTAAACACGAGCACATTCGTAAGAAGCTGGCAGTATCATCACAGTCATGATTTTTCAAAAATCCAATGATGCTGTTTTAGTTTTCATCAAAATCAAGCCCGAGACTCCTTTGTATACTTTTCGCTATTCCTCATAGTTTCAAATTTGGCCATCTACGCCTACTTCAAAAATTCACCATTTATATACAATTTTCGTTATTGCACCTAAAAGGTTGACTGGTGTCTGCGTCTGTACACTTGTGTGCTTATAGTCCAGCAGCCACCGCCTGTTTTTTTTTTAGTGAGTAATAACAGGCTGAATCTTCGTGAGCAGCTCTAGGTACGAGTATATACCTAATAAAACAAGCGATAAGCTGCTTTGGTGAACATATGAGGCGGAATGAGTCATTTGTGGTAGACTTATGTAGTGAAATCTTGGTACCAGGCAAATTGTCATCACATGAAACAATTCTTATAAGAGGACGAATAAAATCTAGACACCACAGCAATAAAATACATTAAATTTATTAATAAGATCAGAACAAGGGGATTGGGAACAGAACAGAACAGGGGTACTACTGCAGTTGTCTTTGTGGAATGCGCACTGTCGGATGCTTTGGACGTGTGATGTCAATCGTCTGGTACCTCGGTTGGGCTCGATACCAAGATAATGTTGAGGCACCAGTCCTATTTCTGGATGATTTAGAAGTGAGAGAAGAATTATAATAAAGATTAAAAAAAATGTAATAGTTGTTTTTATTTATAATTACTTACCTACCTAATTATGGTTTCTAATTCTTTGGGGGCACGGATTAAGAATAGGATTCCTCTCGTAGCCCGAAGAAAGCGAGTCCTAAGAGCGCACTAACCCGATGTGGGCCTGATAAATGGCAATAGGCTCGCTACCTATTACATGGGATCACGATATACTCGTAAATGATTGCATAGGATGCCCACCTCTGCCTTACCCTTCACCTTCAAGGAATGTAGGCGTGGACTATATGTATGTAAAGTATGTACTTATTATTGTTTTTCCTATTCTCGGCTTTCCTTTATTTTGTGATTTTACTTACATTCCTATAATTACACCTTGATCGAGGATAATAATCTTTGATTATATTAACCCTTTCTTAATATCTAATTAATTCAGCTATGATGGTAATAATAAAGGCCTAGAAGCTTGTCTTGTAAAATGCATCGAGCTTGGGAATCCTGCCTAATAAAATAAAGTCGGCTCCTAGGATTATACTCGTAAATGTTAAAACTGATACTTCAATATTGGTTTAAGGTAAGTCCATGTCCTATATATAAAAGTACTCTGTGGTTCATAAGAGCATTAGTAGAGCTTAATTTACTAATGAAGCGAAAACAAAATGTCTCCGTTTTAGGTTATAATGACAGATGACACATAACAAATGTCAAACATCTTAACTTTTAATTTTATATGTTTAAAGATACAATTCACAGATTTTCTGGAATGAACACGTCGTCCTAGCCAAAGTTCCATATAAAAATGAAACGTCTCCTTTGCCAACATTATCACAAGTATATCCGAATCCACACGAGGTACAGACGCCAGCAGGTCAACCTACCCGAAACTGTCAGATTTTCCCAATCAACCTTGAACCTAATGCTTTAGCAATAAAGTCGAAAATCTATTAAAGAAATCTGACAGATTGTAGTAGCTTGATGTGCTGGCGTCTGTACAGTGTACCTGCACACGACAATTTTTATTAAACTGACAAATGTGGAAAACAATTTTAGTGTCGGCTCCTTCGTGATAGCAAGTGAGATTGTTGTCAATGACCTTTTTGATTTTCCTTTCATCGGACACCTCATAGACGTAGGACTTGTCATAATTCAGTTTAACAGTTTTTCCTGTCATTATCGACCACTTCATCTCCCTCCCAATATTCAATCAAAAAGTCGACGAATTTTTCTTTGAAATTTCTACTTCTCAACAATTTTGTAAAATTAGCGGGACGTTTATTTTCTTTGCGCACGTCATACTGTACGTTCTCTTCGCCTCTCACGTCATGCTCATAGTCTTTGATACTGGGTGAAGTACAAGTAATGCGTTGAATGACTATTGAACGAAATATATCTATTCCTGGAAATACAAACCATTTTTTGTATAGGACAGGGATAAAATTGTGTTCTACACTTTATTCCCGATTGGAAAAAATTACACTTGTTATTAAGGGCCCCTTATTCCGAAAGTTTAGGCATTTTACGCACCGAGACGGCTTGCGTCCGCGTTGCACAGGAGCCGTCGCGATATGAACTCCGGTGACCTATGGCGGCGGGCGAGCACGCCACAGTATAAATAAATCAGTAATTCAAATATTATTGGCGTGCTGGTGATAAGAGCTAGTTTGCAACAAAAACGTATAGCTTGATGTACTGTCCACTGCACTATTGACTGTAAACACTAATACACTTATATTGATATGAATGCATGACTGGCAGGCGATGATCATTCTATAGAATTTAAAGAATGGTTTTAGAAGATTTGGTGAGTACTATAATGAAAAACAAATATGATTTATTATAATATAATAAAATAATATTTTTTTTTAGCAAAATTAAAACCGACTTCCAAAACAAAACACTACAAAGTGAAAAATAACTTTAATTTCGGAACTCGGTGTCTTTGGTTTTGTATTTTCGTGTTATGCCACCGACTTCCGAAATTAAAGTTATTTTTAACGACATCAAAAAAAGGAGTTATCAATTCGATACGTATGTATGTAATATTATTGGATTTGCGAGATATTCACATATGATGATCTAATAGGGCTTCCAAGCAAATATACAAAATTTTATAGATGTATGTTTGTATGTATGTATGTTTGTCCACGCATATCTCCGAAACTATTAATCGGATCGTGACCATTCTTTTTTTGTTGGCTTACATTTACTCCAACTTAGGGCACAGTGTAAGTTTCATAGTATTCAAGATAATGGAAGATGACCAGGTAAGTGCTTATTAGTCCTCAGTAATGGAAATAGTTTGGATGACCTCGCTTTCAAAATGTGTCTAATTGAGCATGGGTGCTACTACATGATACTTTCTGAAGGTCTAATAATAATAATAATAAATCATTTATTTCGGGTAACAAAGACCCATAACATATATACCTTACAGACTATCATACATATTATATAAAAACCACAATAATGTTATAGTATACGAAGAGACGGCGTCGTATTACGCTGCGTGGTGTCGCGTAGCCTTCCGCGGAATCGCCGATACACGACACCCTTCGGCCAAAACTCTTCCTTAAGTACGGTCTCGATATATTGAGTCGGAACTCGCACCACGAACGACTTGAAATTCGTTTTGTGGCGCGACTCCAACTTCTCGACCCTTAAGATCCAGTTGGTCTTCGCTCGAACATACTCCACGATCTCCTCAACCTTCGTGGTGTGATGTTGCCGAGAGACATAGAGCTGCGTCGTAGGTATTGCCGGACGCAGCGTATTGGGTCCTGCCAGCGCGGTCCCGCACTGGTTCCGACTAGGAGGCTTCTTCCCCTTCTTCCTCTCCACCTTCACGAAGCCATCCTTGTCACACGTGCCCGCAGCCGGGCCTTGCTGTTTCGAACCCCTATGTTCACAGCAGCTCTCCTTATCCCCCTTCTTGGCCTGAGACACAGGTTTGTGTGTGGCGACGATAGTAGCGTAGGCAGGTTTAGGGGTCAACGAACCTACACAAGTCACTACCTCGACCGGCAACGAGTCAGCGACGGCGGCGGCGCAAGTTGCAACGCGTGCAATATCAGCAGCGGGTGACGCAGTTGAGCTCGCCGACTCAAAACTGCCGATGCTAGCGCTTTTTCCCGCTCCGCGACGTGTGTTCACATTGGAGGCATCAGGCGACCTATTTACCTTAACAGCGTTGCGCAACAACTGTACTTCGGCACGTAGTTCACTAATGGTGTTATTAGACACCTCCAACTTGGACTGTACATCGGCCAGGTTCGCCTTGAGACTTGTAATGTCCTTCAGCAACCTGGTGACGTCGACGTGGTCAAACCAAACGTGACTGGGGGCAACTTATGTAGCTCCTTCGCCACAAAAGCGGGCACGTCGTCCGGGTCGGTGCTCTTCATCAATGTGATGATGTCCTGCACACACTTCTGGCCACCATCCCTCCGGCGGGATTGCATCTGCTCGACTTTGCCGAGCGATTGGAACAGCAGCAGCTTGGCACTGCTGATCTCCTCCTCCTTGAAACTGGACTTGCAGATCTGCAAGATGCTGACTTCGTCCATGTAGTCGATGGCATGGTTGATAAATGCCAAGACCTCGTTGGCTATGAGCGGTTGTGAACTCATAGCGACGTAAACCGAGCAGCGGCTAAAGCCGCGCAACACGTGAATATAATATTCTTGTCGAGCAGCGCAAACACGTCCGTACTTGACCGTGCATTGCACTGGACTGATGACCAGGTAGATATTAGATAAATGTTGAAAGCTGGGTCATCCTAACTACTTTCGTTATTGAGAACCGATAAGTACTTACCTGGTCATCATCAGACCTTCAGAAAGTATCATGTAGTAGCACCCGTGCTCAATCAGATAAATGTTGAAAGCTAGGCCATCCTAACTATTTCCATTACTGAGGACCAATAAGCACTTACCTGGTTATTATAAGACCTTCAGAAAGTATCATGTAGTAGCATCCGTCCTCAATGAGATAAACGTTGAAAGCTGGGTCATCCTAACTATTTCCGTTATTGAGTACCGATAAGCACTTAAATACCTGTTCATCATCAGACCTTCATAAAGTATCATGTAGTAGCGTCCGTACTCAATTAGATAAATTTTGAAAGCTAGGTCATCCTAACTATTTCCATTACTGAGGACCAATAAGCACTTACCTGGTCATCATCAAACCTTTAGAAAGTATCTTGTAGTAGCACCCGTGCTCAATTAGACAAATGTTGAAAGCTAGGCCATCATAACTATTTCCATTACCGAGGACCAAAAAGCACTCACCTGGTCATCATCAGACCTTCAGAAAGTATCATGTAGTAGCACCCGTGCTCAATTAGATAAATGTTGAAAGCTCGGTCATCCTAACTATTTCCGTTCCTGAGAACCGATAAGTACTTACCTGGTCATCATCAGACCTTCAGAAAGTATCTAGTAGTAGCATCCGTACTCAATTAGATAAATGTTGAAAGCTGGGTCATCCTAACTACTTTCGTTATGGAGAACCGATAAGTACTTACCTGGTCATCATCAGACCTTCAGAAAGTATCATGTGGTAGCATCCGTCCTCAATGAGATAAACGTTGAAAGCTGGGTCATCCTAACTATTTCCGTTATTGAGTACCGATAAGCACTTAAATACCTGTTCATCATCAGACCTTCATAAAGTATCATGTAGTAGCGTCCGTACTCAATTAGATAAATTTTGAAAGCTAGGTCATCCTAACTATTTCCATTACTGAGGACCAATAAGCACTTACCTGGTCATCATCAAACCTTTAGAAAGTATCATGTAGTAGCACCCGTGCTCAATTAGATAAATTTTGAAAGCTAGGCCATTCTAACTATTTCCATTACTTAGGACCAATAAGCACTTACCAGACTTATCAGACCTTCAGAAAGTATCATGTAGTAGCACCCGAGCTCAATTAGATAAATTTTGAAAGCCAGGTCATCTTAACTATTTCCATTACTGAGGACCAATAAGCACTTACCTGGTTATCATCAGACCTTTAGAAAGAATCATGTAGTAGAATCATGTAGTACATACATACAAACATACATCTATAAAATTTTGTATATTTGCTTGGAAGCCCTAATAGATCATCATATCGCACCTTGAAAACAAAAGTGGCGTTATACAAAAATTAAAATTTTTCAGTATGTCCATTTAAAGCGTTTTTTACGCAGCATTTTGGTCAATGTCTTAGCAAATAAGTGAAATAAAAGACTGCAACTTGACGATCTTACTTTAAATTATGTAAGTAGGTACTGAAAATGCCAGAAAATTATTGAGTTATTTAGAAAACATAATTTTGATAATGCCACTTTTGTTATCAAGGTGCGATATGTGATCGCAGATCCAAGTAATATTACATACGTACGTATCGAATTGATACGAGTAACTCCTTTTTTTGAAGTCGTTAAAAAATACAGACGAATTGAGAACCTCCACCTTTTTGGAGTCGGTTAAAAAATAAAATATACTAGCACTAGCATAAAAATTTAAATTCAATAAAAAGTGGTCGTGTGCTAGATGCAGGTTCATTTTCATCGACCGATATATTCCTCAATCCTGGGCGCGAGTCTCCTCTAAAATATTATATAATAAAATGTAATAATAAAAACAAAACACAAATTTTAATAGGTACACCTCCTTGAATGCACCTTGTAAAGGTTAATGTTTCCATTAAAGTCAGTATGACTATGTAGAATTTCAGTCATACTGACTTGGCTAGTCTGTGTAGATTAGTCATTACAGATACACTTTTTTTCTTGCGGCGACGATAATGTGGTCGCGAGCAAAAATTGCATAGGTCCTGCCTCGATGACGTCCGGCAGGACACTGGCGCGGTGCGCGCGAGCCGTTTTTCACGTATTTATTTAATTTTTTTTTAAAAAGTGCCGTATTTTAAATTTATCCAAAAATATCCCTGTCAAACCCGATTAGTAAATGAAATGTTAAATTTTCATAAAAGTTGCGTTCTCCCAAGTCTCATAAAACTTAAAATACTTTCAAAATCGACTTTACTTCAGATTTTTTTTTTATCAAGCGAAATGTTAAATAATTTGTTTTTAACCAAAAAAGTCACTAGATCAAAGTCGTATCTGTACTATATATTTTTTTACGCATTTAAATATGATGATTTCTCTGAAAACAACTCGATCTAGAAACGTAAATTTCGAAAAAGGGGCCCTTAATGAAAAAAGTCTCACCGTGAAATGGACAACTTCTAAACGTAGGACTGGAAAACCGTACCATATTTATTAAGCTGCATACAAAAAATCAGCTTGTTATCAATAATTTTGATGTGCTCGTTATTTGGAAATATTCGGAGTGTAGGACGCTCCAGTCAAACCATCCATTTTGTAGGACAATTATTTTTTCGAGTTTATCGTCCAATTACCACAATCTTAAAAAAAAACTTACTGTTATTCAGACAAATTCGACACCCCACCGAATCGACATGTATTATGCCTGCTCGCTACATTAGCTACCACTGTCGAGAGTTTTTCTGAGGAATTATTAGGCGTCACGTCGAACCGAACCTGCTCACAAAGATTCAACCTGTTTTTACTCACAAAAAAAAAAAAACAGGCGGTGGCTGCTGGACTATAAATTATTAAATAAATAAACTTACCAGCTGATGTTTAGTCATGCCTAATTTGCTGCTAAACTGTCTTCCACAAGTGTCGCACGGGTACAAAATCTCGCGAGTGTGATTGTTTAGGTGACCTGCCATGCTGGCCGGCTGTAAAGATAGAGGAAGATGAATGAATGACAGAACCATATTATTTTAAGCCCACAGACTTCTTATAAGTTTTCCTGTAATCTATAGATAAAGAGCAGTTTTCTGTACATTTCTGTACATAACTTAAAAAAAATTATACAAAATAATACATTTGACACCTTTACAGTAAACCCTCATTTGATATTTCACACGGTGCAGTCTGCAAAACTTTTTTTTAAATTTTATTATTTGCCCCCCATTTTCAAAATTAAATTTATATTACACGACCGTGTTAGGGTCACAGAAATTCATACGTGTACCAAATTTCAACTAAATCGGTTCATTAGGTTCGGAGCAAATTGGCTGTGATAGAAGGACAGACAGACAGACACACACACAAGCGATCCTATGAGGGTTCTGTTTTTTCCTTTTGAGGTACGGAATCCTAAAAATGTGAATATTATTTTTATTGTGTATCTTACGAGTTCCACGCGACGAGAACGAAGTCGCGGGCAGAAGCTAGTAATTAGATAAACCTCAACGTACCGCTAGTGAAAGTCCACAAATCTCACAGATGCGTCTCGGCTCTTCTTCTTTCGTAGGAAGAGGCTCATCCTTATGTTCCTCTGTGTGATGTTTCGTGTAGGCCTTCAGACTTGAGAAGTTTTTGTTGCACTGGAAATAATAGTCTATTTATTATATACAATACATTAGGTAACCTGCGAGGGAACTTTGACTTGATAAATGATAAATGATTTTTATTTCTGTAAGTAGGTTTGTACAAACACTTTTACAAGTCAAAATTGTAAAATGTAATAATAATTTGTAATAATTCTTAAGCTACTGGTTCAAAGGAGATGTTCCAAAATGTATGGACCTTGGGCCAGGTAACGTGTACTCTATACATAAAAATAGGGAAATATATTCAAAACAGTTCTCAACTGTCCAATTACTTTAAAATTGCTTCGTTTGCTGGTAAACCACAATTAATTACACTTGAAATTGCAACACACAACAAAAACCCGTCATGGGAGTAAGCTGTCATTTTGATTGATTAATGTCGTTTGACATGACAAGAAGAGGACAGAAGTGACACTGTTGTGACAGCTGACAATCCTCTTTCTATGATCAATGGTCGATCTATGGTTTACTGTCATTGTTTTTATGCATAGAGTAACTAAATTGGTGAGACGCCATGTTGAAAGTCGATAAAAATAATAGATAAATATCAATTGCCTACCACAACAGTATACATTTAAATGAATTATCTGTATTTTTACCAAATTCTACGGATTTTTCTCTTTTTTTTTTTGAGGTAGTGTACACAGACCTGGCCCATTTTGAAACATCTAGTTTAATCTAATTTGGAAATATATCTATAGATGTAATGGCTTCTTGGTCGCTGAAAGTTTAGGCTTCTAGTTTTTTTCACAACGAAGTTACAGGGGGTCGAAAATGGCCCGAATGGCTTCGAGAAAAAGCTGGTACGGTAAGTGCCTTTGTTTTGCTTATATATATATATAGATAATGATTGATACATTAGGCGCGGCAGACGCACATGCGCGTTTTCGGACGTTCACCAGGTGCTTGACGGCGCGTATGCGCGTCCATACAATTTACATAACTATCTTCGAGTGCGGCGCGCCGCACCTGTGCGTTCGTTGTGCATCTCTATTGTTTCGAAAACATCGTAAAATAAGGGTCGGTAAGGGTGTAGCATAAAGAAGCGTTTGCATAAAGAATTAAGCAGATAATGTGTTAATACTGTATCCGTCTAAATAGCTTTTTGCAAATACCACATTGTATGTGATCCTCTTTTAAAAATTAGAATGGGTATACTAAGCTTTCCTTAAAACATAGACATATGCCATCGCAGATTTTTTGTAGACCTATAAAAGGGTAACAATCCCACTATACATTATTTTGTTATATCTCGAAACGGATTAGGCAGTGTTTTCGATGAAAACTCGTCATATTTCAACCAATTTACAGAAACCCTTAACGAATTATACACCTATATCTTGCTCAGGAATCTCTGTTGATAGATGAAAACCACATGAAAATCCGTTCAGTAGTTTTTGAGATCATCGTGAACATACATACAGACAGACAGACAGACGCGGCGGGGGACTTTGTTTTATAATATGTAGTGATAGTGATATATGAAAACATACTATGGTACAAGGATAGGCTTTCCGAGGTTTTCGCCGAAATTTTCTTCCTGGCCTCGGTATTGATGGGGCTAGTGTCTCGCATGCCAAGTCCCTGAAACAGACCATACTATATAATAAATAGTTGTAATAGCTAAACCTTTACAGAGCTAACAGTCAAGATATCCGTACAATAATTTGGAAATAATTTAGAAAGAACAATGGCGAATTCTTATTTGAAATAAATTTGAACGTCTAAAAGTGACACTTATACAAAAGAAATTCAATTAATTATCTATGTTCTTTTATGCTATCACACTATCTAATTAAGGCCAAATAAAAAAATATCTTTAGTGAAATTTTTTTTAAATACTTCGTTCTAAAAGGTTAGGAAATTGTTGGTTGGATTGGCAATACTAAAATTGTCATTTTATGTTTATTTTCCTAAATAGGTAGTAGGTACAGCATAATTGTCGTGCTGTTGTTATCATTTTTAGTTTGTTATTTTATTTACATGGAGTAAATAATATTTCGGCGCCTCCACTTTTCTAGACGGTCAATTGACATGTTGTACAAATGTCAACGTCAAACGAACACCGAGAACTCTGGTGAGGCGGCCATCTTGTAAAACGAGCAGCGAACTCGTGGTCGGTGGACGTAATATTTTAATCGCATCCCTCTTAATCTAAGCGATCTATAATTATTTTGCGAAGTGTTTGATTGAATTATGGACAATTAGAAGTGACAGGTGTTATTTTATTAACATACTACCTTCCTACCCGATAATTCACGCCTACCTGAACACGGAGAACACATTAGATGGAAGTCGAAAGACTTCAAATAAATAATACATTTATTTTGTTGTATATTTGAGTTTATTGTGTTCTTCCTTAGATAAAAGTATTGCAGCAAAGTAGGAAATATATCAAATGTTATGGCAATTCTGAACTAAAAAGACTAGTATTCAAAGTCTTAAAAAATATTTATTGGTGGTTGACATTGACAACCGTTGACAGTTTACAACTCTTGACCAGAAGCCCAGATGCTTGTGCTCTGTATCTCTATGTAGTCTGTGGCTCTGTCCTATGTTGTTCAAAAGTTCAACACTGATTAACTATTAATCTGACCCTTCTCTAACAAAAAATGTTGCACAAACTATCTCAGAAAATGACGCTGAGTTAAATAAGGTATTTTTCATTTCAAGACGTAGTGATTTAATTTCAAATAAAACAATGTATGGGAAGCTGCCATTGTTCTTTCAAACTCTTCAATCATCTTCAATTTAAAACTTTTTCATTATTTAAATATATGTTCGAGGAGCTCGTCGCTAAGTAATAACAGCCGCACGGGTCAATCAATCAGGTTAAGCTACGATTGCCGCGGTTGGTCCGTGGATGGGTGACCATTTTTACATACCGAGTTTCTTCCGTGCCTCGGAAAGCACGTTAAGCCGTTGGTCCCGGCTGTCATTCGTGGATCTTTGACAGTCGTTATGGGTCGTCAGAAGCCCGAAATTCTGACAACCAGTCTTACCAAAGGGTATCGTATTACCCAGTAACTGGGTTGTGGAGGTCAGATAGGCAGTCGCTCCATGTAAAATACTGGTATTCAGCTGCATCCGGTTAGACTGGAAGCCGACCCCAACATAGTTGGGAAAAGGCTAGGCAGATTGATGATGTTACCGGTCAAACCCGATTCCAGGCCAAACCAGTTTATCCCACGCGTGATATGTCGAAGCCAATTAACTTAATTAGCCGTTTTCTTAACAGCCTAGCCTTTGGAAGTAGAGCTCACAGGCCGCTGCCGCTGCACCGCTCGCTTGGCTCAAGCGCGGTGGGTCACAGTTTTGACCTAACCTAACCCATTTGCTCAGGGTGCCCCGGCTTAGTCCACCTTAGCCTAGGACAAACTAGTTTGGCCGGTGACATATACTCGTACATTATAAATACATTGTATAGGAGTCAAGAAACAAGTTGCAGTTTTTTTTATTACATTTTTTAATGCATTACTTATTTTACAATTCATTATTTTATGTTGCGTTATTTTGGTGGAATGGAACGCAAGCTCGAAACGCGTCGTCTTCGAAAATGTCGGAAGCGACTTCAAAAACCATATCAATAAATATTTATTAGTAAGTAAGTGCGGTTACTGCTTGAATAAAGCACAAAAATAATTTAACATAAATGATTGGGGGCTAAACAAGAGACGTCAACAAATCAGTATCGTGGACAATGACGTCACATCATGGCCGCGACGGTAACAAACGTTTGTGCAGTAGTAGAATATTGTTGTAGTTTCACTTTTTTTTACAATAAGCAGTAGTTAAATTTGACTTTTAATTACTTTTCTTAGGTTTATATGACTATAATTTATTTCTTTATGAGGAGCTCGTGGCTAAGTAATAACAGCCGCACGGGTCTGGGACGTGCCTCGGAAAGCACCTTAAGCCGTTGGTCCCAGCTGTCATTCGAGGATCTTTGACAGTCGTTACGGGTCGTCAGAAGCCCGAAAGTCTGACAACCAGTCTTACAAAGGGATATCGTATTACCCAATAACTGGGTTGTGGAGGTCAGATAGGCAGTCGCTCCATGTAAAATACTGGTATTCAGATATTTCCGGTAAGACTGGAAGCCGACCCCAACATAGTTGGGAAAAGGCTAGGCAGATTGATTGAATTTATTTCTTTATGAAAAAATAAATAAATTCGTGCGTATACACTATTCCCGTAATAAAAATCGTTCAAAACCCATTCGCGATTTCATATGTTTATGTATATTTTCAGCGACAATCAATGTCAATCCCATATATTGTTTGACAGATTGAGACTTGAGATCAGAATACAAACGTTCTTAAAAATACGGGATTCGCTCCTTTGGTTTGTAGTCACGCTTTACATTCTTCAGTAAATCTATATGAAATTGAAATGTAACTTACTCAACTACTTCGTCATGCTTGGCTGAATGAGACACATGTTCTTGGTAAGCCCTACGCGTCTCGAACTTGATGTCACATTGCTTACAGTATGTGTCAGTATGTGTCACACCTTCTTCAGGATTCTAATAATAAAAAATAAATGTTATTCTAACTCTTTTATTTACATGTACCATCGCGGACATTTGCAGTGAACCACTTTTAGACCTTATTGCTAAGGAAATAAGGCTGAAAGTAGATCACTGCAAATGTACACGATGGTACATGCAAACACGAACATGATAATTTACAACAGAAGAGTCCCAAGAATCGATCCATGGGGAACTCCTCAATATGTTATACTAGAGTCAAAGCAGAATAAGCTCTTTAATTTATAAACCTCACTAATCTAATCTAATTTATAAACTCCAGGAGATCACCCGACAGCTGAGCGGATATCAACAATTTTTGTATTAGATTCGGAGCAATTAATTCGATTTGCTCCTAGAAAGCAATTTTATTTTCCAGCATATCATGCTCTACTATGTTAAACGCTTCATGGAAATCGAAATCGATTTTTATCTGAAAAGTTTCGGATAGTATAAGATATGCTGCAGTCGGAAATAATCTACAACTTAACATCGCGCTTGTAATCCCCGAAGGGTAAGGCAGATATGTATCTGTAGTACACTCACATTTCACCAAGTCCCATGTAATAGGGGGCGAGCCTATTGCCATCAACCGGGCACAAATCAAGACTGCGGACTGCTACTGAGAAATTCCTGATGGAGAAACCTAATAACACTGCCCGACCTGGGACTCGAACCCAGGATCAGCAATAGCGTTTGCGACCAACGAGGCAATCTACAAATGCATACTTACAACAACATTATCTATATGCATGCTTTTTTTATGCTTGTCGAGACCTTTTGCACTGACGAATGACGCGCCGCATAGAGTACACACGTGCTCGCTGCGATGCGTGCGCAAGTGTGTGTAGTATGTTGATAGGTGTCTGGATGAGAAACCAAAATTATTGTAACATTACAAAGAAAGACATAATATTAATGAGAGAGACTTCAATTAGGAAGACTCGAGCCCATATTACAGAACCTCACTCAAGACTCGAGCATTATTAACCAATCAAATGGCTGTGGATTGAGGTTCTGTAATACGGGCCTAAGATTAAAGATACTCAATGGCCTCCCTATCTCGCTCCAACATGAGATTCTGTGTTTCTGGGTAAGAGATCTGGGCATTTTGAAATGAAAATCTGTTGAATCTGATCACTGATGACAGACTTTGAAGCGGGTTGCAGACCGCAAACTAAGCCAAGTTAGTTCACATAGCTGGCGTAGTTTTTCATACTTGTGTGCAGACCGTAAACTATGCATAGTTGCTGGTGCAAGTATCGGGTTGGCACAAAAGTAATGAAACACTCTACAAAACTCTATACATTTCCTTTTTCAAGTTAATTGTTTCGATAATATTCTAGAATGTTGTAGAATATTCTAGGTACTTGTGATATGGGGGTATATAAAGCCGCCCTCGCGATCGGTTTAGTCAATATCAACACTGCATTGGTTGCTGGAAGTACAAGGAATCAGGAGACAGGAGCCTTGAAATTCAGTCACGCTCTGGACGACCGCCCGCAGTGAATGATGACGATTTACGCCGCGAACTGCAGTCGAATCCGGATGCTACCACTCGGGAATCAGCGGAAGCACTTAACTGACACACAGTGGAAAACCATCTGCGTGAGCTTGGGTATCGAAAAGTTTTGGCTCGGTGGGTACCGCACATCCTTACAGACGCCAGTCGTGCAGTCCGTAACGCTATCTGTCAATCACTTTTGCTGCGACCCCGATGTAAAGAGTTTTTGTCCGATCTGGTTACTGGAGATAAATCATGGATTCATTACGAGAACGATACACGTCGTGCTTTTTGGCTGCCTCCAGAAGAAACGCCACCAACTCAACCGAAGCTGAGTCAAAAGAACCGCTTAAAAGTTCTGCTTTGCTGTTTCTGGGACGCACAAGGCATGCTGTTTTATGAACTATTACACAATGCAACTATAAACGCTGACAAATATTCACCCCAGCTCACCAAACTATCTGCTGCTATCAAGAAAAACGACGAAGACGCGAGTCAATGTTAAAGAAAGAAAGAAAGAAAAATATGTTTATTTGTCACAGAGACACGTGCATACAAAAATATAATTAACTCGAGTTTTACAATAAGAAAAATAAAACACAAATCACGAGCACAAAACAAAAGTCGGCAGCTGCTGGCACGCCATGACTGTGACAAGAAGGCTTCCACTCAGCATGATGCTGTGCTATGGGGGGCCCACAGCACAGCGCTGTTTTTCAGTGGTCACCCGAAAAAGACGTAGGTACGGAAACCAAGTCAGGTTAAATGATCTGTACATGAATTAGTAAATAAATAAATAAAATAAAACAAATAGTACCTAGAATATTATAACGCAATTATTCTTACAAAGCTTAAACCAAACATATATAAATAAAAACAAATTATAGATAAACATAAAAAATGAATCTGCAGGCATCACCGTGCGTACCTAAAGTTATTGCTACACATCTACACATTCAGTGCTTTGTCTCGCTCCCTCCCTAGCCATCGCGTCAGCGCGGTGCGGGGAGCGGCACGCGCACAGGGCCGCGGGGACCTGCGTGATCATGCCTGTCTGTCTGCAGCCGAACGCGGCTTCGTTCTGTCGTCGTGTCCAGTGTTTGTCAAAATATGAATGAAGAAGACTTATTTTTACTAGAGAAGTGAAAAAATGGAATTAATAACATTAATTCAACCACAGAAAATTATGGAAAATTCCACACCGTATGAAAATTTACGAGAGCAACTTTATAAGTTTTTGGAATATAGAAGAATGTCAATTGTCAATGGAATTAAAATGTTTGAGCACGCGATTGCAGTCTAAGCCCTTACACGCGTGTGCGTCCACTTTTCGTCTCACCATGATGCCGCCTCGAGCCCTTTGGATGGTGATTTACCTGTAGTAATGTAGTTTTACTACACGATAACGCTCGACCTTATGTCGCATCTACCGTTCGCCAACAGTTGGAGAACTTGGGCTGGGAGACGATACCCCACCCACCTTATTCCCCAGACCTCGCCCCATCAGACTATCATTTGTTTAGAGCCCTGAAACAACATTTGCGGGGTAAACAATTTAATGATTTCTCTGATGTAGAGGCGGAGTTGAACAACTTTTTCGAGCCACAGCCATCAGAGTTCTGGGCGAAAGGCATCCAAACTTTGCCGGATCGTTGGCAAGAAATCCTAGATGCTAATGGTGATTACATCATTGACTAAGCTTTTTGTATTGTAATAATAATAAAAAATATAAAACGTAAACCGAGTGTCTCATTACTTTTGTGCCAACCTGATTTGAAAAACTACGCCAGCTATGTGAGCTAAGCTAACTTAGTTTTTGGTCTGCAACTCGTTTAAATGACTATAATACTGCCGTCATAAGGAAAAAAAACGTATCTGACATTTTTTTCGAAATAACTTTATTTCGAAAAAAAAGTCAGATACGCATTTTTGGATTTACATTTTCGGAATCAGCAAAAAAGACACATCTACCAGTACTTTTAAATTGGCGTAAACTTAACGAAAACCTAATAATTCTTACTATTAAAAGACGCATTTGCTTTTGTATCTTATAGTTTAAACTTATACTACTATACTTATACTTTATCTTATAGTTTGTATTATTATTTATTTTATATCTTATATATAATACTTTATCTTCTAGTTTGAATGAAAGGCAATTGCATGCAGCCGAGATGAGAATGCTAAGAGGGATGTGTGGTATTACGCGAATGGATAGAATAAGAAATGAGTATGTAAGAGGAAGTCTGAAAGTGACACCGGTGACTGAAAAGTTGTGTGGAAATCGGTTGTCATGGTATGGGCATGTGATGCGGAGGAATGAGGAAAATGTCGTCAGGAAAGTGTTGAGTATGAACGTGGAGGGCTATACGAGTAAGGGAAGACCAAAGAAACGATGGATGGACTGTGTGAAAGATGATATGGCCAGAAAGGGAGTGACTACCGAGATGGCGACTAATAGAGAAGTATGGAAGAAAAAGACATGTTGCGCCGACCCCAAATAAATTGGGACAAGGGCAGGAGAATGATGAGTTTAAACATATAAACATAACAAAATGTTTTTTTTCTCCATTTCAATATTTCTGTAAATACGTCCTTTTTCCTTATCTTTATTTTCCGGCGTGCGTGTATAATCAGATGTATATAATATTAAAATAAACGAGACAAAAGGAGTACGTAAGGCTCGTAGCAGGTGGCGTTCTGTAGTTTCTGCCTACCCCCATGGGAAGAAGGCGTGAGTTTATGTATGTATGTATTTTCCAGTTTCACGATTGAACTATACCTGAACTCATCTCCGCAATGAATGCACTTTCTTACTACCCCGTTGTGATAATCATTGTGAAGTGGAGCTGTATTCCTGCAAGTGGAAAAATACGTATGATGTAAACAATTCAAAAGAAAACATAATAATATGATTCTACTGAGCAGATGCTACTATGAACTAGTGTGTATTTAAAACTATACCCTGCTGTCTCTAATTCAGATAATTTTTGTAAACAAAGAAACATCAAGAAATGTCACGATGTTAAAATGACAGCACAGTAATAATAATAATACGTGAGTGTGCAAGTCACCCCTGGCATTTTATCCGTGTATAATATACAGGGTGATTTTTAAAACATGCGACAAAATTTAAGGGGGTGTTCTACCCATCAATATGAACAACTTTTACTATGGGACCAACTCGGAATTCGCAAAAAATTTCGACCTTTTTATACAAAATGGTCCAATCGGGTATGTGCTTTTACATGGGAAGGTATTTTTTTTTTTTTGCGAATTCTTAGTTGGTCCCATAGTAAAAGTTGTTCATATTGATGGGTAGAACACCCCCTTAAATTTTGTCGCATGTTTTAAAAATCACCCTGTATAACATCATTGGTCAGGCAGGGGACATAGTTCAAGTAACCCAATCCACATTAGCCACCCAGACCCATAGCCCAATATGTTTTGTTTCCACGCACAACAATAGTCCTGCACCAACCGGGGGTTGTCCTTGGGTGCACCTGCATAGTGCATACAGGGATAATCGTCGGTTGGTGCCTCCTCATCATTTAAAATTATTTAAGGGGCCTCTGCGAGTTGGCTTCTGCTCCTCGTACGCCTTCCAAAGGTCCGGGACCCCAGGGTCCCGAGAAATGTAAAAAAAAAAAATAATAATATCCTGTGACATTTTCACACACGGTCATCTGATCCCAAACTGAGCAGAGCTTGTACTATGGAAACCAGATAACTGATGTACTACATATACTACTTTATTTTTGTAAATACATACTTAAATAGATAATTACACCCAGACTCAGGACAAAGAGACATGTTCATGAACACAAATGTTTGTCCTGGATGCGAATCGAACCCACGACCTGCGGCGTGATAGGTGGTATCTTAACCACCCACGCCAGCTGACCTGTCAAATGGTACAGTGGTACAAAACACTTTATCATAAAATTTAACACAACAAAAACAAGGAAACAACAAGATGAACAAGTAACACGATGATAATAACATAGCAACACAACAAAATCAACAAACACGCAGCGAAAAACTTCGCAGGGAAAAGAAAACGAATGAATTAAAAATACCACGGGAGAAGACGCAACTTAGACGTACTGTCAAACGAAACTTGAAAATGTTAGGAACTCCTGCAGTGTTACCAGCATCATAAAATATTTCATACCAGAAAATCTCCACTTATTAATAACTTTGTTTAAAACCGAATATTTCTAAAAAATAATTACGGTGTGATAATTTTTAAATAATTATTTCTAAAATCAGTACTTAAAAGAAAGAAAGTCTAACCGTTTTCCACCATTTTTTGGGAATTACCATTAAGAAGATATTTTTTTGGTCTGTAATCACCTTTGTTTACAAAAATTATCTGAATTAGAGACTCAGGGTATAAGTGAAAATTAGAGGATAATTCCAGGCAGTGAGAAATTGAAACCAATTACTCTATTGCCGACCTGAGAATCGAATCCAGGACCCACGCTCAGCTATCACAAAACGACCGTCAGTGATCGTTGCGATAATGTATAGGTAATCATTTTGCAAAATCAACCTAACTACAATATGGACGAAGAATCATGGCCGCTCCGAACTTTGCACAGGAGGCTGCGCAAAATATTTTTTAGGAACCAAATGGTGACCTGAGGCGAGTGTGAGTGAGAGAACATGCGCGAGAGTTCGCAGAGCCTAACTTCAGACCGGCCATGATTCATGATACGTATTGTGCAGTACATACTCACTTCAGGCAGATGAGGCCGCACCTCAAGCATTTGTACTTAGAGTAGTGTTGCGATATGTGGCTCATAAAATGACACTTTATCTTAAAACGCATTTTGCAGAAGCGACACACCACTGGGCCTACTGACTGGAAATACATTTATAAAGAATAATTATTTCAATTATAGTTATACAGCGTGTATCAGAAACGCGTGGTCGTATTTAAGGATGTTCTACAGACCATCAAACTGAACTACTTTCTCCATGATATCAACATCGTAATCGCGACAAAATAATCAACTGTTCCATACAAAACCCGACCCAAATGTAAGCGACAGCTGATTTTTTTTTCCGCGATTACGATGTCAGTCCCACGGAGAAAGTAGTTCAGTTTGATGGTCCACACTCTTAAATTTTAATATGACCACACATTTCTGATACACGCTGTAGACAGGAGGAATTTCGTGGACTGACAGATTGTATGATATACTAATTTTAAGGACACAGATAATAAAACAAAGATAATATTACTTGATCTGTGCTTTCTCACTTCACTTCACATTACCAATTTACCGCCCTTACAGGTTAGGTACATCTGAATGATCGCGAATAACTGGCTTCCCTCGAGACAAAGATTAATCATTCCGCAAAAACAAAGCTTTAAACAGTGGCTGGTAACCAAAGATATGGAGAAGAAAAGTTAGATAAATAACATTGTCTAAAGGTGGTTTTACACCGGCGAGGCGAGGCGTGGATGGGATGAGTGAGTATTGAAATTTGTATGGCAAAATTTCTATCCACGCCCTGCTCATCTTTGGTGTAAAAGGTCTAGATGCGCGAGGATGTGCGAACGGAGAATTGAAATATTTGTTAGTACAATATTGAACTTATTGCTCTAAGACACTCATTCCCAAAGTGGGCGATAACGCCCCCTTGTGGGCGCTGGATCTTTTCGTGTGGCACGATTACAGAGAAACAGAGACAATTAATTTTTAATTTGTGATTATTAATAGATACACAGACATATAAAATTGGTATAATTAACTATTATGTAAAAGGGGCGTTGGATTCTTTTTTCTTGTAAAGGGGGCGGTAGTCCATAAAAGTTTGGGAACCTATGCTCTAAGAGTATTTATTTACTTTGTAAAACGGATATACAAATCTCGCACCGGCCATCGAGGACCCGCACCGTCTTTCTACGTCAAGCGCTGACTCGCGAAGGCTCGCGCTGGCATGCGCCGGCTCTCTCCGACCATCGCGAGACATCGCTGCATAGTATACTCTCCAGCGGCCAGCACGCGAGACACGGCTGGCCGGGCGGCGCGTGATAGCGCGAGGCGGCGCGAGGTAGCGATGGCCGGCGCGTGACATCGCGAGGCAGCGCTGGCCATCGCGAGACGGTGCGGTATAGCGATGGACATCTATCGGTGTAAAAGGGTAAGCGTGATTTCAATTCTCGCCCATCCCATCTACGCCTCGCCTCGCCGGTGTAAAACCACCTTAAGGGTGGTCACACATCTGGCGGATGATGAATCGGGCTAACTTCGTTAACCTCCAGTTAGTACTCGACGCACTAACGTATTATGCAACTGCTTTGCTTACTCATCAAACATCCACATTCTCACTAGTTAATTCGTAGTACTTATCTTTATAAATTTCAAAAACCGGCCAAGTGTGAGTCAGACTCGCGCACGAAAGGTTCCGTACTATTATCAATAAAAACGGCAAAAAAACTACGTTTGTTCTATGGGAGCCCCCTTAAATATTTATTTTATTCTGTTTCTTAGTATTTGTTGTTATAGCGGCAACAGAAAGACATCATCTGTGAAAATTTCAACTTTCACGGTTTATAAGATACAGCCTGGTGACGGACAGCGGAGTCTTAGTAATAGGGTCCCGTTTTACCCTTTGGGTACGGAACCCTAAAAAAGAATAATGTCACGCACGCGCATTTCACTACCACAGCGCCGTAATTCTAAAAAAATAATACGTTATTCGAATTCACGTTTGTATCCCACCATTTGTGTTCGATATTAGTATTGCACAAAGAGGAGCTCGTGGCTAAGTAATAACAGCCGCACGGGTCGATCCATCAGGTTAAGCTACGCTTGCCGGGGTCGGTCTGTGGATGGGTGACCATCTTTTCATACCGAGACTCCTCCGTGCCTCAGAAAGCACGTTTAGCCGTTGGTCCCGGCTGTCATTCGATCTTTGACAGTCGTTACGGGTCGTCAGAAGCCCGAAAGTCTGACAACCAGTCTTATCAAGGAGTATCGTATTACCCAGTAACTGGGTTGTGGAGGTCAGATAGGCAGTCGCTCCATGTAAAATACTGGTATTCAGCTGCATCCGGTTAGACTGGAAGCCGACCCCAACATAGTTGGGAAAAGGCTAGGCAGATTTATTAGTATTGCACAAATGTATTAATTTGTTATTTACAAAAATCTTTGATAACACATCAGATACTTCTAATGCAGCAAAGGACATTTCTAACCAATTATTACCAGAAAAGTCTATACCAGGAATGTTGCGAATATTATCATCCGCATCAGCAATAATCAACGCGGATGTTCATTCGGATGTGAATGTAATACTAGTTGCGACTAGAAAGAAATTGGGCGGGGCCGAAGAATGACGCGTGCCGTTCGCACGTGACAATGTCCAATGGGTGCGAAAAAAATTGGTGACAAGAACCAACGCGTCTGTTGTGGTGCATCATTTATTTCTTGTAAATAAATCATTACGAGTTAGTTTGCGCTGTGGATTACTTATCGTAGAGATAGATATTTTGACTGTTATTGTGATACAGTGATCATTGTTTATTGGTAAATTTTTATATTAGTCTTAGCTCACCTTATTAAATTACAATCGCCAGGTAAATGTTACACCGGTAATACGTTTTATTGTAGGTAAAGTTCCAGAAACTTGTACCGTGTAAACGGAGCTTAAAACTTGAATTTATAATTTATATACAGGGTGTCCGGTAATGAATGGATAACCTTGAAATGTCTTATAGTATAACTTATGGCCGTTCAGAAAAAAAATTGAAACAAAATATATCATAAGTAGTACCTAAGTTATGATTTTTTTAAAAGAAAGGTCTAATTTTTTTTACCTTGTTTTACTTTTATGAACACTACGATCAGAAATGAATGGATTCCATCGGTTTGTTGTTATTTTATTATTATACACGAACTATGCTAATAGATAAACAGTCAATAGTATGACTAGCTATTGCACTTTTTTATTAAAAAATTAGCAAATTAATTAATTTTAGAAAAACTTTGCAAAATTTATTTTTTAAACTATGTTTAAACATCTTGGGTATAAAAAAAATGTATGAATACATGAGTGGCCAATAATTTTAAAATAATGTCACTTTCAAGTAGATTTTATAATGGTACAATTCATAAATGTATCTACAATAAATAGTGAATTATTGCCATTAATGTAGAAAAGGAGAAAATTTTACCAAATGTCAAAAGTAATGTAGGAACTTTTTTTAAATTAAATTGCTTCTGACCACTGAAGATTAATCAAAAATACATTTAAGGAATTTGTAGTGAATAAAAATTGCGTATTGAAACCAAATTGTCAGAAATTTACAAATACTCATAATGATTAAAATATTTACTTTAAAAGCGTGAAATGGGTCGTGTGACCTTCATATTTGCTACCTGCGCGCACGCCGTGCTGTCATTCTTTTGTGTTATGTTAGACAAAGAGGGTCTGAATCGGCTAGGTGCGAGAGAGAGGAAATAAATGTAAAACATCAGGTAAGCACTCATACTTTTAGTGCGTTTCTCGACTTGCTCGACTTCGCATGTGTTTATTTAGTTTCCGTTTGCAATTATCGTGATTTACTTTGAATCAGTGTTAAAACGACCACGTGGCTATTTTATTGGACTATTCGTTTTGCTTACTGATTTGGACTTGTTTTGTTTGGTGATATTTGCGACGATTTGGTTTGTTTTTGGACTAAACTGGACTTTTGTGTTTTTGTGTATCAAAATGCCACGTCAGTATACGGCACAAGAATATGCAAATATGCATTACATTTATGGAGAATGCAGAGGTAACGCAAATGCAGCTGCAGCGCTCTATAGGGAGAGATACCCTAATGCGCGCCACCCAGACTACCGCGTATTTATTCGTGTCCACGGTTGTTACTCCGAAGGAAGATTGCCTGGTAGTGGTGTCGGTGGTACAAGCAGTGGAAGAATCGCTCGTCTTGATGTAGAAGAAGCCGTGCTTGAGAAAGTCGAAAACGATCCTTCTACCTCTACACGAACAATAGCTCGACGCACAGGTATCGGAAAATCGACCGTGCACGATATTTTGAAAAAAAATAAATTCCACCCTTACCACGTTACACGCGTGCAAACTCTCCAACCAAGAGATTATGCAGCTAGATTGCGTTTTTGCCGACAAATGCTGGCAAAAATCGAAGAAGACCCGCAATTTTTTAATAAAATTCTGTGGAGCGACGAGTCAACATTCAAAAGAGATGGATACATGAATCTTCATAATTTACACGGTTGGGAATTAGAAAATCCCCATCTTATGCGTGAAGATAGATCCCAATACCAATTTAAAATCAATTATTGGACTGGAATATTAAGTGGAATAATAATCGGGCCATTTGAATTACCGGGGAATTTAACAGGGCAAAGTTATTTGGAGTTTCTTCAAAATGATCTCCCCAATTTATTAGAAGAAGTGCCCGAGGAGCTGAGGGAGTCATATTGGTTGCAAAATGACGGCTGTCCTGCGCATTATGCTGTATCTGTTCGTGCATTTTTAAATAACACGTACCCAGATAGATGGATCGGGCGGCTAGGGCCAATTTTGTGGCCTCCACGTTCACCGGACCTAAATCCATTGGATTTTTTTTATTGGGGCTGCCTTAAAGAGGAAGTATACTGTAAGCCTATAAGGTCTTTAGAAGAATTAAGAAGACGAGTCAGAGCAGCCGCATCAAAAATTAGTGAACGACGGTACACAAGACTGCTCCGTAGATCATTTATCCGTAGATGTAGGGCCTGCATAAGAGTGGGAGGCCGGCAGTTTGAACATTTATTATAAACGAATGATAATAAAGTGTTGTTTATGTTAAATGTTGTTTTTTATTAATCCCCAAAGTTCAGGTACAATTAAATTTAAAAAATGTTCCCATATTACAAATTTTGATATTTAGTAAAATTTTCTCCTTTTCTACATTAATCGCAATAATTCACTATTTATTGTAGATACATTTATGAATTGTACCATTATAAAATCTACTTGAAAGTGACATTATTTTAAAATTATTGGCCACTCATGTATTCATACATTTTTTTTATACCCAAGATGTTTAAACATAGTTTAAAAAATAAATTTTGCAAAGTTTTTCTAAAATTAATTAATTTGCTAATTTTTTAATAAAAAAGTGCAATAGCTAGTCATACTATTGACTGTTTATCTATTAGCATAGTTCGTGTATAATAATAAAATAACAACAAACCGATGGAATCCATTCATTTCTGATCGTAGTGTTCATAAAAGTAAAACAAGGTAAAAAAAATTAGACCTTTCTTTTAAAAAAATCATAACTTAGGTACTACTTATGATATATTTTGTTTCAATTTTTTTTCTGAACGGCCATAAGTTATACTATAAGACATTTCAAGGTTATCCATTCATTACCGGACACCCTGTATAAGAACGATGAATAACCACGTGCCCGTTAAAAGCATCCAGAGTACAGCAAACATAAACAAAACAAAAATCAATTAAAAAATAAAATAATTCAAATAAGCCGAGGCTGCTAAGAGATGACCTGTCCCTACTGACGGCGCCCGTTCACAACAATTAAGTTTTGAAGGGAACCAACATACGCGCCACCACCAGCGAGACATTTTAGTGAACACGACCTACTTGTAGCCGCCAGGGCACATTCGTCAATACATATTACCTGATAAGTGGCAGCTCTCAATTATATAATACAAAGAAACACATTATCTCCTATTGTAGACTAAGAAAACTCATAGACAGAAAACAGAAAAGGCATATAAAAACTTGATTCATACCTCACTATGCCTTAATTTAATATGTCTAGTCAGCATATCCTCTTTAGAAAACCACTTATAACAATCGGAACATTTATAAGCCGCCGACACGTACTTCTGATCTTTTGCTCTCCCTTTAAACACTTCTAGAGCTTCCTCTTCAGTCAAATTGATCCTTAACCAATGATTAGGATCTAAGTAATTCTTTTTTGTACTAAGCACTTCGAATTTTTTAGCTTTTGTTTTAAGAACATCTGTTTCAGTTTGGTTTTTCTTTCTCTTTTTTTCTTTGTGATTTTTATTATGGACTTCATCGTCACTCTTTTCTTGTTCAGGATTGAAGTTAATTCTCTCTTCTTCAACAGTAATTTCATCGCAAATTTCTTCCTTGATGGCTGGTTTATCAACTTCATTAATATTTTTTTCAGAATTTGAATCCTCATCATCACTAAACATCTCATCTTCTCCATCATCTTCTAAATCTGGAATCGCCTTTTCGTCAGTACTTCTTTCATTAACAAAATTGGTTTTTCCATCTTCAATTGACTCTATCTGTTTGTTCATAATTTCTTTCCTTATCTCTTCTTGATTTTTATCATCCAAAGAGTCGTCACTATCACATTCTATTACATATGTTTCTATTTCTGGTATTTCATCTATTTTGATATCCTGTATTTTGCTTTTAATTATATATGTTCTTACTCTTTTGCTGACTGTTATAATGTCTATTGGTGATTGCAGATTTTTATCTTGTCTGTCTATTTGAGATAATGACGATAAAGTGATCTGAAAAAATTAAAATCATACTGTTTCATTGTACAAATAGCTATATAGCTCAAGTTATGTGTTTAGCACAACTAAATGGCTATTATTTATGATTTTCAGATCTTAAATTGAACCTATATTTTTCTTTTTGGTTTTCAATATCTTATCCAATACTATTAAATGAGCAATATTTGTACATATGCATATATATATATTTTTTTAATTCACGTTCTCGAAAACGGCTTTAAAGATTTCGATGAAACTTGCGAAGAATCGACCTGGCTAGGTCTCATATTTGGGAAAATAAAAAATATGTTTTCTCGATTTTCACCTGAGCAGAGCTTGGTCAACCAGGCACTATTTTAAAATATTATATCCAATAATAGCAACAAACACACACAGACCAGAAGGCAGCTATATATTGGGATTGTTACAAGCTAATATAAAGAATTACACTTACAGATCCACTCCATAGCAACTCCTTAAGAACCTTCTCTCCCATCCAGCATTTCTCTTTGAATTTATGAAACTTGTATAGAATAGCTGCACACTCATAACAGAAGTAATTAGGTAAGCCATCTTTTTCCTTTACCTGTAATAATAAGTGACATTTTTTAGACTTGTAATCTTTTGAAAGATTGTTCCGAAGATTACCAGTCTTTGCAAATAGCCAAGATTTTAAATGTTTGCCACAAACAAGCTCTTTTATGAAGCTATAAAATAAGATTATTAATAAAGGTTCAGACCGAATACTCTAATGCAGTGTCTCACTATATTTAATTTAAGATAGACAGACATTAAAATATGGTACAATAATGGTCTCACTAATTGACAAAAGACATAATAAAAATTATAAAAATATGTATTGTTAAATTATAATTATGTCAAGTATTTCTATGTATTTTGCTGTGTGTACATAAATAAAATTTCCCTGATGATAAGCAAATTTATTTGGATAAGGATTTAACATTACCTACATAACTTACCCTACACAAATTAACATAATTTTTTATACAGCTCTGTGGTGCCGATTCTCTTGTGCAATAACTAAATTAAAATTAGAGAATCGCTATCTTTTACTAACAGGCAGCGCGAGAAAAGGACAGATAAGCTATGAACTAAGTTAGATCGGCAAACGGATCCGCCACGTCCCTTAAGGTCCGATGAAGAGACAATGGTGCCGATTCTCTTGTTCATTAACTAAAGTAAAATTAGAGAAACACTATCTTTTACTAACAGACAGCGCGAGAAAAGGATGGCTATAGCTATCAACTAAGTTAGAGATGTCAAACTAGTCTACGCCTTGCGCTTCACCATGTTTTTAGTCGACATGTTTTTACGTGTCGTCTGAATTTGTATGGAAATATTAGTGCCAACTACATTTGATAGCTCTAATTTACGTCCGTCTCTTTCTTGTTTTACTAGAGAGAAAAAGTTAGCAATAGCCTAAATTTAGTTTGTTCATGTTTTATCAATTTGTGAATTTACCTGAGATTTAGATATCAATGTGTTTGGAGAATGTTTTTTGGCATAGTTTGGCTCTTTTGATCTGATTTCAGAAATCATGACATTGTAGAACAAATCTAACTTATAGAAATGTATTGATGATTCTTATGGTTATAATTAAGAATCAGGTAGGTAAAACGGGCTGGTATCCGCAACTCCACGTCAATGCGCGTATTTTGCTTAAGAATAATTAAGAATCATAATTATTTTAATCAAGATACAACCTGACACTGCAAACTGCAAAAAAAAAGAAAATTTGAATTTCACGGCCTACCATTGTGGATCCACCTTAAAAAAATAAGCTGGCAGCCATTTGCAGGGTGTTGGGTCATTTGTGGATAGAATGAGTATACAGTATGTTAACCAACAGAGGGCGTTCCCGTTAACCCGCAATAGTATAGCATCCATACATGCTAAAAAAAATATTACCATTCGAAACCAAAATGGTTTTTATTTTTTTTAATATTAAAATATTCACTAAAAATGTTAAATTGATACGTAAAAGAAACACTCTGTACACGCGTACTTGAAGGACGGCAACATCGCAATTTACCTATTTATGAATGACGGGTCGCGCGTGCGGCGATCTGCCTAGTCCCGCCCGCTGCCCCCGGATGTCCACCTAATTTTAGTCGGAACTAATATCACGCGCTGACCGGACGTGCATTGTTTCCGCATTGCAAGTAATTGCAACATCTTGCGTCATTCTTGTGTGGAAAATGCCGCGTTATCAGTTCAGTGCTCAGGAGTATGCGAAAATGGTGCTAATTTATGCTGAGTGTAATTATGATGGTGCATGAGGATGTATGCTGAGAGGTACCCCAATGCACATCAACCGCGGAATTCTCGTGTTTAATGCGACGAGTGCACCAAAATAACCGTCGGCGATTGCAACAATGTGTAGACAGAGGAGGTCAGCATATTGAGCAGTTCAAAATCTAGGTAAGTTTTTAACATTATTTAAATGTATCATAATAGCTAAAACATTTCGAAAACATTAAAATAAAAAATAACACTAAACGACTGTGCTACAAACTTGATAAGTTCAGAAGGCCCACTCTTTCCTAAAACTGCTTTTATACTCGGGGAGTACCCCGTTCAACGAACGTGTTACTACTCTGACGTTACACGATTGCTATGAATAAACGCAAGTACTTAGGTATTACGAAGGCAACTGCATAAAGTAAAAAATTCACTTGCTAACGTTTAATGACGTCATTATCATTTAAATCCTAGCCTAACTGTCTAATACTATGTATTTTAATTTTAATGTTATTGAAACGTGGCTTAGGTAGGTAGGTACATTAATTTATGTTTTTTTTATTTACCTACTATGTTTGCGAATAGGTCCTTCCAAGTCCAAGGTGCCTCAGTGACGCATTCCTTTGTCAGCCGGACATTTGAGACTTGTTGTTAAAGGTTATTGTTAAAACTACACATACTTACACAAATGTTTAATTTTACTGATAACAACCAGACGACGACGCGCGCCGTTAACTCTCCGCTCGCCATACAGCGCGGCGCGTGGCGTATTGCGACGTTGCCGCTTTAGGCAATGCTAGTACTATTCCGCGCTACTGTACAGGAGGTTTCGAATTTATTGTCAATTAATTATTGTTTTTATTTCGGATTATTTTATGCTTATTTTTCTATGCTGATATTTTTATTTTAATCTATTAATGATATAGATTAACGAGTTTAAGGGAACGCCCTCTGTTATTTAACATACTGTATAATAACATAACATCACGCCTGTAGTCCCCGAAGGGTGAGGCAGAGGTTTATCTGTAGTACACCCACATTTCACCACTTATATTATATGCCTATCAACCAGGCACAAATCCAGACTCCGGGCTGGATAATATGAAGTATACTGGTAACCGTTCTCCAAACACACAGTATATTATGCCATCGTGAACATTTTTATGTAACTTTTCAATAGAAAGTAATTTATTATTGAACCTGAACAAATGTATAATATCTATTTTTATTTCAGACTATACAAACACCACAAGCTACCAGATTTGTGACAAACATTTCAATGTACAGTCGCAACCAAAAGTCGATAAGCAAACTCACAAAGCAATAGCTTGGCGTTTAGTTTGACTTAAGACCTTCTATTTCCAAGAACATAAACATGTGTCGTCAACAACTGATTGTAGTTCATAATTTCAAAGTTATAACATGTGTAAAGATGACCTAGCGGTTAAGCGCGTGCATATCGATGTGTGAATCAGTGAGCCGTGAGTTCAAATCTCACACAGTACTTGACTTTTTGTAAGTTTTTACTTGATTGGAAGTAATGGGACCGAAATATAATATTCTTTATCTTGTTCGCTTGGTCACTCATTTTGTAAAGTTGGAAAGGTAGATCATAGAAATCTAAATAGGTATTGACAATTATATATGTGTTATTAGAATATCATTTCTTTGTTATGTTATTATGAATTGACTAAGTGGGTATACAACAAAAAATCCTATGAACGGTTAAAAAAAAAGTTCTTTTATCTAGTAGGAATGTAACGTCACAATTCTCTTAAGTTTGTTAATTTTATAAATAACTAAATAAAACGAATAAACATTTTTGTTACCATTCAGCACGACTTTTTTATTTAAACCTTCCAACACCGAAAAGATAAATTAAAAATCATAAAAATAGTTAAATAATAATACAATAACTAATATTTAACTTCTTATAAAAATAAATAATAAACGAACATAGGTAAACATCTAACAAGTTTTTGCTTAAAATAGTAATATATTGTTATGGTTCCAAAGAAACAAAAAACAGTCCAATATTGTTATTAAGATTCGAACTCAGACTTCATTGATCGTGAAACCATTGCTTAGCCCAAACAGTTACCAGCACATGTTATGTTTATGCGAATTTTAACAATGCAATGGTAAGAACAGGTCGCCACTATGATGATTATTCTAAATTCAATAGAATTATAATGTTATTTCGCGTAGTACGACGACATGCGACAATTCATTAGTGTGTGTTATCTGCGGAATGTTGGCTCATACACGCACACGTACTGGTTCGTGCTCGCACAGTTCATAGCAATGTAATCCTTAGCATGCTTATGGACTTTTGAGCGTTTACTGTACCAGGACAACAAATTGCAAGGTTTTAAAAAAGAAAGAAAAAGAGTACTAAAGAAATAATGAAACGATGATAATATGACAATTTAATATCAGCATTATCAAAATACGTAACAAAAGAGACACAATAAGTGGGCAACCATAGTGCGTGTTTATCTACCTAGCGGCCACAAGTAGTCAGTTAATTACCTCAAGGACATTGCCGAGACGTAATACTGCTTACTTTATTAGGTTGTGGCTAAGGGCATAAAAAATAATAGTAACTCATCGTTTTAAATGGTAAATATTGGGTAAAAACTTCAATAATCTTGTGAAGCAAAAGTTGTGCTAGAGGCTACATAGAAATAAAACCTTTAAATATTAAAAATACTTGCTTTACTGGCCATTATTTCTTCATAATATTGTTTTAAGTGAAAACTGTCGTAATTATACACTTTTACGCCTTTGCAAAGACATATGCGGCAAACTTTGAGGTCCGACATTTTGCTACATTTGTATTTACTATCACAGAACGTAATTATAACCTTTGCTCCGTATTCTACTCTGTCGGTAATTAACACTGTAATTAATTATAACTGTCATTCCACCTGATGCTAAGGTATGCCACTCACACCACGCTCACCTCACTTATGTGTCATGTCTATGTTTATGTCAAAAGTCCAGTCAATGTCATTATCTTATGTCATTTTAGAAGTTTTTTTTTTGTCTTCGCACGGTTTGTGCCTCTGAGGTTTGTGTCGTAGATAGAGAATGAACTAGTAGTTCATCTTCATTATCTATCTACGGTTTGTGCCTTGTGCATTTAGTCAATGTCAAGTTTAATTTAGTTCAGAAACAAAGTTAGGGAAACTTAAATATTATTATGATTAATTAATTAGATAAAACAGGATTTAGGAGGATAGATATATAGGATCAGTAAATTTATAAAGGTGATGATACTGAATAATGAGCAAATTACAATGAGGAAAATTTACAACTTAATATTATTTAATACATTAGGCGCGGCAGACGCACATGCGCGTTTTCGGACGCTCACCAGGTGCTTGACGGCGCGTATGCGCGTCCATACAATTTACATAACTTTCTTCGAGTGCGGCGCGCCGCACCTGTGCGTTCGTTGTGCATCTCTATTGCTTCGAAAACATCGTAATATAAGGGTCGGTAAGGGTGTAGCATAAAGAAGCGTTTGCATAAAGAATTAAGCAGATAATGTGTTAAAGTAATGAATGAGACTATACATCTATAAACAGGAAAGCTATTTGTGCAAAGTAAAGAAAGTATTGAGGTAGGAAAAGGAATATGGAGGGACAAGAGGCTACAAGAAAAGAAGAGCGGTCATATAAGATATAAGGGAAGGAGGGTTAAAGATATAAGGGACAGGAGAAAAAAATGTGCTTTAGGTAGCCTACGTCTGTGCCACACGAGCACATGGGGTAGTCGATGATCGATGATATGAAGTTTCGCAATCCCATGTGCTCGTGTGGCACAGATGCAGAGGTTTATTAGCAAAGAAATAGGGAGGTCTATAGCTTTATCTAAAAACCACAGACTACGTAGTCTGTGGTTTTTAGATAGACACGATAATCTGTCGTCACGACTTAATGGGAACGTGCCCTAAGATTATGTCTACGTCTTGGTATATGTATGTGTTTTTTTTTTATTATTCTGTTTATTCCTGTCAAACGACGTTTTACCATTGAGATATGAAAACTATGGAGATGGCATATTCTTCTTTATGAAGAATAGTTACACAAATATCTATCATATCGACACACACACATGTCAAAAAGCGTTTTGTTTCTTTTTAACCGACTTCAAAAAAGGAGGTTCTCTATTCGACGCGTAGGTATGTATGTCCGCGATTTTCTCAAAAACTTATGACCTAATTTTGGTGATTCTTTGACTAACGTGATCTACATACTTTCAGGAAGGTTTTAGTATATAAAATATTTGGTAATTATTCTTAAGTACGAAGTTATATGCATGTACTGTGTTTCCGGCATTAATTTCTAAGCGAATTTCGATGATTCTTCTTTTCGTTCGTCTTGAGCATAATATGGTGTTTTGTATATTCAACTAAAAACGGAAAAATAAATTTACTTTAAAAAAGTAAATACCGACTTCAAGAACCTAAAACCAATAAAATAACTTTCATAAAAAACTTAACAGCTTCTGAAGTCAGTGTCTTCAGTTCTTCAACGCACTAATAGCTTGGCACCGACTTCAGAAGCTGTTAAGTTTTTTATGAAAGTAATTTTATTCGTGTTAGGTTTTTGGAGTCGGTTTTTACTTTTTTTATTGTGGTCAGTATCCCACCAGACGCAACACCCATCTGGTCGGAGGATCCTCCCTTTTCTATGGAGGATGAGCGAACTTTACACCCTGTTTCTCATACCTCTATATTGGTGACCCCGAACATGGATATAGATGCAGCTTTCGAGCAACTAGTTGAGCGTGACGTCATCATCTTCCTCAAGCTTTCGAGCGGCGAGTCACACAGCCAGCCAGCATCCACTGCTTCAACGGGTGTCCTGACCACCAGCATGCAGCGGACGCGCATTCCTGGTCATCACCCTCAGCAACTTTGGCACATCATACTACACTTTCAGCCGGTCAACAAGCAGAGCCCTTCAACCTGGTCCTGGTCAACGCCAGCAGTCAGCCTCAACCCAGCGCTGTACAACATCCGACTCACTGGAGCACAACGCAGCGCCACCCCGACTCACTGGGGAATCACCGCAGACAGTTCCGAATCACCGTGAACTAAGCGGCACCCGGTTCCGACTCACTGGAACCTCAACTGGCCCTGGCAAGCATCGGCATCAATATATAGTTCGCGTCAAATAACTCTGCCGCTATGAATTTCGCGCAAATGGCTGCGCAGTAGTCAAAAACAGCAGCGCGCCATGCCAAGCGCATCGGAAAGCCTTTCAGAGCGGCAAAGTTATTTGACCCGAACCCCCGACTCAGTCCACTATCGACCTCCGGCCTCCGGAGGGGAGTGATGTGGCGGCATCTACATCGCCACATGCTGTTCCTCGATAATATAGTGTGGTATGTAAAACCTATAGCTGATTATGCAAGGTGTATAATCAGCTATAGGTATTCAAAGGACGAGACCTGGTTTATAATAGTAAATCAAAACACAAAATAGTAGAAATAATACTTTACTAGAAATAAAATAAACATTCTTATAAAATGTACACTTACATTAATTAATTGCATTAGTTTATAATTATAACATAATTATTAATTACTTAGCTACACTATCATTTCACGTTCACGCTCATACAAATAATACATAATTACTAAAATTGTAAAATATTTTAGTATTTAGAGATCTATAGTTAATATTAAATATATGATGTAAAATATTAGTAACGCCATGAGTAGTGACTGGCAGTGAATGATTTCAGAAGATATGCAACTGGATAAGTACCAATTACATAAAAAGTACATTTTTATTTTAGTGTATCTCTTACGGCTAAAACCCGAAGTACGGCGAAGACACTTGCAGTTCCAAAAGTAACAAACTACTTTGGTAAGCGCACAAGAAGGTTCGTAGTAACCACGTTGTTGAATGAGCTGCCCCCGGAACTGATAACGTATGTCAAGTCTAAAGACCAACTTATAAAGTTCTACAAAAACATTATCTTTCATTGTGTCCATAGTTTTGTAGTTCTATATTTGTAACAAACCTTATGTAGGAAAAAAATGCCTTGTTTTTCAATTGTACGATTTCTGATCTCGATTGTAGGTAATGCTGAGTGAACTATAAAATAATATATACCCGAGTCTCTAATTCAGATAATTTTTGTAAACAAAGGTGATAACTGACCAAAAAATATCTTCTTAATGGTAATTCCTAAAAAATGGCGGAAAAAGGTTAGATTTTCTTTTAAGTACTGATTTTAGAAATAATAATTTATAAATTATCACACCGTAATTATTTTTAGAAATTTTCGGTTTTATACAAAGTTATTAATAAGTGGAGATTTTCTGGTATGAAATATTTTATGATACTGGTAACACTGCAGGAGTTGCTAACATTTTCATATAGGTACGTCTAAGTTGCGTCTTTTCCCGTGGTATTTTCAATACATTCGTTTTCTTTTTCCCGATCATATTTTTCGCTTCGTGTATGTTAATTGTGTTGTGTTTTTATTATCGTGTTACTTGTTCAACTTGTCGTTTCCTTCTTTTTGTTGTGTTAAATTTTATGACAAAATGTTTTGTACCACTGTCCTGTCATTTTGACAGTGACATTTCTTGACGTTTCTGTTTACAAAAAAAAAATCTGAATTAAAGACTCAAGGTATGGGTACCTGTATTGTTTTGCAGTTTACTTAGCATAATTAAGTACTTAATTAAGTTTTAACAGAATATTTTATTTTTTAAATGTCCAAATTTGTAATACATAGATGAGACTGCTGCCAACAAACTGCTGCAGTTTGGCAGACATTATATTTGTTTGTTTACACAGATTTTGGAATTAATAAAAAAAAACATAGTTTCAGCCGGCTAGAACTAGGTCTAAGTAACCGATTGCTTTCGGACCCTGGCACTCGCCGGCCGTTGCGGCGGCACTGCTCGCTTTGTTCGCTCAGCTCGTGCTGTGTGGTCACAATTCTAACCAACCTACCTTTCAGCCTACACCTAAGTTTAACCAACTGCTATAGTTGGAGCCTAGCCGCACTTCGGGTTTTAGCCGTAACATCTATTCTAGTGTTTTTTTTTTTTTGGAGGCGGAGAACTTTAAATTTAAATAAAACATAGAAAAATATTGTTAATATCCATGAAATTGGCTTTATTTGACACGATAACTTTAAGGCGTTAATTTTTTAATACGAGTACAGTAGAAATAATTTAGGAACGTCCCTGAATTTGAACAGATGTAGGCATGTTCTATACAATTCTATCCAAAACAAATGGCGACGAAGCGAAGGGTTTGTTCAAATTCATAACTCACGTCTTGTAAAATACAAAAAAAAATAATAATATAAATATAACTTCGGACATGTAACCGCCGCGGCTGACGCCAACGCCTTTTTTTTTAATTTTTTTTTATTGTCCAACATACATTTTTTTTTTTTTGGTTTTTACAATTTTACTCGCCAAACTTTCCAGTTTGATGGCGAGAAGCGCTTGTTCAATAAAAATAAACGAACCTTAAAACTACCACTATTTCACTCGAGGATCAGTCACCCCGGCATGAACCGACCGCGGACGAGCCGAAGACAGCGGACACTGACAGATTCAAATACGTATGTACAGACGCCAGCACATCAAGCTACTACAATCTGTCAGATTTCTTTAATAGATTTTCGACTTTATTGCTAAAGCATTAGGTTCAAGGTTGATTGGGAAAATCTGACAGTTTCGGGTAGGTTGACCTGCTGGCGTCTGTACCTACCCATCTGAAGGTGTCCGTGATCGGAGCCGCGTCCGCAGTCTGCCCGCGCCGGCCCGACAAACCCTTGTAGTGAAGCCTAATTTATTAAAAAACGAATTTTTTATAGGCTCAAGTTTCTGAAAGAAACATGTGGCAAAAGACTAATTTCACGAATGGTAAAATCATCGCTCGAGCGATTTGACGTCATTACAGTATTTTCTCTGGAGATATGTAAAGTCGCATGTTTACACCGATAGACGAGAAACAATCGAGCACTTGGATGCCAACATTCGACGCATTATTGCCGAAATACAACCTGATTTACTGCCATTAAACCATACAACATTAATGCCATAAAATTAGCTGTCAAATAAAGCCAACTTCATGGATATGAAAAATATTTTTCTGTTATTTATTTCAATTTAAAGTTCTCTGCCTCTAAAAAATCACCCTTTATATATACAAATAAATAAAATTGAAGTGTCTGATTGTAATGTCAAAATAACAGTTTTTTACTAAATTATTATGGAAGTATATACGGTACTTATAACTGAAAATAATTTTTTTTATGTCTGTCTGTTTGTTCTGGCTAATCTCCGAAAAAGCTGCACCGATTTTGACGGGACTTTCACTGGCAGATACCTGATTTTGTAAGGAGTAACTTAGTCTTACTTTTATTTTAGAAAAAGAATTAGGGTTCCGCGCAAAAAAAAAAAAAGTCCATGAAATTGTGAATAAAATCCGATTCAAATATGGAATTTAAGTATGCATTGACATCCACGCCGCGGACAACAGTTAGTAATAAAATAAATATTTAATTTCTTCAATAATGCATTCGTATAAAGTAACCATGTTGGATAACCATTTCTTTCTATAGCATATACAGGGTTATTTGTAAAACACCAGCAACCTCTTGAGGGGTCATTGTACTCATCATTAGGAACAACTTTTACTATGGGACCAAACCTGAAAACGCGAAAAAAAAATCAGCTGTTCAGTACATTGACTATTGATTGAGTTACTGATTTTTTTTTCCCGATTTCAGGTTTGGTCCCATAGTAAAAGTTGTTCATAATGATGAGTACAATGACCCCTTAAGAGGTTGCTGGTGTTTTACAAACAACCCTGTATACAATGCGATTCTATAAGAATAGGAACGTCAATGACCTCTGTCAACTGTCATTTTCAAAGAAATTAATTCGCAAATTAATTACTCGTATGCCGTAATTACGGAAACAAAAAGCCATTGTGTCTCGCTGACAAAGTTTTAATACTAAGACTCAGTTACATTTAGTGCAAAAAAAAAAAACCCGGCCAAGTGCGAGTCGGACTCGCGCACGAAGAGTTCCATACCATTATCTATAAAAACGGCAAAAAAAAAAATCATGTTTGTTGTATTGTATTTTTAGTATTTGTTGTTATAGCGGCAACAGAAATACATCATCTCGATGGCTCCTAAGTATACTGAGTCAACTGTACTTCTAATAACTTTAAAGGAAGGCTAAAAAGAGCGAATGGTTATTAATAAAATAATATACAATTTATTTTGCACTGCTAATAGTCCTTATTATATTCAATTCACTATGATTAGCTATTTTTTTTGACTGTATTAACATTTGAAATATAACCATTCACTCTTTTTATCGCCTTCCTTTAAAGTTATTAGAAGTACAGTTGACTCAGTATACTTAGGAGCCATCGATCTGTGAAAATTTCAACTGTCTAACTATCACGGTTCATGAGATACAGCCTGGTGATAGACGGACAGACAGACGGAGTCTTAGTAATAGGGTCCCGTTTTACCCTTTGAGTACGGAACCCTAAAACGTTATTAATATACAATTAGTGAAGTCAAAACTTCTTTAGACGCGTCGAGTGATTTATGGTAGGGGGAATTCTTACGGGTTCGCGTCATCGCAACACCTAGACATCACATATAACAACAACAATCACCAAGAAATAACAGCTCCGACATATCGGTTTACGTGTAAGTTTTCCACTTCTGTCTGCAATCCCCATGACTGCCTATTTTCAACCGACTTCAAAAAGGAGGAGGTTCTCAATTCGTCTGTATGTTTTTTTTTTTGTATGTTTGTTACGCGATTACTCAAAGACGGATGGACCGATTTGGAATTTTTTTTTTTTTTGTTTGAAAGGGTATACTTCCGAGGTGGTCCCATATAAATTTTATTAACTTTGCTTGGGGAGTTTTTGAGTTAGCTTCAATAATGCGTATATTTCCCACTTATTTTATGTGGATGATGTTTTAATAACTTCCTATCACTGTTATTTACGTGGCTATATCTACAATTATTGTGCTCAATTATGTATTCGAATTTGTGTGGGGTAGGTTCCACAACTAAAAAGTGAAAAATAAAAACTTTTTAGCAAAAAATAAAACAGACTTCCAAAACAAAACACTACAAAGTGAAAAATAACTTTAATTTCGGAAGTCGGTGGCAATAAACGAAAATACAAAACCATAGACACCGACTACCGAAATTAAAGTTATTTTTCACTTTGTAGTGTTTTGTTTTGGAAGTCGGTTTTATTTTTTGCTAAAAAGTTTTTATTTTTCTTTGCAATCCGTATTTTTCAAGTGAACCTAGACATATAGAGGTTATTGACGTTCCTATTTTTGAATCGCATAATTCGATTTTTAAAATCCGCGTGAATAAAATAAAAATCTCATAAATAAGGTTGCATGCTGAATGTTTTACAGAGCGCGTAAAAATATCACAATCGCGCCTATCATTTTGAGAGATGAACAAAGTAGTTTTTAATAAAAATACGTTTACTCTAAGCTAGAACAACGCTGTGAATATCGCTGAACTGTCAAAATAAAAGCTGACTGAGACCCGGCCGTCATTCGTAGATTTTTGGAGTCGTTACAGGTTGTAACTGGATTGCGGAGGTCCGACAGGCAGTCGCTCCATGTAAAATACTGGTATTCAGCTGCATCCCGTTTGACTGGAAGCCGACCCCAACGTAGGGTGCTTACATAAAGAAACAGGTTTCCGGTACAGGCGAGTCTGTACGGGTCGGTACTGGTAAGTACTGGTCAAACCACATAATAGAAAGAGTAAATCTGTTCTTAGTGACTTTTATATTGCCGCCGTAAGGAAAAACCACGTATTGACAGAAATAATGAAACGGAGAAAAAAAAAAATTAAAATACAAAGGCCATTGCGTCTTTTTTGCAGATTCCGAATATGTAAATAACTCGTATTTCAAAAAAAAAAAAAAAAGTCAGATAAGTCTTTTTTCTTTATGACGGCAGTATAAGAGAGTGCATAAGATAATGTGGGAATATTGTACCTGCACCGATCGGTAGCGACCCGTACAGACTCGCCTGCACCGGAAACCTGTTTCTTTAAGTAAGCACTCATAGTTGAGAAACGGCCAGGCAGATGATGACCGAGACTGGGATATCTTTTCCGCGATGCGCATTATTGAACTTAAGGCGAAAGCGTCAGGGTAGCCGGCGAAATTCAAATTTTCTTACGTTCTTGCAATTTACAAGTCAGTATTAGGTTGTACGTTGATCAAAATGTAATTCGCGGTTGTAACAAGTATGTATTTACATAATTATATTAATTAAAGTCATCAATATAACTCTTTAAGACAAGGTAATTCTTGAATGACTATTTCATGAAATCTTGAAATTTGTGAATTATACTAAAGGAGTTGTATTTCTGATTCTAATGATTGTAATTGTGTAAATACATATTTGTTACGACCGCGAATCATACTTTATTTAACATACAACTTAATACTCACACTCTCACGCACACACTCTCGGGCAAGTGGATGCTCGCACTCAGCGCCCATCGTGGGCGCTGAGTGTGGGGACCTATTGTACTCACGGACACACTAAACTCTCCAAAGACACACATAGTACATCTATTTGTTATAAATATTAATACTCTACCTCTCAGCATTTGGAGCTTATACATTGTTGTAGTACGTAAGTGCAATTTAATATTGTAATTTTAAGGGTGTGAGCCTGGAGATATGTAATACAGGCCCCGAGTCCATTATAGACTCCAGCTCTCACTAAGGTTTGATTCTGCATGTAACTTTGATATTATGTACCAAAATTGTACCTTTTTGAGAGAAAATAAATTACTATTATTAAATTACTAATACTGACTTGCAAATTGCAAAAATCGTAAGAAAGTTTGAATATCGCGGGCTACCCTGACGCTTCCCCCTTAAAGACAAGCATAATGAAGATTTAATTAGAGTGCTTATGGTGGCTATCCACGAACCAAGGGTTCTCAAACCTCCATTTAGGGGTTACGATTCGCCAATATTTTAAGTGAAGTTCTCATCGACATATCAGTGGCTATCTAACAATATGCCACTCAGATCTATCCAGTTTGTTTCATAAATATAAGAAATCTAGGCCTCTTCTTCTCCAAACCCACTAACTCCGACATTGTGTAATTTAATCTGTGTCAATTCTCACATAATGAGACGTGCTTGAAAAGTACGTTAAGCCGTTGGTCATTGCCGCCGTTGGTCAAAGGGCCAGTAACTAGGTTGTGGAGGTCAGATAGGCAGTCGCTTCATTATTTTACAGTATTTTACAATACTGGTATTCAGCTGCATCCGTTTAGACTGGAAGCTGACCTCAACATAGGAAAAGGCTAGACTGATTGATAGTTTAGTTGACCTGACTGATATACGAGTGCATTCTCTACAAGTGCAACTTATAAGTTGGGGTATCTAGTCAGGCAATATCGTTACTAACCTAGCTCACTTGCTCAACTTCTCACCAAGACACGAGATACACTCGTACAACTCGTGCCAACACGAGATACTTATCTATTGTACTATTTCCCCTATACAAAACATACTATAAATATTTGTTAGAGGCCATGTTTCAATACTTTCGCGCGTAAAAGTTGTCGAGTGTCATGTTCTCGTCAGAATCCTCGTGGCCGTAGTCATCCTTTGACAGATCGTCGTTTTTCTTTTTTCTGTTCCTGAAATAATAAAACAAATAAGAAATTAAACTTGCATATTTGTTTCTGACCGTTTTAAAAAATTAAAGGACTATGCCCATTGTAGTATGGAAGATGGTGTCTTCTAACTCTTATCTCTCATTTCGGACTGAGCTTATAAGTTTCATTTGCTACACTATTCTATACTACAAAAACCAGATTTGGTTGACGGCCGCGAGAAAAAAAAGACGCTAATTGCAGCCATTGGCTTTTAACTAGCATCTCACTCTTTCTTCATGGTTGTTACGACTTGACAGAACAGGGAGATTCCTTTATCACAATGTCATAATCATTTTTAATAAAGAAATCTCGCGTCATAATTAGAGATGGGCCGACTAGTCAGCTGCAAAAAAAGGTCGACTAGTCGGCAGACTAATCGGCCAAGCTGATCATTGCTTTCGATTGTTGTAAGATAGAGGTTTATTTTATTTGATTTGTTTCTGGGTCTAAGTCCAATTAAGTAATTAAAGAAAGAGTTCCTTTCCTATTTCTAAACTGTTTGCTAAATAATTTAAAGATACATCCAATAAAGGGTCGGGCCCAGCATCTTTAACACAAGTTGTCTTGGCAACTTAGCGAGGGTGCTGGTGTCGCCACACTATTGTATAATTTACTTTAAACTGTATGTACTACCATGTGTTTAATGTAAAATGTAAAACTTGATGCAAATAAATTATTATTATTATTAATTCCGTTTTTTTTGTTAGATAGATGTATTATGATTATTTTGATTAGGTTTCTGGATCTAAGTCTAATTTATTATTATTAGGTTAACACATTATCTGCGCGAAATTTATGCAAACGCTTCTTTATGCTACACTAATCCTGTGTGGCAAAAGCTCGGGTGCGTGCAAAAAATATCTTGGGTGTAGACACCGATGTTTTCGAAACAATAGAGATGCACAACGAACGCACAGGTGCGGCGCGCCGCACTCGAAGAAAGTTATGTAAATTGTATGGACGCGCATACGCGCCGTCAAGCACATGGTGAACGTCCGAAAACGCGCATGCGCGTCAGCCGCGCCTAATGTATTAAAGGAAGATTTCCTAACTTCCTATTTCTAAGTTGTAAAACTACTTATTGCCAATTGTTTGCTACAGATTTTCTTCTTTTTTGTTAGAAGTATTAATTAATTTTACTATTTAATTTCTGGATATAAGTCCTATTAATTAATGCACCAAATGAAGGGTTCCCTTATTTCTATCCTATTCTAGATTGCACTGAAAGTAAACTGTAAAACTGATTATTATAAAATAATAACAGTAAAGATTTAAATTTCATTTCAATCACCCTCTTCTAAATTTTTAAGCATATTAATACGAGAAAAAAAATTAGCCGACTAATCGCAGACTACAAATATGGTTGACTAGTCGGCGACTAGTCTTTACATCACTAGTCATAATCATCATTGTCCTGTCCTTATCTCAATTTATTATATTTTTTATTATAATGTATTCTACACATATACTTTCCGTTATCCTCAAAATGATGGTGAAAACCGCATCAAATTCCGATGCGTAGTTTAACACATTAACTGCTGAATTATTTGGCGAATTTGCTCAAGTGCTGCTTTATGATACACTAAACCCTGTGCGGCAAACGCTCATGCGCGCCCAAAAATACTTCGTGTGGTGCTATGAGCGCACATGCGCGGTTGAAGAAACTCTACCCAGTGCGGCTGGGCGCATATGTGCGGCGTTACAAACTTGTCCCAAGTGCGGCGAGACGCTTATGTGTGTTTGAAAATTTTCGAGTTTTATGAGTCATAAAACAATTACGCCAAGAACAATAGAGATGCACAAAAAACCCACAGGTGCGGCGCGCCGCATTCAAAGGAAGTTATATAAATTGTATGGACGCGCATAAGCGCCGCCAGCACATGGTGAACGTTCGAAAATCGCGCATGCGCGTTGGCCGCACAGAACGTGTTAAAAGGACAACTCGATCACACATACAGACACAAACTCGACATTTATTTACAATATATTATGTATAGATGAATTCAGGCTGCCTCGTTGGGCTAGCGTTCGCAAGCACTACTGCTGAGCATGAGGTCCTGGGTTCGTTTCTCAGTAGCAGCCCGGAGCCTAGATTTGTATCCGATTGATGACAATAGGCTCGCACCCTATTACATGGGACTTACTACGTACGTACTATGTATAATTATAGTACTGACGCCTGTTTTCCCCAAAGGAGCAAGCAGAGGTGCACCTTTGTGGAATACAGCCGTGATGTTTATTACCTTTTAGGATACGGCTCTTTGAGATGGTAGGTGCGGTAGTGTAGTTTCATGCTGCTGGATTGCTTGAACCGTTTGTCGCATAGAGTGCAAGCCACCGGCTTTTCGTTGGTGTGCGTCTGAAAAATATAGTAACAGATTAATACTTAGGTCGATTAGATAAAAATTAGAATTTAGAAAAATTAAGATTAGAAAAAAAATAATTGTGTATATTAAGCAGCAGCACAAACAAGGGGTCCTTATCCACAATACAAGAACTATTTTCAAACTACTCTCACTATTGCCGCTACATCACGACTAACAGTACCGCAGCTGATCTTCTAAGTGACATTGAGCTTAAACTAAAAGGTTTTACCAAAAACGACTACTGCATACTTTTTATCGGGGAAAATGACATAAAGGAGGAAAGACATTATAAAACATAATAAACAAAATTAAAGCATCCCTAAAAAGAGTAAACCATACAAATATAATTATCTGTGCAGCCACCTATGTTGCAGGTGCTCCAATATATAATTACAAAGTAGACAATCATGTAATAATCTCCTGTATTTAGATGTACAAAGTAATGAATACGCATACTTCTTTGATAGCAACCATGATCTGTCGCTTGAGATGTTCTCCTACAGAACTGGGAAAATAACTAACTACGGAATGAGAAACATACACAAACGAATTGTATGCAATATACTATACGATTTAGATCTATTTGACCAGGCAGACAAAACAACAATAACTAATAAGCTTGAAGTTAACGGTTCTAATAACCATGATTATAATGCACCAAAATATAAATGGTCTAATAAGTGAATCGGATCTATTGGGTGTATATCTAAATGAACTCTCAGAAGAGGGTAGGTCCTTTGATATCATTTGTATAACAGAACACAACATGAAACAGGGTGACCATCAACTTTTACATATTGCGAATTATTCACTAGCAACTTACTATACTAGACATAATATGTAGAAACGGGGGCTCTTGCATTCTAATAAAAAACCCCTTAACTTTGAAGTTATTCATGTAAAAAAATGGGCCATACCTAATATAATAGAATGTTGTGCAATTAAGCTTTCCTCTCACTCTATCGTAATCATTTGTATTTATAGACCGCCAAATAATAAAAAGGATGTTTTTTGATAGTTTAGATATGATGATAAAAGAAATATACTTGAAACGTAATAATAAGATTTTAATAAAGATATTTGTGAACATAGCAAACCCTCTACCACTTTTCAAAATATACTGCCGTAGCTTTATAGCTACGCAGTATATATTTTTTATATTTTTCTAATCGTGGATACTTGATCACCAACCCGTCTATGCAGTGGGACCTGCATCGATAACATTATTCATAATATCAGAGGCAGTAGAGGTGAGGTTAAAGAATTAGCAATATCTGACCATACAGCGCAACTACGAAAACGTCGTGTCAGGAAAAATTGCACGTTATCTCATTGGTTTACTCACAAACGCGACTATAGTGATGACAACATCAAAACATTCAAAGAATGTCTACAAATTTTACGTTTCATGTCATATATATGTGCTTCGATCCCAATAATGCATTTAATGAGTTCCATGACATTTATAAATTGTTCTATGACTTGTGTTATCCAATCAATAAAACAAGTTTCGGTAATTAAAAAAGCTAAATGAATATCAACGGGACTAAAAAAATGTTCTAAATGAAAAAGGGATATGGTGTGGGAATATCGAAAGTCACCTAACCCAGAAAACAAAAATAAACTTAAAACCTACACTAATACATTGAAACACATAATTGAACAAACTCAAAAGGCCCAAAATTATTATACTGTACACATTTCTGTAAACAAGAGCAAAGCTGCAAAGAGTATAATAAATAAACAGAAAATAAATCATCCAAAAGAAGGAATAGACCAGATAATGATTGACAATAAAGTTATTAACAGTCCAGAACAAATAGCAGAATTATTTAATGAATATTTTATAAACCAAATTCAATCTCGACTGACTATAAGAATATGCTGAAGTATAACACAATTTTTAATTAATATTTATGATACCCACGGTACTGACATAGCTGACATTATTAAAATAATAAATTCTCTGAAAAATACTGACAGCACCGGATATGACGATATAACCACCAAAGTGATTAAAGCTACATCTTTCATTATTGCACCTATACTCAGTCACATTATCAATAATTGCATTGAGAAAGGCATATTCCCAAAATGGCTAAAACATTCTATAATTAAACCAATGTTTAAAAAAGGCAACAGGCAAGATCCCAGCAACTACAGACCTATTGCCCTTATTCCAGTCTTTTCTAAAATATTTGAAAAAATACTACACAAAAGTATATATATATTCATTCTTAGAAACCAACAACATTAATTCCGCTATATATGCGCTTGTTGAACACGTTCTTACTAATGTAGATAATAGAACTCCTGTAGTAGCATTATTTATGGACATGACGAAGGCCTTTGACTATGTTAGTCACAAAATACTCCTTAACAAATTAGAAAAATATGGCATCAGAGAAATATGCCTTCAACTTATTAAATCATACCTAATGAATCGGGAACAATTTACGTGCATAAAAAAAATCTGCCCCTATACCAAAACAGAAATAACATATACTTCTGAATATCGCAAATGTTTATTCGGGGTACCGCAAGGCGGTGTCCTAGCACCATTATTATTCATTATATATATTAACACATTATCTGCTTAATTCTTTATGCAAACGCTTCTTTATGCTACACCCTTACCGACCCTTATTTTACGATGTTTTCGAAACAATAGACATGCACAACGAACGCACAGGTGCGGCGCGCCGCACTCAAAGAAAGTTATGTAAATTGTATGGACGCGCATACGCGTCGTCAAGCACCTAGTGAACGTCCGAAAACGCGCATGTGCGTCTGCCGCGCCTAATGTATTAATGACATGCCTACAATTATTTCTAATCCGATGATCTTATTTGCGGACGATATCCTATATTATTCGGAAGCAAAAATGATGAGACTTTCGAAAACGACATAAATAATAACTTAAATGACATAATAACCTGGCTTACCGAAAATAACCTAAAAATTAATCTTGAAAAACGACTTACATTTCATTCGAACAAAAAACAAACAATAAAAAACTAGATATTAGATATGGTGACAAAAGTATTCGTGAGACTGATATACTAAATTCTTAGGTATCTGGATCGATAAGAAGATGAACAGGAAAACACATATTGAAAATATAAGCAAGAAACTTAGCCAATGTTCCTATACTCTTTATAACTTAAGGAAAATCTCAAATCAGCCAGCATTATTAATGGCGTACCACGGATATGTGTCATCAACATTGCGATACGAACTTATGTTTTGGGGGAACTCGCTTGATAGAGAAGTGGCGTTCAAAGCACAAAAGAAATGCATAAGGGCATTCAAGGCACAGACAGTTGTAAGTCGCATTTCCGAAAGCTTCAGCTACTTACACTTCCTTGTCTTTACATTTACGAAGTAGCAAGCTATGTTAAAGCAAATATGCACCTATATAACCACCCTAAGAGTTTACGTCACAAAAATGAAATATGCGCAACACCACATAAGAAAGCTATTTTCTATAAAAATCTTTTAGGCATGGCACCCAAAATTTACAATAAACTACCTAAACACATCATGGAGATTAAAGATATATTGACAGGCCAGTTGGCGTGGTTGGTTAAGATACCACCTATCACGTCGCAGGTCGTGGGTTCGATTCCCATCTAGGACAAACATTTGTGTGCATGAACATGTCTGTTTGTCCTGAGTCTGGGTGTAATTATCTATATAAGTATGTATTTACAAAAAAAAGTAATATATGTAGTATATAAGTTATCTGGTTTCCACAGTACAAGCTCTGCTTAGTTTGGGATCAGATGACCGTGTGTGAAAATGTCCCAGGATATTATTATTATTATAGATCTATTTAAAACCAAAATACACGAATTTTTAGTTGCGAAATCTTATTATCATATTAATGAGTATTTAAATGAAAGATGCTAGGCCTGCTACATCCGATTTACTATGTTAAGATGAATTATTTATTATTCATTATAATATTATGTAATTGATTAATTGTGATTTATTGAATTTAGACATTATTGATAGTTTTAAATTGTACTACAATATTTGCATACCCATGTGATGGTAAAACATGGAGAACTTTATTATAAGGAAAAATATCTATGTATCTCTTACCCATGTTTGCAAATAAATAAATGATTTATGATTTGTCGTTCGAGCTCGTCCACTTTTCTTCAAACTGACTAAACCGATCACGAGGGCGGCTTTGTATAACCCCATATCACAAGTACCTAGAATGTTCTACAACATTCTAGAATATTATCGAAAACAATTAACTTGAAAAAGGAAATGTATAGAGTTTTGTAGTGTCTCATTACCTTTGTGCCAACCCAATATTTATTTACTACTTATTGCAAAAATAAGGATACCTATCATGTTTAAATTCATACCACTTTTCCATACGAAGCCATACTGCCAATAGGGTATTTTTTCCTTGTAAATAAACGGCCTGGCAATAATAACTGCAATTGAAGTTTGGGAGTCTTTTTGTTAGTTTTTTCTAAACTTAGGTATCTATCACGGAAACATCTAATTCATTTCGTTCTCACCAGCGAGTATCCGACAATGTCCGACAAGTACCTACGCGCACGCGGGGCCGTTTGACTGGGTTCGCGTTACATTGCGCGCAATAAAAAATAGCTGTTTTTAGGGTTCCGTACCTCAAAAGGAAAAAACGGAACCCTTATAGGATCACTCGTGTTTGTGTCTGTCTGTCCGTGTCACAGCCAATTTGCTCCGAATCTAATGGACCGATTAAGTTCAAATTTGTTACACATATGTATTTCTGTGACCCAAAATCGGACGTATAACGTAAATAAATAAATTTTGAATATGGAGATCAACTTTGGGGGGCAAATAAGAAAACTAAAAAAAAAGTTTTGCAAACTGTACCGTGTGCCATATCAAATGAAAGGGCTTACTGTAAGAGTCTCAAATGTATTTCTTTTTATAATTTTAAAATAAACCATTATAAAGTTATTTAAGAAAATAGACGAAAATTGACCATTCCCCCTTTATCTCCGAAAGTACATAGCCTAAAATTTTTAAAAAAAAAAAAAAAAATAGAAAATAGTTCAATACCTATAGATTACAGGAAAACCTGTAAGAAGTCGATGGTCTTAAAACAACATGGTAAATCTCTCAATATTGTGCGTACAAACTTACATTTGTCCATAGTTAAACAAAACGGATCCAACGACATTTGTAATTAAAATGTATGGGAGAACATGTTTTTCAACTACAATGTTAAGTTTTTCTTGGGATAAATTCATCCCAACTACGGAACCCTTCATTGTGAGTGGTCCGACACGCACTTGACTGGTTTTTTTTTTATACTTAAAATTAAATTGATTTCCCAGCAATAATTTTTGCGCAATGCTATTTAGTTTAGATATACAGTATGCATAGTTGACAGCTTTGTGATGCGTCTTTTTGCACCCTGTACAGACGCCAGCACATCAAGCTACTACAATCTGTCAGATTTCTTTAATAGATTTTCGACTTTCTCGCTAAAGCATTAGGTTCAAAGTTGATTGGGAAAATCTGACAGTTTCGGGTAGGTTGACCTGCTGGCGTCTGTACATACAATTTTCTTTATTGCACCTTCCACTGTTTGTCTCTGCATCACCCATAAAAGGTTGACTGGTGTCTGCCTCTGTCACTTGTGTGCTTAAAGTATTAAATAAATAAATAAACATACCAGCTGATGTGTAGTCATGCCTCCTTTGCTGCTAAACTGTCTTCCACAAGTGTTGCACGTGTACATTTTCTCGCGAGTGTGAGTGTTCAGGTGACTTGATACGCTGCCCGGCTGGAATGATAGAGGAAGACGAATGAATGAAAGAAGAAAGAGAGAAAACATTGTTTATTTTGCACAAACACACAAATGGACAAGAAACGAAATGTCAAACTTTTCACGTTTTGAATACGAGGCTTTTGGCTACCATATATTGAATCTGTATTTTGTCAATTATTTTTTATGTGCATCTTATAAAAAAATAATTGACAAAATACAGATTCAATATATGGTAGCCAAAAGCCTCGTATTCAAAACGTGAAAAGTTTGACATTTCGTTTCTTGTCCATTGCATGATGTCAGAACAGGCCACAATGTAATGTTTTAAATATTCTGTGGTCTATACCAAGACCAAAGACAATACACGTTGCGTAATCCTATACTATTCAATGAGCAATATTTGTGTATCTATTGTTTATACACGGTTATTGGTAAAACACCAGCAACCTCTTAAGGGGTAATTTTACTCGTCATTATGAACAACTTTTACTATGGGACTAAACCTGAAATCGCGAATAAAAAAATCTGCTGTTCAGTACATTTATGTTCGCATAATTCGTCAAAATGTACTGATCAGCTGATTTTTTTTCGCAATTTCTGGTTTGGTCCCATAGTAAAAGTTGTTCATAATGATGAGTACAATGACCCCTTAAGAGGTGGTTGGTAATACAATAACCCTGTATATTAGATCCTTACCTATAAAATTGTCGTTTTACATGGAAAAAAAAATGATGAAATGAAATGAAATGAAATCAAACTGTTTTTTTTTAAAAGAAAAATAGACGCGCTGCTTTTTTATTAGTTAGGGAGCTGCCACGATAGTGTCGTACTCATCATTATGAACAACTTTTACTATGGGATCAAACCTGAAATCAGCTGTTCCCTAAATTTATGTTCGCATAACTCGTCAAAATGTAGGGAACAGCTGATTATTTAAAAAAAAATGTACTTCACATGGACGTCATTTTTTTTAAATACAGTATGTTAACCAACAGAGGGCGTTCCCGTTAACCCGCAATAGTATAGCATCCATACATGCTAAAAAAAATATTACCATTCGAAAATAAAATGGTTTTTATTTTTTTTTAATATTAAAATATTCACTAAAATATTCAAAAAAATATAAAAATATTCACTAAAAATAAAAACTAAATTGCGATGTTTCCGTCCTTCAAGTACGCGTGTACAGAGTGTTTCTTTTACGTATCAATTTAACATTTTTAGTGAATATTTTAATATTAAAAAAAATAAAAACCATTTTGTTTTCGAATGGTAATAATTTTTTTAGCATGTATGGATGCTATACTATTGCGGGTTAACGGGAACGCCCTCTGTTGGTTAACATACTGTATAATATATAATAATAAAATATAATATATATAATAGCGTGTGGTGGGATTCACTTGAAGCTCGCTCGTGGGGCATACCTAATTGCATACAAATAAATAAATTATGGTAACCTATGGTCTGTTTTTTGAACTCGGAGACTAAATTGACAAATGAAAATGTTAAAATGACCTTTATGATAATGTAATGTAAGCCAGTTTGACATTTGCACTTGTCAATTTAGTCTCGGAGATTAAAAATGCACCATAGCTGTTGTATTTCCGTATCTCAAAAGGAAAAAAACGGAAACCTTTCTCAATATTGTGCGTACAAACTTACATTTGCAGTTGGAATGTATGGAAGAACATGTTTTTCAAACTACAATGTTAAGTCTAACTCTTCATTCTTCGTCGTGGTGCGACACGCACTTGATCGTTTTTTTTTTTAACAAAAAATATCCATGATGAAAAGTAGCCAATGTCCTTCTGGTCTCAGTCTTTCTATCTGTCCTACTTACCATAAAATTTAAAATAGCATTGCAGAAACTTCTCCTTGACAAATGCTACTATACAATAGATGAGTTTTTAAACGATATAGAGTTATAAGTTATAATTATTAATGAGGCATATAAAATTTTGACATCTGTAATTTATTTTTATTTTTTGACTATTACAATGTTTGTTTTGTACTAATTATTATTATTAATTATTTTTTAGCATATTTACTTTGCATGTCTAATATTTGTATGTCTTAAGACAAAACATAGCGTACTATTTTATATATAATTATGATCTATTGTATACCTATGTTTAACAAATAAACTTTATGATTATGATCATATCAATCAGTTCAGCGGTTTCGGTGAAAAGTTACTTTCGTATTTAGAATACTAGTAGGTGTGGATTATAAGTTTTCCTTTCTCAGAAGTTCAGTACTCACGGCAAGAGACATGCCACAGATTTCACAGATGTGACGCTCGTTGGGCGCGAAGAACGAAGTGCGCGGGTGTTCCGCCAAGTGATGCTTCCTGCATGCGGCCTGCGTAGCGAAGTGTTTGCCGCACTGCAGACCAAGAAAAAATATTGCTAAATACATGCTGTGGATATGTTAAGGGTAATGTTAGATGATTGAGTAAACCTAGGTTTACCCAAGCATTTTGGGTAAAGTCCGAATAATAACAAAATAATACAGGTCGACTCAGGTAATGCTAGAATGATTAAATTTAGGTGTAGGCTGAAAGGTAGGTTAGGTTAGGTTAGAACTGTGACCAGACAACGCACGAGATTATTCGGACTTTACCCAAAATGCTTGGGTAAATCTATGTTTACTCAATCTTCTAGCATTATCCGTAGCAGATACATGACAGATGAGATAAATTGCTCGCAAAGCCGAGTTCATGATTAAATGATATTCTTGTAAGCTTATTTTTTTGCTGAGACCATGTCCTAATACGGTTAACGCACGAGAAACGCAGAATGAAAATGCATTTATTGAGACTCTCACAACAACAGTGAAAAATAAAACAAAGGTATATAGACTAATAATAAAGCTAAAGAGTTTATTTGTTTGACCGCGCTAATCTTTGGAACTCCCAGACAGATTTGAAAAATTCCTTTTGCATTTGGAACCCTTGGGAGCCGAGCAAAAAAAAAAAAAAAACAGAAAGAACGCTAAGCGCAAACGATGTAAATGGCGCGGGCAGGCGATGCGATGCAACGGGGTGGGTCGGAGGGACAAGAAATTTCACGCGGACGAAGTCGTGGGCAGAAGCTAGTTACTTATATTCTTGTAGGCTCATCGTTTTTTTTTTTTTTTGACGAGACCATGTACAGTCAACGTCTAGAAGTCCTCTTACACCACAATGACCATTATCGCCATCGCTATACGGGCTGCCAAAGTTGCCAATGTGTAGTATTGTCAAACGTTCTTATAGAAGAAGGTCATAAGTACAACTAATATTGCTATGCCATAGTTTTGTGAGATTGCTAGTCGACTTCTGACTGTTATAGTACATACGGTTAATTATTATTGAGCCTCGCATAACAAAAGTAAAAAAATAAAACAACGGTACAAACAAATTAAATAACGAGGACCGAAAAGTTTACGTAATTTACAAACATATCGTTTCCAGCAGGTAATCCACATCCATTCTCGAACTGTCATTTACCTTCATAATTTAAATATATTCGGAACAATTCTATGTATCACCACAGATTAATACAGATGGAACACTCCGCAGTTTAGGTAAGAAGCTAGCAAGTACGCGGCGGACTCGACTTGTCGGGCCAATTCAGTGTGGGCTGCCGCGGACGGGCGGCTCACACGGTCAGTTCGATACTCACTCACACGCCGCGTCGTAAAAGAAGACAACCCTAACGAGTCAGAAGGTATAAGACTTACGCGATAGCAAGAGAGGCAACTTGTAGGTGAATATAGCTGTAGGTAATAAGCGTTGTGCGACCTGATTTAAACTTTAATGTGTCGTAGCAAGAGTCGCTTTTTATTTAAATGAGTATGCGGAGTGTCCCATCTGTATTTATCTGTGGTATCACGTACAATGCTTAACCTTTTCATTCCTCGACTGTACCTATTGTACACAATTCAACAGCATCAATAACAATACGCCAGTAAGGAAAAAAATCTTAATTTTTTGTTATACTGATTATCGACATCTAGAAAGCCTCATACCCCGATTCTTTCCATAGATTAAAAAGTAAATACTCACAATATGACAGTCGGTGGGTATTCTCGTCAGCCTCTTGAGATTCTGCCGCCGTTTCCTGGGGTTAGAAGTTATAGGTGCATTTATTTCTAAGTCTCTGCAAAATACAAAAATATACATACATCTTAGAGAGGGTACCCCGTTGCCGGGGGGAGTCTTTGGACATTTTACTGTCTGCGTTCATGGCTATAGGAGCTTTTCAAGAAAGAGGTCTAATCGGCGAGCTTCTGGTTTGAGCCGTCTTGGTTTCAGAAACAGATGGTCCAGTTTAGAAAGCTATGGAAATGTATTGAATCCGTAACGAGTTCCCACTGGTCGCATCAAACTCTGTTGGCAACGCCTAGGTCATGTTTATCAACAGGGACTCTTATGGCTTTAAAGCCGTGAATACAAAGACCGGCACCTTTTATAATGCGCATAGCAAAAGAGTGGAACTCACTACCAGCGTCTGTGTTTCCGAGCGCATACAACCCTAATCTCTTCAAAGTGAGAGTGAACAGGCTTCTTCTGGGTAAGCTCACTCCATGGTCGACTTTGTCTCTGTCACCTCCGACCTAGACTAAAGTCAAGAGCAAACCACTCATATAAAAAAAAAAAAACATTTTTTAGTAAAGACGTTTTTACTTTGACTTCTAAATACTGTTGTGGCTAGGTTAGGGCCTAACCCATATTAAAACATTATAGCTTTTTGAATACAGTGCTTTTGGCTGCATTGTAATATGTTTTTTTTTTAAATATATATTTCTCTATACACAATCCAGCACCCCACATTGGTCCATAATAGGTAAAACTCACTCAATTCCGTCGACGTGATTGGCAGAATGTATGAGATGTTCTTCGTACGCCTTCCGCGTCTCGAACTTGACGTCACATCGCTGACAATACTGTTCTTCGCCTTGAGGTAAGTCCTGAATGAGGAATAAGATAATATTTTACGAGTTGAAAAAATTCAATACAATATTTACAAGACGAAAAAGGTGCATCTTAACACTTTCCATGCCAAGCACCCAGCATATGGGTTGAAAATAGTTTTGTTCGTTTGACCATAACCCGCATTCGAGCCTCCAACCCTCAGCCGCGATGCCTCCCATACGACATCGTGGCTCGCCTCAGTTGCGATGTCGCCCAAGCGGCACCGCACCGTTTGTTTGTAAGTTTGTATGTAATCTCTGTAACTACCAGTCGGTGAGAAGGTTATAGGCTATTTCACATCACGCTAGAGCCCTTAGGAACCGAGCAAAAAAAAAAAAAGGCAGAAAGAACGCTAAGTGAAAACGAAGTAATAACTCGGGCAGGCGATGCGATGCGACGCACCCCGTGCCCCCGGACGGGGGGACAAGAAATTTCACGAAGACGAAGCCGCCAACAGAAGCTAGTTTGTTTACATTTTCATTTAGTGTTTCATGATAATATTTGAACCCTCTAGAGCACCATTACCATACCTATAAAGACTGTAAAAACCTACACTGTCTACAAATTCAAAACCAAATTGAAGAAATGGCTCAAACATTTCAGTTATGACGAAATTGAAAACTTAATAAACGAGTAATATACAGGCTGTTTGGTAGATGGGTGCAAAGCCTGAAGGGGGTGATATCTTAGACCATTTTGAACTTATTAAGCTAAACTTGTCTTAGACGAAGTCTGTTCCTTGTATTTTTTTTTAAACTCTGATGTTTTTTTCTGACAGATTGTAGTAACTTGATGTGCTGGCGTCTGTCTGTACATCCTAATTCCAAGAGCTAATGAGATATCTGCGTAAATAGTACCTCAAAAGAAAGGGCAATAACCAAGCATGTTTTTAAAATGGTTTGAACGACTGAGGCAATTTTTTTAATTTTTTTATTGTGCCGTAAACAAAACATGTTCTTGTTTTTTAAAAGTTTCTTAAACTTGAATATGGCGTAGAATGTTTCTCTGATAACACAGATGCTTGGGGATTATTTTGTTTGAGTAATCATACATTACATAAATAAAAAATAATAACATAACAGCTTTTACTGGACACTTTTAACAATTAATTGAAAAAAATGGGTATTATTGTTAAAAACCTCAGAGTTAAAAAAAAAATACAAGGAACAGACTTCGTCTAAGACAAGTTTAGCTTAATAAGTTCTAAATGGTCTAAGATATCACCCCCTTAAGGCTTTGCACCCATCTACCAAACACCCTATATATATACATGTATTTATAACACCACAACTACCTCTACCACTACCTACACCTACACTACATACTCAACACACAACCATCGACTACACCCCATACCATCTTCACACTACACTGACACACACACCACAAAATGTTTGTTTTTTGTTTGTAATTTACATCGAAACTTTGTTTTGCATTCTTTCTTTTTTTTTTGTTCGACATAATAATTGTAACTACGAAATTTGAGCGAAGACACCGGTCCCTATGATACAGTTAACGCTATTTTATTACTTTAGGGGCCAGGGCATTCATATATTTTGATGTAACCTTTTTTATGTCAATAAAACATTTTATTATTTATTATTAGATCCGGGTTTGTTGATGAATGGAGGGAGATGCTGATGACCATTAGATCTTCGTTTACAAAAGCTCCAATGGTTGGGAATAATGAGGCACCCAGGCTTATTAAACCCAATTGTGAATGAAAAATCTAGTCTGACGTCTTCATATTTACTTGTAATTTAGGTATACTTACAGTATCAGCATTAACATGTTTAATTTTCTTGTGTATGCCGAGCCCGGTGACACTGACGAACGACGCGCCGCACAACGTGCACACGTGCTCGCTGCGGTGTGTACGCAAGTGCGTGTAGTATGTTGTGAGATGCCTGTTACATAAATACATATTTATTTCAAAACATTCAAATCGACCGTCCCAATTAACAATGTCGGTTCTGTAGGGAGACTACTGTTTAGTTCCTACTGAACAGTGGTCTTTTCCGCAGAACTGACATTGTTAATATCATAAAGATTATTTTTTATCGTTAGAGCAAACTTTGAACTGCCCTCAGTTCAAAGGTTGTTTTGACAGTGAAGAAATTTAAAAAAAAATTGTAATTCGATTTATGTAAAAAAGTGAATATTGGTAAAAATGTATATCCGACATTGTTAATAGGGACGGTCGAAATATTAAAAAAAAAATCGACTTCAAAAAGACATTGGTACCGATTCTCTTGTAGGTACAGTCACAGTCAGAAGTCGACTAGCAATCTCACAAAACTATGGCATAGCAATATTAGTTGTACTTATGACCTTCTTCTATAAGAACGTTTGACAATACTACACATTGGCAACTTGTTGCCCGCTTATGACTCATCACTCACGCCGCAGCCCGTATAGCGCAGGCGATAATGGTCATTGCGGTGTAAGTGGACTTCTAGACGTTGACTGTACACAAACTGAATTTAATTTAGGCTATTCCTAACTTTTCCCCCTAGTAAAACAAGAAAGAGACGGACGTAAATCAGAACGGTCAAATTTAGTTGGCACTAATATTTCCATACAAATTCAGACGACACGTAAAAACATGTCGACTAAAAACATGGTGAAGCGCAAGGCGTAAACTAGTTTGACATCTCTAACTTAGTTCATAGCTCTATCCGTCCTTTTCTCGTGCTGCCTGTTAGTAAAAGATAGCGATTCTCTAATTTTAATTTAGTGATTGAACAATAGAATCGGCGCCATTAACTCAAAATTATGAAATAAATTTAATTTCGGAAGTCGGTGTCGTGGCATCTGTATTTTAGTTTTTTGCCATAGACTTCCGAAATTAAAGTTATTTCATAATTTTGAGTTAATGTCTTTTTGAAGTCGATTTAATTTTTAAAAATTATTTTTTTATTTCATTTTTAGTTTTTAGTGAAAACTGGAATATTTGTTTATAATAAGTTGATAATAGTTTTGTTATAAATATTGCACTAGAATTTGACCAAGGTTTTGAGATGTTTTCCCTTTGACACCACACCCGTAGCTCGTATCAATAAGCCAGGCCGTCACACTTACACTTATTAGTCCATTATCTTGAAAACTACGGAACCGATTTTGATGAAACTTGCACTGTTCTCTAAGTTGAAGTAAATGTAAGCTAATAAAAATAAAATAATCAGGATCCGATTAATAGTTTCGGAGAAATGCGGCGACAAACATACATACATCTATAAAATTTTGTATTTGTTTGGAAGCCCTAATAGATTATCATAATATGTGAATATATTGCAGTTCCAATAATATTACATACATACGTGTCGAATTGATATTCTCCTTTTGTTGAAGTCGATTAAAAATAGCCTGTATATTCTGGGTTCGAAATTTAGTTTCCAAAATAAACAAATAATATGTGTATTTGGAAAAATAACTTTAATACCTACTTAATATACACATACTGTATACATAGTACATACTATAAATTCATCAAAATTGATGACTTTTTAAATGGTACTAGTCATTCTAAATTCAACTCAATTTACTCTACCACAGGAGTTGATATTTTTTGATGTGTAATATCTTTCCTCTCGCTTTACTGCAATCAGCGGTTTCGTGAAAAGGGACGGAAGTGTCTAACAGGAAGCCGAGGAAGCGCGTACTATTTGATTTGACTAATGAGCGCGCGGTGGTAGAGTTGGCCATCAGATGGTACCGACCCAAACAGATGTCAGATGTCATCTTAGGCGACATGTAAGGCTCGCTCGTTTTTTTTTTCGATTGGTAACAAGGATTTGAATAGACTACCAGCATTACCATCCATATCAATACATTATTTTTTTTGCTAGCCTATTTTGTGTCCCATTGCTGGGCATATTTTTCATAGCAGTAAAAGTTTTTCTAGAATCTAACGCCATGGACTTTAGCGTATTTGTCCAAATATTCGCGTTATGGGTAATACTAAACACACCCTATGATCATTCGAATAAAATGGGAGCCTTTATTCGAACGTGGAACGCGATTTTGGTAGAACTATTGCCATGAAGTTTTCATAGAAATTCTTCAACTAGAGTTGCGTCGCGCCTGTCTGCGGAGCCTTAAGTCGATTATGTATTAATTAAATAACGCGATTATTTATCATATTTGCACAAATATGGCAAGTGAAATACCAGCATCAAGTAAAACGTATCAAATAACCTTGTTTTATTATCAATGAGAGAAAAAAAACATAACAGTACAAAATGTCACAAGGTCCTTTTTGGAATACTTACTTGAACACTTCGCCACAATGATCGCATTTCCTCGTAACACCATTGTGATATTCTTCATGGAAAAGTGCTGTTGTTCTGAAATCAAACAATTGATTAACAGGATGCTTTTATCAAAATTCATTCAAGGGAATTCATTGATTGCTGAGCCTGTGGCAAAATTGACGTATAACAGAATCTGTCATTTTAAGGCTGCCTTGTTGGTCTAGTGGTCGCAAGCACTATCGCTGAGCATGAGGTCCTGGGTTCGATTCCCGGGTCGGGCAATGTTATTGGGTTTTGAACACACTTTTATTAGCTTGGTCTGTATCTATGTAACGGAATCTTTGAAGGTGATTTTCACCCATTTCAAAACGTCGGATTGAATTGAAACTTTATAATGTATATGTAGTTCGGATGACAATACATAGTATAATTTGGTATCTTGGAGCTGATCTGATGATGGAGCCAGGAGGTGGATAGTGGAACTCTTCAGTGGCTACTAGTAAACCCTTCGAGTTTCGGGTCATCGGTTTGATGAGTTAAATTAAAATTAACTAAAGTACACAGAACTAAAACGCGCTCCACGCTTTTTGTATTAATCATTGGATATATAAGAAGTGACAAGCTCCATAAGTACTTATATACCATAACTAATAGAAGTCAATTTAATTATTTTATCATTTTTAGAGTGTGATAAAAGCGTGTATTTTTTTTTTAACTACATAATAATAGTTTTATGAGCAAAAAAAAAAAAAAACAAGTTTGACACAATTAGAGTATACATAGTAGTCAACTAGGAGACAGAAATTGATAACCAGTAATAGTGTACAAGAGATGGTCGAATGGACGAGTCAATACAAAATTAGTGCCCTGACTCCTAAACTAGGAAGATCCTGTATCTTAGGAGGTAGTCGTCGCATAAATACTGGACTAGCAAATGATGAGCGTACTAGCAGACTCGAATAGTCACATACAAAATAAAATATTACATATTTTTATTATATCGGGAATTTCTCAGTAGCGTTCCGGAGTCTGGATTTGTGCCCGGGTGATGGGAATAGGCTCGCCCCCTATTACATGGGACTTAACCCTTCGAATGCCGGAACGCAGGTCTGCGCACCATTTTTTTATGCGAGTGCGCCACTCGAAAAAACACCTAATTACATTAATGTAATTAGGTGTTTTTTCGAGTACAGCTAAAATCGCGCAGACCTACGTTCCCGGCATATGAAAGGTTAAACATACCTGGCAAAATGTAGGTGTACTATAAATACTCCTCTGCCTAACCTGTTATGTTATTTTAAGCCAAAACTAACCAGAATCATTAACTTTCTTGTGAACAACTCAGTATTCACCTCAAATGTCATGATTTCACGAAATACTCATTTAATAGGGTAATTTGAACTTATTGTTAGATAATTGAATTGATGATTATAATTCTGTGTGGGTTAGGTTAGTTCATGAAGGGTTTTACGGTTGTAACACCTATAAAACAGTTTAGTTTAGATTAGGTGTCAGTTTAAGTTAAATTAGCTATTATAGCTATTAGAAATATTCATATACGTATAGATAAACAAGATAAATATATTGCTTTAATTTCCATGAGAGAAAAATAACTAATATTTTAATTTATTCAAGCTCTTGGGTCGATAATTAGGAGTCCAGAAACAATGCCGGTCGAAAACAAATCTTAAATAGAAGCGAGCGCCCTACACAACAAAACGAAGGACTGCGTGGAGCCGACGACGAGCCGGAGCCAACGCGAGCGCCTGTTTTAAAGAATGCACTCAGAACCGATCAAAAGTGATTTAAAGAAAAATACTTTAAATACACGTAGATCGATCCTCTCGGATATATTTTAATGGTGACAATAAAAATGATTCAGTATTATTTGCTCTTTTTTAAGTAATTCGCTAGCGGTAGTGGGACCATTATCGCCCATCATCCTTTGAATTTCGTGGGCTACACTGGCGCTTTCGCCTTAAAATGCTATACAGGGTTATTGCTAACAAGTCGTCAATCTATTAAGTGGATCAAAGAGAGGTAATTTACAACCAAATGACCCCTCATGATATACAAATGTCAACCATTTTTGAGTAATTTGTCAATTTATACATTTTTTTAAGATATCTGTGGTATATAACTTCCTACATCCCCTTAAAAACATATTGTCGACATATTACCAATAACCCTGTGTATTGTTGGTTCATACTCACTCTAAAGGACAGACGAGGTCGCAGCGCAGACATTTGTACTTGGTATAGTGTTGTCTCATATGTTTGTTGAGGAAACACTTCCATTTGAACCGCATGTGGCAGAAGCGACACTCTATCGGGCCGTTGGACTGAAAACAACAATCACACTGTATTGTAAAATCATTTTGTGTGGACATAAACAGGACCGAATTTGATTAAATTATTTTAATGAAATGGTCACTATGTTCTATTCCATTCTTGTTATATTCCAGTTAATCAATCTGCCTAACCTTTTCCCAACTATGTTGGGGTCAGCTTCCAGTCTAACCGGAAGCAGCTGAATACAAGTATTTTACATGGAGCGACTGCCTATCTGACCTCAACAACCCAATATATATCATCTTTCAGTATAAGAATTTTAAAAGAACAGTACTTTTTTTTGGGATGAAAGGTACCCTATGTCCATTTCTGTACACGTGACAACGTATATGCAAAATTTTAGGATGATCGTTTCAGTGTTTTAGGCGTGAAAAGGTAACAAACAACCTTACTTTCGCATTTATAATATTATAAATAAATATAAATAATATGATAACAATATAGTCAGGATTTATGCAGCTAAATGCGATGCAATACAGTTTTGCCTTCATTTTAATAATTTTCGTTTTAATTTCTTGCGATGAACGGACGACGCGACGAATTGGCCCAGTTAGATTGGCCCGCCGCGTACTTGTAGCTTCATACTAACTAAATTGCGGAGTGTCCCATCTGTATTAATCTATGCCTATGTGTTAATGATAGAAACTATTGGTGTGCCAAATTTAATCCGAATCCGTTCAGCCGTTTTTGCGAAAATAGTAACAAAGAATTTTATTTTATGTAAGTACCTATAGATATGGATTTTCACCTCATAACAAGTAATGATGACTCTCACTCACCTCACTATGTCTTAATTTGGCATGCCTCTTCAACATATCCTCTTTCGAAAAACCTTTGAGACAATCAGTACATTTGTACTGAGCGTTCAAATACCGCTTATGTGTTCCTCTGGACTTAAACTCAGCATCAGCCTCCTCTTCCGTCAAATTTATCTTCAGCCAGTTACTAGGATCCATTTCGGCCTTCTTAGTAGTCTTAACAGCGAATTTCTTCTCTTTTGGTATGGTATCTTTAGCTTTTTTCTTTTTACTATTACCACCGTTTCTAGTTCTTTTCTTTTTAACTGGCTCTATTGGTTCTGAATCTTCATCGTCGTCTGAGACAATTTTAATGTCATCAACAAATACTTTTTCACTATCACTTGGCATATCATCGTCAGAGGAGACTTTATCTATGTTTAACGTTACATTTTCTGTTGGTTGTATTTTGGGTATAATATCATCTACAACATCTATATCTTTATCTTTTTCTATCTTCTCAAGTTCTAGGTCTTCGTCTTCATCTTCTTTATTTTCTTTTATGTCTATCTTTTCTATGTCTATTTCTTCAACTAACTGTTCTTTGCTATCGTCAATATTATCGTCGCCGTCAAAAAAATCGCCGTCGTCACTTAAAGAGGCTACGTCTACTTCTTCAGGCTTTCTGTCATGAAGTTTTAGTCTGGCTGCAGTTTTAACGATGCAAGTCCGTACTCTTCTGTTTACAGTTATTATGTTTATTGGTACACGGACATTTTTGCTTTTCCTGTCTATGTTTCGGACTGCTTTTATGGTTAGCTGAAATTTAAGGGTTTATTCGATTTTTTTTTGTTATACAGAGTTAGAGAAATAGGTTGTTGACCATGAAGACTTTCACTAATATTGCGAACTGCAAATGTCACGAGTGACATCAAGTGTGAATTGTGGGCGTGGCTTGGGGGCTGAGGTACAGTATTGCTCATATTGAAGCAGTAAATAATGAGGTAAAAATTATATTATAAAAAAAATATGTCAGTTATTTTAAAAACAAATAGCTGTTCCATACATTTTGACCGCTTAGGTATTGCACTTTTGTAGGAAACATTCACCGGCCCCCTTCTACCACCGGACATCTAGACGCACTGCCAGTTGCCATCCCTACCTGGTTGCTATTCCACCAATTCGCACTAAGCGCTTCCAAATGTCTTTTATAATGCGCACAGCAAAAGAGTGGAACTCACTACCTGCGTCTGTGTTTCCGAACGTATACAACCCTAATCTCTTCAAAGTGAGAGTGAACAGGCTTCTTCTGGGTAAGCTCACTCCATCGTCGACTTTGTCTCTGTCACCTCTGACCTAGACTAGAGTCAAGAGCAAACCAATCACAAATAATAAAAAAAAAAAACAACAGATTTTTTAAATAATCTATGAAAACGCTGTCGGGTCCTGAATCATGTACTGAATCCATGGTAACAGGTTGTGAGAACTCTGGTAAGGGAACATACCAGGGACCAGCAACACAAACTGTGGTCGGACCAAAGTGAATGTAGGCAGGCTAGGGAAGCACTCCCTACAATCGATAGCCACCTCACGAAACAGGTTCTCTGACTAACCAAACAACATCTGCGTTCAGTTACAGCAGCTATAACTGGGCACGGGTCATTTAACAAGCACCTCTTTGTCATAGGAGTGACAGAGAGTCCGCTGTGCAGGGCCTGCGTGGAGGATGACGAGACAGCAGCTCATGTGCTTCTAAACCGCCTGGTGGTCGCCGCATATAGGGCAAAGTACTTCGGTAACCCAGGTACCCTCCGTGAGGTTGTCAGTAACACCAAAATGCCGCTGGCCTTCTTTGAGGAGCTGGGGTGTATATAATAATAAATTTTCCCACCCTTACGCAAAATAAGCGCATTGACGTGGAGTTATGGATACCAGCCTGTTTTACCTATTTACCTAACAGGTTGTGAGTGTATATCCCTGCCCTCTGTATACATAGATGCTACTGCTAATCCTTTTAACTTTTCTCTCACAAACAATGTCAAAATTGGGTATGACTTTTTCTCACAATAAATGAATAAGAAAATTGTTATATTTAAATTCAGAATCTTATTACTAAGTTGATTTTTGAGTGACCACTTCCAATTAATAGGTCCTAAATTAGTTACAATAGAATTTAAACTTTATTTTGTATGATACTGAGTTAGTTGTCCCAAAACTTGTTAATTAACCGAGATTCTGAATTGAAGTAAAGATCCTTTAGTACTTACTTGTCCTTTCCAAATGATTTCTTTGAGAGCTTTCTGTCCAGTGTAGCACTTTTCCTTGAATTTGTGGTACTTATGCAGTAGTGCCGCACACTGGTAGCAAAAACATTTGGGCAGACCTGATCGTTCATTTACCTGAAAAATAAGTTAGAAAGTTTATTTTAGTAGAGGCATAGTAACTTATCCTACAAGGTTTGGTAAACAAATCAGGACTAATATTATAAGCATTTGTTAAAAACATAACCATTCTTTGCAGTTGGGTCTTTCTTTTTTATGTGCAACATCTTTCCTCTTGCTTTCGTGTGCATTACCCTGGCAAAATGTAGTGATTTAGAGAGGTGAGACTATAACAAATAATGAGTGTATCATGAGGAGCAATTTGTTTACTAATAGCAAAATCTGTTTGAATTATAGTTTTAAAGTTATTTGACAAAAACAGATTTTGCTGGAGTGAGTGACGTTTGAAACATTACCCTGGCAAAATCGTTTTTCAAAAACTCGTTTCAACCCACAACCAAATATCCGAGCCAAAGTTCCGGGCTGAAACGAATTTTTACAACAACCGAACTTTTACAACATACCGTACATACCCTATGCTTGTAAATAGCAAAATTTGTGTGTGTTATGGTTCTTAAGTTATTTAAGATTTTGCTGCGGTAACGTTTTGTGATTACCCAGATCTCGAAAACGGCTCAACGCCGAAGTTTGAAAAAATTACCAATAAGAGACCTCGATTTTGTTTAAACATTACTTTTTGATTTGGTTGACGTAAAACAATGTAATTAAATGTTTTCAAAAATCAGAAAAAAACGGATTTACAAGTAAACCAATACACTTATAACCAAATAAACAGCTGTAAAAAATACTTGTGATAGACGCTTATAACGTCAGGAATGTTAGATTTTGTAACTTTATACGATAAGAAGATAAAAACAAATTTGATTAAATTTAGACTGGTCGTACTTTAGCGATGAATACGCAGTTTCCAAAACATTAAGAAACATGGCATACTTTAAACAAATTAAAATGATTCATGAACATTTGTTCCTGTAAATTTCAGCATTCAATTACGGCTATAATTAAAGTTATATCAAAAACTAGAATATGTCAGCAATTCTCTAATAAGCCGACCAAATTGAAAAGGCGTGACCTTTTCAATTTGGTCGGCTTATTAGAGATTTTTTTTATTTTGCTAAAAAGTTTTTATTTTTCACTTTTTAGTTGTGGTACCTACGCCACACCAATTCGGATACCACTCCCTGCTATGTAAATAACAGTGATAGGAAGTTATTAAAACATCATTACATCATGCGAAATATACGCATTATTGTAGCTAACTTAAAACCTACCCAAGCAAGCAAAGTTAATAATAATTATAATTTATATGGGTAGAGGAAGTATACCCTTTCAAACAAAAAAGAATTTTCCAAATCGGTGAATCCGTCTTTGAGTAATCGCGTAGAAAAACGTACAAAAAAAAAACATACAGACGAATTGAGAACCTCCTCCTTTTTGAAGTCGGCTAATAAGCGACCGCACCATACATACGCACAATCATCTCAAATGAGCGGGATAGTGATCAACGCCACGCGTCGTTAACGCGTCGTGCACTTATTTTAACTTAATGTTGAAATATCCACTCTAAGTAACACGACATTAAGCTTACATTTCAATGCCACAGTGTGTACCAAAATCAGATGTTCAGTACATTTTGACAAATTATGCGAACATAAATGTACTGAACAGCTGATTTTTTTTCGCGATTTCAGTTTTGGTCCCATAGTAAAAGTTGTTCATAATGATGAGTACAATTACCCCTTAAGAGGTTGTTGGTGATTTACCAATAACCCTGTATACAGCCCCCATACAAAACTTTAGAGATATCGTCATTTTAATCAAGCGTGCCCCTATCGCGCGAGGTCAGCTAAGGTCAGATAAAATAAATGAAACACGATGCGCGGATTCGCGCAAAATGGCGTCGACAGCTGAAGGGCTATTGTTGGTTTGAATACGTCGTAATAACATACTGTATAATATACAGTATGTTAAATAACAGAGGGCGTTCCCTTAAACTCGTTAATCTATATCATTAATAGATTAAAATAAAAATATCAGCATAGAAAAATAAGCATAAAATAATCCGAATTTGAAAAAATAATTAATTGACAATAAATTTGAAACATCCTGTTTAAAACCAAAATAGTAGCGCGGAATAGTACTCGTGCCGGCCGAGCGTCTCCGAGTGTTCACGAAGCCGAGCGACCCGACCGCCCGCGCAGCGCGCCGCGCTGAACGGCGAGCGGCGACTGATAAAGGCGGCTTATTGAATTACAAAACACGTCGTCGGGTTGTTATCAGTAAAATTAAACATTTATGTAAGTATGTTTAGTTTTAGCAATAACATTTAACAACCCGTCTCAAATGCCCGGCTGACAAAGGAACACGTCACTGAGGCACCTTGGGCTTGGAAGGACGGGTCGGGGGCCACTAGAACGACGTGGCACTACCGGTTCATTGTTACGAATACGCACCAGGGCACTCACAATAACACGAGAATTCCGCGGTTGATGTGCATTGGGGTACCTCTCAGCATACATCCTCAGAGCACGTGCACCATCATAATTACACTCAGCATAAATTAGCACCATGTTCGCATACTCCTGAGCACTGAACTGATAACGCGGCATTTTCCACACAAGAATGACGCAAGATGTTGCAATTACTTGCAATGCGGAAACAATGCACGTCCGGTCAGCGCGTGATATTAGTTCCGACTAAAATAAGGTGGACATCCGGGGGCAGGGGGCGGGGCTAGGCAGATCGCCGCACGCGCGACCCCTCATTCATAAATAGGTAAATTGCGATGTTTCCGTCCTTCAAGTACGCGTGTACAGAGTGTTTCTTTTACGTATCAATTTAACATTTTTAGTGAATATTTTAATATTAAAAAAAATAAAAACCATTTTGTTTTCGAATGGTAATATTTTTTTTAGCATGTATGGATGCTATACTATTGCGGGTTAACGGGAACGCCCTCTGTTGGTTAACATACTGTATATTTGTATAGAGTTTAAATCACACTATAAATTATTTACTGAGATTATGTATTACTTACCTTTTTAAAGTTACTTCGACTTTAAATAATTATGATCCATTTTAGTTTATAAAATAGAAAACTAGTAGAAACTGTGTAATTTGGTACCTGCACTTAAAATAATAAAAAATTGGCTTCACGAATAACGTTTTTCTGCTTAACTGTACAAAATATCGGATATTAAGCTACTAATTTGCGAAGATTACCCGTAAGTACGGTGCGGTCGTTTTAACGTGACCTTTTCAATTTGGTTGGCTTATTAGAGAATTGCTGACATATTCTTGTTTTTGATATAACTTTCATTATAGCCGTAATTGAATGCTAAAATTTACAGAAACAAATGTTCATGAATCATTTTAATTTGTTTAAAGTAGGCCATGTTTCTTAATGTTTTGGAAACTGCGTATTCATCGCTAAAGTACGACCAGTCTAAAATTAATCAAATTTGTTTTTATCTTCTTATTGTGTAAAGTTACAAAATCTAAAATTCCTGACGTTATAAGCGTCTACCACGGGTATTTTTACAGATGTTTATTTGGTTATAAGTGTATTGGTTTACTTGCAAATCCGTTTTTTCCGATTTTTTAAAACATTTGATTGCATTGGTTTACGTCAACCAAATCAAAAAGTAATGTTTAAACAAATTTAAATAAATCAAGGTTTTTTATTGGTATTTTTTTCAAACTACTGCGTTGAGCCGTTTTCGAGATCTGGGTAATCACAAAACGTTACCGCAGCAAAATCTTAAATAACTTAAGAACCATAACACACACAAATTTTGCTATTTACAAACATTTACTATGCAACAAAAGCTATCTATTCATATTGGTTCATTGGGCTGAAACAAGTTTTTGAAAAACGATTTTGCCAGGGTAATGTTTCAAGCGTGAGTGACGTTTGAAACATTACCCTGGCAAAAGCAAAATCTGATTTTTTCAAATAACTTTAAAACTACAATTCAAACAAATTTTGCTATTAGTAAACAAATTGCTCCTCATGATACACTAATTATTTGTTATAGTCTCACCTCTCTAAAGCACACCATTTCGCCAGGGTAATGCACACCTTGCTTTCCTGAAAGCCGTGGGAGTGGTTTCGTGAAAAGGGATGGAAATGTGTAACAGGAAGCCGGGGAAGCATGCACTATTTGATTTGACCAAAGAGCACACGGGGTGCTAGAGTTGGCCGGCAGATGGTACCAACCCAAACAGATGTCAGATGTTGCACATCATATGCGACTACTGTATGGTTTGCAATTTTTTTTTTGTTTGGTTAGTGACTAACCTGGTGTCAGAGTTTTTACGCTGCCCATAGGCCTCTGAATTATTTCTCAGACATGGAAAGTTTCCTCACTGTTTTTAAAGCAAGTGATAATTATACAACACACACATGAATCCGAAAAGTCAGAGGTGCATGCCTTGGGTTTGAACTTATGATATAACCTATGACTTGGGAGTAAGATGGTCACACCACTAGGCTATCATGGATGTGTATAAAGGTTTCTTATAATAAAATTGGGATAATTTTCTTTTTTGTTTTTTATTTTATTTGTGATGGGTTTGCTCTTGACTCTAGTCTAGGTCAGTGGTGACAGAGACAAAGTCGACGATGGAGTGAGCTTACCCAGAAGAAGCCTGTTCACTCTCACTTTGAAGATATTAGGGTTGTATACATTCGGAAACACAGAATTCATTTCAATTCCATTTTCTTTGTTGTAATATGCATATCCAAATTGATATATTTACATAAAACGGCTAAGGCCAATCACATTAGTTAAGACATTAAAACACATTATTTAAGTACAATAATAAAAGAATACAACTACTGGACAGTCATAATATATGCTCTTCTCACAATACTCCAGACATATTTATTTATTTATTTAAATAGAACGGCCGAAGCCAATTACACTATTTAATTATAATTTGACATAAAGTACCTATAATTGATTCAACTGTCATGCATTGTTCTCACAAAACTTCAAACATTCCGATAGTATCATCTTCCATTCATCCGCAAACATATCAAGATCTGTGTTTGAGTCCAGGAGAGTGTTAATAGCGCCTAATGCCCGAGGGATGGGTGACTTGGAGTGCGCAACTGTGCGGCAAGTTGGAACAGCCCATAAGCGGTGTTTCCTGCCACAACAGTAATTGTCTGGGACAAATAGATTGCAGATTACATTATGCAACTCAGGGTCATCGATAATCCCCCGAAAAGCTTTAAATATCAGTATCATCTGATCGTGCGACCGCCTTACTTCTAGAGAATTGAAACCCAAACAGCCCAACAGGAATTTAGTGGGATACAAGAAGGGATAAAACCCGTACATATGCTTGTATATGTTTATCTATGCAAATAGGTTTCAATAGTCAAAATTACTAGTATAACACTAGTTGATGTTCTTGATTTCTAAAACCATAACTTTAAATTTATTTGATAGAGTCATCAATCAATATTGAAATAAACCAAGGATTATTTAAGTATATAGTTTACTGTATAAAAAATAATTTATCCAACATAGCAGGCATTACTAAAGTGGATATCACGTATTATAAACATCAACTGTAACTCTATTTACCACTTCAGAGATCGTAGGTGTACATAATGTACATGTCTCATTTATGTATAGGCGTAACAAGAATCCGATAAGACCGCTTTTTTACTGTACTCTGAGCACAAATACCACAATCACATGGAATAGTTACTGTTGACAATAAGAAAAGAGTGTAAATACAACAAAATTAGATGAAAATACAGCAAACATTCTCACTTTTGTGGCCATAATCTCCTCGTAGAAGCTCTTCAATTGAAATTGATCGTATTCATACATTTTTACATCAGTTGAGAGGCATATTCGACATATTTGTAAGTTCGACATCTTGCACTATTTATTTTAAACACGATAACACACAGATTTTGATAGATAAAACGCGAAAATTGGCGTAAATAGAATAATAATTAATAACGCGGCATCAGCACAGCACACAATTAGGGATATTCCGATTCTAGTAAATATGAGTAGGTACTCGATACTTTTGATTCGATACCAAGTATTTATAGCATCGAATCAATCTTGCGATACATACTCGGTATCGAAACAAAAGTACTTGGTATCAAATCGAATCAGCATCCCCATTTCAAAAAAATAAAATTTCTGAACGCATCAGACAGAATGAGAGAGCAAAAGCCCTCTCGCTCGGTTACTGGTTATCAAGTGGTGGCGTGGGTGACGCGTTGTCCTTTTCTCGCGCCAGGCAAGCCGAACACGTCCGACTTCGCCCGACCGCCCGAACCGAAAGCGAGAGAGACGCCCCGCCCGGCATACGCCATAACCGCCCGCCATTTAAGTTTTCATTGTCAACATAATTAATTGTGAATAATGCAAGTGATTGTTTACGAGTAATTTTATTTATTGTAATCATCGGCTTATTATTGTAATGTTATCATGGCACCACCAAAATCAATAATATGGACACATTATACCAAAGTAAACGAAACAATTGCGAAATGTAAACATTGTTTTAAGTCTGTGAAGTATTGTGGCAATACGTCCAATTTATTCAAGCATTCTAAAACTCATGGAATTACTGTGGAAGGCAAATTACAGAAACAAACAAATAAAGGGACCAACGAAAGGTAGGATCCTAATTTTTATATTTTGCGACTGCTTTTCTAAAATGTTAAGTAAAAAAGTAGATTAGATCCTCTTTGTACAAAAATTTAGTTTTGTATCCAGCAGTGGCACTGTGACAGTCTTTATACTGATAATATATGACATGATTAGATGATGGACTATAAGATAATTCGCTTGTATGCATACGATTTAAACAAAGGTTATGTTATGTGTTTGTTATTGTTAAGTGGCTGTAGTGTAGTGTTGGAGTTGGGATTATCGATACTTTGCAGATTATCGATATATCGAGTGTTAATTTTTGTTCTTATGTTTCAGTTCAAAAAATACAGCCAGCTCAAAGCATTTAATGGAAGATGATCAATCCCAACCATCAACATCAAAAATTTCAGAAGATCACGATGATGGTTCTAGTGTAACCACATTAACTAGTATGGACACGGAGACTGGAAATGAGCTTTTTCTGAGCAGTTCAATAAAGGATGCGTTTGATCGAATTTCATCTAATAAAGGTAAAAAATAGATATTTAATTAAATATTAACAAAAGAATATTAATACAGATAGTATTAGTATTATTGACAAAAATATAAATATTTAATTTAATATTACATGTATTAAAATTAAGTTTTTTTTTCAGCTGGTGGTATGAGGTATAATAGAATTATTCAAGCATTGATATTTTTTATGTGTCAAGATATGCGTCCATTTAACATAGTTGAAGGTCAAGGCTTTTTGCGACTTGTAAAAGAACTGGAACCTACTTTTAAAGTTCCTAGGGCAAAGTATTTAAAGAAAAGGACTACCGAAAAGTATGAAGCTTGTGTTACTATTTGTAAGATCAAATTATCCAAGATAGACAATTTCTGTTTAACGTTAGACATATGGACAGAGACAATGAATGAAGTAGGATTCATGGGTGTCACCATACATTTTGTAGAAAATGGTAATATGTGTATGTATCTTGCACCTCGTGCATTAAGTGAGCGACATACAGCTGATTACATATCGGAAAACCTGCTTGATATTTTGAAAAAATGGGATATTCCACTCACCAAAATTCGTGCAGCCGTAACAGATAATGCCAGTTCAATGTTGGCTGCCATACGAATGTCTTTAGGCGAAAAAAAACATTTACCGTGTTTTGCGCACATTATAAATCTTGTGGTTGAAGAGGCACTAAAGTTACCCAGTGTTAAATCAGCTGTTATAAAAGTACGAGAAATTGTTAATTGGATAAAAAATAGTGTTGTGCAGTCGGATAAGCTACGAAAAATCCAAATGCGTAATAATGTTTCGGAAGAATCAGTTTTAAAACTTATTGCAGATGTAAGAACTAGATGGAACTCAACTTTTTTTTATGTTAGAGCGATTCCTAAAGTTAAGAATAGTAATATCAGAAATTGTAATTGAGAGTGTAGTGGCTCCAAATTTGTCAAGTGCTGTGGAAATGGAAACCTTGAATGAGCTTACAGCTGTATTGAAGCCTTTTGAATACGTAACAAGAGAATCATCGGGCCAAAAGTATGTAACAATCTCCAAAATTATACCAATGCTTAATTGCTTAACTACAGAACTGAATAGTATCACTCCAAACTCTGCTATAGTTAAAGAATGTAAGGATATTTTATTGCGAGAGCTGAAAAAGAGGTATGGGATGATTGAATTAAACGATCATGCAGCCATTGCTACACTTTTAGACCCAAGGTTTAAAAACCTGCATTTCCAAGACCCCTCTGCATGCGGAAGGGCTATTCAAAAACTTAGAACTATGGTTGTCGGACAACTAAGTAGCCCAAGTGAGTCAGAAGATGATGTCTCATCTACTGCACCACCTGAATACGATTTTTGGAAACATCATAAGGAGTTAGCACATGGACATAAGAAGAAAAAGAAATCTCATCAGGGAGATGAAGTTTCTCTTTATTTATCAAATCCAGTAGTTTCTCTTAAAAACAACCCATTTGCAGAATGGGATGACATGAAGTTTGTCTGTACAAGTATGCACAGCAATATTTAATTGTTGTTGCAACATCAGTTCCTAGCGAGTGCCTTTTTTCCAAAGCCGGTGCAACAATGTCCCAAACAAGGAACAGATTGTCTCCAAAATACCTCGAACAGTTACTGTTTTTGGGCAATCTTGATGTTAAAGAGTTTTTTGTTTAAAGTAGGTATGTATTTAACGTGACGCAAAACGTTTGTAATAAAAGATTGTTTTTCCTTCTCAATTTTGTTTTATTTATCGTCCTTCAATGTTCATTGTTAGTTTCCTCAAAATAAAAATAAAATAAAAAAGACCTGAAAGTATCGATATGAGTAAGTATCGATACTTTAGGAGAATTTGTTTGAGTAGTATCGAAAAAAGATTTGAGTACTATCGAAATGAGTAGGTATCGATACTTTGATGGTATCGGAACATCCCTACACACAATATAAAAATGACAGCTGCAGTGTTGCTATGAAATAATTTGTTTAGTTCCCAGAAGTTGTTTATACGATTATTTCTAAACTGTGCGAAGCCAAAAGGAAAAAAAGAAGATTATTTCTTGGGACAGAGTTTTAGTAACCTTTTGCATTTGAATTGGGGTCAAAAATCCTTTTAAAATAATAATATGTTTCTTGGTATCGTTATCTTTGTGAAATAATAACGGGGGTTGGCATTGCCAACCCCCGTTATTATTTCTTGCCAACTTGGCAACTTAAAACTTTTGACAGATAGCGCTAGCATAGCTTTCCTCTGTCACATTTGTTTTTCAAGTTGTGTGTTTGGTTTTGTGATTGTTTTCATCAAAATATCAAGATGGATACTATGAAAAACATGTACTCAACATGGCGAATAAGCGAGCTAAAGGCTGAACTGAAAAAACAAGTTGCTTCTTTAGGGTGAGGACAAACGAGCGTAATTGATGCAAAATGAGTTCACCTCATTTTGCGTCGCTGAGTGGTACAAGCAGGACTTTAGTATGAAATTGAATGCAGCGTAAATTTCGTGACTCATTTTACGCGACTCACAGCTCAAAAAATTACGCTCGTTTGGCCTAACCCTTACAAGGAAGAAAAGCAATTTTACATCAAGCTTTTTTATTTATAAAATAGTTTTGTTTGTGGGAAGTACACAATAAAGTAATTATACTTTTCGCCAACTATACATTACTAGTAAAAGCCAAATTGGACATACAGTTTCATACGGAACACATAACAGTGAGTTCGAAGGGGTTGCACTTCCCGCAGCGCCGAAGACGCTTTATATAAGCATTGTATAAAATCATAAACAAACAAATACTTCGTACAAATGAAAATAGTAGCGCCACTTTGACAGTTGCCAACCCCAATCCCGAAACAATATTTTTTCTAAGCAAATGGGGATATTTTTTTCTATGGTAACAATTTTTTATGACTGGTTCAATTTAGTTTAGTTTAGTTAAAAGCTATATTTTAGGACAAAGTATTTTTCGCAAAAATCTATCAAATTGATTTGTAAATACAGTAGCAGTAGGGACTGGAACTTGTTTGTTTGGTTGAACGCTCTAATCTCAGGAACTGCTGATTCGAATTGAAAAATTATTTTAGTAGTTATTGGATAGTCCATTTATTGAGGAAGCTATAGGCTATATAACATCACGCTACGCTATTAATGAAAAATGTTACAAAAACGGGATTTATTCCTTTTGAGAGCTTCCGTTGCGTGCGCTGCCTAAAAGGTTAAAGTTACGCAACAATCATGTATGACGGAATTGTTCCTCTTAAAATGTTCTAAAAAAAGTCAGCATATGTCTATATTTTAAGGATGGCTCACTATAACTTTTTTAATGGTAATCAAATATATTAACGCTGAAATGTTTGTTTGTTTGTTTGTTTGAACGCGCTAATCTCTGGAACTAACTACCTAATTCTTTTTGCATTTGATAGCCCAATTCTTGAGGAAGGCTAGGTTATTTAATATCACGATATGACCCTTAGGAGCCGAGCATAAAGTCAGACAGAACACCAAGCGAAAACTAAGTATTCGCGGGGTGGCTAGGCTATGCGATGCGATGGAGTGGGTCGGAGGAATAAGAAATTTCACGCGGAGGATATCGCGAGCAGAAGCTAGTATTGAACATAGGAACGCACACCACTCGGTCCGTCTTTTTAGGGTTCCGTACCAAAGTGGTAAAAAGGAACCCTTATGGTGTGACTCAGTCTGTCTGTCTGTCTGTCACAGCTAGATATCTCAAGAACTACTAATGCTATCAACTTGAATTTTGGAATAGTTTTAGATGACGTTTGCTCAACTATTTTGCAAATAAAAAAGAAATAAAAATGTATATATATTTTTTTGCAACAGGGACTGAATGGGGCTCTTAAAAATTCGAAGTGGGGCTTCTAGGGCATCATATGAAAGAGCGCTGTTTGCACATTCTCAAAACTTTTTTTTTAGGCAGCATATTTTTCGACTTATGATGAAATTTTTTTATAAAAATACCGTCCCCCTTATCTCCGAAGTTTGTATAGACAAATATCTGAAATTATTCTGTGTGATAGAAGTTTATGTAATGATTACAGGAAAAATAAAATGATGTCTCTAAATAGCATACTTTTTTATATATATGATGGTGCGGAACCCTCGGTGCGCGAGTCCGACTCGCTCTTGCCCGGTTTTTTTTTAGTGAAGGGCGGTGGAGATCAGCGGCTATCGGCACCTCGTCCCCCCTTCACCGCTCGCTACTCCCGTAGCCCCAGTGGCGGGCGGTACTACGTTTTGTCTCCAACAACAGCTATGTTAGTTAGATTAACAGTACCTAGATACTTTCCAGTTAAATAAATAAAATAAATAAAATAATAATTTTTTTATTTAACTTCAGTTGTACAAGAAAAACACTTATCTTAACACTATGCGGCATTACAACTAAGGAAACAGAGTGTTTTCGATGAACTCTGGCACCCAAAGTAAGATTTAACTTGTGTTTAGGGTGCCAGCGTCCTCGCCTATGATTTGAACATACAGCAGTAGTAGTAAGACGAGCACAGATCATCATGATTAAATTATAATAATATATTACAAAGCTAATGCAACTATGATGTATCCTGTTTATCTACCTATATAAATGGTTGTGTGTGTGTGTGAGCAAGAGATAATATTATGATGAAAACCTGTGTATTATGAAAGTCAGTATAAATATATATAATTCTGAACATATTTCTTTATTTTATATATAAAATATATATATATAACATTTGGTTAAGCGATCGATATCTGTAGTAGATCTTCAGTCTTATTGTAAGTCAATGTCAAGAGCCACTTAGTGACTTCGGTTTTGCATTCGTTTAGACACATGGGAGCAATGGAACAGAGTTTATTTATTTTATTATATAAATGGTTAGACAGTACACCAAAATGACGCTGAGCAATGGCCGTTCTACAACCGTGAGTTGGGCATACTTCGAAATGTCTACGCTTTTTGTTAGCATTCGGATCATATTCCACAGAAGGGTGTTTGCGCAGTATAGTGCCAAGGACAAAGAGCTGTCTCACAGTAAGAACCTGACATTCGGTTAAATAAAGTTAAATATTTTAGCCGTGAGTCGCTCGTGACCGTGACATTCAGGAACGTACCTAACAATACTGAAACCAAATAGAAAATCAATCTTTCGAATTTTCTCCTCACAGTTTTTCTGCCCTTCGTCAAAATCACAGAAGCTCCATCAAGGTTTGATTTACGCTATCAAAAATGATTAGACTTTTTATCTACAAAGATTGCAACCTATTGCAACCTTAGTAACTACCTATCGACCTTACAGTTTATTATATTGGACGTCTACCGCGAAATAGCCTCCCCTAAATTGACCGTGACCGGTGTTTTAGCGAATTTAGTGCTTTATCATTTAAGGGAGACTACATACATACTTAACCGACTTTTTTTAATTTGCGTAATATTATTGTATGTACAGTCGCCAGCACATCAAGCTACTACAATCTTTCACTTTAATAGATTTTCAACTTCATCGCTAAAATATTAGGTTCAAGGTTGATTGGGAAAAGGGGTTTGAACCTTTTGGGCATCGTCCCGGTTCTCCATCTTGATTATTTTTCAAAATAGCCATGATAAGCGCAAATATTTAACTCCATTTCCATTTTTAACTTTAACTGTATAGGTAATGTGACAGTTTAGGACATTATATCACATACATTTTTTGTTTGTCTATATGCCCCCTATCCATGAATAAAGGTATTATCGTGCTACGCCATTTTGTAAAATAATCAAGATGGCGAACCGAGACGAGGCTCAAAAGGTTCAAACCCCTTTGACAGTTTCAGATAGCTTGACCTGCTGGCGTCTGTAGTTTTATAACTTGTCTTTTTGTTATGCTGAAAATGTCGTGAGTGGTGGTGGTGCATTTACTCTGTAGCTCAAACTGTGTGCAATATTGTAATGTGTAACCGTTCATTTTTCCAACAAAATAAAATAAATAGATAATGGCGCCGATTCGCTTGTTCACAAACTAAACAAAATTTAAGTTCAGTGTATCTTTTATATCTATATCATTAAGAAAAGGACAGAAGATAAATATTAGTTTAGTCCTGTCCAATTAGTCAGTGCCTGATGTAAATTGACGTATTTTCAGTAGCCAACTTTTAAATCACGTCTAAACTTGTCTACGGAGTATTTTAAGTAGACTAAACTGATATTTATCTTTTGTCCTTTTCTTAATGAACTAGAAAGAAAAAGATGCGCTGAACATAAATTAAGTTTAGTTTGTTAACAAGGGAATCGGTGCCGATAGCTTACTTTATTATAATGTGCATGTATCTATGGTATTATACTGCATTAGTTTTAGAAAGTTCGGGTCACTTTCGGTATTATTCTGCTGCTTTCATAACAAAGAACTTCAGGGCATGTTTCACAGTGTCGGGATAATTGTAATTTGTGGAAAATACAGGAATGAAAGCTGGAGTCAAAATCAAAAATCAAAATCAAAAGTCATTTATTCAAACTAGGCTGAGAATCAGCACTTCTTGAACGTCAAAATTACATAAGACAGTCCCCCAAAACGCCCGCCCTTTACCACTTCCTAGTGCTTTAGCTGGGGAGAAGAAGTGGCGCAACAAACTCCCCAGCAGCACAGCTGTCTGTTCAGTTAAAAAAAAAAAAGATTCTATATAACACTGCGCATAATAATTTAGGTACATTACGCAACACAAAACATTAAATTAAATTATTTGCTATAAGTAAGCTAGCACACGCCAATATACCAAAAAAAAATTAAATCGAAAACTATACTCAAGCAGAAATAAAAATACAAAACTAAAAACGTAAGCAGAACTTTATACTTAAATAAAGGCCTCCAGTGATAAAGGATGTGCCCACTTCCATATATGAAGATTGTATATGAAGCTGAAACTCGAAGTCACAAATGATAAACTAGGACCATCGAAGTAAAATAAACAAAGTTAATTACTAATAACAAAACAAAACCAAGAACAGCAGGATGACCAGTCACCACAAGCAGCACCCGTTCACGCACGAGCATAACGCAGAGTTCAGCCATCACCCCCCTCGCCATATTTGAGGGAAGGAGTAGGAGTAGGTGTGTTTTCACCGACTTATTAGAAGGTTCTGTATTCGACCAGTATTTATGTATGTTTGTATGTCCACGATTTTCTCAAATACTATTGAACCAATTTTGAAGATTGTTTCATTAACGTGATCTACGTAGTTTCAGGAAGGTTTTCGTATATTGTAAATTATGTAATAATTCTTATAAATTATAAATGTCCTGTATTTCCGGTATTTCCAAGCAGAATTTGATGATTCTGCTTTTCATTCGTCTTGGGTTTATCTAATTGTTTATAAACTAAAAACGTAAAAATAATTGAAAAAAGTAAAAACAGACTTCAAAAACCTAAAAGAAAAAAAAACTTTTTAGCAAAAAATAAAACCGACTTCCAAAACAAAACACTACAAAGTGAAAAATAACTTTAATTTCGGTAGTCGGTGTCTTGGGTTTTGTATTTTCGTTTTTTGCCACCGACTTCCGAAATTAAAGTTATTTTTCACTTTGTAGTGTTTTGTTTTGGAAGTCGGTTTTATTTTTTGCTAAAAAGTTTTTATTTTTCACTTTTTAGTTGTGGAACCTACCCCACACTAATTCGAATACATAATTGAGCACAATAATTGTAGATATAGCCATGTAAATAACAGTGATAGGAAGTTATTAAAACACCATCACATCATCCACATAAAATAAGTGAAATATAGAAATATACGCATTATTGAAGCTAACTCAAAAACTCCCCAAGCAAAGTTAATAAAATTTATATGGGACCACCTCGGAAGTATACCCTATCAAACAAAAAAATAATTTTTTAAATCGGTCCATCCGTCTTTGAGTAATCGCGTAACAAACATACAAAAAAAAAAAAACATACAGATGAATTGAGAACCTCCTCCTTTTGGAAATCTGTTAAAAAAAATTTCATAAAAAACTTAACAGCTTCTGAAATCGGTGCCAAGGTAAGTGAAGCTGTTAAGTATTTTATGAAAGTTATTTTTTTTCTTTTAGGTTTTTGAAGTCGGTTATAACATTTTCAAAATATTTTTTTATAATATTAGAATAATAATTGAATACTCGCACATATACGTATGACAGATTTTTTTTATCTTCACAAAATATATATTTGTCTATTAAAAAGCAAACCTACTTTTATAACAACAGGGATAAAGTAATAGATACCTAATTAGAAAATGGAACAGGGTTTGTTAAACTATAATCTATCAGATATGTTATTCGTGACTTATCAGGAGGTGCTTCGGGCCTTAAATATACCTATTAGTTATAGAATTTCCCACATGGTAGGTAGAGGTACTGTAAAGTTATGGCTACCAGAAACTGCAATGTCCGATAAGAAACTGGTTTTATAGAATGCTATTAGACAGTCGCGGCTGTGAAAAATATTGTGTGATTACGGCAATATTTCACTCACGCACTGTTAGTGATCGTATTAGAGCACGGAGGAATTTAATAGCGGGCACCGCCCATCCTCTTTTTTATTTTATTTGTGATGGGTTTGCTCTTGACTCTAGTCTAGGTCAGAGGTGACAGAGACAAAGTCGACGATGTAGTGAGCTTACCCAGAAGAAGCCTGTTCACTCTCACTTTGAAAAGATTAGGGTTGTATGCGTTCGGAAACATAGACGCAGGTAGTGAGTTCCACTCCTTTGCTGTGCGCATTATAAAAGACATTTGGAAGCGCTTAGTGCGAATTGGTGGAATAGCAACCAGGTAGGGATGGTAACTGGCAGTGCGTCTAGACATCCGATGGTAGAAGGGGGCCGGTGGAATGAAGTCGTGGAGTTCTTGGGCACACTCTCCGAAGTACAATCTGTAGAAGACCGACAAGCAGGCAACCTTGCGGCGATGAGCCAAGCTATGAAGTTTGGCATCCACCAGTTTTACGTCGCCAATGAGCCTCTTAGCTCTGCGTTCCACCGAGTCAAGCGCGGCTAGTTGGTACTTAGCTGATCCATCCCAAAGGTGACTGCAATACTCCATGCAGGATCGGACTTGCGCTTTGTAAAGGGTTAAAAGCTGTCCAGGCGTAAAGTATCGCTTCACCCTATTTAGGATGCCCAGTTTCTTGTCCGCAGTTTGGGCGTTGTACTTGATGGTGGCGCCGAAGTTGAGACCAGATGTCAACTCCATGCCTAGGAGCTCAAGACGATCAGTTACAGGAAAGATGTACCCCGAAAAGTAGGAGTTTGGGCGAAGCGACTCTTTTTAGCGGTAAAAAGAGGCCTGTGTTTTGGTGGCGTTAAAAGAGACCAAATTATCATCACCCTTTGTGCTGAGTTTGACGACTCTTAGGACATGTAGAAAATCTATCACCAGCCTCCATGCCCGCTGCATGTCACAGTAATTTTCATTACTAGAGAACAAAAACGAGTTTTGATTCTTATGTTTGCTTAGCTACCTACTGTGTTTTGGCTAATCCAGATTAAAATCCCATGTTTCCCAGAAAGTCAGTGATTTCCAAGATAAGCTGCAAAACAAAAAAAAAAAAACATGACGTGATTATGATAAATCACAAAGACCAACCAATACTTTCCAGTTTTTCTCCACCATACCTAAGGTTAAAAGAATTTGTGCGTAAGAAGCCAATCCTTCAACCTCAGGGAGGAAACGGCAAAACTTTAATTTGGTACTCCATTAATTCCTCGTGAAGATTGCGTATAAAAGATTATCTTTCTACTGCGGCAGTAGGGTAAAAAGTAGCATCTACAGGCCCCTTAACAGTGACTAAATCGACAAAATTGCCGAGTTCATATTATTCTAGAAAAAGTGTAAGTCATCACTTAAATTAAGCATGTCTTGTACCTACCTACTTACCTGTCTCATGTCGGAAATAAGTTAAGGTTCCTAACTTAGACAGACAAAGGAGATAGTTGGATGATTTAGGAGTGGAATGGAATATCTAAGCATAAATGGTGAAACCTATGTATAATAAATGGGAATATTATAGTGAGCGGTGACTGGTTAGTTTGTTAGAGGTTAAAGGCAATTTAGAGGTCAGATGGTGGTGTAGAACTAGAATTTTGGCTTCATAAACATAATATAGTAGCTTCTGCCCTCGGCTTCGCCCGCGTGGAGGTCGAAAATTATCCCCAAAGACTCTCTAAAATCGCCGTCTAGTAGTACCACCATATATTCCGTGATACTTTGGTTGCTCTTGATATCCTTGACAGGCCAGTTGGCGTGATTGGTTAAGATACCACCATCATGCCGCAGGTCGTGGGTTCGATTCCCATCCAGGACAAACATTTGTGAGCATGAAACATTGGTGCTGTTTGTTCTGAGTCTGGGTGTAATTATCTATATAAGTATATGGATTTACAAAAAAAAAAAAAGTAGTATATGTAGTATATCAGTTATCTGGTTTCCATAGTACAAGCTCTGCTTAGTTTGGGATCAGATGACCGTGTGTGAAATGTCCCAGGTTATTATTATTATATTAATTATTAATTTCACCCCAAATCACCTTCCCTCTCCTACAACCCAAAACTACATTTGCTAGACGTCACTACCATTACCTAAGTGCCCTTACATACAATAAAATACATCAAAAACTTAACATACATATACTAAACACACACAAATCTAAAAAATAACTAAAGAATTCCTCCTCACCCTAGACTATGATGAAACAGAAGCACTGATGAAACCACTATACTAATAAATAATCATTAGTATCACGAACACTAACACACCCACAGCCACACACATGACACACTTCACGCACTCACACACACATCACACACTCATATACACATCACACACTCATACACTTCCCCCATTACAACACATCACACGCGCTTGCTCGCACACTATTGCAGCTGTTACACGTTTTAGCTTCTCGAATTTTGTACAATAATCTTAACGGACGAATGGATGGCCCCTATAACACAGGATTTTCCTAGCATGGGGGTCACAAAAATTGAGCACAAATGTAATATCATAATAACATGCATTGTATTTCTTCTTTTTGCTAAGAATAAATTATTATTATTATTATTTTGTATCTTGTTGGTACAACGTTGAACTATATTTCAATTCTCGCCTCGCACATCCTCACGCATCCAGACCTTTCACTCAAAAGATGCCTATCTTTGTTGTGAAAGGACTGGATGCGAGACGCGAATTGAAATTTTGGCATACAAATAATAATTCTCGCTCATCCCATCCCCTCCTCGCCGGTATGAAACCATCTTAACATGACTTAGGTAGATATCTATCTATATATAAACTTCAAAGTTCGAGTGACTGACTGACTGACTGATATATCAACGCACAGCCTGAAGCGCTGGTCCTAGAGAGATGAAATTTGGAGGGTGTGTTCTTTGTAAAGCGTAGATATCCAAACTCAAGCAGTGTTTACGGGATTTTCGTTAAAAAATTCTGAAATGAAATTCTGGGTCGTAGCTCGGGACGGGAGTCTGGGAGATTGGATTTGCGCACGGATATTGGCTGTTTTTTTTTTGTGTCTTCACTATCAGGAAAAATTGGTTGCTTTGTGCGCTCTCTTTAGAACGATTGAATCACAGAAATACAACGGCTTGGATTACTCCGTTATAATCATTCTCAGTAAAATAACAACATTCTGAAATATCAAAGGCAAAAGTTTAATTAAAAATTATGTCGGTAAGGTAAAATACTGTTCGTACATTTGAATATTAATGAATTAAGTACCTACTTCAACAATTTTTTCAAAGGGAAACTTTTTACCAAATTTTTCGAGGCCAATTATATTTTAAAATTAATTTGTATTTTTAGTACCTAATAATAATGATTACGAAATGCTTTGTTTTTTTGTAAGTAAACAAGATATACGTACGTATACAGGGTTTTGGCTCACAGATTTACTTACTATCTTAAATTACACCTAGTGATGGAAGAATTAGCGTAGACCATAACGCGGGTTCCGCGTTAATGAAGAAGTACCTATCGGATAAGATTATCAATCTAAAGCACAGATTAATACTTGTACTACTACTAGCTTGTACGCGGCGGACTCGACTTGTCAGTCCAATTCAGTGCGGGCTGCCACGCACCGGCCGGCTCGCACGGTCAGTTCGAGTTCACTCACACGCCACGTCGAAAAAGAAGACAACCCTAACGAGTCAGAAGGTATAAGAGTTACCTACGCGATAGAAAGAGAGGCAACTTGTAGGTGAATATAACTGTAGGTAATAAGCGTTGTGCGACCTGAATTGCACTTTGTCGTGTCTCATCTGTATTAATCTGTGTATAAAGTGGGTGTACTACACTGCCGTCGTAAGCAAAAAGGGCACAACTAACATTTAAAAAAAAATTGAGTTACATACATATTTAGAATCAGAAAAAAAGGCTAATCTGCTCAATTTTTTGTAGATTTTTTTTTTAATGTTAGTTGTGCCCTTTCTTCTTACGACGGCAGTACAGGTACACCTGTTCAACCTTCAGAGTTTACAGAGGTGTTGTTATATTATCATGTTATGTTATTCTAATCATGCCAATACGAAAATTACCCAGTATGTCTGTCTGTTACATTTTCGCGCCGGATTTTGATGTTTGGCACACGGATAGAGTATGACCTGGGTTAGGACATAGGATACTTTTATCGCGGTAGTCCCATCGTATAATTTCCGACCTCTACACGGGGAATCCACGGACAAAAGCTAGTGCTTAAACTATAGTTTATAATGACCTAACTAATTGAATTGTAAACAATTTCCATTGTGCAACTGTGTGTGACTCCCGATTGGCTCCCGACTGGCTTGGTCACCCACGGTGAAGCGAAGAGGAACCCGAGGAGAGGCTGCTCGTTAGGGCTTTTCCCAGGAAGCTGACGACGTAGCGGCCAACAGGTAGGTTACGGTGCCGCTTGGGCGACTTCGCAACTGAGGCGGGTCGTGATGTCGTATGGGGTGCATCGCGGCGGAGGGTTGGAGGCCGCGGCGGGAGAGGAGTGCCTGTATTGCGGTGCGCCGCTCACCGTACCTTCCGCGGCCTTGACGGGGTCACCACCGTCTGATGGCGGCCGCGGATGCGACCGCAGTAGAGCAGGAGTGTCGGAATTTCGTTGGCCGCTCTCCTTATCCTCTGCGCCCGGAAAGTGGTAGGCGGCCGGGCCACTGACCTGACCGGTCGCAGGGAGACCAAGGGTGCCTAGACACAGGGCCGTCTAGCGCCCATGTGCTGGTTTGGTCCATGGGGTGGTCACGGCGCGCAATGTGTTCTTGTGCGCCGGTGATGGGGGGGTGCTCCCCAGAGGAGGGTCCGGTGACGGATGGCCGCGGTGCGTTCGCGATGAGTGATAACGCGTGATCGTGTTCCCACCACAAGCGGCAGTGGAGGACACCGTGGAGTTTTAGTGGGTTGGAGTCCCACATAACTGCAATATCTCCTCGTGGTAGTGCAGTATGCATGAGTATTTCTCCACAAAAAAAGGTGCAGTGTGCATTCAATTATCATCTTTTAATTTTTCAAGTACGTATTCAGAATGAACTAACTACACTTATTCAGCACTATTCAGCTTTTGTCCAAAGAAAAATAACAGTTTTGCATGGAACGACGCGGAAAACTGAACGCATCTTCATACAAAACTGTTTTTTCTATGGACAAAAGCTGAATTGACCTGAATAAGTATAGTTAGTCCCTAAACACTCATCAAGCCTTTCCTTGAACGGCATAACTTCTACCCTAAATAAAATGAAATCCGATTAAAATCCCTACACTCAACCACAAAATAGGCCTAATACTATTACCACAGCAAGTTCTGGTCAGCCTGATAAGCTTAACTCACACGTAAGTAAAACATTTAACATTAATAATGAAATCCCCTAAACAGTTAGAATGCTAATCTTGCTCGAAACTGTTTGGACTAATTGTGTTATTACACACTGCTGTTACGGGTAGTGAATAAATGGAGCAATTTATAAATTAACATCAGCTGCAAAGATCTAAGGCAATAACAAGGTTATAAACGACCTCAGTTCAAACTCAAAAAAGTGCTGATTCTCAGCCTTATTTGAATAACTAGCTGTGCCCGCGAATTTGTTCGCGGGGCTGTCGGAAAACAGTGCCGCTTAGAGAAAATCTATTATATAAGGTTGCTGTGAGTGTGTCCATTTAAAAAGGGAGAATCTTTCGCCCAGGCTTGGTGAGTTTTCCTAGTAAGAAGTTGCCAAAAAACTTGTGTTATTTAGGAAAATGCTTTTCTATATACAATGTTAGCGGTGGAACCACCAGGAGCGTACACAAAAAGGTTGCTAGGGTTGCTCACACGCGAAAGAGCTACATAAAGTTGGCCGTGGGAAAGGCAACCAATACTAAGATCCACCCCCGCAACGGACAATGTATCTGGCCCTGAGCTTTGTTAATGGTCATTGCGTAACATAGGCAGACGGAGAATTGCACACGTTTAAAATTAAACGAAAAGTTATTAGAAATGAGAAAAAATCTGGGAATAAAAACAACATCACCGGCGCCACAACCTGTTAAGATTTCGGTTTCGATGACGTTGTGTTGGAGATTGGTGACTATGAGCCGAGTGCCGTTGCAAAGTTTAGGAGGGCTTAAATATCTGAGAAGAATAATTGGCACACCGACTTTTAAATAAACTTTGTGTGAAAGAAAGAAAGAACGAAAACATGTTTATTCGGCACATGCCATAAGTGTGCTGGACGACCGGGTGTGTTAAGAGATTCTAAGAACTCTACTGGATAGTGTGTGGCATCTTCTTCTTCCGCAACAGTGTTAATCGAAGTATATTGCTTACTTTCCACAGAAACATGTGCCAATATTTGTGTATTTATTGCTGCCGCTTGGTCGTTGCGGCGGGTCGAAATAGCTCGTTGGCACAGCCAAGCGGGAGCGTGGTTCTCAATATCTGTGGGATTCTCATACACAGAACAAATGAGTTTCAGCTGTGAAGCAACGGAACAACATAGGTTCTCCACCAAAATTACTTTACCATCTTGTGTGGGATATGTACCGTCATCAATTTGAAAAAGTAAATTTGAGAACTCTTGCGCGTTCGGGTTCCCTCCCAGATGTGCTCGCATATTTAAACTCAAATGAGTTTATATGACATTGTGCCATAGAATCGAACTTTCGGCAGGCACTAATTTCAACGGCTCTCGTTCCTCGGGGTATTATCGGGAGTGTCTGCCTAAAATCACCACAAAAAAGTACCGTAATGCCTCCCATCGGCCGCTCATTTTGCCTTATGTCCCGCAAAGTTCGGTCTACTGCTTCCACAGCCTTGCGGCTTGCCATCGTGCACTTGTCCCAAATTATTATGACACAATCTCGTAAAACCCGAGCTGTATCGCTATTGCGGAAACGTTGCAAACCGGGCTTCCTGTTCGTTCCAAGTCGATGGGAATTTTGAACATTGTATGTGTGGTTTTTCCTCCGGGCAACAATGTGGCTGGTATTCCTGCGCAAAAAATCTTCAGCAAACTTATTTTGATACTTTTGCCACAACTGCCAAGCATCCGCTAATCAAAAAGTTCTGCTTACGTTTTTAGTTTTGTATTTTTTCTCTGCTTGAGTATACGAGTAGTTGTCGATTTTTTTTCTTTTCTTCTTTTTTTTCGTATATTGGCGTGTGCTAGCTGACTCATAGCAAATAATTAAATTAAATTTAATGTTTGTGTTGCGTAATTACTTAGATATATTATTTTGCGCAGTGTTCTATAGAATATATTTTATTTTTTTATTTTTTAGCTGAACAGACAGCTAGGCAGCTGTGCTGCTGGGGAGTTTGTTGCGCCACTTCTTCTCCTCAGCTAAAGTACTAGGAAATGGTGAAGGGCGGGCGTTTTGGGGGACTGTCTTATGTCATTTTGACGTTCGAAATCTGCTAATTCTCCGGCTAGTTTGAATAAATGACTTTTGACTTTTTAATCCACAAAAGGTCAGTAAGATGGCAAACAGATGACGCAAGCGATATGGACTATCGCTGAGGCATTTCTCGGCTAAAGCATCATCCCAATGCTGATCTCCATCCAATAAATGACGTGCGAGGCAAGCAGCCTGGTATGTGGGATATTCAATATCATCCACTTTACGGAGCTCAGTAAAAGAAGTAGGTCTTCGTTCTACGTGCAGAAGGAGACCTAAAGAGTAACACTCTGAGTTATTCGGGTGCATAGTGTACAGACGTCCAATCACGTGTTCCTGGAAAACTCCAAGTTCGCCTTCCAGAGCAGTTGCACGTCTTCTACGGTTGAAAACACCTTGCTGCTTGTTGTACGTGTAATAAATAAGATGGAACCTCGTTATGGATTTCGTGTGATCTGTTTGGCAGAGGCGAAAGAATGCTATCAAGGTGGTTTGTCTCGGATTGTCTAACCTTTTGGTGACATTTTCAGATTTAAAATACACTCGTTACCCACCCTCAAGGTGTACATCGAGATGCATGACCGGTGCCTCCGAGGAGTTTATGTATCGGCCAGATTGATATCTCGTGACTTCATTATATTCATTGCGATTTCTCAACGCGAACATAGCTTGGTCGCCTATCTTTATTAACATATAAACAACGAATTGGAAACCTTTAATTAGCCTAACTTTTGATTGGATCATTGGGAGTTATATTCACAATGTGTCGCGTAAGTTTGCGCGCGAAGTATGCGAAAATAACCACACTAAAACAACACACGATCTCACAAAAGACACCTAAATGAGTTTACGTTAGTATAATTTCGGGTCAATAGATGTCGTTACGTGTCTACGTTACGCAATGAAAAGTTCTTGTTGAACACCATAGATTGGTTAATATCTTTTGATAGAGTAAAGCGATTACGGTGAAACGAAAACTAAATGTTACCCCGTTTACACAAAGAGTATAAAAGTTAACTCTACTGGATTCGTACTTTTTACGTGATACTGTAACAAAAAAAAAAACTGGTCAAGTGCGTGTCGGACCACGCACAATGAAGGGTTCCGTAGTTGGGATGAATTTATCCCAAGAACAAACTTAACATTGTAGTTGAAAAACATGTTCTCCCATACATTCCAACTACAAATGTCAATAGTTAAACGAAAAGGATCCAACCCACATTACACCTAATGTGGGTTGGATCCTTTTTCTTTAACTATGGACAAATGTAAGTTTGTACCTACGCACAATACTGAGAGATTTACCTTGTTGTTTTTAGACCATCGATTTCTTATAGATGTTCCTGTAATTTATAGGTATTGAACTATACTGAAGATAAGGGGGAGGGGGAATGGTCAATTTTCGTCTATTTTCTTAAATAAATTTAAAATGGTTTATTTAAAATTATATAAAAATATATTTATTTGAGACCCTTAAAGTGAACCCTTTCATTTGATATGTCAGACGGTACAGTTTGCAATTATTATTTTTTTGTAATTCTTATTTGCCCTCCAAAAGTGAACCCCATATTCAAAAATTCCATTTATGTTACACGTCCGTGTTTGGGTCACAGAAATTCATACGTGTACCCAATTTTAACTTAATCGGTTCATTAGATTCGGAGCAAATTGGCTATTATATATTATATATATTTTCTGTATTTTTTTTTCAAAATTTTGGCTCAGTAGTTTTGGAGATACGGGAATGGTAAATTTTCGTCTATTTTCTTAAATAACTTGAAAACAATTTATTTTAAAATTAAAATATATATATAATATATAATACTACGAGTATTCTCCGTATCTCCGAAACTACTGAGCCTAAAATTTAAAAAAAAATACAGAAAATAGTTCTATATACCTATCCTATACCTAGAATTTATGGGAGAACATGTTTCTCAACTACAATGTTAAGTTTGTTCTTTGGATAAATTCATCGCAACTACGGAACCCTTCATTGTGCGTGGTCCGACACGCAGTTGGCCGGTTTTTCTGTGGGATTTTTGTATGAACTATTGTTTGGACAGGCCAACGTCCGTGGGGAAAATTAGTTTCAAATAAAATACGATTTATGGTCAGCTTTGCCACAAGTCCAGTTCTAAAAGTTTTCCCAACAACTGAAACATCTGAAGTCGACTTACCTACCTGCTATTTATATGTTTTTTCGGTGAAAATAGGTTACGCAATAAAACCTGCAACTTTACTTAGCCGTGCCGTATCGTTAACTAAAGTATTTGTCACGTGAATCAATCTAGCTAGCCTTTTCCCAACTGTGTTGGGGTCGGCTTCCAGTCTAACCGGATGCAGTTGAATACCAGTGTTTTACATGGAGCGACTGCCTATCTGACCTTCACAACCCAGTTACTGGGTAATATTAGGTTGGGGAAAAAGTCTTTTCGCATTATAGTATGTATGAACTTGTAATAAAATCTCTTTGGCTATACTATTTGTATCTGGCTGGTTTTGGTATCATTGAAAGTTTAAATTTTAAAGAACATAATTCCAAATTCAAATTAGGAAAATGTGTGATTTTCATTTGTTTTTCGTACCGTCAAGATGAGTGAATCTAATGAAGAAATTCGATACATTTTAAAATTTTACTACAAAAAAGGTAAAAATGCAACGCAAGCCGCGAAAAAAATTTACGATGTTTATGGACCTAGTGTAGTGTCTGTGAGAGTAGCACAAATTTGGTTTAAGCGTTTTCAATCCGGAAATTTTGATGTCAAAGATGCACGTCGCTCTGGTCGCCCTATTACGGATAAAATGGATGCCATTTTTGAAAAAGTGGAGCAAGATCGGCATATCAGTAGTTACGACGTAGCTGAAGAACTGGAAATTGACCACAAAACAGTTTTGGCGCATTTGAAAAAAACTGGGTACACAAAAAAGCTCGACATTTGGGTACCTCACGAGCTCACTGAAAGAAACCTAATGAACCGTGTACTCATTTGTGATTCTTTATTACGACGTAATGAAACCGAACCATTTTTGAAGAAGCTGATAACTGGTGATGAAAAGTGGATCACGTATGACAAGAACTTGCGAAAAAGGTCGTGGTCAAAGGCCGGTCAGGCTTCACAGACTGTTGCGAAACCCGGGTTAACTCGCTGGTGATGCTGTGTGTGTGGTGGGATTGGAAGGACATTATTCATTATGAGCTGTTACCACCAGGCAGGACCATCGATTCTGAACTCTACTGCGAACAACTGATGAGATTAAAGCAAGAAGTTGAGAGAAAGCGGCCGGAATTAATCAACAGAAGGGGTGTGGTTTTTCATCATGATAACGCTAGACCTCACACATCTTTAGCCACTCAGCAAAAATTAAGAGAGTTTGGCTGGGAGGTGTTAATGCATCCGCCGTATAGTCCTGACCTTGCACCTTCAGATTTCCACCTGTTTCGGTCTCTTAAGAATTCTTTAGGCAGTTTCAGGTTAACATCACGAGAGGACTGCCAAAACCACTTGTCGCGGTATTTTGACCAGAAGTCCCAAAATTTCTATAGCAATGGGATCATGTCCCTACCTACAAGATGACAAATCGTTATCGAACAAAATGGTACCTACATACTTTAGTTAAATGTAAATAAACTATATCAAAAAATGTTTTTAATTTTCTTAAAAAATGCGAAGAAACATTTTCCCCAACCTACTCGTATTACAATACCCCTTGGTAAGACTGGTTGTCAGACTTTCGGGCTTCTGACGACCCGTAACGACTGTCAAAGATCCTCGAATGACAGCCGGGACTAATGGCTTAACATGCTTTCCGAGGCACGGAGGATTCTCGGTATGAAAAGATGGTCACCCATCCACAGACCAACCCCGGCAAGCGTAGCTTAACCTGATGGACCGATCCATGCGGCTGTTATTACTTAGCCACGAGCTCCTCTTACTTATGTCACGTCATGAAGGTAAATAGTAAAATATAAAAATGTGTTCACCATTGATGTATAAAATAGGGTCAATGGTGTTAGCATAAAAATTCAGACAGGTAGCGAGGTAGCACGCAATATTATGTACCATAATTAAGATTAATTAGGTTGGAGCTAGTGCTATAATATACTTAATTTTATTAAAACAATGTTACTTTAATGAGTTAATAGAAAAAGTGACCAAGTGCGTGTCGGACTACGCACAATAAAGGGTTCTAGTTGGGATGAATTTATCCCAAGAATAAGAACAAACTTAACATTGTAGTTGAAAAACATGTTCTCCCATACATTCCAACTGCAAATGTATAGTATGTACGCACAATATTGAGAGATTTACCATGTTGTTTTAAGACCATATATTTCTTATAGGTTTTCCTGTAATCTATAGGTATAGATATATTTTCTGTATTTTTTTTTTCAAAATTTTAGGCACAGTAGTTTTGGGAATAAGGAGGGGGAATTGTCAATTTTCGTATATTTTCTTAAATAACTTAAAAAAAAACATATTTGAGACCCTCACCTCCCCTTTTATTTGATATGTCACACGGTACAGTTTGCAAATATTTTTTTTAATTTTCTTATTTGGCCCCCAAAATTGAACATATTCAAAATTCATTTATTTACGTCACACGTCCGTGTTTGGGTCACACAATTTCATATGTGTACCAAATTTTAACTTAATCGGTCCATTAGATTCGGTCAGATGGACAGACACACACACGAGTGATCCTATAGGCCATAGGGGTTCCGTTTTTTCCTCTTGAGGTACGGAACCTTAAAAATGGGACTAAATGGAGTGGTCCTTGAATATATTCATAAACTGTACTTTATTTAGATTTTTTATGGGCGCGGAAAGTAAAATTAAATTAAAAGTAATTCCAGCATTACCCCAACTCCAATCCAAAACGAATATTAAGTGCTCTATATGCATTTTCTTTTATACGTATAGGGCACAGGCTACACTGGGAACAAAGCGAAACGAAAACAGTGTGGCCTGTACGTATATTTTTTTTTATAAAGTAGAGATCAGGGACTATAGTTGTGAATACTACGCATTAATTTTTCATGGAATAATTAGGTACCTATCTACAGGGTTATTTGTAAAAGACCAGCAACCTCTTAAGGGGTCATTGTACTCATTATTATGAACAACTTTTACTATGCGACCAAACCTGAAATCGCGAAATAAAAATCAGCTGTTCAGTACATTTATGTTTGCATAATTCGTCAAAATGTACTGAACAGCTGATTTTTTCGCGATTTCAGGTTTAGTCCCATATTAAAAGTTGTTCATAATGAGGAGTACAATGACCCCTTAAGAGGTTGTTGGTGTCAATAAACCTGTATAAATAAAAATCAATTGTCGAATATATGTACGCGCATCACTTCAAAACGGTTGCACCTATTTGGCTAATTCATTTTTTGTTGTGTTTGTAATGGTCAGGAAAAGGTTTGTATTGTTTATATTTTTATTCTTGACAGGCCAGCTGGCGTGGTTGGTTAAGATACCACCTGCCATGCCGCTGGTCGTGGGTTCGATTCCCATCCAGGACAAACATTTGTGTGCATGAACATGTCTGTTTGTCTGGGTGTAATTATCTATATAAGTATATATTTACAAAAAAAAAGTAGTGTATGTAGTTTATCAGTGATCTGGTTTCCATAGTACAAGCTCTGCTTAGTTTGGTATCAGATGACCGTGTGTGAACAATGTCCTAGGATATTTATTATTTATTATTATTATTATTTATTTATTATTATTATTATTGGCCGGGAAAATGGGAAAATTCAGGAAAACTGAAAGTGCATTTTCCATCGGAATTTAAAATGAATTATTGAAATTTTGACAGGACAACGTTTGTCGGGCCAGCTAGTTTATTATATAAAGAGATTTAGATAGCGTTCGACTTTTGAGGGGTAGACATAATTGTTCGACTTCGAGTTTCATTAAAAAGTCCTTTCATATATCAAGATATCTCCACAAAACGAAACTCTATATTAATAACACTTTTCAATATAAATACCTTTCACACAATTTCACGTTCATGGAAGAGTAGGTAATACCTACCTATTCTCATCAAAGGCAAACCTTTGAATAGCGTACCCGGTATCCTTTAGCAAGGGATTAAAGGTGAACGGCAGTCGCTACATAGAGATTTTCGCTATAATAAGTTACGCAATTTTCCATAAGGGTACCATACATGACCAATTTTACCTTCAGTTTTACCTCATCGACTGATAGAATGACCTGTTTTGTACTACCTACTTCAGTTCTACTTTAGCCGTTGTTCCTGCACCTGATCTCCCTTAGGTCGTGTCGGAAAGTCGTCCCATCGGACTGTGAGAGTGAGGGAAGAGAGCGTGCACTTGAGGCACAGCCATCAGAGTTCTAGGCGAAAGGCATCCAAACTTTGCCGGATTGTTGGCAAGAAGTCTTAGATGCCAATGGTGATTAAATCATTGACTAAGCTTTTTGTATTGTAATAATAATAAAAATATAAAACGTAAGACAAGTGTCTCATTACTTTTGTGCCAACCTGATATTATCTACGTATCGAGTGTACAATTTACCCAGTGGCCACGAGCTACACGCTTAAGCGACACGCGTCTTGTGACAGTTACTGCGGGAGAAACCAATGAAAGAAGTTGTTTAGAGCATGCCACGAGTCACCGCGACGTGACTGGCGGAGCGACGACGGACGGGATCACGGAAAGTGGGCCTCAAGTCTGCTATTACAATAGTGTCAGAATGGTCTGTCATTGATTTCATAATTGTTGATTTTGACAAGTTTTGTAATCTACTAATATAATGGCGTCATTATGACTTTCCAATGGTCAACCACTGACACTCCATTGAAAGAAATGCCTTAAAATGGTAATCTCTTACATATTGTTAAAAACAATGTTACTAACCATATATGAGTTGGCTCGAAATAAAGTTTATTCTATTCTATTTCATTCAATGAAAGACTGACGTACGAGTATGCGGTAATCTGCTAAAATTTTGACAGTTCCTTTGATCAGTACCACGATTCTATTACGAGACCACTGACCTACCAGTGATCGACCATTATGAATTTAGCAGATTACGAGTACGAACTTTTAGCAAAATGACAATGGGATCGTGTTGGAATGACGAATAAATAAAAAATAGCAGACTTGGGGCCCATGTCGCTTGACACAAGTCGCGTCCTTTGAGGCCTGGCAACGATAACCGACTTTTGATGATTTTAAACTGAAGATGACGTCTATGTTAAATTAGAGCATTTTCTTAATAACTCAATCTGTGAAGATTCTAGATTACATAGTGTAATAAAGTACAGTTATGTCTAACGCGAATAGAAAACTGAGAATCACGCAAAAACTATCGAGCGTATTTTTATGAAGCCTTCACAATTTTAAAGATAATTTAATTATTTATCTTTTAGTATACGCGTTATTATGTAATACCTATTGTTTTATGTATAATGAATTAATAAAGCGTCTAATTTGGGACAGCGCTCTTTGATGGGCGAGTCCTATTACTGGGATCCACCAATGGGTGTATACGATGGGTTGCGTGAGCGCCCAACATCGCGCCTATGGTTATCAGAGTCACCACTACTTGAATCAAATTGTTATAACAGATAGTACTGTTTCGTGTACGTTGAGTACGAGTCTGATCAAACCAAACTGACGCAGTTTCGCTAGCTCAGTTTAACTTCTTCATGTATGGGGAGTTTAACCGATTTCCGGCTTTCTCGAAAACCAATATATTATTTTCATATTAAATTATTCTGGTATCCTTTGGTTACAATAATTTCCTTATTCTATTTTTATATTACGTAAACGCACCATATTAGTAGTAGTTCTGCGCACAGTAGATCTCGCGAGCACCAATTTTTGACAACAATTTATTATACCACTAAGGCCGGAGTTCACCGACTTTAAAATAACTGTTTAGATTTTTAATCAGTTCTTTCCTTTTTTAATCAGTTATTTAAACAGTTGGTTTATGTCAAATTTCCTATTTGACATAAACCAACTGTTTAAATACCTAACCGGTGGTTTGAATGTTGGTGAACACAGGCCTAAAGTTATTTAAAGCGGGATATTTAAAACTTGGTAAATATTCCATTTTAAATAACTTTAGTAGTGAACATATCCATGTCAGTTAAAAAAAAAACTGTAGCGCGTTCCTAGCGGTGCACAGTAGCGCCATCAAGTGACTTTATTGTAACACTAACATTAATATTGGTTTTAAAACATTATTCCGATCTGTCACCCTATTTTTACCCCTTAGAGAAACAGATCGGAAAAAAATTGACCTGTCCCACTGTTAGCAAATTTATTCACTCCTATCTGTCCCAGATAGGTGTGCATAAAGTTCGAACTGTTGCTAACAGGGGGACAGATATTTTTTTTTCCGATCTGTTACTATAAGGGGCAAAGCAGGGTGACAGATCGGAATATTCCGTTTTAAAGCCTCGTTTTAGAGAATTCTGATAATTATTTTCAGTATTCTCTAGTTTTGTGATGAGAAGGCGGTCCAAGGTTCTTCATCAATTTCTGCCTAGCAGTTAAAGAACCGATTCCACTGCACTGGTAGAAATCTTAAAGTGAGCTATTTACTGCATTTTGGGGAGCTATTCTGCTCATCATGCCGAAGAACCTCATCAGATCTTTACCAAGTATTTTATTAGACCAATTTAAAGTAACTACCTGTCAAATAAAAAATAACCTGTATCTCATAAGGCGGAGATATCCAGTAACCCACTTTTTGCCCCTTTTTGGAGGATATACACCCCTCCAATCAAAAATCCCCGACGACAAAAAAATCTATAAAATCGTAAAACCTGTATACCAAGTTTCGTCCAGATCTGTTAGTTATAAAATACGACCAAATACTTTGTAGTATACAAACTGACAGACGAAAATAAATTTTGTACAACAAACTGACAGACGAAAATAAATTTTGTCAGACTTGAAGCAATTATTTTCGTTTATAAAAATAAAAATACATACAAATATAAATTAGGTACAGACGCCAGCAGGTCAACCTACGCGAAACTGTCAGATTTTCCCAACAACTTTTACTATGGAACCAAACCTGAAATCGCGAAAAAAAATGAGCTGTCCCGTACATTTTGACGAGTTATGCGAACATAAATGTAGGGAACAGCTGAATTTTTTTTCGCGATTTGAGGTTTGGTCCCATAGTAAAAGTGGTTCATAATGATGAGTACAATGACCCCTTAAGAGGTTGCTGGCGTTTTACCAATAACTAACCCTGTATATTTAAAATCTTTCCGAAACTTCATTTAAAGTAACATTAATGAATTTAAAAGAAATCTGTTCGAATTGTTAAATAACAAGGTGTATTATTCTGTTGAAGAATATTTAAATGACAAATTTTAATTTTAATTCCCATTTAACTAAATCGAATCTGTTTTTGTGTTATGTAAGATACTAAATGATTGTGTTAATTTTGATTATTGTGTATTAATGAATTTTTTGACATTATTATTTTTATTTTGTAATTTTAGCTCTTTTTACTTTATTTTATTTGACAATTTATCAATAATTTTATCTATATTTGACATAATTTATAATTATTGTGGTTGTACCTACTATGGAATTACATATTTTGTATGCCTTTTGGCGGGACACAGGTCGGATCTTATTTATTATAACATCTTCTGTATATACCCTGTGTTCACGAAATAAATGAATTTGAATTTGAATTTGAATCATTAAAATATTATATTTTTTCCTCAATAAAAACGGGAAAGGAATTCTCGAATTTGGGAAGTGTCATATGTCAGTATTGTCCGCTAAATATAATTTACCTTTTGAAAGGTTGAGATAAAGGCCAATGGAATGAAATCCATTTTTTTAAGAATTGAAGGTCATTTAAGACTAAGAAAGGTGCCATCATCAAGATACCAAACGTTAAATTTGGAATTTAGCTGTCGAATAATTGGGTGAAAAAATCAGATTCCAGAAGGTTGTCCCGATTCAGTAATTTAGAAGGGACTCTTCGATGATCTAATAAAAAAAAATAAAAAAAAATTGAATCAACTTCAAAAAGAAATTAACTCAAAATTATGAAATAACTATAATTTCGGAAGTCGGTGTCTTGGGATATGTATTTTAGTTTTTAGCCACCAACTTCCGAAATTAAAGTTATTTCATAATTTTGAGTTAATTTCTTTTTGAAGTCAATTAATTTTTTTAAATTTGATTTTATTTCGTAATTAGTTTTTAGTAAAAACTGGAATACTTGTTGCACTAGAATTTGACCAAGGTTTTGAGATGTTTTCCTTTTAAGATCTATGTGTTTTCCCTTTGATACCACACCCGTAGCTCGTTTTGATAAGCCAGGCACACATACAGTCCATCATCTTGAAAACTACAGAACCGATTTTGATGAAACTTTCACTGTGCCCTAAGCAGAAGTAAATGTAAGCCAACATAAAAAGAATGGTCACGATTAATAGATTCGGAGAAATGCGTGGACAAACATGGTTCTCTATTGTGTCACCTAACTTTTTATCCATAATTTAAAGTGCCATAACTTTTTTTGTCCTAATCATCATTTATCCGAATGATAACTTACCCGAACTTAATATCACATAATATCACATGCCATAAAATTGAAATCCCTAAATATAATATGTCCTAAATCAGTTTGTCATAAATATTACAATCAATAATATACAAAAGACATAAAATCGTTTTCAATAAAAGTTATAAGTCCTAAATTCAAATTCAACATGCAGCAGGCATGGTCTCTTTCACGGCTCCAGTGCTGCGGGGCTCCGGCGGTCCCACGCGAGTTTATCGTCGCAGATGGGTTTAACGCTCACCACCGCAGCTTACAACCACCTGCTCCTCAACTCGCGGGCCGCCTCGCCCCTCCGCGCCTACGCGATTTTAAATTACACTCTAGGGGTAGAGCAGACGAGACTGCGTGGAGTCGGGTTTATAGCGATTCATTTCTGTCACTAAAACATAATTTATAGCAAATGTTTTAGGTTAAAAAAATTATTATAAATGAACATTCGGAATAATACACATTATTTAACACAATACTTAGGACATACGACAATGTATGTACAATTAGGAGATTCACTTATTATAGTACTCGATATTATGACAGAATACTTTTAGAACTAAAGATAATTATGTTAAACAAAATTTCGGGATTTTAAACATTATGGTTACTGAAGTTTATAGCAAACGTGTTATGGATAATGATTTTCGGACAAACAATTTTAGGAGAAGAAAAGGATTACCAGATTATCATATGTGAATATATTGCAGTTCCAATAATATTACATACATACGTGTCGAATTGATACTTCTTTTTTTGATGTCGCTAAAAATATGTCCAATAATGCATATAGCAAATGAAGGGGAACCGATCACTTTATTCGACTTTTATTTTACCGAAAACTATTGACCGACGTCTTTTTTGCTATATGCATTATTTGACATATTTTTAGATCATCGAAGTATAAATAAGAATCCCGGGAATTCTCGGAATTAAAAAACCATTGTTTAACTAGTTTTTATAGGAGTAGGTAGAGTTTTACTTAATTAATTCATATTTCACGAAGCTACCTCTAACAACATATCAGGATCCCTGTGTGTGTATATAAGTAAGTATAAACTGTTTGGGTGCTCACCTACTACCTGCTCATAACTGCCACTTACCCATATTAACTCACTTAAATCAATCGACAATTTCAAAATTCCGGCATATCAGAGGCATATCCATGTTAACATCAATGTTTGCGGTCATTCACCCCAAACAGCTCTACCTACTCCGACCACTGATCATGTGTCATAGGTATTATTTTACCGAACTATAAGTTCGCCGATTTACAAAATAACTTTTTGCTATTGACCGAAGCCTCTTTTGAACTTTTTTCATTTGCCTAATGATTTATTTGCCTTAATTTCACCACACCGAAATAACATTTTACGGAATATTATTTGGTCACAAATATATAGCCGGTTACATGGAAGCATTTTCAATATTAAATTAAAATAGTGTCATAAAAGTCAATATGTTGTGCTACAAAATTTAGTGACAGAAACGAATCGCTGCAAAACCGACTCCACGTAGTCTTGTCTGCTATACCCCTAGAGTGTAATTTGAATTCGCGTAGGCGCGGAGGGGCTTGTGTGGGGCCGCCAAACTCCGCAGGGCCGGAGCCGTGACAGAAACAATGCTTGCTGCATGCTGTATGCTTGTTAGCACGCTGCATGCTTGTTTTCATGCTACCATATGCCTGCTTGCATGCTGCATGCATGCTTGCACGCTGCATGCCTGCTTGCATGCTGCATGCCTGCTTGCATGCTGCATGCCTGCTTACTTGCTTGCTGCATGCTTGAAGCAAGCATCCTTGTTTACATGCTTCTTACTGGGACCACTTAAAACCACTTTTGTTCATAATCAACTGTTTTACTGTTGTGTTGAATGAATGTTCGGAAACATAATACTTCGAACAAATGTTATTTCGGTTAAGTGTAACTGCGGTAAAAGGTTTTTCGAACAAATGAAACGTCGAAGTAACGAAAAAATCGAATTGATAGTAGGTCAACTGATACAGTGGCAGACGTGACTTCGATGAAGTAAAAAAAAAAAACGAAACGATAATAATTGAACAGTTTTAGATGAAATGAAATTCGGTTAAATATTTTTCGAACTTATGATAGGTAACCCAAATGAAGTCATTATAAAGACGTCGGTCAATAGTTTTCGGTAAAATGAAATGCGAACAAAAAAATTTCGGAAAAGTGATCGGTTCCCTATTTTGTTACAGGATAAGACAACTTTGGCACACAAATACACATACTGATCACACAAAAATATTGCGTTCGATTACCGTTGTTGCATAAAAAAAGAGTATTTTACCATTTCTAGTACCTATAAGCGAAGCTCGGATAGTATACATATATACCTATATTTACTGTGACTTTCCGTACAGTGAGAGATTAATTTATACTAGAAATGCTTAGTTACTGTGCATAACAGAGGCATAGTAACATGTTTAGTCAAAATTAAAGTAATTTATTATTGTGTCCAGTCATCATATATAATATTATTATCATAATGAATTTGATGTGTGCTGTAAATACCTTTACTATCGATCATTCGTGCCTCAATAAGCTATTGTTAATGTTCTACTAAAAAAGACGTTACGAAATATCGAGGGAAAATATTCCGTAAATTTTATTATGAACAATACGGTGGATAAAGATGTGCAGTCGATGCTTTTGCCTTTGAATCTGATGCAATATTTTATGTTATGTCCTAAATATCGCATCAGAAGCGATTTTATAACTCCAAATAGCCTCATTTCTAATTTTGTTTCAATGATTGTTACACTAGTATTTATCGTTTCATTTACATTTTCCACCTACATATTTGGTGAACTTGAACAAAGAAAGCCTAGAAAATACCATTTTCACGACTAGCTCTTCTAATTTTGAATGTATCTTCTTCTGTTTCGGTTTCGCAATGAATTTCGTGATCGGAATTACTCAATCCAGTAATAACGTCAAATTCGTCCTAACTTTTCAAAAAGTGCACAGACTGCTTAATAAGGATAGTAGTGTAAACCACTTCATTATTTGGAATTCGGTTCTTGGCCTCGTGGCTTTGGGTTTTTATGTAATTATTTTGACTTATTTGTACATACAGCTATGTATACCTTTGTATACAGTTTATGTTTGCTGCTTAGTGATAAGTTTCGATTTAAATATTTTGTATGCCACGCGACTCATCAAATTGTTGGAAAATAAGGTAAACCTTTGGAATTTTCAACGTATAAATTTTCAAAAATTTGAATCGCAACAGATTTCTTTTAACACAGAATCGTTTCAGGCTTTTGTTGATATGTTAGCGTGTTATAACATCTACAAACTCAGTTTTCAGCAATTTGTAAGTACTTTTCTATATAATTATAAATAAATGAAATCGTAATTCAAAATAGCTCAAGAGATCAGACAAATACAATTGTTGGAAATCAAATCACTACATATTATTAACACATAGGGTACTTTAATGTCGGTAGTACGTTCCCGTGGGATATTTGACGACATCAACGCGGGCAAACATTAGTAACTAAACACATTATACAAGTCTTTTAGTAACTAAAATGATAAAATTTTCAGATACTGTATCATATTTTATCGGAATTTTTTTACTAATTAATTTACACTGAAGTAGCAATTGAAACATCTAAAAAAGGCAAAGTGAACATTCTGGTGAGCATACTATTTAACGTACAATTCTGAAGCCGACTGCCAACCGCAAATCGCGGCGGCAAAGCTACCCAATCATAATGACAGACCGCAGCGACACTACTGGTTTCTATGAAACTTTATAAAAACGCGAAAATGCACCGGGTGGCGATGTCGCCATCTACGTATCAAGCGGTTTGCAGTCTGTGTCTGCCTTCGGAATTGTACAGACGCCAGCAGGTCAACCTACCCGAAACTGTCAGATTTTCCCAATCAACCTTAAGCCTAATGCCTTAGCAATAAAGTCGAAAATCTATTAAAGAAATCTGACAGATTGTAGTAGCTTGATGTGCTGGCGTCTGTACCTTTAATTTTTATGTGCCTTCATGTGATGCAACGTTTCTATGATAATTTTGGTTACAGAATGAAACAATGTACGTGTCGCTGGGTGTTTTATGTTGGGCAATGAAGGATTTAATGTGGTTAACAATTTTAATTCATCAGCTCGAGGGTTTTACTTAGCTGTTCAAAATGTCCAAGACACTTGCGCAATTATTCTGAAGTCAACTCGTTCAGGTTATTTGTTGAAACAATCATAAGGAATGTACTATCTTACTTTTGATGTTTACAGAACATTTTATAGTCTTTGTCCAGTGCAAGATGAAACGGCGCAAATATAACAACCTTATTGGGTGCTATATGTTTAAACCGTTTGGGGTTGACCGTGAGATCGGAGTGCTCATCAAGTATTTCGGGATATCGGCAAGGAGTTGGCCGATTTTTCACGTGGCTTGCCTATTTTTAGCCAAAGAATCAGCATTACCATCCAAAGTGGCAAAGCTGCCTGTCTTTTGGGAACTTTCCCATTGAAAGCGATGCGGACGAATTTTTTGATGCCCAATGAACTGTTCCCTTTTTATTTTTTTTTATTATATACCTGTACATAATATACAATATGTAACAAAAACCCTGTTGCTACTTTTAGGGAAGTATACATTTACCTACAAGCACAACATTGATGAAATTACGTATATTATAATGCGCACAGCAAAAGAGTGGAACTCACTACCTGCGTCTGTGTTTCCGAGCGCATACAACCCTAATCTAATCAAAGTGAGAGTGAACAGGCTTTTTCTGGTTACCCAGAAAAAGCCTGTTCACTCTCACTCCATCGTCGACTTTGTCTCTGTGACCTCTGACCTAGATTAGAGTCAAGAGCAAACCCAGCTCAAATAAAAAATAAAAAGAATTAAACATTAGCTAGTTGAGAGGTCATAATCAAATTATCAGTTGTACATAAAATACCGCTGACAAGGTCACGAACCTGTGTAGAACAATACACACCTGCGCAGCGGCACCGATCAAAGAGAGTGGAGGGAACGTTCTATCTCTTTCTGATTTCGCGTCATCGCTTCATGCAGAATTACAGATGTAAGAAATCAGTTAAACATTACAAAAATTTATAATTAAATATTTATTTTAATTATTTTTGTTGAACAGTTTTTTTATAAATGACTTGCTTTATTACGTACATGTGTAGGTACCGATTCTTAAAACGTAGGTAGAAGGAGCAACAAGGTTTTTGTTACATATTGTATATACAGGGTTATTTGTAAAACACCATCAACCTCTTAAGGGGTCATTGTACTCATCAAAAGTCATTTATTCAAACTAGGCTGAGAATCAGCACTTTTTGAACGTCAAAATTACATAAGACAGTCCCCCAAAAACGCCCGCCCTTCACCACTTCCTAGTGCTTTAGCTGGGGAGAAGAAGTGGCGCAACAAACTCCCCAGCAGCACAGCTGTCTGTTCAGTTAAAAAAATGATTCTATATAATACTGCGCTTAATAATGTAGGTACATTACGCAACACAAAACATTAAATTAAATTATTTGCTATAAGTAAGCTAGCACACGCCAATATACCAAAAAAAAAAAAAACGAAAACAATACTCAAGCAGAAACAAAATACAAAACTAAAAACGTATGCAGAACTTTATACCTAAATAAAAGCCTCCAGTAATAAAGGGCGTGCCCACTTACATATAGCCGTACATGTAGTCGTAACTCACAAGTCACAGATAGGGATAAACTAGGACCATCGAAGTAAAATCAACAACGAGTTAAATTACTAATAACAAAACAAAACCAAGGTCAGCAAGACGACCTGTCACCACAAGCAGCACCCGTTCACGAGTATAACGCAAAGATCAGCCATTACCCCCCTCGCCATATTTGAGGGAAGGAGACAACCCGACCCCCGACGCTACCGCAAGCAGTGACATCTAAGGGAGCATGACGAACTTGCTGCCGGTTGCTCGGGCAAGAAAAACTATGATCAATTGTCGAGGTCACTAGCTAACCACATATTGCAATACCACTCATAAAAAATAAATAAACATTGAAATGAGTAGATTATGTCAATAATAAATAAAAATAAAATTAAAATAAATTGACCTTGAGAGTCAAAGAAAATAAATAATTATATGAACTCATATAACCTGTCAGTAGCTATGCTAATTCTGGAGAAAGAACATAAACATTGTCTTAAGCTAAACACAGCGACCAACTATTCTTATCGTTTAAGTAATCGTTGATAGAATAGTATGCCTTTGAACAAAGGTTAGATTTTACTTTAGCTTTGAACGCATTAAAGGGCAAATCCAGCAAAGAAGAGGGTAGCTTGTTATAAAAAGTTATACCAAGCCCAACAAATGAGTTATGAACCTTATGAAGCCGGTGAAATGGAGCACGTAATTTGTCCTTATTTCTGGTGTTAACATTGTGAATATCACTGTTTTTAGTGTATAAATGTATATTTTGTCTAATATATAAGATGTTGGCGAAGATGAATTGTGATGCCACCGTGAGAATACCAATCTGTTTAAAAAAATCTCTCAAAGAAACTCTGGCACCGAGCTGGTAAATTGCTCGAACAGCTCGTTTCTGAAGAACAAATATATTTTGAATGTCAGCGGCTTTGCCCCAGAGCAGAATACCGTATGACATAACGCTATGAAAATAACTAAAATAGACTAACCGAGCTGTATCAACGTCAGTGTATTGTCTTACTTTCCTGACGGCGTAGGCGGCTGAACTGAGCCTTCCCGCTAGGCTTGATATATGTGGGCCCCACTGAAGTTTGGCATCTACTGTTATACCCAGAAAAACTGCCGAGTCTACAGTTTTAAGCATCTCTTTATCTAAAACGATGTTGGGTCCTAGATTTCTAACATTCGGTAAGGCAAACTTTATACATTTCGTTTTTTTAGCATTGAGAACTAAGTTATTTGTCGTAAACCAATCTGTAACCATTGAGAGTGCACTGTTTACGTCGTCAAAATCTTGTCTATTCCTGTCTACTTTAAAAATAAGAGAGGTGTCATCTGCAAACAGTACAACGTCACAGATACCCTTTAAATAGAATGGTAAGTCATTGATATACACTAAAAACAAGAATGGACCCAGTATTGAACCTTGAGGTACACCTAACTGAACTGGTAGCCCGGAAGATTTCACACCATTTACATCTACACATTGAAACCTATTATGTAAATATGAATTTATTACTTTAAGAGCTTCGTTTTGTACACCGTAATGATGTAGTTTACGCAAAAGCGTGTCATGGTGCACGCAATCAAAGGCTTTGGAAAGGTCACAGAAAATTCCAATAGCATTTTGCGAGTTCTCCCATGCGTTAAATATATGTTTCAGCAGAGCAACACCCGCATCTGTAGTCGAACGACCTTTAGTAAAGCCATATTGTTCATCATGAAGGAGGCCATTTAAATTAAAATGTCTTAGCAACTGCTTGAGTATTAACTTTTCAAATATTTTGCTAAATGCAGGTAAGATAGAAATAGGCCTAAAATTGCCAACGTCATTTTTATTACCTGATTTAAATAAAGGTATGACTTTACTACTTTTCATGAGGTCAGGAAAAGTTCCTACATCAACACATTTATTAAAACTAACAGCTAGATAGGGGGCTACTATGTCTATTATATTACTTAACAGTTTAATTGAGATGCCCCAGTAATCACCAGTGTTTTTAGACTTAAGTGTGTTAAATACATTAACTACATCACGAGGTGTTATATGTTCGAAGCTAAATAAGCGACCACATTTAGGCACACTACTATGCAAAAGGTTTTCAGCTTTAGACGGGGATGAATTTAAGGAGCGAGTCGTAGTTATAGGTATGTTGGCAAAAAACTTATTAAATGCCTCAGCAACGTCTGCTGCTTTATTAACTAATTTGTTGTCGACCATAACTTCAAGTTGTTTGTCTTGTTTAACCGACTTACCCGTTTCATTGTTAATAATTTTCCAAGTGGTTTTTACTTTGTTATTGGAATTTTTGATTGTATTGCTTAAAAATTTAGATTTAGCACAAACACAAATACTTTTAAATAATTTTGAATAATTTTTGACATACTCTAGGAAAGGAGTATCAAACCTGTGCTTTTTCAAACCATATAATTCGTATAGTCTCGCTCTACTTTTATAAATACCTGGAGTAGCCCATTGGTTAAAGCCAACGGTAGTGCCATTAATATTAATGGTTTTTGTCTTGAAGGTAGATTGGTACTCTTTTTGCACAACATCAAAAAGGGCTCCATAGATTTCATTAGGAATGTCATGTTCTACTATAGATGGTCTAATTCTTTGGGCTACATTATTTTTAAATTTGTTGCAACGACTAGCTGTATAAGGCCTGCATTCTATTTTATGCGGCTTTTTATGTAATGGCATAGGGAAGCTAGCTAATAAACCACAGTGGTCAGACCTTAAGTCACTTAGCACTAATTTATTTTTGGCATCACAATCACTAAATATATTATCAAGACATGTGGACGAAGATGCCGTGATCCTAGTAGGTTCAAAAAACAAGTTAAATAAATTATAAGACCTAAAAAGATTGAGAAGTCTAATACTTAATGGAGTAACATCTAAAATATTAATATTAAAATCTCCACATAAAATTATACTTTTATTATTAGATTTTAACCTATTCAGTGCATCTTCCATTACCGATTCAAAATGAGTAAAATCCCCAGAAGGGGGTCGATATACGCAAATTATAACGTATCGCTCGAGTTCCACACAAGACAACTCAATAGTGCGCTCGATAGAAAGATTAACTAAATCTAACCGTTGTTTACATTTCAACTTGTTTGAAACCAGAACTAAAGACCCACCGCGAATAGCACTTTTTCTTACAAATGCACTTTGTACAGTAAAATAATCATCGTTTATAAACAATACTTCATGTTCCCTCAACCAGTGTTCAGTCATACATAAGACCTGAACATTATAGTTCTCCATAAATAAACTTAACTCTAGCTCTTTGCCGGACAGACCCTGCATATTTTGATGTACAACATTCAATATATGCGGCTGACCCATTGTCGCACCTAATAGTTTAAACTACAAGGTGTGTCAAAAGTGGTGTTAGTACCAGTACTAACAGTATTCGATGGTACACTACAGGTACCGGTGTCACTTTGTATATTGTATGCTAAAAGATTAGCAATAAGTCTCCGACAACTAGGTGGCAAATACATTGTATTATTTGTCAGTTTGTAATCAGTAATAAATTGATTACAGTCGAAATATAAAATAGCATCACTGTGATGACAAGTCCTATTATAAATTAACATATTTAAATTATAAATGTGCCTATTTTGCTCATCATACAAATATTGCGAATAAGGTAAGGCACAGAAAATAAATTTACAATTCATGGTCTTGTTAAGATGCAACATCAAATGGACACATTCATTTATGTCCTTTTTTCTTACAGTTAAACTATCCCCATACAATAATATAACAGTGGAACTGGGGTTTATTTTTGTCAATTAATAATCATCATTATGAACAACTTTTACTATGGGACCAAACCTGAAATCGCAAAAAAAAAAATTCAGCTGTTCAGTACATTTTGACGAATTATGCGAACATAAATGATAAATGTACTGAACAGCTGATTTTTTTTCGCGATTTCAGGTTTGGTACTATAGTAAAAGTTATTCATAATGATGAGTACAATGAACCCTTAAGAGGTTGCTGGTGTTTTACAAATAACCCTGTATATTTTAGTGTTAGCTTGTTGTAATTAATAACCAATGAAAAGGACAATTCAAATACAGACTGTAATTGGATTATAGATGAAACGCTTAATACTAAAGCACGCTTTAACCATAAACCACCGAATGCGTTAAAGCAAAAGCTTAACATATTTAAAACATCATTTTATATCTGTCATCTTCAAACGATTCGTAGAAACAGAATAATGTATTAAAATATTACTGGATTTACTGCATACTGCATTTACTGGTTTATGGTGCAAGTAGGCCTAAAAATGATCGTCAGCGACGAGGACCCAAGATCACTAGCTGAGAATGATATGATGTACTCGTATCAATACTGTTTTATGACATTCAATTATGGTTGTGTTTTTGACAGATGACGAGAAAAAATTTTGCAAGAACGTACTGCGCTTGCATCGGGCATCATTCAGCAAGATACGTGTGTGTGGCCTGTTCTACGTAGACGCTGCGTTACAATTAAGTCTCATGAGTCTTATTTTTAACTACACTCTTGTGTTGTTACAATTTGCATTTCTGTAATCCTGACTACAGTTTTTGTGGACAGTCAGTTTTTTATTTGTTGTCGACTTTTTACGTGGACTAGGTTTTTATTTCCAATTAAAAAATATCCATATCGTATAATATGCTTTATATAGCGGCTGCAGTTTTCATTTTAGTAAGCCTGGCTTTGAAAAATATTGTATTGTCCACCTTGTCAAAAGCCTTATAAAAGTCCGTGTTCAGATTATCCACTTGAACTGGATTATGTTGCGGCTGCAGTTTCCATTTTAGTAAGCCTGGCTTTAACAAATTCATTTTGTTAGTTGATATATTTATTTTAGAAAATGAAATATTAAGCAGACAATAGAAAACATACTCTATATTTTTAAATGTGGCGGTGTTCCTATATTTCGTGTCCACAAATTCATTAAAGTAATTCATTATTTACTTTATTGATGTTTTTATTTTCATTATCATGATGAATTTAGTTTGTTAATACATTTACAACCGATTATAGTATCACTCGTGTGTTGAAAAGCTACTGTTAATGTCGAGAAAATGATGAAATTTTAATTTTTTAATTCTTTTTTAAAATTATTTTCAATATTGGAATAAAATATCCTGTGAAACTTATTTTAAACAATAAGATAGACAAAGATGTGCAGTTGATGCTCTTGCCTTTGAATCTAAAGCCCCGTATTCATGGTAAACATTTGTTTAGCAATAAAGTTGAATCAACGTGTTGCGGAGTTGCTGTCAAGATGTTGCTGGCAACACTGCGTGTTGCAGAGTTGATAGTGTCATGTTGACAAGCTCTCGCCCGACAAGCGTAAACATCAGTTTAGCGAAAATTGTTGACGTGTGTGAACGTGTTTGCAACAGTTTATAAACATGGCAGTAGTGTGGAGTAATGATAAAATAATGCAACTAATAGAATTATTTCAATCAAAACCATTATTATGGGATTCTTCTATAAAAGATGCGGATGATTCTGCTATTGATGGACCAATCATTTCCAGAAGATGTTCGAAATCACTTTTCGACATTCTCGTAAAGTTACCAAATGATCCATCTCCCATTCTGAGGTCACTCATCAAATTTCCTCTTTGCAAAAGATAGTTTCGAATCCACCATCTTTTTCTCTTTTTTATTAGAAATCCTATACATCAGATACAGAGAACACAACAACACTACCTCCTCGGGCAACATTTTAACGCAGACTGGCGTGTGGACAACCTGTATTGATTTAAACATAGTTGCTAGCAACATTCTCGCCGCTCACCAACAATGTTGATCAACTGTTCCTAAACAAATGTTTACCATGAATACGGGGCTTTATGCAACACATTATGTTCCGTCCTAAATATCGCATCAAAGATAATGTCATAACTCCAAATAGCCTCATCTCAAATTTTGTTTTGATGATTGGAACACAAGTATTCATATTTTTATTCGTACTCTGCACCTATGATAATATAGTGATCATGAACAAGGATAGTCTTGGAAATACTGATTTAATGTATTTAATTTCTTTTTATAACTGCATCTTCTACTGTTTCGGATTCACAATGAATTTCATTATTGGACTCATTCAAACCAAAAGTAATGTCCAGTTTGTTTTTATATTTCAAAAAGTACACATATTCATTAATAATGAAACCAATTCCACATCATTATTTGGAATTGGGTTATTATATTAGAGGTTCTCGGTTTTTATGTCATTATATTCGCTTATTTTCACATATAGATTGGTGTACCTTTCTATACAGTATGTGCTGCTTACCTTTTGATTGTTTTCGATTTTAATACTGTTGATGTCATACGAGTTATGATTTTTTTGGAAAATAAAGTCGTACTGTGGAATATTCGAAATTTCAATTCTCAAGAGATAGAAGGCGTGTACGGTGAAAATTATAGCACAAGAGTGTTTCAGGCATATGTTGAAATATCAAAGTGTTATGATAATTTTATACATAGTGTTCAGCAATTTGTAAGTACCCTTCTATCAATTAGTGGGATGTTGTCCAAAGAAAGATAACTAGGTACTACTAGATACTTTACCTAAAATGTCTAGACTGTATTTATTGATTTTCGTCGCATTTCAGATTTTATTATGTTATTGAAGCATTTATCCACACTCTAGTTAACATTCACCTACATGACATGATAAAAATACGTATTATTGTTGACCAGCTTTGTAACCAACCCTTACCTTAATTTCCCTTTATTCATTGTATTCACTGATAAGACAAGACATATGATGCCATTGTTTACTACATTATACTACAATGTAATATTACGTAGTAGTAATAGTACGTAGATACTTATTAGAACACCTTTGACCCTTCCCAAAATTATTACAATATAAAGAGCTTGTGGCTGAGTAATGATAGCCGCACGGGTCGATCCATCAGGTTAAGCTACGCTTGCCGGGGTTGGTCCGTAGATGGGTGACCATCTTTACATACCGAGACCCCTCCGTGCCTCGGAAAGCCCGTTAAGCCGTTGGTCCCGGCTGTCATTCGTGTATCTTTGACAGTCGTTACGGGTCGTCAGAAGTCCGAAAGTCTGACAACCAGTCTTACCAAGGGGTATCGTATTACCCAATAACTGGGTTGTGGAGGTCAGATGGGCAGTCGCTCCATGTAAAATACTGGTATTCAGCTGCATCCGGTTAGACTGGAAGCCGACCCCAACATAGTTGGGAAACCATTTGTCAGAAACATTGTAATGTCAACTACATACTAACCAACAAAGTTGAATTACTGTTTAGATCAACTTTGACCCTTCTATACAGAGAACTTAGGCAAAAGAAAAAGACATTGTATTAAAACACAGACGTATGTTCAACAACCACTTTATTGTATTCATGTGTTCATATATAAACGCTTCCAAAAACCTTGGTAAGGCCCTTCTGGCCCCGCCAACGCTCGGTTAAGCAGCCAAGGCTCCCGGAGTCACCTGCGATAGGCCAGTATTAAAAAAAAAAAAAAAATAAATAGTTACACCATCAAACTCGGTGTGTTTCACTTGTGCTACAAAACCCCGAATCAGTACGTCTGTAACAGCTTCTGCCTGCGACTTCGTCCGCGTGAATTTTCTTGTTAGCCCGCCCGCACGATTACATCGTTTTCGCTTAGCGTTATTTCAGATTTTTTTTCTCTTTGCTCGGCTCCTAAGGGTCATATCATGTTATTAAATAACCTATAAATTTTCTCAAGCATTGGGCTATCAAATCCAAAAAGAATTTTTCAAATCCGACTGGAAGTTCCAGAGATTGGCGCGTTCAAACAAACAAAACAAATTTGATTACCATTAAAAAAGTTATAGTGAGCCAACCTTAAAAGATAGACATATGCTATTGCGGACTTTTTTTTAGAATTTTTTAAGAGAAACAATTTCGCCATACGTGATTGTTGCGTAACTCTAACCGTTTACGCAGCGCACGCAACGGAAATTCTCAAAAGGAATAAATTTTCCCCGTTTTTGCAACATTTTTCATTGATGCACCGCTCCTATTAGGCTTAGCGTGATGTCATATAACCTATAGCCTTCCTCGATAAATGGGCTATTCAACGCTAAAATAATTTTTCAATTCGAATCAGGAGTTCCTGAGCAAGCGCGTGCAACCAAACAAACAAACAAGCAAACTGGCCAGTTGGCGTTGACAGGCCAGTTGGCGTGGTTGGTTAAGATACCAACTATCATGCCGCAGGTCGTGGGTTCGATTCCCATCCAGGACAAACATTTGTGTGCATGAACATGCCTGTTTGTCCTGAGTCTGGGTGTAATTATCTATATAAGTAAGTATTTACAAAAAAAAAGTAGTGTATGTAGTATATCAAGTTATCTGGTTTCCATATTACAAGCTCTGCTTAGTTTGGGATCAGATAACCGTGTGTGAAATGTCCCAGAATATTATTATTATTAAACTTTTCAGCTTTATAATATTAGTGTAGATAACGCAGTGAGTCTTATTTTTACATTAACTCCAATGGGCAACACTTTTTTGTAAATGTATTGGAACAGTAGTGTCAATTTTGTTCCAGGATCAAACAGTTTGGGTGACGCTAATCCTGTTCATTTGGTCGATAAAGAACTTTGTGTGGCGAACAAAGTTGATTCAACAGTGCTGAACAGTGCGAAAAATTCTACTCAACTATTTAAAGTGTACAAGATACTTGCACACTTATTTTGAAGTCAACTTGCTCCGGTTATTTCTTTATACATACGTTAGTTACACATTGTGTAGGTGAAGACTCCCATATTGATGTTGCTTGTGACAACCCCTCTTGACATTATTGACGGTTAAGCGCATTCACATAATATAGGGTGACTGGTAATTAGTGACCGATACTTAAACACATGGCTGTACTCATGATAACAAACAACTTTTAGTATGGGAACAAATCTGGATTCATACATCACACTGGATGGATAAAATGGCGGCAGGTCACGGGAACAATCTGTAACTCCCGCATTCCCATTAAACTCAAGGGGAAGATTTATAAAACAATGGTTAGACCTGCTGTCTTGTATAGATCAGAAAGTTGGGCCATAAAAGAGATGAATGAAAGGCAATTACATGCAGCTGAGATGAGAATACTAAGAGGGACGTATGGTGTTACACGAATAGCTAGAATAAAAAGTGAGTATATAAGAGGAAGTCTGAAAGTGACACCGGTGACTGAAAAGTTGTGTGGAAATCGGTTGTCATGGTAGGGGCATGTGATGCGGAGGAATGAGGAAAATGTAGTGAGGAAAGTTTTGAGTATAAATTTGGCAATAAAAGGCGGAAACCAAAGAAATGATGGACGGACTGTGTGAAAGATGATATGGCTAGAAAGGGGGTGATCACCGAGATGACGACTAATAGAGTAAAGTATGGAAGAAACGGACACGATGCGCCGACTCCAAAGAGATTGGGATAAGAGCAGGAGAATGATAATAATAATAATAATATCCTGGGACATTTCACACACGGTCATCTGATCCCAAACTAAGCAGAGCTTGTACTATGGAAACCAGATAACTGATACATACACCACTTTTTTTTTTTGTAAATACATACTTATATAGATAATTACACCCAGACTCGGGACAAACAGACATGTTCATGCACACAAATGTTTGTCCTGGATGCGAATCGAACCCACGACCTGCGACATGATAGGCGGTATCTTAACCAACCACGCTAGCTGGCCTGTCTGATGAATCATTATTTGATTATTACTTTTTATAATAATAATAATACCATTTATTTCAGGCGACATAGGCCCATAGAAAAATACCTTAACCTAAACATACATATTTTTATAAACAAAATCTTGTGTGGAACTTGTCCGCGGAAGCGACGGAACACCACGTCCTGGGGCCAAAAGTCTTCTTCCATGACGAGGGGCAGATAACAGTTCGGTACACGCACGACGAACGCCTTGAAGTTGACGTTCCGGCGTGATTCCAGTAAGTGCACCCTCGGCGTGTACCTCGTCTTTTGTCGCACGTACTCTACGATGTCCTCCGCCTTAGTGGTGTAGTGCAGGCGGGAGATGTACACCGGTGTATTCGGCTTTGCGGCACGCAGGCTTATTTCAGGCACTGTAGGAGCTTTGCCGCAGCGGTTCTTGTTTGGTCGCGATCGGCGCTTCCTCCTTTGCACCGTCACAAAACCATCATCTTTATCAGCCCTATTCAGCGCCTTTTCTGGCATGGGCTTGATACTAGGAGCACCAGGAGCACTCGCAGTGACGCTAGCGAAATCCCTTTGCAGAGGTTTCGGCAGGGCTTCAAGTACTGGCTGCGGGATGGGTCGAGGGGCTCGGGCGGCGCTGCGTGGAGGAGCCGCGGTGACGAGCGCGGGGCTGCGGGGCGCGCGGGCTGGGCGCTCTGCAAGCTCAGCAAACGACGGATGCGCTGGCGATGAAACTGCTGACGCGGAATTCGACGACGATATATCGAGGCCAGCTCCGCGACATGTGTTTACGTTTGACGCATCGACAGGTGACCTAATTACCGCCACACTGTTGCGCAACTTGCTAACTTCTTTGCGCAAATCAGTGACGGTGTTCTGGGATGCGTCTAATTTCGTTAGCACATCCGCGAGGCGGGCCTTCAGTAAAACAATGTCCTTCAGCAGGCTCGTTACATCGACGTGGTCGAAGGTGACGGGAGGAAGCTTGTATTACTTTTTATGCCACGCGCATTGATGTATGATTTTTCAGCTATAACGTATGCAAGACAACCGTCAGGCCTTTAAATGACAGCATAATGAAGTAGACATAGACTTCTAAATTTGAATTATATTTGAATAACGAGGTACACGCGTGACTCCAAATAGATTGGGATAGGGGCAGGAGAATGATTATTTGATCATTACTTTTTATGCCACACGTATTGATGTATGATTTTCTAGATAAAAAGTGTGGAGGAAATCGTGAGGCCCTTAAATGACAGCATAATGAAGTAGACGTAGACTTCCAAAAATAACATTAAAGAACATACGTCAGTTTGAAAGAATGTGTTTCTACACCGTAACTTTTAGGACCTCACATTTTTTCTTTCGCACGTTCTCTTAGGTCACATCGCACTATTCACACCTCGAGTGAGGACTTGTAAGTATTGTGCTGTTCTGAGGACGAGGATCACTAACCGCTCGTGATACAGTTTTTACTAGTACGAGAGGTTAGGGCGAATCAGTCTAATGATAGTCGAGGCCTACAATACATCTCATACCTATATGTTGACTTTGTTATAAAGTGCCCATAAGATGTACATAATACCGATCTCATCTAATTAATATCAAAGATTGTAGATTTTAATTGTAATTCTTGTATGGCTGTCACTTGATTATGCAATAAATATTATTATTATTATTATATTATTATTAAATAATAAGAATATCCTGGGACATTTCCCAAACTAAGCAGAGCTTGTACTATGGAAACCAGATAACTGATACTTGTACTACATATACTATTTTTTTTTGTAAATACATATGTATTTACAATATAGATAATTACACCCAGACTCAGGACAAACAGAAATGTTCATGCACACAAATGTTTGCCCGGGGTGGGAATCGAACCCACGACCTGCGGCGTGATAGGTGGTATCTTAACCAACCACGCCAGCTGGCCTCCTAACACCAAAATTTGCCGAATTTTAATGTTTTATCGCGATCAATATCCTTCTTCTTCGTCGCGTTGGTGGCACGAAAGTAAATTAAATTTCGTTGGCTCAAAACTTCGCCACTTTCACGGTCATCGGTGACAGCACAGAGGTCGCTATGGCTGCATTTTTTGGGGCACAGAAGGCAGCATATGAGGTGGGGCATAGTTTGCGCCACAGCTCCACATCCATCCGCGATCGATATTGATAAACCTGGGGCTGCAGTCTCGACATAGATAGCAATCGCTTTACAACCGAATTCGGTCGCAAAGTCCTAATAGGTTCACTAGATGGTCAAAATTGTTTTACAAGCGCGTGATTTTTTCGTGCTTTCAAACAATTTTCACCATCTAGTGTCCCCATTAGGACTTTGCGACCGAATTCGGTTGTAAAGCGATCGCTATCTATGTCGAGACTGCAGCCCCTGTAATGGTTTGTGCGTGCACAGTTCGCAACGATGTGGGACGTATGCGTTAACCATGCACACCTCTACACATTTGTTGATCTATGTATGTTACTGCACATCTACAAGCGTACAGTGAACTGTCGCCACCAGAGACTCGCTATTAAATACAAGACAAAGATAAATATCATTAGCATTGCTAACTACGCTGATGTAGGAGTTGTTGTTTTTGCAATTTATATTGAATGAATGCAGCTGGAGTTTTGGCGAGTGACTTGCTTGTCAATTTTTTTCAAGGAAAAACGTCGCTATTTACAGAATCTTTGGAGCTTTAACAAGTCTTACGAACAGAAAGACTCAGGCCCGGAACAACTTAAATAATGTTTAATGTTTAAAGGTCAGTCATTTACTATGCAGTAAATGACTGACCTTTTGCTTTGTATATACAGATTAACTGTAATACAACTTGTTTTTTACTTTTTAGTTCGTTCAAACAAAATGACCGTATTTATGCTCAAAGCTCTAAGGAAGCTTCCCAATTAGTCGACAGAGTGCAACGTGGGCATTAACCGACTTCAGTGATGGTTTGGTGGGGTGTTAGCTATGAAGGAGTGACTAAGCCATATTTTTGTGAAAAAGGTATCAAAACATCGGCACAAGTGCATCAAGATACCATTCTTGAGAAGGTACTCGTAGTTAAGCCCCTTAACAGCACCATGTTCAATAACCAAGTATGGTCCTTCCAACAAGACTCGGCGCCGGGTCATAAAGCTCGGTCCACGCAGTCTTGGTTGGAAGTGAACGTTTCGGACTTCATCAGAGCTGAAGACTGGCCGTCGTCTAGTCCCGATCTTAATCCGCTGGATTTATGGTCAGTTTTAGAGAGTACGGCTTGCTCTAAACCGCCACCGCCTCGCGGAGGCGATCGGCGGCGACCATCTCTCGCGTCCGGCCCTGGTCCAGGCCATGGTACGGAGCGAGAGTGCATGGGAAGCCGTCACCATCTTTTGCGAAGCAGTAATGCTTGCGAAGGAGGAGGCGGAACGCGTGAGAGAGAGGCAATCTTTGCGCCCTCACGCCCCTAGTCACCGCAGGAGACGCCCTTGGCGTCGGGAATCGTTAACCGATTCCCGGCCACCGTAGGCGCGGGCTTGCGGACGGCGAGTATGGGTAGCTCGCCGTCAGGTAAGGACCAGGCCTGGGTCGACGGCGCGTTGTGTTCCATGCTCGCCTCAAAGAGATGTCAGCACTCACTGATGGGGTCCGCTAAGCCCGATGCCTGCCAGGGTTGCGGGTTGTTTGAAAGAGTTACTGTGGCCCTGGCACAGGCAACTGAAGGAACACGGGTGGGTTTTAGTCAGTAGAAGTCTGACACGCCCTTCCGCTCCACCCAGACCGGGAGAAGTTATTTTATGATTTCCCACCCAAAAAAAAGGCCTATCTCACTGGGCAAATTCAGTAGGACTGCCGCGGTCAGAAGGTATAAGAGTTATATATACGCGTTAGAAAGAGGGGCTACTTGTAGGTGAATGACTGAAGGTAATAAGCGTTGTGCGACCTGAATTGCACTTTATTATGTCATAGCAAGAGTCGCTTTTTATATAGATGATTTTGCGGAGTGTCCCATCTGTATTAATCTGTGGCAGTACCTACATTTTGCAACCACAAAGACCAACGATGCGGACAATTCTTAACTTTACAATTATTAACTTGTAAAGTACCTACGTACTCTATAAGTTAATCTAAGATACCAATGATGAGTTACTGTGAAGGGAAATGTCGTAAAGGTACTCCCACACTGCTGTTAAAATGTTTACAAACATTAGTAAACATTTTCTAAACAAACATTTGATCACAAAGTTAAGAAAATGTTTTCATGTTAGGTGATGATAGTAAATATTCCTAAACAAAATTGTTAGTTAACAAATAAGGGATGATGCCTGGGTAAAAAAAAGAAATTCTATTTAGTCCGTCAGTCAGATAATAAAAAAAATATTAGACACCTATTTTTTTGCTTTATCATATTAATAAAAAATGACTTAGAGAACTCGCATTAAAGTTCGAGAGTGGGGGCTTGCTACGTCACTTCTACGTATAAAATCTACGAAGACGTGACGTCATGCCACATTTTAACTCAATGTATCGCCGTAATCTTTTGATTACGTAGAAAAAGAAAAAATACGTGTCCAATATATTTTAATAATCTACATGACGGATAAAAAAACGTTTTTTAGTCATCATCCCTATTGTAACAAATAAGACATTTGTTATCATTTGTTCGCCACGGACCTTAAATCTCAACTACGAGCCGATGTGATGTTTTCAAATTTTATAAATGTTTGTAAACATTTTCCATCAGTGTAGAAGCCAATTCCCAGTGTTAGAAAAAATTTGTAAACGTTTTTAACAGCTTTGTGGAAGCACCTTAAGGAAACATGGACTATAAATTATGCCCGATACCTTGAGACAGATTTTGATTTATTTGCGGAAGAATGGAAGACGATACTGTCAGAACGTTTGAAGAATTGTCTTAATATCTGATGATTGTGTTAACTTTGATAATAAATTTATTTTATTTGATACTGAGGGATTTTAACTAAGTAATAACAGTCGCACGGGTCGATCGATCAGATTAAGCTATGTTTGCCGCGGTTGGTCCGTGGACGGGTGACCATCTTTTCATACCAAGACCTCGCGTGCCTCGGAAAGCACGTTACGCCGTTGGTCTTGGCTGTCATTCGTGGATTTTTGACAGTCGTTACGGGTCGTCAGAAGCCCGAAAGTCTGATAACTAGTCTTACCAAGGGGTATCGTACCCAGTAACTGGGTTGTGGAGGTCAGATAGGCAGTCGCTCCATGTAATATACAGTATTCAGCTGCATTGGTTAGACTGGAAGCCGACCCCAACATGGGAAAAGGCTAGGCCCATTGATTGATTGACTGATAGTTTCAGCTGTTCTATTTAAAGTTATGAAAAATGGCTCGCTAACCGTTATTGGCAAAATGTCACCCACATTTTTAACCGACTTCCAAAAGGAGGAGGTTTTCAATTCGTCTGTATGTTTTTTTTGTATGTTTGTTACGCGATTACTCAAAGACGGATGGACCGATTTGGAAAATTCTTTTTTTGTTTGAAAGGGTATACTTCCGAGGTGGTCCCATATAAATTTTATTAACTTTGCTTGGGGAGTTTATGAGTTAGCTTCAATAATCCGTATATTTTCCACCTATTTTATGTGGATGATGTGATGATGTTTTAATAACTTCCTATCACTGTTATTTACATGGCTATGTCTACAATTATTGTGCTCAATTATGTATTCGAATTTGTGTGGGGTAGCTTCCACAACTAAAAAGTGAAAAATAAAAACTTTTTAGCAAAACATAAAACCGACTTCCAAAACAGAACACTACAAAGTGAAAAATAACTTTAATTTCGGAAGTCGGTGGCAAAAAACGAAAATACAAAACCAAAGACATAGACTACAGAAATTAAAGTTATTTTTCACTTTGTAGTGTTCTGTTTTGGAAGTCGGTTTTATTTTTTGCTAAAAAGTTTTTTAGCTTAAAAGAACTTTCTTCCATTTCAAAGTATTTATAAATTAAATACTTTGAAATGGACTTTGAATGTACTTAGAACAGGGTCGGTTTTATTTGCCTGTGCTTGTCTGGCTTGTCCTCCGAAAGAAGTACAGTGTACTTCTTTCGGAGGACAAGACAGGTATTTAAAACAATACAGTATGTATATCCATTGCAAAACTTTTTTTTAGGGTTCCGTACCTTAAAAGGAAAAAATGGAACTCTTATAGGATCACTCGTGTGTCTGTCTGTCTGTCCTTCTGTTACAGCCAATTTGCTCCGAATCGAATGGACCGATTAAGTTGTAAATAAATTAACTTTGAATATGGGCGCCAACTCTGGGGGGCAAATATGAAAATTTAAAAAAAAGTTTTGTAAACTGCTCCGTGTGACATATCAAATGAAAGGGCTTACTGTGAGAATCTCAAATGTATTTTTTTTATAATTTTAAAATAAACCATTTTCAAGTTATTTAAGAAAATAAACGAAAATTGACCATTCCCACCTTTATATCCGAAAGTACTGAGCCTAAAATTTTGAAAAAAAAAATATAGAAAATAGTTCAATACCTATAGATTACAGGAAAACCTATAAGAAGTCGATGGTCTTAAAACAACATGGTAAATCTCTCAATATTGTGCTGTACGCACTTACATTTGCCCATAGTTATAGTTTAATCCTTTTCGTTTAACTATGGACCTTTGTAGTTGGAATGTATGGGAGAATATGTTCTTCAACTACAATGTTAAGTTTGTTCTTGGGATAAATTCATCCCAACTACGGAACCCTTCATTGTGCGTGGTCTGACACGCTCTTGAATGGTCTTTTTAATTTTCAAATTTGACCCTCAAAAGTGATCCTCAAATTCAAATTTCTTTTATTTAGGTACGATACATGTCAGTGATCATATTCATAACTCTCAGTGTTTGGGTCACAGAAATTCATAAGCTTACCAAATTTCAACTTAATTGGTTCAGTTGATTCTATAAGGATCCTATAAGGGTTCCGTTTTTTCATTCAGACGGTCGGACCCCCTAACAATGCATTATAAAACCATTAGAATTGCTCGTCTTCAGTACCTGGACGTCGAAAATACCTCACTTTATACCTATAATATAATTAATTACTCACACATATTTGGAAGTGTACTAAAATCTCGCTGAAGTACCGTTGGCATCTGAATCATTCTGGTTCAGACAATGGATTATATCCGTTGAAGATAAGCTTACCAGACACAAAGCATAATGTTCCTGAATATGTATCATATAGGTAGTTATAAACACAAGGAATTTATGTAATCTTAGTCTGAAGCTGATGTTGCTCGTACTTTGGAATTTGTGTTTGGTTATTTGTGCTACAGATGATAAGGCCTTGAAGTTATGATTGTTCGAAAGCGATGTTTATTTTTTTTTAGGTTTTCGTATCTCAAAAGGAAAAAACGGAACCCTTATAGGATAACTCGTGTGTCTGTCTGTCCGTCTGTCACAGTGATTTTTTTCCAAATCTAATAGACCAATTAAGTTTAAATTTGGTACACGAATCAATTTCTGTGACTCAAACGCGGACGTGTAATGCATAGAGTTGTGTATCACTGGAGACGCCTTACGAACACTGCCCTTCTGTCAAGAAGTACAAGAACACGTTCTAGTTCGTTCATAAAAACTACTTTAAAATCGATTCGGACGCTCATTTTTAATCGTTTTTGAGACGCGCTGTTCTCATTCAGTGCTCTGTGAAAATGCCTGGTTGTGCTGTTAAAACTTGTAAAAAGCGTTCAAATACGTCAAACTTAAATAAAAGCGGAATAACCTTCAATTATGTAAGTATTTAAGAAAATATTAAGTCATGTTTTTATTGAAATTCAAAATCCTAACCTCATAAATACATTTTGTGTTTCATGCGATTCAATCTCGATTCAACTCGGCAGACGGCATGAATCGAGTAGTTCCTCACATTGATTTTGTGACGTCACCATGTCTCACTACGCCTCGTTTTTATGTTCATAAGGTTCAAAATAAAACTTTTCGATTTTCGAAAGTATACGTCAAATCGTAACAACTGACATGCATTTGACATGCGCTTATGTCTTTTAGCAAAAATGTTAGCGAGGCTACCGAAGGGTTGAGGTCATGTTTGAAACCATAATTGACACAATTAGGTATATTAAAATAATAGGTATATTAATTATTATATTAACCATTTTTTTACAAAAAATATTTTTTTTTGTAAAAAAATGTTTTTTTGTGGAACGAAGTTTTTTAACACGACTTGAGGTAGGAGTTAACTGGTAGAAATCTGGCAATTTTGGAGGGGCAAATAAGAAAATTAAAGAAAAGTTTTGCAAACTGACATATCAAATGAAAGGGCTTCCTATGAGGGTCTCAAATATTCTTTTTTATAATTTTAAAATAAATTGTTTTAAAGTTATTTAAGAAAATAGACGAAAATAGACCATTCCCATCTCCGAAACTAAAATAAAATTAAACTAAAATTTTGAAAAAAAAAGAAAAAACTCAAAATAGTTCTATACATATAGATTACAGGAAAACTTATAAGAAGTCTATGGACATAAAATAACAAGGTAATTCTGTCAATATTGTGCAATAAACTTACATTAAATAATGTATGGGTGAACATGTTTCTCAGCAATGTAACGACAAATATGAGTTTGTACTAGTGTTGTTAAAAAGCTCGAGTCTCCCGAGTCTTCGACACATTCAAGGCTCGAGTCTCCTATGAAGCGTCGAGCTACAGCCTCGAGCCTTATTTCGAAGGCTCGAGCCCAGTCTCGAACCCTAGTTCCGAGGCTCGAGTCGCGACTCGAGCTCTGTTTTAAAGGCTCACTACACAACATTATGCTCCAAAATAAATCTAATAAATATGTTATTAAAATAATCTATTTTTATTTACAAACTAACTTCACTACATAATAACATATTTTTATTATAATTTTGTACCTCCTCCTATAGAGGAAACTAAACGCACCGATCCAGTGTTATCGCTAGTTATTAGAATTACCCACATTACTATTAATATTATTGTAATAATTACTTGTACACGCCATTCGTGTCAAAATCAGTGTGCAGTTTGCCTGGTTTAAAATACGTTTTCATCGTAGTTCTTAGTGGTGAAAGTTTGTTAGATTTACAAAATGAATGAGGAAGATAATGTAATATCGGAAGACAACGTGTTTGATACTACTGATACTTCGCTTACAGAAAATGATGCTTCAGCTTCTGCTATGGTGTCGAAAAAGCCGCGTATTAGTTGGAAATGGTGTCATTTTAAGAAAGAAACCAACAAATTGTTGTGCAAGGTATCCCGTCATACATTTTCATTTTGAAAAAGCATCAATCGCGTCATGGTGATGTTGATTCTATACAGAAGTGAACAAAACGAAATGGCGTCATCTGGGTCCTTTAAACATAAAAATCAACAAGTGGACATTAATGACCTTTTGATAAAGTTTATTATACACGACCAGCATTCTTTCCGAATAGTAGAAGAACAGGAGTTTGTATCATTTTTATCAGCTCTTAATTATCGTTTACCAAATTACATATTACATGTAGATTTCGAATTATATCTTCCATACAAAAATTATACAAAGAAAAAAAAGCAGCAAATAGTAAATATGATGAAAAATTTGATTTGAATCGCTTTGACATTTGATTTTTGGACATCTATAACCAACAAACCAAATATAGTTGTAACTGCCCACTATACATCTAATAATGGGGAGATGATTTCTATGACATTGGAATTTGATCTCATACCATTTCCTCACAAAAGCGAGCAAATTGTTTTTAAAGTAAAAAACATCGTTCAGGAATTTGGCTTACAAGGTAAATTAATTTCCATTACAAACAGATAATGATGCAACAAATATTAAAATGCTTCAACTGCTAACTTTGTTTAATGAAGAATTTAAGGATATTATCCATTTAAGATGTATGGCTCATGTATTAAATCTGGTAGCAAAGAAAGGTGTGGAAGAAGCCAAAGAAACTACCGTACCGGTCCAAAAATTAGTGAAATTTATAACTTTTTCTCCTAAAAAAAACAACTATATGAAGAATGTTGTACGTCCTTAAGCATTTCTCATCTGAACTTGATAAAAGATATGCCTATCAGGTGGGATTCTACTCATATGATGTTGGAAAGAGCTTTGAAAATGAAAAGAGTGCTTAATTGTTTGTGTTTGGATTACACAGAGTTTTCTCCATACACTATTGAGAACTGGGAGATGGTAGAAGCATTGGTAGATTTTCTTCAACCATTTTATGAAGCCACTGTTATGCTTTCAAAACACAATTATCCAAGTTTGTACTATGTGGTGCCTATACTTGATGTTTTAACAGAGCATCTTCTTAACAGACAAGAAGATGGACTAATGAAAAAATGTGCAACAGCCATGATCGAAAAATTGAATGAGTACTCCGAGATTTTAAACAGTGATTTGGCACAACTTGCCGTTCTATTAGACCCGCGACTTAATAATATTTCTTTCGATTATTTCATAGCAAAGAACAACACTCAACCATTAAACAACTTAAATACCCTTTATGACAAGCTCAAAGATCAAAATATACAAGAATTGCGAAGAGACAATTTGTCAACGCATAATTATGAACACAGTAGCTCTAGTGAAGTTTACCCAGTAAAAAAAAGTTAATTTGCATCTATGTACAAGCAACCGAAACCGGAGACTATAAACATCGCAGATGAAGTGGATAGATACATAAATATGCCTATTGAGCCTGAAAACACTAATGTATTAATGTGGTGGAAAAAACAAAAAGAAGGACAGGCCAGTTGGCGTGGTTGGTTAAGATACTACCTGCCATGCCGCTGGCCGTGGGTTCGATTCCCATCCAGGACAAACATTTGTGTGCATGAACATGTCTGTTTGTCCTGAGTCTGGGTGTAATTATCTATATAAGTATGTATTTACAAAAAAAAAAGTAGTATATGTAGTATATCTGGTTTCCATAGTACAAGCTCTGCTTAGTTTGGGATCAGATGACCGTGTGTGAACAATGTCCTAGGATATTATTATTATTTATTTATTTATTTAATACTTTAAGCACACAAAATGTACAGAGGCGGACTTAATGCCATAGGCATTTTCTACCAGTCGACCTTTGGGTGATGCAGAGACAAACAGTGGTAGGTGCAACAGCGAGAGATGAGGAATAGATATATAATTAAATATAAAGATATAGATACATATAAATATAATATATACACCTAACTATATATAAATATAAATACAATAAATATACATAAATATACTAAAACAAAAGGATAATCGGTCGGTTGCCATCCTGATTTCCTGGGGGAGTGCATTCCACAGAGAGATAGACTGAACGAAGAAGGAAGAGTGAATGAAGTCTGTGCGGTGGGTGGGACATTGAAGAATACGATTGTGAGATGAACGTAAATTTCTATTGTGGTTGGCGCAAATGTATTGAAAATGGGAAGCTAGGTAACTAGGGGAAGAGGGAGAGTCAAGAAATGAAAACAAGGTGGTCAGCGCCCTTTGCTGTCGGCGCTGGCGTATGGGCAACCACTGTAGAAGCGACCGATGCGCGGAGACATGATCGTATTTACGCAGATTGAAAACGAATCGAATGCAGTTATTGAGAAGACGGTCAAGTTTGTCGAGGAGATCTGCATTCAGGTCATAATAGCACACATCACAATAATCGATGATAGGAAAAATTAAGGACTGTACAAGCATTGTCTTCGTACTCGATGGTAATAAATTTTTCAGCCGGTACAGAGCCCGCAGCGTTCCAGTAACCTTCTGGCTTACCCTAGCGACTTGAGTACGCCAATTCAGGGTACTATCAATGTGTAAGCCAAGGTCCTGCACGTCAGTGCTAAAAGGAACGATCGTTCCATTGAAGAGAACTGGTGGCAAGGTTATTCCCAGAATCTGCTTAAGGACCAGAATCAGGAATTGCTGAAATATTTCATTAAATATATTCTCTTTCATCAACTTTTGGCGGAAGGTAATGACGGCGGTTAAAACGCTCGAATATTCACCCGGCAACACGTGCAGACTAGCCGACTCGATAAGATGGAGAAGCTTACGGGATCGAGGGGATTATCTTTATTCAACTTTTTTACATATAAGTTATATTTTTAAATATAGATAAAAAAAAAAAATTAAAAATATAAAAAATAGAAATCCATCGGTAAGGGGAACAGGGTCCAAGCTACCGGTGGTTAGGGTCCCAGAGACAGGAACCTCCTCACAATACGCGCCGTATCAAGGAGTACTGCCTTCTGAATCAGGCCCTTCACCCAGCCACCCAACGAGAGCCTCTTGAGATGTTGGTCGAGGCTCTTAGCGATAAGGCCATTGACCGTAACGACTATCGGCACAATGATTGCCGAGTCCACATTCCACATAGCGACAACCGCGTGGGCTAAGTCAAGATACTTCAATTGTTTCTCCTTCTCAGCCTTCACGAGGTTCTCGTCATGCGGGATAGTGACATCGATTATCATTGTGCGGCGCACTGATCGATCTATTACCACTATATCAGGCTTATTGGCTACAATAGTCCTGTCAGTGATAATAGATCGATCCCAGTATAACGTGACATGGTCATTCTCGAGAACTGGGTCGGGCACATACCTGTAATACGGTACCTCAAAGTCCACAAGGCCGTATTTCAGAGCAAGTTGCAGATGGATAATCCTGGCTACTTGATTATGCCTGTGCAAATACTTGCCGTTAGCTAAACGAGAACACCCAGAAGTAATATGTCTGATAGACTCACCGGGACAATGGCATGCCCGACATATGTCGATCGTCCCGTCTTTCATTATATACTTCCGGTAGTTATTCGTTAGCATAACTTCATCCATAATCGCACAGACTGAACCTTCGGTTTCCCCAAAGAGGTCACCGAAGCGTAGCCAGGCCACGGACGCTAAGAAATCTACGTCGGGCCCATGAAGGGCCCGGAAAAAGCGTCCGTGAAGCTCCTTGCTTTGCCATACTTCCTTGCGGTCGTTGGTACTAAGCACCACTGGTTTGCGCCAGTTCTCTTTAGCCAAGGACAACGGGGTGAGTCCCTTGTCCACTGCATCCACATCTCGGTGCATACCCACGTCAGCCTTGAGAAAATATTCTCTGAGACTGCACACCTCGCGGTTGTGGAGGGTCTTAGCATTTAAAAAACCTCGACCCCCGCACTTCCGCGGAATGTACAGCCTCATGACAGACGAACGTGGGTGATGCATCCTGTTTGCAGTCAGCAGTGACCGGACTCTCCTATCCAGGGCGTCTAGTTCCGTCTGGGTCCACTTTAGTATGCCAAAGGAGTACATCAGGACCGGCATGACCCAACCGTTAAAGGCGCGCACCTTGTTGCCGCCTGACAAAGAACTATTAAGTACCTTTTTCAGGCGACCGAAAAAGCGCTCCTGCAACGATTTTTTCATGTCAGGTCTGTTAATGCCTAACGCCTCTGACATACCCAGGTATTTGTAGGTATCAGTTGCGGAGAGTGATCTCAGGTTTATAGAATCTGAGAGTTGTAGTCCCTCAGATTCCACAATCCCGCCCCGCTTTACATGCATGACTGCACATTTATCTACACCAAATTCCATCCTGATGAAATCACTAAAAGTTTTAGTTACTTTTAGTGACTCCAGCAGTTGCAATTTGTTGGTGGCAAACAGTTTCAAATCATCCTTATAAAGCAGGTGGGATATTACCTGAGCCCCTCTCCGCAAAGGACAGCCCAGCCCTGTACCCTCCAGCAGAGTGCTAAGAGGGTTCAAGGCTAAACAAAACCACAGTGGACTCAGACTGTCGCCCTGGAATATTCCCCGCTTAATCCTAATAGGTTCGTTGCTCCCCTGAATTTGTCGGCATCCTGGATAGCGAAGAACCGTCCTCCACTGCCCCATACACGTCGTTAGGAAGGTGCTCAGAGTTGTATCAATTTTGTACAACTCTAACACCCTCAAGAGCCATGTATGCGGCACCGAATCAAAGGCCTTCTTATAGTCTATCCAACATGTCGACAAATCCTTTCGGGATCGACGGACCTGTTGGCTTATGGCCATGTCAATGAGGAGTAGCTCCTTGGTGCCGAGGGACCCATACCTACATCCATTTTGAGAGACAGACATAATAGAATTCTTTTCTAAATGAGAATTAATTTTCTCTCTCAAAATGGATGTAAGAAGTTTATAGACCGTCGGCAAACAAGTGATCGGCCTATAATTTTTGGGTTCCGTGGCATCACCTGTCTTATGGAGCAGGTGAGTAACTCCTGTTGTAAAGAGCTGTGGCAGTGACCCAGACTCTAAGGCCGACTGGAATTGCGATGCTAAGCACGCGTGTGAACTTTGCAGCCATTTAAGCCAAAAATTGTGCAGTCCGTCCGGTCCCGGAGATTTCCAGTTCGGTATCGGGCGGGCTGCACTGGCTACATCGGAGGAAGTAATTATTACTTCCTCCATCTCCGATATGGCGTCACATAAGCGCTCAACATCCCGCATCCATTCAGCCTCAGTATGGCAAACGGGCACCGACCAGATGTTACGCCAGAATATGCTAGTGGCATCATCATCCGGGCGGCATACGTCTGCCACATTTTGCTCAGGTCGCTCCCATGCTCTATACACCCACCTTTGATCACGCTGGAATATGCGATTCTGGGTATACCGCTCAACCCGTCGCTTATACCTACGGATACGGCTTGCCCATGCACAGACCTTCTGCTTCAGGAAGTCAATGCGCTCTGTGACACGGGACATATATTCTTGAGGACTGATTCCAGTCCCCGAGAACGCCCGCCTCACAAAGCGCATCACTCTAGGGCGAATATTGCCCTCCCTGAAGCAGTATAGTTTGCCGATGAGCACCCTGGTCCCCTCGATACGCCACTCGATCCTGCACTGCCAGGCTGGAACAGCGGGTTTTGGTCGTGTAGCTATGTCATAATTTGGAAATTTGACATTGGCTACACGACACGCCGCAATAGCCGCGCAATACAAGATCGAGTGCGTATCTACGAGATCTTCGCTGCTTTCAAAATAAAAACCAAGCAGCGAATCCAAGGCACACACCATCGCCCTATTCGTTCTGTGCATAGGCAAGCGAGGTAAATGTGGTCTAAGTTGGACGGGGGCAGTTCTAAACTCCCGAATCGCATCCTCCAGCGCGCTCCTCAATCGTTCGTTACACTGGCTACTTACCGTAACAATCTCATCGCCCCCTCCTCATTATTAACATAAGACCGCGGTTGGATTATGTCACTGACTAGAGGTTGCACTAGACCGCGCGGAAGGTCACCCACGCGTTGGACTGACCAGATTAAGTCTGCCATTGGGGGTTCAGTTAACGAATGCAGTAGGATGACCTCTAACAGGCAGCGGTGGCGAAATGTCGTGAAGTGCATCACGTCTGCCCCTTCCAATACTGCTACGAGTACTTAACGATCACGACCGCTCTGTCAAGAGCGTACCGGATAAGAAGAAGAAGAGAGGTTGCACCGCGGTCTGTGACGGGACAGGGACGATACGATTGCTCAGTACCTCTGAGCGCAGCCTATCAAGCGCGGCGTCGTCCAATCTGTGATTCCGTTGGATAACCCGCACCTGATCCGAAAGTCGTTGGGCCGAGACGTTGATGGCTGGTTGAAGCGCCTGGAACAGAGACAGCATCCTATCGCGGTACGCAGTGAGGTTAGTTCCCCCCTCTGTAGCCCCGTAATATGCGCGCATGACGTTCTCATTCATTTGTTGAGTCCATTTCATGCGCTGCACACAACCACCGGCAGCGGGGACCCGGCTCGGGGCCGGTTGGCCCCTAGATCCCATGCCGTTCGGTGGCCGGCCTCTTCTCGGCCGACGAACTGGTGGTGGTGTTGTCGGCGGCGAGAAATATTCGTCGCTCGAGCTCGACGCAACTGCAGCGGCCGGTATCACAGGACTCACGTCTGGATCTGGTTCCGGCAAGTCTGGAGCAGGTTCCGGCAACTGCGAGGCGGAGCTGAGCGACGAACCCGAAGATGTTGGGCGTGTGTTTCGTCGTGCCCGACTTCTCGTCAGCATTGTGTTTGGTCTTCTATTCTCCGTGTCATAGTTCAGTAATTAGTAGGTGGTGGTTTTTTTGTTGCATCTTGATTATATAGTATGTTTTGGCATAAAAACCAATTTTGGGTTGAGTGAATTGGTATTGGAACACATAACACCACATTATTGCATTAAAAGTTTAAAATCCAGTAGAAAATACACGGAGAAAAAATTTTTTCGACCGTCAGCTTGACAGTCGGGCCACAGATTTATTATTATATTAATTGTCTTTGTCAACCTTAGCTCAATTAGCATTTGAAGTTTTGTCTATTCCAGCGACAAGCGTTCCTAGTGAACAAGCCTTTTCGAAGTCTGGTAATTTAATAACAAAAAAAAAGAAACAGGCTGAGCAACAAAAATATCCAGGCATCAATGAATACGGAGGTCACTTTTGCTGGCAAATAAGAAAATAATAAAAAGTTTTGCAAACACAGAAAATAATAATACTTACAGGAAAATTAATAAGGAATCTGTGGTCTTAAAATAACATGGAAAACCTCTTAATATTGTGCGTACAAACTTACATTTGCAGTTGGATTCTATGGGAGAAAATGTTTTTCACCTACAATGTTAAGTTTGTTGTTGAGATAACTTCATCCCAATTACGGAACCCTTCGTTGTACGTAGTCCGACAAGCACTTCTGGTTTATCTGATGTATACCTAATGTAATAAACCAAGTTCCAAACATCTGTGTTATTGAAAAAAAAAACGACGTAATTCGTCTAAGATAATATGTTTTTAAATTTGAGATGGGTTTGCTCTTGAGTAAAGTCTAGGTCAGAGGTGACAGAGACAAAGTCTACGATGAAGTGAGCTTACCCAGAAGAAGCCTGTTCACTCTAACTTTGAAGAGATTCGGGTTGTATGCGTTCGGGAACACGCAGGTGGAGAGTTCCACTCTTTTGCCGTGCGCATTATGAAGGATGTTTGAAAGCTCTTAGTGCGAATTAGTGGAATGGTCACTAGGTATGGATGGTAACTTGCAGTGCGTCTAGATGTTCGATGTATACCTCAAATGCTCTAAATGGTGTCAACTATCAACCCCCTAAGAGTTTGCACCCAGCTTCCAAACACCCTGTATAATAAATTGTCGAATTCGAATATTACAACTAAGCAACACATAATCGGATAACACATTTCTCGCAGACAGATTTACGAACACAGCTAGTTTCAAAAGCCAAGAACATACTGCCGACAGACATGAATGAGAATGAGCAGTATTAGATCTAGGTATGCTAATACCAGTTGATTTAAAACATAGACTTCATATCTATGACTAGCACGACGTCTTCGTGTTCCTTGCAGTGTGTGCTTTGCTTATAAGATATACCTGCAAATTATAAAGTTCTTTTGAAGTGCACTTTGTAGGGATAGATGGTGTATTTTTAACCGACTTAAAAATGGTGGAGGTTCTCAGTTCGTCTTTTTTTTATGTATGTTCCCCGATTACTCGAAGACGGCTGGAACTATTCGGAAAATTCTTTTTTGTTTGAAAGGGTATACTTTCTTGTTGGTCCTACTGCCATCAGGTCAGGATCTGATGATGGAATTCTGGAGAAATCGACGGAACTCTTCAAATATTATATAGGCACACCTATAGCGATTTGGGTATTTTTTATAGTAACTTCGTGATTTTGTTCTTGAAAAGCACCAATAGGGATGATGCTTGGGTAAAAAAAAAGAAATTCTATTTAGTCCGTCAGGCAGATAATAAAAAATATTAGATACGTATTTTTTGCTTTATCATATTAATAAAAAATTACTTAGATAACTCGCATTAAAGTTCGGGAGTGGGGGCTTGCTACGTCACTTCTACGTATAAAATCTACGAAGACGTGACGTCATGCCACATTTTAACTCAATGTATCGCCGTAATCTTTTGATTACGTAGAAAAAGAAAAAATACGTGTCCAATATATTTTAATAATCTACATGACGGACAAAAAAACATTTTTTAGTCATCATCCCTATTGGTCAAGTGGAACTGATGATGAAGATCACAGATGGCCACCGGAACTACTCAACAAATATTTCAAGGGTTCCGATTCGATTCGAATAATGGTTGCTAAGTAATTTATGCTCGTCACAATGCTTATGGTGATGTGGAGTTCTCCTGGTACTTACCAGGAGAACTCCTCAACAATTATCGTCCCTGCATCGAGAAAAGAAATATTTTGTAAAAGGTGATGAGCAGTTGACATTAGAATGTTGTAACTTAGATACAGAATTACAAACTAAAAAGTAAAAAATAAAAACTTTTTTCCATAAATATCATCCGACTTCCAACTTTGTGGGGGTTTTTTTTGAAGTCGGTTGATATTTTTGGAAAAAAGTTATTGTGAAGTTACTTGACTGTCGGGAGATTGAAGATATTAAATATGTTTTATGAGTATCAGTTGCTCCTATTAATACCCTATTCTAAATCACCTCTGTCGTCATCCAAAGAGTTTCAGTATAATCTGTTAGAATATTATGTACAAGTATATAAAAATCATAAAAATAAAAAGGTGAAAAGCTCATAGGGCATCAAAAAATTAGTCCACATCGCTGTCAATGGAAAAAGTGCCCAAAAGGCATTGCCACGTTGGATAGCAATGCTGATTCTTTGGGCTAAAAATAGGCCAGCTCTCTGGTACCGTGAAGTGTCGACCAACTGCTTAGCGATGTCCCGAAATACTCGATGAGCACTCGGACCCCAAGGCCCTAGAGTTTCAACCCCAAACAGCTCAAACATATAGCTCCCAATAAGGTTGCTATATTTGCGCCGTTTGAGGTTTTCTGCTCCTGCAGCAGCCGCCCCAGCACAACCCGCCGTGCGAAGAAGATGGGATGGCGCGAGGGTGTCGACACAGGTTGTATCCCACACCAAAGGCCTACCCAACTTCCAAGGCATTATGGTCAGTCCGTCTGGCCTCTTCCCATCGTCGCGTGCCAAGCCATTGGGTTCTAAATCTGCTAGCACCCCGGCGGTGACAAGAGCCCGACGGATGATGTAGGAAGTTAGAAAGTTATTTGTTAGAAAATGTTAACAAATGGGTCAGAAAAACGTACTTTGATTTGATTATTCGAATACCCGAAGATCTTATTTAAATTACCTTTAATATGTTTTGCATCTGACAATTGAGTTTATTTTTAACTGACTTTAAAAAAGGGTAGTATTTAAACGCAAATCAAAATATTACTTTTTGTATCCAACAATAATCCGAATTCCAATCAAAATTACTGATTGCAGAGCAAAATACTCAACTCAAAATATAACTGAATAAGAAACAATTTATATTCGTGGCGCACCGCAATAAAGCTTTTTTATTAATGTGCTAATAATGACTAGCGCACATTAAACCTTATTACCTTACCTTTTATCATGTCATATACCTATTTATGTGTAATGGGTTTAAAGTAACCTAACCAAACCTAACCTCGGAGTTAATATTAGTCACCATGTCATTTTGCTATGAGTCTGAGTATTATGTATGTACGCTCTGGTTAATTTGCTGTGCAGTCAGTATTTTTTTGATGTAAAAAAGTATATAAATGATGGAAATAAATTGATAGGTCATTGTTTATTTGATGTGCAATTAATAATATCCCTTTAAAAAGGAGGAGGTTCTCAATTCGTCTGTATGTTTATTTTTTTATTTTTGTATGTTTGTTACGCGATTTCTCAAAGAGGGATGGAACGATTTAAAAAATTATTTTTTTTGTTTGAAAGGGTAAACTTTCTAGGTGGTGTCGTATAAATTTTATTAACTATGCTTGTGAAGTTTTTGAGTTAGCTTCAATAATGCGTATTGTTCCTATTTAGTTTATGTAGATGATGTTTTAATAACTTCCTATCACTGTTATTTACTAACTCAATGTATCGCCGTAATTATTTGATTACGTAGAAAAAGAAAAAATACGTGTCCAATATATTTTAATAATCTACATGACGGACAAAAAAACATTTTTTAGTCATCATCCCTATTGTAACAAATAAGACATTTGTTATCATTTGTTCGCCACGGACCGTAAATCTCAACTACGAGCCGATGTGATGTTTTCAAATTTTATAAATGTTTGTAAACATTTTCCATCAGTGTAGAAGCCAATTCCCAGTGTTAGAAAAAGTTTGTAAACGTTTTTAACAGCTTTGTGGAAGCACCTTAAGGAAACATGGACTATAAATTATGCCCGATACCTTGAGACAGATTTTGATTTATTTGCGGAAGAATGGAAGACGATACTGTCAGAACGTTTGAAGAATTGTCTTAATATCTGGTGATTGTGTTAACTTTGATAATAAATTTATTTTATTTGATACTGAGGGCTCTTAACTAAGTAATAACAGTTGCACGGGTCGATCGATCAGATTAAGCTATGTTTGCCGCGGTTGGTCCGTGGACGGGTGACCATCTTTTCATACCAAGACCTCGCGTGCCTCGGAAAGCACGTTACGCCGTTGGTCCTGGCTGTCATTCGTGGATTTTTGACAGTCGTTACGGGTCGTCAGAAGCCTGAAAGTCTGATAACCAGTCTTACCAAGGGGTATCGTATTACCCAGTAACTGGGTTGTGGAGGTCAGATAGGTAGAGGTAATATACAGTATTCAGCTGCATCCGGTTAGACTGGAAGCCAACCCCAACATAGTTGGGACAAGGCTAGGCCCATTGATTGATTGACTGATAGTTTCAGCTGTTCTATTTAAAGTTATGAAAAATGGCTCGCTAACCGTTATTGGCAAACTGTCACCCACATTTTAGCTTAAGGGAGAAGCATCAGAGTAGCCCGCGAAAATCAAATTTTCTTACGTTTTTTGCAATTTACAAGTCGGTATTATATTGTACGTTGTACAAATTATAATTTGCGGTCGTAACAAGTATCTATTTACATAATTAGAATCATTAAAGTGATCAATACAACTCTCTAAGACCAGGTAATCCCAAAAAATTACTATTTCATGAAATCTTGACATTTTAGGATTATACTAACTTGGAGTTGTATTACTGATTCTATTGTATATAATTATGTAAAAACATATTAGTTACGGCCGCACATTATACTTTATTTAATTTACAACTTAATACTGACTTGTAAATTGCAAAAAACGTAAGAAAATTTGAATTTCGCGGGCTACCCTGACGCTTTCTCCTTAACAGAACCTTCTTCCATTTCAAAGTATTTACAAATTAAATACTTGGAAATGGACTTTGAATGTACTTAGAACAGGGTCGGTTTTATTTGACTGTGCTTGTCTGGCTTGTCCTGTATTTAAAATAATACAGTATGTTTATCCATTGCAAAACATTTTTAGGGTTCCGTACCCTAAAAGGAAAAAACGGAACCCTTATAGAATCACTCGTGTGTCTGTCTGTCTGTCTGTCCGTCTGTCACAGCCAATTTGCTCCGAATCGTATGTATTTCTGTGACCCAAACACGGACGTGTAACGGAAATAAATAAATTTGGTATATGGGGGTCAACTTTGGAGGGCAAATAAGAAAATTAAAAAAAGTTTTGTAAAATGTTCCGTGTGACGAATAAAATGAAAGAAAGAAAAATATTTTATTTGGGACACGCACAGGAAATACAAACAGTAAAAAAGAGCATAGGAAACTAACAAAATTAACATTAAAAAAATAAAACAAAATAAATACAAAATATAACAATTAAAAATACCTGTGCGAGGCCAAAAAGCATAAAGCTGCAATATTTAAATAAATACCGCAGCGCTGGTATTCTGATAGGGCCCTTGCCCCTGGCTGGAGGCTTTGAGTTTTCTTAAGGCAGCCACAGGATAGTCCGGTTAAGTAGTCTCGACCTCTCTAGGTCAACTACGAGATGCCATTCACAAAAAAAAAAAAAAAAATCTGATAGGGCCCATGTGATGCCACGGACACACCTACGGACATCTAAAAATCCAATAGGGGGAAATGACAGGGCTTACTGTGAGAATCTCAAATGTATTTTTTTATAAATGATAAATGATAAATGATTTTTATTTCTGTAAGTAGGTTTGTACAAACACTTTTACAAGTCAATATTTTTTTTTTAAACTAGATGAGGTCGGCGTTTCCTATCTGACTACTCTGAGAAGAAAGGCCGAAACAAACTCAGAGGTCACAGTTTCTTATAAAGTCCAGACATAATCTTGGTCAGTTCATGTGAAGACCATGTAGATTGGTGTCTGAAATGGTGTTTTGAGGAAAGAACCACACAGATTGAGAGGACCTGTCCAGTCAGTGCACGCATTTGTCAGTAATCGCGCAGCTCAACTCAGAACTTAAGGAGCTCAACGATTCGACGAACAATACCAAAGAAAGGACATTGGGGTAGGCCGCATAAATTACTCAAACTGCCAGACCATGATTAAATAATTAATTAAATAATTAATATAATTTTAAAATAAACCATTTGAAAGTTATTTAAGAAAATAGACGACAATTTACCATTCCCCCCCCTTATCTCTGAAAGTACTGAGCCTAAAATTTTGAAAAAAAAAATATAGAAAATAGTTCAATACCTATAGATTACAGGAAAACCTATAAGAAGTCGGTGGTCTTAAAACAACATGGTAAATCTCTCAATATTGTGCGTACAAACTTACATTTGCCCATAGTTAAACAAAAAGGATCCAACCCACATTAGGTGTACTGATGGGTAATGGAAAAATTTCGGAAGGAAAAGAAAAGAAAAAAAATATTTTTCCGAAATTTTTCCAATATTTTTCCAATACTTTTCCGATATTTTTCCAAATCAAAAAGCTGACTGTGATTAAAGATTAGAAAAAAATAACACTATTAATGTGTACTCTGACATCAAGCAATGAACTGACAATCAATGAATGACATCAAGCAATGAATAGACTGCTTGAATATCTACGAGACAGTTATTATTGCTGCAGTTATTATTCTAAGGTCTTTTGCCTGCTTTGCATGTGTGTCATTACTTTAGGTCTTTTTTTTTGTAACGTGCGTTTTGTTTGTGCAGAATAAACAGATTTTCTTTCTTTTCTTTTTTTTCTTTACTAAAAAATTATAAATATCTAATCTTTAATTTTTTTTATTTTTTTTTGCCATAATGTTCTCTTATTGGAACTTATATACATAAATAAGAAAGAAATTACAATGTGCACTATAAGTATGTACACAAGTAGTTCTTTTTGGCCGGGTAGACGTGAGCCGACGACGATACGCAGAATGCACAATTGGGAAAATACCATGTGCAGATGGCGCAAGATAGCGGTTGCGCTCATTTCAACCCGCGGAGCAAATTGCGTCATTGGAATCAGTTTCTTTTTGACAGTTCAAAAACATTTACTGCATTATTTACGTTGTCGAGCAGATAACATTTCGAACATGCGATGCAATGGATTAGCAATTTGCTTCAAAATGATTCAGATTTGATTGATAGGTTGTAACGCAATTAGGACGCTGGCCAAAAAGATTGGGGACTAATTGGACTACTGTACTTAATCACGTCCAGGCGGAGCATTATACTGAACTGTTACTTGGTCCAGATTCACATGTTTTCCTTTATAACCGTCTACAAGTTTTAAAAGATAGTTTCTCATGTACGGTAGTACATATTGCAATTCTTCTAACATTAAAAAGCAAAAATCATTTTCTTTTGTCAATATTTCCTTGTTTCTTGGCACAAAAATCAGGGCATAATTAATCATACCTCTAAAATGAAAGTGTATGAATTTCATACTCTTTCATTTTAGAGGTATGATTAATTTTGCTTGTATTGCGCTGTTCTTCTACAGCTGACTTAATTTTGGCGGGTTCTTTTCCTGGGTTTGGTTGATTTTCGGGTTTGTATAACTAGATCGGTTTTTCTCTGAAACTTGTTGGTGATATAAAACCCACCAACGGAAGATTTATTGTTTGTGTAGATGCAGTAGAAAATATTGATCATGATACTTTTCGTCAGTGATGATTCGGATTCTTCAACAGAATAGATGTGTTAATGCAATAAAACCCTTTGAATGTAGATAAAACCCTTTAAACTCTGTGTTATTTTACTTCCTGAAGTCAACATTTTACAGTAAACAATAAAAAAACACATATCACAATCACTCCACTTCTAGTTCTCCACAATTCAATCAAACGCTTCGCAAAATAATAATAGATCGCTTAGTTTAAGAGGATTGCGATTAAAATAAAACGTCCACCGACCACGAGTTCACTGCTCGTTTTACAAGATGGCCGCCTCACTAGTTCTCGATGTTCGTTTTTGAGGTTTACATTTGTACAACAAGTCAATTAAGTCTAGAAAAGCGGAGGCGCCGACCATGTTCAGGTAGGCGTGGATTATCGGGTAGAAAGGCAGTATTTAAAAAAATAATACCTATCACAATCACTCCAATTCTAGTTCTCCACAATTCAATCAAACACTTCGCAAAGTAATTATAGATCGCTTAGATTGAGAGGGATGCGATTAAAATAAAACGACCACCGACCACGAGTTCACTGCTCGTTTTACAAGATGGCTGCCTCACTAGTTCACGATGTTCGTTTTTGAGGTTGAAATTTGTACAACAAGTCTATTAAGTCTAGAAAAGCGGAGGCACCGACCATGTTCAGGTAGGCGTGGATTATCGGGTAGAAAGGCAGTATTTAAAAAAATAACACTTATCACAATCACTCCACTTCTAGTTCTCTACAATTCAATCAAACACTTCGCAAAGTAATTATAGATCGCTTAGATTAAGAGGGATGCGATTAGAATAAAACGTCCACCGACCACGAGTTCACTGCTCGTTTCACAAGATGGCCGCCTCACCAGTTCTCGATGTTCGTTTTTGAGGTCAATTAAGTCTAGAAAAGCGGAGGCGCCGACCATGTTCAGGTAGGCGTGGATTATCGGGTAGAAAGGCAGTATTTCAAAAAATAACACCTATCACAATCACTCCACTTCTAATTCTCGATAATTCAATCAAACACTACACAAAATAATAATAGATCGCTTAGATTAAGAGGGATGCGATTAAAATATAACGTCCACCGACCACATGGTTGCGTGCGCACCTTACCAAAAATCCGAAGTTACCTACCTGCTCATTTTACTAGATGGCCGCCTTACCAGAGTGCTCGGTGTTCGTTTTTGACGTTGCCATTTGTACAACATGACAATTGACAGTCTAGAAATGCGGAGGCGCCGACATATTATTTACCTCATGTAAATAAAACAACAAACTAAAAATGATAACAACACCACGACAATTATGCTGTACCTACTGTATAGGAAAATAAACATAAAATGACAATTTTAGTTTAGTATTGCCAATCCAACCAACAATTTCCTAACCTTTTAGAACGAAGTAGTAAAAATTTTCATTGAACATATTTTTTTATTTGGCCTTAATTAGATAATATGATAGCATAAAAGAACATAGATAATTAATTGAATTTATTTTGTATAAATGTCACTTTTAGACGTTCAAATAAGAATTCGCCATTGTTCTTTTCGAGTTAATCAAGCCACGTAGTAGTATCCTCCCCTGCAAAATTTACTGCCCATTTTCACCCCGTAAGTATTCTTTATTTTTAGTCTTATGTATAAATAGTGAGTTTAGAGTTAATTGGTCAGCGCGTTAAAATTTTGACACACCCAATTCCCCTATAGCCCCCTAAAGGGGAATTCGGTGTGTCAAAATGGGTAGTTTAGAAAAACGAAAATTAAAATGTTCATAATTAACATAAATATGTATTCGTGCCAAGTTCAAGTTTATTAACTCAAGGAATAAGATTTTTCATACAAACAAAAACCCCTCTTTTCACCCCCTATAAGATTGAATTTCCAATAAACCCTTCTTAGTGCTCCCCTAAATTATAAAAGGAAGCCGTGTGCAAAATTTCACGTTCCTAGACCCAGTAGTTTCGGCCGTGCGTTGATTTGTCAGTCGGTCAGTCATTTTATTCAATCAATCAGTCAGTCATTCATTCAGTCAGTCAGTAAATATGTTCAGTATAAATAAAACCTTTTAATTCATATGTTATTTTAATTCCTGTAGTCAACATTTTACAGTAAACAATATTTTTCCATTATTTTTCCATATTGAAATTTTTCGGAAAAATAAACGGAAAAATTTCCAAGTTTTGAAAAATTTCCGAAAATTACCCATCACTAATACTGACGGGTAATGGAAAAATTTCGGAAGGAAAAGAAAAGAAAAAAAATATTTTTCCGAAATTTTTCCAATATTTTTCCAATACTTTTCCGATATTTTTCCAAATCAAAAAGCTCACTGTGATTAATGATTAGAAAAAAATAAGACTATTAATGTGTACTCTGACATCAAGCAATGAACTGACAATGAATGACATCAAGCAATGAATAGACTGCTTGAATATCTACGAGACTTTTTGCTGCAGTTATTATTCTAAGGTCTTTTGCCTGCTTTGCATGTGTGTCATTACTTTAGGTCTTTTTTTTGTAACGTGCGTTTTGTTTGTGCAGAATAAACAGTTTTTCTTTCTTTTCTTTTTTTTCTTTACTGAAAAATTATAAATATCTAATCTTTAATTTTTTTTGCCATAATGTTCTCTTATTGGAAATTATATACATAAATAAGAAAGAAATTACAATGTGCACTATAAGTATGTACACAAGTAGTTCTTTTTGGCCGGGTAGACGTGAGCCGACGACGACGATGCGCAGAATGCACAATTGGGAAAATACCATGTGCAGATGGCGCAAGATAGCGGTTGCGCTCATTTCAACCCGTGGAGCAAATTGCGTCATTGGAATCAGTTTCTTTTGGACAGTTCAAAAACATTCACTGCATTATTTACGTTGTCGAGCAGATAATATTTCGAACATGCGATGCAATGGATTAGCAATTTGCTTCAAAATGATTCAGATTTCATTGATAGATTGTAACGCAATTAGGGTGCTGGCCAAAAAGATTGGGGACTAATTGGACTACTGTACTTAATCACGTCCAGGCGGAGCATTATACTGAACTGTTACTTGGTCCACATTCACATGTTTTCCTTTATAACCGTCTACAAGTTTTAAAAGATACTTAGTAAGTTTCTCATGTACGGTAGTACATATTGCAATTCTTCTAACATTAAAAAGCAAAAATCATTTTCTTTTGTCAATATTTTCTTGTTTCTTGGCACAAAAATCAGGGCATAATTAATCATACCTCTAAAATGAAAGTGTATGAATTTCATACTCTTTCATTTTGGAGGTATGATTAATTTTGCTTGTATTGCGCTGTTCTTCTACAGCTGACTTAATTTTGGCGGGTTCTTTTCCTGGGTTTGGTTGATTTTCGGGTTTGTATAACTAGATCGGTTTTTCTCTGAAACTTGTTGGTGATATAAAACCCACCAACTGAAGATTTATTGTTTGTGTAGATGCAGTAGAAAATATTGATCATGATACTTTTCGCCAGTGATGATTCGGATTCTTCAACAGAATAGATGTGTTAATGCAATAAAACCCTTTGAATGTAAATAAAACCCTTTAAACTCTGTGTTATTTTACTTCCTGAAGTCAAAATTTTACAGTAAACAATAAAAAAACACATATCACAATCACTCCACTTCTAGTTCTCCACAATTCAATCAAACGCTTCGCAAAATAATAATAGATCGCTTAGATTAAGAGTATTGCGATTAAAATAAAACGTCCACCGACCACGAGTTCACTGCTCGTTTTACAAGATGGCCGCCTCACTAGTTCTCGATGTTCGTTTTTGAGGTTGACATTTGTACAACAAGTCAATTAAGTCTAGAAAAGCGGAGGCGCCGACCATGTTCAGGTAGGAGTGGATTATTGGGTAGAAAGGCAGTATTTAAAAAAATAACACCTATCACAATCACTCCACTTCTAGTTCTCCACAATTCAATAAAACACTTCGCAAAGTAATTATAGATCGCTTAGACTAAGAGGGATGCGATTAAAATAAAACGACCACCGACCACGAGTTCACTGCTCGTTTTACAAGATGGCTGCCTCACTAGTTCTCGATGTTCGTTTTTGAGGTTGACATTTGTACAACAAGTCTATTAAGTCTAGAAAAGCGGAGGCGCCGACCATGTTCAGGTAGGCGTGGATTATCGGGTAGAAAGGCAGTATTTAGAAAAATAACACCTATCACAATCACTCCACTTCTAGTTCTCCACAATTCAATCAAACACTTCGCAAAGTAATTATAGATCGCTTAGATTAAGAGGGATGCGATTAGAATAAAACGTCCACCGACCACGAGTTCACTGCTCGTTTCACAAGATGGCCGCCTCACCGGTTCTCGATGTTCGTTTTTGAGGTTGAAATTTGTACAACAAGTCAATTAAGTCTAGAAAAGCGGAGGCGCCGACCATGTTCAGGTAGGCGTGGATTATCGGGTAGAAAGGCAGTATTTAAAAAAATAACACCTATCACAATCACTCCACTTCTAATTCTCGATAATTCAATCAAACACTACACAAAATAATAATAGATCGCTTAGATTAAAAAAATAAAACCGACTTCTAAAACAAAACACTACAAAGTGAAAAATAACTTTAATTTCGGAAGTCGGTGTCTTTCGTTTTGTATTTTCGTTTTTTGCCACCGACTTCCGAAATTAAAGTTATTTTTCACTTTGTAGTGTTTTGTTTTAGAAGTCGGTTTTATTTTTTGCTAAAAAGTTTTTATTTTTCACTTTTTAGTTGTGGAATCTACCCCACACAACTTAGAATACATAATTGAGCACAATAATTGTAGATGTAAATAACAGTGATAGGAAGTTATTAAAACATCATCACATCATCCATATAAAATAAGTGGGAAATATACGCATTATTGAAGCTAACTCAAAAACTCCCCAAGCAAAGTTAATAAAATTTATATGGGACCACCTCGGAGGTATACCCTTTCAAACAAAAAAAGAATTTTCCATGTCGGTCCATCCGTCTTTGAGTAATCGCGTAACAAACATACAAAAAAAAAAACAAAAAAAATACAGACGAATTGAGAACCTCCTCCTTTTGGAAGTCGGTTAAAAAGGGATGCGATTAAAATATAACGTCCACCGACCACATGGTTGCGTGCGCACCTTACCAAAAATCCGAAGTTACCTACCTGCTCATTTTACTAGATGGCCGCCTTACCAGAGTGCTCGGTGTTCGTTTTTGACGTTGCCATTTGTACAACATGACAGTTGACAGTCTAGAAATGCGGAGGCGCCGACATATTATTTACCTCATGTAAATAAAACAACAAACTAAAAATGATAACAACACCACGACAATTATGCTGTACCTACTGTATAGGAAAATAAACATAAAATGGCAATTTTAGTTTAGTATTGCCAATCCAACCAACAATTTCCTAACCTTTTAGAACGAAGTAGTAAAAATTTTCATTGAACATATTTTTTTATTTGGCCTTAATTAGATAATATGATAGCATAAAAGAACATAGATAATTAATTTAATTTATTTTGTATAAATGTCACTTTTAGACGTTCAAATAAGAATTCGTCATTGTTCTTTTCGAGTTAATCAAGCCACGTAGTAGTATCCTCCCCTGCAAAATTTACTGCCCATTTTCACCCCGTAAGTATTCTTTATTTTTAGTCTTATGTATAAATAGTGAGTTTAGAGTTAATTGGTCAGCGCGTTAAAATTTTGACACACCCAATTCCCCTTTAGCCCCCTAAAGAGGAATTCGGTGTGTCAAAATGGGTAGTTTAGAAAAACGAAAATTAAAATGTTCATAATTAACATGAATATGTATTCGTGCCAAGTTCAAGTTTATTAACTCAAGGAATAAGATTTTTCATACAAACAAAAACCCCCCTTTTCACCCCCTATAAGATTGAATTTCCAATAACCCCTTCTTAGTGCTCCCCTAAATTATAAAAGGAAGCCGTGTGCAAAATTTCACGTTCCTAGACCCAGTAGTTTCGGCCGTGCGTTGATTTGTCAGTCGGTCAGTCATTTTATTCAATCAATCAGTCAGTCATTCATTCAGTCAGTCAGTAAATATGTTCAGTATAAATAAAACCCTTTAATTCATATGTTATTTTAATTCCTGTAGTCAACATTTTACAGTAAACAATATTTTTCCATTATTTTTCCATATTGTTATTTTTCGGAAAAATAAACGGAAAAATTTCCAAGATTTGAAAAATTTCCGAAAATTACCCATCACTAATTAGGTGTAATGTGGGTTGGATCCTTTTCGTTTAACTATGGACCTTTGTTGTTGGAATGTATGGGAGAACATATTCTTCAACTACAATGTTGAGTTTGTTCTTGGGATAAATTCATCCCAACTACGGAACCCTTAATTGTGCGTGGTCTGACATGCTCTTAACCGGTTTTTTTAATTTTCAAATTTGACCCTCAGAAGTGATCCTTATATTCAAATTTCTTTTATTTAGGTACCATACATGTCAGTGTTCATATTCATATTCATAACTTTCAGTGTTTGGGTCACAGAAATTCATAAGCTTACCAAATTTCAACTTAATTGGTTCAGTTGATTCTATAAGGATCCTATAAGGGTTCCGTTTTTTCATTCAGACGGTCGGACCCCTAACACTCCATTATAAAACCATTAGAATTGCTCGTCTTCAGTACCTGGGCGTCGAAAATACCTCACTTTATACCTATAATATAATTAATTACTCACACATATTTGGAAGTGTACTAAAATCTCGCTGAAGTACCGTTGGCATCTGAATCATTCTGGTTCAGACAATGGATTATATCCGTTGAAGATAAGCTTACCAGACACAAAGCATAATGTTCCTGAATATGTATCATATAGGTAGTTATAAACACAAGGAATTTATGTAATCTTAGTCTGAAGCTGATGTTGCTCGTACTTTGGAATGTGTGTTTGGTTATTTGTGCTACAGATGATAAGGCCTTGAAGTTATGATTGTTCGAAAGCGATGTTTATTTTTTTTTTAGGTTTTCGTATCTCAAAAGGAAAAAACGGAACCCTTATAGGATAACTCGTGTGTCTGTCTGTCCGTCTGTCACAGTGATTTTTTTCCAAATCTAATAGACCGATTAAGTTTAAATTTGGTACACGAATGAATTTCTGTGACTCAAACGCGGACGTGTAATGCTTAGAGTTGTGTATCACTGGAGACGCCTTACGAGCACTTCCCTTCTGTCAAGAAGTACAAGAACACGTTCTATTTCGTTCATAAAAACCACTTTAAAATCGATTCGGACGCTCATTTTTAATCGTTTTTGAGACGCGCTGTTCTCATTCAGTGCTCTGTGAAAATGCCTGGTTGTGCTGTTAAAACTTGTAAAAAGCGTTCAAATACGTCAAACTTAAATAAAAGCGGAATAACCTTCAATTATGTAAGTATTTAAGAAAATATTAAGTCATGTTTTTATTGAAATTCAAAATCCTAACCTCATAAATAAATTTTGTGTTTCATGCGATTCAATCTCGATTCAACTCGTGTTAGAAAAAATTACGATTCTACTCGGAATAAAATCAAGGCAACCAAGTTAAACTTCTTTAATAAACTTATAAATCATTAAAACAATAGCCAAATTAACAGCAAAGTGTCCTTAGTTTTATGTTTCCTATCAGAAGTCTGATGCCGAAAAGAGGACGCTCCGTGCGTGCACAGCCTTTTTATAACTTCGTTGCGCCATTCTTGTCAGCCGCATCAATCAGTTCTCGATCCCTCGTTCATTCGTCGCGAGTTGAACGCAGGGTTGCCAACACGGCCATGCTGCACGGTGCCTGCCCCAGGCACCTCACGAGTCTGGATAGGATACTGAAATTAGAAAGAACAATGTTACTACACAGTTTAATAAAGCATCCCTAAGTAGGCACACTCCGAAGTATTGCACACTTTCTACAACACATGCCTTGCTAAGCCATATCCTGCACCTAAAGGGACTATGCCACACTTAGGAAACCAGGTTTATATAGCGTATTCAAAAGATCACTTGCACTTGAAGTGCATTTCACTCACTCAAGCGTCCCAAGTTGACCTACCATCAAAGCGAAGCAAAGCAACCTTTCTAAAGTGCAATACGACAATGACTGTATCCTATCTGGACTCGTTATGAATAAATAAATGACTCGTTATGTTATGAGACGGATGAAAGATATTAAATTAATTTTAATGTCCGATTCAAGGAATCATAACTTTAATTAGGATTGTGATTATTCACTTACAGTAATCACATAGATAACCAAATGAAACAGTCATAAATACCTTGCCAACACGGTTTTTGATCAAATATACATTTTATCATTACTTTTTCCTTCTAGGCTCCATTCATCAATATTAATCTACGGCTTCATATTTTCCACCGCAGCTACTCCATTATAAATTTTAGAGGTCCTTTGACTACCTCTTAGATCTGATATCTCGTATCTATCGTTTTACAGGACTTTTGTTATTTGAAATGGGCCTTTGAATGCTCGAGATGGAGGGTATGGAATGGTTGTGCATACTTAGGCAGGGGATACAGATGTCCCTCTTTCGGACCCCCCTTATTTTTAAAATATATACAATTGAGACAATTTTTAACGTACTTCTTAACAGTATTACGCATTCGTGGAAACCAATATCTAGTACGTATACGCTCAACACATTTGTCAACCGAAAAGTGACCTAAATCGTCATGGTTACATCTTATGATCTGCCAAATACATTTCTTTGGAACAACCCATCTACGACCCTGACTAGTTCTCCTATAAACTTTTCCGCCTAAAATTTCGTAATTGGTAAACATATCTTTATTTTCGTCGGCCTCTCCTGATAATAAAATGTCTCTTATTTTAACTATCTCAGGATCCTGAACCTGCACTGTTAACAACCAGTCTGCCTCTGTAATTGACATTATGATTTCCGATTCAGACATTTCACTAGATGGCACAGGATTGCGGCTTAAAGCGTCCACGTGCTGCATCCGGGATCCTTCCCTATGAATTATCTCGAAAGAAAATTCTTGTGTTGACAAAACCCAGCGGGCTATTCGCGGGATAATGTCCTTCTTATTTAAAGCGTATCTAACCGCACTACAATCAGTAATTATTCTAAACGGTTTATCTAACAAATACAACCGAAATTTTTGAAGGGAGCACACAATAGCTAGAAGTTCCAATTCGAATGAGTGGTACTTTTTTTCATCTTCCCTAGTTTGCCTACTATAGTAATGTATAACCTTTTCGGTTCCGTCATCGATTTGTGTAAGTATACCAGCTATACCGTCCCTACTTGCATCTGTATATAAAACCTTTTCTTTGTTTGGATCAAAAATGGCGAGAATACTTTCAGAAGTTAGCTTATCTCTTAAAACATGAAATGCTCGATTTTGAATATCGTCCCATACCCAAACGGCGTCTTTCTTTAGCAGCTTAGTAAGAGGAGCCGACAAAACAGCGCAATTTCGTATAAATTTCCGAAAGTAACTAATTAACCCTAAGAATTGTCTAAACTGATGGACGGTTTTGGGTATCGGAAATTCTTCAACGGCTTCTAATTTTGAATTATTTGGCATAATATAACCTGGTTTTATTTTATACCCTAAAAATTCAATTTCATGTTTGAAGAAATGGCACTTTGAGGTTTAACGTTAAACCATTCGTTCTAAATATTTGCAATATTTGTTCCAATAATTTAATATTTTCCTCTACAGTTTCTGTAACTAAATAAACGTCATCCAAATAAATAATGACATTGCCAAATCTCAAATTCCCCACTACTTTGTGCATCATTTGCTGGAAACACGATGGCGCATTTGCCAGACCGAACGGTAGTCTTAAAAACTCGTAGTGTCCATCTTCTGTAATAAACGCGGTCTTTTCTATAGAGTCTTTATGCAAAATAATCTGATAGTACCCACTTTTAAGATCTAAAGATGTAAAACACTTATGTCCTTGGAGCCGATCTAGTAAATCCTCAATTCGCGGCATAGGATATTTATCTTTTATAGTAATTTTATTTAACGCCCTATAATCAACGCACAGCCTCTTTTCTCCGTTTTTCTTGTCTACTAGAAGAACTGGGCTGGCGTAAGGAGAATTACTATTTTGCACGATTTTATTTTCGAGCAATTCGTTTACCATTTCTCTAATTATTTGTCTGTTCGAGTGAGAGGTTCTAAAAGGTCTACATTGAACTGGCTGTGAGCTTGATAGATTAATTGTCATTTTGTAGTTATTTACTATTCCCAGTTCTTTTATATTGGAAGCTACACAATCACTATATTGGTTGAAAAAAGCAGATAATTCACTTTGATGTGTATTAGCATCTAAATCTATTGCCGTTATATTATTACAAAATTCTGTGAGTTTACTCGCGTATTGGAATTTCAGTTCGTTGCCTATACGAGAGTATACTAAATCGGATCGTTCGGTCACGTTTCTTCCGATCAATATATCGCATCCTACCAAATCATCCAAAACGTACATATTAATATCAGTCAAACAAACAGAATCTAAAGAAATGGTAACCGTAACCTTTTTAGTGACATGTTTACAAATCTCTGTAGAAAATCCTTGCAAAACTACGGGTGAGGGTAGTTTAATATAGGTCAAAGAAATTTTATTTGCCAAGGACTCCGATATTAATGAGAAACTGCTACCGGTGTCAATAAAAGCTTCACAGTAATGATTAAATAAACAAACACTTTTGACAAACTTGTTACGCGGATTAGTAGAAAGAAATTTAATTTCCTGTTCAGGTTTTACTACAGATTTATTAGAAGAATTTTTCTTATGGAAACAAACAGACTCTGTGTGCCCTCTTTTACCACAATATTCACATTTGTTTACCTCGCATTGGTTTCTTTTATGGTTACCTCCACAATTATAACATTTAATTGTTTTACGACTAGAATCTGTAACTACGTTAGGAAGTTGATTTGTAGAGACTGAATTTGTGGATACAAAAGTACGACTTGCGACTGCAGATTGACTGTGTGTTGTCGTTTTATTAGACTGTGGATCACGTAAACTACCTTCTTGTTTTGCATTTTTCTTATAAACACGACTATGTAAATAACTAGCCAAATCATCGGTTGATCTAAAATGACTAGCTTCTATAGATGTCCCAATGTTGTTATCGCCAATATTTCCCACTATTATTGAAATAATATCTTGTTCAGGAAAGTTTAAACTTAAACGATCAATTTTACATTTCTGCTCAAAATAAAACTCATAAAAAGATTGATTATCAACAGGTTTTTTGTCTATTAACTCTTTCAAAAGGTCAAACATATTCCTACGTATTTGAACACTAATGGATAATTTCAACCGCCATTGGTACCATTTCCACGTCGGCCACTGTTTTTCTGTACGTAATAACGAATCGTACCATACTTCAGCAGACCCCTTCAATTTATTTAAAGCTTGATAACGAATCATTCTATCGGACCAGGAAAAAGTATTTGCGTAGGATCGAATAATACTAAGCCAAGTGTCTACATCGTCTTTTATCGGATCAAAATCAGGTATAAAATTGTTTAAATTAATGGAGCTGGTATTACTCACAGTTTCGTTGTGGCCACGAGATACCTTATTATTCCGTCTTGATGGCGGTGACGGTGTCTTGGCGCTGGAGCTCGAGCTTGAAGAAGAGGTGGAGCGAGCACGACTCCTCTTTGAGCGCCTACTACTATTATCGCGCTTACCCATCGCGTGGAATTTACTTGTCACTTCTGATGTTAGAAAAAATTACGATTCTACTCGGAATAAAATCAAGGCAACCAAGTTAAACTTCTTTAATAAACTTATCAATCAATAAATCATTAAAACAATAGCCAAATTAACAGCAAAGTGTCCTTAGTTTTATGTTTCCTATCAGAAGTCTGATGCCGAAAAGAGGACGCTCCGTGCGTGCACAGCCTTTTTATAACTTCGTTGCGCCATTCTTGTCAGCCGCATCAATCAGTTCTCGATCCCTCGTTCATTCGTCGCGAGTTGAACGCAGGGTTGCCAACACTCGGCAGACGGCATGAATCGAGTAGTTCCTCACATTGATTTTGTGACGTCACCATGTCTTACTACGCCTCGTTTTTATGTTCATAAGGTTCAAAATAAAACTTTTCGATTTTCGAAAGTATACGTCAAATTGTAAAAACTAACATGCATTTGACATGCGCTTATGTCTTTTAGCAAAAATGTTAGCGAGGCTACCGAAGGGTTGAGGTCATGTTTGAAACCAAAATTGACACAATTAGGTATATTAAAATAATAGGTATATTAATTATTATATTAACCATTTTTTTACAATTTTTTTTTTTGTAGAAAAATGTTTTTTTGTGGAACGAAGTTTTTTAACACGACTTGAGGTAGGAGTTAACTGATAGAAATCTGGCAATTTTGGAGGGGCAAATAAGAAAATTAAAGAAAAGTTTTGCAAACTGACATATCAAATGAAAGGGCTTCCTATGAGCGTCTCAAATATTCTTTTTTATAATTTTAAAATAAATTGTTTTAAAGTTATTTAAGAAAATAGACGAAAATAGACCATTCCCATCTCCGAAACTAAAATAAAATTAAACAAAAATTTTTAATTTTATTAAACAAAAAAATACTCAAAATAGTACATATAGATTACAGGAAAACTTATAAGTCTATGGTCTTATAATAACAAGGTAATTCTCTCAATATTGTGCAATAAACTTACATTAAATAATGTATGGGTGAACATGTTTCTCAGCAATGTAACAACAAATATGAGTTTGTACTAGTGTTGTTAAAAAGCTCGAGTCTCCCGAGTCTTCGACACATTCAAGGCTCGAGTCTCCTATGAAGCGTCGAGCTACAATCTCGAGCCTTATTTCGAAGGCTCGAACCCAGTCTCGAACCCAAGTTCCGAGGCTCGTATCGCGACTCGAGCTCTGTTTTAAAGGCTCACTACACAACATTATGCTCCAAAATAAATCTAATAAATATGTTATTAAAATAATGTATTTTTATTTACACACTAACTTCACTAAATAATAACATATTTTAATTATAATTTTGTACCTCCTCCTATAGAGGAAACTAAACGCACCGATCCAGTGTTATCGCTAGTTATTAGAATTACCCACATTACTATTAATATTATTGTAATAATTACTTGCATACGCCATTCGTGTCAAAATCAGTGTGCAGTTTGCTTGGTTTAAAATACGTTTTCATCGTAGTTCTTAGTGGTGAAAGTTTGTTAGATTTACAAAATGAATGAGGAAGATAATGTAATATCGAAAGACAACGTGTTTGATACTACTGATACTTCGCTTACAGAAAATGATGCTTCAGCATCTGCTATGGTGTCGAAAAAGCCGCGTATTAGTTGGAAATGGTGTCATTTTAAGAAAGAAACCAACAAATTAGTGTGCAAGGTATCCCGTCATACATTTTCATTTTGAAAAAGCATCAATCGCGTCATGGTGATGTTGATTCTATACAGAAGTGAACAAAACGAAATGGCGTCATCTGGGTCCTTAAAACATAAAAATCAACCAGTGGACATTAATGACCTTTTGATAAAGTTTATTATACACGGCCAGCATTCTTTCCGAATAGTAGAAGAACAGGAGTTTGTATCATTTTTATCAGCTCTTAATAACACGTATCGTTTACCAAATTACATATTACATGTAGATTTCAAATTATATCTTCCATACAAAAATTATACAAAGAAAAAAAAGCAGCAAATAGTAAATATGATGAAAAATTTGATTTGAATCGCTTTGACATTTGATTTTTGGACATCTATAACCAACAAACCATATATAGTTGTAACTGCCCACTATACATCTAATAATGGGGAGATGATTTCTATGACATTGGAATTTGATCTCATACCATTTCCTCACAAAAGCGAGCAAATTGTTTTTAAAGTAAAAAACATCGTTCAGGAATTTGGCTTACAAGGTAAATTAATTTCCATTACAAACAGATAATGATGCAACAAATATTAAAATGCTTCAACTGCTAACTTTGTTTAATGAAGAATTTAAGGATATTATCCATTTAAGATGTATGGCTCATGTATTAAATCTGGTAGTAAAGAAAGGTGTGGAAGAAGCCAAAGAAACTACCGTACCGGTCCAAAAATTAGTGAAATTTATAACTTTTTCTCCTAAAAAAAACAACTATATGAAGAATGTTGTACGTCCTTAAGCATTTCTCATCTGAACTTGATAAAAGATATGCCTATCAGGTGGGATTCTACTCATATGATGTTGGAAAGAGCTTTGAAAATGAAAAGAGTGCTTAATTGTTTGTGTTTGGATTACACAGAGTTTTCTCCATACACTATTGAGAACTGGGAGATGGTAGAAGCATTGGTAGATTTTCTTCAACCATTTTATGAAGCCACTGTTATGCTTTCAAAACACGTTTGTACTATGTGGTGCCTATACTTGATGTTTTAACAGAGCATCTTCTTAACAGACAAGAAGATGGACCAATGAAAAAATGTGCAACAGCCATGATCGAAAAATTGAATGAGTACTCCGAGATTTTAAACAGTGATTTGGCACAACTTGCCGTTCTATTAGACCCGCGACTTAATAATAATTCTTTCGATTATTTCATAGCAAAGAACAACACTCAACCATTAAACAACTTAAATACCCTTTATGACAAGCTCAAAGATCAAAATATACAAGAATTGCGAAGATACAATTTGTCAACGCATAATTATGAACACAGTAGCTCTAGTGAAGTTTACCCAGTAAAAAAAAGTTTATTTGCATCTATGTACAAGCAACCGAAACCGGAGACTATAAATATCGCAGATGAAGTGGATAGATACATAAATATGCCTATTGAGCCTGAAAACACTAATGTATTAATGTGGTGGAAAAAACAAAAAGAATTGTCTTTGTCAACCTTAGCTCAATTAGCATTTGAAGTTTTGTCTTTTCCAGCGACAAGCGTTCCTAGTGAACAAGCCTTTTCGAAGTCTGGTAATTTAATAACAAAAAAAAGAAACAGGCTGAGCAACAAAAATATCCAGGCATCAATGTGCTTATCGTCATGGTTAAAAATCGAATAATCATTCATTGTATAATAAAGTATTTTTTTTCTATCTTTTTATTTCATTTCTTTATACGTACTTACCACATTAAAACAAAAATATTTCATTTTAATATTATCAGGCATATAAATAAAGCTCGAGCTTCGACTCGAGTCCTTCATTTAAGGCTCTTGAGCCTTCAAGGTTCGAGCTTTTAGGGCTCGAACCTTTTAGACTTACGAGCCCTCAGAGCTCGAGCTTTGAAGACTCAGTAGGTTCGACTCGGAGCTCGAGTTTCCGCCTCGGAGCTCATTTCTCACAACACTAGTTTGTACGCACCGTATTTAGAGATTTACTATGTTATTTTAAGACCGTAGACTTCTTTTCATAAGTTTTTCTGTAATTTTATAGGTATAGAACTATTTCTGTATTATTTTAGAATTTATTTCTTTAGTGGTACTTTTAATTTAGAGCGGGTAACACCGAATGGAGTTGCGAGTGTCATGGCGGCGGTGGCGATCGGTTGGGATGGAATCGTTACGTGGTGCACACGCACAAATCCATTGGCTCTAAATGCATGTATAACAATTATTGTAATTTGACTTAATCAGTGACTTCATAAGACTTCAGAGACTTAATAATGATTACAATGATTATCATTGTAATCATTATTTCTCATGGACAAGTTTTGTTGCTGTTTGTGAGTGAATTAAGTGCGTTAATTTGAGAGTATTATTTTTCAAACACCTACACGTACATGTGTTGTCTCAGCCGCTCGAACATCCGTCATATAGGTCGATCAATCGAATTTGATGTCTCAACGATAGGATTATTTTTGACTTTTTACTCGTAAATGTTCGCTTTTCTTTTTTGCGTTGGGATTTTATAATTTTTTTAAGGATATTGAGTTATACATGTCTTAGACGAAGTAGTTTATTTTAAATTTTTAGCTGATATTTTTTCTTTTAAGGGTTCCGTGCCTCAAAAGGAAAAAACGGAACTCTTATAGGATCACACGTATGTCTGTCTGTCCGTCTGTCACAGCTGATTTGCTCCGAATCTACTATACCGATTAAGTTGACAAGGTGCGTATATGAATTTCTGGGACCCAAACACGATATGATTGATATGATTTTGAATACGGAGGTCACTTTTGGTGGCAAATAAGAAACTAATAAAAAGTTTTGCAAACACAGAAAATAATAATACTTACAGGAAAATTAATAAGGAATCTGTGGTCTTAAAATAACATGGAAAACCCTTCGTTGTACGTAGTCCGACAAGCACGTGGCCAGTTTTTTTTTAAATAACCGTTTTTCTGACAGTTAATTGCCAACAGTGACCCAGATATAGTTAGTATGTTATTTTTTCTTTTTTGTGGTTTATCTGATGTAATAAACCAAGTTCCAAACATCTGTGTTATTGAAAAAAAAACAACTAGAAAAAAACGACGTAATTCGTCTAAGATAATATGTTTTTAAATTTGAGATGGGTTTGCTCTTGAGTAAAGTCTAGGTCAGCGGTGAGAGAGACAAAGTCTACGATGAAGTGAGCTTACCCAGAAGAAGCCTGTTCACTCTAACTTTGAAGAGATTCGGGTTGTATGCGTTCGGGAACACGCAGGTAGAGAGTTCCACTCTTTTGCCGTGCGCATTATGAAGGATGTTTGAAAGCTCTTAGTGCGAATTAGTGGAATGGTCACTAGGTATGGATGGTAACTTGCAGTGCGTCTAGATGTTCGATGTATAGCTCAAATGCTCTAAATGGTGTCAACTATCAATCCCCTAAGACTTTGCACCCAGCTTCCAAGCACCCTGTGTAATAAATTGTCGAATCATGATATTACAACTAAACAACACATACTCGGATAACATATTTCTCGCAGACAGATTTACGAACACAGCTAGTTTCAAAAGCCAAGAACATACAGCCGACAGACATGAATGAGAATGAGCAGTATTAGATCTAGGTATGCTAATACCAGCTGATTTAAAACATAGACTTCATATCTATGACTAGCACGACGTCTTCGTGTTCCTTGCAGTGTGTGCTTTGCTTATAAGATATACCTGCAAATTATAAAGTTCTTTTGAAGTGCACTTTGTAGGGATAGATGGTGCATATTTAACCGACTTAAAAAAAAGGTGGAGTTTCTCAGTTCGTCTTTTTTTATGTATGTTCCCCGATTACTCGAAGACGGCTGGAACTATTCGGAAAATTCTTTTTTGTTTGAAAGGGTATACTTTCTAGTTGGTCCTACTGCCATCAGGTCAGATGTCATCTGATGATGGATGTTAAGTTGCCGACGGAACTCTTCAAATATTATAGGCACACCTATAGCGATTTGGGTATTTTTTATAGTAACTTCGTGCTTTTGTTCTTGAAAAGCACCAATTGGTCAAGTGGAACTGATGATGAAGATCACAGATGGCCACCGGAACTACTCAACAAATATTTCAAGAGTTCCGATTCGATTCGAATAATGGTTGCTAAGTAATTTATGCTCGTCACAATGCTTATGGTGATGTGGAGTTCTCCTGGTACTTACCAGGAGAACTCCTCAACAATTATCGTCCCTGCATCGAGAAAAGAAATATTTTGTAAAAGGTGATGAGCAGTTGACATTAGAATGTTGTAACTTAGATACAGAATTACAAACTAAAAAGTAAAAAATAAAAACTTTTTTCCATAAATATCATCCGACTTCCAACTTTGTGGGGGTTTTTTTTGAAGTCGGTTGATATTTTTGGAAAAAAGTTATTGTGAAGTTACTTGACTGTCGGGAGATTGAAGATATTAAATATGTTTTATGAGTATCAGTTGCTCCTATTAATACCCTATTCTAAATCACCTCTATCGTCATCCAAAGAATTTCAGTATAATCTGTTAGAATATTATGTACAAGTATATAAAAATCATAAAAATAAAAAGGTGAAAAGCTCATAGGGCATCAAAAAATTCGTCCGCATCGCTGTCAATGGAAAAAGTGCCCAAAAGGCATTGCCACGTTGGATAGCAATGCTGATTCTTTGGGCTAAAAATAGGCCAGCCCTCTAGTCCCGTGAAGAGTCGACCAACCGCTTGGCGATGTCCCGAAATACTCGATGAGCACTCGGACCCCAAGGCCCTAGAGTTTAAACCCCAAACTGCTCAAACATATAGCTCCCAATAAGGTTGCTATATTTGCGCCGTTTGAGGTTTTCTGCTCCTGCAGCAGCCGCCCCAGCACAACCCGCCGTGCTAAGAAGATGAGATGGCGCGAGGGTGTCGACACAGGTTGTATCCCACACCAAAGGCCTACCCAACTTCCAAGGCATTATGGTCATTCCGTCTGGCCTCTTCCCATCGTCGCGTGCCAAGCCATTGGGTTCTAAAACTGCTAGCACCCCGGCGGTGACAAGAGCCCGACGGATGATGTAGGAAGTTAGAAAGTTATTTGTTAGAAAATGTTAACAAATGGGTCAAAAAACATACTTTGATTTGATTATTCGAATACCCGAAGTTCTTATTTAAATTACCTTTAATATGTTTTGCATCTGACAATTGAGTTTATTTTTAACTGACTTTAAGAAAGGGTAGTATTTAAACGCAAATCAAAATATTACTTTTTGTATCCAACAATAATCCGAATTCCAATCAAAATTACTGATTGCAGAGCAAAATACTCAACTCAAAATATAACTAAATAAGAAACAATTTATATTCGTGGCGCACCGCAATAAAGCTTTTTTATTAATGTGCTAATAATGACTAGCGCACATTAAACCTTATTACTTTACCTTTTATCATGTCATATACCTATTTATGTGTAAAGGGTTTAAAGTAACCTAACCAAACCTAACCTCGGAGTTAATATTAGTCACCATGTCATTTTGCTATGAGTCTGAGTATTATGTATGTACGCTCTGGTTAATTTGCTGTGCACTCAGTATTTTTTTGATGTAAAAAAGTATATAAATGATGGAAATAAATTGATAGGTCATTGTTTATTTGATGTGCAATTAATAATATCCCTTTAAAAAGGAGGAGGTTCTCAATTCGTCTGTATGTTTATTTTTTAATTTTTGTATGTTTGTTACGCAATTTCTCAAAGAGGGATGGACCGATTTAGAAAATTATTTTTTTGTTTGAAAGGGTAAACTTTCTAGGTGGTGTCGTATAAATTTTATTAACTATGCTTGTGAAGTTTTTGAGTTAGCTTCAATAATGCGTATTGTTCCTATTTAGTTTATGTAGATGATGTTTTAATAACTTCCTATCACTGTTATTTACATAGCAGGTTCGAATTTGTGTGGGGTAGGTACCACAACTAAAAAGTGAAAAATAAAAACTTTTTAGCAAAAAATAAAACCGACTTCCAAAACAAAACAGTACAAAGTGAAAAATTTGTTTCGAAAGTAGGTGGCAAAAAACGAAAATACAAACCAAAGACACCAAATACCGAAATTAAAGTTATTTTTTACTTTGTAGTGTTTTGTTTTGGAAGTCGGTTTTATTTTTTGCTAAAAAGATTTTTTATAACCTTTATTTTTGTTGACACTAGACTCAAAACTTAACACACTAGTTTCTATAATAATATAATTCAAAAGACACGTGGCGCCATCTATTATTATAAGTACGTTATTGTAGTTTTCCTCGGGAACAGTACATTTTTTCGGGATGAAAGGTACCCTATGTCCGTGTCTGTACACCTGAAAACCTATACGCAAAATTTCAGGATGATCGGTTCAGTGGTTTAGGCGTGAAAAGGTAACAAACAAACAAACTTACTTTCGCATTTATAATATTACCTAGGATTAGGATATAGTTAGGATCTTCGGGAAAACGCCGCTCGGCTTAACTCGAATTGTGCTGAGCCGACCCGAACATGATTCAGGGAGGTTAGATGCCAAACGGAGTTTGCCAATAGGCATGACCCGAATGAAAGCCGAATATGTTGTTTTCCTCAGGAACAGTACTTTTTTCAGAACGTAAGGTACCCTATGTCCGTGATAACGTACACCTGATAACGTATATGCAAAATTTCAGGATGATCTGTTCAGTGGTTTAGGTGTGAAAAGGTAACAAACAAACTTACTTACTTTCGCATTTATTATATGTGTATTATATATTATATTATTACCGATTAATCTACTGCTGTAGAGGTCGAAAACTCCTACAAACCGTAATCGTCGCGTTATATTGAATGGGACCTTTATTCACAAGCTGTTGGAAAAATACAGTACAATTACTACACTTTTCCTTTTAACGTTGTGAGTATATTTCTGATACGTCGCTTACTGCTTGTTCAGTTTTGTACGGTTCACGTACAGGGAAATTGCTAACGCCGCGACCTACTTTTCGCTACTCGTTTTATTTACTTTTATAATTATTTAGTTGACCAACAGCTGCCGTAGTGCTATAACCGCGGATTAGCATCCAACAGAACTTTCGTGTAACCTTTGCAATTAAACTAAATTATCGTGAAGTCTGTGGTTTTCGTCAACTCACATCCAACAACTCAACTGGAAATAACTGGCTACTTCTGAACCATACAAGTTTTATTTCACTGAGTTTATTGTGAACCAGCTCGAAATATCGGCTGGAATTTATTCCATTTGGAACTGTTTCTTTGTACAAGTCGTATAAACATAATTGGTTGGACAGAGGTGTAGGTACATAAAGTACACCACATTTCAGCCCTATGTAAATACTGGCAGCCTATTGCCATTAACCGAGAACAAAGTCAGACTCCGGGCTGCTCCTGAGAAATTTCTAATAGGAAAATCCAATAAAACTTTGCCCGATCTTCTTTTTTTTGCGTGGAAGAAATGCTCATGCATACTGTACTACCACGGGGAGATAGTGCAGTTATGTGGGACTCCAACCCACTAAAACTCCACGGTGTTACAGGAACACGGGCACGCGCTAGCACTCACCGCGAAACCGCCGCGGCTGTCCGTCACCGGACCCTCCTCTGGGGAGTACCCCCCATCACCGCCGCACAAGACCACATTGCGCGCCGTGACCACCCCATGGACTAAACCAGCACATGGGCGCTAGACGACTGGTCAGGTCAGTGGCCCGGCCGCCTACCACTTTTCGGCCGCAGAGGATAGGGAGAGCGGCCAACGGCATACCGACACTCCTCCTCCCCTGCGGCCCCACCGCGTTCGCCATCAGACGGTGGCAATCCCGTCAAGGCCGCGGAAGGTAGGGAGAGCGGCGCACCGCAATACGAGGACTCCTCTCCCACCGCGGCCTCCAACCCTCAGCCGCGATGCTTCCCATACGACATCGCGGCGCGCCTCAGTTGCGATGTCGCCCAAGCGGCACCGCAACCTACTTGTTGGCCGCTACGTTGTCGGCTTACCGGCAAAAGTCTTGACGAGCGGCCCTTCCTCAGGTTCCTCTTCGTTTCACCGTGGATGACCAAGCCACGGCTACTGAGCCCCTCCGTGGGAATCTAACCCTGGACCTCATGCAATAATGCTTGCGACCACCATTATATGACTTACCGTATACCAACGATAATATACGGTAAGTCGTATAATGCTTTTGGTTTCGCTTTTTAAGGGTTCCAAAACCAAAGGATGCTAAAGGGAAAAAATTACTAAGTCTAAGCGTCTGTCTGTTCGACACAAGGCTGTATCTTTAAAATCATAATAGATAGTCAGTTGAAGTTTTCACAGAAATCGTGTAGGTAAGGCCGTTATGATAAGAAAACTTAAAGAGAGGGCAAGCTATACACGTTTTGGTGGTATGAAACGCTTAGTGCATGAATACGGCTGGCACTTGGCCGATTTTTATTCAATGCTATGTGTAATGGCAGCAATCATAACGCAATATACACTGTATCGCCAAAATTTAAATGCATTCATCAAAATTAAAGAATGCATGCAATCCCAATGAAAAAATATCAAAGGCACCATTTTTATATGTTACCTTCATATCACCGACACGCGTACATTTAATTTATTTTATAAATCTGCATTTTTCATCTTGAATAAGAGCAGAGAATTCTCGCAAATACACAATAATATAAAAACGTATGGTAAACGAGTAAACAGAGATTTTCATAAAGCCAGGTTCACATCAAAATCGTCGGGAAATTCTCGTGATTTTGGGTGCAAGAATTTTTCCGGGTCAATACAGTGCCGCACGTTTTTGCACATAATCTTGTCTTTAAATGACAAATGATTTTTATTTCTGTAAGTAGGTTTGTACAAATACTTTTACAAGTCAATCATATTTTTTTTTTTAAGTAGATGAGGTCGGCGTTTCCTATGTGACTACTCTGAGAAGAAAGGCCGAAACAAACTCAGAGGTCACAGTCTCTTATAAAGTCCAGACATAATCTTGGTCACTTCATATGAAGATCATGTAGATTGGTGTCTGAAATGGTCTTTTGAGGAAAGAACCACACAGATTGAGAGGACCTGTCCAGTCAGTGCACGCATTTGTCAGTAATCGCGCAGCTCAACTCAGAACTTAAGGAGCTCAATGATTCGACGAACAATACCAAAGAAACGACATTTGGGTAGGCCGCATAAATTACTCAAACTGCCAGACCATGATTAAAAATAACTGAGAGAAAAATAAAACAAACAAAAAAAGCAATGACCTACATAGTTTTCACATTCACAATAATTAAAATAATATAATAATTTACAAAGTAAATATTCATGTCAACATTAAGGATGCAAAAATAAAAAGAGAAAAAAGAAAATTTGGAGGACTTAATAAGTTAGTGGAGCTTTAACAAGTTATTTATGCTTTGTTTTCTGAGACTATTTGGTTAATTTAATATCAAATAGTATAGCCTTAGAGCAGGCTTGGCGCTTCGAGGAGGTTTTCTTAGTAAAAGTCCGTTTGCGGCTTAAAATCCTTCGATTTCATTATGTTAATTCGTTTGAGGGTTAAGTTCCTTAGCCTTGAGCTTTAAGTTCTAGACTTCTGTCCTAAAGGGTTCTAATAGCTCATTCAAGTTTAGATACCACTTTTGGACAAAGAAACTAGGAATTGAGTTTGAAATAAAAACACGAAGTGAGTAGGCAAGGTTAATCGATCCTTCATCTCCTTCTCTTCTTCTTTTTCTTCTTCTTCGATCATTGTATGATAAGAGGGTTTTACCCTGCGAAAGGATGGTTACTTACTTTTATTTCTTTACCTTTTTAGTTTAATGTTGGTACATTTTCTTTTCAAATATTCCAAACACGTCATTCAACGTAAACATGAAAAAGCGTCGATCAAAACATGTGATCCCAGCTTAATGTAACAGGTTTTCGAAACATTTTTTTCGATATAAACACATATCTTTGGGACGTTGCTCTTTTGATATCTCTGAAATGTTGAATAAGTTATCAAAGCGAGGCAAATATTTGGGTTCGCATGTTATATTCGAGTAAAGCCATGCGCACATTAAGGCGGACCGCACCGCAACGCAAAAATCTTCCTACATGTGTCACTCTCATACATTTTGCATGAACTATTGCATACTATAGGTGGGCACCGGGCCTTTTTGTATATTTCTAGGGTTCAGTATGCGAAGAGAGCCAAAAGGAGCCCTATTACTAAGCCTCTGCTATCCGGCATTTTATTATTCATGGATAACCAACGAGATACATTACAATTATCTTCTACATTGTTAAATCTTGTACAGTATACATTATCCTGTAAATTCAGGCTCAATTACAGGTCAACACAGCATTATCGAGTACACATGTACTCTGAATACTACATTCTTCATAGTACGATGCAGCCCGTTACGGCTATAAATCAGATATCAGACGCTTCACTTATTGTTCATTTTGATCTTTCACTCGGCATCTTTCACTCGAAGTGAAACGTCTGAACACAAAATGAATGAAAAGTGAAAAATTAATTCATTTGTGAACGAAAAATTAAATGAAAGGAGCAGATGAACGGTTACTCCTTAGTACATTTGTCGGTGTCGTGTGAATTGGAGTGAAACAAAAATGAACAATGTTCACATAAGGTTGCACTAGTCGAAATTTTTCCATTCAAATTTCGGGCACCCGTATTACTCCACTGTTTGACATTGTACATCCAAAGTTAAACATGACATCGTTTTGTCCTATTATTAATATTGTCTGTGAGGAAACAGAATAGTAACATAAAAAAAAAACCCTTTAAAAGTTATGAGTCAACAAAGATTTGGTTTTCTTGCTTATTTCAACACAAATTGCTCGCAAAAATGCCCGCTGCATTACTCAATTACAAATAAAGTTTACTAAACTAAATGATAATTGAGCTTTGTCGCTTGTAACTTTGTTTTAGAGATTTTAAACTTCTTTTATTACTTATTTACGCCCAAATTTGTGTTGAAATAAGCAAGAAAAACAAATCTTTGTTGACTCATAACTTTTAAAGGGTTTTTTTTTTTATGTTACTATTCTTATGATACTTCGTAAAACTCTATTTTCCAAAGGACTCTTCGTAATCTTTTCGTTTCAAGTCAGGTCGTTTCAGTTCGGAAGGTGTTTGTGTGCGTGCGAACTAGACGTTATGCGTATAGACTAGCGTCTAACTGCTCATCACGGATATCTCTAACGGACACGATGCCAATTGAGACAGCGTGCTTTTTTGGCCACTCCCACCAGTAAGTTCTAGCCCGCGACTAGTTCAACCTTAAGTGAACCATTCACTCAACTTAATATACGCTTGCTTTGGGCGGGGAGATCCCCTTCGTTGTTCACGTCGCATCGTGATCTTGCATTTAATTTTATAAGCCGACCGTCGTTAGTTTTTTAGAAAAAGGTCTGCTTATTTATTAAAGGGAAGAATCTTCATGTGACAATGCTAGAATTTCCTGAAACTATTTTATGGGTATATTTTTATAATTTTATTTTGAACAGGACTTTTCAACTTTTTATTAATTTTGGTAAACAAATGTCGTGTTTATTCGAGTCTTAATAGACCTCAAACGGCTCAAGCACTTTACCAGGCTAATGCACGTTTTCACCTAACACTAGAGCACACCTAAATGTAATGCCTAAATATATATTAATTGCACATTGGATTATCAACTCTCGGCGCTAAGCCAAGCAATGAAAATCTAACGGTGCGTTTATCCTTAGGAATTACATGGATGTGCTGCCTAGTGGCAGTGAAAATAGGAATTAGGCGACAGTACATGGGTCTCACTTGTAAAGCAGCGTAGAGAATTGTAATACAATTAGAGAATACCTACACAGAATTGTGGATTTTTATATGGTATATAGAAATGAAGTGGAAGATTATCCCTGGTGTTACAAGAATTATACAACTATGTGGTAAATAAATATAAAAAAAACCGGCCAAGTGCGTGTCGGACTACGCACAATAAAGGGTTCCGTAGCTGGTATGAATTTATCCCAAGAACAAACTTAACAATATAGTTGAAAAAATGTTCTCCCATACATTCCAACTGTAAATGTAAGTTTGTACGCACAATATTGAGAGATTTACCATGTTATTTTAAGACCATAGACTTCTTATAGGTTTTCCTGTAATTTATAGGTACAAAACTATTTTCTGTATTTTTTTCAAAATGTTTGGTTCAGTAGTTTCAGAGATAAGGGGGGGAAAGGTCAATTTTCGTAAATTTTCTTAAATAACTTTAAAACAGTTTATTTTAAAATTATAAAAATATATATTGGAAACCCTCACAGTAAGCCCTTTTATTTGATATGTCACACGATACAGTTTGAAAAACTTTTTTTTAAATTTTCTTATTTGCCCTCCAAAATAGACCCCATATCCAAAATTACCGGCCATTTTAGACCTATAACTCTGTTCTTACTTCTAGATAACTATGTTATTCTTGTTTTGTTTTCACATATGTGTATTCTTGGTGAATTAAAGTAGTGTGAAATTAGCAAGGACTTTCACTCAGAGGCCCGAACCTTATACCCGTCGGCTACAAATTCATTTATTTACGATACACGTTCGTGTGTGGTTCACAGAAATTCATAAGTTTAGGTACCAAATCTCAACATAATCGGTCCATTACATTCGGAGCAAATTGGGTGCGACAGACGGACAGACAGACAGACACACTAGTGATCCTATAAGGGTTCCGTTTTGCCTTTTGAGGTACGGAACCCTAAAAATAACGCTTTTATTGCAACAATTACAATGGTTAATGTATAGAACGTGTTAAATCCGTACAAAAAGAATGACACCCAATTAATTCTCATTTGTCAGTATGGATAGCAATAATAAGTAATCGTTCTAACACCATGGATTCCACTCGTTATTAATACCGAATACCGCAATAATTAATAGCATTAGGCGAAGAGATCGATGGAAAATGTGAGGAGATTTCCTCATCCAATTTTCCATAACCAAAGTTATCTACCGATATACAGAACATTACCGACTGCTATTCGATTGCTAAACCGATTGATTGATCGTGGCATAGTAGTGCGGAAAGCGACAAAATCGCCCACTCCTTAATTTTTAACCGACTTCCAAAAGGAGGAGGTTCTCAATTCGTCTGTATTTTTTTTTTGTATGTTTGTTACGCGATTACTCAAAGACGGATGGACTGACTTGGAAAATTTTTGTTTGAAAGGGTATACTTCCGAGGTAGAAATTTTATTGTCTTTGCTAGGGGAGTTTTTGAGTTAGCTTCAATAATGTAAAAAAAAAAGTTCACGACCACATTCGCAAGAAGCTGGTAGTATCATCACAACGGTAATGTTTCCCAATGGTTTGTCTTATTTGTTTTAGTATATTTATGTCTATTTATTGTGTTTATATTTATATATAGTTAGGTGTATATATTATATTTATATGTATCTATATCTTTATATTTAAATATATATCTATTCCTCATCTCTCGCTGTTGCACCTACCACTGTTTGTCTCTGCATCACCCAAAGGTCGACTGGTAGAAAATGCCTATGGCATTAAGTCCGCCTCTGTACATTTTGTGTGCTTAAAGTATTAAATAAATAAAATAAATAATGCGTATATTTCCCACTTATTTTATGTGGATGATGTGATGATGTTTTAATAACTTCCTATCACTGTTATTTACATGGCTATATCTACAATTATTGTGCTCAATTATGTATTCGAATTTGTGTGGGGTAGGTTCCACAACTAAAAAGTGAAAAATAAAAACTTTTTAGCAAAAAATAAAACCAACTTCCAAAACAAAACGGAAGTCGGTGGCAAAAAACGAAAATACAAAACCAAAGACACCGACTACCGAAATTAAAGTTATTTTTCACTTTGTAGTGTTTTGTTTTGGAAGTCGGTTTTATTTTTTGCTAAAAAGTTTTTAGCAGAGTAAAATTCAAGAAGTCAATTCGGCTACAACAGCGTAGCAGGCGTAGCAGCTACAACGTAGCAAACACTTGGAAAAAATCCTAACTTTTTTTTTTAATTTGTGATGGTTTTGCTCATGACTCTAGTCTAGGTCAGAGGTGACAGAGACAAAGTCGACGATGTAGTGAGCTTACCCAGAAGAAGCCTGTTCTCTCTCACTTTGAAGAGATTAGGGTTGTATGCGTTCGGAAACTCAGACGCAGGTAGTGAGTTCCACTTCTTTTATCTTTCCACTCTTTTTAACTAATATTATTAATACGAAAGTGAGTTTGTTTGTTTGTCTGTCTGTCATTTAGATGAAATTTGGCACATGGGTAGACCATGACCTGGTTTAGGACAGGTTACTTTTTAATCCCGGTAGTACGTTCCCGTGTGATATTTTCCAACCTCCAAGCGAGCGAAGCCACGGGCAAAAGCTAGTAAATACAAAAATAGTTGTAGTTGTCTTGAGAAGGCTGCCTTAGAAGAACAAGAGAAAACCAGTCAAGTGCGTGTCAGATAACGCAAAATGTAGGGTTCCGTAGTGGTATGAATTTTATACCAAGAATAAACTTAACATTGTAGTTGAAAAACATATTCTTCCATACATTCCAACTGCAAATGTAAGTTTGTACGCACAAAATTGTGAGATTTACCATGTTATTTTAAGACCATAGACAATTGTTTGGGTGTCAATTTTCATCTATTTTCCTATAAAACTTTTTTTTTTAATTTTTAAATAAAAAAAGTACTATTTGAGACCCTCGCATATGCATTTGATATGTCACACATTACAAATTGCAAAACTTTTTTTTATTTTCTTATTTGGCTCCCAAAGTGACCCTCCGTACGTTACACGTAAGTACATCCGTGTTTGGGTCACAGAAATTGATATGTGTACCAAATTTCTCTAAGTGATCCATTAGTTTCGGAGCAAATTGGCTGTAACAGACGGACCGACAGAAATACAGACAGACAGGCACACACATGTGTGATCCTACAACGTTTCCGTTTTTTCCTTGTGAGGTAATAGAACCCTAAAAATGACTACTAAGAGTACCGAGACGGTATCCAAATCAAACAAATGACGTCACGCCTAACTGTCAGTAGTTCTAATTGGAACAGTCGTAAAACGGACAGTAAAATCTGTGATTCCTACTATTCCTACTCCTACACTCAGGACAATCTACTTAACTAGCTTGACTTCAGTGTATTACCTAAATAAATTAGGGTGAGCAGTATAAACTCTAATTCGATTCGCTGTCTGCCTATAAAAGAGGTGTCCTTAGTAATGGTGACACAGAACAATTGAGGCCATGAGTGCCAGAGTGGCGTAATTGTAATTTGTTCAATACTTTTTTTTAACCGTTTTTCCTTACTACTTAAAACTATTGTTTTAGTAGTTAGGCCTCTCTGGTCCTTGAGGCCATGAGAGACAGAGTGGCCTTATTGTCATTTTTTTAATACTGTTTTTTTTAAACTGCTTTTTCTTTACTACTGTAAACCATTGTTTATGTAGGCCTCTCTGGCTCTAATGGCCTCAATTAATATAAAAAACCATACCCTAACCTGACACTGAATCAAATGACGCGCAATGGGAACAAATACGCACACATACACACAACACACACACAACATACATATACAAATAAACCATACAACACCTGAAATCATCTTCTAGTCTTCACTCTGGAATCTGTACCCCGAGCCCCAAGATACAGACGAACTGTCTAGTTTGGGGCTCACTGGTATACAGGGTTATTGGTAAAACACCAACAACCTCTTAAGGGGTCATTATACAAGGTCAAAAATCAGCTGTTCAGTACATTTTGACGAATTGTGCTAACATAAATGTACTGAACAGCTGATTTTTTTCGCGATTTCAGGTTCGGTCCCATAGTAAAAGTTGTTCATAATGATGAGTATAATGACCCCTTAAGAGGTTGTTGGTATTTTATCAATAACCCTGTATAATTATAGGTATATTGTAAGGTTTTCTAAGTCGTTAAATTAACAAGAACTGCCGCTGTCACTACACAATGCATCAATAAATAAAATACATCGTCGTCGTCGTCTGAAGTAGACAACAATGATATAATTCTAGTATTTGTTCTGAATTCATCATATGCATCTCTTTTGTTTACACGGAAATGTGTATCTATTGTACGTTTCTTGAGCGAGAAAGTGGCCAATAGTTGGTCGCTTCCTCGCCAGCGGTATGAGAACTGCCTATCTTGTTAGCGGGCAAAACGCAAAATCAGTTGAGAAATTAGATAAAAACAACGAGTGAGGCTGAAAGGGTCGCCACACTCGTGACGATTTTTGAGAGAATCATGTGATGTATGTGGATTGTTGAGATAGCTTGGAGCCACGATGGGGTACATACGTCATAGTCTAAGCTAGTTAAGTGAGGATATGTTAGATACGGACGTCCGTGTTTAGGTTAGTTAAGTTAGGAGACTTGGTGAATACCAAGAGGCTATGTTCAAGTGAGCTGTCGCAAAACAGCGAGTTTTAGTTCTTAACACATTAACTGCTGAATTATTTGGCGAATTTGCTCCAAGTGCTGCTTTATGATACACTAAACCCTGTGCGGCAAACGCTCATGCGCGCCCAAAAAATACTTCGTGTGGTGCTATGAGCGCGCATGCGCGGTTGAAGAAACTCTACCCAGTGCGGCTGGGCGCATATGTGCGGCGTTACAAACTTGTCCCAAGTGCCGCGAGACGCTTATGTGTGTTTGAAAATTTTCCAGTTTTATGAGTCATAAAACAATTACGCCAAGAACAATAGAGATGCACAAAAAACCCACAGGTGCGGCGCGCCGCATTCGAAGGAAGTTATATAAATTGTATGGACGCGCATAAGCGCCGCCAGCACATGGTGAACGTTCGAAAATCGCGCATGCGCGTTGGCCGCACAGAACGTGTTAAATATAGTTGGGTTAAAGCCCAGATTAGACTTATTTAGTACTTAATATAGTGTCTGTCTGTTTGTTGGAGCTACTAGGTGAGTCTTTTACTATAAAAATTACCCTGAGCTGATAGTGGAATTGAGTGTATTATAACTAATTACGGACAGAGACCTGGGGAGTGGCGATTAATGATCATTTATACTCCGGCATGGCGAAATTACTCTTACTTAATATCGTAATTCATAATTAATGCCATTTTCTCTAGTATTGTCTATCTACTAATCCGTAGAATCAGAATCAGAGGCTTTATTTGTAAACATAGGTAGTTACACAGTATGTGAGATAATACAATGATTACATAAGTTCTCTATGTTTTGCCATTGGGCGTACAAATATTATTAGGTATATATATTACAAATCAAATCAATTAAATACTATAATATGACAATAAATGATTATATTAAATTATAAAAAGGACTCTACTATTAGACTAGGTATTTAGATAGTTCCGCACATTATAAGTAAAAATATATAGTATAATGTCATTTTAAACTTTTAGTATAATGTTACTTTACTAAATTTCAAATAAAAACAAGGATGTCAAAGCAAGTACTAAATCAATAAAAATATTTCAGAATGTCAACAGTAAAAAAAATATAATACAATGTCAATTAACAAAACTTCTAATAAATACAAGAATGTCAAAAAAGGTAAAGTGACTTAATGTTTATTATCTGAAAGAGGAATTATAGAATTGTCATCCAAATAGTCCTGTAACGAGTAGTAACATTTTTTGATTAAAATTTTCCCTAATACACTTTTGAATTTGTCCAGAGTTAACGATTTTAATGTGTCAGGCAGCTTATTAAATATTTTTGTGGCCATACAGAAAGTACTTTTGTTCATTAAGGCAGTTCTACCACGTGAAATTTCGAGCTCTAGCTTATTTTTGTCACGTAGTTTTCTGTAATAACTTTTGGAAGCTATTTTGTATTGCGAGATGTGTGTTTTTACAAATATATTACTTTCATAGATATATAATGACGGTAGGGTAAGGATTTTTAAGCTTTTAAAAAACGGTTGACAACTGTCGGTGCTATTTAGGAGAAGTTGTCTGTCACTTGCAATTGGTTATAGGGAATTGGGGAAAACCTTTCTCCACACACTAGGCCTATGAAGACTGATGACGATTACTGATTTCTAACTGGCCCACCATTTATGGAAGGCAGAACCGAAAACACTCAGTTCATTTAAATGTTTAGAACTTCGTTTGGAGAACTAGTTACGAAGTAATAAAAAAAAACACTCAGTTCATTTAAATGTCTAAACATTTAAATGAACTGAGTGTTTTTTTTTCTGCCTTCCATAAATGGTGGACCAGTTAGAAATCAGTAATCGTCATCAGTCTTCATAAGCCTAGTGTGTGGAGAAATGTTTAGAACTTCGTTTGGAAGACTAGTTGCGTAGTAATAAAAAAAAACACTCAGTTCATTTAAATGTTTAGAACTTCGTTTGGAAGACTAGTTGCGTAGTAATAAAAAAAACACTCAGTTCATTTAAATGTTTAGAACTTCGTTTGGAAGACTAGTTGCGTAGTAATAAAAAAAAACACTCAGTTCATTTAAATGTTTAGAACTTCGTTTGGAAGACTAGTTGCGTAGTAGTAAAAAAAAACACTCAGTTCATTTAAATGTTTAGAACTTCGTTTGGAAGACTAGTTGCGTAGTAATAAAAAAAAACACTCAGTTCATTTAAATGTTTAGAACTTTGTTTGGAAGACGTGAGCGTTTTGGGCTGTCTGTAAACCTTCAAGAGTTGATCCACAACTCTATAAAATAGTGACCATTGAGTCTTGATTTTCTATAACTATTTATTATCTAATACCTAATTCTTGAATGTTGTATTCTTTATCTTAGATCAATATTTCGGTCCGACTGACAGAGACGGCGACTGACACGGTGTCTTGCAGTTATGCTTGTTGTGCAAGGGGTGAACTTCCAGGGGTTTGGGTGACCACATATATTTAATATCCGGTCCAAGGACTGATAGGGACCATGTCTCCTTAGGAGCATGATGCTGACGCTATGCTGCTGGAACTGGCCGCCCCGTTGCTAGACAAGGACGGTCGCATGGTTACCGCAGGGAAGGCCACTTCGTCACATGTCTCCAAAAGAGCGTGTGTCGACTCAATGATGCTGAACAGCCGCTTGTGTCACTATGGAAGATTTACTCTAAGTGCTTCGAGTTACCTGTTACGCCAGCGTAAGGGTACTCTTAAGTTTATAATCATAATAATACACTATGCATCCCTCTATTATTTTTTAGCTTTCTAAACCTCTCGCTAGGTGGCGCTGTATGTGTGTTGACCTACGTATTTTGCCCTTTGTAAACTTTAATTTATAAAAATAGAAAAAGCCGTTATTGTTGTGTTTGTTCACCGTAATTGGTTGAAACAAGTCTTCGAACAAGTCCAGAGTTGAAGTGAACTGAGTTTATTGTGTGAACTGTGTTTGAGTGCATCATAAACAGTGCTGTTTACGCCGTTAATTAAATAATTGAAACCTGTCGAGTGCCGTTAATACTTATTTAGATACTTTTTAACAATATTAAAATCAGTGTGTGTCGCATAAAAACTCAAAATCATTGTCTCTTAAAAGTTTTGAGACTTCAATTGGTGATTTGCAAAACTTCGATTTTGCACTGTCATGCTACATCGCCCATATAAACCAACGCCATCTGTGACTAATCATTAGAACTGTTATAATCGCTCATTAACTCCGAACAGTTTGCTAATCTACGTGCAAGTGATATATCGATCGACTGTTACGCCTTACTTCAATCTTTCACACGGCGCGGCGGTAGGTGGCACTGTTTGTCGTCTAGCTGGCCAACAATCCATTGTTTGTAAACAAACACCCAGCGATAACATCTTATTCAACATGAACTGTGCTGGCTGTAATATACTTCTAGTAACCGGGGCTCGACTTCTTAAATGTAAAATCTGCGTAGGCAGTTATCATTTTGAATGTCTAAATATAACGCCTCAACAATTTGAAGCTCTCACAAATGAATTTAAGGCAGCCTGGAAATGCCCCTCATGCAGCAATGTTACGCGCCGTGCGCGGTCTAACTTGCTTACACCTGTACAGGCTGCACTGGTTCCTTCATGCGAAGATAGCATGAACATGTCATGCGATATCACAGAACATCGTCCTGCTTCACCGTGCAACTCCTCGACGATCCTAGCTAATGAATCCGTCGTTCAGGATACAGCTGATACTTTCCAAGCATTTACAAATGAGCTACACATTACGTTGCAGGGATGGAGAAGCGATATAAATAATACGCTAGCATGTTTCAAGGACGATATAAAGAGTACATTGAACGGCTGGCGTGACGAAATAGATACAAGTTTAAATAAATTGAATAGTGACTTAAGATCTGCCCTGGGTGAAATAAGAGATGAGATGAGCAATCTTCGTACTCAACACAATACTTTAAAACAAAATGTATCTGATTTATCCCTTGAAGTGACACAATTGCAAACATCTGTGGAATTTCATTCGGGGGAACAGGTTGAACTTAAGAAACGTATAGATGAAATAAGTCGACAAAGTTCTGAGCAATCTAACCTGTCTATTAGTCTCCTCGAGACCAAACTTGATAATCTCGAACAGCAAGCAAGACAGTGCAATGTGGAGATCTTAAACATACCGGAAACGCGAAGTGAAAACCTGATTCATATAATGGAGTCGATTGCTACTGCTATCAACTTTCCCGTTACTCAAAGAGATATCATATCGATTCACAGAGTTCCACATGCTCACCAGCAAACAAATAGGCCAAAAAACATAATTGTAAAATTATCGTCGCGTATCCTGCGGGACAACTTACTTGCTGCTTTTCGCAAGGTCAAAAACATAAAGTCTAGCCAACTGGGTTTCACATGTGCCCCAGCGACTATTTACATGAATGAGCATCTAACACTCAAGAAGAAACATTTATTTCGGAAAGTTAAAGATGTCGCCACATTGCACCAGTTTAAATACATCTGGATTCGAAACGCCACCATTCTCGTGCGAGAACGGGATGGCGATACTGCTTTTGCAATACATACAGTCGATGATATTCGTAAGATTAAAAGCAGTTCTACAAATACCAATATTGATAGTAGTTCCAACCCTAGCAAACTATAATTACAATGTATACGTGCATATTTCTCTTTCTTTCCATGGTTTTTTAGCATGTAATGTAATAATCTGTATTGTATTTGGTTTGATAAGTTACTCTGTTGTCTGTAAATGCTGTGTTTCAAACTGCTTGTATATGCCTAGACTGTACGCCCGATTGTCTGGTATTGTGGTTTCTGATAATGATATATATCACAAACATTTGAGGAAATGGGTGGATAAAATAAAAACCCCAAATAATATAAAATTAATATGTACTAAAGTAATTCAGGTTTTTGCTGGAGTATCAAAACCGGGTCATGACTTATACTTAAAAATACATATACATAATAATACTCTGTGCATTTCATTTGTGTCATTTAATTTTCTGGGTCTAACTTTTGGCAGGCTGCCCGATTTTGTAAACTTAGAACTACATATAATAGTTTATATATCTAGTCAACTTGATTTTATGTGTGCTTTGTACTTGTTAACGCATCGCCTTAGTATGGGTGTTAATATGTGTTTTAATATATTTCTGCCGCAACTTGCGAATATTATGCTAGCTATTATACCTGTTAGTAACCTTCTTACTGGGTTATATCTTAAATGCGTCTATTGCTGTATCGTCAGAGTTCAGTGTTGCTGTATGCCTGGTGTCAATTTTATTTTTATAACTGAGAAACATTATTTTTACTTAACTGTTATATTCTACATTGAGCATTGCACGTACAAATTCCAGTTGCTTGAACTTGTATTGCTGGTAATTTTTATATTAGTACACCTATTACATAGTGATGAGTAATAAGCATTTATCCATATACTACCAAAACTGCAGAGGCATCCGTACAAAATTACACACGCTTTATATGAACATTCTGAATGGTAACCACGATATCATCGTACTCACGGAAACTTGGTTAGTTCCGGAAATTAGCAATAATGAGTTCATTGATCAGCGCTATGTTGTGTACAGGTGTGATCGTGATCGTATTACCACTAAAAAACAAGATGGCGGCGGAGTGTTAATGGCGCTTCTACGAACGCTTAAGTCCTCTGAACTTGATACCTCTGGCATTCTTGCTAATTCACAATCTTGCAATCTTATTGAACACATACTCATAGAAGTGCCAAGTGCACTACCGTCCAAGCGTCATGTCATCAGTGCCGCTTATATACCTCCCAGAATGGCCACCTCTGTATATGAACAACACTTTGAAGCCTTACAGCAGGTAATGAGTGACCCTAGTGTTGACTGTTTCTACATATTAGGCGACTATAATCTCCCAGAAATAACTTGGATTACACTGGGACCAGATGGACCTCTTATTTCGGGCAGTGGGCTGGGTACGGGTGCTTCCATAACTTGTAGCCAGTTAAATAACTTAATGTCATTACTAGATGCTACACAATATAATGTAGTGGCAAACACTAATGGCAAAATTCTTGACCTACTTATATCCAACTACCCATGTGAGGTATCGGCTGCGTTGTTTCCTCTGCTTCCAATTGACACGTATCACCCACCTTTTATCTGTGACATAAGTCTAAATGTAGATGTTAAACCTATGAAAAAGCGACCGCTACAAAAATACAACTTTTATAAATCTGATTACGAGCACATTAACCGCAAAATTCAGGATATTGACTGGGCGGACCTTCTTGCCCCTTTGGGATCCGAAGAGGCACTAAGCACATTTTACAATAAGATTGATGACATAATTAAACAGCATTCACCACTATCAGCATCTAGGACGGCTGGTTATCCGGTCTGGTTTTCTAAAACATTAATTAGTACACTCAATAAAAAACAAAAAGCATGGGTTAAATGGAAGAAATATGGCAACATTGTAGACTACGAAAAATTTTCACAGCATAGAGCCTTCTTTAAGGAAAATTGTAATAAATGTTTCTCTAAATACATTCAGTCGATTGAGGATAGTATACATAAAAACATTAAGGATTTCTGGATCTACATTTCCAACCGCAAAGAAAAACCCGGTATACCAGCGAAAGTTCATTATAAGGACGATGTATCCAACGACCCTCAATCGATATGCAACCTGTTCTCTGATTTCTTTTCTTCCGTATATGAACCTGCTTCATCTGCACTCTCTCAATGGGAGTTACCTTCTAAAACAGTGTCTAACGATATTGTTGTTTCTAACCTACACTTTAAGGAAGAATCGATTTTGGCTGAACTGAAATCTCTTGATCCATCTAAGGGACCAGGTCCTGATGGGCTGTCTGCGTTCTTTCTTAAAAATACTGCTGCCTTTATTTGTAGACCCCTAGCTATAATCTACAATAAATGTATCACAGAAGGTGTTATGCCAACGGTGTGGAAGCAGGCTAATATCACACCTGTACACAAGGGTGGATCAAAACGTAGTGTTGAGCAATACCGACCTATTTCTATTTTGTCTACCTTGTCGAAGCTTTTTGAAAGACTGGTACATAAAGAAGTGTACCCTATCCTACATAACACTATTATACAGCAACAGCACGGTTTTGTGAAAAAGCGATCCACGACAACAAATTTATTGGTATTTTCTAGTGACCTATTTGATAACATTGACAATCGTATACAGGTTGATGCAGTGTACACAGACTTTCAAAAAGCTTTTGACAAGGTGGACCATGAATTGCTGCTGAACCGAATAGCTTTCAACGGTATTCGTGGTAACTTATTGCGATGGTTCATTTCGTACATCACTAACCGTTGTCAGCGGGTTGTCATTAACGGATACCACTCTCATGCTACTCGGGTTACATCTGGTGTCCCACAAGGCTCTATTCTCGGTCCCCTTTTATTCATTATCTTTATAAATAACATAAGTAAGTGTTTTCATCATTCCAAATTTTTGTTATATGCTGATGATCTCAAAGTATACAGACCTATTCGTAGCATTCAGGATTGTTATCTTCTCCAAGAGGACCTGGATAGACTGACGGACTATTGTTACACTAGTAAACTCCATCTGAGCATTCCCAAGTGCAACTACCTAAATTTTACCAAAAATAAAAATATTATAAGGTTTTCATACTCATTGTGTAATGTTTTATTGAATAAAGTAAACTCCGTTCGTGATCTTGGCGTATTGCTTGACTCAAAACTCTGCTTGGATCTGCATATAGAACAAATTGTAAATAAAGCATATAAGATGTATGGATTTATAATGAGATCTACTCATGATTTTAATCGAACCTCATCGTACCTCTGCCTGTACAAAACCCTAGTACGTTCCCAGCTCGAATATGCCGTATCCATCTGGAACCCGTACTATCACAAATACATTGATATGATAGAAAACGTTCAGCGTAGATTTCTTCGTGCAATGCATTACAGGTGTCACAAAAGTTATCTAAAGTATAACCAGTTGCTCAGTAAATACAAGCTTTTGACGCTCAGCTCTAGGCGAAAACAATTAGAAGCAATGACATTGTATAATATAGTTAATGGCAATTTTGATTGTATAGATTTAAATAATGTATTGTGCTATGCAGTTCCCAGAACTATCCATAGACGACGGGTGCGTGCAGGCAAACTCTTTGCAGTAGGCACCTGCCGATCTAATACTGGTCTACGATCGCCAGTTCGTCGAATGACAGCAACTTATAATGAAATATTCGAACACATAGATATATTTGCATGCTCTTTGAAAAGGTTTCGTAGCCTTTTGTATGAGAAACTTGAAGCCTTGGACTAATTGTTTTTAATTGTTTGCTGTTGTTTCTAAAATACTAATATTTTTAACATTTTTTTTTTCTTATTGTTTTTATAATATATGTGTAACTGTCATGCATGAAACAGTTCACCTCCTAGTGACTTTAAGGTTTGTTTATGTATGGTAATCTGTGAACAGCGTTGTGGGCTACATTATTACTTATGTGATTTATGTTTTTCTGTTTGTAATATTGCATAATGTAGCTGTTTGTTGTTCCTATATTAAAAATAAAATAAAATAAAATAAAATAAACCCAAATACAATGCAATTTCTATATAACTATGAATTCCTAAGTTCTATTCACGATTTCTTTCATTATTGTCCTTTGCCTTATGAATGGGTTAAGGCAGATTAGTTTATGGGAATTCATTCATTACAATCGGTGGGAGTGTCCCGTCTGGAGACGAGCTCTACAGGGTAGGGCGGGGCGGAGCACTGCCTTTTCCCCACAGGGGAAACTGACCTAAACACTAATATTAAAATAATTAGGAAAAACAACATTTTTATCAGCCTGGGGTAATTCAGGTATTGTCACACTAAGTAATGACATGCGACTGTTAAACCATTATTTTTTGACGTTTATTAAATATCTCTTAACTTTACGCAACATTTTATATAAATAGAAAAGAGTGCTGGCCCGCTGTCACAAACAAATAAATCATTCAGTAATACTTCTTTTGTTTTCTACCAGAAATTTTTTATACATCCTATTGTATTTTGGTAAATTAATGTTCTGTTTGTACTTAGGAGGGCTGAGAGGTGTTTTAATTACTCCTATAAATTAAACTTAGGACCACCTTTTTCCTGTAGGCGTCGTTGTAAGTGATTACGAGGTTATATCAAGAGGATATTATAGGCTCCAAAATTCTAACGAAGCTTAAAACTAAATTTATATAGGTAATTATCACTAGAGCCAAATCAGTTTAGAATTCCCACTGGGACACAGGCATCCTCTCTGTGAGAGGGTGTGGGCTGTAATGCTGACGCATATGGACCGAATGCTGGTTGGTGGGTGTCTGGCACATCTGGCATATGGTTCGTATTGCCATAACTTCATAGTGGTAAATGTCACAATGGCATGCAAGCTACGTGTATACTTTTGTACAAGAAACAGGCATGTATGTAGATTTAAAGAGAAAATAAGCATAAGCATCCTCAGCCTATAATGTTCCCCCTGGTGGAACACAGGCCTTGTATCTTCGTCAGGGAGTGTGCCACGGAATAGAAAAACCAGTGGAAGTCAGTCTTCATTTTTTATGAACAACAAATTCAACTTTCACGAAAAGCATTTGTTGTTCATACAAAATTAAGACTTATTACAACGGACGAAGGTTGTTATTATTTTACATATTTTCCGCATAATTGTGACACGGCGAATAACTGCGTAGGCACTTCCACTTGTATTTTTCTATTCCGTGGAGTGGGCTATAATCTAAAACAAAACAAACCCAAGAAAAAAGAAACCTAGCGCTACCTAAATAAAGCTCCGTTTACACGGTGCAAGTTTCTGGAACGCTCAAGAGCAATAATCGCATGCCATAAAGTAGGTACGTTAAATTTTATTTCCATTCAAGAATTACATGCAAGTGTTTACACGCGTGCAATTTCCATAACCATTTTATAATTTAATACAAGTTTTGCCATTCAATAAAGAGCTCGTGGCTAAATAATAACAGCCGCACGGGTCGATCCATCAGGTTAAGCTACGCTTACCGGGGTTGGTCTGTGGATGGGTGACCATCTTTTCGTACCGAGATTCCTCCGTGCCTCGGAAAGCACGTTAAGCCGTTGGTCCCGGCTGTCAATCGTGGATCTTTGGCAGTCGTCACGGGTCGTCAGAAGCCCGAAAGTCTGATAACTAGTCTTACCAAGGGGTATCGTATTACCCAGTAACTGCCTATCTGACGTGGAGGTCAGATAGGCAGTCGCTCCATGTGAAATACTGGTATTCAGCTGCATCCGGTTAAACTGGAAGCCGACCCCAACATAGTTGGGAAAAGGCTAAGCAGATTGTTTTTTTTTGCCATTCAATAAAATTGCATGCGACTTACACCAAGGCAATAAAATTGCAAGGCTATTCTTGCATGCAAGTTTTGCCTCGTCTAAACACAAAGTTCCACGTCCTTGTACAATTGATTCAAGTAAGTATACCCGTATTTGCGCTACCAAATATTAAATTAAATTTTAATGAACGTCTTGTTTCGTTCGCTCACGCTTGAAAGATAGAAAAATTTCACGACAGAATTGAATGCGATTTTATTGTACGTGCTGTTTACACCTATACCACTTTTTAACGGCAACTAACTTGCCCGTATCGTGCAACAATATTGTACGTGTTGTTAAGATGATGCCAGTTAATTGCCCTTAAATTTTATGGTATGCTACAGGCAATAAACTTGCACAGTATAAATTGAGTTTTATTATTATTATTAGAGATGGTACCTTTGTTCTTGACTGTAGTATAGGTCGGAGGCGACAGAGACAAAGTCGACGATGGAGTGAGCTTACCCAGAAGAAGCCTGTTCACTCTCACTTTGAAGAGATTAGGGTTGTATGGACTCGCGTTATGCAACAATAGACTATACAGGTAACTTCTTAGTATTATGTAAAGTATTGTGCATAACAATTTGTTGTCAACAGTCTACAGTTACATTCTGTTTTCACAGCGAGGGGCGCTAAGGAATGAGATTGTTATACAGTCGGCTGTACGTAAGATTAAGTGAGAGACATACAATAGACCCTATTGTGCCTACAACCACCCTACCGCACTGACGCAGCGTAATTTTTACACTCTTTCTGAAAATTTTTCTTCATAATTTCTTATTCCTTCAAAAAGCACGTGAAATTCACATTTCTTTGTCTATGAATTTGTTTCCGTCTGTACGTAAGTAACACTTTGATTTTTTTTTTTTTTGGTTAAAGTTTACAACATTATGGTAGGTATGTCAATATTAAAATGAACTTTTTACGCCTGGACAGCTTTTAACCCTTTACCCTGCATGGAGTATTGCAGTCACCTTTGAGATGGATCAGTCAAGTACCAACTAGCCGCGCTTGACTCGGTGGAACGCAGAGCTAAGAGGCTCATTGGCGAAGTAAAACTGGTGGATGCCAAGCTGTGGTGGATGCTTCGGAGAGTGTGCCCGAGAACTCCACGACCTCATTCCACCGGCCTCCTTCTACCATCGGACATCTAGACGCACTGCCAGTTACCATCCCTACCTGGTTGCTATTCCACCAATTCGCACTAAGCGCATCCAAATGTCTTTTATAATGCGCACAGCAAAGGAGTGGAACTCGCTACCTGCGTCTGTGTTTCCGATCGCATACAACCCTAATCTTTCAAAGTGAGAGTGAACAGGCTTCTTCTGGGTAAGCTCATTCCATCGTCGACTTTGTCTCTGTCACCTCTGACCTAGACTAGAGTCAAGAGTCTTTACAGTTTCTATGGCACTGCTTATCTGAACTGTGTTTCTTGCTTTACTATTGAAGTCGGAATCAAAGCGATGTACACAATACACGTAGTTTCGGTGCGGCACATGGGCGACATTCATTCGTATATACAAACATGCTAAGTAATAAAAGCCGCACGGGTCGATCCATCTGGTTAAGCTACGCTTGACTGGGTTGGTCCGTAGATGGGTGACCATCTTTACATACCGAGACTTCTCCATGCCTCAGAAAGCATGTTAAGCCGTTGGTCTCGGCTGTCATTCGTGGATATTTAACAGTCGTTACGAGTCGTCAGAAGCCCGAAAGTCTCACAGCCAGTCTTATCAAGGGGTATCGTATTACCCAGTAACTGGGTTGTGGAGGTAAGATAGGCAGTCGCTCCATGTAAAATACTGGTATTCAGATGAAACCGGTTAGACTGGAAGTCGACTAGATAGTTGGGAAAAGGCTAGACAAACATGCGGTCCGGCCGCGTCGGTGCGGCTCTGGCGTCGTGTACAGGAAGCCTTAAAGTTAAGAATGCACCGGCAAACCCTTCTTTAAGGGGGAAGCGTTAGGGTAGCGCGCGAAATTCGAGTTTTCTTAGGTTTTTTGCAATTTACATGTCGGTATTATATGGTACGTTGTTCAAATTATAATTTGCAGTCGTAACTAGTATCTATTTACATAATTAGAATCATTAAAATGATCAATACAAGACCAGGTAATCCCAAAAAATGACTATTTCATGAAATCTTGACATTTTAGGATTATACTAACTTAAGGAGTTGTATTACTGATTCTATTGTATATGATTCTGTAAGTAGGTACAGACGCCAGCAGGTCAACCTACCCGAAACTGTCAGATTTTCCCAATCAACCTTGAACCGAATACTTTAGCAATAAAGTCGAAAATCTATTAAAGAAATCTGACAGATTGTAATAGCTTGATGTGCTGGCGTCTGTACATATTTGTTACGGCCGCAAATTATACTTTATTTAACATACAACTTAATACTGACTTGCAAATTGCAAAAAACGTAAGAAAATTTGAATTTCGCGGGCTACCCTGACGCTTCCTCCTTAAGAGCGTTTATTCCGTTTATTTATATGTATTAAAATAATCACGAAAAAACCTGTAGAAATGCGACGTTGCCAGCTCGCGCGGAATAAACGCTCTTAAGCCTCCATCAGGAATTCTAAGTAAATGAGAATAGAAGTGATTTGAAATATGTACCTAATGCTTCACAAATTCCAAGAAAAGTAGTAAATAACTAACTTCAATGTATACAATCTAGCTGGTAGTTTTAAGAAATCACGAAACTGATTGGTTTTACTGGTTAGGAATTGGTTATATTTGAGGTATCTAAAGGTCGTCTTTCGGCAAATGCTGGTAAAAAAAGCCTTGAAGAAAAACGAAAAATAATGATCAAGAATTATTCTAATGTAACTTCTTATTAGCTAGCACATTCAACCACATAATTAATTATAAAATTTCATGCACAGCCAGGACATTTTTAGGGTTCCGTACCCGAAGAGTGCCAAACGGAACCTATTACTGCCTGCGCTGTCCGTCCATCCGTCCGTCTGTCGGTAAGCGGGCTGTATCTCATAATAACAGTTGAAATTTTCATAGATTGTGTATTGCCATTATAACAACAAATTTTAAAAATAAAATAAATTTAAAAATTAAAGTTTACACATAATAAACTTTACATTCAGATTTTTTTCTTACCATGGCTTGTGGGGCGTCATTGTCCAGAACTCATCGAGTAGAGTAAAAACATATACACATAGGTATTTTTTTTTTATCTTCAGACATTAAGAAATAACGTGCCGCAAAAATTGTCAGTTTTAGACCATTTTTGTACGAGTTTTATCACAACAACTAAACAAGTTAGGAATATGAAACTTCTGTATATCATGTACCATATACTGTATTTAATAAAAAAATACTAAAAACGCCGCTTCATAACGTATTTTGTTTAAATATCGGCGATTTTCTTCAACTACAAAAAATTACTTTGTAATTCACAATATCATTATGAAATACAAAGCTATCTTTGCGATTCTTAAATTTAAGATGAAATATATTCTTCGGTTAGTATTTTTTTTTATATGTAGTGTTAGATATCGTACGGTGGTACGGAACTCTTCGTGTGCGAGTCCGACTCGCACTTGGCCGGTTTTTTATATTCCCTGCCTATCTGACCTCCACAACCCAGTTACTGGGTAATACAATACCCCTTGATAAGACTGGTTGTGAGACTTTCGGGCTTCTGACGACCCGTAACGACTGTCAAATATCCACGAATGACAGCCGGGACCAACGGCTTAACATGCTTTCTGAGGCACGGAGAAGTCTCGGTATGTAAAGATGGGCACCCATCTACGGACCAACCCCGTCAAGCGTAGCTTAACCTGATGGATCGAACCGTGCGGCTACTAACTATTTTACCTATCCTCCCATCTGCCCTATCTACTCACTGTTCTTCACACCCCACTTTAAGAAAGCCCCGTACTCAACATTATCACAAAAAAATACAATACAAGGAAAATAATATGACATCGTGAAAAAAGCGCGTGTTTACAACTGTTGCAATCATTCTTTTCGATGTGGAAATGCGATAAGTTTGTGTTATATACAATTATGAGGCGAAGGAATATTACGTTTTGGCTTACCAAGTAGTATCGAGTAGTAACTGGGTTGAAGAGGTCGTATAGGCAGTCGGTCCTTGTAAAATATTGGTATTCAGCTGCATCCCGTTGGAGTGGGCGACGACAACAACACGTCGACGTCAACATAGTTGGGGAAAGGCTAGGCAGATTATGAATATTGTATCTATGTTTTGTTTCTCAGGGGAATTGAGTCGGTGTATCAAAATGTTTACAAGGCTGGGTTTACGAATTTACGAATTAAACGTCACAGTCACATCGTAAAAAAAAATCAATACAATCCCTGTGTGTCGCGTGGATACATTTGCGAATCTTATACCGTTTCCTCGGAGGAGCTCGTGGCCGCCGAACCGCCGAAAGGGTCGATCCGAAGCTATGCTTGCCGGGGTTGGTACGTGGATGGTCGGAGAGCACGTTAAGCCGTTGGTTCTAGCTGTCATTCGTGGATCTTAAAGGAAAGGCCAGAGAGTATGACAACCAGTATTACCCAGTAACTGGGTTGTGGAAGTCATATAGGCAATCGCTCCATATACAACACTGGTATTCAGCTGCATCGGGTTAGACTGGAAGTCGACCCCAACATCGTTGAGAAAAGACAAATCAAGCAAATTAATTTTACCTTTTTCCTGTCTTATGAGGTAGGTACTGCAGTTGTTATTGGAAAAATTAAAAAATGCTGTTCAACATTGTAAATAAAAAAACCTGTGTTCCAATATAATAAATATAAATTCTCCCAATAATTAGTTTTGTAATCTGTACTGACTTTGAATTCCTTGGCAATATTTTAAGGGTGGAAGCTGGCGGAAAGTAGACATGAATATGACCAACTTTTACTTTAGAACCTACCCTAAATAAAGTGAAAATTGTATTATTTGATACCATTTCCATAAGCTGAGGTTTGCAGTTTTGTACGAATCAGCAAATATTTAAAGATAATTATGTAAGTTCATTCTCAAACGGGGTGGCGGCCACTTAAGAGGATTACAGGACCTAAACGCAAATAACGCAAGTTTTATAATGCCTAAAAGTATATGATCTACTGCAGTAAGCATAATTAGAAAAATATGTAATATTCTTCAGGATATATGCTAGTTAGATAGTGTGTTGAAAATATAATACAACTAATTTGACACGATAGAAAAAAATCACGAAGATACCTCTAAAAATTTCTTTTAACGATTAAAAACCATACTAATATACATGCAATCATCCAGATCTTTTTGTCAGATTATTCTACAAGCAACATATTAACGTGATAGTTTTAATTTTTTAGTCTAATCACTAGGTTTTTCGTAAATAGATAATTCCTTCATATTTTGCAATAAATTACCAGCGTTGTGTCATCGTGCTTCTCTTTCTTTTCTATGCAGTCCGACAGTGACCGCGCTTTAGGTCATGTAGTCCCCTTAACCTAAACTGGTTGGCATCGGACGTTGCCAACTGCCAGTTGCATCGCAGTTGGCAACGCCACACGGCGCAACTCAAGTTTTATCAATTTTAGTCAGTCATACATGATAACTCTCCAATTTTATGAAAAATTGCGTTGGCAACGACCGAGCGACCCCGCCAGTCGCGCGTGATTGGTTTCGTCGCCGTTGAAAAATAGTTTTCTAAAAGTTGCGTCGTGTGAGAAGTCCCATAGAAATGTATTTGCGTTAGCAATGAAAACTGGTTTTATTTTGCTCGTGGCTAAGTAATAACTGCCGCACGGGTCGATCCATCAGGTTAAGCTACGCTTGCCGAGGTTGGTCTGCGGATGGGTGACCCTCTTTACATACCGAGACTGCTCCGTTTCTCGGAAAGCACGTTAAGCCGTTGGTCCCAGCTGTCATTCGGGGATTTTTGACTGTCGTTACGGGTCGTCAGAAGCCCGAAAGTCTGACAACCAGACTTACCAAGGGGTATCGTATTCAATACCTAACAATTTATTTTGACGCACATATTTATTTCCAAAAAAATTAGTACTATTTTACAATGGCAATGTGGCAACAATTTCAATAAGAGTAAAGAGATTAGCGTCTGCAGCCGAACTAGGCATAGCCTGTATTTCGGATATCAGCACATTCCCCTCTAGTATTATAATACAAGAATAGGTGCCAAGCAATAATGGCATACAAATTAAATCAGTACTACAGGATAAAAGTTGATAAGTAATCTAGATGAAGAACTTGAAAAGAGGTAAGTACATAATTTAATCCTACTAATTATTATATAATTGAATAATGGATTAAGTGTGCATGTACAGACGTGCGTGTGTGTGAGTGTGTGTGTGGGTGTGTTTGTGTGATGTAGGTATGAGAATGTGTGGTTGTGTGGGTGTGAGTATGCATGAGTGTATATGTGTGTAGGTGAGCTATGTAATGAGTGTATACTGCTGCGCGATTACTGACAAATGCGTGCACTGACTGGACAGGTCCTCTCAATCTGTGTGGTTCTTTCCTCAAAAGACCATTTCAGACACCAATCTACATTGTCTTCACGATAAGAGACTGTGACCTCTGAGTTTGTTTCGGCCTTTCTTCTCAGAGTAGTCAGATAGGAAACGCCGACCTCATCTAGTTTAAAAAAAAAAAAACATGATTGACTGTAAAAGTGTTTGTACAAACCTACTTACAGAAATAAAAATCATTTATCATTTATATTCGTATTCATATTACCCAGTAACTGGGTTGTGGAGGTTAGATAGGCAGTCGCTCCATGTAAAATACTGGTATTCAGCTGCATCCGGCTAGACTGGAAGCCGACCCCAACATATTTGGGAAAATGGCTAGGCAGATTGATTTTTTTTTTGGTCACCTAGTGTGAGAATGACTTACGTGCTCAGGGCGACGACGCTGATGCTGCGCCGCCGCCGCGCCGCTATGGCTAGGAACTCACGGAGCGATTATCACCCGCGCCCGCCCGCAGTGGTGGGACCACCATTTCTAAACTCACGAGACCGGTTGTTTGAGCGATTACGCAGGCGTCGCAGTCTCACAATCATCGCCCGCAAACATGGCAGGCGATGATCGCAAGACGGGCGGTTATTTATTATCATAAGATTGTTCAGCATTGCTATTCTGTAAAAACCTCACCGTGAAAACTTAAGTGAAGTGAGCTTGAAGTGAGCTTTCATTCCACCATATGCTAGGGATTGACACTATTGACGGCTCACTCTACGCTCACCTCACCTAAGCTTTCACGGTGAGATTTGTACAGAATAGCACTGCTGTCCCAGACTGCCATAGAAAAATACCAGAAGCGAGCTGCTGCGTTATACTTACACAGAAGAATTAACAAAACAAGGCCTGAATGGATCGCAACGCGGGTTACCGCGACCCGCGCTTCTACTAGTTGCCCGCCAGTGTAGCGGGACCCGCAGACAAATGCGCACGCCGCGGGCATGAAGCGCGTCGTGAAATTTTCTATCTACATTTCCATGTACTACGTGTTCGTACGAGTGTTGCGGTCCAGCCACCGCGGGCGGGCGCGGGTGATAGCGCGCCGTGAGTTTCTAGCCTTTTTTTTTTTTTGTGGATGGGAAATCATCAAATAACTTCTCCCGCTCTGGGTGGAGCGGGAGGGCGTGTCAGACTTCTACTGACTAAAACCCACCCGTGTTCCTTCAGTTGCCTGTGCCAGGGCCACGGTAACTCTTTCGAACAACCCGCAACCCTGGCGGGCATCGGCCCTAGCGGACCCCTTCAGCTAGTGCTGACATCTCTTTGAGGCGCGCGTGGAACACAACGCGCCGTCGACCCGGGCCTGGTCCTTACCGGACGGCGAGCTACCCATTGCTCGCCATCCGCAAGCCCACGCCTACGGTGGTCGGGAATCGGCTATCGATTCGTAGTTGGCCTAGAGAGGCCGTGACTACTTAACCGGACTATCCTGTGGCTGCCTTAAGCGAACTCAAAGCCTCCAGCCAGGGGCATAAATTTACAGAATAAGCGACTGCACGCTAAGGGCTCCTCCTGTGGGGAACGAACCTCGGCTTAGGGCGTCGCTGGGGGGAGGACAGCAAGATGGGACAGGCTGGATCAAATTAGAGTGATTATTATTGAACGGGGAGTTTAAAGCTACTAGCTCAGCTACGCCACCAGCTGGCACTTCATACCCGAGCAAGGGACGGGGGGAGGACGATTACTACGGGGTCGTCGCGAGGGACCTCGGCGGCGAGGCCGGAATGTCGATTTGTTTTTGTTCCTACGGTCCCTACTGCTCTCCTGGAGAAGAGTTATGGGGTCGTCGGGATCTGAGAGGACAAGCCTCGGGCGGCAGACCTTACTAATACGAGAGGGGACATAGCTAGCCGCCTCGACAACCAGAGGGTTGCGATGGTTGGTGGCTGAATCGAAGAAACGCTTGGAATTGCGTTTCAAAAACTGGGAGATGGATGTTTGTGGCTAGCAATACTAAACATTTATAGTGATATGGTAAAATCAAGCGGGGACGCGGCTGCGGTGTCGTCTACACGAGCCCTTAGTGTGTGAGCTATTGATAGTGTGCGAAAAACAAAAGTGAAGTAAGAAAAAAATTGGTACAAAGAATAAATGACGATCGGACTTTTTCGCGTTCATATTCACTCTGTGCAGGCACTTAGATTTGTTTTATAGGTATTACGTGATAGGTCGACAGAGCTGTCGAAAATATATGAACTACTACAGTGTGATATGTGTTGTGAACCGGACAATATAATGTTGCGAAGGATCATACTTTTTAGGTTTAAAATATGTATACGTATGTGTCGTAAGTAGAGCTTTTGGAGAAAGTTTTCGTGTTTAGGGTTCCGCACCCAAAGGGTAAAACGGGTCCCCTTTACTAAGACTCCGCTCTCCGTCTGTTACCAGGCTGTATCTCATGAACCGCGATAGTTAGACAGTTGTAATTTTCACAGATGATGTATTTCTGTTGCCGCTATAACAACAAATACTAAAAAAACATATTAAAATAAATATTTAAGGGGGCTATCATACAACAAACGTGATTTTTTTTTGCCGTTTTTATAGGTAATGGTACGGAACCCTTCGTGTGCGAGTCCGAATCGCACATGGCCGGTTTTTTTAGCTAGGCCAGAAAGTTTACGTTGAATAAAATCTTTTTTCCAAAAAAATCAACCGAAACCGACTTCCAAAAAAAACCCACAGATTGAAAAATAACTTTAATTTCTTAAGTCGGTGTCTTTGGATCTGTACGTATTTCACTTTTTTGCCACCGACTTCCGAAATTAAAGTTATTTTTCACTTTGTGGGGTTTTGTTGGATGTCGTTTGATTTTTTTGGAAAGAAGTTTTTATTTTTCACTTTTTAATGGGTCAGTTTGTAATTTGTCTAAGTTACAATATCCTAATGTCAACTGCTCATCACCTTTTACAAAATATTTCTTTTTCCGATGCAGGGACGATAACTGTTGAGGAGTTCTCCTGGTAAGTACCAGGAGAATTCCACATCACCATAAGCATTGTGACGAGCATAAATTACTTAGCAACCATTATTAAAGTACCTAATCGAATCGGAACCCTTGAAATACTTATTATTGAATAGTTCCGGTGGCCATCTGTGATCTTCATCATCAGTTCCACTTCACCAAATGGTCCTTTCCAAGAACAAATGCACGAGTTACTATAAAAAAATACCCAAATCGCTACAGGTGTGCCTATAATATTTGAAGATTTCCGTCGATTTCTCCAGGATCCCATCATCAGATCCTGACCTGATGACAAAGGGGATCAACTAGAAAGTATACCCTTTCAAACAAAAAAAAAAAAAAAGAATTTTCTAAATCAGTCCAGCCATCTTCAAGTAAAAGTCAATTCGCACTAAGCACCTCCAAATGTCTTTTATAATGCGCACAACAAAGGAGTGGAATTCACTACCTGCGTCAGTGTTTCCGAACGCATACAACCCTAATCTCTTCAAAGTGAGAGTGAACAGGCTTCGGGAGTCAAGAGCAAACCCGTCACAAATAAAAAAAAAAGCAACTACACTTTTTTTTGAAGTGTAAAAAAACTTTAGGCATGTTGAGCGATTTTTGGTAGGAAAAATCTTACGGGTTTGCGTCACCTCGTCATCGCGAGGTATATTTTTTTAAAAGGTAGTTTAAGGTATTTATAATTAACGAACTGCGAAATTCTATGTTGTACCGAACCGCTGGTAGTTACTATTACAACTCGTAACTGAAATGCTTCTTAGTACTTCCTTATCAGTAATTTTTCATTCGTTACTAATTCAGGCAAGTAAACGCAAGCCAATGAAAAGAAAATGGTCACTATCCGATCAATAGCTTCGGAGAAATGCGTGGACAAATATACATACATACAAACAAACATAGGTGTATACCTATACATCTATAAAATTTTGTATATTTGATTATCAGATGTGAATATATTGCAGTTCCAATAATATTACATACATAAGTGTCGAATTAAAAACCTCCTTTTTTAAAGTCGGTTAATAATAAGTTAGGTATCACGTCGGTATTAAGTAAGAAAATCCAACAAATATTCATTTAACCAAAGACAGTCATTCAAATTGGCTGATACGCTCGACCTAGAAACTTTTTTCGTTTTCTACTTAGCAAATGCCGTCATCATTCTTTCCACTAGTCGCTCAACCCGAAAGTTCGTCGCCCGACTACACAAAATAATGAGACTGTTTTACGTCGTCAGCATCACTAATATGTCTCCTTTTAACTTTACGAAATTTCGTGAAAGGTCAATTGCCTTTGGAAATTGTTCAACCTCTCAGGTCCTGTTGTAACATTTATAACGTGCTTTCGAACTGCAACCGTGTTTGAGGAATATACTTTGTAATTCTTGTCAGTTACGACTCGCAACATGTGGTGGCCAAAAGTTTTGAATAGAAGGCTCAATATTTGGTAAAGTATTTTCGTAGCTTGTGTGGGATTTAAAGTATATAAAGTACTAGCAGCGCCCCACAGTTTCACCCGCATAAGTCTCGAACCTGTAGGACTATGGAGATAAAAAGTATTATATTTAATTATAAGACAGAAATCGATTAGCAGTGCCAAAGGGTGGTTCATCTGGAATCCTAATCCTAACTTATACAGGGTGTAAGGGACAGCCCTCCGCAGACTGATAGGGTGAATTCAGTATATCATACTAAGATGCCCGGTACATGATATTATTTCAGGAACGTTTTGAGAATCCAATAAACCTGATTTGTTTGCGTTTTTATGCACAAATCGGAGCATCAGTTACTGGTTGGGAGGGGCAGGTAATAGGTATGCGGTGAGTTCGGTGAACTCTGTAGCTACACAGAAAGTGAACAGCTGATTTCACGCGTCATTCGTTAGAGTAGTTCAACATCCATTGCTGTTTTTTTATTTATTGTAGATGTTTCTATTACATAAATGGAGTACTGCGTACAGATAATGTTATTTTACATTGAAATAAAGGAATTGTAACTGAAAAACAAAATTTAAAAATTAAAGGGGTTTGGGTAAAACGAAAAATGTTTCGTTAAAAAGAACACATTAAGACATTAATTTTTTTCTATGAACGTTACTTTCCCATGTTCATCGGAGCCGAGATATTTAATGTAAACAATCTATAAAATCAAATCGCCATGTGCTTTACTCGTAGATTGTGTCTATTTCATTCATTACATTGTTGTTTTACTTTTATTTTTCTATATAACTCGTGATTAGCGATAAACAACAACACGATAGCCGCCCATGAGCCCACCAAAAGCACCAATCTTCTCGCTAATCATAGCACAGGATTCATTTACCTGAGTCTCAGAGTTACACTCCGGCACGCGCGGCTACCCACCAAACCTCACTCCCCGTTTGGCGTAAGTGTGAGTGCTAGAGTGTCTTTATTTGTATCTGTTTTAAATCATAACGACTTGGCTTGCCTACTGGACTTTGTTATTTTCTTATTTTGTGATTTGGCATTAAGAACATGGATGAAGTTAATATTACAAGTACAATATGTGTCGGTTGCCGGCGAAGTTTAAACCATATTGGTGGGGCTCGCAGGCGATCGATGATCTTAACAGCAGAGCAAAACCACCCATTTTTAATGTCGTACTGTTTAGAAGTTATCATCATATGACAGGTAAAAATATTTATTGGTGTAATATTGATCCGCGTTTTATCTTATTTTGTTTCAAAATAAGTATTACTCTTATCGAGATATTTATAACATAAGGGCCCTGAGAGTCTATTACAAGAGTTAGAATGTTCTAGACTTGTGCTAAAAAAAGACTTTCAATTATGTGTCTGAGGGTCTATTACGAGTTTCTTTTACATTAACCCGATCGCCGATGGCGAGAGCGTTCGGCATTGCCATTGGTGAAGAACTCAGAGCGAGCCAAAGCGGGCCAATTGCAATGCCGAACGTTCTCGCCATCGCCGATCGGGTTAGTGTAAAAGAAACTCTTTTTAGACTTCGAAAAACTGTCATCAATAAATAATGGCGTATTTCATTATTACATAGGATTTTCAAAAAAATATTTTGAACAAATCCTTTATACTCGTTCAACATCAACTCTCACACAGCGGTACAGAAAAATCCAAGAATCCAGCCCTTGCGACAGTCCTTGCTAAACTTCAGACTGGGGACTCAAATGAAAGACTGTCTAAGATATTTAATATGACAAGATTTGATCGCAGAATTCGTGCCACAGCACTTGGGCTTTAACCACATGACCCGTGAAGAGGTTATATCCTGATGTCTATCCATTCCAAATGCTCTATTTGGAAACCCAGATGCCCCTTTATGTGATCGTAGAGCCATAATTATACTAGACGGCACCTACGTTTACTTGCAAAAAAGCAGGAATTATTATTTGCAAATGACATCTTATAGCTTTCAAAAATTCCGTCTCCTATTGAAACCATTTCTGCTAGTTTGCCCCGATGGTCATATAATTGATATATATGGATTATATGAAGCAACTAAGTCTGATGCGATCATTCAGTCGGAGATTATGAATAGTCAAACTGATCCGTTTCATTGGTACTTCCACACAGACGATGTATTAATCTTGGACAGCGGCTTCAGAGACTGCATAGGACAGTGGAGTCCGGTGGGTACCGTACACATATGCCAAACACAAAAGATGAAGCAGAACACAGCCGAGTGTACAGCAGTCTAATGAGTCTAGGAAAGTGACAATGTGTCGCTGGGTCTTAGAAACTGTAAACGGTAGATTGAAAATCAATTTCGTCACCTACGATCTCAGAACTTTAATGTAGCTGCGACGCACTTATTTGATGAAATAAAAATTGCAGGAGCATTACTAAACGCTTTCAGTACGCCTTTAACTGATCACAGACTAGTCAATGAAATAATAAGTAGAATAACAGAAATAATAGTATTGTAGGGAAACGCACACTAGGTTGTTGTTCCCACATTATGGCCTTCGTATGGTATTTAGGGTAGGGGAGATATCAAGAAAATCTTTCCCCTCCAGCGCAGTTTCTCGACATATAATCCGACATGAAATAGAAGATGAACCGTCTGAAGACCGATAAAACACCCGACAAGTCGTTTTAAATCTATTTAACTAATTAAGGTTTGTGTAAAAATATAGTGAGTTTGTAGTAATATTGTTTTTTATTTAATTATCGTATAATAATGCCATACATACTCCTCTATTAACATGCGTAAGTTAATGAATGTATGTATTGTGCCGTACGTGCTGTATTTGTACAATACACATACGGGGTTACGTTTCTATTTAGACGACATGATGTTGAAATTCTACTTCTACTTCGATATCATATATTTCAGCTCCGATATTACTTAGGGCAAAGTTCTTTCATAATTCATTATTAATACATATACCACTATACGTTAGCAATAATGAACTTAGTGGCCGCTCAAAAAAAAAATCATGCCACTGGTTCATACAAAATTACCCAAACCCCTTTTCCTGAGAAAATTTCCAGTGGAATATGATTCAAAATAAGGAGCTGAATGCACCCTGTTAGTTTGTGGAGGGCTGTCCCTTACACCCTGTATTATAAATGCGAAAGTAAGTTTGTTTGTTACCTTTTCACGCCTAAACCACTGAACCGATCATCCTGAAATTTTGCATATACGTTGTCAGGTGTACAGAAACGGACATAGGGTAGGTACCTTTCATCCCGAAAACAAGTAATGTTCCTGATGAAAACAACAATAACGTTTTTATGATAATAGATGGCGCCACGTGTCTTTCGAATCATGATTGAATTATATTATTATGGAAACTTTAGTTTAGTAGTGTTAAGAGTTTTTTTTTTTATATTTAAGTACCTAATACATTTTGTGAGTTGTAGAGTGTCGACAGACCGGTATTTCATCCTCCTAACTTCAATATTACAGATGCGAAAGTAAGTTTGTTTGCTTGATACCTTTTCACGCTCTATTCCGCTATTCGAAATTAACGCGAGGGAAGCCTCGGGCAAAAGCTTTAGTTAGCTATATTTCCGCGTTTTTGAGAAGTAAAATCGTGCACTGCAGTTTGGTAGTTACAAGATGGTCTGATTATTGCAGTAATATACATTTTAAATGGGCTTTTGGGTCACGGGGTATTTTTTAATAAAAAAAGATGCAAAGCATTGATAGAAAGAAAGAAATAATAACATTTATTTGACACAGTTCGTGAAACACAGGAGGAGCTCGTGGCTAAATAATAACAGCCGTAAGGGTCGATCCATCAGATTAAGCTACGCTTGCCGGGATTGGTATATTGACCATCTGTACATACCGAGACTCTTCCGTGCCTCGGAAAGCACGTTAAGCCGTTGGTCCCGGCTGTCATTCGTGGATCTTTGGCAGTTGTTACGGGTCGTCAGAAGCCCGAAAGTCTGACAACCAGTCTTACCAAGGGGTATCGTATTACCCAATAACTGGGTTGTGGAGGTCAGATAAGCAGTCGCTCCATGTAAAATACTGGTATTCAGCTGCATCCGGTTAGACTGGAAGCCGACCCCAACATAGTTGGGAAAAGGCTAGGCAGATTGAGTTCGTGAAACACAATACAAATAAGAAAAAAAAAAATGTTTAATCACCAGCGTGTGCCTCACGGCTGCGTCAAAAAGGTTCATTTCAGCATTAATGCCAGACAGATGCTGTCTGACGCTGGTTTTCTAATGAACCAATAGGGACAAGTGACGGGGAGTACACACAGTTTCAGCATACTTTATACATAATATTTTTAATGCGCTAGATTCGCGCATTGACATGTTTGCGGATACCAGCCCGTATTACCTATTACCAACATTTATTTATTTATTTAACATAAAACGGCCAAGGCCAATTACATTAGTTCAGACATTAAAACATTATTTAAGTACAATAATAAAAGTATACAACTACTTGACAGTCATACGCTAATTGAATATTAATTTTATATTAATATTATATATTATTATATTAATATTATATATAATTTTTCAACATAATATTTATATTTAAATAAATAAACTAAGTGGGTTCTTTGTGAAAAAAAAAATGTAATAGTTATATATACTTATAATAATTTGATAATAAAAACTAAGATACAAAACAATTATAAATAGTTTAGTTTTGGTGTCCTGGAATAGAGGCCTAGAGCTTAGTTTAGGCACCAGTCTGCCACGATATTACATGTTCATATAAGTGATACATTAAGATAGACGATTGCTTTTAGTATTACTGAAATCAAATAGACACATTTTGTGAGACCTATGCGGCTTTTCTCCCAAAATCATTACAGGTACCATTGTTACATCAATTTACCTTTCCTGAAATAGTGGCACAATATAAAGGTCTATTTACACAACAAGTTTGTCCTTAGTAAATAGTCTGAGGCCAGTAAAGACACAGATTTTCATCGATTTTCTTATTATTACTTAACTGTTGATTTTACTGGGCTGTCCTGGGAATTGGTGGCACGAATATATAGGTACTTTCTCTACTTAGTTTTTATTATTATTAAAAAAAAAAAGTTTTTTTTTTTATGTTAGGAATATTTAAAAAGCTTTATACCCTTCATTGTATCACTTGCCTAACCTTTTTCCAACCATGTTGGGGTCGGCTTCCTATCTTACCGTGTACAGCTGAATACCAAAGCATTATATGAAGGGACTCCCTGTCAAACTTCCACAACCCAGTTGGCACCGTGGTAACCTTCCGTTAAAAAAAAAAAACACCTAAATGAATGCCTATATTATAAATTAACGCTGTTGTATTTTCAACGCTCAGCTTAGCGTCGAAAGTTGAAAATCCAATATCGCGCTTTTATTTACGCATTTAAATCAAACTCAAAGCATTTATTTCAAGTAAACCATTATACAGGCAGTTTTGAACTATCAAGGATTCGTTCAATCTGGAAGATGAAGCTAGTGGTCCATTCCTCAGGGAACTAAGTCCCTATGAAAAAGAACTGGAGCTCCATGGACTCTCTCTCGTCCAGTGTTAAAAACGCGGAAAACGGGCATTCATTATCGTGTCAGTTAAGGCAAGGGCCTCCACGGACCGCTTCCGCATGGCGCCCTGTGCTAATAGTCCAATTTAATGTGCGGCCATCCCTTCTGTCCACATCGTTTGTCAACGTAATGTACTTGTCTTGTTCTAAAGCTATTATATGGTGGGGGGTCAAGGAATTCAAGGAGAATTGTTATAAACAGGTTTTGGGAAATGATTTAGAGAGCGTTTCCACTGACGCGGAGCTAGGCGAAGCGGAGGGGAGAAGAGCAGTGAAAAGTAGCAAGTGTTTCCACTGAAGCGGAGAGGAGCGGAGAGGAGATTTCGAGCACTGTGATTGGGCAATACGGTCCGCTCCTCTCCACTAGATATGGGATTTAACAGGATAATTCTGTTAATAGGTAACTTGTTTCTAGCCTCTAAAATTAGCTGTTACTTTTAACAGGGAAATTTCCTTCTTAAGGTAACTGATTAGAGATAGAATAATTCATACTTCGTAATATTTGAGACAGATAAGTAATTAGTTACCTAACTTTTAATGCAGTAGGTAAATGAAACAAAGGTTATGGAAGGATTCTTACTTTATTCATTACCCGATTTTCAAAAAAAAAAAAAAGGAGCAGGTTCTCATTTCGATATATCCCAGGATGCTTGAATTTTAATTTAGGTTACTTACGGATGACTGGTAAACCAGCCTTTGCTTGCAAAAATTACAAGATGCATAGCAAGAGTCTATACATTCAAAGAAGTTCCATAATTCACTTGTTTCTCTTCTTTTTGCACTCAACATTTTACCACTTTATTGTCAATTATAGAAAAATACACAAAAACTTTTAAACTGATACACAGGCACAAGAGGCAAATAAAGTAGTCAGTACGCATATGGTACTACCGCCTGTCGGCCAGTCGGTCGGTAATAAACTAACAAATCTATAAATTTCTTCCTTCCTAGTCATATCCACTTCCTAGAATTCGAACATATATGTCATTACTATTATCGACAATGCACACATGCGTGCCATCGGATAAAGCTCTTATTTAAAAGAGGCTAAAATTGCTAATTCTATGTCGCATACATTCATTTAACGTCACTATTAAGCGACCTTCCTAAGTATATCCCGAGGAATTCCTAGTCATCGACAAAATAACTGATAAATGAACGAACAAACATCATGGCTTGGTAAACGGTGAAATGGTAACAGGGAACTGTGAATTAAGTTTCTAGGTTATCTAGGTTAGGCTAGTTACTAGGTATTTGTTCACAGATAAGTAATTCTTAGCACATCTCTACTCTCCACTCCGCCCAGCTCCGCGTCAGTGGAAACGCAAAAAGAGTTTTTGTGTTAATTTAAGTTATTTGTTTAAGTCCCATTTAATAGAGGGCGAACCTATTGCCATTATTGACCGATAGAGTCCAATCGAAAATGGTTTTTTTTTGGCCGAAAACGAAACACCGCCTGATTTGCATCTTTGGCCGAAAACGAGAAAAATGATGTTTTCAATCGGCTTTTCTTTGGTAAAAAGATGAAGAAATGCAGTGTCAATCATTTGATAATTACAATATTTAACCGTTTAAACTTATAACAGACGAAGTTTTGTACTTAACTCAAAGACAGACATAATGCTAACTAATATTATAAATGCGAAGTGAGTTTGTTGGTTTGTTTGTTTGTTACGCTTTCAGGTTAAAACGACTCCCCCCGGTGGATTACTGCATTATCGAGGCGTGGGGGCTCAGTAGCCGTGGCTTCACCCACGATGAAGAGAAAAGGAACCCGAGGAGGGGCCGCTCGTCAGGGCTTTTTGTAGTAAGCCGACGACGTAGCGGCCAACAAGTTGGTTGCGGTGCCGCTAGGAGCAACGCAGCTGAGGGTTGGAGGCCACGGCGAGAGAGGAGTGCCGGTATTTCGGTGCGCCGCTCTCCCTACTTACCGCGGCCTTGACGGGGTCGCCACCGTCTGATGGCGGACGCGGTGGGGCCGCAGGGGAGGAGGAGTGTCGGTATTTCGTTGGCCGCTCTCCCTATCCTCTGCGGCCGAAAAGTGGTAGGCGGCCGGGCTACTGATCTGATCGATCGCAAGGGGACCAAGGGTGCCTAGACATCGTCTAGCGTACATGTGCTGCTTTGGTCCCTGAGGTGGTCACGGCGTCCAATGTGTTCTGGTGCTAGAGTTTCTCTGAGAGATTTTTTAAACATATTGGTATTCTCACGTGCCACCGTGAGAATACCAATACCAATATGTGTCACAATTCATCTTCGCCAACATCTTATATACGAGTATTAGACAAAATATACATTTATATACTAAAAACAGTGATATCCACAATGTTAACACCAGAAATAAGGACAAATTACGTGCTCCATTTCACCGGCTTCATAAGGTTCATAACTCATTTGTTGGGCTTGGTATATCCTTTTATAACAAGTTACCCTCTTCTTTGCTAGATTTGCCCTTCAATGCATTTAAAGCTAAAGTAAAATCTAACCTTGTTCGAAGGCATACTATTCTATCAACGACTACTTAAACGATAAAAATAGTTGGTCGCTGTGATTAACTCAAGACAATGTTTATGTTCTTTCTCCAGAATTAGCTTATCTTCTAACAGGTTTTATGAGTTCATATAATTATTTATTTTCTTTGACTGTAAAAGTCAATTTATTTAATTTTATTTTTATTTATCATTGACATAATCTACTCATTACAATGTTTTTTTTAATGAGTGGTATTGCAATATGTGGTAAGCTAGTGACCTCGATAATTGATCATATTATTCTTGCCTGAGCAACCGGCAGCAAGTTCGTCATGCTCCCTTAGATGTCACTGCTTGCGGTAGCGTCGGGGGTCGGGTTGCCTCCTTCCCTCAAATATGGCGAGGGGGTGATGGCTGAACTCTGCGTTATGCTCGTGAACGGGAGCTGCTTGTGGTGACTGGTCGTCTTGCTGTCCTTGGTTTTGTTTTGTTATTAGTAATTAACTTTGTTTATATTACTTCGATGGTCCTAGTTTATCATTTGAAACTCGATTTCAGCTTCATGTACAATCTTCATAAATATGTAAGTGGGCACATCCTTTATTACTCGAGGCCTTTATTTAGGTATAAAGTTCTGCTTACGTTTTTAGTTTTGTATTTTGTTTCTGCTTGAGTATAGTTTTCGATTTTTTTTTTGGTATATTGGCGTGTGCTAGCTTACTTATAGCAAATAATTTAATTTAATGTTTTGTATTGCGTAATGTACCTAAATTATTATGCGCAGTGTTGTATAGATTCAATTTTTTTTTTAACTGAACAGACAGCTATGCTGCTGGGGAGTTTGTTGCGCCACTTCTTCTCCTCAGCTAAAGCACTAGGAAGTGGTGAAGGGCGGGCGTTTTGGGGGACTGTCTTATGTAATTTTGACGTTCAAAAAGTGCTGATTCTCAGCCTAGTTTAAATAAATGACTTTTGATTTTGATTTTGCGCCGGTGAGAGGGGGTACTCCCCAGAGGAGGGTCCGGTGATGGACAGCCGCGGCGGGTTCGCGGTGAGTGCTAACGCGTGTCCGTGTTCCTGCCACAAGCGCCAGAGGAGGACATCGTGGAGTTTTAGTGGGTTGGAGTCCCACATAACTGCACTATCTCCCCGTGGTTGTGCAGTATGCATGAGCATTTCTCCACGCAAAAAATGACTAAAACGACTGAAAGGATTTGGATGAAATTTAGCACATGGGTAGACCATGACCTGCATTAGGACATAGGATACTTTTTATCCGGTTGTAAGTTCCCGTGGGATAATTTCCGACATCCACGCGGGCCAAGCCACGAGCAAAAGCTAGTTATTAATAAATCGAACGATCTGATATTATATGCTAGAAAAAACATTTTTTTTTCAATTTTCCTCGATCATGCATTTAGTGGCTGTGACGTGGTTGTGACTATGGACATTCTTTGAATAAATTATTTTTAAGTATTGATTCGCTGTTTTCAATATTCTTCGGCCGACAGCAAATATTTGCGAAAACGGATTTTTCGGGCCATAATTGCCGAAAACCGAAAACAAATTCGGTCGGACTCTGTTGGTCGGGAAAAAATCAAATGAAAAAATTCAATAAAACTTTGCCCTGGCAATCGAACTCATGATCACAAGCCTCGTGTATTTATTTTTTAAATATAACTAATAAATATGTCGTTGTTTAAGAGGCATACCATTTCGACCGTGATTTATGAGTTAAATGGCCAACTTTGACGGTCTTATTCTGAGAAACTGAAAGACTTCGACAACTACGTATGTGCTGAAAAATATGACATACAACGTATAGGAATATATACTATAGTATATATTACGAATAGTAACAATCAGCACGCGCTCGCACTAATTATGGCAAAAAAAAAACAATATTGGTTGAAGGAAGAAAGGCTGTTCAACAGTTTACCGGAGCATAAAAAAAAAATTGTGACAATATAAACACACTCAAACGTAGATTAAGGCATTACTAATTTCTAATTCTATCCATTCTCCTTCGTATTTAGAATCACACAAATTGTGCGGTACATTTTTCCTCACACAGTAACCTTAAATATTGTGACTGTATTTTCTTTTGTCTCTTTCTGCGATACGCTTTGTAGTTGTCTATAGCATTCTCTGTCTACGAAATCAACTAAATGAAATGTCAAAAACTACTCAAAGACCCAAATTGTGTGACTATACTGTGTATTTTCTTTTCTTGACATCATAATCATCACAGCATTTGAAATAAAAACGTTTATTTGTCACTAAAAGAAATATACATTAAAAAACATTAGGATAGACACTCAGAGGCACGATCTTACAAGAAATGTATTACACAGAATATTGTTCCTAACTCCCAAACTAGGCCTAGGCCTGTATTTTGGGGATCAGTGTTCAGTCATGGGACTCATTAAAAGCAAGACAGCATTTTTTAGACAGGAGTGTCGCCACATAATAGACACGCTATACAGGAATAAAGGTAAGTGCCACGTGGAGTGGTACAAAAAAGACAATGAGTGAATATAAAATAATATCATAATAATAGACGGTTTCAGGGTATGTTGTGTGGTGGTATGATTGGATGAGTGTGTGTTAGGTAGATTGATAGTGTGTGAATATGTGTGTGCATGTAAGTGTGGGAACGTGTTTGAGAAAATGGTTGAAATAACATAGAATATGCTAATATAATGTTTCCAACACCCAAGAGGTAACATAGTGTTAACTAGTAAGTTATAATCACTTGAGTATCTCATTATAAGCGAACTGTTATTTTTAAGTTCTTATGAGAAATAAAGTTCTTTAAACTCAACTTTGACTTATTGAGTTATGGAGAATAGTTATTAGTATAGTACAGCGGTCTCGCTTTTCGCATTTTTTTCTTATCTATTTAAATATAGCCAAAATTCCGAAGCAAGTTTTTCATACAATACACGGCTGCATTTTTTCGAGCTCGTGGATTGACTACTGCACATAACCAAATGAAATGAAAAATATATAATAATATCTGTTAAATAGTGGTTTAGTTCACAGCGGCCTTACAATTTTGAAATATGTATGGAAATGCTATACAAAATCCCATTCAAAACCATGAAACTACTGAAACCGCTCAGAATCAACTGCAAATTTCTCCTTACTACATTAATATTTTAACATAAAATATATACCATAATAAACGTTAGTTCATAAGAATTTAAAATTGTATACTTCATTAAAAAAAAATGACTCAAAATAAACTTAATTACAACTGCCAAATTGCTACGTATTGCGATGTGTCACCGTTAAAACGCCATTTTGTGATATGCCTCTTAAAAAAGAGTTTTTCCCGTGAATCACTGCCATCATACTTATCCTAAACTAGATCTTGCCAGCGGCTTCGCCCGCGTGGTGTCGGAAATCATTCCACGGGAAAGTACTACCGGGATAGAAAAAAGTAGCCTATGTGCTATTCCAGACTATAATATATCTCCGTTCCGTATATGCCGTTCTGTCGTGATTGAATAACAAACATCCATCCATCTAAACTTTCGCATTTATAATATTAGTAGGATCCCTCTTTATTGAAATAGAAATAGGATCCAAATAATCAGGACTACCCGACTGAAATCACCAGCTCCGTATTCCTTGCACTTTTCAACTTAGACAAACCAATTTTCTCTATGGATCATAAATATTTTATTTCTCGCAGTCGTAAAATTATAACTTCTTTTGAATACTTCAGCCAGACTTTAAAGCTTAGACTGGCTTACCCATAAGCTGCTCTTAAATTGTGTCCACACGAAAGTCTCCTTTACATGGGAACATTTCTCGACCGAAAGCAAGCAAGGTCGGCTAAGGGAAATTCAACCTTAAAGGGATAAAGTAAGCGAGGTCGATTAAGTGAAATTCAACCTAGACGGAATAAAGTAAGGGAGGTCGATTAAGTGAAATTCGACCTTGAAGGAATAAAGAAAGCCAGGTCGACTAAGTGAAATCCAACCTTAAAAGGATAAAGCAAGAGAGGTCGACTATAAGTAATTCCAGGTTTAAAAAAATGCCAAAAGTAGCTATATAAAAAAAGCAATAAAAGCTAAAAGTAAAAAGCTAAAAGTAGCTACATGTTTGTTGCCTTGGTCAAGACATCGACATTTACACGTAAATTATGCAAAATATTAACTCGCAGCAGGCATATGCAAATACTGTATAATAATGGTTATAATATTATTATGGTGTAATCATTTCCCCATGCATTCCCCTCAAGCACTGCCCTATTAATTAACTAGCGACCCGCCCCGCCTTTCATGCAATCCTGGTACTTTTTGTAAGGTTACAGAGGTATTTCTTACCAACGCGTCTGAGTTGCGCGGGTGGGGTACCTCCTTACTCATAGAAGGATCTCAATAAAAAAAATATATAGCCTATGTTACTTCCTGATATTTAGCTTTCCATTGGTGAAAAATTGGTTAAAATCGGTCTAGTAGTTTCGGAGCTTATTCGGTACAAACAAATAATAACACAAAAATGTTTTAATTTTCCGTTGATTCAAGGTCTTACGTATTATATCTATTAAAATCGATGTGTATGGATGATCCCTATGGACTCCAAAACGGCTAGAGCGATTATAATAAATTTTCAGGTAATCTTGAGATTACCCCAGCGGGTGATCCTGTGAAGCTTGGTAGCGATCGGATCAACAGATTTTGTTTGGCTTTTTGGTAATTTTGTGTCATATTTTTTTTTTCTGAGCCTAATAAAAAATACTAGGCTTACAAGAATTCAAGATAGTATTTCAATCGCTTGTATTATCCCACAATTAGGATTTGGATGAAAGGCACACTAACCCAACAAAAAGTACCAGGCTTGCATGAATTCAAGATAGTATTTCAATTATCCACCACAAGTCATCTGGCTATAGATAATTAGTACTACCCATGCGAAGCCGGGGAGGGTCGCTAGTTAATAATAATTTGTGTAGTTTCGATTGAAAAGTCCTCAGGCCTCATATTAAAAATATTTTTAAAACATTCATATTGTTTTTTTTTTTTAGAAATATATGGTTTTACTTTGATTTTGAGTAGACCAGCAATACATTGACAGTCACAGACACTCAGAGTTCAGATTCCCGCGTCAATTGTATACCCAAAGTCCCAAGGCCGTATCTACATATTTGGCCCTGTATAATACTGTATCAATCTACCTACATAATTGGAAAAAATAAAAAATGAACTGCCTTCATAAATATACAACAGATATCGCAAATTGGCAACCCACAATTTTACAATTTTTCGTGAATAATTTTCATCAAACTAATTATCTTTACCAAAATCCACTTAATCAGTGGTAGATTTTATTTATTTTTTTGACGTGAATAGGCGATTTTAAAATGAGGGCTCCTATTATGAATGATATTGTTATTGCTATGGCTATTCGCTGTCGCTATTGCTTTCAAGACTTCGTATCTGATATTAAATAAATACCAGCCTGTTATAGTCTCTCTGCAGAGCAAAGGCCTATTCTCACGCAGAAAAGGATACGATTCTACGATGTCCTTCTCACCGCTCTGGTTTCAATCAACTATTCTTTCTTTGGAATGCGCTCCCTCTGAACATCAGGACGTCACCGGTTGTCTTTTAAAATGAAGATACTTGAGCATATACTTAAGAATTTGGCTGAAACATCCCTGCGCTGATTTCATTTTCTGGCTTCATTTTCTTCTCTACCGATCGTTATTTCTTCTGACAAAGTTTTCCGTTTATATGTATGTATGTATATATCGATGTATTTATTCTTGTATTTTATAGTTATTTTCGTGTTATCTATCCTTTATATTGCACCTGCCATGTTTTCTCTCTGCATTACCCTAGGTTAACTGGTAATCGGAGCAAGACCCAGTGGGAGATACAGGCTTAAATATAATATTATCTTGAAGTATTTACCTATTATGACGATGTGCATAACCCGACATTTTGTAGTTGTATTCGTTAGTCTTTTCATCCAATCTGTGAAAAAAACAGAGACCCCAAAATTCGACGCTTGTTATAAATGATTATCGAGTAGGTACCTAACTTTTGGCCGTAGCGTTTTGAATTCTATTTTATCGAGGAGCTTAGACGCATAACTTATCTAAATTATATCCATTTTCGTGTGGCAAACACAACAATTTGTTGAGGCGTGAAAGAAGGATAAGATAAACAAGCAAATAAACACTCATATTTATTATAAGTTAGCAAGTAAACATAGCTGTTTCAGACCACAATAAAGACTTGTAGTTACACGAGAAGTTTCCCTAATCTATTATCACATAATAAAATATCTAGGTGCATCAATATCGTCTGACCCACCTTTATCCAAGTATGTTGTGGTCGGATTCCAGTCTAATCAAATGCAGCTCAGTACCGTTTAATATTTGAACTCCACAACCCAGTTACTGGGTAAAACGAAACCTACGCAATAGCTACTAAATTGATTAAACAAACAAAATACACAAACGTATTAGTTACAACAATAAAACCGTATAACTTAAAAAAATAAAACCGACTTCCAAAACAAAACACTACAAAGTGAAAAATAACTTCAATTTCGGTAGTCGGTGTCTTTGGTTTTCTATTTTCGTTTTTTACCACCGACTTCCGAAATTAAAGTTATTTTTCACTTTGTAGTGTTTTGTTTTGGAAGTCGGTTTTATTTTTTTGCTAAAAAGTTTTTATTTTTCACTTTTTAGTTGTGGAACCTACCCCACACAAATTCGAATACATAATTGAGCACAATAATTGTAGATATAGCCATGTAAATAACAGTGATAGGAAGTTATTAAAACATCATCACATCATCCACATAAAATAAGTGGGAAATATACGCATTATTGAAGCTAACTCAAAAACTTCCCAAGCAAAGTAAATAAAATTTATATGGGACCACCTCGGAAGTATTTCAAACAAAAAAAGAATTTTCCAAATCGGTCCATCCGTCTTTGAGTAATTGCGTAACAAACATACAAAAAAAAAAATACAGACGAATTGAGAACCTCCTCCTTTTGGAAGTCGGTTAAAAACAATCAATCTCCAGCACATTTAGCGGGACTAGCGACATCGTTTGGCGCACTTCCAAATGTCCCCTTGTTTTTATCATTATTCTGTTCTGGGTTTTGCTTGCCTCGTTAGATCTGTGTAGGTAATATAGCATGGGGTACTTTATTATATAATATTATGCTGTTAAGGAAGACAAGGGGAAATCTTGCTGTTGATTTACGGCCTTTAAGTATAAACGGAGTGGCTGCTACCAGCTTCGGCTTCTTCACAGGGTGGCTAATAGCAGCTGGATGAGAGTTGCTGGAAATCGAGATGAATGGCGTGCAATAGGACAGGCCTATGTCCAGCTGTGGATTGCTATAGGCTGATGATGATCGTGATGATGTATGAACATACAGCAAAAACTACCTCTCTCCTTCCCACCTTTCCCTGCACCTCCTCTTCCCTTCTACCTTACCACTTCCTCATTCCCTTCTCCTCTCTTCCTTTCCCTTTTCCTTTTCATTCTGTAGTTTCCTTCTAATACCAACGAAAAAGACGTGAATATTTATATTGTCATTTTAATAGTTGTTTTTATATTAAATCATCCATGTTCTACCGTTACATGCTAATCATATTCAATTACTATAGGAAATGATGTTAATGGTATGTCAATACGTGAGTTACAATAAAACTACAAAAAAGGCAAATGTTAGCCAGGGTTACACTTAAAAATAAAATTTGAATATGGAACTCGTCAAATGTGTCAGTTAGTGAAAACCTCATTGTCCAAGTATATAGGTATTATAGTTATCCAGAGCGACTGCTGCCTGCTTGGCTTGATCCCCGGATCGCGTCAAGTGACATTGCGTCGTTTAGGCCTGAATTCCTCCTACTCTGATGTCGGTCGCGTACGGTTGGTCGCGTACGGTTGATCGCGGACGTCAGCGAGAAATAAATAATAAAATAACTTACTTGAGATACCGGCCGCTCTACGTCTTTCGGCTGAAATGAAGATGATGATGATGGATAGATTTTGTCGGCGCGCATCGAATTATGTCAAAAATTTTGCAAAATTATCCAATCACAGCGCGTTATTCGAATAGTTCTGGCACCGCGCAAGTCGTTTGTTGTGCCATCACAACCGCGAAAGTCATCAGTCCGCCATTGGTTCTTCAGTGTAATGATAAACTATTTGGTTTAGACTTAGAAAGTTACGCTGTTCCGTAAACAGTTTTTTGTCTTTGTTGAAAACTTATCAAATTTAACTTGCGTGTTATTATTACCTAAGCGACGACTGGGATGTTTCAAGAAATTCTAAGAAGGTGGAAAGCATAGCTGCCACCGTAAAAAAAAGACATATCTAAAGAAATATTGAAATGGAGAAAAAAAAAATGTTGTCCTGTTTAAAATACAAAATACAAAGGCAGATGCGTCTTTTAATAGTAAGAATTATTAGGTTTTCGTTAAGTTTGCGCCAATATAAAAATACTGGTAGATGCGTCTTTTTTGCTAATTCCGAATATGTAAATAACTCTATTTCGACAAAAAAAAGTCAGATACGTCTTTTTTTGGCAGAGCAGGAGTTCTTAACAATAGGCTAGCCCCCTAGGCCATAAACTGGCCAAGTATACCCACACTTGGCTAGTCATAAACTGGCATGACATGGCCAGTTTATGTCCTAGGGAGCTATTCTATTAACTACAAATACTTCTTTGAGGAATAACAGGTGAATTCACTAGGTTAGGTACCTATTATTATTCAAATATATTTTCGTAACTATGGTAACAGCAGAATCATGCTTGATTAAATGTGCCGCGTAATTCACAAATAATTTATTATCACAACCAGCTATGACCATATTATACGATAATTTTCAGCTTACGTAGGTACATAATTTGTTCGCACAATTGCCCAAATTATGTAAAACAATTTCATTGAATAATTTCGGAAGCTGGTTTCAGTAATTTTAAATTGAAGCTCTAGTGTATTTTCGATTTTATTGTGACACAATGTTATTGTAATTTTTGTGTAATTAATCAATTATTCGTAGAAGTTAATTTAAAACAAGCTGAAGGGTTCACTTTAGTGTTTTAAAAAGTAAAATTTCATTTATTTCTGTAAATAGATAGAACAAACAATTTTTTTTAGACGTCAAAAATAATATTTTTGAAACTAGATGAGGTGTCGGTGTTTCCTAGCTGACAACTCTGAGAAGAAACACGGAACACACTTACCTACCCCCGTATTTATAAACAAGCAATTACTTGCTGCTAAGTAATTTCTTAGTGAAGTCATTACTTGAGGATATAAATCTTCATTATAAAATCTTATTCAATACTCGAGTAATGTACGTTACTTCAGTAAATGCTTGTGTAAGAATCAACGTTCCATTGCAAAATCAAATGCGTAATGGTCTAGTTCTCAATTCTTAAGTAAAGAAAATGGTGACTATTAATTGGCTAGGAATTCTAACTTTTGACAGTTTTAACTTCAAGCAATTACTAAACTGTAGAATAAAAATCATTACTTGAGTAATTCTAAATAAATCTCAGCTAAATAGTGCGCATAAAGAAATTGAATTATTATCACTAGTAAACAGTAATTTGAGGAAAATAAATGAAGAATATAATAAGAGAAACAACATGTATAAAAAAATTGTTAACAGTCCCGGAACAACTAAAGCGCAGACAACAAAAATGACGCCTAGAAAAAATATGAAGACGAAACAAACGCAGACTATTCCAACCACTGGAAAAGACCACTCCTCACCTACCAACAAAAATATAACGAAAAGTACCAGCACAAACGTAAGAACATCTAACTCAACTAAAACCACACAAGCAACAACTCTAGAACAACCTTCCATAAAACACAAAATATGCCTGATAAGCAGCGAAACATCTAACAGGTTATATACAATTGCCAAAAGAACTAATTTAAAAAACTATGAAATCCGTCACTATAGAAAACCTACGTGTGGATTGCGGCAAATTCTTCACAAAATTGAAGGAAAAGTGCAAAACTTTACGCACTCGGACTATTGTGTTATTTACATTGGAGAAGAAGACTTTCGGAAAACACACAACTATTTGGAATTAGTTATGTTTGTTAGAGAACAGTTAATAGAATTGAGTCATACTAATTTTATAATTTGTTTACCAACGTTTAAATATATGATAGATGCTAACATAATGTATAACAGCCGCGTAGAAACATTCAATAACCTAATTTACTTGGATGTAAACACCTGTAACTATGCATATTTACTTGACTCAAATCTGAATCTATCCTATGACTGTGCCACATACAGCAAACGCTATGGAACCTTAAATAACAGTGGTCTAAGTGTAGTTATATCTGATTTACAAGAACTGATTGTTAGCCTATGTAACCTGAATGCTACGCCCTCAGAAGTGAACTGCAACCCTCAAATCAATAATAGTCAACCCGATTTTTCGAATAATTCACAACCGTCAAATTCTCAGTTTTTTCGTTAAGTACCTTAACATCTTACACCAAAACATAGCTGGTCTAATTAATAAATCTGATACGCTGACTATAAAATTAGTGGAGTTAATTAACAAGGGAACCATAGTAGATGTTTTTTGTGTTACAGAACATTTCATGCAAGTAGGTTTTGAGAATTTGGTGCACATTCCGAATTTTTGTCCGGCTGCTTTCTTTTCTAGGAATACAAAGAGAGGCGGAACAGGTATTTTCGTAAGAGCAGGATTGCACTTTGCAGAAATATCGGACATAGCAAAACAATCGGTTCCAGGCATCTTTGAATGTTGTGCTGTAGAATTAATATCTTATAAAATTATTATTGTTTGTATTTATAGAATCCCAAAATATAGTTACGACATATTTTATGATAAATTGGATTATATTTTAAATAAAATCTGTCTATCTTCAAATAAGAAAATCGTCGTGTGTGGAGATTTTAATATTGACGTTCTGAAAAGAAACAAAATTACACTAGAACTTGAATACTTTCTTATGAACTATAATTTAAAACTGGCGCTTTGTACTCCCACTAGGTTAAAAAGTCAAACCTGTATTGACAATTTTGCTCATAACTATCGTAAAGAATGTAAAGCTGAAGTTGTAGATCTGATCCTTTCGGATCATACATCTCAAATACTTAAAGTACCAATAAGCAAAACTTGCAATTTAAAATATTGGAAAACTAAAAAGCAGGACACATGTATGGAAAACTTAATTACTTTTAAAAGACATCTCAGCTCTCTATCTTTTATGCGAGTACATGAAGCTAAGGACGCGAATGAAGCTTTTGACAATTTCATGGAAGATTTCATACTGCTTCATTGATTATGTTTTAAAAAATTATAACCATTAAAACTAACAAGAAAACAAAATGGATATCACGCGGAATAAAAACATGTAGTAACAAGCAAAGGCAGTTACTTTGGGCATATCGATTAAATTCAGATTCAAAAAATAAATTGGTCCTTAAAAACTACACCAAACTCTATAGGAAAATTATCAACTTAACACAAAAAGCACAAAATAATCATTTCATAAATACCGCTCAAAACAAATCAAAAGCTATCTGGCAGATTATAAATAAGTCTAAATTTTGTCTGCCATTGGAGCCTATAATGTGTGTAAAAAGAGATAATTTGACATTTACAGATCCCGCGGACATTGCTAACGAATTTAACGATTACTACATTGACACAATTGAGAATAATGTTAAAGCTGACATCACATTAAATAATATAAATATAAACAATCAAACCTCAAATTCACTGTTCATGCAACCTGTAACAACTGACGATATAATACAAATAATTAGCAGCCTTAAAAACACAAATACTGTTGGATACGATGGAATATCTACAAAGGTATTGAAGTTTACCAAAGAACTAGTAGCACCTTTGTTAGCTCATATAATTAACTTAATAATTAGCTCATATAATTAACTTGTGCATAGTTGATGGCATTTTCCCAAACAAGCTCAAAAAAGTAATAATAAAACCCCTGTATAAAAAAAGATGATAAAACAGATTTCAAGAACTACAGACCTATTGCAAAAATTCCAATTATTTCCAAAATTTTCGAGAAAGTAATCTATAACACTTTATACGCCTATTTAGAAAAGTATAAATTATTTTGCACAGAACAAAAGGGTTTCCGTAAGAGCACTACGATAAATATGGCACTACTAGACTTACTAGATAACATCATGCCGTCTGTCGACAAAAGTAATCCAGTCTGTGCAATTTACACTGACATGACTAAGGCTTTTGACTATGTAGACCATAAGATTTTGTTGCAAAAATTAAATAGTTACGGTATAAGAGGGAACATATTAAAGTTAATAAAATCATACCTAAGTAATAGGCTTCAATGTACGGAAATTTCTAGGATATGTCCTAAAACTAAATTAGAAACCATATATATATCAAAACCAAGATATGTAAAATATGGCGTCCCACAAGGTAGTGTATTGGGTCCTCCACTTTTTTTGATATATATAAATGATCTCCCGAAAGCAACAACCAACAAAATGGTTCTTTTTGCAGATGACAGTACAGCTATAATAAAATATACTAATTCAAATAATTATAAAAATGACATTAATACTTGCTTAAGTGACATTATACATTGGTTAGATAATAATAATTTGGTTATAAACCTCAGCAAAACAAAAGTCATGCACTTTTATCAACGGCGTGAAAACCCAAATTTTAGAATTTCATACGAGGGCTGTGACATTGAACAAAGTAATAAGGCTAAGTTCTTAGGCATTATAATTGATAGCCAACTTACATGGAAACCCCATGTTGAAGAACTATGTAAGAAACTTAGCAAATCCGCATATGCTCTTTTTCAACTCTCAAAGAAAGTTAACAGTCAGGCTGTTCTGACAGCGTACCATGGACTGGTTGCCTCTGTTTTGCGGTATGGCATTATTTTCTGGGGGCAGTCCACTGACAGGGAGTTGGTATTTAGACTTCAGAAGCGATGCATCAGGTCAATGTGCGGTATTAAGACAACTGATAGCTGTGTTCCCTATTTTAAATCTTTAAAATTTTTAACTTTTCCTTGTTTATATATAATGGAAACGGCTTTGTTTGTGAAATGTAACCTTCATCTATTTAAAAAACTATCAGAGGTCAGGAAAAATCCAATACGGACTCAATACATTAATCAATTATGTCAAGTAAAATGTAAAACCGCACTAATGAAAAAAAGCTTTTTGGTTTTGCCCCACTCATATATAACAGAGTACCTGATATTATAAAAAATATGACGATATTCAAATTTAAAAGGGCGCTAAAAGAACTTTTAATTATGAAAACTTATTACACGATTGACGATTATCTTAATGACGATTCACTAATTGATTGACATACTATTAAACTGATTGACATAATTACTGTGATCCTCTCAGTTTCAAATATTATTTTATTTCCTATTGCTGTTGACCACGCTGACATTTTTTAATTTTTATTTTTTTATTTTAATTCTTTATATTATGTTGTAATTCCAATGACGTGCCACTTATTTTTGATTTTTTATTTAGAATTGTAAACTTTTGCATGCCCATGTGACGGTAAAATATGGAGAACTTTACTATAAAAACATCTATGTACTATACCCATATTTGCAAAGAAATAAATGATTTGATTTGATTTGATTTGATTTACCTTTTACGGAAGTAATCACTGTTTCTTGTTTGTTTTCCTTTTTTTTTTGTTGTTGGTCACTGTCTCTTTGAATCTCCGACATTGTCTTGGTCAAATTATATGCATCAGGCGATGGTTGAAGTCTTATGTTAACGCAGTGGATCATCATCAACACCGTCAGCCTGCAGCAGTCCACTGCGTACAGTCCATACTTGGGCCTCTCCAATTGGGTGTCCCCAATTCGAAAGTTCAAAACTTTAGTTTTTCAACTATAGGTGTTAAAATATGAGTTTTGTTTTTTCTACTTCAAAAAAGCAGGTTCTTTATTTGACCCGTATGTAGGTATGTATGTATGTAATTTTGTATGTCCGCGATTTTCTCAAAAAACTAATGAACTAATTTTGATGATTCTTTCACTAACGTGATCGACATACTCTCAGAGAGATTTCAGTATATAATACACTAGGTAATTATTCTTATGTACGAAGTTATATGCATAAATGTACTGTATTACTGGCATTTCTAAGTGGATTTTGATAATTCTTCGTTTCGTTCGGCTTGGGCTTATGTAATAGTATAGGCATTCAACTAAAAATGGAAAAATAAATTTACTTTAAAAAAAAAAAATAAAAACCGACTTCAAAAGCCTAAAACGAATAAAATAACTTTCATAATAAAACATAACAGCTTCTGAAGTCGGTATCTACACGTTAAGTTGTTTTATTCGTTTTAGGTTTATGAAGTCGGTTTTTACTTTTTTTAAAGTAAATTTTACTATAACTTGATGGTATTTTCATTTTTATACGCCACGTGAGCTCTTTAAAAAAAAAAATGTGCTTTACTCCTCAAAAGTGAAAAAGTGGACTTAGGGATTTTTAGAATGGAAGCACCCAATTGCACGCCATTCAACTTGAATCACGGCAAATCTTATCCAGCTACTACCGGCCACCCGACGAAGATCGTCGCTCTACCTAGCCTGAGGGCGTCCTACATTAAGTTTACCGATTCGCGGTCTCTACTCAAGAATACGTCTACGGCTAGATCACACTGGATATTGATATATATGGATATATAACGCACTGGATATGTTTGATAAATGCTCACCAAGCGTGCATCGTGATAGGTGCCTAAATAAAGTTTCCTTTCTTAGAAGTTATCCTTCAAAGAGTTTAAATATAAATTCACCCGCCATCAACACGTAATCGTACACCTAGTAGGTATACGAAAGACGCGATAGGCGTAAAAAAGGGTTCGCCTTGATTAATGTGCGTGACTATACTTTTATATTGCCAACATAGAGTGATGTTTATCTTGATCACTGTACCTCTTACATCGGCGTTTGTCAGGGTCATTATTTTATAAAACCGGCCAAGAGCGAGTCAGACTCGCGCACCGGGGTTCCGTATACTATAAAGAAAAAAGTGTTCAATTTAGAGACATCGTTTTATTTTTCCTGTAATCTTTACATAAACTTCTATAACACAGAATAATTTCAGATGTTTTTCTATGCAAACTTTGGAGATAAGGGGAGGGGGAACGGTATGTTTTTTGATAGCATTAGTAGCTCTCGAGATATCTATCTGTGACAGACAGACAGACAGTGTGAGTCGCACCTTCCTTCCTTTCCGTTCGTTTCCGTTCCTTTTTACCATTTTGGTACAGAACCCTAAAAATATGGTTACATACATACACAAACTCACACCTTCTTACCATGGGGGTAAGCAGAAAATACAGAAGCCACCTGCTACGAGCCTTACGTACTCCTTTAGCCTCGCTTACCTTCATACTAGTACATTCTAGTCATACACGCACGCCGGTTGCGAGTACTACGCACCTGACCTTTCTAAAGAACATCACTAATGAGGTCACTATAATTATGTCTAGCTAGGGCATCCCCTCTTGGTGTTTCCACTCACATCTGCCTTCCTTGTGTTAGTCGTCTTTCATTCATCCTCTCAACATGACCAAATCATCTAAGCATACTCTTTAAATTTTTTTTGACTACATCTTCTTTTAAACCTCACCGTTGCCTTATCACATTATTCCTCAGCCTATCATATGCTTCGTAAGGAACGCATTTCCACAGCATTTTGCCTCTTTAGTCTAGTGTTCGGAAGCTAATGCTGTTGTTGAACCAAAGTCAGAATAGATTCCCCGGTCGAGTCTAGTATTATTGAGTTTTTCAGTAGCAAAAGTGGGTTTCTAATTAGCCGGTTAAAGTAAATGAGCTAAACGTAAAATATAGATGTAGGTACCATCATACACTTCTATCTACCTATCCCTTCGGATACTTCAAGCGTGATGTTTTGTTATTTCATGTTTCGTTAAAATTAGATCTACCCTTGTCCAGAATTGGAAGTACGAGTATCTCTCTTGTAAATGGATACATTGTAAAAACAAACATCGTAACACCATAAGTACAGTCCGCGCGCGAGCTCTGAGGAATCGGGGGCTGAGGAAGCGGCGGCTGAGGAAGCGTTCGGTTTTCAAGCACATACTATTCTCATAAATTTATTTAATAATCAACACATCCTTCGCCTCTGCGCGCCACGGATCTAATTAATTATGAAATAATTATATGAGGATAGTATGTGCTTGAAAACCGCCCGCTTCCTCAGCCCCCGATTCCTCGGAGCTCGCGCGCGGACTATACCTATGTGAAAGTATGTACCTACTAAAATATATTTAAACCCTACTTATACACGATACTAGCATGTAAGCTTTTAGATTAATTGGACCTAGTTATGCAGAAAGCAGCCATATGGCACTTTTTACAAAGAGTTATAAACACAGTCATACTAATACTTCAAGCGTGATGTTTTGTTATTTTAAGTTTCGTTAAAATTAGATCTTTCTTGTAAATGGATTCATTGTAAAAACAAACTTCGTAAAACCATAAATAGGGTTTGTACCTACCTAATTGGCGAATTGTTGTTAATATTTTTAACCCTACTCATACACGAGCCTGTAAGCTTTTAGCAAAAAATTGGACCTAGTTATGCAGAAAGCAGCCATATGACACTTTTTCCAAAAATGAGTTATAAACACAGTCATACTAATTTCGACATACAAGATTTTTTGCAAAAATAGCCATGTCAATATCTCTATTTATCACGAAGATATGAGCCGTCAAATGCAGCCTTGTCCATACATCCATAATGCAATCATTGACAGTAAAATGCTTATCACTCTGTTTGTACTTTTCCCGACATGACTGCTTTCTGCATAACACGGTCCAATTAAAAAACTTACGCCTGTTATCACAAAACAATTTTTGTTCTATTCATAAACACCAGGCTCAAAGACCGCGGTCAGGGTTTCGTCAGATTCGAGAACTTTGCTTGCATACATTTTGTAGCACAACTTCACCTGTGTTTTCCCTGGAGGGATAGACACAGGTGCACTTAAAATTAATTGGTGAAAGGAGGATAGGTGTGCAACCTCCATTTCGCCAGTAATGTTTTAATTCCCATGCAATCGGGGGCGAGCCTATTGGGCAACTGATAAAATTCCTCATGACACCCAATTTTATTATACTTAGCCTGAACTGCAAATCGAACCCAGGACCACATGCTTATCTGTATCGCTTGCGGCTACTAGACCAACTAGGCAGTCTCGTCGATATTTTGTAGTTTCCTTATAACGGGTGCAAAAAGACGCATATTTTTTATATATTTTTGTTTATGATGGGTTTGCTCTTCACTCTAGTCTAGGTCGGAGACGACAGAGAGAGTCGACGATGGAGAGAGCTTACCCAGAAGAAGCCTGATATGAAGCCAAGAGGGTCACTTTGTTCTTCCCATCATCACCTGCCTAGCCTTTTCCCAACTATGTTGAAGTCAGCTTCCAGTCTAACCAGATGCAGCTGAATATCAGTATTTTACATGGAGCCTATCTAACCTCCACAGCCCAGTTTATTTATTTTAATTTATTTATTTGGTATAAATAAACAGTTATACATTGTGTCTCATCTAATAATGACATAAGAGTAATTTAAATGTGAGACTCACACCGTTATCCACAGAATACAGTTAGTGGCTAATAAGGTACCCCTTGGTAAGACTGCTTGTCAGACTTTCGGGCTTCTGACGACCCGTAACGACTGCCAAAGATCCACGAATGACGGTTTAACGTGCTTTTTGAGGCACGGATCAATCCTGGCAAGCGTAGTTTAATCTGACGCATCAACTCATGGGGCTGTTATTACTCAGCCTTGACAATGACAGCATAATCTTCAGAGCCAGAATGCTAATTTATTTGTTTTGTAAAAAAAAAGCATTACCCTCCTTTTTAGCTTCGCCGCAGTCGATGAAAAGCGGCCCCCAATACAATTCTGATACAGGAATCCCTTTAGAACTACCTACACCACTGAAGGCCCGGTTCGTGGAAGGCTCACCCGGAGTTATATAGAAACGTCTGGAAGCTCAGGCATTTAGGAATTTTCCTGTCATTCTATCCTTAGATACTATAAAACTAAACATTCGACTGTCAAAGTGTTGTCTGACTGTCTGTTAAAGTGCTTATTATAATAGGTTGGGGAAAAAGTTTCTTCGCATTTTTTAAGAAAATTCAAAACGTCTTTTAATATAGTTTATTTACATTTAACTAAAGTATGTAGGTACCATTTTGTTCGATAACTTTTTGCCATCTTGTAGGTAGGGACATGATCCCATTGCTATAGAAATGTTGGGACTTCTGGTCAAAATACCGCGACAAGTGGTTTTGGCAGTCCTCTCGTGATGTTAACCTGACACTGCCTAAAGAATTCTGAAGAGACCGAAACAGGTGGAAATCTGAAGGTGCAAGGTCAGGACTATACGGCGGATGCCTTAACACCTCCCAGCCAAACTCTCTTAATTTTTGCTGAGTTGCTAAAGATCTGTGAGGTCTAGCGTTATCATGATGAAAAACCACACCCCTTCTGTTGATTAATTCCGGCCGCTTTCTCTCAACTTCTTGCTTTAATCTCATCAGTTGTTCGCAGTAGAGTTCAGAATCGATGGTCCTGCCTGGTGGTAACAGCTCATAATGAATAATGCCCTTCCAATCCCACCACACACACAGCATCACCTTGTTGCGAGTTAACCCGGGTTTCGCCACAGTCTGTGAAGCCTGACCGGCCTTTGACCACGACCTTTTTCGCACGTTCTTGTCATACGTGATCCACTTTTCATCACCAGTTATCAGCTTCTTCAAAAATGGTTCGGTTTCATTACGTCGTAATAAAGAATCACAAATGAGTACACGGTTCATTAGGTTTCTTTCAGTGAGCTCGTGAGGTACCCAAATGTCGAGCTTTATTGTGTACCCAGTTTTTTTCAAATGCGCCAAAACTGTTTTGTGGTCAATTTCCAGTTCTTCAGCTACGTCGTAACTACTGATATGCCGATCTGGCTCCACTTTTTCAAAAATGGCATCCATTTTATCCGTAATAGGGCGACCAGAGCGACCGACGTGCATCTTTGACATCAAAATTTCCGGATTGAAAACGCTTAAACCAAATTTGTGCTACTCTCACAGACACTACACTAGGTCCATAAACATCGCAAATTTTTTTCGCGGCTTGCGTTGCATTTTTACCTTTTTTGTAGTAAAATTTTAAAATGTATCCAATTTCTTCATTAGATTCACTCAGCTTGACAGTACGAAAAACAAATGAAAATCACACATTTTCCTAATTTGAATTTGGAATTATGTTCTTTAAAATTTAAACTTTCAATGATACCAAAACCAGCCAGATACAAATAGTATAGCCAAAGAGATTTTATTCAATTCAATTCAAAATCGTTTATTGCAATCCATAATGTACACATACAGGTGGTAGTTAAAAATATATATTTAGAAACAATTATGGACCCTGTCGGGCACAGCAAAATTTTAAATAAGAGGAGAGAGGAATGAGCGCTTTAATAATTCTCTTGTTACCATGTTACATTTATTTTATATTTCCATTTATCTAAAAATTTTTGAATTCGAAGTAATTATTTATATACTTATATTAAATATTTATATATATATTCATGAATTATTTATTTAATTAATTATACTAATTATTTATTTAAATATATTTAATATGTATTTTTAGTTAGGTATGTATTTAGTTATATTTATTTAATTATATTTATTATGTATCCTTTTACATTATTCATTTAGTTATACCTATACGTATATATTTTTGAATAAGTATTCATTAATTATTATTTAATTATATGTATTTATTATGTATTCTTACATTATTTATTTAGCTATGTTTATTTTTAAATAACTATTAATTATCTATTTATTTAATTATATTTAAAATCAATTAATTTGTTTACTTGCTTAAAAATTGTTCATTATTATAAATGTAGTATAATTATTAAATATCATAGTGTAATTATTATTATTATTTATTTATTCTTTTGCTTGTTAGATATCTGTTTTTCGTAGTTATATGTTTTTATTTAATTTATCCGTTAAATATTCTTGTAATGTATAATAGCTTTTTTTAATTAAGAATTGCTTTAATTTATTTAAAAAGATATTGGTTTTATTTTGTTGTTTTATGTCTTCTGGTAATTTGTTATATATTTTTATAGACATTGAATATGGACTAGATGAGTGTAGTTTAAGGCGGGAGGGGGGCAAATTTAATCTGTTTTTATGGCGCATCGAATAATTTGTTTGTGTGTCTCCCCGTGTGGTATAAGACTCTGGATATTTACGGACTAGTTTACATAATTCTAATATATAAATACTAACCAAGGTGAGAATCTTGTGTTCCTTGAAGTAAGGCTTGCAACTATCTGTTGGGTCTATATTGGTTATTATTCTTATTAGTTTTTTTTGGAGGGTAAATAGGGAGGGAGCGTCTGTGCTGTTTCCCCATAAGATGATGCCATAGTTAAACCAAGCATGGGCATACGCATAGTATGTGACTAGTGCGGTTTGTAGGTTTGTAGTCTTTTTTATTTCTCGGAGAGCATATGAAAACTTTGAAATTTTAGATTTTACTGTCTGTATATGTGTTTTCCAGTTTATGTTCGTGTCTATGGTTAAACCTAGAAGGGTGAAATGATTAACTGTTTTTATTTGATGTTCTTTAAAAGTAAAGTCTATGTTTATTTTGTTTTTCTGCCAGGGGTGAAACGCTATTAATTTGGTTTTAGTAAAATTTATTTCGAGATTATGGTCACTCATCCAGTTTATAGTCTTTTCAAGAATATTCGTTAGTTTCCCATTTAAATTAGCATTTGTTTGACATGAGGTCAGGATCGAGATGTCATCCGCAAAAAGTACACAAGGTCCATCTATGGTTTTGGGGAGGTCGTTTATATAAATGAGGAAAAGGAGGCAACCTATAACGCTTCCCTGGGGAATTGAAGCATGCACTGGTTTAACATCAGATCTTATGAGCTGTGCTTCCTTTGTTGTTTGATTAAAATATTCAATCTCAACTAATTGCTCTCTATCTTTTAAATATGATACGAACCAGTCATGGGCTTTCCCACGTATTCCTATTCCGTGTAGTTTATTTAATAGTATTTTAAATTGGACTTTATCGTATGCCTTTGTCATGTCGAGCAGTATCCCTATTGCATACTGTTTGTTATTTATAATATTTAATGCTTCTTGAATGTATTTATAGACCGCTAGCGTCGTAGATCTATTTTTGCGAAACCCATTTTGGCAGTCATCAAAAATCTTATATTTTTCGCAAAAAGAATATACCCGGTCACACATTGCTTTTTCAAAAACTTTGGATGCTGTAGGAAGAAGGGAAATTGGTCTATAATTACTTGGGTCTGTTTTAGCGTTCTTTTTATAAATTGGTTTAATTAAAGCTTTTTTTAGTTGATTGGGGAAAGTGCCCTCCTCGAAGGATTGATTTATTAATTTGTAGAACGGTAAGGTAAGCTCGTCAGCGCACTGTCTGAACAGAGTCGGTGGGAGTTCGTCGATGCCGTGACTATTTTTATTTTTAAGGTTCTTTAAGGTCTGGTTTATTTCGTATCCGTCGACTGGGGTAAGAAACATGGTGTTCTCAGTGGGGTTAATCACTGATGTTTCTCTCTGTACACCGCCAGATGTTTGGGTGGTATTTTCTCCAATGGATGCGAAAAAGTTATTGAAAACGTCAGCTACTTGTTTAGGTTCACTTACTAGGTTTGTTGTTTGTAGTGTTATATTTTGTTTTTCTTTTTTAGTTTTTTTGTTTGTCCGTTCCTTTACAATGGTCCACATGGTTTTTACTTTATTTGATGATTTATTCATTTTATTTGTGTAGTGTATTTTTTTTGCTGCTGTTACAGATTTTTTTAAGATTTTTTCATATTTTTTATAATATTTCGTAAATATTGGATTATTAATTTTTGACGAAAACACTTTTAATAGTCTTTTATTTTTACAAGATTGTTTAATGCCAACAGTTAGCCAGAAATTATTCCGTTTTGTTTTTAGTTTAAGTCTACGTTTAGGGATACATGTATCTAGGATATCTATCAGAGTTTTATGGAACATCTGATAGTTCTCATCGACATTTTTATTCGGCTGTATAATTTCGTTCCAGTTTAATGTCTTCAGTTTGGATTTGAATTTTAGAATGTTATTTGTATTAAAAAGTCTTTTATTGATAAACCAATTAGATTCTTTACTTTGTTGTTCCAAAAACATATGTATTATTGTTCCGCAGTGGTCTGAAAAACCTAATTCTTCTACGGTCATGTACATTTTATTATCATTAAAGTTGGTAAATATCAAATCTAAGCATGTTGACGTGGTTTGTGAGATACGCGTAGGTTCTTTTATATGTTGGACAAATTTAAACTCTAGCATGAGATCGATCAATTGGTTTGTTTTTACGCTATTTTCTAAGATATTTATGTTTAGATCCCCTCCTATTATAACGTTAAATTTATGGTATTTATTGTTTATATATCGCATTATTTGTTTTAGCTAAGTAATAAAAATTACTTCCTCTCTTCTATTCCAGTACATGGTAACTATTAACAGGTTTTGCTTTGGTAGCTTACATGCACATATTTCTATACAATATTCAATAGTCATATCTCTAATATCACAACATTCTATAAATTCTACACTATTCTCTAAAATAATACAGACTCCGCCACCAATTCGAGAGCGGCGACAATACGATGCTGCAGTTTTAAATCCACTAAATTGCACAGTTTCTAATTTATCTTCGGTGAGCCAGGTCTCGCACATGCATATTGCTTTGTAAGTGGGTTGATCGTTGATGAAAGCCTCTAGAAGGTGTTGCTTGTTATAAATGCTTTGAATATTTTGAAACAAAATTTTAAATGGTTGGTCTGGGGTTTCGAAATGTACGAAATGTACGATCGTCGCTATCTTCATTTACATTATGTTGGGTTTGGCGTTTATTGTTTACTTGCTGATTGTTAATATTTATATCGGATTGTTCCTTCTGTAATTCTGTTCTTTTACCTTCTATAAATAACTGCTTGTTTCTAATTATTGCATATAATCCTTTTTTCCTTGCTTTCAGCATTTCTTCTCGCATTTCTTTTCTTTCCAATCTTTCGTTTTCATCTAAAAATTCAGATAAGAACAATCTTGTTCCTTGAAGACAGTGTTTATTTTCTACAATGTATTTTGCCATTCTTTTACTAATGAGTTCAATTACTAGGGGCCGGTTTTGATTATAGTTTCTACCTAGTCTATAGGTTTCTTCTATGTACCCTGTAAGATCGATATTTAGTTTTTCATAACAAAGATCAATTAATCTACATTGTTGGTCATAATCTGGCTCTTTATAATATTCGGGAAAACCGTAGAGTACTATTTTCTTGCAGTTGTTCTCAGTACATTTCAAGTGTTTTACCGTTTTCAGTTTGTTTAAGTCTTTAATCTCATTTTTCAATTTTTCGTTTTCTATGCTTAGGTTTTCTATTTTCTTATTTATTATTTCTATATCTTCTTGTCTTCGCTCGTTTTCTTTAAAAAGTGAGTCCGTTTTTCTTTCAATATCTTCTCTCACTTTAGTAATTGCCTTGTTAATTTCTATTTGAATAGTGTTTTGTAGCTCCGCTATTATAGACTGGTTGTTTTCTCGTAAACGAAGAATTATCATTTCGCTCAGATTCTTTAATGTTAGTTCTCCTTGGATAATTGTGCTCAATGGTGTTTCTTTATCTTCCGAGTATTGTGTATCACCTAATAAACTCAGGTCTTGTGAGGAAGATATGTCAAGGTTGGAGTTAGTTGCCCTTTTCCTAAGAGTGACATTATTTTCCTCGGACGGTGCATTCGTAGGTTGTGGTTATGATTCGATTTGCGAATGTATAGGGGTGTTTATATTCCCGGTTTTTGGGATTTTACATTTACATGTTTGACAATTCCACGACTTCTTTTGCACTAGTGTCATTATTTTGTTGAAATGTGTGACAGTAATATTTGCACATTGTAAGTCGTATGTTTTTTTACATAATTTGCAATTGAGCTTTTCTTTGGTAGGTAATTCTTGAAGACAACCTGCGCACAGTGACTCCATCTAGTAGCTTTGATGCAATTTTTGTTGAAAGCACCCTCTATTGGCATACGTTGTAATTAACACAGTACTGAGTAACTTGTTCGATTATTGGTTTTGTTAGTGTTTCAGCATATTGAACACAGATGGCGTGGAATTAAGTTTAGGGTAGGTGATTGTGCACTTTTTATTGATTATTATTTGCATTGAAATGTACAAATCATTGAGCGATAGATGTTTACTCCTACCTTATGTGTATTAGAGCATCTTATAGTTGTTCTTGGCATCAACAGTCAGTTCCTGGTGGTTGATCCAGTTTGTTTTCGTTTTGCACAAATTCAAATATTAGTTCGTTGCACTGCACTATTTTTGTTTTTCTTACGGAATATTGATGGAAACTGGTGAACTACATCTCAAATCATTGATAGTCTTCAAGCACTCTAGTTATACCTATTTAGTTTTCTTCACTTAGTATTAACTTTATCTATTTTTAAACAATTAAATATACGCAGCTGATGTTTACTTGCGCACAGTCCAGTCAGTTATTACAAGTTCATACATACTATAATGCGAAAAGACTTTTTCCCCATCTTTTTAATTCAAATACGTTAGTCCTCGAAAGCAAAGCCACGTACACAGCTAGTTTATGTAAAGTGAAAATACTTTGGAGTTTAAGGGGGAAGCTCCAGGTAGCCCGCGAAATTCAAATTTTCTTACGTTTTTTGCAATTTGCAGGTTGTAGGTTGATTAAAGTATGATTCGCGACTGTAACATATACGTATTTACAAAATTATAATCATTGGAATCAGTAATAAAACTACTTAAGTTAGTATAATCCTAAATATGAAGATTTCATGAAAGAGTCATTAATTAGGATTATGTGAACTTAGCGAGTTGTATTGATGATTTTAATAAATACAATTCTATAAATACAGATTTGTTACGGTCGCGAATCATATTCAAATCAACATGCAACCTTATACTGACCTGCAAATTGCAAAAAAAACGTAAAAAAAAACATTGAATTTCGCGGGCTACCTGGAGCTTTCGCCTTAAGAACTTGTAAAACTTTTTTCCGCATTTTTTTACAAACGGAATAAAACCTTTTTGTGTTTATTTTTGTTAGCAAACCACTAAATAAATGTATTTTCTTTTTTCAAATATGACAAAACTTTATATGACAACACTTTTCCCTACCTGGGATTGTTATAACCCAGAACCCCACACTCGATAATTACTACACAAAAGTGGCTGCATCGTAAATCTTCCCAGATATAGCATCTGCTACTGAAACGTTAATTAACGGAACAATTATATTGCAATTAACGGATGGATTTGTGACCGTAGTGTAATGTGATTAACGCTTTGAAGGATATTAATGAGACACAATACAAGTTTTATGGTTATTTCCTACTGCTTTTTTCTTATTCATTCCAAAATCTGTGTAAACAAAAAAAACAAACACAATGTCTTTGCCTTTGGGATGGATCAGCTAAGTACCAACTAGCCGCGCTTGACTCGGTGGAACGCCGAGCTAAGAGGCTCATTGGTGACGTAAAACTGGTGGATGCCAAGCTTCATAGCTTGGCTCATCGCCGCAAGGTTGCCTGCTTGTCGGTCTTCTACAGATTGTACTTCGGTGAGTGGGCTCAAGAACTCCACGACCTCATTCCACCGGCCCCCTTCTACCATCGGACTTCTAGACGCACTGCCAATTACCATCCCTACCTGGTTGCTATTCCACCAATTCACACTAAGCGCTTCCAAATGTCTTTTATAATGCGCACAGCAAAGGAGTGGAATTCACTACCTGAGTCTGTGTTTCCGAACGCATACAACCCTAATCTTTTCAAAGTGAGAGTGAACAGGTTTCTTCTGGGTAAGCTCACTCCATCGTCGACTTTGTCTCTGTCACCTCTGACCTAGACTAGAGTCAAGAGCAAACCCATCACAAATAAGAAAAAAACTGCAGCAGTATGTTGCTATGGCCGTATAATGTCTTTCAAAGCGTTAAGGTGACGATAATTGACTTTTAATGATTTTAAACTGAACATCATGTCTAAACGAGTAGTGTTCATGATTTTGAAAAATGTACAATGTAAATTAGAGCATTTTTTTAATAACTTCATAGTTATGTGAATATTGTAGTTTATGTTTATATTACATAGTGTAATTAATTTGTAAAGTTATGTCTAACGCGGATAAAAACTGCGAATCACGCATAAACTATCAAGCGTACTTTTATGAAAGCTTCACCATTTTAAAGATAATTTAATAATATATATTTTAGTATACGTGTTTTATTATAATACCTTTTGTTGTATGTATAAAAAATTAATAATGCGTCTAATTTGGGACAGCGCTCCTTGATGAGCGAGTCCTATTACTGGCTGGACGTACGACACGTTGCTTGAGCTCAGCGCAGAACACGTAAGCTAACCACTCAAGGCCATTGGCATTTATCTGCGCCTTACGGCTGACGCACATTTGGATGACCATACCGCATTGCAAAAATCCTACTACGTCACTTTCACACAAATATCGTATGAACCATCGTACACTACGAGTACACGCGAGCCGTACTGAAAACGTTGCGAAGCGGGCCTTTACGGACATGCGGCTGTAATTGAATGAAAATGAAATGAAATCTTTTTATTTCCAGATATAAAATTCACACATAAATAAATAAACGAACATACAATATCATAACTAACTAAATAAATAAATAATTACCACATTAACCATGGTGCACTACACGCAGATCGTACTGAAAACATTGCGCCGTAATGTCCGCTTAGCATTATTGCCGTTTTACATAGAAAAAACCGGTCAAGTTCGTGCCAGACCTCGCATAATGAAGGGTTCCGTAGTTGGGATGAATTTATCCCAAGAAGAAACGTAATATTGTAGTTGAAGAACATGTTCTCCCATACGTTCCAACTGCAAATGTAAGTTTGTACGCACAATATTGAGGGATTTACCATGTTATTTTAAGACCATAGACTTCTTATAGGTTTTCCTGTAATCTATAGGTATAGAAGTATTTTCTGTATTTTTTTTTTCAAATATTAAGCTCAGTAGTTTCGGAGATAAAGGGAAATGGTCAATTTTCGTCTATTTTCTGTAATAACTTTAAAACAGTTTATTTCAAAATTATAAAATATATATATATATATATATATATATATATATATATATATATATATATATATATATATATATATATATCCAGGATATCTACAGCAGAGACATCAACGACAACGACAATATTTCTTTTTAAAAAATCCTTTGGTTTTAGGGTTTCCTACCTCAAAAAGAAAAAACGGAACCCTTATAGGATCACTTATGTGTCTGTCTGTCCGTCTGTCACAGCCAGTTTTACACATATGTAATTATGTAAGATTATGTATGTAATTCTGTGACCCAACCACGGACATTTAATGTAAATTATTGAATTTTAAACATGAAGGTCAATTTTGGAGGGCAAATAAGAAAATAAAAAAAAGTTTTGCAAAATGTACCGAGCAGTATAACAAATGAAAGGGCTTACTGTGAGGGTCTCAAATATATATATATATATATATATATATATATATATATATATATATATGCTGTGACAGACGGACAGACAGACACATAAGTGATCCTATAAGGGTTCCGTTTTTTCTTTTTGAGGTAGGAAACCCTAAAACCAAAGGATTTTTTAAAAAGAAATATTGTCGTTGTCGTTGATGTCTCTGCTGTAGATATCCTGGGGACGGGAATCGATGAACTCTTTAAATGCGTTTTTAACCGCCTCGTTGAAATATTGCTTTTCCTGATCCAGGGACGCACCCTCCCACTCCACTCAGAGCGAGAGAAGTTATTTGATGATTTCCCATCCACAAAAAAAGGGGCGTTAATTGTTGAGGAGTTCTCCTAGGAGAACCAGAAGAACAGGAGTTGATGGTAAAGTCACCATCAGCTCCACTTCACCATAATTATGCATTATGACGAGTATAAATTTCTTAGGGGCCATATTAAAGTAATCCAATCGCAACCCGTGAAGTACTTATTATTGAGTAGTTCCGATGGCCATCTGTGGTCTTCATCATCAGTTCCACTTCACCAAATGGTACTTTCCGAGAGCAAATGCTCGAGTTACTATTAAAAATACCCAAATCTTTATAGGTGTACCTATAACATTTGAGGGTTTCCGTCGATTTCCATGGGATCCCTCCATCAGATTCTGACTTTGTGACAGTGGAACCACCTCGAAAACATACCCTTTTAAACAAAAAAAGAGTTTTCAAAATCGGTCCACAATTGACGCAGAAATCGCAGTACATACATAAAAAATATATATACACGCGACGAATTGAGAACCTCCTCCATTTTGTGAAGTCTGTTAATAAATGCGACGCCCTAGTTATATTCAATTTAACTAAAAACGTTGCTCTACAAAATGGATGAGAAACAACATTTTCAGTGGAAATAGAAGCAGCAAACTTAAACTAGATTTAGATTTTATTTCCTCTGCAATTCCTAGGTAGAAAAACATTGCGCTTCGTGCTTGTCGGGGTCAATTTTTTCTAGTTTGTCTTTATTTTTATGGCATTATTTTGTAGTTCTCAATTTATGAAAAAATGGACTTTTATAATAACAAAGTTTTTATACTGCATGCTAAATAGGAGTGGTTCTATTTATATTTTAGGACTCAATCGGCAACCTAATTGCGTAACACACTATTGATCGGAATCTGAGACATTTTGAAGCAAATTGCTAATCCTGGAGGGACAGGCGTGTAGAATAGCCTGTATCCTATGCGGGATGAGGACTGGAGTACAATCGACGTCTGGATTGCACGTCGATTCAAATAGCCTTATTTGTCCGTTTCAAGATAAATTGGTGACGGTCAGATGGCGTCTGTAGCTAACCCAAGCAAATCACGCAAAGCGGTACCTGGTCTTCTGGTTCTCCTGGATGTATCCGTCTGAGCTGGTGGTCACCTTGCTCTCCCGTTCACTGATCACTTGAAATTAAAGTTTATTTCTATTGCGGATGCGATGAATTTAGATTAAAAAAACGTGGTTTTTCGCGGTGAGATGAAACGTCCGGACGGCGCGGTTGCAGTTTTACATCTGACAGCCGTCATTAGCTGTCACTGGATCCTCTAAAGCCACACACATGTCCGCGGTAGCAATTAAATGCCTAAGGCAGGACTACAGACACACTTAACACCGCCCACAATTGAAAAAAAGTAAGGGGCGATAACTTTCCACACCACATCCATTGCTTTATATTATATGTTCGAAAATGTTGTCTGCTCAACAACGCATCTTTGACATCAAAATATCCGGATTGAAAACGCTTAAACCAAATTTGTGCTACTCTCACAGACACTACACTAGGTCCATAAACATCGCAAATTTTTTTCGCGGCTTGCGTTGCATTTTTACCTTTTTTGTAGTAAAATTTTAAAATGTAACGAATTTCTTCATTAGATTCACTCATCGTGACGGTACGAAAAACAAATGAAAATCACACATTTTCCTAATTTGAATTTGGAATTATGTTCTTTAAAATTTAAACTTTCAGTGATACCAAAACCAGCCAGATACAAATAGTATAGCCAAAGAGATTTTATTACAAGTTCATACATACTATAATGCGAAAAGACTTTTTCCCCAACCTAATATATTATAACGCAATGAATATTGTTCAACTATCAAAATGAATGAAATGAAAATCGTCTTAAAATTTTCGCAATTTGCAAGTCAGTATCAGGTTGTATGTTAATCAAAATTATGATTCATGACCGCAATAAATATATGTATTTACAGAATTATAATAACTTAAATGATAATTTTTTTGGCAATTTGAATTTAGAGAGTCAGAAGAGACCGTTATCATAGTTACAATGACGTATTAACTTTATCTCAGATATGTTTTGTTAACTATTTTGTTCACCTTTTTGACATTTTTAAACAAGTTTGTAAAACTAGTATTTATAACTTATTTGGGTATAAACGATAAATGAAAACAGTAGACATAATAATATCTCGAAAACATGTTTTATACCTTGGTGTAAAAGTGGGGATTGAGAGATCAATAAAACCAAAATCTCTATTGACACGTTCCCACGTGATAAAGATTAGTACAACCTCATCCAATCTTAAGTTTATCCTTTAAATATTGCTCCTATCATCCCATTAAATAGATCCTTTGAACCGGACACTACGTCACCACATTACCCCAACAGGAAGTGTGTATGTACCTATTTGCTACCAATTAATCAGTCTCAATAATTATCCGAGTGAAGCTAGTTATTATGTGTTTACGATAATTGACTTCGGATATAATCTGTGTAATCAATAATCTGTAAAAGTTGTATTTCCTCATTACCATTGTTTGTGTATTCGATAACGCCATGTCCTAACTAAACCGATCGCCACGCGAACATGCGATTGTCACGTTCCTTTTATTCCGTGAACCCCAACGCGACAGAGGACGATTTCCATTTACCCGAACAAATTAAAATGAGTGACATTTACGAACGTGATCGATCGTGTATTCGCGCAACCGATAACTTTGGCTAGGACACGGGGTACGACTTTGAAATGATTTGATGAATTTTGATGTGGCTTGCACCATCACACGTGAGTTATACAGGGTTATTGGTAAAACACCAACAACCTCTTAAGGGGTCATTGTACTCATAATTATGAACAACTTTTACTATGGGACCAAACCTGGGCAGTAGCGATCCCACGGACCCTATCTCCCGGGAGAAGTCTTGTTCTTCATGCCTGGTTTGCCTTTATTGGCCGGCTGGTGTGAACACTGATGAGGAACTGAGCTCCCACCTCTTTCTTGCCAGCCGGCTTCAGTGGAGATTCGCAAGAGCAAACGTTCTCGGAGGAAGGAAGTATTCCAGTAAGGTGCTGGTAGGGATCTTGACCGTACTTCCGGGATTGTCCTGATAGCCGTTGAATACCTCTCCACTCCTCAGGCACCTCAGGACGTGTTGCCCCCTTGTCGCTACGTCACTATGTGCTAGCGGCCGTTTCCGGGGGCCCATTATTGAGTGTGCAAGTCACCCCCTGCCATTTTATCCGTGTATACAGGGTGTCCCTGGAAGTATGGAACAAATCGAATAGGGGCGTGGGCAAGGTCATTTCCAAACTTTTTAACCCTGAGAATGTTGGTGCAATTTTTTTTCAATCATTTCGCATAGTGCTCAATGAAAAAAAATCATAAAAAAAACTAGCAAAGCTATCAATTACTTTTTTTTTTCAGAACTTTGTAGAAAAGTGGGCCTTTCCTGTGGTAATACTTTTACGCAGCTAGAAAACATACATTCAATAAGAAAAAGAAATTGGCAAAAATTTTACTAAATTTTCGAGCGATTTTCGTGGGAAAAAGTTACACTAGCGAAAGTTGACCACGCATTACAAAAACTGGTCCAAGTCATAGAGATTCTTTAGAGGTCCATTCTCTGTCTCGTACACTATCTCTTTGTAATAACCCCATAGAAAGAAATCTATGGGGTTCAGGTCAGGGGAACGCGCTGGCCATCGAATGTGCCGATCCAACGACTAGGGAAAGTTAAGTCTAGATGGTCTCTTACGACTCTTGCGTAATGTGGGGGAGCGCCGTCTTGCTGCAACCACATGTCTCGACGGGTTTCAAGTGATACTTCCCCAAGTAAACCATTTCGGTCATTCTGTAGAAATCTCAAGTATGAGGGGCCATCGAATCCAGCAGGTAACTCATGAGCTGTCCTTCTACTATTCCAGCCCACATGTTTACTCCGAACTGATGCTGGAAATGATCACTTCGTACAATGTGTAGGTTAATGCGCGCATAAAAATGCAGATTATGCATATTAAATATCCCCACCCTACGGAAACTTGTTTCATCGCTCCATAAAATTTTCTTTAAAAATTGAGAATCTTCACGATGGCGACGGAACATTTCCCTACAAAAAGCCCTTCTCGGGCTATGATCACTCGGTAAAAGGGCTTGCACACGTTAAACGTGAAAGTTCACAGTACGATGTACCACAGATCTCGGAATCCCTGACATTCTTGACATGCGACCAATACTTGTCATTGGATTCTCACGTAGCATCTGAAGCATCACATCTTCGACTCCAAAGTCTAGAACGGTACGTCGACCTTCCCTAGCTCTTGGATTTCTACCATCTGCGTAAGCGGAGTGTACACGTTGGGATACTCGGTAATCCGGATAGCGGTCCCGATTAGGATATCGCTCTCGATACACTCTTGCAGCTTGGCGTGCATTTCCATCGCAAAATCCGTAAATGAAATGCATATCTGCATATTCATGGCTGTTCTACGTAGCCATACTCAAGTCAAACAGTGTCCAAATCACAGGCAAAAACAAAGTCCAAGTTACACAGTCCAAATAACGTTAAAGAATAATTATTGATGAAAACCGAATTAAGTACGTGCGCAGTCATAAGCTGGTAGCGAGTTACTAAAACATCTACCTGAGTGCGAACGTGCGCCGGCGCTGGTTCTTTTGTTTCCCTTCCCCCGCACATTCCTAGCACCTTGATGGAATGCAATGCCCCTCGCACTTCCTCTTTCACCTCGCCGCGCTCGCCCCGTCGCCATACTCGTACATTTTGTACCAGAGCGCCGATGTGACGTCATTGACAGCAGGTGCACGGTTTTTTCCAGGTTGTAGCTAGGGCAAACAACATGACTCATGAGATAACAAAAAGTTTACCGAAATTATTTTTATTTTTTATTTAAACCTAAACCACATCAAACAGTAGTGTTCAGATAGGTAACAAATGTAGGGACTGAATTTAATCGTTAGTTAAGCTGAAAAAAATGAAAATTTGAAACATAGAATATTGTAAAAATAATACCTCCTTGTTAATAAAAATCTCTAACTTTTAAGCTATTAAGAATATTCCAGTGATTCCTACCTGCAAAGAATCTCTATGACTTGGACCAGTTTTTGTAATACGTGGTCAACTTTCGCTAGTGTAACATTTTTCCATGAAAATCGCTCGAAAAATGAGTAAAATTTTTGCCAGAACGAAGCTTTTGCTGTAAATGTTTTTTCTTATTAAATGTATGTTTTCTAGCTGCGTAAAAGTATTACCACAGGAAAGGCCCACTTTTCTACAAAGTTCTGAAAAAAAAAGTAATTGATAGCTTTGCTAGTTTTTTTTAATGATTTTTTTCACTGAGCGCTATGCGAAGTGATTGAAAAAAAACAAAAATTGGTCATAACTTTTGAACTAACATTCTCAGGGTTAAAAAGTTTGGAAATGACCTTGCCTATACTCCTATTTGATTTGATCCAACTTCCAGGGACACCCTGTATAGCATTGGTCAGGCAGGGAACATAGTTCTTCCATAGTTCAAGTTACCCAATCCACTTTAGTCACAGTCCTGCACTAACCGGAGATTATCCTTGGGTACACTTGTATAGTGCATATAGGGATAATCATCGGTTGGTGCCTCCATATCATTTAAAATTGTCTAAGGGACCTCTACAAGTTGGCTTTGGCCCCTCGTATGCTTCCAAAGGTCCGGGATCCCAGGGTCCCGAGATACGTCAGAAAATAAATAAATATAATATAGGTATCATTTATTTCGGGTAAGAAAGACGCATAACATACATATTTATAAAACCCACAAAAATATTAAGAAACTATCGTACACGATGTGACGGAGTTGTATAGTGCTGCATGGATTTCGCGTAGCCTTCCGCGGAATCGCCGATACACGATACCCTTCGGCAAAACTCTTCTTTGAGGACGGTCTCAATATAATGAGTCGGAACACGCACCACGAACGTCTTGATATTCGTGTTGTGGCGCAACGCCAACTTTTCGATCTGCTCCCACCTTGCTGGTCTTCGCTCGAACATTCTCTTCAACCTTCAAAATCATACATAATATATGTTGTGACGATCCTCGCGGAGGTCAGTGTTCAGCAGCGGACGTCTTTTAGCTGATATGTTGATGATGATAAAAGCGTAGATCGATACATAGATAGATAGTAAGGGTGCAACCAATCCACGTCGACGACGAAAATACGTCACATAATATGTCACGATGTGTCGATTTACCCTACTACTAACAAGACTGCTATTATATACTACCTATAAACCCAGTAATTGAATAATATCCATATAGGAACCTCTGATGTAATTATGAGTAATTAACCGAAGGCTACATGGAATAATTACACGATTTAATTGGAGGGAGGCCAATACACGTCTCTAGTCTATAACGTCATCGTTTTGATCGAATCCCACTTATTGTCAATTTTAATTAATAAAAAAAGAAAGAATAAAAAATGTAGTACTCTAAATGTCTATTAATTTGTTCATTAACGCAATGATGGGCTTGCAAATTGATTTCATGATACGAATATCGGCTAAAGCAGGGCTGTCGAATGAAAGTAATGATTTTTGGTGATATAATATAGATGAAAACAAAGGATCGCAGATTTTTATCATTCTAAAACGTAATTCATTCACACGCTTGGTTCTTTCGATGGCAGTGGTATTCGTGTTTTTCATCACTCAACAGGCTGGCAGAAGCCATTTTCACCACGTTTCCTCCCTGATTTATTTTCAAATCAACATGCTCAACTACTGTCAAAGTATAAGTAAAGTAACATTTATTTGCAAAGATTGTAGGTACTTAATAAAATAGTTATTTGTTATGCAAGGCTGCATAGTATTATTTTTTTTGGACGAGTACTTGTATTCAGTCCTGAACGTAGCGAGGGCTTCAAAGGTACGAGATGCAGAGTAACGGCTGCCGAGCTAACACACAATTTCTCACCTCGCTAAAGCGACGAAAATGCTAGGTGCAAGAATAACAGCTTAAATATTGTATATTAAATTAGTGTTTTTTTTTTGTTCATGCAGTCGTCGTGCTGGCCAGTGCGATTATTCTAAAAATGAGGTTGGCGTACTGACATGTAATAAGTATTTACCACATTCAGTGGACTGGCGGTATATAAAATTATTGAATAGAAAGGTTTGAATAAAAAACAACTTTCCACGCTACCGGATAAAATGCACTTTTGCACTCAGATTTCCCATGATAAAAAATCTATACAAAACAAAATCTAATAGGTTGGGGAAAAAGTTTCTTCGCATTTTTTAAGAAAATTCAAAACATTTTTTAATATAGTTTATTTACATTTAACTAAAGTATGTAGGTACCATTTTGTTCGATAACTTTTTGCCATCTTGTAGGTAGGGACATGATCCCATTGCTATAGAAATTTTGGGACTTCTGGTCAAAATACCGCGACAAGTGGTTTTGGCAGTCCTCTCGTGATGTTAACCGGACACTGCCCAAAGAATTTTGAAGAGTCCGAAACAGGTGGAAATCTGAAGGTGCAAGGTCAGGACTATACGGCGGATGCATTAACACCTCCCAGCCAAACTCTCTTAATTTTTGCTGAGTGGCTAAAGATGTGTGAGGTCTAGCGTTATCATGATGAAAAACCACACCCCTTCTGTTGATTAATTCCGGCCGCTTTCTCTCAACTTCTTGCTTTAATCTCATCAGTTGTTCGCAGTAGAGTTCAGAATCGATGGTCCTGCCTGGTGGTAACAGCTCATAATGAATAATGCCCTTCCAATCCCACCACACACACAGCATCACCTTGTTGCGAGTTAACCCGGGTTTCGCCACAGTCTGTGAAGCCTGACCGGCCTTTGACCACGACCTTTTTCGCACGTTCTTGTCACACGTGATCCACTTTTCATCACCAGTTATCAGCTTCTTCAAAAATGGTTCGGTTTCATTACGTCGTATAAAGAATCACAAATGAGTACACGGTTCATTAGGTTTCTTTCAGTGAGCTCGTGAGGTACCCAAATGTCGAGCTTTTTTGTGTACCCAGTTTTTTTCAAATGCGCCAAAACTGTTTTGTGGTCAATTTCCAGTTCTTCAGCTACGTCGTAACTACTGATATGCCGATCTTGCTCCACTTTTTCAAAAATGGCATCCATTTTATCCGTAATAGGGCGACCAGAGCGACGTGCATCTTTGACATCAAAATTTCCGGATTGAAAACGCTTAAACCTCTACTACTACTCTCACAGACACTACACTAGGTCCATAAACATCGCAAATTTTTTTCGCGGCTTGCGTTGCATTTTTACCTTTTTTGTAGTAAAATTTTAAAATGTATCGAATTTCTTCATTGGATTCACTCATCTTGACGGTACGAAAAAAAAATGAAAATCACACATTTTCCTAATTTGAATTTGGAATTACGTTCTTTAAAATTTAAACTTTCAATGATACCAAAACCAGCCAGATACAAATAGTATAGCCAAAGAGATTTTATTACAACTTCATACATAATATATTGTGAAAAGACTTTTTCCCCAACCTAATATTTAATATTAGCGCTTTGTGCTTTTATTTGTTTGGAAGTACCTATAAGGAGGACTATTTAAATTACCTAGTAGATTATGTAGCTTGCAATTGCCAAGTCACTCTATACATACGTATATGACGGCGGGAACGATGGCGCAGAGATAGGTGGGTCGTCTCCCTGACCTTGTGGTAAGGGTTCCATTGCTTAGGTTACTCAGGCAAACCAATATGATGCAGCAGTAAAACTTTATTGGTAAGAGTACACAAGAGTAATCACTAGTTATAGGTACTGTGAACTTGATGGGTTTGATGGTAGCGTGCGCCCACTTCGAGCTCTCGATCCAGTATGCCGCGCACCTCCCAACGACCCCGTCCACGTGCGGCGACCGAACGATCATGGCGCCACACGGCGTTCACTGTACGTACTAATTCAACAACCAATCAGAGCTAAGCTACGTAATTTATGTACTAAGAAATCAACTGAGTGACTTATTATCGTTAAACTTCCGTTTGTTACGACATATATATATGTTAAAGAAATCAAGAAATGAAATATTGATATGGTTACTATAAAATATTGTTAGCTAACTAACAAGGTATCAATTTATGACAAAATGGTTGGATAGCTGCTCCCATAGATAGGTAGGTACTGAATTATAATAATAATAATATTCTTTTATTTCTCTCGTAATCACAAACACAATACAAAGTCAAGGTAACACCAGTAAATACCAGTGTAAATCTGAGTTACGACAATACCTGCAAAAACCCGAGGATCTTCTGACTGGTAACTATTCCAAACTCAACAGACAGGCTACTTAGCTCAAAATTCAATACATCCATAAGTTGAATTTAACACACATACATCTCGCTCACACCCACTTTACAAACACATACACACACATACACTTACTCACAAATACTGTCACTCACTCAATATCAAACACACACTTCACCATTTAGTTAATCAAAATCAGTTTTATTTTTCTCTCTTTTATTAAGTTCCTGCTTTTTATTATATTTCCCTTTAAACCAGCCTAATTTTGCATTGTATCTTTTATTTTTGTTTTTTACTCTTTTATTTTGTATTAGATCATTGTGTCCTATCTAGGTATGAATTATAAGGCTTATATCCATGCATAATTTTGAAGGTACACTGACCTAGTTTAGAGATCAGGGTCTTTTTTACTGTGAATCACTTAGATTAAGCCATTTTTTTTTGTTTTTGTTTCTTGTTCAATGTAATGTTCGTGCATGTTTGGGAGTAATAAAGATTTATTATTATTATATTATTATTATTAACACTTACCGACTTAATTCACCGACTTGGTTTACATTCGATTTCAGAACTTTTTACGGCAGAAAAACTGCGTTGCGAGACTTGTGCGGTTTTGTACATGTTATGTTTCTGATGGGATCTCATTATTGTCTCGCGCTGCATATTACTAATTTGGGAATACCCTCTTTAATATAAATACAGTTTCATGTCTTAGCAATATTACGCTTTTAGTAATTAATACGTAAACATCATAATTATGTTAAATGTCTTAGTCATCCGCGGCTCATCCCTAGGCTCGAAAGTTTCAGCCCCCCGGTACACCGGATGTAGCACTCTTAAGAGTGTTATTGTTGCTCAGATTTGCTATTATAAGACTTAAAAAACTTAGCGTACCGGGGGCTGAAAATTGTAGAGCCTAGGGATAGGCCGCGGATGACTGAGACATGATGATGTTTACGGATTAATTACTAAAAGCGTAATGATACTAATTACATGTAATTCTGTATTTATACTAAAGAGGGTATTCCCCAAATTAGTAATAGGCAGCGCGAGACAATAATGACACTTGAAGGTACTCAGGCTCAAAACTGTTCAGCCCCCCGGAAGGTTTATGTGAAATGAAATGTTTTGTTTTGATTTGTTTTTACCTTGAGATAGGCTCGCCAACATAACACTCAAACAATCTTTTTGTAGTCTTTTAATCTTGTTGTACTACCTACGTGTGCAATTGTTTTAAAAGATGTAGCATCGGAAAGTCCCACATATTACGCCACACATTATGGTAATATGATTTTAAAAACCATTAAATTGTAGTTTTGATTCCTCATCTCTACGTTATTATTAAGCCTTAATTGTCATCATAAATTCAATAGATATTCTTACAATGAGAATAGCTCGTGGCTAAGTAATAACAGCCGCACGGGTCGGTCCATCAGGTTAAGCTACGCTTGACAGTCGTTACGGGTCATCAGAAGCCCGGAAGTCTGACAACCAGTCTTACCAAGGGGTATCGTATTACCCAGTAACCGGGTTGTGGAGGTCAGATAGGCAGTCGCTCCATTTAAAACACTGGTATTCAGCTGCATCCGGTTAGACTGGAAGCCGACTTCAACATAGTTGGGAAAAGGCTAGGCAGATTGATTGATTCTTACAATGATAATTATTACAATTAAATATTTTTGTACTATTTAATGAATTATTTATCAATCTACTTAAGTAGTGTATATTCGTTATTGGGCGTCGTCGGCGTTTCCTTGCGACACGAAGGCTTCCGCTCTTACCAGTCTACTCTTGTTTGAGTTCTGTGCCATAGTAGACCCGCTGTCTTTTTGATGTCTCATCAGACCAACGTTTTCTTTGTCTTCCTCTTTTTCTCTTTGTTTGGAATCTAGGGGTCCATTTTGTTATATCTTTTGTCCATTTATTACTCTCTTTTATCATGTGGCCTACCCGCCTCCATTTCAGTTTTTTGGTTTTGGCTACAATATCTTCAATTTTCGTAATGTGTCTTGTGTATTCTCCGGGTCTAGTCCTGTTTCTTTTAGTGTAACCCAGAATACTCCTCTCCATGGCGCTTTGACATGTAATCAGTTTTTAGTTTTGTTTTTGAGTGTTTGCCCATGTGTAATAATCCCTGTCATCCCTACATATCATACACAAAACAGACACACTCATCAATCACGGGCGTCGACACAAACGATAATATTGAACTCGATGCGTTCGCTATTGTTTCTCAATTGTTTGACCATCCATCATGCATGGTTCGTACTTTGATTCGCGATTGATGTTGAACAGTATATTTTTGTAATAACAAATTTTTTAAGCGATGGAGAGTAACCAGAAGATTACGAGTTTATTCATGATATATTTATACAGTACAAGACAATGTAGGTACATCGTTGTATTGCTAAAGTAATGTATAAAAACACGGGTTAAGGGACATCTCGCCCATACAAAAACTGGCCTGCGGACCAGATGTCAACATTTAGAAATGTGCATGGGTAAATTTGCCTGGATCAGTTTAATAGAACGGGCCAGCTGTCTCCTATTAAAAAGTAAAGGAATATCTCGGCAAAATCGTATATTTTTAATTACGTATTAAAAACACTTAGTAGACCTCTATGTAAAAGAGTTCATCTGGGAATGACTACCATAGATATTAGTGTTAGTATGGCCCGGTAATTGGGGGTAAAGTTGTAATGTAGTTATTAGATATGAATTAAAGCACAATGTTTCGTGATTGCAGTATTTTATAGAATGACATATCCCGTCAACACCACGGTAACTAAGCGACACGTATTTAGTCCTCCGCTGTGATTCCCAGGTCGAGGTGGCGCATCCATTTGCGTCCACTGTCGGTCTCTATCTCATAGTGGGGGTTTCCCAGTCGGCGGGTCACTGTACCAAACTCCCACTTCCTTCCTGATACCGAATAGTTGCGAGCTTGCACTCTGCTTCCGACTGCAAACTGTCTCACCCCTTCTCTTCTGTCTCTGTGTAGTGCCTTTGGTGGAGCTCTAATCTTGGCAGCTTATTTCGTTCTTACCTCTCTTCGGAACATATATATCAGGTTGGCGGAAAAATATTGCACAAGAAATTGTAAATTACTAGAATTTTCCGGAATATTTAGTATTGATCTGGGATACGTAAGAATATCGTAGAAGGTTCTCGAAGCTATCACATCAAGGGTATATAAAGGCGCGCTAGTGAGGATTTGGTTTGTTTGTGAAAATGATTAGTGAACATCAACTTCGAACGATCATCTTTTACGAGCGGCGTCAGAGACACAACGTGAGTGTGGCTACCGCTAACATCAGCAAAGCGTTCGGTGAAGGTGTTGTATCGCGATGGAAGATAAGCCGCTGGTTTGCTCGCTTTGCATCGGGAGATATAACTCTTGAAGATCACGAGCGATCTGGGAGACCATCAACCTTTGACGATGAGGAATTACTCTGCTGTTTAAAGGCTAATCCAAAATAAATCCTCGTGATTTAGCAGAGACTCTTGGCTGTCATCATTCGACCGTCGAGGCTCATTTACACAAACTCGGCTATCGTAAAGTAATGGCACGATGGATTCCACATCAAATAACTGACAGTCATCGTCAAGTCAGAGTTAGTATTTGTGAATCGCTTCTTTTTCAGCCACATCGGAAAGAGTTTCTTGAAGATCTGGTAACCGGGGATGAGAGCTGGATTCTCTATGATAACAACACACGGCACGCCCTCTGGCTTCCTTACGACGCAGAGCCACCAACGCAGCCAAAGCCGAACCGTCACTCACGCAAGCATCTTCTCTCCGTTTGGTGGTATGCGAAGGACCCACTCTATTACGAGCTTCTCTCTGCGAGAAGGACGATTACGACTTCCATTTATACTGAACAGCTTCAGAAACTGGCTGACGCAATAAGAGAAAAACGACCGAGACGTGTAAATGTTCACTTACTCCATGATAATGTGCGACGTCATGTCGCTTTGGAGACTCGACAAAAAATCTTAGAGCTTGGATAGTACCCGGTTGCCCACCCACCGTACTCATCGGATCTCGGGCCATCCGACTATCACTTGTTCCGATCACTATAGCTTTATTTGCGTGAGAAAAAATTTCAAAACTACGAAGACCTCAAAATCGCAGTGGGCGCAGGGCATCAACAACCTACCAACTAGATGGGCCAGAGTAATAGAGTTATTTGGGGATTACATTACTGATTAATTATTGTAAATAACAAAGTTATCAATAAATTCATTAAGTCTTATATCTTGATGCAAGACTTTTCCGCTAATATATATCATATCTATATCATAAATATATATCATATATCCGAGCTTTTTTATTTATTTGAGATGGGTTTGCTCTTGACACTAGTCTAGGTCAGAGGTGACAGAGACAAAGTCGATGATGGAGTGAGCTTACCCAGAAGAAGCCTGTTCACTCTCATTTTGAAGAGATTAGGGTTGTATGCGCTCGGAAACACTGACGCAGGTAGTGAGTTCCACTCTTTTGCTGTGCACCTTATAAAAGACATTTGGAAGCGCTTAGTGCGAATTGCTGGAATAGCAACTAGGTAAGGATGGTAACTGGCATTGCGTCTTGATGTCCGATGGTAAAAGAGGGCCGGCGGAATGAGGTCGTGGAGTTCTTGAGCACACTCACCGAAGCTTATAGGGCGAGTCGCCTGAAAAGACTGGAGTAGCCCTTTGGGAGACTTCGAACCGTACGAAATTTGGGCAGTGATTTGTTAACCGTCTGGACAAATGGTTCAGCTTGTCCATTATTTGCGGGGTGGTACGGTGCGATCGTCTTGTACACTTTGTCTCTGTGATGGCAGTCATGCATCTGCGATGCTTCTGATATTTTTGATGTTCATAGACGAAGGTGAGCATCTACCTCTAGGAGGGTCGCCTCCTTGTTCGTCACCCAAGAACAGAAAATTTATCTTATAAAATTGTTAAGAGAGGCTGTCTAGATCTCGCATTTTGCACGCGTTACTTTGTATGTACGTATGTGGCGAGTATTAAGCGTTTGATTTCCACGTAATTAATTGTTTAATTGTTAACGTACGTGTTAATGTTTATTGTGGCTCAAACATATCGAATATCTTCGTAACTATGCGAAAATTGCTCGTTAATTGGTCAATTGTGCCACCGTACACTATGATTGTGGTTATTGCTGTTGGTAGAATATCGTTTTCAGATTTTAATTGGTTTGTTTTCGCCGTAATATGATCAACTCAGGCTAACATAGTCAACTGCTAGATATAGGTCTCTCCTGAAACCCACCACAAAACCTGTGGTCCTCTGTCTTGGCATCCAGTCTATTTATTTTCTAGTCATCTTTTTTAGTTCTTCTGTCTATCAGGGGGTGGCGGGGGAGGGGGCGTGGCATGCTGTGCTTGCTCTCTTTGGTCTCCACGCAAAGACTCGTTCTGTCCAGTTCTCTAATCATTCTCTTGCCTATAACCCAATTTATTTATTAACGCAGCGTGTCTTCTCCTTCCATACTATTAATCGTCATCTTAGTAGTCACCCCCTTTCTAGCCATATCATCTTTCACTCAGCCCATCCATCGCTTTTTGGTCTTTCCCTACTGTTATAGCCATCCTCATTCATAACCAAAACTTTCCTTACGACATTTCCTCATAGCAAGTTAATTCTGGAACATATCCAAATTTGATCACAGCTGGTTCCTTGCGCGCTAAGAAAACTTCGATGAAAACAAAATTAGAGTGAGATCTATTTAACATTAAAATTTCTATTGTTATTGGAACGACGTTCTTTTAACGCAGCTTGCGCTAGGAGTTGACTGGCAGAACGTGTAACGCGCGTTCATACTTTAAAAGCGTTATGATTTTAGTGACTTTTAAATCTGTTATTATTACGCCTTCAAATAATGCAAGTAAGTTATTCAAACAATGTATGTTAAGGGGCGTCAAGGTGGCCCGCGAAATTCAAATTTTGTTACGTTTCTTGCAATTTGGAAGTCAGTATTAAGTTGTATGTTAAATAAAGTATTATTTGCGGCCGTAACAAATATGTATTTACAGAATTATAATCATTAGTACAACTTCTTAAGTTAGTATAATTCTGAAAGAGTTGTATTGATCACTTAAATGATTCTAATTATGTAAATAGATACTTGTTACGGACGCAAATTGTTTTTGTTTTTGATCAACGTACAATCTAATACCGACTTGTAAACTGCAAAAAAACTACCTTGACGCTTTCGCCTTAAACAAGAACGCGTACACATAAAACAAAACGTTTATTTGTCACTAAAAGAAACATGCATCCCAGATGATAATAACCAAGTATAGTAGTAAAATAATACTTACATGAAATAAATACAGGAACCCAATACATAAAAAAGAACATTCAGTTAGTTTCATGATTATTTTTTTGTATGAACAGACTATTTTATTTTATCTATAATTGTATATGCGATTTTTTGAAAATATTCATATAATATTTTCGTTACTCAGTCAATCTGCCTAGCCTTTTCCCAATTATGTTGGGGTCGGCTTCCAGTCTAACTGGATGCAGCTGAATACCAGTATTTTACATGGAGCGACTGCCTATCTGACCTCCACAACCCAGTTGCTGGGTAATACGATGCCCCTTGGTAAGACTGGTTGTCAGACTTTCGGGCTTCTGAGGACCCGTAACGACTGTCAAAGATCCACGAAAGACAGCCGGGACCAACGGCTTAACGTGCTGGCGAGCATTGTCGTCCATAAAAATGGAATCTTCCCCAAGTGCAGTCAATGCGGGTTGTGCATATAAAATTAGGACTTCCATTATGTACCGGTGTGCATTAAATGTTCCATTTTCTATGAAAACTAACTCCGTACGCTCCGTCGAATTAATTGCAGCCCAAAACATAACGGAGCCTCCGCCATAAGGAGTGATTTCTTCAAAACACACTTCCGCATAGCGTTCCAGTGGTCTTCGCAGCACTCGCCGGCGTCGATCCTCTCCACACAAAGAGATTCTAGCTTCATCAGAAAACAATACTTTATCCCAGTCCTCCAGAGTCCATGAAGCACAGTTTCGAGCAAACTGAAGTCGAGCAACATGGTGCTCACGGAGTAATTTAGGGCCCCGAGCCGGGCGGTAACTCCTTATATTGGCAGCCAAACGCCTCCTCCTGACCGTCCACAAGCTAACTTTTGCTCCTCTTACTTCATCAAGGCTCTTCTTCTGGTCCACACTTGACGCCTTACGATTCCGCAACGCCTGACTCACCAAGAAGCGGTCATCTCATGGTTCTGTGCATCATTTTCTTCCCGACCCGGGTCTTCTTTTGACCGAACCGGTCTCTTGATACGGTTGCCAAGTCCTCTGGACAGTTGAACGACTCACATTTAGCCGCTGAGACACGTTAGTTGGCGAACAACCCTCTTCAAATAGGGCTATAAACTTACCGGCCCTTATCGCTTTCTCACTCATATCAAAAAGTGGTATTTAATGTGAAAAGAAAGATTAAATTGTTTAATTTGCAGAAAATATCCAAAAAGTTTTAAAATTTTAGTAATCAGGAAAAAAAATCGTTCCAGCAATTCGCGACATTAGTAAAGCAATTTTACAATAATCATTATTTTTCTTTTCTTAATTTCGAAATTTAAATTTGGAACGTAGAGCTTCAAATAATAAAACCTTTTTCTTGTTCTTCTTCATTGAAGTAGAGAAAAAAATCTAAACTGCCCGTTTTTTTTTGCAACAGAGTTTAAATAGGCGGGGTTAACAAGAGAGTAATCATTCTTTTTCTCTTTCTAATCTTCAAGTAAAGTACGAACCTTTTTCTGATACAAATTAAAACCCTTTGAAATCTTATCGCTCTTAAAAGTCAGTTATGAAACTCCGTAAATTGTTAAAAGGGCAGTTTAGATAACTATCTTAGATAAAACTTCAGGCTTTTTAATTTATTATGTTCTTCTCATGGAACTGTATTAAATTGTCATTATCATCTTTTTATTATTATAAATGAATAAATAATAAAAAAATAATAATAAATTAATTAATTACTTTTTAAAAAGCTCTTTCATTTGATATGTCACACGATACAGTTTACAAAACTTTTTATTTTAATTTCTTATTTGCCCCCAAAATTGACCTCCATATCCAAAATTCATTTATTTACGTTACACGTCTGTATTTGGGTCAAAGAAATACATACGTGTACGAAATTTCAACTTAATTGGTTCATTAGATTCGAAGCAAATTGGCTGTGACAGACACACGAGTGATCCTATAAGGGTTCCGTTTTTTCCTTTTGAGGTACGGAACCCTAAAAAGTCCACGATGATATAATATACAGTGTGTTTGGAAAATAGAATAAAAATAATTTATTTACATACACACTAGTTAGGTAACATACAGACACTGAAAATACAATGAAAATAATAAACATGCAAAGTAGAAATAGCCGTGGGCCCCAAACTAGGCTCAGCCTGTATCTTGGTGGCCCAAAATTAACAGAAATAACAGTTTGAGTTGCCGAACGTTCATTGTGGCACAGCACAGCCGGACAAAACAATAATTAATAAAGGAATTAGCGATTGTAGAATTATAAAGTTCAAAAAAAGAAAGATAATAGTGGACATAACGGTTACCGATACTTTAAGGGCATATTACCTTGGAGAATGGTCACCGAAACTTCATAATTATCAGGCCCCCGCGTCTGTTGATGGCATCCGCCTCCTTTACATGGGACTTAACACTTTCGCTGACGTCACGACCAGAAGCATATTTTTGTTCGTGTTTGATATCACGCTACGCCCACAGGCGGTTAACTTTACTAAGTCAAAACAGACAAAACGCCTATAGCCGTGTAAATTTGCGTACATGACTAAAAAGCCACGTGATCTAGTGTCGTATTGCACTCATTTAATTTTTTCTAGTGTCAAGGCAAAAAATACTGGTATAAAAAATACCATATTACAGGTACCTTGACTTGTTTTTTGACGACAGTACGGCTGTAGGCGTCGTCTTATTTTGTATGAAATTTTTTAGTGTCATTTTCAGAATGTGAACTTCATCTCAGTGTCAGGGAAAGCATAACTGGTGAAATGTGGGTGTACTATAGCTATACCTCTGTCTAACCCTTAGGAGACTACAGGCGTGTTGTTATGTGCGTGTGTCTTCTCGTTTGACTACCATCTCACCTTTTTTTTTTTTTGTGGATGGGAAATCATCAAATAACTTCTCCCGCTCTGGGTGGAGCGGAAGGGCGTGTCAGACTTTTACTGACTAAAACCCACCCGTGTTCCTTTAGTTGCCTATGCCAGGGCCACGGTATCTTTTTCAAACAACCCGCGACCCCAGCGGCATCGGCCCTATTGGACCCCATCTCTTGCTGACATCTCTTTGAGGCGCGCGTGGAATACAACGCGCCGTCGACCCGGGCCTGGTCCTCACCGGACGGCGAGCTACCCACTACTCACCGTCCGCAAACCCGCGCCTACGGTGGCCGGGAATCGGCTATCGATTCCCGCCGCCCAGGGCGTCTCCTGCGGCGACTGAGGGCGTGAGGTTGCCTCTCCCTCACGCGTTCCGCCTCCTCCTTTGCGAGCATTACCGCTTCGCAGAAGGAGGTGACGGCCTCCCATGCACTCTCGCTCCGCACCATGGCCTGGACCAAGCTCGGACGCGAGAGATCGCCGCCGCCGATCGCCTCCGTGAGAACACGGCGGTGCTCTGCCCAAGCCGGGCAGACCTCCACTGTATGCTCCACCGTGTCCTCTGGACTACCATCTCACCTGATGGTAGAGCTGATATCAAACGCACTCCAGTGAAACAGCATTTTTGTTTAATTCCACGTTCGCAGACACCGTCAAAATTACATAGAAATGAACTTTCGTCTGCTCATTTAATTTTTCGGTCGGCAGCCGAGTGAATAATGTCGAGCGACGAAATCCAACATCGTTAGATCGGTTGACTAATGAATTCATTTTTCACTTTTGATTCATTTGGTGTTGAGATATTTCAGTTTGAGTGAAAGACAAAACCAGACAAGTTGTGTCGGACTACGCACAATGAAGGGTTCCGTAGTTTGGATGAATTTATCCCAAGAACAAACTACAACTGCGAATGTAAGTTTGTAGGCACAATATTGAGGGATTTAACATGTTATTTTAAGTCCATAGACTTCTTATAGGTTTTCCTGTAATCTATAGGTATAGAACTATTTTCTGTATTTTTTTTAAATTTTAGGTTTAGCAGTTTCAGGGATAAGGGAGAATGGTCGATTTTCGTAAATTTTCTTAAATAACTTAAAAAAAAAAACTTTGAAATGATAAAAAAAAAACATATTTGAAACCCTCACAGTAAACCCTTTCATTTGATATGTCAAAAGGTACAGGTTGCAAAACTTTTTTTATTTTTTTTTATTTACCGCCAAAATTGACCCATTTCCAAAATTAATTGATTTACGTTACACGTTCATGTTTGGGTCAGAGAAATTCATACGTGTACTAAATTTAGACTTAATCGGTTTATTAGACTCGGAGCAAATTGGCTGTGCTGTGACAGACGGACAGACAGACACACGAGTGATCCTATAAGGGTTCCGTTTTTTCCTTTTCAGGTAAGGAACCCTAAAAATGAACAATAACTGAAGCGTCTGATATCTGCTTAAGTGATGATGCGGTCGACAGTGGTGTCCTGCCAAGGGACAGTGGTACATCAAGGAACTAAATTTTCTTTGTAACTTTTAACCTTCAAAAAAGTGCTAGCCTTGGCCTAATTTGAATATAAAATTTTATTTTGTTTATTCGGATCATGATTAAATATATGTATTCTTTTTCAAGTGTTATAAATAGATAAAGAAAATTAATAACTTCAAAAATCGCGTGACTGCGAGATGCGAAAAAGTTAATTATTTAAAACAAATGAATATTCATAAAGAAACATGTTCGTCACGATTTCATTATGAATACGCTCTGCAGTAAAAAAGTTCGCGTGTTCGCAAACTTATAACGAATTTAATTGGTATTCATACCTAGGTGTTTTTTTTTTTCATAAGAAATAATGTATGAATATGAAGTAATTTATTTGATTACACGTCGCGTCGCTTACTCAGTGTAGCGACTACGAGAATGCTACGACGTAGCAAATGACAGCTACGCCGTAGCTAACGACTAGACGTGTCCTTGTAAGATGTTCGTCGAATATAATCTATACATATAAAATTCAGTCTTGATTGACTAACTGACTAATATATCACCGTACAGCCTAAACCTTTGGACTTAGAGACATGAAATTTTGAACAAAATATTATTTATTACAGTAAGAAACTCTCTAACAAACAATCTAACACTAAAATATAGTTACAAAAATTAACCAACTAAAACTATAAAAAAAAAACTAAAATATGGCGTCGAAAAATTCATCCGCATCGCTGTCGTCTGGTAATGTACCCAAGAGACTGGCGGCATTGCCACGTTGTATGGCAATGCTTAGCCTCTGGCCAAGGCAAAAGCCTGCCCTTGGGTCACGGGAAGTGTCAACCAGCCGTTTGGAGATTTCCTTGAACAAACCGTGAGCACACGGACCCCACGTCCCGAGGGTTTCAACCCCAAACGGCTCGAAAATATAGTTACCGATAAGGTTATTATACTTCCGCCGCTTGAGGTTTTCCGCAGCCGCAGCAGCAGCGCCAGCACAGCACGCTGTGCCAGGAAGATGGGAAGGCGCAAGAGTATCGACACACGTTGCATCCCACACTAAAGGCCTACCCACCTTCCATGGAAATAAAGACATGCCGTCCGGTCTCTTGCCATCGTTGCGTGCCAAGCCATTGGGTTCTAATACAGCTGGAACGCCGACGGTGACAAGGGCACGTCGGATGATGTCATTAATGTTCGCGTGCCGCGCTAAGCGACCCGCACTCCGGCTGCAAGACAGGCCGTGGTGTCCGAGGCTGTTGACAACTTCACCACAGTGACAGCGATGAGGAGAACAACAGGGAGCTCCTAGTCGCAGGGAAGCGGCGAGGCGGAAAGTAGTGTCGAACAAAGTGCCTATGTTCGAAGATGGTAGTGCATGGAGCCACAATTTTGAACATAATATAGATACTTTATACAGTGTAGGCATCCACTAAGACAGGATTTTTGGAAATGCCACCCTTTTTTTCTTATTCCTTGAGTTAATAAACTTGAAACTTGGCAAGATAAATAAAATTAGTTTAATTCGAGTAACAAGACTCATATACAAACACATATAGCAGAATATACAGACAGGATAACAAGCACAGACAAAAAAAAAAAAAACGAACACTCACAAAGTAACAATATGTCTGCTGCAGCATTGCCGTATGTAAGGGCAATTCAGTCTGTTGGCGATCATCGCCAGGACGGTGTCGGCGCTGCCCCGCACTCTGCGCACCAGAGACGCGCACCGCTTGCGCATCGTCGCGTGAAAGCAATCGGTGCGCGCCTCCGCGAACATGCCCGAGGCGCTGCAGTGGCGGGGCAGCCCCAACAGCGCCCTGAACGCATTATTGAACTGGACGCGGAGGGCGCTATATGCCGTACGAGTATACTTTGCCCACAGGCTGCACGTGTAGAGGGATGTACAATAAGCTCTAAAGAGCGTTATTTTTACCTCCCTCGAACAACGCACAAACCTACGCGCTATCATATTACCTCTGACTGAAAACGCCCTCCGTTCCCGCTCAATGTCCGCATCGTCTTTTAGGTCAGCTTTAACAATGTGACCTAAGTATTTAAATTGTTCCACTTTTTCAAGCGGCTCATAATTTATACACACAGGGGGTACAGTATCCATACTTCTTTGACTAGCCCCAAACACCATGAGTTTACTCTTCCCTGCGTTATATTTCAACCCATGGTTCAAGGCATAAGAGTATGAGTATGTAACAAGTCCCCATCAGTTTCCTAAGACCACAGACCGATGCACTCAGCAGCATCATGTCTTCAGCGTAGCTCAAATTATTGACGCATACTCCATCCACATGGCACCCAACATGCAGGCTGCGGAGCCCAAAGATCAGGGCATTCACATAGAGGTTGAAGAGCGCAGGAGAGGTCAACCTCCCCTGTCTCACCCCGCAACCCAACCTAAGGTTCCGACATTACACCCGCCCATCTGACGCTATTGATCTGGTGTCCGTACCAATATTAAAATATATTTGAGAGTTCTGTGGGTAGCCCGATACTCTCCAGTTTCTCCCACAGGATGTTATATGATACCAGATCAAAGGCCCTGGATATATCCAGGAAACACGCGTACACAGGAGTTTTGCGATCCGTATAATATCCGACAACATGCTTAAGACTCAGAATCGCAGCTTCAGTGGACAGTTTGGGCCGAAACCTAAACTGATTGTCTTGTCATGCAGTGACATATATTTATCTAGCTGAGTATTAAGCAAGCCGTCAAATACTTTTGCTTTAATTATTGCAAGTGAAATAGGACTGTAGTTATTTACGTCGGCAACATCCCCGGTCCTATTCTTAACCACAGGCACTACACTACAACAGTTTTCATAAGTTCGGCAGGTAGGTATGAATGGCTCACAACAATGCCAGCACTCTCGACATATGCGGGCCTGCGTGCTGTAGGTGCTCAATGCTGAGCCCATCGTGGCCGGGAGATTTACCTTTACTCATAGCTTTTATGATTGCAGCTACATCTTTAAAGTTTGTCATTTTTAGTTTTCCTAAATTACCCCCCAAGGGCGGATTGGGGGTGTCAAAGTTTATGTGGAGGAATTTTAACACGCGGTCTGATTAACTCGAAACTCAGTATAAACTCATACTTGAGACCAAAAATAAAGAATAACGTGTATCAGGATTTTTCGAAAATCTAACCCTAACAGGGTGAAAAGGGGTAGTCAATTTTACAGGGGAGGATTTTTCTGTGGGGCTTGATAAACTCGAAAATTGGTGTAAATAATCTTTGCGTCAAGTTATGGAAACATCCCAAATGATCTTATAAAATCCCACCTCTCAGAGGGGAAAACAGGGAATACAGTTTTTAGGGATCAGATGATCGTGTGTAAACGATGTCCCTGGATATTATTATTATGAAAAATCATCATTTAGTTAATTAACTTGAAACTACACTAATACTTGCCTAAGTAAGTAATAAGGTTATAAATATATTCAGCTAAGGCTGATACCCGAGTTATACCAGACTAATAACACTTTTGGCCCTTTTAAAAAGCATTATAACTCCGGTATAACTCGTGTGTAAATCTTTATTAGTTAGGATGTATATACAAATAAATTTCATTCCAATTATAAGTCGTGTACCTTGGTTCTCCTGCGGATCTTTTCATTTCTAATTCGATCACGTAGGGAAACTCCAAGCATAGCCCTCTCCATTGCCCTTTGGGTGACTTTTAGCCTTCTTATGAGGCCCATTGTGAGCGACCACGTTTTAGTGTCATAGGTCATCACTGGCAATACGCACTGGTTAGAGACTTTTGTCTTGAGACAGTGTCACACTGACACAGATGAGAAGATAGTACGTTCCCGAACACTCCCCAGCCGAGATGGATTCGACGATAGACCTCTTTCTCGAAGTTGGACCTACCTGTCTGGACAGTTTGTCCTAGATATCAATATAATGTGACATTTAAATTGTTTTCCAACCGAAATCCAGTCACGCGGCGGGCAATGGTGGCGAGCGTTTGCCAGCGATTTTGCACTGAGCAGCACAGCTGAATAGGTTCATAAACCATTCCTACGAATCTGTTTATTATTCGTAGTACCACTCATAACATTAGTTTATCTTTAATTCTCCAGCCGTTAACTGACCACCCCAGCGCACTTCTTGTTGTAACTTTTGCACTGTGATACTGACTGTGTAGCAACCAACAACAAACAGCCGTAATGTATTTTTTTTTTCCGGTGCATCGGCCGGCGCCTGCGTCACTTTACTTGTCACAGTTGCCCAGTGTCCACCATAGATTATACAGTGTCTACTTGTCACTTGTCACTGCTGAGGCATAGACAAGTAACTGATGTTACGACGGATACTGGCTGACAGGCGTTTTCATACCAATTTAATAAATATTATATTTTATAATGTATGTCGCACATCTATTTTTTATTTATTTTATTTTATTTATTTCTATAATTGTTCGTGACATCACAGCGGGGCCTATCAGAATACCAGCGCTGCGACACTTCTAAATGTTGCAGCATCATGCCTTTTGATCTCGTACGGGAATGTTTTTATAGTTTTTTTTTTTTAAATTTGATTTATACTTTTTTAATTTTATTTTAAGTGTAATTTGTTGTGCGAGTCTCAATAAATAGTTTTTATTTCGTTAAACATAACACGTCATAATCACAATAAAACCCATCCAGTATTACTGGACCTGGTAAGTATGGAGTGCTAATAATAGCGGTTACAGACCAAGATTGTTTGATCGCGCTGCACCGTACGACAACGCACACTACGATTGTCCTCGATAGTACGAACGCACACAGACACAGATCTAGTAGCGCGCCGAAATTGATAGGGCCTCTTGAAAGGCACAACAGAATTATTACATGACGCAGGCTTCTAATTATGTCCATCAAAGCATCTATCCCATAAAATTAGATAGATAGGGAATATTGGAAGTAATTTTCTTTGATTAATTAAGTCGTATTTAAGCAACAGAACTTGGAGGAGCTTGTGGCTAAGTAATAACAGCCGCACGGGTCGATCCATCAGGTTAAGCTACGCTTGCCGAGGTTGGTCTGTGGATGCGTGACCATCTTTTCATACCGAGACTCCTCCGTGCCTCGGAAAGCACGTTAAGCCGTTGGTCCCGGCTGTCATTCGTGGATCTCTGACAGTCGTTACGCGTCGTCAGAAGCCCGAAAGTCTATAACCAGTCTTACCAAGGGGTATCGTATTACCCAGTAACTGGGTTGTGGAGGTCAGATAGGCAGTCGCTCCATGTAAAACACTGGTATTCAGCTGCATCCGGTTAGACTGGAAGCCGATCCCAACATAGTTGGGAAAAGGCTAGGCAGATTGATTTAAGCAACAGAACACGATTAAGTAAATTGGCAAAAATATAAAAATAAAACTAAAACAGAACCAATCTACCTATCGAAACAAAGACATTCAAGATACGGAGTGCCCCCGGGAAGTGTACTTGGTCCGTTGGTTAGTAGGTCACATAAACCATATGCGCGTAACAAACATAACAACCTACGCCTTTATTCGCTGCTGGAATACAATGAAACTGTTTACATAAGTGTCTTGAATTTGAACAGAAGGGATATTGGCAAACCCAATGCAGAACAATCGAGTACTCTATTTATTTTATTTATTTATTTATTTAACCATTTATGTACACACAAATAAACAGACAAGAATAAAGGAACAGAAAATTACGTACAAAGGTGATGCTTATTTCTAAAGAAATCTCTTCCAGCATACCTGCGATAGGACAGGGGATAAAAAGAGATGTAGACACCGTGTGTAAGAATAAGAGAGAAAATAAAAATACATAAAATCTAAAAAACAATTCACTAAGCTAACAAAACATATAACAAATACTTAAATACATACATACTTCTAGAATAAATATCACTAAAATAACTATGACGAAATGGAAAGATAGTGTTCTTTCACTCTTCTTTTAAATACTGCAACAGTTTGGCAGTCCCTAATGTCAGGTGGAAGTGAATTCCACAACCGAACCGCGTGCACAGTGAAGGAGTAGGAGTAGAAGTCAGTGGAATGGGAAGGAAATTTTAGGAGGTTTCTAAGATGCGACCTGCAAAGCACATCAAAAGGACGGGCATAAGAAAAGCGTTCCCGCAAATAGGAAGGTGTTTTAGGGTTGTGAAGGATGTTAAATAGCAGACACAATATGCGAGAGTTCCTGCGAAGTCGAATAGGGAGCCACTTGAGAGTCTTGCGAAAGTTAGAGTCTCTATTTGAATACAAAAACTTTTTAGCAAAAAATAAAACCGACTTCCAAATCAAAACACTACAAAGTGAAAAATAACTTTAATTTCAGTGGTCGGTGTCTTTGGTTTTGTATTTTCGTTTTTTGCCACCGACTTCCGAAATTAAAGTTATTTTTCACTTTGTAGTATTTTGATTTGGAAGTCGGTTTTAGTTTTAGCTAAAAAGTTTTTATTTTTCACTTTTTAGTTGTGGTACCTACCCCACAAAAAATCGAATACCACTACCTGCTATGTAAATAACAGTGACAGGAAGTTATTAAAACATCATCCACATAAATTATTGGTAAGACATTGCATTCAGTATTTTCACTTCCTATTGAAAAGAAAGGAAATACAATGACTCATAAGCGCTTGACAGGACAGAGACTCGAACAAAAGAGACGCAAGTGGCGTAATATGAACTGGCTTGTTAGAGACGAAATCTCAATGGCTTCGCAATGTAGAGCGAAGGATGTTGCCTTTAATATTGAGCTGGGCAGTTACGGTTCACAAATTACAGGGTACAACGTTGGATAGAGCTGTCATAGATTTAGGGAAAAAAAAAACTACGCCAAAGGCCAAGTATATGTAGCTTTAAGTCGAGTGAAAACCCTAGAAGGAATAGCATTGTGTGACTTAGAGGCAAATAAATTACACAACAGGCCGCATGCTGAAAGAGCTTTGGCAGAAATGGTAAGATTGCGTGGACTTATTTCATCATCCTTGGTGTATTCTCAAAGAAATTCAGCTGACCAATAAATACATTGTATAATTCAAGCTTGAATACTATTGGGTTGGCTAATGAGTAATGAGCGACATACAACTATTTTATTTGTATTTATTTATTAAATGAATAATTGTTAATCATTAATAATATATTCACCGTCGTTTTCTACTACCATTCACCATCGATCTGGCGTCCGCATAGAACTTCGTTGGTTTTGAATTGAAGAAGTCATCTAAGTATGTATTGTTTCAAGTGTGGTTCATCGTCACAGCTTTTTTCCCGTAAATTATTACTAAGTGATCGGAACAAGCTGAAATCAGATGGTGCTAAGTGCGGCGAATATGGAGGGTGGGGTATTATTTCCCAATTAAGCTCCAATAGTTTTAGCCTGGTACTCTTAGCAATATGCGGCCGGGCATTGTCGTGCAGGAAAAATATTTTGTCGTGTTGTGGACGTTTGTGATGGATGTCAAGCTTCAGTTTTTTGAGTTGATCACAATATACTGTTGCTGTAATCATAGTATTAGTAGGAAGAAATTCCCAGCTTATTACTCCATGTATTAGGTTGGGGAAAAAGTCTTTTCGCATTATAGTATGTATGAACTTGTAATAAAATCTCTTTGGCTTATATCTCTTCTCTCTCTTTATACTATTTGTATCTGGCTGGTTTTGGTATCATTGAAAGTTTAAATTTTAAAGAACATAATTCCAAATTCAAATTAGGAAAATGTTTGATTTTCATATATTACTCCATGTATATCCCACCAGACAGAAAGCATTACCGTGCGAGGATGAAGATCACCTTTTGACGTTGGTTTTCCCTGTTCTTTGCATCCCAGCCACTTGATTACCATAGAGAACCCACTTTTTATCTCCAGTGACAAGATGATCGAACTAATTAAATGTGCGGCGGAAAGATAAAAGTTGTACATAAAACTCAGCTCGGTAGGTCAGCTGATCTTTACTTAATTGATGGGGTACCCAAACACTATATTTGTAAGTCTTTCCCAAACCATGTAAATGATTTTCTATGGTGCCATGAGAGCACTCGAGCTGAACAGCCAAATCGCGTGTAGTTCTTCGTGGATCTTCTTCGATTAATAGTTTTAATTTATCGATATCTATTTCCACGGGGCACCCAGACCTTGGTTGATCGGTTAAGGAAAAATCGGTATTGCGGAACCGTTGGAACCAGCGCTTTGCTGTTGCTGCGGAGACTGCATCGTGAGCTATCCTTTGACATATATTACGTGTAGCTTCTGCAGCAGAATGCCCAGATAGTAAATAAACTCATATAATAAACAATGTACGTGGGTTTTAATATCACTCATTTCTTTGTGAACTTTAACGCACTAACAGCCAAACTATCAATAACGCGCATGAGCGTGACTCGCTCTTTATATACCCTCTGCTACAGAACGTTCTTGAACCTTTCCGAAAATTCTAGAAATTATAAACTAAAACGCTCATTACTTATTAGCCAACCCGATATGTGCTACAACTTGCTTCCAGTCTAACTAACTTTGATAGAAAAAAAATAAGGTTGTGCCCTGATATACTGAATACATCTGTGTAACCCTTTCGAGCGTACAGGCGGGACGTTATGTTGTGTGATTGCGTAAACAATGCATATTTATGCGATAGCAGCAATCGCGGTTGATTTGCTGTAATATTTTGAAGAGTTCCGTTGTCTGTCTTCGGAGTCCATCATCAGATGTATATTAAATTTAAATGGGACCATTTCGGAATAAAACCCTTTAAAAAAAAAAAAAAAGAATTCTGAAAATCCGTCTATATACGACTGAGTTATGCCCGAAAATATAAAAAAAATATATACACTTCCGAATTGATAACCTCCTCCTTTTTGAAGTCGGTCCGTATTTTTGTTCGATATCATCATTTGCCTAGCCTTTTCCCAACTATGTTGGGGTGGGTTCCAGTCAAACCGGATGCAGCTGAATTTATGTATTTTACATGGACTGCGACTGCCTATCTGACCTCCACAACCCATTATCTGGCTAATACGATACACTTTGGTAAGACTGGTTGTCAGATTTCGGGCTTTTGGCGACTTATTTTTGTACGATAGTGGAATGAAATAATGTGACTGTCATATTACGTTTGAAAATTTATTTATGAACTAAAAAATAATTTAAAAAATTGAATCGACTTAAAAAAACTCAAAATTATGAAATAACTTTAACTTCGAAAGTCGGTGTCTTGGGATCTGTTTTTTTTTTGGTTTTTCACCACCGACTTCCGAAATTAATGTTAAGTATTTCATAATTTTGACGTTTTTCAAGTCGATTTAATTTTTTAAAATTGTTTATTATTTCGTAGTTTTTAGTTTTTAGTAAAAACTGGAATATTTCTTTGAAAGAAGTAGTTAATAGTTTTTTTATCAATATTGCTCTAGAATTTGACCAAGGTTTTGATATGTTTTCCCTTTGACACCACACCCGTAGCTCGTATCAATAAGCCAGGCCGTCACACTTACACGTATTATCATCCATTATCATGAGAACTACTGAACCGATTTTGATGAAACTTGCACTGTTCCCTAAGATGAAGTAAATGTAAGCCAACAAAAAAAAAAAAATGTTACGATCAGATGAATAGTTGCGGAGACAAACAAACATAAATACATCTATAAATTTTTGTATATTGGTTTGGAAGCCCTAATAGATTATCATATGTGAATATATTGGCCAAAAAGGGAGTGACTACCGAGATGACGACTAATAGAGAAGTATGGAAGAAAAAGACATGCGCCGACCCCAAATAAATTGAGACAAGGGCAGGAGAATTATGGTATGAATATATTGCAGTTCCAATAATAATACATACGTACATAAGTGTCAAATTGATAATCTCTTTTTTTTAAGTCGATTAAAAAGCTGTCGGTTGCTACCAAAACAATATTTTTCTCTCAAGCCGTCTTAACAATTTTTTTGTACATACCACAACGATTTATTTTCTCCCTATAGCAGCGCATGTATTTGACAGATGTCAATTTGTATGTAAATAAGAACGAGATGAAGCCATATTTCCCTCTAGATGCATATTTATGATCCGAAAGCGTTGTTTGGCTTAGCTCAACTTTGGGAATTTGGCGCGTACCCTGCAACCGTTAGAATTTTAGTTTTAGACGACTTCTTTACGATATTATTTAATATGTTTTTGATGGAATTACATTAGTTAATATATAATAATTGAATGAAACTGGAGATAACTAGGTATTCTCGGTTTTTTGACAGTTTTTTTTTTTTTTTTTTTTAGTCGCATTGGTTTTTATTACCTCGCAGTTGGTGGTAAGCTGATAGAATATATTCCTCGGGTATAAATGTGTCTCCGTCTTAGGCAAGCTTGAGTTTACTCCTGAGTGCAACGAGGTACGTTGCACTCAGGAGTAAACTCAAACTCTAGAAACTTTCGTTTCATTCGAGATTCAAAATAGAGAAAGTGACAAAAGCCACTGCTTTAGTGAATCATCTATTATTACATATAGCGGTTCAAGCAAGTTCATAATAATTTCATACATCCATATTACTTTCAACCAAAAACTTTCAAACAAAGTCAACTTTGATTTTCAATATGAGTACACAACATTTCACAAGAGACTGCACAAAGTTCCCTCAGTTAATAACGCATGACTATCTAATTTCTCCTTAGTACCAAGTGCTTAACATATTAACTCTCCCTTTGCTATGCAAAACTGTTCAGCGCAGCATAATGTAAGAAAATACGATATTCCTTTGTGGAATATTCTGATTATAATTTTAATTGGTTATTAAGGCGCAGGGCGTGCCTACTTTAAATATTTATGGTCGACAATAGCTTAAGTTCTTTGTGCGGAGATGAGGTAACATAATGGTTTATTTGGATTAGCTGATAATTCTTTTTAAGAGCACGATGTTTGGCTGCGATGAGGTTTAGAACAGGCGAGGCTCCCACTGCTGGGACACAGGCATTCTCTCGGTGAGAGGGAGTGGACCGTAATCCACCACGCGGGGCCAGTGCGAGTTCCCCCCGGTGGGTTCCCGCATTGTCGAGGTGGGGGGGTTCAGTAGCCGTGGCTTGGTCACCCACGGTGAAGCGAAGAGGAACCCAAAGAGGGGCCGCTCGTCAGGGCTTTTCCGACGACGACGTAGCGGCCAACTGGTAGGTTGCGGTGCCGCTTAGCCGACATCGCAACTGAGGCGAGCCGCGATGTCGTATGGGAGGCATCGCAGCTGAGGTTTGGAGGCCGCGGCGGGAGAGGAGTGCCGGTATTGCGGTGCGCCGCTCTCCCTACCTTCCGCGGCCTCGCCACCGTCTGATGGCGGACGCGGTGGGGCCGCAGGGGTGGAGTGTCGGTATTTCGTTGGCCGCTGTCTCTATCCTCTGCGGCCGAAAAGTAGTAGGCGGCCGGGCCACTGACCTGACCAGTCGCAGGGGGACCAAGGACACGGAGACACGGAGTCGTCTAGCGCCCATGTGTTGATTTGGTCCATGGGGTGGTCACAGCGCCGGTGATGGGGGGTGCTCCCCAGAGGAGGGTCCGGTGACGGACAGCCGCAGTGGGTTCGCGGTGAGTGCTAACGCGTGCCCGTGTTCCCGCAACAAGCGGCAGAGGAGGACACCGTGGAGATTTAGTGGGTTAGAGTCCCACATGACTGCACTATCTCCCCGTGGTAGTGCAGTATGCATGAGCAATTATCCACGGAAAAAAAGGGCGCAGTGCGGGTTTGTAGATGTCACATGTCTTCGAATTTTTGGTTCTAGGACATATCGGTTTCCTTAGGATGTTTTCCTTCACGTATTGAGAGCAGTGGTGATGAAATAATTTACACAAAGTAAAGCGCTTGTCAGGGATCGAACCTAGGACCTCGCAAGTCGCGGCCGTTACTGGGCCACCACGGCTCTCATCAGGCTTTTAAACGATAATTCTTAACAACAGTAAAGAAAATGGAACTAGGAAATGTAAATATTATTAGAATCATGAAGTTCCACGTAGACCGTCGTACCTAAGCACCTATTAAAGTCTTTTGAAAAGCTTCAGAAGATTTTCAGGTTGCTTTAGACATTATGCCATAAATAGAACCGGTTTAAAGTGAGCAAAGACTGGTCTCATCACCCATTTATGGTTTCTCCTACAACCGTGATAAATGCTGCTAAACAATCCGTCGTAAGTTCCTTAAGTTACTTTTAAGCCCAGGTGCGAGCGATTTTTTTGCGCACTGGATTTTCAAATCTCGGTATTGAGCCAAGCATTAAGAATCTAACAGATTGCATCCCAGCGCGTTAAGAAAACATACTGTTGGATTTTCAACTTTCGGCGCAAATATCGCCGCGATAAAAATACGCCCGTGCGAACCTGGGCTGAGAAGATCTCGATCTGGCAGCATTATTAGGTACCAAAAAGATAATAAGACTGAGTAATATAAAACTACCGTCAATCAAACAGATAAGGATCGATAGGTAAACAACGTTTTCAGTAACTACGACAATTACGTATAGCGATGTGTTTTTTTTTTCCATGAAAAACATTCAGTATACAATGTGGGTCTAGATGTACGACATTAAATTAAAACGAGCACAGTACTAGTCCACCGAAACATTTTAAAACATGAAGATTGGTAGTTAATGGAAAATTTTAAAATTGCAATTTTAAAACAAAATAAATAGCAGAATCAACTGCATAAAAAGTAAACACGCCTTATCTACGAAAAGTCACTGGCCTTTGGGTGGCGCGGCGCGGGGCGCATTGGTAGGTAGGTACTTTAGTCGCAGAGCAACCAAGCACGACACAAACTCACTAAGTTGCACGTTGTTAATTAAAATATCACTGATTGAGTGATTAGTCACATAATATCAAATCACAATAAGAATTTACAACATCAATAGAGTCAAATTTTAAATTTTCAAAGTGTCCACCGTTGTTCATAAAGCACAAGTGACAACAACAAGTCCCCATCTGCCATTCTTTTAAGTTTTTCGAAGGCATTCATTATTTTAATTTTTAAATCGTCCACAGTGAGAACCTGTGAGAGTTCACTTCTTGTGTGCATACACCTCGTTTTTTACGGCCCCCGAATATTTCATAAAATCACGACAATGCGGCTCGTCACGTGACAAAAAAAAAATAGGCACGTGCTCTCCTCAAAGAGCACCGCTATGCTTTGACTGACCTATTTAGTGAGAGTCCTGAAACTGCCAAAAAATTCCGCTCACACGCACACTCGCATTATTGTCTATGCACCACAAATGCATAATTTGCTTAAGTAATATTTCTTTTTCTTTCTTATTGTAGGATTTTGTGTGACTGGACGGGGTGCGTCAGAGTGGAATCGTATGATACCTTTCTCAGTCTTTCAAGCATATTAAGGCGCAGAGGATAGAATCATACGTTTTGCACAGGTTCTTGACCTTTCAATGTTTGCTTATTATTACACACTCAGATCTACATCATGTTGAAAAATAAGAAAATGAAAAATAATTTCCTATGGCTAAAATATTAATTGGATTTTATTGAAGTTTTGTATACGGTTAAAGAACATGATACTTTTTACGTAGTTTATAGGCATGTCAGTCGTGCAGTTCCACATTGTATATATTTAAAAATTTTACAACAACTACAAAAATAAATTTACTTAAAAAAAGTAAAAACCGACTTTAAAAATCTAACGACCTTCAAAAACGAATAAAATAAGTTTCATAAAAAAACTTAACAGCTTTTGAAGTCGGTGCAGTGAAGAACTGAAGACACTGACTTCAGAAGCTGTTAAGTTTTTTATGAAAGTTATTTAATTCTTTTTAGGGTTTTGAAGTTGGTTTATACTTTTTTGAAGTAAATTTATTTTTCCAGTTTTAGTTAAATATACAAAATCCGATATGCTCAAGACGAACGTAAAGAAAAATCATCAAAATCCGCTTAGAAATGCCGGAAATACAGTACATATATGCATATAACTTCATACATAAGAATAATTACCTAATGTATTATATACTAAAACCTTTCTGAAAGTATGTAGATCACGTTAGCTAAAGAGTTATCAAAATTGGTTCATTAGTTTACGAGAAAATCTTAGACATACAAGCAAACAAACATACATACATACATACGGGTCGAATAGTGAACCTCCTTTTTTGAAATCGGTAAAAAAACACAACGTAGCTGTAGCAGGAATTTGAGATTGGTTAATATTATTAACTAAATGTGGGCTAAAAAGCTTAAGTTTGCTGGCATATGTTAAAAATGGTCAATTTTTAGATATGACCAGAAGTTGCGAGGTTGAAGATTGACACATAAATTCGAACATTCTAACATCCTTTTTTCCAAGCCCAAGACTGTAAAAAAATATTCAAGGCAAGCTGTAGAAGGAGCTATTATAAAAAAAAAATATAATTCCTAGAGGAAAAATGTACAAGGTATATTAGAACAGCCCCGTAGTACAATATTATCGACATCTCAACAGCGGTAGAGAGGGGTTAAGGGCGGTCATTAAGCGGTAAAGCTACTATAAAACTCAATAAAAAGCCTCTTATTAGTTGAACCGCTCGCTATAGTAAATTACTGTTGGAAGTCGATTTGAAATGAGGAAGGTGGAAAGTTATTTTGTGAAATTAAATTGTGTTATTACATCTGTGTTAAGAAGCTACTTATATGTACATATATTGGGAAAAATCAAAATGCAGAAGTTAAAATAGGCGCATGAGAAATAAAAACCAACCCACTGCGTGTCGGACCACGCACAATTTTGAGAGATTTACCATGTTACACACATCAACACGGTCTAGGGATATTTCATACTCAATTAAATAACTCGAAAAGTACTGGCCGCATTGGAATCTTTTATACACCGATTTGTTTGTAATTTATCTCAGACTAATTCCAAATTCAAATTTTTGAAAATTCTTTTGTTTCGGTGGCATAAAATGTCTTGATGTGTAGGAGAGGGAATTTTCATTTGTGCGAAATTTAGAAAACAATACGAATTACGTTTAGTTAGTTTTTTTTTCATTTTTAAACGAAAGATAAAGTTAAAATTGGGGTATTGTAGCCATGCAACGCCAACATTTGACGAGGGCGGAGATGTTACGAGCTGTGGGAATGCTGGAAGCTGGGTCTGTTCAGCGTAATGTTGCTGAGGCCATAGGGACCCACCAAAATGTAATTTCAAGATTGTGGACACGCTATCGTGCCACAGGTGAAGTAGCGGAGAGGCACCGGGGGCCAGGTCGCATCACTACCCCCAGACAAGACCGATTTTTGCAAATTACTGCGCGAGCTCAACCAAATGCAACGGCGACTCAATTGGTCCAAAGGCTGCGAGTGGAACACCAAGTGCTTGTGAGTGACCAAACTGTAAGAAGGCGACTGCATGAAAGCAATCTACGCTCTCGTAGACCACTCCGGGTCCCACCTTTACGGAGAGGCAATCGTGGACGACGATTAGAATGGGTTTGGAACCACGTGGACTGGGGCCGTGAGCAATGGTCCAATGTGCTGTTCACGGATGAATCCAGGTTCGGCTTCCACCCAGATTCACAAAGGACGCGTGTTTGGCGAGTTCCTGGACGATGGAGCCGTCTTCAGAACCCTCAGGAAGTTCACCCATACCAAGGAGGAACAATTATGGTTTGGGCAGGAATTCGTCTTGGAGGACGGACGGATCTCGTTTGGGTGCGGGGCAATATGACGGCAGAACGATACGTCCAACAGGTGCTGGAGCCCGTAATCTTGCCCCACAGAACACAAATGGGGCAAGATTTCCTGCTCATGCATGACAATGCCCGGGCACACACGGCGAGAACGGTAGCAGCTTGGTTACATACACACAATGTTAGGGCCTTAGACTGGCCTGCTCAATCGCCAGATCTAAATCCCATTGAGCATGCGTGGGATATGCTGCAAAGAAGAGCTCTGAAGGAAGTTCCTGAAAATCTGGCTACAGAAGATCAACTTTTTGCGCACCTCAGAAGGACATGGGACAATATTCCGCAGCAAGACATTGACAACCTTGTTCTGAGCATGCCGAATCGTTGCCGATGTGTTATGAACATCATGGGCGCTTTCTGAGACTACTAACTTCAAGTTTATAAACACAAATTAAATGATTTTTCTATTTTTTTCAGTTTTTACTCACAAATTAAAAGTTAATTCATATACGGTTTCCGTCTATGCTTCATTTTTTCCATAAAATCCTGAAATTTTAATCTAAGTACCTTAACCATTATTAAAAAATGGTAGAATATTAAATAACGTATCTTTTAAATATATACATGTCATATAAATAATTAACACATTGATAGTAATACGCTTTTTTAAAAATATCCCTAGACCGTGTTGATGTGTGTATTTTAAGACCATGGACTTCTTATAAGTTTTCGTGTAATGTTAAGATAACCCCCTTATCTCCAAAACTACTGAAATTTTGAAAAAAATACAGAAACTAATTCTATACCTATAGATTACACGAAAACTTAGGTCAATTTTCATCTATTTTATTTATAAACAGGCTTTTTATTTTTAAACAGTTTATTTTAAAATTATAAAAAAATGTATATTTGAGAACCTTTCATTTCTCCTGAAACCTTTCATTGGTTATTTCACGGAGACTCCTTTCATTTGATATGTCACATGGCACAGTTTGCAAAACTTTTTTTTGCTCTCCAAAATTGACGACCCCCATACTGAAAATTACCAAATTTCAACTTAATTGGTCCATTAGATTCGGAGCAAATTGGCTGTGACAGACAGACAGACCAGACAGACAGGCACACGAGTGACCTTATAAAGGGTTCGTTTTTTCCTTTTGAGGTACGGAATCCGAAAAACGCAAGAAATAGAGTCGATAATAAAAATCAATAAAAAATCGAGTTATTGCTCATCATCTGCCTAGCCTTTTCCCCACTATATTGGGGTCGATTTTCAGTCTAACCAGATGCAGGTGAATACCAGTATTTTACATGTACCGACTGCCTATCTGACCTCCACAACTCAGTTACTGAGTAGCGCGATACTAATTGGGAAGTCTGGTTGTCAGACTTTTGGGCTTCTGACTACCCGTAATAACCGAGTTACGTATTGTTAACGATATCTGATTAATTAAAGTTCCGTATCAAAATGGTAAAAAGGAACCCTTATGGTGCGACTCTGTCTCTATCACAGTTGGATATCTCAAGAACCAGTAATGCTATCACCTTGAAATTTGAAACAGTTTTAGATGACGTTTGCCCAACTATTTAGCAAATATGAAAGAAATAAAAATATGTGTATTTTTATTTTTGCAACAGGGACTGAAAGGTGTTCTTAAAAATTCGAAGTGAGGCTGAGAAAGAGCGCTGTTTGCACATTCTCAAACATTTTTTTTAGGCCGCATATTTTTCGACTTTTGATGAAAAATGTAAAAAAATACCGGTCCCTCCTCCTTATCTCCGAAGTTTGCATAGAGAAAAATCTGAAATTAATATATGTGATAGAATTTTATGTAAAGATTACAGGAAAAATAAAACTATGTCTCTAAATAGCACCCTCGGTGCGCGAGTCCGACTCGCTTTTGACCGGTTTTATTTAAGTACGTACAGACGACGGTGCCATTCTGTACGTTAAATTAATCAGATATCCTTATCGTTTCGTTCGACAAAATATAATAATGGTTATTATATTCTGTCGATCTTTCAATACATATTACAGTTCTGTGGTTCTATTCTTAACTGAATATAGTTATTACTTATAAGTTTAATCATTCCTATTGTTTGGAAAGTTCGAGTCCACTCATGATGTAGTATTTTGTTCAGCTGTCAACGTTGTCTGGGTGTGTGGCTTAAGGGTCCCCGAAACGATGAATTGCAGTTGTCAATTTTTATATACGTGATTGATACACATTGATGCGCAAAACTGATCCTCTATTAAGTATAACTGAAGCAATTGACAATATTACTATGCAATAGAAATTGATGACAATTGTTTAATTGAGATTAATCGTTTTGGGGACTTCTTACAACTCAAATCTGACCACACAAAAGATTTGTTAGTTATAGAGGTAGAACTGGTGGATGCCAAGCTTCACAGCTTGGCTCATCGCCGCAAGGTTGCCTGCTTGTCGGTCTTCTACAGATTGTACTTCGGTGAGTGTGCCCAAGAACTCCACGACCTGATTCCACCAGCTCCCTTCTACCATCGGACATCTAGACGCACTGCCAGTTACCATCCCTACTTGGTTGATATTCCACCAATTCGCACTAAGTGTTTCCAAATGTCCTTTATAATGCGCACAGCAAAAGAGTGGAACTCACTACCTGCGTCTGTGTTTCCGAGCGCATACAACCCTAATCTCTCCAAAGTGAGAGTGAACAGGCTTCTTCTGGGTAAGCTCACTCCATCGTCGACTTGGTCTCTGTCACCTCTGACCTAGACTGGAGTCAAGAGCAAACCCATCACAAATAAAAAAAAATAGAGGTTGTTTTAATTAAATTCCTGTTTTACTGCTAGGAAAGAAAAGTAGCAATAATCTTTTCACCACAGAATAATTATGCACTTAATACACATGCCTGTAACTTGCACAAAAAATGCGAGTAGCTTGCTAGCCATGATATTTTCCAAAACAGCTTCTGATTGGAGAGTGTCTGAATGCACGCAAGCTACTAGCATACTTTGGCAATTAATAGGCATGTGTAGGTATTACTTTGGCAATTAATAGGCATGTGTAGGTATTACTTTGGCAATTAATAGGCATGTGTAGGTATTACTTTGGCAATTAATAGGCATGTGTAGGTATTACTTTGGCAATTAATAGGCATGTGTAGGTATTACTTTGGCAATTAATAGGCATGTGTAGGTATTACTTTGGCAATTAATAGGCATGTGTAGGTATTACTTTGGCAATTAATAGGCATGTGTAGGTATTACTTTGGCAATTAATAGGCATGTGTAGGTATTACTTTGGCAATTAATAGGCATGTGTAGGTATTACTTTGGCCATTAATAGGCATGTGTAGGTATTTAAGGCTATAAGCTGTCCTGGTATAATACACACTGCAGAACAAAAGCGTCTTCTCATACAGAGAAGGCACGAGCATTAATCACCGCGCTTGCTCAAAACAGGTTGACGATTTCAGACTTATAATAACTATTAGATCAGGTTTCCTAACCAGGTTTTCCGTCACCGATGTCAGTAATGTCAAAGATAAACTCAGAAAGTAAGAAACGTAGGAATTGAAAAAGTCACATTGGTACACCTGCCCAGATTTAAACCCACAACCTCGTCCATGAGAGGCGTGACTAAAAACATTTCCGAATGTGTCAAAAGTAAAAAGTTCCAATACTTTATTCACCTCCTTCCTTCGTAACAAATGGTAGGAGCAGCATTTTACGACGCCCCACAACAAACGATGAATGTGCGAGGGCTCGTTTTAGACCTATTTGCAGACATTTTAGCGCTCTTTTGCGCTTTAGACTCGTGTTACGGCTTCATTGACCTTCTCCGATTTTTACCAGTGTGAACTTTGCTTCGGTTTTTTTTTAATTTTAATTGAAATAATCTGATATCGGTAAAGGGGAAACGTTTTAAATTACATTTTGAAGACTATTGGCGGCGTGTTTATTTTTCGGTTTGGTTTCGCTGTTTCCACGCATATTTCTTCTTTATTTTTCACCGACTTCCAAAAGGAGGAGGTTCTCAATTCGTCTGTATGTTTTTTTTTTTTTGTATGTTTGTTACGCGATTATTCAAAGACGGATGGACCGATTTAGAAAATTCTTTTTTGTTTGATAGGATATACTTCCGAGGTGTCCCATATAAATTTTATTAACTTTGCTTGGGGAGTTTTTGAGTTAGCTTCAATAATGCGTATATTTCCCACTTATTTTATATGGATGATGTGATGATGTTTTAATAACTTCCTATCACTGTTATTTACATGGCTATATCTACAATTATTATGCTCAATTATGTATTCGAATTAGTGTGGGGTAGGTTCCACAACTAAAAAGTGAAAAATAAAAACTTTTTAGCCAAAAAATAAAACCGACTTCCAAAACAAAACACTACAAAGTGAAAAATAATTTTAATTTCGGAAGTCGGTGGCAAAAAACGAAAATACAAAACCCAAGACACCGACTACCGAAATTAAAATTATTTTTCACTTTGTAGTGTTTTGTTTTGGAAGTCGGTTTTATTTTTTGGCTAAAAAGTTTTTTTGGTATTTGTAAATTATTTTTGTTTGGTGATTTTTTTTATTGCGAAGTCGATGGATGAGGTCTACGGGCGTGACCAGAAGATGCCTGTTCAATCTTGTACTGACGGCTAACAAGTAATATGTGAAAAGGAACACAAACGGTGGCTGGTTATTTTTCGCATGTGGCGTATGGCCACTTATTTAATAAAAAAAAGCAAACTGTAATTTTGTTATTGGCATAACGAAAATGGCAACAAACATTCCTAAAGTTGACGTGCGACTTGGCAAAAAGAATACTCCTGCATAAAATATTCAAGTATTTAAAAAAAAAACACGTCTATCCATTTGTTTAAGTCGTTCGCAGCCTCTCGACGAAGATTAAAAGTATTTTTCATTCAGGAAAATTAAAACTTTTCAAGTCGATGGAACTACAGACCCAAGTTATTGGAACTATGCCCAAAGCCAGCACGTATGGGAAAGTACAGCTGAATCATGAGTACTCCAGAATACCTTTGTCTAATCTTTTGGGAATATATTATACTGCCTTTAGCCGAGAATTTTCACCGCATGCGCTTTAAAAATTTTAAGGGAAATTTGCAGTAAAAGCATCGTTTGTGTTACTCCAGGGCATACTTTACTCTATTTGCAAAAACCTTAGCGTTTTCATCAAAATCCGTTCAGCCATGTTAGGGTGAGCGAATAATAAATACATAAAAAAATATGCTTGTTGCATTATTTTAGTCAGAAATCTCGTTATTTTTAAGGTTCCGTACATCAAAGGGAAAAAACGGAACCCTTATATGATCACTCGTGTGTCTGTCTGTCTGTTCGTCACAGCCAATTTACTCCGAATCTAATGGACTGATTAAGTTGAAATTTGGTACACGTACGTGTAACGTAAATAAATGAATTTTGAATATGGGGGTCAAATTTGAAGGCAAATAAGGAAAAACCGGCTAAGTGCGTGTTGGACTACGCACAATGAAGGGTTCCATAGATAAGAAGAATTTATCCCAAGAAAAAACTTAACATTGTAGTTGAAAAACATGTTCATCCATAAATTCTAACTGCAAATGTAAGTTTGTATGCAACTAAGGAACCCTTCATTATGCGTGGTCTGACACGCACTTGGACTGTTTTTGTTTGTTATCTTTAGGTGTCGTTAGATTCGTCTTAATTGTGGGAGAGACCACATTTAAGACGAAACTAACGACACCTCATATGTTAAAAATCCATCAAGCTGCAGGCTACAGAGCGGGTAATCGGGTAAAAAATATGTTCTCACTCACAGTGAGGCCTATGTGTAGTCAGCTTTTATTCCTGGAGTGATTGACTACCGAGATGGTACTAATAGAGAAGTTTGGAAGAAAAAGATATATTGCGCAGACCCCAAATAAATTATTAAGACAAGGGCATTAGAATGATGATGGATCAAAGAAAAGATGCCGCGCTTGCACCAAAAACACCAAACACGTTTAGCGCTAAACGAATTTAAAATACCGTTCTGTTTCTGTCAATTGTTGAGACCGAATAATATTTTAAAGATGTTTAGCATTAAATACTCCTAGTATTTACTGTCCAGCCGTTGAGATAATGCATTCCTGACACCTATCAGTTGGACAATTTCTAGTAGTAATATGAATGAATGAAATGCACCGACCCCAGCGTGGTAAACCAGACTCGATTACTCAAATAAACCCAAAGATTCACACTAACCCCTGTTGCCTCATGTTACATGGTGCAACAGAGACCGTTGCATGTCAAGGGGGCGCGATAATCGTAGGGAAGACGTGCCCTTAGAATATGGATGGGACAAACAGCCTACCGAGTATGCACCCTATAGCAAGCAATGGAATTGTGGAGAGACGGGTTACATTTATCAATGGATGGGCAATGGATGGGAAGACGTAACCGCCAAATTCTAATAGTAATAAGGATTAAATTAGCAAAACACATACTGTTCGTTAGTATGAAATGTCAAGAACGCATTCTCTCGGCAGGAATGTAGTGACACATTCCCGCTCTAACTGTCAAAGATTGACAATCATGATCGAATGTCATGATTAATTTATTGAAAGCTTATTCCCCTATAGAATTATTTTGAAAAACTACTACGATGCTAATATATCTTTGAAGCATTTTAGTAAATTAAAAATCTACAGACTGTATAGAAAGTTCTTTCTTTGACGTGATTCTTAATGCTTTTACTATGAGAGTCGTGATTTGAAAAGTTTTTGGAAGGTATATTAGTTTTGGTTTAAAAGCGTTGTTTTTGATCATCTTTACGTGGTATCCGAAAAGGGAACAATATAAATCGCAAGAAATGGTTTAGCATAGCAACACCGCTGATGCGGTATTAGTAGTTAGAAATAGTTAGTGATGCGACTAATACAATATATTTGACCGAGCGAGCGAAGTGAGCTAAGCTTCTCTGCTTCAAGTCTGGCAAAATTCGATTTCCTCTGTCAGTTTATTGCTAGTCCTCTACAGGTCGTATTTTACAACCGATCTGGACGAAACTTGCTGTATAAATTCTACGACTTTATAGAATTTTTTTTGTCGTCGTGAATTTTTGATTGGAGGGGTACTTCCTCCAAAAAGGGCAAAAAGGGGGCTGCTGGATATCTCCGCCTTATGAGATTCGATTTCGATGGTTCTTTTTTTATTTGAAAGGTTTACTTTAAATTGCTCTCATAAAAATTTGGTGAAGATCTGATGAAGATATTCGGCATGATGAGAAGAATAGCTCCTCAAAATACAGTAAATTGATGACTTTTAGATTTCAACCAGTAGAATCGGCCCTTTACTAGTAGGTAGGGATTGCTTAGAACCATAAACCAAAGTAAAACATTTTTTTTATTTTTTAAAACATGGTACATATCCCGCTGCGCGAGGTTCGCAGAACTACTAGTGGTACCTACATGTTAGTTGGTCTCTAGGTATCACAGTCAGATTTCTCTGAAACTATTTGACGACCATAATATTAATACTTTTTTAACAGACTTCAAAAAAATAAAAAAACGGAGGTTATCAATTCGACACGTATGTATGTAATATTATTGGAACTGCAACATATTCAAATATGATAATCTATTAGGGCTTCCAAACAAATAAACAAAATTTTATAGATGTATGTATGTTTTTGTATGTTTATATGTATGTATGTTTGTCCACGCATTTCTCCGTATGCCATTGTCCCGGTGAGTCTATCAGACATATTACTTCTGAGTGTTCTCGTTTGGCTAACGGCGAGTATTTGCACAGGCATAACCAAGTGGCCAGGATTATCCATCAGCAACTTGCTCTGAAATACGGACTTGTGGACTCTGAGGTACCGTATTACAGGTATGTGCCCGACCCAGTTCTCGAGAATGACCATGTCACGTTATACTGGGATCGATCTATTATCATTGACAGGACTATTGTAGCCAATAAGCCTGATATAGTGGTAATAGATCGATCAGTGCGCCGCAAAATGATAATCGATGTCACTATCCCGCATGACGAGAACCTCGTGAAGGCTGAGAAGGAGATGCAATTGAAATATCTCGACTTAGCTCACGAGGTTGTCGCCATGTGGAGTGTGGACTCGGCAATCATTGTGCCGATAGTTGTTACGGTCAATGGCCTTATCGCCAAGAGCCTCGACCGACATCTCAAGAGGCTCTCGTTGGGTGGCTGGGTGAAGGGCCTGATTCAGAAGCCAGTCCTCCTTGACACGGCGCGTATTGTGAGGAGGTTCCTGTCTCTAGGACCCTAACCACCGGTAGCTTGGACCCTGTTCCCCATACCGGTGGATTTCTATTTTTATCTATAATATATATTTTTTAAAATTCTATAATTTAAAAATATAATTTATATGTAAAGAATTAAATAAAGGAGACAATAATCATAAAAAAAATGTTTATTGACACAAAATACAGGTGTAACATATTTATTTGAAGCCCTGGCTCCTGAGCTAGGTAGCAACCTGTGTTACAGGAGCCAGTGTCTTATCGTGACCATTTATTTTTTATTAGCTTACATTTACTTCAACTTAGAGGAGCTTGTGGCTAAGTAATAACAGCCGCACGGGTCGATCCATCAGGTTAAGCTACGCTTGCCGAGGTTGGTCTGTGGATGGGTGACCATCTTTTCATACCGAGACTCCTCCGTGCCTCGGAAAGCACGTTAAGCCGTTGGTCCCGGCTGTCATTTGTGGATCTTTGACAGTCGTTACGGGTCGTCAGAAGCCCGAAAGTCTGACAACCAGTCTTACCAAGGGGTATCGTATTACCCAGTAACTGGGTTGTGGAGGTCAGATAGGCAGTCCCTCCATGTAAACTACTGGTATTCAGCTGCATCCGGTTAGGCTGGAAGGCGACCCCAACATAGTTGGGAAAAGGCTAGGCAGATTGATAGATTGATTTACTTCAACTTAGGGAACAGTGCAAGTTTCATCAAAATCGGTTCAGTAGTTTTCAAGGTAATGAACTAATACGTGTAAGTGTGACGGCCTAGCTTATTGATACGAGCTACGGGTGTGGTGTCAAAGGGAAAACCTCTCAAAACTTTGGCCAAATTCTAGTGCAATATTTATAAAAAAATTATTAACTACTTATTTACTTCAAATATTCCAGTTTTTACGAAAAACTAAAAAATATGAAATAAAAAATAATTTAAAAAATTAAATCGACTTCAAAAAGAAATTAACTCAAAATTATGAAAAACTAATTTCGGAAGTCGGTGGCTAAAAACTAAAATACAGATCCCAAGACACCGACTTCCGAAATAAAAGTTAAATTATTTTTTTAAATTATTTCTTTTACTGTTTTGCTCTCGCACCTTACATTTTTTTTAGATTAGTCTTGCATATTTTAGATAACACATTTCTTAAGTACCGCTATAATGAGTCAGATTTTCTTTAATCTCGGTTTTCTGTAATGCTTATTTATTTCTAAGATTCTCAAAAAAAAAAATCTGCGTCTTTAATGAGATTTAATGCGCCATTTTTTATGCTAACTGTAGTTTTAATGACCACTTTAGCCTTAATTGCTATTTAGCCAAATTGTTTAAGGGCTTAAATTACTGGATGACTATTATTTATTAGTTAAATTACTTTTTTTTAGGGTTCCACACCTCAAAAGGGAAAAACGGAACCTATAAAGGATCACTTTATTGTCCGTCCGTTCGGCTGTCTGTCTGTCTGTCAAGACCCTTTTTTCCCAGGAACGCGTGGAGGTATCAAGTTGAAAGAAAATCAATATTAAATACGTAAGCCTACGGTCTCTTGGAGCTCTAAAAAAATCAAGGTTCTAAGTCAATGCAATAAAAAATTCGGCGATTTATGCGACATATTTCGATACTTGCAAATAAATCAAAACGGATACTTCCCGTTGAACTAGAATCATGAAATTTGGCAAGAAGCAAGGCCTCACAGCACAAAATCTGCCTAGCCTTTTCCCAACTATGTTAGGGTCGGCTTCCAGTCTAACCGGATGCAGCTGAATACCAGTATTTTACATGGAGCGACTGCCTATCTGACCTCCACAACCCAGTTATTGGGTAATACGATACCCCTTGGTAAGACTGGTTGTCAGACTTTCGGGCTTCTGACGACCTGTAACGACTGTCAAAGATCCACGAATAACAGCCTGGACCAACGGCTTAACGTGCTTTCCGAGGCACGGAGGAGTCTCGGTATGTAAAGATGGTCACCCATCTACGGACCAACCCCGGCCAGCGTAGCTTAACCTGATGGATCGACCCGTGCGGCTGTTATACTTAGCCTCAAGCGCCTCACAGCACAAGTAAAGGAAAAAGTCCGAGAATCGTTAATTTGTAGTTTTATCACATAAAAAAAATATTTGTTTGCGATTACTTACATTTGCAGTTGGAGAATTGACCGTGACGTATATCGATGTATGGGAGAACATTTTTTCACCTACAAAGTTAAGTTTGTTCTTGGGAAACTCATCAGAACTACGGAACCCTTCATTGTGCGTGGTCCAACACCACCAGTTTTTATTCATTTAGTTTTTGATGTTTTCAGTGGCTTGTAAGATTTCGGAGCCCCTAGTGCACCATATAACTTAATTGAGGCCATCGTTCACGACTCAAAAATAACCTAGTTACAAACTCAAATCAACAATGAGTAGCCAGAATGTCACAGCGCTAGTATTAAACACAAGCAACCAATCACAAATTAGTTTATAACGCGTTGTATAACGCGTTGTAATCTTTCCAATCATTTATTTTACTTTAGCATCCATGAATCATTTTTAACCGACTTCAAAAAGAAGCACATACGTGTCAGAAAACATACATACGAGTACGTGTCGAATTGATAACCTCCCTTGGTTATCAATTCGACACGTATGTATGTAATATTATTTCACATCTATTAGGGCTGTATGTATGTTTGTCCACGCATATCTCCAAAACTATTAATCGGATCGTGACCATTTTATTTTTATTGGCTTACATGATTTACTTCAACAGTGCAAGTTTCATCAAAATCGGTTCAATAGTTTTCAAGATAATGGACTAATTAACGTGCAAGTGTGACGGTCTGGTTTATTGATACGAGTTACGGGTGTGGAATCAAAGGGAAAACATCTCAAAACGTTGGTCAAATTCTAGTGCAATATTTATAACAAAACTAATAACTACTTCAACTATGCGTTCAAACAGTATCAGTGCTGCGCTGTCGACTGCTATGCCTCACTGTTCTGCCCTCGTGTGAAACCAGCATTACTTTCAACCGATCTTATTTGACGCATACTCCTAGAAAGTTGTCAATCATTTCAATACACACATACTAAGAAACCATAAAGAGGCAACAGAGGATAATCTTCGTAGCGTATCGATGGCAAATAAAATTTCAATTACCTGTTTGGCCAAAAAATCAGCTATGCTAACACCATTCACTGACAAATAATAATAATAATAATAATAAATATTTATTCAGTTTTAAAAATTGGTAAAATGTTATCATAAAATCTTAGAAATAATTTACAAAGGTAATATAATGTTAGGTGCCTGTACTAGGATAAACCTGTATCACAGGCGGCATGAGCATATATTTTTATGGTAATTAGAGGAATATAAAATTCTTAACAATATTAAACATTAGAAGTCTTGAAATAATGACAAAATTGAATTGAATTGAATTAAATTGAATTAATTCATAATTTTATACCTATTTACCTTAAAGATAAAAATAACAAAAAGTCTAATATACGTAATTTCTTAAAATAGTTTCTTGCACTTTATAACCTAGTTAAACACATTACATAATTATGACATTGCGTCAGCAGAATTAGTAAGTGGAGTAAAGTCCATGTTGCACAAAATTAATCGATTTTTGTAGCGGGTGACTAATGTGTTTAGACATCAACAAAATCGAAGGTTTGTAGGCCAGTGCAGTGTTTTGTTGAGTCGGCAGCAGGCATTCAACACGGAAGTCTGGCCTTATGACGCTCTAGGCGCCCTCGTAGTCGATAGAGTTGATATACCTGTATTCCGCTATTTTCCTAGCAGGGCACTCGGCATCTCCCGTTTTGTGGTTATTGGGCTTCTTAAAGCGCGAGCAAGTTGCACATTTCGGTGTATCAGCTTTCTTCGCGCACTCTGACATCGAGTGTCCTTCTTCACCGCAGTGACCACACGTAGATTTCAGCTCTCTGCATGTTTTTGCTGCATGACCATATTGTTGGCATTTGTAGCATCTGGTAACCAGGGTGAAGTCCCTGACAGGGCAGGACGTCCAATTTATAAAAAGTCTCGATTGGGATAATAGGGCTTTACGTATATTGGCTGTAACTTCAATGACGTAGTTACAGGTCGATGCATCTCTTTTTCCCGATTTGTGGCTTAATTTAATTAAGCTCAAAAAGGACTCCATAGGCATTGCTGGAAACTTGTCGGCTACATTTTGTTCGTAAATGCACCTGAAGACTTCAGTTTCAGCCAAAGTAGTCGGCACACCTACAACCACGATCCGAGGTTTGCGCTTGTTGGGTTCATCGGCGGTAAGTCCTGATGTAGAGAGCTGGACTGCGTGCTTCAGTTTATCAGCGTCATGTTTCGTCTCGGTACTAATAATAACGCCTCCATTTTTGGTCTTGCGGACACCACGTACTTGCAGCTTCATTTGATCCGGGCGAATGATTTTTTTCACGAGGTCTTTTGTTTCGTCACTCGACTTTAATTTATCGTTGGGATAAATAGCTACAGAGCTTAAATTTTGCGGTCGAATGAAATCATTTGCTCCCTTCTTCACCATATCGGAAAACGAAACATTTCCCGCAGAACCAGAGTCCTTAATCGTCTGCTTGAGCTCCGAAATATGTTCCGTCAGGTCGCGCTTTTCTTGAAGGGCATCAACCATGAATTGCTTTCTGCTTGAGCGACTGATAAAGGACTGCCATTTGTGATGTTCCAGATCCTACTTTACGGCATAGGGTAGAAATTTTCATTTTCTGCTCCGAGTTGAGTTTACCTTCCGCGGCAATAGAGCAAACTTCATTTAAGTGCTCTTCGATGGCTGACATCCATTTTTGAATTTCGGGTGTTGTGACCAATTCCAGGGCTGGGATTTGCGTTATCGTCTTTGACGGCGAGGCGGAGGGGTGCACTGGCCCCCTTGGATTAAAGGGGCTGCTATCCATTTTGTATTTTGACGAGTTCACTATTTCGAGTCCATTATTTACTGAACCTACACACTAAGCAAAATTACAGTTGCATTACGTTAGTAATGCACTAAAGGAGGTCACTATTATTAAAGAAATAATTAAATATTGCTAACGGACACGTCTGTACTCTGCGAATCTCTATTCGTATTTTAAAATATAAGGTCACATGTACAGGTGACAAGGCATGCAGCGCAAGATGGAGGACCATGGTCTGCGGATAATGAAACAACATTGAAGAAGCGAAAAATAACCAGAAAACCTAGCACAAAGCGAGTTAGAAATGTGATCCAAAAAGTTTTAACCAAACCTTGAATAATTTCACGGTATCAAAGGCAGATAAGAGTTAAGTCAGTATACTGATATGGCGGTAACAATAACGTGAGTAAAAATACTCTTAACAAAGCCGAAAGACACTTGTTCTTCCAGTTATAATGATCATTATATTTTTTTTAATGAACCATTCCTGAGAACCTTCTGGTTACGGAGATATTAAAGGTCAAAGTTCCATACGAAAACAAGTTTGATATGTTTTAACTTTAAATAACTCCACGATCCCCGTTCTGTTGCATGCATCCAAAAGCACAATGTCATGCGTGCGTTACATTGCGCATTACCCTAAGCAGCGAATTTTCACACCAAAAATAAAAGTCGTTTCCCAATAATTATTTTTGCAGAATGTTACTTAGTTTGATATATAGAACGCGTAGATGATGGGTTCGTGAAAGTTCTTTTTCACGTTTCTAATGAACTACGCATTAAACTCGACGTCACTCAAATCCTACATCACGCAAGCAGAGTTTTCCGCGAGAATTTATGCAACCGCCCGACAACAACCATCGCGCAGTAGCCCACCAGATACAACAGCCGTCTGGTCGGAGGTTCCTCCCTTTTCTATAAAGTTTCATTCAACAATTTATGAAGTACCAACACTGTCAGAACTAGAAACATCTAAGTGTTATTAGTACCAAATTGTATAATTCTTTGATGAATAGAACATAATAGGACTAACAATAGGCTAGAATGATAAATGATTTTATTTCTGTAAGTAGGTTTGTACAAACACTTTTACACGTCAATCATGTTTTTTTTTTAACTAAATGAGGTCGGCGTTTCCTATTTGACTACTCTGAGGAGAAATGCCGAAACAAACTAAGAGGTCACAGTCTCTTATAAAGTCCAGACATAATCTTGGTCAGTTCATGTGAAGACTATGTAGATTGGTGTCTGAAATGGTCTTTTGAGGAAAGAGCCACACAGATTGAGAGGACCTGTCCAGTCAGTGCACGCATTTGTCAGTAATCGCGCAGCTCAACTCAGAACTTAAGGAGCTCAACGATTCGACGAACAATACCAAAGAAAGGACATTGGGGTAGGCCGCATAAATTACTCAAACTGCCAGACCATGACAAAAAATAAATGAGAGAAAAATAAAATAAACAAAAAAGCAATGAGACACATAGTCTTCACATTCACAATAATTTAAATAATATAATTCTTTATAAAGTAAATATTCAGTATGCAAAAATAAAAAAAAGTTTGTGACCTACCCAATACAGCACATTATTGTGTGATCAGTAGGCAAGGCTTAAATGTTTATGACCTATTTTACACGCAGTTTTGGTACTTATTCTGTATTAGACTCTTTGGGTATGGTCCAAGATATAAGAGATTTGAAATGTTGATAACCTATTTGGCTTCAGCGAAATAGCGAATCAGATTGGAACGCTACGCTGACGTCACTGATGACGTCTTCGTGGCTCATCTTTGATTTTCAAAACAAAACTTCACAACTTGTTTCAAGGCTTCGTTTATTCAACTGACAGTGTGACGACGTCCCAGAGAGGTCCGCACTGTCCGGCGGCTCGAACAAGAATGATCTTAGCGCTTTTTTTTTTTTTTATAAATGGCATCTCGTAGTTGACCTAGAGAGGTTGAGACTACTTAACCGGCCTATCCTGTGGCTGCCTTAAGATGACTCAAAGCCTCCAGCCAGGGGCATAAAACTTACAGACTAAGCGACTACACGCTAAGGGCTCCCCCTGTGGGGAACGGGCCTCGGCTTAGGGCGTCGCTGGGGGGAGGACAGCAAGATGGGACAGGCTGGATCAGATTAGAATTATTATTGTCAGGGGAGTTTAAAGCTACTGGCTCAGCTACGCCACCAGCTGGCACATCATACCCGAGCAAGGGACGGGGGGGAGGACGATTATTACGGGGTCGTCGCGAGGGACCTCGGCGGCGAGGTCGGAATGTCGATTTGTTTTTGTTCCTACGGTCCCTACTGCTCTCCTGGAGAAGAGTTATGGGGTCGTCGGGATCTGAGAGGACAAGCCTAGGGCGGCGGACCTTACTAATACGAGAGGGGACATAGCTAGCCGCCTCGACAACCAGAGGGTTGCGATGGTTGGTGGCTGCGTCGAAGATCGTAGCGCTTACAGTGCGGCCGTATTTATAGGGATCGTCGCACGTGCACATTTTTAGGTTAAGTATTGAACTATGTAAATTACAATTATTCTGTTAACGTTTTAAGTAGTAATGTTAATTTTACATCGTAATAATCAATCATTATTTTGTGAATTAATTTCAAACAATCAAATTATCATTTTAATTATTTAAATAGACGAACACGATGAGTAGTTGCGCCGATATATACGTTATTGTTAAGTTCAAGGCAGTAACTTTTAAGTTACGGGCCCCGGATTTCCACTTACAATACATACTCGCCTTTTCTCATCATTAGTGCCAAACCCTAAAAGGGTCAAGTCTCTACCACTTCCGGCATCTCAATTTGGACTCCAGAGTCCTAAGTTTCACATAATTGGGATACAATAAGCCCAGTTATGTTTCTCTCCTATTTTCGAGGTTAAACCCTAAGCCCCAAAGATTATAGGTTGAGGTTTGTGGAATTGATTTAAGACTACTTTACAACTAATTAACACCACCATAAGGGTTAAAATGAATTAGTTATTAAGTGGCTCGACCGAAATATTTAAACAAACATGTTTATTAAGAGGGCTGTCGCATTTTGTTACCTCTCTCGCTCACACGGGACCAATTTTTTAAGATTATTAAATGATTTGATGCCTTTTTGAAAAATGTAATCAATTGGGGAACTAGTAAATAATATACTAATAATTTAATAGGTAATTATTAAAAACACATTTCTATTGTGTTATCTAATGAACTCAGCTGAAAAAGTATTATGCTCTGTTTTTGAGATAAGTTAAATAAATGCCACAATAAAAATGTGTTTTTAATAATTACTAGTACATAATATTATTTACTAGTTCGCTAATTGATTACTTTTTCCAAAAAAAGCATCTTTTCATTTAATAATATTAAAAATATGGTCCCGTGTGAGCGACAGAGGTGACAAATTGCGACACCGATAAACCCCCTAACACTAGCCGACCTGGAGTTGCAGTCTCGGCATAGATAGCGATCGCTTAACAACCGAATTCGGTTTCAACGTCCTAGTGGCCCCCTAGACGGTCAAAATTACATGACAAACACGAAAAAATCACATGTTTGTCAAGCAATTTTGACCGTCTAGTTACCCCACTAGGATTTTGTGACCGAATCCGGCCGTAAAGTGATCGCTATCGAGACTGCATCCCCTGAGCATCAGCAAACCTAATTACATAAGTTAAAAAATCAAGCTGTCTAGCCTTTTCCCTACATTTTCGGGTTGACTTCCAGTCTAACCGGATGCAGCTGAATACCAGTATTTTACATGGAGCGACTGCCTATCGGACCTCCACAACCCAGTTACTGGGTAATACGATACCCTTTGGCAAGACTGGTTGTCAGACTTTTGGGCTTCTAAACACCCATAATGACTGTCAAAGATCTGCGAATGACAGCTGGGACCAATAGTAAGCCACATTCCGAGGCGCAAAAGGGTCTCGATATTGAATGGATGGTTACCCATCCACGAACCGACCGCGGCAAGCATAGCTTAGCCTTCGATCGACTCCTGCGGCTGTTATCATTTAGCCACGAGCCTCTAAATAAGGCTTAAATAAGGCGCACCGGACTATGTACACGTCCGGCGCTCTTGTTTAAGCCGATATGAGATGCTACTCGAGTGAAGGTAAAGTTTTTGTTTCCTTCCACATTAACACGACGCCGACAAAATTATACAGGGTTATTGGTAAAACACCAACAACCTCTTAAGGGGTCATTGTACTCATCATTATGAACAACTTTTACTATGGGACCAAACCTGAAATCGCGAAAATAAATCAGCTGTTCACATAATTCGTCAAAATGTACTGAACAGCTGATTTTTTTCGCGATTTCAGATTTGGTCCCATAGTAAAAGTTGTTCATAATGATGAGTACAATGACCCCTTAAGAGGTTGTTGGTGTTATACCAATAAACCTGTATAGGTAGAAATGAACGTTCATCTGCTCCTTTCATTTAATTGTTAGGGTTCCGTACGTAGCGTATGAATGAAAAGCGGAACCCTTGTAGGATCACTGGTGTGACACACATTAATTTCTGTGACCCAAACACGGACGTGTAACGAAAATAAATGATTTTGAAATATAGGAATATAGGATCGCTTTTGGGAGGCTAATAAAAAAAAAAGTTTTGCAAACTGTACCGTGACAAATGAATTACTTTCTTCTTTTTTATAATTTTAAAATACATGTTTTTAAAGTTATTTAAGAAAATATATGAAAGTTGGCCATTATCACAGAAAACACTGAACCTAAAATTAAACAAAATACAGATCTATAACGCTATAACTTATCATTTACAGGAAAACCTATAAGAAGTCTATAGTCTTAAAATAACATGGTAAATCTCTCAATATTGTGTGTACAAACTTACATTTGCAGTTGGAGTGTATGTGAACATGTTTTTCAACTAAAATGTTAAGTTTGTTCTTGGAATTCATCCCAACTACGGAACCCTTCATTGTGCGTGGTGCGACATGCACTTGACTGTTTTTTTTTCAAACAGTCAGTAGGCGAGTGAAAGACGCCCAGTGTGAAAATCCAACATCGTTGTATCGGTTCACCAATGAATTCATTTTTCACTTTTGATTAATTTGGTGTTCAGACGTTTTACTGCAAGTAGAAGATGTCGAATGAAAGGCAAAAAATAATAAATAATTAAGCGTCTGATATCGCCTTTAGGCATACACATTGTTACGGCACTTTACGCACGGCAATATAGGGCACTATTAATTCGATTTCAAAGCTGGATAGTATCATTTCGGTCATGATAAACAAAAACCGGCTGCGCGTGGGTCGTATAATAAATCGTCTAGTTTGTAAGATCCTTAAGCCCAATTACCATCATTGCTGATTCAGCTAACTGGCTATAAATACCTTAATTTGTATTAAAAAATGCGAAAGAATAAAACACTTTTTTACAAAAAAAAAAAAAAAAAAACAACCGACTTCTAAAAATACGCTACAAAGAGAAGCTTTAGTTTCGGAAATTGGTGTCTTTGGCTTTATATTTTCGTTTTTTGCCACCAAACATGGGGCCACCGCGAGGGCTTCCTCCACAACATGGAAAAAACTCGTGTTGTTTGTTAGTAGTTTCGGAGATAAGAGGGGGGGGGGGGAGAATCGTCAATTTTCGTCTATTTTCTTAAATAACTTTAAAACAATTATGAAAAAACCCTGACAGCCCTTTAATTTGTAATGCCACACGGTACAGATAGCATTTTTTTTTTTTTCAATTATCTTATTTGTCCGACCCCCATGTTCAAAATTCATTAATTTACTTAACTTGTCCGTGTTTGGGTCACAGAAATTCATAGGTGTACCAAATTTCAACTTAATCGGTCCATTAGCTTCTGAGTAAAATTACCTGTGACAGACGGACAGACAGACACACGAGTGCTCCTATAAGGGTTCCGTTTTTACTGTTGAGGTACGAAAACCCCATTTACCACCACACGAATCGATAGTTCGAAACCTTGTTCTAGATCCTAAAACTCCTTGCACAAGCTCCGAAGTTGATTGAGAATTGATCATGTTAGCACTCACCAAGTTTAGCAATCAATCAAAAATTTCGTTTTGATCTACGATGTTACTTGATACTACTTACTGATTGATAGGTATTCCTTTTACGGAATTATAATATTTATTCTAAATCAAAATCAAAAGTCATTTATTCAAACTAGGCTGAGAATCAGCACTTTTTGAACGTCAAAATTACATAAGACAGTCCCCCAAAACGCCCGCCCTTCACCACTTCCTAGTGCTTTAGCTGGGGAGAAGAAGTGGCGCAACCAACTCCCCAGCAGCACAGCTGTCTGTTCAGTTTTTAAAAAATAATCTATATAACACTGCGCATAATAATTTAGGTACATTACGCAACACAAAACATTAAATTAAATTATTTGCTATAAGTAAGCTAGCACATGCCAATAACCAAAAAAAAAAAAAAAAAAAATTGAAAACTATACTCAAGCAGAAACGAAATACAAAACTAAAAACGTAAGCAGAACTTTATACCTAAATAAAAGCCTCCAGTAATAAAGGACGTGCCCACTTACATATAGCCGTACATGTAGTCGCAACTAGTAGTCACAGGTGATAAACTAGGCCAATCGTAGTAAAATAAACAACGAGTTAAATTACTAATAACAAAACAAAACCAAGGTCAGCAAGACAAGCAGCACCCGTTCGCGAGCATAACGCAAAGATCAGCCATTACACCCCTCGCTATATTTGAGGGAAGGAGACAATCCGACCCCCGACGCTACCGCAAGCAGTGACATCTATGGGAGCATGACGAAGTTGCTGCCGGTTGCTCAGGCAAGAAAACTATGATCAATTGTCGAGGTATTGGTTTTAGCGGGATATTGACATTTTAGAGGCCCTTAGCACACATCCGCTCCGCCGCGAAAAGCGAAACCACAGTGGTTCAATTCAATTGACTCGCATGATGTTCCGCGGAACATCAGCGAAAAATCATGCGCTTTCGCTGTTTCACGGTTTTGCGGCGGAGATATGCTGAGGCCCAGAACAAATCTAACTTAGAGAGATGTATTGATGATTCTTATGGTTATATTTATGTAAAAATCAGGTTGGCGGAAAAGTCTTGTACCAAGTTATAAGACTTACTGAATTTATTGATAACTTTGTTATTTACAATCATTAACACATTCACTGCCTACAAAATAATAAAAAAATAATAGCTGGGAGCCAAAACTTTTTAAGGCGAATTTTGATTAAGTACATATGAATGTTTGAAAATATGGATAAATATATATTGTTATTATTATTATTTCAATAAAAAACATATTTTTCGGATTCGAGAAGTCGGCACAAAGCACGCTGGGTGCCGAACACTCGGATCCGAGCGCCAAGGATGGCAATGGTTTAGTTCACTAATATTTTAGATATTTGTTCCACGATTGCATTTGCGTACTAATATGTCACAAGATTTTGACAAACCCGAGTTTTTGATCAAATTCCAGAATCTTGATCAAAATCATCTAAGGAAACTAATCAAAACCAGTTTTTACCTTATTTTACTTCGGTTCTTGAGCAAAATCTTGTAACATATGACCGACACAAACACACACACACATACATAGGACACACACACAGGGCATACACACATATACATACATACATAACATACAGTTCAGACGTACCATCATCATGTGAGACTTGTCTTGTTATCTTTAAAATAATAGATATATGCATTTGGAGATTTTTTTATTTAGGAAGACATTAATAAATCTGAGCAAAGTAGCGATACAATCAAAAGTATCAAAAATCAAATCAAAGCAATACAGTCAAGAGTATAAAAAACATCATAATTATAAGTTTAATTAAAAAAATTGTCACTCTGAATGATAGTGAGATACTCAAAGAAAAGTACAAAGAACTGAAACAAAATCCGAATCTAAAAGAATTGTCACTAGCAAAAATGAGCGATCTCTTGACATCAAAAAAATAAAATATAAAAAATGCAATTTAAATAAACTTAAGAATGTGCTAATGTAATTCTAGTTGGCGAAGCGCTGGATTTGATGCTGAGAAACCAATATCTGAATCTGGTAACTTTGGCTGGTCGTCTTCGTTTTCAATCTTGAATTAAAAATACTTAAATCACTGTCGCTACCAGATCCTTCTGAACTTGAAGAAAACTCCTCTTCATGAACTCCTTGCAAATACACTTCTTCATCACTATATTCTGCAGAACCTTCCGAATCATAATCATCACTATGTCGACGCTTTTTTTAACACGAGATGTTAAAATAATCGGTTTAATTTTACATTTGGACGACTCAGACTTACTGTCCATTTTGGCGCGAAAATACCTTCAGTACGATCGTGTGTACAAATTACTACCACACTGTAAGAATGAAACCAATACTCGTTTTCGTAAGTTGACTATATTGATAGAGTGGCCGCGCAAAGCAACGTTGACTCGCCTCAAATATCGGCGGTTTACTGACTACTACAAAATGAACAGGACGCTTGCTCGGATCCGAGTGTGAGGCGCCGCTACTACAGCCCCGCCCCACTCGGATCCGAGTGGTGAGCAAGGAATGTGTTAATCAGTAATGTAATCCCCAAATAACTCTATTACTCTGGCCCATCTAGTTGGTAGATTGTTGATGCCCTGCGCCCAGTATTCCGGAGGCTTTGCAGAAAAGAAATTGTCCACTGCCATTTTGAGGTCTTCGTAGTTTTGAAAATTTTTCTCACGCAAATAAAGCTTTAGTGGTCGAAACAAGTGATAGTCGGATGGCGCGAGATCCGGTGAGTACCTCACTAGCGCGCCTTTATATACCCTTGATGTGATAGCTTCGAGAACCTTCTAGAATAGTCTTACGTATCCCAGATCAATATTAAATATTCTGGAAAATTCTAGTAATTTACAATTTCTTGTGCAATATTTTTCCGCCAACCTGATACTTATTTGTTATAAGACAGTGCATACAATGCCAAATTAAGGGTTAAGGGAATGATATTTTGATCAAGATACAACCTGAACTTGCACCCTAATGGCGTAAATTGTTAATCCATTGCTTCATACGTTTGAAAAATTGTGTGCTCAACAACGTAAATAAAGCAGTGAATGTTGTTGAACTGTCAAAATGAAAACGATTCCGATTGATAGTGTGTTACGCAATTGCCGCGCTGCAAAAAAACGTAAGAAAATTTGAATTTCGCCACCTTTGCGCATTCGCCTTGATACATTATAGATTTTTTCGGAGGTTTTTGTTCAGTTAATAGATATTAACATGCTAATAACTTTAACTTCTTCCTATAAAATTATGTTTGGAAACTGCACAAAAAAGAAAGAGCATTAAAATGGTATTAGTACCATTAGGTACATGGGTATTTAATTCCATTTTAAGGTAGCTCACGAAATTCAAATTTGCTTAAGTTTTTTGCAATTTGCATGTCAGTATCAGGTTGTATGTTGATCTGAATATGATTCGCGACCGTAACCAATTTGTGTTTATACGAGTAGAATCATATTCATTTGGTTTCAAAAATACAACTCTCCAAGTTCATATAATCCTAATGAATGACTATTTCATGAAATCTTGTAGTTTGAGGATTATACTAACTTATGGAGTTGTATTACTAATTGCAATGATAATAATTATAAATATGTCCTTATTACGGCCGCGAATCATACTTTAATCAACAAACACCCAGACACTGAACTGCAATTTACAAATATCGTAAGAAAATTTGAATTTCGCGGGCTACCTTAGCGCTTCCCCCTTAATGCTATTTATAGACTTACTTATAGCAAGCATTATTAAGAGTTCTCATCTTTAGGATACCAGAGGGGCTGAAAGTTTTGAACCAAATAAGCTCAAGTGTCATTATTGTCTGACATTTGAACTTATTTGGTTCAAAACTTTCTTTCTTTAGCATAAATACAGAGTTTCATGTCTTTAGCATCTTTTCTCTTTTAGTAATTATTCCGTAAACATCATCATCTCAGTCATACGTGGCCCATCCCTAGGCTCAAAACTTTTCAGCCCCTCGGTACGTTAAGTTTTTTTAAGTCCTACAGCAAATCTAAGGAACAATACCGCTCTTAAGCGTGTTACATTACCCCCGGTGGGTTCCCGCATTGTCGAGGCCGGGGGCTCAGTAGCCATGGCTTGATCACCCACGGTGAAGCGAAGAGAAACCCGAGGAGGGACCGCTCGTCAGAGATTTGTCTTACCGACAAACCGCTCTCCCCACCTTCCGCGGCCTTGACGGAGTCGCCACTATCTGATGGCGGACGCTGTGGGGCCGCAGGGGAGGAAGAGTGTCGGCCGAAAAGTGGTAGGAGGCCGGGCCACTGATATGACCTGTCGCAGGGGGATCAAGGCCGCCTAGACACGGGGTCGTCTGGCGCCCATGTGCTGGTTTGGTGCCTGAGGTGGTCACGGCGTGCAATGTGTTCTGGTGCGCCGGTGATGGGGGGTACTCCCCAGAGACAGCTCCGGTAACAGACCGCCGCGGTGAGTGCTAACGCATGCCCGTGTACCCACTACAAGCGGCAGAGGAGGACACCGTGGAGTTTTAGTGGGTTGGAGTCCCACATAACTGCACTATCTCTCCGTGGTAGTACAGTATGCATGAGCGATTCTCCACGCAAAAAAAAAAATAGAGTGTTACATCCGGTATACGGGGAGCTGAAAAGTTTCGAGCCTAGGAATGGGTCGCGGGTGACTGGGACATGATGATGTTTACGAATTAATTACTAAAAGCGTAATAATGACATGAAACTCTGTATTTATACTAAAGAGGGTATTCGCAAATTAGTAATAGGCAACGCAAGACAATAATGACACTTGAAGGTTCTTAGACACAAAAATTTTCAGCGCCCCTGGTATCACAGCTAGGCTTTGAATAAAATTGAAAATTTCTTATTTGTAATTGTAATTATTTATGTATCAATCTATCTATATTAATACGTGTCAATATTATATTTATTTCATATTAGATAAATTAAAGTATATTCACTTATAATCTAATATCCTAACCCAACTAAAACTATTAAAAAACGAGTCGTCGAGAAATTCCTCCGCATCGCTGTCGACTGGTAATGTACTCAACAGACTGGCGGCATTGCCATGTTGTAAAAAAAGTAATAAAACACAAGCTCAAAACTATTTATTTCTACTATCCTACTAATATTATAAATGAGAAAGTTTATGAAGATGTTTTGATGTTTGTTATTTAGCACAGAGATAGATTATAGTCCGGAACAGCACACAGGATACTTTTTATCTCGGAAAAATGTACGGTTCCCGTGGGATAATTTCCAACATCCACGCGGGCGAAGCCGCTGGCAAAAGTTAGCACGGTGTACGACACGAAAACGTCTGTTTTTCCGGAAGGTTTATGTGGATGATACATTCTTATTAAACTTATAACAAAGAAATCTCGATGGTTGGTAAAGTCGTATACACCGTGTGAAACAGGGGTGAGTCGCTTGTTTTTTTGTAAAACTACCAAAAAGTTGCTACGCTGAGTGCTACGCTGTCGCTACGAGACCGCTACGCCGTAGGAAGTACGCTACAAGACCGCTACGCCGTAGCAAGTGCGCTACGACACCGAAACTTAATCCATTCTGTCAGCTGATTAATACCCATAAGCGCTACTTAAATTCATTATACATGGATTGCGGCACTTCTCGGTGTGACGTCAACTAAACTAAGAAGCACTTAGCGTGTGTGCCTTTAGCTTTAGCAGGTAAGGTGCTGTTGAGATTCTGAGAAGTGCTTTGACGTATTTATTTATTAATTTATTAATTCTATAGGTATTAAGTATATAGGTACTAATAAAGAATACTTGTATCGACCAAATTATAAATGATAGATGATGAGACGAAAAACCGGCCAAGTGCGAGTCGGACTCGCGCACGAAGGGTTCCGTACCATTATCTATAAAAACGGCAAAAGAATCAAGTTTGTTTGCCCCTTTAAATATTGACTTTACTCTGTTTTTTAGTATTTTGGTTATAATGGCAACAGAAATATATCATCTATGAAAATTTCAACTGTATAACTATCACGGTTCATGAGATACAGCCTGATGACAGACAAACAGACAGCGGAGTCTTAGTAATAGGGTCCCGTTTTACCCTTTGGGTTCGAAATCCTAAAAAGGCGAGTTCCATTCCCGGACTAAGAAATATTTTTATGAAATACAGATATGTGTCTGTCAAGGCACTCACAATATATAGGGTGACTGGTAATTAGTGGCCGATACTTAAACACATGATTGTAATCATGATAACAAACAACTTTTACTATGGGACCAAACCAGAATTCGCGAAAAAAATCAGCTGTCGCATACATTCATCTTCGCATATCTCGTCAAAATGTAAGGAGAAGCTGATTATTTTCTCGCGAATTCAGGTTTGGCATTGTACTCATCATTATGAAGAAATTTAACGAGGTCACCAAACCTGAAATCGCGAAAAAAATCACCAGTTCTCTACATTTTTTTTAAATTTTATTTAGGTACAAATAGTTTTTCATAAACAACGTAATTCGTATCTGAGTAGTTTTTAACAAACCTACAGCTCAGTATCTTAATATAAAACTAGGTATTTAAGAATTTTGACGAGTTTTGCGAACATAAATGTATGGAACAGCTGATTTTTCACAATTTCAGGTTTAGTCCTATAGTAAAAGTTGTTCATAATGATGAGTACAATGACGCCATAAAATATTAATAATAATAATAATAAATTGTTTATTGATCTTGAAAGTACAGATGATGAGAAAAACAAAACTTAAAATAGTAACAATCAAGATATAAAGTTATGTAACTACATATTGCTCATGAATTAAATTTCACCTTGTATAGTTGAACCTTGTGTAGATATAACAGCCATTTTTAATGCAAGCTTAGGTAACACCAGCTAATTAGAGCCCGGACCAGCTTGTACTAACCTTTAAATAAAATTGAACCGCAGACCATTACGGCTAATGAAGCTGTAACATCTCCGGTTAACAGTAAATGAGCATATCATACCTACTAGTTTACCTACTCTTTAATATCGTGGTGTATAAAGTTTATTAAATTATTTTTTGTACACTGAGTAAATGGTGTGAGCACAATAAAATGTCTTTTAATATTGGGAAACGCAAACACTTCAAACTTAAAAAAAAAAAAAATGAATATGAATAATGTCACACGTCGTTATCAAAAACTTTGACAGCTGCAAACATACATACAGCGCCACCTTGCGGCGAAGCTCCCGGGAAACAACCCCATTCGCGAAATTTATATATAGCAACTATTCGTAAATCGTACCGTCGACGCTTGATTTAACTAGTGCGCTCGTTTCTACTCGCGACGGACGTCATAAATAAACCGTAAGTCTATAGAGTTATAAGAGTTAGAACGACAATAAACAGTCTAGTTTCGTTAACGCTAAATACGTTAAATTGAAGTAAAATAAAGAATCTCTGGATACTTCCAGACCACGGATTCTATCCAAAAATATAATAGGTTTACCTAGTTTTATTTATGACGAATCTGATGAGGGGATGTGACTAAACGATTGTAACGAAACCATAGCGAGATTCAGAAAAACGCAAAACGCCATCTATCGAGGAAAGAGGTAAACTTGTCGCTGGTTGGTCCGTTTCATATAATATTTTATTAAGACATATATTTACTACAACTTCCAAGTTTTCTTTTGAGTAACCTAAGGTTTTGGAAAACCTTTAGAAAGTCTGTCCCTGATCAGTAACTCTGCTTTTAAACCTTTGGTTTTTTTTGTATGATTTGTTGACCAACATAATTACAGCATGAAATTGGGCCATAGATTAAATTTATCAGGCTATCAAGCTATAGGACTTGTAGATAGTCCACAGACATAAAGAATAGCAGACTAAACATTCGCTAAAGGAGAATGCCTTTGGGTGGTACCAACTTGCGGGGGAGCGTGTCACAACCAAATTCAGTTCATAAAATTACTCCTATTTTTTAAGCCAGACTTGTGTTTTTGTTTTGAAAAAGATTCCCGGATTTCGGACATCAAAAATAAAAGTATTTATTTTTATTTTTGTACGTATTTTCCACGTATTAGTTTGGGGAAAAAGTCTTTTCGCATTATAGTATGTATGAACTTGTAATAAAATCTCTTTGGCTAACTATTTGTATCTGGCTGGTTTTGGTATCATTGAAAGTTTAAATTTTAAAGAATATAATTCCAAATTCAAATTAGGAAAATGTGTGATTTTCATTTGTTTTTCGTACCGTCAAGATGAGTGAATCTAATGAAGAAATTCGGTACATTTTAAAATTTTACTACAAAAAAGGTAAAAATGAAACTCAAGCCGCGAAAAAAATTTGCGATGTTTATGGACCCAGTGTAGTGTCTGTGAGAGTAGCACAAATTTGGTTTAAGCGTTTTCAATCCGGAAATTTTGATGTCAAAGATGCACGTCGCTCTGGTCGCCCTATTACAGATAAAATGGATGCCATTTTTGAAAAAGTGGAGCAAGATCGGCATATCAGTAGTTACGACGTAGCTGAAGAACTGGAAATTGACCACAAAACAGTTTTGGTGCATTTGAAAAAACCTGGGTACACAAAAAAGCTCGACATTTGGGTACCTCACGAGCTCACTGAAAGAAACCTAATGAACCGTGTACTCATTTGTGATTCTTTATTACGACGTAATGAAACCGAACCATTTTTAAAGAAGCTGATAACTGGTGATGAAAAGTGGATCACGTATGACAAGAACGTGCGAAAAAGGTCGTGGTCAAAGGCCGGTCAGGCTTCACAGACTGTGGCGAAACCCGGGTTAACTCGCAACAAGGTGATGCTGTGTGTGTGGTGGGATTGGAAGGGCATTATTCATTATGAGCTGTTACCACCAAGGCAGGACCATCGATTCTGAACTCTACTGCGAACAACTGATGAGATTAAATCAAGAAGTTGAGAGAAAGCGGCCGGAATTAATCAACAGAAGGGGTGTGGTTTTTCATCATGATAACGCTATACCTCACACATCTTTAACCACAGCAAAAATTAAGAGAGTTTGGCTGGGAGGTGTTAATGCATCCGCCGTATAGTCCTAACCTTGCACCTTCAGGTTTCCACCTGTTTCGGTCTCTTCAGAATTCTTTAGGCAGTGTCAGGTTAACATCACGAGAGGACTGCCAAAACCACTTGTCGCGGTATTTTGACCAGAAGTCCCAAAATTTCTATAGCAATGGGATCATGTCCCTACCTACAAGATGGCAAAAAGTTATCGAACAAAATGGTACCTACATACTTTAGTTAAATGTAAATAAACTATAATAAAAAATGTTTTGAATTTTCTTAAAAAATGCCAAGAAACTTTTTCCCCAACCTATTATATGTTACACTTCATTTCCGAATGTTGCTAAAAATATATAGCAATATAAATATACCCGCCAATAAACATTTAAATGAAGAAGATTATTATGTAAGTACCGATTTGCTTTTTAGTATAATATTAGGTATATTTGTTAAGATGTGTAATAAATAAAATCTTTAGGTCACGCGTTGCGTCTTAATAATTTAAATTATTATTTTGGAATACATTTTAAGCATTTAAAGAAAAGAGGACCGATTCAAAAAAAGAAAATGTGTTTTTATTGTGACGTATTGCATTTTTTTTTTGGCTGACTTAAATAGTGCTCATATATTATCTGTGGTTCTTTGGCGCCGTCACGAATGACGTTATTTTCAATAATGGTTTCATATGAACTAATTGAATGTAATTATTAAAATACTTATTAACGAAAACCGGGGTTCAAGTGCTTTTTCTTAACGTAGTTTTTGTGTGATAAACCTTACCGATGCCTCCATCTAGAGTAAGACATCAAGTCGTCGCCGCTTATGAATAAACTGTTCACTTGTATTGTTAGAACAATTTGCGAGTACATGACACAGGAAATATATCCGCGGTTACGTATATATCCGCGCCTGTTTATACTGGGTGTCCAAAAACATTAGCGGGGTTTTGTTTTTGTGTTGACGTTGTAAAATTCAGTATCAATGCGGTCGTACGCGGGAATGCATCGTACTTTTTGCGTGCAGGCCTATCAGCGATAGGTTTAGCGACAAAGCCAACTTTCATTTGAACGGACACATAAACAAGCAGAAATTGTCGCTAATGGGTAGAGGAGAATCCAAAACAGAAACATCAGCTAGCACTTCACAGCCATAAGTCTGGGCTGCAATGTCAAGTAAAGGCGTCATCGGTCCGTACTTCCACGTAGATCAACTCGGTTGAGCACTCACTGTGAATAGTGAAAGTTACTGCAAAATTGTAAGAGACTTTTTGGCGCAAGAATTGTAAGAGCTTCATGGATACAACTCAAGAACATGGTTCCAGTAAGACGGAGCCACTTGCCATGCTACTGTCTTATCAATTGCTGCGATAAACGAATTATTCCAGAACAAAGTGATCTCGTAGAGGCACCTTTAACTGGCCTCCCCAGGACACTTGATCTCAGTCTTCTTGGCTATTTTCTGTAGAGATAACTGAAAAGTAAGGTATACGAGAAAACACCGACGAATCTGACGCAATTGCAGCACATTATCAAATCAGAAACGGCGACAACCTCACGAGCAATGTAACAACGCGTTGTCTCCAAACTTCGTTTGAGTTTAGAGCAATGTCAGCAGCGTGATGGTCGACATTATTTTTTTAAATAATTTTGCAGTTCAATATCTATAAATAAAACATTAAAAAAACCTATTTGATTGTTTATATTTTTTATTTTATTCAGCTACCAAACCTCCGATACTCTTTTTGGACACCTTGTAGTACTAGAATTTCTATTGTAAATACTGCTTCTAAAGTACCTACCCACTACTGGGACTATTAATTCAATTCAAGGATTAAAAAACAATTTTATAACATAAAACACTTACCTATGCAATCCTGGTAGTATCATAATTATGCCATGAATGCTTCACATTGATACAAGAAGGAACTCCATTAGATCCCGAACTGATACCTGAACCTACATTTGGTCACAGTGATGGTGTGCTTTGGATGTGGACAGTCCATGGTACGTGTTGCAAGGCGTTCCCAAGTGCATCCCAATTCTGCCGTCGTAAGAAAAAAGGGCACAACTAACATTAAAAAAAAAACCTACAAAAAATTGAGCAGATTAGCCTTTTTTTTCTGATTCTAAATATGTATGTAACTCAATTTTTTTTAAAATGTTAGTTGTGCCCTTTTTGTTTACGACGGCAGAATTTTCCTCAGAGATACGTGGTATTAAGATGGACAACATTACATCAGGTAGGTACACTGCTTTGCAGTTAATCTTTCCCTAAAGCTAGGTAGATTTTATGGCTATTTCACTGTGAGATTAAACGTATTTAATGGTTCTAGCATCTGTTCATCAATGCGTACAGCAAAAGAGTGGAACTCACTACCTACGTCTGTGTTTCCGAGCGCATACAACCTTAATCTCTTCAAAGTGAGAGCGAACAGGCTTCTTCTGGGTAAGCTCACTCCATCGTCGACATTGTCTCTGTCACCTCTGACCTAGACTAGAGTCAAGAGCAAACCCATCTCAAATAAAAAAAAAAAAATCCTCCCAACTACGGGACCAGTCATTGTGTGTGGTCCGATACGCGATTGGCCAGTTTTTTGTTCCATGGTGCCCTTAATATAGATGGTGATGGTGAAGTTATAAGAAAAACTAATGTAATTACTGTTCCGAATATAGTTACAAATTAGGGTAAACAAAGGAAGAACAAGCGATTATTTATAGCAGCTTTTATCATAATGTGTAACATGAGTTATAGGTGAATGTGAGAGCTAGTTATAATAGCTTCATTATGGCGAGTAAATCCTAGGGGATTTACTCGCCATAAGAGCCGTGTGTTGCGCCGACCCCAAGTAGCATGGGACGTGGGTAGGAAGATGATGACATATAGGCATGATTTGACTTCGTGAACAGAGTAAAAAAGTTTGTATGTTAAGGATAATCTTCGGAACTACTGATCCGATCCCGAAAATTCTTTCACTAATGGCACAGATTAATACGGATGATACACTCCGTCCATGCAGTTTAGGTATGAAGCTACAAGTACGCGGCGGGCCTGTCGCACTGGGCCAATTAAGTAGGAATGCCGCGATTAGAAGGTATAAGAGTTACGCGTTAGAAACAAAGGCAACTTGTAGGTGAATATAACTGTAGGTAATAAGCGTTGTGCGACCTGAATTGCACTTTATTGTGTCGTTACAAGAGTCGCTTTTTATTTTATTAAATGATTTTGAGTGTCACGTCTGTATTAATCTGTGTTAATGCGAAGATACAAAATCAAAACTAATCAAAATCAAAAGTCATTTATTAAATTCAAACTAAGCTGAGAATCAACACTTTTCGAACGTCAAAATTACATAAGAGTCTTCTAAAACGTCCGCTATTTACCACTTCCTGGTGTTTTATCTGTGCAGAGGTGTGTCGTATACTTTCATTCCGGCGTGCGTGTATGACCAGATGTATAAATGTAAACGCAGCAAAAGGAGTATTTAAGGATTGTAGCAGGCGGCGGTCTGTATTTTCTGCCTAACCTGTTGGGAAGACGGCGTGAGTTTATACATGTATATATGTACAGACGCCAGCACATCAAGCTACTACAATCTGTCAGATTTCTTTAATAGATTTTCGACTTTATTGCTAAAGTATTAGGTTCAAGGTTGATTGGGAAAATCTGACAGTTTCGGGTAGGTTGACCTGCTGGCGTCTGTACATGTACATTCTTTCACTGAGTGTCGAATTACAGATTATGTCCTTGTTGACTGCATTGAAATATTACTATCTCACACCATTTTGACCAATTAATAGCCAGTGTTTCAATACTTAAAAATACTCGAAACAATTAAATTAATGTATTTTGTAATACCTAAAGTGCAGGTATAATATTTATAGCAAAAACCTCTTCTCACACAAGAAAACCTCGCACTGATGACCACTGTTTCTCACTGCAAGTTGACGATTTCAAATTCAGACTATTAAACCCAAATAGCCCACGACGTTTTTCTTAACTACAAGCCACTGAAAAACTCTCATTAGTACATACATGTCTGTGGTATTAAATCACTACAGCGGAACCATAGATCTTCTAGTCACCAAGTCCTATTGAGTGTGCAAAATGCACAGATAAAAGAAAAAGTATTTAAACTAAAACCTTGTTTATATAGTATGCACATTGCGCATATCTAAGCAAAATGTCTTATCGAATTCCCAAGGTAAGCACTAGCCATATGTAATACGTATCAAAAGACGTACGATTTTCAAATCATGTGCACCGAATTCAAAATTCGAGTCGAAGAAGTTTGCGGTTCACATCTGTCAGATTGACTTCGATTTTGTACCCTTTGATGTGAAAAGGTATTTTCATTTGAAAATGGAAAGCCATATTTACGCGGCGCCGTTGCATACTTGACGACTCTGCGGCTAGTGGCGGCCATTTTTTTTTTATTCAGTCACTCATAATATGTTGAACGAAGCTACAAGAGGACGCCATTTTTTTCATAATTAAAACTGGACAACTGGTTGAGTATTATGAGTGGTTATAGTTCATAGTTCTTCAAATCTAAAAAAAAAACCTTTTTGCGGCCCAAAATTTTAAAATCGTTAAAATATTGTGTTTTATTTGTTGCAGGGTTGACGTCGTTACAATCGCTACCTAAGCTTGGTGTTCGGACGCAGCGACTACTGTAGTAGAAGTACTGAGACTTATGCTTTGGCTAAACGGTTTTCTTGTCATAGTAGCATATCTGTCAAAACATCTCTGCGTGAGTGTGCTCACCTCTTTTCATCTATAATGGAAAATTTATGAAAAATTGCGAACATTAAGCCCCGTGCAGGCCCTTAGGCGACTTGTGTCAAGAGACTCGCGCACGTCATCTGTTTCTATCCATCGATCTGCATGTCGCGTCGAGGTGGTTTATGCTTGATATGCTCTAAACAACTTCTTTAATTTTTTAACCGACTTCGAAAAAAAAGGTTTGTAATTCGTCTATATATTTTATTTTATATTTTCTCCTCAGTCGCTGTCGCAAACTGGTCTCGCTTAAATGTGTAGCTCGTGACCACGAGGTTAATCACTGAGCTGTGGCTGGTGACAGTCGGCTAGTGTGCTGCGATACTTATTACAAGCTAGTTTCAGTGTCATTCACAACGCACCAGGTTAATACATGTGTGCATTCGGACGTTATTTTAAAGACGTTTACGGTTCGATGACGCGGCTCTTTTTAATGCGTTCTGTAAACCTGTTACAAGATTTTGTGGCAGCTTATTTTTAAATATCATGAATATATCCATCATGAGCCCCATGTAAAGTCAGGGAAATAAATTGTTTATCAAATTGACTACCAACGTAAATTATCCGTATATTCAAATCAGAACTATCATTCTTTGACACCTGTAAAATGGCACACATCATGCTGACGTAGTGTATCAATGAGGTTGGCAACTGTCAAAGTGGCGTTAGTATAGCGTTAACCAAAATTATTTTCATTTGTATGAAGTATTTGTTTGTTTATGATTTTACTAGCTCTTGCCCGCGACTTCGTCTACGATCCAGGATGAATAGTAGCCTATGTCCTACTCCAGGGAATGGTATGGGTAGCCATGTGCCAAATTTCATCCAGATCCGTTCATCCGTTTCCGCAAAAAGTTTCTTTAATAATATAATTCGAAAGAGACGTGGCGCCATCTATATTAATACGAAAGTTATTGTTGTTTTCCTCGGGAACAGTACTTTTTTCGGGATGAAAGGTACCTTATGTCCGTTTCTGTACACCTGACAACGTATATAAGCAAAATTTCAAGATGATCGGTTCAGTGGTTTAGGCGTGAAAAGGTAACAAACAAACAAACTTACTTTCGCATTTATAATATTAGTTAGGATAAAATGCCTAAGTAATGTGAGGTGCCTTATTGCAAAGAAATAGGTGCACACCAATTTTCGATAGCTGTAGAAGTAAGAAAGAGTGGTTAAGAGATATAAGGAGGCCCAGTTTTAAACCGGAAAAAAAATTCTAGGTCATGTCGTCTTCATTTCCTGGAAACAGCTTACCAAAAAACCAGTAAGTATACAAATATGTCTACTTACTGTTTGTAAACAATAGAAAGGACTTTTATAGAAAGGAGTATATTGAGGGATATTGAGGAGTATATTTGAGGAGGGGGGAGGGAAGGGGAGGGGTTGGAGATCCCTCCACATGGGGTAAGTTTAGGAAATGCATAGAATTTTTTAATGAATTTTTTAAATTTTATTTTACTGTTTATTTCACTGTTATGTGTTCCATATGAAATTGTATGTCCAATTTGGCTTTTTCTAGTAATGTGAAAAGTATCGCTTTATTGTGTATTTCCTACAAACAAAACTATTTCATAAATAAAAATGCTTGATGTATAATTTTAAGGACCTTTCAATAAGGTCTGCTTTTCTTCCTTGTAAGGATGAGGCCAAACGAACGTAATTATTTGAGCTGTGAGTCGCGTGAATGAGATGAACTCATTTTGCGTCAATTATGCTCGTTTGGCCTCACTCTAAAGAACCACCTCGTTTTTCCAGTTCAGCCTTTAGCTCGCTTATTTGCTATGTTGAGTACATGTTTTTCGTAGTATCCATCTTGGTATTATGATGAAAAAAAAATCACAAAACCAAACACACAAATTGAAAAACAAATGTGACAGGGGAAAGCTATGCTAGCGCCATCTGTCAAAAGTTTTAAGTTGCTAACCTCATTTGATAAACAATTTAATAGCCCTGAACGTATACATATATGATTGCATGAGGGTAGTTTTCCAAATGATCGATATTGACGTTAATATACTCGCATAGGGATAGATGTATGTCCGTTCTTAACCTTTTCCCAGTTCAGTGAACCACATAAGGTTTATGGCGATTGGTTAACTATTGTATCTACTTCGTGGTGGGTCAGTGTGTGTCAGTGTGGATCTAATAGGCTTCATGTAGCCAAGTAACATGCCCTTGACCCAGCTTAGGTAGCTGTAGAGCCTCCTCAGGTCTCGGTCGAGGCTCTTGGCTATTATGCTATTGGCTATCATGACTGTCGGCACAATGACTGATGTATCCACATCTCATATGTCGAAAACCTCGGGAGCCAGGTCAAGACACATAATCTGTAATCTGCTTATGTTCTGAACAAAATCTTTATATTAATACGTGATGCAAAAACTTTGTGTGTTTTACGAAAATTACGCGGACAAAGGTGTACGAAATTTGGCATAGTTAAAGTTTCTAAGATGGAGGAGTGCAGAAAGCTAATATTTTTATAAAATAAGCAAAAAAAAAAAAAAACAATCTGCCTAGCCTTTTCCCAACTATGTTGGGGTCGGCTTCCAGTCTAACCGGATGCAGCTGAATACCAGTATTTCACATGGAGCGACTCCACAACCCAGTTATTGGGTAATACGATACCCCTTGGTAAGACTGATTGTCAGACTTTCTGGCTTCTGACGACCGAGAGCCGGGACCAAAGGCTTAACGTGCTTTGCGAGGCACGGAGGAGTCTCGGTATGTAAAGATGGGCACCCATCCACGGACCAACCCCGGCAAGCGTAGCTTAACCTGATTGATCGACCCATGCGGCTGTTATTACTTAGCCACAAACTCCTTATTTTAATATAATAAGCGTTATATTTATATTTCTAATTTTTATGTATGTGTAATAGCATTAGAAATAAATGAAATTAATAAAAATAAAAATTACACACACTACCATGAACACATGTAATATGTGGCCTCCTTGCTTCGCCTTACATTTATTTCTTTTTACATTATGTTATGTCATCCCGTTTGTCACTGACACATGAACAAAACTAATTACTGAAACTATAAAATAACTATGGTCGAATTTCGTCCACTGGCCGATCACTAGTATTTATAAAAGTTACTCATTTTTACGGTGTAAACTTAATGAAGTAAATAAGCGAGCAGACGGTCTGTGGATGTTTCCTGCAACCCATTCTATATTGAACAAAGAATATTCCTCTGAACTCAAATGGAAACGAAAGACGAACATTATAAACAGAACTGATCTTCAAGAAAAGTCCTCCTTTCAAAACCTAAGAACTACTTTTTATAAATATTCTTCTTCAACAAACATTCAAGTCCTAATACCCAGGTCTTAATACCTTACAAAGAAGAAAGGCCTATTGTCTCAACTGAATCTGTAAAGTTTCTGAGCCTTAGAGGCCATTGATTAGAGAGCCTGTTCAAAGATGGCGAGGGCACGTGGAACGGATTTCATTAAACGTTTTACGTATTTTTTATGTGTTGAAAGCAGTGATTTTATAAGTAAAAAGAGGTAGGTAAGTGACCTACCCAACATTCGATCTTCAAAAACGGCACACTATCACATTATTAAACTCGCCACAAAATAATAGGTCCGTTTAGACATGAGCGTGTCCCTCTTTGTCCCGATATGTTTGTCTCTCTTTGGCATATGAAACGATATGGGCTGGTTGAAAATGGTTGAAACACGTGAAATCTTGCCCGTGCAATGATTTTGTGTAAAATAAATAAATAAATAAAAATGTCTTTATTGTCGCCATTAATATATTCGTCTTATCTTAGAGTAGTCTAACATATGCATCGTATTAATGTGTCGTATCTTATTTCGATGTGGTAGAAATGTTGAACTTTTCCTATTTGCACAGACAAAAACATTAACATTAAATTTTTGTTTTGGATTTATTTTGAACTATTTTGGTTTTCGGTAGAAATGACAATCGTTTGTCGGTCGTGGATGTCGCAAAAGAGAAGGTTTACATAAAAAATTGGTCAATACTACCAGTAGCAGGAAACATGTTAATAAAGAATGTCTTGCCAGCATAGATAAAGATTGTGCATTTGGCTCCATCACTGAAAATTATTGGTATAAAATTATACAAAAATATTTAAAAGGCCAAACCTTTGAAATATGTTTACCTATAGCACCCGATGACACATACACGCCATTTTGTTTGCTCATAATCAATTTAGATTACACTTTTTTGATCCGGCCACATCCAGTTTGAACCAGTTTCTATGATATCCACAGAGTACCCTTTTACGCTTCGCGACCGTCTTTATCGACAGTATTAACACCCGAGTTTGAGGTATGATCAAATTGCTGGGTTTTATGATGACCAAGTACTTTCAGCGCTCATCAGTCAGTTTTGAATGAAAGTTCTGGATTGTTTTCGGAATTTTGAAAATGGGTAGGTATGGCTAGGAAGATGATACGCGATTACAATCGCCAACTACGTAATACAATTACCAATTATGGTGATTATCTCAGTGCTATGACATGATTGGGTTATATCATAGTTCAATAATACATATTTCCTATTCAATATGTGTAATCCATTTAGCGAGTCCAAAAGCTATGTTCAAAAAATGTTTTTTAACATAGAATAAACAAAATAATAGGTTGGGGAAAAAGTTTCTTCGCATTTTTTAAGAAAATTCAAAACATTTTTTTAATATAGTTTATTTACATTTAACTAAAGTATGTAGGTACCATTTTGTTCGATAACTTTTTGCCATCTTGTAGTTAGGGACATGATCCCATTGCTATAGAAATTTTGGGACTTCTGGTCAAAATACCGCGACAAGTGGTTTTGGCAGTCCTCTCGTGATGTTAACCTGGCACTGCCTAAAGAATTCTGAAGAGACCGAAACAGGTGGAAATCTGAAGGTGCAAGGTCAGGACTATACGGCGGATGCATTAACACCTCCACCTCAAGATGTGTGAGGTCTAGCGTTATCATGATGAAAAACCACACCCCTTCTGTTGATTAATTCCGGCTGCTTTCTCTCAACTTCTTGCTTTAATCTCATCAGTTGTTCGCAGTAGAGTTCAGAATTGATGGTCCTGCCTGGTGGTAACAGCTCATAATGAATAATGCCCTTCCAATCCCACCACACACACAGCATCACCTTGTTGCGAGTTAACCCGGGTTTCGCCACAGTCTGTGAAGCCTGACCGGCCTTGACCACGACCTTTTTCGCACGTTATTGTCATACGTGATCCATTTTTCATCACCAGTTATCAGCTTCTTTAAAAATGGTTCGGTTTCATTACGTCGTAATAAAGAATCACAAACGAGTACACGGTTCATTAGGTTTCTTTCAGTGAGCTCGTGAGGTACCCAAATGTCGAGCTTTTTTGTGTACCCAGTTTTTTTCAAATGCGCCAAAACTGTTTTGTGGTCAGTTTCCAGTTCTTCAGCTACGTCGTAACTACTGATATGCCGATCTTGCTCCACTTTTTCAAAAATGGCATCCATTTTATCCGTAATAGGGCGACCAGAGCGACGTGCATCTTTGACATCAAAATTTCCGGATTGAAAACGCTTAAACCAAATTTGTGCTACTCTCACAGACACTAAACTAGGTCCATAAACATTGCAAATTTTTTTCGCGGCTTGCGTTGCCAGTTTACCTTTTTTGTAGTAAAATTTTAAAATGTAAAATCTTTAAAATTTAAACTTTCAATGATACCAAAACCAGCCAGATACAAATAGAATAGCCAAAGAGATTTTATTACAAGTTCATACATCTTTATTTGCCAAATAAAGATTATTATATATATACATACTATAATGCGAAAAGACTTTTTCCCCAACCTAATATTATTTTATATTCATTATTTATATTTATGTGATAGAAGTTTATGTACAGATTACAGGAAAAATAAAATGATGTCTCTAAATATCACACTTTTTTTAAATATATGATGGTAAGGAACCCTCGGTGCGCGAGTATCACTCGCTCTTGACCGGTTTTTTATTTAAAAACAAATGAGCTCACTTTCAAATTGTTTGCGATCACTTGCGTGAGGTTCAAAGTGAACTAACTGTACAGAATAGAAAATCTTTTCTACGTTATAAACATTTTCTTTAATATTGAGGTATATATTTATTTAATCTCTGACGGCTGAATGTCGACTGAATAACGTGTGAGTAAGGATTAAGTTTTTTAATAAAAGCCTTGTTGAACCTATAAGCCTCCCCTAGCCATAGAATAAGAATGTATAGAAGTGAAACTCCCGCTCCAAATGCATTCGTAATGTTGTTGTATTTTTTCATTCCACAATGTGAACTTGGGTGGTTAAATTATTTAGAGAGGTTATTATACAGGTTAGTGATTATAAAGGTGAGCGTCCATTGGTCCGCACCGGTCGCAACGCACGCATGGCACGCAGCGGATTTTGGTTTAATTTGTATGAATTTATATAGCACTGCGTCTATCGATACCGCCCGCACTGAGCAAATATAAATATGAACAAAAAAGGCGTTGCCTGCCACTGACGTCTCAAGGTATTCCTTGTAACGTCATCGGCACGCAACGCATTTTTTAATTCACTGCGTCACCGTGAAAATTACTGTGAGCGTGAAGTGAGCTGTCAGTGTCATCCCACTGATGCTGGGGATTGCTGAAGCATAACATTTACATTTTTTTTTTTCATCTAGACTAGTCCTTATGTAAAAATAAAAAAATACAAAATTGAGTTTCTGACTGCATTTCTGTTTTGCTAATGTTTAGACTCGTGCTCATATAAACGAGTGGCACGTGTCCACACATTACCTACATTACCTAATCTAGTCCTAGTTCAACAATAAATATATTATTACAATATTAAAATGAATGATCAAAAGAATTAGCATAAATTTATTATTAAAATCTTGATTAAAATGATTATAAATGTAAAGGTTGGTCAATCCCTAGCATCAGTGGGATGACAACGTCTACTAACCACAACAACAGACTAAATTAACAATCTGGACACAGTGGTCGCACGCCATCAGCAACTCCATTCAATACGTTGCGTGTCGTGAGTGCGTTGTGGCCGGCGCGGAGTGGACGTTCTCCTTTAGATACTGTATCCGTCAAGGGGGTGATTCTAGCCGTCATATTAAATAACTTTCTCCATTAAACTCATATCCGATTAGTTAGACGGGTAGAATCACCCCTAGACAGATGCAGGCTACTGAGTCGCCACCCTGTAGGTATATAATAATCTCCTTTTATATTATATACTTATTTCCTGCGAGAGAAAGCTTTGACATACTTATATTATTAAGGAAAATTCCACATGATTGCCAGGACTGTATTGCTTGCGGCACATGCTATACGCTTCGTTCGTGACAGCTGGCATTAAAGTAGCAAGATAGTGAGCAGCGGTCTGTGGTTATTTCTACATGACATACAAAGGAAAGTTCAAGCGTTCCGCTTCTACACGATTTTCTTATTCTATGCACACATAAAACGTGGTTGAGGCAACGTGAGGTCGCCTAGTCTACACGGCTTTTCTGTGTGCATCGACTACCTTGCGTGACGTCACTGAGAATGCGGTGGGTACCGAATACTGAGCTTTGATGTTTGACGTTTTGGGGTTCATTCTATGCTGTGATCATTTTGTGTGAAGATTGATGGAAATTAATATTTTACTCGCCAAACAATTGTAAAGGTTCTTTTCAAAAAAATATTTAATGCCTTTGGTTCTTCTGGACAATTGTCAAAATAACACACCAGCTGTAACAAAGCGGCAACCATGGCAACGCCCCCAATGACACAACTTTGTAACATCGCTTGGTAGAAACATGTCGATGCAAGATAATCATTTTTGCAAAAAAAAAAAAAAAATTAAGTTTTAAAAATAAAATGAATTCTGGTGCAAATAAGAATAACAATAATCCATAGGGATGTTATTCAATAATATAGTGTATGAATAGTGCACGAAATTATACAGTGAACCACATGAAAAGCCATATTATACATTTTTATAATTAATTATAAGGCATTTTATCTGGTTCACTTTTTGATTTCGTGTATTGACGTTCAAACACAAATATCGTGTCATACCATCGCCATAAATATTATAATAGGTATTAAGAGGAAATTTTGCCAATTTCGCTGATTTACGTGATTTTATAGACGTTATTTTACAGTTAAAATACTGTTTTAAATGCACAACATGACAGATTATTTCAATTATGATCTAATGAATGAGCTACTTTTTTATTTTTATTATGTAATTTTGACTAATCGAGATAAAACAGGAGATTATTTTGTGAATTTGTGCTGTAAGAGGTTTACGAATCGACTACGGGTTACATCGTTTTGACATCTAAAGGATATAAAAAAATAAAATATATTCTTATGAAAGTCGTTTATACAATGAATGCATCACTTTTTACCACTTTCACATATTTAAAAAAAAAAAAAATTAACTTATCGTTAGTCGAATTTTAGAGAAAATGGGCAAATAATTGCTATTGATTTCGGCTACTTAGAACATTAAAGTTCATACAATTAAAACAACAGAAATAAAAATTTCAGTTCCAAATCAATCAATTTCATGAAAAAAAAAAACAATAATAATAATAATAATAATTGAAACTGTTTGCCACCAACAAATTGCAACTGCTGGAGTCACTAAAAGTAACTAAAACTTTTAGTGATTCCATCAGGATGGAATTTGGTGTAGATAATTGTGCAGTCATGCATGTAAAGAGGGGCGGGATTGTGGAATCTGAGGGACTACAACTCTCAGATTCTATAAACCTGAGATCACTCTCCGCAACTGATACCTACAAATACCTGGGTATGTCAGAGGGGTTAGGCATTAACGGACCTGACATGAAACAATCGTTGCAGGAGCGCTTCTTCGGTCGCCTGAAAAAGGTACTTAATAGTTCTTTGTCAGGCGGCAACAAGGTGCGCGCCTTTAACGGTTGGGTCATGCCGGTCCTGATGTACTCCTTTGGCATACTAAAGTGGACCCAGACGGAACTAGACGCCCTGGATAGGAGAGTCCGGTCACTGCTGACTGCAAACCGGATGCATCACCCACGTTCATCTGTCATGAGGCTGTACATTCCGCGGAAGTGCGGGGGTCGAGGTTTTTTAAATGCTAAGACCCTCCACAACCGCGAGGTGTGCAGTCTCAGAGAATATTTTCTCAAGGCTGACGTGGGTATGCACCGAGATGTGGTTGCAGTGGACAAGGGACTCACCCCGTTGTCCTTGGCTAAAGAGAACTGGCGCAAACCTGTGGTGCTTAGTACCAACGACCGCAAGGAAGTATGGCAAAGCAAGGAGCTTCACGGACGCTTTTTCCGGGCCCTTCATGGGCCCGACGTAGATTTCTTAGCGTCCGTGGCCTGGCTACGCTTCGGTGACCTCTTTGGGGAAACCGAAGGTTCAGTCTGTGCGATTATGGATGAAGTTATGCTAACAAATAACTACCGGAAGTATATAATGAAAGACGGGACGATCGACATATGTCGGGCATACCATTGTCCCGGTGAGTCTATCAGACATATTACTTCTGGATGTTCTCGTTTAGCTAACGGCGAGTATTTGCACAGGCATAATCAAGTAGCCAGGATTATCCATCAGCAACTTGCTCTGAAATACGGCCTTGTGGACTCTGAGGTACCGTTTTACAGGTATGTGCCCGACCCAGTTCTCGAGAATGACCATGTCACGTTATACTGGGATCGATCTATTATCACTGACAGGACTATTGTAGCCAATAAGCCTGATATAGTGGTAATAGATCGATCAGTGCGCCGCACAATGATAATCGATGTCACTATCCCGCATGACGAGAACCTCGTGAAGGCTGAGAAGGAGAAACAATTGAAGTATCTCGACTTAGCCCACGAGGTTGTCGCTATGTGGGACGTGGACTCGGCAATCATTGTGCCGATAGTCGTTACGGTCAATGGCCTTATCGCTAAGAGCCTCGACCAACATCTCAAGAGGCTCTCGTTGGGTGGCTGGGTGAAGGGCCTGATTCAGAAGGCAGTACTCCTTGATACGGCGCGTATTGTGAGGAGGTTCCTGTCTCTGGGACCCTAACCACCGGTAGCTTGGACCCTGTTCCCCATGCCGGTGGATTTCTATTTTTTATATTTTTAAATGTTTTTTTTTTTAATTCTAATATTTAAAAATATAATTTATATGTAAAAAAATGAATAAAGGAGATAATAATAATAATATAATAATATCCTAGGACATTGTTCACACACGGTCATCTGATCCCAAACTAAGCAGAGCTTGTACTATGGAAACCAGATAACTGATATACTACATACACTACTTTTTGTTTGTAAATACATACTTATATAGATAATTACACCCAGACTCAGGACAAACAGACATGTTCATGCACACAAATGTTTGTCCTGGATGGGAATCGAACCCACGACCAGCGGCATGGCAGGTGGTATCTTAACCAACCACGCCATCTGGCCTGTCAATATTAATATTATATATCACAATAAAAAGTTGCCAATAAAAAATCTATTAAAACAACATCTCGCATTATAATACTCGACGCAAAATAAAAAGTATATATCATATAATAGATCATAATAAATTGAAATGATCTTTCATGCTGTGCAATTAAATTTATGGAAATACAGTATTTTAACTGTAAAATCACGTAAATCAGCGAAGTCGGCAAAATTTCGTATATACAGGGTGTCCGGTAATGAATGGATAACCTTGAAATGTCTTATAGTATAACTTATGGCCGTTCAGAAAAAAAATTGAAACAAAATATATCATAAGTAGTACCTAAGTTATGATTTTTTTAAAAGAAAGGTCTAATTTTTTTTACCTTGTTTTACTTTTATGAACACTACGATCAGAAATGAATGGATTCCATCGGTTTGTTGTTATTTTATTATTATACACGAACTATGCTAATAGATAAACAGTCAATAGTATGACTAGCTATTGCACTTTTTTATTAAAAAATTAGCAGATTAATTAATTTTAGAAAAACTTTGCAAAATTTATTTTTTAAACTATGTTTAAACATCTTGGGTATAAAAAAAATGTATGAATACATGAGTGGCCAATAATTTTAAAATAATGTCACTTTCAAGTAGATTTTATAATGGTACAATTCATAAATGTATCTACAATAAATAGTGAATTATTGCGATTAATGTAGAAAAGGAGAAAATTTTACTAAATATCAAAATTTGTAATATGGGAACATTTTTTAAATTTAATTGTACCTGAACTTTGGGGATTAATAAAAAACAACATTTTCTAATTCCCAACCGTGTAAATTATGAAGATTCATGTATCCATCTCTTTTGAATGTTGACTCGTCGCTCCACAGAATTTTATTAAAAAATTGCGGGTCTTCTTCGATTTTTGCCAGCATTTGTCGGCAAAAACGCAATCTAGCTGCATAATCTCTTGGTTGGAGAGTTTGCACGCGTGTAAAGGGTGGAATCTCGTGGTAAGGGTGGAATTTATTTTTTTTCAAAATATCGTGCACGGTCGATTTTCCGATACCTGTGCGTCGAGCTATTGTTCGTGTAGAGGTAGAAGGATCGTTTTCGACTTCCTCAAGCACGGCTTCTTCTACATCAAGACGAGCGATTCTTCCACTGCTTGTACCACCGACACCACTACCAGGCAATCTTCCTTCGGAGTAACAACCGTGGACACGAATAAATACGCGGTAGTCTGGGTGGCGCGCATTAGGGTATCTCTCCCTATAGAGCGCTGCAGCTGCATTTGCGTTACCTCTGCATTCTCCATAAATGTAATGCATATTTGCATATTCTTGTGCCGTATACTGACGTGGCATTTTGATACACAAAAACACAAAAGTCCAGTTTAGTCCAAAAACAAACCAAATCGTCGCAAATATCACCAAACAAAACAAGTCCAAATCAGTAAGCAAAACGAATAGTCCAATAAAATAGCCACGTGGTCGTTTTAACACTGATTCAAAGTAAATCACGATAATTGCAAACGGAAACTAAATAAACACATGCGAAGTCGAGCAAGTCGAGAAACGCACTAAAAGTATGAGTGCTTACCTGATGTTTTACATTTATTTCCTCTCTCTCGCACCTAGCCGATTCAGACCCTCTTTGTCTAACATAACACAAAATAATGACAGCACGGCGTGCGCGCAGGTAGCAAATATGAAGGTCACACGACCTATTTCACGCTTTTAAAGTAACTATTTTAATCATTATGAGTATTTGTAAATTTCTGACAATTTGGTTTCAATACGCAATTTTTATTCACTACAAATTCCTTAAATGTATTTTTGATTAATCTTCAGTGGTCAGAAGCAATTTAATTTAAAAAAAGTTCCTACATTACTTTTGACATTTGGTAAAATTTTCTCCTTTTCTACATTAATGGCAATAATTCACTATTTATTGTAGATACATTTATGAATTGTACCATTATAAAATCTACTTGAAAGTGACATTATTTTAAAATTATTGGCCACTCATGTATTCATACATTTTTTTTATACCCAAGATGTTTAAACATAGTTTAAAAAATACATTTTGCAAAGTTTTTCTAAAATTAATTAATTTGCTAATTTTTTTAATAAAAAAGTGCAATAGCTAGTCATACTATTGACTGTTTATCTATTAGCATAGTTCGTGTATAATAATAAAATAACAACAAACCGATGGAATCCATTAATTTCTGATCGTAGTGTTCATAAAAGTAAAACAAGGTAAAAAAAATTAGACCTTTCTTTTAAAAAAATCATAACTTAGGTACTACTTATGATATATTTTGTTTCAATTTTTTTTCTGAACGGCCATAAGTTATACTATAAGACATTTCAAGGTTATCCATTCATTACCGGACACCCTGTATATGGCCTTTTAAAATAGGAAACGCCAAAAATTTCAACCTATTCAGTTGTTTGGAGAATAAGCACTAATGCGATCAATAAATAATTTACATTATGTCTTTGCATGAGATCATAAATGGTTCAGGGTGAAATATTTGGATATGTTCAGTTCTAAATACTGTTGGCTCTTTTATTTATTCTATCCCTAGATACAACACACTAAAGGTCATATCACACATATTAACTCGGAAACGGATCGTCACCGTATCGTTTTCGTTCGTGAGCTTGTCCCGAGGCGAGGCGATTACGTTACGATTCCGATTAGTGTGCGTTGCATACAAAGAAGTTAATTCAAAGAATACTTCATACAAAGAATGCTGCACGGCTCGAGCTGAAACGGTGATGATACCTTTCCAAGTTGATATGTGTGCTTATGACCTTTAAACGTCGCTCACCTTCACTGAACTTCATAGCAACTTTTTCTTTTTGATAATTATGTAAATTTATATAACTGTATGTAAGGTATTAAAAAAAATATTACGAACTTTAAGAGGCCATCCAACTGAATAACTTTTACTATGGGACCAACTTTGAACTCACGAAAAAAAAACAGCTGGTCTATACAGTTCATAAACTTTAATATGGAACAGCAGATATTTTTTTTCGCGGTTTCAAAGTTGGTCCCATAGTAAAAGTTATTCTAGTCTAAGCACGCCTTAAGGTTTTTACCGGCGCCAACGACCTTGCGTATGTGGGCGGAGCTTTGTACTACTCCCCGCACCACCCGAACCTAAACATCGCGCGCGATGCTTCGCTAGGGTGTACACGATTACTGCCGCGCGCGACATACAGTAATTAATAAATAACAGCAGTCTTATTACAAACGATTTAAACACATGTTCAACGCGTATTTTATGTTTTTTTATGTATGGATATTATAAATACCTACAAACAAGGTATTAAAAAATTAACTTTACAATCTTTAAGGAGTGGCAACACATAAAACATCTTGTTTAGATATTTCTTTATTAGTCACATCAATCACATTCTGAAATAAAAGTACAGACGCCAGCAGGTCAACCTACCCGAAACTGTCAGATTTTCGCAATCAATCTTGAACCTAAAGCTTTAGCAATAAAGTCTAAAATCTATTAAAGAAATCTGACAGATTGTAGTAGCTTGATGTGCTGGCATCTGTACATTTCTACAAGTTAACAATTATACAACGTGGCGCTGCAATGGCGACATGAAATCAACACACGTATATGGTTCCACAATCTCGTTTTATAAGGATATTTTAATTTCATTAAACGTTATTATTTATTGATTTATTTATAATTTTCTAAAATAGCATCTTAGAGCAACCTGTATAGCGCAGAGATGAATTTAAAAAGCGAACGAAAAAAGGGTAAGGGATTTTGAACACTATATGATATTAAATTCATGTTATGTAGGACCTGATACTCGTATGGAACCCTAGAGGTACATCTAGACGAAAGCGAGAGCCTACACCTCAAATAAAAATGTAGGTACTATAAGACAAGATTCTAGTGTATGTCCAAGGATATATTCAAGAACCAAGAATATTAGTAGCTAAAAACAATCGGTATCGGCATTTATTTCAATGCTTGCACGTACGAAGTTGCGGGCATTGCTAGTATCATAACTTTTTTGTTGATATGCATGTCTTTCGAAAAGAAAACCAATATTGGCAGCATAAACTTGTTTATTGACAGATTACTCAAAATTCATTAAAATTTAATTGTCTTTCGGTCAATGTTTTTCTTCTTTTTATTTGAACTTCTTCATCGTCGCTTATATTACCGAATTCTTGAATTGAAGCATTCGGAAAGTCAGTAGAGTAATAAAAAGTATTTTCTTTCTCTTCTTCATTTACTTGAATCTTGCTTTCTTTCTTGCCTGTTTTCATTTCCGTGTATTTCCTTTTTGTGGTATTTGGTTTCTGGTTTTCTACCTCTTCATGTTCCTTCGTTTTTTTATCATTAATGAGCAAGTATGTTGAGGGGATCGTGATGTTTCTTTGTCCCATTTTCTTCCCTGTTTCCATCTTCTTTTTGAGATTTCGTTTTTTTTGTCTTTGTTTACTTCCCATCTTGAACACACCATGCTTTAGAAAACGATTGTTTATATACAATTTTTTTTACTATAATATAACAAAACACACTGAATACACTAACTAATATTAATAAAGTAAAAGTATTCACACAAAAAAATATAGTCACGTAACTAGGTAGGTAAGATACCAAAAATTAAATGAAACTGTCCGTGTGGCTACACTATTCACAAAAAAAACAATGTTTATCGAAGCGAGGAGGTCGTCACGCAAAGCAGCACAGGTCCGTCCAGCAACACGTCTCGCCCCGCACTGAGATTTTGGGCGAGAACGGGGCGCAGCGTAAATTTGCCGCTAAGGATTTGCTTTGTAAATTAATTTAAAATAAAATAAAAATAATTTTAAAAAAGTAATGACATGAAATCATTTCTTATTCTTTTGTAGAGAACTGTATAAATTTATGAACACTTTTAATGAAAATTGTAGGAGTAATATGGTAAAAACTAGAAAAAACAGACCTGGGTTTAGCTTTTTTTTTCTTTAGTTATATAAACTAAAACAGATTTCTGGACACATGAAATCACTTCTTATGTACTGTAGATTATTGTATTCTTTTTCTATCAAAAATCTGCTATAGTTACTGTAAAAAATGGACACAAAGTTACTTAGTTTCGCCGTATTTTAGGGAGGACGGGCCTTAAAGTTTGTAAAACTATTTTTTTTACACCTCATAAAGGGTGACTGGTAATTATTGACCGATACTTAAACAAAGATTGTACTCATGATAATAAAACAACTTTTACTATATGACCAAACCATAATTCGCGAAAAAAAAAATCTGTTCCCTACATTTATGTTTATTTATTTATTTATTTATGTTCGCATAACTCGTCAAAATCTAGGGAGTAGCTAATTTTTCCATATTCAAAGTGTTTGTTATCGTGAGTACAACCATGCACTAATTACCAGTCACCCTATATTCGAGATTTAGTTGCACTCTATTGTAACTGTAAGCTATAGGTATAGTGGTCGAATTGAACCATGTGGCTGATACATATTAAAATAAACTAGCTGTTGCCCGTGACTTCGTCTGTGGTCCAGGATGAATAGTAGCCTATGTCCTTCTCCAGGTCATCGTCTACCCAAATACCAAATTTTATCCAAATCCGTTCAAACGTTTTACCGTGAAAGCATAATCAACAAACAAACAAACACTTTCGCATTTATGTTATTAGTTAGGAAGATGAAAAACTGGTCTATCGACATTCTAGACTCACAAAAAGTATTAGGTACTTAAAAAAATACTTAAGAGGATTGTGAAGCTGTAAATTTTCATACAAAAAGAGACGTTTTTCTCCCCGTAAACATAGTTTAATTTTTATAATTTTTGGAAATGTTGTAGGTATAATGAAAAACTAGGTCCGTACGTTTTTATTATAAAGAAATATTGCATACGATATAAGTTATTAGCATTTAAATATTTATTTTTGATATAAAATCATCCTCGAGCAATTTTATTTTTTTAAATTAAATTGAATTCAATTACTAAAAATGAAAAAGGAACAGACCTAGATTAAAGTGTACTGAATGTAATGAGATCAAAATTGTCTCATTTCGTAAAGGTTTAAGGGAGTGAAAACGTTATCGCCCGAAACAATATATAAATAATTGTATGAAATGTAGGTAATTGCCACCAAGAATCGCGCCGCGTATCGGCACTTCACAATCCTCTTAACACACTACTAAAGTTTTTTACAGTACTTAATATACACGTGGCGCCATCTATTACCATAAGCACGTTATTGTTGTTTTCCTCAGGAACAGTACCTTTTTTCGGGATGAAAGTTACCCTATGTCCGTGTCTGTACACCTGCCAACGTATATGCAAAATTACAGGATCATCGGTTCAGTGGTTTAGGCGTGAAAAGGTAACAAACAAACAAACAAGCAAACTTATTTTCGCATTTATAATATTAGATAAAATAATATTAATAAAATAATATATTAATAAATAATAATTGGGACAAAATATCTGTATTTGACTAGAAACTATACAACCGTCTGACCTGCATAAACCAGACATTTTTGACTGGGTACACGATAATGGCTACCACAGCGATTATATTAAAACCTAGTTCAAAAATTTCCTCTTTGATCTAGTGGTCGCAAGTGATACTGCTGAACATGAGGTCCTGGGTAAAATTCCCAGGATGAACAAATTGGGTTTTTCCATCAGGAATTTCTCAGTAGCAGCCTGCAGTCTGGATCTGTTGGTAGATCGGTTGTAGTACCTACGATTAATGGGCTCGCTCCCTATTACATGGGATTTAAATACAGGATGAAATTGAATTCATGGGCGTTACTTTAAGGGGTCATTATATTCATCATTATGAACAACTTTTACTATGGCACCAAACCGGAAATCGCGAAAAAAATCAGCTGTTAAATAAATGTAGAGAAAAAAAATCGCCAATTTTTTTTCGTGATTTTAGGTTTGGTCCCAAAGTAAAATTTGTTCACAATGATGAGTACAATGATGCCTTAAAAGGATGCACATGAATTTAAGTTCAACCTGTATAACTGGCGAAATTGGGTATACAAATAGTTTGGTATTGAGGGCCTTAGCACACCTCCACTGCGAAATCGCGAAGGCTTATGATGTTCCGCTTTGCGATTTGAGTAGCCAGTTAAATTAAACTACGGCGGTTTGGCTGTTATAGATTTGCGGCGGAGGTACCAGCCTATCTAGCCCTTCCAGAACACTGGCATGATATCTAAACATTGCAGGAAACAACCGCACCTTGACTCCGCTACATTCCTCAAAAAATATTTTCCTGAAACTTAGAGGCTCCATTTGTTAACCAAAGTGAACAATAAACTAAGCATAAAGGTTGCCTCATAATAAGGCACTAAACTAAATTGGAGTGAGCCTACAAACATTATCATATTATTAACGTTGTAAATAGTGTTGGGGCGCACTGGGATCTGTTGTGGGATTTCTGCTCGTTTGACGGGACTGATGTTTTGTAGTCAGCATGTTTTGGGCGGCAATCAGCGGCAAATCAGGATAAAGGTTCCTAAAAAAGGAGCAACTTTTCCTACAAAATTTTACTACTAAACTATTGATTGACTCCATCAAAAATACTCTAATAATAGTCCTCCAAACCGAATTTCGGCCATGGCAGCCAATCTCAGCGGAAATTTAATCTACGCGGGAGATATTACAGCGCAGGTGTGTGTGCGCAGACACAGGTGCACTGTCTCTTCCCTCACTCTGATAGCCTGATGGGACAGCAATGCGACACTATCTGAGAGACATGCGCAGGACCAAAGGCTTAACGTGCTTTCCGAGGCACGCAGTTATCACACTGCCAAATTCCAAACTCCAGGTTATTACTGAGAAATTCCTTACGGTAAACCAGGTAACGCTTTGATCGTCCTGGGAATCGAACCCAGAACTCCACGCTCAGCAGTCGGGCTAGTGACCATGAGACCAAGCAACGGGGCAGTTAAGTGTCTAATGCCTACGTAATACTAACTATATTTCAACGTTTCTCACTAGCTCGCAACTTTTTTCTTTTTTTTTTTTTGCGTGGAGAAATGCTCATGCATTCTCACTATCACGGGGAGATAGTGCAGTTATGTGAGACTTCAACCCACTAAAACTCCACGGTGTCCTCCTCTGCCGCTTATGGCGGGAACACGGGCACACGATAGCACTCATCCGCGAACCTGCCGCGGCTGCCCGTCACCGGACCCTCATCTGGGGAGAACCCCACTGGCGCACCAGAACACATTGCACGCCGTGACCACCCTAGGGACCAAACCAGCACATGGGCGCCAGATGACGCCATGTCTAGGCGCCCTTGGTCCCCCTGCGACGGGTCAGGTCAGAGGCCCCGCCGCCTACCACCTTCCGGCCGCAGAGGATAGGGAGAGCGGCCATCGGCATACCGACACTCCTCCTCTCCTGCAGCCCCACCGCGTTCACCATCAGACGGTGGCGACCCCGTCAAAGCCGCGGAAGGTAAGGAGAGCGGCGCACCGCAATACCGGTACTCTTCTCCCGCCGCGGCCTCCAACCTTTAGCCGCGATGTCTCCCATACGACATCGCGGCCCGCCTCAGTTGTGATGTCGCCCCAGCGGCACCGCAACCTACATGTTAGCCGCTACGTCGTCGGCTTACCGACAAAAGCGCTGACGAGCGGCCCCTCCTCGGGTGTCTCTTCGCTTCACTGTCGGTGACCAAGCCGCGGCTACGTAGCCCGCCTCGACAATGCGGGATCCCACCAGGGTGGACTAGCACGCCAACTTGTTGATAACAAATCGGGAATCGGCAATGAAACAAATTGGGAAAGTTCCGCCACTTCACATCACTATTTGCCCATATTCAGTTGATACTCACATTAGAGAGATTGCAGATTACTTCTTGCTTACATTGCTACAAGTTTACTAACCAAGTATTTTCATGTCTGCTCAGTTTCTCGAGAAATGAATTATTTATGCTTGACTGGAAATTCTATTGCAAAACAGAACTATACAGAAGGCTCAAACACAAATGGTCGTATTACTAAACAAGTTTTGACTTGGTTTAATAAAACAATAAAACTATCGAGCCAGTTTTTGGAATAAGAACGTTACTGTGATTAAAATAAAGTTCTTTATACAAAAATGGGCAACTTATTCCAGTACAGTACGTCTGAACATAGTCACTACGAACTTTCGCGCATGTTCTCTCATCACTCACACTCGCCTTATGCCACCATTAGGGACCGGCCGTGATTCATCGACCGTACTGTACCAGAGTGCGAAGATAAGTCTGCGTGCGGCTGAAATTGGAACTAACCGTATGCCGCCATCTTGTTGTAACTAATCGCCATGATTGTGCCGAAAGTAATTAAGGCAGGGATATTATCCTGAAGGTTAAACGTGCTTGTGAAGAAGAACAAGAAAAAACGGGACTTCGGTCCAGTCGCTCGCAGACTTATCTTGCGTGCACTCTAAGTATACGGCCCGAGTGAAAAAGCGTCTAGCGGGGCGTTCAGCGTCGCATGTAAGCGGCGAAGAGCATTCACTGAGCGCCGCTCGGCCGTCACTCAGGACACACGCGAGTGTTTGCATGTGTTTAATACGAACGTCGCACGCCCCGCCCCGCCGGACGCTCGAGTCGAGCGTGCACTCAGGCCGTACACTATGTTGGCAGTTGTATACTTTAGCCCCTTAATCATAAAAAAAAAAAAACTAAAACGCTTTATAAACCTATTTTAGTTAAAAACTGTTTTGTCAAATTCTTTCAAATTATGATTTGAGTTTGAAAGAAGAATACAAAACACTTTTAGGGTTCAGTACCTCAAAAGGAAAAACGGTACCCTTATAGGATCACTCGTGTGTCTGTCTGTCTATCTGTCCGTCTGTCACAGCCAATTTGCACCGAATCTAATGGAGTGATTATGTTGAAAGGTACAAATTCATAATTTCTGTGACCCAAATACGAACATGTAGCGTAAATAAATTAATTTTGAATATATGAGAGCAATTTATTTCGGAAGGCAAACAAGAAAATTAAAAAAAAAAAGTATTTGCAAACTGTACCGTGTGATATATCAAATGAAAGGGCTTGCTTTGAGGTTCTCAAATATATATAGTTTTATAATTTGAAAATAACATGTTTATGAGTTATTTTAATAAATAGACGAAAATTGACCATTTCCCATTTGTCTCCGAAACTACTGAGCCTACACAGGAAAATGTATAAGTTATGGTCTTAAAATAACATGGTGAATCTCTCAATGCGCACTATGCGCACAAACTTACATTTGCTGTTGGAATGCACGGGAGAACATGTTTTTCAACTACAATGTTAAGTTTGTTCTTGGGATAAATTCAGCCCAACTAAGGAACCCTTCATTGTGCGTGGTCCGACATGCACTTTGTCGGTTTATTTTAACTGAAATAGGTTTATAAAGCGTTTTAGGTTTTTATCTTTACTGTAGTCGGTACTATAATTCGAAATTCATAGTGAAATGTTTAGTATTGAAAAAAAATAAGATGGGAGCGTTAATTCCAATTTTGGCCAAGCGCCTGAGGATACGGATAAATCTATAATTTAGTACTTCCCTGGACCATTCGTTGCTCGAATGTCAACCGAATCCCATAGGTCCTCAACTACTGTAAACCCGCGGTCGCCATTGGATGATGGTATTTTACGTTTATATTAATTTTTTCTCAAGATCCAACGGTGTATCATCGACACTTGAGAGGTTAAGAAGCTTTCCAATTATGTACTAGAATAAAAACTCGTTCAGTATTCACAAGTACCAATTAAGTGCGGACTAGTTAGCTCATTAGCGGCTGTTTCTATAATTAAATACTACTTGAGTTTACCGGGTCCCGAAAAGCCATTTTCTTTAATTTAATAATTGCAGTACCGTAAAATTCTTTATATTAATTTGCAGTCAGAGGCAGAAAGTTTATATAAATAAACATATTATGAAAATAAGCATACATCACCCATAAGAAACAAGGTGCAAAGTTCTTGTGATAACGTAGTTTCAAAGAGGAACCTTTCCAAATCTTTACCTATGAAATTGACAATTTTTGATACCGGCTAGTGTGCTCTTTCATTCTATTTAGAATGCCAAATTCAAATTAATTCTATAATATAGCAGGACATAAAAAAAATATTGTTGTTCATTTGTTTTTCCACCGTTCTTTTTTTTTTTTTTTTGTAATCGATGTTTCTGTAACCATGGAAAAAATGGAATTGCGCGCTATTTTCGAATACAGTTCGGTCGTGGCACCAACGCAACACAGACAGCACGCAATATTAACGACGTGTATGGACAAGGTACCGCAAGTGAACGCACGGTGTGTTTTTGGTTTGATCGCTTCCATTCCGGAAATTTTGATCTTAACAGTGAGCCTCGGGGGTAAAATTTCAAATCCAACGAGGCGGTGAAAAACGCGTTTAAAGAATTTATCGATTCCCTTTCCCAGGACATGTATAGCAGAGGCATCAACAAACTTTCATTAAAATGCCAAAAGTGCATCATTAATATTTCTTTTTAAAATTGTTTGATGTTTTCTATGTAATTTCAAAGGTAAAGACCTAATAATAATCGGAACTAATATTATAAATGCGAAAGTAAGTTTGTTTGTTTTTTACGCTTTCGTGTTAAAATGGCTGAGCGGATTTGGATGAAATTTCGCGTGGGATAATTTCCGATATCCACGCGAGTAAAGCCGCGGCGGGTTTTTAAATAATAAATGACAACTATTTTATCTGGTTTTATTAAATTAACGATTGAAAACACGGAAGTGATATAAATTAAAGCAAATGAAATAAAATAACGATTTTCATCTGCGACGTTTTATTCTGCGTGTGGCTGTTGGGCCTGACTACCTTCGTCTTAGAAAAAAAAATATACACTTGAGCATAAAAAGCGACTTTATATCGCCTACGCACAAAATAAAGACGAACTTTTAGAGCATGAGAAGTGACAATTTTATTTTGCAACGTTTTATGATATAAAATTGAAGTGAAAATAAAATGAAGCTATTAAATTTGATTGCTGGTCGTTAAATGCATTTAAAGTGAATGTTATGCAATTTCTGTGCTTTTTGAAACGTTGCGATGTGTCGTGAATATTATGAATGTATTGATGATAAAATGACAAAGGCTTGATTGAAGAGGCTTTCCTGCTGTATGATTTCTTTTCTGAAATAGTTGCCTTTTTTAGCATAGATGTAAAATATAAAAATGAGTATTTAATAACGACTTCAGATACTTAATTAATTATAACTATTAAAAGAAAACATAAGAATACCCTAACCGTTTATTAGGGTTCCGTACCTCAAAAGAAAAAAAAACGGAACCCTTACAGTATCACTCGTGTGTTTGTCTGTCTGTCTGTCCGTCTGTCACAGCCAATTTGCTCCGAATCTAATGGACCGATTAGGTTGAAATTTGGTACACGTATGAATTTCTGTGACCCAAACACGGACGTGTAACGTAAATAAATGAATTTTGAATATGTGGGGGCTGTTTTTTGGGGGCAAATAAGAGAATAAACTTTGAAATAAATTGTTTTAAAGTCGTTTAAGATAAAACCGGTCAAGAGCGAGTCGGGCTCACGCACCGAGGGTTCCGTACCATCCTACTATCCTACTTGCTACTAATATTATAAATGCGAAAGTTTGTGAGGATGGATGAATGTTTGTTACTCTTTCACGTCAAAACTACTATATTCATGAAATTTGGCACGCAGATAGTTTATAACCTGGATAAGCACATAGGATACTTTTTATCCCGATATTCTTACGAGTTCGGGACTTACGCGGGTGAAACCGCGGGGCGCTGCTAGTCATATATACCCCACATGCCCTAGTAGCCCCACTTAGAATTTTTAAGACCCCCTTTCAGTCCCTGTTGCAAAAAATATATACATTTTTATTTCTTTCATATTTGCAAAATAATTTGGCAAACGTCATCTAAAACTATTCCAAAATTCAAGTTGATAGCATTAGTAGTTCTTGAGATATCTAGATGTGACAGACAGACAGACAGACTGAGTCGCACCATAAGGGTTCCTTTTTACCATTTTGGTACGGAACCCTAAAAATAGACGAAAATTGTCTATTCTCCCCCTTATCTACGAAACTACTGAGCCTAAAATTTTGCAAAAAAAAAAAATTACAGAAAGTAGTACTTCTGTCTAGATTTAAGCTTTTTCATTGTACAGAGTTAAGTTTTTTTTTTTTTTTTTTTAATTCTATTTGGTTGTTGTGTGCACTTATGGCATGTGCCGAATAAATATGTTTTCTTTCTTTCTTTCTTTACTGTACCTATAGATTACAGGAAAACTTATAAGAAGTTTATGGTCTATAAGAAGTCTATGGTCTTAAAATAACATGGTAAATCTCTCAATATTGTGCGTACAAAATTACATTTGCAGTTGGAATGTTTTTTTTAAATTTTTTTTTTAAATTTATTTGAGATGGGTTTGCTCTTGACTGTAGTCTAGGTAAAGGGTGACAGAGACAAAGTCTACGATGGAGAGAGCTTACCCAAAAGAAGCCTGTTCACTCTAACTTTGAAGAGATTCACAGAACAAACATTTGTGTGCATGAACATATCTGTTTATCCTGAGCCTGGGTGTAATTATCTATATAAGTATGTATTTACAAAAAAAAGTAGTTTCCTTAGTAAAAGCTCTGCTTAGTTTGGGATCAGATGACCGAAAACATACCTACAGCTAAAATCTAATAGAGATGGTACCTAACAGTTTTAGGCCAGAAAGTTGCGACGTATAATAAAATTAAATTAATACGTGGCATCTCTTTTAAGTTTTTTCGTTTGAAAAAAAAAGAAACAACTAGAACTTTTTCATCTTTTTCAGCTTTTTTTTTATATTCACCACATAGTATTAAACTGGTTCGAGCGAGTGGAAAAGCTTCGAGGATTCGTTGTCTCACAGCAACGATATTATCTTAACTGAAGGCGGATTTAGGACGTCCTTTACGAGATTTGTCACTAAGACTGGTGTGTTCACGCTGGAATTCTAAATACCATCGTTTGACAGGCCACAGGGGTTCCCTCTATCTGGCAGAATCTTGATGCTCCGAAATTTATTTGGTATAACACACTTGGCTTAATCTTCTTTAAACGTATATTTTTAAGGCATAAAAAATATTTAAAATACTTATTGTTTGGCGGAATGTTTTTATGTCCGAAGTTAAAATTGCATACTTTTAAGATGGCAGAATTCTATTTGGCAAAGTTAAAATTGCGCATAATTTCGTTTAGCATAGCGTTTATTAAGAGCGACGATTATTTGAAGTTAAAATATTGTCTTATATATTGTGCTACAAAACATAGTGACAGATACGAATTGCTGAAAAACCGACTCCACGTAGTCTTGTCAGCCCTACCCCTAGAGTGTAATTTAAGCCCGCGTAGGCGCAGGTGAGCTGAGGAGCAGGTGGTCATAGCGTTAAACCATCTGCGATGATAAGCTCGCGTGGGACCGCCGGATCCCTGCAGCGCCGGAGCCGTGACATAAACCGTGCATGTTGCATGCTCGCTTGCATGCTGCATGCATGGTGTATGCTTGTTTGCATGCTTCTATGATAGTTCTGGCTTTTAATGACTATCGATATGAAACGTATGCCAAAAGACGATTCTGACTGTGGACTTTCTGCGAAATGATGGTTCTACTTTTTAATTATTATGGATATGAAAATTTATGCCTAAAGATGATTCAGACTTACAAAATTATGAGTTTTGAATGTATGATAAACGAGTGTATGCCAAACGGTTTTCTGCGAAATGAAGTTTATGCTATCCGCTGTTATGGAAAATAGTATTATGACATAAAAAGTTCTGCTATAAAGGATAGACCCAGTCCGCAGATATGGGGCTTCGTCATGGAACACAGATGTTAGCTCTTCGAAACACTGAAGCCGTGTTAGGCCTCTTCGTAAGTTATAGCCAATATTATTGCACGGACATTTTCCTTAGTATGATTCATTTTCGTACGTGACCGAGACCTCGACAAAATCCCTTTTCCGTAAGCGTTAACGCCATCGGAAAGATCAGATTGTATGGAGTTGACATTAACTTTAGATAGGTCACGTAACTGCTGCTGAATTGGCAGATATAAATTCAAAACAACACTAAACAAATGCATACATACGGTGGAGGTCTGCTCGGCTTGGGCGGAGCACCGGCGCGTCCTCGCGGAGGCGATCGGCGGCGGCGATCTCTCGCGTCCGGCCCTGGTACAGGCCATGGTACGGGGCGAGAGTGCATGAGAAGCCGTCAGCCATTACGTGACCGTCAGCAGGAGGCGGAACGTGTGAGGGAGAGGAAATCTTTGCGCCCTCACACCCCTAGTCGCCGCAGGAGACACCCTGGGCGTCGGGAATCGGTAGCCGATTCCCGGCAACCGTAGGGGCGGGCTTGCGGATGGCGAGTAATGGATAGCTTGCCATCCGGTAAGGACCAGGCCCGGGTCGACGGCGCGTTGTGTTCCAAGCGCGCCTCAAAGAGTATTCAGCACTAACTGATGGGGTCCGCTAGGGCTGATGCCTGCCAGGGTTGCGGGTGGTTTGAAAGAGTTACCGTGGCCCTGGCACAGGCAACTGAAGGAACACGGGTGGGTTTTAGTCAGTAGAAGTCTGACACGCCCTTCCGCTCCGCCCAGAGCGGGAGAAGTTATTTGATAATTTCCCACCCAAAAAAAAAGCCAGGGATGTTTACTATATATTTTTAGGGTTCCTTACCGCAAAAGGAAAACGGAAACCTTATAGGATCACTCGTGTGTCTGTCTGTCCCATAATGGACCGATTAAGTGGAAATTGGTACACATGAATTTCTGACGTGCAACATAAAATAAAGGAATTTGAATATGGGGGTCACTTTAGGGGGCAAATAAGAAAATTAAAAAAAAAGTTTTGCACACTGTACCGTGTATATCTATATAAAGTGAAAATACTTACTGTAAGGGTCTCAAATAAATGTTTTTCTTTTTTATTATTTTAAAATAAACTGTTTTAAAGTTATTTAAGACAATAGACGAAAATTGACCATTCCCCTTTATCTCCGAAACTGCTTAAAATTTTTTATAATTAAATAGACGAAAATTCACGATTCACCCCTTATCTCTGAAACTACTGAGCCTAAAATAAAAAAAAATGCAGAACATAGTTCCATACCTATAGATTACAGGAGAACCTATAAGAAGTCTATGGTCTTAAAATAATATGCCAAGAAACTTACATTTGCAGTTGGAATGTATGGGAGAACATGTTTTTCAACTACAATGTTAAGTTTGTTCTTGGGATAAATTCATCCCAACTACGGAACCCTTCATTGTGGTGCCGGTTTTTTTTATTACAGATAAGTTGAGAACCTCCTCTTTTTTTGAAGTCGGTTAAAAACTAATGGTGGTCTTTAACGACAAAAAAATCACAGTTATGTAAGTAGCTACAGAAACATTTAATTTTTAAATACAACATTAAATTTTGGACTGTCAAAGATGAACTTTTTTAAAATTTGTATTAGGTTTTTAATTAAAAGGTAAGTTATGGAAACTATCTTCATCGTTTCATGTAATTCATAAAATAATATTTATATCAAAACATACATTCATTTGTAGTAGTCATGTCTTACAAAGGACAAGCGGGTCCCATTCTAATGTGCTCATTTACCTTAATACATCAACATGATGACCTCATAACAAAATATGCTTTTACTCAATGTTAAATATCATTAAAGTTATGATTCCTAATGCGAAGATGTAAATTGCATCTACACTGTAATTGGAATGTCCAAATTACCACTAAAATTAATATAACATCACGGCTTTATGCCCCGAAGCGTTGGTAGATGTTTATATTTAGTACGCGTGCAGCACATTTCACATTTTGCATGTTATAAGTCCTATAGGATTTATCACACTAATGGCACTAATAATATTATAAATACGAAAGTTGGGATGGATGTTTGTTAATTAATCACGCCAGAACGGCTGAACGGATCTGAATGAAATTTGGCACAGAGATAGATTATAATCTGGAACAGCACATATGATACTTTTTATCCCCGAAAAATGTATGGTTCTCGTGGGATCATTTCCAACATCCACGCAGGCGCCGCCGCTGGCAAAAGCTAGTAATATTATACAGGCGAAAGTTTGTGTGTGTGTTTGTCTGTTTCTTACTCTTTCACGCAAAAACTACTGAACGGATTTTGATGAAATTTGACATACACATAGTTTATAACCTGGATTAACTAAGACATAAGATACTTTTTGTCTCGGTGGTACTTTGCATGCATGCAAGACGGTATTCTGTTCACGAAACTTCGTGCACAATATCTGTATCCGAACAAAAAGTACTAGGCTTGCATGAATTCAAGATAGTACATACATATTACAATCATAAGTGCACAATTTTTGAGAAGTAACCATAACAAAAAGTACAAGGCTCGCATGAATTCAAGATAGTACATAAATATTACAATCATTAGTGCACAACTTCTGAGAAGTAACTCTAACAAAAAGTACAAGGCTCGCATGAATTCAAGATAGTACATAAATATTACAATCATAAGTGCACAATTTCTGAGAAGTAACCCTAACAAAAAGTACTAGGCTTGCATGAATTCAAGATAGTACATAAATATTACAATCATTAGTGCACAATTTCTGAGAAGTAACTCTAACAAAAAGTACTAGGCTTGCCAAACCACCAAAGAAGCAAATTAATTACGTAAAGCGTATAAAATGGTATAATAGCTTGATAGATCTTCGTTGAATGTATATTTGGAGCCGCCTCAAAATTTGTAACTTGAATTAATTTAGGAGTTTACTTAGACTAAAAGGTTTTTATTTTTATTTTTCACTGTTCAGATTTTTTTTCGTTGGTTTAATTTTTTAGAAAAATCTTTTTTGCTGGTCATAGGCCTCTCCCAAGCGTCGCTACATCGACCAGTCCTGTGCCTCACGCATCCAGCAGATTCCCACAAATTTCACCAGGTTAGCGACCTACCTTGTGCAGGATTGTGGGATGCTACTGAGAATCTAAGGCACCTATCCCACCGCCGACGCGGACGCGACTAGTTATCAACGATTTTTTGTTTGTAGGTCCCGTGTAACTAAATGGGATACATAATATTAATTGTTAAACTGGGGTCGGGAATCGATGAACTCTTTAAATGCGTTTTTCATCGCCTCGTTGAAATATTGCTTTTCCCGATCCAGGGACGTTAATTGACAGGCCCGTTGGCGTGGTTGGTTAAGATACCACCTATCATGCCGCAGGTCGTGGGTTCGATTCCAATCCAGGACAAATATTTGTGTGCATGAACATGTCTGTTTGTTCTGAGTCTGGGTGTAATTATCTATATAAGTATGTATTTACAAAAAAAAAAGCAGTATATGTAGTATATCAGTTATCTGGTTTCCATAGTACAAGCTCTGCTTAGTTTGGGATCAGATGACCTTGTGTGAACAAAGTCCCAGGTTATTATTATTATTAAATAATCGCTGACTGACGACATACTCGGCGACTACACGTTTGTCGCAGCGACAAGCTCTGTCAAAGAGAGCACTTGCTCAGCGACGCTTGCTTTACGGGCAAAACACTGGCTGAGATACTCATGCTTGGTACATACGCATATCAGCGACTAATTATTCAGCCAGGTTCTCGTTAATCGCCAGGGGTGGGACAAAGTGCTTATATCCGGGATTCAAACCCAAGTCCGAAGTTCAGTCGTCGCATTGACGACTTCCAGACCAACGAGACAGTCAAACTATGTTTATTAAGGAGGTTCAAAACCTTTAAAAATTCAGCGCACGCAATCGCTATCTCGGGTACGTAGGCTGTTACCGTAGCGACATTTCGTAATGACGTAATGACCTTTGAGCCCACGCTTGCGCTTCGGTTCATTCGAATTTATGATTCTGATGTGGTTAACCTAAAGTAGTAGAGGCCACAGTAAACAAGTTTACCCGAGGAAAAATTAGACCATTCCTAATCTGACGTCTTAAGGAAAAGAGACGTATCTGACATTTTTTTCGAAATAGAGTTATTTACTTTTTTATTCGGAATCAGCATTTACCAGTGTTTTTATATTGGCGTATACACTTAACGAAAACTTAATCATTCTTATTATTAAATTATGATACATCTGCTTTTGTATTTTAAAAAGTACAAAATATTTTTTTTTGAGGAGCTCGTGGCTAAGTAATAACAGCCGCATGGGTCGATCCATCAGGTTAAGCTACGCTTGCCGGGGTTAGTCTGTGGATGGGTGACCATCTTTTCATACCGAGATTCCTCCGTGCCTCGGAAAGCACGTTAAGCCATTGGTCCCGGCTGTCATTCGAGGATATTTGACAATCGTTACGGGTCGTCAGAAGCCCGAAAGTCTGACAACCAGTCTTACCAGGGGGTATCGTATTACCCAGTAACTGGGTTGTGGAGGTCAGATAGGCAGTCGCTCCATGTAAAATACTGGTATTCAGCTGCATCCGGTTAGACTGGAAGCCGACCCCAACATAGTTGGGAAAAGGCTAGGCAGATGATGACAAAATATTTTTTTTTCTTCATTACAATATTTCTGTAGAATCCTCCTTTTTCTTTACAGCGCCAGTATTTATGCGTGCAAACTGCTGTGCTGTGTGGGTACTGGTTTGAAGGTTAGTATTAACGGGTGATATTTAAACGAGACTTTGAAATAATCTATTGAGACAAAAAATCTCATTTAGTTGACTTATCATGGTAACTTAACCAGGGTGTAATATTAATCACCGTTATCTCTATTGTATCGTACACATCATTATGAACAGCTTTTACTATGGGACCAAACCTGAAATCTTAAAAAAAAATATTCATAAAAATATATTGTCCCATATATTTATGTTCGGTTAACTCGTCAAAATGTAGGGAGCAGCTGTTTTTTTTCGCGAACATTTTAGTCGCTTAGTCTGTAAGTTTTATGCCCCTGGCTGGAGGCTTTGAGTTTTCTTAAGGCAGCCACAGGATAGTCCGGTTAAGTAGTCTCGACCTCTCTAGGTCAACTACGAGATGCCATATATAAAAAAAAAAAATCTGTCCTTTTCTACGGTAAGCCGCAGTAGCGTAAATAGTTCCCCGAAATAGGGTAAGTACTCATAGTATCCTTAGGACGAATCTATATTACTATAACTGTATCTTACCTGGTGTGCATTCTACATGATTATTCTTATCTTGTAAACTACTGTGATGCTGTGTTTCCTCGCCTTTCACCTTTCTTTTTTCTTGGGGCTATGGACCTCGTCTGGTTTGGAAACTCTACACGCATCGCAGAGGCTTGCGGAATTTTCCTCGGAGCTCAAGGCCACGCCCTTGCGCTGTTCCCAGGGATCATAGCTCGAGTTCAGCTACAAGGCTTCAATATTGAACTGCACCTGCCTAAATACACCAGCAACTAGGCTACGCAGTTAAAATAATAAAAATTGGACGGCCTAATATGCAGCATTACATCCTCTGCAATGAGCAAAGGCATACGAGTTTCTGAGTAAGCTTTTAATCATTTTGTAATCATAAATGTCGTCCGCAAGACGTCTACATTTGGTAAGACTGGAAGCCGACTATGACATAATTGAGAAATGGCCTAAGTAGATGATGATGAGGATGACATTTTGTTCGCAAGTATGTTTAGTCCTTCTGCCAAAATTTTTACCCAAAATTCACGTTTTCTAGAATAGAACGAACCATCCAACTGTCCATAGTTAAACGAAAAAGATACAACCCACATTAGGTGTAATGTGGGTTGGATCTTTTTCGTTTAACTATGGACAATTATTCAAACGACAGCTCACAATAAATAGTAACTTCAGTCATACTAAATTAACTTTTAAAATACTTAATTTAAAAGATTTAACCTAAGTTTTATAAAAATGATCGGGCAACATTTACCATAAAGAATAATTAAATCGAAACGTGTTGGAATTATAGTGTCAACACTTTAAGCAAAGACACGTGCGTTCTGATTGGCTGAACTAAACTGCCGCCATTTTGCACGAGAATGAGGGTTTAAAAGGGCCGCGCTTCATTTCTGAGGTCAGACCATGCAGTGCCTACAAGTGATAAATCTATAACCGTGAATTAGAGGTCAGTTTTTGCTGTGCCAAGTATCAAAGGCTAGTTTATTCAAAATTCTAAAAAACAAATAGTTCTGAGACTATTTCACTGTGTCTTTCAAGCCCCAATCAGGGCTCACCTATAACCGGAGGCTCACCTACCACCTAAGGGTTATCCACCATCTGAGGTCCTGCTACCACCTACTTACTACGCGACGCCAGCCACTAACGCTGCGCATCCGCTCAAGCTTCGGGACGTCGCTGCGTCTGCGGATACTAATTCTGCACCGCAGCTGCCGTCACTGCAGGGAGGTGATTGAACACCTGCAAGGAATGTCACGGATTCGGCACTATCCCAGCACCAGGACTTCGCTACCTACGTTGGGAAAACCTGCAGGATAGTGATTTTAGTGAAGTGGCATAAATCTCACGCGCGCTCGATATTGAAATTACATATTGTTGTAAGTTAGCTTGTCCAGTTATTCCTTCACCACTTACACAATAGCGGACACGCAACAACCACGGTCACCTTGCGGGTCGCAATATTTCAGTTCTCTTGTGAATAGTTTCCATAAAAACCGTCTGTCACAGTCGAAGAGAACAATGGGAAGACTAACTTTTGTATACCGGTGCTTTCATAAAGGGTATGCAGACTTTTGAATGGATAGACAGAACGATCACTTTTTGCTTGTTTTTTATATTATCTGGTCGGTATCGGGGTTTGTGGGCCTGTTTTGAATGTTGGTTTCGTCCGGTCACGAAGCCAAAAGAATTATGTATGATCCACGATCACGATTGATTCGCGGTCGCACATTAGAAGACCTACTAATGTGTGAGCGCGACAGCAATACATTTTTTGCGCAAGCGATAGAGATAAGTAATGAAGGGTCATTGTACGAAAATCTTTCTGCTTTGCGACCGGACTATAGTATGGATTAAGTTTGTAGGTAGTGTTTAAAATAGTTCAGTATGTAAGTAAGATGTGTAAGTAAGCGCCCGATGGGGCTGAAAGATTTTAGTGTGGCGACCACGTACCGGAAGGCGCAGCGTTGGAAGGCCTTCATAAGGCGGAACATCTAGTGAAGGCCGCAGGAATCCGCTGGATGTAAAAAACAGCAGTGGACGTCTTATGTAAGTCATAAGGGCAAGGCATCATTTGTTGATAATAACTATTTTTAACCGACTTCAAAAAAGGAGGTTCTGTATTCGACCCGTAGGTAAGTACATGTATGTAAGTAAGTTTGTATGTCCGCGATTTTCTCAAATACCTATGAACCAATTTTGCTGATTCTTTCACTAATGTGATTAAATAAATTTACTTTAATATAGCTTCAAAAACCTTAAACGGATAAAATAACTTTCATAAAAAGATCTCTTCTGAAGTCAGTGCCAAGTTAAGGTGCATTGAAAAATTTAAGACACCGACTTCAGAAGCTGTTAAGTTTTTTATCCGTTTTTGAAGTCGGTTTACTTTTTTTAAAAGTAAATTTTCTTTTAGGTGGTAAGAGTTAGACTATGCTGACATTAACTTTTTATTTTCCCTCGATAATCTCATGGATTTACCAATTTTCCTCTTAGGAGAATAGAGGGTATGAGGGTTTTGTCACATTTATATAACGTAAACGCCCACGGAGTTCATCCTGGTTCTATGATTTCAGAGTGTAGTTTTCACTCACACATTATCCATTCTAATGTTCATTTAACTACCATTAAGAGGTTCATATTAATTCAAACTTTATGATTAAACTGGGTTCTCATTAATCTACAGGGTCATTTTAAATTGGCTAGCTAAACTTCGCAGACGAGATGGGTATCAATACCCATCACGTCTGAGAAGTTTACACAAAAATAAACAGATTCTTTAATTTGATATTTCAAGTGACTACAATAACTGCGGTCGGTGACCCCACAAAAATTATCGAATTTTTATTTATTTTATTTTATCATGTTTAGGTATTGATACCAACCGTGTCTGCGTATTTATCTAGCCAATTTAAACTAATTAAAAGTTTAAACCAGCAAATCTCATAAACAAAATCTGCTCCGACAATGTGATACAGAATTAATTATATTGCTGAAAGGTAATTAGTAATTTCCGCACTTACCTGCAAACAAAGATGGCGGCAAAACTCTATGAATGTTTAATTACACAGACACATTCGATAAAACTGTCAAACAAAGTTAGAATGTGGGTAGTTTGGAGTAGTTACCTGTGATGACTTTTTAATAGTTGTTCAGGAATCAGACATTCTATTACCTTCGTCAATTCCAATCAATAATTAATTAATTCAAACTATCACATACCGAAAAGACTTGGTGGATGTTTTGTTTGTGTCTCTTCTGTTAGTCTTCTGTAAGTTATTTTATTTACAGGTTAGCTGTCCACAGACCACATGCGGTCTGTAGAGAGACTTCCATACCAGTCTTCAGACCGTATGTGGTATGACAATCCGTACAATTTCTAAGCCATAAGACACTATGGACGTGAGAAGGAAGTCTCATGTTTATTGCGGACTTGGAGGACACCGACTTTTAATAAAAACTTAACTGGGGGCCGATTCTACTAACAAAATTGTTAAAAAAATCGCAATTGAATGGCAGCTGAACCACGGCTTTTGAGCGTTTTCGCATTCCACTAATGTAACAACGATCCAATTGCGGTTACGTTTCAGTTCAGTCACCGATCGATCGAAACAATCTCAAAAGCTATTCTGATAACAAAACCGAACATGAGCGTAACGTTTAGTCGTATCATTAGCTTTTTGACATAATTGAAACGTTTCGTTTCACAGATTTCGCAAGCTGGGGCCGAAAACGTAACGTTCTTCTGAGTTTTTATTATTTATAAAGTTGAAATGTTACAAAAAAATATACAGGCTAAAAGTATAAGTATGGTCTAGATATGTTTTTGTATTAAAAATACTTTTAGTAGCACTTATTCGTATTTAGTAATATTATTAGATTCAACTTTTTTTTTCTGTGGTATTATTAAAACATACTATTTGGAATGTTGGTCACGCAGGTTACCCGCTGTTACGTTCCCGTTACGATTCGGTTTAAGTTTAGTTTCCATTTTGCTTATAGAATAGTAGAATGACTTTTTTGGTAACTATCGAACGGTGGTCGAAACTGAACTGTTGTTGAAACACAATTGAACGTGTAACGATGCAAATTAGTAGAATCGGCTCCCTGGACTTATGGACCATTCCTACTCTGTAGCCTGGACAGTTAACCAGTTACAAGAGTAACGGTGGAGTTTCTTGCCCATACGAAACTATCTTTTTAGAAGGGGCGACCAGAATCAATTAAAAAAATTAAAATTATTTGTAATTTTGACGTCAAAATAAATGAATGATGATTTGCCTTTGAATTTGTCGAATAATGTTTCGTCGTATACTCAGTATCCGTTTGCAAAGAACGGCTCGGAGAGGAGAGAAATAAGGTTGAATTTCATTTCACTTCTTTTTTAAATGAGAATGCTTAGGAGCCGACCTAATGCGCTCAGTGTAAAACAATAATCAACCTCATTTCAATGACCCAAAACACTTTTTTAAACGCGATAAAAATGTTCTCTCCTCTCTGTGTGAACGGACACTTACAATATTCATAGACTTACCCAATAAGCTGTTCAGAGACAAAGTCTATGATGGAGTGAGCTTACCCAGAAGAAGCCTGTTCACTCTAACTTTGAAGAGATTCGGGTTGTATGCGTTCGGGAACACAGACTCAGGTAGTGAGTTCCACTCTTTTGCCGTGGGCATTATGAACGATGTTTGGAAGCGCTTAGTGCGAATTGGTGGAAAGGCAACTAGGTTAGGCAAAAAAGGGTTTGCAAACTGTACCGTGTGACATATCAAATGAACTTTACTGTGAACCCGTCTCCAATAGATTTTTTTTTTAATAATAAATTGTTTTAAAGTTATTTTAGAAAATAGACAAAAATTAACATTCCCTCCTATCTCTGAAACTACAGAGCCAAAAAATACAAAAAAAATATATACAGAAAGCAGTTCTGTATTACAGGAAAACCTATAAGGAGTCTATGGTCTTAAAATAACATGATAAATCTCTCAATATTGGGTGTACAAACTTACAGTTGTAGTTGGAATTTACAGAACATGTTTTTCAACTACAGTGTTAAGTTTATTCTTGGGATAAATTCAACCTAATTACGGAACCCTTTATTGAGCGTGGACCAACACGTACTTGGCCGGTTTTTTAATACAGCTTTCGATTTTTATCTGTAAAAAATCATCATTTGCTTAGCTTTTTCCCAACTATGTCGGGGTCGGCTTCCAGTCATACCGGATGCAGTTGAGTACCAGCATTTTACATGGAGCGACTGTCTATTTGACCTCCACAACCGCACAGTTAATACGATACTCCATTGTAAGACAGACTTCTGACGACACGTAACGACTGTCAAGGATCCACAAATAACAGCCGAGACCAACGGCTTAACACATTCTCTGCTGAATTCTTTATGCAAACGCTTCTTTATGCTACACCCTTACCGACCCTTTTTTACGATGTTTTTGAAACAATAGAGATGCACAACGAACGCACATGTGCGGCGCGCCGCACTCGAAGAAAGTTATGAAAACGCGCATGTGCGTCTGCCGCGCCTAATGTGTTAACGTACTTTTCAAGGCATGGAGTTCTCTAGCTCTCTCTTTTATGAGGGTGTTTTATTTAACTCCCAAGAGAACGCCGATTTTCTTCTTTAATTTGCCTATTGTGAAGGTGTAAACAGTGGCAACCTTTTAAGGGTTCATTGTACTAACAAGTTTTACTATGGGATGAAACATGAAAACGCCAAAAAAAATCAGCTCTTCAGTACATTTATGTTCGCATAATTCGTCAAAATGTACTGAACATCTGATTTTTTTTCGCGATTTCAGGTTTGATCCCATAGTAAAAGTTGTTAATAATAATGAGTACAATGACCCCTTAAAAGGTTGCTACTGCTTACACTAACACCCTGTATATGAGCCCTGACAGGGTCTACAACGGCCCTAAGCCTTTTGTTTACAACTTGTTTTACCTTGCGGAACGCAAATAAATGAATATGAATATTATTATGATGTACTTCTCCATACTTACCGTAGTCTATGTCACATAGATTAGTTCTGTATTCGACAATCTGCGCACGCTGATGCAAATATTTGTGACTAGGCTCTAATAGCCAGTCATTGGAGCAGACAAAAAATATTGATACACGAATTCAGAAAAACCTACTCAGTTTATTAAAGACCTTGAACGGTATATTATGTTGTTGTACTTCTCCATACTTACCGTAGTCTATGTCACATAGATTAGTTCTGTGTTCCACATTCGCCGCACGCTGATGCAGATATTTGTGACTATGCTCCAATCGCCAGACATTGGAGTAGACAAAGAAGAAAGATATATTGATACACGAACTCAGGAAAACCCCCTAGTTAGGTAACAGACATTTTATTCATATATTAAATTGACTCAGCGATTAATTATTAGTAAACGGGTCTAGTTATAGCAAGATGTGAAAGATGACATGGCTAGAAAGGGGGTGACTACTGAGATGTCGACTAATAGAGAAAAATAAACTTGGTTATGGGCAAAAGACTGACGACTTAACAAGGTTCGTTTTCTATCATATTATGTACCATATTTTTAAACACTAGCGACTCGCCCCGGCTTCGCACGGGTAGTAGAGCATATATTCCTACCTTGTTTGCATAAGCTTGTTGCGTCGAGTATGAATTACATTTAAATGTAATACCAGACTTCTTGTTGTATTTTTAATTATAGGGAAACGCGCGGATTCTTTTTTTTGCGGGCCAATTACAGTTAAGTTTGGACAGCCTTGATTGCTTGACCGGGCATTGGCGGGGTCTGAAGGGCCCTCACCGTGTTAAAAAAAATTAAAGTAGCACAGCTAAGGGCGTCCCATAGTGAGACTCGAACCTGGGCTTAGGGCGCTACTTATCGCTAGGTTTATATTATAAGAACAGTAGGGGACAGCGGGTGGTGGAGCGCGGGCGGGGGTGGCTGCATCAAGGGTTGCATATTAGAAAATCAAAACTTTCTCGAGCAAATTTCAAAAGAACAATAAACGAAATAACAAAATTGAAATGACCAAATGTTTTATTTAGAAAAATTTTAAAATCCCAATGTATGTGACATCAAATGAATGACTGATAAAAAGTTGCTAGATGTAATTTTAAAATATCAAATCATTACTAATCAAATTACATAATCTATCATAAAATTATTTACAATTGTATGTACTAGTAACTGATTACCACCTGCGCTAAGATAGGTTGACGGAGCCCCGCTTGGCGGGGCTCCTATTTCTGGGTGGTTTAAGAAAAAATAACCACGAAGGCTAAGGCGGGAGCGAAGCGGAGCGGAGCTCCCGCCTTAGCCTTCTAACCTAACCTATCCGAGTCTCTGAGTCGGGGTGTTAACCATAATGATGTTTTTTATATATATTATCCAGTTATCCATTTTGACCTTTAAACGATTTGGTCAATAGTGTAATAAATAATTTAAACATTGATATTCCAGACTTTGGTCAGCTGAACTTTTGATCAAATGACCATCGTTATTTTAAACTTTGTTGATATGTACGTTGTTCTTTTGAAATTTGCTCAGGAAAGTTTTGATTTTCTAATATGCAACCGCATCAAGCGAGTCCCGTCGTCGCGTCGGCGCGGCGGCGTTGCGTTGGTGCGAGACCGCTTGAATTTATTATCTCGCGCGTAGTTTTTAAATTTACGATAACTCATTCATAAGATATTCATTTGAATTGTATGGTGTAAAGGGCTATTATAATGTGTATGAAATACTTAAAGTAACTAACGTATTTAATTTGATAATTAATAATAATGTATCCGTCTAAATAGCTTTTGCAAATACCACATTATATGTGGTCATTTTTTTTTGAAGTTAGAATGGGTATAGTAAGCTTTCCTTAAAAGATATACATATGCCATCGCGGATGTTTAGTAGACCTATAAAAGAGAAACAATCCCATCATACATTGTTTTGTTATATCTCAAACGGATTAGGCAGCATTTTCGTTGAAAGCTCCCAAACGGCTTGATTTTTTCCGACATCTTCAACAATTATCGTCATTTTTCAATCAATTTACACAAAACCTTAACAAATTATACCTTCCTCAGGAATCGCTCAGTTGATGAAAACCGCATGAAAATCCGTTCAGTAGACTTCAAAAAAGGAGGAGGTTCTCAATTCATTTCGTATATAATATATATTTTTTTTTATGTATGTACAGCGATTTCGCAGTCAATTGTGGACTAATTTTTTTTTTTCAAAGGTTACGCTCTCGAATTGGTCCCATTGTCACCTAGTCAGGATTTGATGAGAGGATCCTAGGGAAATCGAGGAAAACCCTCAAATTTTACAGGCACACCTATAGCGATTTAGGTATTTTTTATAGTAACTCGAGCATTTCCTCTCAAAAGTACCATTTGGTGAAGAGGGACTATCCATCGGAACTACTCAGTAATAAGTATTTCACAGCTAGAGATTGGATTACTTTAATATGGTTGCTAAGCAATTTATGCTCGTCATAATGCATAGTTATGATGAAGTGGAGCTGATGGTGACTTCACCATCAAATCCAGTTCTTCTAGTTCTCTAGGAGAACTCAACAATTAACGTCCCTACATCGAGAAAAGCAATATTTTGTAAAAGGTGATGAGCAGTTGACATTAGACTATTGATACTTAGATTGGATTTAGATAAATTACAAAGTCACCCACTGCAAAGTGTAAAATAAAAAACTTTTTACAAAAAAAAATAAAACAACTAACTTCAAAAAAATAAATCACTACAACTTGAAAAATAACTTTAATTTCGGAAGTCCATGGCAAAAAACTAAAACAGATCCAAAGACTTCGACTTCCGAAATTAAAGTTATTTTTCAATTTGTAGTGTTTTTTTTTTGTAAATCGTTTTTTTTTTTTGTAAATGAGTTTTTTATCATATGTAAGTAGTGATGATGACAATTGTCTACTATTTCTCTTCCGTCTTTTTACGTTGTGCCAGATAAAAAGAAATAGCATAGTTTTTAGTTTAGTCCATGCCAAAGAGTTCGTCGCCATTGCAAATTTTCTTAGTGTTTATGAAATTCTTCATCATGTTTTATATAGGTCTCATAAATGTATAAGAGAGACAGCTGGCTACGAAATCTGGTCTCCTACACCCGATATTTTACATTTTATTGCTCCAAAAATATTCGTTATGAGAAAAGCCCAAACTATTTATTTTTTATTTTGCGAGCCCGACAAATGATCAACAATTTATTAGACTACAAAATTAGTTATTATAAATTGCTCTATTAATCTTTGTATATAAGAACTATCGTAAAAGGTTTTTGGTACAGAGGCCCTTGTTTTCAAAGACCCTCTAGATACGATTGACGATACAATAATACTAGGTATCTATCTAGGTAGATATTCTACTACACTGTACCAGAATCTTTTGGCGCTAGAGGGTTACTGGAAACTTGACCACTTCCTTGCAGGAGGTGATAGGGGAGCTAAAATGTGACAAATGTAACCCCCATATGTATGGTCGAAAACGAATTCTTTTAGAGATATTTGAAATTTTAGGTTTTGTGGCGGTATCTACACCACCACATGCGAACTACGCATCACACTGACGTCACGCAAAATCCTGCATCGCGCAGAGTTTACCGCGCGACTAGCATATATACAACGTCCCGACATCAATCGTCGGGCAGTAGCCCACCAGACCAACACCCGTCTGCTCGGGGATCCTCCCTTTCCTATGGAGGATGAGTGAACTTTACACCCTGTTCCTCATACCTCTTTAGTTTTTTTTTTAATTTTTTTTTTAGTCACACTAAACTCATAATAAAAAAAAAACAAATCATGTTGATTGGATTAATTTATATTTTTATTTATAGCTAACATTCTAACAAAGGTAATAAAGCAGTACAATGTCTAAAAATATCAAATAATTTCAATTTACAACAAACTGTTTAAAAAATCAAACTTTTATTTACATTTCTAGACAAAAAAACGTATCCTAGCTCAAAAAAATTATGCAACTACTCGTACAAATAATGACAAAAACTTCTTTATTTAAATACCTTTCTAAAAAGGTATAATGTTTGTACAACTCCATTATCCAGCTACATGAATCTATTGGCGCTGCAATAACACTGACAAGAGAGCGTTATTAGTAAATATTTGTAAAATTGTATTAAAAAAAACCGAGCGAGCCTTACAGTTGTCGCTTATAATGTATAACATCTGACATCTCAACTTGGTAATAAACAACATTGCTACGATTTTTTTTTTAGATGTACAAGCATTAAATAAGCTTACGATAGGTATTTTTTTTTTAATCTACTGATGATCAGATTTATGTAGCGCACAGCTGATGGCTGACAGTACCAAACTCTCGGAAAATGGTTTGGTACCATCTGACGGCCAATTCTAGCACCGCGCGCGCTCATTGATCAAATCAAATAGCGCGCGCCCCGGCTTCCTGTTACACACTTCCGTCCCTTTTCACGAAATCACTCCCACAGATTGTAGGAAGATGTTACACATCAAAAACAAGATGGCAATATTAGTTTCGATTTTGGCCACTCGCCAACAGATCCTTCTTCATCTTTACTAATCTTGCTGACCCACATGAGCATGGCATCAGCGTTAAAGTCCTGGCTAGCTCGTGCTGTCATGAAATAAGAACTGAGTCGTCCCACACAACCACGAATTAATGCCAAAATTTAAATTATCAGTTTCTCAAATGTTCATTACTGCATACGGAATTACGGTACTATTGGGTTTTAAGGCTTGAATGCTGCGCATATTTTTCTTCGTCTTTCTATACTTGATGAAGAGACGAGGGTAGCTCGAGGTTTGCGCGAATTGTGGGATATATTTTATCATTATTTAAATCTTATACTTAGGTTTCTTGAAGCTAGTTTCGATCAGTAAATAAGCTGTTCATCTCGTCATCTGCCTAGCCTTTTCCCAAATATGATGGGGTCGACTTCCAGTATCACCGGATGCAGTTGAATACCAGTATTTTACATGGAGAGACTGCTTATCTGACCTCCACAACCTAATTACTGGGTATTACTGGGTATTACCCTTAGCAAGACTGGTTGTCAGATTTTCGGGCTATTGACGACCCGTAATGACTGTCGAAAAACTTTTTAGCCAAAAAATAAAACCGACTTCCAAAACAAAACACTACAAAGTGAAAAATAACTTTAATTTCGGTAGTCGGTGTCTTGGGTTTTGTATTTTCGTTTTTTGCCACCGACTTCCGAAATTAAAGTTATTTTTCGCTTTGTAGTGTTTTGTTTTGGAAGTCGGTTTTATTTTTTGGCTAAAAAGTTTTTATTTTTCACTTTTTAGTTGTGGAACCTACCCCACACTAATTCGAATACATAATTGAGCACAATAATTGTAGATATAGCCATCTGATAGGAAGTTATTAAAACACCATCTCATCATCCACATAAAATAAGTGGGAAATATACGCATTATTGAAGCTAACTCAAAAACTCCCAAGCAAAGTTAATAAAATTTATATGGGACCACCTCGGAAGTATACCCTATCAAACAAAAAAAGAATTTTCTAAATCGGTCCATCCGTCTTTGAGTAATCGCGTAACAAACATACAAAAAAAAAAAAAAAAACATACAGACGAATTGAGAACCTCCTCCTTTTGGAAGTCGGTTAAAAATCGACGAATGACAGCTGGGACCAACGGCTTATCCTTAACTCTAGCACCGCGAGCGCTCATTGGCAATCAAACAGCGCGCTTCACCGGCTTCCTGTTACACACTTCCGTCCCTTTACACGAAATCACTTCCACAGATTGCAGGAAAGCAACAGGAAAGATGTTACACATCAGTAAGCAGTTACAACCAATCAAGTTTAGAATAGACTCTCAAAACTAAAAATTAAACAGAGTCTTGAAACAGATCCAATTTAATAAAGTCTATTGCCATTTACTTGGTACAAGCAACCCTTTTAAATGAGAACTTTGTTACAGAAAAACCCAATTATAGTTTCTACTCCCCAGGGAGTGAACCCATCGCCCTTATGTTAGTTTTGATTGCTACCTATTAGAATAATGAGAGTAGTAGTTTAATACCTAATACGTTGTAAGAAGTAATCAAAATGACTGTTCTATGTCAGCTTTTAGTGTTAGAGTGGGAAAATCAGGGAAATTAATTGTTTATCATATTGACTACCGACTCAAATTGTACTTATAAAAATCACAATTAAAATAAATGTGTGAAATGGCTATAGCAAGGCAAACAGACGAAGTGTGTTAATTTGATAAACAATTAATTTTCCTGACTGTGTACATACATACCAGGGGGGGCTGTAAAGTTTTGAGCCTAAATACCTACAAGTGTCATTATTGTCTCGCGCTGCATATTACTAATTTGCGAATACCCTATTCAGTATAAATACAGAGTTTCGTGTTAGTAATTAATCCGTAAACATCCTCATGTCTCAGTCACTCGCGGCCCATTGCTAGGCTCAAAACTTTTCAGCCCCCTGTACACCAGATGTAACACTCTTAAGAGCGCTATTGTTACTCAAATTTGCTATAGGGCTTAAAAAACTTAGTATACCGGGTATCGGTCGTGTAATTACAGGCACGTACAGTACGCCAACGTTCACACGTTCCATCGTTTATCTTCGGCAAAACCGAAATATAGCGAATAAAATGTGTCTGAAATTGATTATATATTCCCACCTAAATTATTATAGATTGACGCACTGTTTCCGTCACTCCCTGATGATGAAGACCACAGATGGCCATCGGAACTACTCCATAATAAGTATTTCAAGGTTGCGATTCGATTAAGTACCTACTTTAATATGGTTGCTAAGCAATTTATCTTCGTCACAATGCATATATATCAGGTGCAGTGGAGCTAATGGTGAGTTCACCAACAGCTCCAGTTCTCCTGGTTCTTACTAGGAGAACTCCTCAACAATTAACGTCTCTATCCCTACATCGGGGAAAATAATATTTTGTAAAAGATGATGAGCTTTGAGGATTGAGCTTGACATTAGGCTATTGTAACTTAGACCAATTACAAACTGACCCACTAAAAAGTGATAAATAAAAAGGAACCACCGACTTCCAAAAAAAAAACACTACAAAGTGAAAAATAACTTTAATTTCATATTATGGCTTAAAATTTTATACAAATTGATGGTGAACCTAAAGCAACGTATCTGTTTTCAGGTTTGAAGGATATACACGTGTAATAACAGGCACGTAGGATTATTCCGATCTGTCACCCTGCTTTGTCCCCCTAGAGGAACAGATCGGAAAAAAAGTTTGATCTGCCCTACTATTAACAACTTTATTCACTCCTCTGTCCCAGATAGGAGTGAATAAAGTTCAAACTATCCTCTCGTTGCCAACAGAGGGACAGATTTTTTTTTTCCGATCTGTTCCTCTAAGGAGACGAAGTAGGGTGACAGATCGGAATAATCCGGCGCGTACGATATTTCAGCTTTACCTCTGAGGTGGCAACGCACCTGCGATACTTCTGGCAACGTTGGCCCTGCGCCTGATCTCTCTAAGGTCGTGTCGGATTGCCATCCCATCGGACTATGAGAGTGAGGGAAGAGAGAGTGCACCTGTGTCTGCACACACACGCCTGCATTGTAATATATCCCGCGCCGAAGGCTCGTCTCCGCTGAGATTGGTCGCCATGGCTGAAATTCGGTCTAGGGACTATTATTACATCTGATGTTGTAGATGTTTATATATGAAAGAAAGAAAGAAAGAAAGAAAAATACTTTATTTGGGACACGCACAGGAAATACAAACAGTGAAAAAGAGCATAGGAAACTAACAAAATTAACATTTAAAAAAATTAAACAAAATAAATACAAAATATATCAATAAAAAATCCCTGTGCGAGGCCAAAAAGGCTCCTATCTCAGCATAAAGCTGCAATATTTAAATAAATACCGCAGCGCTGGTATTCTGATAGTGCCCATGTGATGCCACGGACACACCTACGGACATCTACAAATCCAATAGGGATAATAAAAAGATAGTAAAATACACACAGTAGAATACCTATAATTTAGAGAAAAAAATAAAATATAAACTAATAACCATAAATAGTGTATTCATTAGTCGAATAACTCCCGTCGCCAGACGCTTCAACCTCGCTTGTCTATGCTATAGAATATTGTCTATAGTCTATGACAAGCGATGAGACGCGGGCGCAGGTGATGGTGACTACCTACCATCTAGTGACCTAACTTGTTTGCCACTCAAGAATATTAAGAGGGATGCGCGCGTGTCGCTTGACACAACATGAAAAAAGAAAACTTGCTCGCTTGACACAAGTATTGGCAGGGGCCGTGAATGTGGCCTTAAAGCGAAAGTCCCAGCGCAGCCCGCGAAATTCAAATTTTCTTACGTTTTTTTGCCATTTGCCGGTCAATGTCAGGTCATATGATTCGCGACCGTAACAAACATCTATTAACAGAAATATAATCATTATAATGGTCAATACAACTCTCTTAGTTAGCATTGGCCTCAAATGTCTTGATTTCATGAAATAGTAATCCAATAGGGTAATTAGAACTTAAGAGAGTTGCATTGATGATTTTAATAATTATAATTCTCTAGACACACATTTTTTACGTTCGTGAATCATATTTAGGTCAACATACAACCTGATGTACCTACAAATTGTGAAAAAAAAATTGATTTTCGCACTGACACTTTGGCTTTAAAGCCACATTCACGGCCCCTGCCGATACAACTTGTGTCAAGCGACACGCGGGCGTCACTTGTTTCCATCCGTCGCTCCGCAGGTCACGTCGCGGTAACTCGTGGTATGCTCCAAATAACATCTTTCATTTGTTTTCTCCGCAGTCGCTGTCACAAGACGCGTGTCGCTTGAGCGAGAAAATAGTCCAACATTATCGTTAATTATGATTGCTTAGTCTGTAGTTTCCCCAATTTATCTTATTCATCTTAGTATCGCAAAACTTGTTAAAGTACTTACCCTAGTTTCATATTTTTTTTGTTTCAGTATAATCTTAACTATGTGCCCTAAAAATCTGAGCTCGGCCAGCCTTGCAAGTTATTTGAGTGTTAAAAACTTTCCTCGAACTAAGTCCGGGAGTGGATCGGAACCCACGGTAGTTTGTTCTCTAGTTTGATCTATGATAAATGATCCAGATTTGCTAAAGGCGTGATAAATGCCCGGTTTCTGAGGTTTTTAAAAAGAGTTTATCAATTGGATAGTGATTATTGGTTCGAAATCGTGTTTCTGAACACTTCGTTAAAGAGAATTTAGCTTAAAAGTCGAGTGAATTACTATCGAGAGTTTATCTGAGGACCTCAAAACCGAGTATAAGGAAGGAAAAAATAAATAGATAATTTTGTCAAGATCAAGATTTTAAGCCCTGTTTAAGAGTTCTTCGGAAACCGGGCATAAATCAGTCACTGAACTCAAGAACTTTTTGATATCGAACGAATTCATCATGTTTAATTTGCTATGTCATTGAACTGTAGATCCTGTGAAATGTCATAAATTTCAAATCAACATCATTATTGACTATCCAATCGAATTAAGAACTTATTTGTTTTTCTCATTAGAATTTCTCTTTTTAGTAGCACGTCAAAATCTATGTGTTTGCGTGCTGATACACTTGATACTTTTGTCTGCTCCTATTCCGTTATTTTATACATTACCTAGTCACTAAAGAAAATTAATAACTTTAACGTTCAGAATAGAGTCATCATCATCAGTCTCCTGCCCTTGTCCCAATTTATTTGGGGCGGCGCAACATGTATTTTTTTCCATACTTCTCTATTAGTCGTCATCTCGGTAGTCACTCCCTTTCTAGCCATTTCATCTTTCACACAGTCTATCCAACGTTTTTGGTCCTCACAGAGTGTTTCGTACAATAAAGATAGCAAAGTCATGCTATAGATACCAGTATATGTGTAATACTTTTTTTTTAAAACGTCTTTCAACTTTGGCAAAAATCACTAATTAAATATTTTATTTTTCGTAATTTCTGCTATAGTTACTTCAACCTTTCAACAAAAACTACTGAATTTCGGTAGAAAATTTGGTAGCTTAATTTGTTGCATGTTAACCCTACAACGACGTCCTTCCAGGAATACGTTGAGTCACCAGTAACCGTGATATACAGACGAATAGAGAACCTGCTAATTTTTTTAAGAAGTCAGTTAAAAACAAAGACAGGTAAAGTTCATCTTATTCATTTTATTATGTACAAGGTTAACAATACATAGCTAGACATGTATGACATTATGATTACAGCATAGACAGAAATGTTAATATATTATACAGTGTAAAGGTATCTACATACTGTGAATGGAGTACTCAACTGTGATCTATTTACTTAGAAAACATAACTCTGACTTGAAGCAGACGGGTAATTGCGTTGCGTAACACACTTACAGTAGGAATCGGTCTCATTTTGATAGTTCAACAACATTCATTGCGTTATTTTCGGTGTTGACCAGACTAATTTTTCGAACATATGAAGCAATAAGCTTCAAAATTATTTAGATTCTGACTGATAGTGTGTTACGCAATTAGAGTGCGGACTATACTTATTCATACTAATATTATAAAGGTGAAAGTCGCCTTAACGACTGAATTAATGTCGATAAAATTTTGCACACAGATGGACCATACTTTTTGGAGTTTACACCTTAAGAATAGATTTTCATATAAGGCCGCCTGGTATGAAAATATGAGGAGTGAAATAATACAAGCGTTAACTTAAAAGCGTTACGTTTTTCTGCTCAACGTAAAACAAAACGAACGCCTTTACACCTTAAAGTTGCTTTTTGTATAGCACTAATTCATTGAAGAAACCGTGCCCCTATGTCCTTTGTTTTCGTCCAACAATAGAAAACAGGAGTAAACTCCAGTCGTGCGTCGCAGTGACACACACACATTTTTTTTATCCCGGTAGTATGTTCTCGTAGGATCATTTCCAACCTCAGCGCGGGCGAAGGCGCGGGTAAAATCTTGTGTAATAATATTTTTACAACACAGTCTCTCTTTACAAAACTACCTGAAACCCTGCCTACCCCGTGAGGGCCCAAACTTAGTGATACACACATTCTTACTTAAAAACGGTACCTCAGCACAAAGTTCAAAATTTTATTATACGCACAGGGACCCAAGTTTTATTATAACAGGGAAAATTTAATAAAGAGCAGTTCACATGGCGTGCTAAGCTAACTTCGCTATTGTCTGTTCCAAAAATATCGGATGTAGGTAAGTGTTACTTTCTCACGCAATCACTTAGTAAAAGGGAATTAGTTTTAGTATAATTAATAAATTGTCATTGAAAATTCATCGACGAAAGCTAACTACAATTGTTCAAAGAAAAACATATATATGGTGATTGAAAAATCAATTAAACAAATCAAAGCCCTCAACTTGTAAGTGGCACTAAAACTTACCATCCACAGGAATGTTTTCTGATCCACTTGTGTACATTTTCAGCTGTTTTAGAACAGAGCATAGTTAGGTTAGGTTCTACAAACTGAAGGATGATTAGATGCCGCAGTTTCGTGAGCTAAGCTAAGCTAAGTTTAGCTCGCGGTGTGGCCTGCGCTTAAGGTATGTTGGCATGTTATGGTTGTAACAAATGAGACCTATTGCGTTTCTTATTTCGAGAGAAATGGTGCTTGATGATTGATTGAAGAACTTTGTTATTTTTTCATAGCTTTTTTCTCGTTTGTTTACCTGTATGGGTTTGAGTACCTTGGGATCGCTGCGTGATCTACTTAATGAGAATAATTTAATATAGTTAGTCGACAGTGCCATTGAAAATTTATTAAAAAAAGAAAAAGATGTTTTCACTCTCATATTTTAATTCTTAGTCGATACCGACTCAAGTAAAAATATTGTTATTCAAAGCTAATTTTTGCTTGACGATATTATTTGACTGATGACTTTGCCATGTACCATTTCTGCCTGATTATGACTAAAATTCTAAATACATACTTAGTAGAAAAGCTCGAAAATTTTCACATTTATTTACAATCTTTAAAAATTGATCCTTCACAAATCTTAAGGTGAGTCCAGACAGCGCCAGACATGCGTCGTAAATGCAGTTTTTATAGGTATGTCAGATGCCTCACTGCCTCGTTGGTCTAGTGGCCGCAAGCGCTACTGCCGAGCATGAGGTCCTAGGTTCAAATCCCAGGTCGGGGCAAAGTTTTATTGGCCCCTCTGGCTCACCTTTCGGGGATTACAAGCGTAATCTCATATTTATATCAGATGCATCAGACTGAGACATGCGTCATATGCGTGGTTTACCATTTGAAGGACATGTCTCGCACTGTCTGGACGCACCTTTACACTTGGTAACACAATTATAAGCCCAGTCAGTTATATACAATATAAAGATGGATTGCGTCACGTTTTCGTTCGTTCTAACTATACATTTCGATATAATTCGATAATATATTTTACATCTAGAGATCTCGTATAAAACATACATTTTTAATTTAAAACTAGATATAATAAGATATTTTACAATTGAATAACTTTCCAGTCGTTATTTATATAGCCTTGTCCATTGCACAATCACTAAATAAAATCGATGATTTAATCGATCCATCTTTCAAATATTACAACTTGAAAAAAGAAATTTATTTTTTATGAAACTTCAGTATGTAAAAGTTTTAATACATTTATTACCTATACTATTTTCTGGTTTATGTTTTAAATAAAAATAAGAATAAACATTTTTTTGAATATACACACTACCGTGAAAATGAAACAATAAATTATACAAAGAGAATTTTGAAAGATTATAAAAAAAGGTCGGGAAGTGTCCTGGGACACCCGGTTGGAACGAAGTTCCTTTCGCTGTATATTATGTATTAATACAGAGCCATCTAGTGTGGTCTCACGAAATCTTTTGACACTTGAAACTGACGGCATAACACTTTTTCGTTACGCTCCAATTTCTGCCAGTTTACTCCTACTAGAAGCCGCGTCAAAGAACTTCGTTCTCTCCATTTAAAAAAATAAACATTGCAGATACGACCATACTTTTAACTTAAAAAACGCTGCTTGCTACTCGTAGGTATTCTGTTACCGTCCATGAAAAATATATTATTTTTATATTTTTTTACGAAAAATGAAGATATTTTATCACGTCGACAAATATAAATTCCTGTAATTAATTTGCTTACTTAAGTTGTCACAAATATTCTTAAAGCTTATAAGCTAAAGTTTATTTTACAAGAAAAAAATCATTAGTTTCTTAATCTAGGATTTATCTTAATAATACAGAATATTTTTATTGTTTATCTAAAATACATAAATGTACTGTTTAAAATTATTTACAATAGTACAGAAATGCAGTTTATTTTCTTAATTAACTTATTTTACATTACTTTGGTCACATTTATACACATATTTTGGGTAACTAGAAGGTCGGTATGTGCCAAGTGATTAAACTGTACAGAATCTCTAAAATAGTGGTTGAGAAACATTGAAATAGATATTTATGCTACAAGTGCGGAAAGTGGGTCATTTCCGTCGAGACTATAAGTCGACACGAGTCAGAAATCATCTAACGCACGTGTATCCTACAACGTTTTACTATGTATTGTGCGAGTAAATAAAATCATATATTATATTGAAAAAGTATTTCTTTCTTTTGATTTAGCCGGTAAGAGGCTGTGGTTGGCATTTTGTGCATCTTGAATAACATTTTCCGGTGTTAAATTAATCGATTCGTCACTTAAACTCGACATTTTTAGTAAATTTACGCAAATCGACTCCGAAATTAGCAAGAAATTAGTAAAATGGCGGGCTTATTTTAAATACATGCGCGCTCAGCATATCTTCTACTGCGCATGTGCAAAAAGGCACGAGCAAAATATAGGTTCAGTCAAACATATTTAAAATTAATGTATTGATCAAAATCTAAATCTAGGGTAATTAATAATGCGTTTAATGAAGTATTAGTTTTATTGTACCTATTATAAGAGTATGCGTGATAATCTGTACTTGACTAATTTGTAAAACTTTTCTCAAATAATAAAAACTCTTCGTCGGGCTGACGCCGTAGTTAAAAATATAAAAAAAAAAACTGAGAAGTAAAAAGCACCAGTGCAAAAACGTGGCACATCCGCACAATTTGGCTGCTTCTAAAACGCTCTTTTCGAGCCCCTGCATTGGAAAATATGTTTATGATTTTTTTAGTTATTTCATCATCACTTATTTGTAGTTGCCACAAAAATATATGTTTACAACAGAAAATCATAAGCAGTTAGAAAACACAGAAATTAACAAACACAACTCCATAATCACAAAATGAAACATGTGTTATACACTTATAACAAACTATGATAAATTAACTAAAAATAAATCGTATACAGCAACATGGCCGGCAGTGTACGATCAGTCCTGTATAAACACGTCATTTCCTGCACCCAAGTGTACTGTTTACTAACAAAAATAATTATACCATAAAATATCTTGTTACTGGTTACGGCGAGTACAGTCGTGAAATCGTCGTTTTTGAGAGCCTAATGCTTTTAAATGAGCCTATAGAAAATTTCAGAATAAATATATATAAAATTTTCATATGTTTACTTCAATCTGAGCATTTGAAAAATTTAAGCATCATTAAATACCATTCAAAAAGAATTAAATGAGGATATTTTCAACGTTAAATTCGCTACTGCTTCTAAACTAAAAGTGACATTTTAACGACTTAACGACGATAATATTGGTAAATCACTTATCTTATAAATCTGCATTTTTGTGTTCAAATAATATTTTTTTTTTTACAAAACGCAACTTTAACAGTGGAAATTTAGAAATATTCGCTAACGGGTCCGTGCGACGACTGTATGGGACTACGGGCCGACGACTATTACTCACCTTAAAATTAAGACTCTTGTATTTTTACCAATAATGAAGCAAATACCTCATAGATTTGCACAGTATTCCCATATGGTAGTAGCTATAACAGGTAAAATTAGCATAAGAATCTATTTATATGCCCAGTTTGGCAATAAATTCTGCCATTGATAAGCAATCGATTCGTTTGGTCTATAGAAACCGAGCATAAGAAATTCAATTTGGCGGACGTGCGGGTAAATAAATAAACTGAGATTTCCTTTGAAAGTGTTTTAGCACCTCTTTTGTTTAAAAATGAGCCTAACCATTTAAAATAACTAAGAATAGAAAGGAACGTTCTCTTTTCAAAATTAAACTCTGCTAAATAAATGAAAAACGTTTAAAAAACAACAGCCGAAAATGTTGACGGTTTAACGCTTTTGCCATTAAGCCCCGTATTCATGGTAAACATTTGTTTAGGAACAGTTGATCAACATTGTTGGTGAGCGGCGAGAATGTTGCTAGCAACTATGTTTAAATCAATACAGGTTGTCCACACGCCAGTCTGCGTTAAAATGTTGCCCGAGGAGGTAGTGTTGTTGTGTTCTCTGTATCTGATGTATAGGATTTCTAATAAAAAAAAGAGAAAAAGATGGTGGATTCGAAACTATCTTTTGCAAAGAGGAAATTTGATGAGTGACCTCAGAATGGGAGATGGATCATTTGGTAACTTTACGAGAATGTCGAAAAGTGATTTCGAACATCTTCTGGAAATGATTGGTCCATCAATAGCAGAATCATCCGCATCTTTTATAGAAGAATCCCATAATAATGGTTTTGATTGAAATAATTCTATTAGTTGCATTATTTTATCATTACTCCACACTACTGCCATGTTTATAAACTGTTGCAAACACGTTCACACACGTCAACAATTTTCGCTAAACTGATGTTTACGCTTGTCGGGCGAGAGCTTGTCAACATGACGCTATCAACTCTGCAACACGCAGTGTTGCCAGCAACATCTTGACAGCAACTCCGCAACACGTTGATTCAACTTTATTGCTAAACAAATGTTTACCATGAATACGGGGCTTTATACCTTTTTAATTTTAGGGCAATAAAAGCTTTTACGACGGTATTTTCAAGCGGTTAATTAAGTTTTTGTAACAAAAACATTGCTTTTGCAAACCTTCAAGTGAATGAAGGTAGAACTTGTTTTTACACTGCTACGTTTTCAGAAGTTGTAATACTTAATTACTTTATTGTACAACACTTAAAAATATAAAATTGAAATAATTCATCGTTAAAATTAGGTCTGCATTTGTCACTTATTTAAATCTCACTTCATTTAAAATACAATACGTTCCGAAAAAAAAAACTGGTTACTTATGTCATTTTTAAAACAGTAGTGTTCCCGTTTGTCGCAACATATCTCAAACTATCAATGGCCTACCTATATTAGGTATACAGGGTGGCCGGAACATTGACGTCCAAAAATAAAATTTAGGTCCCTCGTATCGTGGGGTATCCGAATCACCCCCATGTATGTTCCGCGACTTTTCATAGTTTTCGAGTTATGAATTTTTTTCTGATTGTTTGAGAATGATCGACCTCAACAATATAAAAAAAAAAATTAAAAAAAAGTACAAGACTTTGTCGAGATTTTTTTTGCAACTGAATCTTCATGAGTAGTACTTTTATGCATAAAATAATCAGCTTCGTAACTGTGATGAAAGTTATGAAAAAGTTGGTCTAAAGTGAAAAAATTACGTTCGGTAAATTATGACTTAAATTTTCAACTTTAAATAAAAAAATTAAACAGGTGACTTCATGGTTCCGAAGTAGGTTTAAAGAATGCGCCAGACTCTCAGCTTTCATAATCATAAAAAATAGTACTTAATGGGGCTACTTTGGCTTAAATCGGCCTTCAAACAGCGAGGTAGAAAATTCTTAAAATTAGCCATCTGACGAATTTTTTTTTGCCTAATTTCTCGTTGCTAAGGTTATTTAGTTTGCTAACCAAAAATAACTGCAGGAAAGCTAAGATTTAAAAACTTGGAGATTTTTTTTAATTTACTTGTTTTGCGTTAGCTTTGGTTGCGCGCCTTACTATCTCTGCTAACTTTCTCATACTCGGTGGCGAGAGGGGCACCCCTCGCCACCGAGAGTGAGAGAGATAGCAATAATTCGGTCTCTTATTCTCTCAGCCCATTGTTATTGTAGGTAAAAGAGTAGCGCCCTCGTTTGCAACCCATGGTGCACGAGAAAGGATCGCGCAAAATTAATGAAACTTAAATTTAAAAAAATCGCGGATTCATAATCATAAAAAAATGGTACTTAATGGGGCTCCATTAAGTACTATTTTTTATGATTATGAAAGCTGAGAGTCTGGCGCATTCTTTAAACCTACTTCGGAACCATGAAGTCACCGGTTTAAATTTTTTATTTAAAGTTGAAAATTTAAGTCATAATTTACCGAACGTAATTTTTTCACTTTAGACCAACTTTTTCATAACTTTCATCACAGTTACGAAGTTGATTATTTTGTGCATAAAAGTACTACTCATGAAGATTCAGTTGCAAAAAAAATCTCGACAAAGTCTTGTACTTTTTATTTTATTTTTTTTTAGATTGGTCAGGTCGATCATTCTCAAAAAATCAGAAAAAAATTTCATAACTCGAAAACTATGAAAAGTCGCGGAACATATATGGGGGTGATTCGGATACCCCACGATACGAGGGACCTAAATTTTATTTTTGGACGTCAATGTTCCGGCCATCCTGTATAATTTGTCAGCTGAGTCGAGTAGCAAAACCCATATAATTTATTTTTTATAAAGCGGCCCATGACAAAACGCTATTGGAAGAAGACGTATTTGTGGAGAACAAAACTGTAACTTGATGTTACCAAATTAAGTTATTCAGAATTGATCAAGCAAGCGCCCCTATATTGAATAAGTGACAACTCCTAAAGAACACAATTTGTGCTTCTACGATGAAATATATTTACAAGATTAATAGCTCACATATACTTTAAACTAAGACATTACTTTAAATGTCTGTTTCACCAAAACTTAGGACATTATTATCTATAAAACTTTGTAACTTGATTTGAGAGTGAAAACTTTTGTCTACGTAAAATGTATGACGTTACTGAGAAAAATATCTCTTGTCTCTAAAAATATTGGAGTCATTTTTGTTCTTAATAAAAGTAAATGGTTTACCCTTCACATTCTCTAAATTGAACTCATAAGATATTCTAAATGGTTCCAATTTCACGATAAGTGGCACAAATTGTTACACCACAAGGATACAATAATGAGGTCACATACTTTCCTTATATCAAGGAAACCGAAAATATCAGAAACGAGAAATGAGGTCATACCAATTGACAAGAAGAGTGAGCCAATCAATTAGGGTTTAGAAATGAATATGTTCGTAAGTAACGATATTTAAGAATGTGGGTGAAATTTCAGAAGTAGTTTTCTTGATGGACTTAATCTGCAAATGGAGGAGATGCTATCCTTGGCAACTGTAAAAAATGTGATACTGCTGAATAAATGAGAAACAATTATGTGAAGGGTCTTCAAACAAATATAGTATTAAATAGTGAAACAGACCTCCAAAACAATTGACTGATTTACACACAAGACGTAACTTAATAAATATTAACCTTCTTTTTATTCTTAATCTGACAACTATTTAAACTGCGATTGAACTTGAATTTAAAACCATTTTTAAGATCATCGTCATACAAATCTGTAGATTCACCCACATGCCTGTAATCAGCATTATCACTATGCCTTTCTTCAATCTTCCCATCTTTAAAGCAATCATAGTACGGTTTGCAATCAATACTGTTGGTACTTCTCGCGATATAAGTCTCAATGCCATCTCTATTACGTAAATCCGAAAGAAGATCTTTTCCTAGTTGTCAATCTCTGCACACGTCGGTTGCTAGAGTGAATCTCGTTGCTGATTCGCTGATGGAATCGTCCCTGATTTTGGGGCGACGGTTCCCATTCATTTGTTCTATAAAAGAAGTGTTAGTGTTTCTGATGTAGTCTCGATGGATATTGTGATTTGAAGGTGATAAGTGCGTGAGTCGGTAGCTGACGTAAGAATCGTTTCGACGAACCACAGTCCTGGTGGTTCCCGCTCTGGAGCTTCCGATTGGTGCGAAAGAAGTGCCATTCTGGTCCGGGGTTGCCGCAGAATGACAGCAGCAGAAGCATTTGAAGTACGATCTGTGGAATTCTCGGCGGAATTTACCTGGAACAATACAGAATTTGGAATTTATTGCCAAATTTTTTGTGGGGAGATGCAGCGTGCAATATTGAAATGTGTTGTAGCTAGATATAATTTGGTGAAGAAGGTGAAAAAAAGTAACGGTTCGAGGATATAAATAAGAATATTTTTCTTCGTATCGGTGCGTCATAACAAAATAAACAAAGTAGATGTGACAGAAACTGCGGTTAAAATAAAAAAAAAACATTAAAATCCATTTGAAGGGAAACCTTGATTTAAAAGAAACTTTTTACAATTCAAAGCTTTTAACGCAGCGATAAACCGTTATCATTAAGAAAAGCACTCAACTCACGTTCGTAAGAAAATACTGTCTTAATGACATAAATAATTTTCTGTGAATTTTATCATGCGAGTGTTTTTTTTTATTATTATTTGTAGTGGTTTAAAAACGTGGTTTTGTGAGTAAAATTAATAAAAAGTGGCGTGTAGAGATTTTTTGAAAATCATAAGGTTTTCACAAAATACGTTGTAAGCTTATCGATAATTACATATTTATTCAACTAAAAGCATTAAACAAACGACGCGCAAAATTATCATTACATTTATGAGCTTATTATAGCCCTGTAACACGAGTAGAAGAATCTTTAAAAAAAATTCACGGCATTGTATGTGGAAAAATATGAGTTTATTAAAATCTGAACAACAAATTCGTATTTGTTCCTAGTATTTATATTGTGGATATCATTGTATTTTTTAAACAAATTAATATTTTTATGGGCATATAAAAGATTTTCAAAAATTGTCTGAGAGATTGTCTCGGACTTAATTTATAAATGTATCGAACAGCTCTTTTCTGCAAAACAAAGATAGTCTGAATGTCGGCTGCATTTCCCCACAACAGAATACCGTACGTCATTACACTATGAAAATAGCCAAAGTATACTAAACGCTTTTAGTTTAGTTTATTAACACTTTGTCGGATGTACTAACCTTGTGTAAGATATTCATAAAAGTTTCGGATCTTACCTTGACACCGTTCAAAGATAACAATGAATATTTGAAAAGATAGCGTTGTGACATGCCTTTGTACTCGAGTTTGTTGATAGAATGGAAATAAGAGTTGAGATCTGTGTATGTGATATAAATATTTCACTCATTTTTTTTCGTTGCATGGGCAGAGAATGTTTATTGTTTATTGACCTCGTAAATACCAGCATACCTAAAAAATCTTAGACTATAAAAAAACGGCCAAGAGCGTATCGGACCAAGCACAAGGAAGGGTTCCGTACTTGGGATGATTTATCCCAAAAACAAACCTAATAATGTAGTACCTACTTATAGTTTTTATTTGTGATAAATCTTAATTACAATATAGATACAAGCTAATACTAATATATACAGTAAGTTAGTTTAAACGAAGGACGTATTCAAACCCACAGTAGTTCATGCTTACATGATACTAAAAAATATAAACAAAAAAAAAAAAAACACTGATAAATAACAGACAAAACTATACAAAAAATTTCGCAAAAAGTCTCGCGACGTGTATGCACCCTTGCGATCGCAGATCTAGGGATTTTCAGTACTACACCAATGTTCATTATGCACATTAAATATCCCCATTCGTGTAAATGTGGCTTCATCAATAAATAAAATGTTTTTGTCTAAATTAGACAAAAACCAGCGGCAAAAATTCACACGTGGTTCGTGGTCGTTGACCTCAAGTTTTTAAACGGGTCTAAAATGGTATTGGTGCATTCGGTCTTCATGCACCAACTTCCACACAGTCCAATGCGATACACCAAACCGTCTTGCAGCATTTCGAGTACTCACTTGTGGGTGATGATCGAAGAAAAAAAAATTCGTTAAATCATTACATAACGCGTAGGCACGAACCGTAAGCCTCGTTCTTCATTGGAATATTGATAAGACGTCATTTTTGTTTATTCAACAACACGTTTACAGGATACATTTATTGCGAAGTAAGCTCTGTTGTTTAAGCGAAATGCGGAAGCGCAATTAGACATGCGGAAATAGCGGCGCACTCGCATAGACTGCGGTCAGCGCGGGAGTGTGCCCTGTCGGTGCAACACAAAGGAAAGGGACGGGGTTTGCGCACGGGCTCGCTTCCTTTTCGGCAGGATTGGCACGTGTTTTGCCACGTGACTACTTTACTGTTTACAAGTTCACTTCGTGCGCGCTCAGTACTCATGAATAATGTCTTTTATTGGACAATTACGTCACATATTAAGGTTATAGGGTTTTTACATATTTGGGACTAGAATGAATATGTTATCAATATGTCCCTCGTTTATTATTATTATTATTAACATACTGTATAGTATTACGTACAAGTATATAATAAAAAATAAAAAAGAGGAAGAGCTCATTGGCCATCAAAAAATTGGTCCGCATCGCTGACAATGGGAAAAGTGCCCAAAAAGCTGGTAGCATTGCCACGTTGGATGGCAATGCTGGTTCTTTGGGCTAAAAATAGGCCAGCTCTCTGGTACCGTGAAGAGTCGACCAACTGCTTGGCGATCCCGAAATACTTGATGAATTTATTTTACTGGATTTTGTTCCGATGTTGTTTCGTGAGAATATGAAAATGTATTTACTATGATTTTGATCTCTGAATGTGACTTGTTTAAAGGTTAATACAAAGTCAAACAGTATGATGCAAGTTCTTACTTAGGTGGATTAGTTTAAAAAAAATCTTAGCCCTGGTATGTACGGGAGATTTTTTAACACGACGATTTTTTGTTGCGTGGTGAAGTCATCCTATGGTAGTCCACTGCTGAATATTGATTGATAATATAATTAGTTACATTGTATGCAATGCAATGAATATTAATAATAACAAATATTCCAAGAGAGAAAAAAAAAAGTCGTTGTCACAAAATATTTATTTCAAATCGATTTAGTTAATTCTCAACTCGAGTGTAAAGTAATGTCACATCACTATACTATACGTGCTGTGTGGTACTCGGGAAGGGTTTTCTGTTTACTGACCTGAAAAGCCTGGGAAGCCTGAAAGCAAAATGTTGGGTGACGTATTTTCAGGAATAAAGCCGGCATTTCGAAGAGAAATGATTTTTGTTATAAAACTGGACATTTATACTAGTAGTTCTGCCAAAGTAGCGAGCATCATTTGACATGGTAGGATTATAAAAAATCCTAGCATGTCAAACACAGAAGTTCTAAATTTCAAAAATTCAAGGTAAAATATATTCAAGTCAAGCTTAAAACAGGTTGAATATGTTTTAAAAGAAAGAGGATTATTACAAAAAAAAAATCTATGCGGCATATAATACATCATTAATTTTGTGATGAGAATGTGGTCCCAAGGACTCCATCAATCCTTACCAAGTAGTTAAAGGGCCGATTCTACTGGTAGAAATATAAAAATGAGCAATTTACTGATTTTGAGGACCTATTCTGCTCATCACGCCGAAGATCCTAATCAGATCTTCACCAAATTCTTATAAGACCAACTTAATATAAAAAAAAAAATCGGTACTGATAAGGCGGAGATATCCAGTAGCCTCCCTTATGCCTCTGTGTGGAGGAAATACCCCTCCAATCAAAAATCCCCGACGAAAAAAAAAAACCTATAAAATCATAATACCTGTATACTAAGTTTCGTCCAGATCGGTTGTAAAATACTGCCTGTAGAGGAATACCAACAAACTGACAGAGAATTTGTCCGTATATTTTTTGGAAGACACAATATCGTTAACATAAATTGCAAAAACAAGCTGTCTTATTCTATAAACACTCTAACAGTCGTTGCTATCTTTGTTAGTTTTGATGTTGATAGTCTTACACAATAGCATTATACATGAGGTTAGAGGGCTGTCTGTCTGAAGATAATGTTTAACATTCAAAAAGTGGTGACTCTCAGCCTATTGTGAGTAGACGAGTTTTGATTTTGAAACTTGGGTATTACTTATCGTACGGAATGTTTGTTAAGTTACCTAATTAGTTAGATTTACAGATAAGAAGTAATTAGATTAAAGACATTATCACTCATAAAAAAACTAATCTTTCCGAAAATGGGCATCTTTTAGATTGGACAGTTTAGGATCGCACAATATCCGTTATTTATTTATTTAAAAGTTATTGTAACACCTAGTTACCTACATTAACAAACACTTCTTAAATCTGAATAAAGAAGAATAAAATTTTCGTATTTTAAAACCTCTTTAATCCAAAAAAGTATTTACCTAAATACATATTTTATCTCTCTAAAATAACTTAATACATATTAGTCTAGGCTCAGCTTCCAATTGTTCTGAAAGCTTAGCCTACCTTTTACAAATACACAAGGGATCTTATCTCTTTACATTATACCTTGCTCAGAATACGGGAGTAAATAGTTGAATTTAAAAAATTATGTTAAAATTTCTGATTCTGACTAACAGAAAAAAAAAATTAAAAAGGTTTAGATTTTTTGCATAATATTTTTGTTTATTTTAAACAGCCCTGACAAAAAAAAAAAGTGTAAACATAGGATAAACCTGCTAGCCCTGTTTGCCTGTTTAGACTATGAATACACATTTTTTAGAGTTCCGTACCTCAAAAGGAAAAAACGGAATCCTTATTGGATCACTCCTGTGTCTGTCTGTCTGTCCGTCTATCACAGCCAATTTGATTCTAATCTAATGGACCGATTAAGTTAAAATTTGGTACACGCATGTATTTCTGTGACCCAAATACGGACGTGTAACGTAAATAAATGAATTTTGAATATGGGGGTCAAATTTGGGGGCAAATAAGAAAATTAAAAAAAATGTTTTGTAAACTGTACCGTGTGACATATCAAATGAAAGAACTTACTGTGAGGGCCTCAAATATATTCTTTTTATAATTTTTAAATAAATCATTTTAAAGTTATTTAAGAAAATTGACAATTTCCCCTCCTTATCTCCGAAAGTACAGAGCCTAAAATTTTGAAAAAAATACGGATAATAGTTCAACACCTATAAATTACAAGAAAACTCATAAGAAATCTATGGTTTAAAAATTTACTCATAAAAAAAGTAAAAACCGACTTCAAAAACGAATGAAATAACTTTCATAATAAAACTTATCAGCTTCTGAACTCGGTGCTAAGGTGAATTGAAGAATTTAAGACAACGACTTCAGAAGCTGTTAAGTTTTTTATGAAAGTTAAATAACTTTCATAAAAAAACTTTTTTAGGTTTTTGAAGTCAGTTTTTACTTTTTGTAAAGTAAATTTATTTTTCCATTTTTAGTTGTATATACAATTACATAATCCCAAGACGAACGAAAAAAGAAGAATCATAAGAATCCGTTCAGAAATGCCAGAGCTACAGTACATTTATGCATATAACTTCGTACACAAGAATAATTACCTAATGTTTTATATACTAAAACCTTCCTGAAAGTATGTAAGTAACGTTAGTGAAAGAATCATCAAAATTGGTTCATTATATTATTGAGAAAATCGTGGACATACAAACAATCATACATACATACGGGTCGAATAGAACCTCCTTTTTTGAAGTCGTTTAAAAATCACTGAGTTATCACCAATCCAATGATCATCAATGATCATACTCCCTGCAAGCGTTCGTTTGAATGGTCATAATTACTATTTAGGAGGGACAGCTTTGGAAGACTACGGGATGATTTATTTAACAGTGTTTACTAAAACACTATAATATGCAGACGTGCTTAATATTTTTTTGCCAAAAGAAAGTTAATTAATAATAATAATATTAATATCCTGGGACATTCCACACACGGTCATCTGATCCCAAACTAAGCAGAGCTTGTACTATGGGAACCAGATAACTGATATACTACATACACTACTTTTTTTTTGTAAATACATACTTATATATATAATTACACCCAGACTCAAGTCAAACAGACATGTTCATGTACACAAATGTTTGTCCTGGATGGGAATCGAACCCACGACCTGCGGCGTCATAGGTGGTATCTTAACCAAACACGCCAGCTGGCCTGTCAATTTCTCTTTTAATGCAATTTTCACCAAATTAAATAAAAGGACATACATTCGATGTGTGCAGTACAGTGCGAATAGTATACCTATTGCCAACATTGAAAACTTTTTGCTCATGCTTTTTGCATCTGGCTCTTCATATAATAAAAACCAGCCAAGTGCGTGACGGACTACGCACAATGAAGGGTTCCGTAGTTGGGACGAATTTACAAACTCAAGAATTAACTAAATTATTTTTTTTTATTTAACCCCAAGAACAAACTTAACATTGTAGTTGAACAACATGTTCTCCCATACATTCCAACTGCAAATGTAAGTTTGTACGCACAATATTTAGAGATTTACCATGTTATTTTAAGACCATAAACTTCTTAAAGGTTTTCCTGTAACTATTTTCTGTAATTTTTTTTTCAAAATTTTATGCTCAGCAGTTTCGAAGATAAGGGGGAATGGTCAATTTTCATATATTTTCTTAAATAACTAAATTATTTAAAAAATATAAAAAATATATTTGAGATCCTTATAGTAAGGCCTTTGATTTGATATGTCACAGGCAAAACTTTTCTTAAAAGTTTTCCTAATTGCCTGCCAAAAGTGACCCTCATTTATTTAAAACTCATTTATTTACGTTACACATTCGAGTTTGAGTCACAGAAGTTCATATTATGTGTACCAAATTTCAACTTAATCGGTCCATTAGATTTGCAAAGCAAATTGGCTGTGATACACAGACATACGAGTGATCCTATAATGGTTCCTTGTTTCATTCGGACGTACGGAACCCTAAAAAGATTAAAAACAAAAGAGAACCTAGTATTTCCATTGTTTTTCCAACGACCAATACCACTAAAAGACATTATACTATTCTAGAACTCAAATAAATGGTAGATATTTCTGAAAACATATCGGTAGTGAAAACAATGGAATCGCTTTTAAACGTTCAAGTTTAAATCGAAATTGGTTGCCGCGGTTGTATTACTTCCATAACTTTGCGATAGCTATGAAGTTCGATCGATTGAAGCAGTCTTATGTTCATAATAATAATTATGAACATTTTTTGATATTTCTCGGGACTCTGGGGTCCCGGACCTTTGGAAGGCGTACGAGGAGCCGAAGTCAACTCGCAGAGGCCCCTTAGATAATTTTAAATGATGAGGAGGCACCAACCGACGATTATCCCTGTATGCACTATGCAAGTGCACCCAAGGACAACCCCCGGGTGGTACAGGACTATTGTTGTACGTGGAAACAAAACATATTGGGCTATAGGTTTGGGTGGCTAAAGTGGATTGGGTAACTTGAACTATGGAAGAACTATGTCCCCTGCCTGACCAATTAAACACGGATAAAATGGCAGGGGGTGACTTGCACACTCAATAATGGGCCCCCGGAGACGGCCGCTAGCACATAGTGACGTAGCGACAAGGGGGCAACACTTCCTGAGGTGCTTGAGGAGTGGAGAGGTATTCCATGGCTATCAGAACAATCCCGGAAGTACGGTCAAGACCCCTACCAGCAGCTTACTGGAATCCTTCCTTCCTCCGAGCACGTTTGCTCTTGCGAATCTCCACTCAAGCCGGCCAATAAAGGCACGAAAGAGGTGGGAGCTCTGTTCCTCGTCAGTGTTCACTCCAGCCGGCCAATAAAGGCAAGCCAGAGATGAGGTCAAGATTTCTCCCGGGAGATAGGGTCCATGGGGTCGCTACTGCCCATCAGCTCGCCACATGCTGCCCTGTGGGTTTTTGTATCTCTCTTGGTCTGGCTCCTCATCCTAGACCCGTTCCGGCAAACTCTACCGCCACAGACCTAAAGTTTGGAGCACGCAAGCCCCACCACGACGTCAACGTAGAGATACAGCGGTGGGGAATTATGAATTATGAACATTATTATTATTTAACTACTAGCTTTTTAGCTTCACTCGTGTGGAGATCGAAAATAACCTCACAGGAACGTTCTTTCTGGATAAACATCTTCTGTCTTACGTTTTTTTGTTTATGTATGGAGTTTGACGTATTACACGCGTTGTACAGTCACGAACCGGGATTGTTGAGCCACTAGCTTATCATCTTAACTTGGTTGTGTTACAAGAATGTCGCCCATGAAATTTACATGTGACATTTCTATAACACGGTTGTAGGTCTACAACCACAAAATTCGAAATCATGCGATGTCTACCAACCCGCACTGGGCCCGCGTGGTAGACTACGGCCCACTCCCTCTCACAGAGAGGAGGACTGTGTCCCAGCTGTGGGAACGTTGTGGCTAATTATTTATGCTTATTATTATAGTAAATTTGTGTGCGTGAGAGTATCGCGTAAGGAACTTCTTTCTTGACGGGGTCCTCCGGCCGCACACGGTTTTTCTTGTCTGTAGGTACTGACAGTAAGACGGTTGACAGATGAGAATGGAAAGAGAAAACGCGTTGCGCCGACTCCAAGTAACATGGGACAAGAGCAGGAAGACAATGATCACGTTGAAACAAAAGAAGATTCATCATGTGCTCGTTGCATGTAATAAAATCATGAAAACTCAAAAGTAGACTAACAGGAGTCTACGTATGGGGAAAGATTCATTCATACCAGTCGTAAAGTTGCGCTTGCCTCTTTTAACATGCACCTTATTTGCCAGCCATAAGCAAAGTAATCTCAATCGACTAATAAGACAAAATTAGCAATAAAGAATTCCATTGCAGATGGCAAATTGATAGAAATTGAAATCAATTTCTATCAATTTGGCACTACAGTAAAATCATCCGAGATTCAGGATATTGGCAGTAAATTTGCATACTATTGAGACAGTATAAACTTGCCAGGCATGCTTCAGTGAATAATCATTCATCTCCATATTTCAGTCCGATCAGTCCGATGCAACTAGCCAATTGACCGAGTTACAGTAGGGAGGAAGATGGTGTGGGGGGCGGTCTATGTGAAGGTACTCATATGCGAAATCTATATCGTATTATAGTAACTTGACTAATAGTGCTTTATAAAACTGTTGAATAATGAGGGGTATTAGGCGAGGTTTTGAATAGTATCACACGACTGTTTTAGTACTTAGTTATGTGCAAAGTCATACAATACTTTACCTATACTCATGCACTAGGTAGTTACCTACATGTTTAAATAAAAAACCAAAGTTAGCAAAAAGTAAACACACACAATAATAACTCCACAGATTACATAGAGATACTACGCTCCGAAACCATAGTAACGTTAATTAAGTTACTAGGGTTACGGACCTAACATTAGTCAACCGCACATGCGCCCTAGCTCTGTCCCCATATACAATGATAAAAATCGAATTGAAAACTCCTTCGTCGATCCGAGGTGAACTTTCATAGAAAATAGTTATTTTACAGCATTATTTTGTTATGAAATCTGTATCATAATGAAACTTTTTAATTTGGTTTGAGTTGTACATGCACAAAGTCTGTTATTAAGGTACTATTTTGGAACTCATAAACAGAACTTTACGACACGAGTGCAGATAAATATATTTATACTATACCTGCGCGGAAAGTATCTTATTACTTTTTAATAAATGAAGCTGAAGATAAATGAGGCTGAATGTACGACATTACTATTGTACAGATGCCAGCACATCAAGCTACTACAATCTGTCAATTTTGTTTAATAGATTTTCAACTTTATCGCTAAAGCATTAGGTTCAAGGTTGATTGGGAAAATTTGACAGTTTCGGGTAGCTTGATGTGCTGGCGTCTGTACAAAAGTGCGAGTCGAAAAAATGTATGAAAATCCATTGCTAACGTGCTGTGTATTTTTATTTTATTTATCTCCTCAAGTGTGCTCGCAAACAATTTGGGAGAGAGTGGTTCCCCCTGTTTAACACCTTTTGGATTTTGAATGACGGTGCACAAGTATTTAATTTAATGTTTGCGGAACTACTGTTGTAAATATATGTTATTTAAGTGGTTGATATAATTATGTTTTTTTTATGTTCCTGGTGTTCTAGGGATGTGAATATTTCATTGTGTTTAATACTGTCAAAGGCCTTCGTGTAATCTACAAAGGCCAGTTATTATGTATGTGTGTATTTTTCTAGGGTCTGGCTTAATATTTGAAGGTGGTCTGTTGTTGAAAAACTTTGGAGAAATCCGGCTTATTCTGGTGGATGATGTTTATCCAATTTCCCGTCTATACGATTGTGTATCACTTTAATGAAAACCCTATAAATATGAGATGTCAGACTTATTGGGCGGTAATTGCCGATATAACTTTTATCACCTTTATTGTACAGAAGGACTATGTTTAAATGGCACATTGAGTTAGGTACTTTCCCTGATGTTAGTGTTGTGTTAAGGGGAAAGCGCCACGGTAGTCGGCGAATTCTAATTTTCTTACGTTTTTTGCAATTTTCAAATCACTATGAGGTTGTATGCTGATTAAAGTATGATTCGCGATAGTAACAAATACGTATTTACAGAATTATAATTATTAGAATCAGTAATACAACTCCTTAAGTTAGTATAATCCTAAATGTTAAGATTTCATGAAATAGTCATTCTTTCTGACAGGCCAGTTGGCGTGGTTGGTTAAGATACTACCTGCCATGCCGCTGGTCGTGGATTCGATTCCCATCCAGGACAAAAATTTGTGTGCATGAACATGTCTGTTTGTCCTGAGTCTGGGTATAATTATCTATATAAGTATGTATTTACAAAAAAAAAAAGTAGTATATGTAGTATATCAGTTATCTGGTTTCCATAGTACAAGCTCTGCTTAGTTTGGGATCAGATGACCGTGTGTGAACAATGTCCTAGGATATTATTATTATTATTATTCTTTAGGATTCGGTCGGATAGAGTTGTATTGATGACTTTAGTGATTATAATTCTGTAAATACATACTTGTTACGGTCGCGAATCATAATATGACCAACATACAACCTAATACTGTCTTGGAAATGGCAAAAAACGTAAGAAAAATTGAATTTCGCGGGCTACGCTGGCGCTTTTGCCTTAAACAGGTTGGTAAGTGGGGTCAAGATTATGGAAGAGATAATTTTTAAAACCTCGGTGGCGATTACGTCCTCTCCAGGACTGTTGTAATGCATATTAGTAAGTGCTCTGTGCACTTCATATCATTTGAATATACGGTCAATATAAGTTGGTAATCAATTTGCAAAAAAAAAAGAAAATCCTGACAACATGAGGTAGTTCCGGATTCGAATGATACCACGGGCAATAGCTAGCAGGCTTGTTTTACGATGTAACTAACTATTGTCAGTAAAATTAGTAATAGTATTGGCAGAAAATAAAATTAAAAAAAAAAACATTTAGTAAATATTCCATAAAAAATAAACACAAATAAAATGAAGCCATTTTGTATTATGCCACAAACAAATGTCCGCTCGTAAAGATTAGTGACTCGAAGTCTTTCTTATCGGTGATATTGAAATAAATAGCTTTATAAATAAAATGTAATAGGTTAGAAACAAATGCGACAATCGGTTGTTGCCAATTTTGTTCTGAATGTATTCTGTCAAAACTCAGAATTTTGGGCTGTGTCGATACAAAGGCAATGTCTTCACAGACTGCTTGTTTATGAACTTATCACAAAAAACAATCCTGGGTTCGGAGATTTGAGCACTTTTGTTTTCGTGAATTACCGACGACGTGGAATGACCCAAGTGGTGCAGCCACCAAAGACAAAGACACAGGGACATTTTATCAGCGATAACGATGATGGCAATAAAAGTCAAAACCAGCCTCGCACAATGGAGGGTCCGTAGTTGGGATGAATTTATCCCAAGAACAAACTTAACATTGTAGTTAAAAACATGTTCTCCCATACATTCCAACTGCAAACATAAGTTTATACGCACTATATTGAGAGATTTGCCATGTTATTTTGTGACTATAGACTGTTTATAAATTTTCGTGTAACATAAAGAACTATATTCTGTATTTTTGTTGCCAAATTTTAGGATCAGTAGTTTCGGATATAAAGGGAAAATATAAAGGGAACTTTATTAAATAACTTTACAGTTTATTTTAAAATTATAAGAAAAATATATTTGAGGTCCTCATTAAACGAAAGTGAAAGTGACTTTAAATGAAAGTGCTTACCACTTTCATTTAATGTCAAAACCTTTTTATTTAAATTATCTTATTTGCCCACATATTCAAAATCCTTTTATTTACGTTACACGTCCGTATTTGGGTCACAGAAATTCATACATGTACCAAATTTCAACTTAATCAGTCCATTAGATTCGAATTAGCAAATTGGCTGTGACAGACGGACAGACAGACACACGAGTAATCCTATAAGGGTTCCGTTTTTTTCCTATTGAGGTACAGAACCCTAAAAATCACAGTAAGCCCTTTCATTTCATATGTCACACTGTACAGTTTGCAAAACTTTTTTTTTTTAATTATCTTATTTGCCCTCATATTCAAAATCCATTTATTTACGTTACACGTCCGTGTTTGGGTCACAGAAATTCATACGTGTATCAAATTTCAACGAGTGTAAATCATAGTTGCGAAGTTCATTATCGCGATGTACGTTACTGCGAAAGTTTACTACCGCGACGTTCGTTGTTGCGAAAGATCTATACTGCGATGTACGTTACTGCGAAAGTTTACCATTGCGACGTACGCGGTCGCGAAAGTTCATTACTGCGATGATTGCAGTTTTGATAACACGCTATTGCGATGTAGGTCATGTAGGAGGGTTGCTGATACTGGTGATAATGTAAATATTATGTTGTTGGACATGATCAGCAACTAGGAGGGTTGACATGACCTACATCGCAATAGCGTCTCACCCGAGAATGTGTGGTCGCAAGATAACGCCTATCTTGCGACCACACATTCTCTTAGGGTTGGCGTCGTACCCTAAATCCCAAAATAAACTTCGCGTGTAGGCAATATTTTCTTTCGAAACCAACTACAGTATTTTCCTTGTAAATAATGACTATAACACGTTATACATGATTCTCATCACGTACAGATGTTACTTTTACAAATGTTCCCACACAACTTCTTTCTTTTAATTACTGTTCTTCTTTTAAACCTTGTAAGTAATTGCTTTTGGTAGCTATTTTATGAATCGTTACGAAAATTATAGCAAACTATAGTTTGTTCGAGACTGCTGTACTACGGCTTAGGAATGCGCGGCGTGGCAGAGGGCTGGGTTGACGAATGAGCGGCCTGCACTGCCCCCGTCTCGCCTCACACATACCTTTTTTTTTTTGTGGATGGGAAATCATCAAATAACTTCTCCCGCTCTAGGTGGAGCGGAAGGGCGTGTCAGACTTCTACTGACTAAAACCCACCCGTGTTCCTTCAGTTGCCTGTGCCAGGGCCACGGTAACTCTTTCGAACATCCCGCAACCCTGGCAGGCATCAGCCCTAGCGGACCCCATCAGTTAGTGCTGACATCTCTTGGGCTGGCCTCGCACATACCTAAGGCGCGGTACAGCAATTTCAGTTAAAACTATAACAATATTTGAACCCCAATCATGTTGATCAGTATAAAAATTTACAGTAGGTACGAGTACCTATCGTCAAAGAGACTGTGGCGCCATCTACAACGCCACATTGACGCGCGAATAGCATATATACAAAGTCCCGACATCAACCGACGGGCATCGGGTATGAAGTGCCAGCTGGTGGCGTAGCTGAGCCAGTACCTTTAAACTCCCCAGATAATAATAATCACTCTAATTTGATCCAGCCTGTCCCATCTTGCTGTCCTCCCACCAGCGACGCCCTAAGCCGAGGTTCGTTCCCCACAGGGGGAGCCCTTAGCGTGTAGTCGCTTAGTCTGTAAGTTTATGCCCCTAGCTGGAGGCTTCGAGTTCACTTAAGGCAGCCACAGGATAGTCCGGTTAAGTAGTCACGGCCTCTCTAGGCCAACTACGAGATGCCATATAAAAAAATTAAAAAAAAACAACCGTCGGGCAGTAGCCCATCAGACACAACACCCTTCTGGTCAGTGGCCGGAGGATCTCTTTGCAATAGGGGTACACCCTGTTTCTCATACCTCTATATGACTAACTTTTTTTTTTTTTTTTGTGGATGGGAAATCATCAAATAACTTCTCCCGCTCTGGGTGGAGCGGAAGGGCGTGTCAGACTTTTACTGACTAAAACCCACCCGTGTTCCTGCAGTTGCCTATGCCAGGGCCACGGTATCTTTTTCAAACAACCCGCGACCCCAGCGGCATCGGCCCTATTGGACCCCATCTTTTGCTGACATCTCTTTGAGGCGCGCGTGGAACACAACGCGCCGTCGACCCGGGCCTGGTCCTCACCGGACGGCGAGCTACCCACTACTCACCGTCCGCAAGCCCGCGCCTACGGTGGCCGGGAATCGGCTATCGATTCCCGCCGCCCAGGGCGTCTCCTGCGGCGACTGAGGGCGTGAAGCTGCCTCTCCCTCACGCGTTCCGCCTCCTCCTTCGCGAGCATTACCGCTTCGCAGAAGGAGGTGACGGCCTCCCATGCACTCTCGCTCCGCACCATGGCCTGGACCAGGCTCGGACGCGAGAGATCGCCGCCGCCGATCGCCTCCGTGAGAACACGGCGGTGCTCTGCCCAAGCCGGGCAGACCTCCACTGTATGCTCCACCGTGTCCTCTGGGCGATCCACACAATGGTGACACCCGGGCGTTTCCTCCCGCCTTATGCGAAACAGGAACCTCCCGAAACAACCGTGTCCGGTGAGGACCTGCGTCAGGCGGAAGGTGAGGACGCCGTGGCGCCTCTCTAACCACTCCTCAAAGAGTCTATATGACTACCTAAAACCTAAATATTATAAATAAGATTTTTTCTGTTGTTTTTTGCATCTATTGGTAACTGATATGATTTGATCTTGTTTTTGGTCTAACTAAGAGCCCGTCATTTTGAAAAGGGCATGAGTAAATTAATTATAACTTTTCAGAATCAATAAACATAATGTTTCTTGTAAAAAAAAAATTGGTGCTGAAGAAATTAATAAAGAATAAAAGGTGGTAAATAAAAAACATACACGATGTTTTGGGATACTTATTTATTAATAAAGAGCCAATTTTCGTACAAATATTATGAATTGAAAATTTTTGGACTAATGCCTTTTTCAATGTGACTCGTGGTCTTTTTGACGGGTTTTATAAAATCCAAGACATTTATTTTGACTTCAGATTTGATCAGAGGCTTGTGGCTAAGTATAAGAGGGGCTTGTGGCTAAGTCATAACAGCCGCACGGGTCGATCGATTAGGTTAAAAATCAAAAGTCATTTATTCAAACTAGGCTGAGAATCAGCACTTTTCGAACGTCAAAATTACATAAGACAGTCCTCCAAAACGCCCGCCCTTCACCACTTCCTATGGCTTTAGCTGAGGAGAAGAAACTCCTCAGCAGCACAGCTGTTTGTTCCGTTAAAAAAATATTCTACCTAGTCTTGCCATAAATATTGTCACGAAGAAAACAAAAAAATTTTATTGGAAATAATATTAATAAGCACGCACTCTTTCCATGGGAAAATTCTTCACTGCCAATCGTATGGATTGTTTTAGGGACTCCAAATTTATGGCCAGACTGTGTATACAACACTGCGCAAAACAATATATAATATATTACGCAAGTTAAACATTTAATTAAATTTAATTATTTGCTTTAAGTCAGCTAGCACATGCCAATATACCAAAACAAAAATGGAAAAGAAAAAAAAATCTAAAAATTGAAAACTATACTCAAGCAGAAACAAAAATACAAAATTAAAAACATAAGCAGAACTTTATACCTATGTAAATAAAAGCCTCCAGTAATAAAGGGCGTGCCCACTTACATATAGCCGTACATGTAGTCGTAACTCGAAGTCATAAATGATAAACTAGGACCATCGAAGTAAAATAAACAACGAGTTAAATTACTAATAATAAAACATAACTAAGGTCAGCAAGACGACCAGTCACTACAAGCAGCACCCGTTCACGAGCATAACGCAAAGATCAGCCATTACCCCCCTCGCCATATTTGAGGGAAGGAGACAACCCGACCCCCGACGCTACCGCAAGCAGTGACATCTAAGGGAGCATGACGAACTTACTGCCGGTTGCTCAGGCAAGAAAATTATTATTATTATTGTCACTTGTGTTAAACTTCTCTTGCCGCGGTTCGTCTGTAGATGGGTGACCATTTTTGTATACTAAGACCCCTCCGTGCCTCGGAAAGCACGTTAAGCCGTGTTATTCGTGGACAGAAAGTGACAACCAGTCTTACCAAGGGGTATCGTATTACCCAGTAACTGGGTTGTGGAGGTCCGATAGACAGTCGCTACATGTAAAATACTGGTATTCTGCTGCATCTGGTCAGACTGGAAGTCTAGGTAGATGATGAATTGATCAGAGACTTGATCAGGTTTCACAAACATTTATTAGTAAATACATAGCATTACTAGTGAAACTAGATTAATTAAGAGCTGAAATTAAGATAACTCTCGGTAGGTACTTGAAATCTAGAAAAAAACCTACTAACGCATTCAAGAACACTGACCGAGACACAACAGAAGTTTTATTGTATTTACTTCTATCGCCGTTTACAGTCCTTGGAAGGGTTAATGTGTTGACATACTCGCAAGAAACAGCCAATAAGTTTGTTTTGGATTTTATTGTGCTGCCTATTTTGACAATGGTCTACGCTACAGAGAACACAAACAACCTACAAGAAACTACCTACCAAAAATAAACGCAACATATTAAAATATCCGAAAATGCCTGAACCTTGAGATAGTATAATATAATAATATATAGGATAATATAATAATTAATATAACGACCCCTCATAAAGGGCTGGTTAGACTCATGCTCATAAACGCGGCGGGCGTTCGCTGTAACCAAATAGCGGTTAGGGCAGGTTGATTTATTTTTTCGTAACTTATTATTCCATTTATTTGTTGCTACAAAATAGTAGTTCTGCGAACAGTAGACTTTTTTGCAACAATTAATAAAAAAAGTTAAAAGACAATGTTCAAAATGGCCCTGTGCATTGAAGAGTTTGAGAATATACGATAATTAATCGCCTATTTTATTATATAAGTTGCAAATACTTCTGTATCACGGACTAGCTGTATTCCAAAATGTATTTTTAATAGAATTTAATGCGACTAATAACATTACATCGCCATCTTCACCTATGTCGTGTCAAAAGTGAAATAGGGATGTCCGATCAATTATAATCGATCGATTGAATTATTAATCGATCGATTGTGTTTTTTTTTCTAAAGTGTAGTTTTAAAAACCTAATAAAATACTTTATGAATGCAGTCATACTCCAATTTAAATAGGTAGTAAGAATAATATTATACAATAATCAAAACTTCTTTATTTCTATACAATCATTCAAACTAATTCATTATTTACGACAATTAATACAAAAATAACGCTCCTTTTGCGGTTCATTAAACGAAAAAAATACTTATTTTTACTAAACACATCACAATTACCTAATGTTTTATTTAAAAAACAATATTGCAAACTAGATACAGATGTTATTATATATTATTATTACCAGTATAGAAGAGTGTTGTTATATATAAAATAAACCATTGTCATACATACTTGTAATGTTTATATGACAAAGTAGATGTAACAGACTGTAATAATTTAAGACCACAGTAAATCATAATCGAAAAATCGATTAATGGTGTCGTATTACATCCCTAGTTTTGCCAGTGAACGTGTCATTGTTACCAATGGCACAAAGGCCAAAAAGCCATGCCATAAAATTATAAAAAAAAAGTCATTGTTACCACAATTGAGAGTTACAGTTTCTGCGCTGTGCTTTTTCCTGTGCAGAACTATCGGTTGCTGCGCCCATGTTATGACCATTATTTGGTACCTAAGTTATGCGAGGTATCAAAATAATGTCAACCCCCCTGCACAGTTTTTAGACACTATTTTAGTTCGTAATTTAGACGAAGAACAATAAACGTGAAATTAAAATCTGTGTTTTATTTCTTATTCAAATATAAATATTGTAGGACTAGGTTTTAAAAAATCACTTATTACCATCTAATTGGTAAAGCTGGTATCCTATGCACACCGTTCAGGCATAGGGACGCTGTTTCTACTCATCTCATTCCAAAACGAATGCTACGAATTCAGTTACCTACCCATGTTGATTAGTTTAATGTATATTAATTTTGCACTTGCATCCATTTTTTAGAAAAATAACTGCATAGGTACCTAATTATCTAGGTAGGTATTATGATATTACTTTTCAGTTTCTTAAAAATTACTCAGAGCTATGAAAAATCATGGTAGGTACCTACATTTAATATTCGTTGTTATGGTTAGATTATAACCTCAAAATCTGATACTTTTTTTGAAATATATCTTTTCTGCAGCTAGTCCGCTATAAAAACAAGATCTTCTAGGAGTCTCCAAATGATAGAGAATACAATACATAATTATCCGATGCTCTTGGCTCCAGGGCCAACAATGTATGGACGCAGAGCAATGTCCTTTAGCTAAAGTTATTTAAAACGGAATATTCACTAAAATCAGATCTTCACCCTGTATTCGTAGTCACTTAGGTATTTGCATTTTACAGCGCCTAGGAGAAATGTTTCAGAGAAACTATGAAGTCCTACACAAAGGTTCAATAGGTACATTGCAACCTTTGATACAGCTACATAAAACATCGTTTCAAGCTGAAACATACAGTTTTCTCCAAACCAGAAAAGTTCAGCTTCGCGAAACGATAAACAAAAATCCAGTTTCTGCAACACGGTATAGAAACGGCGATATTTTTCAAAGAAGTTCTAAATGAAAGTTTAACAGCAGCGCGATAAGAGTCTATTTTGATGAAAACTGTTTAAGAATGTTTATTTGTATAGTAAACAGATCTATACTTGGCAAATAAACATAAAAAAATAATGAAAAACAAATCATCATTTTTCTTTCTTTCTTTTTATATTGGGTTGGCTAATAAGTAATGAACGACATACAACTATTTTATTTCTATTTATTAAATGAATAATTGTTAATCATTAATAATATATTCACCGTCGTTTTCTACTACCATTCGCCATCGATCTGGCAAAGAGTGAATGGCGTCCGCATAGAACTTCGTTGGTTTTGAATTGAAGAAGTCATCTATTTATTGTTTCAAGTGTGGTTCATCGTCAAAGCTTTTTTCCCGTAAATTATTACTAAGTGATCGGAATAAGCTGAAATCAGTTGGTGCTAAGTCCGGCGAATACGAGTATGGAGGGTGGGGTATTATTTCCCAATTAAGTTCCAATAGTTTTAGTCTGGTACTCTTAGTAATATGCGGCCGGGCATTGTCGTGCAGTCGTGTATTAGTAGGAAGGAATTCCCAGCTTATTACTCCATGTTTATCCCACCAGACAGAAAGCATTACCTTGCGAGGATGAAGATCACCTTTTGACGTTGGTGTTCTTTACATCCCAGCCACTGGCGCTTGCGTGTGTGATTAACATAGAGAACCCACTTTTCATCTCAAGTGACAAGATGATCTAACTAATTAAATGTGCGGTGGAAAGATAAAAGTTGTACAAAAATCTCAGCTCGGTAGGTCAGCTGATCTTTACTTAATTGATGGGGTACCCAAACACTATATTTGTAAGTCTTTCCCAAACCATGTAAATCTTTTTCTATGGTGCCATGAGAGCACTCGAGCTGAACAGCCAAATCGCGTGTAGTTCTTCGAGGATCTTCTTCGATTAATAGTTTTAATTTATCGATATCTATTTCCACGGGGCGCCCAGACCTTGGTTGATCGGTTAAGGAAAAATCGTTAATGCGGAACCATTGGAACCAGCGCTTTGTGAGTAGCTTCTGCAGCAGAATGCCCAGATTGAAACTCATATAATAAAGAATGTCGTACGTGGGTTTTAATATCACTCATTTCTTTGTGAACTTTAACACACTAACAGCCAAACTATCAATAACGCGCATGAGCGCGACTCGCTCTTTACAGAACGTTCTCGAACCTTTCCGAAAATTCTAGAAATTATAAACTAAAACGCTCATTACTTATTAGCCAACCCGATACATACATAGTACACAGATACGATTCGATATATAGTATAATTTTCGTGTTTTTATTTTGTTTTAAAAAATACCCTAAGTCGGAAAATACCCTATGTGTTAAACAATGTATAAATTCGGTAATACTATTTTCATATAACTAGTTGTTTACGTGGCTCACGACTGTAAAGCTCCCAGTCGGCATGATCTTTTTCCGACATCTTCAACATTCATCGTCACATTTCAGCCAATTTACACAAAACCTTAATGAATAATACAATTAAACCTACCTCATGATCACTCCGACTATTACCGTATGAAAATCCGTTCGGTAGTTTTTGAGTTTATCGCGTTTAAACAGACACACAGACGCGGTGGCGGGACTTTATTTAGTTACAATTATGATGGTCACGCTCTAATAACAAATAACTTCTGAAAAATTAGCCTATATTAATATTATTTATTAATGTTTCCTCAATATACGAACTATGATTACATTTCCAATTTCATAAATCTCCAAATAATAGGTTCACCAAAATTTTAATATTTTTTGTCAATTTTCAAGTCAACTCCTATTTTACCCCCTTCAGGAATGATTTTCAGAAACGCTGAACCACGTAATTCTTTATTTCCTACCAAAAGCATATATTTCAACTTTCATATCCCTCTTAAGAAATGCTGGGTTTCCCATACAAACTTTCATCCCCTATATCACCACCTGTAGGATTATGTTTGAGATAAAAAGTAGCGTTTTTTCCAGAATGCCATCTATCACCTTGCCAAATTTTATCGAAATCCGTTAGTGGTTTAGGCGTGAAAAGGTAATAACTTATAGACAGACAGTTTTACTTTGGAATTTAAATTGTAATATTATTTGGATAATAAATTATATTTGGTTGGTATTATATTAACTGTGACTTGCAGTAAATTGAAGCATCTGTCGTGCCCAGAACTAAATTAAAGCATCTGTCGTGCCCAGAACTAAATTAAAGCATCTGTCGTGCACAGAACTAAATTAAAGCATCTGTCGTGCACAAAACTAAATTGAAGCATCTGTCGTGCACAGAACTGAATTGTAGCATCTGTCGTGCCCAGAACTAAATTGAAGCATCTGTCGTGCACAGAACTGAATTGTAGCATCTGTCGTGCCCAGAACTAAATTAAAGCAACTGTCGTGCACAGAACTAAATTGAAGCATCTGTCGTGCACAGAACTGAATTGTAGCATCTGTCGTGCCCAGAACTAAATTAAAGCATCTGTCGTGCACAAAACTAAATTGAAGCGTCTGTCGTGCACAGAACTGAATTGTAGCATCTGTCGTGCCCAGAACTAAATTAAAGCATCTGTCGTGCACAAAACTAAATTGAAGCATCTGTCATGCCCAGAACTAAATTGAAGCATCTGTCGTGCACAGAACTGAATTGAAGCATCTGTCGTGCCCAGAATTGAATTGAAGCATCTGTCGTGCCCAGAACTAAATTAAAGCATCTGTCGTGCACAGAACTAAATTGAAGCATCTGTCGTGCCCAGAACTGAATTGTAGCATCTGTCGTGCCCAGAACTGAATTGAAGCATCTGTCGTGCTCAGAACTAAATTGAAGCATCTGTCGTGCTCAGAACTAAATTAAAGCATCTGTCGTGCTCAGAACTAAATTGAATCATCTGTCGTGCTCAGAACTAAATTGAAGCATCTGTCGTGCCCAGAACTAAATTGAATCATCTGTCGTGCTCAGAACTAAATTGAAGCATCTGTCGTGCTCAGAACTAAATTGAAGCATCTGTCGTGCCCAAAACTAAATTGAAGCATCTGTCGTGCCCAGAACTAAATTGAAGCATCTGTCGTGCTCAGAACTAAATTGAAGCATCTGTCGTGCTCAGAACTAAATTGAAGCATCTGTCGTGCCCAGAACTAAATTGAAGCATCTGTCGTGCCCAGAACTGTCCTTTTGTGTTGCAGTAGTTATAATAACATCACTACACTACACATCAAAATAAACTCATTTAAAAATAGTATATACCCTCCCTTATATAAACCAACACATAAAATAGCGGTAAAAACAAGTGTTAATATCTAGCACATATCGACAGCTATTATTGTGTTATTTTTATTACTCAGCTTATATATTTTATAATCTTTATGATCAACCATAAAATATAACCTACACTATACGCCTATACACTTTAAAAGGCAAAAATGGAACATTAAAATCAAGTAGAGCAGAAATATTAGACTGGACAACTAGCGCATAAAAGAAGTCATTTTATCCCGTAAGTCAGGGGTAAAATGGCTCGTTTATGCCCGAGTTCTTACTCTGTTTTTCACTTCGATTGCGAGAAAAGAAACAGGCGTATAATCACTGTTCACTGTTCAAAAATGTTAATTTCCGCCACGAAACATTCTAAAAGTTTTTTTTTTTAATTTCAACGTATGTCATTCGACTTGGGTATACGTACTATACATACATACTGCCTTTCTTTGCGTTTTTAAATAATAAATGACAACTATTGTATCTGATTTTATTAAATTAACGATAGAAAACACAGAAGTGATATAAATTCAATAAATAAGGAACTTCATAGCAAACAATCTGCCTAGCCTTTTCCCAATTATTTTGGGGTCGGCTTCCAGTCTAACCGGATGCAGCTGAATATCAGTATTTTACAAGAAGCGACTGCCTATCTGACCTCCACAACCCAGTTACTGGGTAATACGATACCCCTTGGTAAGACTGGTTGTCAGATTTTCGGGCTTCTGACGACCCATAACGACTGTTAAAGATCCACGAATGACAGCCGTGACCAACGGGTTAACGTGCGTTCCGAGGCACATATGAGTCTCGGTATGAAAAGATGGTCACCCATCCACAGACCAACCCCGGCAAGCGTAGCTTAACCTGATGGATCGACCCATGCGGCTGTTTTACTTAGCCACGAGCTCCTTCATAGCGTCCATGAATTATTGCATTTTGTCATCTATGGTTATTTGTATGACGTGTCCCGTATTGTCCCCTTTTGAACCCATTTTCTTAAAAATACGCGTGAAGTCCTGGCACTGGCCGGTGCACCAGCTCAAATCTACTTCAAATTATGCCGAAAAAAGATGAACCTCTTCCTGGATCTTCTTCTCAAGTAGTGTAGTAAGGAGGAAGCGTCAGAGTAGCCCGCGAAATTCAAATTTTCTTAGGTTTTTTTGCAATTTGCAAGTCAGTATTAAGTTGTATGTTACATAAAAAAATATTTGCGGCCGTAACAAATATGTGTTTACAGAATCATAATCATTAGAATAAGTAATACAGCTCCTTAAGTTAGTATAATCCTGAAATGTCAAGATTTCATAAAATAGTCATTCATTAGGATTACCTGGTCTTAAAGAGTTGTATTGATCACTTTAATGATTCTAATTATGTTAATAGATACGTGTTAGGGCCGCATATTATATTTTGATCAACATACAATGTAATACCGACTTGTAAATTGCAAAAAACGTAAGAAAATTTGAATTTCGCGGGCTAGCCTGACGCTTCCCCCTTAATATACCATTATTGGTATTATTATCACCCACGTAATTCCGATATCTATTTAATTTTAACAATTTGGTCCCGTATCAGTGTTGAACAATTATGGCAACCATAGACTATGGTTGCCTGTCAATAAATATGGAACTTCATAGGCGTGCCTATGTAAATGGTTGGAAGGAGTATAGCTACTTGAAAAGGTGGCCAGTGAGGTTATTTAGTTCCTGAGATTTTGCTTTTTGCGCTGACCATACTGTATTTCCACTTATGGCTATCGTATCTGATAGCCAAACCATCAAAATCAAAATCAAACCAAATCGTATCCGATTTGGTTTCATAACAGTAACTTTTCTACCACGCACTTTAGGAAAACAAATGCCAATCAGTTCATACAAAATAACAATTGAAAATCAAAACTTTTGATAGCAAGACGTTCGACGCAAGAAAGGACAGTTGGCAATAATATTATGTGGTATGCAATACATGCTGTTGAAGATTTATCACCTGCATGTACGTACTACCACTGTCCAGATAGAAAACTGTCCAGGTAAAAATTTTACACATAGTTTTGTACTAGATTCGATTCCTCGTTGTTCTTAGATAAATCTTTATACTCCTTATACAAATGCTTAAGACGCCCCCGGAGCATGCGTAGTTCATACAAACGAAATACCAAAATAATTTGTAAATCAAACATATTCTAAAGGTAGTGTGTATTTATTCCGATTGGATTATAGAATATCTAGGTTCCCAAATATATATTAAATAAGATCATTGATTTAAACAGGAAATAAGAGAAAAATAAGTTTTCTATAGAAATTTTAAATAGCTCATATCTCGTTTTCAAATCAGTGTCCTTTCAATATATATGTTTGGGAACATAGATATTCTGTAATCCAATCGGAATAAATACACACTACCTTGTGTACTCCCCGTCACTTGTCCCTCAAGGTTCATTAGAAAACCAGCGTCAGACAGCATCTGTCTGGCATTAATGCTGAAATGAACCTTTTTGACGCAGCCGTGAGGCACACACTAGTGATTAAACATTTTTTTAATTTCTTATTTGTATTTTGTGTTTCACGAACTGTGTCAAATAAATGTTATTCTTTCTTTCTTTTCCTTAAGAATATGTTTGATTTACCAATTATTTTGGTATTTCGTTTGTATGAACTACGCATGCTTCGTGGGCCTCTTAACAGTAGTTCCTGTGGTTTCGCATTGCGGATCTCCCCAACACATTCAATATGTGGTCGCTTATTTAGCTTCGAACATATAACACCTCGTGATGTAGTTAATGTATTTAACACACTTAAGTCTAAAAACACTGGTGATTACTGGGGCATCTCCATTAAACTGTTAAGTAATATAATAGACATAGTAGCCCCCTATCTAGCTGTTAGTTTTAATAAATGTGTTGATGTAGGAACTTTTCCTGACCTCATGAAAAGTAGTAAAGTCATACCTTTATTTAAATCAGGTAATAAAAATGACGTTGGCAATTTTAGGCCTATTTCTATCTTACCTGCATTTAGCAAAATATTTGAAAAGTTAATACTCAAGCAGTTGCTAAGACATTTTAATTTAAATGGCCTCCTTCATGATGAACAATATGGCTTTACTAAAGGTCGTTCGACTACAGATGCGGGTGTTGCTCTGCTGAAACATATATTTAACGCATGGGAGAACTCGCAAAATGCTATTGGAATTTTCTGTGACCTTTCCAAAGCCTTTGATTGCGTGCACCATGACACGCTTTTGCGTAAACTACATCATTACGGTGTACAAAACGAAGCTCTTAAAGTAATAAATTCATATTTACATAATAGGTTTCAATGTGTAGATGTAAATGGTGTGAAATCTTCCGGGCTACCAGTTCAGTTAGGTGTACCTCAAGGTTCAATACTGGGTCCATTCTTGTTTTTAGTGTATATCAATGACTTACCATTCTATTTAAAGGGTATCTGTGACGTTGTACTGTTTGCAGATGACACCTCTCTTATTTTTAAAGTAGACAGGAATAGACAAGATTTTGACGACGTAAACAGTGCACTCTCAATGGTTACAGATTGGTTTACGACAAATAACTTAGTTCTCAATGCTAAAAAAACGAAATGTATAAAGTTTGCCTTACCGAATGTTAGAAATCTAGGACCCAACATCGTTTTAGATAAAGAGATGCTTAAAACTGTAGACTCGGCAGTTTTTCTGGGTATAACAGTAGATGCCAAACTTCAGTGGGGCCCACATATATCAAGCCTAGCGGGAAGGCTCAGTTCAGCCGCCTACGCCGTCAGGAAAGTAAGACAATACACTGACGTTGATACAGCTCGGTTAGTCTATTTTAGTTATTTTCATAGCGTTATGTCATACGGTATTCTGCTCTGGGGCAAAGCCGCTGACATTCAAAATATATTTGTTCTTCAGAAACGAGCTGTTCGAGCAATTTACCAGCTCGGTGCCAGAGTTTCTTTGAGAGATTTTTTTAAACAGATTGGTATTCTCACGGTGGCATCACAATTCATCTTCGCCAACATCTTATATATTAGACAAAATATACATTTATACACTAAAAACAGTGATATTCACAATGTTAACACCAGAAATAAGGACAAATTACGTGCTCCATTTCACCGGCTTCATAAGGTTCATAACTCATTTGTTGGGCTTGGTATAACTTTTTATAACAAGCTACCCTCTTCTTTGCTAGATTTGCCCTTTAATGCGTTCAAAGCTAAAGTAAAATCTAACCTTTGTTCAAAGGCATACTATTCTATCAACGATTACTTAAACGATAAGAATAGTTGGTCGCTGTGTTTAACTTAAGACAATGTTTATGTTCTTTCTCCAGAATTAGCTTATCTTCTGACAGGTTATATGTGTTCATATAATTATTTATTTTCTTTGACTCTCAAGGTCAATTTATTTTAATTTTATTTTTATTTATTATTGACATAATCTACTCATTTCAATGTTTATTTATTTTTTTTATGAGTGGTATTGCAATATGTGGTTAGCTAGTGACCTCGACAATTGATCATAGTTTTTCTTGCCCGAGCAACCGGCGGCAAGTTCGTCATGCTCCCTTAGATGTCACTGCTTGCGGTAGCGTCGGGGGTCGGGTTGTCTCCTTCCCTCAAATATGGCGAGGGGGGTAATGGCTGATCTTTGCGTTATACTCGTGAACGGGTGCTGCTTGTGGTGACAGGTCGTCTTGCTGACCTTGGTTTTGTTTTGTTATTAGTAATTTAACTCGTTGTTGATTTTACTTCGATGGTCCTAGTTTATCCCTATCTGTGACTTGTGAGTTACGACTACATGTACGGCTATATGTAAGTGGGCACGCCCTTTATTCCTGGAGGCTTTTATTTAGGTATAAAGTTCTGCTTACGTTTTTAGTTTTGTATTTTGTTTCTGCTTGAGTATTGTTTTCGTTTTTTTTTTTTTTTTCTTTTTTTGGTATATTGGCGTGTGCTAGCTTACTTATAGCAAATAATTTAATTTAATGTTTTGTGTTGCGTAATGTAAATAAATTATTATGCGCAGTATTATATAGAATCATTTTTTTAACTGAACAGACAGCTGTGCTGCTGGGGAGTTTGTTGCGCCACTTCTTCTCCCCAGCTAAAGCACTAGGAAGTGGTGAAGGGCGGGCGTTTTTGGGGGACTGTCTTATGTAATTTTGACGTTCAAAAAGTGCTGATTCTCAGCCTAGTTTGAATAAATGACTTTTGATTTTGATTTTTGATTTTGATTTTAATAGGTTGGGGAAAAAGTTTCTTCGCATTTTTTAAGAAAATTCAAAACATTTTTTAATATAGTTTATTTACATTTAACTAAAGTATGTAGGTACCATTTTGTTCGATAACTTTTTGCCATCTTGTAGGTAGGGACATGATCCCATTGCTATAGAAATTTTGGGACTTCTGGTCAAAATACCGCGACAAGTGGTTTTGGCAGTCCTCTCGTGATGTTAACCTGACACTGCCTAAAGAATTCTGAAGAGACCGAAACAGGTGGAAATCTGAAGGTGTAAGGTCAGCACTATACGGCGGATGCATTAACACCTCCCAGCCAAACTCTCTTAATTTTTGCTGAGTGGCTAAAGATGTGTGAGTTCTAGCGTTATCATGATGAAAAACCACACCCCTTCTGTTGATTAATTCCGGCCGCTTTCTCTCAACTTCTTGCTTTAATCTCATCAGTTGTTCGCAGTAGAGTTCAGAATCGATGGTCCTGCCTGGTGGTAACAGCTAATAATGAATAATGCCCTTCCAATCCCACCACACACACAGCATCACCTTGTTGCGAGTTAACCCGGGTTTCGCCACAGTCTGTGAAGCCTGACTGGCCTTTGACCACGACCTTTTTCGCACGTTCTTGTCATACGTGATCCACTTTTCATCACCAGTTATCAGCTTCTTCAAAAATGGTTCGGTTTCATTACGTCGTAATAAAGAATCACAAATGAGTACACGGTTCATTAGGTTTCTTTCAGTGAGTTCGTGAGGTACCCAAATGTCGAGCTTTTTTGTGTACCCAGTTTTTTTCAAATGCGCCAAAACTGTTTTGTGGTCAATTTCCAGTTCTTCAGCTACGTCGTAACTACTGATAAGCCGATCTTGCTCCACTTTTTCAAAAATGGCATCCATTTTATCCGTAATAGGGCGACCAGAGCGACGTGCATCTTTGACATCAAAATTTCCGGATTGAAAACGCTTAAACCAAATTTGTGCTACTCTCACAGACACTACACTAGGTCCATAAACATCGCAAATTTTTTTCGCGGCTTTCGTTGCATTTTTACCTTTTTTGTAGTAAAATTTTAAAATGTATCGAATTTCTTCATTAGATTCACTCATCTTGACGGTACGAAAAACAAATGAAAATCACACATTTTCCTAATTTGAATTTGGAATTATGTTCTTTAAAATTTAAACTTTTAATGATACCAAAACCAGCCAGATACAAATAGTATAGCCAAAGAGATTTTATTACAAGTTCATACATACTATAATGCGAAAAGACTTTTTCCCCAACCTAATATACCTAACCTAATATATAATTACAATACAGTCATTTGATACTCGAAGAAATGTAAAGTAGCCTACTTTCTTCCCGAAAACAACGACAGACCTGCTCAATTTACATTATATTGGCTGTCAATTGAATTTGTACGCAATTTCGTAAGCTCATTTCGTGAGTGTAAAGTATTATCGATTCTGCCAAATTCTATCTGTCTGGTATCGAAAGACGCGACAGTGATGCTGGATATAATAATACTGTGTCTCATCAATTAACAGAGAGAAGGGAATTGTTTACTCTCTGAGATTTCCTTGACATAGACGTTTTAAGCAGTCGCAAACAATTTTATTTATTTAGAAAATTTATTTTGCTAATAAAATTAACTATCTTGTCGTTGGCATCAAGCGACGGAATAGCCTGAAATACTGTACCTCGTGTGTCATCTCCACAGCATACATTTTTTATCTTACCCTCGCATCATTGCGCGCCAAATCAATCTGCCTAGCCTTTTCACTACTATGTTGGGGTCGGCTTCCAGTCTAATCAGATGCAGTTGAATACTAGTATTTTACAAGGAGCGACTGCTTATCTGACCTCCACAACCCAGTTACTGGGTAATACGATACACCTTAGTAAGACTGGTTGTCAGACTTTCGGGCTTCTGACGACCCATAACGACTGTCAAAGATCCACGAATGACAGCCGGGACCAACGGCTTAACGTACTTTCCGAGGCACGGGGGAGTCTCGGTATGTAAAGATGGTCACCCATCCACGGACCAACCCCGGCAAGCGTAGCTTAACCTGATGGATCGCTATTACTTAGCTGCGATTGCGCGTAACACAAAAAAAACGGTGGTCATGTGTGTTTCTCACAGAGCACGGAATCGCCGCGCCCGGTGGCGTCTAAAGTACTGTAGAGGCTTTACCGTAGATGGTTTATCATAAAACCTCCACGAATTATTGTAAGCAAATGGCAAGAATACATACTAGACAAGCATTGATTTGCAAAATGGAAAAATAAATTTACTTTAAAAAAGTAAGAACCGACTTCAAAAACCTAAAAATAATAAAATAACTTTCATAAAAAAACTTAACAGCTTCTGAAGTGCCAACCTAAGGTGCATTGAAGAATCGAAGACACCGACTTCAGAACCTGTTAAGTATTTTATAGAAGTTATTTTATTCCTTTTACGTTTTTGAAGTCGGTTTTACTTTTTTTTAGTAAATCGTTGACGCGCTGGAACGCAGAGCTAAGAGGCTCATTGGCGACGTAAAACTGGTGGATGCCAAGCTTCACAGTCTTGACTCATCGCCGCAAGGTTGCCTGCTTATCAGTTTTCTACAGATTGTAATTCAGTCATTGCTCAAGAACTCCACGACCTCATTCAGCCGGCCCCCTTCTACCATCGGACATCTAGACGCACTGCCAGTTACCATCCCTACCTAGTTGCAATTCCACCAATTCGCACTAAGCGTTTCTAAATGTCTTTTATTCGCACAGCAAAAGAGTGGAACTCACTACCCGCGTCTGTGTTTCCGAGCGCTTACAACCCTAATCTCTTCAAAGTTATAGTGAACAGGCTTGTTCTGGATAAGCTCACTCCATCGTCGACTCTGTCTCTGTCGCCTCCGACCTAGACTAGAGTCGAGGGCAGACCCATTTCCGAAAAGGTTAGACCGATTTTGACGGAACTTTCACTGGAAGATAGCTGATGTTATAAAGAGTAACTTAGGCAACTTTTATTTTGGAAAAATAATAAGGGTTCCGCGCAAAAAAATTTAAACATCCGATTTAAATAGGGAAGTATGGACATCTACATGGGCGAAGCTGCGGGCAACAGTTAAATATATATTAAAACCTTCCTGAAACTACATAGATCACGTTAGTGAAAAAACCGTCAAAATCGGTTCACAAGTTTTAGAGAAAATCGCGGACATACATACATACGGGTCGAATAGATAATCCACTTTTTTGAAGTCGCTAAAAATAGAATAGCCGCCGAGGCGTTTTCGTGCTCTGTGGTGTTTCTATTACTCGTACTTTATACCAAATGGCATTGTGTTTCAATTTGAAAAGCTTGGTACATTTGGCGCAAATTATATAAAATATTTTTATAGGCTCAAACCAATAACCACTTTCCGAGCGTTGGCACCAGAATGTTCAGAAACTAGTGATTGGTTTAAGCCTAAAAATTGGTTCTGATTATAATGTGCCAATACTTTCCTAAGTGAACTCTTTAAACAAGGAGTTAGTCATGAGGTTTTTATCAAAGTCGGTTGCTGCAGTGCTTGGAGTGCTGTGTGACGTCACGTTCGTCTGTGGCGGCCACACGAGTAGATCGCGCCCCAGTCGGCGTACAGTCGGCTTACAGTCTGTGTAGAAGGGTACCAAGTATCAAAGTATGGTGCATTAAGTGGTAACTATTTTGTAAATTAAAGGAAAATGTGCTTCTTGATTATATTTTGATAACATGTTTTGCCTATGTGCATTAAATGAATATTATACTAATCTGTGTTCTTTCTCACATCATAACTGGGATTGGTTCATGCATACAGCTCATCAAGGTTATGACTAGATCCAAGGCACCCTGATACAATAAAATTAAACGACGTGCGTTAGATACAGTGGAGTAATGAATTTATCTAGCACATTTTGCTATATAAATATGCATTGCTTAAATAATAACCGGAAACAAAACCGTTACCTATTCAGTCCTTGTATGAATTGAATTTAACTTTCAACAAAATGGAATAATCCCTAGCCGGCTTAAGAAATGCGATATTATTTCAATCATTGTAGGCTCAATATCGAGCCTTACTGTCAGTTGCTCCCGCTGGGGGGTACCATTGCACTACATTTGACTAGATAACAAAAAGGTTATGATGAAAAGGTTAAAATTCTTAATAATTTAAATTTGTATTTTAATATTAAATGCATTTTTTGAGACCGTACTATCGCATTAGCCGCTAATAGTCATGGGATGAAATTCATCCCATTTTTTTATTTAAGTAGTGGTTCGTGGGAGTAAAGTCAACCCACGCAAATCTGCTTCTGGTTTGAACCTTGTTTCACCAATATTAAGGAGTCCTTTCTAATTCCATACATTTAATTTGATGCACTATCTACATAGTTCCGAGGAATTTGAGTTACGCCAACCCTCTATGCGACTAGTCAATCGTCTATGGAAAGATTATTTTTAGTCTGTAGTTGCAAATCTTTTTGTAAACAAAAGGTTTTTGTTCAAATTGGAATGCTTGTAATTAATGAAAATTGTATTAAGGTAAGTGGTTTTATTTATGTTTCATGCTAAGAATAAACACACCATGCATTTTAAACCATAAAACATATAGGTCATCACTTGTTTTTTTTTACTAGAGTAATTTATTTGAAAGTGTAACTAAAAATTGTTTTGTTATTTTTTACAACCAATTTTGAAAATGAATACAAGTCATACTTTCAAACGAAACGTACATTACTATAAAGCCCTACTCACTAGCATTCTAAGAAACATTCAACGGTCACAAAATGCCAAGAAGCTACGATGCAAATCGGTTTTATTTACAAGATTACCGCGGGTGGGGCGCTTAACAGTTTTGGTGAGCACAGCGGTTAGGTAATGGAAGGCTCCATTACTATTATTTAATGGTGGTTATAAGAGGGATAAATAAATAATTTAAACAGAGAAACATGAAGTTTAGGCCTCTTCTGTCATCTATGGTAAGGTGACCGTTAATGAGAAATCCAGTGTGTTTACAATCCACTGATTTATTATTTTAGTGATACCCCTTCGTTAGCAAAAAAATAAAATATAAAAAATTATATAGTCATAAAGTTTAATAGTATCTCATTTGACAGTTACCGCAAAAGTACTGTTTAACGGAACCAGAGGTCGAAACAAAAATGATTTCCGAGCTAAAAGATTAACAGAAGTTTGTTACTGTTACCAGGTTGTATTGATATTCAATATAGAATTCACCATGATGATTGCATCTGGATAATCATGTGATATTTTTGAATTCAGTGAACTTCAGTGTTTTAATAGACGTTTGTAGTAAGTGTCTTGATTTTTTTATTTTAATTGTTTTAACATTTCTCGGGACCCTGGGGTCCCGGACCTTTGCAAGGACGCAAGCTGAAGCCAACTCGCAGAGGCCTCTTAAATAATTTTAAAGGATAAGGAGGCACCAACCGACGATTATCCCTGTATGCACTATAATATAAACCAAATAGTATAAACTCAAACTGTTAAAGATTAATCTGCATAAAAATGATAAATATAGTCATCTCATGTTGAACAGGGTTTACACAATGGATATCCGTGGTGAATACGGTTATCATAGTCTGCCACGGCTATCAGGACAATCCCGGAAGTACGGTCAAGATCCCTACCAGCACCTTACTGGAATACCTTCTTCCTCCGAGCACGTTTGTTCTTGCGAATCTCCACTCAAGTCAGCCAATAAAGGCAAGAAAGAGGTGGGAGCTCTGTTCCTCGTCAGTATTCACTTCATTCGGCCAATAAAGGCAAGCCAGGGGTGCAGAACAAGACTTCTCCCGGGAGGGGGGTTTAGGATCCGTGGGGTCGCTACTGCCCAATAGCTCGTCACATGCTGCCCTGTGGGTTTATGCATCTCTCTTGGTCAGGCTGCCACTAGGTAGGTCTGGACCTATTTCGGCAAAGTAAACTCTAACGGCACAGACCTAGAGTTCAGGAGCACGCAAACCCCACCATGACGTCAACATAGAGATACGACAGTAAGGTTATTATTATTATAAAGAGTAGTTATATTATAATCGTTAAAATGGAAAATGGTGACCACTAAGCTCCGTTTTAACGATTATAATAAAAGTCTTGTAGAGAACAACTTAACCTGCTTATTTTCTGCATTTTCATCCTAACTAATATTATAAATGCGAAAGTAAGTTTGGTTGTTTGTTTGTTACCTTTTCACGCCTAAACCACTGAACCGATCATCTTGAAATTTTGCATATACGTTGTCAGACACGGACATGAGGTACCTTTCATCCTGAAAAATAGTACTGTTCCCGAGAAAAACAACAATAACGTTCTTATGATAATAGATGGCGACACGTGTCTTTCGAATCATGATTGAATTATTTTATTATACAAACTTTAGTAGTGTGGTAAGTTTTTTTAAAATTTTATTTATGTACCTAATTATTACAATTTGTGAGTCTAGAGTGTCGATAGACCGGTTTTTCTTCCTCCTAACTATCCTAACTAATATTATAAATGCGAGTGTGTCTGTTTGTTTGTTGATTACGCTTTCACGCTAAAATGGCTAAACTGATTTGGATGAAATTTGGCACTTAGGTAGACCAAGACCTGTAGAAGGACATAGGCTACTATTCATCCTGGATCGCAGTCGAAGTCGCGGGCATCAGCTAGTTCTAAAATAAAAGAACTAACCAAACAAACGATGAGGGCGCCACTGCGCGCTCGGTATCTTCTTAATTCTTAACATACCTACCCCTATCCTTAGGTAAACCTTCACGCCTAATTCAACTATAATTGACAGGCTTACAAAATGTAATCATTTATTTATGTAAATCACGTAGGTAACGGTAATCCCAACTCAATGTTCTGTCAGATTTATTATTCTGACTCAATTTGTTCAGTCAAATATTTTATTAGTAATGTTGATTTGGGAAGTACCTGAATACAGATTTTTGAAACGACTTCAAAAAAAGAAGGTTCTCTATTCGACCCGTATGTATCTATGTTTGTATGTCCACGATTTTCTCAAAAACGTAATGAGCCAATTTTGATGATTCTTTCACAAACGTAATCTACATACTTTCAGCAAGGTTTCAGTATGTTTATTTAGACATCAGGTAATAATTATTCTTATGTACGAAGTTATGTGTATAAATGTACTATATCTCCAGCATTTCTAAGCGACTTTTGATGATTCTTCTTTTCGTTTGTCTTGGGCTTATGTAATTGTATATGTATTGAACTAAAAATGGAACAATAAATTTACTTTAAGAATAAAATAACTCATAAAATTCTAACAGCTTCTGAAGTCTGTGTCTTCAATTCTTCAATGTCAATGCACCATAGCTTGGCACCGACTTCAGAAGCTGTTGAGTCTTTTATGAATGTTATTTTATTCCTTTTAGGTTTTTGATATCGGTTTTTACATTTTTAAATTAAATGTATTAACTACTAGCTATTGCCCATGGCTTCGCCCGCGTGATGGATGTCGGAAAATGTTCAGACGCCAGCACATCAAGCTACTACAATCTGTCAGATTTCTTTAATAGATTTTCGACTTTATTGGTAAGACATTAGGTTCAAGATTGATTGGGAAAATCTGACAGTATCGGGTAGGTTGACCTGCTGGCGTCTGTACATGTGAAGAACATAGGGCCAATAACTATGCAAACTCAAATCGCTACGATATATCGTTGCCCCATATGGTGGGCTTAAAGCTCCCAGTCGGCATGATTTTTTCCGACATCTTCGACAGTCATCGTCAAATTTCAGCCAATTTACACAAAACCTTAATTAATTGTACACTGAAACCTTCCTCATGAATCACACCGTCCGTTGGTGAAAACCGTATGCGATTTTTTTTTCGAACACGCTGCGGGAGGGACTTTTTTTAGTTAAAATGTATTATGCCGGTCACGTTCTAATAACAAATAACTTATGACCGAGTGTCTACTCATTCAAAACTTATTTGATGAAATAATTTTGTCGTTAAACCGTCGATTTCAATAAAATAAAGACTAAATGTTACCTCAAGATGACTATGACTACATTTCCAATCCCTTAAATCTCTTAAAAAGAGGTACACAGAATTTTTAATATTATTTGTGAATTTTAAAATCAACCACTGTTTTACCCCCTTAGGGGATGATTTTTCAAAACACTGTACCTACCACAAATATCTTTATTTCCTACCAAAAGCATACATTTGAATTTTCATATATCCTGGAGCATTTCCATTCATCTCATTTTTCCGGGGACATTTTTATTCACACACGGTCATCTGATTTCAAACTAAGCAGAGCTTGTACTACGGAAACCAGATAACTGATACACTACATAAAATAGATTTTTATTGTAAATACATACATATATAGATAATTACACCCAGACTCAGGACAAACAGACATGTTCATGCACACAAACGTTTGTCCTGGATAGGTATGGTAGGTGGTATGTTAATCAACCACGCCATATCCCTAACTTAAGAATAGCTGGGTTACCCATACAAACTTTCACACCCCCTATATTACGCTGTAGGATTATATTTTAAGAAAAAAAAGAGCCTACGTCCTTTCCCATGATGCTATCTATAGCCTTGCTACATTTTATCGAAACCAGTGCAGTTTTGTGAATTTTAAAATCAACCCCCATTTTACCCCTTTAGGTGATGATTTTCCAAAAACACTGAGCCACATATTTCTTTATTGTTTACCAAAAGTATACATTTGAATTTTCCTGTACCTAACTTTAGAAAAGCCGGGTTGACCGTACAAACTTTCACCCCCTATATCGGATTATTTTTGAGACAAACAGTAGCCTATGGCCTTCCCCATCTATAACTTTGCCAAATTTTATCGAAATCCGTTTAGTGGTTTAGGCGAGAAAAGGTAACATACAGACAGACCGAGTTTCTTTCGAATTTGTAATATTAGTATGGATTAGGTAGGTACATAAGTACACCCGTACCGATTGTCAGAATTTTGGGCTTCTGGGTAGTCAGAAGCCCAAAAGTCAGACAACCAGTCTTACCAAGGGGTATCGTGTTAGCCAGTAACTGTCAGGTCAGATAGGCAGTCGCTCCATGTAAGATACTGGTATTCAGCTCCACCCGCCGCCATCATCCGTCCGGTTAGACTTGACGCCGACCCCAACATAATTAGTAAAACGCTTGCCAGATTGATTGAAGTAGAAGTACATAGATGATAGATATGTACCACTACCATCTGCTTTAAAATACAAGAAGAATCTCTGAATACTTCTAGAGATTCTAATCCAAAAATTGCCGAGTTTTAACTTAACAGTTAACAATTTTATTGATGACGAGTCAGTGATGAGGGGATATGATTAAACGCTTGTAACGAAACCTTATCGAAATTCAGAAAAACGCAAAACGTCATCTATCGAGCAAGGAGGTAAACTTGACATTTAATGTGGTCCATTTCATATTACATTATGACATATTTTTACTAGAATTTCAAAGTTTTCTTTTGAGTAACCTAAGGTTTTCGGATAACCCTTAGAAAGTCTGTGTCTAATCAGTAATTCTACTTTCAAACCTTTTGTCAGCTGATGTGATTTGTTAACCAAAATAACTACAGCCTTCATATTTCTTCTTCATTTTTCTTTATTATCTTCAATTATTTAGCATGAAATTGGATTATAGATTAAATTTCTATCAAGCGATAGAACTTATAGATGGCCCATCTGATTTCAAAAACTTTTGCCTATTTAAAATGGAGCAATTTAAATAGGCATAGGCATAGGTTTTACATATATAATATATAATATAATATCCTGGGACATTATTCACTCACGGCATCTGATCCTAAACTAAGCAGAGCTTGTACTATAGAAACCAGATAACTGATATACTACATACACTACTTTTTTTTGTAAATACATACTTATATAGATAATTTACACTCAGACTCAGGACAAACAGACATGACAGATACCACATAGGTTTAATCCACACAGGATTTACATTACATGTCATTGCACCCGTCTTTCAGATAGCAAAAAACGGTCTCGTGTGCCTGTAATTGCATTGCCAGCAATATAGCTGTTAGCCGTTCTGTGATCCAAATCGAGTTACGTCACAGCTCTGGCCATATTGATCGTAAATGGAAAATGTTAGGCTACACCAGCCATTCCTGCGTTCTGTGGATCTACGAACGCGCGGAGTAAACGCAACGTACATTCTAATTATTTTAAAATTTAAAATACTCATTTACACATAATATTAACTTAATTTTTAATTGTATATACTCGTATGGGTTTCATATCCTATGGGTGATAAAGGTACTGACTGCAGAATTTTCGTTAAAAATGCTATGGAATAACTATTCTATTAACGACTTTTAAAAGATTGTTAAAATTTACGTTAACTTTCATGCTAGGGCCACTTCTTCACCTTAAGGTAACTTTTATTACTATTAGATTTTGGCACCATTAAACTCATTGCTTGTCATTTGATGTAATCCACGTCACATTTTTTTACTTTGTTAGTTGCATCGTATATATTATGACAAGAAGACCTCGACAAGTGACAGTCACTGTCAAAGCGTTTCGTATTTTTCCCAGATTTTTCTTAAAATATACACGCAGTCCCTGAGCCGATCGTATCTTCTATCTGACTTTTCCTTAGAACAAAAGCTAGAAAAGACTTTATTCGACAGTGACCGTTCGAATGTCAAAGATATTGCAAGCCTTTTTTTTTGTGGTGGGAAATAGGGTACCTTTCATACCGAAAAAAAGTACTGTTGCCGAGGAAAAGAACAACAACGTTCTTATGATAATAGATGGCGCCACGTGTCTTTCGAATCGTGATTGAATTATATTATTATAGAAACTTTAGTAGTGTGGAGAGTTCTTTTTTTAATTTAAGTACCTAATACAATTTGTGAGTCTCGAGTGTCGATAGAGCGGTTGTTCAACCTCCTAACTAATATTATAAATGCGAAAGTGTGTTTGTTTGTTGATTACGCTAAAACGGCTGAACGGATTTGAATAAAATTTGACACATGAGTAGATCATGACCTGGAGAAGGACATAGGCATTCATCCTGGATCGCAGACGAAGTCGTCGGCAACAGATAGTACTTAATATTGAGGCCAGTGGCATTTGATGTAATATTAAGACATTTATTATTTTTTGTGATTTCAAATGATTTGACATTAACTGGAAAATGGATTTACTATAATATTCTATGTTATTTAAAATGATATTAATTGATGGCAGAACATGGAGAACTATCTTTATGACATCTATGTACCAATATACCCATGTTTGCAAAGAAATAAATGATGTTGATTATGATTATTATGAGATAATATTGATGTAAAAAGGCTGTTGGTTTTTTAGAGAGTAATAATTAAATACATGTATAATCAGTTTAATGTTCCAACTGTTTTGGCACAGGCCTCCTCTGTTAGAGGGGGTGGGTCGTAATCCACCACGCAGGCTCAGTGCGAGTTGGTGGATGTCAGATGTCTTCTGTTCTAGTACATGCCTGTTCCTCACGGAGCAGATTAAATACGTATAGTCAGGGAAATAAATTGCTAGCCAAATTGACACCTTGCGTGAATTTTCCGTGTTTCATTTCATACAACTGTCAAAGAATGGCAGATAGAGAAGAAGTTGTGATATGGGTAAGGCAGTGTCAAATTGTGCAATTCGTTTTTATTTTATTCTCTGATGACAGCATTTGTTGATAACTCATTATATATTGTGCTGATATCGGTAATATAGTGACAATTGATTATATTAATCGTGATTTAATAGTGATCATCGTTAAATTTATAATGCCTTTCTTTTTGTATTTTTAAAAGTTGTCCGAAATACATCTCATGGGTATTATTTATTTATTTATTTAAACTTTATGCACAAGTGAGAAACAAACACCGTACAAAGGCGGACTTAATGCCTGAGGCATTTTCTACCAGTCAACCTTAGGGTGATGCAGAGAGAAAACATGGCAGGTGCAATATAAAAGATAGTTTACAAGAAAATAACCGAAAAAAAAAACAAGAATATAAAGCTTAAAGTAAGATACAAACAGAATAAACTTTGTCAGGAGAAATAACAATCAGTAGAGGAGAATCCAGCAAATCAGCGCAAGGATGTTTCTGCCAACTTCTTACGTAGGTAGATATAATATGTTCTTGGTTGCCGTCCTGATGTTGATTATGTCAAAATGCAAAAAAAAAAATTCGTGCAATCATTCACGTGATCCGGCTTTTGCTCTGTATTGGACGAATGGTCCAGTTTATATTGTGGCGTTAAAATACCAGTTCAGGGGTTAATTTATGTACATTTGAGTTGGTTTTATCTGTCCTGCTCATAGCTACTTTAATACTTGAAAAAAAAAAGCTGTGGTAATAATCTGCGTTTCTTTAATAGATACTAGATTTTTAACCGATTTCAAAAAGGAAGAGGTTCTCAATTCGTCTGTATGTTTTTTTTTTTGTATGTTTGTTACGCGATTACTCAAAGACGGATGGACCGATTTGGAATTTTTTTTTTGTTTGAAAGGGTGGTGTTTTTTTCTTCCGAAGTGGTCCATATAAATTTTATTAACTTTGCTTGGGGAGTTTTTGAGTTAGCTTCAATAATGCGTATATTCCCACTTATTTTATGTGGATGATGTTTTAATTAATAACTTCCTATCACTGTTATTTACATGACTATATATCTACAATTATTGTGCTCAATTATGTATTCGAATTTGTGTGGGGTAGGTTCCACAACTAAAATGTGATAAATAAAAACTTTTTAGCAAAAAATAAAACCAACTTCCAAAACAAAACACTACTAAGTGAAAAATAACTTTAATTTCGGAAGTCGGTGGCAAAAAACGAAAATAAAAAACCAAAGACACCGACTACCGAAATTAAGTTATTTTTCACTTTGTAGTGTATTGTTTTGGAAGTCGGTTTTATTTTTTGCTAAAAAGTTTTTATTTTACTTATTTAAATTGACATGCTTGAAGTGAATCATACTTAATATTGTAGCCAGTGACATTTGATGTAATATTGTGACATTTTATATTTATTGTGATTTCAAATTATTTGACATTAATTTAGATAATGGATTTATAATAATATTCTATGTTATTTAATATTATATTAATTGATTACCGAACGTTACTAAGAGAGATAAGTTTACGAATTACTCGGGAATTAACTATCACTACATTATTATAAAACGAAGTCCCCTGCTGCGTCTATCTGTCTTTATGTATGTATGTTCGCGATGATCTCAAAAACTACTGAACGGATTTTTATGCAGTTTTCATCTATAAACAGAATGATTCTTGAAAAAAGTATAGGTGTATATTTTGTAAAGGTTTCGTGTAAATTGTTTCAAATATGACGATGATTGTTGAGGATGTCGGAAATAATCAAGCCGTCTGGGAGCTTTCACAGAAAACGCTTCTACAAAAAAATCTGCAATGCAATTCTAACTTCTAAAAAATGATCACATTTAATGTGGTATTTGCAAAAGCTATTTAGACGGATACATTATTAATCGTTATTAAATTAAATACGTTAGTTACCTTAAGCATTTCATACATATTATAATAGCCCTTTTCACCATACAATTTAAATGAATTTTATTCATTATCTTAAAATTAAAAAGTACGCGCGTGAAAATAATTTCAAGCAGTCTCGCACCAACGCGATGCGATGACAGGACTAGATTGATGCAGCGTTTATAACCTGGATTAACACATAGGGTACTTTTAATCCCGGTAGTACGTTCCCGTGGGTCTTTTTCCGACATCCACGCGGGCGAAACCACGGGCGGAAGCTAGTGTTTTTACATTTTACTTTAGTAACTAATGCAGAACGCGTCAAAAAAAAAAAAAATAAACTAAGGAACCAACTAAAGCTAAATAAAAAAAAAAAAACCTAAAATATGGCATCGAAAAATTCATCCGCATCGGTGTCGTCTGGTAATGTACCCAAGAGACTGGCGGCATTGCCACGTTGTATGGCAATAATTTTATAATTAACATGACATAACAAGTTGATTGCTGATTGGTTTATTAAACTGTAGACCTAGATTTAGATGGGTCGCGAGCGTTACCACTAGTAGCGTACATTTTTTTGTCTCAAGAGTTACTATGTATACGGACAATTTAAGTTAGTAGTCAATTTGCTTAACAATTAGATTCCCTGCCTTGACATATACACATTGCAGCTTTAAAACACAAAGTAATAAATACGTACCACTCATAAAGTTGTATATCAGCGGATTTACGGCGGAGTTGGCGTAGCACATGACGTGGCTGACCAGCGCTATGCAGGTCATGACGTCACTCTGTTGCACGTCGTATGCCACCCTGGGGAAGAAGAAGCACTGGTTAAGAGGACGTACTCAGTTCTACCTTTAGATCTGAACAAAATTCGTAGCGTGTGTGACTGTTGGTCCGATCAGATCGATCGCTGTCCCTCCAATAGAAAGCGATCATCTTGCGAGCTTTCTTCATTTATGAATGAATGAATGAATGAAATGCACCGACCCCAGCGTGGTTTGACCTGACTCGATTGCTTGAATGAACGCAAAGATTCACACTAGACCCTGTTACCTCATGTTACATGGTGCAACAGAAACCATTGTATATCAAGGAGTAGACCGGGGGGCGCGATAATGGTAGGGAAGACAGGACCTTAGGATATATGATAAGGATTTGAGCCTACCCAGTATACACCGTAAAGCAAGCAATGGAATAGTGGAGAGACGGGTGTTATAATATATGGATGGGCTCTTTTAACGACGTCGCCGCCAGGTTCCTTCAAGTTCAGCTTCACCAGTGAATCCTTAGGCAGGATTAATATGCATTCCCGACATTTCCATGTGTCTGCTATGCTGCGTAGTTCCAGACTTCGTGTAAGGTCCCGCTACCATCCGTTTCAGGTTTGTTGTAATTCTCGCTGGTAGTAGCCCTCTCAGTCTTGTCGCTCCTCAGTCGCGTCCATCCTTAGTCATTAAATTTTGTTCGGCGAGCTCGGGCAATAATGAACGTGACGATCGAATCGCTGTCTGTTTAAAACCGGTACCCGTATTACATATCTTGCAGAAGCCTAGCGATAGCAAAATTTGCGCAATAATTGCTTTTCAATCGCAAATCGGTATTATGTATCAGCGATACGTCATACTGTTTTGCGATTGAAAGGCAATTATTGCTATCGTTAGGCTTCTGCAAGATACGAAATAAGCCTGCCGGTGATTATCTAATCGTTAAGGCAAATCTTTGAAACTGAACAGTCGATCGTCTCGTGTTTATGCACGCATTGGGTCAAACCACAGACCTTTCGGATCAGCTTCTAAACTGTTGCGCCGACACTTAACAAAATTTTAGTTTAATAGCTCAGGTGCCATTCGTTCTAGTGCTGGCCAAATCGGTGCTGTCCTATCTGTAAGTGAAATACTGGAATACCTCGGTTTGTCTACTCAGTTTTATATCTACGTACATATTGTTTGATTTTTCTTTAGGTACAAGATTTTCTCCGGGAAGCAAACTATTCTTAGGAATAGTTGTAAATTGATAAAAGTGTTTAAAAAAAAAAATGCACCAATCCACAAATTGGTGATACAAGATTATTTAAATATTTTTGTCAATTTATACTCTTTCCAACCATTTATTTTACTTTTATAAGTTTTTAAACCGACATGGTCACTGACATTATCATTAGAACTTAAAACGGGATATTTACCATGTATATTAATTGATTTGAGTTTCCGATATTTCGGCACTGTTGCAAGTGCCATGATCACGGATAAACTGAAGTTATTGCGGGTGGATGTGGATAAGGGCGGTGAGAAACAACGACACACAGAAATCGGCCATAGCTCAACATCTTATAGAATCCGGATCGAACCACTGGATTGAGTTACATAACCCTCAGGTCATCTCGACAGAAAGTCACTACATACCTAGACTGGTGAGAGAAGCGATTGAGATTACTAAATATAAGAACTTCAACCGTGAGAATGGGTTTCAATTGTCGAGAGCCTGGAATCCAGTGGTCCAATTGTGTAAAGACCGCAAGAGTACCGAAAAAAGTTCGCGAGTGAACACAGTGAGTTTTGTGTGTCGAGAACAGAATCGAGTTGTGAGTGTAACAAGTGACAATGGTAGCGGTGTCAATCGCACTAAACGAACAAGAAAGAGGGTAGACCGTTTTGTCTGCTCGTAAACATCCACCCGCAATAACTTCAGTTTATCCGTGATCATGGCACTTGCAACAGTGCCGAAATATCGGAAACTCAAATCAATTCATATACATGGTAAATATCCCGTTTTAAGTTCTAATGATAATTTATTTTACTTTTGACACAAGCACGCCTATGAAGTTCTTTATTTATTGACAAGCAACCATAGCGGAAAAATTGAACACTTCATGGACGCTATGAAGTTCCTTATTTATTGACAGACAACCATAGACGAAAAAATGCAATACTTCATGGACGTTATGAAGTTCTTTATTTATTGACAGGCAACCATAGACGAAAAAATGAAATACTTTATGGACGTTATGAAGTTCCTTATTTATTGGCATACAACCATAGACGAAAAAATGCAATACTGCATGGACGTTATGAAGTTCTTTATTTATTAACAGACAACCGTAGATGAAAAAATGTAATACTTTCATGGCCGCTATGAAGTTCCTTATTTATTGACATACAACCATAGACTAAAAACGCAATACTTTCATGGACGCTATGAAGTTCCTTATTTAATCTCGAATTATGTCCTCGACCTTTCTAAAGCCTACATTCGTCATATAAATAGAGGTTACCAGCCAGAGGGGTTACCAGCGCTGCGTGGCAGTTCAGTTTGCAATGCGAAACAGTGATTTTCTAGTGAGTGAACTACGAGTGATTCTGCTTAAAAGTTTCTGATTACTGTATTTGTGATTATTTAAATATAGTGTGTTTTTGATTTATTTATCCCCAGCTCGTAACAATATGATTGATGATCTCATAGTTGCCTTTAACTTTTGCTTTATGGACCAAAGACCTCTGCGCCATCCCTTTGAGCCAACACCCAAAAGTTAACAAGATATCACTCGATATTAACTAATAAAATGTCTTTTAACAACAACAGAAGCTCACGCGAATTAATTAAAACTGAGTAAAAATTGTCAACGGATAAAATAATACCCTTGAAGAAATATTCTTCTAAAATATGGCTTTAATAAATATTTCTTTCCGCCTTCAAAAATTCGAAAGAATAAATAAGTTCTTAAGAAGCGGTTGCTAAGGGTGTTACTTTGAAAGTGATAAAGCGATTTCACAACAACCCGATTACGGATTATTTTAAATAAAGTCTTTTCAGCGTGAATTTCGGGAAAGTATGATTGAATAATGATGCAAAAACGGTGAACCTTTTTGTATCTGCATGCCAAAACGAACTATATAATAATTGCATTGCACTTAAAGTCACTTGGTTCCGTCCGTCACTCTGCAAGTCGCATCGCGGTAACTCGAGTCGTGGCGTACTCTTAACAACTTCTTGCATTTGTTTTGTCCGCAGTCGATGTCAATAGAGGCGTGTTGCCTCGAGGCGTGGCATGCTTTTAACAACTTCTTGCATTTATTTGTCCGCAGTCGAGTCAATAGACGAGTGTTGCTTAAGCGTGTAGCTCGAGGCGTGGCATGCTCTTAAAAACTTCGGGCATTTATTTGTCCGCAGTCGATGTCAATAGACGCGTGTTACTTTAGCGTGTAACTCGAGGCGTGGCATGCTCTTAACAACTTCTTGCATTTATTTGTCCGCAGTCGAGTCAATAGACGCCTGTTGTTTAAGCGTGTAACTCGAGGCGTGGCATGCTCTTAACAACTTCTTGCATTTATTTGTCCGCAGTCGAGTCAATAGACGCGTGTTCTTTAAGCGTGTAACTCGAGACGTGGCATGCTCTTAACAACTTCTTGCATTTATTTGTCCGCAGTCGAGTCAATAGACGCGTGTTCTTTAAGCGTGTAACTCGAGACGTGGCATGCTCTTAACAACTTCTTGCATTTATTTGTCCGCAGTCGAGTCAATAGACGCGTGTTCTTTAAGCGTGTAACTCGAGACGTGGCATGCTCTTAACAACTTCTTGCATTTATTTGTCCGCAGTCAATGTCAATAGACGCGTGTTTTGTCCGCAGTTGATGTCAATAGACGCGTGTTACTTTAGCGTGTAGCTCGAGGTGTGGCATGCTCTTAACAACTTCTTGCATTTGTTTTGTCCGCAGTTGATGTCAATAGACGCGTGTTACTTTAGCGTGTAGCTCGAGGTGTAGCATGCTCTTAGCAACTTCTTGCACTTTTTGGTCCGCAGTCGATGTCAATAGATGCGTGTAGCTCGAGGCCAAACGAATTCTGTTTGTAGGGTTTTAGCTACATTAAAACCTCAAAAATCGACAAAAGAATGCTTTTACTCTCGACCACATTTCGAACTTCAATAGTTCAATCAATGCCATACTCAGATTTCTCAGTCACATGTCATTTGAGGCACGCGTGCCATATATTTTCCATCCCTGCTCTAGCATAAGCTGATTTAGAATTAGCTATAAATTGTCTAACTATTCGCTTTGAGTGGAAAAGGCTAAAGCTGATCAGTAAAAATCAAATTTGTGTGGAAAAATCCTTCCGAGAAAGACTGTAGATAGAAACATCTGTGTAGCTATGTATTGCTGGATTTAAAGGGCAAATAATAATTAGTCCTTTTACTACGTTCTTGGAATTAACTGAGAATTGCGGTTCTAAAGTAGGCTTAAACAGAATCAGTTTCCCAAATTCAGCCCTCTCCGAAAAAAAACTTTAATTAAACTTCTACAAGTTTCTCAAAACAAAATCAAAATATACAGAATATAATTATAAGCTAAGTCTTTAAATAATAATATGTATCTATATAAAAAAAGGAGGGGAAAGAATCATTAGGCATCAGAAAAATTCGTACGCATCGCTGTCAATAGAAAAAGTGCCCAAAAGGCTGGCAGCATTGCCACGTTGTAAGGCAATGCTGATACTTTGGCAAAAAAATAGACCAGTCCTCTGGTCACGTGAAGAGTCGAACAGTATCTTGAATGTACGGTGGAACAAGTTATTTGGTATACAAATATGGCTTGTGTGCTAAGTCACTTCCCGATTCACCACTACAACGAAATACCTAAACAAAAGTGGTGTTTCGTAACAATTTTGATCTTCATACATTCAGTCACGTTTCGCCAACAGTTCATTTGATCAGATTTTTGTACTGTACGATTTTTGTACACAAGTTACAAGAAAACTTCTTATTGTTCACACTACACTTTCAATATTCATTTGATGATGCGCGAAATCTTACTGTTCTGTTTTTGTAAGTGAAGAATGGCTGACAGTTACACTATTTTCATTCGGTTTTGTTTGACTGTAAGTCTTCCAAATATCTTAAATAAATAAATACCTTTAGATAAAGGTATATAGATAAACGTAAAGGTATATATAGTGTAGATACACTCATATCGTAAACTTCTGATGAACTTAAAAATAGTACCATAATGACAGACTTTATGCATGTACAAATTTTTTAATTTTTTATTTTATATATTACGATACAGATTTTTAACAACATAATGCTATAAAATAACTTTTTTCTTTTAAAGCTTACTTCGGATTGCCCAAGGAGTTTTCAATTTGATTTCTTTTATTATATTGTGGGGACCGCACTAGGGTGTATGCGCGGTTGATCGATGATAGCTCGGAGTTTCGGAGGCATTATTGTGTTTGTTTACTTTTTGCTAATAATGTTTTTTTTATTTAAATAGGCTATTGAGTTTAGATAAAGTAGTATATGAAAATGCACATAACTAGATATTAAAACACTCGTGTTATACCCCTGATTATGCAACAGTTTCGTAAACTACTACATATTACAAGCTTTACATCACTCTTATAAAGTGTGACATAGATGATGTCAAAGAATTGTCTACTCAGCCCACTCAACACATTGTCTACAATTAGTCGTTATTTATTTGCCTGTATACCATATACCTTATTCGATTGTACCCTTTCCAAAAATTCCCAAGATACTAGAAGATAATAATAATTAACAGAGAATATTTATCTGTACAATTGAACGAGATATTTACAATTCCGAACTGGAAATTGGCATAATAATGGGTAACGTTTAATTTTCCCGGCCGCCTATTTCTTTGAACCTGAATGGAATATAAACTGTATTCTTAAAATGTTTTCTTCGTTTGTTTTTTGAACTTATTGACTTTACCCGGTGGATAATATTGTTTCATTTATTTTGTAGAAAACTTAAAGTCACCAACAACTAGAAATGTGCGGGTGGGTAAAAATATGGGTAGCAAAAATTGGAAAGAAAGGGATGAAATAGAAAGCGAATGCAAACCGTGTTATGGGTATTTTATTTCCATGTTGTAATTTAGAAGTTGCCGTGTTCAATATGATTAATAGTTCTGATTTAGTAAAATAAACTTAAATTATAATTTGTTTATATTTATACAATATATTTTTGATAAAACTGTATTTTCTTGTGAGATAGTCCAGAATATTTGTGTAAATGGCAACCCTGGCGTAATGGTGTAATGGCTAATAGGCACACATAGACGTGAAAATTATAATGTAATTTGGTTAATTTTTTTTTATTTTTTTATTCGGTATAAATTAAAATTGGGAAGGTAAAAATTAGTATTAATGGGTATTTACCTAAAGTTCGGGTTTTTACCGGGTAGAGACACATGTCTACGAACAACACAATGATAGTAATGTAAAGGAGATGTTCCAAAATGTATCGACCTGGGGCCAGGTACGTGTACACTATACATAAAATTAGAGAAATATATTTAAAACAGTTCTTAACTGTCCAATTACATTAAAATGACTTTATTTGCTGGTAAACCATAATTAATTACACTTGAAATTGCAAAACATAACAAAAACCCGTCATGTGGGTAAGCTGTCATTTTGATTGATTAATAACGTTTGACATATTTAATTCGCAAGAAGAGGACTGAAGTGACACTTTTGTGACAGCTGACAGTCCTCTTTCTATGATCAATGGTCGATCTAAGGTTTACTGTCATTGCTTTTATGCACAGACTAACTAAATCGGTGAGACCCCATGTTGAAATTCGATAAAAATAATTAATAAATATCAATTCCCTACCACAACAGTATATTTCCCGAATTCTACGGATATTTTTTTTTTTTTGAGGTAGTGTACACAGACTTGGCCCATATTGAACCATCTCCTTTTCAGCCTGTCATTACATTATGGCTCTACCTACTATGGTGACCAAACCGGTACCTACTTGGTATATTTTCTTACCTCAATACTGATAGCAGATGCACAGGGAAGTAGCAGACAGCAAACATTACGACCACGGCCACTAGCATCTTGGCAGCCTTCCGCCTCGAACGCAGCTGCCCCTCTGTAGACGCGTTTGTATGGATTGAAGGCGTGGTGCGCCGGTTCGCAGCCAGCCCTATACACAGAAATGATAGGACTGATAAAAATAATCAGCCTGTATCCATTGTATGGCAGAGGGCACTTCCTGTATGGAGAAGGAAAGATTACGACGCTAGCTTACGTATATACTGTTCCAAAAGTACCTATCTGATGACCAGTGTTCGGAATAGGTAAAGCTATTTTTTGTACTTGCGATACGTTGGCTTAATATGGACATTCCCGGAATCCCGGGATTTGAAATATAATATTATTAAATAAGTTAGAAATTACTTTGTAAAAAGCTATTCACGTCTTATGGAATTATGAACGAACACATATCCCGCCACCCTTCCGACGGGAACCCAAGTTAGGGAGTGAGTCAACAAGTTATTTTCGAAAAACAATTTAAATGCTGTACAAAGAGATAAAAACAGGTGCGTTCCTCTAGCGGCGCAGCCCGCTATTGTATTCTTTTATTTCCACTAGTAATGTCACGCGTTACACTTGAGCAGCAACATCGCGCGTTACACCTGAGCGGCAACATCGCGCTGATGTTAGTTTGGCAACGTCGTGTGCTCATTCATACATAAGACAGGCTTTCTTTTATCCTTGTTAATAACAAAATCTATTTATTTTTTCGAAGCCCAGGGTTTCAGTTAGAATCCCAGGAAATGTCTATATTAACATCAACGTTTGCGGTCATTGAACAAAAGCAGCTCTACTTATTCCGATCACTGCTGATGAAAGTGTAAACAAACCTTGCTCCGGTTAAATTCTTACCCAGTCACTCATTAAAGGGAATAAGTAACACATTCATCTGTATTTAGAACGTTTCAACTTTATATTTCATTAGTTTTTCCTTAAAATTATTGTTTGAATAACATTATTAAATTTGTAATTGCAGAATCATTGATTAAAATTAAGGTTATAAAATGAAAAACATTTTAAGGTGATTAATTTTTTTTTTTAAATAAATTAATTTAATTCAAATAAATAAATCAAAGCACTCAATTTGTACGTGCCATTCACAGGTACGTATGTTTACTGATCCATTTGTTTACATTTTCAACAGATATTTTTGGGACAGACTATACAACTAGCAGTAGGAGAAGTAATAGTCAATAGAAAAAGATGAATGATAGATAACGAAACAGATCTTACAGTTCTTGCAGTTGCTATGTCCTTGTGGTGTTGAGCATAACGTGTGTGACTCCGTGTGTCCTGGGATATTGTCTGACCTCCAGAGCACCCTCACGATCTGGCAGTATGCTATCATCATCAAGAACAGTGGAAATCTGAAAACAAAAGAACAATCCAAACGTTTGCTGTTGTTGTAGTTAAACTAATTGGTTTATGTCTAGAATCTATATGGGGTGGGCTGAACAGGTATTCTCTATGTACCTATCTGCTAATTAGTACCGAGCTTGAAATACATTTATGCTATTAAAACCGGCCAAGTGCGTGTCGGACGACGCACAATGAAGGGTTCATAATTTGGGATGAATTTATCCCAAGAACATAACATTGTAGTTGAAAAACATGTTCTTCCATACATTCCAACTGTAAATGTAAGTTTGTACGCACAATATTGAGAGGTTTACCATGTTATCTTAAGACCATAGACTTCTTATAGATGTTCCTGTATTTTATATTCCGTATTTTTTTTTTTCAAAATTTTAGGCTCAATAGTTTCGGATATAAGGGGGAATGGTCAATTTTCGTCTATTTGCTTAAATAACTTTAAAACAATTTATGTTAATATTATAATAAAAAAACCTATTTGAGACACTCACAGTAAGCCCTTTCATTTGATATGTCACACGATACAGTTTGCAAAACTTTTTTATAAATTTTCCACTTTACCCCCCAAAAGTGACCCCAAAATTAAAATTCATTTATTTACGTTACACGTCCGTGTTGCATCACAGAAATACGTAAGTGTACCAAATTTCATCTTAATCGGCCCATTAGATTCGGAGTAAATTGTGTGTGACAGACATACAGACACACGAGTGATCCTATAAATAAGGTTGTTATTTTTTCCTTTTGAGGTACGGAACCCTAAAGAGCATGCTCGTTTGCTAGTAGATAAGCAGCATGCTAATTTACAGCATGCTCTCCGAGAGTGTAAAGTAATCATACTATTTTTGCATACACATGCTATTCATGCATTCGTTACAGATAGAGGTCGTGGAAGAAAGTTTTATTCAGGGTTATTGGTAAAACACCAACAACCTCTTAAGGGGTCATTGTACTCATCATTATGAACAACTTTTACTACAGGACCAAACCTGAAATCGCGAAAAAAATCAGCTATTCAGTACATTTTGACGAATTATGCGAACATAATTAATGTACTGAACAGCTGTTTTTTTCGCGATTTCAGGTTTGGTCCCATAGTAAAAGTTGTTCATAATGATGAATACAATGACCCCTTAACAGGTTGTTGGTGTTTTACCAATAACCCTGTAAAATGCTGGTATTCAGCTGCATCCGGTTTGACTGGAAACCGTCCTTCACTTATAGCAAAGGCTAGACAGATAAGTATTTAGCCCATATCGCCCATTTCTTTTCAACTCTTACTTAAATAAAAGACAAAAACAAAAGACTCACGTGTATAAAAACAGTGCCTTAATTATATGCCACTTGAGGTCACTTTCGTCTGACCAGGTAGAAGTGCACTGCATGAAGTACTGCACGTTAAAACGTAGCTGCATCTTCCTCTGCACTTGGAGAACCACGAATTCTGGTACATCTGGTGGACGAATGTTAGGTTAATCATCAAGCTTCAAAGTGAAAACGGCGGTGATTTGGAATTTGGCCTTCATATAAATCCTATAATGCGTGCACTCTTAAATGCGTGCACTGACTGGACAGGTCCTCTCAATCTGTGTGGTTCTTTCCTCAGACACCAATCTATAATACATGGTCTTCACATGAACTGACCAAGATTATGTCTGGACTTTATAAGAGACTGTGGCCTATGAGTTTGTTTCGGCCTTTCTTCTCAGAGTAGTCCGATAGGAAACGTCGACCTCATCTAGTTTTAAAAAAAAACATGATTGACGTGTAAAAATGTTTGTACAAACCTACTCACAGAAATAAAATCATTTATTATTTGACGACAGGTGTCGCTAAGTTAAGGGCCATCAAACTGAACAACTTTTTCCCGGGGACCAACATCGTAATCGTGAAAAAAGTCAGTCAGTCGTCCCATACAAATCTTCAAAAGCTACTTGACCGAAGGAGGGATGATGGGTGGACTGCTTTTTTTCACGATTACGTTGTTGGCCTCCTGGAAAAAGTTGAACAGTTTGATGGATTGTACCACACCCTTAAGTTAGCGACATCGGTTCTCAGACATCCTGTATATATATTTTAAGGCGATATGTAAAAAGCTAACTGAGCAGTAATAAGAAAGTGACAGAGTCAATTACTTCAACATGCGAAGAAAGAGAGCGCAACAATGCGCTGGAACCAAAATAAAAGCGCCAAACCAAGTAAAAATTGTTTGAATATAAATTAAGCTATCTAATATCAAACATATTTTCAGCTAGAGTTTTCAATTACCTAATACGCACATTTTGAATTCAGTTTTGCAATGAAATTACTTAGGATTTTAGAATTACAGAAAAAAATATAAAAAAGTCTTTTCGAAATTAAATTCTATCGAGGAAATTTAACCCAATTGTGTTTTCCTTCAGTCAGAGTATTAACCAAATAGTCATAAACATACGTACATATATCCAAAAATTAAATCCATACATTCTGTAATAGTGAAAGAAATGGTTACGAAAAAGCCCCCAATTTATTTTGGTATCGCCTCAACTACGTCCTCGAAAACGGCTCTAACGATTTCGATGAAAGTTGCAATATAGAGGGCGAAAAATTGATCTAACTAGGTCTCATATCTGTGAAAATTCGTTTTCTCTATTTTCATCAGAACAGAGCTCGGTCGCACAGGTACTCAGGACTTATATTGCAGGATAGGTGACATGGTTATAATAACCATGATTGATGAATATATTGTCGATCACACAATTTGCAATAAGTGCACACAAGAAATACTGCAAGTTACCATCCCTACCTCGTTGTTATTCCACCAATTCGCACTAAGCGTTTCCAAATGTCATTTATAATGCGCACAGCAAAAGAGTGGAACTTACTACCTGCGTCTGTGTTTCCGAACGCATACAACCCTAATCTCTTCAAAGTGAGAGTGAACAAACAAATCTCAGATAAAAAAAAAGATATTGTACTTTAATATTTCCTTTGTCGTGTTATAAGACACCAGCTGCTAATACCAGGTTACGTATTCATCATCATCATCGTCATTGCTGGCTGCGAAAACATAAATATCTTCTATTGGTTCTAGAGAAATTGTGTTTATCAGTATTTTGGTTGGTAACGTCATTTATTATAACGATACAAAATAAATACACTGGATAGAAAAAAAACAAAAACCAAAACCAAAAAAACTTAAAAAAAATCGATTGCGATTTTAAACATTGGTTCTCTTATAAATCCCCGCTCGTTGCCCGTAGCCAACAAGGTTTTTTAGTCTTCAGTGTTCAGTGAAGAGAACATAAAACACTATGTTCCGGTTGAAGAATTCTATGATGTTATTGATGCAGCTCACAGACACGGTGGACGTGATAGATTATTGGCTGAGACATCTTTAAGGGGGCGTGTGGCTAAGTAAGTAAGTCGCACGGGTCGATCGTTCAGTTTAAGCTACGCTTACCGCGGTTGGTCCGTAGATGGGTAATTTTACCTTAATTTTTTTAAATAATACTATTGTATAAATGTTTGAATAAATATTGTTCATCTAATTAATTGCCTTTTTACCATTAATTTACTCAGTTTAGCCTGTGTTTATTATGTTATTTGCAACGGATGCTATTCAATCAGTTTAACCTAGGCTAAACTAGATAAGCGGAAAGTATTTAGACCAAACTAGATTGTCCTGAGCTAAACTAGTATATACATAAGAAAAGAGAGGTCTATGCCCAGAAATTAAATAACGACATTTACAACGACACAAGAGAAAAGACAATAGCGAAACTTTCAATTAATTATATTATCTTCATTAACAAAAAAATTATCACATTTTTTCTTATAAACTCGTCTGTAAAATCGACGTTTTCAAGTTGGCGTAGTGTTCATTGCTAATGTCAAAAAAACTTTTTAGCAAAAAATAAAACCGACTTCCAAAACAAAACACTACAAAGTGAAAAATAACTTTAATTTCGGTAGTAGGTATCTTTGGTTTTGTATTTTCGTTTTTTGCCGCCGACTTCCGAAATTAAAGTTATTTTTCACTTTGTAGTGTTTTGTTTTGGAAGTCGGTTTTATTTTTTGCTAAAAAGTTTTTATTTTTCACTTTTTAGTTGTGGTACCTACCCCACACAAATTTGAATACCACTACCTGCTATGTAAATAATAGTGATAGGAAGTTATTAAAACATCATCCACATAAACTAAGTGGGAAAATACGCATTATTGAAGCTAACTCAAATATACCCAAGCAAAGTTAATACATTTTTTATGGGACCACCTAGGAAGTATACCCTTTCATACAAAAAATAGAATTTTCCAAATCGGTCTTTGAGTAATCGCGTAACAAAGATAAAAACAAAAAATAAATAAAAATATACATACGAATTGAGAACCTCCTCCTTTTTAAAGTCGGTAAAAAACGAGACACAATATAAAGCGCTAGTAGTGACGAAAGTGCCTTTTGGAAGGGGCGACTAGAATCAATTCTATTTTTTTTTTATTTTGTCATTCAAAAGTGCCTTTTATGTGCCTATTTGAAATAAATGATTTATCTTTGACGCGCATTAAATGCTCCATGCTCCAATCCAAAAGCTCAATTCAGAAATTTCAAAGCAGATTTTAATGCATTTCAAACTGAGCAGACTAGTCAGTCATATCGTCTGTTAACTTTGTTATGAGACCACAGGGGAAATATTTTGTGCATAGTTTAGACTGTTTGAACCAACAACAGCAACTGTTTAAAACAACATAACCACGGTATAATAACCGGCACGAGTCGTGAGCCACAGATGGGCAGTAGTGGGGAGAAGCTCGCTCATGTACACTTTCGGCCAAATTTATTCAGTGCCGTTTCTACGAAAATTGTTGATGACTATAATGAAAATATCAGTGGTACTTGAAATTTTACTTTGATACAGTAATGTTGTAGGCCTTCGTGACTAAAATATAATTATCTCAATAAAACAATAGAGTTTCATTATAAGTGTTTTTTTCTTTGTGTATTTATGTTTTTACAACGTTTTCAATAATTTACAGCATTCTTGGTTGTAGACAAAAAATCGTCTCAATCCGGAGGAGACTTACGAAATATGAAATAACAAAAATAAACTATTTTAAAACCTAAAACGTTAGTCACTAAAATTGCACGAAAGTGTACAGTAGCCGAATGACACGCAACAGTCCAATAGACGACGAGCATCGATTGACGAACCAATTGCGTGCAGTTCGCCGCCCCCCCGGCTTCTACATTCCGCCAAAGAGACCCGAAAATTAACTACTGCGCTGGTGTCAGTTTGTGCTCACGACTCATGCCGGTTACTATACCTATTGCTATAAAATAACAACATTACCCACTCTTTCGCCAGTTATGTTAGTATGCCATATAACTGGGGGTGATCACATAGTCGGGCGCAAATTAAAACTGAAACAACCTGTGGGCTGAGAATACAATACTACTAAGATTTTTTTATAGGAATCCGTGTAACGCTTCGCTCAACAGGATTAAAACCAAGACTCCCCAAGCTCAGCAGTCGCTCCGACGACTACTAGTTTGAACGACTGAGACAGTGAAGCTTCAGGTACGTATTTGAATGTCGAAAATTAAAATACCTACGGGTAAAATGTCAGAATTCAAAACATCGCAAATTTATATATCGAACGACCATATAACCGAAAATTAAAATAACATATTCGACAATATTATTGTCGAATGGTTGTCCAATATATATGTTACGGGTAATGTTAGATGATTGAGTAAACCTAGGTTTACGCAAGCATTTTGGGTAAAGTCCGAATAATAATTAAAATAAATTTTAATTCCCCATGCAGGTAATGCTAGAATGATTAAACTTAGGTGTAGGCTGAAAGGTAGGTTAGGTTAGAACTATGACCACACAACGCAAGAGATTATTCGGACTTTACCCAAAATGCTTGGGTAAACCTAGGTTTACTCAATCTTCTAGCATTACCCGTAACATATATTATATAAAATCTATCATAATTATCTGCAAAAGTGACACTGAAAGACCTAAATATCGAAGTACAGAGTATCGAAGGTCCTTAATATCGATGGGTACATATTTGAACGTCAAAAATGAAATTACCTACGGGTAAAAACGGGTTTAATGTCAACATTTAATAATAGGTTGGGGAAAAAGTTTCTTCGCATTTTTTAAGAAAATTCAAAACATTTTTTAATATAGTTTATTTACATTTAACTAAAGTATGCAGGTACCATTTTGTTCAATAACTTTTTGCCATCTTGTAGGTAGGGACATGATCCCATTGCTATAGAAATTTTGGGACTTCTGGTCAAAATACCGCGACAAGTGGTTTTGGCAGTCCTCTCGTGATGTTAACCTGACACTGCCTAAAGAATTCTGAAGAGACCGAAACAGGTGGAATCCTGAAGGTGCAAGGTCAGGACTATACGGCGGATGCATTAACACCTCCCAGCCAAACTCTCTTAATTTTTGCTAAGTGGCTAAAGATGTGTGAGGTCTCGCGTTATCATGATGAAAAACCACACCCCTTCTGTTGATTAATTCCGGCCGCTTTCTCTCAACTTCTTGCTTTAATCTCATCAGTTGTTCGCAGTAGAGTTCAGAATCGACGGTCCTGCCCGGTGGTAACAGCTCATAATGAATAATGCCCTTCCAATCCCACCACACACACAGCATCACCTTGTTGCGAGTTAACCCGGGTTTCGCCACAGTCTGTGAAGCCTGACCGGCCTTTGACCACGACCTTTTTCGCACGTTCTTGTCATACGTGATCCACTTTTCATCACCAGTTATCAGCTTCTTCAAAAATGGTTCGGTTTCATTACGTCGTAATAAAGAATCACAAATGTGAGTACACGGTTCATTAGGTTTCTTTCAGTGAGCTCGTGAGGTACCCAAATGTCGAGCTTTTTTGTGTACCCAGTTTTTTTTCAAATGCGCCAAAACTGTTTTGTGGTCAATTTCCAGTTCTTTAGCTACGTCGTAACTACTGATATGCCGATCTTGCTCCACTTTTTGAAAAATGGCATCCATTTTATCCGTAATAGGGCGACCAGAGCAACGTGCATCTTTGACATCAAAATTTCCGGATTGAAAACGCTTAAACCAAATTTGTGCTACTCTCACAGACACTACACTAGGTCCATAAACATCGCAAATTTTTTTCGCGGCTTGCGTTGCATTTTTACCTTTTTTGTAGTAAAATTTTAAAATGTATCGAATTTCTTCATTAGATTCACTCATCTTGACGGTACGAAAAACAAATGAAAATCACACATTTTCCTAATTTGAATTTGGAATTATTATTAATTCTTTAAAATTTAAACTTTCAATGATACCAAAACCAGCCAGATACAAATAGTATAGCCAAAGAGATTTTATTACAAGTTCATACATACTATAATGCGAAAAGACTTTTTCCCCAACCTAATACATTAATTATATTCATTTTAATATGTATTTACTTTTACTATTTTGATAAAGGTAAAAAAGAGAAAAAAGTGAGTGAGTGGAAAAAGTGGCTTCTGCAACGTCTCCAGCGCTGCGGAAAGTGCAACCCCTTCGCCCTTGCGTAATAAAGGATAAGCAAGCAAGCCGAAGCTGCGGAGGTGAGCCCATGCTCACCTCCGCAGCTTCGGCTTGCTGGTCGCCTCCGTCGACTAGCCTCAGCCGCTACGGCTCGCACGGGTGCCTATGCTTTGTTACAGCGGGCAGGGGTGGCCCTCCCTTCGTGCCTTCGCATTTTTATACAGGTGAATTTTGCAAGTGGACGTGTACGGCCAATTCTAAATAAATAATATTGTGATGCTGAATGTAGTACAATCCTTGAGACGTCGAATCCAGCTATGTATTGAAAGCAATGGTCATAATTTTGAACAATTAATGACTTAAAGTTTAATTGTAACATAAGAAAAAAAGTATTTTGTTAAAAATGAGCTCTTTCCTTTACTTTACTGTATGTCATTACTTCTCAGAATTCGATCCTTATTAGCGACACTATCGAATGGTGTAATAATACCGTGCGTGTTCTTTTTTTTCAAAATCAATAGATTCGGGTTTGGCTAGAAATATTGATTTTTCAAAAATCCAATGATGTAATTTTAGTTTTCATCAAAATCGAGCCCAAGACTCGTTTGATTACTTTTCGCTATTCCTCATAGTTTTGGATTAGGCCATCCACACCCACGTGAAAAAATAATTCTGTATACACTCTAGGGGTAACAGCCAAGACTACGTAAAGCCGGGGTGCCCCGATTCGGTTTTGGAACAATTTCGTCCTATTTCATATATTTCCATGAAAATCGGTGTCCAGTGTACAAGCGTAGGTCAATCGTGAAGGTATTATTTAGGTCTTTCGATGTCACTTTTGTAGATAATTAGATTTTAGATATATAAAATGAATTTTACAAGTGGGCGTGGATGGCCAAATCCGAAACTATGAGGAATAGCGAAAAATACTGAAAGAAGTCTCGGGCTCGATGTTGATGAAAACTAAAACTAGGTCATTGGAAAAATCAAAATCAAGGTTTAATAGGTAGGTAACATAAGAAAAATAAAAAAAGTATTTTGTTAAAAATGAGCTCTTTCCTTTAGTTTGCCGCATGTCATTACTTTCCAGAAATCGATCATTATTAGTGACACTATCGAATGGTGTAATAGTACAGTGTGTGTGTGTGTTTTTTTTCAAAAACAACGGGTTCGATTCCTGGCTATTGTTTTTTTAAGAATCCTATGATGTAGTTTTAGTTTTCATCAAAATCGAGCCCGCGGCGCCTTTTAGTACTTTTCGCTATTCCTCATAGTTTCGGATTTCGCCATTCACGCCCACTTGAAAAATTCACCCTGTATAGAATGCAAGAGCGAACGAAGGGCCCCCGATGTTAGGTTTAGTTACGTTAAACCCTTTACACAGAAATAGGAGTCCCGCTAAGCGAGGCTCCGTCGACATAAGATGACAGTGACATTGTAAAGAAGCTGTCTTATGTAACACCCTATCCAAATTTGTTCGATATTTTAACTATTAGGTATTTTTAACGTAAATATAATAAACTTAAGAGTAATGTTGACATTTTGAATTTAGGTTTATAGACCATCGACATTATTAATTATTCGATTTTTTAATCACTCGGCATTTCAATCTTAGACATTTTAAGCTTAGGTATAACAATTTTAGATATTTCGATACAATTGATTTTTAAATTTTCGATGTTTTGAACATTGACATTGACCCGTAGGTATTTAAATTTTTGACATTCAAATATGTCCCCATTTTTTCTTATCAATGAGTTACAGTGTATTTTTTCATAATGTGCACATATTAAAATGAGGGAAACAATGCTTAAGTTTATCGACGGAAAATATATTAAAAAAAAAACGTTTAATTTGTTTAACCTGCACTCAAAAACTACCCAAGCAAAGATAATAAAATTTATATGAGACCACCGCACAAGCTTCCTTTACCAAACTAAAAAGAATTTCAAAATCGGTCCACAATTGACGAAATTTTCGAAGAACATCACTGCTACACATTATAAATCAAAGTCCCCCGCCGGGTCTGTCTGTATGTTCGCAATGATCTCAAAAACTACTGAACGGATTTTCATGCGGTTTTCGCCAATGAACGGAGTGTTTTATGAGGAAGGTTTAGGTGTCGGTTCCGAATACCACGCGAGCGAAGCTGCGGGCAAAAGCTTATTATGTTCGTCTTATGTATTTTTTATTTATTTACTACTCGCCGACCCGATAAACATTGTCCTGTCAAAATTTCAATAATTCATTTAAAATTCCCGTAGAAATTGCAATATAAATTTTCCCGGTAACTTTTCAAACATTTTCTTTTATACAGACCTTGTCCAAACAATTACAAACACAACAAAAAAAAGAATTATCTAAATAGGTGCAACCGTTCTGAAGTGATGCGCGTACATACATTCGGCGATTGATTTTTATTTATATAGTTAGATAAATAAAAAATACGTGAGACGAAAATAAAACCCCCTCCTTTTTTGAAGTCGTTTAAAAGCATTTGGTGTACAGGCATCTTTGTACTACGCAGACAATATGAATTATTACTTTATATAAACATCTCTTCAAGGAATACAAGCGTAAGTGATGTATCGTATTTACTATTCAAAAAAATCATACAAGTGTGAGTGATGTATGTAAAATGTAGTAAGTATTTACGATTCAAAAAATCTCAAGAGAATTCAGGTATACAATGTTACAGACGCTTCTTACACCTAAGGGAGACGGCAGGATGCTCTTACATGAAACATAGCATTTCTTGTCTTTATTAAAACGTGGATATTTAATCAAAAGCAACATGAAAGCTTTAGAACAAAATGACGTTTAAAATGGTTTCAAAATGGAAGTAGATAATTAAATAAAGAATTAATTATGACACAGTGAAGAGACACAGAACAAGAGAGTTTTAGACTATGAGACTGAAATGACATCATTTGGAAATAATTTGGTACGGTTATTAACAAGCAAATGAGGTCGTTATTTTTTAGGGTTTCTCACATTAAGGGTGTCAACGGTACGTACAGTCATAAGCACTAATATGTATACACTGAGCAACTTTTAAAATTGGGTTTTTCCTACTGTGTTGATTACAATTTCGTTTTGTTATAAACATAAAATTTTTGAACCCATTATTATGAAATAGGTCATGTCTCAAAGTTGCAATCGTTATTACACTAGCAAAACGGTTTTGAATTTTGGTATGTGTATACATATTTTTGCTCGTGGCTGTACCCCGGTGAAAAATGTCTTTCATTTTCATTTTTCACAAAGTTCTATATCAGGAATTTTAAGAGGACTACACGACCTAAACGCAAGTTTTATAATGCCTAAAAGTATATGATCTACTGAAGTAAACAAAATCACAAAAATATATAATATTCTTCAGGATATATGCTAGTTAGTGTATTGAAAACATAATATGATACAACAAATTTGATACGATAGAAAAAAAATCACGAAGATACCTCTAGAAATGTTGTCAGATATTCTACAAACAATATTAAGTAATAGAGATTTTTTTTTAGTTTAATCAATAGATTTTTTAAATAGATTTGTAAATAGAGCATTATATTATGCAATAGATTACCAGCGTTGTGTCATCACGCTTCTCTTTCTTTTATTTGCAGACCAACAGTGACCGTGCTTTATGTCCTGTATGGCTACCAAATATTATGTACTATTGTTTGATCGGTACCGATGTACTGCACCTTAGGAATGTGCGGCAAGGCAAGGAGCGGGATGCCGTGAGCATTGACGAATGAGCGGCCTGCACTGGCCCCGTCTCGCCACGCACATTTATAAGGTCCGGTACAGCGGTATTGGTGTGTTTTTCTATAAGTGAAAGAATTTTTGTAATCGTATCAGTCAGTACTTCCAGAGATTACCTCCTACAAACATATTAAGAGGCTACCGAGCCCACAGTGGCGCCCTCATCATTTGTTTTGTTATTTCTTTTAATTTAAAAAGAACATGCAGAAAATAAGCACGTTAAGTTGTGCTCCACAAGATTATACGTTATTATTATTACAAACAGTAGTTTTATATTGTTAAGTTTTATTGTAATCATTAAAACGGAAAAAAAGTGGCCACCATTTCCCGTTTTAAGGATTACAATAGAACTTAACAATATAAAACTACTGTTTATAATAATAATAACGTATTGTCTTGTGGAGCACAACTTAATGTGCTTATTTTCTGCATTTTCATTCTAAAATAAAAGAAATAACCAAACAAACGATGAGGGCGCCACTGCGCGCTCGGTAGCGTCTTAAAAAAAAAAACAATTGAAGACATTTCTCACAACAATGTAAACACTCTCAGTCTTAAAGTTTTAATTAGATGGCGAGTATTCATGGTTTCTTTTAAGGAAACGGTTGACATCCAATCACGTACTGGCTTTATTTATTTTAGCCATATAAAAGCTTTTAATAAGACTTGGGGAATAATTAACGATGGATAGAATAACAATGGTAGATCGTATAAAATCCAGTTTAAATTTGAAAGATCGAATTCCGTATCGTAAACAAGAATTCTGATATTATACTTTTTTTTGGTCTGAAGTTTTTGATTATGGGTTTGAGAGTGATGATTGGCCAATTTCAGCCAATTATGAGGAAGAACACGCACACACACACACCACACGTAGTTCATCATAATTGGCTAAAATTGGTCAATCTTCCTTCTCAATTTTCCTGATTGCCTCGTTGTATAGTGGTTGCAAGCCGGACTATACGAACATAAGGTCCTGAGTTCAATCACCAGAATGTCATTATTCTCATGCGTTCAAATGCAAGTTGCAATCACATTGAGGAACAAAACTGTCAAATTAGCTCCACGTAGATGGTGCTAAGTGATTCCTTGCTGAAAACTTTGCTCGCGATGGTGCTAAGTGTTTTTTCTTGTCTCCGATAGGTCGCTTTGTCTTCAAGATGACTTTGACAAGTGACAAACACAGCGCTCTCTCGTGGCGAAGCTTCTGGTAAACGACCCCATTAATGACAAAATCTTGTTAATTAATAGTGATGAATTAATTGTATTTTTTTTTGGACAGATTCAGACAGATTAAAATGCAAATGTTATATGTAATGTTATTAAAAATAATAATAATAATATATTTTTTTGAACTTAAAGGATATATACAGACAAACATTTATAAAAAAGAAAAGCATGGAACATGAAAAAATACACATTAGAACTTAAATATAAGACTATTAATGTCAATTTAACACAAGTGTTTGTATGAACTCTGGTACCCAAGTAAAAGATTTAACTTGTGTTATGGGTACCAGCATTCTCTAATTAAATACGAAATTGTGACACTAATGATACAAATTAGAAGTAGCCGCCCGTGCCTGTGTGTGTGTGTATGTGTGTGTGTGTGTGTGTGCGCGCGCGCGTGTGTATGTGCGCGTGTATACAGAAGAGAAGTGCTGAGTGGAATTATTGATAGTTTTACCGAGTTTTTCGATTATACATTTTTAATTTGCAACCAAGAGTTACTATTAAATAGGACTAAGACAGGTAATTGGTAAATTGTGTGTGTACTTTATCTAAACTACGGGGGAAAATGCGTGATATTTTCTTAGGTTTATTCCATAAATCTTGTCACACGAGACTATTGCTCATTCGGCCAATAGCACACCCCCAGTCTTAGTTAAGTCAAATGTCTTTTTGATCCAATTAAATGATGAGCATTTTACATACAAAAACATAATTTAAAAATGTATACTTACTGAACAGCAAAGACAGCAGCCATATGATAAGTATGGCGGTCTTGGCGCGTCCCGTGGTGGACTTGAACTTGAGCGGGAAACAGATGGCGTACCAGCGATCCACCGAGATGAACGTCAGCGTCAACACCGACACCGTCACTGATACTGACTGGAACAACAGAAAGGCTGGTTATGAACTCGTAATAACACATTACAAATTAGAGGATTATATCCAAGATAGGAATGCTTGGAAACATGCTGGTCCTGCTCCATAGGACAATCTAGAGTCTAGACAAAATCGAACTGGTTTCTAAATTTATTGTATAATTTATTATTTTTATGACATTGATTTTACATTCTGTGATTACTTTAACACCATGCGTGCGCTGACTGGACAGGTCCTCTCATTCTGTCTGGTTCTTTCCTCAAAAGACCATTTCAGACACCAATCTACATGGTCTTCACATGAAGTGACCAAGATTACGTCTGGACTTTATACGAAACTGTGACCTCCGAGTTTGTTTCGGCCTTTCTTCTCAGAGTAGTCAGATAGGAAACGCCGACCTCATATAGTTTAAAAAAAAAATATATTGACTTGTAAATGTGTTTGTACAAACCAACTTACAGAAATAAAAATCATTTATGATTTACCGTGTGAGATTGCTTATTAATTTTTTTAGGAAAATTTTCTAATTTCAACGAAGCAACCCTAAAGGATCAGCAAGCAATACATATATAATAAAGTAATTGTCTAATAATGTACGCACACAAATGTACTTTTTTTTTGTATAAACTTAATAATCGGAATATGAGTTCTAGGACAATGACTATTATCTATGTGTGTGTTTCTAGCTAGTTTTAAATACTTTAAATTGTAATCTGTGGAGAACGTAGTGGGTAGTATAATTTAAAAAATGTAATATTTTAGATATTATTAGTATGACGGCGCTTCGACGTCTCGAGAGTGTCAAGAAACGTCAAGAATGACAGCGGACATTTTGACAAGCGCGGGTTGACGTTTCTTCACTCTGACGCAACTCCGAGCTCTTTTGCACGCGGCCGTTAGACGGGACAGAATCCGTTTGCATCGCGCTCAAGCAAGACATGTTCGGTGGAGCGTCGCTGTGTTTGAACTAATTAGAAAGTGCTGAGTACATTTCTGTTATTTATTTATTTATTTATTTATTTTACCATTTATGTACACACAGAAAAATACATAATAAAATACATAATTATAATTAGGAGTACAAAGGTACTGCTTATTTCTTAAGAAATTTCTTCCAGCAGACCTGCGAAAGGAGACATGAAATAGAAATGTAGACAATAGTGTGTGATAACAAGATGAGAAAAATATGGATATGCGAAGACTTAAACTAAAATATTAACTATACCTACACGTATAACATAAACTTAAATAAATACATAAAGCTAAAATATATAAACATACATACACTATACTTATATAAATACTCACAGTTGAGAGGAAAAGTAATGCTCTTTTACTCTATATTTGAAAAGAGACACAGTTTTTAAATCGCGAATGCGTATTAGTATTTTGTTAAGGAAAAGCAAACAGTAGCACAATAAGAAATACTTAACGGCACATGGCCATCATCAGTCAATTCTGCGTTCATTGCGGCTGCCGAGCTGTCGTGGGTAGGCGGGCGAGGAGAATTAAAACCACGTGTTGAAGAGGATCAATGGTGCACGATTATTATTTTTAAATAAATAACTAAATTTCACAATGTTTGTGAAGTGAGTACTTTACTGTTTACAAGTTCACTTCGTGCGCGCTCATTGTTCATGAATAATGTGTTTTATTGGACAATTACGCCACAAATTATGGTTATAGTATTTTATTCACATTTTTGGGACGAGAATCGAATAATCAATACTTTCCCTCAATATGTCCCTCGTTTAACCTAACATACTGTATAATTATATGTCGGAAAGTCAATAGTACGGGAGCTGATTTGACAACGAGACGGAAGCGCTGTGATGTCAACGTTTCGACGGAGTCTAGACTGAAGAACGCGCGGGTCGAGCGAAGAGGTCCGACCGCAAGGAGGACACTTTTCTGCTGGCAGCCGCGCGGACTACTAGTCTAGGAACTGTCATACGACTCGTTGTGTTCAGTGTACCAACCTACCTACCTTCATAAATTAGAAGTGTGATTTCGAATACTTTCTTTGTTGCTCGCTAACCTACGCATCACCTACACATTATCTTCTCTGGGGAAGATTCTCACTCTGATCGGCCTCCTGTACCGACATATATAATTCAAATATTGTAAGACATTTTAAAAGAGTGGAGTTTCTTCTCCATACGAAACTACCTTTTGGAAGGGGCGACTAGAATCAATTCTATTTTTTTGTAAATTTTGACGTTCAAAGGTGCCTTTTATGTACAGACACCAGCAGGTCAAGCTACCCGAAACTGTCAAATTTTCCCAATCAACCTTGAACCTAATGCTTTAGCGATAAACTTGAAAATCTATTGAAGAAATATGACAGATTGTAGTAGCTTGATGTGCTGGCGTCTGTACCTATTTGAAATAAATGATTTGACATCTCTAACTTAGTTCATAGCTATAGCCGTCCTTTTCTCGCGCTGCCTGTTAGTGAAAGATAGCGATTCTCTAATTTTAGTTTAGTTATTGACCAAGAGATTCGCCACCAGTGTCTTGTTTGAAAATAAGTTATGTTTTGTGTTAATAATTGAAATATTAACCGAAAATCTGCAATATTGTCACCAAAAGGATACTTAAAACTGACGGGGGTAGAAAGAAACACTATGAATTATTATTACGAGAACCATGTAGTTTCATACTTTTGAAAGGTATTTAAAAATAACTGGAACGTATGCGATTCGAACAAGCAACCACTGGCTTTTTTTTTTTAATCTCCATTTAAAAGGCTTCTTTGATAAAAGTTTCCCGCCTACGTATCTCGGGTGACCTACTCGAATGTCATCAAACTTATCGCGGCCTCTCTGTTATCACTGTATAAATGTTTGATTTACAATGTTTTGTTTCCGGTATGAAATAACCCGCATCGTTTTTCCTCTTGGGTTTGATAACAAACGTCGGTTTATTTTACCAAACCCACAAAGCTATTGTGAATATTCGACCAAAGTAACAGAAACCAAATACCACATGTTGTTATTTTACAAAGAAAGCAAGCGATAAGGTGAATTCGCAAAGGTAGCCCGCGAAATTCATTTTTTTTTTTTTTGCTTTTTTTAAAATTTGCAGGCCAGTGTCCAGTTTTATGTTGATCATAATATGATTTGCCACCATAAAAATATGTAGGTATTTATGTGTTATGTAGGTATTTATGGTATTTAGAGGAGCTCGTGGCTAAGTAATAACAGCCGCACGGGTCGATCCATCAGGTTAAGCTACGCTTGCCGGGGTTGGTCAGTGGATGGGTGACCATCTTTACATACCGAGACTCCTCCGTGCCTCGGAAAGCACGTTAAGCCGTTGGTCCCGGCTGTCATTCGAGGATCTTTGACAGTCGTTACGGGTCGTCAGAAGCCCGAAAGTCTGACAACCAGTCTTACCAAGGGGTATCGTATTACCCAGTAACTGGGTTGTGGAGGTCAGATAGGCAGTCGCTCCATGTAAAATACTGGTATTCAGCTGCATCCGGTTAGACTGGAAGCCGACCCCAACATAGTTGGGAAAAGGCTAGGCAGAATGAATGTATTTATGTGTACATTTATATTTATAACCATAAGAATCACCAACACATCTCTCTGATTAGACTAACAGAAAAAAACCGGTCAAGTGCGAGTTGGACTAGTGCACCGAGAGTTCCGTACTTCAGTCTTTTTTTTTAGTTGAGTTATATGAAAATACTAAACGATGAATATTTTTCATTTTACATTTTAACAATCACAAAGATGAATTTATATTTCATAAAAGTACTGTGAGTTACGAAGTTATTTTTTGCCATTGCAGAAAATCGCCCATATTAAAAAAAAAAACTTATGAATCGACGATTTTATTATTTGTTGATTAAAAACAGTATATGGTACATGCTATAGAGAAGTTTCCATTCCTGACTTGTTTAGTTGTTGCGATAGAGCTCGAACAAAAATGGTCTAAGACCCACAACTTTTACTGCCCCTTATTTCTTCATTTTTACGTATGTATGTATGTTCATCTGTTTCCTCATAACTACTAAACTACTTATCATAATTTGACAAATAAGGTATCGATGGAAGCATCTTGATTTTCCGCTGGTTATAAACTATGTAGCGTCACATTAAATTGAACATGGCACCCTCTGGAAGACATAAAGTCATGAACTATAAAAAAAATCTTAATGATACCGTCTTGGGTGAATGAAAAGGCTTAATTAGCACATTTCAAATAATATAGTATATTGTTAGCTGTTGCTCGCGGCTTTACTTGCATGCAGCCGATAATTAGGAATAATTTATAAAATCCCGCCTCAGACGTGAACCAAACGTATTATATTCTCTACAAATCAACTCATAATTCATTTATATGCTATATTTTTTTCTATAAAAAACGTGAAAACTTAAACGTTTATTACGATATTATAACCCCAAAATAAATTAAATAAAAAGTAAGTTTAGAAACAAAAACCCAACTACTGAAAAATCACGCTCTAAAAAGTATGAAACAAGAAAACATTCTCATTTGAAATTTGAAAAAGTCAAATTCAAAATCCTGAGTTACACGTCATGCTAAGGCATAAATCGAACAGACTACGTGTGTCTCCGGATTTTTAATTTGTCTGTCTCTTTCAAACAGATGAGAATATTTTCTTTTTTTAGGGTTTTAGTTTTTTAACTTACTTTTTATTGAAGATAAAATAAAATAAAAATTCTAGTTGTACTCGATGAGCTCTAGACAATGACTCCCAACTATGATATTTCAAAATCAAAAGTTTATTGTATTGGGACTCTTTAACTTTTATCTTTATTTTATTTTTATTATTTGCTGTCATAGCGGCAATAGAAAAATACATCATCTGTAAGAATTTCAACTGTTCATGAGATACAGCCCACTGACAGACAGACGGATGGACGGAAGTTCTATTTTGCACCCTTCGGGCACGGAACCCTAAAAATGAAACCTGGACGTATTAGTTCAAATTGCAAACACGCAGTGAGTAAACATATTGATTTATTCTCAGTTCGAAATGATCAAGCCCTACAGACGGAAACCCATAGGAAATATAATTTATAGGGAAGCTTAACACGCACTGTGATTTTCCCGACCTAAATAGATTTAATGGTTCAACAAAACTGGGTCTACAGCAAAGCTGTTACTGCACAGGAAATGGCCAATAACGTGTCTGGTCCGGTCGCAAATCGACGTTTCAGATGTGCTTTTAAAGGCACTCAATGTACTAATGTGTTGGGACAATGCCGATTGTACTATGTTTATTTAGCGGTATAGTTAACAAAATTATGGCATAGTATTCATTGAGCTGTGATTCAGTAGTTCTGCAAGAGTGCTTTATGAGGTCATGTAAAGCTAATATTTTTCTTAACTTTTTGTTTTAAATATTGTTTTATTGTAAAATATTACTATATTATAGAAAAGGGAGGATCCTCCGACCAGACGGGTGTTGAGGCTGGTGAGCTACTGCCTGACGATTGATTTTTAAAAAAAATATAAATAGCAACTCGTGTTTGGCCTAGAGAGGCCGTCACTACTTAACCGGTCAATCCTGTTGCTGCCTTAAGTGAACTCAAAACCTCCAGCTAGGGGGAATTCCTCTCACCTCTAACTCCGACGATTGATCTCGGGACGTTGTATATATGCAACTCGCGCGGTAAACTCTGATAGCGCGATGCAGGATTTTGCGTGACGTCAGTGTGATGCGTAGTTCGCATGTAACGATGCAGGTGCCGCCACAATCCCTCCGTACCTCGGAAAGCACTTTAAGCCGTTGATCCCGGCTGTCATTCGTAGATCTTTGACAGTCGTTACGGGTCTTCAGAAGCCCGAAAGTCTGACAGCCAGTCTTACCAAGTCTTACCAGTACTACCTAGTAACTGGGTTGTGAAGGTCAGATAGGCAGTCGCTCCTTGTAAATTACTGGTATTCAGCTGCATCTAGTTAGACTGGAAGCCGACCCCAACATAGTTGGGAAAAGCTTGCGAGATGACGATGATGACTGGCAAGAGACTGCCCATAACCTGAAGAAATAAAAAAGTCGGGCAGGTGTCGTGGGACACCCGAAGTTCCTTCCACTGTACCTATATTATGTTTTAATACAGCGCCATCTTACGGAGTCTGCTTTTTGTTGAAATTCGAGTTACAGATTGTTTGTGTTACAAAGTCTAAATTATTCGAAATACCTACCGCGTATTCGGTCATTTTTAGGGTTCCGTACATCAAAAGAATAAAACGGAACCCTTATAGGATCATTCGTTTGTACAAATTGTGTCAATCATGTTTTGGCCCTTTTAATTAACCAAAGAAAAACTTGAAATTTGATATTTTTATTTATTTATTTAAGGAAAAACAAACAGTAGCACAATAAGAAATACACATAATATCTTAATTATTACATTCTTTTAAATTATGCTACCCACTACGTTCTCCACAGATTACAATTTAAAGTATTTAAAACTAGCTAAGAACACAGATACTATACCTATATAATAGTAATTGTCCTAGAACTCATATTCCGATTATTAAGTTTATACAAAATAATAATAATAATAATAATACACGACCACGAGTGATGCGCTTTGTAAGGCGGGCATTCACGGGGACTGGAATCAGTCCTCCAGAATATATGTCCCGTGTCACAGAGCTCATCGACTTCCTGAAGCAGAAAGTTTGTGCATGGGCGAGCCGTATTCGGCGGTATAAGCGGCGGGTTGATCGATACACGCAGAATCGCATGTTCCAGAGCGATGAAAGGGGGGTATATAGAGCTTGGGAGCGACCTGAACAAAATGTGACGGACGTGCGCCGCCCGGATGATGCCACCACGAGTGCATTCTGGCGCAGCATCTGGTCGGTACCCGTCTGTCACGCCGAGGCTGGCTGGATGCAGGATATCGAGCGAGTGTGTGGAACTATACCAGAAATGGAAGCAGTTTTCATTACGCCATTAGACGTAGCCAGAGCAGTCCGTCCGTTACCGAATTGGAAATCACCGGGACCGGACGGACTACACAACTTTTGGTTGAAATGGCTAATTAGTTCACACACTCGCCTGGCATCTCAATTCCAGTCATCCTTAGAGTCTGGGTCGCTACCGCAGTTTCTAACAACAGGCGTTACCCACCTGCTCCATAAGTCAGGTAGTCCCGCGGAACCCAAGAATTATAGACCGATCACATGTTTGTCGACGATCTATAAACTTCTTACTTCCATTTTGAGAGCGAAAATTAATACTCACATTGAGAGTAACTTGATTATGTCTGCCTCTCAAAATGGATCAATCAATCAATCAAATCAGTTTATTGCAAACATGTTGTACAGAGGTTGAGATAGGATAAAAAAAGTATCAAACATGCACCCTGTAAGGGCACTGCAAAACAAAACAAAATTAATACATAAAACATATCATGTGACATTTTTACAAGAATCAAATCAATAAAAAGGAATAGACTACTTATTATTATTATTGTTCATTGTTGCTGTTGTTATCAAATTATATTATTATTGTATTATATTAAAAGTATCAAAATAAGTTTAAGTTTAGTCACAATAAAATTAATTAATTCAATTATATAAAGTAGGTAAAGTAAATCAATTCAAATAAATTAAATAAATCAATGGTGAGCTATTTATTCCATTATATTTATTTTTTATTTTCTTCAAAAAACTCTTGCAATGTGTAGTAGCACTTCTGGTTCAAATAAGTGAACAATGTTGTTTTAAATAAATTGTTACTATTTATTTCTTTTAATGACTTCGGGATTTTATTATATATCTTGATACACATTACGTACGGGCCTGAATGGAAAATGGATAGTTTTGAAACCGGCAATGCTAGATCGTTTTGGTGTCGCAAGTTTCGTGGTTGGGTATAGAGATCTTTTTTTAAAGGGAAAAGTGTCATATTTTTCCTGACAAACAGACATATTTCAAAGATGTACAGAGATGTGAGTGTAAGGATATTTTGTTGTGTAAAATGTGGTCTACAGCTATCCATACCTCCTATGTTTGTCAAGATTCGTATGCACCTTTTTTGTAGCTTGAACAACTTATCTGCGTTCGTACTATTACTCCAAAGCATGATACCGTATCGGAGCCAAGAGTGCGCGTATGCGTTATAGGCTGCTTTAGCAGATCTGAAATCCGTAGACCTTTTTAATTCCAATAAAGCATAAGTGAATCTAGATAATTTGCAACTTATGTGTTCTATATGAGACTTCCAATTTAGGTTTGTGTCAATATTAAGGCCCAATAATTTAAAATTATCAACGGAGTCTAATTTAATTGTGTTATCTAAGGTAACATTTATTTCGAGAGGTCGTTTTTGATATGGTCTAAATTGCATTATTTTAGTTTTATCTAAATTTAGTTCCAGGTTATGTTCATTTAGCCAAGTAGATATGTCAGATAAAATTAGATGGATGTCATTTTTAAGGGTCAGGTTATTTGTGCATGGGAACACAACTGAAACGTCATCTGCGAATAAAACGCTTACGGCATCTATTATCTTTGGAAGGTCGTTTATGTAGATAAGAAATAATATGCATCCAACTACGCTACCTTGTGGGATTGATTTATTTATATTAGTAGTATCAGATTTAACATTGGTGATTTCTCCAGTACTATGGTTGTAGTGCTCGATTTCAACATACTGTGAACGGTTGTCAAGGTAAGACGTGAACCATTTATGAGCAATGCCACGTACACCTATTCCGTCCAATTTATTTAAGAGGATGTTATATTGAACTCTATCGTATGCTTTGCTCATGTCTAGGAGAATGCCTATAGCGTATTTCTTCTCATTAATGATATTTAAGATCTGTTGTATATATCTATAAACTGCATTGGTTGTTGATCTATTCCTTCTGAAACCGTTTTGACTATCGTGAAATATATTAAATCTTTCGCAGAAAGAGTATAGGCGAGTCGTCATAGCAGTTTCTAAAACTTTTGAAAAGGTAGGCAAAAGTGCTATGGGGCGATAATTATTACAGTCAGTCTGAGAGTCTTTTTTGTGGATTGGTTTGATTACTGAGATCTTTAGTAAATTGGGGACTGTTCCTTCAGTGAAGGATTGGTTTATTAAGAAAGCAAGTGGCATAGCAAGTTCTTTTGGGCATTTTTTTTATTAATAAGGGTGGGAGTTCATCAAAACCATAGCTTCGCTTGTTTTTAAGGTTTCTTATAATTGCTTGTATTTCATAGCCATCTACAGGTTTGACAAAAATAGAATTATCATTTTTTGTAATGACAGGTCGACCGGTTTGATGACCGGACTTTCCTCCAACTGACATAAAGAATTCGTTGAAGGCATTTGCGACGATGGTGGGGTTTTCCGTTAATGTATTTTGAATATTTAGTTTGATGTTTTTCTTTGTTCTTTTGGATGTTTTATTCGTGCGTTCTTTAATTATTTGCCACATCGTTTTTGAAATATTCGTGCTATTTTGTATCCTTTTTATACTTTTGATTTTTTTAGATTTAGAAACTGCTTTTTTTAATAGTTTCTCGTATTTTTTGTAATACTTCAACAAAATAGGGCCTTCATTTTGTGACAGAAATGTTTTAAGTAGGCGTTTGTGTTGGCAAGACACTTTTAAACCAGTAGTTAGCCACGATTTCTTGGTTTTGTTCTTAATTTTAATTTTAGTTTTTGGAATACAGGCATTTAATATACTTACTATTGTTGTGTGGAAAGATTCATAGTTTGAGTTTACGTCTTTGTCATCTGAAAATATTGATTGCCAGTTTACTTTAGTTAGTTGCGACTTAAAGTTGTCCATATTTTTTTCGTTAAATATTCTTTTAGTTATATACCACGTCTTCCGTTCATTTGATATTGTTTTATTGGGGACCTATAATGTTATTCCCTTATGATCAGAAAGTCCAAAGTCTTCAACAATGGCCTTAAAGTTTTTAAATTTAAAGTTTGTAAACACTAGATCTATACATGTGGCACTTGTTTTGCTGATTCTGGTAGGTTCGTTTATGTATTGGTCAAAGTTATGGCTAGTCATAGTATTAATTAATTCTGTAGTGCTATTTGAATTTTCTAATATATTGATATTGAAGTCTCCGCCAATAATAATATTCTTCTTACTATCTTTGATTATTAGCAATTGCAAAAGTTTTTTGAGAGAGCTATAAAATACATCTGTCTCCCTATTCTTCTGAGGCCAATATATAACTACAATGACAACATTTTGCTGGACTATTTCTGTTGCACACACTTCGAATACAAACTCGACAGACAACGATGTTATGTCGTGTCGCTCCAAGGTTTCGATGTTTTCCTGAATAAAAATGCATACGCCCCCACCTTCGTAGTGTTTCCTATTGTAACAGGAAGCCACATTATATCCGTTTAGGTGTAGTAATTCAATTTTCTTATCTGTGATCCAGGTTTCTGTTAGACATATAGCGTGAAGGTTTTTCCTTTCTTCAATGACTGATAGTAACAAATGTCGTTTATTTTTAAGACTGCGTATATTTTGGTAAAGAATTTCAAAGTTAGTTGCGAAAGGAACAAACTTCAGTTTGCCTATTAATGTCGCTCTGGGTCGGGGAAGGTGATACAGTTGTTTTATTTTGCGTTTTGTTATTATTAGTAGTTTCACGATCATAGTATCCCTGGAATTTTTTGCCATCTATTATTTGTTCGTTGTTAAATGATAAATGATAAATGATAAATGATTAAATGATTTTTATTTCTGTAAGTAGGTTTGTACAAACACTTTTACAAGTCAATATTTTTTTTTAAACTAGATGAGGTCGGCGTTTCCTATCTGACTACTCTGAGAAGAAAGGCCGAAACAAACTCAGAGGTCACAGTCTCTTATAAAGTCCAGACATAATCTTGGTCACTTCATGTGAAGACCATGTAGATTGGTGTCTGAAATGGTCTTTTGAGGAAAGAACCACACAGATTGAGAGGACCTGTCCAGTCAGTGCACGCATTTGTCAGTAATCGCGCAGCTCAACTAGCTCAACGATTCGACGAACAATACCAAAGAAAGGACATTGGGGTAGGCCGCATAGATTACTCAAACTGCCAGACCATGATTAAAAATAACTGAGAGAAAAAATAAAACAAACAAAAAAAAAAAAGGCAATGACCTACATAGTCTTCACATTCACAACAAAGTAAAATAATATAATACTTACAAAGTAAATATTAATGTCAACATTCAGTATGCAAAAATAAAAATAATATAAAATAAAATTGGAGCAGTTCAATCCCAATCCTTTTTGTCCTCAATATAATCTTTAACGGTATAAAAAGCTTTCTGACACAACTTGCGTTTAATGAATGATTTGAATTTATTAAGACTCAGATCTTGAACGTGGCTTGGAAGTTTATTATAAAAGCGTATACATTGACACCTGAATGACCCACCTATTTTCTTGAGCCTTGTTGGAGGTACAACAAATTTGTGTTTGTTCCTAGTATTTATATTGTGGATATCACTGTATTTTTTAAACAATTTAATGTTTTTATGGGCATATTAATGTTGGTTGTTAATGTTTTGGTATATTATAGACCGTCTTTCTCTTTGTTTTCGTCTTCTCTGTAGAGATTCTTTATCAAGGAAACCAGATACAGACAAGCCTAGACTTTTTAAATAACCCACGTTTTCTAGGATATATTTGGTCATCCTTTTGCTAATCAGTTCCACCCGTAGTGGCCGTCTAAATCCGTTTCGTCCTATCCGATTTAGCTCTTCGATATAGCCAGTGAGGTCGACATTCAACGTGTCTTGAAAAGCAAATATTATCCTATCTTCGAGGTCTGTGTCTGTTTCATTATAATATTCGTTTAAGCCGTGGATAACAATTGTTCTAGAATTATCATTCGAAGCGTTCGCAGAGGTTTCATTCAGGTTCAGATGCGTGTTTTTGTTTTGTAACTCGGCTATTTCTGTTTTAAGTTTTGCATTTTCGATCTCAACTTTTTGTATGGTTTCGTTTAAATAAGCAATATTGGTGTTTATTTTAGTTTGCTCTAAAGAAAGTTGTTCAGTTTTCTGGTATATTTCTTCTTGGAATTTTAATACAGCTATATTAATTTCTGATTGGATTGTACTTTTGATTTTTGTCAAAATAGATTGTTGCTGTAATTCTAGTTTTCGGTCTAATAGTTGACTAATTTGTTCTAGAGTGATTGGCTCTGTATGTAATACGATGGGTGATAAGATTGCAGCGTTATCTATATTTTTTGGTGATGCTTCGTATTTTCCTGTGTCTCCTAGAATGCTCTGGTCATCATCTGTTTTGTCGTCAATGGACATTATTGTGTCGTGTAGTGTCGGTGGAAGTTGTTTCCTGACAGGGGTGTCGTCATTTCTAATTTGTTTCGTTGTTATTTTGCACATTGGGCAGTGCCATGACTTAATTAATTTATTCTTATTTTCTACATAATACGATGAGGTCATGTTGATACATCGGTAGTGATAGATTTGTTGACAAGTACAACATCTTAGTAATTCTCCGCGAGCTATCGGTAGTTTACACCCAGCACAATTCATTCTTGTGGGTATAAAGTGAAAATATTAGGTGCAGTGATACTTGAGTTCGTCGCTAATATGTGTACGTTTCTTGGTGACTCACCTCAGCGGGCTCTGCGCGAGTTGTCGTAGATCAGGCACACAGTACTTTAGGTTATTTTTTTAAAATGATTTCACTTATAACTTTTTGTTGGTTTGATGTATCACTTTGCACTTTTCACCACTAGTTAGGTTATTCAAATGTCTCCACTTTGAAGTATAGAAGAACAGTAAACAGTAACTTTGGACCTACTTTTTTCATTAAAAATCTAAGAGCAATTCGTAACACGTCTTTTCAATTGTATTGTCGTCGGCGTAATATCGGGATGTAGGAACGGGTCCCGTGGTACTAAGGAGCTACTCCTCATCGACATGGCCATAAGCCAACAGGTTCGTCGAGCCCGCAAGGATCTGTCGACATGCTGGATAGATTATAAGAAGGCCTACGACTCGGTGCCACATACATGGCTAATGAGGGTACTGGAGTTGTACAAGATAGATGCAACTCTACGCACCTTCCTTGAGTCGTGTATGGGGCAATGGAGGACAGTCCTTCGCTATCCTGGGTGTCGACAGATCCAGGAGAATGATGAGCCTGTATGGATTAAACGGGGAATATTTCAGGGCGACAGTTTGAGTCCACTCTGGTTCTGCTTAGCCCTGAATCCTCTAAGTACACTGCTAGAGGATTCAGGTCTAGGCTATCGGTTGAGGAGAGGCGGTCAGGTCATATCTCACCTCCTCTACATGGATGACTTGAAACTCTTTGCCCCCAACAAATTGCGACTGATGGAGCTACTGAAGGTAACTGAAACTTTCAGTAGCGCTATCAGTATGGAATTTGGTGTGGACAAGTGTGCAGTCATGCATGTAAAGCGAGGGGAGATTATGGAATCCGAGGGAATTCAACTCTCGGATTCCATAAACCTCAGATCCCTCTCTTCATCGGAAAGCTATAAGTATTTGGGTATGTCGGAAGCGTTAGGTATCAACGTTGCTGACATGAAACAATCGTTGAAGGAGCGCTTCTTTGGCCGCCTGAAGAAGGTATTAGGTAGTCTTCTTTCAGGTGGAAACAAGGTGCGCGCCTTCAACGGTTGGGTCATGCCGGTCTTGATGTACTCTTTCGGCATACTCAAATGGACTCAGACCGAACTCGACGCCCTGGATAGGAGGGTCCGTACACTGCTGACCGCAAACCGGATGCATCACCCACGATCATCGGTAATGAGACTGTACATTCCGCGGAAGTGCGGGGGTCGAGGCTTTTTAAATGCGAAGACCCTACACAACCGCGAAATGTGCAGCCTCAGGGAATATTTTTTAAAAGCCGAAGTGGGTATGCACCGTGATGTGGTCGCAGTAGACAAGGGGCTCACCCCGCTCTCCATGGCTAAAGAGAACTGGCGCAAACCTGTAGTACTTACTACCGATGACCGCAAGGGGATATGGCAAAGCAAGGAACTTCAAGGGCGCTTCTATCGGGCTCTTCATGAGCCCGGTGTAAATTTCTTAGCGTCCGTATCCTGGCTACGTTTTGGTGACCTTTTCGGGGAAACTGAAGGTTTCGTCTGTGCAATTATGGACGAAGTTATCTTAACGAATAACTACCGGAAACATATTATGAGGGACGGGACGGTGGACGTGTGTCGGGCATGTCACCGTCCGGGTGAGTCCATCAGACATATTATCTCTGGTTGTTCTCGTCTGGCTAACGGCGAGTACTTGCACAGGCATAACCAAGTCGCCAGGATTATTCACCAGCAACTTGCTTTGAAATATAAACTTGTGGAATCTGAGGTACCATATTACAAGTATGTGCCCGACCCAGTTCTCGAAAATGACCATGTGACGTTGTACTGGGATCGGTCTATCATTACTGACAGGACTATTGTCGCCAATAAGCCTGACATAGTAGTGATAGATAGATTAGCGCGCCGCGCAATGTTAATCGATGTTACCATTCCACATGACGAGAACCTCGTGAAAGCTGAGAAAGAGAAACAAATAAAATATCTCGACTTAGCACACGAGGTTGTTGACATATGGAATGTGAGCTCGGCTGTCATTGTGCCGATTGTCGTAACGGCCAATGGCCTGATGGCCGAAAGTCTCGATCAACATCTTTCGAGGCTCTCGTTAGGCGGTTGGATCAAGGGCCAGATTCAGAAGGCAGTACTTCTTGATACGGCTCGCATTGTGAGGAGGTTCCTGTCTCTGCAGCCCTAACCACCGGTAGCTTGGACTTTGCTCCCGCTACTGGCGGATCACTATTTTTTATATTTTTAAATGTTTTTTTTTTAAATGTTTTTTATAAAAAATATTTAAAAATGTATTTAATAAGTTTTTAAAATGAATAAAGGACATAATAATAATAATAATAAAGTAAATTTGTGTGCGTAAATTATTAGACATTACGTTATTATAAATGTATTGCTTGCTGATCCTTAAGGGTTGCTTAGATTTGCTTCTTAAATGCATTTTTACTGAGAAAAAGAATGTCAATTGAATTAAACTCATTGTTATATGTCTCAACCAAACGATGAAGTGGTGAACGCGAGCCAGCGTTGGATTTACAGAGACTAGTAGCAAATAGACGTCGAGTGCGTACCTCACGTACATGAACTGTTCGAGGAACCAGGTAACACAGACTCCTAACTAAGTCTGGACAATCAAAATGATTGCGGCACACATTGAGTCATAACTTCCAGAAGTTTCCGTCTTGATTGTAAGGTCAGAAGAGAATGAAAAATAATTGTAGTTTTTGAGAACGAAAATTGATTTTGCATACGCTTTTAAAGTATGAACGTGCATGACAATTTCTACCAGTCAAGTCCTTCCGCAAGCCGCGTTAAAGATCTTCATTCCAAAAATTATCGGATTAACTGAATGTTACTTAATTTGTTTTACAACTAGAAAATTACATAAATCGTACTGTGCTCACGCTATTATACAGGATGTCATGTCCCTGGAAGTATGGATCAAACCAAATAGGAGTGTAGGCAAGGTCATTTCCAAACTTTTATACTCTGAGAATATTGGTGCAATTTTTTACGGTTCAAAAGTTATGACCAATTTTTGTTTTTTTCAATCACTTCGTGCTCAATGAAAGAAATCATTAAAAATAACTAGCAAAGCTATCAATTACTTTTTTTTTCAAAACGTTGTTGAAAAGTGGGCCTTTGTTTTGGTAATACTTATACGCATCTAGAAAACATGTGTTCAATAATAAAAAAACAGTTAAGCAAAGTGCAAAGTCTTCGGTCTGGCAGAAGTTTTACTCAATTTTCGAGCGATTTTTATGGGAAAAAGTTACACTAGCGAAAGTTGACCACGTATTACAAAAACTGGTCCAGGTCATAGAGATTCTTTGGAGGTATGAATCACTGGAATATTCTTAATAGCTTAAAAGTTAGAGATTTTTATTAACAAGGAGGCCGTATTTTTACAATTTTCCATGTTTCAAATGTTCATTTTTTTCAGCTTAACTAACGATTTAATTTCCGTCCCTAGGCATTTGTTACCTATCTGAACACTACTGTTTGATGTGAATTATGTAGCGCTATTCTATGAGGACCGGTGACAGTGCATTGCCCCACATCCTGTTTACTGCATTAAATTGCTGATGCGTCTATGACGTCCATCGATTTCGTAAATTAATTTTAATATAGAATATTGTACGAATAACATTCCATATTCCGACTTAGATGTGGAACATTGTTCATTAGGGTTAATTTGTAATATTATGAAACGGTAAAGCAGTAATAGACTTCACACTTGACGAATAATCACAATTATTTATTGATATTTTATACAGTTGAACAGAGTTTCGACTTATCTCATGTACGGCAGCAAAATGTTCCCGCCAAATGAGCGGTCCGACTACTTATACACTTCGGCGGCCGGATGTGACGTCACTATCGGTCACTCGCTGGCTTGACTGACAATTTCTGCTCCAAATTGTCGTAAAGTGGCATTGGCTTGGCGTTGGCTTGGCGTTGGCTTGGCTTTGACTTGGCGTTGACTTGGCGTTGACTTGGCGTTGGCTTGGCGTTGGCTTGGCGTTGGCTTGGCGTTGGCTTGGCGTTGGCTGAACACATGACGAGGCGTTACAATCGGCCATCCTGCAACAATTGCTCCCGCAATGGAGCACACGATTTTGTTTTAGCTTTTTATTAGATCGATTTAAGTCTTCCGCCTCCAGCTAGTCATCAGAGCTGCTGGCACTGTCAGATACAGGAGCTATGCTACGATAAGGTCGCAGAGAATCTGCTGAAATAAGCCTCGTAAAGTTTTTGTAGCCCCTTAAACCCTTAATGCTCCTGATCCTGTATCTGTCATACTACTTTAGTTATTATATAGGGGCCTGAAAACAAGTCATCTAGCTTTGTGTTGACCTTAGCAGTACTGCTAGTAGGTGCCTGCGTCCATAAAATCAAATCTCTTTTCTTATAAACATGGCAAATTTTTCGACGTTTATCAAAATTATGTTTCATCCAAGCGCTAGTTTTATTGATACGTGCACTGGCCTTGCTACGCTTGGCCTGGGTCGATTCAGGTACTTGATCTGGTACGGTTACATCACACACTGGCCTACCACTACGTGCAAACATTAAATCATAAGGCTTAAGCCCGGTAGTTTCATTTAAAGTATTATTTATTCCCCAGATCAGGTAGACGGTTAGACCAGCTATTAGCGGCTTCACTAGGGTCAGTCGCGCGTAGAGCATTTAGTATGGTGCGATTGATGCGCTCAACTTGCCCGTTGGCACGCAGGCACGCAATTATTTATTATTATTATTTATTTATTCGGGAACAATTTACATTGTATGTGAATATTTAAACATGAAACAGAATATTGAATTGAATATACAATTAACTATTAAATTTAAAAAAAAATACACGTTATTAAAAATTTAAAAATAAAATAAAATTGACAAACCAATACTGTAAATGTCATGCACACATAATTAATAAAAACACAATGTCAATAAATTAATTTTTTAAAAAATAATCAAAAACAATTAATAAAAAGCAAACATAAATTATAATACTAAAGTAAAAAAAGAAAACAAAAAATAAATTACATGTCAGTTTTAAGCACATTACAGTTCGTCTAGGGAGTAGAGACATCTATCCAACAAGAATGCCCTGAGCCTTGCCTTGAATGAACCTGTATACAGCGTGCTTTTTAACTCTAGCGGTAATTTATTAAATATTTTGACTGCCTGATACTGTGGACTGTGTTTCACTATTCCAAGAGCCGGGGTGATTTTGTTAGCAAAGTCTTGCCTACGCGTATTTTCTCTTACCATCCTACCCTCGGCTGTTTCATAATCATAAATATATTTTTTAAAAGTGTTCAACAGCACGACTACGTAAAGGCTAGGCACTGTGAGAATGCCAAGTTCTTTGAAATATGGCCTACAAGAGTCTTGTTGAGAGATGCGGACCATAGTTCGGATCGCTCTTTTTTGGAGTACGAATGCCCTATGCCAGTTACAATGGTAGCTATTACCCCAAAACTGTATGCTATACCTCAGTTTGGACTCAATTAGCGCATAGTATACCATTTTTAAATATTTTGTGGTCACTTCATCCCTAACACTTTTTAAGGCATAGCAAGCAGATGATATCGATGAGTCTAATGCTGCTAATTCTTTCTTCCAATTTAACAAATCATCAATATGAATTCCCAAAAACTTAACTTCCCTAACAAGCTCAATTTTAACTTTACCCAGCTCAATATCCATATTATCTTTGCTACGGGCAGTAGTTTTAAATAACATAATATTAGTTTTAGATGTATTTATTGTGAGTGTATTTGCATTAAACCAACAATGAAAAGCCTCCAGAGCTGCATTCACCTTAACAGCAAGATCACGAATATCTTTAGCTGCTACTATAGCATTTGTGTCATCCGCAAACACTACAAGTTGTATGCCCGGCAAAAGCTTCTGTATGAAATTGATTAGATCATTAGTGAATAATATGTATAATAAAGGGCCCAAAATTGATCCTTGAGGCACTCCGGCTGTAATGTTTATCATGGACGACCTGTAATTGTTTTTATACCCATTTGATGTTGTAGCATCAAGTTCGACAAACATTTTTCTATTTTTTAGATAGGAAGAGAAGAGCTGTAGTGCTTTACCTCTAATTCTAATTGCATTCAACGTATGTTTAAATTGTTTGTCTGCCGCGAATTTCTTAAAATATCTACTAGTAAATGCCTTGCCATAGTCAGTTACTACTGTATCCAGATAGCCAAATAACGAAAACATTATGTTGAGTATTCTAATAGTTTCTACTGAATTAACTGATCGACTGCACTCTGCAATAACAACGTTTGAAAATGCATCAGTTATAATTAACATGTATTCCTAACCTTTCTTATGTATCATTCTAAACGGTTCATTTGGCTTAGAAACCGGATGTAAATTGCCTTCCTTTCTGCCATGATCTCCCTTTCCATAAGCGCAACTTAAAGAAGAGGTTACATATTTACGAATGAACCGTGTCATTTTTGGGAACCAAAAATCAATCTTAATCAAATTGGTGCATCGTTTTAATCCTACGTGCCCTATTTCGTCATAGTGCAGTTGAAGAATTTTCCACCTAGCTGCCTCAGGCACTACAAGTCGATTACCACTGAGCGTCTTCCTATATAACCTGTCATCTATCAACACGTAATTGTTTATTATATCGCGTTCAGTCGACCCGGCTTTTAATTGGTCACTAATATTTTTTTTATTTATCATCTTGATATAGAACCGTATAAAACCAATCAGTGACTTCTAAACGATTAATATTTACAGCATCTCTTGGGTTCCTACTTAAAGCATCGACAAGTTTCATTCGTTCACCAGGCCTGTATTCTACACTGATATCGTATTCCTGAATTAACAGCCACCATCATGCGATACAAGGTATAATATTGCGTTTAGTGAGAGTGGCTCGGACGGCGGTACAGTCGGTGACTACCTTTACGTTTTAACCTACTATAATTCCACGACTCCTAATGTTTCTAGCTCGTAGCTATGATACATAGTTTTCTCCCTAGACGTCACTCGGCTAAAATACATAACAGGGCGCAAAGTACCGTCAGACTGTTTTTGTAATTAAATTCCTGCTATTCCTAATTTGCATGCATCGCTGTGAACTTCTATGTCTAACGTAGGGTCATACAAAGCTAACACTGGCTTAGAGCATAAACATTTTTTAATGCGTTAAAACTATCGACTTGTTTATCACTCCATACCAACGGTACATTTTTCTTAGTCAATTCTGTTAAAGGGCGAGCTATAACCGCGAATTTATATATACATTTTTGAAAGTAACTACAAAGGCCTATAAATTGACGTACATCATGTACATTCCTCGGTACAGGAAAATGCGAAACTGCAATCAATTTTGGTTCTGCTGGTTGCACACCTTCATGAGAAATTTCATGCCCTAAATAAGTCACTTTCTCTTGTAAAAAAAGAATACTTTCCCATGTTTAATTTTAGATTTTCAGATTCAAACTTTTGCAACACCGATTCTAACATTTTTATACCAGAATGAAAATCAACCGAGGGTAGTAATAGATCATCTATGAATGCCAGAATTTCGCTAGTTGAACTGTTTGTTTGTGACGTTTGGGAACGAATGGAATCGGCAATAAAATTATACTAATCATTCGCATGAAAACTGAGGGAGCATCTAAACCAAACGGAATGCGCAAATACTCATAATGGCCCTGAGGTGTTATAAATGCAGTTTTGTGAGTGTCTTCGTGTGCAATTTGTAGTTGACGATAACTTTAGCCATATCGAGCCTCGTAAAATATTTCTTACCGACTAACTTTGAAACCTGATCGTCGATGTTCGGCAATGGAAATCTGTCTTTTATAGTGACCGAGTTAAGGGCACGATAATCCACACATAACCGACTATCACCGTTCTTTTTCTTTACCAAGATAACTAGAGAGGCATAATCGGATTTGGATTCTTTAATAATACCGGCATTAAGTAACTTACGAACTTTAGAATTAACTATTTGTTGTTCAGTGTGCAATAACCTATAAAATTGACGATACATTGGCTGCTGGGTGGTAAGTTTTATTTTTATATGTAGCAAATTGGTGCAACCGAGATCTTTTGTGCCAATGGCAAAGGTGTATTTGTATTGTAATAATAAATGTATTAAACTATCACGCTCGTTTTCATTTAAACTCCCCATACTGATTTCGGATATAGGTACCCCGCCTGTACTATCACTCATTTTATTAATTGTTAAGACCGAGGCAGACGGGACTGTAAGGCCACATGGATTAGAGGAACTAGTGACTGAACAATTTGGCTTATTTGGCAAAATAGTGGGCAAGTAAGACAATAATGGATTGAACTCACCCGGCTTGTTTGGGTCACCGATTCATTGCAGCTATCTGCTCGTGCGAGGATCTGGCCGGCTTCCCACTCGATGTCCTTGGTTCCGATGTTGATAACCTTCATGAGGCCCTCACCACCTCGGAGTAACGTTGCTTCACGACCTTCTTGTAAATTTCATTGTAATTTTGCACTAGCTTAACTTCCTTGACGTTGCTGTTCGATTTGGCAGACATCTTGGCATGTGTAGTTGAAGAGCCAGGGCAGCGGGTGGCAATATGACCTTGCACACCACACTTGAAACAAATGCGTTGATCAGGTAATGAGCAATTCCGTAGGATGTGACCAGTCTTCTTACAACGCGGACAGCGGTCGGTCTCAGGGTTCACTTTCTTATCCTGATTCGGCAGCTGTCTAGCGTCCTTTTTCGGCTTGTCACGTGCTTCGAATGTTGGTGAGAGATAATCGTCGAGGGTACAGAGGAAGGCTTCGTACAGCTCATCTGGACGCTGGCATTGGAAAGCTCGTGCGTTTGTTTGTAATGAAGGAGGTAATCCTCTGATTTTACACGAAACACTAGCAGTGTCAGAGAGTAATATTTAGTCATTCTTTCGTTCGGGAGCTTCTTCCGGTTCATAATTTCGTCTAACAAAGCACTGAAGTCACGATGTTTGAGAAATGCTCTTGCTAGCATGCATTTCCATTCGTCCCTGGAAAAGTTATATTCATCGAGTCTGTTGTACCATTTACGTGCTTGACCACGGAGTTTATCTTGAAGGTGAAATGATTTTACTTTGTCGCTCCAGCCTGTCTCCCAGCTCGTCAATTTTCTTCCAGCCATACCAACACTGTCCATTCTTCTCCCTCGGGATCAAACTCCGGGATAAGGGACGCTGCACGATGACCTTTGAAGTAGTTGAGCGGTAAAATATCGTCGTAGAGTTTGTGTATCGCCCTACCCACTTCATTTTCTAGCAAACTTTTGAGTAGTTTTCTAGCGGGAGGCGGCGGGAATTCTTCATCTTCACTAATATGGTCTTGCTCTTCTTCACTCCAGCCAGGCGGACGAATTCCACGACCAACAGATGCAGTAGGCCGATTTCGCTTTATATCCCACTTCTGAATGAAACGGTAAAGCAGTAATAGACTTCACACTTGACGAATAATCACAATTATTTATTGATATTTTATACAGTTGAACAGAGTTTCGACTTATCTCATGTACGGCAGCAAAATGTTCCCGCCAAATGAGCGGTCCGACTACTTATACACTTCGGCGGCCGGATGTGACGTCACTATCGGTCACTCGCTGGCTTGACTGACAATTTCTGCTCCAAATTGTCGTAAAGTGGCATTGGCTTGGCGTTGGCTTGGCGTTGGCTTGGCTTTGACTTGGCGTTGACTTGGCGTTGACTTGGCGTTGGCTTGGCGTTGGCTTGGCGTTGGCTTGGCGTTGGCTTGGCGTTGGCTGAACACATGACGAGGCGTTACAATTAATTTCTATTCAATAAATTAATTTTTATAAGATCATTTCGGTTTTTTTTCGATCATTCTGCTGCCGCAAACGTAATTTGTGGTTTAGGTTTAAATAAAAAATAAAAATAATTTCGGTAAACTTTTTTTATCTCATGAGTCATGTTATTTGCCCTAGCTACAACCCGGAAAAAACCGTGCACCTGCTGTGAATGACGTCATATCGGCGCTCTGGTACAATACGTATGGCGACGGGGCGAGCGCGGCGTGGTGAAAGAGGAAGTGCGAGGGGCATTGCATTCCAACGAGGTGCTAGGAATGTGCGGGGGAAGGGAAACAAAAGAACCAGCGCCGGCGCACGTTCGCACTCAGGTAAATGTTTTAGTAACTCGCTACCAGCTTGTGACTGCGCACGTACTTAATTCGATGTTCATCAATAATTATTCTTTAACGTTATTTGGACTGTGTAACTTGGAATTTGTTTTTGCCTGTGATTTGGACACTGTTTGACTTGAGTATGGCTACGTACAACAGCCATGAATATGCAGATATGCATTTCATTTACGGATTTTGTGATGGAAATGCCCGCCCAGCTGCAAGATTGTATCAAGAGTGATATACTAATCGGGACCGCTATCCGGATTACCGAGTATTCCAACGTGTACACTCCGCTTACGCAGATGGTAGAAATCCAGGAGCTAGGGAAGGTCGACGTAGCGTTCCAGACCTTGGGGTCGAAGATGTGGTGCTTCAGACGCTTCGTGAGAATCCAATGACAAGTATTCGTCGCATGTCAAGAATGTCAGGGATTCCGAGATCTGTGGTACATCGTACTGTGAGACGACACATAATTCATCCCTTTCACGTTCAACGTGTGTAAGCCCTTTTACCGAGTGATCATTACCCGAGAAGGGCTTTTTGTAGGGAAATGTTACGTCGCCATCGTGAAGATTCTCAATTTTTAAAGAAAATTTTATGGAGCGATGAAACAAGTTTCCGAAGGGTGGGGATATTTAACATACATAATCTGCATTTTTATGCGCGCATTAACCCACACGTTGTACAAAGTGACCATTTCCAGCATCAGTTCGGAGTAAACATGTGGGCTGGAATAGTAGAAGGACAGCTAATAGGTCCTCATGAGGTACCTACTAGACTCGATGGCTCCTCATACTTGAGATTTCTACAGAATGACCTAAATGGGGAACTACTTGGGGACTGGGGACTACCTACTTGGGGAAGTATCACTTGAAACCCGTGAGACATGTGGTTGCAGCAAAACGGCGCTCCCCCACATTACGCAAGATTCGTAAGAGACCATCTAGACTTAACTTTCCCTAGTCGTTGGATCGGAAGAGGGGGGCACATTCGATGGCCAGCACGTGCCGCTGACCTGAAACCCATAGATTTCTTTCTATGGGGTTATTACAAAGAGATGGTGTACGAAACAGAGAGCGGAACCGAGAAACAACTCCGTCAGAAAATCACATCTGCAACCTTATACATAAAAAATAATTCCCGTGCATTTAGACGAATAATACCAAATTTCATTCGGCGATGCCAGTTGTGTTTGAGAGTAAGAGGAAGGAATTTTGAACATCTATTGTAATTTCAATTTAATAATACATTTACATATTAATTTCATTGTTTTATTTTATTTTGCCACGTAGTTAGAAAATTTTAAAAATACGACCTCCTTGTTAATAAAATTCTCTAACTTTTAAACTATTAAGAATATTCCAGTGATTCATACCTCCAAAGAATCTCTATGACTTGGACTAGTTTTTACGTGAATACGTGGTCAACTTTCGCTAGTGTAACTTTTTCCCATGAAAATCGCTCGAAAATTGAGTAAAATTTTTGCCAGAACGAAGCCTTTGCTTTAAATGTTTTTTTCTTATTGAACGTGTGTTTTCTAGCTGCGTAATAGTATTACCACAGGAAAGGGCCACTTTTCTACAAAGTTCTGAAAAAAAAAGTAATTGATAGCTTTGCTAGTTTTTTTTTTTTATGATTGTTTTCAATGAGCACTATGCGAAGTGATTGAAAAAAACAAAAATTGGTCATACTCGTAACCGTACGTGAACCGTAAAAAATTGCACCAACATTCTCAGGGTTAAAAAGTTTGGAAATGACCTTGCCCACGCCCCTATTCGATTTGATCCATACTTCCAGGGACACCCTGTAGAATAGAGAGCGAGACATAGACAAGAGCTGATATTTTTGTCAAAAGTTTAGGTGTCCATACTTCCGACGAGGCCATGAAAAGTCACTTTTAACTCTTAAATGTTAAAATATGTCTAACCACGGGCCATTAGCCCAAAAATTGTGGCCCGGCACTAAAAACCGGCCAAGTGCGTGTCGGACCACACACAAAGAACGGGTTCTGTAGTTGGGATAAATTTACAAGAACAAACTTAACATTGTAGTTGAAAAACATTATGTTCTCCCATACAGTCCAACTGCAAATGTAAGTTTGTACACACAATATTGAGAGCTTTACCATGTTTTTTTAAAACCATAGACTTCGTATAGGTTTTTCTGTAATCTATAGGTACAGAACTATTTTCTGTATTTTTTTTAAATCTTAAGGTCAGTAATTTCGGAGATAAGAGGGAATGGTCAATTTTTGTCTATTTTCTTAAATAACATTAAAACAATTTATTTTAAAATTATATTTAAAAAATATTTGAGCCCCTTACAGTCAACTCTTTCATTTGACATGTCACGCGATACAGTTTACAAAATCTTTTATATTTTTATTTTCTTATTTGCCCCCCAAAATTGACCCTCACATTATCAACATTCATTTATTTACGATACACGTCCGCGTTTGGGGTCACAGAAATTCATAAATGTACCAAATTTTAACTAAATCGGTCCATTAGATTCGGAGCAAATGGACTGTGACAGACGGACAGACATACAGACAGACAGGCACACCAGTGATCCTAAAGGGATTCCGTTTTTCCTTTCGAGCTACGGAACCCTAAAAATGAACATCGCCTACCATATGCAGCGTCGCGCTCGCGCATTATTTTTTTCTGCGCCTAGCATAAGCGTAGCCGTAGATTTTAATCTTGCGTTACTTCGCTAAGTTGACGAGAAGCAGGTCTCTTAACTCATGCTTTAAATACTTAGACCTTCACCATTCAATGAAGTAGACAATAATTTATTGTTCAAGTGATACAGTAAGCAGGTTCACATGTTAACCAAATTGAGACGACATGAGTAGCTTAAAATATTACCTACAACTAGGTTACAAAGTATTATTTGCCAGAGAGCCAAACTAGCCCATTAGTCTGTATTTAAGGCGCGTCGCCCACAGGAGCTAGCGCCTAACTAACCTCGTTATTATACACATAATCAACTGGAGGCCATAACAATGTCTATATTCCTACGTAGTTAATCTAACAACAAGCCCCTTTGCGGCCGCTAACCGAATGAGAGAAATCTTGAGATTTACATAACAATCACGTAGTTAGCACTAAATCTAGACTGGAAGCGGTGTGCGGCAGTTTGCTTCTGTGGACAATTTGACTGACGTCAGTATGTTTGTGAATGTGGAGAGGTTACCCGAAGGGTAAACGTATTTATGGTGCAGTAGGCACACGTCAAAGGTAACAAACCCAGTATTAGCTGGCTTCTTATTCTGTTGAAACTCCTTAAGTAGTACGCAGGGCCTGGTTCAAAGTGTTACAATACCACCGTGCAGTCATGAGCATAAATATATTACCACTAGCTGTTGCCCGTGACTTCGTCTGCAATCCAGGATGAATAGTAGCCTATGTCCTTCTACAGGTGATGATCTACCCAAGTGCCAAATTTCATCCAAATTCGTTCAGCCGTTTTAGCGTGAAAGCGTAATCAACAAACAAACACACTTTCGCATTTATAATATTAGTCAGGATAGTTAGGAGGATGAAAAACCGGTCTATCGACACTCTACGACTCACAAAATGTATTAGGTACTTAAATAAAAAACAAACTCTTAACACACTACTAAAGTTTCTATAATAATATAATTCAATCATGATTCGAAAAAGCCATGTGGCGCCATCTATTATCCTAAGAAAGTTATTGTTGTTTTCCTCGACAACGGTACTTTTTTTCGGGATGAAAGGTACCCTATGTCCGTATCTGTACACCTGACAACGTAAACGCAAAATTTCAGGATGATCGGTTCAGTGATTTAGGCGTGAAAAGGTAACAAACAAACAAACAAACTTACTTTCGCATTTATTATATTAGTTAGGAAGCTAGGATGGACAGCTCCACAATAATAATTGATTTCATGATGAATATGATCTTATTGTTATCTTATGAATAACATAACATAAGATCACGCCTGTAATCCCTGAAGGGTTAAGCAGAGGTGTACCCGTAGTAGACCCACATTTCTAAGACTACAAGCTATGTGCTCGATGAGATTTCCCGTCGGTAAAAATGACAAACTTATATCCCCTGTTTACACCCACATTTCGCCAGTTTAAGTGCCATGGGCAAACCTATTGTCATCAACTGGGCACAAATCCAGACTCAAGGCTGCTCCATCTATGATTCATCCATTAATATTTGTCGTCAAGATGGCAGCAAATATATGTGATCGTTTGTGGAAGGCATGTTGTACAACTAGCAGCACAAATATCTGACATCGAAGGAGTGCCATTTTCTGAAGAGACAAGTGACGCCAAAATTAAGGATTCTGCATCGGCTTTAAAAATATGTGTCACGTCTTAGAGCGCAATAATATTGGACATGTCTTGCGTTATAAAACGTTGCTTTCACCTGTACCTGTACCTGTTTGTGCTAAAAAATTTGTGGTAGTCGGGACAGTCGCTAGCAGCTCGCATACATACAAAGATAATAATAATAATAATAGTGTTTTATTTCAGGCAAAATACACATATACAAAAAATATAATAAAAGTAAACAATAAAATTAAACTTGGAGGTATGTACAGGTACCCATAGGGATGTCTATTGTTTACCCGAAGATTATATACCATAATCATCATATTCCCGAATTTAATTTTCCCGAATGTTTTGTTTGCCCTAAAAGACATATGACATACTTTTAACTGCCCGAAACTTAGATACGATAAGATACGAGTGCCATACGTATTGTTTTTCATATTTTTTCATATTTTTAATTGCCATAATAATTATTAGACATAATATTTAAACGCCATAATGATTATTAGACATAATATTAATTAAGTTTAATGGTCACAGTTCTAATCTAACTCAAGCACCTAACCAAACTACTTCTGGGTGGTTTATAAAAAAATAACAACGAAATAACTTCTAACCTAACCTATTCGAATCGGGACTTTAGGGCACCCCGCCCTAAAGTCCCGATTGCATCCAGTTTCTCCTTATATAACAACCGTTACACACCCAATGTCGATGGCAAATGATGTTATGGTGACTTTATGGGAAACAAAGCTTCTAGCACGTGACTAATATAGCAAATAAGATTAGGGCAAATGAATATTACGTCATATAATATTATGGTTGTTGACTATTATGGCAAATGATATTAGGGCAAATAAAATTCGAGCAAACGGCGGTATACCCACCCATAGTCTTCTTGTCATTTTTTGTTCTCGCTTTGGCGAACAGAAATCCAGTGCACAAATATGGGGCTTGCTAGGTTGCATGAGATAACCTTCAATATGCTGTTACTGGAGCGTCTCAAACTTTGCCAAAAAGACGCAACCCTCGACCACATGATGGAGTAAAAATCCAGGACCCTCGCTTCGGCAAACATGCTCGAGGCACTGCAGTACCTCGGTAGTTTCATAAGGGTACGGTAAGCATCATTGTACTGAACCCTTAGTGAACTGTACATCTTTTTTGTGAAGTTGCACCAAAGTTGGCAGGTGTACATTGACAAGCAATAAGTTCTGAATAAAGTGCGTCTCTGGTGCACTTAACAAATTTGCGCGCAAGCATGTTACTCCTCACTGAGAGAGCAGTCGTCCTGAAGTCTGTCCGTCAAAATGTGCCCTAAGTCCTTTACGACCTTTATGGTCGCACCGTTCAAATACAGACTAGGTATGTTCTACGGACCCGCCCATACCTGAATACCATAAACCCGGTTTTGAGAACATTATATTTCAGTCCGTGAGCATCAGCATAATGCTCACATGCCGACAACAGTTTCCTCAAGCCTTTGATCGAGGGACTCAAAAGAACCATGTTATCAGCGTAGCTCAAGCTGTTCACGCAGACACTGCCTAGGTGACAGCCAACTTTGGTTCTTCTGAGTTCCACAATCAGGTCGTTTATATACAGGTTAAACAGGTCCGGAGAAGTCAACCTTCCTTGGCGAACACCACAATCTAACCTGTAACTACTACTAGAGTGTCACCCAATTTCACTTGATTGGTTTGGCCTCCATACCAGAATCTCAACAGATCTAAGATTTGTTAAGTTACTTGTGACTTTTTTAGCTTATCCCAGAGGGTTTCGTAATTCACCAGGTCAAAAGCTTTGCTCAGGTCTAAGAAGCAAGCATACACTGATGTTTTCTGTTGAGTGTAATAAGCTATCGTACTCTTAAGGTTAATAATCGGAGAGTCTGTTGAGAGTCCGGATCGGAAACCAAACTGCGCATCGTCAATTTTTATATTACTCTGCAGTTCAGGCTGTATGACACGCTCCAGCACCTTGCCTATAACCGTACCAAGTGAAATTGGTCGGTAGTTACTAGATGCACTCAAATCACCTGTTCTCTTTTTGACAACTGGAACCACCACAGCTCTCATTAAATGTTTCGGCAAGTAGGCGTGTTTAACACATAAGTTAAAAAATGTACATAAATGTGGAAACAAGTTGGCGCTTCCCCAGATAAGGTGCTCCACACTGAGACCATCATGTCCTGGTGAGTTTATACCACGCTTCATATTTCTCACTGCAGAGATTACATCTTCTAGCGTAAATGGTGGCAGTGACTCAGTCCTGACGGTCTCATTGCTGAGCTTGCAATCCGCATGCAGGGGGTTAACTTTGAATTTACTGGCAAATAAATCAGCTATTTTACATGTTTCCTGAAATTCATCAACAGAGACAGGAAGGCTCTGTTTAGAATTAAACTTTTTAGTCACGTTCCAAAACTTAACAAAATTATTTTCTTTTCTATGTAAGCCCAAAATATTAATTTTAATACAATTTTCTTTTTCTGACACCACTTGATTTTATTTTTACAACACAGAACGACTAATACGCATGTTTTCAAAAATTAAACCTTGTAAAGGCCTACCAGCCTCCACTCAAACCTTGAAATGAAACCTAGCAGTTTGATGACAGTCCCGCACGTGGTAGTTCCACCCAATCACCTTTTTGTATCGCTTCTGTTCACCTAAACGAGAACTCAGTACAGCAGCATAACAATCACGTGGTATTGTAAGATTATCCGTCTTGTAAGAGTTAGGTATAAAACGAATTCTATCATAAACCTACCTTTTTTTTTTGTTTTTTGTGGATGGGAAATCATCAAATAACTTCTCCCGCTCTGGGTGGAGCGGGAGGGCGTGTCAGACTACTACTGACTAAAACCCACCAGTGTTTCTTCAGTTGCCTGTGCCAGGGCCACGGTAACTCTTTCGAACAACCCGCAACCCTGGCGGGCATCGGCCCTAGCGGACCCCTTCAGCTAGCGCTGACATCTCTTTGAGGCGCGCGTGGAACACAACACGACGTCGACCCGAGCCTGGCCCTTACCGGACGGCGAGCTACCCGTTGCTCACCATCCGCAAGCCCGCGCCTACGGTGGCCGGGAATCGGCTATCAATTCCCGACGCCCCGGGCGTCTCCTGCGGCGACTAGGGGCATGAGGGCGCAAAGATTGCCTCTCCCTCACGCGTTCAGCCTCCTCCTTCGCGAGCATTACAGCTTCGCAGAAGGAGATGACGGCTTCCCATGCACTCTCGCTCCCTACCATGGCCTGTACCAGGGCCGGACGCGAGAGATCGCCGCCGCCGATCGCCTCCGTGAGGACGCGGCGGTGCTCTGCCCAAGCCGGGCAGACCTCCACCGTATGCTCCACCGTGTCCTCCGGGCGATCCACACAGTGGTAACACCCGAGCGTTTCCTCCCGCCTTATACGGAACAGGAACATACCGAAGCAACCGTGTCCGGTGAGGACCTGCGTCAGGCGGAAGGTGAGGGTGCCATGATGCCTCTCCAACCACTCCTCAAAGAGGGGACTTATCGCCGCAATTGTGGCGTGCCCAAACCTACCCTGCTAGTGCTACGTAGTTTACGGTACTGAATCAAGTTCCACCACAAACGAAAAGTTCTTCAGTCGGTATGCGACAGTCCATCTCAGTTAACAAACTGACGACGAGACGAACATGCTAAGAACATACATATATCTCGAATATGTGAGGTAAATTGTGAACGTCTTGAAGGTAGTCAGACTTGGTAAAGCGATATGCGGGAATGGTGCAGCTCTTGCATTAATCTCTTCAGATGAATAGCCGTCGTGCATCATAATAGCAAAAATTTGACCAAGTGTGTGTCAGACCACGCACAAGGGTTCCGTAGTTGGGATGAATTTATCACAAGAAAAAACTTAATATTGTAGTTGAAAAACATGTTATTACATACATTCCAATTGCAAATGTAAGTTTGTACGCACAATATTGAGAGATTTATTATGTTATTTTAAAACCATAGACTGCTTATAAGTTTTCCTGTAATCTATAAGTATATAACTATTTACTGTAATTTTTTTTAAATTTTAGGCTCGGAGATAAGGGGAATGGTCAATTTTCGTCTATTTTCTTAAAACTTATATATATATATATATATATATATATATATATATATATAAAACATATTTGAGACCCTACAGTAAGCCTTTTCATTTGATATGTCACGGCACAGTTTGCAAAACTTTTATTTTTATTTTCTTATTAGCCCCCAAAAGTGACCCCAATATTCAAAATTAATTTATTATTACACGTCCGTATTTGGGTCACAGAAATTCATAAGTGTACCAAATTTAAACTTAATCGGTCCATTAAATTCGGAGCAAATTGGCTGAGACGGACAAAGACAGACACACGAGCTATCTAATAAGGGTTCCGTTTTTCCTTTTGAGGTACGAAAACCCTAAAAAGAACATGATTGTGACCCTTGGCTTTGTTAAGGGTATTTTTACATCCGATAAAATAACATCGATGTATATATAGATAAATAATATAGTATGTGTTTTGATATAGTTAAATTTACTAAATATTTTAAGGAAACATAGTCTGTATATAAACTGGGCAGTCGATAGCAAGCACTAATGGTTATGTTTGAGCTGTTTAGGAACACTAAGTGCATCGCTCCTCGCCGCGTGTGGCGCGCGTTATACGTAGGTTGAAAGGTCACTTTAATGTGGAATATAAACAGCTTCTGTTAATTATAACAATAATTACCCCGCCGCTGTATCTCTACGTTGACGTCTTGGTCAAGATCATTTTTCAGTCGGCAAAAATTTGCGGTACATAGGTTATTGGCATAATCACTACATTAGACGAGCGGATGGAAGATTTGGTGGGTTGTACCTATTGAGTTTCCTGGCATGGTGCTTAGCTTCGGGAATAAGAGAAAAAGCCCGTCTTTAATTTATAGTTAACTAGTTTTAATATAAGTATATATAGTTAAGTAACAAAATAAACGTAATTAAAACTGCCAAATTGCTACATAATGCGATAGGTCGTTCGTATACGTGCTTCAATATACCTAATCTGTCAAAACGAAATTTTGTGATAGGCCTCTTATGTACATAATTATATTTTACTGCAATTAAATAATAGGTTGGGGAAAAAGTTTCTTCGCATTTTTTAAGAAAATTCAAAACATTTTTTAATATAGTTTATTTACATTTAAGTAAAGTATGTAGGTACCATTTGTTCGATAACTTTTTGCCATCTTGTAGGTAGGGACATGATCCCATTGCTATAGAAATTTTGGGACTTCTGGTCAAAATACCGCGACAAGTGGTTTTGGCAGTCCTGTCGTGATGTTAACCTGACACTGCATAAAGAATTCTGAAGAGACCGAAACAGGTGGATATCTGAAGGTGCAAGGTCAGGACTATACGGCGGATGCTTTAACACCTCCCAGCCAAACTCTCTTAATTTTTGCTGAGTGGCTAAAGATGTGTGAGGTCTAGCGTTATCATGATGAAAAACCACACCCCTTCTGTTGATTAATTCCGGCCGCTTTCTCTCAACTTCTTGCTTTAATCTCATCAGTTGTTCGCAGTAGAGTTCAGAATCGATGGTCCTGCCTGGTGGTAACAGCTCATAATGATAATGCCCTTCCAATCCCACCACACACACAGCATCACCTTGTTGCGAGTTAACCCGGGTTTCGCCACAGTCTGTGAAGCCTGACCGGCCTTTGACCACGACCTTTTTCGCACGTTCTTGTCATACGTGATCCACTTTTCATCACCAGTTATCAGCTTCTTCAAAAATGGTTCGGTTTCATTACGTCGTAATAAAGAATCACAAATGAGTACACGGTTCATTAGGTTTCTTTCAGTGAGCTCGTGAGGTACCCAAATGTCGAGCTTTTTTATGTACCCAGTTTTTTTCAAATGCGCCAAAACTGTTTTGTGGTCAATTTCCAGTTCTTTAGCTACGTCGTAACTTCTGATATGCCGATCTTGCTCCACTTTTTCAAAAATGGTATCCATTTTATCCGTAATAGGGCGACCAGAGTGACGTGCATCTTTGACATCAAAATTTCCGGATTGAAAACGCTTAAACCAAATTTGTGCTACTCTCACAGACACTACACTAGGTCCAAACATCGCAATTTTTTTTCGCGGCTTGCGTTACATTTTTACCTTTTTTGTACTAAAATTTTAAAATGTATCGAATTTCTTCATTAGATTCACTCATCTTGACGGTACCAAAAACTAATGAAAATCACACATTTTCCTAATTTGAATTTGGAATTATGTTCTTTAAAATTTAAACTTTCAATGATACCAAAACCAGCCAGATACAAATAGTATAGCCAAAGAGATTTTATTACAAATTCATACATACTATAATGCGAAAAGACTTTTTCCCCAACCTAATATTAAGAGTTTTTATTTATAAAAAAATGTATTCTGAATCTGGGGAAACATGCTTATAAATAGGTATTTACCATGCCGTGACCGCAACTGGTCTGCCAGAACGCGACTCCTCAAAAATACAGTTAATAAGTCTATTTTAATTTCCAAGTCATTGAGCTCCATGTATAAATAAAACGAACTTAAAATCCTTTTAACGTAACACATTTAAAATTGAACAATACAGCCTTGGATTCCATTATACGTGCCAAATAATGTTAAAGTGAATTTATACCACATTATTCGCGGGAGCTCTGAGTGTTACTTCGTATATGTATAGCTGATGGTACCATAGATTAAAAATGTATAGAAGAGAATCTGCGGCTTTAAACGCTTTCAAAACGCCTACAGTTTCAGCCAGTTGGATCGGCCGATGCAGTTGAAATTTAACGGAAATTTTAATTTTATCATCATTTAACATCATTGTTTGGGGCTTGTGGCTAAGTAATAAACAGCCACAAGGGTCGATCGATCAGGTTAAGTTATGCTTGCCGCGGTTGATTCATGGATGGGTGACAATCTTTATATATCAAGAACCCTCTGTGCCTCCGAAAGCACATAAAGCCCGACTGTCATTCGTGAATCTTTGACAGTCGTTACGGGTCGTCAGAAGCCCGAAAGTCTGACAAGCAGTTTTACCAGTTTTAAACTGGGTTGTGGAGGCCAGATAGGCAGTCGCTTCATGTAAAATACTGGTGTCCAGCTGCATCCGGTTAGACTGTAAGCTGACCCCAACATAGGAGAAGGCTAGGCAGATGATGGACATCATTGTTTCACCCACTGCTGAGGCGCCCTTCCTACGGCCACGTTATCCAGCGGGGTAATAGCGTAACACACTTACAATGCTTTTCATTTTGACAGTTCAACAACATTCATTGCGTCGTTTACGTTGTTGAGCAGAAGAATTTTTCAAACATATGAAGCAATGGATTAGCAATTTCCTTCAATTGATTGATTGAAAGTTTTGCAATTAGGGTGCAGGCCAATTGGAGCGGCCAACGTACACAAGATAACAACGTACTTATAGCTGGTTTACATAAGCAAATTATTATTTGCTACTATACTACTATATACTATAATTACTATTTGCATTTTTTACTTCAAGTAGCAAGTTAAGTGTCCAAACGTTAATCCAAAAGTGACAGTTTTTCATTGTGAAGTTCATTGTCAAGTATAAACGGCAAGGGACTTAACTCTCGAATTTACTCGGCGCACGCTTACTTATCATTTTTAACAGACTTCAAAAAGGAGGTTCTGTATTCGACCCGTATGGGTGTATGTTTGTATGTCCGCAATTTTCTCAATATCTAACGAACCAATTTTGATGATTCTTTCTCAGGCGTGATCTACATACTTTCAGGAAGGTTTTAGTATACAGTATGTTAGGTTAAACGAGGAACTTATTGAGGGAGGTATTCAGTATTCGTTTCTCGTCCCAAATGTGTAAAAAAACCTTATAACCTTCATTTTTGACATAATAGGCGTAATGATTTTTTTTTGTCCGTCATGCAGAATAGTAAAAAATATTGGAAACATATTTTTTTCTTTTTTTACGTAATCAAAAGATTACGGCGATACATTGAGTTAAAATGTGGCATGATGTCACGTCTTGGTAGATTTTATACGTAGAAGTGACGTAGCGAGCCCCCACTGACCAAGTTTAATTCGTGTTAACTAAGTAATTTTAGATTAATATGGTAAAGCAAAAAATACGTGTCTAATATTTTTTTAATATCTGACTGACAAATTAAATACAATTTCTTTATTTTTACTCAAGTATCATCCCTATTGTCCAATAAAATACATTATTCATTAACACTGAGCGCGCAAGAAGTGTACTTGTAAACAGTAAAGTAATCCCGCGGCAAAACACGTGCCGATCCTGGCGAAAAGGAAGCCCGCGAGAGCAAACCCCGCCACTTTCCTTTGTGTCGTGTCCAATGGACCGACAGGGCACTCGGTCAGCGCACTCCTCCGCTGACCGCAGTCTATGCGAGTGCGCCGCTATTTCTCCATTTCTAATTGCGCTTCCGCGTATCGCATAAAGAACCCCGCTTACTTCACGATAAATATGTCCTGTATAAGTGTTGTTAAATAAACAAAACTGACGTCTATCAATATTCCAATGAAGAATATTGGGATAGGTATAGTTCGTACCTACGCGTTATCTAAGGATAGTGTGCGAGGAACCATTAATTTGTACCAAGAGATGTTTCCCAATCACTAGCGCAAGGGTGCATACACGTTGCGTTACTTGTTGTGAAATTTTTGGTATGGTTCTGTCTGTTATTTATCTGTGTTTTTTTTTTTTTTGTTTATATTGTTATTAGTATCATGTAGCATGCACTATAGTGGGTTTGAATACGTCCCTCGTTTAAACTAACATACTGTATAATACATCAGGTAATTAAACTTATGTACGAAGTTATATGCGTAAATGTACTGTATCTCCGGCATTTCGAAGCGGATATTGATGATTGAACTTTTCGTTCGTCTTGGGTTTATGTAATTGTACATTCAACTCAAAATAGAAAAATAAATTTACTTTAAAAAAAGTCCGACTTCAAAAACCCAAGACCCAAATAAAATATTTTTCATTAAAAACTTAAAAAAAAAACAGCTTCTGAAGTCGGAGTCATCAATGGTTCAATGAACCTTAGCTTGGCACCGACTTCAGAAGCAGTTAAGTTTTTTTTAATGAAAGTTATTTTATTTGTTATTTTTGTGGTTTTTGAAGTCGGTTTTTACTTTTTAAACCTTGTTCTACCTACCGCTGAGGCATCCTCCCTTTTGTGCCATGCTTCCCTGGTCTGTGCGACTCTCATTTAGGTGACCCGCGATCCTGTGTATGCAGTTTATCCACCATCTGGATGTTAGTCTGCCGCGCAAATGCATATTGACAATTTTGACAACCCTTTTAATTAGCTTCGGCAATCGTGGGACATATCACAAGCGGATTTACTTTCAAAGGTCAGTTTCCCTTCTATCGATGTATTATTCTATGACGTTACTCGCTTGCTATGTCAGTAAACGGAAGAATTCACGCAATATCGAGCACTTATGTCTCGTATTTATGTAGGCACAATCAGCGAGAGAGTTATGTGCATAATTTCGGGAAATTAAACTGTGTATCTTTGATGTTGCTGTGATTGAATCTTTTTCATATTACTTATCGAGAATTGTTATGGTATTTTTATATTTAAGGTCCTACTATAGTCCTAGTAATTTACTAACTATGGTGTATTTGCTCGTACTATACTAGGTATACACACATAGCGCGTACAAATTAGATGATTCAATGTTAACTCTGCCTGCCTAGCCTTTTCCCAACTATGTTGGAGTCAGCTTCCAGTCTATCATCTGGATGCAGCTGAATACCAGTATTTTACATGGAGCGACTGCCTATCTGACCTCCACAACCCAGTAACTAGGTAATATGATACCATAATTCATTATTAACAACAAAATGATTACATTTTTCTTCGCAAAACTTTCATGAACAAAGTTTTAATAAAATAATTTCAACAATAATTTAGTATAATTTCAAGGCTAATTTATAATCAACAGAATATAGCAAGAGTATCATAATGTGAATCGGGACCTAAGGCAACGACGGCTAGTTTTAAAATATTGGATGAGGTTAAATCTTGGGGAACCCTGAATAAATTAACAAGAATCATCAGCATGCAGTGGTTTTGAACAATCGTGGTGATGAAATGCTCGTCCCGAGAATCTTTGTACAAGAATGTTCTTTTTTACAACAGTATAGAATTTATAGAGGGATGAGGAACAGGGTATAAGGTTCACTCATCCTCCATAGATAAGGAAGGATTCTCCGAAGGATGAGGGCGTCGTTTTTTTTTTTTTTGTGAATGGCATCTCGTAGTTGGCCGTGACTACTTAACCGGAGTATCCTGTGGCTGCCTTAAGTGAACTGAAAGCCTTCAGCCAGGGGCATAAACTTACAGACTAAGCAACTACACGCTAAGGGCTCCCCCTGTAGGGAACGGGCCTCGGCTTAGGGCGTCGCTGGGGGGAGGACAGCAAGATGGGCGAGGGCGTCGTGTCTGGTCGTTGTATATATATGCCAGTCGCGTGGTTTACTCTGCTTGTGCGATGCAGAATTTGTGTGACGTCAGATCTTTGATGCGTAGTTTGCACGTAGCGTTGTAGATGACGTCGCCACAAATTCAATAATTTTTTAAATTTTTTGTAGCACTTACTAGTGATACAAATAATTATATAATGATCCACTTATCCTGGTTTATGAGGTGAATGAACTAAACACTCGACACTTTTATAAATTTAAGCAACATTTCTTCCTTACACCATTTGCTTTTGCCCGCGGCTTCACCTGCGTGAAGATCAGAAATTATCGCACGGTAACATACTATCGGGATAAAAAGTGCCATATGTGTTAATCCAGGTTATAAACTATCTGTTTGGCGAATATCATCCAATCCGTTCAGCCGTTTTGCGTGATTGAGTTAATAAACATTCAAACTTTCACATTTATAAAATTATAAACTAGCTTTTGCCAGCGGCTTCGCCCGTGTGGTGGATGATGGAATTGATCCCACGGGAACTGTACATTTCATGCTATTCCGGACTACAATTTATCTCTGCGCCAAATTTCATCCAGATCCGTTGAGACGTTTTGGCGTGATTAACAAACATCCATCCATCCAAACTTTCACATTTATATAATATTAGTAGGATATACATATTATATACGCACATAATGTAAGTTTCTTGCCTGTGGCATATATTAAAATTGGAGCAATAAAACTAACTTGCGTCTTCTAAAGACTGTTTAGACGGTGCATCTTTTAGTGTAGTTTTAACTTATGGTATGCCACAGGCAATTACATATGTATATCGCACAGTATAAATCAGCACCCTAATTGTGTAACACACTATTGATCGGAATCGGAATAATTTTGAAGCAAATTGCTAATCTGTTGCTTCATATGTTTTTTTTTTAATTTATTTGAGATGGGTTCGCTCTTGACTTGTCTAGGTCAGAGGTGACAGAGACAAAGTCTACGATAGAGTGAGCTTACCCAGAAGAAGCCTGTTCACTCTCACTTTGAAGAAATTCGGGTTGTATGCGTTCGGGAACACAGACGTAGGTAGTGAGTTCCACTCTTTTGCCGTGCGCATTATGACGGATATTTGGTAGCGCTTAGTGCGAATTGGTGGAATGGCAACTAGGTATAGATGGTAACTTGCAGTGCGTCTAGATGTCCAATGCTAGAAGGGGGCCGGTGGGATGAGGTTGTGGAGTTTCTGAGCACACTCACCGAACAGTCTATAGAAGACCGACAAGCAGGCAACCTTGCGGCGATGAGCCAAGCTGTGAAGCTTGGCATCCACCAGTTTTACGTCACCAATGAGCCTCTTAGCTCTGCGTTCCACTGAGTACGTTCGAAAACGAATATTGGCAAGTCGGGTACCTCATTAAATTCCAAACTTTTCCAAACCTAGTTATATGCCTCTGTCGTTATGTGTGTGTTATGTGGTTATCCTTAGTTATTTTCCAAGTTAAAATGTTTTAATCATTAAAACCAAAAAATAGAAAAAAAAACGCATAAAATAGAGCCAAATAAACTTATTACGTCAGTGTTACCATACAATAAACCCAAATCGATATAATACGATTAGATCTAGCGGAAAATTGAGTTAATCACTTTAGTGAAGAAGAAAAAAATCGTTTATTCAATAAAATAAGTGCAATACATAGAAATATTAGAAAATATACTAGATAAAAAAATAAAACTACGTAATTCAGATTTGACGTAGTGACTCTTGAATGATAAGTATTTCAAGGGTAGTGGTGTGAGATAAAAAAGTTAGAGAATGTTATGTTGAAAGGTAATCAATAATCACATAAAAAAAAAGAAAAGGGAATATTAAATAGACCAATCCAATTAATTGTCAAGAGTAGACAGCCAAAGCAATTCCACACGTATTATGTTTGTTTTTGAAAGTGTCTTTTGTGCAAATATTGTTGATTAAATTTAAAGAAAGTAGATCGATTTGATTCGAGAATAGATGCTCGCTTTAAACAACGTATAATATTCATGATACGATTCGGTGATTTTAACCATCAATATTTGGCAACACAGCTCTTACTTATGTCAAATACAAAAAAAATATATATATAAATCGTTATATTTGTCATACTTATTTTTGTTTTTGTAACGCACAACGTTCGCTCGTCTATGAATATAGATATCTGTGGTCTATAATTGCCGTTTTCGTATCTCAACTTTAACACCCTACTTACTAATCTTACTAGTAACACAAAAATCCTTCTATAGTTATTAAAAAAAGTACAATCTATCCACTTTATCCGAGTAAAATGTATTGTATGATTTATAATAGTCTGCCTTGAGTTACATAAGTAGGAAGGTGCCTTAAAGCATTGAACTATATTACGTAATAGTAGTACCTCAGTGCATTTAAGTATTATTTTTGGTGGTCCATTTTGAGGTTATATACATAACAAAAGGAGAGAGAGCTCGTGGCTAAGTAATAACAGCCGCAAGGGTCGATCCATCAGGTTAAACTACGCTTTCCGGGGTTGGTCCGTAGATGGGTGACCATCTTTACATACCGAGACTCCTCCGTGCCTCGGAAAGCACGTTAAGCCGTTGGTTCCGGCTGTCATTCATAGATCTTTGGCAGTCGTTACGGGTCGCCTGAAAGTCTGACAACCAGTCTTACCAAGGGGTATCGTATTACCCAATAACTGGGTTGTGGAGGTCAGATAGGCAGTCGCTCCATGTAAAATACTGGTATTCAGCTGCATCCGCTTAGACGGGAAGCCGACCCCAACATAGTTGGGAAAAGGCTAGGCAGATTGTATACATAACAAAATAAATAAATATTTTTTTTATCCCCAAGTCTAATGTATGCCTTACCATTGCATATTTTGTTATCCTCTACTGTAGCATTAAAATCCATATATTAATTCTATTAAACGGTAAGCCTGTATGTGATACTGAAAACACATGGGTTTCTGCCTATCTCCTTTATATGTTCGAAAAATTTGTCTTCTCAGCGCCCTAAATAACGCAATGCATGTTGTTGAAATGTCAAAATGAAACCGATTCGGATTGATATTGTGTTACGCAATTAGGGTGCAGACTTAACAGAATATTCAATAGCACTAAACTATAGGTAGAGTGGAAACATCACATTCGTAATCGCTAGGTTCAAATTCTCAAGCTCGAGAAACGAAAGCCTATAACGTCATCATCAAAGAAGAGCTACTTAATCAAGGAAAAGCAGTTAGCCCAAATACTGGCCATACTGCCGGTTTAAAGTGTCAGCCAAGGGAGGGGCTGCACGGAAATTAATCGCTCGACTCATTGACGGATGCTGCTGATAAATTGTACATCGTATTCGATACCAAGCAATTTGTCAAATAAGGTATCGAGTTTTAAGTAAGATGGGCTTTCGGAAGCTAACAGACGAGGTTGGTATAGAATTTTGTGTAATTTGTTCGTTGTAATTTCTTTTACATAATATGACTACCAATATCGTTAATGGTTGTCATATTTTGTGAAGGGTTAAATTGAGATAGATGGCTGCTAGAAAATTGATAGTGGAATGCGATCACATTTCTTGTGGGTAGGATCTGAAATGGCCATGGTATATTAATTGGGAGACTAAGTGTTCTAAAGGGGAAGTACGCTGTTGGTCATACAGCTAGAAGAGAAGATGGAATATTCTCTTATAATACCTGCTGTTAAATATGGACCAGAATGTTGGGCTACAAAAAGCAATTACCTACATGCAGCTGCGGTGAGAATGCTAAGAGGGATGTGTAGTGTTACGCTAATGGGTTGTAATAAGAAATGAGTATACAGGGTTATTGGTAAAACACCAACAACCTCTTAAGGGGTCATTTTACTCATCTTTATGAACAACTTTTACTATGGGACCAAACTTGAAATTGCGAAAAATAAATCAGTGATATTCGCGAAACTGGTCAAAATGTATGAAACAGCTGATTTTTTTCGCGATTTCAGGCTCTCTGTATAAAGTGACTGGTAATTAGTGACTGATACTTAAACACATGATTGTACTCATGATAACAAACAACTTTTACTATGGGACCAAACCTGAATTAGCGAAACAAAATCAGCTGTCCCATACATTCATGTTCGCTTAACTCGTCAAAACGTAGGGAGCCGCTGATTTTTGAGTAATCATAATACATAAGGTTTTTTATTGGGACCAGCCGGTCACACCAATATCAATCACTGCAAATTGTCAAAGCCAGAATCTACAATGGTAACTCAGCAGAAAAGCGAAGAGACAATATTTATAAAAACCAAGATAGATTTAAGTTTGTCTAAAAGATAAACGTGCAGACTAGTTCCATTTCTTTAAAAATCTAACCTAGCTCTGAAATATTCCAATATCGTGGGTGGGTAAATCTAAAATGCATTTCGACCCGTTTTTATCTGCAGTCCGTAGATAATATATTTTACGCATATCGAATAACGTTTGGCTCACACATAGGAAGCCATTATTTTTAAGCCAGCTAGATATGGCTTGATGACTTACGTTATCGATGTGCCGCACTTTGTCATTCGGGATTCTGTCGATACAGGAAGGAACTTCCAGAGCTGATAAACATAGAACTAGATTTTGTATGGAAGTATAAATGCTACTAGAAAAAACGTTAATCACTTTGGACTTTGTTATATTAAGTTCTAATCACTTGTTAGGGTTCCGTACCACAAAAGGAAAAAACAGAACCCTATAGGATCTCTCTTGTCTGTCTGTCCGTCTATCAAAGCCAATTTGCTCCGAATCGTATGAATTTCTGTGACACAAGTTAAACACGGACGTGTTACGTAAATAAATTAATTTTGAATATGGGGGTCAATTATGGGTGCAAATAAGGAAAAAAAAAGTTTTGCTAACTGTACCGTGTGATATATCAAATAAATGAAAGGGCTTACTGTGAGGGTCTAAAATATATAATTTTTATCATTTTAAAATACATGGTTTTAAAGTTATTTAAGAAAATAAACGAAAATTGACCAGCCGCCACCAAAAGTTTTTATTATTATTTTTTTATTTTATTAATTTATTATTTAGTTGATTATTATGTCTTTGACATTTCTTAGAACCTTGGGCTCCCGGACCTTTGGAAGGCATACGAGGGTCCGAAGACAACTCGCAGAGTCCCCTTAGACGTTTTCAATTAAATGAGGCACCATCCGACGATTATCCCTGTTCGCACTATGCAAGGGCACCCAAGGACAACCTTCAGTTGGTGTAGCATTATGATTTTTATTTTTTTTATTTGAGTTGGGTTTTGCTCTTGACTCTAGTCTAGGTCAGAGGTGATAGAGACAAAGTCTACGATGGAGTGAGCTTACCTAGAAGAAGACTGTTCACTATAACTTTGAAGAGATATGCAGAGAGAGCAGAGTTTGGGTGGCTAAAGTGAAAACTGGCTATCTAGATTTATGGAAAGATTAAGGCCCCTGCCTCACCAATGTTTTATATAAAATACACAGATAAAATGGCGGGGTGACTTGCACACTCAATAATAGGCTCCCAAAAACGGTCCCTAGCCTGGTCCTGAGGTGCTTATGAGGAGCGGGGAGGTATTCCATGGCTATCAAGACAATCCCGGAAGTACGGTCAAGATCCCTACCAGCATCTTACTAGAATACTTCCCTCCTTCCAGCACGTTTGCTCTTACAAATCTCCACTCAAGCTGGCCGGCTTGAGTGGAGAGATAAAGGTAAGAATGAGGTGGGAGCTCTGTTCCTTGTCAGTGTTCACTCCAGCCGATCAATAAAGGCAAGCCAGAGATGAGGAACAAGACTTCTCCTGGGAAATCGGGTCCGTGGGGTCGCTACTGCCCAACAGGTCGCCATATGCTGCCCTGCGGAATTCTGTATCTCTCTTGGTCTGGCTTCTCATCCTAGACCTGTTCTGGAAAGTAAACTCTACCGGCACAGACCTAGATCGGAGCACACAAGCCCCACCATGACGTCAAAGTATAGATACGGCGTTACTATTATTACCGGATACATTGTAAAAATGTCTGTTATCACAATAGGGATTCTTACAACGTATCCGGTAATAGACGAAGGTTCTCAGTAATTCTCTGTTAGTAAACAGACAAACTTACACCATCCTATGCCTTTATTTCTAACAGTTTATTTATTTCGCCCTCGCGTTGTCTTGCGATATTCCTTTAATTGTCTTTTCAGATACCTATTAATTATTATTTTGCTTTGTAAGAAAAAACGTTTCAGGATGTAAGTGGGTGGGTCTTTATTACAAGTTGTTTAGGTTCAGAGGAAATTGGAAAACGCGTCGAAGCGAAATGAAAAGGAAGTTCTATAAAATCCTCTGAAACTAATCATAATGTTTGTGTCTCTTGCAACGTATTTTTTTTTCTTTTGATAAGTATGTTTTGTGAAAGAGGCTAATGACATCTAAATAAACTTCTTCTTCTGGCGTTTATATATATCCGGCAAGTATTTTGGTTTAGTTTTTTTTTTTAATATTGTACCGAGTTTTTTTTTTTGTACCGAGGAGCTCGTGGCTAAGTTATAACAGCCGCACGGGTTGATCCATCAGATTAAGCTACGCTTGCCGGGGTTGCTTTGTCTATGGGTGACCATCTTTTCATACCGACATTCCTCCGTGCCTTGGAAAGCACGTTAAGCCGCTGGTCCCGGCTGTCATTCGTGGATCTTTGACAGTCGTTACGAGTCGTCAGAAGCCCGAAAGCCTGACAACCAGTCTTGCCAAGGGGTATCGTATTACCCAGTAACTGGGTTGTGGAGGTCAGATAGGCAGTCACTCCATGTGAAATACTGGTATTCAGCTGCATCCGGTTAGACTGGAGCCGACCCCAACATAGTTGGGAAAAAGCTAGGCAGATTGATTGACTTATGTCATAACATAAAATAATTTAGTTAAAGTTAAGCAACCCTTATCGCGAAGGAATTAAAAATGTTCATGTCAAAGAATCGATTTCTCATATTATATTCAAGAGAGGTGTCTGACTTTATACGCTTTGTAAGATAACAGTAGAGTAGAGTGCGCAGGTGGTTTCAAGGAAAAGCTGAAGCAATGCCAAATTCATAAAATCTACGTGATAATAAAATATATCCAGCTTCCGATCTAAATAAAGATCTTCCCTGTGTAGGTAATCCCTCTAAAGGAACCCTTCTTTAATAGATGTTCATTAACGCCTTAACTGTTTTACGTATACACGGTGTACGTAAGAAAAATCTTTATATAATAAATGGTGTTTTTTTAGAGGAGGTAAACTTTAAATTGAAATAAAACACAGAAAAATGTTTTAATGTCCACGAAATTGGCGTTATTTGATAGATAATTTTATGGCATTAATGTTTGAACATGATTTCGGGTATGTGGTCGCCACTGCTGATACCATCGCCTAGTTTACTGAAAACTTGACTTTTTTATTGGCTAAAGGAAACATTTGACAAACGACTAATTTCACGAAATCTGGCCACCTCGTTCGTGCGATTTGAAGTCATGACTTTATTTTCTCTGGGGATATGTCAAGTCGCATGTCTTCTCCGATAAACCAGTAACAATTGAGCACTTGGATGCCAACATTCGATGCATTATTGCAGAAATACAGCCTGAATTACTGTGAAGAGTGGGTGAAAATTTGAGCTCCAGATTACGCCATGTACGCGTCAGCCGCGGCGGCCACAGGCACGGAATCATGTTCAAACAATAATGCCATAAAATGTTCTATCAAATAAAGCCAATATCATGGATATTAAAAATATTTTGCTGTGTTTTATTTCAATTTAAAGAACTCCGCCCCTAAAAAAAATACACCCATTATGTATATAAACGTATATCATATAAATGTAAAATAACATCACCTATGGCGACCGCGGCTTACAGGAGTTGTGAACCTAAGGGGTTCGGTTGACATTCGAGCATGCATTGACATGACCGTTGCGGTTTTTTATGTACGAAAGATTTTAAACCATGAAAGATGTATTTCTTAAGATGAAAGAGTAAAAGACGTTATAGCTAAAATAGCCATCAGAATCATTCAATTCAATTCAAACATTGCATGAAGTTATGATTGGTTAGCCAAAAGTAAAATTTTGGCAACCGAGCAATATAATAATAACTATACAACTAAGAATGAAAAAAATTGAACGCACTCACCTGAAAATAGAGTACAATTCTGCACATAGCGGTCCCGAAGAACCATGTCTCCGTCACATCCCAGAGCACGGTGGGCGGCAAACAAATAAGAATCACCATAAAATCAGCCACGGCCAGGTTTACGATGAAATAGTTCGTCACAGTCCTCATAGAATGATTCCTATACACTGCTATACACACTAAGGCGTTCCCTATTAAACCAATCACAAAGACTATAGCATGAGTTGCTATCAAAACCCATTCATAAGGCTGTGGGAATATGTAGTCATTTAACATCTCCAAATATTCTTCTTTCGTCATATTACAAAATTCGGGGTCACCAACACACGACTCAGTATCATTGTATAGTATACTAGATTCTGTATCATTACTATTCTCTAGTTTATCTTTATTATATCTGTTTAGCGTTGTGTTAATTATAAACTCTTCTATTTCAAATTCATTATCAGTTTTGTTGGCCACCATTTTTGGTTGGTTGGCCAAATTTGTTATGCTATCTAATTTTGATATAGACGTGTTACTGTATATATCTGTTGTTGAAAAACAGAATTTGCACATGCCTAGCATGGTGAGGGTCGAAAATAATATTTTTAAATCCATCTTCCGTTTTTCAAGTTTGCATGTTGGTTAGTAGACCGATCATTTTATTCGTTGAAGTTCAGGTTTTTGCGCCATCTGTAAAAGAAAAATGTTTATTTAAATTGAGCAATTTGGCTTCGGCAGCAATGGCTGTGAATTCAGAAGCAATGGGGGAGTGGGAAAAGTTATTAATTAACTGAATTTTTACCGTGCCGAGTTAATTATTTTTGCACGTGTTTTCGTTAAGAGTAAAAGAAAAATGCTGAGAAAGTATTCGAAGAAATAATTGTAAAAGAACACAACTTCGCTTGCGTAACTAAGTTATAACTTTTCTGAAACATTCACAGAAGTCAATTATACATAGAATGGTGTAAGAAATTAGAGGCAACCTTTGCACATAAAATGTGAGACACTACTACAAAATAAGAATGATGTGCATTTAAATGATTTTATTTATTTAATTCTCTACATACAAACGCTACCATTACAGTGTCCCAATTCTTTTGTATAGTTAACTAACAATTCATTAAATAAATTACAACATCATTATTAACCAACCATACAAGATTTACAAATTAAAAAATAACACGTATCGTTACTCTTGCAAACTCGCTCAGTGGCAATGAGAAAAGATTTCATTTCCTATTAAAGGAAATGAAATCTTTTCTCATATATATCAATATAAAATTCAAGCGTCAAATCCACCAAAATAGATAACCATTATCATATGTAACGCACGATTTCCTAACTATTCGTGTTAAAATTGTATAAAAATTATGTGTCATTTGTGTACTTAAACAAGTATTGCATTTTTTTTTTATGATAATATATTTTTGGCACGCTGCGTCTATCGCTTAAGTCATTCAATAGAGTAATATGAACTTAGGAAATTGTATTGATGATTTTAATTATTATAATTCTATTAATACAGATTCGTTACGCTCGCGAATCATTTTGAGATCAACATACAACTGAATGACCAGCGGTCCAACCACCATCTTAAATCAGTATTATTTTAATGTTACTTTAGTGTGAGAAAGAGATACAGGACGTCTAGCTCCATCTCTTTCCCACACTCAAATAAGCTTAAAATAATACTGCTTTAAGATATGGTGGTCCAGCTCCGGACCTGTAAATTGCAAAAAACTTAAGAGTATTTGAATTTCGCAGGCTACCTTAACGCTTCCCCCTTAATATTGTGCGCTTGGCTTGTATATGGGATATAATAATATCAAATAAACAATGCACATCAAATAAACAATGACCTATCAATTTATTTCCATCATTTATATACATTTTTACATCAAAAAAATACTGACTGCACAGCAAATTAACCAGAGCGTACATACATAATACTCAGACTCATAGCAAAATGACATGGTGACTAATATTAACTCCGAGGTTAGGTTTGGTTAGGTTACTTTAAACCATTTTTTTTACACATAAATAGGAGCTCCGTTCTAGGATGCAAGATCGAGCAAAGGTCACGAAGGATAAGTTAAAATAATTTGTTTTCTCAAGAATGATAAAAGGTAAGGTAATAAGGTTTAATGTGCGCTAGTCATTATTAGCGCATTAATAAAAAAGCTTTATTGCGGTGCGCCATTTGAGTTGAGTATTTTGCTGTGCAATCAGTAATTTTGATTGGAATTCGGATTATTTTTGGATACAAAAAGTAATATTTTGATTTGCGTTTAAATACTACCCCTTGTATATTAGCTCGTGTTAATTGGTCGAAAAGATAGACCGATAAATAAATTAATTAATTCATATTTTGCTTGTTTCGTAAGTAAGTTTGATGATGACAGAAAATTGCGAAATTTTTCACTACACTGATATTTCCATAATAGAAGAAAACAGTATTATTATTTACAAATAATTAAAAGGAACGTGATGATAAGGCAATAATATTGCTCAATTCCTTCTTTGTTTTAGTCATGGATATCAATAATTGTGATTCGGTTTATTGACACGTTTAATAAAGAAATATATTTTATCACAATACATTTTTTCGAAGTGAAACGACAACATCACAATAGTTTTTTTTTTTGTATGTTAATAAAGAAAACTAATCACAAATACAGACAACATTATGTACAGTAGGCTGCACGCCTGTGGTAATACTTTGACCTTGAGTTGGCCTAGCGTAGTACAGTACGACAACGTTCAAAGGTTCCATAGTTTCTTGTACATACATATGTGACTGGTACATACATCAAGGTACGCGTCCACTGGGTCGAAATCGAAGCGTACGCACCGTAACAGAGCGTCCGGATTTACAAAATGCCGATAGGGTGCGTCCACTGCATTCGGATTTTGAATCGGCAATATCAACCAGTGTTTCCACTTTTAGGGATTTCTCCCATTTTTAGGGTAAAATGACTAATATTATTCGTGGCTTAGGGTTATTTTATTTTGACAGAAATTTATATGTACCTAGATTTCTGCATTGCGACAGGTTGCGGAACAATATATATCGCTAGATAAAATATTTTTAAGTGTTCCATTAGTTATTAGAAAGATTGAAAGTAATTTTACTTAAAAATATTTTTGTTTGTTATCACTTTTGTTATTGACTGTTACGTTTGAAAGATGAGTAGTTGTTATAAAATACATATAACAGTACGCGTCCACGGCTTAAAATACAATACGGAAATGAGACAATAGAAGAGGTCGATTACGTAAAATTCTTGGGGATAAAAATTGACAAAAACTGTGGCCTATCATGTCACAGGTCGTGGGTTCGATTCCCATCCAGGACAAACATTTGTGTGCATGAAAATGTCTGTTTGTCCTGAGTCTGGGTGTAATTATCTATATAAGTATGTATTTACAAAAAAAAAAAGTAGTGTATGTAGTTCAGTTATCTGGTTTCCATAGTACAAGCTCTGCTTAGTTTGGGATTAGATGACCGTGTGTGAAACGTCAACATTTAATTTTTACCAACTTTGCAGTATTAAATTTCACAAAACATTTAACTTTCCGTAAAGGTAGAGTTTCGTCAAAAATTTCCTACTTGATAAAATTATGAAATAACTCTTAAAGTTTTTTTTTTTATAAAAGCAAATTACATACCATTAGAAAGCTCACACACTAGGGATGTTTTGCTAGAATTGGAACTCCTCAATCATTTTTTGATTTTTTTTTTAATGCAAGTTGAAATTAACATTTAAGTATTTTTTACATCTTTCTGTAAGTTTGAGGACTCTCTAACTTTTTTCTAGCTAACATCTGAACAAAGCAATAATTTTATAAGAATCTGCCAACATCAAAGATTAAAATAAAAAACAAAATATTGCCTGTTTTACCCATTTTTAATAAAAATTACACTTTAAAGTTAAGAAAGTGGTGAAACAAGAAAAAAGAAAAAAAATTTTTTAAAATATCCAGGGGGCCAGGGCCAAATAAATTAGGGCTGAATAAGTAGCAGATGACCCCACCTATCCACCATTTTCGTATGTTCAACGTTCTGCCAAACGTCCTGTATTATACAGGATAATTTTTTAAGTAGTGCGCAAACTTTCACAGGTTATTCTACCCATGAATATGAACAATTTTCACTATGGGACCAAACCTGAAATAGCGAAAAAAAAATCAGCTGTTCAGTACATTTTGACGAATTATGCCAACATAAATGTAGGTACTGAACAGCAGATTTTTTTTTCGCGATTTCAGGTTTGGTCCCATAGTGAAAGTAGTTCATCTTCATGGGTAGAATAACCTGTGAAAGTTTGCGCACTACTTAAAAAAATATCCTGTATATATTATATACTGGTTTTGATACCACTGACATGCGGCAATGTTTACAAAACTAAAATAAGTACTGTTATTGATTTCACACACGACCCACATAATATCATCAATCCCTGTATGTCAACAACGACGATGCATAAAAATGTAGACGTATATTTAAAAACAAAATTAAAAGTGTACCTTAATTTAATTTAGAATTTTAATTGTTATTTAATCGTTTGAAAATATTTTATTGTTATGCTATTCTATTTTTTTGCTATTGATAATCGACATTTCTATTTCTATTACACTTTAATGGACATTCCTATTATATTTTATTTGTCACTTCTATTAAGTTATATTGGACAGTCCTATTATTAAATTATGTTGGACATTTAAATCGTATTCATTGTTAAAATTTTAATTTAATTTGCATTGTACTGTACTTCTTTTCTCTTTTTTAAATATTTGTGTTTATCACTAAGCCGAAGAATTATTAAATGTTATGTACGCCATTATTGTCACGTGCATCAGACCGCTATGAAGTAATTTTTATAATATTTTTAATGTTATATGTATGTGATGTAGCAGTGCTCTCCATAAATAAATAAATAGACACAAAACAATTAAAACAAATGAATGTGACAGAGAGAATCGCACAGTGTAAGCAATAAATTCAAAGTAATTTATACTCGTATATCTATTTAATTCCCGAAACATCAAGGATACCTTAATTAATTAGTTTTACCTAGTAATTACTTGTATTCTAGCTTGTTGAATATCTAATATACAGAGGTAAATTTTACCAAAATTTATAGGGTTCTGTACTAAAATGGTAAAAAGGAACCAAATGACTCAGTCTGTCTGTCTGTCACAGCTGAATATCTCAAGAACTACTAATGCTATCAACTTGAATTTCGGAATAGTTTTAGATGACGCTTGCCCAACTATTTCGCAAATAAGAAAGAAATAAAAATATATATATTTTTTATTGCAACAGGGACTGAAATTAGATCTTACAAATTCGAAGTGGGGCTACTAGGGCATGTGGGATATCATATGAAAAAGCGCTGTTCGCAAACATTTTTTCTTTTTTTAGGCCGAATAGTTTTCGACTTTTGATGAAAAATGTAAAAAAAATACCGTTCCTCCCGTTATCTCCGAAGTTTGCATAGAGAAAAATCTGAAATTATTCGATGTGATAGAAGTTTATGTAAAGATTACACGAAAAGTAAAACGATGTCTCTAAATAGCACACTTTTTTTTCATGGTACGGAACCCTCGGTGCGCTAGTCCGACTCGCTCTTGGCCGGTTTTTTTACAACAACTACTGAGATTCTTATCTATCGCACTCAATGGGCTCACCCCCTGTTATTAAATAGGTAAGGCTGGTGGGTCTTGACCATTACAGGAAAATGTGGTTATAGACTTCTGTCTTGTCAAAGTAAAAGTAAGTTTGAATTTACTTTAGCGCGTTCGTGCGATCCCTATTAGTTTGCCCTAGGAAGAAAAAAAACTGGCCAAGTGCGTGTCGGACTTAGCATATTGAGGGTTCCGTACCAAATATAGAATAACCGCAAAATCAAGTTGTAATAAGAAAAATGAGGGAATTTCGAAGAATTTAGAATAAAAATTCTGATTTAACAATATATTGGTATTTTTTAGTAAAAAATACGTAATAATAAACACTATCACCAAATTTCAAGCATATGTCCATGGGATGTTAAAAAATTCTTCGGAACAAAGCTTTGCAAAAAAGAGCTGACTTTGGTGGCTTCTCATTCCTTTGTTTTTCAATATTTTTTGAAAACAAAACATACATTATTTATCTAATCAATAAGTTCTAAATAACGATCAATCGGTCAATGGGGTAGGTCAATAATATTTTTCGCGCCCCACTTTAGCAGTATGGAAAAAAAAAACATTTGGCTTTAGTTCAACAAGATGGTTATAATGTGAAAATGTTAAGATTATAGCTTTAACCGTGTGACAGACGACGGACGGATTTGATCTGGTTTGGATATTTCGAGTACGGAACCCTAAAAAGAAACGATTGATGGATTGTGTGAAAGATTATATAGCTAGAAAGAGGGTGACTACTGAGATGACGGCTAATAGTATGGGAGGAACATGCTACGCAGACTCCAAATAAATGCGTTTGGCAGGGCACGAGAATGGTGATAAGATTTTGACCTGCGGTGTATCCCATAGGTACCTATTTACTGTTATACTTCGTTCAGCAAAACACAAATGTCTTAACTCCTTGACAGTAGAACGACGTTGTTTACGTTTCTTTATAGCTACACGCTTATTAGACTAACGAAGCAAATAGAATCCGAAGCGAGACTAACGTTAATTATATTACAACGAGACACGGTTAGTATTATACCTTCTGGACGTAAATACTCCAAGCTTTGACATTGGCTGGCTCGTTGGTCTAGTGGTCGCAAGCGTAATTGTTGGTCCTGGTTAAAAATTTTTTAGTTAAAAATTCAAAGGGATCGACCCTTTGAATTTTTCCCTAAAAAATTTTTAGTAGCTCTGAATATAAATAATTGTCCGGTTAGTGGAACTACTGATACACACCCCTATGACAAGGGACTCAAACATTACTGGTGAAAAGTGGGTGTAGATAATATTCATCTTTGCTTATACCTTCGGGGAATGCTGACGTGATTTGTTCCTCTAATGTTCCTCTAAGGCTCAATTTACGTTGCCACGGAACGGAGAGGAAGCGTGTTTTTGTAACGATATTGTATTGGGTTGACACAAAACTCTATACATTTCCTTTTTTAAGTTAATGGTTTTCGATAATATTCTAGAATGTTGTATAACATTCTAGGTACTTATGATGTGTGGGCCTATAAAGCCACCCTCGCGATCGGTTTAGTCAGTTTGAAGAAAAATGGACGAGCGACAAGTTCGAACACTATACTTATACGAGTACTTGTTAGGCCACAGTGCGCGGGCTGCGGCTGACAATATCAACACTACATTGAGTGCTGGAAGTACAAGCCAGGCGACGGTGTCCCGATGGTTTGACTGTTTTAAATCAGGATACAAGAGCCTTGAAAGTCAGCCACGCTCTAGACGACCACCCGCAGTGAATGATGATGATTTACGCCGCAAACTGCAGTCGAATCCGGATGCTACCACTCGTGAATTAGCGGAAGCACTTAACTGCAGTCCCCACACCGTGGAAATTCATCTGCATGAGCTTGGGTATCGAAAAGTTTTGGCTCGGTGGGTACCGCACATCCTTACAGACGCCAGTCGTGCAGTCCGTTTCGCTATCTGTCAATCACTTGAGCTGTGACCCCGACATAAAGAGTTTTTGTCTGATCTGGTTACTGGAGATGAATCATGGATTCATTATGAGAACGATACACGTCGTGCTTTTTGGCTGCCTCCAGAAGAAACGCTACCAACTCAACCAAAGCTGAGTCAAAAGAACCGCTTAAAAGTTCTGCTTTGCTGTTTCTGGGACGCACAAGGCATGTTGTTTTATGAACTAATATACAATTAAACTATAAACGCTGACAAATGTTCAACCCAGCTCACCAATTTTAAATTTTAAAATAAAGTGTTTTAAAGTTATTTAAGAAAATAGACGAAAATTGACCATTCCCCCTTATCTCCGAAACTACTGAGCCTACAATTTTGAAAAAAGAAAAGGAAATGGTTCTATACCTATAGATTATAGAAAATTCATAACAAGTCTATGGTCTTAACATATCATGGTAAATCTCTCAATATTGTGCGTGTGTGTGTTACATTTGGAATGTATGGAGAACATGTTTTTCAACAACAATGTTAAGTTTGTTCTTGGGATAAATTGGATAAATGGCAACTACGGAACCCTTCCTTGTGCGTGGTCCGACACGCACTTGACCGCTTTTGTCAAAAAGCTTCGAGACCAAAAGTCGGACATGTCCATATAAACCCGGAGGAGTGGTAGCCCTACTTGAAAGTCGATTTGTTAAAGTTAATCGTTGAACACAACCAATTTAGAAAGGGTTAATTCGAAGGTTTTATTTTATTAGGATAATCTGTTTCCTTGAGCATTTTGACTTGCTAAAAATAACCATTAGAATTTTTACTGATTCTTTCTTTCTTTCTGTAACGGTAAGATTACCGTTACAGAAAGAAAGAAAGAATGCAGAAAAAAGAGCAGATGCTGATATTATTATTATTAACCACCTACCTAGCCTTTTACCAACTATTTTGGGGTCGGCTTCCAGTCTTACCGGATGCAGCTGTATACCAGTATTTTACATCGAACAACTGCCTATCTGACCTCTACAACCCAGTTATTGGGTAATAGGATACCTCCTGGTAAGACTGGTTGTCAGACTTTCGGGCTTCTGACGACCCGTAACCACTGTCAAATCCACGAATGACAGCCGGGAACGTGCTTTCCGAGGCACTGAGGAGTCTCGGTATGTAAAGATGTCCATCTACGGACCAACCCCGGCAAGCGTAGCTTAACCTCATGGATCGACCCGTGCGGCTGTTATTACTTAGCCACAAGCTCCTCAGATAAATAAAAAATAAAATAAAAAACAGTATTCCTTATTTTTTTAAACCCCTGTTTTGATAATTACGCGATCTTTGCGTTTCGTGGTGGCATTAATTCCAAAGGTATTTTAACAGTAATATGTGTCATATTCATACAATATTTTGCTACCCACATATTCAGACGGTAACCCACGAAACTCGCGTGTTTGGTAAACATTTATATTTTATGTACATGTTGGCACTAAAACGTGAAATGGTATTTAATTGTTTGTCAAAACGTTTATTATTTTTGTCACGTAAACTCGGCTTAATATGGCAGTTAGTGTATTCTTCTTTCAAATTAATTTCGTGACAATACTGTTTAACGTGTTCCTAATTGTTTCAATATTTGCTTTGGAGGTACAGTCAACGTCTAGAAGTCCACTTACACCGCAATGACCATTATCACCTGCGCTATACGGGCTGCCAAAGTTGCCAATGAGAAAACCTAGTATTGTCAAACGTTCTTATAGAAGAAGGTCATAAGTACAACTAATATTGCTATGCCATAGTTTTGTGAGAGTGCTAGTCGACTTCTGACTGTTATAGTACATTTATTTACATATTGTGTTCTGTAAGTCAACGTGGCTTCACCAAAATTAAATACAAAACGTACGGAGAGCGGTATAAAAAATGTTTTTGTAAAAAGTTTAGCGTAGTCATCCAAATCTATTGAAGGAAGATGACAATATTTTTTAACACAATTTGCTTCAATAGACATTTTCTTTTTTAATATTGAGCCTAACTTTTTCACAAAACTAACGAAAGAGATTTATCACTCAGAAGAACTTACGCGTCACGGCCTCCTTTTAATCATTCGATAAATAAATATAAAAAAAAAACAAACATTTTTCTTTAGGTTTTTGACTACCGATCCGTAATTCTATGTTCTAACCTCCTTATTCTTAAAAAATCTAAAACGCTCTATAAATCTATTTTAGGTATAGAAGTCTTTTGTAAATTTCTTTCAAATTATGATTAGAGTTCTACTCGTCGTAACACTAAAATATGTTTATAAAGCGTTTTATTTTTTTATGAATAAGGGGGTAAAAATTCTTCATACAATAGAATTACCTTTAATTACGTTCCTACATTTTTAAATTAATTACCATTAAATACCTTGAATTACCATTCTATCATCCACAGCCCTGGAGAAAACCAACGCAAACAGATTCATCATTTAATTTCTAGAAATTTTACAACTTTTCCGTTTTATTTGAATCCCTATCCACAGCGCCACGTTCTAACAAAAGCTGGTGGACTGTTATAATAAAAGGAATTTAAATTCAACGAAGATTTAGGCGGCTGTGTTGGCTAATATAAAAAAATACCGTCTGTGCCAAAAGAAATGAAAAAAGTAAGTGGGTAAAGGCGACGCTTACAATTAAAATGAAACATTCTGAGCTTACGCCAAGTTTTAGACGTCACTCTTGATTTTGTTTGAAAACCCTATCCTTTATCTATTTTTTTCAATTTCGTTTTGAATAGTATTGAAAAAGGGTTGGGATTTTTCTCTTATTCAGGCAAAATGGAAAATATTTAGATTCTCTACGTTTTGGCTTGAATTACCACACTATTAAAATTGTCAAAATAGCTTCATAGTTTTTATTCATAAATTGATGTTTCATTTGTGACATAGCACAACGTAACGCCTGTAATCCCTGAAGGGTTGGACAGAAGTGTATCTATAGTACTCCCATATATCGCCAGTTATGTTTAAGCCCCATATTCAGTTTGATAAATCGATATCTACTTTCTTAATACGTCAAAGATCTTCCTAGGCGTAATACAAAAAGGAATAGGGAGGTCGCGTGGAACAAAGTTCCTTTCGCTGTATGTATTAAATGCAGAGCCATCTAGTACAGTTTTTAAACTTTTGACAATTGAAACCGACGGCATAACGCTTTTTTATTACGTCACAATTTCTGCCAGTTTACCTACTCCTACCACAAGTCGCGATAAAGAACTTCTTTCCAATAGTTCTTCATGCTTGCTAATTTACCAGACACATACCTCCCTAGGTGGCTAACTTGCTTTATGCAATTATATTTATATCTGGATTCAGTTACATAACCATTTCGATGAGTTTTAACCAAATGGAATAAGCCCTTAACCCAATAGCTACAGCATTGGAATGGCGAGAAATTACGAGAGATTACTCCACTTGTTACAAGGTTACACTGTTGACGTTCTTCAACCTTTAATTAAGGCGATAGCGCCAGGGTAACCTGCGAAGTTCAAACTTACGTTATTTGGAACTTGCAGCTCAGTATCAGGTTATATGTTGATAACAATATGAATCGCGATATGGTCGCGAATCAATACAACTTAAAATTATCAATACAACTCTCAAAATTCAAATTATCTTGAACTCGTAACATTTGAGGTCAATTCTAATTAAAATATATTGATGATTAGTTCTAATGATTATAATTATATAAATACATATTTGTTACGGTCGTGAATCATAATATTTTGATCAACATACTACGTGACCAAAACAATTAGGCGCATGACAGCTATGAAGTTATTGGAAGTAGTGAGGGAACACCGGAGCGGTGATTGATATTGTGCGTTTTATCATCACTGTCGAAATCGAGTATACGACTGCACGTCACTACGGGAAGCGCGGGGATAGGTGCGGGGTGCGGACGCCGAAACCGAATTCCTGTCATGCGCCTTATTGTTTTGGTCAAGTAGTATGACCTGACATTGACCTACAAATTGCATTGCGAAAAATGTAAAAAAAAAAAATTATTATAATATTATAGGTGGATGTCCAAAGGTAGCCCCTTTGGACATCCACCTATAATATTATAACTTGGTAAGACTAAACCAGAACATACATTTCAAATAAAACACCGGGAGACACTAGAGATTTGCTGGTGACATCGTCAAACTGGTTAAATCGCTGCATGACTTGCAGCATATGCTATTCGGCCTAGTTAATTCATTTGTACGCATGGGTCGCCGGATGAACTTGGACAAATCCCAGGTTATGTTCAACGAACACATCACTCCGGGACCGATTGCTGTTAATAGCGGAGCTCTCGAGATTGTTCGAGAATACGTTTACCTCGAACAAACACTGCAGTTTGGTAAGAACAACTTTCAGAGGGAGGTTAACAGAAGAATTCAGCTGGATTGGGAAGCTTCGTCGAGTCTTTTCATCATTCCGCAGAGCCAAAAGATGAAGTTCTTCAATCAGTGCATTCTGCCTGTTATGACTTACGGAGCCGACACACGTGGACACTCCCGGTACAGCAGGTCCTTAAATTCAAGGTCGCTCAGTGAGCTATGGAACGGGCTGTACTTGGAGTCACTCTGTGAAATCCGGAACGAGGTGATCCGGCAGAGATATAGCTGACACACTAAGCAAGCTGAAATGGCAATGGGCTGGCCATATTAGCCGAAGAACCGACAACAGTTGGGGTAGATATGTTCTTGAGTGGAGACCGCGAATCGGCAAACGTAAGGTAGGATGCCGTCAGGCTAGGTGGGCCGGCGATCTTCGCAGGGTGGCTGGTAGCAGCTGGATGACAGTTGCCTCGAGGCCTATGTTTAGTGGTGGACTGCTAGACGCTGATGATGATGATGACCATATAGAACGTTTACACAAATCTTTTATCCAGAAACTCGTGTGCTGTAACATAACCTATTTGTGTTTTACTCTAACAACGGCTGGAGCTATAGCGGTAACTATATTACGCGATAGGCAGACGCGACAAGACGCCTTTATTAGACCGAATTTATTTGTACTCCTTACCTAATGTAGTTGGGAGTAATTTCACTTAAGAAATGTTTCGAAGATTTTATTTTTGGAAGGCATGAATGTTTGTTTTTGTTTTGGTAAATTCTTAGTAAGAGTTTCCAAACTTTTATTAAGATTATTGAGGTCATGCTTTCTTGTGGACAAACTTGTTTGTGGATATTAATCAGATTGGTGCAAAAATAGTCGTCATCTTAAGAGGGGCCAACACGTCACACTTTTCAAACAAACGCTCGTACGTGGTTATAGCGTTTTAACATATCTTTCTAAGAAATTTTTGAACTAATAGGTATTTTGTGCACTGTATCTACGTTTCTATCAAAGAGAAAAATAAAATTTTGGAGAAACAAATTCAGTATAAGCCTCCAAAAATCTGCTTTTTGCACAAATTTTACCTGAAATTTGGCCATTCATATTATACTCATAAATTGTAAAAATATAACGATAGAAACCTCGCACATGTAATGGAGATTCTAAATGACAAACATTTATTTCATAAACTTATAAGGCTTGCTAAAAACACGTATTTCCTGGAACAAGTTTCATAAAATTTCCGCACACTATTTTTCGTTCAGTGTTATAGCGTTCTCATTTGCTTGTTAGTCAACGGGCGTTGCGTTGGATGAAACAATAAGCTTTTCGATCATGCTCGCGTTGACGATAGACGGGCCGGGAAAGTAGTCAAAGCTGTCATGTCCAATGTACCGGTGGTAACAAAGGCACCGACTTGAAATCGGAACACAGCAATGCAGCTTGCTGGCAGACAAAGATAAGGTGGCAATTAGTTCCCCCACGGCCTAGACAAATGAAAATCGCTTTCAAAGGATTGAAATAAGCTTTTCGGTAGCTCATGTCGGTATCATCTGTTACATGGTTATCGATGAGAGAATGTCGCTTTGTCTAGGCACTCTGCACGAGTTTTTTAATAAAAGTTATAGGCTACGCTAAGTGTGCGTGCAGTACTGTTGTGTGTGACTTTTTCTACTTTTTATGTTAATTTTGATCATAAATCTATTTAGCGCCGGAAAACTACAAAGGTATTTCCATTTTTTTGAAGCGTGTGTAGGTCAAACATACGATACTTTATTTTTACATGGCAAAGGACGCGCCTATTGTGTTTTGGCCTTGTACGCGTTTCTCACAGGCGAGGCGTGATTTTACCGAATACATAACACATTGCAACGCGCCTATATTTTCAGAAGGGTTTGGTAGAGGCGCTGTAGTAACACATATTTAGCCAGTTAACTTTTAAGGGTCGGAAATCATAGCAGGAAATCGTGTTATGGGTTTTTGATGAGTTTATATAAAAAACTAAAAGTAGTAGCCATGAAAAAAGACGGGTGCTGACTCGTAGACACACCAGTGTGACTAAGAGGATTTTTTTACAATGTGTTGAATAATAATAGTTATTAGTGTAGTAGTACTAATGACTTGGATATATTTTCGAACAGTCTGAACGAATTCAGACGATACGTCCTCAGTTCTTGATCGATTTGTTTGTTTATTTCTCTTATACAAAATGTTAATTTGTGTATTTGTGTGACTCCATTCAATGTATTTAATACTGTACAATTTAATTAATGTAATATTTATGTCCTAATTTATTTGTTATTTTTATAGTTTTAATTTATAATTGTTTTTCCATTCCAATTTAATTGATGGTTTTTAAATTTTCAAATATACTGTAATTTAATTTCTGACATTTTAAATCCAATGTATTTTTTTTTTAATTTTTATTTTGTTATTATCAATATTATCATACAATTCCATTTTAATTTTTATAATTGATTATACAAGTGCTGTGCACACCTATAAGTGACGAATTCATCACAAAGCTGTTAAAATAGAATATATTTAATGTAATGATTTAGTGAATAAGTCGTTGGTGTGTCAATAAATAAATAAATAAATTAGTGAATAATATTAAAATAGCAATAATAGCAGTTAATTAAAATAGTTAGTTAAAAAGCATAAGTCAACGCCATTACATCTTCCATATTTATCACGCAAGTGAATTAATTTAATAAAATCCAAGTCTGTGAATGCGATAACTACTACCTAACCTAACCTAACCACTCCACTGATTATGGTAGGAGACTAATAAGCATCCTAATAACCAAATATCTTGCTTGTTATTTCCACAGTAAAGGCCTTCTTCCTAAAATTATTGAGCCTTGTGGGCTCACACACAACAAGGCCTGAAAGTGCCACATTTTGATAGCCTAAAGTGTGGGCTGTTCAATGCTAGAAAACCAAAACTTAAAGTCAGCAAGACCGTCTTCAAAAGGATTGCGGATTTGTAAGTACCCGCCACATTTGATGAATTCTTTTCTCGGTGACTTGGGTAGCACGTCCCAAACAACTGACGTCCCCTTTAATACATATGCGTATGAGTGATAAAAAGAGTCGTCGTAGGTATATATTGCTTTGATTGACCTTCCTTTATATCCCGATTGGTCTCCCACAATTTTCCACGCAGATTTTGAAATTTCTGTAGCAAATGCCTTATACTTTTTTCGCCCAATATCTCCATTAAAAAAATGTTACAGTGCTTGTGGCACAAATCCCAAAGTTTTAAAAACAAAGTAAAAAGTAGTGTTTAAAAACAAAGTTGGATAAAAGAATTGTTGGATTATGTACGGTCCTGCTAATAATTCCTGTAGAATTCGTTGAAAAGGGTTAGGAATATACCTAGTCTTGCCATAAATATTGTCACGAAGAAAAACATTTTTTTTTATTGCAAATAATATTTATTACTTTTACAGTGTGTTAGTTTAATACATAAATATTAAACAATTTAAAATATAAAAAGCTTATTCGAAGTGGTCTCCATTGGCTGCAATACAGTCCTTTAAACGTTGAGGCCAGTTATCAATAGAAGCACGCACTCTTTCCATGGGAAAATTCTTCACTGCCAATCGCATGGATTGTTTTAGGGACTCCAAATTATCATGGCGTTTAGAGCAAGCCGTACTCTCTAAAACTGACCACCAATCATAATCCCGCGTATTAAGATCGGAACTAGACGACGGCCAGTCTTCAGCTCTGATGAAGTCCGAAACGTTCACTTCCAACCAAGACTGCGTGGACCGAGCTTTATGACCCGACGCTGAGTCTTGTTGGAAGGACCATACTTGGTTATTGAACATGGTGTTGTTAATGGGCTTAACTACCTTCTCAAGAATGGTATCTTGATATACTTGTGCCGATGTTTTGATACCTATTTCACAAAAATATGGCTCAGTCACTCCTTCATAGCTAACACCCCACCAAACCATCACTGAAGTCGGATAATGCCCACGTTGCACTCTGTCGACTAATTGGGAAGCTTCCTTAGAGCTTTGAGCATAAATACGGTCATTTTGTTTGTTAAAATGTTGCTCAATTGTAAAGATTTTCTCATCCGTAAACAAAATTTTTCTGTTACCTCCCTTTGCGTACCGCTTCAGTAGTTGTTTCGATTTTACCACCCTATTCTTTTTTAAATTATCAGTTAAAAAATGACCAGTGTGTCTCTTATAGGCTGCAAGTCCTAAGTCATCTTTTAAAATACGCGACATGGTGGTTATTTTCATCTCCCGAGATAAAATCTTTTGCTTTCGGACAGGATTTCTTCGAATTCTTTCCCTTACTGCTTTGACCACCTGTTTCGTACGAACACTACGTGGACGGCCAGATCTTTTTCTGTTACAAACAGAGGAGGTCTCATTGTACCTATTAATAGCCCGGTACACAAACATTTGACTAATACCAAGCGTATGGAGAGTTTTAAAAATTGCATTTGGCTCCATACCAACTTTGTGTAATGCAATGACAGCGATTCGGTTCTCTTTATCACCCCACTCCATTTTAATATCGGAAAAATAATATTGTACAATGTATTGACGACAAAATTAGAAAAATCGATGAACAATCGTATAAAAATGACAGATTCCAAATTCAAATGTAAGATCTTTCTTATTTTTAATTGTAACAGTATTTATGGCATAAAAACGAAGCAGATGAAATAATTGGAAATAAAATAAAACAGTTTACATCGTACATGGTTAGACATTGGATAAACCATAAACAACATTTAAAAGACTGGAATGTGGTAGGACAACAGCACAGAACCAACCATGTATGTGAGAGTTGGCATTCCCAATCAAATAAACATATCAATAAAAGTTATGTTACTTTTTAATAAACTTTTGACGATATTAAAAAGAAAAATCAAAGGACAATCAGGATTGAAAAGAAAAAAAGGAGAGTAGATCAAATTGACAAAGATAACGTTATCCTGAGCTGTCAATTAAAACTTTTAAACAACGAAATTTCTTGAGGACATTTCCTTGAAATGCTACGTTAAAAACAATAAATTTTGGATTTTTTTAATTGTATTTTTTATTTTATTTCTCACTGTAATATTTCTTTTTGGGGAATTGTCGTTTCTTTTTTATTGTTTTACCACTTTTAAGTTGAGTCCTAAGTCATTTTACATGGCTCTTTCTGTCTTCAGATAACTACGTATCGCGGCAGAGCAATGCCTTTTTTAATATGACGTGAAAGTTATTTTTTTGTTTACTCTTCACGTTTTACTGTCACTTTTTTAAAAGAAATGTTAAATAACAAAACCAATCGTTTTTAGGGTTCCGTACCCAAGGGTAAAACGGGACCCTATTACTCCACTCCGCTCTTCGCTTCTGCTGTCCATCTGTCTGTCCGTCTGTCACCAGGCTGTACCTCATAAACCGTGATAGTTAGACAGTTGAAATTTTCACAGATGATGAATTTCTGTTGCCGCTATAACAACAAATACTAAAAACAGAATAAAATACAGCAAACGTGATTTTTTTGCCGTTTTTATAGATAATGGTACGGAAACTTTCGTGCGCGAGTCCGAATCGCATTTGGTCAGTTTTATTTATTGAAACAAAACATTTACTTACCGATTTCTCTGCACTAGTTGATAATGAATGTACAGACGCCAGCAGGTCAAGCTACACGAAACTGTCAAATTTTCTCAATCAACCTTAAACCTAATGCTTTAGCGATAAAGTTGAAAATCTATTAAAGAAATTTGACAGATTGTAGTAGCTTGATGTGCTGGCGTCTATACCTACCACTACATGGTGTAGAAAAATTACCAGTGTGGCAAACAGAAAAAAAAAAATCCTGTTATTCAAACTAGTGTAACAACCTGGTGTGACTACGAGTCCGCACCCAAAAAAACGTCTGGCTAGCTCAAGAGTTTCTCCAGTCAGTGAAAAAATCAGATTTAGAACCTTGTAGATAATTGTTAAAAAAAAAAATGAATATCACTAAAAACGTGCAAAAAGCACTGCCGTATTTTGATAACTTTGCCGTGAAAAAGAAGACACCCAATTTCCTGTTTTTTTTTTTCAGAATTTTCGCCATACTCTTGAGCTAGCTATACGCTTTTTCGTGGCTCCGTTACTTTAAGTTTACTATATAAATTTATCCAAAACCCATAACACAATTTCCTAGTGCCGATCCTTAATCCTGTGTAACAATGGTCAAGCCTACTGTCATTAGTTGTGCACAAAACCTCTAAAACAGATAATACCCTGAGTCTCTAATTCAGATAATTTTTGTAACACACCAAAAAAATATCTTCTTAATAGTAATTCCCCAAAAATGGCGGAAAAAAAGTACTGATTTTAGAAATAATAATTAAAAAATTATCACACTTTAAATTATTTTTTAGAAATTTTCTGTTTTAAACAAAGTTATTAATAAGTGGAGATTTTCTGGTATGAAATATTTTATTATACTGGTAACACTGCAGGAGTTCCTAAAATTTTCAAATTTCATTTGACAGTACGTCTAAGTTGCGTCTTTTTCCGTGGTATTTTCAATTCATTCGTTTTCTTTTCCCCGATCAAGTTTTTCGCTACGTGTTTGTTAATTTTGTTGTGTTGTTGGGTTATTATCATCGTGTTACTAGTTCATCTCGTTGTTTCCTTGTTTTTGTTGTGTTAAATTTTATGATAAAATGTTTTGTACCACTGTCCTGTCATTTTGACAGTGACATTTCCTGACGTTTCTTTGTTTACAAAAATTATCTGAATTAGAAACTCAGGCTATAGTGGTAGTAGTTAGGTCTGAACTTATGACCACATGCTCAGCGATCCCAATTGTAACCGGGTGAATATTCGACCTTTTAACCGCCGTCATTACCTTCCGCCAAAAGTTGATGAAGGAGAATATCGTTAATGAAATATTTCATCAATTCCCAGAATCTGCTTAAGGACCAGAATCAGGAATTGCTGAAATATTTCATTAAATATATTCTCTTTCATCAACTTTTGGCGGAAGGTAATGACGGGCGGTTAAAAGGTCAAATATTCACCCAACCACTGCATAGACGCTACCAACCAGACAGGCCATTTACAGAAAATTTTGCCCAACGAACAGGTTTTTTTCAAGCAATTTCATTTTCGAATCAACATAAAACACTTGAACAAATAGTGAAAACAGCTCACAATTTTTCCTGCCAAAAAAAACTTCATCAAATATGTAAGGGTGCGTACACACAAAAGTTTACGACGCGCGACGATGCGTTAATGGATGTTTAAAACAAATGCTGTGTTTACTGCTTTAGTGACGTCAATGTCAAAAAGCATCAAATTTCCAGAAGGATTACTTTGCAGAAGGCCTGTACCTATTTTAGGACAATTTTCAGTCCTGTTTGACACGGGGACTTGAATTTGATCCTCATGTCGTGTCGGACAAAGTAATCTATTGGCGTATTCCATAAAGAAATTGTCTATAGCAGCCCGATTTGTGTCCGGATGATGGCAATAGGCTCGCCCCCTATTATATAGGACAAACACAATTGGCCAAATAATAATAATACATTTCACACACGATCATCTGATCCCAAACTAAGCAGAGCTTGTACTATGGAAACCAGATAACTCATATACCTACTACATACACTACTTTTTTTTTGTTTGTAAATACATACTTACGTAATAAATTACACCCAGACTCAGGGCAAACATACATGTTCATGCACACAAATGTTTGTTCTAGATGGGAATCGAACCCACGAGCTGCGGCATGATAGGACCACGCCATCTGGCTTGTCAAATATAGGTGAACTATAGATACACCTCTGCCCAACCAAACAAGGTGTGATGAAACAAGACGTGACTTGGGGAAACAAGGTGTGATGAAACAATACGTGACTTGGGGAAACAAGGTGTGATGAAACAAGACGTGACTTGGGGAAACAAGGTGTGATGAAACAATACGTGACTTGGGGAAACAAGGTGTGATGAAACAAGACGTGACTTGGGGAAACAAGGTGTGATGAAACAATACGTGACTTGGGGAAACAAGGTGTGATGAAACAAGACGTGACTTGGGGAAACAAGGTGTGATGAAACAATACGTGACTTGGGGAAACAAGGTGTGATGAAACAAGACGTGACTTGGGGAAACAAGGTGTGATGAAACAATACGTGACTTGGGGAAACAAGGTGTGATGAAACAAGACGTGACTTGGGGAAACAAGGTGTGATGAAACAATACGTGACTTGGGGAAACAAGGTGTGATGAAACAAGACGTGACTTGGGGAAACAAGGTGTGATGAAACAATACGTGACTTGGGGAAACAAGGTGTGATGAAACAATACGTGACTTGGGGAAACAAGGTGTGATGAAACAAGACGTGACTTGGGGAAACAAGGTGTGATGAAACAATACGTGACTTGGGGAAACAAGGTGTGATGAAACAAGACGTGACTTGGGGAAACAAGATGTGATGTTTTGTTATGATATTGACATGGGGTCTTGAATTTTATCTTGATGGCGGACTAAGTGTGTGTTACCAAGTGTTACTTATTGGGTTTTCCTATCAGAGATTTCTCAGTAGTACGGATTCTGGATTTGTGCTCGGTTGATGGAAACAGTCTAGCCCCCTATAACATGGAACTTTAACTTATCTGACGAAAAGTGGGTATACTATACAGCTCTGCTTAACCCATCTGAGACAATAGACGTGATGTATGCATTTTCTTTCAAAATTAATTTTTATCCACTCCTTATCAGTTTTCTCTTTTTATCCACTTCAAAAATGGAAAAGGTTCTCAATTCGTCGCGTATAGTTATATATAAGTATATACATATTTTTTAAGTCATATGTTTGAAAGGGTATGCTTTCGAGGTGGTCCTATCGTCACCAAATCAGAATCTGATATGTGGGTCCCATGGAAAGCAAGGCCAACTCTCAAATTTTATAGGCACACCTATAGTAATTTGGATATTTTTTATAGTATCTCGTGCATTTACTCTCGGAAAGCACCATTTGGTGAAGTGGAACTGATGATGAAGACCACAGCTGGCCATCGTAATAAATTAATAATCACGGGTTGCGATTCGTTTAAGTACTTTAATATGGTTGCTAATCAATTTATGCTCGTCACAATGCATATGATGAAGTGCAGCTAATGGTGACTTCGCCATCAGCTCCAATTCTCCTGGTTCTTACTAAAAAAACTCATCAACATTAACGTCCGTGCATCGGGAAAAGAATATTTTGTGAAAGGTGATGAGCAGTTGACATTAGGCTATTGTAACTTAGATAAATTACAAAGTGACCCACTAAAAAATAAAAAACTTTTTTACTAAAAAAAAACTATTTTTCACTTTCAATTTTTCTTTTCACTGCAGTTTTTTTTTTGAATGGTTTGTTTTTTTTTTTTGTAAAAAAGTTCTTTTTTACCAACATCAGAAAAAAGGGTTATCAAATCGACTGACTTTTTAAGTCTTCAAAGATGGTGCACTGATTTCTCTGATTCATAATTGATTTAACTGTTATTTTAAGCTATAGGTAGAAGTTTGGTCCAAAAACTTCGAACGAGTGTTTGAAATGGCTCATTCACGACGAATGTGTTAACATGGATCTTCTGTAATTTTCTGTCTAGTGTCGTAAGTGAGTAGCCCTAGAGGGTTGAGTATTACAGTAAAACGTGACCTTTTTGATTTTTATGTTTGCCTGGTACCTACCTAGACTAAGAGGGTGCATACTTAAAATGGACGCAGTTAAGCAGAAAGGACTCAATCCACACTGGTCAAAAATGAGTTAAATACACCAAAGAAGTCCTAACGGTTGGTTCTTTCACTCAGCGAAAATATCCGTGATACTACAAAAATATTAGTATATTTGCCCATATATGTGACAATATTCAATACGCGATCTTAAAACCTCGATAACTCAAAAATAACTTTTTGTGGGTTGAGTCCTTTCTGCTTAACTACGTCCAAATATCAAGCTGACGTTTCTGACTGATAATAAAAAAAAATAACTAAAAAATTGATACACTAGGCAAAATCAATACGATAAAAATATACAGGGTGGCAGGTATATCAACACGCAACGTACACGAAACCTGTTAAGTTCTATGGATTCAGCCTACGTGATTCTGGACCCTCCTGCGTTAAATGATAAATGATTTTTATTTCTGTAAGTAGGTTTGTACAAACACTTTTACAAGTCAATATTTTTTTTTTTAAACTAGATGAGGTCGGCGTTTCCTATCTGACTACTCTGAGAAGAAAGGCCGAAACAAACTCAGAGGTCACAGTCTCTTATAAAGTCCAGACATAATCTTGGTCACTTCATGTGAAGACCATGTAGATTGGTGTCTGAAATGGTCTTTTGAGGAAAGAACCACACAGATTGAGAGGACCTGTCCAGTCAGTGCACGCATTTGTCAGTAATCGCGCAGCTCAACTCAGAACTTAAGGAGCTCAACGATTCGACGAACAATACCAAAGAAAGGACATTGGGGTAGGCCGCATAGATTACTCAAACTGCCAGACCATGATTAAAAATAACTGAGAGAAAAAATAAAACAAACAAAAAAAAAAGCAATGACCTACATAGTCTTCACATTCACAATAAAGTAAAATAATATAATACTTACAAAGTAAATATTAATGTCAACATTCAGTATGCAAAAATAAAAATAATATAAAATAAAATTGGAGCAGTTCAATCCCAAGCCTTTTTGTCCTCAATATAATCTTTAACGGTATAAAAAGCTTTCTGACACAACTTGCGTTTAATGAATGATTTGAATTTATACGTTGAAATTGTACGTCGCTTATTATTTAAAAAAATACCTGTTTCCTACAAGAGTGCAATACCTACGCGGCCAAAATGTATTGGATAGCACATTTTTTTTCCGTCCGGTAAGTCCGGTAAAGTCCAGGCCCGGGTCGACGGCGCGTTGTGTTCCACTCGCGCCTCAAAGAGATGTCAACACTAATTGACGGGGTCAGCTAGGGCCGATGCCTGCCAGGGTTGCGGGTTGTTTGAAAGGGTTATTGTGGCCCTGGCACAGGCAACTGAAGGAACACGGGCGTGTTTTAGTCAGTAGAATTCTGACCCGCCCTCCCGCTCCGCCCAGAGCGGGAGAAGTTATTTGATAATTTCCCACCGAAAGAAAGGGGGTCTGGAATCACGTACTGAAACCATAGCAACAGGTTTCGCGTCGATGTCCCTACCGCCTTGTATACACTGAATGAACTTCTTTAAGTAAATTAACTAGCAAACTAAAATATGGAGTTCAAATATTGAGTCTAAGTACCTTCAAGTATCATGATTGTCTCGCGCTGCATATTACTAATTTGCGAATACCCTCTTTAATATAAAAATACAGAATATCATGTCATTAACATCATTACGCTTTTAGTAATTTTATTAATTTGTAAACATCATCACGTCTCAGTCATCCGCGGCCCATTTCTAGGCTCAAAATTTAACAGACCCCCGGTACACCGGTTGTAACACTCTTAAGAGCGCTATTATTGCTCAGATTTGCTACAGGACTTAAAAATCTGTAAGTATTGTATTTATTACAAGCGTATATGACGCTAATGACACGAAACTCTGTATTTATACTAAAGAGGGTATTCGCAAATTAGTAATATACAGCGCGAGACAATAGTGACACTTGAAGGTACTTAGACAAAAGTTTTCAGCCGCCCTGGTATATTACTTTTTATAGACTGAAAGTAAAATTACGAAAACAAGAAGTTACACAGATCGATACTGTAGTGCTATTCTGTAAAAATCTCACGGTGAAAACTTAGGTGAAGTGAACTTGTTGTCACCTAAGATTCCACCTGATGCTTGACATTTAAGCTACTGACAGCTCACGTTAAGCTTACTTTACCTAAGTTTTCAACACGAGATTTTTACAGAATAGCACTACTGTTCTGCGTACTATTTTTTTTTTTTTTTAATTATTATTATGAGCCTGTTACGTTCCAGTGCAGGGCAAAGACCTTCCTTCCGTCTTTCCATTTTTTCCTGTCTCTTGCTACATCTGACCAATCCTTTACATAGGCGTCCAGTTCGTCAAGCCATCTCTTTCTGGGCCTACCGCGTCGCCGATTCCTGTTATTCAGAATTCAGTCAGTGGCTTCTTTTGCCCAATTCTGTTGCAACATGCGGCAGATGTGGCCTGTGTGACTGTCATAAAATTATGAAAACAACTTACGCAATAAAAACTTTTTAAAAGCAAAAAATAAAACCGACTTCCAAAACAAAACACTACAAAGTGAAAAATAACTTTAACGTCCGTCATCCGTCTTTGAGTAATCGCGTAACAAACATACAAAAAAAAAAACATACAGACGAATTGAGAACCTCCTCCTTTTTGAAGTCGCTTGAAAATTGGGGTCTAAAACAACAACTGCCTCCTTGGTCTAGTGGTTGCAAGCGTTACTACTGAACGTGAAGTCTTGGATTCGAATCCCGGGTAGGGCTTAGTATTATTGGATTTTTCCATCTGGAATTTCCCAATAGTCGCAGCCCTCTGAGACTTTAACATAACTGGCGAAATGTACCTACTATAGGTGCACTTCTGCCTAACCCTTCAAGGAATACATGTGTGATGTTATGTTTAAAAAAATTCTACTAACGCTAGAAGTTAACTTTAATAACGAAATAATATGAACATAATATTTTAAATGAGTGTCGTAATCTTTTAAATACTTGCTCTTCACTTTGGAACGTGGTTTATTTCCAACCTGTAACCTGTTAATTATTATGACGCTTTCAAACCTTTTTTGCTCCGCCATTACTCTTGGAAAGGAACAATAAATTATTGTGAAGGTTCCGTATAACATAAAATGATTTTGTAAAAAAAAGTAAGGCTAACCTAGAGAATGGTCTTTGTGAAAGAATTACTCTAAGGAAGTATGACCGCCATTGCTGTTTCTATCGGCAAGCAGCATTGTTTAGTTCATGGCGTTTAAGGCTGGCCAATAATTTTGAGGCTTCGCCCGCGTAGAGGTCGGAAATTAATCCGCGGAAACGTACTACCGGGATAAAAAGTAGGTATCCTATGTGTCAATCCAGGTAATAAACTATCTGTGCGCCAAATTTCATCCAAATCCTATTAGTGGGATTATACTAATGTTTCAAATACTATCGTGAATTCTAGCAAGCCTAGTACTTTTTGTTAGGTTTACTGCTCCGAGAAATGACACAAAATTACCAAAAAGCAAAAAAAAAACTTCAGGGTCATCCGTTTTGGAGTCCATAGGAAACATACATAGATACATACATCGATTTATATATATCGGAAGGGTCATGAGTACGGGATGTCAATTGACAACGAAACGCAAGTGTGAAGTTGGCGCGCTTCGACAGAGTCTAGCCTGACGTTCGTGCGAGTCGACGAGAGCGCTACAGCGGGGCGTGGAGCAGCTCTCTTGAAGTCTTGACCATCGGAAATTGTGCGGACAACAAGTGCCTAGAAACTGTCTATAGTTTCGTTTTGTTAATTTTAATAACTTATATACCTACTTAACCTAAAATCAACTTCAGACTATTTCTTCTCGCCCGCAAAACACATCTACGCCCAATAAAAATGCATAACGATGAAGATTCCAACTCCAATCGGCCTCCAAGTCTCGATATATATATACTTAATATTTATATATAGATAAGCAAAGACAAAAATAAAAGTTAACAAACTGCTTATAGTGTATTCTGATAAGATAACTGGTGGATGCCAAGCTTCATAGCTTGACTCATCGCCGCAAGGTTGCCTGCTTGTCGGTCTTCTACAGATTGTACTTCGGTGAGTGTGCTCAAGAACTCCACGACCTCATTCCACCGGCCCCCTTCTACCATCGGACATCTAGACGCACTGCCAGTTACCATCCCTACCTAGTTGCTATTCCACCAATTCGTACTAAGCGTTTCCAAATGTCTTTTATAATGCGCACAGCAAAAGAGTGGAACTCACTACCTGCGTCTGTGTTTCCGAGAGCATACAACCCTAACCTCTTCAAAGTGAGAGTAAACAGGCTTCTTCTGGGTAAGCTCACTCCATCGTCAACTCTGTCTCTGTCGCCTCCGACCTAGACTAGAGTCAAGAAAAAACCTATCTTAAATAAAAACAAAAAGATACATAGGAATGATAACATCTATATATGTATATAATTATGCATTGAACATTATGAGCATATTATCCCATCGTCAGAGTACTGTGCAAGTATACAGAGTGACAGGTAAATTAGTGACCGATAAGCAGCTCCCTACATTTAGACGAGTTATGGGCCAGCTGATTTTTATTCGTGAATTCAGGTTTGGTCCCACAGTAAAAGTGGATTTTTATTATGAATACAATCATGTCTGTAAGTATCGGTCACTAATTACCAGTCACCCTGTACATAGCCTATTCTATTTTATTTAGAACCTTTCTTTAATCAGGGTACCCTAAAAACCACGTCAGCAAGTTATAAAAATAATACGCTACCTATATTTTATGAGTCCTCGCGAGGGAATAGCTCAATTATAATTTTGTTGGGTGGCAACCCTATTTTCAGATTAATTTCGTTTTACACTGAAAGTCACAGGTTAACTGGATTACTTTTAGTGTAAAGAATTAAATAGAAAAGTTTTTTAATAAGAGTCCTGATTTTTAGGGCGACTATTTAGGTAACAGATGAGTTAAATAGTTTGTGAACGTAACTTTCTGGGTTCATACTTCTTTACACATGACTGATTCTAAAATTAGTTCAGTAATCCTGAAAAATCAGAACAGCAGTAAAATAAAAAAGCCGGCCAATTGCGTGGCGGACCACCCAGAATGAAGGTTTTCGTAGTTGGGATGAATTTAGCCGAAGAATAAACTTAGCTTCGTAGTTGAAAAACATGTTTGCCCATACATTCCAACTGCAAATGTAAGCTTGTACAATATTGAGAGATTTACCATGTTATTTTAAGACCATAGACTTCTTATAAGGTTACCTGTAATCTGTAGATATATAGATATATAGGTAGATAAATATCTATATCTGTAGATATATAGGTTGGTAAATTTTCTTCTACTTTTTTAAATAACTTTAAAAAAATATATTTGAGACCCTTACAGTAAGTTCTTTCATTTGATATGTCACACGGTACAGTATGCAAAAGTTTTATTTCATTTTCTCATTTGCCCCCCAAAATTGACCCCCATATTCAAAATGCATTAAATTTATTTACGTTACGCGTCGTGTTTGGGTCACAGAATACGTGTACCAAATTTCAACTTAATCGGTCCATTCGATTCGGAGGAAATTGACTGTGACAGACAGACACATGAGTGAGGGTTCCGCTTTTTCCTTTTGAGGTACGGAACCCTAAAACCTTTCAATTACTCTTTACTACCTACCCAAGGACACTCCATCATAATTCCTATCAAAAATTTGCAATGACGTCTAACTCGGTTCCACAAATTGTCTCGCCACATTTAAACGTTAGGGTGCGTCCACATCTGGCGAATGTGCCGCGAATGTGCAGCTCGCGAGTCGTTTGCGAGCTACCCGCGAGCTGCGTGCGTGCAGTCACGGCAATGGTTTGGTGCGCCTCTTTAGCGCAACTCATGCAAGGCTCGTAAAAGGCGTGCGCGTGGCGCGCGATCTGCGCGCACTCATTTCTCGCACTTACAGTTTCGTTTACTGGCTCAGTACTTTCGAAGATGTCGGACGACACTAGTGCTTTTAATATAATTGCTGCATCATTAGCTATTATATTACTGATACCACTCCGAACGAATGAAGAAACGAACTGAGCGGGTAAGTTATGTTTGTTTTGTGGAAGGAAGACGCGAGCCGGCCGCGCGCCGCCCGCGCGCTGATCGCGTACGCCGCGTAGGTCACGCGCGAACTGCGCGCGGGAGCCGCAGGAGCGGCCCACGAACAAAAATGCACGCATGCAGCTCGCGGGCAGCTCGCAAACGGCTCGCGAGCTGCACATTCGCGGCACATTCGCCAGATGTGGACGCACCCTAATGAAACTAATCTAAAGAAAATGAGAAGATTATGAAAGAAAATATTATTATAATTTTGTGTAAGAAGTCTGCATTATTTTTGGGCAGACTAGCAAAGATTTAAATCATTAAATTTGCCCTCACTGTACATAGGTCATGCGAAAAATTGTACAAATTGAGAAGAATTAGTTTGTACATCTAGCGAGACAATCGTATACATCATTCATTCTATTCAAATATAGTCAAATAATAATAATAATATAGTCAAATATAGTCAACGAAATAGAAACGTGACTATGTTTTGACGCGGTTTGTTGAATCTAAAGATTTAAATCTTTGCAGATAAGAAATATTTACGAGTACACTAGCTCTCCAAAACAATGCTGGTTGGTTGTAAATACCTGCGAAGATTTTGAGACCCCACAGTCTCTTTATCATCTCAAGTAGATGCTAATCCATATATAACTATGTATTTCATAATGATACTCTGAATTACAAAGTAATTTTCTGCAGTTGCAAAAAATGCATTTTTAGTATTTATAGTTTAAATACAGTACAGATACATGATATACAGAAATTTAAAAATTTGGTTGTTGTGTTGTTGATAGAGCTCGTACAAAAATGGTCTAAAAATTACAACTTTTGCGGTTCCATATTTCTTAATTTTTAAGATAAAAAAAATAACAAATATATTTGTTCTATATACCAGGGTGAGAAAAAGATTTTTTTCAGTATCAAAAGATTATTGTATGGGACCCCCATGACCCCCAATGATCCCCATAGGGGTGTTTAACTTTATTTCATTTTTATTATTTTTTGTTATAGTGGCAATAGTACACAATCTGCGAAAATTTCAAATGTCTACCTATGACAGCGGACCGTTTAGTACCCTTCGTGTACGGAACCCTTTCGGATGTCCTTTCTTTGGTATTGTTCGTCGAATCGTTGAGCTCCTTAAGTTCTGAGTTGAGCTGCGCGATTACTGACAAATGCGTGCACTGACTGGACAGGTCCTCTCAATCTGTGTGGTTCTTTCCTCAAAAGACCATTTCAGACACCAATCTACATGGTCTTCACATGAAGTGACCAAGATTATGTCTGGACTTTATAAGAGACTGTGACCTCTGAGTTTGTTTCGGCCTTTCTTCTCAGAGTAGTCAGATAGGAAACGCCGACCTCATCTAGTTTAAAAAAAAATATTGACTTGTAAAAGTGTTTGTACAAACCTACTTACAGAAATAAAAATCATTTATCATTTATCATTTATGAACCCTAAAAATGATAAAATACAAACAGATGAAGTAGCGGGGAACAGGTAGTAAATGATGAAGCCTTGCGGCGACGTAATTCTTAATTCCAAAAAGAATATTAGGTTGTAAACTTTTCAACCTTTTTAACTTTGTTTATTTATTTATTTATTAAAGAACACCGACAGCATATACATTCAACATTAGTTTAGCGTATTTAGGAGGTATTACTGCTAATGTATACACAAATTATAGGTGGACAGAAGCTGCTTATAAACTAAAAGTAAAATTTTAAATTTTAAATTTTTTTTTCTTTGTTGTTATTGCGGCGCGGCTTATAAATTGCTGAAACTATCATCATTTTATTGCGATAATATTACAAATTGTTTTATGTTAAAATTAGATTTTGAGAGTTATAGATAAATTAATTTAAATTGTTTTATGTCGTCATGGTCTTGTGGTGTAAGCCTCTCATGCACGAGATTGTGGGCTCAAATCCGGGCAAGTACCAATGTGAGTTTTTCAATTTATATGTACTTTCTGAGTTAAGTCTTAGACGTTACTGACATCGGTGACGGAAAACCATCGTGAGGAATCCTGATCTTTTAGTAAATATATGTCTGAAATCACCTACCCATCTTAAGCAAGCGTGGTGATCAATGCTCATGCCTTCTGTGTATGAGAAGAGGTCTTTACCCTTTTTTTTTTTTTTTTTTTTTTGTGGATGGGAAATCATCAAATAACTTCTCCCGCTCTGGGTGGAGCGGAAGGGCGTGTCAGACTTTTACTGACTAAAACCCACCCGTGTTCCTTCAGTTGCCTATGCCAGGGCCACGGTATCTTTTTCAAACAACCCGCGACCCCAGCGGCATCGGCCCTATTGGACCCCATCTCTTGCTGACATCTCTTTGAGGCGCGCGTGGAACACAACGCGCCGTCGACCCGGGCCTGGTCCTCACCGGACGGCGAGCTACCCACTACTCACCGTCCGCAAGCCCGCGCCTACGGTGGCCGGGAATCGGCTATCGATTCCCGCCGCCCAGGGCGTCTCCTGCGGCGACTGAGGGCGTGAGGCTGCCTCTCCCTCACGCGTTCCGCCTCCTCCTTTGCGAGCATTACCGCTTCGCAGAAGGAGGTGACGGCCTCCCATGCACTCTCGCTCCGCACCATGGCCTGGACCAGGCTCGGACGCGAGAGATCGCCGCCGCCGATCGCCTCCATGAGAACACGGCGGTGCTCTGCCCAAGCCGGGCAGACCTCCACTGTATGCTCCACCGTGTCCTCTGGGCGATCCACACAATGGTGACACCCGGGCGTTTCCTCCCGCTTTATGCGAAACAGGAACCTCCCGAAACAACCGTGTCCGGTGAGGACCTGCGTCAGGCGGAAGGTGAGGACGCCGTGGCGCCTCTCTAACCACTCCTCAAAGAGGGGACTTATCGCCGCAATTGTGGCGTGCCCAGCGCTGGGCTGCGACAGTCGCACTCTCCATGTCGCCATGAGATCCCGCCGGAGCTCTGTCCGCTGTACCGTGATTTCTCGCGGCAGCGGAGTTACGCCCCGGCGTTTCGCCTCCTCGCGCCACTCCCACACGTGCGCGAGGACTTTCGCCTCCAGATCCCACGGCGGCAATCCGGCAAGGAGGCTCGCCGCCTCACCGGAGACCGTGCGGTAACCCCGGACTAGCCGAATGGCCATGACCCTCTGGGACGCGTTCAACCGGCGGACTGGCCGCAGCCTCAGGGAACGCGCCCACACCGGTGCCCCGTAAAGGGCCATGGACCGCACGACCCCCGCGTAAAGCCTCCGGCAGGAGGCGTTTGGACCACCTAGATTGGGCAGGAGCTGCTTCAAGGCAGCCCCAGCCCGCTCCAGTCTGGGAGCCAAACGTCGGAAATGCTCCACGAAGTTCCACCGGCTGTCGAGGACGAGTCCCAGGTACTTCATCGTCGACTCGACTCCTACGAGAGGTCTTTACCCTGCAATCAGACAGTATTATAGACTAGTATAATTAAATTCAGTGAATAATATTTACACTTTTTTAATGTTTTTATATTGAGGACAAAAAGGCTTGGGATTGAACTGCTTCAAATTTTCTTTTTTCTCTTTTTATTTTTGCATCTTGAATGTTGACATGAATATTTACTTTGTAAAGTATTATATTATTTTCATTATTGTGAATGTGAAGACTATGTGGGTCATTACTTTTTTGTTTGTTTTATTTTTCTCTCAGTTATTTTTAATCATGGTCTGGCAGTTTGAGTAATTTATGCGGCCTACCCAAATGTCCTTTCTTTGGTACTGTTCGTCAAATCGTTGAGCTCCTTAATTTGTGAGTTGAGCTGCTCGATTACTTACAAATGCGTGCACTGACTGGACTGGTCCTCTCAATCTGTGTGGTTCTTTCCTCAAAAGACCATTTCAGACACCAATCTACATGGTCTTCACATGAACTGACTAAGATTATGTCTGGACTTTATAAGAGACTGTGACCTCTGAGTTTGTTTCGGCCTTTCTTCTCAGTAGTCAGATAGGAAACGCCGACCTCATCTAGTTTAAAAAAAAAACATGACTGACTTGTAAAAGTGCTTGTACAAACCTACTTACAGAAATAAAATCATTTATCACTATTGAAGGCATAATTTATAAAATGAATCTTTGGGATAAAATATAATTGTTCGGACGATATAATACTTAATTTCTAATAAGCTTTTAAGAACATAATGTTCCCTAAGTACAGACTATTCGCCAATTATTTACGATCGAATTTGAGCAATTGACCCTAATGAACAATCAATTAATTTGATTTCATGGCCACAATAACTCCTCAATATTTCTTCTGAGCGCACATAATTATAATTTATACAGGGGTTTATCAGAAAGGTGAGGTCAAAACTTTGATCGAGAAAAAATAATCAGCCGTACGATATTATTTGGGTCGACTAGGTATTGATGTTTTGTACGGGACGCCTGATATTTTTTTCTCGATTACAATGTTGGTCCCATGGAGAAAGTTGGTCAGTTTGATGGTCTGTACGACAACCTTAAATTTGTCCACAACTACCGCCTATCATGTCGCAGGTCGTGGGTTCGATTCCCATCCAGGACAAACATTTGTGTGCATGAACATGTCTGTTTGTCCTGAGTCTGGGTGTAATTATCTATATAAGTATGTATTTACAAAAAAAAAAAAGAAAAAAAGTAGTGTATGTAGTATATCAATTATCTGGTTTCCATAGTACAAGCTCTGCTTAGTTTGGTATCAGATGACCGTGTGTGAAATGTCCCAGGATATTATTATTATTTGTAATAAACGACATTTTTGGAACTTACAGGAGAGCACTTCAAAGTTTCATTATTCGGAAAAAAGAACATTGTAAAAAATGTAAGTACTTATCAATATTTTTTACGAAAAAGTGGCCTATCGACGGATAGGAATCAATGTGTCTATCTCAGTTTAAAGGTAACCATAATAAAACTCAATATGATAATAACTCAATATCGTAAACCCTCGATATGTACTTTCTGAGTTAATCTTGGACATGTGACATCGTGAGGATTCCTAGACTTATAGCAATACGAGTATATACGTAAGTATGAAATCGTCAACCCATCATGAGCATGCGTGGTGATTAAAGCTTGTGCCTTCTCTGTATGAGAATAGGTCTTTGCCCTGCAGTAGGACAATAATAGGACTGTATTATATTTATTTGACAGGCCAGCTGGCGTGGTTGGTTAAGATACCACCTATCATGCCGCAGGTCGTGGGTTCGATTCCCATCCAGGACAAACATTTGTGTGCATGAACATGTCTGTTTGTCCTGAGTCTGGGTGTAATTATCTATTTACGTATGTATTTACAAACAAAAAAAAGTTGTATATGTAGTATATCAATTATCTGGTTTCCATAGTACAAGCTCTGCTTAGTTTGGGTTCAGATGACCGTGTATGAAATGTCTCGGGATATTATTTATTTATTTATACGAATGTGTGCATCAGTTGGTTACCCTCCCCCTCCCCTTTTCTAAGACTTTTTATGTGTCAGGACTATAACTAGCCCAAATGTTGGTTTAGAACTTTGCCTACACATTAACCTATATTATACAGGGACAAATAAAATAAGCTAGCGGAACTCCACAGTTGAGATGAGTGTCGATATCTAAACATGAAAAACAAACCGTTTTTATTTTTATTTATTATTTTATTTATTTATAAGTTCACTGATACAAAATATCTTACTATCTACTACGCCCCACAAAACCGTGGTAGTGGTTTGACTGTGGGGTCTGGCGTGTCTTTAAACACTAACTTAAGACTATGACACACTAACTTAAGACTTAGGTAGGTAGCACTTTAACATATTTCAAAGTAATTTTTTTTAAATTTATTTTGAAATCTTTTGTTTTACCATGTTTAGTATCGATACTCAGCGCATCTCTTGAGGTTCGCTAGCTAATTTAATTTGACCATGAATATAGAAAATATCCAATGAATGTAGGAAAATAGATAGTTTCTGGTTCCTAACCGACAAAAATAAAAGTTAACACCACAGAACAGAAAAATAAATATTTCGATTTAATCAAAGCTTCCGAGAATTTGTAGAATTGCACCTTTTATTACTTTTAGATCACTAATAAGCCCTTAAACAAAACAACCAAACGAATGACTAACCCCGTGGCCACGAGCTACACGCTCAAGCGACACACGTCTTGCAATAGCGATTGCGGAGAAAACAAATGAAAGAAGTTGTTTAAAGCATGCCACGAGTTACCACGACGTGACTCGCGGAGCGACGGATGGAAACACGTGACGGGCGCGCGTGTCGCTTGACACAAGTCGCGTCGCGGGTCGCATCGACCGAGGCCGCGAACGGGGCCTCAAATCGCTAATAAGCCCTTAAATAAGACAAACAAAAGAATGACCAACATCCTCACAATAGAACATTACAAACACTGATAGCCACTCTAATTCTTGTTTGTTTTATCTCATTCTATTGATTGAGCTACGTCTATTTCGGATCTATTATAGTGACGTCCAAAGTGGACGTTTAAACTTGTAAAAACATACTTTGCGATTGCCAAATGTTTTTTGTACCAACTTCTAGGCCGTCTTTTTATAAATTCCGAGTGCTGATTCAAGTTTTGCAGAAGAATGTTTAGCTCGTGATGTGGTAAAAAATTAGCGAAGATGGTAGAGTGGGAAAGGCTTGTCACACTCTTGTTCGGGTTGGCATGATTCGACACAGCCAAGCGGCAAAATATATACGTACATTCGATTTTGCCGCTTCGCTTTGCCGAATTATGGGGTTTTGTCGACCCGACAAGAAATGTGTAGCACGCCTTATTGTCCAAGGTGTGCCGAACAACCTATCTTAGTATCTAGTGTCAATCGTAGAGACTTTAATTGGTTATCTTTATAAGTTATAAAAATTTATCTACCTTACCTATTCGGATTTTTTGTGAAGGAGTAATTTTCATAATTTAAAATTGGTTCTATAGAAAAAAACGTTTAAATTTTGGGACAGTTATGGCTGTCTTTGTAATATCACTAAATATAAATATCTTGATTGGTTTCCCAATGGCGACCGCAAACTTACAGTAGTTCAACTCCTGTAATTACCTATGGGGTTCAGTTGACATTCGAGCACATATTGACATGACCTATATGTTTTTTTTTTTTTTTGTTGTATAGAACTCACATGCCAAGGGTTAAAAAAACGTGACATAAAAAGTAATGATAACTGATTTCACTTGGAAAACTGCGCTAAAGTAGAATCAGGCTGGACATATCTGCCGCATGTCAGACGACCAATGGGTCAAACTTACGTCTCTTAATGGCAAGCGACATCGCGGCAGGCCCAGATGGAGATGGCGGGATGAGGCGGACTTCTTCAACAAGAACAGCCGGTCTATTCTGTAAAAATCTCACCGTGAATACTTAGGTGAAGTGAGCTTGAAGTCAGCCGTCATTCCACCTGGTGCTATGGGGTTGACACTTTTGACAGCTCACTCCACGCTCACTCCACCTAAGTTTTCACGGTGAGATTTGTACAGAATAGTACTACTGGTCCTTAGTAGCTCTTGACAGAGAGAAGTGGAAAGAGAGTTAGGAGGCCTTTGAAAAGTGCAGTGGGACATCACAGGCTTTTAATAATAATAAAATACTGATAGAAAGTTGAAATATGTAATGGGAGGTCTTGATCAGAAGTTAAAAAACCACGTGTGCTTTGCTTCGCAAGTCCATTAACTTTTTCTATACATTTTTCACTGATTGTAGTTATAATTGTGAAAGACGCATGCATTTTCCATTACAGCTACGTGAAAAACTGATGAATAATACTGAAAAATCTTAATAGACGAATATATTCTGCAGATGCGTTTTCTCAAAAATCAGAATGTGATAAAAGAAATGTTTTATTTTCTTTAATTTGTTTTTCGAAACGTTTTAAAAGCTTTGAGCTTTATGTGCATTTTGTTGTTTAGGAAATCGTTTTTGATGAAATTATACACGTGGTCGGTATTCGGTTTTTTTGATCATACTTGACCAGTCTGTTGACCACCTCATGCACCCTTTATGTGTCATTGATATTCCTGTCTTACGCAGAGAATGTGCATGTATTTTTAACCGACTTCAAAAACAGAGGTTCTCTAATCGACGCGTATGTATGTATGTAGTTTTGTATGTCCACGATTTTCTCAAAAACTAATGAATTAATTGATGATCTTTTTCTCTCTAGCGTGATTAACATACTTTCAGGAAGGTTTTGGTATATAATACATAAGGTAATTAAACTTATGTACGAAGTTATATACATAAATGTACTGTATCTCTGGCATATCATTTGACAGGCCAGTTGGCGTGGTTGGTTAAGATACCACCTACCATGCCGCTGGTCGTGGGTTCGATTCCCATCCAGGACAAACATTTGTGTGCATGAACATGTCTGTTTGTCCTGTGTCTGGGTGTAATTATCTATATAAGTATGTATTTACAAAAAAAAAGTAGTGTATGTAGTATATCAGTTATCTGGTTTCCATAGTACAAGCTCTGCTTAGTTAGGGATCAGATGACCGTATGTGAAAAATGTCCCAGGATGTTATTTAAAAAAAAATCTTATTCATGAAAGACATAGACTCAACAATATCTGCTATCTCCTTTTTTTTTATAAAATTTCTAAGCAGATTTTGAAGATTCTCCTTTTCGTTCGTCTTGGGCTTATGTACTTGTATATTCAAATATTAGAAAAAAAAACTTACTTTAAAAAAGTAAAAACCGACTTCAAAAACCTAAATCCAATAAAATAACTTTCATAAAAAAAAACTTAACAGCTTCTGAAGTCGGTGAGACTTTAATTCTTCACTGTTCACCCCTTAGCTTGGCAGCGACTTCAGAAGCTGTTAAGTTTTTTATGAAAGTTATTTTTTTCGTTTTACGCGGGATTTTTTTCTTGGGAGTATTTATATTACGAGTACTCGTAGTACCTATTTAGTATTCAGTGTTAGGAGTATTTTTTGCCATCATTGTAGACTGCGAGTAGCTTATACAGTAGGTACAATCAGGGCCTTAGCATACCTCCGCCGCGAAACTGCGAAACCGCATGACGTTCCGCTGATGATTCGCTACTCGAGTAGCGAAACATCATGCGAGTCTGTTGAGTATTGAACTACTGCGGTTCCGCGGTGGAGGTCTGCCTTAAACCAGAAAAGGTGCGCACTTCTGTAATCTTCGTGTTTCCAAATTAGCACGGACGTTGCGGTACAGCGTTGTCCAACAGAGGCATAGCTACCAAGTTTTGTACTACCGCTTTTGTAGTAGAGCACCTATCATTGCGCGCTTGTATGAAGTATTCTCTCTGTCGGGTTTCCTACTCTGGTCGCACCTCATCATCAGTCACTCAAAAGTTTTGAAAAGCTTTTTGGAATAACTTTGGAATAATTACAGCTGCCAACTGGCGGAATGCACAGCAGCAACCGCACGCAGTCGATTGACTTCAACTTAACGCGGTTGATCGCTAACCGCATACAGTTAGTGTGCAATTGAACTACAAGCGGTCGGCAGCTGACCGCGTGTTGTTGAAGTCACGACTGTATGCAGTTAATATCTACTTCACACGACTGCAGCCGACCGCGTGAAGTTGATATCACGACTGTACGAAGTCAAACGTACAACTGCATGCAGTTGTATATTATATATCGACTGCGTGCGGTTGTTGCTATTCAGTCCGTCTGTTGGCAGCCTAAGTCTTTGCGTGTCGTATGTACCCCACTTGGTTCTGACACAGCGCCTTTTTAATTATTTCTGTAATTACGGCATGCGAAAGTTTAATCAAGAATTTTCTAACCATGGTAATACAAACTGATATCACAAGACTTGAATAATATTGTTTGTTATATGTATTGTGCATTGTGGCTAAGTAATAACAGCCGCACAGGTCGATGCATCAGGTTAAGCTACGCTTGCCGGAGTTGGTCCGTAGATGGGTGACCATCTTTACATACCGAGACTCCTCCGTGCCTCGGAAAGCACGTTAAGCCGTTGGTCCCGGCTGCCATTCGTGGAACTTTGACAGTCGTTACTGGTCGTCAGAAGCCCGAAAGTCTTATAAGGGGTATCGTGTTACCCAATAACTGGGTTGTGGAGGTCAGATAGGCAGTCGCTCCATGTAAAATACTGGTATTCAGCTGCATCCGGTTAGACTGGAAGCCGACCCCAACATAGTTGGGAAAAGGCTAGGCAGATTGATATGTATTGTGCATATACTGGCTGAATTTTTCAAGTGGGCGTGGATGGACAAATCCAAAACTATGAGGGATAGTGAAAAGTACTCAAATGAGTCTCGGGCTCGATTTTGATAATAACTAAAACTGCATCATTGGTTTTTTGAAAAATCAATATCAAGGTTTAATAGGTAGGTAACATACGAAAAATAAAAAAAATAATTGGTTAAAAATGAGCTCTTTCCTTTAGTTTGCCATATGTCATTACTTCCCAGAATTCGATCCTTATTAGCGACACTATCGAATGGTGTAATAATACAGTGTGTTTTTTTTTTCAAAATAAACCGGTTCGATTCCTGGCTAGAAATATTGATTTTTCAAAAACCCAATGATGATGTTATGTTTACATCAAAATAAAGCCCGTGACTCCTTTGAGTACTTTTCGCTATTCCTCATAGTTTCGAATTTGGACAACCACGCCCACTTGAAAATCCACGCTGTATACGGTGAAGGAACGAGTATCGCTTACCAGGATTCTGGTGATTTCGTAACTATCGTCTGTTTTTTAATCTCGTAGACTAATTTGACAGGGGCAAATGTCAAACTATGAAATGAAAAAATGATACATGGAACATTTGAAATGTCAATTTAGTCTACGAGATTAAAAAACAGACCATACGTAATCTTCACAGAGAAAGTTCTGATGAACTAATTAAGTGAAGATGACAACCACCTAGCTTAGTGTGTCGTTCGTTTGTCTTAAAACTTTGAAGAAGCGTGGCATATTTCAAGTTTTATATTAAGTCGAGACCACTCATTGTGTTAATAAGAAGTGAAACTCATCTTCTAGTTTATAACAACGGTCTTTATTTCTAGAATTTTATGGCTCCAGCTCTAAATCTAATCTCATTTTAACTTATGAGCTAGAAATTCTGTTATCAAGAATGGTTATTACTTAGTTAGTAGGTCTTTTAAACTTTAGTAAATTAAATTACAATTTGCTAAGGTACACGCTCTTAGAGAGGACTGAAATAAATTAACGATAGACAGATCCTTATAATGGAAATAGTTTAGACTGAGTTCAAAAGTGTAATCTAAATTGAAAAAAGTATAATCTACGTTCAAAAGGGTAATTCAAATCCATAATAGGATTACGAAAGTAACTCGGTCTGTCAATTTTAACTTTTCACGCTTTAAGAGGGCTCTTTCCGGCCCGTCTATCGTCAACGCGAGCATGATCGAAAAGCTTGTTGTTTCATCCAGTGCAACGCCCGTTGACTAACAAGCAAGTGAGAACGCGATAATACTGAACGAAAAATAGTGTGCGGAAATTTTATAAAACTTGTTCTAGGAAATACGTGTTTTTTAGCAAACCTACAAGTTTGTGAAATAAATTTGCAAAAAGACTGTTTGCACTTTTCTTCAAAACCTAAACTACTACGACACTGAAGAATTCCTAAAGAAGTGAACATAACAGACATACATACATCACTCACCACACACCACACTAAATACTAACACTACCACACACCACACTGACTTACTCGTACACTCCTAGATCTTTGTTTTTATTTAATTGTTTATACGAGTATAAGAATTAAAAATATTTACACGTGCTACTGTAATTTTTCCACTACGACAGGGACCCGGAACTGTTTCTTCTAAACACAGGCTACCCTGTAGCCTATCTAGAAGAGCAGTAATCCTCCCACAAACTAGATGTAAGACAATAATTGTGTGTAGTCTTAGTTAAACAATAAATAAACTTTACAAATCTTTGTCGTTTTGAATATCCATTACATGTGAGAGGTTTCTATCGTTATGTTTTCTATACTTTTACAATTTATGAGTACATTATGAACGGCCAAATTTCATGTAAACATTGTGCAAAAAAGCAGATTTTTGGAGGCTTATACTGAATTTGTTTCACCAAATTTTTATTTTTGCTTTTATAGAAACCTAAATACTGTGCACAAAATATCTATTAGTTCAAAAATTTCTTAGAAAGATATTTTACAACGTTATAATCACGTATGAGCGTTTGTATGAAAAGTATGACGGGTTGGCCCCTCTTAACGTAATAACATAATTAGGCGCACAAGTGGACCATGACCTGGTATATGACATGCGGTACATTTTATCCCGGTAGTACGTTCCAGTGTGATAATCTCTGACCTTCACGCAGACGAAGTCGCAGGAAAATGCTAGTTAAAATGTATTTTACAGAACTGCGCAAGTGCGCATCCTTCAAAAGCTTTTAGCTATCGCAAATTGCTGTTAATAGTTTTGTTACAAGAGCTATCGTTCTATAAAAATGTTTAAAACCTTCACAAATATGAGTAAAAGTAGTGCCTTGGACTAATTGTTTTTAATTGTTTGCTGTTGTTTCCAAAATACTATATTTTTTTTTAAATTGTTTTTATAATATATGTGTAACTGTCATGCATGGTACAGTTCACCTCCTAGTGACTTTAAGGTTTCTTTATTAAGAGGATTGTGAAGCTGTAATTTTTCATACAAAAAGCGATAACGTTTTTCTCCCCGTAATCATAGTCTAATTTTAATAATTTTTGGTATAATGAAAAACTAGGTCCGTACGTTTTTATTATAAAGAAATATTGCATACGATATAAGTTATTAGCATCTAAATATCTATATTTTAGACATAAAAACTTCCTTGAGCGTTTTTTTTTTTTAAATTAAATTAAATTAAATTGAAATTAAGGTGTTCTGAATGTATTGAGACCAAAATTGTCTCATGTCATAAAGGTTTAGGGGGGTGAAAACGTTATCGCCCGAAACAATATTTATGTAAATAATTGTATGAAATGTAGGTAATTGCCTCCAAGACTCGCTCCGCGTATCGGCACTTCACAATCCTCTTAATGGTAATCTGTGAACAGCGTTGTAGGCTACATTATTACTTATGTGATTTATGTTTTTCTGTTTGTAACATTGCATAATGTAGCTGTTTGTTGTTCTTATATTAAAATAAAATAAAATAAGTATATAATGTTAGCCAAAGAGCGCTGGAGCGTAGCATTTTGAAAATAAAACTAACGGATAGAATTCGCAACACAACAATACGCTCGAAGACAGGCATTGCCAACGTTGGCGATAAAGCTTCGAGGCTGAAATGGGACTGGGGGGGCCGAACCTACAGGAGCCATCAGGACAGATGGGCCAGGGTCGTCACACATTGGGTGCCTGAAGACGGGTGTCGTCACCGAGGAAGGTCTAAGAAACGCTGGCGCGACGACTATCAGGCTCGTTCTTGACTGCTTGGCCGGAAAAAGCAGCAGATAAAGACGAATGGAAAAGTATGGAGGGGCCTTAGCCCAGCAGGGACAGTATATAGGTTAAAAATATATATATATATATAGTCATGTGTATTGTACCTATGGACGCTTTTAGCTTTGGACATTGATTATAATTAAAAAAAAACTGGCAGTACTAAAAACTTTTAAGCAAAAAATAAAACCGACTTCCAAAACAAAACACTACAAAGTGAAAAATAACTTTAATTTCGGAAGTCGGTGTCTTTCGTTTTGAATTTTCGTTTTTTGCCACCGACTTCCGAAATTAAAGTTATTTTTCACTTTGTAGTGTTTTGTTTTAGAAGTCGGTTTTATTTTTTGCTAAAAAGTTTTTATTTTTCACTTTTTAGTTGTGGAACCTACCCCACACAAATTGGAATACATAATTGAGCACAATAATTGTAGATATAGCCATGTAAATAACAGTGATAGGAAGTTATTAAAACATCATCACATCATCCATATAAAATAAGTGGGAAATATACGCATTATTGAAGCTAACTCAAAAACTCCCCAAGCAAAGTTAATAAAATTTATATGGGACCACCTCGGAGGTACCCTTATCAAACAAAAAAAGAATTTTCCAAATCGGACCATCCGTCTTTGAGTAATCGCGTAACTAACATACAAAAAAAAAAAAAACAAAAAAAAATACAGACGAATTGAGAACCTCCTCCTTTTGGAAGTCGGTTAAAAATATAATATAGCAACACTGTGGTAGCATTTTTATTTTCTAGCAACACCAGTGAGTGGCGTGACGCTATCGGTGTTGTGTGCAATGTGAGGCCATTTTGGAGATAGTCTGAAATGTCCATAGGTACAATACATGACATATGATTATTAAAAGAAGCGGTTCCTCGCGGTTTTAGTCTCAACGCAAGCCCTGTTTGAGTTCAATTTAGCCCGGCTTGTGGAGGCTAAATATTAAAAACAACTTAGACAAAGGGCTAGCCTTTATCCTGAAACTCTATGTTATTAATGTTTCATAAACTGTTGCCCAATAAATGTTATTCTTTCTTTCTTTCCTTCCTTCCTTGGGATCATATTTCTCGTGGGAACACAAATATCTAATCAATTCTTGTAAGATATATCTAAACACGAGGGTGTATAGTCTACCTCGTAATTGCTTTAACAATTTTGACGACAATTCCCAGTAAATTTAATCTTCAATAAGGTGTTCTATCTAGCTGTCACATAGATAAAAAGCGGTCAAGTGCGAGTCGGACTCGCACACGAAGGGTTCCGTACCACCGTACTATTAGTATTAAGATCGAGCAAAGAACGACGAATAAAACACGTTTCATGTTTGGGACCCCTTTTAACTTTTTATTATTTATTATTATAGTCAGGCCATAGTAGTAAACACTCTGTAAAAATTTCAAGTGTCCTCCTATCCGGTTCAAAAGATACAGCCCTGTGACGGACGGACAGACGGACGGACAGAGGAGCTTTAGTAAAAGGTTCCCGTTGGCGTCTTTGGGTACGGAACCCCAATAAACCGTCGATTTTTGACGTGGGAGTGACATTCAACTTTAGGTGGTAAAGCATTTATGAGGTCGAGTAATGTCATTGAATTTGTTGCCTTTTGATGGGAATACTTTTTAATGATTTCCATCCCGCCAATTCGATTGATTTTTTTTAAACAAGGACTTAATATTACGAAATGAAATAACTAAAACAAAATGTTTATTTTTGTAAGTTGTTCTTCTACGACACTTAAAAGTCCATTTGGTTAATATTTTAAAAGTAGATGGCGCTGTTATTTCTGGACATTCACGTGGACAGCGTCGGGCACAGCGAGTAGAGTTCTAAATAAACGAATATAGCCAAAATCTAATCATCATTTTCCTGCCCTTATCCCATGCTACTTGGGGTCAAAGCAACACGTTGTTTAGGGTTCCGTACCAAAATGATAAAAAGGAACCCTTATGGTGCCACTCAGTCTGTCTGTCCGTCCATCAGTCACAGCTGGATATCTCAAGAACTACTAATGCTATCAATTTGAATTTTGGAATAGCTTTAGATGACGTTTGCCCAACTATTTTGCAAATAAGACACCGGACTAGGATATAATAATAATAGGACTGAAAGGGGGTCTTAAAAATTCGAAGTGGGGCTACTAGGGCATGTAGGCTACTATATGAAAGAGCCCTGTTTGCACATTTTCAATATTTTTTTCTTTTTTAGGGTTCCGTACCACAAAAGGAAAAAACGGAACCCTTGTAGGATCAGTCGTGTGTCTGTCTGTCTGTCCGTCCGTCACAGCCAATTTGCTCTGAATCTAATGGCCTGAGTAAGTTGAAATATGGTCACAAAAAAACTTTTTAGCAAAAAATAAAACCGACTTCTAAAACAAAACACTACAAAGTGAAAAATAACTTTAATTTCTGAAGTCGGTGTCTTTCGTTTTGTATTTTCGTTTTTTGCCACCGACTTCCGAAATTACAGTTATTTTTCACTTTGTAGTGTTTTGTTTTAGAAGTCGGTTTTATTTTTGCTAAAAAGTTTTTATTTTTCACTTTTTAGTTGTGGAACCTACCCCACACAAATTCGAATACATAACTGAGCACAATAATTGTAGATATAGCCATGTAAATAACAGTGATAGGAAGTTATTAAAACATCATCACATCATCCATATAAAATAAGTGGCAAATATACGCATTATTGAAGCTAACTCAAAAACTCCCCAAGCAAAGTTAATAAAATTTATATGGGACCACCTCGGAGGTATACCCTTTCAAACAAAAAAGAAATTTTCCAAATCGGTCCATCCGTCTTTGAGTAATCGCGTAACAAACATACAAAAAAAAACAAACAAAAAAAAATACAGACGAATTGAGAACCTCCTCCTTTTGGAAGTCGGTTAAAAATTCATAGATATACCAAATTTCAACTTAATCGGTCCTCTAGATTCGGAGCAAATTAGCTGTAACAAACGGACAGACACACAGACACATGAGTGATCGCATAAGGGTTCCGTTTTTTTTTCCTTTTGAGGTACGGAACTCTATAAAAGAAACAAGTTTGCGAGCATACTAACGTATTTGAAATAGTTCAAGTTATGTTTAGAAAGTTATTACGCTCACAACAACGATAAATATTTCCTGCGTGGGTAGTTTCTTGCTTGCAAATTCTTTTGGCTAACTGTACATCAATCAATATTTACCTTACAAAATCCTTTGATATATCAAGCAATCCATCACATATTTACACAACAAAAAATCATTTCCCACATTCCAGATTAATTCGATTTCCCGATTATGTACCAAAGATTTTAATGGAAATAGGAAAACACATCGGTTGTAGCGGATATCTGTGTACATACAATTATTTTGATCTCTTCACGCATACGCCGTGGTATGGAAATTAAAACAATGGAGCGCTAATGGGAAACGTCAATCAATGCGAGAATGTTAGGCAGAGCGTAAAAACAAATGAACTTCCTGTGAAAAATTGTGCGAACATTATTTCTGGTATTTATGAACGGGTTCGGAGATTGATTGAATTGAAATGGTTCCGTATGAGTAATAAACAACAAAGTGTGATTGGTTCTTAGGTATAGATAAAAGAGTTTCCTTTACAAAACAAGATGAAAGATTCGGATATTGCGAATTTTTTTCTTTGATTACGATTTTTTAAACGAGAAGCTCTTTTATACAGATAAATCGGGTAATAACAAGCCAATTTTTCAGTCAACAAATATGTTTTTATCAAAGAAAAAATGTGACGTTTTGACAGATTTCCTTTATGAAAAACTCTTGTGAGAACTGTAAAAAACAAGTTGTATTAGTAAATCTGTATATACAGAGCGAAAGGTAGGTATTTACTCCCTGACTTAACAGATAAAAAAAATATTATTGCGGTCGGGGGACCTCTTAGATTAAAAAGCGTTCCACAGAACGGTCCTCATTCTACGCTGTGGGTCGGTGAATGGAATAAATAAGGTATGTATTCGTATGTAGTTAATATCTTGATTAAAATATAAGGAAAAGCTGGTGTATTACTTTGTGATATGTTTATGAAAGAGTACCTCGCAAGATAGCTTTCTGTGATAAGATCGCCCATTATGTCATTCTGTGTAAAATTACTACATATAGTGTCTGTAATTTATATGTTGTAGCTACATCATAAAGAGTATCTATCTACCTACCACAGAGTTTTTCTGTCGAAGAGTTTCTGTGGCTTTAAGATGTCTGTATTAGTTGAAAGTAAAGAGATATTTTCAGCTACATAGACCAGTTTTTAGGGTTCTGTACCTACCTCAAATGGAAAAACAGAACCCTTATAGGATCACTTCGTTGTCCGTCTGTCTGTGTGTTAAGACCCTTTATCTCAGGAACGCGTGGAGGTATCAATTTGAAATTTATATCAAATACATAGATCTTTTCAGAAGCTTGAACGAGGAAAACGCAGCAGACGGACTGGTCGTCGACGGAGGGCGGACAATGTCTTATGTTTACGGGAGTGACAAGGCAGCTCCCATAAATAGATTCAGAGGGACGGTGGACTCCGCCGCCCCACATCCAGCAAGACCCGAGGCTGCGACACGTAGTGTTCCACGCGTGCCCCTATCAGACGTCGCGGGGGCAGTCTTCTCACTCCCCCCGCGGGCCTGAGCTGGACCGAAAAGGCGGCCCGGCACCAGCCGGGGATCATGGAAGGCGCACAAGTTCCCACGATCCCCGGTCCAAGTGTGAGAAGGGAACAACAGGGTGATTTTTGGTCAGTAAAAGTCTGACAGACTCCTCCGCCCGCCCCAGGGTGGAGAAGTTCCATGAAGATTTTCCACCTCGGAACAAAAAATAAAAGGTTAGGTTACGATTAGGTTAACTGCTGATGATGCAAGCTATTCTAGCACAAATCGATCCAAGACAGTTACTGTTATAGAGTACTCAATCAATTTCCTTAGTTCCTCTGTCTCTATTTCTGTTGTACATTAAAGATGGCAGCTTGCGATATCTTCCTCATATAAAACGTGCCGTGTTTTCGAATCGTTTCGTGACTTCCTTTATTAGCTATAAACACTACATGTGCGTGCGTCCTTATACGAAACGCTTTGAAAAGAGCAATTTACGGACGACGGAAAAATGCCCAGATTGGAGATTATTCTTCTTCTAATGATTTTAGACATTAAATTCAGATTATTTCATAAGCTAATTTTGCAAAAGATAAGTAAGTGATTGCATTATTTTTTTGCAATTTGTTTTAAAATAATTTTCGGCTAAACAAAGTTTTACAAATGCTGCAGCATGATGGGCTGTTTTCTGAACTACCTGCCTAAATTTATTTAACTACATTTTTAATAGGTAATTTGTTTTGTTCTGGTACTCAAATAACTAATTTTCTTTTTTTTTTATAGAAGTCAATATACATACCTATTTTTTTTAAACGCTCACGTGCCGATGATACACCATTGAATCTTAAGAAAGAACCTGACATTATATGTAAATAAACTTATATCATATATCTGATCAAATTAAATTAGCTAATTAAACTCCGCAGGCGTGATGGGTATCGATACCTAAACATGATATCACAAAAAATAAATTAACTTCATGATGTTTTTTTTTTGTTATCCGATAGTGTAGTCACTTAAAATATCAGTTTAAAAATCAGTTTTTTTTTTGTAAACTTCACAGACGTGATCAGTATCGATATCTCTACACAATAAAACAGATTTTATCAACTCATACTAAACTTCAAGTAACAACATTATCAGCGGTCATTGACCAAAAAAAAATCAAATAATTTTTATTTTGTCGTGTTTAAATATATACCAATCACTTCTGCGGAGTTTGTCTAATTTAAAAATAGCGTAAAATAATAATAATAATAATATCCTGAAACATTATTCACACACGGTCATCTGATCCCAAACTAAGCAGAGCTTGTACTATGAAAACCAGATAACTGATATAATACATACACTACTTTTTTTTTTGTAAATACATACTTATATAGATCATTACACCCAGACTCAGGACAAACAGACATGTTCATGCACACAAATGTTTGTCCTGAATGGGAATCGAACCCACGACCTGCGGCATAATAGGTGGTATCTTAACCAACCTCGCCAGTTGGCCTGTCTGCGATGCAAAATACCATCATCCAATGGCGACCGCGGGCTTAAATTAGTTGTGAACCTATGCGGTTCTTACGTATATAAGCGGACAGTTGAGGAGTAACATTTCAAATTGAAATATACCATGCACACTTTTTCCTAGGAAAAATGTAAATGAACTGTCAACATTCGACAGTTTTGACTTTTTGATTGAAACAGTCGGTTACCAGTCAATTAGGACAGGTGATTGAAGCTTACTGTACAAACAAACAATTACACGTCCAAATATTTAACGAATTTCTCACCAAATTTATATTGTGTGTTTTGTGTTGCAATCAATCAATCGACTAATTAATCTAGTACCAAACAAAGCACTCATTTTTAAGCCGGTCTATTCTGTAAAAATCGCACATTAAAAACTTAGGTGAAGTGAGCTTGGGCACGCCACAATTGCGGCGATAAGTCCCCTCTTTGAGGAGTGGTTGGAGAGGCGTCACCCCAGCCTCACCTTCCGCGACACGGTTGCTTCGGAATGTTCCTGTTCCGGATAAGGCGTGAGGAAATGCCCGGGTGTTACCATTGTGTGGATCGCCATTATGAGGGTTGCGGGTTGTTCGAAAGAGTTACCGTGGCCCAACTGAAGGAACACGGGTGGGTTTTAGTCAGTAGAAGTCTGACACGCCCTCCCGCTCCACCCAGAGCGGGAGAAATTATTTGATGATTTCTCATCCAAAAAAAAAAGGTGAAGTGAGCTCGAAGTTAGCGGTCATTTCATCATCAATGCTCTAGGCCCTAGAGCCTAGTCTATAGTGTCAATCCCTAGAGTCTAGGGATTGACACTATTGACACCTCACTTCACCTAAGTTTTCTCGGTGAGATTTAGACTAGCATTTAGGGCGAATTTCACCAATGAAACTGAACGCGTTCAGCACATCAAAACCTCGTTCAAGAGCTGTCAGTGTCAAAATTGTTATGGAATATTGACACAGGTGTTGAACTCGGTTTATAAGTACTCATCGCGTTCAGTTTCATTGGTAAAATCAGCACTAAGTATAGCCGGTCTATTCTTTAAAACTATCACCGTGAAAACTTAGTTTTTTTATTTTTATTTTTAGGTTTCCGTACCTCAAAAGGAAAAAACGGAACGCTTATAGGATCACTCATGTGTCTGCTCCGACCCCAAATAAATTGGGACAAGGGCAGGAGATTGAACGAGTACGAAGTGAGTTTAAAGTGAGCTGTCATTATATCTGATGCAAGGGCAATATTGGCACTACTGACCTTCACTTAAGTTGTTACGATGAGATTTTTACAGAATAGCTCGGCAGGTGTTGAGTTTTTTTTTCTTTTTTTTCTATCAATTAATTAAGTTACACTTCTACAACTATAAGGATCTTTTGGCGTCGAATTACGTTCTTTTGGCGCGATTTCAGGTTTGGTCCCATAGTAACAGCGGTTGGTAAACATTTGTACAATATTTTTGTAAAGTGTAATGAAAAAAAAAAAACCGGCCAAGTTCGTGTTCGTTCAGGATCGTGTTCGTTCCTACGCACAATGAAGGGTTCCGTAGTTGGCAGGAATTTATCCCAAAATCAAACTTAACATTGTAGTTAAAAACATGTCTTCCCATACATTCAAACTGCAAATGTAAGTTTGTACGCACAATATCGAGAGATTTACTGTGTTATTTTAAGGCCGACTTCTTATAAATATTCCTGTAATCTATAGGTATAGTACTATTTTCTGTATTTTTTTTTTTTTTTTTTTTAATATTAGGCTCGCTAGTTTCGGAGATAAGGGGGAGGGGAATGGGAATGGGTAACTTATAAACAATTTATTTTATATTATAATTATACAAAAAATATATTTGAGACCCTCAATAATCCCTTTCATTTGATATGTCATACTGTACAGTTTGCAAAACTTTTTTTCTTTAATTTTCTTATTTGTCTCCCAAAATTGAGCTCCATGGTCAAAATTTATTTATTTACGTTACATATCCGTGTTTCAAATGTCTAACAAATTTCATATTAATCGGTCCATTCGATTCGGAGCAAATTAGCTATGACAGACGGACAGACAGACAGACACACGAGTGATCCTATAAGGGTTCCGTTTTTCCTCTTCAAGTACGGAACCCTAACAAGATGGCGGCGTTAGGTCCCTTTTTGGCCACGCGCCAAAAGATTCTTGTACAGCTATGTACCTACCCATTCTTATGAGTTTTATTGCCAGTTTATTCTGTGTTTCCAACAGTCCTTTTTTGTGAAAACTTTCAGTAAAAAGTAGCCTTGAAAGATAAACTTTTCTCGATAATCAGCAAAAATATCAGAATATAATTAAATCATTGCAACCTTTTGCCTAAAAAAAAATGTATATCGTCAAAAGATTCCTTGACTTAAAAGAAAGAAAGAAAGAAAAATATTTTATTTGGGACACGCACAGGAAAAACAAACAGTAAAAAAGAGCATAGGAAACTAACAAAATTAACATTAAAAAAATAAAACAAAAAAAATACAAAATATAACAAATAAAAATTCCTGTGCGAGGCCAAAAAGGCTCCTATCTCAGCATAAAGCTGCAATATTTAAATAAATACCGCAACGCTGGTTTCTGATAGGGCCCATGTGATGCCACGGATACACCTACGGACATCTACAAATCCAATAGGGGAATAAAAAGATAATAAAATACACACAATAGAATACCTATAATTTAAAGAAAAAATAAAATAAACTAATAACCATAAATAGTGTATTCATTAGTCGAATCACTCCCGACGCCAGACGCTCCAACCAAGCAAAAGCCGCACTCCTAAATATTAAACAAGGATAACGTAAAAGCGACGTCACACATTGTTTTGATAATCAACAGATGTTTGGTTTCCTTTCAAATAATATTATTTTTTTATATATTTATATACATCTGTTGATTATCAAAACATTGTTTGATATTACTTTTCCGTTATCTTCTGTTTAATATTTAGTGCGGTTTTTAAGTCTACTGACTTGTACTTAAAAAAGTAAATACATTTAGCGAGAAACCATTAATCTGAAAATCCCCTATATTTTTGTAATTGACCCTCTAGCAAATATACAGGGTTATTGGTAAAACACCAACAACCTCTTAAGGGGTCATTGTACTCATCATTATGAACAACTTTACTATGGGACCAAACCTGAAATCGCTAAAAAAATCAGCTGTTCAGTATATTTATGTTCGCTTATTTGGTCAAAATGTACTGAACAGCTGATTATTTTTTTCGCGATTTCAGGTTTGGTCCCATAGTAACAGCTATTCATAATGATAAGAACAATGACCCCTTAAGAGGTGGTTGGTGTTTCACCAATAACCCTATATATACCCGACTTTTATTTATTTTACTTTGGTAGTTATATGTTGGCTCCGATTGAATAGTAAATTAGGATCTGAACTTCTGAACCCTGCCTCCCTGTTATGTGGCCCGTAATGATTTTTGTTTTTATTATTCAAACATCGGGATCAGAGTCGGGTGAACCACAATAGTAACCTAAATAAGCAACGACGCCTATTTATCGTAACCACGTAAAAATGCAAATTCAAATTTTAATCCAAATTCAATTAATTTGCTCGTTAAACCTTTCCTGGCAATCGCTTGCTGCAAAATTTAATTGTCATGAAAGACCTGATGTTTTACAGGATTAAAAAAATATTAACGAACATATCAGGTTTACTCTGACAGGGTAAAAGGGTCAGTAAGTAAACGCGGGTGGTGAACTTTTTTTTGTGAATTCGTTGGTCTTTGATAATCATGGGTACGCAAGCGTAAATCGGCAATTTTATGTGTAGGTTTTGTATCTACTAATTTCTCATTCAAAAGTGATTCTAGTTTCCCTATGACTAAGCTTTCATCGAAAATATGTATAAACTTGGTATGTACAAGTTCAAACTTGACTTTATTAATGAAATAATAGGCATTTATGGAACCTCCCTTAAAAGGCCCACGAAGCATGCATAGTTCATACAAACGAAATACCAAAATAATTTGTAAATCAAACATATTCTTAAGGTAATGTGTATTTATTCCGATTGGATTATAGAACATCTGGGTTCCCAAACATATATTTTGTAAGGACACTGATGTGAAGACGAGATATGAGGAATTTAAAATTTCTATAGAAAACTTATTTTTCTCATATCTCCTGTTTAAATCAATGTTATTATGTAATATATATTTGGGAACCTAGATATTCTGTAGTCCAATCGGAATAAATACACACTACCTTTAGAATATGTTAGATTTACAAATTATTTTGGTACTTCGTTTGTATGAACTACGCATGCTTCGGGAGCGTCTTAACGTGCCTAAATAAGTTTTCACTTCAACTATGTATATTGCATATCATGCGCGATGTCGCGACGTCGCAGTGACGCGGTGACGCAAACCCTCTACCAAAAATCGCTCAACGCGCTTAAAGAAGTTTTCACTTCATAAATCATTATTATTATTATTTGTCTATTGCTACTACTGCTAAGAAAATCTGTAGGCCTAGACCAAATGACATTCTCTCATCGATAACGATCATGGAAAAGTCAAAAATGTATTGGACCGAAATCGGAGACGATTGATACCGAAAAGTTTATGTCGATCCTGTTGTAAGTGTTTGTAGAAATACGAAACGCCTTGAAAGCGATCTCCACTTGCCCTTTTAGTTTGCGTATTGTCAACATTCTACAATTCCCGTAATTTCGAAATCCTCTGAAGCAGCCCTGATACGTGGAACACACACATGTGTGTGCGTAAGAAAATCTCTTTATATCAAAATCAAAAGTCATTTATTCAAACTAGGCGGAGAATCAGCACTTTTTGAACGTCAAAATTACATAAGTCAGTCCCCCAAAACGCCCGCCCTTCACCACTTCCTAGTGCTTTAGCTGGGGAGAAGAAGTGGCGCAACAAACTCCCCAGCAGCACAGCTGTCTGATCAGTTAAAAAAAAAAATGAATCTATTCAACACTGAGCATAATAATTTAGGTACATTACGCAACACAAAACATTAAATTAAATTATTTGCTATAAGTAAGCTAGCACACGCCAATATACAAAAAAAAAAAATAATCGAAAACTATACTCAAGCAGAAATAAAAACACAAAACTAAAAACGTAAGCAGAACTTTATACCTAAATAAAGGCCTCCAGTAATATAGGCTGTGCCCACTTACATATTTGAGGATTGTATATGAAGCTGTAACTCGAAGTCACAAATGATAAACTAGGACCATCGAAGTAAAATAAACAAAGTTAATTACTAATAACAAAACAAAACCAAGGACAGCAAGACGACCAGTCACCACAAGCAGCACCCGTATAATATGTATATAAACGTATATCTTCTATATATAAAGGTAAAAAAAAAACATCATCCAATGGCGACCGCGGGCTTTATTGTGAACCTATGGGGTTGACATTCGAGCACACATTGACATGACATATATGTTTTTTTTTATTGTGAGTGATACGGGTCAAAGTTCATTAACCAACCCCAGTTCTAAATTCTCAGCAAATAATATTTATGTTGGCAGAAACTAAACTAAACTATGTAGAAAATAGTACGTAGTAAAATTAACGTTTACCCGCCTCATAGGATTAAAATACCGAGAGAAGCGGATAGCATTTGTAAGTACATTTAACTTCAGTCATAGTTGCAAATTCTGCTTAGTTTAATAAAAGCGTGCATACAGAATGTTAATAACGTCGCAAATAGCTGTCAAATAATTATTTTGCTGTTTTGATTAATTTGTGAATGTTACTGGATGAGATTGGTGTTTAGCAAGCAGTTTTGGCTCAGTGATATACATAGGTCCCGACTTAAGAGTTGTAGGTCGTGGGTTCGAACGCAAGGAGATATGGGCCCAACCCACCCCATATCTGGGCGAAAAGGGGATAACAGTTCAAACTTTCATCCATCATTCATTCCAAAGTCCAGTCATCAAACACAAACACTCACACAACATGCCCACCCTCACACACACACACACACACTCACACAAAACTCAACACTCACTAACACCACTCAAGAGCATGCACGCACTAAATTCCCTTCGTTTTAAGATGTTTTAATTTTAATTTTATTGCATAATTGTTAAGTTCTAAAATCGAGTGAAGACACTGACTCCTGTAACACAGGTACCACCTAGCTCAGGAGTTAGGGCTTCAATTGAAAGTGTTACATCTATTTTTATGTCAATAAAACATTTTGATTATTATTATTAACATTGTCCTCGTGTAAATTCCACATAATGTCAGATGACAACACAGGAAAACCACCTCACGGTGGTTTTCAGCTGCAGCTCACAGCTGCAACTTTTGAGCTGTAACAGTGTTACAATATTAATCATTGCGATTCATCATCAATATTTAAGAGCACAAATTTCATAATCTCATCCAGTGCCATATAATCAGCCTATAATGTTCCCACTTCTTGGGCATGATAGGCCTCCTCTATTCGAGTGGGAGTGGGCTGTGATACACGCACACACTCACACACACATCCGACTTCGCCAGTGTCTCGGACGGTACCGCGAGCTCCTGCGCTCACACACATATTCATAACGTATTTCGACGGTCCCTATTAACAATGTCGGATATACATTTTTACCAATATTCACTTTTTTACATAAATCGAATTAAATTTTTTTTTTAAATCTTCACTGTCAAAACAAACTTTGAACTGAGGGCAGTTCAAAGTTTGCCCTAACGATAAAAAAGAATCTTTATGATATTAACAATGTCCGTTCTGCGAAAAAGACCACTGTTCAGTAGGAACTAAACAGTAGTCTCATTTGTATTTGCTAGCCACAAGTAGAACGCGCGTCGCCATCGCTTCGTGAGATAAAAATACTATCTATACAAAATCAATCTGCCTAGCCTTTTCCCAACTGTGTTGGGGTCGGCTTCCAGTCTAACCGGATGCAGCTGAATGCCAGTATTTTACATGGAGCGGCTGCTTATCTGACCTCCACAACCCAGTTACTGGGTAATACGATACCCCTTGGTAAGACTGGATGTCAGACTTAACGTGCTTTCCGAGGCACAGAGGAGTCTCGGTATGTAAAGATGGTCACCCATCTACGGACCAACCCCGGCAAGCGTAGCTTAACTTGATGGATCGACCCGTGCAGCTGTTATTACTTAGCCACGAGCTTCTGGCCGTGTAGTAGTTTAAAAATACTATATAAACATAGTATCCTTTAGCAATGTGGCAATGCTAAGTAGTAGAAGGAATAGTGAATCTAAGACAAACAGCAATGAATGCTGCACAATCTACCTGATTCAGGGTAAACAGGACATCTGTAATTCTGTTTTGCTAATATCGGCTCTACTGCAATGACTGTTTGAGGGTGCAAGCTTGAAGCTACCAGATTTTAGTTGATGAGGTGGGGTCCTATTTTTGGCGGATTTAGATAATGTGGCGTAATACTCTACGCGGAGATTTTTTTTTTTTTATTTATTTAACCATTTATGCACACACAAATAAACAGACAAGAATAAAAGAACAGAAAAATACGTACAAAGGTGATGCTTAAAGAAATCTCTTCCAGTGTGAAAAAAAATATAGATGAGAAAATAAAATACATAAAATCTAAAAAAAAATTACTTTGCAAATAAAACATATAATAAATGCTTAAATAAATACATACTTCTAAAATAAATATCAACTAATAACTATGACGAAATGAAGAGATAGTGTTCTTTCACTCTTCTTTTAAATACTGCAACAGTTTCGCAGTCCCTAATGTCAGGTGGAAGTGAATTCCACAACCGAACCGCGTGCACAGTGAAGGAGTAGGAGTAGAAGTCGATGGAATTGGAAGGAAATTTAAAGAGGTTTCTAAGATGCGACCTGCAAAGCACATCAGAAGGGCGTAGGAAAAGCGTTCCCGTAAATAGGAAGGTGTTGTAGAAGGATTGTGAAGGATTGGATGTTAAATAGCAGACACAATATGCGAGAGTTCCTGCGAAGTCGACCAGGGAGCCACATGAGTGTTTATAGTCTGATCCAGATTTAGACCATCGATCAATTTTTGAAAGTGGAACTTAATTCTGACTATGTACAAAAATAAATTTTAAGGTTTCTGTTTTGTTTTTAGAACTCAGTCGAAATATTGGGTGACATATGAAATATCCGTTTTACGTAGAAAAAAATAAACAAAATTTTGCCCTTTTAATGGAAGTTCGTTGATACCTCTGCTAATAGAAATCTCGGGTACGGGAATCGATGAACTCTTTAAAGGCGTTTTTCACCGCCTTGTGTGATTGGAAATTTTGTCCCGGAGCTCATTGTTAAGATCAAAAATTCCAGAAAGGAAGCGATCAAACTAAAATCGCACCGTGCGTTTACTCATGGTACCTTGTCCATACAAGTCACGTGGGCTGGTAACGTCCCATTTCTACAGGTTTTTGATTATTTTAATACCTTTAAATCAAATTCCTTTTTTATTTTTTTTAATAATCTATCGAGATCGTTGGTATTATATAATGTTGGTATCATAAGTATGTATGCTATTTTTTACAGTTATTTTGGTATTTTTGGTATTTCATTAATCATAAAAATTGACAATATTGTCTATACTGACAATTTTATATGAATAAATGAATGCTCTTAATAGTGCGTGTTATCTGTGCTGCGATGGTGCCACGACGGCACTCATATTCAAAAATAGCGTGCATGGTTACAGAAACATCGATAACTAAGAAAAATCGAACGGCGGGAAAACAAATGAATGATTTTTGAAAAAAAAAATTGTCTTGATAAATTATAAAATTAATTTGAATTTGGAATTATAAATAGAATGAAAGATATTGATCTTCACGCTAGCCGGTATCAAAAATCGCCAAATTAGTGTTTAGATATCGATACCCATCACGTCTGCGGAGTTTCGCTAGCTAATTTAATTTGACCCTGTATTTAGGTTGAACCTCCACTTGTGTGTAGTTTAGTAAATGCCTCGTTAGCTGATTTAATGTGGTTCTGGCCGTGATCTGAATCAAGTCGTATATTAGCGGGTTCAGTTGACAAAAACTTGGTACTGGTAATAAGGTGGGGTTACAGTATAGGCGTTATCAGGCACCCAGGGCAGACAGACTATACAATATGTCCCGGAATTAACGCACACTACCGAACACCCCCAATTAGAATATTATGTTATAATCACAATACATACACTGAATTTTTACTAGTACAAATCATTGTTTATTTACTAAATTATGTAGTTATACTATTTTTAGAGAAAATTGTAGTCACATTAAAAATCTACGCACGCACATAGATGCACACGTATAAGAGTCTAGCGTAGAAGGTACTTCGTCAATTTTGGTTTGTTTTGACTGTACAGCGAAAGTGTGACGGTAATTTAAGTACTTAGTTTTAATTATTATTGGGATCAAAATATTACCTGTATTAAAAATGACAGAAATCGATTCAGTAAACGATTATGCACCAACTACTTTCATAATATGCATTAATTCAGTTGCACATTGTATAGTCTGTGATTTTCACCACGACGAGATACTTATTTGCATAGTTACTGTGTGGCCCGATAAGAGAAGAAGTCAGAAATTACCCGCTGCCCATAGAGCAGAACTGATCACTCAGCGTCTGCGCCAGTCAATTTAAAAACTAATTAGGTATTATTCGTATCATTGAAACTAAAAGATATAATTTTGTACGATATACCTAAATACAAAAATTATATTCAAGAAGCTGTCTCTATGGTTTATTAATATTTTATTTTTTATAACGTAAAAATGTGTACCTATATTTTTTTTTTGTAATATTTTCTACTCTATTCTATTATGCAAGTACCCAAGGGTACTTGAATATCCCATGGTAAATTGGTGTATTTAATTTATTGTACAACACAATATTTAAAAAACAAGCCACCGATCGCTGCTGTAAGTCTCATGTTTAAAATTTTACAAAAATATTTACCTAACAAATGATGATTTAACAAACATTTACTGAAACTTAGTCAAAATATTTACAAAGTAACATTTTCTAATAGTTAAGTATGTCTAAAATTCTGATTATTTGTTATTTCTCATGAATGACAGTAAGCTAGTATTCTTGTTGTTAAACTCCAAGCGAAATATTCTTAAATGGTTTATGTTTATAGTGCAACGAATGGGCATCGAATACAAGACCTCTCGTCATTCTGCACCAAAAGCCAGGAATAGGCATCCCAGTAGCTAAAACAATGGCATGAAAGGAGGTTAATTAATAATAATCTTTAATTCATTCATTAATTTACTGATAGATACCGCACACCCTAAAGGAACTCTTGTGCGAAACATGCTTCTAGACAGCGGGTCTAGAAGCATATTTCGCACAAGAGTTCCTTAAACAACGAAGGTGAGCGCTAAGGAAGGATTTTTGAAAATCCTTCCCCTAGAGGTTAAATAAAGGATGAAAGTTTGTATAGAAGTTAGTCATCTTTGCTGATGAGAAAAACCCATCGGACAAGCGGCTTGTTTCCCAATTAAATTAATCAATCAAAATCAATCAACTCATCCTATCGCAGTCCACTGCAGCTGGATATAGGCCTAAGCTGATACACAATACCTTGTCTCGGTCGCACTATTCCTTTTCTGTGTTCAGAAGGCGCCGAAACGTGCGCGGGTATGTAGACTTTAAAATGCCACCAAAGCAGTGTTCATTTAAATGCCAATAACGCACGATTTTGAAGCGCAAAATATAGTTATTGAAGCAGACAAAACAGTGACCTGAAACAAATACTGTTTGATACGCACAGTCACTTTCATGTATATATGTCACCGTAAGATTGTGAGAACTGGGTGAAATGGGGTTGCTAGGTTAGAACTGTGACTAACCACCAGTGAGCCCAGTGAGCGAAGAGAGCGGTCCGCGGCAGCGGCCGGTACCAGTTTGATACCAGTTCACGATTTATTGGTTTCCCATGGATAGATTATTATAGCGTGTTCATGTGGCTCGAAATTGACACGAACTAGGAGATTTAATATAATTTTAAAACCGTGCGTTATAAGCGTTAAAATTATCATTGCTTTGATGGCATTTTAAGGTCTACATACACCCGCGCGGGTTCACGACGGCACTGTCGCCTACTGAACACGGAAAAGGAAATGCGCGTCCCGGTCCTCCGCCTTCCGCATCCAGTCTGTTCGAGCCATTATTTTAAGGTTAGCTGTCTTACGATAGGCTTGCCGATACGCGGTCTCCACCAGCCATCGGACCTTCGACAAACACGGCCACTTCAGTTTTCTAACCCTGCAAGATCAGTAACTCCGGTACATTCCCGATTTTTTTCTAATGAAATTATGACTATTTATCTCCACAAATTACATTCATATACTAGTTATATTAAGTTGACTGGTATTATAAAAAAATTGTAATTTGTTACGACAAATTACAAAATTATGTCAAAATGCCTGTCAATTAGGCAGGCAGCTATGCCTAGGCCTGTATTTTAGAACTCCAGATTTTGGATCTTATACTTCAAAGAAACCCCGAGCTTGCTCTATAGCACGCTGAACCTTGAATTTGCAGACCTAATGCTTTCACTCTCTACTATTTTCTGGCTTTTTGTCTGACGAGCACATGTGCCAGAAAAAAGGTGTTGTGGCTCCACCGAACAGATAAAATATCAATTCTGTGTATATCACAATGGCTTTACCTACATGCATATAATTGCAGAAGCTACTGTCTTGCTTGTGTGTGTTACAACAGAGCGTTCAAATCTGGGCAAGTACTAAAGAGATATTTTTAATTCATATGTACTTACCTACTTCCTAAGCTGTTCATCTTGGACATCACTGACATCGGTGATGGAAAAGAAATTGAGGAAACCTGGACTTATTCAAATCAAATCAAATCAAATGTCATTTATTCAAACTAGGCTGAGAATCAGCACTTTTTGAACGTCTAAATTACATAAGACAGTCCCCTAAAACGCCCGCCCTTCACCACTTCCTAGTGCTTTAGCTGGGGAGAAGAATTAATATACTCGTTAGTCTGAAGTCGCCAAACCACATTGAGCAATAAGCGTGGTGATCAATGCTCATACCTTCTCTGTACGAGAAGAGGCCTTCGCCATGCAGTGCGAAAATAACAGGTTGGTATTATTATTACTATTTATTCACCCGTAAAGGTCCAACCCAACAATTAAAATAAAGGTCTTCAAAACAAAGTTTTCGAATTAATTCGCTTGATCACTTTTACACATTGGCACATCCCTTTTTGGGTTCCGCTAATAATGGACCCCCAACTTTAGCGGTTCCGTCTGCATACAAGTTTATTCAAATAGGTTGCTCGAAATACGCCCAGGCCTTGTCTCGTCAGAAATTAGTTTACTTCTTGTTTTGTCAGTATTTTTTTGGGTTTCGTAGGTAAATTTTGTTTGTGGGTAGTGACTGTCAACAAGAATTTATAAATGAAGTTGGTTGAAAAGGACCAGATAATATTTCTTGACAAAAAAAGTTTTTACCTTTCCGCTTTTTGTAACCTACGGTATTAAGGCCTGGTTTTTTGAATAAATGTGAATTTTGGATAAATGTGTTTGCCAAAATGCCATTTGTTACTATTTGTTAACATGAATAAGAGGATTGTGAAGCTGTAAATTTTCATACAAAAAGAGATAACGTTTTTCTTCCCGTAAAAATAGTCTAATTTTCATAATTTTTGGCAATGTTATAGGTATAATAAAAAACTAGGTCCGTACGTTTTTATTATAAAGAAATATTGCATACGATATAAGTTATTAGCATCTAAATATCTATATTTTTGACATAAAAACATCCTCGAGCATTTTTATTTTTTTAAATTAAAATAAATTGAATTACTAAAAACGAAAAACGTACAGACCTAGATTGAAGTGTACTAAATATAATGAGACCAAAATTGTCTCATTTCGTAAAGGTTTAGGGGAGTGAAAACGTTATCGCCCGAAACAATATTTATGTATATAATTGTATGAAATCTAGGTAATTGCCTCCAAAAAACGCGCCGCGTATCGGCACTTCACAATCCTCTTAATGCCTTTCACATTTAGGCAGAATGCAACCATTGGTTACTATGTTTAACCAATGGTTGAGTTAACTACGGATTGAAAAACCGGCCCTAACTTGTTGACTTGCTGAATATTTTTATCACAGTGAGTATGTAATAGTCATTCTTTTGCCTAAGAATTTAATAACGTTCGGGCCCAAATCAGAGGAAAATACAATAAGCCCAACTATGTACGGGCAATTTTTTTCCCACAGCGATGTTTTTTCACGTACTGGATTTTCAACGCACTGCTTAGCGCCGAGAGTTAAAAATCCAACAGTGTTCTTTTTTGACGCGCTGGGATGTGCTCTTTTGGATTCTCAATGCTTGGCTCAACACAGAGAGTTCCAGTGCACGATAAATCCCGCCGCGATATTTTTACGTCTGTGCGAACGTGGGCTAAAGAACTGCAATAATTAGTACCTCATTACGTAGGTAAATATTCTGCGGAACCCACACAAAATACATCTTTTATTCTTAGCCCTTTTCGTGGTGGTTTTTGGCAGAAATATTATTAAGTTAGAAATTAATTTTGGACTCGCTTCTTCCTTCTTTGTTGTTTAAATGGTTTCCCTTATTATTTTGTTTGCAGTTCTTATTTTCACATAATAAGTATATGGGTAAATTAGCTAAAGGAAGTTATTTTAAACTGGCTTTCTAATATAATATATATATTTTTTTATAAGTTTTATGTTGTTTGGTGAAATATAGAGACAAAGACAAACAACAAGAATGGACACTATTGTAAAATCTAACATTTGGCTACGTTTTATTATTTTATAATAATAATAATCTTTATTAATTCAGACTATAATGCGATCTAAAGTGTTAGTAACAAAATAGCTTAGCCTATGCTTACTTAATAAGTAACTAAAACAACCTACTTCCAAAAAAAAAAAAGTGAAAAATAACTTTAATTTCGGAAGTCTTGTATTTTCGTTTTTTGCCACCGACTTCTGAAATCTGAAATTAAAGTTATTTTTCACTTTGTAGTTTTTTTTAGAAGTCGATTATTATTTTTTTTTTTTGCAAAATGTTTTTATTTTAGTTGTGGTACCTACCGCCTCACAAATACCACTATCTGAACCTAAATTAGAACATCATCTACATAAAAAGTGGGAAAAATATGTTTTATTGAAGCTAACTCAAAAACTGCTCAAGCAAAGATACATTCTACATGGGACCAATTTCGAGGTATACCCTCCCGAATAAAATAAGAATCTTTCAAATCGAACTACTCTGTAAAAAGTTACGCGTGGTCGTACATAGAATATATATACCAGATGACTTTTTTACCGTCGTGAAAAAAATAGGCTACAATAGGTGAACGGAGTAGACGCCTATGGCATACCTAGTTTTTTTTTTTTTGTTTTTTCAATAGGTTAGACAGAAATTGCTCTACCAATAAACACTACACCATTTGAAGTAAACTAGAACCATAAAAACAGAAATTTTGAAAAAACTTTATATCGTTAAAAAATATCGGAATTCATATCATACGCACTACGCATCCTCTGCGCATGAGTTTTTATGTATATTTTTTTTAACTAGATATACCATAGGCTTCTACCCCGTTCACCTATTATACCCTATTTTTTTCAATTCGGTAAAAAGTCATCCAGTATATAGGTATACGTGTCGACTTGAGAACCTCCTCATTTTTTTCGTCGGTTTAAAACAGATCGGGTGCCATTTTCTAGTGCCCACACTAGCGTGCTGAGCGAGCCGAGGCACTACGAAAGCGCGGCAATCGCGACAACCTGAATGCGTTATTGTATTGGATACGCAGAGCATTGTAAACTTTTTGGGTATATGTGAGCCACAGAGCTCCCGAGTACAGTGCTGTATGCCTTAAAAAGGATTATACTCAATACTCAATATCTTTATTGCTTTACCATAATGTGTACTTAGGTGGTAAGTTCTACGAGTATATAATTGAGATCATTATGGACCCTGTAGGGCACAGCAAAAGGGTAGGAGAGAGGAAGCCCTGTTTTAGGAGATCATGAATTATTATGAATTATTGCTATATTTTTTAATGTATTATTTGTTATTATTTATTAATAATTACCATATCATTAATATATTTCAAACATAACTATAAATTGCGTGATTGTCATTAATTATTGTTAACAATTATTATTCTTATATTATTAGTAATTTCCTTAACATTTATTATACTATCTTACTTTCTTTTTACTTTTTTCTATGTTTATCGTTTAAATATTCATCTAAGGAATAATAGCATTTGTTTATCAGTAATTTTTTAAGTTTTATTATAAATACTATATTGAAATTTTCTTCTTTCTTTATTATGTCTGGTAGTTTGTTGTATATTTTTATAGACATTACGTAGGGACTTGTAGAATGCATTTTTAGCCTGGATGTTGGTATGTTTAGCCTAGATCCGTGCCTAAGTGTGTACTGTGATTGGATGTCTTCGCGTTTTGTGTAGAACTCTTGATGCTTACGGACAAATTTACATAATTCTAGAATGTAAATACTTGGGAGGGTTCGAATATTATGTTTTAGTAAATAGGGTTTGCAGCTGTCAGTTTTAACCAAGATTCTAATTAATTTCTTTTGTAGGGTAAAGAGTGTCATTGCATCTGTACTATATCCCCAGAGTGTTACGCCGTAGCTAAGCCATGCATTGGCATACGCATAATAGGTGGTGAGAGCAGTTTGTAGATCGGTTGTCTTTTTAATTTTTCGGACAGCGTATGAAAATTTTGAAATTTTTGAACGGGTTTTTTGTATTTGTGTTTTCCAATTAATATATTTATCTATTGTAAGTCCAAGTAATGTAAAATCATCAACAGTTTCCAATTTTGAGCCGTTAAATATGAAGTTTAAGTGTAGAGCAGCTTTTTGATAAGGGTGGAAAATTATTAATTTAGTTTTAGCATAGATTTCTAAATTATGTGAGGTCATCCAGTTACATGTTTTTTGTGAGTGTGGAACTTAGTTTTTCTTCTATGTTTGTGTTGTTTTGACATGAGACTAATAAAGATATGTCATCTGCGAATAAAACACGTCATTATTTTAGTTGAGTCTGCTGTACATCGAGAAAATCTGCGAGCCAGCATATTCGCCCTAACTCACAATGCTCGAGAGGAGCTCGTGGCTAAGTAATAACAGCCGCACGGGTCGATCCATCAGGTTAAGCTATGCTTGCCGGGGTTGGTCTGTGGATGGGTGAACATCTTTTCATATCGAGATTCCTCCATGCCTCGGAAAGCACGTTAAGCCGTTGGTTCCTGCTGTCATTCGTGGATCTTTGACAGTCGTTACAGGTGTCAGAAGCCAAAAGTTTGACAACCAGTCTTACCAAGGGGTATCGTATTACCCAGTAACTGGGTTGTGGAGGTCAGATAGGCAGTCGCTCCATGTGAAATACTGGTATTCAGCTGCATCCGTTTAGACTGGAAGCCGACCCAAACATAGTTGGCTCGGCAGATTATTTTTTTCACAATGCTATGCGCTCCCTCTCTAGGTAGATCCATATCATCTTTCAGGTGGACAGTAACCAGATGGCCAAGGTATTTAAATTGATATACCCTGTTTATGGGGTTACCTTTTTATATTGCTGACTGGGCTTGCTCTTGACTTCGATCACGGAAAGTGATGGATGAGGTCTGTGATGTAACGAGGATGCCCAGAAGATGCCTGTTCACTCTTGCTTTGCAATTGTGAAAGGGAACACAGACGATGGCAGTGAGTTCCACAGTTAAATTCAATAAACTGAGCTTAAAAGTATTAAATGTAGAACAGTCAAATTTAAATCGAGTGTATTTGGTATTGGAGTTAAAATCTATAACAAACTCCCAAACTGTATCAAGAATATTTCATCACTAAATGTTTTTAAATCAAAGCTAAAAGAATTTCTCATATGTAAAACATATTATTCAATTAATGAATTTCTAAATGACCGAATTATCGACTAAAATTGTTTTGACTTATTTAATGTAATTATATATTATGACCGAAATAATTAAGTCTAATATTGAATGTAGTATGAGGTTGACAACGACTAAACAAGTTTGACAAAACCTTGTGACAAGACCGAGAATCTTTTTTAAAATAAATAAATGGTATTCGATTTTTAAAACCAAGGAGTTTTCAATTAAAAAGATTTTAATATGACAGGAACAATGGAAATATTCCATTCCCGATACTTTTAGTGCAGCCCTCGTATAACTTGACATGTTAAACTTATTTTAATTTTATTTTTACTTATTTTTATTATTAATGTAAATCGTATGACCGAAATAAGTATATTAATGAATGTTTGATAAAGTTGACAAATAATTGACATGTTAAACCAATTTTTTATTTTATCTTATTCTAATATTTTTTTACTCATTAAAACGTAAATTGTGTGTCCCTAAAAAATGGGTAGTAATAATAATATTGACATACATACATATAAATATTGTACACCCCATGGGTAAGTTACATTGGTACAATAACGCTAATTATAAGATCTGTATTTTCACCTGTAGCAAACAATAAATAAATGAATTATGAATTAAAGTGTTATTTTTGGAAGTCGATATGTATTTTTGTAAAAAAGTTACCCTACACCAATTCATATACCACTACTTGCTATGTAAACAACAATGCTAGGAAGTATTATAGCATCATCAAGATACACAAAGTGGATTCAATATCGAAGCTAACTCAAAAACTACCCAAGGAAAGTTAATTCAATTTATATGCGACCACCTATGAAACAAAAAATAATCATCAAAATCAATTCATAGTTGGCGGAATAATCGCAAACATTAAACATAAAATAAAACTTACAGTCGATTTGAGAACCTCCTCAATTCTTTCAAGTCGGTTAAAAGTAATTTCTACGAGGGTGATGCCGAAAATATAGTTTTAACATTTTTGTACGTTTGTCTGTTTGGATGTATGCTCCCAGCACCGCGCTCACGCGATGGCGTGGGAGGGAGCGAGACAAAGCACTGGATATGTAGATGTGTAGCAATAATTATGTTTAGGTATGCCTGCAGATTCATTTTTTTTATGTTATTTAATATATTTATCAATCTATAATTTGTTTTTATTTATATATGTTTGGTTGTAGCTTAGTAAGAATAATTGCGTTATAAAATTCTAAGTACTGTTTGTTTTATTTTATTTATTTATATAGTAATTCATGTACAGATCATTTACCTGACTTGGTTTCCGTACCTACGTCTTTTTCGGGTGACCACTGAAAATCAGCGCTGTGCTGTGGGTCCCTTATAATACAGCATTATGCTAAGTGGAAGCCTTCTTGTCACAGTGATAGCGTACCAGCAGCTGCCTCCTTTTGTTTTGTGCTCGTGATTTGTGTGTTTTATATTTATTTTTGTAAAACTCGAGTTAATTATATTTTTGTATGCACGTGTTTCTGTGACAAATAAACTTATTTTTCTTTCTTTCTTTCCAGATTGGCCCAAAAACGGCTGAAGGGATTCAGATAGTTTATGACCTGGATTAATAGGGTACTTTTAATCCCGGTAGTACAGACGCCAGCACATCAAGCTATTACAATCTGTCAGATTTCTATAGTAGACTTTCGACTTTATTGCTAAAGCATTAGGTTCAAGGTTAATTGGGAAAATCTGACAGTTTCGGGTAGGTTGACCTGCTGGCGTCTGTACATTCCCTGGGATTTTTTTCCTTCATCCATTCGGGCTAAGACACGGGCAAAAGCTAGTGATAAGTAAAGTTTGATAAGGTTTCGACTACAAATGATGAAACCAGGTGTCAGTTGTTTTTACGGTCAGTTGAGTTGTTTTATAACAGAAAACTGAATAGATAGAGTAAAATAGAGTAAAAGAGCATTACTTTTCCTCTCAACTGTGAGTATTTATATAAGTATAGTATAGGTATGTTTATATATTTTAGCTTTATGTATTTATTTAAGTTTATGTTATACGTGTAGGTATAGTTAATATTTTAGTTTAAGTCTTCGCATATTTATATTTTTCTCTTCTTGTTCTCACACACTATTGTCTACATTTCTATTTCATGTCTCCTTTCGCAGGTCTGCTGGAAGAAATTTCTTAAGAAATAAGCAGTGCCTTTGTACTCCTAATTATAATTATGTATTTTTCTGTGTGTACATAAATGGTAAAATAAATAAATAATAAATAAAACTGGGTGTTTTTGTCATCATTTCTGCTAGAACACATCCACAACTGGACATAGGCCTACAGCAGGGGACGACTGGATGACTTTCGGTAGAAACGATGTCTGTGTTTTTGTACTAAATAATTCCAAAATATTTTTCAAAATCGTTCCGGTGTATTTTCAAGGAAGGTGACAGTCAATTGTTTCGTCATTTAAAATGAACCAAAAAGGTTGACACTACGGAGTTATGGACTCGCGATAAAATAATGTTGACACATGACAGTTATAGGTCGTTCGTCAAAATATTACGGCATATTTTGTGAAACTCAGCAATTTTGTGTGCTCATGGTTAAAACAGGAAGTATTAGGTTGGGGAAAAAGTCTTTTCGCATTATAGTATGTATGAACTTGTAATAAAATCTCTTTGGCTATACTATTTGTATCTGGCTGGTTTTGGTATCATTGAAAGTTTAAATTTTAAAGAACATAATTCCAAATTCAAATTAGGAAAATGTGTGATTTTCATTTGTTTTTCGTACCGTCAAGATGAGTGAATATATTTTAAAATTTTACTACAAACAAGGTAAAAATGCAACGCAAGCCGCGAAAAAAATTTGCGATGTTTATGGACCTTGTATAGTGTCTGTGAGAGTAGCACAAATTTGGTTTAAGCGTTTTCAATCCGGAAATTTTGATGTCAAAGATGCACTTCGCTCTGGTCGCCCTATTACGGATAAAATGGATGCCATTTATGAAAACACCAACACACGTCACCACCTTTATTTCAAAACCGTTATTAAACAAAAAAACAAAATTTTACAGGAGAATTTATTTACGATTTTTGCATTAGTATTTACGTCTTAATAAAAAAAAAAAACCCGGCCAAGTGTGTGTCGGACCACGCACAATGAAGGGTTCCGTAGTTGGGATGAATCCAAAGAACAAACTTAACATTGTAATTGAAAAACATGTTCTCCCATACGTTCCAACTGCAAATGTAAGTTTGTATGCACAATATTGAGAGATTTACCATGTTATTTTAAGACCATAGACTTCTTATAAGTTTTCCTGTAATCTATACTTATTGAACTATTTTCTGTTTTTTTCAAAATTTTTGTTTTAGTACTTTCTGAGATAAGGGCCGATGCAAACCTGGCGAAGTGCCACGTAAAGCGGGCTGTACTACCAAGCAAATATCAACATTGGGTATCTTAAAATAAAGTAAAAAATAAATAACCTCAGACGTCCTCTTTTGTCCGCTTTCATGCGCTATCGGACTAAATAAAGTTTATCTATTTTCAACTTGATTTGTATAAATGCAAGGTCGATATTTGTTTGGCAGTGAAAACCACGCTGCGCTGCGCTTCGCCAGGTCTGCGGCGGCCCTAAGGAGGGAATGGTCAATTTTCGTGTATTTTCTTAAATAACTTTAAAATGATTTATTTTAAAATTATTAAAAAAATATATTTGAGACCCTCACAGTAAGCCCTTTCATTTTTGATATCAAAATCAAAATCAAAAGTCATTTATTCAAACTAGGCTGAGAATCAGCACTTTTTGAACGTCAAAATTACATAAGACAGTCCCCCAAAACGCCCGCCCTTCACCACTTCCTAGTGCTTTAGCTGGGGAGAAGAAGTGGCGCAACAAACTCCCCAGCAGCACAGCTGTCTGTTCAGTAAAAAAAAAAAAAAAAAATGATTCTATATAACACTGCGCATAATAATTTAGGTACATTACGCAATACAAAACATTAAATTAAATTATTTGCTATAAGTAAGCTAGCACACGCCAATATACCAAAAAAAAAATCGAAAACTATACTCAAACAGAAACAAAATACAAAACTAAAAACGTAAGCAGAACTTTATACCCAAATAAAAGCCTCCAGTAATAAAGGGCGTGCCCACTTACATAATACGACTACATGTAAGGTCAGCAAGACGACCTGCCACCACAAGCAGCACCCGTTCACGAGTATAACGCAAAGATCAGCCATTACCCCCCTCGCCATATTTGAGGGAAGGAGACAACCCGACCCCCGACGCTACCGCAAGCAGTGACATCTAAGGGAGCATGACGAACTTGCTGCCGGTTGCTCGGGCAAGAAAAACTATGATCAATTGTCGAGGTCACTAGCTAACCACATATTGCAATACCACTCATAAAAAAATAAATAAACATTGAAATGAGTAGATTATGTCAATAATAAATAAAAATAAAATTAAAATAAATTGACCTTGAGAGTCAAACAAAATAAATAATTATATGAACTCATATAAACTGTCAGTAGGTATGCTAATTCTGGAGAAATAACATAAACATTGTCTTAAGTTAAACACAGCGACCAACTATTCTTATCGCACACGTACACACGCACATATATCACACGGAACGGTTTGCAAAACTTTTCTTTTCTTATTTATCCCCCAAAATTGACCCCATATTCAAAATTCATTTATTTACGTTACATGTCCGTGTTTGGGTCACAAAAAAACATAAGTGTACCAAATTTCAACTTAATCGGTCTATTAGATTCGGAGCAAATTGGCTGTGACAGACGGACGGACAGACAGACACACGAGTGATCCTATAAGGGTTCCGTTTTTTCTTTTGAGGTACGGAAAAAGTGATGAACTCATAAAAAGATATTGCTGAGATTATTTATGTATCGGCAAATTTAATAATTACTATTAATTTTACCGATTTAAACAAGATGGCGTTATTGCAAAAATTTCGTTTAGTAATGGTTTCGAAATAAATGTGCGATGTGTGAAAAGTTGTTATCAAATCAAAGACACAGCATTCCGATCGTATTGCACACAACATTAGAGTTTTTTTATTATTTTCAATAATTTGGTTTACTCAACACCTTACTTATTATTTCTACATACAAAACATCACGTTTTGTATGAAATAAGAAAGTCGATGGAACGAGCCGCAACACGTGCATCTCGCTGCGTGACAAAATCACATTACTGATTACGTCCCTAACACTGTTTTATATTATTATGTTCATGTTAGCCTTGCTTTGAATGATAAGAAGATTTTTTGTTTTGATTGTGATCATTCGCCTAGTTTTTTCCGAAGTAGTTTCCATACAATTTAATGAGATGTCGCTAAATTACACATTGTTACATGGAAAGACTATCATTAGATCTCCACAACCATTCTTGGCAACAGGAAAAAGGTTTCATCTTCTTAACGTATCGGTGACAAAAATTTCAAACATTTTTGGCCCAAATTTCAGCTGCGCGTGGCTAAGTAATAACAGCCGCACGGGTCGATCCATCAGGTTAAGCTACGCTTGCCGGGGTTGGTCTGTGGATGGGTGACCATCTTTTCATACCGAGACTCCTCCGTGCCTCGGAAAGCACGTTAAGCCGTTGGTCCCGTCTGTCATTCGAGGATCTTTGACAGTCGTTACGGGTCGTCAGAAGCCCGAAAGTCTGACAACCAGTCTTACCAAGGGGTATCTTATTACCCAGTGACTGGGTTGTGGAGGTCAGATAGGCAGTCGCTCCATGTAAAATAGTGGTATTCAGCTGCATCCGGTTGGACTGGAAGCCGACCCCAAACATAGTTGGGAAAAGGCTAGGCAGATTGATTGATTTCAGCTGCGTGAACTCCGCTCACTGACGCAGTCATAAGAACATAAGTAAGTAGTATGAGTGCACTTGAGTGCACAGGGGACGTGGCGGTGCAGGATGGAAAGTTGACCATGTTTGTGGGGAGATGCCGCATACGCACTGTTGTGGATGAAAGGAGCCTCCCTGACTGACTTACTTTACTTTTGCTACGTCCAGCGCACCCTGGGCAATCGATTTCTCTCATTGGCTAATCCTTTCACCACGATGGCAATTAAAAAAAAAAAAGTTTCTAACCACTAGTAATGACATTTGTTCAAAAGATAATCGAAAATCACTCTTCGAGAGAGGACTAAATCATAGACTTCAATAGATTGTCTTATTTAATGGCTTAGTTTTTATGTCATACTTTCACTATTTGTACTTATATTTTACGTACTCAACACCAATCCCAATAGGAATCATTCCATTTCATTGATAAATACATTATATTCTAATTTTTATTTTTATTGTCAAAACTCAAGTGTCAATTTTCAGATTTTATTCTTTTATAAAGCCAAGTCTCCACTGTAAACTACGTTTTAAGGCCGATTTCTCATGTTAATTGTCACTGGCTATGTTTGTTACTCATCTAATCTGACATATCTTTAAAATGTTTAGTATTTGTATTTCTGGAAAGAGACGGGTTCCTATAAAGGGACCCGTCATTGCTTCTAGAAATCAGTCTATTTTCAACTACGAAGCAGTATATCTTTACCTTCAAACGAGTCTACACTATCTACAATAAATATCATGTGACGTCTTCACGAGTGTTATTATCCGGAGGACTCCAGTCATCAGTTCAAGTCCGTGCTACACTAAAGTCACTGCCGTCTCCTCTATTGTCCACCTTGGACAGAGAGATCCCTACAATACCTCTAACCAAGTGACGTAGGCCATCGCCATGGGACGCTGCCATCGCTATACTCCTCTTTGGAGTAAAGCGCTGCAGCCTCATCTTCGTCCCTTCTCTGGAGACTATGGATTCTCCTGTTCTGCTGCCTGCCTATCCTGCTGCACGGTCGTGACTCCAAGCGTCCTGAGGCGAAGATCCACCGTCCCCGCCCTGCTACATCTTACTGCTGCGCGCGTCTCGCTCTGCAGACCGGCCTCGAAGACTGAAGATTTACTTGTTTATTACTAACCTTTGTATTTTCTAACAAAACAAATAGGCCCAGCTATCTGTTACGTTACAGCCCCAGATACAGGCTGAGCCTAGTTTAGGACCAACGCTATTTCCCTCATCATTTCAGCCGAATGACGTCCTCTGCTTGACATAGGTCTCCCCCAAGCAGCGCTACTTTGACCTGTTCCGTGCTTCTCGCATCAGATTCTTGCGTCCTTCACCAGGTCCATCTTGTGGGACGCTTATCGCCTATCGCTATCTCCATATTGTCATTTTAATGTAGAAAATAAACGAATTTATTTCTCTTTATGTAGTGATAGCTGGAATGATCTAGTTGCTTCATACAAAAGATTGCTGTTATTAGAACTTAAAACGGGATATTTACCATGTATATTAATTGTTTTGAGTTTCCGATATTACGGCACTGTTGCAAGTGCCATGATCACGGATAAACTGAAGTTATTGCGGGTGGATGTTTACGAGCAGACAAAACGGTCTACCCTCTTTCTTGTTCGTTTAGTGCGATTGACACCGCACTTGTTACACTCAACACTCGATTCTGTTCTCGACACACAAAACTCACTGTGTCCGCTCGTGAACTTTTTTTTGTCTGCTCGTAAACATCCACCCGCAATAACTTCAGTTTATCCATGATCATGGCACTTGCAACAGTGCCGAAATATCGGAAACTCAAAACAATTAATATACATGGTAAATATCCCGTTTTAAGTTCTAATAATGATGTTAGTGACCATGTCGGTTTAAAAATTTATATCAAAAGATTGCTCTCTACAGCACCTCTACGTAAGATGTTTTTGTACCAAAAATTAATATTCCACACACGACATATTTTATAGACCCTATAAAATGGGCGTAACATATGTTTTAGCGTTGAAATTAATGATCCATCTTGTCTTATAGCCATACGTAAATAAACAGTACCAAACAATGTAAACGATGAATCAAAAACAGTTTGCTTTTAGAGACAAACTTATTTCAGATGATTGAAGAAAATATATTTTATTTCTTATATATATCCGAATCGTATCCAATATGGCCATGATACGGATTATACGATTTTGGATGGATTGTTATATAACAGTTCACCCAAATAAACATATCTTAAAAATAAATGAAAACATACCAATTCATCAGAAAATCTTCAACAATGCGAGGAAAACGGATCACAAATCCAATATTTCTACGAAAAAATCAGTACGGAAAAATACTTGGAAAAACGAGTAGGTACAGTCAACATCAAACAGATGTTAATCATAAAATATCTTATAACCTATCGCTTTAATTCGAATAATCGTTCATGAACTTGACACACACAAAACACCGTAACTACAACTCTACTTCAACTGAAAACCAACTCTGTTGAAATTAAATACAGTTCAATTTTAAATGGTGGTGCTGTGTACTTCAGCCGTTTATTCAGATCGATTTTACTTTACAGCAATGGGGAATGGATTTGAATCAAAAAGCAATAGAGCTTACTTTTCGATATGTATATCTAGATTACTTCGGTCTACAAGAATTCATTTTATTGTCCACAATTTTTGTTCCATAATATTGTATCAATACAACACATATTACACAATGGGTATATAACTGTAGTTACTCATTTAGAAACACAAATTGTAGACGATCAAATAAATGCTTGTCGATGCATAGGACATGTTTTTGAGGCTGACTGTAAAGAGTCGGTTTCGAGATAAGCGATTGGAAACGCCGATAGCATTCCTTCGAATCAGAAATACATTCCATCCACAATAATAAACTAATAAAGCAAAGCGTAGCGCAATGATTTTCGTATTTTCCATACAAAAGTCGTAAACGATCAACTCCAACCAAACCCATCTCTATCGTAGTTTGATTAAAGTCGATTACCCATTACTGTCAAACCGATCTGTGTAAACGCCTGAAGTTTTGAATACTACCTTTAAAATTCGACTTTATAGCAATGAAGCAGAGTTGATTTTCAGTTGTGGTGCAGTTGTAATTACGATGTTTTTAGTAAGGTAACAAGTTCACGAACGATTATTCAAAGTACCTATAAGCAATAGGTAAGATATTATTTATGTTATGTTAATGTGTAGGGATTTGTATGAGAATTGAGGCAGCGAGAGTATTGGGATAAATTACATGACTTGCTTTGCAAAGGGATTTGAGTGAGCCATAATTTAGGACATAATTCTTGTAATTAAATTGATTAATTAATTTCTTGTAATAATAATTCATTGAAGTTTAGCATCGATTGATGATGATACACGTAGTGGAATTAGATTTAATAATAATGCTCGGTGTGCTTGGAAGATACGATAAATAAAGAGATCTGAGGCGATGGCTAGGGAGGGAGCGAGACAAAGCACTGAATGTGTAGATGTGTAGCAATAACTTTAGGTACGCACGGTGATGCCTGCAGATTCATTTTTTATGTTTATCTATAATTTGTTTTTATTTATATATGTTTGGTTTAAGCTTTGTAAGAATAATTGCGTTATAATATTCTAGGTACTATTTGTTTTATTTTATTTATTTATTTACTAATTCATGTAGGTACAGATCATTTAACCTGACTTGGTTTCCGTACCTACGTCTTTTTCGGGTGACCACTGAAAAACAGCGCTGTGCTGTGGGCCCCCCATAGCACAGCATCATGCTGAGTGGAACCCTTCTTGTCACAGTCATGACGTGCCAGCAGCTGCCGACTTTTGTTTTGTGCTCGTGATTTGCGTTTTATTTTTCTTATTGTAAAACTCGAGTTAATTATATTTTTGTATGCACGTGTTTCTGTGACAAATAAACATATTTTTCTTTCTTTCAGATATTATACGCCTAGAGACTAATACAATAATTAGAAGACTAGGAAATCATCAAGTCGTGCGAGAACTTTTCGAAAAATTTGCGCACTCTGTTGAATAGAAAGAAAATAAAGATGGAAAAATGTTTATTTGACACACAGTAACGCATGCAAGGAAAATATTTCAACTAAAATAAAATACAGGTTTATAATGTGCGTCATGGCCGCGCCAAATATGTAGGTTCATTTCAGCAATAATGCAAGACATTGCTGTCTGACACTGTTTTTCAAATTAACCTTTACGGACGAGTGACGGATGTGGTAGTTTAAAATTTATGAGTACACACAATGATAATACGTCATTGAGCACACACACGTACATAGTTCTGCGAACAGAAGACCTTGCGAGCGCAAACTTTTTTGCATCAATTAATAGCAAATGGGCCTTAGGCCCACTTGCACGTTCGAGGATTATTTTAGGGGAGAGCTATGCCGCTAAACTCTGGGTTTTTTTGTATTGTATATTGTTTGACGTAAGTGAAAATTCGGTACTATATCAGCAGGCAATATGTGTACTTCATGAACTCATCTAGAAATAAATACAAATTATTAAAAAAAGTTAAACATATTTTTTCCATCTGACGTTTTTGTCAATCAATAAACTAACCCGGCTAAAGGTGCAAGTGGGCCTGAAGTTATTTATTATTTTATTATTTACCATATTATTTTTTGTTTTTCATCAGTTCTTCACCAAACTTTTATGAGACTAAGTTTAAGATACTATCTTACAAATAAAAAAAAAGAATCGAAATCGGATCTCATAAGGCGAAGATATCCAGTAGCCTCCTTTTAGCTCCTTTTTAGAGGAAGTACCCAACCAATCAAAAATCTCCGACGTCAAAAAAATTCTATAAAGTCGTTAGACACAGGTTTAACGGCTTTATCGAGTTTTGTATACAGAAACCAAGTTTCGTCCAGATCGGTTGTAAAATACGACCTTTAGAATTCGCTCGCTTCTAGCTCGTTCGGTCAATTATATGTACACAATTTGTAAGCAGTATCGATACGTCCGCTCGTGGCTAAGTACTAACAGCCGCACGGATTGATCCATCAGGTTAAGCTACGCTTGCCGGGGTTGGTCTGTGGATGGGTGACCATCTTTTCATACCGAGATTCCTCCGTGCCTTGGAAAGCACGTTAAGCCGTTGGTCCCGGCAGTCATTCGAGGATCGTTGACAGTCGTTACGGGTCGTCAGAAGCCCGAAAGTCTGACAACCAGTCTTACCAGTATTACCCAGTAACTGGGTTGTGGAGGTCAGATAGGCAGTCGCTCCATGTAAAATACTGGTATTCAGCTGCATCCGGTTAGACTGGAAGCCAACCCCAACGTAGTTGGGTAAAGGCTAGGCAGATTGATTGAGTGTCGATACGTCCGCGTCTATATTTTTTACCTTGGGTAGAAAGAACTTTACAACTTTACTAGATCTACAGAATTGGATAAATGATTAGATCTTTTCAGATTAAAATTAGGTATTAGTTTATATTCATCACTTCTGCCGAAAGACGGCTACTTCTGCTCATAGGTCTCCCTCCAAGCACTGCCACATAAACTGGTTCTGTGCTTCCCGCATCCAGCGGATTCCTGCGACCTTCACAAGGTCATCGGTCTTCACAAGTTTCTACTAGTATAATTAATTAGTTCAGTTTTCAAAATAAGAAGCGAATATTTATTATAATTTTATTCTTCCTTAGAATTCTCCTTGAGACCGCCTTATACTGCAATTCAAATAGCACTTCTTTCTTTGTGACTAGGTAACTAGCATGAATAATAAATAATCCAGTAAGATTTAGAACTTAAAGAGAAAAGGAATGTTTAAAGTAAGAACAGTTTGCAAATAATGTGAATAAAACTGATTAAAGGGGCTGTGCTTCTTCGCTTATTAATTTGATACTAGTGACCCGCCCCAGCTTCGCACGGTTTTTACGACTTGACATCGAAATTTCTTTAGCATATGCAAGTTTAAAATGAATGTACAGACGCCAGCACATCAAGCTACTACAATCTGTCAAATTTCTTCAATAGATTTTCAACTTTATCGCTAAAGTATTAGGTTCAAGATTGATTGAGAAAATTGGACAGTTTCGTGTACTATACACATTATATCTTCCGGAATAAATTCACTAATTTGATGGAGTAAACCGCACCTGACCGAATTGAATAGTTTAGAGCATTGGTTCTCAAAGTGGTCCAGGTGGACCCCAGGGGTCCACGGGAGACTCGACGGGGGTCTACGTTGGCGTCTAATCTTCACATTTTTGTCGAATTTTTATGAATATGGTAGAAATGTAGCTGCTGGTCCACCGGTACCAGCTAAATTTTGAAAGTGGTCTAAGAGCAAAATAAGTCTGAGTTTTTATTCTGTAATATGTATAGATTTTCAACAGTAATCATGCAATTTCTCCCATGGGATTCGGATCCCTTTTTACGTAAAAGGGATTCGAAACCTATGGAGTGATTGATGATCCCTTAGGTGCAAAACGCTGTAAAAAGGAACAGTTTCCTTTGACAAGATTCTGGAGGCAGTTTTATCTGTAAGTAACTTAATTCCCTGACACCATCGCTTTTCATTTGATAAGAGATGAAAAATCTATTTCATGGAATCTGAAAAAATATTTATACTTAATTCCATGGCCGAATCATTGCTCATCAAATGAAAACCGATGAAGACTAAAACATTGCTTCACCATAATTATGAATATCGGTTCGACTTTGGCATCTTTTTACCAAGCGGCGAAAATTAATAATCAGACAGGAGTTATGGCTTGTGGCGAAGTAATAACAGCCGCACAAATCAATCGGTCAGGTCGGCTACGCTTGACGAGGTTGGTCCGTGGGTGGGTGACCATCTTTACATACCAAAACACGTCCGTACCTCGGAAAGCACGTAAAGCCGGTGGTCCTGGCTGTCATTCGTGGATTTTTGACAGTAGTTACGGGTCATCAGAAACCCGGAAGTCAGTAACTGGGTTGTGGAGGTATTTATCTGCATCCGGTTAGACTGGAAGGCCACCTCAATATAGTTGGGAAAAGGCTAGGTAGATGATGACATTAGCCAATAACTTTAAAATCTCCACAAGTGAACAAATAGCAGCTAATCTTTATTGAAAACCAATCACGGAATCAAGTTAACATTCTGGGAAACGAAAGCCCCTAAGTTCTTAAGACCTATTATTTACTATGTGACCGTAGGTTGTGTCGGAGGCTAATTTAGCCAATAACCCGTCACCCACTGCTGGCTTAAAAATTACGCGAAAAAAATGGAGTAAAGAAATGAACGAATTCATTTGGCGTACCTATCTTATCATCACAAATTTAGAATCTGACATAAATGCATACTTAACATCATTACATCAACAATTCATAGAAAAATTCCCAAACATGAAAGTCTCTAAGCAAAGAATTGGAGATCAAAGGAGAGCAATAGTGTCCAAAAAGTTGTTACCTTCCACTACACTAGATTCGATTAGGCTAGAAGTAAGAAATAGTTTACAAATACCCAATAATGACTTACAACTACAGCCCCAGACATCACAAGAGCTTTTTTCATTTCAAACGAACACACAACCGCACTCACAATCTGAATCTAAACGCAGGATGAAATGGTCCAACGAACTCAATGAAACACTTATAAAATGTTATTTCAGGGCAACAAAAATGGAGACTGATATGACAGTTTGGCGGAAAAAATTAAAAACAAAATTCATAGAATATTACCCTCATTTGTCACACTTATCAGAACAACGCATATCAGACCAAAAAAGAGTAATAATTAATAATAGTTTGATTTCAGAAACACGGCTTCAGATATTAAAAACAATAGTAGAGAACGAATTACTAGAGACGGACTCTTTTTATTGGCAATCTGATAGTATAAGATCAAATACAGAAAATTTACTCTCACAACCACTCACAAATACACTAAATATAAATATAGAAAATATAGAGACGTCACACACGCAACAAATAGGAGAAACGGAGCTTGATAACCACAATGACATAGGGTCAGACCAACTTGTACACTTAAATACACAAACAAGCCAAGAAAGAATCGTTGAAATTGATGAAATATTCTTCGAAACACTAAATTACTACAGAGACACCAATCCTACAGAAAGGAGTTACATACCCATCCAAAAATCATCAAAAAGGTTAGCGAATATTGTTAGTTATATTAACAGAGTTATTTTGCCAGAACAGGTTACCAGAGATACAGAATTCAATCATCTTCAGACCATAATATACTGCGCTGCATGGACAGCCGCTAAGGCCAACGGTAGTAAAATTTCACTGTCGCGCCCTGAACATTTATGTAAACTTCAACAAGATCGTAAGCCTAAATGGCAAAAAAGGTTAGACCACAAAATAGAAGTTATCAGAGCCAAAATCGGAAGATTAACACATTACATAAAAGGCCATAGGAGCAGAAAACTAATTAAAGAAGTAAACAAAATATTAAGAGATTACAAAACGCATACATCCCATGAAGAGCCTAACACACACCTTACACACTTCCTAGACACACTTAAACAGAAGCTAACAGTGGTTAAAAGTAGACTAGATAGATACACTAAATGCACACTCCGTAAAACACAAAATAACCAATTTAAGAATAACGAAAAATTATTTTACCGAAAACTAACGGCATCAACAATGAACCACACTACACCGAGCAATAATACGCATAAAACGTGGCCGGCCACAGACGAGTTGCAGCAATTCTGGGCTGGAATTTGGGAAAATCCCGTATGTCATAATACTGAAGCAGAATGGATCAAAGAAGAGGAGGCCTATCAGACAAACGTTCAAGCGATGAAGTTTGACCAGGTTGAGGTAGAAACTTTCCACGATGTCCTTAAAAAGGTACACAATTGGAAAGCACCAGGCTCTGATCAAATACACAACTATTGGTACAAAAAATTTACACACATACACCCACACCTCTATAAGTATATTAACAATTTTATTAAAAACCCAACAATTATTCCGTCATACATTACAGAAGGCAAGACTTACATGCTCCCGAAGGACCCTAACGACACATCTAATCCAGCAAAATATAGGCCAATTACCTGTCTGCAAACCATATATAAGATATTGACATCGTGCATTACTCACATCATATACAAGCACCTTGAAACACAACATATATTAACAGAAGAACAGAAAGGATGCAGGAAGTTCAGTCAAGGTTGTAAAGAACAGTTAACAATAGATGCAGTAATACTTAAACATGTCCAACGAACTAAGCAAGATTTATGCTCTATGTATATTGATTATAGGAAAGCATACGATTCAGTACCTCACTCGTGGTTACTTAAAGTTTTGAATGTGTACAAAATACATCCACAACTTATCAACTTGTTAGAAAATCTATTAGACAAATGGCAGACACGATTACACCTGAACACATCCATAGGAATAGTTGAGACAGAACACATTAAGATCCAGCGAGGAATATTCCAAGGAGACTCACTCAGCCCACTGTGGTTCTGTCTCGCATTAAATCCACTTTCAAATAAACTCAATGCCTTAAAGCCCGGCTATCAATTTCAATATAGTGATGCAACGACTGTCATGCTGACTGACCAGCAAAATTGTAAAATCAACCACCTGCTCTATATGGATGATATCAAATTATACGCATCATCACCAGACGAGATATATGAACTAGCTAATGCTACTGAGCAATTTTCAAATGATATCGCTATGGAGTTTGGGATTGACAAATGTAAAATTAACTCAATCAGAGCGGGCAAAACTTACTCACATTCATACCACATGCAGACAGGTGACACCATAGAATCATTAGACGAAAACGGGACGTACAAATATTTAGGTTACATACAGGCTAAACAGATTCTTCATAAGGAAATTAAAGCTACACTCACTAAACAATTTAAACACAGGTTACAAACAATATGTCATACACAAATAAACGCTAGAAATACTATAAAAGCCATAAACACTTATGCAATCCCTGTTCTTACCTATTCGTTTGGTATCATAAATTGGAACAATACCGAACTCAAACAGTTGCAACGGATTATAAATACCACTCTGACTAAACACAGAAGACACCATCCTAGGTCATGTGTTCAGAGGCTCACACTGCCAAGGAACGAAGGTGGCAGGGGAATAATAGATATCACTAACCTACATAACAAGCAAATAACTATTTTAAGAACATACTTTAATGCTAAAAGTACTTCTTCCACTCTACATAAAGCAATAGCGTTCAATGATAAAAAACTTACCCCTTTAAACATGTTTGAGAAGACAACCCAGAGTAATGAACAACAGACTGACCGACAGACTAAAATCGCAGAATGGACCCAAAAGTCACTGCATGGGCGACATCGACATGATCTTAATCAACCTAACGTCGACAAGTTAGCGTCGAACGAATGGTTAAGGCGTGGAGAAATGTTCCCTGAGACAGAAGGGTTCATGATAGCTATTCAGGACCAAGTAATAGAAACTCGTAATTACCAGAAACACATAATGCGAGTTCCACAAACCATAGACAGATGCAGGCGATGCAATAGTTCTTCCGAAACCATTCAACACATCACGGGTGCGTGTAAAGCAATAGTCCAGACTGATTACAAACACAGACATGACCAGATAGCTAATATAATCCACCAAAAATTAGCAATCAAATATAAATTAATTCCTTCACCACCTGTAGCTTATTATAAATATCAACCTGAAACTGTTCTCGAAAACTCCACACACAAGCTGTACTTTGACAGAGCTATCCTCACCGACAAAACAATACACTACAATAGACCAGACCTTACGTTATTAGATAAAATTAACAAAACTGCACAAATCATAGACATAGCCGTTCCTAATACACACAATCTACAGAATACTATAGCAGAAAAACTCTCAAAATATACAGACCTGAAAACAGAAATCAGCCGAATGTGGCGGCTTAGCAATGTCACCATAGTTCCTATAGTATTGTCAACAACAGGTGTTATACCTAAACAGCTCCACCAGTCTTTAAAAATACTCGATTTACCACCCTACACATATCAGACTCTTCAGAAAGCTGCAATCTTGAATACCTGCAGGATTGTCAGAAAATTTCTGCAAAATGACAACGAAACATCAATTGTCACCTCACACACGAGTGCAGCAACCATCGCACGAACACAGTCTCATGGACAGATACACTCACCATCACAAATTTCGAACACACCATCATCTCATCCTATTCTCGCCAATTTCCAGGGGTAGCACTTGGCTTCGGCCCGTACTACCCCATAAAGCCGGCGCAACGCCGAGATACGTAAAAGTATAAAAAAAGAATAATAATAATAATAATAATAATCATTTTATTATCAGGCTACTGGTGCCCATAGAAAAATACACAAAATAATATTAACAACAAAAATAAACTAATACATATTAAAAACCTTATTAAACTATAACTATACACGTAACTTTGTCGGCGTCGTGTGTCGCTGCGCGGTGTCGCGTAACCGTCCTCGGAAACGTCGATATACGACACCCTTCGGCCAAAAGTCCTCCTTCAAACAGGTTTGTAGATGGTGGGTTGGAACTCGCACCACAAATGACTTAAAATTAATGTCGTGGCACGATTCCAACCTTTCGACCCTCAGAGTCCAGTTGGTCTTCACTTTCATGTACTGCACGACCTCCTCAACTGTCGTGGTGTAATGTAGACGCGATACATACAACTGCGTCGTAGGCACAGCAGGGCGCAGCAACATGTTGGGTCCACTCGGAGCAGTACCGCACAAGTTACGAGTACTGGGCTTCTTCCTCTTCCTTTCCACTTTCGTGAAACCCTCCTCATCAACTCGGCTCGCCCTTGGCAAGGAGCCACGGACCGAAGGCTGGGCAGGTTGAGCACCCACCTTCAGTTTTTCCCCTTTTCCTGGTTTGCCGCTGGTGACAACAGCAGCATAGGCACATTTAGGGGTCGACGTACGCGCGCGTGACGTTTCCGCAGCCGGTGTTGTGGTGCGGGCGACGGAGGTAGCGGGCGGCGCTTGCTCAGCGTTATTGGCAGCCGGTGACGGAATTGTGTTCGCCGATTCGAAACTGTCGATTGATGCAAATTGCGCCCCTCGACGTGTGTTTACCTTTGAGGCTTCTGGTGACCCAAATACTGTACCAACGTTGCGCAATAACGCTATTTCTGCACGTAGCTCAGTATTGGTTTTTTCTGAAACCTCCATTCTGGATTGCATCTTGGTCATCTCCGCTTTCAAGGAAGTGATGTCCTTTAGCAACCGTGTAACGTCGACGTGATCGAACGTGACGGGGGGTAATTTACTTAGCTCCCTCGCCACGAAATCGGGCACGTCGTCCGGGTCAGTCTTCTTCAACATATCAATGATATCTTGGAGACTCTTCTCAGTTCCATCTCTGCGCCGAGAGGGCATCTGGTCCAGTTTCCCAAGTGACTGGAACAGTAACAGTTTCCCGCAGCTGACTTCGTCCTCCTTGAAATTGGACCGGCATATCTGCAGGATGAGTACCCACGTGTGGGTTAACTCGATGAGACAACAATGGCTAATCTAATTCACTGTTGGTTTACTTGATACGTGTACCTATAATTAAATTAAAATAGGTATCTAGGTACTAGATATTGGATAAGTTATATCCTACTATCTTTTGCCCACGGATTTGCCCGCGTGGTTATCGGAAATTATCCCACGGAAACGCACTATCGGGATCAAAGTATTATATATCCCTAATCCAGGTTATAGTCTACCCATGTGCCAAATTTCATCCAAATCCGTTCAGCGGTTTTAGCGTGAAAACGTAACAAACAAACAAACTCACTTTCGCATTTATATATTATACAGGGTTATTGGTAAAACATCAACAACCTCTTAAGGGGTCATTGTACTCATCGTTATGAACAACTTTTATTATGGGACCAAAGCTGAAATCGCCAAAAAAAATCAGCTGTTCAGTACATTTACGTTCGCGTAATTCGTCAAAATGTACTGAACAGCTGATTTTTTTTTGTGATTTCATATTTGGTCCCATAGTAAAAGTTGTTCATAATGATGAGTACAATGACCCCTTAAGAGGTGGTTGGTGTTTTACCAATAACCCTGTATATGATGAAAAACCGGTCTATCGACACTTCTCTATGTCGGTGCTTTAAAAAAAAAAATGCTTAACACACTACTAAAATTTCTATAATAATATAATTCAATCATCATGTTATCAAAAGAACGGTATTGTTGTTTTTCTCGGGAATAGTACTTGTTTCCTGGATGAAAGTTACCCTTTTTTTTGGATGGGAAATCATCAAATAACTTCTCCCGCTCTAGGTGGAGCGGGAGGGCGTGTCAGACTTCTACTGACTAAAACCCACCCGTGTTCCTTCAGTTGCCTGTGCCAGGGCCACGGTAACTCTTTCGAACAACCCGCAACCCTGGCGGGCATCGGCCCTAGCGGACCCCTTCAGCTAGTGCTGACATCTCTTTGAGGCGCGCGTGGAACACAACGCGCCGTCGACCTGGGCCTGGTCCTTACCGGACAGCGAGCTACCCATTGCTCGCCATCCGCAAGCCCGCGCCTACGGTGGCCGGGAATCGGCTATCGATTCCCGGCCACCACACAAGAACTAGAAGACGCCATTTGAGTGGAGCGATTTTTAAAACCTAAAATCCGCATTCTTATTTTGTAAGATGATAAATAAATAGAATTGTTTTTTTTATGTTTATATAATTTTGTTTTTTAAGTGTAAAATCTGCCGGCGGACACTCTGTATAATTCAACAGTCCTCTGATACTTGACTTCAAGATTCACTTTTAGCTAAAGAAAATTGGCGAAAAAAGATTATACAGGAAATCTTAAGCAATAAGAACAATAATATTCCACAACTATCACACAACGCCGTCTAGCCTCAAGCTAAGCAGAGCTTGTGTTATGAGTACTAGACAACTGATAAACATACTTATATATTTCTAAATACATACATATATAGATACATTACACCCAGACACAGAACAAATGATCATGCTCATCACACAAACATTTGTCCTGGGTGGGAATCGAACCCACGACCTCCGGCATAGCAGTCAGGGCCACTAACCACTAGACCAACAGGCCAGTCATGGACTGTGAATAAACACATCTTACTCCAAAAATACTTTCCGTCCTTTTGTTAGAAATATCATTACGGAACACTTGAAATCCCGGTTCAGAAGTATCAAAAATAAAGAGAGAATCTTTTGTTTAGAGCCGTTACAGACTGTGGAGTCATCTTCAGTCGCGCCAAATTTAACAAAAGACTAAAACTAAGAACCATTGAAAACACTAATGAAACGAAAAATAAAAGATGAACAGTTAAAATAAATACGAGTATTAGATTTAGAGTCCATAAATCGTACATTATGTGAATTTCAAAAATTTCATTTGTTTCAAGTAGGGGACTTAAAAAGTGCTAAACATTAACTGCTGTCTAAAATCTTCCCAATAAGTCAAAGTCACCACTGACCTATTTATTTTTAGGGTTCCATACCTCAAAAGAAAAAAACGAAACCCTTATAGGATCACTCGTGTGTCGGTCTGTCCATCAGTCACAGCCAATTTTTATCAAAATATGTGAGCAACCTTCGTGTTAAAAATTATAAAAAGGATACGAATTATTATGTAGCAGACTTTTTTTTATTTATAAGTTGGGTTTGCTCTTGACTCTAGTCTAGGTCGGAGGCGACAGAGACAGAGTCGAAGATGGAGTGAGCTTACCCAGAAGAAGCCTGTTCACTCTCACTTTGAAGAGATTAGGGTTGTAAACGCTTGGAAATACAGACGCAGGTAGTGAGTTCCACTCTTTTGCTGTGCGCATTATAAACGACATTTGGAAACGTTTAGTGCGAATTGGTGGAATAGCAACTAGGTAGGGATGGTAACTGGAAGTGCATCTATATGTCCAATGCTAGAAGGGGGCCGGCAGAATGAGTTCGTGGAGTTCTTGGCACACTCTCCGATGTATGATCTGTCGAAGAGCGACAAACAGGCAACCTTGCGGCGGTCAGTTTTACGTCGCCAATGAGCTTCTTAGCTCTGCGTTCCACCGAGGCAAGCGCGGCTAGTTGGTAATTAGCTGATCCATCCCAAAGGTGGCTGCAATATTCCATGCAGGATCGGACTTGCGATTTTTAAAGAGTGAAAAGCTGTCCAGGCGTAAAGTATCGCTTCACCTTATTTTGATGTCCAGTTTCTTGGCCGCAGTTTGGGCTTTGTACTCGATGGTGGCGCCAAAGTTGAGACCAGATGTCAACTCTATGCCTAGGAAATGAAATCAACAAAAGTCGAAATCATACATTGATATAAGCATTGTTTTTTTTTTTAATATATTTAACTCTCGTTAAATAAATAGTTTGTTTGAAAAACAGTCAACGCCAACCTAATATGAATGACCTTCAACCATTTAAATGAATCGTTCCAAATTCAACCACGTTATTATTGTGGTGGACCGACAATCAGGACTTAGGTTTGCTTGCGCATGTTATTTGAACGGGGCGAGTCCTAAATCATATTTGAAGAGTAATATTTGAAACTACGTCTAGATAAATTGCCCCCTTGTTAGCCGCTAATTACACATGGGATGAAATTCATCCCATTTTTTTTATTTAAGTAGTGGTTCGTGGGAGTAAAGTCATACCACGCAAATCTGCTTTTGGTTTGAACCTTGTTCCACCACTATTAAGGAGTCCTTTCTAATTCTACATTAATATAAAGCCCTACTCACTAGCATTCTAAGAAACATTCAACGGTCACAAAATTCCAAGAAGCTACGATGCAAATCGGTTTTGTTGACAAGATTACCGCGGGTGGGGCGCTCAACGGTTTTCCCTGCGCGCGGGTGAGCACAGCGGTTCAGCACAAGGTAGTACAAGGTCAAGCCAAATGTTTTGAGTTTATTTTATTTTTTAACCGACTTCAAAAATGGAGGTTCTATGTTCGACCCGTATGTATATATGTCCGCGATTTTCTCAAAAATTAATGAACCAATTTTGATGGTTCTTTCACTAACGTGATCTACATACTTGCAGGAAGGTTTTAGTATATATAATACATTAGGTAATCATTCTTATGTACGAAGTTATGTGCATAAATGTACTGTATCTCCGGCATTTCTAAGCGGATTTTGATGATTCTTCTTTTCCTTCTTCTTGGCTTATGTCCATATCAACTGCTCATCACCTTTTGCAAAATATTGCTTTTCCCGATGTAGGGACGTTAATTGCTGAGGAGTTCTCCTAGTAAGAACCAGGAGAACTTGAGCTGATGGTGAAGTCACCATTAGCTCCATTTCACCATATACAGTGTGACGAGCATAAATTGCTTAGTAACCATATTAATGTAGGTACTTAATCGAATCGCAACCCGTGAAATGTTTATTATTGAGTAGTTCCGATGGCCATCTGTGGTCTTCATCATAAGTTCCACTTCACTTGCATACTTTCTCTCACAAAACACTAGACATATACGCATAATTTTACTCCATTCATCCGCATACATCACATTCAGGGTGTGCAGTCAGAAGGGCATTTAGAGTACGACGTACTGGGTATTCGGCTCTGGCTACACTTTTGGATGGCAGTTGCGCAAACAGATTGTGATTGGTTCTGACGGTGACCGATGTATTTGTCGGGCACAAATCTTCAGCAGAAAAGGCATGGAGCTCTGGGCAGTCGATACATATTGTAGCACCCTGTTTTGTATAATTTTTGCTATTTAAAGACTATTAAATAAATAATATTTCCTCCATCTATGTACCTAGCGATAAGACTACCTACTGAACTACAGTGCGCGCGCAAGTGCTGGTCACCGCCTGTGGTATGTGAGCGGTGAGGCAGGGAAGGACCCGATTGACAAGATTGGCAGACTGAGTTAGCTTCACCTTTGTCTAAATCCCCCGTCTCACCGCTCACATACCTCAAGCGGTGACTAGCAGTTGCGCGCGAACTTGTAATTTCATATTGTTCTTAATACTGAACATTATTAGTTTAAGTGCGGATTTCACCAATGAAACTGATTGCGATCAGTACATCTGAACCGAGTTCAAGAGCTGTCAGTGTTAATATTCCAAAGAAAATAATGATACTGACAGCTCTAAAACGTGGTTTATGTGCTGATCGCGTTCAGTTTCATTAGTGAAATCAGCAGTAAGTGTGTGTTAAGTGTAGTTGACTTTTATATTAACGTTTAGCATACCAATTCACTCGCGACTTGAAGATCTCAAGAATTTAATTATTTGAGAAAGCACAGACTCGGTAAAAATTCTTATTCGTTGTTTGGGTCTTGGATTTCTGCCAGATGAGATAACAGAGGCTCTTTGCCTATTACGTAGGTATCTCCTACTTTACAATATGAACAACTTTGTTCAAGAGTAAGGCTTATACTGCCGTCGTAAGAAAAAAGGGCACAACTAACATTTTAAAAAAAATCTACAAAAAATTGAGCAGATTAGCCTTTTTTTTTCTGATTCTAAATATGTATGTAACTCATTTTTTTTTTAAATGTTAGTTGTGCCCTTTTTGCTTACGACGGCAGTATAGTAACCGATGGGTTTTCCCATCGGCCACCTCAGTAGCCTCTCTTAGGGGATGAGTTCCCGAAAAACTGGTCAAGTGCGTGTCGGACCACTCACAATGAAGTGTTCCAAGAACAAACTTAACATTGTAGTTGACAAACATGTTCAAACTCTAGTAGGTAGTGAGAAATACGTATGTTAAAATATTTAAATTGTTATTGTTTGCAGATATATTTATTTAAACATAATTTTATGTGCTTAAATTAAAATATAGTGTATTTATGTATATATTTTGTTTATATGTATATATGTGTTAAGTAATATGTAGGTTTTTATATGTTTTACTATAGAAATGTATGTTATGTGTATTATATTCATATATTTGAACATTGTTTAGTAAGATATATCTTATATTGTATGTGTGTTACAATGTAAATTAGTAATTGGTATCACTGAACTTAATATTAGGCTTTTATTAATGAAAAATCCTTTAAAATGTGGCTTTTTAATAATTTTTTAAATGTATACAGAGACTTTGCTTCTTTTATATTTTTAGGTAATTCGTTGTAGTGTTGGGCCCCATCATATAGAATACTCTTTTTTCCGTAGTTCGTTCTATGCCCTCTTAAACACAGGTTATTAGCCTGCCTTGTCATGCGTTTATGGTAATCTATCTTCTTTGTGAATGTAATTTGTGAAAGATATCTTTAGTAAGGATTTTTCTAATAAAAATGCATGTATTATATTTATGTGTTTGGGCCAGATTAAGTAGTTTAGTTTCTTTATAAATTTTGATAGTTGGTGTTAGATAGTCGTATAGAAATAATGTTTTTATGATTCTATTTTGTGCAACTTGCAGTTTTTCGAAGAGATTTAGTTGCTGAGCCCCACTAAATAATCTATACGAGATTTTACTTACTTACTTAACTTAATCGGTCCATTAGATTCGGAACAAATTGGCTGTGACAGACGGACAGACAGACAGACAGACACATGAGTGATCGTATAAGGGCTCCGTTTTTTCCTATTGATGTACGGAACCATAAAAACGATGAAACAACTAACTTCTACATATAAAGTCTAAATGACAACCTCCACGTTTGTAACTTTAAAAATGACGACCTTCTATCCAAACATTCATCTCCTAAATAACCCCTTTAGGGAATTAATATTTAAAAATCCTTCCTTATTCCACCTCCGTATCTTAAAATTGAATGCTTCTAGACTCAGCGGTTTAGGCTGTACGTTGTTTTTTAAAGAATTTAAAATTCTTATTAAGTAGAAGATAAACCTAGAACCTAGACATTCTCATACCTTTTGAATATAGCAGAAGACATTATAAAAGGCATCGAGAATGTTACAATATTATTCTTGTCTTTATAAGCGACCCTTGGAGACTAAACCTATGCATGCAAATTAATTCATCAGGACCATGATGAAATCCGGGATTGGACGTACAATAGACGCTCCCATAGTAATTGACTTTATTTTTGGGCCTGTCGGTCTCTTAGGACCAAAAATGCGAGGGTTGGATACAGTCCTCTCTTTGTTGTGGGCGAATTTGTGTTAGCCTTTGTTACGAAATATTTAAATAAATGAACACGGGAGGGTTGACGAGATTTGTATGAATAACTTTGAGTGCAAGCAAAGGGTTAGGTCATATTCTGGAATATGAGAAGACTAAAATGAGTTGAGCACGCGATGAAGTAGTAATTTAAGACTATTAAAGATCGAAATCATTAATAGAAAGAAAGAAAGAAAGAAAGAAAAATACTTTATTTGGGACACGCACAGGAAATACAAACAGTAAAAAAGAGCATAGGAAACTAACAAAATTAACATTAAAAAAAATTAAACAAAATAAATACAAAATATAACAATAAAAAATCCCTGTGCGAGGCCAAAAAGGCTCCTATCTCAGCATAAAGCTGCAATATTTAAATAAATACCGCAGCGCTGGTATTCTGATAGGGCCCATAGAAAAAAGGGCATAGGGCCCTATAATAGAAAAAAGTACCTACTCTGATTGTACATAAAGCAGTCAAATAAAATACCGGCCAAGTGCGTGTTAGACTGCGCACATTGAAGGGTTAGAATTTATTCCTAAAACTTCCTTTACTGCTGGAAGACCTTGCTTCTTGCCAAATTTCATAATTCTAGGTCAATGGTAAGTACCCTACAGGTTTAGATTTACTTGCGAGTTTCAAAATATGTCGCTTTATTTTTTATTGCGTTGACTTCGAAGCTTAATTGAGCCAAGGGACCATAGACCTATGTATTTGATATTAATTTCAATTTGATACATCCACGCATTCTTGAGAAAAAGGATCTTGACAGACTGACACACACACAGAGAGATGGACAACGAAGTTATCCTATAAGGGTTCCGTTTTTTTCCTTTTGAGGTAAGGAATCCTAAAAAACAGAAATATAAAACGGGCAGTTTTGTCCTGCGGGGCAATTGCGTAACATACTATCAAACGGAATCGGTTTCATTTTGACAGTTCAACAACATTCATTGCGTTATTTACGTTGTCGAGCAGACATATTTTCGAACATATGAAGCAATGTATTACTACGTAACCAAAACAATTAGGCGCATGACAGCTATGAACTTATTTGAGGTAGGGAGGGAAAGCGAGTGCCGAAAGCGAGTGCACGTCACTACGGGAGGCGCGGGGATAGGTACGGGGTGCGGCCGCCGAAACTGAATTCCTGTCATGCGCCTAACTGTTTTGGTCAAGTAGTAGCAATTTGCTTCCAAATTATTCAAATTCGGATTGATAATGTGTTACGCAATTAGCGTGTTGGCTACCTAAGTAATCATATTTAAAAAATGAACTAGATTGGTTCTTTATGTAAGTAAAGAGAAGAGTAGTAGCAGTGCAGTCACGTCATGTAAGTTTGCCGCTCTGAAGTAGGCTACAAATGACTGCGCAGTAGTCAATATCGATACTAAAACATGGCGCCATGCGCATCGGAAAGCCTGGTTTCAGAGCGGCCGAACTATAAGCAATTTAGTAAACGTGTTACACGAAAGTTCCTACATAAATATACAAAAAAAAAAAAAAAAAATATGAAGAAATTTTCCTACTTGTGCAGACAGATTTGTTTGAAAGATCTGACATAAAACTATCGTATGAAGTCCCAAGAGTGAAACGGTAGTTCAAAGGATCAAAGTGAAAACCTCAGTCTAGACCAAATCCAAAAGGCTATCACAGTTCCAATACGAAGCAAATCTACAAACGAACTACATTCGAGCAATCATAAATGTTCTCCAATGGAACAGTGGTCCTTTTGTACGAGAATAGATTTTAACCCCGCAACAATAGAGTGCAATTTAGTTTGGGGAGAACTGTCGTAGTCCAGATTGTCGTCTTCCGTCCAGCCTAGATTGGTGTAGTTTAATAAAAGCTAGATTTAGCGTATGAGTGGGTCTTGTGATTTCAATTTAGGATAATTTTAGTATTTTTTCTTCGTGAAGTAAACTTTTTGATTGATTAGCAGATTGAAGAGTTTATCCAACTGTTAGGTGTTTGTTTATGGTAATTTTAAACCGACTTCAAAAAAAGCGTTCGTCGGAATCTTTTTTAGGGTTCCGTAAAGTTGTGTCAACTGTACCGTGTAAAAAATCAAATGAAAGGGCTTACTATGAGGGTCTCAAATATATATTTTTTTATAATCTTGAAATAAATATTTCTAAAGTTTTTTTTAAGAAAATAGACGAAAATTGACCATTCCTCCCTTATCTTTGAAACTACTGAGCCTAACATTTTGATTAAAAAAAAAATACAGAAAATAGTTCAATACATATATATTACAGGAAAACTTATAAGAAGTCTATGGTCTTAAAATAACATGTTAAATCTCTCAAAATTGTGCGTACAAATTTATATATGCTGTTGGAATGTATGGGAGAACATGTTTTTTTTGGTAAGTTTTTTCTTGGGATAAATTCATCCCAACTACGGAGCCCTTCATTGTGCTTGGTCCGACACGCACTTGGCCGGTTTTTTTTTTTATGTACGTTCCCCGATTACTCGAAGACGGCTGGACCGATTTAGAAAATTCTTTTTTGTTTGAAAGGGGCTTCCTGAAAGGTTCGGTAATTTTGTTTGGATAATTTTTCAGTAATCTACAATAAGACGTATTTTCCCACTTAGTCTATAGGTAAGGATGATGTTATAATAACTTCCTGTCACTGTAATTTACATAGCAGGTAGTGGTATTCTTTGTGTGGGGTTGGTATCACAACTAAAAGTGAAAAATAAAAACTTTTTTTAAAAAAAAAAGCAACCGACTTCCAAAAAAATTAAAGTTATTTTTCACTTTGCACTTTTTTTTAGAAGTCGACTGATTTTTTTTTTTTTGTATAAGAAATTTTCTGAGTTTGTGCATAAACTTACTGATTTGTATCTGTAAACGCACCAGTGCTGCAGGTAGAGCAATATGAATGAAATCAAATAATGAGCAGGTATATGTTTACACTTTATTTTATAAGTTTTATGCTCTGACTGGAGTGGAGGCCTTATCTACAAGGCATCCACAAGGCAGTTCGGTTTAATATATATATATATATATAATAAAAAAAATCATACGTGGCTACCATCCTACATGCGCAACGACTTTGATATAACTGGCGAAATGCAATAATAATGAATGAGGAATATAGACGTGATGCAATGTTTATCTCAGACAAACAAACAATTTAATTTAGAAAAAGTAAAAACCTAAAACGAATAAAATAACTTTCATAATAAAATTTAACAGCTTCTGAAGTCGGTGGCAAGCATTGTGGTGTATTGAAGAATTGGAGACATATATATATATATATATACATATATACCTATATAACGCATTATATACTTACACCTTCATGAGAGTATGTAGATCATGTTAGTGAATGAATCATCAAAGTTGGTTCATTAGTTTTTGAGAAAATCGTGAACATACAAACTTACATACATACATACGGGTCGAATACAGAACCTAATTTTTGAGGTCGGTTAAAAACAAAAGAAAACTGTGTTGCTCTTTATCTAGATCAGCGTAGAGATACCAACTTACATACATACGGGTCGGATACAGAACCTAATTTTTGAGGTCGGTTAAAAACAAAAGTAAACTGTGTTGCTGTTTATCTAGATCAGCGTAGAGATGTTCATACTATCCAATTTCTACATAACAACACAATACCACTGCACAAAATCTCGGGGGATAGAGAAGTTTCGTACAGACAGCTATCGTTTTACTACCGCATAGAAGATTTGATTAAATAAAGCTGAGCTGTTCACTTTGTATTAAGTTTCTCAAACATAAACGTAGTTTGGTTCAAAGTGCTAGTACCTATTCGTAAATAATGAAATATTTTTGAAACAGAGTTCCCTAACGCATGTGCATCTCTACAAATTTGGCAATTGAAAGGTAGACCAAAACAACAGTAACATTTTGTCATTTTTTAGGGTTCCGTACCTCAAAAGGAAAAAACGGAACCCTTATAGGATCACTCATGTATCTGTTTGTCTGTCCGTCTGTTACAGCCATTTTGTTCCGAATCTAATGGGCCGATAAAGTTGAAATTTGGTACATGTATGAATTTTTGTGGCGTAAACATAAACGAGTAAGGCTGCGTTCATACGACACGTGCCCACTAAACGCGCACGACACGGACGTCAGCACCCGCGTCTAAACTTGCTTTGAAACTTGCGCGTGCGCACGCATTGAGCCCGCACTCAGCACGCGCTCAGTTCAATTTCAAAGCAAGTTCAGAAGCGGATGCTGACGTCCGTGGCGTGCGCGCAGTGGGTGTGCCCTCACAATCCTCACATGCATTTAGGCCTTATTAAAACAGCCTTATTAAAAAATAGCATCCTTTCCATGGGACCGCTTGTATATAATAAATTACCTGACCATTTAAAAGACCTTCCCATAAAAATGTTTAAAAAACAATTAACAAAACTATTGCTGGAGAAATGCTATTACACAATTAAGGACTTTTTAAATGACAAAACTATATAGGAAAATGTTATTGATAAATGTACGTTTTCTTTGCAATTTCGAATGGTTTAGATTATAATAATGACATTGTTATTTATTGTAATTTGACAAACAGATTTTGACATTACCAGATTATGTAAAGATTATAACTAGGTAGTAATAATTGTGAATGTTTTGAATTATATTGACATTAAGCTTATTAACATTACACATTATAACAAATATTCTTCATTATATGATTTGCGAGAGATTTATATTTAATTAACTGATTATTTTTATCTTTATTATTGTTTTTATAATTTTTTGTTTTTGTTTTAGTCTGATCAGTAACTACATATTAAATTTAACTATGGCTAATAATAATCGTATCGATAGCTGTATCTATAGTACTATTTAATTCAAACCTAATATGTTGCATGCCGTAAGGTAAAATGTATCGGGACACTTAACAAACATTCCAACTTATATGTATACCTACATTATTAGCAAATAAATGATTTCTTTCTTTCTTTCTTTCTTTCTTTACCAATTTTAATATTATATGGTTTTCCCACTGCTGGATTTCAGGCCTAATCTCTGTGAGAAGGTAGAAAGTTTAGTTCTAGGACATACCCTTCGGTTTCTCATCATCTGGCACGTATTGCATTCAATAAACATAAAATCACGCCTGTGATCCCCGAAGGGTTAGGCAGAGCTGTACCTATAGTACACCCACATTACGCCAGTTATGTTTAAGTCCCATGTATTAGCGAGCCTATATTCAAGACTCGGAAGCCATAAGCACTTTAGTCACATCTTTCTACTGATTGACTTAAGGGGGAAACGTCAGGGTAGCCCGCCAAATTAAAATTTTCTTACGTTTTTTGCAATTTGCAAGTCGGTACTATATTGTACGTTGATCAAATCATAATTTGCGGTCGTAACAAGTATCTATTTGCATAATTAGAATCATTAAAGTGATCAATATAACTCTTTAAGACCAGGTAATCCTAAAAAAATGACTATTTCAAAAAATCTTGACATTTTAGGATTATGCCAACTTAAGGATTTGTATTACTGATTATATTGTATTATATATAATTCTGTAAATACATATTTGTTACGGCCGCAAATCATACTTTATTTAACATACAACTTAATACTGTTTTGATTTGTGCCTAGTTGCTACTGAGAAATTCCTAATTTGAAAACCCAATAACACTTTTTTCGATCTGGGAATCGAACCCAAGACCTCATTCTCAGCAGTAGCGACCACTAAAGTAGTTCATACAACTCCATGCAAATTCCAAGTCTAATAGGTATACGTCTTCAAAGCAAATTTATAAGATGTAAATCATCTATTATTTTCAACCTCTATTGTTATAAATAAGTGACACTGCATTACTTTTGAATATATCGCATAACAAAAGACGCATTGGGCCAGATAAGCAGTGAGGGTTGAATGTATTTAAATAAATATTATGCTATATTTCTCCGTCTTCTCTGTGGGCAGAACTCCAAGGGGAATGAATAGTGTGCAATCTAAATGGTGCAGGTCATTTATCTTCTGTTCTCTACAAATAGTTCCTACTGCCATGCATCGCTTTTTAGTTAATTCATGTCTAAGGACCACATTTAAAACCAAGCTTACAAAAATGTTAGAAAATGTTCATGGTATAGTATCCGGCACGAGTCGTGAGCACAAATTCAACTTTTAAACCTTACAAATCTTTTTTTCCTATTACGACGATTCGTACACGGGCAGGGGCAATGAGGTTAATATAATATCAAGCTTATTTCTGTACAGGTAGAACACAGAATACAGAAGCCCGTTGACGATGGCAACAACATTTCATTTGGAATTTGTGCTCACGACTTGTGCCGGCGACTATACAAAAGTACGATATGTTATAAAAGATGCATTTTCTAACAGAGTCCCTGTTAGAAAATGCATCTCTTCCGATTATGGTGTTCAAAAATGGAATTAGTAATTCGGTTTCATTAATTTAATCTTCTAGCTTTCTTCTAATATAACTTCAGAAACCTAAAACGAATAAAATAACTTTCAAACTTAACAGTTTCTGAAGTCGGTGTCTTCAATTGTTCAATGGAACTTAGCTTGGCACCGACTTTAGAAGTTGTAAAGTTTTTTTTTTTTTTTTTATGAAAGTTATTTTATTCGTTTTAGGTTTCTGAAGTCGGTTTTTCTTTTTTTAAAGTAAATTTATTTGTTGAAATAATTTCGTTGTCAAAACGACAATTTTAATGAAATAAAGACTAAATGTTACCTCAAGATAAGGTAGTCATAGTTCGTCTATGACTACAATTCCAATCCCTAAATTTTTTAAAAAGAGTTACCCAAAAATTTTTATATTATTTACGTATTTTAAAATCAACCTCTATTGATAATGATAAATGATAAATGATAAATGATTTTTATTTCTGTAAGTAGGTTTGTACAAACACTTTTACAAGTCAATATTTTTTTTTAAACTAGATGAGGTCGGCGTTTCCTATCTGACTACTCTGAGAAGAAAGGCCGAAACAAACTCAGAGGTCACAGTCTCTTATAAAGTCCAGACATAATCTTGGTCACTTCATGTGAAGACCATGTAGATTGGTGTCTGAAATGGTCTTTTGAGGAAAGAACCACACAGATTGAGAGGACCTGTCCAGTCAGTGCACGCATTTGTCAGTAATCGCGCAGCTCAACTAGCTCAACGATTCGACGAACAATACCAAAGAAAGGACATTGGGGTAGGCCGCATAGATTACTCAAACTGCCAGACCATGATTAAAAATAACTGAGAGAAAAAATAAAACAAACAAAAAAAAAAAAGCAATGACCTACATAGTCTTCACATTCACAATAAAGTAAAATAATATAATACTTACAGTAAAATAATATAATATTTTACCCCCTTATTTCTTTAATTCCTTCCAAAACCATAAATTTTAATTTTCATAAAATGCTGGGTTTTCCATACAAACTTTCATCTCCTATAGGATTATTTTTTAAGACAATAAAAACTTTTTAGCAAAAAATAAAACCGACTTCCAAAACAAAACACTACAAAGTGAAAAATAACTTTAATTTCGGTAGTCGGTGTCTTGGGTTTTGTATTTTCGTTTTTGCCACCGACTTCCGAAATTAAAGTTATTTTTCACTTTGTAGTGTTTTGTTTTGGAAGTCAGTTTTATTTTTTGCTAAAAAGTTTTTATTTTTAACTTTTTAGTTGTGGAACCTACCCCACACAAATTCGAATACATAATTGAGCACAATAATTGTAGATATAGCCATGTAAATAACAGTGATAGGAAGTTATTAAAACACCATCACATCATCCACATAAAATAAGTGGGAAATATACGCATTATTGAAGCTAACTCAAAAACTCCCCAAGCAAAGTTAATAAAATTTATATGGGACCACCTCGGAAGTATACCCTATCAAACAAAAAAAGAATTTTCTAAATCGGACCGTCCGTCTTTGAGTAATCGCGTAACAAACATACAAAAAAAAAAAAAAAACATACAGACGAATTGAGAACCTCCTCCTTTTGGAAGTCGGTTAAAAAGTGTACTTCGCCTGGATGCTATGTAGTTATTTGAAATTTAAAATGAACCTCTATTTTATCCACTTTCAAAAACGCCTAACCACATAATTCTTTATTTCTAACCAAAAATAATAAAATAAAAAAAACTTGAATTTTCATAATTATCACTAACTTAAGAAATGTTGGGTTTCCCATACAAACCTTCATCCCTTATATCATACCCTGTAGGATTATTTTTGAGACAAAAAGTAGCCTATGTACTTCCCCAGGAAGCCATCTATAGCCATGCCAAATTTTATCGAAATCCATTTAGTGATTGAGTGAGACAGACAGACAGACAGAGTTACTTTCAAATTTATAATATTAGTATGGATTACTAGCGACCGGCCCTTGCTTGGCACAGATTTTATGACTTGCCAAAACATTAAGCCATCTTTATTATGAGCATGTTTAATACCTATTAATTTATTATACATATAAACCTTTCAGAATAAATTCTCTAAATGAAGGTGAGGATCGCATCAAAATCCGTTGCGTAGTTTAGAAGAACAACGCTTTAATTCATAAATAGATGTGCCCGTGGCTTCGCTCACGTGACAATGTAACTAAAATAGACGTTCTTATACATGTCAATACTGCTTAGCTCCTTTTAGGTATAGCGTGATGATATTGATTTTAGAGGTTAAATCCGTATCTGCAATATTATAAAAAAAAATTCTCGTCTTATTAAATCACACAGACATAATGCAATATTGCTAATCCTCCATAGCAAATAGCGTGATAATCTATAATTTTGAGGAATATTTGAGGGGTGCCATACCATAAGGTCGTAAGTGCCTAGTTTATTAAAAAAATTGTAACAGTGAATTTGGTTTTTATTTAATAATTTAAAACAGTTTTTTGTGTCTACTGAAAACGTTATTGTTTGGCACCCCTCATTTGTGCAAAATATGACTAGAATCTTATCAGTATTTTTTGCGCCAATCCGGAACATACATCCAGATAAACATAAGTATATTTTCGGCATCAGAATCCTTCCCACTTCTCGTTGCAATACATAGCATACATCTTTTTTTTTTTTTGGATGGGAAATCATCAAATAACTTCTCCCGCTCTGGGTGGAGCGGGAGGGCGTGTCAGACTTCTACTGACTAAAACCCACCCGTGTTCCTTCAGTTGCCTGTGCCAGGGCCACGGTATCTTTTTCAAACAACCTGCAACCCCAGCGGCATCGGCCCTATTGGACCCCATCTTTGCTGACATCTCTTTGAGGCGCGCGTGGAACACAACGCGCCGTCGACCCGGGCCTGGTCCTTACCGGACGGCGAGCTACCCATTGCTCGCCATCCGCAAGCCCGCGCCTACGGTGGCCGGGAATCGGCTATCGCTTCCCGACGCCCAGGGCGTCTCCTGCGGCGACTAGGGGCGTGAGGGCGCAAAGATTGCCTCTCCCTCACGCGTTCAGCCTCCTCCTTCGCGAGCATTACTGCTTCGCAGAAGGAGGTGACGGCTTCCCATGCACTCTCGCTCCGTACCATGGCCTGTACCAGGGCCGGACGCGAGAGATCGCCGCCGCCGATCGCCTCCGCGAGGACGCGGCGGTGCTCTGCCCAAGCCGGGCAGACCTCCACCGTATGCTCCACCGTGTCCTCCGGGCGATCCACACAGTGGTAACACCCGGGCGTTTCCTCCCGCCTTATCCGGAACAGGAACCTCCCGAAACAACCGTGTCCGGTGAGGACCTGCGTCAGGCGGAAGGTGAGGATGCCGTGACGCCTCTCCAACCACTCCTCAAAGAGGGGACTTATCGCCGCAATTGTGGCGTGCCCAACATAGCATACATCTATACTGTAAAAATCTCATCGTGAAAACTTAGGTGAAGTAAGCTCGAAATCAACTGTCAAATGATAGTATCACGGTGAGATTTTTACAGAATACAGATTGGCAGATTCGACTTCGTTTCTATTTTATTATGTGTATAGAAAATATGTATAGGTTCTTACCTATACATATCTTCTATAAAGAAGTAGGATTTTCCACTGTTCGTTTATTAGGGTTCCGTATCTCAAAAGGAAAAAACTGAACCCTTATAAGATCACTGTGTGTCTGTCTATCTGTCTGTCTATTTGCCTGTCTATCAGTCCGTCTGTCACATCCAATTTTCTCCGAATCTAATGAGCCGATTAAGTTGAAATTTGATACGAGTTTTTGTGACCCAAACACGGATGTGTATAGTACATAAATTAATTTTGAATATGAGGATCACTTTTGGGGGAAAATAAGTTAACACGGTAACATGGTATTGTTTTTAAAAAAAAATGTTTTGAAAACTGTACCGTGTGACATATCAAATGAAAGGGTGAGGCTATCTAATATATATATATATATTTTTATAATTTTAAAATAAATTGTTCTAATGTTATTTAAGAAAATAGAAGAAAATTGAGCAAAACTATCTCCAAAACTACTGAGCCTCAAATTTTGAAAAAAAAAAATACAGAAATTAGTTATATACTAATAGAGATTACAGGAAAATTTATAAGAAGTCTATGGTCTTAAAATAACATGGTAAATCTCTCAATATTGTGCGTACAAACTTACATGGGGGCAAAGTATGTATGAACAAGTTTTTCACCAACAATATTAAGTTTGTTCTTGGGATAAATTCATCCCAACTACGGAACCCTTCATAGTGCGTGGTCCGACACGCACTTGCCGGTTTTTCGTATTTAAACCAATCTTTCCACATAAATCGTTCTTGAAGAAAAATGTGTGTAGATAGCTACATATCTTTTAGTGCAACACTTTTGTATGTACCAAATAACAAAAGACGTGCTTGTCGAGATAAATGTTGTGATTTCAGTTTATTCAAAGTAAACCTTATATATTACGTAACGTGGTATGTGTAGTATTTTTTCCTTATAAGCCTTATAAAGAAACACGGGACGAAAAGGCGAGTTTTCGTATTAAATTGTATGACGTCTTGTTATTTGAAATGAACGCTTATGGCATGATCACATAAAAACCGGCCAAGCGCAAGTCGGTCTCGCACACGAAGGGTTCCGTAACATTGTTTCATGTGTCTACCTATTACGGTTCAAGAAATACAGCGAGTCAAGCAAAGCACGCCGAAAAAGTCACGTTTCTTGTATGTAATAAAAAAACATTGGCACGTCATGGGGCTGCCGACAGAAGTGAAATGTTGACAGCGCAACATAAGCATGTCGCATGTCGGTGACGCGAGCTCAAAAGATTTCCTCCAACCAAAAATCACTCAACGCGCCTAAAGAACGAACGCGATTGACTCGGTGGAACGCAGAACTAAGAGGCTCATTGGCGACGTAAAGCTGGTGGATGCCAAGCTTCACAGCTTGGCTCATCGCCGCAAGGTTGCCTGCTTGTCGGTCTTCTACAGATTGTACTTCGGAGAGTGTGCCCGAGAACTCCACGACCTCATTCCACCGACCCCTTTCTACTATCGGACATCTAGACACACTGCCAGTTACCATCCCTACCTGGTTGCTATTCCACCAATTCGCAATAAGCGCTTCCAAATGTCTTTTATAATGCGCACAGCAAAGGAGTGGAACTCACTACCTGCGTCTGTTTCCGAGCGCATACAACCCTAATCTCTTCAATGTGAGAGTGAACAGGCTTTTTCTGGGTAAGCTCACTCCGTCGTCGACTTTGTCTCTGTCATCTATGACCTAGACTAGAGTCAAGAGCATCTCAAATCTCATCTATCTCAAATAAAAAAGAAAAGAAGTTTTCAATTCATAAAAATTAAATTAAAAACTAAAGGGGCCTTTTATTTTTTTAAGTTATTTTTTTTTATTATTCGTTGTTATAGCGGCTATAGAAATACACACTCTGTGAACATTTCATAATAGAAAGACGGACGGACGAACGGACAGCGTAGGCTTAACTAGTAACAGAGTTTCGTTTATCACCCTTCTGGTACGGAACCCTGAAAACTGCATTATTTTTACAATATTTAAATACTTACTGAACAATACTGTAGCATATCAATGTACTGTACCAATTATTAGTCGACTAATGAGAAAATAATTATCTGTGGGATTTGCCAATTAGTCTAGAACATTGCCACTGTCACCTCCCTATAGTACTTGCTAGAAACACAAAGTCTATAAATAGAGTAGACGAGAGGAACTACTTCCGTTTTTCTACGATAGTCACTGAAATCTGTATAGTTCCCCGAAATTGGGTGAGTACTCATAGTGTCCTTTGAACGCTTTAACTGTTCCCCAAATAAGACAGGTAATATAAACAAATTTTAGTAAGCTTGTTAGGCTCACTTGCGCGTTCATTAGATAACTCGGAGTTAACAGCTAATTTAGGGTTAATCAAATAACTCGTCTTGCGCCACCAAGAGTTAGAGGTTAAACTTATAAATATATAACCCAGCGATGTGGGAGAGTAAACTCTGGGTTTATGTACAGCCCGCGGCACGTAAGTTGGCAAGAGTCGTTAGATGCGCAGAAGTCATTTTTTAGATCTCTTTGGTCGCGAGCGGGACGCGGGGAACGAGGTAGCATCGTTCCGAGCGCGCGATTGGTTGGTCAGTCGACCCTTGTCTCTCGCGTCGCGTCCACGTTCCATTCGCTCCCGAGTACACTTGCGTGCACTAAAATTGTAACATTTGTTTTTGTTGAGCTCTCTTTCTCTCTTCGCAAGCAATTCACGTCTGGACGCTGGCTCAAAGCAACCACCTACTGTACCTCATTGTGACTCCTCGATGCCGGAGATCGCAGTACACATTAAAGAGGTCCGAAGAGTATTGTGCAGTCTAGACGTGAACAAGGCCAGCGGGCCTGGCGGCATTCCAGCGAGAGTGTTGAGGCAGTGTGCGCCTGAACTGTCTCCTGTATTGACACGTTTGTTCCGCCTCTCTCTTGAAAAAAGAACGTTGCCGAAATCCTGGAAGCTTGCAAATGTACAACCAGTGCCCAAAAAAGGCGACCGTGCAGACCCTGCCCATTACCGTCCGATCGCCATTACCTCCATTCTGTGCAAAGTTTTGGAAAGGGTACTGAACAATAAGTTGCTGAACTACCTTGAAGACAATGATCTCCTCAGTGACCGTCAATATGGCTTTCGCCGGGGACGGGCAACTGGCGATCTTCTTGTGTATGTCACGCACTGCTTTGGCGAAGCCATCGAGAAACACGACGAAGCACTGGCTGTATCGCTTGACATCTCGAAGGCCTTTGACAGGGTCTGGCACGCTGCTCTGCTCAGCAAGCTTCCTGCTTATGGCATCCCAGCTGATTTTTGTAGCTGGATATCAGATTTCCTTAGTGAACGGTCGATTAGAGTAGTTGTTGATGGCTGCTCTTCTGACCTTATGGCTATTGATGCCGGAGTTCCTCAGGGGTCTGTTCTCTCTGCAACTCTTTTCCTGCTGCAAATCAATGACCTGCTTCGGCCTGGTATTGTTGGGTACGCAGATGACAGTACAGTTTCAGAGAGATACTTGTCCAGCGCAAAAACCAGCGGGGCTGAAGTTCGTTCCTTGAGAGAGGCCATGGTAGAGCGGACAGATTTGACCTTAAGCTTTGTCTCCCAGTGGGGTGATGATAATCTGGTCTCTTTTAACGCCACCAAAACGCAGGCGTGTCTTTTTACCGCTAAAAAGAGTCGTTTCGCCCAAACTCCTACTTTTCGGGGTACATCTGTTCCTGTAACTGATCGACTTGAGCTCCTAGGCATGGAGTTGACATCTGGTCTCAACTTCGGCGCCACCATCGAGTACAAGGCCCAAACTGCGGCCAAGAAACTGGGCATCCTAAATAGGGTGAAGCGATACTTTACGCCTGGACAGCTTTTAACCCTTTACAAAGCGCAAGTCCGATCCTGCTTGGAGTATTGCAGTCACCTTTGGGATGGATCAGCTAAGTACCAACTAGCCGCGCTTGACTCGGTGGAACGCAGAGCTAAGAGGCTCATTGGCGACGTAAAACTGGTGGATGCCAAGCTTCATTGCTTGGCTCATCGCCGCAAGGTTGCCTGCTTGTCGGTCTTCTACAGATTGTACTTCGGAGAGTGTGCCCGAGAACTCCACGACCTCATTCCACCAGCCCCCTTCTACCACCGGACATCTAGACGCACTGCCAGTTACCATCCCTACCTGGTTGCTATTCCACCAATTCGCACTAAGCGCTTCCAAATATCTTTTATAATGCGCACAGCAAAAGAGTGGAACTCACTACCTGCGTCTGTGTTTCCGAACGTATACAACCCTAATCTCTTCAAAGTGAGAGTGAACAGGCTTCTTCTGGGTAAGCTCACTCCATCGTCGACTTTGTCTCTGTCACCTCTGACCTAGACTAGAGTCAAGAGCAAACCCATTACAAAAAAAAAAAAAAAAAAAGCTTTTGTTACAAGTTCTTGTTATTGTTTTCTTTGAATTTTTAAATTTAGATAATGCCACAAACAAATACCATTTTACGTAGATATGCCAGAAAATGGGTTTATGATGTGTACTGTTACATATTTTGACGAATTATGCGAACATAAATGTACTGAACTGCTGATTTTTTTTTTCGCGATTTCAGGTTTGGTCCCATAGTAAAAGTTGTTCATAATGATGAGTACAATGACCTCTTAAGACGTTGTTGGTGTTTTACAAATAACCCCGTATATTTTATTTATTACTCCTAATATATGTACTTTACGAATTCTTCTCCTTTCTTTAACTTTCTTCTAAATAGTTATGTTTAGAAATAAATTATGGTAATAACCACAGAATAATGACAAGCAATAAAAGTGACCATTTTTTTGTTGCAATAAGTATAGCATGCGCGAACTTACCCCCACTACGCCAAAACCTTGCCAACTTACGTGCCGCGGGCTGTAAGTAATGTCAAAATAAATTGACGTTATAGGGTATCTGATAACTTATATTATTGTTGTTCGACGTAAGTGGAAATTTGGTATATCAGCAGGCAATATATTCATGAACTCATCCAGAAATAAATATAAATTATAAAAAAAAAAAACTTAAGCATATTTTACCATCTGGCGTTTTCGTCAATCAATAAACTACATCTCATCTTAGTACAATACGATTAAAATTAAAAGTCATGTTATAAAATTCAAAGACAAGAAAGTATAACGTATCGTAAAGTAGATGAGTATACAATTTCCGTTCATTAATTTTTGATTGGATTACATATCAGGGCAAATATTAGGTTGGGGAAAAAATATTTTCGCATTATAGTATGTATGAACTTGTAATAAAATCTCTTTGGCTATACTATTTGTATCTGGCTGGTTTTGGTATCATTGAAAGTTTAAATTTTAAAGAACATAATTCCAAATTCAAATTCGGAAAATGTGTAATTTTCATTTGTTTTTCGTACCGTCAAGATGAGTGAATCTAATGAAGAAATTCGATACATTTTAAAATTTTACTACAAAAATGGTAAAAATGCAACGCAAGCCGCGAAAAAAATTTGCGATGTTTATGGACCTAGTGTGTAGTGTCTGTGAGAGTAGCACAAATTTTCAATCCGGAAATTTTGATGTCAAAGATGCACGTCGCTCTGGTCGCCCTATTACGGATAAAATGGATGCCATTTTTGAAAAAGTGGAGCAAGATCGGCATATCAGTAGTCGTAGCTGAAGAACTGGAAATTGACCACAAAACAGTTTTGGCGCATTTGAAAAAAACTGGGTACACAAAAAAGCTCGACATTTGGGTACCTCACGAGCTCACTGAAAGAAACCTAATGAACCGGGTACTCATTTGTGATTCTTTATTACGACGTAATGAAACCGAACCATTTTTGAAGAAGCTGATAACTGGTGATGAAAAGTGGATCACGTATGACAAGAACGTGCGAAAAAGGTCGTGCTCAAAGGCTGGTCAGGCTTCACAGACTGTGGCAAAACCCGGGTTAACTCGCAACAAGGTGATGCTGTGTGTGGTGGGATTGAAAGGGCATTATTCATTATGAGCTGTTACCATCGATTCTGAACTCTACTGCGAACAACTGATGAGATTAAAGCAAGAAGTTGAGAGAAAGCGGCCGGAATTAATCAACAGAAGGGGTGTGGTTTTTCATCATGATAACGCTAGACCTCACACATCTTTAGCCACTCAGCAAAAATTAAGAGAGTTTGGCTGGGAGGTGTTAAAGCATCCGCCGTATAGTCCTGACCTTGCACCTTCAGATTTCCACCTGTTTCGGTCTGTTCAGAATTCTTTAGGCAGTGTCAGGTTAACATCACGAGAGGACTGCCAAAACCACTTGTCGCGGTATTTTGACCAGAAGTCCCAAAATTTCTATAGCAATGGGATCATGTCCCTACCTACAAGATGGCAAAAAGTTATCGAACAAAATGTTACCTACATACTTTAGTTAAATGTAAATAAACTATATTAAAAAAATGTTTTGAATTTTCTTAAAAAATGCGAAGAAACTTTTTCCCCAATCTATTATATATATATTTCTCCGTCATTTGTGGACCGATTTCAAAAATTCTTTTTTGTTTAAAGGGTATGGCTCTCGAGGTGGTCCCATTGTTACCAAGTTAGAATCTGATATGAGGATCCCATGGAAATCGAGGGCAACCCTCAAATTTTATAGGCACACCTGTAGCAATTTGGATATTTTTATAGTAACTCGCGCTTTCGGAAAGCACCAATTGGTGAAGTGAAACTGATGATGAAGACCACAGATGGCCAGCGGAACTACTCATCAATAAGTATTTCACGGGTTGCGATTCAATTAAGTACCCACTTTAATAGGAGCTAATGGTGACTTCACCATCAGCTCCAGTTCTCCTCGTTCTTACTAGGAGAACACTTCAACAATTAACGTCCCTACATCGGGAAAAGCAATATTTTGTAAAAGGTGATGAGCAGTTGACATTAGCCTATTGTAACTTAGATAAATTACAAACTGACCCGCTAAAAAGGACAAAAAAAACTGTTTTACAAAAAACATAAAACCATCGACTTCCAATAACAACACTACAAAGTGAAAAATAACTTTAATTTCAGAAGTCGGTTACAAAAACTAAAATGCAGATGCAAAGACACCGACTTCTGAAATTAAAGTTATTTTTCACTTTGTAGTGCTGTTTTTGGAAGTCGGTGGTTTTTTTTTTTTTTTTTGTAAAAAAGTTTTTTATGTTTTCTCGATTGAAGAGTAATGTTCCCAACTCAAAAAACACTAATGCCAGATTAACTAACCCGGTATTACCTCATAGTGGCGCGACGTAAAGGGTTAAATGTTAATTACTTAATTCCGAGTTTACAAACGTTAAATTTATTCATTTAACCCGACTAAACGTGCAAGTGGGCATTAGTGCTTCGGTCTTTGTTGGATTATTTAAATAGCAGTTCAACAAATGCATACCATATAAAGCTGCAAATTCCCTCTAATGAAATAACTGGCTGATAGACATAAAACAAATCAAATAAATGTCTGGGTCATTGACTTAACAAATTAAATTCAGTGGAATGTAAACTATGTTTTATATTGAAATACCAAAATGTAAACTATATGTTTGCTGCTAAATACGAGCGTCCTCATATTGCAATGGAACAGAATAATGCAACTCGTAATTTTATTGAAATAACTGAACACCCCTAAGAGGTTAATTTGCACATTGTTTTGTGCAAATTTTATAGTGGCAATAGAAATACACAATCTGTGAAAATTTCAACTATCTACATATTACGGTTCATGAGATGCAGTCCGCTGACAGATAGACGGACGGCCGGACGGACAGCGGAGGCTTAGTAATAGGGTTCCGTTTGGCATCCGTCGGGCACGGAACCCTAACATAGACTTAAGAGATAATGTAATTTCACACCCAGAAGTTCTATTGTTCTAAAAGAATGTTTTATTAATACAGGGGCCGTATTATGAACTATTAACGCCATCATGATTCCGTTGCGAAAAAGGGATGGTGCTATATATAGGTCATGTATAGCTCCGTCTTTCTCTAGCACTGGAAAAATTATGGCGTTCATAATTATATGGCCCCAGGTCCAAATACATTGTAAAGTCAGGACAATTAATTATTTAAAAACCAACCTATAACCGCGAAAAACATTTCAACTGCTCCAAACATTTAATGTTCGCATAACTCAACAAAATGTATGGAACAGAAGATATTTTTTCGCGATATCAGGGTTTTTGAAACCATACTATGGTGTCCCATAGTATGATTTCTGAAATACTATGTTCTTAACATTAAAAAAAAATCTGTCAAAACTTAAGAAAAATCGCTTTTGAATTTTGCTTTAGTGTAAAAGAATGAATTAAAAAAAATTAAAATGTTTATCCTGTACAAAAAAAAAAAAATACACACGTACAAAGTAGCCAAAAGCCTCGTATTCAAACAATTAAATTTTGACAATTTTGTTAAGAGGGAAGCGCCAAATCCAAATTTTCTTACGTTTTTTGCAATTTGCAAGTCAGTATTAGATTGTATGTTTATTTAATTAAATTTGCGACCGTAATAAATAAGTATTTACAGAATCATTATATATATAACCAGTAATACAACTCGCTACGTTAGTATATTCCTAAATGTCAAGATTTCATGAAATAGTCATTTAATAGGATTACCTATTGATGACTTTAATGATTATAGTTCTGTAAACAGATACTTGTTACAGTCGCGAATCATATTTTGATTAACATACAACCTAATGCTGACAGGCAAATTGCAAAACACGTAAGAAAATTTGAATTTCGCGGGCTACCCTGACGCTTTCGCCATAATTGCTTGATGTAAGAAAAGTAAAATATTTATGCCCGTGTCTGTATAGCGACATCGAAACATTTACCAACCTATTGCAACTCACGCTGTAGTAGTGAGTCAAAAAGACGTATACTGGCGCCGTAAGGAAAAAGGACGTCCAAAGAAATAATGAAATGGAGAAAAAAAAATTGTCCTGTTCAAAATGCAAGATACACATGCGTCTTTTAATAGTAAGAATTATTAGGTTTTCGTTAAGTTTACGCCAATATAAAAATACTGGTAGATGCGTCTTTTTTTGCTGATTCCGAATATGTAAATAACTCTATTTCGAAAAAATGTTAGATAAGTCTTTTTTCCTTATGACGGCAGCATTGTACTCAAGAGTAAGCAGCTTCAAACACACAACGGAACAGTTTATCGGCGGTGAGAGTCAGCCATTACTTCAGGATTATACCCGTATCGTTGATTCATTGCCACTATTTTAATCAATTCAATTCATTTATTTGCGTTAAAACATGGTATTACAGCTGTTACATTAAAATTAGTGCGTACATGTTTTGCTAAAGATACATAGCATGCAAACTTTTAGCGTTACATCACATTATATTAAATTATTGTTGGAGCATAATTAGTCTCTATAAATTCTCTAATAGAATAAATTATATTATTTTAATTTATTGTGAATGTGAAGACTAAGTAGGTCATTGCTTTTTTTGTTTGTTTTATTTTTTGTCTCAGTTATTTTTAATCATGGTCTGGCAGTTTGAGTAATCTATGCGGCCTACCCCAATGTCCTTTCTTTGGTATTGTTCGTCGAATCGTTGAGCTCCTTAAGTTGCGACAAATGCGTGCACTGACTGGACAGGTCCTCTCAATCTGTGTGGTTCTTTCCTCAAAAGACCATTTCAGACACCAATCTACATGGTCTTCACATGAAGTGACCAAGATTATGTCTGGACTTTATAAGAGACTGTGACCTCTCAGTTTGTTTCGGCCTTTCTTCTCAGAGTAGTCAGATAGGAAACGCCGACCTCATCTAGTTTAAAAAAAATATTGACTTGACAAACACTTTTGTGTTTGTACAAACCTACTTACAGAAATAAAAGTCATTTATCATTTATCAAAAATTTTGTGTATAGCCATTTATATAATTTGCACTTAAATGCTCTAGAAGTCAATGTTTTTAAGTTGCTTGGTATTTTATTATAAATACGTACATACATTGCTAAACAGTTCTTATTATATTTTGTAGATCTAGGAATGTCATTTAGTATAAGTCTGAATGGATCTCTACGATTTCTTGGATTCATATCATTCGCAGTTTAGGTACAATAGTAATCGTATATAAGGTTTTCTATGCCACAGTCGGCCTGGAGTATTGCCATAATGAGTACACTTGGCTGGAGGATTAGTGATGTGGGTAGATCTGCTTATGCCGCAGTGATTGCGATTTCGCTTGGCAGGAGTATTGGTATCAAATCTGCTTAATATGCTATAATCATTGTAGTTACTCTTGAAGGGATTGATACTATACTTATCGCTTAGTGGGATTAAGTAGTTAGGGTGTTTAATTGTTTAGGTATCCAACTGACACACTACGTCAATATTGTCCGTGTTAGAGAGTCACCGAAACGATCAATTGCAATTGTCAGTTTTTACATTGATGCGCAAATTGATCGTCTACCAAATACAATTGAAGCGACTGACAATATTACTACAATATAAATTGATGGCAATTGATCCTTTCGGGGACCCATTATGTAGTGTACTCATTATGGCAATAGCCATAATGAGTACACTTGGCTGGAGGATTAGTGATGTGGGTAGATCTGCTTATGCCGCAGTGATTGCGATTTCGCTTGGCAGGAGTATTGGTATCAAATCTGCTTAATATGCTATAATCATTGTAGTTACTCTTGAAGGGATTGATACTATACTTATCGCTTAGTGGGATTAAGTAGTTAGGGTGTTTAATTGTTTAGGTATCCAACTGACACACTACGTCAATTGTCCGTGTTAGAGAGTCACCGAAACGATCAATTGCAATTGTCAGTTTTTACATTGATGCGCAAATTGATCGTCTACCAAATACAATTGAAGCGACTGACAATATTACTACAATATAAATTGATGGCAATTGATCCTTTCGGGGACCCCTTTTTATCAAACAACTTCTCCCGCTCTGGGTGGAGCGGGAGGGCGTGTCAGACTTCTGCTGACTAAAACCCACCCGTGTTCCTGCAGTTGCCTGTGCCAGGGCCACGGTAACTCTTTCAAACAACACGCAATCCTGGCAGGCATCGACCCTATCAGTTAGTGTTGACATCTCTTTGCGGCGTGCGTGAAACACAACGCGCCATCGTCGACCCGGGCCTGGTCCTTATCGAACGGAGCCTTCCTCTCTCTCTCGGTCTCTTCGGGGACCCCTTAGAGCCATTTCATACAACTGTCAAAGAATGACATTTATGATGAGAATAAACGGGCAATTTAAGTTGGTAGTCAATTAGCTAAATAATTAATGCCCGAGTTTACAATGCATTTGGAACCATTCAGTTTAAAACAATAGAACTTCTGGATGTGAAGTTATTTACTATCTCTTAAGTTTTTGTTAGGGTTCCGTACCCGAAGGATGCCAAATGGAACCCTATTACTAAGGCTCCGCTGTCCGTCCGTCTGTCTGTCAGCGGGCTGTATCTCATAAACTCAATAACTTAATCAGTCCATTAGATTCGGAGCAAATTGGCTGTGACAGACGGACAGACAGAAAGACAAACGAGTGATCCTGTAGGATCACTTTTTTAGGGTTCCGTTTTCCTTTTGAGGTACGGAACCCTAAAAAAGTAAGTATGTGATTGTGTAGAACTCATCGAGTATACGTATTTTGTTTCATTATGGGCGACTTTCTGTAACTGCAAAAATTAACTTTGTAATTCACAGTATAATTATGGAATCCAAAGTTATCTTTGCGTTGTTAAAATTTAAGATGAAAAATATTCTTCGTTTAGTATTTTCATAAAAATAAAATAAATTTAATGGGGGAACCCGTGTTTTTTTAAACAGAAGTATATTTTTTTAAGTTGTGTTATATATTATTCGCTGTTACGGAACCCTTCGTGCGCGAGTTTGACTCACATTTGGCCGGTATTTTGTTGCTAGACGTTTAAAATTCAATCGACTACAGTTCATTCTGAGATACATCATAAATATGTATTCACAATAGATTTCGTGACTTCAATTAGAACGCAGTGTTTTATGTCTCAAAAAGTATTTTAAATTTTATAACTTATAATAAATTATGTACGTAGATCGAAAATAATAAGTAAATTACCGATTTACATAGAAAAAAATCAACAATTTTTTTTTAAAGAAATTTTGTCTATGCACTTTTGCCATTTTAATAAAAGTTCGTTGATGCCTTTGCTATAGATATCCTGGAAACGGGAATGGATAAATTCTTTAAAGGCGTGTTTCACCGCCTCGTTGGATTTGAATTTTTTTCCCGGAGCTCATTGTTGACATCAAAATTTCCAAAACGGAAGCGATCAAACCAAAAACGCACCGTGCGTTCACTTGCGGTATCTAGTCCATACACGTCGTTAATATTCGTGCTGTCTGTATTGCGTTGGTGCCATGACGGAACTCGTATTCTAAAATAGTGCGCAATTTCTATTTTTCCATGGTTACAGAAACATCGATATCAAAGAAAAATAGTACGGCGGGAAAACAAATGAACAACAGATATTATTTTTTAATGTCATGCTATATTATAGTGGGTGCAGTTCTGATCTCCTAACTAGAATACTGTATAACCTGTATGAAGGGGTGACAGGAAATCAAATATATTTTTTTATTTTTATTAGTGATGGGTTTGCTCTTGACTCTAGTCTAGGTCAGAGGTGACAGAGACAGTCGACGATGGAGTGAGCTTACCCAGAAGAAGCCTGTTCACTCTCACTTTGAAAAGATTAGGGTTGTATGCGTTCGGAAACACAGACGCAGGTAGTGAGTTCCACTCCTTTGCTGTGTGCATTATAAAAGACATTTGGAAGCGCTTAGTGCTAATTGGTGGAATAGCAACCAGATAGGGATGGTAACTGGCAGTGCGTCTAGATGTCCGATGGTAAAAGGGGCCGGCGGAATAAGGTCGTGGAGTTCTTGAGCACACTCTCCGAAGTACAATCTGTAGAAGACCGACAAGCAGGCAACCTTGCGGCGATGAGCCAAGCTATGAAGCTTGGCATCCACCAGTTTTACGTCGCCAATGAGCCTCTTAGCTCTGCGTGCCACTGAGTCAAGCACGGCTAGTTGGTACTTGGCTGAGCCATCTCAAAGGTGACTGCAATACTCCATGCCGGATCGGACTTGCGCTTTGTAAAGGGTTAAAAGCTGTCCAGGCGTAAAGTATCGCTTCACTCTATTTAGGATGCCCAGTTTCTTGGCCGCAGTTTGGGCCTTGTATTCGATGGTGGCGCCGAAGTTGAGACCAATACTAAACTAAATTGCACTACTACCAAACTGCAGGAAAAATACAGTTCTAGTTTTCCTGTCTTCCTCGTGATTTCAATTTGCAGTTCCATCTCAAACTTCCACGCTACATAAATACGCTTGCACGTTGCAGAGTATCGTGGATCATCTCAAATTCTCCCAGCGAACTATATATATCTTACATTTTTTATTTGCTTAAGACAATGAATACAGCGCCTATTGATCTTTATCGAGAATCTCATCATCTCGCTTGCTGCCAACGACGGCGAACTTATTTCATCTCCTGTTTCAAAAGTTTGTAAGATATAAGCTGAAGCGGAAATGCGCTTTGACAGTTAAAGGAGTTCGCGTCGAGAAGTTTTGATATTTGTGATAGCAACAGGTTGGGATAGTGCCAAGACTGTTATCTTATCTTTCTTCTTTAAGTAGGAAATGGTTCCGTGGCTGATAGATAGCGTGGAACCATAACCAGTGCAGATTACAAGCATGTTTGGAAGATAATATATAAAGTAAGTAATCTAGAAACATAATAATAAAACTTTATAATTATGCTCAAATACTGGAACATGGTGTGGCGTAACCAGGACTTAGGAATCTCAAATCATGTAATACATTCCTAACACTTTGTCCCAGAGGCTTAGAAGCCGCAAAAGTTGAGTGGTAATCCCTCCAAAGCAAGATGCGTCTTTTGACAAGAGCTGCTTTAACCTTCTGATTCTTTTATTGGACTATCAGAGGGCCTCCCATCCGGACACAAATTGCCGTAGCCGACTTGGAAAACAAGTCGGCCGCAGCAAAGACAAGCGTATGAAAGTTTAAACTTAAAGTGCGTATTCGGCGTTTCTCCACTTCCATCACCCACCTTCCATCTTCAGGCCCACCTTCCATCTTGCGCCTCATGCCCTGTCACCTGCACACGTCAGGATTTAATGGCTGCGTCAGCAACCAGTATTAGCGTTGCTGAATTTTGGGGCAAACAAATTTAAAAAATATATACTTAACACATGTTAATTTGCTATCAACTCGCTTAGAAGATAAACACTGCGATACACTAATAATATAATAATAATAAGAATTAATAATTAAATTTTTATTCAGACAACCATTGGCCCATTACATTAACATTATATTGTTAGTAAGAACTTAAAAACTATATTAGTACTTAATAACTAAGAGAGACTTAGTCCTCTGGGTGAGGCTCCACACCAGTGGACTGTCTAACTTATTGCCTATTACATTCAGGATGCTGTTACTGCTCCCACGCAATCTGCTTAGCAGTGAGGCTGTCTTTTTGCGCCAGGTGGCATCAAAGCCGTCTGTGCGCGACTCAGCGAACATTGTTGACGCACTGCAGAAGCGTGGCAGACGCAACAACGCCCTGAACTAAACACCCCCAGACGTAATAATAATAAACCATCTACTGTGTCTCATTCAGTGTCCCTCAATCGATTAACATAATCATCATCTGAGTAGCCTTTTCCCAACTATGATGGGGTCAAATCAAATCAAATCAAACAGTTTATTTGTGATACACAGGTTACAATATAGGTCTTATAGTGTGTTCATGTTGTGATTAGCCTCAAAGGCATACATATATATACAGGGTTATTGGTAAAACACCAACAACCTCTTAAGGGGTCATTGTACTCATCATTATGAACAACTTTTACTATGGGACCAAACCTGAAATCACGAAAAAAAATCTGTTCAGTACATTTATGTTCGTATAATTCGTCAAAATGTACTGAGCAGCTGATTTTTTTTTTCGCGATTTCAGGTTTGGTCCCATAGTAAAAGTTGTTCATAATGATGAGTACAATGACCCCTTAAGAGGTTGTTGGTGTTTTACCAATAACTCTGTATATAAAAAATAAACAATTATTAATACAGTTCCCAATGCGCTCAATCAGACATTAACACTTTATTTAAAGCAGTAAAGAGGAAAGAAATAATAAAAACAGTAAAATCATTTTAAGTCTAAAAATTCCTTTACTGAGTAAAATGAGTGTTCGTTAAGAAATTTAAATAATTTATTTTTGAATTTAAGGATATTATTGCAGTCTCTAATGTCCTTGGGAATTTTATTATATATTTTAGGCGCCATGACAAATGTTCTTTTCCCATAAAGAGTAGTTTTATATTGCGTACTTAGTTTTGTAAATATTCTAGCTCTGTTGCGTGATCCCGTCACTATTTCAAATAAATATGGATGTTTTTTGATAAAAAGGGCCATTTCAAAGATGGTACTGTGATATGATGTGGTGTGTGATGGTACTGTGAGTATTTTTAGTTTTGTAAAAGACTGCTTACAGCTCTCAGTTTTTTGAAGACCTCATATTGCATAGATGCTTCTTTTTTGACATTTAAAGACCTTATCCCAGTTAGTAGCATTGCCCCAAAAGATGATACCATACCTCAAACGTGAAGCAACATATCCGTGATAAGCCACAAGTAACGTCGGGAGACTAACTTTTTTTGCTAACATATATAGAGCATAGGATGATTGTGATAGTTTTTTGCAGACAAACTCTATATGACTCTGCCACTTTAAATTAGGGGTCGGCTTCCAATCTAACCGAAAGCAGCTGAATTCCAGTATTTTACATGGAGCAACAGCCTATCTGACCACCACAACTCAGTTACTAGCTAGTAGTATATGTAGTATATCAGTTATCTGGTTTCCATAGCTCTGCTAAGTTTGGGATCAGATGAGCGTGTGTGAAAATTTCCCAGGATATTATTATATTATTATTATATTTCAAATTCAAATTCAAATATTTTATTTTCGGACCAAAATCCATATAATGTTAGTAGTAGTATAACTTAGCCTAATGTTAGTATTAAATTAAATTAAATGAAAAATAAACAACTAATGAACCATTGAACTGTGCGTTCAATGGTTTACCAGTCTATTAGGGTAGGTGTGTCTGAACACCTACCCACCTTCAATTAATAAGATACCCCTTGGTAAAACTGGTTGTCAGGCGTAACAATTGTCAAAGTACCACGAGGCACGGAGGGGTCTTGGTACGTAAAGACGGTCACTCATCCACGGACCAACAGCAGCAAGCGTAGCTTAACCTGATCGATCGACCAGTTCCGCTGTTAATACTTAGCCACAACATAACACATACGAACCAAAAATAGTACAGTTTTGAGAGAGAAAAAAAAACATTATTAGAGCGAAACAAGGATTGATCTTCAATAATCCTTTCCATATTAAAAATCCATGCCTTACTTAACTGCGGCGTAATAACAATCTGATATTATTATTGTTTTTTAGGTAAAGGTTCTGTTGTATTATAAGAAGATAAATAGTTTTAGTTGTTAGTTTGAAAATGACTACAGATTTTGTAATTTTTCTAGAGGCGAGCTGCGAAGGTTTGGTAGGCGGTGAGTGAGGAAGCACACAGAGCTACTGAGACACCAGAACATTCCCAAAATCGGCGTCAATAACACGCTGAGTGTCTGGCATCTGAACGAGCTGCTGAGACTCCAGAACAGAACCAAGATCGGCGTCAATAGCATGCTGAGTATCTAGCATCTCAACGCACTGCAGACACCAGAACATTCTCAAGATTGGCATCAACAACACACTGAGTATCTGGCATCTCAACGAGCTGCTGAGATTCCAGAACAGTAACAAGATTTTCGTCAATAGCACGCTAAGTATAGTCACTTAGCGTTTCAACGGTCTGCAAAAACTCCAGAACAGTCCCAAGCTAGACTTCAATGGTATGCTGAGTATCTGATGTCTCAACGGGCTACAGAGACTCCAAAACAGTCACAAGCTCGACGTCAGCACCAGGTGACTTATATGGCGCCTCTAAGAGCCACGGAAACCTTTGAAGCGGCTGAATCTCGCAGACGCGCTGAATGCTGAAAGGGCAGCATAGCGACGTCAAACATTCACATGAAATACGTGTGAAACACCTACTACTCATCTCTTACGAAGGCCATGAGGTATGAGCCTTGCAGTAGGAAACTTACAGGTAGTATAAAAAAAATCGCTTTCTGCTCCGAATTTATCCCACAGCTGCAATGCAAACATCTCCCCCATTGACACCGATAAGTGTAGCACCAGAGCTGACGTCGTCAACGACTTCTAATGGAAGTTTATTGAGCAACTTTATCTCTCAAAGTCTTCATCTCGAAGTCGTTAAAATACACTTTAATGTTGAAGTTGTATAAACTTTAATGGATTTCCTTTCATTTTGTCATTTTGGTTATTGAAAATAGAAAAGTGGAGTTTTTTCCATTTTCAATAACCATAATGAAAGGAAATCCATTCAAGTTTGTTCTCCAAACTACTCCTACTATTTCCGGAATAATTTGGAGGACCAAGTTTTTTATTTTATATTTTATTTGTAAGGCTCGAAGGACCAAAATATATTATGATCTGTGTAACAAAAAAAATATATTTACTAGGTCTTTGCCTATAAAATTGCCGAGTTTTGTTACCGGCTAGTGTGAAGATCAACATATTTTATTCTATTTAGAATTCTAAATTCAAATTAATTTTATAATATAACGCACAGCCTAAGCTGCTGGTTCTAGAAGCATGAAATATTGCAAAAGAGTACTTTAATGAAGGTGAGAATTAAGGAAAGATTTTTGAAAATTCTTCCCCTTGTTAAATAGAGCGTGAAAGTTTGGATGGAAGCTAGGCATTATTGCCGAGTGGAAATCCCGTCGGGCCTACGAAGTCGTGCGCCCTTGTCTATTTATCAATCAATCTGCCTAGCCTTTTCCCAACTATGTTGGGGTCGGCTTCCAGTCTAATCGGATGCCGCTGAATATCAGTATTTTACATGGAGCGACTGCCTATCTGACCTCCACAACCCAGTTATTGGGTAATACGATACCCCCTGGTTGTCAGACTTTCGGGCTTCTGACGACCCGTAACGACTGTCAAAGATCCACGAATGACAGCCGGGACCGACAGCTTAACGTGCTTTCCGAGGTACGGAGGAATCTCGGTATGTAAAGATGGTCACCTATCTACGGACCAACCCCGGCAAGCGTAGCTTAACCTGATGGTTCGACCCTTGCGGCTGTTATTACTTAGCCACGAGCTCCTCCTTAGCCCGTGTCTATTTATAAGTAAATGATATCGAATTGACATTATTATTATAACACTGTATTTTAGATTACTTAGTTATAGAAGAAATTCACTTAACTTTATAGATAGGTAGTTTATTTAAATAAGAGATATTTAAATTAACTACTTATCCATCAATTTAACCGAGCGGTAGCTAAACATCGCATATGATGTTATTTGCAAGAAGGCACCATTTTTTACCCACTAGATCGGTAATGTTACTGATTCATATTTTGCACAAGAATTTTATGTGCGAAATAAATCAAACGAAATGGCTTTTATGTGCTTTGCTCGTGACCCGGTCCACGTGAGTATTTTTTAAATATTCTGGATTTAAAACTATTTTATGATAAAAGTAACTATGCTCTAGGTTATCCAGTTACAAAATTAATTTTATCTACACATTCTACACCCATGCTATAAATCCTCTATAAAAGTTTCAGAAACAGTTAGCTTATTGCCAACATAAAAATAACCAGTGTCATAGTAACCATAATATCATCCAAATGAGTGTTATAATGTTGTATTAAATTTCATTATGCAACTCCCACAGAGTACTCTTTTATATAAAGGGTGACTGGTAATTAGTGACCGATACCTAAACACGTGATTGTACTCATGATAACAAACAACTTTTACTATGGGACCAAACCTAAATCGCGAAAAAAAGCAGCTGTTCCCACGAGTTATGCAAACATAAATGTAGGGAACAGTTGATTTTTTTTTTAACTACAACAGACTTACAACAGTGGCCAAAGTGTGTGTGTGTAGTGATCAACACTACTAACACACCTTGGCCAGAGGCTAAGCATTGCCATACAGCGTGCCAATGTTTGGCCAGAGGCTAAGCATTGCCATACAGCGTGCCAATGCTTAGCCTCTGGCTAAGCATTGGCACGCTGTATGGCCACTTTTACTGTGAGACCAAACCTGAAATCGCGAAAAAAAATCAGCTGTTCTGTACATTTTGACGAATTATGCTAACATAAATGCTAACAGCTGATTTTTTTTCACGATTTCAGGTTTGGTCCCATAGTAAAACTTGTTCATAATGATGAGTACAATGACCCCTTAAGAGGTTGTTGGTGTTTTACCAATAACCCTGTATATTTTATCTCATTAAATACAAACATTTCAAAACACACAGTCCCAAAAAAACACTTCGCAGTTTTCAGCTCACTCACATTCATAAAGAACTGTGAAAGTGCAAAAGCTATCTGAATCACATTTGAGAGCATAAAAAGACACTTTATATGGCGCTCTGAACTAAGAATGATTTATTAATACATCCTGGTGCATATCTGCATATGAGCTGAAAAGTCAAAACGGCGCAATAATCTGCTTAGCATTCGCTGTATCGTTCTTACTAACCATAGACAGGGAATGGACAGAGCGTTCCATATTCAGTTGTGCAGTGAATAAAAACCGCAAAGTACGAGAGAGACAAAGCGAATTTGTTGCCAGTAGTTGTCTCTTTAATAGTACTACAGGTATTGGCCGCAAAATCACTTTGTCTCTTTCTGAGAGTGGTTGCTTTTGTAAGGATAAATCTCAGTCCAATTCTCAATGTCTATGTTACTAAGTGCCTTTTTATTTTGGGTGGGAAATCATCAAATAACATCTCCCGCTCTGTGTTGAGCGGGAGGGCGTGTCTGACTTTTACTGACTAAAAAACATCCGTGTTCCTTCAGTTGCCTGTGCCAGGGCCACGCTAACTCTTTCGAACAACCCACGATCCTGGCCCCATCAGCCAGTGTTGACATCTCTTTGAGGCGCGCGTGGAACACAACGCGCCGTCGACTCGGGCCTGGTCCTTACCGGACGGCGAGCTACCCATTGCTCGCCGTCCGCAAGCCCGTACCTATGGTGGCCGGGAATCGGCTCTCAGTTCCCGACGCCCAGGGCGTCCCGTGCGGCGACTTGAGGCGTGAGGGCGCAAAGGTAGCCTCTCCCTCAAGCGTTCCGCCTCCTCCTTCGCGAGCATTACTGCTTCCCAGAAGAAGGTGACAGCATCCTATGCACTCTCGCTGTGTTTGCAAGGACGCGGTGGTAGTCTGCTCAAGCCGGGCATGTGACTTACGAATTTTGATAGCCGCCATCTTGGACCTTAATCCAAAATGACAGCTACAAATTGTTCGCCATTTCCGAATCTATTTGGTGTAGCCGTAGTCAATGTAGCAACAATATACTCGAATATTTCCGAAAGGGACCAGAGGGACTAGTCAAGTAGCAATCGATTTCAAAGCGTTTTGTATTTTTACTTCTACGTATAGCGACTTTCAATAGGATTGAAATTAAAACATTATTAATGCCGTTTGGTAGCTTAGGTATGTCAATCCAATTCATTTTTAGGGTACCGAATTCCTCGTGTGTTTGTGTGTCTGTTCGTCTGTCACAGCCAATTTGCACCGAATCTAATGGACCGATTAAGTGCAAATTCGGTACACAAATGAATTTCTGTGACCCAAACATGGACGTGTAACATAAATAAAGGATTTTTTAATATGAGGGTCAGACTTCATATGATCTGACCAAGATTATGTCTGGATTTTAAAAGAAACTATGACTTCTGTGTTTTTTTTTTCTCAGAGTTGTTGGATAGGAAACACCGAACTCATCATAACCAAAGATCGGATATTCAGATGCATATTTACCTAAAGTTGAGGTGTCGGCTATTATGGAATGCACTTTTGTATTGAAAAAATCCTGGGATTCCGGGATCGACAAATTTTTAGTCATGATATAGAATCGAATGTATATTTACTTACGTTCAGGTGTTGGTTAATATGGAATGCACTTTTTTGTATCGATTCAGTAAGTTATAAAAATATATATTTGCAAATTGTACCGTGCGATATATCAAATGAAAGGGTCATTTGATATATCGCACGGTACAGTTTGCAAATATATATTTTTATTTTTTTATTTTCCCCCGAAAATTGACCCCTATATTCAAAATTCATTAATTTACATTACATGTCCCTGTTTGGGTCACAGAAATACATACGTGTACCAAATTTCAACTTAATCGGTCTATTAGATTCGTAGCAAATTGGCTGTAACAGACGGCCAGACAGACAGACAGACACGTGAGTGATCCTATAAGGGTTCCGTTTTATTCCTTTTAAGGTACGGAACCCTAAAAACGAACAAGTCCGCGTAAAGAGTAGGTACAGTCTAACGGGCGCTTGATTCGGACAACCACAAGCGAAATAGAGGACTTGCCGTCTCTTTTTAAATGTCGCCTGTGTCGTATTTCCAAAACTTTGAACGCGATGTCCCGACAATCGTAATTTTGTAATTATTTCACTTTATTATTAAAGGTGCGATACTTCATTTGCCTCTTACGTCACTTACTAACGGGAGCGGAGTAATAGTCCCTCTATTTGGGGAATCTCGAACTATTGCGGTTTTCCCAAAGGACGGTACTTGGTGAACGTAATCCGGATTAATCTATGGCGCTCAAAATGAGTGGAGGAATTTATTTATGTTGGGGACATTTCGCCTCGAGTAAGGTGCCAAGCGTTATATTGCATGAACATTAATGCAACTTACTTTCAGTGACTCATTTTGAGTTCGTTAAATGACACAGGGTTTATACTCAATCTTGCACTACCTGTGGCATGCCAAAATCGTTATTCATTTATTTATTTATTTATTAAACAACCTTCTTTTTAGGGTTCCGTACCTCAAAAGGAAAAAACGGAACCCTTATAGGATCACTCGTGTGTCTGTCTGTCCGTCTGTCACAGCCAATTTGCTCATAATCTAATGGACGAATTAAGTTGAAATTTGGTACACGTATGAATTTACGTGACCCAAACACGAACGTATAATGTAAATAAATAAATTTTAAATATGGGGTTCAATTTTGGGGGGCAAATAAAAATAAAAATAGTTTTGCAAACTGTACTGTGTGTCAAATCAAATCAAAGGGCTTACTGCGAGGGTCTCAAATATATATATTTTGTATAATTTTAAAATAAATTGTTTCAAAATTATTTAAGAAATAAACGCAAATTGACCACCTTATCTCCGAAACTGCTGAGCCTAAAATTTAAAAAAAATACAGAAACTAGTTCTATACCTATAGATTGCAGAAAAACTTATAAGAAGTCTATGGTCTTAAAATAACAGAAAATCTCTCAATATTGTGCGTACAAACCTACATTTGCAGTTGGAATGTATGGAGGAATATGTTTTTCAACTACAATGTTAAGTTTGTTCTTGAGATAAATTCATCACAACTACGGAACCCTTCATTGTGCGTAGTCCGACATAAACTTGGGCGATTTTTTTAAACATCTTGGATTTTCGCTTATTTGATGGCTATAGTCACACCCTCTACTACGTGAGATTTAAATATGACTGGGGAAATGGGAGTGTAGGTACTCTATACACTTCAAAGTCAGGGGTGTTCTGGCATAAAACCTCCTTAAAACGTTAGTTTACGAGACAATATTTGAAGAGGAAACAACTGACTGATTTTATAGATCTCAGCGAGACGGCTCCGGGGCAACGGGCTAATTTGATTAAAATATAATATTGTAAAGTGTTATAAAATATATTAGAGTTCCAAAAGAAGTAAAGTCCCCTCAGGCCTTTTACAGTACCTACCTACAAAGGCTGATCCAAAAGTAATGATAATCGGTTAATATACGGGATGATTTTTAAAACATGCGACAAAATTTAAGGGGGTGTTCTACCCATCAATATGAACAACTTTTACTATGGGACCAACTCGGAATTCGCAAAAAAATTTCAACCTTTTTATACAAAATGGTCCAATCGGGTATGTGCTTTTACATGGGAAGGTAATTTTTTTTTTAGCGAAGTCTTAGTTGGTCCCATAGTAAAAGTTGTTCATATTGATGGGTAGAACACCCCCTTAAATTTTGTCGCATGTTTTAAAAATCACTCTGTATATGACGGCGCTTGATGATTTAGACGATTTATTGTATAAGTTATAATCGATTATTTTTACTCTGTGGTTTAGAATTTATTTCTTTAGTAGTATTTTTAATTTAGAGCGGGTAACACCGAATGGGGTTGTGAGTGTCATGGCGGCGGTGGCGATTACTTTTGGATAGGATCGTCACGCGGTGCCCACGCACATATCAATTGGCTTTAAATGCAAGTTTAACAATTATTGTGATTTGTCTTTTCAGTGTTAATCATTGTAATAATTATTTTTTATGTTCATGTTTTGTTGCTATGTTTGTGAGTAAATTAAGTGTGTTAATTTGAGAGTATTATTGTTCAAAACACCTACATGTACACACCCATGATAGAGAACCAACAGATGATGGTGCAGCAGCGACCCGTTGTGTCTTAGCCGCTCGAGCATCCATCATACAGGGTGTTTTTTAAAACATGCGACAAAATTTAAGGGGGTGTTCTACCCATCAATATGAACAACTTTTACTATGGGACCAAACCTGAAATCGCAAAAAAAAATCAGCTGTTCAGTACATTTATGTTCGCTTATTTGGTCAAAATGTACCTACTGAACAGCTGATTTTTTTTTTTGCGATTTTTGGTTTGGTCCCATAGTAAAAGTTGTTCATATTGATGGGTAGAACACCCCCTTAAATTTTGTCGCATGTTTTAAAAAACATCCTGTACTTATATTTTTAATTTTTTTTTGCTTGCTTACCCACTAAGTCAGCATAAAAAAGTCATATAAATAGACCACAATTCCCGGAAGGTACATTCATTTGAATAGTTTTATTTTTAATCATTACTTTTGGATTAGCCTAGTAGATAATATACACGTCTGATTACCCCTTCGCAGATTACAGGCTTCATTTAATGTTACGTGTTTAAACAGTTTTCTCTGACTCATATTATGATTTCATTTACAATCTGCGTTCCTTTGACTTTGAAAGGCGTAGGAAACAAACTTATCTTCACGGTCGTGAACACAATTGGAAATGCAGTCATGTAAAAGTATTGTATTTTGTTGATATACCTATCGCTGTTATGTTCTTTTCTATTGTTCGTATTCGTATTACAAACATATTGGATTGGAATGCTAAGTCGCAAATATTTATTTACTTTATACAGGATTAACAAAAAATATTTATTTACTTTATAGGATTAGGAGTATGTAGGAGAGGTAATTTTCAACCAAATAACCCCTATGCAAAAATCAACCATTTTTTCAAATAATTTGACGTTTTACATTTTTTTAAAGATATTTGTGGTATACAAACTTTGAAAATTAAAAAAAAAAACAATGCACGATTCTTTTTTTAAATTATTATCTGCTTGCTAACACTTCAATACATATTAATCGACCATAAAATGAATACAATTAGCTTTAATCATTTTTAAATCAATCAGATTACTATTTTAATAATTTTGAGCAGGTTATTTTTGACTAAAACGGTCGATTTCTGCAACTTTCTTTTAATTTTTTTTTTTCTTATGACTCCAAAGTCAAAAGGGTCTTTTGGTTGCAAATGACCTCTCCTACATCCTCTTAATGGATTGCCGACATGTTACCAATAACTTTTAAAATTTGTTTTTAGTGCGCGCCTTCTAGTTCTAGTGTTTAGTGCACCCATTATTTCGCCAGCAATGTTTTAGTCTCATGCACCTAATAGGGGGTGATCCAATCTACATTAACCGAACACAAATCCAGACTGCAGGCTGCTACTGAGCAATTCCTAATACCACTATGCCAGACCTGGGGATGTAACTCTGCACCTCACGCTCAGTAGTCACTCTTGGGGTCACTAGACTGAAGAGGAAGTCAGATGTACGGAAATGCTTACAAAGAAGAATGAAGCCAAAAAATAATAACTTAGATAATTAAATTACCTTCTAATTACAAAATAATGCCCAAGATTAGCAAAAACAAAAACAGAATCCCTAAAATTGCGCGGGAAATAGGGTGTTCTATTTTTAAAACTCAAACAAATCATATTCTAAGATGGCGGCAGGCGACAAGCTGTCACCCTACGTTACGAATATTTCATTCATAACGAATATGGCTGCAGGGAAGACGTAATAAGTCTTTTATACTTAGTTATTTATAATATTTACTGTCATTTAGGCAAAAAAAAAACAGAATGGAGTAAAATGAACCTTAGATAATAATAATAATTAAAATAATTGAAAATCAATGATAAACTTACAAGTTGATCACGTTATACCTAAAACTTCATTAGTTATGTGGAGGTTTACGTAAATAGCATAAAAATTAATAAAACTTAAAATAAAATATTCCTTTCAAAATTGGCCAGCAAAGCCAAAAGTTACGATTGTTGACAAAAACGATCGGTTATTGATAATAAATTCAAAATGCTAGTTTCATGTCTAACATACATTTGTTATTTGTAGTTATTGTATGACGCATGACTATACATTTTCCTGAACTATTGAAATCTAAGGTTCATACCTTTCCACCCAACAGCTGGAATCGCATCGGATCAGAACGGATTTTACAATCTCTAAACGATATTAAATCGTGTAGGTACACAGTAATTAAAGTCTTTACCAAGCCGCGCACAGCAGCTAGACCGCGGGCGTCTTCCGCGACACGCGGTCGGGTCGTAGCCATCGTATCCATATTCGTATCCTTTCCGATCCGATGCGATGCGAGCCTTTTGGTGGAAATCGTCCTTTAACCTGAAATTACAGTTACCTATGTATATATCAGAGCCAACCAGCTTAACAGCCTAGCTTTTTAAATAAACGGCGCGGAGCCGTTCAACTAGAGGCCTAAATAATATTCAATTATAGGTTGGAACTGTGACCAATCACGCGCGAGCCGAATTGGTCGCAGTACAAAGCCAGAGCACTCCGACCAATTAGGTTAGGTTAGGTTAGAACTGTCACCAACCGCGTGCGAGCCAAGCGAGCAAAGCGAGCGGTGCCGCAGTAGCGGCCGGTGAGCGCTACTTCCAAAGGCTAGGCTCTCAACTAAATATATATATACTTAGAATTACGTACAAATGGCAAACTTAAGAATACCCTACACGTAAGCGACTCTTTGCAACTCTGCGACTTGAAGTCGCAATGGGATAGGTCGCGACAGTGTTTAATTTAGAACGCAACTTCGAAATACTAGGAGGTGTCTGTTTCTCTGCTTAGCCTTTCACCCAACTCTGTTGGGGTAATCTTTCAGTCTATCTGGATGCAGCTGAATACCAGTATGCATGCATGCAGCGACTGATCTTCTCAGCCCAGTTAGAGGGTAACACGATACCCCTTGGTAAGACGGTTTGTCCGGTTTTCGTGCTTCGGACTACTCGTAATGACTGCCAAGACGACGAATGACCTGCAGACCACCGGCTTAAAGTATTTTCCGAGGCACGGAGCTATCTCGGTATAAAATGGATGGACCGACAAATGCGAGCGTTGTTACTTTGATTGATCGACCCATGCGGCTTACATAGCCCCTCGAGTGGTTGGTATGATGCAATTAATGTTGTAAAAGTTCTGCTTACGTTTTTAGTTTTGTATTTTGTTTCTGCTTGAGTATAGTTTTTTTTTTTTTTTTTTTGGTATATTGGCGTGTGCTAGCTTACTTATAGCAAATAATTTAATTTAATGTTTTGTGTTGCGTAATGTACCTAAATTATTATGCGCAGTGTTACATAGATTCATTTTTTTTTAACTGAACAGACAGCTGTGCTGCTGGGGAGTTTGTTGCGCCACTTCTTCTCCCCAGCTAAAGCACTAGGAAGTGGTGAAGGGCGGGCGTTTTGGGGGACTGTCTTATGTAATTTTGACGTTCAAAAAGTGCTGATTCTCAGCCTAGTTTGAATAAATGACTTTTGATTTTGAATTATATTATTAGACATTATATTTATTTGACCTTCAATTCTTATTTTAACTCTTTATTAGCGGATTTATTACAGTTGTAATGGCAATCATGTCATTTGGTTGAGGATTTTTATTGTATTTTACTTATCTTTTTTAAAGATTCTTTTATATTTTGTGAATGTCACTAATTTGATTAGACTAGATTAGACTGTAGATTTCTAGACTATTTTCTATTTTGTTCAGTACCTGGTACTCGTTGACAGGCTTACACTGTCCTCCCGTACCTATTACCACAGTAAGTAATTTGAAAACATTGTATAAGCCAATTATTTTTAAATGAGTAACGGCCAATTGGAACCGTGCATCTAGCTTCTGAGGTTTCAAAAGTGCCCATGTAGGTTTAAGTGAAATAAAACATTTTGTTTTTGCAAAAAGATTTATATAATGTACGAGGAGTAACAAGATGTCACAAAATCATGTCTCAATGTCACGTCCTAAGTTTGGGGCACCCTTTATTGCCAAGACCTTAAAGATCAAGGCCGCTCATTTACAAATCTCTTTCATTTCTGATCCTCTCAAGAACGCCTTACAGATCGTAGACCTTTGAAAAAGATAAAAATGCACAGTTAATACTTTCTTTAATACTTTTTATATCGACGTTAAGTACTATATTTCCGAACTATATATAATTTAAGGATTTATTCGGATAGATTGGTGAGCAGGAAATCGATCCACCTGACTGATGACGAAAAGGACAAAAATGTACGGGACTGACGTAAGCGCCTGAAAAGTTATGTCAATCCAGTTGAAAGTCGTTGAAGGAAGAAAGCGATTGTCACTCATGTACAGTCCGTTCAGAGTTATTTTAGAGCTCGACTACTCTGCAATGATGCGTCCGACTATCGCTTTTATATATAGTAGATAGTGGGGCGCGTCTTTGCAGAGTAAAAATTTCAGTACAGTTACCGGCCGTAAATATTGCACATGGATTGAAAAGCACATGAAACAAGTAGGTACTATCGAGGAAACTTACATCTATATACACCGTAAGGACTATTCATGCTTGCAGCGCTGCTGGGCCGCTATAGTAATGCTTGCTAACCGATGTGGTCATGGTGTGCACGGGATTTTGTTTTCAAATTGGTCAGATGTAAGTTCGACTCGATAGTACCTAATATGACACTTCGAGTATTAGACAAAGTCTGTCACACACAAATACCAGTGACGAAGACGACTCTTTACAAAGTCCAACATTTTCGCGTCATTTCAGAGTAGACAAGCTGATAGCAGCAATCCAATAGCAACCTTATTGTAACGAATTTAAAGATCACTTTGATTTTGACAGACTTGTCAGTGGCAGCAATCCAACAGCAACCTTATGATAATGAAAATAAAGATCGCTGTCATTTTGACAGTGATGCAAGATCAGAGGTAAAATAACTATGTAAGGACTGCAGGCCCTCTGATACCGCAGCCATAGACATTTGCGTACTGTTAGGGAAAGTTTACACCAAATCACAGCGCATGGCGAAGGGAAAAAGTATGGTAGAGGGCCTTAGCAAATCTCCGCCGCGAAACAGCGAAACCGCATGTTGTTTCGCTGATGTTTCGCTACTCGAGTAGCGGAACATCATGCGAGTCAGTTGAAACTGCGTTTTCGCTGCTATAGTTTCGCAGCGGAGGTGTGCTAAGGGCCAGAAAGTTATACCTCGTACAAACTCTTTCACATGGACTTTTTTACCCTACTCATATTTTTAATACCTGTCCCAATTTTTGTCATGAAATGATATCGAACGCCTCGCTATTTTTTGATCTACCGATATGAACATAAGTGCCTACCTATCCGAGTCGTCCAATAATAAGAGCTGTTACAAAAATCTATTTATTTATTTATTTAAATGCCTTAAAACTATTCTTACAGAGGCGGCAGTCTCGACATTCGTTACGATAGCTTTACGGATGAAATCGCTCGCTAAGTCCTAATGGAGTACTAAGACGGTCAAAATTGCTTGACAAGCACGAAAAAACTATTTACAGTTTCAAACCATTTGCGGCGAGAACCGTTTTTTTATTTAATCATGTTCTCCAATTTTCCTCGTTATTCAAGGTTAATTTGAAGTGGCCAATAATTGTCTTTGAAAAAACCTAACTAATACCATTTTGCCCGTCTAGGTACCCCATTAGGACTTAGCGAGCGATTGCAGTCGTAAAGCTATCGTTACGAGTGTCGAGACTGCCACCCCAGGTCGTAACCTAATGCGAAAGCCAAGGTACACACACAAAATTAAAATTAAACCACAAAATACATTTCAAGTTCTTAAGATCATTGTTTGTAACATAGTGTAAACAATAGTACTTTTGCGAATTCACTCAATTCACTTTTCAAACTATCGATCGGATTTATTAAGACTAATCCGAGAACCGAACTCCACTTAAACCCTTAGCTAACATTTGCAACTCTCTTGATGCTCTCAATTGTCCATTGAAGCGGATATTTCAATATCCATTAAATATATCCATTGCTAAAAATAGTTCGTTCATTCATCTGATGATATCAGACACTTCAATGACTAGTGAACGTTCACTCGAGTGAATGTTCAATTGTTAATATTGTTTTATTCCACGTTCACACGACACCGACAAAATTACATAGAAATAAACGTTCATTTGCTCCTTTCATTTCGCTGTGGCTAAGTAATAACAGCCGCACGGGTCGATTGGGAGGTTAAGCTACGCTTGCCGGGGTTGGTCCGTGGATGGGTGATCATCTTTACATACTGAGACTCCTCCGTGCTTTGGAAAGCACGTTAAGCCGTTGGTCCCGGCCGGTGGGTCTTTGACAGTCGTCACAGGTCGTAAGCCCGAAAGTCTGACAACCAGTCTTTCCAAGGGTTATCGTCCAGTTACTGGGTTGTGGAGGTCAGATAGGCAGACGGTTCATATAAAATACTGGCATTCAGCTGCATCTGGCTAGATGGGAAGCCAACCCCAACATAGTTGGAAAAAGGCTAGGCAGCTCCTTTTATAAAAAAATTCGATGATTGAAGCATAAGAGTGAAAAATGCCGAAATCTCACATGGTTGGATTGGTTCACTCTTGTTTATATTTTTCACTTTTGATTCATTTATGTTCAGACGTTTCACTACGAGGGAAAGATGCTGAATGAAATACATATAAAAACCAAAAGTGGGGGGTCTGGTATCAGCTTTAAAGAAACAATTTAATTCAATTTTTTTGGTGCTATTCTGTAACCTCCTTCTATGACAGTTGCAACACTTCGAAAATCGTAGGTCACGTTTACTACATTCATAACAAACATAATCAATGCCACGATGAGTATCTAGCGTTGCAACGATCTGCAAATACACCAGAACAGTACCAAACTCGACGTTAACTGCACGCTGAGTACCTGGCGTCCCAGCGAGCTGCTGAGACTCCAAAATAGTACTAAGATTGGCGTCAATAGTATGCTTAGTATCTAGCGTGTCAACGGTCTTCAGAGACTCCAGAATAGTCCCAAGCTCGATGACAACAGTATGCTGAGTACCTGGCATCCCAGCGAGCTGCTGAGACTCCAAAATAATACTAAGATTGGCGTCAATAGTATGCTTAGTATCTAGCGTGTCAACGGTCTTCAGAGACTCCAGAATAGTCCCAGGCTCGATGACAACAGTATGCTGAGTACCTGGCGTCCCAGCGAGCTGCTGAGACTCCAAAATAGTACTAAGATTGGCATCAATAGCATGCTTAGTATCTAGCGTGTCAACGGTCTTCAGAGACACCAGAACAGTCCCAAGCTCGATGACAACAGTATGCTGAGTACCTGGCGTCCCAGCGAGCTGCTGAGACTCCAAAATAGTACTAAGATTGGCATCAATAGCATGCTTAGTATCTAGCGTGTCAACGGTCTTCAGAGACACCAGAATAGTCCCAAGCTCGATGACAATAGTATGCTGAGTATCTGGTGTCTCAACAGGCTGCTGAGTTACCAGAACAGTCCCGAGCTCGACGACAACAGTATGCTGAACATCTGGTGTCTCAACGGGCTTCTAAGTTACCATAATAGTCCCAAGCTCGACGACAACAGTATGCTGAGTATCTGGTGTCTCAACGGGCTCCTGAGTTACTAGAATGGTCCCAAGCTCGACGACAACAGTATGCTGAGTATCTGGTGTCTCAACGGGCTCCTGAGTTACCAGAATAGTCCCAAGCTCGACGACAACAGTATGCTGAGTATCTGGTGTCTCAACGGGCTCCTGAGTTACTAGAATAGTCCCAAGCTCGACGACAACAGTATGCTGAGTATCTGGTGTCTCAACGGGCTCCTGAGTTACCAGAATAGTCTCAAGCTGGACGACAACAGTATGCTGAGTATCTGGTGTCTCAACGGGCTCCTGAGTTACTAGAATAGTCCCAAGCTCGACGACAATAGTATGCTGAGTAGCTGGTGTCTCAATGGGCTCCTGAGTTACCAGAATAGTCCCAAGCTCGATGACAACAGTATGCTGAGTATCTGGTGTCTCAACGGGCTGCTGAGTTACCAGAACAGTCCCGAGCTCGACGACAACAGTATGCTGAGTATCTGATGTCTCAACGGGCTCCTGAGTTACCAGAATAGTCCCAAGCTCGACGACAACAGTATGCTGAGTATCTGGTGTCTCAACGGGCTCCTGAGTTACCAGAATAGTCCCAAGCTCGACGACAACAGTATGCTGAGTATCTGGTGTCTCAACGGGCTCCTGAGTTACTAGAATAGTCCCAAGCTCGACGACAACAGTATGCTGAGTATCTGGTGTCTCAACGGGCTCCTGAGTTACCAGAATAGTCTCAAGCTGGACGACAACAGTATGCTGAGTATCTGGTGTCTCAACGGGCTCCTGAGTTACCAGAATAGTCTCAAGCTGGACGACAACAGTATGCTGAGTATCTGGTGTCTCAACGGGCTCCTGAGTTACTAGAATAGTCCCAAGCTCGACGACAATAGTATGCTGAGTATCTGGTGACTCAACGGGCTCCTGAGTTACTAGAATAGTCCCAAGCTCGACGACAACAGTATGCTGAGTATCTGGTGTCTCAACGAGCTGCTGAGTTACCAGAACAGTCCCAAAATTGGCGTCAACAGCACGCTGAGTATCTGGTGTCTCAACGTCAACAGCACGCTGAGAATCTGATGTCTCAACGGGCTGCTGAGACACCAGAACAGTCCCAAGTTCGACGTCAGCCCCAGGTAATTCATATGGCGTTGCTAAGAGCCACAGAAACCTTTGAAGCGGCTGAATATCGCAGACGCGCTGTTGCTGAAAAGGCAGCATAGCGACGTCAAACATTCATAAGACACACGTGTGATGAAATTTGATATGGATAGTCTAAAGCCTGGGGAAGGAAATAGGTTACTTTTTATCCACAAACCACCAGGGCGAAGCCGCGAGCGGAAGCTAGTTAGAAGCTAGTCTATAACGTTGCCACTGCTGGGACACAGCATCCTCTCTTCGAGAGGGAGTGGGTCGTAATCCATCACGTGGGTCCAGTGCGGGTTGGTAGATGTGACATGGCCTCGAATTTTTGGTTCCTAGGACACGCCGGTTTCCTCACGATGTTTTCATGATTGATGCATTGTTCTCGTTACCAAGTGTTAAAATGTCTCATAATGTCATTTTCAGCGGCACATACTTTAAAATTGGAAACAGCAGCTGGGTTTAGTATATCGGAGTTTAGTTTGTGACCAAGACTTGGGCAGACCTGGATGAAAAAGGATTTGGACTACTCGCTAGTCACAAAAAGATTTGTACTACTCGCTAGTCACAAAACGATTTGGACTACTCGCTAGTCACAAAAAGATTTGGACTACTCGCTAGCCACCAAATGATTTGGACAACTCGCTAGTCACAAAAAGTTTTGGACTACTCGCTAGCCAGTAGCCACCACATGATTTGGACTACTCGCTAGTCACAAAAAGATTTGGACTACTCGCTGGCCACCAAATGATTTGGACTACTCGCTAGTCACAAAAAGAATTGGACTACTCGTTAGACACAAAAAGATTTGGACTACTCGCTAGTCACAAAAAGAATTGGACTCTCGCTAGTCACAAAAAGATTTTGGGCTACTCGCTAGTCACAAAAAGAATTGGACTCTCGCTAGTCACAAAAAGTTTTGGACTACTCGCTAGCCAGTAGCCACCACATGATTTGGACTACTCGCTAGTCACAAAAAGATTTGGACTACTCGCTGGCCACCAAATGATTTGGACTACTCGCTAGTCACAAAAAGAATTGGACTACTCGTTAGACACAAAAAGATTTGGACTACTCGCTAGTCACAAAAAGAATTGGACTACTCGTTAGACACAAAAAGATTTGGACTACTCGCTAGTCACAAAAAGAATTGGACTCTCGCTAGTCACAAAAAGATTTTGGGCTACTCGCTAGTTACAAAAGGTCTACTATTACTTATTTTAAAAAGTCGGGAGGTGTTGTGCGACACCCTGTCGGAACGAAGTTCTTTCGCTGTATAGTACTAGCTTCCACCAGCGGCTTCGCCCGCGTGGTATGACGATAAAAAGTAGCCTATGTCCTTTTCCAGGGCATGGTCTACCCGTGTACCAAATTTCATCCAAATCCATTCAAACTGTTTTAGCGTGAAAGCGTAACAAACAACCAAACTTACTTTCGCATTATATTAGTTAGGATCATCTAGTATGGACTCGAGTTTCAAGTATCAAAAGTTTTTGTTTTTGACACTTGAGACTGACTGCGTAATCCTTTTTAGGGTTCCGTACCTCAAAAGGAAAAACGGAACCCTTATAGATCACTCGTGTGTCTGTCTGTCACAGCCAATTTTCTCCGTATGTAATGGACCAATTAAGTTAAAATTTGGTACACGTATGAATTTCTGTGACCTAAACACGGCCGTGTAACATAAATAAATAAATTTAGAGTATGGGTCAATTTTGGGGGGCAGACAAGAAAATTAAAAAAAAAAGTTTTGCAAACTGTACCGTGTGACATATCAAATGAAAGGGCTTACTGTGTGGGTTTCAAATTATTATTTTTTTATGATTTTAAAATAAATTGTTTTAAAGTTATTTAAGAAAATATACGAAAATTGACCTTATCTCCGAAACTACTGAGCCTAAAATTAAAAAAAAATAATACAGAAAATATTTATATACCTATAAATTACAGCAAAACCTATAAGAAGTCTATGGTCTTAAAATAACATGTCACATGTCAATACTGTGCGTACAAACCTACATCTGCAGTTGGAATGTATGGGAGAACATGTTTTTCAACTACAATGTTAAGTTTGTTCTTGGGATAAATTCATCCCAACTACGGAACCCTTCATTGTGCGTAGTCCGACATGCACTAGGCCGGTTTTTTCGTTACGTCACAATTTCTGCCAGTTTTCTCCTACCACAAGTCGCGTTAAAGAACTGCGTTCCAAAACATATCACTTTCTCCTTTCATAGACTCTTAAAAGTTATTTTTGAAAAGAAGTAGCTCAGAGTTTTCAATGAGTTTTCACTATTATGGAATGTGTTATTGACCTATTTTTGGCCAACGACCACTAAATTCTTAATAACACCACTAAGTATTGAATACCTTACTAAAAATAAATTCAGTACGCAAATAGAGTAGTATATTTTAAATTGACATCGTTAAAATATGCGAGATAGTTGCTATGTGTTTGCCATAAAATAGTTCGCATGTGTCTCCTTGAGATAAAGATACCGACTCATTGATGTAGATATATGCGATCTCGAAAACAGTCTCTTCCTGTCTACAATAGATGGTGTATGTCAAAAATGCAGTGAATTGGGCACTAAGTTACGGTCTTTTGCATCCCAGGAGTTTATTTTACTATTTAAAAAAATAAGTTGCGTGCTAGGTTTTACATAATACTAATAGAACAATGGGCACCACTGTAATTAAACCTAGATTAAGAAGTAAAAATTTTGAAACCTCAATAATAAACTGCCTTAAAGATGAATATTATCTCCGTTCTTCATTCATCTACCAAAAAAAAAAGCAGAATGCGACTCGCGAAAATTGAATTATTAAAAAAGAAAAGTCCTTTCTTTTCTCTCCAAGTTTTCTTTCACGCCTTTTCTTTTCATTTCTGAGGCAGCATTCATTCGCGGCGAATCTAATTATGAGCTACCTTTGCTCCGTGTTACACTGAAGTGTGAATAGTGCTTTATTAGAGGGAGGGGACGTGGGTACTTGCTCGATAGCTCATGGACGCGTCACCTTACATTGAAATGGAGACTATTTGCATCTGGCCCCGTTTCTGGTGACGAAAATAAAACCATATTGAGCTGAAATAGTATTTGATGCAATATTCAGGTTTTAGGTGGAACTTGTGCTGGAATTTTTAAGGTTGAGGAAGTACTTGCTACAATGTAAGGGTCATTTACTAATCTTTATTTAGAAGATGGAGTGTGAGTTTGTACGCAAGGTATTTCCATAGTAAAATATGACCTCAGAGTTTTTCATCAGATAATATCTTGTCAAGTTTAGTCTCAAATCCGTCTCGCTAACCAACAAAAAAGCAACCTACGATGCAAGAGAAATCCTACTCTAGGAAAAACCCGTACAGTTCGAATCCGCGCCGTTTGTTTTTTCGAAAACAGATTGAAATTTTACTACGGTTTCCGATACTGCCGTAGCCATTGTATTTGCTCCAAACTAGATTTAGTAAGCTCATTGCGTTCCTTATAAAGTAAACTTTCACTAAATATGATTTTTTTCAGTTCTGAGCAGATTTACGGCCGATGTGAGACGTTATCTTAAACTTTTTTGCTATTTATAACAGATTTTCTTACGGTTTTTGACACTCATTATTCTCCTGCCCTTGTCCCAATTTATTTGGGGTCGGCGCAACATGTCTTTTTCTTCAATACTTCTCTATTAGTCGTCATCTCAGTAGTCACTCCCTTTCTGACCATATCATCTTTCACACAGTCCTTCCATCGTTTCTTTAGTCTTCCCTTACTCACATAGCCCTCTACGTTCATACTCAAAACTTTTCTGACGACATTTTTCTCATTCCTCCGCATCACATGCCCATACCATGACAAGCGATTTCCACACAACTTTTCAGTCACCGGTGTCACTTTCAGACTTCCTCTTACATACTCATTTCTTCATACATCACTCTTAGCATTCTCATTGTCATTTTATGGCCCAATATTCTGATCCATACAAGACGGCAGGTCTAACCATTGTTTTATAAATCTTCCCCTTGAGTTTGCCCATGCGGGAGTCGCAGATTGTTCCCGTGACCTGCCGCCATTTCATCCATCCAGTGTTAATTTCTGACAATGGTAACACTGACACTGACACTGGTTTCTGACACTGCTAAGTATTGTATTTGCTCGGAACAAGACTTTTAAGACTCATTGCATTTCTTTTGATGCAAGCTTTTTTTGATTGCGGTTTTTTTTTTTTCATTTCTAAGCAGATTTACGGCCGATATGAGATGACATCTGTGATCTGACGATATCTGAAATGACATCTGACGATATCTGAAATCATGTAGATTTTGATATTGTCAAATTCATTAGTTTCTCTTTAGATTCTGATAGTACTTTGTCTACTATTGATAAATACACCAGAATAACTGATCTAGCTACACACGTTTTAGCACTGTACGAATTGATATTTCGACACATAGTGAAAAGTAGAGGGTCGCGCACATGCGCGTGCATTCGCAGTGTCACACGCAAATTATATCCGACCTTAAAATTGTTATAAATATGACCAGTTTGAATGCTCAACCATTGCTTTAACATGAAAAGTCTTGTAGTTATTATCGGTTGAAATCTTACATATTTTTGTCAATCAGAAATATTGAACTTACTACTAGTAGGTTTTCACGTCAATACACCGTGGTATATTTATACCCAAACTTTAAGATTCCTGAACCATTTCAAAATCCAAATGCAATGTTTCAGACCGATTTACCAATTACCCACATAAATAGCTCTTAGTTCATAACGGTCTATTTTTGCACTTAGGAAGTACATACCGCAAAACAGTCGAATACAGGGCGATTTAACAGTTTTTCACGAATCGGATATGAGTTTCACAGATAAAGTTGTTTAGTATGATGAAGACGGGTAAAAGCATTCCCTTGACGGATGCAGGTGACTAAATCACCACAATGTATTAGGCACATTCATATTTTTACAGACAAAGGAAGATGTAATTACTCTTAGAGTTTCGTCCTACCTCAAAAGGAATAAACGGAACCCTTAAAGGTTCACTTGTGTGTCTGTCTGTCTGTCCGTCTGTCACAGCCAATTTGCTCCGAATCTAATGGACAGATTCAGTTGAAATTTGGTACACGTATAAATTTCTGTGGCCCAAACACGGACGTGTAACTTATAAAGAAGAATTTTGAATATGGGGGTCAATTTTGGGGGGCAATTAAGGAAAGTAAAAAATAAAAACTTTTTAGCAAAAAATAAAACCGACTTCTAAAACAAAACACTACAAAGTGAAAAATAACTTTAATTTCGGAAGTCGGTGTCTTTGGTTTTGTATTTTCGTTATTTTGCCACCGACTTCCGAAATTAAAGTTATTTTTCACTTTGTAGTGTTTTGTTTTAGAAGTCGGTTTTATTTTTTGCTAAAAAGTTTTTATTTTTCACTTTTTAGTTGTGGAACCTACCCCACACAAATTCGAATACATAATTGAGCACAATAATTGTAGATATAGCCATGTAAATAACAGTGATAGGAAGTTATTAAAACACCATCACAACATCCATATAAAATAAGTGGGAAATATACGCATTATTGAAGCTTCAAAAACTCCTCGAGCAAAGTTAATAAAATTTATATGGGACCACCTCGGAAGTATACCCTTTCAAACAAAAAAAGAATTTTCCAAATCGGTCCATCCGTCTTTGAGTAATCGCGTAACAAACATACAAAAAAAAAAAAAAAAACATACAGACGAATTGATAACCTCCTCCTTTTGGAAGTCGGTTAAAAAGTTTTGCAAACAGTAGGTACCGTGTTCAAATGAAAGGGTTAACTGTGAGGGTCTCAAATATATATATATTGTTTCTTTTTTATAATTTTAAAATAAATTGTTTTAAAGTTATTTAAGAAAATAGGCGAAAATTTACCATTCCCCCTTATCTCCGAAACTACTGAACCTAAAATTTTTACAAAAAAAAAAATACAGGAAATTGTTCTATATCTACCTATAAATTACAGAAAACTTATAAGAATCTATGGTCTTAAAATAACATGGTAAATCTCTCAATATTGTGCGTAAAAATTTACATTTGCAGTTGGAATGTATGAGAGAACATGATTTAATGTTACAAGTGATACAATGTTAAGTTTGTTCTTACGATAAATTCATCCCAACTATGGAAGCCTTCATTGTGCGTAGTCCGACACGCACTTGGCTGGTTTTTTTTATACATAACGCAAAGTAATGTAACGTTACTTTTTATACATAGGTAGGCCTTCACAAGAACCATGAATAAACTGAGTTCTCACACATCATCATCTGTCTAGCCTTTTCCCAACTATGTTGGGATCGGTTTCCAGTCAAACTGGATGCAGCTGAATACCAGTATTTTACATGGACTGCCTATCTGACCACCACAACCCAGTTACTGGGTAATACGATACCCCTTCGTAAGACTGGTAGTCAGACTTTCAGGCTTCTGACGACTCGTAACGACTGTCAAAGATCTACGAATGACAGCCGGGAACAACGGTTCCACGTACATTCCAAGGCACGGAACGGTCTTGGTATGTAAAGATGCGGCTGTTATTACTTAGTCACAAGCCCCTCAATCTCTGTGCTCACACATAAAAAAAAAACTGTAAAAAACCATCTTCAAAAACTTAAAACGAATAAAATAACTTAAAAAAAAAACTTAACAGCTTCTGAAGTCGGTGCCAAGCTATTATAGTGCATTGAAGAACTGAAGATACCGACTTCAGAAGCTGTTAAGTTTATTTGAAAATTATTTTATTCATTTTAGGTTTTTGAAGTCGGTTTTTACGTTTTTTTATGTAAATTTATTTTTCCATTTTTAGTTGAATATAAAAAATACCATATGCTCAAGACGAACGAAAAGAAAAATCAACTAGGTCATTCGTTTTTGAGAAAATCCACAAACATGCGGGTCGAATAGAAGTCCTTTTTAGAAGTCGTTTAAAAATGCTAATGAGACGGCAAGGTTCGTATAGTGGCGACGGGTCGCAGGTTCAATTCTAACTAAGATTAATTTAATGTTACTAAAGATATTGATTTCGTGTCCAATGCCCGTTTTCACCAACACTAAGTGACATTTAATTGAACCCCTATTATAGCACTGCGCCGAGAGTTGAAAGTGTGCAATAATATTTATTGGGCATTTAGTGTCTGTGTGAGATTTATGTTTATAAAATAACAGGATACTGGAGAAGAGATTCATGTAAGTACGTAAATTAACCCACAATTCAGGAGTAGGTAATATCTGTTTAGGGCAGTTTTCTTAAAATAATGAATGAAAAGGAGATGTTTCAAAATGGGCCAGGTCTGTGTATACTACCTCAAAATAAAGAGAAACATCCGTAGAATTCGGGGAAAATACAGATAATTCATTTAAATGTATACTGTTGTGGTAGGGAATTGATATTTATCAATTATTTTTATCGACTTTAAACATGTCGTCTCACCGATTTAGTTACTCTATGCATAAAATCAATAGCAGTAAACCATAGATCGACCATTGATCATAGAAAGAGGACTGTCAACTGTCACAACAGTGTCACTTCAGTTCTCTTCTTGTTATGTCAAACGTTATTAATCAATCAAAATGACAGCTTACCCCCATGACGGGTTTTTGTTGTGTGTTGCAATTTCAAGTGTAATTAATTATGGTTTACCAGCAAACGAAGCCACTTTAAAGTAATTTGACAGTTGAGAACTGTTTTAAATATATTTCCCTATTTTTATGTATAGTGTACACGTACTTGGACCAAGGTACATTTTGGAACATCTCCTTTGCTTTAATCATGTAAAAACCGACTTTAAAAACCTAAAACGAATAAAAATAACTTTCATAAGAAACTTAACAGCTTCTGAAGTCGGTGCCAAGCTAAGGTGCATTGACATTAAAGAATTGAAGACACCGACTTCAGAAGCTGTTAAGTTTTTTATGAAAGTTATTTTATTCGTTTTAGGTTTTAGAAGTCGGTTTTTACTTTTTAAATAAATTTATTTTCCGAACGAAAAGAAGAATCATCAAAATCCGCTTTGAAATTCCGGAGATGCAGTATATTTATGTATATAACTTGGTACATAAGTTTAATTACATATATACTAAAACCTTCCTGAAAGTATGTAGATCACGCTAGAAAGAGTCATCAAAATTGTTTCATTCGTTTTTGAGAAAATCTTGGACATACAAACTTACATACATACATACGGGTCGAATAGTGAACCTCCTTTTTTGAAGTTGATTACAAATAAATGAACTGCATCATCTACGGTTATTTTGCCCACTGTACCTATACTTACAAACAGACGTAGGTACCTATAGTAAAAGTACCTACAAAACAAGCGGTGCGTCATGATTTCATTCTGTATGGGAATAATAGAGATATTACTTACCTATTTGTTGACAGGTCAAATGTGAAAACGTCATAACGGCTTAGGTACTTACGATTTGAAAATGGCTTACGAATTATATGTTTCATATGTTGTTGGAAACTTGTTATTTAATGCAGTTTATTCTTGAATTCATCAATACTAATAATAGGTCTTTACCTATGAAATTGCCGATTTTTGATACCGGCTAGCGTGAAAATCAATATCTTTAATTCTGTTTAGAATTCTAAATTCAAATAAATTTTATAATATAGCTTATTTAAAAATAAGTCAGTTGTTCATTTGTTTTCCCGCCGATCGATTTTTATTTCATGGGTGAATATTCGAGCTTTTAACCGCCGTCATTACCTTCCGCCAAAAGTTGATGAAGGAGAATATCGTTAATGAAATATTTCATCAATTCCCAGAATCTGCTTAAGGACCAGAATCAGGAATTGCTGAAATATTTCATTAAATATATTCTCTTTCATCAACTTTTGGCGGAAGGTAATGACGGCGGTTAAAACGCTCGAATATTCACCCTCATATTGATGTTTCTGTATCCATGGAAAAATCGAAATTGCGAGCTATTTTCAAATTCGAGTTCCGTCGTGACACCAACGCAACACAGACAGCATGCAATATTAACGACATGTATGTACTATAACAGTCAGAAGTTGACTAGCAATCTCACGAAACTATGGCATAGCAATATTAGTTGTACGTATGACCTTCTTCTATAAGAACGTTTGACAATACTACACATTGGCAACTTTGGCAGCCCGTATAGCGCAGGCGATAATGGTCATTGCGGTGTAAGTGGACTTCTAGACGTTGACTGTACATACAGGTACCGCAAGTGAACATACGATGCGTTTTGGTTTGATCGCTTTCGTTCTAGAAATTTTGATCTCAACAATGATCCCCAGGGAATAACTTCAAATTCAACGAGACGGTGAAAAGTGCCTTTAAAGAATTAATAGATTCCTGTTCCCAGGATATCTTTAGCAAAGGCATCAACGAACTTTCATTAAAATGGCAAAAGTCATCCTAACTAGTCCTAACTATCCTAACTATATTCCTAACTATATCTCAATCTTGATATGTTAATTTATATATGTTTTTGGTCCTTCTAATTTTATAGCTTGTATTCATAATTTATTTTCTCTATTTTTATCGTGTTTACACCTAGTTAGATGTGCATGCTGTGGTCTCCTGTAATTGAAGGAGCACACGTAAATGAACCTTTTTTATTATTGTAAATTTATATTGTTTATGTGTATCCTTTGTTGGAGATCCTCAATAAATAAATAAATAAATATCATATTATAAATGCGAAAGTAAGTTTGTTTGTTTGTTTGTTACATTTTCACGCCTTAACCACTGCAACGATTATCCTGAAATTTTGCATATACGTTGTCAGGTGTACAGGAACGGCCATAGGGTACCTTTCATCCCGAAAAAAAGTACTGTTCCTGAGGAAAACAACAATAACGTTCTTATGATAATAGATGGCGCCACGTGTCTTTCGAATCATAATTGAATTATATTATCATTGAAACTTAGTGTGTTAAGAGTATTTTTTTTTAAATTTATCTAATACATTTTTGAATGAATGAATGCTTTATTTGCCAGAATATAGGTACATTATTTATCGTAAAAGTGACAAAGGTTTCACTATATTTGACTTTCTAGTCATGCAAATTTTTAAGTGACATTGTAACAATAATATAAGCATATAATTAATAAAATTAGTCGTCTTACATTATTAAAATACAAATATTACATTATCAATGCATTATTAATATCAAACTACGACTTACTGTTATACATAACTATGTTTATATGATATACGCAAGACACACCCAAAACAAAATTTAAAAATTAGAAAAAAAAATATAATCACTAAGATGTCAAATAAAGCACTTATAATTATATAACGTCAAAATGAATTCAATTTATAAAGTCATCAATCGAATAAAAACATCAGTCACATAGCCAATTAAATAAAGCTGTACGGAATTCTAATTCATTGAGTTTTCTCATTGTTTCCGGTAGCTTGTCGACAATATTTCTTTCAAAAAAATTGTTTGATTTTTTTCAAAAGACCTAATATTATAGATACGAAAGCTACTCTTAAAGGATGAGAATTTTGATGAAATTCAGCACATAGGTAGATCTTGGGCGTAGAATCCTTTTTATCCCGGTAGTACATTCCCGTGGGACAATTTCCAACTACCACACGGGTAAAGCTTTTGCCCAAGAAAAGCTAATCTAATTTGGATATTCAAACTAACGATATTTGCCATACTGGTTTGAATTTAGAAACATTTAAGATTAGATTAAATCTTAAAGCGAAATTCCTTGAACGCCATTCTTACAATACCTTATCCAACCAGAATTTTAGGATAGTATGCAAATCCAGGTTGGTATTTAAGGGATAGAGGTCTTTAAGCATGAGATTAAAGAGTAGTATTTGAGGGTAGGGACCTCAAATATTTCTCTTTTCTAATAGAGCTGCTAATTGTTAATATTCAACAACATATTAAAATATGGCGTCGAAAAATTCATCGTCATCGCTGTCGACTGGTAATGTAGCCAAGTGACTGGCGGCATTACCACGTTGAATGGCAATGCCGCCAGTCACTCTCCACCTCTCACACCTCTGGCCAAGGTAAAAGCCAGCCATTGGGTCACGGGAAGTGTCAATCAGCCGTTTTGAGATTTCCTTAAAGAGGCCATGAGAACTCGGACCCCATGGCCCGAGTGTTTCAACCCTAAATGACTCGAAAATATAATATAATTACCAATAAGTTAATTATATTAATAATAATAATAATAATCTGTGGCCCGACTGTCAAGCTGACGGTCGAAAAAATTTTTTCTCCGTGTATTTTCTATTTGATTTTAAACTTTTAATGCAATAATGTGGTGTTATGTGTTCCAACACCAATTCACTCAACCCAAAATTGGTTTGTATGCCAAAACATACTATATCAGGATGCAAGACGAAAACTACCACCTACTAACTACTGAACACGGAGAATAGAAGACCAAACACAATGCTGACGAGAAGTCGGGCACGACGAAACACACGCCCAACATCTTCGGGTTCGTCGCTCAGCTCCGCCTCGCAGTTGCCGGAACCTGCTCCAGACGTGAGTCCAGTGATACCGGCTGCTGCAGTTGCGTCGAGCTCGAGTGACGAATACTTCTCGCCGCCGACAACACCACCACCATTACGTCGGCGCGGAAGAGGCCGACCACCGGCCAGCTTAGGACTCCGAGGCCCATCGGCCTCTGATAGGGTCCCCGCTGCCGGTGGAAGTGTGCAGCGCATGAGGTGGACACAAACCATCAACGAAAATATCATGCGCGCATACTTTGGGGCTACAGAGGGGGGAAGTAACTTGACTGCGTATCGTGGTCGGATGCTCTCTCTGTTTCAGGTGCTTGAACCAGCTGTCAACGTGTCGGCGCAACGACTGTCGGATCAGGTGCGGGTCATCCAGCGTAACCACATGCTGGATGACGTCGTACTTGATCGACTACGTCTCGAATCACGGAATAGCCATGTTACGCCTGCTTCGCCACTGGTCGCGGTGCAACAACCCAGTGCCTCACCGCGACCCGACCGCGTTAGTGATGAGGATGATGACGGGGCTATGTCCGTGAGTTCCCAATGCAATGTACGATTGAGGAGCGCTCTGGAGGATGCTTTCCGGGAGTACCGTTCCACTCCGCCTGGGCTTAGACCACGTTTACCTCGTTTGCCCATGCACAAGAAAAATAAGGCGCTGGTGTGTGCTCTAGATTCGCAGCTGTCAAATTATTTTGACGGCAGCAAAGACCTCACCGATACCCACTCAATCTTGTACTGTGCTGCTGTAGCGGCATGTCGTGTAGCTCATGTTAAATTTCCTAACAGTGACAGAGCTCCACGACCAAAACCAGCTGTACCAGCTTGGCAGTGCAGGATTGAGCGTCGTATTGGTGAGGCTAGAGCACTCATCGGCAAGTTAATCTGCTTCAGGCAGGGCAATACTCGCCCTAGAGTGATGCGCTTTGTGAGGCGGGCGTTCTCGGGGATGGATATTAGTTCTCGAGATTACTTGACCCGCGTCACAGAGCGTATCGACTTCCTGAAGCAGAAGATCTGTGCATGGGCAAACCGTATTCGTCGGTACAGGCGGAGAGTGGACCGGTACACTCAGAATCGCACATTCCGGAGCGATGAAAAGTGGGTCTATAGGGCTTGGGAGCGACCAGACCATGGTGTGACCGACACGCGCCTCCCGGATGATGACGCCATGTATTCGTTCTGGCGAAGCATCTAGTCGGTGCCTGTCAGTCACACCGAAGGTGATTGGACTAGGGAGATCGAGCGAACGTGCGATCAAATACCAGAAATGGAGGCACTTAACATCAGCCCCCAAGATGTAACTTGTGCAGTCCGTCCGTTGCCTAACTGGAAATCCCCAGGGCCGGACGGGCTGCACAACTTTTGGATAAAATGCTTCCATAAGTCGCACGCCCGCTTGGCATCCCAGTTCCAGTCAGCCTTAGAGTCGGGGTCGCTGCCCCAGTTCCGAACGACAGGAATAACCCACCTGCTCCATAAATCAGGTAGTACTGCGGAACCCAATAATTATAGACCGATCACTTGTCTACCGACGGTCTATAAAGTTCTTACATCCATTTTGAGAGCTAAAATTAACAAACATATAGACAATAACTCCATCATGTCTGCCGCTCAAAATGGATGTAGGAATGGATCCCGCGGTACTAAGGAGCTGCTCCTCATAGATATGGCCATTAACCAACAGGTTCGTCGTTCCCGAAAGGATCTGTCGACATGCTGGATAGATTACAAGAAGGCCTATGACTCGGTGCCACATACATGGCTCATGAAGGTGCTGGAGTTGTATAAAGTAGATGCAACTCTGCGGACCTTCCTGATGTCGTGTATGGGGCAGTGGAGGACAGTCCTTCGCTATCCAGGATGTCTACATATCCAGAGGAATAGCGAGCCGATAAGGATCGAGCGAGGTATATTTCAAGGCGATAGTTTGAGTCCACTTTGGTTCTGCTTAGCCTTGAATCCTCTAAGCACACTGTTGGAGGATTCAGGTCTAGGCTATCGATTGAGAAGAGGTGGTCAGGTTATATCTCACCTTCTTTACATGGATGACTTGAAGCTTTTTGCCCCCAGCAATTTTCAACTGATGGAGCTATTGAAGGTAACCAAAACTTTCAGTAGTGCCATCAGGATGGAATTTGGTGTGGACAAATGTGCGGTCATGCATGTAAAGCGGGGGAGGATTTTGGAATCCGTAGAAACCCAACTCTCGGATTCCATACACCTAAGACCCCTCTCCTCACTCGAAACTTACAAGTATTTGGGTATGTCGGAAGCGTTAGGCATCAACGCTGCTGACATGAAGCAATCGCTGAAGGAGCGCTTCTTTAACCGCCTGAACAAAGTATTTAATAGTCTTCTATCAGGCGGAAACAAGGTGCGCGCCTTCAACGGTTGGGTCATGCCGGTTTTGATGTACTCTTTCGGTATACTCAAATGGACTCAAACAGAACTTGACGCCTTGGATAGAAGGGTCCGCACACTGCTGACTGCAAATCGGATGCATCACCCACGGTCATCGGTGATGAGACTGTATATTTCGCGGAAGTGTGGTGGTCGAGGCTTCTTAAATGCTAAGACCCTGCACAACCGTGAGGTATGCAGTCTCAGGGAATACTTCCTAGAAGCCGACGTGGGGATGCACCGAGATGTGGTCTCAGTGGACAAAGGCCTCACCCCGCTCTCCTTGGCTAACGAGAACTGGCGCAAACCTATAATATTAGATACTAATGACCGCAGGGAGGTATGGCAGAGCAAAGAGCTTCATGGGCGCTTTTACCGGGTCCTACATGGGCCTGATGTAGACCTCTTGGCGTCCGTATCCTGGTTGCGATTCGGTGATCTCTTTGGTGAAACCGAAGGTTTTATCTTTGCGATTATGGACGAAGTTATAATGACGAACAACTACCGGAAATATATTGTGAAGGACGGCACGGTTGACATCTGTCGGGCATGCCACCGTCCGGGGGAATCTATCCGTCACATTATTTCTGGCTGTTCTCGTCTGGCTAACGGAGACTACTTGCATAGACACAACCTTGTAGCCAGGATTATCCATCAGCAACTTGCTCTGCAATACAATCTTGTGGAATCGGAAGTACCGTACTATAGGTATGTGCCCGACCCAGTTCTCGAAAATGGCAATATCACGTTGTATTGGGATCGATCTATCATCACTGACAGGACTATTGTTGCCAATAAGCCAGATATAGTGGTGATAGATCGAAAAGAGCGTCGCACAATGATTGTTGATATAGCGGTTCCGCATGACGAGAACCTCGTGAAAGCTGAAAAAGATAAACAGATTAAGTATCTTGATTTGGCTCGCGAGGTTGTCGACATGTGGGATGTGGATACAGCAATCATTGTACCGATAGTTGTGACAGCCAATGGCATAATATCGAAGAGTCTCGACCAACACCTGAGGAGGCTCTCGTTAGGCAGCTGGATCAAGGGCTTGATCCAGAAAGCGGTACTTCTGGACACGGCACGTATTGTTAGGAGGTTCCTCTCTCAGGAGCCCTGACCACCGGTAGCTTGGACCCTGTTCCCGATACCGGTGGGCTACTATTTTTTATATTTTTAAATGTTTTTATTTATTTTAAGTTTTTATAAAAATATTTAAAAATGTAAATCATATGTATATAATAAAAAATAAAGGAAATAATAATAATATCCTGGGACATTTTCACACACGGTCATCTGGTCCCAAACTAAGCAGAGCTTGTACTATGGAAACCAGATAACTGATATACTACATATACTACTTTTTTTTTGTAAATACATACTTATATAGATAATTACACCCAGACTCAGGACAAACAGACATGTTCATGCACACAAATGTTTGTCCTGGATGGGAATCGAACCCACGACCTGCGGCGTGATAAGGTGGTATCTTAACCAACCACGCCAACTGGCCTGTCCGCAGCTTGAGGTTTTCCGCGGCCGCAGCAGCGGCGCCAGCACAGCACGCTGAGCCAGGAAGTTGGGATGGCGCACACGTTGCATCCCACACTAAAGGCCTACCCATCTTCCATGGAAATAAAGACATGCCGTCCGGTCTCTTGCCATCGTCGCGTGCCAAGCCATTGGGTTCTAGTACAGCTGAAACGCCGACGGTGACAAGAGTTTGCGTGCCGCGCTAAGCAACCCGCACTCCGGCTGCAAGACAGGCCGCGGTGTCCGAGGCTGTTGACAACTTCGCCACAGTGACAGCGATGCGTATAACAATATGGAGCTCGAAGTCGTAGAGAAGCAACGAGGTAGAAAGTAGTGTCGTCGAACAAAGTGCCTATGTTCGACGATGGTAGTGCATGGAGCCACAGACAAAAATCGAATTGAAAACTCCTTGGTCGATCCGAAGTGTACTTTAATAGTCATAAAGTTATTTTATAGCATTATGTTATTAAGAAATCTGTATCATAATAGAACTTTTTAATTTTGTTTGAGATATACATGCGTAAGTCTGTCATTATGGTACTATTTTTGAATTCATAACAAGAACTTTACGATATGAGTGTAGACGAGTCGATAGACAACTCATGTATTAAAATCCACCAGATTGGATGCTTTGAGGGTATAAAAATCCCACATACAAAGATTCAGACACATTCGCGTGAAATGATAATCTTGTCTTTGTTGTCACGCATTTGGTTAAAAGGAAATAGAAGACGTGACCCTAGGTTCTCTAAATGGTTATTACGCTGCGGCTGCTGGGTCTCGTATGTTAAGTAAATAATATCCTGTTCTGAGATCGCACAATTGACTTTGATTCACATAAAACGTTATTATATATATATATTTTCTTTTCGGAATTCCGTTCGGCTTAACCTTCCGTACCAAGATGGTAAAAAGAACCCTTATGGTGCGACTCAGTCTGTCTGTCCGTCTGTCACAGCTGGATATCTCAAGAACTGCTAATGCTATCAATTTGAATTTTGGATTAGTTTTAGATGACGTTTGCCCAACTATTTTGCGAATAAGAAAAAAATTCAAATATGTATATTTGAAAGGGGGTCTAAAAAACAAGATGTGGAGCTACTAGGACATGTAGGGTATCATATGAAAGAGCGCTGTTTGCACATTCTCAGAACAATTTTCCTATTTTTTAGGCTGCACAGTTTTCAACTTTTGATGAAAAATGTAAAAAAAATATAACGTTCCCCTTCCTTATCTCCGAAGTTTGCATAGAGAAAATTCTGAAATTATTCTGTGTGATAGAAATTTATGTAAAGATTACAGGAAAAATAAAACGATGTCTCTAAATAGCACACTTTTTTATGCGTACGAGTATATATGATGGTACGGAACGCTCGGTGCGTGAGTCCGACTCGCTCTTTACCGGTTTTTTGTTAGAAGTTGAATAAAAATACGCCAACTCGGTTCCTCTTTATCGGTTTATCTACAGGACGATATAAAACAATATCTGTAAGCCATTAAAGGAAGAGCAAAAGGTCGTTAGTCCATTTACGACAGGACTAACATAAGCCATTTGTTTTATAACCTTTTCTACTAGGACGCGATAGTACGTGGATAATGGTGACTGTCATAATGGTAGAGTAACGACCCTAGGTTGCCTAGCAACTGGTTTTGTTTGAGTTCAGTTAGGGTTTCAAATTCCGATCGAGTCAATGATGGTACTATATTAGTTCGTAATTGTTGTCAGTTTTACTTTCGTTGACAATGTTTTCGGGATTAACCAATTGAATTGATTATTTCAGAAATAAAATTTGTCAATTTTTTTTAGAAAATCGTTTTATTCTTTAATTTTTTTATGCAGCTATAAACGGACAAATCGATGCTAAAACAACATACGTCCGAGAAATATCCACTAAATATACTTTTATAAAACTATTTATTCTTGGCCGACTACAGTAAATGAAGAGATTGAAGAGCTATAGACACTAATTTTTTATGTTTTTTCATTGAATAAAATAAAATTGAATATTATTGGCATTTTCATTATGACTTCATTTTTGCAGAATGGATGTAAAAGTAACATATGTCCATGGCTTTAAATTTTAAATAATTCTAAAATGCCCAAATTGATATATAAAAAATATTGTGTTATTGGATGTAAAATATACTTCTTTATACACAGTAATTAATAGAAACACGTTTTCATTGTTGGCTTAGTGTGAAAAAGTTTATTGTCTATACTGATAAGTTGATTCAGTGTGACTTATGTTGTTTTTGAAATAATCGATTCAATTATTGAAGCCTACAAAATACAGCTCACACATTCCGAATTAAATTCAAGTGTTTAAATATGGTTTGGATAACAGACGGACTATCTGATGATTATTGGTTAGACGCCTTTTTTTTTTTCTGTGGAGAAATGCTCATGCATACTGCACTACCACGGGGAGATAGTGCAACCATGTGGGACTCCAACCCACTAAAACTCCACGGTGTCCTCCTCTGCCGCTTGTGGCGGGAACACGGGCACGCGTTAGCACTCACCGCGAACCCGCCGCGGCTGTCCGTCACCGGACCCTCCTCTGGGGAGCACCCCCCATCACCGGCGCACAAGAACACATTGTGCACCGTGACCTGGGGTCATGGACCAAACCAGCACATGGGCGCCAGACGACCCCGTGTCACCCTTGGTCCCCCTGCGACCGGTCAGGTCAGTGGCCCGGCCGCCTACCACTTTTCGGCCGCAGAGGATAGGGAGAGCGGCCAACGAAATACCGACACTCCTCCTCCCCTGCGGCCCCACCGCGTCCGCCATCAGACGGTGGCGACCCCGTCAAGGCCTCGGAAGATAGGGAGAGCGGCGCACCGCAATACCGGCACTCCTCTCCCGCCGCGGCCTCCAACCCTCAGCCGCGATGCCTCCCATACGACATCGCAGCCCGCCTCAGTTGCGATGTCGCCCAAGCGGCACCGTAACCTACCTGTTGGCCGCTACGTCGTCGACTTCCTGGAAAAAGCCCTGACGAGCGGCCCCTCCTCGGGTTCCTCTTCGCTTCACCGTGGGTGAAGAAGCCACGGCTACTGAGCCCCCCCGCCTCGACAATGCGGGAACCCCCCGGGGGGGATTGGTTATACGCCTGCAATACCAAAAGAACAGCCAGTACTAGTTAAAAGCCACACGTAGACAACCTAGAACCTTAGGTACGTGAATGTTTCTACATTACGCAACTATTTAATCCAATAAAAGTAAACTCAAATTGAGACCACAATAATTCAAGTCTCACTAAAATTTTGTTTGGTGAACAGATGATCTTTCTGGTAGCTAGATGCCTGTAATTCTAAGAGAACAGTCACTTACAGTTAAAAGTCTCACGTAAAAGACAAATAGAGCTTACGACCCCAGGCATAAATCCAGACTCAGTAACCCATGCTAATACTGAGAATTTCAAAATGTAAAACCCTAAAATAACACTTTGTCTGATTCTATGCATCAAAACAACGAGGCAGTCTAACAAAAGAGGAAGTGGATTTTAAAACCTACTTCTAATTCCGCTGACCACAAAATTTTCACCTTCACCCAATTATGATGTCAGTATTGTATAACAAAGTAAATGCTGACCGGTAGTTACAATAATAGAGTTGTACGATTAGTTGTACAAACACAGCTCGTATTTCAGATACCGTGTTTTATTTTAGAATAGCTGGGTAAGCGGATTTTCGAAAGAGACTTTTTACGTAATAAATTTTCTGTCGATTTTTGTGACGTATTTTGACCTATGTCTATTTTATGTTACTGGAAAATAGGCGTACATGTACGTACACCCGGTTGGAACGAAGTTCGATTCGCTGTATACAGAGCCAAAACACCGATAAAAGCGCTTGGTTCTTAGCTGCGTGAGAACACGGAGTAGCTCGTACTGGAGCTCCAAACCATTCGTGCGGCAATAGGTTTATACAGGAATACAGGCTGACTTTGAAAACAATTGACAAATTTATTGGGGTGTTCTACCCATTAATATGAACAACTTTTACTATGGGACCAACTAAAAATTCGCAAAAAATAGACCTTTCAATGTAAAAGTATACAGGGTTATTGGTAAAACACCAACAACCTCTTAAGGGGTCATTGTACTCATCATTATGAACAACTTTTTCTATGGGACTAAACCTGAAATCGCGAAAAAAAAATCAGCTTTTCAGTACATTTATGTTAGCATAATTCGTCAAAATGTACTGAACAGCTGATTTTTCTTCGCGATTTCCCACGCAATGATCCCTTAAGAGGATTGTGAAGCTGTAAATTTTCATACAAAAAGAGATAACGTTTTTCTCCCCGTAAACATAATGTAATTTTCATAATTTTTGGAAATGTTTTAGGTATAATGAAAAACTAGGTCCGTACGTTTTTATTATAAAGAAATATTATGTACAATATAAGTTATTAGCATCTAAATATCTATATTTTTGACATAAAACATCCTGGAGCATTTTTATTTTTTAAAATTAAATTAAATTGAATTACTAAAAACGAAACACGTACAGACCTAGATTAAAGTGTACTGAATGTAATGAGATTAAAATTGTCTCATTTCGTAAATGTTTAGGGGAGTAAAAACGTTATCGCCCGAAACAATATTTATGTAAATAATTGTATGAAATGTAGGCCTCTAAAAATCGCGCCGCGTATCGGCACTTCACAATCCTCTTAAGAGGTTGTTAGTGTTTTACCAATAACCCTGTATAATTTTACATGGGAAGGTCTATTTTTTGCGAATTTTTAGTTGGTCCCATAGTAAAAGTTGTTCATATTGATGGGTAGAACACCCCAATTTTGTCAATTGTTTTCAAAGTCAGCCTGTATTGCTGTATAATCCTATTGCCGCACGAACAGTTTGGAGCTCCAGTACGAGCTACTCCGTGTTCTCACGCAGCTAAGAACCACGCGCTTTTATCGGTGTTTTGGCTCAAACTAGTACGGTATGGTACAACATGGTAAGACGTGATAATATATCATGTATCATGGGGAGCCACCATAATATTATGTAATTATTATTATTAACTTTATTTCAGACAACAAAAAACATCCATAATTGTGTTAGTGAGTACTTAAGATCTATGTTAGTATATCACAATTTCAACAATAAAATGAAAACAAAAAATAAAACAAATCAGGATCACACAACAGAGTCAACAGATGTTGACACATGGAGTGCAATCTAGTGCCTATGGAAAGGACCGTCTAGCCGGTCCACAATTACTTTCAGAATGCTGTTGCAGCTTGCTCGGATACGGTGCAAAATGGAGGCCGCTCTTTTTCTCATGATGGCATGAAAGCCATCAATCTGAGCCTCCATACAATTTTAAATGATTGTTAGCAAAAGTCAAGACGCAACTGGATGTTGGACTTTAAAATAGTAAGCTTGAAGCACACATTAATTTCATTATTTAAAACCGGCCAAATGCGTATCGGACCACGCATCTCTCAAAATTGTGTATAGACTTCTTTTAGGTTTTCTTTTAATGTATAAAAGTACTTTCTGTATTTTTTTTTCGAAATTATAGGTTCAGTAATTTCGGAGATAAAGGGAATGGTAAATTTTCGTCTATTTTCTTAAATAACTTTGAAACTGTTTAATTTAACATTATAAAAAATCTATTTGAGACCCTCACAGTAAACTCTTTCATTTGGTATGCCCCGTGTGACAAAATTTATATGCCCCCCAAAAGAGGCCCCCATATGAAAAAATCATTTATTTATGTTACACGCCCTTGTTTGGGTCACACAAAATTGGTTTACATATTTTGTTCACATATATATGTGAACCAAATGTCAACTTAATTGATCCATTAGATTCGGAGAAAATTGGCTGTGATAGACACACAGACCGACAGATACACGAGTGATCCTATAAGGGTTCCGCTTTTCCTTTTGAGGTACGACAAAAAACATCACGTGTACTTATTCAGCCCAATACCAATATTTACTTTGGGTAAATAATATTTTGACAGTAAAACGTCCACTTTTCACGTTTGTTATGACTAATACACAGTTAGTTTAAAAAAAATGGCAGTCATGGGGACTGTCAACAGAAGTCAAAACTTAAACGTAAAAATAAAGACATACATAGCGACGCGGTGACACGTAAGATTTCCCCCTACCAAAAATCGCCCAACGCGCCTAAAGAAGTTTTCCTTCAATAAATGCCAAAACTTTTCTACGTACGTTTTTCGAGATTGTGAGTTCATCATTGATCAAATACTGTCTGGAAACTTTTGTTGGCTGTAATTAGCTACTTTGCTTGTGACATGGCCTGATTTTTAGGTGTGGGGCGAAATGAAATTGCCTATTGCAATAGGCACACCTTGGGGAGCCAACCAACCTTGCCGGCTTGCTAATGGTTTCACCCGGGCTCGGGCTTCACATATATGAAGCTATTCTCGTACCATTATTGAGTTCGCTTCCCATCCAGGACAAACATTTGTGTGCATGAATATCTATGTTTGTCCTGAGTCTGGGTGTAATTATCTATATAAGCATGTATTTACAAAAAAAAAAAATATGTTGTTTATGTAGTTTATTTAGTTTATCAGTTATCTAGTTTCCATAGTACAAGCTCTGCTTAGTTTGGGATCAGATGACCGTGTGTGAAATGTCCCAGAATATTATTATTATTATTTTATTTTTTCTTACATATATACTCGGGACCTTGGGGTCCCGGACCTTTGGAAGGCATACGAGGGACCGAACCCAACTCGCAGAGGACCCTTAGATAATTTTAAATGATGAGGAAACACCAACCGACGATTATCCCTATATGCACTATGCAAGTGCACCCAAAGACAACCCCCGGTTGGTGCAGGACTATTGTTGTGCGTGGAAACAAAACATATTGGGCTTGGGTTTGGGTGGCTAAAGTGGATTGGGTAACTTGAACTATGGAAGAACTATGTCCCCTGCCTGACCAATGTTATATATTATACACGGATAAAATGGCAGGGGGTGACTTGCACACTCAACAATGGGCCCCCGGAAACGGCCGCTAGCACATAGTGACGTAGCGACAAGGGGGCAACACTTCCTGAGGTGTTTGAGGAGTGGAGAGATATTCCACGGCTATCAGGACAATCCCGGAAGTACGGTCCCTACCAGCACCTTACTGGAATACTTCTTTCCTCCGAGCACGTTTGCACTTGCGAATTTCCACTCAAGCCAGCCAATAAAGGCAAGGAAGAGGTGGGAGCTCTGTTCCTCGTCAGTGTCCACTCCAGCCGGCCAATAAAGGCAAGCCAGAGATGAGGACAAGATTTCTCCCGGGAGGTAGGGTCCGTGGGGTCGCTACTGCCCAACAGCTCGCCACATGCTGCCCTGCGGTGATTATTATTATTATTAGATGTTATTTCGAAATTTGAACAGGTTCGAGAAGTGAACTGTCAAACTTGAATGGCAGTGGGCAGGGCACATTGCTCGCAGAACAGATGGCTGATGGAGCCGAAAGGTTCTGAAGTGGCAACCGCGTACTGGAAGATGTAACGTTGGAAGGCCTCCCCCCACAAGGAGGACCGACGACGTGAAGGCCGCAGGAATCCGCTGGATGCGGGAAGCACAGAACCGGTCGAAGTAGTAGTGGTTGGGGGAGCCCTATGTCCAGGTGTGGACGTCTTTCGGCTATAATGATGATGATGAAACTTTGCTCCCGATTCCCGTTAAAGCTTGCGCTGCAAGCTCCGCGAATTAGCGGGGTGCGGGGTGAGCGCGGGGTGCCGGCCCCGCTAATATGCGGAGTAGCGCCGCTCGGTTTCTATGAATTAGTACGAGCCCGGCACTGCGCTTGGCAACACGTTTGTAGGCGGGCACTGCACTTGTTAAGATGGATCCGCAGTGGAAGACCGCGAAGTTCAAATTTTCTTGTATCTTGATCAAAATATGACATTAGATTTGCTGTGGTTTGGTCTGATTTCCGAAATCAGACCAAACCATTGCAAATCTAACTAAGAGAGATGTTTGATTGATGATTTTTTGGTATATTGGCATGTCTAACACACGCCAATATACCAAAACCTTACTTATAGCAAATAATTTAATTTAATGTTTTGTGTTGCGTAATGTACCTAAATTATTATGCGCAGTGTTGTATAGATGTAGATTTAATTTTTTTAACTGAACAGACAGCTGTGCTGCTGGGGAGTTTGTTGCGCCACTTTTTCTTCCTAGCTAAAGCACTAAGAAGTGGTGAAGGACGGGCGTTTTGGGGGACTGACTTATTTAATTTTGACGTTCAAAAAGTGCTGATTCTCAGCCTAGTTTGAATAAATTACTTTTGATTTTGATCTTATGTTTATAATTATGTAAATACATATTTGATAATGTAATCATATTTTCGAGACTACCATTTTAATTCAGCAACATTGTATTTCTCGGAGGGACCACGGGTCATAAACGGATTTTCTCAGTAGCCCGGAGTTGGAGAGATTTGCGTCTGGTTGAAGGCTCGCCCCCTATGGGACTTAAGAAGGCTGTCGCATTTTGTCACCTCTCTCGCTCACACGGGACCAAATTTTTAAGATTATTAAATGAAAGGATGCCTTTTTGAAAAATGTAATCAATTGGCGAACTAGTAAATAATATCAATTTAACAGGTAATTATTAAAAACATATTTCTATTGTGTTATCTAATGAATGAGCGCAAAAATTATTATGATCCGTTTTTGATTTTTTTTTTTTAATAAATGACACAGTAAAAATGTGTTTTTAATAATTTTTACCTATTAAATTAATATTATTTAATATTTCGCTAAATGTAAAAATTTTTCAAAAAAGCATTTTTTCATTTAACATTCTTATAAATTTGGTCACGTGTGAGCGAGTGGGGTGACAAAATGAAACAGCGCTCTTAAACATAACTGGCGAAATGTATATTATAGGTAGGTACACCTCTGCTTAATAATGAATAATAACAGAACGAGTTAATATGAACTTCCATACTGCAACTAGGTACGGCAATAAGGCACGCGAACAAAAAACACATAGAGTAGTTTACTCAAACATTGAAATGAGTTAATAAACATTTAGTTTTGTTTGCACAAACATGACACAACCGCGTCCACTACAACATCATTTTGTTTAAAAATAAAACGTGGGCTTGTTTATATTACACTATATTTATTTAAGCAAACTTTATAAAGCCAGTTTTAGCCGACTTTGAAGACGTAAGCCAACAGTTTTATTATAATTGATCACTTATACTTACTATAAAAAAGCGACCAATTGCATGTCGGATCACGCACAATGAAGGGTTCCGTAGTTGGGATTGAATTTATCCTAAGAACAAAGTTAACATTGTCGTTGAAAAACATGTTCCAGATTCATTCCAACTGCAAAGTAAGTTTGTACGCACAATATTGAGAGATTTAACATGTTATTTTAAGACCGTGAACTGCTTATAAATTTTCCTGTAATCTATAAGTTTATAACTGTTCTCTCTATATTTTATTTTTATTTTAGGCTCAGCATTTTAAGTGGGGAATGGTTAATATTCACTAATTTCCTTTAATAAGTACATCATTTGTTTTTTTTTTTTTTTTACATAGACATAGAGTTGTATACTAGTTACATGCTAAGACTTAAGACACAAAGGGAGAAAAATAACAGTCTATATTAACAATTATTAAATCCTGTCTCCTAAACTAGGGATGGCCTGTATCTTAGGAGACAGTGATTCGACCGAGCTGAACAGTAAATTAGTGTTGGACCTTAGGTTTCGAGTGTCGATGTTATTCTACCATAAAACAAAAATGTAAGTCAGCTGAGTAAGTTATTTTAGATTTATTTATTTGAGCAAGGATGCAGGTGTGGAGCAAGAGTGAGTGTGTGAATGGGAGAGGTGTGTGTAACTGTTTGTGAGTGTATGTTAGTTGTGTTGTGTGTGTGTGTGTTGGTGTTATGAGGATTTTGTTTATGTGTAGTGTTTTGTGTTTCTACTTAGTATTGATTAGTCAAGCGATGTATGCCAGTAAAGATTCAGTGTTATTGTAGTCCTATTGTAAGAGCCAGTCTGTAATTTTAGATTTGACGTTGAATCTATTTAACTTTATTATATTTAATTTCTTTTGTATAATTTTATATAAGTGTTTACTTAACACGTAGTTTTGATGTTCAGCAAACGAGGTTTTATGCTGTACACCAGCGGGGACATATGTTCGCTTCCCTGGGTCGGGCAGAGGTAGGCAGCCATGTACTCTGAGGACAGATCGAAGGACAAACAGGTACCGTCAGAACTTGTTGTTTTAAAATTATAAATAAAAATATTTGAAATCCTCACAATAAGCCCTTTCATTTGATATGTCACACGGTACAGTTTGCTAAACTTTTGTAAAGAACTTCTTTAACGCGGTTTGAGGTAGTTGACTGGTAGAAGGAGGTTAGGAACAAAAAGTTAAAAGGAAAATATAAAAAAAAATTATCACTTTTTGAATCAAACTTGATATTTCATCATTTTATTACTAGCATTTTAACACGTTTTGATAGAAAAACATGTAAAGGGTGGATAAAAACCAAGGTGAAGAATAGAAAAAAAAAATATTTGGGAAAATATCGAATTATCACTTTTTGTTCCTAACCTCCTCAAATGGTGTCATGCGCGTTCATTCTTTAAAAGCGTAGGTACGCAAAGTCAATTTTTGTCTGAAACTTTGCCTTATTTTGTTTTTCATAATTATAAAAATTTTATATTAATTATGAGGGCCGAAACACGATTGACACAATATGGCTCGATACAAAAAAAAATGCAGTTTCCTCAAAATTTACATAAAATTGTTCGCAGACCGGCCATACCACCGCACTCGTACCTGTACATGTTAGTTATCCCCAGCGCGTCTTATAGAGCACCAGTGTGAAAATTACAGACATAAATGTAATTTTTTTTATTGTTATCCTCGGTAAGACGAAAAAAGCTGTTTTATACGCGGTATCTCAAACTATTTAGACTCGAACAAATCTATAACTCCAATTTCAACAAAAATCAGACTTCATAAGATGGCTCTGTATTAAAACATAAAATACAGCGAAAGGAACTTCGTTCCAACTGGGTGCCCCACAACACATTCCGACTTTTTTTTTAATTTTCTAATTTACCTATCCCCCAAAACTGAACCCATATTCAAAATTCATTTATTTACGTGACACGTTCATGTTTATGTCACGGAAATTTATATGTGTACACATATGTATACACACAACTTAATCAGTCAAGTAGATTCGGAGCAATACAGCTATGGCAGACGGACAAACAGACAGACACGCGAGTGATCCTATACTGCCGTTATAAGGAAAAAAGACGTAGGTATCTGACAGGCCAGTTGGCGTGGTTGGTTAAGATACCGCCTATCATGTCGCTGGTCGTGGGTTCGATTCCCATCCAGGACAAACATTTGTGTGCATGAACATGTCTGTTTGTCCTGAGTCTGGGTGTAATTATCTATATAAGTATGTATTTACAAAAAAAAAGTAGTATATGTAGTATATCAGTTATCTGGTTTCCATAGTACAAGCTCTGCTTAGTTTGGGACCAGATGACCGTGTGTGAAAATGTCCCAGGATATTATTATTATTATTTTTTTTCGAAATAGTAAATAGTATTCAGAATCAGCAAAAAATACACATATACCAGTATTTTTAAATTGGCGTAAACTTGACGAAAACCTAATAATTCTTACTATTAAAAGACACTATCGATATCTTGTAGTTTAAACAGGATAAATTTTTTTCTCCATTTCAATATTTCTGTAGATACGTTCTTTTTCCTTACGGCGACAGTATAAGGGTTCCGTTTGTTTTCTTTCGGACATACTGAACCCTAAAAATGTTGTCATTTTGAAATTGACTCTTAGCTTACGGCACTTCACACCACTCACACACTTATTGTTTGCTGATGAAAAAAATGAAAAAAATTTTTAACAATCAAGAATTATGACAAAATGTTTTCAATTAAGTACGTTTTTGTTACACGTTACACACATAGTAATACTCTAGATACAGAGTCAAATTAAAACTTCGCAGACGTGATGAGTATCGATATTTAAACGATAAAACAAATAAATATATGATGATATATTTTTTTAATCGTTTAAAAATCATCTTCTTTTTTTTAAACTGCATAGACGTCGGTTTATCAATTAGGGAATGCAATCTCGTTCTCGCGAGATCTCGGCCATATTTACCAAAACTGTCATGGAATTAACGAGATTGCACAGTAGCATGAATACCATGTGTTTTTCAGGGGGTCTAAGGGAGAACTCGTACAGTTTGCAGACAATATTGTTTGCGTCCCTACCAGAGGATTAAAGATCGTTTTCTGCAGCTGTTTATTTAGCCTGCAAAATTAGAAGCCGTCTGTCGGACATTAGATGGGTACTTTATGTTCTTTACAAAGCTACTCGTACTTCCAAAATTTTGAGAACTAATATTTATTTTCTTAAATTACTTAATTGTTGCATTTTCATACAAAATATGAAAACTGACAAAAGATGTTATAAATAAATGATTATTAAAAAATACATCAAATTTCTTATAGTTTCCTATCAATTACTATATTATTGTGACAATTAAAAAAAAAAAAAAAAACAAGAAGAGTGAGCCTTACAGTAGTCGCATATGATGTGTAACATCTGACATCTGTTTTATTGGTACCATCTGACGGCCAACTCTAGCACCGCGCGCGCTCATTGGTCAAATCAAATAGCGCGCGCTTCCCCGGCTTCCTGTTACACTTTTCCGTCCCTTTTCACGAAATCACTCCCACAGATTGAAAAAAGCGAGAGGAATGATAATAACAAAGATATCCACCAATCTCGCCGATTACAAAGCGGCAACAGCCGATGCAGGGGACTTGGTATGTAAAGATGGTCGTGTTCACGGACCAACCGCGGCAAAGTAAATGTAATTATAGTAAATACTGTACTTATGTATTACTAGCTTCTGCCCGCGGCTTCATAAATAGTATAATTCAATCTCGATTCGAAAGACACGTGGCGCCATCTATTATCATAAGAACGTTATTGTTGTTTTCCTCGGGAACAGTACTTTCTTTCGGGATAAAAGGTACCCTATGTCCATTTCTGTATACGTGACAACGTATACGCAAAATTCCAGGATGATCGGTTCAGTGGTTTAGGCGTGAAAAGGTATCAAACAAACAAACAAACTTATTTTTGCATTTATAATATTAGTTAGGATACCCGTAAGTCATGATCGGTACTAGATTATATAAGTAACACCAGTGATTGATTACATAGTACAAAGTTATTATGATTAATAGTTGACCTGTCGTCACCTATTATAATTAGTTTGAGGAGTTGGGGCCTCGTTTTATATACTTACTCGTGAAATTAACAAAAGGTTTTGATTAGGCTCGCTGATTTATTTTGATTAATAATTTGTTTGTTCGGGTTTTCTTATTTATAAAGGCCTGTGTTATCCAGCTAAGTAAGTACCAACTAGCCGCGCTTGACTCGGTGGAACGCAGAGCTAAGAGGCTCATTGGCGACGTAAAACTGGTGGATGCCAAGCTTCATAGCTTGGCTCATCGCCGCAAGGTTGCCTGCTTGTCGGTCTTCTACAGATTGTACTTCGGAGAGTGTGCCCGAGAACTCCACGACCTCATTCCACCGGCCCCCTTCTACCAACGGACATCTAGACGCACTGCCAGTTACCATCCCTACCTGGTTGCTATTCCACCAATTCGCACTAAGCGCTTCCAAATGTCTTTTATAATGCGCACAGCAAAAGAGTGGAACTCACTACCTGCGTCTGTGTTTCCGAACGTATACAACCCTAATCTCTTCAAAGTGAGAGTGAACAGGCTTCTTCTGGGTAAGCTCACTCCATCGTCGACTTTGTCTCTGTCACCTCTGACCTAGACTAGAGTCAAGAGCAAACCCATCACAAATAAAAAAAAAAAAAAGTTCAAACTAAATTATTGTTATTTTATTCATATTTGACGCTAATTTACAGTGATTGGGAATCTTGATGAAAGGAAGTTATTAAGCTCTTATCTCGGTAAGGTTAGGTATAAATTAGAATGATTGCCTAGAGTTGGAAAAACTCTAGGCAATCATTCTAATTTATACTTTACTGCTTCTGCTCGCGACTTCGACCGCGTGAAATTTCGCATCAATTAATTTTTGTCGCATCGCATCACCTACCAGCATTGCTACATCGTTTGTGCTTAGCATTCTTTTTATTTTTGCTCGGCTCCTAAGCGTCCTAGCGTGATGTTAAATAACGTATAGCCTTCCTCCAGAATTGGGCTATCGAAAGCAAAAATATTTTTTTCAAATCCGACTACGAGTACGACTGGTAGTTCCAGAGATTAACGCGTTCCACCTTTCAAGCAAATAAAAACTCTTTATTTTTAGTATAGATTACAATGAGAAAAGAGTTACGTTGCAATGACTTATTAAGAGCGGCCAACCCATCATACTTTTCATACAAACGCTCGTACGTGATTATAGTGTTTTACCATATTATCTTTCTGAGAAATTTTCGATCTAATATGTATTTTGTGCACTGTATCTAGGTTACTATCAAAGGGAAAAATAAAAAATTGGAGAAACAAATTCAGTATAAGCCTCCAAAAATCTGCTTTTATTCACAATTTTTACCTGAACTTTGGCCGTTCATAATGTACTCATAAATTGTAAAAGTGAAAAAAACATATCGATAGAAACCTCGCACATGTAATGGAGATTCTAAATGACAAACATTTATTTCACAAACTTGTAAGGCTTGCTAAAAAACAAGAATTTCTTGGAACAAGTTTCATAAAATTTTCGCACACTATTTTTCGTTCAATGTTATCGCGATCTCACTTGCTTGTTAGTCAACGGGCGTTGCACTGGATGAAACAAGCTTTTCGACCATGCTCGCGTTGACGATAGACGCGGCCGGGAAGGGCCCTTTTAATGGTTTTACGTCATATAGATTTGATCGTGCGTGGCCTACTATAATAAAAAAACTATCGAAATTAGTCAAATTATAAATTTATAATACATAAATTTCAAGTTAAGATGTGAAATGCGAAGCTTTTGCCCGCGGCTTCGCCTGCATGTATATCGGAAAATTATACGTATAAATCTTCCTCTTGAATTAATATATCTATTGATGAAAACCGTCTTAACATCCGTTCAGTAGTTTTTGAGATTATCATGAACATACACACAGACAGATGCGGTGTGAGATTTGTGTTTTATAATAATGTGAGATGTAGATGTAGTCTGACTGATTTTTCTTGACTCTGCTTTTAAATAGATTAGAATTGAAATAGATTACAGATTTAAATAGGCACAAATATAAATATAAATGTCTTTAAATAGATACAAATATAGCAATATTCTCCTTTTATTTTAGTTGGTAGGAACAAAGTTTAGTTAGCAATGTATAACACCCGCAGCACTCCGAAAATAGCTCGACAAACTCAATCACACAATGTCTAGCGAGCCGAATACTTGAAACGATTGTTAGCACTCTTACTTTGCTATATAACTGCGAAATGTCTCCGTCTGTTTGTTACATTAGCATAGTTTAATAATCAGCCGAGAATGTTTCCACTGCTGGGAAACCGGCCTCCTCCCTGTGAGGGGAGTGAGCTGACCCACTGAGGGTTGGTAGATATCACAGTCACACCACACTTATTTCATGTATACATCATTTAAACCACCCCTAAACTTCGTTCGCGATTTAGTTTCCATATAAGTAAACAAATATGTGTTTTTCGGAAAACATCTTTAGCATGTAGTTTGCGCTACAACTTCCACGGATTTTAAGATTTTATCAATACTAGTCATTTTAAAATCAACTTAGTTTACATGTAATATTACGTGGATATTCGTTTCAATGGAATCAGAAATCATTTATTTTGCAATGAATGTGGGTACAAAATAAGATGTAAACACTGTAAAAGCAGTTCCAACACACTCTACCTTACGGCATGCAAAAGTAAAAAAATATATATTAATAATATCTACTCAAAACAATCAAATAAACATAAAAAAAAAAATACATTTATGTAGATCTACAGCCTTCCTACATAAACTGAACATCAATAACAACAATCTTATTTCTATATTTTACAAATGGTTGATTAAATAGATTATTTTACTTACATTAACAAAAAAAAAAAAAAATAACAACACTAATAACAAAAAATAAACAAGGTATATAATGAAATTTTAAATAAAGATGGTAAATTGATCTAACATTATAAACTCTTATCATCCAAAAAATCTTGTACAGAATAATCACATTTACCTATTAGTATGGATGTTAGCCTCTTTTTAAATATACTTAATGATTCTTCTTTGTAGGCATTATAGATGACGGGCCCCATTGATAGTAAGCTATTTCTTAATAATGCTGTTTTGTTGTTGGAAATAATATCAATTGGAAACAAGGATTTTAATAGGCTTCAAATTGCATTTGTGGAAATTTGTATGGGAAGATCAGACTTCCACACGGACGAAGTCGCGGGAGAAGTGTGGCTAGTAGCTACGATCAACAGCAAATTTTCCTTACTGTACAAATTCTTACATGAACGTGAGTTGACTTTTCCACAAATAAGTCTATCCGTCATAATACTTTCTCCAATAACCTAATTATGAAGATACAATAAGAGTACCATTTAACTGATTCAATTCTTTCCGTTACGTGCATTGCTTGGCCAAATTTTGGGGCATTCTTAGAGTAAGTGGGTCAGTGGACATTTAGGGCGTAAGAGTGGGGGATAGTTCGCCTTTATGTGTTATATTGTGGACGTTAGAGAGCTTAAAGTAGATAGTTATAGCGTGTTAACTCTTATACACGCGAGTGTCGTAAACGGCGAGTTTGGGGTGTTAACAGTAAGGACAGCTATGTACCGCTGTTTACAGAAATAATAAGGATTTAAATGTCCTACTGTAAGGCCTTTTCTCATACAGAGAAGGACCGAGGATTGATCACTACATTTGTTCGAAGTATTTTGGAGATTACAGTTCATTAAGACCAGACTTTTCACGATGGTAATTATCATAACTACAAGTTTTTTCATAGAGTAATGGTATCCCAGTGGTTTTGGCTCAGACTTACGAGTTGTAGGTTTGAACCCAAGCATGCACTTTTAATCTTTTGTAATTTATTGTTCATCACCACTGCTCTCAAAATGTGAAGGAGGATACCTGTATGTCCTTGAGCCAAAAGTTTGCTGACTGAATGCGGATTGTTGGATGTCTCATTCCTCAGTCCGCATTGTACTGGCGTGGTTGATAACGGTCCATCCTCACACAGAGACCTGTGTCCCCGCAGTGGCAACACAGGCTGAATGTACTTGTGCTATGTTAAGCCTTTTTATACAAATCTGCGGATACTTAGGGACACGGTTTAATTTTAGAAATCTTAACAATGGTGCCGGTTCTGTTGTACACAAAGTAAACTTAATTTAGGCTATTGCTAACATTTTCTCTCTAATAAAACAAGAAAGAGACGGGCGTAAATTAGAGCTGTCAAATATAGTTGAAACTAATATTTCCATACAAACTCAGATGACACGTAAAAACATGGCGACTAAAACACGGTGAAGCGAAATAGTTTGACATCTCTGACTTAGTTTATAGCTATAGCCGTCCTTTTCTCGTGCTGCCTGTTAGTGAAAGATAGCGATTCTCTTATTTTAGTTTAGTTATTGAACAAGAGAATCGGCAACAATAATCAGATGAAGAAAAAAAATTAGGAACTACACTGCCAAGATTTCAGCGTAATAAAATATTCTTGCTGACTTGCTATCGTAAAAAAAAACATACCTTGGATCAAGAAAATTCCTATTTTTATGAAAATTCAATTAAGTAGATATTATAATAATAATAATAATATCCTAGGACATTGTTCACACACGGTCATCTGATCCCAAACTAAGCAGAGCTTGTACTATGGAAACCAGATAACTGATATACTACATACACTACTTTTTTTTTTGTAAATACATACCTACTTATATAGATAATTACACTCAGACTCAGGACAAACAGACATGTTCATGCACACAAATGTTTGTCCTGGATGGGAATCGAACCCACGACCAGCGGCATGGCAGGTGGTATCTTAACCAACCACGCCATCTGGCCTGTCATATTATAGACTTCGTACGACATGCGTCAGGACAAATTGCCAAGACAGGTTTATATGTTCCTTCTACATATAAACCATACCTTCTACTTCGACTTGGTAAAACATGGAGATTTCTTTATTAAATGTAAGTTAAATATTAATGCATTATACACACAAACCTTCCGCAATAAATTCTCTAAATAATGGTGAAAACCACATCAAACTCCGTGGCGTACTTTAGAAGAACAACGCGGTCACACAGAGGCTGCGGGCACAAAACCGCCGTGGAGAGGTGGCCGAGCGGGGCGCTTAGATACCGACCCGCTCAGCCACCGCTTTTCGCAGCTGGTTTCGTGCCCTGCGCCAGACAGACACGAAAGGCGATTTTAATCTATAATATGTATAGATAAAGATGTGAAAGTTATATGATCTGTCTGTAACGTTTTCACGGATAAACCACTGAATAGATTTTAATGAAATGTAAAGAAGGCAAACGAACGAGTTGTCACTGGTACTGGTCGCACGAAACTGTTTTACAAAGAAAAACAACCTACTTCCAAAAAATACACTACAAAGTGAAAAATAATTTTATTTTCCACCTTTTTTTGCCACCTACTTGGGAAATTAAAGTTAAACTTCACTTTGTAGTGTTTTTTTTTTCTGGAAGTCGGTTGTTATTTAATTTTGTGGGTAAAAAAGTTTTTATTTTTCACTTTTTAGTTTTTTTGAAATTCGAATACCACTACCTGCTATGTAAATTACAGTACCAGGAAGTTATTATAACATCATCCACATAGACTAAGTGGGAAAAATACGTATTATTGAAGCTGACTCAAAAACTATCCAAGCAATGGTAACCACTAGGGACAATGGTACAATAGGGTGTTGAAGTTTGTGTAGGAAAATCCAAGCGGATGAAGTCGCGAGCAAAAAATATTGGGCTCATATTTTTTCCGCCACGTCTTTCTAATATTATTCTTGTAGGCAGTATTTTACTGGCTTAAAGCCAGAAAAAAAAATGATTACTTTAATCAAAAATCTTGTAAAAAGCCTTAACAAAATATATAGATATGCCGATAACGTGTCTAGGCCCTTTGCAGGAAATTACGCTGTCAGTCGTAAGCCATATACAGGCTGTGTCTTTTGATCATGAATTACTTTGATAATGTTTCTGATCGGTTTAAAAGAAGGTAAAAAATAGGTTGTGATTGACGCTTATTATAAAAAAATCAAGCAGTTAAATACCTAAGTGGAAGAATTATGTAGTTTCTAAGCATTTTTTTTTGCAGGATTGTGATGTAATGTCTCTCTCTATATCACTACGATAATTTGAAAATAATTTACTATAAAAAAAGTTTTTAAAAAAAACGAATAAAATAACTTTCATAATAAAACTTAACAGCTACTGAAGCCGGTGCCAAACTAAGGTGCAATGAAGAATTGAAGACACCGACTTCAGAAGCTGTTAAGTTTTATTATGGAAGTTATTTTATTCGTTTTAGGTTTTGAAGTCGGTTTTTACTTTTTTTAAGTAAATTTATTTTTCCATTTTCAGATGAATGCCTATACAATTACGTAAGCCCAAGACGAACGAAGCGAAGAATCATCAAAATCCGCTTAGAAATGCCGGAGATACAGTACATTTATGTATACTGGATGATTTTTTTTTAACCGTCTTGAAAAAAATTGGGTACAATAGGTGAATGGAGTAGAAGCCTATAGCATACCTAGCTTTTGTTTTTTTTTTTTGTTTTTTTTTTTAATAGCTTTGACCCAAATTGCTCTATGAATAAATACTACATTTGAAGTAAACTAGAATAATAAAACCAGAAATTTTGAAAAAACTTTATAGATCGTTACAAAATATCGAAATTCAAAACATACGTACTACGCAGGGTGCGTGGTGCGTATGATTACAAATAAAAAAGAAGTTTTTTTTTTTTTTTTCAAAAAGAATAAGAAACTAAGTACGGCCTCTACTCCGTTCACCTATTATGCCCTATTTTTTTCAAAACGGTAAAAAAAGTCACCCAGTATAACTTCGTACATAAAAATAATTACCAAATGTATTACATACCTTTCTGAGAGTATGTAGATGACGTTAGTGAAAGAATCAACAAAATTGGTTCATTAGTTTTTGAGAAAATTGACGACATACTTACTTACATACATTCATGCATACATACATACGGGTCGAATACATAACCTCCTTTTTGAAGTCAGTTAAAAACAGTGAACTATTTAAAAGAATTTACTTAATCTTTTTCTTCTGCTTCGTGTCGCTGGCACGACACCATTTCAAATTTTGTTGGCCCAAAACTTCGCCATTTCCACAGCATCGTCGCTCGGTGGCATTTAAATAAAGGATTTAATAATAGTAAAACCTTGAAGCATTTAAGATAATCGAATACTGTCGGACCACAATACGTGCCTTGGTTGTACGTGCCTTACCAATCGACAAAATTTTGTCGTTCTTGCTTTTTATTTTATTTGAGATGGGTTTGCTCTTGACTCTAGTCTAGGTCAGAGGTGACAGAGACAAAGTCGACGATGGAGTGAGCTTACCCAGAAGAAGCCTGTTCACTCTCACTTTGGAGAGATTAGGGTTGTATGCGTTCGGAAACACAGACGCAGGTAGTGAGTTCTACTCTTTTGCTGTGCGCATTATAAAAGACATTTGGAAGCGCTTAGTGCGAATAGGTGGAATAGCAACTAGGAGGGATGGTAACTGGCAGTGCGTCTAGATGTCCGATGGTATAAATGGAAATACCTGTTAAGTGTCTGTTGTATAAGAAATACCAGTTTATGGGTAATAATAAAGTAAAGAACATTTTTGTAAATAATAATTTATATATATGTGTCCCCCTTTCTGTAGTTATCTGTCAATACTGTAGTTTTATAGATAAGATCACCGCAACCGTTCATATTTATTGTTCTATCAAGTTTTCACCATGTACTAGTCTAATGTATACAGGATGCCCAAAAATTCGACCTATTGCTTGAAAGGGGTTATACTAGAGGTAATTTTCAATAAATTAAGCCCAACCAACTAAGGGTCGAAAAAAACCTCAAATTACGGAGGTTTTAGATTATTTTTCACATTTTCCGACTGGTCACCAAAAACAAATAATTTTAAAATAACTGCTTCTCCTGCGACACGTATTTGTGATTTTTCTGACTGGTGATAAATGATCACTTCATTAATAAAAAAAAAAAATACATGACCTAAATTCCCATAATTCCAGAAATAAAAGGTGTTATGTGGAATCAAACCTTTTTATTTAATATTTTACTTGAAAAAAATAAAATTCGACCCTTAGTTGATAGGGCTTAATTTGTTGGAAATGACCTTTAAGTAATAGGTCGTATTTCCGGGCATCCTGTATACAAGTACCTACATGGTGAAAACTTGATAGAGGAGTGTGCGTCAATTCGTCGCGTATATATATGTCTATTATATTTTTTTATGTATGTACACCGATTTCGCCATCAATTGTGGACCGATTTCTAATTTTGTTTTTTTTTTTTTTTTGTTTGAAAGGGTATGCTCTCGAGGTGGTACGAGTACCATTGTCACCAAGTCAGAATCTGATATGAGAATCACATGGAAATCGTGAGCAACCCTTAAATTTTATAGGCACACCTATAGCAATTTGAATATTTTTTATAGTAACTCGTGCATTTACTCTCGGAAAGCATTTGGTGAAGTGAAACTAGTGATGAAGAACACAGAGGGCTAATGGAACTACTCAATAATAAGTATTTCACGGGTTGCGATTCGATTAAGTACCTACTTTAATATGGTTGCTAAGCAATTTATGATCCTCATTCTACATGGTGACTTCACCATCAGCTCCAGTTCTTACTAGGAGAACTCCTCAAGAATTAACGTCCCTACGTCGACATTAGTCTATTGTAACGGAGACCTTACATTCTTCGGGTCACCGATTTGGCCGCAGCTCTACGTATTGAAAGAGACTTCCTAGTCGTATATTCCTAAAATCATAAGGTGCACATCTCAAAAATAAGGGAGAAATTGGTTTTTTTTTTTGTCAAAGTTTCAGAAATGCTAACTTATGAAATTTGTTGCGTCAAAATAGGCAGCTTATAGTGGCCACTATTTTCCGTTTTAATGATTACAATAAAACTTAACAATATAAAACTACTGTTTGTAATAATAATAACGCATGATCTTGTGGAGCACAACTTAACGTCCTTTTTTCCGCATTTTCATTCTAAAATAAAAGGAAAATCCAAACAAATGATGAAGGCGCCATTGCGCGCTCGGTACCCAACACGCGCTCGGCTCTTAACAGACCAGATGCGTCACCAGATGCCGTGACAACACTGCGACATTAAAAGATACATAGTTCGAACATTTTTTTTCGTTTTGTTCGTTTTCTCGATAAATACAATAAGTAAGTCAATTTTTAACCGACTTAAAAAAAAGGAGGAGGTTTTCAGTTCGTCGGAATCTTTTATTTTTATTGTATAACTCTTCGAAAAATTTTCATATTGAATCATAGTGACTCTTATATATGTATTATATAAAATCGAAATTATTATCAATATTATTGATATAAATATATGAATATTAGAAACCTACAAGCTATACATTTCGACACCAGAATTTTCGTGAGTTAGTATTTTGAAATTTGGACAAATGGTGAGGCTGACTCTTTTGACAATAATTTCTCTCTTATTTTTGAGTTGTGCACCTTAGAACTTTAGGAATATACGACACTAGGAAGTCTCTTTCAATACGTAGAGCTGCGGCCAAATCGGTAAACCAAAGGTGTTAGATAAACTACAAACTGACCCACTAAAAAGCGAAAAAAATAACTTTTTTACAAAAAAAGACCGACTTACAAAAAAAAAGCACTACAAAGTGAAAAATAACTTTAACCTATGGGATTTTATTAAATGAATTATTATTTGGACAGAACGTCGTCCGTCGGGTCAGCTAGTCAATAATAATCTAAAACATTACATTGTTTTTGTGTGATTTTTAGTTCGACCTAAATTCAAGTAGCATTTAATAATATCTGTCCAAATGTCCAACCCTGTATATAGATACAGTAAGACAAGTCCCCTGGGTGCAAGACAAATGGGTGTGAGTTTTTGGGGACAATTAGTTTAACCTACTTATTTCATCTTTAAACCCTTTTTAGGGTTCAGTACCTCAAAATTAAAAAAAAACGGCGCCCTTATAGGATCACTCGTGTGTCTGTCTGTCTGCCCGTCAGTCACAGCCGATTTGCTCCGAATCTAATGGACCGATTAAGTTGAATTTTGGTACACGTATGAATTTCTGTGACTCAAACACGGACGCGTAAAGTAAATAAAGTCAATTTAGGGGGCAAACAAGAAAATAATAAAAAAAGTTTTTGTAAAATATACCGTGTGACGTGTTGCAGCTTACTGCGGCTTACTGTGAGGGTCTCAAATATTTATTTTGTTTTATAATTTTAAAATAAACTGTTTTAAAGAGTAGACGAAAATTGAACATTCCCCCTTATCTCTGAAACTACTGAGCCTAAAATTTTGAAAAAAAAAATACAAAAATAGTTCTAAGCCATAGATTACAGAAAAACTTATAAGAAGTATATGTTCTTAAAATAACAAGGTAAATCTCTCAATATTGTGCGTACAAACTTACATTTGCAGTTGGAATGTATGGGATAACATGTTTTTCAACTACAATGTTAAGTTTTTTCTTGGGATAAATTCATCCCTACCACGGAACCCTTCATTGTGCGTGATCCGACACGCACTTGGCCTGTTTTTCGTATAGAGTACCATAACCTTATTATATTTAGTACCTAGTATTGCATCCTTTTACTGGGATTTCAAATCAAATGATGACAGGAAATGACAGGCCAGTTGGCGTGGTTGGTTAAGGTACCACCTATCATACGCCGTCGTGTCACAACTGTGGCGCGGCGGAGGACACGGCGCAGCACACTCTCGAGGTGTGCCCGTCGTGGTCCGAGCCGCGCCGCAGTCTCACGGCGGCGATCGGAACGGACCTTTCGCTCCCCGGCTTAATCAACGCCATGCTGGGGGATGAGGGGTCCTGGGCGGCAGTCGCCTCCTTCTGCGAACATGTCATCTCCCAGAAGGAGGCGGCGGAGCGCGCGCGGGAGGAAGACCCTCTCGCGGCGCCGCTCCGAAGGCGGAGGAGGGGTCGAAGAAGACGTCAGTATGACAGTCATCTCCGACTCCTCCCAGGTGGAGGCCAGCAGGCAACGGGTGCGGGGGCACCCTTGCCTGTATTGCACAGGCCTCCACCAGTGTCGGACGGGAATGGCCAGGTGTTCCCGGCCATTCCCGTAGCCCCCTAGCCAGGGGGGCATGCGGGGCCCGCCAGCTAGGCGGGCATGCGCCGGGAGGGTTGTGGAAGCAAAGGCTGAGCCGGTTTCCCATGGCCCTCCCATCACGGCGATGCGGGAACACCGCTGAGTTTTAGTGGGTATACTGCCATCTGGCAGGGAGTCCCACATACTCCGTGTCGTCCCCCGACGAGCGGAGATACGTAATGTCATTTCTCAGCGACAAAAAAAAAAAAAAAAAAAAAGGTACCACCTATCATGCCGCAGGTCGTGGGTTCGATTCCCATCCAGGACAAACATTTGTGTGCATGAACATGTCTGTTTGTTCGGAGTCTGCATGTAATTATCTATATAAGAATGTAATGTTTACAAAAAAAAAAGTAGTGTATGTAGTATATCAGTTATTTGGTTTCCATAGTACAAGCTCTGCTTAGCTTGGGATCAGATGACCGTGTGTGAATAATGTCCCAGGTTATTTTTATTAAAACATCCGATTTGTCCTGATCGTAGGTGTCCAATTAACTTAATTATTTTTAAAATACCTTGTGAATACTAAATTATTGTGAATACCAAAGTCAATATCAAAAGATTTATTGTAAACTGAGTGAGCAAATATTGGTCTTACCCTCATAACTTCTACCGACATGCTGTTCCTCAGTTTGAAAAGCAGGGGTGCCGGGTGGGGCACGCCACAATTGCAGCGATAAGTCCCCTCTTTGAGGAGTGGTTGGAGAGGCCTCACGGCATCCTCACCTTCCGCCTGACGCAGGTCCTCACCGGACACGGTTGCTTCGGGAGGTTCCTGTTCCGGATAAGGCGGGAGGAAACGCCCGGGTGTTACCATTGTGTGGATCGCCCGGAGGACACGGTGGAGCATACGGTGGAGGTCTGCCCGGCCTGGGCAGAGCACCGCCGCGTCCTCGCGGAGGCGATCGGCGGCGGCGATCTCTCGCGTCCGGCCCTGGTACAGGCCATGGTACAGAGCGAGAGTGCATGGGAAGCCGTCACCTCCTTCTGCGAAGCAGTAATGCTCGCGAAGGAGGAGGCTGAACGCGTGAGGCAGTCTTTGCGCCCTCACGCCCTTAGTCGCCGCAGGAGACGCCCTGGGCGTCGGGAATCGATAGCCGATTCCCGACCACCGTAGGCGCGGGCTTGCGGATGGCGAGCAATGGGTAGCTCGCCGTCCGGTAAGGACCAGGCCCGGGTCGACGGCGCGTTGTGTTCCACGCGCGCCTCAAAGAGATGTCAGCACTAGCTGAAAGGGTCCGCTAGGGCCGATACCTGCCTGGGTTGCGGGTTGTTCGAAAGAGTTACCGTGGCCCTGGCACAGGCAACTGAAGGAACACGGGTGGGTTTTAGTCAGTAGAAGTCTGACACGCCCTCCCGGACAGGCATTGAAGATGTCAGCAGACTATATGCACAATTATTACAAATAAAATAAAAAACTGCCGTACTTAAGGATCAATCTAATGTATTTTCAAACTACATACTTAATACCGTCTGGCAGCTACTTTCCTCCGTAATACAACCAAAGTTCAGCAAATAAATGCTAATGAGATGGCAGAAAATGCCCAAAATAATAAACCAAACTCATTTAAATACCCAAATCCGGTGTTTTACCGACGGAAGGAAATCTAAGACGCTGTAAAGACGGCGATAACTGAAGTGAGTATTGAAGATTTTTGTAAGAGATAAGTTGCAGATAACAGGGCATTACCTTAACGAGCATTTGAGTTTGGAACATACGGGAGTTTAAATCGGACGGGAACATAAGTTTCAGGACATGGTATGGAAGGACCAAAACCTTGGTTATCATTTGATTTACAGCTGCGCTTATTGTGGTCAGTTTTTAGATTGGTCATCCTAACTCATATTATAAATGAGACCATGAGAGCCAAAGAGGCCTAACTACATAAACAATACTTTACAATAGTAAGGAAAAACAGTTTTTTTTTTTCAAAAAAAAAAAAAACAGGACTTATTAAAAAAATGACAATTAGGCCACTCTGTCTCTCATGGCCTCAAAAGCGAGAGAGGCCGAAAAAAAAATCTACAAAAAATTGAGCAGATTAGCCTTTTTTTTCTGATTCTAAATATGTATGTAACTCATTTTTTTTTAAATGTTAGTTGTGCCCTTTTTTGTTACGACGGCAGAATAGTTTACAGTAGTAAGGAAAAACAGTTAAAAAAAAAAAGTATTGAACAAAAATATCAATTAGGCCACTCTGGCTCTCATGCCCTCAAATGGAAAATTGAATTTGTTTGGTTGTTACGCTTTCACGCTCAAATGACTGAACGGATTTGGATGAAATTTGGCACATGGGTAGAGCATGGCCTGGATTTGGATATAGAATCATTTTTATGTCGGTAGTACGTTCCCATGGGATAATTTCCTACCTCCAAGCGGACGAAGCCGTAGGAAAAGCTAGTGAATAATAATAATAATAATAAAATAAGTTTATTTCCTAAGCCTTCTTTTTTAAGTATGGAGATACCTGTGCCAGAAGACCTACCTCTTCCATATCTCCGTGTACAACATCCAAAGCCTGTTATAATAGAATTTTAACAAAGTAGGTACAATAAAAAACTAGAACTAGACAATTTAAAAATAATGAATTAGTTTCTTGAATTCCTAATCTCAGACAATTTATTCTTCATCCGTACGTACTCAACTCTCTTTTCAGCAATAGGCATTCAGTTGATTTTGCAATGACAGTTTGAGACAAGAAGGTACTAAAAAAACCGGCCAAGTGTGTGTCGAACTACGCACAAAGAAGAGTTCCGTAGTTAGGATGAATCCTAAGAACAAACATGACATTGTAGTTGAAAAACATGTTCTCCCATACATTCCAACTGTAAATGGAAGTTTATACGCACAATATTGAGAGATTTACCATGTTGTTTTAAGACCATAGACTTTTTATAGGTTTTCCTGCAATCTATAGGTATTGAACTATTTTCTGTACTTTAAAAAAAAATTAGGCTCAGTCCTTTGGGAGATAAAGGGGGGAACTGTCAATTTTCGTCTATTTTTTTTAAATAACTTTAAAATGATTTATTTAAAAATTATTAAAAAAAATATATCTGAGACCCTCATTTGATATGTCACACGGTACACTTTGCAAAATTTTTTTTTTTAATTTTCTTATTTGCCCCCCAAAATTGACTCCCATATTCAAAATTCATTTATTTACGTTGCACTCCGTGTTTGGGTCACAGAAATACGTCCGCGTACCAAATTTCAACTTAATCAGTCCATTAGATTCGGAGCAAATTGACTGTGACAGACGGACAGACCGACAGACATACAGACAGACAGACACACGAGTGATCCTATAAGGGTTCCGTTTTTTCCTTTTGAGGTACGGAACCCTAAAAACTAAAAATTGTTAATCAAATCGAATGATTGTAACATAATATCTAAATGGTTTCCAGTTGCAAAGAACCTGTTAATGGTCGATCCTACTGGTCATGCGAGAGTTTAGAACAGTAATGAAAGAAAGAACATAGGGACCCACAGAAATCCTAACTAATATTATAAAAGTGAAAGTAAGTTTGTTTGTTTGTTTGTTACCTTTTCACGGCTAAACCACTGAACTGATCATCCTGAAATTTAGCATATATGTTGTCAGGTGTTCAGAAACGAACATAGGGTAACTTTCAACCCGAAAAAAAGTACTGTTCTCGAGGAAAACAACAATAACGTTCTTATGATAATAGATGGCGCCACGTGTCCTTCGAATCATGATTGAATGATATTAAGAAACTTTAGTTTAATTTAAGTATCTAATATTTAAGTACCTAATAAATTTTGTGAGTCTAGAGTGTCGATAGACTGGTTTTTCATCCTCCTAACTATAATATTATAGACAATCAGAGACGCAGAGTACAACCCGAACTGATTGTCAAAATCTAAATTAACGCGAGCGAAGCTGCGGGCAAAAGCTAGTGCAAAGATAAACTAATAAAAAAAGAGGTAAGTCAATAGTTGCTTCATAAAAATACCAATATTTATATTTGGCCGCATCTGAAAAGCTTTTAATCCACGGCAATGCTTGAAGCGATTGCAAGGAAAAACAGATTTTTCCGCGTCCGTTTGTAATCGAATGAACTTCCTACCGCTTTTTGTTTGCACACATTTTGTTGAAGGGTTATTTATTTTCATACAGGCGCACGGCTTTTCGGTTATGAAAAATTTAATAAACAAACTGTCAGAATATTCCGTTAGAAAAAAATGTTTTTATGTATAATCACTACAGACATCATCGGAAATTCAATCAATCTGCCTAGCCTTTTCCGAACTATGTTGGGGTCGGCTTCCAGTCTAACCGGATGCAGCTGAATACCAGTATTTTACATGGACCGACTGCCTATCTGACCTCCACAACCCAGATACTGGGTAATACGACACGTCTTGGTAAGACTGGTTGTCGGACTTTCGGGCTTCTGACGATCCGTAACTACTGTCAAAGATCCACGAATGACAGCCGGGACCAACGGCTTAACGTGCTTTCCGAGGCACGGAGGAATCTCGGTATGTAAAAATGGTCACCCATCCACGGACCAACCCCAGCAAGTGTAGCTTAGCCTAATGGATCGACCCGTGCGGCTTTTATTGCTTAGCCACGAGCTCCTCCGAGACATCATCGGAAATTCCGCTGCATAATAGAGACTAACTTTTATTTATTTATCCACCCTTTACTAGCTGTTCTCACAACTTTCTTCGTATGGACTTTAAATAATATCATAAACTCTGCGAGGGAAAATGTATACAAGATGTTATTGAAATCATTTAAAGGGCCATTGTCCATCCGAAGTAAATGTTGTTTATGAGTAATAAACAACTTTTACTACGGAAGAAAACCAGAAAACGCGAAAAATAAACCAAACGTTCCTTAAATTTTGTCGAGTTATACGAACATAAATGTATGGAGCAGCAGATTTTTATTCTTGTGGATTTTTTAGTAACGAAGATTTAATTCAACTGTAAAATTGGAGTCCGACCGAATTTCGTTTTTGGTTTTAGGTAATTTTCGGCCAAAATAATAACCCTTTTTCGGATTTTTTTTTATTTTTCGCCAAAAGTATTATTTTAGGCCGTGGCCAAAAAATATGAAGTACCGGTAAATCAATACTTTCAATTCATTTATTCAGAGAAAATCGGTAATTACAACCACTAAAAGCTTAACAAGTGCACACACAACAAAGTTTCATCACAATTGGTCGAGCCATTTTATAGTTTTTGCGAGACTAAAGTACGGTACACAGGCACGGTATACAGGGTGTCTGAGAAAGGGTGTCGCCAACTTAAAAGGGTTAAAGATAAAGTTGTTCAGTTTGATGATCTGTACCACTTCCTTAAGTTGGCGACACCCTTTCTCAGACAACCTGTACATATCGATATTTTTAAAGATGTATAGATATAGATAAGAACGCCAAAAGCATATACCACAGATTAACAGACCCCGCACTCCGCAAAACTATTTAAATAAAAAGCGACTCTTGCTACGATACAATAAAGTACAATTCAGGTCGCACAACGCTTATTACCTACAAATTATATTCACCTACAAGTTGCCTCTCTTTCTATCGCGTAACTCTTATACTTTCTGACCACGTTAGGGCAGTTAGGGTTGCTACCGGCCTGCGATGGGTGCATAAAATCAAAAATAAAATAAAAACGACGCGTTCGTGTCTCTCTGAGCGCGTATAGACCCTAGTCAACACTGTGTTGTCGCGAGCTGTAGTGCAATGGCACTGCATATACCTACATATAACATTAGCATTTAGATGGGCCAGAGGCATAACAGAATGAGGATAGCAGAGAAGGAAAGAGGAAAAGTGGAAGACCATTAATTCGAAGATAGGAAGACTACCTGAAAACTGCTGCGCGATGGACATGGAGGAGAAAAACTCACGACCCTGAGCTATCAAATACCCTAGGGGAGGGCTATAATAATAATAATAATATCCTGGGACATTTCACACACGGTCATCTGATCCCAAACTAAGCAGAGCTTGTACTACGGAAACCAGATAACTGATATACTACATATACTACTTTTTTTTTGTAAATACATACTTATATAGATAATTACACCCAGACTCAGAACAAACAGACATGTTCATGCACACAAATGTTTGTCCTGGATGGGAATCGAACCCACGACCTGCGGCATGATAGGTGGTATCTTAACCAACCACGCCAACTGGCCTGTCTGCTGTCTGGCTGGTCTGTCCTGTGGCTACGAGTATGTTAAAGAGCAATGCAGTCTGGGATTTCTAATGTATATACGTATATATTTTTTTAATTTAAACAAATAATTGCAAAACTAGTTTTAAGACAGCTAAGGCTATTTGAAATTAAAACAGCTTAAAACTTAGGTAGGTATTCATTAACCCCAATGGCCAATACTTGCTCTAAGAAAACACCCTTTATCATTCTCAATTAACGGCAATAAAGTCTGTTCTTATTAATATTGGGACATTAATTTGATATTATTTGCTTGGTGGGCGGTAATAAAATCAAACGCGTGGGTTCATAAGGAACAAAATACAATATTTCTGCCGCAAAATATTATTGTAACAATATTGGTTAATATTTCAGTAAATGATAAATGATTTTATTTCTGTAAGTAGGTTTGTACAAACACTTTTACACGTCAATCATGAGGTCGGCGTTTCCTATCTGACTACTCTGAGAAGAAAGGCCGAAACAAACTCAGAGGTCACAGTCTCTTATAAAGTCCAGACATAATCTTGGTCAGTTCATGTGAAGACCATGTAGATTGGTGTGAAATGGTCTTTTGAGGAAAGAACCACACAGATTGAGGGGACCTGTCCAATCAGTGCACGCATTTGTCAGTAACCGCGCAGCTCAACTCAGAAATTAAGGAGCTCAACGATTCGACGAGTACGAGTAGTTCTGTAATTACATTTTTTAATGAAGTTTGCTTTATGATAACCTATCTAGAAGAAGTATATTTTTGTGGTGCGTAAACCTTTGATAAGATATTGGTAAAACTATTATATTTTATTAATATATTTCTGAAAAAATATTGCAATTTTTTTGCACGAACCGAAAATGCTGCTGACAAGATAAAATCTTGCAAAAATGTTTTGTACCTTATTAGGTGCTTCAAATAGTAATTGTTTAGAATAAACAACAGTTAACTACGACATTTATATAAGGGATTTGATATAAGACTGACTTTGACACGGTGCTAAACAATGTCTATGTTTAATTTCCTTATAATGTCTTAGTTTTTTTTTTGGTAAGACCCGCATGTTGCAGCCAGCGCCTGCCATGTTTTGCCTCTACATCAGCCTAAAGTTGATTGGTAGGAAACGCCTCCGACATTGTGTCCGCCTTTGTAGAGTATTTTTTTATAATAATATGTGCATTAAGTTTTAATAAATAAATAAATGTAATTATGATTTTATTATATTCTCAAAAAAAAAAAGTAAATAATGAATAAGCCTCTCCACTGCATTAATTTTATTTTTTATTTTATTTATTTCGGGAAAAACAAACAGTGACACTTTACGTTTTGTAGGAATAAATATAAAAAAGATAAGACCAAATATATTTCCCACGGAATACACATATAAATAATCTTTACAAACCATGTTATTAAATAAGTTAAGAAAACACTTGATGTGTTAACAAATAAAACAAAAGTAAACGCAAACAAAGAAAAACTCATCAAGACATGCAAACATTAATAATTAAAATTACTAGTGACTAAGTGTTTTGAGTACCATATTTTGGAATCTATCAGCAGAAAGAGCAAACATATCGATATGATAGAATTCTTGTTGTAATAGTTAGTCGACGCAAATGTACAAGAGGTAACTGCAAACAGCGGCCTGCGGCATACTGCCGTTCTAGGAACTATGTACTTAACTTATTTTATTACGGATATCAATACAGTCATATACATTGCTACACAAATCAAACAAAACTACCGTCTCCAAGAGAGTTCGTCTTGATTTTAGACCAAGTATACTTCTTAAGCAAATCATCGTAAGTAAATAAAACTGTGTAAAAGAAACGGTAGTGCACGGCTTTTAGGAATTTTCTTTGAACCCTTTCAGTACGTAGGTACTTTATGTAAAGGGATTCCACACTGGCACTGCGTGCTCGAGCTGTGATCTGATCAGAGACTTATAAATCTATAGAGGAGCGCACAAACTCCTTCGCAGATCTCATCACAAAACATAACATCCTATAGGCATTATTTACAATTTTTTGTTAATGTAGGCATCAAAGTGAAGTTTATCGTCGATGAGAATATGGATATCGCGAATGAGTGACACCCATGATGTAATTAAAATAGAGATCCAATTTTCGGCTTTTCAATTGTAACTCTCATCCCTATGTTTCCACATTTTAGCAATGCCCTAATCCAGCAGCTATAAACAAGGATACAATCGAGATAAACGCCGCGAAGTATAAACAAATGGCTGATGAGATTCAGACGGGATAATTCCAGCTTATTCTAAAGACTTATGTTTAGACACTGAATTGATACTCGTAAATAGCATTATTTCGGTTATAAATTGACTTGTGTGGTTTAGTTTGCTCAAAGTTGCTAACTTCAATCAGTCTTTCCCAGCTATGTTGGAGTCGGCTTCCAGTCTAACCGGATGCTGCTGAATACCAGTATTTTATATGGAACGACTACCTATCTGACCTCCACAACCCAAATAAATAAATAAAAAAATAATTAAATATGATTGTATTTATGTTAGCTCATTCATATTAAAAAACAGTTACTATGTTTAACCATTGGTTGAGTTAACTACGGATCAAAAAACCGGCCGGTAGGGAGTAGATCCCCAGGCCTGATGTTATTTATATTATGCCAATACGAAAATGATAAATCGGTACGAGATTCAAAACAGTGAGATCTCGTACCTAATCATCATTTTCCTATTGTAGATTTAAAAAGATGTATTGCACTAAATCTATTTGAAAATAAAGACTATATTCATCTTAGATCATGTGAAATTCTTTGAAAACTTTAGTAAATTATGAAATTAATTACTTATTACCCTACTTACAAAGCTAAATTGTAATTTAAAATAAGGTATCATCACGGGACTTCTCAAGTATATAGCAGTGCGAAGAAATCAAACTAGAAAGGTTGGCGAGTAAAATTGTAAGAATAACAAATCATTTGATATAAATACGACGCAAGCTACTGCAAGCACGAGCAGTAGATAATATCATAAATTCAAAATTATCTTTAGCTAAAAGGAGGAGTCCGTGTACAACTCCACAACCCACGTGGAAATAGGAATTATGCTATCTTTAGTAAAAGACGGGATATTTACGATTAGCACTGTAATAGTGCGAATAGTAAATATCCCGTCTTTGACTCTTTGCACGTTGCATTATCTGCAACAAACAGCCTACTTGCTTTGGACAAAATCGAAACTTCCCGTTATCAACAATAATATTTTGATATAAAAAAACTTTTTTACAAAAAAAAAAAAAAAAAACAAAAACTACCGACTTCAAAAAAAAAGCATAACATCGAAAAATGACTTTAATTTCGGAAGTCGGTGTCTTTGGACCTGTATTTTTTAGTTTTTTTTTTTTATGGAAGTCGGTTGATTTTTTTTTTTTTTTGTAAAAAATATTTTAATTTTTAGTTTTTTTTTGTATGGCCACGCGTATAGATACGCGTATAAATTTTCCCATGGGAACCGAGATAATAAATATCCTATATCCTAACCGGATATTTTCGGAAATCTTTAATTTCGGAAGTCGGTGTCTTTGGACCTGTATTTTTTAGTTTTTTTTTTTTATGGAAGTCGGTTGATTTTTTTTTTTTTGTAAAAAATATTTTAATTTTTAGTTTTTTTTTTTGTATGGCCACGCGTATAGATACGCGTATAAATTTTCCCATGGGAACCGAGATAATAAATATCCTATATCCTAACCCAGGTTAGGATATAGGATATTTATTATCTCGGTTCCCATGGGAAAATTTTCAAAGCCACGAACAAAACCTAGTTTTCTATATTATGTCCAAAATAAACAAAATATGTTGGGGACGGCTTCCAGTCTAACCTGATGCAGATAAAATATATTATAGGAACTTATTACGTAGGGTACTTTTTCTCTTTCATTTCTTTTTATTGACAGACAAGAAAACGGTTATACGCACATTTCCTTTCATGCATTCCCCTAGCTGCGGAAGGGCCGTAAATAAAGACTTATGAAAAGCTATATTTTAGTTTTACATCGATTTTCATTTTTCTTTATTTGTGATGGGTTTGTTCTTGACTCTAGTCCCTCTCAGTCTGAAACATCGATGAAATCAAGCGGGAAAACAAATGAACAACTGTTTTTTTTGAAATGTCATGCTGTATTATAAAATTAATTTGAATTTGGAATTTTAATAGAATGAAATATATTGATCTTCACACTAGCCGGTTTTTTTTTAAATTATTGTTTGAGATGGAGTGGCTCTTGACTCTAGTCTAGGTCAGAGGTATCAGAGACAAAGTCGACGATGGAGTGAGCTTACCCAGAAGTAGCCTGTTCACTCTCACTTTGAAGAGATTAGGGTTCTATGCGCTCGGAAACACAGACGCAGGTAGTGAGCTTTAGTGCTAGATCATATTACCAAGTATGTGGAAAAGAAAGTTAGAAAGGAGATCAGCAATTCCTGGCCCTGATAGACAAAGTATTAGACCATTCGAAAAAATATTTAAATAATTATAAGCCCTACTTTAATTTATCATTTCCTAAGAAAACCTAGGAAAAAGGAATTTCTAAAAAAAAAGTCAAGTAGTGTATTCCTCGCGTTGCAGTTGTTTTTAATAACAACTGATGTTGCCATATTATGCTATTTTTAAATAAAAATGTTTTTCCCATTAAAAGATTTGCAGTATAATATTCGATTTATATTTATTTTCACTTAAAAAAGTATTATACGAGTTTATTGCGAAACAATGATTAAAGATAGAGTATTTTTTCGTTGTTGTTATGTTATTTTAACAATTTTATAGAAAAATCGATTTGCATTTTTGTGAACTGCAACACTCGATACGGCTGTCACTTGTCAATCAATCGGTTGTCAACAACAGATTCCCGTCATAACGTTTCTCGCTCGTGTTGCGGACTTACTTTTTATGTTTATTTTGTGTGCTACATCTAATTACCGACCGTTGATGTGTTTTTAGACAATTGTAACTGCCTGACTCCGATTTTGCCTTTTGATATTGTAAATGATAAACGATAAATGATTTTTATTTCTGTAAGTAGGTTTGTACAAACACTTTTACAAGTCAATCATGTTTTTTTTTTTAAACTAGATGAGGTCGGCGTTTCCTATCTGACTACTCTGAGAAGAAAGGCCGAAACAAACTCAGAGGTCACAGTCTCTTATAAAGTCCAGACATAATCTTGGTCACTTCATGTGAAGACCATGTAGATTGGTGTCTGAAATGGTCTTTTGAGGAAAGAACCACACAGATTAAGAGGACCTGTCCAGTCAGTGCACGCATTTGTCAGTAATCGCGCAGCTCAACTCAGAACTTAAGGAGCTCAACGATTCGACGAACAATACCAAAGAAAGGACATTGGTGTAAGTAAGTTTCACCTCTTATTAATTTTAGTAAGTAACCAGCTGAAATTTAAAGACCGTAAGGATATTGTGAGCCTATCTGTTGAGCGGACAGTTGAAATAGCTTGTATAGAATTGGAGCAATTTATTGTATTAAGTGTGTACAGGCCCCCTTCAGGATTGTATGACTGCTTTGAAAAGGTAATGGATGAAGTGTTACACAAGATATGTAACTTAAATAAATCTATTATCATTTGTGGTGATTTTAATGTTAATTTATTAGAAAAGTCAGGTTCTTGTAGTAAAATAATAAGTCTTTTTCAGTCATACAATCTTGTAAACCTATTTTTGGAGCCCACAAGAATAACCCCTACTAGTGCCACATGCCTAGATAATATTTATACAGATGTTATTCCAAGCCATAAAGAAATTATAAATTTACTAGATTCTGATCATTGCGGGCAAAGGATTACTATCCAAAACCAAAACAAAAAAGTGGCTAAAAAGGATATCATTGTTAACCCCAAAACTACAAGTCGCTTGGAAGCTTTTAAAGTTAAACTCATTAATAAATTAACAGTTTTGGCTAATCATACTGATCCTAATGATCTGTATGATGATTTTTTTAATATGTACTGCCAACAATTTAATCTCATCTTTATTCCCAAGACTATCTCGGTTAATAGTAACGCGTCTTTCAGTGATTGGGCTACCATTGGTATTCATAAAAGTAGAACACGGCTTTATGAACTATATAATGAAAGGTCTTTTGTAAACACTGCTGAATTTAATTTATATGTTAGAAACTATTCAAAATTATTTAAAAAAGTTTGTTGTATGGCCAAGTCGCGTTATTTGAGTTCGAAGATTAAAAACAGTAGTAATGTAATTAAAACAACTTGGAATATTATTAATAGTGAAACGGGAAGGTCTAATAACCGAAGTGCTGACTACAGCCTGTCTATTAATGACAATATAATAAAATCAGACTCACAAGTCGCCGCGGCCTTTGAAAATTTCTTTTCAGATATTCCCGTTTCAACTACTAAATCCCTAAACTCATCAACTTCTGTTGCTGAGTCTTTGCTTAAGGAAAATGTTAATGCTTGCGAATCGGAATTTAATTTTGAACAAATTACCTGTAGAGACATAATTAAAACCTTTCACACTTTAAATGTAAAAAAGACAGCAGATCTGTGGGGTAATTCTGTAGAAGTTGCTAAGTCTATTATTGACATTGTAGCACCTACTTTAGCTCTTATCTTTAATAACTGTATCGACTGTGGGGAGTTTCCTGACCTCATGAAATATAGTAAAATAATACCTTTGTTTAAATCAGGTAGTACATCAGACCCCACAAATTATAGACCTATTTCAGTACTACCTACGTTTAGTAAAATTTTTGAGAAATTAATTTTAGACCAATTGCAAAGATTTTTTAATAAACATAAATTATTACATAACAAGCAGTTCGGTTTTACAAAGGGTCGTTCAACTACTGATGCCGGTGTTGAACTTTTAGGACATATTTATAATGCATAGGAAGACAAATGCGATGCCTTGGGCATCTTTTGTGATTTGTCCAAGGCATTCGATTGCGTTCTTCATGAAACGTTAATCAGGAAACTCCGCCATTACGGGATCCGGAACACCGCTCTGGATCTTCTTACTTCATACTTGAGTAATAGGATTCAGAGCGTTGACGTTAATGGAAAAAGATCGCCCGGATCTATAGTAACAATGGGGGTCCCACAGGGCTCGATTCTTGGTCCTTTCTTATTTCTTATTTATATTAACGATTTGCCCTACCTTATTAAGGATAATCATGATATAGTTTTGTTTGCGGATGATACTTCACTTTTGTTTAAACTTAAACGTCAGCAGCTGGTTACTGACGATGTAAACAGAGCGATCTCAAAAGTAGTTCACTGGTTCAGTGTTAATAATTTACTCCTTAATGAAAAAAAAACCAAATTCATTAAGTTTACACTACCTCACGTTAGGCAGGTGAAAACTAACGTGTTGATAAAGGGCGAAGAGTTGAATCCTGAAGATAGCACAGTATTCTTGGGCTTAACTTTGGATGCTAAGCTTCAGTGGGGCCCACATATAGATAAATTGTCAAAAAAGCTAAGCTCCGCAGCATACGCTGTTAGGAAAATTCGTAATTTAACCAACACAGAGACAGCCCGTTTAGTGTACTTTAGCTATTTTCATAGTATAATGTCGTACGGTATTCTGTTGTGGGGAAATGCAGCCGACATTCAGACTATCTTTGTTTTGCAGAAAAAAGCTGTGCAATGCATTTATAAATTAAGTCCGAGACAATCTCTCAGAGAGAAATTTAAGGAGATTAATATACTGACTTTGCCTTCTCAGTACATTTTTGAAAATCTTTTATATGCCCATAAAAACATTAAATTGTTTAAAAAATACAGTGATATCCACAATATAAATACTAGGAACAAACACAAATTTGTTGTACCTCCAACAAGGCTCAAGAAAATAGGTGGGTCATTCAGGTGTCAATGTATACGCTTTTATAATAAACTTCCAAGCCACGTTCAAGATCTGAGTCTTAATAAATTCAAATCATTCATTAAACGCAAGTTGTGTCAGAAAGCTTTTTATACCGTTAAAGATTATATTGAGGACAAAAAGGCTTGGGATTGAACTGCTCCAATTTTATTTTATATTATTTTTATTTTTGCATACTGAATGTTGACATTAATATTTACTTTGTAAGTATTATATTATTTTACTTTATTGTGAATGTGAAGACTATGTAGGTCATTGCTATTTTTTTTTTGTTTGTTTTATTTTTTCTCTCAGTTATTTTTAATCATGGTCTGGCAGTTTGAGTTATCTATGCGGCCTACCCCAATGTCCTTTCTTTGGTATTGTTCGTCGAATCGTTGAGCTCCTTAAGTTCTGAGTTGAGCTGCGCGATTACTGACAAATGCGTGCACTGACTGGACAGGTCCTCTCAATCTGTGTGGTTCTTTCCTCAAAATACTATTTCAGACACCAATCTACATGGTCTTCACATGAAGTGACCAAGATTATGTCTGGACTTTATAAGAGACTGTGACCTCTGAGTTTGTTTCGGCCTTTCTTCTCAGAGTAGTCAGATAGGAAACGCCGACCTCATCTAGTTTAAAAAAAAATATTGACTTGTAAAAGTGTTTGTACAAACCTACTTACAGAAATAAAAATCATTTATCATTTATTGAAAAGATAGAGCCTGGCAAAGTACTTTTAATCTTTCACTAAAACTCATAACCTAATAAAAGGGCGGCAACAAATGACAATGGGGTTTATTGACTACGGTCTGAAATAAAGTTTTTTTTTTTTTAATTTTTATATCCCATGTTATATCGAAAAACTAATTGCACAGGGCATTAAACCCCGTGAAAACCCAAATTATTTTATTTTTGTTTATTGAGGCCTAATTTATTAGGACTGGGACCAACTATGTTGGGGTCGGCTTCCAGTCTAACCGGATGCAGCGAAATACCAGTATTTTACATGGAGCGACTGCCTATCTGACCTCGACAACCCAGATACTGGGTAATACGATACCCCTTGGTAAGACTGGTTGTCAGACTTTCGGGCTTCTGACGACCTGTAACGACTGTTAAAGATCCACGAATGACAGCCGGGACCAACGGCTTAACGTGCTTGCCGAGGCACGGAGGAGTCTCGGTATGTAAAGATGGTCACCCATCAACGGACCAACCTCGGCAAGTGTAGCTTAACTTGATGGACCGACCCGTGCGGCTGTTATTACTTAGCCACGAGCTCCTCTAACTAATGCTTTTAGTATTGAGTATTTCATTTTCAGAATAATATTATGTCTTTGCTACAGGTTATTGGTCCATTTGCCTGTGTTCCATACGTTAAAATAATTAATATCTTCAAATAGACTTAATAATAACAAGTTTGTCTAGACTTATTAGTAGCTTTTACAAGCATTATAAGCTTAAAACAAGAATTTGTTTAAGTTGATACCTAAATACCTCGTCAAACTATTTTGTTTGTAATTCTACTTGAGTTGTTCATCCAATCTACAAGGCACTGCGTGGCAGCGTATAGTATAAAACTTTTAGAAGAATGCAATATTTTGTGCAAAATAGTTTATTACTTTTACAGTAAAAACAGTTTTTAAAGCGCTGTGTAACAGTAAGAAGTACTTCAGTAACAAGTGAAGAGAAAAACTTCAGGAAAAACCAAGTTGCCATCGGTTTCATAAAAAAAAAATTATAACAATTATTAAACTCGCCACAAAATAATAGGTCCGTTTTGACATGAGGGTGTCCCTCTTCGTCCCGCTATGTTTGTCTCTCTTTGGCATATGAAACGATATGGGCTGTCAAAACGGACCTATTATTTTGTGGCGAGTTTACCTTGCAATGCCAATGAACTTTTTACAAGCTTTTATTCAACTTGCAATGTTTGTTTGTTTGTTAGTTTAGATCGAATCTTGCAAGCTGAATTAAAACCACTTACTCTTATCCCACGGAGTTGATATTTGAAATGTTGGTTTAAGTCCAAAGACAATGCATTTCTATGATAAGCATGACTTAATTCTATAGCCAGGATTGGCTCCAGACGAAGAAACTCCTCAACGGGCAACAGTATAGGCAAGAAATTTTAGATACGTTTTAATTGTCATAGTCCACTCTTAAGTGCACCACGACCTGAGCCAATCCTGGGTGGATTGGCTGCAGTCGAGGGAACTCCTCAACGTAACACAGTAAAGACACGAACTTTTAGATACGCTTTAATTGTGATAGTCCGCTCTAAAGTCCACCATGACCTAGCTGCTGCATCCAGGATTGGCTTCAGACGAGGGAACTCCACAACGGTTAACAGTACAGACACGAAATTGTATATACGCTTTAATTATGATAATCTATTCTAAAGTCTGCTGCACGCAGGTTGCTGCACCCAGGATTGGCTTTAGACGAGGGAAATCCTCAACGGTCAACAGTCTAGACACGAAACTTTAGATACACTTTCACTATGACAATCCGCTACATGGTCCACTATAACCTGGCTGCTGCATCCAGGAATGGCTTCAGAAGAAGGAACCACTAAACGGCTGGAAGATGGGCATAGTAACTCTTCAACTAAACGAGATATGCTTGTTTGCGGTCATTGATTTTGTCTTACTATAGCCCAAGATGTAGTGCAGGACCTGATGATGGAGCCGGAAGCACGCTATAGGAACTCCTCTTCATAGAAACAAAATAGACCCTTTCGGCTATTTTGATTTGTCTTGGCAAGTACTATAGGCCTGGTTGAAGTCTAGAGTAAGGGTGGAGCCTGAAGGTGGCCACAAGAAAATAAGATAACCCTAATGTGCTTGGGCTCTTTCGTTTTTTCTTGACAAATCTATAGCCCAAGGTGTAGTGCAGTGTCTGATGATAGTGCTGGAAGGTGGCCACAGGAACATCTCAACTTTACAAAGTAGCCCTGTTGTGTTGGACTCGTAGGATTTGCCTTGACAGGTAACTTACAAGGAAAGATGATAGGACTGATATTTTATCAATTTCTAATCCTAAAATGTCCAAATTAAATATTAGTATTAGTATTTGCGAACAGCCGGTCTATTCTGTGAAAATCTCACCGTGAAAACTTAGGCGAAGTAAGCTTGGAGTGAGCTGTCATTCCACCAGATGCTAGGGACACTATTGACAGCTCACTCCACGCTCACCTCACCTAAGTTTTCACGGTGAGATTTGTACAGAATAGCACCGCAGGTTTGATTGTCAGTATATTAAGCATTGTTACATGATTAATGTAATGACAAACAAACAAATGACTCCGAGGCAGGCGTATTACTAAGCATTTTTATTTTATGATTTTAATTTGATTTTTTTTATTTTTATTTGATTTTATGATCTTAATTTAATTAAGTTGATTTTATGATTTTACGTTGATTCTATGAGTTTAATTGAATTCTATGATTTTAATTTTATTTATATTATTTAATTAATTTTTATTTTAGATGTACTTACATACATATGATCTTAATCTTTGGATTGAAATAAATGATTTTTGAAATTGAATTTGAAAAATCTTTTTAAAAACAAGCTTATATTGAACTAAAAAATACGAATTAAAACTTACGTAAACACAGAATTTTAATATTCTCTTAAAAGCTTGAGGCGTGAACGTCCTTCTTACATTTAAAGATAAGCCTAGTTTAAAGATAAAGTTGTTTTATGTTATCGTCAAAAATTCTAACCCGATTTACTGATTTCCCAAACAATGCTAGGCAGTGCATCTCTAAAACAAAGATTGACACACAAAATTAGTAATACATAGACATAATTCTTATTAATACACGAACTCTGAGTTCAGACCCATGTAATCAAATTTGAATAGACAAATTAGAAACTAAAGTTAACATTAGTTATCCTTTTAGGCTTTAGGCCAAAGGTTAGAAACTACGTGATATAAATTATTCCATAGTTTTTATTAAGAGCGGATGGTCGATTAGATTTTGTTTATGCTTCGTTTAACGTAGCTCTACTAAACTAACCGCTAATTTCACATGGGATGAAATTCATCCCACTTTTTTTTATTAAGTAGTGATTAGTGGGAGTAAAGTCATCCCATGCAAATCTGCTTTTGGTTTGAACCTTGTTCCACCACTATTAAGGAGTCCTTTCTAATTCCATACATTTAGTTTGATGCACTATCTATTTCCGAGGAATTTGAGGTACGCCAACCCTCTATGCGACTAGTCAATCGTCTATGAAAAGATTATTTTTAGTCTGTAGTTGCAAATCTTTTTGTAAACAAAAGGTTTTTGTTCAAACTGGAATGCTTGTAATTAATAAAAATTGTATTATTTATGTTTCGTGCTAAGAATAAACACACCATGCATTTTAAACCATAAAACATATAGGTCATCGCTTGTTTTTTTTTTTTACTAGAGTCATTTCTTTGAAAGTGTAACTAAAAATTGTTTTGTTATTTTTAAAAACCAATTTTGAAAATGAAAACAAGTCATACTTTCAAACGAAACGTACATTGCTCTAATAAACAGAGTATAAGGTATCTATTATTTACACTATTAGTGAGTTCGAACCTATTTATCTTCAACTAGCTTCTGCCCGCGACCTCGTTCGCGTGAAATTTCTTGTTCCCCCCCCCTCCCTACCCTGTTGCATCGCATTGCCTGCCCGCGCTATTACTTTGTTTCCTCTTAGCGTTTGTTTCTGACTTTTAGGGTTCCGTACCAAAATAGTATAAAGGAATCCTTATGGTGCGACTATGTAAGTCTGTCTGTCAGGCCGTCTGTCACAGGTGGATATCTCAAGAACCAAGAAGAAAATTGAAAGAAAAAGTTTTGCAAACTGTACCGTGTGACATATAAAATGAAAGCGCTTACTGTGAGGGTCTCATTTTTTTTTTTTAAATAAATTTGGTATGAATTGTTTTAGAGTTATTTAAGAAAATAGACAAAAATTCACCATTGCCCCCCTTATCTCCGAAAGTACTGAGCCCAAAATTTTGAAAAAAAATAGAGAAAATAGTTCAATACCTATAGATTACAGGAAAATTTATGAGAAGTCTATTTTATGGTCTTAAAACAACATGATAAATCTCTCAATATTGTGCGTACTAACTTGCATTTGCAGTTGGAATGTATGGGAGAACATGTTTTTCAACTACAATATATAAGTTGGTTCTTGGGATTCATCCCAACTACGGAACCCTTCATTGTGCGTAGCCCGACACGCACTTGGCCGGTTTTTTTATTATCATCAACATCTTATCCTTCCTACCTGCGTGAGCGTTTTTCCTTTGCTCGCCCTAGTGACGCACCGTGTAGATCACACCTTAGATCCCTCCTTAAATCTCATCCTCATAAAACTAGCTACTATTCTTATTCCTTCTCTATCCATGCTGTGAGACTGTGGAACTCACTTCCGCCTAGCATTCGCGATTTAAAAACTGTGTCTCTTTTCAAATATCGAGTAAAAGAGCATTACTTTTCCTCTCAACTGTGAGTATTTATATAAGTATAGTATATGTATGTTTATATATTTTAGCTTTATGTATTTATTTAAGTTTATGTTATACCTGTAGGTATAGTTAATATTTTAGTTTAAGTCTTCGCATGTTCATATTTTTCTCTTCTTGTTCTCACACACTATTGTCTACATTTCTATTTCATTTCTCCTTTCGCAGGTCTGCTGGAAGAAATTTCTTAAGAAATAAGCAGTACCTTTGTAATTATGTATTTTATTATGTATTTTTCTGTGTGTACATAAATGGTAAAATAAATAAATAAATACATAGAGGTAAATGAACGTCTACGTGTGATCATAAGATCTTTAGTGTAAACCCTTTTATACGAGTAACATAATATGTACCTATATACGTCTAAACTGACTACTGCCGCGATGGTCTAGTGACCTATATACGTCTAAACTGACTACTGCCGCGATGGTCTAGTGACCTATATACGTCTAAACTGACTACTACTGCCGCGATGGTCTAGTGACCTATATACGTCTAAACTGACTACTGCCGCGATGGTCTAGTGGTCGCAACACTACTGCTGAGCATGAGGTCCTGGGCTCGATTGCCAGGTCAGTCAAAGTGTTATTGGATTTTTCATCAGGAATTTCTCAGTAGCGTTCCGGAGTTTGGATCTGTGCCCGGTTGATGGCAATAGGCTCGCCCCCTGTTACATGGGACTTAAACATAACTGGCGAAGTGTAACATTTTAACTAATGACGGTATATGTATAAGTAGTGAAAGATTGGGCAATATTATAAAACATAGTATCTCATTCCATGTGGTAATATGTTTATTAAACTATTACCCTGGACGGTGGATCACTTGGCTCGCGGGTCGATGAAGAACGCAGTTAACTGCGCGTCATAGTATGAACTGCAGGACACATTTAAACATCGACATTTCGAATGCAAGCGCGTGATTTTGGGAGCATTCCACGTTTAAAAATCCCAGTAGAAAATTATTCTAGGCTGTGTGCTGACATGAGTCAAGTATTTCACAATAATCATAAATTCTCATTCACTGACAGATAAAGCACAGCGTATAAACGTAGTGCAAAACTTTTATTCTAAAAGCTAAAATTAATTTTATACCAGAAGCATAAATTTTGGTAAAAAGAGTTTCTTTTAAAACGAAGGTGAGCACAAAAGAAGATTTTTGAATATTCATAACCTAAGACACCTAAGGCCTAAGGGGTTAAATTCGGGAAGGAAATTCAGCTCGTAATTTTTGTCCATGGTAAATCCCATCGGGCACACGGTCTTGTGACTCAATAAAAACACAATGATAGCGCGAAAGATTGTACATTTGCACCAAAACAGTACCATGGCATAGCTACGTACTGAAAAAAAAAAATACTTTTGACTCAAGACAAAACTGTTCTGTCTTCTATAGACAAAATTGTTTTGATACTGGTTTATGGACTGTCAAAGTAGTTACATTTATTACTTACATACTAGCTTTGCCCGAGGCTTCACCAGCGTGCAGGTCGGGAATTATCCCACGGGAAACTACTACCGTGATAAAAAGTATCCTATGTCCTAGTCTAGGTTAAAGCTCGTGGCTAAGTAATAACAGCCGCACGGGTCGATCCATCAGGTTAAGCTACGCTTGCCCGGGTTGGTCTGTGGATGAGTGGCCATCTTTTCATACCGAGACTCCTCCGTGCCTCGGAAAGCACGTTAAGCCGTTGGTCCCGGCTGTCATTCGAGGATCTTTGACAGTCGTTACGGGTCGCCAGAAGCCCGAAAGTCTGACAACCAGTCTTACCAAGGGGTATCGTATTACCCAGTAACTGGGTTGTGGAGGTCAGATAGGTAGTCCCTCCATGTAAAATACTGGTATTCAGCTGCATCCGGTTAGACTGGAAGTTGACCCCAACATAGTTGGGAAAAGGCTAGGCGGATTGATTGTCCTAGTCTAGGTTACGGTCTAACCATGTGAAAAATTTAATTCATATCCGTTCAGCCGTTTTAGTGTGAAAGCGTAACAAACAAACAAACAAGTTCACTTTCGTATTTATAATATTATATAAGATCAAACGAACTTCTTGAAGTAAAGTTCGATCATTATTATATGAGTCGCTTCATTCGAAGAAAACTCACACAGGCAAAAACCATCTCGTCCCAATATAACACATATTGGGACGAGGTGGTTTTTGCCTGTAAACACCTTTGAGTAGACGTTTTATTCTCTCGTCTGCTCCAATGTTATTCCCAAGGAGTAATGAAAGAGCAGATCGATGGCTATTGATAGCACCGTATGATGCTCCCTTGTGAAAGAGATCCACCAGAAAGGCTATAACTGATGATACAGACGCTTCAAACGTATTAAGGTTATTTTCGAGACAAAATTGCCACCAATATTTGTAAGTGATGGAATATTGTTTCATAGTATTATCCGAGATGGAGCCTAGCATTAAGTCTAGCGCTACGTCCGGGGTATTCAGTCTCGTATATGCTGCCCTGAGAGCATCGCGGCCCCCAATGTAAGGCTGCTGTGAAGCGGGTGACGAGATCTGTAATTTGAACGCAAAAGGTCCTCATTAGGATCCAAGAAAACAATATCTGACATGAGCATTTTTTTCAGCAATGGCAACCAAGGTTGGCCAGTCCAATAAGGAAAGACTAGGATGCGTGCCCGAGTCGTCAATGATTTTTCTCAAACATTTTAGGATTAAAACAAACGGTGGAAATGCGTAGAAAAAAGTTGATCTCCAACTAACTGTAAAAGCGTCAACTGTAATAGAATCAGGGTCCGGTCTCCATGAAATGTACTGGCTACATTTGGTATTGGTGCGGGAAGCGAATAGATCGATTTTTGGTTCACCTAACGTATGAACTATCGTTTGGAAGGCTCAATCCGATAGTTCCCATTCTGTGTCTACATTCATTTTCCGAGATTCTTCATCGGCTTCTGTATTGTCATTTGTATTAATGTACGACGCAAATAGAAATATATTTCGCTTCTCATACCATTGCCAAATTGTTTTGGTCAGTTCATTTAAATGTGGGAACCGAACGCCTCCCATACGGTTAATACACTGATAGCAGTTGTATTATCCACGCGAAGTAATACGGAATATTTAGAATGCAAGCTTGCAAAGCACTTCGAACCTAGAAAAATCGCTAGCAATTCGAGGTAATTATGTGGAAAGATAATTCCTGGTTTTTCCAGCCACCGTTTGCTCGATTACCATTACAGACTGCCGTCCAGCCGGTCCTAGACGCGTCAGTGTAGATTTCTAAATCGAAATGTTCATCTCTTCTCATCGCGTTTATGTTACGTTGATATTCCGTCTCCACCATTCTAGGTCAGGTAAAATGACTTCCGACAGTCTTATTTTTGCTTCAAAAACACCGTACTTTTGAAGGGCTAAATATTTCTAACGTTCGAGAGTTTTGGTGTATAACCAACCATACGTAACTGCTCAACTGTGATAGTTCCCTAATGGAACACTTAGGAAGAGAAGAGAACTTATTGACCAATTGCATAATCCCTGTTCGTTTGTCATCTGGCAAGCCTGGTGACATGTTAACGCTATTAAATATATAACCTAAAACTTACAAATTTGTCGAGGTTCAAGACATTTTTTTTTTCGTAATTAATGAGAAAACGTAAGCATTTGAGCAATGTTAGCGTTTCATTAACGTTCTCACAACATTCATCGGAAGTATTACCGATACAAAAAATGTCATCGTGAAATATTACTGACCTATAACCCGTGTCTTAGATGGTTAATAACCTCCTTCATTAACTTCGTGAAATCCCTAGGAGCAACAGATAAACCATAGGGCATTGCATTGAAGTCGTATGTTTGATCAAACTGGAAACGTAAGTATTTACGATGTATTTTGCAAATAGGAACTAAAAGGTATGCTTCCTTTAGGTCAATACTTGCCATGAAACCATCTTTAGGTAAAAGTCTAGCTGCAGTCCTATGGTCCTCCATTTTAAAGTGAGCAGTGGAAACAAACTTATTTAAAGCTTTTATATTTAAAATAAACCTTTTGGTTTAGGATTTAAAAATATTTTGGTAACGAAATCATTTTTGGATCTGTGACATGGGGATATAGCTCCTAACTCTAATAATTTTTTGATAGCTTCTAACATATGCGGTTGGTCGCTCGGGGATACAGAATTACGTATGGGTGACACTTGTTTCACTTTTTTAGAAATGGAATGGAATATCCTTCAGATATTTACTTAGTTACACTTAAGAATTAATGGATTACCAGTAATCTTTAGCCAACAGTTATAAAAATGCTGGATTCTCCCAGCGTGCACCTCTATTGTTGAGCTGCCACACGCTGTTTGCTCTGGGCAGATGACTTCTGTTGAACTGCGCCTGTCTGGGGCTTGCGAGGTGCTGGAGCAGTCCTCCTTGGCCCTCCCCAGCCCCCTCTGTTGGACGAGACGCGAGGAGGGCCTCGTCAGTTTCCCTGGGAGCGTGACCGGTTCGGTGTTAGTTGGTATAAAGTAGAAGGCGTTTTGGTAATCGGCGCGGGCTTCTTGATTAGCAAACCATGTTTTTCAATCACTTTCGTGGCCTTTATCTTTTCCGAAAGTTTACTTCCAAAAATAAATTCATCGCGATCACTATCTTGCATGATATTTAAAAAAGATTCATCCAGGCCCGGGGTGACGAACAGCTGTCGCTTAAAAATTTAATGGCCTGAACTTTGCCATCGTCAAGAAGCAAGTCTAAACCTTTATTAAGAGCGGCTATGGTGTGACCTAATTGTTGCTGTACTCCTTCTACTCTTTTGTCACGAACTAGAGTACCTTCATTTACTGCGGCCGAAATTTCTGGGTTTAATTTAGGCGCTTGTAAAAAGGGGAATTCTCTGGAATTAGGTACTCTTTATGAAGCCTCTCCTTTGTCTCTTTATTCATCCCTTTACGGAGAATAGGTAGCCAAAGCCGCGATAGGTTTTTATGAATTTTAGGGCCAAACTTTGGCGTCTCTTCCGTGGTTTCACCTAAGGCGGAGAGAATATCAGGATCCAATTCCGATACAGGGGTTGATTCCTGTTCACCATCAGGTTTGATCTCCTGATCAGGTGACATGTCGTTCATGCCAGTCTGATCTATTAACCCTATGGGGTCTGAATCAGCGTCATTACGACGTGTGTCGTCTAAAACTATAAAAAATAAAAATTGAGGGTAGACGTAATTTTTATTTTTTACCTTGTATTAACACGCGGTTAATCTCTCAGGTAATATTACATCGCTAATGCGGTACTATAAATAACCGTCGTGAGGATACACAATCCACCTCCAGGCATTTTATTTGTTTTAACGTAATCGTCCTTTAAACAATTACGGATTACCTTTGTGCTAACACGCGGTTAACCTCTAGGTACAGCCCGCGGCACGTAAGTTGGCAAGGTTTTGGCGTAGTGGGGGTAAGTTCGCGCATGCTACAGTTATTGCAACAAAAAAATGGTCACTTTTATTGCTTGTCATTATTCTGTGGTTATTACCATAATTTATTTTTAAACATAACTATTTAGAAGAAAGTTAAAGAAAGGAGAAGAATCCGTGAAGTATATTAGGAGTAATAAATAAAATATACAGGGTTATTTGTAAAACACCAACAACCTCTTAAGAGGTCATTGTACTCATCATTATGAACAACTTTTACTATGGGACCAAACCTGAAATCGCGAAAAAAAAAATCAGCAGTTCAGTACATTTTCGTCAAAATATGTAACAGTACACATCATAAACCATTTTTCTGGCATGTCTACGTAAAATACGTACTTGTTTGTGGCATTATCTAAATTTTAAAATTCAAACAAAACAATAACAAGAACTTGTAACAAAAGCTCAACAAAAACAATGTTACAATTTTAGTGCACGCAAGTGTACTCGGGAGCGAATGGAACGTGAACGCGACGCGAGAGACAAGGGTCGACTGACCAATCGCGCGGTCGGAATGATGCTACCTCATTCCCCGCGTCCCGCTCGCGACCAAAGAGATCTAAAAAATGACTTCTGCGCATCTAACGACTCTTGCCAACTTACGTGCCGCGGGCTGTATAGTAAGTTACCTTCGTGATGACACACGGTCAACCTCCAGGCATTATAATCTAGATAACATTTCTCTAAAATATGCACTTAACACTTAACCCGTGAGAAGGCGCGCCTAATTTTCTTACACGAGTAGGCGCGTGCGAGCAAATTGCTCACACTATCATAAATGTTTATATTTTTAGTGTTTCTATATTTATTGGCTTATAATGTATTTAAATAAATAACACAAGGTTTAGTAAGTAAGAAAACAAGTATTTTAATCAAAACTATTAAACATAATAGCAACTTCTAACGCAAATAACAAAACAACCTAGTATTAATTAATTTTTTTGGCACGTCTCATAAAAATCACAATAAAAACTATTACATAACAAAAACTAAAAAGTGTTATTCATCCATTAAATCTACACTAATGTGCCTCTCGAAACACACTGAACACATGTATTTTACATGTTCGGTGCAAAGTAATTGGATGGGCGCGTGATGAGCAAATTGCCGCACGTTGGTACACGGCCTCCACAAATGCCTTGCTGCGCGGTCGCAACGCCACTGAGCGGATCGAGAATTGCGTCAGGGGAGAGGGGGTGAATATTTAGGAAGGTACTTAAGTGCTTGAATTGGTGTGGCATGGGAAAGACAAAAAATTTTTGAATTAGATTTTTGTGTGAGCAAATTGCTCATAGCGCGCCTTCTCACGGGTTAATAAATAACGATTTACTAACCTGAAATTTCGTCAAAGTCATCCGATGACGAATACATAATTCTTTTATATTTTCTCTGTTTTTCTTCCAGTTTTCGAATTTTACGTTGATAACGTTCAATTCTATCCTGATTTCTTCTTTTCGGTATTATAATGACGATTGTTGAGCACGAAATATTCACTAATGTAAGGCAGGTGCGAACGATGCCTCGCAAGAAAAAGGAATGAAGTTCACAGCACGAACATCACGCCACGCTAGCGAGGTTGACAGATAAAAAAAAAAATGACAATCGACTAAAAGTCGATTCTATAAACGTGCGAATAGAGCCTTGTAGAATAAAGGCACTACATGGTTATTTGTATCTGATGAATGAAGCGACGAAATATAATTATAGTTACAATTGACATTACACTTTAGTTTTACTATAATATGGCCTTCATTAATATTCTGTTCATATGTGTGATTCTCTATTTTATTACCCAAGTTTCTGTCATCTATTCAAAATAGTTTTGAAGTACCACTCAACTGACATAAGGTATGACATTATTATTTTATGAGTAATATTAAGTGGAATAAATACACTTACGCTGGAAATTGCATCTATTAATACGAGCCTATAATTGAACACTGCAAGGCAAAAGTGTCTTTGCATATAGAGAAGGAACAAGCACTGAATAATACCACATCAAGAAATACTGGTATTTAGGTACAGAAAGAAGCCGACAGAAGAATACAGTTGGGTTGGGTAGCGTTTGGAAAACTTCGTCAAGTCTTCTCGTCGCCAATCCCGCAGTGTTTGAAGACTAAGGTGTTCAACTAGTGCGTCCTGCCCGTTATAACGTGGAATCTGACGGTCAGGCTGATCCACAAATTCAAGGTCGCTCAGCGTGCTATTCAGCTGGCTATGCTTGGAGTTTCTTTGAAGGATAAGATTAGATATCTAGAAAAGAACCGGAATTATAGCCTGCACAGTAAGCAAGCTGAAGTTACAGTGGGCTGGCCATGTTTGTCGAAGGACCGATGGCCGGTGGAGCAGACGAGTCCTGGCGTGGAGACCCGCGTATCGGGAAGCGTAGTGTGGGGGGCTAGATGGAACGACGACCTTATGAAGGTAGCTGGGGCAGACTGGATGCAGAAGGCGGAGGACAGGGTGTTGTGGCGCAGCCTGGGAGAGGCCTATGTTCAGATGTGGCCTGCGATAGGCTGAGTTGATTGAGGTATCCGCACCCTAATGCCTTAACAAATTTTTATCACGAACCGAAAGATTTTGAAGGAAATTCTAATCCATTACTTTATATGTTTGAAAAATTTGTCAGCTCGAGAACGTAAATAAATTATGCAATGAATATTGCTGAGTTGTCAAAATTAATAGCATTAAGGTTGTGTTAGTGTTACATGATTACCCCACCAGTTAGATTGGAAAACGGAAACCGAACCCATTTGTTGGTAAAATGCTGATGCTAATCCGGAATGATCGACGGCGCGTTGTGTTCCACGCGCGTCTCAAGGAGATGTCAGCACTAACTGATGGGGCCCACTAGGGCCGATGCCTGCCAGGGTTGCGGGTTATTTGAAAGAGTTGCCGTAGCCCTGGCACAGGTAACTGAGGGAACAGTCAGTAAAAGTCTGACACGCCCTCCCGCTCCGCCCAGAGCGGGAGAAGTTATTTGATTTCCCACCCAAAAAAAAGGCTGATGCTAATCAACAAAGGTAAAGATGACAGATAGAGGTAGACTAAGGCTCTTTGTCCACCGCTACGTCAGAACGAGATGACGGTGCTGAAGTAGCGATACATACGTGTAATATAGCCACACGTCCACCGCACCTGGACGTCACGTTCGGTTAGAATTATCTCGATTCTCCTTGACGTCCCTTTAACGTTGTGTGGTGGACACACAGTCTTACACTGTTTCTTTCTATCGTAGATTTTCTATTTGTCTGCAGCATCAGGAATGGGACGTCAACGAGAACGAGATGACGGCGCCGAAGTAGCGACAGTACATTAACTATGGCTGATTAATCTCGTTTCTCATGGACATCCCGTTCACAGTGCGGTGGAGAAACGATCTGTTACCTAATTTTGGGTGTGCCTGCATGCTTTTTTTAATGACGGTTCATTTAGGGGTTAAAGGATAATATTTTGGGTTACTGAAGATAGTATGTGGAAACATATATATACTGGAAACATATTTGAAGCCAAGGTTACTTTAACCTACTGACCTATTACGAAACAGAAAACATCTTGTGCCCCTTGACATAACTAGCTCCTTTCCTACCCCTTCTCTAATTCCCGCACACGTACGCACATACACCCACACACGTGCACATACATCCACACTTACGCACACACACTCACACTCACGCAAACACACAATTACACAAACCCTACACTCTTTCACCACTCCACTGAATTATAACGTTATGTTACTGATGTGTCAATTCACGCATGGTCATTCGATTGATATTCTCAGTCGTGTATTTAAATATTTTATGTTAAATTCTGATTTTTATTATGTTCATGTCAACTGTTATCTTTTATTTTATTTTTTCAAATTTATAATTCTACAATCGCTAATTCCGTTACTAATTATTGTTTTGTCCGGCTGTGCTGTGCCACAATGAACGTTCGGCAACTCAAACTGTTATTTCTGTTAATTTTGGGCCACCAAGATACAGGCTGAGCCTAGTTTGGGGCCCACGGCTATTTCTACTTTGCATGTTTGTTATTTTCATTGTATTTTCTGTGTCTGTATTTTACCTAACCAGTGTGTGTGTAAATAAATTATTATTATTATTATGTGAAAATCCAAATTCCACATGGACGAAGTGTTGGGCAAACATTAGTAGCTATTACGTAAAATTGCTTAGTACAAAGATGTTTATTTTTTATCTGCATTCTAAACTCTTTAGTAAATACTATCCAGAACCTAGTTTTTTTTTTTTTTTTTGTAGCAAGCCTGTAAGATCTCATTTTAAAAGTTTCATCTTTCTCAAAGTTTGTTGCAAGAAGTAGTGAGGTCCTAATTAATGTCTGATCAGTTTGGTCTTGGCTTTACAATTTACTTAGTCCCTGGGTAGAAAGTTTATCCGGGAAGATCAAGTTTTATGGTTACAAAGTTAAGTCCCTGTTTCTTTTTTAAGTTCGATTTGAGAATTAGAGAGATAAAAACTGTATTTTCAAACGTTTTTATAGGAGACTAGGTTTTGCCCGCGGCTTTGCCCACGTAGATGTCGGTAATTATCACACGGGAATGTACAGACGCCAGCACATCAAGCTACTACAATCTGTCAGATTTCTTTAATAGATTTTCGACTTTATTGCTGAAGCATTAGGTTCAAAGTTGATTGGGAAAATCTGACAGTTTCGGGTAGGTTGAGCTGCTGGCGTCTGTACTATCATGGACAAAAGTATCCTATGTCCTAATCCAGGTCATAGTCTACCCATGTGCCAAATTTTAACCAAATCTTTAGCGTGAAAGCGTAACAAACTTTTGTATTATTTTATAATACAGGGTGACTTGGAAAACAAGCGATAAAATTTAAGGGGGTTTTCTACCCACCAATACGAACAAAAAGTACATAACCGATTGGACCATTTTGTATAAGAAGGTTGAAATTTTTTACGAATTCCAAGTGGTCCCATAGTATAAGTTATTCATATTGATGGGTAGAACACCCTCTTAAATTTTGTTCCTTGTTTTCAAAGTCACCCTGTATTACTCGTAGTTAGGATTGACAATCTAATATTTCCAAAAATATAAGTATAAAATAATTTGTTACAAAGATAGTTTTCCTAATATCATTTTTTTTTTGTATGAATCTTAAGTACCAATGCAGGCACAAGAAAAAAAAGAACTATTATTTATTTATATTATTACTTTGAATGATAAATGATATTTATTTTGTGAATTATTAAAAAAAGGAAAAAACGGAACCCTTAATGGATCACTCATGTCTGTCTGTCTGTCCGTCTGTCACAGCCAATTTGCTCCGAATCTAATGAACCGATTAAGTTGACATTTGGTACACGTATGTATTTCTGGGACGCAAACACGGACGTGTAAAGTAAATTAATGAATTTTGAATATGAGGGATAATTTTGGGGGCAAATAAGAAAATAAAAAAATATATATATTGGCAAACTGTACCGTATATATCAAACGAAAGGGCTTACTGTGAGGGTTTCAAATATATATATTTTTTATAATTTTAAAATAAACTGTTTTAAAGTTATTTAAGCAAATAGACGAAAATTTACCATTCCCCCCCTTTATCTCCGAAACTACTTAGCTTAATATTTTGATAAATATACGGAAAATAATTATATAGCTATAGATTACAGAAAAACCTATAAGAAGTCTATGGTCTTAAAATAACATGGTAAATCTCTCAATATTGTGCGTACAAACTTAGATTTGTCCATAATTAAACGAAAAAGATCCAACCCACATTACACCTAATGTGGGTTGAATCCTTTTCGTTTAACTATGGACATTTGTAGTAGGAATGTATGGGAGAAAATGTTTTTCAACTACAGTGTTAAGTTTGTTCTTGGGATAAATTCATCCCAACTATAGAACCCTTCATTGTGCGTGGTCCGACACGCACTTGACCGGTTTTTTTTTTTAAATTTAAACTAAATTGGGTCGGAACTTTTTTAATGAACTAGATGAAGTCGGTCAAAACGACAACAAGTGAATTTGACCGTGGTACCGTATTTCACTTACATACATAGACATAACTACAGCTACTAGATTGTTCCAATTATAGACCCCGACCACACTGCAGCTCTGTCACGTAGTTAGAGATCAAGTCTGTATTCTGAATTCCAAACAATAGTACCAATTATTTGATAACAGCCGCCTGCAGTGTTTGAGGATTAGGTTACTTGCTTCAGAATTTAACGATAACTTACCTGAAGCTCGACTGAATTAAACACCGTAGGTACTATCAACAAAATGAACGCCTTTCCACCTTAAAGTTGCTTTTTAAACGGCACAAAACATTTTTGCTGCTTAAGATATAAAAAAGTAACGTTATCTCTTTTTGTGACTGAGATAATTGCAACGCAACGTTGCAATTTATTTTAAACCACAAAATGTAGTAAGGATTGTTTAACTATATATTTTTTTTTAACATAATTCGACGTTTTTACTATAAGAATTTCAAGTTACTCGTATGGTATTAATGATTTCACTGACTATAATTATGTATTACGTTCGCGTTGTTACGGTCGCGAATCATATTTTGATAAACATACAAACTGAAACTGACCAGCCCAATGCAAATAACGTAAGAAAATTAGAATTTCGCGGGGTACGTTAAGTACCTAATGCTAAAAGTCGATTTTGACAAGTTCTCAATTTAAAATTTTCAATTCAGAAACCGGATGTAACAGTATTTTGAGACTGCTGTGCCTGAGATACTTTTTTTTGGGTGGGTAATCATCAAATAACTTCTCCCGCTCTGGGCGGAACGCGAGAAGTGGAGGCCGTATCAGACTTTTACTGACTAAAACCCACCTGTGTTCCTTCAGTTGCCTGAGTCCGATTCCGAGGCTGAATAGAGGAGTTTTTCTGTTTCACTTTAGAATCAATGTTGTGTGGCAAAAGACTTGCTCCATTTTCGACATGGGACTTAGACATTAATTAACAAAATATGGGTGTTCTATACATATCTGCTTACCCATTAGGGAAACAAAGCGTGAGATAGTGTTGTTATACGTTATCGATTCAGTTTGTTATCGAAAAATTCTTAATCGGGGTGCTAACCTGCCGTTAGGTAACTAACAGATTAATATATTTGCGGTTTACAGTTCCAGTATAATGAACCCAAAGATAGATCTAAAAACCCGCATGGCTTACGCTAACAAACCTGACAAAGTGACAACGTGACAACGTTTACGGTTTTTAAATCTTCTTAAACGAACTCTTTGTTTGCAACCTGTTCACGAATTAAAATGATAAATCTTCTTTTGTTTTCTTTTTTAAGTCTTGTGGTCTAATGCAAAACTATGCTTAGGCAAACGCGGAGCTATAGCATTGTATATAGGATGTAAGAAGACCCATCACATAGCCATCAACTACGAATACTGCACAAAAATAATTGCTGGGAAATGACTTTTATTTTTGGTGTAATATATCGCTGTTTTCGATAGCGCTCAATGTAACGCACGCAACATATTGGGCTTATATGTGTATGCAATGTTACAAGGGTCGTGGAGGTATATACGTATTTAAAGTATTTAAAAGATAAATGATACGATACGCTTATATACAGTGTTTCGCCTTGTCAAATTAGGCAAAACGTCAGAACGATAAGCCCAAAATAAGACAAGCAAATCAAAAATAAATAGCGAACTGTAGTGTTTTTAATATCTGATGTTTTACGATCTGACTGACAGCCGAAATCATAAAACTCATATATTTTATAGCACAGAACAGTAAAACGTCGATAAGCTTATGTCGCGAGTGTCACAATATGAAATTCGTAATCAAATTTTATTTTTGCAATAAAATATATTATTTATTAAAGCTTCGTATACCAAAATGAAGTATCGTCTATAAGTCTTTTCTACATATTATAATACTTTGATCTTTGACCATTGGTTTCAAAAGCTTAAATGAGGTCCACGACAGCTTTAAAATTTCAAACATTTATTCGTATTTTTTTTCAAGTACAGGAGATGCAAGCTCAAAAACCACATCGATGTTTGGCAAACTGAGTTTTTTTTTTTTACAATGGTAGGTAGTGTTAATGCATGTGTTTTTGAGCTTAACAACGCAGAAAACAAAGTGGTCCCTGGGCAAGAACAACTGATCTATAAATACCATATAAAATACTTTTTTGTAGTAGAAGAGCTAGGCCCGAATTTAATAATGTATATTTTGTCCTAATCTCGATCCCAACCTTTGACTACTGCATCATCATTCATTCGAATGATATCCTTTAACCTGGGTGCCAATAACTCTACTCGACTACCCAAATGTCGAAGTATTTAAGCGACCAGATGAGGTTTTGAATTTTGTATACGGTGAAACTATAATTTTCTAATGCTCTAAAATTACTCGTAAAGATGGCGAACACAAAAAATGGATAGGTTTTTTATGCTTGCTAAGCAAGCATAAAAAAATGGAATTAAGTAAATGTCGAACCTATATGTCAATAAATGTTGTTGTCATACTTTTTTAATACAAAGCATACATTCTTGTACCAGTCATTCCATATAAAATACAGGTATTCAGCTGCATCCGGTTAGACTGGAAGCTGACCTCAACATAGTTGGGAAAAGGCTAGGCAGATAGATACATTCTTGGAGGTCCGTCTGGGAAATCTCCTATTCCTAAAATACTGAATAAAATATTTTTGTATAGCTGCTACAATAGTTCGAAATATTATTTTTGCTCAAACATGCCTGGAAATTCGAGCATTATATTGACAACCTTTTTTTTTTAAGAATAAGAATTATTTATTGCGTAACTGTGTACAAATTAGGTCTTATAATATAGCATAACAGTTTTAGGATCAACAGTCTACCCATGTCGGATATGCAATACATAACAAAGAAAACAAATCAAAAGTATTAGTTACATACCTATATCCTTTTTTTTCCAAAATACTGGTGTAAATTATAATAAACATTATTAAGTAATATTTTTTTAATGTGTTTGTAAACATGTTTCCATTTAGTTGCTTAATAGCTGGTGGTAAATTATTGTATACATCATATTTTTTACTCTGGGTAAAATTATATCATATTTGTATTGCTCTTGTCTTACTCTTTGAATCCGATTTTAAACTAAATTTTTTTTGTATGTTTGTTACGAGATTACTCAAAGACGGATGGACCGATTTAGAAAATTCTTTTTTTGTTTGATAGGGTATGCTTCCGAGGTGGTCCCATATAAATTTTATTAACTTTGCTTGGGGAGTTTTTGAGTTAGCTTCAATAATGCGTATATTTCCCACTTATTTTATGTGGACGATGTGATGGTGTTTTAATAACTTCCTATCACTGTTATTTACATGGCTATATCTACAATTTTTGTGCTCAATTATTCCACAACTAAAAAGTGAAAAATAAAAACTTTTTAGCAAAAAATAAAACCGACTTGTAAAACAAAACACTACAAAGTGAAAAATAACTTTAATTTCGGAAGTCGGTGGCAAAAAACGAAAATACAAAACCCAAGACACCGACTACCGAAATTAAAGTTATTTTTCACTTTGTAGTGTTTTGTTTTAGAAGTCGGTTTTATTTTTTGCTAAAAAGTTTTTTTAACAAATAAACATAGTTCCAGTATATAGATTCCAGTAAGTGTCAGGAAGCCCTTCGTTCTGAAAACATCTCTTAATGACTCGGTACTGAGCATGTTATATATTGTCCTAAGACATTTCTTCTGTAGAATGAATGTAGATTGTATGTGTGTCCAGTTTCCCCAGTATATAATGGATAAACATTTCCAAAGTAAGCATTTCTAGTGACACTTTCATTTGTTATTTCTGTTAGTATGGACAACGCATAACAAGCACTGGATGTTTTCTTGTTAATTTTATCAATATGAGCCTTCCAATTTTAGATTATGTTGATCTATTGTTACTCCTAGAAAATTAATGTCACTTACTTCTTCAATTGCAACATCGGTCAACATTTTTCGAGATACATCGAAAATGCTTTACTAGTCAAATGTCCATACCAAGACCACCATGCACACAACTTTTCAGTCACCGATGTCACTTTCAGACTTCCTCTTATATACTTATTTCTCATTCTATCCATTCGCGTCACACATCCCTCTTAGCATTCTCATCTCAGCTGCATGCAATTGCCTTTCATGCATTCCTTTTGTGGTCCAAATTCTGATCCATACAAAACAGCAGTCTAACCATTGTTTTATAAATGTTCCTGCTTACAAAAAAAAAAACCTTTGAAAATAAGAAACCTGTCAAAGAATAAGTCACCGTTGTCTAATAAGAACCATTGTTGAAGACGCATATTAGTAACAAATTAAGAACTATTAATATGTATGTAGGTAGGTAAACTAGTACAATTCATCAAGTAAAGTTGGTAACTAAAGATTAACAAAGAATATTGTAGAGAGCATAAAACAGTAACAATTAATCTGCCTAGCCTTTTCCCAACAATGTTGGAGTCAGCTTCCAGTCTAACCGCATGCAGCTAAATACCAACCAGTCTTTTACATGAAACGAATGCCTATCTAACCACAACCCAGTTACTGGGTAACACGATTCCACTTCAACAGAACAGTCAACAACAGTTTTTGAACACTTTTTGTCTTGAATAGTCTATTCTCAGAAAATATGATACTAACCTAGTGTTGTGGTTTTATTAATGAAGAACTATTAATAATCACAGCGAGATTATAAATATCGTAATAAATGATGCTCCTTTTGAAGATTTGCAGATGAAATTTTTAACCAATTAATTTTAAAGTCAGAAGTAATTTTCCCATTTACAATTATATTCTGGATAATTTCATTAAATTTTTAATTTTGAAAAAAGGCTTATTAAGTTTTGAACGACTTACGTTTTGATGGAAAATTAAATAGAATTTAATTTTTCAACTAATTCTAAACTCTTATTACTTTTAGAATTCGTTGAAAAATAATCTAATACGAGACAAAGCTTCTACCTAACTGTTATGATGATCTTGTCATAATCTTGAAATATTTATATGAAACTTCGCTTAGAAAAGCAAAACTGCTTGGTTAAAATAAAAAAAATAAAAATATTATAGATAGGTAACTATTTTTTTTTTTGCTTAAAAATGTTTGTAATTTCCAAATGAGAAAGGAAAACGCAATATATGGTATATTATATACAAGAAAAATGGAACGTGCGTTACAACATATTATTGTAATTATATTGAACTTCAAATAACACATGAATTGTCTTTTTAAATTAAGAAAAATGGCTTATGGCTGATTTACACAGGTGACCCTGTGTAGCTGACTTCCAATGAAGTCAGTGCTGGCGGCAAGAACTGACTCACTGTTTACATGCAGTAGCACTTCAGTAGTCGTACTCAAATCAACTTACATGAAGACTGTAAAGGGTCATCGCAGACTTGAATCGAGTTTGGAGTCAACTACTGACCCTGTGTAAATCAGCCTTCGTAAGAAAACTAGCCTGACTTCACCACCTTATAAAAAAATACGTGATATCAATTTAATAATTATTAGTTTACCTATAATATGACCCTATTTAAATATTTAGAATAATTTATTATTGTACCTTGTTATTAAAAGAAAAACCTAATGAGTTTTGAAAGAACATGTCAGGTCGAACAGATAGCGCACATATGTACGTTTCCCAATAACTATAAATAAAACGATTAATACCCGCTCTAAACACACCACGATATTTCTTAAAACGATTAAAAACGTCAATACAATGCCAACAATTATTTACTTACGTTCCATAAGAGTTTTGGCATCAATTCAACGATTTCTTAATGAACTGAAATCACTAATAACACAGTCACTTAAATGTTTCAAACGAACAAACAATTCGTCAACTTTTCATAAACTTTTCGCTAACACTCGGTTTTTAAATAGTATTTAACAATTAAAATTCGCACTTGAATTAACTTCAAAAGTATAATAAAAACACTCGATAAAACACACAGTTTGATTATAGTTTCATCACATTTCGAAATTCAAATAATAAAAGGTACGTATTCAAAAAAAGTTCGAACTCAAAACGCATGGACGTTTTAAAAATAAAAATATGTATTTCAAACAATGAATTCGTTTTTTAAATTTTTCGAAGATTTGTTGTACGTTGTTTCGCAAGTGTAAAGTTACGATACAGTCGGCGCACCGAGGCATGCGCGGCGGTTGGAACACAGCGAACGACTGTCGCCTCGAGACTGTTCAGAGTTCTACTCATACAGCGGTGTAGGCGAGATTGCAAATCGCTGCAGCGTATTTAATCTCTATACAGTACATACAAGTAGAGGTATGAACTATAAGGCATTGATTGATTGATAACTTAAATAGGAAAGTATAAGGAAATATGGAGTGTGATTTGGTAACTTTTGGCTTAGTTCTAAAATTACGTCGCTTCGTATTTTGCGACAGAATGTGGACAATAGTCTGTGTTTAGTCTGAATTTTTAACCGACTTCAAAGAAGGAGGTTCTATGTTCGACCCGTACGTATGTATGTATGTTTGTATGTTCGCGATTTTCTCAAAAACGAATTAACCGATTTGGATGATCCTTTAACTAACGTGATCCATACTTTCAGGAAGGTTTTAGTATAAAATACATTAGGTAATCATTCTTATGTACAAAGTTATATGCATAAATGTACTGTATCTCCGGCATTTCACAGCGGATTTTCATGATTCTTCTTTTCGTTCGTCTTTGGCTCATGTAATTGTATATTCAACGAAAAATAGAAAAACAAATTTACTTTAAAAAAAGTGAAAACCGACTTCAAAAACAGAAAAAGAATAAAATAACTTTTATAAAAAAAACTTAACAGATACACCTTGTATTGAAGAATTGAAGACACTGACTTCAGAATCACACTGACTTAAGTTTTTTTATGAAAGTTATTTTATTCTTTTTATGTTTTTGTAGTCGGTTTTTTACTTTTTTTAAAGTAATTGTAATTGTGTTTGTTTCTAATCGCTCTCATGTAGTCATGTCTGAGTACCCGTAGTGGGAACCTAGTAGACTGATTTTATGTGTAAGATAGTGTTTTGTTATAGACTGGCAGCCGACCCCAACATAGCTGAGAATAGGCTAGGCAGATGTGGCCAGATAGTGTTATATTTTATTTTTATTAGGGTTCCGTACCTCAAAAGGAAATAACGGAATCCTTATAGGATCACTCATATTCACAGCCAATTTGCTCCGAATCTAATAGACCGATTAAGTTGAAATTTGGTACTCTTATGTATTTCTGTGACCCAAACACGGACGTGTAATGTTAATGAATGAATTTTGAATACGGGATCAATTTTGGGGGCAAATAAGAAAATTAAAAACAAAATATTTGCAAACTGTACTGTGCGATATATCAAATGAAAGGACTTACTGTGAGGGTCTCAAACATTTTTTTTTTTTAATTTTAAAATAAACTTTTTAAAGTTATTTAAGAAAATAGACAAAAATTGACCATTCGTTTCATTCCATTCATTATCTCCGAAACTACTGACCTTAAAATTTTGAAAAAAAAAAATACAGAAAATAATTCTATATTCTGTCTAATATCTATCTAATTCTACACGGTAAATCTCTCAATATTGTGCGTAAACTTACATTTATCCATAGTTAAACGAAAAGGATCCAACTCACATTAGGTGTAATGTGGGTTGGATCTTTTTCGTTTAACTATGGAAATTTGTAGTTGGAATGTATGGGAGAACATGTTTTTCAACTACAATGTTAAGTTTGTTCTTGGGATAAATTTATCTCAACTAAGGAACCCTTCATTGTGCGTGGTCCGACATGCACTTGACCGGTTTTATGGTATTGAAATCTATCAGTCCATCGTTCTTTCATGCTATGTGTCCGTCCACGATGCAAGTCGTGATATATGAAACTATAGTTCGTAACTTCCTTAGACAGCAAAACTTCGAGCTTCACAAAACATCGGTTTGCAAACGAGGCATGTTTTTAAAGATCGGGCTTGCCTGTCGAGCAGCGCCAGTCTTTCAAGCTTAATACATATACAAAGGGCTTTAGTTTCTTGCAAATAAAGATGTAAATATAAAAAAGAACTTTTTTAGCAAAAAATAAAACCGACTTCCAAATCAAAACAAAGTGAAAAATAACTTTAATTTCTAAAAAATCTTTGGTTTTGTATTTCCGTTTTTTGCCACCAACTTCCGAAATTAAAGTAATTTTTCACTTTGTAGTGTTTTGATTTGGAAGTCGGTTTTATTTTTTGCTAAAAAAGTTTTAATTTTTAACTTTTTAGTTGTGGTACCTACCCCACACAAAATCGAATACCACTAACTGCTATGTGATATACCAGTGATAGGAAGTTACATATTAAAACATCAAAATCAATCAATTTATTTATTTATTTAGACTTTCGGGCTTCTGACGACCCGTAACGACTGTCAAAGATCCACAAATGACAGCCGGGACCAACGGCTTAACGTGCTTTCCGAGGCACGGAGGAGTCTCGTATGAAAAGATGGTCACCCATCCACGGACCAACCCCGGCAAGCGTAGCTTAACCTGATGGATCGACCCGTGCGGCTGTTATTACTTAGCCACGAGCTCTCTCAAGTTATTAAAACATCATCCACATAAATTAAGTGAGAAATACGCTTTATCGAAGCTAACTCAAAACTCCCCAAAACGAAGTTATTAAAATACGGGACCATCTAGAACCTTTCAAACAAAAAAAAATTCCAAATCGGTCTATCTGCCTTGGAGTAATCGCGTAACAAACATATAACTAATAAACAAACATACAAAAAAAATATACAATCGAATTGAGAACCTCCTCCTTTTTGAAGTCGGTTAAAAAGCGGCTTCGCCCGCGCTCTTGTTGAAAAATATCCCACGGGACCGTACTACCGGGACAAAGAGTATCCTTTGTCCTAAGCCAGGTCATAGTCTACGTGCCAAATTTTATCCAAATCCGTTCAGTCGTTTTGCCGCGAAAGCATAACAAACAAACAAACTCACTTTCGCATTTATAATATTTGTTAGGATTCATTGTTATCATTATTGCTATAATTTTTCCCCGACTGCGACGAAGCCAAAAAGGAGGATTATGTTTTTGACCTGTATGTATGTATGTCCGTTCCATTGTGACCTCCTGTAGCCTAAACGGCTCGACCCATTTGGATGAATGATATGTCGTTAGATTCGTCTTTATTGCGCGAGTGTCGTCACAGGGTATATTCAAATTAGACTCAAAATGGAGGATTTTTGGTGACAAAATGTGTTTAAGAAAATTTCTCCCAAACCTATCGAGAGAGAGAGACCTGTGGGGTATCAAAATGAAAGGTTTTAAAAGGTAGTTACAAAAATATATACTAATTATATGTTTATGAGAAATGATAAAAAACGCGTGTGGTCGGGGGACCCCTCCGTCCTTCTTACGTATGATTTAAAAAAAAATGGAGTGAAAATCCCCAAAATGTTATTTTTTGAAAGATATGTTTGATGATCGTAGATAAACCTAAAGCGTTACTCAATACAGTGAGAAACAAATAATTCTAACTAAAAAGTGTAAAATAAAAAAGTAAATTTAAAAAATCAAAAAGCCCGATTGCGGAAAAATTTAACTTTAAAAAAGATGGAAACAAAATGACCGATTTTGTCTCCAAACAGTCTGTACAGTCGGAGGCATCTTCTTAAATTTAACAAGACCTACGACTGCATGAGAGATTAAATAGGCATTCTCGTTTCCATCTTTTTTATTAATGTTCACTTTTTCGCAGTCAGGTTTTGATTTTTGAAAGGATATTTACAAAAATGGCCTATGAACCAACACGCATGAAACATTAACTATCGGACACTTTTTAATTTCGAAAACATTTTAAAAAGTATTCACTTCCGTCATAATCCTCGGTGTTATTATTTTTTGGTTCAATTTGAGGTTTTTAATAGGCAAAGGTATTATAGATCATACAGCCAAGTCTTTGTAACAGCACTCTTAACAAGAGTTTGACACAGACAAGCGTCAGTATTCTCAACACTTGATATACGATAATGATTTTTAGTTACAAACAGTCCGCTATGATGTCGCGGAACCATAATACGGCTTATCAAAAAACTCGATTGAAAGCGCTGTTTGAAACGAGCAATAATATCGACACTGACAGTTGATGAATTGACAGATGACAACATTTGACATAATGTCACTTGGCGCGCGCATTCTGTGCTCGATCTGCGTTTGCGTTGGTTGCGTACTGAATTCGTTTGCATTTTGTTACTTTTCCGATTTTATCTAACTTGGCGTGAACCAAGGACTGTGATTTTCTCTTGAAATATCGACCTCTGGCTGAGTTTTACTGATACGGACCTACTTAGAACAACGACCTGGCTTATAATTAGCTTTTTATTGACGTAATTATAACCTCAAAATCCGAAAGTGATTTGATTTTTTCCGGATTCTCAAAAGTGTCCGTTGTTTTAATTTAGTTTCAATCGAATATATACATTATCTAAAACCCAAAAAGTAAATACACCTCCCTGTTGGATCTTAGGCGAGCTATGTATGGACAACGAGCAATGTCCTTTACATTTTTACTCACTACAATCCATTACAGTTGAAAATAATCTTTAAGAATCCCATAGACCTACCGTAATCCATTAACCAACATTGTTCATTTCCGTCATTGTTTATTGTATAGGACTCATTACAAGCTTCACGTTGACAATGAAAAGTCAAGTCAGTCACTTTAGCCTTCCCTTAAACAAAGTTACTTCCTCGCTCGCACACAAAGAACAATGAAAACTGGTATTAGGGTTATTCTATAATAACTGTTAATATTTTTAAAGCTGAAAACCAAGCCAGTTTTTACCCGACTGCCCGACGCAAAGGAGGATAATATGTTTTCAACTTATATAAGTATGTTTGTTCCTTCTGGGGGTTCTATAGACCAAACGCATGGGCCGATTTTGATGATTCTTACGTCAATCGAATTTTCTTAACCTTGTGAGTGTAACTAAGGACATGCCAGTAATCGAAATTAAATATTACACCCAGACGCCATATTGCGAAAAAAAAAATTAAATTTGACGAATTATTGTAATTCGTCGACTTTATTTTTATTTTTTTTTTCTAGAGAAAGACCTAATTAATGATACCCCACTTGTCTATAATAGTCAAGTGGGGGATCATCAATTCTTTGATTTGATTTCTTTGAAAATCATCTTGAAATTTGATGAATTGATGATTTTAAGTTTTATGAATGACCATTTAGGATCTAAAACGATTTAATGTTGATTAGCAACCATTCTCACGTAAAGCAAAACTTATAATAGAGGTCTCTTTTTATATAATCGTAAATAGGTCTTACTAGCGTGAAAAATTAAAAAAAAAGTAAATTTAAAAATCAAAAAATCCGACAACATAAAAGTGAATTTTAAAAAAGATGGCAACATGATTTATGTAACTAATAATACTATAAACAACCTCATGCAGCCAAGGATATTTTATACCACGATATAAAATATCCTTGCATTGTTTGTATTGATACGAGAGAAAAATTTGTAGTACTGTACTATTCTGTAAAACATGCATCTTAGTCTAGATTTTATAAAAACCCAGTAAGTCTGATTTCTATGAATGGATGAATTCTGGTCAAAACTCTTCGAATTTGAAATCATCGATAAGATGACGATGGGAATTCCTATGAAAAGCAATACTCGACAAACAATATTTTGGCAGAAAATATTTTAATCTACAATAAATTATATTAGGATATTTAAAAGTGTTCGTCGAATCGAATGGTTAGGTATATAAAAACTTTTTACAAAAAAAAAAAAAAAACAACCGACTTCCAAAAAAACACTACAAATTGAAAAATAACTTTAATTTCGGAAGTGGTTGGTTTTTTCGTTTTTTGCCACCGACTTCCGAAATTAAAGTTATTTTTCACATTGTAATGTTTTTTGGAAGTCAGTTGTTTTTTATTTGTAAAAAGATTTTATTTTTCTTTTTACTTGTGGTACCTACCTACCCCATACAAATTCGAAAACCAGCAAAATAAATTAGAACATCATCCACATAAAAAGTGGGAAAAATATGTATTACTTAAGCTAACTCAAAAACTACCCAAGCAAAGTTAATAAATTTTATATGGGACCAACTTCCACGGGCCAGTTGACGGGCCAGTTGGCGTGGTTGGTTAAGATACCGCCTATCATGCCACTGGTCGTGGGTTCGATTCCCATCCAGGACAAACATTTGTGTTCATGAACATGTCTGTTTGTCCTGAGTCTGGGTGCAATTATCTATATAAGTATGTATTTACAAAAAAAAAAGTAGTGTATGTAGTATATCAGTTATCTGGTTTCCATATTACAAGCTCTGCTTAGTTTGGGATCAGATGACCGTGTGTGAAAAATGTCCCAGGTTATTATTATTATTAACTTCGAGGTATACCCTCCCGAATAAAACAAAAATCTTTCAAATCGTTCTATTCTATAAGAAGTAATGCGTGGTCATACATAAAATTAAAAAAATATACGTGTCGAAATGAGAACCTCCTCCTTTTTTCGTCAGTTAAAAAGGGCCAATGTTAACGTTAGTTGTCTATGTCTAGTTACACAAATCGAATTCATTTAAAACTATTTTAATAAAATATTTTCACTACTGAATTATTTAAATAGTTCCAAGTAAATTTAGCTATTTCCAGTGAATTGAAATAGGTAAAGTAATTGTTATCCTTCAATACATAGAACTATGTATTTCAATGTGGCCAACATTAGAAAACTATTTGGCATCCATTGAATGCTCCCCACGCTTCTCTGTGCGCGCGTGGAGACTTTATTACAGGTTGCGGCGAAGAATTTTTAATTTCGATTTTTGGGGTTAAGCTTTACTTATCTTTTTGTGAAACACCGTGATATTCTTTTGATTTCATTCTTAAACTCGTGCCCGCGGCTTCGCTCACGTGACTGTAATCTATTGGAATTATAAGGTAATCGGAACGCGAAAGGCCTTTGAAGGCCAGGAAGGAAGGTAGTAGTGGGGATGTGTGGTGTTACGCGAATAGATAGAATAGGAAATGAGTGTATAAGAGAAAGTCTGAAAGTGACATCGGTGACTAAAAAGTCGTGTGGAAACCGGTTGATATGGTATAGGCATGTGATGCGGAGGAATCCCACAAACTAGTTACTGGGTAATACGATACCCCTTGGTAAGACTGGTTGTCAGACTTTCGGGCTTCTGTAACGACTGTCAGATCCACGAATGACAGCCGGAACCAACGGCTTAGCGTGCTTTCTGAGGCACGGAGAAGTCTCGGTATGAAAAGATGGTCACCTATCCACAGATCAATCCCGGCAAGCGTAGCTTAACCTGATGGATCGACCCGTGCGGCTTTTATTACTTAGCCACGAGCTCCTCCGGAGGAATGAGGAAAATGTTATCAGGATAGTTTTGAGTATGAATGTGAATGGCTATACGAGTAGGGAAAGACCAAAGAAACGATAGATGGACTGTGTGAAAGATGATATGGCTAGAAATATAGAAGAAAAAGACCATGTTGCTCTGACCCTAAATAGATTGGGACAAAGGCAGGAGAATCATGATGATTTTTGAAGGCCAGGCTTAAGAGCAAAATGAAAAATAAGCCAAAAAAAATAAATTAATTATTTTCCAGATTGTTGCTTATAAGCACACTATTATTTTCGCTATTTCAATAACAGCTATTATAATATATTTAATTTCCGCTCATTGATGCATTAAATACGGTCAGAATATAAATTGTTTATCAAAGTGACACATTTGACAGAACTGTCAAAGAATGACAGTTGTGATTTATGTTTATGTTGGACAATTTTAGTTGGTACTCAATGTGATAATAATTTCCCTGTCATTACTTTGTGTAGGAACTGCAGATCATTCATGCATAACTCCTTTATTCTGTATTGAACCAAAAATAAATCGTCTCCATGGGGATGTCAATGTTATTTAAGAAGATTTTTCCTGCTAAATTCAGTATAAGATTTTCATGTTTTTGTCTTGTATGTACAGTCGCGACCAAAAGTCGATAAGCAAACTCACAAAGCAATAGCTTGGCGTTTAGTTTGACTTAAGACCTTCTATTTCCAAGAACATAACATGCATAATTATTGTCGTCAACAACTGATTGTAGTTCATAATTTCAAAGTTATAACATGTGTAAAGATGACCTAGCGGTTAAGCGCGTGCAGATAGATGCGTGAATCAGTGAGCCGTGAGTTCAAATGTGACCAGTGTGATGGTGAGTTAAAAATCACAAAAATAGTTAAATAATAATACAATAACTAATATTTAACTTCTTATAAAAATAAATAATAAATGAACATAAACATCTAACAAGTTTTTGTTTAAAATAGAAATATATTATTATGGTTCCAAAGAAACAAAAAACAGTCTAACATTGTGATTAAGACTCGAACTCAGACTTCATTGATCGTGAAACCATTGCTTAGCCCAAACAGCTACCAGCACATGTTATGTTTATGCGAATTTTAGCAATGCAATGGTAAGAACAGGTCGCCATTATGACGAGTTATTCTAAATTCAACAGAAATATAATGTTTTATTTCGCGTAGTACGACGACATGCGACAATTCATTAGTGTGTGTTATCTGCGGAATGTTGGCTCATACGCGCACACGTACTGGTTCGTGCTCGCACAGTTCATAGCAATGTAATCCTTAGCATGCTTATGGACTTTTGAGCGTTTACTGTACATATATTTTTGACGTGATAACGTCTTTTCGCTCGGTATACTGGTAGTAAGTTCAATATTTCTGACCGACAAAACCATGTAAGATTTCAACCGCTAATAACTACGAGACTTTTAATGCTAGAGTGATGGTTGAGCATTCAAAATATAGGTCATATTTATAACAATTTTAACGCTAGATATAATTTGCGTATGACGTCACACTGCGAGTGCACGCGCATGAGCGTGAACCTCTAGTTTTCACTATGTGTCGAAATATCAATTCGTATAGCGCAAAATCGTGTTTAGCTAGATCAGTTATTTTGGTGTTTTTGTCAAGAATTGACAAAACACTACCAGAACGTAAAGAGAAACAACAGAAATATTTGCCAATATAAGGTTACAAACTAATATGAAGTTAAATTAATATCAGATGTCGTCTCATATCGGCTGTAAATTGGCTCAGTAATTAAAAAAACCCCAATCAAAGACAGTTTTCATCAAAAGCAATGAGTCTAAAACGTCTAGTGCCGAGCAATATAAATACAATAGCTACGGCAGAGTCAGAAACGGTATGAAAATCTATTTAAATAGCATAAAGTTTAAGATGTCATCTCATATCGGCCGTATATAAATCTATTCAGAACTGAAAAATATCATAATTGGTGAAAGCTTACTTTAAAAGGAATGCAATGAGCTGGGGCTACGACAGTATCCGAAACCGTAGTAAAATTTCAATCTGTTTTCAACAACAGCGCGGACTTGAACTGCTCCTGTTTTCCCCTTCATTTTGGAAAACTCTCTTTTTGAAATTGCTGACACTGACATCGTCGTGGTCAGTATCGGAAGTCGCTTATTTACAGAGTTGTGTCGTCATATAATTCCAAAGACACTTAATTCATCAAGGTTGTTACTAAAATTCCCGTGCGGTTCCCAAATCGGATAAACTTGTTCAGACACCCGAACAGGGATAGAATTACCATTTTTTTTGTATACTTTTACCAATTATCGTAATGTTAACGATAATAAAGTAACGTTATTAATAACGAAACCCATGAGTCAGTTAATGTTACTAATAGTACCGGTAAAAGTTACAATTCTTATACCGATAATTTATAAGCCTATCTCTTTCTAACGATGACGGTGGGGACTCCGCGTCGCACGACGCACCAGATATTACTAGTTTTTAGGGTTCCGTACCTCAAAAGAAAAAACGGAACCCTTGAAGGATCACTCATGTGTCCGTCTGTCTGTCTGTCTGTCCGTATGTCACAGCCGATTTGCTTCGAATCTAATGGCCCGATTAAGTTGAAATTTAGTACACGTATGTATGTCTGTGGCCCAAACACGGACTAGCGGATAGGGGTCAATTTTGGGGGCAAATAAGAAAATTTAAAAAATGTTTTGCCAACTGTACCGTGCGATATATCAAATGAAAGGGCTTACTGTGAGGGTCTTAAATATATTTTTATTATTTTAAAATAAACTGTTTTAAAGTTATTTAAGACAATAGACGAAAATTGACCATTCTCCCCTTTATCTCTGAAACTGCTTAAAATTTTGAATAAAAAAAAATACAGAAAATACTTATATACCTATAGATTACAGAAAACGTATAAGAAGTATATGGTCATAAAATAACATGGTAAATCTCTCAATATTGTGCGTACAAACTTACATTTGAGGTTGGAATGTATGGGAGAACATGTGTTTCAAGTACAATGTTAAGTTTGTTCCTGAGATAAATTCATCCCAACTACGCAACCTTTCATTGCGTGTGGTCCGACACGCACTTGACCAGTTTTTTAGCGCAATAACGTTAGTTAAATACCGGTAAATCCTATGATTTAACGTTATTTTTAACGATAAATATTTAACGAAACATAACGAAATGTTTTGGTAATTTTACGGGTATTATTTATTGTAACGGTAACCGTCTGAATGCGGAGAAACGACCAAGTCTAAGAAACAAAACATAAGATCACACCTGTATTTTCCAATAGGTAGAAAGAGGTGTACCTAAACCCACAATTCGCCAGTTACTTAAGGTATAACCCTATTGCTTGAATGTATAATAGATCAAATGTAATTTTGCCCTAATACTGCAGATTGTCTTATCGAAGATTGACTGCAGATTGTATTAGTCAAGATGCGGCCGGTGAAGCACATTCGCTTATTAAGTCAAGATACGTCTTGCCTATGGACTACTATAATATATAATATAATAGTTTGTAACCATCGGGAATGATTGTTCACCAAAAAAATAATAATAGAGAAATGCTTTTGCATCAGTTGTCCTGGCACGAACGCGCGGAGTAAGCATCGCGAATGTTTTTTATTTTTATTTATTTAAAATGGGATTGCTCTTGACTCAGTTTAGGTCGGAGGCGACAGATACAGAGTCGACGATGGAGTGAGCTTACCTAGAAGAAGCCTGTTCACTCTCACTTTGACAGAGATTAGGGTTGTATGCGCTCGGAAACACAGACGCAGGTAGTGAGTTCCACTCTTTTGCTGTGCGCATTAAAAAGACATTTCAAAACGCTTAGTGCTAATTGGTGGAATAGCAACTAGGCAGGGATGATATCTGGCAGTGAGTCTAGATGTCCGATGGTAGAAGCGGGCCGGTGGAATGAGGTCGTAGAGTTCTTGAGCATACTCACCGAAGTACAATCTGTAGAAGACCGACAAGCAGGCAACCTTGCGGCGATGAGCCAAGCTATGAAACTTGGCATCCACAAGGTTTACGTCACCAATGAGCCTCTTAGATCTGCGTTCCACCGAGTCAAGCGCGGCTAGTTCATACTTAGCTGATCCATCCCAAAGGTGGCTGCAATACTTCATGCAGGATCGGACTTGCGCTTTGTAAAGAGTCAAAAGCTGTGCAGGCGTAAAGTATCGCTTCAACCTATTTAGGATGTCCAGTTTCTTGGCCACAGTTTAGGCTTTGTACTCGATGGTGGCGCCAAAGTTAAGACCAGATGTCAACTGCATGCCTAGGAGCTCAAGCCGTTCTGTTACAGGAACAGATGTACCCCTAAAAGTAGGAGTTTGAGCGAAACGACTCCTTTTAGCGGTAAAAAGACACGCCTGTGTTTTGGTGGCGTTAAAAGAGACCAGATTATCATCACCCCACTGGGAGACAAGGCTTAAGGTCAAATCTGTCCGCTCTACCATGGCGTCTCTCTAGAAACGAACTTCGGCCCGTTTGTTTTTGCGATGGACAAGTATCTCTCTAAAACTGTACTGTCATCTGCGTACACAACAATACCAAGCTGATGCAGGTGTGCAGCATTGATGTGCAGCAGGAAAAGAGTTGCAGAGAGAACAGACCCCTGAGGAACTCCGGCAGCCATAGCCATAAGGGCAGAGGAGCAACCGTCAACGACTACTCTGATCGACCGTTCACTAAGGAAATCTGATATCCAGCTACAACAATCAGCTGGGATGCCATAAGCAGGAAGCTTGCTAAGCAGAGCAGTGTACCAGACCCTGTCAAAGGCCTTCAAGATGTCAAACGATACAACACGTGCTTTGCCGTGTTTCTCGATGGCTTCGCCACAGCAGTGCGTGACATACACAAGAAGATAGCCAGTTGACCTTCCCCGGTGAAAGTCATATCGACGGTCACTGAGGAGATAGATCATTGTCTTCAAGGTAAGTCAGCAGCTTATTGTTCAGTACCCTTTCCATAACCTTGCATTGAATGGAAATTCAAACGATTTTAAAATAGAATATACTCGCACTTAATATTAACATAGTTTTAAGACTTTATCATATCTATGGATTATACTAATTCTGCATGCCGCATAAATTTAAATCAAATTGCTAGAATAGTTGTATTTTCGATTCAAAAATCGTTCGAGTTTATGTTATGTTTACTTCACACATTCGTGCTAGGACCTATGGAGATGTACGCGTACACGGTGCGGAAGCGTCCAATTTACGTTTGATGCCAGCGTATACGTTTCATGAACGCTTAGGCTTTAATTCCTCCTACGCTGAAGTCGGTCGCGTACGGTTGGTCGCACACGTCAGCGAGAAATAAATAATAAAATACCGTACTTGCGATACTGACCGCTCTACGGTGTGATATTTATAGACACTGTCACGCACGCGTGGCATTCAGCTTATCATCGATAACAGACTGAGGGCACTCGCACAATTCCATGCTCGGTGCTGACGAGCGAGACCGACGCACACAATACGCGGCGCGTAGCAAGCTAGCAACGTACGCGCCGCTGAAGTTAGCACCGCGGTGTGGTGCTATATAGAACACAATGTATCGTACGCGCGACCGACATCAGCGCAGGAGGAATGCAGGCCTTACGCTATTTCAAAGACACTTTTTCTTAGTGTTTACTACTTATGTTTATAATTAGGTGTTATAAATGTGACTGTCAGTTCATTTGTTTAATTCTTCACGGTGAAACTGCGCCAAAATCGATCCTCTTCGTTATTGTCATCTTTCATCAATGAACTTCTATAAGCCGTTTGAGAACCCTGTAGACAACTTTGCCCTCATCGTCACCGAATCAAACACAAGATAACTTCAAACCTATGCTGGGCTCAGTAGGCTCGCTGCTAAATAATAACTGGCACACAAGTTGATCGAAGGTTTAGCTACGCTTGCCGAGGTCAGTCCGTGGATGGGTGGCCATATCGAGACCGTGCCAAGAAAAGCACGTTATCACATGATTACAAACTTACATTTTCAGTTGGAGAATTGACCGTGACATCGATGTATGGGAGAACATGTTTTTCAACTACAAGTTAAGTTTGTTCTTGGGATAAATTCATCCCAACTACGGAACCCTTCTGCGTGGACCAACACGCACTTGACCAGTTTTTGAGGGTCGTTTAGCTCTTCTGACAGTGAATAAAATAACAATTGCCAAGCGGTAATCAGTATTGGTTATGTTGAGGTTTGAGTACTGATGAAATTATTGTAATAATATGCTACACAGCAAATCACTCTTTAGATTTTTTATTGGTATTATTTAGGTATTTATATTGTACAAAGCAAACTAGCAAAGTGATTTCATCGACTCTCAACTATTCCTCTAAATAAACAATATCAATTGACGTTAATAGTAAGGGCATCGGATGAAGTGGAACTCTTAAGCCTCATTTACACAATGTAAGTTTCTTGCCTGTGGCAACAATAAATTTAAACTTCATCTTGCATCGTCTAAACACTGTTTAGTAGGTGAAACTTTTATTGTTGCTACAACTCATGGTATGCCACATGAAATTAACTCGCAACTTGTAAACAGGGTTTACCCTTTCGGCGGGCTGGCCATTTAGTTAAAAAAAAAATCCACCAACACTAACATCAAAATTCAAACACGTTTCCATCGAAAATATTTTTAACATAAATTCTGTTTTTGTCCTAATTTCATTGAGAGGCCGTGTGCGTTGATTGTGGCTTTCAAAAAATAACAAAAAACAATTCAACAATAGATTCGAATTGTACTGTTTTTCAAATAGCGTGTTATTGTATTTGGTTCATTGAAAACCAAAGTAAATTCCCACGTAGTCACATTTTTTTGGCAAAAATCAAGAGTTTTTCAGTTGGAACCATTTATTGTCTTCCATACCATACCATTTATAGCCTACAGTCAAATATTCACAGTTCATAGTTAAGCTCTGGACTAGTTAAAGTGAATCCTGCACGGAATGAAAAACGAAGTTCCCTAGCGCCATATACTGGCGCTAGGGAACTCCGTTGTCAAATAACTTGTATAGAGGAATTTAAAAAAACTCCGAGGCGCTCGTGGCTAAATAATAACGGTCGCAAGGGTCGATTGAAGGTTAAGCTACGCTTGGTTGGTCCGTGGATGGGTGACCATCCATTACATAATAAGACCCCTGCGTGCTTCGGACGCACGTTAAACCATTTCATCCCGGCTGTCATTTGTCATTTGACAGGCGTAAAGTTCGGTTTCCACCGCGAGCGGAGCGAACCCATAAGGGACTCTGTTTAACTCGCACGAGTAAACTGCATACTTGATGACTATTTATTGGTGGAAATACAATTGTGCAGTTTACTCTTGCGAGTTAAACGGAGTACACAAGTACAGAAGTATGCAGAAGTACAGACGTGCACACAATAACTTGCACATGGTGTTCATCAGTGGCGTGCACTCCATACATGCAAATAAGCACTGCATACCCTGTAGTACCATACACACATGCCCATCTAATTGTAAATGATAAATAACTATAGTCCAAAAAAAAAATAATCTAACTTATTCGCCATTCACACGAACCCACATTCGCTTCCAGTGTTTACAGCGCGATTTACGCGCCATCTATCGCAAGCACAGTGAGTGAGTGAGCAAAAGCATTATCACGTCGTGCTTATTTTTCATACAACGCAAGATTTGGAATATCTTGTAGTACACATCAAAAGTGTGTGTATGCGTGAAAACGTGTGCGTGTGTTCGACATTTGGAAGCACTGCTTTTATTGCAAACCGTCCAAATTGAGAAGCCGTAAAAGAACCGCCTAATTGTTGATTGCAAAGGGTTGACATTTTTTAGTCGGATTGGCCAAATGACCGACTAATTCATTCGTTCGTATTAGTTCGGAACGTAATTGCAAAGTTTTTTCGCCATATTGTTTATGTTATTCTCGGCGCAAGTGATTGACTGTCTAAGTGATTATTTAGTAAGTTTATTGTAAAAAATGTAAAATTATACCTGTGAGTCCTGTGCTGGCGAAGTGTGTTTAAATTAATTAAAATCTGCAGCGTTTTCGACGTTATCTTTTGAGGAAAAATTTAAATTGATTGCAGTGTGTGGGTTGGGTTTATCTAAAAAAAAAAGTAATGCTGCTAGTCGTTACTTTCATGAAAACTTTTATGATAATTATCACTGGCTAACAGGTTGTGTATGTACTCACAAACATATTGTACTGTTTTCCTTGCATTTTGTTTACACACCAAGATAAAAAGAATGTTTGAACCTATAACGAATTAATTTTCACAATGCGGCTGCTAAACACGATTCTTCAGAAAAACATTTGGAATCCTGCTTGAAGTTCCAAACTTTTGGTAAAGGTAGAATAGAGACTAGTTTGAATAGCCAGTTTAAGTTAGATATTGAAAGGCACAACGCGAAAGTTGAGAGAAATAGAAATATTTTCAAACGGTTAATTGATGTAGTTTGTTTTCTTGGTAAACAATAATTAGCATTCCGTGATCATGACGAATCCAGCTTGTCTTTTAATAAAGGCAATTTTCTAGGAATTGTAGATTTGTTAGCTAAATATGATGAAAATTTGGAAACCCACTTACAATCAACATCGGGTAGCTCATTCACGGGGTTATCGAATAGGACCCAAAATGATTTAATTTCTAGTGTTGCGTCGGTAATTAAATCAAAATTCAGTAGCGCTTCGACCGAACGATCATTTTCTAGTCTAAAACGAATTCATACATATTTACGAAACACACAGGGCCAAAACAGACTCACAGATTTGTCTATGATTGCAATTGGAAAAGAACTTTTAGTATAACGATGTAGCAGTTTTTACGACGACGTTTTGCAAAACTATCTGAAAAAAAGATAGGCGCGTCGATTTGATTTATAAACATTAACTTGTAGAAAGTAATCAGTTAACATTAAAGTAGTAATTTATTTTGAATTAAAATTCATTTGCGCAAAAAAAAAAAATAAACATCCCACGGCCTTTTTAAATGCCACTTTGCATATCATATAGGTAAGTGTCACTTATTTAGATATTCATAGTGGTCGCAAACAAATGTCATGCGAAGCCAAAAACTCCTGTGGTAAAACTCAGGTAGGGTAGGTAGTCCTAGTCGTTCGGCCACCGACAGCAACAAGCTGAAACTGGTAAGTTTGTTTTTAGCTGTGCATACCCTGTCTGAAATCTCTGTGCACGCCACTGGTGTTCATTGATCTGGAAAAAGCGTATGATAGGGTACCTCGGGATGTCTTGTGGTGGGCCTTGAAAGAGAAAGGTTTGCTCGGGAAGTATGTAGAGTTAATTCGTGCTATGTACAGTCAATGTTGTACCTACGTCCGGTCGGCTGCTGGCAACACCGACGAGTTCAGTGTGGCGGTAGGCTTGCACCAGGGGTCGGCTTTAAGTCCTTACATCTTCCTGTTGATTATGGACGCTCTGACGGCGGACATACAGGAAGAGGCACCCTGGTGCATGCTATTTGCCGACGACATCGTTCTTGTAGGTGAAGATGGACCTGAGATCCAGAGCAGATTGGAGAAATGGCAACGGAAACTGGAGAATGTCGGCTTGAAAATCAGCAGAACTAAGACCGAGCATGTGTTCTGCGATTTCGGCGGTCTCTCCAGTGCTGGAGCCATAGCGCTTGATGGCGCGCTTCTCCCGGTCTGCTCCGACTTCCGGTATCTTGGTTCACTTGTGCAAAGTGATGGCGAAGTAGACCGGACTGTTAAGCACAGAATTAACACTGGATGGATGAAATTGCGGCAGGTCACGGGAACAATCTGCGACTCCCGCATTCCCCTTAAACTCAAGGGGAAGATTTATAAAACAATGGTTAGACCTGCTGTCTTGTATGGATCAGAATGCTGGGCCATAAAAAGAATGAATGAAAGGCAATTGCATGCAACCGAGATGAGAATGCTAAGAGGGATGTGTGGTATTACGCGAATGGATAGAATAAGAAATGAGTATGTAAGAGGAAGTCTGAAAATGACCCCGGTGGCTGAAAAGTTGTGTGGAAAACGGTTGTCATGGTATGGGCATGTGATGCGGAGGAATGAGGAAAATGTCGTCAGGAAAGTGTTCAGTATGAACGTGGAGGGCTATACGAGTAAGGGAAGACCAAAGAAACGATGGATGGACTGTGTGAAAGATAATACGGCCAGAAAGGGAGTGACAACCGAGATGACGACTAATAGAGAAGTATGGAAGAAAGAGACATGTTGCGCCGACCCCAAATAAATTGGGACAAGGGCAGGAGAATGATAATTTGTTTTATTTCCTCGCACAATGCATAGTAAAACGTTGAATGATACATGTGCGTAAGATGATTTCCGCCTTGTGTCAACTTATACATTCGCTCGCTTCGCTCGCTCGTGAATAAAAATGCCACTCGTGTGAAATCACCTAATTTCCGCACTTGTAGCATAAATAACTATTTTCACGGTGATTATATGAGAATTTAAAATTGAAATAGTTTAAAAATAGTATTTAATTGTGATGGAGAAGAGGCATTAAATGTAACTACCAATACCAAGTACCGACCAAAAATGTTTAATTACAAGATCTTTCCAAAGAAATCGTGATTATAATTTTGTTTTTAATTATTTATTTTCCCTTTATTTCTTTTTATTTTCATTTTGTTACCTAATGCTCACTATGTGTATATCATAAAGTTTGTTTTAATGCAGAAATTCTACTTTAACATCAATATCTTACGAAATTTTAAGGGAATTCTCAGTACATAGGTATGAGAATTTATGAGGATTTTATGAGGAGGAGGAAAACTATTACTATAAAAATAGATCAATACAATAGAGACATGCAATTTTTATAATCTCGTAAATTGGCTTCCAAAAGAATATCCTCGAGAACTTATCAGCAAAGTTCTCGCTAGGAGGATATTCTCGGGAATTTACCATCACTAATCCAGTTAGACTGGAATCAAAGTGGTGATGAGAGGTGTTCAAACTAGGGTGAATAGTCATCCTAATCATTAAAACAATCGAGGCGGGCAGTCACGTAAATTCACGTCCCGCGTGTGTTTTATCTCACCTTTAAAGCTCTGTGCTAAGAATATCTAGTTATTTGTAAACTAGGTAATGCATCATTGTACGTGGTTAACTTCAGCAGTGCTATTCTGTACAAATCTCAACGTGAAAACTTAGGTGAGGTGAGCGTGGAGTGAGCTGTCAATAGTGTCAATCCCTAGCATCAGGTGGATTGACAGCTCACTTCAAGAGCAACTTCACCTAAGTTTTCACGGTGAGATTTCTAAAGAATAGACCGGCAGACAGTGACGTGCAATTAATGTGGAACCTATTAAAGAAAAAAGACATTAATACACTACAATTATAATTTGCTTTGCTTAGTTACTAAATATTATTAGTATTTAGTAATTCACTAACGAACTAACACTCACCCAATATAAACAAGTTAGTCAACGTAGCATACGGTGAACTAGCCTGATAGTTTTACGCCAAACTAGAACTAAGTATTGTAAAAAACAGATAGGAAATAATTTAAATATTATTTAGTAATAAGGAAAATCATTAAAGCGCTCTTTCTCTCTCCTACTTATTTTAAATTTCACTGTGCCCGACAGGGTCTGTAATTGTTTTTATTTGTTATTAATTACCATCTGTATGTGTACATTATGGATTGCAATAAAGATTTATTGATTGATTGAAAGTCAAAAAAGCCAAAAAAGTTCTTACTTTCTTTCAAAGATCACAGTTTTGTAATAGAATAATATCCCTCTAATATGTATAAGAAATCTACACTCATTCAATGCGTTCAAAACTCAACTTAGTCAGTACATGTCAGCGATGAGCCAAGCTTTATAGCTTGGCTCATCGCCGCAAGGTTGCCTGCTTGTCGGTCTCCTACAGATTGTACTTCGGAGAGTGTGCTCAAGAACTCCACGACCTCATTTCACCGGCCCCCTTCTACCACCGGACATCTAGACGCCCTGCCAGTTACCATCCCTACTTGGTTGCTATTCCACAGATTCGCACTAAGCGCTGTCTTTTATAATGCGCACAGCAAAGGAGTGGAACTCACTACCTGTGTCTGTGTTCCCGAACGCATACAACCCTAATCTCTTCAAAGTGAGAGTGAACATGCTTCTTCTGTGGAATCGTCGACTTTGTCTCTGTCACCTCCGACCTAGACTAGAGTCAAGAGCAAACCCTTCACAAATGAAAAAAAAATATAATTGCGGCTCGATCTCTTCTGGAGAAATAAAGGCATTGGATGGGAATCTAGTTTGTAACTGATGACGATGAATTTATGTATGTTCTAGTATCATTCTCAAGTAAGTGATATAATTATGTCTTTATTGAGAATAATGTTACTTTATACCTTAATAATAATTCAGTACATTTTATTATACGCGAGACTTAGTACGAAGAGGGCAAATCATATGAGATTTGCCCTCTTCGTACTAAGTCAAGCGTAAAGGCGTCAATACCGAGAAGAGTGAGCTCACACAATAATAATGGCGTTTCCATGACAATGAAGTCAACCCTCTGCGACATTTTGTTGTCCAAATGAAACAGAAGCGCCACCATCTTTTGACACGGTAGGGCGAATCTTCGATTTAAATCTTTGGATCTTCCTAAGAAAACGTTGAACAAAATTTCAATAGAAAACCGCTTTTGGATTTTGACCTTTTAAAGTAGGGGTCAAAATTAACCCGTCGCCTGTCATACCTACAGGATTATTAACAAGTTATGGACCCATTAGTGGGCGGTGAACATTTCAATCAATCTACCTAGCCTTTTCCCAACTATGTTGGGTCGGCTTCCAGTTTAACCGGATGCAGCTGAATACCAGTATTTTACATGGAGCGACTGTCTATCTGACCTCTACAACCCAGTTACTGGGTAATACGATATCCCTTGGTAAGACTGGTTATCAGACTTTCGGGCTTCTGACGACCCGTAACGACTGTCAAAGATCCTCGAATGACAGCCGGGACCAACGGCTTAACGTGCTTTCCGAGGCACGGAGGAGTCTTAGTATGAAAAGATGGTCACCCATCCACAGACCACCCCTGGCAAGCGTAGCTTAACCTGATGGATAGACCCGTGCGGCTGTTATTACTTAGCCACGAGCTCCTCGAGGCCGGTGAACATTTGTAGGGTTAAAATGACAGATATTTTTCTTATGTTGTGTTCATGTGCTTGTGTGCATTACTAAGAAGACAATACACAGTAAAATACCCACTCTTAAATATAATTTAGCTACTAGATAATTAACGTTAATTGCAAACTACTAGCTGAAGAAACACTTACGTCTTTTATTTTCTTTTTCACACAAAAGAAATAAGGGTTGGTAAAATAAAAATAAAATAACTAGTGTGAAACAACACTTGTGTTTATAATTTATAACGTGTTTATTTCGAGATATACCCATGCGGCTTATCGTATAAGTAGCGTATATGTATTAAGAGGATTACAGGACCTAAACGCAAATAACGCAAGTTTTATAATGCCTAAAAGTATATGATCTACTGCAGTAAGCAAAATCAGAAAAATATATGATATTGTTCAGGATATATGCTAGTTAGATAGTGCGCTGAAAACATAATAAAAAAAATAAAATAAAATAAAATATTTTATTTCAGACCTTGATCCATATGATGTTAGTAATACAGTACTTAAAAACTATGTTAGTAACAAAGGTAATATTTTAATTCATATATTTTCTGTTGCGCTCATCTGACACACCGGATACACGCATATGTACATGCACCCAATGCGCCATAATGGTGCAACAAGGATTATCACTAATTACCTTCAGAATGTCGTTGACGTTATAATACAATTAATTTCATACGATAGAAAAAAATCACGATATACCTCTAAAAAATTATTTTAACGATTAAAAACCATACTAATATACATACTATCATGCTGATTTTTTGTCAGATTATTCTACAAGCAACATATTAACGTGATAGTGTTTTAATTTTTTAGTCCAATCAATAGAACTTTTGTAAATCGATAATTGCTTAATATTTTGCAATAAATTACCAGCGTTGTAGCATCGCGCTTCTCTTTCTTTTCTATGCAGTCCGACAGTGACCGCGCTTTAGGTCATGTAGTCCTCTTAAGTTGAAAAGATTAAGAGCAAGCATGTATTAAAACAACTGAATAATTAACCTGGATCACATTTTGACGTATAAATTGTCATTGCACTCCATTTTTAGGGTTCCGTACCTCAAAAGGAAAAAACCAGAAACCTCATAGGATCACTCGTGTGGCTGTCTGTCCGTCTGTCACAGCCAATTTGCTCCGAATCTAATGGACCGATTAAGTTGAAATTTGGTACACATATGTATTTCTGTAACCCAAACCCGGATGTGTAACGTAAATATGTCAATTTTGGAGGGCAATAAGAAAATTAAAAAAAAAAGTTTTGCAAACTGTACCGTGTGAGATATCAAATGAAAGGGCTTACTGTGAGTATCTCAAATATATATTTTTTTATATTTTTTAAATAAAATATTTTAAAGTTATTTAAGAAAATATTCGAAAATTGACCATTCCCCTCGTTTATCTCCGAAACTTCTGAGCGTCAAATTTTGAAAAAAATACAGAAAATAGTTTTATTTATTTATTTATTTATTTATTTATTTATTTGGGAAAACAAACAGTTACACAAAAGTTTATTAATTAAAAATACTTAGTATCTAAAGTTAATAGTGTATGTGTAGCTCACAACGTTATCCACATGTTACCCATTCATTTTTCTTTCATAAGAACTAAACTAGGCATGCGAGTGAAATTTACATAACATTATGCTTCGGTTACAGTTATAAAGTAAATTTAGTTTGTTAATTTTTGGATAAGAGTATTTCGAAATTTGTTAGATGATAATGTAAATAGATCAATGTCCGAAAAATTTGTATTATAATTATCTGCTATACGACGTAGAGGTGCGCGAACTCCAGCATTGGTGCGGCAAGATGGGACGGCGAATAGCGGGCGTGCACGCACCTCGCGTCTCACAACAGTCCTAGGTACAACATAACTTAATTTATTTACCAAATCAGAGCAGTCGTATCTGCCGCTACATATGTCATACAGAAACATCATCTCTAGGAAAAGGCGCCTAGACTTCAAGTCCATCAACTTAACATCCCTACAGGAGCCACCAGGCCTCAACCTGTGGCGGCAGCGATAACGAACCGCTTTGAGAAATTTGCGCTGTACATTCTCCAAGCTATCTACGTATCTCTTGTATAGAGGATTCCATATTAATACGGCGTATTCGAGTTGTGTTCTAATAAGTGTCTTATATAGATGTATGTAGGTATCAGAATGCTTAAAGTCTGAGGTGGTTCTCATCACAAAGCCATACATACGATATGAGTTATTAATAATTTTATGAATATGTTGATCAAGATGGAGCTTGCTATCCAATATTACCCCCAGATCCTTCACTGACGTGACTTCGCTCAAAGGAGTATTGCTTAGAATATACGCACGTTTTATAATATTTTTCTTTTTTGTGAAAGTGATTGATACACATTTAGAAGTGCTTAATTGAATTTTGTTCTTAACACAGTATGCAGAAAATCTGTCCAGGTCGTCTTGCAGTAAATCACAGTCGGAAAGAGTGTGTATTGTTCTATATACTTTGAGATCGTCTGCGTAGAGTAAAAATTTTGAATGCAAAAAACAATTCCAAACGTCATTAATAAATATAATAAAAAGTAAAGGGCCTAAAATTGAGCCCTGGGGCACGCCAGAGGACACAGTGACCAACTTGGATTGATATCCCCTAATCACGACTCGTTGGGTTCTGTTCGTTACGTACGATATAAACCAGCGAAGTAAATCTCCGCGAATCCCGTTATATGCAAGCTTTTCAAGAAGTAACTCATGGTCCACCTTATCAAAAGCTTTCCGGTAGTCTGTGTAAACGGCGTCAATTTGTATCTGTTGATCCATATTATTGAATAAGTAATTTGTGAAAGTTAATAGATTTGTAACTGTAGATCTTCTCTGAACAAATCCGTGTTGTTGAGCTATAATAATGTTGTGTAGTGTGGGGTAAATTGCGCCATGTACAAGTCTCTCGAAAATCTTCGACAAGGCAGACAAGATGGAAATAGGTCGATAATTTTCAACATCTTGTTTAGAGCCGGTTTTATGTACTGGCGTTATATTAGCCATTTTCCAAACTTCTGGGAATGTTCCATTAATAATACATTTATTATATATGAAGTATAACGGCGTGGAAATATTCGCGGCAACTTTCCTGAGAAAGTAAGCCGGTAACCCATCAGGACCAGGTCCTTTAGTTGTATCTAATGAGTTAAGCTCTTTTAAAACTTGTTCATGACTAAACGAAATGCGATTAATAACAACACAATTATCTGCACAACTATCAGGCGGTATCCATAGTCTGTCGTTTAATGTTGAGGCTTCATAAACTGACTGAAAATAATCTGAAAACAAGTCACAAGTTACGGTTGGGTCAGTTGAAATATGACTTTTATAGAACACTGCAGCAGGTATACCACTATTTGATTGACGGTTGGAAACATAGCTCCACAAATTCTTAACGTTTTTCTTTATATTTTGCTCAACACTATCTATATACTTACAGTAAGTAATGTTACATTCCGATTGAAATCTACGTCTAAGGAAGGAAAATTGTTCATAGTCTGACAAGTTATTATACGTCTTCCATTTAATCCAGGCTTTACTTTTTGACTTGAAAATGCGAATTAGCGACTTAGAAAACCAAACTGGGAATTTCGTCGAGCTGGTAGTCAACCAGTCAATTTCAGATAGATCGAGATTAATTAGTTCATAATTTGCTTTGAAAAAATTATATTTATATGCTTTAGCTTGCGCAAGGGTCTTGGAAGTGGATTTATATGTAATAGTAGCACAAAACGGAGGGTGATGACCATCAATAGGCAGCAATGTACAGGATGGGGTGTGTGTAGTACAATCAGTACTGCTGATTAATAAATCTAGAATGCGACCGTTGCTATTCTTCATGTTGTTGAATTGCGACGCATTTATTAAAGAAATAAAGTTACTCATGTGTTCGTTCACTGCTGAGGAATTACTGTAAAAACATTGCAGAGCCGAGACACTACCGTATTTGTTAGGTAACCAGCTAATATCTGGCAAGTTATAGTCTCCAAAAGATAAAAATGTTTAGGGTTGAGGTTGCATAGAGTACTATGTAGAAGATTAAAGTGGTCTTGGTAAATGTCCTCAGAAGATTTGGGAGGAATATAGACCCCGCTAATAACGCAGTTTCCATCAGTTTTGTTCCCTGGTAACTGTATGAGAATGTGCTCAATGTATGGGCTGACTGATTGTGTCAAGGGTACGAGAGTGGACGCTAAACTTTTAAGCACTGCCACCAAAACCCCTCCACCCTCCTTTTTGTTGGTAACAGTGCGGTTACGGTCGCATCGATAGACATTGTAACGGTTATCCATAAACTCATTATCTGAAATATGTGAAGTAAGCCATGTTTCCGTCAGGATTATTATGTCATAACAATTCGCTATAATATTCATAAACAATATGTTAAGTTTGGTGCGTATACCCCTACAATTCTGATAGTAAACATTTAAATTATCCACAGTTGAAAAGTTGAAACTTTAAAAAGTTGAATTTAATAAGTTTATAGAACGTCATTTTCCACATAATTATTATATAGATGAAGTCTAGACCATACATAAGGCACGCAAATAATATGACAAGATGCAGCGCCAGATCGGACTGAGCAATATTGACATGGTAATTCATGTCGGAATTACATATAATAGTATACCCACTAATAGCAGAACTCATAGAAAAGAATATGAATACAATTACATAGTGTTCAAGAGCGCATAACATTTTATAAAAATAAGAATAATCCGTACGATAATATGCAAGTAGTACACAAAAACAAGTCCTTAAACACTTAATTTTAATTACTAGCTGTAGCACCTGTAACATTTGAAAGAGCGGCACCAGGTTTAATTTTAGAAACATCCTGAGTAGACCTAATTGCAAAAGCCGGCGCTCCATCAACCTCTCGCACGAGAATGGTGGCATGCTTAACCCAGACGAACTTGTACTTGTTTTTATTTGCAGCTTCTTTGCAGGCTCGAAATAACTGCTTGTTCTTTAGCGTGAGATGTTCATTCATATAAATGGATTGTACTGTACCAGAAATTCCAAGTTGATCAGTTTTTATTCCCTTTGCCAATCGAAATGCGCTGAGTAGATTATCCCGTAGTATCCGAGAGCTCAGCTTCACAACAATGTTTTTAGGTTTAATGTTGTCTTTCCGCGCATGCGGGACGCGATGAATAGCAATTATGTCTCTTTGATTCAGTGAACAGTTTATTTTTGCGCTAATGTTTTCCATAATTGTTATTAAGTTTTCAGATCGCCTTTCCGGGAGATTACATATTTCCACGTTACATTGCCTGGCCTGCTGTTCAAGTGTGTCAATTTTCGCTTCCAACCCGAATATAGTCTCATTCAGCAACTCTGTACTCTTGTTTTGCATAGACGTGGTATTGACCTGTTTCCTTAAATCGGCATGCAGGGCGGATGCATGTTCCAACGACACTTGTAAGCCGGTAATATCCTTGACCAAATTATTGTGCCTGTCATTTACGTGTTTTTCAAGTAGTAAGTGATCAGAACGCAGTGAATTAAGTTCATTTTTAATTTCTGCAGTGGCTTCGGACAATGTGGACAATTCAGTTTTTATAGAACTTACATTTTCTGTTAATTTTGACATGGCGCAGTCAAAGTAAGATCTCAACTCGTTAAATTTCATATTTATGTCATGGTTAAGAGTATTGATAGCATTTGTTATTTCCGATTCAGGTTGTTTCTGCTTCTTTCTTTGTGTTACATTCTCAGGAGTTCTAGTAATGTTTGTTTGATGAGGCGAGGAAGCTGATGCGGTGGGCGAGCGGAGCATTATTTTTGGATGTGTGATAAATGATGTAAAGAGCCTCACCAACCCAAAAGTGCCGATACTGGCCAAGTATTTCGCACGGCGCCTTCCACTAGTTCGTGGCTCAGCGGTCCCAGACAGCGCCTCCGTCGCAATACACGTCGTGTCGCGGGTTCAAACCCCGGTATCGCAGAGCACTTTTTCTAAGTTTATTCTGTGTTAAAGCGTGTTTGGTATATTGACTCACCGCCGGAGTAGAACAGGATGGCGCTATACAGATTCAAAGATGGCGTCGATCGCTAATGGACACCTCCACAAAATAGTAAGAGAGGTACCGAACTTTGTAATATTAAAAACCGAGCAATTAAAATAATAAGAACAGCAGGGATCAGACAAGGTCCACTCGCGATGCAGTTCACCGATAAACTGTGTTTTATACCTATACAGGGTTATTTGTAAAACACCAGCAACCTCTTAAGGGGTCATTGTACTCATCATTATGAACAACTTACAATGGGACCAAACCTGCAATCGCGAAAAAAAAATCAGCTGTTCAGTACATTTTGACGAATTATGCGAACATAAATGTACACAACAGCTGATTTTTTTTTAGGTTTGGTCCCATAGTAAAAGTTGTTCATTATGATGAGTACAATGACCCCTTAAGAGGTTGCTGGTGTTTTACAAATAACCCTGTAGATTACAGGAAAACTTATAAGAAGTCTATGGTCTTAAAATAACATGGTAAATCTCTCAATATTGTGTGTACAAAATTACATTTGCAGTTGGAATGTATACATGTTTTCCAAGTACAATATTAAGTTTGTTCTTGGAATAAATTCATCCCAACTACGGAACCCTTCATTGTGCATAGTCTGACACGCACTTGGCCGGTTTTTTGGAAATATCCAAATATGGAATGTCTATTATAGCTAAGTATAAGTATAAGTAGTATTTAGTCAAACACGGGGATCAAGACACTTTATTCGGCGTATGATTACATACAAATTGTCCTTGTACAGGCATCAAGCCACCATTGCTTTAGTCGGTATCCGCATCAATCATGGTAAGCTTTACTATAATCTATGCTCGGCAAGCCGACTGTTAGCCTTTATCTTTATCAGAAGGCGTAATGTAGGTCAGTAGATTCCGGATCAAATATAAAGAGGAGGGATTGGAAATAAACATTGTTCCACTTGAAGAGAAAAGAGGAATTAGGATAATGATTTATTTTATGAAATTTAAACTATATACCTACTTATGTCTTCACAAAAAATACTTATATAAAAAAAGTATGACAGTGGAAAATCGTACGTGATCTTTTTATTCGTAAAACATGAACCAATTCTATTATTGTTACGCTACGAATGCGGGAATGGTTATTGTCCTTTTTTCAAACATTTTTTCTTTTACCTTCACAATGAAAAGGTCTGAATAGTTAATGCTATTTGACCCTTCATAATATTTATTGTGTATTTAAAAACAGTAGTCGCTGGTAATAATTTATCTACGTTTGGTTTTTTTTTTTAATATAATTCAGCTCTGAACACAAAACGCGATTCCCATTCGATAAAAAATTCTCAATCTGAATGAAATTCTGTAATCATGACATAACAATGGTATAATGTTCCCGATCGCGAGTGAGTGAGTCGATTATTGCATCTATTTATAACTTGAACGATGTTATTGTCAATAAAAACGATGTTTATTAACTGTTTGAGAGGTTTGAAATGTAATTTATGTTAGCGGTTTATTGGTAAGCTTAAATCAATTTTTGACTTCGAAATATGTGTATCACTTGAGGAAATTAAGCAAAGCCGAACTTTTTCTAAAATCATTACCAGCTTTTATTGAGTTTCACCTGCCCCGGTGTCTGTCTGTCTGTAATCGAATCTTGCAAGTTAAATTTTACCCACTTCCCGCTTTCCATTTGCGCTCAAATTTTACATGCGTATGTTAATCATATGACATTGCAATATTATTATGACGTGGAACAGATCTGATGATGGAGCCGGAAGATGGCCATGGGTACTTAGTAATAAAACGACGTAACCCTATCGAGTTTGGACTCGTTTTATTGGACCTGGTCCTCGATGATATCTAGACTAATAAAAGCGTGTTTACAAAAAAAAAAAAAATACACTTGTTTTACAGTTATATAATCTCTGACAGCGGCAACCAATACCAACCTTATTGCATCGACAGTATAGATCACTTTGATTTTCACAGTGATGCAAAATCAGAGGTAATATAACTGTGAAAGGGCTGTCGAACCTGAAGTTTCATAATTATGACCGGTTACTGTATCATAAATGTCACGTCTTTTAAACCATGACATAGCAAAGCAAGGTGCCACAAATGGCACGGCAGTTCAGAATTACTAGCCTAATAGATTTTTTTCATGGCTTTAAGCGATAACACACTACATAAATAATCATGAGTTTAATTACTATGTAATTTAGGTGGTAAAAATTGTGATAAATAATTAAAGGACTGCACGCAATGCTTTGTAGTACCTAGTTTTGTAGAACTAGCGTATGCTACGGCTTCGCTCACTTTTTATCATTTTAATTTAAGGCAGCTAGACGGTAGTTTCATATATCACATTTACTATAATGGCTAATTTTTCCAACGATAGATATCTATAGGGTGTAAGTGTAAACACCGTTATCCTTTTAAGGGCGAGGCCAAACGAGCGTTATTTTGTGAGAAGTGAGTCGCATATTTTGAGTACCGCAATTTACGTTCAACTAAAATCGGCAGGCTTATTACGTATCTTGCAGAAGCCTAGCGATAGCAAAATTTGCGCAATAATTGCTTTTCAATTGCTTGTCAATCGCAAGTTAGTATGACGTATCGCTGATACATAATTCCGATTTGCGATTGTAAAGCAATTATTGCACAAATTTTGTTATTGCTAGGCTTCTGCAAGATACGTAATACGGGTACCGGTTAGGCTGCCAGACGGACGGATGTAACTTCAGTTGCTATCCAACATTTGTACGGGTTGCTTGTGTCGACTCCTGCGCAGTCTTTAACTAATTGACGCTTGCCTCGCTCCGCTTCCACAGCCCGAGCGCAATTCGGTTGAAATAATACGCGTGAGTCAGCAGACAACTCATTCTGCGTCGGCGTGTGGTACGAACAGAACTATAGTATGAAACCGAATGCAGCGTAAATTCCGCGACTCATTTTACGCGACTCACAACTCAAAAAATTACTCCCGTTTGTCCTCACCCTAAGGGGTCATTGTATTCATCATTATGAACAACTTAACTATGGGGTAAACATGAAATCGCGAAAAAAATCAGCGGTTCCCTCCATGACGAGTAATGCGAACATAAATGTAGGGAACAGCTGTTATTTTTTCGCGATTCCGTGTATGGTCCCATAGTATTATGTTGTTCATAATGGATAGGATAACGATGTTTCCAGTTATACCCTGTATAACCAATAGACAGAAGCTCCATGTAAAATACTGCTATTCAGCTGCATCCGGTTAGACTGGAAGCCGACTCCAACATAGTTGGGAAAAGGCTAGGCAGACGATCTTGATGATGAGATATCTGAGGAATCATTTTGAATTTTTTGACGGATTTTTCATACATTAGACGTCATTTTTTTTCCATGGATAAAGGATACAGAAAGAAAGAAAGAAAAATATTTTATTTTTGACACGCACAGAAATTACAAACAGTAAAAAGGAGCATAATTATAATACTAACAAAACTGACATTAAAAACTAAAAAATACAAAACTAACAGATTAAAAAAAGACCGGTGCGTGGCCAAAAAGGCTTCTATCTCAGCATAAAGCAGCGATATTAAAAAATATATATAATAATACCGCAGCGCTGGTATTCTGATAGAGGCCATGTGATCCCACGGACACACCTATGGACATCCATAAATACGTAGGGAATAAAATATATCAGAAAAAGACCTTTTTAGCAAAAAATAAAACCGACTTCTAAAACAAAACACTACAAAGTGAAAAATAACTTTAATTTCGGAAGTCGGTGTCTTTCGTTTTGTATTTTCGTTTTTTGCCACCGACTTCCGAAATTAAAGTTATTTTTCACTTTGTAGTGTTTTGTTTTAGAAGTCGGTTTTATTTTTTGCTAAAAAGTTTTTATTTTTCACGTTTTAGTTGTGGAACCTACCCCACACAAATTCGAATGCATAATTGAGCACAATAATTGTAGATATAGCCATGTAAATAACAGTGATAGGAAGTTATTAAAACATCATCACATCATCCATATAAAATAAGTGGGAAATATACGCATTATTGAAGCTAACTCAAAAACTCCCCAAGCAAAGTTAATAAAATTTATATGGGACCACCTCGGAGGTATACCCTTTCAAACAAAAAAAGAATTTTCTAAATCGGTCCATCCGTCTTTGAGTAATCGCGTAACAAACATACAAAAAAAAAAAATACAGACGAATTGAGAACCTCCTCCTTTTGGAAGTCGGTTAAAAATGATATCGGCCGATCTGTGCTGTAAAAATATCACCCTGAAAATTTAGGTAAAGTGAGCTGTTATTAGTGCGAATCCCTAGCATCAGATGAAATGACAGATCACTTCAAACTCACTTCACCTAAGCTTTCATGGTAAGATTATTACAAAAAAACCAAGCAAGTCAGCGAGCAAGTCTTGGAAAGAACAGCCTTAGAGAAAAGAAGTCGAGAGGTGTCGTGTTCCTGTTTGGAACGAAGTTCCTTTCTCTGTATATTAAATATGTTAATACAGAGCCATCTAGTATCGTCTCAAGTTGTAAGACGCAATAGAACAAAACTACCATAGATTCCTTTTAGATTTAATTCCAAGTAAGACGTCATTTTATTTTACTACACTTTGACTTACGGAGTCCTTGAAACTCGAGGTACGGAATTTTTGGTGTACGAGTTCTAGATTTAGTGCGAGTTATAAAGCGTCTTTGTGACTTGTGCGGTCTCGTTCTAAAACTTGTTGTGCCTTATTAATGGCTGTACTGTACAATATTTTTCCCAGCCTTGATACCACCCGCTTCTTTGCTGGCTCCCAGGTAATAGCGGATTTTCGCAAAAACTGCCACAAAATCAAGTAAGAACCAAGAAACTAACCTAACTTTATTTCTATGTCAGTTTTTGCAAACATCTGTAACATGGGAGTTTCCAAAAGAAAACACACAAAAGTTCAGCTTAGTTCTCAATACAAATAGGTATCGGTGAAACAAATACAAAGATTTATATCAGTCGGTCGCTACGTCGTAGCCGGCGTAGGGATGTCACTGCTACGCTGCTACGCTGTCCGTAGCAGGCCCCCGATCCGCTATGCGACCAGTCGAGACGACTCGACTCTTAGAACTTTGGATGCATCGGACGTATATTTTATTTAATATTATTTGACCCAGAACTGAATGATAAAATATTTCTACTGACTTTGATTATTAGTTGCTACTACACGTGAACAGGTGTTGCGTTGTATATGACGAAATCAAATAGTCGAGTTATCTACATGGGTCATTTAAAATACAACATAAGCACGTACGATAAAGTGTTCGTGCCGATTTCAAATAAAGAATAATAATAATAATAATAAACATTTATTTCAGAATCAATTCCATATGTGTTAGTAACAGTGTAAACGTATAAACTAGTGTTAGTCACATTATTCTTCTAAGCGTGAGACACGCCGATCCCAGCAATGTCTAGTTGACTGCATGCAGTCGTATCTACCGCCCTAAGATCGGAGAGTCCCACCTATCAACCAACGCTCCGAGAATTGAGTTGGGGCTAGCGCGAACACGGCGTAGCAGAGATGCACATCTCTTGCGCATGATGGCCGAAAAACTATCAACGTCCGCGTCTGCAAACATGCCGGACGCGCTACAAAAACGCGGCAGCCCCATCAACACACGGAACGTGTTGTTATATTGGGTGCGCAGGACACTATATGCCCTCTGCGTAAAGTTCACCCACAGGCTGCACGTGTAAAAGGATTGGCAGTAGGCTCTGAAAAGTGTCACCTTAACCTGAGCTGTACAACGTGCAAACCTGTGGGCCAACATCCCACATCGAACAGCAAGCGACCTGCGCTCCCGTTCTATATCAGTGTCGTCTTTCATGTTTTCTGAGACCCAATGACCCAGATATTTAAAATTAGCAACTCTTTTTAGAGGTCTGCCGCACAATAACTATATGTCGTCTGTCGAATAACTTTCTGTCGGTAAATAGTCGTTTAGTACCTATTTACTGTCGCAAATTGTAGTATTAAAAAAAAAAATAACCGGCTTCAAATAAGAAGGAGGGTCTCAATTCGTCTGTATACAAGGTGTAACTTAAATAACGCAAAAACTGTTAAGGGGTCATTGCGCCCATCATTATGAACAAGTTATACGATGAGATAAGCCTGAAATTATGGGAAAAAAAAAGCTGTTCCCTACATTTATGTTCGCATAACTCATCAAAATGTAAGGAACAGCTGATATAGCCGATTCCCGGCCACCGTAGGCGCGGGCTTGCGGATGGCGAGCAATGGGTAGCTCGCCGTCCGGTAAGGACCAGGCCCGGGTCGACGGCGCGTTGTGTTCCACGCGCGCCTCAAAGAGATGTCAGCACTAGCTGAAGGGGTCCGCTAAGGCCGATGCCCGCCAGGGTTGCGGGTTGTTCGAAAGAGTTACCGTGGCCCTGGCACAGGCAACTGAAGGAACACGGGTGGGTTTTAGTCAGTAGAAGTCTGACACGCCCTCCCGCTCCACCCAGAGCGGGAGAAGTTATTTGATGATTTCCCACCCAAAAAAAAAAAAAAAAAAAAGGAACAGCTGATTGATTTTTCGCGAGTTCAGGTTTGTAACCTGAATTCGCGAAAAAGCAAAGTGAAAAATAACTTTAATTTCGGAAGTCTATGGCAAACATACGGAAATACAGAACCAAAGACACCAACTTTTTTAAACTGCTAGTTTCTAAAATATATTCTGGTATTTAAGTACATACGGACCCTGTTCTTCTCACACATGAAAAAAAGCTGGGCCTTTTATTTTTTTAGGTACTAAAATGAGGGATATAGAAATGAGAAGAATATACGTATATTTGTTTATTTGTTTGTTAATTAAAGTAACTTTGACAACTAAAATTACACAGTTATTTTGGCAACTGCTCGACAATTTATTTAGCTCGTAATTGTACAGTCAAGGACATTCCTTTTTAGGGTTCCGTACCCCAAAAGGAAAAAACGGAATCTTTTTAGGATCACTCCTGTGTCTGTCTGTCTATCCGTCTCTCACAGCCTAGTTGCTCCGAATCTAATAGACCGATTATGTTGAAATTTGGTACACATATGATTTTCTGTGACCCAAACCAAACTGTACCGTGTGACATATAAAATGAAAGGGCTTACTGTGAGGGTCCCAAAGAGATTTTTGTTTTTAAATAATTTTAAAACACATTTAGGTTTAAAAATATTTAAGAAAATAGACGAAAATGACCATTCCCCCCTTACCTCCGAAACAACTAAGCCTAAAATTTAAAAAATATACAGAAAATCGTTCTATATCTATAAATTACAGGAAAACCTATCCTCCTCCTCCTCGCTTCGGTTTCCTCAATGCTGAGGGTCGTGACCACCTCCTCGCAGCAAGAGTTTGTTGCAGATCACTCTACGCCATCTGTTTCGATCTGCCTCCGAGTGTAGAGCATCGTGGACTATGGTGTCAAGAGCGGTGCGGATCTGGTCGGTCCAATGTGTTGGGCTTCTACCACGTGGTCTTTTTCCTTCCACTTTGCCAGTGACTGTCAGCTTCTCCAGGTTATCGTCACTCTTTCTGGCCTTATTCCAAAGTATTCCAAGATCCTACGTAAGAAATGGTAGAAAGCCTTGTCTGTATCTTCAGTTCTTGCAGCATCGACACGTTGCTGCGATGTGCTGTCCAGAGAATCCATCTTTCGGCAGCACCACATTTCGAAAGCATCGATACGGTTGCGGTCGGCTTTCTTCAGGGTCCACGTCTCCGTGCCGTACAAGATATGGAAAACACCAGAGTTCGTACAAGTTTACTCTTGGGAGATGTTTTCTTCTTTCCATATCTAATGGAGCTGTGCTATGGCTCCCTTTGTCATCCAGATTCTTCTCCGTACCTCATTTTCGCATGAGCCATTGCAACTGATGCTTGAGTCCAGGTATATAAAGTTGTCAACTGCCTCCAAGTAAAGTTTCCCAGTGAGCTCAAGCTGTGCGGTCTACGACCATGATCTTGGTTTTGGACCTGTTTATCGAAAGTCTCAGTTCTGTGCTGATACATTCCATTCTATCCAAAAAATCTATAAGAAGTCTATGGTCTTAAAAAAACATGGTAATTCTCTCAATTTTGTGCGTACAGATTGTACCTCATTCCACCGGCCCCCTTCTACCACCGGACATCTAGACGCACTGCCAGTTACCATCCCTACCTGGTTGCTATTCCACCAATTCGCACTAAGCGCTTCCAAATGTCTTTTATAATGCGCACAGCAAAAGAGTGGAACTCACTACCTGCGTCTGTGTTTCCGAGCGCATACAACCCTAATCTCTTCAAAGTGAGAGTGAACAGGCTTCTTCTGGGTAAGCTCACTCCATCGTCGACTTTGTCTCTGTCACCTCTGACCTAGACTAGAGTCAAGAGCAAACCCATCACAAATAAAAAAAAATAAAAAAACTTACATGTGCAGTTGGAATGTATGGGTTCGCCCATACATTCCAACTGCACATGTAAGTGTGTGTTGTGTTTTTCAACTACAATGTTAAGTTGGTTCTTAGGATAAATTCATCCCAACTACAGAACCCTTCATGTCTGTTTTATCTTTCAACAAAACAATGATTTTAAAACGTGAAAATTTAACTTTAACTTAGGACATTTCTGAAGTATTTTGCGACACAGTTCGTACTGAGAGCTGCCCGGCATGATCCTTTCGTCCGTGACGTCACCCACGCCATTTTAAAAGGTCTATGCGTGGGCGTTTGTGTTGAGTACCTATTACCATTTGTTTTCATTAGATTTTGAAGACTGGCTTTTAAGACCGTGTTAAATAATTGTAATTGTTATTAAAAACTGACATTTGGTACAAGTGTAACATAACATTACGCCTTCATTCTCCAAAAGGTTAGGCAGGGAACCTACCTACCTAGTTCTATAAGTTCCATGTAATAGGGGGCGGGATTTGTAAATACTGTTTGGGATGGTAGTGAGAGCCACCAATAACAACCACGTTTTACAATCAATACTTCAACGTTTAATTCTCGGTTACAATTTAGTATAAATATAGGTACAACTGGAGGGCTAGCCGCGCTTTTACGTTCGATGCGTATACACGGTCCCGTGGCGATGATGGCTCTGGCAGGGCGCACACGCGTCCCCGCCGGCGCGCTGCAGCTATCCCCCTTCACTCTTCATCCCGCGCCGGGCCCCCCCGCGCGCCGCGTTCACATAGCGTGAACAAATACTACGTATTTAATACCGTAAGCAGTAATGGGGTAGGAGACCTAATTGTGTCTTATTAAAAAATGAATAGTTTTAGTATTAAATAGTGACTCCTTGCTAATTTCAGAAAGCCATAGTAGGACCTGTAGATCCTAACTAATATTATAAATCCGAAAGTAAGTTTGTTTGTTTGTTTGTTACCTTTTCACGCCTAAACCACTAAACCGATCATCCTGAACTTTTGCATATACGTTGTCACGTGTACAGAAACGGACATAGGGTACCTTTCATCCCGGAAAAAATACTATTCCCGAGGAAAACAACAATAACATTCTTATGATAACAGATGGCGCCACGTGTTTTTCGAATCATGATTGAATTATATTATTATAGAAACTTTAGTAACGTGTTAAGAGTTTTTTAAAATTATTATTTAAGTACCTAATACATTTTGTAAGTCTAGAACTCGAGTGTCGATAGACTGATTTTTCATAATACTATAAAAATGAGAAAGTGAGTTTGTTTGTTTGTTACGCTTTCACGATAAAACTGCTGAACGGATTTGGATGTTTGGCACATAAGTAGACTATGACCTGGATTAGAAAATGGGATACTTTTTAACCCGGTAGTGCGTTTTTGTGGGATAATTTCCAACAACCACGCAGGCGCAACACGAAGGCGCGGGAAAAAGCTAGTTGCACATAATATTAAACTATATAGCACTAAAACTACATAGACAGAGCGATGAAACCGTTTCTTTCTCTTTTTGCTTAAAAAATATATGAGAAAAAGTTAAGTGATGTACAGTTAAATAACTAAAAAAAATGAAAAATAAAAACTTTTTACCAAAAAATAAAACCGACTTCGAAAAATAACTTTAATTTCGGTAGTCAGTGTCTTTGGTTTTGTATTTTCGTTTTTTTGCCACCGACTTCCGGAATTAAAGTTATTTTTCACTTTGTAGTGTTTTATTTTGGAAGTCGGTTTTACTTTTTGCTAAAAAGTTTTGCCACCACCAACTGATTTCAGCTTGTTCCGATCACTTAGTAATAATTTACGGAAAAATCTTTGACGATGAACTACACTTGAAACAATACATAGATGACTTCTTCAATTCAAAACCAACGAAGTTCTATGCGGACGCCATTCACTCTTTGCCAGATCGATGGCGAATAGTAGTAGAAAACGACGGTGAATATATTATTAATGATTAACAATTATTCATTTAATAAATAAATACAAATAAAATAGCTGTATGTCGCTCATTACTTATTAGCCAACCCAATATAATAAAGTTAAGAGGAGCGTAATCCTCGTCTCAACGTTTGGCACAGTCCAAATCCGCATTGCGACTACAGTTCGCGCTTCAACAGACAAATGGTGACCACCGAGTCCCGTCCAAGGAATACTATCTCGAGTCGAGATCTTTCGTGTTAAATCTCATGTCGAGATTAGTCATTCGAGAATTAGAGATTTGGCCTACGTTTTTAAATAATTTGTCTTTGTTTTTCAAAGATTCTTAAATTTTTTCGTGTTATTTTGTAAAAACAAAAAAGATATACATTTTTTGACATTGGTCGAAATCTCAAACGAGACTTCAAGAAAGAGATTGTCTTCCCACGAGCTAGTATCTCTAGAAAAAGCTCGAGACCTCGTGAGATTCGAGATCTAGCGAGATCGAGATTGCATCCCCTAGTCTCGTCAATATTTGCGCCCCTAACGAGTCAGGTCCGCAGGTCGCAAGTTTGCATACCCTAACTTCACTTCAGTATTTGATAACTAGTTCCTGTAGATAAGTAGACCTAGCCTAGAAGAGTCTAATTTTACACGGAAATGAAGAACCGCACGTTAGTATAAAGTAACACTTGAGTTACAAAAAAAAAATAAAAGAAAGAAAAATATGTTTTTGTCACAGAAACACGTGCATACAAATCGCAACAAGAGGAGCTCGTGGCTAAGTAATAACAGCCGCACGGGTCGATCCATCAGGTTAAGCTACGCTTGCCGCGGTTGGTCCGAAGATGGGTCTTTACATACCGAAACTCTGACGACCAGTCTTACCAAGGGGTATCGTATTACCCAATAACTGGATTGTGGAGGTCAGATAGGCAGTCGCTCCATGTAAAATACTGGTATTCAGCTGCATCCGATCATACTGGAAGCCGACCCCAACACAGCTGCGAAAAGGCTAGGCAGATGATGAAACACGTGTATACAAAAATATAATTAACTCGAGTTTTACTAAAAGAAAAATAAAACACACAAATCATCAAAACAAAGAACGTCATTGTTGCTACGAATTAACGCGTTGTCAACTTCAAATTGAGCAGTAGTGACCAAGTGGTATTGGCCCCGACGTACAGACGCCAGCAGGTCAACCTACCCGAAACTGTCAGATTTTCCCAATCAACCTTGAACCTAATGCTTTAGCAATAAAGTCGAAAATCTATTAAAGAAATCTGACAGATTGTAGTAGCTTGATGTGCTGGCGTCTGTACATTCGTGCCGTAGGTCATGGGTTCGAACACAGGCAGTCACTTTGTGTAATTTATTTCATCACCACTGCTCCAGTGCAGTGCTCACACTGAAAATGGTGAAGGTAAGCATCGTGAGGCATATCCTATAACCAAACATTCTAAGACTTGTGGCATATACCAACCCGTACTTGAGCCGCGTGTTGGATTACGGCCCACTCTCTCTCACAGAGACGAGGCCTGTGTCCTAGTAGTAGGATCATTAGCTGAAGGGGTCCGCTAGGGCCGATGCCCGCTAGGGTTGCGGGTTGTTCGAAAGAGTTACCGTGGCCCTGGCACAGGCAACTGAAGGAACACGGGTGGGTTTTAGTCAGTAGAAGTCTGACACGCCCTCCCGCTCCACCCAGAGCGGGAGAAGTTATTTGATGATTTTCCACTTATACTAGCTTTTACCTGCGGCTTCGCTCGCGTTAATTTAGAATAGCAGTTTAGGGCGTGAAAAGGTATCAAGCAAATAAACTTAAATTCGCATCTATAATATTAAAGTTAGGAAGATTAAAAACTGGTCTGTCGACACTAATACTACTCACAAAACGTATTAGGTATTTAAATAATTAAAAAATCTCTTAACACACTCTACTAAAGTTTCTATAATAATATAATTCAATCATGATTCGAAAGACACGTGGCGCCATCTATTATCATAATAACGTTATTGTTATTTTTCTCGGGAACAGTACTTTTTTTCGGGATGAAAGGTACCCTATGTCCGTTTCTGTAAACATGACAACGTATATGCAAAATTTCAGGATGATCGGTTCAGTGGTTTAGGCGTGAAACGGTAACAAATAAACAAACAAACTTACTTTCGGATTTATTATATTAGTTAGGATTATAATATTAGTTAGGATGTACTCATCGTCATCTTCTTGCCATGTTACGCGGATCGCGCAATCTGTCAAATTTATTTAAAAGATTTTTAACTTTATCGCTAAAGCATTAGGTTCAAGGTTGATTGAGAAAATTTGGCACTGTTAGATAGCTTGATGTGCTGGCGTCTGTACATAAACACATACTGGTATTCAGCTGCATGCGGTTAGACTAGAAGCCGATCCAAAAATAGTTGGGAAAAGGCTATTGATTGACGGCAGATTGATTGATTTATTTTTATTTTATTTTATTTGGGAAACAAACAGATGCAATAACAAATATATGTATACAAATAGTTCAACACAATCCAGAAACAGTTTCCACAGATTACTATACAACTAAATTATATGTACCTAAGTGTAACAACTACCAGAAGTTCACACCGTTAAAATTTTACAGAGTTTAGAATTTAATATTATATAACATACAACAATAATATTATTTAAATTTCGATGCCAAAATATTTCTTATATAAAATTTTAATTTGGGTAGAGAAAGGTGAAAAATATCTAAATCTTGATTTGCTTTTAATGAAATTGTGTCGTTGTACAGGCGACATGCTCTTTTAATAAAAGTATTCTTACCATAATTGGTTCGGGAGAAACCAATTTGGAAGAGAGTTCTTTTGCGTGCTAAATGCAGCGTGTTCCAACAGCAATTGCTAATATAATTGGCTGGAACACAGACTATCTTTTGAAAGGTTGAAAAGTGAATAAAACAGTCCAATTTCAGGCTGTAAAAGTAATAACCAAAATTATATACAATTGAAAACTTCGGTCCTGAATCAATTTATTAATTGTGTTTTCAATGAATAACGGAACGCAATATTCAGTAAATGTTTATTACAAGATTTTATTTTATTCATCGAGTTTAATTTCGATGTGTTTAATAGGGTGATTTTGATTGGTTGGTCAACATTGTAATAGCCTTTCTGCTACACATTTCGAAGTTCTTCCTGTTTACTATATGCGGCTGCAATCAAAGATTTAAATCGTAAATTCGCCCTACCTCGTCAAAAGACGCTCGCGTTTCTGCTTTATTTTGATTCTTCTGACATACAATGTAGCAGATACTTGAGTTGATTGTCATGGAAACACCATTATTATTGTGTAAAGCTCACTCTTCTCAGTATGGACACTTTTTAGTATGGCAAGGGCAAATCTATCGATTTAAATCTTTGGCTGCAATATTAATATTTCATAGCGTGGTTGCAATTGCGATTTTCACATAATATACTGGCGATATATACTTATATTTCTTGCCTGTGGTTCAGTGGATCCACTAAAACTAGTTCATGTACCCAGGTCAAAAGTATTCTAGATTTTCAGAATCACCCTCAAAATCCGTACCTTAATTGTGTTATACACTTTCAAAAACAATCCGATGAATTTCGAAAGAAACTGATAATTTATTGCCTCATATGTTTAAAAATTTCGTCTGCTCAGCAACGTAAATAACGCAATGAATGTGGTTGAACTGTCAAAATGAAAAGCATTGTAAGTGTATTACGCCATTACCCTGCTGGTCAGCCGCTTATATGTGTAATTTTCCAAATTTTCTCATTTAATTTTATAAAATGACTATGCGCAATAGTAACCCGCAAAATTCAAATTAACTTACGTTTTTTGCATTGTGTTTCGATTTGTACCAAAATGTCATGATTTCTGAAATTATGACATTTTAAAACAAATCTAACTTAGAGAGATGTATTGAAGATTCTTATGGTTATAATTGAGGAGCTGGCGAACAAATCCGGACTTGTCCACACACTCCATTTTTTTTTTTTGCGCTCTTTGTGCACTCTTACGAGTATATATACCAACGAAGTATTTTCAATCAAAACTGGCTCTAAATGCTTCAAAAATAAAAGTGTGAAAGCGGTGTTTTCAATTAGAAACCGACTTGTCCTTGTCCAGTTGGGAGAATAGAAAAACGTTAAAAAGGGGGCTTGGGGTTTCTATTGAACTAAAGTCAGATCCGGGCTTAAATTTTGATACACTATTAATTTACTAAAGCTTAAAATTCTACCTAAATAACTGTAGCTTATTTTGGTTTTTGACCTCTAATCTAAAAAATCAATAATAGAACAAGTCCGGATTTGTTTGCCAGCTCCTCATTTATTTAAAAATACATATTTGTTATGGTCGCGAATCATATTTTGATCAACATACAACCTGACACTGACCTGCAAATTGCAAAAAACGTAAGAAAATTTGAATTTCGAATTTCGAAATTCGAATTTCCTTTGCGCATTCACCTTAATCGTGATTTCCTCTGTATGCAGAGTCTATGTTACTTGTGAAACCCTTATAATCTTATTTATAGTTCTATTGTATCTACTACCGACGACCTTTAAAGGGAAAGTGTCAGGGTAGCCCGCGAAATTTAAATTTTCTTAGGTTTTTTTGCAATTTGCAAGTCAGTATTAGGGTATATGTTGAATAAAGTATGATTCGCGGCCGTAACAAATATGTATTTACAGAATAATAATCATTAAAATCAGTAATATAACTCCTTAAGCTAGTATAATCCTGAAATGTTTTAGATTTCATGAAATAGTAATTCATTAGGATTACCTGGTCTTAAATTTAATGATAAATGATAAATAATTTTTATTTCTGTAAGTAGGCACAAACACTTTTACAAGTCAATCATGTTTTTTTTTTTTTTTTAAACTATATGAGGTCGGCGTTTCCTATCTGACTACTCTGAGAAGAAAGGCCGAAACAAACTCAGAGGTCACAGTCTCTTATAAGTCCAGACATAATCTTGGTCACTTCATGTGAAGACCATGTAGATTGGTGTCTGAAATGGTCTTCTGAGGAAAGAACCACACAGATTGAGAGGACCTGTCCAGTCAGTGCACGCATTTGTCAGTAATCGCGCAGCTCAACTCAGAACTTAAGGAGCTCAACGATTCGACGAACAATACCAAAGAAAGGACATTGGGGTAGGCCGCATAAATTACTCAAACTTCCAGACCATGATTAAAAATAACTGAGAGAAAAAATAAAACAAACAAAAAAAGCAATGACCTACATAGTCTTCACATTCACAATAAATTAAAATAATAATATATAATATGTTGACTTTAATTATTTTAATTTTGTAAATTCATACTATATACGGCCGCGAATCACATTTTGATCAACGTACAACATAATGCTGACTTGGAAATAGCAAAAAAAGTAAGAAAATTTAAATTTCGGGGGCTACCCTGACACTTTCGTCTTAACACTTAAATATATCCCCACTTGTAAGCCAAGGGCCACATGCGCGTGATATATAAGTGTAATTATTAAGTGTCTAATATTTAAAAATAAATACTTGATATACCTATAAATATAATTATTATGTGTTTAATATTTTATTTTATACTCGATTGTTAAAATTAATTAATGAATTTACTAAATATAACAAACTTATTTTTATATAAATCAAACACTGATTTGAATCAACTGTCGATTGTGAATCATACTTGTTTGTTATCGGGTATAAAAGAGCGGAGCCACAGTGGATCAGTTCAGTTGCTCTTCGATTTTCAAGGCGTTAACATCTAAGGTATGATATTATTCTGGTTGTTGTTGTTGTTGTTGTTGTTGTTGTTGGTGGTGTTGTTGGTGGTGTTGTTGTTGGTGTTGTTGATGATGATGTATATTGTATACTATTTTTATTATTTTATGAATTATATAATGTGATGTTATTATGATGGAGCTTAACTTGTTATTAATTATGGTTGGTATATTGTAATGTAACGTTGTGTTATATACAATACTACGATGGCTATTTGTTATATACTACAGGATAAATACAATGTTATGATAAATTGAATCTTATTGTTTATACTTCCCTTTAATGCCTAATAAGTAATGAAGATTAAATATCTACATACATTTAGTTACATGATACACAATTTCTAACACGCGCAATCACTCATTGGAAGAACATAAGTCTTTTGTCATATCCCTGTCATGTCCACTACCCATTCAATCGGAGCTAATTCGTAATGACGGGATTTTTGTAATGTGTAGAATTGCCGGCTCAAGTTAGACACACCTCGGTGGGTTTTGATAGCCTGTTCTGTATCGTGTGTACTATGCCTTAGAATATAGATAAATTATTGGTGCTGAGGAGTTGCTATTTATTTTGATGACAGATTTCAAATAGCTTACTCTAAGTTGGTAGTGCTGTTTCGTTTTAAAAATGAAATAAAGAAATAAACATACTTTATTTAGGACGCGTACAGAAAATACAAACAGTAAAAAAGAGCATTAAAAACTAACAAATTTAACATTAAAAACATAAAAGATAGAAACTTAACAAATTAAAAAAAAGACTCACTCAGTATAAAGCTGCGATATTAAAAAAAAAACCGCAGCGCTGGTATTCTGATAGGATGGGATGGGATGCCACGGACCCACCTACGGAAGTCTATAAATACGTAAGGGATTAAAAAAGAAAGTAAAATAAAATACACACAATATAATACCTATAATTTAAAAAGAAAAAAAAAACCGTTAATACTACAATGGTCGACTCACTTCTGACGCTCTAACCCCGCTTGTCTATGCTATAGACTATTGTCTATAATTATTGCGATGAGACGCGGGCGCAAATGGAGTTACCCGCCTTTTTGATCAAGGACAGAAAAGCAAACGCAAATGATGAATTTTGAAAACTTTTTAACCGACTTCCAAAAGGAGGAGGTTCTCAATTCGTCTGTATTTTTTTTTGTATGTTTGTTACGCGATTACTCAAAGACGGATGGACCGATTTGGAAAATTCTTTTTTTTTTGTTTGAAAGGGTATACTTCCGACGTGGTCCCATATAAATTTGATTAACTTTGCTTGGGGAGTTTTTGAGTTAGCTTCAATAATGCGTATATTTCCCACTTATTTTATATGGATGATGTGATGATGTTTTAATAACCTCCTATTGCTGTTATTTACATGGCTATATCTACAATTATTGTGCTCAATTATATATTCGAATTTGTGTGGGGTAGGTTCCACAACTAAAAAGTGAAAAATAAAAACTTTTTAGCAAAAAATAAAACCGACTTCTATAACAAAACACTACAAAGTGAAAAATATCTTTAATTTCGGAAATCGGTGGCAAAAAACGAAAATACAAAACCAAAAACACCGACTTCCGAAATTAAAGTTATTTTTCACTTTGTAGTGTTTTGTTTTAGAAGTCGGTTTAATTTTTTGCTAAAAAGTGTTTTAATCAAAAAGAGAAGATATTTCGTTCCAAATAAAACATAATTAGGGTTCCGTACAAAAAGGGTAAAAAGGAACTCTTATGGTGCAACTCAATCTGTCTGTCTGTCTGTCTGTCACAGCTGGATATCTCAAGAACTACTAATGCTGTCAACTTGAATTTTGGAATAGTTTTAGATGACGTTTGCCCTACTATTTTGCAAATAGGAAAGAAATAAAAATGTATATATCATTTTTTGCAACAGGGACTGAGATGGGGTCTTAAAAATTCGAAGTGGGGCTACTAGAGCTTGTGGGGTGTCATATAAAAGAACGCTGTTTGCACATTCACAAACATTTTTTCTTTTTTTTTTAGACGCCACAAATTTCTACTTTTGATGAAAAATGTAAAAAGAAAATACCGTTTCCTCCCTTATCTCCGAAGTTTGCATAGAGAAAATCTGAAATTATTCTGTGTGATAGAAGTGTATGTAAAGATACAGGAAAAATAAAACGATGTCTCTAAATAGCACACTTTTTAAATATGATGGTACTGAAACCTCGGTGCGCGAGTCCGACTCGCTCTTGACCGGTTTTTTTTTTTAATTTGATCACAAATAGTACCAACTTACCTACTTTTTTTAGCAAACTATGGACATCAAAAACAAAGGTACCTGCACCTTGTAACCTCATATACAAGTAACCAAAGCACTACTTATGCCATTCTAGTACCCTTTACCTTTTTAGCATGTTACTCAAAGTAGTTTAGGTGGTCGTCTTGGAGTCTCTCCATCTAAATGTCAAGGACGGTGGTTTAGTATGTTAGTTAGATTAGTAGAGTAGCTTGGATAATGACAGCGATGGGATAGTAGGTACAAGACGGCCAAGACAAATGCCAATCGTTTTAACCTAATAACCAAGAACTACACGCTCAAGCGACACGCATTTTGCGACAGTGACTACGGAGAAAACAAATAAAAGAAGTTGTTTGGAGCATGCAACGAGTCGCCGCGATGGACGGAAACAAGTGACGCGCGCGCGTGTAGCTTGCTTGACGCAAATTGCGTCGACGGTCGTATCGCTCGAGGCCATCGGGGCTCAAAGCGTTTCGTATTTCCACAACGACTTTCAACAGGATTGACATAAGCTTTTCGGTAGCTTATGTCACATATATTTTTGACTTTTCTATCATAGCTATCGCTGATAGAATGTCACTTTGTCAAGGCTTTAAGGTATTGATGTAATATGACGTGTAGTTCGGACGTTTGAATGTAGAGTAATGGGAGAGCCTAGCACCCAATTTATTTAATACAAGGAACGCTTATAGCTTTTATAAAACTAGTAGTTCTGCGAATAGTAGACCTCGCGAGCACAAACTTTTTTGCAACACTTATTATAAGTAGGTACCGCTAAAGTTATTTAAAACGGGATATTTATTTTCCTTTTTCATCAGATTTTCACCAAATTCTTATGAGACCCATTTAAAGTTACTATTTTTCAAATAAAAAAGAACGATCGAAATCGAATCTCATAAGGCGGATACATCCAGTAGCCATCTTTATGCCCCTTTTTGGAGGAAGTACCCCTCCAATCAAAAGTCCCCTATGACAAAAAAAATCTATAAAGTCGTAAAACCTGTATACAAAGTTTCATCCAGATTGGTTGTAAAATATGATATGTAGAGGAGTAGCAACGAACTGACAGAAGAAAGCAAATTTTGTCAGACTTAATATAATATAATAATAATATATCCTGGGACATTATTCACACACGGTCATCTGATCCCAAACTAAGCAGAGCTTGTACTACGGAAACTAGATAACTGATATACTACATACGCTGCTTTTTTTTTGTAAATACGTACTTAGATAGATAATTACACCCAGACTCAGGACAAACAGACATGTTCATGCACACAAATGTTTGTCCTGGATGGGAATAGAACCCACGACCGGCGGCATGATAGGTGGTAGCTTAACCAACCACGCCAGCTGGCCTTGCAGCACTTGAAGCAGAGATGTTTCGCTTCCTCGGTCAATTACTGGATGTTCGTATCCGGGTGAATTTCCGAGTTTTCCGAATTTTTTACAAATCTTGTCCTGACAAACATAACAAAAAAAAAAATAACTTCCAAATCGGCCGAGCCGTTCTCAAGTGATGATATTTCATACATGCATCTATTTATTTTTATTTATATAGATTAGCTTCCGAAATCAATCCACCAACAAGAGTCTTTATTAACAATATTGACCAATATCATTATTTGATGTCAACCTGTTTGACCCACTCTCAGACAAAGCTCTTTCTTACTATTCTTCTCTCATAAAGGTAAGGAACTAGCAATGAGGCGAACTTGTTAATTATTAGTAGTTATTTCGATTTCACATTACTGAGCCCAAGTTTTCTCAAGAATGAAACCAAACCGAAAAACTCTTTCAAATAAAAACCTAGAATAACATTGTATTGTCTAAATTATTTTTGTCGATATTTCGGCACAACTGTCCTCTATAATCACGCGGAGTTTGCACGTCACTTGTCTTTTAGATTGTTTAAATGCACCATTTTGTTAGTTCATTTCAAGTGTGTTTTGCGATATTGACATCTAAAAATGAATCTGTCATAAAATTGTACATTGCAAATGGAATTTCTTATGCCGAAGCGCTGAAAATGTTACGTAAGGCTAACGATGAATTGGCTTTATCAAAAACACGTGCGTATGAGTGGTAAAGTGCATTTAAAAGCGATCAAGATGTGGTGAAAGATTTGCCTCGCTTTGGTCGGCCATCAAGGATTTCAACTGAGGTTAACATCACTAAAGGAAAAGAAATAGTAGCTGAAAATCGTCGCCGACTTTACGACGTTATAGCTGCTGAAATTTCTGAGTCTCATGAATTAATTCGTACCATTTTTAAACGATTGTTAGGGCATTTTTAAACGCGTTGCCGCTCGACTAGTGCAGAAAGACCTGCAATTTCTGCAAAACTCAATCGCGTAAAGGTCGCTGACGACATGATAGAACGAGTCAATTCCGACCCCACATTCATAAAACGCATTGTAACTGGTGATACGATATAGGTTTACGAATTTGACATGCAAACCAGTCAGTAAGCTTCGGAATGCCGCCTTCCGACTGAGCCGAGTACTGAAGCCGATGCCAAAAAAATGTGTTAAAAAAATGTTTTGATGATTGGGTTATTCCTTGGCGTAAGTGTATTATTTCGGAAGCAGCCTACTTTGAAGGCAATACAATAAAATTTGGGTGAATAGTTTGTGTTTCATTGACCATTTCCCGGTATTTTCTTGACAAGTAGTATATAAGTATTGGAAGTTTGAAATATTCGAATATAAAAATATGGAATACTACCTTTTTTGAAGCAAATAAGTGTTAAGTAAAGAAGGAGTAAGATTCTCTTGAATCTACTTGAATATTTATAGCCTCCAGTAATTGGATTGTGAAAGGCAGAAAGTAACTACTCCATATTAAAAGTTCTGTTCAAGATAAAAACTTATCTTATATATTATATTTTCTTAAAATATGCCCATAACTTACTAATAATGGAGCTACCAAGTTGGAACCAAATAATTGGTTGAATAGATCATGTGGAGTCATATCAAAATATTTTTCAGGAATCCAAGTTAATATTAATTATGTGACCCGATTTTCTCACATCTCTTCTGCTGAATTACTGCCAAGTGAGAGCCGAATCACGAAGGGTGTTTTGTAGTCGTTTATGGCTTTATGATATTTTGAATCAAGACTTCATAACCACCCAAGTGTGTGTAGAAATGGAAGCTAAGCCAAGTCTACACGAGTGGGAGAGGCAGCCTCACGCTCTCAGTCGCCGCAGGAGACGCCCTGGGCGGCGGGAATCGATAGCCGATTCCCAGCCACCGTAGGCGCAGGCTTGCGGACGGTGAGTAGTGGGTAGCTCGCCGTCCGGTGAGGACCAGGCCCGGGTCGACGGCGCGTTGTGTTCCACGCGCGCCTCAAAGAGATGTCAGCAAAAGATGTCCAATAGGGCCGATGCCGCTGGGGTCGCGGGTTGTTTGAAAAAGATACCGTGGCCCTGGCATAGGCAACTGAAGGAACACGGGTGGGTTTTAGTTAGTGTTGCCCAAATGCAAGAACAAGACGAGACTTAGCCAGTCTTGGTCTTGGTCTTGCGCCAATACACCTGGTCTTGGTCTTGGTCTTGGTCTTGCGCTCCCAGTCTTGGTCTTGGTCTTGGTCTTGCAGCAAGAGTCTTGCAAGTCTTGCAATTACCTATTAGTCTATTACTATTTATTAAAGTTTACTTTAAATCTTAGAAAAACGTATTAGAATTGGAACATTGTGAGCTTGAATTAACATAGCCATAGTAAAGATCAAGCAGATTAATAAATAACTGAAGATTTGATAAGAAATTCGAAAAATCAACTGACCTATATGTCGTTTTCCATGGAAGTAACTGTTTCTTAATAAACATTTATGATTTATAAGCTTACATTTGCTAAAACATGTAAAAAAACAAATTAATTACAATAACTTGACTGTATTTTAAAGAACAATACTTATCTGTCTAGAAAGAGATTGAACCCTCAACTTATAAGAAATTTAATAAAAGAGTTTTACGATTTATCATTTATTTGAATAAAAAATAAAATACAACACAAATCAACAGCTTTATCATTAGGTTATGATACTTTATATCAATTTTTTTGACCAAGAATTAATACAAAGTAACCATCTGGCTGACTCATCACTTAACCTATTTCTATGTTTTCTAATTACTAATGATGCTTTAGAAAATAACCTCTCAGCAGGTACTGAAGTTGCAGGTATTGAGAGAAAATCACGGGCCATTTTCGATAAAATCGGATACTCTGTCTCATGCGTCCTCCACCAATCTAAAATGTCTTCCGAGCTGGCAGTTCTTGGTTTTCTCAGGTACTCCTCCAACTCGTCTATCACTAAGCCTTGAAGACAAGATCCAGATGACGTCGAGGGACATTCATAGAGTTTATCAAAGTCTATTACGTCTTCATCTTCATCACATACTTTATTTTCTTTTTCTGGTAATTCCAGAGATTTGTTCAGTGAGTGTAGACTTTTATATTCTTCATAAAGTTCATTGAACTTGCGCAGACTTTCTGTTTTAAGTTGCTTCCCCCACATTGTCAGGTCAAAAGTCTGAGCCTTATGCCTTGGGTCTAAAATTAAAGAAGTACAATAAATCCAGTTGCTCTTCTTGTAATGTTTAAGCATTTTGTCTCGAGCTGCTTGGAAAGCTAGAATGAGCCTTTCATCCACTTCAGATCGATTAGGTTTCTCATCTAACTGTTTTACCATGGATTCAATTTTATCTAGCAAGAGATTGAATGATACAATGACTAGCGGTAATGTAACATATTTGTCTCCACCAAGTTTTGTACTTAAAAGTTTAAAGTTTATTAGAAATTTATGTAATTTTTCGAGTACCTGCCATTCATTAGCTGTGATTTGAAAATCATTTAATTCGGTGACAGAACTGCACAATATGTCAATGCCCGCTCTCACTTTTAAACCAAATCCAATCATATCATGTGTGGAATTCCATCTCGTTGGACAGTCAAGAATGGCATTTAGATTTGATGGCACGCCAGCTGCTTCACAAGCAGACTGAAACTTCTTCTTCACTATCTCACTTCTTTTTATTTTACTGGAAATACTGCGTAACTTTGTTACAGATGTACGCGAGTCAGCAATATTTGGTGCAGATTCTTCATCTTCCTCATCCTCAGTTTCGTCTGCATAGTCTTCGTACTGCTGATCTTGCGCGTTAGTGTCAGACTCACAGTGTAATGCTAAGGTCTTTAATAAATCTTGTACACCAAGGTTTAAAATGTGAGCAAAGCACCGGAAATGTTGATTGTCTGAATCAAAGTGTGGCGGCAGCTGTTTGCCCAGTTCATACATAAATTTGGTATTTGCAGTTGCGTTGTCGACCGTGATACCTTGTATTTTATCAATTATGCCATATTCCAATAAACATTCATGGAAAATCGTTGCAATATCTTCCCCAGTATGTCGACCGCGTGATGGTATAAAATCAAGAACTACAGATTGATACTTCCATTCGTTGTCTATATAATGAATAGTAACCCCGTAGTAACTCCTACCAGCAATTGACGTCCACCCATCAATGGTAAAAGACATTTTAGATGATAATTGTTGAAGTCGTTCCTTGAGATTCAATTGGAGCTCTTCAAATCGCTCTTTGACTTTCCTTCTAAGTGTAGACCTTTTAAGAAACACCATATTAGGGCAAATACGTCGAAAATATACTTGTGTAGCTTCGTCATCGAAAAATGAGAAGGGAAGATATTTTTTCACCACCCAATCAACTGTAGCTGTCGTGATGTTGTCACTGCTGTTTTCCGACTGAAACAAAACAATAAATCTTGTGTTATTATTTAAAACATACTAGGTTTGAGCGTATAAGAGGAGGAGGTTTGTTGTTGTTAAATCGAGAAAATCGTTAAATTGATATTTGTTATATTAAGGTTGCACTGTACTGTAATTTACCAAAATAAAGTACTTAGTTGTTACTGGCCGATTAAATGAAAATATGGGTGTTTATAAAAAATATTTAAGACGATAATTACATACTTACAAAACACCACTAACTCAAAAATACTTACGTAAGTTAATGGCGTTTTTGAAAGTATCGCATGAATAGCTACGCGGAGTTAAAATTCTTTTAACTGTTAAAAAAATATTCTTACCTGTCCACTTCTTCCAGCGGTTACTAAAAAGCTTGTGATATCTCCACTTAATTTTGGTTTAACAGGAAGAAATATTTCTGATTCCTTTTTGTGGAAAGATATTAGATGTTTCCTTAAGCCTGAAGTGTTTCTGTTTTTCATTTTTATTTCAATCTTTTTATGTTGGCACAATTTACAGAAGGCAGTTTGGGATGCATGAATTATTTCGAAAAACTCCTCAAATTTGCTTTTGGGTCTTTTAGATCTGTGACTCAAACTCTCGTTACTCGGACTAGAATAATTTGAATCTTCGTCACTCATATTAAATTGTACACGTGATACGTTTTTAGAAAACAACGAGAATTAGTAAAAACAATTATTAAGTTAGACTCGAAGCACAGCTCAATTGGAAATGACTGGAATTAAAATAATTCCTTTATTTATAGTACGTTTCCTTGCTTTCTACCGCGCCGCCTCGCCACGTGCCGGCTCTATGAAAAGGATGCCGCCGCAAATCAAACAATGCCGCGTGCGGCGTACAAACACACACTAAATATTACCTACTTGTACAGACGCGACGCGTGAATAAAATAGAATTAGTGCCAATCACTATTCTTTACATATAAGTGAATGTTTTGGCGTACATCTATACTAATATTATAAAGCTGAAGAGTTCGTTTGTATGTTTGATGACAGAAGTTTTAAAATAAATAAATAAGTCCTGAACGTCACTATACCTCCAAAGTTACTATTCCTCGTGGACGAAGTCGCGGGCACAGCTAGTAAATACTTACTCCCATCATCTCTCTCAGAGATATTCGGGCTGGTAAGTAATACAAAACTCTTATCGCAGGCTTTTTATTTTATTAGTAGGTAAGTACCTACGCTTTTTATATTATTTTATTAGTTTTGTAGAATTTTTTTACACGTTTCAAGTATATTTAAAAGTGGCTACAATATTTATTAAACGGGTGATATTTGAACACTTTTTTGCAATTTTTTCTTGTAAAAACTTAAGAAATATAATGACTAAATGTACAATAATAGTACCTAAGTAATTAGTTTAAAACCATATAAGTAATCAATATTATAATATATACTTACTAGAATGAATTAATATGACATCTACTACCTATCCTTACCATTTTATCCTAATCATAATACTACTTGCGTGATCAGTATAATGTATTCATTTTCATTCTAAGCACTCTGAAACTTATTTATTCTTTGGAACACCTGTAGGTACTCTTAAAAAAATTCGAAATTATTTTGCATGAGTATACCTACGCCCTATGGCGGCAATCAAATAGTGTCACAAATGTTATGATTTCGGCGTGGCGGCAACGATTGTTTTAGATTTCAAAAGAAGCCGCCGGCGCGTGTATCATAACCATGTACTTCCGAAAAGCGGCAAATTTCTTTGAGAAGTAAGTACAAAACCTTTGATGCCGCATTATCAAAGTGCCGATGGTTAAAACATAACTATGCATGCACTCAGTTTGATTTTAATAGATATTTTTTTATTCGCTATGTTTATGGTATTAGTCGTAATGCGGATAGGTCCAGTTTTTCATATTCTTTGATACAGTTTTTTGCGTCTCATAGAATTCCTAAGCGTACCTACCTATACACCGAACTGTTACACCTAACTACTCAGTGAAATAGCGCTAAGTCCTAGCTGCAAGACGCAAGAGTCTTGCAGGCTATGTCTTGTTCTTGCTCAAGTCTTGCACGGTCAGTCTTGGTCTTGGTCTTGCTAAAAATACGCGGTCTTGTTCTTGGTCTTGGTCTTGCAAAAACGCAAGAACAAGACCAAGACTGCAAGACCAAGACTGAATTTGGGCAACACTAGTTTTAGTCAGTAAAAGTCTGAAACGCCCTTCCGCTCCACCCAGAGCGGGAGAAGTTATTTGATGATTTCCCATCCACAAAAAAAAAAAAAAAGTCTACACGAGTGATGCTAAATAATTTACTTCCAGCGCATGTCTACCGCTTTGGTGACTGGTTTTTGGGGCGAAGTTCTTTAACGTGGCTTGCGGTAGGAGTTGACTCGTAGAATGTGTAACGCGCGCATTAATTTTAGTGACTTATAAATCTATTATTACGGCTTCAAATAATCCAAGTAAGTTAGGCAAAAAATGTATGTTAAACTAGAACGCATACACATCAATCTTAGATGACAATTCTAATTTCAAATTCAAATGTTTATTGCTCAACACGTACATAATCATACATTTCTAGATGTCAAGTGAATGCGCAGTCCACTGTGTTGCACCAATTGTGGCATGCAAAATTATCATAATAAATCAAAATAAGTAATGTCATAAAAAATTAATTAATAATTAAGTTATCAATACAAATAAAAAAACAAATCGGACTCAAGTATTCACCATAATTATACGAGTATGTATTATTCTTATACACACAAATTTCTATCTAACAGGTATTCAATAATTGTGTAGTATGTCTTACTTATCAGTACATTATTGAGTTGCTTCTTAAATACATTTATATATTCAATACATAACAAATAATAAGGTAATTTATTATAAACATGTGGTGCCATTCCAATTTTTTTTTTTAATGAAATACTGCTTTTTTGTGTTGCCTACTGCTTATTTTATTTCTATGTCGTGAACTGTGTAGTTTTTCCCGGAAAAAATTCAATTTCTTTTCAATTCCTGGAATTGTTCTTATTCCCGGAAAATTCCCGGGATTTAGAAAATGCGAATAATTTATTATTTTATTATAAATACTTCGTTTGTTACGACTGCATTCAAAATACAGGCGATAATTTATTCACAATTTCTTATATCCCGAGATTTAATCGTCATGTTCATCATTCCGATATTTTATAAAAGGTATTATGCACTCTTGTTAGTTCTTTCCTGGAAGTTTAGGTGCTCGCCTTATTACAGCAGGCGGAGGCTGCCGTCGCTGCGCGCCTCCGGCTCTAACAACCCTCTCGGGGTAGGGCAAACAGATACCACGTGGAGTCGGAGTTGGCTAATTCGGTTCTGTGACAGTTTTAGAACTTAATCTATCCTAAAACGGCTGGTCAGAAACATAATGTCATGCTCCCTTAGATGTCACTGCTTGCGGTAGCGTCGGGGGGCGGGTTGTCTCCTTCCCTCAAATATGGCGAGGGGGGTGATGGCTGAACTTTGCGTTATGCTCGTGAACGGGTGCTGCTTGAGGTGACTGGTCGTCCTGCTGTCCTTGGTTTTGTTTTGTTATTAGTAATTAACTTTGTTTATTCTTCGATGGTCCTAGTTTATCATTTGTGAATTCGAGTTTCGACTTCATATACAATCTTCTTATATGTAAGTGGGCACATCCTTTATTACTGGAGGCTTTTATTTAGGTATAAAGTTCTGCGTTACGTTTTTAGTTTTGTATTTTTATTTCTGCTTGAGTATAGTTTTCGATATGTTTTTTTGTATATTGGCGTGTACTAGCTTACTTATAGCAAATAATTTAATGTAATGTTTTGTGTTGCGTAATGTACCTAAATTATTATGCGCAGTGTTGTATAGATGCAATTTTTTTTTTACTGAACAGTCAGCTGTGCTGCTGGGGAGTTTGCTGCGCCACTTCTTAATTTTGACGTTCAAAAAGTGCTGATTCTCAGCCTAGTTTGATTTTGATTTTGATTTTGATAAAGCCCCAAACACTTGCATGACACACTACGATGAGTAACAAGAACAAAGATCAAATGTTAGCGTCATTTACATTGGATTACGTTTCGTTACCAATGATCTTTTAAGAGTACAAATATAACTTTGTTATTTTTAATTTCATTAATTATATTATTTAATTCATAATTCAGTTCATTGCAGTACCAGCTATTTAAAAATGAATTAAAGTTAAACACTTTATATATTAATATAAGTATTTAAAATCCGCTGTTACTTTGAACGTAAAACGGAACAACCTCGGAGTGAAATTCGTACATTATCTGTGGTGATCTCTCTGAGTAAGGTTTCTGTGGAGGTAAAATGATGTGAGTTTTATTGTGAAAATAAGTTGAATTTTCTGAAACTTTAGGATTTTTAGGGTTCGTTACCTCAAAAGGATAAAACTGAACCCTTATAGGGTCACTCGTGTCTTTGACTGTATGTCACAGCCAATTTGCTACGAATCTAATCGACCGGTTAGGTTTAAATTTGGTACACATATGAATTTCTGTGACCCAAACATGGGCTTGTAACGAAAACAAATGAATTTTATAATATAATGGTCACGTTTGGAGGACAAATAAAAAAATATAAAAAAATAGTTTTGCAAACTGTACCGTGTGACATATCAAATGAAAGGGATTATTGGGAGGGTCTCAAATAGATTTGTAATAATTAAAAATAAATTCTTATTTAACGAAAATCGACCATTACTCTAAAATTTTGGAAAAAAAAAACACTGAAAATAGTAAACTTATAGATTACAGGAAAACCAATAAGAAATCTATGGTCTTAAAATAACATGGTAAAATTATATCAATATTGTGCGTACAAACTTTCATTTGCAGTTGGACTGTATGGAAGAACATGTTTTTCAACTACAATGTTAAGTTTGTTCTTGGGATAAATTCATCCCAACTACGAAACCCTTCATTGTGCGTGGTCCGACACGCACGTGGCCAGTTTATTGTTTTTAAAAATTAGGCGTTTGCGCAGTGTAATATTTTGCGAAAGTGTCTTACTCGAAGATATCAGCACGCTATAAAATTGTGAAGCCTCGAACGAGCCTTCACGAGCGAGCGTTACCTACTGCAGTGGAGCCGAAGCATGTCGTAAGTAGCAAAAAAACATTTCAGTTCACCGACTGCTAAAAACTTATGAAAGTTTTATCTTTCTTTTGTTGTCGTAATGCCACTTGTATAACGGTTCACAGTATACTACCGAAGATTCATAAAAACTGGATAAAAACTATTCTATGATATTGTGACTAACAGACGTGACGAAATCATAAGGTTTCCGCGCCCTAATACGGAACCCTAAAATCTCCTCATATAGCTATCAAAAAAACTTCCCAAAATTTGGTTGTAGCGACACAAATAAAACTTCTGAGTGCTCTAGGAAAATTGGTAAAGTTTTTCTACAACTTTTCCCTATGTGGCCTATGAGGTGATTTTGTAATCCAGACTTCTTCAAATCCCTAGAGTAATGAACCTGATCGCTTTCGATTTAGTATTTCTTGTAAGAATTTGGAGTAATCCTATTTGTTAGCACTTTTTCTTCAACTCTTAGTGCTTGTCTTGATAAACTGCTTTACTCCAAAAATAAGCGGCCTAAAAAAATAATTTATAAAAATTAAATCGACTTCGAAAAGAAATTAACTCAAACATTATGAAATAAATTTAATTTTGGAAGTCGGTGTCTTAGAACTGTATTTTATTTTTTTGCCACTGACTTCTGAAATTAAAGTTATTTCATAATTTTGAGTTAATTTCTTTTTGAAGTCGATTTAATTTTTATAAATTATTTTTATTTCGTAATTTTTAGTTTTTAGTAAAAACTGGAATATTGGTTTGTAATAAGTAGTTAATAGTTTTGATTTATCTTGCACTAGAATTTGACCAAGCTTTTGAGATGTTTTCCCTTTGACACCACACCTGTAGCTCGTATCAATAAGCCAGGCCGTCACACTTGCACGTATTACTCCATTATCTTGAAAAGTTCAGAACTGATTTTGATGAACTTTTCCCTAAGTTGAAGTAAATTTAAGCCAATAAAAATTAAATGGTCACGATTTGATTAATAGTTTCGGAGAAATGCTTGGACAAACATACATACATCTATAAAATTTGTATATTGGTTTAGAAGCCCTAATAGATTATCATATGTGAATATATTGTAGTTCCAATAATATTAAATACATACGTGTCGAATTGATAACCTCCGTTTTTTTTTTTTTGAAGTCGGTTTTCAAATAACTCGGTGTATTTGTAAGATCAAGAGTTTCCAGCTCGATAGCCACTAATGACATAAATGTGCACAGTAGTAAGGCTGTTCATCATCATCATCCTTAGTCCGACTTCACCCACAGCTGGGTACGAGTATAGGCCTCACTTTTCTTGTACCAATCCCCACGCTCCCGAGCCATCCAGGTCTTGCCCGCGAAGGCAACAATGTCGTCCGCCCATCTCGCCATCGGACGACCGGCACCTCGTCTTTCAGTCCTTGGACAGCTAGTAAGGGGGTGTTTCTCCGCTTTTGCTAAAAACACATCATTAGTGGCATATGTTTTTTTTTTCTTCTGAAAACAATAAATTAAACACAGACTGTTTTGCTAAAAAAATAAGATAGGATAACCTTAATAAACATATTTGCAAACATTGATGCGACTAATGACGTTTTTTTTTGTGACATAGTTTTAGGTTAAACAAAAATATTGTTTTTTTTTTACAAATGTATTTGATTTTTTTTACTTATTATATTTGGGCGGTTATTAGTTTAAAATTATCGGCAAGTATTTTTTTCATTCCGTCGCTTGTATAAATTACGACACCGACCGACACACAAGACTGGTGGTGGTGTTTGGAAACGGAGGTGAATGACGATTTGCGTGTTGTTTTGTTAGTTTTCTTTGTTTTCGACCGGTCAAAATCAGCCTAGCCTTTTCCCAACTATGTTGGGGTCGGCTTCCAGTCTAACCGGATGCAGCTGAATACCAGTATTTTACATGAAGCGACTGCCTATCTGACCTCCACAACCCAGTTACTGGGTAATACGATACCCCTTGGTAAGACTGCTTGTCAGACTTTCGGGGTTCTGACGACCCGTAACGACTGTCAAAGATCCACGAATGACAGCCGGGACCAACGGCTTAACGTGCTTTCCGAGGCACGGAGGAGTCTCGGTATGAAAAGATGGTCACCCATCCACAGACCAACCTCGGCAAGCGTAACTTAACCTTATGAATCGACCCGTGCGGCTGTTATTACTTAGCCGCAAGCTCCTTTCCAAGCTTTATTTTCGGCCGGTATATGCATATATTGAATAATGCGCCTTCAAGTTCATCCCATGAGAGCTATTTACCAAATCAGCCTCAGTGTTAAACTGTTTCCAGAAAAACATATGCCACCGGAAAGTGTTTTTCACCAAAACGGAGAAACACACAAGGCCCTTTGTACACACACGTTTTGCTTGCCGTGAAAAAATATGGTTTATTCGCCGTGTGTAGACACGCGACGGTCGTCATGGAAGCGTGTTGATATATACGTACATTTTTTCTACGGCGCGGTTTATGCGCACTTTTACATAAATAACTTAAAATAATAATTTATTTGTAAAAACATGAATGTAATATGAATTTGGCTAAATGTGTTTGCCAAAATACCATTAGGGCGGGTTTTTTGATCCGTAGTTAATTCAACCAATGGTTAAACATAGTAACTAATGCTTGAAAGGAGAATGGGCATCGCGGTCTACCTATTCAACAGTAACGTCACATACGTCGTTGAAAAGGTTATTGTGTTTACTTCATTTTGTTATATGGCCATTAATGTATATGCAATGGGGTTCCAGAGATATTTCCCAAAAACAAGTTAAAGCAAAATAATTACGCCGAATAGAACAATAATGCAATTCTTCATTAACTATAGCTATATAAGTAACCAGCGACCGTGTGCTGTGTGACGGAGCCCATTCCGGAGAGGGTGGGGGAGGGGGAAGGGGGGCTACCCCACGCCTTTCGACGCGTGCGCTTTGTTGGAAACTAACTAATGGCATTAAAAAATAATAACTCATTCATGTTCAGCCTTTCACATTTAGCCGAAATTCAACCATTAGTTACTATGTTTAACCATTGTTTGAGTAAACTACGGATCAAAAAATTGGCCCTTAGTGAATTTCCAATTTTTTGGGAGTTTTTGCCAAAAGTAGTAAATTAACAAGTAATGTTTTAACATGAATGATGAATGATGTTTTAGCCTTTAACATTTAGCCAAAATTCATTCATTAGTTACTATGTTTAACCTATGAATGAGTTAATTACGGATTAAAAAACCGGCCCTTAGTTGAAACTATGTAACTGTTACATTAAAAATATTGTTTATTCTCAGTCAACGATGATCCAAGTATTAGTTACAAAAATACTTAAAAGCTATCTACACATACATTGATCTTAAATCTAAAATAGATTTTGACGTTTTAAGACATGCCAGTGACATTCCCCAGAGTGTTAAAGCAATTACGAGGTCGACTGTAACAGTTACTGTAAACATTCCATTCACAGTTATTTTACCTGTGACAGCAGCAACTCAATAGCAACCTTATTGTTACGACAATAAAGATCACTATTATTTTGACAAAGATGCATAATCAGACGTAAAATAACTGTGAACATTCCGTTCACAGTTATTTTACCTATGTCAGCAGCAACCCAATAGCAACAATAGTGTTACGAAAATAAAGACCACTATTATTTCGACAGTGATGCATAATCAAAGGTAAAATAAATGTGAACATAATTTAATTCCAACTCAATTATTAGAACATTTTTTGGTGCATAATTGCCCAAATACAGTGGCGATATATAGACTATATTACAAGCTTATATTTAAAGAACCGTAGAGAAATATGTTTTTATATAATATAAGGTAAAACATTGTAGTGAAGACTTGAACTAAATCTGTCTGAAACTTGATCTTTACTTTAGGAGTTAGGGTATGAATAAGGCTAGGTATACAGCAAGCAACAAATTATATCTAATGGAATGCTGGGGAAATATCAGTATTATATATATATACACCGTGTAATTGACAGGTTGGCAAAAACTTAAACAGTAGCTTCAGACCATGATTTATGACTGAAAAACGTTGGAATTTTCTTCAGGAAAATTTTCGAATTTTCCGACCGTTTTTCAACTAGATTTGTGTTCTATTCATTTGTTACAACAAAATCCAGCCCTAAAAACATAATTTTAGTGAAAAAAATCAAAAAACTTAAACTCGGCAATGTAAATAATAATGATTTAAAAAGAAAATTCATACATACCGCGCGGAATCAGCTGTTAGCTCTAAAAGTTTAGGTACTGGCCTCCGACAGTACCTACGACAGACAGAGAAAGCATACCGCGATTTAATACTTGTCATTTTATTTTTATTGCTTTTTTTCACTAAAATTATGTTTTTAGGGCTGGATTTTGTTGTAACAAATGAATAGAACACAAATCTAGTTGAAAAACGGTCGGAAAATTCGACAATTTTCCTGAAGAAAATTCCAACGTTTTTCAGTCATAAATTATGGCCTGAAGCTACTGTTTAAGTTTTTGCCAACCTGTCAATTACACGGTGTATATACTTATATATACTCACTAGCCTCATATTGTATATGATAGGGTATTGCTCATTATATTATTAAGGTAAGTACATACCTATTTATCTGCGGTGTCTGAAAACTGTAGTTGGATATACATTTACTCGATCAAAATGAAAAACGAAACACCTGCATATAATATATACGGATTTTCGGATCTTGACGATTCTGTGTTTTTACACAGAATCGTCAATCGCTTTTGCGAGCAATAAAGCCTTGCCTAATTCATACTCCAATGAAAGATTTTCTGCTCTTATTGTTAGTTCAATTACTGCTTTTAGCGAAACGATAGTACGGCTACATTTGTGCCTAAGTATTGAAGGAAATCTAATGGTTTCTAGAAAGTTCTACAGCTCTTTCACTTTTTATCGAGGAATAAGAGGTTAGTTACACAGACGGGTACTTTGGCGTAGGTAGTACCTTTACCTTACCGTTTGAACGTACTAATAGGGTGCTTTCTGTGGTACATAGGGCGCACTTCATTGGTGACAAAACCAGTATAAGCTGGCCTCTAATTGTATTGAAACTCCTTAGGTTCCGTGGTCCTAGTCCAGCTCAAGATCTGAAATCAAAATCAAAATATTTTATTTCACACTAGCTTTCGCCCGCGGCTTAGCCCGCGTGGAGGTCGGTAATTATCCCACGGGAACGTAGGTACTATCAACAAAACGGACGCCTTTACATCTTAAAGTTGATTTTTGTGTACACTGATTCATTGAAAAAACCCTGCCCCTATGGTTTTTTGTTTTGTTTGCTTGCAAGCAACATTGTTTCAAAATTGGAAAGGCGTAGCTTTTGTCGATCGTACTACCGGGATAAAAAGTATCCTATGTGTTAATCTAGGTTATAAACTATTTATGTGCCAATTTTCATCCAGATCCGTTTAGCCATTTTGCGTGATTGACATCCAAACTTTCTCATCAATATACAGTATGTTAACCAACAGAGGGCGTTCCCGTTAACCCGCAATAGTATAGCATCCATACATGCTAAAAAAAATATTACCATTCGAAAACAAAATGGTTTTTATTTTTTTTTATATTAAAATATTCACTAAAAATGTTAAATTGATACGTAAAAGAAACACTCTGTACACGCGTACTTGAAGGACGGAAACATCGCAATTTAGTTTTTATTTTTAGTGATTTTTTGAATATTTTAGTGAATATTTTTAGCATTTTTAGTGAATATTTTAATATTAAAAAAAAATAAAAACCATTTTGTTTTCGAATGGTAATATTTTTTTTAGCATGTATGGATGCTATACTATTGCGGGTTAACGGGAACGCCCTCTGTTGGTTAACATACTGTATATAAAAAAATCGCCGAAATGTATGTACGCGCATAAATTCCGAACGACTGCACCAAATTGGATAATTATTTTTTGTTGTGTTTGTAATTTTCAGGACAAGGTTGTATGAAAGAAAATGTTTGAAAAACGCCGGAAAAATCGGAAAATTCGGGAAAACTGAAAGTGCATCTTCTATGGGAATTTTGAATGAATTATTGAAAGTTTGTCGGGTCAGCTAGTTTATATTATTAGTAGGATAAACCTACAAGGGCACTTATGAGATATCAGAAGCTGGGTACACAGTTCCAATTGGTCGTTTCCTATGGAGAAAGGCCAGCAAGAAACTCCACGGTTACTCTTTTAAACATTTAACAAGCTTTTTAGTTAATAAGTATGGGAGGATAGTGGTAGGCCTGTCAAGAAGTACCAAGTACTTAAGGCGAAAGCTCCAGGTAGCCCGCGAAATTCAAATTTTCTTACGTTTTTTGCAAATTGCAGGTCAGTATAACGTTGTATGTTGATCTGAATATAATTCGCGACCGTAAAAAACTATATTTACAGAATTGTAATCGTAAAAACCGGTCAAGTGCGTGTCGGACCACGCACAATGAAGGGTTCCGTAGATGCGATGAATTTGCCTCAAGAACAAACTTAACATTTGATATGTCACACGATACGACGGTATAGTTTGCACAACTTTTTTTAAATTTTCTTATTTGCCCCCAAAGTTGACCCCATATTCAAAATTTATTTATTTACGTTACACGTCTGTGTTTGAACAAAAATACATGTGTGTACCAAGTTTCAACTTATCAATACAACTTTCAAAGTTCATATAATCCTAATTAATGACTATTTCACTTATACATTCATATCTGGTTCAGACACAAATGCCTTCAGTATAAAATTAAGAAAATTTTAATGTATCCTGTATATCTAATCAAATGTAAAATATGTTATGTGTCAAATAAATTATTATTATTATTTCATTCATCCTTGACATTTGAGGATTGTACTAACTTAACGAGTTATATTACTGATTTTTAACCAAAGAAAAAAAGAGTAGGTTCTCTTTTCGACATATATATATATACATATGTAAAACACAATACAAATGGTAATTAGTAACAATACAGTTAATAGAACAAACCAACATGGTTACAGTTCGTATAGCAGCCTAAGCCGCCCAAATACAAAGTGTATCGCTATCAGAAAGACTACAGCTATATGAAATATACAACAGCGCTGTACCAGGCAAACCGCCAGTAATGTCAGGAGCAGGTAGCTCTTTATTGAATCGAATCCGAAGATCGACTCCCTAGCAAACCGAGTGCACGCTTGTGTGCTAAAATATGCTAAATCTAATAAGACTTAGCATTATAAAATAATCAAATAATACTAGAATAACTGTCGTAAATAAATAATGATGATTTCACAAAGGCAATCATTCTAAAATCTAAGCAACATGTTGATCAATTGTTTTGAACAAAACCATCAGTTAGAATTATCAAAATAAGTTGCGAAAATCAATTAGTGCGTGGTATACACAGTACTCAATAAATTATGTTCCGATTTATTGAATGATAATTGATAGTAAAATTACTATAAAAAACAAATTATAACAAATTCGGTTGACTACACACAATTGTATTTACAACCATCTCCTACTATATATATATATATATATATATATATATATATATATATATATATACAGTATGTTAACCAACAGAGGGCGTTCCCGTTAACCCGCAATAGTATAGCATCCATACATGCTAAAAAAATATTACCAGTCGAAAACAAAATGGTTTTTATTTTTTTTAATATTAAAATATTCACTAAAAATGCTAAAAATATTCACTAAAATATTCAAAAAAATATAAAAATATTCACTAAAAATAAAAACTAAATTGCGATGTTTCCGTCCTTCAAGTACGCGTGTACAGAGTGTTTCTTTTACGTATCAATTTAACATTTTTAGTGAATATTTTAATATTAAAAAAAATAAAAACCATTTTGTTTTCGAATGGTAATATTTTTTTTAGCATGTATGGATGCTATACTATTGCGGGTTAACGGGAACGCCCTCTGTTGGTTAACATACTGTATATACCTAATATATTTTATGTACGCATTACTTTTTATAGAGTAGTCCGATTTGAAAGATTTTTGTTTTGTTCGGGAGGGCATACCGCGAAGTTGGTGCTATATAAAATTTATTAACTTTGCTTGGGTAGGTTTTGAGTTAGCTTCAATATACGTATTTATCCCACTTAGTTTATGTGGATGATGTTCTAATCTATTTTGCAGGTAGTGGTAGTAGATATTCGAAATTGTGTGGGGTTGGGTACCACCATTACTGACAAATGCGTGCACTGACTGGACAGGTCCTCTCAATCTGTGTGGTTCTTTCCTCAAAAGACCATTTCAGACACCAATCTACATGGTCTTCACATGAAGTGACCAAGATTATGTCTGGACTTTATAAGAGACTGTGACCTCTGAGTTTGTTTCGGCCTTTCTTCTCAGAGTAGTCAGATAGGAAACGCCGACCTCATCTAGTTTAAAAAAAAAATATTGACTTGTAAAAGTGTTTGTACAAACCTACTTACAGAAATAAAAATCATTTATCATTTATCATTATCATTTACCACCTAAAAAGTGAAAGTAAAAACTTTTACAAAAAAAAAGAAACAACCGACTTCCAAAAAGGTAACTAAAACTAAACTTAGTTTTCTAAAAAAAAAAAACGTTTTTACAAAAAATTAAACCTACGAAAGAAAACTTAACCTTTTAGTATAATATCTAAATTCCTAAATTAATTTAACTTACAAATTTTGAGACGGCGCCAAACAAACAAAGAAGCAAATTAATTATGTAAAGCGTATAAAATGGTATAATAGCTTGATAGATTCTTCGTTGAATGTATGTTTGGCGCCACCTGTTCATTCATGTATCATTCTGTTCCGTGTTAAGGTATGTTTATCCCATTTTCCTGTTTATAATGAACTGACTCGTACGAGTCCTATATAAAGACATCCCTTGAAGTCGCGTGACTGGCCTGACTTCTCTTGCTATGATTGGCGACACCGAAAACTGTGAAAACAGTCGGGAGATAATACTACCTTATTTAATATAAGTGACAAAGTGACAAGAAAGAAAGAATGAAAAACAGTTTATTCACGTGAAAGTGACGCACACAAAATACGCATGAAAAGCGAAACGCAAGATAATAAAAAAAAAAACAAATCACACAAAACAAAAAACACAAAAACAAACATAAGTACAAACAATAAAGTTGCTTGAAATGTGCGTCACTACCCCGCGAAACGGCTAAACGCTCAGCATAATGCCGCGACCCGTACACGAAGGCACGAATCCACGGCGCGACAATGCAACATACTTGTAAAAAAATTACAAAATGTGCTGTTTAATAGTGCAAAAGATAAACTTATAAAATTGACTGTTGCTTATCAATTTAATAAATAGGTTCAGGACACCTAACGCGCGATATTTGCAACAAAACATGGCTTAAAACAAAAAAAAAAAAATAACATCTGCAATCGCATCATGAGTATATTAACGCCAGCTAGGTTGGACCTAGCTCAAAGCTATTTAAATAAACTTGACCTTAAACAAACTAAACAATCCTTACAAAAGTTCAAGGTCACTCCGATCCTCTCGTTAAATTGTGGTCAGAAATATAATATTCGACATTCAATATTTTAAGATTGAAGTCTCAATCAAATTATAATGAGATTTGAAGATTGAATTTGATTTCATTTGATTTTTTTAATAATTTTATTACTTTGTTAATGCAGACTATGCTAATGCCTGTAGAATGGAGGAATGTTATTATTGATGCGAGCAGGTTGCACCTGACTCTATATTCGGTTTGGATAAAGCTTTACTTGATAATTTATATTGGGGTTTTCAATAAAATTTAAATCCTTTTTCGAGGAACGAGGCATTATGTATAAACAACGACCACGACCTCATTCCACCGGCCTCCTTCTACAATCAGACATCTAGACGCACTGCCAGTTACCATCCCTACCTAGTTGATATTCCACCAATTCGCACTAAACGTTTCCAAATGTCTTTTATAATGCGCACAGCAAAAGAGTGGAACTCACTACTTGCGTCTGTGTTTCCGAGCGCATAAAACCCTAATCTCTTCAAAGTGAGAGTGAACAGGCTTCTTCTAGGTAAGCTCTCTCTATCGTCGACTTTGTCTCTGTCACCTCTGACCTAGACTAGAGTCAAGAGCAAACCCATCTAAAATAATAATAAAAAAATACCGGATGATGTTTTTACCGTCTTGAAAAAATTAGGGTATAATAGGTGGACGGAGTAGAAGCCTATGGTATACCTAGTTTTTTTTTTTGTTTTTTCAATAGCTGAAACCGAAATTGCTCTATCAATAAACACTACCTACACATTTGAAGTAAACTAGAAAAATAAAAACAGAAATTTTGAAAAAGCCTTATAGATCGTTACAAAATATCTAAATTCAAATCATACGCACTACGCAGGGTACGTAGTTTTTTTTTTTTCAAGAAAAAGAAACTTGGCATGATATTTTTAAGACGGTAAAAAAAGTCATCCGGTATGTAATAATAGTTTTAACTTTTAAACCCCTGATTAAAGTCAAGGTGCTTCGTGATTCCTCTAAGCAGAGACTTTAATTAGAGGAATCTCGAAGCTATCATATATTACCATCTCGTCAAAAGTCAAATTAAACTTGAGTTTTTAAAATCTTAATTATTTAGCTAAATATTTATCTAATTAAAATTGGAACAGAAGTAAAATTATGAAATGCTAATATGAAGTTTACCGAATCATTTTGTGTATTTTTTGTTGCTGACCGTATCTACTTTGTAAAGTTCCACTTAAAATTCTATAACACGATTAAAATCTACTAAAAAAGCTCTGTGAGTACTGGTATGGTTAATTTAAAATAAAAATTCCAAGCATGACGAACTAGACGTCTAGTTAGCACATTGACTTCAGATTTCAGCAACTTTTTAAAAGCAAGCTCGAAAATCAGTAGCGTTACAAACAAATAAAAGGGCGATGAATTAGTATCACAATTTCACAAGACGTCTAGTTCGTCCATTTTGGACCAGCGGTAACACGGTAGCGGGCGCGATTATCTGACTACAGTACATCGCGAGTTGTTGTAGCTGACAGTAGAGGTAGTGTGTATCTGGTTTCCACAGAAGAAAACAAATGAATGTCCCGCGATAGCTGTATTTCAATTCTGGGGGTCTACTCCCTAAGCACAAAGTCCGTAGTTTCGGCCATTTCGGCTCGTTACGGGCGTTTCCTACTCTCTATCAACTACGGACGTATGATTTGTTCGGGGCCCGAACGAAGAATGAATTACAACACGATTTAATATTTGTCCCTACTCCCGATCTGTTTTTGTCCGTCCGAAAAATTGGACTTGACACTTGTTTTGACGGATCTTTATGTCGGTTGATACGATATTAAAATCGTAATCATACTGTCGACGAAAGTAACAAGTTTAAGAAAAATTCGAAACTATGGCTGCTTTTTTAATGCTTAAAGAACTTCTACAGGAAGTGCGGAGGCGACACCGACGGTATTTACGCCAAAACTTTCGGTAGGCGAGTATTCCCGACGTTGAGTTCATAGGGAACTAACTATAGGCTCACACGGAAATCGTTTGAGGACAAGTCCTCGAACGAAAACGAACGTTTTACACAATATGTGTAATCGGGCGGGATTAGAAACACCTTTCCTCAACTAAGAAGACCTACAATTAGAGCGCAGTAGACAGGTAGATGAGACTACATCCGCTCATCAAGCCCGTCGGCAAGGGCAAAAAGTGAGAGACAGATGAGTGTAATTGATAGAAAGAAATAGGTATAGGCAATAGGTATAAAAAGAAATAGGCACCATATAAGCATTGTTTTTAGTAACAAAATAGTTCAACAACTATTTTGTTAATAAAAACAACCCTAACCCTAACGGGTTCTGCACCTCAAAAGGATAAAACGAAACCCTTATAGGATCACTAGTGTGTCTGTCTGCCCGTCTGTCACAGCCAATTTGTTCCGAATCTGATGAACCGACGTTGACGTATGAATTTTTGTGACCCAAACACGAACGTGTAACGTAAATAATAAATAAATTAATATTTACTTTGTAAGTATTATATTATTTTACTTTATTGTGAATGTGAAGACTATGTAGGTCATTGCTTTTTTTTTTTTTGTTTGTTTTATTTTTTCTCTCAGTTATTTTTAATCATGGTCTGGCAGTTTGAGTAATCTATGCGGCCTACCCCAATGTCCTTTCTTTGGTATTGTTCGTCGAATCGTTGAGCTCCTTAAGTTCTGAGTTGAGCTGCGCGATTACTGACAAATGCGTGCACTGATTGGACAGGTCCTCTCAATCTGTGTGGTTCTTTCTTCAAAAGACCATTTCAGACGCCAATCTACATGATCTTCACATGAAGTGACCAAGATTATGTCTGGACTTTATAAGAGACTGTGACCTCTGAGTTTGTTTCGGCCTTTCTTCTCAGAGTAGTCAGATAGGAAACGCCGACCTCATCTAGTATAAAAAAAAAAATAAAAAAAAAATAAAAAAATATTGACTTGTAAAAGTGTTTGTACAAACCTACTTACAGAAATAAAAATCATTTATCATTTATCATTTATCAATAAATACGAGTATATTCTGAATATCGTTGTTCAAAAGTTCAACATTGAATATCTATTAATCTGCGCTTTCTCTAACAAAAAAAAAAAATGCACAAACTAGCTCAGAAAAGGACGCTGAGTTGAATAACATATTTTTTATTTCAAGACGTAGTAATTTAATTTCAAATAAAATAATGTATGGGAAGCTGCCATTGTTCTTTATTCCCTGGATATTACATACATATGGTATAAAATATTGGTCGAATTCATCCTTAGAATAGTACTGGTTAAGGTAGAAGAATTGTGGTAAAAATGGCGATGAAATGTACGTAAATTATTAGAGATTATTAATTGGAGTATAGGTGAACTCAGTCCCATCACGCTAGGCGCCCACCATAGCCCCAACACTATGGACGCAAACGGCTATTTCATAATTGACCGAGCGAGCGGAGCGAGCAAAGCGCCTTTGCTTCAAGTCTGGCAAAATGTGTTGTCGTCTGTCAGTTTGTTGCTACCCCTCTACATGTCGTATTATACAACCAATCTGGATAGAACTTGGTATACAGACTTTATAGAATAATAGCTTATGCCCGCGGCTTCGCCCACGCGGATGTAGGAAACCTATACGATTTAACATTTCTCTTGAATCACTCTATCTATTGATGAAAACCGCATTAAAATCCGTTAATTAGTTTTTGAGATGAACATACAGACAGACGCGGCGGGGGACTTTGTTCTATAATATGTAGCGATTTTGTCATCAGGGATTTTTGATTGGAAGGGTACTTCTTCCAAAAAGGGGAAAAAAGGGGTACTGGATATCTCCGCCTTATGAGATCCGATTTCGATGGTTCTTTTTTATTTGTAAGGTAGTAAGGCGGCGGTAAGATTATTATTATTTTTGTTGCGGGATTGTGTATCTCTCTTGGTCTGGACCAAGAGAGATACACAATCCCGCACGGCAGCATATGGCGAGCTGTTGGGCAGTAGCGACCCCACGGAGCCTAATCTTCCGAGAGAACTCTTGTTCTTCCCCTCTGGCTTGCCTTTTTGGCCGGCTGGAGTGAATACTGACGAGGAACAGAACTCGCAGCTCTTTCTTGCCTTTATTGGCCGGCTTGAGTGGAGATTCACAAGAGCAAATGTGCTTGGGGGAAGGAAGTATTCCAGTAAGATGCTGGTGGGGATCTTGACCGTACTTCCGGGATTGTCCTGATAGACGTGGAATACCTCTCCACTCCTCAAGCATCAGAATCTCAGCAAGTGTTGCCCCCTTTCCGCTACATCACTATGTGCTAGCGAACGTTTCCGGGGGCCCATTGTTGAGTGTGCAAGTCACCCGCTGCCATTTAAGCCATGTATACGTATATTACATAACGTTAATCAGGCATGGGACATATAATAGTTCTTCCATAGTCCGAGTTACCTAAGCCCATAGCCCAATGTTTTGTTTCCATGTTCTGCAATAGTCCTATACCAGCCGGGGGTTGTCCTTGGGAAGTACTTGAGTGCATATAGGGATAATCGTCTGTTGGTGCCTCCTCATCATTTAAAATTGTCTAAAGGGCCTCTGCGAGTTGGCTTGGGCCCCTCGTACGCCTTCCAAAGGCCCGGATCCTAGGATCACGAAAAATGTAAAAAAAAAAATAATTATAATAATATCCTGGGACATTATACACATACGGTCATCTGATCCCAAACTGGGCAAGGCTTGTACTATGAAAACCAGATAACTGATATACTACATACACTACTTTTTTTTGTAAATATATACTTATATAGATAATTACATCCAGACTCAGGACAAACAGACATGTTCATGCACACAAATGTTTGTCCTGGATGAGAATCGAACCCATGATCTGCGACGTGATAGGCGGCCACACCAGCTGACCACGCCAGCTGGTCTGTCCTAACATAAAATCTCGTTTTACTCTATTGGCTCTACTGGTACATTAATTGGTGCAAAAAATTTTGTGCTTGCGAGGTCTCCTGTTTGCAGCACTACTCGTACCAGTTATTTGAAATTCAGCGTCCGCTGTAGCACCCGCTATAGTTCCATACTCTGGACAAACTCCAACGCGTCCATTTTAGAGTCTCTTTATACTTGGTGCTCCGTTTAATTGAAGTGGCTTCAATTTTGGATGAAGCACTTTTCCTTTTCTTAGTAATTAGTTTTGGTACAACACATTTGTTGAGTAGGTACTAAGTTTGAGGTACTGTGTGTAGAGGAGTGAAATGTTTGATTTTCCGGATTCTGTTTTCTGTTTTATTTTTTATCTTCACCTGGTTGACGATTAATAGAGGAGTATGGAAGAAAAATACATGAAGAAAAATACATACAACCCCCAATAAATTGGGATGAACGAAGATGCAAGATAGTGATGATATTAACCATCTACAATAAGCCGTGAAAATGGAGATAGAACTTTATTTCATAACAAGCCACAGCAATGAAAAGTGGACGCTATTATATTTATATATTTTACGAGTATATGTATGATATAGAAAACAATAAACAAGTTTTTATCCCATGTCAGAGCTAAAAAGCTTCAGCACACTTGTACGCCACACCACGCGTGTTCACTGGCCAAATCACGAAGCTGTGCTTCACGCGATGAAATGTCGTGTGGCGTGCCGTGTTATAAATATGCCCAAAGCCTCTTCTTATTCATAGGGCCAAAAAATAATACCTAATATAATCATAGGTATTTAATTACAATATTTATGCCTACAATGTGGTGGTGATAATGTGGTAATCACCAGGAGCTCTTCATTGAGCTTTTCTTGTCAGGTGACAAGTGCTATAGATTTCTTTATTTATTTATACTATTATTACCGTTGCACGCTGGTCAAATGAATAAATAAACTAAAAATGATTACTGTATGACGTCAAAGAAGTTACAAGATAATATATTCCAGGTTTAGAACCCACGTACAAACATGGCATAAACCACTAAACATCCTGAGTCACAAAAGCAAGAGTTTAGGAAAACAACGATGGACATTGATCGATCGACGAGAAGTTTACAGCGATGTCACTCACAGTTACCAAAACTTGGGACACAATGCAACTTTTTAGAAAGTTGTTGTAGGTATTTGTATAACCATTTATCTAAAGTTTGTATTTGAATAATTTATTAATTTAAGCTGTTTCGTGGGTAATTCCAGACTCGCACAGACCAGGGAAGCATGTCACAACAGAGAGGAGTTCTATATTCAGTAGTGGATGGAACAATGCTGCCAATGATGACGATGATGAAGATTTTCATTGGATTTTTTTATATATGTCGGAGCATCAACATGGATTCGGAAACGTCAAGTAGTGTACTTGGGTGAAGTCGATACAGGCAACACTAAATTGTCGGTTGTCAAAGATACCGACTACCGAAATTAAAGTTATTTTTCACTTTGTAGTGTTTTGATTTGGAAGTCGGTTTTATTTTTTGTTAATAAGTTTATTTTGGTATTTAAATATTAGTTCCTTATTGGCTGAGTTTCTCCAAAACATAACGCCGTATCTTAATAATGAACCCACCATTCCATGGTATGCTGTAACAATAGCGTCCGTTCCTATGACTGGAACGAACTTATATAAGGCATACGTCAATTTGCTGAGTCGGTTTGCCAATTCTACTGTGTGTTTTTTCCAATCCAATCGCTAGTTTATGGTTAAGCCTAAGAATTAAGAGGTGCTTACTTGATTTATTTTGTTATTAACATAGTGAATCTGCATCAATAGTTACAGTTAAGGCATGGTCTACTTACTAAAACCTTAACTATAATTAGAACCTTAGAGCCTAGACAAAGTGACATTCAATCTGCGTTAATGATGATGACAAGTCAAAAATATATTGGATTGTCATAAGCTAAGTATTGTAAAGGTTTCATTCAAGGACCAAGCTGGCAATGTCTGGATAGTCATGGCCATCCTTCTAATCCGGGAATACGTACGGTCTCCGATGAGGCGGTGAAAGGTATGAAAGTTATTTTATTCGTTTTAGGTTTTTAAAGTCGGTTTTGACTTTTTCAAAGTAATTTTTTCTGTGAGAAATATTGAACTTACCCTGGTGGTATACACCGAGCGAATAGTCGAATTCACGTCAAAAAAATACTAACTGAACACATAATATTAATTCCTAACACATCGACAATTACAATTGAATTTGTCACCACCAATAAAAGAGTTATTTCCCTTATATTTCTTCTGAAAACGCTTTCCAGTACGAGGGTGTTTCGTAATAAACTTAAGGAATGTGTATGGGCAGATGTTACGTGAATATACTGTTAATGCCCATCGTATATAATGTGCACGCTGTGTAGTCCGTAAAATACTGAGGGAATCCGCTTTTCTTTTGTTATGATGACTTAAAAAGATATCCTCATGTGAAATATGTGCTGAGTTGACAAACACAAAGACTGATTTGTTCCAACTACTAAATTGTGCTCTGCGAGCATAATTTTTTTAGCAACAGTTAATATACCAATAAATTTATTTAAAACGGGATATTTACTAATTTTAGGGTCCCTTGCCTCAAAAGGAAAAAGGAACCCTTATACGATCTCTCGTGTGTATGTCTGTCTGTCCGTCTGTTTCAGCCAATTTGCTCCGAATATAATTAATTAAGTATCATTAATTATTAGGTTGGGGAAAAAGTCTTTTCGCATTATAGTATGTATGAACTTGTAATAAAATCTCTTTGGCTATACTATTTGTATCTGGCTGGTTTTGGTATCATTGAAAGTTTAAATTTTAAAGAACATAATTCCAAATTCAAATTAGGAAAATGTGTGATTTTCATTTGTTTTTCGTACCGTCAAGATGAGTGAATCTAATGAAGAAATTCGATACATTTTAAAATTTGACTACAAAAAAGGTAAAAATGCAACGCAAGCCGCGAAAAACATTTGCGATGTTTATGGACCTAGTGTAGTAGAGAGTGTAGTGTCTGTGAGAGTAGCACAAATTTGGTTTAAGCGTTTTCAATCCGGGAATTTTGATGTCAAAGATGCACGCCGCTCTGGCTATTACGGATAAAATGGATGCCATTTTTGAAAAAGTAGAGCAAGATCGGCATATCAGTAGTTACGACGTAGCTGAAGAACTGGAAATTGACCACAAAACAGTTTTGGCGCATTTGAAAAAAAACTGGGTACACAAAAAAGCTCGACATTTGGGTACCTCACGAGCTCACTGAAAGAAACCTAATGAACCGTGTACTCATTTGTGATTCTTTATTACGACGTAATGAAACCGAACCATTTTTGAAGACGCTGATAACTGGTGATGAAAAGTGGATCACGTATGACAAGAACGTGCGAAAAAGGTCGTGGTAAAAGGCCGGTCAGGCTTCACAGACTGGCGAAACCCGGGTTACCTCGCAACAAGGTGATGCTGTGTGTGTGGTGGGATTGGAAGGGCATTATTCATTATGAGCTGTTACCACCAGGCAGGACCATCGATTTTGAACTCTACTGCGAACAACTGATGAGATTAAAGCAAGAAGTTGAGAGAAAGCGGCCGGAATTAATCAACAGAAGGTTTTTCATCATGATAACGCTAGACCTCACACATCTTTAGCCACTCAGCAAAAATTAAGAGAGTTTGGCTGGGAGGTGTTAATGCATCCGCCGTATAGTCCTGACCTTGCACCTTCAGATTTCCACCTGTTTCGGTCTCTTCAGAATTCTTTAGGCAGTGTCAGGTTAACATCACGAGAGGACTGCCAAAACCGCTTGTCGCGGTATTTTGACCAGAAGTCCCAAAATTTCTATAGCAATGGGATCATGTTTCTACCTACAAGATGGCAAAAAGTTATCGAACAAAATGGTACCTACATACTTTAGTTAAATGTAAATAAACTATATTAAAAAATGTTTTGAATTTTCTTAAAAAATGCGAAGAAACTTTTTCCCCAACCTATTATTATATATGTTTAACTAGCTGACCCGGCGAACTTCGTATCGCGTTTTTTTTATTTTTTTTATTAAATCATTTGTCATTTGTTGTATATTTAAGTACTTTGATATATTTTCCTTAGTTTACACAAAATAAATTTCTGAACCCACGCGTAAATATTTGACAACCAATATGTGTCAATCCTTTTTCATTACTGACATTATTTTTAAAATCTAAAATATGCCATTATCCGAATATTGTGGATATATCTTGTCGATTCGAAACCTTATTTAAATACGTTCTTTAATTTGACGGGAAAGTTTACCGTATCGACGGGATGCACATTAAATGTTTGACGTTACGAAACCCATGGACATTTTCTATTGGATTTTTTCTTTTATTTATTTATTTTTCCCGTCAATTTTTCAATGTTTTTAATAGTTACTCTGCTATTCGGGATGGAGACAAATATAACACAACAACAACCATGAAAATCGGTCCAGCCGTTCTCGAGTTATAAGTTTTCAAAGACACCCGACTTTGTTTTAAATATATAGATATATAATTAAGTTGAAATTTGGTATGTCCAAATACGGACGTGTAAAAGTTATTTAAAAAAATAGACGAAAATTGCCTAAAATCTAGAAAAAAATATAGAAAATAGTTCTATACCTACAGATTACAGGCAAACCTATAAGAAGTCTATGGTTTAAAATAACACGGTAAATCTCTCAATATTGTGCGTAAAAACTTATATTTACAGTTGGAATGTATGACTAACTTAAAGTTATTAACTTTCATATAAAAAAAGAACCATCGAAATCGGATCTCATAATTCTGAGGTATCCAGTAGCCGCTTTTTTGTCTCTTTGTGGGGGAAGTACCCCTCCAATCAAAAATCCCCGACGGTAAACAAATTCTAGAAAGTCGTAAAACCTGTATATTAAGTTTCGTCCAGATCAGTTGTAAATTCGTCCAGATCAGTTGTAAAATACGACCTGTAGAGGAGTAGCAACAAACGGTCATACGATTTGAAGCAGAGACGCTTCGCTCGCTTGGTCAGTAAAGTTAGTAGGTAGCTTAGAGTAAATCTTTGGATTTCTTGTAAAAAGGAATAAATAAAGTCCAATGTCCCTTGTAAACGTTATAATTTCTCGAAAAAATTTCAGACTGCCTCGTTGGTCTACTGGTTGCAAGCGCTACTGCTGAGCTGGAAGTCCTGGGTTCAATTCCCGTGGCGGACAAAATGTTATTCTTAACCGACTCAAAAAAGAGGTTCTGTATTCGACCTTTATGTATACGTATGTATGTATGTTTGTATGTCCGCAATTTTCTCAAAAACTTACGAACTGATGTTGATTATCCTTTCACTAACGTGATCCACGTAGTTTTAGAAAGGTTTTATTAGTATATAATACATTAGGTGATTATTCTTATGTATGAAGTTATATGCATAATAGTAGCTCCGGCATTTCTAAGCGGATTTTAATGATTCTGCCTTTCGTTAATCCTGGGTTTATGTATATAATTGTATATTAAACTAATGGAAAAATAAATTTACTTTAAAAAAACCGGTCAAGAGCGTGTCGGACCACGCACAATGAAGGGTTCCGTAGTTGGGATGAATTTATCCCAAGAACAAACTTAACATTGTAGTTGAAAACATGTTCTCCCATACATTCCAACTACAAATGTAAGTTTTTACGCACAATATTGAGAGATTTACCGTGTTGTTTTAAGACCATCGAGTTCTTATAGGTTCTCCTGTAATCTGTAGGTATTGAACTATTTTCTATATATTTTTTTTTTTTCAAAATTTTAGGCTTAGTACTTTCGGAGATAAGTGGGGAATGATCAATTTTCGTCGATTTTGTTAAATAACTTTAAAATGGTTTCTTTTAAAATTATAAAAAAATACATTTGAGACTCTTATAGTACTCGTAAGCCCTTTCATTTAATGTATCACACGGTACAGTTTTTTTTTTCTTTTTTCTTTTTTGCCTTCACAAGTCACAAGTCCGTGTTTGGGTCACAGAAATACATATGTGTACCAAATTTCAACTTAATTGGTCCATTAGATTCGGAGCAAATTGGCTGTGACAGACGGACAGACAGACACACGACTGATCCTATAAGGGTTCCGTTTTTTCTTTTTGAGGTACGGAACCCTAAAAAGTAAAAACCGACTTTAAAAACCTAAAAGAAATAAAATAACTTTCATTAAAAACTTAACAGCTTCTGAAGTCGATGTCTTCAATTCCTCAATACACCTTAGCTTGCCACCGACTTCAAAAGCTATTAAGTTTTTAATGAAAGTTATTTTTAACCGACTTCCAAAAGGGGAGGAATTTTTTTTTTTTTTGTTTGTTTGTTACGCGATTACTCAAAGACGGATGGACCTATTCGGAAAATTATTTTTTTGTTTGAAAGGGTATACTTCCGAGGTGGTCTCATATAAATTTTATTAACTTTGCTTGGGGAGTTTTTGAGTTAGCTTCAATAATGCGTATATTTACCACTTATTTTATATGGATGATGTGATGATGTTTTAATAACTTCCTATCACTGTTATTTACATGGCTATATCTACAATTATTGTGCTCAATTATGTATTTGAATTTGTGTGGGGTAGGTTCCACAACTAAAAAGTGAAAAATAAAAACTTTTTAGCAAAAAATAAAACCGACTTCTAAAACAAAACACTACAAAGTGAAAAATAACTTTAATTTCGGAAGTCGGTGGCAAAAAACGAAAATACAAAACCAAAGACACCGACTTCCGAAATTAAAGTTATTTTTCACTTTGTAGTGTTTTGTTTTAGAAGTCGGTTTTATTTTTTGCTAAAAAGTTTTTTATTCTTTTAAGGTTTTTGAAGTCAGTTTTTAAGTTTAAGGTTTTTCCATCTGGATTTTTCAGGCAGCCCGTAGTCTGGATTTGTGGTAGATGGCAATAGTGAGCGTATTACATGTAACTTAACTGTCAAAATAGGGGTGTAATATAGATACCTACACGTCTGCCAAACCCTTCGGGAATAAAAGCGTGATGTTTTGTTCTGTTATTCAGGTAAAGTTTTTAAGTAGTGCGCCAATTTTCATAGGGTGTTCTACCCATGAATATGAAAGACTTTCACTATGGGACCAACTTCGAAATCACGAAAAAAAAATCAGCTTTTTTTTTTAATTTAAGATGGGTTTGCTCTTGACTTTAGTGTATGTTGTGTTGTTTAGTGAATGTTTCATCGTTTTCACTATCGTATCGATAGTGAAAACGATGAAACATTTTATATAAATGGTTTTGTTTCAAAAACAAAAATATTTCGTTGAAACGTAGTTTTCGTTGAAGCAAAAAGTCTCATCAACCTTCATTACGTTTATTTTGGAACATAGTTTGAAGTTTCATTATTTGCGTTTTGACCTTTTTAACCTACTTACTTCAAAAAGAGGTTCTCAGATCGTCGGAATCTTTTTTTTTATGTATGTTCCCCGTTATGTTATTACTTGAAGACGGCTGGACCGATTTGGATTTTTTTTTGTTTGAAAGGGTATACTTTCTAGTTGGTCCCATTCTCATCAAGCCAGGATCTAATGTTATATACAGGCTGTCTGTTTACGATGTAGCGAAAATTAAGGGTGTGGTACAGACCATCAAACTGAACAACTTTTTCCCGGGGACCAACATCGTAAGCATGAAAAAAAAATTAGTCGTCTCATACAAAACTTCAATACCTACTTGACCAAATGTATGGAACGACAATTTTTTTTTCACGATTACGATGTTGGTCCCCGGGAAAAAGTTGTTCAGTTTGATGGTCTGTACCACACCCTTAATTTTCGCTACACCGTAAACGGACACCCTGTATAGGCACATCTATAGCGATTTGGGTACTTTTTATAGTAAGTCGTGCATTTGCGGAAAGCACCATTTAGTGAAGTAGAACTGATGATGAAGATGGTCACACAGATGAGTAGTTCCTACTCAATAATAAGTATTTCACGGGTTGCGATTCGATTAGGTACTTTAATAATGGTTGCTAAGCAGTTTAATGCTCGTCACGATACATATGGTGAAGTGTAGCTGATGGTGACTTTACCATAAGCTCCAGTTCTTCTGGTACTTACCAGGAGAACTCTTCAATAATTAACGTCCCTGCATCGGGAAAAGAAATATTTTGTAAAAGGTGATGAGCAGTTGACATTAGGCTATAGTAACTTAGATAAATTACAAACGGATCCATTAAAAAGTGAAAAAAAAAACTGTTTTGCAAAAAACCAACCAACTACTAAAAAAAAAAGCACTACAAAGTGAAAAATAACTTTAATTTCGGAAGTCGGTGGAAAAATACTAAAATACAGATCCAAAGACACCGGCTTCCGAAATTAAAGTTATTTTTCACTTTGTATTTTTTTTTTTTTTGTTTTTGAAGTTGGTTGTTTTTTTCGGTACCTACCTGCTCGATTTTAGTATAATTATGCCTAAACGCATTTTTAAACTTTGGTTCGTGGCTCATTTAGCACCACAGGCATTGTAACCCCCGATGTATGTAGAGGGTATTTTTTTGGCATGGTAGCTCCCAAACGTATGGCTCGATTTCAATGCGGTGTTTTTTTTTATTTTTATAGAAGACTGGTTTAATTTGATTCGGTAGAATAATTACCATGAAGTTTTCATAGAAATTGTTCTACTAGAGTTGCGTCGCGACTCGCACCTGTACGCGGGAGCTTTTAATCAGGATGGTTTTTAGCTATGGTTCATTAAAACTAAGCTTTTGAATTTTCAGCTCACACTTGAGTCAGGGGTCGATCGATCAGGTTAAGCTACGCTTGCCACAGTTAGTCCGTAGATACTAAAATACAAATCCAAAGACACCGATTTCTGAAATTAAAGTTATTTTTCACTATGTATTTTTTTTTTTTGAAGTTCTTTGGTTTTTTTTTTTGGAAAAAATCTTTTACAGTTACGTCCCAAGACCCCCATGCCTCGGAAAGCACGTTAAGTCGTTAGTCCCAGCTCTCATTCGTGGATCTTTTTACCCAGTAACTGGATTGTGGAGGTCAGATAGATAAAATACTTTCATACTTTCAATAATTTAACTGCATCAGGTTAGACTGGAAGACGTCCCCAACATAGTTGGGAAAAGGCCCGGCAAATGAGGCAGATACAGAGTTGAGTGAGGCTTTGAGCGAATTTTGCAGAATAGCATTACAACTGTCAATCCTTTCGTCCACAGTCAATTTCAAGTTCGTATATCAATCTAAAAGGCACCAAAGTAACTTATTACTAAATTCAATATCGCTTCGCAGTGGCTTTTAGTCCGTACAAATTGAATGCCGGTTTTTCTGACTACCTGACGCCTATGTGTAGTCCAGTTTTATAATATCTTATACTACAAAATAAATAAAAACTGATGTGTCTGTTTGTAATGTCAATACTTTAGACATATAAACAGCTTTTTACTTAATGCATATGAGAGTAGGTATATAAGAATAAAAAACTTTTTACAAAAATCCAACCGACTTCCACAAAGAAAAAAAAACACTACAAAGTGAAAAATAACTTTAATTTGGAAGTCTTTGGATCTGTATTTTAGTTTTTTATTGGTGGAAAGTTCAATATTTCTGACTGACAAAAATATGGAAGATTTCAACTGCCAATGACTACAATATTTTTATTGCTAGAGTACTGGTTGAGCATTCAAAAGATAGGTCATATTTGTAACAATTTTAAGGTCGGATATAACTTGCGTATGACGTCACACTGCAAGTGCACGCGCATGCACGCGACCCTCTACTTGTCACTATGTATCGAAAATATATCAATTCGTTTAGCGCAGTAACGTATTTAGCTAGATCAGCTGTTATTCTGGTGTCTTTGTCAGGAGTTGATAAAGCACTACCAGGAACTAAAGAGAAACAATAGTAATATTGACCAAAAGAGGATTAATAATAAATATGAAGTTGACAATAGCAAAGTAATGTCAAATTTCGTCTCATATCGGCTGTAAATCTGCTCAGAAATGAAAAAAACCCAATCGAAGAAAGCTTGTATCAAAAAGAATGCAATGAGCCTAAAATATCTAGTGCCGAGCAAATACAATAGCTACGGCAGCGTCAGAATTAGTCAAGCAATTAAATGTTTTGATTTGATTTGATATGATGTGTTTTGAAAGGATTTGGGAAGGTGACCAACCCAGATTTATTGCGTGACCCTGTAGATTCTAAGCGCGTTCATGACTAGACGTCCCATATTTCAGAAATGCTACGCACGTTTGATTTGTAGGAATAAACGGAATATTAGGTTATTGTGACACCCACCGCATTACAAAGAGATGCCGTCATTCAGTTTGGAAGCTTAATTTGTTTAATTAAGAGATCTGTACAGGTCAGCTATTAAAACTAAAACTAAAACTAAGAACATGACGTGGGCGTCGATTTATTGTATAATTTTAGAAACAAGTTATGGCAGACTGAAAGTTTAGTAGCCATTAAACTCATTTCACTTTTCAACAGTCATTAAGAGTTTTAAGCCAAGAAGTGACAATGATTTATTATGCCCTGGAAACTTTTGACCTGTAATACAAAAACCGTGCAGTTTGTGCGTTTACGTTTTTTGAATCGAGCCACTATGAGCTAAGCACCGACCGCGGAGTAAATGTGACGTAAATTCGAACGATTTTAAATTTAAAAATATTCGCTTCGCGCATGATATCTATTTAGTTTTAAAACTTTACTCATATCTATGAGTAATAGGTATAGTGTATAGACTAGAATGCTAGGATAATTCTTTCGATAAAAAATCTTTCAAATGTATGTACGTTAAGTATGTCTATTTCACGCATTCGTGCTGTGGCCTCTGATCTTAAAACTTCAATATTAACGGCCGCTTCTGACACCGATGCAAAAAGGACCAAATATTTATTTGAAAATTGTCGAGACTATGAATACGGCACAGTCATTGTCGACCTTTTACACCGCGGTTGTGGTCGATATTTTCAGATTCATATCTCTCTGATTGATGTAGATAAAAATCTACAGGACGCCACGTCGCTTCTATACAACGTACCTCTAATATTTTGCGGACAGAATGCTGTATTCTTTACCTCTCACATATCAAAATAAATTTGATTTTTTATTTTTTACAAATAATAAATACAACCGACTTCCAAAAAAAAACACTATAAAGAAACACAAATCGGTGTCTTTGGATCTGTATTTTAGTTTTTTGCCACCGACTTCCAAAATTAAAGTTAAGTACCTACCTATTGTTTTTTGGAAGTCAGTTATTTATTTTTTGTAATAAAATATTTAGGTAATACAAGATAATATAATCATTTAAAAATCATGAGATTACCCCAAACCAGTTTGGGTTTATGCCAGGTCGAGGAACAGTGGACGCCACTTTTGCACTCCACCAATTGTGCGAGAAGTACAGACGTGCACACAATAACTTGCACATGGTGTTCATTGATCTGGAAAAAGCGTATGATAGTGTACCTCGGGATGTCTTGTGGTGGGCTTTGAAAGAGAAAGGTTTGCCCGGGAAGTATGTAGAGTTAATTCGTGCTATGTACAGTAAACGCTCAAAAGTCCATAAGCATGCTAAGGATTACATTGCTATGAACTGTGCGAGCACGAAACAGTACGTGTGCGCGTATGAGCCAACATTCCGCAGATAACACACACTAATGAATTGTCGCATGTCGTCGTACTACGCGAAATAACATTATATTTCTGTTGAATTTAGAATAACTCGTCATAGTGGCGACCTGTTCTTACCATTGCATTGCTAAAATTCGCATAAATATAACATGTGCTGGTAGCTGTTTGGGCTAAGCAATGGTTTCACGATCAATGAAGTCTGAGTTCGAATCTTAATCACAATGTTGGACTGTTTTTTGTTTCTTTGGACCCATAATAATATATTTCTATTTTAAGCAAAACTTGTTAGATGTTTATCTTCATTTATTATTTATAAAGTAAGTTAAATATTAGTTATTGTATTATTATTTAACTATTTTTGTGGTTTTTAATTTATCTTTTCGGTGTTGGAAGGTTTAAATAAAAAAGGCGTGCTGAATGGTAACAAAAATGTTAATTCGTTTTATTTACTTATTTATAAAATTAAAAAACTTAAGAGAATTGTGACGTTACATTTCTACTAGATAAAAGAAGTTTTTTTTTGTAACCGTTCATAGGATTTTTTGTTGTATACCCACTTAGTCAATTCATAATAACATAACAAAGAAAGGATATTCTAATAACACATATATAATTGTCAATACCTATTTCGTTTTCTATGATCTACCTTTCTAACTTTACGAAATGAGTGACCAAGCGAACAAGATAAAGAATATTATATTTCTGTCCCATTACTTCCAATCAAGTAAAAACTTACAAAAAGTCAAGTACTGCGTGAGATTTGAACTCACGGCTCACTGATTCACGCATCTATCTGCACACGCTTATCCGCTAGGTCATCTTTACACATGTTATAACTTTGAAATTATGAACTACAATCAGTTGTTGACAATAATTTTGCATGTTTTTGTTCTTGGAAATAGAAGGTCTTAAGTCTAAACTAAACGCCAAGCTATTGCTTTGTGAGTTTGCTTATCGACTTTTGGTCGCAACTGTACAGTCAATCTTGTGCCTACGTCCGGTCGGCTGCTGGCAACACCGACGAGTTCAGTGTGGCGGTAGGCTTGCACCAGGGGTCGGCTTTAAGTCCTTACATCTTCCTGTTGATTATGGACGCTCTGACAGCGGACATACAGGAAGAGGCACCCTGGTGCATGCTATTTTCCGACGACATCGTTCTTGTCGGTGAAGATGGACCTGAGATCCAGAGCAGATTGGAGAAATGGCAACGGAAACTGGAGAATGTCGGCTTGAAAATCAGCAGTACCAAGACCAAGTATATGTTCTGCGATTTCGGCGGTCTCTTTAGTGCCGGAGCCATAGCGCTTGATGGCGCGCTTCTCCCGGTCTGCTCCGACTTCCGGTATCTTGGTTCACTCGTGCAAAGCAATGGCGAACTAGACCGGACTGTTAAGCACAGAATTAACACTGGATGGATGAAATGGCGGCAGGTCACGGGAACAATCTGCGACTCCCGCTTTCCCCTTAAACTCAAGCGGAAGATTTATAAAACAATGGTTAGACCTGCTGTCTTGTATGGATCAGACTGTTGCATGCAGCCGAGATGAGAATGCTAAGAGGGATGTCTGGTATTACGCGAATGGATAGAATAAGAAATGAGTATGTAAGGGGAAGTCTGAAAGTGACACCGGTGACTGAAAAGTTGTGTGGAAATCGGTTGTCATGGTATGGGCATATGATGCGGAGGAATGAGGAAAATGTCGTCAGGAAAGTGTTGAGTATGAACGTGGAGGGCTATACGAGTAAGGGAAGACCAAAGAAACGATGGATGGACTGTGTGAAAGATGATATGGCCAGAAAGGGAGTGACTACCGAGATGACGACTAATAGAGAAGTATGGAAGAAAAAGACATGTTGCGCCGACCCCAAATAAATTGGGACAAGGGCAGGAGAATGATGAATCATTTAAAAATCAATATATTCTTAGTTCTTGAAACTGTATGTGTTTGATGGATATAAGACTATTAATTTCGGGAAAATTTGGTTATTGATTTATATTGATGACTAGATGACCCGGTGAACTTCATATCCCCTACATATATTTGGGAAAAACCCAATTGTCAGGGATTGGTCGGCACAATAATGTCTTTCCGGGTCGTAGTGGAATGCTACTCGTTCCAGGTTTACAGGAACACTGCGTCTGCGGAATCGCTGTATTTCATTGTTTCATGCTCGCTGCTGTTGTGTTTGGTGTGCCCAAACTCGTTCCTTTATAAACCTATCTACTTCATTATTATTCACCGTGGAACGCAATTCTGCCATACCAAAACGAATGTTATAATCTGTCTCTCAGTGGTCGTCAGTGCGGTTTGCACGTAAGGTAGCTCGTCGCACATTTGATTGACTTCGACGACCTAAGTCAGGTCGTCTTCTCCTAGGCATTTTAAAACAATAGCAGTAAAAAAAGTTCTCGCGCACTGACTAACTGATGATAGATGTTAATAATCGTCATGAAATTTATTTCGACAATCAACTGACACTTTCAAAAATTTTTATTTCTGAAACAGAACACACAATCTAATACCAAGTTTGCTGTTATACAATATGATAAGCAATCAGCACGGCTATATAATAAAATAAATAAAGACATATATACACTGAACATCCACATACAGCTAAGAAAATGCTAATAGAATGGTTAAAGTCGCGCACATATACAGACATTGAATTATTGGTACAATAAGTGGAAATTAGTTATACTGGCACCACCGTAGGTTTACGTGCATCCTCCCTCATACACACATCACACACCACACACACTCTATACACCTTACACACCCCACGCACATCACACACTTCGCACACCCAACACACCTACATTAATTTATTCATTCTGTTTATTAGGCTAGTTATAAAAATTTAAATTGTAAGATGTACAAACAGCCAAAGGTATGGAAGTGCGGAGTCTCCTAACACATTCGTCATCATGCTTAAAAGGAGACTCCAATCGAAACTAATGTAAACGAGTTGGTACAGAAATAAACATTTAATTATTTATTATTATAACTGTTTTGTATCCCAACTAAACAGACCAAAGAGATCGGACCTACAGCTATGAATGCATCTATAAATATTTGATGACCGAGTGACACTTTTTTATTTCTAAAAAGACAAAAAACATCAAATGTTTCACTGCTAGGAACATTTTGTATTGGAAAATTAAATTGTCGTTTTTAGTATTTTCCGTTACTTATAATGTATGTTTCTCACCGTTTAAACCTTCCGTAAACTTCCACAAATATATCAAGATCAAAATTAGACAAATCGGTCCAGCCATTCCCGAGTTTTAGCGAGACAAACGAACATCAATTGATTTTTATATATGTAGATTTAAATGATTATGATTTTCATTTTGTTGATTATAATTTTACTTATAGTCACCCTTTTCCACCCACGTCTGCATTCGCATGAGCTTCGCAATGATTAATGCGGATGCGGAGGTCTTAATAAATGCTTAATAAAAGCTTCGTAATTGCGGACGCGGATGCGAATATCCGCAATATCTCTGGTTCCGATGGCCATCTGTGATCTTCAGCATCAGTTCACCAAATACTCAGTAGAGTTACTATCATATAAAAATACCCAAATCGCTATAGGTGTGCCCATAAAATTTGCCCTCATCAGATTCTGACTTGGTGCCAATGGGACTATCTTGAGAGCATACCCTTTCAAACAAAATACAAGGTTTTTCAAAATCGGTCCACAATTGACGGAGAAGTTGGTAAACATAAATAAAAAATAATACCTAATAATAAACATACATAAAGTCGAACATATTATAACGTCCTCCTTATTGGAAGTCGGTTAAAAAGGTGGGCCAAATACACTGTGTGGTTTTAGTCAGTAATAGTCCGATAGACTCCTCCGCCCACCTCAGGGCGAATGACATCCATCCAGACGAAAAAAAAAGAGCTTCACTTACGTCACGACCGAACTCGAAGTTCCTTGGTTCAAAAATAAATTGTAAAGATGGACAAAACCACTAAATAACATTAAATAATTTCAATCTGATCGAAATAATTACTAATAATTCATCACACTTAAAACTTTACCTCAAATAGGAGCTCCTGAAGTGTTATGAAATCAACACGACTGGGGGAAATATATTTTACTTTCAAAGTAAATTTTGATATATTCGGCTTAGTAGTTACGAATAGGTCCTATATATTAATATGCTAGCTTTTGCCCGCGGCTTCGCCCGCTTGGTTGTCGGAAATTATCCCACAGGAAGGCACTACCGGTATCAAAAGTATACTATGTCCTAACCCAGGCGATAGTCTACCGATGTGCCAAATAACATTCAAAGAAAGAAACTCACTCTCGCATTTATTTATTAAAATACCAGTCTGTCGAGACTCTTCTACAGAAATGTATTAGGTACTTAAATTAATAAAAAAGTTTCTTTAATAATATAATTCAATCATGATTCGAAAGACACGTGGCGCCACCTATTATCATAAGAACGTTATTGTTGTTTTCCTCGGAAACAGTACTCTTTTCGAGATAAATCGTACCCTATGTCCGTTTCTGTACACGTGACCACGTATATGCAAAATTTCAGGATGATCGGTTCAGTGGCTTAGGTGTTAAAAGGTAGCAAACAAAAAAACAAACTTACGGATCGGATTTATAATATTAAGTTAAGATATAGGACCTATTCGTAACTGCTAACATACATAATATCCCTTGGTAATCCAAGGGATATTATGTAAGGTATTTAGTAGTTGGTTTTGAAGATCAGAAACAATCGTTACATTTAAAATACTGGTATTCCGCTGCATTCCTTTAGATTAGAAGCCGACCCCAACGTAGTTGAAGGCTAGGCAGATGATGTTATGTCCGCTTCATGTGCTACATAACTTTTGCCTTCATGTTTTCGTGTATCTGTGCCAGGTCAGGAAAAGTTATTGGGTTTATTCATCAGGAATTTCCATAGATAAGGTTATGAGTGGGAATTTTTCAGCAGCCCAGATTCTAGATTTGATCATCTATATGTCCTTTTCGTGAGTGTACTATTTGTATTTATGCCTCTACATTACACATTTGGAGATTAAAGGCGTGATGAAAATAAAAAAAAATCCGGCCAAGTACGTGTCGGGCCACGCACAATGAAGAGGTCCGTAGTTGGGATGAACTTATCGCAAGAACAAACCTAAAATTGTAGGTGAAAAACATCATGACATCAACTGCAAAATTAGTTTGTATACATAATATTGTGTGATTTACCATGTTATTTTAAGACCATAGACTTTTTAATTTTTTATAGTTTTTCCTGTAATCTATAAAGAAATATGTTTTTTTTTTTTTTTCAAAATTTTAGGTTCAGGAGTTTCGGAGGTAAGGGAGGGGGAATGGTTAATTTTCATCTGTTTTCTTAAATTTACTTTTAAACTATTTATTTTAAAATTGTAAAGAAATACCTATCTAGGACCCTCACAGTAAGTACTTTCATTTGATATATCACACGGTACAGTTTGCATTTCTTTTTTTTTTAATTTGAGGTGGGTTTGCTCTTGAATTTAGTCTAGGTCTAATTTTCTTATTTGGCCACAAATGTGACCCCATATTCAAAATTTATTTATTTACGTTACGTGTCCGTGTTTGGGGCACATATTATATTGGCTTTTGCCCGCGGCTTCGCCTGCGTGGATTTAGGAAAACTATACGTATAAACTTTCTCATATCTATTGATGAAAACCGCATTAAAGTCCGTTTAGTAGTTTTTGAGATCATTGCGAACATACAGACAGACAGACGCGGCGGGGGACTTTGTTTAATAATATATAGTGATACTAAATTTCAACTTAATCGGTCTATTAGATTCGAAGCAAATTGGCTGTGACTGACGGACAGACAGACAGACATACGATGCACGAAAACCAGTTTGGTTTTAGACCTCATTTGTCTATAGACAGTGCTATACTGTGTCTTAAGCATATCGTCAGATACTACACGGATCGTAGGACCCCTTTACACGCGTGTTTCCTCGACTTGTCTAAGGCCTTTGATCTGGTGGCATATGATATCCTTTGGGATAAGCTGGACAGTATTAATTGCTGCGTGAACTTGTGACTATTTTCAAGTATTGGTATACGCATCAGGTCAACAGCGTCACATGGGCCGGGGCAATGTCGGAGCTGTATCAGAGGGAGTGTGGAGTGAGGCAGGGTGAATTGACCTCGCCAACCATTTTCAACCTCTACGTGGACGCGCTGATTGTCGCGTTTAGCAGTCGGCATGTCGGTTGCCATGTTGATGGCGTTTGCATCAACAAGTTAAGTTATGCTGATGACATGGTGCTGCTGAGCGCGTCGGTCCGAGTACGCAGGGAGGCATGGGCTAAAATACAATGTTAGCAAAAGTCAATGGACGGTCTTTGGAGCTAGCGGTGCAAAATGCCTGGAAAATGTACCATCAAATCTTCTCAATGCTGTTCCCCCAGATAGAGTGGACCATTTGAAATATTTGGGGCATATGGTCACGGCTGACCTGAGCAGAGAGCTTTGTCGAAAAGAGCGAATATGCTGGCCCACAGGTTTGCACGTTTTTCTAACCACGTTAAGATCACCCTTTTTAAGGGATATTGCACCTCACTGTACACGTGCAGGCTGTAGGCTCACTACACACAAGCGAGCTACAGTGCCCTCTGCGTCCAGTATAACAACGCGTTCAGGGCAGTGTTGGGGCTGCCCCGCTTCTGCAGCGCCTCTGGCATATTTGCGGAAACGTGCACCGACTGTTTTCACGTCACCATCAAGCCAAGTTGCAATACTGTTCTGGTGATGATAGCTGAGCGATTTGAGTGCCCCTACATTAGACAATGGTGTAACAGACATTGATAACCAGGGCACACAATTTTGATTGACCTTTTACCTTGACATGTATTTATAATGACTGGTTCATAATGATTGTATTATTTTACATGAATTTTTTAATTTTAATTTTTAATTTAATTTTTAATTCTGTGGCCCTGACAATTTGTATCTTTTAATCTTCGTTTATTTTAATTGCATTGACATTTCATTTTAATTTTAATTCTGTGACCTTTTTAGTTTGTCATAGATTTTTTTTTTTTTTTTTTGTGATGGGTTTGCTCTTGACTCTTGGCTCAGAGGTGACAGAGACAAAGTCGACGATGGAGTGAGCTTACCCAAAAAAGCTTATTCACTCTCACTTTGAAGAGATTAGGGTTGTATATAATACGTTCGGAAACACATACGCAGGTAGTGAGTTCCACTCTTTTGCTGTGCGCATTATAAAAGACATTTGGAAGCGCTTAGTGCGAATTGGTGGAATAGCAACCAGGTAGGCATGGTAACTGGCAGTGCGTCTAGATGTCCGATGGTAGAAGAGGGCCGGTGGAATGAGGTCGTGGAGTTCTCGGGCACACTTTCCGAAGTACAATCTGTAGAAGACCGACAAGCAGGCAACCTTGCGGCGAAGAGCCAAGCTATGAAGCTTGGCATCCACCAGTTTTACGTCGCCGTTTCATTGTATTAAGTTTCATTTTATTCTAATCTATTATGTGGCTGCATAGTGAAATTTTAATTTAATTTTATTTTATTATTATTATGGGTTTTGCCGGAATTAAATAAAATTTATTTTTTATTTAATTTATTATAGAAGTGAACCTGTAAGGGTTCCGTTTTTCCTTTTGTGGTACGGAACCCTAAAACATGTAATTCAGCGACCGTTTTCATTCATCCATCCACTAAACAAAAACTTGGCTCATTGCCACCCTACCAGCGAACACCGTAATGTTCACATTCGGTAGGATATTGGAACTTTTTTATGACAGAAGAAAATCGAACATTTTCTTCGACTCCTCAATATCTGTCACTTTTTGTGAACACCTTATGTTAATAAAGTAAGAATTTTGTGGTTTTTTTGATGGAAATGAAAGAATCGAGCGTGATACTGCGAATATGAGACGGTTTCTTTACGCCCATTCTTTAGGTTACGAGTGAATTATATTTTTCGCCTCTTGCTTTTCTCCCAACGACTACTTTTCGCTTCATAATCCACTCAGAACGCTTCAAGTAAGTTTTTGCCACCATTTCTGTCGATATCTCTACTGATAATAAAGTTGAAGAGTTTGTTTTTTTTTTGTTTGTTCGAACGTGCTAATCTCTGGAACTGTCAGTTGGATTTGACAATTTTTTTTTACATGAATGCTTTTTAACATCACGTTAGGATATGTAGGAGCAAAAAGGAAAAATTTCAGAAAGAACGCTAAGCAAAAACGGATATTAATAATGTGGGCAGGCGATGTGAAGCGATGTGGTGGGTCCGGGGATACAAGAAATTTCACGCGCACGAAGTCGTGGGCAGAATTTTTCTGTGATTATGATTGCCTGGCCTGTTACCAAATGTTATGAAAATAAGGTAATAGGACATATTATTATGAGATTGTTTCTATATATTTATGTTTACTTGGTATACAGGCACCTAGCTTTTGTTAGCTTTACTGTGTTCAGTATACAGGGTGATTTTTAAAACATGCGACAAAATTTAAGGGGGTGTTCTACCCATCAATATGAACAACTTTTACTATGGGACCAACTAAGAATTCGCAAAAAAAAAATTACCTTCCCATGTAAAAGCACATACCCGATTGGACCATTTTGTATAAAAAGGTCGAAATTTTTTTGCGAATTCCGAGTTGGTCCCATAGTAAAAGTTGTTCATATTGATGGGTAGAACACCCCTTAAATTTTGTCGCATGTTTTAAAAATCACCCTGTATAATAATAATAATAATATCCTGGGAAATTTTCACACACGGTCATCTGATCCCAAACTAAGCAGAGCTTGTACTATGGAAACCAGATAACTGATATACTACATACACTACTTTTTTTTTGTAAATACATACTTATATAGATAATTACACCCAGACTCAGAACAAACAGACATGTTCATGCACACAAATGTTTGTCCTGGATGGGAATCGAACCCACGACCTGCGGCGTGATAGGTGGTATCTTAACCATCCACGCCAACTGGCCTGTCGGCATATAGGGCCTGATGTCATTTTTCTACTTCTTACACTAGGAGCTTGGTCACTCTTAAAGAAGCAACCAGCTTTGATTAGAGTATCTTTGTCTATTTGATCGTTTGCCTTCTTTGTTAATGTGCATTCAACGTCTATTTTATAATAGGTAGGTACTCTAAACTTAGTTTTGGTTTTGAAAAAGTCAAAGTAAGTGAAAAAGTAGGTATATGAAATCCTGCTAGTGTTCTGACAATACGATCAGTACTCATCCAGCTGTAAGAAGACTCTTATAAGATTAGTGTAAATCATATTATTGACTCGTGATCTAACTTTTGAAAAATCCCTATTTAATCTTTTGAAATTAAATCATATTTCACTCACGAAAGTTGTGACACGAAATTATGAACTTAATCTTCCACCGATTCAGTCCAATTACCTTCATTATGACTTCGGAAAATTCTTCATTCAGGTAATCTGATATGACTGATTCTTTGTCGGTAAATCGTACTTACTGTGAATTGTTCCAAATTAATAATGAAATTCAATAAAATTCGTTTCATTCCAATTTCCATTATTAATTATTCTCCAACACTATCAAACTTGAGCCAGCTCGACCGTCACAATGCCTTCTGTTTTTTTTTATTCAATATCAGCAGCTAAGCTCTTCCCTAAACAATAAAAATTTACTTTAAAAAAAGTAAATACCGACTCTAAAAACCTAAAATAAAAAAAGAAAATACTTTCATAAAACAAGAGAGACAAGACATTTATTCATATAACTTCATACATCGGCATAGTTACCTAATGTACCTACTATATACTAACCTTTCTGAGACTTTATAGCAGACCCTTTATAGCAGAACTCCTTATGTCATAATATTATTTTGCATAACAACGGATAGCATAAACTTCATTTCGCAGAAAATCGTTTGGCATACACTCATTTATCATACATTCAAAACTCATAATTTTGTAAGTCAGAATCATCTGCATAAATCTGATATCCATAATAATTAAAAAGTAGAACCATCACATTGTAGAAAGTTCACAGGCAGAATCGTTTTTAACCGACTTCCAAAAGGAGGAGGTTATCAATTCGTCTGTATGTTTTTTTTTTTTGTATGTTTGTTACGCGATTACTCAAAGACGCATGGATCGATTTAGAAAATTCTTTTTTTGTTTGATAGGGTATACTTCCGAGGTGGTCCCATATAAATTTTATTAACTTTGATTGGGAAGTTTTTGAGTTAGCTTCAATAATGAGTATATTTCCCACTTATTTTATGTGGATGATGTGATGGTGTTTTAATAACTTCCTATCACTGTTATTTACATGGCTATACCTACAATTATTGTGCTCAATTATGTATTCGAATTAGTGTGGGGTAGGTTCCACAACTAAAAAGTGAAAAATAAAAACTTTTTAGCAAAAAATAAAACCGACTTCCAAAACAAAACACTACAAAGTGAAAAATAACTTTAATTTCGGAAGTCGGTGGCAAAAAACGAAAATACAAAACCCAAGACACCGACTACCGAAATTAAAGTTATTTTTCACTTTGTAGTGTTTTGTTTTGGAAGTCGGTTTTATTTTTTGCTAAAAAGTTTTTATTTTGGCATACATTTCATATCGAGAGCCATTAAAAGACAGAATTATCATATCTCAGAAAGTTTACAGTTAGAATCATCTTTGGCATACATTTCCATTTCCATAATAATTGAAAGACTCGGCTGTCACATTACAGAAAATTCACAGTTAGAATAATTTTGTATTTCTTACCTTATTAATAAAATTGATTGACCACTTGTTTAATTTAACATATATGTGGTTTTTATTTCCCTGTAAGAAGCATGCAAACATGCAAACAAGCATACACCATGCATGCAGCATGTAACATGCAGCAGGCATGGTTTTTGTCACGCCTCTGGCGCTGCGCCGGTCCCACGCGAGAATATCGTCACAGGTGCTTTTAAAGCTCACCGCCGCAGCTTCGGCTTGCTGGCCGGCGCGGCCGGCCAGCCTCAGCCTAGCCGTGGCAGCGGGCATTGAAACAAAAACTTTTGTAGCACAACAGAGAGTGACCAGTTTTAGGTATTTGGGGCACATTGTGACGGATGACTTGTCCGATGACGCGGATCTAGAGCGGGAGCGCAGGGCATTGGCGGTTCGGGGGAACATGATTGCCCGTAGATTCGCTCGCTGTTCTATTCCAGTTAAAATCCCTTTGTTTACATATTGAGTTTTTAAGACAATATTTTATTTTTAATTCAAAATTAAAAGTTCTATTTCATAAAAATGACAATATGCCTAATAAAGTTATTCCAAATGAAATCCTGCGATCTTCTTAGTATGCCAAGTGAAATTGTACCAAATAATCGTCGCTCTAAATAAACGTTATGATAAACAAAATAAAATTCTACTATCTTAAAAGTATGCCATTGTAAACTCGGACACATAAACATTCGGCCAAACAATAATTATAATATATTAAAGAATTTTTATACCTTAAAAATATTCGTTTAAAGAAGGTTATGCCAAGTGTGTTATGCCAAATAAATTTCGGAGCATTAAAATTCTGCCAGATAGAGGGAACCCTTCTGAAACTACATAGATCACGTTAGTGAAAGAATCATCAAAATTGGTTAATTAATTTATGAGAAAATCGCGGACATATAAACATACATACATACATACGGGTCGAATACAGAACCTCCTTTTTAAGTCGCTTAAAAATATAATATACGAGGAAGCTTATGCATAAGATGAACAATTCATACGTTTCCTGAAAGCCTTTCACGTATGATATAAAACAATATTATTATCCCTATGGTTTCATATCCCATGCCAAAATATGTGACAATCCAATATGCTTTGGTGGAACGCGCATCTTCATAAAGACCATCCCTCTTTCCTAACAAGATCAACACAAATCATATTATATCTGTACTGGCTTTTGCCCGCGGCTTCGCTCGCGTTGCTATCGGAAAAACTCCCACGGGAACGTACTACCGGGATTAATTAAAAGGGGATATTATTAATTGCACATTAAATAAACAATGACCTATCAATTCATTTCCATCATTTATATACTTTTTACATCAAAAAAACACTGACTGCACAGCAAATTAACCAGAGCGTACATACATAATACTCAGACTCATAGCAAAATGACATGGTGACTAATATTAACTCCGAGGTTAGGTTTGGTTAGGTTACTTTAAACCCTTTACACATAAATAGGAGCTCCGTTCTAGGATGCAAGAGCGAGCAAAGGGCACGAAGGGTAAGTTAAAATAATTTGTTTTCTCAAGAATGATAAAAGGTAAGGTAATAAGGTTTAATGTGCGCTAGTCATTATTAGCGCATTAATAAAAAAGCTTTATTGCGGTGCGCCACGAATATAAATTGTTTCTTATTTAGTTATATTTTGAGTTGAGTATTTTGCTGTGCAATCAGTAATTTTGATTGGAATTCGGATTATTTTTGGATACAAAAAGTAATATTTTGATTTGCGTTCAAATACTACCCAATTAAAAGTACCGTCTTACAGGTAAACAATGTATTTTTTCCATAACATATTGTTTTCATATCTCTATTGGTTTACGCAGCGTACGCCAGTAAAGCTCCCAGTCAGTATGATTATTTCCGACATCTTCAACAATCGTCATCATCGCCGCAAGTTTGCCTCGCAAGGTGGTCTTCTACAGATTGTACTTCAGTGAGTGTGACTCAAAAGCTCCACGACCTCATTCCACCGGCCCCCTTCTACCAACGGACATCTAGACGGACTGCCCGTTACCATCCTTACCTAGTTGCTATTCCACCAATTCGCACTAAGCGTTTCCAAATTTAATGTCTTTTATAATGCGCACAGCAAAAGAGTGGAATTCCCTACCTGCGTCTGTGTTTCCGAACGCATACAACCCTAATCTCTTCAAAGTGAGAGTGAACAGGCTTCTTCTAGGTAAGCTCACTTCATCGTCGACTCTGTCTCTGTCGCCTCCGACCTAGACTTGAGCCAAGAGCAAACCCATCTTAAATTTAAAAAAAAAAAAACAAAATTATCGTCATATATTTTTAGTCAATTTACACAAAACCTAATTAATGCACCTAAACCTTCGCAAGGAATCTGAACGTATAGCCTACTTAATTCGCAAACCCTTAGTGAGCAAGCTTTTCTATGTATAATACAAAGAGACATTGTGCCCTGCTTTTAGTTCTTCTAACTGAACAGATAGCTGTGCTGCTGGGGCCACTTTTTCATCCCAACTAAAGCAACTAAAGCACTACGAAGTGGTGAAGAGTTGGCGTTTTGGTGGACTGTCTTATGTAATTTTGACTTTCAAAAAGTGCTGATTCTCAGCCTAATTTGAATACTTTGATTTTTGATTTTACTGTAATATAATATTACGGGTTCGGTAAAAGGTAAATGATTTTTAATAAAGCTAATTAGCAATATTGTTTACTTGCTCGAATTTCTCTAAACACTTTCCTATTATCTAAAACACTTCTCCTTTTAAATGCTCATGACATCATACAAACGATAATGTACTAGATATGGCCCGAAGCCAATTCAGTGACACATATGCGCGGCATTGTCTTCAGGTACGTAGTCTGAAGGTGTCTTACGCTCCAAACTCATTAACTCACTGTACCGATGCGGGCGAGGAGAAAGCCTTGAAAATAGCGGAATCGAGGCCAAGAAATAAAAGGTGTAAAGATTGTCGCTCGTAGAACGGCCTCTGAATTGGAAAAGTGAAATTGTCTTAAGAGCATTTTAATTTACAGCTGAATAAACTAAACGTTAATTCGATCGATTTTTGAATCGAAGATAGACTGAACGAGCATAGAACCAGAAGCCAGAGAATTCTTTTGTTGATATTCTTGACATTTTAGTAGGGAGAGACCAACGAAGGATTGTCCTGTCCCTCTTTACACAAAAAGAATTTGGTAGAGTGGGAATAGAATGTGCATTCACTCGTTTGGTCTAAATCGACCTTAATTTTTGTTTATATATAAGACAAGAACAATTGAGTGCGTCCCTTAGATATGAATAGTTTTCAAACTATTCATAAAATAATTAAATTAATAATAGCGCAAAAGGAGTATTTCCAATTTAAAAACCGTTCGAATTGAATTACGTTTACTGTGCGCATTCGTGCTAGACGTGAGTAATCCGAGGTATATTATGGTTTAAGAACTTTATTATTCCTCATTAGGAATCAACACTAATTTACTTACTGAGAAACTAAGTTTAATTACATAAAACGTTAAAAGTAAATTTATAATAATAAATAGGAAGGTAGTGATAAAAAAGTAAATATCAACGATTCACCAACCGAGTCAACACGAATCTAAAGTAAAATATGTTGCATACATGGCAGCGTACTGACTAATAACGAACTTTTATTTTTATTTTGTTAGGTTGCATGAACAAGGGTTCATGCAAAAGTTAGCATTTTTATATTATTTTGTTATAGACACAGTTTAATTTGGTTTTAAAAACAAGACATAATTTTCGCTTATTTTATTTCCATGGGTATTTTATTTTACATACATACGTTCAAATTCAATAATACTTTCCTCGTAATAACTGTTTTGGGAGGACGTGTTACTAATTTTAGTTCCAGTTTAATTTTTAGTACCTCATGTTTTTTTGTAAAACTTTGTGTTATATGAATATTTTTGTGTAATATTTTGCGTAGTAGTAGTATACGCATACATGTATAGTACATGTATCATGTATCTTCATTTATTTTCTGAGTTGTCGTTCGAAATATGAAATTAAATAATATTTTGATTAATCTGTTTTCTGCTGTTTGTAATATATTACGAGTATTTCTAGATTAGATTTAGCTGCGGGCCCCCCAGATTTCTATTAGGTAGTCTATATGTGATTTAACTAAAGAATTATAAATTATGTATCAAACTTTCAGAGAAAGGCATTTGATTATATTGTGAAGAGCTCCTGTAAGTGATAAGAGTTTATATCTGATTTTCTCTATATGAAAATATTTTTCCTTAGTTTTCCTTTGAATTAATTGATCATTATATTATTTTAAGTTGTATATTATCGATAGTATTTATTTTTTTATTTTCGGAGGCAATCACAACACAATTCGATTCAATGCCCAAAGTAGAAAATATTTGCATCATCTGCGTAAATTGAGGCCGATCTGAGATATGTTATTAATATAATTTAGGAACAGAAATGGTCCCAAAATTGATCCTTGAGGTACACCGAAAGTGACAGACGGTAAATTACTTTGATATTAACCTATTTTGATAATTTGCTTATTGTTTCGCATGTATGACTCAAAAATCTGTAGTGCACACACAAGTAAACCTGTGATATATGTGTGTTTTTTGTAATAATTGATCGGGACTAATTGTATCAAAAGCTTTTTGAGGTCAAATAAAATACCTAAAGCCGTTTGCTTAAAATCGATTTTTTTTTAAATTTTAGTTATGAGATCATTAGGTGCCGGTCTTCTACAGATTGTACTTCGGTGTGTGCCCAAAAACTTCACGATCTCATTCCACCGGCCCCCTTCTACCATCGGACATCTAAACGCACTGCCAGTTACCATCCCTACCTAGTTGCTAGTCCACCAATTCGCACTAAGCGCTTCCAAATGTCTTTTATAATGCGCTCAGCAAAAGAATGGAACTCACTACCTGCGTCTGTATTTCCGAGCGCATACAACCCTAATCTCTTCAAAGTGAGAGTGTACAGGCTTCTTCTGGGTATGCTCACTCCTTCGTCGACTTTGTCTCTGTCACCGCTGACCTAGACTAGAGTCAAGAGCAAACCCATCACAAATAAAAAAAGGTGCCAAGAAAGTATTCGACTGAGGTCGAAATCAGTATTTTTTTAGATATAAAAAGTTGTTTGATTTAAGAAATGTTTGTTAAGAATTTTCTCGAAAATTTTTGAGATAACGGCAAGGACAGATATAGGACGATAGTTACAAGGGTCAGACTTACTCCAGATTTCTAAATCGGGATAACTTAAAAGCGGCTCTAACCAAAGTGATGATTTTTTTTAATACATTTAGCGCGCCCACTAATATACCTAATGAGAACTGTTACTGACCTTACTAATGCTTAATTGGCTATACTTTTGGTCACGTACAGGAGCAACGAGAAGAAGTGAGTTATGATACCGCTGAAATATTTTATTTTCCCTAATTTGATTTCGATAGACCCTGGATTAAATGGCGGGACGAGCACAACATCTGCTACAGGTCAGTAGGAATAGTTGATGGAAAGGCAGGCCTCTTCCCTGCAGTGGAAACATGGATTCACAAACTGAAAATGAATTAAAATCGATATTTTTGCCCAACTCGTCATTTTCAAGGCCACAACCTAGACGGGATTGTTTCACTAATACAATTTACTTGTAAGGGTCGTTTATTAGCTAGTAATGTCACCCTTTTAGGGTCCCAGTATCAATGACTATCTTGACAAGAGTATGTATAGGCAGAAATACGAGCCTTATTTTAATAAATCAATATCTATAAATAAATTATAAATGAATTAGCTTGTGCCCGCGACTTCGCCTTGGTTGTCGGAAATTTTTCCACGGGAACGCACTACCGGGATGAAAGTAATCTATGTCCTAATCCAGGTCATAGTCTACCCATGTGCAAATTTCATCCGAATCCGTTTAGCGGTTTTAGCGTGAAAGCGCAACAAACAAACAAACTCACTTTCGTATTTATAGTATTATGAAAAACCGATATATCGACACTCTAGACTCACAAAATATATTAAGTACTTAAATTAAAAAAAAAAAAAAAACTTAACACTACTAAAGTTTTTATAATAATGTAATTCGAAAGACACGTGGCGTCATCTATTATTATCATTAGAACGTTATTGTTGTTTTCCTCGGGAACAGTACTTTTTTTTCGGGACAAAAGGTACCCTATGTCCGTTTCTGTACACGTGACAACGTATATGCAAAATTTCAGGATGATCTGTTCAGTGGGTTAGGCGTGAAAAGGTAACAAACAAACGAACAAACCTACTTTCGTTAGGAAGTTAGGATGTCGCTTTTTGTGTCTGTGTGCGTTCTTCCGAGCTACGCAACTTTAGAAGAACAATTTGGATTTTGATGCGGTTTCCATCATTATTTACACTATTTCTTCTGGAAGCTTTATAATAATTGTTAAATAAATTATTATAGAAATGATTATACATGATTAGTACAATCAGTCTAAAATGTACTGCTGAGACACAGGCCTCCTCTGTTCGATCGGGAGTGGGCTGTAATCTACTACGCGGGCCCAGTGCGGATTGGTCTTCGAACTTTTCGTTCTAGAACATGCCAGTTTCCTCACGATGTATCCCTTCACCGTTTTGAGAGCAGTGGTGATGAAATTATTTTCACTAAGTAAAGCGCCTGCTTGGCGAGTTTGTAGTTTGTAGGTCCGAGTTTGTAGGTCGAAGGTTCCAACCCTCGACCTACAAACTCGTAAGTCGGGGCTGTTACTACTGGGCCACTACTGATCTTAAAATCCTATCGTAACTAATATTATAAAAGCGAAAGTGATTTTGTTTGTTTATTTGTTACGCTTTCACGTTAAAACGGCTGAACGTATTTGAATGAAATTTGGCACATGGGTAGACCATGACCTAATTGCGTAACACATTATCAATCGGAATCTGAATCATTTTGCAGCAAATTGCTAATCCATTGCTAATCCATTGCTTCATATGTTCGAAAAATTTGTTTGCTCAACAACGTAAATAACGCAATGAATGATAAATGATAAATGATTTTATTTCTGTAAGTAGGTTTGTACAAACACTTTTACAAGTCAATTTTTTTTTTTAAACTAGATGAGGTCGGCGTTTCCTATCTGACTACTCTGAGAAGAAAGGCCGAAACAAACTCAGAGGTCACAGTCTCTTATAAAGTCCAGACATAATCTTGGTCACTTCATGTGAAGACCATGTAGATTGGTGTCTGAAATGGTCTTTTGAGGAAAGAACCACACAGATTGAGAGGACCTGTCCAGTCAGTGCACGCATTTGTCAGTAATCGCGCAGCTCAACTCAGAACTTAAGGAGCTCAACGATTCGACGAACAATACCAAAGAAAGGACATTGGGGTAGGCCGCATAGATTACTCAAACTGCCAGACCATGATTAAAAATAACTGAGAGAAAAAATAAAACAAACAAAAAAAAAAGCAATGACCTACATAGTCTTCACATTCACAATAAAGTAAAATAATATAATACTTACAAAGTAAATATTCATGTCAACATTCATGTCAGTATGCAAAAATAAAAATAATATAAAATAAAATTGGAGCAGTTCAATCCCAAGCCTTTTTGTCCTCAATATAATCTTTAACGGTATAAAAAGCTTTCTGACACAACTTGCGTTTAATGAATAATTTGAATTTGTTAAGGCTCAAATCTTGAACGTGGCTTGGAAGTTTATTATAAAAGCGTATACATTGACACCTGAATGACCCACCTATTTTCTTGAGCCTTGTTGGAGGTACAACAAATTTGTGTTTGTTCCTAGTATTTATATTGTGGATATCACTGTATTTTTTAAACAATTTAATGTTGTTGAACTGTCAAAATGAAACCGATTCCGATCGATAGTGTGTTAAACGCAATTAGGGTGCGGAACTTTTATTCCGGTAGTACGTTTCCGTGGGATAATTTCCAACTTCCACACGGGCGAAGTCGGGGGCAAAAGCTAGTTACATAAATAATAATTAAATCTCGATGTTTTGCCAAGTCGTAGAAAACCGCGGAAAGTAAAAGTGGGTCACTTGTATGTATTATTATGAAATATGGATTCCTTAGTAAGGTTGGCTGGAGGTTAAAAGTACGTTTATTAACAAATAGCTTTTTAATACTTAGCACTTGGTGGAATCGAAACCCTTTTCTAGTAAATTTGAGTCTTATTAGAAGTACTAACTTGTGAACAAAAAATATCTTTAGAAACTGGTCATGTGGAATCTAAGCATTTTTCAAGATCGGTCTTAATTTCTGCGAAAGTTGCGAATTCTTAGTACTTACTTGTAATCTTATTTATTTTTTGCCATTCACCTCAGCACATCAAACAATCAGGTTTTGCTGTTTAAATACACTGAGCCTAATTCTATTTTGCTGCGAGTATGAGAAAAAGCAACTCTTTTTTTTTTTAATACCGAGAACAGTGCTGGGTCTACTCACAAAATTAAGATATACGCGTTTGGCCATCATTTCACTCGAAGGCCAATTTCTGTATTTAAAAACGTTCAACATTTTGTAGTAATCTTCTCTCAGCGACAATCGAGTGTAAGAAAATTAGAGGCATTTTTGACAGATTAACACTGATATTAAAATGTGAACGTGCAAGATACGGAATTGAATTGGGAATTGCCGCTCTCGATGATGTGCACTCAGGCCTAGAAGTATACCTGTTCACTCTCGACTTGAAGACTCCCGGGTTATAGCTATGAGAAAACACAATACTACGGCAGAGAATTACACTCTCAGTCAGGTCAGTTTCCACCAAACGGAAAAATCGCGTATGCTCGAGCACTTTTTAAATGTCACTTTATAATTATCTGTATCAATATTGACATTAAGGGACTACTCACACTTATTCAGCTCCATTCGCGTTTCGCTGAACAATTTTGGTAACACTTTTACAGTTCTGCTTCTATCAGCCGCGTACAGCGTCGTAAGAATGAGAAAAGCCGTCATAGCGTATTATCTCCGCTGAAACGCTTCTATCGCTTTTATTTCGTAAAAATAAAATAATTATAATTACTTTAAAAGACGTCCAAACTCTCTCAATCCTTGCGTTCATAATGATTACGTAATAATAAATCATATCTATGCAGGAACTATGCAGGTCGCAACTTGTCGACAAGGAGTCGAGAACCATCCGTGTACAGCGCTGTTTCGCCGCGTTCGACGCTGAATGCGGCGGAACAGCGCTGAACTCTATCTATAGCACTCGCATGATAATAACACATTTGTCCTGATTTTATACTTGCTTGCCGCGAAAGCTGAATAGAAGCGGAAAGCTGATGGGATGCGTACGCGTATCCATACAAAATTGTTGTTTTCTATGGGCACAAGCTGAATAGAGCTGAATGTATGTAAAATTCGACGCAAACATCAAGCGTTTATCAAGCGTGATATCTACGGAGTCTGACCCTTAGAAGCGCGATGCTGTACTTATCTGTATGTTCTTAAATAAAATAACTATCCAGCATAAATCAAACAAAAAAGCATCAAAAGAATCTTTACCCTGATTACATCGTACCAACCTTACAAAAACAACTGACGTAGCTAATGTCTCGTCCCCAAGTTAGTAACCCTCTCTGAGACATCTGAAGGCTGTCAATCGATTCCCACAGCGTTTATTGGCTCGTTAACGATTTTATATTTTGGGCAAGTCGAGTGCTGATTTGATACTATTTTACACTTTTTTATTTTGGGTGAAAAGATCTGCGGTTGGACTTATGTTTTTATTTATAATTTGAATGGCTTTTGCTTACTGTGTGCCAAACATCGAAATCTATTCAGTCGTTAAGGCGGGAAAAGCAGACAGACTATTTTCGCATTTATATTATTAATATAGATTTACTAGTATTTAAGTCTGAGGGAGGTTTATTTTATTTTTATTTTATTTTATTGTGTTTGGGTGGCTTACAGCTAACAATACAAAAATTTGTAGTGAGGCAATCAACGAAAAGCCATTTACAAGCCTCCACAGTTAGCAATAAACTATTGTTGCACAAACTAATAACTAAGCATAATATTAATGATATAACTAAGCATAACGTAATAACAATTAAAATCCATCACAAACAACACAGCTTTTAGACAAGGCAGTACTAATTGTCGCTAAGCTGCTTGCAAACAAATCGATTGATGGGTGTTCGTTCATTACCATTTGGTTAAATGCTTTGATTGAACGGAGCAGAAAAGAATTGACTACGGTATACTGTGCGAGCGTAAGGAGCACGTCAATATTGCAATGAGTAGGTGCACTGCTATCTTTAACATAATCAGCTTATAATGTTACCATTGCTGAGACATTGAGAGACAGTGGGCAGTAATCCACCACGCGGGCCCAGTGGGTGTTGGTAGTAACATGTCTTCGATGTTTTGGTTCTAGGACATGTCGGTTTCCTCACGATGTTTTCCTTCACCGTTTTGAGAGCAGCGGTGATGAAATAAATTACACAAAGCAGCCCGCGTGACGGATTTTAATCAAAATCAAAATCATAAGTCATTTATTCAAACTAGGCTGAGAATCAGCACTTTTTGAACGTAAAAATTACATAAGACAGTCCCCCAAAACGCCCGCCCTTCACCACTTCCTGGTGCTTTAGCTGAGGAGAAGAAGTGGCGCGACAAACTCCCCAGCAGCACAGCTGTCTGTTCAGTAAAAAAAAAAATGAATCTATACAACACTGCGCATAATAATTTAGGTACATTACGCAACACAAAACATTAAATTAAATTATTTGCTATAAGTGAGCTAGCACACGCCAATATCCCAAAAAAAAGTCGAATACTGTACTCGAGTAGAAATAAAAATACAAAACTAAAAACGTAAGCAAAACTTTATACCTAAATAAAGGCCTCCAGTAATAAAGGATGTGCCCACTTACAAATATGAAGATTGTATATGAAGCCGAAACTTGAAGTCACAAATGATAAACTAGGACCATCGAAGTAAAATAAACAAAGTTAATTACTAATAACAAAACAAAAACATGGACACCAAGACAACCAGTCACCACAAGCAGCACCCGTTCAGCATAACGCAGAGTTCAGCCATCACCCCTCTCGCCATATTTGAGGGAAGGAGGCAACCCGACCCCCGACGCTACCACTAGCAGTGACATCTAAGGGAGCATGAGGAACTTGCTGCCGGTTGCTCAGGCAAGAATAATATGATCTATTGTCGAGGTCACTAGCTAACCACATATTGCAATACCACTGATAAAAAAAAAAAAAAACATTGTAAAGAGTAGATTATGTCAAGGATAAATAAAAATAAAATTAAAATAAATTGACTTATACAGTCAAAGAAAATAAATAATTATATGAACTAATATAACCTGTCAGAAGATAAGCTAATTCTGGAGAAAGAACATAAACATTGTAAACATTGTCTTGAGTTAATCACAGCGACCAACTATTCTTATCTGAACCCACAACACACAACTCGTAACTTGGGGCCATTACTACTGGGTCACCAATGCTCTGCTATGCTGGCCTTGAACTATTGCCAACAATCACGTCTTAACTTTAAGACTTAAGCTAACAAGATGTTATTGTCGTCTAGCTGTAGGCTCTTGCCAACTTTAAGATTACAGCTGGGATAAGAAGATATATTGAAATTATATTGTAAGTCTTGTGAATCTCATAACGCATGCGATAAACAGACAGCTTGTATCAGAAAGGTGTGGTCATATTTAAGGGTACCAGATTCACACCGTCCATCAAACTTTCTCCATGGGACCAATGCTCACGCCAATTCGTCTTCGTTCAGTGGTGGGAATGGATTGTACTCGACACCTGTCAATGTGACCTGTTATTTTGAACGACGAAGGACATTTAGTTCCTATCAAACACTCGTTAGGAATGGATAGTCCATTCCTAAGAAGTAAAGAACGTGTGAACGTGGGCTCAAGTTAAACGGCTGTGTACTTAAACCTCTGAAGATTGCTAAGGTTGCTAAATTAATCCACGTAAATCTGCATCGACAATAATTGTGCGGACTCCTGCAAGAATTTGCAAACAAATTGAAGAAAGAACAGAAGTTAACCAGAGACCGGCCTTATCTATCCTGTTCTAGACAGAATTTGGTGTTGAAGCTATTTAACGCCCCTTCTACCATCGGACATCTAGACGCACTGCCAGTTACCATCCCTACCTGGTTGATATTCCACCAATTTACACTAAGCGTTTCCAAATGTCTTTTATAATGCGCACTGCAAAAGAGTGGAACTCACTACCTGCGTCTGTGTTTCCGAGCGCATACAACCCTTATCACTTCAAAGTGAGAGTGAACAGGCTTTTTCCGGGTAAGCTCTCTCCATCGTCGACTTTGTCTCTGTCACCTCTGACCTAGACTAGAGTCAAGATCAAACCCATCACAAATAAGAAAAAAATACCATATTTAAAATAACCCGAAACCGTATATTTTGCGCCGTATAAACGCGAAAAAAATATCAACTGCCCCATACAAAACTTCAACAGCTACCTATTCGACACAAACGTAATTTAAAATTGTCCTCCCAAAACACTTTACTTGAAACAATAGCCAGAATGTGCTACATCAAAATGCCAAGAGCTTCAGATATTTGGCACCGACCACCCAATGATTCGTCGCAAGCAATCAATCGAATCTCACAGTTTACGACATCGTTAAACATTCTGCAGCGACGCTTCTGGGTCCAATAATGCTCTGCGCAATAAAATCGGTGTTTGGAAGTAATTCTCACTTTGCTTGGGTACGGCAAATGTATCGTTTAATTTTATGGTCATTTTTATCTCATGGGTCATACTGATTCCGTTGCTTCACTTTAGGGTCATTTTTATCATTATGGCTTTCTGCTGTATTTTTATCAATATTATTTGCCTATCCTTTTCCAACTAAGTTGCGGTCGGCTTCCAATGTAACCAGATGCTGAATACCAGTATTTTACATGGAACGACTGCTTAACTGACTTCACGCTCTATGTTTTTGATTTTTCCATCATCGTTAACGATGAGAGAATGTCACTTTGTCTAAGCCCTCTGGGCTCTTTCTAACAACTGACGGCCGAATACTTCTGTAATCTCGATAAATGCATAGCTGCTGTACAATCTCATTCATCTATGTCGTGAGTTGTTGACTGCCAATTCGAATCAGGCATTTCAAACAAAATTGAGTGTCTAAGGTCCCAAATGTAACTAAAGACATATTATGGCCTATTCAGTGCTTCCCGCAATGTGCTTCGATGTGGTAATTTACTAAAATTTCGTATAGAGGAACAAGGAAAACCTTTTTTACTGTCGTATCACATCAGTCTCTCATATGCTTAGAAGCATTTGAATACATAAAGTCACACATAGAAAATATAATTGTGTGGGTGGGTTTTCTAGGGAGTTCTCGCACGCACACTACGGTAATGCCCGTGATCAGTCTATAAAGATTCTACGACTATGAAAGTACTGTCTTCTTTAGCATTGCTATATGGCGATACGGATATAGCAGTGGTCGTAACTTGTATGGACAATTTTACTGTCATATCGCATTTGAAAACTTCAGTACGGTCCCGTAATATGTTAATAAACTCGTAGTAAAGTTATATTAATACCTTCACCCCAATAACAATTTTAAGGAAATCCTTACTTCTATACCCATTACTTCTTATGTTTTTTTTTTTTTTGATATTTGAGATTGGTTTGCTCTTGACTCTAGTCTAGGTCAGAGGTGACAGAGACAAAGTCGACGATGGAGAGAGCTTACCCATTGTTTGATAAATTTGTCTCCTCTACATCGTAAATAATGCATTGAATGTTGTTTATCTGTCAAAATGAAAGGCGTTCCCATTGTGATTGTGTTACGTAATTACCCTGCTGGAGTAATTTTAGCTCGGGTTTGTTAATAAGGAAGGTAATGTAGGGCAGCCTGTTGTAACTGTCTGTCACTGGCTGACAGCAGCTTCCCGCGGTTTCACCTACGTAAGTCTCGAACCCGTAAAAATATAGGGACAAAATTATTCTATATATTAATCCAGGTTATAAACTATCTGTGTAACAAATTTCATCAAAATCCGTTTAGTAGTTTTGCGTGAAAGAGTAACAAACATCCATCCATCCTCACAAACTTTCGCATTTATAATATTAGTAGGATTGATAACAAAATGTTAAGTTTGTTTTAAAACCAGCACAAGTTTCCGGGCTTTCGAATGACTTGTATATGTGTATTTAGTGGGAGGCAAATTCCTAAAAGTAGTGACCGACAGGTCGGATGCAATAATTCAACCTATTGGATTCAGAAACGGTCTGAACGGGTACTTAAAACAATTGAGAAATTGTAACAAAAACAGCCATAAAACCTATCCGGTGAAAGTGTGAAACGGGGCTAAGCGGAGTATTCTCAAATGGGAATACTTTTGGTGCAAAATGCATAGGTGCTCTAAAAATAGGTGCGCAATCGGGAATACTCCGGCTAAGCGTGGTGATTTTAAGAGAGTTATATTATGAGGAATGTTAGGACAGTTACTTTTGAGTCTCTCTGGGGTAATAGTCTAGGCTAGTCAACTGTGACGTTAGGAGTCTTGGCAAATACCAAGGAGGTCAAGTCCGTGGGCTGTCGTAAGCTACCGAGTAGTATTTATTGAGTTGCTAGTGTGTTTAAATACAATACAATACAAATACAAAATACAAAATAGTTTATTGTGACAAATAGGAACAAATTACATTCAAACGTGTTTGGAGCCTCCCTTTAAGCAAACAATGCCTGTATTAGAAGGCTCCGCTCTTTCTCATCATAGTTGTACTAGCAGGAGTATTAACTGTCCTGTGACCTTAAAGGTAAACAAGCAATGCAAGTACATTTTGCTGTATTTATTTACCTACTAATATTCTCAAGAAACTAATAATACAAATCTATAAGTATAGTTGCAATTTAAATTATTAACTGTAATAATAAAACTTAAGATACTTAAAAAATAAAATAAACTTATTCCCAGTGCATGTAACATAGGTATAGTGTGCTGTGTTAAGTAGTATGGTGTTATGTGTGGTATGTGATGAGGCGCGCAATGTGGTGTGATGTTTGGCATGGTGCGTGGTGTGGGGTAAGGTGTGTGATGTGGTGTGGTGTGATGTGGTGTGTGTGATGAGGTGTGTGGTGTGGTATGGGTGGGTGTGTGGTGTTTCAAATTATATATCTGTGAAATATTTCGGCTACTCAGCATTCCAGGAGCGCCTCGGTTTCCTCATAGGTAAGTGGTTTTATCCAGTCTATTATACTTTTTTACAGTCGTGGTAAGATCACTTTAAGTAGCGATAGAGGTAGTCTAAACTAGATCTGTAAAGAGCTGTGCCCGAGGAGAAACTGGTGATTCATTCAGTATTTTGTGAGTTGTAGGTTTCTTTTTGTGGAGTTATTCGGCAAGTGACAACTTTAATTAACTTTAATCTTAATACGGACTTTTCCATTATTTTATTTTATTTCTTTTAGGAAAACTTACAGCTAAACAGATACAGTATGTAATAGTTTAAACAAAATATGGCCAATTATAAGTTTCCACATGTAGTATTAAATTACATAATGGTTCTTGCAGGATTAATTTGTAAAGATAAAGATAAAGATAATTTATTTGTCAAACATGCGTTTACATAAACTGACTAATCAGACATGCAAGGTATTGAATAAATAGATGTTGTAAGCGTCCATGTTTTGCCAATAACGGCGTACAAATTTTGTAGGTATAAAAACTTACATTTCATTGCATTTTACAAACAAACTAAATGATTAATAAATAATTTTCTAAATTTCATTACAAAATACAAAACAAATAAATAATAATTGATGTCAAGATATTATAGTATATGTTTATAGTCAAAATAAATTAAATTATGTCCAGAATATTCATTATTATGCAGTCAAAAATAATCATTTAAAATTCACATTATTCAATTATTATTCTTAACTATGTACACATATATTAGAAGTCGAAATAGAAAAGTCCTTTTCATTTAAAAAATCTACAACATTGTAATACACTTTACTAACTAAAAAAAATCTCAGCTTATTTTTGAAAAGTGACAAGGGCAGTTCTCTCCAACTTTTAGGTAATTTATTAAATATGATAGGAGCCATACAGAAAACACTTTTTCGCATGAGAGTTGTTCTCGCAGTATGAGAGCATATCCTGTATTGTAACTTATAGTTAGGAAACCGATTGCTTGGCGAAATTACTCTTACTTGACATCGTAACTTACAATTAATGATATTTTCTCTCGTATTATGTGTTCCTAATCCGTACCATAGCAGATGCATTTACTTATACGGGGAAGGATTTCCTCTAAAAATGACTTGTGATAACTGATGAAGATTATTGATTTCTAACTGACGCATCATTTATGGAACGCAGAACCTGAAACTCTCAATTCATCTAAATCAAACTAGGCTATAAAGCCAACCTGTAATTACGTAATATGACAACCAAATGTTTGTGATGATACCTACTCCAAAAAGGCATCACCACAGAACGCATTGCGTTGGGCTTATTGACGCACATTTCCGGGAATGAGGGTAGGCTTCACCAAGTACCCCAAACTGAATTGGTAATCGTTTTAATAACGCTATGGCGTCTGTCTCGATAAATTCACCCCGTCAGTTCTGTTGGACTTTTAATAAATCGTCATTATTTATCGAGGCACGCTATTTGGACGCAACGCCACTAACAGCCGCACCGCATCGGAAATATGAAGTGACGATATACTACTTCAGCGTACACCGCAATGAATTCTGCTAGACACTGAGTCTACGGAGCGCTCGTGCTAATATCGTGTTATGTTAGTAGAAAGGAGCTAGGCCGCAGTAAAGCTGTCATTTACATTAGTACGCGTTTAAAACTAGGCTTTAGGACTTCGCATTAGGATTGAGTAAGACATTTTGACGTATATAGTGCTTAGGAGACGTATCCTATTAGGTAGGTAGGTTTGTAGGTCATTGCTTTTTTTGTTTGTTTTATTTTTTTCTCTCAGTTATTTTAATAATGGTCTGGCAGTTTGAGTAATTTATGCGGCCTACCCAAATGTCTTCTTTGGTATTGTTCGTCGAATCGTTGAGCTCCTTGAGTTCTGAGTTGAGCTGCGCGATTACTGACAAATGCTTGCCCAGACTGGACAGGTCCTCTCAATCTGTGTGGTTCTTTCCTCAAAAGATCATTTCAGACACCAATCTACATGGTCTTCACATGAAGTGACCAAGATTATGTCTGGACTTTATAAGAGACTGTGACCTCTGAGTTTGTTTCGGTCTTTCTTCTCAGAGTAGTCAGATAAAAAACGCCGACCTCATCTAGGTTAAAAAAAAAACATGATTGACTTGTAAAAGTGTTTGTACAAACCTACTTACAGAAATAAAACCATTTATCATTTATTAGAATCGTATTAGTGTCCTCAGAGTTTCTATGCGTTAAGTCTAACAGAACACGTATAATGATACAAATTAACGATGGCATGAATGGTTGTGTACGGTTCCCGGTCTTGCTGAAATGGATACATTGTAAACAGACAAATTAGCGTGGCTAATAGTAAAGAATTTAAGCGCAAGCGTAAGGATCCCTTCACTCCCTTCACATCATCATGACTGAATTGCAGATATCAGCACCCACCTGCAAGATGGGAGACGTTGCCATTACAACAGTTGTAATACTAAAACATAATTGGAGATTAAACGAACTTACCTGAAGTGAATAGTAGAAGAGATTAGTTCCCTCCCAACCCTATTACTCCCAATATTGAAATATTAAATAGAGATCTGTCATACAGGTCCCAAACCTAGTTCAGACTCCAGTTCTCACAAAGGTTCTAGCATAAGGCAAAAATGTATATACACACTACTGTAACAATGTACAGTCAACGTCTAGAAGTCCACTTACACCGCAATGACCATTATCGCCTGCGCTATACGGGCTGCCAAAGTTGCCAATGTGTAGTATTGTCAAGCGTTCTTCTAGAAGAAGGTCATAAGTACAACTAATATTGCTATGCCATAGTTTTGTGAGATTGCTAGTCGACTTCTGACTTCTGACTGTACATACCTTTATGAGAGAAATAAACTGTATTATTATTATTAATTAGGGGTAACTTATTTTAAGTAATTAAATTTTAATAACATTATACCATAATGCATCAATCAGAGGTTAGGATTGATAAAGCAAATTGATCAAATTGTTCACATTGAATATTTCTATGACAATATCTAACGAAGATATTGGACGTGCCACTCCACCCAGCGGTCTTTCGTATCGTGTAAATATTCATTCTTAACACCAGCTCTGTTAGCAGCTGAAATGGCAGCGTCTGGTGGAGTAAGCAGAAAATATTGAGGTGTCAATTCTGCTAATTTATAATAGCGCATCTTTTATCCACCGGTTGATATTATATTTGATTACATATTTGTGGATAGTGGTTTATGTGACTTATTAATACTTAGGAATAGATTGACATTGTTTCTCAAAGACTTTGTCCTATCTTCAAATATAAGCTACCAACGCTTCAGCTGAAAACCTTCCTGAAAGTATATAGATCACGTTAGTGAAAGAATCATCAAAATTGGGTCATTCGTTTTTGAGAAAGTCGTTGACATACAAACATACATACATACATACGGGTCAAATACAGTACCTCCTTTTTTAATTTGATTAAAAACAAAGTCTTTCGCCTCGTCTGTCTGTCTGTATGTAGGTATGTTAGCGATGATCTCAAAAATTACTGAACGGATTATCATGCAGTTTTCATTCATCAATTGAGTGATTCCAGAAGAAGGTATAATTTGTTAAGGTTTTGTGTAAATTGGTTGAAATATGACGATGATTGTTGAAGATGTCGGAAAAAATCAAGCCGACTGGGAGCTTTCATCGAAAACGCTGCCTAATCAGTTTGAGATATAACAAAACAATGCATGGTGGGATTGTTTCTCTTTTAAAGGTCTACAAAAAAATCCGCGATGGCATACGTCTATTTTTTAAGGATAGCTTACTCTACTCATGCTGACTTAAAAAAAAAATCATTAATTTGCAAAAGCTATTTAGTAGGCAACAGTATTAATCATTATCAAATTAAATACATTAGTTACCTTAAGCATTATCGTATTACCCAGTAACTGGGTTGTGGAGGTCAGATAGGCAGTCGCTCCATGTAAAATACTGGTATTCAGCTGCATCCGGTTAGACTGGAAGCCGACCCCACCATAGTTGGGAAAAGGCTAGGCAGGCAGTTACCTTAAGCATTTCATACACATTAAATAGCTCTATACACTATACAATTTAAATAAATATCTTAGGAGTTATCGTACATTAAAAACTACGCGCGAGAAAACAAATTCAAGCGGTCTCGCACCAATGCGACTTGACGAAGGGATTCGCTTGTTGCAGCCATCCCCGCCCGCGCTCCACCAGCCGCTGTCCAACAAGCTGATGCAAAAAATGTAGAATATATGCTCTACTACCCATGTGAAGCCGGAGCGGGTCGCTAGTACAGTATAAAGAACAATGTCAGATGTTCCTATTACCTTTGGCTCAATATTAATTTGTCACGGACAGTGAAAATTCTTGCGTTCTATAGTGTAGATTAATGTCACAAGCTTTTCTGTGATTTCCACTTTTACACTGAACTTCTAAAAAAGAAGTTATTCAGACATTTTAAATTGGAGGTTATGTATTTTTACAGAGAGTAAATTAAACAAAAAATATATAGTAATTGATAAGTTTTATTCTTTTTCACAATTATTATTCATTATCATCTTTTTCGTTATCAAATTCAATTAAATCTCCTTTACCTCTGAAAGTGAAGTCCATTGCCGTAACAATGAACGGACATCGTCAGATTCAACTAAATGCCTTTCCATCCGGAACACATTTATACCACAATTAATACAACGTAGTTGATGAGACATTGTCAAAAAATGTGTGGTATGGATATAACACAATAATTCTATAACGCAAACGCAGAGAGATTCGAGAATGAAACAAACGTACTCATTGAAAAACACCGACAACAACACATCATTACAAGACGTTTGACATCTTGTCATCGTCAACTCAGTCAGTTTAAGCCAATAAGCGCGCGCGATCTTGACAGAACTGCAGAAGATTTTTTTTTTTTTTTTAATTTTGTGGCTATGCCACTGACTTGGTTACAAGACCTTTAAGCCAAGTCTTTATTTTAAAAGTCTCAATTTGAAAATTTTTAAGAGTTTATACACTTATAATAATTATAATTTTTTTTTTTTCCACTACACACTTCTACAACTGTTTTTAATGAATTTAAAAATCGGCACAAAACACTGTTTAATTTTTGGAATATCATTCAGGCGGCGGGAGGAATTATTTGGTAAGATATCACTCAATTCACTGGCAAGTATCAGTCTTTCAATTGCAAAATTTTGACAGTTCAAAACCAGGTGTTCAGCGTCAGCTTGCGGTGTATTACAGAATTTACAAGAATCACTTGATATTATGCCCAAACGGGATAAGTGGGCTGGCGTGGTGGTATGGCCAAAGCGAAGCCTGTTAATCGTAGTGATGAAGTGCCGGCTGGTTGACTCCAGGTCGTCGTACCAGGGCTCTGTCGGTAAGTCGGTTTGGATACTTCCGTACCATTTTCCTTTTTGCTCTTGGTCTTTCTTCCACATTTCAACCCGAAGATTTTTCAGTTCTTCGTTTATCGAGCTATAATAATCAGTGTGCGGTACACTAGTTACATGTTGAACATCCAATGAATTTATCCCCTTATTTGCAATTCTATCTGCTACTTCATTTCCAGATATACCTTTATGCGAAGGAATCCATATAAAAGATATCTCAATGTCTTTACAATTTAACTTATAAATAATATCTTTAATACTGTACAAAATATAGTTAGCTTTAAAACTCAATTTCAAATTTTTTAAAGCTTCCAAAAGACTCAATAAATCAGTTAAAATTAAAAAGGATTTATAAGACTGGTGAATATGACTTATTAACTTTAACGCTTCCAAGATTGCATAGGCTTCTGCAGTAAATATTGAGCATTCATTGTTCAGAACAAAGCTTTGAAATAACTTAGTTTGAGGATCATATACAGCAGATCTCACATAGTTATTTCCCTTACTGCCATCAGTGTATAGAGTATAGTATTTATTATTTTCTGACAAAAATTCTAGTATGTCATTATTATTTAGAATTCTGTGTTCTAGAACATGAATTGGATGAGTTATACTAACATAGTTGTGGGCATAGCAAGGCCACTGGGACTGATTTTTAATCCTTGTGCATTTATTACAAATTTCCAGATAAATCCGACACAACTGTGGAGCTATGCCCTTCAACAGTTCATCTGCTGAAGACAATGGACCAGAGACATTCACTAGGTGAGGGACTATTCTCTTGATAACATCATTATTAGCTGATGACAAAAGTTTGATGCAATATCTTTCACAGAGCAATATTCTCCTCAAAATAAGGGGCATGATCTTGGTTTCAACTTCCATGGCTCGAATGGGAGTTGAACACATTGCTCCAGAGATGATTCTCAGAGCCTTGTTCTGAATTATATCCAATCTATGTACATATGTACAATTAATATAAGCTAAAGTGCTATAATCAAAGTGGCTTCTTACAATTGCTTTGTACAGTATTGACAATATTTTTGGATCAGCTCCCCAGGATACCCCAGCAAGGCATCTTAGAACATTTAGTCCTTTGTAAGAGTTTTTTGAAATATATTTAATGTGCTCTTCAAATTTAAGTTTTTGGTCAATGACAATACCTAAGAACTTATGCTGGTTGACTCTTCGAATGCTGTCTGCAGCATATATAACATCAGTAGTAGGGTTGTCATCTCCAAAAATCATTACACTGCTTTTTGAAGCATTAATTCTAAGATGCAGCCTATTAGTATAATAATCATGAAGTTTTGCTAGTGCTATATTTACAGTATCAATAGCTGCACATAAATTAGAATTTGAACTGTACAGAACTAAATCGTCAGCAAATTGCAATATATTTACATTCTGAGTATCAACATATTTACATATTTCACAAGTGTACAAGTTATAGATCAAGGGCGACAGAGTTGCACCTTGCATTGTGCCTTTACTGGCCCACTCTGGTCCATAAAAGATGTTATTATGTTTGACAAAGAGTTTTCTGTTACTCAAGAAGTCATAAATCCATTTGGATACAAGTCCAGGTAAACCTATACTACCAGTCAATATTTTGACAAGTATGCCAGGGTCAACATTATCAAAAGCACCTTGTACATCCAAGAATACGCAAACTGTATGTAATTTACCATTTTCTGCCCTTTTCAGGTCTGCTATTAGGGAAATGAAACTGTCAGCACAGCTACGACCGCGCCTAAATCCATATTGCAGTGGTGGAATAATTTTATAGGATTCAGAGTACCAGTCTAAACGATTCTTCAACATATTCTCAAAGATCTTTCCAAGACATGAGGACAACGAGATTGGACGATAACTGCTAGCTAAATCTGGTGGTTTATCAGGTTTCAATATGGGAATCACACACTGTGTTTTCCATGATTCTGGTATTATTTGTTTACGCCAAAGACTGTTAAGAATTTTAAGAATAAATGTTTTACATCATCATCAAGATTTTTAATAAATATGTAAGGGAAGTCATCTAAACCTGGGGTTGTATTTTTTCTAGATTGTAAACTCATTGAGAATTCAGTCCATGTCAAAGGATCTAATAGAAATTTGGAGTTTGGGTTGTCATTATTGAGATCAAAATAATGGCTATATTCCTACTATCTATAAGATTACTATTATCCGATATTTTTTTTTTAAAATGGTTGAATAAATTCATCCATGTATGATTTGTTACCAGATCTGATGCCTTTAAATCTCTTAATAAGGTTCCAAATTTTACTTAGTGGAGTCGTTCTATTGAAAGCGTTGCAAAATTTGTTCCAACCAATCTTCTTTTGTTCTGAAATTGTACGTTTTTTTAGCGCATCTAATCTCTTATAATTAATATAATTATCTATAGTTGGATCACTTCTGTGTAGTTTCAGAGCATTGTAAGTTGCAATTACACCTTGCTCACAAATACAATTCCACCAAGGAGCTGGAATTCTACATTTAAAATCACCAGTTTTAACTAACTTTGGAATCACCATTTCCTTCAAGGCATCGAGGCGAGTACAAAATTCGAGGTAAGTGGACATTGGATCCTCTTCATCAATCGTCATGTCATGGAAAATATTTTTGGATTTTTCAAAAAACTTACTCCAATCAGTTTTATTGTATAAAAATCTATCAACAGGTGGATTAACTTGATATTTGTTAGCACAAATTGCAATTTTTGTAATAGTTGGATAATGATAACTTCCCATTGTATCATCATGAACAGACCACTCACAAAGTGGCGCCAGATTTGGACTAACGAAAGTGACATCAATTGCCGATGGATTACAATGAGGGCGATTAGCTGTAGTAAAGTCACCATTATTAATTATACATAAGTCGCTATCATCAATTAAATTATACAAATCTTGCCCCCTGCGTTTTGTGGACACGCATCCAAAGGCAATATGATGGGCATTAAAATCGCCACTTACAAATATAGGTTTAGGGAGGTCCCTGATAATATTCCGCAATCTATTTATTCTTATATGCTCAGATTTAGGTGGACAATATACACATAAAACTGTTATGTCGCCTATTCTTGTAGATACTGAAATTGCAATAGTCTGAATATGTTCATAGAAACGGGTGTCTAGAACCCTATATTTTAAATAGGGCTTTAATATGATAGCTACTCCATTATGACTGTTAGCTGAATTTTTATGGTGGAAATTAATTGGTGGGTATTTTAAAACTCTGTTGGTCTTTTAGCCAAGTTTCATTTATTAGACAAATATCTATATTTTGATTTTGTAGAAAATTTATTAATAAAGGTTTTTTACTATGTAAACTTTGGGCATTATACTGTGCAATACTTAAAGAAGTTAAAATATTAGAGCTCAGATCCATTATGTCGATAGATTTTTGATGAGCATGTCTTTGATAGACGACGTGGTAATGGGCACATCGTCCGATTTGTTGCCTAGCTGTACTAGGGTATGAACTATAGCCATTAATACATCATTATTGGCAATGATTTGGGCTTTAATGTTTGGTTTGAGTGCGGTTTTCTTCTCAGTCATGGTTTCTGAATTTAAGGGTGTGTTATGTACACTATCCACATTGTACAATTTCATTTTGTTTTTATTTACAGCAAGTTCTTTATTTTTATTAATTATATTTTGCTTATTTTTAACAGCAGACTCGGAGCGGTCCGGTAAAGGATGGAAGTCAGTTTCCTTCTTTGTATTAGCAATGCTGGCATAAGTAATTTTTTCCTTTTTTTCTAACATTTTCCTCATCTTAACCGGACAGGTCCTTGAGATAGCCAAATGAGGTCCACTGCAGTTAATGCAGCAGAGCTCATTGGGCTTGTCACATTCTTTGTAGGAGTGTTCTCCAGCACAGCAGCTGCAGCGCTGTTTACCATTGCATACATTGGCCGAGTGATTGAATTTGAAACAGCGATAGCATTGCAAAAGGGGTGGTATATAGTCAAAAACTCTATATGAGAATAGGTGGTATTGTATTGAATCTGGTAGCGAATTCGATAGCAATGTAATGCTGGCTGTCTGAAGCGGTACCCTGTTCTGTCCCACTTTCTTCGTAAATCTTCTCACTGCTATAATTTCATAGACAGAAGAAAGCTTTGTGTACAACTCTTTGTTGGATATATTGGTTGGTACGAACCTGATGATGCCAACTCGTTCTGTCTGGGCTGCAGGGATATATGCCCTCATCTTATGTTTTTCAAGGAAGCTCGCATTGTTGATGAAATTGTTGGCCGTGTTGTATTGCTTAAACACGACTACGATTTTATTCGCATGGACACAGCGTTTGGCCACCACACCTTTAACGCCCGTTTCGAAAATGTGATTAAAATATATGGGGCTTTTATTTCCCAATCGTTCTTTGTCCTGACTTTCTACAAAAACTTTAAACTCCGTGTTAGTCGAATGCTCTGGATACAGTCTTTTTGTAATTAGGCTTGAAGTAGGGTGCGTAATTAATAGAATCACTTTCCTCACCGCCGCCGACATGGTCATCAGCATCAGCGCCAAAAGTCCGCTTCCGAATCTTGGGATTCGGGGCTTCAGCCTCGCTCCCTCATTCCCGTCCATTTTCAGGACGATAACAAACTATTTACAGCAAATTTAAACAATATACAGTATTTAAATTGAATGAAAAAAACTTTGAGAAAAATGAAAAGTGCGTTTTTTTTTAGATTTGCGCCAGTCCCAACTGCAGAAGACGTAACCTAACAGGGTTGCCATTACAAGGCGATTAAGTTATCGAACACAGATCAGGAAAATCGATTTCTTGGTTTTCGTTTTTACATTCTTTAAAAAATACTAACTATATTTATAATAAACACGATGAAGGTGTTATTTAGGTAAATAATAATAATAAAAGACAATTATGAGGTGGTAAATAAAAAGTAAAGAGTAAAACGCTTTAATTATTTAGAATAATCGATTACAGTGGCAGAACATGTACAACTCTTTTTTATTTAAAAAAAGAAAAACATGGAATTCAAGAACATGATTAGTAAAATGGTTACATAATAAAATGATTTTCTTTTCGAAAAGTTCTCGAAAAAAACTAAATATTTGTTAATAAGTTGAAATTTTATATTTAAATTGTTGTAGGTAAAAACTTTGTGTGAATTTAGTTTTAAAAGTTGTGTAGGCCGAAACCGTTCTGACATTGTTCTTTAAAGCTCAAACATAATCTATTCACTAGATTTGCACAGATTCGGTCAACCTAGTCCAATAATTCATCATTCACAATATGTATTCAATTTTATAACCAAGCATTTATCACTTTCATATCTGAAAGTTTCTTTTGTTAAAATAGTTTTAGTTTCATATTTATGGGATACCCTTTTTTATTAAGTACTTACACAGGTTTCAAGAGATACGTTGTCAAAGTTCATCATCGAATATTTTATAGAAATGGCAGATTATCAATGATGAATGAATCAAAGGCTATATAATATGAATTTGAAGTTTCTACGAAGGGACTCTTAGTCAATAACAGCTCAGACCGTTTGTTTTTTCGGCCGTGGACCTTCCAGTTTTTAAGGTTGACTTTGGTGCGGTTATTTAGCAGATGAGTGACCAATGACCTGGGCCTCAAGTCTGCTATTACAATAGTGTCAGAATGGTCTGTCATTGATTTCATAATTGTTGATTTTGACAAGTTTTGTAATCTACTAATATAATGGCGTCATTATGACTTTCCAATGGTCAACCACTGACACTCCTTTGAAAGACGTGGCTTAAAATGGTTATCTCGTACATAATGACAAATGAAAGACTGACTCATAATAATTCATAATTCATTTATTTATTGTTTTGCTACAGGTGAAAATACAGATCTTATAATTAGCGTTATGACGTATGCGGTAATCTGCTAAAATTTTGACAGTTCCTTTGATCAGTACCACGATTCTATTACGAGACCACTGATCTACCAATGATCGACCATTACGAATTTAGCAGATTACAAACTTTTAGCAAAATGACAATGGGATCGTGTTGGAATGACGAATTTATAAAAAATAGCAGACTTGGGGCCCTGTCGTTACATTAATGAAACTTCGAAAATGTTTCAGCGACATAACTTTACCGGCAGGCACGACTGTCGAACGTTTTTTGGAGCTTACTCCTTATGAGGAGTGAACGAATAGACGAGTTTTTAAACGATGTAGAGTTATAGGTTATAATTATTAATGAGGCATATAAAATTTTGACATCTGTAATTTATTTTGATTTTTTGACTATTAGAATGTTTGTTTTGTACTAATTATTATTATTAAATTTTTTATAGCATATTTACTTTGCATGTCTAATATTTGTATGTCTTAAGACAAAACATAGCGTTCTATTTTATATATAAGTATGATCTATTGTATACCTATGTTTAACAAATAATCTTTATGATTATGATGTGATTATGATTATGAACAGCGATAACTCAAAAGTGTTACGGTTTTCTACGCAAAGTACCTTGCATATCTTTCATTTTGAAATCATGTATGTATGTATGTGTATACTTGTATTTTTAACAGACTTCAAAAAGGAGGAGGTTCTCAATTAGTCGGAACCTTTTTTTTTATGTATGTTCCCCGATTTCTCGAAGATGGCTGGACCGATTTGTTTTTTTTTTTTGTTTTATTTGAAAAGGGTATACTTTGCAGGTGGTCCCATGATCATAAAGTCAGGATCTGATGATGGGATCCTGGAGAAAAAGAGGGAACTTTATAGAGCAAATTTTATAGGCACACTTGAAGCGATTTGGGTAGTTTTTGGAAGAGTACTTTCTCGAAGTGGTCCCATTTCAATTTGGTGAAGATCTGATGAAGAACTTTGGAGATAGGTAACGGAACTCCTCAATAAATGATAGCAAATGGCCCGGGATTGCTGAAATCTCATGTCTGTCTATTGTTTCCACCAGTTCGTAACATAACATCACGCCGGTACGCTATGAAGGGGTAAGCACATGTGAACCACTAAAAAGTGAAAAATAAAAACTTTTTAACAAAAAATAAAACCGACTTCCAAATCAAAACACTACAAAGTGAAAAATAACTTTAATTTCGGAAGTCGGTGGCAAAAAACGAAAATACAAAACCAAAGACACCGACTACTTTTTTACTTTGTAGTGTTTGATTTGGAAGTCGGTTTTATTTTTTGTTTAAAAGTTTTTATATTATCTATAACTATATAATAGCTATCTGTTTTAATAATAAAGCTGAAGAGTTTGTTTGCTTTCAACCGACTTCAAAACAGGAGGTTCGTTATTCGACCCGTATGTATGTATTTATGTATGTTTGTTTGTCCACAATTTTCTCAAAAACTAATGAACCAATTTTGAAAATTCTTCCCCTAAAGTAATACATACTTTCAGAAAAGTTTTAGTATATAATATATTATGTAATTTTTCTTATGTACGAAGTTATATGTATTTCCGGCATTTCTAAGCGGATTTTGATGATTTTTCTTTTCGTTCGTCTTGAGCTTAGTGTATATTCAACTAAAAATGGAAAAATAAATTTACTTAAAAAAAAGTAAATACCGACTTCAAAAACCTAAAACGAATAAAGTAACTTTTTTTAAAACTTAACAGATTCTGAAGTTAGTTCTTCAACGCACTAATGTCTTGGCACCGACTTCAGAAGCTGTTAAGTTTTTTATGAAAGTTATTTTATTAGTTTTAGGTTTTTGAAATCGGTTTTTACTTTTTTTAAGTAAATCTTTTGTTTGTGGTTTGCTTGAATGCGCTAATTTCTGAATCTAATCCATTCTTGAGGAAGGTTAAGGACATTTAACATCATGCTATGAGCCGATCAAAAGGAGAAAAAATCAGAATGAATGTTATGCGAAAACGAAATATAAGCGCTGGCGGGCGATGCGATGCGATGCAGTGCGTCGGGGGAACAAGAAATTTCACGCGGAAGAAGTCACGAGCAGAAGCTAGTCAATCAATCTGCCTAGCCTTTTCCCATGTTGGGGTCGGCTTCCAGTCTAACCGGATGCGGCTGAATACCAGTATTTTACATAGAGCTACTGCCTATCTGACCTCCACAACCCAGTTATTGGGTAATACGATTCACCTTGGTAAGAATGGTTGTCAGACTTTCGGGCTTCTGACGACCCGTAACGACTACCAAAGATCTACGAATGACAGCCGGGACCAACGCACTATGGGACCAAACATTATTTTCCATCTCAAAAATGGTTTTGACGAAAGTCGTAAATCCATAGATTTATTTATGGTTTTATACTCTCAAAGGACGGAACTTACGAATAAATTACAAAAAAAAATTAAATAATTTAGTTTTACGTTTATAAAATGAACCTCAAACATTGGACATAAATATTTTCATGCCAATTAAATTACCGTAAAGGAAGTTCAACACAAAATTATTCGGAAGTTTTCCAAGGAAGCGTGTTAGTGTTATACATCATTAGATAGCTTAGAATGTACACTTTACAAACACGTTCGGTGTTTGTAAAAAAATATTTTTGTTTTATTTTTTAATATTTTTTTTAGTGAAGTAAAGAAAATTTAGTCTTTGTTTATTTCAATTGGAGTTTTCCTAGTTGCCGAAAGCTGCCGGTGTCAAGTTAATCACTCTATTAGAGACCTTATCTATTCAGTAATATGAGGATTAAAAAAAAACTTGCGCGTTTTTTGCGCCAGTGGTGATTTAGAAGCAATAATGTCAATCGGGGGAAAATAAAAAAATCCACGAAAATTACGGTTGTGTCTATCTTGTTTTTTTTTTTCCATTTCTATGATAGAAGCATACATTAACAAATTATTAGACTACTATTATATTACTTTGAAAGAATGTTCCCATGACACTTGCTTGCGGTGATCACCTTAACCACAAGTATGATAAACTATATTGCTGCGGAAGTTCTATTTATCTGTTGTGGTAATTAATTACAATCAGTACTGATTACACAATTTCGATGAGAACTGTCATAATCAATTGTCCCATGGTTTTTGCACAAGGCACTAATATATTGGTCCTTTATATACCCGTGTTTTCAGCGTACTATTCATCAAAGTGTTCAGATACTTCTTTTCAATAACAATTAACAGACAAAAAACATATATTACCTAACAATGAGTGAATTCGTTTGTGTTCGACGCGATCTTTGTGATCAAATAATAAGAGGGAAAAGTACTTCAGACCTGAAAAAATATTTGTTGGACAACTTTCAATTATCGGAATTTGACGTTAATACTGTAATAGAGAGTATTCAAAAAAATCTAACTTCAAGTTGCAACCAAAAATGGACCAAAGCTCAAAGAAAGCCAGACAGGTTCGAGAGCCTATACTCTAATTGGTTAAATGGTGAGTTTAAAGTATCACTGAATTCTTGCAGTACCTCAACATCTGAAAATTCTGGCTTGAATTCTTCTGGTGATCGTGGTAGACCAACAAAACCATATGACGAGTGTTCGGAAAACACAAAGAAACGAAAAAATATGGAACTGGTCCAGGAATATGGAATGGGACATGTCCCTAACGCTTATGTACAAGGTTTACGATCCATGGGTGAAAATGACGAAGCGTCGATTGTGACTATTATCAGAAATAAGGAAAAAGAAGAGAAAAAAGTAATTCTACAAAACATATTCAATCCAGATAATGCACTTTCCTTTACAAAAGAGGAGGCATTGAGTATGTGTATTGAAACAGATCTAACCAAAGCCCAATATGCGTACCTAAGAAAAAGGCTCGTTGATAAGAATTTAAGTTCTGTATTACCTTCGTATCAAACACTAAGTGAAGCAAAAATGGCTTGCTATCCGCCTGCATCCAGCATAACGGTGACAAATATAAGCGCAAAAATCAATCTGCAAGATCTCTTAGACCACACAGTCTGCCGTATAATAAAGATAACGTCAAGATCGACAAATTACAATCGTCTCAAGCTGTTCACTAAATGGGGATGTGATGGATCCTCCGGGCAAAGTGAGTATAAACAAACTCTACCGGAAGAAAACGAACAAATATCGGATGCTAATTTGTTTATAGTGTCCCTTGTACCACTGCGACTAGTAGACGAAGAAACTTCTGCAGTTATATGGCAGAACCCTACTTGCTCATCTGTTAGATATTGCAGACCAATTTCATTAGAATTTGCAAAAGAAACACCCGAAAAAACTACAGCGGTTGTCAGTGAAATTGAAGCCAAAATTAATCAATTGATTCCAACTCTTGTGTCAATAGACGACAAAGTCATCGAAGTTAAACATCAACTGTTTATGACAATGATTGATGGGAAAGTTGCTCAAGTGTTAACAAACACATCATCCAGTGCTACCTGCACTGTTTGTGGAGCAACTCCCAGACAAATGAATGATCTCTTAAAAGTTACAACGAGAGTTGAAAATGAAAATGCGTTTAAATACGGATTGTCGACACTACACGCATGGATAAGATTTATGGAAATGATCCTTCATATTTCTTACAATTTAGGTTTTGAGAAGTGGTCTGCAACAACTCCAGAAAACAAGCAACTTAAAGAAGACAAGAAAAAATATGTCCAAAAACGTTTCCGAGAAGTGCTTGGTTTGCACATTGATAAACCACGTCAAGGTTCCGGTAACAGCAATGACGGAAATACGGCAAGGAGATTTTTCCAAAATTACCAATGTTCTGCAGAGATAACTGGAATTGATGAAGAATTAATCAAGAGATTATATGTAATTCTTCAAACTATGTCATCGGGATTCCCTATAAACGCAGAAAAATTCGGCCAGTATACATTGATAACCGCGCAATTATATGTAAGCAAATATAACTGGTACTACATGCCATCTTCGGTCCATAAAGTACTTATACATGGTGCTAAAATAATAGAGCATTATGAAGTTTTGCCTATAGGACAATTATCCGAAGATGCCCAGGAAGCCCGAAATAAAGATTACAAGAAATATAGGTTACATCACGCTAGGAAGTGTTCCAGATCAGCAACAAACGAAGACGTTCTGCATATTTTGTTATATACATCTGATCCTTATATATCTAGCTTAAATAAACCAAGTTTTGTAATATCCAAAGAATTGTTTGACGAAGCTAAAGAATTGTTGAAAGTAGAAAGTGATGAATAGGTTAAGCGCTAAAATTTTTTTTTTGTCATGTAATTGTTTGTTTAATAATAATAATTTAGTTTTAAACTTATTTTAAGAAAAAGTGTAAGTTTTATTGCTATTTTAATATAACTGTATAATTTTTTGTATAAAATTTCGTATAACATTATCTTTGTCATTTTTTTACGAAAAATATATAATTTTTAAAATGATGATGTTTGATTTCTTTTATTGCCTAGATATTCACAAATACGTGAAAAAAAATTTAAGGAGAAAAATCACAAAACAACAGACTTATCGATTTTTGAGATGGAAAATACCGGTTGGTCCCATAGTGCAACGGCTTAACGTGTTTTCCGAGGCACGGAGGAGTCTCGGTATGTAAAGATGGTCACCCATCTACGGGCCAACCGCGGCAAGCGTAGCTTAACCTGATGGATTGACCCGTGCGGCTGTTATTATTTAGCCACGAACTCCTCGGGCAGAAGCTAGTACTTAAATAAAATGAATTTGTGGATCTAAATTTCCAAAAAGTATCATAACCTTTCTGAAGATATTTTAAGAGGATTTTCAAGAAATATTAGTCCCTTACTCGGACAGAACTGAAAAAAATATTCATAAAGAATCATCGAATTCGAATGAAAATGTTAGATCAACCTTAAACTTTCCACTTAAGTTTCAAAATCGCTTGCTTTCTAAAACCTAACATTCTATTTGAAACGGAATTTATACATTTTGTTAAATCGTCATTACCTGGAGGAAACTCTTCTGGGATATTAAGAATGGCAATAAAACAACGTTTAATGAACGCGAAGGAAGATGTTTTTATTTTATTTTATTTAAAGTGGGTTTGCTCTTGACTCTAGTCTAGGTCAGAGGCGACAGAGACAGAGTCGACGATGGAGTGAGCTTACCCAGAAGAAGCCTGTTCTAGAAACCTTTATCGGTTAAATCGAAAACACAGATTTTTCTCCGCTTACGAAGCGCCTTCTTGGCTTAGCCTGAGTAGGTACTTTATTTTTGAAGGCCAAGTAATAGGAATAACCAGACAATACGATTGCTTACCAGCCGTTATTAAACATTATAAAAAGAAAAAAATTGACTTCAAAAAGAAATTAGCTCAAAATTATGAAATAACTCCGGAAGTCGGTGTCATGGGATCTGAATTTTAGTTTTTTGCCAGCGACTTCCTAAATTAAAGTTATTTCATAATTTTAAGTTAATTTATCTTTGAGGTCAATTATTTTTTTTAATTAGTTTTTATTTCGAAATTTTTAGTTTTTAGTTAAAAATTGGAATATTTGTTTATAATAAGTCGTTAATAGTTTTGTTATAAATATTGCACTAGAATTGGACCAAGGTTTTGAGATGTTTCCCTTTGACACCACACCAGTAGCTCGTATCAATAAGCCAGGCCGTCACACTTACACGTAGGTATTCTTGCATTGTCTTGAAAACTAATAAACCAATTTTAATGAAACTTGCACTGATCCATAACTTGAAGTAAATGTAAGCCAAAAAAAAAAATGGTCACGATCTGACTAATAATAATAATAACCTGGGACATTGTTCACACACGGTCATCTAATCCCAAACTAAGCAGAGCTTGTACTATGGAAACTAGATAACTGATATACTACATACACTACTTTTTTTTGTAAATACATACTTATATAGATAATCACACCCATTAATAGTTTTGGAGAAATGCATGGACAAACATACATCTATGAAATTTTGTATATTTGTTTGGAAGCCGTGATAGATTATCATATGTATATGGTGCAGTTCCAATAATATTACATACATACGTGTCGAATTGATAACCACCGTTTTTTTTTTAAGTCGGTTAATAAACGAGGCGTTAATGATAGTGTTTAAACCTTGTGAAGATAAAGGTGAAAACCCCTTTGATGATTTATTTATAACCTTAGAGGCTCTTCGGCATCGTAAGCTCTTAGATTAGCCGATCACTATGGAAAGTATTGACCTGACTGTCCAGAGGGCGTTGATGTATTTTGAAGTTTCGTCATCTGTGCACCGTACGTAGCAAAGTCCAAAAAATCTCAAAAATATCATAAATAGCCCTTCTTCTCTGCTGTCGTTAGAGAAGGAGAATAATCTTTGTCAAATGCATGCATTGTCATCCCGATTTCCCGAGCGTTTCTGACCTAATTTCGAGCAGCACAAAACAGGAATGATTTATGTAAGTTTCTGAATTAGGCGGAGTTTATTGCTCGAACTCGTGAAGTGATTTACTGGAACTGAATTTAAATCTACTGACAGTAAATAACGGCCTTTTACAAACAGCCATTGAAAGCAGAGATTCATGACTGGTGAATGTGATATCGAACTAAGTTAGGTATCACTGAAAACAGATTTTTTACTCGACTATAGCAAAGTCTAAGGGTACCTAATGATTTTAGCAGTCTATGTATGTGGAGCTCGTGGCTAAGTAATAACAGCCGCACGGGTCAGGTAAGCTACGCTTGCCGGGGTTGGTCTGTGAATGGGTGACCATCTTTACATTCATTATTCTGCAGTCGATCGCCGCCCGGGCAGATAGTCCGCTTGTGTGGGCGTTAGTGGATCGAACCAGTTCTGTTTTAGTTATTAAGTACTAACATAGGCTAAGTAAGATTGTTACTAACACAATGGACCGCATTTGTAGTCTAATCAATAAATGATTATTATTATTATTTACATACCGAGACTCCTCCGTGCCTCGGAAAGCACGTTAAGCCGTTTGGTCCCGGCTGTCATTCGTGGATTTTTTTATACTTTAATAGAGATACCTAATGATTAGTGCTGTTGTTTTGATTGCTGTGTTGATTGAAATATTATTTGTTAATGTGCAGGTAGACGACGATAGTACTGTGGACTACGACATGCTGGTCAGTCTGATACCAGACGAATACTACGAGAGAACAACAAAAATGATATTTTCTTGTAAACATCTCGGTGAGTGGGAAATGTTTTAGGTATTTTTTTTTTAAATACGTGAGTTACTTTCCAATTATTTATAACTTGCAAGATTGAATGTAATGAACCCACCAGTATGCCATTAATTTAATTAGTTATTGAATGAAAAGATTAAATTGGGAGACTATCAGGTTGGCGGAAAAGTCTTGCACCAAGATATAAGACTTAATGAATTTATTGATAACTTTGTTATTTACAATAATTAATCAGTAATGTAATCCTCAAATAACTCTATTACTCTGGCCCATCTAGTTGGTAGATTGTTGATGCCCTGCGCCCAGAATTCCGGAGGCTGTGCAGAAAAGAAATTGTTCACTGCCATTTTGAGGTCTTCGTAGTTTTGAAAATTTTTCTCACGCAAATAAAGCTTTAGTGGTCGGAACAAGTGATAGTCGGATGGTGCGAGATCCGGTGAGTACGGTGGGTGGGCAACCGGGTGCCATCCAAGCTCTACGATTTTTTGTCGAGTTTCCGAAGCGACATGAGGTCGCGCATTATCATGGAGTAAGTGAACATTTACACGTCTCGGTCGTTTTTCTCTTCTTGCGTCAGCCAGTTTCTGAAGCTGTTCAGTATAAATGGAAGTCGTAATCGTCCTTCTCGCAGGGAGAAGCTCGTAATTAGGTAGAGTTGGCCCTTCGCATCTCACCAAACGGAGAAAAGATGCTTGCGTGAGTGACGGTTCAGCTTTGGCTGCGTTGGTGGCTCTGCGTCGTAAGGAAGCTAGACGGCGTGCCGTGTGTTGTTATCATAGAGAATCCAGCTCTCATCGCCGGTTACCAGATCTTCAAGAAACTCTTTCCGATGCGGCTGAAAAAGAAGCGATTCACAAATACTAACTCTGACTTGACGATGACTGTCAGTTAGTTGATGTGGGATCCATTGTACTTTACGATAGCCAAGTTTGTGTAAATGAGCCTCGACGGTCGAATGATGACAGCCAAGAGTCTCTGCCAAATCACGAGTATTTATTTCTGGATTAGCGGAGTAATTCCTCATCGTCGAAGATGGATGGTCGCCCAGATCGCTAGTGATCTTCAAGAGTTATATCTCCCGATGCAAAGCGAGCAAACCAGCGGCTTATCTTCCATCGCGATGTTAGCGGTAGCCACACTCACGTTGTGTCCCGACGTGACTCGTAAAAGATGATCGTTCGAAGTAGATGTTCACTAATCATTTTCACAAACTAACCAAATCCTCACTAGCGCGCCTTTATATACCCTTGATGTGATAGCTTCGAGAACCTTCTACAATATTCTTACGTATCTCAGATCTTTTCCAGATCTTTGCCAGTCGTTACGGGTCGTCAGAAGTCCGAAAGTCTGACAACCAATCTTACCAAGGGGTATCGTATTACCCATTAACTGGGATGTGGAGGTCAGATAGGCAGTCGCTCCATGTAAAATACTGGTATTCAGCTGCATCCGGTTAGACTGGAAGCCGACCTCAACATAGTTGGGTTGAGGCTAGGCAGATTGATTGACTTAAAACAAGGACTAGGAAGAAGTAGTGGTTTATTTTAACACAGGGTTACTCAAAGTGGGGTACGCGAACCCTTAGGGGTTCGCCACTTTACGGTAGGGGGTTCGCGTCAAGATTTACGTCATGGCGGCTGGATGGCTGGCAAGCGAGCCGAGTCGGAATTTACCAAAATTACTGCTAAAATCGACTCAATTTGTGACAAGAAACAAGCCCACTTATCACATTAATTTTCTTTTTGAGACTATATTTAATAACTTTTATTAAAATTTAAAAAAAAACCGCATTTTCTACTACTTACAGCTAGGTTTACACAGAGAGAAGCAGAGAGAAGTGACATTATAAACTGTCATTAAGATTAGGACAGTAAATACGGTGTTGCAATATGAAAATATTAACTTAAATGTTGACCTTGAAAAATAATTTAATTTTTGGTATCTAAAGAAAGGTCTTAACGATCACGTTACAAATATATATATATAATATTAGGTTGGGGAAAAAGTCTTTTCGCATTATAGTATGTATGAACTTGTAATAAAATCTCTTTGGCTATACTATTTGTATCTGGCTGGTTTTGGTATCATTGAAAGTTTAAATTTTAAAGAACATAATTCCAAATTAAAATTAGGAAAATGTGTGATTTTCATTTGTTTTTCGTACCGTCAAGATGAGTGAATCTAATAAAGAAATTCGATACATTTTAAAATTTTACTACAAAAAAGGTAAAAATGGAACGCAAGCCGCGAAAAAAATTTGCGATGTTTATGGACCTAGTGTAGTGTCTGTGAGAGTAGCACAAATTTGGTTTAAGCGTTTTCAATCCGGAAATTTTGATGTTAAAGATGCACGTCGCTCTGGTCGCCCTATTACGGATAAAATGGATGCCATTTTTGAAAAAGTGGAGCAAGATATATCAGTAGTAACGATGTAGCTGAAGAACTGGAAATTGACCACAAAACAGTTTTGGCGCATTTGAAAAAAACTGGGTACACAAAAAAGCTTGACATTTGGGTACCTCACGAGCTCACTGAAAGAAACCTAATGAACCGTGTACTCATTTGTGATTCTTTATTACGACGTAATGAAACCGAACCATTTTTGAAGAAGCTGATAACTGATGATAAAAAGTGGATCACGTATGACAAGAACGTGCGAAAAAGGTCGTGGTCAAAGGCCGGTCAGGCTTCACAGACTGTGGCGAAACCCGGGTTAACTCGCAACATGGTGATGCTGTGTGTGTGGTGGGATTGGAAGGGCATTATTTATTATGAGCTGTTACCACCAGGCAGGACCATCGATTCTGAACTCTACTGCGAACAACTGATGAGATTAAAGCAAGAAGTTGAGAGAAAGCGGCCGGAATTAATCAACAGAAGGGGTGTGGTTTTTCATCATGATAACGCTAGACCTCACACATCTTTAGCCACTCAGCAAAAATTAAGAGAGTTTGGCTGGGAGGTGTTAATGCATCCGCCGTATAGTCCTGACCTTGCACCTTCAGATTTCCACCTGTTTCGGTCTCTTCAGAATTCTTTAGGCAGTGTCAGGTTAACATCACGAGAGGACTGCCAAAACCACTTGTCGCGGTATTTTGACCAGAAGTCCCAAAATTTCTATAGCAATGGGATCATGTCCCTACCTACAAGATAGCAAAAAGTTATCGAACAAAATGGTACCTACATGCTTTAGTTAAATGTAAATAAACTATATTAAAAAATGTTTTGAATTTTCTTAAAAAATGCGAAGAAACTTTTTCCCCAACCTATTATAATATTGTCTACAGGGTGACTGGTAATTAGTGACCGATACTTAAAGACATGATGATGAAATGGCGGCAGGTCACGGGAACAATCTGCGACTCCCGCATTCCCCTTAAACTCAAGGGGAAAATTTATAAAACAATGGTTAGACCGGCTGTCTTGCATGGATCAGAATGTTGGGCCATAAAAAGAATGAATGAAAGGCAATTGCGTGCAGCCGAGATGAGAATGCTAAGAGGGATGTGTGGTATCACGCGAATGGATAGAATAAGAAATGAGTATGTAAGAGGAAGTCTGAAAGTGACACCGGTGACTGAAAAGTTGTGTGGAAATCGGTTGTGATGCGGAGGAATGAGGAAAATGTCGTCAGGAAAGTGTTGAGTATGAACGCGGAGGGCTATACGAGTAAGGGAAGACCAAAGAAACGATGGGTGGACTGTGTGAAAGATGATATGGCCAGAAAGGGAGTGACTACCGAGATGACGACTAATAGAGAAGTATGGAAGAAAAAGACATGTTGCGCCGACCCCAAATAAATTGGGACAAGGGCAGGAGAATGATGACTTAAAGACATGATTGATAACAAAGAACTCTCTTTTTTTTGTGTGAAAAATTGTTGTAAAAATTTCATTACGGGACTAAACCGGAATGCGCGAAAACAAAATCAGCTGTCCCATACATTCATATTCGCATAAGTCGTCAAAATGTAGGGAGCAGCAGATTTTTTTTTTTCGCATTTTCAGGTTTGGTCTCATAGTAAAAGTTGTTTGTTATCATGAGTACGATCATGTGTTTAAGTATCGGTCACTAATTACCAGTCACCCTATATATGTTTAAATTGCCAAAACAAATAAAAGTGAGAATGCTCTCCTCCCCTCTGGAGGAGGACAGCTGGAGACAAAAGGTATCGGAGGACCCGATTTCTAATCTCAATTAACAAAGCTGGTGATACACGACTGACACATCTCGTTACCATAAGTTGAGCCCAAACGAGCCCTTGGAACAATAATATCGAGGGTTCACGGGCTGTTTGTATTAGGCGACATGTTTGGAACTTTACAGGAGAGCATTTCAAAGTTTCACTATTCGGAAAAATAACATTGTAAAAAAGTATCAATTTTTTTTTACGAAAAACTGGCCTATCGTCGCTTAAGAATCAATAGTGTCTATCTCCGTTTTATACGTTTTTCACTTTTTAATGCAGGTAGATATGATTACAACTCAATATCGGTCAGGATGTCGCTTAATACAAATAGCCCGTGAACCCTCGATATGTGCAGCACGATTACACACGTCTTTTCGAAACTACACACACATCTCCCTCTCATTCTCAGTACCACTGACACTAACACCTACATTCCTCGAAAATTCCTCGACCTCAACTCAACTGAGGTTACCGAATTATGTAAACTAATCCTTGAAATCAGTATTCTTAGTTAAAACTCGGTCTTGTCGTGAGGTAATCTTGAGGATCCTCGAGTGAGATTAAGATGAGGTAAAACGTCATTGAATACGTCATTAAATCAGTGATTCAACACTTATATTGTTTTTTGTCTATGGTCACTCAAAAGTTGTCAGATTGCTGTTTTTTTTATCTGTGTCGGACATAGGTAGTCCTCTGTTAGAGTGTGTTTCACCAAATAGTTCCTATGCTGTAATGTTGGCTCAACTGTTGTAGGACGAACACGATACGCTACCGTTAATGGCTATGGACCTAATAAGTTCATGTCTTAGCTGGAAATAGCTCTCCACAGTTTCTTTCCTAAAACGGTAGCGTCTTTGGAATTCTAAACTGTCATAAAATTCTATGGGATTTTCTGCATCTCGTAAATAACGTCGTTCGAGATAATCGTACGGATTATCATACAGATAATTCAGAAACCTTTGGAAATCTATTGAACACACTATGGGAAAAGTTATTCAAATAGAATAATCAGCTCTGTTTAACAAGCGTGAGTGAAAGAATAGAGTAAAAAACGCGAATAATGGCGTAAATCATCCTCGAGTGTTCCTTAAGGCCCGTCCTCCCTAAAATACGGCGAAACTAAGTAACTTTGTGTCCATTTTTTACAGTAACTATAGCAGATTTTTGATAGAAAAAAAAATACAATAATCTACAGTACATAAGAAGTGATTTCATGTGTCCAGAAATCTGTTTTAGTTTATATAACTAAAGAAAAAAAAAGCTAAACACAGGTCTGTTTTTTCTAGTTTTTACCGTATGAAAATTGTGAATGAAAATTGTAGGAGTACTACAATTTTCATTAAAATTGTTCATAAAGGAGGACGGGCAAAAATGTATGGAAGCCAGCCTAGGAACCAATAACAACATGCGATATATCATTGGAAAGGTTGTTTTATGTACTTCAACTATTGTTATGGCGGGAAGTCCCAAATCGATGTGTGGATAAAGTTATGGCGCAATAAAGCCAGACTTCATTCACAAAAATTCCATTTCCCACTAATTGTGTACCAGGCGTTTTATGACACCTTTAAATACCTTACCTATTGTTTTATTTAACGTTGAATACACTGCGTGGATTATTTTTTAACAGATAGCTATTTTTGGGATACTTTATTAGTTTCATGTGCTTTATGGGGCTGCCTAATAACTAACTCGTCTCATGCTACAGGCGCTGGTATGCTTAAACTCGAAGTACCTGCATACTAACACTACTTTATCCCACACATTTTATTCCTAAGCAAATAAGTAAGGTCTGGGGGACCTAAGAACTTGCTCTACAAAATAAAACAAACAAGTGGAAAAAAAACCATTTATGAGATTTATTATCAATAACAATGAATTTAATCGTTTTAAAATATTATACTTTGCTAAAGAAACATTTGAGACGGTCATTAGTGATAATAGATACAAGTTAAAGGATTTAAAAGGAAAACAAAAGTATAATACACCAGCGCGCTAACTTGCCCTGCCTTATAAAAATACAATACCATAAGCTAGTTAGTTTTTTATTTCATAAACAAACATACATCTGTGTCGAAATATTAATACACTTTAACAACAAAAATAATAATAATACTAATAAATCAAATACATAGTATTTGTAGATAACAAAACTCCTTTTCAATCTTCATCAATTATAATATCAATTAAATCTCCGGCTGGAGAATTAAACGGCTCATGCCTTCCCACAACTAGATACCAGACAATAGAGGTTATATGGGCACAACTCCCTATTGCCCGACGCCCTGTCAAACGAGTGCAATAATATTGTGCTATCGCACCAATACCAATTACGTCCATAATAACCAAAAAGTAACATAGATATATGTTTGCCCTTACATGTCGAGACTGTATACGGCCTCTTAACAACCAGACATTTTGAGGCATATTGTACCTTTGCAAATCCCCAATTAAATCATCTCTTTTCACTTCAATTATGTATAGGCCCTTGTGCAAATGCTCTGCACAATATGATTTGACTAGTTTAAGCTGATATGATCCCAGGGTGAAAAGCTTTAAATCACTTTCTGATAAACGAGGAAAGTAGTCTAATTGTTGGTTTTCATCTATCGGCACAAACGCGATTCTTTGTCTATTAAGATTGTTGTCATTTACATAATTGTATAAATGATTTGGTATGTTCATCCTTTGATTAATTGAATTTAATATCATTTCTGCGTCTACATTATCAGTCACAGATTCACGAAAAGTGTTAATAAGGGCACCTGCAATTTTAAAATCGGGAAACAGATTCCGTAGTGTTGTATTAAAATAATCTTGACGCAACAACTTGAAGTCGCGTTTAAAACGACCGTTAATGACCTCAACTACCCACCGACACAAAGTAACAAGTCTCGATTTGTTGGCCTGTTCGGCAGATAGTTGAGTGTCATTTCTGTCCTTTGTTGGTGGCAAATGAACATCATAACCGCACGCTTCTAAACCCGGAAAAAAATCACGAAAACCTCTATCGAGGATTAAAACATCATTTTGTTCAAAAAACCAATGAAAAACACTGCTTACATCATTAGTAAAATCGGACATGATGGATGCATCGGACTTTGTGGCAGCGAAAGGTCCTAAGATATCTAGTATATAACCGTCTGAACAAACAAGTAGAAAGGGTTTTAACAAGTTTTGAAACTTATGTAAGCTGTACGTTAAACGCTGAAAAAGAAAATTGGAACTTTTCTGAATGTATGCATAAGTTCCATCGCAAAAGATTTATAGCTTTAGTATTTTCTTGATTTCCAAATATTCCTTTATGTATTGTAAGGTTAGGTACGTTCCAAAACATAATTTCTTTGCATGTGGTCAAAGCCCAAGTGCCGTGGCACAAATTCTCTTAGTAAGCAATATCTTACTATCTCTAATATTCTTTGTATACTTCGTCGAGACGTATTGAATTGACTGGCTAGTCGTTCGTTTGACTCTCCGGTTCGTAGTTTACAAAGGTAAATACCCAATGCCAACCGCGGTTTTCTATGACTTTCTAGCAACGATGGAGTTTCTTGTAGGATCATGTCAAATTGCCTATTTTTTAACCCGGTCCAAAAATGCATCTCATCATCAGTTTCAAATCAGTTCATCAGCACCTACAGTTTCAAAGTCTAATTGTTTACCGAGCCGTGCTTTGGTTAATATATCTCAAATATCGCCGAATTGAGCACTGTTAAAGTTTTGTGTAACATTACAGAAGTTCACTAATTCATCCCACACATTGGTTAGGAAATGTTCTTGACACGAACGAGCACTTTGCGGTACATACAGTTTATGTTCACATAATAAATATACCTTTATCGCTTCTGGTATATGTGAGTTCGCTTGGTTACGACAGTTATTAAAAATGCAGTGTGCACTCATGTTTGGTACTCTTCTGTATATAGTAGATTGAATGGTTGCGGCTTCATTTTGTTCTGGGTGGACATTCTGGGCAGGTCGTCTTATTGCATTTTGAGCCCTTTGCCAGCACCGGTGGCACACAAAACGCGTATTGTTGAATATAACCTGGAAAGAAAACAATGAGTTTCTTATTTAATCCTCTTAGTGAGTGAATGGATCGGCTTAACCACCAGTTTAAAAGTTGTAATTGTAGAATTATAAATAGAAAAAATAATTAACTAATCCAACTACTCGCATTAATTAACATTTCTTATTAGTAGGTAGGGCTTTACAAAATGGTGCCATTTTGTAAAACCCTACCTACTAATACCAATCTAAGTCTTTATTGCTACTTATGTATGAACAGAATATGAACGAACACAATATAACCCTAGTATAATATATCTACTGTTATAACCAAAAGAACAAACCTCCAATAGTGCATGTTCCCGTAAATAATCTGCAAGCTCAGGTTGATTTTGTGGAATATTTTCAGTCAAAATATGACGCTGATACCTTCTGTTGTGCCCACGCTGGCACATAACACAATTGTTGTAGTTTTCATCCATGACTAAAGCAGGCCGTTTTTAAGAGCTTAGTTTTAAGTCCGATAAACAAAGCCAGTGGTATAACATATAACAAATCACAGAGTCCAATAAACAAGCCAGTGGTATAACATTAAACAAATCACAGAGTCCGATAAACAAAGCCAAAGGTCGTAGTCGAATGATAATGATGACGAATGGAAATGGTAGTAGTAAAACGTACTCGCTATACTGAAATCCAAATAACGACTAACGAACATGCGCGCGCGCATTTTTGATGTGCCGCCGCGACTTACTTTCCCCACTCCTCCGCAAAACACCTCTTGCCACCCGTTCTTATTGGCTGTCTCATCGGACGCGATAAGGGAAATACAAGAAACCAGTGGTACAGACAAGTTACGGTTGAACACAGGTTGATATTTTTATCGGTACAGGCTACCTGAGTTGTATGACGTATTGCCTGTTGTTATACCGTTTTATGATGACAGGCTGAAAAAAAAACTCAAGTCTGGCTTTATTGTGCAATAACTTTTTCCACACAGCGATTTGGGACTTTCTGCCATAATAATAGTTAAAGTACATAAAAAAACCTTTTCAATGATATATCGCATGTTGTTATTGGTTCTTAGGCCAAAATGCCCGTTCTCCTTTATACAGTTCTCTACAAAATAATAAGAAATGATTTCATGTTATTACTTTTTTTAAATTATTTTTATTTTATTTTAAATTAATTTACAAAGCAAATCCTTAGCGGCAAATTTACGCTGCGCCCCGCTCTCGCCCAAAATCTCAGTGCGGGGCGAGACGTGTTGCTGGACGGACCTGTGCTGCTTTGCGTGACGACCTCCTCGCTTCGATAAACATTGTTTTTTTGTGAATAGTGTAGCCACACGGACAGTTTCATTTAATTTTTGGTATCTTATCTACCTAGTTACGTGACTATATTTTTTTGTGTGAATACTTTTACTTTATTAATGTTAGTTAGTGTATTCAGTGTGTTTTGTTATAATAGGTTGGGGAAAAAGTTTCTTCGCATTTTTTAAGAAAATTCAAAACATTTTTTAATATAGTTTATTTACATTTAACTAAAGTATGTAGGTACCATTTTGTTCGATAACTTTTTGCCATCTTGTAGATAGGGACATGATCCCATTGCTATAGAAATTTTGGGACTTCTGGTCAAAATACCGCGACAAGAGGTTTTGGCAGTCCTGTCGTGATGTTAACCTGACACTGCCTAAAGAATTCTGAAGAGACCGAAACAGGTGGAAATCTGAAGGTGCAAGGTCAAGACTATACGGCGGATGCATTAACACCTCCCAGCCAAACTATCTTAATTTTTGCTGAGTGGCTACAGATGTGTGAGGTCCAGACCGACGCGACCAGAGCGACGTGCATCTTTGACATCGAAATTTCCGGATTGAAAACGCTTAAACCAAATTTGTGCTACTCTCACAGACACTACACTAGGTCCATAAACATCGCAATTTTTTTTTCGCGGCTTGCGTTGCATTTTTACCTTTTTTGTAGTAAAATTTTAAAATGTATCGAATTTCTTCATTAGATTCACTCATCTTAACGGTACGAAAAACAAATGAAAATCACACATTTTCCTAATTTGAATTTGGAATTATGTTCTTTAAAATTTAAACTTTCAATGATACCAAAACCAGCCAGATACAAATAGTATAGCCAAAGAGATTTTATTACAAGTTCATACATACGAAAAGACTTTTTCCCCAACCTAATATTATAGTAAAAAAAATGTATCTAAACAATCGTTTTCTAAAGCAAGGTGTGTTCAAGATGGGAAGTAAACAAAGACAAAAAAAAAACGAAATCTCAAAAAGAAGATGGAAACAGGGAAGAAAATGGGACAAAGAAACATCACGATCCCCTCAACATACTTGCTCATTAATGATAAAAAAACGAAGGAACATGAAGAGGTAGAAAATCAGAAACCAAATACCAGAACCAAAGCAAGATTCAAGTAAATGAAGAAGAGAAAGAAAATACTTTTTATTACTCTACTGACTTTCCGAATGCTTCAATTCAAGAATTCGGTAATATAAGCGATGATGAAGAAGTTCAAATAAAAAGAAGAAAAACATTGACCGAAAGACAATTAAATTTTAATGAATTTTGAGTAATCTGTCAATAAACAAGTTTATGCTGCCAATATTGGTTTTCTTTTTGAAAGACATGCATATCAACAAAAAAGTTATGATACTAGCAATGCCCGCAACTTCTTACGTGCAAGCATTGAAATAAATGCCGATACCGATTGTTTTTAGCTACAAAAAAAAATTGGTATTAATATTAATATTAATATTCTTGGTTCTTGAACATATCCTTGGACACACACTAGGATCTTGTCTTATAGTACCTACATTTTTATTTGAGGACTAGGCTCTTTCGCTATCGTCTAGATGTACCTCTAGGGTTCCATACGAGTATCAGGTCCTACATAACATGAATTTAATATCATATAGTGTTCAAAATCCCTTACCCTTTTTTCGTTCGCTTTTTAAATTCATCTCTGCGCTATACAGGTTGCTCTAAGAGATAAGATGCTATTTTAGAAAATTATAAATAAATCAATAAATAATAACGTTTAATAAAATTAAAATATCCTTATAAAACGAGATTGTGGAACCATATACGTGTGTTGATTTCATGTCGCCATTGCAGCGCCACGTTGTATAATTGTTAACTTGTAGAAATGTACAGACGCCAGCACATCAAGCTACTACAATCTGTCAGATTTCTTTAATAGATTTTAGACTTTATTGCTAAAGCTTTTAGGTTCAAGGTTGATTGCGAAAATCTGACAGTTTCGGGTAGGTTGACCTGCTGGCGTCTGTACTTTTATTTCAGAATGTGATTGATGTGACTAATAAAGAAATATCTAAACAAGATGTTTTATGTGTTGCCACTCCTTAAAGATTGTAAAGTTAATTTTTTAATACCTTATATGTAGGTATTTTTAAAAACATCTACGGTCTTACTACAAAAGGATTAAAAACATGTTCAACGCATGTCTAACGTCAAACTCCATACATAAAAAAAAACATAAAATACGCGTTGAACATGTGTTTAAATCTTTTGTAATAAGACGGCTGTTATTAATTACTCTATGTCGCGCGCGGCAGTAATCGTGTACACCCTAGCGACGCATCGCGCGCGATGTTTAGGTTCGGGTGGTGCGGGGAGTAGTACAAAGCTCCGCCCACACACGCAAGGTCGTTGGCGCCGGTAAAAACCTTAAGGTATGTACATCCCGACGTACCTTGAGTTTGACAGTTGTTTCCTTACCTCGAGTGAGGGAAAATGTCGAGTGACGCTAAGTGAAGGAGATTTTCTGCAACTGTGAATACCGATTTCCTGCAAGAGTGAAGTTTGGAGGAACCGTCTCAGAATATGGGTGTAAGTGTCGTCAAGTCAAGAGTAAATAGGTTTTACTGACCTATTGTATTACTTTTATTTACATTGTCGTAACGTTTATCCACAGACATAAAAAGAGTAGCAGACCAAATATTAATCCATAGTAATATTTATATACATGGGCATGGTTCATTATCCTTTTTTTTCTAAGCGACAAGTCGTAAATAGCATCTTATTCCGTCATCTGTTGTCACACTGACTCATACATAGACAAGGTTTGACGCGTATCTTGTTTATCCCGAGCCGCCATTTTGATAAGCAACATTAATTAGTCAGGGACGGATTTGGCAACAAAGGCGAAATTTTTTGTTGTATGTAAAGTATACCCTCAAGCTGGTCGTCAAAAGGAGGAGAGTGGACTGCTGCCCATCGTCCTCTTAAAATATTCCCTTAGTCGTCTTTTACAATACCCACGGGAATCGATGGGTAGTTCTATTTGTTAAGACTTTATTTATACACTTCTTATACCCAGAAAATATCGATTTTCGCGGATTTTCAGTAAGTATATCGGTTGTTTCAATATCGTTAGATAATACCGGCAACCGGCCCTTTTTTTTTTTTTTTTGTGGATTGGAAATCATCAAATAACTTCTCCCGCTCTGGGTGGAGCGGAAGGGCGTGTCAGACTTTTGCTGACTAAAACCCACCCGTGTTCCTTCAGTTGCCTATGCCAGGGCCACGGTATCTTTTTCAAACAACCCGCGACCCCAGCGGCATCGGCCCTATTGGACCCCATCTTTTGCTGACATCTCTTTGAGGCGCGCGTGGAACACAACGCGCCGTCGACCCGGGCCTGGTCCTCACCGGACGGCGAGCTACCCACTACTCACCGTCCGCAAGCCCGCGCCTACGGTGGCTGGGAATCGGCTATCGATTCCCGCCGCCCAGGGCGTCTCCTGCGGCGACTGAGGGCGTGAGGCTGCCTCTCCCTCACGCGTTCCGCCTCCTCCTTCGCGAGCATTAGCGCTTCGCAGAAGGAGGTGACGGCCTCCCATGCACTCTCGCTCCGCACCATGGCCTGGACCAGGCTCGGACGCGAGAGATCGCCGCCGCCGATCGCCTCCGTGAGAACACGGCGGTGCTCTGCCCAAGCCGGGCAGACCTCCACTGTATGCTCCACCGTGTCCTCTGGGCGATCCACACAATGGTGACACCCGGGCGTTTCCTCCCGCCTTATGCGAAACAGGAACCTCCCGAAACAACCGTGTCCGGTGAGGACCTGCGTCAGGCGGAAGGTGAGGACGCCGTGGCGCCTCTCTAACCACTCCTCAAAGAGGGGACTTATCGCCGCAATTGTGGCGTGCCCCGGCAACCGGCCCTGGTCCGACTCTGTATTGACAACACTCTCGATGTGTGTGTAATGGCTACGCAATTTTTAGCGAATGTTTGGTCTGCTATTCTTTATATGTCTGTATGTTTATCAAGCGTTAAAACGGACGAGTATAAAATAAAAAATAAAATGTTTAAAAAACTGTAACCCTGCTACGGAAAAATAAAAGTGATCTAAAACAGAAAATATATTAAGACATAGGTACAAAAGTATTTAAAGTAAAGCCGTGGCCACATGCCTGTATATCATGTGGGTGCAAGGAGCACCTATTAAAAAAAAATATAATGGCATGTGACGACGGCTTTACCTTGAATATTTTTGTACCTCTATCTTGATTTCTGTCTTAAACATTTTCTTGTTTCGGAATTTTTTAGATCACTTTCATTTTTCCGTTTTCCGCTTTCCTACAATCTGTGGGAGTGATTTCATGAAAAGGGACGGAACTGTGTAACAGGACGCCAGCCGGGGAACCAATGAGCGCGCACGGTGTTAGAGTTGGACGTCAGATGGTACCTGGGTTAGTATACGTATATATATTTTTGAAATGTTTGCTCGTTGGATTGAAATGTTGCCGCACCTTAGAACGTTGTTTATTTTATATGGAACTAGATAGTACTTTTGCCATAGAGAAATAACTATTCTACTACCTGAATCATTGTTTTCAGGATATAATGTTAACATCGCTTATTGCCAAGGTAAGATGTCAGATGTTACACATCATATGCGCTGGAAGGCTCGCTCGATTTTTAAACTTAATTTTGTTTATTCATAGTGTTAAGGACCTTTTTAAGATGTTACAACCCGTGTTCTTCAGAAATGGGTGAAAAGGCGGTTCATTGATTAATTCGGAGCATCATCATCACTCCACTGCTGGGCCTCTCCAATTGCAAGCCATTCAACGCGATTCCCAGCAACTCTTATCCAGCTGCTACAAGCTGCGAAGTTTGTCGGAGTATAACAAAGTCTTATTAAATTAATAGATATCCAAACATAAACAATTTCTAAACGATTACTTAGTAGCTAACACAATGAAAATGTTTGTTTGTTTGATTGAAAACATAATTATGAACTCAAACGATTTATTAACTATAAGTAAAGGAAAAAGTTTGATAATAATAATAATAATAATAACTCGGGGGAGGCTGGATCGCCCCAACGCATATGTATACGTACATCCGCGGTGGGACGATCTAGACTGCCAGGCACTTCTTCTCTTGCAACCGAGCGGGTGGGCAGGTTGCGGATAGCCCAACTACGGGTGCTGGACCGACAAATAACGTCGATCCCGCACCCGGAGTATCTGTAAAGAGATCCCGGACAAGAGAAGTTTCCGAAGGCCAAATCCCAGGCTTAGGGTAACCTATGAACCTTTTTTCCATGTATCCATAATCCAACCAAGTCATTTCCTTCCTATCCATATTTTCCCGTCGATCCTAAATCCCAGGCCAATTCCCAAAAAACCCTTAACCTCTTCATCCACAAATGTCCCTCCCTCCCATTCCTATAATAATCCACCACCGTATCTCTACGTTGATGTCCTGGTGGTGCACACGCGCTCCAATGAACCCTGGATCTGCGTCGGTAGAGTTGACTTTACCAACGCAGATCTAGTGTGAAGAGCCAGACCATAGAGATGCAATCCAAGCCAAGGTAGCACACGCCGAGGGCTGCATGGCTAGGGGACCGCGCTAGTCGCTAGTGTGCCAACTCTGGATAATAGGGGACCTCCAGTTTTACTTACCCTTGCCACAGTGAACGCAGGGCTCTGCTGTGGTCGACTTTTTTAGTCCCTAGCTTCTCGTGGGAATAGTATGATAACAAGATCAAAAACAAAAAAACTAATTCAGGCAAATAAGCCTTCAGCGCATGCTGAAACACCACCGATTTCATCGTCATCCTCTCCAAGGTCCATCTTTTCATCAATCGTATCATCACCACCTTCATATTTATCACACTCATCAAGATCATCATCATTATCGTCACCAAAGTCAGTAGGCGTTGTGTCGGAGGCTACTAGTGCCATAAATCCTTCACCCGCTACTGCCAAATCCAATACGCGTAAGAAATGGAGCGAAGACATGAACAAATTCATTTGGCGTACGTATTTAATTATCACCAATTTAGATACTGAAACAAATTCATATCTTACATCATTGCACCAACAATTCATTAACAAATTTCCGCAAATGAATGTCTCGAAGCAAAGAATTGGAGACCAACGAAGAGCCATACTTCACAAAAAATTACTTTCGGCCACTACACTAGAAAAAATTAGATTAGATGTAAGCAGAGAGCTACAAACAGATGCCACTAACTTAAATACACACATCCGGACACCATCGCAGTTAAATAAGGATCAAAGCAAATCGGGACCAAAAAGTAGAATGAGGTGGTCAAACGAAATGAATGAAACTCTAATAAAATGCTATTTCATTTCTACGAAAATGGAAACAGATATGACTGTCTGGAGAAAAAAGCTAAGAGAATTGTTCATTGAATTCTATCCACAATTGTCACATTTATCTGAGCAGAGAATATCTGATCAAAAAAGAGTTGTTTTAAATAACATAATGATATCAGAATCACGACTTCAAGAGCTAAAATTAGATGCAGAGAATACAATAAACCAAACAAATCCTTATAGGCAATCAGAACAGCACAATTCACATATAGCTGCAGAGAATACCCCAACACAAGCATCCACTAGTAATAACACAGAAGTTGCATGCATTAATCAATCAACCACACAAGAAGTAGAAGTAGAAAACGAGCCCAATTTCTTGAATAGCATTGACTTTGAAGCGTTGACCAATACTATTATAAACACAGAACACAATACTACAAACGTAGAATTAAGTCAGGAAAGAAGTCAAGAACTAGAAGAAACATTCTCTCACACACTACAATATTTCACAAACATTAATCCCACAAAAAGAAATTACATACCGAAACAAAAACCATCAAAAAAATTAGCACAAATAGTAAGTTACATAAATAACGTAATCTTAACAAAATATGTCAATGCAGATACAGATTTCGAAACCCTGCAAACAGTTATATATAGTGCTGCTTGGACAGCTTCTAAAACGAATGGAAGTAAACTTTCACACTTCGCGTCTGAGACTTCGGCTAACATTAATCTACCAAAAAATAAGAAACCTAAATGGCAGAGCAGGTTAGAATTAAGAGTTAAAGATTTAAGAACAAAAATCGGAAAACTAACAGCGTATATGCAAGGAAACAGAGGTTGGAAGCTTGTTAGAGAGGTACACACAATTCTAGAAAAGTATAAAATTCACTCAACTCATGAAGAACCGAACACACAACTCACACACTTTTTAGACACGCTTAAACAGAAACTTACTCTTGTAAGCAGTAGATTAAACAGATACATTAAATGCACACTTCGCAAAACTCAAAATAATAAGTTCAGAAATAACGAAAAGCAATTTTATCGAACACTAAAGCAATCCACAGCAAATCAAACATTACCCAGCGAAAGTGAAAATAACACTAACAATAGTTTACCACCAATAGATGAATTTCGACAGTTTTGGTCAAGAATTTGGGAGAGGCCAATATGTCATAACACAGAAGCTGAGTGGATTAAAATAGAGACTGAAAACCATAGGCACACTGAACAAATGGAGTTCGAACATGTTCCAATAGAAACTTTCCAAGACGTCCTTCAGAAACTACACAACTGGAAAGCACCAGGTTCAGACTACATCCACAATTTTTGGTATAAAAAATTTACCCACATTCACCCATTCCTCTATAAATACATCAACACCTTCATTAAAAATCCAACAATAATGCCTACATACATAGCGGAAGGAATTACGTATATGATACCAAAAGACAGCAACGACAGCACAAACCCAGCAAAGTACAGACCCATAACATGCCTACAAACAATATATAAAATAATAACCTCATGCATCACTCATATCATTTATCAACATCTTGAATCTAATACAATATTATCCGAAGAACAAAAAGGCTGCCGAAAGTTTAGTCAAGGCTGCAAAGAACAACTTACAATAGACTCCGTTATACTTAAGCAGGTCCAACGCAAAAAAAGAGATCTATACACTATGTATATAGACTATAAAAAAGCGTACGATTCGGTACCACACACGTGGTTACTTGAAGTTTTAAAAATATATAAGATAAATCCGCTAATTGTAGCCTTTTTAAATAACACCATGACCCAATGGACGACACGCTTACATCTTAGATCACCTTCAGGAATAGTTGAAACGGAACCTATTAAAATCCAAAGAGGAATATTCCAAGGTGACTCGCTTAGCCCATTATGGTTTTGTCTGGCCTTAAATCCCTTATCCAACAAATTAAATACAATAAAACCAGGATATAACCTACCATTTAATGACACTACAGATGACTTACAGACTGACAGACAAAACTGTAAAATTAACCACCTTCTTTATATGGACGACATAAAATTGTATGCTTCTACACCAGATGACTTGCATGAACTCGCAGAAATCACAGACCAATTTTCAAGTGACATTAGAATGGAATTTGGTATCGATAAGTGCAAGATCAACTCAGTCAGGGCAGGTCAAACTTACCAACATTCATACACAATACAGACAGGTGAAACCATAGACTCTTTAAATGAAAACGAAACATACAAATATTTAGGATACATTCAAACTCAGCAAATTAGACATAAAGAAATTAAAAATAAACTTACTCAACAATTTAAACATAGGCTTAAATCCATTTTCAATACTCAACTACATGCCAAACATACAGTTAAAGCTATTAATACCTTTGCAATTCCCATCCTTACATACTCCTTTGGTATATTAAGCTGGACCAAAACTGAACTAAAAAACCTACAACGCGTTATTAACACCACTTTGACCAAAAACAGGAAACACCACCCTCGATCTTGCGTACAGCGACTAACACTACCCAGGAAAGAGGGAGGACGAGGCATAATAGATATTACCAACCTACACAATAAACAAATAAGTACCCTAAGAACATATTTTAACACAAAAAGTACCACCTCTATTCTACACAAAGCAATAGTTCATAATGATAGAAAACTGACACCGTTAAACATGTTTGATAAGACTTCACAAAATAACGAGAATCAGACAGACAGACAGACTAAAATATTGGAGTGGACCCAAAAGTCACTCCATGGAAGACATCGCCATGACCTGTGCCAAGCTAACGTCGATAAATTAGCATCGAACGAATGGCTCAGGCGTGGAGATCTTTTTCCTGAGACTGAAGGGTTCATGACAGCAATCCAAGACCAAGTAATCGAGACCCGTAACTACCAAAAGCATATTATGCGAATCCCCCTTTCAACAGATATTTGCAGGCGATGTCATAGTTCTTCCGAAACTATTCAACATATTACTGGAGCATGTAGAGCAATAGTTCAGACTGACTATAAACACAGGCACGATCAAATAGCCAACATAATCCATCAAAAACTGGCTATAAAATATAAATTAATAACTACACCTCCAGTACCTTACTACAAATATAATCCTGAAATAGTTCTTGAAAACGCAACACACAAATTATATTTTGATCGGGCCATCCTCACAGACAGAACAACACATTACAACAGACCAGACATAACTTTACTAGATAAAATCAATAAAACCGCGCAAATTATTGACATAGCAGTACCAAACACACACAACCTACAAAACACAATAGCAGAAAAGCTATCAAAATATACGGACTTAAAAATAGAAATTAGCCGAATGTGGCGATTAGCCAGCGTTTCCATAGTCCCAGTAGTACTGTCAACCACGGGTGTCATTCCCAAACAACTACACCAATCTTTAAACACGCTAGACTTGTCTCCTTCTACCTACCAAACTTTACAGAAAGCTGCTATCCTGAACACTTGCAGAATTGTCCGAAAATTCCTTCAGAACGACAATGATGCACTAATATCACACCAATAAACATCATCATCAACAACATAAATCATCAGCATATCATCACACCGTAATGTTATATTATCATCTATCACTTAGGTTAGTACCTACTTTTTAGGTTAGCACTTGGCTTCGGCCCGTGTTATCCTATAAAACCGGCACATCAGCGCCGAGATACAAAAATGTATACCAACAAATAATAATAATAATAATAATTTATTTGCAAAAAACATGGTATACAAGATGGTAATATGAATACACTGGTAGGTTCTACATGTTTTGCTTCATGAAAATAAGCGTGCAAATTTACATACATGACAACAACATACAACCACTGTCATCGTCCGATTTTATGCTCTAGAAACTCCTTGACACTGTAAAAACTATTAGCAGATAACCATTTATATAATTTACTTTTGAACAATCTTTTATTTAATATTTTAAATTCCTCTGGTATCTTATTGTATATCCGGACACACATAAACATGCAGCTTTTATTATATTTTGCAAGCCTAGGTAACACATCTAACACGAGCCTGTGGGGGTCCCGACGGCTTCGAGAATTAAGATCGATTGCTTTAGTGAACAACTCTTTGTGCCTCCACACAAACATACAAATTTCCAATATATAAAGTGACGGCAATGGTAACAAATCAAGTTTTTTAAATATTGGCCTGCAGGATTCATCCGGTTGAAGCCCATATATAGCCCTAATGCATTTTTTTTGTGCAACAAACGCTCTATTTTGATCGGTGCTATTGCCCCACATAATTAAACCATAGCGCAGCACAGATTCAACATACGCATGATATGTTGTTATTGCTGTCTTAATGTTTGTTATGTTTCTGATCCGTTTTAGTGCATATACAAACTTGTTAATTCGTTTGGAAACTGTATCAACATGTGCTTTCCAATTGATGTCTTGATCCAAGGTTACGCCTAGAAATTTAGTTTGAGTTACTTCGTGAATTCTATGTATATTCATTTTAATATTATATTTTGGATTTGATTTATTGAAAATCGTTAATTTGTAGTTTAATCACATAATTATTTTTTGCGGTTACAAACTCATATTTGCAGTTGGAGAAATGACCGTGATGTATATCGATGTATTGGAAAACAGGTTTTTCAACTACAATATTAAGTTCGTTTTTGGGTAAATCGATTCCAACTATTCCTTAGTTGGAATAAATTTACCCTTCATTGTGCGTGGTCCGACATGCACTTGGCCGGTATTGAAATCCGCTGCAGCACTGCGGTCCGTTGGGTCTGTAATGTGCGCTAAGGCTACGGTATCCTAAGAGCGGTGGGCGTCACATAGCATCCGCAATTTACCGATGAATTACGTCACTGAAATGTTCTTTAGCCTCTGAACACATGGGATGAAATTCATCCCATTTTTTTATTTAAGTAGGGGTTCGTGGGAGTAAAGTCGTCCCACGCAAATCTGCTTTTGGTTTAAACCTTGTTCCACCACTATTAAGGAGTCCTTTCTAATTCTACATTACTATAAAGCCCTACTCACTAGCATTCTAAGAAACATTCAACGGTCACAAAATTCCAAGAAGCTACGATGCCAATCGGTTTTGTTTACAAGATTACCGCGGGTGGGGCGCTCAACGGTTTTCCCCGCGCGCGGGTGAGCACAGCGGTTCAGCACAGCGGTTAGGACAGTAAGTTGGTGTGTTTTACTAGAGAGCGTTTTTTGACACCGTAATGTCAATTTTCATGACATCCACCACAGCAGCCGTTCTCTCTGTGTCTCTTCTAATAAACTGTAGTGCTTTAGCTTTAGGGCTATTTCAAACTGACGTAATTTTGGATTGCGTAATTCAGCCTTGAGGTATAGAGTAAAAAACCTGTGTTGCCATGCTCAACGCTTTAAGCTAGGTACTAGGGCAAAGACAAAGTTCAGCCATTTTAAATGAACCACTCTCAGCATATTGAAACAGGGTGATAATAAAACTGCAAGAGCTCTCATCGCCCATAAAATTGTGTTTGATGTTTGACGACCCTTTAATTTTGACGCGGCCGCTAAAATGTTACTGTGACGGTTTTATTGAGTAAGTATTTTATGAGAAAAGTTGTCAACTGTGTTCTTGTCTGTCAGTTTACCTGAAGACGACGATTGCGGAGATGTAGTGCTAGATAAGTACAGTAGGCGCTCGGTAATCCAGGACCCGATTTTTTTCCCCAATAATAAAAGATATATACAGTATGTTAACCAACAGAGGGCGTTCCCGTTAACCCGCAATAGTATAGCATCCATACATGCTAAAAAAAATACTACCATTCGAAAACAAAATGGTTTTTATTTTTTTTAATATTAAAATATTCACTAAAAATGTTAAATTGATACGTAAAAGAAACACTCTGTACACGCGTACTTGAAGGACGGAAACATCGCAATTTAGTTTTTATTTTTAGTGAATATTTTTATATTTTTTTGAATATTTTAGTGAATATTTTAATATTAAAAAAAAAATAAAAACCATTTTGTTTTCGAATGGTAATATTATTTTTAGCATGTATGGATGCTATACTATTGCGGGTTAACGGGAACGCCCTCTGTTGGTTAACATACTGTATTATGTATATTATAGAAAATAAATTTAGCGAAATTGTTTACTTAATCAATCAGTTAATGACAATACAACCGCTCTGTAATCAGGCGTCCGGTTGTGTAAACTGCCGGATTATAGAGCGGGTCACCTGAGTCGCTAACTGCCGGATTACTGGGTGCGCCGGATTGGCGGGCGACGGATGACCGAGCGCCTACTGTAGTTGCATAATCATCCTATAATGTTTCCACTGCTAAGACACAGGCCTCCTCTTCGATTGGGGCGTAATCCATCACGCGGGCCCAGAGCAGTTTGGTAGATGTCACATGACTGTCTTCTAAATTTTGGTTTTAAGACATGCCGGTTTCCTCACAATGTTTTCCTTCACCGTTTTGAGAGTGATGAAATAATTTACAGAAATTAAAATGCCTACCTGGGTTCGAACCTACGACCTAGGACTCGTAAGTCGCGGGCGTTACCACTGGGCCACTCCTGCTCTGTATAAGTAGTAAACATAACAAAAAATCACGCATTTTTGCTCCGAAAGGGGACGTAGCGGAGTAAAGTCAGGGAAAATAATAGTGAAGAGAATTGACTACCAATTTAAATTATCCGTACATTCTAATGGGAACTGTCATTCTTTGGCAGTTGTGTGAAATGGCTATTACAAGGCAAATTGATGACAGGTGTCAACTTGCTTAACTGTCAATATTCCTGACGCTGCGTTTACATGGTGCAAGTTTCTGTAAAGTTCAAGAGCAATAATCTGATACCATAAAGCACGTTAATTTTTGTTGCCATTCGAGAATTGCATGCAAGTATTTACAGGCGTGCGATTCCATAAAATGGCTTACAAAATAATATAATGTAAGTTTTGCCATTCAATAATATCGCATACGACTTAATTGTACGTGTTGTTTAGACGGTGCCATATCAATCAGAGTAATTGCCCTTCCATTTTATGGTATGCCACAGGCAATAAATTTCTTCCGTGTAAATGAGCTTTAATATACAACATTTTATAACTAGTAGGTAAAACTCGTCGAAGGAGAACTTTTCGTCAGAGAAATGACTGCCACTAAATCTAATTCTGTTGTCAAACATCGTTGCTATGTGTAGTGAATTTGTAACCCTGGATAATTTTAATTTTAATTACCACTACTCTTAGCTCGGAACCACAACGATTTAAATTCAATCATTGAAAAAAAATATTAGAAGAAACATGTACACACCTCGAATTGAGAACCTCCTACTTTTTTCGTCTATTAAAAAGCGTCATTTTAACGCTCTAAATTGTGTTCAACGTTACTTAATTTAACTAAATAAAGTAATTTTATTGGCCTAAATTTTGATATTCCCCACTTTAGCGACGACTTTATAAAAAATTGTATTAGAACGACAGGTATCTAGATAATTATTTACGTAATTGAATACGGTACGTATTTCGGTCGTAAGTCGGTCGCACGGCACCAGTCTGCCACCATATTAGATATTCATATAAGTGATACATTAAGGGCGACCATATCAAGTTTCGTGTTGTGAATCTTTTACATACTGCCGTAAACGTGTTTTGTAAGTGGGGATAGTGCCCAGTGCCCTTAATGGTGGTGGGATATTATTCCACACCTTAGATGCAGCGCATCGGAAAGTGTCTCTGAAAGCCGTTGTCCTATGAGACTGTGTTGCCAGTTGTTGTGCACATTGCCTGGGCGCGCACCCAGGCAATGTGCACAACCTCGTATACTAGCCATCCAACTAAGCTTATCGTACAAATACTTCGGTTTTTTAGACTTAAAGATAATGGATTAATACGTGTAGGTGTGACGGCCTGGCTTATTGATCCGAGCTACGGGTGTGGTGTCAAAGGGAAGACATCTCAAAACCTTGGTCCAATTCTAATGCAATATTTATATAACAAGGTTCTTACTAAAAAAAAAAAACATTGAAAAATAAACAAATAATTTAAAAAAAATAAATCGACTTCAAAATTATGAAATCACTTTCAATTCGGAAGTCGGTGGCAAATAATTAAAATACAGATCCCAAGACACCAACTTCCGAAATTATTAGTTATTTCATAATTTTGAGTTATTTCTTTTTGAAGTCGATTTAATTTTTTTAACTTTTTTTTATCCTTTTAAAAGATCAGTCTGACATTTCGAAAAGATACGAAAACCGATGTACCTTTACCGTCAAGAATTAGACATTAGTCACCTAGGTACCGCCTACAACATCAACTTTCCAACAGGCGTGGGCGTCACAGCCTAATTTAATGCTTATTTGCAGTCTAACCACACAACACTATTAGTGACAGTGGCTGTAAGAAACTTAACAAAACAAACTTGAATATTCTTCGACCATACTGCAGTTAAAGATGTGTTACTTTGTGTTGAACTTGGCTCACAACACAAACATGATGGCTTTGTCACAGGATATATAAGAAAAGATTAGAAGTCTCACTTCGTACTAAAAGCAAAAAGTAGCATATAAGTAACACAGGAGCTTGTGGCTAAGTAATAACAGCCGCACGGCAGCTACGCTTGCCGCGGTTGTTCCGTGGATGGGTGATCATCTTTACATACCAAAATATTAGGTTGGGGAATTTCGCATCATAGTATGTATGAACTTGTAATAAAATCTCTTTGGCTATACTATTTGTATCTGGCTGGTTTTGGTATCATTGAAAGTTTAAATTTTAAAGAACATAATTCCAAATTCAAATTAGGAAAATGTGTGATTTTCATTTGTTTTTCGTACCGTCAAGATGAGTGAATCTAATGAAGAAATTCGATACATTTTAAAATTTTACTACAAAAAGGTAAAAATGCAACGTAAGCCGCGAAAAAAATTTGCGATGTTTATGGACCTAGTGTAGTGTCTGTGAGAGTAGCACAAATTTGGTTTAAGCGTTTTCAATCCGGAAATTTTGATGTCCTTTGTGCACGTCGCTCTGGTCGCCCTATTACGGATAAAATGGATGCCATTTTTGAAAAAGTGGAGCAATATCAGTAGTTACGACGTAGCTGAAGAACTGAAAATTGACCACAAAACAGTTTTGGCGCATTTGAAAAAAACTAGGTACACAAAAAAGCTCGACATTTGGGTACCTCACGAGCTCACTGAAAGAAACCTAATGAAGCGTGTACTCATTTGTGATTCTTTATTACGACGTAATGAAACCGAACCATTTTTGAAGAAGCTGATAACTGGTGATGAAAAGTGGATCACGTATGACAAGAACGTGCGAAAAAGGTCGTGGTCAAAGGCCGGTCAGGCTTCACATACTGTGGCGAAACCCGGGTTAACTCGCAACAAGGTGATGCTGTGTGTGTGGTGGGATTGGAAGGGCATTATTCATTATGAGCTGTTACCTCCAGGCAGGACCATCGATTCTGAACTCTACTGCGAACAACTGATGAGATTAAAGCAAGAAGTTGAAAGAAAGCGGCCGGAATTAATCAACAGAAGGGGTGTGGTTTTTCATCATGATAACGCTAGACCTCACACATCTTTAGCCACTCAGCAAAAATTAAGAGAGTTTGGCTGGGAGGTGTTAATGCATCCGCCGTATAGTCCTGACCTTGCACCTTTAGATTTCTACCTGTTTCGGTCTCTTCAGAATTCTTTAGGCAGTGTCAGGTTAACATCACGAGAGGACTGCCAAAACCACTTGTCGCGGTATTTTGACCAGAAGTCCCACAATTTCTATAGCAATGGGATCATGTCCCTACCTACAAGATGGCAAAAAGTTATCGAACAAAATGGTACCTACATACATTAGTTAAATGTAAATAAACTATATTAAAAAATGTTTTGAATTTTCTTAAAAAATGCGGAGAAACTTTTTCCCCAACCTATTACATATCTCGGAAAACACGTAAACCCGAAAGTCTGACAAACAGTCTTAACAGGAGTATAGTATTACCCAGTAACAGACTCGGTTGTGGGTTGTGGAGGTCAGATAGGCTGTCGCTCCTTGTAAAATACTGGTATTCCGTTGCATTCTAATAATACCTCTCTGGAACGTAGGTCATAAACTTTATTGTCTTTGGTTCGAGACACGCCGAAATGTTGCTACATATTTTATTATTTATGTCTGTACATATTATATATTTTTATTTTTTTATTTAGGTTCATTTAGTTGATCGTGGTTATCTCAACGTATGTTACTTGTTTTTACTGTTCTCAGACAGCGATACACCGCCGGCTTACGCTGAAAACCAGCGCTGTGGATTCGTACCTTCGTGCACGGGCCGCGGCATTATGCTGAGCGTCTAGACGTTTCGCGGGGTAGTAACGCACATACATACACACTTATGTTTGTTTTTGTGTTTTTTGTTTTGTGTGGTTTGTTATAATTTATTAGCTTGTGTTTCGCTTTTCATGTGTATTATGTGTGCGTCACTTTTACGTGAATAAACTGTTTTTTTTTCTTTCTTTCTTTTCTTTTCATTAGGTTAGACTGGAAGCCGACCCCAACATAGTTGTGAAAAGGCTAGGCAGATGATGATATCCCTATAACGGTGTGCCTACTGCCTGGCTTAACTACTCTGTGACTTATATCCTTGTGTACAATATGCAAGGAAACCAAAGTTTTCTTGTATTTGAGTAAGCTTGTAGTTTCTGTTGAAGCGTTATAAATGCCTTTATGTGCATGGAGGAGGGCAATTTATAAGGTGACTAGCTTTTGCACGCGGATTTGCCCGTGTAGATGTCTGAAAATATCCCACTACAAAATCGCTAAGATATATCATTGCCCTGTAAGGTGGGCTTTAAGTTCCCAGTCGGCATGATTTATTCCGACATCTTCAACAATCGTCGTCATATTTCAGCTAATCTGAATCACACCGTCCATTGGTAAAAACCGTATGAGATTTTTTTCGGTACTTTTCGAGTTTATTGCGTTCAAACAGACAGACAGACATAGAATTTATTATGCTGGTCACGCTCTAATTACAAATAACTGATGACCGAGTGTTCACTCGTACAAAAGTTTTTTGATGACATAATTTCGTCGTATAAACGTGATTTTAATAAAATAAAGACTAAATGTTACCTCAAGATATGAACTATAACTATATTTCCAATCCCTTAAATCTCTTATAAAGAAGTACACAACATTTTAAATGTCATTTGTGAATTTTAAAATCAAACACTATTTTATCTGATGATTTTTCAAAAAGTCTTTACAACTTAACTCTTTATTTCCCTACCTTTTGGCATACATTTGAATTTTCATAATTATCACTAATTTAAGAATAGCTGGGATTCCCATACAAACTTTCACCCCCTATATCACGCTATCACTTTTAAGACAAAAAGTAGCCTACGTCCTTCCCCTGGATCCTATATATAGCCTTGCCTAATTTTATCGAAAACCGTGCAGTTTTGTAAATTTTAAAATCAACCCCTATTTACTCCTTAGAAGAAGATTTTTAAAAACGTTGAACCACGTAGTTCTTTATTTCCTACCAAAAGCATAAACTTTTTTTCATAATTATCACTAACTTAAGAAATGCCAGGTTTCCCATACAAACTTTCATCCCCTATATCACCTCCTGTAGAATTATGTTTATGTTTTCCATGATACCATCTATATCTTTGCCAAATTTTATCGAAAGCCGTTCAGTGGTTTAGGCGTGAAAGGGTAACATATAGACAGACAGACAGACAGACAGACAGACAGAGTTACTTTTACGAATTTATAATATTAATGAGGATGCAATATAAACTGTTTACTCACCAATAAGGTCATGTCAGGTGCGCAGTACTCGCAACCGGCGAGCGTGTATGACCAGATGTATGAGCGTAAGCAAAAGAATTATGTAAGGATCGTAGCAGGTAGCGTTCTGTAGTTTCTGCCTTTTTAAAAAGGCGTCAGTGTATGTAGTTACCTGGGTAAGGCCGCCAAAAAAATTTAATTTTAATGGATGACTGAGCATCTGGAATTTTTTTTAGGATAAATACAATAACATAATATTTCATTGTTTTCTTTGCAAAAAGTATAATTTTTAGTCGTATTTTATATACCTGAATGTCTGTAAAACGACTGCTTTTTACTTAATTTAGTAATTTCTACTGCGAGACTACAAACTGCTAAAACAAATAAAAATGTACAGACGCCAGCACATCAAGCTACTACAATCTGTCAGATTTCTTTAATAGATTTTCGACTTTATTGCCAAAGTATTAGGTTCAAGGTTGATTGGGAAAATCTGACAGTTCCGGGTAGGTTGACCTGCTGGCGTCTATACCAAATGATACCTCATGCACAGTAGGAATTAATTATTAGGTTTCCGTTTATTCCATCAGCAATCGTAATATTTATGTAAAGAATCACTTATTTTAGGCAATGTTTAATTACTTTACGTCAATATGGCTAATAAAATAATAATTATTTTCGTATAATACTCGTAACATCACGTCCCCGTATATAATGCTTTTATTTATGTTACTGATTTTATGTTAGCATAATTTTTAAAATCATAGATCAGTAGAATCCACTTCGTCGTCGTTTCTGTTGTCGTTTGAGTTTTCGCGTAGCTATCAAGGTACTTCAAAATGTATTTAGAGTGTTAAAGTAACAAAAATTAACTTAAAAGTAACATTAAAGATTCTAATACTTTTAAGTTGCTTTTATGTTATATGAGGCCAAATTAACGGCCTTACCTATGTACAAAATAGGCACAGGAGCTCGTGGGTAAGTAATAACAGCCGCAAGGGTCGATCCATCAGGTTAAGTTATGCTTGCCGGGGTTGGTGCGTAGATGGGTGCCGAGACTCCTCCGTGCCTCGGAAAGCACGTTAAGCCGTTGGTCCCGGCTGTCATTCGTGGATCTTTGACAGTCGTTACGGGTCGTCGGAAGCCCGATAGCCCGACAACCAGTCTTACCAAGGGGTATCAATCAATCTGCCTAGCCTTTTCCCAAATATGTTGGGGTCAACTTCCATTCTAACCGGATGCAATTGAATACCAGTATTTTACATGGAGCGACTGCCTATCTGACCTCCACAACCCAGTTACTGGGTAATACGATACCCCTTGGTAGAAATGGTTGTCAGACTTTCGGGCTTCTGACGACCCGTAACGACTGTCAAAGATCCGCAAATGACAGCCGGGACCAACGGCTTAACGTGCTTTTCGAGGCACGGAGGAGTCTCGGTATGAAAAGATGGTCACCCATCCACGGACCAACCTCGGCAAGCGTAGCTTAACCTGATGGATCGACCCGTACGGCTGTTATTAGATAGCCACGAGCTCCTCTGAAAATCAATACAGTGCATACGTAAATATTCATGCTGACTTAAGTTACGCGTCCACTGGGTCGGAATCAGTGCGTACTCACCGTATGGAGTGTTCGCATTTACAAAATCCGATAGGTAGCGTCCACTGCATTCAGATAAAACCAGATTATTTTTTTAAACTTTATAGATCGTTAAAAAATATCGAAATTCAAGTCATACGCACTACGCACCCTGCGTATATGTTTTTTTTTTAACTAAGTATGCCATTGTCTTCTACTCCACTCACCTATTATACCCTATACATTTCAAGTCGGTAAAAAAATCACCCAGTATATGCGACATCGTCGATAAAAAAAATAATTGGGTCTAAAAAATTAAATAATTGTTATTCTCATTGCGTAATATTTTTCTTATAATTATTTGTAAACATTTGTGTAGATTACAAAAGCTGCGTAATAATTACGAAAACACAGCGAATTATGGATTTGAAAGGCCTACCCAAAAATCGCGGCTTCCTGTTACACACTTCCGTCCCTTTTCAAGAAACCACTGATTGCAGTAAAGCGAGAGGAAAGATGTTACACATTAACAAAAAAAAAAAATTGTGAACTAGTTGACATATTCTCAGAATTGTCTCAGAGCTCAGTCAGAGAATTTGAAGTTTTGATAGCCGTGTAAACCGCGGTGAAATATGGTACAAAATATTTAGAAAGTAAAAAAAAAGTCTTACAAAAATGTCCTAGCTTTGATAGACAGTTCAAACCTTACCAGATGATTTAAAATGGTGGCAAAGGAATGTGCTAAATTTTACAAACACTATGAAAACACCTAACTTCGAATTAGAGGTTTATACGGACGCTTCACGTACTGGCTGCGGAGCTGTGCTTAATAACGAACGAGCTCATGAAGCTTGGAAAAATAGTGAAATTGACCAACACATCAACTACTTAGAGTTGTTAGCTGTTTTCTTAGCCTTAAAGTATTTCGCAAGCAATAAGTCTGATTGTTCTATTTTACTGCGTGTTGACAACAAAATAGCCATTAGCTAAGTGAATCGGATTCCACCTGGGATTCAATTCCCCCATTTGAATAATATTTCTAAACACATTTGGCAATGGTCTGAAGGGAGAAACATCTGGTTATTTGCTTTGTACATCAATGCCAAGGCAAAAAACGAGGCAGATGAAGAATCTCGAAGGCTAAATCTCGCAACGGAATGCGAACTATCCGATTTAGCCTTCGAACGAATGGTAGAAAGTCTTATTAACCCCGAAATCGGCCTATTTGCCTCTCGGGCCAGTGCCAAATGTCAAAGTTGTATGTCATGGAGAAAGGATCCGCATGCTCTTTCCATAGATGCCTTTACAGCGATTTGGAACAATAAGTTATTTGATGCTTTCACCCTTTTCCACTTATTCTTAGTGTCTTCACAAAACCATACAGGAATGTGCGACGGAAACAAGAAAGTCTCTCCCTTTTAGGCATCCCAAGCCTGGTATCCACGATTAATGAATTCGATTCGATTCGATATAATTTAAATACCTTAACGAACATCATATCGCTGGTTTGCGACGTAATTATCGACGTAATTCAAAATTCTGTCAAATTGAATACTGTATGCCAAACGATCAAAAATCTTTGATATTTTATCTTTTTTGATTTTTATATTTAAAACGATAAATTTTCCTTTATTCAATAAAGTCAAACCCTCAATAAATCACTTTTCTAATTGTGGTGGCAATATTGCGTAAATGATAATTATCACTTTATTTGATTGTTCTGTCCCGATAGTATTACGCTTTTTAAGTGAACAGTTTAAGTTTTAATAAGGGAAGTTCGTACGGAACTTTATATAGTCACAGATCCGTTTATTGCTCGAAGGAGCATTTAAATTAAAACCTAGCTTCCCCATGCGCTACATGGGACCCGCAGATCGTTCTAAATTGGTTGTCTATTGTTTACCAGAAGATTATATACCATAATCATCATATCGTGGGTTCGATTCCCATCCAGGACAAACATTTGTGTGCATGAACATGTCTGTTTGTTCTGAGTCTGGGTGTAATTATCTATATAAGTATGTATTTACAAAAAAAAGTAGTGTATGTAGTATATCAGTTATCTGGTTTCCATAGTACAAGCTCTGCTTAGTTTGGGATCAGATGACCGTGTGTGAATAATATCCCAGGAAATATTATTATTATCTCCTTTATTCATTTTTTTTACATATAAGTTATATTTTTAAATATTAGAATTAAAAAAAAAAAACATTTAAAAATATAAAAAAATAGAAATCCACCGGCATGGGGAACAGGGTCCAAGCTACCGGTGGTTAGGGTCCCAGAGACAGGAACCTCCTCACAATACGCGCCGTATCAAGGAGTACTGCCTTCTGAATCAGGCCCTTCACCCAGCCACCCAACGAGAGCCTCTTGAGATGTTGGTCGAGGCTCTTAGCGATAAGGCCATTGACCGTAACGACTATCGGCACAATGATTGCCGAGTCCACATCCCACATAGCGACAACCTCGTGGGCTAAGTCGAGATACTTCAATTGTTTCTCCTTCTCAGCCTTCACGAGGTTCTCGTCATGCGGGATAGTGACATCGATTATCATTGTGCGGCGCACTGATCGATCTATTACCACTATATCAGGCTTATTGGCTACAATAGTCCTGTCAGTGATAATAGATCGATCCCAGTATAACGTGACATGGTCATTCTCGAGAACTGGGTCGGGCAAATACCTGTAAAACGGTACCTCAGAGTCCACAAGGCCGTATTTCAGAGCAAGTTGCTGATGGATAATCCTGGCTACTTGATTATGCCTGTGCAAATACTCGCCGTTAGCTAAACGAGAACACCCAAAAGTAATAATGTCTGATAGACTCACCGGGACAATGGCATGCCCGACATATGTGGATCGTCCCGTCTTTCATTATATACTTTTATATACTTTATTATTATTATTATTATATTCCCGAATTTCATTTGCCCGAATGTTTTGTTTGCCCTAAAAGACATATGACATACTTTTAATTGCCCGAAACTTAGATACCATAAGATACGAGTGCCATACGTATTGTTTTTCATATTTTTAATTGCCATAATAATTATTAGACATAATATTTAAACACCATAATGAATATTAGACATTATTTAAGTTTAATGGTCACAGTTCTACCCTACTCAAATGGCACCTAACCAAACTACTTCTGGGTGGTTTATAAAAAAAATAACTACGGAGGGGATGGCGGGGCCTATTCGCTCGCTCAAACGACCCCGCCATCCCCTTCTAACCTAACCTATCCGAGTCGGGGTGCCTAAAGGCCCGATTGCATCCAGTTTCTCCTGATATAACAACCGTTACACACCCAATGTCGATGGCAAATGATGTTATGGCATATGATAATTATAGCATGTGATAATTAGGGCATGTGATAATTAGGGCATGTGATAATTAGGACATGTGATAATTAGGGCTTACCATGATTATGACAAATGATGTTATGGTAAGTGACTTTATGGGAAACAAAGCTTCTAGCACGTGTCTAATATAGCAAATAAGAGTAGGGCAAATGAATATTACGTCATATAATATTGTGGCTGTTGACTATTAGGGCAAATGATATTAGGGCAAATAAAATTCGGGCAAACGGCGGTATACTTTCTAAATTGTGTTTCTAATGTGACGCCAACAGACCCTTTAGTAGGGGTAATTAACGAAAAAGTGGTAATTTTATTAGTTTTTTATCGTTGATAAAGCTTGAATATAACAGTAAGATCTAACGGTATAAACATAGACAGCAAAGATCCACGGTAGGTCGCGATCAACCGACCATATTCCTGCCGTACTTTAGAGAAAACCCGCGACTGCTCTGTAATATTATCTCCACGTCACAGACAAAGACCGACTAGCTTATGTATCCAATCTCTTAATCACTGTGAAAGGCCACTCACACCACCCATCCATCTTTTCTTTGGCCTTTCTCTCTTCTCTAGGTGGGTTGTCAGCTTTGTTATCAATAAAAAGCAAACCTTTTATTACGAAAACTAAAATATATAACCAAGACTTTTACAAATACCAACAATAAAAAAAATGTCAGCTTCAGCCTAAACGCAGCTAGACCGTGTCCAGTTCATAAAATATTCAGGTCACGTTTCAGTCTTGATTTTAGGACGAGCCTCCACGTGTTTTCTAGAATAAAGTCGGCCAATACTTTCCCTTTTTTGTCGACTAGGTTTATTAAAATAAGACCAATACAAAAAAAAAAACCGGCCAAGTGCGTGTCGCACCACGCACAATGAAGGGTTCTGTAGTTGGGATGATCCCAAGAACAAATTTAATATTGTAGTTGCAAAACATGTTCGTATACATTCCAACTGCAAATGTAAGTTTTTACGCACAATGTTTAGAGATTTACCATGTTATTTTAATCTATAGGCATAGAACTATTTTTTGTACTTTTTTTTCAAAATTTTAGTCTCACTAGTTTCGGAGATAAGGGGGAATGGTCAATTTTAAAACAATATATTTTAAAATTATAAAAAAAAATGTCTTTAGGACCCTCACAGTAAGCCCTTTTATTTGATATGTTTTACACGTTACAGTTTACAAAACTGTTTTTTTTTTAATTTTCTTATTCGCCCCAAAAGTGACCCCCATATTCAAAATTCATTTATATTATTTAATGATATTTAATGGGGTCCGTTTTTTTCACTTGGACGTACAGAACACTAAAAATTGAGACATCGATTTGCAACAACGTCCTGTATTATTTTGGTTTGGAAGTTGCTTTATTAACACTCATTGTACGAGTATCAAAACCACAATTTTAAAACAAATTATGCGTAAAGCTGCTTACAGAGATTACAGTAAATAAATATTGGCAATATAAGAAAAGCCTCAAAGAATTTACTTTCATAAAATAAATACTTTCAATGCTAAGATTTATCGCGGTACAGATATTTCTCGTAAATTGTGTTTTGTGTTCACAACACGGAAAACAAAAGCGCAGAAGGACAGCTTCGCATTCTGAAGATTGACAGCACAAACGTCACGTGACCTCTTGACGTCAGTTAATGTTTTTTCTTTCTTTCTTTCCTATTCTTCTGGGTATTGACAAACAATACCATTGTAAGGTAGAATGGCTCAGTGTGAAATTAAATTAATTTACTCAGGTTGCTGGCCGTAAAGATCCTTAAAAATAAATGCAAACTTTACTTACGGTGCTGCGCGCCGACCTCCCTAGCGGCATCAGCGTGGTATGCTACAGGCGCAGGGGAGGTCGCACCAGGCGGCGGCTGAACGGCGGCTTACATGCGGGGTTGCGACAATCGTCGAGAGGATCTGGCAATTGGGACTCGAGGTGGCCCTGCACAATTCCGAGGTCATGTGTTTTCATGGTCCTCGGAACGCGCCGCCATCGGGTCCCAAATAACGGTAAGAGGGTTTTATATCGGTGTCGAGCCGACGATAAAATACCTGCGACTCGTCTTCGACAGCCGGTGGAACTTCATGGAGCATTTCCGACGTTTGGCTCCCAGACTAGAGCGGGCCGGGGCTGCCTTGAAGCGGCTAATGCCCAATCTAGGGGCTCTACGGGTCGTGCAGTCCATGGTCCTTTACAGGGCACCGGTGTGGACGCGTTCCTTGAGGCGGCGACCAGCCCGCCGGTTGAACGTGTCCCAAAGGGTCATGGCCATCCGGCTAGTCCGGGGATACCGCACGGTCTCCGGTGAGGCGGCGAGCCTTCCTGCCGGATTACCACGGCAAATCACGGCAGAACGGACAGAGCTCCGGCGGGATCTCATGGCGACATGGAGAGTGCGACTGTCACAACCCAGTGCTGGGCACGCCACAATTGTGGCGATAAGTCCTCTCTTTGAGGAGTAGTTGTAGAGGCGCAACGGCGTCCTTGCCTTCCACCTGACGCAGGTCCTCACCAGACACGGTTGCTTCGGGAGGTTTCTGTTCTGGATAAGGCCCGGGTGTTAGCATTGTGTGGATCGCCCGGAGGACACGGTGGAGGTCTGCCCGGCTTGGGCATAGTACCACCGCGTCCTCGCGAAGTCGATCGGCAGTGGCAATGGGTACGGAGCGAGAGTGCATGTGATGCCGTCACCTCCTTCTGCGAAGCAGTAATGCTCGCGGAGGCGGCGGCGGAACGCGTGAGGGAGAAGCAATCTTTGGGTCATCACGCCTAGTTACCACAGGAGACGCCCTGGACGTCATTTCCGGCCACCGTAGGCGTGGGCTTGCGGACGGCGAGCAATGGCCAGCTCGCCATCCTGTAAAGACCAGGCCCGGATCAACGGCGCGTTGTGTTCCACACGCGCCTCAAAGAGATGTTAGCACTAACTGATGGGGCCCGTTAGAGTCGATACCTGCCAGGTTCGCGTGTTGTTTGAAAGAGTTACAGTGGCCTTGGTACAGGCAACTGAAGGAACACAAGTGGGTTTTAGTAAGTAAAAGTCTGACACGCTCTCCCACTCCGCCCAGAGTGGGAGAAGTTATTTGATGTTTTCCTACCCAAAAAAAAAAACACCTTATTTACCTCAGCATTTTACTGGCAATTGGATGAGCAGTTCGGCACAATAAAGATATCTCGAACTACTGCACAGAATCTAGAATCGTCAACTAGAATTTCATACAGGAAATGTAGCCGCCGTCTGTCGCTACCGGTTTTGCTATCTGTCGCGTCGCGGGGCACATAGCACAATTTATTTATAAGCAGACCAACAGCACCGTCACTTACAAAAAAAACGGCCAAGTGCATGTTGGACTACGCACAATGAAGGGTTCCGTTGTTGAGATGCATTTATCCCAAGAACAAACTTAATATTGTTGTTAAAAACCATGTTCTCTCATGGGTATACTACATAAATACGAAAAACTTTATTCCGTCAGTCACTAATCCGAATTTCAAAATACCGCTTTCATAATTCCGAATGGTTCAAAATTCCTAATATAACAACCTCGATTTATCATTCATCATATTGTTATAATTTCGAAATTTCAATATTCCTAACGTTTATAATTACTATGAATGTAATTACATAATAATAATATATGATTATACATTACTGTGAATGTAAATAAAACTGAATGTAATTTAGTACAGAAAAACGTAATTTCGAATGATCTTGGCAGAATTATCATTAGAACTTAAAACGGGATATTTACCATGTATATTAATTGATTTGAGTTTCCGATATTTTGGCACTGTTTAAAAAAAGTTAGCGAGCGGACACAGTGAGTTTTGTGTGTCGAGAACAGAATCGAGGTGTGAGTGTAACAAGTGCGGTGTCAATCGCACTAAACGAACAAGAAAGAGGGTAGACCGTTTTGTCTGCTCGTAAACATCCACCCGCAATAACTTCAGTTTATCCGTGATCATGGCACTTGCAACAAATATCGGAAACTCAAATCAATTCATATACATGGTAAACCCGTTTTAAGTTCTAATGATAATGTCAGTGACCATGTCGGTTTAAAAACTTATATCTTGGCAGAATGTTGGATTTGATTTTGGTTAACTCATGTGTGGCGGGAATCTCAGTTTCACCATGTTCTGGCATTGTCTCACCTGAAATACATCACAAGCCTTTAGATATCTCTATCAATATTAACACGCCGTACGCAAGCTTGAATATAAATAATACCCACTACCCTAATGACTCGACCACCAGTATAACGTTAGAGCGTAACTTCCGTAAAGCAGACTTTTTAAAGTTGTACTCTGAACTGGCTGGAATAGACTGGGAGCCCGTGTATTCGTACGGTGATGTTAACGTTGATGTTGAGACCTTTTATGAGTTAATTAACAATATTGTGTGTCCAACTGTTCCTTTAGAAAAGATAAAAACATTGCGACTGAATTACCCCAAATGGTTTACGTCTATTGAACTAAATAAACTTAGAAATCATTATCATTATTATTGCTTTACAAACGGAATAATAATAACCAACTGTATTATGCATTCTTTACCTACTACGTATATAGACGATTATTAAAAAGAAGTACGGATGAAGATTTTGCTACCTACACTAATCGTATTCAGCCAAATATCAAATGTGACCCCAAAACCTTCAGGGCCCCAAGTCTGCTATTTTTTATTAATTCGTCATTGTCATTTTGCTAAAAGTTCGTAATCTGCTAAATTCATAATGGTCGATTTTTGGTAGGTCAGTGGTCTCGTAATAGAATCGTGATACTGATCAAAGGAACTGTCAAAATTTTAGAAGATTACCGCATACGTCAGTCTTTCATTTGTCATTATACAATAGAATAGAATAAACTTTATTTCGAGCCAACTCATATATGGTTAGTAACATTGTTTTTGTCATTATGTAAGAGATTACCATTTTAAGCCATTTCTTTCAATGGAGTGTCAGTGGTTGACCATTGGAAAGTCATAATGACGAACGGTACTAAACAGAATCCTAGTACGAAGCCTCCGCTGTCCGTCCGGACGCCATTATATTAGTAGATTACAAAACTTGTCAAAATCAACAATTATGAAATCAATGACAGACCTTCTGACACTATTGTAATAGCAGACTTGAGGCCCTGGGCCTATGTGAAAAGTAACAGAGAAAATAATGAGCAGGCTACCTTTGTGGACATGTCATCAACGCAAGTGGCAGACGCGTATTCAAAATATTTCAGTAACGTTTTCCTATCAAACTTACCATCATTAGATCCCGAGCGTGCTATCGCTACTGCGACTGCGTCTCCTAATAATATGTCCCATCTTGTTAATATTGATTACATTCACGAATCTGGAGTTCGTAGCACTATGGCTCGGCTTCTTCCAAAGTCTACTCAAGGACCAGATGGAATAGCACAATACTTGATAAAGGATGGCTGCGATATTTTCAAATTGCCCTAGCAATTTATCTTCAACCTGTCTATTACGAACATATATCCGACGGAGTGGAAAACATTTAAAGTACGCCCGGTACATAAAAGTGGCCCAAAAAGTGACATTAAAATTTATAGGCCTATAGCTGTTTTATATGTATTCGGCAAAGTATTCGAATCAGTACTTCATAAAAAAAATATTTAATAAACTGCGACAGTGGTTCACGGAAGAGCAGCACGTGTTGGTTCGCGGAAGAGCAGCACGTGTTAGCAGCAAAGGTGTTGTGGCACAGCCTGGGAGAGGCCTGTCTCCAGCAGTAGACTGCGATAGGCAGAGTTGATTGAAACGAAGATATTTTTCATCTTAAATTTTAACAACCGCAAAGATAACTTTGTATTCCATAATGCTATTGTGAATTAGAGGAGCTCGTGGCTAAGTAATAACAGCCGCACGGGTTGATCCATCAGGTTAAGCTACGCTTGCCGGGGTTGGTCCGTCGATGGGTGACCATCTTTACATACCGAGACTCCTCCGTGCCTCGGAAAGCACGTTAAGCCGTTGGTCCCGGCTGTCATTCGTGGATCTTTGACATTCGTTACGGGTCGTCAGAAGCCCGAAAGTCTGACAACCAGTCTTACTAAGGGGTATCGTGTTACCCAGTAACTGAGTTGTGGAGATCACATAGACAGTCGCTCCATGTAAAATACTGGTATTCAGCTGCATCTGGTTAGACTGGATGCCGACCCCAACATAGTTGGGAAAAGGCTAGGCATATTGAATGATATTGTGCATTACAAAGTTATTTTTGCAGTTACATAAAATCGCTACCCTATTATTCGGCGTTTTTAGTATTTGTTGATTAAATACGGTACATGGTACCTACATGATATACAGGAGTCTCAAAAGCTTGCTTAGTTATTGCGATAGAGCTCGTACAAAAATGGTCTAAAACTGACAACTTTTGTGGCCCCCAATTTCTTAGTTTTTGAAGATACAAAAATAAAATTATATTTGTTCTCTACTCGATGAGTTCTAGATAATTTGACACCCACATATCAGGGTAAGAAAAATAAATCTAAATCAAAAGTTTTTATATCCCCTTCAATTTTTAACTTTATTTTATTTTTATTATTTAATGCTAAAGCGGTATTCCGCTGTAACATGAAATAATAAATGGTAAACATCTGCATCCAGTTGGACTGAAAGCCGACACTAACATAGTTGGGAAAACGCTAGGCAGATTGATTGTTATAGCCGTAATAGAAGTAGGTACATCTTTGAAAATTTCAACTACCTACCTTACGGTTTATGAGACGGACAGACAGCGGAGGCTTAGTAATAGGGTTCTGTCCTAACCTAACACTAGAGTGTGTCTAGTAGACCTTTTGAATGTCAAAATTTACAAGAAAATATAATTGATTCTAGTTGCCTCTTAAGGTCGGTTTTTGATCCGTAGTTAACTCAACCAATGGTTAAACATAGTAACTAATGGTTGAATTTTGGCCAAATGTGAAAGTCTACAATCATGAATGATGTGTGAATACATTCATGTTAACTCATTCATGTTAAAAAATACTAACTAATGGCATTTTGGCAAACACATTTAGCCAAAACTCAACCATTACCTAGTTAGGGCTGTGTTCACCAACATTCAATCTGCCGGTTAAATTTTAAACATTTGGTTCAATATAACAACATCTTTAGGATGCTGATGCGGTTGCCTCCCTATTGCAGTGCGTCGCTAATGTTTGCAGAAGCTCGAACGGATGGCTATCAAGCTATTATTCGAAAAAAGGTTACATCTTTAGTAAGACGAGTGAGAGACAGTAGCAATGGCATCCTCAAGATGATAGCTTCCCGCACAGATTGTCCGATCCAACATAAGTGGATGTGTATATCCATCGGACAATGTTGACATAATTATATTTTGTTTTAGTGTAATTTTTTGTAATTTTTTGTATGTACGATTTGATTTAAATAATTGATTGACTTATTAATATGTAATATTGACATTGAATATTTAATTTAATCTTTATAATTACTACATATCTTCATTTCTATTGTTTTTGCTATTAATTGAATTATTTTGTTTTATTAATTTTTATATGTGTAGCTGACTATTTTATTTTATTACTATTATGCTTTATGGATTGATTCTGAATTAAACGTTTTTATTATTATTATGTCAAACTTCCTACCCTATTTGACATAAAACCGCCTTTTAAATACCTAACCGGTGGTTTGAATGTTGGTGAACACAGCCCTTAATATGTTTAACCATTGGTTGAGGTAACTACTGATCAAAAAACCCTAACAAACCCAACTTTTAAATACCTAACCGGTGGTTTGAATGTTGGTGAGAACACAGCCCTTCTTTTGAATACCTAACCGGTGGTTTGAATGTTGGTGAACACAGCCCTTATTATGTTTAACCATTGGTTGAGGTAACTACTGATCAAAAACCCTAACACAAACACAACACAACATAACACACACACACACACACACACACACACACACACACACACACACACACACACACACACACACACACACACACATGGACATATAAAACTAAGTGTATGCCTTTAGAGTGGTCCTTCTGCTCCTTATTTTTAGACGGAAGGCTGTAAATATTTGCCGCTCATAAACATTGTAATGGTAAACGAGATTTATCCGCGTTCCTTTCAAACGTATGTTAAAATAACTTTGTTTTTATGGAGCGGCAAACAGAGTCTCAAAGTTGGTCTTATTTGTAAAGTTTGATTTTTGAAGGCGGTAGAAAGTTGAAAGAATTTTCCGTTGCATTACGCTTTTAATTTTGTGTTCAGTAATAGTATAGGTTTCGTTTGTCTAGTGGTCGCATGCGCTACTGCTGAGCGTGAGGTCCTAGGTTCGATTCCCAGGTCAGGCAAAGTGTTATTGGGTTTTCAGAAATTTCTCAGTAGAAGCCCGGAGTCTGGATTGAGCCCGGTTGTTGGTAATAGGCTCGCCGACTACATGGAACTTGAAACATAAACGTGGGTGTACTGTAGGTACACCTCTGCCTAACCCTTTGGGGAATTCAGGCGTGATGTTATGTTGTGTTGTGTTGTGTTATGTTGTTATGTTATGTTATGTTATGTTATGTTATGCTATGTTATGTTATGTTATGTTATGTTATGTTATGTTATGTTATGTTATGTTATGTTATGTTATGTTATGTTATGTTATGTTATGTTATGTTATGTTATGTTATGTTGTGTTGTGTTGTGTTGTGTTGTGTTGTGTTGTGTTATGTTATGTTATGTAGTAAACTTTCTTGATAAACGTAGTGACTTGAATGTGTGAGTGTGTCTGTGTGTGTGTGCGTATGTGAGTGTATGCGTGTGTCATGATGTAGCTCGAATCCCTAACCATAATTTATAGTCTGACCCATGTTATATTGACCTACTGCACTTTCCTTACATTACGATGCTAATGTGAGCCAGTCCTTTCCGTAGGGGTCACATTTGCTCAGCAGGCCGCAAGACAGCAGTAACAAAACCAGTATAAGCTGGCCTTTTATTCTATTGAAACTCCGTTCTACGCTAGGCAGTTGAAGCTCAACCCGTTAACACTGACGTGCAGCCTAGTTTTAAAACTTTTGTCTATCAATCTGTCTGTTTGTTCCAGCTAATCTCCGGAAAGGCTGGACCGATTTTGACAGGACTTCACTGGCGGATAGCTGATGTTATAAGGAGTAAGTTAGGCTGCTTTTATTTTAGAAGAAGGATTAGTGTTCTTCGCAAAAAAATTGAAACCCATGAAATTGTATGCAAAATACGATTCAAATAGGGAAGTATACACATCGACGTGGGCGAAGCCGCGGGCAACAATTAGTTTTAAATAAAATGTAAATAGATATATTGTATTCGTGCGAGTGTATGAAATGTTTAGAACTAACTAATCTCACAGATCTAAATATGGAAATTGTACCAGATTACCCAAATTAAACCCACATACCAATACCACTAAAAATAGGCCCCAACCTTAATACCTGCGTAATATAGTTCAAGGTCACGCGAACATTTCTGTCAAATTAAGGGGACGCGCCCCTTCCGTGTCTACGTCAATTACTTAGGTAATATCATAGAATAAGAATGGGTAGAGGAGACACTCTTGGAAAGCGTTCTTAATGCCTACATTATGGAGCCAAATGCCTACGGCGAACCTGGCCAGAGGGCCTAGACATAGTGACATTCTATCATCAATAATGATGATGGGAAACTCAAAAATTTATTGGTTTGGCATAAGCTACCGAAAAGCTAATGTCGATCCGGATGAAAGTCGTTGTAAAATAATTTTTAAAAGCTGTGAAAGTGATTACCACTAAACTAGTGTAGGCCCTCAGGATTGTAATTTGGTTTGCCACGTATGTCTGCGCTCAATCATGACAATTTATACAACCCTATTTTGGCTCAGGCAAGAGACTTTCCGATCAACCCTCACTGGGCCAACGTGGTGGAGTGTTGCTCACTCCCTCTGACAGCGAGGAGACATATCCCAGCAAATCCTCACCGTGGATTGACAGCTCACCTTAGTTCACTTCAGTTCTCACGTGCAATATGCACACAGAAAGAAAAATGCAATAGTCAATCGTTAATAAGATAATATGTATATCAAGCTTCAGAAAAATACAAAATATGAGTGACAAGGGTGACGCTCTATAAAAGCCTTCCCAGTTATAAGCGATATCGCTGTCGCGCTCTGTAACGATATCCCTTCGATATCGCTTATATCTGAATAGACCTATAAACCGAACTTTTTGCCAATCTGGATACAGCTGGGTACTGTAAGGACTTATTCATGTTGTACGCTGATAACCGGCGCCGACATGCCGATGCCAATGCTGGTTGGCGCAGGCAGTTTTCATACTTTTTTTCCAAATCAGTGCGAACCATCTCTGATAAGCGCCGACAAGTTCGCGCTGATTTGGCAAAAAGTATGAAAACTGCCTGCGCCAACCAGCGTTGACATCAGCGCTGGTCAGCGCCGAGAAACGCAAGCATATCGGCGACGGTTACCAGCTTTCTACATGAATACGCCCTAAGTGTAGGTACAATGAATGTCACTTCTATAAATGTGATTTTCTTATTCTATGGTACAAAGTTATTTAGTTTGACACGATAAGTAAGTTGTCTGTTGTTGAACTTGATGACAAGATTGAAGCGTTTACGTCAATGTCATGGCTCTTGAGAATTTGGGAGTGAGAAAATGTCTCTCAGGGGATTCTGGAAATAGAAGATAATAGCTTACTACACCTTGTGATAGATTGTTTGATGATATCAAACCCTTGAGGGGGAGTGCAGGGATCTAAACTAAATTATATTTATTCAAAATACTCTAATACTTACACAATTTTTGACTGTCTCATTGGTCTAGTGGTCACAATCGCTACTGCTGATAAGGTCCTGGGTTTAATTCCCAGGTCGGGCAAGGTGCGACATGGAGAGTGCGACTGTCGCAACCCAGTGCTGGGCATGCCACAATTGCGGCAATAAATCCCCTCTTTGAGGAGTGGTTGGAGAGGCGCCACGGCGTCCTCACCTTCCGCCTGACGCAGGTCCTCACCGGACACGGTTGCTTCGGGAGGTTCCTGTTCCGGATAAGGTGGAAGGAAACGCCCGGGTGTTACCATTGTGTGGATCGCCCGGAAGACACGGTGGAGCATACGGTGGAGGTCTGCCCAGCTTGGGCGGAGCACCGCAGACGCGATCGGCGGCGGCGATCTCTCGCGTCCGGCCCTGGTCCTGGACATGGTACGGAGCAAGATTGCATGGGAAGCCGTTACCTCCTTCTGCGAAGCAGTAATGCTCACGAAGGAGGAGGCAGAACGCATGAGGGAGAGGCAATCTTTGCGCCCTCATGCCCCTAGTCGCGGCAGGAGACGTCCCGGGCGTGAGGAATTGATATCCGTTTCCCGGCCACCGTAAGCGTGGGCTTGTGCATGCCGAGCAATGGGTAGCTCGCCGTTCGGTAAGGACCAGGCCCCGGTCGACGGAGCGTTGTGATCCACGCGCGCCTCAAAGAGATGTCCGCACTAGCAGAAGGGGTTTGAAAGAGTTACCGTGGCCCTGTCCCTGAAGGAACACGGGTGGGTTTTAGTCAGTAAAAGTCTAACACGCCCTCCCGCTCCGCCTAGAGCGGCAGCCAAAAAAAAAATAAAGGTCAGGCAAGGTGTTATTGGATTTCCTATCAGGAATGACTCAGTAGCAACTTGGAGTCTGGATTTGTGCCCGGTGGATGGCAATAGGCTCGCCCCCTTATGAATGGGACTTAAGCATAACTGGCGATATGTGGGTGAAGTCTCTACTACACTTCTTCCGAACACTGGGGATGAAAGGCGTGACGTTATAGTAATAGTTAGTAAAAAAAAAAAATTACCCATTTACCGCTAATTGCGCAAATAATACCAACTTAAAGCATGTTCACTTGTTGTGAATACTTCGTAATTATTATGCCACGAGTTCCCTGATCATAATAATTCTCCTTTGTCTTACTTTTTGCGTTGTATAAAATGCGCATATATTACTTTCAACGTTATAGAGCTGCTGACCGTAGTTGGTATGGTGCTCAGCATAAACGGTGTAGACGTCTATCAAGCGTCCGTCCATCAGACAGTTGTATGTTTATTTGATTGACGATAGTAAATGCACGTTGATAAGCGATCTAGTAGTATTTAGTATTGAGCAAACTTGTACAAGTAAGCCAAGAAGACACGCGAATGTGACGTCTAAAAATACATTTCAATTAAATAATAATTGCGACAGGAACTGACAAATTAACCACAACTGTCGTAAACTTACATAATTCCTTCACTCATATTCTTCACTCTTGTTGGCACGAAACATAAATAAGTTCATGCTGGATTAAATATGTATAACAAGCCAGACAGCAAGGACTAATTCTAATCTGTGGCTATTTTAATGCAAAGCTGTAACTGGATTTTGTCCTTATGCGTCTACCCCAAGTCACCTATGAGGGCCAGATAAATAGGTGTCGAATAATATTGTAAAGAGAAACGAGAGACATATCTCCGATTTCGACCATCCGCACCCCTGACAGTTATCATTGGGAAGTTCGTACTAAACTTATTCGGAGCGCGTCGTTGTATGTATGTTAGCCTAGTAACTTCAAACGTTTGTGAGTTGTCAGTGACGAGTAACTCAGTACAAAAAAAAAAAGTAGAATAGTCTTGTATGGAGAGATGAGAGATATATCTCCTATTTCGACCATCCGCACCTCCGATAATTATCATTGGGAAGTTCGTACTAAACTTATTCGGAGCGGCAAGCTGTAGTTCTTACATATCTATGTTAGCTTAGTAACTTCAAACGTTTGTGATTCGTCAACGAAGCGAAACTCTAGATCGATCAGTCCTTAAATAAATACAAAATAAAACAACTGTTACTGTTATTGTAAACTTAAGTAACTTTTTTTGTAATTATTAGGAAGTGTGTTTAACGACAATGGTGCACGCAGAACAAGGCTTACTGTACTATCTTCTCCTTTAAATAATTGACCATTATTATGCCTGAAAATAATCAAAGTTGCTTGTATTTATAGGCAAAATTCCCAACCAATAAAAGTAACTGTATACCTATATAGTCGCCGGCACAAGTCGTGAGCACAAATTCCAAATGAAACGTTGTTGCCATCGTCAACGGGCTCTTGTATTCTGTGTTCTACCTGTACAGAAATAAGCTTGATCTTATATTACCCTCATTGCCCCTGCCCGTGTACGAATCACCGTAATAGGAAAAAAGATTTGTAAGGTTTAAAAGTTGAATTTGTGCTCACGACTCGTGCCGGCTACTATACTAGTTTATCGTAAATAGAGACGAGACACATCTTCTATTTCGACCATCCGCTCCCCCAACAGTTATCATTTTGAACTCCGTAATAAACTTACTCCGAGCAGTCCCACCTATCTATGTTAGCCTATACCCTGAGTCTCTAATTCAGGTAATTTTTAAAAACAAAGGTGATTACAGACCAAAAAAATATCTTCTTAATGGTAATTCGCAAAAAATGGCGGAAAAAAGGTTAGATTTTAGAAATAATAACTTAAAAATGATCACACCGTAATTAGTTTTACAAATTTTCGGTGTTAAAGTTATTAATAAGTGGAGATTTTCTGGTATGAAATATTTTATGATACTGGTAACGCTGCAGGAGTTCCTAACATTTTAAATTTCGTTTGAAAGTACGTCTAAGTAGCATCTTTTCCCGTGGTATTTTCAATTAATTCATGTTCTTTTCCCCGATCAAATTTTTCGCTGCGTGTTTGTTAATTTTGTTGTGTTATTATCTTCGTGTTACTTGTTAATCTTGTTGTGTCCTTGTTTTTTTTTTTTTTGTGTTAAATTTTATGATAAAATGTTTTGTACCACTGTCCTATCATTTTGACAGTGATATTTCTTGACGTTTCTTTGTTTACAAAAAATATCTGAATTAGAAACTCAGGGTATAGTAACTTCAAACGTTTGTGACGTCGCACGTCGCGAAACTCTAGATTGAGAGGTTCTAAATTTCTTGGAACTAGTCAAGCACTACTTGACTGGAACTGTTCCTTGAGGCGCTATAACTGATTTTACTTAATGTTCTTAATGGGAAGGATAACCATTGATTTTAATTAATTATAATTATATTTGATGACGTCTTATAAAAAAATGTCAAGTGTGTACATCCGCAGCCGATGCGCATGTAAGACTACTTAAATTCCATCAAGAATGCACGTGGTGCCTTAGGATCCTTCTTAGGTACATTGTTTGTTATAGGGAAAAATCGTGATGGTTTTTTTGTATGTAGCTGTTTGCTTGTAAGTATTCGAAAACACTTGTAGAACTTGTCATAGAATATATAAATAAAACTACCACTTGTACAGTTTGACAACGTTCAAAGGTTCGTTTATCTTCGGATAAACTGAAACATTGCAGAAAAAAATGTGACTACCGACCATTAGAAATGAAATTATTATAGTATTTTTATTTGACATTCCTCGAGACCCGGGGGTCCCGGACCTTCGGAAGGCGTACGAGGAGCCGAAGCCAACTCGCAGAGGCCCCTTAGATAATTTTAAATGATGAGGAGGCACCAACCGATGATTATCCCTGTATGCACTATGCAAGTGCACCCAAGGACAACCCCCGGCTCGTGTTGTACGTGGAAACAAAACATATTGGGGTCTGGGTGGCTAAAGTGGATTGGGGAACTTGAACTATGGAAGAACTATGTCCCCTGCCTGACCAATGTTATATTACATATTATACACCGATAAAATGGCAGGGGGTGACTTGCACACTCAATAATGGGACGGCTATCAGGTCAATCCGGGAAGTACGGTCAAGATCCCTACCAGCACCTTACTGGAATACTTCCTTCCTCCGAGCACGTTTGCTCTTGCGAATCTCCACTCAAGCCGGCCAATAAAGGTAAGAAAGAGGTGAGAGCTCTGTTCCTCGTCAGTGTTCACTCCAGCCGGCCAATAAAGGCAAGCCAGAGATGAGGACAAGATTTCTCCCGGGAGATAGGGTCCGTGGGGTCGCTACTGCCCAACAGCTCGCCATATGCTGCCCTGCGGGTTTCTGTATCTCTCTTGGTCTGGCTCCTCATCCTAGACCCGTTACGGCAAAGTAAACTCTACCGGCACAGACCTAAAGTTCGGAGCGCGCAAGCCCCACCACGACGTAAACGTAGAGGTACAACGGTGGGATATATATTTTCTGGCATACATTTTTTATAATAATAAAAATACACATAGTATTTATAATAATATGTTTGTGTTATGTGTTTATAATAATAAAAATACACATAGTATTTTTATTATTATATTATTAAAGAATTATTATAGATTGACGCACTAATTCCTTTACTCCCTTATTGGACCAGTCCCATATGATTCGGCAAAGATCGGGTTTTCCGAAAATAGACAATGGAATCTTTGAACGTTGTCAAACTGTACCGGATTAGTGTCAAAAGGTGAATGGCGTTTGCGCACTACAAGGAATTTTACTGTCCGACAGTCCGATTTTTTACGGTCCGATGTGGCATAAAAAAAACGGATGATTGGCTTGTGCACTTGTCCGTCTTTACTCGGATCGGTGCGGCGCAGTTCAGGTAGCTCTCTTTGAAACTACACGCCACGCACGCGTAATTATGCTAGGAACGATGAGTAAGAACGAAGAAAAGTAAAATTTCGGACGGTAAAATTACGTATAGTGCACAAGGTAGTATATACATAATAGGTTGGGGAAAAGTTTATTCGCATTTTTTAAGAAAATTCAAATCATTTTTTAATATAGTTTATTTACATTTAACTAAAGTATGTAGGTACCATTGTGTTCGATAACTTTTTGCCATCTTGTAGGTAGGGACATGATCCCATTGCTATAGAAATTTTGGGACTTCTGGTCAAAATACCGCGACAAGTGGTTTTGGCAGTCCTCTCGTGATGTTAACCTGACACTGCCTAAAGAATTCTGAAGAGACCGATACAGGTGGAAATCTGAAGGTGCAAGGTCAGGACTATACGGCGGATGCATTAACATCTCCCAGCCAAACTCTCTTAATTTTTGCTGAGTGGCTAAAGATGTGTGAGGTCTAGCGTTATCATGATGAAAAACTACACCCCTTCTGTTGATTAATTCCGGCCGCTTTCTCTCAACTTCTTGCTTTAATCTCATCAGTTGTTCGCAGTAGAGTTCAGAATCGATGGTCCTGCCTGGCGGTAACAGCTCATAATGAATAATGCCCTTCCAATCCCACCACACACACAGCATCACCTTGTTGCGAGTTAACCCGGGTTTCGCCACAGTCTGTGAAGCCTGACCGGCCTTTGACCACGACCTTTTTCGCACGTTCTTGTCATACGTGATCCACTTTTCATCACCAGTTTTCAGCTTCTTCAAAAATGGTTCGGTTTCATTACGTCGTAATAAAGAATCACAAATGAGTACACGGTTCATTAGGTTTCTTTCAGTGAGCTCGTGAGGTACCCAAATGTCGAGCTTTTTTGTGTACCCAGTTTTTTTCAAGTGCGCCAAAACTGCTTTGTGGTCAATTTTCAGTTCTTCAGCTACGTCGTAACTACTGATATGCCGATCTTGCTCCACTTTTTCAAAAATGGCATCCATTTTATCCGTAATAGGTCGACCAGAGCGACGTGCATCTTAGACATCAAAATTTCCGGATTGAAAACGCTTAAACCAAATTTGTGCTACTCTCACAGACACTACACTAGGTCCATAAACATCGCAAATTTTTTTCGCGGCTTGCGTTGCATTTTTAACTTTTTTGTAGTAAAATTTTAAAATGTATCGAATTTCTTCATTAGACTCACTCATCTTGACGGTACGAAAAACAAATGAAAATCACACATTTTCCTAATTTGAATTTGGAATTATGTTCTTTAAAATTTAAACTTTCAATGATACCAAAACCAGCCAGATACAAATAGTATAGCCAAAGAGATTTTATTACAAGTTCATACATACTATAATGCGAATAGACTTTTTGTAAAAAACCGGACTGTCGGACAATAAAATTGCTTGTAGTGCGCAAACGCCCTAAGGGCTTCTTCACAATGGATGAATAACAGCGACCTAACCGAAGAACAGACGTTGATCATGAATGAGTTTGCCACGCGTGCTGATATGACCTAATGTTAAGAAGCAATCTAGCATTATCTAATTTTTATCACAGAACATAATACAGTCAAAAGTCCTGCTCACCTTTTCAAGGTCACAGGCATAATTCGGAACAAATGTTACCAACGACATATCATGTCAGAAATGATTAAAAAGATAACACTGTTTCAGTCAAATGCTGATTTCATAAATAGATAACAACCAGCCGCTTAATTAGACAAGATAAATTGCCATGTCCATTTTGACCGATTTATCCGGCCAGATAAAATATTAATTTTGGCTGTTTGAAAAATCCAGTTATGAATAATTTAGAATTGTTGCTCTTGGCAGGCCAGATGGCGTGGTTAGTTAAGATACCGCCTATCATGCCGCAAGTCGTGGGTTCGATTCCCATCCAGGACAAACATTTATGTGCATGAACGTGTCTGTTTGTCCTGAGTCTGGGTGTATCTATATATAAGTATGTATTTACAAAAAAAGTTGTGTATGTAGTATATCAGTTATCTGGTTTCAATGGTACCAGCTCTGCTTAGTTTGGGATCAGATGACCATGTGTGAATAATGTCCTAGGACATTATTGTATTATTTATTATATTTAGGGTTCCGTACCTCAACAAGAAAAAACGGAACCCTTATACTCGTGTATCTGTCTGTCTGTCCGTCTGTCACACCCAATTTGCTCCGAATCTAATGGACCGATTAAGTTGAGAACTGGTACACGTATGAATTTCAGTGACCAAAACACGAATCAATCAATCAATTTTGGGGGGCAAATAAGAAAATTAAAAAAAAGTTCTTCAAACTGTACCGTGTGAATATCAAATGAAAGGGCTTCTTTCGAGATTTTTAAATTAATTTTTTATAATTTTAAAATTAATTGTTTTTAAGTTATTTAAGAAAATGGACGAAAATTTACAATTCCCCCTTATCTCCGAAACTACTAAGCCAAAAATAAAATCAAAAAAAAAAAATACGGAAAAGAATTCTACACCTATAGATTACAGGAAAACTTATAAAAGTCTATGGTCTTAAAAATAACATGGTAAATCTCTCAATATTGTGCATACAAACTTACATTTACAGTTGGAATATATGACAGATCATGTTTTTCTACTACAATGTTAAGTTTGTTCTTGGGATAAATTCATACCAACTACAAAACCCTTCACTGTGGGTAGTCCGACACGCACTTGGCCGGTTTTTCTTTTAGCCTCGGGACCCTCGGGTCCCGGACCTTTGAGAGGCGTACGAGGGGCCGGAACCAACTCGCAGAGGCCCCTTAGATAATTTTAAATAATGAGGAGGCACCAACCGACAATTATCCCTATATGCACTATGCAAGTGCACCCAAGGACAACCTCCGGTTGGTGCAGGGCTATTGCAGAACGTGGTGCCAAAATATATTGGGTTATGGGTTGGGTGGCTAAAGTGGATTGGGTAACTTGAACTATGGAATAACTATGTCCTCTACCTGACCAATGTTATATACACGGATAAAATGGCAGGGGGTAACTTGCACACTCAATAAAGGACCCCCGGAAACGGCCGCTAGCACATAGTGACGTACCGATAAGGGGTAACACTTCCTGAGGTACTTGAGGAGTGGAGAGGTATTCCACGGCTATCAGGACAATCCCGGAAGTACGGTCAAGATCCCTACCAGCACCTTACTGGAATACTTCCTTCAAGCACGTTTGCTCTTGCGAATCTCCACTCAATCATTATTACATAGGGATATATTATTATTATTGCATACATGTGCTTGTAATAATAATATATCCCTACCGCACATAAGGCCATCCATGCATTCTTCCCATTTTGATGTTTGCGAATGAATGCAAGATGACACTGTCAGAATGTTTGAATTTTTGTGAGAAGAATCCATGACTTTGTTAAATAAATAAATAGCCTTGACATAGCTTGGCCTATACCATGAGTTGCTGTGTATGAACTTGGAGAGTTGTATTGATAATTTTAATGATTATAATTCTATAAATCCAGATTTGTTACGGTCGCGATCATTTTCAGATCAACACACTACCTGCTAACCTGACCTGCAGGCGAAAGCGTCAGGGTAGCCCGCGAAATTAAAATTTTCTTACGTTTTTTGCAAATTGGAAGTCATCGTAATTTATTGGGATTATATTCATATAATAACTCATCATCACTCATACTCTCTAAGTTCACTTAGAGAGTTGTATTGATGATTTTAATGATTATAATTCTATAAGTCCAGATTTGTTACAGTCGCGAATCATTTTCAGATCAACACACTACCTGCTAACCTGACCTGCAGGCTAAAGCGTCAGGGTAGCCCGCGAAATTCAAATTTTCTAACGTTTTTTGCAATTTACAAGTCAGTATTAGGTTGTACGTTGATCAAAATGTAATTCGCGGTCGTAACAAATATGTATTTACATAATTATAATCATTAAACTCTTCAATACAACTCTTTAAGACCAGGTAATCCTAATGAACGACTATTTCATGACATCTTGACATTTGAGGGTTATACTAACTTAAGAAGTTGTATTACTGATTCTAATGTTTATAATTCTGTAAATAAATACGTATTTGTTACGGCCGCGAATCTTACTTTATTTAACATACAACTTAATACGGCCTTGCAAATTGCAAAAAAACGTAAGCAAATTTGAATTTCGCGGGCTACTCTGACGCTTCCCCCTTAAATTATTCCCTATTATACCGTTAAGGTTTTTATTTCGAGATTTTAAATGATTACTGGTGTTAATGTTGTTTTTTTAAAATTATTAAGTATTTCTATTTATTCAAATTGTACCGTGTAACATTGATTTATATTATTTATTTATAAAGGTACACCAACAGCTTCTGTATACAAAATATTAATCAACTGTAGGTATTATAACAGTTTTGGGCTTATACAGTTGCCAATGACAGGTGAACCAACATTCTCAAATACTGTGATAACCTAAGCTAAAAAAGAAATGTATTAAAATTAAGTGGTAATAAACTATAGAAACAGAAATATAAAAATGACACAAGTTATGTTACAGGGGTTGTTAGAAACATCAAAATATTTGTATGTTGGAAGCAGCCGAAGGAATATTAAGGACATAATATTCTGATAAATAAATTCATTTGCAATTACAGATGCAATTATTATTGTAATAATTTCGTAAGTTTAAGAAAAAAAAAAACAAGTGACGTACTATTTTTATCAAAAAGTTATTAGTTAATTACTTGTTCAAGAATTGTGTGCCCACTTGTACCAATCCAATAAAGGCACAATACTGGAAATTTTAGAACGTTAGCTCTATAGAACGTTAGCGCTTTTTTGTAGCCATTCAAACTTGGTCGGTTTATCCATGTATAGGGGTTGTTCTGGTAATTTTATTATATCTCTTTAATTAATTAGTGTAATGAGCTGAAATTTTATATGTGAATAGTTGCATTAATACACTAAATATTGCAATAGGTTTTATTTTGATTTTCCTTTAAAAACTCCTATAATCGTATGTCATACAATATAGTGGTCTAGTCGTAGTAAATTATGCCATTCCTCATTAATTACTAAGAGCACATTAATGGAACTTGGCAAGACATTGTAGACCCTTACAAGATACATATAAACGTTATAAGTTAGGCTCTAGAGTTCCTATTTTAAGTACTAGGACCTAATAACCTGATTTTACTTTTACGTGTATATCTTCTGAACGGTATGTTTTTTTTCAAATTCTGTTTTCACAAACATTACACACAAATTCAAAGCAACGTGTGTGAAAAATTACAACTCTGCACTAAACCGTTTTATATGATTGTCATCAAATAACCAAACGTCAGCGCAGCGGAAACTTAAAAATCTTCGCAGTTTAATGACACTCAAATTTCATTTACACATTTACACACTAATTATTGAATGTATTTTTTTCTTGTACGTCCATGGGAAAAAAAAGTGCCGCTGGGCTGACGTAGTCTCAGCGGAATCAGTTTTTGTTCAATAGCTCCCCAATGGTTGAATGCACAAATTTGTAATTACCATATACAATTACACGACGTCATACACTAAATATCTGCTAAACTGAAATTAAAAAATTCGACACACATCTACATTTTTTTTTCCGCTGCAACTACGCACACTTTCCACTCACATCTGCCTTCCTTTTGTTAGTCGCCTTTCATTCATCCTCTCAACATGACCAAACCATCTAAGCATACTCTTTTCAATTTTTATCACTATTTTCCTTATGCATGAAATTAGCATAATCCTACTAATATTATAAAAATGTGAAAGTTTGTGAAGATGTTTGGATGTTTGTTACTCAATCACGCCAAAACGGCTGAACGGATCTGGATGAAATTTAGCACAGAGATAGATTATTTATTTATTAATCGCAGAAACTACAGCTCTTAAAAATACCTTAACACACTTATTTTACTAGTATTACAGCCGATTACTGATTCACAATTTAATAACTATACAAAGAAGAAATAGCTACAGAAACTTAGAAAACTAAACAATATTATAATAATAATAACCCGGGACATTTCACACACGGTCATCTGATCCCAAACTAAGCAGAGCTTGTACTATGGAAACCAGATAACTGATATACTACATACACTACTTTTTTTTTGTAAATACATACTTATATAGATAATTACACCCAGACTCAGGACAAACAGACATGTTCATGCACACAAATGTTTGTCCTGGATGGGAATCGAACCCACGACCTGCGGCGTGATAGGTGGTATCTTAACCAACCACGCCAGCTGGCCTGCCAAATATAGGACTTATGTGAGGTGTTAGGAAGTGTGCAAGAGAAGTAGCGTCTGAGTGTGTGTGTGTGTATTGTATTATGCGTTTCAAATGGATCATAGTCTGGAATAGCACATACTGGATACAGTTTATTCCGGAAAATGTACGGTTTCCGTGGGATAACTTCCAACATACACGCGGGCGAAGCCGCTGGCAAAAGCTAATCATAACATATCATCACGCCTTGTTTCCCCGAAGGGGTTAGGTAGAGGTGTACCTATAGTACATCCACATTTCACCAGGTATGTTTGAGCCCCATGTAATAGGGGGCAAGCCTATTGACATCAACCGGGCTCAAATCCAGCTGCTCCACTCCGAGCTGTTACTGAGAACCCAAGTAGCATACAAGAATAGTGATTAAATTTTACATAACTGTACTTTACCTAAAGTTGGGTTTTGCTAAATCAAAAAGGATTTCGTTAAGTCTTTTCTTTCTTTAATACTAAATCGTTTTAAACTACCGCTACTTAAGAGGATTGTGAAGCGCCGATACGCGGCGCGATTTTTAGAGGCAATTGCCTACATTTCATACAATTATTTACATAAATATTGTTTCGGGCGATAACGTTTTTACTCCCCTAAACCTTTACGAAATGAGACAATTTTAATCTCATTACATTCAGTACACTTTAATCTAGGTCTGTACGTTTTTTGTTTTTAGTATTTCAATTAAATTTAATTTAAAAAATAAAAATGCTCCAGGATGTTTTTATGTCAAAAATATAGATATTTAGATGCTAATAACTTATATTGTATACAATATTTCTTTATAATAAAAAGGTGCGGATCTACTTTTTCATTATACCTACAACATTTCCAAAAATTATGAAAATTAGACTATGTTTACGGGGAGAAAAACGTTATCTCTTTTTGTATGAAAAATTACAGCTTCACAATCCTCTTAAGCAAGTTAGGAATATCAAAAACCAGGTTAAGTATTCTCAAAACTAATTTGTATTAAGTATGTCTACAGTTAAAAGTAAAAAATATTATTTTAATATACCAGATTATCTGAAAGCTCACTTAAAACTTAATTGAATAATTGAAGTATCTCTTTAGACTCATAAAGAAAAAAAATGATTTTGTAGATAAATTTAAGATAATTGTAATACCCAGTTCTAGGAACTGTTTTTCTGGAGTGTAATTTTATTCCTTTTTTACTAAAATTAGTAAGTTTAGAGTAAACGTGTATTTAACGGGACGTTCTCTTCAAATAGAACCAAGTAGAATCATGGATGAAGTGGATAAATGAAAAAGATCTGGTGGCTTTCGTCTGCGTGTTGTAAAATATAAAAAAATAACTCCATCGATGTGTATTTAAGTGCTGTAAACGTTAGCAATGCGATATCTTCGAGTCGGACCTCAGTGTGCTCAGCTGGAGGAACGTGTATTATGCTGCGGACGTTGTGTTTTGTTTTGAAGTGCACTTATTACTAGCGTCTGCATCCGTGTCGGAAGCTTCCTCCATAGTCTCTAGTTCTCGGTCAGCTACATGTAACGTCAAATACACCCTCTTTTTAATACACTGTATCCTTGTCCAGTCCGTTTTTGGAATAGATTCTGTATCATGCAAAAACAAAGTCCCATTTTGCTCCCATTTGCTTGGAATAATTGTTAAAACAATTTTATCATTTTATTTCATCTGAACTATTTTTAACGGCATGGTAGATATAAATCACTAATGACTGTACTAATTCTGAAACAAAGGGAATTATAATATAAACTGTTACGTAGATAATAAAGGTATGAACGTGAGAACTGCGAGCCGGCTAAAAGTAAAGTAAAATAAAATAAGCAAGTACTCTGCATGCTTGCCGAGACCAGTGTCTCCAATTCTCTCTGACAAAATATTAATAATAATATCCATAAAAGGGATGATGACAACTTTTCTTTTATTTGTCCGTCATGTAGAATAGTAAAAAATATTGCACACCTATTTTTTCTTTTTCTACGTAATCAAAAGATTACGGCGATACATTGAGTTAAAATGTGGCATGACGTCACGTCTTCGTAGATTTTATACGTAGAAGTGACGTAACGAGCCCCCACTCTCGAACTTTAATGCGTATTATGTAAGTAATTTTTTATTAATACGAAAAAATTTTATTATCTGACTCATCAGTCAGATAATAAAAAAATATTAGACACGTATTTTTTTCTTTAAAAAAAAAAAAAAAAAAGAAAAAAAAGAAAGAAGAAGAAAGAAAGAGAAAGAAGAAGAAAGTAAAAATAAAGAAATTCTATTTAGTCCATCGACTAAATAGAATTTCTTTATTTTTACCTAGGCATCATCCCTATTCCAGTAGTACTCTCAACCACGGGTGTCATTCCTAAACAACTACACCAATCTTCAAACACGCTAGACTTGTCTCCTTCTACCTACCAAACTTTACAGAAAGCTGCTATCCTGAACACTTGCAGAATTGTCCGAAAATTCCTTCAGAACGACAATGATGCACAAATATCACACCCACAAACATCATCAACAACATAAATCTTAAATATATCATCACACCATAATGTTATATCATCTATCACTTAGGTTAGCACTTGGCTTCGGCCCGTGTTATCCTATAAAACCGGCACATCAGCGCCGAGATACAAAAATGTATACCAACAAATAATAATAATGTTTATTTATTGCAGTCAAATACACATAAAAACACAAGCATTACACAGAAGACTATTTAAATGCTGGTTTTGTTGAACTCTGGTTATTAAAACTACGGTGTTGTTGGTCAAAAAATACGGTAAATGGTAGAATATTACGGTAGGCAAACAAAATATAATACGGTAATCTTTTTTTCATCAATTGTTCAAGAAAACTGAATTGTTTGTATTCTAAATACGTATACTATTATTTATGTATCATAACAATTCATTCTCTCACTTAAATCAAGTAAAATACCTACTGATCCGTTTTTTTTACACATCAACACATTCATTTTCATAGGCGGGTTGGAAATCAACATAGTTTTGGTCGTCTCTTATTAACCTGTTGCGTGAACAAGTTCCCAGCATTACATTTTGAGGCCAACTGATTCCTTTTATTTTCCGTCTTCAAGTTAGTAATATGGCTAAAAATGCGTTCAAAGTCCGGCGTTTCAATGTGGCAGGGATAGCATTCCTAACATAAAGTCATAAAAAAAGAATGGCGGCGACTCTTCTTTTTTGCATTGCAGTGTTGCCGTAATAAAATAGTAATAATTAACTAAATTAAGTGTTGTCATTATAAAAATAAGGACACTGACGAAATTACGGTAGAATGTGGCACGGTAATAACATGTCTACAGTACGGATCAAAAAACCAGCCCTAAGAGCTGTTGTTTAGGGCCGGTTTTTTGATCCGTAGTTAACTCAACCAATAGTTGAACATAGTAACAAATGGTTGAATTTTGGCTAAATGTGAAAGGCTAAACACGAATGAGTTATGCCATTAGTTACTATTTTTTAGTACGAATGAGCTAACATGAATACATTCATGTTTAGCCTTTCACATTTAGCCAAAATTCAACCATTAGTTACTATGTTTATCCATTGGTTGAGTTAACTACTACAAAAAACCGGCCCTTAGTGAGTTTTTAGGTTATGATCGTATTTCTCAGTAGCTACCTACTGCCGTTAGACGAAGTATAATATATAAATGAAGGGAACAGCTGATTTTTTCGCGATTTCAGGTTTCGTCCCATAGTAAAAGTTGTTCAAAATGATGGTCTCATTACCTAAGAGTTATGGGATATCAACATGAACTCGTTGTATATTTGACTAAATATATGTATTTTACTTACACCCAGATCAGAATCTTAAGTCAGCTATCGTTTAAATATTTCTTTGAATTATATATCGCTACTCAGCTGCTTTGTATGATACCATTCAATTGATAAGCTAAAGCACCCCTTAAGAATCGTCTGTAAGCAGCTTTTGCGAATCACTAAAGTAGCTTTTGAGATTACTAACATCAAGGTAACTATATAGCTAGATGTAGTATCTCCGAAGTTTGCATAGAGCAAAATCTGAAATTATTCTTTGTGATAGAAGTTCATGTAAAGATTACATGAAAAATAAAACTATGTCTCTGAATAGCACACTTTTTTTAATATATGATGGTACGGAACCCTCGATGCGCGAGTCCGACTCGCTCTAGACCGATTTTTTTATTGGCTTGTGCTAGCTTACTTAAAGTAAATAATTTAATTTATTGTTTTGTGTTAAGTGATAATGTACCTAAATTATTATGCTCAGTGTTGTATAGATTCCTAAGTTTTTACTGAACAGACAGCTTTGCTGCTGGGGAGTTTGTTGCGCCACTTCTTCTCCTCAGCTAAAGCACTAGGAAGTGCGTTTTGGGGGACTGTCTTATGTAATTTTGACTTCCGAAAAGTGAAAAGTTCTGATGATAAATTACTTCTGATTTCATTTGATTTGAATACACCTACGAATTAGCCAGATAGATTTAAGTCCCAAGTAAAAGGGGTCGAGTCAAGCGGGCACCAATCCAGACTCCAAGCTGCTACTGTTAAATCACTGACGGAAAACCCGATCATACTTTGCCCGATCTGAAAATCGAACCCAGGACCTCGTACTCAGCAGTAGCGCTTGCGACCACTAGACCAACTAGCCAAGATGCTGCTGAGACATTCACATAGCACTGTCCGACCTGAGAATCGAACCCAGGACCTCGTGCTCAGCAGTAGCGCTTGCGACCACTAGACCAACGAGGCAGTCAAGGCAGGCAGTGCAAGTATAATATATGTACCATTTTTTTATAGTTTCTTTACATCTTTCTGTTCAAGGTCGAGTCTTACCAAGAGGTATCGTGTTACCCAGTAACTGGGTTATGGAGGCCCGATAGGCAGTCGCTCTATGTAAAATACCGGTATTCTGCTGCATCCGGTTAGACTGGAAGCCGACTTCAACATAGTTATGAAAAGGTTAGGCAGATGATGATGCAACAACAGCCTAGGTCTTTTGGTCCACAAAGCAACAACAGCCTAGCTCTTTTGGTCCACAAAGCAACAACAGCCTAGCTCTTTTGGTCCACAAAGCAACAACAGCCTAGCTCTTTTGGTCCACAAAGCAACAACAGCCTAGCTCTTTTGGTCCACAAAGCAACAACAGCCTAGCTCTTTTGGTCCACAAAGCAACAACAGCCAAGCTCTTTTGGTCCACAAAGCAACAACAGCCTAGCTCTTTTGGTCCACAAAGCAACAACAGCCTAGCTCTTTTGGTCCACAAAGCAACAACAGCCTAGCTCTTTTGGTCCACAAAGCAATAACGGCTTAGCTCTTTTGGTTCACAAAGCAACAACTGCCTAGCTCTTTTGGTCCACAAAGCAACAACAGTCTAGCTCTTTTGGTCCACAAAGCAACAACAGCTTAGCTCTTTTGGTCCACAAAGCACCAACGACCTAGCTCTTTTGGTCCACAAAGCAACAACAGCCTAGCTCTTTTGGTCCACAAAGCAACAACAGCCTAGCTCTGTTGGTCCACAAAGCAACAACAGCCTAGCTCTTTTGGTCCACAAAGCAACAACAGCCTAGCTCTTTTGGTCCACAAAGCAACAATAGCTTAGCTCTTTTGGTACACAAAGCTACAACAGCCTAGCTCTTTTGGTCCACAAAGCAACAACAGCCTAGCTCTGTTGGTCCACAAAGCAACAACAGCCTAGCTCTTTTGGTCCACAAAGCAACAACAGCCTAGCTCTTTTGGTCCACAAAGCAACAACAGCTTAGCTCTTTTGGTACACAAAGCTACAACAGCCTAGCTCTTTTGGTCCACAAAGCAACAACAGCTTAGCTCTTTTGGTCCACAAAGCAACAACAGCCTAGCTCTTTTGGTCCACAAAGCAACAACAGCCTAGCTCTGTTGGTCCACAAAGCAACAACAGCCTAGCACTTTTGGTCCAGGAAGCAACAACAGCCTAGCTCTTTTGGTCCACAAAGCAACAACAGCCTAGCTCTGTTGGTCCACAAAGCAACAACAGCCTAGCTCTTTTGGTCCACAAAGCAACAACATCCTAGCTCTGTTGGTCCACAAAGCAACAACAGCCTAGCACTTTTGGTCCAGGAAGCAACAACAGCCTAGCTCTTTTGGTCCACAAAGCAATAACGGCTTAGCTCTTTTGGTTCACAAAGCAACAACTGCCTAGCTCTTTTGGTCCACAAAGCAACAACAGTCTAGCTCTTTTGGTCCACAAAGCAACAACAGCTTAGCTCTTTTGGTCCACAAAGCACCAACGACCTAGCTATTTTGGTCCACAAAGCAACAACAGCCTAGCTCTTTTGGTCCACAAAGCAACAACAGCCTAGCACTTTTGGTCCAGGAAGCAACAACAGCCTAGCTCTTTTGGTCCACAAAGCAACAACAGCCTAGCTCTGTTGGTCCACAAAGCAACAACAGCCTAGCTCTTTTGGTCCACAAAGCAACAAGAGCCTAGCTCTGTTGGTCCACAAAGCAACAACAGCCTAGCACTTTTGGTCCAGGAAGCAACAACAGCCTAGCTCTTTTGGTCCACAAAGCAATAACGGCTTAGCTCTTTTGGTTCACAAAGCAACAACTGCCTAGCTCTTTTGGTCCACAAAGCAACAACAGTCTAGCTCTTTTGGTCCACAAAGCAACAACAGCTTAGCTCTTTTGGTCCACAAAGCACCAACGACCTAGCTCTTTTGGTCCACAAAGCAACAACAGCCTAGCTCTTTTGGTCCACAAAGCAACAACAGCCTAGCTCTGTTGGTCCACAAAGCAACAACAGCCTAGCTCTTTTGGTCCACAAAGCAACAACAGCCTAGCTCTTTTGGTCCACAAAGCAACAACAGCCTAGCTCTGTTGGTCCACAAAGCAACAACAGCCTAGCTCTTTTGGTCCACAAAGCAACAACAGCCTAGCTCTTTTGGTCCACAAAGCAACAACAGCTTAGCTCTTTTGGTACACAAAGCTACAACAGCCTAGCTCTTTTGGTACACAAAGCTACAACAGCCTAGCTCTTTTGGTCCACAAAGCAACAACAGCCTAGCTCTGTTGGTCCACAAAGCAATAACAGCTTAGCTCTTTTGGTCCACAAAGCAACAACAGCCTAGCTCTTTTGGTCCACAAAGCAACAACAGCCTAGCTCTGTTGGTCCACAAAGCAACAACAGCCTAGCTCTTTTGGTCCAGGAAGCAACAACAGCCTAGCTCTTTTGGTCCACAAAGCAATAACGGCTTAGCTCTTTTGGTTCACAAAGCAACAACTGCCTAGCTCTTTTGGTCCACAAAGCAACAACAGTCTAGCTCTTTTGGTCCACAAAGCAACAACAGCCTAGCTCTTTTGGTCCACAAAGCAACAATAGCTTAGCTCTTTTGGTCCAGGAAGCAACAACAGCCTAGCTCTTTTGGTCCACAAAGCAATAACGGCTTAGCTCTTTTGGTTCACAAAGCAACAACTGCCTAGCTCTTTTGGTCCACAAAGCAACAACAGTCTAGCTCTTTTGGTCCACAAAGCAACAACAGCTTAGCTCTTTTGGTCCACAAAGCACCAACGACCTAGCTCTTTTGGTCCACAAAGCAACAACAGCCTAGCTCTTTTGGTCCACAAAGCAACAACAGCCTAGCACTTTTGGTCCAGGAAGCAACAACAGCCTAGCTCTTTTGGTCCACAAAGCAACAACAGCCTAGCTCTGTTGGTCCACAAAGCAACAACAGCCTAGCACTTTTGGTCCAGGAAGCAACAACAGCCTAGCTCTTTTGGTCCACAAAGCAACAACAGCTTAGCTCTTTTGGTCCACAAAGCAACAACAGCCTAGCACTTTTGGTCCAGGAAGCAACAACAGCCTAGCTCTTTTGGTCCACAAAGCAATAACGGCTTAGCTCTTTTGGTTCACAAAGCAACAACTGCCTAGCTCTTTTGGTCCACAAAGCAACAACAGTCTAGCTCTTTTGGTCCACAAAGCAACAACAGCTTAGCTCTTTTGGTCCACAAAGCACCAACGACCTAGCTCTTTTGGTCCACAAAGCAACAACAGCCTAGCTCTTTTGGTCCACAAAGCAACAACAGCCTAGCTCTGTTGGTCCACAAAGCAACAACAGCCTAGCTCTTTTGGTCCACAAAGCAACAACAGCCTAGCTCTTTTGGTCCACAAAGCAACAACAGCTTAGCTCTTTTGGTACACAAAGCAACAACAGCCTAGCTCTGTTGGTCCACAAAGCAACAACAGCCTAGCACTTTTGGTCCAGGAAGCAACAACAGCCTAGCTCTTTTGGTCCACAAAGCAATAACGGCTTAGCTCTTTTGGTTCACAAAGCAACAACTGCCTAGCTCTTTTGGTCCACAAAGCAACAACAGCCTAGCTCTTTTGGCCCACAAAGCAACAACCGCCTAGCTCTGTTGGTCCACAAAGCAACAACAGCCTAGCTCTTTTGGTCCACAAAGCAACAACAGCCTAGCTCTTTTGGTCCACAAAGCAACAACAGCCTAGCTCTGTTGGTCCACAAAGCAACAACAGCCTAGCTCTTTTAGTCCACAAAGCAACAACAGCCTAGCTCTGTTGGTCCACAAAGCAACAACAGCCTAGCACTTTTGGTCCAGGAAGCAACAACAGCTTAGCTCTTTTGGTCCACAAAGAAACAACAGCCTAGCTCTTTTGGTCCACAAAGCAACAACAGCCTAGCTCTGTTGGTCCACAAAGCAACAACAGCCTAGCTCTTTTGGTCCACTAAGCAACAACAGCCTAGCTCTTTTGGTCCACAAAGCAACAACAGCCTAGCTCTGTTGGTCCACAAAGCAACAACAGCCTAGCACTTTTGGTCCAGGAAGCAACAACAGCCTAGCTCTTTTGGTCCACAAAGCAACAACAGCCTAGCTCTGTTGGTCCACAAAGCAACAACAGCCTAGCTCTGATGGTCCACAAAACAACAACAGCCTAGCTCTTTTGGTCCACAAAGCAACAACAGCCTAGCTCTGTTGGTCCACAAAGCAACAACAGCCTAGCTCTTTTGGTCCACAAAGCAATAACGGCTTAGCTCTTTTGGTTCACAAAGCAACAACTGCCTAGCTCTTTTGGTCCACAAAGCAACAACAGTCTAGCTCTTTTGGTCCACAAAGCAACAACAGCTTAGCTCTTTTGGTCCACAAAGCAACAACAGCCTAGCTCTTTTGGTCCACAAAGCAACAACAGCCTAGCTCTGTTGGTCCACAAAGCAACAACAGCCTAGCACTTTTGGTCCAGGAAGCAACAACAGCCTAGCTCTTTTGGTCCACAAAGCAACAACAGCCTAGCTCTGTTGGTCCACAAAGCAACAACAGCCTAGCTCTTTTGGTCCACAAAGCAACAACAGCCTAGCTCTGTTGGTCCACAAAGCAACAACAGCCTAGCACTTTTGGTCCAGGAAGCAACAACAGCCTAGCTCTTTTGGTCCACAAAGCAATAACGGCTTAGCTCTTTTGGTTCACAAAGCAACAACTGCCTAGCTCTTTTGGTCCACAAAGCAACAACAGTCTAGCTCTTTTGGTCCACAAAGCAACAACAGCTTAGCTCTTTTGGTCCACAAAGCACCAACGACCTAGCTCTTTTGGTCCACAAAGCAACAACAGCCTAGCTCTGTTGGTCCACAAAGCAACAACAGCCTAGCTCTTTTGGTCCACAAAGCAACAACAGCCTAGCTCTGTTGGTCCACAAAGCAACAACAGCCTAGCACTTTTGGTCCAGGAAGCAACAACAGCCTAGCTCTTTTGGTCCACAAAGAAACAACAGCCTAGCTCTTTTGGTCCACAAAGCAACAACAGCCTAGCTCTTTTGGTCCACAAAGCAACAACAGCCTAGCTCTTTTGGTCCACAAAGCAACAACAGCCTAGCTCTTTTGGTCCACAAAGCAACAACAGCCTAGCTCTGTTGGTCCACAAAGCAACAACAGCCTAGCACTTTTGGTCCAGGAAGCAACAACAGCCTAGCTCTTTTGGTCCACAAAGCAACAACAGCCTAGCTCTGTTGGTCCACAAAGCAACAACAGCTTAGCTCTGTTGGTCCACAAAGCAACAACAGTCTAGCTCTTTTGGTCCACAAAGCAACAACAGCTTAGCTCTTTTGGTCCACAAAGCACCAACGACCTAGCTCTTTTGGTCCACAAAGCAACAACAGCCTAGCTCTTTTGGTCCACAAAGCAACAACAGCCTAGCTCTGTTGGTCCACAAAGCAACAACAGCCTAGCTCTTTTGGTCCACAAAGCAACAACAGCCTAGCTCTTTTGGTCCACAAAGCAACAACAGCTTAGCTCTTTTGGTACACAAAGCTAAAACAGCCTAGCTCTTTTGGTCCACAAAGCAACAACAGCCTAGCTCTTTTGGTCCACAAATCAACAACAGCCTAGCCCTTTGGGTCCACAAAGCAACAACAGCCTAGCTCTTTTGGTCCACAAAGCAACAACAGCCTAGCTCTTTTGGTCCACAAATCAACAACAGCCTAGCCCTTTGGGTCCACAAAGCAACAACAGCCTAGCTCTTTTGGTCCACAAAGCAACAACAGCCTAGCTCTTTTGGTCCACAAATCAACAACAGCTTAGCCCTTTTGGTCCACAAAGCAACAAGAGCCTAGCTCTTTTGGTCCACAAAGCAACAACAGCCTAGCTCTTTTGGTCCACAAATCAACAACAGCCTAGCCCTTTGGGTCCACAAAGCAACAACAGCCTAGCTCTTTTGGTCCACAAAGCAACAACAGCCTCGCTCTTTTGGTCCACAAATCAACAACAGCTTAGCCCTTTTGGTCCACAAAGCAATAACAGCCTAGCTCTTTCCTAAACAAATACCTTCAGGGAATGGAAGACAGTGGCCTCGAATGAGGTCAGTATCTGCCAAGCTTCGCGGTCTCCGTCAAATGAAAGAAATGTTTACCGAATTGACTACCAATCAAAATTAGGTATCAGCAATTTCAAATGTCATTCTTCGACAGTAGGATGAAATAATACTGCAAATTGACGTAGTGTGTGAATTTCATAAATCATTTATTTTCCTGATTGTACCCTATGACAATTTAAAACAAGATACCATTATAACGACTCGCTATTTGAAATTACTTTTGCGAAACTCAAAACTACCACATTATTAATACGAAAGTCGAGATTATATCAAAATAGGTTTCAATAAAAAATTTTTCACGACAAATCATATTACTTAATTTATTAAAAATAAGTCTGCTCTGATACTAGGGACAAAATTGTTTACAAATTTACTCTGGAGAAAAACAGAGATTTCAGTGAAAATATAAATTATGTTCGTACAATAGGCTAAACGTCAGTTACACTCAACAAGCGGACACCAATCAGAAATGGCCCTAAATTTTTCATCTACTACGGAGCCAGAAAAAACCCAATTACACTTTTACCGATCCGGGATTAGACCCCACGCTTACCAATCAGGCTTGCGACCACTAGACCTAAATCTAAAGTAATCAACCTAGACGCATATATTACTAGTTCTTGGCATCTTCAAGGCCAGGAGATCTGACATGTGATAAGGGTATTTTACATACTGCCTTACAAGACGGCTTTGTCCTGTATTTGTAATTTATGGTAAGCAATTTTATATCAAGGGTAATATTTTTGCGTGTATATATACGTACTGAGAAAGAAGGAAATATGTAGGGTACTTATGTGTTGAGATATAACTTGTTCATAATATACACAAACGGCACGTTGTCAACGACAGAGGCTACTGCAGCCGTCGACACTAGTCGATGTCAACCGTAGACGCGTCGGCGGCTGCCGTCAGTAACGTGCCGCTCGTGTATTTGAGTACGTGCTCAAATACACACACGAGCAGCTCGTTGTCAACGACAGAGGCTACTGCAGCCGTCGACACTAGTCGATGTCAACCGTAGACGCGTCGGCGGCTGCCGTCAGTAACGTGCCGCTCGTGTATTTGAGTACGTGCTCAAATACACATACGAGCATCACGTTGTCAACGACAGAGGCAACTGCAGCCGTCGACACTAGTCGATGTCAACCGTAGACGCGTCGGCGGCTGCCGTCAGTAACGTGCCGCTCGTGTATTTGAGTACGTGCTCAAATACACACACGAGCAGCTCGTTGTCAACGACAGAGGCAACTGCAGCCGTCGACACTAGTCGATGTCAACCGCAGACGCGTCGACGGCTGCCGTCAGTAACGTGCCGCTCGTGTATTTGAGTACGTGCTCAAATACACACACGAGCAGCACGTTGTCAACGATAGAGGCAACTGCAGCCGTTGACACTAGTCGATGTCAACCGCAGACGCGTCGGCGGCTGCCGTCAGTAACGTGCCGCTCGTGTATTTCAGTACGTGCTCAAATACACACACGAGCAGCTCGTTGTCAACGACAGAGGTAACTGCAGCCGTCGACACTAGTCGATGTCAACCGTAGACACGCCGGCGGCTGCCATCAGTAAAATGCCGCTCGTGTATTTGAGTACGTGCTCATACACACACACGAGCAGCACGTTGTCAACGACAGAGGCAACTGCAGCCGTCGACACTAGTCGATGTCAACCGTAGACGCGCCGGCGGCTGCCGTCAGTAACGTGCCGCTCGTGTATTTCAGTACGTGCTCAAATACACACACGAGCAGCTCGTTGTCAACGACAGAGGTAACTGCAACCGTCGACACTAGTCGATGTCAACCGTAGACACGCCGGCGGCTGCCATCAGTAAAATGCCGCTCGTGTATTTGAGTACGTGCTCAAACACACACACGAGCAGCACGTTGTCAACGACAGAGGCAACTGCAGCCGTCGACATTAGTCGATGTCAACCGTAGGCGCGCCGGCGGCTGCTGTCAGTAACGTGCCGCTCGTGTATTTCAGTACGTGCTCATACACACACACGAGCAGCACGTTGTCAACTACAGAGGCAACTGCAGCCGTCGACACTAGTCGATGTCAACCGTAGACGCGCCGGCGGCTGCCGTCAGTAACGTGCCGCTCGTGTATTTCAGTACGTGCTCAAATACACACACGAGCAGCTCGTTGTCAACGACAGAGGTAACTGCAGCCGTCGACACTAGTCGATGTCAACCGTAGACACGCCGGCGGCTGCCATCAGTAAAATGCCGCTCGTGTATTTGAGTACGTGCTCAAACACACACACGAGCAGCACGTTGTCAACGACAGAGGCAACTGCAGCCGTCGACATTAGTCGATGTCAACCGTAGGCGCGCCGGCGGCTGCTGTCAGTAACGTGCCGCTCGTGTATTTCAGTACGTGCTCAAATACACACACGAGCAGCACGTTGTCAACGACAGCAACAACTGCAGCCGTCGACGCGTCAACGGCTGCCGCCGACTATTGTAGATGGCTGCAGTTACCTCTGCCGTTGACAACGTGCTGCTCGTGTATATGAGCACTTATAAGTGGTCCAAGAAGGGAGATTTCCATTGAATCTTATTCTTCAGAGAACAACTAAAGGCTGATTCCCGTAATTATAAACGTTCAAAATCTAGTCGTTATCTCATCTCAGCGTCAATCAACGTAAAGACTGGCCTAAAATGCAACATTTAGAACAAATCCACCTCTGACCTAGACTAGAGTCAAGAGCAAACAATTTGGGGGGGCAAATAAGCAAATTAAAAAAAAGTTTTGCAAACTGTACCGTGTGTTATATCAAATGAAAGAGCTTACTATGCGGGTCTCAAACAATTTTCGTATATATATATTTTTTTTTGTTATTTAAGAAAATATTCGAAAATTGACCATTCTCCTTTGTCTCCGAAACTACTGAGCCTAAAATTTTAAAAAAGATACAGAAAATAGTTATATACCTATAGATTACAGGAAAACCTATAAGAAGTCTATGGTCTTAGATAAGCATGGTAAATCTCTCAATATTGTGCGTACCAACTTACATTTGCAGTTGCAATGTATGGGATAATGTTTTTCGACAACAATGTTAAATGTTAATTTCATGCCAACTACGGAACCCTTCATTTTGCGTGGTCTGACACGCACTTGGCCGGTTTATTTTTCTGTATACCGCTACAGAATGCCATGCTGCCCAAAACATTTTTTGTCACATAAGTAGTAAGATTCTCAAAAATAAACAAAAGCATTTGATCCAATAATTGAAAAACTATGTAACTACAAATTTAAAGGTTCGAAATTATTACTAAAACATAAAATTAGTAACAAAAATACAAGAAATAGAACTTTTAAAAACTTTTGGTTAAAAGTAAAGGAGTACGAGGGAAAGCTTTTAGTAAGAGAGACCCAAATGTTATTGTAAGTGTATTTTCAGTATATCCTATGGGAATGAATAAGGTGTCATGGATTAATATAATATACATATACCTACCTGTTTTAAAATACAACATAATATTGATGAAAACCACAAGTGGCAATTGCTTTACAACGAATGTCAACAAGATTGATATTAGTTTTCGGTAGCTGATGTCTGTTTAATACATTTTTCACTTATTCTATCATGAAGTCAGAGTTTCACTTTTTCTGAGGTTAGGTCGAAATAAATCATTGTGTTAAGGTTGATTTCATGATGAAGAAATCATGACATTTGAAACCAATAAAATAAATAAATAATAAATAAATGATAAATAAATTTTTGTTTCACAAAAAAAACACCAAGTAATAATATAATATTCCAGAAAGAAGTGTACCATTTACTTACTTAGAGAGATGTATTTATTGATAATTCTTATGGTTAAAATTATGTAAACAAATATTACGTGTTGCGGTCGCGAATCATATTTCGAATCATACAACCCGACATCATTGTCGGTTAGGAAAATTTGAATTTCGCGGGCTATCTTGAATGCTGCCTAGTGACTAGAGTTCGGAAGTGAAAATGCGCTGCGTAAAGTCTAGCTATATTCTATACCCGCCCGGGATCCTGTTTGGTGCCCAGTTAAACGCAATAGGTTGGCCCCTCAGTGGACCGCTCAACTAGCGAAATGTGGGGTCAGGCAAATTGTTTATCAAATTGACACACTACGGCAATTTACCGTGTTAAAGAATGATAAAAAGAAAGAAACAACAAAATTGTCTTTGGATCTGTATTTTAGTTTTTGACTTAATTAAAGTTATATTCAGTTACAGTGATTTTTTTGGAAAACGGTTGTTTTTTTTTTTTTAAAAAAAGGATTTTTTTTCACTTTTTAGTTATGGTACCTACCTACCCCACACCAATTCATATACTATCTACTATTACTTGCTATGTAAGCAACAGTGACAGGAACTATTAAAACATCATCAAGGTACACAAAGTGGATTCATTTCATTTCATTTATTCGATAACAATTTACATTGTGTCTGAATGTGTTACAAAAAAAAGTCGATTAATAAAAAATAAGATCACTATCTCAAATTAAATTAATAAATCCACTAACTAATATACTAATGTTAATTAATTATATAGACCAACAATAATATAAAACAATTATCAATGATTTGAAAAAGAAAATCATAACTTTAATTTCAATTCATACGTTGTCAAAAATTAATACTAAAAACTCTTCAGAAAAATTAAAATCTGGTCGTAGCATAAATTAATTTATGTCATTACTTATATCCACCCTTCTCGCCCCCCCCTCCCTGCCTACCTGCCCGTATCTCGCCCGTATCACTTTTCCTTTGAACAAAACCTATTGAAGCCTTAGAATAATAGCTGTTTGATCGGTAGAATGTCAGTCTGTATCATATAGGTTGTCCATCTTATGAAATCTTTACAGTACCTAATTGAAATCGATCACTCCCAAACAAATGTTCTCATCATTCTTCTATCCTTATCCCAATACATTTGGTGTCAATTTATTTAAGGTAGGAAAAATATCGCTAGGAAAGTTTAGAGTAGGAATGTGAATAAGAGCAGAGGAAAGACCAAAGAATCTGTGGAGGTACTGTGTGAAAGATGATATGGATAGAAAGGGAGTGACTACTGAGATGACGACTAATAGAGAAGTATGGAAGGAGAAGACATGTTGCGCCGATCCCAAATAACTCCTACTTTTCGGAGTACATCTGTTCCTGTAACAGATCGGCTCGAGCTCCTAGGTATGGAGTTGACATCCAGTCTCAACTTCGGCACTACCAACGAGCATAAAGCCCAAACTGCAGCCAATAAACTAGGCATCCTAAACAGAGTGCAGCAATACATTACGCCTGGACAGCTTTTGACCCTTAATAAAGCGCAAGTCCGATCCTGCATGGAGTCTTGCAGCCACCTTTGGTGTGGCTCAGCTAAATACCAACTTGCTGCGCTTGACTCAGTGGAACGCAGAGCTAAGAGGCTCATTGGCGACGTAAAACTGGTGGATGCCAAGCTTCACAGCTTGGCTCATTTCCGCAAGGTTGCCTGCTTGTTGGTCTTCTATAGACTGTACTTCGGTGAGTGTGCTCAGGAACTCCACAACCTCATTCCCCCTTCTACTGCAATTTACCATCCATATCTAGTAGCCATTCCATCAATTCGCACTAAGCGCTTCCAAACATCCTTCATAATGCGGACGGTAAAAGAGTGGAACACACTACCTGCGTCTGTGTTCCCGAACGCATACAACCCGAATCTCTTCAAAGTTATAGTGAACAGGCTTCTTCTGCGTAAGCTCACTCCATCGTAGACTTTGTCTCTGTCACCTCTGCCCTAGACTAGAGTCAAGAGCAAACTCATCTCAAATAAAAAAAAATAAAAATAGAAAATAATTTGGAATGAGGGTAAAATAATTATTATTTATGGTAGCAATATAATACAAACTACCACAAAGCAAATATTAAAATTAACTTGCCGCGTAATCTACTGTTACTGCCTAGAATTTCCATTATTTAAATGTAATTTTCTTTTTTATTTCACTAGTACTGCATTAAGTAAGTCGTGCTCGCCCACGCTATTCCAACAATAACAAATGAGCTGAAAACTTTGTTATAAATATCTTCATTACTGTCCGAAATAAATCACTCGAGCAATCTCACTTGGAAAGTATTCTCACCTTTCAAACTTTTGGTTTAGTTAATGATTACATTTTTTTTTTTGCATTTAGCCAAGCCGGTGAAAAGGAGTATTGCTTACTTTCTACACATAGTCAATACGCTTGTATTCCCCGAAGGGTTAAGCAGGTTTGCACCTATACGTACTGAAAAGGTTTCACTTAGCGGAGTGTCAAGTCTTCGCGATTTATTCGTCCTGATTTAAGCCTGCTCTTCTATATGACCTCATATTACAAATTTGATTTCTAGCCTCAGGTAATTGTTTTTATAGGCTTACGTAGGATTAGCCTGAGAGTTCAAATATCATGTTATGAATAAAAATCTTATTTGGAGATCCTTTAATTAAAGGGTGGGCTTAGCTCATGTAAAAGTTTCAAACAATGGGCAACCTTATATTTTACTGGCTAAGCAAATATCGAACTACTTTTGAATAAAAAAAGTAGTCCTAGCTTGTTCTAAGAAAAGTCAATTGAAGAGAGATTCACTATAAGAAGGGCGTGTTTATCCTAAGGGTCGGTTTTTTGATATCCTTTAATTCAGGGTGGGCTTAGCTCATGTAAAAGTTTCAAACAATGGGCAACCTTATATTTTACTGGCTGAGCAAATATCGAGCTACTTTTGAATAAAAAGTAGTCCTAGCTTGTTCTAAGAAAAATCAATTGAAGAGAGATTCACTATAAGAAGGGCGTGTTTATCCTAATGGCCGGTTTTTTGATCCGTAGTTAACTCAACCAATTGTCAAACATAGTAACTAATGGTTGAATTTTGGTTAAATTTGAAAGGCTAAATATGAATGTATTCATAATAAAAAAGAGTAACTAATGGCATAACTCATTCATGTTTAGCCTGTCACATATAGCCAAAATTCAACAATTAGTTACTATGTTTCACCATTGGTTGAGTTAACTACGGATCAAAAAACCGGTCCTAAGAAAATATGTATGTAAGTATTTAATATAAGATATAAATACCAAATTCTTTTTTTTTTAGTTTTTTTATATAATAATAATATCCTGGGACATTTCACACACGGTCATCAGATCCCAAACTAAGCAGAGCTTGTACTATGGAAACCAGAAATACCTAATAGATTTATGTGCTATCATTTATTAGTTCATTTTCCCCTTGTGAGGTTTGAGTCCTCACAGTACACCCACATTTCGCCAGTAATGTTAAGTCCCAATTACTTACAATTTTTAACCGACTTCAAAAAGGAGCTTTTGTTATCGACCCGTATGTATGTAAGTTTGTATGTCCACGATTTTCTCAAAAACAAATAAGCCAATTTTGATGAATCTGACGTGATCTACATACTCTCAGAAAGGTTTTAGTGTATAATACATTAGGTACTGTCTCCGGCATTTCTAAGCGTATTTTGATGATTCTTCTTTTCGTTCGTCTTTGGCTTATTTAATTGATATTCAACTAAAAATGGGAAAATAAATTTACTAAAAAAAGTAAAAACTGACTTCGAAAACCTAAAACGGTTAAAATAACTTTCATAATAAAACTTAACAGCTTCTGATGACGGGATCTTCAATTCTTCAATACACCTTAGCTTGGCACCGACTTCAGAAGCTGTTAAGTTTTTTCTGAAAGTCATTTTATTCGTTTTAGGTTTGTGAAGTCGGTTTTTACTTTTTTAAAGTTTTTTTTTTACTTTGTAGTGTTTTTTTTTGAGTCGGTTGTTTTTTTTTTTTTTTTGTAAAAAAGTTTTTTGCTTATCTATTTTGTCGTGTACAAAAAATAATTTAATAAATAAATAACTTGGTGATAAAATTATTATTCACCGCTTCACCTACAAAAAAAAAACCGTATTTTATTACAATTTCTTTACATTTCTTCTTTATTTTTTCTCAGTTTTCGACGACTGACGTATTTAATTTTGATCTCAGTACAACATGACATATGTTTTCTCCGAAGTGTTTGGCAGTTATGAGTACGTCCCATGTAACCAGCGCCGAGCCTATTGCCAAAAGCTGAGCACAAATCCAGATTCCAGCCCTCTTTGAGGAGTGGTTGGAGAGGCGTCACGGCGTCCTCACCTTCCGCCTGACGCAGGTCCTCACCGGACACGGTTGCTTCGGGAGGATCCTGTTCCGGATCCTCGCCGTCCGGTAAGGACCAGGCCCGGGTCGACGGCGCGTTGTGTTCCACGCGCGCCTCAAAGAGATGTCACCACTAGCTGAAGGGGTCCGCTAGGGCCGATGCCCGCCAGGGTTGCGGGTTGTTCGAAAGAGTTACCGTGGCCCTGGCACAGGCAACTGCAGGAACACGGGTGGGGTTTAGTTAGTAGAAGTCTGACACGCCCTCCCGCTCCACCCAGAGCGGGAGAAGTTATTTGATGATTTCCCATCCAAAAAAAAAAGGCTGATACTAAGGAATTCCGGACGGAAAAACCCAATAACAATTTGCCTGACCTCTGAATCGCACCCAGGATCTGACGCTTGCGCTTGCGACGCACAGGACCCGCACACGCGTTGTGCCCGTCTTACACCCGCGCTCGCCAGCCACGCGCAAAATGAGCGTACGCATCGCGCACGTCTCGTACCCACTTATACCACTAGTATTATTTAATCAAAAATCACGCCACGCGACTAAACTTGATCACAGTCAATAGCGCGTGTGCAGGGTGAGTGCGGGGATGGCATAAGGCGGGTGAAAGGCGGGTGCGTGGCATACCAACACGCGGCAGCTGCCAGCCACCAAGCTTACCATTTAGGGTGCCTACAGATAATCTGTCACGAACTAAACAAAAGCAAGTTAAAGCTTTATTTGCATATTCGTATTTACATCGCGAAGTTTTCGGGAACTAACAACTTGCCAAGGCTTCCACTAATTATAATATGTTGAACTTTGAACAAGCTTTTTGAACAAACATATTAAAACTATGAAGATTCACGTTCTGTAAAGTTTTGCCACAAATTAATTTGCTGCACGTGTAGTCTACATATTTTTGATCTTGTTCTTAGTTATGGAATAATTCGCTTAATATTCTTATTTTATTCATGAACTAGCTTCTACCCGTAACTTCGTTCGCTAGGAAGTCGTAGGATTCCACAATATACTAAAATTTACTTTAGAAAAAGTAAAAATAGACTTCAGAAACCTAAAATGAATAAAATAACTTTCGTAAAAAACTTAACAGCTTCTGAAGTCTGCGCCAAGAAAAGGTTCATTGAAAAATTGAAGACACCGACTTCAGAAGCTGTTAAGTTTTTTATGAAAGTTATTTTATTCGTTTTAGGTTTCTGATGTCGGTTTTTACTTTTTCTAAAGTAAATTTATTTTTTTCATTTTTAGTTGAATGTACCAAGACGAACGAAAACAAGAATCATCAAAATCCGCTTAGAAATGCCGGAGATACATTACATTTATGCAAGTATTTAGTACATACGTTTAAATACTTAATGCTTTTATACTAAAACCTTCCTGAAAGTATGTAGATCACGTTAGTGAAAGAATCATCAAAATTGGTTCATAAGTTTTTGAGACAATCGTGGACATACAAACAAACATACATACATACGGGTCGAATAGAGAACCTCTTTTTTTTAAGTCGGTTAAAAAAACAGTCACATTTTTGTAAAACTTCTCTACGTATTTCACTACGTTTGTAGTTTTGGTCTCAGCAGCCATTGCTTGCAAAGTTTTTCGTTTTAAGTGAATTAATCGCATACTATCTGATGGCACAACAATGATACACCGACTGATGCATTCTTACAGATTATTCCTGATGAACGACTATCAATAAAATAGTACAACGGTAGATTGTAAACACACAGTATTTCTCATTTACCAGTCACCTAACCATAGATGTTTATTTTTATTATAACTATAGCTGACAGAAGAGGCCTGAACTTAACGTTTTGCTGTGTGTGACTATTTTCAAAAAAATGTAAAAATAAAAAACGAATCACAAGAATTATCAATAGTTGGGAATCGATGATTTAAAGTTGACGGAAATCGCCGTTCTTATATATTATATTTCGCACCTTTATTTCGAAACCGTTACTAATCGAAATTTTCATTATAAAAAAGTAATTATAGAAAATATTAAATTATATGACTACACACCTTAAAAAGATACCAATAGTTTAACAAATGATCACAGAAATATCTCTTATGAGAAGATACAAAATACAAGATATATTTATTTTGTAAAACATGAGTACATTATACAGGTCTTATAATTAATACGAGGTAGCTACATGTTACAAATGAGTTACAAATTAGTCGCAGAGGACAAACAATACAACACAAAAAAGAAATAAGAAATTACCATGTCAAAAATTTTAATTACAATGTCGAAATTTAATTCGAAATTACAAAGTCATTTAAATTCAATTCAGAATTTAAATTTAATTTGAGAATTCCGTACAAGTAGAAATAAGAATTCATCTACGCTGTGGTAACACTTATCTAGTAATAACCCCTGAAGGGATTTTTTAAATTTGTTTAGAGGCATATATTTAATAATATCAGGTATTTTATTATAAATAATTGGAGCAATACCAAAGAAACTCTTATTCAATAAAGCAGTTTTACATTTGTTTGGGCATAACAAATTCTCATATTGGGCACGAATTGGGGTTCTCTTAACTGCTGAAAATTTTTGGAAATAATTGTTGATTCGCATTCTAATATGTACAAAGATGGTAAAGTTAGTATTTTTAATTTTTTAAAGTAAGGAACACAACTATCTGTTGTTTTTAGACTACACATTGATCGTATATGTACATCTTTTTTGCATCCTGAATATAAATTCTCCATTTTTTTTTTTAATATTTTATTCTTTATTTCAAACAGAAACTAGATTATATGTACAAGCTAAAACTAAAAGATACATATGTATATTATGTACAAGTATATAAAAATCATAAAAATAAAAAGGTGAAAGCTCATAGGGCATCAAAAAATTCGTCCGCATCGCTGTCAATGGAAAAGGTGCCCAAAAGGCTGGCAGCATTGCCACGTTGGACAGCAATGCTGATTCTTTGGGCTAAAAATAGGCCAGCCCTCTGGTCCCGTGAAGGGTCGACCAACCGCTTGGCGATGTCCCGAAATACTCGATGAGCACTCGGACCCCAAGGCCCTAGAGTTGGAACCCCAAACGGTGCAAACATATAGCTCCCAATAAGGTTGCTATATTTGCGCCGTTTGTGGTTTTCTGCTCCTGCAGCAGCCGCCCCAGCACAACCCGCCGTGCTAAGAAGGTGGGATGGCGCGAGGGTGTCAACACAGGTTGCATCCCACACCAAAGGCCTACCCAACTTCCAAGGCATTATGGTCATTCCGTCTGGCCTCTTCCCATCGTCGCGTGCCAAGCCATTGGGTTCTAAAACTGCTGGCACCCCGGCGGTGACAAGAGCCCGACGGATGATGTCGTTAATGCTAGCGTGCCGTGCCATCCGACCAGCGCTCTTGCTGCAGGATAGTCCATGGTGTCCAATTCTCTATTAGTTGACTGTCCCCAAAAAACAACACCATATCTTAAAATAGAAGCGATCAGTCCATGATATGCTGTTAATAGTGTGTTTGTAGGAGAAGCACCATACTCCTAGCTCCGTTTGCTATTAGTTATAAGTAGCTTAAGAATGTACTAGTAGCTTAAGAAAGTACTTAACATCATCTAAACAATAAATATTCCACAAGACTATGCTTGTCTGTCGGAAATAAACACGTTGTGACTTGAATGCAGAGAATCAACACAAAACTGCGTACGGGTTTATCCCTGGCTCAGAAAAGTCGACAGGTCGTGACTTGCACAAGAAAATAGGGGCGTGGTTACTGTTTAAACCACATATATTGGTGTCGTAGTCTTACTTGGGTGAGGTGTACCCGCTACGTTAGCTATAGAGAAAAAGTAATATATATGCGTCCCCTAGGATTGTGAGTTAGTTCATAAATTGTATCGAGCAAGTTAGTCAAAGCATCTAATGATCAAGTGACATGCTCAATAGAGCCCTGTATAGTCGCGAGTCTGTAAGTGTCTGTATTATTGCAATAATTAGTGTTACGAAGGTAAGATTATTGCCGTAAGTATTATCATTGTGTTTTATGTGTATTTTGTGTTTCTGAATTGTGTTTACGTGCCTTTTTATTATATTTGTGAATACTTGTACTGGTTTAATTCGCATAAAGACGACGATAACCCCCGCCTATCAGAGTCTAACCATCCCCCTAAGCACAGCATGCAGGTTGTCTGATATATGTTTCGTGTGCTGTGCTTAACATTGGTCCTTGCGAGTCGGATAACCGATTGTCCGGGCGTAGTCTTACAAACTAGCGTTCGGAATCGGATTACGCTTATAGGCGAATTAACCAGTGACAATGAGTGAAAAAAGTGCCGTAACCACTCGAAGCAAACTACGCAAAATGACTGAAGAAGCAGACACGCGGCGCAGGGAAGCCGCCATCGCCTCGGACTCAGGCTTACTGTCGGAAGTACCACCAGGTTCACCATCAATAGCGCCAACGGTAAGATCAGCGGCTGCCCCCATTATTCCGCTGACCGGGGGTCGAGTAATCGACTACAGTGAAAAGCCGGCAGAGGGCGTATCAAGGCAGACAGTCGCACGGTCGCCGCGGAGCAGCAGAGTTTCGTCCAAGAGTAGTCGCAAGGGCGTCGAATTCTTGAGGAAAAAGGCCGAATACGAAGCTGAGCGTGATTTGGTGCACATCAGGGAGAATCTGGTGAAGAAAAGGATGGAGGTGGAAATAGCAGAGATCGAGGCGAATGCAGAAAGTGAGGACTCAAACTCAGAGGTGGATACGACGCACCGAGTTGAAGAATGGGTAAATACAACGCCCCAAGCGACGCAACCAGAAACGGCGATGTTTACGGCGGCTGCGTCTCGCGCGCCGTCTACGTCGCACGTACCGCTTGAGGGCACCGCGCCGTATGAAGCACCTACGATTCAAGATCAAAATGTAAGTAGAGTGAATCTTGAACCTAATATGTACCGTGTGCCGGCTATGTTAAGCGAGAGTAATGTGTCGCATCCGTATAGGAACCCCGTGAGCAATGCGGGGCCTATGCAGACGCCAGCCCATACTGAAGCGGTTAGATTCCGTTTGCCCGACGATTATCCCGCCTTCACCACTCCGGTCGCAAGTGTACCTCGAGTATCGACACTCGAGTCGGTCACACAGCGACAGGGAAATAGCGGAGTGGGCGCTGTAGAAAGGCGGCGACTATCGTCGAGCAATAGAGATAGGAAGATCGATAAGCTGGCGGAGGCGATCACTAACATGGCACGCCCGCACCCGGTACCCAGACAGGCTTACGAATTGCCACATTTTAGCGGTGACCCAGCTGATTGGATATCATATAGAAATATGTACTGGGACACTACGGAATTATATAACTTTAGGCCGCATGAGAATATAGCGCGTCTGAAGTCCTCTTTACATGGGGAGGCGAAGATCGCAGTGGAGGACTTGTTACGGTCAGCGAGAGAACCCACTGAAATAATGCGTGCATTAGAAGAAGAGTACGGACATCCAACCGTCATACTTCAATATGCTCTAAAGAAGGTGAGAAATTTACCTAAAGTGTCTGAAAGTGGCCAGGAATTAAGGAAATTCTCATCGACGGTAAGGAACTGTGTGTCACTGCTAAAGAACGTCAGAGCAGATGGGTACCTGAATAACCCTCAACTAGTGAGCGAGCTGCTAAGCAAGCTGACACCAGTTCAACGAGCACAGTATGGTGACTTCGCGATGGGCCTGGATAACTCACAGGAGGTGGACTTGAGGATCTCACCCAGCTTGGAAATGCTGTCACGGTTCCTCATACACGTGACGCGTTCTACTTCATACTACCTACAACCGACTGTGTATGAACCAGAACAGGCTAAACTCCCTGTGAAGCTGCAGCAGACCAGCGGACGGACTCGACCTGGAAACGCGGCACGCCCAGTCACCAACAAGCCGCAAATGACACATCGTGTGAATACACAGAGCGACGAAGCTACGAGTATCACACAGAAGGAATGCGTGATGTGCCACGACAAGCATGTCATAGAAGATTGCGACCAGTTCAAGAAGCTGAATATCCAAGAACGCTGGGAACTGATCAAGAAGAAAAAAGTGTACTTCAATTGCTTAAAAGCAAAACACACCAAACAGTTTTGTCGCGCGAAAAAGTGCAAAAAGTGCGACTACAAACATCATGTGTTGTTACACGAGGACAGGTCAAAACCAGAATGTGTAACAAACATAGGGGAGTGGCGAGCCACAGCGTTATTGAAGATAGTGCCAGTGTCAGTGTGTAACGAAGATAGCGACAACGACCAGTGTTATGCGTTGTTGGACGACGGGGCAACAGTATCGCTAATAGACAGTTCGCTCGCTACTAACCTATCGGGTCCACGTGTGCCACTAATGTTAAAGACCGCGGGCGGTCATGCTGTGTCGGACCTTACCTCGCGAGTGGTACAAGTATGTGTGAAGGGCCCCAATGGACAGTGCCATAATATCAAGTGCCGGACATTAGTGAACTTGAACTTGCCTACACAAACAGTGACCTCTTCAGTGATCAATGATAACGCGCACCTGCGCGACTTGGGTTGCGCAGAGATGAGGGGAGCCAAGCCGCTGCTGCTGATCGGGCAGGATAATTGGGAGCTGCTCGTTGGCGGGGACACCCGCCGTGGACGATCCGGTAAGCCAGTTGCCTCACTTACTAAGTTAGGTTGGGTCATACATGGACCATTTAATAACGCCAGTAGTACCGAAGCAGTGAACTGCACAACAGTTTCCCTCCCAGATTTGCATGATTTAGTAAAGTCACAGTTTGAGTTAGAATCGATAGGCATTTCTCAAGTAACCCGCAAACATAAGGATGTAGAACGGGCTGTACAGGTGTTAGACAGTACGAGTCAACGCACCCCTGATAAGACGCAATGGGAAGTAGGTCTTTTATGAAAGCAGGACAACATTCTGTTGCCTGATAGTTACAGACAGGCCCGGCAGAGGTTATATGGTATCGAGAGGCGGATGCGTAAGGACGCTCGTTTCGCAGAGACGTACGCGAACCAGATAGAGCGTCTAGTAGCTGAAGGGTATGCACGGAAGGTAGAAGGCGAGGTAGATAGCTCACCGGTTTGGTACCTACCACATTTCGGTGTTGTAAACCCGAACAAACCAGGGAAGCTTCGCCTAGTCTTCGACGCGGCTGCTACGTCCCAAGGTACGTGTTTGAATGATAACCTACTGACCGGACCCGATCTATTAAATTCATTACTAGGTATTTTGATTAAATTTAGAGTAGGTCCCATAGCGTTCTCAGGCGATATAGCTGATATGTTTTTGCGAGTTAAGATTAGGGCACAAGATCAGGGCGCACAGCTGTTTTTGTGGAGAGGCGCGAACGATGGTAGGGAACCTGATACCTACGCCATGACATCGATGATATTTGGCGCCGCCTCTTCACCAACCACGGCGATATATATACTCAATAAAAACGCCAATGAGTGGGTTAACGTTCACCCCGAAGCTGTTGAGGCCATAAGAGATAAACACTATATGGACGACTATTTAGATAGCACGTGGTCCGTAGAGCAGGCCAACAGCCTGATCGAGCAGGTAGCCAGAATACACGCCTCCGGGGGTTTTATCATACGGGGGTGGGTAACCAACTCGACAGAATTGAGGGAAAGATTAGCCGAAATAGACAGGTTATCAGCCAGAGGCAACTGGCGCTGGGTCCCCACGGCGGACAACCCAGCTGACAAGGCTACCAGATTGCCTTGGCCCGATGACCATGCAGTGTGGTTGTCGGGCCCCTCGTTTTTGTGTTCACAGGAGCGGTGGCCAGCGTGTCGCGAACCGGAGGCGGCAGTAGGCAGACCTCGAGCGCTTCCAACGAGTCTACACTGCGGTGGCCCCTGCCGGGCCCCTCCTGAAGTACAAGCGTTACTCAGCATGGAAGCGCGTGCAGCGCGTTATGGCGCGCGCGCTGATTTTCGTCGAGCGATGTCGCAAACGAAGAGCGACGTCGGAGCTGCGTCCACCTACCAACCAACTTCATCGGGGCCAACACCGAGTTACGAGCAGCCCTGAAAAACCTGGATCAGGATACACTGAGGGACGAGGCCACCAACCGAGGCATTGAGCGGCACTTTAATCCCCCCTCAGCGCCACACATGGGCGGCTGCTGGGAACGCCTGGTCAGGTCTGTGAAGAATGCACTGAAAAGCACGCTCAAGGAGCGGGCCCCTCGTGAGGAGGTCCTTTACACCCTCCTCACCGAGGCAGAGCTGATAGTAAACAGCCGCCCGCTGAGCTATGTGTACGACGATCACGAGCAGCCTGAGGTCCTGACGCCGAACCATCTGCTCCTGGGCACGGCGTCCGGGAGTACACCGTTTGCGCCGAGCAGCTACGAGGACGTCGACTCCCGCCGGCAGTGGCGGCGGGTGAATGCACTCGCCGACATGTTCTGGCGCCGCTGGCTGCGGGAGTATCTCCCGACTCTGCAACGTCGTGAGAAGTGGACAAGTAGTGGACCCAATGTGCGCGTTAGTGATGTGGTAGTGATCATTGACAACAATAGAGAACGAAGTGCGTGGACAAAAGGTGTGATACAATCTGTGTATCAAGGTAATGACGGAATCGTCCGTGTTGTAGATGTTAAGACAGCAAACGGGGTCTTGCGTCGACCAGTAGCAAAGATTATTGTGCTTCCCACGGAAATGGATGTAAAGCGGTTGAACCCTCTTACAGAGGGTGGAATGTAGGAGAAGCACCATACTCCTAGCTCCGTTTGCTATTAGTTATAAGTAGCTTAAGAATGTACTAGTAGCTTAAGAAAGTACTTAACATCATCTAAACAATAAATATTCCACAAGACTATGCTTGTCTGTCGGAAATAAACACGTTGTGACTTGAACGCAGAGAATCAACACAAAACTGCGTACGGGTTTATCCCTGGCTCAGAAAAGTCGACAGGTCGTGACTTGCACAAGAAAATAGGGGCGTGGTTACTGTTTAAACCACATATATTGGTGTCGTAGTCTTACTTGGGTGAGGTGTACCCGCTACGTTAGCTATAGAGAAAAAGTAATATATATGCGTCCCCTAGGATTGTGAGTTAGTTCATAAATTGTATCGAGCAAGTTAGTCAAAGCATCTAATGATCAAGTGACATGCTCAATAGAGCCCTGTATAGTCGCGAGTCTGTAAGTGTCTGTATTATTGCAATAATTAGTGTTACGAAGGTAAGATTATTGCCGTAAGTATTATCATTGTGTTTTATGTGTATTTTGTGTTTCTGAATTGTGTTTACGTGCCTTTTTATTATATTTGTGAATACTTGTACTGGTTTAATTCGCATAAAGACGACGATAACCCCCGCCTATCAGAGTCTAACAACCCCCAAAGCACAGCATGCAGGTTGTCTGATATAAGTTTCGTGTGCTGTGCTTAACAGTGTTAGTATTTACTTTCTTGGATAATTGGAATAATAAATATGCAGATTTACTCAGACGCTTGCAGATTGGAGTAGTTATAAGTTCATCACTTTTTTAAGGTTCCGTAGTCAACTAGGAACCCTTATAGTTTCGCCATGTCCGTCTGTCCGTCCGTCTGTCCGTCCTCGCTTAATCTCTGTGACCGTTAGCACTAGAAAGCTGAAATTTGGTACCAATATGTATATCAATCACGCCGCCAAAGTGGTAAAATAAAAATTGGCAAAAAAATGTTTTATTAGGGTAGCCCCCCTATATGTAAAGTGGGAAGTGATTTTTTTTTAATTTCAACCCTAACGTGTGATATATTGTTGGAAAGGTATTTAAAAATGAATAGGGGTTTACTAAAATCATTTTTTGATAATGTCAATAATTTCGGAAATAATCGCTCCAAAAGTAAAAAACAATATGTCCCTCCCCCTTTAACTTTTGAACCATAAGTTTAGAAAATATGAAAAAAATCTGAAAAGTAGAACTTTATTTAAGGACTTTCTAGGAAAATCATTTTGAACTTGATGGAAACAACAGTTTTTGTACAAAAAAGACAAAAAGTTTTACAAAATAATTTCTGGACTAAGTTTGTAGTATAATCGTATATGCAAGCATTTTTTTTAACTTCGTTTACATATTTTATTATATTTTTACGGACGGGAAACTGCGGAACCCTACACTGAGCGTGGCCCGACACGCTCTTGGCCGGTTTTTTTATTAAGAGGTAAATAATAATGCAAAAAACATAAATTAATTGTCCTGTAAAATTTTGTTTTTTTTTTTTTGTTTAGTAACGGTTTCGAAATGAATTCAAATTCAAATTTATTTATTGTGACACATAGGTATAAATAATGTTGTGGTACATGATGTTATAAAAAAAAAAAATATTGTATCACTATGCGCTGCATTGCAAGGCGTACAAATTTGTTTACACAGTAATAGGTGAAGGTGAAGGTGCGATATGTAGCTCCTTGTTGTTGATAGCGTGATGATATTTATCTTTGTCTCAAAAATGCCTAAAACTTTTTATTTTTCGTAATTTTTGCCATTACTTCATAAAAACTCAAAAAGTACTGAACTTCGGTAGGAGATTTGGTGGCTTAATTTGACCAGACTTTTAATTAAGCAAAATTTTAACAGAATATATTCAGTACTTTTTGCGCCAATCCGGAACATACATCCAGACAAACAGACATACAAACAAACGGACAAAAATTGTAAAACTAAATTTCGGCATCAGAATCCTTCCCACGCCTTGAAGCAGTTGCTTTTTTTTTTCAAAAATTTTCAATGTACAGATTTGACATCGTTACTATTTTATTATATGTACCTACAGAAAACAGACATATAAGATAAGTTGTTAAGCTATGATTGCCACGCTTTCAAACCATACTAATTCAGGTTTTCTCATTGCGTTATTTTGTTATTTATTTTTTATTTAACCATTTATGTACACAAATAAACAGACAAGAATAAAGGAACAGATAAATACTCATAAAGGTGATGCTTACTTTTATTGCGATAGGACAGAGGATAAAAAGAGATGTAGACACCGTGTGTAAGAGTAGGAGAGAAAATAAAATACATAATGATGCCGTAAATTGTATTTCGATAGAATTATTTTATTTACAAACTATTTAACTCAGCCATTTAAACGTGCAATAAATTGTTTTTCTGATTCCTAAACTTGATTTATTACAAATTGACTCAAGTAATTACAACAAATAATTTATTCAGAAGAATATCAAACCTGATTAAAATCTCACTCGGTATTATTTGAATAAAATTAATTCAAACTTATACCGCCCTGTGTCTTCATCAAAATAAGTTTTTGTTATAAAGTTTTGATATTTTGCTCTCTCGATGTTAAATTATGTTATTTATCTTTATTCTAGTTACATTTAATTTATTATCTTAATTAAATTATTCAAGAATTAAGACGACAGAAGCTTAAAATTCAGTTTGAAGTGAAAACACCTTTGTTCAAGTCAGGGAGAGAATATAGTTATTTGGTTCTTTGATACAATGTTGCGATGTTTGGTGATACATAACAAACATTTACACCTGAGAAAAAAAACAATGTATTGTAATAAATATAATATTTTAGTTTACAGGCTCACTACCTAACCGGAAATTGTGACAGAAGTTGTGAGACCATACCACACCTTTGTTTGCAAACCATTACTATAGTTCGTTCGCGTTAAGAATGCAGTGAGTCATCAGTGCAACTGCAAGATAAAGGTGGAGGATTCACAGTGGTTTTAAATTCAAACAAATTATATTTTAAAAGATTAAGTTTAATGAATTTATAAAAATACACTTAAAAGTTTAAAATCAAAATTAAATCATTAATATCATATTTTAATCACTATCACGAGTATCCTCGTTAGTATTTATAACAAAAGTAAATCAGTTGACACAAATGACAGGACACCACCGTTGCGTTCGAAGCAATGCCTTCAACTATCATTGTGAACTTGACTTTGTAATTTGAAAAGATTTGATTGATTAGGGGGCGGGGCTAGGCCGACGGACAATGATGACTCACTGCATTCTTAACGCGAATGTACCATAAACGAAAATCTCAAGAAAATTAATATTAGTAAAAAAATAAAAAAAATATTAAATTATATGACTACACACCTTAAAAAGAAATAAATAATTTAACATATAAACTTAATCTGTTATGAGTTCATCACTTTTTATGACGAGGTAAATAATAATGCAAAAATCGTAAATTAACTCTACTGTAAAATTTAGTTTTTTGGTTTCGAAATCTTTGTGCGATACAGAATATCTCAACCCCTCTTAATTGTCTAACGTACACCATGTGTAAAAATCTTTATAATATAATATGTAAACGTATATCAAAATATAAACGTAGAAAAACATCATTCTAATGCAACCGCGGGCTTACAGTAGTTGTGACCCTAAGGGGTTCGGACATTCGAGCACACACTGTAATGACCTATGCGGATTTTCAGATATATAAACGCACAGTAAAGGGGTAATGGTTTGGGAAGAAGTATTTTCTACAAGAAAATCACAAGTTTCTCTGAAGACTAACAGCTCAAATCCAGACTCAATAGAGAAGAAAAGCAATCCAAATTGAGCAGCATATTGTACCTAGGAGCTCGTGACTAAGTAATAACAGCCGCACGGGTCGATCCATCAGATTAAGCTACGCTTGCCGGGGTTGGTCTGTGGACCATCTTTTCATACCGAGACTCCTCCGTGCCTCGGAAAGCACGTTAAGCCGTTGGTCCCGGCTGTCATTCAAGGATCTTTGACAGTCGTTACGGGTCGTCAGAAGCCCGAAAGTAGGACAACCAGTCTTACCAAGGGATATCGTATTACCCAGTAACTGGGTTGTGGAGGTCAGATAGGCAGTCGTTCCATGTAAAATACTGGTATTCAGCTGCATCCGGTTAGACTGGAAGCCGACCCCAACATAGTTTGGAAAAGGATAGGCAGATTGATTGATTGTACCTAGGACCAAAACACCTCGCAATCGGTTTCGACTTAACCATCTATGTATTTCCACGAAAACAATAAACTATAAATACCTCTTCGGAACTCAGAACACTGATGCTCTATATTTGTGACAATAGTGAGAGAACATCGGATGTACTGTATCTACTAACTTTAACCTGAAACTTTGCACTTACGAAGTTTCGAGCCCAAATATTGTGTCAAAAGCCTCTCAACATGATGTTAAACTAAAAACTAAGTTGTTTGGTCGAGTTTGCCTGTTTTGACGAAATGCCAAGGATTTTCTGACCTACAACGGAATAAGTATTTTTGGCGCGTGGCCATAATAGGAGCAAACATTGCCATCTTGTGTTTTAATAGAATTTCTCTGACAATATCATAAATGTTTACCAACAGCGCCCCCAGTCAATGTCATTCAGGCGCCAAAAGAATCGTATAGAATTATACAGTCAAATTAAATTAGCTACTTAAAATAAAAAAATAAAATGATTTGATGTTTTTTGGAGTCAACGACCGTAGTGTTGTTACTTGAAGTATGAGTTGAGAAAATCTGTTTTCTTTTGTTTTGTCGTGCTTATTACATATTGATACCCATCACGTCAGTGAAGTTTAAACAGAAAAAAAAATTAAACTAATATTTCAAGTGACTAAAATCATGTAATTAATTTAATGTTAGTTTTATCGTGTTTCGATATCGATACATCACGTCTGCGGAGTTTTGCTAGCTAATTTAATTTGACCCTGTAGATTACATCTTAACTAATACTAGTAGTTCTGTGAACACTTGGGCCTCGCGCTTGTTTCCATCTTTTCAAAAATTCACTTTTTACGCAGTCGGGTTTTTAGAGTTCCGTACCAAAATGGTAAAAAGGAACCCTTATGGTGCGACTCAGTCTGTCTGTCTGTCTGTCACAGCTGGATATCTCAAGAACTACTAATGCTATCAACTTGAATTTTGAAATAATTTTAGATGACGTTTGCTCAACTATTTTCCAAAGAAAAAATTAAAAATGTATATTTTTTTTTTCAACAGGGACTGGGGGATTCTTAAAAATTCGAAGTGTGGCTACTAGGGCATGTGGGGTATCATATGATACCCCACACAAAGGCCTCTGCAAAGGGATTTCGCTAGCGTCACTGCGAGTGCTCCTGGCGCTTCTAGTATCAAGCCCATGCCAGAAAAGGCGCTGAATAGGGCTGATAAAGATGATGGTTTTGTGACGGTGCAAAGGAGGAAGCGCCGATCGCGACCAAACAAGAACCGCTGCGGCAAAGCTCCTACAGTGCCTGAAATAAGCCTGCGTGCCGCAAAGCCGAACACACCGGTGTACATCTCCCGCCTGCACTACACCACTAAGGCGGAGGACATCGTAGAGTACGTGCGACAAAAGACGAGGTACACGCCGAGGGTGCAGTTACTGGAATCACGCCGGAACGTCAACTTCAAGGCGTTCGTCGTGCGTGTACCGAACTGTTATCTGCCCCTCGTCATGGAAGAAGACTTTTGGCCCCAGGACGTGGTGTTCCGTCGCTTCCGCGGACAAGTTCCACAGGACAGCACAAAGTCAAGCTAGTGCAAAGTGAAGTGTTACTAACATAGTCTTAAGCTTTATTTATTAACACAAGATTTTGTTTACAAAATTTTATTAACTTTGCTCGAGGAGTTTTTGAGTTAGCTTCAATAATGCGTATATTTCCCACTTATTTTATATGGATGTTGTGATGGTGTTTTAATAACTTCCTATCACTGTTATTTACATGGCTATATCTACAATTATTGTGCTCAATTATGTATTCGAATTTGTGTGGGGTAGGTTCCACAACTAAAAAGTGAAAAATAAAAACTTTTTAGCAATAAATAAAACCGACTTCTAAAACAAAACACTACAAAGTGAAAAATAACTTTGATTTCGGAAGTCGGTGTCTATGGTTTTGTATTTTCGTTTTTTGCCACCGACTTCCGAAATTAAAGTTATTTTTCACTTTGTAGTGTTTTGTTTTAGAAGTCGGTTTTATTTTTTGCTAAAAAGTTTTTATTTTTCACTTTTTAGTTGTGGAACCTACCCCACACAAATTCGAATTCGAAATTTATATGGGACCCTTTCAAACAAAAAAAGAATTTTCCAAATCGGTCCATCCGTCTTTGAGTAATCGCGTAACAAACATAAAAAAAAAAAAAAAAAAACATACAGACGAATTGATAACCTCCTCCTTTTGGAAGTCGGTTAAAAATATGTATGTTTAGGTTAAGGTATTTTTCTATGGGCCTATGTCGCCTGAAATAAATGGTATTATTATTATTATCTCCTTTATTCATTTTTTTACATATAAATTATATTTTTAAATATTAGAATTAAAAAAAAAACATTTAAAAATATAAAAAATAGAAACCCACCGGCATGGGGAACAGGGTCCAAGCTACCGGTGGTTAGGGTCCCAGAGACAGGAACCTCCTCACAATACGCGCCGTATCAAGGAGTACTGCCTTCTGAATCAGGCCCTTCACCCAGCCACCCAACGAGAGCCTCTTGAGATGTCGGTCGAGGCTCTTAGCGATAAGGCCATTGACCGTAACGACTATCGGCACAATGATTGCCGAGTCCACATCCCACATAGCGACAACCTCGTGGGCTAAGTCGAGATACTTCAATTGTTTCTCCTTCTCAGCCTTCACGAGGTTCTCGTCATGCGGGATAGTGACATCGATTATCATTGTGCGGCGCACTGATCGATCTATTACCACTATATCAGGCTTATTGGCTACAATAGTCCTGTCAGTGATAATAGATCGATCCCAGTATAACGTGACATGGTCATTCTCGAGAACTGGGTCGGCCACATACCTGTAAAACGGTACCTCAGAGTCCACAAGGCCGTATTTCAGAGCAAGTTGCTGATGGATAATCCTGGCTACTTGATTATGCCTGTGCAAATACTCGCCGTTAGCTAAACGAGAACATCCAGAAGTAATATGTCTGATAGACTCACCGGGACAATGGCATGCCCGACATATGTCGATCGTCCCGTCTTTCATTATATACTTCCGGTAGTTATTTGTTAGCATAACTTCATCCATAATCGCACAGACTGAACCTTCGGTTTCCCCAAAGAGGTCACCGAAGCGTAGCCAGGCCACGGACGCTAAGAAATCTACGTCGGGCCCATGAAGGGCCCGGAAAAAGCGTCCGTGAAGCTCCTTGCTTTGCCATACTTCCTTGCGGTCGTTGGTACTAAGCACCACAGGTTTGCGCCAGTTCTCTTTAGCCAAGGACAACGGGGTGAGTCCCTTGTCCACTGCAACCACATCTCGGTGCATACCCACGTCAGCCTTGAGAAAATATTCTCTGAGACTGCACACCTCGCGGTTGTGGAGGGTCTTAGCATTTAAAAAACCTCGACCCCCGCACTTCCGCGGAATGTACAGCCTCATGACAGACGAACATGGGTGATGCATCCGGTTTGCAGTCAGCAGTGACCGGACTCTCCTATCCAGGGCGTCTAGTTCCGTCTGGGTCCACTTTAGTATACCAAAGGAGTACATCAGGACCGGCATGACCCAACCGTTAAAGGCGCGCACCTTGTTGCCGCCTGACAAAGAACTATTAAGTACCTTTTTCAGGCGACCGAAGAAGCGCTCCTGCAACGATTGTTTCATGTCAGGTCCGTTAATGCCTAACCCCTCTGACATACCCAGGTATTTGTAGGTATCAGTTGCGGAGAGTGATCTCAGGTTTATAGAATCTGAGAGTTGTAGTCCCTCAGATTCCACAATCCCGCCCCGCTTTACATGCATGACTGCACATTTATCTACACCAAATTCCATCCTGATGGAATCACTAAAAGTTTTAGTTACTTTTAGTGACTCCAGCAGTTGCAATTTGTTGGTGGCAAACAGTTTCAAATCATCCATATAAAGCAGGTGGGATATTACCTGACCCCCTCTCCGCAAAGGACAGCCCAGCCCTGTACCCTCCAGCAGAGTGCTAAGAGGGTTCAAGGCTAAACAAAACCACAGTGGACTCAGACTGTCGCCCTGGAATATTCCCCGCTTAATCCTAATAGGTTCGTTGCTCCCCTGAATTTGTCGGCATCCTGGATAGCGAAGAACCGTCCTCCACTGCCCTATACACGTCGTTAGGAAGGTGCTCAGAGTTGTATCAATTTTGTACAACTCTAACACCCTCAAGAGCCATGTATGCGGCACCGAATCAAAGGCCTTCTTATAGTCTATCCAACATGTCGACAAATCCTTTCGGGATCGACGGACCTGTTGGCTTATGGCCATGTCAATGAGGAGTAGCTCCTTGGTGCCGCGGGACCCATTCCTACATCCATTTTGAGAGACAGACATAATAGAATTCTTTTCTAAATGAGAATTAATTTTCTCTCTCAAAATGGATGTAAGGAGTTTATAGACCGTCGGCAAACAAGTGATCGGCCTATAATTTTTGGGTTCCGTGGCATCACCTGACTTATGGAGCAGGTGAGTAACTCCTGTTGTAAAGAGCTGTGGCAGTGACCCAGACTCTAAGGCCGACTGGAATTGCGATGCTAAGCACGCATGTGAACTTTGCAGCCATTTAAGCCAAAAATTGTGCAGTCCGTCCGGTCCCGGAGATTTCCAGTTCGGTATCGGACGGGCTGCACTGGCTACATCGGAGGAAGTAATTATTACTTCTTCCATCTCCGGTATGGCGTCACACACGCGCTCAACATCCCGCATCCATTCAGCCTCAGTATGGCAATCGGGCACCGACCAGATGTTACGCCAGAATATGCTAGTGGCATCATCATCCGGGCGGCATACGTCTGCCATATTTTGTTCAGGTCGCTCCCATGCTCTATACACCCACCTTTGATCACGCTGGAATATGCGATTCTGGGTATACCGCTCAACCCGTCGCTTATACCTACGGATACGGCTTGCCCATGCACAGACCTTCTGCTTCAGGAAGTCAATGCGCTCTGTGACACGGGACATATATTCTTGAGGGCTGATTCCAGTCCCCGAGAACGCCCGCCTCACAAAGCGCATCACTCTAGGGCGAGTATTGCCCTCCCTGAAGCAGTATAGTTTGCCGATGAGCACCCTGGTCCCCTCGATACGCCGCTCGATCCTGCACTGCCAGGCTGGAACAGCGGGTTTTGGTCGTGTAGCTATGTCACAATTTGGAAATTTGACATTGGCTACACGACACGCCGCAATAGCCGCGCAATACAAGATCGAGTGCGTATCTACGAGATCTTCGCTGCTTTCAAAATAAAAACCAAGCAGCGAATCCAAGGCACACACCATCGCCCTATTCGTTCTGTGCATAGGCAAGCGAGGTAAATGTGGTCTAATTTGGACGGGGGCAGTTCTAAACTCTCGAATCGCATCCTCCAGCGCGCTCCTCAATCGTTCGTTACACTGGCTACTTACCGTAACAATCTCATCGCCCCCCTCCTCATCATTAACATAAGACCGCGGTTGGGTTATGTCACTGACTAGAGGTTGCACCGCGGTCTGTGACGGGACAGGGACGATACGATTGCTCAGTACCTCTGAGCGCAGCCTATCAAGCGCGTCGTCGTCCAATCTGTGATTCCGTTGGATAACCCGCACCTGATCCGAAAGTCGTTGGGCCGAGACGTTGATGGCTGGTTGAAGCGCCTGGAACAGAGACAGCATCTTATCGCGGTACGTAGTGAGGTTAGTTCCCCCCTCTGTAGCCCCGTAATATGCGCGCATGACGTTCTCATTCATTTGTTGAGTCCATTTCATGCGCTGCACACAACCACCGGCAGCGGGGACCCGGCTCGGGGCCGGTTGGCCCCTAGATCCCATGCCGTTCGGTGGCCGGCCTCTTCTCGGCCGACGAATTGGTGGTGGTGTTGTCGGCGGCGAGAAGTATTCGTCGCTCGAGCTCGACGCAACTGCAGCGGCCGGTATCACAGGACTCACGTCTGGATCTGGTTCCGGTAAGTCTGGAGCAGGTTCCGGCAACTGCGAGGCGGAGCTGAGCGACGAACCCGAAGATGTTGGGCGTGTGTTTCGTCGTGCCCGACTTCTCGTCAGCATTGTGCTTGGTCTTCTATTCTCCGTGTCATAGTTCAGTAGTGTAGTAGTAGGTGGTAGTTTTATTATTATTATTATATGAAAGAACGCTGTTTGCATATTCTCAAACATTTTTTCTTTTTTTTAAGCCGCATAGTTTTCGACTTTTGATGAAAAATGTAAATAGAAATACAGTTCCCCCTCCTTATCTCCGAAGTTTGCATAGAGAAAAATCTGAAATTATTCTGTGTGATAGAAGTTTATGTAAAGATTACAGGAAAAATAAAACAATGTCTGTAAATAGCACACTTTTTTATATGACTAGTAGCGCCCCACGGTTGCACCCGCATAAGTCTCGAACTCGTGGGAATATCGGGGTAAAAAGTATGCTATGTGTTAATCCAGGTTACAAACTATCTGTGCACCAAATTTCATGAATATCCGTTCAGTAGTTTTGCGTGAAAGACTAGCAAACATCCATCTATCCTCACAAACTTTCGCATTTATTATATTATTAGTAGGATAGTAGGAAGTAGGATAAGTAGGAAGTAAGATGGTACGGAACCCTTAGTGCGTGAGTCCGATTCGCTCTTGACCGGTGTTTTTATTTTTAAATTTACTTCGTAAAACGGGACCCTATAACTAAGACTCAGCTGTCCGTCAGTCACCAGGCTGTATCTCATGAACCGCGATAGTTAGGCAGACAAGGTTGAAAGGAGACGGGGATTTCTGGGCCTGATTGTAATAAGTTGAGGTATGGTTTAAAAAAAGGGTTATATTTTTCTATTTCAAAATCTGAAAAATCAGCCCATTTTACAATCTAGGAATTAGTTTAGTAGTTAGGAATTAGAATCCAAAAATTAAGTTTAAGGTGACGAATAAAATGAAATATCGATTAAATTATAATTAATTAACGTGACAAAGCTCATAATATTAAAAAAAAAATGCTTTAACAAGATGCTTGATTAAATTAAAATAGTTAAATCTATTAGAATTAACTTATTATATAGTTTAAACAAATTAAATACCTACATATACTAAAGATAAATCTTAAAATCTATTCATGTATGTTAATCGATTATTGTATTATTAGTGTGTGCTAACATCCATAACATTGACAGTCAGCTGTGACACTCACTCACTCGTTTCGTATCGTTTAGTGCGTGTACGTTTTGAGTGTGTTTCCTCCCACGTTTTATTGATAATTTCTTCGACCCCTGCTTTTTCTACGGACTTCTGATCTTGCTTCTTGTACGACCCTTGGTACCATACCGGACACGGGGAATTTTACGACCGTCCTACCGATTGGATATTGACACCATGGTCCGTTGTGTAAATTGTGGCATAGCGACTAGTCGCTGTAATACACTAGGTTATCGAGCTTTAGATGACGAAATGATATTAACAGTGATTCGTCAATGGTGTGCACCACAATCTGTAAGTAGATACTTACCATTTCCTGTTTTTTAGCTCACCAGCATCTACCACGCTGCTCCCATTCTACAAATATAATTAACATCCTAAATAAAAGAAACAAATGACGTTCTCACTTCAAAAATCAGCTGTTAAGTGTAGGTTGATACATAACCTCACTTTTACAAAATCTCTTATAACTCAGCTCTCAGATTGCTAAAATCCGAAAAATTTTCAGTGATGGTCCGATAATATAGTAGCTACCAATTGACACCAATTTCATCTTTTTACATCCAGGCCCAAGATTGTATGAAAGCGTATCCGTCTCCTTTTCACAGATGATGTATTTCTGTTGCCGCTATAACAACAAATACTAAAAAAACCGAATAAAATAAATATTTAAGGGGGCTCCCATACAAAACATATGATTTTTTTCTTTTTATAGATAATGGTACGGAACCCTTCGTGTCCGAATCCGACTCGCACTTGGCCGGTATTTTAAAGTTCATTTTTTACGCAGTCGGGTTTTTTTTAATTTTTAAATTTACTTTTTTTACGAACAATTTATGGAGAATGACTCAAATCTAAGTATGGTTAAACCACTAATTAAATTATCTAAGCGAAATATTCTAATATTCTACTTATTTTTCTTGAAAAAAATTAGATTCAGTGCACGTACAACGCCAATCTTTTGAGACAACCATGTTATTAGGCAATTTCCTTAAGATGTCTGTAGCAATTTGCCGCAGAAAATGAAAATTTTCAATACAAATGTCAATATTTTCTTGAAGCAAAACCGCTTATTTAGCGAACTTATCAAATGTTATTAACGTGTTGTGTACAAAATGTTTGAAGATGTTGGAAATTAGGCATAACATTTCTAGTCCGTCGAGACCAATTCAAAAAGAGTGATTGTAGAACACGTCATGATGATAGAATAGAATAGATTTTTTTTCCTATATAAGAACAAAATCAAAACTGAAAATGTGAGTTTGTACGCACAGTATTGATAGATTTACTGTATTTTACAATTTTTTGAATTTTTTTTTTCAAAATTTTAGACTCGGTAGTGTCGGAGATAAGGGGAAGTGGTATATTTTCGTCATTTTCTTAAATAACTTTAAAATAGTCTATTTTAAAATTTTAAAAAATATTTTTGAGACCCTCATAGCCCTCTAAAATCCCAAAAATTCCTTGCCCCAAAATAGACCCCCATATTCAAAATTAATTTATTTACGTTACAATTCCGTGCTAAGGTCACAGAAATTCACACGTGTACCAAATTTCAACATAATCGGTCCATTAGATTCAGAGCAAATTGGCTGTGACAGAAGGACAGACAGACCGACAACCGCACGAGTGATCCTATAAGGGTTTCGCTTTTTCCTTTTGAGGTACGGAACCCTAAAAAACATATAGGTCATGTCAATATGTGCTCGAATGTCAACCGAACCCCATAGATTCACAACTACTGTAAGTCCGCGGTCGCCATTGGATGATGGTTTTTTACATTTATGATATACGTGTATATACATATTATATAAAGAGATTTTTCTTAAGCACACCCTTGTGTGCGTTCCACGTATCAGGGGTTAATATAATAAAGCAGGCATTCAAGTTTAAGAATTCCTTGTTTATTTATATCAAAGAAGCGTAAACACTAAACCAAAAGCAAAAGAAACAGTCCACAGAATAAGGGCCAATCAAATAACAATGCGTCTTAGCAACTCCTCACTCAGGCGTGTCTTCACGATCGGAAAACAGTTTGTAGTTGATAGAACTAGCCGGAGAACAATACAACTTTGTGTTCCGGCCCTTATGTTGGTATTCAGGAAGATAGGAAGTACTTGTTAATGAAGGGGTAACAAACTATTGTATAATTGTATGCAAAAACAATGACGCTATAAGATATTGGTGGGCGCCTTCAGTAAGGTATTTGTATGCGTAAGGGGTATCCGGGGTACTTTATTAATGACTTTAACTAAGACGCAAGTTATTATTAATGAAGTCCCCCAAATAATAAAGGTAATAAATACAGCCAGCAACAATGATTCAATGAACCCTTTTCAGAATTTCTTAAAATTTTAAATTAAAATCGGAACGGAAGTTTTTTTTTAATATGCTAGGAGTTAATATTCATATAAATGTTATGTGTTCCGATTTCAATTTAATATTTTCCTCAATAATTTTGATAAAGGCGCAGATATAAGCCAAAGGCCTTGAGTGGTTGGGGTAGCATAGCTTGCGTGTTCTGTGCTGAGCTCACGCAATGCGTTGTACGTCCACCCAGTAATAACTCGCCCATTAAGGCGAAAGCGTCAAGGTAGCCCGCGAAATTCAAATTTTCTTACGTTTTTGGCAATTTACAAGTCGGTATTAGATTTACGTTGATGAAAATATAATTTGCGGCCGTAACAAGTATCTATTTACATAGGTAATTAGAATCATTAAAGTGCAAATACAACTCTTTAAGACCAATCTTGACATTTCAGAATTATACTAATTTAAGGAGTCGCATTACTGATTCTAATGATTATAATTCTGTAAATACATATTTGTTATGGCCGCAAATCATACCTTATATAACATCGAGTATGTTATTTTTTATTTACAACACATACTAATTTGCAAATTGCAAAAAACGTAAGAAAACTTTAATTTCGCGGCCTACCCTGACGCTTCCCCCTTAAGGAGTGAGTGCCTGGAGCGCTGTCCCAAATTAGACGCATTATTAATTTATTATACATAAAAATGGTATTATATTAAAAAAAACGTATACTAAAAGATAAATAGTTAAATTATCTTTAAAATGGTGAAGGTTTCATAAAAATATGCTTGATGGTTTTTGCGTGATTCTCAGTTTTTTTATCCGTGTTAGACATACAGATTAATTACACTATGTAATATAAACATCATCTAAAATATTGAGATTAAGTTATTAAGAAAATGCTCTTTCATCTCTCTTCCAAGTTTAGACGTGATCTTCAGTTTAAAATCATTAAATGTAATTTATTGCCGTCTTAGCACACACATAGGTACACACATGGAACTACAAAATAGGATAGCCTGCAGAAAACGGTTCAAATAAAACACCTAAGAATTCACATTCATATCCTACACACGATTCCTTTTCAATTGACTTCATAAAAAGGAGATTATCAATTCGACACGTATGTATGTAATATTATTTATTGGAACTGCAATATACATATATTCGCATATGATAATCTATATGGGCTTCCAAACAAATACCTACAAAATTTTATAGATGTATGTATGTACGTTTGCATGTTTGTATGTTACAAACATACATTTGTCCACGCATTTTTCCGAAACTATTAATCGGATCGTGACCATTTTATTTTTATTAGCTTACATTTACTTCAACTTAGGTAACAATGCAAGTTTCATCAAAATCGGTTCAATAGTTTTCAAGATAATGGACTAATACGACTAAGTGTGACGGCCTGGCTTATTGATACGAGCTACGGGTGTGGTGTCAAAGGGAAAACATGTCAAAACCTTGGTCAAATTCTAGTGCAATTTTTATAAGAAAACTATTAACTACTTATTACAAACAAATAATTCCAGTTTTTACTAAAATCTAAAAATTACGAAATAAAAAAGAATTAAAACGACTTCAAAAAGAAATTAACTCCAAACTATGAAATAATTTAATTTCGGATGTTGTTGGATAAAAACTAAAATACAGATCATAAGACACCGACTTCCGAAATTAAAGATATTTCATAATGTAGGATGAGTGTTTGCAGTGTGAATTTATGAGAAATGGAACGCAACGTGTGTGAGAGAGAAGGAACGTAAGCAAGAGGGAGAGAAGGGAAACGGCGATTGAGAGGAGGTGGAAGGCGATTCGGAGTCTGGGTTGGCTGTTTGAAGGTTGATGTGAAGACGCTAAAACTGTAAAATAATTTTTAAGAAGACTTTACAAACTGTATCCATCGGTGTTGGTAAAAATAAAACCACGAGTAATTGTTATCAAAGCTTTACTTGCCCAGTATCCCCATTCTACAATAATTTTAAGTTAATTTCTTTCTGAAGTCGTTTTAATTTTTTTTTTTTTTTGTATAGAATCCAGTCTATTGGCCATCTTGACACAACTGCGTTAACAGAATTGCGTTGCGTACGTTGCAGTTGGCCTCTATTCTGTTCATTGTCTACCAGTTTTCATTTAATTTAACCCCGTTTGTATAAGAAAACGACAAATTTCCCGAAAATACAAAAGTGGCGCGGTACCAAACAAACCTAGCAACCGAAATAAATTCTGTATGAATAAGCTATTTTCTCATTAACAACAGATTAAATAAATGTAAATACAATGGGTATTAAAATTAAATTTCCACGCATTGTGATGAGACGTGATATCTCGTAGTTTTTCACAGAAGCAAACATGTCACCCTACGTTCAAAACTTGAGGGGTTGGATAATATTGCGGCAAATATTTCGGGCCAGTGGTATTAGCCCCGACTTACGAGTTCCGCACTGGGCCCACGTGGTGGATTACAGCCCACTTCCTCTCACCGAGAGGAGGCCACATCAGTGCACAACATCATCATTGAAACATTATCGGGTGATTATGCTAAACATTTTGGTACCACGTTTATGGGGCGTAGAGCTTTTTTTTTTTTTTTTGGGTGGGAAATCATCAAATAACTTCTCCCGCTCTGGGTGGAGCGGGAGGGCGTGTCAGACTTCTACTGACTAAAACCCACCCGTGTTCCTTCAGTTGCCTGTGCCAGGGCCATGGTAACTCTTTCGAACAACCCGCAACCCTGGCGGGCATCGGCCTTAGCGGACCCCTTCAGCTAGTGCTGACATCTCTTTGAGGCGCGCGTGGAACACAACGCGCCGTCGACCCGGGCCTGGTCCTTACCGGGCAGCGAGCTACCCATTGCTCGCCATCCGCAAGCCCGCGCCTACGGTGGGCGGGAATCGGCTATCGATTCCCGACGCCCAGGGCGTCTCCTGCGGCGACTAGGGGCGTGAGGGCGCAAAGATTGCCTCTTCCTCACGCGTTCAGCCTCGGCTTCCCATGCACTCTCGCTCCGTACCATGGCCTGTACCAGGGCCGGACGCGAGAGATCGCCGCCGCCGATCGCCTCCGCGAGGACGCGGCGGTGCTCTGCCCAAGCCGGGCAGACCTCCACCGTATGCTCCACCGTGTCCTCCGGGCGATCCACACAGTGGTAACACCTGGGCGTTTCCTCCCGCCTTATCCGGAACAGGAACCTCCCGAAGCAACCGTGTCCGGTGAGGACCTGCGTCAGGCGGAAGGTGAGGATGCCGTGACGCCTCTCCAACCACTCCTCAAAGAGTGGACTTATCGCCGCAATTGTGGCGTGCCCAGCACTGGGTTGCGACAGTCGCACTCTCCATGTCGCCATGAGATCCCGCCGGAGCTCTGTCCGCTGTGCCATGATTTCTCGCGGCAGCGGAGTTACGCCCCGGCGTTTTGCCTCCTCGCGCCACTCCCATGTGTATGCGAGGCCTTTTGCCTCCAGATCCCATGGCGGCAATCCGGCAAGGAGGCTCGCCGCCTCACCAGAGACCGTGGGGTATCCCCGAACTAGCCGGATGGCCATGACCCTTTGGGACGCGTTCAACCGGCGGGTTGGTCGCCGCCCCAAGGAACGCGCCCACACTGGTGCCCCGTAAAGGGCCATGGACCACACGACCCCCGCGTAGAGCATCCGGCAGGAGGCGTTTGGACCCCCTAGATTGGGCAGGAGCCGCTTCAAGGCAGCCCCGGCCCGCTCCAGTCTGGAAGCCAAACGTCGAAAATGCTCCACGAAGTTCCACCGGCTGTCGAGGACGAGTCCCAGGTACTTCATCGTCGGCTCGACGCCGATGTGAACCCCTCCTACCGTTATTTGGGAACCCGACGGTGGCGCGTTCCGAGGACCATGAAAACACATTACCTCGAACTTGTGCAGGACCAGCTCGAGTCCCAATCGCCGGATCCTCTCGACGATTATCGCAACCCTGTGTGTCGCTAGCTCGGCCGCCGCTTGGTGTGACCTCCCCTGCGCCAGGACCAGCGTGTCGTCAGCGTAGCATACCACCCTGACGCCGCTAGGGAGGTCAGCACGCAGCACCCAGTCGTACCCGATATCCCACAGATGTGGCCCTAGGACCGATTCCTGTGGGACACCGCACGACATCTCTCGCCGGTTCCACTCTCCCTGATGACCGGGGTAGATGACGGCCCTGTCCGTCAAATAGGCCTCGACCACGCGTCAGAGGTAGGTCGGCATCCGGTGATACCAGAGTGCCTCCCTAATGCAACTCCATGGGGCGTAGAGCTAAGGAATGAATACGGATGATGCCTGGGTAAAAAAAAAATCTATTTAGTCCGTCATTCAGATAATAAAAAAAATTTAGACACGTATTTTTTGCTTTATCATATTAATAAAAAATGACATAGATAACACGCATTAAAGTTGGGGAGTGGTGGCTCGCTACGTCACTTCTACGTAATAAATCTACCAAGACGTGACGTCATGCCACATTTTAACTCAATGTCTCGCCGTAATCTTTTGATTATTTAGAAAAAGAAAAAATACGTGTCCAATATTATTTAATAATCTCCATGCAGGACAAAAAAAAATTTTTAGTCATCATCCCTATTGGAACGCCTTGTCGAGGCCGGTGTCTGTATAGAGGTATGAGGAACAGGGTGTAAAGTTCACACATCCTCCATAGGAAAGGAAGGATCCTCCGACCAGACGGGTGTTGTGTCTGGTGGGCTACTGCCCGACGATTGATGTCGGGACGTTGTATATATGCAAGTCGCGCGGTAAACTCTGATTGCACGATGCAGGATTTTGCGTGACGTCAGTGTGATGCGTAGTTAGCATGTGGCGATGTAGATGTCGCCACATCTGCGTTACCCGGTCACTATAACCTGGGAGTTTCCAAGTGTGGGTCAAACGTTATTTCTATGCAATCTTGCATCAGTTTTGACTGCATCATTGCATACCATCAGATGAGATAGTTTTCAAACGCGAGCTTATCATCATCCTCGTCTACCTAGTCTTTTCCCGACTATGTTGAGGTCGGCTTCCAGTCTACGCGGATACAGATGAATACCAGTTACTGGGTAATACGATACCCCTTGGTAAGACTGGACTTCTGACGACCCGTAACGACTGTCAAATATCTACGAATGACAACTGGGACCAACGGCTTCACGTGCTATCCGAGGCACGGAGGGGTCTTGGTATATAAATAAATATGGTCACCCATTCACGGATCAACCGCGGCAAGCGTAGCTTAACCTGATCTATCGACCCGTGCGGCAGTTGTTACGTGAGCCTATTAAGTACCTATTATTTTTATCTCGTACATTCCCATTGCTATGGGTAATGATACATTATTTCCATCGGTCGCAATTCTACGCTACTTTACTTTCAGGTTTTCAGTCTTTTGAATATTAATAAAAACAAAACTACTTTTTGAATTTGGTTAAAATAAAGGTAAACAGAAATGTAAAGCGAACAATAATAAGCTATAGATTATTTGAACAATAGTGAGTTCACAAACTGTCGAGTTGTACTAAACTTTGCTCTCCCACGCCCTACTAAGTCAAGGCTATTATTCTAAATCCCTATTGCGGAAATAGGAAACTAAAGTATACAGCAGTTTGTAGGTATATCTATCGGTGAAATTGCTGTTTGTGTTTTCTGCGAAAATGATCGAATTTTCGGGTATTAGAGATATTTTCTATGAAGATCTATACTAACAATAAAGCTGAAGTGTTTGTTTGAACGCGTTAATCTCTGGAACTGCCGGACGGATTTAAAAAAGTATTTATGCATTTGATAGCCTAATAGGGATGATGCCTGGGTAAAAAAAAAGAAATTCTATTTAGTCCGTCAGTCAGATAATAAAAAAATATTAGACACGTATTTTTTGCTGTATCATATTAGTAAAAAATGACTTAGATAACTCGCATTAAAGTTCGGGAGTGGGGGCTTGCTACGTCACTTCTACGTATAAAATCTACGAAGACGTGACGTCATGCCACATTTTAACTCAATGTATCGCCGTAATCTTTTGATTACGGAGAAAAAGAAAAAATACGTGTCCAATATATATAAGAAATTTCACGCGGACGAAGTTACGGGCAAATGCTACTAAATAATAATGAGGTAAACCCCACATTTAGGTACGTAGTGCCCACGTTGGTGAATGGGTTGCCCTCGGAACTGATAACGCATCAAGTATAAGGACCAACTTAAAAAAGTTCTACAAAAACATTATCTCTCATTGTGTCCATAATTCTGTAGTTCTATATTTGTAAAACCTACAATCAATCTGCCTAGCCTTTTCCCAACTATGTTGGGGTCGGCTTCCCGTCTAACCGGATGCAGCTGAATACCAGTATTTTACATAGAGCGACTGCCTATCTGACCTCCACAACCCAGTTACTGGGTAATACGATACCCCCTGGTAAGACTGATTGTCAGACTTTCGGGCTTCTGACGACCCGTAACGACTGTCAAAGATCCATGAATGACAGCCCGGACCAACGACTTAACGTGCTTTCCGAGGCACGGAGGAGTCTCGGTATGTAAAGATGGTCACCCATCTACGAACCAACCCCGGCAAGCGTCGCTTAACCTGATGGATCGACCCGTGCGGCTGTTATTACTTAGCCACAAGCTCCTTGTAACAAACCCTACGTAGGAAAAAAATGCCTTGTTTTTCAAGTGTACGATTTCTGATCGCGATTGTAGGTAATGCCGAATGAACTATAAAATAATATAGGTACCTGTATTGCTTTGTAGTTTACTTAGTATAATTAAGTACTTAATTAAGTTTTAGCAGAATATTTTATTTTTTAAATGTCCAAATTTGTAATACATAGTTAGACGAGAACTGCTGTCGACAAACTGCTACACAGATTTTGGAATGAATAAATAAAAGTGATCCTAAAAAAAATGCGGTTATGTTTAAGTTTCCAGTAATAGAGGTCAATGTATTTTTCTTTTTATGGGAGTTGTCCGTACTGACGCCCTCGTTGGTCTAGTGCTCGCAAGCGTACTGCTAAGCATGAGATGCTGGGTTCGATTCTCGGGTCTGGTCCGGGTAGGGTAAAGTGTTCTTGAGTTATCATCAGAATTCTCTCAGCAGAAGCCCGAAGCCTGGATCTGTACCCGGTTGATGGCAATAGGCTCCCCCCTATTACATCGGACGTAAATATAACTGGTGAAATGTAGGTGTACTTTAGGTACACCTCTGACTATCTCTTCAAGGAAAACAGGCATGATGTTATGTATTATGTGAATTCTCAGTAGTCTCTCGAAGTCTGGATTTGTTCTCAGGTCATTGTAATAGAAGCGCCCCTTATTATTAAAATGAAAGGAAATCCGCATTAGGAACTAGAGTTTCTCTATAGGTTTATAGGTGGTGACTGGTCGTCTTGCTGTCCTTGGTTTTGTTTTGTTATTAGTAATTAACTTTGTTTATATTACTTCGATGGTCCTAGTTTATCATTTGTGACTTCGAGTTTCAGCTTCATATACAATCTTCATATACGAGTATGTAAGTGGGCACATCCTTTATTACTGGAGGCCTTTGTTTAGGTATAAAGTTCTGCTTAAGTTTTTAGTTTTGTATTTTTATTTCTGCTTGAGTATAGTTTTCGATTATTATTTTTGTTTTTTTTTTTGGTATATTGGTGTGTGCTAGCTTACGTATAGCAAATAATTTAATTTAATGTTTTGTGTTGCGTAATGTACCTAAATTATTATGCGCAGTGTATACTGATTCTTCCTAATACATTCATTTTTTTTTTAACTGAACAGACAGCTGTGCTGCTGAGGAGTTTGTTGCGCCACTTCTTCTCCCCAGCTAAAGCACTAGGAAGTGGTAAAGAGCGGGCGTTTTGGGGGACTGTCTTATGTAATTTTGACGTTCAAAAAGTGCTGATTCTCAGCCTAGTTTGAATAAATGACTTTTGATTTTGATTTTTTACCTTTTATACATCATGTTTCATACTTCTCGCTAACATAAACTATCAGCAGTTATTATATATTTCCGATACCAACATAACTGACGCAGAGTAACATTAAAATAGGTACCTATCTTGTTTTTTCTTTAACCGTATACCTTACCAGCTTGTTCTAATTATTCTTGTGTAAAATAAACTTCCAAATAAAGTTCCAATAGAAGGTGGAATTTATGCGAGAGGGAATGCAAATTGTGTTTTGTAAAAAGAGAAAGAAAAAAAAACTAAATGTAAAATAATATAAACAAAACGTAAAAAAATAATGCTATTTATTTTTACCGACTAATTTTAGATCTTTGATATGCCAATAACCTAAAATTTTGCCAGACATGTCTTGTAGCACATACACGAGAGGTGACTTCTTCTCAATAATCTTGGCTTTAATAAATTTTAGAACCAGCTTCTTTGAGAATCTGTTTTCTTTGTCACTTAGAAAGTAGGCGCGTTTCATGACTACGTCTCCTTAAATTCGGCAAACTTGCGTCTCAAATTATAATGTGAAGTATTCTTTACATGGGCTTGCCATAACTTCGCCTGTACGTCATTAAAGATGAAAGACAAACAACCTAAATTTTCTGCATATACGTCTCGTGGCAGGAATAGTATTTCGTCACCGTGTAATGTGACCCACGTGTAACAAGCTCACGCCCAACTAAAAAAGAAGGTGAGAATCCTGTAGCCTCGTTTACAGAGTTATTAATAGCAAAATGCACCTTAGAAATCCCGTCCCATGATCTATGATCATTATCCACGTAGGTAGAAATGCAAGTGATAATGGTTCTGATATATCGCTCTACTAAGTTTACCTGAGGTATACTTAGGTGTATAATGAACATTTGGGATATTAAATTTCTTAAATAATGCCCCTGTTACCTCGCCAGTAAACTGAGTACCGTTATCCATTAACACGGTTTGAGGTATGCCGTGAGTTAAGAATACTGATTCTTCCAAATTTTTTGGAATTACATCTGCAGTAGCCTTTTTAATTGGAAATATTAAACAAAAATTAGAGAAACAGCAGGTTACGACTAATATATAATTATTCTGGTTTCTTGATGTAGGAAGAGGTCCCATGAGATCAATAGAGATCATTTGGAATGGTCGCGAGCTATGTTTAGGACGACCCATTTCTCCTAAAATTTGATGATTATGGGACTTGTAAGCTAAGCATTTTTCGCAAGAACCAATATTGTAAAGTTTACGACGTCATGGTATATGTCAAGCCAGTAGTACCGCAAAGCGAGACGTTGGTAAGTTTTGAAAATCCCCATATGTCCAGCCGTTGGCTCGGAATGATTTTCAATTATTATGGTCTCGCGGTGTTCAGTAGGTACGACCTCTTTCCACGAGAATTCAGAAGTTATACACGCTCGCCGGTTGCGAGTACTGCGCACCTGACCTTCCTTAATGGTGGTTCCTGACTTTATTGGTGAGTAAACAATTTATAATACAATATTATAAATTCGAAAGTACCTATGTTACCTTTTCAAAAATTACGAAATAAAAAATAAAAAGAAAACGACTTCAAAAAGAAATTAACTCAAAATTATGAAATAACTTTAATTTCGGAAGTCGGTGGCAAAAAACTAAAATACAGACCCCAAGCATCGATCACTAATAAACAACTAGATGCACAATGCCATACAAAAATTCTCTTAAAACGGTCGCCAATTGTCTTTACCTACTTCTAGTTGAAATAAATATACGTTAATGTAAATTCAACCATAAGTGCAATGTTTAAAGTTGTATTCACAAAGCCGTTACGACCGGTGCTTGCTAGTCAACATACATCAAAACAAATTCAACCTTACTTTCAATGTTTTAAAATCAGATTTACAGTGCGAAAAAAAAAACAATAGATTTTACGACCGAGGCTCACCGCTAGGACAAAGGAATGAGTAGAGTCGAATTGTCCAATTTTTTTTTGTTTATATATTATTATAAAGGTATTTTTTTAAAGCTTTAAGCTTAATGTATTAAAAAAAGTGTACATAATAAAACACATTTTATTCTCTTCTTTGGTGTATATGTGTAATCATTATATTATAATTTACCTGAATGGATCGATCACTAATAAAGAACTAGATACACAATCAGCGCAAAAAAGGTCCTTACCGAATGAATGCCCACTTGGACGGGCACGTTTGAATTACATTAACGTATATTTATTTCAACTACAATTACGTAAACACAATTGGCGACGAGAACTTTTGCATGGGATTGTGTTACTATAATATTTATAGAAACAGTAAACAAGTCTCATTAATTCATTAGGCGCGGCCGACGCGCATGCGCGTTTTCGGACGTTCACCATGTGCTTGACGGCGCGTATGCGCGTCCATACAATTTACATAACTTTCTTCGAGTGCGGCGCGCCGCACCTGTGCGTTCGTTTTGCGTCTCTATTGTTTCGAAAACATCGTAAAATAAGGGACGGTAAGAGTGTCTACACCCAATATATTTTTTGCACGCACCTGAGCGTTTGCCACACAGGATTAGTGTAGCATAAAGAAGCGTTTGCATACATTTCACTAATAATTAAGCAGTTAATGTGTTAAACAAAAAAAAACAAAAAAATCATATGTAACTTTAATAATAATAAAAAAAGAAACAATAGCGTCTCCACAAATGGAACAGAATCAATGCACATAACCCGAACAATTTAAGCGGGCATGCGATAGTATGATTACTATGTTTACTGAGAGTCTTTATAATTGAGTTGCTTTATAACTCCTCCTGTTTATTACGACTTAATTAAAAAAATGTTTTTACGACGATTTCCTGAGAAAATATCAGTATTTACAATACAGTGATAACAATTATATATTGATAATATTAATAGTTACCGAAAATATGGAACTCCATCCTTTTTTTGCGTCCTGGAAGTGTGATTTTCGCACTTTTTAAACGAGCACTGAGTCATACTTACTGTCGGAGCGTTCAAATGCTACTAGAGTAAAAGTACACCTAATGTTAAATTTGGTGGACTTTCGGTGAGGACATTTTTTGCCGCTGATTGTGTATCTAGTTGTTTATTAGAGATCGATGACCCCAAGACACCGACATCCGCAATTAAAGTTATTTCATAATTTAGAGTGAATTTCTGTTTGAAGTAGATTTAATTATTTTTTAAATTATTTTTTATTTGAAACATTAACGACACTTAATTGTATCAGAAAGTATATACTTATTTATTTAAAATAAAAAGCAAAGCCATATCACATAAATTAAACTTATGCTAGAATAATATTAATACCTAAAGGAATCATAGCTATTACAGCGTAAGTATATACAGGATATTTTTTTTAAGTAGTGCGCAAATTTTCACAGGTTATTCTACCCATGAATATGAACAACTTTCACTATGGGACCAAACCTGAAATCGCGAAAAAAAATCAGCTGTTCAGTACATTTATGTTGGCATAATTCGTCAAAATGTACTGAACAGTTGATTTTTTTTTTGTCCTGTATAGCATTTATTACAATATGTGTATTTTGCTGTCTTGAAATTTAATATACTAACGTAAATAGAGGGTAAGAAACAAAAACATATGTGCACGTTACATTAAGTCTGAGTTTGAGTCTTCTGCCAACCCCTGCGGGGAATACAAGCGAAAAGTAAATTTACTTGCCAAGTTTATAATCCACCTTGTAGCATAAGAAACGTGTCTTCATTAATCCAGTTTGTGGCGTAATTAGAATGTAGTAATTAACGAATAAAACTTTTATCCAGTAACAGTATGGCATATTAAATATATATGATGGGCGGGTATTGGAGTGGTTATGTGTTTTATATTGTTTCATGTCTGTAGTTACAGTAAAGCTAAGTATACACAAGACCCAACATTCTGATCAGCTGATTAGATTTTTGTATGGATCAGCTGGGATGAGAATGCTGAGAGGGATGTGTGGTGTTACGCGAATGGATAGAATAGGAAATCCTAACTAATATTATAAATGCGAAAGTAAGTTTGTTTGTTTGTTTGTTACCTTTGCACGCCTAAACCACTGAACCGATCATCCTGAAATTTTGCATATACGTTGTCAGGTGTACAGGCACGGATATAGAGTAACTTTTATCACGAAAAAAGTATTGTTCCCGAGGAAAACAACAATAACGTTCTAATGATAATAGATGGCGCCACGTGTCTTTCGAATCATGATTGAATTATATTATTATAGAAACTTTAGTAGTGTGTTAAGAGTTTTTTTTTTTTTTAAATTTAAGTATCTAATACATTTTGTGTGTCTAGAGTGTCGATAGACTGGTTTTTCATCTTCTTAACTATCCTAACTAATATTATAAATGTATTTGTTTGTTTGTTGATTACGCTTTCACGCTAAAACGGTCGAACGAACCGGTCTCTTTTAACGCCACCAAAACACAGGCGTGTCTTTTTACCGCTAAAAGGAGTCGTTTCGCCCAAACTCCTACTTTTTGGGGTACATCTGTTCCTGTAACTGTTCGGCTCGAGCTCCTAGGCATGGAGTTAACATCTAACCTAAACATCGGCGCCACCATCGAGTACAAAGCCCAAATTGTGGCCAGAAAACTAGGCATCCTAAATAGGGTGAAGCGATACTTTACGCCTGGACAGCTTTTGGCCCTTTACAAAGAGCAAGTCCGATCCTGCATGGAGTATTGCAGTCAACTTTAGGATGGATCAGCTAAGTACCAACTAGCCGCGCTTGACTCGGTGGAACGCAGAGCTAAGAGGCTCATTGGCGACGTAAAGCTGGTGTATGCCAAGCTTCATAGCTTGGCTCACCGCCGCAAGGTTGCCTGTTTGTCGGTCTTCTACAGATTGTACTTCGGTGAGTGTGCCCAAGAACTCCACGACCTCATTCCACCGGACCCCTTCTACCATCGGACATCTAGACGCACTGCCAGTTACCATCTTACCTAGTTGCTATTCCACCAATTCGCACTAAACGCTTTCAAATGTCTTTTATAATGCGCACAGAAAAAGTGTGGAACTCACTACCTGCTACTTTTTTTTTCATATTTGCCCCCAAAATTGACCCCCATATTCAAAATTTACGTTACACGTCCGTGTTTAAATCACAGAACCAAATTTCAACTTAATCAGTTCATTCGATTCGGAGCAAATTGGCTGTGACAGACGGACAGACAGACACACGAGTGATCCTATAAGGGTTCCGTTTTTTCCTTTTGACTTATGGAACTCTCAAGACTACACAGTTAAAAGCTCTTAAATTTGGAACTATGCCTAAAAGCCTGAATAATACCGAGAGAAAGGTAATCTACCAACAATGAATGATCATGATCAATGGTCCTATTGAGCGGAATACAATAGTGTCTTCAGTCCTAGAGACCGAATGTTGGTCCTTCCGCCCGCTTTTATGTGATGGAATAATTTCGAACGTGCAAGCGTATTATTCCTTCAATAATCTTTCTAACCATTTATGTTACTTTAATTTGATAGCTCGAGTACTAATCAATCACCTAGTGATATCCTGATGCGTTACTGATTCGAAATCTTATAACAATTGAGTATCAAAATGAAGAATATGAAAAAGTTTTAATCGATGTAACATATTGATATTTTATTTTAAAGAAAAACGTAAAGAAAGACAACGTCCATGAAGTGTTGCATTGTTATGTCTATTATGGTTGCCTGTTAATAAATAAGGAATTTCATAAGCGTGCTTATGTCAAAAGCAAAATAAATTATTGGAAAGAGTATAAGTGTGGTTTACGTACTAAGAAAAAAGCCCTTTTGACTTTATCGCTAAAAGTTAGTTATATCAGCCAATAAAATTTTACTGTTGACTTTGGACCTTCAAAGAGCCCCTAGAACAGCCTAGTTATCAGAAATTTCATTAAGTGGATCGTCTATCTATTTAACAACCTAATTTAAATATAAAAGGGATATCCTAAAACCAACACACGTTTTAATTTCCCAATCTAAATTACCTAAAATCTCTAGAGAATTATCCTCTATACATTACATGCGCGTTACAAAAGCTGATAGGAGTAAAGAGGTAATTAATTGTTCAAAATAAAAGTTTTTACTTTTGTAAAACTAGTTCTGACGTTGGCAAGAAAAGAACTACCGTTTACCCACAAACGTTGTCAAAGGTGATGAAGAGATGATTATCAAGAAGATAAACTGCTTAGAATCGTGCTGTATTTTAATATCTAGAGCCCAGCGCTGACGTACCAAGATAAATAAAACACTTAGCATTGTATTTCTTCACTCCACTTGGCATGCGATAGGCCTCGCCTTATCCATACCAGGGATATTGCGAGGCAGATTTTTTAAAATTCGCAGATGCGGATCTCAATTTTTCTATGGGATCCGTCCAGGCGGCAAGGTGAAATTCAAAATTTCTTAAGTTTTTAGGGTACCGTAGGATCACTTCGTTATCTGTCTGTCAGTATGTCTGTCTTCAGTCGATTATCGGTATCTAGTTGAAATTAATAGCAAATGCGTAGGTCTTCTGTCCCTTAGAACTCTAAAAAAATTAAGCGTCAGCGCAGTGTAACCTAAACCTTATATCAGTTAAACGCGTTTTGCTGAGATCTAATTCGAATAAGTTTCCGAGCTATGCGTTTCACTCAAAACGTTTATTGCTCGTAACATCACGCTGTTTACGGCCGTGTACATAAGCAGAGATCGTAAAGTGGGTGCTGTCAAGTCTATATGTGATATTATTATGTGGCTGGAATGTTCAGTGTGTGGTTATAATTATTAATATTATTAACAGGTTTTGGCGGAGATTGGATTAGTATTTTTGGTATTTGAGGTACTCGTAGATGGGTCTAAATTATTTCATCACTGCTGCTCTCAAAACGGTGAAGGCAAACATCGTGAGGAAACCGACGTGGGCTACAACCAAGAATTCGAAGACATGTGACATCTACCAATCCGCACTGAGCGCGCAAACGATTACCTACGACACCTACGATACACTCTTTCTCACCGAAAGCAGGCCTGTATCCCAGCAGTTATGCTGCTTATCGGTCTATTGATGTTTTACGTAGTTCTTATTATAGTAGATAACTTGGTCATCTAGGAAATGTCTGAATTCTAAAAGTGACCATTGATGTTTCTTGCTCTTTGCAAGAAACATCAATTAAAAACATGTTTGCAGTCTGAGGTAAAATAATAATAATAGTAAGTACCCCACCGCTGTATCTCTACGTTGACGTCGTGGTGGGGCTTGCGCGCTCCGAACTTTAGGTCTATGCCGGTAGAGTTTACTTTGCCGGAACGGGTCTATTATGATCAGCCAGACCAAGAGAGATACAGAAACCCGCAGGGCAGCATGTGGCGAGCTGTTGGGTAGTAGCGACCCCACGGACCCTACCTCCCGGGAGAAATTTTGTCCTCATCTCTGGCTTGCCTTTATTGGCCGGCTGGAGTGAACACTGACGAGGAACAGAACTCGCACCTCTTTCTTGTCTTTATTGGCTGGCTTGAGTGGAGTTTTACAACAGCAAACGTGCTCGGAGGAAAGAAGTATTCCAGTAAGGTGCTGGTAGGGATCTTGACCGTACTTCCGGGATTGTCCTGATAGCCGTGGAATACCTCTCAACTCCCTCAAGCACCTCAGGAAGTGTTGCCCCTTTGTCGCTACGTCACTATGTGCTAGCGGCCGTCTCCGGGGACCCATTATTGAGTGTGCAAGTCACCCCCTACCATTTTATCCGTGTATACTATATAACATTGGTCAGGCAGGGGACATAGTTCTTCCATAGTTCAAGTTACCCAATCCACTTTAGCCACCCAGAGCCATAGCCCAATATGTTATGTTTTCACGTACAACAATAGTCCTGCACCAACCGGGGGTTGTCCTTGGGTGCACTTGCATAGTGCATACAGGGATAATCTGAACAAGAGTATGTCTGAACTTTAGAAGAGACTGTGACCTCTGAGTTTGTTTCGGCCTTTCTTCTCAGAGTAGTCAGATAGGAAACGACGACCTCATCTAGTTAAAAAAAAAACATGATTGACTTGTAAAAGTGTTTGTACAAACCTACTTACAGAAATAAAATCATTTATCATTTATCAATCGTCGGTTGGTGCCTCCTCATAATTTAAAATTATATAAGGGGCCTCTGCGAGTTGCCTTCGGCTCCACGTACGCCTTCAAAAGGTCCGGGACCCCAGGGTCCCGAGAAATATTAAAAAAAAAAAAATATAACTTCACCGCCGTATCTCTACGTTAACGTCGTGATGGAGCTTGGGCGCTCCTGAACTGTAGGTCTGTGCCGGTAGAGTTTACTTTGCCGAAATAAGTCTAGGGCGGGGAGTCAGACAAGGAGAGATACATGAACCCGCAGGACAGCATGTGGCGAGCTCTTGGGCAGTAGCGACCCCACGGACCCTCTATCCCGGGAGAAGTCTTGTTCTTCACCCCTGGCTTACCTTTACTGGCCGGCTGGAGTAAACATTGACGAGAAGCAGAGCTCCCATCTCTTTCTTGCTTTTATTGGTCGGATTGAGTGGATATTCGCAAGAGCAAACGTGCTCGGAGGAAGGAAGTATTCCAGTAAGGTGCTGGTAGGGATGAGATAGGCCACATGCCCAAAATCATATTCAAACATTAATGCCATAAAATTATCTATCAAATAAAGCCAGTTTCTTGGGTATTAAAAACGAATTTTCTGTTTTATTTCAATTTAAAGTTATTCCCTCTACAAAAAACACCCGATATTTAAAATTGTTTAATCGTATGGGGAAATTTTAAATCGTATTATGGCAAGCCTCGCACTTTATTTCACTGCGTTCATTCAAACTCAACTCAAACTTAATACGTTCATTTAATAAAAAAAATATGTTATATCATGTACTTAAAAGTGATTCCGTGCGACTTTTTATATGATTTGCTATTGTTTTTACAAGCTTTCACCACACAGGAAGGCATAATTCTATTTTTTTTACTCTGTGACTCGTCACGTACTAAGAGCGGTGAGCATGGTTTTAGTTGTATGTGTGTGCGTGAGCGTGTATTTTACTTGCAGGAGCACGGTTCTGGTACTTCGCTTTTGATGTTCGCGGCGCTCCATTTTCCTCTTTTTGTTGATCTGAGATCTAATACTCGTAATTTAAATTTGATTGTCGATAACCCTAGGTAAAACATGCTTATATTCTATTATATTTTTAATAAATGGCAAGTAAAGCCGATGTCGACTTTTCTGCCTATGTCTAAAGTGAGCTAAAAAAACAAGTGTAAACGGGAGAAAAAAAAAATAATAATAATAATAATTCTAAAATAACTATTGGATAAAAGGACTATCATTATTTGACATTGACATTTGTTATTATCATCCTTAGTTATATACAAAGTAATTTACAGAATCATCATAATCTGCTTAGCCTTTTCCCAACTATGTTGGGGTCGGCTTCCAGTCTAACCGGATGCAGCTGAATACCAGTATTTTACATGGAGCGACTGCCTATCTGACCTCCACACCCATTAACTGGGTAATTCGTTACCACTTGGTAAGACTGGTTGTCGTCTTTCGGGCTTCTGACGACCCGTAACGACTGTTAAAGATCCACAACAGCCGGGAACAATGGCTTATCGTGCTTTCCGATGCACGGAGGATCTTGGTAAAGATGGTCACCTATCCACGGAATAACCGTGGCAAACGTAGCTTAACCTGATGGATCGACCCGTGCGGCTGTTATTAGTTAGCCACAGGCCCCTCGTAAAGTAATATAAATAATAAACTGAATAATTTAATAGGTACCTAGTTTAAAATTTTTAAACTAATTTTTTAAACTAAATAAACTTACTAGTAGACTTTAGTAATACCTGCAATACAGAGCTCAGAAAACTAACAAACGATTTCTAATTAGTATATAATACTCCGTAGCCGTAAAACGGGTTTAAGAGAAACGCAAGTGAATAGGAATCACACAGATCACACAAATTATAATCCAACAGAACTTTGCAGTTAGAGCGCGCGCACATTCGCTCGTGGTGGGTAGCTTACTGACTAACGATTACAACGAGAACGTATCGTCACGAATCATAAGTATGTCACGAAAGAAATATCTAAACACCAACAAAAAGCCTCAAATAAAAATCATAGCATTTACAAAAATAACTTATAAATAAATAAAAGAAAAATACTTCTTTAGACAAAAAGGCTTGGCTAAATAAATCTTAGCTTTCTGATGTAAATATTTGAGAATGAGTTTCTTTTATATGATGTTTATTTTGAGTGAAAACGAGTATTTGTGATTGTTACTTGTAAATGACGCGACGATTCAACGAAGTATGTGGAGAAGGAAATAATAATACTTGAATACAGTTTACAGGATGCGTGTGTGAAGTGTCATATTGCATTAAGAAGTGATTTTATGAAGACTACAAGACCTAAAGCGCGGTCACAGTCGGACTGCATAGAAAACAAAAAGAAGCGCGATGACGCAACGCTGATATTTTTTTGCAAAATATGAAGCCATTATCTATTTACATTAAAAAAAAACTATTGATTGGACTAAAAAATTAAATAAATAAATATTAATAATAATAATAATATAACCTGGGACATTTTTCACACAATGTCATCTGATCCCAAACTAAGCAGGGCTTGTACTATGGAAACCAGATAACTGATATACTACATATTATACTACTTTTTTTTGTAAATACATACTTATATAGATAATTACACACAGAAAGCAAATTAAAGCACTATAACGTTAATATTTTGCTTGTAGAATAATCTGACAAAAAATTAGAATGATTGCATCTATATTTGTGTAGTTTATAATCGTTAAAAGATTTTTTTTAGAGGTAGCTTCGTGATTTTTTTCTATCGTATCAAATTAAGTATATTATTGTTTTCAACCCACTATCTAATTAGCATATATCCTGAAGAATATAATATACTTTTCTGATTTAGTTTACTGCAGTAGATCATATACTTTTGGGCATTATAAAACTTGCGTTTAGTTTTTATTTAGGTCCTGTAGTCCCTTAAAGCAGCGGTGGTTTGTGATTTCAGGAAATTACTGGTAGCATGGCATGGAGGCAGTTATTTTATGCTATACAAGTTTTTGCCAGCGGCTTCATTGCCATGTCATCATTTTTCCGGGAAATTAGCCTCACAAACTCTCTATACAAAAAATCATGTCGAACCATAACGTTATCGACGGATAAGAACCAATAGTGTTTATGTTTTAATCATTTTTTTTCGTCTTTCACTTTTTAATGTAGGTAGATTTAAAGTTAATTTGGCTTGGCCTTTAGGCACTATCTCAAAATTCACAACATTAGTGTAGTTATTCGCTATAGAAATTCCATCCACCTAAGCCAAATTAAACTTTAAATCTACCTGCAATAAAAAGTAAAAAACGTAAAAAAAACTGAGATAGACACTATTAATTCTTAACCGTCGTTAAGTTGATTTGTTGCTTTACAAAAGAAGAAGAAACAAACAAACAAACACGTTCGCATTTTTATATTATTAGCAACATTACTTTTGGAGTAAATCTAGGGTACCAAACTTGTATTATATACGAAGCAGAATTTAGAAATATAATCTATATAATCCTTTCCCCATGTAAATAAACGAGATTATATTCTCAGATATATATCCAACCTGAAAGGGCCATAAATCGATAATATGATGAAGCATATGCTAATCCAATACGAAGTAACAGTAAAAGTAAATATTGAGTAGAGATCGAATATTCTTCTCCTGTTCCTTAACACAGAATAATGACTTTTTTTTTGTTTTTAGATGGGAAATCATCAAATAAGTTCTTGGAGGGCGTGTCAGACTTTTACTCACTAAAACCTACCCGTGTTCTTTCAGTTGCTTGTGCTAGGGCCACGGTAACTTTTTCAAACAACCCGCAACCCTGGCGGGTTTCGGCCCTAGCGGACCCCTTCAGCTAGTGCTGACATCTCTTTGAGGCGTGCGAGGAACATAACGCGCCGTCGACCCGGGCCTGGGGGCCTACTCCCTAAGCACGAAGTCCGTAGTTTCAGCCTTCGTTACGGGCGTTTCCTACTCCCTATCACCGACGGACAGATGATTCGTTCAGGACTCGAACGAAGAACGAATGACGACACAATTTGACAGTTGTCCCTACTCCCGATGTGTTTAAGCCCGTCCGAAAAGTTAAGTTTGACACTTGTTTGGACGGCTCGTTATGTCAATTGATACGAGATCAAAATAGTTATCATGCTGACGACAAAAGTAACAAGTTTTAGAAGAATTCGTAACTATGGCTGCCTTTTAATGCTCGAAGAAGGTCAACAGGAAGAGCGGAGGCGACACCGACGACATTTACGCCAAAACTTTCGGATGGCGAGTATTCCCTACGTTGAGTTCGTAGGGAACTAACTATAGGCTCACGCGGGAATTGTTTGAAGACTTGTGTGAGGATATAATACCTCTTTTGCCTGCTGTGTTTTACACAATATGTACACATACTGTGTAAAACACTCGGGCGGACTTAGAAACACCTTCCCTCAACGAGGAACACCTACAACTAGAGCGCAGTAGACAGAGATGAGAATACATCCGCTCATCAAGCCCTTCAGCAAAGGCAAAGAACGTGAGACAGATTAGTGTAATTGCTGAAACGAAATAGGTATAGAAATATAAATAGAAATAAATATAGGCACAATAAAAGTATAGTTTTGTTTTTTATTTAGCACCAATTAAAACTGAATCATTTTAACAATCAACAATACACTATAATAATCAAAACATAGATTTAATGTTATTTATCTATCTGTCTTAAATTATTGTTAATTCAGCTTCTTGCTGAGTCGGCAGCGAGGTGTCGCCGAATACGTGGACATGCACGACAAGGTTTTATTGCTGTAAACAAAAGCGGCTGCTATCTTTCAACTACGAGCCGATACTAATTATTATCCATAAAAAAAATCAAACGCTGTTTAATTTCCTCAAATTCCCAAATTAACGAAACTTTTTATCCCAAAAGAATTAGGTACTTACATAATTACAAATGAACCCAAAATTACTTTATCATTAATACGAATAGAAAGTTATTGGAGCAAATTAACGTTTAACGTGACGTCACTCCGTTAATTTGGTTCTTATAATTAATTTAACGGCAGTCTTATCAGCTGGTTCAGTTTAACGATAACTGATGTTTTTGGTGTAAGGATTTATGATGGTCCATTTAATTTGGTAGGAAGAAACTATACACGCTAAGCTCAGCTTCAGCTGAGCTTTTATCGAGATGTGGTTTTTCATCTAAAAACATACTATACAGGGGGTAAGGGACAGCCCTCCACAAACTAACAGGGTGCATTCAGCTCCTTATTTTGAATCATATTCCACTGGAAAATTTCTCAGGAAAATTTTAATTTTTTAATTTGGTTTTTCAATTACTATTCCTTTATTTCAATTTAAAATTACATTATCTGTACGCAGTACTCCATTTATGTAAATAAAACAGCTACAATAAAAAAAAACAGCAATGGATGTTGAACTACTCTAACGAACGACGCGTGAAATCAGCTGTTCACTTTCTGCGTAGCTACAGAGTTCACCGAACTCACCGCATACCTATTACCTACCCCTCAAATTTATTTCATAATTTAGAGTTTAATTTCTTTTTGAAGTCGATTTAATTATTTTTTAAATTATTTTTTATCGAGTTGATATATTATATTAACGACACTTAATTGTATCAGAAAGTATATATTTATTTAAAATAAAAAGCACAGCCATATCACATAAATTAAACTTATGCTAGAATAATATTAATAACTAAAGGAATGTACCTACATAGCTATTACAGCGTAGGTATATACAGGATATTTTTTTAAGTAGTGCGCAAATTTTCACAGGTTATTATTCTACGCATGAATATGAACAACTTTCACTATGGGACCAAACCAGAAATCGCGAAAAAAAATCAGCTGTTCAGTACATTTATGTTGGCATAATTCGTCAAAATGTACTGAACAGTTGATTTTTTTTTTTTTGTCCTGTATAGTATAATATGTGTATGTTGCTGTCTTAAAATTTAATATACTAACGTAAATAGAGGATAAGAAACAAAAACATATGTGCACGTTACATTAAGTCTGAGTTTGAGTCTTCTACCAACCCCTGCAGGGAATACAAGCGAAAAGTAAATTTACTTGCCAAGTTTATAATCCACCTTGTAGCATAAGAAACGTGTCTTCATTAATCCAGTTTGTGGCGTAATTAGAATGTAGTAATTAACGAATAAAACTTTTATCCAGTAACAGTATGGCATATTAAATATATATGATGGGCGGGTATTGGAGTGGTTATGTGTTTTATATTGTTTCATGTCTGTAGTTACAGTAAAGCTAAGTATACACAAGACCCAACATTCTGATCCATACAAAAATCATGCATTAGATTTTTGTATTGATCTGCTGGGATGAGAATGCTAAGCAGGATATGTGGTGTTACGCGAATGGATAGAATAGGAAATCCTACCTAATATTATAAATGCGAAAGTAAGTTTGTTTGTTTGTGTGTTACCTTTTCACGCCTAAACCACTGAACCGATCATCCTGAAATTATGCATATACGTTGTCAGGTGTACAGGCACAGATATAAGGTAACTTTTATCACGAAAAAAGTATTGTTCCCGAGGAAAACAACAATAACGTTCTAATGATAATAGATGGCGCCACGTGTCTTTCGAATCATGATTGAATTATATTATGATAGAAACTTTAGTAGTGTGTTTAAGAGCTTTTTTTTATTTATTTTAGTACCTACCTAATATATTTTGTGAGTACGATTGACCGGTTTTTCATCTTCTTAACTATCCTAACTAATATTATAAATGTATTTGTTTGTTTGTTGATTACGCTTTCACGCTAAAACGGCCGAACGAACCGGTCTCTTTTAACGCCACCAAAACACAGGCGTGTCTTTTTACCGCTAAAAGGAGTCGTTTCGCCCAAACTACTACTTTTTAGGGTACATCTATTCCTGTAACTGTTCGGCTCGAGATCCTAGGCATGGAGTTAACATCTGATCTAAACTTCGCCGCCACCATCGAGTACAAAGACCAAATTGTGGCCAGAGAACTAGGCATCCTAAATAGGGTGAAGCGATACTTTACGCCTGGACAGCTTTTGGCCCTTTACAAAGCGCAAGTCCGATCCTGCATGGAGTATTGCAGTCACCTTTGGGATGGATCAGCTAAGTACCAACTAGCCGCGCTTGACTCAGTGGAACGCAGAGCTAAGAGGCTCATTGGCGACGTAAAACTGGTGGATGCCAAGCTTCATAGCTTGGCTCATCGCCGCAAGGTTGCCTGCTTGTCGGTCTTCTACAGATTGTACTTCGGTGAGTGTGCCCAAGAACTCCACGACCTCATTCCACCGGCCCCCTTCTACCATCGGACATCTAGACGCACTGCCAGTTACCATCTTACCTAGTTGCTATTCCACCAATTCGCACTAAACGCTTTCAAATGTCTTTTATAATGCGCACAGCAAAAGAGTGGAACTCACTACCTGCTGCTTTTTTTTTTTCTTATTTGCCCCCAAAATTGACCCCATATTCAAAATTTACGTTACACGTCCGTGTTTGAATCACAGAACCGTGTACCAAATTTCAACTTAATCAGTTCATTCGATTCGGAGCAAATTGACTGTGACAGACGGACAGACAGACACACAAGTGATCCTATAAGGGTTCCGTTTTTTCCTTTTGACTTACGGAACCCTCAAAACTACACAGTTAAAAGCTCTTAAATTTGGAACTATGCCTAAAAGCCTGAATAATACCGAGAGAAAGGTAATCTACCAACAATGAATGATCAATGGTCCTATTGAGCGGAATACAATAGTGTCTTCAGTCCTAGAGACCGAATGTTGGTCCTTCCGCCCGCTTTTGTGTGATGGAATAATTTCAATGTGCAAGCGTATTATTCCTTCAATAATCTTTCTAACCATTTATGTTACTTTAATTTGATAGCTCGAGTACTAATCAATCACCTAGTGATATCCTGATGCGTTACTGATTCGAAATCTTATAACAATTGAGTATCAAAATGAAGAATATGAAAAAGTTTTAATCGTTGTAACATATTTATATTTTATTTTAAAGAAAAATGTAAAGAAAGACAACGTCCATGAAGTATTGCATTGTTATGTCTATTATGGTTGCCTGTTAATAAATAAGGAATTTCATGGGCGTGCTTATGTCAAAAGCAAAATAAATTATTGGAAAGAGTATAATTGTGGTTTACGTACTAAGAAAAAAGCCCTTTTGACTTTATCGCTAAAAGTTAGTTATATCAGCCAATAAAATTTTACTGTTGACTTTGGGCCTTCAAAGAGCCCCTAGAACAGCCTAGTTATCAGAAATTTCATTAAGTGGACCGTCTATCTATTTAACAACCTAATTTAAATATAAAAGGGATATCCTAAAACCAACACACGTTTTAATTTCACAATCGAAATTACCTAAAATCTCTAGAGAATTATCCTCTATACATTACATGCGCGTTACAAAAGCTGATAGGAGTAAAGAGGTAATCAATTGTTCAAAATAAAAGTTTTTACTTTTGTTAATCTAGTTCTGACGTTGGCAAGAAAAGAACTACCGTTTACCCACAAACGTTGTCAAAGGTGATGAAGAGATGATTATCAAGAAGATAAACTGCTTAGAATCGTGCTGTATTTTAATATCTAGAGCCCAGCGCTGACGTACCAAGATAAATAAAACACTTAGCATTGTATTTCTTCACTCCACTTGGCATGCGATAGGCCTCGCCTTATCCATACCAATTCGCAGAAGCGGATCTCAATTTTTCTATGGGATCCGTCCAGGCGGCAAGGCGAAATTCAAAATTTCTTAAGTTTTTAGGGTACCGTAGGATCACTTCATTATCTGTCTGTCAGTATGTCTGTCTTCAGTCGATTAAGACCCTTTTGCTCAGGAACTCGTGGAGGTATCTAGTTGAAATTAATAACAAATGCGTAGGTCTTCTGTCCCTTAGAACTCTAAAAAAATTAAGCGTCAGCGCAGTGTACCCTAAACTTTATATCAGTTAAACGCGTTTTGCTGAGATCTAATTCGAATAAGTTTCCGAGCTATGCGTTTCACTCAAAACGTTTATTGCTCGTAACATCACGCTGTTTACGGCCGTGTACATAAGCAGAGATCGTAAAGTGTGTGCTGTCAAGTCTATATGTGATATTATTATGTGGCTGGAATGTTCAGTGTGTGGTTATAATTATTAATATTATTAACAGGTTTTGGCGGAGATTGGATTAGTATTTTTGGTATTTGAGGTAGATCGGTCTAAATTATTTCATCACCACTGCTCTCAAAACGGGCAAATGTCGTGCGGAAACCGACGTGGCCTACAACCAAAAATTCGAAGACATGTGACCACCTACCATTACCTACGATACACTGCTTCTCACCGAAAGCAGACCTGTATCCCAGCAGTTATGCTGCTTATCGGTCTATTGATGTTTTACGTAGTTCTTATTATGGTAGATAACCTAGTCATCTAGGAAATGTTTGAATTCTATAAGTGACCATTTCTTATTTGACATTTTCTGATGTTTCTTGCTCTTTGCAAGAAACATCAATCAAAACAACTTTTGCAGTCTGAGGTAAAATAATAATAATAATATAACTTCAACGCCCCTGAACTCTAGGTCCGTGCCCGTAGAGTTTACTTTATCGAAATAGGTCTAGGGCGAGGAGCCTGACAAAGAAAGATACCTGAACCCGCAGGGCAGCATGTGGCGAGCTGTTGGGCAGTAGCGACCCCACGGACCCTATCTCCCAGGAGAAGTCTTGTTCTTCACCCCTGGCTTGCCTTTATTGGCCGGCTGGAGTGAACACTGACGAGGAACAGAACACGCACCTCTTTCTTGTCTTTATTGGCTGGCTTGAGTGGAGTTTTACAACAGCAAACGTGCTCGGAGGAAATAAGTATTCCAGTAAGGTGCTGGTAGGGATCTTGTCCGTACTTCCGAGATTGTTCTGATAGCCGTGGAATACCTCTCCACTCCTCAAGCACCTCAGGAAGTGTTGCCCCCTTGTCGCTACGTCACTATGTGCTAGCGGTCGTTTCCAGGGGCCCATTATTGAGTGTGTAAGTCACCCCCTGCCATTTTATCCGTGTATAATTTATAACATTGGTCAGGCAGGGGACATAGTTCTTCCATAGTTCAAGTTACCCAATCCACTTTAGCCACCCAGACCCATAGCCCAATATGTTATATTTTCACGCACAACAATAGTCCTGCACCAACCGGGGGTTGTCCTTGGGTGCACTTGCATAGTGCATACAGGGATAATCTGAACAAGAGTATGTCTGAACTTTAGAAGAGACTGTGACCTCTGAGTTTGTTTCGGCCTTTCTTCTCAGAGTAGTCAGATAGGAAACGACGACCTCATCTAGTTAAAAAAAAAAACATGATTGACTTGTAAAAGTGTTTGTACAAACCTACTTACAGAAATAAAATCATTTTATTTTCATTTCATTCAATTTAAAATTATATAAGGGGCCTCTGCGAGTTGCCTTCGGCTCCTCGTACGCCTTCAAAAGGTCCGGGACCCCAGGGTCCCGAGAAATATTTAAAAAAAAAAATATATAACTTCACCGCCGTATCTCTACGTTAACGTCGTGATGGGGCTTGGGCGCTCCTGAACTCTAGGTCTGTGCCGGTAGAGTTTACTTTGCCGAAATAAGTCTAGGGCGGGGAGTCAGACAAGGAGAGATACATAAACCCGCAGGACAGCATGTGGCGAGCTCTTGGGCAGTAGCGACCCCACGGACCCTATCTCCCGGGAGAAGTCTTGTTCTTCACCCCTGGCTTGCCTTTATTGGTCGGCTGGAGTAAACACTGACGAGAAGCAGAGCTCCCATCTCTTTCTTGCCTTTATTGGTCGGATTGAGTGGATATTCGCAAGAGCAAACGTGCTCGGAGGAAGGAAGTATTCCAGTAAGGTGCTGGTAGGGATGAGATAGGCCACACGCCCAAAATCATATTCAAACATTAATGCCATAAAATTATCTATCAAATAAAGCCAGTTTCTTGGGTATTAAAAACGAATTTTCTGTTTTATTTCAATTTAAAGTTATTCCCTCTACAAAAAACACCCGATATTTAAAATTGTTTAATCGTATGGGGAAATTTTAAATCGTATTATGGCAAGCCTCGCACTTTATTTCACTGCGTTCATTCAAACTCAACTCAAACTTAAAACGTTCATTTAATTAAAAAAATATGTTATATCATGTACTTAAAAGTGATTCCGTGCGACTTTTTATATGATTTGCTATTGTTTTTACAAGTTTTCACCACACAGGAAGGCATAATTCTATTTTTTTTACTCTGTGACTCGTCACGTACTAAGAGCGGTGAGCATGGTTTTAGTTGTATGTGTGTGCGTGAGCATGTATTTTACTTGCAGGAGCACGGTTCTGGTACTTCGCTTTTGATGTTCGCGGCGCTCCATTTTCCTCTTTTTGTTGATCTGAGATCTAATACTCGTAATTTAAATTTGATTGTCGATAACCCTAGGTAAAACATGCTTCTATTCTATTATATTTTTAATAAATGGCAAGTAAAGCCGATGTCGACTTTTCTGCCTATGTCTAAAGTGAGCTAAAAAAACAAGTGTAAACGGGAGAAAAAAAAATATAATAATAATAATTCTAAAATAACTATTGGATAAAAGGACTATCGTTATTTGACATTGACATTTGTTATTATCATCCTTAGTTATATACAAAGTAATTTACAGAATCATCATAATCTGCTTAGCCTTTTCCCAACTATATTGGGGTCGGCTTCCAGTCTAACCGGATGCAGCTGAATACCAGTATTTTACATCGAGCGACTGCCTATCTGACCTCCACACCCATTAACTGGGTAATTCGTTACCACTTGGTAAGGCTGGTTGTCGTCTTTCGGGCTTCTGACGACCCGTAACGACTGTTAAAGATCCACAACAGCCGGGAACAATGGCTTATCGTGCTTTCCGATGCACGGAGGATCTTGGTAAAGATGGTCACCTATCGACGGAACAACCGTGGCAAACGTAGCTTAACCTGATGGATCGACCCGTGCGGCTGTTATTAGTTAGCCACAGGCCCCTCGTAAAGTAATATAAATAATAAACTGAATAATTTAATAGGTACCTAGTTTAAAATTTTTAAACTAATTTTTTAAACTAAATAAACTTACTAGTAGACTTTAGTAATACCTGCAATACAGAGCTCAGAAAACTAACAAACGATTTCTAATTAGTATATAATACTCCGTAGCCGTAAAACGGGTTTAAGAGAAACGCAAGTGCATAGGAATCACACAGATCACACAAATTATAATCCAACAGAACTTTGCAGTTAGAGCGCGCGCACATTCGCTCGTGGTGGGTAGCTTACTAACTAACGATTACAACGAGAACGTATCGTCACAAATCATAAGTATGTCACGAAAGAAATATCTAAACACCAACAAAAAGCCTCAAATAAAAATCATAACATTTACAAAAATAACTTATAAATAAATGAAAGAAAAATACTTCTTTAGACAAAAAGGCTTGGCTAAATAAATCTTAGCTTTCTGATGTAAATATTTGAGAATGAGTTTCTTTTATATGATGTTTATTTTGAGTGAAAACGAGTATTTGTGATTGTTACTTGTAAATGACGCGACGATTCAACGAAATATGTGGAGAAGGAAATAATAATACTTGAATACAGTTTACAGGATGCGTGTGTGAAGTGTCATATTGCATTAAGAAGTGATTTTATGAAGACTACAAGACCTTTTTTTTTTTTTTTGTGGATGGGAAATCATCAAATAACTTCTCCCGCTCTGGGTGGAGCGGAAGGGCGTGTCAGACTTTTACTGACTAAAACCCACCCGTGTTCCTTCAGTTGCCTATGCCAGGGCCACGGAATCTTTTTCAAACAACCCGCGACCCCAGCGGCATCGGCCCTATTGGACCCCATCTTTTGCTGATATCTCTTTGAGGCGCGCGTGGAACACAACGCGCCGTCGACCCGGGCCTGGTCCTCACCGGACGGCGAGCTACCCACTACTCACTGTCCGCAAGCCCGCGCCTACGGTGGCCGGGAATCGGCTATCGATTCCCACCGCCCAGGGCGTCTCCTGCGGCGACTGAGGGTGCGAGACTGCCTCTCCCTCACGCGTTCCGCCTCCTCCTTCGCGAGCATTACCGCTTCGCAGAAGGAGGTGACGGCCTCCCATGCACTCTCGCTCCGCACCATGGCCAGGACCAGGCTCGGACGCGAGAGATCGCCGCCGCTGATCGCCTCCGTGAGAACACGGCGGTGCTCTGCCCAAGCCGGGCAGACCTCCACTGTATGCTCCACCGTGTCCTCTGGGCGATCCATACAATGGTGAAAGACTACAAGACCTAAAGTGCGGTCACAGTCGGACTGCATAGAAAACAAAAAGAAGCGCGATGACGCAACGCTGATATTTTTTTGCAAAATATGAAGCCATTATCTATTTACATTAAAAAAAAACTATTGATTGGACTAAAAAATTAAATAAATAAATATTAATAATAATAATATAACCTGGGACATTTTTCACACAATGTCATCTGATCCCAAACTAAGCAGAGCTTGTACTATGGAAACCAGATAACTGATATACTACATATTATACTACTTTTTTTTGTAAATACATACTTATATAGATAATTACACACAGAAAGCAAATTAAAGGACTATAACGTTAATATTTTGCTTGTAGAATAATCTGACAAAAAATTAGAATGATTGCATCTATATTTGTGTAGTTTATAATCGTTAAAAGATTTTTTTAGAGGTAGCTTCGTGATTGTTTTCTATCGTATCTAATTAAGTATATTATTGTTTTCAACCCACTATCTAATTAGCATATATCCTGAAGAATATAATATACTTTTCTGATTTAGTTTACTGCAGTAGATCATATAGTTTTGGGCATTATAAAACTTGCGTTTAGTTTTTATTTAGGTCCTGTAGTCCCTTAAAGCAGCGGTGGTTTGTGATTTCAGGAAATTATTGGTAGCATGGCATGGAGGCAGTTATTTTATGCTATACAAGTTTTTGCCAGCGGTTTCGTTGCCATGTCATTATTTTTCCGGGAAAGTAGGCTCACAAACTCTCTATACAAAAAATCATGTCGAACCATAACGTTATCGACGGATAAGAATCAAAAAATGTGTATATCAGTTTTTTTCGTTTTTCACTTTTTAATGTAGGTAGATTTAAAGTTAATTTGGCTTGGCCTTTAGGCACTATCTCAAAATTCACAACATTAGTGTAGTTATTCGCTATAGAAATTCCATCCATCTAAGCCAAATTAAACTTTAAATCTACCTGCATTAAAAAGTAAAAAAAAACGTAGGAAAAACTGAGATAGACACTATTAATTCTTAACCGTCGTTAAGTTGATTTGTTGCTATACAAAAGAAGAAGAAACAACAAACAAACACGTTCGCATTTTTATATTATTAGCAACATTACTTTTGGAGTAAATCTAGGGTACAAAACTTGTATTATATACGAAGCAGAATTTAGAAATATAATCTATATAATCCTTTCCCCATGTAAATAAACGAGATTATATTCTCAGATATATCCAACCTGAAAGGGCCATAAATCGGTAATATGATGAAGCATATGCTAATCCAATACGGAGTAAGTAACAGTAAAAGTAAATATCGAGTAGAGATCGAATATTCCCGTCCTGTTCCTTAACACAGAATAATGCCTTTTTTTTGGATGTGAAATCATTTAATAACTTCTCGGAAGGCGTGTCAGACTTTTACTCACTAAAACCTACGCGTGTTCCTTCAGTTGCCTGTGCTAGGGTCACGGCAACTCTTTCAAACAACTCGCAACCCTGGCAGTCATCGGCCCTACTGGACCTCTTCAGCTAGTGCTGACATCTCTTTGAGGCGTGCGTGGAACACAACGCACCGTCGACCCGGGCCTGGAGGCCTACTCCCTAAGCACGAAGTCCGTAGTTTCAGCCTTCGTTACGGGCGTTCCCTACTCCCTATCACCGACGGATGGATGATTCGTTCGGGACTCGAACGATGAATGTATGACAACACGATTTGACAGTTGTCCCTACTCCCGATGTGTTTTTGCCCGTCCGAAAAGTTAAGTTTGACATTTGTTTGGATGGCTCGTTATGTCAATTGATACGACATTAAAACAGTTATCGTGCTGACGACGAAAGTAACAAGTTTAAGAAGAATTCGTAACTATGGCTGCCTTTTAATGCTCGAAGAAGGTCAACAGGAAGAGCGGGGCCAAACCGACGACATTTACGCCAAAACTTTCGGATGGCGAGTATTCCCTACGTTGAGTTCGTAGGGAACTAACTATAGGCTCACGCGGGAATTGTTTGAAGACTTGTGTGAGGATATAATACCTCTTTTGCCTGCTGTGTTTTACACAATATGTACACATACTGTGTAAAACACTCGGGCGGGCTTAGAAACCTTCCCTCAACGGGGAACACCTACAACTAGAGCGCAGTAGACAGAGAGATGAGACTACATCCGCTCATCAAGCCCTTCAGCAAAGGCAAAGAACGTGAGACAGATTAGTGTAATTGCTGAAACGAAATAGGTATAGAAATGTAAATAGAAATAAATATAGGCACAATAAAAGTATAGTTTTGTTTTTTATTTAGCACCAATTAAAGCTGAATCATTTTAACAATCAACTCAATCACTATAATAATCAAAACATAGATTTAATGTTATTTATCTATCTGTCTTAAATTATTGTTAATTCAGCTACTTGCTGAGTCGGCAGCGAGGTGTCGCCGAACACGTGGACATGCACGACAAGGTTTTATTGCTGTAAACAAAAGCGGCTGCTATCTTTCAACTACGAGCCGATACTAATTATTATCCATAAAAAAATCAAACGCTGTTTAATTTCCTCAAATTCCCAAATTAACGAAACTTTTTCTCCCAAAAGAATTAGGTACTTACATAATTACAAATGAACCCAAAATTACTTTATCATTAATACGAATAGAAAGTTATTGGAGCAAATTAACGTTTAACGTGACGTCACTCCGTTAATTTTGTTCTTATAGTTAATTTAACGGCAGTCTTATCAGCTGGTTCAGTTTAACAATAACTGATGTTTTTGGTGTAAGGATTTATGATGGTCCATTTAATTTGGTAGGAAGAAACTATACGCGCTAAGCGCAGCTTCAGCTGAGCTTTTATCGAGATGTGGTTTTTCATCTAAAAACATACTATACAGGATGTAAGGGACAGCCCTCCACAAACTAACAGGGTACATTCAGCTCCTTATTTTGAATCATATTCCACTGGAAAATTTCTCAGAAAAATTTTAATGTTTTAATTTTACTATTCCTTTATTTCAATTTAATATTATGTTATCTCTACGCAGTACTCCATTTGTGTAAAAAAACAGCTACAATAAAAATAAAAAAACAGCAATGGATGTTGAACTACTCTAACGAACGACGCGTGAAATCAGCTGTTCACTTTCTGCGTAGCTACAGAGTTCACCGAACTCACCGCATACATAGGTATGCGGTGAGTTCGGTGAATTCTAACCAGTAACTGATGCTCCGATTTGTGCATAAAAACACAAACAAATCAGGTTTATTTGATTCTCATAACGTTCCTGAAATAATTTCATGTACCGGGCATCTTAGTATGATATACTGAATTCACCCCATCAGTCTGCGGAGGGCTGTCCCTTACACCCTGTATAAGTACAGCATGTATCAGAAAAGTGTGGTCATATTTAAGAGTGTGGTAGAGACCATAAAACTGAACGTTTTTCTCCATGGGACCAACTTCGTAAACTGTCTGTTATTAACTGTCCCATACAAAACTTCAACACCTACTCGACCCAAATGTGTTGTCGCCGTGGAACGAACAACATTGGCTATTAGAAGGCATTTCAAGCAAAAATTCCGATACTTTACAATTTAGGTTCCTATGTCTTCTAGAGCAGGGGTTACCAAACTTTTTCATTTCGCGGCGCACTGACAGGTTTAATATTTTGTCTCGGTGCCCTAGCTAGTCGAAATAGGGTGCAATGATACTAGGTAGATTGCCACAAAAATTAAAACATCAACAATATAAAACTGAGTTTTATATTTGTATTTGCACAAGGATATATTTATTATATAAGAAAAAATCCTTTCTTCCTAACGTAATATTATAAATGCGAAAGTAAGTTTGTTTGTTTGTTTGTTACCTTTTCACGCCTAAACCACTGAACTGATCACCCCGAAATTTTGCATATACGTTGTCAGGTGTACAGACACGGACATAGGGTACCTTTCATCCCGAAAAAAAGTACTGTTCCCGAGGAAAACAACAATAACATTCTTATGATAATAGATGGCGCCACGTGTCTTTCGAATCATGATTGAATAATAATAATAATAATAACCTTGATTGAATTATATTAATATAGAAACTTTAGTAGCGTGTGTAGAGTTTTTTTTTAAATTTATTTAAGCACATTTTGTGTGTCGATAGACCGGTTTTTCATCTTCCTAGCTATCTTACTCGTAACTAATGTTATAAATGCGAAAGTGTTTGTTTGTTGACTACGATTTCACGCTTTAACGGCTGAACAGATTTGGATGAAATTTGGCACTTGGGTAGACCATGACCTGGAGAAGGACATAGGCATTCATTCATTCACATTCATCCTGGATCGCAGACGAAGTCGCGAGCAACAGCTAGTAGGAAATAAAATACAATGGCAACTTTGTCAATGTGACGTGTGAGCTTGGTGATCTCCAATATTTTTCAAAGTGTGGGATAAGGCTTGAATCCGCTACTCTCATTTCATATTTGTTTTTTATTACAGCTACAGCTGAAAATCCGGCTTCACATAAATCAGATGTTGCAAAGGGAATAAGAATTCTTAGAGCTTTTATTTTGTAGTTTCTGGTGAATAGTGAACAAGAGCACTTCATGCCACCCCTCTGTACTCTTTGTTTGAAATGATGTTAATTTAATCATTTTAATCGCTAAAAACTTACAACAGCATATTTTAACGCTTTTTTGTAATTCTCATTGTCGTAGCTAGTGCTCGTTTACCTTGATAAATGAACTATACAGACATTCGTTCCAAAAATATATAAGCACTACTACTAAGCCAATTTTCCTGGGTTTGATGAACAGGTCGGGCAACGTGTTGTTGTTTTTTCTATATGGAATTTCTCAGTAGCAGCCTGGAGTCTAGATTGCCCGGTTGATGGTAATAGGTTCGCCCCCTATTACATGGGATTTAAAAGTAACTGGCGAAATGTGGGTCTAAGTGAAATATAAATACATACTGGATTAGGTACAACTCTGCCTAACCCTTAGGGGAATACTGGCATGATGTTATGTTGTTTTATTCAACATTGCCTTATAGTTCATCTTAATTCCTCAGAAACAACCTACGAGTAATTATTTCACTAACACAAACATCACACACAAACTCCCAAACCAAGTATAATAATATTGTGTACTTAATATATTATAATAATAATATGTTTTATGTACATAATTATTTTCACTTCCTGTAACTTATATATTTCAAATAATTTCCAAGTTAAACATTATTCTCTAGTTTAATATATAACTTAACGCACATACTTAACAATTCACTTAAACCCGACATTGTTGTATCAAGACACAGGCCATTTTCCGGGGCGATATCATCGTTAGGGCGTTTGCGCACTACAAGGAATTTTACTGTCCGACAGTCCGATTTTTCACGATCCGATGTGGCATGAATAAAACGGATGATTGGCTTGTGCACTTGTGCGTCTTTACTCGGATCGGTGCGGTGCAGTTCAGCTAGCTCTCTTTGAAACTACACGCCACGCACGCGTAGTTACGCTAGGAACGATGAGTACGTTCCGGAATGGAGAAAAGTAAAATGTCAGACGGTAAAATTACGTATAGTACACAAACTAGTATATATTAAGTACAAAAATTTTAAGGATAGATTCATTAACTTAAGATAGACATTTCTTGAAAAAATAATACATTTCTATACGCTAGTTTCCAAGAAAAACACCAAAAACCATTTTGTTTTAAAAAGTCAAATTCAACATCCTGTGTATTAATGGCTAACGGTACTCTAAGCAGATAACAATGGTTGCTTGCCTGCACACGTGCGGCGGCGGCATGTCCCCCCTTCGCCCCTCTGCCCCCGCCTTGCGCGGGAGATTCCGTTCGCTAAAATTAAGTTACTGAATTGTGCGTGTTGTCTGTGCGAAAATTTTCGGTATTCATCTATCGGAATATGGCAATGTGCTATCACGACGCAGGTGAAATAATGTGAAATAATAATGCCAAAGACCTAGTGTATGGGAACGACGATCATACAATCCGTACAGGGGAATAATTACGTGCGCGAATTGTGAGTGCATTTGACGTGATGTCCAGTGTCCATCAAGTCATTATCTTAATCGCGCTAGACAGTGTGTGCGACAACAAGGGCGTCACATCCAACAATTGATGTGATATGTATAAATAACTAGTAAATTGTGTAAATAAGTGTAAATCTGTTAACGAATTTTGACTATTTTTAACACGCCAAGTTAATACAAAACGTTAGGTAAGTTGTTATAATTTTTACATTAATTTAATACTAAAAAAAATAACAAATTGTATTAACTTGTCAGTCTAAAGCCTGAAAAATTGTGATGGAAAATTAAAATACGATAGATTAGCGCAAAGGTTAATATCGTTTCTTATAGTCTACACTACTTAGGTATGATAGCTTCGAGTAGCATAGCTTGGGATGGAGATTCGATCACAAGTCAGTGCAGTCCTAGCGATGACGTAATACCGGGTTTAATGACCCTGAGTTTTTTGGGGGTGCAGTCCCAGATCAATTGAGTCAGTATACAGTATGTTTTTAAAAATATTGTAATTTTTGTGTTAGAAAAACTGAAAAAAAAAACTAGCCTGATTATTTGAAAAAAAAATGCTAGGACCGTATTTCTATCGTATAGATAGACGTTCCCTGAAAAACGTTGACCCTGTATATATTTATGGCGTGCCATATCGGACCGTAAAATATCGGACTGCCGGACAGTAAAGTTCCTTGTAGTACACAAACGCCCTTAATACTGGCCTATCCCGTGACTCCGGGAACGCGGCAAACACTACCTAACTAGGAGAATATTCTCAAGTAATTACTATGGTAATAGGAATCATGAATATTAAAAGTATAATCTTGAGTACAGATTAACTTATCTGGTAGATTAGAATAACAAATTTTGAGGATATGGTTTTAGTACTGAGTTGGGTAAGATTGGCATAAGTTGTTGCTTTCGGTAACTGTATCCATACTATATTATGCAGTGTGTATCAGAAAGGTGTAGTCAACTTTCTTAATGAGTCTAACATCGTACATAATCGAGAAAAAAAAAAATCGACTTCGAAAAGAAATTAAAGTTATTTCTTAATTTTAATTTTGGAATTAACTTTAAACTTTAATTTCGGAAGTCGGTATCTTGTGATCTGTATTTTAGTTTTTTGCCACCAACTTCCGAAATTAAAATTATTTCATAATTTCGAGTTAATTTCTTTTTGAAGTTTATTTAATTTTTTTTTTTTATTATTTTTTATTTCGTAATTTTTGGTTTTTAGTAAAAACTGGAATTTTTGTTTGTAATAAACAGTTAACAGCTTTGTTATAAATATTGCACTAGAATTTGACAAAGGTTTTGAGATGTTTTCCCTTTATACACTTATAGTTCATTATCTTGAAAACTACTGAACCGATTTTGATGAAACTGGCACTGTTCCCTAAGTTGAAGTAAAATAAGCCAATAAAAATTAAATGGGCACGATCTGAATAATAGTTTCGGAGAAATGCGTGGACAAACATACATACATACGAATCGAATTGATAACCTCTGTTTGTTTTTTTTTTTGGAGTCGGTTAAAAATATCAGCTGTCCCGTACAAAGTGAAATAACTTTTCATGCCTTAAGGCGCTCGTGCTCGCCCTCACGGGATCATTAGCGTGTAATGTAGCAATCCAAGATTCGATTTTGAGACGTTCCAGTACTGCCTCACTGACTGATTAGCATTTGCCTGTAATAAAGTAAAGCCAAGACCCGATAAGGTTCGCATTCATGTTACAAATTGTATCTCGGGAGCTTCCACTCACCACTATTCAATTATAGGTGAAGGGTCCTGTGAATATACTTGTTAACGTTACCAAATAACAAAATAATAACCGATACGTAACGTTATTTCAAGTGTGATACCATAGTAACGTTACAAAAATTTACCGTTACTTGATGACATTACCAGTAATATAATGTTAATTAACATTAACGCAAAATACGAGAAATATTGATTTAACGGTAAAATAAAATATGTATTTACATACTGTTATAACCTTATGAATCATTTATACATCAACATCAATCTACTTAGATTTGATGTACTATAAAATAAATATGTTCTTAGATTTCGAAAATGTAGCTAAGAGAAAAAAATATGTAATTATGGTTATAATTATGTACTTAAGTATTATACATATTTTTTACTGTCGAGAATCACTTATAACCGTTAAAAAATAACGTTAAATTTAACGTTGAAATATATGTATCGTTAATAAAGAATAACGTTAAAACAAAGCAAAAATAATGTTAAAATTATTACCGTTACTTTAATATTAACGTTAACGTTAACGTTATTAACGTTATAAAAGTTTACCGGTATTTAAAGCTCAGTTACAAATTGTATCATTAAAGCTTGCGCACTGTAATGCTCGTTTTTCCCCACTCACTAATGAAATGCCCTATTTTGAAAAGGCGAATTCACCCGGTGAGGAAGAGCCATTAAAGAAAAGTGAAAGCACTGAATATAGAGTACAGCTTTTGTTTAAGCTGATCCATTCACATAAGTAATTATTTTGTTATAAACTTCGTACAAGTATCTCTAATCACAATACATTTTTGGCATGAGTAATTCAATGTGTAATAACTCTACTCCAGGACTCGTCTGCTCCACCAGCCAGCGGTCATGGCCACTGCCACTTCAGCTGGCTTACTCTGCAAGCTACGGGTATGTCGGTAACTTCTGTTCTTTTCCGACTACCTGTATAGGAAAACAGGTTACGGCCGTGAATTAAAAACGGAGACTTCGAATTTAAATAACGTTCTTTATAATTTATTTAACGTTACACAGCGAAGGTTTTATGTCTGTCTCCTAGCACAGGGAATAGAGAAAAAGGAACGAACTGACAGCAGTTGTTGGTTTTATTAAATCATTTAGTGACAGTGTTGCTATTAGTCAAAAGTAAGAATCGATTAATTTTTGCACATTTAAATCGACTAATTACCAACAACCTGAATTTCTGATGAAGCACTCGCTTTTTACAATTCGTTCGCAAGTTTGGTACAATAGTGAGTATTAACTGATCAATTGATTAACTATGTATAACTATGCAATGTGGAGACGACAATACGGCAGTAAATGAAAACACTAGGAATACTAGTATAAAGAAGTATTGTGAAACTATCAAATACATCCTATCATCGAAATTAAAAAATGTTTTTTTCAAACAAATTAAATATGAGCTATAAAATGAAATTAAACAATTTCGAGATTTTTAAAGGGTGTAGAAAACAAGTTAGACCATCATAGAAAGCAATAAGTTTACTTTAAAAAAAAAGTAAAAACCGCATTCAAAAACCTAAAACGAATAAAAAAACTTCGCAGCTTCTGAAGTCGGTACCAAGCTAAGGTGCATTGAAGAGTTGAAGACACCGAATTCAGAAGCTTTAATTTCGGAAGTTAGTGTCTTTGGTTTTGTATTTTCGTTTTTTGCCACCTACTTCCGCAATTAAAGTTATTTTTCACTTTGTAGTGTTGTGGTATCTACCCCACAACTATTCGGATACCATTACATACTAGATTCTAAGTAATAAACAGTGACAGGATGTTGTTATAACATCAACATACACTAAGTGGAAATAAATAATACGTATTATTAAAGATTTTGATTTATCAAAAACTTTAAGTCAAAGTCCATAAGTTACAGGGTACCCTCGAAAGAGCTGTGATCGACCTTGGTAAAAAAAAAACTTTGCAAAAGGGCAAATACGAGTATACGTCGCGCTAAGTCGTCTTAGAAGTTTGGAAAGCATAGTTTTGTCAAATTCGGGATAAATTCAATAAAGCGAGCACACAACAACAGATCATTGATGGAAATAACGAAGCTACGAAATCTGTCTCGTGATAACCAACGCCACACTCAACATACGACTCAAGTAGCGCAAATTGATATTACCATTAAAATAATCTATACCCAGATTACATCTCATATCAATTCCAATAAGCCCAAACACGGCTAGGATATTTATTTATTTACTGATAGGAGAACCAACAGCTAAGACAGTTGGATAACAATTGTATATAAAACAAAAAGCCAATTACAGTTTCTCACGAGTAGAAACAGAAAAAGTAATAGAAATCTTAGGATCACTAACAAGCACGATAGAAAAGAATATACATATAAATAATACACAATAAGTACTATGCACTTTTAAAGAAGTCAGCGTTCAGCCGACTGCGTGCTGAATAGGCTTTGGTGGTAAATGGGTCAAATGAGAACTCTTTACAAAGAATATTGAATTTCCAATGGATAAAAGGACACAGTGGGTCTTTGGGTAACGATGCAGCGGACGAACTTTCTAGGAGGGCATCCAGTGCGTCAGTCTATGGGCCCGAACCAATCATACCCATCCCCTTCAACCAATTACGCAGATGGCTGCAAGAGATCACCCAAACAAAAGCAGAGGAGTGGTGGTCCTCGGCACCAGGGTGCAGGCAGTCCAGGGAGGCTATGCCAAGCCTGGATGGCAAACTAACCAGGCGACTCTTACGCCTGGATAGGAATGGCCTGCGCCTGATGACGGGGACCATCACAGGACACTGCTCGCTGAACAAACACTTTTACACAATGGGCATAACGGACAGCCCTCTGTGCAGAGCTTGCATGGAGGCTGAGGAAACCGTTCCGCATGTGCTCTTCGAGTGCACAGGCGTTGCCCAGATTAGAACAGAAACCCTCGGGACACCCAAATCTTTAACAGATGTTCTGAACAGACCAGAAGCCGTAACCAACTTCTGGAGGGAGGTGGGCTGGTTGGAATAAACCCCGACGGCCGCTATGGCTCACGCACAATGGTCCACTTGAAGGATTAAGTGCGGAAACCAAACCCAATAACATAGAACATAGAATATTGAATTTCTTACTTAAAAAACTTAGGAAAGAGCAAACTATACTTAAACTTAAACAAACAATGAAATAGTTTTTGGCACAAAAAGCATATTCTCTATTACCGAATTTTTAAATGACTCATGGTGATAGTTATAAATAAATAAATATAACTAACATTGTAGTAATTATGCCTATATTATAAATAATTGATTATGTCATTGTTTATTAATTTGATAATTGTAATCTGTAATTTTAATAATATAATTGGATAATGTAAATGACTGAATATAAGAAATTTGTTTAACCGTGACTGTTATCAAATGTATAAGTGTAAAAGTTAAAAATTATTGAGTCAATAATAATAATTGTATGTACTTAGATATTTGTACGCCGTGAGAAATGACAGACATGTCGTAAGCCACTTTTATTTTAAGATCTTGCATGCATGTATTATTTTAATTCTGTATGTATACACATGTTCGAGCAAATAAAATTTCATTCATTCATTCATTACTCGCTCGCACTATGTATGAGTTTTGTCTGTAGTTAGAAGAGGAAAAAGGAATGGAGATAGGCGGATTAAATCTAACTGATCTCTGGGGGACATTGAAACGCAGTTTCTGCAGAAGTTTTGGATATATTGTTTTATTACGGAGTTCCGGTGGCTTCATAAAAATTTAAATCAATGGTTCTGATACCATTGATTTAAATTTGATTCGTCATTGTCGCTTAACTATTTTAATCGAGATATCGACAGTCGTGAAATACTTATTATCATTGAGGAGTTCCCGTGGCCACCTGTGGTCTTCTTCATCAGTTCCACTTCACCAAATGATACTTTCTGAATGCAAATGCTTGAATTGTTGATGAAAATACCAAAATCGCTATATGTATGTCTGCCTATAATATTTGAGGAGTTCTCTGAATTCCTCATAGATCCCATCATCAGAACTGGATTTTAAAAATTGGGATCAATCTGGATATACCTATATCCTTTCAAATAAAAAAATAACTTTCCAAATCGGTTTACAAAGGACAGAGTAAAAAATACAACCGAATTGAGAACCTCCTCCTTTTTTTGAAGTCGGTTAAAAACAGATGACGGCGCCAAAGTAGCGACAGTATCATAAATTTACTCAATCAATCTGCGTAGCCTTTTCCCAACTATGTTGAGGTATGCTTCCAGTCAAACTGCCGCGAAATTCCAAATTTTTGATAAGAATATTTTTAAGTAATGCCAAAATAGGGTTTGAAATGTTCGAATTACCGGGCCTGTATCTATATTTACTTAATAAATTGTTCTAAATGGATGTAATGTAGTATAAATTGCTTTTCATTTGTCACACACGCAACGCAAAAAAGCAATTATTTTCGTTTAAATAGCTTACAAATCAACAAAGGAACCAATAATTAAATATTCACTGTATACAAAAAATTTCATTGTGCCGCGGAACAGAGGCAAACCGAGTTATCGTGTATAATTTACTCTATTTTTGTCCGGAGTGTTTGTCGTTCGTCTACTGTGCACTCCGGCGCTTCGTTAAAAGGTTTTAGTTAAATACACTCGAAGGATATCTACATTTTTTTTTGACAAATATTTTAAAAGTTCTTTATTTTTGAACTAGTTTTTCTTGACGATTTTGTTTTAAATTCAATTGGGTCAATTATATTTGTAATCATCATCTGCTGAGCCTTTGCCCAACTATGTAGGGTTCGGCTTCCAGAGCGACTGCCTATCTGACCTACACAACCCAGTTACTGGGTAATACGACACCCACAGATCTTAAAAGCACAGACCCCCTTGGTCAGACTTTCTGGCTTCTGACGATCTGTAACGGCCGAGACCAACGGCTTAACGTACTTCCCGAGGCACGGAGCGGTATTGGAATGTAAAGATGGTCACCCATCCACGGACCAACCGCGGCAAGCGTAGCTTCTCCTGATCGATCGACCCATGCGGCTGTTATTACTTAGCCACTGGCCTTTCCTTAGTCACAGAATTATATTTATAATCAAATCTGCATAATTATTTCTGAGGAAAACAATCTTATTGTTACTAAAATAAATGGTTGTAATATCTAGACTTCCCATGCTAAATAGTTCAGGATACTTTCTGGGTCTCCGACTTCGTTATCAGACCAAACTTTTGCTGGTTTAAAGTTTACTTAAATAGTCGTAAAACAAGTAAATGATTACCCAACCCAATACTTTTTAGTTACATGACTGTTAAAGCTTTACGCGTCTAGTAGTACGTAGGTAATCCCGTCATCCATGGACAGTGCTGAAAAGTCTCATAGGTACGTTTGTAATAAGTATGCTGATGGCAGACTTGCGCGTTCAATTTAGTCGCATATGTACTCATTACTCAAGTAAACGATCGCTCGTTGCGATCGTAATCGCTTTCTCGCGCGACAATCGGTTTAAGGTTGGGACGCAGGGTCAAAGTAGGTATTTGATGGCAGTAACAAATTGGTTAATAATACTTCCCCGAGCTAAAACATAGAAAGAGCTCTATTACAAGAAAAAATACGCAGGAAAAAACAAACACTTACAATGTGCTGAAAACCAAAAATACGTTTGAAATAAAACAATCTATCTTCAACCAAAAAAAAAAAACAACTTAAAAATTGTTCAGACCATTTCTGTTTATTTTCCCGGTAAATTATTTACATAATTACTTGACTAACTGTCTGTTTTTCCGTATTTATAGTCCTTCCCTGCTTACCCCCTGGGATAACTCGAGTTTACTGTAGGGCATCACCCAGTTGATATTTTAACCTTACCTTTTTTTTGGCCAGTCAGGAATTTGTGACGCATTCATTCGGATTTGTATTTCTTAACAAACCCTATTTATTTCTAGATTTTTATTTTTGGCTGTAAGACTATGTTAGACCTAAATGCAGTTTTTTAGCATGCCTTTCATTTGCGCTTTTCAGTAGATTGATTGATTGTTTTATTTTTTGTTATTAGATAATTATATGCTGTTTTCTTGTGACAAAAATGGAAAGGAAGAAAAAGGTGTAAACATTTTATAGACCACAAAAACAACTTAAGGGCGGCTAACCCGTCATACTTTTCATACAAACGCTCGTACATGATTATAACGTTGAAACACATATTTATTTCAAAAATTTTAAACTAATATGTATCTTGTGTACTGTATGTAGGTTTCTATAAAAGTCTAAAATAAAAATTTGAAGAATCAAATTCAGTGTAAGCCTCCAAAAATCCGCTTTTTCGCACAAATTTTACCTTAATTTTGGCCGTTCATAATGTACTCATAAAATGATAAAAGTAAAGAAAACATCGGCTTTAAATCTTCGCAAATGTAATGGAGATTCTAAATGATATACAATTATTTCAAAAACTTTTAAGGCTTACTCAAAAACACGTATTTTCATGAACAAATTTTATGAAATTTCCGCACACTATTTCTCGTACAATGTTATCGCGTTCTCACTTGCTTGTTATTACTTCCCACTTGCGCTGGACAAAAAACAAGCTTTTCGACTATGCTCGCGTTGACGATAGACGGTCCGGGAAGGGCCCTCTTAAGCAGATTTTTTCTTCACGTTGCTCTGCACGTTTCCTTATAAATGCAGAACCACACACTCCCTATTTATTTTATATACAGTCTCTAAAATATTTCTCGTTTATGCAACCGGGCCACAAACATAGTAACTAAAGGTTTAATTTTTGCTAAATGTGAAAGCTATACATGAATGAGTTCACACGAATGTATTCATGTTATCTCATTCGTGTTAAAAATAGTAACTAATGGGGTTAGGGCAAACATAATTAGACAAAGTTCAACCATTGGTTAACTACGGATCAAAAAACCATCCAAAAAATACTTTTGAAAATGGACCCAAGACTATACTCCAGAACTTTATTTTATTAAAGTGAAAGATGGATTGTTTGTTTTATTTGTGCACTTATTTATGTAAATAACTGAATAATTAACGTTTCCTTTGTTAACTTTGTTTATTCCGTGCTTGTCTACTGTTCTTGTTTCCTTTTTGATGAATGTGGTGATTTTGATGAATGTTGACATGACTATATTTACTTTGTAAAGTATTATATTATTTTAATTTATTGTGAATGTGAAGACTATGGTCGTTGCTTTTTTTTTTGTTTGTTTTATTTTTCTTTCAGTTATTTTTAATCATCGTCTGGCAGTTTGAGTAATTTATGCGGCCTACCCCAATGTACTTTCTTTGGTATTGGTCGTCGAATCGTTGAGCTCCTTAAGTTCTGAGTTGAGCTGCGCGATTACTGACAAATGCGTGCACTGACTGGACAGGTCCTCTCAATCTGTGTGGTTCTTGCCTCAAAAGACCATTTCAGACACCAATCTACATGGTCTTCACATGAACTGACCAAGATTATGTCTGGACTTTATAAGAGACTGTGACCTCTGAGTTTGTTTCGGCCTTTCTTCTCAGAGTAGTCATAGGAAACGCCGACCTCATCTAGTTTAAAAAAAAAAAAAACATGGTTGACTTGTAAAAGTGTTTGTACAAACCTACTTACAAAAATAAAAATCAAAGAAAAATATGATACAAAAAACTTTTTCGAAGAAAACGATTTTTGTAAATTTTCGGTATCCATCATCAATGTTCCATCTCAATCGGCTAAAAACGGGATGTGAGTGGCTTAGTTCGGTAGATAGGTAAAAGTATTAAACAAATGAAGTATTGACAGATTGATTGAAAACAATAAACCATGCATCAATATAATAAATATTTGGACCAAAAACTTGGTCTGAGAGGACAACCAAAGGGCTTTGTGTACTAAAAGGAATTTTAATTCAAATTCAAATTCAAATTCAAATTCAAATTCATTTATTGTTTGTCACAGGTGAAATATCAGTTCTTATGATTATTATAAAGGGTCGCTGTAACATACCTATAAGGTGTACAATATTTAATGTTTGTTCCATACTTATTTAACATTACAATCATTATTCGTCCTAAATAAACGTCCATCATTCGTCATGCATTAATATAAGTGTTTATTCACAGTCAGATAAATAAGCAATAGGTACATTGATTTCATACTAATTAAATTATTCATTAATTTCATTAAAATTAAATTACTCAATTATACCGTACAATTTAAATTGTTCATTAGTGTCATTAAATTTAAATTATTGGTTGATGTCATACAAATTAAATTATTCATTGATTTCATTAAATTTCTCACTTATGTCATACAAATTAAATTAATCATTAAGGCAGCTTATCTAAAGGTGTAGTCACCTGTATTTTTGTCATTAAAATAGTCATTGATTGAATAGTAGGCTTTACTTATCAAGAATTGCCTTAGTTTTTTTTTAAAACTATGTGAGGTTACACTGCTTTTTATATAATTTGGAAGTTTGTTATATATTTTTACTCCTATCCCAAATATGCTAGATTTAAACTTAACTGTCCTACACTTAATTCCGCTTAATACATTTTTATACCGTGCACTTCTCAATGTGTCATAATTATTTAAATCGCGTTTTATCATTACTGCTGCTTCGTAAATATATAGCGAAGGTAATGTCAAAATGTGTAATCTTGTAAACTCTGTTCTACATGAATCAGTCTGTTTAAGACCACAGATACTTCTAACACACTTTTTTTGTGCCCTAAATGCATATTCTCTATTAGTTGAATTTCCCCAAAAAAGAATACCATATTTTATTGTAGAACCTACGTATGCATGGTAAGCGCTCAGTAATGTTCTCTCGTTAACAACTTTCCGTAGCATGTAGAGGGCATATGAAAACTGGTTTAATTTTTTACAAACATGATCAACCTGCATTTTGAAGTTTAGTTCAGAGTCAATATGAATACCAAGAAACTTAGTGTTGTTCACTTGTTTTATTTGTTCGCCTTTATAATGTATATGTAGTTTTTGTTCCGAATTAGTATTTTTATTTGTGAATGTCATATAACTTGTTTTTTCAATATTTATTTTTAGATTGTTTACATTCAACCATTTTCTAATATCTTCAAGTGATTTATTAATGTTTATTTCATAATTCTCTTTATCTTGGTTTGTAAAAATAGCTGTACTATCATCTGCAAATAGTACCATTTCCTGTTTTATAATTTTTGGTAGGTCATTTATGTAGATGATAAACAAAAGAGGTCCAAGAATAGTTCCTTGGGGCACTCCATACAGAATAGGTCTAGGATCTGACATATATGTTTGTTCCAACTTTTTATCATTTGTTATTTTTGTTATTTGTGTAACTTGAAGTCTGTTTGATAAATACGACTTTAGAAGATTTAGTGCATTACCTCTTACCCCATATTTTTCTAATTTGTTCAAGAGTATTTGATGATCTACGCGATCAAAGGCTTTTGACATGTCCATAAAAATGGCAGTCCTTAAAAAGTTAAAAAGAGCGCTACTAGTGGATTTGCCTTTACGAAACCCGAACTGTTCATTTGCAAATATGTCATTAGTTTCAAAGTAGTTATATAAGTTATTATAAATTACTCTTTCAAATATTTTTGCGAAGACTGGTATTAACGCGATTGGTCTGTAAGATTTCATCTCTTCTTTGTCGTCTTTTTTAAATATGGGATTTATAACAGTTAATTTCAGCTTCGAAGGAAACAATCCGTGTTCAAGGCACAGATTTATAATGTGGCTAAGTACTAGAGCAATGAAATGCGATACACTTTTAACTATTTTCGTGTTGATATTATCGTACCCTGTACTATTAGTATTTTTTAGCATTTTTATTATTTGGCCTACATTAAGCGGGTTTGTTGGTTTCATAAAAATTGAATTGGAGTTATTATACGCCAGTGTTTTTAGAGGTACACCACTGTCCCTAGGAGTTGGTTTTACATCGTCAATAAAAAAGTTGTTAAATGACTGAGCTATGTCTGTTGGTTTAGTTACTATTCTATCATTTACTATTATTTGGTTTATTTCCTCTTTAGGTGTTACAGTCTTGTTACTGTTAATGATTTTCCACATTGCTTTACCTTTATTGGTCGCTGAATGAATGTAGTAATTGTTTTGTGATTTTTGCGTTTTGTTTATTATAGTTCGTAGTCTTTTAGTATATTCTTTAAAGTGTATTTTGTCTTTCGGATTTGACGTTAGCCTATACTTCCATAGCAATTGACGTTTTCTTTTTGAGCATAACCTAATTCCCTTGCTTAGCCATTTTGGCTTTTTAGTAATTGGTATTTTTACTCGTATTATCGGAAAACACAAGTCGTAAAATAATTTAAATAGATCGTAAAAAGTATTGTAAGCTATTTCTGGGTCATTACTTGAGTAACAGTCTGTAAAACTAAGACTCTTAATGCATTTGCTAAATATTTTAGTATTTTCTTCACAATAATCTCGTTTATATTTATACCAGTATTCAATGTTGTAGCTTTTCTTTACGGGGCATTTTAATAATTGAGCTGTATGATCCGACAACGAAAGTTCAAGAACAGTAGATTTGGCTCCTCTTATGTTATGCGCTATGTTGTCAATGCATGTCATGCTACTCAACCTTGTCGGTTGATGAATACTTAATTTTAAGTTATAACTCGCTAATAATTGCTCGAATTGTTGAGATATTTTGTTACTTTTTGCCCTGTCTATGTTGAAGTCACCGCACACTATAATTTTTTTGTTAGAATAACCTATTTTCGTTAGTAATTCTGCAAGTCGAGTAAAGAATAAGTCAATTTGGTCTAGTCTACTTTTAGGTGGTCGATAAACGCATAATATTATAATTCTGTGATCACAAAGTTCTATGCCACTACATTCAAAAATATTATTGACACTAAGGGTTTTGGCTTCTGTTACAATTTTAAATTTAAATTTTGGTTTTAACAATATACATGCTCCCCCATTTCTATTACTGCGTGAAAAATTATCCCCTAATATGAAATTGGGCAGTTTAAGTAGTTTGGTGTCTTCAATAGTCATGTTATGTTCAGTAATGCATATAATGTCAATTGGATTGTTATCATTATTGCCTCCCAATGACTGTCTGGTAGTTCGATTATTTACGAGGAGGAGGAGCTCGTGGCTAAATAATAACAGCCGCACGGGTCGAACCATCAGGTTAAGCTACGCTTGCCGGGGTTGGTCTGTGGATGGGTGACCATCTTTTCATACCGAGATTCCTCCGTGCCTCGGAAAGCACGTTAAGCCGTTGGTCCCGGCTGTCATTCGTGGATCTTTGACAGTCGTTACGGGTCGTCAGAAGCCCGAAGGTCTGACAACCAGTCTTACCAAAGGGTATCGTATTACCCAATAACTGGGTTGTGGAGGTCAGATAGGCATTCGCTCCATGTAAAATACTGGTATTCAGCTGCATCCGGTTAGACTGGAAGCCGACCCCAACATAGTTGGGAAAAGGCTAGGCAGATTGATATGGCACGCCATAAATGTATACAGGGTTATTAGTTAAACACCAACAACCTCTTAAGGGGTCATTGTACTCATCATTATGAACAACTTTTACTATGAGACCAAACCTGAAATCGCGAAAAAAAATCAGCATTTTGACGAATTATGCGAACATAAATGTACAGTACAGCTGATTTTATTGTATATATATATATATATATATATATATATATATATATATATATATATTTATATGATGAGTACAATGACCCCTTAAGAGGTTGTTGGTGTTTTACCAATAACCCTGTATACTTTTTGTGCACTATACGTAATTTTACCGTCCGACATTTTACTTTTCTCCATTCCGGACCGTACTCATCGTTCCTAGCATAATTACGCGTGCGTGGCGTGTAGTTTCAAAGAGAACTAGATGAACTGCGCCGCACTGATCCGAGTAAAGACGCACAAGTGCACAAGCCAATCATCCGTTTTTTTCACGCCACATTGGACCTTAGAACATCGGACTGCCGGACAGTAAAATTCCTTGTAGTGCACAAACGCCCAAAGAAGGAAAAGCACAGGAAAAGCTTAAAATTTTCCAAAAAAAAAAAATTTCTTTATAGTTGTGCTACCTACCCCACACAAATTCGTATACTTACCACTACTTTTTATGTAAATATTAGTGACAGGTTGTTACTATAACATCATCAACATACACTAAATGGAAAAACCGGCCAAGTGCGGGTCGGACCACGCACAATGAAGGGTTCCGTAGTTGATAACAATTTATCCCAAAAACAAACAACATTGTATTGTAGTTGAAAAAGATGTTCTCCCACACATTGATATACGTCACGGTTAATTCTCCAACTGCAAATTCAAGTTTTTAATCTCAAAAAATATATTTGTATGTCATATCAAATACGTAGGTTTATGGTCCCTTGGAGTAGTTTGATTTATTTGCGAGTTTAAATGTCACATAGATGGCCGCATTTTTTATTGTGTTGACTAAGAAACTTGTTTATTTTTTTAAAGCTCCAAGGGACCATAAACCTACGTATTTGATAATAATTTCAACTTGTTACCTCCACGCGTTTCTGAGAAAAAGGGTATTGACAGACAGACAGACGGACAACGGATCCTATAAGGGTTCCGTTTTTCCATTTGAGGTACGGAACCCTACACCCGAACTCAAAAACTACCCTAATTGTTAATAACATGTCTATGAGACCACCGCGCAAGCTTCTTCTACCATATGACAAAAGAATATTCAAAATCGGTCCACAATTGACGAAAATATCGATATACAGACGAATTGAAAATCTCCTCCTTTTTTAACCGATTTCAAAAAAGGAGGTTCTCTATTCGACTCGTATGTATGTGTGTTTGTATGTCCGCGATTTTCTCAAAAACGTATGAACCAATTTTGATGATTCTTTCACAAACGTAATCTAAATACTTTCAGGAAGGTTTTAGTATATAAGACATTAGGTAATTATTCTTATGTACGAAGTTATATACATAAATGTACTGTATCTGCGGCATTTCTAAGCGGCTTTTGATGATTCTTCTTTCATTCGTCTTGGGCTTATGTATTTGTATAATCAACTACAAAAGGAAAAATAAAAATACATTAAAAAAGTATAAACCAACTTCAAAAACCTAAAAGGACTAAAATAACTTTCATAAAAAACTTAACAGCTTATGAAGTCTGTGTCTTCAATTCTTCAATGTCAATGAACCTTAGCTAGCTTGGCTCCGACTTCAGTTATGAAAGTTATTGTATTCCTTTATAAATGATAAATGATTTTTATTTCTGTAAGTAGGTTTGTACAAACACTTTTACAAGTCAATCATGTTTTTTTTTAAACTAGATGAGGTCGGCGTTTCCTGTCTGACTACTCCGAGAAGAAAGGCTGAAACAAACTCAGAGGTCACAGTCTCTTATAAAGTCCAGACATAATCTTGGTCACTTCATGTGAAGACCATGTAGGTTGGTGTCTGAAATGGTCTTTTGAGGAAAGAACCACACAGATTGAGAGGACCTGTCCAGTTAGTGCACGCATTTGTCAGTAATCGCGCAGCTCAACTTTAGGTTTTTGAAGTAGGTTTTTACTTTTTTAAAGTTACTTTTTTAAGAAGTCGGTAAGAACAGTGTTTGACCTATTTTTAGCAAGTACCTAGTATCTAGTGATACAGTAGGCCAAGTTTACATAAAAGATTGTAACGAAAATCTGAACAAAAGTGCCCTCACAATAATGACGAGCTGTGTTTACAAAATTCAATTTGTGGAAGACTGTTTTTTCGCACTGTCATTTATTTGATTACCTACCGAGTTTTTGGGTGACTAATATTCTTGCGGCATCTGTTACACCGACGTGTAACTTTTTAAAAGAGACCACAAATATAAAATTGAGTTTATTTATTTGTTAAAATCTCCCTTACACAACACGATAACAGTACGATAGTGACGTCGATTATAAATATATTATTAACATATTTACAATTCAGTTACTTGTTTACGATTGAGGGGCTCGTGGCTAGGTAATAACAGCTGCACGGGTCGATCGATCAGGTTAAGCTACGGTTGGTCGTGGATGAGTGACCATATTTACATACCAAGACGAGGAGGAAATATGGTCCGTGCCTCGGAATCGTCCCATCTGTCATTCGTGGATTTTTGACTGTTATTTTTCTGATCTACGTAAATCTGTGATTCTGATGATGATGACGACATCAGAATAATAACGGTTCATTGTACAGGCTGACGGACACTACAGAGGGCCGCACGGAACTTTTAACCGACTTCAAAAAAGGAGGAGATATAATATGGTCGTCTGTATGTATTTTTTTAAATGTATGTTCATCGATATTTTCGTCAATTGTGAACCGATTTAGAAAACTCTTTTTAATTAGGTAGAGAAGTTTGCGCGGTGGATCCATATACAAAATATTATTATATATTAACTTTGCATGGGCAGTTTTTGAGTTAGCTTAGATAATACGTATTTAATCCACTTTGTGTACCTTGATGGTGTTCTAATAGTTCCTGTCACTGTTGTTTACATAGCAAGTAGTGGTATACGAATTGGTATGGGGTAGATACCATAACTAAAAAATAAAAAACTTTTTTAGAAAAAAAAAAAAAAACAAACAAAACACTACAAAATGAAAAATAACTTTAATTTCGGAAGTCGGAACCCGACTTTTTTGAAGTCGTTTGTTTTTTAGGGTTCCGTAGTCAACTAGGAACCCTTATAGTTTCGCCATGTCTGTCTGTCCGTCCGTCTGACCGTCCTCGCTTAATCTCTGTGACCGTTAGCACTAGAAAGCTGAAATTTGGTACCAATATGTATATCAATCACGCCGACAATGTGGTAAAATAAAAATTGGAAAAAAATGTTTTATTAGGGTAGCCCCCCTATATGTAAAGTGGGAAGTGATTTTTTTTTTAATTTCAACCCTAACGTGTGATATATTGTTGGAAAGGTATTTAAAAATGAATAGGGGTTTACTAACATCATTTTTTGATAATGCCAATAATTTCGGAAATAATCGCTCCAAAAGTAAAAAACAATGTGTCACCCCCCCTAACTTTTGAACCATAAGTTTAGAAAATATGAAAAAAATCTGAAAAGTAGAACTTTATAAGGACTTTCTAGGAAAATCATTTTGAACTTGATGGAAACAACAGTTTTTGTACAAAAAAGACAAAAAGCTGTACAAAATAATTTCTGGACTATGTTTGTAGTATAATCGTATATGCAAGCATTTTTTTTAACTTCGTTTACATATTTTATTATATTTTTACGGACGGGAAACTACGGAGCCCTACACTGAGCGTGGCCGGTTTTTTTTTTTTTGTATTGAAATGCGCTGCACTGCGACTTGTCTGGACATAGGCCTCACCAATCACAAACTGTTTAACTCAGTCCATTGTTTCCTTCGAGCAGTTAAAAGTCTTACGTTTCTGTAATTTCACCGGTAAATCTTTCATCGAACCAGAATTACAATTGAACGTCATATCGATACTGGAATTAACATTACACACATTTACATTTTATTGTCTGATATGACAGATTTTAGTTATCACCTCCCAAAACTTGCACATTTCAGCAAGATAATAAATTAAAGTATTTAATATTTACAATATAGGGAAGCATGGTTTCTCTCATAATATTTTTGTTAGAGGCGTTAATGGATTCTATGAAAAATCTCTAACTTTAACCTTAAGAGTAAAGTTTTAAATTGAGTGTTGACTGTTAGGTGTAAACATTGTTAACGTTGTTGGTCTAGTGGTCACAAGTGCTACTGCTGAGCCTGGGTTCGATTCCCAGGTCGGCCAGTGTTATGAGGTTTGTACCCGACTGCGGCGAAGCCAAAAAACCGGTCAAGAGGGGGTTCCGTACCATCATATTAGGTTAGGGAAAAAGTCTTTTCGCATTATAGTATGTATGAACTTGTAATAAAATCTCTTTGGCTATACTATTTGTATCTGGCTGGTTTTGGTATCATTGAAAGTTTAAATTTTAAAGAACATAATTCCAAATTCAAATTAGGAAAATGTGTGATTTTCATTTGTTTTTCGTACCGTCAAGATGAGTGAATCTAATGAAGAAATACGATACATTTTAAAATTTTACTACAAAAAAGGTAAAAATGCCGCAAAAAAAATTTGCGATGTTTATGGACCTAGTGTAGTATCTGTGAGAGTAGCACAAATTTGGTTTAAGCGTTTTCAATCCGGAAATTTTGATGTCAAAGATGCACGTCGCTCTGGTCGCCTATTACGGATAAAATGGATGCCATTTTTGTAAAAGTGGAGCAAGTTTGGAATATCAGTAGTTATGACGTAGCGGAAGAACTGGAAATTGACCACAAAACAGTTTTGGCGCATTTGAAAAAAACTGGGCACACAAAAAAGCTCGACATTTGGGTATCTCACGAGCTCACTGAAAGAAACCTAATGAACCGTGTACTCATTTGTTATTACGACGTAATGAAACCGAACCATTTTTGAAGAAGCTGATAACTGGTGATGAAAAGTGGATCACGTATGACAAGAACGTGCGAAAAAGGTCGTGGTCAAAGGCCGGTCAGGCTTCACAGACTGTGGCGAAACCCGGGTTAACTCGCAACAAGGTGATGCTGTGTGTGTGGTGGGATTGGAAGGGCATTATTCATTATGAGCGGTTACCACCAGGCAGGACCATCGATTCTGAACTGAGATTAAAGCAAGAAGTTGAGAGAAAGCGGCCGGAATTAATCAACAGAAGGGGTGTGGTTTTTCATCATGATAACGCTAGACCTCACACATCTTTAGCCACTCAGCAAAAATTAAGAGAGTTTGGCTGGGAGGTGTTAATGCATCCGCCGTATAGTCCTGACTTTGCACCTTCAGATTTCCACCTGTTTCGGTCTCTTCAGAATTCTTTAGGCAGTGTCAGGTTAACATCACGAGAGGACTGCCAAAACCACTTGTCGCGATATTTTGACCAGAAGTCCCAAAATTTCTATAGCAATGGGATCATGTCCCTACCTACAAGATGGCAAAAAGGTATCGAACAAAATGGTACCTACATACTTTAGTTAAATATAAATAAACTATATTAAAAAATGTTTTGAATTTTCTTAAAAAATGCGAAGAAACTTTTTCCCCAACCTATTATATTAAAAAGTATGCTAACCAGAGACATCGTTTTATTTTTCCTGTAATCTATACATAAACTTCTATCACATAGAATAATTTCAGATTTTTCTCTATGAAAACTTCGGAGATAAGGGGGAACGGTATTTTTTTACATTTTTCATCCAAATCGAAAACTATTCCGGTAAAAAAAAAAGAAAAAATGTTTAAGAATGTGCAAGCAGCGTTCTTTCATATGCCCCTAGTAGCTCCAGTTCGAATTTTTAAGACCCCCTTTCTGTCCCTGTTGCAAAAAAAAAAAAACTATTATTTCTTAAACTTTATAAAAGATGGAAATAAGATGGCCTAATTTTCCTCCAAAATTCTCATGCAGTCGACATCTTCTTAAAGGAGATGTTTCAAAATGGGCCAGGTCTCTGTACACTACCTCAAAAAATTTGGGAAAATACAGATAATTCATTTAAATGTATACTGTTGTGGTAGGGAATTGCAATTATCAATTATTTTTATCGACTTTCAACATGGCGTCTCACTGATTTAGTTACTTTATGCATAAAAATCATGACAATAAACCATAGATCGACCATTGATCATAGAAAGAGGACTGTCAGCTGTCACAACAGTGTCACTTCAGTCCTTTTTTGTCATGTCAAACGTCATGAATCAATCAAAATGACGGGTTTTCGTTATGTTGCAATTTCAAGTGTAATTAATTGTGGTTTACCAGCAAACGAAGCCATTTTAAAGTAATTAGACAGTTGAGAACTATTTTAAATATATTTCCCTATTTTTATGTATAGTGTACACGTACCTGGCTCAAGGCCCATACATTTTGGAACATCTCCTTTAACAAGACTTCCGACTGCAGGACCTTGTTTGGAGATAAAATCGGTCATATTGCTTCCATTTTGTTTAAAGTTCACTTTTTACGCAGTCCGGCTTTTTGATTTTTTTATAATTACTTTTTTATTCCATCAGGAATTTCTCGACTCCGGGCTACACAGAAGTTCCTGTTTGCCATTAACCGGGAACAGATCTGGATCTGTTTATCTTCAGTTTATTTTCTAAATTGGTTGTATGGTGTGACATACAGCCACGACAAAGTGAATAATCACTTTACATAGGTACTTTTTTGTTCACACGATAAAATAATTGAGACACTAGATTTTATCAAAGTTTCTAATTTGAAATAAGAGCGTGTCGGACCACACACATCTAAGGGCTCCGTATTTGGAATAAACCCATATAACCCCGACCTCTATATCCATCCATTCGAAGAAGAGGACGGAGGGGGAGGGGTAGGAATGGTCAATAAACATCTATTTTCTTCAATTATTTTAATATTTTAAAATTATAAAAAAAAATGTCAGAGTACTTAACTAATTTGTAAAACTTTTCTCGAATAATAAAAGCACTAGTCCGAAAAAGTGGCACTTTCCTCACAATTTGGCTACTTAGAAAACGCACTTTTCGAGCACACATGCATCGTAAAATATTTTCTGTTTAGTCGTAAGATCATTCTGCAATAACTTAGTAAGCTTTGCTTCAGTGTAAGCTTGTTCAACGTGTAAATACCCTATTTTAAAGACGAGCTCTTAGGACTGAGTAATGGTGGCTAGCAAATGCGGAACAACATTGGACTGAATGACTGATGTTTGAGCCGAGAGGTATGATACTCCAGTAACGGCGTAAGACTATACGCAAAATTGCAAAAGAGTTATCGCACAGCAATTAACTTTTTACTACTTACCCCCAGGCTCACAGACACCAGTGATAGTTATTTTGGTGAGTAAATATGTGTGCGCATCTTACATTTAGAGCGTTCACGTACCTTCTCCCTACCAGCATCAGATCTCATTTTCTAAATGTGTTGGTATTTTATTTCTTTCATACAATGTATGAAGACATTTTGATTTATAATGATAAATGATAAATGATAAATGATTTTTATTTCTGTAAGTAGGTTTGTACAAACACTTTTACAAGTCAATATTTTTTTTTAAACTAGATGAGGTCGGCGTTTCCTATCTGACTACTCTGAGAAGAAAGGCCGAAACAAACTCAGAGGTCACAGTCTCTTATAAAGTCCAGACATAATCTTGGTCACTTCATGTGAAGACCATGTAGATTGGTGTCTGAAATGGTCTTTTGAGGAAAGAACCACACAGATTGAGAGGACCTGTCCAGTCAGTGCACGCATTTGTCAGTAATCGCGCAGCTCAACTAGCTCAACGATTCGACGAACAATACCAAAGAAAGGACATTGGGGTAGGCCGCATAGATTACTCAAACTGCCAGACCATGATTAAAAATAACTGAGAGAAAAAATAAAACAAACAAAAAAAAAAGCAATGACCTACATAGTCTTCACATTCACAATAAAGTAAAATAATATAATACTTACAAAGTAAATATTAATGTCAACATTCAGTATGCAAAAATAAAAATAATATAAAATAAAATTGGAGCAGTTCAATCCCAAGCCTTTTTGTCCTCAATATAATCTTTAACGGTATAAAAAGCTTTCTGACACAACTGGCGTTTAATGAATGATTTGAATTTATTAAGACTCAGATCTTGAACGTGGCTTGGAAGTTTATTATAAAAGCGTATACATTGACACCTGAATGACCCACCTATTTTCTTGAGCCTTGTTGGAGGTACAACAAATTTGTGTTTGTTCCTAGTATTTATATTGTGGATATCACTGTATTTTTTAAACAATTTAATGTTTTTATGGGCATATAAAAGATTTTCAAAAATGTACTGAGAAGGCAAAGTCAGTATATTAATCTCCTTAAATTTCTCTCTGAGAGATTGTCTCGGACTTAATTTATAAATGCATCGAACAGCTCTTTTCTGCAAAACAAAGATAGTCTGAATGTCGGCTGCATTTCCCCACAACAGAATACCGTACGACGTATAATAAATAATGATGAATTTTTTAAGTTTCTATAATTTTATTATAAATAAAAATACCTATTTACCTCCCTCGACCATAGTTTTTTTTTTTTTCTAGATCAATATATCGCCAACGCGCTGTTCTAGTTCCGTGATATAAAAGGGGTAGGTAGTTAAGGGTTAAGTTGCGTTGTAGTGTATCTGAAATACATAAAGAATAAACTATTGAATGATTGAACTTAAGAGCATACTCCACCTCGTAATTGCTTTATCACTCGATGTCACTTGCTCGTCATATAGCGACGAGGTCTACTTGACTATGTGACAGTTAGATAATTTCAACCTTAATGAACTTTCAATTGATTGGGATTTGCTGTCAATACTGTTAAGCAATTACGAGGTCGAATATACCTACGTAAAATATAAGTCTGCGCCACATTGGAAACATAACATCCTGTATATGGATGTTGCTTATATCATCCCACCTTCGATGGTTGTTGGAAGACGGAACCCATTTTTATTATTAGCTAGAACGTGGCCCGATCTGTGATGAGATGCCATCATATCGCACTTCCAATATGCTGTACTGTGTCCACTGTTTTGGACGATACGATATTATTTTATTTCCTTTAAGAAATTTAATATCCAAGTCCGACATCCCGCTCGGTCACAAATCCCGGCCTTGGTATAATGCAGAATGTGCCCACGCTGAGGCCCGAAAAGAGACTGCCTACCAAGCCTGGGTCAAGGCCCGCGACCGCAAAGTTAGAGCGCGCAGGGTTCGCGCGAAGAAGAGAGCCTTTAATTCTGCCGCCAAGTTCTGCAAGCGGGTTTTGCGTAGGGCACGTTTTGACCATGTCGGACATATCGGGGCCAGGCTGGCTTCGCACCCTCCGGGTAGTAAACAGTTCTGGTCCCTGTCTAAAGCGGTTGAAACGAATTTCTGTCGTCCCACTTTACCTCCTATGATGAAACCTGATGGGTCGCTGGCTCACTCTGCAACTGAGAAGGCAAATTTATTTGCATCTCTCTTCGCAAGCAATTCACGTCTGGACGCTGGCTCAAAGCAACCACCTACTGTACCTCATTGTGACTCCTCGATGCCGGAGATCGCAGTACACATTAAAGAGGTCCGAAGAGTATTGTGCAGTCTAGACGTGAACAAGGCCAGCGGGCCTGACGGCATTCCAGCGAGAGTGTTGAGGCAGTGTGCGCCTGAACTGTCTCCTGTATTGACACGTTTGTTCCGCCTCTCTCTTGAAAAAAGAACGGTGCCGAAATCCTGGAAGCTTGCAAATGTACAACCAGTGCCCAAAAAAGGCGACCGTGCAGACCCTGCCCATTACCGTCCGATCGCCATTACCTCCATTCTGTGCAAAGTTTTGGAAAGGGTACTGAACAATAAGTTGCTGAACTACCTTGTAGACAATGATCTCCTCAGTGACCGTCAATATGGCTTTCGCCGGGGACGGTCAACTGGCGATCTTCTTGTGTATGTCACGCATTGCTTTGGCGAAGCCATCGAGAAACACGGCGAAGCACTGGCTGTATCGCTTGACATCTCGAAGGCCTTTGACAGGGTCTGGCACGCTGCTCTGCTCAGCAAGCTTCCTGCTTATGGCATCCCAGCTGATTTTTGTAGCTGGATATCAGATTTCCTTAGTGAACGGTCGATTAGAGTAGTTGTTGATGGCTGCTCTTCTGACCTTATGGCTATTGATGCCGGAGTTCCTCAGGGGTCTGTTCTCTCTGCAACTCTTTTCCTGCTCCACATCAATGACCTGCTTCGGCCTGGTATTGTTGGGTACGCAGATGACAGTACAGTTTCAGAGAGATACTTGTCCAGCGCAAAAACCAGCGGGGCTGAAGTTCGTTCCTTGAGAGAGGCCATGGTAGAGCGGACAGATTTGACCTTGAGCTTTGTCTCCCAGTGGGGTGATGATAATCTGGTCTCTTTTAACGCCACCAAAACGCAGGCGTGTCTTTTTACCGCTAAAAAGAGTCGTTTCGCCCAAACTCCTACTTTTCGGGGTACATCTGTTCCTGTAACTGATCGACTTGAGCTCCTAGGCATGGAGTTGACATCTGGTCTCAACTTCGGCGCCACCATCGAGTACAAGGCCCAAACTGCGGCCAAGAAACTGGGCATCCTAAATAGGGTGAAGCGATACTTTACGCCTGGACAGCTTTTAACCCTTTACAAAGCGCAAGTCCGATCCTGCATGGAGTATTGCAGTCACCTTTGGGATGGATCAGCTAAGTACCAACTAGCCGCGCTTGACTCGGTGGAACGCAGAGCTAAGAGGCTCATTGGCGACGTAAAACTGGTGGATGCCAAGCTTCATTGCTTGGCTCATCGCCGCAAGGTTGCCTGCTTGTCGGTCTTCTACAGATTGTACTTCGGAGAGTGTGCCCGAGAACTCCACGACCTCATTCCACCGGCCCCCTTCTACCACCGGACATCTAGACGCACTGCCAGTTACCATCCCTACCTGGTTGCTATTCCACCAATTCGCACTAAGCGCTTCCAAATGTCTTTTATAATGCGCACAGCAAAAGAGTGGAACTCACTACCTGCGTCTGTGTTTCCGAACGTATACAACCCTAATCTTTTCAAAGTGAGAGTGAACAGGCTTCTTCTGGGTAAGCTCACTCCATCGTCGACTTTGTCTCTGTCACCTATGACCTAGACTAGAGTCAAGAGCAAACCCATCACAAATAAAAAAAAAAAAAAAAAATAATGGATCAGCCAAGTACCAACTAGCCGCGCTTGACTCGGTGGATGCCAAGCTTCATAGCTTGGCTCATCGCCACAAGGTTGCCTGCTTGTCGGTCTTCTACAGATTGTACTTCGGAGAGTGTGCCCAAGAACTCCACGGCCTCATTCCACCGGCCCCCTACCCCCATACCATCGGACAGCTAGACGCACTGCCAGTTACCATCCCTACCTGGTTGCTATTCCACCAATTCGCACTAAGCGCTTCCAAATGTCTTTTATAATGCGAACAGCAAAGGAGTGGAACTCACTACCTGCGTCTGTATTTCCGAACGCATACAACCCTAATCTCTTCAAAGTGAGAGTGAACAGGCTTCTTCTGGGTAAGCTCACTCCATCGTCGACTTTGTATCTGTCACCTCTGACCTAGACTAGAGTCAAGAGCAAACCCATCACAAATAAAAAAAAAAACTATTTTATTTAATCGAGAAAAGGTGAGATGTTAATTACAGAGATACAAGTCTACATACAAGTCGATAAAATTCTTGACCACTTTTGACAAAAACTCCTAGTCTGTAAGTCTTCAACGTATGGTGATGGGAACAGACATTCAATGTTAGGCTAGTACAGCAATTTTATGGGCGACCTACACATATAAAAAAAAAAACTGGCCAAGTGCGTGTCGCATCATGCACAATGAAGGGTTCCGTAGTTGGGATGAATTTATCCCAAGAACACACTTAACATTTTAGTTGATAAACATGTTCTTCCATACATTCCAACTGCAAATGTAAGTTTGTACGCACCATACTGAAATATTTACCATTTTATTTTAAGACCATAGACTTATTATAAGTTTTCCTGTAATCTATAGGTATAGAAGTACTTTCTGTAATTTTTTATTTTTTTATTTTAGGCTAAGCAGTTACGGAGATAAGGGGGGGCAATGGTCAATTTTCGTCTATTTCCTTAAATAACGTTAAAACAATTTATTTTAAAATTATAAATCAAATATATTTGAGACCCTCACAGTAAGCCCTTTCATTTGATATGTCACACGGTACAGTTTAGGAGTGAGGCGTATTTATCGAAACAGTTAAATAAAACAGGTTCCTAAAAATAACAACATGGAACGGATATCCCAAAACCAAAAAAAGCTGTTCCTGCCTGTTTCGCCTGTTCCACAAGTTCCACAATCTACAACTGCTACAACAGACCAAAACATTGCCGTAGGTAACTGGTGTAACTGTTTACCTGTGTAACATGCTGTTATCTATCTAGCTTATGGATGTTTACTTTGTTAGAAAAAGAGAGATACAACGAAACTGACCTGGAACAGTTTGGAACAAGCTCTTTTCTCTTCTGACTTATGGTAATTGAAAGAGATAGCATCTGTTCTCTGGAACAAGCTCTTTTCTCTTCTGACTTATGGTAATTGAAAGAGATAGCATCTGTTCTCTGGAACAAGCTCTTTGCTTTTCTGACTTATGGTAATTGAAAGAGATATCATCTATTCTCTGGAACATTCTCTTTTCTCTTCTGAATTATTGTAATAAAAAGAGATAGCATCTGTTCTCTGCCTGTCACTGTTGTTAACGTATTCGATTGCACACACAATTCGTCAAAATGTACTTAACAGCTGACTTTTTTTTCGCGGTTTCTGGTTTGGTCCCATAGTAAAAGTTGTTCATAATTATGAGTATAATGTCCCCTTAAGAGGTTATTGGTGTTTTACCAATAACCCTGTATATGTATCCAAACGTGCAACAAAGTCACATAATCTGTGTTTCCTCGCTAAAAGTGTATCCAGGTTGGATATTATTTCCCAATTTTGGAGCGAAAGTGCTATTTAGAGAACGTTCGGGAAAAATTTAAAAGTGGGTAAATATTGGAGATTTTTATTCCCAATATTTTTAATTAAGTAGACCAGGGTAAAATTATGAACAGGTTTATAAAATACGTATAAAGTACCCAATGTAGCCACATTATATAAAATAACTCAGTTATTGCAAATTTTTGTTTTATGTTTATTGTATGCTTTTTATTTATTTATTCTAAGGTTTCTTTATTGCAAAACTCACCTCAAAATTTGTGGCTTTTAATGAAAATGCTATAGGTATAACTTTGGGGAAAATTTATCAAGTATGGGGAGATTTCACAACTGAATTTGGAGACACAGTTTTATGAGAATGACCGTTGACGTTTGACATCTAGTAGAAGCAAAGTTTTCGAAATCTTAAAAACTTTTATGTTTATTCTAGCTTAAATACTATTTATTTATTCAATTTAAATATGTAATTAAGCTGTCAGTCTTAAGCCTGCAAAAACATGAAGGTGGTTTTTACTTCAGAAATCTATGTACTGAATGAAACTAGGTAGGTACATAAGTACCTAACTGCTTGCAATCAAAGAGCACACTCTTCTGGTTGCAATGGAACAGTCTGTTATTTCGGAACAGGATTTTGGAACTGTTATTTCCTTGGAACTGGAACAGGTGAAACAGGTTTCTACATTTACCTGTTACAGACCACCTCTAGTACAGTTTGCGAAACTTTTTTTTAGTTTTCTTATTTGCTTCCCAAAATTGACCCGTGTTCGAAATTCATTTATTTACGTTACACATCTGTGTTTGGGTCACAGAAATTCATACGTGTGCCAAATTTTAACTTAGTCGGTCCATTTGTTTCGGAGCAAATTGGCTGTGACAGACGGACAGACAGACACACGAGTGATCACTCGTGTGTCTGTCTGGGTCTGTCCTATAAGGGTTCCGTTTCTTCCTTGTGTGTATGTGTATCTGTTACCATTTTTCTCGGAAACGGCTAAGTCAATTTTGATACGGTTTCTTGTTTTGTGCAAGTCTCATTCCAGAGCATGTTTTTAGGTAAGTTTTATAATGTTACAGACCGCCAGGGAGAGCTATTTTGCATTTAAGTTAAAAATAAATTTAAAAAATTAAAAATCCACGATCGAACGAATCATAATAATTATAAATTTAATATTTAAAATTATAAATAAAAAGTGATTAATAAAAAGTGCACTACAATGACTATTATATAGAATTTTATTAATAGCTGTCAGAGGAGCTCGTGGCTAAGTAATAACAGCCGCACGGGTCGATCCATCAGGTTAAGCTACGCTTGCCGGGGTTGGTCTGTGGATGTGTGACCATCTTTACTTACCGAGACTTCTCCGTGGCTCGGAAAGCACGTTAAGCCGTTGGTCCCGGCTGTCATTAGAGGATCTTTGACAGTCGTTACGGGTCGTCAGAAGCCCGAAAGTCTGACAAGCAGTCTTACCAAGGGGTATCGTATTACCCAATAACTGGGTTGTGGAGGTCAGATAGGCAGTTGCTCCATGTAAAATACTGGTATTCAGCTGTATCCGGTTAGACTGGAAGCCGACCACAACATGGGAAAAGGCTAGGCAGATTGATTGAGATGAACATACATACATAGCCTGTTAAAATCAAACCCTTCCTTTGGCTTTGGCTTTCTTTGGCAGGTAACTAGGACTCTGAAAGGAATATGGGTGAAGTTATTGACTCAAATATCAGAATATCTCCTTATGTCTGATTTAAAGCCAGCTTTTGAGGTCACAATTATTTTGGTTTGGTATTAACCTAAAGTTTAAACACATCAAAATTACCGTCCAGGGGGTCAACCACCACCTTTTAAAGCAGTATTATTTTAAGGTTACTTCAGTGTGAGAAAGAGATGGAGCTATACAGAACGTCTAGCTCCATCTCTTTCTCACACTGAAGTAACCTTAAAATAATACTGCTTTAAGAGGTCTAGCTCCTGGTCGTAAAAGCTTTCTAAAAGATTAATGTCCTGCCTCTAATAATCTTTAAATAGCCTCTTAAAATGAAAGGATCTACTCCTGATCAAAACCCACACAACCCACTCCAAATCTCTACAACAAATTTAAAATCGAACTGAATTCACTCAAAACGTTAAGAAAAGTGGTTTCTAAACTCTCCTGTTTCACGTTTTATAGCTATTAGGTACTCGAAACTTTTCTTTAAAAATTTTTCGGTTCAATAATTACTGTTATGTAGGAGGCTTCATAATTATTCTGATTGCACTTATTCACGCCGCTTGAGTCGTAAGCTGCGAATAATATGATCATCAATCATTTTGGGGTTTTGAGCAGGTGGCTGAGCGATTGGTGGGCGGAAAAAGTCGTGGCTTTGATTCCGGCACGCAGTTTTGACTTGTTCCGGTGTCTACGTATGTAAAGTATGAGAGGTCGGAGATGTGATAAAGAACCGGCCAAGTGCGTGTCGGAGTACGCACAATGAAGGGTTGCGTAGTTGGGATGAATTTATCCCAAGAACAAACTTAACATTGTAGTTGAAAAACATGTTCTCCCATACATTCCAACTGCAAATTTAAGTTTGTATGCACAATATTGAGAGATTTAGCATGTTATATTAAGACCATAGACTTTTTATAATTTTTCTGTAATATATTGGTATAGAACTATTTTTTGCACTTTTTTCTTCAAAATATTAGGCATTGTAGTTTCGGGGATAAGGGAGAGGGAATGGTCAATTTTCGTCTATTTTCATTTAAAAAAACTTTAAAACCATTTAATTTAAAATTATAAAAAAATATATTTGAGACCCTCCCAGTAAGCCCTTGCATTTCATATGTCACAGAGTACAGTTTGCAAAACTTTTTTTTCTAATTTTCTTATTTGCCCCCCAAAATTGACCCACATTTTCAAAATTCATTTATTTACGTTACACATCCATGTTTGGGTCACAAAAAATCATAAGTGTACCAAATTTCAACGTAATCGGCTCACTAGATTCGGAGAAAATTGGCTGTGACAGACGGACAGACACGATACGAGGACGAGACACGAGTGATCTTATAAGGGTTCTGTTTTTTCCTTATGAGGTACGGAACCCTAAAAATTAAGTCAGCTCAGATCACACACTCGTGAAGGCCGACAATGGGCGAAAACAAAACCTAAAACGAAACAGTAGCTGAGATATAGTTGACGGAGATCTGTCTTTTGATTAACCAGCCAGGGGCATACATGAGGAGAAAGTTATGGTACTCCTCAAGGCTAAGAATAGAAACTAACTGAAATGAAGAGCAACCCTATAATACTCCTTCAACTCGAAACTGAAAATATAAAGCCGTAAAGAATAACGCATAACAATGGAAATACGTCCTTCTAGATTTTATAGTAATATGGCGAAGGAAGGCTACCTTCCGACTAGATTTGAATTTACTAGGAAGGCAGGGTATAAATAAAATATTGCGAAACTTATTGTTATTAATATTATACAGAATGAGGAAAATATCGTGAGGAAAGTTTTGAGTTTGAATATCAGGAAAGACCAAAGAAACGATGTATGGACTGTGTGAAAGACGCTAGAAAGGGGGCAACTACCGAGATGATGACTAATAGAGAAGTATGGAAAAAAAGGGACATGTTAAGCCGACCCCAAATAGATTAGGATAAGGGCAGGAGAATGATAATATTATTATTTGTCTTAAAAATTTGTTGAAGATCACGGTTACCAGAAACTTAGTTCTATGTTGTTGTACTTATTTTATTGATATTTTTAACTTTTTAACAGTCGTTACGAGTAGTCAGGAACTCGAAAGTTTATGCTATCGCATTTTAGCATGGTAATAGCAGCCATTAACTCATCTAAACCTAGACTTTTAATTAGCTGCAGTAAAATGACACTTCTAAGTGTCAATTTGTTTAAAAAATGGTTGCCTTTTCTATCGAAATGACTGTAGGTTATGACGAAATATCGATATCACAGTAAGAAGTGTCATTTTAATGCAGCTAATTTAAAGTCCAACCATACATTTTTCTAGATTTTTTTAAATTTCTGAATTCTTATTCCAAAAAAAAAACCGACTCCCCAAAAAAAAAACTACATAGTGAAAAAAAACTTTAATTTCGGAAGGGTCTTTGGGCTTGTATTTTTGTTTTTTTGCCACCGACTTCCGGAATTGAAGCTATTTTTCACTTTGAATTTTTTTGGAAGTCGGTTGTATTTTTTTAGATAACTTTTTATCTTCCACTTTTTAGTTGTGGTACCTACCCGACCTAAATTCCTATACCACATTCGTATTTGCTAAGTAAATGACAGTGACAGGAAGTTATTATAAAATCATCAATATACACTAAATGGAAAGAAAATACGCATTATTGAAGCTAACTCAAAAATCACTCATCAGCACCTTTTCAAATAAAAACTGCAAACAGGCAAATACATGTCGCGCTAAGTCGTGTCAGAAGTTTGGAAGGCATAGTTTTATATGATTTGAATGCCAGCAAATTATTAAATTGACCACAAGACGATAGATCGTTAACAGAGATAACGAGGCCACGAGTTCTATCTTCTGACCATCAAAGCCACGCTTAGCATAAGACTCAAGTAGCGCAATTTGAAGTGGCATATTATCATTAAAATCATTTAAAGCCCGAGTGCATCTCATGATAATTCCAATAAGCCCAAACTCGACTAGAAGACATTGTTTTATTTCGAAGTTCCGGTGCCTACCTTCAGTTCAGTACAAATTTCATCATAACCTTTTATTTTTTGCTCCGTGAATTACTTATCTTTGAGGAGTTCCCGTGGCCATCTGTGGTCTTTTTCATCAGTTTCACTTCACCAAATGGTACTTTTTGAAAGCAAATGCTTCACTTTTTGTCGAAAAATATAAGAAATGTTTTAAATAATTATTGTAATTGTAGATGTTTATTTTTGTTTTTTCTTTATGTTAATTTTAGGTATTTTATTATTCTATGTTCTAATATTTTGCAGAATTTGTTGTATTATCATGTTCCACAGTATATTTTTTTCTCTCTTATTATGTATTAGGTATTTAATTTGTTAGCTTAGTTGTTCATTTTAATGTGCATGCTGTGGTCTCCTGTACGTGAAGGAGTACACATACCAAATACTTTGTCGTCCATTAACTTTATGCAATGTTTAGTGTATATCTTTTGTTGGAGATCCTAAAATCAATATCTGGAACTGGATTTTGAATAAAAAAAATATATATATATCTAAATCGGTTTATAAATACATGACGGAGTAGTGAGGAATCATAAAAAAAAAATTAAACAAAAAACATACAACAGATTGAGAACGTCCTTCTTTTTCGAAGTCGGTTAAAACCGAAATAAAGCCTAGTAACGTCCTTAATCGTGATCGTCAACATGTTCCAATAACGAAGAACCATACACAGTTTATTGTTAGGATTCAAACGGAGAGATATTAGGGAAAGGGCAATGACCGCTATTCAATCAATCTGCCTAGCCTTTTCCCAACTATGTTGGGGTCGGTTTCCAGTCTAACCGGATGCAGCTGAATACCAGTATTTTACATGGAGCGACTGCCTATCTGACCTCCACAACCCAGTTACTGGGTAATACGATACCCCTTGGTAAGACTGGTTGTCAGACTTTCGGGCTTCTGACGACCCGTAACGACTGCCAAAGATCCACGAATGACAGCCGGGACCAACGGCTTAACGTGCTTTCCGAGGCACGGAGGAGTCTCGGTATGTAAAGATGGTCACCCATCTACAGATCAACCCCGGCAAGCGTAGCTTAACCTGATGGATCAACCCGTGTGGCTGTTATTACTTAGCCACGAGCTCCTCTAATGACCGCTATTGCCACGCTAAAACGCAGCAACTATAACAACCAGTTTCTACGTGAATATCATGATACCCAGTAACTATATTATTTTAGAAGTCAGTTAGGTATTCAACTGTAGCCTGTAAGACTGGAAGCCGACTACAAAATAATTGGGAAAAGGCTAGACAGGCGATGATGATCAATCAATTAACAGCTGACATTAAATTTGACAGCAGATTTACCTACTTTTGGCCACTTACTTACAGCCTGCATTCTTAAAAGTTCTTGAAATGGCCTAGTCTTGCCTTTGTTCACCATCTTAACGAAATCATAAGCAATGATCGATGATAGCTCCCGTTTTCCACTAACTTGTTCGATGAAATATCTATGAAATATAAATTCTAATATACAATACTAAAATACAGCTCTAAGAGTATGTTTAATGCTTTTGGCAATCCATCTTCTATAATCCCCTGAAAGTTTCCTAAGTCTCACACAAGAAACTTAGCTATAGCCAGCTGTAAATAAAACATGTTATTATTATGTTTGTTTTATTATACATCGTTATTAATGGCCTTTATTTGGCTCCAATGACCCAATCCGGCTAATAGATTAGTTTAGGCTTGGAATGCACGATAAGCTGTTCTATTGGATGCTATTTTTCCGGTTACCTTTAATAATACCTACCTAAATAAGTATATAACATACATAATATAAAAGCACGCCTGTAAGCCCCGAAGGGTAAGGCAGAGGTGTACCTCTAGTACACACATTTCGCCAGTTATGTTTAAGTCCCATGTAATAGGAAGCAAGTCTATTAAATAATAATAAACATTTATTTCAGACCAAGTCCATAATTTTGGTAGTAACAATATACTTAAGAACTAATGTTAGTATTGACAACACGATTACATAGAAACATGAAGCCGCACCCATCTTGGCAGCATGGGAAACTCCCACAAGTCTGCAAAAACACCCAGTATAGTGTTGGTGCTGCCACGAACACGAGTGAGTAGGGAGGCGCATCTTTTCCTGATGATAGCGGCAAAGTCATTAACCCGCGCCTCAGCAAACATCCCTGACGCACTGCATCGCCATGGCAGCCCCAACAGTACCCTTTTTTTTCGTAGAGATATGCTCATGCATACTGCACTACCACGAGAAGATAGTGCAGGTAGGAGTTATGTCCTCCTCTGCCGCTTGTGGCGGGAACACGGTCACGCGTTAGCACCCCAGAGCACCCCCATCACCGGCGCATCATAGCAGATTGCACGCCGCGACCAGTCCAGGGACCAAATCAGCACATGGGCGCTAGACGACCCCGTGTCTAGGCACCCTTAGTCTCACTGCGACAGGCCAGTGACCCGGCCGCTCACCACCTTTCGGCCGCAGAGGATAGAGAGAGCGGCCAACGAAATACCGACACTACTCCTCCCCTGCGACCCCACCGCGTCCGCCATCAGACGGTGGTGACCCTGTCAAGGCCGCGGGAGGTAAAGAGAGCGGCACACCGCAATACACTCGTCTCACGCCACGGCCTTCAAAACTCAGCGGCAATGCCTCCCATACGCTATCGCGGCCCGCCTTATTTGCGATGTAACTGGGTTGTGGAGGTCAGATCACTCCTTGTCAAATACTGGTATACAGCTGCATCAGGTTAGACTGGACGCCGACCCAAACGTAGTTGAGAAAAGGCTAGGCAGATGTCGATAGAATGTAAGGGAAGTGACCCTATAGTAGTAACTTTCCAAGCCATCTAGTAAGTTATTTATGGACCTTGGAATGGACTGGGAGAAGTCATAAATAAAAAGTTTCATTGATCGGAAAAAAGGTCATCTCCAAATATATCAAAAAGTAAAAACTAAAATATTATATCGGGTATTTCAAATACATAAAACATGAACCGAACTCGTAGTAAATGATATGCCAGATATTTTAAAATGTACTTATGGAATGGGGGTAAAACAAGTCATAAAAATATCCTATTGGTAAAAAGGTAAAAGTATTAGGTTTGAAGTATAACCTTATAAAGTAAACTTATACCTCTCGTCCATAGGGATAGGCAGAAACTACGTTACATTCCTTCCAAATGATTTTTAGGGTTCCGTACCTCAAAAGGAAAAACGGAACCCTTATAGCATCACGGTCCTTAACAGCTCTAGACGAAGAGAAGTGGAAAGAGAGTAGGGAGGTATTTCCCCTACAGTGGGACATCACAGGCTTTTAATAATAATAATAAAGGATCACTCGTGTCTGTCTGTCTGTCCGTCTGTCACAGCCATTTTTCTCCGAATCTAATGGACCGATTAAGTTGACATTTGGTACACTTATTAATTTTTGTGACCCAAACACGGACGTGTAACGTAAATAAACGAATTTTGAATATGGGGTAAATTTTGGGGGGCAAACAAGAAAATTAAAAAAATACTGTAACCTTGTGACATATCAAATGACCTTTTCATTCACTGTGAAGATCACAAACAAATTTATTTTTTTATAATTTTAAAATAAATTGTTATAAAGTTATTTTTGACCATTACCCCACCCCTTATCGTCAAAACTACTGAGCCTAAAATTAAAAAAATATATATATATACAGAAAATAGTTCTGGTCTATAGATTACATGAAAACTTACAAAAAGTCTATGGTCTTAAAATAACATGGTAAATCTCGCAATATTGTGCCTACACACTAACATTTGCAGTTGGAATGTATAGGAGAACATGTTTTTCATTCATCCCAAAGACGGAACCCTTCATTGTGCGTGGTCCGACACGCACTTGGCCGGTTTTTTTTATATTACAAGTGTGCCCAATGAGCTTTATCAACGGCGAAATTTCAAATTTCCATACAAAATCCCATTAGGGGAAGAATTTTCAATTATCCTTTGTTAGTGCTCACCTACGTTACATAAGAAACTCTTGCGCAAATTTTCATGTTCCTAGACCCTGTGGTTTTTTTTTTTTTTTTGTGGATGGGAAATCATCAAATAACTTCTCCCGCTCTGGGTGGAGCGGGAGGGCGTGTCAGACTTCTACTGACTAAAACCCACCCGTGTTCCTTCAGTTGCCTGTGCCAGGGCCACGGTAACTATGTTTCTAGACCCTGTGGTCCAGACTGTGCGTTGCCTTCAAATGAATGAATCATCAACACCTGCTTAGCTTTTTCCCAACTATGTTGGATCGGCACGGAGTCTATCTATCTGACCTCTACAACCCAATTACTGTAAATTAATGAATGAATTTAGGATTTATATTAAGTAGATTATCGATTGCCATTGTAATATGTGTAGCTAACTATATCTAGTTTAGCTTCCAGTGTACAACCGACGTATTATTATTTGCATAGTGTCAAATTCTGTCCTCATGATCGATCATAAATGAACATTAATTATTTTGTAAATATACGCTTTTTAGATAATGTAATACCTACACATATATTATCGCCTTCTCGACCTCACACTATGGGGTCAGGCGGATGATAATGTTAAGGGGGAAGCGTCAGGGTAGCCCACAAATTTCAAATTTACTTTCGTTTTTTGCAATTTGCAAGTCAGTATTAGGTTGTGTGTTCATTAAAGTGTGATTCGCGACCGTAACAAATACGTATTTACAAAATTATAATCAAAATTAGAATCAGTAATACAACTCCTTAAGTTAGTATAATCCTAAATCGCATGATTTCATGAAATAGTAATTCATTAGGATTATAAGAACTTAGAGAGTTGAATTGATAATTTTAATAAGGTTAGATATAAGATTATAATTACATAAATAAAGACTTGTGACGATCGCGAACCATATTCAGATCACCATAAAACCTGATAGTGACCTGCAAATTGGAAAAAAAAACGTAAGAAAATTTTAACTTCGCCTTAACCGATTGAGATTGATCGAGTAAAATGAAAAAGATCTAGAAGATAGAAAATGGAAGATGTACCTAAATGATTTCAAGTTTTCATCCAACTGCAATAAACACAGTTTATTTAGAGTAAATACTCTAAATACCAAAAGAACTGAAATAATTACCACATTTCTCAAGTTACAGGAGTCTAACCTAGCCTATCTATGTTTGAGTCAGCTTCTAGCTGAACCGGATGCAGCTGAACCTCCACAACCCAGTTACTCAGTAACACGCCCTTGGTAAGACTGGATTAAGTCTCAAGTTACAGGAGTGTGTTGTTGAAAGTTCCCACTACTTTTTTGTTCCAGAAAAACCAAGACACAGCGATGAAACTTTTTCGTTTAGCTTTGCGTAAATAGAACTTATGGGTGACGTGTTAGACGAGGCCCTAATCCAACAAAGGAAGCAATTTACTCTATACGCCTTTAGTAACAGACTTGCAACAAATTCTGCGTACCAAATCCAACTACATTATCTCTACTTTGTGCCATAATCAGTACTGTTGAAGTGTGTCCAGCTCATTAACGATACGCGTCGAATTTCGGCGAACGCGAGTACGGTGGTGTATTAATGACGTCAGTCGATCAATTGTCGATACTAATATGAACGAGATTTATGATTCTCAATGAAAAGTGATCAACTTTGTTGGAACTTGAGGTGTTAATTTACTACGTGACCAAAACAATTAGGCGCATGACAGCTTTTTTTTCGTGGAGAAATGCTTATGCATACTGCACTACCACGGGGAGATAGTGCAACTATGTGGTACTCCAACCTACTAAAACTCCACGGTGTCCTTCTCTGCCGCTTGTGGCGAGAACACGGGCACGCGTTAGAACTGACAGCTATGAAGTTATTGGAACTAGGGAGGGAACACCGCAACGGTGATTGATATTGTACGTATTATCATCACTGCCGAAAGCGAGTATACGACTGCGCGTCACTAGGGAAAGCGCGGAGATAGGTGCGGGCTGCGGGCGCCATAAACTGAATTCCTGTCATGCGCCTAATTGTTTTGGTCAAGTAGTATAGTTGTGTATTAATTAAAAGTTGGGTGTAATATGCTTTCATGACTGGCGTTTTGACGATTATAATCTTTCCAACCATTTATTTTTTTCGTCTATCGTGTCTGCCTGTCAATAAATAAGGAACTTCATAGCGTCCTTGTATTGCATTTTTCGTCTATGGTTGCCTGTCAATAAAATAATAAGGAACTTCATAGCGTCCATGAAGTATTGCATTTTTCGTCTATGGTTGCCTGTCAATAAATAAGGAATTTCATAGCGTCCATGAAGTATTGCATTTTTCGTCTATGGTTGTCTGTTAATAAATAAGGAACTTCATAGCGTCCATGAAGTATTGCATTTTTCGTCTATGGTTGCCTGTTAATAAATAAGGAACTTCATAGCGTCCATGTACCTATTGCATTTTTCGTCTATGGTTGTCTGTCAATAAATAAGGAACTTCATAGCGTCCATGAAGTATTGCATTTTTCGTCTATGGTTGTCTGTCAATAAATAAGGAACTTCATAGCGTCCATGAAGTATTGCATTTTTCGTCTATGGTTGTCTGTCAATAAATAAGGAACTTCATAGCGTCCATGAAGTATTGCATTTTTCGTCTATGGTTGTCTGTCAATAAATAAGGAACTTCATAGCGTCCATGAAGTATTGCATTTTTCGTCTATGGTTGCCTGTTAATAAATAAGGAACTTCATAGGCGTGTTTATGTCAAAAGTAAAATAAATAGTTGAAAAGAGTACATACGTCCTACACCCTGGCAGTCAGCCTTGCTTCCATTTTGCTGACCAGCTGATACTTTTTCTATTGCATGATTTATTCTCATATAGTTCACCGATAGGAGAAAGCAAGTAACATTTCTAAGAAATAGCTGATGGTTTGCGCTTTGCAAAAGACCGAAAGAAATATTAGAAGCTGACTGTCAATCTTGGCAAATTTAATAGGCACAAAGAAGAATAAATAGATAGTAATAGGTTATAGTTGACAAAAGCTGTGATTTATATCGCTCACCTTAAACCAAAATTAAGCAATATCCAATACGCTTAAACAAATAACCACAACAAATCTAATCCTATTGTCATTCGTACAAATATCAGATTAAATTGACGCGCAGGTCCAAAACCGTTGTTCAAACAATAACTCAATTATATGGGTCAACAAAAATAATGCTATTCACATGGCTTTGAGCACTGAATTGCGTTTATACCTGCCAGTGACCTTTGTGAAGTACAATAGCAAATGTCATGTGAATAGGACTTGGGCCTTAGAAGTAGCGGGTGCATTGCCATAAGCATGTAATGGACCAAATTTTGAAGAGAAGAGATCAGTGTCGGCCCGGTAGCCCAGTGGTAACAGTCCAGACCCTTGAAGTTTTGAACACAAGCAGGCACATTCATTCATGTAATATCATTCCTGCTTCTGTCTAAAAACGGCCAAGGAAAACATTGTGAGAAAACCGGAAATTTATACTTTTTATTTTTTTATTTGAGATGGGTTTGCTCATGACTCTAGTCTAGGTCGAAGGTGACAGAGACAAAGTCGATGATGGAGTGAGCTTACCCAGAAGAAGCCTGTTCACTCTCACTTTGAAGAGATTAGGGTTGTATGCATTCGGAAAAACAGACGCAGGTAGATAGTGTGTGCGCATTATAAAAGACATTTGGAAACGCTTAGTACGAATTGGTGGAATAGCAACTAGGTAGGGATGGTAACTGGCAGTGTGTCTACGTAAATGTCCGATGGTAGAAGGGGGCCGGCGGAATGAGGTCGTGGAGTTCTTGGGCACACTCACCGAAGTACAATCTGTAGAAGACCGACAAGCAGGCAACCTTGCGGCGATGAGCCAAGCTGTGAAGCTTGTCATCCACCAGTTTTACGTCGCCAATGAGCTTCTTAGCTCTGCGTTCTACTAAATCAAGCGCGGCCAGTTGGTACTTAGCTGATCCATCCCAAAGGTGACTGCAATACTCCATGCAGGATCGGACTTGTGCTTTGTAAAGGGCCAAAATGATAGAAGGGGGCCGGTAGAATGAGCTCGTGGAGTTCTTGGGCACACTCAGCGAAGCAAAAATTCGGAGACATTATTTGACATCCACCGAGCCGCGTGGTGGATAATCGCCCAGTCCCGCTCACAGAGAGGAGGCGTATGTCCCAGAGGAACTTTATGTGTTATGTTTACGGATGAAGGTGTAGAGACCAAAGAAAATATGGGTGAAACGTGTGAGAGATTATAATAATAGGTCTTTACCTATGAAATTGCCGATTTATGATACCGGCACAAAGCCCAAACAGCGGCCCCGAAGCTGGGAATCCTAAATAGGGTGGGGTGATCCTGCATGGGGTATTGCAGCCACCTTTGGGATGGATCAGCTGCGCGTGACTCGGTGGAACGCAGAGCTAAGAGGCTCATTGGCGACGTACAACTTGTGAATGCCAAGCTTCACAGCTTGGCTCATCCCCGCAAGGTTGCCTGCTTGTCGGTCTTCTACAGATTGTACTTAGGTGAGTGTGCCGAAGAAATCCACGGCCTCATTCCACCGGCTCTCTTCTACCATCGGACATCTAGACGCACTGCCAGTTACCATCCCTACGTAGTTGCTATTCCACCAATCCGCACTAAGCGTGAAAAAACCGGCTAGTGTGAATTAAAATTCCAAATTCAAATTAATTTTACAATACAGCATGACATTTCAAAAAAATCAGTTGTTCATTTGTTTTCCCGCTTGATTTTATCGATGTTTCATGGAAAAATCGAAATTGCGCGCTATTTTCGAAAACGAGTTCCGTCGTGGCATCAACGCAACACAGACAGCACGCAATAATAACGACGGGTATGGACAATCTACCGTAAGTGAACGCACGATGCATTTTTGGTTTGATCGCTTCTGTTCTGGAAATTTTGATCTCAACAATGAATCCCGGGGAAAATTTTCAAATCCATCGAGGCGGTGAAAAACGCTTTTAAAGAATTTATCGATTCCCGTTCACAGGATATCTATAGCAGTGGCTTCAACGAACTTTCATTAAAATGGCAAAAGTGCATAGACAATATTTCTTTTAAAAAATTGTTTGATTTTTTCCCTATGTAAATCGGCAATAGGTGTATATATACATGTGTGTATCATATTACCCTGGTGTCCCATTTTAATATGAACGAGATGGGAGTGAAAAATAGCATATAAGCTAACAGAGAGGAATGTAAAAACAAAATATTTGTACCAGCCCCGAGAATAACTGGGACAAAGTCAGGAATAAGAAGAAGACAATGCTTGTTGCTTCTGCTGATAGATTGCCAGCACCAGATTAATTAATCAAAGCTATGTAGTATTTATAGTTGTTAAGGACGCGTTCTTAAAACAGATAGGTAACGAATCGCATCACTACACTGACATGGCTCAAACACACAGATACGCAAGGTTAACTGCGGGATTAATGAGTAACTAAACTGATTTTGATACTTAGCAAAATTGAATATTTTTTTTAGATTATTTTTATGTTTTTATTTGGACCTACATAAATATCAAGACAGTGACTAAATAAAATAACCCTTAATAACACACGTGAAGATTCATGCGTAATCGCAAAATATGTGAAAAAATAGACGGTTCGTTTTTATTTTTTTCTGAGATTATATGTAACATTTTTGTGAATATTTTGCCCATATTTTTGAAAATATTATATCTGCTTAACTAGGATACTTTTTAAGAAACTAAATTATGTAAATAATAGCAGAAAAATGATCCCTCATATCGTCAATTTTGTGTGAATAGGTAACGGAAAATCGATTTTATGATATCAAATACCAAAATTTTATACCAAAAAATAGCCATTATTAGGAGAAGTATACTGTTTGTAGCAATTGTCAGTTTTGTTTGATTTAGTTTCATTTCATTGCTAACTCTACCGAAAAATAGCTTATTTTTGTCGGATTTGGAAACGCGTCCTTAACCACACCTACTAACCAAAATGAAAATGGTTTACCTCAATGATGCATTCTACTGATAGGGTTTGAAAATTTTTAGCCCTATTACTAAGGCTCCGCTGTTAGTCCGTCCATCCGTCTGTCTTTCAGCGGGCTGTATTTCATGAACCGTAATAGGTAGACAGTTGAATTTCTTTTACAGTTTCTGTATTTCTATTGCTGCTGTAAAATCAAATAATAAACATAAATGAAAGTAATCAATTAAAAGGGGCCCTCATACAAGAAACGTGTTTTATTTTTAAATCTTTCGTGGAATCTTTCGTGTGCGAGTCTGACTCGTGTTGGCCGGATTTTTGCTACCTTTTGTATGCTTAAAATCACATCTCTCATCGAGTGCACTGTAGTAAAAATATCCATTTTCAATCACATTTTTTTTTGTGATTCTTGTGAAATGTCACAGCTAATCAGGGTTTAAACAAAATCCATTAGACATTAAAGAGATCTTGCCGCACTGCGAACCTTTCTGTCGAAGAAGACCCTTGTCTTATTTCTCCTAACTTCCTTTGAAACGCGAAATATACCCATGAAAAAGACGATTCTTGCGAAATGTCGCAACCAATCAAGGTCCAGATGAAATCCACGGGTAGTTAAAAAGATATTGCTGTACAGCGAATCATTCTTTCGAAGAAGACCTATTTTACTCTTCCTCCTAACTTCAAGACCATTTTTCTAGGATGCGTCCTCACAATATTTTCCTTCACCATTTTCAGAGCAGTGGTGATGATATACATTACCTAAACAAATTAAAAGAGACACTTGGCTTTGTGTAAATAAAGTTGCAGGCCTCAACTAATCCGGCAATGAATGTAAACCACAGTTTTCAAAGCCCAACACAGAAAAGCATGCAAATTGTATTGTTCTTTTACCCTTTCCATCAAATTGGGGTCGGTTTCATATGGTGTGTGTGGGCCTCATAAATTTTATTGTATGAATACATGCATAATATTATAAAGGTGTTTTTATGTTTTTTGTGTTTTCTGTACTGATACGTCAAACATATGTCATGTCAAGGTTTTTGCCCTTTGATATTCTCTAGACCCGACTGGTACAACTTTGGTATAATATCTAGCTATCTCATCGCTTGGCAGTACAGGGTTATTGGTAAAATACCAACAACCTCTTAAGGGGTCATTGTACTCATCATTATGAACAACTGTTACTATTAAAAAAAATATTGAAATAGTATGTTTACAAAAAGTTTACATATGTTTCATTATATCATATTAATGTAGGCCAATAATAGTATTATAATAATCTAGATCATAAAAACTATGGACTACGAAAAATATAAGATTACAGTTGCAAAATAAAATAAATAAATAGAATTCTGAAGGTAATGTAGTGCGTTGCCCGATCTAGGTTTATTTAAACCTGTTATTCAGGCCATATCGAACGACAGTACTTTTCAAATAGGACAGTCATTAAATTTATTTAACTTTATTTAACATATATTTTCAATATCTAAGCAGGAAAACGACTAACACTATAGGACCAAACCAGAAATCGCGAAAAATAAATCATCGGTTCCCTACATTTATGTTCGCAAAACTCGTCAAAATGTATGAAACGGCAGATTGTTTTTCGCGATTTCAGGTTTGGTCCCATAGTAAAAGTTATTCATATGTAATGATGAGTAAAATGACCCCTTAAGAGGTTGTTGGTATTTTACCAATAACCCTGTATAGTAAAACACTATAGGAACAATGATATTCTTTACATATATACTTATCTCCTAACTTATTAGAGTTCATTATTGTCATCGGCGTCTCGAATAACGCGCCATTTATCGAGATTCTCGGCCACTCTCATGCAGCTACTACCACAAGATCGTAGCTACATAAGTGAAACTTGTTCCTTCTTTTCGAACCTCAACAAAGCGTGCTTCTAGAAAGGATAGTGAAATGTCGTCTTGATATTCTCATGCTTCAGCAAACAATGTAAAACTACGAGTATAATTAATTCGTGCCACAACTTTAAGTAAACACCGATTGTAAGTCAATTCGTGTTGAAGACTTGAGTATACAACATAAAATAATGATATATGTTTAAATCGAACTGCGGGTCGTGACACGATTTCAAAGAAAGTCAAAGATCCATAAATCTCCGGATTTTTAATGTCTTGTTTATACCTTTTACGTTGGCGTTTTTCACGTAGATGGGTTTTGGTTTTTACTTATTTTTTTACTAGGTATCTGTAGATAATAAAGTAAGTATAATAGTTGTAATAATTAAGCGCTTCCAGCGCAAAAAACTGTTTCCCAAAAACCATTTTAATTAACCATGGAGTGTCCTTACAATTCCAATTATCAAAACTTGATCCTCAACACAGAGCCGCACATTGTCACACACAGAAACCTCACAGGTACCCTCCATCTAAGTCAAGTTTCTCTAAACCCAGATCTTCGTCTGTTTCTCGCAATCAACGCGTATTGTGTACCGCACATGAGATTCAATCTTACGTCTTAGCGAGAGTTCCCACTGCTTTAAAGTAACAGTCATAATAATATGTCACGATTTTAAAGGCATTTGTATTTAATCGTACTTCAAATAACTTCCAGCCATGTAAATGTGACCATTCATTCCATCAAATAAGTAAATTTAAAAATTCGAAAACACTTTTTACGCTGTCGGTTTTTTGTTTATTTTTTTTTTTAATTTACTTTTGTATTAGACATTTTTTTTTGTATTCTCAGATGCAATATATAAATATAATATAGTCTATGCCAATATCACTCTCACAATTCAGATGTTAAAATAGTCTATGACATTACCACTTACACCTCTCTATAGAACTTTCTAGTAACAATTGTCTATAAATAGGAACGCACTAGAGAAATTCGGCCCATTTCCACAATAGTCGCAGAAGCATATATAGTTCCCCGAAATTGGGGATCATAGATTGAACTTAGCTAGTCCTATCGCACTACACCTCAAATACTCCGGCCTACCCCGGGAATAGATCTGCACTCGCTTGACTGCACCGGCGGCCACTGAGCACTACATCGGCGGCTACGGCTAACGGCTACACTACAGGCCTGACGACTCCGGCAGCCTACACCTCAGCCGCTCCGGCCTACACCGGCAACTACGGCTGACAGCCGAACTAAGGCTGACCACGCCAAGCCACCGCAGCGCCAGCCAGACGGTCCACCCAGGGCAGTAACATTCCTATTAACATTTCTCCAGAAAGAACTTTAAGACTTGTGAACCCACTCCCCCTATTAATAAACTCTGTATAAGTGACTACTAGTCTCATTTGCTCTACCTCGTGGGTAGATCCGCTACGCCACACAGTAATGTTCAAGATAATCTCAGAAAGTACATAATTCATATGAATTTTACAAGCTACCACCATAAATGTCACGACACAGTGAGAACACTGCCTAACATGCACTTACTTACCTTCACTTGATGCAAGGTGACGTACTTCGTCGTGTGCAGATCTAACCTTGAAAAGGAGCGGTTAATTGAAGGTGTATTGTGGTAAAGTTAGGAGAATGAGCTAACTTTGTAGTGGGGTTTTAACTATTTTAGGATTATAAGGTTATAGGCTTAATTTTGACAGGCCAGTTGGCGTGGTTGGTTAAGATACCACCTATCACGCCGCAGGTCGTGGGTTCGATTCCCATCCAGGACAAACATTTGTGTGCATGAACATGTCTGTTTGTCCTGAGTCTGGGTGTAATTATCTATATAAGTATGTATTTACAAAAAAAAAAAAAAGTAGTATATGTAGTATATCAGTTATCTGGTTTCCATAGTACAAGCTGTGCTTAGTTTGGGAACAGATGACCGTGTGTGAAAATGTCCCAGGATATTATAAATTTCACCAGTCTTACCAAGTGGTATCGTCTTTCCCAGTAACTGGGTTGTGGAGGTCAGATAGACAGCCACTCCATGTAAAATACTGCATAGTTGGAAAAAGGCTAGGCAGATGATGATGAAGGTTTTAGGTATAGTCTGGAATGGTTCTTAGTTTAGGTAATAAGGTGAATTTTAATCAGGAACCATTTTGGTTACCCATTGAAAGGGTTTTCGATAGGGTTTTTCTAAGCAGTTAATCAAGAACCCATATGATATGGGTAACCCTTTTGAAACGGCTTAATCAAAAATTCATACTATGTGGGCAGGGACCGGACAACCCCGCTTAAGAGTTAAGCCTTTGGACAGGGTAACCCCTACATGGGGTAACTCATATCGTAGTGTTACCTTTTGTTCGAGTTACATCCTCGAAACCCAGCGAAATGGTTAACACCTTTATTAAGGTAACCACGTGAAGGGGTTAACCCCTTCAATGACTTAAGCCTTTGAAGAGGTTACCTTCTCGAAAAGTTTTTTTTCGTGTTACCCTGGATTACCCAATAAGTAGTAGTTGCTAGTAATAGCTTGAGTAGTTCCGTCCGAGTTCCGAATCGACGAATGATGAAAATAAAGTATAGACACGAAAAAATAAATATTATTACAATGTTTAGCATGTGTGACGAGCAAAATTGAACTATAAGATCATATAGACAATAGTTATTTTTCCATGTTTACTAGTCGTTCGGCAAGTCGGTACACGCAAGATTGGCGGACCGCCGGGCGCAGTACGATGTCACGTGCGGTCGTGGTTATGCAATTTTCAAATTAATATCGAATGTAAACAGTGCATATTACAATGTCTTGAGTTGGAATGGCTTACCCTGTTACAGGGTGTTGAAAGGGTAACCCGTTCGAAGGTGTAACATGTATCATAGGGTATTTTTTTGAAGCGCTTAAAAAAAACCCTTCAAAAACCCTTTCAACGAGTATCCGGCCGGTCCCTGTATGTGGGTAAGCAGTTAATAAATAACCCATATGATATGGGAACCCTTTTGAAATGCTTAATCGAAACCCCGTACGGTATGGGTAACACACTTTCAACTCTCACTTTCAAAAATGGGGACCATTTTGGTTACCCATTGAAAGGGTTTTAGATAGAGTTTTTCTAAGCAGTTAATCAAAAACCCATCATATCGTATAGGTTTTTGAACCCATATGATATGGGTAACCCTTTTGAACGGCTTAATCAAAAACCCATACGATGTGGGTAACCGTATGGGTATAATGTATGGCCACGCTTGTCGTGTCTGTCTGTATGACCGCGTTGTTCTTATAAACTCCGCAACGGATTTTGATGCAGTCCCCACCTGCATTTAGAGGATTTATTCTGAAACGTTTATTTGAATAATACGTTTCTAAAAACTTGCATTTTATAAAAAAAAAATCGATGATTCGTCAAGTCGTAAAAACCGTGGAAGGGGTGGGTCGCTAGTTAAAATATAAAAATTGTTTACGGCGAAAACTGTAGCTTTGCTGTTAGCGGTTTGTAATTAATTAGATTAAAAATAATAATAATTTACGCTTGTGGTTCATTGTCAAGTTTAAGAAAATAAAAACGTAAGTACTCAAACTCAAAAAACTTTTTCAGTGCGTCCAGTGTTTTTTTTTTTTTTTTGTTCTTATTATAAAATATTCCCGCCAAAAAAGTATCTTATCCCACCTTAATCAGTAAAACTAATTTCCAAGCTACAATTATCTTACACGTAACCGCATCATTTTCATTTAACAAACTTTTTAAATTCTCCTTTCCTCAAAGCAAGTCTAATTCCAAGGAACATTTCGGCGTGTTCCTTAATTTTTAATTTTCCTACGCTTTGAGCTCTTCAGATTGAAACCACAGACTTGTCTGTAGCGTAATGGAAAATCTTGAAGGTTATTATTTACCTTTAAGGTTTATTTTGGCATACAATGGGACAAAGTTGTTTTTTTTTTCAGCCTGACTGTATGGTTTTCATGATTTGGATGATCAACTGTTTCTCTATTATATAATATTCCACTTCAACTTATCGAACTTGTAGGTACTTACGCGTCAATTGATACAATAAAGCGACTTAGGGATTTCGTTAAAGGGGTTGGGTAATAGCATCCACCTATGTGCCAACCAGATATTGTGATCACCAAATTTTGATTATGGACGTATTTGTAATTAAATATAATAAACTTCTCTTTCTATCTACCTCACTGTCTATATGGATACGGATACACTTAGGTAAAATGAATTAAAACTGGTTATTTAAAAAAATATCGACGCTAGAAAGCGATGTTACATCGTTGAAATCAGACAAAATATTACGTCGGAAGGTCTGAGCAACTTTTTCCTAAGATGTTTTTTTTTATGACATGACGTTGATTTTTTCTTAGACCTTTTTAACAAAAAATACTTCAGAATACTGTAAATACCACAAAACCAAGAATTTTTTTGTTTGGTTTGTTTTGTTGTAACTTTGAAGTTCAAAGATATTTCGTCATGCCATATGTTACAACTACCAAGATACAGCAATAATGTTGCTTGAAATTGCAATACCAATTGCTGTTACTACTAAAAAACGCATGTTAGACTAACTTTAGAATGCTATCTGATAAATTTAATCATAAGAAATACGTGTTCCAAAATTGACCTCTCCGATTCAGCTTGAGTTATGAATTTTTGAAATAGTTTTTTGACTCTGGTGTACAGTTCAACTTTTTGAGATACTAGAAGCTTGCTTTCTTACGTCGATATAATTATTTTAAGCCCCATGTAGTACTACTACGAGTACTCTTACTAACTTAGTGACAACAATACTAGAAAAAAACAACTGACATATCTTCAACCTTCACAAAAAAAAAAAAAAAAATCATGATTGTCGTCGCCCAAATATTGGCAAACTCCATCGTCGGTGTCCAGTTACAAACCCAATATTCACTTCCCGACATCTTGTTAGAGAATCCATCATTTTTATTAGCCCCTAACTTTGCAGGGTGAAGGGTCAGCCATCAAACTTCAAGTTTGTAGTAAAAGTAAATTGAAAATGGGTTCCATCCATGTTGTATTCGACGATGTATTTGTATTTTTGTATCTTTTCTTGGAAAATATTTGTCGAGGAGACAGTGGGGGTTTTGATTCGATGTTTGGTTTGACTGGGTCGAGTTCGTGTTCATAGAAATGTGGGCTATGATGCAAGAAGATAGGAAAAATTACTTGTTCTTGTTTGATTGTGTGGGGGTGTTTTGAGCATGATTTATGCCTCGTTAATGAGATCCTCGATAAACTCTCAATAGACGAAGTAATCAATTTAAGTAAAGTTTCTTGCTTAGCTGAGTGCTCAGATGTTTCTCAAATCGAACTGCAAGTACTATAGAATAGATCAATAGAGATCAACCCTGATTAAAAAACATCAGACACCGGGTGCTAGTAATGCAAAAACAAAACTACCAAAAATTCTTGTCAAGATGCACCGCATATCCAAACTTTCCAATTTTAAAATAAAAACTTTTACAAAAAAAAAAAAAATTAAAAAAATCATTAATAATCACGTAAGTGAAAAATAACGTTAATTTCGGAAGTCGGTGTCTTTGGTTTTCTATTTTCGTTTTTCTGCCACTTACCTCCGAAATTAAAGTTATTTTTCAATTTGTACTGTTTCTTTGGAAGTCGGTTGTTTATTTGTAAAAAAAAGTGTTTAGTTGTGGTATAACCCCACAAAAAATTGAATAGGTACCACACCTGCAAAAGAGATTAGAACAACTTCCACATAAAAAGTGGGTAAGATACGTATTATTTCTTTTTTTTATTTGAGATCGGTTTGCTCTTGACTCTAGTCTAGGTCACAGGTGAAAGAGACAATGTTCACGATGGAGTGAGCTCACCCAGAAGAAGCCTGTTCACTCTCACTTTGAAGAGATTAGGGTTGTATGCGCTCGGAAAAACAGACGCAGGTAGTGAGTTCCCTTTTTTGCTGTGCGCATTATAAAAGACATTTGGAAACGCTTAGTGCGAATTGGTGGAATAGCAACTAGGTGGGGATGGTAACTGGCAGTGTGTCTACGTAGAAGTTCGATGGTAGAAGGGGGCCGGTGGAATCAGGTCGTGGAGTTCTTGGGCACACTCACCGAAGTACAATCTGTAGAAGACTGACAAGCATGCAACCTTGTGGCGATGAGCCAAGCAGTGAAGCTTGGTGTCCACCAGTTCTACATCACCAATGAGCCTCTTAGCTCTGCGTTTCACCGTGTCAAGCGTGGCTAGTTAGTACTTAGCTGATCCATCCCAACTATGGCTGCAATACTCCATGCAGGATCGGACTTGCGCTTTGTAAAGGGTTAAAAGCTGTCTAGGCGAGAAGTATCGCTTCACCCTATTTAGGATGCCCAGCTTCTTGGCCGCTGTTTGGGCTTTATACACGATGGTGGCGCTAAAGTTGGGACCAGATGTCAACTCCATGCCTAGCAGCTCAAGCCGATCAGTTACAGGAACAGATGTACCCCGAAAAGTAGGAGTTTGGGCGAAACGATTCTTTTGAGCGGTAAAAAGACACGCCTGTGTTTTGGTGTCGTTAAAAGTGACCAGATTATCATCACCCCTCATTAAGGTCAAATCTGTCCGCTCTACCATGGCTTCTCTCAAGGAACGAACTTCGGCCCCGCTGGTTTTTGCGCTGGACAAGTATCTCTCTGAAACTATACTGTCTGAAGCATATACTGGCTGAAGCAGGTCATTGAAGTGCAGCAGGAAAAGAGTTGCAGACAGAACAGACCCCTGGGGAACTCCGGCATCAATAGCCATAAAGTCAGAGGAGCAGCCGTCAGCGACTACTCTGATCGACCGTTCACTAAGGAAATCTGATATCCAGCTACAAAAATCAGCTGGGATGCCATAAGCAAGAAGCTTGCTAAGCAGAGCAGCGTGCCAGACCCTGTCAAAGGCCTTCGAGATGTCAAATGATACAGCTAGTGCTTCGCCATGTTTTTCGATGGCTTCGCCACAGCAGTGCGTGACATACACAGAAGATCACCAGTGGACTGTCCCCGGCGATAGCCATATTGACGGTCACTGAGGAGATCACTGTCTTCAATATAGGTCAGCAACTTATTATTCAGTACCCTTTCCATAACCTTGCACAGAATGGAGGTAATAGCGATCAGACGGCAATGGGCAGGGTCTGCACGGTCGCCCTTTTTGGGCACTGGTTGTACATTTGCAAGCTTCCAGGATTTCGGCACCATTCTTTTTTCAAGAGAGAGGCGGAACAAACGTATCAACACAGGAGACAGTTCAGGCGCACACTGCCTCAACAAATCAAATCATTTATTTCAGATAAATACCCATAGGCTAATTTTACACATAACGATTTTATTTTACACATAAAGATAAAATAAAATCGCAAACTTATAAAGTTAAAAATAAAGATAAAATCAAAATTAAGACCAAAATTAAAAACAAAAACTAAAACTAATTAAAAATTAAAATCAAAATTAAAATTTAAAAATATAATTAATTATTGAAGGTTACTCAAAAACTACCTGAACAAAGTTAATAAATTTTATATGGGACCAACTTCGAGGTACACCCTCCCGAATAAAATAAGAATCTTTCAAATCGGACTACTCTGTAAAAAGTTATGCGTGGTCATACATGAAAATACACAGGGTGTCCGCCGGCAGATTTTATACTTAAAAAAAACAAAATGAAACAAAAATATAAAGAAACACAAAGTTAGTTATTATTCATCTTACAAAATAATAATGCGGATTTTAGGTTTTAAAAATCACTCCACTCAAATGGCGCCCTTCTAGCCGCAAACATTCTTGCAATCTTTCTTTCATGTTGGCGAAAACTCTCTTGCAAAGTTCTGGACTGATAGCCGCAATCTCGCGTCGGATATTTTCTTGCAGGGCCTTTATTGTTGATGGCGAATTGTTGTAAACACGAGATTTGAGGTATCCCACAGGAAAAAGTCGCAAGGGGTTAAATCAGGTGATCTAGGGGGCCAGGCTATGTCGCCAAAGCGACTTATCAATTTTCCAGGAAAAAGTGGTCTGAGTTTAGTCATTGAGTCCCTAGAGGTGTGTGTCGTAGCCCCATCCTGCTGAAAGTGGGTTCTGTTATTGTAGCTAGCATGACCGTGCAGCTCCGGTACAAAAAAGTCGTCCAGCATTGAATGAATGATATGAATGATATGAATGATATGATGATATTGAATGAATGATATCCGAATGATACCCCGCTCCCCCCGCTGACGCTTTGCTAGTCGTTGTGAGCTCTGTTCAAAGTGTAAATTCTGCCGGCGGACTCCCTGTATAATTGTATATTTACGTGTCGACTTGAGAACCTCCTCCTTTTTATCACCGATGACGATTTTTAACCGATGATTAAATCGGTTAAAAATCGTCATCGGTCATAATGATTTCAGCTCGAAATAAATAAAAATAAAAAATTAATATAAAAAATATTCCAATTTTATGTACAGCATACCCAAAAAAATGTGCGTTCAAAAGAATAGCAAGTAAGTGTAATACTACCCACAATGTGGTAGTTTAAACGCACGTAGGTCGCCCTCGTAAAACTTTTCAAGGAGAGCTACCACTAAACATAGGTTTGAAGTGGTACATTCAGGGTTGTCGCTTACAAATTCCTTTTAGTACCTAGCGTTTTCCAGTTTGTAACAAGATTTTTGTTTGATGTGTGACATACAAAAGTTAATAAAAAAGTATACATTGATTTATTTGTCCTGTTAAAGTTGAAATAAATACAAGAAACTGTAAAATTGTTACTGACCAGTAAAAATTTTACAGAACCTTGTATTTATTTTCCAGTGGCCTGATAGAAGAAAAATCTCTGAGGAACTAGGCACGTATAAAAATCACAGAAAGATGCATTAACAAACCATAAAATATTTTAATGCCGGGAGAGTATATACAATAACTTTCAGAACAAGCTAAAGACTTTACTACTTATTGCATAAAAATAATCTTGACTCTAATACTTCCTAATCCGATTATGAGGCAACCCTAGGTGAATTCCAACTTTGATGACAGCGATTTCAATTTCCAGTGTTATTTCTCAAATGGTATCTAAGAGATTCGTGACATTTAAAATGATCCCGGGAACAGATTTGAATAGGTCCTTTAACAGTGTTTCAGGAATGTGGTATCTAACGTGAAGATCGTTTAGGATTTTGTTACGAAACGTTTTGCATAATATTACAGTTTAGCTTTGTAATTTCTAGCTAGTCCTTTGAAGTTATTTAAGGAAACTCTTGGTCGGAACTTGGTTGATCAAACTAAACATAATTAAGTGAAAGAAAGTGACTGCGTACACTTCTTCAACCGACATCGTCCGCACTTGCTTTCTTTTGAATAAATGAACGATCGGCCGAGTTTGGCAGACGACTTTAGAGCATAGTTCGGCCGATGGCAAGTAAAGCAATTTACAATATTTCTGAAAATAAAAATAGTCATAGTAGTGACGGGCCAGATGCCGTGGTGGGTTAAGATACCACCTATCATGCCGCTGGTCGTGGGTTCGATTTCCATCCAGGACAAACATTTGTGTGCATGAACATGTCTGTTTGTCCTGAGTCTGGGTGCAATTATATAAGTATATATTTACAAAAAAAAAGTAGTGTATGTATTATATCAGTTATCTGGTTTCCATAGTACAAGCTCTGCTTAGTTTGGGATCAGATGACCGTGTGTGAAAAATGTCCCAGGATATTATTATTATTATTCTTTTTTATACTTTTACGTATCTCGGGGTTGCGCCGGCTTAATGGGGTAGTACGAGCCGAAGCCAAGTGCTACCCCTAGAAATTGGCGAGAATAGGATGAGATGGTGGTGTGTTCGAAATTTGTGATGGGGAGTGTGTCTGTCCATGAGACTATGATCGTGCGATGGTTGCTGCACTCGTGTGTGAGGTGACAATTGATGTTTCGTTGTCATTTTGCAGAAATTTTCTGACAATCCTGCAGGTATTCAAGATTGCAGCTTTCTGAAGAGTCTGATATGTGTGGGGTGGTAAATCGAGAATTTTTAAAGAATGGTGAAGCTGTTTAGGTATTACACCTTTTGTTGACAACACTTTATTATTATTATTAATTTATTTTGGTTCTATATTTTATCAGATATGAGTAAACCAGTAACAATTACTAACATGCTTCGACATAAGCAGCTTTCGTATCTATAAAATTGTTACTTGTTTGAGTCTGCAAAATCAGGTATAAACATAGGTATAATTTATATTTCTATGGGTATAAATCACAGCTTCTAACGAGCTAAAATTCAAATATTTCTCCCTTACATATACTGCCAGTCTAATCTGTAAAAATCTCACTGTGAAAACGTAGATGAAGTGAGCTTGAAGAGAGCTGTCATTCCACCTGATGCTAGGGGTTGATACTATTGACAGCTCACTCCACGCTCACCTCACCTACGTTTTCACAGTGAGATTTTTACAGATTAGACTGTTCATTTATTCAGTCATCTATTAATACAGCTTACCTATCTTTATCGATATCTACCCAACACAATGAAATAACCGTTGCGTGTTCAGACACGTTAGGCATAACAGGCGACTCTGTTCAACAATATTAGGCTTGAAAGTAAAATATCGGTAGGGTAATACGAACTTCGCGTGGGGTGAAACTTTTTGGTAAATGGTTTAGACGAGCATAGATTAGACAAGTATGGATATGGCAATATTTTCAATAGCTACTTATATACCGGACTAGCATATTTCTAAATTAGAATTTTACTTATTGCCATGTGAGTTTCCAATCTTCTTCTTGGTCGCGTACTTCATAACTGAAGGTCGTGTCCCTGAAAGGCCTTCGTGGCTTTATGTATCATCTTCTTCCACTTCGTTCGGTTCTCTACTTCTTTCAGAGCGGTTGTAACAGAGAGTCCAGCGAGGGCGGTTACTTAGTCTGACCAGCGCAGCGGTTAGGTGATCAGCCGCGAGGTCTATTCCCATCTACCTTGCCCATCACCACTCACTTTTCATGGGTATCTGGTTTTCGACGGGCAATGTGACTAAAGTAGGCAATTGAGAATCTTTTGGTAACAGATCGTAGATAGTCTATCTCATATGCCTAGTTTGTTCGCTCTCTTAACGGTCCATAGTAAGCGGAGCATTCTTCACCAACACCACATCTCAAAAGCGAGTTTCTAATAGAAGATTTAAAAAATCAATTTTGAATGAAATATGTTTTTGGGTGGAAATTCCTTTTCCGGGTAACGTTGAATTTACGTACCTATCCATTTTGGTTTAATCTTAGGGGCCAACCAGTTGAATTACATCATTAGTGTAACGTTCTGTTTTTTTATTGAAGATATTAACTTTGATATAGATTACCGTTGTAGCCACTTATTTCTTTATAGACATTACTAAAATATTACGTAATAACCCAATTAAAACATTGAACTGTATGGCTTACAGATCATCTAGTACCATGCGGTGGGGTAGGTAGGTACTTAAACATAGTAACTCATAAAGTTCCAAAAGGACATTTTCTCTTTTTCTTTAGAGATTCCAAAAAAAGTTATAAAAACAAGCATATTTTTAAAGACCTACTTTGCAATAATACTTTAACCTCCTGGATGCCAGCGTCATGCCTTACATCTATTATATCAAAAACATTTTTTTTCTTCATATTTTTGGACGTGTACAGATATACCATATACCATACCCTGATATACCATAAAACCTAAGTTTCAAATAATATCCAATAATATTTTTTTTCTGGAAACCAGGAGGTTATGTAATCTAGGCTGGTATCCTCGACTGTCTTGTTGTTCTAGTGCTCGCAAACGCTACTGCTGAGCATGAAGTCCTGGTTTCGATTCTTAGGTCAGGCACAGTATTATTGGGTTTTTGAATTAGGAATTTCACATTAGCAGCCCGTAGTCCGGATTCGTGTTCGGTTGAAATCCATAAGTAATAAGTATTAGTAATATTTAATTTGATTTTTTTAAAATTTTAATTTGATTTTATGATCTTAATTTAATTAATTTGATTTTAAGATTTTAATTTGATTCTATAATTTTAAATTTATTTATATTATTTAATTTTTATTTTATTTTAAATGTACCTTCATACATAGGATCTTAATTTTGGATTGAAATAAATGATTTTTGAATTTGAATTTTGAATAAGCAAAATATGGGTGTAAGTATATAGGTATATATAGGTAGGTAACCCTGCGGGCAAAATGGCCATAATATTATGTTATGTAATACAATAGTTCCAACTCCTTAGCCCACGTGCGCACGGACGTAAAAATATCGCGGCGGGAGTTTGCGGTATTAAGCCGAGCATTGAGAATCCAACAGAGTGCAACCCATCGTGTCATAAAAACACACTGTTGAACTTTCAACTTTCAGCGCTAAGCAGTGTGTTGATAATCCAGTGCGCGAAAAAAAATCGTCCGTATGAACCTGGGCTCAAACGAAGAGAACCCAGCAATGGAAAGGAGACCTAACTTATTTCACTATTTCAGATTTATTTTATTCCAGTTCCAAAGACATTTTTCACTTTTCAATTCAAACAACATAAGTACCTGAAATTCTATCTCTTGAAAAGAATCCGTCTAATCTAATAAAGATTTTCGATAAAATATGATTCTCTTTAACAAAAGTATTTTAATGTCAATAGAGTGTCTAATATTTCGTAATGTAAATCAAAGTGGCTTTTCAAGACTTTTGCGTGAATACTTGAGTTATATAATTTTCAGAGATCATTAATTTCTTACTGTTAAAGAGAACAGTTAAAAAAACCGGCCAAGAGCGTGTCGGGCCACGCTCAGTGTAGGGTTCCGTAGTTTCCCGTCCGTAAAAATATAATAAAATAATATGTAAACGAAGTTAAAAAAAATGCTTGCATATACGATTATACTACAAACAGTCCAGAAATTATTTTGTACAACTTTTTGCCTTTTTTGTATAAAAACTGTTATTTCCATTAAGTTCAAAATGATTTTCCTAGAAAGTTCTTATGAAGTTCTACTTTTCAGATTTTTTTCATATTTTCTAAACTTATGGTTCAAAAGTTAGAGGGCGGGGGGGGGGGGGACACATGGGTCCCCTATGTTGTTTCGAACGCCGCTGTTGCGACACACGCTGTTGTGAATTATTTTTCCACTGCCTCACAGGTTCGAACGCTCATGGACTCGAATGAAGCAGTCGCGAAAGACGCTGTTTCGAAAAACATTTTCACTGCCTCATACGCTCGAATGCTTGTGATTTCGATTTATTTAGTCATAAAGGGTACAGAAAAATATTTAAGCAGTAATTTAACATTGGGTTGAATCCAGGGCAAATCATGTCGGATTTTGAACAAGCTATAATAAAAGCTATTTGAATCGAATTTCCAAACACAATTCAAAGTGCTTGTTTGTTTCACTTAGTTCAGGTCAAAGAATATGGAGTAAAATTCAAGCTTGTGGTTTAAGTGCACGATATGGTGCAGATAGTAATTTTGCGGTACAAATGCGATGCTATATAGCGTTTGCCTATCTACGAGTACCTGCGGAAGATATACCAAATATCTTCAGACAATTTAAAGATACTCTCTTCCCAGAAGAAGCCGAAGAAGTTACTAATTATTTTGAAGAGTACTATGTTTTAGGACGACTGATAAGCCGCAACATAGATGACAAAATTCAAGTTTTACGCTTACAACCACTTTTTCCACCGAGCCTATGGTCTATAGAAAGAAATAACTACTTGTTCCTTCAACATACTCAAAACAGTGTAGAAGCCTGGCATCGCCGCTGGAATTCTTTGTTAGAAAATAAGAGACTTGGACTGTATGGATGTATACGAAAACTTATTAAGGAGCAAAGTGTCACGGAACAAAAAATCGAGAAGATTTTGGGTAATTTACCTCAGACACCAACCAAAAAAAAAACAAAGAGTTGCAGAGAATACTATTTCAGCAATTTAAAAAAAAAAAAAGTACAATGGGCACGCCTGAATTTATAAGAGCTTCAGCGTTAAGTACTCGAATATACTAATACTAACACATGTGCAATTGATTAATTTCTGAAAAATACCACTAATAATTAATACCACTTAGGTACCTAGACAATTTTTTAAAAAGATCAGTCTTAGATTTTGTGTACTCATAGAAAAAAAAATGTAAATAGTGTTGAGGTACTAATATTTTTGATTGTTACTTTGTTAATAATAATATTAAATGATGATGTTGACACCGAATTTGTTGATTTTATTTAATTACTGCTTAAATAATTTTCTGTACCCTTTATGACTAAATAAATCGAAATCACAAGCATTCGAGCGTATGAGGCAGTGAAAATGTTTTTCGAAACAGCGTCTTTCGCGACTGCTTCATTCGAGTCCATGAGCGTTCGAACCTGTGAGGCAGTGGAAAAATAATTCGCAACAGCGTGTGTCGCAACAGCGGCGTTCGAAACAACATAGGGGACCCGGGACACGGGTCCCCTATGTTGTTTTTATATTGTTTTTTACTTTTGGAGCGATTATTTCCGAAATTATTGACATCGCAACACATCACACGTTAGGGTTGAAAATAAAAAAAAAAATCACTTCCCACTTTACATATAGGGGGGCTACCCTAATAAAACATTTTTTTCCAATTTTTATTTTACCACTTTGTTGGCGTGATTGATATATCTACATATTGATACCAAATTTCAGCTTTCTAGTGCAAACGGTCACAGAGATTAAGCGAGGACGGACAGACGGACGGACAGACAGACATGGCGAAACTATAAGGGTTCCTAGTTGACTACGGAACCCTAAAAAGAGGAGGATACTGACTTAGCATTTTGCACAAGTTTTTGACTTCTATGTGAGTAGTATCACAGAAGCCAAAAATTTGAACCTTTGAAGTTAGCAAGGATACGGAATAGGGACACTTTGGACACTCCAACAAGTGGGTCATCGTCTGATCAGGAGCACCACATTGCTAACTTCAGGCAGTCTAGAAAGGACTATAGTTCCTCCCGACACCCAATGCCAGTGCGATGCTCCTGACCAGACGATGTAGGACACGGAGTAGGGACACTTTGGACACTCCAACAAGTGGGCCATCGTCTGGTCAGGAGCACCAGATTGCTTACTTCAGACAGTCTGGAAAGGATTATAGGTCCGAATTAATTATAGTTCCTCCCGACACCCAATGCCAGTGCGATGCTCCTGACCAGACGATGTAGGACACGGAGCAGGGACACTTTGGACACTCTAACAAGTGGGCCATCGTCTGGTCAGGAGCACCAGATTGCTAACTTCAGATAGTCTGGATAGGATTATAGGTCCGAATTAACTATAGTTCCTCCCGACACCCAATGCCAGTGCGATGCTCCTGACCAGACGATGTAGGACACGGAGTAGGGACACTTTGGACACTCCGACTAGTGGGCTATCGTCTGGTCAGGAGCACCACATTGCTAACTTCAGACAGTCTGGAAAGGATTATAGGTCCGAATTAATTATAGTTTCTCCCGACACACAGTGTCAGTGCGATGCTCCTCACCAGCCGATGTAGGACACGGAGCAGGGACACTTTGGACACTCCAACAAGTGGGCCATTGTCTGGTCAGGAGCACCACATTGCTAACTTCAGGCAGTCTAGAAAGGATTATAGGTCCGCATTCATTATAGTTTCTCCCGACACACAGTGTCAGTGCGATGCTCCTCACCAGCCGATGTAGGACACGGAGCAGGGACACTTTGGACACTCAAACAAGTGGGCCATTGTCTGGTCAGGAGCACCACATTGCTAACTTCAGGCAGTCTAGAAAGGATTATAGGTCCGCATTCATTATAGTTTCTCCCGACACCCAGTGTCAGTGCGATGCTCCTGACCAGACTATGTAGGACACGGAGCAGGGACACTTTGGACACTCTAACCAGTGGGCCATCGTCTGATCAGGAGCACCAGATTGCTAACTTCAGATAGTCTGGATAGGATTATAGGTCCGAATTAATTATAGTTCCTCCCGACACCCAATGCCAGTGCGATGCTCCTGACCAGACGATGTAGGACACGGAGTAGGGACACTTTGGACACTCCAACTAGTGGGCTATCGTCTGGTCAGGAGCACCACATTGCTAACTTCAAACAGTCTGGAAAGGATTATAGGTCCGAATTGATTATAGTTTCTCCCGACACCCAATGCCAGTGCGATGCTCCTGACCAGACGATGTAGGACACGGAGCAGGGACACTTTGAACACTCCAACGAGTGGGTCATCGTCTGGTCAAGAGCACCACATTGCTAACTTCAGGCAGTCTAGAAAGGATTATAGGTCCGCATTGATTATAGTTCCTCCCGACACCCAATGCCAGTGCGACGCTCCTGACCAGACGATGTAGGACACGGAGCAGGGACACTTTGGATACTCCAACAAGTGGGCCATCGTCTGGTTAGGAGCACCACATTGCTAACTTCAGACAGTCTGGAAAGGATTATAGGTCCGAATTAATTATAGTTTCTCCCGACACCCAGTGTCAGTGCGATGCTCCTGACCAGACGATGTAGGACACGGAGCAGGGACACTTTGGACACTCTAACAAGTGGGCCATCGTCTGGTCAGGAGCACCAGATTGCTAACTTCAGATAGTCTGGATAGGATTATAGGTCCGAATTAATTATAGTTCCTCCCGACACCCAATGCCAGTGCGATGCTCCTGACCAGACGATGTAGGACACGGAGTAGGGACACTTTGGACACTCCAACAAGGGCCATCGTCTGGTCAGGAGCACCACATTGGTAACTTTATATAATCTGGATAGGATTATAGGTCCGAATTAATTATAGTTCCTCCCGACACCCAATGCCAGTGCTATGCTCCTCACCAGACGATGTAGGACATGGAGTAGGAACACTTTGGACAATCCAACAAGTGGGCCATCGTCTGGTCAGGAGCACCACATTGGTAACTTTAGATAGTCTGGATAGGATTATAGGTCCGAATTAATTATAGTTCCTCCCGACACCCAATGCCAGTGCGATGCTCCTGACCAGACGATGTAGGACACGGAGTAGGGACACTTTGGACACTCCAACAAGTGGGCCATCGTCTGGTCAGGAGCACCACATTGGTAACTTTATATAGTCTGGATAGGATTATAGGTCCGAATTAATTATAGTTCCTCCCGACACCCAATGCCAGTGCTATGCTCCTCACCAGACGATGTAGGACACGGAGTAGGAACACTTTGGACAATCCAACAAGTGGGCCATCGTCTGGTCAGGAGCACCACATTGGTAACTTTAGATAGTCTGGATAGGATTATAGGTCCGAATTGATTATAGTTTCTCCCGACACCCAATGCCAGTGCGATGCTCCTGACCAGACGATGTAGGACACGGAGTAGGGACACTTTGGACACTCCAACAAGTGGGCCATCGTCTGGTCAGGAGCACCAGATTGCTAACTTTAGATAGTCTGGACAGGATTATAGGTCCGAATTAATTATAGTTCCTCCCGACACCCAATGCCAGTGCGATGCTCCTGACCAGACGATGTAGGACACGGAGTAGGGACACTTTGGACACTCCAACAAGTGGGCCATCGTCTGGTCAGGAGCACCAGATTGCTTACTTCAGACAGTCTGGAAAGGATTATAGGTCCGAATTAATTATAGTTCCTCCCGACACCCAATGCCAGTGCGATGCTCCTGACCAGACGATGTAGGACACGGAGCAGGGACACTTTGGACACTCTAACAAGTGGGCCATCGTCTGGTCAGGAGCACCAGATTGCTAACTTCAGATAGTCTGGATAGGATTATAGGTCCGAATTAATAATAGTTCCTCCCGACACCCAATGCCAGTGCTATGCTCCTCACCAGACGATGTAGGACACGGAGTAGGAACACTTTGGACACTCAGACAAGTGGGCCATCGTCTGGTCAGGAGCACCACATTGGTAACTTTAGATAGTCTGGATAGGATTATAGGTCCGAATTGATTATAGTTTCTCCCGACACCCAATGCCAGTGCGTGTCCTACATCGTCTGGTGAGGAGCATAGCACTGGCATTGGGTGTCGGGAGGAACTATAATTAATTCGGACCTATAAACCTGTCCAGACTATTTAAAGTTAGCAATGTGGTGCTCCTGACCAGACGATGGCCCACTTTTTTGAGTGTCCAATGTGTCCCTACTCCTGCACATTTGAGGACGTAAAGCACGCTAATTAATTAGACTATTGAGTCCAGGTTAATTAGCCTGGACTCAAATGATCTGAAGTTAGCAAGCCGTAAACCTGTAAACGTAGAATATACCTATTTTCGTAGCTTTTCAGAGCTACAAAAATAGGAATATTCTACGTTTTTTACTTGTTATACACAAGTAAATAAACGTACATCCTGGAAAACATATTACATTAAAATGGAGGTCGAAATATAACCGTCGTAGTTTGAGTGACGCTGTGAAAATTGTTACAATATAAAAAGGGTCCAACAGGTAGACTTTGAAGATAAATTCTGTGTCCATTTACTTATTGTCAAACTGTTTCTTTTACTGTTATGACACGTTGTTAACATCCTTTTGTATTGCTACAAACTTTTATTTAGTTTTACCTGTCCCAGTGTTTCTTTATCTGTCTATCTGTAATCGAATCTTGCAAGTTAAAATTTGACCTACTTCCCGGTTTTCGATTGAGTTGAAATTTTACATGCATATGTAAATCGGACGAATGCAATTTTCTTATGGCTTGGAACTGATCTACTTAGTAAATGATTTTTTTAAATAGATACCCGTTTGCTTATGTTTTTAAGCTGCTGTGAAAAACATACATAAGTATGTCACTCACGTGAATAAACAGTTTTTTTTTCTTTCAATCTAAAGTTACAAAATGACAATGTCTATGTGACAGTTGGATAGATTCAACCTTAGTGAAGTTTTAATTTACTGGAAATTGTTGTCAGAAGTGATAAAACAATTACGAGTGTTAGAATTAAGGGTAATCAATCATTTTAAACCGTTACTATTCGGAACTATATTCACTTGGCTTATTTATTTATTTATGTTTAATTTAGAGACGTTTATTAGAATACATTGAAAAGTATGTAATTTGACTACAATTAAAAGTGAAGTAAAAATATGTTAATAAATGCAGGAATAGTCTAAAATTGTAAGAATCATATTTTGATAATTATTTTTCATTTATTTATCTTGTTTATGATTAGGAAGTAATGATAACCGATTGTATAAATAAGAACAAGTTGACAAGAGGCGGGCATTCTTGGGCAGACCGTCGAATCGGACGGACGTAGCTTAATAAGTGTATCCTCTGTGCGGGAAATATAAGCAACTATCTACTTCTCTACATTTTGTTTAATTTGCCACCCTGATTCTAATATCAGAAGTGGAATCTTGAACCAAAATGGGGAGCGACGACAGTGAGCTATACGATCGACGCTCACGAAGCGTTGCAAGACGCTCTCACCGTCATAAGCGGCGCCGTCGGCGCAGTACCACGTCAGAAAGTGCAACATCAACGTCACGGTCAAAACGCGATCGTAGTCGTCGGAGGACCAACCATGCGAAGAGGAAACGTCAATATGGACGGCACCATCGACGCAGTTCAAGGGCGCGGAGCGGTGTTTCTAAGTCTGGCGATAAGCAATCCCTGGAGCGCGAAGGTGAAAGGTTTAGCCCGAAGGAAAAACAATTGTCACAGGCAAGTAGAACTACCTACATTAACTTTTTTTTTACCACTAGCTCACTGATAACGTGGCTGTTAAACTAGATTTAAAGAAAATAATAATTACTGTAATGATACCTGCATCATAAATAATTTATTGTAGCAATAATATCATACGAGAAAAATGTTAGATTATAGTAGCTACGTAGATATAATGACTGCTGTTACGACTACCTTCACATAAACGGGAACTTAGAGAATGTTAAATTAAATTGGTTGACAAATGGTAAATTGTATACTTCGCTAATTGACATACGTTTTTTTTTTCTTCTCATGGGGAACGGAACCCCTTAAGTACGAGTTCAACTCACATAAGCAATTTAAAAAGTGAGTCCACTCTGTGGTCCGCCACAAAAGCCTTTGGACACTTTTTTCTTTTTCCTTTCGTACGTTCTACATGCGAAATATTTTGCTTGATTTTATCAATCCAAGTTAGGTACTGCCAAGGTGACCTCTATGATATAATCTTAACTACACGTGTATTCATGCATTGTTGCGGTTCACTCAGAATTTAAAATAACTTCGCTTACTTAGTATAATAATAAAGTTATAGATACATTAAAGAAGTTCATAGTTGAATGCTACCCAAATAACGCTGGGCAAAAGAATATTATGAGTACCTACAGAATTCGTTTAAATAGTAATTTAATGTCTCGTTATGCATCGTAATGTATCGTTTATTTTAAACTGCTGGTTAATGTTAATTGTAGCCCCCTTTACATTCCTTTTCTTTGAATATTTTATTATTATACACATATGTATCGCACCGATGAAACATTGCAGGAGATCACGCAATCACGGACTGGACAGTTGATGACTCCACCTGTGCAGCAAGGACCTGACAGTGCTGATGTACCCGGGCAGCCACCAGCTGGGACGCAGTTGGAGTCCACAACAAGTAAAACTAGTTTATTATTAAGTATTAGTGATATATCACAAATTATTGAAAGCGTTACTCATCAAACTAGGATTACATACGATAAAAATATTATACCTACATTTGACCCATCGCAAAAGAATCAACGCATTGAGGGATGGATAGCCAAGGTTAACGAATGCTCAAAGATATACAAATGGACTGATGAACAGACTGCTCATTACGCTTTGCCTAAATTAGACGGTCACGCTAAAAAGTGGTATGAAGGACTACAATCTATACTTTTGACATGGACTGAATGGCAGGATAGGTTGATGAAAGCATTCCCTTCGGAAAGTAATTACGCAGCTTTATTAACTGAAATGTTAGACAGGCGAATGAAATTGGGCGAGTCAGTAGATGAATATTATTACGATAAAATGCTATTGCTAAACGCGTGTGGTATAGCAGAAAAACAGGCCGTCGACTGCCTCGTATATGGGATAGAGGATAGAACGATTAGGGCTAGTGCGTCGTCGGTCAGATGTCAAGATCCGGAGGATTTACTCAAATTTCTTAAAGATTTATGCAGGGAATCTAATGTCTCTCGCTTCACCAAAAGATCTGCTCCCAATTCTACATCAAACGATATCAAATGTTTTAAATGTCATAAAACCGGTCATCGGGCAATACAATGTCGCAGCAAAAGTACAAATGAAGTAACCTGTTATAATTGCAAAGAACCTGGTCACACGATTAACAAATGTCCAAAACCAATAATTCGGTGTGATAATTGCCACCGGGTTGGGCATAATACAAACGATTGTTATAAGTCTAAAGACAATAACAAACAATTAAATAACGGCTCCAAATCTGATAAGAAAACTTTATTTACACAAAAATTAGGTTCAGACTCTAAATATTACAAAACTGCACTCGTAAATAATAATATTAGTTTAAAATGTTATCTGGACTTTGGCAGTGATTGCACTCTGATTCGTCAGGATATTGTTAATAAATACTCGTTACCTGTAGAACGAAATGATGTTCCACGTATTCGTGGATTCGGTAACGGGACAACCATTCCGCTGGGTAAAACGAAGATAAACTTGCATATCGGTGAAGTTTTAGCAGATATAGACGCGTACGTTATTGACCCTTCATTGCTTAGTGAACCATTGTTGGTAGGCCAGGATTTTACTGAACGAGCAGATGTGATGGTTCTTAAAACGCACGATAGGTTAGATATTCTGAAAATATCGTTCTCGAATGAATTATCAAATGTAAACTTAGATGATCATAGTGATCATAAAATCGTTTTAAGAATACAGACCGACACTGTTGTCGTGGACCAAGTCGACTATATCAAATGCGTGGATAATAATGGATCTAGTTGTGATGTTTATGTAGAAAATAGTATCAGAAGGGTACACAATGCAAACTATTGCATTATGGCAGGTGTTTACAAAGTTAATGAGGGAGAGTGTCAGGTTGTAGTCTGTAAATTGACAAAAGAACCTATTTTTTTTCCGTAATAATTCTGTGTTATTGCGAGGGGAAAGGATTTTTACATACAATCCCGCCACTAATGGTGTAAATCTGACCTGTCGTCAGATAAACGGTCACCCTCTGACACCATTTACTATGGAAGAAATAAACATTAATCCTAATTTAATACCACAGCAGCAACAGAGTGTCTTAAACCTAATTAATACATATAGAGAGTGTTTTGCACAAACCTTGTCTGAGTTAGGATGTACCGATGTAACCGAAATGAATATTGAACTGGATGATACCTCTCCTGTCGTCTATAGACCGTACCGCCTAAGTTACTCGGAGCGAGAAAAAGTGCGTGAAATGGTACAAGATCTTATTGATAATGATATCGTAGAAGAATCAAATTCTCCTTACTCAAGTCCAATTATACTTGTCAAAAAGAAGACAGGAGGGTACCGTCTATGTGTCGATTTCAGAGCGTTAAATCGGAAAACTAAGAAAGATCATTTTCCAATGCCGAGAATAGACGATCAGTTAGATATGCTTAATGGTAGCAAGTACTTTTCTTCTCTAGACTTAACTAGCGGTTACTATCAGATACGGTTAAGCGATGAGTGTAGGCACCTCACGGCTTTCATAACACCGGATGGACTTTATCAATTTAAGAAAATGCCTTTTGGCTTAGTCAATTCCCCCGCGGTATTTCAAAGAACAATTAACCAAGTTCTAGGCAATTCCAGGTTTAATTCCACCCTGGCTTATATGGATGACATTCTTATACCTGGAAAAGATTTTGACGAGGAATTTGTCAGATTAGAACATACATTCAAACTATTACAAGAAGCGAAATTAACTTTGAACATACAAAAATGTAATTTTTTTCAAGAAGAGCTAGAATATCTTGGTTACGAAATAGGCAAACACGGGATTAGACCTGGAAAAGAGAAAATTAGCGCAGTTGAACGATTCCCGGCTCCAGGTAATGTGCATGAGGTTAGGCAGTTCATTGGGCTTGCTAGCTATTTTAGAAAATTCATACAGAATTTTGTGAGTATCGCTAGACCACTGACTGACTTGACCAGAAAGGGCGCGTCGTGGTGTTGGGGTGTCGAACAGCAGAATTCGTTCACAAAACTAAAAGAAGCTTTGATACAAAGACCAGTGTTAGGTATATATGATCCTAAAAATGAAACCTTCTTGCACACAGATGCTAGTAAATACGGTTTAGGCGGAATTCTATTACAGAAAATACATGACGCTGAAATGAAACCAATTGCCTATTTCAGTAGGAAAACTTCGGTAGATGAACAAAATTATCACGCTTATGAACTCGAAACATTGGCCTTTGTAGCCTCCCTCCAGCGATTTCGAGTTTATTTGATAGGTATTAGGTTTACTTTGGTAACTGACTGTTCCGCGTTGAGAGCCACGTTCAGTAAACGTGACCTTATACCACGAATAGCACGTTGGTGGATAGCTGTACAGGAATTTGACTTCGACATACAATACAAACCAGGGCATATGATGTCACATGTCGATGCCTTAAGCAGGAATTCATTGCCTTGCGAACCGGATGCGGGACACGACGCGGTGTTAGGTATATTTAGAATAACTCCAGAAGACTGGCTATTGACGTTACAAATACAAGATACAGAGTTGCTACGAATTAGAAAGATTTTAGAAGATAATGAGTATTCCGATATTAAGAAAAACTATGTTCTTAAAAACAATAAACTGTTTCGGAAAGTTGGAGACGATCTCAAATGGGTTGTACCCAAAATGGCTCGATTTCACTTATGTAAACTCAACCATGATGAGATTGGTCACTTTAGTGTTGACAAAACCATTGACAAGATTTGTAAGGATTTTTGGTTCCCAAAAATGAAACGTTTTATAAGAAAATATGTACGTTCTTGTTTGGAATGTGCATATAGCAAAGAACCAGCTGGACCGAAGGAAGGCCTCTTGCATCCGATCCATAAGGTTGACAAGCCCTTTGACACAGTTCATATTGATCATTTGGGGCCTTTCGTCAAAAGTGCTAACGGTAATTCTTATCTCCTTGTCTTAGTTGACGGCTTCACCAAATTTTGCATATTGACACCATTGAAAAATTTAAAGTCCGCACCTACTATCCGTGCTCTGGACAACACTTTCTGCATATTTGGTTACCCTAATAGATTAATATCGGATCAGGGCTCGTCTTTTACCTCACGTGAGTTCAAGGATTACTGTAAGGACGCTAAGATAAACCATATTCTCAATGCGGTGGCCTCTCCCCGTGCCAATGGGCAGGTGGAGAGGTACAACAGAACTGTGTTAGATGCGCTTACAGCTTATACTGACAAACTGGGTGAAAAATATTGGGACCGATCGATAGGTAAATTACAATGGGGTTTAAATAATACAAACAACAAAGGGATAGGAAAAACACCTGCTGAGGCACTCTTTGCTATCACTATGGTAAGCAGAGGTGATAACATCTTTAACTCCATTTTGAATGAGACGCGGCATCTAGGTAACGTAGAAGAAATAAGAGGACAGATAAGTGAGCATATAATTAAAAACCAAGAGGCTCAGAAAAGTAGATACGATAAAACAAAAATTAAAGCTAGACAGTACAAACTAGGTGATTTAGTAAAGATATTAAAACCGACCCCTCATAACGACGGAAATAGTAAGAAATTACTACCGAAGTTCACGGGACCCTTTCGAATTACGAAGATCCTCGAAAACGATAGGTACGAAGTGTCGAGCATACCCGGTACAAAAATAACACAAAAGAGTTATTTTAATGTTTGGGCGGCTGACCGCATCAAACCTTGGATATCCATCTGTAATGACGATTTGAATGATAAGGATGATACTAGTGATACTAGCGAATCTGAGTCACAGTAATTCAGTAGGTAAAATGAGATAAGAAAGTAGGTGACAATTGTAATTGTAGGAATCCTCAATGAGTTGTAACTAACTTAGTTTATGATTATTATATGTAGTGTTCATAATAATATCTACCGCATGAATATTGTAGTTAATAAGTTTATGTATGTCCAATAGGGACTAGTATTGTAATATTATTGTTATTGAAACAATGGAGAATAGTTTATTGAAATAATGTTAATGTAATAATTGGTTATGTTAATTAATTGTTGAGGAATTATAGATACGTGATACTGCAATATGCAATGGTCATGGAATTTACGAGTATTTGTGTCTTACAATGAGTTAGAACTGAATGTATTGCTAAATACCTATGTAATAAAATCTAATTCAATTGGTTTCTTTATACTAAGAATTTTTATGAATAGGGGTGAAAGACTGAGAATATTGATTACCGTGTTGATAGATCCATGGGTATTCTCGGTCTTTGAGAAAATTAAAAAGAGAGTCAGGTACGTGGACGTAGTGTGTGATATTGTAGAAGTGAATATGCATTTAAAATGTCCGATTTTGACAGATCAATCGGCATTTTTCTGGCCAATAATTGGAGATTGAAAATATTGGTTGCCATGTTGACAGATCCATGGATATTTTCAATCTCTCCATGGGCATGATAAGCGTGAAAAGGTACGAAGGTGTGGTTGAAATGTTTGATTTTGATAGATCAATCAGCATTTTGATTGCCAAGGTTGAAAATATTGAGTGACCATGTTGACAGATCCATGGGTATTTTCAACCGGAACTATGTAGAGAGGTAACAAAAACACTTGAGACCATGTTGAAAGGGTTGAGGCTCAGAATGTCAACTTCCCAAAATGTCTCCTGGTACCAAAATGTCAACTTCCCATAATGTCCCTTTCCCAAAATGTCCCTTTCCCAAAATGTCTCTTACGCAAAATGTCTTTTTCCCAAAATGTCCCTTTCCCAAAATGCCGCTTTCCCAAAATGTCCCCCATTCTTAGAATTCGACATCGGGTGTGTAACGGTTGTTTATATCAAGAGAAATTGGATGCAATTGGGACTTTAGGGCACCCCGACTCGGACTTTTTTTATAAACCACACAGAAGTAGGAGCCCCGCAAAGCGGGGCTCCGTCGACCTAACCCACCATCAACCATGCACAGAAAAAAAAACCATGCACAGAATAAATAAGTTTATTCTTATTATACCAAACATTGCGCACCCATCGACAAATAAATAAATAAATATTTGTCTAATACTTGTTATGCCATTTAAATATTATGCCATTTAAATATTATGTCTAATAATTATTATGGCACATAAAAATAAGGCAAACAATACTTATGGCATTCGTATCTTATGGTATCTAAAATTCGGGCAATTAAAAGTATGTCCATATGTCTTTTAGGGCAAATGAAACATTCGGGCAAATGAAATTCGGGAAAATGATGATTATGGCATATAATCTTCGGGCAAACAATAGACAACCGATTATAATTATTGTTTTTTATTTTTTAGTTGGGTTATAACGCTTAATTCTAAGAATGGGGGACATTTTGGGAAAGCGGCATTTTGGGAAAGGGACATTTTGGGAAAAAGACATTTTGGGAATGGGACATTATGGGAAGTTGACATTATGGGAAGTTGCCATTTTGGTACCAGGAGACATTTTGGGAAGTTGACATTCTGAGCCTCAACGGTTGAAAGATCCATGGGTGTTTTTGATAATTAATTAATTTTGAGATATTATGTAATAAAATAGATATAAGTAGAATTATATATTTTATTTACTTGTTGTTAAGTTTGAGGACAAACTTATTGTCAGGAAAGGCCGAATGTTAGAATTAAGGGTAATCAATCATTTTAAACCGTTACTATTCGGAACTATATTCACTTGGCTTATTTATTTATTTATGTTTAATTTAGAGACGTTTATTAGAATACATTGAAAAGTATGTAATTTGACTACAATTAAAAGTGAAGTAAAAATATGTTAATAAATGCAGGAATAGTCTAAAATTGTAAGAATCATATTTTGATAATTATTTTTCATTTATTTATCTTGTTTATGATTAGGAAGTAATGATAACCGATTGTATAAATAAGAACAAGTTGACAAGAGGCGGGCATTCTTGGGCAGACCGTCGAATCGGACGGACGTAGCTTAATAAGTGTATCCTCTGTGCGGGAAATATAAGCAACTATCTACTTCTCTACATTTTGTTTAATTTGCCACCCTGATTCTAATACGAGGTCGACTTTACCATCAACACCTACGTTTATTACACCGGTTAGCAATTGTATTTTGCTTGACAAGTTCATAATTTTATAGGTACACATTATTAGGTTGTATTTATTATTTATTTATTTTATTATTTATTTTATTTATTTATTTATTTATTTTATTATTTATTTTATTTATTTATTTATTTTTTAAGTCCCAATATCATTCTCCTGCCCTTATCCCAATCTATTTGGGGTCGGCGCAACATGTCCATTATTAGGGTTCCGTACCTCAAAAGAAAAAACGGAACCTTCCTTATAGGATCACTCATGTGTCTGTCTGTCCGTCTGTCACAGCCAATTTGCTTCGAATCTAATGGACCGATTAAGTTGAAATTTGGTACACGTTTGTGTTTCTGTAACTTAAATACGGTAGTGTAATGTAAATTAATGAATTTTGAATATGGGGATCAATTTTGGGGGGCAGATAAGAAAATTAAAAAAAAATGCATAATAATAAAAATACTGTGTGGTATATTACATGAAAGGGCTTACTGTGAGGATCTCAAATATATTTTTTTTATAATTTTAAAATAAACTGTTGTAAAGTTATTCAAGAAAATTGACGAAAAATGATCATTCCACCCTTATCTCCAAAACTACTGAGCTTAAAATTATGAAAAAAAAAATACAGAAAATAATTCTATAGCTATAGATTACAGGAAAACCTATAAGAAGTCTATGGTCTTAAAACAACGTGGTAAATCTCTCAATATTGTGTGTACAAACTTACATTTGTCCATAGTTGAACGAAAAGGATCACATTAGGTGTAATGTGGGTTGGATCCTTTTCGTTTAATTATGGACATTTGTAGTTGGAATGTATGGGAGAACATGTTTTTCAACTACAATTCATCCCAACTACGGAACCATACATTGTGCGTGGTCCGACACGCACTTGACCGGTTTTTTTATTTCCATACTTCTTTTTTAGTCGTCATCTCTGTAGTCACTCCCTTTCTAGCCATAGTCTATCCATTTCACACAGTCTATCCATCGTTTCTTTGGTCTTCCTCTACTCGTATAGCTATCCATATTCATACTAAAAACTTTCCTCATTCCTCCGCATCATACAACACATACATACAATACATGACAACCGATTTCCGCACAACTTTCAGTCACCGGTGCCACTTTCAAAATTCTTCTCCACCAAGTCCCAATAAACAAATCAGAAAAAAGAAAACATACAAACAGCCGAATATAGAACCTCCTCCTTATGGAAGTCGGTTAAAAAATCATTTCTATCAATTACAATTTTATTTTTCTATTTGATTTTTAAACAAAGCATTTTATTTTCTCTTCCAATTCAAATAAAGGTGTAAATCAAATAAGATTAATACAGTGTTCTCGAAAACAAATAAACTTATTTGCAGTAAGGTTTAATTTCGTTTGCTTTTTAATATTTACCTTTGGGGCAGTTTATCAAATTGCAGCAAATAATAATGTCAACAAGAATATATTTGCTACTAAAAATTGGATTCCTAACAGGGCAATATTTTTATTATTTTGGTATAGAAATAAATTCAGCATGAAATATAATGACAATAAGACTTTATTTGTGGGGTTACTAAAATAAGCATATTTACATAGAAACGACTTAAATAGTCAGATAACTTTTATCTGACGAATACATATATTAAGATTTGGCAGTTTTAAATAGAAAATATGACAAATTGTCACAATTGTTAAAATTATTATTCTTTAGGGCCTGTTTTTTTGATCCGTAGTTTATAATTCAACCGCTGGTTAACTAATGTTATACATGTGAAAGTAAGTTTGTTTGTTTGTTTGTTACCTTTTCACTCCTAATCCACTGCACCGATCAACCTGAAATTTTGCATATACGTTGTCAGGTGTACAGAAACGGATATAGGGTATCTTTCATCCCGAAAAAAGTACTGTTCCCGAGGAAAACAACAATAACGTTCTTATGATAATAGATGGCGCCACGTGTCTTTCGAATCATGATTAAATTATATTATTATAGAAAAGTAGTGTGTTAAGTTTTTTTTTTTAATTTAAGCAACTAATACATTTTGTGAGTCTAGATTCTAGAGTATCGATAGACCGGTTTTTCATCCTCCTAACTATAATATTATAGACAAGTAGAGTACAACCCGAAGTGATTGTCAAATTCTAAATTAACGCGATCGAAGCCGTGGGCAAAAGCTAGTAGTAAATAATGGTTGAATTTTGGCTAAGTGTGTTTGCCAAAATGCCATTAGTTACTATTTTTAGTGTATCTCAGAAGGAAAAAATAGTGCCCTTATAGGATCACTTGTGTGTCTGCAGTCTGTCCGTCTGTCACAGCCACTTTGCTCCGAATCTAATAGACCGATTAAGTTGAAATTTGGTACACGTATGAATTTATGTGACCCGGACGTGTAACGTAAATAAATGGATTTTTAATATGGGGGGTCTATTGTAGGGGGCAAATAAGAAAAAAAAAGATTTGCAAACTGTACCGTGTGACATATCAAATGAAAGGGCTTTCTGTGAGGGTATTAAATATATATTTTTTAGATTAAAATAAATTATTTTAAAGTTATTTAAGAAAATAGACGAAAATTGACCATTCTTCCTTATTTCCGAAACTACTGAGCCTAAAATTAAAAAAAAAAATACAGAAAATATTCCTATACCTATAGACTACAGAAAAAACTTATAAGAAGTCTATAGTCTTTAAATAACATGGTAAATCTCTCAATATTGTGCGTACAAACTTACATTTGCAGTTGGAATGTATGGGAGAAGATGTTTTTCAACTACAATGTTAAGTTTGTTCTTGGGATAAATTAATCCCAACTACGGAACCTTTCATTGTGCGTAGTCCGACACGCACTTGGCCGGTTTTTTTTTTTAACATGAATACATTTATGTTAACTCATTTATGTCTAGCCTTTCACTTTCATTAGTTACTATGTTCAACCATTTATTGGTTAACTACGGATCCAAAAACTGGCCTTTAGTAGTCACCTACTAACTACATAGCTTTAATCTGCCGTGTTGTTATTAACATGTAACCTTCGCGAGTTTAAGTTGATGATTAGATTACGAGACAAACATGGATTTGAAAAAAGGGAATTAAGAAAAATACCCTTGAAAAATACAGTTTATGTCAGTTTAGCCGACAAGCGTTGGTCAATCAATCTGCCTAGCCTTTTCCCAACTATGTTGGGGTCGGCTTCCAGTCTAAGCGGACAACCCAGTTACTGGGTAATACGATACACCTTGGTAAGACTGGTTATCAGACTTTCGGGCTTCTGACGATCCGTAACGACTGTCAAACATCCACGAATGGCAGCCAGGACCAACGGCTTAACATGCTTTCCGAGGCACGGAGGAGTCTCGGTATCAAATATGGTCACTCATCCACAGACCAACCCCGGCAAGTGTAGTTTAACCTGATGGATCGACCCGTGCGGTGGTTATTACTTAGCCACGAACTGACAAGCATTGGTCTTGTTGTAAAAAATGTATGAATGAATCCATTGACCAACATAATAATAAAAGAGTTAATGCAAAGACGCCTTTCGTTATCCTAGTACTGTAATAACGGAGAGTTATTGTTTGGTCGCAGAATGTCAGTTTTTATAACGGTTGTATGAGACTGAAAATTAATTTTAATTAAATGGTCTATGTCTGAGTATTTTCCAAATATGTTCACCCGAAATTTACCTACCCCGAATAATGTAAAATACCAAACAGAAAAGTTTGAAAAAAAAAATCAATCAATCAATTGTTTATTTTGTTTGCCAATATATGGCGTACAAAATAATCATTGACAAGCAATTGCAATTTAAGGTGGCATGTCAATAGATTCCATAAAAAAAAAATAAGTATGTCAATTAGTTATAATAATGTCAATTAGGTAAACAGGTCATTACAATTTTAGTTAAATAAACACATTCATACTTAATCAATAAATAAAATCATAAGTGTTTAATTAACAAGTCGGAATCGTCATACCTCTGTTTATCAGTAGTAAACTCAGTGATGGAGTAGTAACATCATTCTATCTACAAGGAATTTAAACAAAGACCTTTTAAAAGATCCCAGACACTCTATATTTATAATAGCTGCTGGTATACTGTTATATATTTTTGGAGCCATACCTAATACACTTTTGACGAAAAAAAAATAGCAGGCGCAGTTCGCGTCCACGCCGTTTGTTCTCGTGGAAACAGATTGAAATTTCACTACAGTTTCCGATACTGCCATAGCCGTTGTATTTGCTCGACAGACGACTTAGTAGGCTCATTGCGTTTCTATGTAAGCTTTCACAGATTATAATATTTTTCAGTTCTGAGCAGATTTACGGCCGATATGAGATGACATCTTAAACTTTTTGCTGTTTGCAACAAATTTTCTTACGGTTTCAGACACAGCTGTAGCTATTTTATTTGCTCGACACTAGACTATTTAGGCTCAATACATTCCTTTTAATGCAAGCTTTCTTTGATTGCGATTATTTTCATTTCTGAGCAGATTGACGGCCTATCTCTATGAGACGACATCTGACATTATTTTGCTATTGTCAAATTCATATTAATTTTTAACCTTATTTTGCCAATATACTCTTGTTTCTCTTTTATGACCAGCCGGATTCTGTAAAAATCTAACAATGACAATTTAGGTGAAGTGCGCTTGAAATGAACAGCAGTGCTTCTGTATTCTGTACAAACCTCACCGTGAAAACTTATGTGATGTTAGCGTGGAGTGAGCTGTCAATAGTGTCAAACCCTAGTTTCAGGTAGAATGACAGCTCTCTATGTGAAATGTCATCCCGTCTAACGTTAGGGATTGGCACTACCTATTGACAACTAGCTTCAAAATCACTTCACCTTTGGCTATTCTATAATGATAATAGAGGGTGGGCGCTGATACCTATAATTACGAGATATTAAGTTATCTTAGCTTAGGTATTGGCTGAAACTATAATATTATGTTACTTTACTTACCTGACGGCCTATTTTTATTGTAAACTATGTATATTTATATTAAGGTGCAATAAACTATTTTTATTTTTTATTTATTTATTATTTTACCTAAGTTTTCACGGTGAGATTTTGACAGAATAGCACTACAGCCGATTGATTCAGTAAAAATCTCACCGTGAAAACTTCGGTGAAGTGAGCTTTGAGTGAGCAATCCCTCAAATGAATGATGGTAAGTGAATAGTGTCAATCCCTCTAGCATCAGGTGGAATGACAGCTTACTTAAAGCTCACTTTACCCAAGTTTTCACGGTAAGATTTTTACAGAATAGACATCAGAATAACTGATTTAGCTAAACACGTTTTTGCGCTATACGAATTGATATTTCGACACATAGTGAAAAGTAGAGGGTCGCGCGCATGCGCGTGCTCTCGCAGTGTGACGTCACTTGAAAATTATATCCAGCATTAAGATTGATATAAATATGACCTATCTTTTGAATGCTCAACCATTACTCTAGCATTAAAAGTCTCGTAGTTATTAGCGGTTGAAATCTTACACGTTTTTGTCGGTCAGAAATATTCCCACCAGTACACTGAGCGAAAAGAAATTTTCACGTGAAACTGTTAAGTTACGTGAGGACTGCCCAATGGGTTATGATTTAATATCAAATACTTTTGCAAGGTCCAACGCAGTATATTATTATGTACTCTGTGGTCCAACGCTATCTCCTAAACCCGTAATCATCTCGTACACGCAGGAAGTTCTGCTATGCGGTTCATTCACTAGCCGGACAGTAGGTGATCCAATTTCCTTTTATGTTCGTAATTCAACCCAGAAGTCTATACATCATTCTTATTCTATACATCGGACGCCTTTTTTCGTCTAACATTTGGCCCGGCTATCAATCTGACTAACATCGCTTTCGAGGAAAAACTTACTATCAATTCCTCACATCCCCGATCCCGAATGAAAAAAGGAACGAGTGAAAAAAGAAAGAAAAAAAAGTTTGTGACTGAAACAAAAGTGAGTTTCTTTTATTTAATGTTTCTATGGACTAGTATAACACATTGGCTATGTCCACGCTGTGCTCTTTCATCTTCTACTTTCGTCGTCATCATTCTATTCAACTTTCGTTTGGTGCATCCAATAATTGAATGCGTTAATAATAATAATAATAATGTTGTCGGTTGTCGCTATGTGGGATGTGGACTCGGCAATCATTGTGCCGATAGTCGTTACGGTCAATGGCCTTATCGCTAAGAGCCTCGACCAACATCTCAAGAGGCTCTCGTTGGGTGGCTGGGTGAAGGGCCTGATTCAGAAGGCAGTACTCCTTGATACGGCGCGTATTGTGAGGAGGTTCCTGTCTCTGGGACCCTAACCACCGGTAGCTTGGACCCTGTTCCCCATGCCGGTGGATTTCTATTTTTTATATTTTTAAATGTTTTTTTTTTAATTCTAATATTTAAAAATATAATTTATATGTAAAAAAATGAATAAAGGAGATAATAATAATAAAATCTGTGGCCCGACTGTCAAGCTGACGGTCGACAAAAATTTTTCTCCGTGTATTTTCTATTGGATTTTAAACTTTTAATGCAATAATGTGGTGTTATGTGTTCCAACACCAATTCACTCAACCCAAAATTGGTTTTTATGCCAAAACATACTATATCAGTATGCAAGACGAAAACTACCACCTACTAACTACTGAACACGGAGAATAGCAGACCAAACACAATGCTGACGAGAAGTCGGGCACGACGAAACACACGCCCAACATCTTCGGGTTCGTCGCTCAGCTCCGCCTCCCAGTTGCCGAAACCTGCTCCAGACGTGAGTCCAGTGATACCGGCTGCTGCAGTTGCGTCGAGCTCGAGTGACGAATACTTCTCGCCGCCGACAACACCACCACCATTACGTCGGCGCGGAAGAGGCCGACCACCGGCCAGCTTAGGACTCCGAGGCCCATCGGCCTCAGATAGGGTCCCCGCTGCCGGTGGAAGTGTGCAGCGCATGAGGTGGACACAAACCATCAACGAAAATGTCATGCGCGCATACTTTGGGGCTACAGAGGGGGGAAGTAACTTGACTGCGTATCGTGGTCGGATGCTCTCTCTGTTTCAGGTGCTTGAACCAGCTGTCAACGTGTCGGCGCAACGACTGTCGGATCAGGTGCGGGTCATCCAGCGTAACCATATGCTGGATGACGTCGTACTTGATCGACTACGTCTCGAATCACGGAATAGCCATGTTACGCCTGCTTCGCCACTAGTCGCGGTGCAACAACCCAGTGCCTCACCGCGACCCGACCGCGTTTGTGATGAGGATGATGACGGGGCTATGTCCGTGAGTTCCCAATGCAATGTACGATTGAGGAGCGCTCTGGAGGATGCTTTCCGGGAGTACCGTTCCACTCCGCCTGGGCTTAGACCACATTTACCTCGTTTGCCCATGCACAAGAAAAATAAGGCGCTGGTGTGTGCTCTAGATTCGCAGCTGTCAAATTATTTTGACGGCAGCAAAGACCTCACCGATACCCACTCGATCTTGTACTGTGCTGCTGTAGCGGCATGTCGTGTAGCTCATGTTAACACGTTAACAGTGCAGCTACTAAATGTGAGAGGAGCCCCTCACGTGCAAACACGTTTTGTGGAAATATGTAAAGAGAGGCTTATGTAATGATAATTTTGAATAAATTATATAAATATAAACCCTCTAATTGTTTAAAAATTTAAAAAAAACTTGTGACCCACATGTGGTACACTCACGTACTAGCTATAGATTCATTGACCCACATGTGGTGCACCCACGTACGAACTATACGTTTATTGCCTCATATGTGTACAACACACGGTATAAGAGTAAAAACAAATTATTTTTTACTGAACGCATTCATTACAACTGTGAACAACTAAATCTAATTGTCAAAGTCTGATACGGAATGCATCCAATGCAAGAAAGCCTTCTGCCTTTCATGTTACAATGCGTCTCATTAAAAGTACCAATCTTACTTTCTTTGTTTATTTTTTGTACTTTCTTTGTTTATTATTTGTCATTAATCTTTATTATTAATTTTTTTTAATACAAAACGTTTGTTTGTTTCTATCCTATATTACAAAAAAAAACATTCATTTATTTTTAGTAACTTTAGGCTTTTATTTCCTGACAACCCTATAAAAATGTTGCCCGGTTTTTGAGCAAACTTTTTTTATAGTTTATTGTTCACACGTGTATGCAAAAAAATTAAAATAAATCACACGTGTAAACTATAAAAAGGCTTCAAATTTGTATGGAGTCGTGACCCAAATGTGGTGCACGCACGTGTCAGAGTGACCTCACAGTGACCCACATGTGGTGCACGCACAGGGAACGTGTTAAATTTCCTAACAGTGACAGAGCTCCACGACCAAAACCAGCTATACCAGCTTGGCAGTGCAGGATTGAGCGTCGTATTGGTGAGGCTAGAGCACTCATTGGCAAGTTAATCTGCTTCAGGCAGGGCAATACTCGCCCTAGAGTGATGCGCTTTGTAAGGCGGGCGTTCTCGGGGATGGATATTAGTTCTCGAGATTACTTGACCCGCGTCACAGAGCGTATCGACTTCCTGAAGCAGAAGATCTGTGCATGGGCAAACCGTATTCGTCGTTACAGGCGGAGAGTGGACCGGTATACTCAGAATCGCACATTCCGGAGCGATGAAAAGTGGGTCTATAGGGCTTGGGAGCGACCAGACCATGGTGTGACCGACACGCGCCTCCCGGATGATGACGCCATGTATTCGTTCTGGCGAAGCATCTGGTCGGTGCCTGTCAGTCACACCGAAGGTGATTGGACTAGGGAGATCGAGCGAACGTGCGATCAAATACCAGAAATGGAGGCACTTACCATCAGCTCCCAAGATGTAACTTGTGCAGTCCGTCCGTTACCTAACTGGAAATCCCCAGGGCCGGACGGGCTGCACAACTTCTGGATAAAATGCTTCCACAAGTCGCACGCCCGCTTGGCATCCCAGTTCCAGTCAGCCTTAGAGTCCGGGTCGCTGCCCCAGTTCCTAACGACAGGAATAACCCACCTGCTCCATAAATCAGGTAGTACTGCGGAACTCAAAAATTATAGACCGATCACTTGTCTACCGACGGTCTATAAAGTTTTTACATCCATTTTGAGAGCTAAAATTAACAAACATATAGACAATAACTCCATCATGTCTGCCTCTCAAAATGGATGTAGGAATGGATCCCGCGGTACTAAGGAGCTGCTCCTCAACAAATGTGCGGTCATGCATGTAAAGCGGGGGAGGATTTTGGAATCCGTAGAAACCCAACTCTCGGATTCCATACACCTAAGACCCCTCTCCTCACTCGAAACTTACAAGTATTTGGGTATGTCGGAAGCGTTAGGCATCAACGCTGCTGACATGAAGCAATCGCTGAAGGAGCGCTTCTTTAACCGCCTGAACAAAGTATTTAATAGTCTTCTATCAGGCGGAAACAAGGTGCGCGCCTTCAACGGTTGGGTCATGCCGGTTTTGATGTACTCTTTCGGTATACTCAAATGGACTCAAACAGAACTGGACGCCTTGGATAGAAGGGTCCGCACACTGTTGACTGCAAATCGGATGCATCACCCACGGTCATCGGTGATGAGACTGTATATTTCGCGGAAGTGTGGTGGTCGAGGCTTCTTAAATGCTAAGACCCTGCACAACCGTGAGGTATGCAGTCTCAGGGAATACTTCCTAGAAGCCGACGTGGGGATGCACCGAGATGTGGTCTCAGTGGACAAGGGCCTCACCCCGCTCTCCTTGGCTAACGAGAACTGGCGCAAACCTATAATATTAGATACTAATGACCGCAGGGAGGTATGGCAGAGCAAAGAGCTTCATGGGCGCTTTTACCGGGTCCTACATGGGCCTGATGTAGACCTCTTGGCGTCCGTATCCTGGTTGCGATTCGGTGATCTCTTTGATGAAACCGAAGGTTTTATCTTTGCGATTATGGACGAAGTTATAATGACGAACAACTACCGGAAATATATTGTGAAGGACGGCACGGTTGACATCTGTCGGGCATGCCACCGTCCGGGGGAATCTATCCGTCACATTATTTCTGGCTGTTCTCGTTTGGCTAACGGAGACTACTTGCATAGACACAACCTTGTAGCCATCAGCAACTTGCTCTGCAATACAATCTTGTGGAATCGGAAGTACCGTACTATAGGTATGTGCCCGACCCAGTTCTCGAAAATGGCAATATCACGTTGTATTGGGATCGATCTATCATCACTGACAGGACTATTATTGCTAATAAGCCAGATATAGTGGTGATAGATCGAAAAGAGCGTCGCACAATGATTGTTGATATAGCGGTTCCGCATGACGAGAACCTCGTGAAAGCTGAAAAAGATAAACAGATTAAGTATCTCGATTTGGCTCGCGAGGTTGTCGACATGTGGGATGTGGATACAGCAATCATTGTGCCGATAGTTGTGACAGCCAATGGCATAATATCGAAGAGTCTCGACCTACACCTGAGGAGGCTCTCGTTAGGCAGCTGGATCAAGGGCTTGATCCAGAAAGCGGTACTTCTGGACACGGCACGTATTGTTAGGAGGTTCCTCTCTCAGGAGCCCTGACCACCGGTAGCTTGGACCCTGTTCCCGATACCGGTGGGCTACTATTTTTTATATTTTTAAATGTTTTTATTTATTTTAAGTTTTTATAAAAATATTTAAAAATGTAAATCATATGTATATAATAAAAAATAAAGGAAATAATAATAATAAATAATAATAATAATAATAACAACCCCACCGCTGTATCTCTACGTTGACGTCGTGGTGGGGCTTGCGTGCTCCAAACTTTAGGTCTGTGCAGGTAGAGTTTGCCGGAACGGGTCTAGGATGAGGAGCCAGACCAAAAGAGATACAAAAACCCGCAGGGCAGCATGTGGCGAGCTGATGGGCAGTAGCGACCCCATGGACCCTATCTCCCGGGAGAAATCTTGTCCTCATCTCTGGCTTGCCTTTATTGGCCGGCTGGAGTGAACACTGACGAGGAACAGAGCTCCCACCTCTTTCTTGCCTTTATTGGCCGGCTTGAGTGGAGAGTCGCAAGAGCAAACGTGCTCGGAGGAAAGAAGTATTCCAGTAAGATGCTGGTAGGGATCTTAACCGTACTTCCGGGATTGTCCTGATAGCCGTGGAATACCTCTCCACTCCTCAAGCACCTCAGGAAGTGTTGCCCCCCTTGTCGCTACGTCACTATGTGCTAGCGGCCGTCTCCGGGGGCCCATTATTGAGTGTGCAAGTCACCCCCTGCCATTTTATCCGTGTATAATACGAGTATATAACATTGGTCAGGCAGGGGACATAGTTCTTCCATAGTTCAAGTTACCCAATCCACTTTAGCCACCCAAACCCATAGCCCAATATGTTTTGTTTCCACGTACAATAATAGTCCTGTACCAACCGGGGGTTGGGTGCACTTGCATAGTGCATACAGGGATAATCAAACCTCGGTTGGTGCCTCCTCATCATTTAAAATTATCTAAGGGGCCTCTGCGAGTTGGCTTCGGCTCCTCGTACGCCTTCGAAAGGTCCGGGACCCCAGTGTCCCGAGAAATATCAAATAATAATAATAATAATAATAATAATAAATACAGTACAGCAATAGTCCTGCACCAACAGGGGGTTGTCCTTGGGTGCATTTGCATAGCGCATATAGGGATAATCGTCGGTTGTTGACTCCTCATCATTTAAAATTTTGTAAGGGGCCTCTGCGGGTTGGCTTCAGCTCCTCGTACGCCTTCCAAAGGTCCGGGACCCCAGGGTCCCGAGAATTATGGAAATAATAATAATAATAATAATCATTTTATTATCAGGCTACTGGTGCCCATAGAAAAAATACACAAAATAATATTTACAACAAAAATAAACTAATACATATTAAAAACCTTATTAAACTATAACTATACACGTAACGTTGTCGGCGTCGTGTGTCGTTGCGCGATGTCGCGTAACCGTCCTCGGAAACGTCGATATACGACACCCTTCGGCCAAAAGTCCTCCTTCAAGCAGGTTTGTAGATGGTGGGTTGGAACTCGCACCACAAATGACTTAAAATTAACCCGACATTACTACTCATGTTGCGACGTACAAAGAAACTACTCATACGCCTGCGAGGCGCATCATATTGACTAATGATTTTATTCAAAACCTATAAGTATGATTGATATGTTTTAACTGTTTATATAATTGTGTATATTACTAAAAAGAGAAAAACATAATTTTAAATAATATTTATATATTTTTATTATAAAATCTTTAATCAAATAAATCTTAGGAACAAATTTTAGGAACTTAGGCAATTAAACATTTTTCTCATTAAAAATAATAAAAAAAAACAACTTAAAGTATACACTTCTCTTAAAAAATAGTTAATTAAAGTAATTAACTAAAAAACAACTAAAAAAGTAACAAAAAAAAATATTTTAGAAGAATTTTATTAATAGCGCAAAACTTACATACAAGCTACTCATACGTCTTTGGAGCGCCAAGGGTAGTAATATCAAAAAAACTAGCACAGTTACCGTAACGCAACCACCGTTCTACGACACGTGCTGGCGATGATTGAGATGTCCTTGAACGTGAATGCCATACGCGCGAAGGAAAAAAAAAGAGAGCAATATATCAAAAATGCGGGCGCCTCTGCGACGTAGAGTAGTAATCTAGGGTTAATGTCATGGCGCGATTCCAACCTTTCGACCCTCAGAGTCCAGTTGGTGTTTACTTTCATGTACTGCACGACTTCCTCAACTGTTGTGGTGTAATGTAGACGCGATACATACAACTGCGTCGTAGGCACAGCAGGGCGCAGCAACATGTTGGGTCCACTCGGTGCAGTACCGCACAAGTTACGAGTACTGGGCTTCCTCCTCTTCCTTTCCACTTTCTATGGACTAGTATAACCCATTGGCTAAAGTTAATGAACGCAACGTCAACGTAGTCATTTGAGTCTCTGTCAGCTTGTTGAAACATGAGCGACGAGAACTTTTTACTTGGTGGAATATGTGCGGCTTACTTGGTCATAAGAAATTTCAGAAAAAAAAAACGAACCATCGAAAGTTTTGGATACGAAACTATTATAATAATCGAAGTAACGTGATTATTAGGATGAGTGAACTACGGGAAGATAACGGTATTATTAAAAAAAAAATTACACACATGTCCGAAAGAAATTTCGATCGACTTTTAAAATTGGTTGAACCAATCAGTACAAAGCTGTCAACCCAGTTACGTAAAGCTAGTGAAATAAAATTAGCAATAACGCTTAGGTTTTAGCCACTGGTGACAATTTAATGTCTCTTTCGTATTTATTCATAGTATCCAAATGCATATCAGCAATGCTACCAGATGCCATTACAAAAGTAGTAAATGATTATATTACGAGTATGTCCGCCATCTTGTTCTTGAACGCTTTGTGGCACAGAAATCCACTCAATGCGGGAAGACGAGTATCACAGCGCGCGTTACGCTTTTACAAGTATTGGGCGGAGTAACTGCATATCTGATCTCTTACCCGTGTTACCCTGTAATTTCAGTGTGGTTATAAAATGCGTGTGTTATTTCAGGTCTCTACGGAAATAGTTTTGACCGCCGCGGCCCATCCAATAATTTGTCTTTCAGGCCTGAAACAGCATTAAGACGCTTCCGAGCGCGCAGTGGCGCCCTCATCGTTTGTTTGGTTATTTCTTTTATTTTAGAATGAAAATGCAAAAAAATGAGCACGTTAAGTTGTGCTCCACAAGACAATATGTTATTATTATTATGAATAGTAGTTTTATATTGTTAAGTTTTATTGTAATCCTTAAAACGGGAAATGGTGGTGTTGGGGATTTCTCGTCGTTAACGGATACCCCGGTAGTTGTTGTAGGTAGGTATTTAGTTCACACCAAACCACTGTTATGGTCAATAGTTTATTGGAACCAGTTTAAAGTTATAATGTTTGTTTAGTTATCTGAGCCGCACATTGGCGCGTGACCGAGTTTTAGTTACGACTGCAGTTATGTTAATAAGTACATTATGTAATATCATTAGTAAGTGTGTAATAGGTAGGTACGCTTAGTGGACTAAACGTACTTTTGCTGTATGAGCATTCTTGGCTCGTACATGCTCCCGAGGGAAAGATATACGTACTCAGATCACCAAACTTGCGTTACAAGTTAAATAGGTAAGTATAAAATGTTATAAAAGCAATCAAAACAATAAGTAAGCAATAATTCTTAAATAATTAATCATAATTTAAATCTTGTTCCAATTGCTGAATGTCCACTTCGTATTTTAGCGTGGACAGGAATTTCCTTTAGTTCTATATCTTCTTTCCTCTCTCGAGTCTTGTTCACGTTGGTATTGGTATTGCTCTTCTTATGCGCTTGAAGATATCTTCTTATTCGCCAAACTATTATAGCGGCGACGATTCCTCCCACCAGTGCTTAAGCGTAAAGTGCTTATAGCGTAGTTGCCGATGTCGTGGACACTTAGTTCGTTAGGTAGGCTCTCTCGTCCCATTTGTGCGGTTATCTGGTCATCTAATAATCTGTGTTCATTAAAGTTCATCAAGTTTAGGTTCGGTAGCACAATCTTTGTGTTTTTGAACGTATTCCACATATCATTTGGTGAGTCAATAGTAGGTACTTCCAGGGTAATTCCAATATTAGTACGGCTACTAAAAACGTTATGTGAGTAAATTGTAGCATCTTTGTGCTGAAGTATGCAATCCTGACCTAGGGCAAGGAGCCCTGCCTTTGTTATAATTGTTGTTGTAATTCGATTTTCGCATACAATGCGAGTCGTGCACTCATTTATGCAATTATACAGCCATATGTTTGGTCTCTGTAATTTTATCCATTGGTCAGAGCATTGTTGTGGTACCCAATCACATGTAATTTTATTTACATTTTGGCTTAGTATTTTAGCTTCGCAAGATGCCGTCGCTCCATGCAAGCTGCTAATAGTTGTAGAGGCGTGGCAGATGTGATTGTCCGCTGTTATTGTTGTACATTGCTGAAGATCAACCTCTTCCATCTGTATGTAGGTATTCTTTACGAAGTTGACTCCAATATATTGTGTTGTTGTATCTATCACCTGGCATTGGTTAGTAGTTTGCTGTCTAGGTATAGCTATATTGCGGTACAATGTATACTCGTCATCGCTTAGTAACGGAATATGTAATTCGAAGAGTAGGTACTGTTCGGTGAGCCGGGCTTTTACATAAATAATTTTGTAAATATTTTTTATGTTCGCTTCATTGCTGTTTTTGATAGGTAATGTTAATCTTTTCGGTATAATACCGGCAATGTAACTGAGTTGTTCAGATAGCAGCTCAGGTGTGAATAATTTCATATCGAGATGGCCTCTGTAGATGTCTGTCAATGCACTTAGGAGCATTTCTTGGTTTCTTCTCAGTACTGAGATAAGTAAGCCAGCAGTTAATGCCTTAGAGTTGACGTCATTCATTGTTTTCATTATTTGAAATCTGTTTTCTATCACTGCTGTGTTATATTTCGTTTCGTTCATGAATTGCTGAATTACTTCCAGTTGCGTCCTTACAAAGTCTTCATTTTTCTTGATGACATTGTTTTCTGACTCGATAATCAGTGTCTGATTTCTTATCAGCTGTAGTAGGTATTGTTCGTTCGTTTTGAGTTTTTCTATGTCCTGAGCGTATTTTTCGGCGAAATCGCTGTCAAGGACACCAAACAGGGCTTGTGCGAGATGTCCTACGCCATTGACGTAGCCACGTCGCCTTCGTTGTTGATGTTGAGATAGTAACAAGACGTTATACTCGTTCAGCTGGTTCATTTCGAACTTGAGTTGTTGTGTCGTAGAGTGACATGGCTCGTTAGGCATCGTGTCGCATAGTTTACCTATATGATTCACGAATTCCTCTACCTTTGTTGTACTTTTCCAGAATGTTGTCAGGTTATAGTATACCAGAAGTTTCCATTCATCGTGAATAAGTTGGATATTTCCGACGGGGTCAAAGTAAACTGGTTGGTTTTCAGCTAATCGAGTTATTTTAAAATACTGCAGGGGTGCTGCTAGTCCACATGTTAGCGTTGTAAACACTACTAGTAACACCATAAGCAAGCTGTTTACCCTTTTCTGGGTTTTGTTAGTTCCTTTCTTTTGCTGGCCGAGCTCAGTTTCTGAACTCACTTCATGTGATTCAGTGCTTCCGCATACCTCGTTTATCGGTAGCGGGGCTAGTTTAGTTATGGGTCTTTTTAGTATCCCATTTTGTGTCTTGAGCGTGACCACTCGTACTAAGTTATCACTGCCTGGGTGCAGTTCCACTACGCGTCCCATAGCCCATCTGCTTGGGGGTAGATCCCTGACGAGAACTAGTTGTCCCTTTTGTATGTTTTCTTTGGTTTGTTGCCATTTGTTTCGGTTTTGTAATGAATGAAGGTATTCTTTCGACCAACGATCCCAATAGTGTCGACGCATGAGCTCAATGAGTTTCCAGTTATTTCTGATGTCTATCGCTTTCGTTTCTTCAGGTTCATTGAGTGGTTGCGTTAGTGTTGGACTCCCCGAGAGAAAGTGACCCGGGGTGAGGTATTCCAGATCTTCCACGTCTTCTGTTAATGGACACAGAGGTCTGCTGTTCCTGCACGCTTCGATTTGTGTTACAAATTGTTCGTAGGTAAGCTTCTGTTGTCCGATTACCCGTTTCAGGTGTGCTTTCATGGAACGAACTGCAGCTTCCCATAAGCCTCCTGCTGATGGCCAGGATGGAGCATTGAAGTGCCACTCGATTTGAAGTTCGTTGATCTCTTTAAAGAACTCTGAAGATAGCATCGTTTTAAATAGTTGGAACTCTTCTTTTAAAACTCTTGCAGCTCCAACGAAGTTGGTTCCGTTATCGGAGTAGATATGTTTTGGGGTGCCTCTTCTAGCGCACATTCTTTTTAGTGCTGCGATGAAGGTTTGCGTTGATAGGTCCGAAACAAGTTCAATATGTACTGCTTTTGTGCACATACATATGAATATGGCTACGTAGCCTTTGCAGGTTTTTATCCCGCGGCCCTTGTTTATCTTTACGTCCACATGGCCTGTAAAGTCGATGCCGGTGTGTGAAAACGGCCTCGATGGAGTGATCCTTTCTTTAGGATGGTTGCCCATTAACTGTTCAGTTTGGGTTGTTGCGTATCGACGGCATCGAATGCATTGTCGTAGTATTTTCTTGACTCTTCGATTGCCACTGATAATCCAGTAATTGTTCCTTGTGTCAGCTAGCGTTAATCTTGCTCCACCGTGTAAGGTTCGTTGATGTGCCTTTTCAATAATCAGTTGGGTTAGTCTTCCCTCTCCTGGTATGAGAATGGGGTTTTTCGTTTCCACTGGCAAGTTTGAGTGTTTTAGACGTCCTCCAACTCGTAAAACTCCATAAAAGTCCAAAAATGGATTAAGTTTCAAAATGGTGCTTCTGTTGAGAAGTTTTCCACCTTTCTTGAGAGAATTTATTTCATTTTCAAAATAATCCCGTTGCACTGATTTGATAATGATAAACCGTGCGTTGTTTATTTCATACAAGTTCAGTTCATGGCACTCCGTTGACCTTCTTTTGTTTCGTAATGCATCAGCGAAACGTATCACCAAGGCGAGTATTCTTGTAATACGATCTATGTTGCTATGTCGCTCAAGTAATGAATCGATTAATTCATTTTTAATCGACATGGGTTCCGTACTATTAGTCGTATAAGAGTTTGTTAAGAAGCCCTCGTTTGTGGTATAAGTTTCTTTTGAGATAAGGGCTTGTTTTTCCAGCTCCTTAAGCCATTTAGGGCCTTCCCACCACAGGGTAAAGTTGACCAGTTTTGTCGGTGGGAGTCCTCTCGTTGCACAGTCGGCAGGGTTTTCGTTAGTCTTCACGTAACCCCAGCTTATCGCAGGCACGATTTTTAATATTTGTGTGGTTCTACTGGTTACATACTTTTCGTATTTAGTTTGATTTCCCTGAAGCCATGCTAGAACGACTTTAGAATCAGTCCAGCAGGTAATCCTTAGATCGTAATCTTCAAGGATATTAGTTATCCTTTGTAGGAGTTTCGCTAGCAAAACTGCGGCGCATAATTCCAACCTCGGTATTGTTGTTATCTTTTTGATTGGTGCCACCTTAGTTTTTGCCGCGAGTAGTGTAGTTTCGTACGCGCCGGTGGGTGACGTAGTTCGGCTGTAGATAACGCATGCGTAGGCTTTTTCGCTCGCGTCACAGAAGGCTTGCAATTCGATCGCCCTGTTGTTTTCGTTTTTTATCCATCGTGGTAGACTTATGTCTTTTATGTTTGGCAAATCTGATTTAATTTGCAGCCATTCTTTTTCTATGGAGTTTGGTACATTTTCGTCCCATCCAATGTTTTGATAGGTATCACTCCATAGTTTTTGAAAAAGCAGTTTTGCTTGTAGGGTAATTGGAGCCAACCAACCGAGTGGATCGTAAATCTTGCTTATTTCTGACAGCAGCCTGCGTTTAGTGTATGGTGCATTTTTGTTGTTGCTAGGCGCTTCGCTAATAAAATGGAATGTGTCACTTGCGTCATTCCATGCGAGTCCAAGTGTTTTGCTGAACTCTTGTTGCTTGAAGTTAAATTCGTTATTGTTACTTTTATCTTTCGTCTGTAGTTCTTTGAGAATAGATGGTTCGTTCGTGGACCATTTCCGTAAAACAAAACCACCTTTCTTCAGTAGTTCGCTTAGCTCCCTTTGCAGTAGCTTTGTTGATTCTATGGTATGGTGGCCCGTGATGGCGTCATCCATATAAAATTCGTTAAGTAGCGCCTTTTGGGCCAGAGGGAAAGCGTTGCCTTCATCTTTGGCCAACTGTTGGAGAGTGCGCATCGCTAAGAATGGTGCGACTTTGGTCCCGTATGTTAGGGTACACAACTGCGTATCTTTCAGTGGTTCTCTCGGGGAGTCTCTCCAAATTATTTTTTGAAGACGTTGTTGATCTTGATGAATAAGGATTTGACGGTACATTTTCTCAATGTCCGCCGTTAGAACATATTTATAGCTTCGCCATTTTATAATCAGGGATAGAATGTCCTTTTGAAGATTTGGCCCTTTTTTCATCAAATCGTTTAGGCTGTACCCGGAGTCTGTTTTCATTGATGCGTTAAAAACAGCTCGTAGTTTCGTTGTTGTTGAGCTCTCCCTTACTACGCCGTGGTGTGGTAGGTAGGCTTGTACCCTACTATCGGATTCTGTCACTGTTTTCATGTGACCTAATTCGAAGTATTCTTGGATGAATTCTCTATAAAGTTTAGCGAAATGTTCTTGTCTCGCCATTTTCTTTTCTAAATGAAGAAATTGTGCTGTAGCTTGAGGTTTTGAGTTACCAAGGTTTTGTTCATAGTTAGCGTTCATCGGCATTTTCACCACATAACGCCCGTTGCGTAATCGCTTTGTTGTTTCTGTGTAATATTTTTCACAGAATTCGTTTTCCGTCGTAATTTCGGGTTCCGAAGGGATGTCTTCTATCTCCCAAAATTTTGTTAGGTTGTCTAGCTCTGTCAGAGTAACTAGACAGTTGAACTGCTTTGTAGCACCGCACAGTATCCAACCCAACTTTGTCTGTTGCGCTACTGGCGAGTTATTGTTATGCTTGATTATTCCCCCTAAGATCACATCGGAGTAGACATCTGCTCCAAGCAATAGATCAATGAGTCCAGAGATGTTGTAGTCTGGATCAGCCAACTTGATATCACGAAGGTGAGTCCAGTTGTCAGTGTTGATCGTTGAGTTAGGCAGATTGTTAATTAGTTTACTCATCACTAACGCTTCGGTTTGGAATGTATAATCAGAGTGGATAGACTTGCATTCCAATTTTATTAACCCTTTAGTCTTGCCCATTATAGTGCCAACGCCAGTGACCGCAGGATTCATTTTGTTTCGGGGTAAGTTCAACCGTTGAGCAGCATTTTCTGTGACCAAGGTTACTTGAGAGCCTTGATCCAGTAACGCCCGGAGGATAACGTAATCACCTTCCTTGTTCTTGATCCTTAGTTGAAGAGTCGTTAAGAGTATCTCTTGTTCACCGTTGATGTGATTAGATGTTCGCTCAGCCACTGTTGATGTGGTTGGTTTTGATTGTTGCCCTTTCAGATTATCATCATGGAGAAGGGAATGATGTTTGTAGTTACACGTGCGGCAAGTTTTCGTTGAATTGCATTTATTTCCGCCGTGACTAAACAAACAATTTTTGCACAAATTCAGGTTACTTGTTGTTTGGTTTCGCGTTGTGACATCCATGTTCAAAAATGTAGAACACTGCCTCAGCGTGTGCTCATTTTTGCAGAGTGGACATTTCTTCAGCGTTGCATGGAAGGTTTTTGTCCACTTTTCTGTTGCTTTAAAGTTCGTTGACTTTTTGTTGTTATAACCTTTATGTTGATTGTTCGTCAAATAATCTTGTTTTCCGCCGTTCCTTTTAGCACGGGATGTTTCCTGCGTCATGAATTGCAGTTCTAGGAACTCCATAAACTCCTCTAAGTCTGGGAGCTCTCTTGTATGTTTCATCGTCTTGATGTAGTCACCGTACGTGACGTCATCCAGTTTTGAGGATAGTAAGTACACTATAAGTGGACCCCATACTGGAATATTGATGTCAATGTTTTCTAGGCCATTTAAACACTCTTTCGTTGTGTCATACAGCTTCTTCATGTTATTTGAGTTCGGTTTTTCGACGGATGATTGATTGAGAAGTGTGTCTATGTATGAGGTGAAAAGTAATCGCTTGTTGTCGTAGCGGTGCTGAATAATATCTAGGCACGAGTCATAATTCTCAGCACTCACAGGAAGGTGTTTGATTAACTTTTCCGCTTCACCTTTCAGTTTAGATTTTAGGAACTTCATTTTCTGCGTTTGTTCAGCGTTGGATTGTTATGAATCATTTCGAAAAATAAATCCCTAAAAGAGATCCAATTGTTGAAAGCTCCATTGAACTCCGGTAATTCCATACGCGGTGTTGTTTTTTCGTAGTGGGATGTTTCAAAGATTTTTCTATTTAGCTCTTCCTTTAGGTTGTCGTAAACTTGCTCCCAATGGTCAAATTTTGCTTCATAGTCTTTGTCGTTCCCTTGCAGTAAGTAGCTTAGTTCCCAGTGAATCTTGTCGATGGATTCCCATTTAGATCATAGTATGTTGACTTGATCTTCGAGTTGCCACTTTTCTTTCATGCTATCCAGATTAATTTTGGAGACCGCTCTCTTGAAGGCGTTGAAGTTACACATTTGATTACGTAACAGCGTTGATAGGTGCTTGTCCGTTTCATCTCCGATTTGTTGGTGTACTCCAGTTGTATCAAATTGCGATGTTCCGGGATTTTCTAGTATTTTCGGTTTAGACATACCCGAAATTCCAGGTTCGTTAGTCAACTTGTTTAGTAGTTGATTCATAGATTGCATTGTTTCGTCAAACATGCTTCTTGTAATGATAAAAATATCTTTCTTGAAGTAGTCATGGTCTCTTTGGGCACGCTCATACTCCTTCAAGATTTCGTGGTTCGATTGAAATTCATCCCATAGGGATTGTAAAGCTTCGATTCGTTTGTTTAGGTAGTCTGTGGTTTTTCTACTCACAGGATCCTTTTTGTAGTTAGTTTGAAGAGTTTTGATTCTCTCATAGCTGCTTTGCTGCTTAGTTATAAGTTCCACAAATCCAGGATAGTCTTCTGTCGACATTGTTTCTACCTTGTGGTTGGTAGTGGTTGGCGTGTACCTTACTCACGAAGTTTTCGGAGCTGAAGTAATCGCAGTGGACGTTATCCCCGCTGATTATTTCTTGTTTATAGCGATAGACGTTATCTTCGCTGTTGTAACCGCCGTGGACGTTATCCTCGCCGATTGATTCTTGATAAGTAATTTGTAGCAGTAGACGTGATCTCTGCTGGTTCGTTAGATACAGGCACTCAACGTAGCTCACCCTCCTTTACGTCATGTGCAACTTCTCAATGCTACTGGTTGGACCCGCTTGTGGGAAGCCAGCAACACCGATTTGCTAACGTAACTGGGACATACCACGCTTAGTACTCTGCTGATGAGGACACACGACGATCAAGGTGATTTGCCGTGTCGTCCTGTTGTCGAAGGACCAAAAGATCCTCGCCGATTGCCGCTTGCTCGAAGGACCAAAAGATGTTGGGGATTTCTCGTCGTTAACGGATACCCCGGTAGTTGTTGTAGGTAGGTAGTTAGTTCACACCAAACCACTGTTATGGTCAATAGTTTATTGGAACCAGTTTAAAGTTATAATGTTTGTTTAGTTATCTGAGCCGCACATTGGCGCGTGACCGAGTTTTAGTTACGACTGCAGTTATGTTAATAAGTACATTATGTAATATCATTAGTAAGTGTGTAATAGGTAGGTACGCTTAGTGGACTAAACGTACTTTTGCTGTATGAGCATTCTTGGCTCGTACAGGTGGCCACTTTTTTCCGTTTTAATGATTACAATAAAACTTAACAATATAAAACTACTCTTTGTAATAATAATAACGTATAGTCTTGTGGAGTACAACTTAACGTGCTTATTTTCTGCATTTTCTTTTTAAATTAAAAGAAATAACAAAACAAACGATGAGGGCGCCACTGTGCGCTCGGTAGCCTCTCCGCGCCGGGAAACCCGTCGCGTGTCTATGCGCGTGGAGACGCGGGTGGACGCCGTTGGAAAGCGACGGTCCCCGTCTCGGAGACCGGCAGGCTTATTACGTGTCTTGCAGAAGCCAGATAGCAAAATTTGCACGGGCGCGGGCCACGCTTCCCTGCGACCGACGGGCGCAGAGGAATTTCTTACAGTATGACGTGTAAAGTTATTTTTGACAGTTACAGATGCGAATACTTGTCATTTTGTTTTGTGAAACTATACTAACTAATTCCAAGCATAAAACACTGCCAGCAAACTTTCCTTCCCTAGTCAAAATCCGATATTCTGAGTATAAACCGTCTACCAGACCACCGATGCATAATAAATTGCCTCCAGCTCTTATAGCATTAAACGCAGCTTATTTCTGCAGATCAATCGTGCCGCACCAAAATTCCCTTTGAAGTAAGTTACAAAAAATGCAAAAAACCCACCCACATATAAATGCATTTTTTAATAAACGATGTACTTATTATATGTACTTGCCTCTTGAAAATGCTTTAATATAGATAGATACACGTTGATAATAGTGCAGTCCGCCCAATATATGAGTTTTTTGCGTAATATTACTGCACGTACTGATAAGCGTTTTAATACCAACTCTATAACACGAGGTTGGGTAATCCGAGTGAATAGGGGAAACGTTTTGGAGTTCCGTAGTAACGGGTTTCCCAATGGAAATACTACAATTAGTAACTATTGTGTTACGTGGTTGTGTGTTGTATGAATACTATGTGGAGCAACTGTAGATCGGACGTCATCGGATGGATCAGGTGTATGGAATATGAATCCACCATTAGGTAGTTACGGCTATATGTAAGTGGGCACGCCCTTTATTACTGGAGGCTTTTAATATAGGTATAAAGTTCTACTTACGTTTTTAGTTTTGTATTTTGATTCTGCTTGAGTATAGTTTTCGATTTTTCGATTTTTTTTTCTTCTTTTTTTAAGTATATTGGCGTGTGCTAGCTGACATATAGCAAATAATTAAATTTAATTTAATGTTTGTGTTGCGTAATGTACTTGCATGTAATTTGCACAGTGTTGTATAGAATATATTTTTTATTTTTTATTTAACTGAACAGACAGCTGTGCTGCTGAGGAGTTTGTTGCGCCACTTCTTCTCCTCAGCTAAAGCACTAGGAAGTGGTGAAGGGCGGGCGTTTTGGGGGACTGTCTTATGTAATTTTGACGTTCGAAAAGTGCTGATTCTCAGCCTAGTTTGAATAAATGACTTTTGATTTTGATTTTGGTAAGGAATAGTATTCTTTTTTTGAAACACATAATAACAGGCGAGTATGTCGGCCATCGCGACAAAAGGTAGTGATTCTAGTGTTGCTAGACTGTAATTATTACAGTGGTAGTGTTGTATCACCTAACATTAAGGAGACACTTATTTTAATTTTGAAGTGAAAACTTCTTTACGCGCATTGAGCGATTTTGTGGTAGGGGAAAATCTTATGAGTTCACGTCACACATCAAGCATCACGCATCACGCGTCTTGCTAATGTGAAGTGTTGCGCTGTCAAGGTTTTCTTCTTCAGCGTTGAATCCAAGACCAGATGATTATAAGTGGCAGATAAGTACCTAAGTTTAAAAAAAGTTTTGTGTGAATTACCTATTAGTCAATGTTTAGGGAAAAGAACCAGGCATTTATTTACCTACTAAAATTATGTATTTATCGACATAGTCTAAAAGCAAATGAAATCTTTGTAAACCTTGCCGTGTAACTAATATGTAAGTACATTAGTAGTTCTGCGAACAGTAGACCTCACGATGACACACTTTTTTGCAACTATTAATTATGTGGTTTGGTTGTTCCTCCATTAAATTTCTTGCACATTGGTTTGGATGGTTTTCTATTCTTTTGCAAATGAGTAGTTAAAGGTCCTTTATTTCTTCTTTAACAGTCTTGATTTTTAGATCACGGTGTAGGTGATTAATTATTATATACCATGGTGCTCCAGTTACCATCCGTAGGGTTTTTGACTGGAAGCGTTGTAGAATCTCAATGTTGGATTTGGATGCAGTGCCCCATAGTTGCAAAGCATAAGTCCAGACTGGTTTCAGTATACATTTGTATAGAAGGAGTTTATTTTCCAGCGTAACTTGGGATTTTCTTCTCATGAGCCAATATAGCTTTCTTAGTTGTAAGTCAGGCGCCTTTCTTTTAGTGGTTATATGTTTTTTCCAGGTCAGTCGTCTGTCTAAGTAGACTCCTAAGTATTGAACCTCTTCTGCCTGGGGTATCTTTATTTTATTAAGTTCGACTTCTGGGCATGTTTCTCTTCTTAAGGAGAACGTGATTTAGACTGATTTAGTTTCATTAGCCCTTATACGCCAGTCTTTCAGCCAGTCCGAAATATAATTTTTCTGTGAATAAAAAGTTATTATTTTCTCCTTTATTTATTTTCTAAAACTTATTGAATATATTTTTAAATATTTTTATAAAAAAACATTTAATAATATAAAAAATAGTGATCCGCCGGTATCAGGCAGCAGGGTCCAAGCTACTGGTGGTTAGGGCTGCTTGACAGGAACCTCCTCACAATTCGAGCCGTATTGAGAAGTATACTGCCTTCTGAATCTGGCCTTTGATCCAACCGCCTAACGAGAGCCTCGAGAGATGTTGGTCGAGGCTTTCGGCCATCAGGTCATTGGCCGTTACTACAATCGGCACAATGACAGCCGAGCTCACATTCCACATGTCAACAACCTCGTGTGCTAAGTCGAGATACTTCATTTGCTTCTCTTTCTAAGCTTTCACGAGGTTCTCGTCATGTGTATAGATGCTGGCGGGAAAAATTCCGAATCATTCCCGTCGAATACTTCGGAAGTATTCCGAAATATTCCGAAACTTTGGGAATATTTCAACGTTTATTCCCATTGAATTATTCGGGCGAAATATTCGGCGGAAACATTCGATTGCGGGGTACGAATGTTTCTCGCGGGGGGGAAAACTTCTCCGGGGAGCATCTCCCCTCTTACCGCACCCCGCACCGCCATCGCCTGCACGCACGACTCGTGGCAGTCAGGCGTGCGCGGCGCGGCGACAGCGGCCGGCGCACAGAGGGGCAGCGGCGGCGGCGATCGACGATCGATGCAAAATACGATTTTTCAGCAAAAAAAATAAAAATCTTAATTAAATTCATTTTGAATAAATAATTCTGATTTAACGAAACTTTCCCAGAAGTATTCCGGAATTATTCAGAATTTTTCGGAAGTTTTGCAACTATAGTCATGTGGAATATCGAAAATCATTGCGCGGCACACTAATCGACCTATCACCACTATTTCAGGCTTATTGGCGACAATAGTCCTGTCAATAATGATAGACCGATCCCAGTACAACATGACATGGTCATTTTCTAGAACTGGGTCGGGCACATACTTGTAATACGGTACATCAGAATCCACAAGTTTATATTTCAAAGCAAGTTGTTGGTGAATAATCCTGGCTACTTGGTTATGCCTGTGCAAGTACTCGCCGTTAGCCAGACGAGAACAACCAGAGATAATATGTCTGATGGACTCACCCGGACGGTGGCATGCCCGACACACATCAACTGTCCCGTCTTTCATAATATGTCTCCGGTAGTTATTCGTCAGGTTAACTTCGTCCATAATTGCACAAACAAAACCTTCAGTTTCTCCGAAAAGTTCACCGAAACGTAGCCAGGATACGGACGCTAAGAAATCTATACCAGGCTCATGAAGAACCCGATAGAAACACCCGTGAAGCTGCTTTCTTTGCCATACCTTCTTGCGGTCATCGGTAGTAAGTACTACAGGTTTGCGCCAGTTCTCTTTAGCCATGGAGAGCGGGGTGAGCCCCTTATCCACTGTGACCACATCACGGTGCATACACAATTCGGCTTTTAAAAAATATTCCCTGAGGCTGCACACCTCGTGGTTGTGGAAGATTTTCGCATTTTAGAAGCCTCGACCCCCGCACTTCCGCGGGATGTACAGTCTCATCACCGATGATCGTGATCGTTATTATTATTATTGTTAATGTATGGATGTTTGTGGTCTGAAATAAAGGTTAAAACCATAAAATCCCTTTTTTGCGTGATCGCAATTTCAGACACTAAAATCAATTATTTCGCTCACTAAAATTCAATCGAAATCTCTCAGGTCACAACGTCATGACAAAGTTAATCCTTTTCTTTCTTTTTTATTTTACAGACCTTGAATTTTATTTAATTTTAATTCAGCGTGCTTCATAATATTTACATAACAGCCCTGTTGGCTTAACATATTCCTCTAGGGTCCATAACTTAATCGTTTCTCCAACATTGCAAATAATGGCTTGTTCTAATCGTGAACATCGCAGTATTTCGCGTGACTTTGACTTTTACGAGTCTACTAATAACAGATAAATGCTCTTGATTACTTTTACTAAGTACTTTAATGTGGTGCTAACGTTATGATTAAAAGCTTTATGCCTTTAACTATTTTAAGTTAGTAATAACTTAATGAAAGTTATTGCTGTTTTCGTCATTAAAATCTAATAAACGGTGTCTAAATTAGTAATGTAAAATTACAAAACTAGCCCACAAAACTAGCCCCAAATTCATACCACATTATGGAGCAAATAAACTAAGTAATAGGATTGCTGTATACCCAATGGCTTGGCACGCGATTACAGCAAGAGGTCGGATGGCATGTGTTTATTTCTATGGAAGGTAGGTACAACTTTAGGGTGGGACGCAACGTGTGTCGATACTCTTGCGCCATCCCTTCTTCCTGGCACAGCGTGCTCTGCTCTCGCTGCTGCTGCTGCTGCGGAAAAGCTCAAGCGGCGGAAGCATAATGACCTTAACGGTAACTGTATTTTCAAGCCATTTGGGATTGAAACCCTCGGGCCGTGGGGTCCGAAGTGTTCATGTTCATGGTTTGATCAACGAAATCTCCAAACGGCTGGTTGACACTTCCCGTGACCCAAGGGCTGGCTTTTAGTTTTATCTTAGCCAGAGGCATTGCCCTACAATGTGGCAATGCCGTCTCTTCGCTCGAACAAAATTGGGAAATATTAAAAACTTACTTCCAAAGTAGTGAGTCTTTAACGCAAACTGTAAGAAATTTAGAAAAATCGAATAATCAGCCGAAATGCTGATGTCAAATGGTCGCCTCGGAGCTGTTATTTGAGCCCTTTGAATTATTTTCTGTAGGGAATCTTTAGGAATAAATGTTACGGAAACCATCCAGAGACAATTGAAGCGTTGAAACATGAAATCGAAGTTGCCATTGAAGAGATTCAAGCCGAAACAATCGAAAATGTACTGAAAAATTGGCTTGATCGGATGGGGTACTGCCGAGTCAGTCGTTGTAGTCATATGAATGATATTGTGTTCCATTCTTAAATGACAAAGTTCAACCTTTCCAATAAAAGCAGTAATTTGAAAAAATAATCAATAGGTTTTTTTTTAATAGCCGATTCAAATTTAAAACACTAGATGGCCCACCCTATATTAAAATTTTAGTTGAAAAATATGTTCTCCCATACATTCCAACTGCAAATGTAACTATGTACGCACAATATTGAGAGAGATGCTATTTTACCATGCTATTTTAAGACCATAGACTTCTTACAAGTTTTTCTGTAATCTATAGATATAGAACTATTTTCTGTAGTTTTTTTTTAATTTTTTTATTTTAGGCTCAACAGTTTCGAAGATGAAGGGGAATGGTCAATTTTCGTCTATTTTCTTTAATAACTTTGAAACAGTTTCTGTTAAAATTACGTAACTTGTATGTTTTTATATGCACGTATTTCTGGCAAAATGTGGTGGCAGGTGGCAAAATAAACATATTTTCTTTTTTTTTTCAAAATACCTACGGAACCAAACCGCCGCAGTAAGTTGCCATGACCTGATATTGCAATGAGTGTAGTGACGAAATGAGGTGGTTAATTGAACCGCTACTGGAGCTGTGCACTACTTACATGCGAGATATTATCAAGCCATACGCTTCCAGTATACGCTACGTCGCATTGTTCGTAAAGCCTATACAATGCTAGGTCAGCTTATACTGGAAATGTCTAGCTTGATTTTTGGTCGTTTGTGCCTACGTAGTTTACGAGGTACGCATTACTTGTTCAATGAAGATTGCTCATTATTTGATGTAGGCGCTTTTCGTAGTAAGAAAAAATATTCGAGATTTTTGTCGGGAAAGTTATTAGCGTGACTGTACTTTGCTCTTTTTACGATGATTGATGTGTCTTTGCCTTGGTGGTGTAGAGGCCGTAAGTCCGACTGCTGTGTCTTCTTCTGGCTTTTGGGGAAAAATTATACTGGGTTTTCAGTAACAGTTGAAGTCTGGATTTATGCCCAGTTACTGCACGTCTGACACGCCCTCCCGCTCCGCCCAGAGCGAGAGAAGTTATTTGATGATTTCCCATAAAAAAAGGGGCAAACCTATTGCCAGTAAACATAGCTAACGGAATGCGAATGTATTACATACTACACATATTATCCTACCTTTCAAGGAACACACGAATGTAATTATAGTTGCCGGAACACAAATTCTAAATCAAATGTTGTTGCCATCGTCAACGGGCTCTTGTATTCTGTGTTCTACCTGTACAGAAATAAGCTTGATCTTAAATTAACCACATTGCCCCTGCCCGTGTACGAATCACCGTAATAGGAAAAAATATTTGTAAGGTTTAAAAGTTGAATTTGTGCTCACGACTTGTGCCGGATACTATACTATTGTGTAAAGTAATTTAATCTTTTATGGAAAAAAACAACGTTAAAAAAAATCATCTATATTTTTATTTACGCTGGTAAAGCAGGCCTTTTCAGTTGTCTCTCAATTTGTCTCACACTTTTATTCCTAAGGTTAGGTACTGCAAACAACGAGTACACCACACCAAACAGGTTTATACATGCAAATATATAGAACGTAGTATAAACTCCGACGTAATCTTCTATATATTGGAACGTGTGTACGTGGAGGAGTTTTATTATTTGTGAATATGCGTAGATTGCTCCTATTATTGTTGCTCGGATCTGAAAATAAAATAAATAAATCGTTATAAATATTAAATGCTTTTCTTTAGATGATGCTTCTAAAATTTTGCCTTACAAGCAGCACCTTTGTAGTTTACGTTGCTCAAAATGAGCTAATATTACGACTCTTGTTCAATGAATCGATATTATTTTGTGTCAAAATCAACCCATTACCTATATTTTTGGCAACTCACAGTGAGTGTCGTAAATTACCTTGGTAAGACTACGCTAACCTCGCCATCACCTCATTCAAATAAGAATTTATCTATAATTTTAAAATCCAATCTTAGGCTTGCCCTCTTCTTCCTCCTATAGTTTGACCAGAACCGCTGTACCGCGCCGTAGGTATGTGCGCGGCGAGACGGGGGCAGTGCAGGCCGCTCATTCGGCAACGCTCACGACGTCCCACCGCTCATTCGCCAGCGCTGCACCCCGACTCGCCGCGCATTCCTAAGGCGCGGTACAGCGGTCTTGGTCTAACTATAGTTTGCTGTTGTTGGCAGGTCTTTGATTATTACATTACTTTTAATTTACCATGAAACACAACATTGTGGAACACAATAATAAAATATGGAGAATTGAATCGTTGCAAACATAATGCGGTTCCGACACAACTATACAGGAAAACGTCTAAGCTACATTACAATACCAAGCTGAATAATATCCACAGCATTTCTAAGGCCTAACACAAATAGAAAGGCCAGTTTGAATAGGCCAGTTCAAACCTATGTCAATTTGGCCTGACTGAATGCGTATAGCCTGACATTCACACAAAAGGGCGAGAATGTTTGCATGCATGGCCAATTCTATCATCAGATCCCAGATCTGACCTAAATCTAAACCATGCAAGATCGATCGCCTACGCCGCGATTACTGGACCGATTACTACTAGAAGCAAATCGTTGAAATTAAACAGGCAGGCAGCTTTTGCGTGTATTGCCCACATCAGGTCAGCCCGATCTGACGTAAATTCGTCTGTTTATATTGATCTCTAAGAGGAAGACATAGCTTTGGAAGGCCTCCCATAAGATGGTCTGATGACCTAGTGAAGGCCGTAGGAATCTGCTGGATGCGATAAGCACAGAACCGGTCGAAGTGGCGATGCTTGGGGGAGCCTATGCCTAGCTGTGGGAAGTCTTTCGGCTGAAATGATAATGACGATGATCTTTAGTATATCTTCTCGTAGTTGTCAATCCTTAGACTTTGAGTTCGTCACATAAAAAAACAGCATGAGTTTGTCACACAAATAAACGGTTTGGATTTTCTAAGCTAGGACAAAACTGAAGAAAGAACTGATGGTACGAGGTAGCCTTACGAAACAAAAAGGCAATTCTCCAGTGCATAGCATATTGTTACGATTCCTTTACACAGAGAACTGGTACGGCTTACTTCGATATAATAACTTTCCATTTTCTATTGTGTAATTTTTCTATACATAAAACTCTTTGTGTTCAATAAAATTGTTAGGTTTTTCCTACACTTTGTGTCACGACTATGTATTTGGTTAGCAGAAAATAATTTTTCACTTATACTCTTTTCTCTCCTCCTCACTTCTCTCTTCTAGTTTCTTCCTTTCTTTCTCATTTTCTTCTTCTTCTTTCTTATTCTTACTTTCTTCTCTTTTCTCTTTCCTTTAGTATTTTTACAGGTCCAGGAAAGCGGTGTCATTTTCGCTACTATTAGCAATATGCTAACACTCCTTGTTGCACTAAGCGTTGTCATTAGTGCACGCATTATCATATCCCCATGTTATCTTGGCTCCTGATGTCTTGTGCCCTGATGTCACAATACATCAGGAGTCCGTACATAAATAAAATGTTTCGAGTAATGTTTATGTCGTCAGTGGAAGACCAAATAAATATTGGAATACATCAATTTTAACATTGAAAATGGTTTTTCGATTGCGTCAGTATAGCCCCCATTTTCGCTCAGAGTGTGATATCCTCTTGGCGTCGTGAGTTTTAGGGCTACATATTTATAGTTGAGGACTCAAAAGACGCGTATCAACAAGGGCTACAATATGGTGAAAAAATAAAATTTTAAAAGTCAAAAGTATTACTTGAAAATCGCAAAAATGTGAAAAATGCGATCAATTTTTTAGGGTCTTTTGTCAGAAAATCAACTATATCTCAAAAACTAAATGCGATATCAAAAAAATTTAAAAAACACCCTCGGGGTATTGAGTTGGGCTACATTTAAAAAAAAAAACACAGATCTCGTGCTCTACACGACCTTCGGGTACATTGAAAATGCACTTAGGCAGGCTTTTCATTTTGTACGAAGCCTAATCTAATAGATTTAGACCTTATTAGGTCTAAATCTATTAGATTAGGCTTCGTACTTGCATAGCGTAATTTTTATTGGATTTTTTATTTCGTGCATTTGAGCTCTATTACTTCAAAGACGATACAAAATCTATTAGGTCTAGATTAGACATCGTACAAAATGAAAAGCCTGCCTAAGTGCATATTTAATGTACCCAAAGGTCGTGTAGAGCACGAGATCTTTGATTTTTCTTGAAATATGTGCCATGGCTAAAAGGGGGAAACTACTAAGATTTCGGATAATAGCGATGTTTGGAAGAAGAAGATACGCTGCGCCGACCCTATTTAAATGAGTATAAGGGTAGGAGAATGATTAATGATGTTTTTAGAGAATAACCTACAAATCACGACGGTCATAACAGTTATCAATATAATCTTAATGCTCACCTCCAAATTAAATATCTCCACCATAACCACTATGGGCAGGCCCCAAGCTACACCGTAGGCGAAGACTAGGATTCCTAGCGCGATGACAGGCAGCCATCTTAGTGACGTCACTGTCAGATCAGCTTGTGTATACACGGCTAATACTCCCGTTGATATTGTCATTGTGACGTAGCTCGCGGCGAGGAGATACTGAAAGGAGAAGAGAACATAGTTGGTGAAAATGGATAAACATACGAAAGAAAATTAGGAAAGGAGAGGTCGCGACTTTGATCTGTTACCGGTTGAAATATGGAAATTATCTCGTACATTGAAGGAGTTAACAGGAGTTAACCAACGACTTATATTGCTGGTAAGCTTAGATAATTATAAGAATAAGGACAGAAGAAGAAACAAGACCCGGAAAAATCATTTTTTCAATCTTTAAAATATAGAATAGTTACTGTCATATTACTGATTAAATAAAAACCAGATTATAGTAAAAAGCCGACCAACTGCGAGTCGGACTCACCCACGAAGCGTTCCGTACTACCATAAAATATTTGATATCTTTCAATATCTATAGATTACAGGAAAACCTATAAGAAATCGATGGTCTTAAAACAACATGGTAATCATCATCAACATCTCTCAATATTGTGCGTACTCGTACAAACTTACATTTGTCCATAGTTAAACAAAAAGGATCCAACCCACATTAGGTGTGTTTTGAACTACAATGATAAGTTTGTTCTTAGGATATATTCATCCCAGCTACGGAACCCTTCATTGTGCGTGGTCCGACATGCACTTGGCCGGTTTTCTATTGGCATTTTTGTATGTAAGTACTATTGAAATAAGTACGGGACAACGTCTGTCGGGTCAGCTAGTGAGAAATAAACATAATAGATTATTGTGTTCGTTAGAAATGACGGTACATTTTCGGGTTCCGTACCCAAAGAGTACCAAATGGAACATTTTTTTTTTCTTAACCTACCTTGTGAGGTGTCATGTCTAAAACTCATTGAGTAGAGTCCAGAAATAATTTTTATTTATTTTTATCTTCAAAAATGAAGAAATAGGGGGCCGCAAAAGTTGTCAGTTTTAGACCATTTTCGTACGAGCTCTATCGCAACAACTTAACAAGTTCGGGATTTTAAACTTCTGTATATCATGTACCATACTGTATTTAATCAACAAATACTAAAAACGCCGACTCATTAGGTATTTTGTTTAAATAGATTTTCTGTAACTGCAAAAAATAACTTTGTAATTCACAGTATCATTATGAAATACAAATTTATCTTTGCGATTGTTAAAATTTAAGATGAAAAATATTTTTCGTTTAGTATTTTCATAAAAACAAAACGAAGTCACAAATTAAAGGGGAGTCCCACGGTGGTATGGAATCCTTCGTGTGTGAGTACGACTCGCAGGTTGCCGGTTTTTATTTACAATATACTTGTAGATAGATTTGTCTGCATAAACGCCTTATCTAGTGTTTCATTGGCGCCGCATTGCTTGTAGTCCTAAAAATTCAAATGTCTGTCCTTACCTTTCTATCCACAAACATACAGCAGACCCAACAGAAGGCACTACCAGCTATCAAAGAACTCAGAATCAATGTGCTTTCAGGGTCAGCAGATACCCTGAGCTGCATCAACGTCTTCTGCTGGTCCAGGAACAGGATGCTCCCGCAAATTACTGTTAGAGTGTACAGGGTGATTCCTACTTTTGTGCCGTCCAACCAGATTTTGTTTCGCCCTGAAAAGAAATGGGATTCTTGCACATGTATTTGTATTTTTTATTTTAAAAGCAGATAAACGACGGGAAGGGACGCTCTAGGAGGACATAATAGTGATTTTATTGGTAACTAGATGTTGCGCGCGATTTCGTCTGCGAACCAAGATTAATAGTAGCCTATGTCCTACTTCAGGTCATGGTCTACCCATGTGCAAAAAGTTTCTACAATAATATAATTCAATCATGATTCGAAAGACACGTGGCGCCATCTACGTATAATTTTTATCATATGAAAGTTATTGTTCTTTTCCTCGGGACCAGTATTTTTTTTTCGGGATGAAAGGTAGGATAATTTTATTTGATCAAACATGAGTATACATACAAAAATCAGCATGCAAGTTGTTAAAAGTGTTCTAAACAAGTCGTCGAGCTTGCCCTATAAAATGGCATACAAATATTTAAGTAGGTAAAGTATATAAGCAAATAGAATATTTTTTTGCTTTTTTTTAAAATTAGGTATTAAAATTATACAGCGAATAAAATTATTTAAATAATAATATAACCACAATTCAATTATTCAAATTAAAATATAATAGTCACCGTTCACATAAAATAATAATAATACGTCTAAAACAGTAGTCAAAATAAATAGGTCAAAATTATAATAGTCATTCAAGTCATTGATGGTGTAAAATGCTCTTTCTGTTAAAAAAAATTTAACTTTCAATTTAAACTGTACGTCACTTAAAAACTTCCAACTTTTTGGCAATTTATTATAAATTATAGGAGCCATGCAAAAGACACTCTTCCGCATAATAGTATTTCTGGATTGTTGTTAGCAAATCTGAGTGTTGTCACGTCTGTTGCGTGGAAACACCTCAGCCATGCGAGTAAACAGATTAGGGTTGGACCTTACAAACATTGCATTTTCTATAATATAAATGGACGGTAATGTTTTTTTTTATTTTTACCCTACGTCGTACCCTTTGTCCGTTTCTGTACACCTGACAACGTATATGCAAAATTTCAGGACGATCGGTTCAGTGGTTTAGCCGTGAAAAGGTAACAAACAAACAAACAAACTTACTTTCGCATTTATAATATTATAGTTAGGATGTTCTTCAGAAAGGTCAGGTGCATAGAGTACTCGCAACCAGCGTATGACCAGTTTAGGGTACTGGTTTCGGTATGTAGGTAAAGTTTTTTTTTTTTCAGGTATTTTTTTTTATAATTTTAATTTATAGATTTAATTATTTTAAACAACTAATTTCAATCATTTGGTTTTCCGAGCAGTCATTAGTTTTAAATAAATTTTCTAAATACTACTTCGAAAAGTTCGATATCTGCTGTCAGGCTGAAGAGTTCGATATCTTTGCCACGTTTAACACAACAATAAAAATCCAAAATTTTACGTTTTTGGCTTGACATCAGAAACTTCAAACATTTTCACCCATGAAATTTGAGGTTAACTGATAAATCAAATAAGAAATTAGTACTTAACTCGATTACAGTTAATCTATTGTACTAATTTTGTTGTCTTGTCGAGTAAAGACGAAGTATCTACGTAGGTACCTACCTACTGGTACGAGTACCACGTGGTAGATACCACGTGGTGCACGACTGTGAATGATTTTCTTTCTAAACTATTATCAAACTGATCAACAAACTATACTTGCAAGTTTCCAACACAATTAGTAGTTACAATATTTTTCGAATGATTTTATAGAGAATAGATTTTGAATGAATTAACGATCATTCAAAAAAAAAAAATAAATAATGAAGCCTGTTCATTATTTTTTTTTGTGTTAATTTATTTTCAACGTTTGATTTGAATCGATTCTAAAACCGAATTTTCGCGTATCTGCATTATAGTTATGGCCATCCCTAAAGTTAACATTATATGAATTGTTTTTTAAGGTTTTGTACTTTAAAAGGAAAAAACGGAACCCTTATAGGATCACTCGTATGTCTGTCTGTCTGTCCGTCTGTCACAGCCAATTTACTCCGAATCTAATGGACCGATTAAGTTTAAATTTGGTACAGTATGTATTTCTGTAACCCAAATACGGACGTATAACGTAAAATAATGAATTTTGAATATGGAGGTCCATTTTGTGGGCAAATAAGAAAATTTTTAAAAATGTTTGCAAACTGTACCATGTGACATCAAGTGAGGGTCTCAAATATTTCTTTTGTAATTTTAAAATAAATCATTTTAAAGTTATTCAAGAACATAGACGAAAATTTACCATTCCCCCCTTATCTCCGAAATTACTAAGCCTAAAATTTTGATAAAGATACAGAAAATATTTCAATACCTATATAGGTACGTAGATTACAGGAAAATTTATAAGGAGTATATTATCTTAAAATAATAGGGTAAATCTCTCAATATTGTGCGTACAAACTTACATTTGCAGTTGGCATGTATAAGAGAACATGTTTTTCAAGTACACTGTTAAGTTTGTTCTTGGAATAAATTCATCTCAACTACGGAACCCTTCATTGTGCGTAGTCCGACACGCACTTGGCTAATTTTTTTTTTTTATCATGGGAGGCACCGAAAGTAGTCCCAATAAACTTTTTGACGATATTTGGAGGTCAAAATAAAATAAACTCAAACAGTAATTATATAATAGTTTGGCAAGCGAAATGTACTATCGAATCTTAATCAACAGACCGTCCTCCATCCAGGAAGTCCCGCGACTATTTGCAACATGCAGATTGAACCCCACCATACCAGTTAGGTGACATAATCCGCGCGAGCGAATACCGAGTGGGGTCGCTTCAGTTTGGCCAGAACTTTAAAGTTGTCTCAATAGGGAATGTTACGGTTGGGAGCATAGGATGGATTTAAAAACGCAATTCTTCAGGTCGAGATGTAGGTTTAATTTTCGGATTTAACAGGATTTAACAATTGTAAAAAATGGCGTACAATATGCGTGTTTTACCGATGTCAGATTTTTGTACAAAAAATGAAAAAATCTAAACTGTCAGCTGTCAAATATTGCCCTGGTATTCTCACAAACCACAGATTAACAAACCTAAATAAATTCTGCTTGATAAATTAAAGTTGCCAACTCTTAAATCTAAAAATCATTTTAATTTACGATACAAGACAATTTTAAGGAAATAGTAAGATGATTTAAATGCAATGAACGCGTCGTTAACAACGGATATGTTATTATACTTACAGACTGTGCAAACAGTAAGTCTCCCCTTTGTTTTGGCTTTATCACTTTCATCTTTTAGATTTGATATTTCTTTTGATATGTAAGGATCATCCTCCGCCAATCGAGTGAGCTTTGATAAATTTCTTCGCGCGTTCTGAAATGATACAAATTGTTTTGTTAAGGATTTGTATTGGATGATAAAAGGATTGGTTGAACTCAAAGCTTTCTTGTCTATCTATATTTATATGTTTAATCTATTTACATATCGTAGCCAGAACTTAGAATTGATAATTTCATGAAGTGTTCGACCATTTCATGAAATAGAACATCAACCGCTGGTCACATCATGTTGTGTTCTGGCCAGATCATTGTATACTCAACATTTGATTATATGAGGACGTCCTCATCCTCATATAATCAAATGTTGAGTAATTTTCTAATTTTAAAACCTAATTACAATTTAGTTTTTAAAATTAGAAAATTTCCTGTAGCACTCGTTCAATTTAATCGCCCTGTATAACATAGGAAACACGTCTTGTATAACCGATAGGGCACAAATCCAAACTCGGGGCTGCTACTAAGATATTCCTAATACAAAAATCCAATAACACTCTGCCTGACCCGGGAATCATATCCAGGATCTCATGCTTAGCAGTAGCGCTTGCGACCACTAGACCTACGAGGCAGTCTTTATTTTCACATTTCGCACCTTCGGTAAAACAAGGGCACAACTGCACTTTTTGTGATTTTACAGGAGAGCCATTTTAAGATTTTTTTTATATTCAAATCCGTATTATTCTGCTCATACCACCTTACCACCTTGAAGTTATTGATCTTTACATAAAATAAGCCCTATACTTTTGTGATCCCTGATGAAAAGAGCATTTTTAAAGCACTTTGGCATATTTAACCGACTTTTTGAAATTTTGACATTTATGGCCTTGTCTTACCGAAGGTGCGATTTGTTCAGTAAGTAAACAGTATTTTATACGAAACCTATTTTAAAGTCAACGTTTACATTTATTACTAAACAATAAAATATGATTTCCCAAAGGACAGCATACGTCTGACGGTTGCCACTTTGTTTTATAACCAGGAACTCGCCACGGCAATTTGTTCTAGGCGAAGAAGCGTACGTGTGTGTATGACTGTACAATATAATCATTTTAGCAAAGCAGACTTTAAGGGCCTTAGCACACCTCTGCCGCGAAACCATAGCAGTGAAACCGCAGTAGTTTCATTCAACTGACTCGCATGCTGTTCCGCTACTTGCTCTAAATCGCGATTCAAGTAGCGGAACATCAGCGGAACATCATGCTGCTTCGCGATTACGCGGCGGAGGTGTGCTAAAGTTCTGAAGCAGAGTTTAAGTTGAGGAACACGACTGTACCTACGTACCTACCATTAAAATGCAGTTTTGTTACTGAGACTTATAAAAAAAAATTAATTAACACTTTATGGAGGATGCACTAAAGAAGCCCACGAAATTCAAATTTTCTGTCGTTTTCTTTGCATTTTGTACGTTAGTGTCAGGATTTTTATTGGTCAAAGTAAGAATCGCAACAGTAACATAGGTATTTACAACATTACAATAATTAAAATCATTAATACAACTTCAACTCCAAGTTAAAATTGTTGAATGACTATTTCAGGAAATCATGACATTTCATGTCCATTCTAACTTATAGAGTTGTATCATCTATTTTAATGATTGTAATGATTAAGAGCCAGACGAAGCACAAACCCGCAGGGCAGTATGTGACGAGCTGTTGGGCAGTAGCGACCCCACGGACCCTATCTCCCGGGAGTAATCTTGTCCTCATCTCTGGCTTGCGTTTATTGGCCGGCTGGAGTGAACACTGACGAGGAACAGAGCTCCCACCTCTTTCTTGCTTTTATTGGCCGGCTTGAGTGGAGATTCGCAAGAGCAAACGTGCTCGGAGGAAGGAAGTATTCCAGTAAGGTGCAGGTAAGGATCTTGACCGTACTTCCGGGATTGTCCTGATAGACGTGGAATACCTCTCCACTCCTCAAGCCCTTCAAGAAGTGTTGCCCCCTTGTTGCTACGTCACTATGTGCTAGCGACCGTTTCCGGGGCCCATTATTGAGTGTGCAAGTCACCCGCTGCTATTTTATCCGTGTATAATATATAACATCGGTCAGGCAGGGGACATAGTTCTTCCATAGATAGTTCAAGTTACCCAATCCACGTTAGCCACCCAAGTCCATTGCCTAATAATTATGTTTTATTGCTACGTACTGTAATAGTCTTGCACCAACCGGGGGTTGTCCTTGGGTGTACTTGCATAGTGCATATAGGGGTAATCGTCGGTTAGTGCCTCCTCATCATTTAAAATTGTCTAAGGGGCCTCTGCGAGTTGGCTTCGGCCCCTCGTACACCTTTCAAAGGTCTGAGACCCCAGGGTCCCGAGATATGTCAAAAAAATAATGATTATAATTCTGTAAATACATATAGTACGATCACAAATCATATTTTGATCAATATACAACCTGACACCGGCCTGCAATTTGCCAAATGTAAGAAAAACTAAATTGCGCAGACTATCATGGCGCTTTCGCGTTATGGTAGCGAAAGATTTTTCAAAATAAAATTGTCTTTCTATTTGGGTTAAGTGTGATTACGGGCAAATATGAGTATGATTGTAATTACAGGCTGAATTAATACCGAGCCTTCCAATTGCCAGTCAGAGCTATTTTTTTTTTTATAACAATGATGATATAATATCCTGGGACATTCCACACACGGTCATCTGATCCCAAACTAAGCAGAGCTTGTACTATGGAAACCAGATAACTTATATACTACATATACTACTTTTTTTGTTTGTAAATAGATACTTTGATCCAGCGGCTCCATATTCTGTTGTGCATTATTAATCATTAGATGAAGTCCCCAACAATGTTCATTAAAGTTTTTGAATGCTTTCGACATGTCAAAGTTTTCTTCATATTTTTGATGGAGTCAACCCTAAAATTGGTTGACCTCTATTCTCTCTTCTTTGATATAGGGATGAATGCGTCAGATAAGACACTTAACACATAATAGTAAAAAGCCTATAATTTTCTTGCATCAGAGAGGCAACTTGATTTTTTTTTTCAAGATTGAATTAAGTCTTGAATACCAGTATGATATGCGAAATACCTACGCAGAGTAGAAGTAGACGTAGCTACATACATCTGCATAAAACTGCAGTTTAAACCCAACTACAAGGTTTTTATAAAAATACAAATACCTAGTAAAAAGTTTAATAAAAAAAATATTAGCTCCCTATGAAAATTAATTCCATTTGTTTAACAGGTATCTATCCTCAAAAGTAAGATATCGAACGACCTAACTGTTTTCGTTACTCTTTGGTGAAATACATTTTTATAAGAATTAATTGCAGTTTTAATCCTCCGATTGGTAGAAATGCCACCAATATCTTGCAACCAACTCTTGCAAATCCTACACTATACTGCACGCCCATTGCTTCCGGCTTTCTTATTGGATATCGGCAACAGTTGAAGAATGCTTCAAATCCGAAAGATTTTTTAAACTGAAATGATTTTTAATGTTATTTAATCATAAAAATAAGATTCAAAATCATTTCAGCTTACAAAAATCTTTTGGCGTGCCGCCGTGCCGCCGTGCGCGGCCTTTGAGTTCGCCGCCACCTCGGAAAGAAAATCACTAAAAGATTCCGTAGAATTGTTTTAATTTTTTTTATGATAATCGATAATACAATTTTAACTGGCCCCTTATCACATCATGGGACAGAAATACCGTAAGCAAAATGTAGGTGCACTGCTACCACTAGGTACAATATTTTATTTTAAAAATAGTACCTATTTACTATCGGAATTCACTTAATATCTTATTGATCCCTAAAATTGTGAACATTTTTATTATTGTAGGCTAGTTAAGTAATTAGGCATTTATTTCGCTAGTTCACTTCATTCTTTCGAGTTGGATGCTTGTCGTCTAGTTTCGCGTTGGATTGCAGTGATTTTTTTTCTTTCTGTGGGGTTATTTGAAAAGTGTCGTGTACGCTACGGAGTGGGACACAGCAGAGCAAATGAGACAGGCGATTGTGACTGCATTTGCTACAGTTACACCTCAAATGCTCAGAAATGTGACACGTTCCGTAGCTCGCCGAGCAGCCTTATGCATGGAAAGGGGCGGAATGCATATTGAACCATTTATGTAAGACTACTAGAGTTCTGTGTACCTTTTGTGTTTGTTGTCCTTATTGTGAATAATATGTTCATGTGCTAAAACTATGAGTGTACTTACGTGTACCTACGTGTGTAAAGCTGCGCAGGATTTGAAAAGGAAAATGGTATGTACAAACTTAATAATTACCGTACTGATCATTTCACTCGTGCGATGAGGCAACAGCTCGCCAGGTCAAAGGACGCGACAATACCTACATGCCTGCGGCCTGCGGTCATTGATTTATTTGGCTCCGCCTATCTAGGGTTGCTACGACATAGCAAAATTAAAATATTATTTGTATTTTGTAAGAGAAAACCGAAATTATTTAAAGTTGAGATATGACCATGGCGACCTTCCAGAATAACTAATAGTGTATTAAACAATACACTGTTTTCGGTATAACAGGGGTATTTTGACTCACACTGTATAGATAATTACACCCAGACTCAGAACAAACAGACATGTTTATGCACACAAATGTTTGTCCTGGATGGGAATCGAACCCACGACCTGCGACATGGTATGCGGTATCTTAACCAAACACGCCAGCTGGCCTGTTAGTTTAGTAATTTAGTTTGTGATACGCCTTACTGCTACATTGTCATGGATAAGCTAAGATGTACATAGTTTTACACATCCGTGCCTCAGCTTGACACAGACACGATATAGCATATAGGATAGATAGGGACTGGTAAACCAGGCGGGCACAAGCACGTGAGACGGTATGACGCAATTTTAACATTATGTCTACAATTTTATTGCGCTGCGCCTGCTAATGCCGACCACATCAGACACTAAACTCCACTCTTTGTTAATTTTTAGGGTTCCGTATCACAAAAGGAAAAACGGAACCCTTATACGACCATTCGTGTGTCTGTCTGTCTCTCTGTCCGTCTGTCACAGCCTATTTGCTCCGAATCTAATGGACTGATTACGTTGAAATTTGGTACACTTATGAATTTCTGTAACCCAAACACGGACGTGTAACGTAAATAAATGAGTTTTGAATATGGGTGTCAATTTTGGGGGCAAATAAGAAAAGGAAAAAAAGTTTTGCAAACTGTACCGTGTTACATATCAAATGAAAGGGCTTACTGTAAAGGTCCCAATATATAGGTATATTTTTTTATAATTTTACAATAAATTGTTTTAAAGTTATTTAAGAAAAATACGAAATTTGACAATTCCCCCCTTATCTCCTGAAACTGCTGAGCCTAAAATTTTGAAAAAAATACAGAAAATAGTAATATACCTATAAATTACAGGAAAATCATAAAAATCTATGTTCTTAAAATAACATGGTAAATCTCTCAATATTGTGCATACAAACTTACATTTGATTAATTAATTAATTTGCACTTTATTGTGTCGTAGCAAGAGTCGCTTTTTATTTAAATGATTTTGCAGAGTGTCCCATCTGTATTAATCTGTGGCACCACTAAGGGATGGAATTCCTTCCTCACTTAATTATCTATATAAGTATGTATTTACAAAAAAAAAATAGTATATGTAGTATATCAGTTATCTGGTTTCCATAGTACAAGCTCTGCTTAGTTTGGGATCAGATGACCGTGTGTGAAAATGTCCTAGGATATCATTGTTATTTATTTTTTAAATTTCTCGGGACCCTGGGGTCCGGGACCTTTGGAAGGCGTACGAGGAGCCGAAGCCAACTCGCAGAGGCCCTTTAGATAATTTTAAATGATAAGGATGCACCAACCGACGATTATCCCTGTATGCACTATGCAAGTGCACCCAAGGACAACCCCCGGTTGGTGCAGGACTATTGTTGTGCGTGGAAACCATACATATTGGGCTATGGGTCTGGGTGGCTAATGTGGATTGGGTTACTTGAACTATGGGAGAACTATGTCCCCTGCCTGACCAATGTTATATATTATACTCGGATAAAATGGCAGGGGGTGACTTGCACACTCAATAATGGGTCCCGGAAACGGCCGCTAGCACATAGTGATGTAGCGACAAGGGGGCGACACTTTCTGAGATGCTTGAGGAGTGGAGAGGTATTCCACGGCTTATTATTATTATTATTATTTGAAGTTGGAATTTATGGAGGAACATGTTTTTCAACTACAATGTTAAGTTTATTCTTAGGATAAATTCATCGAACTCTTCATTGTGCGTGGTCCGACACGCACTTGGCCGGTTTTTGCCTTTCATTCGGCATCTTTCACTCGAATTGAAAAGTCTTCAGAACATAAAGTAAATCAAAAGTGAAAAATGATCTCGTTATTCAACCATGACCCTTTTATCTACCTCGTTGGTCTAGTGGTCGCAAGCGCTACTGCCGAGCATGAGGTCTTGGGTTCGGTTCCCGAGTCAGGCAAAGTGTTATCTATCAAAATGCAATCTGGAATTTCTCAGGAGCAACCCGGAGTCTGTATTTATGGAAATATTACCTCTGCCTAACCCTTCAGAGAAACAAGGCGTGATGTTGTTTTGTTTTGAAATGAACCGATTCAACGAAGTTGGATTTCGGCATTCGGCATCTTTCACTCGCCTATCGAATGATCGAAAAGTGAAATGTAAGGAGTAGATGAACGTTCTTTCCTATACATTATATATCAAAAACCCTGTTGTTCCTTTTAATACATGATTGTACTCATGTAAATAAACAAGTTTTACTATGAGACCAAACCAGAAACAGCGAAAAAAAATCAGCCGTTCCCTACATTTTGACGAGTTATGCGAACACACGCCGCGAAGCCGCATGATGTTCCGCTACAACATCAAACGAGTCAGTTGAATTGAAGCTCTGCGGTTTCGCTGCTATGGTTTCGCGGCGGAGATGTAATAACGACCTAAATGTAGAGAGCAGTAGATATTTTTTCGCGATTTTTGGTTTGGTCTCATAGTAAAAGTTGTTCATAATGATGAGTACAATGACCCCTTAAAAGGTTGCCAGTGTTTACCATTTACACCCTGTATAACTGTCGGTGTCATGTGAACGTGGAATGAAACAAAAATTGACCTTAATTGAGTGAAGCGTCTGATATCTGCTTTAGTCTAGCGATGATGCGGACGACGATGGTACACGCCTGCCTAGATTCCCTTTAGTCATCGGGAAACACACGGCTTCGGCAAGGAATTCCATCCCTTAGGGTGCCACAGATTAATACAGATGGGACACTCTGCAAAATCATTTAAATAAAAAGCGACTCTAGCTACGACACAAAAAAGTGAAATTCAATTCAAGGTTGCCTGCTAGTCAGTCTTCTACAGATTGTACTTCGGAGAGTGTGCCCGAGAACTCCACGACCTCATTCCACCTGCCCCCTTCTACCATCTAGACGCGCTGTCAGTTACCATCCCTACCTGGTTGCAATTCCACCAATTCGCACTAAGCACTTCTAAATGTCTTTTATAATGCGCACAGCAAAGGAGTGGAACTCACTACCTGCGTCTGTGTTTCCGAACGCATACAACCCTAATCTCTTCAAAGTGAGAGTGAACAGGCTTCTTCTGGATAAGCTCACTCCATCTTCGACTTTGTCTCTGTCACCTCTGACCTAGACTAGAGTCAAGAACAAACCCATCGCAAATAAAAAAAAATAAAAAATTAGGTCGCACAACGCTTATTATCTACAGTTATATTCACCTACAAGTTGCCTCTCTTTCTATCGCGTAACTCTTATACCTTCTGACTCGTTAAAGTTGTCTTATTTTATGACGCGTCGTGTTATTGAGTATCGGTCTGACCGTGCGAGCCGGCTGGTGCGCGGCAGCCCGCACTGAATTGGCCTGACAACTCGAGCCCGCCGCGTACTTGTAGCTTCATACCTAAACTGCGGAGTGTCCCATCTATATTAATCTGTGGCGGGTCGCGGAATGCAGTTCTATCCATCAAACGTTTTACCAAAACAAACAACTATTGCTTTTTAAATAAAGGCATTAACATCCTTAAAATAAGGCTTATTTAACATGAATGCAACACAGTGAACTAACAAGTTCAGTCCTGTGTGTTGTTAGAACCACAACGTCGTAACTGCAGAGCGGTCGCAGGTTTATTCCGGACACGTATCTAATCGACTGTATTGAAGTTTCAATACGACTAGATCATTGGAATTGTATTTATTTCTATTGCTTCCAATTGTTTTGTTTTGTCGAAGATTTTGAAATTGGTTGTTTCAATGTAAGAAACTCTCTAACAAACAATCTAACACTAAAATAAAGTTACAAAAATAATATCCCAACCAACTAAAACTATTAAAAAAAACTAAAATATGGCGTCGAAAAATTCATCCGCATCGCTGTCGTCTGGTAATATACCCAAGAGACTGGCGGCATTTCCACGTTATATGGCAATGCTTAGCCTTTGGCCAAGGTAAAAGCCTGCCCTTGGGTCACGGAAAGTGTCAACCAGCCGTTTGGAGATTTCCTTGAACAAACCATTAGCACACGGACCCCACGGCCCGAGGGATTCAACCCCAAACGGCTCGAAAATATAGTTACCGATAAGGTTATTATACTTCCGCCACTTGAGGTTTTCCGCAGCCGCAGCAGCAGCGCCAGCACAGCACGCTGTGCCAGGAAGATGGGAAGGCGCAAGGCCTACCCACCTTCCATGGAAATAAAGACATGCCGTCCGGTCTCTAGCCAACGTCGCGTGCCAAGCCATTGAGTTCTAATACAGCTGGAACGCATTAATTAAATTAAACGCATTAAAACTCTTTAATGTATCGTTGCAAATTGATTCTTGTTTGTTATCAAATAGAATTGTGTTTACTCTTCTTTTTTAAGCAATGTTTTAATCGGGTTATTATTTAAATCGTGATGATTGTTTTTCAATAAAGTTTACAAATAAGCTTCTTGTTATCGTATTATGCTACCAGAATATTTTTATATACTTCACATGCAAAATCAGCTCATAATGTTCTCACTGCTGGGACACGGGCCTCCTTTCTGTGAGAATGAGTCGCTTGTAGCCACAGTCTTCGAATTTATGTTTTCGTTCACCGTTTGAGAGTAGTGTTCATGATATCATCAAGACAACTCTTTGTAAGTCACGGCCGTATCCACTGGGCCACCGATGATCTCTCCAAAAAATAATAAAAAAGTTTGTGTGTGTGTGTCAGCTCCGACGCACGACTGGAGTTTACTTCTGATTTTTGTGCCGTTCCGACTTCTTATTGTTAGACGAAAACAAAGAGCCATAGCGGCATGGTTTCTTCAATGAATCAGTGTTAAGAAGATTGTGAAGTGCCGATACGCGGCGCGATTTTTGGAGGCAATTACGAGTACCTACATTTCATACAATTATCTACATAAATATTGTTTCGGGTGATAACGTTTTCACTCCCCTAAACCTTTACAAAATGAGACAATTTTGGTTTCATTACATTCGATACACTTCAATCTAGGTCTGTACGTTTTTAGTTTTAGTAATTCAATTTAATTTAACTTAAAAAAATAAAAATGCTCGAGGATGTTTTTATGTCAAAAATATAGATATTTAGATGCTAATAACTTATATCGTATGCAATATTTATTTATAATAAAAACGTACGGACCTAGTTTTAGCCAAAAATTATGAAAATTAGACTATGTTTACGAGGAGAAAAACGTTATCTCTTCTTGTATGAAAATTTACAGCTTCACAATCCTCTTAAACAAAAAGCTGTAAGGGGGAAGCCCACGAAATTCAAATTTTCTTACGTTTTTTGCAATTTTCAAGTCAGTATTAAGTTGTATGTTAAATAAAGAATGATTTGCGGCCGTAACAAATATATATTTACAGAATTATAATCATTAGAATCAGTAATACAACTCCTTAAGTTAGTATAATCCTCAAATGTCAAGATTTCATGAAGTAGTCATTCTTTAGGATTACCTGGTCTTAAATAAATCTATTGATTCTAATTATTTAAATAAATACTTGTTACGGCCGCAATTTATAATTTGATCAATGTACAATCTAATACCGACTTGTAAATTACTAAAATCCTAAGAAAATTTGAATTTCAAGGGCTACCTTGACGCTTTCGCCTTAAGGTGTTCAGGCATTCGTTTTATTTTACGTCCCACTGAAAAACATAACGCTTTTGAGTTAACGCTTGTATTATTTCACTCCTCATAAAATTTCCATACCAGGAGCTTTATATGAAAATATCTCCAAAAATACGTTAGAATTAATGTCATAAGATCAAATATAATTACTGTATTGTATTTCCTAATTAATTATAATTTTATTTGCTAAACATAATACCGATTTAAAGTAACATAATATCTAAAAATTATATATTTATTTACATCGTTCATTCATTGCAAGATATTTTTAGAAAAGTATTGACAGTACAGAAGTAATTTTCCTGACACTAAAAATACTATTCCTCTATATCACATGATTGTGTGAATGATGTAGTTTAGAGCTTAAGCGCTAAGTGATAAGTCGTTACCCTAAGTTAGAGAACGTGTCCATACTACGTGACCCATTTTTTACAATGTTTCCCAATTACTCGTATGTTGGGGTCGGCTTCCATTCTAACCAGATGCAGCTAAATACCAGTATTTTACATGGAACGACTGCCTATCTCCTGACCTGCATAATTATCTCTCGATATCTATCGATATATTTAAATAATTAATGAAGTTCTAGTCAGTCATATGAAGTTATGAATCATTATAGGTATAGACCAGATTTTCCGTGTGGATGTTGTAAAATACATTTTATGGTTTAATGTCACGAATTAAGGAAATAGTGTCTTCAAATAATAATAAACTGCGGTTACACATCCGTCTGCAAAATATAATTTATGATTTCCACATTATCCGAACTAGCATAATACAAAATCACGGCTATATTCTACAAGGGTTAGGCAGAGGAAGTCTCTTGTAATTGAGGATGAGCTCATATTGCTGTTGACGAGACACAAATCCAGATTCCGGGCTGCTAGTAAAAAGACTCGTAATGGTAACACTTAATAACAATTTGCCCAACCTGAGTATCAGACCCAGGAGATGTCGCACCAATCGATCGTTCAAGTTAATCGACGCTTGCCACGGTTGGTTCCTGGATTGGCGACAATCTTTACTAAACCATGACTGGTACTGGACTTGGTCTCGGCTGTCATTCGTGAATCTTTGACAGTCGTTACGGGTCATCAGAAGCCCGAAAGTCTGACAACAAAATCAAAAGTCATTTATTCAAACTAGGCTGAGAATCACCACTTTTTGAACGTCAAAATTACATAAGACAGTCCCCCAAAACGCCCGCCCTTCACTACTTCCTAGTGCTTTAGCTGAGGAGAAGAAGTGGCGCAACAAACTCCCCAGCAGCACAGCTGTCTGTTCAGTTAAAAAAATGAATCTATATAACACTGCGCATAATAATTTAGGTACATTACGCAACACACAACTTTAAATTAAATTATTTGCTACAAGTAAGCTAGCACACGCCAATATACCAAAAAAAAAAAATCGAAAACTATACTCAAGCAGAAACAAAATACAAAACTAAAAACGTAAGCAGAACTTTATACCCAAATAAAAGCCTCCAGTAATAAAGGGAGTGCCCACTTACATATAGCCGTACATGTAGTCGTAACTCGAAGTCACAGATGATAAACCATCGAAGTAAAATAAACAACGAGTTAAATTACTAATAACAAAACAAAACCAAGGTCAGCAAGACGACCACCGACCAACCGCTTTTAGAAAGGGGTATCGTATTACCCAGTTACTGGGTTGTATAGGTTAGATAGGCAGTCGCTCCATGTAAATTACTGGTATTCAGCCGACCCTAACATAGTTGGAAAAAAAATAGCGGCCAAGAGCGAGTCGGACTCGCGCACCGAGGGTTCCGTACCATCAAAAAAAGTATGCTATTTAGAGACATCGTTTTATTTTTTCTGTAATATACACATAAACTTCTATCACATAGAATAATTTCAGATGTTTCTTTTCGCAAACTTTAGAGATAAAGGGGGGGAAGGGTTTTTTTTCTACATTTTTCATCAAAAGTCGAAAACTATTCAGCCTAAAAAAATGAAATGTTTGAAAATGTGCAAACAGCGCTCTTTCATATGATACCCTACATGCCCTAGTAGCCCCATTTCGAATTTTTAAGACCCCTTTTCAGTCCCTGTAGCAAAATATATATAAATATATTATATATTATTATTTATTTATTATTTTATTTGCAAAATAGTAAGGCAAACGTCACCTTAAACTATTCTAAAATTCAAGTTGATAGCATTAGTAGTTTTTGAGATATCCAGCTGTGACAGACGGACACACAGACAAACAGACTGAGTCGCACCATAAGGGTTCCTTTTACCATTTTGGTACGGAACCCTAAAATGGCTAAACCGGTGATGACTTCTCTATTAGTCGTCTTCATGGCAGTCACTCCCTTTCTAGCCATATCATCTTTTACAATCCAAAGTTTGTAGTAATACGAAACGCTTTGAGAGTAATTGCTTCTTGTCTATCTTGTCTAGGTCCTCTAAACTTCAATCTTTCTTTCCGCTGGTCTATAGATTGTACAAGACTAATACTAGTAGTTTTGCGAACAGTAGACCTCAAGACAAACTATACCACTAAAGTTATATAAAATAGGATGTTTACCGTATTTTTATTTTCTTCAGATCTTCACCAAATGTTTATGAGACCAACTTAAAGTTCTTTTAAATAAAAAAGAACCACAGAAATCGGATCTCATAAAGCGGAGGTACCCTGTAACCCCCTTTTTGCACCTTTTTGGAGGAAGTACGCCTCCGATCATAAATCTCTGACGACAAAAAAAAAATGTAAAAACATACAGGTTTTACGAATTTTTTTGTCGTCGCGGACTAAGTTTCGATCAGTTGTAAAATACGACTTGTAGAGGAGTACAAACAAACTGACAGAGGCAAGCAAATTTGCCAGATTTGAAGCAGAGACGCTTCGCTTGCTCGGTCAATGAGTTTAAAAAACATAAATAAATAAAGTATTATATTATCTGGTATTGTATAGTGTGCACGGTGCTTTATAACAGTGCTGATAGAATAGCGCGCTCGATGTTTACAACGACACGCGCGTTTGAGTAATTTATTATGATGTACCACTCACCAAATTTATTAAAGTAACAAGTTATGTACATTCCTAACTGCACGACGAGCGCTCTGGACTATTTTAACAATTACCTGCATGTTTAAACTTTGTTTCTCATTAAGTGATTATGTAAATCTTTGAGAAATAAATGATAATTTAAACCTTAAACCGTAAAAAACTTTTGGCACTTGAGACCTTAAAACTGGCTTTTCCGGGTATAACGCTTTTTCGTATATGACGATTTCTACTACTCAACTCCAACCACAAGCCGCGTTAAAAAACTTCGTTCCAAATATTAGACCTAAATCCATCGATATAAAACCTAACAAAACAAAAACAACACTCACCTCATATTTCTTCACCATCACCAAATAACTCGGGCTTTCCACCATCACCATTATAGACAGAAATTGGACCATCACCAATGCCAGCATCAAATATAGCCGCACTTCCATAGCTATCATCTTTGTCATGTACCCAGCTGTCGTCATCACCATTAGAAGAGGGACAGAGAACCCTCGTAGTGTGGTGATTTCTCTTATGTAGATTGGTAGGATTGTGAATAGACCTCCTGAAGATATACCGGCCAGTACGTGGAGTATAATTTCGATGGTGAAAATGTTCTTTTTGTTCAGTAAGAAGTGGGGGATTAGGGTTATCTGGAATGAAAAAAAACCTAGTTAAGAAAAAAAAAAATACAATTAAAACAAATGAAGGTCGAAGGTCAACAACCTTTAACCTCTCGAATGTCGGAGACTAAATTGACTTGACTGAAATTGTCAAGCTGTATTAGGATTACATTATCATAAAGGTCATTTTAATATTTTCACTTGTCAATTTAGTGTAACTGTCCGACTTAAGACACTTGGAGCATTTTTTCTTATGTCGAACGGTGTAACATAAGACATTCGAGAGGTAGCTATGAGAGGTAGGTAAATAATTTGCACCTGGATATCTATATTATTTGAAATATTTTCAAATCTGTTTGTCAAAATCAACAACCGTTATGTAATGACTTCTAAATAAAATGAAAACATGCAGCATCCACAAAGTTCAATAAAGTATTCATGTTTCAGTTTAATTTGCCATTAACGTGAATATAGTTAATTTAAAAATAATCTTTATTATTTTCATTAAATTCAGCAATTATTTTAGAATTTTATGTTTTGTTCTCCATTAGCAAAATACAACTCGATTACAAAAAAAAAAAAAAAAATTTTTGAAAGCAGCATTGCATTTTAGCATTGTTTTTATATAAATAAAATACTTTATCCAAAACACAGTCAGAAGTTCGCCTAAAATAAAGTCGGCAATAAACGTTACCGTTAATAGCTCAACAAAATTAAGTAGCTATTAAATGCTAATTGAATTTGTTAATTTAACGATCGTCATTGAACGGGCTTTGGTCCCTATTGAGTTTGTTACTCTGTATCCCTTGTGAGTATTATGGTGCGAACGCAGATTTGATTTACGTATGTTTATTGTTATTAGTTTATATTTTATTTTATTTTTTTCTCTAAATTATAGGTATTCTATTGTGTGTGAGATAGGAGCCTTTTTGGCCTCGCACAGGTATTTTTAATTGTTATATTTTGTATTATTTTTTTAATGTTAATTTTGTTAGTTTACTGCTCTTTTTTACTGTTTGTATTTCCTGTGCGTGTCCCAAATAAAATATTTTTCTTTCTTTCTTTCTATTGTAAAAAAAAGTTTGCCATACTGTTTTGAAATAGTAGTCTATGAAGCTGTTGCATAAAGAGGGGTATTAAAACACGAGTGTGTCACACGTGTATTTTAATACCTAGTTATGTGCAGTTTTATACAGTACTTTATCTACACTCATGCAATATGTAGATAGAAGTTAGAAAAAGTAAACAAACACAAAAACGGCTCCGAAACCATAGTAACGTGGATTACGTTACCACGGTTATCGGTCAACCGCGCATGCGCCCTAGCGCGGTCCCGCTAAACAATGATAAAAATCAAATTGAAAACTCCTCGGTTGATCCTAAGTGTGTTTTCATAGAAATAAGTTGTTTTATAGCATTATGTTGTTAAGAAATCTGTATTATAATAAAACTTTTTACTTTTGTCTGAGTTGCACATGTATAAACTCTATCATTATGGTACTATTTTTGAACTCATAATCAGAACTTAACGATATGAGTGTAGAAAAGGCACATTTTTAAAATTTTATAATTTGGATTATACAGGGCAGGGGAGTTGAAGCGCGCCCTGGAGGGGAGTACCCTAAATGTTGATGCTACCAATTTTTACTGAAAGGATTTTTTTTTTCAAAATTAAGCAAAACTGCATTTAAATACTTATGTAAGGTAGCTTGGCTGAACCGGCACACTATCAATCGGAATCTGAATCATTTTGAAGCAAATTACTAATCCATTGCTTCATATGTTCCAAAAATTGGTCTGCTCGACGACGTAAATAACGCAATGAATGTTGTTGAACTGTCAAAATGATTCCGATTGATAGTGTGTTACGCTATGCCCCGCGAGAATCAATCCAACACATAAAAACTAAAACTTTCTATATTTTTATAGCACTTGATAGAGTCAATCAAAACCATAATTATAATAATAGATTTTTACCTATGAAGTTGCTGTTTTACAATACTGGCCATTTGAAACGTAATTTATGTACCGATGTCTGACAATAAATTCTAAATTCAAATGAATTTTATTTTAAAAATATAGAATTCTATTTTCAAATTCAGTCATTTGTTTATTGATATAAGTGTTTTGTTTTCACTATATTTGTAACTTTTTCATCAATATGGACACGATAAAAATTGGAGTAATTATAGAATACGAGTTCCGTTGCGGGAGCAATGCCGCACAAACGGCTCGCAACATTAATTACATGTACGGAGTGTACACTAAAAAAGAACGCACGACTCGCTATTGGTTTGAACGCTTCCGACAAGGAAATTTTAATGTAAAAAATGAACCCCGTGGTCACAAAACTAAAGTCAGCAACGAAGAATTAAAGGCGATAGTGGAAGCTGACGATACTCAATCTACGGCTGAGTTAGCAGCAGCTTTCAACGTTAAAACAATATTGGTCCATTTGCGTAAAATTGGCAAGGTAAAAAAAAACTTGATAAGTGGGTGCCGCACGAACTGAACGATCGCCAACACGACGAATGCGTTGCATAACAGATAAAGAAACGAAGGAAGATTTTGAACCACATTGTCACTTGCGATGAAAAATGGATTCTTTTTGATAATCGCGTCTAGGCCCTAAACGAAAACTTACCCCTAAAAAAGTCACGGTCACTGTTTGGTGGTCTAGTGCTGGTATAATTCATCACAGCTTCTTACCAAATGGCACCAGCATTACAGCGGATGTGTACTGTGAGGAAGTGGACACAATGATGGAGAAGCTCGCAAATCTCCGGCCGGCCTTGGTTAATCGCTCGTCCCCGCTGCTCCTACACGAACACGCTTGACCTCATATGGCACAACAGACGGTCTCTAAGTACAAGTGGTTGGAAGTTTTGCGTCATCCACCGTACTTGCCAGACTTTGCGCCGACAGACTTCTACTTTTTCCAAAATTTGGAAAAAGTAGAAGTCTGTCTCCTGTGAAAAAACCTCTGTTTTCAAGGCACAAAAACGTTGTTTAAGGTCCATATGCAGTTTGAAATCGATAGATAGTTGTACGAGATTTTATTGAGCTCAAAATATTAACATTACCATGTCTCTATATATATGAAACCGCAATTTTTGTAAAGAAAAATATTGAACTATTTCGCAAAAAAAACAGAACATCATCCTAAATCAATAATACAAGTTTATCGTCATGAATTGTACTTAAGGCCTTCTAAAACCTCATGCACAATAGCATACTGTGCATGGCACCTAAAATATATAACAAATTGCCTAATTCTATTAAAGATTATAATTTATTGCAGTTTAAACGAAAATTATATAATTTATTAATCCGAAAATGCTATTATTCAATTACTGAATTTCTTTCTGACAAAAATATTAATTGACAATTTGATTATTTATTTATCTGACATTACTTTATATAGCTTAATGTACTTTGCATAATAATATAATATATTTAAGTAGTAATGAACGAATTTTCATAAAAAAAGTGTAAGCCTAATTATATTAATAAATGATTTGATTTGATTAGATTTGGATAACTCCTTGGCAGAGAAAAATTCAATACCCGAGAGGCAGTACAAAATGCCTTTAAATAGTTTGTTGGCTCCCGTACATCCGACTTCTTCAAGAAGAGCATTGAAAAATTACCACTGTGCTGGCGGGTGCATATTTTGATTGGTAGAACTTAAAAATATTTATATAAAAATGACTTTAACTTTCTGCGTACTAAACGGCAATTGCATAGGTAAAGTCCTAATATTATCTTATCCTCTCTACAGCGTTTATCGTACAAACCATCAAACTGAACAACTCTGTACATGGGAATAATATCATAATACGTATGGTACATTCGCGTTAAGAATGCAGTGAGTCCGTCATTGTCCGTCGGCCTAGCCCCGCCCCCTAACCAATCAAATCTTTTCAAATTACAAAGTCAAGTTCACAATGACAGTTGAAGGCATTGCTTCGAACGCAACGGTTGGTCGGATCTTGCAGTTGCACTGATAACTCACTGCATTCTTAGCGCGAACGAACTATAATCGTAATAAATTTTTAATTGATTTTGTCAGGATTACGATGATAGTCCCGTGGAGAAAGTTGTTCAGTTAGATGGTCCCACACATGTCTGATACACGTTGTACTGTGGGATATTATCATTGTACAGTAAACGCTCAAAAGTCCATAAGCATGCTAAGGATTACATTGCTATGAACTGTGCGAGCACGACACAGTACGTGTGCGTGTATGAGCCAACATTCCGCAGATAACACACACTAATGAATTGTCGCATGTCGTCGTACTACGCGAAATAACATTATATTTCTATTGAATTTAGAATAATCGTCAGAGTGGCGACTTGATCTTACCATTGCATTGCTAAAATTCGCATAAACATAACATGTGCTGGTAGCTGTTTGGGCTAAGCAATGGTTTCACGATCAATTAAGTCTGAGTTCGAATCTTAATCCCAATGTTGGACTGTTTTTTGTTTCTTTGGAACCATAATAATATATTCCTATTTTAAGCAAAAACTTGTTAGATGTTTGTTAAGTATTAGTTATTGTATTATTATTTAACTATTTTTGTGATTTTTAATTTATCTTTTCGGTGTTGGAAGGTTTAAATAAAAAAGTCGTGCTGAATGGTAACAAAAATGTTTATTCGTTTTATTTAGTTATTTATAAAATTAACAAACTTAAGAGAACGCGAGAACGGAAACCATTATTTATGGATATATATAAATAAACTATCATTAAACATTGGAGCAATTTATAAACCGGGGGATACCAACATAAAAAACTTTTTAGAAATATATTCATCCCAACTGGAGCGACGAAAACGATCAATAGTTTTTGGAGATTTTAATATAGATTTACTAAATGCAAACAGTAAGGTATCAAAATATCAACATGGAGTCCAAGAAGCCGGCTATAGAATAATAAATAAAATCAACAAATCATACAGCACGCGTGACACGGCCACAACAAACACAATACTGGACCATGTATGTACTAATATAAACAACCATTCTATCAGCGTTTCGATAATTGAATCAAGTCTTTCTGACCATAAGCAGATATATCTAGAAATGAGAAGTTTGCCTCCTCAGCATAACAAAAAGAAACATTATAAGGCTCTGGATTACGAGAATTTGTACAACAACACACTAGAAGCAAAATACAGCAATGATGACCACGACTATAATCAACTAGAGACATTTATTTCAGAACAGATAGAAAATAACAAAAAAGATAAGGTTAAAATTCTAAACCTACCCCAACAAGACTGGATTAATCAGAACATTATAAACGCAATCAATTCACGAAATAGTTTATGGCAGCAAACCAAATTAAACCCAGATAATGACGATTTGCGAAAAAAGTACCAGAAAGAACAACTAAATGTGAAGATGTTAATGAACACGCATAAGACGACCTACTACTATGAGTTATTTCAAAGCTGCAGTAGTCAACCAAAAAAAATGTGGGACCTGATTAATAACTTAGGTTTAAATAAAATTAAAGACAGTGCCCCTCCTCCCAAACTTATGTCAAACGCTGGACTTCTAACAGAAGGTAACTCAATATGTGACTTGTTTAATTCTTTCTTCTCATCTATAGGCGCAGACTTAGCAAAACAAATACCAGACACATATCACACAAATACGGGCAACACATTGATGTACGATCACAACTATACACATGACATAACACTAAACGAACTAACGCCGTGCACCTCAGAGGAAATAATTAGAATCATAGACGACCTCGATAGTAACACTAGCACTGGTCTGGATGGTATTAGTACTAAGGCAATAAAATGTTTGAAAAATATAATCGTTGAGCATCTGACCAACTGTATAAATGCCTGTTTGCGACATGGAACTTTTCCCGACACTCTCAAGGTGGCTAGGGTCAGTCCTATTTACAAATCTGGGAAGAGGACTGACCCAAGTAACTATAGACCGGTGTCAGTCTTACCTGTTATGTCCAAAATATTCGAACGCGTATTATATAGTCGCCTAAATAACTATTTGACAAATAAAAACTTTTTAATAAATGAACAATATGGCTTCCGCTCGAAATCAAGTACTCTTTCGGCGGCAACGGATCTAGTTACCAAAATTAAGACTCATATAGATCAAAAGAGCTATGCCTTAGGAATATTCATTGATTTAAAAAAAGCGTTCGATACTGTCAGTCATCAAAAACTGCTCCAAAAGCTAGATAACATGGGTATTACAGGTACAGCACATAAAATGTTCAAGTCGTATTTAGAAAACAGGCGTCAAGTTGTTAAAATAGGAAATGATCACACTAGCTCGGTTCAAACTATCTCATACGGCTGCCCTCAAGGTTCAATAATCAGTCCATTACTTTTCCTAATTTATATAAACAATATTAATAAAATAGGGTTAATAGGACACCTAACACTATATGCAGACGACACCTGTCTCTTTTACTTTGACAAATCAATTCATAACATTATAAAAGATGCTCAACATGACCTTGATTTATTAAACGAGTGGTTAAAGTACAACCTTCTTACAATTAACACATCAAAAACCTCATTCATGATTTTTACCACTAAAAATAAACGTATACCAGACTTCTCGCCTCTTAAAATAAATAATGAAATAATAAAACGATCAACTAACGAAAAATATCTTGGATTGAGGGTAGACGATAAACTAACCTGGAAATTACACATTGACCATCTCAGAAGTAAATTAACATCATTATTGGGAGCGTTACGGAAAGTAGCAAACTGCATTCCAAGTAAAGTACGCACTTTAATTTATAACTCGTTAGTCAAATCGCATTTAGAATATTTAGTTGAGATATGGGGTTCCGCAGCAGTCACTAATTTAAATTCACTTCAAAGAGTTCAGAATAAAATAATTAAAACCTTGTTCCATTATAATTATCTTACTCCAACAAAGACCGTATACGAAAAAACTAAATTATTAAATATTAGACAGCTATACATCTATTACACCTGCATTCTTATTAAAAACATAACTTCTAACTCAATACAAACTAACATACAACTAAAGAAAAAAACAATGTCACATAACCTGAGAAATAGATATAAAAACAAACTTGAAGTCATCAGCGTACGCACTAATTACGGTAGAAAGACTATATTATTTGAAGGAGTACATCTGTTCAATGCATTACCGGACGACATTAAAGAGTGTGATAACGTAAATATGTTTAAATATAAGCTGAAGAAACATTTAAGTGCATTATAACTGCTAATACTCTGGAGGGTATTGTCACTGTATTTATGTTTATTACTTTGTATCTCATTATAAGCGGACTGTATGTTCTTATGAGAAATAAATTTCTTTAAACCGAAGAGAATTGTGACGTTACATTCCTACTAGATAAAAGAACTTTTTTTTTAACCGTTCATAGGATTTTTTGTTGTATCCCACTTAGTCAATTCATAATAACATAACAAAGAAATGATATTCTAATAACACATATATAATTGTCAATACATATTTAGTTTTCTATGATCTACCTATCTAACTTTACGAAATGAGTGACCAAGCGAACAAGATAAAGAATATTATATTTCTGTCCCATTACTTCCAATCAAGTAAAAACTTACAAAAAGTCAAGTACTGCGTGAGATTTGAACTCACGGCTCACTGATTCACGCATCTATATGCACGCGCTTAACCGCTAGGTCATCTTTACACATGTTATAACTTTGAAATTATGAACTACAATCAGTTGTTGACGACGCATGTTTATGTTCTTGGAAATAGAAGGTCTTAAGTCAAACTAAACGCCAAGCTATTGCTTTGTGAGTTTGCTTATCGACTTTTGGTCGCGACTGTACGTGCGTACAAATTGTGTGTAATGTGGATGCGTATTTTCGTAGATACGGTTAATATTTCCGGAACATCGTCTATCAGGCATTACTTAAAATCAATTAAAGTACCAATCTACTTAATTCCAATTATAGGTAGCCGGCTATAGTTGACTGGATTACTAATACATACGTTGATAGAACTTTAAGTGGATTATAACGAAATGATTGAATGCAGTCGTGCATACTGAGTTCAATAATCAGTTTACATCAAGCATGATTATGAATGTTTTTCTTATGTATAGGAATTGGCACCTTGTTGTTGCGGAATCTTTCTTCTCGCTTTCCTGCAATCTGTGGGAGTGATTTCCTGAAAAGGGACGGAAGTGACGCGAAATGTGTAACAGGAAGTGAAAATATTGTTTTAACAGTTTTGAGTGACGGGTTGAAATACACTTTTGCCACAGATAAATAAATAAGGTGATATGTCAGAATCACACACACACACACACACACATAAGCACACACATCATAAGCGTCTCGCTCATTTGAGGCTCGCTCGTTTTTTTTTTTTTTTATTTGTGATGGGTTTGCTCTTGACTCTAGTCTAGGTCAGAGGTGACAGAGACAAAGTCGACGATGGAGTGAGCTTACCCAGAAGAAGCCTGTTCACTCTCACTTTGAAGAGATTAGGGTTGTATACGTTCGGAAACACAGACGCAGGTAGTGAGTTCCACTCTTTTGCTGTGCGCATTATAAAAGACATTTGGAAGCGCTTAGTGCGAATTGGTGGAATAGCAACCAGGTAGCGATGGTAACTGGCAGTGCGTCTAGATGTCCGGTGGTAGAAGAGGGCCGGTGGAATGAGGTCGTGGAGTTCTCGGGCACACTCTCCGAAGTACAATCTGTAGAAGACCGACAAACAGGCAACCTTGCGGCGATGAGCCAAGCTCTGAAGCTTGGCATCCACCAGTTTTACGTCGCCAATGAGCCTCTTAGCTCTGCGTTCCACCGAGTCAAGCGCGGCTAGTTGGTACTTAGCGGATCCATCCCAAAGGTGACTGCAATACTCCATGCAGGATCGGACTTGCGCTTTGTAAAAGGTTAAAAGCTGTCCAGGCGTAAAGTATCGCTTCACCCTATTTAGGATGCCCAGTTTCTTGGCCGCAGTTTGGGCCTTGTACTCGATGGTGGCGCCGAAGTTGAGACCAGATGTCAACTCCATGCCTAGGAGCTCAAGTCGATCAGTTACAGGAACAGATGTACCCCGAAAAGTAGGAGTTTGGGCGAAACGACTCTTTTTAGCGGTAAAAAGACACGCCTGCGTTTTGGTGGCGTTAAAAGAGACCAGATTATCATCACCCCACTGGGAGACAACGCTTAAGGTCAAATCTTATATGGCGTGATTGGTAATTAGTGACCGATACTTAAACACGTGATTGTACTCTTGATAACAAACAACTTTTATTATGGGACTAAACCTGAAATCGCGAAAAAAATCTGCTGCTCCCTACATTTTGCCGAGTTATGCGAACATAAACGTAGGGAACAGCTGATATTTTTCGCGATTTCAGGTTTGGTCCCATAGTAAAAGTTGTTTTTTATTATGAATACAATCATTACCAGTCACCCTTTATATGAATTCATGTATTTTTTATCATTAAATTCTGGTTTTGTGTGGTGTGCTATGGTCTTTTGTGTGCACTGAATAAATGTTTTATGTTTTATCTGTCTATCATACAAGTAGAGTGGACTACATGTTGGTGGTAAAATATTGACTAGCTGGCCGTAAAAAGGAGTTTCATTAGAAAAGGAGGCCAGCTGGTTTCATTACCACTATTGTACAATTAAAGATCAGAGTCGGAAACAGTCCTTAATCCGACTGATAAGCAGTATATTGAATCAAGAAAAAGTAATTATGTGTAAACTGTAGATAACATTAATATCAAAATGTGATGCTTATAATCTATCTATATAAATAAAAAAACTTTTTAGCAAAAAATAAAACCGACTTCTAAAACAAAACGCTACAAAGTGAAAAATAACTTTAATTTCGGAAGTCGGTGTCTTTGGTTTTGTATTTTCGTTTTTTGCCACCGACTTCCGAAATTAAAGTTATTTTTCACTTTATAGTGTTTTGTTTTAGAAGTCGGTTTTATTTTTGGCTAAAAAGTTTTTATTTTTCACTTTTTAGTTGTGGAACCTACCCCACACAAATTCGAATACATAATTGAGCACAATAATTGTAGATGCCATGTAAATAACAGTGATAGGAATTTATTAAAACATCATCACATCATCCATATGAAATAAGTGGGAAATATACGCATTATTGAAGCTAACTCAAAAACTCCCCCAGCAAAGTTAATAAAATTTATATGGTGGTCCCTCGGAAGTATACCCTTTCAACCAAAAAAAAGAATTTTTCAAATCGGTCCATCCGTCTTTGAGTAATCACGTAACAAACATACAAAAAAAAAATACAGACGAATTGAGAACCTCCTCCTTTTGGAAGTTGGTTAAAAATGAAATACTGTTCCATAAGAGCCGTCTCCACTAGCGAGAGAATCGCGTCGAATCCATCGGGTAATATCCACGAACGAGCGATTATTCCGCCAGCGTATTGTCGCGACTCGATACGTGACTACGATAATATCAATGTGATTCTCTCGCTCGTGGAGACGGCCCCTTAGTAAGCACATCACTTGTCTAATTTAAATTTTCAAATTCGAAAAAAGCTGAACGTCCTTTTTTCTATGGGCTTTTTGTATAAATTATTAAAAATTGGACAGGACATCCTCTGCCAAGTCAGCTAGTTTAATATAGACACACACACATATATAACATCCACGCCTTATTTCCCAGAAAGGTTGGGCAAAAGTGTAGCTATAGTAAACCGACCTTTCACCAGATATGTTTAAGTCCCATGTAATAGGGGGCGAGCCTATTGTCATCAACCGGGCACAAATCCAGACTCCGAGCTGCTACTGAGAAATTCCTGATGGAGAAACCCATTAATATTAGGTTGGGGAAAAAGTCTTTTCGCATTATAGTATGTATGAACTTGTCATACAATCTCTTTGGCTATACTATTTGTATCTGGCTGGTTTTGGTATCATTGAAAGTTTAAATTTTAAAAAACATAATTCCAAATTCAAATTAGGAAAATGTGTGACTTTCATTTGTTTTTCGTACCGTCAAGATGAGTGAATCTAATGAAGAAATTCGATACATTTTAAAATTTTACTACAAAAAAGATAAAAATGCAACGCAAGCCGCGAAAAAAATTTGCGATATTTATGGACCTAGTGTAGTGTCTGTGAGAGTAGCACAAATTTGGTTTAAGCGTTTTCAATCCGGAAATTATGATGTCAAAGATGCACGTCGCTCTGGTCGCCCTATTACGGATAAAATGGATGCCATTTTTGAAAAAGTGGAGCAAGATCGGCATATCAGTAGTTACGACGTAACTGAAGAACTGGAAATTGACCACAAAACAGTTTTGGCGCATTTGAAAAAAACTGGGTACACAAAAAAACTCGACATTTAGGTACCTAATGAACCGTGTACTCATTTGTGATTCTTTATACGACGTAATGAAACCGAACCATTTTTGAAGAAGCTGATAACTGGTGATGAAAAGTGGATCACGTATGACAGGAACTTGCGAAAAAGGTCGTGGTCAAAGGCCGGTCAGGCTTCACAGACTGTGGTGAAAGCCGGGTTAACTCGCAACAAGGTGATGCTGTGTGTGTGGTGGGATTGGAAGGGCATTATTCATTATGAGCTGTTACCACCAGGCAGGACCATCGATTCTGAACTCTACTGCGAACAACTGATGAGATTAAAGAAAGAAGTTGAGAGAAAGCGGCCGGAATTAATCAACAGAAGGTTTTTCGTCATGATAACGCTAGACCTCACACATATTTAGTCACTCAGCAAAAATTAAGAGAGTTTGGCTGGGAGGTGTTAATGCATCCGCCGTATAGTCCTGACCTTGCACATTCAGATTTCCACCTGTTTCGGTCTCTTCAGAATTCTTTAGGCAGTGTCCGGTTAACATCACGAGAGGACTGCCAAAACCACTTGTCGCGGTATTTTGACCAGAAGTCCCAAAATTTCTATAGCAATGGGATCATGTCCCTACCTACAAGATGGCAAAAAGTTATCTAACAAAATGGTACCTACATACTTTAGTTAAATGTAAATAAACTATAATAAAAAATGTTTTGAATTTTCTTAAAAAATGCGAAGAAACTTTTTCCCCAACCTATTACTTTGCCCGACTCGGGAATCGAACCCAGGACCTCATGCTCAGCAGTAGCACTTTTAGTAGCTTTAATATAAATAATATAATTAGTTATAAACAGTAAAGCTCTGACCATACTGAACGAGCCACACTGAGCGAGCTGAATCGCGCGCAGGACACGACATCCATTGTTTTAATGATTAGAAAGTCACACGACGCCGACGATTCGCGCTAGTTTGAACTGTTGAAAACCTCCACAAATTACTTGACACCTTCGGATGCTTTCGAATTTCATCCCTCATCACGCGTGAGATTCTCTTAAGCTTGGCCAGACTTTAAATAAAATAAATAAATAATTTTTCTTTTATTTCGGACTACAATGATCAATATTGTGTTAGTATTACAAAACAAACTACATTCTAGTGTAACTAACACTGACATAAAAAATAGGTAGTTAAAGTAATGCATGCATACAGAGGACGACCAGACAAGAAAACATGTATCTTATCTGAGCAACATAAAATGTCTAATATTTGGAGTATAGCTTTCCGCCACAGCTCTCAGAATATAGCCATAAGCATATACATATACATATGTATATACTGCACCATAGTACGTAACACACAGTAGGAATCGGTTCCATTTTGACAGTTCAACAATATTCATTGCGTTATTTACGTCGTTGAGCAGAGATATTTTTCGAAAATATGAAGTTATGGATTAGCAATACGCTTCAAAATCATTCAGATTGTAATTGATAGTGTGTTACGCAAATTAAGGTGCTGATAGGTATTCCAAATTAAGGGCCTTTACACACGAGAGTATTTTTGCACGCGTGTAAAACCATTGTGTACAAAGGCACTTAGCTGGAAAAATAACAGTTTAAATTTCACTCACCCCCTGAATCATACTGACTGAGAACACCCCACTCATCCTTCCATAAGTATCCACAATATAACAGAGAACTGGTGCTGCCACCCCAGCGCCGGCCACCATGGCAGTAGTGGTCCATTGTGTGCCATTGTAGCTTATGAAATGACCGGAGTGGGCTGATGACGTCAGATTTGTTGTTTCAATGCCGTGAGTGAAGAATGGCAGGTTTACTGGAAGAGAGAAGGAGTTGGTTAGAAGCTGTCTGGTTTCCAGAGAGTACATTAAAGAGTGGATGTTCGGTCCTAAGTGACAGCCGCATAGATCGGTCGATCAAGGTTAAGAAACGCTTGTGAAGGTCGGTACGCGGATGGGTGACCATTCAATTCATACCAAACATACCGGTTGTACGTTGTGTTATAGCTAATAGTTTTATAGAATTTCATTTCTCATACAATTTTTCTCATATTTTCGTTTCATCATCAATACGCAGCATGCAACATGCAGCAGACATAGTTTCGGTCACGGCTCCGGCGCTGCGGGGCTCCGGCGGTCCCACGCGAGCTTATCGTCGCAGATGGTATTCACGCTCACCACCGCAGCTGTAGCTTGCCGGACGCCGGCCAGCCTCAGCCACGGCGCCGCGCGTTAAAATCACCTGCTCTTTAGCTCGCGGGCCGCCTCGCCCCTCTGCGCATACGCGGATTTAAATTACAATTAGGGCAGACAAGACTACGTGGAGTCGGTTTTGCAGCGATTCGTTTCTGTCACTAACTTTTGTAGCACAACATATTGACTTTTTAAGACTATATGACTAATAATTTGAAACAATATTCATTAAAAAATAATTCTACTTTTCAATTAGTTTGTTAAACAAAAAAATGTGATTAAAAATTTTCTGTCTGCGAAACAAGAGGACACCCAAACATACCACATAGCACGGTAAGCCGTTGTAGGTAGGCGTGGTAGACAGAAGCTCGAAAGTCTGACATCCAGTCTTACCAAGGGGTATCGTGTTACCCACGTGTTCTGAGGCAGCCCGGCCACAGTCGATATCGTAATTTATAGACACATTAATTAAATGTTCCTAAATTGTTCTTTCAGTACCAGTGAATAGATTAAATGTACCTCAAAATCTTGATAAAAAAGCACTTGTTTGTGGCCAACTATTTCATGTCACAGTCAGGTCGTGCAGCTGCCGACTATTTTTTGTCACAGTCAGAACGTGAAGCTGCCGACTATTTCATGTCACAGTCAGGACGTGCAGCTGCCGACTATTTCATGTCACAGTCAGGACGTGCAGCTGCCGACTATTTCATGTCACAGTCAGGACGTGCAGCTGCCGACTATTTCATGTCACAGTCAGGACGTGTAGCTGCCGACTATTTCATGTCACGGTCAGGACGTGCAGCTGCCGACTATTTCTTGTCAAAGTCAGGAAGTGCAGCTGCCGACTATTTCATGTCACAGTCAGGACGTGCAGCTGCTGACTATTTCATGTCACAGTCAGGACGTGCAGCTGCCGACTATTTCTTGTCACAGTCAGGACGTGCAGCTGCCGACTATTTCTTGTCACAGTCAGGACGTGCAGCTGCCGACTATTTCTTGTCACAGTCAGGACGTGCAGCTGCCGACTATTTCTTGTCACAGTCAGGACGTGCAGCTGCCGACTATTTCATGTCACAGTCAGGACGTGTAGGTGCCGACTAATTCTTGTCACATTCAGGACATGCAGCTGCCGACTAATTCTTGTCACAGTCAGGGCCGATTATTTCCTGTCACATTCAGGACATGCAGCTGCCGACTATTTCCTGTCACATTCAGGACATGCAGCTGCCGAATATTTCTTTTGTCACAGTCAGGACGTGCAGCTGCCGACTCTTTCTTGTCACAGTCAGGACGTGCAGCTGCCGACTATTTCATGTCACAGTCAGGACGTGCAGCTGCTGACTATTTCATGTCACAGTCAGAACGTGCAGCTGCCGACTATTTCATGTCACAGTCAGGACGTGCAGCTGCCGACTATTTCATGTCACAGTCAGGACGTGCAGTTGCCGACTATTTCTTGTCACAGTCAGGACGTGCAGCTGCCGACTATTTCTTGTCAAAGTCAGGACGTGCAGCTGCCGACTATTTCTTGTCACAGTCAGGACGTGTAGGTGCCGACTAATTCTTGTCACATTCAGGACATGCAGCTGCCGACTAATTCTTGTCACAGTCAGGGCCGACTATTTCCTGTCACATTCAGGACGTGCAGCTGCCGACTATTTCATGTCACAGTCAGGACGTGCAACTGCTGACTAGTTCTATTTTGATGTAGATCTATTTTGTTTTACTCTCTCTCTTTTCTGATTACTCTTATATTTAACTGTATGCACGTGTTTCAGTGACCAATTAACCTTTTTTCTTTCTTTCTTTTTTTTATTATTGCGTTCTCAGCCGGTATATTCTGTAAAAATCTCACCGTAAAAACTTAGCTAAAGTGAGCTGTCATTCCATTTAATGATGCTAGGGGTTTCTCGTATTGACCACTCACTAAGCTCAGTTCACCTAAGTTTTCACAGTAAGATGTTTACAGAATAGCTCGGCTGATGTTGATCGTATAACACCACGTATGAATTTTGTTTATATCTAGGGTATATTATTTTATAATAACAGCCGCAACGGTAGATCAATCAGGTTAAGCTACACATGCCTGGGTTGGTTCTTGGATCTTTGACAGTCGTTACGGGTCGTCAGAAGCCCGAAAGTCTGACAACCAGTCATACCAAGGGGTATCATATTACCCAGTTACTGGGTTGTGGAGGTCAGATAGGTAGTCGCTCCATGTAAAATAGTGCTATTCAGCTGTATCCGATTAGGCTGGAAGCCGACCCCAATAAAGTTGGGAAAAGTCTAGGCAGATGATGCATTTATCTGAGTTGTGCTATTGCAATTTTAAGCCGGTCTGTTCTGAAAAAATCTCACCGTAATAACCTAAGTGAAATGACCAAGGTCATTCTACTTCTTGATGCTAGGAATTTACACTATTGACAGCTTACTTCAAGCTCACTTCACCTAAATTCTCACGGTGAGATGTTTATAGAATAGATCGGCTGATCTTGATCGTATCACACCACGTATTCTCTATCTACGCTACGTATGAATTTATTGTGTGTTTATGTCAAGGGTGAAATGACAGTCGAGTTTATTCAAATATGATACCAACATTTTCTACGTTTTTGGTTTGTTTGTTTTTGGGAAATGGCATCTCCAATCTAAGAGGTGTTGGTTGCTTAACAGGACTTTCCTGTGGGTGCCTCAATTAATTAAGGCCTCCAGCCAGGGACACTTAAAAGTGACCACTAGCTAAGAGCACCTCCTGTGGAGTACGGACCTTGGCCTAGGGCGACACTGGGGGAGGACAGCAAGGGACAGGCTAAATTGGATCAAACATTTTCTACCTAGGATAAAATCTTAATATACATTCTTGTGTTCTACATTTACGATTGTATTATTCAAATTACCAATCTAAAAGTTTTCGAATCGCCTTTAGTCAAGCCAGATCTAAATATTTACGACTTAGGCTTTCAATCGTTAAATTTATTATTTCGGTTCAATTTCAGTAATGCATTAGCATGTTTTATTTATAAAGCAAAGGATTTGGATTAAGCTTTGTATTACTTAAATTTAATAGAACAATTCTTAAAAAAAATTAAACTGTTGAAGTCTGTTATGTATTAATTATGTAGGTATTTGGAAACCTTCTTGATAAATAAGGTATTTATAAGTACCCTACACTTACTTTTGTAAATCCAGCACAGTGCTACCTAGTGCTTGCTAAGAATAAAACAAATGTTACTTAATGCTTGTTTTATTGAACATAATAGTGGCGACGAGGACTAAAAGTGATTAAAATGGAGTGCAGAGCAGTGAAATACAAAGAGTTTGATGTTCAAACAGACAATTAGGACAATTACATGGACAGGTTAAAATTTTGCTTTGAAGCAAATGGCATTGTGTTGGACTCATTAAAAAGGGCTAATTTTTATACAATATGCGGTTCTCAAGTGTTTGATACCCTTCTGGCACTAATTACGCCTAAAAAATCGAGTGATGTGACATTCAATGAAATCGTAACAGTGTTAACAAAACATTATAGTCCAAAACCTAATGAAATTTCAATGTCTTACAAATTTTATGATCGCGATCAAAAACAAGGTGAATCTGCTGCGAAGTACATAGCACAGCTCAGAAAAATAAGTGCCGATTGCAATTTTTCCGACTTGGAACTTATGCTACGCGACAGGCTCGTGTGCGACCTGTCCGACCATAAATTACAGTACGATCTCTTGAAGAAAGACAATTTAACCTATGATAATGTTGTTCAAGCTATGCTTTCTTCAGAGAGTGCGGGGAGAGATGTTCGTGTGATTCAAAATGCTAACCCTGGGAATGTCGCACATGGGACCAATATTACGGCGACTACTTCAACAACAGCGGCAGAGCCTGAGCCTATGGACATCAACGCAGTACAGTCTAACAGCAATTCTCGACTGTGTTACCGGTGTGGTGACCGCCACGGAGGAGAATGTCGATTTACTAAAGCTACGTGCCGATACTGCAAGAAAATAGGACACAGAAAAAATATGTATTGCTAAGAAAAAAGGGTTGAAAAGACAAGTGAATCATATCCATAATGACGACTTAGATATTCAGATGAATGGTATTTACAGCGTCAATAGTGGAGGACTACGAGTACCTTCCTATGACGTAACGGTTGAGCTAGACGGCATGCCGGTGACGATGCAGGTGGACTCCGGTGCTGGAGTCTCGTTGGTAAACGAAAGTACGTGGAGGAGGCTACGATTAGCGCGGTCACGAGATGCCGCCACTCTTCGCGCCGTGCCGGCCAACCTACATACCTGGACAGCGACGCCCATATCTGTGCTTGGCCAGACAACTGTGCAAGTAACGTTTAAAGACATTAAGTGTGTTTTGAATGTTATAGTAGCTAGAGGGTTAGGACCAAACTTAATTGGTCGTGATTGGTTTTTAGCCCTTAACATAAAGGTATGTATTAATGCTGTCTTAGATTTCCATATGTCAATTTCCAACGAAATGTTAAAAAAACATAATGAAGTTTTTAAACAGGGTCTAGATACTTACCGAGGTGATCCGTTTACAATACATTTAAAGGCAAATGCTACGCCTAGGTTTCTTAAGGCTCGCCCCGTTCCTTTTGCGATTAAAGACAGGGTTGAGAAGGAAATTGACCGCCTAGTGACAGAACGGGTACTTGAACCAGTTTCTTTTTCTCAATGGGCGGCACCAGTCGTACCTATCGTTAAAAAATCGGGAGATATTCGTCTATGTGGCGATTATCGCAGTACGGTGAATCAGGCTACCGAGTCGGATACTTATCCTATGCCGACTGCTAATGAAGTGTTTGCTATTATTGCTGGTGGCAAATATTTCACCACATTGGATTTAGAACGTGCATATACACAGGTAATAGTAGACGAGAACACAGCTAAATTGCTGACCTTGAATACGTGCAAAGGTCTTTACACTGTTCACAGGCTGGCGTTCGGCGTAAAAGCATGTCCAGGAATATTTCAAAGGTTGATGACAGCATAGCTGGCAGGTGTTCCAGGAGTTGCGGTTCTAATTGATGACATCATCATTAGCGGACACACCTTGCCAGATATGTGCAGACGCCTAGACATGGTATTGACACGCATACAGAGAGCTGGGCTGCGACTCAACGCCAGTAAGTGCAAATTTGCTAAAGAATGTGTAGAGTTCCTGGGATTTGTCATCGACGCCGACGGCATTCATCCAGCGCCCGGTAAAGTGGAGTCTATTACTAAAACACCGGAGCCCAAGAATGTCCAGCAGCTGCAGGCATTTTTGGGTTTGTATAATTTTTATGAGAGGTTCATACCTCACAAGGCGACGATACTTGAGCCACTTCATAGGTTGCTTGACAAGTCACACAAGTGGCAATGGACAGATCTAGAACAAGAAAGTTTCGACAAGGCGAAACAATTACTATCTTCAATATTACATTAGTACATTATGATTTAAACAAACCGTTGGTATTGACAGCTCTGAATATGGTGCAGGTGAAGTATTGTCTCACGTTATGGAGGCCGGCCAAGAGCGACCTGTTGCCATGAGTTCAAGAACATTACATTCACATGAGCGAAAGTACTCACAACTTGATAAAGAAGCGACGGCGATTATGTTCGGGATTCAAAAGTTTCATAACTACCTAATGGGAAGGTCTTTCACCATAGTAACGGACCACAAACCGTTGGTCAGTATATTTGACCCAAAAAAGCCAATACCTAATATTATATCACCACGTTTAACAAGATTTTCTATTGTACTAACTTCACACAGTTACAACATAGTGTACAAGCCGGGCCAACAAGTAGGAAATGCAGATGGTCTCAGTCGCTGGCCACAACCAGTGCCTGAGCAACCGGAGGAACAACTTTGTGACATTCTATTGATGGCGGAGGCTCCTGAAGACTTCCCTGTGGACATCCAGCAGATTGAAAGTCTTTCAAAAAAGGACAAGATACTCTCGCCAGTTATACATCATATTTAGAGCGGTTGGCCTCCGAAAGTCACGGAGGAAGAGCTACGCATATATTGGTTACATCGGAGGGAGCTTTCTATACACGAAGGCTGTATTCTTCTAGGTTGTCGCGTAGTGGTGCCACCGTCACTACGTAGGGAAGTTTTACGCACGTTACACAAATCACATAGCGGTATTGTACAAACAAAAGCTTTGGCCAGGAGCTACGTGTGGTGGCCGCAGTTAAATGAAGATATTATCGAGTCATTGGTCGGCACGTGCAATAAATGTCTCGAAAGTCGACACATGCCACCAAGGACCAGCTATGAGTGGATTGTACCCACAAGACCATGGTCTCGCATTAACGTTGACTTTGCGGGACCTTATCAAAATAAAGTTTTTTTAATTATAGTCGATGCATATTCGCGATGGTCTGAGGTGTTCACCGTTAATAATATGACTACAGAAACAGTTATCAAACATTTAAGAATGATCTTTGCTACACATGGGTTATGTAAGACATTGGTCTCTGACAATGGTACACCGTTTGTCTCATCTGAAATGAAACGATTCTTAGATTCTAATAAAATAAAACACATTACCACAGCGCCATACCACCCTGCAACGAATGGTTTAGCGGAGCGCATGGTACAAACTGTAAAAGACAAGCTACGTAAAATGGACCAACTACCATGGGATATTAGGATGCCTAATATGTTGTTAGGATTAAGAGCGACGCCGTGTGCAGGGACAGGGAAAGTCCAGCTGAATTATTGATGAATAGACGACTACGTACCTTACTCAATACTATCCAGCCTTACAATAAACAACATGAGCAAGTTGAACAGCAAATCGTTAACAATGGTCTGAGGAAATATAGGGATACCAATGTTGGTCAAAGTGTTATGTATAGAAACTACGGTAGAGGACCACGTTGGTTATCAAGCACAGTGACAAGTAAAAACGGCCCATCGAGTTACAAAGTAACAACCGAAGACGGAGATGTTGTCAATAGGCATATTGACCAAATACTAAAGAAAAAATTAGTGAATGACGTTACTGAAGAGGAAGGGAGGAATACTGATAAGGACAGGGAGGACCAGACGGACAGCCAGGAACAAGAAGAGACAGGAGATATAGAGGACTGTCAAGGAAGTGAGCAAATAATACAGATACCTAGCTCAGAAGAATGGGCTGACATGTTAGGAATACCTGGCGGAGCAGAAGCCAGCTATGCCGGTGGCAAGTTAAAACACAAATTGTGCTCGTATCCCAAGTCACCTTATGCCAGGCCCAGTGATAACAACTTCATTCTTTAACTGCTAATATTAGGTATCAGTTCCTGTAATTCAGTATTGATTTTCTTCTGTTTCTCATTAAGTAAATGCTAATTGCTACAAGATCTAGTAGACTGATAGTTTATATACATTGTGGTATTGTACACTTTTGGTTTATATAATTGTTGTGCATACTTGGGGAAAAGGTATGTTATGTATTAATTATGTAGGTATTTGGAAACCTTCTTGATAAATAAGGTATTTATAAGTACCCTACACTTACTTTTCTAAATCCAGTACAGTGCTACCTAGTGCTTGCTAAGAATAAAACAAATGTTACTTAATGCTTGTTTTATTGAACATAATAAAGTCGTAATTCAATCAAATTTTATTTTTTAGTATGCGTCCATATTTTATTTCTTTCTTTCATGACCCTCCCTTGTATTAATCGGCGAAAACTATAATAAAAAGTAACAAGTCGTGGTTAAAATGAGCCAGACCACAATGTGATAGTGGGGCTGACTGACCAAACATAACAATTCGTGAAGGCTATTTTAATGTCTAAAGCTGCGGTCCCACGGCTCGTATTCTTACAGGCCAGAACGCGCCAGGCCAGACTGACAGGTCAAGAGAACCATCATATCCGACGAGGCCTACGGTGACCTGTCATCTCCCGTCCGATCCACCAGGAATCGGTAAGTTCAAAGGCGCGGCGCGAGAGTGCCTGTTGCGGCCTGTACGGGCGCGTTTATTCTGCTTTCTTTATGCTTTGCGTATCAAATTGACCACTGATTGACACAGCGGCTGCGCACGCAGCCATGCACTCCGTATCACTTGACATGCTAGAATAGCGGCCAATAGACACGCGGCACGGTAGGACCGAGACGAGCTTAATATCTAAAAAAGTGTATCTCTTTTGTCTTAACTGACAACAACTTGAAAATGACATTGATTGTTTTGTTTTATCATGATTTTAATTATGAAACCTCACGAATAAATAATATTTTTATAAAATGGACACACATTTTGGGAATACTAGGTATGAAAAAATAGTAAAATAGTGCCAAAAATATAAATTTTACTTTGAAAGATATTTTTGTATCAGACAAAAATAAAAAAAAAGTTTAAATGTTTTTTAAACTTTTTTTTATTTTTGTCTACCCGACTACGGAAAAATAAAAGTGATCTAAAATGTACGAAACAAGAAAATATTACAGACAGAAATCAAGACAAAGGTACAAAAATATTTAAGGTAAATCCGTGCCATTATAATTTTGTCGGTGTTCCTGGCACCCACATGGGATAAAGACATCCAACCACGAAACTAAGTTGCCTGTTCATTAAACTATTGAAATTTTATTTTCGTCAAAAGAATTCGGTAAAACTTATTTTTTGGCAAGAATAATTTTTGAGATGTTATATGGAGGGTTGCCTCCGTGCGCCGTGGGAATGCTCAGTAACGGCCGCGATAGGCCTGGACAGGCGTGGCAACGTCTGGTGCGACCTGTCAGTTAACGGGCCGTGGGACCGCGACTTAACCGGCCAACCACTCGAAATCTACATTTATCTAATGCGATACTCTTTGTTAAGACTGGTTGTCAGACTTTCGGGCTTCTGACGACCCGTAACCACTGTCAAAGATCCACTAATGACAGCCGGGACTAACGGCTTAACGTGCTTTTCGAGGCACGGAGGAGACTCGGTATGAAAAGACGGTCACCCATCCACGGACCAACCCAGCAACCGTAGCTTAACCTGATGAATCGACCCGTGCGGCTTTTATTACTTAGCTTCGAGCTCCGATATATAAACAAGTACGTACTAAGTAATTAAACTATAACTAACTGTAAGTACCTAGTAAATTGATACTATTATGTGAATACGCTGTAAGATTAAAATGCAACATTTGCCCCAAGTCCCGAACATTCCCGACCTTGACCAAATAAAACATCGGCAGACAAAAATAGATCACAAGGTTGTTTCCATACGTACTAGTTTAGTCAGCAATCCGTCTGGACGGACTGCGTTCCAGTGAGTATGTACGCGTAGGATTACCATCTTTTTTACCACAGCTGAGACACAGGCCTCCTCTCTGTGAGAGGGAGTAAGCCGTAATCCTCCACGTGTGGGCCCAGTACAGTTAGTGGATGTCCCATCTCTTCGAAATTACATGTTGGTTTCCTTACCATATTTGTTTTCACCGTTTTGCAAAAGCAGTGGTGATGAAATTAATTATAAAGTAAAATGTCTTGTCTGAGTTCGAAGGCTTCCAACGCACGACGTTTAACTTTTAATTCGGGTACACTGGACCACCTCTGCTCTTATGTAAACATATATTATAGACCTTTCACTCTGTTTCAAGTCAATCTGCCTAGGCTTTTCAAAACTATGTTGGGGTCGGCTTTCAGTCTAACTGAATGCAGCTGAATACCAGTATTTTACAATTGATTTATTAATACTCGATTCTGCCGCCGTAAGGAAAAATGGCGAAAAAGCAGATGCGTCTTTTAATATTAACACTTTCCCTGACACTGAGATGAAGTTCACATTCTGAAAATGACACTAAAAAATTTCATACAAAACAAGACGACGCCTACAGGCGTACTGTCGTCAAAAAACAAGTCAAGGTACCTGTAATATGGTATTTTTTATACCAGTATTTTTTGCCTTGACACTAGAAAAATTTAAATGAGTGCAATACGACACTAGATCACGTGGCTTCTTAGTCATGTACGCAAATTTACACGGCTAATAGGCGTTTTGTCTGTTTTGACTTAGTAAAGTTAACCGCCTGTGGGCGTAGCGTGATATCAAACACGAACAAAAATACGCCTCTGGTCGTGACGTCAGCGAAAGTGTTAAGGATTATTAGTTTTCGTTAAGTTTACGCCAATATAAAAATACTGGTAGATGAGTCTATTTTGCTGATTCCGAATATGTAAATAACTGTATTTCGAAAATAAAATTCAGACACGTCTTTTTTCCTTATGACGATGACGGTAGAATTGTAGACGCTATGAAACGGGAGCGATGACTTATTGGGTTTACAATTGAGCATTAATTTGCAAAACTTCAACATGGTGGTCAATTGAAGTTGATTCGATTCGTTATTGATTGGTGATTGTAAATGAGCCTTGTGATGTATCTGTGAACATTATATACATACACAAACTCTCGCCTTCTTCTTCATGGGGGTAGGCTCAAACTACAGAACGCCACATGCTATGATCCTTACATACTACTTTTGTCTCGTTTACTTCATACATCTTCATACATCTGGGCCCCAAGTCTGCTATTTTTTATTAATTCATCATTCCATTGTCATTTTGCTAAAAGTTCGTAATTCATAATGGTCGATCATTGGTAGGTCAGTAATAATTACGCTTATACTTTACACGATTCCGAAATAAAAACTGCTCAAGACTTTCTCCAGTCAAGGGAATAACGACTAATTAGAACGAACCTGTTACAAAAAATCAATCTGCCTAGCCTTTTCCCAACTATGCTGGGGTCGGCTTTCAGTCTAACCGGATGCAGCTGAATACCAATATTTCACATGGAGCGACTGCCTATCTGACCTCCACAACCCAGTTACTGGGTAATACGGTAAGACTGGTTGTCAGACTTTCGGGCTTCTGACGACCTGTAACGACTGTCAAAGATCCACGAATGACAGCCGGGACCAACGGCTTAACGTGCTTTCCGAGGCACGGAGGAATCTCGGTATGAAAAGATGGTCACCCATCCACAGACCAACTCCGGCAAGCGTAGCTTAACCTGATGGTTCGACCCGTGCGGCTGTTATTACTTAGCCACGAGCTCCTCGCCCCCTATTACAATCGGGACCTAATTAGCTGTGAAAGCTTTGCTAATTAGGTAATTTTTCTTTACCGAATAATCCGAACTTAGTTTACACCCATTAAGGGCGTTTGTGCACTACAAGAAATTTTACTGTCCGGCAGTCCGATTTTTTACGGTCCGATATGGCCATAAATGTAAATACTAGTTTGTGCACTAAACGTAATTTCACCGTCCGACATTTTACTTTTCTCCATTCCGGACCGTACTCATCGTTCCTAGCGTAACTACGCGTGCGTGGCGTGTAGTTTCAAAGAGAGCTAGCTGAGCTGCACCGCACCGATCCTAGTAAAGACGGACACGTGCACAAGCACAAGCCAATCATCCGTATTTTTCATGCCACATCGGACCGTAAAAAATCGACTTCCGGACAGTAAAATTCCTTGTAGTACACAAACACCCTAAATCTAGACAGAACCTACTTGAATATTCCGGTACGACCTTGGTCATTGTCCCGGCGGACGTTTGATACCCAATTCTGACCAATCGTATCGACACAATTGGGAGTAGGGTTGGCGAAATCACAAGTTGCTTCATTTTGGGTTATTTAAATACACATAACATCAGGCCTGTAATTCCCTGAAGGGTGAGCCAGAGGTGTACCTTTAGAAAACCCACATTTCGCCAGTTATATTTAAGTCACATGTGATAGGGGGCAAGCCTATTGCTATCAACCGGGTACAAATCCAGACTTCAGGCAATAATACTTTGCCAAACCCGGGAATGAACCCAGAACCTCATGCTCAGCAGGAGCACTGGCGACCACTAGACCAACAAAGCAGTCAATGGGTCATATATAAAAATGCTTGAACGATAAAAAGAGAGAGCACCTAAAGAAAAACGAAGAAGTGAAAGACTTTCTACATCGACATCAAAGCTGATGGTAATAAAATAGTAAGTACAAATATAATTATTGGAGATACCGTGAAATAAATGTGAAAAAGCATCATCATGACTCTTTTGCCCTTCATCCCGATTTAATTGGGGTCGGCGGAACATGAATTTGTCGAGAGCACCAGCGAGATACCAACTAAGTAACAATAATACTACAGTACGACAACGTATACAAAGGTTCTATCCTTTATCTTAGGAAAAACCGAAATAGAATAAAATTTGACTCTCTATCGACCAATAGAATAGTAGTGAAACTGTTGCATAATGAGGGGTATTAAATACCTAGTTATCCACACTCATGCAATAGGTTACCTATTAAAAACCAAAGTTAGAAATAGTAAACAAACACAATAATGGCTCCGAAACCATACTAACGTGGATTACGTTACTATGGTTACGGAGCATCATCGGTCCACCGCGCATGCGCCCTAGCGCGGTCTCCAAAATACAATGATAAAAATCGAATTGAAAACTCCTTGGGTCCCTACAAAAAAAAAAACTCCTTGGTCGATCCGAAGTGTACTTTAATAGAAAAAAGTTATTTTATAGCATTATGTTGTTAAGAAATCTGTATCATAATAAAACTTTTTAATTTTGTTTGAGTTGTACATGCATAAAGGCTGACATTATGGTTCTTTTTTTGAATTCCCTATCAGGACTTTACGAATCCGTGAATGGGTGACAATCTTTTCATACCGAGACTCCTCCGTGCCTCGGAAAGCACGTTACGCCATTGGTCTCGGCTGTCATTCCTGGATCTTGAGACAGTCGTTACAGATCGTCAGAAGCCCAAAAGTCTGACAACCAGTCTTACCAAGGGGTATCGTATTTATCCAGTAACTGGGTTGTGGAGGTCAGATAGGCAGTCGCTCCATGTAAAATACTGGTATTCAGCTGCATCCCGTTAGACTGGAAGCCGACCCCAACATAGTTAGGAAATGGCTAGGCATATTGATTGATTATCAGGACTTTACGATATGAGTAATCTATAATCATTTAGTTAGGAAAATAAATCAATTTACATAAATTGATTTATTTTCCTAACTAAATTATTATAGATTGACGTAATTCCGTCACTCCCTTTTTGGACCAATCAAATTTAATTCGGAAAAGTTCGGTTTTCCGAATATAAACGATGGAACCTTTTGAACGCTGTCCTGGCGTAGTAGGAACTAAATTTATATCTAAGAGAACGATAAAGATGCTACGTATTGAATATTACCAATCGACTTGTAACGGGTAAGCGAGTTTCTAGATGGTGAATAAAAATAAATGGACAAGTTTTTTCTTTTTTTTTTTCAACTTTAAATCGGCAATCAGTCGCAAGACTATAAGCAGATGGGTTAAGCGATTATGGCTTTTAGGCGAAGAGACCAGTGTCTCGACTGCCTATTTAGAGCACATCCTTCCTTTTCAGCCTTTTCACCGTTACGGAAGGTTTTAGGAGATCATTGGCCAGGGTATTAGGATGAACCGAGCGCCGATCAGCATATTTTATTTTGAATTGGTCAATTTTAGACTGAATAGTAGGAACGCCAAGATATTTGTCGATCTCGTCATTTCTAGTGAACCACGGGGCTCTTGCGATGGTACGCAGAATGTTGTTTTGAACACGTTGGATGAACATAACGTTGCTCTTACTGGCAGAGCCCCACATGGGATTCCGTAGGTCCAGATGGGCCTCAACACAGCGTTGTAAATCAATAGCTTATTATCAACAGATGGGACAGAGTTTCTGCCCATGCCAGTACAGGTTTCGGAACTTATGATTAATTTCATCCCGTTTCTTTTTTATGTGATAGGTCCAGGTGAGCCTTCTGTCTAAATGAAAGCCCAGGTATTTTACATTCTCAGTATCTGGCAGAACATCAGTGCTAAGTTTGACAGGTGGGCTTCTTAATGTGAATGTGATGTGATTCAATTTTTGAGCACTCGCCCGAATGCGCCACTTTAGACAAGGTAACTTTACAGTATTTCGTTTATTGAATAGGTACAGAAGCTATTTAACAAAGCCGGTTGAACCGGGCGTAGTTCAGATATCAAGCGCGCGAAAAATCTATAATGCCGCCTAACGAACACCACTATCCTGTAGGTCCGTGGTACGTAGGTAGCGGGATCCAGGCGTAGTAGGTGGTTCCGGCTCCGGGTATCGCTTCTCACAGGGTTGTCCAGCCACTCCCCTGCAGCGGCGGCAGCAGAATTAGTATCCGCTGAGCCGGCCTACCGGAGCTTGAGTGGAAGTACTTGTAGATACGCTGGTTGGTAGGTAGGTAGAAGAACCCTGTCTGCGGCTTTGCACAACACTACGTTAGAGTTTCAAACACTAGGTATTTAGTATGTTAAATAATCTGGACTTTGAGAGAGTACTAGAAGACTGTTTGGATTGACTGTTAGTTTACAGTTACAAATTTATTACGTTGTTGGTCTGTCGCTGTGAAATGATGTACCGGGCTTAATAAACTCTTGGTCAAGCGCAATATGGCGACGGAGCAGCACAGCCAATCAGGACGTATTTGTCTTTGCTTACAGTGTTGCCGGGTGAATATTTGACCTATAACCGCCCGTCATTACCGTGCCGCGCGTTCAAGTGCCGTGCCGCGCGCAATACCGATCGGACGTGGCATGCGTGTCTAATCAAGTGCAGGATGAATTCCTCCAACGTAGTAAAATGTGCGAGATGTAACGTCGTTATAAACGAAGTGTTAGCTTTCATGTGTAATAAACTGGACATAATGGACGACGAAAGCCTGAGTAGGATCTGTGTTAGTGCCTTCATGGATAGTGATATTGTGGAAGCAAAAAACTTACTGTTTGAAGCGATACCAACAACTTCAAAACGCAATATCACAAGGAAGAAAGAGGGAAAAAAGCTACGTGAGATTGAGGATATCATTAGCTTATTAAAAGTAACTCATCCTAATGACACACCAGTTTTTGTTGCGAGAGATTTGCAAAAACTACCGCCAGTACTATTTGATCATGTAGACGTGACCAAACTGTTGAAGGATTTAACAAAAATGAGAAGCGAAATTGAAGAAATAAAATTGCAATATGTGTCTGCTAGTCAACTTGAGCCTATCAAGCGCGACATTGCAGATTTGAGAAAGTTTACGAATGCAAAAAGTCCTTGTTATTCGTATGTAAACACAAACCGGAGGGTTGGAAAGCACATGATGGATAGTTGCGATTATGATAGCGGGCCGATGGGATTGCAACATGTTCCTGAGATTAACAAAAGCGCATCGGATCAAAGTTCAGTGTCTCCAAGTCAAACAAAATCACCACCTACCCACGACTCGTCAATATCAGCTGATCACAATATTAAAAACACAAAGGCAATTAGTGAGCAAAGTCGGGTAGAATGTGAAACCGTTTTAGGCTCACGTCTGTGCATAGATAACAACATCGAACCGAGACATGCGACTGCGCCACAAAAAAGTGACAATAACAACAACACTGCGGTGTACCATGAACACACGGCCGCAGCAGTCGCCCAATCAACTTCGGACCCACAATCAAAAACACTCGCTCAAATTGTTAGTGAAGGTGAGTGGACCCTAGTACAAAGACAGAGAAGAAAAGTGAGAAATCGCTTTGTCGGAAATATCGGAAAAGCTGTAATAGATTCCAATGGCAAATTTAAGGCTTCTGGTGAAAAATTAGTACTGTATATTTATAATGTGGATAAACAGGTGACACAGACTGACATCACAGATTATATTAAGGAAAAGGCCAAAATACATGTGGATATTGAGAAAATGATAATGAAGGTACCCAAAAGCTATGATGCGTATAAGATCTCGGTCCCAAAACACAAATATGATGTTTTCATGAGGGATGATTTTTGGCCTGAAGGGATTTCATTTCGTAAATTCATAGACTTTTCTAAGAAGAAAACAGACAGAAAATATTCTGAGAATGAACGCCAACAAAATTTTAATGAATAATACAACATTAATAAGTTTTAATTGTAAATGTTTAAAAAGATCTGTTGACTGTGTTAGACGTCTGTGTGTAGCGGCCGATGTTATCGCGTTGCAAGAAACTTGGCTTTTGCCGCATGATGTCGCCTTTCTAGGACAAATAAACGATGATTTCGCTTTCACTGGCAATTCAGCAGTCGACACATCGGCAGGAGTATTGAGAGGAAGACCTTATGGAGGAGTGGCATTGTTGTGGAGGAAGAGCTTATTTCCATCTGTCACAGTAATTACTTGTAACAATGTTCGCCTAGTAGCTATCAAGATAGTGTCACAGGATCGCTCCGTGCTCATATTTTCGGTGTATATGCCTACGGACTCAAATTATAACGTCACCGAGTTTACGGAGTGTCTTAGTGAAATTAGTGCGATAATAGAAAGTCAAAATGTGCAATCAGTGATTATACTCGGTGATTTTAACGCTCATCCCGGCGAGCTATTCGGTAGTGAACTGTTAAAGTTCTGTGCGGAGCAGAGTTGGACCTGCGCGGATTTGGACCTACTGCCGCGAGGTACGTACACTTTCGTGAGTGACGCGCACGGTTGCCATCGCTGGCTCGACCACTGTGTAGTGACCGAGGCCGCGAGGCGTCTGCTCGTAAGTGCAACTGTGTTATATGATACGTATTGGTCCGATCACATGCCTATACAATTACAGTGTAACTTTAACATGATAAGACCTAGCATTGTAACACCTAATCAGAGCAAAAGTGGTACAATATGGGGTGAAAGGGACGCTAGTGAAATAGATAGGTACAAAAATATGTGTCATACTAAGTTAAGGGATATAAATTTTCCATTAGAATTTAAGGAATGTGCTAATGGGTTTTGTACCAATGCGAGTCACAAACCCATATTAGATGATATGTACAAAAATATTGTGTGTATTCTTATTGAGGCTGCCCAATGTCCCAGTAGCGTAGGAGGGGGGACAAGGCGTAAACGTGTTGTCGGGTGGAATAGGCATGTTAAGCAGGCTCATGCGGATGCCCGGCTTGCTTTTCGGATGTGGAGTATGTCTGGTAAACCAACTTCTGGTCGTGTGTATAAGCAAATGTACGACACAAGAAAAATCTTTAAGTCGAAGTTAAAATGGTGTCAGAACAATCATAATAAAATAAAAATGGACATATTAGCTGAACATCACAAAGCTAAAGATTTTTCAAAATTCTGGAAAAACACCAACAGATTGAATGCGAGGCCGGGCGTCCCCGTGAGTGTGGCGGGGCAACATGAGCCCACTGCCATAGCGAACCTGTTTGTAAACCACTTTAGAGTGGAGTCTCCTCTTGGTTCATCACCGCAGGCGGTCGATGCTGAGGATGGTCCGACGGAGTTAAATGTCAAGTTCACAGCGAAAGATGTCGCTACCGTTATTAAAAATATGGTTAGGGGCAAGTCTCCGGGGCATGATCACCTCAGCATCGAGCACCTGCAGCATGCTGGGGTTCACCTGCCAAGAGTGCTGGCGATGTTTTTCTCGCTCTGTCTGAGCCATGCTTATTTGCCCAGTGATCTTATGAAAACCGTGGTTGTGCCTATCGTAAAAGATAAGACTGGGGACACATCAGATCTCGCGAACTATAGGCCCATATCTCTTGCTACGGTTATTGCCAAGGTACTGGACAGTTTGCTTGATAGGCATATGGCTACCCGCATCGAATTACATGATGCGCAGTTTGGGTTCCGACCTGGTCTCTCCACGGAAAGTGCCATACTGTCTCTCAAGCATACGGTCCAGTATTACACGTCTAGGAAAACGCCTGTTAATGCTTGTTTCCTAGACCTATCCAAAGCGTTTGATCTGGTGTCGTATGACTTACTGTGGCAGAAAATGCTGAACGATACCACAGTGGATAGGGGAGTTATATCAGTACTAAGGTATTGGTATAACAACCAAACCAATTGTGTGAGGTGGGCAGGCTCGTTATCGGATGTGTATAGGATGGAGTGCGGAGTGAGACAGGGCGGCCTGACCTCCCCTCGCCTCTTCAGTCTGTACATAAACCGGTTGATCGTTGAGCTCAGCAATACTTATCAAGGTTGTTATGTGGACGGGATATGTGTCAACAATATTAGTTATGCTGATGATATGGTGTTGCTGAGCCCATCGATTAACTCAATGATGAGCCTGCTCATGATATGTGAACGGTACGCGGAGGCCCATGGGCTCAGATACAATGTTAAGAAGAGTGAAGTACTGGTATTCAAGGCTGGCACTAAAACCTACCCGATCGCACCACAGCTGAAACTTTGTGGAAGTCCCTTAAATCAGGTCACATCTTTCAAGTATCTGGGTCACTGGGTTTCCGAGGACCTTAAAGATGGATTAGATATCGAGCGTGAGCGCAGAGCGTTGGCTGTCCGATGCAATATGTTGTCTCGTCGATTTGCGAAATGCTCGACTGAAGTAAAGGCTACGCTGTTCACAGCGTACTGTCAGTCATTCTATACTTGCAGTCTGTGGGTTAACTACACGCAGAGGACATACAACGTTCTGCGTGTACAATACAACAATGCATTCAGGGTGTTGATGGGGTTGCCACGCTACTGCAGTGCGTCTGAAATGTTTGCAGAAGCAGGCATAGATGGCTTTCACGCCATCATGCGCAAGCGATGCGCTTCCATCATGCGCAGGGTGCGGGACAGCCCCAACAGCATCCTGCATACCATTGCAGACAGGTGGGACAGTCCCATACTGGGGCATTGGATACGCCTACATGCCAATGTGGCGTAAAATCATTAATTGTTTCCTTTTAGATGTAAGTACTAACACTAGTTTCTAAGTTTTGTGTTGTACTAACCAAATGGATTTTCTGTCTGAAATAAAAGCATTTTATTTTATTTATTACCTTCCGCCAAAAGTTGATGAAAGAGAATATATTTAATGAAATATTTCAGCAATTCCTGATTCTGGTCCTTAAGCAGATTGTGGGAATCGATGAAATATTTCATTAACGATATTCTCCTTCATCAACTTTTGGCGGAAGGTAATGACGGCGCGGCGGTTAAAAGGTCAAATATTCACCCTGCCACTATAATTCTAACACGTTCCGATTTATGATAAACGTTGCCAGATTATTTTTACAAAAGTGAGGTATTATTGTTTATTTAATTAACTAATTTGCTAGGTTAATTATAAAAATAACGTGTAGCGTTACAGACTGCCCAAAAGTAAACAAATCCTGTGTTTTCGATTCAATGATCAAATTTATAGAAACTTGACTTTAATATGAGTAAAATATTTGATTTCTTCAGGTGCCGCGTGCTTCTGCACCACTTTCAGTTACATTTAAAGACTTTTATTTGAACTTCTACTTATCCAGCAATAAAGCCGTTAACTATCCCCAAGAGCAATTAAATGATAGCCGATAATAGGTACTTCTGTTGGAGTTACTTTCTACTGCCTGATATCGCTTAATCGTACCATTTTGCAATTCGACGAAATTTTTTAGGGATGCTACAGTTTAGTTAAACATTTTCAATGCGATAGGGGGAACAACCCAATTGTATTGAGAATGATTTCAGTCTAAGCATATCGGTTCGAAATTCAAACTGTGTCTCGTGTTGTTCCGCTATATTACTTTTAAACGATTTACTTTTAAAACAAAAATGAGTTCGCTTTTGAATTATTTACGGTCAGTTGAGTGTGGTTTGTGAGGAGCTTGTGGCTAAGGGCCGGTTTTTTGATCCGTAGTTAACTCAACCAATGGTTAAACATAGTAACTAAACGGTTGAATTTTGGCTAAATGTTTAGCCTTTCACATTTAGCCAAAATTCAACCATTGGTTGAGTAAACTACGGATCAAAAAACCGGCCCTAAGTAATAACCGCCGCACGGGTCGATCGATCAGGTTAAGCTAAGCTTGCCGCGGTTGGACCATGGATGGGTGACCATCTTTGCCAAGATCCCTCCTTGGCTCGAAAAGCACATTAAGCCGTTGGTCTCGGCTGTCATTCGTGGATCTTTGACGGGTCGTCAGAAGAAGAAAGTCTCACAACCAGTCTTATCAAGGGGTATTGTAATATTACCCAGATAGGCAATCGCTCCATGTAAAATACTAGTATTCAGCTGCATCCGATTAGACTGGAAGTCGCACGAGCCCAACATAAAAAAAGGTGGACAAAGGGAAAAGGCTTGACAGATGATGACTTGAGTGGGGTTGAAATGATCTTTACAGAATGAAGAACTTAAGGAATAAAATGTCAAAAGGATGGCAGAAACGTTTTTATAGCTTAATAACACACCACATCCCAACTGCGTCACCCACTTTCATTCACAACCCGAAGGATTCTGAGGGAAATTCTTAATCCATTGCTGAAGCAATGCATGTTGTTGAACTATCAAAAGGCGTTTAAGGAGGAAGCGTCAGGGTAGCCCGCGAAATTCAAATTTTCTTACGTTTTTTTTACAATTTGCAAGTCAGTATTAAGTTGTATGTTAAATAACGTATGATTTGCGGCCGTAATAAATATGTATTTACAAAATTATATACATTAGAATCAGTAATAATCCTCAAATGTCAAGATTTCATGAAATAATCATTCATTAGGATTACCTGGTCTTAAAGTGTTGTATTGATCACTTTAATGATTCTATTTATGTAAATAGATACTTGTTACGACCGCAAATTATAATTTGTTCACCGTACAATATAATACTGACTTGTAAATTGCAAAAAACGTAAGAAAATTTGAATTTCGCGGGCTACCCTGACGCTTCCCCCTTAACGTTGTTTCTGTGTTACTTAATTGGGAAGAAAACTATCAAACTAGTTCCACGTGGATGGCGCTAAGTGTTTGTTACTTTCATTCAGCTGCCAATGGAGTTCCTTGCTGAAAGAATATGTAAGCGTCATGACTTGGATCCATTTACGACTAGTGTGGCGTCAGCTAGAAGGTGCTTAACTCTCATTGTATTCAAATAGCCACTTAATCATATATTTGCTTCGCTTATTATTACTTTTTCAATTTTATAATTTGTTCTCCTTATATTGAAAGTCAGATAGTTATTGACAAATAGGTAACCACTTTAACAAAAAGCACAATGTATTACGTATTGTTGTTGTATGCTCACTTATAATTTTCAGTCTATTTCTTTACGTGAAGACTTGTAATTGGCTTCCTGTTGAGTATTGTTTCCTTTTTATTAAGTTTTTTTTTAGCTGTAAGTCTTCCATGTTTAAATAAATAAATAAAACTTTGACGCGAGATGGCGCTAAGTAATTTTTCTCGTCGCCGATCGGTCGCTTTGTCTTCAAGATGACTTTGACAAGTGACAAACACACAGCACTCTCTTCCGGCGAAGCTTCCGATAAACAAACCCATTACCACGGAATTATTCATTTGTCTGTCAATCATAATAATTATTGTCTTCCTGCAATTTAGGAATCAGTAGACGCCTATGTTGTGATTATGAAGTTTGCAATACGATCAAGAAAATAAATGACTATACAAATGAAAATACGTGCCTTCTCGCACACAAATAATGAAATCTTTAGAAAAACAAAGTGATTCAGATGCGTAGATTTTATGATGATATTGTTTAAATATTTAAGTATGAATCATATAAATTATCTAGACAATTATCTTCTTAGCTTCAGACAGGCGTAAAGTTGACACTGTGAGTAGTTTTGACAGGCCAGATGGCGTGGTTGGTTAAGATACCACCTGCCATGCCGCTGGTCGTGGGTTCGATTCCCATCCAGGACAAACATTTGTCTGCATGAACATGTCTGTTAGTCCTGAGTCTGGGTGTAATTATCTATATAAGTATGTATTTACAAAAAAAAAAAAAGTAGTGTATGTAGTTTATCAGTTATCTGGTTTCCATAGTACAAGCTCTGCTTAGTTTGGGATCAGATGACCGTGTGTGAACAATGTCCTAGGATATTATTATTATTATTATTATAGTTAGTTGATTTTAAGATGATAAAATCCCTTGCTCTACTACTTATTAAAAACATCAAAAATTAATGCAATGGGTTCGAAGAGCATCAAATCTTTGCATTTAAACCAGCCATGATGGGTAATTAGAGTTCATATTTGACATCTCCCATCATTTTTGTAATACCCCTAGGGATTTGACCAAAACCCTGACATCCTCAATGAGGTCCTTACTATGCTACGACTCATACATAATATAATAATATGATTTGCAATGAATAAGAATAATGACTTCAAATGTTAAAGATTACAATTTTTTCTCTTAACTCATTTGTAACAAATTAAACCCAATAACCAACTTTGCAATTTCCCAGTTGGGAACCCCTAATAAAAGGCGACTTCTCTATGTAATTGAATTTATTCCACATAATCTTATTTGTCGTTACACAAGCTTTTCACAGGTCCTAATGTCTATATATATATATATAAATCAATTGCCGAAAGTATGTACGCGCATCACTTCAGAACGCTTGCTAGGTTGGGTTGTGGTTAATTAATTCCTTGCGTTCTGGCTAATTCCTATTTTGTTGTGTTTGTAATTTATTATAAACTTTGGTTAAAAATATCTAACGTATGCTCACAGCAGCAACTGAAAACAATGTATGACTTCATAGCACAAGGGTTTCATAGCTTCAGCGTAAATATTAAAATAGAAAGGAAGTGTGTCATACCTTATATAACATGTAGGTAACTGATATCATGTTTATAATCCTCTATCACCGTGTAATTTAGGAATCCATTGGTTTATGTCAACATCATTTAAAATCTAAAATAAATACCTAAAAAATCATTTTTACAAAAAAAAAAAACAACCGTCTTCCAAAAAAAACCACAAAGTGAAAAATAACTTTAATTTCGGAAGTCGGTGTCTTTGGTTTTGTATTTTCGTGTTATGCCACCGAATTCCGAAATTATTTTTCACTTTGTAATTTCTTTTTTTATTTTTGGCAAAAAAGTTTTTATTTTTTTATTTACAGTTGTGGTACAGACGCCAGCACATCAAGCTACTACCATCTGTCAAATTTCTTTAATAGATTTTCAACTTTATCGCTAAAGTATTAGATTCAAGATTGAATGGGAAAATTTGACAGTTTCGGGTAGCTTGATGTGCTGGCGTCTGTACCTTCCCCGTACACATTCGAATACCACTACCTGCGTCCTTACTATGAACTATTAACGCGATCATGATTCCGTTGTGAAAAAGGGATAGTGCTATAGGTCATGTATAGCTCCGTCTCTCTCTGGCACTGGAAAAATGATGGCATTATTTGTTCATAGTACGGTATCTGCTATCTAAATTACAGTGACTGGAAGTTATTATAACATCATCCACATAGACTAAGAGGGGAGAAATACGTAGGTATTATTGAAGCTAGCTCAAAAACTACCCAAGCAAAGTTAATAAATTTCACATGGGTCCATTTTCGAACGACTCTTATTTTATTGAGGAGGGTATCTCCTCATTAAAATAAGAATCGTTCAAATCGGACCACGAGCCGAGCAAGCGAAGCGAGCGTTGCCCACGGCAGTGGCCGGCGATCGCTACATACAAGTTGGTCGCAGTTACTTGGCTATTTAGTATTTTTAGGATTCTTTTAGGAAAGCAAAAATGGGAATTATTTGAGATTCGTTTAAATATAAGAGACACTTAATCAGCTTTTGTCCATAGAAAAAAAAAACAGTTTTGTATGGAGATGCGCATCCGTTCAGCTCGGCAAGCTGAACGGATGCGTTCAGCTTGCCGATCAGAAAATCAGTTTGCAATTTTTGTTCTGTGGACAAAAGCTGAATTGAGCTGAATAAGTGAAGTTAGTCCCTAAGGCAAGAAAAATCAGCACCGAAACAGTAATAAAATCCGACATTCAACACGACTCAAATGAGGGTTTTTTATTGAGAGTCTCCACGTTCCTTGTCTACAAAGGACATTATTCTCCGCTGATAAGAAGCTTAGCGTCAGCACAACTCTTTGACTACAAACACACAAATATTCCGTGGAATACCAGAACTAAACACATTGCCTTTGTTTACAGTAACTACTAAGTTTACCTACGCGAGATAAGACGAGGATATACGGAGATATCTACTTTTTGACGTGAAAACGTCTTTTCGCTCGGCGTACCTACTGGTGGTAAGTTCAATATTTGAAAAATAAAAACTTTTTAGCAAAAAATAAAACCGACTTCTAAAACAAAACACTACAGGAAAATAAAAAAGGCATAACACGAAAATACAAAACCAAAGACACCGACTACCGAAATTAAAGTTATTTTTCACTTTGTAGTGTTTTGTTTTGGAAGTCGGTTTTATTTTTTGCTAAAAAGTTTTTTGTATAAGTCTCACTCCCGAGCATGTTCTTAGCTAAGTTTTATAATGTTACAGACCGCCAGGGGCGCTATAGTTTACACTTTTCTCCAAAACGGTAAGTATTTTTCTTTTCTACTCAAGTAAAAATGAGGCATATTCAAATTAAAAAAAAAAGCCACAAATCCTACTTCCTATCTTACTAATATTATAAATGCGAAACTTTTGTGAGGATGGATGGTAGTTTGTTACTCTTTCACGCAAAAACTACTTAACGGATTTTGATGAAATTTGGCACACAGATAGTTTATAACCTTTATTAACACATATCATTATTTTTATCCCGATATTCCTACGGGTTTAAGACTTACGCGGGTGAAACAGCGGGGCGCTGCTAGTAAAACATAAATTTAAAAACCCACGACGGAAAACTTAAAAAAAAAATTAATACCCACGACATTAAATCGTTATTATTCTGATCAATAAAAAGTGCATCACAATAACTATTATACAGGGTGATGACGACATAACGACATTGAATGAAAATACGATCCCCACTAGTCAACCAAAACACTTTACCATTACCAAATTAGGTATTACATCAAAATTCAAAAATCTAATTTTTCGAACAAACTAAATGCAAAACTAATCAGAATTTAAAACAACATCCTTTATAATATTGCCTACTAACCTCATCTGACCTTGTAGGCACTGTACGTGAGAGCGGCAACGTCGCACCCGTTTCGTCCGTTTTAGGCGCAGTTTCGTTCATGTAAGTACAAATGTACAAAAAAAAATGGCGCGCGGCATTTATCCCCGCTCCGCTCACCGCTTGCCGCCCGCCAGCAAGCGCGACTTTTCTATCAGTAGGTTCACGTTTTAAAAACATTTTAAAAACACTGAATTAAACATTTATCAAAACTTACTTCAATCATGGTACACTAAATTAAATTTTTAATTGCTGAATTTGGCCACCATTTGCTCGTAACACACATGTAACAATGTCTTGTGATATTGTTTCTTACTTTCCTTAACAAGTCACTACTGATAGCCATTGCTTTTAATTTATTGAAAGCGTCAATCATTATGTCTCGCAGTTTCTCTACGGTATTCACATCACAAGCATAAACCTCATTTTTGATAAATCCCCAAACTTAACTTACAACGAAATAACAGCAAGTAACTATCACACTATTGTTTACACATTAGGTAGGTACCGTAACCTACCAAACTCTACTACACTTAAAACTTATACACAATCGAATTATCTATCAATAACACAACAGTAAAACTATTAAAGCTCTGCGCTGTATGAAATTGCAGCAAAACAATTTTCAGTTTTACACAAAATCAATAATTATTGTTAATGCGCTAAAACCACTCTTACGAATCGAAATTTAAAAAAAAAACACGCTCTCACAAGGGTGTGAACCAGGAGCAAATTCCAGGGAAAACCCTACATGTATTTCTTTCCTTTTCTTAGACAATAAATCTTTTGAATGCGGAAGTGTTTGCGAACTATTGTTGTTTAAACAAAAACTTACTTTGTTAAGACAAAAACGTTGAACTGGCAACCTTGCTGTCTTCTTAGTTTTCGAAACGAAATGCGCCTCGGCAATCTTTGTTTGCTTATGATAATAGGAATTTTATCGTCATGGTTATTAGGTCTAAATTCAATCAGCAATACAATACAATATTGTATTATTTCTGAGCAGCGAGCCGCACCATTGCATTTGGTTTTGTTTTAGCAAGTAGGTAAATGAAATTGTTTTGATGTGAATGACCTAAATGAAACTTGCGTGGTATTCACATCATGTGTTAAAATTGTCAAAGGAAAAAACAAATTCCTGCGACTATACCCTTGATTATAATTTGATAATTTTTGGTATACGTACTACTACCGCGATACCCAGTATCTGAATTCAATTAATGTCGTATTATCCCCAACACGCTGTATAGAATATTATTATTAACCGTCGTCCGTAACCTGTGTTCTAGAATGCATATTATGAATTAACAATAAAGCTACTGGCACATAGTCTACAACACAGGTTATTCACAACGGCTATTAATAATATTCTATTTAATAGTTAATGTGGTGCACTTTTTCTTAATCATATTACGCTTTAAAGGTTTTTGAAACTTTTTATTTGAAGATTTTTTTTCATGTCACAATTTTTAGGGTTCCGTACCAAAATGGTAAAAAGGAACCCTTATGGTGCGACTCAGTCTGTCTGTCTGTCACAGCTGAATATCTCAAGAACCACTAATGATATCAACTTGAAATCTGGAATGGTTTTAGGTGACGTATGACCAACCATTTTGCAAATAACAAAGAAATAAAAATATGTATATATTTTTTGCAACAGCGACTGAAAGGGGCCTTAAAAATCAAAGTGGGGCTACTAGGGCATGTGGGGTATCATATAAAAGAGCGCTGTTTGCACATTCTCAAACATTTTTTTTCTTTATTTTAGGCCGCTTAGTTTTCGACTTTTGATGAAAAATGAAAAAAAAAACTTCGGAGATAAGGGGGAACTGTATTTCAGTTCCCCCTTATCTCCGAAGTTTGCATAGCCGCTAATTACACATGGCATGACATTCATCCCATTTTTTTATTTAAGTAGTAATCACTACTTGTGGGAGTAAAGTCATCCCACGCAAATCTGCTTTTGGTTTGAACCTTGTTCCACCACTATTTAGGAGTCCTTTCTAATTCTACACTACTATAAAGCCCTACTCACTAGCATTCTAAGAAACATTCAACGGTCACAAAATTCCAAGAAGCTACGATGCAAATCGGTTTTGTTTACAAGATTACCGCGGGTGGGGCGCTCAACGGTTTTCCCCGCGCGCGGGTGAGCACAGCGGTTCAGCACAGCGGATAGAGAAAAATCTGAAATTAGTCTTTGTGATAGAAGTTTATGTAAGATTACAAAAAAAAGTAAAACGATGTCTCTAAACAGCACAGTTTTCTTATATATGATGGTACGGAACCCTCGGTGCGCGAGTCCGACTCGCTCTTGACCGGTTTTATTTATAATACCTATTAGTTAGATTTAGACTAGCGATCCGACCCGTTTCACCTAGATAATGCTTTGATACCTATAAACAATGAATACTGAAGACTTTTTTTGTCATGACTTCTATCTAATTTGTTTATTGTGTGATTTTTATTGATTTCGCTTCCAAAATGCTGCTGAAATATAAATTTTCCATGAGCGACTGCCATTTATTATTATGACCTCCACGCTACCGTATCACAGATATTTTTTTAATATAATATCCTGGGACATTTCACACACGGTCATCTGATCCCAAACTAAGCAGAGCTTGTACTATGGAAACCAGATAATTGATATACTACAATACACTAATTATATAGATAATTACACCCAGACTCAGGACAAATAGACATGTTCATGCACACAAATGTTTGTCCTGGATGGGAATCGAACCCACGACCTGCGACATGATAGGCGGTATCTTAACCAACCACGCCAGCTGGCCTGTCTTCAGTATCCTAAGGGAATTGTAGAAATGCTGGAGTGACAAGTGTTCGTAATGGAATCGATGAATTAGAGTAGCTCCACACATTTCAGGGTTACCGGAAGGCTTCATTGTTACGATAGAGACTGTGAACTTTTTGACGCGTCATAGACATGAGTGAGCGCAATTCGATTGATCCGTGATGAATGTTATTTGTCCACGATTACAACACTCGTTGTTTTGACCAATAAAATTCATGTTCATGGTTGTTTACAGTTTTTGTTGTTTACAGGAGCTCGTGGCTAAATAATAACAGCCGCAAGGGTTGGTCCGTAGATGGATGGCCATCTGTACATACCGAGACTCTTCCGTGCCTCGGATAGCACGTTAAGCCGTTGGTCCCGGCTCTCATTCGTGGATCTTTGGCAGTCGTTACGGGTCGTCAGAAGTCCGACAAGTCTGACAAGCAAGCAAGAAGTCTGACAAGCAGTCTTACCAAGGGGTATCGTATTACCCAGTAACTGGGTTGTGGAGGTCAGATAGGCAGTCGCTTCATGTAAAATACTGGTATTCAACTGCATCCGGTTAGACTGGAAGCCGACCCCAACATAGTTGGGAAAAGGCTAGGCAGATTGATTGGTTGTTTACAGTTTTCACAAATGCATTTTTCCAGACTATTCATGATCTACAATTACAGGGTGTCCCAGAAATCGACCGACATACTGTAGGTGGTGATAGCTCTGTTCAAGCTCTCCCAAAATAACAAAATATAATATGTTCCGCAAAATAATATATTACAGTTTCAAGTTAGACTAGATTAAAAAAAAACCCGAAGTAACCACAGATGCGTCATTCTTTTGACTCATAAGTGTAAATAAAATCTTTTTATTAATAACTTTTCCATTAAAATATTATTCAATATTTACTCTATCCAAATTCAACATAAATTCACTATTATTTGATTTTTTCCTCAAATATTTATTGTTAGTAAATTTTGCAGTGGTGACGAAAAAAAATATATAAGACTTCGCGGGACACAAATAAGTTTTGTAATTTTGGGAGGGCTTGACCAATCACAAATATCACCATCTATAGATCGTTTTCTGGGACACCCTGTATATTCTAAAAACTTACTAAAAGGTTAGTTTTTAAAACAAGTTTTAAAACTAACCGACTAATTGAATAGAGTACCTACAATTTTCAAAAGTTGTTAAGTACCTTACGAATTAACCAAAACTATTGCATTTATATTGTTTTAATCAGTCGGTCAGTTAGAAAACTGAAGTTAGTTCAGCCCGTTTCAACACGTGCATTTGTATGAAGAACAACGAGTAAGATAATCTATGATCACTCAAACAGACCATGTGAAGGAAATTGTAAATAAATCACAAACATGAACGCGTGTCTCACGAAAGAGTCACAAAAAAAAAACACTTTAGGTAATAAACAAAAGAAAATCACATACCCAACACAGCTAAAAGTATCTCCTTCCACACACAACATTTTTTTTCACTTTTCTCGTCTTTATTATTAACTTGTTGACTGATTGTGTACACCATTGTCACTGATTCACCACTGTTTCTGCCTACCCTCTTACTTGCACTGTCTTTATAAGCCGTCTGGAAGAAAACCACTGTTTGATTATGATCCTTTTACAGTATCAACTGTATTTGCGTTGTTCTTATCTCTCGGTACACTTGAATGTAAAGGTGGGTTTACATGGTTGTGGTCGTACTTATTAATTATTTTATAATCGACTTCAAAAAAGGAGGTTATCTATTCGGCCCGTATGTATGTATGTTTGTATGTCCACGAGATTCTCAAACGTGATCGTCATACTTTCAGGAAGGTTTTAGTATATATTAGGTATTTATTAGGTAGATATTTATTAGGTAATTATTCTTATGTACGAAATGATATGCATAAATGTACTGTATTTATGGCATTTTTAAGCGGATTTTTATGATTTTTCTTTTCGTTCGTCTTCAGCATAAGGTTTTTTGCATATTCAACTAAAAACGGAAAAATAAATTTAATTAAAAAAGTAAAAACCGACTTCAAATTCCTAAAACGAATAAAATTACTTTCACAAAAAAACTTAACAGCTTCTGAAGTCGGTGTCTTCAGTTGATGTATTTTATGAATGTTATTTTATTCGTTTTAGGTTTTTGAAGTCGGTTTTTACTTTTAAAGTAAATTTATTAGAATCTTACAACCAACGAATGGTATAAACGATGTATAGGTATATATCTAGATAAAAAAATGCTTAAAAGTACCTATTACAAAATAAAAAAAAAACACTTTTCTGACTCTTTTGCATTGCATCCAATCCGAATCCAAGAAAGTACTCACCGATACCCCATAAGCAATATACTGCACTGTGTAGATAAGCATTGCGTACGAGCTGAATATTGTCTTCGTAGTTTTCCTATTGAACTTTCTCGAATAGGATTCTGAACGGATGGAGTGCAAAAACAATTTAGAGGTTTATGAGTACAATTCTTTCAACATGGGTGTAGCACACGTCACGATTTAGAAGAAAGCTAGTGTTGCCCGCGAAAATAAATTTTTCGTTTATTTGTAGCTCAGTGTCAGGTGGTATGGTAATAAGTTAGACGTACATACATACAAGCGGGAGTTTATTCTATTTTATTATTTGAGATGGGTTTGCCCTTGACTCTAGTCTAGGTTAGAGGTGACAGAGACAAAGTCGACTATAGAGTGAGCTTATCCAGAAGAAGCCTGTTCAGTCTCATTTTGAAGAGATTAGGGTTGTATGCGCTCGGAAACACAGACGCAGGTAGTGAGTTCCACTCTTTTGCTGTGCGCATTATAAAAGACATTTGGAAGCGATTAGTGCAAATTGGTGGAATAGCAACTAGGTAGGGATGGTAACTGGCAGTGCGTCTAGATGTCCGATGGTAGAATGGGGCCGGTGGAATGAGGACGTGGAGGTCTTGTGCACACTCGCCGAAGTACAATCTGTAGAAGACTGACAAGCAGTAGTAAATTAAGTATTTATGTATGTAAATAGGCAGAAACTACAGTACGCCATCTGATACGATCCTCGGTCATAGCACACATATCAACTCAGAAGGGGATCGTCACCGAATCGCCTTTCGCCTCGCCGTCAAACAGGCGTAAGCATGTAACCAATGCGGATCAGCAGCTCCGATATGTCGACTCAGCTACAGCTGGGCGATGCCACGCTTACGGCTCGCCAGGCTCCGGCAGGCCGCGGGAGGGGTGAGAGGGGCACGGGTGGATGAAGAGACGCAAGCGCGGCGACCGAGAGACGTAAGCACGGGGACGACGAGCCGTAAGCGCCGGGACCGCTGGTTGAGCACGCGCCACACCGCGGTTCGTGAGCTTTTTATGAGGCGGATCATTTACGATTCCGATTAGTTTGCTTTTCAGTAGGGAGTTTCATACAAAGAATATTAAACGGCTGGAGTTGATACGGTTAAGATCCGTTTCCGAGTTGATATGTGTGCTATGACCTTAATATAGTCGCCGGCACAAGTCGTGAGCACAAATTCCAAATAAAATGTTGTTGCCATCGTCAACGGGCTCTTGTATTCTGTGTTCTACCTGTACAGACATAAGCTTGATCTTATATTAACCTCATTGACGATGGTTAAGGGCCGGTTTTTTGATCCGTATTTAACTCAACCAATGGTTAAACATAGTAACTAATGGTTGAATTTTGGTTAAATGTGAAAGGCTAAACATGAAAAGCGGCCCTAAGCATCCCCCTTAACTTCTTTATGTATTTGGCAAGTTCTTATTATAACGTTTTTCATTTTCACTTTGCATATTAAAATAATCAGTTAGGTTTTCATTCAAATAAGTGACTCTTTTTTGATGGATTAGATGTTAATATTTAATTTTTAATCCAACAAGGGTTAACTATGACTGGCAGCTGAACAGTTTCATAAATAATGTGTTTACCTGTGGCATTCCTAATATTCCTCAGTTATTTTATGAACGACTAACTTTTGCTCACGGCTTCGCTCGCGTGGAAGTCGGAGAATATCCCACGGGAGCGTACTACTGGGATTAAAAGTACCCATGTGTTAATCCGGGTAATCAATGTTTTCTCGCACTCCATAAATATACCTAAGTAGTAGCCGAGGAGCGTCGCGAGGAGATATACGATTGCTGGACGATAAAAATCCTAAAACCTAACAATAGTAATGGAATGGGAAAGTAATAAATTTTCCCCGTTTTTGCAACATTTTTCATGGATGTTCCGCTCCTATTAGGCCTTGACAGGCCAGATGGCGTGGTTGGTTAAGATACCACCTGCCATGCCGCTGGTCGTGGGTTCGATTCCCATCCAGGACAAACATTTGTGTGCATGAACATGTCTGTTTGTCCTGAGTCTGGGTGTAATTATCTATATAAGTATGTATTTACAAAAAAAAAAGTAGTGTATGTAGTATATCAGTTATCTGGTTTCCATAGTACAAGCTCTGCTTAGTTTGGGATCAGATTACCGTGTGTGAACAATGTCCTAGGATATTATTATTATTATTATTATTAGCCGTAGCGTGATGTTATATAGCCTCGATAAATGAGCTATACAAAACTAAAGGAATTTTTCAATTTACTAATTTATTTTATATATAATTTATTTTACCAGCTATCACGCCGCAGGTCGTGGGTTCGATTCCCATCCAGGACAAACATTTGTGTGCATGAACATGTCTGTTTGTCCTGAGTCTAGGTGTAATTATCTATATAAGTATGTATATACAAAAAAAAAGTAGTGTATGTAGTATATCAGTTATCTGGTTTCCATAGTACAAGCTGCGCTTAGTTTGGGATCAGATGACCGTGTGTGAACAATGTCCTAAGATATTATTATTATTATTAATTATAACCAGAATTTCCTGAGATTAGCGCGTTCAACCAAACAAACAAACTTTTCGGTTTTATAATATTAGGGCAGTTTGATGTGGTTTCAGAAGGTTATTTAATACCTAATATTTATAAAACTTTCAATTATAAACATTAGGTATAAAAACATGGTAAAGCATTTGGGAATAAAACAAAAATAAATATCCTCCTTCCGAGATAGCCGGGTAAAAAGACAAACAAACCAACTTCATAATTTCATAAAAAAACAACTGCGTTACGTCTATACGTCTAACATATAGCAAAAACAATGTTTTTTTTTTATAATTTACTTTCAGTTATTAATTATAATTATTAATGACCTAACGGATTAAATTGAAACAAAAATGTTAAAAAATACTGAAAAATAAATCACATTAATTTATAGAAAACAAAACACTCTATATGAACCCACCATTACAATTCCCTTGCACTTAAAGATACACTTTATCTCTTTCAAAATAAAAGAAAAAATCGTTCAGCACTATAATTACCACCACATTTTACGGGCCTTTTAATATCCCTAAAGATAAAGTATTACCATTTGCATAATACAAGTAAATGCCCGAGACGTGACGATCGCCGCGTGCGTTGATACTGAGTTTAGAAGTTAGTTAACTGCGCGGGAGCATTCGGAAGGGCGAGCTACTGCGCTAGCCCACTTGAATAATGTTGTTGAAATTTATTAGCGTTCATAAATATGTTCTATTTTTATTTATATATAGGTTTTTGTTGGGTACAGCGATCGATCAGAAAAGTAAATCAATGTTGCTTGATGGATCTACAAAGAAAAGAAATGGTAATTATAACTCACTCAAACTTCATTTGGTGAGTATTTCTATGAATTGCTTGAAACACTTTTTGCAATAAAAAAAAAATAACAGGTTTTTGTTTTTACTTACTGACAGATATATCAGGATACCTCATTAAAGTAATAGCTATTAGAGTTACCTTCTCTGGAATTCAACCTACAACTAAAAACTAGAATTTTAAATTCTAGTTTTATTAAAAATAAACAATTAACTGAGGACGGTCTTCGAATGTCGTTCACATTTAGGCACAGACTACATTTTGTAGTTGTTAACTTACAAAACCAGTTTTATTGTATTATTAATTCATGACAAATTAATTTGAATTTGGGATTTAAAACTAATTAAAGCCGGTAGCAAAAATAGTAGGTTGGCAGCTACAACCGGCAGATAAAAAGTAGGAAATGGGCCTTCTTAAATTATACAATGAGGTTGTATACAGGGTCATTGTACTCATCATTATGAACAACTTTTACTATGGGACTAAACCTGGAATCGCGAAAAAAAATCAGCTGTTCAGTACATTTTCGTTCGCATAATTCGTCAAAATGTACTGAAAAGCTGATTTTTTTTTTCGCGATTTCAGGTTTGGTCCCATAGTAAAAGTTGTTCATAATGATGAGTACAATGACCCCTTAAGAGGTTGCTGGTGTTTTACCAATAACCCTGTATAAAGTTAACTGAGATGAGAAGTAAATAATATGAACAAGGTCACCAAACCTAACCCCGGGGTGCCCTTTGCTCACTCTTGCATCCTATGTCGACGGAAATATTTTCGCTGTCAAGTTATTTTTTTAGTAGCAAATAGTTAGTCACCCTTTAAGTTGCTAGTCGCATGGAAAATAATTTCCCTTAATTTATTTTCTAGATACTGCAATGTAGAACACCGCCGTTGTGTATTGACTACCTACCTACAAAAACTTTTTAGAAGGTCTTGAGATATAATAAAAACTGACTAAAACCTTATTACTCTACGCGATATTCAGGAACGCTTTTCCTAAATCGGGTTGGTATAATAAGAGTGAGGGAGGAAAGGTCCACTTTAAAAAAAAAAAAAACACTACCTAAATATTGGGCCTTAAATATCCTGTAGTTTATCTATCGTTATTCATATAACTCGCCAGGGCTATGAGTACTAATGCTATAACTTGGTTCACTACATTTTTTGAGACGTCTTACAGAAGGTAATTCACTACACATACACACAGACAACTCGAGCAACTACACTCTCTAATTCAAACGGTCATTCCCGTCAATCAGTGTAAATAATATTGGAACATGACCACGCATCCTGTTCTTTTATTTCCGTAATGAAAGAGATAGCACTATTCCTGTTAGTTGTAATATAGGAAGATTCATGGTAGACCACGTCTGTTTCAAGCCCAGTTATGTGTCTTGTTTAGTCGTAATGAAAGAGATAGCACTATTCCTGTGCCGCTGTTAGTTGTAATATAGGAAGATTCATGGTAGACCGCGTCTGTTTCAAGCCCAGTTATGTGTCTTGTTTAGTCGTAATGAAAGAGATAGCACTATTCCTGTGCCCCTGTTAGTTGTAATATAGGAAGATTCATGGTAGACCGCGTCTGTTTCAAGCCCAGTTATGTGTCTTGTTTAGTCGTAATGAAAGAGATAGCATTATTCCTGTGCCGCTGTTAGTTGTAATATAGGAAGATTCATGGTAGACCGCGTCTGTTTCAAGTCCAGTTATGTGTCTTGTTTAGTCGTAATGAAAGAGATAGCACTATTCCTGTGCCCCTGTTAGTTGTAATATAGGAAGATTCATGGTAGACCGCGTCTGTTTCAAGCCCAGTTATGTATCTTGTTTAGTCGTAATGAAAGAGATAGCACTATTCACGTGCCGCTGTTAGTTGTAATATAGGAAGATCCATGGTAGACCGCGTCTGTTTCAAGCCCAGTTATGTGTCTTGTTTAGTTTAGCTCGTCCGTGAAACGCTGGACACGAGTATAAATACAAAGCGTTTACTCTGCGTGTGTACCCTACGCAGACACTATCCTCCATCACAGTCTTCACATTGAACGTTTGTCCTACGTAGACATTGGGTCCTCGCAGAAGCCGTGCAGATGCCACATTCTATTATACAGGGTTATTTCTAAAACACCAGCAACCTCTTAAGGGGTCATTGTACTCATCATTATGAACTACTTTTACTATGGGACCAAACCTGAAATCGCGAAAAAAATCAGCTGTTCATTTTGACGAATTATGCGAACATAAATGTACTGAGCAGCTGATTTTTTTTTCGCGATTTCAGGTTTGGTCCCATAGTAAAAGTTGTTCATAATGATGAGTACAATGACCCCTTAAGAGGTTGCTGGTGTTTTACAAATAAGCCTGTATAGTTTCAATACAACAATGGGTAAAACGGATTTCGATTCGAAGGAAAACCTTCTGTTGATTTTGCTGCTAAAAGAAAATTATTACGAAAACAAAAGACGAGAAATACAAAGCTATGAGAGAACTAAAATCAACCTTATGACTTCACAATAAGGACATAAATGTAACCTAAAAATACTGATAGACTGCTGGTAATAACCAGTTGCAGAACAATAAGTACAATACACTTGAGATAACGTGAGAACGCATTTATCACGATTATGACGCCTATGATAATGTGAGCTGTATGTCCTAGACCTTAGAACTATCCATGTATACGGTCAGTGATAAGCGTTCAATGAAAATCTAGGATGAAGGTTATTCCTGGATATTCCCTACCATTTCTGAAAGTCATATCTAGCCTCTGATTAGCAGGCATGGAACGTATATTTTGATGTACGATCGACAAAAGCTACACCTTTCCAATTTTGAAACAATGTTGCTTGCAAGCTGCAACTGTACCTACTTATGACAAAATAAAACAAAAGACTATAGGGGCAGGGTTTATTCAATGAATCAGTGTACACAAAAATCAACTTTAAGGTGTAAAGGCGTCTGTTTTGTCGATAGTACATGGTAACGTAGATAGACATAAAAACCATTTATTTAGTGCAGACAACACAAATAATAGCACGTCACACACATCGAATCTGCTTAGCCTTTCCCAACTATGTTGGGGTCGGCTTCCAGTCTAACCGGATGCAGCTGAATACCAGTATTTTACATCTGACCTCCACAACCCAGTTATTGGGTAATACGATACCCCTTGGTGAGACTGGTTGTCAGGCTTTCAGGCTTCTGACGACCCATAACGACTGCCAAAGATCCACGAATGACAGCCGGGACCAACGGCTTAACGTGCTTTCCGAAGCACGGAGGAATCTCGGTATGTACAGATGGTCACGCATCTACGGACCAACCTCAGCAAGCGTAGCTTAACCTGATTGCGGCTGTTATTATTTAACACGTCACACAATTAAATATTAAAAAAAATTACATGAATATGACCGCGTATGACCAGATGTATGAACGTAAACATAGTAAAACGAGAACGATCGTAGCTGGCGTTGGCGTTCTGCAGTTTCTGCATACCCATGGGAAGATGGCGTTACGTTAAATATGTACATATGTAGTTAAAAAAATTAAAGTGAAGTAAAGTAGTAGTAGTTAATTCACTCAAGAAATCTTAATTATCAGGTTGGCGGAAAAATATTGAACAAGAAATTGTAAATTACTAGAATTTTCCGGAATATTTAGTATTGATCTGGGATACGTAAGAATATTGTAGAAGGTTCTCGAAGCTATCATATCAAGGGTATATAAAGGCGCGCTAGTGAGGATTTGGTTAGTTCGTGAAAATTATTAATGAACATTAACTTCGAACGATCATCTTTTACGAGTGGCGTCAGGGACACAACGTGAGTGTTCCTGACGCCACTCTTGAAGTTCACGAGCGATCTAGGCGACCATCCACCTTCGACGATGAATTACTTAATTACACCTTCGACGATGAAGGAATTACTCCGCTGTTTAAAGGTAATCCAGAAATAAATACGCATGATTTGTCAGAGACTCTTGGCTGTCATCATTCGACCGTCGAGGCTCATTTACACAAACTCGGGTATCGTAAAGTAATGGCACGATGGATTCCACATCAACTAACTGACAGTCATCGTCAAGTCAGAGTTAGTATTTATGAATCGCTTCTTTTCAGCCACATCGGAAGGAGTTTCTTGAAGATCTGGTGGCGATGACAGCTGGATTCTCTATGATAACAACACACGGCAGGCCGTCTGGCTTCCTTACGACGCAGAGCCACCAACGCAACCAAAGCCGAACCGTCACTCACGCAAGCATCTTCTCTCCGTTTGGTGAGTGGCGAAGGGCCCACTCTATTACGAGCTTCTACCTGCGAGAAGGACGATTACGACTTCCATTTATACTGAACAGCTTCAGAAACTGGCTGACACAATAAGAGAAAAACGACCGAGTCGTGTAAATATTCACTTACTCCATGATAATGCGCGACCTCATGTCGCTTCGGAGACTCGACAAAAAATCGTAGAGCTTGGATGACACCCGGTTGCCCATCCACCGTACTCACCGGATCTCGCGGCATCCGACTATCACTTCTTCCGACCACTAAAGCTTTATTTGCGTGAGAAAAAATTTCAAAACTACAAAGTCCTCAAAATGGCAGTGGACCATTTCTTTTTTGCACAGCCTCCAGAATTCTGGGCGCAGGGCATCAACAATCTACCAACTAGATGGGCCAGATAGATAGATAGAGTTATTTGGGGATTAAATTACTGATTAATTATTGTAAATAACAAAGTTATCAATAAATTCATTAAGTTTCATATCTTGGTGCAAGACTCTTCCGTCAACCTGATACAATGTGCAAGCTAACAGTAAAATATATACATTATGTACAAGTACATAATAGAATATAAAAATATAACGGGGAAACATTATTGGACTATTATTATTATTTATTGGGCTTTAAAAATTCGTCCGCATCGCTGTCAATGGGAAAAGTGCCTGATTCCTTGGGCTAAAAATACGCCAGCTCTCTGGTGCCGTGAAGAGTCGACCAACCGCTTGGCGATGTCCCGAAATACTCGATGAGCTTTCGGACCCCAAGGCCCTAGTGTTTCAACCCCAATCGGCTCAAACATATAGCACCCATATAAGGTTGCTATATTTGCGCCGTTTGAGGTTTCCTGCAGCAACCGCCCCAGCACAGCCCGCAGTGCTAGAAAGATGGGATGACGCAAGGGTGTCGACACATATTGCATACCACACCAAAAGCCTACTAGTAGTAGTAAGGTAAAGTTTAAGTTACCAAATCGGTAGCGTCAGTTAAAAAATCTTCGTTTTTTGAAAAATAATGATAAAATATGTCTTACGCCTCGTATGTTTAGATACCATCATCCCTCCTAACCTTTTTCAGAACACTACCAAATTACCAATAAAATCAATATGAGGACCCCTAGGGCGTTCCCTAAAAATAATATGAAAGTATTGTCTTTATTAAATCCTCTAACCCTCTAGGGTATTCCAAGAATGTATAATATGAAAATAATATCAAAATCCTATTATTTCTCTTGAATAGTACCGAAAAGTTTTACTAAACAAATATCAATGTTTACGGTGGTAGCCGCAAAATTCAAATTTTCTTACGTTTTCGAATGTCGAATGTTGATCAAAATATGATTGGCGGCTATAACCAATATGTATTTACATAATTACTAAGTTTGCCAGCGACATCGCCCGAGTGAATGTCGTAAATTAACCCGTGGAAACGTACCGCAATAAAAAGTATCCTTTATCTATGTTATAAACTATCTGTGTGATAAAATTTAATCCAAATCCTTTTAAAAGCACAATACTAATGATTCAAATATTCTGGTTAATTCATGCAAGCCTAGTACTTTTTGTTTGTTTACTAATGTTTGCCATAATTTAAAATGCAATAATTTTATATACCATACTTGTATTTGCCGTAATTTCATTAGAAATAATCTGAAGTCGGAATTAGGTAGAGTTATTTATGTAGGTACTTGCATCGAAATGTTGATATTAATTTGGATCTTCCCGAGATTTCTAATAGACCGGGTCCAATTGTAAATCTAAACCATTTTCGAATACACTTGAACATACACAAAAAAAATTCATCAAATTCGGGTCAGCCGTTTAGGAGGAGTTCAGTCACATCAACACGCACAGAAGAATACGTATATAAAGACTAGCTGACCCGGCGAACTTCGTACCGCCTTAGCAGCGCAACCTACCGGGTCCAGTTGTGTTTTCAAACCATCCAGAAACCCATTGAAAAATGCACACAAAATTTCATCCAAATCGGTCCAGCCGTTTAGGAGGAGTAAGGTGACAAACACACGTACAGAAGCATTAAATAATATAAGGATACCCATAAGAATTATCAAAACATCTCTCTTAGTTTGATTTCGGAAATCATGACAATTTGGTACAAATCTAACTTAGAGATATGTATTGAAACATCTCAAGTGCACGGCTTCTTTCGATGATAACTAACTATACGGCAAGGGGTTGGGACCAGCAGGGGTAACATGACATACGCGACAATTACTCACTCTCGCGTGATTAATTTTCTGACAGCGCAACACTTTTCTCGTTTTGTCAAACTTACAAACAATACGCGACTCGTTCTGTCAAACTTGATGTTTTCTCGACAAATCCTAACATGGCACCTAAGTTATCTCGAATTTTGACAGTTCAGCTCGAGATAATCTGAGATTCTTCGGTCATTTAGTCGCCCTCCATTTTGACGACAAGATGAGTAGACAAAATTATGATACAAAAAAAAACTCCAAATTACCATGGCAGTTTCATAATTGTACTTATTTTAGTTATAATTTTATTTTACAACATATTAATAATGACAATACTTAGTTCTAATCTACAATTTATATCAGAACGAAGTTCCTTCCTGAGAAACTGTGGCGGAGGGGAGCACTATTACGTAGATGAGTAACACTTTCAGTAATAACCAGTGACTTTGCCAATTATGGTGATTAACGAATGAAGAGAAACGAATCTAGGGAAAATCGCCAGTTCATTTCCTAAGTGTGGTAATTCGCATATTTATCTGAAAACCAGTCCTTTTGCTAAGTGTTGTGATTAACAAAATTTGTAATATCATGGGTTTTATGGTGATTGTTACTATAACAATCTTCGCTTTGTCAAATTGTTATCGTTGGCCCATTTGTCAATTGTGGTTATTATCTAGTGATATTCATCATCTGCCTAGCCTTTTTCCAGTAGTTTACATGGAGCGACTGCCTATCTGACTTCCACTACCCGGTAACTGGGAAATACGGTACCCCTTGGTAAGACTGATTGTCAGACTTTCTGACTTCTGACGACCCGTAACGACTGTCAAAGATCCACGAATAACAGCCGGGACCAACGGCTTAACGTGATCTTGGTATATCTAGTGAGTATATTATTATGTGCCACTAATTTTGATTTCTGTCATTTTGTATTTTAATTTCGGCATGCCAAAGAAAAACATTTAATTTTAATTAAAAAAAGTCAGTTACACAAAGAGGTGGACGTAAAATAAATATAGTACATACTAATTCCATGGGTAAAATCGAATGAATGAGGCGGAACCACCAGCCGATGTTGCTATGATAAAAATAATTTGTTTTCAATAACTTGCTACATCGGTTTCTCGTCACGAGATAAAAAAGTGTCGAAGTGCTTTTTTCAAGTTTACTCGAGTCTAACGGTCATGTTAGACATTAGAATAATTTCAGAATCGTAGACAAATTTCAACAAATCGAGAAAAAGAGCGATCTCGTGCTTGTTAGCCCTGAGAGTAAATGAAACCAACAGCTCGCGCTTCTTCGCATTGTCGGCTCGATCCCGTCGTACACTGGTAAATAATCCGTATCTAGGCGTCACTTTATCCAAAATTTGAAAATTCAATATTCAACCATACAATATTTTTACACGATAGCTACATAAGGCAACTGTGCGATTTGATAATAATTTGCGGGTTGGTGTTGATATTTTTCATACTATAACATCGAGAAATTGACACTTGTGATGTGGATTTTGTACTCGACGTTTATTCGCCTTTTAAAGTGATTGATTGAAGGTGTTTCACGGGTGAAATTTTAGATAGGCATACAGAAGCGCAGTTATATTATAACCTACAATGTTTTAGTTATCTTAGAAGGTAATTTTGAAAGTTAGACATGTATTACTTATACATGTTTGTTTATGTTATGTTTACATTTTCAATTATGCATATTATGTTAAGACATTAGAAAATGTATCCGTGTATATCCGAGCTTAAACATTTTTTGCCTTCCTCCCTGGCTCGTGCTTTATAGGAATCAGTTTTTTTTTTTCGTTAGGTGGTCACAAATGAAGAAACTCGCATTTTTTTAAGTTTGGCGTAATACTTCCTCAGGAAACAGGAAACGATAACACTCCTAAGGGCTGCAGAAATTGCCAGACTAGAGAACTCGGATGATCTCAGTTACTCGGTGGAGGAAGAAAATTTAAATGGCTCGGTTGATGATAGTCCTGACGATAGACTGGCCTGTTGGTCTAGTGGTTAGTGGCCCTGACTGCTATGCCGGAGGTCGTGGGTTCGATTCCCACCCAGGACAAATGTTTGTGTGATGAGCATGATCATTTGTTCTGTGTCTGGGTGTAATTTATCTATATATGTATGTATTTAGAAATATATAAGTATGTTTATCAGTTGTCTAGTACTCATAACACAAGCTCTGCTTAGCTTGAGGCTAGACGGCGTTGTGTGATAGTTGTGGAATATTATTATTATTATAGTATCTAAAAAAAAAATATTTTCAAATAATTCTATGAGTATACAATCAACTAATTCAACTAATATTATTTTTTCTTTTTTTATGTTTATTTTCTACCGTAAATACGCAATTAATGGTAGAAAATAAATAAGTATAATTTTCTTTATTACAAAAAAAAAAACATTTTTTTTTATATACATGTACTTAGCTGACAGCCTTCAATATGTCCAAAAAAAGTTTCAGTTTAATATATTAACTATGCTACGAGATAGAAAAATAAATATGACGTATTGAAGTGACGCTAGATGCGACATATTTCACACTGTGCGACGAGGTGAATAACGTACCTCGTGCGGTGACATGTTTATTATTATTTGAACTTACGAAACAAAAAATTTGGTATGAATTCTTTGAGTAAATATTTTGGCCTGAATGTTTGCATTGAGATTCTATACCAGGGCCTCAAGTCTACTATTACAATAGTGTCAGAATGGTCTATCATTGATTTCATAATTGTTGATTTTGACAAGTTTTGTAATCTACTAATATAATGACGTCATTATGACTTTCCAATGGTCAACCACTGACACTCCATTGAAAGACATGGCTTAAAATTGTAATCTCGTACATAATGACAAATGAAAGACTGACTCATAATAATTCATAATTCATTTATTTATTGTTTGCTGCAGGTTAAAATACAGATCTTTTATCGTTATGACGTATGCGGTTATCTGCTAAAATTTTGACAGTTCCTTTGATCAGTACCACGATTCTATTACGAGACCACGGACCTATCAATGATCGACCATTATGAATTTAGCAGATTACGAACTTTTAGCAAAATGACAATGGGATCGTGTTGGAATGACGAATTTATAAAAAATTTCAGACTTGGGGCCCTGATGTAATATTCACCTCTTTTGGATAGATATACCCTTTCTGTCACACGTTGTATATTTGGAACCGAATCAGGAAAATGTAGTTTTAACGATATGAAAGAATTATAACACGTTGTTTTAATACGGAAGAAACATATGGCGTATGTAAGGTTTGTATCATATTGGTGGTTATTATACCTTTCCTTTTAGGACGAAGCCACAAAACTATTGTTGGTGTTAAAATCGTGTGTTTTTTTTGGTCCTAAGTAGGACAAATCGTACATTTAAAAGTTGAATTGACCGTCTCTACGCGTCCGTCACAACTCCGCTCCCCTATATTCCCAAATCAAACTAGATAACCACTCCAGAATACAGAGTGATTGTTACACATTCATCATTTGTTACATTTTACCGCGTATATTCTTGACCTTGGACGATTAATAGTCATCTGAGAAGATGGCAAACTTGGTTTATAGGTGACCTTGAATCGCTAAGGAGAGCAGCATAACGATTTTGAAGGATATTGGTAATCCATTGCTTCATAATGTTTGATAAAATTATCTGCTCAAGAACTTGAATAATGCAATGAATGTCGTTGAACTCTTAAAAAGAAACCTATTCCTACTTGTGATAGAGCCTAACTTAGATATCAATGCGGATGGATATCGATGGGAGTGGTTTAGATATGTTTGTTGTAAATTGTTGGAATGATTTTGATTAGTAGTAGCGCTCCCGTCGAAATCACAATAGAATAGAATAGAATACTTTTATTTCAGACAGAGTCCATAGGGTTAGTAACAATTTTACTTAACATCCAGTGTTGGTAGGTACAGACACAAAACATAAATGCACAATTAAAATTAAAATGCAGCGTGGAGCTGCATCCACCTCCGCAACATCGGGGAATCCCACCGATCGGTGAACACACTCAGAATACTGCTGGTCGATTCTGTAAAAATCTCACCGTGAAAACTTGCGTGAGCTGTCATTGTTATTCCCCTGATGCTAGGGATTGACCAAGCTTTACATTTATAATCATAATCGAGATTTTAATAATATTTTTATGATAATTCTATTGAATTTTAAATAATTTCAAAGCTAGTATTTAAGTGTCTACATATTGTTTTTTCTTTAAATAAAATAGCAAAACAGAAATGCAGTCAGACAATTTTGTTTTTTTCTATATTTTTTATTAAGGAGTGGTCAAGAAAATGCGATGGACATTGTTTGTTATTAAACACATTGGCTGATTAAATAAACGCCATCGCGATGAATTTTGAAGATTTATTATCAATCGATTCGAGTAAAGACTGCGCGACGTTGTACAGCATTGTTATTAACCAAACAAATGTACTCAATAAGAAGAGACAACTGAGCGTGTTAAGTGATCGAGTGCTACTAAAAATGGCCTGACCATAGAATTTAACCCCACAAAAACTATGTAGGAACTAAACGATGTGTTAGATAGTTTCTACAATAAAATATTAGGTACCTAAGTATTAGCTTTTTGTTGCTAGTAAAAATAAACTTAAAAAATACATAAAAATTAATAAATACATAGTTAAAACTAGGAAAATGATCAAAAATCAAAAATTATTCACCAGAAATGTAAAAAATAACAGGGAAAGGTTACATCTCCTGAAACAATTAGATATGTATTCATTGAACTTAGAAGAAAGTACTAGGAAATACCAAATTGACACAGATAACTTGCGGTATGAACTAGATCTAACAGGAGAAACTTACTTCTATGACCATAAAATATACAGCCTGTGAAAACCAAATGAGCGAATATGTATTGGCAATGAATGAGTTGGTAAGCTCACAAACAAACAAATGTGTACATAGTGAACAACCACCTATTCAACCCACACCGGATCATTCATTGACAATATGTGATACCACCGTGCCGCAGTCTTGTGCCAGTTTGCCATTGTCAATTGCTAACTGCTTGCCTAAACAGAGTGTAAATAAAGAAATAGGTAGTGTTATTTTGTGATGAAATTGGAAAAGATCTAGGCCACTTGTTAACAAATAAATATCCAGGACACTCAATAATGAACTACTGTATGCCTGGTTGTTCTTTATTTGACATAATGAAAAAAGTTTTAAAATGCAATTTTAACCAGGATACTATTTTATTAATATTTGTTGGTAATAGGGGTAATGTGAACAAAGGAGAATTACTCCAATATTATAGATCATTGTGCAACATTAGTTTAAGAAAAATTGTTTTGTTTACATTCCCATACAGTCAAAGTTTGCCACAGGAAGAAAACAATTTTAGATATGAAATGAATATGACATTACATAACTTGACATATAATAATAATTTATTCCATTTAATTGACACTAACAATTATGTTGGTAATCATTTATATTTGACAAAAGATAGATTTTTTATGGATAGGTACTATCTTTCAAAGTATTGCAAAAGACAGTTAGCTGTGTCGCTATCATATTATTTTTCTATTACAGCCAAGAATTTGGCTAAACAAGTTGCTTCTATTGAGCAATGCCATGACATTTTATATCATTCATCCAATAACTTGGTATCCAAAATTGACATTGGTAGTAATTTAAATTAGAAATTAAGACAATAGAGGCATCCTCTATCAATAATGTACAGAAATGCAAGAATAAATCAAATAAAATTTCAAAATTAGTAAATAGTATTAACCTGGTGCATCAAAATATTCAAGGTTTTCTCAACAAAGATTTAGAAGTAGAATTATTTATGAATTTTAACAGTATTGATATTCTTTGTATAACAGAACATTGGCTTAAAAGCCACCAGTTTATGTTCAATTTTAATAATCACCAGGTTGGTAGTTCGTTCAGCAGAGTAAATGCTATACATGGTGGCTCATTAATTTTAGTAAGTAACCAGCTGAAATTTAAAGACCGTAAGGATATTGTGAGCCTATCTGTTGAGCGGACAGTTGAAATAGCTTGTATAGAATTGGAGCAATTTATTGTATTAAGTGTGTACAGGCCCCCTTCAGGATTGTATGACTGCTTTGAAAAGGTAATGGATAAAGTGTTACACAAGATATGTAACTCAAATAAATCTATTATCATTTGTGGTGATTTTAATGTTAATTTATTAGAAAAGTCAGGTTCTTGTAGTAAAATAATAAGTCTTTTTCAGTCATACAATCTTGTAAACCTATTTTTGGACCCCACGAGAATAACCCCTACTAGTGCCACATGCCTAGATAATATTTATACAGATGTTATTCCAAGCCATAAAGAAATTATAAATTTACTAGATTCTGATCATTGCGGGCAAAGGATTACTATCCAAAACCAAAACAAAAAAGTGGCTAAAAAGGATATCATTGTTAACCCCAAAACTACAAGTCGCTTAGAAGCTTTTAAAGTTAAACTCATTAATAAATTAACAGTTTTGGCTAATCATACTGATCCTAATGATCTGTATGATGATTTTTTTAATATGTACTGCCAACAATTTAATCTCATCTTTATTCCCAAGACTATCTCGGTTAATAGTAACGCGTCTTTCAGTGATTGGGTTACCATTGGTATTCATAAAAGTAGAACACGGCTTTATGAACTATACAATGAAAGGTCTTTTGTAAACACTGCTGAATTTAATTTATATGTTAGAAACTATTCAAAATTATTTAAAAAAGTTTGTTGTATGGCCAAGTCGCGTTATTTGAGTTCGAAGATTAAAAACAGTAGTAATGTAATTAAAACGACTTGGAATATTATTAATAGTGAAACGGGGAGGTCTAATAACCGAAGTGCTGACTACAGCCTGTCTATTAATGACAATATAATAAAATCAGACTCACAAGTCGCCGCGGCCTTTGAAAATTTCTTTTCAGATATTCCCGTTTCAACTACTAAATCCCTAAACTCATCAACTTCTGTTGCTGAGTCTTTGCTTAAGGAAAATGTTAATGCTTGCGATTCGGAATTTAATTTTGAACAAATTACCTGTAGAGACATAATTAAAACCTTTCACACTTTAAATGTAAAAAAGACAGCAGATCTGTGGGGTAATTCTGTAGAAGTTGCTAAGTCTATTATTGACATTGTAGCACCTACTTTAGCTCTTATCTTTAATAACTGTATCGACTGTGGAGAGTTTCCTGACCTCATGAAATATAGTAAAATAATACCTTTGTTTAAATCAGGTAGTACATCAGACCCCACAAATTATAGACCTATTTCAGTACTACCTACGTTTAGTAAAATTTTTGAGAAATTAATTTTAGACCAATTGCAAAGATTTTTTAATAAACATAAATTATTACATAACAAGCAGTTCGGTTTTACAAAGGGTCGTTCAACTACTGATGCCGGTGTTGAACTTTTAGGACATATTTATAATGCATGGGAAGACAAATGCGATGCCTTGGGCATCTTTTGTGATTTGTCCAAGGCATTCGATTGCGTTCTTCATGAAACGTTAATCAGGAAACTCCGCCATTACGGGATCCGGAACACCGCTCTGGATCTTCTTACTTCATACTTGAGTAATAGGATTCAGAGCGTTGACGTTACTGGAAAAAGATCGCCCGGATCTATAGTAACAATGGGGGTCCCACAGGGCTCGATTCTTGGTCCTTTCTTATTTCTTATTTATATTAACGATTTGCCCTACCTCATTAAGGATAATCATGATATAGTTTTGTTTGCGGATGATACTTCACTTTTGTTTAAACTTAAACGTCAGCAGCTGGTTACTGACGATGTAAACAGAGCGATCTCAAAAGTAGTTCACTGGTTCAGTGTTAATAATTTACTCCTTAATGAAAAAAAAAACCAAATGCATTAAGTTTACACTACCTCACGTTAGGCAGGTGAAAACTAACGTGTTGATAAAGGGCGAAGAGTTGAATCCTGAAGATAGCACAGTATTATTGGGCTTAACTTTGGATGCTAAGCTTCAGTGGGGCCCACATATAGATAAATTGTCAAAAAAGCTAAGCTCCGCAGCATACGCTGTTAGGAAAATTCGTAATTTAACCAACATAGAGACAGCCCGTTTAGTGTACTTTAGCTATTTTCATAGTATAATGTCGTACGGTATTCTGTTGTGGGGAAATGCAGCCGACATTCAGACTATCTTTGTTTTGCAGAAAAGAGCTGTTCGATGCATTTATAAATTAAGTCCGAGACAATTTCTCAGAGAGAAATTTAAGGAGATTAATATACTGACTTTGCCTTCTCAGTACATTTTTGAAAATCTTTTATATGCCCATAAAAACATTAAATTGTTTAAAAAATACAGTGATATCCACAATATAAATACTAGGAACAAAAACAAATTTGTTGTACCTCCAACAAGGCTCAAGAAAATAGGTCGCTCATTCAGGTGTCAAACATACGCTTTTATTATAAACTTCCAAGCCACGTTCAAGATCTGAGCCTTAATAAATTCAAATCATTCATTAAACGCAAGTTGTGTCAGAAAGCATATTATACCGTTAAAGATTATATTGAAGACAAAAAGGCTTAGGATTGAACTGCTCCAATTTTATTTTATATTATTTTTATTTTTGCATACTGAATTTTGACATTAATATTTACTTTGTAAGTATTATATTATTTTACTTTATTGTGAATGTGAAGACTATGTAGGTCATTGCTTTTTTTTTTATTTGTTTTATTTTTTCTCTCAGTTATTTTTAATCATGGTCTGGCAGTTTGAGTAATCTATGCGGCCTACCCCAATGTCCTTTCTTTGGTATTGTTCATCGAATCGTTGAGCTCCTTAAGTTCTGAGTTGAGCTGCGCGATTACTGACAAATGCGTGCACTGATTGGACAGGTCCTCTCAATCTGTGTGGTTCTTTCCTCAAAAGACCATTTCAGACGCCAATCTACATGGTCTTCACATGAAGTGACCAAGATTATGTCTGGACTTTATAAGAGACTGTGACCTCTGAGTTTGTTTCGGCCTTTCTTCGCAGAGTAGTCAGATAGGAAACGCCGACCTCATCTAGTTTAAAAAAAAAATATTGACTTGTAAAAGTGTTTGTACAAACCTACTTACAGAAATAAAAATCATTTATCATTTATCATAGCCGCACGACTTTTTATTTGAACGACCTACTCGTACCTAACTTACCCAGTTGTTGCCAATAATAAAATAATATTTTCAAATCATTATCATTACACTATTACAAAATTCAACAGTTTTACTGACATTCATCGTGCTTTGAAAATTATTTAGTGATATATTATGTGTGGTTATGGTTTACCACTTTTAAATTCAAATTCAAAATGGCGGCTGCGAAAATTTTAAATTATTCGTCATGGGTGTCGTTTTCATGGCATTCGAGGGTTTTTAAGCCGATAGTGAAGTCAAAATGAAAATCCCAGATGGCGGCTGTTAAAAAATTTCATATTTTTCATCATGGATATCGTGTTCATGGTTTTTGAGGGTGCTAAAGCCGATAGTTAGGTCAAAATGAAAATCTAAGATGGCGGCTGCGAAAATTTTCAAATTTTTCATCATGGGTGTCGTTTTCATGGTTTTCAAGGGTGCTAAGCCGATAGTGAGGTCAAAATGAAAATCCAAGATGGCGACTGCGAAAAATTTCATATTTTTCATCATGGATATCGTGTTCATGGTTTTTGAGGGTGCTAAAGCCGATAGAGAAGTCAAAATGAAAATCCAAGATGGCGGCTGCGAAAATTTTCGTATTTTTCATCATGGGTGTCCTTTTCATGGTTTTTGAGGGTGCTAAAGCCGATAGTGGGTTTTCATTTTGAACTCACCATCGACTAGATACTTAAATACTAGCTTTGAAATAATATAAAATGATCAATAGAATAGCAAGAATAAGATTATGATTCTATAAATGTGCTTGGTCCTTCCCTAGCATCATGTAGGATGACATTGACAGCTACCTCCACGCTCACTTCAATCAAATTTTCACGGTGAGATGATTACATAATAGCATAGCTGCCGCGAACACGCGACATCAGGGATGCACATCTTTTTCTAATGATGGCGGCAAATCCATCAATACCCAAAAATCACAATACCAGAGTATTGTGATTTTTGGGTCGCACACAAATTTTGTTAATTCAAATCAAAATCAAAAGTAATTTATTCAAACTAGGTAGGTAAATAAATGATAATTTATTTTCTTCTACATTTTTGTTTTATTTATCAAATCATATGAATTGAAAAAAAAAAAATGTTAATAATCCTCTCATAATCACGGTAAATTCTCAATACGAGTACATACAAAAAATTATTTGCGACTAAACTACTGCTCCTATTTAATTGATTTTTGGTACAGAGCTTGAAAATTGTATCTACTATAGGCAGGCCACAGGAAAGCCTCCATGTTGTATCAACGCTGTATATCATATTCATTTCTGCAACAATACACCCGTCATTCTGACCCTCACCACAAGTCGGATGTTTGTTTTGACATCTGTCCCTAATCACGTTAAAACGTGACAACCCGTGACAACACATTGGCAGGTAGAGAATCCATTCTACCTAAGCAAAGAGACCCCAAGGGATAACAAGTGTACCGTACCTGTCTATTATCCAGACGAATTCTCAGTAAAGACCTATTACATTAACCCTTTGACCGCCAATGACGCTTTAAAGCGTTAATTACGATTTCACTCCAGACGCCGACGACTCTTTAAAGCATCAATTTTTAGCCTTATGTTTGACATTAAAATACACAGTAATAAACACTATTTTACGTAGTTTTAGCAACAGATCACGCTTAAGCATAGACTAGGCCTTTATTCTTAATGCATAAAAATCTACAAAAATCCATATTTTAAGCAAAAAATGATATGAAAAACCAAAGACTACAATTTGAGTTTTAAAGCATTACACTGATCGCCATTGACGACTTAAATCGTCACGTAGTGACGTGGCCATTCGCACAAAAATACAAATATAGGAGGTAGATGTAAAATAAAAATCCCCACTTAACAGGTGGAGATTTTTATCTCCACCTCATTTCTTGAATGTTTCCACAAGCAACTGTTAACTTCTTAATTGAATTGGTGCGTGTGTGCATTTTTAAATATGGAAAAAAATAGAGGTAAGTTGTTTTAATCATATTTTAGATATACCTAAGTACGTAATTGTCTAATGGATTCATAGGTAATAGACTATGAACATTGTTTTTACTTATGGAGCATGTATCGTCCAAGTGTAGTATTTTATCCCTTTGTACTTCTTTCTGTCTTGTGTTAGAATGGGCCATTCTTTTAAAGGTCATTCAGCGATTCTTTATTTTATACTGTGGGAACCAAATAGATGTAATTTTATCTATAATTCATTTCTCGCTTACTTTTTTTCAGATTTAAAAAGATCGAGGGGATGGACGGCCTCGCCAAATATTCTTGAGGCCGATACTCAAGATCTTTATGAAGCATCAGTTGCAACTAAGCAGGCGGCAACAAATAATTCTAAATGTAAAGATTGTGAAAAATAAAATTCAAGCGACAACCGAAATGAGCATTTTTCTCAATTATTATGTGAAGAATTTAGGTATATACAACCTTGCATACGTACAGTTGTTTTATTAAAATTTTAAAATTTTTAGATGAAGCTAAACATAATCACTGTCATGAAATAGATATTATAAATACACAACAATAATAGATTTTGTGTATTTGATTGTCATGGTATAAAATAAAAACGAGTCAAATTTGTATTTTATTTACTTTTAAGAATTACTTAACAAATAACTCTGAATATATATACTTGCCATATTTAACAAGTGTTATAGTAGATAATTGAAATGTCATATTACTAGAATGTGGGTAAGTAAAAATAAACATCGATATATCTACCGTACCACACTATTTCATGCACATTTATCCATATCGCGGACGCCAAAGACGCTTTAAGTTGTCCGCTAGTGACGTCATAAACGCTTGCCTCGTTCTTATTAATGTGGGGACATGTCGGTAGTGTGAAATAAAATCTACCTTCAAAGGAAATTATAATATTTATTTATTATTATTTTAAGGAAAATTTTATTTAAGTCTACCGACATGTCCGCTTTCCAACACAAGTTTCGTTTCGACGTACCAATTGCTAATTGGCATCCACATGATTTGTTTTACTATTTTGAAAAAGAAAATGGACAGTGAAGAACTTATTCGCATTTTGGAAGGCGTAGACGACAACGAGGTCGTGTACTTAAATTCATCTGACAGCGAAATAGAAAGTGAGATAGAGGTAAAATATTTATTTCCTATTTAATAAAAAAATGTGTAAAGGCTGAAATAATGGTAGACATAAGCACCGTGACAGTTATTACTTTTTTTGTATTTTAGGAGCAATTAATAGAAGAAAGTCAGGGTAGTTCGAGCTCTGAAACTCAGTTCCAATGGACGGGACTTCCGAACTCGATGGATATTCAGGCATTTAACGACTTTAGTAGTGGTATTTTACCATCGTTACAATTATCACCATCATCAAGCGAACTTGAATATTTTGAGAAATTCGTGGATAAATCATTAGTTTCTAAAATTGTTTATGATACAAATCGATATCATCGACACTTTGTTTTAAATACTGATTTAAGAAATCACTCAAGGTTACAGGCGTGGCAAGATGTTACGATACCAGATATTTATATATTTCTGGCTGTTACAATGTTAATGTCTAGGAATAGCCGTTTAAGTATCGAAGAACATTGGTCGACTAATCCATTATTAAACTCACCTATTTTCACAACTCTTATGAGCAGAAATCGATATATATACATCGATATATATTTTTAGGAATCAGAAGTAGAAGTTATTAAAAAAAACACAGCTCACAAACTTTGACCTTTAATTTTTTTAAATACCTAACGTTTCTTAACACGATAAATTCAACTTAATAATTTAGAGGAACAAAATCTATCCACAACATAAAAACAATAAATCACTTGATTACACGACTCACGCTACCGATGTGTACACTTCGAAGGCTGGGACGAGAAAAAAAAGGGGCGGCACCGGCTCGTCGCTCCTTTTTATACGGAGTAGCGGGGGGGAGTACGGGGGAACTGCTTATACGGCCTCTCCTGACATAGTGTCGTCCTCGACACAAGCTTCATGTGTAGTGCTGCTGAATCCAGCACCTTCTAGTCCAACGTCTGCATCTGTGTCCAGCAGGGGCATTGACAGTCCGACTTCCGCTTGACCACTGGATCTCGGTGCCACGCCGCTAGGAGCAGCATGAGCAGCTTTGGAGTCCAGGCCTGCGTCCGACGGAGGCGTAGAAGGTTTAACCGTGGGAGCTGGTGTGCCATCTAGTTGATCCTGCTCGTTTACATTTTCATCTGAAAACATCATTCAATTAGTGGCACCTAACCTAGTCTAAGTTAGACTGACCTACTCAACCTATTTCCTCATCATCTCTCAATCAATTCAAACTTCATCGAACAGGCGCTTTTCATACATCACTCTTAAAATTATAACAGAGACGTCTCTTAAAATGACAAACCAAGCCAAGGCATTTTTCTTCGTAACTTTGGAGCTCCTAGCTGCATAGGCTGCACTGCTTGATCACCATCTACAATGTGTGTATGAGAACGCCAAGACCATAGGTCTGTAGTTCAACGAACGCCAAGACCTGTCGGTCTGTAGTTCAACGAACGCCATGGCAATGCGTCTGTAGTTCAACGAACGCCAAGACAACACGCCAGTAGTTCAAGAAACGCCAGGGCGATTTGCCCGAAGTTTCACCATAGAACGCCAAGGCTCCAAGCCTGTAGTTCAGATAATGAACGCCAAGACTATAAGTCTGTAGTTCAGATAATGAACGCCAAGACTATAAGTCTGTAGTCCAGCGAACGCCATGACAATGCGTCTGTAGTTCAACGAACGCCAAGACAACACGCCAGTAGTTCAAGAAACGCCAGGGCGATTTGCCCGAAGTTTCACCATAGAACGCCAAGGCTCCAAGCCCGAAGTTCACATGACGAGAGTTCATACATACCCTCAAAGAAAGCGGCGCACGATTCCGGGCACCACTCGCCTCGCCAAGGCACCATATACTGTGCCGCTGCCTGTGTGGTTTTTCCATAGCTGCCACTGAGTAGCTTAAGCTCATACCGTCCATTCGGCAGAACTTTCACGACTCTGTATGGGCCTCGCATTCCTGGATCTAGTTTTCCAGTAGACTGCGAATACTTAATAACAAACACAAGGTCATTTAGTTCAAACTGACGAGGTGGGCGTCTAAGTCGGTTCGCATAGTCATCTTGCCGTTGCTTGTTAGCTGTCATCAGCTCGCTTGCCCGGCTCCTGCTGATCTCCCGTAGGGACTCCCGGTTGGGGCTGGTGCCCGTGATAGCGATATCACGAACAAGGTTTTGGACTAGTGGGGTGGTTGCGTCTGTTCCGATCATCAGGTTGAGGGGTGAGGCCTGGGTGGTCTTCTGTTTCGTAATATTGAGAACCAGCTGCAGTTTCCATAGAGCTTCCGACCAGGAGGAGGCTTTGTAGTTTACTTCAATCCGCAACATGTTTAGAATGGTACGAATGTACCGTTCCACCTGACCGTTTGCGTGGTGCATTTCCGGGGTGATAAAATGCAAGTCACTCCCCATATCCCTTACCCAACTCACAAATTCCCTGGACTCAAACATCCGTCCCCTATCGCTAACTATCAACTTTGGGACTCCAAATAAGGAAACCGCTTGCATAAAGACGCGTTTTAATTCACTAACGTCTTGTCTGTAGATTGCATACAAGAGGCAAAATTTAGTGGAAGCATCCAATATAACCAATATGAATTTGTACCCATTAGAGACAGGAAGAGGACCCAAGACATCCACATGGATTGTGTGAAAAGGGGAATCGGGTTTTTCCCAAGACACAATGTTCTGATTAGGTGATCGCGGTACCCTCTTTTTTGAGATGCAGACCAAACAGTGGGCTACGTATTTGTTTACAAATTGACGAAGCCCCGGGAACCAAAAGTATTTGAGAATAAGATCAAGGGTCTTGTCAGCGTTAATGTGCTCGTGTTCGTCATGAAATATTCTTAATAGACTAAGCCTATGTCCCCTGGGAATATAGCACAACAAGCGGGGATCCTCGCCGACGGGCGAGTATTTGTAAAACAACAGGTCATTTTGAGCAACATAACGCGTCGAATCTAGTTCACCATCCCTCAGCTGTTGCAGCAACACCTGGGTCTCGTTATCCGCAGATTGAGCTATTTGAGCCCAATTACGTGGTCTCGAAACCTGGTTAGCTACAACAACTGAAGGGTTGCGGCTAAGGTAATCAGCGTGTGGCATCATTACCCCCTTTCGATACTCAATAGTAAAATGAAAATCTTGGAGGTAAATCCACCAACGTGCAACACGCGGCAGCAAATCTTTCTTGCGCTCCGTGGCCTTCAAAGCATTGCAGTCTGTTACTACTTTGAACTGTAAACCCACGAGGTAGTGGCGAAAGTGCTGCAATGCTTTGACGACCGCCAATGTCTCCAACTCATACGAGTGGTATTTACTTTCGGCGCCTTGCGTCGCTTTGCTGTAATATGCCACCACGTGCTTGCTACCATCATCGTGTGTCTGTAATAAAATTGCGCCGTACCCAACACTACTCGCGTCCGTGTGGACCTCTGTGGGCAGCTGCGGGTCAAAAACTGAGAGAACTGGTTTGTTAGTAAGGAGTTCAATTAATGTTTGCCGAACCTTTTCTTGCTCTGCGCCCCATTTAAAATCTACGTCCTTTTTAGTTAATCGAGCAACACAGGCAGTTAATGTGGCATAGTTTTTGATATAACGCCGGAAGTATCCTGCAAGCCCCAAAAACTGGCGCACCTGTCGTACGTTCTCCGGGACGGGAGATTTCACGAGGGCTTCGACCTTGTGTGGGCTCGGCCTAACCTGACCCCGACTCACGAGTCTCCCAAGGTACTCTACTTCCGTCGCAAGGAACGAACATTTTCGAAGATTTATAGAAAACCCAGCTGCAGTGAGCGTCCGCAAGACCTGTTTTAGCTGAGAGAGACCTTCGGAGACCGTAGAGCTCAGGATGAGAATATCATCGACATATACCAGTACCTGGCCTGCTTCTATGAAGCGCCGCAACGTATTGTTAATAATACGCTGGTACACAATCGGCGAGTTCGTTAATCCGTAAGGCATTTTGACATACTCATAATGGCCCTCCGGCGTAACGAACCCAGTGAAATGAATAGACTGCTCATTTATAGGGATTTGGTGGAATCCAGTGGCCATATCAAGGCTGGTGAAGAATTTATAGTTCCCCAGCCGATCGATATGGTCATCGATCAATGGCAATGGATACCGATCCTTGACAGTCAACCGATTCAGTGCCCTAAAGTCGACGCATAGGCGGTCAGAACCGTCTTTCTTCTTTACCAGTATTATCGGACTCGCGTAATCCGATCTTGACTCCCTGATAATTCCGTTGTCCAAGAGATCACTAATTATCTTGCGGACCCGAAGTTTCTCATCATACGAAAGTTTGTAAGGCCGGTAAACAACTGGGGTTAGATTGGTTAATTTTATCTCCATCTCACCAGTGTTAACCGTAGAGGTGGCTGTTCCAGTGATGAAAAACTCCGAGTATTCCTTAATCACTCCTACCAAAGAGTCGTAATCACTTCCCTTGAGTGGGGTATTTATTTCGAAGGAATCCTGACTTTGAATCGCGTTAACTTGGACAATGGGATCATCAGACCTAGCCAAAAACTGCCTGTCTTTAGTACGGACATACACGATACCGTCCCGGTTCAGTATATCGGTTCCTACGATGATAGGCGCGTTCATGCACGAAGAGGGAACTATGATTAGGTCGGCCTCTACCGAAATCTGGCTAAATTCGAGAGTAACGGTCACAAATAATGAAGCTACTATCTCCGTATTACTGATGCCTTTTAAAATGCAATGTGTAGGTTTTGGTTGGCAGGAAAGGTATTTCAATACGTCTGAGGAAATAAGTGACACGTTAAGGGCACCACTATCGATAATAGCGTCCATGGGGATGCCATCGACCACAGCGACGATAATATCATTGGCACCTGCAGCGTTCGAACCATTTTCTGTGCAAAGATTAACATTACGTTCATTTCGCGATTCGGAGCGGGCCTTAGCAAAACACTGGTCTTCAAGATGACCTGACTTCTTACAGAAGGTACAAATGATATTGCTAGCGCTGCTTGAAGTGGACGTTTTCTCAGAGTTAGCTTTTGTACGACAGTGACGGCTAACGTGTCCCTTTTTACCACACGAAAAACACTTCTGTTCGTTTCGATTCGAAGTAGATGGAAGAGAGCGCTTCTTCGACGCTGAAGGTCGAGTATCGGTTTTTACGCGAACCGGCTTCGTGTAAATAGACAAGAACGATACTATTGTCTCAGGGTTAAGATTCGCGTTAGCCGCGGCAGCTCTCACATGAGGGTTATCGATACCGCGAATCACTATCAAAGTCATAAGGTCATTGCTTAAACCTTCGACGATACGTAACCGTAATAATGTACGACGCGCGTATTCTGCATAAGTAGCATACTTTTCAGACGTCGTATTCATAGTGTCAAACAGAATATTGGCGTAATCTAACTTTCGCGGACACAATGATTTAAATTCCCTCTTAAAGTTTGTCTGGTGCGGTCAGCCGTAACCCACTCGTTGAGCCAAATCTTTGCGTCGCCTTTAAGACACGACCCAATACGCGAAAGACACTCGTAGTCACTCCAGCCATTCGCATCCTGTGCACGGTCGACCTCCTCACACCATATCTCTATGTTGTGAATGGAGGGATCAAAGCTCGAAACAAAGTAATTCTGGGATCTGACTGGCTGCAGCGATCTAAGGGCGTCAACAAGAACCTTAGTTGGGTCGGATGTACTCATTTCTAAATTATCTACTGATGGTGTTGAAATGTGGGTAGTTGATAAACGATTCGTTGTTCGTGTCTCGTGGGTATTCGCTTGGAGAGGCGGCGTATAGCATTTTGACATATTCGATTGAGATGTACTCAATTCTGCTTCGGTAGTTTCACGTGTGTTACTTGGATCACAACGCACTATCGTTTTATTTGAATTTGTCGCGTGACTATTTTCGATCGACGTTAAGCGGTTCATGATTGAATTCAACGTGTTATGAATCGACACATCCGTACTAACATGTTGTCTAACGGGGGTAGGCGATCTATCACCACCATAAGAATGATGGCGCGACCGATCACGTCGCGACGCGTCACGGAACCGTGCTCGACTTTTAGTAGGTATTTGGTCACGCGATTGACACTGTGAACGACGATTTGTCGTCGCTGACCGACTGCGTGAGCGATATCGCGACCTATCTCGGCTGCGAGAACGGCTGCGAGAACTTCGTCGTGACCTACATTTGTTATCACGAGACCCACCGGCCATGGCACAAAACACAAATTAGTGGGTAAAATGGACGAGACTTTGTTCCTCTTTTCGTGGGCTAGAAGTTACTTATCCCACTTCTGATTTTAGGAATCAGAAGTAGAAGTTATTAAAAAAAACACAGCTCACAAACTTTGACCTTTAATTTTTTTAAATACCTAACGTTTCTTAACACGATAAATTCAACTTAATAATTTAGAGGAACAAAATCTATCCACAACATAAAAACAATAAATCACTTGATTACACGACTCACGCTACCGATGTGTACACTTCGAAGGCTGGGACGAGAAAAAAAAGGGGCGGCACCGGCTCGTCGCTCCTTTTTATACGGAGTAGCGGGGGGGAGTACGGGGGAACTGCTTATAATATATATATACTACTTTGTTGGGCATGCTACATTTTTCTGAACCAGGGCCGAAGCAGACGAGGGATAGCATCTTACATAAAATAAAAGGCATAGTTGATGATGCGCGACGTAGATTTCAAGATTACTTTATACCGTACCAAAAGTTTATGTATTGACGAAAGCATGGTTCCGTTCAAAGGAAGGTTATTAATTAAACAGTACCTTCCAAATAAAAGAAATCGTTTCGGAATAAAGCTTTTTGTTTTATGTGATGTCAGTACTAAAATTATTTTAGATTTTATAATTTACACGGGTACTGAGACTGAAATAGCGCGAAATACTGATTTAGGCATAAGTGGATCTGTTGTTACTACTTTAATACAACAATACTACTTTACTAACAGAAAAATATTGTATGGATAACTGGTATAGCAGTCCTAAATTATTTAATTATTTGAAGTGTCACGGTATAGGTGCTTGTGGAACAGTGAGAAAAAATAGAAAAGCAATGCCAGTGTTTAAAAAATTGAAGAAAGGAGAAAGAGACGCAAAATATACTTCCAATATAATGGCTTTAAAATGGCATGATAAAAAAGATAAAGATAAAAAGATAATTATGTTGAGTACATTCCATGAGGATAAATTAGGGCCAAGTGAAAAAATCGACAGGTCAACCGGTCTGCCAGTAATGAAACCTGAATGTATTTTAGACTATAACAAAAATATGGGTATAGTCGACACGAACGATATGATGCTAAGTTCAATTCACTGCATGAGAAAAACAGTGAAGTGGTATAAAAAGCTTTTCTTTCACATAATCGACATGCATTTGCTCAATTCCTTCTACTATTGCAAGGTGTTAAAAAATGACAGTAAATTGCACTACCACAATTTTCAGTTATCAGTAATTAATCAGATCGTTGTCAAATACGCGGGTGACAGGTCACTTCCCATGACTACCCGTGCATTTGACAATCCGGCTCGTATATTAGGTGACAATACTGCTAAACATATGCCAGCGTATCTTCCACAGCAAAAAAAAACTACGCTGCAAATTATGCGCTCATGTGTATCGTAAAAGGCGTGACTCGCGATTTTGGTGTGAAGAGTGCAAAATACCACTTTGCGTAACCTGCTTCCGCCCTTATCATGAAAATAAAAAATAATACAAGTTTTTAAGTCAGTTTTTGATATTTTTGAAGTAACCTTACAATTTAACGTCATGTACCTATAACCTGTATCAATATGGTGATTATGTATAATCCAATTATGTATGTACATTAAGGGTAAGTAATAATTCAATAAATTCATTAACAACATTGAAAGTTATTTTATTTAATTTTATTCCTACAACATAAAACATTATTATTAAATTATAATATCGATAACAGTTACGAACAACACTATTAATTTGATGAAAATGTGTTGAAACTACAATTTGGTGTCGCCGTTGACGTCTTAGGGCGTCGACTAGTTGCGTCAAATTTCTGAATTGTATATTGTATTTGGGAAGCAAAAATTGATATTGTATTGTGTCCAGTCTTAATTTTATGGCGTAATTAGCTGTCTGTTATATTCTAATACGTTTTTAATGCATAATTTTAACGTTATGTATAGTTTAATCATAAATAAACTCAATATATCACGTTTTGCAATAATTATATCGTAAGAAGGGGGCACATCACTACAGTATCATGCGAGAAATTATAGCAAAAATAGGCGTGGCGCTGGTGGTCAGGTTTTTAAGATTGAGCGTGGCGGTCAAAGGGTTAATAATAAACCACACGAGTTTCAAACATGTAGTGTACAAAGTTCCTGAAACCAGTAAACGTTTCGTTCATCACTTGCCCTAGGAAAATCGACCTTACTGCTTCGATATAAAGGCGCTGTCAATGTCAAATTGTTTCCACTGATGTGAAGTTCTCTGTACTCTCAAACAGTAGTGGTTTAGGCAAAGTTTTTCAATTATCTGCGCTCATCGCTTTGGGCTTAGATGCTTTTCAGTAATTGCTTCTTGAAACCGTATTACTTTCTCGTGTCTATAACAATAGGATGGGTTTCTTAAATGGAATTAATCAGTATATATTTTCTCGGTATCTCGGTTTACTCGTGCAAAGCACTCACAAGCGAACTACAGCGCCCTCCGCATCTACTATAACAACGCATTCAGGGCAGTGTTGGGGCTGCCCCGCTTCTGCAGCACCTCTGGCATATTTGCGGGGTGCGGGCCAGTTCCACTGTTTAGGTAATGATAGCTGAGCGATTTGAGTGCCCTACATTAGACAATGGTGTAACAGACATTTCACAGCCTGGGCACATAATTTTGATTAAATGATAAATGATTTTTATTTCTGTAAGTAGGTTTGTACAAACACTTTTACAAGTCAATCATGTTTTTTTTTAAAGTAGATGAGGTCGGCGTTTCCTATAAAGAAACATAAACAAACTAACTCAGAGGTCACAGTCTCTTTCCAGACATAATCTTGGTCAGTTCATGTGAAGACCATGTAGATTGGTGTCTGAAATGGTCTTTTGAGGAAAGAACCACACAGATTGAGAGGACCTGTCCAGTCAGTGCACGCATTTGTCTTTTGATATTGACATGTATTTATAATGACTTGTTTGTATTGCATTGTTTTTATATGATTTTTTTATTTTTTATTTTTAATGTTGTGACCCTGACAATTTGTATCTTCGTTTATTTTAATTGCATTGACATTTTAGTTTTATTTTAATTCTGTGACCTTTTTAGTTGGTCATAGATTTTTTTAGTTTGTTAGTGATAATCATATATTTTTATTGTATTGACATTTTATTCTGATCTATTCTGTGGCAGTATTGTGAAATTTAATTTTATGTTATAATTATGAGTTTTGGCAGATTTTTTTTTTTTTAAGCGGTGGCGAAGTATATAAGTAAGAAGAAGACTGAATTAATACTGGTCACGGGAACAATCTGCGACTCCCACATTCATCTTTTTAGACCTGCTGTCTTGAATCAGAATGTTGGGCGACAAAAGGAATTAGTGAAAGGCATACAGCTAAAATAAGAATGCAGAGAGGGATGTATGGTGTTACGCGAATGGATAGAGAGAAAGTCTGACAATGAGCCTTACCACGTCCTATCGTATTGCTTAGTAACTAGATTGTGTAAGACCGATAGGCAGTAATTACATGTACCTAAAATACTGGTATTCAGCTGCAACCGGTTAGACTGGAATCCGACCTAGTCTTACCGGTTATTGTATCAATAAAATTGCTAAGTGTTTTTCACAGTAATGAAATTTCCTGTTACTATAGGTTGTTACAGGTGATAACATAACAACATATCATCACGCTTTTAATCCCGGAAGGGTAAGACAGAGGTGTACCTATAGTAAAACCATAGTTCGCCAGTTATGTTTAGGTTCCATGTAATAGGGGGCGAGGAGCTCGTGGCTAAGTAATAACAGCCGCACGAGTCGATCCATCAGATTAAGCTACGCTTGCCGGGGTTGGTCTGTGGATGGGTGACCATCTTTACATACCGAGACTCCTCCGTGCCTCGGAAAGCACGTTAAGCAATTGGTCCCGGCTGTCATTCGTGGATCTTTGACAGTCGTTACGGGTCGTCAGAAGCCCGAAAGTCTGACAACCAGTCTTACCAAGGGGTATCGTATTACCCAGTAACTGGGTTGTAGAGGTCAGATAAGCAGTCGTTCCATGTAAAATACTGGTATTCAGCTGCATCCGGTTAGACTGGAAGCCGACCCCAACATAGTTGGGAAAAGGCTAGGCAGATTGACTAGGGGGCGAGGTTATGGTCATCAACCATCGTCAAGAAAGTTTCGAGTATAAATGTGGATGGCTATACGAGTAGTGGAAGACCAAAGAAACGATGGATGGACTGTGTGGAATATGATATGGCCAGAAAGGGAGTGACTATCGAGATGACGACTAATAGAGAAGTATGGAAGAAAAATACATGTTGCGCCGACCACAAATAAATTGGGACAAGTGCAGGAGAATGATGCTTATTGCCTTCAACCGGGCATGAATGCAAACAAAGAATTTGAAAAAAGAAACCTTAGAAATACATGTTTTCATCTTTCAAATCAAGCATATTTTTAAATGGTGTCTTGAAGAAAAGTAGTTCTTTCTCTGTTTGAATCAATAAATTAAATAATCAATTAAATGTCCAATGTTTTAATCACGAAACTGAAATCTGTTAATAAGTAAACGACTGAAATGAAATAATGCTCACATTGTTAGACTCCGTTCAGTGAATCAGATATTTATATGATCAATATATTTTTACACTGCAATTTCATACTATATTTGTTTTAATCTGTATAGTAAGTGGGATTTTGACATGTAATTCCAACTTTTTACCGTAAAATATGGTAAAAATTTACGAAAAGCACCATCTTGGTTTACGGATATTTCGGGATACAAATTAATAATATTATGACTAATAAAGCTTCTAAACTAAAGCCTTCGGAAATTAACATCACCTATCAAAACAGCCTGTGTATACCTTTGGAAACTGGATTCTGTGAAATGGAAATTCAACAGCGTATTATCTTAAGAGCCCCCCGGAGCATGCGTAGTTCATACAGACGACATACCAAGAGAATTTGTAAATCAAACATATTCTTAAGGTGGTGTGTAATTATTCCGATTGGTTTACAGAATATCTAGGTTTCCAAATATATTTTTTTGAAAAGACTAGAAGAACAACCATCTAGAAGACCAACGTGCTAAGTGCAAAATTTTGAATTTTTAACATTTATAGGCCAAATGAGCATGCCATACCATTTGCTCTTGTTAAAATGTTATAATTCCATCACTTTCAGCCTAAATTGTGAGTGTACATTTGTATTAAGTAAAATCAACTAGAACTCATAAAAGTTAATGACAGTTAATTACCATCGTAAAAAAACAGTTTTGTTGTTCTATTTATTTATTTATTTATTATTTTAAGTATTTTACAGAAGGCTTACAGACAAAAAAAGAAAATATACATGCGCTTACTTACCATAAACCATTATGTGTATGAAAATTTAAAAAAATAAATGAAGTCAATTTCTCCAGACAAAGATCTACACTTATATGTAAAACGATTAACAATATAAATTATCCTCCTATCAATTTCAATATGTTCTAATCTTCTTTCATTCTGTTTTTGGCTTATATTTTTTTGATTAAATAGAATCCTCTTCTAAAGTGTTTAAAAATTGAACTAGATTAGAGGAATTACCAACCTTCTAACTTATTTATGGTGCGATGCCTTTCAGCAAAACAACACCATTTATCTTTCATTAGTTTATTCTCCAACCACTGTTTAACGAAATAATTATTAAATTTAGTTACAGCTTCGTCAAGATTAGGACTATCTTCCATATTATAGAGAAATCCGTCACTAAAATCCTCTGGAGGTAAATGGGCCAATACTGTCAGTAAAGCTACGTGTTTACGAGTAATTTTGTTTTTACTTAGATCAAGTTCTTCTGATTTCTTCCATATCGCTCTATTATATTATAAAATAATAATAGCATCCTTTTATTGATGCTTTTGAAAATTTATTTTAGATTTTTGACATAACAGCTGTTTCGAAATCAACTGTGAATTGCGTTGGATTCCAGCTTGGGATAATTTTTTAAATTATAGTAAAAAGTAAATCATATATGTACTTTGTTTTTATTTAGTAACAAAGCGTACACCACCGGCATTATTTTGGTTTCTTTATCGGAACTTCCTACATCAGCGTGTAATGTATAAAGTTGTAAAAAAGGCGTGGACATTCATGTCCCATCACCAAAAAAATGTTTCACGCTGCTTATTATTTCCTTTGCCGCCTCAGATGCGAAAGCTATTATCCTATTATTTTTATATTTGTAATCAAAGAGCAGTAACCTTTGAAAAATGGCAGGTACTTCTTTCTACATCAATCTCTCTCGATACCTAGTTTTTTAACACCTAACGCCATATTCCTTTTATTGTATAGATCAGATTTTATATTTTTCTACGACGGAAATTCTTTGATAGTATCATCACTTGCATCCTTTAAATAAATTACAGCTTCACGACATACGGATGGAATAGTCTTCTTGAAATCTTCGGTAACCTTTGTTTTACAAATCGAAATAATCATTTTTACTTCGTTTTTAAAATATCTTTCTGGGCAACTATGTACTGTTCATTTAATCATTTGACTTTATGTTTTCATAATAGTAACAGTTCTATGACATTTAGGACACTTGACACAACGCTAGTAAGTGGAGCCATTCTTATATCCTTTTTTCTGGTAATATTGATGGCCTGCTAAAAGTAGTACGCGTCCTCCGCGCTTAGAAGTCTAAAAATAAAAATTAAATAAACCGCTTCTCGTAGACGGAATCTCAGCCATATTCAGAAGTAAAATAACTTGCACTGTCAAAGTCACTTCAATATCCTTTTTATAAATAACTTTTGATAAAGTCATGCACTTGTAACAACTGACCAACTACTAATGAGATAGAATAAACTCATTTGTATTTCAAAGTAACTGCAGAAATATAGGGCAAATAGAGGGTAGATTTTGAAAATGTAGCTCTAATAGCAATAAATTTAGGGTAGATGAGAAAAATTTTGTGTTTTACTGTCCATTTAGGGTTGAACGTGGTTTAAAGATATTCAAAAATAAAAGTCCATGTTCAACCAATGAGGGGTTGAACATGGACCACATTTAGGGGTTCAACATGGTCGGGGGTAAAAATTGCGGGGTTGAACATGGACTATACCTGGGGGTATAGTCCATGTTCAAGCCCACAGCACCCCAGCAACTTTCAGCACCCCAGATTATTTTGAAGATAATAAGAGCCGAAGATCTACTGCGAATGGCAAAAAGCGTATTAGTCACTCATACGCGAGTTGGTTCCAGTGTCGTGTGTTACGTATGGTCATGAGTCATGATACATATTCCCATTTTACAAGCTTTTATTTGGTTTCACCTGTTCGTGTCTATCTGTAATCGAATCTTGCAAGTTAAATTTGACCCACTTCCTGGTTTTCGATTGAGCTGAAATTTTACATGCAGATGTAAATCAGATGACAATGCAATATTATTATAAAATGGAGCTGATCTGACGATGGAGGCGGAAGGCGGCCATGGGAATTCAGTAATAAAACAACGCAAACCTATTGAGTTTGGGCTCGTTTGGTTTGTCTTGACAAGGACTCTGTCCTAGATGATATCCAGATTAATAATAGTTTGTTTAAAATAATAATAATACTTGTCTTTGTCTTTTAAGATACAGACAAAAACAAGTATTATTATTATTAACTTAACCCGAGTCCAATAAATTTACTTTATGCCTTTGTTTTTCTTTTAGTTAGGTACTTGTATGGCTTTCAGATACTATTTAAATTACCTTTTAACTCCGTTGCTTTCTGGTGAAGCCATTAATGAGTCCAAGTAGCAAAATACCTGCAACGACTATATATTTTAACAGAATTAAATTGTGTTTATGTTTCGGTATAATTTTCCCACATAAACTACTTTATTTTATTTATTTATTATTGCTGAATGGGCTGCGGGGCAATGGGGTTATTTCCCGGAAGCTTCGCCGCTAGAGAGCGCTGTGTTTGTTACTTGTCAAAAGTCTTTTATAAAAACATGTGCATTGTGTGGACGAATTTTTAAGTATTTGCGTGTTTTTTTTTTCATCTATTTGTGTTGCTTCACAATACTACGGCCTTCTATATACTACGGCCGCAATATCTTGGCAAGTCTGAACTGCACTACGAGTCTGCACAAGTCTGCACTACGAATTTTCGCGCATGTTCTCTCATTCACACTCGCCTCATGTCACCGTTTTGTTCCTAAAAAATGTTACTGCGCAACCTTCCGCGCGAAGTTCGGACTCGCCAAGATATTTCGGCCTTAGTGTACCTGACGTATCGCCCAGTTGAAGGAGGAGTTGAAAAAAGAGGAGTATCGCAACAAGGAAAGCCAAGGTTGTCACAAGGTACATTATATTTATCAACTTGTAGCCGTATTATGTTTATAAGTTATGAAATAAACTTAACTCATTATTTTTTTGCTTTTTAATTATAATAAGTAATGATAAACAAGATTTGAAGCTACCTGTTAAAAAATGTATGGTTATATGAAAAAAAAAAATGTTTTTTCTTCACAGGTTGGAAGCTTTTTTATTGTTATTAATAAAAAAAGTCTTATTTAATAAGAGGTATTGTACCAACCTGTCGTCTTAGAAGTGATTTCTTTGAACAGTTACCCACATAGCTAACAAAAATCACTTTATTTGAAGTTAATTAATTTCAGTCCATTTTCCCACTTTCTCTTCATGTGAAAATTACTTTTGAAGAATTTGTCAACGCCTATTTGTTTGCATCCAAAGGCCACGACGTCCATTATTTTGACACAAAAAAATAAAATATTTTTTATTGTCTAGTTTGGCAGTTCGTTTGTAACAAACACTAAGCGCCATCTACACGGAACTAATTTGACAGTTTCTTCCCCATTGCGTAACGCACTATCAACTGGATTCGGTTTTTTTTGACAGTTCAACAATATTAATTGCGATATTTACGTTGTTGATCAGACAAATTTTTAGACAAACATATGAAGCAATGGGTTAGCAATTTGCTTCAAAATGATTCAGATTCCGATTACGCGTGATAGCGATAGCGTGTTACGCAATTAGGGTGTTGCTCTTCACCTCGATCACGCCTGACGGAAATTCTATATGACTTATTCGAAATATTTAGTTGGTAATTCAATTAAAACGTCATTTCGACCAAATTGAACTATTTCGGAACCTTACTGAAATAAATTACTCCCTCATTCATCTTCATCATTTAAGGAGGAAGCGTCAGGGTAGCCCGCGTAATTCAAATTTTCTTACGTTTTTTGCAATTTGCAAGTCAGTATTAAGTTGTATGTTAAATAAAGTATGATTTGCGGCCGTAAAAAAAAATGTTTTTACAGAATTATATACAATATAATCAGTAATACAACTCCTTAAGTTAGTATAATCCTAAAATGTCAAGATTTCATGAAATAGTCATTTTTTGGGATTACCTGGTCTTAAAGAGTTGTATTGATCACCTTAATGATTCTAATTATGTAAATAGATACTTGTTACGACCGCAAATTATAATTTGATCAACGTACAATATAATACCGACTTGTAAATTGCAAAAAACGTAAGAAAATTTGAATTTCGCGGGCTACCCTGACGCTTCCCACTTAAGCGATTTCAATTTATCAAATTATGTGATCCAATTTGAACGTCATGAGTGTCCATTGTCTAGTCCCCATAATCCATTAATGTGTCAAATTATGTCCTCTCATTATCTATTATAGTGTGCAGTGGAGTATTAGGTATGACTTCCTTAAACGCGTTACACAAATAGATTAGATTAGTAGTCTTCCGTACTTCAAAAGTAAAAAACAGAACCCTTATAGGATGACTTCGTTGTCCGTCTGTGCGTCTGTATGTCAGCCTGTCAAGACCTTTTTTGTCAAGAACGCGTGGAGGTATCAAGTTGAAATTGATATCAAATACAAAGGTCCGGTATAGTCCCTTGAAGCTCTAAAAAAATCAAGCTACTAAGTCAACGCAATACAAAACACGGCTATCTATGCGACATATTTTGATCCTTACGAGTAAATCAAAACCTTCTACTAGGGCACTTACCGTTTACCTAGAATCATGAAATTTGGTAAGAAGCGAGGTGTGATAGCACAATTAAAGGAAAAAGTCTAATTATAATTGTTTTTAGATTTTTTTTCTAGTAAAATGTGGGTGTACTTATAATTACTTACAACTCTGCCCAACTTATGGAAACAAGGTGTGATGCTATGTTTAAAAATAGTTTTTTGTTAATACGAACTTAAATTTGCAGTTGGAGAATTGTCCGTGACGTACTTATATCAATGTATTGGAGAACATGTCTTTCAAATACGATGTTAAGTTTGTTTTTGGGATAAATTATTTTCAACTACGGAGGTTCCGTAGTTGAAAATTATTTATCTAAATTTCATTGTGCGTGGACCGACACGCACTAAGCCATTTTTTTTGCTTCTATACTATCGTATAGTCGTGCGTGCCCACGTGCCCGTGCAACAGGAACCCCAATCTAAACTAGATAGGTATTAATCAGAGAATACAAAAAAAAAAATCAAATCGACTTGGATGGAAATTGTCATGGGATCTGAATTTCAGTTTATGACCACTGAATTCCGAAATTAAAGTTATTTCATAACGATGAGTTAATTTCTATTTGAAGTCGATTTTTTTTTTAATTATTTTTATTTCGTAATTTTTAATTTTTAGTAAAAACTGGAATATTTGTTTGCAATAAGTAATTAATAGTTTTGTTATGAATATTGCACTAGAATTTGACCGTTTTGAGATGTTTTCCCTTTGACACCACACCCGTAGCTCGTATCAATAAGCCAGGCCGTCACACTTACAAATAGTCTTGAAAACTACTAAACCGATTTTGATGAAACTTGCATTGTTCCCTGAGTTAAAGTAAATGTAAGCAAATAAAAATTAAATGGTCACGATCCGATTAAAAGTTTCCGAGAAATGCGTGGACAAACATACATACATACATACAAACATACATACTTAATTTTTTATTTCATCATTGATAAAATTTTGTATATTTGTTTGGAAGCCCTAATAGATTATCATAATTATGTGAATATATTGCAGTTTCAATAATATTACATACATGCATACTTACGTATCGAATTGATAACCTCCCGCGTTCTTTTTTTTTGAAGTTGTTTAACAACATAATGCCGTGTCCCACGGCCCGTCGGTCGAGGCCCGTCGCGGTCTGACCCTGTTCAGGCATTTCGCGGCCCGTGCCGAGCATTCCACGGATCATCCCATACATTCAATCGGACGGGCGACAACAGGCCACCACAGGCCGACTGTTCCCACGGCCTGGCGCGATTTGGCCTGTGAGAAAGCGAGCCGTGCGACCGTGGCATAACAAAGATCACTACAAAGTCATAATATTTCCTATTTAACTCGACCATCTTCTGGTAATAGGTACTTGTACCTACATCGCGTCATTTGCAATTTAACGTACAATTGAAGTAATCGTTTCCCTTCTTAGTTACAATTGCAGTTAATTATGGACTTGTAGATCTTTTGTAGGTCATTTAGGTACGTTACGATATAAGTTCGGCCACTATAATGCTTTAGATTCATGGGTGTTTCTCCGTTTTGGCTAAAAACATATCATTGCATATTATTTTTTTCGTCTGAAAACAATAAATTGAATGTTTTGCTAAAAATTATGATGGGATGACCTTGAAGGTGCATTATTCAACAAATATATATATATTTTTTTACAATTTTTTTTTTTGATTTTTTTTACTTATTATATTTGGGCAGTTATTAGTTTAAAATTATCGGCTCGTATTTTTTTCATTCCGTCGCTTGTATAAATTACGACACCAAGACTTTAAGTGGTGGTGTTTGGAAACGGAGGTGAATGACGATTTGCGTGATGTTTTGTTAGTTTTCTTTGTATTCGACCGGTATATGCATAATATTGAATAATGCACCTTCAAGTTCATCCCATGAGAGCTATTTAGCAAATCAGCCTCAGTGTTAAATTGTTTCCAGAAAAAACATATGCCACCGGAAAGTGTTTTTCGCCAAAACGGAGAAACACCCTTATACTGAGAATGAGGAGCTCGTGGCTAAGTAATAACAGCCGCACAGGTCGATCCATCAGGTTAAGCTACGCTTGCCGGGGTTGGTCTGTGGATGGGTGACCATCTTTTCATACCGAGACTCCTCCGTGCCTCGGAAAGCTCGTTAAGCCGTTGGTCCCGGCTGTCATTCGAGGATCTTTGACAGTCGTTACGGGTCGTCAGAAGCCCGAAAGTCTGACAACCGGTCTTACCAAGGGGTATTCCCAGTAACTGGGTTGTGGAGGTCAGATAGGCAGTCGCTCCATGTAAAATACTGGTATTCAGCTACATCCGGTTAGACAGGAAGCCGACCCCAACATAGTTGGGAAAAGGCTAGGCAGATTGATTGGAGGTCATGGCCATGGTGGCCATGGGAACTCAGTAATAAAACGATGCAACCCTATCGAGTTTGGGCCCATTTGACTTGTCTTGACAAGGACTTTGGTCCTAGATGATATCCAGACTAATAAAAGCTTGTATTTAAAAACAAATTACGTTTAAATAATACACTTGTTTTCCATTTTAATTACTTTTCTCCTTGTAAAGTAAATATTTTCACCTTTTATTACCTACTTAATTATTGTATTTTCCTATACGATTGCTATCTAAGGACTAGTTCTTAGATAATAATAGTTCTAGTTCTAACCACCGCAACAACGTGGATGTCAGTACTTAATTGAATCGGATTCTGTTCACAATTTCAAGGGTTTTCATTTTTTTCATGCAGAATCCTAATTATTTTTCTAAAATAAAAGCAGCTAAGTTACTTCTTATAACATTATCTGTTGGTAAAAGTCCCGTCAAAATATGTTCAGCCGTTTCGGAGATTAGCCGATCAAACAGACAGACAAAAAAACATCACAACACAATGTCAAAATAACAGCTTTTTCATTCATATAAAAGTGTATACGGTACTTGTAACAAAAAAAAATAGATTTCTTTTGTGTCTGTCTGTTTGTTCCGGCTAATGTCCGAAACAGCTGAACAGATTTTGACGGGACTTTAGAAAATTAAATTTCTCTTAAAAAAATTAAATTTTTATTTAAAAAATTCTTTGGGAAGTAAATCTATATTTACTTCGTACTCCTACACGTTTTAGCAATGAATAAAAGAAAATAATGCCGGTTCTAACACTGGGTGACACCGAAGTATAAAAGCCTAAATAAAAGCGCATTGTTGAATTTTCAACACTCGGCTCAGTGTTGAGAGTTGAAAATCCAACAGTTCAATACTATTTAGGCGTCCATTTAGGTGTTTCCTAATGCTAGTAAAAACAGATATGTATGAGAAAAAAATATTGTGGCTGTCAAAGTAACGAACGCCATCAGCTTGTATGAGAGATCACTATAATAAAAATCATAAATTTATTCATTCATTCATTCATTCATTCATTCACTCACTGACAGACAACGATCAGCCTAAAGCGCTGGGACTGGAGCATAAAACTTTGCACAAGGGTTCCTTATAAAATAAAGAAAGTGAGAACTAAGGAAGGTTTTTCGAACACTCAAGTGATGAAAGTTTCTCATTTCTATCGATAAGAAATACCAACGGTCACATTTTTTTTTGTTTTATAACAAAATCCTTTTATTCATTTAGAACGATACCTTATGCAAAACTTTATTGTAGAATACATAATTTATCATAACATAACATAACATACACTATTTGCGTGGGAAAAAAATTAAAAACTACGAAGTCCTCAAAATGGCAGTGGACAATTTATTTTCTGCACAGCCTCCGGAATACTGGGCGCAGGGCATCAACAATCTACCAACTAGATGGGCCAGAGTAATAGAGTTATTTGGGGATTACATTACTGATTAATTATTGTAAGTTATCAATAAATTCATTAAGTTTTTTATCTTGATGCAAGACTATTCCGCCAACCTGATATAAGTTGCATTACACTGCACAACACCAAAATTTATGTCGTGTGCTCAACTTCCATATGTCACTGCAGGGATCCGCAAACAGTTAGGTATATTTGGCCTCCCCCCGGTAGGTTCACGCATTGTCGAGGCGGGGGGAGGGTGAGGGGGGGAGGGGGCTCAGGAGCCGTGGCTTAGTCACCCGCGTTGAAGCGAAGAGGACCCTGAGGAGGGGCCGCTCGTCAGGGCTTTTTCCAGGAAGCCGACGACGTAGCGGCCAACAAGTAGGTTGAGGTGCCGCTTGGGCGACATCTCAACTGAGGCGGGCCGCGATGTCGTATGGGAGGCATCACGGCTGAGGGTTGGAGGCCGCGGCCGGAGAGGAGTGCCTTCCACGGGATGGCGGTCGCGGTGAGGCCGCAGGGGAAGAGGAGAGTTGGTATTTCGTTGGCCGCTCTGCGGCCGAAAAGTATTAGGCGGCTGGGCCACTGACCTGACCGGTCGCAGGGGAACTAAGGGTGCCTGGACGCGGGGTTGTCTAGCGCCCATGTGCTAGTTTCTTTTAGAATAGAATAGAATAGAATCATTTATTTGCCAATAATGTAGGTATACCGATATGATGGTATTTTGGTAAGTGTCCCGATACATTTTGCCTTACGGCATGCAAAAATTATTTAACATAAAAACATATTAAACTAAACAAACAAGAAATTTAAATGTCAATAAAATACAAAAAAATAATAATAATAATAATTCCAAATGTCAATAAGTTAATTTTAAGTATAATTTAAAAACAAAAATCTCAATAACAAGCTAACAATGTCAACAAATTAGGTTTAACAATTACAGAAAATTCTATTGTAAATGTCAACAAATTAGGTCTATTAAAACAGTATAAACATCGTTATCCGAAAGTGTCATTAATGAAGTCTTTAATTGTGTAGTAACACTTGTCTAGTAGCAGTCTTGTCAACTTTTTTTTAAAAACGTTGGTGGGTAAATCTTTTAAGTGTAGTGGTAGTTTATTATATATTATGGGACCCATGATTAAAATATTGTTTTTTAGTAAAGACGTTTGGTAACCACCTGTGTAAAGTTGGTTTTTATATTGTGACCTTAGTGGTCCTGAGCGTTGACGTTTATCCGCTACTGACGTAAACAGGTGCTTGTTCGTTTTGACAAACATGGCAACTTCCAGAACATACAACGAAGGCAATGTCAGAATCTTTAGCGATTTAAAAACAGGTTTACAGCTTTCTGTCGTTTTGAGACCTGTCATTGATCGCATACAGCGTTTTTGGGCTCTAAATATCCTTTCTCTTTCACTGCAGTTTCCCCAAAATATGACACCGAATCTTAGTGTGGAAGCCACTAGACCGTGATATGCTGTCACTAATGTATTCAAATTAACTTTTTTTGATAAGTTATAGAGTGCATATGCCGTTGTACTTAATTTATTGCATACGTATTCAGCATGATGCTTCCATGTCAGTTTATTATCTATGTGAACTCCTAAGAATTTTGTTACTGTTATAGTAGTATCAACGTTTTGGTCGTTATATTTAATAATCATATTATCAGGCTCTAGCCGTTGATAGAAGTGCATGACTTGTGTTTTTTTGAGATTTATTACTAAATTATTCCTGTTAAGCCAATCAATTATAGTTTTAAGGGTATTATTTATATCTTTTTCGTACTTCGTTTTATCTGTGCATTCAATTAAAGCTGTGCTGTCATCTGCAAATAATGTCATTGGATGATGAATTTGACTCGGTAGATCGTTAATGTACAGCAGGAATAACAATGGCCCAAGTACACTACCTTGCGGAACCCCAAACTTAGTTATCCTACCAGAGGATAAATATTTGAGTTCACGCTTAGTTTTAGTGCATATTCTTGATATTTCTGTGTACTGTTTTCGATCAGTGAGGTAAGACTTTATCAGGTTTAGTACGTTGCCTCTTATGCCATAATCTTCAAGTTTATTCAACAAGGTGTCATGTTCTACAAAATCGAACGCCTTTGTCATGTCAGTGAAAATTGCACATACAGGGTTTTTTTTATCCACATTATTCATGATTACTTTTAAAAGATCAAATATTGCCATGTTAATATTTTTATTTTTTCGAAAGCCCTTTTGCTCTTCGCATAGAATATTATTTTTGATTACGAATGAGTAAATAGATTCATATAGAATTTTTTCGAAAATCTTTGAAAATACTGAAATCAAAGCAATTGGTCTGTAGTTTGACATATCTTCCTTATTGTTTCTTTTATGTAATGGTTTTATGACCACAGTTTTCAACTGATCTGGAAATATGCCTGAGCTTATACATTCATTTATTATATGACTCAACGGTTTAGCTATAATATCAGAAACATATTTTACTGCCGCGGTAGAAACTTCGTCGTAACCAAAACTTTTTTTATTTTTTAAATGTTTTATTACGCGTATAATATCTTGAGGAACTACTGGGGGCATGAAAAGCGAATTCCTAATATTAGTATTGCTACTTGTTTTACCCAAACGCTTCCTAGTCTGCACCTGATCAACGAAGAAATTGTTAAATGACTCCGCAATTTTCTGAGGGTTTTTCACTGGCTTATTATCTTTATTTATTTGTAAAATAGGTTCTTTTAATCGATTGTGATCATTAATTATCTGCCAAGACACCTTCGATTTATTTTGAGAACAATTAATAAGGTAATTATTCTGAGCTTTTTGAGTGAGATTTATTATTTGTTTTAGTTTCCGGGAATAATTTTTAAATGTATTTTTACTTTCACTGGAAGGTGCTTTTCTATATTTCCAAAGTAAGTTTCTTTGTTTCCTGCTAGAAATCCTTATTCCACGCGAAATCCATTTTACTTTTTTTTCAGATTTTATATTAATTAATTGTTTTGGAAAGCACAAATCATAAAATAAACGAAATATGTCAATAAACTTATCGTATGCCTCATTAGGGTTGTCTGTTTCGAATACTTCTGAAAAAGACAGACATTGAAGGTGTTTTTTAAATAAATCTAAATTTTCTTTACTTAAGTTACGTTTGTGAATATGCCAAGACTTTAGTATGCATGTTTTGTTCACCTGTATTTTTAAAAACTGAGCGGAGTGGTCAGATAATGCAAAATCTATTACTTCACTCACACATTTTTGTCTCGAATTATGAGCAAAATTATCTAGACAAGTGCCACTTTTAGGTCTAGTCGGTTCCCTGAATTCTAATTTAAGATTATAGGTAAGTAATAAATTTTCAAAGTCCAATACTACGTTATTTCTCTTTAGTGTGTTAATGTTAAAGTCCCCGCACAGAACAATTTTTTTACTGGACTTAGTACACAATTGCTTTAGTAAGATATTCAAATTATCCATAAAAGAATTTATACATGTCATATTCGGAGGTCTATAAATGCATACAACAATTAATCCCTGTTGAGATAATTCTATTGCACAATATTCAAATACACCTGTGATAGACTTATTATGGAGTTCCTTATATTCGTATCTATTTCTGATAAGGATACACGCTCCCCCACGCTTCTGATGGGATCTTGAATAACACGCTGCAAGCTTGAAATTAGGAACTTTAATTAACGATTCCTGTCCGGACGTTACAAAGTGTTCAGTAATACACAATACATCGATGTCAATGTTTTTTTCAGTGCTTAACTCTTGGATATGCAGTGTCAACATATCAGATTTATTCAGGAGTCCTGCGATGTTTTGGTGCATAATGTTCAAATGTTTATAATAGAAAAAACTGATCACTCTTTGACTTAATTTTCTCCTGCTCAATCGGAATCTCAGTAGTACTAGTCTTGGCAGGGTAATTGCTATTATGAGTCACGATTTTTGTCATTGGCGAACCTTCTCGAGGAAAGATTAATCTGTAGTCATACCTTATCCTGTTCATAATCTGGTTAAATATGTTTCTCCATCCGTATTTATTTACTTTCCCAGTATTGTAGGAAAACATTTCGTGCGATAGAGTAGCATTGCTATCGAAAAAATATGCGTATTCATTATTTTTTATGTCTGACAAAAGGAGGTTATTGAATAACTCCACTTTAAAATTATGTATTAATGCACCTTTTACGTAAATTGGAGTGCAGATAACAATATTAGTGTGGGTTACATTTTTCAGCGAGCAGTTTAAGTTGTGAAGTATATTTACATAATCACCATTTTGTAGATCATTTTCTCCGATGAAGAGTAGGCAGTAGTCATTCATTGAGTAGTCTTTTAATTTGTGTTCAATGGTCTCTAAGAAATCTGTTGACGTGACGTTAGGTACTAAATAATGACAATACTGAAAGTGACGAGAGAATACTTCTTCGATTAAAGGTAATGTCCCTCTTGTGCAATTGCTGCTGATAATGGATAGTCTATTTTTAAGTGTTGCGCCTGCCAAGTTTTTATATGCAAAATTACTCACTTGCGCCGCAGTTTCACAATTATGCAGGTTCATAGATTCACAGGAGTTAATACGCTCTGTTAGTAATGCGATCTCCTGTTCTGCAATCTGTAATTTCTTTTGAATTACTAATAATTCCTGTTCCAGGCGAAGTATATACTCACTGGTCTCTACTTTCAATGAGGGCGATGATGGTAAGGAACTCAAATTGTGTTGCTGTAGCAGGGATTGCTTCTTTTTCTTTGTAATTGAACCTGGATTTCGAAAAATGGCAGAAGATTGGCACAGGGACTTTAAGGTGTTGATTTCCGTTGATAATTTGTTTATCTGTTTATGTAGATCGGCGTTTTCTAACAATACATTTTCTAATTCAGTCTCCGTACTTTCCAGTTTCAGGGTGAGTTGAGCAATTGTATCCCTCATATCTGAGGTAGTTATCAAATCATTTGTAGTAGTTTGGTCAACACTCCTAGATAATTTATTGGGAGTTATATAGGACTCATCAGATGATTCACTGTCAGTGTTAATGTGGGAGTCAGATAACATTGTGCTATTTGACTGTATTGGTACTTGTTCATTAGGTGATGGAGTCTTCAAAACAGTTTGTTTCTTACGTAAGGTAATGCCAGATAAAATGTCGGTTTTAGCATATTTTTTGGTTCTGATACACATCTTGCATCTCCATTTCTGTTTTGCTTCTGTGTCTTTGAGTCGATATGTGTGTTCTGGGTACCCATCACAATCGAGTTCATATCTGTTGTCACAGGCAGCGCACAATGCTGTACTTTTAATGTCTACCTTCTTCTTACATTTGTGACATATTACACGTGTTATTTTACGGTCGGTACTGCCGTTGCTTGATGTACTGATCGAAGACATAGTTTGAGTAATTTTAAATTAAATTCTAAATAAGAATTTTTGATCTTCCCAAAAGTGGATGTTGTCACTGAGGTTAGAACTCGCGACCACTTGAACGGCGCAAGTAAAGTGACGAAAGGAGAAGGCCTATGCCACTAGGCTAACTGTGCCGTAGCAAATGCGATGAATTTTGTTAATGGTTGCGGTAGATTTTATTTGCCGAAATACGGGGTGTAAGGTTCAAAATCGCGTATCTTTTTTGCCGATGTTTGGTCGGTTGAAGTTCAAACACGAATGAATCACTTTTTCACTGTCTTTGTTGTTACTGTTTTTTTGGATTGCACTTATTGTTAGGGTCACAAAGTGTTTTAAATGCACTATTATTATGTAAACTAGTTGTTTATTTTAAATTGTCACTTGTTATTGTGTTTTGTTGGTGGTTATTGGGACAGATTCTGATGTATTGATTTGGACATAACTTCACAGTTTATGTATAAAACTTGTTGAAAACACTGTCTCTAAGTTATTGCTTTTAGTTTTATTGGTACACTTATTTTTATAAACTTTTATACACTAATAATATTTTTAAAGTATTTCTAAAAACAGAGCGTTTATCGTAACGTCAGGCTTGACTCAGCGCCCTAGGGAGTTTCGTCCCTGGGGTGGTCACGACGTGCCATGTGTTCTGGTGTGCCGGTGGGTAGGCGGGTCCGGTGACGGACAGCCGCGGCGGGTTCGCGGTGAGTGCTAACGCGTGCCCGTGTTTCCGCCACAAGCGGTAGAGGAGTACACCGTGGAGTTTTAGTGGGTTGAAGTCCCACTATCTCCCCGTGGTAGTGCAGTAAGCATGAGCATTTCTCCACGGAAAAAAAATGTATATTTGGCCTCACACACGCTGAGTTGGACTCCCATTTGGTACAACCTTGAGACGCACAGCCCCCCACTTGGCATTGATTTAAAGTATGTCATAGTGTCACTTTATTTCTTTAATAAGTTCTTCTCATTTTGCGTCGCCGTGTGGCATAAACAGGACTTTAGTATGAAAGCGAATGCAGCGTAAATTCCGCGACTCATTTTACGCGACTCACAGCTCAAAGAATTACGTTCGTTTGGCCTCAGCCTAAACCTAATTACAGAAACAATTAAAAAGCCATTGTATCTCGCATAGACAAGCGTTTCCGGCAGTTGATGAGTTAAGTATGTTTTTATTTTTTGTTTATTCGCAACTTTTTAGAGTTCCGTACCTCAAAAGGAAACAACAGAACCCTTACAGGATCACTCTGTCTGTCTGTCTGTCCGTCTGTGACAGCTAATTTGCTCTGAATATAACGGACCGATTAAGTCGAAATTTGGTGCACGTATGAATTTCTGTGACCCGAAATCGGACGTGTAACGTAAATAAATGAATTTTTAATATAAGGGTCAATTTTTGGGGCAAATAAGAAAATTGAAAAAAGTTTTAAGAAGACTATGATCTTAAAGTAACAGTGTAAATCTCTCAATATTGTACGTACAAACTTACATTTGCAGTTGGAATGTGTGGGAGAACATGTTTGTCAACTACAATGTTAAGTTTGTTCTTGAAATAAATTCATCCCAACTACGGAACCCCTCATTGTGCGTAGTCCGACACGCCGTTTTTTTTTTATATATTCATGTAATTTGTCGTCATTTAATTGTGTGTTGTGCCACAGGTTAATACAGATGGGATACTCCGCAATTTAGATATGAAGCTACAAGTTCGTAGCGGGCCCATCTCACTGGGCCAATTTACGTACGTACGTCAAAATGAAGGCAAAAAAAAACTATATTGCGTTGTATTTGGCTGCATAAATAATAATGAAGATTCGAACTCACATTTTATTAACATCCAAAGGACGACGAAAGGTAATTGGAAATGCACATTTCATTTATTCATAAAACAATTTACATTGTGTTGAATAATACATGCAACTTACTCATACATATAATGAACTATAGATTATTAATTGACATTTCAAGTAATATTCAAGTATAGTGCTAAATAGTTATAATATAATGTCACAGGTGTAAGTATATTGTCAAAATAGATTTAAAAAAAAATTAATGTCAACACAGATTTAAAATGTTATGTCAAACAGGTTTAAAATGTAATGTCACCCAGGTTTAAAAGTATAATGCCAAAACAGGTTCAAAATATAATGTCACATAGGTTTAAAAATATAATGTCAAACAGGTTTAAAATACTCGTATAATGTCAAACAATTTCGAATGTAAATCATTTATTGTTGTTTGACATTAGTTCCGAAATATTATAAAGACATTTTTCTAATAAAAAGGCTTTTAATTTTGTTTTAAACAAGTGGGTGTTATAAATCAGCACGTATTTCTGTTACTGTTTTTATTGTTGCACTCCTGCTACTACATAGAACCTACTTAATTTATATACCTTTTTTTAGATAATTTGATGGAAATTAATTCTGTACTTAAAAAAAAAACAATAATTTAATGCATCAGAAACGATAAAACATCAAAATAGTTTTTTTAAAAATCCCGTCAATCTAGTGTGAAACCTGAAAACATTGCGGCTTACGAAAAATCAATTAATTGAGTCAATTTTTTTTTAATAGATTCTTTTCAGCCGTAGGAGGAAGCATAATTATTGAAAATGGCTCTTTTACTCAAAATAGTTTATTATGATTAACAAAAAAAAAACCGGTCAAGAGCGTGTCGGACCACGCACAATGAAGGGTTCCGTAGTTGGGATGAATTTATCTCAAAAACAAACTTAAATTAACATTGTAGTTGAAAAACATGTTCTCCCATACGTTCCAACTACAAATTGTCCATAGTTAAACGAAATGGATCCAACCCACAACATAACGCTTAAATCCAACCAAATAACTTCCAAAGAATGGCAAACACTGAGTCGTACTTTATCAGCAGCACTTCACAGTGTGAAGTGCTGCTGATAAAGTACGACTCAGTGTTTGCACGCATATTGACCGACATATTGACCTAGGGAAATTGTCGGATGAGGCCAGACCAACTGCAGATTTAACGAATGACTTGTATGACGTTCTGAATTCAAGCAAAATAAAATGTGGTTTCAAACAGCTTTCAGACTAATTAAGGACCAAGAAAACGTACTTAATAATGCCACGGAAATGTTTACAGCTACTAAAGGTATAATAATAATAAACATTTATATCTCTTCCACAAAGGTGCCTTAAAAATATGTAGAATAAACCGAAAGACGGGAAAAAATAATACGGGGCATATAAAATCTTTTGTGAATTTTCAGATATCTATAATGTCAATTCAAATGCTTTACGAGGACTTAAAAAAAGATGGCTTTAAATATTTGATGACACGAAGATTAAACCTAGAAAATTTGGATTTTTTTTTTGGAACAATTAGACAACAGGGTGGATCCTGCAGTGAGTCTACACTAAATCAATTTAGACGAGCTTTTTTAAAGCTGTTTTTAAGTAACATGCTCAAAAGCTCATCGTTTTCTAACTGCGAAATGGGTGTTTGTGATATACTGCTCAAAGCCGACGATTCGCACCCGAATTAGTCCGATACCGATGATCGGCACGACTAATGCCTGTCACTGTCCTAATGAGTCGCGCTGAGCGAGACGGAGATAACCCTTCCGATTATCGGTATTGGATCAAATACCTTAGAACCCAGGTACAGATTACTGTGTTTAGGTTACTTACAAATCACCCGGCCAGCTCCTACACAATACCATAATCATGTATACATATTTTAAAGTCTGCGCTAATCAAGATAGTGGAGATTACATTACCATTTTTGGGTGTTGGCTCCTGGACTATCTTGTTCGCATGACATTTCCTTCCAGATTTGATACGTATATTAGGTATATATGCCTATTTTCTTAGGCTAAAGTACAACATATGTAGACATTGGTTAAATAAATTAAAAAAAATGTTTTTTGATCTACATACCTACTAATAAGTAAGTACCAAGCCAAGGTTTAATTGTAATGTCATTTGTTCACAAAAGTAGAAAATTAAAGTAAATTATTATTATTTAAAGGATGAACGTGGTCAGAAGGTATAAGAGTTACGCGATAGAAAGAGTCAACTTGTAGGTGAATCAACTATATTCACCACAATCAGCTATATTTAGGTAATAAGCGCTGTGCAACCTGAATTGCACTTTATTGTGTCGTAGCAAGAGTCGCTTTTTATTTCAGTGATTTTGCGGAGTGTCCCATCTGTATTAATCTTTGGTTGCGCTTTGTCTTTTGTGAGCACTGACTATGTTTTATCTATCAATTCTGGGCTAAAATACCAAGAAATCTAGACATTCTTGATGGATTTTCCTTATGTACAAAATTAACCATAAATGGGTACAAATTATTCAAATGCCATTATTATCAAACAAGAACATAGTTTTCATTCACACATTGTGTCTAATTTAAGGGAAGTGTGTTTGTCTTTCTGTTTATTTGTAACAGTTTGATATTAACATCTTTGTGTTTATTGTTTATGGAACTACTTTCTTGGAGGCCTTGAGGTATGAAAAACAATGTATCAGCTGGTTGGTCCATGCAAATTGTTGTGGAAGTCAAAGTCAAAAAGTTTATTGCGAACTAAGTGTACAATTTTGGTGTTAATAGTAGTAAGACAGAGTTCATGGTCTTCAGGTCTGGCAGCACCAGGTGTGCCACTACTGTCCCTCCTCTCCTAATGAACGGTCACCCGATAAAGAGGGTATATAAATTTAAATACCTGAGCCATCTGGTTACTGATGATCTGAAAGATGATATGGATCTAGAGAGGGAGCGCAGAGCATTGTCAGTTAGGGCGAATATGCTGGCGCGCAGATATTCTCTATGTACAGACGCAATTAAAATAACCCTTTTTAAGGCGTACTGTACAGCACTGTACTCGGGAGCTCTGTGGCTCACATATACCCAAAAGGCTTACAATGCTCTGCGTATTCGATACAATAATGCATTCAGGGTATTGTTGCGTTTGCCGCGCTTCTGTAGTGCCTCGGCAATGTTTGCAGATGCACGCACTGACGGTTTTGATGCACTATGGCGTAAGAAATCTGCCTCGCTACTCCGCAGGCTGCGTGGCAGTCCCAACACTATCCTGCAATCGATAGCTGCCCGGACAGATAGCCCGCTAGTGTGAGCGCTTGCAAATCGCATCCGATCTATTTTAGTTATTAACTACTAACATAGGCTAAGCTATTTTGTTACTAACACTGTAGACCGCATTGTAATCTGAATTAATAAAGATTATTATTATTATTATTTTATTTTTACATTTCTCGGGACCCTGGGGTCCCGGACCTTTGGAAGGCGTACGAGGAGCCGAAGCCAACTCGCAGAGGCCCCTTAAATAATTTTAAATGATAAGGAGGCACCAACCGACGATTATCCCTGTATTCACTATGCAAGTGCACCTAAGGACAACCCCCGGTTGGTACAGCACTATTGTTGTACGTGGAAACAAAACATATTGGGTTATGGGTCTGGATGGCTAATGTGGATTGGGTAACTTGAACTACGGAAGTACTATGTCCCCTGCCTGACCAATGTTATATATTACAATAAAATAAATGGTAGGGGGTGACTTGCACACTCAATAATGCCCCTTCCCCCCCCCCCCCCCCCCCGGAAACGGCCGCTAGCACATAGTGACGTACCGACAAGGGGGCAACACTTCCTGAGGTGCTTGAGGAGTGGAGAGGTATTCCACGGCTATCAGAACAATCCCGGAAGTACGGTCAAGATCCCTACCAGCACCTTACTGGAATACTTCCTTCCTCTGAGCACGTTTGCTCTTGCGAATCTCCACTCAAGCCGGCCAATAAAGGCAAGAAAGAGGTGGGAGCTCTGTTCTTCGTCAGTGTTCACTCCAGCCGGCCAATAAAGGCAAGCCAGAGATGAGGACAAGATTTCTCTCGGGAGATAGGGTCCGTGGGGTCGCTACTGCCCAAGAGCTTATCTTTATTATGCCATGTTTATTAGCAGCCTTTTACAAGCATTGAAATTATCATTCGCCTGTCCTTATCATCCAAAAGTAGCATGCATTAAACATTATTATTCCTTAATTATTTTATTTTATGTTAGTGTAATTAAATCGAGAAATTATAAGCAGGTCAAAATGAAATGTCAATAATAATGAATTTAATACAATTATTCAGCAATATTAATGTCATCCTTTTCAGGTAGTACAAATTATAATAATTATTTTTATATGAAGAAAATAGGATAGCTTATCTTATTGTTTGTATAGGACAGATCGCCTTTTATGTACATGAGAGAAAATCGTTATATTAAGCTAGACTCTAAATATTCTTTTACTGAACAGATACATTTTACCACAGCGTACGGTCAAGAAAGGATAATGTTTAGCAATTTTTAAACACATTCATTTCCTTCATAGCGGGCGCATAGCTCATTTTCAAACACATTCATTTCCCTCATAGTGGACGCATGGCTCATTTTCAAACACATTTATTTCCCTCATAGTGGGCGCATGGCTCATTTTCAAACACATTCATTTCCCTCATAGTGGGCGCATGGCTCATTTTCAAACACATTCATTTCCTTCATAGCGGGCGCATAGCTCATTTTCAAACACATTCATTTCCCTCATAGTGGGCGCATGGCTCATTTTCAAACATCAAACACATTAACTTCCCTCATAGCGAGCGCATAGCTCATTTTCAAATACATTAATTTCGCTCATAGCGGACGCATAGCTCATTTTCAAACACATTCATTTCCCTCATACTCGTAGCGGACGCATAGTTCATTTTCGAACACATTAGTTTCCCCCATAGCGTTTTTAGTACGAGTAATTGTTTATTACATAAATAAAGCACATGGTTCATGATATACAGAACTTTCAAATTCCTACCTTGTTTAGTCCTTGCGATAAAGCTTGTACAAAAATAATCTAAAATTGTCATTTTAGGGAAGAAAACGGGCCCCATTTTCTTCATTTTTGAAGACAAAATTTTTTTTTTAAAATTTTACTCTGCTTGATTAGTTCTAGACGATGATATCCCACATGCCAGGATAAAAAAAAATATTGCATAATCAAAAGTTTATTGTATGGGGATTTAATTTTTAATTTAATTTAATTTTTATTATTTGTTGTTATAGCGGCAATTATCTATTGCCGCATCTATACACAATCTGTGAAAATTTTATATGTATACATTTTTAATTTTTTATTTGAGATGGGTTTGCTCTTGACGTTAGGTCAGAGGTGACAGAGTTCATGAGATAGGCCGCTGACAGACAGACGGACGGACAGCGGAGGCTTATGGTTCCAAGGCACCCTTCGAGTACGGAACCCTAAAAAATATTTAAAAATTAACTTACAGGCGCTTAACATTTTCATACCTTGACTGTACATTGTCAAGAACAACTTTCGTTGAATAAAACCATTTCACAAGGAGTATACTCCTTTTGCTTCCTTTACTTTCATAAGGTCATATACGCACACCGGTTGCGAGTACTACGCACCTGTCTGAGGAGCTGTTGTGTCAGATATAAAAATACGATATCACGACACTTCCAGTCAAATTAAATCATTTTCATTAGAACAAAGAAAATGAACAGTGTCAATGATACCATCACAGTAGCTGGCATGGAAGATAAGAACATAATGCAACATAAATATTTTTATCTTCATCTTGACAATATCTTCTCATTGTACCCTAGGTCATTATTATAATTTCAACCTCACTTCATAATTTATTCATCAACCAACACGCACTGGGCCCGCGTGGTGGATTACGACCCACTCCCTCTCACCGAGAGGAGGCCTGAGTCCCAGCAGTTATTGTTCTGACTCCTGTACTACACTTTACTCGGGATTTATACTAAAAATAAATAAGTAATCCAACTTTTATATCTATTAGAAGCAACGCGCCTATCGTTCGCCCAGGTGGCACGTCTCGCTGACGTCTCTCCTCTCCAACTCTAAACGTCTTCTTTTTAAAAGTGACAATTCGAATGTCATAGATATGGGCCGGCGCCCATAAATTACACAGGAACAATGAAACCTCTTCAGTACCTAGTTTTTCATGAAAAACATAGCGTCGACGAAGTGTTGGAAGGCCTTCCACAAGGTGGAAAAATGATCTTATAATGACCGTAGGAATTCGCTGGATGCGGGAAGCACAGAACCGGTCGAAGTCGCGGTGCTTGTGGGAGGACCATGTCGAGCTGTGGACGTCTTTCAGATGATGATGAAGAAAAATCTGATGATGAAGAAGAAGAATTATGCTCGTAACATTACAGGTTATAAGGAGATGATGACTGATGAAGATGACGTATTGCATAAGGAATAAGAGGACATGCTGCACCGAGCCCAAATAAATTAGGATAAAGGCAGGAATGATGATCATGACATATTTCAATTTTATCTCTAAAATAGCCAAGGCATTCACAATCCCTTTGGTATTGCAGACCCGTAGGTATCCTCCTAGTAATTACTAAACCCAGAAATCGAATTCGAGATCAAAAATGTAAATATAGAAATGTCATTGTCAAAGTGACAGTTCAGGGGTAGTCAACATTTTTCTAGGAATTCAATTTAAGTTTTTTTTTAATTTAGTGTTTTTGGAAAAACGCTAAGGCAGCGTGTCAAAGTTAAAAATATGGTTGCCTAAAGTAAGTCCTAATATTATAGGTTGTTGTAATAATATTAGGGTGTTGCAAGTGTCGTCGTATAATCAACAGTTCGACCGATTTGGCCGATTTCTTTTTAGTTCTGTTCATAATTTGACAATGTTTGTGTATCCTCATTTATTTCATTAGTAAAAAATACCCATGCGAAGCCGAGGCGTTTCGCTAGTTGAAAACACTAAATGAAGTCCAAATGTTTAAGACCACTGCCTTATTGCCAGTAGCATAAAAATAAATTGCATGATTTTATTTCAAACCGCTATATTATATTCTTGGATCGTAGTTTACGTCACATTAAAGTTGAAAACTGTGTGCAATATTATATTTTAACTGTTTAAGATACGCCTACAGTTTTAGCACTATGTTTATAGTACTTTTCGTCAAACTGCACAATTGAGGTTATTATTTAAAATTGGCAACACCTTTGTTTACATTTTTGATCTCAAATTCGATTTCTGGGTTTAGTGTATTCCCCGAAGGGTGAGACAGAGTGTGCCTAATACACCCACGTTTCGCCAATTATGTTTAAGACCCACGTAATAGCGGCCAAGCCTATTGCCATCAACCACGGCACGATTCCAAACTCGGTCTGCCACTAAGAAATTCCTAATGGAAAACCCAATAACACTGCCTGAGCTGGGATTCGAACCCAGGACCACATGTTACGCAGTTGCGCTTGCGACCACAAGACCAACGAGGCAGACAGATGAATATTCCTGAAAAAATATTCAGCAGTGCTAATCTATACATATCTCACCGCGAAAACTTAGGTGAGGTGAGCGTGGAGTGAGCTGTCAATAGTATCAATCCCTAGCATGAGGTGGAATGACAGCTCTCTTCAAGCTCACTTCACTACTACTACTTTTTCACGGTGAGATTTTTACAGCATAGACCCGGCAGTGATGAGTAATAGCCATGAAACCACGCTACGATAAACAAAATTACTCATCATAAATTCAATGTTGATTCTGTACTATAGTATTCGTGCCACTTGTACGTGAGTACACAGAGGAGCGAATGGGCAATATAAGAATTAGAAATAATGTCAATGAGACACAGTAGGAAATCATTTGGAGAACGTAAGTTGATATCCTAGCAACAAGATGGCTGATACGCACGGTTTCCTAGCAGAGCGGTGGCCGCCACATAACAGCCGCATTAAAGGTGGTTTTACACAGACGCGGCGAGGTGTGGATGGTTGGGCGAGAGTTGTAATCACTCTTACTCTTTTACACCGAAAGATGTCCATAGCTATACCACGCCGTTTCGCGATGACAAGCGCTACCTCACTCCGGCTCGCGCTATCACGCGCAGCCCGGCCAGCCGTGTCTCGCGCGCCGTGTAGGAGCACTGGGAGCTGGAGAGTATAGTATGCAGGGATGTCTCGCGATGGTCGGAGTGAGCCGGCGCGTGTCAGCGCGTTTCAGCACAAACCATCGCGAGATATCGCGAGTCAGCGCTTGACAGAGAGACTAGGCGAGTTCTCGATGGCCGGTGTGAGATTTGTATATCCGTCTTACAAAGTAAAAAAGACTCTGTTCTTAGAGCAATAAAGTTCAATATTGTACTTACAAATATTTCAATTCTCACGTCGCACATCCTCGCGCATCTAGACCTTTTACAGCAAAGATAGGCAGGGCGTGGATATAAATTTTGCCATACTTCAATTCTCGCCCATTCCATCCACGCCTCGCCTCGCTGGTGTAAAACCACCTTTACGGCTGTCATGAAGCCAGTGGGTTTCAACTTTTCGGTGTTAAAAACACTCTCTAGGAAAAGACACCCCCCTTAATTTCATCATTATGGTGTTACAAACCTTCAACTTTTATGTTATGAGATACAATGACATGTATATTGTTACCGACTGTTCGTTGATCGATTCCCCCCGTTGCCCCGTTGTCCCCGGTGGGTTCCCGCATTGTCAAGGTGGGGGGGCTCAGTAAGTAGTCGTGGCTTGGTCACCCACGGTGAAGCGAAGAGGAACCCGAGGAGGGGCCGCTCGTCAGGGCTTTTGCCGGTAAGCCGACGACTTTGCAGTGCCGCTTGGGCGACTCTCCCTATCCTCTGCGGCCGAAAAGTGGTAGTAGGCCGGGCCACTGACCTGGCCGATCGCAGGGGGACCAAAGGTTTGGTCCCTGGGATGGTCACGGCGTGCTATGTGTTTTGGTGCGCCGGTGATGGGGGGGTACATACCAGAGGAGGGTCCGGAGATGGACAGCCGCGGCGGGTTCGCAGTGAGTGCTAACGCGTGCCCGTGTTCCCGCCACAAGCGGCAGAGGAGGACACCGTGGAGTTTCAGTGGGTTGGAGTCCCAATACTTAACATTTAACATTTCTCCACGGAACAAGAAAAGCAGGTGCAGAACGATCAAATTACCGCCTGATTAAAAATCGCAAGTGCACGCTCAGCCTAAAGAGTGATACTGGCTGATTACTTGGTTGCGTGGCGGCTGTCTTCTTCCTGATGTAAGGCCTGCATTCTTCCTGCGCTGATGTCGGTCGCGCGTAACATACATTGTGTTCTATAGTATATCACTACACTGCGATGCTAACGTCAGCGGCGCGTACGTTGCGCGTTGCTAGTTGCTAGCGTCGGTCTGATGAGTGCGTCAGCGCCGCGTACGTCGATCGACTGGCGAGCATGGAAGTGTGCGAGCGCCCTCAGTCTGTTTTAGATAATGAGTTGAATGAATATCGTACGGTAAAGCGGTCGGTATCGCAAGTAGGGTATTTTATTATTGATTTCTCTCCGTACGCGACTGAACGTACGCGGCCGACATCATCGTAGGGGGAATCCAGGCCTAAGGCGAACCGCTGTCGTACTAGGTCCACGACGAGCTGCTATATACCAGCACAATCCTGATGATATTCAAGCTGCTGAACCACGAATACGATGACCACTTCTGATAAAGGCTATCCTGCGCCGTTATTTTACTCGTAAAATCCCAACACGTGTAACAAATTCAAATCGAACAAAAATAATAAAGGAATTCAATCTACTTTTTGACTGGCAGCCAATACAACCACAGGCATGTACAGAGACGAGCGCCAAACCACACCGAGCTATTGCCAACAAAATGTAACGTTTATTAATATTGTCAGTATGTATGTTGATGAATATAAGTTACCATAAACACATGATAACATCATGCTTTTATTAAGGAGGGAAAAGGCAGATGAGTATCTTAAAGGCTACTTCGAACAGGCGCGACATGCGACGCGAATCGCACGTGTTGAACATTTAAACTCAGACACTGTTCTTTATCTGTTCTTTATTTGACAGGCCAGCTGGCGTGGTTGGTTAAGATACCGCCTATCATGTCGCAGGTCGTGGGTTCGATTCCCACCCAGGACAAACATTTGTGTGCATGAACATGTCTGTTTGTCCTGAGTCTGGGTGTAATTATCTATATAAGTATGTATTTACAACAAAAAAAAAGTAGTGTATGTAGTATATCAGTTATCTGGTTTCCATAGTACAAGCTCTGCTTAGTTTGGGATCAGATGACCGTATGTAAAATGTCCCAGGATATTATTATATTATTATTATATAAATGATAAATGATTTTTATTTCTGTAAGTAGGTTTGTACAAACACTTTTACAAGTCAATATTTTTTTTTAAACTAGATGAGGTCGGCGTTTCCTATCTGACTACTCTGAGAAGAAAGGCCGAAACAGACTCAGAGGTCACAGTCTCTTATAAAGTCCAGACATAATCTTGGTCACTTCATGTGAAGACCATGTAGATTGGTGTCTGAAATGGTCTTTTGAGGAAAGAACCACACAGATTGAGAGGACCTGTCCAGTCAGTGCACGCATTTGTCAGTAATCGCGCAGCTCAACTCAGAACTTAAGGAGCTCAACGATTCGACGAACAATACCAAAGAAAGGACATTGGGGTAGGCCGCATAGATTACTCAAACTGCCAGACCATGATTAAAAATAACTGAGAGAAAAAATAAAACAAACAAAAAAAAAAGCAATGACCTACATAGTCTTCACATTCACAATAAAGTAAAATAATATAATACTTACAAAGTAAATATTAATGTCAACATTCAGTATGCAAAAATAAAAATAATATAAAATAAAATTGGAGCAGTTCAATCCCAAGCCTTTTTGTCCTCAATATAATCTTTAACGGTATAAAAAGCTTTCTGACACAACTTGCGTTTAATGAATGATTTGAATTTATTAAGACTCAGATCTTGAACGTGGCTTGGAAGTTTATTATAAAAGCGTATACATTGACACCTGAATGACCCACCTATTTTCTTGAGCCTTGTTGGAGGTACAACAAATTTGTGTTTGTTCCTAGTATTTATATTGTGGATATCACTGTATTTTTTAAACAATTTAATGTTTTTATGGGCATATAAAAGATTTTCAAAAATGTACTGAGAAGGCAAAGTCAGTATATTAATCTCCTTAAATTTCTCTCTGAGAGATTGTCTCGGACTTAATTTATAAATGCATCGAACAGCTCTTATATATAGGGTTTTGAGGCTTCATCGGTTTTTGTAACTCTAATTTGTTTCAATAAAGATTTATTATTATTATATAGAATAACTTTTTACACAATTACACACAGTACTGACATCAGTAACAACCAACTTGCTTCGTAGCTCCAAGACCGCTGGCTCTGCACTCCGTTTTACAATTTAAAACGACTTTTACCCCACCGAGAAATAACGGTAATATCATAACCGTCATTACTAAGTGTTGTCAAAGCAAAAAAAAAATACATTTAAAAATTTATTACAATATTACATCATTTTTACTCTAGAGATGCCACAGTGAATATTATTATAAATCGGTATTAAAATAATACATGTTTAAATTAAATCAGAATTCCCGTAATAATCGATAAGTTTTAGTAGAATTCACAACTTATTTTTAATGAATAAAGCAAACGTATCTAGAAAATGGGCACTAATTATTTTAAATTAAAACATGAATTTGAAACAAGCTAACACAAGCGATACAAAGGCACCGCTCGTCGCGAGACACGCGGTGCATTTGTGTCGCGCATTTTTGTAGGAGCCTTTAGTGAAGACATTTTATTTCACCTGTTATCAAGGTGCATGCTGCGGTCTCCTATAAGTAAAGGAGTAAACCTACTTAGTACCTGATGTTGCCTTTATGCAAACATAATTTTTATTATGTATTAAGAATTAAAATGAACTGTACACAAATAACAACATATACCTAATTAATTATAAAATAAACGATAAAATTATATTACTACCTAACTAACTGTTTATACAAATAAATACAAAAACTAGGAATTTTAGGCGTCAAAGTACTCGTCCGCATCGCTGTCGTCCGGAAACGTGCCCAGAAGCCAGCATTGCTACGTTGAATGGCAATGCTAATTCTTTGACCAAAGAACGAGCCAATGAAGAAAAATGAATGATAAATGATTTTTATTTCTGTAAGTAGGTTTGTACAGACGGCAGCACATCAGGCTACTACAATCTGTCAAATTTCTTTAATGGATTTTCAACTTTATCACTAAAGCATTAGGTTCAAGGTGGATTGGGAAAATGTGACAGTTTCGGGTAGCTTAACAAACACTTTTACAAGTCAATCATGATTTTTTTTTTTTTTTATTAGATTAGGTCGGCGTTTCCTATCTGACTACTCTGAGAAGAAAGGCCGAAACAAACTCAGAGGTCACAGTCTTAAGACATAATCTTGGTCAGTTTATGTGAATAAAAATATAATATGTCATGTATTCATATCTTTTGTTGGAAATCCTATATAAATAAATAAAATTTTGTAATTAAGTCCCTCAGAGAGCGAGTCCAAATTTCCAGGCTGCCGGCTTTTAATAGAAAAACCCAATAATGCGGTTTGACCCTTGGATCGAACTCGGGGACATCTTCTCGGGACTATGTAATGGAATGTATACAAATAATACAAGATAAGTATAAAGCTCTATTTACACAGTGCAAGTTTATTGCCTGTAGCATACCATAAAATTGAAGGGCAATTAACTGGCACCGTCTAAACAACACGTACAATATTGTTGTCCGATACAGGCAAGTTAGTTGCCGTTCAAAACTGATATATACGTAAACAGCACGTACAATAAAATTGCACGTGTAATAAAATCACATTCAACTCTAGAAATACGAACGAATGACACAAGTTAAAAAAAAATGTTGAGAAGACGTTCAATAAAATATTAATGAAATATTTGGTAGCGCAAATATGGGCAATACTGGAATCAATTGTACACACCGCTACATATCAAGCTATACATTTCCATTAGAAGCTAATCTCGCACTGTACTTGCCAGTACAGGATTTCCGTACAACGAGAGGTCAGCATAAACTGGAAATGTATAGCTTGTATGTAGCCGTGTGTACAAGGACGTGCAACTCTGTGTTTGGACGAGGCAAAATATCGCTTTGCAATTTTATTGCCTTGGTGTAAATCGAATGCAATTTTATTGAATGGAAAATAATTCATTCAAATTGTATGCCATTTTTTTTTCCTTAAATGGCAATAACTTTGAACGTGCTTTATGGCATGCGATTATTGCTCTTAAATGTTCCAGAAACTTTCACCATGTATTGTAAATATAGCTTTAAGGTCGGTTTAGACTAAATGAGCGAATGCATACTTTACCCGCACTTCGCTAAATACTGTGTGTGTAAACAGAGACAGTATTATTTTTTAATACTAGAACGTTTAGAATATCAAGAGAAACATGCGTTCTTGTTCTGTTTGTTTTGTTTTGATTAAAACTAGTTTTTTTTTATTTGAGATGGTTGTGCTCCTTAACTCTAGTCTAGATCAGAGGTGACAGAGACAAAGTCGACGATGGAGTGAGTTTACCCAGAAGAAGCCTGTTCACTCTCACTTTGAAGAGATTAGGGTTGTATACGTTCGGAAACACCTTCTTTATTTACAAACAATGACATTCACCCATCCCTCATTTGTTATTTCATTCTTCCTTTATTTTTCGGACCCGAAATGGATAGACAATGATCCTCGTAACACAATACATCGTTACATCAAAGGTTCGTTCTAACCTACCTACAGTAGGTCGGCTCCGTACAACGAGCGAAAACAGGCGCACGCACACAAAGATGCGTATGTACGAACTTACGAAGATCTAAATCTATAGTCTGTTCATAAAGTATTTGATAAAAATGTAAACAAATGAATCAGAAAACGTACCTATGGAAGCTAATTTGTAGTGCCACTTACAAATTGAGTGTTTTGATTTAAGACGCTACCGAGCGCGCAGTGGCGCCATCATCATTTGTTTTGTTATTTCTGTTAATTTAAAAAGAAAATGCAGAAAATACGGAAAATACAGAAAATACGGGAAATGGTGGCCACTTTTTTCCTCTTTAATGATTACAATAAAACTTAACAATATAAAACTACTGTTTATAATAATAATAACGTATAGTCTTGTGGAGTACAACTTAACGTGCTTATTTTCTGCATTTTCTTTTTAAATTAAAAGAAATAACAAAACAAACGATGAAGGCGCCACTGTGCGCTCGGTAGCCTCTTAAGTTTGTGTGTGTGTGTGTGTGAGTGTGTATGTGTCTGTGGCACCGTAGCTCTTAAACGGGTGAACCGATTTGGATGCGGTTCTTTTTTTTATTTGGAAGCAAGTTTTCCAGCGGTGGTTCTTAGACATGTTTTGTCAAGATCGGATCAGCCCTTTCAAGATCATTCGCTTATTTGTTAGATGCAGTAGGGTTCTTAGACGCATAGGTAATGCGTATTTACTTTACTTTCAAACATATGTGTGACCTAAAATTTGAACCAGCCATGTATGCTATATAACTATGCAAGATTATGAAATTCTTGGTCTGATGCTGTAGCCGGGATATCCAGCACACTAAGATTAAAGATGATTTATTATATAAGGAAAACTGTACTTATCATATTTTCTTTTGTTACTAAGTTTAAAAATTTTAAAATAACAATTTAATTTAAAATTTTAAAAAACCCCAACGCAAAAAAGAAAAGCAAACATTTAAAAAGTCAAAAATAATACCTATCGTTGAGTCACCAAATTCGATTGAGTAATACCTATACAATATATTTTAATTATAGAAATCGATGGATGGCACGATAAGGTTTGTTCTGTCACGGCGGGGTACCGCTTAGTTTAAAGCAATAACTAAATAGCTATTGCAAACTCATAACGCTCCCAGCCTTAAGAAGTTAACACCCAATGTAACTAGATTTGCAACAAAAATTTAATCGTATCGGTCGGAAATGCTAGTAAATTAATATTTAGATAGTCGTTCCAATAAAGGGTCTGACTTACTTAAGCGGTACACCGCCGCGACATTATAGCGCCATTTCAATGAGCAAACCTTATCTCGCCATCCATCAATTTCTATAAATAAAATATATAAAAGCATTACTCGATCGAATTTGATGGCTCAACGATAGATATTATTTTTGACTTTTTAAATATTTCGCTTTTCTTTTTTGCGTTGGAGGTTTTTAATTTTTTTTTTTCAATTACGATTATATTATTTTATTCAAACAATACTTGTTAAGAACACCAACATCCCTTTAGTGAGTGATTGCGTAAGAATTATACCTGAACAGGTTTTGTTTACACTTTTATCGGATACTGTTGGAATAGAGTATATATATCTCAATATTTGACAATGGCGAGTGCGCTTGCACTCTGTGTACGTGAAGCGTGACCATGTGTGTGCGCTTTAGCATTCTATGGAGCCGACCTTCTGTATAATTCTGTAACTTAGGAAAAGCAAAGTACCTATCGCGTGAGAGTATCGCTTAACTGTATTTTGGTTAGGCGTTATCGGTGATACGGGGTTTATATATTCCTTTGTTTAGGTTTTGGGGCTATTCTTACAAGATATATAACAAAGGGAGGTTTTGATGGATGATAGATTTGTGTTCTAATAAATTGGACTGGAGTGTTGAAATACATACATGTATGTATAGCGTTACAAATTAGTATTGAAAACGATTTCTTATAAGTTTTATTAGTTTCTCTTTGAAACGTTATGCTAGCACTTTTTCACGTTTAGCCCAAAATTGAAAATTGAAGATTTGTAACTATGTGGTAACTCTCACCTTAAGATAAAGGCTTTCAAGAAAATATGCATAAAATGTATTTTAAATTGAAGAAGTCTTATTGATACTTGACAATTGAAACCACATATTTGTGCTTGACAAGCAGGTCACTTAACCACGCCACGGTGCATAAATGAAAAAAAAAAAAAAAAACATATCACACACATCTGCTCCGCTTTCATTAGCACCTGTGCCCAAGCAAACGAAAATACGGAAATTCAAACCTAAATGCTACAGAAAGAAGGCATAAAATAATTTCTAAGTTTCTTGCGAGATAAAAGACTTAGCACAAATTACTTTAGTTGCTCTTCCTTTACCGTGTAAAAAGAAATATAGCGGCAACGTACGGAGAAAGATATGAGAATGTCTGCATTTTTACGTATTTATAGGGGTTTCTTTTGTTATTTTGATTAAAATATTCTATCTGGTATTCCGTGCCCGCACTTTAGTACGCCATTTTCTATTTTGAGTGGAAACACTCTGTCTCTCTTAATAATTAATTTGGACTTTTTTTTTTCACCACCACCCGCGTTTGTTTTACAGATGTTCTCATGAACACATGAAAAATGACTCGGCGGCTAAGTGGTGAATTCTGATTATTTTTATACACATTTTACTGAATAATGCGTTTGTGCAGGTAACACACACACTTGCAAATCATCACCAATCAACCTCATCGATCGTCATCAAAAAAATAAAATCATCATTCTAATCAAATTATAATTGCTATCATCATAGTTACGCAATTACGCTGTCACCATCTGAAGGATTTTGTTGAAAATTCAAAATTAATTGGTTTATTTTTAACCGACTTCCAAAAGGAGGAGGTTCTCAATTCGTCTGTATGTTTTTTTTTTTTTTGTATGTTTGTTACGCGATTACTCAAAGACGGATGGACCGATTTAGAAAATTCTTTTTTTGTTTGATAGGGTATACTTCCGAGGTGGTCCCATATAAATTTTATTAACTTTGCTTGGGGAGTTTTTGAGTTAGCTTCAATAATGCGTATATTTCCCACTTATTTTATGTGGATGATGTGATGGTGTTTTAATAACTTCCTATCACTGTTATTTACATGGCTATATCTACAATTATTGTGCTCAATTATGTATTCGAATTTGTGTGGGGTAGGTTCCACAACTAAAAAGTAAAAATAAAAACTTTTTAGCAAAAAATAAAACCGACTTCCAAAACAAAACACTACAAAGTGAAAAATAACTTTAATTTCGGAAGTCGGTGGCAAAAAACGAAAATACAAAACCCAAGACACCGACTACCGAAATTAAAGTTATTTTTCACTTTGTAGTGTTTTGTTTTGGAAGTCGGTTTTATTTTTTGCTAAAAAGTTTTATTAGCCGCCATCAAAAAAGGATGGAGGTTGTCAATTCGACTCTATGTTTTTTTTTTTTATATGTTTGTTAAGCGATTACTTACTCGGCCAATTATGAACTCAAACGTTAAAACTCAAACGTATATTTTTAATTTAAACAAAAATAAATCTACTAAGAATTTGTGGTTTGCATAGAGGCTGTGCCAAATAGGTCGGTCGAATTCAGTAAGACTGCCAGACAAATAATAGCTGATGCGAATTCTATTGAATGTATATTGTGATTCATAATAGATGAAAACCAATATAGCCAATAAAAAAACAAAAAAAAAATCTTCTTTGACATTGGAGCAGTCACGTTATCAAAGATATTTAAGGTACTCGTAGTTAATCTACGTGTAAACTTTGCAAGTGCAAGCTTTCTACAATTTGAACCTCCAACTTGTTGATAAAGTTTTTAATCTGTGTCTTTCCAAACCACCATAAAAATATATAGAAATTATGTCACTATCATTCACTAAAATCAAGACAACCTAAGCAATAAAAAGATGAGTAGGTATGGGTATATTTTTTGTAAGGAAATAAGAAAGAAACCCTAAGGGCGCGTTCCCACTATGTCATGACGATTAATTTTTCGTTGGACGACCGTCGTCTCTAGCTGTTCCCATTATCGAAAGTTTAACGTCTCTGTGTCGTCACTGCAAAATACAGTAGTGGACGACAGTTAATCTTGTCGTCCTATATGACGAACCACGACGCTTTAAACGACACGATAATCTGTCGTCACGACATAGTGGGGACGCGCCCTTACGATAACTTTGTTTTATCGAGTTTATAACGCGAAAATGAATAAAATATTATACTACCCACTTTAAACTTCAAGGCATGAAGTTTATGGTAAAACAGAGCTGAACAAATTTGGCGCCCAACGTGGGGCACGCTGTCCAGTAATTTAATTTTGCAGCTTTGTATTTAAGCTGCGGTCTAGATAAATGAGGACATAAAAGTGAAGTTTTTATGCAAGTTACCGATATTTCTGGTGTTCAGGAGTGAAATTTTAATAAACATAAGAACAGAAATAAATTCAAGATTTTAAAATAAGACTTTTTGTCAGAGATTCTTTACAAATAAATCATATTTATTGATTTGCCATGTTAAGAATACATACATCTATGACCCAGGGGACACTTAACAGAGCAGAGTGGATACTTATACCTAGGTATGAAAGATATTAATAATATACCTACTCCCTTATGTCCCCGAATAAAAATAAAACACAGATACTCAATATTTTCAAATTGATATTTCATCACATCTTCAAATGTACAGACGCCAGCAGGTCAACCTACCCGAAACTGTCAGATTTTCCCAATCAACCTTGAACCTAATGCTTTAGCAATAAAGTCGAAATTCTATTAAAGAAATCTGACAGATTGTAGTAGCTTGATGTGCTGGCGTCTGTACTTCAAACTGTAAAAAATTGCAATATATTCAATAAGTTAATAAATTGTGACCCATTCTTCAATACAATATTGGCGCCCAAATGGGACTCTAAGTAAATATGCTCGGGTATAACATTTTCATAATACAAATAACTGTTTTATTATAAAATATCAAATAGTTTTCGTCAAAATTGCCTTTGTTGTGAAGACTGAAGCGTAAACTGAGTATTTATTAGGTACTTCAATTTTGTCTCTTATACAGATTCATGTTTGTATTCAAAAGTCATTACTTAGAGTTTACTACTAGAGAAGAGAATTGATGATTAAACGAACTTACCAAGTGAAGTTCTATCATAATTATACGTAGCACTCCGTCCGAAGAGATAAGTATCCTGAAATAAAGCATTATTGACACAATGTAGTACCGCATAGGTGCCACCGTTCATGCACTATGGTTGAAAGTATTTAAAAAAGTCAAATTCATCCTCCTGTCACTGTCAACGTCACCCAGCTCCCGCGCTTCTTAGACCCGCTTGTCATTTAGTTATGAGTCTATTAACTTGATATTACCAATATTTGTGGGTTGCCCAGCTCTGCTGTGGGGTTGGGTGGGAATTGATACTTATCTCTTCGGACGGAGTGCTACGTATAATTATGATAGAACTTCACTTGGTAAGTTCGTTTAATCATCAATTATACTTGCACTCCGTCCTCGAGATAAGTATCCTGAAATAAAGCATTATTGACACAATGTAGACGTTGAGAGTACATTTTGGGAATATCACAGTTAACCATAAAATAAAAAATAATAAAAAAACAAAATTTATATATAAGTAATTAATATTGTTTATTTATTTTTGCTTACAATTTATGGTAATGTATCTCACTCTTAATTATAATTAGCTATAATCAGTAGGAAATCAGAGTTCAAAGTAATAATTTTATTATTATTACCTATTTCAAAAACAAGAGACATGTGTCTCTATATAATATCAATCCCTTAACAATTATTTACTATGGCTCTAGCCAGGGAGGTGTGATCATCATCACCTACAATCACTCTGTTATAGAAACGTCCAAACGTTTTTGAAGTGCCGCTCCAGCCCGCGGTCTGTCGGATGGTATCGATGTTGACGCCCAATTGGTGAGCTTTAGAGGTAGCGGCATGGCGGGTGCTATGTGCCGTGAATATATTAACATCAATACCGCAGTCTTTTAATGTTCCCTTTATCCACCGACTAATAGTTTGTGTGGTCACAATGTTGTGAGGTTTTTTATATGAAATAAATAAGTTGTCTGTTTTGCGCAATGCAGCGGTTTGGTTAATGTATGAGAGTAAAGTAGTGGCTGGGCATATTCCCAGTTTGTCTGTGAAGAAAGGTATGTGAAGAACGGGCTGATTGATACCATTTTTTGAGGTCTTTACAAGATCAGGTATTTTTATGATTAATTTGCTAAGTTGTGATTCTACGTTGCTCAATTTAATTTTTTGAAGGGTTTGTACCCGGTGGGCTGTCGTAAGCGCCAATAAAGTGACGGATTTCTTTGTTAATCTCTCTAATGTGAGAGATTCGTTAGGAAACCAAGTGTTTAGGAAGTCCAGTACCTTAGACGTGTCCCATGTTATGCTATACTTAGGAACAGGGGGACGAAGCCTGAACACTCCTTTATAGAATCTCTTTATTCTGTCATCTGATGATACATGTGAGCCGATTATAAGAGACAAAGCTCCTCTATAACTATTTAGTGTTCCATATTGAATACCTGATTGGTATACTTGAGTAAGAAAATATATGATCCTAGGTACTGAAGTTTCAAACACATTGTAGTTATTGTTAGAGCAAAAGTTGTACCATCGTTTTAAGCATACATCGTATTGCTTGATGGAGTTACTACTTAACGATGCCAGCATGATGTCAATGGATGATGGTGGTACACTTCGTCTCAACAGCGCCGCCCGCACAAGACTTCGGCAGCCAGGGTAAGATTCCGATGAATCTGTCCTTTGCTGGAATGGGAGATAATAACATTTTTGGTAGGTTCGAAAATAATTAGCTCAGATACTAATAACTTCCTAAATACTGGATACCATGGCTGTGTGGGCCACATTGGGACCACAACAATACCTTTGGCTTGGTCTGTTATTATTTTACGAAGGGTTTTTAGGATAACAGAAAACGGAGGAAATGCATAAAAGTAAAAAGGAGCCCAATTTATAGTAAACGCGTCAATAGTAAATGCATCAGGGTCTTGTTTCCATGAGACATAAGTGTGACATTTCTTGTTAATGCGACTGGCAAATAGGTCTATATTAGCGGAACCAAACTTTGTTGATATTCTTTGGAAAGCTGTATCTTTTAGTTCCCATTCGATATCGGGATGAGAACGGCGTGACTCCGCGTCAGCTACCTCATTGTCCATTGATTTTATATATGAGGCGACTACAAAGATTTTTCGCTGTTCACACCACTGCCAAATGGCTTTTGCGACTTCAGTCAAGTGAGGAAATTGCACGCCGCCCATCCGGTTGATGTAACTAATAGCGGTAGAATTATCTATGTGTATTAAAATTTGGCAGTCTGAACAATTTTTTGCAAAAGTTTTAAGAGTGATAAATGCGGCTAGAAGTTCTAGTTGATTAATGTGCAATTTTTTCTCGGCGTTGGACCATGGGCCACTGGCGGTGTCACTCCCACAGACAGCGCCCCACCCCGTAGTTGAGGCGTCAGAGTATAACTCCAAACTGAAGTTGTCGTCCCTAATCTTTTTTACAGAATGTGGGAGGGCTTTTAGCCACCATTCAAGGTCAGACCGTAAAGAAAAAGGAATTTTCATGACTTTTTCATAATTTTCATGACCTTGAAGGTTTAGAAATTTACAGCGTTCTAACTGTTTTGTGTAAAGCCATCCATATTCAATAGCTGGACAAGCAGACACCAGTAGTCCAACGAGTTGGGCAAACAATCTTATTTTACAATTTTGTAATTTCATGAAATATTTTATTTCGCTAATAATGCGATTTCTTTTATCAGAAGGTAGTTGAACATTCATCTCATGGGTATTAATGATATAGCCAAGGTATTTACACATGTGAGAGGGTGTGAGGACGCTCTTGTTTGTGTTTATTATGAATCCTAGACTAGTAAGAAATTGTTTGGTTATGTTTACATTTTCTAGGCAGCCTCCTCTGGAGTCAGATAACAAACAAAGATCATCTAAGTATATGCTAGAAATATAGCCAGCTGATCTCAATATTTTTACCACCGGTTTCATAATTTTGGTGGAGATGTGTTCAGACCAAATGGCAGGCAATTGAACTGATACAGAGTATTGTTATAGACAAATCTTAAATATTTCTTGGAATCCTCAGTCATTTTTACTAAAAAATAAGCATCTTTCAAGTCTATTGTTGCCATGAGGCTATCTCTAGATACTAGTTTCAGAACTGTACGCAGGTCTTCGAGTTTAAAATGATTTGTTTGGATGTGTTTATTTAGGTTCTTTAGATTAAGAATGAATCTCATTTTTCCATTTGGTTTTGGTGTTAAGAAAACACTAGAGATGAATTGGTTTTCACATGGTGTACATGGGGATATAGCTCCTATTCTAAGAAGATCTGAAATAGCTTCCTCATACTGTGCTATTTCTGTTAGTGAGTAGCTAGGAATTGTAGGTAACGTCAGTTGTTCTACAGGTTCAGAAAATGTGATATTATAGCCAGATATCCATGATAGGATCGTCTTATCTTTAGTAATGTGTAACCATTGGGTATAGAATAAAGATAATCGTCCTGCATAATTTACCTCCTCTACGGCCGACGATAGTTGTTGAACTTCTGCGGATGTGATGACGTCTTGTATGATCTGCTGTGCTGATTCTGGTGAGGGGCAGTCTGCCGCGACTTCTGTGTTGTTGCCGGCGGTTTCCGGTTCGGAGCCGCCGGGCCCTTCACGTTTAAATGATTGCTCTTAGATGTTGACGGCTGCGGCTTCTTATTGTTATTGTACGTGCTTTTTATTTCGGCACTGGATTTGGAAACAGCCTTGGCTGTCCTGAGTGTGTCTGGTAGGTTTTCACCAAACAAAAGCTTGTCAATCTTGGAAGAAAGTATCTGGGTCTTTACATCCTTTTTAAGTACGGATGTGCTAAACATTCTTCTAGTAATGGAATCAGAATGTTGTATGTCGCATAAAATTCTATTTGCATCCATTAATTTTTTAAGAAGCTCATGATTCTTATCTTGGGAACCCAGCATCTGAGATGTAGCCGATGCAATGCAAGAAATAGCCGAACCAAGAAGTTTTTGTTTAGCTTCTATAGCCTTGTCTCGGTTAGACAGAGACTCTGGCAAGGCAGCCTTTATTTCGGCATTTATTTGGGGTGCACCTAGAAGAACCCCATTTGACGGCAATAAGTACCTTTGTTGGAGTTCTTTTTTGGCTTCTTTAGTAAGCCCAGAGGTTGTAATATGTTGCAGTCGACTGGCCAACTCTTTATGTATTTCTGGCCCATAATGTTCTTTGTTAGCAGGATCATCTCCGAGAATTTCCAGTATTTCTATGTCAAGGGCAATGTCCTCATTCTCTTTGTTTTGTTTTGTTACATCTAAATCAGAAATTACTTCAGTGTTTGATGAAGGTGGAGGTATTTCTATTGTCTCCGGAAGGATTTGTTCTACAGAAGGAACATCATCATAATTTGTGGGCTCTGCCATCAATTCTTCCAATAAGTTGTCTGGAATGATTTATAGCAGCATGAGTATTGAAAATACCTATAGGTAGGTAGGAACACATAATTTATATGAATTACACTTTATACTCTAACTAGGTAAATAGGTAGGTATAATTGTGTGTTTAAAGTGTACGTTTTTGTGTGCATTGGACAAACCCATAGGCAGATCCGATCGCTTATTATGATTGCATAGTTTAAACAAACTACCAAGTACAATCATTTCTTAGAATGCAGTGTGACAGTCCAGAGAACAGCCCGGGCGCATTCATAACAATAATTGCAGTGAGACAGTCCATAGATCAGCTCGAGAATGCATTTTGTTTAGGTCCGGAGAATAAAGAAACTCCTGGCAATAGGTTACATATTTTTTGAAGGTAGGTACGATAATGTAATGCGGTGAGACAGTCCGATAATCAGCTCGATTGCATTGTATCGTATTCAATTGTAGAACAAAAAGTACTTAAATAGTAAATATCTACGTACCGTCATTAGTATTGTGAATCAGTTCCACTTGTTCACCCGAGCTATCATTAGAACTCGAGGAATACTGCTGTTCACGAACACGTTTGATCTTCTTTTTAAGCTTTTTTAGTTTCTCACTAAGATAATCGTAATTATGCTTGCGTTTTGGCATAATTATAACACTAGAAAGTTTTTGGTGCGAAATAGTTTATGCAGAACGGTTGAGCACTAAAACGCGAATGACAAGCGGGTCTAAGAAGCGCGGGAGCTGGGTGACGTTGACAGTGACAGGAGGATGAATTTGACTTTTTTAAATACTTTCAACCATAGTGCATGAACGGTGGCACCTATGCGGTACTACATTGTGTCAATAATGCTTTATTTCAGGATACTTATCTCGAGGACGGAGTGCAAGTATAATTGGAAAATGTAGCTGACTTATTTAAACGAATGATGAGACGATGAATTATCAAATAAAAAAAAACCAAATTATCGGTGAATTAAATCTTGTTAATTAATTTTATACAAGACCTAAATGTCCATCATTGTTTATCCAATATTATTAAGACAATTAGTAGATCCTACTAAACTTTGATGAAAGTAACAATGCAGTATAACACATTTTATTTCCTTTCGAAAGACCTGCTCCTGACAACAATAAACTTCGTGTTGGAAATGACAACTCAATTCAGAATAATAAAATTATAATGTCAATTTTTAGTTGGGCTGATACTTGAATGTATTAACTGCTGTACTTACTCTTAATAAATTAGTCGAAACCATTTAATAAGCATCTTTCGTATCTGTTACAATTTAGATTATAAATTAACTTAAAGCAATAAATAACTGAGAGCATTGACGGGTAAAACTTATTGGCGCCCACCGTGGGACCGCAATAGTTCGAAATACCCACATAATAATATAATTAATTTGGGCAAACTTATTCATATAAAATATAGTACAAAAAGCTTTACTAAAACGATAAGTCTTTATACTCAAAAGTTTTTATTTTTGTTGTGTAAACAGAAATGTAAAATAAAGAAGAAAATTGTGGAACAAAAGTTAAAAAACCTTTCAAAATTTCACTCAATTGGCTGCTTGTATGAATGATTGCAGAATAATGGCTTGAAAAGCATTTTATTGAAAGTTTTCAGAAATGTTACTTTCGTTTTTATGAAACGAATATGTGATCTATTCTAGATGGTCTAGTGTCTATTGTACTTCGGCACTAACAATACTTCGCAAAAAATATAGCGCGAAAAACCCAGTCACAAAATAAAACATTGGGTCTTATTTTACGTACTATCTTCAATAAAGTCTGAGGCGAACCTATCAAATAAATGAGGTTCTCCCAAAAACACTCCGATAAAGTAATTTGAAAGGGTGTTGAGAACAATAAATAAGTAATTTGTTTCTTTGTAATGCAAAGATAAAATTGTTACAAGTCAGTTTTCATAGAGACATACAATATGCACTAATTTAAATGAAATCTCTTTGAAGATTGATCAAAGTATTTTTAATGCGCAATGAGAACAAAATAGATGTATAAGAATAGTTTCAAATAGACTCCATGACATAATTCCACTAAGAAAGCAAGACTCGCGCTCTGAGGGTTGCGTTTCAAAGCTTAACTTAACTTTGAAGTTGAAAATATAACTTTAAATGGAGTGTAGAATAGACAGGTCCTTTTTTTGTGGATGGGAAATCATCAAATAACTTCTCCCGCTTTGGGTGGAGCGGTAGGGCGTGTCAGACTTCTACTGACTAAAACCCACCCGTGTTCCTTCAATTGCCTGTGCCAGGGCCACGGTAACTCTTTCGAACAACCCCCAACCCTGGCGGGCATCAGCCCTAGCGGACCCCATCAGTTAGTGCTGACATCTCTTTTAGGCGCGCGTGGAGTACACAGACACACATACAGGTCCTAACAAATATTATAAATGAGATAGTGAGTTTGTTGGTTTGGTACGCTTTCACGCTAAAACGGCTGAACGGATTTGGATGAAATTAGGCACACGGGTAGAACATGACCTGGATTAGGACATAGGATACATTTTATCCCAATAGTACGTTCCCGTGGGATAATTTCCGACATACACGCCGGCGAAGCCGCTGGCGAAAGCTTCAATCAATCTGCCTAGCCTTTTCCCAACTATGTTGGGGTCGGCTTCCAGTCTAACTGGATGCAGCTGAATACCAGTATTTTACATGGAGCGACTGCCTATCTGACCTCCACAACCCAGTTACTGGGTAATACGATTCCCCTTGGTAAGACTGGTTGTCAGACTTTCGGGCTTCTGACGACCCGTAACGACTGTCAAAGATCCACGAATGACAGCTCCCGGCTGTCATTCGTGGATCAACGGCTTAACGTGCTTGCCCAGGCACGGAGGAGTCTTGGTATGAAAAGGTGGTCACCCATATACAGACTAACCCCGACAAGCGTAGCTTAACCTAATGGATCGGCCCGTGCGGCTGTTATTATTTAGCCACGATCTTGTAAAGAGCTTGTAAAGCTTGTAAAGACTAAATGTTACTTCAAGATACGGCCTGTAACTTCCGATACTAGATTGAAGTACAAATTAACTTTGCAGTTCAATAAAAATGTTCTCCCATATTTGATCGTTCTTCGTTTTGCCAGACTCCATAACCGTCCTGTTTCCTTTTGAGGTACGGAACCATAAAAAAGTTCATTTCTAAACCAATTAATTTCCCTATTCTTCTCACGAAAGCAACAAAACCCTAATTCAATAAAATCTATACCTAAAACATAATAAATATCTATTTATTTCACCATAAAATAAAATGTTTTCCTTTAAAGTCTGTACTAGCAATTTAGGAGCTTCGAGAACTAATAAAACAAAAAAACGGCTGTACATAATTATGTTGTCTGTGGATCCGCCATTTTGTGAAAATAAAGTAAAGATGGCAGCAATAAGGATGGATTACTGTCCGAGAATGGATTGGGCGCTGGAAAATGAGGGTTCTGGTATAAACTCACAACAACTTATTCACAGCATAACGTTTATGATTTGTGAATAAGATATAATTTAAGACGCAGCATTATGTTGCTATTTTATTAAGATATATTATATGCACTAATACTTTGCTGAATAAGACATTATTAACATGCAGTATTTTGTAACTGAATAAACTAATATACTAATCTCTCTGTGGAATGCACTCCCCCAGGAAATCAGGATTGCAACCAATCGATTATCCTTTAAAGTTAAAGTTCGCGAGCACATTCGCAAGAAGCTGGCAGTATCATTACAACGGTAATCTTTCCCAATGGTTTGTCTTATTTCTTTTAGTATATTTATGTCTATTTATTTGTGTTTATATTTATATATAGTTAGGTGTATATATTATATTTATATGTAAGTATATCTTTATATTTAAATAAATATTTATTCCTCATTTCTCGCTGTTGCACCTACCACTGTTTGTCTCTGCATCACCCAAAGGTCGACTGGTAGAAAATGCCTATGGCATTAAGTCCGCTTCTGTACATTTTGTGTGCTTAAAGTTTTAAATAAATAAATAAATATATTTGACACGCGGCACTATTGAAATAGTTTAACGAGTACCTACTTGTAAACTTGGGCATGGGCCAAATATATATTTCCTATCTATGAGTTCGCGATCAATCTAACATGAAATGCCTGTAAACTCCGCTTATGTATCACTAATTAAATAATTTTGCATAGAAAGGTCATGTCTCTTTATAAAGCTCGCTATTTCATATTTACGCTGATCACTGTATACAGGCGGAACAGTAATTCGACGTATGAACCTAATGGAGAGTAATTGGACCCGTAATTAGGCACGTTGTCGTTGTCGCGATAAAAGCTTCATTGTCAAAAGCCTCAAAATTTTTAGGTTGTTACAGAATTAAGAGTTTGTACGTACACTTAAAAACACGCAAAATTATCGCCATGTGATCAGAGCGTCGACTGCTAGTAATACTAACCACTCAAAAGCAGTCGCGACTTGCGACCTGGTCGCGACAACCTGGCTAGCTGACGCAGGAAGGTTTATTGCGTGGTTAGAAAGTAGTGGGATGCCATGCCAGCTAATTAGTTCGAAAATCACTTTTTTATTTTAATATTTCTACCATTTGCCAATTCTACTTTTGTCAGCATTATAGACAGTTTCATGAGCACCTCTGATTTTTTTTTTTGTCAGCATTATAAACCGTTTCATGAGCACCTCTGATTTTTTTTGTCAGCATTATAAACAGTTTCATGAGCACCTCTGATTTTTTTTTTGTCAGCATTATAAACAGTTTCATGAGCACCTCTGATTTTTTTTGTCAGCATTATAAACAGTTTCATGAGCACCTCTGATTTTTTTTTGTCAGCATTATAAACTGTTTCATGGGTACCTCTGATTTTTTTTTTGTCAGCATTATAAACAGTTTCATGGGCACCTCTGATTTTTTTTGTCAGCATTATAAACCGTTTCATGGGTACCTCTGATTTTTTTGTCAGCATTATAAACCGTTTTATGGGCATCTCTGATTTTTTTGTCAGCATTAGAAACAGTTTCATGAGCACCTCTGATTTTTTTTGTCAGCATTATAAACAGTTTCATGGGTACCTCTGATTTTTTGTCAGCATTATAAACAGTTTCATGGGCACCTCTGATTTTTTTTGTCAGCATTATAAACCGTTTCATGGGTACCTCTGATTTTTTTTTTGTCAGCATTATACACCGTTTCATGGGCACCTCTGATTTTTTTGTCAGCATTATAAACAGTTTCATGGGCACCTCTGATTTTTTTTTGTCAGCATTATAAACAGTTTCATGGGCACCTCTGATTTTTTTTTGTCAGCATTATAAACAGTTTCATGGGCACCTCTGATTTTTTGTCAGCATTATAAACAGTTTCATGGGTACCTCTGATTTTTTTTGTCAGCATTATAAACCGTTTCATGGGCACCTCTGATTTTTTTGTCAGCATTATAAACAGTTTCATGAGCATCTCTGATTTTTTGTCAGCATTATAAACAGTTTCATGGGCACCTCTGATTTTTTTTGTCAGCATTATAAACAGTTTCATGGGCACCTCTGATTTTTTTTGTCAGCATTATAAACAGTTTCATGGGTACCTCTGATTTTTTTTGTCAGCATTATAAACCGTTTCATGGGCACCTCTGATTTTTTTTTGTCAGCATTATAAACAGTTTCATGGGCACCTCTGATTTTTTTTGTCAGCATTATAAACCGTTTCATGGGCACCTCTGATATTTTTGTCAGCATTATAAACAGTTTCATGGGTACCTCTGATTTTTTTTGTCAGCATTATAAACCGTTTCATGGGCACCTCTGATTTTTTTTTTGTCAGCATTATAAACAGTTTCATGGGCACCTCTGATTTTTTTTTTTGTCAGCATTATAAACAGTTTCATGGGCACCTCTGATTTTTTTTGTCAGCATTATAAACAGTTTCATGGGCATCTCTGATTTTTTTTTTTGTCAGCATTATAAACAGTTTCATGGGCACCTCTGATTTTTTTGTCAGCATTATAAACAGTTTCATGGGCACCTCTGATTTTTTTTGTCAGCATTATAAACAGTTTCATGGGCACCTCTGATTTTTTGTCAGCATTATAAACAGTTTCATGGGCACCTCTGATTTTTTGTCAGCATTATAAGCAGTTTCATGGGCACCTCTGATTTTTTTTGTCAGCATTATAAACTGTAAAATTTTCCCAATCAACCTTGAACCTAATGCTTTAGCGATAAAGTTGAAAATCTATTAAAGAAATTTGACAGATTGTAGTAGCATGAGGTGCTGGCGTCTGTACCTCTGTCGATAGCTGATTAAATAAGATGTTTTTGTAAATTGTACGGTTAATATCGTCGTAAAATGAGATAAATCGTGTTCAAATTTTGAAAATCGTTAGTTAACTTCTTATTGTACCCATATTTTATCTGTTTGATGTTTTAGAACACTAATTGGCTACGTCAAAAGCATTTACTACCAAATAAAATAACTTTAATGACCATTCAATTTGAAAGTTTAGAGAAATATTAAATTTTATGACGAATTATGGGAAATTTTCACAAACACACTCTTCCTATTTCGAATCCCGAGGATGTTCGCCTAGGCTTTATGGGGCGCTTAAATATTGCAAAGGGGTCATAATCACGTCCTGTAAAGAATACGTCAAAATACAGTTCACCCTGTATATTTATATCCTCACATTTACACGTTATTCTTTTCGGTACCTCTTATAAATTATTTGTGATTCTTATGTTCGTTTTCACCAACCCAAAATATGCTGTTCGATTTTCAACTCTCGGCGTTGTTAAGCTTAGCGTTGAAAATCCAACAGTGCATTCTTATTAAGAGATTCATTTAAGTGTCAATTAGGGTTGGTGAACACGGGCATAAGCAGTTCTCTCGTTTCGAGCGACGTTCCTTTTTTCCGGAATGAAATGGTGATTCCATTGATCTAAAAATGGCGAGACAAAAGAAAAGATATCAAGATTTGGCCAATCGAATAAACTTTCTGGTACTTATATAAATTGATGTAATAATAAAATACGACCTCTTTTTACAAGTTTCTATATTGACTTGAATAAATATAAAAGTTTGAATATACAGACTAACTGTATCCATAAAAAATAGACACTGGTTTAAAAATAGCAAGAAGAAGAGAAGTTTGGATGCCAAGTCTAGGTGCTTAAGAAAGTTATTCTTAGAAAATTGTTAAGAACGTTATTTTATTTTTCGAAATTCGGGAGTGTATTTTTCAAGAGTAACTAAACCTACATGTGACCTAGTTTCCAAGTAAACCAGGCCTTTTTTTCCGACCCAACCCAAAATTATGTTTACCTCATCCTTAGGTTTCTCTTTTATCTAAATTATCTACTAACAAAATTTCATGTCTTCCTTACCTTAAGAGGCTACCGAGCGCACAGTGGCGCCCTCATCGTTAGTTTTGTTATTTCTTTTAATTTAAAAAGAAAATGCAGAAAATAAGCAGGTTAAGTGGTGCTCCACAAGACAATACGTTAATTTAACGTTGTAATCATTAAAACGGAAAAAAGTGGCCACCATTTTCCGTTTTAATGATTACAATAAAACTTAACAATATAAAACTACTGTTTATAATAATAATAACGTATTGTCTTGTGGAGCACCACTTAACGTGCTCATTTTCTGCATTTTGATTCTAAAATAAAAGAAATAACCAAACAAACGACGAGGGCGCCACTGTGCGCTCGGTAGCGTCTTAATTTAATTACCAAATTTTCGTCACATGGTCATTAGGATGGCCCTTTTGTCTCTCGTCCTACATAATTCGTTCACATCACAATCAAGAGGGTACATGCACTAATTATCGGCTGTTGTGTGAGGACCTAAACCAACATGGTCCACTGTATAAAGGCATGATAATGAAGGCCAAGTTGTTTGTTTGTTTAGTACTGTCCTCGTGTAATTAAGTTGCTAAGTCATTTTGTACGGTGAGTTTCGGACATGGGTATGATTCTCTTTTGAGTATATTGTTGGAAGATCAATCGACGTAAGAAAGGTTCTTTGGTTACAAGGGTTCACCAAGTTTGATGGATGAACACCGTTTATGTAGATTCTAAGTTCGGTGTAACCAATATTAAAATTAGGTTATGTTCTCACTTCATAATTATATTGACGGCCACGGATAAAGCTCCCTGGTTACAGTGTAATAAGTGTTTCTTTTTTTTTTAGCACGCTATTATTAATCTGGATATCATATAGGACAGAGTCCTTGTCAAGAAAAATCATACGAGCCCAAACTCGATAGGGTTGCGTCGTTTTATTACTGAGTTCTAATGGCTACCTTCCAGCTCCATCATCAGATCAGCTCCATGTCTTAATAATATTGCATTGTCATCCGATTTACATAAGCATTTAAAGTTTCAGCACAATCGGAAATCGGGAAGTGGGTCATATTTAACTTGCAAGATTCGATTACAGATAGACAGACACGAACAGGTGAAACCAAATAAAAGCCATAACCTAACCTAATAAGACCATACGTAACACATGACACTAGAACCAACTCGCGTATGAGTGACTAATACGCTTTTTGCCATTCGCAATAGATCATCGGCTCTTATTATCTTCCAAATAATCTGGGGTGCTGAAAGTTTTGAGCCTAAGTACATTCAAGTGGCATTATTGCGTGGCGCTGCATATTACTAATTTGCGAATACCCTCTTTAGTATAAATACGCTTTTAGTAATTAATCCATAAACATCATCATGTCTGAGTCATCCGCGGCCCATCCCTAGGCTTTAAACTTTCAGCCCCCCGGTACGCTAAGTTTTTAAACTAATCTCTTCAAAGTGAGAGTGAAAAGGCTTCTTCTGGGTAAGCTCACTCCATCGTTGACTTTGTCTCTGTCCCCTCGGACCTAGACTAGAGTCAAGAGCAAAACCCATCTCAAATAAAAAAAATAAAAAACCCTGTAGCTAATCTGAGCAACAATGATTACATCCGGTGTACCAGGGGGCTGAAAAGTTTTGACCTAGGCATGGGCCGCGGATGACTGAGACATGGTAACGTTTACGGATTAATTCCTAAAAGCGTAATGATGCTAATGATATGAAACTCTGTATTTATACTAAAGAGGGTATTCGCAAATTAGTAATATGCAACGCGAGACAATAATGACACTTGAAGGTACTTAAACTCAACCAAAAACGTTTTCAGCCCAACTGGTAGCAAGGCAACCTAATATTTCTGCGACCAATCATCAAGCTAAGTCTTACAAATATCATTCCAGTAGGTATTACTTATAAAGACTGCTTCACTGTATGGGCGTTGAGACACTCATTTCTACACGAACCTACTACACAAATATGTAGGTAATTTTATTTCAAGTAGGTACTTACGCTACATTAAGGAAAACTCCAAAGCATGAAGTCTTCTTCACAAAACAAAACAAAAGTTTGAACAAATATTGGACAAACTTCTCATTGGGACAAATTGCTAGAAGGTACAGTCACCAGTCGAGAGCTATGTCAATAACGGAAACGAACAATAGAATGGTAGAAGCCATTTTAAAACGTAGAGACCATTTTTCTTACAAATGTTGGACGATTTTTAACCAGTTTTCAACGGGCGTAGACTAAAAATTGTTGTGATTTTGTGAAAATCGCTTGCTTGTTTCTGTTTGATCTTCGAAGTATATCCTGGCTTTGTTTGGATCTGTTTTGTTAAAAGGATTTGAGCGCTTATTAGTAATCGCTTGAGTGGATTTTTTCGTTTATTATTGCGTTTTTTTATATCATTTTTTTTTTTGTGATATATTTTGTTCCTATCATTTTTGTTATTCCTTTGGAACATCAGCGGCAGTGATATCACCCAATTTAACCATAGATACCTTATTTTAGACAGTCTTGGACAGCTTGTAATAATGAATAAATAATCCTCTGGCTGTATTAGGGTTCCGTACCAAAATAGTAAAAAGTAACCCTTATGCTGCAACATAATGCTGTCTGTCTGTCACAGCTGGATATCTCAAGAACTACTAATGCCATCAACTTGAATTTTGGAATAGTTTTAGATGATGTTTGCCCCACTATTTTGCAATTTTTTTTTTGCAACAGGGACTGAAAGGCGTCTTAAAAATTTGAAGTGGAGCTACTAGGGCATGTGGGATATCATATGAAAGAGCGCTATTTGCACATTCTCAAACATTTTTTAATTTTTTTTTTTTACATAGTTTTCGACTTTTAATTTAAAAAAAAATACAGTTCCCCGCCCCCTTATCTCTGAAGTTTGCATAGCGAAAGTTCTGACATTATTCTGTGTGATATAAGTTTATGTAAAGATTACAGGAAAAATAAAACGATGTCTCTAAATAGCACAGGTTTTTTATATATATGATGTTACGGTACTCTCGGTGTGCGAGTCCGACTCGCTCTTGACCGGTTTTTATTTTTTGTTGTTGTGATATATTTTTATTCATATTATTTATATAATTCCTTTGGAACATTAGAGGCGGTGATATCACTCAATTTGACCATATATACCTTATTTTAGACTCTTGGACAGCTTGAATAATGAGTAACTAATCATGTGACTTTATCTTTTTTATTTATAATAGTAGAAACGTAAAAAAATTCCTTACCATGTAATGTTTTGCCTAACATGCTCCTCCAGCTGATGGTGAGAACCAAATCAAAATCCGTTGCGTATTTTACAAGAACAATAAATCATATCAAATTAAATTTACTGTGTGACCGCCAGACAGTAAATTTACAATATGTATAGATTTAATACAAAGTACGGTTCAATTTGAAAGTGCAATTCGCCGGGAGGGAACGCCGTAGGAAGACATGTAGTGACTTTATTGGTGATGTTCTTCAGAAAGGTCGCAACCGGCGTGCGTGTATGACCAGATGTATGAACGTAAACGAGGCAAAAGTAGTATGTAAGGATCGTAGCAGGTGGCGTTCTTTAGTTTCTGCCTACCCCCATGGGAAGAAGGCGTGAGTTTATGTATATACTTCGATCGCGTGCAAGTCGTAAGACATCACAATATACTAAAATAAAATATAAGTAAAAATCTTTTTAAAAGCATGCTTTTATTTATTTATTGAACTAAAAAATCAATCTGCCTAGCCTTTTCCCAACTATGTTGGGGTCGGCTTCCAGTCTAACCGGATGCAGCTGAATACCAGTATTTTACATGGAGCGACTGCCTATCTGACCTCCACAACCCAGTTATTGGGTAATACGATACCCCTTGGTAAGACTGATTGTCAGAATTTCCGGCTTCTGACGACCCGTAGCAACTGTCAAAGATCCACGAATGACAGCCGGGACCAACGGATTAACGTGCTTTCCGAGGTACGGAGGAGTCTCGGTATGTAAAGATGGTCACCCATCCATGGACCAACCCCGGCAAGCGTAGCTTAACCTGATGGATCGACCCGTGCTGCTGTTATTACTTAGCCACAAGCTCCTCTATTATTGAACTAAAAGTACTAAATAAAACTTACGTAAACATAGAACTTTAATATTCTCTTAAAGACTTGAGACGTGAACGTCCTTCTTACACTTAAAAATAAGCATCAAGCTTTTAAGTTTAGTTCAATAAAAGCTTGTTTTTAAAAAGGTCCTTACTTATATTTTATTTTTATTCTTTTTCGTATTCTTCTCAGCAAACCCTTTCATTTGATACCCATATCATGGGAGTGCACAAAAATAATTAGTCCGCGGTCTTGGGCCGACCACCATATTGAATTTAGAATGACGTAACTTAGCTTACCTTGCATTGTCATCCAAATTAAACGTGCTTGCAAAATTTCATCTCTATCGGTTGAAGATAACTGCTTTAAAATTTATTTGCAAGATTTGACCTGAACATACATACATACTTGCATACAAACATTGCAAGTTAAATAAAAGCCACATTTTTATAAAACTTTGTATTATTTGTAGATAGTTTTGGTCTCAGCAGCTGAAATTTATAAAGAGAGTCAAGACTGGTGGCGCTGAGTAACCGACCGACATACAGTTGTACGTGTGAGAAGCAGCTCGTCCTGAAGTCTACACACGCAGCCTTCAGTAGCAATTTCCCATTGCTTGCGAAGTTTTTCGTTTTTAAGAATATAATGAACTGCTTCGTTGATAACACACAACACTGATATACTGACTGATGTTTGTTTAAAACTTACTCAGTTTCATTTTTATATAAATTTTCGAGTTAGTCAAGCCTCGCAGTTAATACCTCCTCTGTAAAGTTGACTACCCCTTTTCATCCCGTTAGGGGTAGATTTTCGAAAACCCTGATACACATTGTATATATACCAACTGAGTTCCGAGGTCAGTTCAAATTCTTCAATACAAATTTTAATACACCCCTGAATGAACGTTATTCTTTCTTTTTTGATCTCAAGTATAAATACTGAGTTTCAAGCTAATCAGACCTGCGTTAAAATTCCTCCATACAAACTGATACCCCCCAGTCCCCCAAAAGGGTTAGTTTAGAAAAACTCAAAATGACAAACATTATGATTTACTTAGATATATATTCGTGCAAAGTTTCAAGTTTCTCACTCAAGGAATAAGATTTTTCATACAAAAAGAATCCCCCCTTTTCACCCCTTTAAAGGTCGAATTTCCAAGAACCCCTTCTTAGCAGAAGTCTGCGTCATAATAGCTATCTGTGTGCCACATTTTAGCCCAATCTGTTCAGTGGTTGGAGCTATGTGTTGTTAGATCTGTCAGTCAGTCACGGTTTCCTTTTATATACAGAAATTTTTTTAAGCAGTGCACAAATTTTCGCAGGGTAATTTTTTTTTAAGCAGTGCGCAAATTTTCTGATGGTGTTCTACCCATAAATATGAACATTTTTCACTATGGGACCAACTCTGAATTCACGAAAAAAAAAATCTGCTCTTTCATACATTTTGATCGAGTAGGTCTAACTTTTCTATGAAACAGCAGATTTTTTTTCCTGATTGAAAGTTGTTCATATTCATGGGTAGAACACCCTCTGACAATTTGCGCACTGATTAAAAACTTTTCCTGTAAATATATTGATGTACAGTTCAATTCCCAGAACTACCAAGCACTAACACATCCCAGTTCATTGCTGGTACCATTTAGAACGACTGCACGGTCATTTTTCTAGCAAATCCTATGTCATTTGTATTTGTGATAGTAGTAGCAACGGTATGGCCAGGTTTGCAATAAAAAATTATACTTTAGAATTAACTTTCCAGAAATAATTTTACGTGGCTCGGTTTTCAAATGGAACTAGGGGAAGTCGACAATTTGTGTGCTAAATATGGCTGTTTATTTTTCATAGGATTACAATGTTAAATGTCTAGCTTTTTTTCAAACTGAACAGATGCTAATAATTTTATTATCCTAACAGCTAATATTATAAATACGAAAGTAAGTTTGTTTGTTAATTTTTCACGCCTAAACCACTGAACCGATCATCATGAAATGCATATACGTTGTCAGGTGTACAGACACGGACATAGTGTACCTTTCATCCCGAAAAAAGTACAGCCGGTCTATTCTGTAAAAATCTCACCGTGAATACGTAGGTGAAGTGAGCTGTCATTCCATCTGGTGCTATGGAGTTGACACCATTGACAGCTCACACCACGCTCACTTCACCTAAGTTTTCACGGTGAGATTTGTACAGAATATCACTGCGAGGACAACAACAATAACGTTCTTATGATAATAGATGCCGCCACGTGTCTTTCGAATCATGATTGAAATATACATATTATTATAGAAACTTTAGTAGTGTCTTAGGAGTGTTTTTTTTTTTTTTTAAGAACCTAATACATTTTGTAAGTCTAGAGTATCAATAGACCGGTTTTTTTTAAACGGCTAAACGGATTTAGATGAAATTTGGCATATGGGTAGACCATGACCTGGAGAAGAACATAGGCTACATTTCATCCTCAATTCTCAATTCTTTATTGCGTACCATAATGTATATACAAAGTTGGTTAGGAAATTATTATATAAGTCACAATTATGGACCCTGTCGGGCACAGCATAGAGCAAGTAGGAGAGGGGAGGAAGAGCACTGGGTGTTGAATGAGATCATTCTTATTATTGATTTAAGATAAACTGTTTTATTAATACAGAATTGGATTTAAGAATTATAATTAATATTTTATAAATTATTTACATTTATTTGTTATTTAGTTTTATTTATTACGTAATTAATATTTATTTTCCCTAAGGTAAGTTATGTATTGCACGCTTTATATTTATTTAATTATTTTTTTTCATATTATGAGTAGGTAGGCGTATCTTTAATAGTATTAATTATAATTTATCATTTAAGTATTCGCTTATACAATAATAACATTCTGGATTGTAGACGAAGTCGCGGGCAACAGCTAGTTATGATATAAATGTACAGCGACAAAAAACTTTTTAGCAAAAAATAAAACCGACTTCCAAAACAAAACACTACAAAGTGAAAAATAACTTTAATTTCGGTAGTCGGTGTCTTTGGTTTTTAACCGACTATTATTATTCACTTTGTAGTGTTTTGTTTTGGAAGTCGGTTTTATTTTTTGCTAAAAAGTTGTATTTTTCACTTTTTAGTTGTGGAACCTACCCCGCACAAATTCGAATACATAGTTGAGCACAATAATTGTAGATATAGCCATGTAAATAACAGTGATAGGAAGTTATTAAAACACCATCACATCATCCACATAAAATAAGTGGGAAATATACGCATTATTGAAGCTAACTCAAAAACTCCCCAAGCATAGTTAATAAAATTTATATGGGACCACCTCGGAAGTATACACTATCAAACAAAAAAAGAATTTTCTAAATCGGTCCATCCGTCTTTGACTAATCGCGTAACAAACATACAAAAAAAAAAACATACAGACGAATTGAGAACCTCCTCCTTTTGGAAGTCGGTTAAAAATAGTACCCACGAGTGGGTATCAAATGACCTAACATGACCTATTTATTTATTGTTAGAGGAAGAATAGAAGAAACTGAATTGACAAACCTTGGAATTTCTAGGAAAATATCGACGTCCCCGGGGAATAAACCGGTAATCGCAAAAATCAAATTTTACAGGAAAAATGATTTAGTGTTTTTGGGGTATATCTCTTCAACAAAAGTTAATCCTGACATTATTGTTATATGACGGAAAAGCTAATTTTTACCCGAATAGTTTATAGTATTAACTGTAACTATTAAATATACACAGAATTAGTTATTCACCAAAATACATATTGCCGAAAATGGTTTCATATAACTTTTAGGATATTGATATCTTACGATCCTGACTTATCAATATTATTCCAGTAATGTTTACTTACCAAATTATTCTTGTAATTTAAAAAAAAATCATAGGCATAATATTGCTTTACTGGATAATTAAACGTGTTTTTTCATTACAGAGTTAGATTGTAATGTTCAGTTACCGACTTATTGTGGTAAAATTTTATGTAATTTTTGGTAGTCATATTATCGTAATCATTGAAAACGATTATGTAAAATAAATTTGTTGTTGGTATCTTTGAGGGAATAATTAAAGAAAACTCACAAAACTTTAACGTTAAAATTATAACGTTTATTGGGAACAAAGTTCTCATAGAGATCACAAATTACAATCAGTAAAAGTATAACAAAAGTAGTCAAGTTAAAACACTAATAACTAATCGGTATTATCAGTGGCATCATCAGTATCATCGCGATCATCACTATTTTCTACCGAAATTAAGGATTCATAAAATGCGTGGTAATACCGTGGAATCGCTCCACTATTGCACAAAGACAATAAATCTGTATGCAACGCCTTGCTTATAGGAAGAGGTTGATGATAAGCACGTGCCAATACAGTATCTTCTATCAGAGCATCTGTCTTAGGTTTTCGCCCACGTCGTTTGGTTTGAAATGAATTTGAAATATTTAATTCAGAATATGCCTCATCAAAATCATATTTAAAGAAAACCTTGTCCTGTTGGGATGATGATACATGAATTTCCATTACATCAGACTAGCGTATCGTATTCCCATCTATATCGCGACGCCAATTCAAAGGGTTCACTAATTTTTTTATGTCTAATATATCTGTTTGCTCCAATTCTTTCATAGTATATTTTTCTCCCGAGACTTTGGAGTTTAGAATTATATTATATATTTGATCAGGTGTGTAAATAGACTTATTTCTCATGTTCCTCTCAATACAGGCATGCATCGAGTCTCCCTCGTTCTGGCTATGTCCAGTCTCGAAAAATCTGTGCGTTATAGACAAATTTAAAGATTTTGCTGCATACGCATATAAGGCAAAAATGTACCTGTTTTTATTTTGGCCATAACAACCATCCGAATAAAAATAGATCTTATTAACACCTCGCTCCTGTTCACTCTTCAAGAATTGCAACAAACAACTCCCAATTTCTATGCAGTCTCGTTTTGCGATTTGGTAATGCCACACGTAGCAATACCCTTTTTTACGTAGAGCGTCAAAAATAGTAAAATTGTACACAGGGTACTTGCGTTTGTAATGAAAAATGCCAACAGTAGATTGTGGAATACTTAACACTTTTTGCAGGTCGAAGATAGCAATTGTGCTATCGTTTTTGTCAATTGTCATTTTTCCTTCATGTTTAATTTGCCGAATTCTCTCTTTTCTACTTAAATGACGTCTATAGCTTTCTTCTAAAGACTCTTTCTCTGATGGACTGGCTTGCTCATATACAAAACATGTAGAGCATTGATCTTTTTTAGGCTTAAAAAATGAGTAATTAAATTTTGTGTTAAAAATGGTTTCATATTGACGTTTTGTCGCCATCGTAACTTCAACATAATTTTGCTGTGGAAACCACTCAGTGTTTAAATTAGACGAAGGGATTATAGACTTAAGAGGTAAGCACACCAATAGACCTCGAAAAATGAGCTCCAGCACGGAATCGAGTATTGAGAAGCATATTTCATTATTTCCTAAAGTAGAGTCTCATTATACAAGAAAAAGCTCAACTCGACAATATTTGTCACAAGACCTCAACATATCAAAAATGTATTAGTATTAGTGTGCGTAATGTGCGTTACATGTAGAAACGCGTTCTTGAGTCGCCGAGCGCGAGCAAGTTACCGCCAATACGTATAGTAGGTATAAATTTATGTCCCGGATGATAACTGTAACAGTGCATTACCGAAAATGTCTACTACAAAATTTACGATAATAAACCTGCAATCGCGTTAACCGGATTTTTTTTTTTTAAATATTTTACTGTAATATTACTTTACCGAAATTTGGCCACGGAATTTAATTTGTAATAATGTATTTCGTGATTGTTCTAGTAAATAAGAAATGGAAAATTTCCAAAGAACAAAAGTGTTATAAGGAAAACCGTTGGAAATTACCGCAGAAAAAAATTGAAAAAAATTGCATAAGTGTATCCCGACCCATAGATACCGTAAATGGTATAACAGTAAAAAGTCAGTAATAGTATAATACAGGTTTATTCCTTGGGGGCGTCGATATATAAATAACTATCCGTTTAAAGCATAATCAATCGGTTTAGGAAATTTGACATATACCAACTGTTTAAATACCTAACCGGGGTGGTTTGAATGTTGGTGAACACAGAGCTAAAATAAGTTGTTCTATAGTCTTTTACCTTATTTCAAGAATCTCTGAATTAGTTATGCGAGATTTAATTAAAAACCAATACCTACCTTTTGTTGAAAGATATTAAGCTAAAATCGAACGATGCCATTAGGGTTGACCATTCTGATCATAAGATTAATCACGATTCTTGGTACCTAACAGTACCTAATCTGCTTTAATAGATAATTATGTCTACCATCGTTTTGTAAAAGGTTTAAAAAGGACGATTAAATATGTCTAATAATAGTTAGGATTCTGAATGTGGTTATTAACTACAACAAAATAATTATGTGCGATTGCGATGGTAGAAGTCCACCATTATACAGGGTTATTGGTAAAACACCAACAACCTCTTAAGGGGTCATTGTACTCATCCTTATGAATAACTTTTACTATGGGACCAAACCTGAAATCAGTACATTTTGACGAATTATGCTATCATAAATGTACTGAAAAGCTGATTTTTTTTCGCGATTTCAGGTTTGGTCCCATAGTAAAAGTTGTTCATAATGATGAGTAAAATGACCCCTTAAGAGGTTGTTAATGTTTTACCAATAACCCTGTATAAGTTTTTTTTTACCTCAAAGCAGTGTCGCAGTTTGAACGTAGTGAGGGTTAGGAACATTAGTCCCGGCATTTTGTTCAGATATCCCGGAACCCGGTAGAACTAATCCCAATTGGATGTCTTTTTTAGGGTTCTGTACCTCAAAAGAAAAAATACGGAACCCTTATAGGATCACTCGTGTGTCTGTCTGTCTGTCACAGCCAATTTGCTCCGAATCTAATGGATCAATTAAGTTGAAATCTGGTACATATATGTATGTGACCTTAACACGGACGTGTAACGTAAATAAATTAATTTTGAATATGAGGGTCAACTTTGGGGGGAAAATAAGAAAATAAAAAAAAAGAAAGTTTTTTTTTAATTATCGGCTTTGACAGACAGACAGACGCATGAATGATCATTTAAGGGTTCCGTTTTTTCCGTTTGAGGTACGGAACACTAAAAAGGGTATCAGTAAACAGGAGGTATCATTGGCTTTTCGTTGAAGCCGCGACGGGTTGCTAGGTGATACTCGTGATACTAATAAAAAAGTTTTAATAAAACCAGATTCTTCAACAGCCCTAAACGCAATTGAATTATGAAGATAATAACTGAGTCACACCCAAAGGCGTTTGATAACCCAATTGTGACGTCGATTAGTTTTGGAAAGGTCAAATATTCAGACATGGGTCTCCCAATATTTTCCTCAAGAATTTTATTTTTAGCTGAAATGTCAAGAAGAATTCGTAAGAGTCTTTACAATTGAGGTGCTTTATAACTCCTGCTGTTTATTACGACTTAATTAAAGAAAAATGTTTTTACAATTGATATTTTTTCGCGATTTCAGGTTTGAATGTCATTTGGTGGTTTTGCTTAACTTTGAAGAAGATTTTTCTGGAGCTGTATTAACTATTTAGGTTGCAGAAATTGAATTTGCTCTACTATATTATTCTACTTCACTTGGGTGTCGTAACAGGTGAAAAGAGAAATGATTTAAAGAGGAAAGGCAGCGATTGGAGGATCGTATTATTCGCAGGTTATTAAAGCATAAAAATCATAAAATCATAACCCTCCTTGTTTTGCCGTATTCGGGTATCAAGAGGATCATTTTGCAAGCACTCTTATCTCACTTTGAAAGTGGCTAGTCCAAGTAATAATATTTGTGCGTTCCCAAAAGTTATAAATTATTAAAGCACATTAAAACTAAGGGCTCTTTCAATTAGCTAAAAAAATTACCGTCCTTGTGCTGTTCACCCTCGCACAACAAAGAACAAATTATAGTGTGAACCTGCACTACAATTGCGTAACACACTATCGATCGGAATCGGTTTCATTTTGACAGTTCAACAACATTCATTGCGTAGTTTACGTTGTTGAGCAGACAAATTTTTCGAACTTATGAAGCAATGGATTAGTAATTTGTTTTGAAAATGATTCAGACTCCGATTGATAGTGCGTTTCGTAATTAGGGTGCTGGTTTAAACACCGTCTAGTCTGGAAAATAGTCCTCATACTATTTGACTGGCCTGTTGGTCTAGTGGTTAGTGGCCCTGACTGCTATGCCGGAGGTCGTGGGTTCGATTCCCACCCAGGACAAATGTTTGTGTGATGAGCATGATCATTTGTTCTGTGTCTGGGTGTAATTTATCTATATATGTATGTATTTAGAAATATATAAGTATGTTAATCAGTTGTCTAGTACTCATAACACAAGCTCTGCTTAGCTTGAGGCTAGACGGCGTTGTGTGATAGTTGTGGAATATTATTATATATATTATTATACTATACGTACTCAATACTGCTCAAATTCACTGAAAAAAATTACATGTAGGTAACTTTAACATTGAAAAATATATTCACTACAGAGTGAAATTGAATTCGTGTTCATCCTCTTAAAGGATCATTGTACTCATCATTATGAACCACTTTTACTATCGGACTAAACCTGAAATCGCCAAAAGTCAACTGTTCCCTTCATTTCGACGAGTGCGAACATAAAATGTAGGGAACAGCAGCTTTTTCGCGATTTCAGGTTTTGTCCCATAGTAAAAGTTGTTTATTATCATGAGTACAATGACCCTTTAAAATGATGCCTTTTTTTTTTTTGTGGATGGGAAATCATCAAATAACTTCTCCCGCTCTGGGTGGAGCGGAAGGGCGTGTCAGACTTTTACTGACTAAAACCCACCCGTGTTCCTTCAGTTGCCTATGCCAGGGCCACGGTATCTTTTTCAAACAACCCGCGACCCCAGCGGCATCGGCCCTATTGGACCCCATGTTTTGCTGACATCTCTTTGAGGCGCGCGTGGAACACAACGCGCCGTCGACCCGGGCCTGGTCCTCACCGGACGGCGAGCTACCCACTACTCACCGTCCGCAAGCCCGCGCCTACGGTGGCTGGGAATCGGCTATCGATTCCCGCCGCCCAGGGCGTCTCCTGCGGCGACTGAGGGCGTGAGGCTGCCTCTCCCTCACGCGTTCCGCCTCCTCCTTCGCGAGCATTACCGCTTCGCAGAAGGAGGTGACGGCCTCCCATGCACTCTCGCTCCGCACCATGGCCTGGACCAGGCTCGGACGCGAGAGATCGCCGCCGCCGATCGCCTCCGTGAGAACACGGCGGTGCTCTGCCCAAGCCGGGCAGACCTCCACTGTATGCTCCACCGTGTCCTCTGGGCGATCCACACAAAGGTGACACCCGGGCGTTTCCTCCCGCCTTATGCGAAACAGGAACCTCCCGAAACAACCGTGTCCGGTGAGGACCTGCGTCAGGCGGAAGTTGAGGACGCCGTGGCGCCTCTCTAACCACTCCTCAAAGAGGGGACTTATCGCCGCAATTGTGGGGTGCCCAGCGCTGGGCTGCGACAGTCGCACTCTCCATGTCGCCATGAGATCCCGCCGGAGCTCTGTCCGCTGTACCGTGATTTCTCGCGGCAGCGGAGTTACGCTCCGGCGTTTCGCCTCCTCGCGCCACTCCCACACGTGCGCGAGGACTTTCGCCTCCAGATCCCACGGCGGCAATCCGGCAAGGAGGCTCGCCGCCTCACCGGAGACCGTGCGGTAACCCCGGACTAGCCGAATGGCCATGACCCTCTGGGACGCGTTCAACCGGCGGACTGGCCGCAGCCTCAGGGAACGCGCCGACACCGGTGCCCGTAAAGGGCCATGGACCGCACGACCCCCGCGAAAGCCTCCGGCAGGAGGCGTTTGGACCACCTAGATTGGGCAGGAGCCGCTTCAAGGCAGCCCCAGCCCGCTCCAGTCTGGGAGCCAAACGTCGGAAATGCTCCACGAAGTTCCACCGGCTGTCGAGGACGAGTCCCAGGTACTTCATCGTCGACTCGACTCCAATGCGAACCCCTCCTACTGTTATTTGGGAACCCGACGGTGGCGCATTCCGAGGACCATGAAGACACATGGCCTCGGACTTGTGCAGGGCCACCTCGAGTCCCAACTGCCGGATCCTCGCAACGACTATCGCAACCCCGCGTGTCGCTAATTCAGCCGCCACCTGGTGCGACCTCCCCTGCGCCAGGACCAGCGTGTCGTCAGCGTAACATACCACGCTGACGCCGCTAGGGAGGTTGGCGCGCAGCACCCAGTCGTACCCGATGTCCCACAAATGCGGCCCCAGGACCGATCCCTGTGGGACACCGCACGACATCTCTCGCCGGTTCCACTCTCCCTGATGACCGGGGTAGATGACGGCCCTATCCGTCAAATAACCTTTTGTACCTACTCCATCAACCCAATATTATTTCAAGCCATCGTCGAAGCGTAAAATAATTTTACAATGAAATTAATTCGTCACGAAGAGGCAAACGCTTTTGAGAGCCAGTTACTTATAAATTGATAGAGTATCTTTGAATTTATGGCGAATTTCAAGACTCACCTATAACTTCAAAGATATTCCGTATCTGGAGATCCAACCAATTGAATTTAATAAATTGAGAGACATAATATAGAGTCTGTGTTTGTTTATTTGATTTTGTGTGAACAGCACTTGCACTTTGAGTTATATATAGTCTTCGATGTGATGATGTGGTGGTTTGAAGAACCCACTTGTTACGAAGGATTGAAACATAATGTTACAATGTTGTGTAGGTTCTGCAGTGCTATTCTGTACAAATCTCACCGTGAAAACTTAGGTGAGGTGAGCGTGCAGTGAGCTGTCAATAGTGTCAATCCCTAGTATCAGGTGGAATGACAGCTCTCTTCAAGCTCACTTCACCTAAGTTTTCACGGTGAGACTTTTACAGAATAGACCGGCTGTATAATTAATGGATAGCGTAATTATAATATAAAAAAATTGTCAAACCCCGGAGTCGATGGGATAGCGCATTTTTTTTTTAATTGCCATCTTTGGTCACTTCCTCGGCCACCGTGTTTACAAATGAAGGAATTTTCACTATCTGATTTCCGCATAATATTCTTGAAATTATGTGCTATAAAATTTGTATTACAGTTTTTGAGTAGGTACTTGGTTACGCAGTACGTGGTTTTCTTTATTAAATCTTAATGTGAAATAATTGTGTTTCTCTAAAAATGTATCGTATGTTTGAGTTCGTCTGGTGTAAAAAAAAATGTATGGAAACCTAGCTGGCTATATTTTTTTAAATTACCCTTAATGCAGATTCCTAAATGGAATATTATTACTCGATATCTTTTTTAGATACAAAGGTGTTTGTTTTACAGAAACACAATGTTTTCACTTTCAGATTTTAAAAAATCGGCCAAGTGCGTGTTGGACTACGCACAATGAAGGGTTCCGTAGTTGGGATGAATTTATCTCAAGAACAAAAACAAGATCAAGTAGTTTCAAGTTAAAAAACATGTTCTCCCATATATTCCAACTGCAAATGTAAGTTTGTACGCACAATATGGAGAGATTTACCATGTTAATTTAAGACCATAGACTACTTATAAGTTTTTCAGTAATCTATAATTATATAACTAATTTCTGTATTTTTTTTTCTTCAAAATTTAAGACTCAGTAGTTTTGGAGATAAAGGGGGTAATTATCAGTTTTTGTCTATTTTCTTAAATAACTTTTAAACAGTTATATAAGCTATTTTATCTGTTTAAAAGTTGTTTAAGAAAATAGACAAAAAAAAACTGATAATTACCCCCTTTATGACCCGAAACAATCGTACCCGTCCCTTTCAACCAATTACGCAAGTGGCTACAAGAGTTCATCCGAACACAAGCAGAGGAGTGGTGGTCCTCGACACCAGGGTGCAGGCAGTCCAGGGAAGCTATGCCAAGTCGAGATGGCAAACTAACCAGGCGACTTTTACGCCTGGACAGGGATGGCCTGCGTCTGTTGATAGGGACCATCACAGGACACTGCTCGCTGAACAAACACTTTTACACAATGGGCATAACGGACAGCCCTCTGTGCAGAGCTTGCATGGTGGCTGAGGAAACCGTTCCGCATGTGCTCATCGAGTGCACAGGCGTTGCCCAGATTAGAACAGAAACCCTCGGGGCACCCAGATCTTTCACAGATGTTCTGAACAGACCAGAAGCCGTGACTAACTTCTGGAGGGAGGTGGGCTGGTTGGAATAAACCCCGACGGCCGCTATAGCTCACGTACAATGGTCCACTTGAAGGATTAAGTGCGGTAAAAAGTTGTTTAAAAGTTCAATGTTCTATGTAAACCCATTAACATAGAACATTGAACTTTTAAACAATTTATTTTAAAATTATAAAAAAAATATATATTTGAGACCCTCACAGTAAGCCCTTTCATTTGATGAAATTCATACTTGTACCTTATTTCAACTTAATTGATCCATTAGATTCGGAGCAAATTGGCTGTGACAGAGAGACAGACAGACACACGAGTGAACCTATAAAGGTTTCGTTTCGTTTAAAAAAACAGCTGTTCCATACATTTATGTTCGCATAACTCGTCAAAATGTAGGGCACAGCTGATTTTTTTCGCGATTTCAGGTTTAATCCCATAGAAAAGTTGTTCATAATGATGCGTACAATGACCCCTTAAAATATTGCCTATGAATTCAATTGCACCTTGTAGTTTACAAAAATAAACACAAAATTAAAATCGCTGCCGCGGAATGAAACTTGTTCAAAGAGGTAGTTTTAAACACAAACATTACATAAAAGCTTGGATTTTCACCCCCAAACAAGAAGTGCATTTTCAAGAAGAAACGTTGCCAGTATTCTGTGTAAATACACTGCACTTTACTAAAACGTTTCAAACGAAATGCAATGCTCAGAGAAACTAAATATCGTTTGAACTAGGAAATGTGTACTGAATATTATTTTAAACAAACTTTGCGACTGCGGCCGACTGTTCACGATTATATTCTATCCCCATAATGCGGGCGAAATTTTGTTTCCACTGAAAGTAAATTTTAGAATCTGCATACCATGTCCATATAAATTGCAATAAACTTTTGAATTCAGCCGGTCTATTCTGGAAAAATTTCCCCGTGAAAACTTAAGCGTAGTGGGCTTGAAGCGGGCTGTCATTGTACTTAATGCTGGACGCTTTTGACAGGGTGAGATTTTACGGAATAGATCGACTGTAATTTGTTCATCCAGAAACTGTGAAATCTACTTTATTAGTTGATGAGTTTGTTTATTTGAACGCTCTAATCTCAGAAACTAACAGTCGGATTTGAAAAATTGGTTTTCATTTGATAGCACAATTCTTGAGGAAGGTTATATGCTATAGAGGGTTATTGGTAAAACACCAACAACCTCTTAAGGGGTCATTGTACTCATCATTATGAATAACTTTGACTATGGGACCAAACCTGAAATCGCGATAAAGAAATCAGCTGTTCAGTACATTTATGTTCGCATAATTCGTTAAAATGTACTGAACAGCTGATTTTTTTTCGCGATTCCAGGTTTGGTCCCATAGTAAAAGTTATTCATAATGATGAGTACAATGACCCCTTAAGAGGTTGTTGGTGTTTTACCAGTAACCCTATATAACATCGCTACGACTCTTACGTGACGAGGAAATTGAAAATAAGAAAAGGCAGAAAGGATGTAGTTACCTACACACTTAAGTCTAATTAAATTATTAAATTAAAACAAAGTTCATCATCAATCATCATAATTTATACACACTTCTCTCACAAAGGAACTCATAACTAGACTTATTTATAAACAACGATTAAAATAAAACTATTTACAATCAACGAACAAACAGACAAGTGTAAACATTGTATTAGTAGCTCTGTCGTCATAAGGAAATAAGACATATCTGACATTTTTTTCGAAATACCTACCTAGAGTTATTTACATGAATCAGAAAAAAAGACGCATCTACCAGTGTTTTTAAATTAGTGTAAACCTAACGAAAACCTAATAATTCTTCCTATTAAAAGACGCATCTGCCTTTGTATCTTATAGTTTAAACAGGACAACATATTTTTTTCTCCATCTCAATATTTCTGTAGATAATATGTCCTTCTTCCTTAATACCTTTGGCCCGCACACGCAGCTATGACTATAGATGCTGGCGGGAAAAATTCCGAATCATTCCCGTCGAATATTTCGGAAGTATTCCGAAATATTCCGAAACTTTGGGAATATTTCAACGTTTATTCCCATTGAATTATTCGGGCGAAATATTCGGCGGAAACATTCGATTGCGGGGTACGAATGTTTCTCGCGGGGGGGAAAACTTCTCCGGGGAGCATCTCCCCTATTACCGCACCCCACACAGCCATCGCCTGCACGCACGACTCGTGGCAGTCGCCAGTCGGGCGTGCGCGGCCGGCGCGGCGGCAGCGGCCGGCGCGGCGGCAGCGGCCGGCGCGGCGGCAGCGGCCGGCGCACAGAGGGGCAGCAGCGGCGGCGATCGACGATCGATGCAAAAATGATATTACAGCAAAAAAAAAAATAAAAATCTTAATTAAATTCATTTTGAATAATTCTGATTTAAAGAAACTTTCCCAGAAGTATTCCGGAATTATTCAGAATTTTTCGGAAGTTTTGCAACTATAGCTATGACGCGTCTATTGTTCTAGCAAGCGCGCGCTCGCGCTACGTCATGTGAGCCGAGTGCATGAGCGAGACAGCCTCATCGTGCGTTGCACTCATGATTCCGCGCCGTACAGGCGATGCGCGAGACATGACTTGCAATACAGCATGCTCACTGCTTTTTTTTGAGTTTATGTGTAAATGTTAGTGTTTTTTTTTAATAAACTTATTTATTTATATAATACTGTATTAATATCTAATTTATTCATGATATAATATTATTAAAATATATTATATTGAATTTTTATTTTATATCTCGGTATCCTGGGGTTCCGGAGCTTTGGAAGGCGTACGAGGGGCCGAAACCAACTCGCAGAGGCCCCTTAGACAATTTTAAATGATGAGGAGGTACCAGTCTACGATTACCCTATATGCACTATGCAAGTGCACCCAAGGACAACCCCCAGTTGGTGCAGGACTATTGCATAACGTGGAATTGAAATTAATCAAAATATTTTTTATTTTATTTTAAAGAGATAACTAATTAATAAAGTTATTGCATAAATATTTAAAATAATTAATAAGAAATTAAATGTTAATCTTTTTTTAACCCACGAAGAAAAAAGGAGGAGGTTCTTTTTAAATAAACAATTTAAAAAAAAGTTTATTATAGTTTTCTAGTGATACATACTAATTTTATTGTGCTTATCACAAAAATTTAAACCAAAAAGCTTTAGAGTAGTCGTATTTTCGATTCTTAAATCGTTCGAATTTATTTTGCGTTTACGTCGCACGTACGTGCTAGACCCACTTGAAAATTAGACATTTACAAAAAAGTTCAAAGTCACCCAAGTTGACATGCTCATGACACATTATGTTTTGTCTCGTCGCTAACTCATTTTTTCTGGCCCTATCCAAAAAAGCTAATTCGTACATCTTCATAGGAGGGACATGAAAAATTGTTCACTGACACGAAACGAAAAGTATACAAACTTATATCGAAGATAAAAGTAATCCAAAGGATCATTACGTCGCTTGAATATGACCAAAGTGTACCTATACGTTTATTCTGCAATAAGGTGGGTATATGAAATATAAAATATCTTGTTATTTCTAAACATTTATTGCAAAACTATGGGCAAAAATATATTAAGTGTGAAAGCTCTAATATTGAGAACGAAATTGTCCATACTTAAACGAAAAGGGTCCAACCCACATTAAGTGTGTTGTGGGTTGGATCTCTTTCGTTTAACTATGGACAATTATAAAGTGTACTTTAAGCAAAATTACCACGGATTCATTAAGCACCGTCTAAACGGTGCAAGTTTATGGAACGTTCAATTTCAATTTTATTGCGTGCCATTCCGTAAAATGGCATACAATAATTGAATGCAAGTTTTGCCACTCAATAAAATTGCACGCGACTTACACCGAGGCAATAAAATTGCGAGGCGATTATTGCATGAAAGTTTTGCCTCGTCTAAACAAGATAGTTGCACGTCCTTGTACATTTGTTTCAAGTATTACCTGTATTTGTGCTGCCACTTGTTTCATTAAATTTTATTGAACGTCTTGTTTTTTTCGCTCATGTTTGAATAATAGTAAACTAGCATCTGCCCGCGGCTACGCCCGCGAGGTTTTCGGAAATTATCCCACGGGAACGCACTACCAGAATTAAAAGTATCCTAAGTCCTAATCCAGGTCATAGTCTACCCATGCGCCAAATTTCATCCAAATCTGTTCAGCGGTTTTAGCGTGAAAGAGTCACAAACAAACAAACTCACTTTCGCATTTATACTATATGAAAAACCGGTCTATCGACACTCTAGATCTAGACATAAATTAAAAAAAAAACTCTTAACACACTACTAAAGTAGTAACACAGTTGTTCAGGTTTTAACGCCTTTATTAAAAGTGATAGCAATTTTACACAATGCGGTCAACTTTAATAATCAAGTAGGCGTATCTTGTTCCTTTTTCAAATTGTACTGTCATCGTTCACTTGCATCGTAACCACCGCCCATGTAACATTCTTTTTAAACAATATATATCTATTTGCGATTCTTGGGACTTCTAATTGGCACCATAATATCCTCCAAAGATATTACACCCTTTTTTTTTTTGTGGATGGGAAATCATCAAATAACTTCTCCTGCTCTGGGTGGAGCGGAAGGGCGTGTCAGACTTTTACGGACTAAAACCCACCCGTGTTCCTTCAGTTGCCTATGCCAGGGCCACGGTATCTTTTTCAAACAACCCGCGACCCCAGCGGCATCGGCCCTATTGGACCCCATCTTTTGCTGACATCTCTTTGAGGCGCGCGTGGAACACAACGCGCCGTCGACCCGGGCCTGGTCCTCACCGGACGGCGAGCTACCCACTACTCACCGTCCGCAAGCCCGCGCCTACGGTGGCCGGGAATCGGCTATCGATTCCCGCCGCCCAGGGCGTCTCCTGCGGCGACTAGGGGCGTGAGGCTGCCTCTCCCTCACGCGTTCCGCCTCCTCCTTCGCGAGCATTACCGCTTCGCAGAAGGAGGTGACGGCCTCCCAGTCTATCGACACCCTAGACTCACAAAATGTATTAGGTACTTAAATAAAAAAAATAAAAAACTTAACACCCTTAAGATGGCGACACACTTTTTCAGACACCCTGTAAATTTATGTACTAATTTTAGCAGGTCGTAGGTATACAGGGCCGTCTATGTGGGTACCACCGCAGTGCCAGATATTCACCCGTGAAGTAGAAGTGTGCACATTATAATATTTGACAAAAGACGTTCACTGCTGGACATAGGCTTCCCACAGGATACAATATTTTGGGATTCAACATTTTACAAATTCAACATTCTGTACATTTATGCCGTGTCCACTCTTTCCTTAATCCAGGGGCTCACAAGCGTGACATTATTCTCGTTCGCCGCTTATTACCGCGTCACGGTTACATTTTTCATACACAACCGTATTTTGTGACATGTTTGTTACTTGGTGATATGTCTTTTCCTATTATTTTGGTAACTTTTAGAACGTTTACGTTACTTTAAGTTATCCAGCCTTTCTTCATCAAAGTTAAAACTATACGATATTTATTTATTGATATATAACATATTTCATCTCGCTTGCCTGCGATCTGTGACAGTGATTTCGTGAAAAGGGACGGAAATGTGTAAAAGGAAGCCGGGGAAGCGCGCACTATTTGATTTGACCAATGAGCGCGTGCGGTGCGAGAGTTGGCCGTCGGATCGGTTACAACACAGCGACGTAGTAGAGCTGATGGTGAAGTTCCTACCAGGAGAACTCCTCAAGAATTAACGTCCGTGCATCTAAAAAAGCAACATTTTATAAAAGGTGATGAAAAGTTGACGTTAGACTATTGTAACTTAGATAAATTACAAACCGACCCACAAAAAGTAATAAATAAAAAACTTTTTTACATAAAAAAAAACAACCGACTTCCAAAAAAAAAAAAACAATACAAGGTGAAAAATCCTTTAATTTTGGAAGTAGGTGGCATAAAATACAGATTCAATGACACCGACTTCCAAAATCAAAGTTATATTTCACTTTGTAGTGTTTTTTTTTTTTGGAAGTCGGTTAAAAGGAACCTAACCAAACCAAATGTCGGTGTGCCCCTGATGTCGACCGTCTAGGGTTAGGCTTTTCGGGTCAGGTAAATAATATACTACAAGATAATTATATCAACATAAATAAACTATATACCAAAAACGAATTATGGCAAAGTAATGCAAAAAAAAAAAAATATGCGTAAAACATGTTATGCGTAAATATAATTAGGATAAACAAAACGCACCTTTTATCAAAAATCGAAATTATTCAAAATTTATATTTTGTGGGAAAACGCATTAAAAGTTTGACATTGTCTACCTTAATGGCTTCAATTTATCATAGAAAAATAAAGAAAACTCTGTAATTTTCATCGTTATCGAGTCGGCTGTTGGACTGAACGATTCTCCGTGCGAAATTAATTCAGTTTATAGTAAAAACTCGAAATATGTAATTTTTGAGTTATTTCGGTTTTTGATTAAAGGTGCGAAAAGTATGCCATGCTGTATTATGGCTTTTAATTTTATGCAAAGGGATATTGATCCGATTAAATTTTCTTCATAAATATAGTCGATTGTTATACGAAATCGAAACGGTAACGCATTAGGACATCTATATTTCATAAGTACTCGAGCTGTAAAAAAAAGTTGTTAATTTAGGAACTTCTGCTTAGCCTTTTCCTATATTGGTGTCGACTTCCAGTCTAACCGGATGTAGCTGGATACCAGTATTTTACGTAGAGCGACTGCCTATCGGACCTCCATAACCTAGTAACTGGGTAGCACGATACTCCTACGTAAGACTGGTTGTTGGATTTTCGGACTTCTGACTACTCTTAACGACTGTACTATGTGCGATAGGACTAGCGGCCAACATAGCTGATTTTTGTAGCTGGATATCAGATCCTTAGTGAACGGTCGATCAGAGTAATCGTTGACGGCTGCTCCTCTGACCTTATGGCTATTGATGCCGGAGTTCCTCAGGGTTCGGTTCTCTCTGCAACTCTTTTCCTGCTGCACATCAATGACCTGCTTCGGCCTGGTATTGTTGGGTATGCAGATGACAGTACAGTTTCAGAGAGATACTTGTCCAGCGCAAAAACCAACGGGGCCGAAGTTCGTTCCTTGAGAGGGGCCATGATAGAGCGGACAGATTTGACCTTAAGCTTTGTCTCCCAGTGGGATGATGATAATCTGGTCTCTTTTAACGCCACCAAAACACAGGGGTGTCTTTTTACCGCTAAAAGGAGTCGTTTCGCCCAAATTCCTACTTTTCGAGGTACATCTGTTCCTGTGACTGATAGGCTTGAGCTCCTAGGCATGGAGTTGATATTTGGTCTCATCTTCGGCGTCACCATCGAGTACAAAACCCAATCAGCGGCCAAGAAACCGGGCATCCTAAATAGGTTGAAGCGATACTAGCAGACAGGACAGCTGCCTGGACAGCTTATAATCCCTTACAAAGCGCAAGTCCAATCCTGCATGGAGTATTGCAGGCACCTTTGGGATGGATCAGCTAAGTACCAACTAGCCCCGCTTGACTCGGTGGAACGCAGAGCTAAGAGGCTCATTGGCGACTGGTGGACGCCAAGCTCCACAGCTTGGCTCATCGCCGCAAGGTTGCCTGCTTGTCAGTCTTCTACAGATTGTACTTCGGTGAGTGAGCCCAAGAACTCCACGACCTGATTCCACCGGCCCTCTTCTACCATCGGACGTATAGACGCACTGCCAGTTACCATCCCTACCAAGTTGCTATTCCACCAATTCGCACTAAGCGTTTCCAAATGTCTTTTATAATGCGCACAGCAAAATAATGGAACTCACTACCTGCGTCTGTGCTTCCGAGCGCATACAACCCTAATCCCTTTAAAGTGGGAGTGAACAGGCTTCTTCTGGGTAAGCTCACTGCATTGTCGACTTTGTCTCTGTCACCTCTGACCTAGACTAGAGTCAAGAGCAAACCCATCACAAATAAAAAAAATAGGAACAGTCACACTTTCAAAATTTCACGTACATAAATTTTCATCCATCGTACTGTATACATACATTTTAGCTCTTGGAGCCGCAAGCACAGCTGGCATCAATTGAAGTGCCAACAGCATTTGGATGGCGTCAATATGGAATTGATCTTCAAATGCCGCAGGCTCAAGCTTTGCCGTCTTATAACAATTGCAGACGTATCCCTGACTAGGTATTGGTAACCTAAGCGTTAACGTTAGATTTGACCACATTGAAACACGAACTGCCAATAACAATATCCATGTATACAGTGCTACAAGGATTATTTCACGCTTGAATAATGTTGACCGGGCGCGCTGTTGGTAGGTAAAAATTTTGACGCTGGAAAGCGATTTTGTTGTATCTCGAAAAATTAATTTTTTTGTTGCATCACTGAAATCAGAAAAAAAATTACTGCGTTGGACAGTCTGAGCAACGTTTTCTTATGATGTATTTTTTTTTGATACGACGTTGACTTTTTCTGAACTTTTTAACAAAACATACTTCAAAATGGTGTCAATCAATCTGCCTAGCCTTTTCCCAACTATGTTGGGGTCGGCTTCCAGTCTAACCGGATGCAGCTAAATACCAGTATTTTACATGGAGCGACTGCCCACCTGACCTCCACAACCCAGTTATTGGGTAATACGATACCCCTTGGTAAGACTTATTGTCAGACTTTCGGGCTTCTGACGACCCGTAACGACTGCCAAAGATCCACGAATGACAGCCGAGACCAACGGCTTAACGTGCTTTCCGAGGCACGGAGGAGTCTCATTATGTACAGATGGTCACCCATACTTCAAAATGGTGTAAATACCATAAAATCAGCTATTTTTAAATATTGTATAGATACAGCAAAATCGTTATAACCCTTAGGTACCTTTATGTAACGATTTTGTTGTAACTTTGAAGCTTAAAGCATAGTCTTAGGTTGGAGAGTATCCAGAAAAGATTTTTATGCCATCTCGCCTATTCTGCGGAACTGGATAAAAAAAAAAATCGGAGCTACGCAAAACTTCTGCAAAAAATCATGACTTCACTCGAAAAACGAAGAAATAATATAGATTTTATTTTTCTTTTTAAAATATTTCTGAGTAAAATAGACTGCCCCCCGTTGTTACGCAAGTTTAATTTTAACCTACCCTACAACTATCTCCGTCACTCTATTACGTCCCCCATTCCGCAAAACTATATCAGGATCCAACATCCCCATCCCCAGAATTTGCAGGCTTCTTAATAATTGCGATGAATCAATAGATATTTTTTCCACAACACTTCAAAAATTCAAGCGCCAAGTCCATCAAAACTAACCACCATATTGACTTTTTTCTTTTCTTTTCTGTCATCTTTGTATTTACTGTATTTCTAAAGCCACCGTTGAAAGTGTTATTTCTGCACTGCTATTGTTATTTTTTTTATGTTATAATTTAATTATTTTTTGCATGCTGTGTCTATCGCATCTTGTTGTACACTATGCTTGTATCATATTGCTTGTATTAGTTGAATAAACGGTCTGACAATTGTAGATAGGCAAATAAATAAAATAAAAATAAAGCTACACATATTTTGTTGTGCCATATGTTACAACTACCAAGATACAGCAATATTGCTGCTTGAAATTGCAATACCAATTGCTGTTACTATTATAAAACACATTTTAGACTAACTTTAGAATGCTATCATTAGTGATTAGTAATACTTGTTCCAAAAATGAACTCTCCAATTCAGCTACTTTACGAGTTATGAATTTCTGCAATAGTTTTTTGGCTCTGGTGTCAAGTTCACTTTTTCAAGATACTACCAAGATTGCTTTCTTGCGTGGTTTTGTGAAAATGTTAATTGAAATTGTATTAAAAATTGCCTTTTAGGCTACGCGTCAAATGATGTTTGTACAGCTATGTATACGTACATGCGAATACAAACTGTGGCCTATGGCATAACTCATAGGCTTCAGGAATATTCGATCTCGCAACTGCATCACCACTTTTGACACGAACTCCCAGTAAGTTAAAACTTCACTAAGGGCCGGTTTTTTGATCCGTAGTTAACTCAACCAATGGTTAAACATAGTAACTAATGCTTGAATTTTGGCTAAATTTGAAAGGCTAAACATGAATGAGTTATGCCACTAGTTACTATTTTTAATATGAATGAGCTAACATGAATACAAATCGACCTTGTAATTTTATGACGTGCAAGTGATATTGAACCTTAATAAAGAAATTACGAGGTGGACTATACTTATCGACTATTTTACAAGCGTTTATTTAACTTACAATGTTTGTATGTATGTATGTATGTTCAGGTCAAATCTGGCAACAAAATTTTAAAGCAGTTATCCTCAACCGATTGCGATGTTTTGCATTCACGTTTAGTTTGGACGACAATGCATGGTAAGCTAAATGACGTCATTCTAAATCCAATATGGCGGACGGCCCAAGGCAGCGGACTAATTATTTTTGTGCACTCCCATGATATGGCTATCAAATGAAAGATTTGCTGAGAAGAATGTAAAAAAAAATACTAAAATCTTATTAAAACACACACTTTTATTTAACTAAAAGTACTAAATAAAACTTACGTAAACATAGAACTTATATTTTGTTTTTGTATGTGTTCGAAATTATTTCAGAATCATAAGTTTCTCTCTTTGTGGTTGAGTTTCATATTACAACATTATAATGGTACTTTGTATAGAGCGGTTTGCGGTTACAACCAATGTTTGCTGATATTATAGGCTGATTATGATCTGTCTAAATGAAATCATTTGGACAGATCATAATCATCATAATCATAATCATGTTCCCGCTGCTGGAACACAGAGAGGATGTGAGTGTGAGTGGGCCGTAATCCACCACGCGGACCTATTGCGGTTTGCTGGACGTCACATGTCTTCGAGTTTTTCTCGATGTTTTGCTTCACCTTGTTGCGAGGAGGGTGATGAAATAAAAAAAAGTTGACTGTCGGGGTTCAAACCCACGACACGTAAGTCGGGGCTATAACCACTGGCTGACCACTGCTCTTAGCAAAGTGCAAAATGTACTACGTTTGGTGCATGTTCAAATACTTGTACATAAATGAAGCTTTGTGCAATATAAATGAAGGTTTGTCTTTCAGTGGGGTTGGTAGAAGTCTTTGCCTTGCAGAGAATTAAACTTACCAGGATTTTATTACTATCCCAGAAATACTGAAATAACAGAAATATTGAACCAGTAAACCGAGCGAAAACACGGTTTCACCTCAAAAGAGTCGATCAGTCGTTGTAACAACAACAAACAAAGTCACGAAACTGTTTATCGAAAGACCGAAGTAGCACAAAGATATTTATTGGAGTGAATAATTATTTTATTATTAGTAATGGCACAGTAGAAATATGTACAGTAATTTATCTTCATAGAAATGGTCGGAACGCAAGTCATCCCTACGTGCCTCGAGTTCGGTCTACACTCGGTTACCAAACAGTCGCGAATGCGCCGCAGTGGCGAACGGACGGTGTGATGGTTTTTTTAGCAGTAAGCGTGCGATTTGTGACAAATATTCATTGAAATAAGTACAATTACTTACTTAATATGGCAAAGAGCAATTATAGACTATATTGTGTTGTTTTTGGATGCATGAATTCGTCAATAACGCACCCAGAGATAACATTTTTTTTAAATTACTTGGAAACTCCGAAAGGTAAGACTATAAAAAGAAAAATACTACTACGTACGTAATTTGTTTATTTTTTTTAATACGAGTAGGTAGGTATTTCACTTTTTCCACTGAGTAATATACCTAGATTAATAAATAAATAAGTGGATAGGGTGAAAAAAGTGACACACAAGTGACCTACCAACGCTCGCGTTAAAAAAACTAGTAGGCAGTTTCCTAGGCTAGGCTATCTACTTACTTATGTACTTAGCTACTTACATATATTATTGTGTTAGACGAAATATCGTTATAAAATAATTATGAGAGTAATAAATGATAGGTACCAACGTAGTAAGATTTACATTATAAGTAAGATTTTGTAGTAGGTAGTTAGAGGATTTGATTGCTGTAGGTAACGGACACGCTATGAGATGGTTGATAATAAGTAAAGATTGCAGAGCGGTTCGACATCGGATAGGTGACCAAAAGAATTGTTATTTCGAGATGCTCCGTGCTGTAGGTAATTGGGACGTTAATAAGCCGAGATGAAAAACTATCTACTAGTTACTACTCGTCAGCTGTTTCTTGCATTTTGATTAAGTAGGTAGGTGTTGAAGTTTGTAAGGATGTAGTTTAGTCACCTTCGATGAAAGCAGTTTCTTTTTTTTAATAAAAAATATAATATTTACAATCACAAAACTAGAAATAAACTCAAGCAGGTGATGGTGGTAAGTACGATGAAATTAATATACTGTAGACTGGCAGCCCTATCGCGTGTTTACGTACCGCGCGGCTGTAGGTTGTAACGTTACTCCTTGCAAGTTACAATTTCAAAGATGTAGTATAAAAACACACCTTATAATAACAAACCTTAGTACACTTAAAGCTTTACACAAAACTCTTAAAAATAACCTAGTATAATATTTATAAGTAAACCTAACACTTAAATACAGCATTAAAATTAAATAATATTATACGGAACCTACAAGCATTTATTAAACTTAAATGCGTCTTCGTTCTATGCGCCCGCACATCTCTAAAACGATCACTGCCGAGCGCAGCCGAGTGTCGATTCGGTTGGGCTCGGGAAAGACTATGGTAGTCAAATTGTGAGCGCTTGAGGTTACGGCTGTGTTGCTCGCTCCTGACCGCATCTAAATAATTTTGCTAAATACGTCGCGAAATCCCTCGTCGGAAACTTACCCTAAGTTTCCATGTATTTTATTAGAAGTGCTATCTGTAAGGTGTTCCTAAAACTTCTTAGAACTAGCTTTCTGCTGTATTCTTCCTATCTGGGACACTGTAACCTTTGGACCTTCCTCTTTTTTGTTATTATTAAGAGTTTTTATACTACACACTTTTAAATTGTAACTTGCAAGGTGTTGCACATTGCAAGTTACAATTTAAAAGTGTTGTTACAAGGTAATTATTTCGAGAACAGGGGCTGAGTCATATTACTGCATGATATTTCTACTGTGGTAATAGGTAGCTATAGTGAAGCGTAAGTGGGTCGTTGTGCCAATATAAAGATATTATTTTGAACTAAGAATGAATTTCAAAGGGTTGAAGTAAGCGGTAATATATAATTATGGTTATATAGCGAAGGTCGATTGATCTTTGGTGAAATAGACGATTATTCCTTTTCATTCTCAGTTTCTATGACTAATAACTATAGATTGGATTTTGTGTCGAAAAATCCCGGAAAAAGTACCTTTTGACTATAGAATTGAATGATAGCTTATGTTGTTGTAAAGTAGGTTGCCAAACTGGCAGCAAACGTCAGGATATTTTATGTTAAAAATGAATTTCAAGTAAACAAGCATACGAATGTGTGCTTTAATAAATAATACCACTTTAAGAAGTCTTTAATACTATGTATCCAATCAATTGTACATTCCCGGGTTTCCTGAATCCCGGGAGTTAAACCTGCTAAGTGTTGATTCCAGAGTGAAACTTTTTCACACGATAACTATAACATTCTAAATTTGAAAAATGTACAATATTTGATTCTGACTTTCAATTGTTTTTTCGTTCGCATTTAAAGATTTAAATTGAAAATTAGAGTAATTTTTGAGTACGAGTTCTGACGTGAAACTAACGCAACAGAGACAACTCGCAATATCAATGTTGTGTTTGGAGAGGATATGGTAAATAACAATGAATTGAATGCGATGGTGGGAGCGGATCCGTATCAAACTACCAAGGAATTAGTGACATGGTTTGCTGTTAGAATACCCACAAATGGGTCAACCAATTGCATCAAATCGGTAAGATAAAAAAGCTTGATAAATGGGCGTCCCATGATTTAACGGATCACCAGAGAGAAGCGCGCCTTGGACCTTGCCTTACCTTGCTGAAACGGTATAGAAATGAAAGGATTTTGGGGCGAATTTTATTGTGACGTGTAATGAAAAGTGGATTCTTTACGATAATCGCAAGCGAACAACGCAATGGCTGACTCCAGGTCAAACGCCGCAACTATGTCCTACAGCGAAGCTTACCCATACAAAAGTGAGTTTTGAAGTGATGAAGTACCGTAAGGGCAGGTTATTTTGACCTAGGGCATAACATACATATCTGACATAAAGTTTATTTTATTTTATTTATTTATTATAACTTTGACCTAAATAGATACAAATCTTTAAACTGCCCGAAGTGTCACGACCGCACAATCAAACGTCATATGTCCTTCAAAAATTTGTAGATGGCGATATAGTTTATGGTGTAAATCCCTACAGATTTCTCTGATCCGGTCAAGCAATAGCAGCAAATGTTTACTGTACAGAACTTCGATGATGGTGAAACTTGCAGCGAGACAGCCCCGACTTGCCAACCGATCTTCACCACTATTGCTTCATGACAACGCAAGACGCTGCTCAAGAAACCGTTTCAACACTACAGGATCTACACTTAGAAACCGTCCGTCATCCTCCGTACTCGCCGGACCTGGCCCCAACCGACTACCATTTTTTCGTTTCGTCAATTTTTTACGTAGTAAAATATTTTCTTCCGACGAAACATTACAGAATGCCTTCACGAAGTTTGTTGAGTCCAGGTCTCCAGAGTTCTCAGAGTTCTGCAATGACATAAATGACCTTCCCATGAGATGGCAAAATGTATATTATGACCATGAGGGTGAATACTTTGAATAAATAAATATATATTATATTATCATAGAAAAAAAAATGTTTGAAATTTTCAGTACAAAACAGCAAGTTTATATTCATTAAAAAAAAAATAAGAAGCTGCTTCCATAGTTTCTTAGGAAAAATTAACTATAGGTAAATATGCATCTGATTATTCGATCTTTAGCTTTATTAAATTTCAAGTTAAACGAGCGTCCCATTGAATGCCATAATTGCCCATTTCTAATAGGAAATATTGCCATAATCAACACCTTTGGTAGAAGCCTACCAAAGAGGTTGATTATGGCAATATATCGTAAAAGAAGTCTCTGAAAAATCGCAGTTCATAAAATAGGAAGGTCCTTAACGGCGTCGCCGATTCGTATGTCATGTCCGAAGTGATACGGGGCAGGAAACGCCCGTAATTTCGGCCTTCCTGCGTAGGGAGTAGACCTCATGGGGCTAGTCGCTAGTCTTTTATAAAATCCTCATCAAAATACCAGTTTTGAAATCATACATATAGGTAATATTGTTCCATAGAGTATATCATTGAGTATTTTAGATGACCACACACAGCAACAATCTCATCAACTACATCATGAGAGTCAGTTGATATAAATGATATAAATATGACCTACTGCGGTTTCGCTGCTATGGTTTCGCGGAAGAGTTTTTGATACCCGCCGTTTTAGTTCCCAGCACAACAAACAACACAATAAACAACAAACACATTGCAGATTAAATCCATCCATGTGCCTACCGTCCGCCATTTTGTATTTTCCTGTTACAACGATATTTTGCAACAAAAATACACCCGTTGATATCGCGTCCATCCCAAGCATTGTCGACGTTTATTTCAAGCTATTTGTTTTAGTTTTTCATTCGCTACGTTTTTCTGAACGTATTTTTAACACCTCTCTGCACTCGTATATATGTGTGTGTTGTATTGGTGGTATGTGTATGTGTTTTCAAACTCAATTCAAACATTCGTTTTGCGAGTATGTTTTTTCTGTTAAGATTTTTTATTTATAAGTGTGTTTCAGTTTACTAGTCCGTTTGTTTAAGAGGCCTATACGAAATTTTGCCAATTTCGCTGATTTACTTGATTTTACAGTTAAAATACCGTATTTCTATAAGTTTTAATCCACAACATGAAAGGTCATTTCAATTATGATCTAATGAATGAGCGCCCTATTTATTTTGCATCAAGTATTATAATGCGAGATTTAGGTTGTTTTAAAAGTTTTCAGTGCCAAATTCTTTTAACTTTTAGCATTTTTTTTTTAAGAAATTGATTGATTTTGAACTTATGTATATTTCTGTTGTTTTAATTTATGAACTTTAAGCGTTCTAAGTAGGCGAAATCAAAAGACATTCTTTGCCCATTTTATCTAAAGTTTGACAAAGGTAAATATTTTTTTACTCAAAAACTTTATATGAAAGAGGTAAAAATAAATTTACTTAAAAAAAAGTAAAAGTTTTACTATGGAAGTTATTTTATTCGTTTTGGTTTTTGAAGTCAGTTTTTACTTTTGTTTAAGTAAATTTAGTTTTCCACTTATAGTTGAATTTACAATTACATAACCCCAAGACGAACGAAAAGACGAATCATCAAAATCCGCTTAAAAATGCCGGAGATGCAGTACATTTATGCATATAACTTCGTACAGAAGTTTAATTACCTTATGCATCATATTAAAACCTTCCTGAAAGTATGTAGATCACACTAAAGAAAGAATCATCAAAATCGGTTCATTCGTGTTTGAGGAAATCGCGGACATACAAACATACATATATACGGGTCGAATACAGAACCTCCTTTTTTGAAGTCGATTAAAAATGTATACATTCATTGTATAAACGACTTTTACAAGAATACATTGTAATTATTTCAGACGTCAAAACGATTCGTAAACATTTGATATTAGACCTCTTACAGCAAAAATTCACAAAACAGTCGCCGGTTTTAGGTCGATTAGTCAAAATAACTAAATAAAAATAAAAAAGTAGCTCATTTATTATATCGTAATTCAAATTATCTTTCATGTTGTGCATTAAAACTTTTAGAAATTTTAAATGTAAAATAACTTCTGTAAAATCACGTAATTCAGCGAAATCAGCAAAATTTTCGTATACGGCCTCTTAACGACTGCTTTAGAGAGAGAGAAATGCTTTTCGAGTAGGTACGTTTGAAAATATAACTTATTCAAAGCTTCCCAAGTCAATTTGTTGTCTAGATCTGACGTTCCACCGAAAAAAACTTAGGCTAACGCTCTTAAAATTAGGTATTCTTTTTGGGTTTTGTTCTGACTGTACTCTAATATAAGTGACGCAAATACTGTTTTATTACAGAACAGACTCGCCACGTATATGTATGGCTAATGTGATAGATTTTTCAGTAGTATTCACTACATATTTGTTGAACCACAAAGCTGACCCGAAGTAATTACTACACATATTCAGTTTTCATTCGGCTCGTGCCGATTGGCAGACTTTGTTCGGGATCTACGTTCGCTTAATCATATTCGGGTCGGCTCAGCTCAATATTAGAGCTAAGCCGAGCGGCTTTTCGCGAACATAAATCCTAACTATTATTTTTAATATTATAAATGCGAAAGTAAGTTTGTTTGTCTGTTTGTTACCTTTTCACGCCTAAATCACTGAACCGATCATTCTGAAATTTTGCATATACGTTGTCATGTGACACGGACATAGGGTACCATTCATCCCGAAAAAAAAATACTGTTCTCGAGGAAAACAACAACAACGTTCTTATGATAATAGATGGCACCACGTATCTTTCGAATCATGATTGAATTATATTATTATAGAAACTTTAGTAGTGTTAAGTTTTTTATTTTTTTTATTTAAGTACCTAGTACATTTTGTGAGTTTTTTAATAATATTAAAAATGCGAAAAAAAGGTTTTTAATAATATTAAAAATGCGAAAGTGAGTTTGGTTGTTTGTAACGCTTTCACGCTAAAACGGCTGAACTGATTTGGATGAAATTTGACACATGGGTAGACCATTCATCCTGGATCGCAGACGAAGTTGCGGGCAACAGCTAGTCTACATATTTACAGGGTGTTTTTTAAAACATGCGACAAAATTTAAGGGGGTGTTCTACCCATCAATATGAACAACTTTTATTATGGGACCAAACCTGAAATCGCAAAAAAAAAATCAGCTGTTCAGTACATTTATGTTCGCTTATTTGGTCAAAATGTACTGAACAGCTGATTTTTTTTTTTGCGATTTCAGGTTTAATACGAGTAATAACACGGGCAATGTGGCTGTCATTATTAATCGACTTTAAAAAAAGGAGATTGTCAATTCGACACGGATGTATGTAATATTATTGGAACTGCAATATATTCACATATGATAATCTATTAGGGCTTCCAAACAAATATACAAAATTTGTATGTTTGTGTACGCATTTCTCCAATAGAATTAATCCGATCGTGATCATTTTATTTTTATTAGGGAACTCAGGGAACAGTGTAAGTTTCATCAAAATCGGTTCAGTAGTTTTCAAGATAATGGACTAATACGTGTAAGTGTGACGGCCTGGCTTATTGATACGAGCTACGGGTGTGGTGTCAAAGGGAAAACATCTCAAAACCTTGGTCAAATTCTAGTGCAATATTTATAACAACTAACTATTAACTACTTATTTCAAACAAATATTCCAGTTTTTTCTAAAAACTAAAAATTATGAAATAAAAAAATATTTTTTTAACTTTAAAAAGAAATCAACACAAAATTACGAAATAACTTTAAACTAAAATACAGATCCTAAGACACCGACTTCCGAAATTAAAATTATTTCATAATTTTGAGTTAATTTCTTTTTCAAGTCGATTTAATTTTTCAAAATGATTTTTTTTAGTTTATTGTATTGTTGTACCATATAAAATAGCAAGTCTACCTGATGTTTACCACTGCAGCAAACCGGGTTAGTTATCCGATGCCAGGGTAATGCTGTTACGTTCAAAATCTAGTTATAGCATGCTACTTTTCTCGTAATAACACAGATTAATACAGATGGGACATTCCCCAAAATCGTTTAAATAAAAAGCGACTCTTGTTACGACACAATAAAGTGCAATTCAGGTCGCACAACGCTTATTACCTACAGTTATATTTACCTGCAAGTTGCCTCTCTTTCTATCGCTTAACTCTTGTACCTTCTGACCACGTTAGGGTTGTCATCTTTTAAAGAATAATTAATTTGTATATTTAATTACCAATTAAGCGCCTATTACTCTACTTTTGTGAACAAATGACGTTTTAATTAAACCTAGGCTCGGTACTTACTTATTATACTTACCGTTCCGTATGCGACCGCAGGCGACTTCAAGAAATTAGATTCGATTTCTTAGAAATACAACAGAAACCGGCGTTACTTCGCCTGCTGCTGCCGCCTGTGGACGGTACTTTAATTTGTTTAGTCTGCGTTATTTGTGAGGAGCTCGTGGCTATGTAATAACAGCCGCATGGGTCGATCCATCAGGTTAAGCTACGCTTGCCGAGGTTGGTCTGTGGATGGATGACCATATTTTCATACCGAGACTCTTCCGTGCCTCCGAAAGCACGTTAAGCCGTTGATCCCGGCTGTCATTCGAGGATATTGACAGTCGTTACGGGTCGTCAGAAGCCCGAAAGTCTGACAACCAGTCTTACCAAGGGGTGTTGTATTACCCAGTAACTGGGTTTTGGAGTTCAGATAGGCAGTCGCTCCATATAAAATACTGGTATTCAGCTGCATCCGGTTAGACTGGAAGCAGACCCCAACATAGTTGGGAAAAGGCTAGGCAAATTGAGTCTGCATTATTTGTATATTATATCCTGTTGTCTACTTAATCAAAATCTTCCTAATATTTAGTTATGGTCCGTGGTAGGTACCCACCAAAACAAAAATACTATTTAAATAGGTACTTTCCTACCTACGAGTATACTTATCAAAGCCTAAAGTTGACCTTGTAAACAGAACTTAAAGTTACGTACTATACTATAATAATTGATAATAATTAATATTCTAACTGCGTAAATACGGGTGAATTAAATAAGAATAACAAATGTAAACATTTAGTAGGTAGGTACCTACTTAATTACTTATATGTAGACGTGCATTTCTTTACCTTTCGGTATCCTTTGGAAGTGAAAAAAACGTGAGGTTCAGATCCTTATTATTATTTATGCAGCCAAGTGCAATGCAATATAGTTTTGCCTTTATTTGAATAATTTTCGTTTTAATATCTTGCGACGAACGGGCGACACGACGCGGCGCGTGAGTATTGAATTGACGTGCGATCTGGCGGCGCGCGGCAGTCCTACTGAATTGGCCCAGTGATATGAGCCCGCCGCGTACTTGTAGCTTCATACCTAAACTGCGGAGTGTCTCATCTGTATTAATCTGTGGTAATACCGACTTCACAAGATTCTGGCCAGTTTATTCTGATTCAATTTTAGCTAAGCGTTTCAAGGAGAGCAGAGATGTTCATTAATTTTTCCATTTAAATATTCGATGAGATGCTAGAATGACTTCTAAAGTAATTGGTCACGCTTTAGTAAGTGGCCACTCCTAAAAAAGAGGTAGAAACAAGGAGAAGAAGCAAGCTTTCCATGAGCTTGCTTACGTTACTTAACTTGTTTCTACCTTTTTTTTATGAGTGGCCAGTTACTAAAGCGTGGCCAATTACTTTAGCTATCACCCTACGATTTTGGTATGGAATGAAACACAACTATTAGAACTTATGAACTGGTTCGGCTTAGGCAAAACAAAACATGATGAGGACAATTCCCGTAATTAAAAACGTTCAAAATCCAGTCTCTCTTAGGTTTCTCCATACAGACAGTAAAATAATGTTGTCAGAGGTGAAGATGTATTGTGACTGTTTGAGACTGAGACCGTTCTTAAAATACGGAAATTGCCCTTCAGATAAAAAGAAACAGAAGATTTTCTTCGTGAGTTTTCGTGTAAACTAGTCGAATACTAAGTAGGGTTTATTGGTACCTGCTTACTTAACGAAACATTTTAATCCTCAAAAGACCAAGATAATGTCTGGACTTTAAAAAAAAGGTTGTGACCTCTATGTTTGATTCGGTCTTACTTCTCAGAGTAGTCCGATTAGCACCACTGAACTCATCTAGTTGACGTATATAAGTGTTTTATTAACAGTTAAAAATCATTTATCACTAAGCAATTATTCGCAGAGATTAGTCAGTTGTTTTTAGAAGACAGCTGATTTCTTTTCGCGATTTCATGTTTAGTCCCATAGTAAAAGTTATTCATATTGATAGTAAAATGTAATGACATTAAAGATTATGAAGATGATATCAATACAGCATTGGAAAACATTATTGACTGGCTTGACATAAATAACTTAGTCATCAATCTCAAAAAAACAAAAATTATGCATTTTTACCAAAGGACTTGCCCTCTTAATGTTAACATTGGTCATAATGGACAAAATGTTGAAACAACAAATATTGCTAAATTCCTAGGTATCTTAATTGACAGCAATCTTACTTGGAAACCTCATGCTGAAGACGTTTGTTGTAAACTTAGCAAGTCAGCCTATGTGCTGCATAATCTATCGCATAAAGTAAGCAATAATATACTCGTAGTAGCTTACCACGGTCTAGTGGCGCCAATTTTAAGATTCGGAGTAATATTCTGGGGCAATTGCAGTGAGCGGGAGCAGATTTTTAGAGCCCAAAAACGTTGCATAAGATCTATGTTAAATCTGAAAACTACAGACAGCTGTGTACCTGTGTTTAAGTCGCTGAAAGTACTGACCTTCCCATCACTGTACATTTTAGAGGTCGCAATTTTTGTTAAAACTAATTTAGATTTATTTCCATCACTAGCCGATATTAGAATGCGGTCAGGTCCAATGAGACTACAATATAAAAACTTATTACATACAGGCAATTACAGAACAGCACTACTAAGGAAAAATATTATGTCGATGGGACCTATCATATACAATAAAATTCCGCACAGTTTCAAAGAACACCCTATTCGAACATTTAAATCTAAGCTTACTGCATTATTATTGGATAAATGTTATTATTGTATCAATGACTTTTTAAATGATAAAAAAATTTGACAATAAAATTTGTAAATGACATTATGTTTGTAAAATAATATTTCACTTAATTATAATTCCAATGAAATTCATTTTATTGACAAGATTCATTTATGTGCAACTGACTATGTGTTGATTATTATTACTTTATTATTATTTCCTTATTTTTATGTCTGTTTGTGTTAATTAGAATGACATGTTAGTTGTTAATTTATAATAATATTGTATGTAATGTATTAGTTTCTATGAATTTGCATGCTGTAAGGTAGAATGTAGCGGTAACCTTCAGCTATTTGTATCATCTTAAACTTGTACCTACATTGATGGCAAATAAATAAATCTGAATCTGAATCTGATGAGTACAATGACCCCTTAAGAGGTTATGCGTTATTAAAGTTTCATCTTTGTATCCTTTTATTTAGGTCCTTTTACAAAGTAATACATTTACAAACTTATAAATACTTAGTAGTACAATGTTATTAACATATTGGCTTAATTACTTATATAAAAATTCGTTTAATTTAAGTACACATGTTTTGACATTATAACTTATAGCGACCTGCCTGAGCTAGTTAATAAAAACCTGTGTTTCAGGCCATCCCCAGACTAAGCGATCAGCTGATTATTAGTCCAAAATTCATTAATTAATTATTGAAATAATACTATCCTATTTAAAGTATTAAATAAAAATTTAAAACATTACTAATTTATTATATACATAATTATTGAAATAATTCTAGAAGTTTTCTGCGTCTGTGTAATCAAAATTATTTTTGATGTGACTTTTTGTTTATGGTTCTTTAAATTAACAATAGTAAAAATAACAAAATTATATCCTAACTTAACTAAAACTATTCACAAACTAAGATATGTCATCGAAAAATTCATCCGCATCGCTGTCGACTGGTAATATACCCAAGAGACTGGCGGCATTACCACGTTGTATGCAAATAAAATGCTATTCTATTCTATTCTATGACAATGTTTAGCCTCTGGTCAAGGTAAAAGCCAGCCCTTGGGTCACGGGAAGTATCAACCAGCCGTTTTGAGATTTATTTAAAGAGACTATGAGCACTCGGACCCCACGGCCTGAGGGTTACAACACCAAACGGCTCGAAAATATAATTACCAATAAGGTTATCTTGAGGCACGGCAGTGCCCCCGCCAAGACGAGCCAAGCGAAGCGCAAGGGTATAACCTACCTTTTCCTCGAAGCGCTTCGTCGTTTTCTTGATCCCTCTTGACTTGGGTTTGGATTATACCAGATAAACAAAATTCTCGGGATATGATGTCAATAGTGAACTTATTAAACTTACAAAGTTTCAATTGCATAGCTCTTATACTTTAGATTGTATTGATATCTAAAAAAAACCCGATTTTGTCACTGACTGTTGATCATCAAAACTTATCCTGAAGTCCTAGAAAGCTGAAATTTGGTATAAAAGCTACTATTACAGTAATAGTACACAAACAACAAAAATATTCTAAAATTTGTAACTTTTATCCCCCAACCACTTAACTAGGGGATAGAAGTTTGTATGAGACTTCCGCAAATTTTGATGCTAGAGGTCTGAACATTGATATAAGGACTCCTTGTTATAAATAATTTGTTGTATAGTAATCTGTGGAAACTGTTTCTGGATTGTGTTGAACTATTTGTATACATATATTTGTTATTGCATCTGTTTGTTTCCCAAATAAAATAAAATAAAATAAATAAAATAATAAAATACATATTTCAGAATTTTTAGGAAATCACCCCATGAAAGTTTGTATGGGTTTTTCCATACAAACTTAATTTCATGCTAGAGATCTGAAAATTATACAAGTACACAGACTTCTTATTACAAATAAAAAAATACGTGTTTCAAGTTTTAAAAAAAATCATCCCTCAAACTCTTAAATTTACAATAAGAAGTGAAATCCCACCAAAAACATTTTCGAAAACGTATAACTCGCACTGTCAAAAAGTTATCAGATCTCATGTAGAGCCAAGCTTCTAACACAGTTCATTATTTTATAGTAACTCACGGTTAGTATAAATACACGGCAATATTATGGAAGAGCGGAATCTCATAATACAGACATAGAGAGACTCCAAACACGTCTTTTTTTTCTTTTTTTTTAATATTTTTATTTCATGTAATTATAATACAGAGGTGTTACTTAATTCTAAACTCGCCACACTTTTACTTTTGATGGCGAGAGGCGCTCTTTTACAACAATAAACCAACTTACGTACATACCTATTACTTTTACATAAATTTCACTGTTAGATACGGTTTAATCTTATACAATATATTTATTTCTGCTAACTGTCCTGTATAATACTTTTCAATTTGGTCTTAAGTGATCCTTTACAAATTTTTACTTTTTCTCTTAATAAATCTATTTTATTGAATACTTTAGGTACCAAATACTTAGATGTTCTCTTACCATAATAATTTATTATCTGTGGTTGTACCAATTTGTTCTCTCTAACCCTACGTGTGTTGTACTTGTTTTTAACATTAGTTTTAAATTCATCATTGTAATAATATTCCAGACCTACCAAATAATCAACTTTTTTGTCTATGCTATAATATGCTTATTGTGACAATAAACGATTTTTGTATTGTATTGCATACATACATAAACTCACGCCTTTTTCCCCTGGGGGTGTGCAGAAAGTACAGAACGCCAACATTATTTTGCCCATATCAGAAGATAATTTTAAAGGGCCTGACTCGGAAAGGCAAGAAGATAATTCCCGTAAATCCCAGTTTCGTACATTTCTTACTTCGTTATCTTAACGACTTTAATGCGTAATGGGCTAAGTTGGTGCATCAGCTTGACTGAAAGTTACGGAGATACGTAAACTTGTATGAAATTAATAAAAAGTATGGCCATTTTTTATTTTTTATTTGGCGTCCAGTTATACTGAAAGCCGACCGCAACAGATAAATAGCGGCGAAAAGGCAGATGAAATACCTATCACGCATCAGATAGTCGAAATCAATCAGTCCTGTCATAGTCGGAATCAGTAACACAACTCCTTAAGTTAGTTAATCTGCCTAGACTTTTCCCAACTATGTTGGGGTTGGCTTCTATTCTAACCGGATGCAGCTGAATACCAGTATTTTACATGGAGCGACTGCCTATCTGCCACAACCTAGTTACTGGGTAATACGATACCCCTTGGTAAGACTTGTTGTCAGACTTTCAGGCTTCTAACGACCCGTAACGACTGTCAAAGATCCACGAATGACAGCCGGTACCAACGGCTTAACGTGCTTTCCGAGGCACGGAGGAATCTCGGTAAGAAAAGATGGTCACCCATCCACAGACCAACCCCGGTAAACTTAACCTGATGGATCGACCCGTGCAGCTGTAATTACCTTAGCCACGAGCTCCTCAACTCCTTAAGTTGGTATAATCCGCAAATATCAAGATAGGATTACCTGGTCTTAAATAGTTGTATTGCTGACTTTAATTAATAAAATTCTATAAATACAAATTCATTACGGCCGCAAATCATATTTTGATCAACGTACAACCTAATGCTGACTTACAAATTGCAAAAAGCGTAAAAAAATTTGAACTTGGCGTGCTACTCTGGCGCTTTCGCCAACATTATAATTTGACAATGCCTAGAAACGTCATACTTTACTACTCCCTATTATTTTGCTCATTCATAAAACGGGATATAATTTACTGCAGCGCTTTCTGAGTCTTTTACTAAATGCTGCTGTAAATTCTACCATGTTTCCGCAAGAACACGTTACTGCCGTACATATCGTTGATCCTCCGCCGACCGGTTAATCCAGCAGGCGTTAGCTATACCTAGCTGGCTATAGCTAAACGCGCACTTTACTTTCGCACGTAGACCGTTGTAAATGGAGCGGGCAAATGAAACAACGATTTACAACGAAGATGGATAGAGGAAGTTTTTTTTTTCACAAGATGTTTATATTATACCAGTTATGCTGTGAACCAAAATTACCGCTAGTGTCGCGGCAGACCCTGAAGAAGATAGCAGGACGAGCTGGATAAAATAAACGATCAGTGGTCCACATTAGCCCTGGCAAGAAAGTTTTGAAAGTCATATGGGCATCCCATCTAGCCCAATAGTAGGATTATGCAGGCTTACCTGGCCAATGTGTAACAAGCACTTAAACACGCAAAATCAAATTTATTCTCATTCCTTGTCTTCTTAAGACGCCCTCGCCCTTTCTTCCTTCCTTGGTATTAATGTCTCAGTAACATTTTCCATCTGGTGGTCGACCTTCCGTCAGCTCAACGATAAACAACAGCTAACAATATATACTGGATGACTTTTTATACCGCCTTGAAAAAAATAGGGTATAATAGTTGAACGAAGTAGAAGTTTTTTTTTAATTATTAATATTTAAATTCAAATCATAATTTCGATATTTTTTAACGATCTATAAAGTTCTTCAAAATTTCTGTTTTTATTGTTCTAGTTTGCTTCAAATGTGTAGTGTTTATTGATAGAGCAATTTCTGTCTAAGCTAATGAAAGTACAAAAAAAAAACTAGGTAGGTATGCCAAAGACTCCGTTCACCTATTGTACCCTATTTTTTCAAGACGGTAAAAAAAAATATCCAGGATATTTTTAAAATGTGCTAATTAAGTCCTTTCATTTGATACCCAACGCAGCATCATTAAGAAACATTTTTTTTATAGTTCATGACTTTATGTCCCCTAGAGGGCGCCATATTCAATTTAATGTGACGTCACTAGCCTGTAACCAGCGGACAGTCAAGACGCTTCTAACGATACCTTATTTGTCAAATTATGATAAGCAGTTTAGAAATTATAAAAGAACATACCTACATACATATCAAAATATCATAACCTATCATACCCTCCTTTTTGCTTTGCCGTAGTCTGGTAAAAACGACCTAACTGAAGTTGGGTTACTATGAAAAGGATCTCTAACAATTTTCTTTGATGAGTTATTTAATTTTCTGAAGCAATAAAGCTGAAGAAGATAATTTAAAACAGCAAATTATTATTTTTTTTTTGTGGCAACTTTTGCCCCGCTCCTAAGTCAAATTCAAAAAGCTTCCTCTATTCAGTCACACTCCACGTCGCCGGCACCTTAAAGGTATGTGCGGCATCATAAACATGGCCGGAGCTATTGCACACCGCCGCCCATTCCTATTATTTAATTACACCGTCATTTCTCAAGATTATTCGGAGTTTAGTCTTTAAATAATTAAGAGGAATTTAATTTAATTTTGCCTAGATAACGGTATCTAAATTTTGTAAGCATTAAAATTACACTGGGGGCTGTTTTAACAAAGTCAAGATTTACCTTTTATCTGAGGAATGAAATTGACGTCTAACAGATTTGCTACGAAAAAATCTGTAAAAAAATTCAAAATTATTCCTCGGAATACGCAGCGTTGGTAAAATTAACCCTGAGTTTATTAAATTATTCTGTTAGCTTCACCATTCACAGAGACGTTGATGTTGTTTTTCATGTTGTTAATTATTTTATGCTGGCAACATTATGACAGTTTGACAGCATGACGGTCTTAGCAGAATGTCAGGTAGCAGCTGGATGAGGGTAGTCATGAAAAGAGTTCAATGGCGACCGTTAGGAAAGGTACGTCCAGCTTCAGACTGCTATAGGTTGATGATGGATGAAGGTGACAAAATTCGACAGCCCTCAATGGGTACCCTAATGAGGGCTGTCGCATTTTGTCACCTCTCTCGCTCAAACGGGATCAAATTTTTAAGAATGTTAAAAGAAAAGATGTTTTTTTTTTAATGTAATTAATTGGGGAACTTATAAAAAATATTAATTAATTATAAAAGGCGATTATTGCCTTACAAACTTACATTTACAGTTGGAATGTATGGGAGAACATGTTGTTCAACTACAATGTTAAGTTGGTTCTTGGGATAAATTCATCCCAAGAACCAACTTAACATGCAACTACGAAACCCTTCATTGTGCGTGGTCCGACACGCACTGGGCCGGTTTTTTTTTAGATGGGTTTGCTCTTGACTGTAGTCTAGGTCAGAGGTGACAGAGACAGTCTACGATGGAGTAAGCTTACCCTTAACCTTTTCACTACCTATTAAAGATGTGTCGGTTCAGGGCTCGTCTAAGCTGAAATGATGCGACTACTTCAACTAATACATACACTGCGGTAAATGTGGTAGTGAGGCACGTTGTTTCAGCTTATATTATATACAGGGTGAATCTTTCAAGTGGGCCGTGGTTTTTTTTTTTTATAAATGGCATCTCGTAGTTGGCCTAGAGAGGCCGTGACTACTTAACTGGTCAATCCTGTGGCTACCTTAAGCGAACTCAAAGCCTCCAGCCAGGGGCATAAAACTTACAGACTAAGCGACTACACGCTAAGGGCTCCCCCTGTGGGGAACGAACCTCGGCTTAGGGCGTCGCTGGGGGGAGGACAGCAAGATGGGACAGGCTGGATCAAATTAAAGTAATTATTATTGAACGGGGAGTTTAAACCTACTGGCTCAGCTATGCCACCAGCTAGCACTTCATTCCCGAGCAAGGGACGGGGGGGAGGACGAATACTTCGCGGTCGTCGCGAGGGACCTCGGCGGCGAGGTCTCGAGGTCTGAATGTCGATTTGTTTATGTGCCTACGGCCCCTACTGCTCTCCTGGGGAAGAATTATGGGGTCGTCGGGATTTGAGGGATCGGCTTGCCGAACATGGTGATCGGTCGGGATGGGCGTGGATGGCCCAATCCAAAACAATGAGGAATAGCGAAAAGTACTCAAAGGAGTCTCGGGCTCGATTTTGCTGAAAACTATGATAAAACTGCATTATTGGATTTTTGAAAAATAAATATCAAGATTTAATAGGTAGGTAACAGGAAGAGCTTGTGGCTAAGTAATAACAGCCGCACGGGTCGATCCATCAGGTTAAGCTACGCTTGCCGGGGTTGGTCTGTGGATGGGTGACCATCTTTTCATACTGAGACTCCTCCGTGCCTCGGAAAGCACGTGAAGCCGTTGATCCCGGCTGTCATTAATAGATCTTTGACAGTCGTTACGGGTCGTCAGAAGCTCAAAAGTCTGACAACCAGTCTTACCAAGGGGTATCGTATTACCCAGTAACTGGATTGTGGAGCTCAGATTGGCAGTCGCTCCATATAAAATACTGGTATGGTCAGCTGCATCCGGTTACACTGCAAGCCGACCCCAACTTAGTTGAGAAAAGGCTAGGCAGATTGATTATTATATTATATTATCTTTGACACGTCGAAACCAACTATGTATTGAAAACAATGGTCATCGCTTTGAACAATTAATCAGTTAAGGTGTATTAGTTAGGTAGCATAAGAAAAATGAAAAAAAGTATTTAGTTAAAAATTAGCTCCTTCCTTTAGTTTGCCTTATGTCATTACTTCCCAGAATTCGATCCTTATTAGCAACACTATCAAATAGTGTAATAATACAGTGTTGTTTTTTTTTTCAAAATCAACGGGTTCGATTCCGGGCTAGAAATATTGACTTTTCAAAAATCCAATGATGCTTTAATGACAATGATGTTTTAATTTTCATCAAAATCAAGCCCGAGACTCCTTTGAGTACTTTTCGTTATTCCACATAGTTTCGGCTTCGGCCATCCACGCCCAGTTGAAAAATTCATCCTGTATAGACCAGCTTAAATCTCTAACAGTAATTATCTTTGTCGAAACCACAAGCTTCTTACCATCTTACGCAAAATTGAGTTGAAAGAGGATGTTAGACATATTAATAAACTAAGAGCTGTTCTTGACGTTGTAATTATTAGCTTTTGCTATCAATATCAAGTTCTTTGTGTGGTAGACTAGTGATTTGCCTCGATTTTGCATGAGTCCTTTTGACGTTATGTATTTATACATAGCCTACAGGACTGGCGATATCTAATGGTAGCTATATGTTCGGCACATCACGGGCAGTAAATTCTCCCGCAGACAGACCCGAAACGACGGAGCGACGCGATTCTGTTAGAACAATTTCCGTGAAGTTTTCATAGGCATTGTTCTATTAGAGTCGCGTCGCGTCTGCCTGCGGGAGTTTTCTCATTACCACCTTGCCGATTCCATTTCTCTCAAGTCGATCTAAAGTTTTTAGGGTTCCATATCTCAAAAAGAAAACGGAGCCCTTATAGGATCACCCGTGTCTGTCTGTCTGTCCGTCTGTCACAGCCAATTTGCTCCGAATCTAATGGACCGATTAAGTTGAATTTTGGTACACGTATGTATTTTTATGACGCAAACATGGACGTGTAACGTAAATAAATGAATTTTGAATATGGAGGTCAATTTTGGGGAGCAATTAAGGAAAATAAAAAAATTGTTTAGCAAACTGTACCGTGTGACATATCAAATGAAAGGGCTTACTGTAAGGGTCTCATATATACATATATTTTTTTTATAATTTTAAAGTTATTTAGGAAATTAGACAAAAATTGACCATTCCCCTTATCTGCGAAAGTACTGAGCCTAAAATAATGGAAAAAAAAAAAACAGAAAATAGTTCAATACTTATAGATTACAGGAAAACTTATAAGAAGTCTATGGTCTTAAAACAACATGGTAAATCTCTCAATAATGTGCGTACAAACTTACATTTGCAGTTGGAATGTATGGGAGAACATGTTTTTCAAAGACAATGTAAAGTTAGTTCTTGGGATTCATCCCAACTATGGAACCCTTCACTGTGCGTAATCCGACACGCACTTGGCCGGTTTTATTTTTTTGTTTAAGATGCAAATATATGCCAACGGTCTTGAGTGGTTGGGGCGGTATAGCTTGCATGTTCTGTGCTGAACTCACGAACGCGTCGTACGTCCACCGGTAATAGGACTCGCACATCAAGGAGCGCTGTCCCAAATTAGACGCATTATTAATTTATTATACATAAAATAAAAGTTTTATGTTCCACGTATATTAAAACATAAAGGGTGATGGTAATCTGGTCTCTTTTAACGCCACCAAAACACAGGCGTGTCTTTTTACCGCTAAATGGAGTCGTTTCGCCCAAACTCCTACTTTTCGGGGTACATCTGTTCCTGTAACTGATCGGCTTAAGCTCCTAGGCATGGAGTTGACATCTGGTCTTAACTTCGGCGCCACATCGAGTACAAAGTCCAATCAGCGGCCAAAAAGCTGGGCATCCTAAATAGCGTGAAGCGATACTTTACGCCTGGACAGCTTTTAAACCTTTACAAGCAGCCACCTTTGGGATGGATCAGCTAAGTACCAATTAGCCGCGCTTGACTCGGTGGAACGCAAAGCTAAGAGGCATATTGGCGACGTAGAGCTGGTGGACGCCAAGCTTCACAGCTTGGCTCATCGCCGCACGGTTGCCTGTTTGTCAGTCTTCTACAGATTGTACGAATACTTCGGTGAGTGTGCCCAAGAACATCACGACCTATTCCACCAATTCGCACTAAGCGTTTCCAAATGTCTTTTATAATGCGCACAGCAAAAGAGTGGAACCTACTTCCTGCGACTGTGTTTCCGAGCGCATACAACCCTTATCTCTTCAAAGTGAGAGTGAACAGGCTTATTCTGGGTAAGCTCACTCCATCGTCGACTTTGTCTCTGTCACCTCTGACCTAGGCTAGTGTCAAGACCAAACATATCTCAAATTAAATAATAATAATAACAATTAAATTATATTTAAAATTGTGAAGGTTTCATAAAAAAATGAGTTTTATAGTTTTTGCGGGATTCTCAGTTTTTTGTCTCATTAGACATAACTTTACAAAATAATTACACTATATAATATAAACATCATCTAAAACATTGACATATTATGTTATTAAGCAAATATTTTAATTTAACATATATTTTTTTACAAATCATCAACACTACTATTTTAGACGCGATCTTCAGTTTAAAATCCTTAAAAGTCATTTATCGTCGCCTTAAACGGCTTTGTGGCTTAATGGCCATATCACCCAGTACACGAACATAAAACAGAAGTTAATGACGGTCTACCTTATTACTAACTCGTACAATTGTTTATCTTTAAACACTTTATGGACCGAAGATGGTGTGGCTGGGTGATCTACATCGCCACATGAAAACTACGCATCACACTGACGTCACGCAAAATCCTGCATCGCGCAATCAGAATCCTCGCGACTAGCATATATAAAACGTCCCGACATCAATCGTTGAGCAGTAGCCCACCAGACACAACACCCGTCTGGTCGGAGGATCCTCCCTTTTCTATGGGGGATGAGTGAACTTTACACCCTGTTCCTCATACCTCTATAAGGGTATTACAAATTCCATTTTCCCACAGCTGAAAACATTGATTTGCTAGTTATAGTTCGCTTTTAGCGGAAATATCGCACCTTATGTAATTCTCAAAAGTTTAATTGTAATTTGTTACGTATGATGATATCGGTACAGACTGTCCCCTGACTGGTAAAGTCACGAACCGGGATTGTTGAGCCACTAGCTTACGAGTATCATCTTAACTTGGTTGTGTTACACGAATGCCGCCCGTTTTTCGTAATTGAAAAATCACATGTCAAATTTCACAGGCGGCATTCGTGTAACACAACCAAGTTAAGATGATATACTAGTGGCTTAACAATCCTGGTTCGTGTCTGTAGTAATATTTCAGTGTTTGTGAGCAGAAACAACAGACAGCCACAAAAATATAGAACGCCATTGATGTGCTACAATCATAAAGAATAACTTAACCAGCCGCATGGGTCGATCGATCAGGTTAAGCTACACTCGCCGCGGTTGGTCCGTGGATGGGTAAACATCTTTACATACCAAGACTCTGCCGTGCCTCGGAAAGCGCGTTATTGTGGATCCTTTGACAGTCGTTACGCGCCGTCAGAAGTCCGAAAGTCTGTCATTACACAGTAACTGGGTTGTGGAGGTCAGATAGGTAGTCGCTCCATGTAAAATACTGGTATTCAGCTGCATCCGGTTTGACTAGAAGCCGAACCTAACATATTTGAGAAAAGGCTGGGCAGAATGAATCATATTGAATAATCCCTATCCTACGTCCACAGTGAAGCATTTCCCTCACATTACATAAACCATCGCACATCTTCTTGATCCATATTCTCAGTAATAGTATAGAATGTATCCTATATCAGAAACCTTGATCCACATCTACTACTACACCAAAATGACGGCATCATGCTTTAGGGCCTTAGCACACCTCCGCCGCGAATCCATAGCAGCAAAACCGCAGTAGTTCAATTCAACTGACTCGCATGATATTCCGCTACTCAACACGCGATTCGAGTAGCGGAACATCATGCGATTTTGCGGTTTCGCAGCGGAGGTGTGGTAAGGCTCTAATATTATTATGATACTGTAAATTGTCATCCGAACTCTAATGCCTAAATCGTTTACGTAATGCGAAGGGACATCACTAGTTATTGATATTTTATTATGTCATTTGAGAGGTTCCCCATTGATTCGTATAGAAGTTTTCAGAACCGTTATTCGGTCGTAAAAAACTGTATTCTTTTTTCAAACGAATTTCCTTATTGCACGTTCCTCTGCACACTTGGCGAGAGAGAGCTAGAACAAACAAAAGTGTTCATGTAGTTAGGTACTCTTAATTTCAAACGATGTTAATCTATTATAATGTGCCTATATTCGAAAGTCTGACAACCAGACTTACCAAGGGGAATACCAAGGGAAATATCACTAGTCTATCTAACCTCCACAACCCAATTACTGGGTAATACAATAGTATTACACGCATCAAAGTGGGTCATGCTTAGATCATATTATTTTGAAAACGAAATATCCAACCAAAACATTCATTACTAATTCTTCGCTAACTGATCATAATGCAGTTTTACTAACATTACAAACATCATTACCTAGGAAAAACTGCATGCGCAGCTTTACCAAAATCAATATGGCAAAACTTGAAACTGACATACGCATCATAAATTTTGACCCAGTTTACAACTCATGCGATGCAAATACTTCCCTACACTACTTTATAGGCTCACTGCAACACGCAATAATTAAAAACACATTCACTACAAAAATGCCTAGAAAATATAGTAATGTAAAACCCTGGATGAGACCAGGTCTCGTCCGTTGTATAAGACATAGAGACAAATTGCACCTAAAATCTAAACTTGCACCTGACAACGAGGTACTTAGCTTAACGTACAAAAGGTATAGGAACTTCTGTGACAATCTTCTGAAGAAAATAAAAATCCAGCATGATAAATATGAGCTGCAATCAGCAGGAAAAAATAGTAAACTAGTCTGGAAATTTATAAGAACAAACACTTGTAGTACAAAAACCTCCGAACCACCACTTGATTTACTATCAACAGATATTAGCCCATCTATAGCAGCAGACAAAGTAAATTATTTCTTTGTCAACGCTGGTAAAAAATTGGCTGATAAAACACGTGGAACTAGAATTCTCTCTTGCCAAAACCAGACTATTAAAACTGTGAATCCAGTTAATTCATTTGTTTTATTAGATACCGATGTCGATGAAGTTTTAAGAATAATTTCCGGGTTAAAAGATGACTGTGCTATCGGATGGGATGATATACCAAATAGGATCCTTAAGAAATTTAAATACCTACTTGTTCAACCTCTAACACATATCTTTCAGTTATGTCTGTCTAATGGAGTTTTTCCTTGCCTACTTAAAAAAGCATTGGTCACCCCTGTGTTCAAATCTGGAGACAAGTACTGCGTTAATAACTACAGACCCATTTCAGTTTTAACAGGTCTCTCGAAAATCTTGGAAAGAATTATAAATAATAGGTTAATAAAATATCTTGAGGACAACAAATTACTTTCAGATAGTCAATTTGGTTTTAGACCAAAAAGATCGACCTGCCAAGCAGTACACAAATTGACAAATTATATTACTACAAATCTGGATAAGGGCTTGCATTGCATGGGAATTTTCCTGGATCTTGCCAAGGCGTTTGATACTATTTCTTGCTCTAAACTATTGCACAAGCTTGAAACACTTGAGATAAGAGGAACACAATTCCAACTTTTTTCTGATTATCTTAGCAATCGTTACCAGTGTGTAAAACTCGGTCAGTATAAAAGTTCAGAACTTAAAAACAGCGGCTACGGCATTTCTCAAGGAAGTATTTTGGGACCGACGTTGTTTTTAATGTACATAAATGAACTGTGCAACCTGAAATTACCAGATGGTATCATAATGACATACGCAGATGACACTGCTCTACTGTTCTCGGCTAAGTCACGAGAGGAGGTTTATAAATATGCTCAGAGTGGCTTTAACATTGTATCAAATTGGCTACGTATGAATTTACTAACATTAAATGCAGATAAAACCAAATATATTCTATTTAAAATGAGAAACACTAATATACCACTTACTAACCTTACCATTTATGCTCATAACTGTACGACAGACGCTGACGCTACTTGTTCGTGTCCTACTCTAACTAAAGCCGACCATATGAAATATTTAGGTATCACGATTGACACAAATCTAAATTTCCGCAAACACATTGATTTGCAATGTGCTCGAGTTCGTAAATTAATATATATCTTTAAGAATTTACGTCACATTGCTGACTTTAAATTAATTAAACAGGTATATTTAGCTTTGTGCCAATCTGTTCTTACATACTGCATAACTTCATGGGGTGGTGCAGCAAAGTCAATTTTACTCCCTCTAGAACGCGCTCAAAGAGCAATTCTAAAGGTCGCGACCTTTAGGCCTTTCAGATTTCCTACACACCAGCTATTCATTGCATGTGAGGTGCTAACAGTACGCCAACTATTTATACTGCACACCATATTACACCAGCACGTGGAACTCGCTTACAAGCCAGTACCTTCTGACAAGAGAAGGAAAGATCTGATTTGCACAAAGCCCCAAACCAGACATGCTTTTGTAAGCCGATTTTATATATATTTAGGACCCGTTTTATATAATAAGACCAATAGGATACTTAATATTTATAGTGCCACTTACAAACATTGTAGTCTGAAGGTGTGCGAATATTTGGGTAAACTGATTACACAGACACAGAGAAGCTTCTAGAATAGGGAAGATGACTAAAAAATGTTTTTTTGTCCGTCATGTAGATTATTAAAATATATTGGACACGTATTTTTTCTTTTTCTACGTAATCAAAAGATTACGGCGATACATTGAGTTAAAATGTGGCATGACGTCACGTCTTGCTAGATTTTATACGTAGAAGTGACGTAGCAAGCCCCCACTCCCGAACTTTAATGCGAGTTATCTAAGTCATTTTTTATTAATATGATAAAGCAAAAAATACGTATCTAATATTTTTTTATTATCTGACTGACGGACTAAATAGAATTTCTTTTTTTTTACCCAGGCATCATCCCTATTACTGCAATAATTATGTAGATATTAAATTGGTAATTTTTAAATTTGTATTTTCTAGAATAATAGTATTTTAATAATTATTTAAATATAAGTAGGATAGTATTATTTTCAATCAATAATTAATTAAGTATGGTCAAATAATATTATATCAGTTGATCGCTTAGTCTGGGGATGGCACACAGGTTTTTATTAACCTAGCTCAGGCAGGTCGCCACAAGTTAAAATTGTCTGTACCAACGCACCTTTCATAGGTAATTAAAATCCTGTGTAAATTAAACTAGTTTGTGTATAAGTAATTAAGCCAATCTGTTAAGATCTTGGTACTACTACTAAGTATTTATAAGTTAGTAAATGTATTAGTTTGTAAAAGGAACTAAATAAATTATTATTATTATTTTTTTTTTTTTTTTTACATTTCTCGGGACCCTGGGGTCCCGGACCTTTGGAAGGCGTACAAGGAGCCGAAGCCAACTCGCAGAGGCCCCTTAAATAATTTTAAATGATAAGGAGGCACCAACCGACGATTATCCCTGTATGCACTATGCAAGTGCACCCAAGGACAACCCCCGGTTGGTGCAGGACTATTGTTGTGTGTGGAAACAAAATATATTGGGCTATGGGTCTGGGTAGCTAAAGTGGATCGGGTAACTTGAACTATGGAAGAACTATGTCCCCTGCCTGACCAATGTTATATATTATACACGGATAAAATGACAGGGGGTGACTTGCGCACTCAATAATGGGCCCCCGGAAACGGCCGCTAGCACATAGTGACGTAGCGACAAGGGGGCAACATTTCTTGAGATGCTTGAAGAGTGGAGAGGTATTCCACGGCTATCAGGACAATCCCGGAAGTACGGTCAAGATCCCTACCAGCACCTTACTGGAATACTTCCTTCCTCCGAGCACGTTTGCTCTTGCGAATCTCCACTCAATCCGGCCAATAAAGGCAAGAAAGAGGTGGGAGCTCTGTTCCTCGTCAGTGTTCACTCCAGCCGGCCAATAAAGGCAAGCTAGAGATGAGGACAAGATTTCTCTCGGGAGATAGGGGGTCCGTGGGGTCGCTACTGCCCAACAGCTCGCCACATGCTGCCCTGCGGGTTTCTGTATCTCTCTTGGTCTGGCTCCTCATCCTAGACCCATTCCGGCAAAGTAAACTCTACCGGCACAGACCTAAAGTTTGAAGCGCGCAAGCCCCACCACGACGTCAACGTAGAGATACAGCGGTGGGGATTTATTATTATTATTATTATTATTATTTTTATCTCCTTTATTTATTTTTTAAACTTATTTTATTACATTTTTAAATATTTTTATAAAAACATTAAAAAAAACATTTAAAAATATAAAAAATAGTGATCCGCCGGTAGCGGGTGCAGGGTCCAAGCTACCGGTGGTTAGGGCCCCACAGACAGGAACCTCCTCACAATACGCGCCGTATCAAGGAGGACTGCCTTCTGAATCAGGCCCTTCACCCAGCCACCCAACGAGAGCCTCTTGAGATGTTGGTCGAGGCTCTTAGCGATAAGGCCATTGACCGTAACGACTATCGGCACAATGATTGCCGAGTCCACACTCCACATAGCGACAACCTCGTGGGCTAAGTCGAGATACTTCAATTGTTTCTCCTTCTCAGCCTTCACGAGGTTCTCGTCATGCGGGATAGTGACATCGATTATCATTGTGCGGCGCACTGATCGATCTATTACCACTATATCAGGCTTATTGGCTACAATAGTCCTGTCAGTGATAATAGATCGATCCCAGTATAACGTGACATGGTCATTCTCGAGAACTGGGTCGGGCACATACCTGTAATACGGTACCTCAGAGTCCACAAGGCCGTATTTCAGAGCAAGTTGCTGATGGATAATCCTGGCCACTTGGTTATGCCTGTGCAAATACTCGCCGTTAGCTAAACGAGAACACCCAGAAGTAATATGTCTGATAGACTCACCGGGACAATGGCATGCCCGAGAGAAATTATTATTATTATTATTATTATTATTATTATTATTATTATTACCCAGTAACTGGGTTGTGGAGGTGAGATAGGTTGCCGCTCCATAAAAAAAACTGGTATGCATTCAGCTGTATCCGGTTAGACTGGAAGCCGACCCCAACATAGTTGGGAAAAGGCTAGGCCGATGGCAGATCGTGACTGTGTCTGTTTGTTAGGTCAAAGCTTTAAAATCTTCAAAATAAAGACTATTTAAACTTTTCAATTTTGTTTTTTTTATTTTTTAAGGCAAAAACGTAACGCAACATACCTCTTACATCACTTGGAATGCACTGCGCTACACTGCACTTCGGCCCGGTTTGGATGTACCTTCCTATAGTTTGACCAATACCGCTGTACCGCGCCTTAGGTATGTGCGCGGCGAGGAGACGGGAGGTGGCAGTGCAGGCGGATCATTTGTCAGCGCCCACGGGGTCTCATCCGCTCATTCGTCAATGCTCACGGCGTCCCCACCCCCCGCCATTGATAGGCCAGGTGGCGTGGTTGGTTAAGATACCACTGTCATGCCGCAGGTCGTGGGTTCGATTCCCATCCAGGACATTGTGTGCATGAACATGTCTGTTTGTTCTGAGTCTGGGTGTAATTATCTATATAAGTATGTATTTACAAAAAAAAAGTAGTATATATGTAGTATATCAGTTATCTAGTTTCCATAGTACAAGCTTTGCTTAGTTTGGAACCAGATGACCATGTGTGAAATGTCCCAGGATATATATTATTATATTGTACATTCCTAAGGCGCGGTACAGCGGTATCGGTTAAAATAAGTAATGTGATGTAATAATGCGTTTGACAGCATCCTGGTTTTCATTGATTTCATGTTTACCGTGCCAGTGTGTGAAGCATGCATTACATGAAATTTAAAATATACGGAACATCGCGCTTGTCTTCCCTGAAGGGTTGGTTATACGTGTTAAAGTACACCCACATTCTGCCAGTTATGTTTAAGTCCCTTGTAATAGGGGATGAGCCTTTTGCTATCAATCGGGCACGAACCCAAACTCCGGACTGAGAGTAGAGCTTATATGTATTACAACGTTAGATACCTATCACTTGTAAAAATTGCTTGAAAAAATATATTATTACGTACGTACAAGTTGAAAGTTTAAATTTAGACCCAACCGATGAATTATCGGAAACAAGATCCCAATATATTAAATCACAAACACATATAGTAAGGTAGGTATCAAACAATACGGTAGAGATAAGGGTTTCCGTGATACAAAGGAGCATTGATGGTATCTGTTTGTGTATTATTTCAGAGAGTGTGGTGCAACTCAGCAGAGAGAGCGAATACATTACATACCATCACGCTTGTATTCCCCGAAAGGTTTGGGGAGGTGTAGCTATAGTACACCCACATTGTCGAGGCGGGGGGGCTCAGTAGCCACGGCTTGGTCACCCGCTTGGTTGCGGTGCCGCTTGGGCGACATCGCAACTGAGGCGGGCCGCAATGTCGTATGGCAGGCATCGCCGCTGAGGGTTGGAGGCCGCGGCGCGAGAGGAGTGCTGGTATTGCGGTGCACCGCTCTCCCTACCTTCCGCAGCCTTGACGGGGTCGCCATCGTCTGATGGCGGACACGGCGGGGCTGCAGGGGAGGAGGAGTGTCGAGATTTCGTTGGCCGCTCTCCCTATCCTTTGCGACCGAAAAGTGGTAGACGGTTGGGTCACTGACCTGACTCGTCGCAGGGGACCCAAGAGTACCTTGACACGGGGTTTCCACCAGGAATTTCTCAGTAGCAGCCCGGAGTCTTGATTTTTGGTTGATGCCAATGGGGGCAACCCTGCCCCCATTTTTTTTTTTTTGCGTGGAGAAATGCTCATGCATACGGCACTATCACGGGGAGATAGTGCAGTTATGTGGGACTCCAACCCACTAAAACTCCACGGTGTCCTCCTCTGCCGCTTGTGGCGGGAACACGGGCACGCGTTAGCACTCACCGTGAACCCGCCGCGGCTGTCCGTCACCGGACTTTCCTCTGGGGAGCACCCCCCATCACCGGCGCACAAGAACACATTGCGTGCCGTGACCACCCCAGGGACCAAACCAGCATATGGGCGCTAGACGACTCCGTGTCTAGGCACCCTTGGTATGCGATCGGTCAGGTCAGTGGCCCTGCCGCCTACTACTTTTCGGCCACAGAGGATACGGAGAGCGGCCAACGAAATACCGACACTCCTCATCCCCTGCGGCCCCACCTCGTCCGCCATCAGACGGTGGACTATGGGACAAACCCTGACTTCGTGAAAAGAAAATCAGCTGCCACATACACTTTTCATGTTCGCATAGCTCTTTTTATGCGATTTCAGGGTTGATCCCACGGCAAAAGTTTTTCATAACAGTGAGTACACAGACCCTTTTTCAGTTATTATGAATTACCACCTTGTAGTGCAAGAGACTTTTCAAGACATTCTTTACCTAAAATCTTGGTTTTACAAGGTATAACCGAAAAAACACAAGACCTGAAATTAGTTTGTTCAGAATCGGCTTCAGAATTTCGTCATTAAATTGTAAAAAAATAAAATTAAAAAAAGAATATAAATTTAATTTTTAGTTTCTTCTTTCTTTAGTAAGTACCTACCTACCTACCTACTAATATATTATATTTGTTAAAATATATTAATTTTTCCCGAAAAATCTTTTATCAATATCAAATGAGCAATATTATATGTATATAGGTTGTCTAGTAATTAGTGACCGAAACATGAGAAGACATGATTGTACTCATAATAACAAACAACTTTTACTATGGCACCAAACCAGAATTCGCGAAAAAAAAATCAGCTGTCCCATATATTCATCTTCGCATAACTCGTCAAAATGTAGGGAGCAGCTGATTTTTTTCGCAATTGCAGGCCTGGTCCTATACTAAAAGTTGTTTGTTATCATGAGTTGTTGTGATTGTTTATCATCTGTTTAAGTATCGGTCACTAATTAACAGTCAACCTATACATGTATATCTGTAGTCACGTTCTCAAAAACCGCTCTAACGATTTCGATGAAAGTTGCAATATAGTGGTTTACTGAGGCGAAAAATAATAATAATAAAGTTTAAATAATAATAAGTTTATTTATTTTCTCCCACAAATAACATTTTTGTATCTTATAAGTACTGTAAAAATATTTAATTTACACAAAAAAAACTTCATCAACTTCCAAAAAAAAAAAAACACTAAAAAGTGAAAAATAACTTTAATTTCAGAAGTCGGTGTCTTTAGATCCGTATTATATTGCCACCGACATCTGAAATTAAAGTTATTTTTCACTTTACAATGTTTTTTTTTTTTGTAATAAAGTTTTATTTTTCACTTTTTAGAGGGTCAGTTCGTAATTTATCTAAGTTACAATAGCGTAATGTCAACTGCTCATCACCTTTTACAAAATATTACTTTTCCCGATGTAGGGACGTTAATTGTTGAGGCGTTCTCCTAGTAAGAACCAGGAGAACTGGAGCTGATGGTGAAGTCACCATTAGCTCCAATTCACCATAATTATTATGACGAGCATAAATTGCTTAGCAACCATATTAAAGTACTTAATCGGATCTACGACCCATGAAATACTTATTATTGAGTAGTTCCGGTGGCCATCTGTGGTCTTCATCATCAAATCCACTTAACCAAATGGTGCTTGCCGAGAGCAAATGCACGAGTTACTATAAAAAATATCCAAATTGCTATTTATTTATATATTTTATTTAAATACAATGGTATTACATCAGTAACAGTTTTTTTTTTTATTGCTGTTCAAGCTTATGAACGCACCTTTAACCACGTCATCTTCATCAACCAATGATGACCGTCTATCACGTCATGAAGAGCCAATCGCGTTGTTTTTGTTACCACTACCAATGTTCCACGTATTCGTTTAGTTTTAAGTTTTAACTACAATTTTTTATATTACTTCACTTTACGCATTGTTCAAGAATAGATCAATTTAATATCTCCGCATTTTTATTGAAATAAAGAAGAAGTCACCCTGAATCCAATTATAGCTAGAAATAGCCAACATAATTTGGTCCTTCGAGCCGGACATCAGCGATCAAGAATTTGGATATACGCTACGACGACGGTTGGGAATTGATCGACGCAAGATCCTCGTCAATTAACATCAGCAGCATCGCAGCGCATTCGGTGAGACGAGCCAACCAGAATATCCAAAACCTGTCCATATCCCTGTGTGATCTCGGTTTTTTGTGCTAAATTCCAGTGTTGAGCCACCTCTGGGTGACCGCTACGTGTCGGTTGCCTACTTCACGTTCAAACCAGGGTTATCAAGCTGAAACCGAAGCTTCAATCATCGCTTCAGCTGCTCTGAATATCGCGCACCCGTTGAATCGTGAGTACTTCCACACTATTCCAGAATGACTGACGTTAGGGAGAAAATTAGAGAGCTTAATAATAGAAGAGGTCACATCAAAAGGACTCTCACTAATTTTAAAAAACATGTAGAAGGTCTAGACGGTAACGTTTTAACTGTTAGGCAGCGTACGGAGTTGCAATTGCGTGTTTCAGGCATCCAAGAATTATACTCGTTGTTCGATGACGTTCAATATAAAATTGAAACATTAACAACGTCCGAAACAGACATTCCTAAAGCATTAGAAGAACGAGATAGTTTTGATTCTGAATATTATTCAATATTAGCTAAAGCGCAATGTTTAATTAATAATGAAGATGAGGAAGCTGATAATTCAAATGCATCAGCTAATAGCCACTCAGTTCAAAATCCTTCGGTCAAACTACCCACTATATCTCTGCCCGAATATGACGGTTCGTACGAGCACTGGCTGGAATATCGCGATATATTTCTATCCCTAGTTCACAATTGCCGATCTATTCCTAAAATACAGAAATTTCACTACCTTAAATCATCATTAAAAGGCTCTGCTCGTTTAGTTATCGATTCAGTTGAGTTTTCTGCAGATAACTACATTGTTGCATGGGAATTACTTCTCAATCGTTACGATAATTCTACACTTCTCGCTCAAAAGCACGTCAAATCTTTATTTTCCATGCCGTCAGTCACAAAAGAATCATCGCCGCAGATAAGAAAACTTATTGACGTAACCTTAAAAAATTTACGCGCTTTAAAGTTACTCGGCGAAAGCATCGAGCATTGGGACATATTAATTATACATATGGTTGTTTCCAAGCTCGACCAAACTACTGAACGCGAGTGGGAACAATATAAGAATTCTTTATCAGTAACGGATGATTCCAAACGCATTAAACTAGATACTTTAATGAAATTTCTTAGGCAGAAAGCAGATATGTTAGAAACACTTTCACACTCCGTCTCACACAGTTCACTCAAAGCCAATTCATCACAAAACAAATCTTCCAACAATTATTCTTCCACACAGAAGGTTAATTGTAACATAGTTACACAAAAACCGGACACCAACACTAACACCAAAAACAAACAATCTCGCAAACGAACGTGTTATATGTGTAATGCATCACATCCTTTATATTCATGCCAAAAGTTCCTCGATCTTGGTTTGCAAGAGAGAAAACAGCTTGTACGCAGACACGAAATTTGCGAGAATTGTTTCCGTATCGGTCACACAGCTGCCGAGTGTAGGTACGGTCCGTGCAGAAGATGTGAGAAAAAACATAACTCGTTAATATGTGATATTGTTGTCGGGAGTCAAGAACACAACCGCTCGGTAGCCCTGCACTCGATAGCTGACGTGCCGACCGCTGCGGACCTCCCCGCCTCTAGTTCCAATACGTCACATACACACGCACAGTCACAAAGCTATTCAATCCAGGTAAATAATGCTCACCCAGACATAAACGCGCAATCGTCATCCGAGCAATATGAATCTGTGTTGCTATCTACTGCTCTAGTCGAAATACCTGATAAATTAGGTAACTTACACCAAGTACGCGCAATTTTAGACAACGGCAGTGATAGGTGTTTCATTACACAATCGTTATGTGACAAATTAAACGCGCAATTGATACAGTCCACTCAAAATGTTCAAGGAGTAGCTTATTCCGTAACGCAGTGCACAAAGTATTGCAACATAGAACTGCGTTCTTTGGATAAAACATTTGCCGCTTGTGTACAATGTTTAGTTTTACCCGGAATTACTTCTAATTTGCCAAACTTTACTTTGCCACGGAAACAGTTCAATTTACCCGACAATATTGTGTTAGCCGATCCCACATTCTATAAAAGCCAAAAAATTGATATTTTAATAGGCGCGAATCTGTTTTGGGACCTGCTGACTGAAGGAAAAATAAAACTAAATAATGGCCCTTATATTATTAATACAAAGTTAGGGTGGATTATCTCAGGTTCTATTTCAGACTACCCGCGAAAATCCAATCGTGTAAATTGTAATCTTACGCAATCTATAGGTATTCACTCTTTAGATAAACAAGTCCGCAGTTTCTGGGAGCTCGAAGAGTTACCCATTAGCACCCAATCAGCTGACTCACGCAGCGACGATGAGCGTGCGTGCGAGGATCATTACCAGAATAGCATGAAGCGCACAGCTGATGGTAGATTTATCGTACGCATACCATTCAAATATGAACCTGACACGTTAGGTGATACATTCGCACAAGCTGAACGACGTTTTTATGCTTTGGAAAAACGGTTGGAACGTTATCCAGACTATAAAAAGTTGTACACTGAATTTATGAACGAGTACGAAACTTTAGGTCATATGAGTCGTATCACCACATATGGAACCCCGCATTATTTCATGCCCCATCACGGCGTATTTCGTCCTCATGCCACATCAACAAAACTGCGTGTTGTATATAACGCAAGCGCAGCTTCAAGGTCGGGAAGGTCGTTAAATGACCTACAATACGTCGGACCACCTATACAAGGTGATTTAATTTCTATTTTACTGCGGTTCCGAGAGAACAAGTATGTAGCTTGCGCAGATATAGAAAAAATGTATAGGCAGGTGTTGATTGATAAGGAACAACGTGACCTTCAGTTGATTTTATGGCGCGAAAACAAGTCGAATCCCTTAGGAATTTATCAGTTGAACACGGTGACATATGGTACCGCGTCTGCGCCGTTTCTTAGTTGCAGGTGTCTGAAACAATTAGCACAGGAATGTGACGATCCTGACGTGGCACGAACGATTCGCGAAGACTTTTACGTTGACGACTTAATTTGTGGAAAAAACGATAAAAACAAATTAATTCAGATCTGTAATGATACCGCAAAAGTTTTGCATACCGGCTGTTTTCCGCTCCGCAAGTGGGTATATAATTTCAATGCAGAATCCAGTAATGTAAACATGCCTAACGACGCAAAAGATTTCTCATTAGGTGAGCATGTTCACAGCAAAACGTTAGGGTTAGGATGGTACCCACACTGTGACGAATTATATTTTCACACACAATTCGATTTTAACACAAAACCGATCACTAAACGCACCATACTGTCAGGTGCATCACAAATTTACGACCCGCTCGGTTTATTGAGTCCAGTCATTACACAAGCAAAGATATTGTTACAAAAATGTTGGTTGCTAAAACTCGATTGGGATCAACAATTACCTGATGACGTCACGCAAGTCTGGAAGCGGTTTGTTAATAATTTGTGTATGCTCAATAAAATTCGAGTACCTCGTTTTGTGATGTGCGAACACCCCGTAAACACTGAACTGCACATATTTACCGACGCGTCACAAGCAGCCTATGGCACCTGCGCCTACGTACGTACGATTGATAACGCATCAACCGTCACAGTTAGATTACTATGCTCAAAGGGTAGGGTCGCATCTATAAAACCTGTTATGACTATACCTAGGCTTGAACTGTGTGGGGCGCTGGTGGGGGCAAGATTATATGAAAAAATTAGAGGTTCGCTGCGATCTAGATTTGATAAAGTCGTATTCTGGACGGATTCGACTATCGTATTAAGTTGGTTAAAAACTCCACCTAACATGCTAAAAACCTACGTCCAGAATAGGGCCGGAGAGATACACGAATTGACAAAAGGCCATTCGTGGCGACATGTTAGTGGTGTAGATAACCCCGCTGACTTAGTGTCGCGAGGTCAAAGTGTAGATGCACTAAACGTTAACAATTTATGGTGGTCAGGGCCACAATTCTTACAGGACCCTAAATTTGACAGTTTAGATGAAAATACATGCATACAAATATCGCCAGAAAACTTACCTGAGCTCAAAAATCACGACGCACACACACTTCTCACTCATCAAACAACTGAAGAAAACTTATTTCCATTTTCTAGGTTTTCTCAGTATAATCGCATGCAGCGTGCCGCCGCTTATGTACTCCGCTTTATACATAATACGCGTTGTAAAGATGATCGGTGGAAGGGGGCGTTGAGTACATCTGAACTAAACAATTCTACGACAACGCTCGCTAGGCTGGCACAGCGTGAGTCATTTCCCGATGCGCGCGATTCACTTATTAGAAAGGGACATGTAAACAAAACACAGACTAACTTATCAAAGTTAGACTTATTTATCGATGAAAACAAACTGATTCGAGTTGGAGGTCGTATACGGAACAGTACAAATTTTGATTTTGATAAAAAACACCCCATATTGATCTCTGGTAAACATCAACTTTCATTGTTATTATTTCGATACGAGCATAACCGGTTAATGCATGCAGGTCCGCAGATGTTATTGTTTACTATCAGAGAAGCGTGGTGGCCATTAGGTGGTAGAAATCTCGCACGTCAGACCTGTCATATGTGCGTAAAGTGCGTACGTATGCGAGGCAAAATTGTTACACCAAAAATGGCTGATTTACCAAAGGAAAGATTAGATTATGGGTTCCCGTTTATACACTGCGGCGTAGATTACGCTGGGCCACTGCTTGTATTGAACCGAAAGGGCAGGGGTGCTAGAACCGTAAAAGCATACGTTTGTTTATTTATATGTTTTACGACGCGCGCGGTACATTTAGAATTGGTCAGCGATCTCACTTCGGAAGCATATTTATTAGCATTGAAACGTTTTATTTCACGCCGTGGTAAACCGGCTGAAATATTTTCTGACAATGGAAGGAACTTTGTTGGCTTAATGAATGACTTCAACAAATTTCTTTCCAGTTGTTCTGACAATATAAAAGAGTACGCCACAGCTCAAAATATTAAATTTAAAATGATCCCTTCTTACGCCAGTCATTTTGGAGGCCTGTGGGAGGCCGGTGTTAAAAGTTGTAAACATCACTTGCGACGTGTGGTAGGCAATGCGCACTTAACGTTCGAGGAGCTCAGCACGGTGTTGACACAAGTCGAGGCCATACTGAACTCCCGACCATTGACTCCTATGTCCACAGATCCGCATGACTATCTCCCTCTTAGCCCTGCTCATTTTCTGGTCGGCCGTCCGATGACTGCACCTGTCTGCGCTGACGTCACCGCCGTGCCTACACACCGCCTGACGCGCTACCAGAGGGTCGAACAAATCCGTCAGCACTTCTGGAGCCGCTGGTCCAAGGAGTACGTGTCAGAACTGCAGACTAGAGGCAAATGGAGAGAAAACCAAGATTGTCTGCAGAAGAACACGCTTGTTCTTATGAAGGATGACAATCAGCCTCCACTAAAATGGGGCTTAGGACGTATTGTCGACGTTTTTCCAGGCAAGGATGGAGTGGCCAGGGTTGCCGATATCCAAACCGCTTCTGGCATCGTGCGACGAGCTTTTTCGAAGATTTGCCCTCTGCCAATTCGAGATGAGTAGCTGCAGCGGGATCGCCTTGTTCCAGTCACTTGAAAGGTCCACTTCCAAGGCCGGGGAGGATGTTCAAGCTTATGAACGCACCTTTAACCACGTCATCTTCATCAACCAATGATGACCGTCTATCACGTCATGAAGAGCCAATCGCGTTGTTTTTGTTACCACTACCAATGTTCCACGTATTCGTTTAGTTTTAAGTTTTAACTACAATTTTTTATATTACTTCACTTTACGCATTGTTCAAGAATAGATCAATTTAATATCTCCGCATTTTTATTGAAATAAAGAAGAAGTCACCCTGAATCCAATTATAGCTAGAAATAGCCAACAATTGCAATTGTTCAAATACAATGTCTTTCGCAAAATACAATAACATGATTTGGTTGAATCTGTCAGTCAACACGTCACAATCGGGAAGGTCAAAAACAAGGGCATTGTTTGCGCTGTTCATGCGACACATTGGGGAATGCGCACGGGACACCGTGCGGCATTGTGCAATCCCGAATAGTCTGTGCCGGCGGTTGGACCGGTGGCGTAGGTTAATCAGGGACATAAAATGTGCATAGTATGTTGTGCAATTCTGGGGAGTCAATTACATTCCGTAAAATTTTCAGTGCAGTGATGATCTGCGTTCGAGACTGCCGGACAGCTAAGGAGTTATATCCTAGAATACCTAGTAAAAACTCCGTGGGGTACGTAAATGGATAGTACCCGTGGTTTCTTTTATACAAGTAGCGTAGCGTAAATTGCAAATTCCAATTTACTTCTGACAAGGGAATTTATACAATAGTTTGAATTTGTTAGGTTTGCGGAAGTCACGTGCATTACGCAAGATGAAGCCCAGTCGTCTGTATGACTCGGCGGCCACTAAGGAGATGTGCTCGTGAAATGTCAGGCGACAATCGAATGTCACACCAAGATCACGGATGTTGAATACGCGAGTTACCTTTGTATCACCCAATCTGTATACGGCTTGACTAGGTCGTGATTTACGGCTGAACGTCATAACATAACATTTACTAGTGTTAAAATACAATTTATTAGTAAGACTCCAATGTAAGACTCGGTCAGTGTCGCTTTGAAGATCATCACAAGTGCAATTCTCGGTAATTTCGAGTACTAACTTTAAATCGTCCGCATATAGCAGACATTTTGCATGTTGTACAACACTGACAAGATCATTGATCATTCAAAGAAAAAGTAATGGGCCAAGAACTGATCCTCGACTCACCCCAGATCACGTGTGGTAAGATCCCGAAAGAAAGCACCCATGAGCAACAAATTGTTTCCGGTTCAAGAGATAATTAGCGAAAAAACGCAGAAGCTTTGGTGTGAATCCCATGGCTTGTAATTTGCTCAGTAAAATGTCATTGTCCACTGCATCGAATACCTTTCTGAAATCAAAATAGAGAACAGCCACTTCATGCCCCCTATCCAGACCCTTCGATACCCAATCAACGAGTGACAATAAATTTGTTTCGACTGAGCGACCTGGTCGGAAGCCATGTTGTTCATCACATAACTGGGATTTTAATTGGTGGTAAATTTTCCTATGCGTAATTGTTTCAGACACTTTGACTGGACATGACAAAACGGCAATAGGACGATGTTCCTCAACCGAGGACTTATTTTAGGTATCGGCGTAACTCGAGATACCTTCCATTGGTCGGGATATATGCCACTTTGAAGTGCTAGGTTCATTATACAGGTGAGTGGAAGAGCAAGAAAATCCCTTCAGCCAGTAAATATATGCTGGAACTTTGTCATGGCCGACTGAGCTACGCGGCTTTAGTTTACGAATTCCATTCTTAACCTGAGATGGTGAAATTTTCAATGTGTATGTAGCCCCCGTCAATTGTAGCTGCAACAGGTAATATATTATCAGCATCCAACTTAGGGTTCTGTGGCAAAAATACACTAGAAAAATACTCAGCAAAGGCATTCGCTGCATCACTGCCGGTGAAGGTTTTGTTTTTGTAGCTCATTGTGGGCTCAAAGCCACTTTTGGACCGAAGACTTTTAATGTACTGCCAGAATTGAAGTGGGTTACTTCTAAAGCGATTTTCAATTGATGCAGTGTAAGTTTTGTATGCACTACCAATACGTTCCTTTAGCGCAGATAGAATACTACTAAAGGCTAAATACACATTAGGCTACGATTTGATAACCTCTTCCTTTTTTTGAAAGTCGGTTAGTAAAAAGTTTGAAGATGGGAGACAGGAGCTAGGTCTCATTTCTGGGAAAGAGAACCTCCGCGCCATCAACAAGTTAATAAAATTTTCTATTTCATAATAGATAGAGATAATAAATTATAAGGAAATTTAAGTCTTATTCATATAAGGAAATTTAAGTCTTATCTCAGAGCAATTAAGCGTACTTTTAAATGCACGATCGACTTTTCCCTTTTTTACTGTCTTACGTTTAGTTAGGCCAACTGTTTCATCAATAAATTTACTTCAAAAAAGTAAAAATCAACTTCAAAAACCTAAACGAATACCTAAAATAACTTTCATAAAAAAAAAACTTAACAGCTTCTGAAGTCAGTGCCAAGATCTTCAATGTCAATGCAACTTGCATTGACATTGAAGAATTGAAGACACCGACTTCAGAAGCTGTAAGTTTTTTTTTTATGAAAGTTATTTTATTCGTGTCGTTTTTGGTTTTTGAAGTCGGTTTTTACTATTACAAATTAAATTTATTTTTCCCTTTTTAGTTGAATATATAATTACATAAGCCCAAGACGAACAAAATAAAGAAGAATCATCAAAATCCGCCTTTAAATGCCGGAGATAGAGTACATTTATGCATATAACTTCGTACAGATAATACTAAAACCTTCCTGAAAGTATGTATACGTAGATCACGCTAGAGAAAGAATCATCAAAATTGGTTCATGAATTTTTGAGATAATGGAGGAGCTCGCGTGGCTAAGTAATAACACCCGCACGGGTCGATCCATCAGGTTAAGCTACGCTTGCCAGGATTGTTCCATAGATGGGTGACCATCTTTACATACCGGGACTCCTCCGTGCCTCGAAAAGCACGTTAAGCCGTTGGTCCCGGCTGTCATTCGTGGATCTTTAGCAGTCGTTACGAGTCGTCAGAAGCCCGAAAGTCTGACAACCAGTCAAACCAAGGTGTATCGTATTACCCAATAACTGGGTTGTGGAGGTCAGATCGGCAGTCGCTCCATGTAAAATACTAGTAATCAGCTGCATCCGGTTAGATTTTGAGTTTTTGACATACAAACATACAAACTACGGACATACAAACTTACATATATACATACATACGTCCCATACGGGTCGAATAGAGAACCTCCGTTTTTGAAGTCGGTTATAAATGACATGGATTGGTTTAACTAAATTTAATTATAGATGATGTCATTTTGGCCTACATTTTAATTGGGGTGTCTGAGGTCTTACGTTTCTATTACACGATGTATAAGCCTTTGGCTTACACCATAAAATATAACCATTTGACAATGATAAAGTATCACTACAGATACAATCACGGTTTATAACACTCGATCGACTCCCACGTGACTTTTTCACAGCCCAGCGGCTTGTAAAATCAAATATGGAAACTCATCATTCATTCTCATTTCGGTGGAAGTTCCAATATTTTTGAATGGTAGGTAGGTAGGCATAGGACAGGTAGGTTCATCTTTATACTGTAATTGGTTGCGCTTTTCATCCTAATCTCTTGTACAAGTGAGTCTTCATAAAGCGTTAACAATTATATCACCACCGCTGCTCTTAAAACGGTGAAGGAAAACACCCTAACTAATATTATAAATGCAAAAGTAAGTTTTTTTGTTTGTTTGTTACCTTTTCACGCCTAAACTGCTGAACCGATCATCCTGAAATTTTGCATATACGTTGTCACGTGTACAGAAATGGACATAGGGTACCTTTCATCCCGAAAAAAGGACTGTTCCCGAGGAATACCACAATAACGTTGTTAAGATAATAGATGGCGCCACGTGTCTTTCGAATCATGATTGAATTATTTATAGAAACTTTAGTAGTGTTAAGTTTTTTTAATTGAAATACATATTACATTTTGTTTAGTCTAGAGTGTCGATACAACACGGTTTTTGATGTGATAACGTCTTATAAATCGATGAACGCCGGCTGCACGCACGAAAAGTTATCACGTTCCGCCTGTCACGTTCCGCCTGAGCCGAGCGTGCAAGCGATAGAGATAGCGTTATCACGTAAAATTATCGTCCGTTAACCGACTTTACAAACAACCAATTTTTCATCGTAACTTCAGTGGGGCCCACATATATCAAGCCTAGCGGGAAGGCTCAGTTCAGCCGCCTACGCCCGCCGTCAGGAAAGTAAGACAATACACTGACGTTGATACAGCTCGGTTAGTCTATTTTAGTTATTTTCATAGCGTTATGTCATACGGTATTCTGCTCTGGGGCAAAGCCGCTGACATTCAAAATATATTTGTTCTTCAGAAACGAGCTGTTCGAGCAATTTACCAGCTCGGTGCCAGAGTTTCTTTGAGAGATTTTTTTAAACAGATTGGTATTCTCACGGTGGCATCACAATTCATCTTCGCCAACATCTTATATATTAGACAAAATATACATTTATACACTAAAAACAGTGATATTCACAATGTTAACACCAGAAATAAGGCCAAATTACGTGCTCCATTTCACCGGCTTCATAAGGTTCATAACTCATTTGTTGGGCTTGGTATAACTTTTTATAACAAGCTACCCTCTTCTTTGCTAGATTTGCCCTTTAATGCGTTCAAAGCTAAAGTAAAATCTAACCTTTGTTCAAAGGCATACTATTCTATCAACGATTACTTAAACGATAAGAATAGTTGGTCGCTGTGTTTAGCTTAAGACAATGTTTATGTTCTTTCTCCAGAATTAGCATAGCTACTGACAGGTTATATGAGTTCATATAATTATTTATTTTCTTTGACTCTCAAGGTCAATTTATTTTAATTTTATTTTTATTTATTATTGACATAATCTACTCATTTCAATGTTTATTTATTTTTTATGAGTGGTATTGCAATATGTGGTTAGCTAGTGACCTCGACAATTGATCATAGTTTTTCTTGCCCGAGCAACCGGCAGCAAGTTCGTCATGCTCCCTTAGATGTCACTGCTTGCGGTAGCGTCGGCGGTCGGGTTGTCTCCTTCCCTCAAATATGGCGAGGGGGGTAATGGCTGATCTTTGCGTTATACTCGTGAACGGGTGCTGCTTGTGGTGACAGGTCGTCTTGCTGACCTTGGTTTTGTTTTGTTATTAGTAATTTAACTCGTTGTTGATTTTACTTCGATGGTCCTAGTTTATCCCTATCTGTGACTTGTGAGTTACGACTACATGTACGGCTATATGTAAGTGGGCACGCCCTTTATTACTGGAGGCTTTTATTTAGGTATAAAGTTCTGCTTACGTTTTTAGTTTTGTATTTTGTTTCTGCTTGAGTATTGTTTTCGTTTTTTTTTTTTTTTTTTTAGGTATATTGGCGTGTGCTAGCTTACTTATAGCAAATAATTTAATTTAATGTTTTGTGTTGCGTAATGTACCTAAATTATTATGCGCAGTATTATATAGAATCATTTTTTTAACTGAACAGACAGCTGTGCTGCTGGGGAGTTTGTTGCGCCACTTCTTCTCCCCAGCTAAAGCACTAGGAAGTGGTGAAGGGCGGGCGTTTTTGGGGGACTGTCTTATGTAATTTTGACGTTCAAAAAGTGCTGATTCTCAGCCTAGTTTGAATAAATGACTTTTGATTTTGATTTTTTTGATTTTGAACTAATAATATAAATGCGAAAGTAAGTTTGTTTGTTTGTTACCTTTTTACGCCTAAACCACTGAAACGATCATCCTGAAATTCTGCATATAAGTTGTCAGGTGTCGTCGACCCCAACGTAGTTGGGAAAAGGCGAGGCAGATTATGACATACATAAGCATAATTTATGCTTTTATAGCTGTAATAATGCTAATCTGGATTACCCATCATTTTAAAAGTGGTTTAAAACATGACATCACAAATTACCGTCCAATATCTATTATCAGTGCTACATCAAAACTTTTCGTGAAGCTTGTTCATAATGCCATCTACCCCTTCATCTATAACTATATCATACCCGAACAACACGGTTTTGTAAAACAAAAATCCACTGTGACGAACTTAGCAATTTACTCGAATTTCCTCTTCCATAGTATCGACAAGGGAGTTCAGGTGGACGCTGTATATACGGATTTTTAGAAGGCATTTGATAGAGTGGACCATGAATTCCTTCTCAATAAAATAGCATTCAATGGAATTAGGGGCAATCTTTTTCGGTGGTTTTGCTCATATATTACTAACCGCAGCCTGATAGTCGTGATTAATGGGTACAGGTCTGGAAGGGCTGGGATGTCGTCCAGTATTCCTCAGGGCTCTATATTAGGACCTCTACTTTTTGTTATATTCATAAATGACATAAATAAATGATTTAAATACACAAATTTTATATTTCACAATCTTTTATATGCTGACGATTTGAAATTCTATAAAACTATAAAAAAATATAATGACTGCTCAGAACTTCAGAGCGATCTTAACCGACTGTCTGAATACTGTACAATTAATATGTTAAATTGAAATATACCCTAATGCCATATCATTAGCTTTACTAAAAACAAAACTATAATAGAATATGTTTAAACCTTATGTGGTACTATACTAAACAGAGTGACAAACCTTAGAGACCTAGGAATACTATTTGACTGTAAATTACATTTGGATCTACATATAGAAAACATCATAACCAGAGCATTTAAAATGTACGGCTTTGTTATCAGAAATGCTTCCGACTTTAGGCGCCCTTGCACATTTTTACATCTGTATCGTTCACTTATTCGTTCTCAGCTCGAATATGCCTGTCGGATATGTGATCCGTTATATAGTAAATATAAAATATCCATTGAAAAAGTACAACGAAAATTCTTACGAACTATGCAATTCAGATGCCAACTTCCACGCTTATCTTACGAAGACCTTCTAGCAATGTATAATTTACTCTCACTCGAGAAGAGACGGATGCTTCTGCAAGTAATGACACTGCACGTCCTTTATCATATTAAGCTAATTTGTATAGACCTTAGTAATGATATTAAACTTGTAGTTCCTAGATCAATTCATTGTCGTAGAGTGCGCGATTACCGATTGTTTGATCAGGCATCATACCGGACCAACGCAGGTAAACGTGCTCCCCTTCAGCGTCTCACGCAAATGTACAATTAACATTTCATAGATATTGATATATTTATGCTAAACAAAAGTGCATTATACTAGTAAAGTTATTAATATTCTGAACAACTTAGATCCATATTTTGGCAAATAACTAGTTTAAAACGATATTAAATGTTTCCTTGAATTAGAATAATAACTAGCTTACTGATGAGTCCTCATCATAGCAAGCCTCTTTGTTAATATATAGAAAATGTTTATTTCTGTAAGTAGGTTCGTGTAAGTTGGTCCCTTACTGAACAACGTCAAAGTCCAAACTCAAGATTTGCCAACGGGCAATGGAGCGCAGCATATAGGTGTCTGTGGTATCTGGGTAATAATTATAAGTTGCGGGTAGGCCGCAAATAAACAGTTGGTTCATGGACTTGGTGTTTCATTGAGTGCGCTCCCGAAAATAATAAATAAACACTACTGAGTCAAGCGTACAGATCGCGTTAGAAACACCACCCTGCGCTCCTTAACTCAAGTAGCGGATGTTGGAGAAAAAACAGCCAGGCTGAAGTGGGAGTGGGCTGGCCACGTCGCACGAATGTACCCAGAGAGATGGGCAAAGATCGTCACGCACTGGACGCCTCAGGGAGGACATCGCCGTCGAGGTAGACCGCGGCGAAGGCGGTGTGACGATCTGATCATGTTTGCAGGGCCAACATGGCCAGAGATCGCACAACACAGAAAGGTATGGAAGGGAAAAGGGAAGGTGTTTGACCAGCAGTGGAACACAAACTAGGCTAACAAAAAAGTAGGTTTGTACAAACACTTTTACAAGTCAATCTTTTTTTTTTTTAAACTAGATGAGGTCGGTGTTTCCTATCTGACTACTCTGAGAAGAAAGGCCGAAACAAACTCAGAGGTCACAGTCTCTTATAAAGCCCAGACATAATCTTGGTCAGTTCATGTGAAGACCATGTAGATTGGTGTCTGAAATGGTCTTTTGAGAAAAGAACCACACAGATTGAGAGGACCTGTCCAATCAGTGCACGCATTTGTCAGTAATCGCGCAGCTCAATATTTTTGTTTTTTCGCAAAATTATTTACCGTTTAAGAGATTCACTGCTTTAAATAAAACACCTTTTTGACCGTTCTCAAGAAATCTCCGCCTTAAGGAGCTCAACGATTCGACGAACAATACCAAAGAAAGGACATTTGGGTAGGCCGCATAAATTACTCAAACTGCCAGACCATGGTTAAATATAACTGAAAGAAATATGATAAAGATGTGTGGTTATTACATTAATTTTGTTTTATATAGGTACCTACCTTACTGATAAGTGTTATTTGTAATGTAATATCGTTTTTTTTTTAATAAAATAAAATAAAATTTCGGTAAAGTTTCCTGAAATAATTCTAAAAGGCTCTGTGAACTTTAACTGACGTTACATACGAGTACATACGAGTATCTGCACAAGTTGGGATATGACTTTATTTGCACAAAGTTTTGCCGTCCCATAAAATAGACTATCAGGCCTTTTTGCAACAAGTCTCATAATAAATTAAATCTATACTAATAATAAAGTTGAAGAGTTTGGTTTTTGTTTGTTTGTATGTTTGAAAGCGCTAATCTCTGAAACTGCCAGTCAGTTTTTATATATTTTTTTGCATTTGGTAGCCCAATTCTTGAAGAAGGCTTAAAGTCTATTTAGAATCGCGCTGCCATCTTTAGGAGCCGAGTAAAAAGAAATAAAGCGAAACTAGCGAGCTTTACTGTAGTCGCATATTATTTGTAACATCTGACAGCTTACCTTGGTAATAAACAACGTTAAATGTATTTTTTTAAGCAAGAGGAAAGATCTTACACTTTAAAAAGTCAGAAAGGACGCTAAGTGAAAAAACGGGCAGGCGATGCGATGCGATGCGGTGGGTCGGTTGCCGAAATTTCACGCGGATGAAGACGCTGGCTAATAATTAGCATAGCTAATAAATTAATAGTCAACCTATCATTTTTTTCACTATTGAGACTAAGACCTCCTTTATGTGAGAAGGAGCGATGGGAATTGTGACGCGTCTTGTGTCAAACGACACGCGCGCGCGTCACCTATTTCCGTCCGTCGCTCCGCAGATCATGTCGTGGTAACTCGTGGCATGCTTTAAACAACTTCTTTCATTTGTTTTCTCCGCAGTCGCTATGGCAAGACGCGTGTCGCTTGAGCGTGTAGCTCGTGGTGAGTAGAGTGGTGGATGTCACATGTCTTCGAATCTTGGTTCTAAGATATGCTGGTTTACTCATGATGTTTTCCTTCACAATTTTTGAGCGCAGTAGGTAAGAAATAAATTGCCTTATCGTAGATAGGTATAAGCATAAATAGGTACTCTTTTGGTTTATTTTTAAAAATGTTTCAAAAACCACATAAGTACCTATAATTGCCAATAAAGTGCAAGTTTGAAAGTGGCGACTAGTTTCTGTTTATAAAAGTTTCGGTAGCCGTAGCAATTCCAATAAAAGTACATAATATTGGTCGCTGTAGCGAGTAGCGACATCGAAGCAATAAAATGTTCCGTTGAAAGATTGCAATGGAGAATTTTCTAGTATTGGTTGAACATAAAATAAGGTTAGTTTGAAAAGATATTTTACGGTTGCCAAGCGTGAAGTCGGTCAATGTAATTTTGCGATTACCTGGTGAAAATAACTAGTTGATGTATTTAACACCCATATTTCGCATAATCAGCCCACAATCTGGACTACAACTTATCCGCTGCTGGGACCATAGATTTAATATACTAGATCTATGGCTGGGACACAGTCCGCCTATCTTTGAGAGGGACTGGGACATAACCCACCACGCTGGTCCAGTACGTTTGCTAAATGTCACATGTCTTAGAATTTGTTGGTTCACCGTAAATTTCACTGTTTCAGAGACAAAGTACAGCCTGTCGATGTTCGAACCCACTACCTACGTCAAGCACGTAAGTCCGTTACCTCTGGACCACCACTGCGCTCATAGCATGAAAAAGCCTCATCTTTATTTTTTCTTCGTTTTTTTTTTTTGTTTTATCTGTTTTATTTACAAAAATCGAGTGCTGCGTACAGATAATGTAATTTTACATTGAAATAAAGGAATAGTAAATGAAAAACCGGCCAAGTCCGTAACGGACTACGCACAATAAAGGGTTCCGTAGTTGGGATGAATTTATGACAAGAACAAACTTAATATTGTAGTTAAAACGTGTTCTCCCATACATTACAACTGCAAATGTAAGTTTGTACGCACAATACTGAGATATTTTCCATGTTATTTTAAGACCACAGACTTCTTATAAGTTTTCCTGTAATCTATAGGCATAGAACTATTTTCTATATTTTTTCGAAATTTTAGGCTAAGTAGTTTCGGAGATAAGGGAGACTGGTCAATTTTCGTCTATTTTCTTAAATAACTTTAAAAAAATGTTTTAAAATTATAAAAAAAATATATATTTAAGTCACTCACAGTAAGCCCTTTCATTTGATATGTAACACGGTACAGTTTGCAAAACTTTTGCCCCAATATTGACATGGGGGTCAATATTGGGGCAAAAGTTTTGCAAACTCAAAATTCATTTATTTAGGTTGCACATCCGTGTTTGGGTCACAGATATACATACGTGTACCAAATTTCAACTTAATCGGTCTATTAGATTCGGAGCAAATTGGCTGTGACAGACGGACAGACAGAAAGACACACGAGTGATACTATAAGGGACCCATTTTTTTTTCCTTTTGAGGTACGGAACCGATTATTAAAAATTAAAATTTTCCGGAGAAACTTTCTGATGGAATATGATTCAAAATAAGGAGCTGAATGCGGCTGTTAGTTTGCGAAGGGCTTACAGGGTTATTGGTAATAGACCAGCAACCTCTTAAGGGGTCATTGTAAAAAAACTTTTACTATGGGACCAAACCAGAAATCGCAAAAAAAAATCTGCTGTTCGGTACATTTATGTTCGCATAATTCGTCAAAATTTACTGAACAGCAGATTTTTTTTTCATTATGAACAACTTTTACAATGGGACCAAACCAGAAATCGCAAAAAAATCTGCTGTTCAGTACATTTATGTTCGCATAGTTCGTCATTTACTGAACAGCTGATTTTTTTTTGCGGTTTCAGATTTGGTCTCATAGTAATAATAATAATAACGTTTATTTTCTCCACCACATAATGAAAAATTTGTAGGTACAATACATAATTTGTGTATACAAACATACATTGATGTTGTGGAGACTGGAGCCTGTACTAGGAATACCTGTGTTACAGGGAGACCTGTAACACAGGTATTCCTAGTACCTCCAAATTACACGGACAAGTCACAGTAATATAAATAGATGATTATGTTGGGATTGCAGTTAAAACAATTTAAGACGAGGAAAAAGCAAATAATTAACTAGACAGCAAAGTAGGGTGTGTTGGTGTGGGTGAGTGAGTGTGTAGTGAGTGTGTGATATTCAAAACTGGTCTCCTAAAATGGCATATAAAGGACATGTCAAGCTGCTTTTTATGAGATGACTTCTAAGAGTCTCTCTGTATCTTCATAATCATGAGATTGAAGCCAATTTTGGACTTTAGTTTTACAATTGTATATGGATAAGGGGTAGATGGAAATGGCTTTATTGACTTTATTGTATAGGTAATCTCCTAGGAAACAAAAGAATCTACGGCTGAAGCTGGTTTTGAAGGACCGTGACTTACAGACTGTGTGTTTGCGTCTCTTGTTAAGGATTTCGACAGGATTGTATGGAAGTTGAGTGTGCCTACGAATGATAGTGCTTAAGATGAATAATTGGCGAACAGTCAGTACTTTGCACTGCTGGTAAAGTTCTTTCGTTGGAAAAAGATAGGGAGAAAAGATAGGGGGTTGGAAAAAGTTGTTCATAATGATGAGTACAATGACCTCTTAAAAAGTTGCTGGTGTTTTACCAATAACCCTGTATATTAGTTAGTTACAAGTTAATAAATTATAAATAGGGGGAAGAGCTCATTGGGCGTCAAAAAATTCGTCCGCGTCACTGTCAATGGGACAAGTGACCAAAAGGCAGGAAAAGTGCCACGTTGGATGGCAATGCTAATTATCTTGGCTAAAAATAGGTCTGCCTTCTGGTCACATGAAGAGTCGACCAACCGCTTGACGATGTCCCAAAATACTCGATGAGCACTCGGACTCCAAGGCCCTAGTGTGTAACCTCAAACGGCTCAAACATTTAGCTCCCAATAAGGTTGTTATATTTGCGCCGTTTGAGGTTTTATGCTCCTGCTGCAGCCGTCACATAATATTTGAATTTTCACAAAACTTATTTGCCATCGATACGCTGTGAAGAAGCGGCTAAGTTTAATTGAGTGTATATGTATGATGTGAATAAATCGCTTATAAAGTTACGCGTCCACTAGGTCGGAATCGGAGCGTACGCACTGTACGGAGCGTCCCGATTTACAAAATGCTGATAGGGTGCATCCATTCCCCCCCGGGGGTTCCCGCATTGTCGAGGCGGGGATGCTCAGTAGCCGTCGCTTGGTCACCCACGGTGAAGCGAAGAGGAACCCGAGGAGGGGCCGCTCGTCAGGGCTTTTTCCAGAAAGTCGACGACGTAGCGGCCAACAGGTAGGTTGCGGTGCCGCTTGGGCGCCATCGCTTAGGCTTCTAAGGCGGGCCGCGATGTTGTATGGGAGGCATCGCCCTACCTTCCGCGGCCTTGACGGGGTCAACACCGTCTGATGGCGGCTAAGGGCCTGCCTTAGTTAATCGTTTGAAATAAATTTTAATTAAAAATGTTTTTGTTTGTTATGTATCAATCACGTATAAATTGAAAATTGCAATTGATCGTATCGGGGACTCTTAAACCGTGTACTTGGTAACACTGAGCGCGTTCACTGCTCACTGTGGATGACGTCATTGGCAGAAATACCGGTCTCTGCCGCAGATTTGCTGATCCAGTGCACGCAGGACCAAATCAATACAGAGCAACAAATCCGTACGGTGTGGACGCTCCGATTCCGACTCGGTGGACGCGCAACTTTATAAGATAGTGAGATATTTTTTCAAGAGAATTTGGAACAGAAACTTTCGACTACATCTATTTGAAACAAGTTACCATCCCTACCTGGTTGATATTCCACCAATTCGCACTAAGCGTTTCCAAATGTCTTTTATAATGCGCACAGCAATAGAGTGGAACTCACTACCTGCGTCTGTGTTTCCGAGCGCATACAACTCGAATCACTTCAAAGTGAGAGTGAACAGACTTCTGGGTAAGCTCACTCCTTCGTCGAATTTGTCTCTGTCACCTCTGACCTAGACTGGAGTCAAGAGCAAACCCATCTCAAAAAAAAAAAAGAAACAGATTTCTTTTGTTTTTCTTTTTGTTTCAGAAACTAGTTCTAATCTAGAAAAGTCTGAGCAATACATTACTTGGGAACAAAAGAAACAGCATCAGATAAGCAATTACACAGGAGCATCGCTGTGTGATAATATCTTTTTAACGTGCTTGAGCGCAGACAAGCAACAGCTACTACTATTTCTGAGTTGCGTTTGTGGTAAGTCAGGAGCAATCAGCGGTTAAGGAAGCATTTTCATCGCTGGTTTTCTTTATTTTCTTCTCTGACTCATGCCTTTAATTCGTGGCTAGCACTAATTGTAAGGAATTCTATGCCATAATCATTGATCCTGATTTTCAAGCAGGTAGAGATTAATACAGGATGATTTTTAACGAGCTATTTTCAAAAAATATTTGCATAGTCAACTGCAGATTTTGGAATCTGCATGTAATTACGTTTGTAATAAGCTACGCTCCATTTTGGGTAAATTGAAAAGTTTTAAGTATGTGGTCAGCAGGAAAGTAGTATATACCTTATATTACGCGCTGGCTGACTCAACTATTGGTTACGGCTTGGGTGGATATGGTCTTACGTTCCCTACACATTTAAATAAAATTAAAATCTTGCAGATAAGGTTACTAAAAAATAATAATAATAATAATAATAATAAATAATTTATTGATCCTAAGATATTCATAGACATAGAGTTGTATACTAGTTACATGCTAAGACTTAATCAATTAACAATGGAAACAAAGGGAGAAAAATAAATTAAATTCTGTCTCCTAAACTAGGGATGGCCTGTATCTTAGGAGACAGTGATTCGACCGAGCTGAACAGTAAATTGATGTTGGACCGTCGAGTGTCGATGTTATTCTACCATAAAAACAAAAAATGAAAGTTAGCTGAGTAAGTTATTATAGATTTATTTATTTGAGCAAGGATGCTGGTGTGGAGGAAGAGTGGGTGTGTGAATGGGAGAGAGTGTATGTTAGTCGTGTTGTATGAGTGTGTGTGTTGTGTGTTATGAGGATTTTGTTTGTGTGTAGTGTTTTGTGTTCCTACTTAGTATTGATTAGTCAGCCTAGTAGTCAAGATTAGTACAAGTCAAAGTATCCAGCCAAGATTAGGAGCCAGTCTGTAATTTTAGATTTGATATTGAATCTATTTAAGTTTATTATATTTAATTTCTTTTGTATAATTTTATATACGTGTTTACTTAACACGTAGTTTTGATGTTCAGCAAATGAGGTTTTATGCTGTACACCAGCAGCAACATTAAATAAAAATTATGAAGAACTGTACAAAGTCTGTAACATACTCCTGATCCATCAAAAAAATAAGTTAAATATCTTGACTGAACAATTTTATAATTAATGCCACAAAGTGGAACGTAACCGTATGTATAACATAACTCGTTTATCTAAATTATCTAAGAAGACACTTGCAGTTCCAAAACTAACAAACTACGAGTACTTTGGTAAGCGCACAAGAAGGTTCGTAGTGCCCACGTTGATGAATGAGCGGCCCCCGGAACTGACAACGCATGTCAAGTCTAAGGACCAACTTAAAAAAGTTCTACAAAAACTTTATCTTTCATTGTGTCCATAGTTCTATAGTTCTATATTTGTAACAAACCTTACGTAGGAAAAAAAATGCCTTGTTTTTCAATTGTACGATTTCTGATCGCGTTTGTAGGTAATGCTGAGTGAACTATAAAATAATATAGGTACCTGTATTGCTTTGTAGTTTACTTAGCATAATTAAGTACTTAATTAACTTTTAGCACAATATTTTATTTTTTAAATGTGTTTTATAATGCGCACAGCCAAAGAGTGGAACTCACTACCTGCGTCTGTTTTTCGAGCGCATACAACCCTAATATCTTCAAAGTGAGAGTGTACAGGCTTCTTCTGGGTAAGCTCACTCCATCGTCGACTTTGTCTCTGTCGTCTCCGACCTAGACTAGAGTCAAGAGCAAACCCATCTTAAATAATAAAAAATAAAAAAATTGTAATACAGTGTTAGACAAGACTGCTGTCGACAAACTGCTTCAGTTTGGCAGACATTATGTTTGCTTTTTTGTTTACATAGATTTTGGAATGACTAAAAAAAAAGGTTTACATTTTTTAATTCACACCTACTAATATTATAAATGTGAAAGTTTGTATGTTTGGCTGTTTGTTACTCAATCACGCAAAAACGGCTGAACGGATTTGGACGAAATTTGGTATACAGATAGCTTATAACCTGGATTAAGACATAGGATACTTTTCATCCCGGTAGAAGGTTCCCGTGGGATAATTTCCGACATACACGCGGGCGAAGCCGCTGGCAAAAGCTAGTATTTTAATAATTTGTTCGTTAGCTGCTGTTACAAAATTTATGAAACACAAAAAAAAATCTTTTTCAAGCAGTCTGTAGAAGCTGGTGGTATCAAATCTCAGTTTGAACCAAAACTGCATCTGAATCTCGTTCATTATTTTGAATAATATTATTACCTACATTTCCACTGCAAGGTTAAAGTTAAACGCCGCAGGAGACGCCCTGGGCGGCGGGAATCGATAGCCGATTCCCAGCCACCGTAGGCGCGGGCTTGCGGACGGTGAGTAGTGGGTAGCTCGCCGTCCGGTGAGGACCAGGCCCGGGTCGACGGCGCGTTGTGTTCCACGCGCGCCTCAAAGAGATGTCAGCAAAAGATGGGGTCCAATAGGGCCGATGCCGCTGGGGTCGCGGGTTGTTTGAAAAAGATACCGTAGCACTGGCATAGGCAACTGAAGGAACACGGGTGGGTTTTAGTCAGTAAAAGTCTGACACGCCCTTCCGCTCCACCCAGAGCGGGAGAAGTTATTTGATGATTTCCCATCCACAAAAAAAAAAGGGTTAAAGTTAAAGAAGAATAGAGACCAAGGCTTTTAAGGACCAGTCTTTGTCAAACTCAGTTTAAACCAAAACTGCATCTCAAACTCGTTCATTATTTCGAATATTATTATTACCTACATTTCCACTGCAGAGCTAAAGTTAAAGAAGAATAGAGACCAAAGCTTTTAAGGACCAGTCTTTATCAAAAGTGTTCAGCCCACCCCACCATCTGCACCTGCGTCTGCCGCGATGTGGTCTGCCATGTAAAGGCGATTGGGATTTAGGTTTGGCCCATTGCTTATCGTTAATTATTTTATATAAGACGTATATGTATAATAAGTCTATGACATGGTCCACAGCCGCAATTACACGTTGTCCAACGCGCACTATCACTTATCACAGGCAGGCGCTGCACGCATTTCACACTTACGATTATTCATTTAGAATGTAGCGTTGAGTTCAGTAATAAAGATAAAATAAAACACCTTTATTTATCTTTACTTCGTTGTTGTGTTTTACTTATACCATTTTAGAAACTTGACAAACTGTATGAGGATTCAAGTTAGAGGTGGTATGGTGTTCGGATTGAAGGTCTTATTACAAAACACTTTTTATCATTCTAGCGAAATGTGGGTGTGTCTCACATAGTCTAATAAACGAGGTTGTAGACTAAAAACCGGGCAAGTACCTATGTGACTTTGTATCCGACTTCAAAAAAAAGGAGGAGATTCTCAGTTCATCGGAATCTTTTTTAGGGTTCCGTACCTCAAAAGGAAAAAAAACGGAACACTTATAGGATCACTCATGTGTCTGTCTGTCTGTCACAGCCAATTTGCTCCGAATCTAATGAACTGATTAAGTTGAAATTTGGTACACGTATGTATTTCTGTGACCCAAACACGGACGTGTAATGTAAATTATTGAATTTTGAATATGGAGCCAATTTTGGGGGGCAAATAAGAAAATTAAAAAAATATATATTTGGAAATTGTACTGTGCGATATATCAAATGAAAGGGCTTACTGTGAGGGTCTTAAATATTTTTTTTTTTTTGATAATTTTAAAATAAACTGTTTTTAAATTATTTAAGAAAATTGACGAAAATTGACCATTAAATTTTAAGGTCAGTAGTTTCGGAGATAAAGGGGGCCCTTTATCTCCGAAGCTACAGACCTTAAAATTTTGAACAAAATACAGAAAATAATTCTATAGCTATAGATTACAGGAAAACCTATAAGAAGTCTAGTCTAGGAAAATAACATGGTAAATCTCTCAATATTGTGCGTACAAATATAGTATGTTTATACGCACAATATTGTTTGACAATGTATTACATTGTCCATAGTTAAACGAAAAGGATCCAACCCACTTTAAGTGTAATGGTTGGACATTTGTAGTTGGAATGTATGGGAGAACATGTTTTTCAACTACAATGTTAAGTTTGTTCTTGGGGTAAATTCATCCTAACTACGGAACCCTTCATTGTGCGTGGTCCGACACGCACTTGACAGATTTTTTCCGTATGTTTCCCGATTACTCGAAGACGGCTTAACTGATTTGGAAATTTTTAATTTTTGAATTAACGTCACTGCATCTGGAAAAGCAACATTTTGTAAAATGTGTTGAGCAATTGACATAAGGCTATTGTTACTTAGATAACTTACAAACTAACCCGCTAAAAAGTCAAAAATAAAAACTTTTCCAAATAAAACACTACAAAGTGAAAAATAAATTTTAAATAATATTAAATAGTATAATAATATTAAATAGCAGAAATCGCCGCGCCGGCAGCGTCTAGAGATGGCAATAAGTACTATACCCGAATCGCTTTAGCGTGGCAAAAGCGGTCATTGCCCTTTCCCTAATATCTCTACGTAGGAACCCAAACAATATGTATGGTTGTTAGTTATTGGAAAATTTTGAAGATCGCGATAGATTCAGGACGTAAAAGAATTTTATTTCAGTTTTTCAAATAAAGAATGCTAGAAAATGTAGGTGGGTCAATGACCGCTGTTGCCACGCTAAAGCGATTCGGGTATAGTATGACTTCTGTCACAGAGATTCTATACGTCATTCAATAGTGTCACAGTGCGATTAAACGGTGACACGCTTTGTTTAAAGGAAAGTGATGACGTCCTCGTGCGAAGCGTCGAAGCGTCTTCAGGCTCTGTGGTTTATACCTAAGTCAAAATAAAAACAAAAGTATTAACACATAACAGAACAACTCGCCTACATTCCCCGAAGGGTTAGGCTGAGGTGTACCTATAGTATGTAATAGGGGGCCGGGCATAAAAGTATTTATAGAATCGAATAGAAATAATTCAAAAAGTAACTTGATCCTCTTCCATCAGATTTGAATAAAACATTGATGTTATTATTTTTATCAATCAATCTGCCTAGCCTTTTCCCAACTATGTTGGGGTCGGCTTCCAGTCTAACCGGATGCAGCTGAATACCAGTATTTCACTTGGAGCAACTGCCTATCTGACCTCCACAACCCAGTTACTGGGTAGTACGATACCCCTTGGTAAGACTGGTTGTCAGACTTGGGCTTCTGACGACCCGTAACGACTGTCAAGGATCCACGAATGACAACCGTGACCAACGGCTTAACGTGCTTTCCGAGGCACGGAGGAATCTCGGTATGAAAAGATGGTCACCCATGCACAGACCTACCCCGGCAAGCGTAGCTTAACCTGATGGTTCGACCCGTGCGGCTGTTATTACTTAGCCACGAGCTCCTCTGTTATTATTTTTATCTACAACAATATTCTATCGAACTGAGAACAAAAAAGCTTTTACCTAAACAATTTAAATGAAGACACTAACTATTTAAATTAATTTGTTTTTACCTACACCACAAAACAAACAACATGTTTACAATACGACTTGTGTGAAATTCATTGGTTTGTTCCTTTTGCGACCTCAAGCATTGCTTAATAGTTTTCTCTGGACTTTTTAAGTTTATCCTTTGAAAGTCGATTATATTATGATTATACCGATAACGTTGCTTTAAATTGGTTGATTAAGCTTCACGGACGTGATTGGTACCTACGTAATAATTCGGCTTCATATACAATCTTCATATTTGTAAGTGGGCACATCCTTTATTACTGGAGGCCTTTATTTCGGTATAAAGTTCTGCTTACGTTTTTAGTTTTGTATTTTTATTTTTGCTCGAGTATAGTTTTCGATTTTGTTTTGGTATATTGGCGTGTGCTAGCTTACTTATAGCAAATAATTTAATTTAATGGTTTGTGTTGCATAATGTACCTAAATTATGCACAGTATTGTATAGATTCAATTTTTTTAACTGAACAGACAGCTGTGCTGCTGGGGAGTTTGTTGCGCCACTTCTTCTCCCCAGCTAAAGCACTAGAAAGTGGTGAAGGGCGGGCGTTTTAGGGGACTGTCGTATGTAGTTTTGACGTTCAAAAAGTGTTGATTCTCAGCCTAGTTTGAATAAATGACTTATGATTTGATTTTTGATTTTATGTTAATACCTTTAGGTGCAAATTAAATTAGCTGGCGAAAATTTACAGGCCCGTCACGGGTATCAATAAATATCTAGTAACGAGAAAACAAATAAAAACATTTTCTTGTCTCATAATTTCAAGTAACTACAGCTGATTACATTTGAAATTATGAGTTCAGAAAATGTTTTTCCTTCTTGTTTTAAGGCTTTCGCAGACAGGTGCGACGTGTCTTTAGTGGAACAGTTTCTATGAAAATTTCATGATTTTTTTTCTATATGAATCGCGTCCTACCGACGCGTCGTGTCTTTTTGTGGGAGCGTTTATCGTCATCATATTGTTTGACCTCATCTGAAAGAGTAAAACGCCTAACTCTAGAAATAAACTAAGTTCTTGTATACAAAACTGACAAAAATAAAATTTACTCTGTATGTAGATCTATAGGGATGCTTTCAGATCATAACTCAGAAAAGAATGATTAACTGGGTAACTTTAACTAGGCCACAGAATTTAATACTTATCCTTTGATACTCTCTAGATACGAAATACAAGAATCGCAAACCTCTTCAAAATCCTTAGCTTTTTTCTTTAATAGTCCAATTTCCAAGAGTTTCGGGCCCATTGGATTTTATTACCTTTTACTTTTAATTTTATTACTGATCATTACTACACACTTTCTCGTTGTTGATTTATTTTTAAGACAAAATATTTAAGAAAACAATTTTATACGAATAAATTAGTTTGTAGGTAGGTCTGATTTTTTAAATCTCGTAGTTCTACAATCAGGGGAATTAATTGTTTATCAAATTGACACACTATGTTGTACAAAATGTGGCTGTATTACAGCCACATTTTTATACAAGTGACAGTTGTGATTTTTAATATACAGGCAATGTAAGTGAATTGATAGTTAATTTGCTTAACAATTTTTATTTTTCCTGACTTTACTTTACAAAATAACGTATAAAGACTGAAATGGATAAAGACTAAAATAAAATTCTACTCTAGAGATCCGTATGTTTAAAAGGTTTTTGCTCGCCCGATACCTACCGTTTACATGAGACTCAAACATAAGTAGCGAAATCTGGGTGTACTATAAATACACCTCGGCCCTTACCTTCGGGGATTAACGGCGTGATGCTATGTTAAAAATGGTTTTTTCCTAAAAAAAACAACAGACGTCCAAATAAAAACACAACAAAGTGAAAAATAACTTTAATTCCGAAAGCCGGTGTCTTTGGATCGTATTTTAGTTTTTTTCCACTGACTTCCGAAATTAAAGTTATTTTTCACTTTATAATGTGTTTTTTTTTGGAAGTCGGTTGTATTTTTGGAAAAACGTTTTTAATTTTCACTTTTTAGTGGGTCAGTTTGTAATTTATCTAATTTACAATAGCCTAATGTCAACTGCTCATCACCTTTTACAAAATATTGCTTGTCGCGATGCAGAGACGTTAATTGTTGAGGAGTTCTCCTGGTAAGTACCAGGAGAACTGCATAATTATGGTGAAGTACTACTTCACCATAATTGTGACGAGCATAAAATGGTTTGCAACCATTATTAAATAACCTAATCGAATCATAACCCGTGAAATGCTTATTACTGAGTAGTTCCGGTGGCCATCGGTGATCTTCATCACCATTTCACTAAATATTGCTTTCCGAGACCAAATGCACAAGTTACTATAAAAAAATACCCAAATCGCTATAAATGTGCCTATAATATGTGAAGATTTCCATCGATTTTTCCAGGATTCCATTATCAGAACCAAACCTGATGACAATGGGACCAACTAGAAAGTATACCCTTTCAAACAAATAGAAATTTACAAATCAGTCCAGCCGTCTTCGAGTAATCAACATACATAACAGGAACATACTGTAGCATAACGAATTATTCAACTAAAGCTAGATATTAATTATCTGTAGGATTTTTGATATGTAGTCTGTAACATTACTACTTTCACCTCCCTATAGTACTTGCTAGAAACTCGAGAGTCTATAAATATGACTGGACGGGGGACTCACTATAGCTCCCCGAAATTGGGTAAGTACTCATAGTGTCCTTAGGAGAATCTGTATATTACTGTAACTGTGTTTTATCTTGTGTTCATTCTAAATAATGATCTTGTAAACCACTGTGATGTTGATTTTCCTCTCCAATGACCCATTTCCTTGTCTTGGGGCTACGGACTCGTCTGGTTAGGAAACTACACACATCACAGAGGCTTACCGGATCTTCTTCTGAGCTCACAGACGCACCCTTGCGTGTTTTCAGGGTTCACAGCTTCGGATACTTCACAGCTTCGGACACTTCGCTACTACGGATACAATCACCGCTTCGGTTATTACCTATATCACCGCTTCGGATTCAGTCACCGCTCCAGCTAGACCACCTCTGGCTAGACTACCGGCCATAACCTCTACGGCAGCCTACGCGCCAGAAGCGGCTCTCTACCCGGCAACTACGCGCCAGTCGCGGCCCTCTAACCGGCGACAAAGGCCGAACACGCCGAGCCACCGCAGCGCCAGCCAGACGGTCCACTCAGGGAAGTACCCTTCCACTTTTTATAACCCGACAGCGAACAACCCTTACAACTAGAATCTACGACCCTTGTAGCTTAACCTATAATTAAACTCTGTTCTAAGTGACACTTGAGTCTCATTCTCTACCCAGAAAACTCCTAAGCCACAATACATACAATTTTACTTAACCTAACTACTTTTAACGACCAAAAAGGATTCACTAAGTAAACCTAATAAGATCACACCAATTTATTTAATATTGCTTTCAACTATTTGATCAGACAGGGTTTCAACCAAAATTGAACTCTTCAATGTCATTCAACTTTGCACAGGCCCGATAAACTCAGTTTAGATACTATTACAGACAACACAGACAGAGATTGCAGAGTTAGCAAGCTGAACTAGCAGTGGGCTGGCCATTTTTGTAGAAGGGCTGATGGCCGATGGAGCAGACGAGTCCCACCGCCGACGAGGATGCGACTAGCTATCAACTGTTTTCTCGCTCAAGAAACGAACAAAACATTGTATGTTCTGTGTAAGTAAAAGAGATACATAAATGTATATTAATAGTTGATCGCTGACTGTTCACACTGCCGGCGCCGGCGAGTAAGTACTCGTGTGTTGCAGCTACAAGTGCTATCCAAGAGAGTACTCGCTCAGCCACGTTCGCTTGGCGGGCAGAACACTCGCTGAGAGACTCACGCTAGGTACAAACGCCAACACATCAAGCTACTACAATCTGTCAAATTTATTTAATATATTTTCAACTGTATCGCTAAAGCATTTGGTTCAAGGTCGATTGGGAAAATTTGACAATTTCGGGTAGCTTGATGTGCTGGCGTCTGTACATACGCATATCAGCGAGTAATCGCTTGTCGCCATCGCGCAATCGCTGCTCGTTGCTTGCTGATTTGTCTAGCCGCTTTTAGACCAACATCACCGAAGTTAAACTAGTTTAAGAAGTCGGTGTCTTTGAATCTGTATTTTAGTTTTTTGCCACCGACTTCCGAAATTAAAGTTATTATTCACTTTGAAGTGTTATTTTGGAAGTCGGTTATGTTTTTTGGAAAGTTTATTTTTTATTTTTCACTTTTTAGTGGGTCAGTTTGTAATTTATCTAAGTTGCAATATTCTAATGTCAACTGCTCATCACCTTTTACAAAATATGTATTGCTTTTCCCAATGCAGGGACGTCAATTGTTGAGGAGTACTCCTGGTAAATAGGTACCAGGAGTACTCCACATCACCATAAGCATTGTGACGAGCATAAATTACTTAGCAACCATTAATAAAGTACCTAATCGAATCGCAATCCGTGAAATACTTATTATTGAGTAGTTCCGGTGGCCATCTGTGATCTTCATCATCAGTTCCACTTCACCAAATGGTACTTTCCAAGAAGAAATGCACGAGTTACTATAAAAAATACCCAAATCGCTATAGGTGTGGCTATAATATTTGAAGAGTTCCGTCGATTTCTCCCGGATACCATTATCAGATCTTGACCTGATGACAATGAGACCAACTAAAAAGTTTACCCTTTCAAACAAAAAAAAAAGAACTTCCAAGTCAGTTCAGCTATCTTCGAGTAATCGGGGAACATACCTACATAAAAAAAAAGATTCCGACGAACTGAGAAAGTGAGAACCTCCTCCTTATTTTGAAGTCGATTAAAAATAATCTTGATTGGTAACAGATAAATCGATCGACCGTATAAATAACGAAACTGAGTTCTCATCTAGTGTTTAAAATATAATTGACGTGCACAAATGTTTGTACAAACCTACTTATATAAATAAATCATTTAGAAGTAATGAGATATTCGAAAGGTCATAAAAGAGTAATATTTGTACTAAAAACAGGTATTATAACGGTAATTTTGGATTCAATCAGCTGTACTGAACTTCAATTGAATCAATTCGATATCGTTTTAGGCTGCCAACAGACGGAATGCACAGCAGCAACCGCACGCAGTTGATATATTCAACTGCGTGCAGCTGTGCGTTGAAGAATTGAAGACACCGACTTCAGAAGCTGTTAAGTTTTTTATGAAAATTATTTTATTCGTTTTATGTTTTTCCTTTTTTAAAGTAAATTTATTTTGCCATTTTAGTTATATAATTTATACAATTACATAAACCCAAGACGAATGAAAAGAAGAATCATCAAAATCCGCTTGGAAATGCCGGAGACACAGTACAATTATGTATAATATATAACTTCATACAATATATTATATACTAAAACCTTTCTGAAACATTTCCTAGCGTGTTCTACGTTCAGGAAGGTTCATCATCAAAATTGGTTCAATATTTTGTGAGAAAATCGCGGACATACAAACTTATATGCATACAAACATACATACCGTTCGAATAGAGAACCTCCTTTTTTAAAGTCGGTTAAAAAGTGAAGTTTGTGCTCACGACTCGTGCCGCCAACTATAAGCATCGGTCAATGGTCATGTTATTCATTCTTTGTTGTTTTTCATTCGTTCCACCGCTCGTTCACCGATCCCTTTCATTCGTTCGCTGTAGGTTTTCAATCATGGAATCCAATCTACGTTTGTAGGAAAATTCTATTACCATTTCAAAAGTGACAATTCTTTGAAATGTACTGAAATACGTGACCGAGTTGAGGTGATGCACTATGGGTTTCATTGTATGTATTTATTATTTTGCATTATAAAAGGGAGTAGGAGATAATGTTTGATTCGCATTGATTAGGTAGGTTCATATAGGAATCGAAATTCAGTTTCCAAATAGTTTTCAGATTTTTCCCTGTACTTGTAGTATAAGACGATATTACTTGCCAAATACAATGATTGCAGAGTCTACGTCCCACATGTCGACAACCTCGTGTGTTAAGTCAAGATACTTATTTTTTTTATCTTTCTCAGCTTTTACGAGATTCTCGTAATGAGGGACAGCGATATCAACAATAATTGCACGGCGCTCTCGTCGATCTATCATCACAATTATCAGGCTTATTGGCTACAATAGTCCTGTCAGTGATGATAGATCGAACCTAGTACAATGGTGGCGTGACCATTCTCGAGAACTGGGTTGGGCACATACCTGTAGCATACTACAGGTATGTGCCCACCAAAGCAATCGCAAGGCAAGATGCTGGTGGATAATCCTAGCCACTAGATTGTGTCTGTGCAAGTACGAGTACTCACCATTAGCAAGATAAGAACAACCAGAAACAATATGTCGGATTGATTCATCGGGTCGGTGGGTATGCCCGACAGATGTCAACCGTTACCGTCCTTAAAAATATATTTCCGATAATTATTCGTCACGATAACTTCATCCATAATCGCACAGAGAAAACCTTCGGTTTCCCCGAAGAGGTCGCCGAAACGCAGCCAGGATACAGACGCCAAAAAGTCTACATCAGGCCCATGGGGGCCCGGAAAAAGCGACCGTGAAGCTCTTTGCCTTGCCATACTTCCTTACGATCGTTAATATAAAGTACTACAGGCTTGCGTCAGTTTTCTTTCGCCAAGCTGAGCGGGGTGAGACCCTTGCCCACCGCTACTACATCTCGAAGCATACCCACGTCGGCTTTTTGGAAATATTCCCTAATTCAACGGAAAGTACCCAACAAACTTTGATTCCCTTGAGAATGCTGAAATATACGTTTTTGCGGCATAAACAGCCGTATCTTTTTATTTACGCTAACTTGGAAGCTTGATTTTTTCACAGCTTCAAGGGACTATACGAGTACGAGCTGAGTATATAGTTTTAATTTCAACTCGATACCTCCACGCGTTTCCGAGATAACGGGTATTGACAGACGGACAACAAAGAGATGCTATAAGGGTTCTGTTTCTTCTTTTTGAGGTACGGAACCCTAAAAACTAAAAATATATGCTTTTATCGCACACACGCATATAAAAGAAGTTGCATAGATACTTATATACCTTAACTAATACAAGTCAGTTTAATTATTTTATCATTTTTAGACTGTGATAAAATCGTGAATTTTTTTTTTGTAGTTTTTTTTTTTAAGTACGTATTTTTATTTTTTAGTTTTTAGTTTAGGATATTCTTCATTTCTAAAGTCAACGAAGTTATGACTTGACCGGTTTAATAGTAACCACTAAAGAGTTCCACTATCCACCTCCTGGCTCCATCATTAGACCCTTAACGCCAAGGGCAATCAATTGGACTCATCAAAACGAATCATATGAGCCCAAACTCGAGGGTTTTACTAGTAGCCACTGAATAATTGCACAATACACTTCCTGGCTCCATTGTCAGATCATCAATACCAAGTGCAGTCTATTGGACTCATCAAAACGAATCATATGAGCCCAAACTCGAGGGGTTTACTAGTAGCCACCAAAGAATTCCACTATCCACTTTCTCGCTCCATCCTCAGACCCTCGATTCTAAGTGCAATATATTGGATTCATCAAAACGAATCATATGAGCCCAAACTCGAGGGATTTACTAGTCGCCACTGAAAAGTTCCATTATCCATGTCTTGGCTTCATCATCAGACGCTCTACACTAAATGCAAAATATTGGATTCATCACAACGAATCATATGAGCCCAAACTCGAGGGGTTTATCAGTAGCCACTGAAGAGTTCCACTATCCATGTCCTAGCTCCATCATCAGATCAGCTCCAAGATAGCAAATTATAGTATTGTCATCCAAACTACATAAACATACAAAGTTTCAATTCAATCCGACGTTTTGAAGTGGGTGATAATCACGTTCAAAGATTCCGTTACATATATGTAGATACATAGATACAGACCAAGGTAATAAAAGCGTGTTAAAAAGGAACAGCGCATGTTTTCGTTAAGAGGGCTGTCGCATTTTATCACCTCTCTCGCTCACACGGGACCGAATGTTATATGAAAAGATGCTTTTTTGAAAATTGTAATCTGTTGGCGAACTAATAATCAATCTGCCCAGCCTTTTCCCAACTATGTTGGGGTCGGCTTCCAGTCTAATAGGATGCAGCTGAATACCAGTATTTTACATAGAGCGACTGCCTATCTGACCTCCACAACGCAGTTATTGGGTAATACAATACCCCTTGGTAAGACCGGTTGTCAGACTTTCGGGCTTCTGACGACCCGTAACGACTGCCAAAGTTCCACGAATGACAGCCGGGACCAACGGCTTAACGTGCTTTCCGAGGCACGGACGAGTCTCGGTATGTAAAGGTGGTCACCCATCTACGGACCAACCCCGGCAAGCGTAGCTAAACCTGATGGATCGACCCGTGCGGCTGTTATTACTTAGCCACGAACTCCTCAATTGGCGAACTAATAAATAGTATTCAATTAATAGGTAATTATTAAAAACACATTTTTCTATTGTGTCATCTAATGAAATCAGCTCAATAAGTATTATGATCTGTTTTTTAGATGAGTTAAATAAATGCCACAATAAAAAACTGTTTTTAATAATTACCTATTAAATAAATATTATTTATTATTTCGCCAATTGATTACATTATTCATAAAAGCATCTTTTCATTGAACATTCCTAAAAGTCCGATCCTGCATGGAGTATTGCAGCCACCTTTGGGATGGCTCAGCTATACCAACTTCCTGCGCCTGACTCAATGGAACGCAGAGCCAGGAGGCTCATTGGCGACGTAAAACTGGTGGATGCCAAGCTTCCCAGCTTGGCTCATCGCCGCAAGGTTGCCTGCTTGTCGGTCTTCTATAGACTGTACTTCGGTGATTGTGCTCAGGAACTCCACAACCGGCCCCCTTCTACCATCGAACATCTAGACGCACTGTAAATTACCATCCGTACCAAGTTGCCAATCCACCAATTCGCACTAAGCGCTTCCAAACATCCTTCATAATGCGCACGGCAAAAGAGTGGAACTCACTATCTGCGTCTGTGTTCCCGAACGCATACAACCCGAATCTCTTCTAGGTTAGAGTGAACAGGCTCCTTCTGGGTAAGCTCACTCCATCGTAGACTTTGTCTCTGTCACCTCTGACCTAGACTAAAGTCAAGAGCAAATAAAATTAAAAAAAGTTGATCCCGTGTGAGCGAGAGAGGTGATAAAATGCGATAGCCCTCAGTTTATTTTGAACTTGTGGTTCGTAATCGTTTGGTTTGCATGACATAATTTGACATTAACGAGCAGATGGTGTCATTTTTTTTTGCTATACGGGAATCGAAGCGGTCTTTAGAGCAATAGGTGTTCACTTAGCCGCCGTGCCATTGGTGAAAACGGATCAGCCGCAAAAATCCATAAAACTAAAATTGTCCAAATAATTTTAAAAAATCCGTACTTACGTACTACTGTTATTTTAATTCCAATTAAAAACTACATAACAGGATAACTAAACTAAATGCATGTATTTACTGTAAGTTTAGACAGAGTGGTATTTCACCCACACATTTTTAACGTGTATTTAATATGTACCTATAGTAGACCTCGTAATTGCTTTATCACCCTCTAACATCACACGTCAAAAAACGACAAGGGTGCCGATTCTGTTGTGCACATACCAAACTTAATTTAGGCTATTGCTAACTTTTTCTCTGTAATAAAATAAGAAAGAGACGGACGTAAATTAGAGATGTCTATTTAGTTGGATCTAATATTTCTATACAAATTCAGACGACACGTAAAAATATGTCGACTAAAAACACGTTTAAGCGCAAGGCGTAAACTAGTTTGACATCTTTAAATTACTTCATAGCTATAGCCGTCCTTTTCTCGCGCTGCCTGTTAGTAAAAGATAGCGATTCTCTAATTTTAGTTTAGTTATTGAACAAGAGAATCGGCACCAATGTCTATTTAACTACACTACGGCTGACATATCTTGGCGTGTCTGAACATATGCTCTCCAAACTTTTGCGCATGTTCTCTCACTCACACTAATCTCATGTCACCATTTGGTTCCTAAAAAATGTTACTGCGCGGCCTTCTGCGCGTCGTTCTGACTCGACAAGATACGTCGTCGGTATTGCGTGTGACAGTTAGATAGTGGCACCGATTCCCTTGTTCACAAACTAAACTAAATTTAAGTTCAGTGCATCTTTTTCTTTATATTTCATTAAGAAAAGGACAGAAGATAAATTTTAGTTTAGTCCTGTCAAATTACTCAACACCTGACGTAAATTGACGTACTTTTAGTAGCCAATTTTGTTAATCACGACTAAACTAATATTTATCGTTTGTCCTTTTCTTAATGAAATAGAAAGAAAATGAACTTAAAAAGAGCTGTTCGATGCATTTATAAATTAAGTCCGAGACAATCTCTCAGAGAGAAATTTAAGGAGATTAATATAGTGACTTTGCCTTCTCAGTACATTTTTGAAAATCTTTTATATGCCCATAAAAACATTAAATTGTTTAAAAAATACAGTGATATCCACAATATAAATACTAGGAACAAACACAAATTTGTTGTACCTCCAACAAGGCTCAAGAAAATAGGTGGGTCATTCAGGTGTCAATGTATACGCTTTTATAATAAACTTCCAAGCCACGTTCAAGATCTGAGCCTTAATAAATTCAAATCATTCATTAAACGCAAGTTGTGTCAGAAAGCTTTTTATACCGATAAAGATTATATTGAGGACAAAAAGGCGTGGGATTGAACTGCTCCAAATTTTATTTTATTTTTATTTTTGCATACTGAATGTTGACATGAATATTTACTTTGTAAGTATTATATTATTTTAATTTATTGTGAATGTGAAGACTATGTAGGTCATTGCTTTTTTTGTTTGTTTTATTTGTTTCTCTCAGTTATTTTTAATCATGGTCTGGCAGTTTGAGTAATCTATGCGGCCTACCCCAATGTCCTTTCTTTGGTATTGTTCGTCGAATCGTTGAGGTCCTTAAGTTCCGAGTTGAGCTGCGCGATTACTGACAAATGCGTGCACTGGCTGGACAGGTCCTCTCAATCTGTGTGGTTCTTTCCTCAAAAAACCATTTCAGACACCAATCTACGTGGTCTTCACATGAAGTGACCAAGATTATGTCTGGACTTTATAAGAGACTGTGACCTCTGAGTTTGTTTCGGCCTTTCTTCTCAGAGTAATCAGATAGGAAACGCCGACCTCATTTAGTTTAAAAACAAAAATATTGACTTGTAAAAGTGTTTGTACAAACCTACTTACAGAAATAAAAATCATTTATCATTTATCATAAATTTAGTTTTGTTTGTGAACAAGGGAATCGGCGCTAGTATCAACCTTAGTGAAGTTTCAATTTACTGAGAATTATAAGTCAAAATTGGCAAAGCAACGACTGAATACCAACTAAGCACTTATTATTTTGTAATATACAAAGCTAGCACTGTAAGTTCCTCTTCTTTTGGCAAATCTTGCGTATCCACGACTAGCTCAAAAATCCTCATTTTTCAATGGAATTCTCCCATTTGTGGCCGTGTTGAGTGGCGTGTATCCAAGGGCTGATATTAGGTGCTGATACCAAAATGACGTAAGTAGATCCTGCCGAGGTATTGTCACAGTTGTTTGGTCTCCATGAAGAAACGATGCCCCATAGCAAACCATTTAGCACTACCGGAGCTCCAACGTCTCTCTGAAAATAATAAAGATGCTATTATAAATTATATACAGGGTTATTGGTAAGACACCAACAACCTCTTAAGGGGTCATTGTACTCATCATTATGAACAACTTTTACTATGGGACCAAACCTGAAATCGCGAAAAAAAAAGTCAGCTGTTCAGTACATTTATGTTCGCATAATTCGTCAAAATGTACTGAACAGCTGATTTTTTTTTTTGCATAGAATGAAACAAGTATGAAGCTTCCTATAGAATTAGTAAGTATTAGTTAGTTTTCCCAAGTCCAGTCTAACCGGATGTAGCTAAATACCAGTATTTGACATGGAGTGACTGCTCATCTGACCTCCACAACCCAGTCACTGAGTAACACGATACCCCTTCGTAAGTCTGATTGTCAGACTGGCCGGTTTCTGACTATCCGTAACGATTGTCGACGATCTACGAATGACAGCCGGGATCGACAGCTTAACGCCCTCCGAGGCACGGCGGGGTTTCGTTATGAAATGCCTATACCTATCTACGGACCGCTTGCAGCAAACATAGCCTAATCCTTATCGAGAGTCCGTATGGCTGCTACTTAGCCACGACCACAAATAGATCATAGTACGTTCCTCTTACCGAGCAAGGGTCAATCATGACTCCAGTATCCAGACACATAATGTTCTCAGTATCATTGACACCTATCCTCAATAGATCTTCTTCGCAATCCTCGTTATCCGTGGGGTGAAGATGTGTCACTGATAACAGCCGCCGCCGTTTTATCAATTCTGTTGACTTCAGCTGCTCCGATTCATGTGAAATCATCTGTGAATTATGAAACACGAACATTAAAGCCAGTAGTAGTAGCCCACGGCCACAGATCTTAAAAACACAGGAGATATGGCAAAGAGGCGTGGCGCTTGCGAACGCATCTGGCCGCAAAGTGGCTTGATGCCAGTTTTATTCATTAGTCGAATGTCAACTTGCGACGGCTGCGCTGCTTATGATTTTTGACTTGCTTGCTTGCTTAGTACAAATCGATCAATGAATCGGCAGGTCTAATAGCGCAATGGAGAAGTGTTTTACTGATATTCTCACTCACACGATAGTTTCGTGAAGCGGCCGCTACCGGCTTTTGTCAGTTAGAGATGTGATGTGAGTTTTGTTGTAGTCGATATTTTATACGATTCTATTGTACTTAGTACGAATGATTGTAATTATGTATGATACAATTAATTATTGAAAAATACATTTTGTTACTATTTTTTTATTACTCGACTTATCTTTCATTGAATCAATAGCTAATAGGAATATAGCTAACTAGGAATTTTAGAAATCTTTTATTTCCATCCAATGACGTAATAACCATATTATGTAAACGGATGGAAGTAATAATAAAATTGTTTATTATTTCACCTGATAACACGAAAATTGCATTAAAAAGTATTAGACAGGAGCTCATCTTTTTGAAAACATAAATTTTCACCAATACAATCAATTGCCGTAATAAATAACCATTTATTATTACTTATAAAAGCCGTAATGGAAAATATATAAACGTAAGATTTCACTATTTAACTAAGATCGCAACACCTAAACTGTCTAAACGGCTAGTTTTAAATAAATATTTATATTTTACTGGCCAATAAAATCTATGTAAATAAAAATCTTGAAGTTTTACTTGTGTTCTCCTAGTCTAGATTCGAGTTGTATTAAATTTCACTAACTTTAGTTAGTTAATATTCCAATTCTGATCAAACTTCACTTGTATAGAGTAGGTATATTGAGGGAAACTCCTGTATCATTTTATTTTCCCAGTCAATAAAATCTTTAGGAAAAGAGCAGATATTATAGGTAACTGAATTTCATCGACATTTTTCTATGAATACACCACTTAACATCACTAATTGCATAATTTGCACATGTATTTTTATTCTGAGTCCGTAGCTACAGGTAGATATGCCGCCCTATTTTTGCGTGTGTTTTGTTAGTGAGTTTATTAGTGTTGCTGTAAGTTTCTTTGTGTGCGGGAAAATATGAGCTCGTGTGCCGTTGTTATAGTTTTTGTTTTTGTGTTAGTAAATTAAGTGGAGGCAACGTGGTGACATCTGGAACGGAATAATTTTGTGTACAAAGCATATCTCCTGTGTTTTTAAGATCTGTGCCCACGGCTAAGCTATGCACGTGTTAGCTTTCCTTTGTATGCAAATATAGGCGAGATCGTCCACTGCGATCCACGACCCCCCTACACAGAAATACACGGCTGGCAAACAAATGAAACGCGCAGCTAACTGTCAAACCTGTGCACATCCTACGAAGCAGTGGACGGTTGACTTAATGCTGTTTCATGCTGGTTGAAGCAAATCTGTAGTGGTACTAGTTCTCTTTGTGAAGGGGCACGCCCGTACCATATCTATTTCTATCGCCCCAATTAGCTGAGCTCTGGTTTGAAGGGTCGGTGTAATCACAGGTGCATGAGATATACCAACTTTGTCTCTGGGATCGCGATCTGCTGATATATATAGCCTCTTAACTGTCGATTGACCTGCTAGATGTCGGTAACAATAGGAATTTAATTATGTCTATACCTTCAACACGATATTTGAAGGTATAGGCGGCGGTTGTAATTTAACACAAGGTGGGCTGTCCGCTTTTTTACCATCCATTAACCTTAAAAATATGAATTAACTCACCATTGGATTTGGCCATGATGGCACGATAAAATGAGTAGCGTCAGGCTCTTTCAAAGTCCTTTGTAGTCTAATAGGTTTGAGGCTAGGAGTATACCTGACGGGCTCAGCCAATCTGATCATAGCCAGGTCATAACTTGGTGTTTCGTCATAAAAATCTGGATGGATTACAATGTATTTGGTTGGAAGCACTATCCCTCCTTTTTTGTAGTTAACACTGCCGAGTCTAACCCGAAGTGTTCGTGTGGCTTCTCGTAATCTAAGAAAATAGGAAACATTTTAATTCCTACTGCGTGAATGAAAACGATGATGGCGTTGCTAAGTCGACCCCGAAAATCGTCCAATTGTATTTGGTGATCTGGCATCGTAACATTTGGTACTTTCTAAAAAGTACACTTCATTTTCGATCGTTCGATATCTTCCGGAAAACCACACATTTTTAAACACAGCGTTGCAGTGTTCCGTGGGTGCCTTTGTAATTACAGACACACGAGACATTCGGCTTTGCCTCTGAGATGGGATTTGCTAATGTAGATGACTGTAGGCGGTGGGATCCACTCGAAATCAGGTGGGTTTTTCTGCCTTTTCTCCCAATAATTTAAAAAATCTAAAAGTTATATATAGCAAAGTATGGAGCAATAATATATACACCGTGTAATTGACAGGTTGGCAAAAACTTAAACAGTAGCTTCAGACCATGATTTATGAATGAAAAACGTTGGAATTTTCTTCAGGAAAATTGTCGAATTTTCCGACCGTTTTTCAACTAGATTTGTGTTCTATTCATTTGTTACAACAAAATCCAGCCCTAAAAACATAATTTTAGTGAAAAAAAGCAAAAAACTTAAACTCGGCAATGTAAATAATAATGATTTAAAAAGAAAATTCATACATACCGCGCGGAATCAGCTGTTAGCTCTAAAAAAAATTCTCTTGAAAAACGAACCTATCATTTCCGGGAAAATATTTCACTATCAAAATGTTAACAATACCAGTCTGAATTCATACTTTTCGTTTTTGCCAACCTGTCAATTACACGGTGTATATAGCAAAATATGGAGAAAAAGTCACAGAATGGTTACAAAGAGAAAGAAAAAAAGACAAGGAAAACAGAAGAAAAGGTGGCGGGACATATATTATGAAAGAGTAGGAGAAAGTTGGATGCAAGCAGCATGAAACAGAAAACTTTGAAGAGACTTAGGGGAGGCCGGTGCCAAAGAGGCGACTTATACCAGTGATAGTATAGAAAGAAGTTGAAAAAATACTTGTAATTAATTTTGAAATAAAGATTTTTTATAGCTAATATACAGAAAACTTACAGAAAAAAAGAGTCAGCTGCAGTCAAGACCCAGCTGTTATCAATTAAAGCACCAGCACTTATAAACTTGAACTTCATCAAGATAGCGACCACAAAAGGAAACACTTCGCTGTCAGTAACCAAAGTATGTTCATCCAACTCATTGTACTTAATCTCGTTGGACAAAATATTTTTTGTTTTCATCGTTTCTATTTGTTTTATGAAGCCTTCATACACAACCATGAGGATTAAAAGTGTTAGTCGCATTATTGATGGAACCACCAACGGGTTGGAATTTGCTGTCAGCTTGAGGCAGTTTCAACAGTATAATATGTTTGTCGTTATCAACTTGAAGTTAGTGAATCATTAGATCTTCAATTTACACATGGGTTTCCTCAATCAAATCAACCAGGATACCTTTAAAACTGTATTAAATTACTCAGTATTACTTGATAATGTTTAAAGAAAAACTATAAGCAGTAATGACCCTACGGTAACCGTGACAGACAATGATACAGTAATTCAATGTAAACTTCTACTAACTAACTAGTTATCGATACTTGTGTAAAGGACTAATCGACTGCATCATGTAGGTTTGTTGATATAAAACTGTAAGGCTGCAATCACAGCGTGGACAAGAAAGAAAAAGAAATCAATGCTTTAGGAATTTGTTAAATAATAAAAAAGTAATATTGGTATTTCGGTCACTAAGGAATACTCGTAGAAGATGGTTGACGGGATAATTTTGAGTTATTTCACAAAAATAGTGAATTGTAATTCAAACTGTAGACACATGAAAAAAACGGTCAAGAGCGTGTGAAGAAGGGTCCCGTAGTTTGGATGAATTTATCCCAAGAACAAATTTAACATTGTAGTTGAAAAACATGTTCTCCCATACATTCCAACTACAAATCGTCCATAGTTAAGCGAAAAGGATCCAACCCACATTACACCTAACGTGGGTTGGATCCTTTTTGTTCAACTATGGACAAAAGTAAGTTTGTAAGCAAAATATTGAGAGATTTACCAGGTTGTTTTAAGACCATCGACTTTTTATAGGTGTTCCTGTAATCTATAGGTATTGAACTATTTTCTATATTTTTTTCAAAATTTTAGGCTAGGTACTTTCGGAGATAAGGGGGGAATGGTCAATTTCCGTCTATTTTCTTAAATAAATTTAAAATCGTTTATTTTAAAATTATAAATAAAATACATTTGAGACTATCACAGCATGTATTTGATATGTCACAGAGTACAGTTTGCAATTTTTTTTTAATTTTTTTATTTGCCCACAAAGTTGCCCCAATATTCAAAATTTATTTATTTACGTTAAACGTCCGTGTTTGGGTCACAGAAATTCATACGTGTACCAAATTTCAACTTAATCGGTCCATTAGATACAGAGCAAATTGGCTGTGACAGACGGACAGTCAGACAGACAGACAGACAAACGAGTGATCCTATAAGTGTTCCGTTTTTTCCTTTTGAGGTACGGAACTCTAAAAATAAAAGAGAAATTAATTAAAGTAGTTCAAAATGACGAGAAAATAAAGCCTTTACCCTGCAAAGACACAGCGGAACCTAATAATAGTGATTTCAAAAAGATACTTAATAATCTTTTAAAAATGAGCCCAAGCAATGGACTGACTCGAAGGAAAAAACTTTTTAGCAAAAAATAAAACCGACTTCTAAAACAAAACACTACAAAGTGAAAAATAACTTTAATTTCGGTAGTCGGTGTCTTTGGTATTGTATTTTCGTTTTTTGCCACCGACTTCCGAAATTAAAGTTATTTTTCACTTTGTAGTGTTTTGTTTTAGAAGTCGGTTTTATTTTTTGCTAAAATTTTTTTATTTTTCACTTTTTAGTTGTGGAACCTACCCCACACAAATTGGAATACATAATTGACCACAATAATTGTAAATATAGCCATGTAAATAACAGTCATAGGAAGTTATTAAAACACCATCACATCATCCACATAAAATAAGTGGGAAATATACGCATTATTGAAGCTAACTCAAAAACTCCCCAAGCAAAGCTAATAAAATGTATATGGGACCACCTCGGAAGTATACCCTTTCGAACAAAAAAAGAATTTTCCAAATCAGTCGATCCGTCTTTGAGTAATCGCGTAACAAACATACAAAAAAAAACATACAGACGAATTGAGAACCTCCTCCTGTTTGAAGACGGTTGAAAAGAAGTTGACTGAAATAAAACTAGTGTGAACAAGACTTTATCAAGAAAACAATCGATAAGGCATTATGAAAGCAAAGGGATTGTTTCTAAAGAAACTGTACTGTTACAGTTATAAACTTATAACTGTTATACACATAAGTTTACTTAACACACATTGACGTTTTGTTCGTAGGTACTTGGACCGTGATTACAGTTACTGGAGTTAAGAGGCATACCTATCACAAAATTGCGTTTTGACAGATTAGTTATATGAAAGCAGGGCGACGCATCAAAAAATAAAAATCAAAATCAAAAGTCATTTATTCAAACTAGGCTGAGAATCAGCACTTTTCGAACGTCAAAATTACATAAGACAGTCCCCCAAAACGCCCTTCACTACTTACTAGTGCTTTAGCTGGGGAGAAGAAGTGGCGCAACAAACTCCCCAGCAGCACAGCTGTCTGTTCAGTTAAAAAAATGATTCTATATAACACTGCGCATAATAATTTAGGTACATTACGCAACACAAAACATTAAATTAAATTATTTGCTATAAGTAAGCTAGCACACGCCAATATACCAAAAAAAAAAAAATTGCATTATGTAGCCATTTGGCAGTTGTAATACGTTTATTATAAGTCTTATAATTTATTTATTGTTTTATTTAAAGTATGAAAACTTTTAATTTCTTACGAATTTTGTCAGGGATGGAATGATGTTTAAATAGAATCAGTGCTAAATGTGTTTATGGCTTTTGGTGCAAGCGGGCCATGGAATCATAAAAACCTGTTTTATGTATAAAAAGTTTATTTGAATTTATTATTTGTCTGTCTCTCTGTTTGTGACCTTTTCACACCTTAACGTATAGGCCATGACCTGGGTTCAGAAATAGGAAAAATTTTATTCCGGTAGTACGACGTTGCCCTCGGATAATTTCCGAATTACGCGGGAGGGTAGCAGCGCGCAATTGCTAGTATTATTACCTAATTCTTTAATAGACGGAGAAAATTCTTGCGCCTGTGTAATGCCTTATACAGTCAAAACCTTATTAAATTCTTTACAAATAATATAACGTGACCTTTCGTGACCAACTTTCGGAACTATCTCTAATATTACATTATTAAATCTTTATCATTATTCACTCTAAATTCTATTTTCGGTTTTTGTGTTTTTGTCAGTTATTGGACCGAATCTGTTCCAATTCCATATTTTATACGATACCTAAAGCGCCATTTATACAGTGTAAGTATATTGCCTGTGGCATACCACAAAATTGAAGCGCAATTAACTGGCACCGTCTAAACAACACATACAATATTGTTGCACAATACGGACAAGTTAGTTGTCGTTCAAAAGTGGTATAGGTGATAGTGGTATAAAATCGCATTCACTTTTGCCATGAAAATTTTCTATAATTCAAACATGAACGAACAAAGCAAGACTTTCAATAAAATTTAATTTAAAATATTTGGCAGTGCATATACGAGTACTACTTGAAGAAATTGTACAAGGAAGTACAGCTCTGTGTTTAGACGAGGCAAAACTTGCATGCAATAATTGCCTTCCAATTTTATTGCCTTGGCCTAAGTCGCATGCAATTTTATTGAATTGTTGTACTATGCCATTAATGGCAATAAAATTGAACGTGCTTTATGGCATGCGATTGTTGCTCTTGAACGTTCCAGAAACATGCACCGTGTAAATGGAGCTTTATGATAAATGATAAATGATTTTTATTTCTGTAAGTAGGTTTGTACAAACACTTTTACAAGTCAATATTTTTTTTTTAAACTAGATGAGGTCGGCGTTTCCTATCTGACTACTCTGAGAAGAAAGGCCGAAACGTTAATATCGATAAAGTCCAGACATAATCTTGGTCACTTCATGTAAAGACGATGTAGATTGGTGTCTGAAATGGTCTTTTGAGGAAAGAACCACACAGATTGAGGGGACCTGTCCAGTCAGTGCACGCATTTGTCAGTAATCGCGCAGCTCAACTCAGAAGGAGCAATAAGTTGATGAACCTGTTTTGGTTCATCATCTCGTTATAACGTAACACGGCTGAATTCGTGAGACCTCATTTCAGGACCCCTTAAAACGTTCACGGTCCGTGACCCACATGTTATAATTGCACTTGCATAATTGCACTTTTCATACATAATGGGTTCTTATTTCGTGGACATAAAAGAAACTTACTAGTATTATACACGAACGTATGAGCAATTAAGTAGGTAAAATAAAAAACAATGAGCCATCGAATTTTTTTATTTATTTAGGACTTACAAAGCTATGAAAATTAAACTTAAAAATAAATTTAAAAGGGTTCCTTCAACTTTTATCGCCTCTAAGGACTGGAAGTGGTGTAAAGGCAAGTACCTCAGTACATAGGAACGAACAAAGTATACGTGAGATCTGAATTCGACATTTTGGTTGGACAATGAACGTGTTAATATTCCACTTATGAAAAACTTGAATATTTTAAAACCTACATGAGTACAGTGCCCGGACGTTTACACATCGAGGTTTAGAAAGAGACGACGCACCACAAAAACCTAAAACCTAACCTAACCTAACTTTATCTATAAATAGATATGCAATTTTCGTGGAACCCTTTTCCACCAGAGTTGAGGCAAGCTATGAAAATCAAACAATCCTATTGATTGTTAACTTATACATCCATCACTACTCAGCTTAGGATACTTCTGGTGTAAAGTCAGCCTAACGGCCGGGTACTGTTTGAAGCTAAGTAAGCTAGCAAGCTAGTAACTCTGACTTCGTGTATACAGAACTAGCTTCATTTTAAACTAGCGTATCAAGCCAGGATTGTTTAAGGGGGAAGCGTCTGGGTAGCCCGCGAAATTCAAATTTTCTTAGGTTTTTTGCAATTTACAAGTCGGTATTATATTGTACGTTGATCAAATTATAATTTGCGGTCGTAACAAGTATCTATTTACATAATTAGAATCATTAAAGTGATCAATACAACTCTTTAAGACCAGGTAATCCCAAAAAATGACTATTTCATGAAATCTTGACATTTTAGGATTATACTAACTTAAGGAGTCGTATTACTGATTCTATTGCATATAATTCTGTAAATACATATTTGTGACGGCCGCAAATCATACTTTATTTAACATACAACTTAATACTGACTTGCAAATTGCAAAAAACGTAAGAAAATTTGAACTTCAGTAATATGTGGATAACGTTGTGAGTAGTGTATTTGTTACCTCTATTATTAAGCTCTAACCTATGTTTACTTAGTATTATACTGCTGTTTGTTGTCCCTAAATAAATAAATAAATAAATAAATAAATAAACTTCGCGGGATACCCTGACGCTTCCTCCTTAATAGGATGGGGTTTTATTTTTGAGTTAGTAGCACCCCCCACCTATCATGGCTTGTGTACTTGCTTCGTGTAGCCGGCGAAGATGGTCCCAATCGGATAATCTTCTCTACGGACTAAGTCACTGCAATGCTTAAAATCAGGACGAGCTTATGCCAATCCAGGATAGAATATAGAGATTCTAGCTTACTATCCTAGTTTTGATAACCTAGATTCGTGTATCCCGGTCATTACTGTATTACTGGGTGCTAGATAGGAGCTATGAGCTATGGAGACATTATCGTAATCATCGAATCTAATTATTTTTAAAGGGGAGTAGACTCCTGACCTTAGGATTAGACTTGGACCAAATCTCTTAAAAAAAAAATACAACTGTCATTAATAGAATTAGTAGATTTCCTGATAAATTACATATCCCATACCAACGCACCAAAATGGTTAATATAAATTCGTACTGTATGGCTATTCGAATTTATAATAAATTACCAAATGGCTTAAAATGCCTTAATTTAAGCACGTTTAAGAGCAAGCCTTTTGATTTATTACTGAGTAAATGTTATTACTCAACAAACGAGTTCCTGACTGACAAAGAATGACAAAATGTTGTTTTTTTAGCTATAAGAACATATTTGTACACCAGAAATGGTAGAATGTATGAGACCATGATAATCGCAACACCTTATTGTACTTTATTCTTACAAATAAACTGTTTTTTCTTTCTTTCTTGGTTGATGCAGACAAACATCCTACTATACATACAACTGTTAAATTTGGGAAAAACGGCTGTAAACTCCTGGTCCTATTTTTCAACCGTCCTAAGCAAAACTGTTTTGGACTGTTTGGATTCTACTGGGCCCCACCGATTTTATCCTACGCCTACGAACTACGAAAAAGTCACTTCTTTACAAGGAATTTTGTGCTCAGGACCAGTAACCATTTGTTGTAGGAATTATTTCTCATCATCTGCCTAGCCTTTTCCCAACTATGTTGGGGTCGGCTTCCAGTCTAACCAGATGCAGCTGAATACCAGTATTTTACATGGAGCGACTGCCTATTTAACCTCTATAACCCGTTACTGGGTAATACAATACCCCTTGGTAAGACTGGCTGTCAGACTTTCGTGCTTCTGACGACCTGTAACGACTGTCAAAGATCCACGAATGACAGCCGAGACCAACGGCTTAACGTGCTTTCCGAGGCACGGAGGAGTCTCGGTATGTAAAGGTGGTCACCCATCTACGGACCAACCCCGGCAAGCGTAGCTTAACCTGATGGATCGACCCGTGCGGCTGTTATTACTTAGCCACGAACTCCTCAGTTTCCGAACTAAAAATTAATAGGTAATTATTAAAAACACATTTTTCGATTGTGTCATCTAATGAAATCAGCTCAATAAGTATTATGATCTGTTGTGAGACGAGTCAAATAAATGCCAGTCTTACCAAGGGGTATCCCTTGGTAAGACTGGTTGTGAGACTTTCCGGCTTCTGACGACCCGTAACGACAGTCAAAGATCCACGAATGGCAGCCGGGACGAACGGCTTAACGTGCTTTCCGAGGCACGGAGGAGTCTTGGTATGTAAAGGTGGTCACCCATCCGCAGCAAGCTTAACGTGATCGATCGACCCGTGTGGCTGTTAATAATTAGCCACATGAATTACTTCTGTGTCGTTTGTAGCAGAAAAATGTCACTGTGAATCTTCAGAAGGCGACAGAACAAAGGTAGAGCTCTGCCGGAACATTACAAAAGTAAATTACCCAGTTTACGTTAATAAAGTCCAAAATCGTTTATGTTATGTCTACAACAGATGTTATTTCCCAAAGGTTTTGCTTCAGTAAACATGAAACAATAAAATTGATTCTATAGGCATGTTGACACAATTACGTTCTTTATTAAAGAGTTTATTTATGTATTTCTATTTGAATAGGACTTGAGCGCTACCGTCGTTCGCAACGAAATAACTTTAGACATTCTATTATGCGAGACATGATTTATTTTTAGTCGAGTTGTATTTGCAGAGGTGTTTTTAATTCCTGTGTTGTAGGTTGAAGTTCCAGATACAGTTATCCTACTATGTTAAAAATGTGAAAGTTAATTTGAATCTTTAGATGTTTGTTACTAGTTACTGTTTTAATAAATTTCGCCTTAACAACGGGCAAAAGCTATTTTTAAACTACTTCAAAAAGGAGGAGGTTATATTTGTTTATTTATTTGTGCACAGTTTATTACCTTAAGTAAACTGTTGATATTGATAAGCAATAACAATCACAATAGTCCCGTACTAGTTGATACTGTATCACAGGGGGGTATTATTCTTCATTGCTGTGACCCGATAAACGAGTAGTGAGAACTTATGATATAAAAGGAAAAGAAAAAAACTAATGAAAAATTTACAATAATTCAGCAATACAATTGCTACACTTAACTTTATTTTGGCTTATTAGTGATTGATAGTATTGATGGTATACAGGGTGACTCAGAATACCTCTTTTGATCCAGCGGCCCCATATTCTGTTGTGCATTATTAATCATTAGATGAAGTCCCCAACAATGTTCATTAAAGTTTTTGAATGCTTTCGACATGTCAAAGTTTTCTTCATATTTTTGATGGAGTCAACCCTAAAATTGGTTGACCTCTATTCTCTCTTCTTTGATATAGGGATGAATGCGTCAGATAAGACACTTAACACATAATAGTAAAAAGCCTATAATTTTCTTGCATCAGAGAGGCAAGTTGATTTTTTTTTTCAAGATTGAATTAAGTCTTGAATACCAGTATGATATGCGAAATACCTACACAGAGTAGAAGTAGACGTAGCTACATACATCTGCATAAAACTGCAGTTTAAACCCAACTACAAGGTTTTTATAAAATACAAATACCTAGTAAAAAGTTTAATAAAAAAAATATTAGCTCCCTATGAAAATTAATTCCATTTGTTTAACAGGTATCTATCCTCAAAAGTAAGATATCGAACGACCTAACTGTTTTCGTTACTCTTTGGTGAAATACATTTTTATAAGAATTAATTGCAGTTTTAATCCTCCGATTGGTAGAAATGCCACCAATATCTTGCAATTTCCTACACTATACTGCACGCCCATTGCTTCCGGCTTTCTTATTGGATATCGGCATCGGTTGAAGAATGCTTCAAATCCGAAAGATTTTTTAAACTGAAATGATTTTGAATGTTATTTAATCATAAAAATAAGATTCAAAATCATTTCAGCTTACAAAAATCTTTTGGCGTGCCGCCGTGCCGGCGAGCGGCAAGCTCAAAGGCCGCGCGCGGCCTTTGAGCATACGCCGACACCTCGGAAACCAAATCACTAAAAGATTCCGTACATGTGTAATAATAACGCGATTCTATTCTAAGACCGGGCAATCTTTTTGGGGTTTTTGGATACTGTATTCGATTATTTTGGAATTAGATTTGTTTCATAATTATGGCAATGTATTTTATTTCTTTATCATTTAAAAAATACAGAAAATAGGTAAACCACTAAGATTTGTAATTAATGCTACAAATACTAGTCAACCTCGATAATACAATTTTAACTGGCCGCTTATCACATCATGGGACAGAAATACCGTAAGCAAAATGTAGGTGCACTGCTATCACTAGGTACAATATTTTATTTTAAAAATAGTACCTATTTATTATCGGAATTCACTTAATATCTTATTGATCCCTAAAATTGTGTACATTTTTATTATTGTAGGCTAGATAAGTAATTAGGCATTTATTTCGCTAGTTCACTTCATTCTTTCGAGTAGGATGCATGTCGTCTAGTTTCGCGTTGGATTGCAGTGAATTTTGCGAGGAATCATGACCGAATATGCGAACAATGAATATTATGACATGATAATGTGTGTAGGTGCGACTGACGGTAATCTTGCAGCAGCAAGACAACTGTCTAAGTTCTGTGTACCTTTTGTGTTTGTTGTCCTTATTGTGAATAATATGTTCATGTGCTAAAACTATGAGTGTGCTTACGTGTACCTACGTGTGTAAAGCTGCGCAGGATTTGAAAAGGAAAATGGTATGTACAAACTTAATAATTACCTTACTGATCATTTCACTCGCGCGATGAGGCAACAGCTGGCCAGGTCAAAGGACGCTACAATACCTACATACCTACGGCCTGCGGTCATTGATTTATTTGGCTCCGCCTATCTAGGGTTGCTACGACATAGCAAAATTAAAATATTATTTGTATTTTGTAAGAGAAAACCGAAATTATTTAAAGTTGAGATATGACCATGGCGACCTTCCAGAATAACTAATAGTGTATTAAACAATACACTGTTTTCGGTATAACAGGGGTATTTTGAATCACACTGTATAATATATATGTACTAGCTTTTGCCAGCGGCTTCGCCCTCTTGGATGTTGGAACGGCAACCGTACATTTTTCCGGGGTAAAAAGTATCCTATGTGCTATTCCAGACTATAATCTATCTCTGTGCCAAAGAACAATGGCAGCTTCCTATACATTGTTTTATTGGAAATTAAATCACTATGTCTTGAAATGATAAATTCCTTATTTAACTCAGCGTCAATTTCTGAGCTAGTTTGTGCAACATTTTATGTAAGAGAATGGTCAGATTAATAGATATTCAGTGTTGAACTTTTGAACAACATAGGACAGAGCCACAGACTACATAGAGATACAGAGCACAAGCATCTGGTCTTCTGATTAAGAGTTGTAAACTGTCAATGGTTGTCAATGTCAACCTCCAATAAATATTTTTGAAACTATGAATACTAGTCTTTTTAGTTCAGAATTGCCATAACATTTGATATTTTTCCTACTTTGCTGCAATACTTTTATCTAAGGAAGAACACAATAAACTCAAATATACAACAAAATAAATGTATTATTTATTTGAAGTCTTTCGACTTTCATATAATGTGTTCTCCATGTTCAGGTAGGCGTGAATTATCGGGTAGGAAGGCAGTATGTCAATAAAATAACACATGTCGCAATCACTCCACTTCTAATTCTTCATAATTCAATCAAACACTTCGCAAAATAATTATAGATCGCTTAGATTAAGAGGGATGCGATTAAAATATAACGTCCACCGACCACGAGTTCACTGCTCGTTTTACAAGATGGCCGCCTCACCAGTTCTCGATATTTGTTTTTGAGGTTGACATTTGTACAACAAGTCAATTAACAGTCTAGAAAAGCGGAGGCGCCGACCATGTTCAGGTAGGCGTGGATTATCGGGTAGAAAGGCAGTATTTCAAAAAATAACACCTGTCACAATCATTCCACTTCTAATTCTCGATAATTCAATCAAACACTTCACAAAATAATTATAGATCGCTTAGATTAAGAGGGATGCGATTAAAATATAACGTCAACCGACCACATGGTTACGTGCGCACCTTACCGCAATCCGAAGTTTCCTGCTCATTTTACAAGATGGCCGCTTCACCAGAGTGCTCGGTGTTCGTTTTTGACGTTGACATTTTTACAACAAATAACAAACTAAAAATGATAACAACACCACGACAATTATGCTGTACCTACTATTTAGGAAAATAAAAATAAAATGGCAATTTTAGTATTACCAATCCAATTATCCAACCAACAATTTCCTAACCTTGTAGAACGAAGTAGTCAAAAAAATTTTCATTAAACATAAATTTTTATTTGGCCTTAGTTAGATAATATGAAAGCATAAAAGAATATAGATAATTAATTGAATTTCTTTTGTATAAGCGTCACTTTTAGACGTTCAACTTTATTTCAAATAAGAATTCGCATTTGTTCTTTCTTCATCCAGATCCGTTTAGCCGTTCTGGCATGATTGAGTAACAAACATCCAAACTTTCACATTTATAATATTAGTAAGAAGTAGGATGTATGTATGAATGAAAGTATGTATGGAGTTTGCTATTACAGAACTTTAAATGATGGTCCGCTCATAAGAACTATTAACCATTACAATATGCTCAACAAAATCTTAAATGCAAAATGGATATATTTCATGACTCCTAGAACCTTGAACGGAGTCGAACAGGGCGGTCATACCAATCACAGTGCTCGAAATCTCCACACCACTCCGCTCCGCTTCAGTGGAAACGCTTGCCACTTTTCACTGCTCTTTTCCGCTCCGCTCCACCCACCTCCAATAAAAAACCACTTGCAAAAACACCGACTTTCGAAATGAACGTTATTTTTCACTAATTAGTGCTTTTTTTTTGGAAGTCGGTTGTTTTTTATTGTAAAAATGTTTTTCTTTTTTATGACGGTTCACACCAAACGTCTAGTCAGTCATCTCCCAGCTGGGAGTAAGCTCACAGCCGGTGGCTGGTTAGCTTACTAAGGTCTGGGTCGTATAGGCCTTCCTTCTAAAAGCAAATTGTATGTGTAATTGTTGTGGAGGACGAATGTTAAAGTTGAAATTGAAAATGTATGAAAAATCAAGAAACTGCGTAGCTCTAACTCACATTTAATTGCTCAAATGTGGACAGTGCCTTGTACTTATTATATTTAGTGCAGCACTCAAAAGTAAAATTTTACTAATCTTCAAAAATCATTTCTCCTTGTTAGATTTGTCATAACATAACTTACATAACTTTCGCTATTTGGGTTCGATTACCTACTTTTGTAGGTATTTATATTCCCAAATCCATAATTCCAGAAACTTCTATCTGTCTTTAATCCTCTACACATTTAAGATCTACATAACATCGAAACAGGCAGAGTGTGTAATGAGTTCTACTTTTTTCAGATTGCTTAATTCCAATTTGATGTGACGTCATGACAGTTTGGCGTAATATTTATTTTATTTCTGATTTATTTATCGGATGGTTTGTGACATGATTCTTTATTTGTGTATGTATAGTAGTTGGGTGAATAATGCTCTCGTTTAAAAAGATGTTACTAACTCCATGGGAGTAAGCCTAGGCCTGAGAGACTTCCCACCAGGGTTGCGGGTTGTTCGAAAGAGTTACCGTGGCCCTGGCACAGGCAACTGAAGGAACACGGGTGGGTTTTAGTCAGTAGAAGTCTGACACGCCCTCCCGCTCCACCCAGAGCGGGAGAAGTTATTTGATAATTTCCCATCCACAAAAAAAAAATGGCCTGAGAGACTTACTACTAGATTATATCTGCATAGCCACTTCCCAATGATGTTGGAGTCGGCTTCCAGTTTAATTAGACAAATCAATCTGCCTAGCCTTTTCCCAACTATATTGGGGTCGGCTTCCAGTCTAACCGGATGCAGCTGAATACTAGTATTTTACATGGAGTGACCGCCTATCTGACCTCCACAACCCAGTTACTGGGTAATACGATACCCCTTGGTAAGACTGGTTGTCAGACTTTCGGGCTTTTGACAACCCGTAACGATTGTCAAAGATGATGAATGACAGCCGGGGCCAACGGCTTAACGTGCTTTCCGAGGCACGGAGGAGTCTCGGTATGAAAAGATGGTCACCCGTCCACAGACCAACCCTGGCAAGCGTAGCTTAACCTGATGGATCAACCCGTGCGGTTGCAATTATTTAGCCACGAGCTCCTTTTACAGTTTAATCAGACGCGTTTAATTTTGTAAAATAGGACTGCTGTAATTTATTTATTGTATTAGGTTCACCAACAACTGTTTACACCTAGTTGTAACAAAAATTACATGCTTAAAACAGTCTTACAGTGCAACAACTACTTACGAGTATAAGTATAGGCAAACACCACATTCACAATTCAAACAATCATAAGCTAACTTACATAGTAATAAACGCTAATTATTAATACAATTGGTTAGTATTGGCTACATTGTGCGTAAAAATACAGGAACACTACAGTAGAGATGCGCCCGTCACTTTTGGTGTCCCCCAAGGCAGCGTGCTTGGGCCGACCCTGTTCTTAATTTACGTCTAACCGGCTCTGTAACATAAAACTGGGAGACGGAAATATAATAGCGTTCGCCGACGACACCGTCCTTACTTTTTCCGGCGATTCTTGGCACGACACCTTTAACTCGGCACAAAAAGGACTCAATACCGTTCTGCAGTGGCTTAAGACACATGCCCTCACTCTAAACACTGACAAAACCAAAATCCTTACCTTCTCTATGCTTAACTCCACACAACCTTCTGACACGCTAACTCTAACAGCACACTCGTGTTTACTGCCGGGAATGGTAGCTTGTACCTGCCCTAAACTAGAGCGATGTAGGACAATAAAATATCTCGGAGTGACAGTAGACGACGGTCTGAGTTTTGCAGCTCACATAGAGACTAACAAAAAGAGTCAGAAAACTTATTTTTGTCGTTAAAACACTTCGCCACGTTGCTGAACCTCAAATTATGAGATGTACCTACTTCGCTCTCTGCTAGTCTCTCCTAAATTATTGTGTACGCGCCTGGGGTGGTGCTCCCAAAACCTTACTCTTAAAGCTGGAAAAAGCTCAGAGAGCCGTGCTAAAAGTCAGTACCTTTCGACCTATCCTTTTTCCAACTGAGGAATTATATAAGAACTGTAAAGTCCTCACAGTCAGGCAATTGTTTGTGCTTAACACTGTACTACTTCAGCACCATATAACTCCCTACGAGGTAATCACCACAAGACGCAAAGACAAAATTGCCCAATCCTACCGTTCGCACTACTCTTTTACAAGAAGGTTTCCCTGTTTTCAAGGCCCCCATCTGTATAATAAAATTAATAAAATAATAAACTTCCACTCACTTCCAAACATATCTCTTAAAAAGAAACTATGTAATTGGCTCCAGACACTCAACTATAACAACACAGAGCTCTTATTGTCGACTTAAACAACTAGGTAAAATCGACGCAGCGCATTATCACACATAATCACAGGCAAACCCACACAAACACACTCACTCACACACACACACTTCCACTCACACACACATCCGAGTGGATAAAAGTGATAATAAGGATAGGATAGATTTGTGACAGGTTTTTTTTTTTTTTTTTGATTAATTGGTTTCCGTTTGAAACTTTCTTAGTGTTTTTTGAATAAAGAAAGGGCTTCATTTTCGTTGGTTTTGTTGTTGTGTCGGTTCAGTTATTGGACTTTATTTCTGTTATTGGAGTCGTGGCTAAATAATAACAGCCGCACAGATCGATCTTTGCCGAGTTCGGTTCGTCGTTCGTGGATTTTTTTTTTGCCGATGACTCCGGAAGGCCTTGAGTGCTTAACCGGGCGTTGGCGGGGCCTGAACGGCCTCTCGCCGAGTTAAAAATAAAATTTAAGTAGCACAGGGCGCCCCATAGTGGGACTCGAACCTAGGCTTAGGGCGAAACTGCTTACTGAGCAACGGGACTTGTTGCATCTGATTGTTATTATTATTTGGGACACATCCCAACCCGCCACTCGTGGTCCTCCCCGCTTTTCGGCATACGAACCATTTGTACTGCCTTTATTACCCGTCTTTGCCTTTCACCTTCCGCCCCTTCTGAGGCACTCACAGAACAAAAAACGCGACTTCACGCCCGAGCTGTTCCATGGGAATTCCAGGCCTCCAACCTAGCTGTGCAGGCAGTCCATGCTGGAATTGCTGCACCATTCTGATCTTTCGGTAACTTTCAGACCCAACTGCAATTCCAGTTCCTTCCTCCGGCTGTGCCACCTGTGAGCGAACAGCCTCAGCCATTGGAACCCCCTGGACTGTCCACAAGCTGCCTGTGGTAGGCCGGACCCATCATCTCACGACTCCAGTTCCGCAACATAGCTTCCCTTTCGTCCGCGTACAACTCACAGTCCCACAGGACATAGTCACGAGTCTCGTCCGCCAGCCCGTAGTAGCACTCGGGCGTGTCGCAAAGCGACATACTGTGTAGCCGGCTTCTGAAACTCCCATGTCCCATCAGGACTTGCGAGACCATGTAATCCGGTTCCACCCAACCGAACGACACCCGATCCGTCACACCTGTGAAAAAGGAATACAGCTCCCTTCCGTCACTGGACGACTGCCACCGCTCCTGCCACAGAGCAACGACTTTCGCCCTCACTTCCCTGAGCGCCGCGTTGCGCTCCCTGCTGACCAACCCCGAACACTCCTGCGCGACTCGTCCCGCTCGACAGATCTCCAGGTCGGTCGGAAGCACTCCCGCAAGCACAGGCAACGCTGCAGTGCTGACTGACCTGTATTATTTGGGACAATGTATAAAGCTACTGGTTCTGCGCGGGTGGGCGGGGTCTAGAGTCGGGGGGATTGTTGTACTACTCTGAGTCGCGGTGGTACTCGCCATCGAGTACAGGAGTTAGGACGTCTGCCATGTGTACTGGTGAGATTTTTGCGAGTTAACCCGGTTCGTCGACGAGTGACCACCCGTTATATACCAATACTCCTCTGCTTCTGTGCCTTCGATACGGTGTAACGTGTTATCGAAATGTTATAATTATGTGATATACAAATGGTATATAGAACTTTTTCAGTCGTTACGGGTAGTCGGAAGCCCGATAGTCTGACAAGCAGTCTTGCCAAGGATTATCTTGTTACCCAGTAATTGGGTCGTGGAGAACAGACTGGCAGACAATCCATGTAAAGTCATATACTATATTTATTTATTCATTTTAACCGAACTTATTAATTTAATCAATTTTATCGTTTTTATCAATTTTAACATTCAATCAATTTTAGTACCAATTTTAGATATCATCTTTATTATATCGATTTTTTATGTTTTGTACAATAATAATAATAATAATAATTTATTTGCAATAAAAAGGTGTACATTTGAACAACATTAGGTTACAGACAAAAAGATGGAGTCGTTATATACTATATGTTTGGAGACTCTAGCACCCTTGCTAAGTTGACAAGACAACTTGTATTAAAGGTGCTAGGCCCAACCCTTTCATGGGTGCCTTGTAAAGAGAGTTTGTCTAGATAGATGATAGGATAGATGTGGAGTGTGGGGGTGTGTGTGAGTACACACACCCCCACACTCCACATCTATCCTTTTTATCACTTTTTATTTTATCTTTTCTTGTTTTGCTAAATGATTTATTTGTTGTCCATATAACTGCTGCAAAAATGAAAATAAGTTCTCGTAAATTAGACAAACTCTCTTTACAAGGCACCCATGAAAGGGTTGGGCCTAGCACCTTTAATACAAGTTGTCTTGTCAACTTAGCAAGGGCGCTAGAGTCTCCAAACATATAGTATATAACGACTCCATCTTTTTGTCTGTAACCTAATGTTGTTCAAATGTACACCTTTTTATTGCAAATAAATTATTATTATTATTATTATTGTACAAAACATAAAAAATCGATATAATAAAGATGATATCTAAAATTGGTACTAAAATTGATTGAATGTTAAAATTGATAAAAACGATAAAATTGATTAAATTAATAAGTTCGGTTAAAATGAATAAATAAATATAGTATATGACTTTACATGGAGTGTCTGCCAGTCTGTTCTCCACAACCCAATTACTGGGTAACAAGATAATCCTTGGCAAGACTGCTTGTCAGACTATCGGGCTTCCGACTACCCGTAACGACTGAAAAAGTTCTATATACCATTTGTATATCACATAATTATAACATTTCGATAACACGTTACACCGTATCGAAGGCACAGAAGCAGAGGAGTATTGGTATATAACGGGTGGTCACTCGTCGACGAACCGGGTTAACTCGCAAAAATCTCACCAGTACACATGGCAGACGTCCTAACTCCTGTACTCGATGGCGAGTACCACCGCGACTCAGAGTAGTACAACAATCCCCCCGACTCTAGACCCCGCCCACCCGCGCAGAACCAGTAGCTTTATACATTGTCCCAAATAATACAGGTCAGTCAGCACTGCAGCGTTGCCTGTGCTTGCGGGAGTGCTTCCGACCGACCTGGAGATCTGTCGAGCGGGACGAGTCGCGCAGGAGTGTTCGGGGTTGGTCAGCAGGGAGCGCAACGCGGCGCTCAGGGAAGTGAGGGCGAAAGTCATTGCTCTGTGGCAGGAGCGGTGGCAGTCGTCCAGTGACGGGAGGGAGCTGTATTCCTTTTTCACAGGTGTGACGGATCGGGTGTCGTTCGGTTGGGTGGAACCGGATTACATGGTCTCGCAAGTACTGATGGGACATGGGAGTTTCAGAAGCCGGCTACACAGTATGTCGCTTTGCGACACGCCCGAGTGCTACTACGGGCTGGCGGACGAGACTCGTGACTATGTCCTGTGGGACTGTGAGTTGTACGCGGACGAAAGGGAAGCTATGTTGCGGAACTGGAGTCGTGAGATGATGGGTCCGGCCTACCACAGGCAGCTTGTGGACAGTCCAGAGGGTTTCCAATGGCTGAGGCTGTTCGCTCACAGGTGGCACAGCCGGAGGAAGGAACTGGAATTGCAGTTGGGTCTGAAAGTTACCGAAAGATCAGAATGGTGCAGCAATTCCAGCATGGACTGCCTGCACAGCTAGGTTGGAGGCCTGGAATTCCCATGGAACAGCTCGGGCGTGAAGTCGCGTTTTTTGTTCTGTGAGTGCCTCAGAAGGGGCGGAAGGTGAAAGGCAAAGACGGGTAATAAAGGCAGTACGAATGGTCCGTATGCCAAAAAGCGGGGAGGACCACGAGTGGCGGGTTGGGATGTGTCCCAAATAATAATAACAATCAGATGCAACAAGTCCCGTCTTGCTCAGTAAGCAGTTTCGCCCTAAGCCTAGGTTCGACTCCCACTATGGGGCGCCCTTAGCTGTGCTACTTAAATTTTATTTTTAACTCGGCGAGAGGCCGTTCAGGCCCCGCCAACGCCCGGTTAAGCATTCAAGGCCTTCCGGAGTCATCGGCAAAAAAAAAATCCACGAACGACGAACCGAACTCGGCAAAGATCGATCTGTGCGGCTGTTATTATTTAGCCACGACTCCAATAACAGAAATAAAGTCCAATAACTGAACCGACACAACAACAAAACCAACGAAAATGAAGCCCTTTCTTTATTCAAAAAAAACTAAGAAAGTTTCAAACGGAAACCAATTAATCAAAAAAAAAAAAAAAAATACCTGTCACAAAATGTTTAAGATCGTATTTCTGTAATAATTTGACTTGTGACAGTTCAATATCAATACATATGGAGTGTTCTGAGAAACACGATATTGAGGGAAGTCGTTCGAGTGAAAACTTGATACCTATGACTTTTCGTATATTTGGCGAGATTAGGTTCTATTGAGATCAAATTCCAGGTTTTTGGTTCTGATACAAGTAGATAAATGAAAAAATAATAATTGGCGTTGTTACTAACTTTCTGAATATAATGGAGACGGAAGAAAATTGACAAACATCATGATCTTCATCGTCTTGCTTCAACTAGTCTTACCAAGGGGTATCGTAAGTTTACCCAGTAACTGGTTTGTGGAGGTCGGATAGGCAGTCGCTCCATTTCCTATCAAACAGATATAGAAATAAATACAGGCCTCTCCCATAAGTTCCAAATGCTCTAGAGTGTTGACTTTAGAGCATTTGGAACTTATGGGAGAGGCCTGTATTTATTTCTATATCTGTTTGTCCACGTTGGTGGACCATTGCGGTTGGTTTTATCCAGCTCGTCTTATCGTGGTCACCATGTTTGGCACGAAACTTTTTAGCTTTGTCAGGGCTCCACAAAGCGCCTTATTCTTGACCACTCAATCTTACTACTAAAGCAAAATACTGGTATTAAGCTGCATGCGGTTAGACTGGAAGCCGACCCCAACATAGTTGGGAAAAGGCTAGGCAGATGATGACTTCATTCTTGCCTTGCTTTTGCATTTCATTAACACTTAAAGCTAAACATCTTCAATGTTTATTATTTCAATCTAATCTGTGATACTTTGACAGCACTGGACTTCCGCATAGAACTAATCTTCCGTTTCATGTATCTTTTGTTGTTATTAATGTGTTTTTTTAAATTAATAATATATTATTATTTTATTTATTTTTGCTTTGGCTCTTTATTGTTGTTATTGGTAGTACTGTATTGTTTACAGATTTCTTCTATTATTATTCTTATTCTGAAAAATATATGTGAAGACTTGTAATTGGTTGTCAGTCATATTTTCAATTTCTTAGTCTGTTTTGTTTAACTGTAAGTCTTCCAAAGGAGATAAATAAATAAGGAGGGTATTAAACCATTGCCTATATATTTCATACGGTCCACTCTTTCATTTGCTCCCCGCGCTATCATTGGTCCTTCGAGCCGGATATACGTCCCGTTTTTATTAAATAACGAATAAATCATTCGTGAAAAGGAAATAAAACTAAAATGTTAAGCCAAGGAGATTAGTTATTCAACAATTTAACTATAGCTGTCGCGTTTTATCATGGCAATAGCTGTCTTCGACTCACCTAGATTTTCCAGCATTTTTATTTCAAAAACTGAAATAAAGTACGTTAACGTCCTGAATCAATTTATTTATTTATCGTGAGCTTCAACATGTTATAATAATGATAACAATACATAGTTATTTGTTTAGATTCCTACGGAGATATATTAGGGATAAGGCAGTGACCGTTATTGCCTTGCTATAACGCGACAGTTATAGAAATTTAAACTGTCCATAATTATATTATATTCAAATCACAACTGCCATTCTTTGACAACAATTTATTTATTTATCAGACATAACTTCATCATCATCTTCCTAGCCTTTTCCCAACTATGTTGGGGTCGGCTTCCAGTCTAACCGGATGCAGCTGAATACCAGTATTTTATACGGAGCGACTGCCTAGCTAACCTCCACAATACAGTTACTGGGTAATAGGATACCCCTTGGTAAGACTGGTTCTCAGACTTTCTGGCGAATTACAGCCGGGACCCACGGCTTAAAGTGCTTTCCGAGGCACGGAGGGGTCTTGGTATGTAAAGATGGTCACCCATCCACGGACCAACCGCGGCTAGCGTATTATTATTTATTTATCTATCGGTACCTTCAAGCAACATTTCGTGATATCGTGTCTCCGTCAAATAACTCAAGCTTTAAAGTTCATTCAGGGTTCATTTTCACAGATTGGTATGTACAAATACCATTACGATCCCATAAGCCGTCTAGACGGAAAGTATTTATATTTGCACAGCAAAATATCTGGCATTCCGATCGAATGAACAACTCTCTAACGTAATGCATGTAAAGGGAGGTACCTACCGATGCAACGAAAATTTGGTAAGAAAAATTGTATTTGGATTATATTTACAAGTATTTTAACCAGGAATATGCCAGGAATATGTTGGAATATACCAGGAAGATGTCAGTATCCATATTATACATATTGTTGTTAAAGACTAAATTGCAATTAATACTGAAAATCGAATTGTCAAATCTAATGTGGCTATGCCAATACACAGTCCTGTAAATAACAAATTATTAAAAACAAAAAACCGGCCAAGTACGTGTTGGACCACGCACAATAAGAGGTTCCGTAGTTGGGATTAACTTATTCCAAAAACAAACTTAACATTTTAGTTGAAAAATATGTTCTCCCATACATTCCAACAGCAAATGTAAATTTGTACGCACTATATTGAAAGATTTACCATGTTATTTAAGACCATAGACTTCTTATAAGTTTTCCTGTAATGTATAGTTATAGAACTATTTCCTGTTTTTTTTTTAATTTTAGGCTCAGTAGTTTCGGAGATAACCGGGGAATGGTCAATTTTCGTATATTTTCTTAAATAACAGTTTATTTTAAAATTATGAAATATATATTTGAGACCCTCACACCGACTTTGCAATACTTTTTTTTAAATATTCCATTTGCCCCCTAAAATTGACCCCCATATTCAAAATTCATTTAGAGGAAAAAAAATCATTAATATTCATTTGGAGGAGCTGGTGGCTAAGTAATTCTAGCCGCACGGGTCGATCCATCAGATTAAGCTACTCTTGCCGGTGTTGATCCGTGGATGGGTGACCATCTTTACATACCGAGACTCCTCCGTGCCTCGGAAAGCACGTTAAGCCGTTGGTCCCGGCTGTCATTCGTGGATCTTTGACAGTCGTTACGGTTCGACAGAAGCCTAAGAATAAGGAAGAAGAAGGATAAGTTGGATAATAATGATAATGTTTCAAAGTACAAACCAGCTGGTTTATTCTGTAAAAAACTTAACGTGAAAACCGAGGTGAAGTGAGCGTCAAGTGAGCTATCATTCCACCTGATATTATTGTCAGCTCACTTCACCTAAGTTTCCATGGTATTTTGCTGAATAGACCGGCAGATTGAGATAAACGATTACTTACGTGAATAACAATTCGTTCAAAGTTTCCAACTTCATTAGTGCATAAAATCAATCTGCCTTGCCTGGTATGTTGGGGTCGGCTTCCAGTCTAACCGGATACAGCTGAATACCAGTATTGTATATGGAGTGACTGCCTATCTGACTTCCACAACTTAGTAACTCGGTAATACAATACTCCTTAGTACCGTAGTTCCGACAACCCAAACGGCTGTCAAAGATACACTAATGAGAGCCGGGACCAACGGCTTAACATGCTTTCCGAGGCACGGATAAGTCTGGTATGTAAAGATAGTTACTCATTCACGAACCAACCCCCGAAGCGTAGCTTAACCTGAAGGATCGACCGTTGCGGCTGTATTACGAGCACTAGCTTCTCTTCATTAGTGCATACCTACCTTTATATTACAAACAAAAAAAAAACGGCTCGTATCAAATACTAGCAGACCGTGAAGATAACAGTCTCCATTAATATCAAATACAACCTGCTTTTACGGTTTTAGCTTCAAAATATTATGTCGTGTAAACTATTGTGCATTCTTAAGCAAAAATGTCGCTGACTCCTCTTTACTATCGTATTCAGGGAACGGTAAAATTTGAATAAAATATTCTTTAAAAGGTAGAGGAAAAAGGAAAGGTAAAATTGGTACCGAGCATTAAAATCCCAACATTTCGTGATAACAAAGGTTTTGCATGAAGCTAGTTCTGGATATGTCGTAGCCAGAACTTAGAATCGACAGTACGTCTTAAGAGGTCTTTTAATTTTTATCCTCAACAGAAATCCTGAGTAATTAAGTTTAGTACGTACTAGAAGAACTAGCTTTCTCACGCCCCGAAACAAAAAGTGGGGCAGCCGGTAAATTGACTAAGGGTGTCAATTTCCTTGACTGTATCACTATAGAAAATTAGAAGAGATGTGGGGAAATATCCAGAAAATTCATAAAACCGAGTAAATCGTAAGTTGATAAGAGTGATGGAACACAGCGTCATCTGTGGACATTTTCACGAACTACTTATGAACTTCCCTAGCAGAAACACTTTGCCTTTCAGAGAAATGATTGGCTCTGAGATTTTGTGGAGAGTAGGTATATTGATATGCAAACTACTCCATAGATGGCGCTCTATAAAAGTAATGCCATAGAGACTTTCGCCCTAATTAATAATAAACGTTGTCTAAAGTTGCTTTAGTTATTCTAAGCTTAAAGTTAGTATTGACAACGTTCAAAGGTTCAAAGTCATACTCAAATAATTTATTTCAAATAAGCACATAAAAGTCACTTTTAAACGTCAAAATTCACAAAAAAAAAATATTGATTCTAGTCGCCCTTTCCAAAAGGTAGTTTCGTATGGAGACGAATGGGCAAGAAACTCTACCGTTACTCTTTAAAATGTTTTACAATATTTTGTATATAACTTAATGTGAACACTTCGCACAAAAGTTAAAATAAATTAAAAGTGAAGCAAGTAATAAGTCTGCGTAAAAGTTAAAGTAATCACAGAATGTAATAATAATAATAATAACCTGGGACATTATTCACACACGGTCATCTGATCCCAAACTAAGCAGAGCTTACTATGGAAACCAGATAACTGATATACTACATACACTACTTTTTTTTTGTAAATACATACTTATATAGATAATTACACCCAGACTCAGGACAAACAGACATGTTCATGCACACAAATGTTTGTCCTGGATGGGAATCGAACCCACGACCTGCGGCATGATAGGTGGTATCTTAACCAACCACGCCAACTGGCCCGTCAATAATACTAATGTCATAAAAATAATAAATTATATAATTAAATAAGCATCCAGTTTGATTTTGTCTAGACTCTAGATTGTCCTATGGAGCAGGACCAGCATATATGTTTCCAAGCATACTCCAATTTTGCCGACTTCGCTGATTTAAGTGATTTTACAGACGTTATTTTACAGTTACATATATTTTACAGGTACATCTTAAATAGGGTGAAGCGATATTTTACGCCTTGACAGCTTTTAACCCTTTACAAAGCGCAAGTCCGATCCTGCATGGAGTATTGCAGCCACCTTTGGGATGGATCAGCCAAGTACCAACTAGCCGCGCTTGACTCGGTGGAACGCAGAGCTAAGAGGCTCATTGGCGACGTAAAACTGGTGGATGCCAAGCATCATAGCCGGTTTTCTACAGATTGTACTTCGGAGAGTATGCCCGAGAACTCCACGACCTCATTCCACCGGCCCCCTTCTACCATCGGACATCTAGACGCACTGCCAGTTACCATCCCTACCTGGTTGCTATTCCACCAATTCGCACTAAGCGCTTCCAAATGTCTTTTATAATGCGCACAGCAAAGGAGTGGAACTCACTACCTGCATCTGTGTTTCCGAACGCATACAACCCTAATCTCTTCAAAGTGAGAGTGAACAGGCTTCTTCTGGGTAAGCTCACTCCATCGTCGACTTTGTCTCTGTCACCTCTGACCTAGACTAGAGTCAAGAGCAAACCCATCACAAATAAAAAAAAAAGTTAAAATACTCCTATTTCTATAAGTTTTAATGCCCATAATGAAATAATGATCATTTAAATTATGATCGCTAGAACAGGCAGCTTCGCTTTTGTTTTGCTTGTCGCGGTTTCGCTGCTATGGTTTCGCGCCGGAATAGCACCCTAATTGCGTAACACACTATCAGTCGGAATCGGTTTCATTTTGACAGTTCAACGACATTTATTGCGTTATTTACGGTGTTGATAAGCCAAATTATTCGAACATATTATATGAAGCAATGGATAAGCAATTTGTTTCAAAATGATTCAGGTTCCGATCGATAGTGTGTTACGCAATTAGAGTGCTGAGGTGTTATACTCGCCTTAATGTGGTTCTATAAGGTACAGTCACGAGCATAAATATCTTACACTGACGCAAGATTTAAAAGCGATGTCTGCTACAGTAGGTATCGATAGATATTTTATTTTATGGTGTTACGGACATAGCATTTTCGAAATCATATCATACATACAGACATAGTCGTGGCTAAGTAATAACAGCCGCACGGGCCGATCCATCAGGTTAAGCTACGCTTGCCGGGGTTGGTCCGTAGATGGGTGACCAGCTTTACATACCGAGACTCCTCCGTGCCTCGGAAAGCACGTTAAGCCGTTGGTCCCGGCTGTTATTCGTGGATCTTTAACAGTCGTTACGGGTCGTCAGAAGCCCGAAAGTCTGACAATCAGTCTTACCAAGGGGTATCGTATTACCCAATAACTGGGTTGTGGAGGTCAGATAGACAGTCGCTCCATGTAAAATACTGGTATTCAGCTGCATCCGGTTAGACTGAAGGCCGCCCTCAACATAGTTGGGAAAAGGCTAGGCAGATTGATAGTCATGACAAAGACATATCTATACCTCCCACGTAAAATGTTGTATCGCACAAAAATGCCTTTTAGCGTTTTTACGAAAAAAATGCCTAATTTGTCTATACATTCAAAATGAAAAAAAAAAACGAAAACTCGATTTTTTATAGGATTTATACTTATATAAAAAATTTACAAAGATATGAAAATAAATGCAGATTTTAGGCTTACCTATTTGAATTTTTAAAACGCTCTCCTCTAAAATTCAAGCTTTGAAGATACAACAACTTACGTGGGAGGTATCGATACTATGACATTGTTATTTCTCGAGAAAAACGCTTTGAGTTTTGCGTAACTGTAATATGACTGATGTTGCGTCTGTGTGTAATGATGATGATGCTCATGCACCCAGTTTTGTACATTGCTTGATTAAAATACATCATTATTAATTTAGCAAGGAAAATAAAAAAATAAAAAAAATATTAAAATTCAATATTTATTACGTTCACATTATGCAATAACATTTATAATAAACTCTGTACAAATCTGTACATCTGCACAAATTATATTATCTTCGATTTTACAAAACTAGAGAATTTTGACTAATATATTTTATGACTAGGAACATACATACATACTATTTAATAAATAAAATACTAGAGCATAGCTATTTATTTGTTGGTAATTATAAAAAAATAATAATAATACAATACAAAAAATCGCCTAAAGATTTATTTTATTTCATGTCGCTTTTTTTTTGAGAAAAATAGGTTCAAGTCTTAAAAAAGGTCGACTATTTAAGGTGATTGCTCAGTGGTAGCCCGCGCAATAATAAATATAATGTATTTACTTAATTATAAGCATAAAAATCATCAATACCTTTTTGTTTTCATGATTTCGGAAATAAGACCCATGTGGGGCAAAACTAACTTAGAGAGATGTATTGATGACTCTTATGGTTATAAATATGTATAAATGCATATATTTTATTGTGGCGGATCATATTTTGATATATATATACAACCTACAAAAAAAACGCAAAAAAATTGAATTTCGCGGAATTACCATTGAGCAATCCCCTTAAGAGGGCTGTTTCATTTTGTTACCTCTTTCGCTCACACGTGATCAATTTTTTAAGAATGTTGAATGAATAGATGCTTTTTTGAAAAATGTAATCAATTAGCGAACTAGTAAATAAATATTAATTTAATAGGTAATCATATTAAAAACACATTTTTATTGTGTCATTTATTTCAAAAACAGATCATATTACTTTTTGAGCTGATTTCATTAGAAAAACAATTTCTATTGAGAAATGTGTTTTTAATAATTACCTGTACAATTAATATTATTTACTAGTTCGTTAATTGATTACATTTTTCAAAAAGTTAAAAAATAATCTTAAACATTTGGTCCCGTGTGAGCGAGAAAGGTGACCAAGATGAAACAGCACAGCAAGCCTGAAACCCTGACTTAATAATTTTCAAGAAGAAGTAAAATTTGCCTTTTTGGAAGTTTTGCATTATCTAGAATACTAAAAAAGTGTTCTACTCTCTTCTGTTTACGATGAGGTGGCTGAAGTTAATTGTGACAATCCGCATGAAAAAGTACCTTATGGTCATCGGCGCTTAAGCCGTTCAAAAATACAAATCGTACAGTTTACTTAGCTTGTAATAAGCACAATGTCGTAAGTGCCAACGACCATAAGGTACCTTTTCTCGTGAACAGTCACAATTGCTTGGAATCTTCTACTTAATACAAATCTTAATTTCACTCATTCACTGCCAGACAACGCACGACCTAAATCGCGGAGTCTAGAAGCATGAAATTTTGCGCAAGAGTTTCTTATACAGGGTGTGGCGTAAATAATGGATAATTGCGTATGGGGGACCCCAAGCCCCAAGCTACTATGAAAAAACCGGCCAAATCAAAACCTTCCAACTATGTTGGGGTCGGCTTCCAGTCATCACATGGAGCGACTGCCTATCTGACCTCTACAACCCAGTTACTGGGTAACACGATACCACTTGGTAAGGCTGGTTGTCAGACTTGGGCTTCTGACTACCCGTAACGACTGTCAAAGATTTACGAATGACAGCCGGGACCGGGGTTATTACTTAGGCACGAGCCACTTTGCAGATTTTTTTATATATAACAATATTATTCAGTTTAAAAAAAACACGTTTCTTGTATCGGGATCTCCTTTATTTTATTTTTATGAAAATACTAAACGAATAATATTTTTAATCTTAAATTTTAACAATCACAAATATAACTATGTATCTATTTTATAATGATAAAAAACAAAATACCATATGAATTGACGTTTTCAGTATTTGTTGACTAAGTAAAGTATATGGTGCTTGATTATACAGAAGTTTCAAATTCCTAACTTGTTTATTTGTTGTGATAGAGCTCATACAAAAGTGGTCTAAACGGACAACTTTTGCGGCAATCTATTGCTTCATTTTTGAAGATAAAAAATAAAAAAATATATTTTGTACTCTACGCAATGAGTTCTACACAATGACACCACACATGCCAGGATACGACAAAAAAATATAAATCAAAAATTTATTGTATGGGGACCCCAATAATTTAATTTTTATCTTTGTTTTATTTTTATTATTGGCAGGCCAGTTGGCGTGGTTGGTTAAGATACCACCTATCATGCCGCAGGTCGTGGGTTCGATTCCCATCCAGGACAAACATTTGTGTGCATGAACATGTCTGTTTGTCCTGAGTCTGGGAGCAATTATCTATATAAGTATGTATTTACAAAAAAAAATAGTGTATGTAGTATATCAGTTATCTGGTTTCCATAGTACAAGCTCTGCTTAGTTTGGGATCAGATGACCATGTGTATATAATGTTCCAGGTTATTATTATTATTTCCTTTATTTTTTATTATATACATATGATTTACATTTTTAAATATTTTTATAAAAAACTTAAAATAAATAAAAACATTTAAAAATATAAAAAATAGTAGCCCATCGGTATCGGGAACAGGGTCCAAGCTACCGGCGGTCAGGGCTCCTGAGAGAGGAACCTCCTAACAATACGTGCCGTGTCCAGAAGTACCGCTTTCTGGATCAAGCCCTTGATCCAGCTGCCTAACGAGAGCCTCCTCAGGTGTTGGTCGAGACTCTTCGATATTATGCCATTGGCTGTCACAACTATCGGCACAATGATTGCTGTATCCATATTATTATTATTTCCTTTATTTTTTATTATATACATATGATTTACATTTTTAAATATTTTTATAAAAACTTAAAATAAATAAAAACATTTAAAAATATAAAGAATAGTAGCCCACCGGTATCGGGAACAGGGTCCAAGCTACCGGTGGTCAGGGCTCCTGAGAGAGGAAAGTGATTTTTTTTTTTTTTTAAATTCTTTCAATTTTATTATTATTATTATTATTTGTTTTTATAGCGGCAATAGAAATATATGATTTGTGAAAATTTCAACTGTGTACTTGTTATGGTCTCACTTGTTGATGTATCTCACCGTGAGATACAGCCCGCTGACATTTGGTTGATTCCGTTTGGTACCCTTCGGGTATGGAAGCCTAAAAATTGTAAAACCCTGGAGTCGATGGGTAAGCGCATTTTTTATTTTTTTTATTTTTGAATGACATGGTCGAGTTTTGAATGACATGCCGAGGAAGTGCTTCCTCGGCCACTATGTTCACAAAATATTAGGGAATTTTTACCATCTGATTTCCGCATTATTAAACGAACGTTCTATGTGTATAACAGTTTTAGAGCATCTCGTATCAAAAAGATATCTTTTTTTTTTTCTTTAAATTGTGCATATCCGTCGACTTCGAGTTTTTTTTTTTTTTTTTTTATTTATTTAAGATGGGTTTGCTCTTGACTCTAGTCTAGGTCGGAGGCGACAGACACAGAGTCGACGATGGAGTGAGCTTACCCAGAAGAAGCCTAGTGAGTTCCACTCTTTTGCTTTGGGTGCCTCATCCATCGATATAGGGTTATCAAAATATCCATTATATACGATCCGTCACACACTGTATAACCAAAGTGATACCTAAGGGAAGGTTTTTGAAAATTCATCCCCCAAACGTGTTATATAGCTGATAAATGTTGGTATAGAAGTTCGTCATTTTTGCTGATGGGAAATTTCGTCGGGCGTTGGCGTGTAGGTAACTAAATCAAAATAATTATTGTCATTCTCGCCTTATCGTTGTAGTACACTATATAAAAACTGTTAAAAAAATTGTTCTGATACATTGATCAACATAAAATAAACAGAGTATAAAGACAGTCTTAAATAATGAACATGTAAGCCGTCATTAGAGATCACATTTATGAAAGGAAAGTATTAGAACCATAAACCAAATACACTGTTCAAAATCGTATTGTACCATTTAATAAAGTAATAAAATAATATTTTATAGTCAAGGAAATTAATTGTTGAGCAAATTGTCACCTTAGAGCTCCATTTGCTGGAACTTTCAAGAGTAATAATCGCATGAAACACGTTCAATTTTATTGTCATTCAAGATTTGCATGCAAGTGTTTACACGCGTGCGATATCCATCAAATGGCATACAATAATTGAATGCAAGTTTTGTCATTCAGAAAATTCGCATTAGTGTTACAAAACGGTAATAAAATTACAAGGCGATTATTGCATGCAAGTATTGCCTCGTCTAAACACACAGTTGCAAGTCCTTGTACAATTGATTCAAGTATCACTCTATATTTGCGCTGCCAAATATTTCATTCAATTTTCTTAAACATTCAGTTTCGTTCACTCATGTTTGAATGATAAAAAATTTTCATGCCAGAATTTAATGCGATTTTATTGTACGTGCAACTTTATCGTATGTGCTGTTTACACCTATACCAGTTTTGAACAGCAACTAACTTGCACGTATCGTGCAACAATATTGTATTAAATGCCAATGAACTGGCACCGTCTAAATAATACATTTAGACGGTGCCAGTTCATTGGCATTTAATTTTATGATATGCTACAGGGCAACAAATTTGCCGTGTTATAGCCATTTCACACATCTGCCAAAAAATGACACTTTTGATTTGTGATGAATACTGACAATTTTAAGTTGGAAGTCAATTTGCTTAACCATTGATTTCCCTGACTATTTTCGTTTTCACCAACTGTAAGTGCCACTTAAATGAATCCCTAAATATTATTGCACTGTTGGATTTTCAACTCTCGGCGTTGTTAAGCCTAGCGCATTTCATTAGTTTAGGGTTGGTGAAAACGGACAGACGAGGAAGTGGTGAAGAGCGGGCGTTTTGGGGGACTGTCTTATGTAATTTTGACGTTCAAAAAGTGCTGATTCTCAGCCTAGTTTGAATAAATGACTTTTGATTTTGATTTTGATTAACCTCTTATAAAGTAACATTATAAATAAACGCCTGCATCACGTATTTACTTTAAAAACGTACTACAGGTTTCCATAATTCCATTTAGTTCATAAACAATGTTTCGTGATTTAGGACCAGTTTTTTGATGTGTAGTTAACTCAACCAATGGTTAAACATATAATAGTTACTAATGGTTGAATTTTGGCTAAATGTGAAAGGCTAAACATGAGTAAGTAATAGTATTTTGGCAAACACATTTAGCCAAAATTTAACCATCAGTTAACCATTGGTTGAGTTAACTACGGATCAAAAAACCGGCCCTTATAGATTAAATTAGGATAAATTATTCGAATAAGCTTCACAACAAATCTAACATGGCTACAAAGAAATAAATACAATAATAAATTGTTTGGTTTCTTAAATCCAATGTTGTTTTTCTTCATCCATTTAGTTTTTTTGATATTCTAGAAAATATTTAAAGAATGAAGAAGAAACTTTTTTCACAATAAGTTTCACTTAACTTAGCTGTCACATAATTTCATACACATTCTCTTTTTTATTTTATTTATCTAGATAGTGTTGATCTGGAGACTGAAATAGGACTTTCGCTTCTTACAATTATTTAGCTATTCTAGACATATTTGAACAATTTATTTTAAAAGAATATTTCTTATCTTTTAGACGTTAAATTTTCACAAACAAGGTAGTGTGTTTGGGGTTGATTTTGACCAATCAGAGCGTCTTCAAGCCTACACCTAATTCACACTAACTCTAAATCCAATTCTGTTAGGAAACTTATCATTTAAAAAATCGACATTGTGTCTAGGATTGTATAATTATCGTATTATAATTTAAATAGTTTCTCTCTACAAACCTACATACCCTTCCTTCCTCCAATACTAAATTATCACCAATTTTCAACGGGTATTTAATTGCACACCAAATCCTCGGGTTTGTACTAAAAATGCTAATTTGTCATCATAAATAATGAATAGCATATAAAAACTTATAACTTCATACTGCTTCAAATACAGGGTTATTGGTAAAATACCAGCAACCTCTTAAGTGGTCATTGTACTCATCATTATGAACAACTTTTACTATGGGACCAAACCTGAAATCGCGAAAAAAAATCAGCTGTTCATTATAATATAATATAATATCTTAGGACATTGTTCACACACGGTTATCTGATCCTAAACTAAGCAGAGCTTGTACTATGGAAACCAGATAACTGATAAACTACATACACTATTTTTTTTTATTGTAAATACATACTTATATAGATAATCTCACCCAGACTCAGGACAAACAGACATGTTCATGCACACAAATGTTTGTCCTGGATGGGAATCGAACCCACGACCTGCGGCATGATAGGTGGTATCTTAACCAACCACGCCAACTGGCCTGTCATTTATTCATTTATGTTCGCATAATTCGTTAAAATGTACTGAACAGCTGATTATTTTTTCGCGATTTCAGGTTTGAAAGAAAGAAAGGAAAATATTTTATTTGGGATACGCACAGAAGAGCATAGTAAACTAACAAAATTAACATTAAAAAAAAACAAAACAAAATAAATACAAAATATAACAATTAAAAATACCTGTGCGAGGCCAAAAAGGCTCCTATCTCAGCATAAAGCTGCAATATTTAAATAAATACCGCAGTGCTGGTATTCTGATAGGGTCCATGTGATGCCATGGTTTGGTCCCATAGTAAAAGTTGTTCTTAATGATGAGTACAATGACCTCTTAAGAGGTCGCTGGTGTTTTACCAATAACCCTGTATATGATATTTAAGTTTATATTTATCGCAAAGCATATTTTTTTATTTCCAAACAATTTTGAGATCCAAAAAACTCCGCAAAAAGTTAATCCTGGATTATATTCTAAATTTGATTATACACGTTTTTCGGGCCACAAAAACAACATCTATTTCAATATACTGTGACAGAAAACAGAATGTATACGATTGGCCTAAATTCTTTTGTATTTAGATAATTATTCTCCCGGTATTAATGCCTACCATTGTGAATATAATAGTAGCTTGCACAAAGGCATGTAAGTAGGTTGGATATCGTTTTAAACCGACTTCAAAAAAGGAGGTTATCAATTCAACACGTATGTATGTAATATTATTGGAATTGCAATATATTCACATATATGATAATCTATTAGGGCTTCCAAACAAATATAAAATTTTTTATAGATGTATGTACAGTCAGAAGTCAGAAGTCAGAAGTCGACTAGCAATCTCACAAAACTATGGCATAGCAATATTAGTTGTACTTATGACCTTCTTCTATAAGAACGTTTGACAATACTACACGTTGGCAACTTTGGCAGCCCGTATAGCGCAGGCGATAATGGTCATTGCGGTGTAAGTGGACTTCTAGACGTTGACTGTACATATGTTTGTATGTTTGTCCACGTATTTCTCTGAAACTATTAATTGGATCGTGACCATTTTATTTTTATTGGCTTACATTTACTTCAACTTAGGAAACAGAGCAAGTTTCAATAAAATCAGTTTAGTAGTTTTCAAGATAATGGACTAATACGTGTAAGTGACGGCCTGGCTTATTGATACGAGCTACGGGTGTGGTCTAAAAGGGAAAACATCTCAAAACCACGGTCAAATTCTATTGCAATATTTATAACATAACTATTACCTACTTATTACTTACAAATATTCCAGTTTTTACTAAAAAACTAAAACTGACGAAATAAAAAATTATTAATTAAAATATTAAATAGACTTCAAAAAGAAATTAACTCAAAAATATGAAATAAATTTAATTTCGGAAGTCGGTGGCAAAAAACTAAAATTCAGATCCCAACACAGAATTTAAATTTGTTTCACAATTGTGAGTTAATTTCTTTTTGGAATCGATTTAATCTTTTTAAATTAATTTTTTATTCAACAAAAAATTCTGATTTGTGATAAGAGCAATACGATGCAACCCACTTTTCTGCAATTGGCATTGTATTTCGAATCTATCCATAATATAATTAGATGTGAAATAAATTTGAACAACAGACACGATTAGCTGCTCGTTTCGTTTTTTGATATGCAATTAAATATTCCCGAATTTCTACTGTCTATCTTTAGTTCCACGTGATATTATAATTTACCTTTCCTTATAGCTATTGTGTATGAAAGATGTACTGCATACGTTTCGACCTTGAGCCTTAGTTTCGAAGGTCATGAGGTCACAGGGTCGTTTCTTCGATGTGGTGATGCGACTTAGGGTGCTGAAGTTTTCTAAGTCTGAAGCTGTTGAACAGCAGAAGGCTCTTCGAAATTCGCGACGGAATTTTCCTGGAAATTGCGAAAAGAACATTAGAAATTGCTTTGATATCCTGAAAATGCCCTGAATGGTCTATTTTAGGGTTCAGTACCTCAAAAGGAAAAAACGGAACACTTATATGATCACTCGTATATCTGTCTATCCGTCTGTCACAGCCAATTTGCTCCGAATCTAATGGACCGATTGAGTTGAAATTTGGTACACATATTTATTTATTTATTTATAATTAATTAATTACAACGGCTTGCGCCAATGACAGTAATTAATAGATTAAACTAAACATATTACATAAACAAAAACATATTACAAAAAACAAATAACAAGTCAGAAATCAAACAAACTTAAAAGAAAAAAAAAAGAGAGAAAATAAAATAAAACCGAATAAAATGATAACGACATACAATTTATTTACCTAACAAATATACATAGCTTTCACAGAACGCATCTAGATATTTTAAATAAGAAAATAAGTTAATCAGCATATGCTTTAAGCTCTCTATTACCGATAATATCTACAGACGCACTCCTCACTGTCTACTATGGTACAGTTGAATCCCATTTACGGTATTTTGGGGCAATTCAACTGAGAAAGAAACCGTATTTTTATCCCAAAAAAGATGCATACGGTCCATGTTCAAATTAAATTCTACCGATAGTTGTGTACCATATTTCAAACAGTTCAAAATATTAACTTTACCTAGCCTTTTTATTCTTGAAGTATATAGAAAATTACACCCAGACTCAGGACAAACAGATATGTTCATGCACACAAATGTTTGTCCTGGATGGGAATCGAACCCACGACCTGTGGCGTGATAGGTGGCATCTTATCCAACCACGCCAACTGAGATACATGATATATGATCGCTGACTGTTCATACCGCCGACGAATACTTGTTTGTCACAGCGACATAAGCTATCATATAGAGTACACGCTAAGCGACGATCGCTTGGCGGGCAGAACACAGAGACTCAAGCTTGGTACATAAGCATACCAGCAAGTAATCGCTCGTCGCCGTCGTAAACTCGCTGCTCGTCGTTTTTAGTTGCTAGCTCTACTCGCTTCTCGTTAGTCGCCGGCGGTGCTTTAGTTCTAGTTTTTTTGAACTATTATGTCCTCGGATTTAGTTCGGACGAAGTGCTAAATAGTACGATACTGCATTATGGTGGATACGTGGTGATAGCACGCGAAATTTGTGTGTCGATCGCCGTGCTAATCTAACTTGAGAGATGTATTGATGACTCTAATGGTTATAATTATGTAAATATATAATTATTTCTTATTGTCGTGAATCATATTTTGACCAAGACCTGATACTGACCTGAAAATTACAAAGAAAGCAAGTAAAATTTAATTTCGCGGGCTACCAATGCGGATTCACCATGCGCGAAATATTCGAAGTACTTACCACTCATAAAATTGTATATCAGAGGGTTGATAGCAGAGTTAGCGTAGCACATCACATGAGAGATCAGAGCGAGACAGGTGATCACATCGTTCTGTTCCATATCCACCGTATATCTGTAAGAAGGAAAGAGACAGTTAATGTTAACCGTGTTTAAAAACTAAAGAAGGCTCAGATGAAACAACAGAATGCGCAGCTCAAAGCTAAGTGCACATTATAGCCGCGGCACAGAAATGTGCGTGAGCCTTAAAAATATGCTTTAAAACCATAAAATAATCAGAAGCCTCGTTCACGGCCTCGCGAGATGCGACTTGCATCAAGTGAAACACGTGCACGTTCATTTATTTCGTCTGTCGCTCCGCAAATGATCCACTGACTGGATAGGTCCTCTCAATCTGTGTGGTTCTTTCCTCAAAAGACCATTTCAGACACCAATCTACATGGTCTTCACATGAAGTGACCAAGATTATATCTGGACTTTATAAGAGACTGTGACCACTGAGTTTGTTTCGGCCTTTCTTCTCAGAGTAGTCAGATAGGAAACGCCGACCTCATCTAGTCTAAAAAAAAATGATTCGAATGATTGACTTGTAAAAGTGTTTGTACAAACCTACTTACAGAAATAAAATCATTTATCATTTAAATCAGGTCGTGTAGGATTGCCAACTTAATTGATCAGAAATCCAAGATGAAAACAAAAACAAATATTTTTAAAATCGTATATTTTTACACTGCGAGCAGCTTGTAATACGTTTTGATTAGAAACGATAAAATCATAGAATTATTTACATGTTTATTTGAAATTTGTGCACACCTGTATTTCAAATTTTACATGCGTTTCATTCAGCCGTTTGCGTCTTTTACATGCGTTTCATTCAGCCGTTTGCGACATTTACATGCGTTTCATTCAGCCGTTTGCGACTTTTACATGCGTTTCATTCAGCCGTTTGCGACTTTTCGAGTTAGACCACAGTTCGTTTACTACGCTAAAAACACGTTCAGCGGCGGCGTTTGCGATAGGGATCAATAGAGTGAATGTAGCAACTTTTATCCGGGAGATTTTAGCCGCGATTTGAAAATCTATTGTCCTTTTCCGGGAAAATCCTGGAATTTCGGGAGAGTTGGCAAGCCCGTCGTGGTGACTCGTGGCATGCTCTAATTAAACTTCTTTCGTTTGTTTTCTCCGCAATCGCTGCCGCCCTGTTCCTTGAGCGTGTAGCTCGTGGCCACGTGGTAATGTTCCCAATATTGTAACTCAAGCCTCTTCTCTATGAGAGGAATTATGCTGTATCTACCACGCAGGGTCAAAGCGGTTTGGTGAACATTAACATAATTTTGATATCCAACACTCAAACTGCTTTAAATAGTGAATTCTATGATTTTGTTCAATTTATTACATAAATAATCATACTAAATAATTGTGCACAGGATTGAAACATAGTGACGGACGTTTTATTGTTGTCTGATTTATTGACCGAGCGAGCGAAGCGTCACTGCATCAATTCTGGCAAAATTTGATTTCCTCTGTCAGTTTGTTACTACTCCTCTACAGGTCGTATTTTACAACCGATCTGGACGAAACTTGGTATACAGGTTTTACGACTTTATAGAATTTTTTTGTCGTCGGGGATTTTTGATTGGAGGAGTACTTCCTCCAAAAAGGGGGCTACTGGATATCTCCGCCTCATGAGATTCGATTTAGATTGTTCTTTTTTATTGGAAAGGTCCTTTAAGGTACTTTAACACGTTCCCTGTGCGTGCACCATATGTGGGTCACTGTGAGGTCACTCTGACACGTGCGTGCACCACATTTGGGTCACGACTCCATACAAATTTGAAGCCTTTTTATAGTTTACACGTTTGATTTATTTTAATTTTTTTGCATACACGTGTGAACAATAAACTATAAAAAAGTTTGCTCAAAAACGTGTTAGCACGTGAGGGGCTCCTCTCACATTTAGTAGCTGCACTGTTAACGTGTTAAGTAGGTCTTATAAAAACTTGTGAAAGACCTGGTGAAAAAAAGACATGGTAAATATCCCGTCTTAAATAACTTAATTGGTAATATATATTAATTGTTGCAAAAAAGTTTGTACTCGTGAGGTCTACTGTTTTCAGAACTACTAGTTTATTCATTTTCGAATTTACTAGTTAACTTTAGGATTCCACTGGCATTATTAAATTAGCATACATTGTGCCCGTTGAAATAAGGTTAACGAATACGGATTGGTCACAAAATTGGGCATAAAAGCTACGCTTGTGATAGATCGGATTTTTTCCTTCTTCCTCGAAAAATTATCGTTTTTCGAGGGAAGTTTGGGAGGGATTAAGGGGGATGATGGGTGGGGGGAGGGGAGTGTTTTTTTAGCCTTTCTATTTTCACGTCAAGGTTGATAAACGTTACTTAGCACTTAGTAGTACCTACACTCACGAGTGTAGATATATTACTATGGACAGTTGGCCAATAATATCTGATCATCTGTGGAAGTAGCGGCACATTTAAGTGACATCGAAGAAATAGTTACGCCAAAATATACTGTCGCCATAAGGAAAAATATCGGATTTTTTTTTTCGAAATAGAGTTATTTACATATTCGGAATCAGCAAAAAAGACGCATCTACCAATATTTTTAAATTGTCGAAAACTCAACAAAAACCGAATAATTCTTACTATTAAAAGACGCATCTGACTTTGTATCTTATAGTTTAAACAGGACAAAATATATTTTTTTCTCCATTTCAATATTTAGGGCGGCAGAATAGGATACCGCATCGGTTTCAAAAATATGTGTGACCTCTCAAAATGATACCTCGTTGTGATCAAAAATATCTGACATCATTTGGCAACATAAAAACCTGACAAGTGGGTATTACGAGTATTATCGTTGTATATCTCGAAAATTAAAGATTTCTTATTAGGATGATTAGGATGTTACGATGATAGAAGAGCTCGTGGCTAAGTAATAACAGCCGCACGGGTCGATCCATCAGGTTAAGCAACACTTGCCGAGGTTGGTCTGTGGATGGGTGACCATCTTTACATACCGAGACTCCTCCGTGCCTCGGTAATCACGTTAAGCAGTTGGTCCCGGCTGTCATTCGTGGATCTTTACCTTACGTGGATCTTATCAAGGGGTATCGTATTACCCAGTAAAAAGTTTGACAACCAGTCTTGTGTGACCCAGTAAGTGGGTTGTGGAGGTCAGATAGGCAGTCGCTACATGTAAAATACTGGTATTCAGCTGCATCCGGTTCCAGCTGGAAGCCGACCCTACATAGTTGGGAAAAGGCTAGGCAGATTGAATTTTATAAATTGTTTATCAATCTCGGCCTAGGTGTTTTTCTTAATTTATTAAACGAATTCTACCAAAGAGTAGAGTCCGACGGAATTTCAATATATAGGTATCGGCAATTTTCAGACAAAATATACATTTTCGGCCGTTTTCGTTTTCAGACGAATTTTTTTCGGTCAGGGCCGAAGAAGAATTTTCTTTGTATTCTCATTTCTACAGAGAAAATCCACTGTATGTACTGGGTTGTTGTAACTAACTATAAGCACAATATCTGAGTAAATGCAAAAAAATCACTTTATCAAATCAGATATCTGGTCTTTGTGAAAAGTATAGGAAATTTTCGTGTCATTAAAGTTTTAAAACTTGTATAGATTAAAAGATTGACACTGTATTTCTTTTACTTTTGCCAAACAAAAACCCATCGACAAACATATTTTTTTCGTTTTTGAATTTCATTTTGCAAATCGCGCAATTTCGTTTTCGTTTTCGGTCGAAAAAAAATCAGTTTTCAGTCAAACTCTAACCACAGAGGCTCTGCCGACACCGTTATAAGTTTTAAAGTCTCTAGACTTGTTTACATTGTCATCGGATTACTGGCCTACTTACTTCCGAGAATCCTATAAACAAATTTACGTACCTTTGAATGCCAAAATCTTAAGTTAGGTACCTTTGTTAGTAAAGGCAGGCTATTCAAATCTCTGAATAATCTTCTGAGGCGAAAAACAGGTTTCCAAAATAAGGGAATAAGATAAATTCCTTTGGTGGGTACGGGGTTTTGCGAAAAATTAACCAACAAGCAATGACTTCGAAGAATATAAAAGAAGTAAAAGTAGCAATGAAAATTTACACATCTATTTAATAAAAATCAATCGCCGAAATGTATGTATGCGCATAACTTCCGAATGACTGCACCAAATTGAATCAAAACTTTTTTTTGTATTTGTAATTGTCAGGACAAGGTTTGTATGAAAGAAAATGTTTGAAGTAATGCCGGGAAAATTGTAAAATTCGGGAAAACTGAATGTGCATTTTCTATGGCATTGTTGTACGAATTATTGAAATTTTGACAAGACAACGTTTGTCGGGTCAGCTAGTTAAAAACATAATTGAAAGAACCTACAGCTACAATATTAAACAAACAAAAAAAACCGGCCAAGGGCGAGTCGGACTCGCGCACCGAGGGTTTCGTACCATAAAAAAAGTGTGCTATTTAGAGACATCGTTTTATTTTTCCTCTAATCTTTACATAAACTTCTAACAGAACAAGTAGGTACAATATACTTGTATGTTATCAAAATATAAATGATAAATGATTTTTATTTCTGTAAGTAGGTTTGTACAAACACTTTTACAAGTCAATCATGTTTTTTTTTAAACTAGGTGAGGTCGGCGTTTCCTATCTGACTACTCTGAGAAGAAAGGCCGAAGCAAACTCAGAGGTCACAGTCTCTTATAAAGTCCAGACATAATCTTGGTCACTTCATGTGAAGACCATGTAGATTGGTGTCTGAAATGGTATTTTGAGGAAAGAACCACACAGATTGAGAGGACCTGTCCAGTCAGTGCACGCATTTGTCAGAACTTAAGGAGCTCAACGATTCGACGAACAATACCAAAGAAAGGACATTGGGGTAGGCCGCATAGATTACTCAAACTGCCAGACCATGATTAAAAATAACTGAGAGGAAAAATAAAACAAACAAAAAAAAAGCAATGACCTACATAGTCTTCACATTCACAATAAATTAAAATAACATAATATTTTACACATAAAAAAAACATGGTAAATATCCCGATTTAAGTAATTTTGTTGGTATATTAATTGTTGCAAAAAAGTTTGTGCTCGCAAGTTCGTAAAACTACTAGTATAAGTATGTAGATTTGGTGACCGTAAAATATTAGTAACCGGACGTCACTAACAATATCGCTAATAGAAATAATCAATCCGAGATGACAGAATTGTTTGACACCAAACTACAAGGTACATATTGACAAAACCGTAGACGCGAAATGTAATCTCACAGTCAACAATAGCCTTATAAACAAACATGGTCGACAGATAATTTATTCTCACACAAAATCTCTTGTATCTTGTATCCTTGTTTACTAAGATGACAGCAAATAGTGTGATATTTCTCCGAAGCGTAGTGGGTGACTCCTAGGCCAATTTATTTGTTTTATACTTGTCTTCAAACAACAGGAAAATGTCGTCAGGAAAGTATTGACTATGAATGTGGATGACTATAAGAGTAGGGGAAGATCAAATAAACGATGGATGGACTGTGGAAAAGATGATATGGCTAGAAAGGGAGTGATTACTGACGACTAATAGAGAAGTATGGAAGAAAATACCGGCCAAGTGCGTGTCGGACCACCACAATGAAGGGTTCCGTAGTTGGGACGAATTTATCCCTAGAACAAACTTAACATTGTAGTTGAAAAAAATGTTCTACCTTAAATTCCAACTGCAATTGTAAGTTTTTACGCACAATATATAGAGATTTACCATGTTATTTTAAGACCATAGATAGACTTCTCATAGGTTTCCTGTAATCTATAGGTATAAAACTAATTTCTGTATTTTTCTTTCAAAATTTTAGGCTCAGTAGTTTCGGAGATAGGTGGGGGAATGGTCAGTTTTCGTCTATTTTCTTAAATAACTTTAAAAAAGTTTATTTTATAATTATAAAAAATATATCTGAGACCCTCACAGTAAGACCTTTCATTTGATATGTAATACGATACGGTTTGCAAACTTTTTTTAATTTTCTTATTTGCGCCCCAAAATTGACTTCGATATTCAAAATTCATTTATATACGTTACACGTCCGTGTTTGGGTCAATTTGAAAAGAAATTCATACGTGTACCAAAGAACTAAATCGGTCCGTTCAATTCGGAACAAATTGGCTGTGACAGACGAACAGGCAGACAGACAGACAGACACAAGTGACCTCAGAAAATTTGAAAGCGAACTCATTATTTAAAAGTTTTCAAAGTAAATCGTAACGGATTTACAGTTTGACACAATTTGAAAAAGCCCTGACGAGCGGACCCTCCTCGGGTTCCTCTTCGCTTCATCGTGGGTGACCAAGCCACGGCTACTGAGCCCCCCCGCCTGGACAATGCGGGAACTCACCGCAGGGGCTTAGTAGCAGCCTGTAGTCTGGATTTGTACCCGATTGAAGGCAACAGCTGGCGCGCCCCCTTTTACATGGGGCGTGAACATAATTGGCGAACCTCATCATCTGCCTAGCCTATTCCAACTATGTTGGGGTCGGCTTCCAGTCTAACCGGATGCAGCTGAATACCAGTATTTTACATGGAGCGACTGCCTATCTGACCTCCACAACCCAGTTACTGGGTAATACGACACCCCTTGGTAAGACTGGTTGTCAAACTTTCGAGATTCCGACGACCCATAACGTAATTTCATGACCATACTGAAAGCCATCTCCGCTTTACAGAAAGTATCAGACCAATCTTTGCACATGTTTCTGGCATGTTTTGTTCACAATTTTGATCACAATTTGAACAAGTTGCTGCAAGTTTTGTGTACAACTAGTCTTTATTTTAGGACGATAAACAAAAATAGTAGACACAAAACATACAGATTACATGTTATATACCTTGATGTAAATGGGGGTAAGTAACACCTATAATCAGCGGGCCAATTGTGTAACACACAAAAATTGCAATCGATGGCAAATTTCATTTTGACATCCATTGCTACATAGGTTTGAAAAATTCGTCTTTTCACACATCTTCACAAAAATATTCATTGGAACGTTGCTTAATTTCAAAATAAAAGAGATTGCGATCGGTTGCCATTTTACGTGTGTTAAGAAATTACCCTGAGTTTATAAGAAAACAAAAGAAATAATATCCTGGGACATTTTTCACACACGGTCATCTGATCCCAAACTAAGCAGAGCTTGTACTATGGAAACCGGACAACTGATATACTACGTACACTACTACTTGACCAAAACAATTAGGCGCATGACAGGAATGCGGTTTCGGCGCCCGCACCCCGCACCTATCCCCGCGCTTCCCCTAGTGACGTCCAGTAGTTATCACTGCCGAAAGCGAGTATACTACTGGACGTCACTAGGGGAAGCGCGGGGATAGGTGCGGGGTGCGGGCGCCGAAACCCCTACCTAGTTCCAATAACTTCATAGCTGTCATACGCCTAATTGTTTTGGTTACGTAGTACTTTTTTTGTAAATACATACTTATATATTAGGTTGGGGAAAAAGTCTTTTCGCATTATAGTATGTATGAACTTGTAATAAAATCTCTTTGGCTATACTATTTGTATCTGGCTGGTTTTGGTATCATTGAAAGTTTAAATTTTAAAGAACATAATTCCAAATTCAAATTAGGAAAATGTGTGATTTTCATTTGTTTTTCGTACCGTCAAGATGAGTGAATCTAATGAAGAAATTCGATACATTTTAAAATTTTACTACAAAAAAGGTAAAAATGCAACGCAAGCCGCGAAAAAAATTTGCGATGTTTATGGATCTAGTGTAGTGTCTGTGAGAGTAGCACAAATTTGGTTTAAGCGTTTTCAATCCGGAAATTTTGATGTCAAAGATGCACGTCGCTCTGGTCGCCCTATTACGGATAAAATGGATGCCATTTTTGAAAAAGTGGAGCAAGATCGGCATATCAATAGTTACGACGTAGCTGAAGAACTGGAAATTGACCACAAAACAGTTTTGGCGCATTTGAAAAAAACTGGGTACACAAAAAAGCTCGACATTTGGGTACCTCACGAGCTCACTGAAAGAAACCTAATGAACCGTGTACTCATTTGTGATTCTTTATTACGACGTAATGAAACCGAACCATTTTTGAAGAAGCTGATAACTGGTGATGAAAAGTGGATCACGTATGACAAGAACGTGCGAAAAAGGTCGTGGTCAAAGGCCGGTCAGGCTTCACAGACTGTGGTGAAACCTGGGTTAACTCGCAACAAGGTGATGCTGTGTGTGTGGTGGGATTGGAAGGGCATTATTCATTATGAGCTGTTACCACCAGGCAGGACCATCGATTCTGAACTCTACTGCGAACAACTGATGAGATTAAAGCAAGAAGTTGAGAGAAAGCTGCCGGAATTAATCAACAGAAGCGGTGTGGTTTTGCATCATGATAACGCTAGACCTCACACATCTTTAGCCACTCAGCAAAAATTAAGAGAGTTTGGCTGGGAGGTGTTAATGCATCCGCCGTATAGTCCTGACCTTGCACCTTCAGATTTCCACCTGTTTCGGTCTCTTCAGAATTCTTTAGGCAGTGTCAGGTTAACATCACGAGAGGACTGCCAAAACCACTTGTCGCGGTATTTTGACCAGAAGTCCCAAAATTTCTATAGCAATGGGATCATGTCCCTACCTACAAGATAGCAAAAAGTTATCGAACAAAATGGTACCTACATACTTTAGTTAAATGTAAATAAACTATATTAAAAAATGTTTTGAATTTTCTTAAAAAATGCGAAGAAACTTTTTCCCCAACCTATGAGATAATTACACCCAGACTCAGGACAAACAGACATGACCATGCACACAAATGTTTGTCCTGGATGGCAATCGAACCCACGACCGGCTGCATGACAGGTGATATCTTAACCAACCACGCCATCTGGCCTGTCAGAAAAGATGTTTGATTGAAATATTTTTAACGCTATCCACTCTTGCGGTTAGGCCTCTAGCATTTTACAATCTCGGTTAGGGCTGGCTTTTAGTGTAACCAAAAGCGACCGAATTTATCATTATTTTATATCTGACCTCTTCATCCAGATTAATGACATGACCGAAATTTTAAGGGCAGAGGGCAGGGACGGTTCTAAAAATATCTACACCTATTTATTTAAGGGCTAATTTTTAAATCGTTAGATAACTTTTATTTATGGAATACTTGCTGATGCCCGCGACTTCGTCTGTGATCCAGGATGAAAAGTAATCTATGTCCTTTTTCAGGTTATGGTCTACCCATGTGCCAAATTTCATCCAAATCCATTTAGCTGTTTTAGTGTGAAAGCGTAACAAACAAAGAAACTCGCTTTCGCATTTATAATTATGGTTAGGATCCCTCGGTAACAGTACTTTATTCTGGATGAAAGGTGGGTAATTTTTTTTCCGTAACCCTGACAACGTATACCTATGAAACATGTTATGGTGATCAGTACAGCGGTTTACGGCGTGAAAAGGTATCAAGCAAACAAACTTACTTTCGCATCTAGTAATATTATAGTAAGGAGCATGAAAAACCGGTCTATCGACACTCTGTGAGAGACACTATTAAAGTTTCTACAGTAATATAATGAAATACACGTGGCGCCATCTATTATCATAAGAACGTATTGTTGTTGTTAGGAATGGCCTGCGCCTGATGATGACGGGGACCATCACAGGACACTGCTCGATAAACAAACACTTTTACACAATGGGCATAACGGACAGCCCTCTGTGCAGAGCTTGCATGGAGGCTGAGGAAACCGTTCCGCATGTGCTCATCGAGTGCACAGGCGTTGCCCAGATTAGAATAGAAACCCTCGGGGCACCCAGATCTTTCACAGATGTTCTGAACAGACCAGAAGCCGTGACCAACTTCTGGAGGGAGGTGGGCTGGTTGGAATAAACCCTGACGGCCGTTATGGCTCACGCACAATGGTCCACTTGAAGGATTAAGTGCGGAAACCAAACCCAATAACATGGAACGTATTATTGTTTTTCTCGGAAACAGTTTTGTTTTTCAGGGTGAAAGGTACCCTATATCCGTTTCTGCACACCTGACAACGTATATGCAAAATTTCAGGATGATCGGTTTAGTAGTTTAGGCGTGAAAAGGTAACAAATAAACTTACTTTCGCATTTATAATATTAGTTAGGAAATATGGCGGTTTGACAGCTTTTGTATAGGAAATATTATGTCAAACTGTCATATTTATTCTTCATATAAAAGTTATCTGATTATTGAAAAAATAGCCCTAAATTTTCAAGTTCCCCCAGTTCACCATCATTCTCCTGCCCTTGTCCCAATTTATTTGTGTTCGGCGCAACATGTCTTTTTCTCCCATACTTCTCTATTAGTCTTCATATCGGTAGTCACTCCCTTTCTGGCCATATCATCTTTCACACAGTCCATCCATCGTTTCTTTGGTCTTCCCTTACCCGTATAGCCCTCCACGTTCATACTCAACACTTTCCTGACGACATTTTCCTCATTCCTCCGCATCACATACCATGACAACCGATTTCCACACAACTTTTCAGTCACCGGTGTCACTTGTAAGACTTCCTCTTACATATTCATTTCTTATTCTATCCATTAGCGTAATACCACACATCCCTCTTAGCATTCTCATCTCGGCTGCATGCAATTGCCTTTCATTCTTTTTTTTTTTTTAAGTTCCCCCTGTTAGCGGACATCACACAATATATGAATATGAATTTTTTATGCCCTCAAATTGATGTCATACCTAATAAATTTCTATATCTATACAAATTATATAACAAAGTCACTTTTCGTGCCTGTCGGTGTGACCACTCAGATCTTTAAAACGTTTTTGATGCGAGTTTTACTACCTATTATGTAGATAATTTATTCCGGAAGGTTGACTGGTAGAAATCGTCACGTAACGAAAAAGCGTTATGCAAGAAAAAGTCAGTTTCAAGGTCTCAAGTTTCAAGTGACAAAAGTTTTTGTTTTTAGGGTTCCATATCTTAAAAGGAGACAACGGAACCCTTATAGAACCACTCGTGTGTCTGTCTGTCCGTCTGTCACAGCCAATTTGCTCGGAATCTAACAGACCGATTAAGTTAATATTTGGTACATGTATGACATTTTGTGACTCAAACACGGACGTGTAACTTAAATAAACGATTTTTGAATATGGGGGTTAATTTAGGGGGCAAATAAGAAAATTAAATTAATAAAATTGCAAACTGTACAGTGTGACATATCAAATGAAAGGGCTTACTGTGACGGTCTCAAATATATATATTTTTTTTTATAATTAAAAAAAAAAGTTTTTTAAGAAAATAAGCGAAAATTGACAATTATCTTTAATTACCCTTATCTCCGAAACTACTGAGCCTTAAAATTTTGAAAAAAATATAGAAAATAGTTCTATACCTATAAATTACAGGAAAATTTATAAGAAGTCTATGATCTTAAAATAATATGGTAACTCTCAATATTGTGCGTACAAACTTACATTTGCAGTTGGAATGTATGGGAGAATATGTTTTTCAACTACAATATTAAGTTTGGTCTTGGAATATATTCATCCCAACTACGGAACCCTTCATTGTGCGTAGCCCGACACGCACTTGGCCGGGTTTTTTTTTTAATACAGAGATGTCTCTGTTAATACATAATATATACAGCGAAAGCACGTTAAGGTTGATCCGCAGTGGTAGCCCGCGAAATTCAAACTTTCCAACGTTTTTTGCAATTTAGGGTTGCAGGTTGTTCGAAAGAGTTACTGTGGCCTTGGCACAGGCAACTGAAGGAACACGGGTGTTTTGCAATTTAGGGTTGCGGATTGTTCGAAAGAGTTACTGTGGCCCTGGCACAGGCAACTGAAGGAACACGGGTGTTTTGCAATTTAGGGTTGCGGGTTGTTCGAAAGAGTTACTGTGGCCCTGGCACAGGCAACTGAAGGAACACGGGTGTTTTGCAATTTAGGGTTGCGGGTTGTTCGAAAGAGTTACTGTGGCCCTGGCACAGGCAACTGAAGGAACACGGGTGTTTTGCAATTTAGGGTTGCGGGTTGTTCGAAAGAGTTACTGTGGCCCTGGCACAGGCAACTGAAGGAACACGGGTGTTTTGCAATTTAGGGTTGCGGGTTGTTCGAAAGAGTTACTGTGGCCCTGGCACAGGCAACTGAAGGAACACGGGTGTTTTGCAATTTAGGGTTGCGGGTTGTTCGAAAGAGTTACTGTGGCCCTGGCACAGGCAACTGAAGGAACACGGGTGTTTTGCAATTTAGGGTTGCGGGTTGTTCGAAAGAGTTACTGTGGCCCTGGCACAGGCAACTGAAGGAACACGGGTGTTTTGCAATTTAGGGTTGCGGGTTGTTCGAAAGAGTTACTGTGGCCCTGGCACAGGCAACTGAAGGAACACGGGTGTTTTGCAATTTAGGGTTGCGGGTTGTTCGAAAGAGTTACTGTGGCCCTGGCACAGGCAACTGAAGGAACACGGGTGTTTTGCAATTTAGGGTTGCGGGTTGTTCGAAAGAGTTACTGTGGCCCTGGCACAGGCAACTGAAGGAACACGGGTGTTTTGCAATTTAGGGTTGCGGGTTGTTCGAAAGAGTTACTGTGGCCCTGGCACAGGCAACTGAAGGAACACGGGTGTTTTGCAATTTAGGGTTGCGGGTTGTTCGAAAGAGTTACTGTGGCCCTGGCACAGGCAACTGAAGGAACACGGGTGTTTTGCAATTTAGGGTTGCGGGTTGTTCGTAAGAGTTACTGTGGCCCTGACACAGGCAACTGAAGGAACACGGGTGTTTTGCAATTTAGGGTTGCGGGTTGTTCGAAAGAGTTACTGTGGCCCTGGCACAGGCAACTGAAGGAACACGGGTGTTTTGCAATTTAGGGTTGCGGGTTGTTCGTAAGAGTTACTGTGGCCCTGGCACAGGCAACTGAAGGAACACGGGTGTTTTGCAATTTAGGGTTGCGGGTTGTTCGAAAGAGTTACCGTGGCCCTGGCACAGGCAACTGAAGGAACACGGGTGTTTTGCAATTTAGGGTTGCGGGTTGTTCGAAAGAGTTACCGTGGCCCTGGCACAGGCAACTGAAGGAACACGGGTGTTTTGCAATTTAGGGTTGCGGGTTGTTCGTAAGAGTTACTGTGGCCCTGGCACAGGCAACTGAAGGAACACGGGTGTTTTGCAATTTAGGGTTGCGGGTTGTTCGAAAGAGTTACCGTGGCCCTGGCACAGGCAACTGAAGGGACACGGGTGGGTTTTAGTCAGTAGAAGTCTGACACGGCCCTCCCGCTCCACCCAGAGCGGGAGAAGTTACTTGATGATTTCCCATAAAAAACAAGTGTCAGGTTGTATCTTGATCAAAATATGATTCGCGACAATAAGAAATATGTATTTATATAATTTTACCCATAGAAATCATCAATACATCTCTCTTGGCCTTAGCACAACTCCGCCGCGAAACCATAGCAGATGCACAGCGCGTCGAAGATGTGCTAAGGCCCTCAAAGTTACATTTGCTCCGGATTCGACTGATTTTGGAAATCAGAGCAAATTGCTTTAATTTTACGTACATTTTTCTCAAAAATATTAATTTAATCACTTTAGTGAAGAAGAAAAAAACCGTTTATTCAATAAAATATGTGCAAGCTTATATATACTGAATAAAAAAATAAAACTACGTAAATCAGATATGACGTAGTGACCCTTGAATGATAAGTATTTCACGGGTGGTGGTGTGAGATAAAAAAGTTAGAGAATGTTATGTTGTAAGGTAATCAATAATCACTTAAATACACAAAAATACAGAAAGGGAAACTAAATAGACGAACCCTATTAATTTTCATCACTTTAATATCCTAGTCTAATGTATGTCTTACCATTACATATTTTGTTATATTCTATTGTAACATTGAAATCCATTATATTAATTCTATGAAACGGTAAGCCTGTATGTGATACTGAAAATATATGGGTTTCTGCCAATCTCCTTGCGACCCCCTTTACAAAACCCATACACTCAACATATAGGCAATAATTTTCCATACAAAAAGTGAAAAATTCCATATAAAACACGTTGAGAATCGCATCTTCTCCAGCGCTACGGGCTCGCCTCCACAGTTGTGTTTATATGCATGACTTAATATTTGTAAAAATTGAGAATTAAACAGAAAAAGAAATCATATGAAAAAACAAAGAATTCTGAGTCGAATTATGTAAAAAGGTGAATTTCGTAAAAGTGCAGTTGCTCTTTCTACTTTGTTGTCGTCGTACTGTCTACACGGTAACCTCATTTTTGTCTACTCTTCCGTCGACAAGACGCGAAAAAATCGAGGCAAAAGGAGTATGTGAGGATCGTAGCAATTAAATAAACCTTTCTTTATTTCTTACCTGAGTACTGAAAGCAGGTGAACTGGGAAGTAGCATACTGCGAACATGCCGACCACCGCCACTAACATCTTGGCTGCCTTCCGCCTGGATCGCAGCTGAGCTGGAATTTTCAAAGAAAAAAAAAAATTAAAAATGGAACTTAGATAAAATAAACTCTTCATTATTTGTTTTATTTTTTAAAAGGCTATGATGTCGCCAAAAATCTGCTGCTCCATACATTTATGTTTGCCTAACGTGACATGTTCGATAAACAAACATCCAACATGTGATCTCCGAGTAGCAAAATGTGACGTCACACAGCTCTATCCATTTCGAAATCGCCACAACGGTTTACCGAACGTTCCTATTTAAGACTTGCGGCCTAGGAAACAGCAGATTTTGTTTTCGCGAGTTCGCGCTTAGTCCCGTAGTAAACAATCTGCCTAGCCTTTTCCCAACTATGTTGGGGTCGGTTTCCAGTCTAACCGGATGCAGCTGAATACCAGTATTTCACATGGAGCGACTGCCGATCTGACCTCCACAACCCAGTTATTGGGTAATACGATACCCCTTGGTAAGACTGATTGTCAGACTTTCGGGCTTCTGACGACCCGTAACGACTGTCAAAGATCCACGTATGACAGCCGGGACCAACGGCCTAACGTGCTTTCCGAGGCACGGAGAAGTCTCGGTACGAAAAGATGGTCACCCATCCACACACCAACCCCGGCAAGCGTAGCTTAACCTGATGGATCGACCCGTGTGGCTGTTATTACTTAGCCGCGAGAGTCCCATAGTAAACGTTATTCATAATGATAAATGCCACAACCCTTTAAGAGCTTTTCAGTTAATACGATAAAATTATACTTTGTAAATATTAAGCCCTTCCTTTGTTAGTTAAATATTATTAAGGTTCGCAATATTTTAGACATTGTTATAATATCAAAATCTCCGCAATAAATTTTAGTAAAGCCTTTCAGTAGAAAGTCTTTTATAATTTTATCTACACCCAAAAGTTTCAGAAACAGTTAGCTTATTACCAATATTAAAACAACCTGTGTCATAGTATCATCACCATAATATCATCCAAACGAGTGTTATAATGTTGTACTTTTCATTATGCAACTCCCACAGAGTACTCTTTTATATAAAGGGTGACTGGTAATTAGTGACCGATACTTGATACAACACATGATTGTACTCATGATAACAAACAACTTTTACTACGGGACCAAACCTGAAATCGCGAAAAAAAATCTGCGATCTTCACAATCAAATCAATCTATCAATTAACAATCGCGAAAAAGAGAATAGTAAAAGTTGTTTGTTATTATGAGTACAATCACGTGTTTAAGTATCGGTCACTAATTACCGGTCACTCAATATAGGCAACTCCTTTGCTTTTTCAATCCTTTCCTTACTCATCAAACCAGCCACATTCTCACTACTCAATTCGTGGTTTCTTTAAGAATTAAAAAAAATAACATTGTCATACACGCGCGTTTCACTATCACAGCGCCGTAATTTAAAAAAAAAAAACTTATTTTATTTTATTTTATAGGAGCTTGTGGCTGTTATAACGGCTGTTATTACTTAGCCACCAGCTCCAGTAAGTCAGTGGGTATTATTATCGTTGTATATCCCGAAAATTCAAGATATCTTATTAGGATGATTAGGAGGATTAGGATGTTATGATGATAAAGGAGCTCGTGGCTAAGTAATAAAAGCCGCACGGGTCGATCCATCAGGTTAAGCTACGCTTGCCGGGGTTGGTCCGTAGATGGGTGACCATCTTTACATACCGAGACTCCTCCGTGCCTCGGAAAGCACGTTAATCCGTTGGTCCCGGCTGTCATTCGTGGATCTTTGACAGTCGTTACGGGTCGTCAGAAGCCCGAAAGTCTGACAACCAGTCTTACCAAGGGGTATCGTATTACCCAATAACTGGGTTGTGGAGGTCAGATAGGCAGTCGCTCCATGTGAAATACTGGTATTCAGCTGCATCCGGTTAGACTGGAAACCGACCCCAACATAGTTGGGAAAAGGCTAGGCAGATTGATTGTAACAGGGTGTGAGGCTATGCCATCAAACAAATTCAGACTCCGGGCTGGGACTGGGAAATCAATGATGGAAAATCCTAATGACGCTTTGCCCGACCTGGGAATCGAACACAGGACCTCATTTTCAGCAGTAACGCTTGAGACCACTAGACCAACGAGGCAGGAATTGTGTTTTTGTCGACCTAGTTCCTAATCCCATTCTACCCAGAATAACAAAACAAACTGCAAGTGTGACTCTGTGTGTCGAAAATGAGATAAGCTCACTCCATCGTAGACTTTATCTCTGTCACGTCTGACCTAGACTATAGTCAAGAGCAAACCCATCTCAAATATTTAAAAAAAAAATGAAAAATAAATTTACTAAAAAAAAAAGTAAAAACTGACTTCAAAAACCTAAAACGAATGTTCAATGTTACCTTTGGACATTGACTCAGCACTCTGCCTGCCTCATGCGGTCCAGTTAAAATATTGACTTGGTTGCATATTACACGCATAGGACACATAGAATTAAGTATAATAGTGTGTGTTAAGAGAAACTAGTATATAAGCAGAACATTTTGTAAATAAATCAGATTTGAATTTTATATTCTTGTCTCATTACCCCTCACTGTGGCCAAGACACCTTTAGCCATCTCCGATCAGTCTCGTGAGTCTGCGTGACTGGCAGTGAGTGTACCCTTCCCGAACCTGGTATTCCTGTCTACTATCCGTCTGTTACCTTAGGTCGCATGGTGCAGACATCCTGTACTTATCTATGTATTTATTTATCACACACTAAGTATATGGTAGGCTAGGGACTGTTAGGCTTGTAGGTCTTTGTAGGTTCCTTAACTTATCATATATTTCCATGTACCGTCACACCCTTGACAATATTGCGGCCTTACGTGACGTTTGTTAAGGGTGGATGTACATTTTGGTCCTTCGAGCCGGATTTGGTACTCCTACTGCTTCTCGGCCAATAAGAAAATGGCTTGGAGTTAGTATTGTGTTGTCATTAATATTTTCGGTTTGCGCACACAATGGTCTTGAATTCAAACACGCTTCAATTTGGTGTAGAAAGGTTGTCATTTCCTCGTATGTTAGTGTCGAATCCCCGATTACTCGACGTAAATGATGTTTCACTGACTTTACGCCAGCTTCCCAGATGCCACCGAAATGTGGTGATGATGGAGGAATGAAATGCCACTGTGTTCCTATATTCGTCATTGTGTTTTGAAATTCCGTTATAGTTATCTGGAAATGAAAACTGGCGACTCTCAGGAACGGGACTCCAACGAATAAAATAACTTTCGTCGGTGCCATGGTAAAGTGCATTGAAGAATTGAAGACACCGACTTCAGAAGCTGTTAAGTTTTTTAAGAAAGTTATTTTATCCGTTTTAGGTTTTTGAAGTCGGTTTTTACTTTTTTTAAAGTTAATTTATTTTCCATTTTTAGTTGAATATAAAATTGTCCATAGTTAAACGAAAAGGATCCAACCCACATTAGGTGTAATGTGGGTTGGATCCATCACATGGGACTTAATTATAAAGGGCAAAATGTGGGTGTATCTAGATCTCTGCCTAACGCTTTGGGAATCACAGCCGTGATTTTATGTTAAGTAAAAAAAAAACAATTATTTTGTTACAGTATGAGTTAAAATGTCAAGAAAATTCGAAATATTCCAAAACCGTTTGATTTCCCTCGTTGACTTAGGTCTCACGAAAAAGCGAACATGCTGAAAAGAGTGTTCGAACTCACATATTTTACATAAAACGAAAGATAATATTTTCAGTATAAGTGAATGAGAAAATACAATTCAAATGTCATTGTCAAAGAAATAGACGCGGTCGGGTGAATCTAACGATTTAAATCTTTGACAAAAACGCAATTACTTACCTTAATTTTGATTTAATCTTTCTTCGTGCTAACTGAATCGCATTTAATCAAATATTGACTTAAAACCAACGCAGGCAGAGCAATAAGGACTTAATCTAGAATTTACAAAATCTTATATCTACAGTACCTCAAAGGATCTTTATGAATAAAATTTCCTTTGAAATGCAAACTGAAGGCAATTTAAACCTATTATTTTTGGTGACTCTGTTGAACTCCTAATATTTTTATAAACCATTATAATATATTATCATGAATTTCTTTTTATTAACAGCTCAACAAAACCTTTTATGTGCTCTCTAAAAAGATGACTTCTAGAAGATATCTGAGTCGGGTATTTCAAAAAGCCCAATACACAATAATAATCACATTTTTTCAATTTTCACATTTTTTTTTTTAGTCTATGGACCTAGAAACAAAATTGAGTTAAACAGAACATGAGGAATTTCTCAATAGCAGCCCAGTCTAGATTTGTGCCCGGTTGATGGTAATAGGCTCGCCGTCTATTACATGGGACACAACTGGCGAAATGTGGGTGTAATAGCACAGAATATGACAATAGGTTCACCTCTGCTAAACCCTTCGGGAATTACAGGCGTGAATTTATGTTTGGCTTGTGGATGGATATCTGTCTTTTGCCCTGAATGAAGAAGTATATTTCAAGGCGATAGTTTGAGTACACTTTGGTTCTGCTTAGCCTTGAATCCTCTAAGCACACTGTTGGAGGATTCAGGTCTAGGCTATCGATTGAGAAGAGGTGGTCAGGTTATATCTCACCTTCTTTACATGGATGACTTGAAGCTTTTTGCCCCCAGCAATTTTCAACTGATGGAGCTATTGAAGGTAACCAAAACTTTCAGTAGTGCCATCAGGATGGAATTTGGTGTGGACAAATGTGCGGTCATGCATGTAAAGCGGGGGAGGATTTTGGAATCCGTAGAAACCCAACTCTCGGATTCCATACACCTAAGACCCCTCTCCTCACTCGAAACTTACAAGTATTTGGGTATGTCGGAAGCGTTAGGCATCAACGCTGCTGACATGAAGCAATCGCTGAAGGAGCGTTTCTTTAACCGCCTGAACAAAGTATTTAATAGTCTTCTATCAGGCGGAAACAAGGTGCGCGCCTTCAACGGTTGGGTCATGCCGGTTTTGATGTACTCTTTCGGTATACTCAAATGGACTCAAACAGAACTTGACGCCTTGGATAGAAGGGTCCGCACACTGCTGACTGCAAATCGGATGCATCACCCACGGTCATCGGTGATGAGACTGTATATTTCGCGGAAGTGTGGTGGTCGAGGCTTCTTAAATGCTAAGACCCTGCACAACCGTGAGGTATGCAGTCTCAGGGAATACTTCCTAGAAGCCGACGTGGGGATGCACCGAGATGTGGTCTCAGTGGACAAGGGCCTCACCCCGCTCTCCTTGGCTAACGAGAACTGGCGCAAACCTATAATATTAGATACTAATGACCGCAGGGAGGTATGGCAGAGCAAAGAGCTTCATAGGCGCTTTTACCGGGTCCTACATGGGCCTGATGTAGACCTCTTGGCGTCCGTATCCTGGTTGCGATTCGGTGATCTCTTTGGTGAAACCGAAGGTTTTATCTTTGCGATTATGGACGAAGTTATAATGACGAACAACTACCGGAAATATATTGTGAAGGACGGCACGGTTGACATCTGTCGGGCATGCCACCGTCCGGGGGAATCTATCCGTCACATTATTTCTGGCTGTTCTCGTCTGGCTAACGGAGACTACTTGCATAGACACAACCTTATAGCCAGGATTATCTATCAGCAACTTGCTCTGCAATACAATCTTGTGGAATCGGAAGTACCGTACTATAGGTATGTGCCCGACCCAGTTCTCGAAAATGGCAATATCACGTTGTATTGGGATCGATCTATCATCACTGACAGGACTATTGTTGCCAATAAGCCAGATATAGTGGTGATAGATCGAAAAGAGCGTCGCACAATGATTGTTGATATAGCGGTTCCGCATGACGAGAACCTCGTGAAAGCTGGAAAAGATAAACAGATTAAGTATCTTGATTTGGCTCGCGAGGTTGTCGACATGTGGGATGTGGATACAGCAATCATTGTGCCGATAGTTGTGACAGCCAATGGCATAATATCGAAGAGTCTCGACCAACACCTGAGGAGGCTCTCGTTAGGCAGCTGGATCAAGGGCTTGATCCAGAAAGCGGTACTTCTGGACACGGCACGTATTGTTAGGAGGTTCCTCTCTCAGGAGCCCTGACCACCGGTAGCTTGGACCCTGTTCCCGATACCGGTGGGCTACTATTTTTTATATTTTTAAATGTTTTTATTTATTTTAAGTTTTTATAAAAATATTTAAAAATGTAAATCATATGTATACAGTGTGATTCAAAATACCCCTGTTATACCGAAAACAGTGTATTGTTTAATACACTATTAGTTATTCTGGAAGGTCGCCATGGTCATATCTCAACTTTAAATAATTTCGGTTTTCTCTTACAAAATACAAATAATATTTTAATTTTGCTATGTCGTAGCAACCCTAGATAGGCGGAGTCAAATAAATCAATGACCGCAGGCCGTAGGTATTGTCGCGTCCTTTGACCTGGCGAGCTGTTGCCTCATCGCGCGAGTGAAATGATCAGTACGGTAATTATTAAGTTTGTACATACCATTTTCCTTTTCAAATCCTGCGCAGCTTTACACACGTAGGTACACGTAAGTACACTCATAGTTTTAGCACATGAACTTATTCACAATAAGGACAACAAACACAAAAGGTACACAGAACTTAGACAGTTGTCTTGCTGCTGCAAGATTACCGTCAGTCGCACCTACACACATTATCATGTCATAATATTCATTGTTCGCATTTTCGGTCATGATTCCTCGCAAAATTCACTGCAATCCAACGCGAAACTAGACGATATGCATCCAACTCGAAAGAATGAAGTGAACTAGCGAAATAAATGCCTAATTACTTAACTAGCCTACAATAATAAAAATGTACACAATTTTAGGGATCAATAAGATATTAAGTGAATTCCGATAATAAATAGGTACTATTTTTAAAATAAAATATTGTACCTAGTGATAGCAGTGCACCTACATTTTGCTTACGGTATTTCTGTCCCATGATGTGATAAGCGGCCAGTTAAAATTGTATTATCGAGGTTGACTAGTATTTGTAGCATTAATTACAAATCTTAGTGGTTTACCTATTTTCTGTATTTTTTAAATGATAAAGAAATAAAATACATTGCCATAATTATGAAACAAATCTAATTCCAAAATAATCGAATACAGTATCCAAAAACCCCAAAAAGATTGCCCGGTCTTAGAATAGAATCGCGTTATTATTACACATGTACGGAATCTTTTAGTGATTTCCTTTCCAAGGTGGCGGCGAGCTCAAAGGCCGCGCGCGGCTGCACGGCGGCACGCCAAAAGATTTTTGTAAGCTGAAATGATTTTGAATCTTATTTTTATGATTAAATAACATTCAAAATCATTTCAGTTTAAAAAATCTTTCGGATTTGAAGCATTCTTCAACCGATGCCGATATCCAATAAGAAAGCCGGAAGCAATGGGCGTGCAGTATAGTGTAGGAAATTGCAAGATATTGGTGGCATTTCTACCAATCGGAGGATTAAAACTGCAATTAATTCTTATAAAAATGTATTTCACCAAAGAGTAAAGAAAACAGTTAGGTCGTTCGATATCTTACTTTTGAGGATAGATACCTGTTAAACAAATGGAATTAATTTTCATAGGGAGCTAATATTTATTTTATTAAACTTTTTACTAGGTATTTGTATTTTATAAAAACCTTGTAGTTGGGTTTAAACTGCAGTTTTATGCAGATGTATGTAGCTACGTCTACTTCTACTCTGCGTAGGTATTTCGCATATCATACTGGTATTCAAGACTTAATTCAATCTTGAAAAAAAAAAAATCAACTTGCCTCTCTGATGCAAGAAAATTATAGGCTTTTTACTATTATGTGTTAAGTGTCTTATCTGACGCATTCATCCCTATATCAAAGAAGAGAGAATAGAGGTCAACCAAATTTAGGGTTGACTCCATCAAAAATATGAAGAAAACTTTGACATGTCGAAAGCATTCAAAAACTTTAATGAACATTGTTGGGGACTTCATCTAATGATTAATAATGCACAACAGAATATGGGGCCGCTGGATCAAAAGAGGTATTCTGAGTCACCCTGTATAATAAAAAATAAAGGAAATAATAATAAAAAATAAGGAAATAATAAAAGTTAACATATATTCAAAGTTTTTTTTGTTAATAAATTAACAAAAAAAACTTTGAGTATATGTTAACTTAAATACTACATCACGAGTGACAGATAGAAATATTACAGTGGATAGCGGAGCAAAAACCCAGTTCCGAGCTAGGAATTAACCTGTGTTACAGACACTAGGGCCGCTCCGTCGTCTCACTAGAAATATTACCTCAAACGTCCGCAGTAAAAAAATTATTGAGTTACTGGATTCCCAAATTAGGCATGCCTGTATATAGGGAATCCATATAAAGGTACTAAAATACAAAAGTATGGATGTGCCACTATCACGACTTGCAAGAGTGTGTGTTAGTATGTACTATGTGTGAGAGAGTGAGTGCTGGTGAGGGTGTGCTGTTATGAGTGTGTTTGTATTATGTTATGACTGATGACGATTAATTAAATTAGGCTATTGTTTACGGTAAACGGCAACGGGCGCGTTTTTATTTTATTATTTAATTATACTATCAATATTTTATTAAGATTTCAAAGCGATTGAGTTAATAAAATTTTATTCGTGATGATTAAGGAGGTTTTCAGTAGCTGTGTAATTTAGTTTTAGAAGCCAAGATTTTAATTTTCTTTTTGACTCCATTTTTCTTAAGGGGTACAGGTTTAGGATTTTGTTAATTTTATTGTACAGGAAACTGCTAATAACTTTGTAATGCCGTTTAGCCATTGTCGTTCTGTGTCTGATTGGGGGGCAGACTCTATCCGAGCGACGCTTGCATTTATAGATTGAAGGGTCAAAAGTTAGCGTTGAGTGTTTCCTAATTATTGTTTAACTCCATCGTCAGCCCCACGCAAATAGTTATTATTATTATTTGAGAAAAGTTTTACAAATTAGTCAAGTATAGATTAACATTCATATAAAAGGTACAATAAAACGAATTAAAAGCGTTATTACTCTAGATTATAGATTTGGATCAATAAATTAATTTTAAATATTCATTAAATAAATATGTTTGGCTGAACGTATATTTTGCTCGTGCCTTTTTGCGATTCGCCGTGGCGCAGTAGTAGATAATAATATGTTGAGCGCGCATGTATTTAAAATAAGCCCGCCATTTTACTAATATATACAATAGAATACTGCTGCCATAAGGAAAAAGGACGTATTTTGAAACGGAGAAAAAAATATTTTGTCCTGTTTAAACAATAAGATACATAGGCGGATGCGTCTTTTAATAGTAAGAATTATTAGGTTTTCATTAAGTTTACGCCAATTTAAAAATACTGGTACATGCGACTTTTTTGCTGATTCCGAATATGTAAATAACTCTATTTCGAAAAAAATGTCAGATACGTCTTTTTTCCTTATGACGGCAGAATAGAATAGAATGGAATATTTTATTGGCGTAAAACATGATATACAAGGGTGTTAAATACAAATTGAGGCACAAGCATGTTTAGCTAGGATAAAACCATCACCCTAATTGCGTAACACAAATTCAAATTCGATTCGTCTTGAACCAAATTGCTAATCCGCTACTTCAGGCAAGCCAACTCACATATACACAAACACAGCTCACACACACACACACACACACACACACACACACACACACACACACACACACACACACATACATACATACACACACACAACACACACACTCAAATACACTCGCGCACACACACACAAATATACCCTCGCGCAAAAATAGAAATTTGAACCGTTAATACTAATTTTGTAATCCCTATTTTATTTTAATTTCTTACTTTTACTTTTTTTTTCTTCAATTATTTTTGTACATTATTTTTTTTTTTTATTCATTTTGATTTAAAACAGTCTTTTTTTTTCTTTTTATGTTACATAAAACTTTAATTGTGTTCTTTTTATTACGGGAGGACACTGGCTCCTGCAACACAGTTTTAACTAGTGCAGGAGTCAGAGAATTCCATATTCTGGTGTACAATCGGTTTTATGACAATAAATATTTTTTTTGTTGTTTTTGTTTGTTTGTTTGTTAAAACACAGCATGCTTAGTTCGGAGTCGATCTGTGTAAATCTGCTAAAAATCTCGGCTTCAAGTGACGAATCAATTAATTTAACTCCGGAAAATGTTATTCAAGAAGCACACAATGCCAACAACAGCCTCTTATCGGCTAAATCAAAAGAAAAATACTTTTTTAATATATTTTTTTTTATTTCCTCGCACAATGCATTGTATGATACAAGTGCGTAAGATAATTTCCGCCTCGTGTCGACTCACTCGCTTCGTTCGCTCGTGCTTAAAAATGCCACTCGTCGGAAATCACCTACTTTCCACACTTTTTGTGTGATGAGATGAGCAAAGGTCGTCGATCGGAAGATATCGTCATTTATGTAGGTCAACGTGGCGAAGATGATGTGAAGATCTGGGGCCTCATTATGAAGTATTTGACTCCGAAAAAGGGTCAGATTTGTATATCTCCGTCTCTCGCTAACACTATAGTCAAATCAAAATCAATCTGCCTAGCCTTTTCCCAACTATGTTGGGGTCGGCTTCCGTTCTAAGCGGTTGCAGCTGAATATCAATATTTTACATGGAGCGACTGCCTATCTGACCTCCACAACCTAGTTATTGGGTAATACGATACTCCTTGGTAAGACTGGTTGTCAGACTTTCGGGCGTCTGACGACCCGTAACGACTGCCAAAGATCCACGAATGACAGCCGGGAACAACGGCTTAACGTGCTTTCCGAGGCACAGAGGAGGCTCGGTATGTAAAGATATCCCATCCACAGACCAACCCCGGCAAGCGTAGCTTAACCTGATGGATCGACCCGTGCGGCTGTTATTACTTAGCCACAACCTCCTCTAATAGTAATAGTATGTTTGTTAAAGCTAATCTCTAGAAATACTGGCCCGATTACGAAAATTCTTTCACAGAAATAAAACTGCATTATTCCTGAGTTATATACGACACTTTTATGTGAGAAATATATTCACGGTTAAAGTGGGAAACTCCATACGAGTGAAGCCGCGGGATGCAGCGAGTTACTTTCGCATTTATATGGAGTATATAAGAATAATAATAATAATAATAACCTGGGACATTATTCACACACGGTCATCTGATCCCAAACTAAGCAGCTCTTGTACTATGGAAACCAGATAACTGATATACTACTTACACTACTTTTTTTTTTTGTAAATTCATACTTATATAGATAATTACACCCAGACTCAGTATAGATGGATGTATCATGTTGACTACCTAAGTAGCTATACGTACTACACACAGACAGATAAATATTATAAAATATTGCCAATAAATTATGATACTCGAAACAGTAGATATTATTATCGAATCTCCATAAAATAGTAGGATTGAGTGCGGACTGATGTTTTCAATCCATTTATTATTGCTGAAATATTTTTATTATCTGTATCTGTGATCGAAAATAGAATCAGATCTCTTGTATCTGATAAATAAGATATTATAAGCTGTCGACCTTCACATCTCAATTACATATAAATAATTATATATCGGGCTTCCCAATATAGCGGTGCTTGTTTCGGAAATCTCATCGGTTATCTTATTTCAATTATCTCAAAAATTCTCGAATTCACGCAAACAGCTACATACTTCTAGCTACAGCTACTTACTCACAGACAATCTCTTACACACGCACACCCTCACCCACACACACCACTTCACGCCCACGCCACTCTCACACTCACACTCACACTCTCATCCTTACACACCCCTCCACACTACTCCTACCCCCACAGTTATACAGTGTCATTTTCATTGTTTTCAAATTCATACTTTGCCACAGCTTAATTTTAACTCCTTTTCATTATTTTTTTTCTCCTTTTTTTAATATTTTAATTTAATTTAATTATTATTATTATACTTTTTTATCATATGAAATCTTAAACTAAAGATATCAAATATTTATCTTAATCTCAATCATTAAAAAATAATTTAATTTGAATATATGTATAACTATTTAGAATCGAATATATTAGGTTGGGGAAAAAGTTTTTTTGCATTATAGTATGTATGAACTTGTAATAAAATCTCTTTGGCTATACTATTTGTATCTGGCTGGTTTTGGTATCATTGAGAGTTTAAATTTTAAAGAACATAATTCCAAATTAAAATTAGGAAAATGTGTGATTTTCATTTGTTTATCGTACCGTCAAGATGAGTGAATCTAATGAAGAAATTCGATACATTTTAAAATTTTACTACAAAAAAGGTAGAAATGCAACGCAAGCCGCGAAAAAAATTTGCGATGTTTATGGACCTAGTGTAGTGTCTGTGAGAGTAGCACAAATTTGGTTTAAGCGTTTTCAATCCGGAAATTTTGATGTCAGATGCACGTCGCTCTGGTTGCCCTATTACGGATAAAATTGATGCCATTTTTGAAAAAGTGGAGCAAGATCGGCATATCAGTAGTTACGACGTAGCTGAAGAACTGGAAATTGACCACAAAACAGTTTTGGCGCATTTGAAAAAAACTGGGTACACAAAAAAGCTCGACATTTGGGTACCCCACGAGCTCATTGAAAGAAACCTAATGAACCGTGTACTCATTTGTGATTCTTTATTACGACGTAATGAAACCGGTTATTTATATAAAAATGGTTATTTTTGAAGAAGCTGATAACTGGTGATGAAAAGTGGATCACGTATGACAAGAACGTGCGAAAAAGGTCGTGGTCAAAAGCCGGTCAGGCTTCACAGACTGTGGCGAAACCCGGGTTAACTCGCAACAAGGTGATGCTGTGTGTGTGGTGGGATTGGAAGGGCATTATTCATTATGAGCTGTTACCACCAGGCAGGACCATCGATTCTGAACTCTACTGCAAACAACTGATGAGATTAAAGCAAGAAGTTGAAAGAAAGCGGCCGGAATTAATCAACAGAAGGGGTGTGGTTTTTCATCATGATAACGCTAGACCTCACACATCTTTAGCCACTCAGCAAAAATTAGGAGAGTTTGGCTGGGAGGTGTTAATGCATCCGCAGGTGCAAGGTCAGGACTATACGTCCTGACCTTGCACGTTCAGATTTCCACCTGTTTCGGTCTCTTCAGAATTCTTTAGGCAGTGTCAGGTTAACATCACGAGAGGACTGCCAAAACCACTTGTCGCGGTATTTTGACCAGAAGTCCCAAAATTTCTATAGCAATGGGATCATGTCCCTACCTACAAGATGGCAAAAAGTTATCGAACAAAATGGTACCTACATATTTTAGTATAAATATAAATAAACTATATTAAAAAATGTTTTGAATTTTCTTAAAAAATGCGAAGAAACTTTTAATATTGGGTTGACTAATAAGTAATGAGCGACATACAACTATTTTATTTGTATTTATTTATTAAATGACTAATTGTTAATCATTAATAATATATTCACCGTCGTTTTCTACTACCATTCGCCATCGATCTGGCAAAGAGTGAATGGCGTCCGCATAGAATTTCGTTGGTTTTGAATTGAAGAAGTCATCTATGTATTGTTTCAAGTGTGGTTCATCGTCAAAGCTTTTTTCCCGTAAATTATTACTAAGTGATCGGCTGAAATCAGTTGGTGCTAAGTCCGGCGAATATGGAGGGTGGGGTATTATTTCCCAATTAAGCTACAATAGTTTTAGCCTCGTACTCTTAGCAATATGCGGCCGGGTATTGTCGTGCAGGAAAAATATTTTGTCGTGTTGTGGACGTTTGCGATGGATGTCAAGCTTCAGTTTTTCGAGTTGATCACAATATACTGTTGCTGTAATCGTAGTATTAGTAGGAAGGAATTCCCAGCTTATTACTCATGTATATCCCACCAGACAGTAAGCATTACCTTGCGAGTATGAAGATCACCTTTTGACGTTGGTTTTCTCTGTTCTTTACATCCCAGCCACTGACGCTTGCGTGTGTGATTAACATAGAGAACCCACTTTTCATCTCCAGTGACAAGATGATCTAACCAATTAAATGTGCGGCGGAAAGATAAAAGTTGTACACAAATCTCAGCTCGGTAGGTCAGCTGATCTTTACTTAATTGATGGGGTACCCAAACACTATATTTGTAAGTCTTTCCCAAACCATGTAAATGATTTTCTATGGTGCCATGAGAGCACTCGAGCTGAACAGCCAAATCGCGTGTAGTTCTTCGAGGATCTTCTTCGATTAATAGTTTTAATTTATCGATATCTATTTCCACGGGGCGCCCAGACCTTGGCTTTGCTTTGCGCTTATCTGTTGCTTCGGAGACTGCATCGTGAGCTATCCTTTGACATATATTACGTGTAGCTTCTGCAGCAGAATGCCCAGATTGAAACTCATATAATAAACAATGTCGTACGTGGGTTTTAATATCACTCATTTCTTTGTGAACTTTAACGCACTAACAGCCAAACTATCAATAACGCGCATGAGCGCGACTCGCTCTTTATATACCCTCTGCTACAGAACGTTCTCGAACCTTTCCGAAAATTCTAGAAATTATAAACTAAAACCCTCATTACTTACATTACTAGCCAACCCGATATTAATATTTATGTTGTAAAAGTCTAGGTGTTTTTATTAAATTATTGCATACAATAAGAAGCATAATAGTAGTAAGGAAGTAATAAGGAAGAAGAAACTGACACCTGAAATACAGGTATTACATACATAGCTCTGGAGTCAGGGCTTCACAATGATTGTAATGTATGTTTTTCAAAATAAATTATTATGATTATTTTATTATTATTATTTTAATGTCTTTTTTATTAAAATACCATACCATACCATCTAAATAATAATTAATTCGCTTTTGCCCGCGGATTAGCCCGCGTGGATGTCGGAAAATAGCCAACGGGAACGTACTACCGGGATTAAAGTACCCTACACATAGCCCTATGTGTTAATCCAGGTAAACAATGTATTATTTTCATTATACATTGTTAGGGTTCCATACCAAAATGTTAAAAAGGAACCCTTATGGAAGGAACCATTATGGTGTGACTTAGTCTGTCTGTCTGTCACAGCTAGATATCTCAAGAACTATTATTAATGATATCAACTTGAATTTTGGAATAGTTTTATATAACATTTTCCCAACTATTTTGCAAATAAGAAAGAATAAAAATGTTTTTTTTTTTGTAACAGGGGCTGAAAGGGGGTCTTAAAAATTCGATGTGGGGTTACTAGGGCATGTGGGATATCATATGAAAGAGCGCTGTTTGCACATTTTCAAACACTTTTTCTTTTTTTTTTTTTAGGTCGAATAGTTTTCGACTTTTGATGATAAGTGTAAAAAAATACCGTTATCCCCCTTTATCTTCGAAGTTTGAAAAATACTGGTATTCAGCTGCATCCGGTTACAGTGGAAGCCGACCCTTACATAGTTGGGAAAAGGCTAGGCAGAAGATGATAACATAAACCTTTCGAAATAAATTCTATAAATGTTTTTGAAAACAGTATCAAAATTATCGCGTAGTTTAGAAGAACAACACGGTCACACGAAAATTGACTTTCAAATATCGGATGTAAAAAGACAATTTCCGAAGCCGAAAGCCACATATTCTACCCATTATTTGGATCATTTTTTTCCACTAGATTGTACCTGGGAATCCACTGGTTCTGGAGATATTGAAGGTCAAAGTCGCAATTTTCTTTTTTAACTTTTTTATGAAAACGAATTCCAAGTGTTATTACTAAACTTTTTTCCAAACACACATTACCTAAATATTCGATTTTTCTTAACATTTGAAGGTACAAAAAGACAATGAATATCAAACGCACACTGCCACAAGTACAACGCGGACGCTTACGCGGGGCCGGCCTCGCGATTGCCTGGCTTCGCGTTACATTGCGCGCAATAAAAAATTGCTGTTTTTTTATGCCTAAAAATAAAAGTCATTTCCCAGCAATAATTTTTGCGCAAAGCTACTTGGTTAGATGTACCAGTATGCATAGTTGACGGCTTTGTGATCTGTCTTTTTACACTCTGCATAATAAAAAGATTATATTTTTTCAATATATAGCCGCTAATCGCACATGGGATGAAATTCATCCCATTTTTTTATTTAAGTAACGAACCACTACGGGAGTAAAGTCTTCCCACGCAAATCTGCTTTTGGTTTGAACCTTGTTCCACCACTATTAAGGAGTACTTTCTAATTCCATACATTTAGTTTGATGCACTATCTATTTTCGAGGAATTTGAGGTACGCCAACCCTCTATGCGACTAGTCAATCGTCTATGGAAAGATTATTTTTAGTCTGTAGTTGCAAATCTTTTTGTAAACTAAAAGTTTTTGTTCAAATTGGAATGCTTGTAATTAATGAAAATTGTATTAAGGTAAGTGGTTTTATTTATGTTTCGTGCTAAGAATAAACACACCATGCATTTTAAACCATAAAACATATAGGTCATCGCTTGTTTTTTTTAATAGAGTAATTTCTTTGAAAGTGTAACTAAAAATTGTTTTGTTATTTTTTACAACCAATTTTCACGCCACACAGACAAACACGAAAAACACATATAAAAATGTCGCTTTCCGTGTTTGCTGTGTGGCGTGTTTACAAATTCTTCATCATTTCAACACGTACGGGATTGTGCTAAAGAAGCTTTTGGGCAGACAACTTGTAAATACGAGCTACATACTCGTCATATACGCTTGTTGCGATTGCTTGCGGTGTGTACCGTCCATTAGTCTTATATAGAACTCTGCATCTGGTTAAGGCATTTTAAATAGAACTACTCTTTGCCCTCGGTGAAAGGATAGTCGCGTCACTAACGTGAAACAAAGACTAGAATGTTTTACTCCATATAATTTTCTGTTTTTATTTATTTCATCCAAATTAATGTCTATCTCATGAAAGGTTTATTCAGCCGTGTGATTGATTGTCGTAACGAATATTTTGTCGACTAATAATACTGGTAATCACAGAAAAGAGCGTCGCAATTTTCGGAACACGGCACAGAAATACAATATTATTTTTCGAAGGCAATGATTAATGTTTTATGTTAGTAGCTATAAGAAGAGCTTATTGTAAACCAGCTTCTATACTACTTAATTCTACCAGTTTTACTGTTGATTAGGGATTAGACGTACCTTATCAATTTCAAAGCTTTCATTAGACTGGGCTCCCAGTGTGTAGTGGCTGATTTCCACTACGCACTGGGAGCCCAGTCCAATAAAGAATAATACGGATCGCATTCTAACTCCTGATATGTGTTGTATGTTCAATATGATGCTGATGTTGCCATTGCCAGTGAGTATTGTGGTCAGCCTCCCCCCTCCCCGCCCCTGTTAACATTGTTAGTATACTTCAAAAGACTATTTATTGGTTTTAATCATGTTTATTTTTATTGAAAAAATATAGGAATCAAAAATAATCTTTACAATCTGAATAACAGCAGATTTTTTTTTTTTTAATTCTTACAATCATTGTCAACGCATTTGCACAAAGATATACACTTCAGTGTTCCTTTTTTGCACGTACATGATATACTGCGATAGTTACATAAACATTTACATGGATTTATTAAAACATTCGGTAAATATTTCTTTGTCATTTGCTTAGGGTAAAGGTTGCGTTTTCGTAGCTCATAGCCAAATTGTTGGAAATAAATGTGCTCAAATAGCGGTTCAGAAGAAGTTGTGCTGACGCTCTTGAATAGTGTAATAATGTAATTACACTGCATCAAAGGTACATATCACTCTTGACAAATTTAAGGCCGCCTATGTTTTGGCATATCAATTTAGTCATAGTTCATCCGCTGTTGTTGTTTGGTTTGAAGTTGTAGAGCCCATTACCCGAAGCAGTAAGTGTATCCTGAACAAAATCCATCGATGCGCCGTTTAGAACTAGCTTTTTGATTCCATTGCGATTGGTGGTATCGCAGCCTGATAAAGAATGCAATGTAGAATATTATATATACCTACTGGATGAGTTTTTTTACCGTCTTTAATAAAATAGGGTTAAATAGGTGAACGGAGTAGATACCTGTGGCATACCTAGTTTTTTTTTTTTTGTTTTTTCAATAGCTTAGACAGAAATTGTTCTAACAATAAACATTAAAGTAAACTAGAACAATAAAAACAGAAGTTAAAAAAAAAACTTTATAGATCGTTAAAAAATATCGAAATTTAAAACATATGCACAGACGCAGGGTGCGTAGTGCGTATGATTTTAATTTAAATTTAAAAAAAATACTAGGTTTGCCCCTAAGCTTCTACTCCGTTCACCTAGGTATTATACCCATTTTTTTTCAAGACGGTAAAAAGTCATCCACTATAGGGTGTCCGTGTAAACAGTGTACTCATCATTTTTAAAAACTTTTACTAGGTATGGGACCAAACCTGAAATCGCGAAAAAAATCTGCTCGTCCCAACAGCTGTTTTTTTTTCGCGATTTCAGGTTTGGTCCCATAGTAAGAGTTGTCCATAATGATAAGTACAATGACCCCCTAAAAGGTTGCCACTGTTTACACTTACTCCCTGTATTTTCGCCAAGAGGCTGTGCAACTACATGCCTGAAGCCTGGGATTACTACAACACATATTAGAAGTCAAAATGCGGTTTGCATATTTTGTAAACGAAAACCCCATTTAGTCTCAGATCCGGCTGCAAGATTACTACGTTCATGTGATTTTTAATCAAAATCCAATTTTTATCCTACTAATATTATAAATGTGAAAGTTTGTATGTTTGTATCTTTGTTACTTAATCACGCAAAAAAGGGCTGAACGGATTTGGATGAAATTTGGTATACAGATAGTTTATAACCTGGATTAAGACATAGGAAACTTTTCATCCCGGTAGAAGGTTCCAGTGGGATAATTTCCGACATACACGCGGGCGAAGCCGCTGGCAAAAGCTAGTATGTATAGAACAAGTGGGGAATTAAATTTTTGCTGGAGCTTGAACTATATTTCGAATTTCGTTGTAGACATTCGAATTACGAAACGCAGTATCGGTAAGCTACTGAAAATCTTACGTCAACCCCACCTTATGTCGATCCAATAGATTTTTGACTTTTGTATCATCATTGTCGCTGATAAAATTTTACTTTGTCTATACTAAATTTAAAAAAAACTTTTTAGCAAAAAATAAAACCGACTTCTAAAACAAAACACTACAAAGTGAAAAATAACTTTAATTTCGGAAGTCGGTGTCTTTCGTTTTGTATTTTCGTTTTTTGCCACCGACTTCCGAAATTAAAGTTATTTTTCACTTTGTAGTGTTTTGTTTTATAAGTCGGTTTTAATTTTGCTAAAAAGTTTTTATTTTTCACTTTTTAGTTGTGGAACCTACCCCACACAAATTAGAATACATAATTGAGCACAATAATTGTAGATATAGCCATGTAAATAACAGTGATAGGAAGTTATTAAAACATCATCACATCATCCATATAAAATAAGTGGGAAATATACGCATTATTGAAGCTAACTCAAAAACTCCCCAAGCAAAGTTAATAAAATTTATATGGCACCACCTCGGAGGTATACCCTTTCAAACAAAAAAAGAGTTTTCCAAATCGGTCCATCCGTCTTTGAGTAATCGCGTAAAAAACATACAAAAAAAAAACAAAAAAAAATACAGACGAATTGAGAACCTCCTCCTTTTGGAAGTCGGTTAATAAGATTAGACATTTAATAAATCTTTTTACAGTCCGTTCATCCGATTTTGACTGACTTCTAATTCCGTAGGCATAAGGATGGCATTAAAAGCAAAAACGTGGTCACTATACCAACTGCTTACTGCAGCTGCCATTTGTCATGCCACCAAGGCAATAGAAGTCAAAATCGGTTGAACGGATTGTAAAAAAGGTTTATTTAAATATCTAATCTTATTTGAAATGGAGAACGATACTTTACTGGATAATTTTGAATCACACGGCAGTTTCCTATTGCATTTTTAGAGTTCCGTACCTCAAAAGGAAAAATCGGAATCACTTCGTTGTCCGTCTGTCTTTCTGTATGTCGGTCTGTCTTCTGTAAGTCTGTCAAGAGCCTTTTTCTCAGGAACGCATGGAGATATCAAGTTGAAATTAATATCAAATACGTAGGTCTACGGTGCCTTCCAGCTCTAAAAAAAATCAAGTTTCTAAATAAACGCAATAAAAAAAATGCGGCCATTTATACGAAATATTTTGATACTCGTAAATAAATCAAAACAACTATGTACCCGTGGACCTAGAATCATGAAATTTGGCAAGGAACAAGGTCTCACAGCACAAGTAAAGGAAAAAGTCCGAAAATCGTTAATTTAAAGTTTTATCACATAGGAAATTATTTTTGCTATTACAAACTTACATTTGCTATTGGAGAATTGACCGCGACGTATGGGAGAACATGCTTTTCAACTACAAAGTTAAGTTTGTTTTTGGGATAAAAATTCATACCTTCATTTAACTGAAGGTATTATGTTTTTCAACGTATAATGATCATGAGTTAAGGTGGTTTTCAAGACACGCGCTTATATTTATCAAAGTTTGTTAAATCAATTAAATTCGATACCCGCATCAAGCGGTTCTCGATATTTTGTTTTGCTTTTCGAACAAAAAGTTAATTAAGTTACTATGTAACATAAGTTCTGTAAACCGTGTTGTTTTAAAACCTTTATCTACACTTGCCATCTCCGTAGTCATCGAACGAAAAAAATTAAATTAAATTTTTTTATTATTTTAACCCCGACACAAAAAAGAAACTTTAAAAAGTAAAAAAAAAAAAAAAATCTCTTGGCCTTTTAACTTCATTAAAAGTACCTATAAATATTTTGATGATGAGCGTAGCCGCGTCGGGGCACCGCTATGTGAAGAACTATAATTAGTTATATCTATAATAAATAAATAAAAGATAGAGTTTTTTGCAAAAACACGAATCGCTCTAGTAATATTACAAAACGAAACGTTAGCTATTATGAAATAAGAAAGCTGATTGGCCGGTCGGAGCGCCTAAAACAAGACCTTCATAAATTATAGCTCAGAACCATCTCGATCTCGGCAGCTTTCAAACCACATCAAAATCGGTCCACTTGTTTAGGAGCTACGATGCCACAGACAGACACGTCAAACTTAGAACACCCCTCTTTTTTCGTCGGGGGTTAAAAAGTTTCCGTTTGAGAGAAGTACTGTACCACGATTTTGTAATAATACCCCATTTACATGATGCAAGTGTTTTGCCTGTGGCATACAATAAAATTGTAGCAACAAATGACTTGCATCGCAAATCATTGTAAACCAGACCTAACCGTGTAAGGTGCTTGAAACTTCATCAAGCTCAGTATCTACACTGTTATTGCTAGCCAAAATCAATCTACCTAGCCTTGTCCCAACTATGTTGGTGTCGGCTTCCAGTCTAACCGGATGCAGCTGAATACCAGTATTTTACATCGAGCGACTGCCTATCTGACCTCCACAACCCAGTAACTGAGTAATTAGAGTCCCCTTGGTAAGACTGGTTGACAGACTTTCGGGCTTCTGACAACCAGTAACGACTGTCAAAGATCCACGAATGACAGCCGGGACCAACGGCTTAGCGTGTTATTGCTGGCCATGAAAACTATTATTTTCGTCTTCAATTCTTGTCAAACACCAAAACAAGAATACCTACCGACAAACAGTCTTTCGCACACACAAACAAACATAGTTTGCTTTTTGCTTTTGCCTACTTTTTTTTTTTTAAATCATCGGTTACGCACCATTTTCTTTCAAACTTCTTTTTTTTAAACCCATGAACGTCGACTCTAGCTGCTGATAAAAACAGGATAGAATATTGGTTGAAAAGCATGCATAGCGCTCTGCCACATTAACTTTTTCATCATAATTTATGGCAATTATTATAATGCTGCAACATGTCTGGAATGTTGGCATTTCGTGCAAAAAAGTTGTGTGAATTTTGTTTGTTATTACGGGTAAAAAAACGATGTTTGTATAGGCATTGTATTGTATTTTAAAATAAATTGACGATAAAAGATGACCTTGAGTACCCACCTAATCTTTGAAAAATGTGGGTATTTTTGGAATACTTTTGTTTTTATTTTATTTTTCTCAGGCCCGAAAAATTCTTTGAAATATTTTCAGCTGATATTGAAAAGAAGATTGAAGAGTTGCGATAACGACAGCTGGATAGATATTTAATATAAGTAGGTATATTCAGTACGAAAACAAAAGTCTAGACAGACGAGACGCGACAGCGCGACGCGAGACGCGACAGCGCGACGCGAGACGCGACAGCGCAGGCCTGTGATTGACTAATTTGTTGACCACTTTCTATTTTATTAATAATAATAATAATAATAATCGGCAATCATTGTGCCGCTAGTCGTTACGGTCAATGGTCTTATCGCTAAGAGCCTCGACCAACATCTCAAGAGGCTCTCGTTGGGTGGATGGGTGAAGGGCCTGATTCAGAAGGCAGTCCTCCTTGACACGGCGCGTATTATGAGGAGGTTCCTGTCTCTGGGGCCCTAACCACCGGTAGCTTGGACCCTGCTCCCGCTACCGGCGGATCACTATTTTTTATATGAACGTTTTTTCCGAACGTATACAACCCTAATCTCTTCAAAGTGAGAGTGAACAGGCTTCTTCTGGGTAAGCTCACTCCATCGTCGACTATGTCTCTGTCACCTCTGACCTAGACTAGAGTCAAGAGCAAACCCATCACAAATAAAAAAATAAAAAAAATATTTTAAAATGTTTTTTTTTATGTTTTTTGTAAAAATATTTAAAAATATAATAAAATAAGTTTAAAAAATAAATAAAGGAGATAATAATAATAATATCCTGGGACATTTTTCACACATGGTCATCTGATCTTGCTGCGCTTGACTCGGTGGAACGCAGAGCTAAGAAGCTCATTGGCGACGTAAAACTGGTGGATGCCAAGCTTCACAGCCTTGACTCATCGCCGCAAGGTTGCCTGCTTGTCGGTCTTATACAGATTGTACTTCGGTGAGTGTGCTCAAGAACTCCATGCCCTCATTTCACCGGCCCCCTTCTACCATCGGACATCTAGACACACTGCTAGTTACCATTCCTAGCTCGTTGCTATTCCACCAATTCGCATTGTTTCCAACGGACATTTATAATGCGCACAGCAAAAGAGTGGAACTCTCTACCTGCGTCTGTGTTTCCGAACGTATACAACCCTAATCTCTTCAAAGTGAGAGTGAACAGGCTTCTTCTGGGTAAGCTCACTCCATCGTCGACTTTGTCTCTGTCACCTCCGACCTAGACTAGAATCAAGAGCAAACTCATCTCACATACAAAAAAATTACATAATTTCTTGTCTCCTCTTCTCCATAGGAAACGACCAATTGGACGTTCCATAAGTGCCCATGTGAAATAAAATATTTTGATTTTGATTCTAGTAGAACAATTTCTATGAAAACTTCATGTAAATTATTGTTCTAGCAGAATCGCTTCGCACCGACGAGTCTCGCTTGTCGAACCTTAATTTTAAACGTGTCAAAGTATCGGAATTAGTAATTACGGACGTTAACAATTAACGCTTTGTGGAGAACGTGACCTAACTTTTTTCTTAGAACTTCGGTCAAATAACGAGCTCTGATACATTGCGTTTGTACGCCTGTTGAATGAATGAGTTTTATTCAGACAAATATACAGAGAAAAACATAAAAAGTAAAAAAATGCTAACTAAGGCTTTAAAGCAGCCGATTACTTGTGTTTTGTGTCATCCGTGGTATGTATCTCCCTTTGACTACTACCCTTTGACGACTCATTAATTCTATGTAAGTAACTGAAAGCGTTATATAATTATATTATGTTATTATAATTATATTATTATATATAATTATCTAATATACATTTGGGAACCTAGATATTATGTATTCCAATCGGAATAAATACACACTACCTTAAGAATATATTTGATTTACAAATTATTTTGGTATTTCGTTTGTATGAACTACGCATGCTCCGGGGGCATCTTAATAGACTTTTGTGAGCCTCAAATAATGTCGTGTTGGTCTTCTAAAAGTACCTGCGGTATCATTACGCACTGCCGTAATCAGTGAAGTCATTTTCCAGCAATATTTTAAACTAGCTTCAAAAAAGGAGGTTATCAATTCGACATGTATACCTATGAAATTGCTGATTTACATAGAAACAATTCAAATATATATATATATATATTTTTAAGAAATATTCTCGATGCACTTTTGCCATTTTAATGAAATTTCGTTGATGTCTCTGCTATAGATATCCTGGGAACAGGAACCGATAAATTCTTTGAAGGCGTTTTTCACCACCTCGTTGGTTTTGAAATGTTTCCCCGAGGCTCATTGTTGAGATAAAAATTTCCAGAAAGGAAGCGATCAAACCAAAAACATACCGTGCGTTCACTTGCGGTACCTTGCCCATACACGTCGATAATATTGCGTCTGTGCTGTGTTGGTGTCACGACGGAACTCGTATTCGAAAATAGCGCGCAATTTCGATTTTTCCATGGTTACAGAAACATCGCTAACAAAGAAAAATCGAAAAGCGGGAAAACAAATGAACATCTGATTTTTTTTTCTTAAATGTCTTGCTATAATAATAAAATAATGAATGAATGAAATAATGAATTTGGAATTCTAAATAGAATGATAGATACTGATCTTCACACTAGCCGGTATCAAAAATCTGCAATTTCATAGGTAAAGACTTATTATTATTGGAACTGCAATATATTCACATATGCAATATATACAAAAAATTGTATGTAATAATCTATTAGGGCTTCCAAACAGACATACACATTTTTATAGGGGTTTAGAGAAAAAACAAATATTGCAGTTTTTACTAAAAACTAAAACTTACGAAATCAATCTGCCTAGCCTTTTCCCAACTATGTTGGGGTCGGCTTCCAGTCTAACCGGATGCAGCTGAATACCAGTATTTTACATGGAGCTACTGCCTATCTGACCTCCACAACCCAGTTACTGGGTAATACGATACCCTTGGTAAGACTGGTTGTCGGACTTTCGGGCTTCTGACAACCCGTAACGACTGTCAAAGTTCCACGAATGACAGCCGGGACCAACGGCTTAACGTACTTTCCGAGGCATGGAGGAATCTCGGTATGTAAATATGGTCACCCATCCACAGACCAACCCCGGCAAGAGTAGCTTAACCTAATGGATCGATAAAAACTAAAACTTACGAAATAAAATAATAAAAAAATCGACTTCAAAAAGAAATTAACTCAAAATTATGAAACAACTTTAATTTCAGAGGTTAGTGGGAAAAACTAAAATACAGATCCCAAGACACCAACTTCCGAAATTAAAGTTATTTCATAATTTTGAGTTAATTCAATAAAAAACCAATGTTTTTGAAGTCGATTTAATTTTTTTTTTTACACTGTGTTGTAAAGGTCTACTTACTCTGTTCAGCAGGTGCTAGCTTGACGGTTTCAGCCTGCCCAGGTATCTTCTCGGAGCGCCACAACACCTTCACTATCTGATAGTAAGCCACGGACATCAGCAGAAGTGGTAGTCTGAAATAATAACATTCTTTTAAAATCTGGCCTTATTACCCAAATAGGCGTATATAACGTAAAACTACATTTCCCCAGTCCCATAGTATCTATAATAATAGGGATTACCATCAATATTATTTATACAAAGTGTAACTTAAAAAAACAACCTCTTAAGGGGTCATTGTACTCATCAGTATGAATAACTTTTACTATGGGTCCAAACCTGAAATCTGAAATCGCGAAAAAAAATGAGCTATTCCCTACATTTATGTTCGCATAACTCATCAAAATGTAGGGAAAAGCTGATTTTTTCATAGGGTTCTGTACCTCAAAGGGAAAAAACGGAACATTTGTAGGATCACTTATCGTCGTCTTAACGTATCTGTCTGTCTGTCCGTCTATCACAGCCAATTTTCTCAGAATCTAATGGACCGATTAGTTAAAATTTGGTACACGTATGAATTTCTATGACCCAATCACGGACGTGTAACGTAAATAAATGAATTTTGAATATTGGGGTCAATTTTGGGGGGCAAATAAGAAAATAAAAATAAAAAGTTTTGCAAACTGTACCGTGTGACATATCAAATGAAAGAGTTTACTGTGAGGGTTTCAAATATATATGTTTTATAATTTTAAAATAAATTGTTTTAAAGTTATTTAAGAAAATAGACGACATCTCTGCGCTGATTTGTTGGATTCTTTTTCTCCTCTACTGATTGTTATTTCTCCTCTACCGATCGTTATTTCTCCTGACAAAGTTTATTCTGAATTTATTTATTTAAAACACAATTATAACACCTTTACAGAGTCATCCAAGGCGATGTTATAAGTCAAGCAAATTAAAAAGAAATACTTGTAAGCCAAATTACCTACAAAGAAATAATTTAACCTACTAAAACAATTATAAACATACCAACATTTATAATACAATACCTCTTTCTATTATTATTTGTGCCATTTGAATGAATCTCGGAAGGTTCTGCCCAAATATATCCTCCGACCTCGTTATAATATTAATAATACATGCGGCTCGTGACATAGGGGCAAACTTAAGTAGGTTAGTCCTAGCCGCTGGCACGTCTAACAGAGCGGGGCGGCGGCGCGCTGCTACGCACCCGTCCGGAGCGCGCAGCCGCAGCGCCGCCAGCACCTCCGGGTGGTGCAGCAACCCCTGTAGTACGCGAGCCACATACTTGACCAGCGCGACGTCCCTTCTTACTGCCAGCCTGGTGTACCCGACCATGCCCAGGACGAACAGACTCGGGTACATCAGGGGATAGAAGGGATAAACCCCGTACTGTTTAAGATAAAGAAATCTAACAAATTTATTTTGAATTTTTTCCAACATGAGGCTGTATTTTCCTTCATGCGGGTTCCAAATGATTGCACTTGTTTCAAGGTGACTCCTTACAAGTGCATTATACAAAGTTTTAACAGCTGCAGTATCGGTAAAATCCTTACACTGTCTCAAGATGAAACCGAGATTTCTGAAAGCCCTGCTGCACATCTCAACTATGTGTTTACGGAACATCAGCTCAGATACCATCTGTACGCCCAGGTCTCGTACATATGAGACGCGCGGCATAACTTCGCCGTCCATGTCGTACTGATGCTGTAATGGTGCACGCGCGCGGCTGTAGCTCATCACGCAACACTTCTTAATATTAAAAAGCAACTTGTTGGATTTACTCCATTGGACTACATTGTCAATGTTAGACTGGAGCCGATTACGTTCTGCAGTGTCCTCTACCTTTAGAAATAATTTCAAGTCATCCGCAAACAGTAGACACTTCGCCTCTTTCACGACTGTTGGCAAATCATTAACTATTAAAATGAATTCCAAAGGTCCAATATTACTCCCTTGACTTACCCCGGAGAACGTATAATAAGGTGCGGATTTATGTCCCGCAAACTCGACGTACTGTCGGCGCTCGCCAAGGTAACTAGCAAAGAACTTAAGCAAGTGCGGTGTGAATCCCATAGCAGAAAGTTTGCCCAAAAGTACATCGTTATCCACGGTGTCAAAAGCTTTCCGGAAGTCGAAGTACGCGACATCCACTTGCCCTCCGGCGTCAATGATGGGCGACAGGTAGTTAACAAATGACAACAGGTTACCCCCCGTACTGCGACCCTGCCGTGTTGAGCGTCCGACAGTTGTGAGCTCACCTGCGTGTAAATACTTTTATGCAACACAGATTCAAATACCTTAGCGAACGCCGACAGCACTGCCACCGGTCGGCATCCACTCACATCAGTGCCTGCACCCCCTTTAGGGACTGGGATAACTCGAGTGATCTTCCACTCGTCCGGGTAATGACCCTCCCGCAAACACAAGTTGAAAATGTGCAACAAAGGCTCCTCAAAAACCATACGACAATCTTTGACAATGTAGGGTGGTATGCCGTCAGGACCTACTGAGCGTTTGGGCTTGAGACGCAGGAGCGCCGCGCGCACGTTTGTTGCGCTGAGGCGGTCAACATGCACACGCGCCGCCCCTAAAGCCCCGCCACCCACGCGCTCCGCGGCTACTGGGTCCAAAGTTGGCCGCTTCTCACTGTACACCGAGTGGAAATACGAGGCGAAACATTTCGCCCACTCCTCCTCCTTCAGCAATAAGCCGTCCTTTGTGACATTGGGTTTATTGCGTCTAGATTTTTGACTCCTAATATAGTTCCAGAACGATTTCGGATCCCCTTGTAGGTTCATCTGAAGTCTGTTTTTATAGACTTCATAGGCTGAAGTTATCTTTAATTTGACACGAGTTCGAAAAAAAGAAAACATTTCATAATCACTCTGGGATGCAGTTGTTTTATATAATTTGTGATAACGCCACTTGTGTTTGATATCTTTTATCAAATCAGATGTGTACCATTCTGGATAACTAAACCTAGACCTATGCTTATTTACTTTAACATTTTTCTTAGGAACGCACTCGTCAAGGATCTCATTCAATATTTTATAAAAGTAATTTAAAGCCGCCTCGGAGTTCTGAATGCTAAACAAGAACTCCCAATCGACTAGCCTAAAAGAATGGTACAAACATAGAAAATCGGCTTTATTAAAATTCCACCTATGTCTATCGAATGACGAATCACTTTCAATCTGAGAAAGCCCCCGGCAACCCTCTGGTTCCCGATGAGAAAGCCTAGCGCTAATGACCAGCGGCGGATGTTGTGTATCAATATTAACTAAGGGTTCCTCAGAAAGTTGTACCCCTAAGTCACTTACCTCAAACGTTGACAATACCAAATCTAAGGTACGATTATTAATGTTAACAACATTATTTACCTGCTGAAATCCACCGTAGGCAATAAAATATTCCAAATAACTTTGAATTTCTACCGTCGTAGACGGCATATTAAAATCACCCAACACTAAAACTTTGTCATGTTTAACACAAACATTCTCTAAAATATGAAATAAATGCATATACTCAGTAGCATCACATTTTGGCGGAATGTAAACAACACAAAATAAGAACAGAAAATTATTTTTTCTGTATACCGTCGCGCACACAATTTCAAATAAGGCCTTGTCCACATTGTCCACAAAAACACGATTCAAACCCAAACGCGGGGAAGTCGCCAAAAATACTCCTATAATCGTTCTTGTATTTTATAGTTATTTTCGTGTTATCTATCCTTTATATTGCACCTGCCATGTTTTCTCTGCATCACCCTAAGGTTGACTGGTAGAAAATGCCTTAGGCATTAAGTCCGCCTTTGTACGGTATTTGTTATTTTTTACTTGTGCATAAAGTTTTAATAAATAATAAATAAATAAAATAAAATTGACCATTCCTTCCTTATCTCCGAAACTTTAGGAGTTTTTGCCGAATTAAAATATATACTAGAAAATAGTTATATACCTATAGATTACAGGAAACCTATAAAAAGTCTATGGTCTTACAATAACATGGTAAATCTCTTAAAATTGTACGTACAAAGTTACCTTTGTACATTTATAGTTGGAATATATGGGAGAACATATTTTTTGAACTACAATATTAGGTTTGTTTTTGGGATAAATTCAATCCAACTTCGAAACCCTTCATTGTGCGTGGTCCGGCTCGCACTTGATCTGTTTTTTTTTTGCGATTTCAGATTTGTACCCATATTAAAAGCTGTTTATAATGATGAGTACAATGACCCCTTATTAGGTTGTGCGTTATTTAAGTTACACCTTGTAGAATAGAATAGAATATTTGTTAATTTGCACAGAATGTAGGTTTTTACAATGAGATGGGGATGGTTTATAGAATCCTTGTACATTCTACCATATTGGCATGCAAACATTAATTAGGTATTGAACTTAGAAAATACTTATTACTTTTTAATAATTTTTATAACTATAATGTTATTTAAATGCTATACATACAATTGAATCAAATCTGACTTACTATAACAATAATAAATAAATAAATCTAAACTTTTATAACAATACTGCTGTACCAACTTACAATTACAAACAGAGTCCCTACTTACGTACATTGCTTAATAATTAATAACTATTTATCGCTGCACACTCATAATTACACTCACCCACACCCTACACCACCCATATACACATGGGTGTGCAGTCAGTTACATACATTCACACACACTCTCCAACATTCTTGAGTTGCACTCCCTTCTCCTATTTAATTTATTTAAGTATATATATATATATATTATAATTTTTATAATAAATATGTTTTAGGAAAAAATACATACTATATATATAGCAAGGTACATACAAAAGTAAGATATTATAAAACACTTAATTGGCTAACTGACACCCCTCACAAGTTTTGTTTACTTTATAAGATACCCTATAGCTGATCACTGCCTCTTAAGATACAGGTCACCCTAGTTTAAGAGGCAGGGCTCACCCAATTCATGTACAGACCTACTATTACTAGATTACAGCATAGGCAATTATGTAATACTTGTCTTTACTCTTATGTCTACCAGTGTAATAATCCATCTTTTACCTAATTGTAACAACTACATGTTTTCTCGTCTGTAACTTATTTGAAATAAATTAATTTTATTATTATTATTATTAATTAAAAATCTTTATCAGTTAAGAAGTTGGTTACAGAGTAATAGCACCTTTCTAATAGCAGTGAGATTTTTAAAGATTTTTAAAGGTTGCTCTCGTTGTATAATACACATAATCACAAATCTAGGCACTGGGTTGCTACTGAGAAATTCCTTACGGAAAATCCAATAATACTTGGCCCGACCTTGTCCAGTTTTGGAGTTTACTCCTTAAGAATCGATTTTCATATAAGGCCCCCGGTATGGAAAAAATATGAGCAGTGACATACAAGCGAAGCCTTGTCACTTTTTTGTCTTTTGCTTATTTTCAGCCAGTCTTCATTGTAGCGGTAAATCTATCCATTATATTCAAAGACAATCGTAAATAAGGAGTAAACTCCAGTCGTGCGTCGGAGCTGACACACCTTTTTTTTCAGTGAGTTTGTTCAGTGTTAAGTTCCAATTGCCTATAAGTAAAAGGCTGACCTATTTATTGGCAATGGGAACTTACGTCTCACTGAAAAACGGGCCATTTTAAACTAATAAAGGTGGACATAGCTGAAATGTGCAATGTTTTACAGGACTAGGTCACACTATAAGGGCTGTGCGTAAAATGTGTTTTTGTCATATAAAAAACAGTAAAATGATATATTGGTGCTTTTGAAACAGGAAACGTGCCTATTTACCTACAGCTCATTATTCCTTTTCTGAGATAATTGTATTTGTGATAAGGGTCAGGAATGGAATTTACATTAATTTTGATTTTCCTGTTTAGCAAATTCGCTTACAAACAGATGTAAATAAACAAGTAGGCTTTGGCTCAACATTAATTATTGCTGTTCCCTATATATGCGTGCCGGACGTTTGCTGTATTTTTCAGTTTCAAAGAAATTTTGCTCAAATGAAAAGCAATTTGATGCTCCCAGTTTATTTAAAGCCCTCAGCCTTGCAATTATAGGGCTCATTTCTGAATAAAAGCCACGTCAAGGGTAATCTACGAGTATAACTCACGAGTGGTTCGCATTCTACCTACAAAACCGAGAACGATTTGTAGAAATTGAACATTGGGATCAAGACACTAAGGAATTCAGCCACGTTCGAATAGGCTTTGCATTCAAAATTCGATTCCGCAAGGTAGTGTTGTCAGGTGTTTGTTATTTTTGATTTATATCAACGACCTCCCTAAAATTATGACGGAGTCGTGCGTACTGTTTGTCGATGATATATTTGTTGATGTATCATTAATAATTTCCTGTAATGACTTTCAACACCTACATGAAAAACTAAATAGTATAATGTTTAATATACAAAATTGCATGAAAGACCATAATTTAGAAATTAACTACTCAAAAACCAAAATTATGCAATTCAAGCCTCACCAAAAAAAAAAACATTGACTATAATTTTTACGTTTGACGGAATCAAGTTGGAATGCTTAGATAATTATACTTTGTTGGGTCTAGACTTAGATATCCGCATAACCTGGAAAACGCACATCCAAACAATTTAATCAAAACTATCGAGTTTTATATACCTATATGCATTACGTGAGCTCAAAAAAAAAACTACAGATTTAAAAACAGCCCTATCCACTTACTATGCTTATGCATACGCATGGCTTTAGAACGGTATAATCCTTTGGGGAAATAGTGTAGATAGCAATGACTTATCCTACAGAAAAAATATATTAGGATAATGGTTTATATTGACAATGACGTAAGTTGTAGACCGTATTTTAGGAAACTAGACATTCTAACTTTGACATCAATTTATATTTTAGAAATCTGTAAATTCGTCAGACAATATCCAAATTTCTGCCTTAAAATTACGGACCAACCTCGCAGATATGCACCGCGTTCACCATTTGTAAACACTCTAGTAAGACCACAATCCAGGCTAAAATTACACAGCAGAAGTCCTCATGTAACGCCAATTAAAATATACAGTATGTTAACCAACAGAGGGCGTTCCCGTTAACCCGCAATAGTATAGCATCCATACATGCTAAAAAAAATATTACCATTCGAAAACAAAATGGTTTTTATTTTTTTTTAATATTAAAATATTCACTAAAATATTCAAAAAAATATAAAAATATTCACTAAAAATAAAAACTAAATTGCGATGTTTCCGTCCTTCAAGTACGCGTGTACAGAGTGTTTCTTTTACGTATCAATTTAACATTTTTAGTGAATATTTTAATATTAAAAAAAATAAAAACCATTTTGTTTTCGAATGGTAATATTTTTTTTAGCATGTATGGATGCTATACTATTGCGGGTTAACGGGAACGCCCTCTGTTGGTTAACATACTGTATAATAAAATACCGGACGACATAAAAATGGAACAAAATGATAAAATATTTATTAAACGGCTCAGAAAACTACTGGTCGGTAAATACATTTAATGAATTCTCAACTTCAATATTGTATCTATATAAACTTTGAAATATTCAATATTGTTATTTATCTCATTTTAATAGTAATTTGTACTTTCACTGCATGATGCACCGGTCGACGTCATTACGTCAACGCCGGCTGTTGCTGAAAACCAGCGCTGGGGCTCTGTCTCGTATGGGGTCGTGGCATTATGCTGAGTGACGGCCGTTTTGCGTGAATGTGACGCATATTTTCCCCAAACTGGTTCTTTAATTAATTTATTTTGTTATTTTATATTTTTGCGTCATGTTTATCGCAAATAAACGTATGTTCTTTCTTTTCTTTTCTTTCAATGATTTTTTAAATGATGACATCTGTATGGAATGACTTAAACCTTTAAGAAACTTTTGGAAATTTATTTTAATTATTTAAATTTGACTTTTGTTTTTATTTGATTTTGTTTGTAGTTGTTTTTTTATTATTTGACTTAAATTTTTATTATTGTTTTAACCTTTGTCATTACATTATTATTATTTTATTTTTATGAATTGAATTTTAATGTTACTTATTACTATTATTGTTTTATTATGTATACTTTAAATTAATTGAAATTTTAATATCATAATTTGTAATGACGTGTATCACTAAAATGTGATATTATTTATTTAAATTGATTAGTTTTGTAATGAGAATAGAATTGTATCTTTTTTTTATTATAACGTACGTACAATTAATTAATATTTTATTAATTATTTAAAAGCATGCTACTTGTGATATTTAATAAACTGTTGTGTATACTAATACTTTAAAAATATTATTAAGATCTTGTACACACATGAGATATGCAATAAATTTTGAATTTGAATTTGAATACCTTCTAAATCGTCTTGTACCTTCTTTTTCTTCTACCTTCTTTTATTTTTATTTAAAAAATTGTACGTGGAGTTTCTTGCCCATTCTTCTCCATAGGAACTTGTTACGATTTCGAATGGGCCACTTGCTTCATCTTTCTGACTGACCCCTTGTCAATTCAAAGTGCCCATAATCATGGTTGAATTGATATAAATACTAGTCGGAGTTTGAAAAGTCCTGACAAAAACCAGACATTGAAAAATAGTCTGGAGGATTAACTTTTTAATATTACTTTTTTTTTCGGAAATCATTTCACCTTTTTTTTATTCTAAAAAAAACCGGACTGGCGATCCGAAAAGCGGGATATGTCTGTGCAAATGTGGACGGATGGTAACCCTATCGGCGAGGCTTTCCGTGGTTGCTGGTCAACCCGTGAGTGGGTGGCCATACTTTGACATCGGGGCCTTTTCGTAGCAAATTATTCAACCGCATATAGTTTGAAAAGCTTTCAGGTAAAGCCGACCTATTTGGGATAAAGCGTGGGATAAAGGTACGTCCTCGCCTCAAAAATGTACTCCTAAGCAGGCACAGAAATTTCATACTATTTATTGGATTATATTATACATTTTATTAGGGCTCCGTACCTCAAAAGGAAAAAACGAAACCCTTATAGGATCACTCGTGTGTCTGTCCGTCTGTCACAGCCTAGTTTACTCCGGAATTCGATTCGAAATCGAATTCGAAATTCTAATCTAATCAAGTCAAAATTTGTATTTGAAAGCACGTATGTATTTCTGTGACCCAAACACGGACGTGTAACGTAAATAAATGAATTTTGAATACGGGGGTCAATTTTGGGGGCATAAAAGAAAATAAAAAAAAGTTTTGCAAACTGTACTGTGTCATATGTCAAATGAAAGGGCTTACTGTGAGGGTCTTAAATATATTTTTTTTATAATTTTAAAATAAATCATTTTAAAGTTATTTAAGAAAATGGACGAATATTGAAAATTTTGAAAAAAATACCAAAAATAGTTCAATATCTATAGTGTATATTACAGGAAAACCTATAAGAAGTCTATGGTCTTAAAACAACATGGTAAATCTCTCAATATTGTGCATACAAACTTACATTTGCTGTTGGAATGTATGGGCGAACATGTTTATCAACTACAATATTAAGTTTATTCTTGAGATTCATCCCAACTACGGAACCCTTCATTGTGCGTAGTCCGACACGCACTTGGCCGGTTTTTATAAATTAAAGTCGCTTTTCGTGCCTGTCTGTCCGCCCGCGTTGTTCTTGTAAAGTCGTGCCTCCTGCGCGTGTTTTTTTTTTTTTTTTGAAACATTATCATAGTGTTTTTAATACATTTTTCCTAACAATTATCGAAAACAAAGTCTTTTGCGATGCCTATGTGTAAGTTTTTTGTCATGACAGTGGCATTTTATTCTCAATACATGATTCGAGAGTAATAAGTTCTCAGAAATTGTAAATAGAGTGTTTTTTTGGCACATTATACAGAATAGTTTATATCTATTTAAAATTATGGAATGGTTGGCGTATGCTAGCAGTGTCACGGTTATTTTATTTAGTTTTATGGGCAAAAATATAATTTATAGTGTTTAGGTACTGGATTTTACTTCTTAAAACAATACAATTATAAATATCATAATTAATTTGATTAATAGGTTACAAATAGAGAAATTAATTGTTAAGAATATCAACACACGACTTCAATTTGTCGTGATTATGTAAATCGGATGACAATGCAATATTATTAGGAGATGTAGCTGATCTGATGATGGAGCCGGAAGGCAGCCACTGGTTTCCGAAGCCATCTTTCTGCTCTGATAGTGATGCTGCAGAAGCAGTCCCGCCGACAGAAGGAACAGGCCCGCAAGCTGGAGGAATAGTTTTGGCGTGACAAAGAGGAACAGGCCCGCCGACAAGAGGAACAGGCCCGCTGGCTGATGGAACAGCTTCGGCGTCACAAAGAAGAGCAGACCTACCGCCAGGAAGAGCAGATCCTCCTCATGAAAGATTTACATGCGATATTTGGCAAGGACGTAAAAGAAGTTCGGCTGCACGAGAATCGTATCTCCGAGGCTGAAGTCCAGATCGCTTATATGAGAAAAGTGTTGGGAAATCTTAAAGCTGGAAGCGGGACTGTAGCTTCTGTAATTGCTGCACCTTCGGTGCGCGAATATCTTCCTGATCGGCATACAAAATCCAGTTTGAAGCTGTCATGGAAGAAAATTGGTGGTCAAAAGGGCAGGCCATGACCGCACTTACTTTGGGCCTTCGCGACCAGACTTTAACCACATTAGAGAATCTCGGTAAGAATATGACATAGCTGTTTGAGGCGTAAGAACATGTGGAACATGATGAGTTGGAACATGTGCGTGTTCGTGCCCAGATGAAAGACCGTGTGCAGCGCTGTGGTAAAAACCTGCAACAAGAGCTATGCAACTGAATCTTTATATTTAATAAGTCCACTATTGACATCAAACCCCGAGCATTTTGTTTATGTGGTACAATCCAAACTCAAGTTACGAGGGTTAAAAAAAAACCCAATTTACGAGGGTTCAAAGAAAAGGTAGGTTCACGCTTCACTTGGCTCGTCTTGGCGGGGGCACTACCGTGCCCCCAGTTTATGATATTCAAAGTTTGAAACAGTTCAGAGTTTCAATATGGATAATTCTAAGAACTCTTAAAACTTAATGGTGCTAATATTACTGTGTTACACCACAATTGCTTATCAGTGACTAACTTAGTATAACTTGTAAGAAACTTTAGATACAGTTGCTCAATGAACTATGAAACAGTGAATATTGTTGTGGTAATTAAATAGTATTTTAGATTAATTCCACGCCTATATAACCTATATTCCCCTAAGGATTAGGCAGAGGAGCACCTATATAGTACACCCACATTTCACCAGCTAAAGCAAAAATTATGTAGGTAATAATGTTAAAAAAAAAATTAATCGACTTCAAAAAGAAATTAACACATAATTATGAAATAACTTTAATGTCGGAAGTCGGTGTCTTGGGATCTGTATTTTAGTTTTTTGCCACCGCTTTTCGAAATTACAGTTATTTCATAATTTTGTTTTATTTTTTTCTTTTGAAGTCCCTGTTTTATTTTTTTCTGTTGAAGAAGAAGATTTTTAAAATTTTTAGTTTTTAGTATAAATTTAAATATTTGTTTGTAATACGTAGTTAATAGTTTTGTTATAAATATTGCACTAGAATTTGATTAAGGTTTTGAGATGTTTTCCCTTTGATACCACACCCGTAACTCGTATCAATAAGCCAGGCCATCACACTTACACGTATTAGTTCATTATCCTGAACACTACTTAACCGATTTTCATGAAACTTGCACTGTTCCCTAAGTTGAAGCAAATGTAAGCTAATAAAAATAAAATCTTCGCCATCCAATTAATAGTTTTGGAGAAATCCGTGAACAAACATCAATCAATTTGCCTAGCCTTTCCCAACTATTTTGGGGTCTGCTTCCAGTCTAACCGGATGCAGCTGAATATCAGTATTTTACAAAGAGCGACTCCACAACCCAGTTATTGGGTAATACGATACCCCTTGGTAAGACTGGTTGTTAGACTTTCGGGCTTCTGACAACCAGTAACGACTGCCAAAGTTCCACGAATGACAGCCGGGACCAACGGCTTAACGTGCTTTCCGAGGCATGGAGGAGTCTCGGTATGTAAAGATGGTCACCCATCTACGGACCAACCCCGGCAAGCGTAGCTTAACCTGATGGATCGACCCATGCGGCTGTTATTACTTAGCCACGAACTTCTGCGTGGACAAACATATATACACACAAAAATACATATATCTATAAAATTTTGCATATTTGTTTGGAAGCCCTAATAGATTATCATATGTGATTATATTGCAGTTCAAATATTACATACACATGTGTCGAATTGATAATCTCCTTTTTTGCAGTCGATTAAAAAGATGGAGCTACGACTGATATTTGTTGTAAAAAACCTTTTTCTGTGAATAAATACTTTTTCATTTTTAGGATTCCGTACCTCAAAAGGAAAAAAATAGGACCCTTATGGGATCACTCGTAAGTCTGTCTGTATGTATGTATGCCCGCCTGTCACAGCCACAGATTTGATCCGAATCTAATGGACCGATTTAGTTGAAATTTGGTACACGTTTGAATTTCTCTGACCCGAACACGGACGTGTAACCCTCATATTCAAAATTCGTTTGTTTAAAACGAATTTTGAATATGAGGGTTAATTTTGGGGGCCAAATATAAAAATAAGAAGAAAGTTTTGCAAACTATACCGTGTCATTATGTCAAATGAAAGGGCTTACTGTGAGGGTTTCAAATATATTATATTTTTAAAATAAATTGCTTTAAAGTTATTTAAGAAAATAGACGAAAATTGACCATTCCCCCTTATCTCCGAAACTACTAAGCCTAAAATAAAAAAATAAAAAATACAGAAAATAGTTCTTTATCTATAGATTACAGAAAAACTTAAAAGAAGTCTATGGTCTTAAAATAACGTGGTAAATCTCTCAATATTGTGCGTACAAACTTACATTTGCAGTTAGAATGTATGGGCGAACATGTTATTCAACTACAATGTTAAGTTTGTTCTTGGGATAAATTCATCACAACTACGGAACCCTTCATTGTGCGTGGTCCGACACGCACTTGGCCGTTTTTTTTTCACATTACAAACATAATATCCTATGTCACTAGTCTACGTATATGTACGTTGCGAAGATTATTGGAAGACGGACCCCATTTTTATTATTAGCTCGGACGTGGTCCGATCTGTGATGACGATGACTCTATGAGATAGATGCAATCATATCGCACTTCAAATAATTGCCTATGTTGTGGAAATGATTGTCAAAAGTGTTAAAATATTTGCGAGGTCGACTATACACAAAAATTGTTTTGAGTCCCTCACCAATTTCAAAAGGACTCTAAATAAAACAATACGACTGCCAGAAATCGTTTAGCAAAATGAAAAGAAAATAAAACTAATACGAGAATTCTTCGCGATTCTTCTTCAAATAAAAGAAAAAGACGAATGAACCTTACAGTAGTCACATATGATGTTTAACATCTGACATCTCACCTTGCTTATTAAGCAGCATTAACATTATAAATATGACAGTACCAACCTCTCGGAAAATGGGTTGGTGTAATCTGTCATTCTGACGGCCAACTCTAGCACCGCGAGCGCTCATTGGTCAAATCAACTAGCGCGCGCCCCGGCTTCCTGTTACACACTTCCATCCCTTTTCACGAAATCACTCCCACAGTTTTTTAGTTTTTTATTTAAGATGGGTTTGCTCTTGACTCTAGTCTAGGTTGGAGGAGACAGAGACAGAGTCGACGATGGAGTGAGCTTACCCAGAAGAAGCCTGTTCACTCTCACTTTGAAGAGATAAGGGTTGTATGCGCTCAGATACACAGGCTCAGGTAGTGAGTTCCACTCTTTTGCTCTGCGCATTATTAAAGAGATTTGGAAACGCTTAGTGCGAATTGGTGGAATAGCAACTAGGTAAGGATGGTAACTGGCAGTGCGTCTAGATGTCCGATGGTAGAAGGGGGCCGGTGGGATGAGGTCGTGGAGTTCTTGAGCACACTCACCGAAGTACAATCTGTAGAAGACCGACAAGCAGCCAACCTTGCGGCGATGAACCAATTTATGAAGCTTGGCATCCACCAGTTTTACGTCGCCAATGAGCCTCTTAGCTCTACGTTCCACCGAGTCAAGTGTGGCTAGTTGGTACTTAGCTGATCCATCCCAAAGGTGGCTGCAGGATCGGACTTGCGCTTTGTAAAGCGTTAAAAGCTGTAGGCGTAAAGTATAGCTTCACCCTATTTAGGATGCCCAGTTTCTTGGCCGCAGTTTGGGCTTTGTACTCGATGGTGGCGCCAAAGTTGAGACCAGATGTCAACTCCATGCTTAGGAGCTCAAATAGATTGCAGGAAAGCAAGAGGAAAGATGTTACACATCAAAAAGAAAATTAGCTGAAACCCACTAATCAAGCTTGAATTGTGTATTTACCTATTAAGATTTGACAGCCTTTTTCGTATACAGAATTAAAATTAATTAATTACTCAATAAGAATTTCCGTGTTTTCCACACTGCCATTGAAAAATACGAATTAGTTAGTGAAACGACAAACTCTTGGAATAGTCTGTTATTTTCTCATTGAGGAAAGGTTAAAAAAATAAAAATATGGGACAGACATAATTTTTTTTTTTATGATAAACTGCCAAGTGACCATACCTATAGAAAGTATAGGCAAATATTTAACTAATCCTTTAAAAACTTATTCACCTTCTAATGTAGGCTTATTTAAATTAATGAACAATGTTTATGAATATTTGGGCCTTTTTTAACTTTCTGGCCTTTTCCCAAAGTTACCCCGACCAAACGGGTTAGATCTGTAACCAACCGAGAGCGGTGCCCCGGTAGCAGCGATATAAATAAAAATAAAAAATCATCCAATGGTGACCGCGGGCTTACAATAGTTATGAACCTATAGGATTCAGTTAACATTCGAGCATACATTGACATGACATATGCGGTATTTTATGTATAAAAACGAACACTTGTGGAGTTAATAAAAAAAAGAAACAGTTGTTTCCTTCAAAAGTGCAATACCTACGCGGTCAAAATGTATGGAACAGCATTTTTTGTTTTTTAAGTAGTCAAATTTCAATGCGAAGGTCCAGAATCCTCTGCTGAATCCATGGTAACAGGTTACGCATCGATGTCCCAGCCACCCTGAATAGGAATGCAGCAACTGTCGATCGTAGAACTTTGACAGTCGTTACGGGTAGTCCCCCAAAAGCGGGACCGGCGCACTATGGGAAAATCGCGTAAATTTCGTCTCAAAACTCCGTATGTCAGTTATTTCAAAACTAAATGATCTGTAATTATGCACACATATACGTGAAAGCATAAGGTTTAATAGAAAAAATAATTATTTTGAAAATTATGTTTATTAATTTATTTAAAAAATAAAACTTAAAAAAATACATGCATTTATAAGAAAAAATACTTTTTTTTTGTAATTTACTTACATAAAATAGAATTAAATATCATTGTATAAACAGTGTCTAACGAGAAAAAAATAATGTACAAAATTCAACAAGTCCCTACAGATTTTCGTTGACAGCAAGAAGGGACTTGGCTTCATCGAAAAGTTCTTTCGATATTGTTTCTGAGGTATTTCTCAAACTTGATATATATGGATCAGAAGTGTACAATAAGGTATGGAACACGTCTGTATTGGTAGCCGCTCTTGAACACTTTCTAGAATGATGAAGTCTAAACTTTTTGTAATCCTTGTTGCGGGATTCTTGAGCGTCTTCGGACAATTGTCCAATTGTGACAATTGGTAAAATAGCATAGTACTCAATGATTTTTTCTTCGTGAATAAGTATTTTATGTACGGAGGAAGGCATATAATACCAATTATAAATATTTACGTACAGTTGGGCGGTACTATATGCCTATTCACTGAACTTTTTGAATCAATAGCCATTCCAGATGACATAGTTTGTAGTATAATGTACATTCGTTTTATAAGTTCTACGTCTACACCTGTAATGTCTGCAGAGCAAGAGTAATTCTGAAAAAATCTCCGAGCTGTGTTTCCGTCATTACTATTTCCAGTGCCTTGTCGAGGTTTATCGATATGCAGTCCCATTTCCTCCCTAAATCGCTTTTGTAACAGTTTTTCTTTTCGTCTTTGTTTTTTTTTATTTTCTGGTGTAGTGGCTGACCACTTTTGGAAAGACAAGTTATAGGAAATGTGTAAAATCATCTCCATACTTCTAATCCAAGCGTGTAGTGTTGACAGTCCATATTGAAATGAACTTTCATTGTCCTGTCCTGTCCTAACTGCCTCTAAGTTATTCATTTGCCGAGGAGTAGCACCACAAATTGTACAAGAAGCGCTCGAAGGAGTTTCAGTTAAAACTTGTGCTACTTTGCCATCAATCATGGTTAAAAACAGGTTATGAGTAATTTCAATTACTTCATCATTCTTACGAGTATTTATCACGGAAGGAGACAGGTTTTTAATTTGATTTTTGATATCAGCCACAACAGACGTGGTTTTTTCAGGAGTTTCTTTGGCAAATTCTATCAATATAGGTCTGCAATATCTTACGGATGAGCAAGTTTCATTTTTCCAAATAACAATATTAGTTGTCTCATCTATGAGTTTAATGGGTACAAGTGAAGCAATAAAAAGGTTCGCATCTGATATGAAATCGCTTTTTTCGGGCAAAACTTGCTTGTATTCACTTTGCCCTGATGACCCGTCACAACCCCATTTGCAGAATAGTTTCAACTGTCTTAAACCGTTTTTGTAAACTGAACCAATTAGTAATATACGTGCCACAGTATGATCCAATAAGTCCTGCAGATTGACTTTTGCACTTATGTTAGTAATGGTTATGCTCGAATCTGGTGGGTAACACATCTTCTTCGCTTCGGCTAAAGTTGGATAAGAAGGAAACACTGAGCAGTTTTTGTCCGCCAAACAAATTCGAAGTTTCCCATACTGTTCTTTGTTAAGGTCTAAGTCAATAAATGTCCGTAGTGCTTCTTCCTTTGTAAAAGGTGTAACGTCTTCAGGGTTCTCAGTTATGAATTTAAGAAACTTTTTCTTATCATTTTTTGACGCAGTTCGTATAATATTAACAATTGTGGCCTCCTCCGTCTCACCCATAGACTGCAACTCCTGAGCATATGCATTGAGCACACAGTCCAATCCGTACTCTTGTATTAATTCCATGTTTTTTCGTTTCTTTGTTTTTTCTGAAGATGCTTCGTATGGTTTTGATGGTCTGCCACGTGCACTGCTTCCAGACGTATTAGGGTCATTAACTGTGACTCGACACTCCAGTGGAACACGAAATTCACCATTTAACCAGTCGACGTTATTACTTTCAAAGCGTTCTCTTTTCCGGGATGCATTTCTCCAGCGTTCGTTACATTTAGATACCAAGTTTCTTTGAATGTAGGAGACCACAGTAGCCATATCCTCTGGTGACAAATTGAAATTTTCTTGCAAGTAGTCTTCTATATTATTCCCATTTATCAACAAATTGCACAACTCTCGTTTACTACAAACAAATTCACCCATTATTTTCAAATCAGATAACTTCTGTGAATATTTGAAAATAGGTATTAACTGCTTTTTTAAGGCAACTGAATTTCTGACGAACGACTGTGGATGTTTCAGGGTTCGCCTTTCTTTTATAGGCCAATGAAATAGTGCTATGTGCAAAAAGATAAGAAACTAATATTTGCACTCTTCCCATAACCAACATGTTTTTAATTTGACCCTAATAGATAAAGTGACCATATTTTATCAAATAAGGTGATCAAAACTGTATCAAAATCACAAATAACTATTAATAATACTCATCACTGTAATCACCATTTTATCAATTTGACCTTAATAGATAACAGATGATTATGTGAGAAGTAAAAAGATATTGGAAAAAAATAAAAATTTTATCTCGCGATATGTTTTGGCACCGTGTCAGAAAAGGCGCAAGTATGCGCAACTTTTTTTTTCTCCTTGAGTAAACTAATGTATAAAGATTGTAATACAACAAATATCTCGACATCGGCAAACAGCGGCAAACGGGTAAGTCTCGTTAAAAAAAAAAGTAACTGAAAATTATACCATCTTAAACTATATTGGTTAATTTTAATTTATTTATTTATTATACAGAATATTATTTAAGAAACGTTATGAGGAGATTATAAGCATTTCAAAAATGTATAATACTTATACATTTAGACCAATAACTTTCGAGTAATGTGGCGTTGAATTGTAGTAATGTATTGTGCCAAAATCACATCATTGAACATGAGTTAGCTTTGATGCCTTTTATATACATTATGGTTAGCAAAAAATAATTAGAAAAATATAGAAAAGAAAGCTTATTTATAAGACTAAATTAATTAATTAGTTTTACTCCATAACAACGACTTTCACGTGAAACGGTTTTGAGACGGCCTTGTATGGGGCTTTCCCATAGTGCGGCGCACGAAAGTATATTATGACCCGTCTTGCCAAGTCGCGTTACCTCGCATTCTAACCGAAAAGATCGTCCATGTAGATTTTCGATCATCGCGTTCATTATGTCACTCATTTGTTCGGAAAACTAGAAGGCGCCCTCTATCGACGTGACCACGCGTTCAGGTTCGCTGAGCAAAATGAACACGACGGTCACATAGTCGCGCGACGGGTGCTGCATTCTGGACATAGATAGCGATCGCTTTACTGCCTATATCGGTCGCAAAGTCCTAGTGGGGTCCCTAGACGGTCAAAATTGCATGACAAACACGAAAAAACACATACATACTTGTCAAGCAATTTTGTTCGTCTAGGTACCCCACTATGACTTTGCGACAGAATTCGGTAGTAAAGCGCTCGCTATCTATGTCGAGACTTTAGGCCCAGATGAAAACCGTTGTTCCACTCATGATATCGCACGTAAGGAGAATCGTGTTACCCAGTAACTGGGTTGAAATGTTTAAAAGTTTAAAGTTTAGTCGCTCCATGTGAAATACTGGTATTCAGCTGCATCCGGTTAAACTGGAAGCTGACTTCAACATAGTTGGGAAAAGGAGATAGATGATGATCTGTCCTAAATACATATACTGTCATAGGGACCGAACGATTATACAAACAAACCTGATAATTCTGTTCAGTACATTTATGTTCGCATAATTCGTCAAAATGTACTGAACAGCTGATTTTTTTTCGCGATTTCAGGTTTGGTCCCATAGTAAAAGTTGTTCATAATGATGAGTACAATGACCCCTTAAGAGAGTATAACAATAAGAAGTAGTCCAAAATTACTTTGCACAAATCCACCGACAAGTAAAAGAAAAAGGCCTTTAAATATTTATTATATTTTTGGTCATATTAGTGGATCGAGCCTGTGCGAAGCCGGGCGGGTAGATCGCTAGTAAATGATATATTTTCCAAAAACAGAATATTTGTTTACATGTTTGGAAACTAAATTGAAAACGTAGTAGGTATAGTAAAAACCTAGCTTCATTTCCCAGCAACGAAGTGTGGATCGACATTGTTGTTGTTGCATTTCTCGATATTTTATCACTAAAATATTTAGTTATCCCTGGAGGAGCTCGTGGCTAAGTAATAGCAGCCGCACGGGTCGATCCATCAGGTTAAGCTACGCTTGCCGGGGTTGGTCTGTGGATGGGTGACCATCTTTACATACCGAGACTCCTCCGTGCCTCGGAAAGCACGTTAAGCCGTTGGTCTCGGCTGTCATTCGAGGATCTTTGACAGTCGTTACGGGTCGTCAGAAGCCCGAAAGTCTGACAACCAGTCTTACCAAGGGGTATCGTATTACCCAGTAACTGGGTTGTGGAGGTCAGATAGGCAGTCGCTCCATGTAAAATACTGGTATTTAGCTGCATCCGGTTAGACTGGAAGCCGACCCCAACATAGTTGGGAAAAGGCTAGGCAGAATGAATGATTTAGTTATCTCTGAAGAAAGGTCAGGCTAACTTAATTTCGTCCCTCTACATCGGAAAAACGAGTGAAAATTATTTTTTCTGGATATTTTAATAATTTTTAAAATTACTTCACCTCGGTTAAGTTAGATGAAGTTTTTCTTTGCGCTTAATCCGCATTAAAATCAAATATTGCTTGTTACAGGTGGAAAGTTAGTTCTTACAATGTATTACATAAAGGATCGCTGTAACATACATACCTTTACGGTATATAATATTTTAGAGTACCTAATTAATTATTTTTCCCGACGGGAATAAAAGGAGTGAGTTTATCAGTTAAGTACGTCCGCCTCAACCCCTACTCGAGCACCGCTGAGCTTGTAGCTTTCAAATTCTTCCCCTAATAATCTTAATCCAATCCAGCCTGTCCCTTGCTATCCTGCCCCTACGACGCCCTAAGCCGAGGTCCGTACCGCACAGGGAGTGCCCTTAGCGTGTAGTCGCTTAGTTAAGTATAACTATTATGCCCTGGGTGGAGGCCCTAATTTATTGGGGGCACCCACAGGAAAGTCCGGTTAAGCAGCCGACAACGTCCTATGTAAACCTGGTGCCATTTTACAAAAAAAAAAAAACAAAAGTAAGTTCGAACTACGAAAACCGCTCGTAGGTACTGCTACGAAATAAGGTCGCTGTCAAAGTCAAATTGTTAGCAGTAACGTGTGGTTTACTACACACAAGGATCGCGGTATCGCCTTTTCCGCTGTTGGGTTTTCAACTTTCGGCGCTAAGCCGACGCTCTTGTATTTAGGCATCAATGTAGGTGTCGCAAAGTTTCAGTGAAAACGAGCATAAGCTGTGTAGTTTTTACCACCTTTCATCGGAAAGATGCGGAAACTTAAATATGATCTTTTACGAAAAAAACAATCCTACTTACGTGTAAATGAAAATCACTTTAATTATGTGCCACACAAGGTCGCTATTTGAAGACCAGGTCGCGACGCACTGAACCAGGTACTCTAATTCGAAGCGAAGGGGCACTGACTTCTCAGTAGTCAGGACGATCAGCTCTGGGGCATCTGTTGGTATCAAAATAATGGTTAATCTCTAAAAGTCACACCAAAAAACATCGTGAAGAAACCTGAACTTATAATCAACTAGCTTTTGCCCACGGCTTCGCTCGTATGGAGGTCCAAAATTATCAAACGGAACGTATTACCCGGATTAAAAGTATCCTAGGTTCTAATCCAGGTCATGGCCAACCCGTGTGCCAAAGGGGAATGCCGTCCAATATAGAGCGCCCTCTGTATCAAACGAAAAGTCTACTATCACAAACCTAATGTATAATATTTGGATGTTAATTCAATGCTCTTCCTCAAAGTCAAAACATTTATTTCAAATAGGCACATAAACAGCACTTTTCAACGTCAAATTTTACAAAAAACAAATAGAGTTGATTCTAGTCGCCCCTTCCAAAAGAGAAGATTAAGCAAAAAACTTACTCTTACTCTTTTAAAATGTTTTACAATATTTTGTGACAGATATTATGGTGCTCACATATTTACATACATTATACAAACATTGTTAAAGTATACCATTTTCCAAAAAAAAAATAACAAGTAATAAGTCAGTGTATGAGTTAAAGTAATTCCTATAATTGAGAACATCCTTTTTTTCCACATTTGCTATTTATTTGTTATTAAAATTTACCTACATAATATTTTGTGAGGTTCGAGAACTTTATCCTCTCGTGATAACTGGTATTTTAAAAAACTGGCCAAGTGCGTGTCGGACTACGCACAACGAAGGGTTCCGTAAGTGGGATGAATGTATCCCAAAAACAAACTTAACATTGTAGTTGAAAATCATGTTCTCACATACATCGATATACATCACGGTCAATTCCCCAACTGCGATTTTAAGTTTGTAATCCCAAGAAAATACTTTTGTATGTGATAAAAGTACAATTTTACGATTTTACGATCGATCAGAGTGGTCGTTGATGGCTGCTCCTCTGACCTTATGGCTATTGATGCCGGAGTTCCTCAGGGGTCTGTTCTCTTTGCAACTCTTTTCCTGCTGCACATCAATGACCTCCTTAAGCATGGTATTGTTGGGTACGCGGATGACAGTACTGTTTCGGAGGAATACTTGTCCAGCGCAAAAACCAGCGGCGATAAAGTTCGTTCTTTGAGGCCATGGCAGAGCGGACAGATTTGACCTTAAGCCTTGTTTCCTAATGGGGTGATGACAACCTGGTTTCTTTTAACGCCTCCAAAACACAGGCGTGTCTTTTCACCGTTAAAAGGAGTCGTTTCGACAAAACTCCTACATTTCGGGGTATAACTGTTCCTGAAACAGATCGACTGAGGCATGGAGTTGACATCCAATCTCAACTACCATCGAGCACAAAGCCCAAACTGCGGCCAAAAAACATCTTAAACATCATCATCGGCATCCTAAACAGGGTGAAACGATACTTTACGACTGGTCAGCTTTTGACCCTTTATAAAGCGCAAGTCCTATCCTGCATGGAGTACTGCAGCCACCTTTGGGACGGCTCAGCTAAATACCAACTTGCTGCGCTTGACTCAGTGGAACGCAGAGCTAAGAGGCTCATTGGCGACGTAAAACTGGTGGATGCCAAGCTTCCCAGCTTGGCTCATCGCCGCTAGGTTGCCTGCTTGTCGGTCTTCTATAGACTGTTCTTCGGTGAGTGTGCTCTAGAACTCCACAAACTCATTCCACCGGCCCCCTTCTACCATCGAACATCTAGACGCACTGCAAATTACTATCCATACCTAGTAGCCATTCCACCAATTCGCACTAAGCGCTTCCAAACATCTTTCATAAAACGCACGGCAAAAGAGTGAAACTTACTACCTGCGTCTGTGTTCCCGAACGCATACAACCCGAATCTCTTCAAAGTTAGAGTGAACAGGCTTATTCTGGGTAAGCTCGCTCCATCGTAGACTTTGTCTCTGTCACCTCTGACCTAGACTGAAGTCAAAAGCAAACCCATCACAAATAAAAAATTCGGAATTTTGCCTTTTTTGTGATGTGATACCGTGCTTCTTGCTAAATTTCGTTTTCCTAGGTCAACGGGAAGTACCCTATAAATGTTTTCATATAGTTGCGAGTATCATGTCACATAAATGGCTGTATTTTTTTATTGCGTTAACTTAGAAGCTAATTTTTTTGTTAGATCTCCAAGGGACCGTTGACCTACATATTTGGTATTAATTTAAACTGGATACCCCACGCGTTCCTGAGGAAAAGGCTCTTGACAGACAGACAAACAGACAGACGGTTAACGAAGTGATCCTATAAGGGTTCCGTTTTTTTCCATTTGAGGTAGACGTCTAGATTAAAGCCCCGTATTCATGGTAAACATTTGTTTAGGAACAGTTGATCAACATTGTTGGTGAGCGGCGAGAATGTTGCTAGCAACTATGTTTAAATCAATACAGGTTGTCCACACGCCAGTCTGCGTTAAAATGTTGCCCGAGGAGGTAGTGTTGTTGTGTTCTCTGTATCTGATGTATAGGATTTCTAATAAAAAAAGAGAAAAAGATGGTGGATTCGAAACTATCTTTTGCAAAGAGGAAATTTGATGAGTGACCTCAGAATGGGAGATGGATCATTTGGTAACTTTACGAGAATGTCGAAAAGTGATTTCGAACATCTTCTGGAAATGATTGGTCCATCAATAGCAGAATCATCCGCATCTTTTATAGAAGAATCCCATAATAATGGTTTTGATTGAAATAATTCTATTAGTTGCATTATTTTATCATTACTCCACACTACTGCCATGTTTATAAACTGTTGCAAACACGTTCACACACGTCAACAATTTTCGCTAAACTGATGTTTACGCTTGTCGGGCGAGAGCTTGTCAACATGACGCTATCAACTCTGCAACGCGCAGTGTTGCCAGCAACATCTTGACAGCAACTCCGCAACACGTTGATTCAACTTTATTGCTAAACAAATGTTTACCATGAATACGGGGCTTTACTATCTCAGTTGAAATAAGGTTCCAAACACAAAATTGGCTGAATGATTTAAGCTTGGACCATGGTTAGAACTTTTGTAAAGAACTCTGAGAAAGGTTTATGTAGTCACCATAACTCTCCACTTTGTTCACAAAATACCAATAAAGTTCAGTACAGTATACTTTTTTTATAATCATGCCGAGAGTTTTTCAAATAAATTACAGAGATTGAACTAAGCTCTTTCCTAATTAATTACCTTAGGGTAATTGTGCCCTAACCCATTCTGTCAAATCAAGTTGAAACAAATCAAATTTAATTATTATTGGCAGGTTCAAGGAAATTCCCGAAAACAATTTAACATGTACAGACGCCAGCACATCAAGCTACTACAATCTGTCAGATTTATTTAATAGATTTTCGACTTTATTGCTAAAGCGTTAGGTTCAATGTTGATTGGGATAATCTGACAGTTTCGGGTAGGTTGACCTGCTGGCGTCTGTACCAAGTTGAAATAGATAATTCGGGAAAGTTTTTATTGCCACCGAAAACTTGGGTCAAGACCACTGTAAGCTTCCATCCATACCTAGTGGCCATTCACTAAGCGCTTCCAAACATCCTTCATAATGCGGACGGCAAAAGAGTGGAACTCACTACCTGCGTCTGTGTTCCCGAATGCATCTAACCCGAATCTCTTCAAAGTTAGAGTGAACAGGCTTCTTCTAGGTAAGCTCACTCCATCATAGACTTTGTCTGTGTCACCTCTGACTTAGACTAAAGTCAAGAGCAAACCCATGACAAATAAAAAATAAAAATAAAAAATCCCACAGTTTCAAAGGTACTTGATAAAAATTTACAAGTATTTAAATAAAACAATATATTATGTAATGAAAAAAAAAAGGGTTTAGAAAGGATACGATCATTCATATGGCAATCTACGACTTTGTTTTAGATAATATGGATGACGAAACACCAATATGTGCATGTGCAATATACACAGATATGACAAAGGCATTTAGCTACGTTGACCATAGATTATTGAGCCAACTAAATTATTATGGAATCACACATCACACGTGAATGGGCCAACGGTTCAGGTATTGAAAAAAAATTCACACCACCTGCTCAACAACGTCAAATTGTCATGCAAACCAACCACAATGTCTTGCCACAAAAGTAAGTAAGTACCTAAGTAACGATTGAATTTTTAGTACATAAAAAAATAATTTAAAAAAATTAAATCGACTTCAAAAATAGATTAACTCAAAATTATGAAATAACTTTAATTTCGGAAGTCAGTGTCTTTATTTTAGTTTTTTGCCACCGACTTCTGAAATTAAAGTTATTTCATAATTTTGAGTTAATTTGTTTTTGAAGTCAATATTTTTTTTTCTCGTAATTTTTAGTTTTTAGTAAAAACGTTGGTAAATATTGCACTAGAACTTGACCAAGGTTTTGAGATGTTTTCCCTTTGACACCACACCCGTAGCTCGTATCAATAAGCCAGGCCGTTACACTTACACGTACTAGTCCATTATCTTGAAAACTACTGAACCGATTTTGATGAAACTTTCACTGTGACCTAAGTTGAAGTAAATGTAAGCCAACAAAAACAATATGGTCACGATCCGATTAATAGTTTCATGTATGTATACATACAAACATGCATACATCTATGAAATTTTGTATATTTGTTTGGAAGCCCTAATACATTATCATATGTGAATATATTGCAGTTCCAACAATATTACATACATACGTGTCGAATTAATAACTCCTTTTTTTGAAGTCATTAAAAATAGCTACATGCTTACTATACGAGCGACCCGCTCATGCATCGATCGCTTGTGTGCGATCTACTTACTGATGTGATGTTTCGTCATTTCAAAACGTCGAGTTTTCTGCGCTCTATCTAAGTTAAATATATCTAAACTTTCAATAGGTTTATCTGTATATAATTACAATTAAATATGTGTTAATCAAATCTAAGAAAGTTTATAACTTTAATACATAAGAATTAACAAAGGTATTAAAATACGTAACTTACCTTTCTACTTACTAACCTACCTACCTATTTTTGTTACAGGTGGCCTTGATTTTTAACCGACTTCCAAAAGGAGGAGGTTATTGGTGTAAACGGAGCTTGTCGTGTAAATGAACTCTTAAACATTAAAATCGAAGATATCGAAGAACAATAATTTGTTGCTCGTAAATTTGCCAGATACAAATCAAAGAATGGACGGTCATCCGTAGTTCGTGGAGTATACGTAAGAGTTGTCAAAAAGTACGAAGCTCTACGCCCCTCTAATATAAACACTAATAGATTTTTCATAGCTTATAATAATGACAAGTGCACCAGGCAAGTCATTAGCAAAAGTAAGATCAGCACCATGCCGAAAGAAATTGGGAAATACCTGAATTTGACCAATACCAACACGGGCCATTGATTCAGGAAAACATCGGCTATTCTATTGGCGGTTTCAGGAGCAGACATGACCCAGATTAAAAGACACGGTGGCTGGAAATCTGATGCAGTAGCAGAGGGCAGCATTGAAATTTCTTTACAGAATAAGGATAAAATAAGCTGTCGCATTGGTGACAATATCAAACTAAAAACAGCGTCGGTAATTTTCGACACCTTTGTCACTGCAACCATCCACATCAAAACAATATTTCATTAGCCCAATGTTCACGTACCACTTTCAGCAACTTTCACAATCGAAAATGATCCACAGCAGACCCAAGTTTCTGAAACTTTACTCAACAGCTATACTTAAATAAACTATGCCTCAACTTCAATAAATGTACGAAATAAAAATATAACGTTGTCTTTCCACAAGTTCTCCTTAAGTTCTGAGTTGAGCTGCGCGATTACTGACAAATGCGTGCACTGACTGGACAGGTCCTCTCAATCTGTGTGGTTCTTTCCTCAAATGACCATTTCAGACACTAATCTACATGGTCTTCACATGAAGTGACCAAGATTGTGTCTGGACTTTATAAGAGACTGTGACCTCTGAGTTTGTTTCGGCCTTTCTTCTCAGAGTAGTCAGATAGGAAACGCCGACCTCATCTAGTTTAAAAAATAAAAAAAAAACATGATTGACTTGTAAAAGTGTTTGTACAAACTTACAGAAATAAAAATCATTTATCATTTATCACAACTGGTCTAATGTATTAAACATTACCTTTAACTTTTAATTGTTTTAAATAGGTTAACTGTAATTGTAGCAACAGTATTAGAATCAAATTAATAAATAATTTGATTTTAATAGTATTACTTTTTATTGTCTCGTAGATGGGGTTGTTAGTGATGATTAAAGCAAACTCAGCGTAGTTTAGAACTTGAGTGTAATAAAGGTATACTTGTACATCATGATGAATAAGTAAACAAGTGTAGAAATTCGTACAAATTTTGCTTAATTGGTCTCAAACCCGTTGCAGGATTATATAGGAACTAACTTTTACGTCAAGAACGTTTTATGTCAAGAAAAATCCCACGGGAACGTACCATATGTGTGTTAATCTAGGTAAACATTGTATTAATTACGTAATCTCTGAAAATCAGCGCTGTGCTGTGGATCCCCCATAGCACAGCATCATGCTGAGTGGAAGCCTTCTTGTCACAAGTCATGGCGTGCCAGCAGCTGCCGACTTTTGTTTTGTGCTCGTGATTTGTGTGTAGATCTATTTTTTTAAATTTTTGTTTTTGTAAAACTCGAGTTAATTATTTTTTAGTATGCACGTGTTTCTGTGACAAATAGACGAATTTTTCTTTTTTTTTTTTCTTATTACATTGTGTTTTCGCGGCGCACGTCGGCATGATTTTTTTTCCGACATCTTCAACAATCATCGTCATATTTCAGCCAATTTACACAAAACTTTAATGAATTACACATCTAAACCTTCCTCATTAATCACTCCGTCCATTGGCGAAAACTGTATGAAAGTCCGTTCGGTATTTTTTGAGTTTACCGCGTTCAGACTGACAGACAGACGCGGCATGGGGACTTTGTTTAGCTTCATAAAATTATGCCGGTCACGCTCTAATAACAAATAACTCTTGACCGAGTGAACCGATTTTAATAAAATAAAAGTAAATGTTACCTCAAGATACGAAGTATGATTACTATATTTCTTTCCTACTAAATGCATAAATTTTAATTTTCATACCCCGAACTTAAAAAATGCTGGGTTTCCCATACAAACTTTCATTCCTTATATCACCCCCTGTAGGATTATTTTTGAGACCTATGTCCTTTCCCAAGATGCCATCTTTCGCCATGTCAAATTTTACCGAAATCCGTTTAGTGGTTTAGGTGTGAAAAGGTAACATACATACATACAGAGTTACTTTCAAGTTATATTTATAGTATGGATAGTAATGATACGACTTGACAGAAGATTTTCATCTTTTGTCCGAAATTCAAATGGCGAAATTTACTAAAAAGTATCCATAGGAGTTACAAAAAATATAATAAAAAAAAACAGATTTTTAGTAACTAGCAAAAATGTGCTTGATCCCTACTGACACTTTTGATGTGTTCTTATTTGAAAAACAGACCGCAACGTACTGAAATATCTTGCATATTATGCCCAAGGACAAAAATGCAGGTAAAGCACTTGTCAGTACCTAGAGGTATAAGGACTCTCATAAGGGAGCGCATTAGGTCCCCCACTGTTTTCAACATATACAAATGATGATGACCACATGTCCTATGATCCTCGTCGCGACAAGAAAAAAATCAACTGTATGGGACAGTTGATTTTTTTTTTAATTGTTTGTTATCATGAGTTACTGCATAGGCATTGTTACTGCATAGGTTGGAGGTGGAAAGTGGCAAACTAGGGCTTGCTATAAATAGGCAGAAAACCAAGCTTATGGTGATAGATCGCGCGGGAAAGCTATCGGGCGCCTATAACATCCAAGGCATCGATATTGTGGACAGTTTCATTTATCTGGGCTCTAATATTAATAATGAAGGCAGCTGCGTCCTAGAAATAAAACGACGGATAGCCATGGCTAAAGATGTTATGACACGCCTCCAAAACATCTGGAAAAATCGCTCTAAAAGTTATAAAACTAAAGCCCGTTTGGTCAGAGCATTAGTTTTCCCGATTTTCCTCTATGGAGTTGAGACGTGGACAATCCGAGCTAGAGAAAGACAGAAGATAGATGCATTCGAAATGTGGTGCTGGAGGCGGATGCTCCGAATACCATGGACTGCCAAACGCACAAATGTGTCTATCCTTTCCCAACTAGATGTCAAGACCCGATTGTCTACAATATGTCTACAGCGCATTCTGACCTATTTCGGCCACATAATGCGAAGGGGAGATAGCAGCCTTGAAAAGCTGGTTATTGTTGGCAATACCGAAGGAAAGAGAGCACGAGGCAGGTCGCCAACACGATGGTCCGACCAAGTAAAGGAAGCTACGTCCTCAAGCAATTTTCAGCAGGTGGTGATGGCAACTTTGGACCGGAGTAGATGGAGGCAGATTGTCCGCTTAAAAGCGTCCAGTGACCACGATCCTCAGTAATGAGGGACCGATTGAAGAAGAAGTTATCATGAGTATGATCATGTGTTTAAGTATCGGTCACTAATTACCAGTCACCCTATACATAAAGTTACGTGACTCCTAGAAACAACTGAAGATTATTAGCTAAGAATAAATTACCACTGTTTCTAATGCGTGAATGAAGTTACACTTTAGATGAATTTATTAATGACAATTGTATTTAATTAATGTGTGTATTTTTGTTGTATATTGTGTAAATTGTTCATTAAATTTAATATTAATTAATTCAAACTACCTTACTGCATTTGTAAATTTGTAATAATGTTAGTGATTTTAAGTACCTATCTGTGTTTGATAAATAAATATTCATTCATTCAATCTAAAGACTTTAAACATTTTGTTTGTATTCAACCCACACACTAATAAGTTACAAAATTAAATATTACATCCACAGATATAGTGATTACATCACAAAAGAACTCAAGTACCTACGAAAGCAGTAGATATGGACTATTATTTTCGCGTTGCCCTATAAGCTGTAGATAAGTAGCTTTTGCTGTTGTTATACATTTGATAACATCTGTTTTAGTGTATGCCGTCATAGAAAAAAAAAAATTAAAACACTAAAACCCCGAATACAGGAAAACGAAATGAAAAACATTAAAATATACACACGCTGGGCCATTGAGATTTGTTTAGTAGTTTAAGCTGTACGAGGTAATAAAGATACACAGATACATAGTCAGTGAGATTCTTATAATAGAATACCATAGAATACTCTTTATGTACTAGCTATACCATACGAATAAAAGATATTAAAAAAAAAATTTTTTTTTTTTATAGGGTAACACAATCGGCGGTCTTATCGCTAAAAGGCAGCCTTTCGATGGATTTAAAGGGAGAATGAGATACTGTGGGTAGTCTGTGGTATACCATTTAAACATACAATAAATACATACATACCTACATAAAGCATAATTATACTATGATCCTTCATTTATGCCCAATTCGGGACCGATTTTCCGTTTATTTTTTTTTTTATTTTTTTATTTGTGATTGGTTTGCTCTTGACTCTAGTCTAAGTCAGAGGTGACAGAGACAAAGTCGACGATGGAGTGAGCTTACCCAGGAGAAGCCTGTTCACTCTCACTTTGAAGAGATTAGGGTTGTATGCGTTCGGAAACACAGACGCAGGTAGTGAGTTCCACTCCTTTGCTGTGCGCATTATAAAAGACATTTGGGACCGTTTTCAATAATACTGCGTTGTGTTGAGGCCCGTTGCGGCCTATGCCTGTTGAGGTCTGTTACGGCCCGTGCCGAGCATTCCACGAATCATCCAATATGATCGGATGGGCGACAACAGGCCACCGCATGCCGACTGTTCCCACGGCCTGTCAGCCTTGCCTGGCGCGGTCTGGCCTGTGCGAAAGCGGGCCGTGGGATCACGGCATAAGAATCATGTAGATACATTATCTATGTCGTAGCCAGGTCTTAAGAGGATTGTGAAGCTGTAAATTTTCATACAAAAAGAGATAACGTTTTTCTCCCCGTAAACATAGTCTAATTTTCATAATTTTTGGAAATGTTGTAGGTATAATGAAAAACTAGGTCCGTACGTTTTTATTATAAAGAAATATTGTATACGATATAAGTTATTAGCATCTAAATATCTATATTTTTGACATAAAAACATCCTCGAGCATTTTTATTATTTTTTTAATTAAATTAAATTGAATTACTAAAAACGAAAAACGTACAGACTTAGATTGAAGTGTACTGAATGTAATGAGACCAAAATTGTTTCATTTCGTAAAGGTTTAGGGGAGTGAAAACGTTATCGCCCGAAACAATATTTATGTAGATAATTGTATGAAATGTAGGTAATTGCCTCCAAAAATCGCGCCGCGTATCGGCACTTCACAATCCTCTTAAAATTGATCATTGAAGTGTTCGACCGTTTCATGAAATGGTGGCATTTCATGAAATAGAACATCGACCGATGGTCACATTATGATGTGGCCAAACATTAGTGATAATATCGTAAAATAGATTTTCCACCGGTAGAGATGTTAATGTCGCTTTGTTTTTTTTTTTTTTTGTGCATTGGTCCTAAAAGTACTAAATACCCAAGTAACTGCGACCAACTTGGATGTAGCGCTCGCTTAGCTCGAGCGCGGTTGGTCACAGATCTACCCTAACCTTACCCATTTGGTCAGAGTGCCATTAGCGGCGTGAAATGCAACTACTTTGCGATTTTCCCTGTGGTCAGACGGGAATGTTTATAAATAGATTGCTTTCGTCATGATTTGGCCATTTCTACGATCGGACCACGACAGACACCCTACATTCATGATATGGTCAAACGTCGACTGATATATCATTAAACGTTGACGTTTAAACGATATGGTTAATTTTAGCTGGCCATTTCATGAAACACAACCATTTCGTGTTATTACCGAACACTTCATGAAATAATCAATTCTAAGATCTGGCTACGATCAATCTGCCTAGCCTTTTCCCAACTAATATATGTTGGGATCGGCTTCCAGTCTAACCGGATGCAGCTGAATACCAGTATTTCACATGGAGCGACTGCCTATCTAACCTCCACAACCCAGTTACTGGGTAATACGATACCCCTTGGTAAGACTGGATGTCAGACTTTCGGGCTTCTGACGACCCGTAACGACTGTCAAAGATTCACGAAAGACAGCCGGGACCAACGGCTTAACGTGCTTTCCGAGGCACGGAGGAATCTCGGTATGAAAAGATGGTCACCCGTCCACAGACCAACCCCGGCAAGCGTAGCTTAACCTGATGGATCGACCCGTGCGGCTGTTATTACTTAGCCACGAGCTCCTCAAGATCTGGCTACGATATCTACATGAATACTTTTGCCGCATCAGTAAGCATATGTTAAAAATTCTGTAGTGCTAAAATGAATGCTTGACACGTCTCGCACGTGGTTCGCTTCACTCAGGGGGTCTAGCTTCTAGCACGAACGCGCAGAGTAATCGCACGGAGTAACGAGACTTCAAACTATTTTAAAATTGAAAATATAAGAAAATATTAGCCTAATGCTAATATTTTCTTAGTTTTATGACTTAGGGGTTCATGGCTATGTAATAACAGCCGCACGAGTCGATCCATCAGGTAAAGCTATGCTTGCCGGGGTTGATCCGTGGATGAGTGACCATCTTTACATACTGAGACCCCTCCGTGCCTCGGAAAGCACGTTAAGCCGTTGATCCCGATTCGTGGACAGTCGTTACGTATCGTCAGAAGCCAGACAACCAGTCTTACCAAGTGGTATTTACCCTGCTGGTAATTTTAAATAAAAAGCAATGTATTACGCAATTACCCTCATGGTAACTTTAAATCAAAGGCAATGTATTACGCAGTTACCCTGCTGGTAACTTTAAATCAAAGGCAATGTATTACGCAGTTACCCTGCTGGTAACTTTAAATGAAAAGCAATGTATTACGCAGTTACCCTGCTGGTAACTTTAAATGAAAAGCAATGTATTACGCAATTACCCTGATGGTAACTTTAAATCAAAGGCAATGTATTACGCAGTTACCCTGCTGGTAACTTTAAATGAAAAGCAATGTATTACGCAATTACCCTGATGGTAACTTTAAATCAAAGGCAATGTATTACGCAGTTACCCTGCTGGTAACTTTAAATGAAAAGCAATGTATTACGCAATTACCCTGATGGTAACTTTAAATCAAAGGCAATGTATTACGCAGTTACCCTGCTGGTAACTTTAAATGAAAAGCAATGTATTACGCAATTACCCTGATGGTAACTTTAAATCAAAGGCAATGTATTACGCAGTTACCCTGCTGGTAACTTTAAATGAAAAGCAATGTATTACGCAATTACCCTGATGGTAACTTTAAATCAAAGGCAATGTATTACGCAGTTACCCTGCTGGCAACTTTAAATGAAAAGCAATATATTAAGCAATTACCCTGCTAGTAACTTTTAATAAAAGGCTATGTATTACGCAATTACCCCATGGGTTAGTTTTAAATAAAAAGCAATGTATTACGCAATTACCCTGCTAGTGACTTTAAATAAAAGGCTATGTATTACGCAATTACCCCGTGGGTTAGTTTTAAATGAAAATCAATGTATTCAGCTATTACCGTGCTAGTAATTTTTAATAAAGTGCTATGTATTACGCAATTACACTGTGGGTAATTTAAGATAGGTACTTAGCCAGCATGGCAGTTAAAATACGCAATAGATTTCTACAACTTTGATTGAGAACTTTTAATGACATAATCTACTCATTACAATGTTTGCAATATGTGGTTAGCTAGTGACCTCGATAATATTATTCTTGCCTGAGCAACCGGCAGCAAGTTCGTCATGCTCCCTTAGATGTTACTGCTTGCGGTAGCGTCGGGAGTCGGGTTGCCTCCTTCCCACAAATATGGCGAGAGGGGTAGTGGCTGACCTTTGCGTTATATGCTTGTAAACGGGTGCTTCTTGTGGTGACTGATCGTCTTGCTGACCATGGTTTTTTATTGTTATTATATTAGTAATTAACTGTTTATTTATTTTAGTTATCATGTGTGACTTCGAGTTACAGCTATACAGGGTGTCCCTGGAAGTATGGATCAAATCGAATAGGAGTGTAGGCAAGGTCATTTCCAAATTTTTTAACCCTGAGAATGTTGGTGCAATTTTTTACGGTTCAAAAGTTATGACCAATTTTTGTTTCTTTCAATCACTTTAATTTCATATTAATTTCATTGTTTTATTTTATTTTGTCACGTAGTTAGAAAATTGTAAAAATACGACCTCCTTGTTAATAAAATTCTCTAACTGGTAACCTATTAGGAATATTCTTAATAGCTTAAAAGTTAGAGATTTTTATTAACAAGGAGGTCGTATTTTTACAATTTTCTATGTTTCAAATTTTCATTTTTTTCACTAACGATTTAATTTCAGTCCCTAGGCATTTGTTACCTATCTGAACACTACTGTTTGATGTGGTTGAGGTTTAAATAAAAAATAAAAATAATTTCGGTAAACTTTTTGCTATCTCATGAGTCATGTTTTCTTATTGAACGTAACATAAGTTCAATAAGAAAAAAACATTTACAGCAGGCTTCGTTCTGGCAAAAATTTTGCTCAATTTTCGAGCGATTTTCTTGGGAAAAAGTAACACTAGCGAAAGTTGACCACGTATTACAAAAACTGGTCCAAGTCATAGAGATTCTTTGGAGGTATGAATCACTGGAATATTCTTAATAGGTTACCAGTTAGAGAATTTTATTAACAAGGAGGTCGTATTTTTAAAATTTTCTAACTACGTGGCAAAATAAAATAAAACAATGAAATTAATATGAAATTAAAGTGATTGAAAGAAACAAAAATTGGTCATAACTTTTGAACCGTAAAAAATTGCACCAACATTCTCAGGGTTAAAATGTTTGGAAATGACCTTGCCCACGCCCCTATTCGATTTGATCCATACTTCTAGGGACACCCTGTAAATAGCTTTTATTTAGGTATAAAGTTCTATTAACGTTTTTAGTTTTTATTTATCGTTTTCGATGTTGTTTGTTGGTATATTGGCGTGTGCTTACTAGCTGACTCCTTGGCAAATAATGTAATTTGATTAAATGTTTTGTGTTGCGTAATGTAAATTATTTTGCGTATAGATTTTGTTTTGTACCGTACAGGCAGCTGTGCTGCTAGGACATTTGTTGCGCCACTTCTCCTTCCCAGCTAAAGCACTAGGATGTGGTGAAGGGCGGGCGTTGTAGGGGACTGTCTTATGTAATTTTGACGTTCGAAAAGTGCTGTTTCTTAGCCTAGTTTGAATAAATGACGTTTGATTTTGAATTCGATTTTGAATTGAATGAGATCATCATGAACCCTGTCGGGCACAATAAATTAGGAACCATCAAAATGTCCTCTCGTCGATTCCTGTTATGTCTACTTTTGAAGTAGGCGAAAGGAATGTTGGGTACATACATACAAACCATATTATTCAAAATACTTACTGAAAGTCAGAGCCAAAGTCCATATAATAAGTATGGCGGTCTTGGCGCGTCCCGTGGTGGACTTGAACTTGAGCGGATGACAGATGGCGTACCAGCGATCCACCGAGATGAACGTCAGCGTCAACACCGACACCGTCACTGATACTGACTGGAACAAGACAGAGAACGAAAGTTAATTATAATAAAACCTTCTAACTTGTACAAGATGTGATTAAAAGTCTGAAAACCAGAATAGGAGTCATCGTACTCACCTGTATGCTCATGATCTTGGTCATCGTACTTATAGTCAATATAAAAATTAGTAGGCGCAGTTCGAATCCACGCCGTTTGTTTTTTCGTGAAAACATGAAATTTTACTACTGTTTCCGATACTGCCGTAACCATTGCATTTGCTCGACACTAGACTTATTATGCTCATTGCATTCCTTATAATTAAATTTTTAGGAGCTCATAATGGGAATTATTAGAAGTTCGATTAAATACATGCCATTACTATGTACGTATAGAGTCGAGTTTATTAATATATTGGCAGTGACATTGTTTCTAAATATTGTAAGCGTTAAAACGATCATAGAGTTTTTGGAAAAGTCTTGCACCAAGATATAAGACTTAATGAATTTATTGATAACTTTGTTATTTACAATAATTAATCAATAATGTATCCCCAAATAACTCTATTACTTTGGCCCATCTAGTTGGTAGATTGTTGAAGCCCTGCGCCCAGAATTCCGGACGCTGTGCAGAAAAGAAATTGTCCACTGCCATTTTGAGGTCTTCGTAGTTTTGAAAAATTTTCTCACGCAAATAAAGCTTCAGTGGTCGGAACAAGTGATATCCCAACCCGCCGCTCGTGGTCCTCCCCGCCTTTCGGCATACGGACCATTTAAACAGCCTATATCTTTACCAGTCTATGCTTTCACCTGCCGCCCCATCTGGAGCACGCGCGACACTAAGACGTGACTACACGCCCGAGCTGTCCCATGGTATCTCCAGGCCTCCAACCTAGCTTTGCGGGCAGTCCATGCTGGAATTGCTGCACCTAGCTGACCTTTCGGTGTCTGACAGACCCAACTGCAATTCCAGCTCTTTCCTCCGGCTGTGCCACCTGTGAGCGAACAGCTTCAGCCTTCGGAAACCTTCGGGACTGTCCTGACAAGCTCCCTGTGGTAGACCGGACCCATCACCTTACGACTCCAGTTCCCCAACATAGCCTCCCTGTCGTCCGCGTACAGCTCACAGTCTCACATGACATGGTCGCGAGTCTCGTCCGCCAGCTCGTAGTACGGAACAAGTGATAGTCGGATGGCACGAGATCCAGTGAGTACGGTGGGTGGGCAACCGGGTGCTATCCGAGCTCTACGATTTTTGTTGAGTTTCCGAAGCGACATGAGGTCGCGCATTATCATGAAGTAAGTGAACATTTACACGTCTCGGTCGTTTTTCTCTTATTGCGTCAGCCAGTTTCTGAAGCTGTTCAGTATAAATGGAAGTCGTAATCGTCCTTCTCGCAGGAGCTCGTAATAGAGTGGGTCCTTCGCATCCCACCAAACGGAGAGAAGATGCTTGCGTGAGTGACGGTTCGGCTTTGGCTACGTTGGTGGCTCTGCGTCGTAAGGAAGCCAGACGGCGTGCCGTGAGTTGTTATCATAGAGAATCCAGCTCTCATCGCAGGTTACCAGATCTTCAAGAAACTCTTTCCGATGTGGCTGACAAAGAAGCGATTCACAAATACTAACTCTGACTTGACGATGACTGTCAGTTAGTTGATGTGGAATCCATCGTGCCATTACTTTACGATAGCCGAGTTTGTGTAAATGAGCCTCAACGGTCGAATGATGATAGCCAAGAGTTTCTGCCAAATCACGCGTATTTATTTCTGGATAAGCCTTTAAACAGCGGAGTAATTCCTCATCGTCGAAGGTGGATGGTCGCCCAGATTACTCGTGATCTTCAAGAGTTATATCTCCCGATGCAAAGTGAGCAAACCAGCGGCTTATCTTCCATCACGATACAACACCTTCACCGAACGCTTTGATGTTAGCGGTAGCCACACTCACGTTGTGTCCCTGACGCCACTCGTAAAAGATCATCGTTTGAAGTTGATGTTCACTAATCATTTTCACAAACTAACCAAATCCTCACTAGCGTGCCTTTATATACCCTTGATGTGATAGCTTCCAGAACTTTCTACAATATTCTTACGGAACCCAGATAAATACTAAATATTCCGGAAAATTCTAGTAATTTACAATTTCTTGTGCAATATTTTTTCGCCAACCTGATATTTAATGAATTAAGTTGTAGGAAATCTTAGGGTCAACGCAGACATGTTTGTTTAAAACTTTTCAGTCGGTTTTAAAAATAAAAATAACATTTTAAGCACATTAGTACCTATTTAATTTTTATTTTGTTATTCTTAATTTCTTATTTTGTTCTACTGAAAACAAAACATTTAAAAGTTAAAAGATTACAATAGGATATACTCCTGTAAAGAGATTATTCAAAGAATTTAAGACAATTCACAATTTAAGACAATTGACAACAATTCAAGATATGTCAAATTGTCAAGATATTTTTCATAGAAAAATTGCATAGATATTTGTGAACCTAACTAACTTTGCGCTTAATAATATGAACAAGGGATTGCGCACAATTTTTAGAGTATTTGTCTGTTTTTAATGTAGTCACATATTTATGATGTCACAGATTGTTTACAATTTATTGTAAGGCAAAACTGTTTAGAGTTTTATGTAACTTACCATTGCCTATATACTTTTGATTCATGAACATGATCAGATATTAAAGAACTCGACTGTACCTTGCATTATATTACATTATTAGTATGATTACCTATGTAATTATGTAATTATCATTATTTCGGATAATCTCAGATGTCAGCCACATATACGTAGTGTACCGACAATCTTAATTAGGTAGGTAGTACAACACTGGCTTCTGTCCGCGACTTCGTTCGCGTGGAAGTCATATACAACAAAACATGATCTTTGGCAATCGGCAATACCTCCTTCCTTCTTCTTCCTTTCTTTCGTTTTCCTTTTCTTATTTTTTCTTTCTTTTTCCTTTTTCTTGTTATTTTCATTCATCTTTTTCTTTTTCTTCTTTCTTTCCTTCTGCTGGCTTTTTTGGCTTTCTCTAGTGAAAAAATTTCGAAATCGGAATCAGATGTTCCGACGATACGAAACGAAAGATTTTGGCCCTAACCCATTAGGTCGGGGTGCCCCGGCTTAGTTACTGCGATAAATTCGGCTCGCGCGTCACAGTCACATTTCCAGCCTAAACTATGAACTGCCAAATTATTTACATGCCTGCCCATTCAAATAAACATTTTGCGTGAAGTGGTAAAAAATTTTGGGCCAAATACGAAATTACTTTTACCAATATATTTTTGGATGAATATATTTTGTTTTCCTCAATCCTTTATTAAAATAGATATGAAAATTCTTTTGATTTGATTAAAGGAATTTGTTAAGATGTAACAAACATCGAATTAAGGAGTGTTTTCTAACTTTTAGGAAAATATTAGTAATTTTTTTTTGTGTTGGTGCTCAGAAATATTTGATTGACATAATGGATACAGATTTACGTACCTACCGACTTGATTTTTTATTTTATTTTAGACATTTTTTCCTGTTACAACTTCCGCTTTATTTATATAAATTACTTAGATCGCTAAGAAAATGCAATTAGCCCTGTTTTATGTTCTGTTTTTAGAAAAATCAAAATAATTTATGTATGAAATCTTTTAAATAAATTATTTGGGCACATTATTAGTAATTTAGACAGAATTCTCGGAATTCTCGGTGGAACGCAGAACTAAGAGGCTCATTGGCGACGTAGAACTGGTGGATGCCAAGCTTCATAGTCTTGACTCATCGCCGCAAGGTTGCCTGCTTGTCGGTCTTCTACAGATTGTACTTCGGTGAGTGTGCCGAAGAACTCCACGACCTGATTCCACCGGCCCCCTTCCACCATCGGACATCTAGATGCACTGCCAGTTACCATCCCTACCTGGTTGATATTCCACCAATTCGCTCTAAGCGTTTCCAAATGTCTTTTATAATGCGCACAGCAAAGTTTGGAACTCACTACCTGCGTCTGTGTTTCCGAGCGCATACAACCCTAATCTCTTCAAAGTGAGAGCGAACAGGCTTCTTCTGGGTAAGCTCAAGAGCAAACCCATCTCAAATAAAAAAAGAAATAAAAAAAATCCGGATGTATTTTATAATTAAAAATCTATCTGCCTAGCCTTTTCCCAGCTATGCTGGGGTCGGCTTCCAGTCTAACCGGATGAGCAACTGCCTATCTGACCTCCTCAACCTGATTACTGGGTAATACGATACCCGTTGGTAAGACTGATCAGACTGTCAGACTTTCGGGCTTCTGATGACCCGTAACGTCTGTAGAAGATCCACGAATGATAACCGGGACCAACGGCTTAACGTGCTTTCCGAGGCACGGAGGAGTCTCAGTATGAAAAGTTGGTCACCCATCCACGGACCAACCTCGGCAAGCGTAGCTTAACCTAATGGATCGACCCTTGTGGTTTTTATTACTTAGCCATGAGCTCTTTTTTATTTTATAATTAACTAGGCAATAAATAAGTTATTCTGAATTATTTTAATAATTTCAGATAGCGTCTTTTTTAAACGTTTAATAAATAAATAATATATATATCTGACCAGCTTTTGCCCGCAGCTCCGCCCGCGTGTTTGTCGTATCCCAGTGCGTTCAGCACTACCGGGATCAAAAGTATCCTATATCCTAATCCAGGTTATAGTCTACCCATGTGCAAAATTTCATCCAAATCCGTTTAGCGGTTTTAGCGTGAAAGCGTAACAAAAAAGAAACTCACTTTCACATTTATAGTATTATGAAAAACCGGTCTATCGACACTCTAGACACACAAAGTGTATTAGGTACTTCAATAAATAAAAAAACTCTTAACACACTATTAAGCTTTATATAATAATATAATTCAATCATGATTCAAAAGACACGTGGCGTCATCTATTATCATAAAAACGATATTGTTGTTTTCCTCGGGAACAGTACTTTTGTTCGAGATGAAAGGTACCCTATGTCCGTTTCTGTACACGTGACAACGTATATGCAAAATTTCAGGATGTTTTGTTCAGCGGTTTAGGCGTGAAAAGGTAACAAACAAACAAACAAACTTACTTTTGCATTTATAACATTATATAGTTAGGATGCAAAGTGTTGGGTTCTTCATCAGGAATTTCTTAGTCACAGTCTTCGGAGTCTGTATTTCTGCCCGATTGTTGGCAATTGCATTAACATAAGAGTTCGGTCCTAGCGGCGATTAGCGAGGAGCGATTTGGAATGTCTACAACGATTGAGTAGTTTTTACATTTTGTTGATAAAAATCTATAACCGCAATTTTAATTCCTTTGAAAAACTGTAGTTGTGATGACGATGGTGAGTGTGTGATGGTGTGTGATGTTTTTAAACTGTACCGTAGTTTAAAAACATCACACACCATCACACACTCACTGATGATGATGTGATGTTTTTAAACTACGGTATGAAGGTGGCATTCAAAAGTACAACTAGTTTCGCAATCTGGAATTTAATAGGATTCAGTTCGACTTTGACTTTTAAATCTGGTTGCAGGGCTTGCGGTCGCATTTTAAGGAGGCGTTGAGGTAGGTAAGGCGATATTCAAATATTCTTACGTGTTTAACCGCCTTCAAAAAAAAGGAATCAATACGACACGATATGTAATATTATTAGTACTGCAATATATTCACATATAATAATCTATTAGGGCTTCCAAACAAATATACACATTTTTATACGTGTATTTGTATGTTTGGATGTATGTTTCTCCACGCATTTCTCTGATACTATTAATCGAATCGTGACCATTTTATTTTTATTGGCTTACATTTACTTCAACTTAGGGAACAGTATATTATAAGTTTCATCAAAATCGCTACAGAAGTTTTAAGATAATGGACTAATACGTGTAAGTGTGACGGCCTGGCTTATTGATACGAGCTACGGGTGGACTTCCAATATTAAAGTTATTTCATTATTTTGAATTAATTTCTTTTTGAAGTCGATTTTTTTTTATACTGGCCTTATTTTTGACCCACTGTTGGTCAACTAAGGGCTGATTTTTGAACAGCGAGATAACTTTTATCTGAAGAATAAAATATGACAGTTTTACATTTTTGCTGTACAAAATCTGTGCAACTGCAATGTATAATAGATAAAAGATATCGGACTATTCAAAAATCAGTTTTAAAATTTTTCCTTCCATGCTAATTTCATAACTCACCACAACTAAAAAGTGAAAAATTAAAATATAGTCAGTCATGGAGACAGCCGACAGAAGTGAAAACTTGACAGCGCAACACGTCCATTAGCATGTCGCGTGAAGTGACGCGAACTCATAAGATTGTCCTGTAGTAAAAATCGCTCAACGCGCCTAATGAAATTTCCAGTTCAAAAAATTTTTTTACAAAAAATAACAAAAAGTTTGTAGTATTTTTTTTTTTGGAAGTCGGTTGACTTCCAAAAAGAAATAATACGAACTGAAAAATAACTTTACCTAAGCTACAACGGGTATCTAGGGTTCTCAACTCAACTTTTTAACTATAGTGACATGAGCCCATATAAAAAGGAACCACTTGTTTTGAAGCAACAGCCCTGACTAACTCATACCTGTTACCTGAAGCAAGCTAAAGATGACGGTCGTGCGTGTTGGCTTTAGCTAGTGAGTCGATTCGACCATTTTATTCCTAGTTATCTACTGTCATGTCAATCAATCAATCAATCAATCATTTATTGCATTCCACAGTGTATATGCTTAGGTGGTAGGTAACATTTGTTGTAACAATTATGGACCCTGTTGGGCACAGCAATAGAAAATTTAGCGGAAGAAGACTTATTTATACATGCAAACCAACGAATAACAAGTTATTAAGTATAAATTATGGTAACATTTTATTAATTATTAATTTAATCTAGGATTTTTGTCAATTTATATTATTAAGTCAGTTCTATACCTATAGATTTGTCAGTCAAATATTCATTTATGCTATAATAACATTTGCGTAGTAATATATTTTTTAATTCACTTGTAAAAACAGAAATATTTTCCTCGTTTCTGAGTACGTCAGGTAGTTTTTTATACATTTTTATCGACAGAACCAGTGGACTAGAAGAGTGCATTATTAAACAGGATGTCGGTAGGTTTAATCGTGTTTTGTGTCGGAGTGTGTATTTTGCTTGTATGTCTTCTCGTTTAGTGTAAAAGTCTTGGTGTGTGTGTGCAAACTTACAGATTTCCAATATGTATATAGAAGGAAGAGTTAGAATGTTTAGTTTTATGAAATGGGGTTTGCAGCTATCCGTTTGTTTTATATTAACTAAAATCCGATGTCTGCTGTGTAATCAGTCTAATCTTGGGTATTCTGTTACCCAGTAGGGTTGTGAAGGTTATAATTATGCAGTTACTCCATGGTACTGGTATTCAGCTGTATCTGGCAAAAGCCACCACATAATTGGGAAAATGTTTGGCAGATGATGATCAAATACCACACTTTACTATAATGCCGATTTTAAAAACCATTTATTTTCTCCGATTTACTTTTTTTTAATCGATTTTAAAAAACGAAGGAAGTTTCTCAATTCGACCGTATATTTTTTTTAATGTGTGTTCGCGGATAACTACGTCGTTTATAAACTGATTTTGATGATTCTTTTTTGTTGGAAAAAAGATATCCCAAGGGTGATTCTGTACAAATTTTATTTACTTTGCTTGGGTAGTTTTTGAGTTAGCTTCAATAATGCGTATTTTTCTCACTTAGTTAATGAGGATAATGTTTTAATAACTTCCTATCATTGTTATTTACATAGCAGGTAGTGGTATTCGAATTTTTGTCGGGTAGGTACCACAACTAAAAAGTGAAAAATAAAAACTTTTTAGCAAAAAATAAAACCGACTTCCAAATCAAAACACTACAAAGTGGAAAATAACTTTAATTTCGGAAGTCAAGACACTGACTACCGAAATTAAAGTTATTTTACATTTTGCAGGGTTTTGATTTGGAAGTCGGTTTAATTTTTTGCTAAAAAGTTTTTTATTAGATGTTTCCCTGGTCAAGCCTCCCAATAAATTGGGCCACTTGAACGGATCCAATGAATTAGGTTGATAACGTTCATTGACTTTGACATCCACTGGCTACAACGGCTTAAATTATTCATGATTTCACAACAAGCTCCGCGGTTTAGAACTCGATTTACATATAGGATTCTAAAATAATCCCTGGAATAATCAGTCCTGAGGGACAACACTTATGGAGTACCTATTTTGAGCGTTACCGATTGAGCTGAAATTCTACATGCGTATTTAAATCGGATAACAATGCAATATTATTATGACATGGAGCTGACCTAAGGATGGAGCCGGAAGGTATCCATGGAAACCCAGTCATGAAACGACGCAACCCTATCGAGTTTGGTCTCGTTTGATTCGTCTTAACAAGGATTCTGGTCCTAAATGATATCCAGACCAATAAAAGCATTTTTTTTTTAATATACTTGTTTCAATTATCAGAAGGCCAATTTCAGTAATTAAAAACTATCAAAATCTTGTTGCAATTTCATAATAGCGACGATCAACGTAAAAAGCTTGTCAAAAATGTAGATAAATTCGAAGTCTTTTTGACAGATTAGAATGCAATTGCCCTTCAGCACCCTAATTGCGTAATATACTATCAATCGGAATCTGAATCATTTTGATACAAATTCCTATCCATTGCTTCCTAAATGTTCGAAAAATTTGGCTTCTTGTTCACTAAAAACGAATGTTGTTGAACTGTCTGACATTCCATAGGATCCAAAGAAAGTAGGTCAGTGAAATTGGAAATCAATCTCTATAAAACATAAGGAAACAAATAAATCTCATTGACAAACCAACAAAACCCAATCAGTGTCTTTTGTAGGTCAAGACCACAGAGCACGGAATCGCCACGCGGTGAGGTTTAGAGATGACAGTACCTTTAAAATTCGCGGATGCGTTGAGAGCACAACTTCTGTCACGGCCCGCCACGGTTAGTATAGTACTCGTATACGTCATTAAAATTTGTGTCGTAGTACGAACGAGTAAACAGTGACACACTTGGTTTGTATGAAATGTGTTAATTTTCATACAAAATGCGATAACGTTGTCCTCCCCGTAAACATAGTCTAATTTTCATATTTTTTGGAAATGTTGTAGGTATAATGTAAAACTAGCTCCGAACGTTTTTATTATAAAGAAATATTGCATACGATATAAGTTATTAGCATCTAAATATCCATATTTTCGTAGAGCGTTTTTATTTTTTTAAATTAAAGTAAACTAATATTATTAAAAAGAAAAACTACAGACCTAGATTAAGGTGTACTAAACCTAATGAGACTAAAATTGTCTCATTTCGTAAAGGTTTAGGGGGGTTATCCTCTTAAGAGGATTGTGAAGTGCCGATACGCGGCACAAGTATTGGAGGCAATTACCTACTTCTCATACAATTATTTACATAAATATTGTTTCGGGCGATAACGTTTTTACTCTCCTAAACCTTTACAAAATGAGACAATTTTGATCTCATTACATTCAGTATACTTTAATATAGGTCTGTACATTTTTCGTTTTTAGTAATTCAATTTAATTTAATTTTAAAAAATAAAAATGCTCGAGGATGTTTTTAAGTCAAAAATATAGATATTTAGATGCTAATAACTTATATTGTATACAATATTTCTTTATAATAAAAACATACAGACCTAGTTTTTCATTATACCTACAACATTTCCAAAAATTATGAAAATTAGATTATGTTTACGGGGAGAAAAACGTTATCTCTTTTTGTATGAAAATTTACAGCTTCACAATCCTCTTAATGTCGCCTCTAGCAGCGACGAAGCGTCTCCATGCTCTGTGGTCAAAACAATAACGATTCAGTAGACTTGTCACTCACTTCAACAATGCCTCGTTTGGCGTATATTCGATTAGATTTAGATTATATTAAAATTTGCGACCTACCAGTGCTTCGCACGGATTATGCTGTACCTACTTATGTGGTGACATGTTGCAACATTGGGATTCCTGTGCTATATCTACATAAATTTGTTTGTTTGTTACCTTTTCACGCCTAAACCACTGAGCCGATCATCACGAAATTGTGCATATACGTTGTCAGGTGTACAAAAACGGACATAGGGTACCTTTCATCCCGAAAAAAGTACTGTTTTTGAGGAAAACAACAATAACGTTCTTAATGATAATAGATGGCGCCACGTGTCTTTCGAATTATGATTGAATTATATTATCATAGAAACTTTAGTAGTGCGTAAAGAGTTTTTTTTATTTTTTTTTTTATTTAAGTAAGTACCTACCTAATACATTTTGTGAGTCTAGAATGTCGATAGACCGGGTTTTTCATTCTTCTAACTCTCGTAACTAATATTATAAATCCGAAAGTTTGTTTGTTTGTTGATTACGCTTTCACGCTAAAACGTCTAAACGGATTTGGATGTAATTTGGCACATGGGTAGACCATGACCTGGAGAAGGACATAGGCTACTATTCATCCTGGACCACAGACGAAGTCGCGGGCGACAGCTAGTGTAATATAAACCTTCCGGAATAAATGCTTTATAATTGCACATCAAAATCCATTGCGTAGTATAGAAGAAATCGGCGGCTACACGGCTTGACACGAAAAGTTACTTAATTTAAAATGTGTATATAGAAAATAAATTGATAAATAATCTTACCTGAAAGTAAAGCAGCATCTTACACAATACATCCCCCAGGAACCAGGTCTCAGTCACATCCCATAGCACTGTTGCAGGCAAGCAGAACAGGATTACCATAAAGTCAGCTGCAGCCAAGTTTACTATGAAGTAGTTCGTCACTGTCCTCATCGAGGTGTTCCTGTATACTGCCACACACACCAATGCATTTCCAACCAATCCTGTAATGAATACTAATGTGTGTGTGCCTATCAGAACCCATTCGTACGTTTGCGGATAGATGTAATCATTCAACATTGAGACGTAATCCTCTCTAGATAGGTTGCAAAATTCTTTCTGCCCCACACACTCCGTCATATTATCTTTTGTAGCTTCTTCATTTTCTCCTGTGTAGTTTTCTGCTGTTCTCTTTTGCCTCGATTCGATTAAGAGTTGTCGTGTGTAATTGATATCTATGTTCCCTTCTTCGTGATATTTATCTGCATTGATTCTTTCAATGCTGGTGAAAAGAATGATGCTTAAAATTGTAATTTGCTTGGTGATATACATTTTGTTATCTGTAACAAGGAAAAAGGAAATATTAGTTTGTTTGATATATTATATTTATCAAAATTCAAAATTCATTTATTTTGTGAACACAGGGTACAATGATCTTATGTATATAATAGTGTTTGGTCCAACCTATGTTCCGCCGACAGGCATACAAAATAGTGATGCTATGATCAAAATTAAATTCATTATAAAAATCTCTTAAAAAAAATAAAAACAATGCCAACAAATAAAAATTGTTAAAAGTTAAATTAAATAGTACAGAAAGATAAAACAATGTCAGCAATATTACAGTCGTCAAAATTAATTAAATTAAAATAGTCTAAATGTCATTAAAAAAAAATACAATGTCAGCAGAGATTAAAATAATCAAAAAATAAGAATGCATTATAATAAAATAAAATAAAATAATAACATAATAATAGTTCCAAATATGTGATTAATTAAATTTGTTATTCAGAAACTGGTCTAATGTGTAATAGCATTGTTCAAGTAGCAGCTTCTGGAGAGTGTTTCTGAATTTTTGAACTGGCATACATTTAATTGCATCGGGAACTTTATTAAAAATTAGGGGAGCAATACCAAAGAAACTTTTCTTCATCAGTGCAGTTTTACATTTAACATGGCATAATGTGTTCATATATTGAGCACGTATGGGTAATTTCTTGACTGTGGCCATTTTTTTAAATAAGTGGGGATTATTTTTTACAAACAAAGAAGTTTCCAAGATGTATAATGCAGGAAAAGTTAAAATATTGTATTTTTTTAAATACGGGATGCAACTGTCAGTCCTTCTTAAGCCAAACATCGCCCGCATGCATCTCTTTTGCATTTTAAAAACAAGTTCTCGGTTTGTTGACTGTCCCCAAAAAACAACACCGTAACGCAAAACCGAGGCTACCAAACCATGATAAGCCGTTAAGAGTGTCTCTGTACTTACTTTTTTTGACAGTTGAAATAGAAGATACGCTGATCTGCTTAATCGTTTGCAAACTTCTTCCAGATGTGGTTTCCAGGTCAGTTTGCAGTCTATAGAGATACCCAAGAATTTTGCAATGCTAGCCTCTTCTATTCTAGACTGATTAAAGGTGACAGTAACTGGAGTATTTACAAGCCGTTGGTGGAAATGCATAATTTTAGTTTTATTTAGATTTATTACAAGATTATTGTCCTTGAGCCAATTAACTATTTTTGAGAGAGTGTCATTAACGTCAAGTTCGTAATTATTAGGATTGTTGCATTTTATAATAACCGTGCTATCATCAGCAAAAAGTACCATTTCGTGCCCTGTTATTTTCGGTAGGTCATTAATATATATTAAAAATAACAGGGGTCCCAATACGCTACCCTGAGGGACTCCATATTTGATCAGCCTTGCTGCCGAGGTATATGTTTTTTGCAACTTAGTTACTGGACATATTCTTGTGATTTCTGTGCATTGCAGTCTATCATTTAGGTAAGATTCTATAAGTTTAAGAATATTTGCTCTAATGCCGTAGCTATATAGTTTTTGTAGTAAAATTTTATGATCCACAAAATCAAATGCCTTTGTCATATCTGTGTAAATAGCGCAAACCCTGTTTTTCTTATCGACAGATGTTAGGACACTTGATAGTAGGTCAAATAGAGCCATGTTTATATAGTGAATGGTTAATGAGGTTTCAGGTAGATGGCGTTGCGTTGTCATATGTTCAATTCACGTAGATACAGTGTTTGAATAAAAAACGATTTTTTTGCGGGAACAATATGTTAGTTTGATCACTGTTTTGTTATCTTTGTTTAGAAACGAGTAGGAGATCGTTTGTTTTGTAAGGAGTTGACTTAAAATTGGGATGTTTACACTGTTGTGAATTATAGCACTGAGTTTATTGTTTTTTAGTAAATGTTTACAAAATTGGGAATCATTGTTTTTTATAGTTACCCGGTGTTTTTAATCAACGATAACACTGTCACTGCTAGTTTAGGAGTCTTCATGCACTTTTACGTACGGCACACTGTTTAAATACTGTGTTTAATATTTTTAGTCATTTATTTATTACGAGCACAATCACAGCTGATGTTTACGTCACAGCGCCCTCTAGCGTCCCGCGCCCTCTAGCGTTATGTACGTTCACTACCTACATATATTTTCATCTACAAATACGGTTGGAATAAACATCATAGATTCTCCTTTCGTAATCACTGGATTACGACCAAAGAACCTACACTCGATTAAAGCACCTACTGAAGTGCTTTATGATAACAACATGACAACTAAATTCCCCAATAGGTTAGGCAGAATTGTACAATGGAACACCCACATTTAGACAGGTATGTTTAGGTCCCATGTACCTAATATAGGGCGAACCTATTATCATCAACCTAGAATAAATCCAGACTCCTACTGAGGCTGCTACTGAGAAATTCCTGATGGAAAACTTAATAACACTGTCCGGCCTGGGAATCCATCCTAGATCCTCATGCTCGGCAGTAGCGCTTGCTGCCACTAGACGAAAGACGTTATCTTTATGACGTCATAGAAAAGGACAATGCCCATCGGAGTATCAAACTACTTTTCATCCTAGGAGTACGTCCACCACGGAGCTCATGGCTTAGTAATAACAGCCGCACGGGTAGATCCATCAGGTTAAGCTACGCTTGCCGGGGTCGGTCCGTGGATGGGTGCCTGGGTGGTGATCTTTATAAACCGGGACTCCTCCGTGCCTCGGAAGGACACAACAATAACCCATCTCAGATTTTTTTTCATCTGCCAAACGCGATTTTGTCCGTTATGTATCATTAATTCATGATATAATGTTTTTATTTATTCACACATCAAAAGTCTCTAAGAATCAAGTAGATTTTTAACTATAAAAAATTGGTTTTCTGTAAAGTCGGTTTACGGACGATAATTTTACGTGATAACGCTATTTCTATCGCTCGCTGGTTCCATGCTCTCGCTTGCACGCTCGGCTCAGGCGGAACGTGACAACTTTACCTGCAGCCGGTGTTCATCGATTTATAAGACGTTATCACGTCAAAAATTATTCCGATGGTCCCTATTAATATTTACCAAATCTAGTCTTCCAGACTGGCTTCTTACTTTAATTCCTATGTTCAAGTTAACAATTTATATTTTGTAAAAATTAAGAAAAATTGCAATATTTGCAAATTGTGGGAAATTAACCTAAGTTAATGTCTTCAACTAAATGGCAAAAAAAGGCAAACATGAGGATTTTAAAAGATAAAAAAAATATATAATCGGTATTTCCACCATTGACACGAATTACACAATCACATCGATTTGGCATGCTTAAAATCAGTTCATCAAAATCGCTTTGAGGAATGGTCGCTCACGTTCTTTCTAACAAGTCAAAAAGTTGTTGTGGGGTATCACGGCATCCATACTCGGCAGAGCTCTTCTTTGTAGTGCCCCATGTGTGCTCAATTGGGTTGAGGTCTGGGGATTGAGCAGGCCACGGCAAAACGTTGATACAAGAATCAGGCAAGAGTGCGTGTTACGACTCTAGCCGTGTCTGGACGTGCATTAGTCGAAACGAATCACCCAACCGACTTCGCAAAGGGATTATCAAGTCTGAAACAATCCTCTCCGCATAAATCTGAGCATTGAGGTTGCCCCTGATCCAAATGAGACCGGTTCTTCCAACGATCCGAATACCGGCCCAAACCATTATTGTTCCCCTTCCTTAAGAATGAACTTCCTGACTAAATTTCAAACGTTCTTGACATCCAAATGTCTCCCAAACTCAAATACGTCTTGTATCCGGCCTCATACCGAAACGAGTTTCATCTGAAAAGCAAACACTACGCCAGTCTTCATCCTCCCATTCAATTCTGTGTTCGCGAGCCCATTGTAAACAGGCCTTACGATTGCGGAGTGCTATAGTTGGAACTCTCAGCGGCCTTTGAGAACACAGACCCACTTCACGTAAACGATTCGGTATTGTTTGGTCGCTTATCAGCAAGCTTGAAGAGCTATGGAGCCTCGTAGCCAACATCATGACGGTCATGCTACGATTCCGTCTAGGAGTAATTTGGATGTACTGGTCCTGTTTGCGAGTGGTGATGCGAGATCGTCCTCCATGTCGCTCGGCCACGTTGCCCGTGATACGATAGCGTATCCAGAGGCGGCTTATGACCCTCTGGAACCAGCTTGCAACATTCCGCCGGCTCTCATCATCTCTTCTTCTCAAATGATGTCGTCGCTCCATATTGATGCAATTTTTTTCAGTTCTGATGCAGAAATTGTAATGGTTTTCAAAAAACGCTATTATACACTTTTATAGGAATCCTGATTGCCGGTTGATTTTCTATTTTTAATAAAAATTTAAAGAAAATTCTTTATTAAAATAGTGAAATTCACTATTCAATCAACAACGATCCAAAAAAGTTTAAATAATAATCCTCAATTGCGGCGATACTCTAAAACGTACTTCATCCCTAGCCAATTTTGATGTGTGTATTTTCTGTTGTCGGATTTAAGATTTTTCTCATTAACAATTTCCTCGTAAAGTGAGAAAATATTTTGACTTGTGAACAAACTAGGAAACTATTGGAGTTTGCTATCCAGTTAGATATCGACAAATAAACTATCTACTTGTTTACGAAACGAAGATTGATGGAATGTTATAATAAAAGCATTTTTTTCAGACAAATCTACCAGCAAATTGAATGAATGAGTTTTCAAGCTATTTTTAACTGACTTAAAAAAAAACGGAGGTTATCAATTCGATACATATGTATGTAATATTATTGGAACTGCAATATATTAGGGCTTCGAGATAAATATACAAAATTTTATAGGTGTATGTATGTTTGTATGTATGTATGTTTGTCCACGCATTTCTCCAAAACCATTAATCAGATCGTGACCATTTCATTTTAATTGGCTTACTTTTACTTAAACTTAGGGAACAGTGCAAGTTTCATCAAAATCTATTCAGCGGTTTTCAAAATAATGGACTAATATATGTAAGTGTGACTGCCTGGTTGATACGAGCTACGGGTGTGGTGACAAAGGGAAAACGTCTCAAATCCTTGGTCAAATTCTAGTGCAATATTTATAACAAAACTGTTAACTACTTATTACAAACAAATATTCCTGTTTTTACTAAAAACTAAAAATTACGAAATGATAATAATTAAAAAAAATCGACTTCAAAAAGAAATTGACACAAAATTATGAAATAACTTTAATTTCGGAAGTCGGTGGCAAAAAACTAAAATACAGATCCCAAGAACCGACTTCCGAAATTAAAGTTATTTCATAATTTTGTGTTAATTTCTTTTCAAGGCCAAGTCGATTTAATTTTTATTTAATTTTTTATTACATTTCCTTTAGACGTCCTATCCTACTAATATACACATATACAATATATTTACTACACAATGAATTTTAATACGGTTTTCACCATCATTATCCCGATATTTTGACATATCGCCAATGCTTTCGTGCATAGTTCCATACTTTCATACGTACTAATATAATAAATCGAAAGTAACTCTGTCTGTCTGTACGTCTGTCTGTCTATATGTTACCTTTTCACGCCTAAACCACTGAGCGGATTTCGATAAAAATTTGGTAAGGAGATATATGGCATCCTGGGGAAGGATATAGGTTACTTTTATCTTAAAAATAATCCTAATTGGGTTGATATAGGGGATGAAAGTTTGCATCGAAAACCCAATATTTCTTAAGTTAGAAAAAATATGAATAAATATGAATATATGTAAATTGAAATTTATGATTTTGGTAAGAAATAAAGAGTTACTTGTTTCAGCGTTCTTGTAAATCATTCCCCAAGGGAGTAAAATAGGGGATGATTTTAAATTTCACATGTAATACTGATTTTTTTTGTACTTCTTTTCAAGAGATTTAAGTTATTTTACACGTTCGTGTTTGGGTCACAGAAGTTCGTAAGTGTACCAAATTTCAACTTAATCGGTCCATTAGATTCGAAGCAAATTGGCTGTGGTAGACGGACAGACAGACAGACACACGAGTGATCCTATAACGGTTCTGTTTTTCTCTTCTGAGTTATGAAACTGTAAAAATTGCATATTTTATCGATTCCACATTACAGTCATAAAACACATCAAGATAAACCTATAAGCCAATTACAATTAGAAGCAGATAGGTACTTTAGTTTATCTGACAGATAAGGCAACCTAATCAAATGGGGTTTTTTTCGGCAGAATTGATCCTCGTGATAAAATAAACTCGCTGATAAAAAGTATGGAATCGTGCGAGGACCTTTTATCTAAAGTCGGTTTTTGTGTCTGTCTGTGACTACTTAGATCTTATTAACTACAATGGATTTTGATGCGGTTTAAACATAATTTCGAGCATTTATTCGGGCAGGTTTGTGTGTAAAAACATTCAAATTAACGATAAGGGGGATGCGCTAAGATAAATTCAAATTTTGCGTACGTTTTTTGCAATTTGCAATTTGCGCACGGCAAAAGAGTGGAACTCACTACCTGCGTCTGTGTTTCCGAACGTATACAAGCCTAATCTCTTCAAAGTGAGAGTTAACAGGCTTCTTCTGGGTAAGCTCACTCCATCGTCGACTTTGTCTCTGTCACCTCTGACCTAGACTAGAGTCAAGAGCAAACCCATCAGAAATAAAAAAAAAAATAAAAAAAAATTTGCAGGTCAGTGTAAAGTTTTGTATGTTGATCAAAATATGATTTGCGACCGTAACAAATATGTATTTACAGAATCATAATCATTAGAATCATCAATAAAACTATCTAAGGTAGAATTGGCCTCTAATGCCATGGTTTCATGAAATAGTCATTCAATTTTTCATGAAAGAGTTTGTTGCGTGCATGCGTTCAGCGTTGCTCATGCCAGCCTGGTGGGCAAGCAAGATGACCTGAGCCCATCCGTAGATATTTAGTGTGTGTACCCTTTTATTTGTTTATTTTCTTTCTTTCTTTTTGCTTCGACTTATAAGTAGTCAATAAGTACTTGTATGTCACAAAACTGTATCCACGGGAACACTGCCGACAAACTGTACAGCAGTTTGGCAGAAAATATGTGATTTTTTTTGTTTAGAAATTTCTTGAATGAATAAATAAATTTAAAAAAAATAAAAAAATAAATAGGGTATTGAAGTTAGAGAGTTATACAGTAGAGTCCCGGAGGGTTCCGGATTATTGGATTATACAGACAAAATCATAATAATGTAAATAAAATAAAGCATTTTATAAAAAGAAGGAAGAAAAGAGGTGAGGGACCGTGAGCGGAGGGGGTCCGGATTATTGGACGTACTGGATTACTGAAGTGCCTGATTAGTGAGACTCTACTGTATTGATGATTTTAATGATTACTATTTTGTAAATACATACTTTTTTTTTTTTTTTTGATGGGAAATCATCAAATAACTTCTCCTTGTTACGCGAATCATGTTTTAATCAACATACAATCTAATACTGATCTACAAATTGCAAAAAAAAACGTAAGAAAATTTGAATTCCACGGGCTACCCTGGCGCTTTCGCCTTAATATAATAAATAAATCTTGGAAGTTTTTTCAAATCGTAAAGAACTGTGCGAAGCAGGGGCGGTTCGCTAGTTATTAATACTATAATGTGTAATTGTGTACGGAGATTACGTTATTTGTTTCATGTTTATTTTATGATAAATAATGCCAGTTGAGTTATATTGACATTTGATTTGGGTCATTGAACTCTCTAGAAATTCTATCATTCAAATCAGAGTATCAAGAATTCCATACTTCTGCTTCCTATAGATCTCTTTCCGTTTTAATTCGTTTTTAACCGACTTCCAAAAGGAGGAGGTTATCAATTCGTCTGTATGTTTTTTTTTTTTTTTTTTTGTATGTTTGTTACGCGATTACTCAAAGACGGATGGACCGATTTGGAAAATTCTTTTTTTGTTTGAAAGGGTATACTTCCGAGGTGGTCCCATATAAATTTTATTAACTTTGCTTGAGGAGTTTTTGAGTTAGCTTCAATAATGCGTATATTTCCCACTTATTTTATATGGATGTTGTGATGGTGTTTTAATAACTTCCTATCACTGTTATTTACATGGCTATATCTACAATTATTGTGCTCAATTATGTATTCGAATTTGTGTGGGGTAGGTTCCACAACTAAAAAGTGAAAAATAAAAACTTTTTAGCAAAAAATAAAACCGACTTCTAAAACAAAACACTACAAAGTGAATCTTCATTAGATTCACTCATCTTGACGGTACGAAAAACAAATGAAAATCACACATTTTCCTAATTTGAATTTGGAATTATATTCTTTAAAATTTAAACTTTCAATGATACCAAAACCAGCCAGATACAAATAGTATAGCCAAAGAGATTTTATTACAAGTTCATACATACTATAATGCGAAAAGACTTTTTCCCCAACCTAATAGTATGTATGAACTTGTAATAAAATCTCTTTGGCTATTCAAAATTCATTAATTTACATTACACGTCCGTGTTTGGGTCACAGAAATTCATACATGTAACAAATTTCAACTCAATCGGTCCATTAGATTCGGAGTAAATTGTTTGTGACAGACGGACAGACAGACAGACAGACCTATAAGGGTTCCGTTTTTTTCTTTTGAGGTAGGGAACCCCAAAAAAACACATTTTAAACCATTACTTAACCGCTAAGTGTGGTTTTAAAACCAATTGGTTTAAATCGTTTAAAATCCCTTTTGCATCTCTAGTAGACATGTATGGAGGAAAATGACGTGCTGCTACTGAATCGACTCCAAATAACTTGGGACAAAGGCGTGAAGAACATATTCAATTTACTGAGAAACACATTATATCATCCTACGTATATTACTAGCGACCTGGGGCTACAGTCTCCACATAAATACATGGTCACATAGATTAAAATTGCTTGGCAAACACGAAAAAATCACGTGCTTGTCAAGCAATTTTGACCGACCCCATTAGGAATGTGCGACCGAATTTGGTCGTAAAGCGATCGCAATATATGTCTAAACTGCAGCCCCTGCCCTTGCTTCGCTAGGCTGCAATGTACAAAACATGGAGATTTCTGTGCTACACATATAATTAAGTTAAATATATGGGTTATATATTAATAATAATAAAACATTTATTTCGACCAACAGAGCATCATATACACAAAAAAAAACAAAATAAAAGCACATACAATTAAAAAGACCACATAAACACAGACAGATGCTCAGTATGTGAACCATACAGCAATGGCTTATGTACTGACAATCGAACCTCTGCGCGAACAGCCTCAGGATGCCGTTGGAGCTAGCCCGAACCCTGCGCACTAGTGATATGCATCGCTTTCATATAGTAGGATAAAAACAGCCAACTTGCAACTTGGCGAACATCCCTGAAGTACTGCAGAATCGGGGCAGCCCCATCAGCACCCTGACTGGTCCAGGCCATGGTGCGGAGCGAGAGTGCATGGGAGGCCGTCACCTCCTTCTGCGAAGCGGTAATGCTCGCGAAGGAGGAGGCGGAACGCGTGAGGGAGAGGCAGCCTCACGCCCTCAGCCGCCGCAGGAGACGCCCTGGGCGGCGGGAATCGATAGCCGATTCCCGGCCACCGTAGGCGCGGGCTTGCGGACGGTGAGTAGTGGGTAGCTCGCCGTCCGGTGAGGACCAGGCCCGGGTCGACGGCGCGTTGTGTTCCACGCGCGCCTCAAAGAGATGTCAGCAAAAGATGGGGTCCAATAGGGCCGATGCCGCTGGGGTCGCGGGTTGTTTGAAAAAGATACCGTGGCCCTGGCATAGGCAACTGAAAGAACACGGGTGGGTTTTAGTCAGTAAAAGTCTGACACGCCCTTCCGCTCCACCCAGAGCGGGAGAAGTTATTTGATGATTTCCCATCCACAAAAAAAAAAAAAAAAAAAAGGGCATTGTACTAATCTCTCGCGTCCGAGCCTGGTCCAGGCCATGGTGCGGAGCGAGAGTGCATGGGAGGCCGTCACCTCCTTCTGCGAAGCGGTAATGCTCGCGAAGGAGGAGGCGGAACGCGTGAGGGAGAGGCAGCCTCACGCCCTCAGTCGCCGCAGGAGACGCCCTGGGCGGCGGGAATCGATAGCCGATTCCCAGCCACCGTAGGCGCGGGCTTGCGGACGGTGAGTAGTGGGTAGCTCGCCGTCCGGTAAGGACCAGGCCCGGGTCGACGGCGCGTTGTGTTCCACGCGCGCCTCAAAGAGATGTCAGCAAAAGATGGGGTCCAATAGGGCCGATGCCGCTGGGGTCGCGGGTTGTTTGAAAAAGATACCGTGGCCCTGGCATAGGCAACTGAAGGAACACGGGTGGGTTTTAGTCAGTAAAAGTCTGACACGCCCTTCCGCTCCACCCAGAGCGGGAGAAGTTATTTGATGATTTCCCATCCACAAAAAAAAAAGGGCGTTGTACTATCTGCGCGTATATGAGACCCACAGGCTACTCGTGTACAAAGATGTACAGTATGCTCTGAACAATGTTGCTTTCACTTCAGTGGTACAACGAGCAAACCTGCGGGCCATCATATTTGCCCTTACAGACAACGCCCTGCGTTCTCGCTCTATGTCTGCATCGTCCCTCGGATCAGAGGACATCATATGTCCAAGATATTTAACATGTTCCACCCTATCCAGTGGTGTTTCATATATTTGTTTGTTTTATACACATAAAGCTGTAAAATAACAATAAATTCATTTATATTCATTTTATAATTTTAGTGCTGTGGCACACATTTTTTTTTTTTTTTTTGGATGGGATATTATCATATAACTTCTCCTGCTCTGGGCGGAGCGGGAGGGCGTGTCAGACTTCTACTGACTAAAACCCATCCGTGTTCCTTCAGCTGTTGCACACCTAATATGTTTATGGGGCATGTAGTGCTATCATGTAAGAAATTGTTACACTAACCTTAGATTATGTTTGATATTATTTCAACTATTTACAGTGTATACAATTGTCGGTTGGCCAATAAAGGAAAAATAAATAAATATTTATTACTGGAGCCCTTTATTACTGGAGGCTTTTAATATAGGTATAAAGTTCTGCTTACGTTTTTAGTTTTGTATTTTTGTTTCTGCTCGAGTATAATTTTCGATTTTTCGTTATTTTTGGTATATTGGCGTGTGCTAGCTGACTTATAGCAAATAATTAAATTTAATTTAATGTTTGTGTTGCGTAATGTATCGCACTTGCATGTAATTTGCGCAGTGTTGTATAGAATATACTATTATTTAACTGAACAGACAGCTGTACTGCTGGGGAGTTTGTTGCGCCACTTCTTCTCCCCAGCTAAAGCACTAGGAAGTGGTGAAGGGCGGGCGTTTTGGGGGACTGTCTTATGTAATTTTGACGTTTGAAAAGTGCTGATTCTCAGCCTAATTTGAATAAATGACTTTTGATTTTTGAATAAATAAACAAATTCTCTAAATAATTTCGAAAACCGCATCAAAATCCGTTATGTAGTGTAGAAGAATAACAGATAATCACGAAAAGCGACTTTGTTTATACTATCCAATGTACAGACGACAGCACATCAAGCTACTACAATCTGTCAAATTTCTTTAATAGATTTTCAACTTTATTGCTAAAGCTCAAGGTTCTAGGTTGATCGGGAAAATTTGACAGTTTCGGGTAGCTTGATGTGCTGGCGTCTGTACATACAGGTTTATTTTAAATTGGCTAGCTAAACTCCGCAAACGAAATGGGTATCGTTATCTAAACACAATAAATAGAAAAATTAAAATGTTTGATGGTTTTTCTTGGGAAGTCAATGACCGTAGTTAGTAAGAATTATTTGAGAAAAACTGTTTTCTTGTGTTTTATCGCGTTTAGTTAGATATCGATACCCATCACGTCTCTGAACTTTACATATAAAAAAATACCGGCCAAGTGTGTGTCGGACCACGCACAATGTAGATTCCGTAGTGGGGATGTATTTATCCCAAAAGCAAACTTAACTTTACTAAAGGTCGTTCGACTACAGATGCGGGTGTTGCTCTGCTGAAACATATATTTAACGCATGGGAGAACTCGCAAAATGCTATTGGAATTTTCTGTGACCTTTCCAAAGCCTTTGATTGCGTGCACCATGACACGCTTTTGCGTAAACTACATCATTACGGTGTACAAAACGAAGCTCTTGAAGTAATAAATTCATATTTACATAATAGGTTTCAATGTGTAGATGTAAATGGTGTGAAATCTTCCGGGCTACCAGTTCAGTTAGGAGTACCTCAAGGTTCAATACTGGGTCCATTCTTGTTTTTAGTGTATATCAATGACTTACCATTCTATTTAAAGGGTATCTGTGACGTTGTACTGTTTGCAGATGACACCTCTCTTATTTTTAAAGTAGACAGGAATAGACAAGATTTTGACGACGTAAACAGTGCACTCTCAATGGTTACAGATTGGTTTACGACAAATAACTTAGTTCTCAATGCTAAAAAAACGAAATGTATAAAGTTTGCCTTACCGAATGTTAGAAATCTAGGACCCAACATCGTTTTAGATAAAGAGATGCTTAAAACTGTAGACTCGGCAGTTTTTCTGGGTATAACAGTAGATGCCAAACTTCAGTGGGGCCCACATATATCAAGCCTAGCGGGAAGGCTCAGTTCAGCCGCCTACGCCGTCAGGAAAGTAAGACAATACACTGACGTTGATACAGCTCGGTTAGTCTATTTTAGTTATTTTCATAGCGTTATGTCATACGGTATTCTGCTCTGGGGCAAAGCCGCTGACATTCAAAATATATTTGTTCTTCAGAAACGAGCTGTTCGAGCAATTTACCAGCTCGGTGCCAGAGTTTCTTTGAGAGATTTTTTTAAACAGATTGGTATTCTCACGGTGGCATCACAATTCATCTTCGCCAACATCTTATATATTAGACAAAATATACATTTATACACTAAAAACAGTGATATTCACAATGTTAACACCAGAAATAAGGCCAAATTACGTGCTCCATTTCACCGGCTTCATAAGGTTCATAACTCATTTGTTGGGCTTGGTATAACTTTTTATAACAAGCTACCCTCTTCTTTGCTAGATTTGCCCTTTAATGCGTTCAAAGCTAAAGTAAAATCTAACCTTTGTTCAAAGGCATACTATTCTATCAACGATTACTTAAACGATAAGAATAGTTGGTCGCTGTGTTTAGCTTAAGACAATGTTTATGTTCTTTCTCCAGAATTAGCATAGCTACTGACAGGTTATATGAGTTCATATAATTATTTATTTTCTTTGACTCTCAAGGTCAATTTATTTTAATTTTATTTTAATTTATTATTGACATAATCTACTCATTTCAATGTTTATTTATTTTTTATGAGTGGTATTGCAATATGTGGTTAGCTAGTGACCTCGACAATTGATCATAGTTTTTCTTGCTCGAGCAACCGGCAGCAAGTTCGTCATGCTCCCTTAGATGTCACTGCTTGCGGTAGCGTCGGGGGTCGGGTTGTCTCCTTCCCTCAAATATGGCGAGGGGGGTAATGGCTGATCTTTGCGTTATACTCGTGAACGGGTGCTGCTTGTGGTGACAGGTCGTCTTGCTGACCTTGGTTTTGTTTTGTTATTAGTAATTTAACTCGTTGTTGATTTTACTTCGATGGTCCTAGTTTATCCCTATCTGTGACTTGTGAGTTACGACTACATGTACGGCTATATGTAAGTGGGCGCGCCCTTTATTACTGGAGGCCTTTATTTAGGTATAAAGTTCTGCTTACGTTTTTAGTTTTGTATTTTGTTTCTGCTTGAGTATTGTTTTCGTTTTTTTTTTTTTTTGGTATATTGGCGTGTGCTAGCTTACTTATAGCAAATAATTTAATTTAATGTTTTGTGTTGCGTAATGTACCTAAATTATTATGCGCAGTATTATATAGAATCATTTTTTTAACTGAACAGACAGCTGTGCTGCTGGGGAGTTTGTTGCGCCACTTCTTCTCCCCAGCTAAAGCACTAGGAAGTGGTGAAGGGCGGGCGTTTTTGGGGGACTGTCTTATGTAATTTTGACGTTCAAAAAGTGCTGATTCTCAGCCTAGTTTGAATAAATGACTTTTGATTTTGATTTTGATTGATTTAACATTGTAGTTGAAAAACATGTTCTCCCATACATTCCGACTGCAAATGTAAGTTTTTAAGCACAATATTGAGAGATTTACCATGTTATTTTAGGACCATAGACAAGTTTTCCTGTCATCTATAGGTATAGAACTATTTTCTGTATATTAAAAAAAAATTAGGATCATTAATAATAGTAATAGTAGGAGTAATTTTAGGATCGGAGATAGGGGTTATGGTCAATTTTTGTCTATTTTCATAAATAAATATAAAACAATTTATTTAAAAATTATTAAAAAAATATTTTTGAGACCCTCACAGTAAGCCCTTTCATTTGATATGTCACACGGTACAGTTTGCAAAACTTTTATTTGCCCCCAAAATTGACCCCCATATTCAAAATTCATTTATTAACGTTGCACGTCCGTGTTTTGGGTCAAAGAAATTCATTTGGGTACCAAATTTAAACTTAATCAGTCCATTAGATTTGGAGCCAATTGCAGGCTGTGACAGACGGACAGACACACGAGTGATCCTATAAGGGTTCCGTTTTTTCCTTTTGACGTACGGAACCCTAAAAATATATTTTAAAGTGATATTTCAAGCGACGGTAATTGAGGTCTCGACCCCATAAAAAAATATCAAATTATTTTGGAGGCATTATCTACATTTCATACAATTATTTACATAAATATTGTTTCGGGTGATAACGTTTTTACTCCCCTAAACCTTTACGAAATGAGACAATTTTGATCTCATTACATTCAGTACACTTTAATATAGGTCTGTACGTTTTTCGTTTTTAGTAAATTAATTTAATTTAATTTAAAAAAATAAAAATGCGCGAGGATGTTTTTATGTCAAAGATATAGGATATTTAGATGCTAATAACTTATATTGTATACAATATTTCTTTATAATAAAAACGTACGGACCTACTTTTTCATTATACCTACAACATTTCCAAAAATTATGAAAATTAGACTATGTTTACGGGGAGAAAAACGTTATCTCTTTTTGTATGAAAATTTACAGCTTCACAATCCTCTTAAGGTTCCCGCATACAAGCGCGACGCTACAACGCTACGCGACACTAGTAGAACAACTTCTATGAAAACTTCATGAAAATATTGTGCTACCAGAATCGCGACGCACAGTCACATCGCGTCTGTCTGCGCCAGCCTTTACGCTCATACGTGTTCGTTGACCTTTAAACGTATCTTTTCCGCTGCAATGTACTCACTCTGCTCTGTACTCTTGAGCTTGAGCGCGCTATTTATTGCCTAATGTATCCCACACTCACGACAGGTGGAATTCCTCTTCATCTCCATTAAACGATTTATTACAAAACTGTTTTTTCACTGTTTCCCTTCAACAAGAACATGTTAACGTATTTATTACTTCTACTCGTAACTTTGTAAAATGTTTGAAAGAATGATATTGATTAGGGTTATCTTCTGCCTAGCCTTTTCCAACTATGTGGAGGTCGGCTTCCAGTCACACTGGATGCAGCTGAATACCAGTATTTTACATGGAGCGACTACCTATCTGACCTCCACAACCCAGTTACTGGGTCACACGATACCCCTTGGTAAGACTGGTTAACAAACTTTCGGGCTTCTGACTACCCGTAACGACAGTCAAAGATCCAAGAATGACAGTCGGGACCAACAAGCTTTCCGAGGCACGGCGGGTTCTCGGTATGTAAATATGGTCACCCATCCACGGACCAACCACAGCAAGCGTCGCTTAACTTAATCAATCGATCCAAGTGGCTCTTATTACTTAACCGCATGCCCATACATTATCATTGGTTAACCAGTTAATGACGCAGTGATTTTTGCACTTGTGTTAAGTTCATTCCCTATGCCATAACCATTAGTTGAGTTAACTACAGATCAAAAAACCGGCCCTTAATTCCTAAATTCTAGTGTTACTTACACTAGAATTTAGTAATTAAGGGCCGGTTTTTCCGGTTTCATATATTTTTTTTTTTGTTTTTCATTATAACCTATTTTTGAGCATGCTGGTTGACAGTTTTTGAGAAAAAAAATTGGTTATGTTCCTGGACAGCGGAGCCTTAGTAGTAGGGTCCCGTTGCCACCCAAAGATACGGAACCCTAAAAATGTGCGTTCAGTTTCATTCAATCAATCTGCCTAGCCTTTTCCCAACTATGTTGGGGTCGGCTATCAGTCTAACCGGATGCAGCTGAATACCAGTATTTTACATGGAGCGACTGCCTATCTGACCTCCACAACCCAGTGCGTGCAGTTTCATTGTTGAAATAAAATATAGGTACACTATCCAGAATCAGAATCAAAACATTTTATTTAGGTATCATCCACATCAGGATAAATTACAAAAAAAAAACAACTTCCACTTTAATCAGTTTAAATCATAGTAAACGAATTAATTAATAAACCAGTGCCACAATTTATTTATACTTGGCAACACCTTGTCCGTCACCTATTAGCTCGTTCAATAAAATAAACATGGCGGTTTTTACGTTCCATTTATAAATAAACACATCATAGTTGATGGTTCATAAATCAACCTCGTTTTCACCAGAAATGTTCAGTTGTAAATATTATTTTAGTGCGAGTTTCTAATGGGCTTATTTCGGTCTTATTTTTTTAAACTTTAAGTTAATTAATGTTTCCTACTTAGATGAAAAACGAAATAAAGATTGAACTTACTACATAGGGTGGATTTTTGTGACGCGGCAGTAAGCATGAAATTAATTTGATAAAATCAGCCATGTTTACTGAAAATAAGTAAATAATGAGGCTTCACGAGACATGATATAGTTACCTACAGCTTAAGCCGATAAAATAATCATAATCATAAATCTTTATTTATCTCAATATCATATTACAGGCACAAGTTATTAGAATGCACAATCTTAAATAGAGAAAGGTGTCTGAGGTAGGAGGGTCCTGAGTTAAAGATCACCCGGCTCTTTTAGATGGGGTAGTATTTAAACGCAAATCAAAATATTACTTTTTGTATTCAAAAATAATCCGAATTCCGATCAAAATTACTGATTGCACAGCAAAATACTCAACTCAAAATATAACTAAATAAGAAACAATTTATATTCGTGGTGCACCGTAATAAAGCTAATAATGACTAGCGCACATTAAGCCTTATTACCTTACCTTTTATCATTCTTTAGAAAACAAATTATTTTAACTTACCCTTCGTGCCCTTTGCTCGCTCTTGCATCCTAGAACGGAGCTCCTATTTATGTGTAAAGGGTTTACAGTAACCTAACCAAACCTAACCTCGGAGTTAATATTAGTCACCATGTCATTTTGCTATGAGTCTGAGTATTATGTATGTACGCTCTGGTTAATTTGCTGTGCAGTCAGTATTTTTCTGATGTAAAAAAGTATATAAATGATGGAAATAAATTGATAGGTCATTGTTTATTTGATGTGCAATTAATAATATCCCTTTTAGATAAATAGAAATACTCGTAAGAAACATCTGACGCCCGTCAACTGTTTTTTCAACACAAAACAAACAGCAATTAAGATTCCGTAGTCAACAAGCAACCCTTATAGCTTCGCCGTGGCCTTCCGTCTGTCTGTTCACGACTCAGCTGAGGGACTCTTAGTAGGTACAGACACCAGCACATCAAGCTACTAAAATCTGTCAGATTTCTTTAATAGATTTTCGACTTTATTGCTAATGCTTTAGGTTCAAGGTTGATTGGGAAAATCTGACAGTTTCGGGTAGGTTGACCTGCTGGCGTCTGTACTAGAAATCTGTAATTTGGCATAGGTATACATATTAATTACGTCGACAAAGTGGTACAATTAAATCATTGTTTTTTTTAGGGTACCTACCCTACACGTAAAGTCTTTTTCCACGTCTCTCTCATGGTGTAGGGTGTCGTTGGAAAGGTCGAAAATATTGCGAGTGTGTGAAAACCATTCTTCGATTCCTGAATCCATTTTTACACACCCGTGTTTCGTTTGCGAAATACAAATTTTTGTTACCTCCCTGCCAGCTAAATGTTTTGATTATCATATGTCAATCTGCCTGCCTAGCCTTTTCCCAACTATGTTGGGGTCAGCTTCCAGTTTAACCAGATGCAGCTGAATACCAGTATTTTACATTGAGCGACTGCCTATCTGACCTCCACAACCCAGTTACTGGGTAATACCCCTTGATAAGACTGGTTGTCAGACTTTCGGGCTTCTGACGACCCGTAACGACTGTCAAAGATCCACGTATCATATGTGTGTTCCAATAATATTACATACCTACATACCTACGTGTCGAATTGATAACCTCCTTTTTTGAAGTCGGTTAGAAAAGAGTGTATTATTATATCTACACCCTCTGCCAATCCCTTTGGGAAATACAGGCGTGATGTTAAAGATTCTGTTTTGACCGTCTTTTTGACTTGTGTGCAAACCTTTTTGCTTTCAATATCAAAGTAAAACCACTGCTAAAACACATTAGTAAAACGACACAATTCGCTTGTTTACTCGAATCCGTTTCAAACGTAACTGTGAAGAAGCCAATGTAGTGTGAATCAAAAGGGCGCAGTAACTTCACACAATATGATTGTGACCTTAGTATGAGGTACAACACGTGCGCGATAAGGCCGTACTATGCACAAATAATACCATCAATTTTCCAGTGCCAGAGAGAGACGGAGCTACGAGGGGGCGTTTTTAAGTTCGCGGAATCGGGGGTAAGACGTGGAAATAAAAATACAAGTTTATTTTTCCTTTTGAATATATTCTCCTGCAACCCTAATACATTTTTCAGATCTTTCAATTAGCTTATGTATACCCTCGAAAAAAAATATTTTTTCTTTGTCTGAAAAATAAGCTGAAACTGCTTCCTTCACTTCTTCATCGCTTGAGAACTTCTTCCCCCGAAGTTCTTTTTTCATTTTTGGAAAGAGATAATAACTAATACTCCATCCTGGTCTTCATTACAGAGGTCCAAAAACGCGCGAGAACACTCTACGCGCTGTTGTTTTTGAGGCGGCGTGAGCATTCTCGGCACCCACCTTGCACTGACTTTGGTCATGCCGAGATGATCGTGAAGAATTTTAAATATGGTTGTATCGGATACTCCAACCATTTCTGCGAGCTGTTTCTTCTTTAGTCTAGCATCTTCCAGTATTCATTTTTCCACTTTTTGAATTATTTCCGGAGTGGTCACCTCGATCGGCCGTCCTGGCCGAGGATCATCTTCAAGTGAGGCCCTGCCTTGCTTAAAAAGGGTATGCCACTTATAAACCATGGTTTTACCGGGGCAAGACTCCCCGTAAACGGATGACATCTCTTCTAGTATGGTTTGAATCGATTTACCTTGCTTGGTAAGGAACTTTATGACAGCGCGGTGCTCGATTTTCTCCATTTTTCACAATGTTCTTCCCAACTGAGTTGTTTGATCGACGATAATTCAAATAGTAATGGCCCGATTAAAACAAAACGTTCTATTTATACTAATAATGAGCTACTTAACCAGTTACGACTAAGGAAAGTACCCATTTACACATTTATTAATTACCTACCCATTCCGCGAATATAAAAATGCACCCTCGTATACATGACCTATATAGCACCATCCCTTTTTCACAACGGAATCATGATCGCGTCAATAGTTCATAGTAAGGACGCAGCGGGCCAAAATAATTTACAATACGTAACAAAAACCAGTATCTACAAAAACGACAAAAAAATCACGTTTGTTGTATGGGAGCCCCTTAAATATTTATTTTATTCTGTTTTTTAGTATTTTTTTTATAGCGGCAACAGAAATACATCATCTGTGAAAATTTCAACTGTCGAACTACCTATCACGGTTCATGAGGTACGGCCTGGTGACAGACGGACAGCTGTTTCTTAGTAATAGGGTCCCGTTTTACCCTTTGGGTAAGGATCCCTAAAAATTAAATTATTTTCCATAAGTCAGCTAGCACACGCCAATATATACCAACAAAATTTCACCGAACAGTAATTCAACACAATAATAGAACTGAAGTCAAAAACTTACGAAAACACTGGCAACCCTATAATAGCAGTCAACGTAAAAATTCCAAATTCCACGTAGGTAATGTATTTACTGCTAGTCAGTGTCAATGCTCCAGGCGAATTTGTTTGAGAGAGCAGTTTACGCTTAAAACATTTTACATGATCGAAACGTTGATTTGGAACTGATGTGTTTTCCTTTTAGGCCCGCTTGCACTACAAATCACTGAATACATTTAGCGCAAAACGAATTTAAAATAGAACGATGTTTTAAATTCGTCCAACGCTAAACATATTTAAATCGGGTTCCCTCTATCTGGCAGAATCTTGATGCTCCGAAATTTATTTGGTATAACACACTTGGCATAATCTTCTTTAAACGAATATTTTTAAGGCATAAAAAATATTTCATATAATTATTGTTTGGCCGAATGTTTATATTTCCGAATTTAAAATGGCATACTTTTAAGACGGCAGAATTTTATTTGGCATTATTACCTTTGGCAAAGTTAAAATTCCGCATAATTTCGTTTAGCATAATGTTTATTTAGAGCGACGATTATTTAAAGTTAAAATATTGTCTTAAAAAGTCAATATGTTGTGCTACAAAACTTAGTGCCAGAAACGAATCGCTGCAAAACCGACTCCACGTAGGCTTATCTGCCCTTCAGAGTGTAATTTAAGCCCGCGCAGGCGCGGAGAGTCGAGGCGGCCCGCGAGCTGAGGAGCAGGTGGTTTTAAAGACCGCCGCCGCGGCTGAGGCTGGCCGGCAAAGCCGGTCAGCAAGCCGAAGCTGCGGTGCTGAGCGTTAAACCATCTGCGATGATAAGCTCGCGTGGACGGGACGTCATTTGACGAATGTTATTTAAAAAAAAATATTTTCGCATGTCTTCAGTTTCTGATTTTGCAACTTAACGTGTACGTATATATATAAATATATGTGTTCATTTTTTATGCATCTACAAAAGTTCGTTTTTTTCTGAGACACTGTATAACCCGGGAGTCTTCAAGTTGAAAGTGAATCATCTAGGCAAGTGTGTTCCGTCCTCGACCGTACCATACATACTTACCCGACAGCAATGCAGGAACGCTATAAGTGACTGGCTAAAAGGTCTCACCTACGAAGAATCTGAGAGACTTAGTGACTATTAAATGAATACTGAGTAAATATATATTATTGCACTGTTGCAACTCTCGGCGCAGTTCAGCCTAACGTTGAAAATCCAACAGTGCACTTTTATTTAGGGATTGATTTATGTCTCACTTAGGGTTCTTGAAAACTGGCATTATACAATTAGTGTTCACCAACGCATACTCACTCACACCTTCTGAACACACACTATCAAACACACACACACACACACTTCTGGTCAAAATACCGCGACAAGTGGTTTTGGCAGTCCTCTCGTGATGTTAACCTGACACTGCCTAAAGAATTCTGAAGAGACCGAAACAGGTGGAAATCTGAAGGTGCAAGGTCAGGACTATACGGCGGATGCATTAACACCTCGCAGCCAAACTCTCTTAATTTTTGCTGAGTGGCTAAAGATGTGTGAGGTCTAGCGTTATCATGATGAAAAACCACACCCCTTCTGTTGATTAATTCCGGCCGCTTTCTCTCAACTTCTTGCTTTAATCTCATCAGTTGTTCGCAGTAGAGTTCAGAATCGATGGTCCTGCCTGGTGGTCACAGCTCATAATGAATAATGCCACCCAATGCCCTTCCAATCCCACCACACACACAGCATCACCTTGTTGCGAGTTAACCCGGGTTTCGCCACAGTCTGTGAAGCCTGACCGGCCTTTGACCACGACCTTTTTCTCACGTTCTTGTCATACGTGATCCACTTTTCATCACCAGTTATCAGCTTCTTCAAAAATGGTTCGGTTTCATTACGTCGTAATAAAGAATCACAAATGAGTACACGGTTCATTAGGTTTCTTTCAGTGAGCTCGTGAGGTACCCAAATGTCGAGCTTTTTTGTGTACCCAGTTTTTTAAAATGCGCCAAAACTGTTTTGTGGTCAATTTTCAGTTCTTCAGCTACGTCGTAACTACTGATATGCCGATCTTGCTCCACTTTTTCAAAAATGGCATCCATTTTATCCGTAATAGGGCGACCTGAGCGACGTGCATCTTTGACATCAAAATTTCCGGATTGAAAACGCTTAAACCAAATTTGTGCTACTCTCACAGACACTACACTAGGTCCATAAACATCGCAAATTGTTTTCGCGGCGTGCGTTGCATTTTTACCCTTTTTTGTAGTAAAATTTTAAAATGTATCGAATTTCTTCATTAGATTCACTCATCTTGACGGTACGAAAAACAAATGAAAATCACACATTTTCCTAATTAGAATTTGGAATTATGTTCTTTAAAATTTAAACTTTCAATGATACCAAAACCAGCCAGATACAAATAGTATAGCCAAAGAGATTTTATTACAAGTTCATACATACTATAATGCGAAAAGACTTTTTCCCATATTACACAAAGACCATTTTTTTTTTTTTTTAAGAAATTTTCTGTGCCCATTCTTATTTATCAGGTGAGATAGTCGCCAAACGCGAATCTATAATAAGCATAAGCTTATCATAATCAGCTTATAATCAGCCTATAATATTCCCTCTGCTGGGACACAGACCTTCTCTCTTCGAGAAGGAGTGGGACTAACACCCATATTCTAAGAAGTAACTTCGAAAGTTCCTCCACCTCCACTCATTCGAGGTTACCTTAAGGACTACCTCAAGGAATCCTCGAAATCGGTATTCTTAGTTAAAACTCGGTCTTGTCATGAGGTAATCTTAAGGGTCCTCCAGTGAGGTTGAGTCGAGGTCGAGTCAAGGTAAAACGTCATTGAATCATAGATTACAGTATACTTTTGTTTTTTTTGTCTATGGTCACTCAAAAGTTGTCAGATTGCGGTTGTTTTATCTGTGTGATCGCGTCGTCGGTCCTGTCCACAAATCAGTTGCACATTAATCGAAAACCAACCTTTGCGATTACGAAATACTTCCCCGTGCCGTCTATCGGGGTTCTTGATAGGAATGTGTGTACAATCTATGCACCCTAATACACCCGGAAATCCTGCTACTCGATAGAACTTTTGTTTCACTTCTGTCTGCTCACCAGATATGGGGAATTTAATAAATTGTCTTATTTTAAGAGCAACGGTCTCTGATGTTGTAGCCACAATTTTAGATATTACGGATTGACTTAATTTGTCCAAATCTCCACAAACAATCTGTAAAGTAAAAAAAAATATGTTAGGTACTTAAATAATAATTATTAAAACTTAAAGAAATAATGGTTATAGACAAAGCAAACAGCAAGATTTTACTTACTTGAAAATTTCCAGTTGCATAAAATCTTAAGGCAATTAACAACTGAATTATAGGCGGAATGGGTAGTCCTCTGTTACTGGGTATAGCTCTGTTATTGAACACAAGCGGTAACAACATATTCAGCACTGTTTCTTTCCTAAAACGATAGCGTCTTTGGAATTCATCATTGTCATAAAATTCTATGGGGTTTTCTGCATCCCGCAAATAACGGCGTGCAGGGTAATCGTACCGATTATCATACAGATAATTCAGAAACTGTTCGAAATCCATTGAAAACACTACCAAACTATTTAAATAAATTAATCACTGTTTACAAGCGTGAGCGAAATGGTGGTTTAAAAACGTAAAGAATGGCGTAAATCTTCCTTGAGTGTTCCTTAAGGTACGTCGCGATGTACCTTGAGTTTGACAGTTGTTTCCTCACCTCGACTGAGGAAAAATTTCAAGGGACGCCAAGTGAAGGTGATTTTTTACAACTGTGAATACCGATTTCCTTGATTGAGGTTGAGTGGAGTCGAGGAAGTTTCGAGGAAACGTCTTGGAATATGGGTGTTAATCCACCACGCGGGCCCAGTGCAGGATGGTAGATGTCACATGTCTTCGAATTTTTGGTTCTAGGACACGCTGGTTTCCTCACGATGTCTTCCTTCACCGTTTTGAGAGCAGTGGTGATGAAAATATTTACACAAAGTCACGCCTGCCTTTTTTTCGTGGGAAATTATCAAAAATAACTTCTCCCGTTCTGTACATAGCGGGAGGGCGTGTCAGACTTCTACTGACTAAAACCCACCCGTGTTCCTTCAGTTGCCTGTGCCAGGGCCACGGTAACTCTTTCGAACAACCCGCAACCCTGGCAGACAGCGGCCCTAGCGGACCCCATCAGTTAGTGCTGACATCTCTTTTAGGCGCGTGTGGAACACAACGCGGTGTCGACCCGGGCCTGGTCCTTACCGGACGGCGAGCTACCCATTGCTCACCGTCCGCAAGCCCACGCCTACGGTGGCCGGGAATCAGCACTTGATTCAGCAAAGACTGCCTCTCCCTCACGCGTTCCGCCTCCTCCTTCGCGAGCATTACTGCTTTGCAGAAGGAGGTGACGGCTTCCCATGCACTCACGCTCCGTACCATGGCCTGGAAAAGGGCCGGACGTGAGAGATCGCCATCGCCGATCGCCTCCGCGAAGACGCGGCAGTGCTCCGCCCATGCCGGGCAGACTTCCACCGTATGCTCCACTGTCTCCTTTGGGCGTTCCACACAATGGTAACAACCGGGCGTTTCCTCCCGCCTTATCCGGAACAGGAACCTCCCGAAGCAACCGTGTCCGGTGAGGACCTGCGTCAGGCGGAAGGTGAGGACGCCGCGATTGTGGCGTGCCCAACGTGCACCTGCCTGGGTTCGAATCCACGACCTAAAAATCGTAAGTCGGGGTCATTACCAATGGGCCACCACTGCTTTCCTGGAACCTATCAATAAAATCCACTTGTAGTGGCTATCACTGAAGTAGCCCTAGGTATCCCATCTATAAGGTACACGTAGATAAATACTGTGAGATTGTACGTACCATGTGGTCAAAAACGAGATAATTAGCTATGGTTTGCGAATTTGATGTCGAAATGCGATAATGGATTACAAATTATGAAGGGCTGGACTCAGTTAAATAAGGGTAACCCGCAAATAATCTCTGAAATCTGGGATTTATCACGCTATGATGAAAGAAAATATTAAGATTTTTTTATGTCATTGAAACTAAGAGGAGCTCGTGGCTAAGTAATAACAACCGCACGGGTCGATCAATCGGTTAAGCTACGCTTACCAGGGTTGGTCCGTGGATGGGTAACCATTTTTACATACCGAAACTTCACCGTGCCTCGGAAAGCACGTTAAGCCGTTGGTCCCGGCTGTCATTCGTGAATCCTTGACAGTCGTTACGGTTCGTCAGAAGCCCGAAAGTCTGACAATCAGTCTTACCAAGGGGTATCGTATTACCTAGTTACTGGGTTATGGAGGTCAGATAGGCAGTTGTTCCATATAAAATACTGGTATTCAGCTGCATCCGGTTAGACTGGAAGCCGACCCCAACATAGTTGGGAAAAGAATGATTTAAACGAATATTATAAAGAGGTTATATTGTTTCTTTGTTCGTAAGAGGTAATCTTTGGAATTACTGATCCGATTACAAATATTATTTCATTGATAGAAGCTATTTTCCGAATGCCTGAATACATGTCTTCACGTGGAGTAAAGGCTCCCGCAGAGAGGCGTGACAGAACAGCGCGACGCGATTCTAGTAGAACAATTTCCTTAGAAATTTTTGTACTAGAGTCGCATCGCGCTGTCGTGATCCGGATACGGAGCATTTCTAGATACGTGCTTGTTAATTTTTAGGGTTCCGTGCCTCAAAAGGAAAAAAACGGAACCCTAATGATTACTTCTCTGTCCGTCTGTCTGTCAGTGAGCTCTAAAAACTCAAGTTTCTAAGTCAATGCAATAAAAAAATACGGCCATAAAAGTGACATATTTTGATACTCGCAAATATATCAAAATCTATAGGGTAGGTACTTCCCGTCATGAAATTTGGCAAGAAACAAGGTCTCACAGCACAAATAAAGGAAAAATTCCGAAAATCGTTATTTTTAGTTTGATAAAACAAACAAATTAACAATTTTCGGGATTTTTTGTTTGCGATTACAAACTTACATTTGTAGTTGAGGGATTGACCGTAACGTACTCATCGATGTATGGGAGCACTATTTTTCAACTACAAAATTAAGTTTGTTTTTAGGATAAATTCATCCCATTTACTTAACACTTCATTGTGCGTGGACCGACTCGCACATAGCCGGTTTTATTTTTTTGTCTAATGTGCCCTGAAAATTAAAAATATGTATTCTATATAGACCGTCTTCGTCTTATCGCGATGATACGAGAAGGTCGTGCCGACTAACTTTGAAAACCAACCATGTTTAGTAACTCAGTGAAATCAACAAAAAAATTTGTATAAGTATTTGAAATAAGTCGCAAAAGTCCCGAAATAAAGCGAACAAAGTCAAATGTCTTATTCAATAAAAACTTTTTAGCAAAAAATAAAACCGACTTCTAAAACAAAACACTACAAAGTGAAAAATAACTTTAATTTCGGAAGTCGGTGTCTTTCGTTTTGTATTTTCGTTTTTTGCCACCGACTTCCGAAATTAAAGTTATTTTTCACTTTGTAGTGTTTTGTTTTAGAAGTCGGTTTTATTTTTTGCTAAAAAGTTTTTATTTTTCACTTTTTAGTTGTGGAACCTACCCCACAGAAATTCGAATACATAATTGAGCACAATAATTGTAGATATAGCCATGTAAATAACAGTGATAGGAAGTTATTAAAACACCATCACATCATCCATATAAAATAAGTGGGAAATATACGCATTATTGAAGCTAACTCAAAAACTCCCCAAGCAAAGTTAATAAAATTTATATGTGACCACCCTTTCAAACAAAAAAAGAATTTTCCAAATGGGTCCATCCGTCTTTGAGTAATCGCGTAACAAACATACAAAAAAAAAAACAACAAAAAAAATACAGACGAATTGAGAACCTCCTCCTTTTGGAAGTCGGTTAAAAACCGTTAACAATGATCTTAAGAGCTGTTTCCTTTTGTCATCTCTTTTGCTCACACATGACCCATTTTTGAAGAATATTAAATGAAAACATGCTTTTTTGAAAAATGTAATCAGTTAGCGAACTAGTAAATAATATTAATTTAATAGGTAATTATTAAAAACAGTCAATTATTTCAAAAACATCAAAAACGCATCATAACACTTTTTGAGCTGATTTCATTAGGTAACACAATAGAATTATGTGTTTTTTAAAATTACCAATTAAAATAATATTATTTACTAGTTCGCTAATTGATTACCTACATTTTTCAAAAAGGAGTCCTTTCATTTAAATCTTAAAAATTGGTCCCGGTTAAGCGAGAGAGGTACCTAATAAAATGCGACAGGCCTCTTAATAGCAAAACTAGGGCACAACAGGCAATGGTGCCGATTCTATTGTACACAAACTAAATTTAATTTAGGCTATTGCTATATTTTTCTCTCTAATAAAACAAGAAAGAGACGGACGTAAATTAGAGCTGTCAAATTTAGTTGGAACTAATATTTCCATACAAATTCAGACAACACGTAAAAACATGTCGACTAAAAACACGGTGAAGCGCAAGGCGTAAACTAAATTGACATCTCTAACTTAGTTCATAGCTATAGCCGTCCTTTTCTCGCGCTGCCTGTTAGTAAAAGTTTTTGAACAAGAGAATCGGCACACCATTATCCACTTAATTATAATAACAGGGATACCTGTAGACTTTTTACGACAACATTTTACGAGAATTTTACGATTCAATTGTTTTATTATGAAGTTAGTGCCATTACGGAGGCGAAAATGACATGACATTCAACAGGGAGTGCCTATATTTATGCTTTTAACGGATGTCTGAAATTGAGGACAGTCCTCAATCTGATTATTAGACGGAACATTCCTGTTTGAGGACGCACTTTGACCTTAAACACTACTGTGCGTTTCGAGCGAGAGGACGGTCGGCGGCTTCGTTCACTGTGACGCGGTGGCTCGGGACTGTGCTGTTGGCGGCAGAATGGTCTGTAATAACTGATCCTTGGTTTTTGAACTGGACTGTTTTGTTGCTAGTTGTGCGGTTTTGTCCGATTGTAGCATACTGGGAGGGTAGTCGACTGTCTTCCCATTTGAAACGCATAGTACAATACACACACACTCACACGCTACTCCTCTTGCACACTTCCTAATACCTCACACGAGTCCTATAATATTGTTTAGTTTTCTAAGTTTCTGTTGCTATTTCTTCTTTGTATAGTTATTAAATTGTGAATCCTTAATTGGCTGTAGTACTAGTAAAATAAGTGTGTTAAGGTATTTTTAAGAGCTGTGGATTCTGTGATTAATAAAGAAATAAATACACGTGCCTATTGCAAATTTGTAGAGGTTATGTTTTTTTTATGTTGTAAATACGCTGCGTGTATTTGTGCCACAGGGCACAGGTCTAAAGGTTTCGGAAGTATGCGTTAAACAGGGTAATTTTCACTTGATTTGAACATTAATCGCAAATAGTCGTGACAGCATAATTATTACTGTTGGTAGCGAGCGAACGTGTTTATCTTTCAATGTCCTCGTCATCTTTAAGTTTCTCTTTTTTTTTTGGTGTATGGCATCTCGTAGTTGACCTAGAGAGGCCGTGACTACTTAACCGGACTAACCTGTGGCTGCCTTAAGATAACTCAAAGCCAGGGGCATAAAACTTACAGACTAAGCGACTACACGCTAAGGGCTCCCCCTGTGGGGAACGGGCCTCGGATTAGGGCGTCACTGTGGGGAGGACAGCAAGATGGGACAGGCTGGATCAGATTAGAATGATTATTATTGTCAGGGGAGTTTAAAGCTACCGGCTCAGCTACGCCACCAGATGGCACTTCATACCCGAGCAAGGGACAGGGGGGGGTTTAAGTTTCTCAGTCAGTTTATGACCTAAATATGTGAAACATTTCTCGGATTCCAACTTAGCTTTTCAAAGAAATATCGCACATTGATAAGAAGAATGACACTAACCAAAACAGCTGTTTTTTTTTTCAGTAGAAGCATTTAAAGTTTTACTAAACAGTAATGACTAGTTTTGCACCAGAAAGAATAAAACAATTAATCACGTTAAAAATATTAGAGTTACAAAACTTGTTAGCAAAAATAAAACCGACTTCCAAAACAACACACTACAAAGTGAAAAATAACTTTAATTTCGGTAGTCGGTATCTTTGGTTTTGTATTTTCGTTTTTTGCCACCGACTTCCGAAATTAAAGTTATTTTTCACTTTGCAGTGTTTTGTTTTGGAAGTCGGTTTTATTTTTTGCTAAAAAGTTTTTAGTTGTTCACTTTTTAGTTGTGGAACCTATCCCACACAAATTTGAATACATAATTGAGCACAATAATTGTAGATATAGCCATGTAAATAACAGTGATAGGAAGTTATTAAAACATCATCACATCATCCACATAAAATAAGTGGGAAATATACGCATTATTGAAGCTAACTCAAAAACTCCCCAAAGCAAAATTAATAAAATTTATATGGGTGGTCCCATATAAATTTTAGTATCGTCGGAAGTATACCCTTTCAAACAAAAAAAGAATTTTCCAAATCGGTCCATCCGTCTTTGAGTAATCGCGTAACAAACATACAAAAAAAAAGAACATACAGACGAATTGAGAACCTCCTCCTTTTTGAAGTCGGTTAAAAATCGCGCGCTAAGAGATAGCACTGTGGTTACATAAAACATAAATTTTCGTATAGACGGTCTTCTTATCATATGCGAGAGGTCCGGTATATGCAATGTATTGTTGATGTAACGAAAACACTTTGTTTAGCTCTTTTTAAGAGGATACATCGAAGCGTTGTTTAGCTCGGTGTGTAAGTGAGATGGCGTTATGGTTGTCTAGTTCGACGCGCGAGACAGAAGACTTTCACGCACACCGGAACTAAACGCGCTTCGTTTAAATGTAGATCTATGACAATCTGCCTAGCCTTTTCCCAACATGTTGGGATCGGCTTCCAGTCTAACCGGATGCAGCTGAATACCTTGATTTTTCAAGGAGCGACTCATCTGTCCTCAACAACCCAGTTACTTGGTAATACGATACCCCTTGGTAAGACAGGTTGTCAGACTTTCGGGCTTGTAACGACAGTCAAAGATCCACGAATGACAGCCGGGCTTAACTTGCTTTATGATTAGATTTTTATGATTAGTAAGTTCGTAACATATTTAAATACCTTCAATTTAAAGCAAATTTTACTGCACAACAAGAAACTGTTTACGTATAATCATAGACGAAGCTACTTTAGAATTTTTTTCGATCGAAAAAACTTCAAGTAATCATGTTTCGGTTTTACAGCAGTAGACAATATAAGCGAATAACATGATTACAATGATTTGTCCATAAACATTTGCTTTTATAGGAATTTTAAAAACACATATTTAATCGATGTATCCCCTTAACATATACTTAAAACCACGCTTATCCGCATATACCTCACATATTCCTATCAACTTCTGCATGTCGTGACGTCGTTCGTGACAGATGGGCTGAGCAGTACAATATCGTCGGCGTAACTAAGATTATTTTGTTAACTGAACAGTTGACCCCGGCTCCACTCAGCTTCTTTATCAGGTCACTAACAGCGCCCCGCGGTTTCACCCGCGAAAGTCTGGAATACGTAGGAATATCGGGATAAAAAGTTTTCTATGTGTTAATCCAGGTTATAATCTATCTGTGTGTCAAATTTCATTAATATCCGTTTAGTAGTTTTTGCGTGAAAGAGTAACAAACATCCATGCAACCTCACAAACATTTGCATTTATGATATTATAGTAGGATTCCCATCAGGGTGTAAGGGAAAGCCCTCCACAAACTAACAGGGTGCGTTCAGCTCCTTATTTTAAATCATATTCCACTGGAAAATTTCTCAGGAAAATTTTAATTTTATAGTTTTGATTTTTCTGTTACTATTCCTTTATTTCAATGTAAAATTACATTATCTGTACGCAATACTCCATTTATGTAAATAAAACAGCTACAATAAAAATAAAAAAACAGCAACGGATGTTGAACTACTCTAACGAACGACACGTGTAATCAGCTGTTTACTTTCTGCGTAGCTACAGAGTTCATCGAACTCACCGCATGATTATTACCTACCCCTCCCAACCAGTAACTGATGCTCCGATTTGTGCATAAAAACACAAACAAATCAGGTTTATCAGATTCCCATAACGTTCCTTAAATAATTTAATGTACTGGTCATCTTAGTATGATATACTGAATTCACCCTATCAGTCTGCGGAGGGCTGTCCCTTACACCCTGTAGGTTAAATAGTGTAGGTGATGTTAATCCTGTCTAAATAATCGCTAGACAAGGCATTTCCTCATTTTACTGCGTTAGCTTGGTCCTCATACCAATAACTACTTCATGTTGTATACAGTGTCATGCGGTATACCGGTTTTGAACATTTTATCCCATAACGTGTTCTAATTTACTGTATCAAATGCGCGACTTAAATCTTGGATACATGTTAAGGTATGCTTTTGTTTTTCAGTCTACCGCTGACTACTGTCAGGGGTACACGCTGTCACTTTTTTTTCGATGATATGGGTTGAACAAGCGTCATGGGATTCGCAGCTCGCTTAATTACCTTTTTTAACCGACTTCAAAAAGGAGGTTCTGTATTCGACCCGGATCCCCGGGACCAGGTCGGGAAGTGTCGTGGGACACCCGGTTGGAACGAAGTTCATTCTCCTGCCCTTGTCCCAATTTATTTGGGGTCGGCGCATCATGTCTTTTTCTTCCATACTTCTCTATTAGTCGTCATCTCGGTAGTCACTCCCTTTCTGGCCATATCATCTTTCACACAGTCCATCCATCGTTTCTTTGGTCTTCCCTTACTCGTATAGCCCTCCACGTTCATACTCAACACTTTCCTGACGACATTTTCCTCATTCCTCCGCATCACATGCCCATACCATGCAACCGATTTCCACACAACTTTTCAGTCACCGGTGTCACTTTCAGACTTCCTCTTACATACTCGTTTCTTATTCTATCCATTCGCGTAATACCACACATCCCTCTTAGCATTCTCATCTCGGCTGCATGCAATTGCCTTTCATTCATTATTTTTATGGCCCAAGATTATCGTTTGGAATGATCGCTTTCGCACATCATTACAATACAAAAAAAAAACCAACCAAGTGCGTGTCGGACCACGCACAATGAAGGGTTCCGTAGTTGGGATGAATTTATCCTAATAACAAACTTAACATTGTAGTTGAAAAACATGTTCTCCTATACATTCCAACTGCAAATGTAAGTTTGTGTGCATAATATTGAGAGATTTACCATGTTATTTTAAGATCATATACTTCTTATAAGTTTTCCTGTAATCTATATAGGTATAGAACTATTTTATGTACTTTTTTTTTCAAAATTTTAGGCTCAGTAGTTTCGGAGGTAAAGGGGGGAATGGTCAATTTTCGTCTATTTTCTTAAATAACTTTAAATTCAAATTCAAAAATCATTTATTTCAATCCAATATTAGGATCATATGTATATAGGTACATCGAAAATAATAATTAATTAACTAATATACATAAAATTAAAATCATAGAATCAACTTAAAATCATAAAATCAATTTAAAACCATAAAAAAAAAAAAAATACTTAATAATACGCCTGCCTCTGAGTAATTTGTTTGTTTGTCATTACATTAATCATATAACAATGGTTAACTTTAAAACAATATATTTTAAAATTATTAAAAAGATATTCGAGACCCTCACAGTAACCCTTTTCATTTGATATGTCACGCGTTACAGTTTGCTAAACTTTTTTTTTCTTATTTGCCTCCCAAAGTTTACCCCCATATTCCAATTTCATTTATTTACGATACACGTCCGTGTTTGGGTCACAGAAATTCATATGCATACCAAATTTCAACTTAATCCGTCCATTAGATTCGGAGCAAATTGGTTTGACAGACGGACAGACAGACACACGAGTGATCCTATAAAGGTTCCGTATTTTTGCATTTAAGATACGGAACCCTAAAAAGATATAAAAATTATTTCAGGAAATATGATTAAGATAACACATTCCTCGTAACGTGGAAAATACATCAAGATACGAGTAACACCATTACGGATTTATCCGAAAATACATTACTTTTCAGTCCGTTAAACCAAGATGACAATTTAACTCATAAACGCTGAGATTGAGACATAAAGTTTAGCAGAGTGGTTTAAAGTGATAACAGCGAATTCAGAAATTTTAAGAGATATCTCGTGCTCGTAAAGTAGCATTTAATGTAAACAAGAATGGAGGCAGAAAGTCCACTCAATATTGTCTATGAGAATTTTTCCATCGCATCGCTTCAAAATCTTAGCATGTTAAACATTCCTGGATTTCTGGCAGGAATATAATTTAATATACACACACACACACACACACAACACACACACATACACATAGGTACATTTATATACATTTTTTTTTTATACAGGTGAATTTTCAAGTGGGCGTGGATGGCCAAATCCGAAACTATGAGGAATAGTGAAAAGTACTCAAAGGAGTCACGGGCTTGATTTTGATGAAAACTAAAACTGCATCATTGGATTTTTGGAAAATCAATATTTCCAGCCAGGAATCGCACCCGTTGATTTAAAAAAAAAAGACACACTATATTATTACACCATTCGATAGTGTCGCTTATAAGGAACGAATTCAGGGAAGTAATGACATCGTCCGAAAGCGACTTACACGGGTGGTATATCACTTAACAAGACTAGAAGATCAGACTCTGAGGTACAGGAGTGCATAAATATTAGGTTGGGGAAAAAGTCTTTTCGCATTATAGTATGTATGAACTTGTAATAAAATCTCTTTGGCTATACTATTTGTATCTGGCTGGTTTTGGTATCATTGAAAGTTTAAATTTTAAAGAACATAATTCCAAATTCAAATTAGGAAAATGTGTGATTTTCATTTGTTTTTCGTACCGTCAAGATGAGTGAATCTAATGAAGAAATTCGATACATTTTAAAATTTTACTACAAAAAAGGTAAAAATGCAACGCAAGCCGCGAAAAAAATTTGCGATGTTTATGGACCTAGTGTAGTGTCTGTGAGAGTAGCACAAATTTGGTTTAAGCGTTTTCAATCCGGAAATTTTGATATCAAAGATGCACGTCGCTCTGGTCGCCCTATTACGGAAAAAATGGATGCCATTTTTGAAAAAGTGGAGCAAGATCGGCATATCAGTAGTTACGACGTAGCTGAAGAACTGGAAATTGACCACAAAACAGTTTTGGCGTATTTGAAAAAAACTGGGTACACAAAAAAGCTCGACATTTGGGTACCTCACGAGCTCACTGAAAGAAACCTAATGAACCGTGTACTCATTTGTGATTCTTTATTACGACGTATTGAAACCGAACCATTTTTGAAGAAGCTGATAACTGGTGATGAAAAGTGGATCACGTATGACAAGAACGTGCGAAAAAGGTCGTGGTCAAAGGCCGGTCAGGCTTCACAGACTGTGGCGAAACCCGGGTTAACTCGCAACAAGATGAGGCTGTGTGTGTGGTAGGATTGGAAGGGTATTATTCATTATGAGCTGTTACCACTAGGCAGGACCATCGATTCTGAACTCTACTGCGAACAACTGATGAGATTAAAGCAAGAAGTTGAGAGAAAGCGGCCGGAATTAATCAACAGAAGGGGTGTGGTTTTTCATCATGATAACGCTAGACCTCACACATCTTTAGCCACTCAGCAAAAATTAAGAGAGTTTGGCTGGGAGGTGTTAATGCATCCGCCGTATAGTCCTGACCTTGCACCTTCAGATTTCCACCTGTTTCGGTCTCTTCAGAATTCTTTAGGCAGTGTCAGGTTAACATCACGAGAGGACTGCCAAAACCACTTGTCGCGGTATTTTGCCCAGAAGTCCCAAAATTTATATAGCAATGGGATCATGTCCCTACCTACAAGATGGCAAAAAGTTATCGGAAAAAATGGTAGCTACATACTTTAGTTAAATGTAAATAAACTATATTAAAAAATGTTTTGAATTTTCTTAAAAAATGCGAAGAAACTTTTTCACCAACTTATTATAATAAATAATATCAGGTTGGCGGAAAAGTCTTGCACCAAGATATGAAACTTAATGAATTTATTGATAACTTTGTTATTTACAATAATTAATCAGTAATGTAATCCCCAAATAACTCTATTACTCTGGCCCATCTAGTTGGTAGATTGTTGATGCGCTGCGCCCAGAATTGCGGAGACCTCGTTTCTCGTTGACGTGCCGAAGACGTTGTGCGGTGGATAAACGGTTTACAAGTCCCTGTGTAATTACATGTGCATGAAACATTCAGTTATGTCTTTGTTGTGGCAATGCACCGATATTTCTAACATTGGCTATAGGCGCGGGCATCGACAAGTGACAATCGTTTTCAAAGCGTTCCGTTTTTCTACACATAGGTACAAGGACTTTCAACAGAATTGACATAAGCTTTTCGGTAGCTTGTGTTAATCGAAAAAAAAAAACCGGCCAAATGCGTGTCGGACCACGCACAATGAAGCGCTCCGTAGTTGGGATAAATTTATCTCATGAACAAACTTAACATTGTAGTTGAAAAACCGGTCGTCGGTTCGATTCCCATCCAGGACAAACATTTGTGTGCATGAACATGTCTGTTTGTCCTGAGCCTGGGTGTAATTATCTATATAAGTATGTATTTACAAAAAAAAAAGTAGTATATGTAGTATATCAGTTATCTGGTTTCCATAGTACAAGCTCTGCTTAGTTTGGGACCAGACGACCGTCTGTGAAAAATGTCCCAGGATATTATTATTATTATTATTATGTTCTTCCACATATTCCAAATGCAAATGTAAGTTTTTACGCACAATATTGAGAGATTTACCATGTTATTTTAACCTTAGACTTCTTATAAGTTTTCCTGTAATCTATAGGTTTAGAACTATTCTCTGTTTTTTAGTTTTCAAAAGGGGAATTGTCAATTTTCGTCTATTTTCTTAAATAACTTTAAAACAGTTAATTTTAAAATTATAAAAAAATATATATTTGAGACCCTCACAGTAAGCCATTTCATTTGGTATGTCACACGGTACAGTTTGCAAACTTTTTTATTTTCTTATTTGCCCCCCAAAATTGACCCCATATTCAAAATTAATTTATTTACGTTACACGTCCGTGTTTGGGTCACATAAATTCATAAATGTACCTTTTAACTTAATCGGTCCATTTGATTCGGAGCAGGCTGTGACAAGACGGACAGAATGACACTCGAGTGATCCTATAGGGGTTCTGTTTTTTTTTCCGTTTGAGGTATGGAATCCTAAAAAGACTTTTCGTTACGCGTTATCGCTAGAATGTAAATTTGTCTAGTCCCTCTTCTGTAGACCTTCTGCGTTTACCAACATAGGTGAGTAATTTGTATTCAAGATGTCAGCCTCATCAACGCCATCAAAATTAGCATTCACGTAATTTAAGCAGTGAAACGTTCTCATGATGGGAAAGGTTAAGAAAAGGATTGAAAGGTCAAAGGATTACAGAGTTCAACAACTTCTGTTTCGGACAGTCATAACATAAAGCCTACCAAGTGTTCGGCAGGCGCGTTAAGAGGCCCCGGAGCATGCGCAGTTCATACAAATGAAATACCAAAATAATTTGTAAATCAAACATTTTCTTAAGGTAGTGTGTATTTATTCCGATTGGATTACAGAATATTTAGGTTCCCAAACATATGTTTTGAAAGGACACTGATTTGAAGACGAGATAATGAGGAATTTCAAATTTCTATAGAAAACTTATTTTTCTCATATTTCATGTTTACACCAATGTTCTTATTTAATATATATTTGGGAAACTAGATATCCTGTAATCCAATCGGAATAAATACACACTACCTTTATAATATGTTTGATTTTCAAATTATTTTTGTATTTTGTTTGTATGAATTACGCATGCTTCGGGGGCCTCTTAAGTCGTGTACGTGGGTAGGTACTCCTTTTCTCAGGGCACAAATTATGCATAATGCGGGCTACTACCGAGAAGCCGCTTTGTTTTTTATAACCTACGCAACGGATATTGATGCGGTTTTGACCATCATTTATAAAATGTATTCCGGAAGGTTTATTTATTTATTCCTAATAAACTTACAAATAATAATGAAATGCAGAAGTTTAATCAAGTTGTGGAAACTGGGCGACTCGTTATTGTAAAGCATTGCGTATTGCAGATCACACCTGGTCTAGGTACCACAATGGTTCCCAGAGGCTACAGTCCCGACATAGCGGTCGCTTTACGACCGACATTGGTTGCTAAGTCATCATTTTGACGGTCTAGTCAACCCCATTAGGACTTTGCGACCGAATTTGTTCGTAAAGCAATCGCTATTATGTGGGGACTGCAGGCTCAGGACCTTTTGACCAGCAGTTGCAAATGCCACCATAGACCAAAAAGGCCACGTGGTATTCAATATAATAGATAGAATAACCTGTAGTTGATATGAAGCAATAAAATAGTTAAAGATAACAGATATTAGAGCGTTGATAAACATAATGGTATACTGAATTTTCCTTAATTAATCAACTCAACCTACTTTGGACAGCCTTTGATTAACTTCATTATTTCATTGTTATTTATTTCACAACGAAGATAAAATATGATTGTTTTAATATAAGTACGTACGTATTACCAACTTTGTTGTAAGTACACTGAAAAGAAAAACGCTAGGAAATCATATTTAAATAAGAGTAGATAATAGTTACAATAATTGGACTTTCGTGAAATCAAAAAAAGAAATTCGTGAAACCAATTTTTGATTACTCGCTATAAATAGGTGAAATAAAAAAAATACACTAATAATATAACAAGACGTAATTAAATAACTTACGGGTTAATTTTAGTCATAGTTTTTACAAAAATTTGCCTATTATTAGACAAAATTTGTTTTAATTGCACATGCATGTCGCCTCACAAGATTCGCCGGACGATCCACGCCATGTTCGATCCCATGCGTCCCATTTTTTTTTTTCTATAAATTTTATTAGGCTTACATAAACCTAATAAAGTTTATAGAAAAAAAAAATGGAATTCGGAACAATTCCGTAAAATCGTGCTAGTTTTATCGTCTAACAACTGCGTTCCCTTTAATGAATCCGATTTAATGTATCCTTAGGTAATTTGCGAGGTGCTCGTAGCTAAGTAATAATAGCCGCACGGGTCAATCCATCAGGTTAAGCTAAGCTTGCCGGGTTTGGTCTGTAGATGTGTGACCATCTTCACATACCGAGACTCCTCCGTGCCTCGGAAAGCACGTTAAGCCGTTGGTCCCGGCTGTCATTTGTGGATCTTTGACAGTCGTTACGGGTCGTTAGAAGCCCGAAAGTCTGACAATCAGTCTTACCAAGAGGTATTACCCAGTTACTGGGTTGTGAGGTCAGATAGGCAGTCGCTCCATGTAAAATACTGGTATTCAGCTGCATCCGGTTATACTGGAAGCCGACCCCAACATAGTTGGGAAAAGGCTAGGCAGATTGATTGAGGTAATTTGAAAAAGTGTTAATTTACCACAACAGTTATTGGCGCCGATTCCCTTGTTCACAAAGTAAACTAAATTTAAGTTCAGTGTATCTTTTTCTTTGTATTTCATTAAGAAAAGGATAGAAGATAAATATTAGTTCAGTCCTGTCAAATTAGTCAGTGCCTGACGCAAATTTAGTTTAGACGTGATTAAAAAATTGCCTACTTTTAGTAGGTCTAAACTTGTCTATGGAGTAACTTAATTTGACTTCTTAATATAATAGAAAGAAAAAGATGCACTGAACTTAAATTAAGTTTAATTTGTGAACAAGGGAATCGGCGCCAGTCTAGTTTGGAGGTCACTGACATTAGTTGTGTAAAGCAGCTGTAGGTCACACTTTTAGTATTATGTGTTAACTACAATTTTATTATTCAACCATGTTCAAACTTTTTGATGCCCAATGAGCTCTTCCCTTTTTTATATACTTGCACATAATATGTATATTTTAGTGCTAGCTTGTATTTGAGATTTGTCCAAATAAATTGAACCATGTGTTCATTGTGCGTATTATCCAAACATGCGTGTGTATGAAAACAAATATATTTGTGTATCTATATAAAACTGTTATAATAATTAGGTATCCTCCCTGCCTGCCTAGTATTTTAACATTTATGATTTATAAAAAACATCATCTAGCCTTTTCCCAACTATGTTGGGGTCGGCTTCCAGTCTAACCGGATGCAGCTGAATACCAGTATTTGACAAGGAGCGACTGCCTATCTGACCTCCACAACCCAGTTACTGGGTAATACGATACCCCTTGGTAAGACTAGTTGTCAGACTTTCGGGGTTCTGACGACCCGTAATGACTGTCAAAGATCCACGAATGACAGCCGGGGACCAACGGCTTAACGTGCTTTCCGAGGCACGGAGGAGTCTCGGTATGAAAAGATGGTCACCCATTCACATACCAACCTCGGCAAGTGTAGCTTAACCTGGTGGATCGACCCGTGCGGCTGTTATTGCTTACCCATAAGTTCCTTTAACCAATCATATCAAATCATGTAATAAATAACAAATAAGCTTTACGTCAAAGTTGAACTTGTTGCTCATACAATATTGCAATGTAGGGAAAAGCTGTTTTATTTTTCGCGATGACCTTAGAAAAAGTTGTTTAAAATTATGAACACATTGACCCCTTAGAGGGTTCAGTTATTTCAAAAAATTTCTCTTAGTAAAAATGTTTTTTTTTTTTCTCTTTATTTATTAGGGACTTGCAGCCATCAACAGGTCATATCAGCCCCATCATAACCTTAAGCAAGTTACTTACAAAATTTTCTTAAGACTATTATATATAAATTTATAAATAAGCTTAGATTTATTGCTTGCAGGGTAAGCCAGAATACATTGAAACTTACCTAAATCTAATGCATTTAATTTTAATCTTTTACATACATTTTGGCTTTCAAAATTATTTCGAATACAATATATAAGAAGGTGTTGGACATCTTCTGATTTATCACAACAGTTGGGTGAAAGCGATTTATTCATTAAAAAGGCAATTGTTTTTAACGGTACATGTCCCGATCGTATTCTAAAAGCTATTTTAAGTAATTGCCTACCTAGTTTAACATCGGCAAACCACGGTATCCGAGGAGGCTCACATTGCATAGTTTTGTACCATATTCCTTTTTCTCGAGATCTGGGGGCTTAAAATGGCCATTTTAAGCAATTCCTCTAATTTTCGTAAAATGGTGACACATATTAGCTGAATCATACTCAATTCATTTCTTAACAGAATCATATTTGGTGTAAATATTGCCGCATGAAATAAATAAAGACCGTAATTTTACCGGTTAATTTTTCTTTACTGTTTTATTAATCAAATTCGTTTTTTTAATGTTAAATTCTACAGTTCAAATGTTATTTTATTATAATATACTTATAACTGTTAAAAATAACGCAGATAAGCCCTGAAAAGGGAAATTAGAAACTATAAATACTTTATAGGCTGGCAACGCGTACAAAGGAGTTTTTAGTTATCCCTTGATAGTCGTAATCTGTCTGTGGTTTTGTCAACCTTCAAGTCACAGAGTACATGCTTCAAGTCAACTAGACGTGATCAACAGAGAGTATAATAATAATAATAATATGCAGTATTTCGTGCGAGTTGGATCGATTTTTATACAAAGTAAGTGAATACTTGTTCATCGTAGATCAATATTTAATTTTAACGATCTGCAAAAGTATTCAAATGTACCTAACATTTTGTAGGAATGGAAAGGCGTGCAGTTAGTGTCTGAGACTCAATGGAACTTTCTGCTCGACGTTCTACACTGTAAGTGGGAGCTCTGTCGGTGTTGAGCCCCTTATCGAGATCACAGCAGCCCCAAGTCCTGGCCAGACTAGTGCGGCAGCACCAAGCCTTACCCCGGCCGATGCTTCTTCCTCGTCGAACTCGGCAAACAAGTAGCAGTAAGTACAATTTTCTAACCCTACAGCTATTCATATTACAGTTACGACTTATGATGACTATTGAACATGATTATGTTATTTTAGGTCGCTCTGTGGCTCCAGCAGATGAGGCTCGGAGAGTTTTATCTCAGGTGTAGATGCAACTTGTGCAGCTGATATGGCTACTTCTCGTGTGATCCAATTACTAGCGCAGAACTTTGGAAGGCTTGCTGATGCAGTCGAAAGATATTTATCCCGTATTGGTGTCCCATATAGGTAAAGTATGATTTTTTTGTATGTGCAAAAAAATGAAGTTTAATAACATTCATGTATCGGGTTGGCTAATAAGTAATGAGCGTTTTAGTTTATAATTTCTAGAATTTTCGGAAAGGTTCGAGAACGTTCTGTAGCAGAGGATATATAAAGAGCGAGTCGCGCTCATGCGCGTTATTGATAGTTTGGCTGTTAGTGCGTTAAAGTTCACAAAGAAATGAGTGATATTAAAACCCACGTACGACATTGTTTATTATATGAGTTTCAATCTGGGCATTCTGCTGCAGAAGCTACACGTAATATATGTCAAAGGATAGCTCACGATGCAGTCTCCGAAGCAACAGCAAAGCGCTGGTTCCAACGGTTCCGCAATAACGATTTTTCGGAAATAGATATCGATAAATTAAAACTATTAATCGAAGAAGATCCTCGAAGAAATACATGCGATTTGGCTGTTCAGCTCGAGTGCTCTCATGGCACCATAGAAAATCATTTACATGGTTTGGGAAAGACTTACAAATATAGTGTTTGGGTACCCCATCAATTAAGTAAAGATCAGCTGACCTACCGATAGCTACCGATAGCTGAGATTTGTGTACAACTTTTATCTTTCCGCCGCACATTTATTTGGTTAGATCATCTTGTCACTGGAGATGAAAAGTGGGTTCTCTATGTTAATCACACACGCAAGCGCCAGTGGCTGGGGTGTAAAGAACAGGGAAAACCAACGTCAAAAGGTGATCTTCATCCTCGCAAGGTAATGCTTTCTGTCTGGTGGGATATACATGGTAATAGGCTGGGAATTCCTTCCTACTAATACTACGATTACAGCAACAGTGTATTGTGATCAACTCGAAAAACTGAAGCTTGACATCCATCGCAAACGTCCACAACACGACAAAATATTTTTCCTGCACGACAATGCCCGGCCGCATATTGCTAAGAGTACCAGGCTAAAACTATTGGAGCTTAATTGGGAAATAATACCCCACCCTCCATATTCGCCGGACTTAGCACCAACTGATTTCAGCTTGCTCCGATCACTTAGTAATAATTTACGGGAAAAGAGCTTTGACGATGAACCACACTTGAAACAATACATAGGTAGATGACTTATTCAATTCAAAACCAACGAAGTTCTATGCAGAAGCCATTCACTCTTTGCCAGATCGATGGTGAATGGTAGTAGAAAACGACGGTGAATATATTCTTAATGATTAACAATTATTCATTTAATAAATAAATACAAATAAAATAGTTGTATGTCGCTCATTACTTATTAGCCAACCCAATAATATTATATAAAAATATACTTAATATAAAGAAATACAAAGAGAAAACAAACTATATTTAAACACTTAACTAACACAAAAACTTAAAATAAAGGCAAGAAAGGGCTCTGAGTCCACTATTGGTGTCATCAGTATGAGCACGCGTCACCGGATGAGGCAACTGCAGGCGCTGCAGCCGTCGACGCATCGTGTATATGAGCACTTAGGGGATAGCTTGAGTCACCTGGAACATATTTTATTGTATAACACTCAAATTAAACAATAATGTTTTCAACTTCATATATATATTTAAAAGTTCTTTGTAAGTGTTAAAAGTTAGGTATTGACTGATGATTTGACTTTTCGTTTTCAGCCTGGTGGAGTTGTGTTTCGTGATTCGTGATAAGATGGATGGTGACTCCATACAAAGGAGTCTTGGTTTGCCCGTGGCTAGCATTAACACTTAAAATATTCAAATCTGACTCGCAAGCCTAGACAAGAGACTGATTAATTATCGTTATATATCTGTGTATTATTTAATTAGTGCTAGATTTTTTCAATAATATAAGATGAGAATACTTGTTAATTTAGTAAAATATTTTCCCTATAACTATTGTTTTATTTTAGAGTACTTACTTATAAAAGAGGACATACATTATACCTACAATTTATAGTATATGTCCTCTTTTAAGGTACCCACTAATACCTAATATAATTTAAGTAAAAGTAAAGTAAGATAACATAACATAGTATCACACCTATATATCCGCGAAAGGTTAAGCAGAGGTGTGCCTTTAGTACACCCTTACTTCAACAGTTTTGTTTAAGTCCCACCTCTGCCAAACCCTTCGGGAAATACAAGCGTGATTTATTGTTATGTTATAAAATTGATAATGGTAGATTCCCTTTGTTTAAAATAGATCTGTGCATGGACTTTTAGTCCTGCATGATAGGTTCCTTCAATAGTAAACACCAGAGGAGCTGCTTGACTCCGTAATGAGTTATAATCAAGTATTTGTAATGTAGGTATCCTAAAACTATTGTTATTCCACGTTCCTACGGCCCGGCGAAGCCTGTCGACTTGTCGAGGACTGCTGCGGCCTATGCCGAGAGTTTCACGGAACATCCCATACATTCGATTGGACGGGCGACGACAGGCCACCGCAGGCCGACTGTTTATTTAGTCTACTTATATAAACCAAAAAAGTCGAGATCCGGCATTTCAAAGGCTATTTCCATTTTCTGAAGAGCTACACTTCGTCGGCGATATAAAATGGTCTCCGTAACACGCGCGTCCTCAAGGAAATTTTCATAAAGGGCTAAATCTGCCACTATTACAATATTTCTTCACAAAATCCTCAATATGAATTGGAAGAGGTTGCTTTTGACTAACTTCTTATGATTCTGATTTGACATTAAAGCAATTCATAATTTGTGGACCATTTTACGAATTTCCATACAAAACTATCAAACAGATGAATTGCGTTATATTAATTGTACGCATATAATATTACGAATTGTCAGTTTGTGACCATTTTACGATTTTAGATATGATTCATAATATTATCCTAATATGATTCTGCCAAAGTGGCCGTTTTAGACCCCTTGTTGTCAAAATGTTCGTTCCACTTTTGTTGCCATATTGTCTTGTGCCGTGAAAAAAATTCTGAGTAATCAGGAAGATCTTGTACAATAAAAATGTTGATGAACAAAACACCCTGACACAATAAAAATGTAATGGTGTATAATAAATTGCCTTTATTTCATCAAATCCCAAAAATAAAAGACAAACTAATACTACTACAAAAGCCGTTGTTTATTTCAGTCAATAAACCACCCAGGGTTTACGTGGCTTCAGTTACGTTTTATTTTAGGTAACTATAATGGTTCTCGGATCATCCCCTAATGCCCAAAGGCACGTAATACGTCACACCAAACTATAAAAAACCGGCCAATTTTTGTATCGCACCACGCTCAATGAAGGGTTCCGTAGTTGGGATGAATAAAGAACAAACTTAACATTGTAGTTGAAACACATGTTCTCCCATACATTCCAACTGCAAATATATGTTTGTACGCACAATATTCACAGATTTACCATGTTGTTTTAAGATCATAGACTTCTTATAAGTTTTTCTGTAATCTGTAAGTATAAAGCTATTTTCTATATTGTATTTAAAAATTTTAGCCTCAGTACAGTTTGCAAAACTTTTTTATTTTTTTTCAAAATTAATTTATTTACTTTACACATCCGTGTTTGGGTCACAGAAATTCATATATGCACCAAATTTCAGCTTATTCGGTCCAGTAGATTCGAAGCAAATTGGCTGTGACGGACGGACTGACAGACAGACACACGAGTGTTCCTATAAGGGTTCCGTTTTTCCTTTTGAGTACGGAACCCTAAAAACCAGTATTAGGTGACCTAGCATTGTATAGGCTTTTCGTATAATGAGAGGTCTGCTTAAGCACGTACTTGAAATGTAGGTATGTCGTCGTGTATAGGTAAATATAAAATAACCGTGAAAGTGAGTAGTACTAAAGTGAATCCAAAAGAACATTTTATTAAAGCCGGTAATAAAAACGTACGGGTTTGCGTTTACGACAGGACTATGTACTTTTGTTTTGTCTCTATTGTTACTATGTGACCTTTTCGTTGAGAAATATTGGACACTACCTTCAGCCCGCGTCTTCGTCTGCGTGAAATTTCTTGTTCCCTCGACCCACCGTGCAGCATGGCGTCGCCCGTCCGCGCTGATACTTCGTTTTCACTTAGCGTTCTTTCTGACTTATTTTCTTTTTGCTCAGCTGATTCATCTATTTCAAATCACGGTTCGGCTTCGAGTCGTAGCGTGATTTGAAATAGCATGTACCCTTCCTCAATAATTGCAAAAAGATTTTTTCAAATGCGACTGGCAGCTCCAGAGATTAGAGCGTTCAAAAAACGAACTCTTTGGCTTTATTGACCGAGCGAGCGAAGCGTCTCTGCTTCTATACTGGCAAAATTTGTTTCCTTTGTCAGTTTGTTGTTGTCAGTTTGGTCATATTTTACAACCGATCTAGACGAAACTTGGTACTTATACAGGTTTTACGAATGTTTCATAATATTTTGGATTATTATATAAACAATCTAACACTAAAATAAAGTTACAAAAATAATATCCTAACCAACTAAAACTATTAAAAAAAAACTAAAATATGGCGTCGAAAAATTCATCCGCATCGCTGTCATCTGGTAATGTACCCAAGAGACTGGCGGCATTGCCATTTTACGAATTGATATAATTTTTTGTCGTCGAGAATTTTTGATTGGAGGGGTACTTCCTCCAAAAAGGGGCAAAAGGGGGCTACTGGATATATCTGCCTTATGAGATCCGATTTCGATGGTTCTTTTTTTTTTGAAAATAGTAACTTTCAGTTAGTCACATGAAAATTTGGTGTAGGTCTGAATAAAAAAAAAAGACATGGTAAATATCCAGTTTTAAATAACTTTAGTTATATTAGTACTAGCTTTTGCACGCGGCTTCACCCGCGTCACTGTCAGAAATTATCCCACGGGAAGGCACTACCGGTATCAAAAGTATACTATATCCTAATCCAGGCCATAGTCTAACCATGTGCCAAATTTCATCCAAATCCGTTCAGCAGTTTTAACGTGAAAGCGTAACAAAGAAAGATCCTCACTCTCGCATTTATTTATGAAAAGACCAGTCTGTCGACACTCTTCTACAAACTCACAAAATGTATTGGGTACTTAAATAAAAAAATAAAAAAAACACGCTACTAAAGTTTCTATAATAATATAATTCAATCATGATTCGAAAGACACGTGGCGCCATCTATTATCATAAGAACTTTATTGTTGTTTTCCTCGGAAACAGTGCTTTTTTCGGGATAAAAGGTACCCTATGTCCGCTTCTGTATACGTGACAATGTATACGCAAAATTCCAGGATGATCGGTTCAGTGGTTTAGGCGTGAAAAGGTACGAGTAACAAGCAAACAAACAATATTATAATATTAAGTTAGGATACATTTGAGCTGAAGTAACAATGGGCCGGACTGACCTTAATAACTAAGTAGAGACAAAGTGTGGAAGTATCAAGTGCCTGTAATTTTACCGGCACACAGTGGCCCTCTTCAAATTAATTAACCATCTTCAAAAAGAAGAAGTTCTTCGTTTTATCAAAACTTCACGATAAATCCTTAATATTTCCATGAAAATATGCTTAGATAGGCATCTCATACTTGAACGAACAAACCTTACTTCACTTCTTCGGGCTGATAATAGCATTAAACCCCTGTCAGAATCATGAACGATTACGTTGTGAATAGACAAATAGTGATTTAGGATAAATAACTTAATCAACAATGCTGGCATATTGATTTTATTTTAATAGCCCTTTTGTTGAAAAGTGATTTATAGCTCATACCGAGTAGCGATGTTAAGAGCTTTTATATTTATTTCTTACTATGAAAGTGAAAGTATTTAGCATGAATTGCATAATTTAAGAATAATATAATTTGGGCTGATTTTTAGGGTTCCGTAATGAAAAAAATGGTAAAAATGAACCCTTATGGTGCGACTCAGTCTGTCTGTCCGTCTGTCACAACGTGATATCTCAAGAACCTCTAATGCTATCAACTTGAAATTTGGAATAGTTTTAGGTGACGTTTGCCTAACTATTTTGCAAATAAGAAAGAAATATATATATCGAAGTGGGGCTACTAGGGCATGTGGGGTATCATATAAGAGCGCTGTTTGCACATTCTCAAACATTTTTCTTTTATTTTAGGCCGCATAGTTTTCGACTTCTGATGAAAAATGTAAAAAAAAAAATAACCTTCCCCCCTTATCTCTGAAGTTTGCATAGAGAGAAATGTGAAATTATTCTGTGTGATAGAAGTTTATGTAAAGATCACAAGAAAAATAAAACGATGTCTCTACGGAACCCTCGGTGCGCGAGTCCGACTCGCTCTTGAACGGTGTTTTTCAATCGTCAGATAACTTTCAGAATAAATAATAATAATAATAATATCCTGGGACATTTTCACACACGGTCATCTGGTCCTAAACTAAGCAGAGCCTGTACTATGGAAACCAGATAACTGATATACTACATATACTACTTTTTTTTGTAAATACATACTTATATAGATAATTACACCCAGACTCAGGACAAACAGACATGTTCATGCACACAAATGTTTGTCCTGGATGGGAATCGAACCCACGACCTGCGGCGTGATAAGGTGGTATCTTAACCAACCACGCCAACTGGCGGTTGAAATATGGCGGTTTGATAGCTTTTGTATTATTTTGTACAGCATATGGCTACGATCAAGAATCATTATCTCAATAATCCGTGCCACTACCATGTGCACTCGCGTCATAAAGTTAACGCTTTATTTAAACAAATAAGCCAATTTATTCGGCTCCGACGATGGAGCAGCCCTACCTCACTAACAATAAACTCCAAATTCGATCCCGCAACCACTATCCATTCCAAGATTATCTAGAATTGTATGTTTTGTATATTTTTTTTATTTTTATTCTGTTATGTATTTTCTGATGTAAAATAAAATGAATTAATAGATTGCATAAGTGTAAAACTGTCATCTTTATTCTTAGAAATTATAAAAGTTATCCGACTGTTGAAAAATTAGTCCTATTGGGGCCGATTGTTCCAACATTAGATACCTTTTATCCGTGGAATAAAATTGACATCTGACAGTTTTTTTCTGAAATATTATACGCACATCTATAGCGATTTGGGTATATTTTTTTTTATAGTAACTCAGGCATTTGCTCTCGGATTTGGTCAAGTGGAACTGATGATGAAGATCACAGATGGCCACCGGAACTACTCAATAATAAGTACTTCACGGGTTGCGATTCGATTAGGTACTTTAATAATGGTTGTTAAGCAATTTATGCTCGTCACAATACATATGGTGAAGTGGAGCTGATGGAAACTTCGCCATTAGCTTCAGTTCTCCTGGAAAAATAACTTTAATTTCGGAAGTTGGTGTCTTTGGATCTGTATTTTAGTATTTTTCCACCGACTTCCGAAGCTTATTATTGAGTAGTTCCGGTGGAAGTCTGTGATGTTCATCATCAGTTCCACTTCACTAAATGATGTTTTCCGAGAGCAAATGCCCGAGTTACTAAAAATAATATTTGAAGAATTCCATCGATTTCTCCAGGACCCATCATCAGATCCTGACCTGATGACAATGGGACCAACTAGAAAGTACACCCTTTCAAACAAAAAAAGAATTTTCCAAATCGGTCCAGCCGTCTTCGAGTAATAAAACATACATAAAAAAAAAACACTAAAAGATCCCGACGAACTGAGAACCTCCTCCTTTTGAAGTCGATTAAAAAAATTAAAATTATTCCGCATTTAAAGATTCCTGATAAATATAGTAACTGCAGTCTGCGTTGGTGTTGAATTTGGTCAAATTATCAATACACACACACACTCACACGCTACTCCTATTGCACACTTCCTAACACCTCACACGAGTCCTATAATATTGTTTAGTTTTCTAAGTTCCTGTTGCTATTTCTTCTTTGTATAGTTATTAAATTGTGAATCCGTAATTGGCTGTAATACTAGTACAATACTGCCGTCTTAAGCAAAAAGGGCACAACTAACATTTAAAAAAAAATTGAGTTACATACATATTTAGAATCAGAAAAAAAGGCTAATCTACTCAATTTTTTGTAGATTTTTTTTTTTAAATGTTAGTTGCGCCCTTTTTTCTTACGACGGCAGAATAAGTTAGGGTATTTTTAAGAGCTGTGGATTCTGTGATTAATAAATAAATATAACTGTTCCTTACTCAATGTTACAGTTTTGTAATAAGCACTGTTTTGAAACCATTTTCAACAAAGATTCGTTAGATTAGCCCTCAATATACTTAGGTCGTGCAAAAACTGAGCGTCCATACTGAGAAGAGCGAGCTCACACATTACACATGGAACGATATACAGGATTTGATTTTCAGTATGAATGAGCGAGAAACAATACTATTCAAATGTCATTTGTCAACGAGACAGAGACCTCATAATATTGACCAAAGTTATTTTTGTCATTGTAACATCATAAAATAAATATCATAATACATATTAACCAAAGAAAAATTAACAACATCGTTAAAATCCATTTCAAATCGGGCAATGATGGTCGGGGGCAGTTATTGGTTATACAGTAGCCTTTTTAGGGTTCCGTACCTCAAAAAGAAAAAAACGGAACCCTTATAGGATCACTCGTGTGTCTGTCTGTCCGACAGCCGATTTGCTCCGAATCTAATAGACCGATTAAGTTAAATCCGAAATTAAGTTTGATCCAAACACGGACGTGTAACGTAAATAAATGAATTTTGAATATGGGGGTCAATTTTGGGGGTAAATAAGAAAAAAAAGTTTTTCAAACTGTGCCGTGTGACATATCAAATGAAAGGGCTTCTTACCTACTTAATATGAGGACCTTAAATACCTATATTTTTTCTATAATTTTAAAATATATTGCTTTAAAGTTATTTAAGAAAATAGACGAAAATTGACCATTGCCCCCCTTATCTCCGAAAGTACTGAGCCTAAAATTTTGAAAAAAATACAGAAAATAGTTCAATACCTATAGATTACAGAAAAACCTACAAGAAGTCTATGGTCTTAAAACAACGTGGTAAATCTCTCTATATTTTGCAGTTGGAATGTATGGGAGAACATGTTTTTCAACTACAATGTTATGTTTGTTCTTGGGATTCATCCCAACTACGGAACCCTTCATTATGCGTAGTCCGACACGCACTTGGCCGGTTTTTGTTATACAGGGTTACTAGTAACTCTACGTTTTCCTTGCAGGACGTCAAAAATAAAGCCGCCAAATCGCACCTTTATTCAAAAAAAGAAATAACTCAAAATTTACATATTTTGAGTTTTTACCATAAAGTCAATTAACTTCGCACGGAGAAGACGTTCAGTCCAACAGCCGACTCGCTACGGTGAAAATGACAGAGATTTCTTTATTATTTTGTGACAAATTGAAGCTATTAAAGTAGACAATGTCAAACTTTTAATGCGTTTACTCAGAAAATAGAAATTTTGAGTTATTTCTGTTTTTGATTAAAGGTGCGAAATGTTCTACAAATTAATAAATTCAGTAGTTTTGTTTCTTTTTTTTTAATTGAATTTTTCATTAAAAAAATATACTTAAAATCTAAGTAACTCAAAAACTACTTAATTTTGGTAGAACATTTGGTGGCTAAATTTGTTGCATTTTAACCCTATTATGACGTCCTGCAAGGAATACGTCGAGTTACCAGTAACCTTTAGACAGGGCTAAAGGTTCTTTCTATTTTAATTTGGTACTCCACTGACTTGAAGCTAAACATCGCGTTTAGAGGAAATTGTCTGAAATAATCAACGCGCTGTGAGTATAATCTCTCTTACCCGCGGGCGATCCTTTAACATGGTGATTTTTTATCACGCACTGGATTTTCAACTCACTGCCTATCGCCGAGAGTTGAAAATTCAACAGTATATTTTTTGACGCGCTGTAATGCACGCTGTTAGATTCTCAATGCTCGGCTTAACACCGAGAGTTGAAAATACAGTACGCGATAAAAAAATCGTCGAGTTAAGTATTCGCCCGTGGGCACCTGGGCTAAGTGCTGAATACCTACTCGCTCCTTCCGAGTTGCTACGAAAAGAAGTGGTTTTGTTGAGCAATAGCAAAATGTTACGCTCATTATTTAGGCTTGACGTCCTCTGAAATACGGCAAAATACTGTTGGAGATAACAAATAAATAAACCTAATATCATCTGTGGTATTCATAGTCGTTTGTAAAGTAAATGTCACACATGACATGACAGTGACAGATAAAACAAATGTCAACGTCTTTTTGAGATTGTCTGTCTCTTTTAATACTCTCGCCGTCTCTCTCTCTCTGCTTTGTCGCTATCGCTGTAAGACACGTTCAGTTGTTCTCTCTTTTCTATCATAAGTAAATCCCTGTTTATGTACGTACCTAAATCTTGTTTGTTTTATGTTCACAACCCTTCAAATACCAGTATTAATCACAAAGTAAACCCATTGAATAATGTGTTCCATGAAGAACGTACTGAATCTTTCCAGCAGATCCTGGATTCACTTGCAATAGGGATGATGACTAAAAAATGTTTTTTTTGTCCGTCATGTAGATTATTAAAATATATTGGACACGTATTTTTTCTTTTTCTACGTAATGAAAAGATTACGGCGATACATTGAGTTAAAATGTGGCATGACGTCACGTCTTCGTAGATTTTATACGTAGAAGTGACGTAGCAAGCCCCCACTCCCGAACTTTAATACGAGTTATCTAACTCATTTTTTATTAATATGATAAAGCAAAAATACGTGTCTAATATTTTTTTATTATCTGACTGACGGACTAAATAGAATTTTTTTTTTTTTACCCAGGCATCATCCCTATTCAGCGTACAAAATTATTGTAAGATTACATTTTCCAAATAAATAAACACCACTGGCATGACAGAGATTCTTCTGATATTTCAACTAAACAGAGCACTAATTCTTTGTAGTTTATTTCTGGCTGGTAACCTAGAATTCACAGCTATTGTTTACACTTTCTGCCTGTCAACACAATTAGGCACTGTTGTTCGGTATAAAGGCTAACGCAGATTGGGATCACTTTCGTACAGACGCCAGCACATCAAGCTACTACAATCTGTCAAATTTCTTTAATAGATTTTCGACTTTAATGCTAAAGCATTAAGTTCAAAAATGATTGGGAAAATCTGACAGTTTTGGGTAGGTTGACCTGCTGGCGTCTGTACATCTTGTATGAACCATTGCATACTACACATATAGGTATATTCGGGCCGCGCCGAGCCGCAGCGTAACGATCTGGCGAATTGCGTTATGCGTTGCGATGCGGCCCGTCTTTAGTTTGCGATAGTTTATACAAAATGTACGGAAGTGATGAAGGAGGATTTTTGCAATGCATTGCGGTGCGACCCACCCAAATGTGCGCGCGCCTAACTATTGCACTAGACTGGATATACTCGGTATCAAGAGCTGACTGAAACTGTTTTGGCGTTTGAGCGCGTCCCGACTTAACTCCTAATAATTGCGGTCCCTAGACGGCAAAATTGCTTGACAAGCATTTATGTGGTAGGCGCCACGTTAAACATGCTTGTCAAGCATCCGCACTAATTTTCATTTTAGTTTTCGTAGCACACTGAATGTGTGGCTTGACAAGCATGCATCTAAACGGCCAAGTACGTGAATTTTTTGCGCTTGTCAAGCATTATCAAGCACGTAGTTTGCTTTTCAAGGACATCATTGTATTATATTATATTATTTTAATTTATTGTGAATGTGAAGACTATGTAGGTCATTGCTTTTTTTGTTTGTTTTATTTTTTCTCTCTGTTATTTTTAATCATCGTCTGGCAGTTTGAGTAATTTATGCGGCCTACCCCAATGTCCTTTCTTTGGTATTGTTCGTCAAATCGTTGAGCTCCTTAAGTTCTGAGTTGAGCTGCGCGATTACTGACAAATGCGTGCACTGACTGGACAGATCCTCTCAATCTGTGTGGGTCTTTCGTCAAAAGACCATTTCAGACACCATTCTACATGGTCTTCACATGAAGTGACCAAGATTATGTCTGGACTTTATAAGAGACTGTGACCTCTGAGTTTGTTTCGGCCTTTCTTCTCAGAGTAGTCAGATAGGAAACGCCGACCTCATCTAGTTTCAAAAAAAAAAAACGTGGTTGACTTGTAAAAGTGTTTGGACAAACCTACTTACAGAAATAAAAATCATTTATCATTTATCAAGCTTCAAATTTCTGGGACAAGCGCGAATAATTCACGTATTTTTTTTTTAAGTTTTATTTTTCTGAAGTCGGTTTTTACTTTTTTTAAAGTAAATTTATATTCAAACATTTTCTATACCGCGAGTCCACTGAAAAGGCATTAATACATATTTCAAGTCAGTGCGCCAAACTCATTTTTAGAATAATCGCACTGGCCAGCACGACGACTGCATGAAAAATAAAACTTTTAATTGTGTTTTTCTATATTCAATTCACTTTCCATCAAATTGGTTTGTTTGTTGATAAAATCGTAAAAAATCATAAAATATGAGCGAGTCCAGTAGTGACGAAGATATAAATTTAATACCTGCAGAGACAGCGCAAGCGGTACATAATACCGAATTGAGATTTCTTCCGGAAAAATCGCGCGAAAAGTACATAAAAGTGTAAAATTTGTTCAATGCATGGAGACATTCAATAGGCGCGAAATCGCTTTCGGTTTCTATAATGCTATCACACTTCATTGAACTATCTAAAATAAAGAAATCAAGCACACTTTGGAGCATTTACTCGATGCTAAAAGCCACGATCAGAACAAAAAGTTATATAGGTACACATAGAAAAATATTCCAAACTATTAGCGTTTTTAAATAAAAAGTTAAGCGGCCACAAACCGATCAAATCTCAGATTTTCACCACTACTAACATTGAGCAGTTTCTCAACGAAGCGCCCTGAATTTCTGCAGTCTGAATTTCTTGCTACAAACATATTTCGCTTTTTTATATTACCTATAACTAGCTTCTGCCCGCAACTTCTTTCGCGTATAAGTGGTAAGACACCACAATATGCTACAGCCACATTTTTATAAAACTTTGTTTGTAGTTTCGGTCTCAGCAGCCAAAATATAAAGAGACTCAGGACTGGTGACGCGGAGCAAGCGACGCACAGTTGTCCGTGTAAGAAGCAGCTCGTCCAGGAGGTCGACACCTGCCCGCAGCCTTCACCAGCTATTTCCCATTCCTTGCGAATTCGGACGATTATTATTGAACTTCGTTAATTTAATTGGGGGCTCACAATTCAATATCACAAGAAACAAATTAGGTCGTATACTAGACTTGTTTATCTCTAATGTTGACTGTCAGTCCGCATCATGTAATGCTCTGCTTGATACTGATGATCATCATCCAGTTTTTTCTGTATTGACTTGTCTGAATTCGCATTACACTCCACTCAAATACCACTCGGTCCGTAGACATAACTTTCATAAAGCTAATTACGACAACATTTAAATGCTGAACTGAGTAAAATTAACTGGGACTCTGACTACTTAAAATTTTCTAACTATCGTAAGCTCTTCCACGGGGAGTCATTTAAACGTTTTCGGAAGTACATCGATTCGGTCGAAGACAGTATTCCTAAGAATATAAAGCATTGCTGGTCCTTCATATCATCTAGAAAGGGAAAATCTAACTATCCGGCTAGTATGTATTTCAGGAATGTTTCTTCAGATGATCCTATAAACATTTGCAATCTTTTTTCATCTTTCTTTTCTTCTGTCTACGAACCCTCAACTTTGAACCCTGTCAAATGGCAACCATCTGGACGCTATGCAAATAACTCGTCTTGCATTTCCAATATTTGTCTATCCACCGGGGTCGTACGCGCGGCTTTAAAATCTTTAGATTCCCCTAAAGGGGCGGGACCTAACGGGTTACCACCCAGCTTCTTCATTGAAGCACGAGACAGCTTGTGTACCGCTTTACATATAATTTTTAATACATGTTTGCGTGAGGGTGTTTTTCCCGCAGTTTAAAAACGTGCGTTTATAACTCCTATTTATAAGACAGGTGACAAGAACAACGTAGAGAATTATCGGCCCATCTCTATCCTCTCTACTTTGTCGAGAGTCTTATGCATGATGCCTTGTATCCCCAGATCCATCAGCTTATTTTATTATATATATATATATATATATATATATATATATATATATATATATATATATATATATATATATATATATATATATATAATATTACACGGTTTCGTCAAATGCCGTTCAACCACAACCAATCTGTTAGTATTTACCAACTATTTATTTGAAGAACTGGATCAAAAAGTCCAAGTAGACGCTGTATACACAGACTTTCAGAAGGCTTTTGATAAGGTGGATCATACACTGCTTTTAGAAAAAATAGCTTTCAACGGAATACGTGGTAATTTGCTCAGATGGTTTGTTTCTTATATTTATAATAGGACCCAAAAAATTGTTGTTAATGTTTACGAGTCTGACCCTATAGTTGTTACATCTGGCGTACCCCAGGGATCCATTTTAGGCCCTCTCCTGTTTATTATATTTATTAATGACATTGAACAATGTTTTAATAACTCAAAATTTTAATTTACGCTGACGACATAAAAATCTACAGATCATGTAAGAATATACAAGATTGTCTGCTTCTTCAAAAGGACCTAGATCATTTTTGTACATACTGTATCAATAATAAGCTCTTTCTTAGCCTACCCAAATGCCATGCCATCTCATTAACCAAAAAGAGAAATAAAATTGATTTTAATTATTCAATCAATAACTCGTACTTAGGTAAAGTTAGTTTTGTTCGTGATTTGGGTGTTACACTGGATGCTAGTTTGCACTTCGACATACACGTTGACAATATAGTTAACAAGGCGTATCATATGTATGGTTTCGTCATGAGATCATCGCGTGACTTTGTGCGGCCCTCCTCGTTCTTACTCGCACCAAAGTCTTATAAAGTATAAGACTTTGGTGCGATCCCAGTTAGAATACGCCGTTCCGATCTGGAACCCTTTCTACAACAAATACTGCACTAGAATAGAAATGGTACAGAAGAAGTTCTTACGGTCTGTGAACTATAAGTGCTTCCAATCAAAGGTACCTTATGTGCAGCTATTGAAACGGTATGACGTTCTGGATCTGAGAAGCAGGCGGCTGTTTCTTGATGTCATGACGCTACATGTAATAACCAATTTGATTGTATGGACCTAACAAACAAATTGTGTTTCAAGGTACCTAGAAGTGTTATTCGAAGGGGGGTGCGCGTCCCTCAACTGTTCCATACAAACATATGCAGGACTAACGCTGGGGAACGAGCACCTCTTCGGCGGCTTGTTGATACTTATAACACGTATTTTATGAAACTGGATATATTTTCTCAATCTAAGCGATTATTTAAGAAACTGGCTCTTGATATTTTATCTGGCTAAGTTAAGCTAATGTAAGCAACACAGCATTATTGTGGTACGAGTAGCATCTATTGTTTTGTTTATAACACTTGTCTTCAGCACTTCTTTTAACCTTTAGTTAAAATGTGGACAATGGTGTGAGTTACACGTTTGGTAAATCTAAGTTTAAGTATTTCTCTGTGATCTACAGCATGTAACTGTTTTTGTCCCTAATAAATAAAATAAACAATAAAGCATATTATTATGTTTTGTTAACTGCCCCCAAAGTTTAAAAAATCGAATTACCTCCTTTCGCCCCGTCAGGGCTCGATTTTCGAAAAACCTATGGGAAGTAATAAAATTGGTGGTTGCCACAAGAAATTCACTACAGGAACCAGAGCAATACACCGGACATTGTTTTAGGGGTGACGTCGGCCACACTTTTGGCTGACTCGGGCGCTGATCTTTTTTTTATTTTATTGGGTTTGCTCTTGACTCTAGTCTAGGTCGGAAGCGACAGAGACAGAGTCGACGGTAGAGTGAGCTTACCCAGAAGAAGCCTGTTCACACTCACTTTGAAGAAATTAGGGTTGTATGCGCTCGGAAACATAGACGCAGGTAGTCTTTTGCTGTGCGCATTATAAAAGACATTTGGAAGCACTTAGTGCGAATTGGTGGAATAGCAACTAGGTAGGGATGGTAACTGGCAGTGCGTCTAGATGTCCGATGGTAGAAGGGGGCCGGCGGAATGAGGTCGTGGAGTTCTTGAGCACACTCACGGAAGTACAATTTGTAGAAGATCGACAAGCAGGCAACCTTGCGGCGATGAGCCCTGGCTCATCGCCGCAAGGTGAAGTACCAGATTTACGTCGCCAATGAGCCTCTTAGCTCTGCGTTTCAACGAGTCAAGCGCGGCTAGTTGGTACTTAGATGATCCATCCCAAAGGTGGCTGCAATACTTCATGCAGGATCGGACTTGCGCTTTGTAAAGAGTTAAAAGCTGTCCAGGCGTAAAGTATCGCTTCACCCTATTTAGGATGCCCAGTTTCTTTGCCGCAGTTTGGGTTTTGTACTCGATGGTGGCGCCAAAGTTGAGACCAGATCTGACCACGCTTAAGCGTCACGGCGGCTGGAAGTCCAGTATCGTGGCAGAAGGATACATAGAGGACTCTATAGAAAACAAGTCAAAAAAATGCAAGGACATCGTGGAAGATATATCTTTAAAACAGTCTTGCCCAGATTCTTGGATTCGTGGTTCAACTTCAAAAGACAGCACGATATAAAATCGTTTTGAATCGCCTGTCAATCCATCTGTGTAACAAACATTCACAATGTAATCCAATGAGCATTGTTCCAGAAAGCCAAATAATTTACCTAGAATTAAGTATGCAAGTGACAAACACAGGCATAACAAACTAGGTAAATTATTTGGCGAATTTGCGGAACATTTTTAAACTTTTGATGATGATGATGAGATTTAGAATCTTTCCGAGGTTTTGAGGTGAACAATTTATTATTTTAGTTTTTTGTTAGTTTTAGGTAATATAAGGTCTTTTTTTTTTGTGGATGGGAAATCATCAAATAACTTCTCCCGCTCTGGGTGGAGCGGAAGGGCGTGTCAGACTTTTACTGACTAAAACCCACCCGTGTCAGGGCCACGGTATCTTTTTCAAACAACCCGCGACCCCAGCGGCATCGGCCCTATTGGACCCCATCTCTTGCTAACATCTCTTTGAGGCGCGCGTGGAACACAACGCGCCGTCGACCCGGGCCTGGTCCTCACCGGACGGCGAGCTACCCACTACTCACCGTCCGCAAGCCCGCGCCTACGGTGGCCGGGAATCGGCTATCGATTCCCGCCACCCAGGGCGTCTCCTGCGGCGACTGAGGGCGTGAGGTTGCCTCTCCCTCACGCGTTCCGCCTCCTCCTTCGCGAGCATTACCGCTTCGCAGAAGGAGGTGACGGCCTCCCATGCACTCTCGCTCCGCACCATGGCCTGGACCAGGCTCGGACGCGAGAGATCGCCGCCGCCGATCGCCTCCGTGAGAACACGGCGGTAATATAAGGTCTAAGCCCTATTTCTTAACGTGTATAATTAATCGTTATATTTAATTAGGTATAGTTTACATAAAGAACTTAGGAGGAGGAGTTCGTGGCTAAGTAATAACAGCCGCACGGGTCGATCCATCAGGTTAAGCTACGTTTGCCAAGGTTGGTCTGTGGATGGGTGACCATCTTTACATACCGAGACTCCTCCGTGCCTCGGAAAGCACGTTAAGCCGTTGGTCCCGGCTGTCATTCGTGGATCTTTGGCAGTCGTTACGGGTCGTCAGAAGCCCGAAAGTCTGACAACCAGTCTTACCAAGGGGTATCGTATTACCCAATAACTGGGTTGTGGAGGTCAGATAGGCAGTCGCTCTATGTAAAATACTGGTATTCAGCTGCATCCGGTTAGACTGGAAGCCGACCCCAACATAGTTGGGGAAAGGCTAGGCAGGCAGGCAGTTTACATAAAGAAGTTACTTATATGGTTTTATTTTAACCTAATCATATTATTAAGAAAATCTTATTTTTTCCTTTTTCATTTTGCTTCATTATGAGCCACTATCCAAACCCTTGAAGGCAAGGTGCGCAAACACTAAAAATGTCCATATTAGTGTTTACACCACTGTCGATAATGGCGTATACGTAACGTCACATCCACTTTATTAGTGTATGGTCATTATAGCTATAGGCTCACGGAAGCCATTTTGGTAAAGTTTGAAAGGTCAGGTAATAAACTTGTTGGTATATTACCTAGTTTAATGGGCAATTAACACCAATGTTAAAAGGAGGGTCGTCATTTTTGTATCACGTTGTTTCCTGTAAGAGATTGTGTATTTTTCTTTACTTGTCTTATTTGGTAAATAGATATGGCGGACTGAGAACTCGAATTCTAGATTTTTAGGGTTCCGCAGTCAACAAGGAACCCTTATAGTTTTGCATGTCCGTCTGTCCGCAACTTAGCTCAGAGACTCTTAGTACTAGAAAGCTATAATTTGGCACGGATATACGCTGACAAAGTGGTAAACTAAAATCACGAAAAAAATATTTTTAGGGTAGCTCCTGTACATGTAAATTGGGGATGTTTTTTACAAGCTTTTATTTACTTTCACCTGTTCCGATGTTTGTCTGTAATCGAATCTTGCAAGTTACATTTGACCCACTTCCCGGTCTCCCATTGAGTTGAAATTTTATATGCAGATGTAAATCAGATGACAATGCAATATTATTATGACATGGAGCTGATTTGATGATGGAGCCGGAGGGTGGCCATGGGAACTCAGTAATAAAACGACGCAACCCTATCGAGTTTGGGCTCATTTGATTTGTCTTGACAAGGACTTTGGTCCTAGATGATATCCAGACTAATAAATACTTAAAAACATTTTTTTTTAAATACTACCACACTAACACTAACATTTGTTTTTTTCTCGTCTATCCCATGATGTGGGGTATCGTTGGATAGGCCATTCAAAATATTACGGGTCTGTAAAAACTGTTTTTTGCCACCGACTTCCGAAATTAAAGTTATTTTTTACTTTGTAGTGTTTTGTTTTAGAAGTCGGTTTTATTTTTTGCTAAAAAGTTTTATTTTTCACTTTTTAGTTGTGGAACCTACCCCACACAAATTCGAATACATAATTGAGCACAATAATTGTAGATATAGCCATGTAAATAACAGTGATAGGAAGTTATTAAAACATCATCACATCATCCATATAAAATAAGTGGGAAATATACGCATTATTGAAGCTAACTCAAAAACTCCCCCAGCAAAGTTAATAAAATTTATATGGGACCACCTCGGAGGTATACCCTTTCAAACAAAAAAAGAATTTTCCAAATCGGTCCATCCGTCTTTGAGTAATCGCGTAACAAACATACAAAAAAAAAAAAAACAAAAAAAAATACAGACGAATTGAGAACCTCCTCCTTTTGGAAGTCGGTTAAAAACATGTTCTCCCATACATTCCAACTGTAAGTTTATACGGATAATATTGAGAGATTTACCATGTTATTTAGAGACCATAGATTTCTTATAAGTTTTCCTGTAATCTATAGGAATAGAACAATTTTTTGATTTTCTTTTTTCAAAATTTTAGGCTTAGCAGTTTCGGAGATAAAGGGGGGAATGGTCAATATTCGTCTATGTTCTGAAATAACTTTAAAACGATTTGTTTAAAAATATATGTATTTGAGACCTGAAATTTGACTGTTCTTGGTTTTAAGTTTTTTGTGACTGTTGGTAATTGTGTTCTAAGTGAACGTGACATTAACAACTGTGCTGGTGATGGTAGATTTCCTCTAGGTGTATTCCTGAATTGAAGCAAAGCAAGATATGGATCTGTTCCTGACTCCTCTGACTTGGTAAGAAAACGTTTACATATCTTTACTGCCGACTCGACCAACCCATTTGACCTTGGAATGTAGGGGCTTGATGTATTGTGATGTATACCCCATTCCGTGATAAAATTCTTAAACTCTGCCGAATTAAATGGTGGTCCATTGTCAGAGAATAACTCGACTGGGATACCATGTCTGCTAAAAATACTTTTAAGACTAACAATTACTGTTCTGGCGTTAGTACTTGCCACTGCCGTTAATTCAATATAATTTGAGTAATAATCTTGTAGTACTATATATTTTTTAGATTTATAATCCATAAAATCAACACCAACTTTTTCCCATGGAAGTGATGTAACATCATGTGGAATAAGTGGTTCTGGAACATTTGTACTTCTGTGTGACAAGCAAATATGACAAGACTGAACGATGTTTTTTATATCAGTTGACATAAATGGCCAAAATACATGTCCTCTAGCAAACGCTTTTGACCTTTCAATTCCCAAATGACCACTATGTATTATTTTCAAAATATCGGGCCTTAATTTTTTAGGTATGACTATACTGTTATTTCTGAAAATTAAATCATTTTCTGTATGTAACTCAAATCTATACTGCCAATACTCTTGCAGATCTTCGTGAATTTGAGTTTTACTTGACGGCCATCCTTCTTTACAGTATTTTTTCAAAATCTGCAAACTTTCTTCTTCATTAGTGCCTTTGATTAACCAATGTAGACGTTCTGATGAGACTGGTAATGACTTAATCAGTAAATTTACATGAACAATGATATCATCATCTAATTCATCTGAACTTGTTTCAGAGAGTGCTGCTCTTGACAAAGTATCAGCAATGTACATGTGACTACCTTTCTTAAACTACATTTAGACTGTAGAGTTGTATTTTTAACATCATTCTTTGTAGACGTGTTGGAACTTCGACTAAAGGCTTTTTAAACAATGTTATTAAAGGAGCATGATCTGTCTCTACAGTTACAGTTTGTCCATATATGAATTGATGGAATTTGATGCAGGCAAAAACTATTGAATAGAGTTCTTTCTCTATCTGAGCCATGTTTTGCTGTGTATGTGTTAAAGTTTTTGAAGCATAGTATACTGGATGTTGATTTTGTAACAACACCGCTCCGACAGCACTCTTACTAGCATCACTTTGTAGGACAATAGGATCATGAACATTAAAATGTGACAACACTGGAACTTGACATATTAATTGCTTCAGACGACAAAATGCTGTTTCATGATTGGCAGTCCACTGCCAATGAGTAGATTTTTTTAATAATAGGCGTAGAATTTCTGTCTCGCCTGCCATATTTTTAATAAAAGGACTTAGATAATTAAGAAGGCCCAGAAATCTTTGTAAATCCTTTAGACAGGTGGGAGAGGGCATCTCTTGGATTGCTCTGACTTTGTCTGGATCAGCTGTGATTCCGTCTGCTGAAAAAACATGACCCAGATATTTAATACTCTTCTTGGCGAATGTACATTTCTCTTTATTAAACTTGACATTATTTTCCTTTGCTCTTTTAAATACCTTATTGAGACGCTCATTATGCTCTTGTAGTGTTAGACCGCTTACTAAAATATCGTCGCTGTATACTGCCACCCCTGGTATGTCACCAAATATTTCTGTCATAATTCTGTGAAAATACTCAGGAGCGCAATTGACTCCATATGGAAGACGTTTAAAGCGGTATCGGCCAAAAGGTGTATTAAAAGTTGTGAGGTAAGAACTCTTCTCACTCAATTTGCACATCCAAAATCCACTACTTGCATCCAAGGTGGAGAAAAATCTTGCACCAGCCACCTTGGCGCGGACCATGTCTACTGATGGAATAGGATAATGAGTCCTTTTAATTGCCTGATTTAAATTACGTGGGTCTAGACATACCCTTAATTGACCATTTTTTTTTCTATTAAGATTAAAGAACTCACCCATTCAGTAGGCTCTGTGACCTTGGTAATGACATACATTTTTTCCATCTTCTCAAGTTCTTCTTGAAGTCTATGATGTAATGCAAATGGTACCTTCCTTGGAGCATCAACTTTTGGCTGTACCTCAGGATTTGTACTTATGTGACACTCACCAGGAAGACAACCAAGACCGGTAAAAAGAGAATTATTACACTCAACAAGTTTATTTAAATTTATATTTTGTGACTGACTTGACTGTAATGAAAATGACTGTGACTGACTTTTTGTGACTTTAGGACATGTTACTTTACTTGAATTTGACTCATTTTGACTTATTTCAGAAGACAATTGATTAATATCACCTTCCGACGTTTGCATGCTTGTAGTGTCTACACAGAAAACTCTTTTAATTAGACCAATTTCTGAGCATGTAAGTTTACCTAATACAGTTGGGGAATTCACATATGCAATTATAAAATTAATTTGTTTAGTCATATAGAGGTCATTAAATTGGAATTTACACTCTAAGTTTTGTTGACCCAGTACCTCTAGACTATTACCAGTGTATGACTTAATTTTTACATCAGTTTTTGACAGTAATTTTTTGGTGTTAAGTGAATCATAAACACTTTTTGACATAATATTGACATCACTACCAGTATCAATAATACAATTTATTTGTGAATTATTTATATATAAGTTAATTGTCCATTCACTTGAATTGGATGACTGAATATGACCTATAAACAATTCATCTTGTTCTGACTGTACCTGTTGCATATCACTTTCTGACTGTACATATTTTACTGACTTTGACTGAACTGACCGACAACAAACTGCAAAATGACCGACTTTTCCACATTTTTTGCACTTTACACTTAATGCTGGACATTTATAACGATGCACCTGACCACACCTTGTACAGACTTCCTGTCTTGACTGCTGACTATATTGACTGACATTCCTTGAGTTAGACTTTGATCTTGAGTGTGACTGACTCGTATTATACAAGACTGAACTTTGTTCTGCTGACAATTCATCCGTTTGATGTCTCGAAGCAAGCATGGCCTTTGCCATCTCTAAGGCCTTATCACGATCCAGCTTATCTTCAAGCAATAATTTTTCTCTGATATAGTTGTATTTTTGATGCATGTTACATATAAACATTACTTTGACTAGGCGTTCCTGCAGCTCTCCTAGCTCACAGTTTTGTGACCTTAATTTCAGTGTGCAAGCAAAGTCGTCTAAGGTTTCATTTTCACCTTGTTTGTATGTGAAAAAATTATGACATTCATAAGTGAGGTTAGCTTTTGGGGCGAAGTGATTTTGAAATAACTCTACGAGCTCGTCGTATTTAACGATATCCTCGTTTTTTCCAAACGTATTGAATACATCCACGCCCTTTTCACCAATGACATGTAGAAATAAAGCTACCTTTCTGCCATCACTCTCTTCATCCATGCCAGACGCACGTAAATAAATTTTAAACGACTGCACCCATTTTTTCCATTGTTGAGCCAAGTTACCATTCATCATCATGGGCTGCGGACTGGACATTCCCGAAAGTTTTTTGGGCTTTTGATTTTCATCAGACATGACGCCGACTTTTCACATGAGATTTTCACAATGACACCACGACACGTAGATTACGAACCCAATTACTGACACCATGTGTTGGTCGGGTACATATTATATAAATAATAATACTGGACTTCAATTAAACATGGTTTTAATATCGCCATTTATTATTTATTACCACCGCATGCGGATTCACCATGGCTCGGGCGCCATCTTGCGCGATCATTCACTTGTCAATTAGTGACGTGACATACTCATAACAAGACCCTCACAGTCCCTTTCATTTAATATGTCACACGGTACAGTTTACACAACTCTTTTTTTTATTTTCACATTTGCACCCAAAAGTGACCCCCATATTCAAAATTCCTTTATTTACTTTACACGTCCGTGTTTGGGTCATAGAAATCCATACGTGCATCAAATTTCAACTTAATCCGTCCATTAGATTCGGAGCAAATTGGCTGTGACAGACGGACAGACAGACAGACACACGAGTGATCCTATAAGGGTTCCGTTTTTTTCCTTTTGAGGTACGGAACCCCAAAAAGAAAAGAAGGAAAAGAAAAACAAAGTAGGAAAAGAAGGAAGGGTATATAGAGTGAAAGTTTTTACAGTTTATGCCATATATGTAATATCCTAATGTGTACTTAAAAAGTAATGCAGCATCAAGCGGGCTATTCAATTGTGTTCGCGTCAGTACATTCGATTCGGCAGTATTCGTTGAACAACAAAGCCGGGCCGAAGCAATTACTACATTAATTATACGCAAAAACTTTTAACCAGTGCGCACACACCCGTATCTTTGCATTGTTTTTCTCCTAAAAGTACTGAATCAAAAGCATCTAAAATAGAATCACTTTGGATAATTTGGTAATTGAAACCAAAATTAACAGAAACAATCCAAGTAAACAAAACAACGAAGTTTATAACAGTCAGTCCTTTGAACCACGATCAAAGCAAAGTTACTTCTAAACTAATCGTTTTGATTACCAATGTTAGTATTGAAATGACTGAACTGCCAAAGTGTTTCGATCCAGAAATCAATTCTGATGCAACTGCGAATTCTTACTCCGCGTTTACAACAAGTTGTACAACATGTATTTACCTACATGTACATATAATACTTTAGTTAATTAATCAATAACACACACTCACACCTACTCACACCAATACACCCCCCACATACACCTGAACTTGCTGCAACAATTTTTGTAACATCCTAGAACCTAAATTTTTTCTTTGCTTTTTTAATTATATCTCAGCATTGTAGACCCATGGGAAGTTGCGAGGTTACCCCATCACAAGTATCCTCATAACTTACCGGGGCTGCCTCAATTTTGCGCTGTGGAACAATTAATCAGTTTTGAATATCACACACTCACAACACACCCACACCACACCCACACCAGCACTCCCTACTTTGCTGTCTAGTTATTTGTTTGTTTTTTCCTTGTCTTTAATTGTTTTATCTGCCATCCCAACATTATCATCTATTTATATTATTGTGACTTGTCCGTGTAGTTTGGAGGCCTGGAGACCTGTAACACAGGTATTCCTAGTACAGGCTCCAGTGCCGGAGGCTTTACGCGGGGGTCGTGCGGTCCATGGCCCTTTACGGGGCACCGGTGTGGGCGCGTTCCCTGAGGCTGCGGCCAGTCCGCCGGTTGAACGCGTCCCAGAGGGTCATGGCCATTCGGCTAGTCCGGGGTTACCGCACGGTCTCCGGTGAGGCGGCGAGCCTCCTTGCCGGATTGCCGCCGTGGGATCTGGAGGCGAAAGTCCTCGCGCACGTGTGGGAGTGGCGCGAGGAGGCGAAACGCCGGGGCGTAACTCCGCTGCCGCGAGAAATCACGGTACAGCGGACAGAGCTCCGGCGGGATCTCATGGCGACATGGAGAGTGCGACTGTCGCATCCCAGCGCTGGGCACGCCACAATTGCGGCGATAAGTCCCCTCTTTGAGGAGTGGTTAGAGAGGCGCCACGGCGTCCTCACCTTCCGCCTGACGCAGGTCCTTACCGGACACGGTTGTTTCGGGAGGTTCCTGTTTCGCATAAGGCGGGAGGAAACGCCCGGGTGTCACCATTGTGTGGATCGCCCAGAGGACACGGTGGAGCATACAGTGGAGGTCTGCCCGGCTTGGGCAGAGCACCGCCGTGTTCTCACGGAGGCGATCGGCGGCGGCGATCTCTCGCGTCCGAGCCTGGTCCAGGCCATGGTGCGGAGCGAGAGTGCATGGGAGGCCGTCACCTCCTTCTGCGAAGCGGTAATGCTTGCGAAGGAGGAGGCGGAACGCGTGAGGGAGAGGCAGCCTCACGCCCTCAGTCGCCGCAGGAGACGCCCTGGGCGGCGGGAATCGATAGCCAATTCCCAGCCACCGTAGGCGCGGGCTTGCGGACGGTGAGTAGTGGGTAGCTCGCCGTCCGGTGAGGACCAGGCCCGGGTCGACGGCGCGTTGTGTTCCACGCGCGCCTCAAAGAGATGTCAGCAAAAGATGGGGTCCAATAGGGCCGATGCCGCTGGGGTCGCGGGTTGTTTGAAAAAGATACCGTGGCCCTGGCATAGGCAACTGAAGGAACACGGGTGGGTTTTAGTCAGTAAAAGTCTGACACGCCCTTCCGCTCCACCCAGAGCGGGAGAAGTTATTTGATGATTTCCCATCCACAAAAAAAAAAAAAAAAAAAAAAAAAAAAAAAGTACAGGCTCCAGTCTCCACAACATCAATGTATTTTTGTCTACACAAATTATGTATTGTACAATTTTTTCATTATGTGGTGGAGAAAATAAACATTATTATTATTATTTCCTTTATTCAATTGTAATACATTAATAAATTATATTTTTAAATATTAGTATAAAAAAAATATAAAAATATAAAAAAAATAGTAGCCCACCGGTATCGGGAATAGGGTCCAAGCCACCGGCGGTCAGGGCTCCAGAGAGAGGAACCTCCTAACAATGCGAGCCGTGTCCAGAAGTACCGCTTTCTGAATCAAGCCCTTGATCCAGCTGCCCAACGAGAGCCTCCTTAGGTGTTGGTCGAGGCTCTTGGCAATTAAGCCATTGGCTGATACGACTATCGGCACAATGATCGCTGAGTCCACATCCCACATGTCGACAACCTCGCGAGCCAAGTCAAGATACTTGTTTGTTACTTTTTTTTTATTATTATTATTATTAATTGTTTGAGAAAAAAACTTTTTTTAAATTTTGTCTACTAGTTTCGTTTATCGTTTCAATAACTTTTTTTTTTGGGTGGGAAATCATCAAATAACTTGTCCCGCTCTGGGCGGAGTGGGAGGGCGTGTCATACTTTTACTTAGCTTTTACTGACTAAAACCCACCTGAGTTTGTTCAGTTGCCTGTGCCAGGGACACGGTAACACTTTCAAATAACCCGCAACCCTGGCAGGATCGTTTCAATACCTAAAACAAATTGTAGAAAACTTGTATAAAACTTTTGAAAAATGTTATCTGAGACAACGACAATACATGTATTGATACATCTATCTACGAGTATACTAATAATAAAACTTAAGTTTGTTTTCTGTTTGTTTGTTTGAACTCGCTAATCTCTGGAACTACCAGTCGGATTTGAAAAATTCTTTTTGACAAATGACACATATCCTTTGTCATCATAAGCCCTCTTTTAACAGCGCATGCGCCGTGTATTGCGCGTGCAACTCTTTGTTAATCTACAAATGGGTGAATGAGGTAAGAAATCGCGAATTTAAAATATGGAATGTAATTATCACATGCTCCTTTGTCTGTCTGTCTGTCTATCTGTCTAACCGTCTGTCACAGCCAATTTGCTCCGAATCCAATGGACCGATTAAGTTGAAATTTGTTACACGTATGGATTTCTGTGACGCAAATATGGGGGTCAATTTTGGGAGGCAAATAAAAAAATTAAATAAAAAAGTTTTGCAAACTGTACCGTATGCATATCAAATGAAAGGGCTTATTGTGAGAGTCTCAAATATATATTTTTATCATTTTAAAATAAATAATTTTAAAGTTATTTAAGAAAATAGACGAAAATTGACCATTCCCCCCCTTTATTTCCGAAATTACTAAGCTTAAAATGTTGACAAAAATTCAGAAAATAGTTCTATACCTACAGATTACAGGAAAGCTTATAAGAAGTCTATGGTCTTAAAATAACACGATAAATCTCTCAATATTTTGCGTACAAACTTACATTTGCAGTTGGAATGTATGGGAGAACATGTTTGTCAACTACAAAGTTAAGTTTGTTTTTGGGTTAAATTCATTTTAACTACGGAACCCTTCATTGTGCCAGTCCGACACGCACTTGGCCGGTTTTTTTTTTCTATTACATTTCCATATTTGCCAATTTTGGTTTTGTATGCATTGCTCGATGATTCTAAAGTCTTTACAGAATGGATCCTTCACCCTTTTATGGGACATCTAAGTACAGCAATGTTATTCCTGGGGATGGTTTCATTAGTAATGATGACTCTGCATCTGACTCTGATGATGACAACATTCAATCAATCTGCCTAGCCTTTTCTCAGCTATGTTGGGGTCGGCTTCTAGTCTAACCGGATGCAGCTGATTAACAGTATTTTACATGGAGCGACTGCCTATCTGACCTACGATACCCCTTGGTAAGACTGGTTGTCAGACTTTCGGGCTTCTGACGACCCGTAACGACTGTCAAAGATCCACGAATGACAGCCGGGACCAACGGCTTAACGTGCTTTCCGAGGCACGGAGGAGTCTCGGTATGCAAAGATTGTCACCCATCCACGGACCAACCATGGCAAGATGGCAAGCGTATCTTAACCTGATGGATCAACCCGTGCGGCTATTATTACTTAGCCACGAGCTCCTCCATGATGACAACTATATACTTTCTAAATCTTCGCAGAGCTTTTGCAAACCTCCTATTATTATCCCCGAATCTGATACAGATTCTTCTGAAGACGAATCCAAAACCACAAAAGCGGAAAACAAAAACAAAAGTATAGGAAATAATTAAGGACACAAGAAAAAATGCCTTCATATGAGAGAAGAACTTCAAGTTCACTGGTAGCCAGGATTTGCCAGATTTCATAGAAGTTACTCTCCTACTGAATTCTTTCAATTCTTTTTACCAATGATTTGATTGAGTTTATAGCTAATCAGTCAAATTAGAAGTCCATTCAGAACTTGGAAGAAGTCCATTCACTTCAGAACAGGCTTGTTTACAACAAGCCAGCTAACATTGTAACAGCAAAAATGTAAGGTTATTTGTTTTAATTAAAAAAGAAACTGTTTCAAGGATTGTTCATGTTGTTATGTCGTAATTAAGTATTTTCTGTGCATGGGAAGCCAAAGATGGCATTTGAATCCACAGAAGTTAATGCTTACGAATCCATTTTTGGCTTCTAAAATTATTTTTCAAACAAATTATTGTTTTTTTTTTTCAGTTCGTATTTTCTAACTAGCCCAAATAAAACACCATAAAACAACGAACTATTTTTTTCTGCCTTCCTTGATAATGCAACGGAGGGTTAACTATCTGTTTTCGACGATAAAAATTGAGCTGAATTCAAGTACTTACATAATTATGTACAGTCTCCAGCACATCAAATTACCCCACTTTAACCTTGAGCGCGTTATGAGCCAATACAGCGAGAATCGTGCGAAAGAGATAAATAGCTTTTTGTCAGTTGAGAAAGGTAAAAACAAGTAGGTGCCAATCTTGTGAACAAAATTTAAAGATGAATGCAATTGCAATGAATTAATAGAAAATCAATATTATTTGGTAGGACATGAAGACTGAAATTAAGCAACTCGTGGGATGCTTGTTTTCAGCTTAGTCTTTTCTGACCTCGATGGCGATCGATAGGCAATGTTTTTTAGGATAAAAGAAACCAAGAACCTATAGTTATTTGGTTTCATTTTAGGAAAAAGAATAATTATTTCTAAAAAAATGTCATCTTCTTCCTGCCCTTATCCCATGTTACTTGGGGTCGGCGCATTCTTCTTCCATTCTCCCTGTCAACCGTCACGCTATCATTCACTCCCTTCTCTTTCATATCATTCCTCACACAATCCATCCATATTTTCTTCGGCCTTCCTCTCCATCTCCATCCATCAACGTGTATATTCATCACTCTTTTAGTCACATGAGTTTCGTTCCTTCTCATCACATGCCCATACCAAGCCAAACGATTTCCTTTCAACTTTTCTGTCACTGGCGCCACTTTCAGACTTCCTCTTATTCTCGTCACTCCACACATCCATCTCAACATCCTCATCTCCGCTGCATGCAATCTTTTTTCACCCGTCTTCTTCACGGCCCAGCATTCAGACCCATAAAGTACGACAGGCCTTCTTCTTTGCCAGGCTTTCTATTTAACAATTGTTTCCAAGAAAACTAAAATAAACAAAACCATATAATACGCTCCCCTGTAAAATGTACAAAAATAGAGTTACTTGTTTTCAACTTTCTTCAGTTATGTAGCAACCCGGTGGGTTGGATTTGTGACCGCTTAATATAGCAATAAACTTGCCCCCTATTAAATGGGACTAAACAATGGTGAAATGTGGGCTTAATTATACACGTATGCCTATATCTTCTAAGAAAAACAGCAGGATATTATGTTATTTCATATTCAACTGTCAAAATAACAAAATACTCCGCTCGTTCTTTTGTCTAAAGAGTCTGAACCAACAAATTCCCGGTATCATTTCATCGGTTCTATACGCAAAAATACTAATATCCGTGGCGTAAACACAAAAAAGAGAAATAATCAATAAAACGTAGAAACGAGACAGTAAATACGCTTAACAATAATAACTGTGCCTATAAATAATGCTTTTACAAACAGTCTCATTCCCAATTGGTTTTTGAACAATGGTTCCATATGATTTAAAGAGGTGACTCACTCACTGGCCAGAAATAGAGTATTGTTTACTCGCAATATTTTTGAAGTTTTCCCAATATTTGATACCGTATTTCAGAGGTGGGATTGCAGAATTTTTAGGTTGATGCAAAAATGAAAATCGAATGCTCTAGAAGTCTAGAGCACATATCACGTGTGACGCTTTCGCCGTGTATAATGAAAGCTCTACACGATGGAAAAGCTTAATTTAGAAATAGGCTACATACCCAAGAAGAAAAAAGAACCAAACTCAACAGTATGCTAGCAATTTATCTAAATTACTTTTGATACAGAAAGTAGTACTTACAGAAATTGCTAGCCAAGTGTTTAAAAAAGGTAGGACTGCTTATATGTGACAATATAATCTACATTTCAATCTGAATCTGCCTAGCCTTCTCCCAACTATGTTGGGGTCGGCTTCCAGTCTAACCGGATGCAGCTGAATACCAGTATTTTACATGGAACGACTGCCTATCTGATCTCTACAATCCAGTAACTGGATAATTACCCCTTGGTAAGACTGGTTGTTAGACTTTCAGGCTTCTGACGACCCGTAACGACTGTCAAAGTTCCACGAATGACAGCCGGGACCAACTGATGGATCGACCCGTGCGGTTGTTATTACTTAGCCACGAGCTCCTCATGATATCTACTTTATAAAAATCTTAAATTCATTCATTCACTCACTGACAGACAACGCATATTCGAAGCCACTGGGTCTAGAGAGGCATGTAATTTTGTACAAGAGTTTCTTGTAGTATAACGAAGGTGAAGTGATTTATGAGAAACATCCCTTAAAGTGGTAGAAGTTTGTATGGAATTTTATCATGTTCGCCATCGGGAAATCTCACACGGCTTGCAAAAAATCTCCTTGGTAGAGCGGGCAGATTTGACCTTAAACCTTGTCTTCCAGTGAGGTGATGATTATCTGGTTTCTTTTAACGCCACCAAAACACAGGCGTGTCTTATTACCGCTAAAAAGAGTCGTTTCGTGCTTTTCGGGGTGCATCTGTTCCTATAACTGATCGGCTTGAGCTCCTAGGCATGGAGTTGACATCTGGTCGCAACTTCGGCGCCACTATCGAGCACAAAACCCAAACTGCGGCCAAAAAACTAGACATCCTTAATAGGGTGAAGCGATACTTTACGCCTGGACAGCTTTTAACCTTTTACAAAGCGCAAGTCCGATCCTGCATGGAGTACTGCAGCCACCTTTTGCATGGCTCAGCTAAATACCAACTTGCCGCGCTTGACTCGGTGGAAATCAGAGCTAAGAGGCCCATTGGTGACGTAAAACAGGTGGATAACAAGCTTCACAGCTTGGCTCATCACCGCAAGGTTACCTGCTTGTCGGTCTTCTACAGATTGTACTTCGGTGAGTGTGCTCAAGAACTCCACGACCTCATTCTACCTGCCCCCTTCTACCATCGGACATCTAGTCGCACTGCAAGTTACCATCCCTACCTCGTTTCTATTCCACCAATTCGCACTAAGCGTTTCCAAATGACATTTATCGCAAAAGAGTGGAACTCTCTACCTGCGTCTGTGTTTCCGAACGCATACAACCCTAATCTCTTCAAAGTGAGAGTGAACAGGCTTCTTCTGGGTAAGTCTCACTCCATCGTCGACTTTGTCTCTGTCGCCTCTAACCTAGACTAGAGTCAAGAGCAAACCCATCCCAAATAAATAAATAGTATAAAATAAAGGCACTTTTCGTGTCTGTCTGTGTGACTGCTTTGTTCTTCAAAACTACGCGACTGATTTTGTTGCGGTTTTCACCATACATATATTATTTAGTGTATAATTCATTAATCAAATGCAAAACTAACACGACCTTTCACGAAGTCATCTACGCATGATGTCAGTCAAACTAAGCTACGGCTACCACGGGCTACCATAGCATGTAGCCAGCAGGTCAAGCTACCCGAAACTGTCAAATTTTCCCAATCAACCTTGAACCTAATACTTTAGCGATAAAGTTGAAAATCTATTGAGACAGATTGTAGTAGCTTGATGTGCATCGAACCGCCAATGCCCTCCGCTCTCTCTCTCTCTATCAGCATCATTAGATAAGTCCTCCATGACTATATGCTCTAGGTTTTTAAACTGAGAACTGTGACCTTTCTTTTTTTGCGTGGAGAAATGCTCATGCATACTGCACTACCACGGGGAGATAGTGCAGTAATGTAGGACTCCAACCCACTAAAACTCCACGGTGTTCTCCTCTGCCGCTTGTAGTCGGTACACGGGCACGCGTTAGCACTCATCCGTGAAGCCGCCACGGCTGTCCATTACCGGACCCTCCTCTGGGGAGTACCCCCCATCACGGCGCACTAGAACTCATTGTACGCTGTGTCACAGCCAACCACCCCAGAGTCCAAACCAGCACAGGAGCGCTTGACGACCCTGTGTCTAGGCACCCTTGGTCCCCCTGCGTCAGTGGCCCGGAAGCCTACCACTTTTCGGCCGCAGAAGATAGGCAGAGCGATCAACGCCATACCGACACTCCTTTTCCCTTGCGGACCCACCGCGTCCGCCATCAAACGGTGGGGAGCCCGTCAAGGCCGCGGAAGGTAGGAAGAGCTTCCAACCCTCAGCCGCGATGCCTCCCATACGACAGCTACGTCGCTACGTAGTCGGCTTACCGGCAAAAGCCCTGACGAGCGGCCCCGCCTAGGGTTCCTCATCGCCTCTTCACTTCACCGTGGGTGGCCATCCACGGCTACTGAGCACCGCCGCCTCGACAATGTGGGAACCCACTTGGGGTTGAACTGTGACCTAAGACTTGGCAGTCCGACGGTCACACCACTACACTATCACTGCTACTATTTGTTAAAATGCTAGGAAAAATCGTATACGGTTGCAATATTTACTAATGAAAAAAAATAAATGTGTTGATAGATACATTTAATTTGTCTGGCATTGCTTAATTTTTAATACTTTGTAAATATTGAGTAGCTATAACTTAGAATAAAATTACTCTTTTTTTCTAGGTGCAGCGTTTTTACATATTATAATGATTTTATTTTATTTATTTATTTAACCATTTATGTACACACAAATAAACAGACAAGAATAAAGGAACAGAAAAATACGTACCTACAAAAGTGATGCTTATTTCTAGAGAAATCTTTTCCAGCATACCTGTGATAGGACAGAGGATAATAAGAGATGTAGACACCGTGTGTAAGAATAAGAGAGAAAATAAAAAACATAAAATATTATAATTAATGTATACAAAATATAGTAAAACTTAAAAAAAAGAGTTACTATGGAGTTCCTTGTCCATTCTTCTCCATACGAAACTACCTTTTGGAAGGTCTAGAATCAATTCTATTTTGTTGTACATTTTGACATTCAAAAGTGCTTTCTGGTGGCCTAGCTGAAACAATAAATAAATAAACAGCCGAAGAATATCTAAATAATAGAGTATCCAAGAATTTCTCTTATTTTCCGAAATTTATATGAAATTACAATACTTGGAATCGTCTGCCTGTTATTATAAGCTCTCATATTGTTGCAAATATTATAAAAAAAATAGGTTCTCTTCTCAGAAATTAAGACAATGGATAAAGACGGGAGCCTGTTATTTCATACCTTGTAAGAAATAGGGACATGCTTATTGCCTATCCCAAATTCCGAGCTGTCAGAAGAATTTACTGAGTAGCATCATCCTAATTGCGTAACACACTATCAATCGGAATCTGAATCATTTAGAGGCAAATTGCTAATTCATTGCTTCATATGTTCGAAAAATTTGTCTGCTCAACAACGTAATAAATAACGCAATTAATAAATGATAAATGATGATAAATGATAAATGATTTTTATTTCTGTAAGTAGGTTTGTACAAACACTTTTACAAGTCAATTTTTTTTTTTTAAACTAGATGAGGTCGGCGTTTCCTATCTGACTACTCTGAGAAGAAAGGCCGAAACAAACTCAGAGGTCACAGTCTCTTATAAAGTCCAGACATAATCTTGGTCACTTCATGTGAAGACCATGTAGATTGGTGTCTGAAATGGTCTTTTGAGGAAAGAACCACACAGATTGAGAGGACCTGTCCAGTCAGTGCACGCATTTGTCAGTAATCGCGCAGCTCAACTCAGAACTTAAGGAGTTTAACGATTCGACGAACAATACCAAAGAAAGGACATTGGGGTAGGCCGCATAGATTACTCAAACTGCCAGACCATGATTAAAAATAACTGAGAGAAAAAATAAAACAAACAAAAAAAAAGCAATGACCTACATAGTCTTCACATTCACAATAAAGTAAAATAATATAATACTTACAAAGTAAATGTAATGTCAACATTCAGTATGCAAAAATAAAAATAATATAAAATAAAATTGGAGCAGTTCAATCCCAAGCCTTTTTGTCCTCAATATAATCTTTAACGGTATAAAAAGCTTTCTGACACAACTTGCGTTTAATGAATGATTTGAATTTATTAAGACTCAGATCTTGAACGTGGCTTGGAAGTTTATTATAAAAGCGTATACATTGACACCTGAATGACCCACCTATTTTCTTGAGCTTTGTTGGAGGTACAACAAATTTGTGTTTGTTCCTAGTATTTATATTGTGGATATCACTGTATTTTTTAAACAATTTAATGTTTTTATGGGCATATAAAAGATTTTCAAAAATGTACTGAGAAGGCAAAGTCAGTATATTAATCTCCTTAAATTTCTCTCTGAGAGATTGTCTCGGACTTAATTTATAAATGCATCGAACAGCTCTTTTCTGCAAAACAAAGATAGTCTGAATGTCGGCTGCATTTCCCCACAACAGAATACCGTACGACATTATACTATGAAAATAGCTAAAGTACACTAAACGGGCTGTCTCTATGTTGGTTAAATTACGAATTTTCCTAACAGCGTATGCTGCGGAGCTTAGCTTTTTTGACAATTTATCTATATGTGGGCCCCACTGAAGCTTAGCATCCAAAGTTAAGCCCAAGAATACTGTGCTATCTTCAGGATTCAACTCTTCGCCCTTTATCAACACGTTAGTTTTCACCTGCCTAACGTGAGGTAGTGTAAACTTAATGCATTTGGTTTTTTTTTCATTAAGGAGTAATTATTAACACTGAACCAGTGAACTACTTTTGAGATCGCTCTGTTTACATCGTCAGTAACCAGCTGCTGACGTTTAAGTTTAAACAAAAGTGAAGTATCATCCGCAAACAAAACTATATCATGATTATCCTTAATGAGGAAGGGCAAATCGTTAATATAAATAAGAAACAAGAAAGGACCAAGAATCGAGCCCTGTGGGACCCCCATTGTTACTATAGATCCGGGCGATCTTTTTCCATTAACGTCAACGCTCTGAATCCTATTACTCAAGTATGAAGTAAGAAGATCCAGAGCGGTGTTCCGGATCCCGTAATGGCGGAGTTTCCTGATTAACGTTTCATGAAGAACGCAATCGAATGCCTTGGACAAATCACAAAAGATGCCCAAGGCATCGCATTTGTCTTCCCATGCATTATAAATATGTCCTAAAAGTTCAACACCGGCATCAGTAGTTGAACGACCCTTTGTAAAACCGAACTGCTTGTTATGTAATAATTTATGTTTATTAAAAAATCTTTGCAATTGGTCTAAAATTAATTTCTCAAAAATTTTACTAAACGTAGGTAGTACTGAAATAGGTCTATAATTTGTGGGGTCTGATGTACTACCTGATTTAAACAAAGGTATTATTTTACTATATTTCATGAGGTCAGGAAATATAGTAAAATAATACCTAATAATATAATGTTGTTGAACTGTCAAAATGAATCGGATTCCGATTGATGGTGTGTTACGCCATTATCTCGCTGTATACCTAAATAAATCACACTCATGAGTAATTAGAGTATGCTTTCTCACATCGCATTATTGGTAAACAGATATGGCATTGCGTGAGAATCATGAATTATGTAGGTCATCAAAAACTGCTTGTAATTAGTAATTTTGATCTGATTTAGTTTTGATTTTGTTTTCATTGATTTAATTTTGATTTAATTCTGATTTGATTTAAATTTAATTTTGATTGTGATATTGATTTTAATTTTGATTTTAATTTTGACTGATTTTGGTTTTTAATTTTAATTTAATTTTGTTTTAATTTATTTGATTTTGATTTAATTTTGATTAGATTTTAATTTTTAATTTAAATTTGATTGAATTTTTACTGTTCTGATTCAAATTTTAATTTTATTTGTAATTCTAATGTTGATTTTGATTTTAACACTAACATAGCTTGTAAGTTCTAGTACTAATACAATATGGATGATTCCCGAAATAAAATTGATTGATTGATTGATTGATCTCTCAAAATCAAATTCGCAGTACTCCATACAGTTATCGAATAAGCCTCGTAAGTGGAACAGTGGTGGCCCAGTGAAAACGGCCCCAATTTACGTATAGGTCGTGGGTTCGAATCTAGGCAAGCATTTTACTTTGTATAATGTCTGAAAGTGACACCGGTGACTGAAAAGTTGTGTGGAAATCGGTTGTCATGGTATGGGCATGTGATGCGGAGGAATGAGGAAAATGTCGTCAGGAAAGTGTTGAGTATGAATGTGGAGTGCTATACGAGTAAAGGAAGACCAAAGAAACGATGGATGGACTGTGTGAAAGATGATATGGCCAGAAAGGGAGTGACTACCGAGATGACGACTAATAGAGAAGTATGGAAGAAAAAGACATGTTGCGCCGACCCCAAATAAATTGGGACAAGGGCAGGAGAATGATGAATTTATTTCAACACCACTGCTCCCAAATTGGTGGAAGGAAGAAGGAAAACATCGTGAAGAAACCGGTATATCCTACAATCAAAAAATCGAAGCATCTGCTAAGCCGCCCCGGGCCAGTGTGGTGGTATATGGCCCACTTTCTCTCACAGGGAGGAGGTCTGTGTCCCAGCAGTAGGAACTTACTGGGCTGATTATGATAAGCCTACATAATAGAACATAGTAAAAACCACAGTCAGAAAACAAAATATTAGAATACACTTTATCAACATCGATGATGCTTATTTCCCAACAATGATAACCGAATGTTTTCTTAACAACTCAAATCGGGTCACAACACTAACCCAGCAACCCTGACATCGAATCCAAGATGGCGGAAAACATAAATACTTCGGATATTGCTTACATTACAATATATTCATTCGCGTAGGTTGTGATAAATTCTTAAAGCAAAATAAATGTTTTTAAATTCCTTTAGAAAAGCTACGTTTCAATTGACGTGGGTATTATTAACTATGTTTTCACTGAGTCACGAGTGCGGTAAATAAACTTCTGAGCTAGTTAGAGGCGGTGTTGGGATTGCAGATACATTTATAATTGAGTTAATAAAGTATTTTTACCGCTTGCGGTATGTGAATCAAAATCAAAAGTTATTTATTGAAACTAGGCTGAGAATCAGCACTTTTCGAACGTCAAAATTACATAAGACAGTCCCCCAAAACGCCCGCCCTTCAGCACTTGGTAGTGCTTTAGCTGAGGAGAAAAAGTGGCGCAACAAACTCCTGAACAGCACAGCTGTCTGTTCAGTTAAATGAAAAAAAATTCTATACAACACTGCGCAAATTACATGTAAGAACATTACGCAACACAAACATTAAATTTAATTTAATTATTTGCTATAAGCTGTGTTCACTGCGGGTGCACTCTTGGCCGTTATTCAACCCTGAGAGCCTATCAAACTGATACAAACTTTATACAGGATGCCTTGTAATTTGACGTATTCCTGCCCGAAGGTGTGACCCATTTGCAACAATTAAGCACCGCAATTTTTACGTTTTTTGAAAATCTCCCAGAATCCGTCACTAAATTGCTATTATATGATATTATATAGCCTTCACTGCTATTCCATTGGGTACCTAATACTTTAACATACCTTTCGAAGCAACTCAATTTTTTTAAACATCAAACAGTTAAATGTTGGGGGAAAAAGTTTATCCCATCAAAAAATGCCAAGTCTCGCAACGCAGTTTTTCTGCCGTAAAAACTTGTGAAATCGAATGTAAGCCAAGTCGGTTAATTCAGTACCTACCTATCTATGGGAGCAGCTATCCAACCATTTTGTCATAAATTGATACCTACCTTGTCAGTTAGCTAACATCATTTTATAATAACTAATATTAATATTTTATTTCCTTATGTCTCTAATAAGTAGAGTGACTTGGCAATTGCACACAACAACATAATCTACTAAGTGATTTATATAGTCCTCCATATAGGTACTTTCAAACAAATAAAAGCACAAAGCGCTAATATTAGATAGATTTAGTTTTGTGTAGATTATATTTCAGTGTGCAATTGCCAAGTGTAAGCTGTCTAATTAATATAGTTACGATAAATATTGAATACATAGCAATTTCAGATGAGAATATTTTCTTGTTTCTTGCATTTTAGAGCGTGATTTTTCAGTAGTCGGATTCGGATTCGGTGCGTGATTTTTCGGTAGTTTTTGAACTTACTTTTTATTTAAATTATTTTGGAATTATAATTTCGTGATACGGTAAAGACAGAGCCTCTTTACATATTTTTGTTTTTTGTTAAGGTTTTATTGTTTTACATATACCTAGGTAATGAGAAAATATGTTTGGGTCACATCTATGGCGTCATAAATAGACTATAATATAGCGGGCAATCAAGCTGCTTCCAATGATACCTCATTTGTCAAATGATGACAAGCAGTTTAGTAGTTATGAGAGAACAGATGAACATTATCCACATACATACCGGTCAAAATCAAAACCCTCCTTTTTGCTTTGCCGTAGTCGGGTAAAAATAAATAAATATTCTTACCACGTATTTTGAACGTCAACCCTACTAAATTTATATTGGCTCAACGAATCGCTCAACAGAGTCAAGTATCATTTCCCACTTAACTTGATCTGTGATATGCTAATAAAAGTCTTTACAAACTTCCTCTGATGTGGGCCCTTCGAAAACTGACGTGGGAACGAAATTCTGAAGAAATCGCACGCTTTGATGAACGTTCACGTGGCGAAGAAATATAAACGAGAAAGCAAATTATTAAAAAATAAACAAGGTAAAAAAGGGTTGAAGTAAAGTAATTAAATCGACACGTGCCAGCAAGAAGCTAAATAAGGAAAGGAGTCACCTAGTTACTGGATTTATAACCACAAGTAATAAGAGAACACAAGAATATATTTTTACTAGTGGCGCTTTTGCTTCGCAGGGTTTTTACGATTTGACTAAACATTGTTGAGGTCATCGATATATCTATATGTACCGTATAGCTCTATGGTTGAGGTGCCTTTATTACATGTAAGTTTTAACTACTTTAAGGTTTTATTTTGATGGTTAATTTTCGTGGTTTGATAATTAACAATAGTAATAAAAACTTTTTAGAAAAAAAAAAACAACCAACTTCCAAAAAAAATTTTTTTTTTTTTGGAAGTTGGTTGTTTCTTGAATGTGAAAATTAACTTTAATTTCGGAAGGCGGTGGCAAAAAACGAAAATACAAAACCCTACACCGACTACCAAAATAAAAGTTATTTTTCACTTTGTAGTGTTTTGTTTTGGAAGGCGGTTTTATTTTTTGCTAGTTAGTTAAGTTTTTGTAAGGGATGTTTTTATTTTTTTTTTTTCACTAAAACTTGTAATAAGTTTTTATTTTTCACTTTTTAATTGTGGTACCTACCCCACACAAATTCGAATACAGTAGTATTCGAATTTGTGTGTGTGTGTCGACCTGCTATGTAAATAACAGTGATAGGAAGTTAAAACATCATCCACATAAACTAAGTGGGAAAAATACGCATCATTGAAGCTAACTCAAAAATTACTCAAGCAAAGTTAATACAATTTATATGGGACCACACAAGAAGTATACCCATTCAAAAAAAAAAAGATTTTTCCAAATCGGTCGCGTAACAAACATACAAAAAAAAACATACTGACGAATTAAGAACCTCCTCTTTTTTGAAGTCGGTTAAAAAAGGACGAGTTTTCCGGGAAACATTTCCATTTTTTTCCTTTTTTCCTTTCATAAATTCGGACTATTACGAACATTTTCAAACAAAATAGCCTAATCTGTCCAGCCGTTCTCAAGTGATGTGCTTACCAACCTGTTCGGCAACGGCATTACATTTTGATTTACGCATAGATTTTGCTCCTTGACAGTACATTTCCTCTCGTGGAGTCAACGAACTAAGGATGACCTATAGGTAATCGTTGCGTGGAGTTCGTTTTACTCTCAGTGATGCTATTCAAACCTCTGAACTTTAAACTGCTATCAAAAATATCGTTCTAAAAAACCTACGCTTGTAAAGCCACGTGTGTTTTCGGCACGTGAAATATTCAGATTTATTGGATTAATATATTGTATCAAAATATTGTGACAGCTTTACTAGACTCAAATACTATTATGTCTTTCGAATTTTACAGTTGTAGTGGGTAGATAATCAATGGGTATTTTGTAAAATATAAACAGATAACAAGAAGAAGTGATGAAAAGAGAAATGTTTTACAATTCGTTCCATTGGATTTATTTTTATAAGTGTGAATGAATTGGCAATCAAGGTCGTTAAAAGTTTTGAAGAGCACGAAATTCGGAAACGTGCTTTGTTGAAAGTGTTAGGTACCCAATGGAATTGCAACGAAGGCCATTCAATTTGAGAGTTTAGAGAAAAGTGATATTTAGTGACGAATTCTGGGAAATTGTCAAAAATACATAAAAATTGGGATTTCTCGAATCCCATGTATTTTTGCCTAGGCTTGATGGAGTGCTTAATTGTTGCAAATGGGTCACACTGTCACATCCTGGAAAGAATACGTCAAATTACAAGTCACCCTCTATAATCACCGCAGGCGCGATTCTATAAGGGAACTGTTTAAGAATATTAGCATCATGAGACGGTACTTAGTTATGCAACCTGAACCGCAACGAGTGATCATTGTGATAGCATAAAATGCACGATTGCAGTTTAGGGTGGCCCTTCTAGACGGTTCGATGCATTTTGTCAGTTAAGCATTGTAAGTAGCAGTTAGTCGAACCATGTAACCGATAGGATTAGTCTTGCACAATACACTAGAGCATGCCCTTCTGCTCACACGTATTTCGACTCTTTTATTCATTATAACGCTCCCAAAAACATGACTACCTTGTCTATATATTTACAAAAACATTATGTACATGACGTTTTCGTAAATATACAGGGTTACTGGTAATTCGACGTATATCCGTCAGGGGCTGATAAGGGGGCCAAAATGCAACAAATTGAACCCCCCATATGTATGGCCGAAATTCAATAGTTTTCGAGATATTTGAATTTTAAGAGTTTTTCGATATTTACCCGAAATTTGACATTTAATTCCAAATAAAAAAAAATATACATATTTGAGTGGGTACCATTAAAAATGATGTTGATTTTTCAAAAATCCAAAGATGCTGTTTTAGTTTTCATCAAAATCCAGCCTGAGACTTATTTGAGTACTTTTGGCTAATCCTCATAGTTTCGAATTTGGCCATCCACGCCCACTTGAAAAATTCACCCTGTATAATTGCATAGTACATGTAAGTAAGAGTACTATGTACCTACTATAAAGCTACCATTTACTGGGTACGTCTTTCTTTGACTTGAATGAGGGGCTGAGAGTATGTCATGCTCACTCAAAAGTCTCGCTGATGGTGGCACTTATGTTGGATCATTTAGCTTCCTTCAAAATGGTTGAGCTGAATGGTGGTAATCCATACGTCAGGTTCGTGAACAGGCGCTGTCAGTGTAGGCTGGTCATATCTTAGCTGCCATAGCTTATTTTAATTTATTTTGTTTTTTTTTTATTATTAAGGACGCTTTTAACGTTCTGCATCATTCTCACATGTATACTTTCAACATGAATGATGTAATCTATTGTTTTGTAACCAATAATGGAATTACAAGAGTGTCTGAGGAGTTTCTTGCCCTTCTTCTCCATAGGTACCTAATACGCTTTGGAATGGGTTAAATGGGTAACTAGCTTGATCTTTCTGACTGACCGACCCCAAGACAATTCAAAAGTGCCTGTAATTGGTTTATTTGAAATAAATGACAGTTAAATAAATGATACTTTAAATAAATGTTAGTTTAAATAAAATTTAATTAATTTATTTAAATCAGACACATTGATCCATGGGATTGGTTCGGGAGACGTCGATGCGAGCGGTCGCGCTGCGCTCCGTCATTTTATTTTTTTATTTTGCTAAGGGTCTATGCGGCGGGCGTGCCACATGGGCCACAATATTTTGTCCCTACTAGTTTGATTAGTTGATAGGTATGTGCTAACTCGTGTATCTACCTACCTGTACGGTGCACGGGTATTTTGTGTCGCGAAATCCTGTGGTGTTGTGTGCAAAGTGCTTGCAAAAGTGGGGTGGACTGCGTGCGCACCTGTTACGGGTTCTGCCAAGGAGACTCTGACACCGCAGCAAATTTGGTGAGATCCTTCCATTTTATTTGATTATTACCTTGGGCCTGATGGCCTAGGGTCATGATCAAATAATATGGAATACTTAAGGAAATAATATGGCATATGATAGCGTTGTCAGTGTTAAATTGAAGCTATCTTCGGTCTTAATCCTGTGTGTCACTGTGAAACCTTCTGGTAAACCTTCAAAGCTCGAGTCACGCGATCATTCGAAATTTACTCTGAATTAATCGCCGCGTCTGTCTGTCTGTCTAATGTTCGTGAAGATTTCGAGAACTGCTGGGCTGATTTTGATGCGGTTTTCGTCAGTAGATGGAGTGATTCGGGAGGGGTTTGTACGTAAGGTGTTCCGACATCTGCGCGGGCGATGCTGCGGGCAGAGGCTATAAGGCTGGATAAACGAAAATTCTATTTTACTCTAACAAAAATAACGTAATTGATTTGGATTTCGTACAGAAACTGTTTCCCCATAATACTTCTTACATCGACTAGCCTTCTAGCTTACTACATGTTAATATTACTTCTAGACTAAATTCCCAGGAAATAAGTAGTTTAATTGCCTGGTTGTTTGTTGCCTGGGGCGCCGGAAACATGACGCCTTTATCTGGGATGTCAAACTAAACATTATTTTGCAACACAACAAAAAAATTACCCCAAATTGTAAAGCGAAAACGGCTCGTAAATCTCACCCCTGTCAAAGTTTAAAACTAGAGACAACTTTTTAAACATGTGGTGGTCATTCCAACAAATTTTGATAACGGCCCATAAATCCCGCACTAGTCCGTCTTCAAAACGCCACACGTGTTGGAGTGTGTTCGTCATTCTACTAACCAATTTTGCAACCATTCGGGCAGAAACATAATTTTACAATAACTCTATTTGTGTACCAATAAAAAAGAGACGGACCAAATAAATAAATTAATATCAGAGTCAAAATGTGTCAAAAAGATGTGTTACGTTCATAGTAACTAAAGTTTCAAATCTGTTCGGGCTAAATGTCCCTAGAAAAGAGGGTCGTGTTTTTTATCCGAAAGACAATACCTACCCCAATGTGCTTCCGAGTCTTCACAAAGCGCGCGGGAGTATTATATCTGCCACATTTTAATATAATATCATTGACTAATATTTAAAGAGTAAGCCAAATCTGGAGAAAAATCTTAAGTTTGGCGATACCTACTTCGACAATGAAATCAACTTTTGGGTGGATACGGCTGAAGAATTAAGATCAAGAAGGCCGCCAACGAGATTTACAAGAAACCTGAAGCGGATAGCATGATAGGTATCATAAACGAAGATTTTGAAAACAGCAACGTGTAATAATGCAGCTTAGCAGGGACATAAATAAATAGAGTAACGACTTAGATCGAGAATACCTATCTCATGTAATGTTGACATTTGTTTTTAAAAAACGAACAATGTTTTAATTATGAATTCGTGAGTACTGTGCGTGTAATGAGGTTAAAGACTGGGTGGACTAATGTATCAATGTAGGTATAATTAATTAATTACAACGGCTTGCACTAATGACAGTAATTAATAGGTAAAACTAAACATAAAACTAAACATATTACATAAACAAAAACAAATAATAAGTCAGAGATCAAACATACTTAAATAACTTTAACACATTGTCTGCTTAATTCTTTATGCAAGCGCTTCTTTGTGCTACACCCTTACCGACCCTTATTTTACGATGTTTTCGAAACAATAGAGATGCACAACGAGCGCACAGGTGCGGCGCGTCGCGCTCGAGGAAGGTTATGTAAATTGTGTGGACGCGCATGCGCGCCGTCGGGTACCCGGTGAACGTCCGAAAACGCGCATGTGCGTCTGCCGCGCCTAATGTATTAAAAAGAGAAAAAATAATCGAATGAAATGATAACGACATACAATTTATTTACCTAACAAATAGCTTTCACAGAACATGAGACAATTTGACATGATCACCCTGAGTGTGTCATTAAAGATGTCACATTCCGGTACTGTCTGCATTAAGGAGTTTATAGCACCATGCATGCGACACAACGGGGATTGCGCGCGCGACATAGTGCGACAATGGTCGGTGTCGTCGAGTAGGCCTATGACGCAGGTAGTTGTCAGGCACATAAAGTAAATAATAATAATGACCTGGGACATTGTTCACGCGCGGTCGTCTGGTCCCAGACTGGGCAGAGCTTGTGCTGTGGAGACCGGATGGCTGGTGTACTGCTTACGCTACTTTTTTGTGTACACAAAGTATTGTGTAGCTCTGGGGAATCTACCATTCTCCTTAAAATTTTTTGGCTATTAGAATCTGATCTCTGACTTTACGTAGTGCCAGGGAATTATACCCTAACATTCACAGCAGGAAATGAGCAGGATACATAAATGGATAATATCCGTAAATGTTTTTATGTGTAAAATGCAGGAATGAACCTTTTCAATCCCTAATACATATGTGGATCCGTGGGGATTCCAGGCGGCTGCAGCAAATTCTAACTTACTTCTAACTAGGCAGTTAAATAATAATTTGATGACAATAGGATTATTGAAATCACGGGCATTGCGTAGGAGAAAACCTAGGCGCCTGTAAGATTCTGAAGTTAGGGCAGACATGTGTGCATGGAATGTCAATCCGCAGTCAAATGTCACGCCAAGATCTCTAATGGTTGATACGCGCTTCATTTCAACACCTGACTGCACGAAGGTATAGGTATTCGTGTCCGACCGCGCTCTGAGGCGGACGTTGCGACATGGTTCATAATATTATTATTATCGTATAGCGCGGCGCAAGCCGACACACGTTAATTTGTTGCCATGAGTGATAAACTTGTGCCAAATGAACTGCTGGCATTCCTGCAGCAGAAACTGGACGTGATGGACGAGGTGTCCGCTATCCAGATCTGTGTATCGAACTTCAGCGAAGAAGACATTGCTGCTGCGAAGCTGCTGCTGTTTCGGTCACTTAATAAAATCGACCAGATGGTGTCTCGTCGACGCGACGGGACAAAGAAAAGTGTGCAAGACATCATCACGCTTCAGAAAGCTACCGATCCTGGCGATGTGCCGACGTTTGTGGCGAGGGATCTGAATAAGTTACCTCCAGTCACATTCGACCACGTCGACGTTACGAGTTTGTTGAAGGACATTGTGTCCTTGAAGGCTAGTCTAGCTGATGTGCAGAGGAAGTTGGAGACATCCCAGAACACCGTCGCAGACCTGCGCACAGAACTCGATGAGTTGCGTAACTCTGTGGCGTTAAGTGGGTCACCGGCGCGTGTAATCAACGTAAATACGCGCCGAGGTGTTGGCTGCCTAGACACATCGGCCAAGAGTTTTGCATCAGCAATTTTATCGCCGGCGCCGATTGCTGATTCAGAGTTGCATGCCGCTAGCGTGCCTCGTAGCTCCGCTCCCGTCCTCGCAGCTCCTCCCCGTAGCGCTACCCGATCGACGCGACCATCTGACCCGTTGGTCACTTTGAGCACTCCCACTGCTCACTCCGCAAAGCCTGCGCCTGTAAAGGAAACGGACCGGGCTGTTGATGACGGCTTCGTGACGGTGCAAAGGAGGAAGCGCCGACAGAGTAGCTGTAAGAACCGCTGCGGCAAGGCTCCTACCGAGCCCAACGAAAAACTGCGTGCTGCGAAGCCAAATACCCCGGTGTATATTTCCCGTCTCCACTACCTACACCACTGACGCGGAAGACATAGTGAAGTACGTGAGCAGAAGGCTGAAGTACGCGCCGAGAGTGCAGCTGCTGGAGTCGCATCGCAACGTCAACTTTAAGGCGTTTGTGGTGCGCATACCAACATGCTACCTGCCTCCAGTGATGGAAGAAAGCTTTTGGCCTCAGGATGTCGTATTCCGCCGCTTTCATGGACAAGTGCCACCGGAACGCACAAAGACTTAGTGCAACCAAGTGATACTAACATAGTTTTAAGTTTTATTTACTAACACAATTCTTATTATATGTGTAGTTAGGTTAAGGTCATCTATGGGTCTTTGTTACCTGAAAATAAATGATTTATTATTATTATAGGCGGCATGTGTAGGTTGTAACTTGCGGCTAAAGGTCATGACGTAACATTTACAGGCATCAAAAATCATCCTAATAAGCCTCTAAGTGTACTCCTGATCGAGCAAACCCGTGCCTACGAGGGTTATACTGTGTTCCAAAATCGGAGATCAAGGGTGTTGTGTTGTTTCTTTTTTTGGCGGATTTTAGTCAGGGTCTAAGTAGTTTTATTAATTATTTGTGCTGAATAGTGTGCATAACTCTTAACTGTAGAACATCTGCAATCGCGACAACCTGAGGTGAACAGGTCGAACTTTGAATAAAATAAAAAATACATTATTGGAAGTCGGAGCTGAACAGAAATAACGAGGAGCGGGCCGGCCGCCTCCTGGGAATTATGCTGTTGTCAACTCATCAGAACGAAGTAGAAACGAATCGAGAAAGCAGTTTAACCCCGCCAAAAGCACCTGGTACATGCAGCAATGTAGTACAAGGCTAAAACAAAAAAGTTGGCCGCCCTATTTACACATGGAACAACAAGCTAAAGCAAGACATGATATACTTCGACAATGAAATCAACTTTCGGGTGGATACGGCTAACGAAAGAAATAAGTTCAAAAAGGCTTCAAATGAGAACTACAAGAAACCCGAAACGGATAGCAATGAGACCTCAGACGAAGAAATTGGAAACAGCAACGTGTAATACAGCATAGCAGTGACATAAATAAAGTCGAAAACGCAGTTTAACCGCCAAAAATTCACCGGGGAAGCTGGACTAGAAGCAACCTGGCGGCGACGTCGTAAAAAGAGCCCATTTATAATTATATCACCCGTCTCTCCACTATTCCAATGCTTGCTCAAGGGTGCATACTCGGTAGGCTCTTTATCCCCTCCATATCCTAAGGGCCTGTCTACCCTACCATTATCGCGCCCCCCGGTCTACTCCTTGATATGCAATAGTCTCTGTTGCACCATGTAACATGAGGCAACAGGGGCTAGTGTGAATCTTTGGGTTCATTCGATTAATCGAGTCTGGTCAAACCACGCTGGGGTCGGTGCATTTCATTCATTCATTCATTCATAAATCAGACACATTGATCCATATTTATGTTAGTAATCAAAGATTAAAATATAAGTCATAATAATACTAATAAAAGTTAAATCACAATCATCTTTAAATTCATTAATTAATGTCAATTAAAATTAAGAAATTCATTAAAATTATAAACCAAACAAATAAAATATAAAATAAAATAAATACATAGTAAATTAAATTCATTTGATCACATGTAAATAAAACAATAATCACTTAATAAATGGTGAGGAACTGGCATGCAGATGCATCCACCTCTCCAGCACCGCCGAGTCCCACCGCTCGGACAATCATCATCTTCCTGCCCTTATCCCATGTTACTTGGGGTTAGCGCAACACGTTTTCTTCTTCCATTCTCCCCTGACAACCGTCACACTATCATTCACTCCCTTCTCTATAATATCATTCTTTACACAATCCATCCATATTTTCTTCGGCCTACTTCTCCCTCTCCATCCATCAACATGTATATTCATCACTCTTTGAGTCACATGCGTTTCGTCTCTTCTCATCACATGCCCATACCAAGCCAAACGATTTCCTTTCAACTTTTCTGTCACTGGCGCCACTTTCAAACTTTCTCTTATATTCATTTATTCATTTTTCTCCCACCGCTCGGACAATACTCTCAGGATACTGTTAGTGCTACGTTTAAGTTTGTGTTTAAGTTTTAGGTCTCAATTAAGCCAAATAGAGCTTTGTCCACCCTAAAATGACGCGCCCCACTATTTAAATTTGTATAGGTAGACTAAGGTAAATGCGGTAGTGAGGCTCGTCATTTCAGAGTAGACAAGCTCTAACAAATGAATTCCTTTCAACATAACCAAACCATTTAAGCATACTCTTCTATTTTTTTTTTTTTTTCACAACGTATATCTCCGCAAGGCCGCAAGGTTCATCGCCGCAAGGTTGCCTGCTTGTCGGTCTTCTATAGATTTTACTTCGGTGAGTGTAACTCATTCCACCGCCCCTTTCTACCATCGAAGATCCATACCTAGTTGCCATTCCACCAATTCGCAATAAGCGCTTCCAAACATCCTTCATAATGCGCACGGCAAAAGAGTGGAACTCACTACTACCTGCGTCTGTGTTCCCGAACGCTTACAACCCGAATCTCTGCAAGTTAGAGTGAACAGGCTTTTTCTGGGTAAGCTCACTCCATCGTAGACTTTGTCTCTGTCACCTCTGACCTAGACTATAGTGAAGAGCAAACCCACCTCAAATAAGAACAAAAAAAAAACTACTTTTAAACCGCGCCGTTGCCTTATCATATCATTCCTCAGCCTATCAAAGGTTGAAACGCTGGAAGGTGACGCCCTAGTAGGACATATAGTGACCTTATTGGTGATGTTCTTCAGAAAGGTCAGGTGCGTAGTACTCGCAACGGCGTGCGTGTATGACTAGAGGTATGAACATAAACGAGGCAAAAGGAGTATGTAAGGATCGCAGTGTTAATCCTTGCGGACATCCTTGTGACTGAATGATGGTAACTAACTATTCAGTGTTTTATGGCAAGTCGTATTCTTATCAAACATAACATCACGCTTTGTTTCCCCGAATGGTTAGACAGAGGCAGCCGTTTTCCCTGTGTGCAAAACTTTTTTTTAAATTAAATTTGTTTTGTAGTATTTCAGTCGAAGATGAATCTTGAATGCTTAGGGCCAACTTAGTCAATAACCCAAGTTGGAAAACAGAGAACTTGAAATACAGTAAACCTAACTTAAACTTTCAGATAAAGGAGATAATTGAGCAATTATACCTACTTGCTCATTTACCTCCTTTGTCTGAAAGTTTTCAAAGGACTACTTCTAAAAAAAAAAAATATTTAAAAGATAAGTTGTGATTTTGCGTTACCTACAGTCCGGCCGTCGAGAGAATACGTTCCTGACTCCTGTCAGTTGGACAATTTCTAGTAGTAATAAGGATCAAATTGGCAAAGCACATACTTATTCGTTAGTATGAAACTAACAGGTGTTAAGCCGGACAGTAGAATGCAACAAGGATCTTTTGACGTTTGAATGAAATTGACAGACCGATTGTTAATGAACATTTGTGAAATTGTCACAGAAATTGTATTTGAAAAAAACGGCCAAGAGCGAGTCGGACTCGCGCACCGAGGGTTCCGTACCGTAAAAAAGTGTGCTGTACATCGTTTTATTTTTCCTGTAATCTTTACATAACACAAATAATAATTTCAAATTTTTCTCTTTTTGCAAACTTCGGAGATAAGGGGGGAACGGTATTTTTTTACTTTTTTCATCAAAAGTCTAAACTACTCGGCCTAAAAAAAAAATATTGTCTGTAAAGTCGGTTTACGGACGATAATTTGACATGACAACGCTATCTCTATCGCTCGCTTGTTCCGCGCTCTCGCTTTCACGCTCGGCTCAGGCGGAACGTGACAATGGGTCATGCGTTTTCGTGCGTGCAGCCGGCGTTCATCGATTGATAAGACGCGAAAATAGAAGAAATGTTTCGAAATACGCAAACAGTGCTCATTCATATGATACCCCACATGCCCTAGCAACCCCACTTCAAATTAAAAAATCGAAGTGGGGGGCTACCACTTCAAATTTTCAAGACCCCTTTCCGTCCATGTTGCAAAAAATATATATTTCTTTCTTATTTGCAAAATAGTTGGGCAAACGTCATCTAAAACTATTCAAAAATTCAACTTGATAGCATTAGTAGTTCTTGAGATATCCAGCTGTTACAGACGGACAGACAGACTGCGTTGCACCGTAAGGGTTCCTTTTTACCATTTTTGTACGGAACCCTAAAAACAAGAAGTTCCTTCAGTTGCCCGAGCCAGGGCTACGGTAACTCTTTCAAACAACCCGCAACCCTGGCAGGGAAAAAACCCTGCAGCGTTGTAATTAAATTAAATAAGTAAGTAAGTATATTAAATTAATTTTTTTCTTTTTAAATAACCTTAAATGAGTGTAATATAAATTGTACCAGAACTACTCGTATTTGTAACATTATAACATTACAATAGCAAATCATTGTGTCACGGTATACCTTGTTAATTAAAGTGATTGTAGGAGGAAGGCACCGGTGTCTGTCACACAGTTAATACTAGCACAGACATCGTCGTTTACTCTATCTTTAAAATATCTACACAAAACTTTGTACATTGTGTTTTTGATTAGGATAGATGAATTGTACCCACATTTGTTAATACAATTTTTATTATTATTATTAATTAAGGTTGACTGTTACTTGACAAAGAATTAGCATTGTTACTTAACGTGTCAGGCTGTCTATCAATAGCGACGCGCAGAAAATTCTTTTAAAAAAATTTTGAAAATTTGAATTTTGAATTTTGAAAATTTTGTCTGTCTAGATGTTATATTATGTCATCAAATATTGTCAATTTTTCATGAACATCGACTGTCGTTATAATCATAGAGTGTTATTCTGTAATGTTTACTTCGAACCTCAATCAAGTGAGAGCACACAGTTCGAAAATTAAATAGTTTGATAGTTTATATACAAGGTGTAACTTATATAATGCACGACCTCTTAACGGATGATTGTAATCATCATTATCAACTTTTACTTTGGGACCAAACCTGAAATCGCGAAAAAAAAATCAGCTATTCCCTACATTTTGGCGAGCTAACAATGCGAGCGAACAATGTAGGGAACCGCTGTTTTTATTTTTGCGATTTCAGGTTTGGTCCCATACTTAAAGTTGTTCACAATGATGAGTACAAAAAGTCAGTTTTCGACACCTTTCGAAATTTGAATAGATATTTTGAGACTAACAGTCTGACACAGGGGCTAAATAATAACAGCCATACTGGTCAAACGATCAGGTTAAGCTACGCTTACTGTTTTGCTTGGTCTGTGGATGGGTGACTATCCATTACATATACCGAGACTGTGCTTCGGAAAGCATGTTAAGCCGTTGGTCCCGGCTGTAATTCGGAGATCTAATGAATTTAGAGTAACTCCACGTTAGCTATCGAATGAGCATAGGATTTCATTTTAACTAGCGAATGTCACACGTGTTGATATCAAAGTTCTACAGGTGGTCTCGTATCGTTCAGTTAATTATCGACAAAAACTCGATAATAAAAAAAAATAATAATAATAATATCCTGGGACATTTCACACACGGTCATCTGATCCCAAACTAAGCAGAGCTTGTACTAAGAGCTTGTACTATAGAAACCAGATAACTGATGTACTACATATACTACTTTTTTTTTTGTAAATACATACTATATAAGTATAAGCTCTGATAAGATAATTACACCCAGAGTCAGGACAAACAGACATGTTCATGCACACAAATGTTTGTCCTGGATGGGAATCGAACCCACGACCTGCGACATGATAGGCGGTATCTTAACCAACCACGCCAGCTGGCGAAGAAGAAGAAAACAAAGATTTTCCTTCAGTCTAAAAGAGCGGTCGGTGTGAATTTTTTGAAGAGAGAAGCTGAAGCGAAGCTGGTTTTTACTAAAGTCGATACTTTACTGAATTTAACACCATCTATCGTCAAATAGTAGAACACAACTAAAATTAGGTATTATCATTCTAAAATTGGAATATAAATAATAAATAGGAATATAAATAATCTAACATAGTACAATGTTGTTGTTGTAATTCAAAGCTATTGAAGGTGAATTACCTATAAATACCCGTAGTGAACTATAATTTTTTGGTATTAGTAGACAATATTGACTGTGCTATTTTTCAATAGTGGTAGAGTTGCTGATGCGAACCTCCGAACGGAAGCCGGTAGGAATCGTGTTATATGGTGCTTTTGCCACTGGTTAGTAATGAATAGCTCAGCTCACATAATAATATGGGTAGCGTGCTAACAGTGACCTACGGTGAAGATAATCTGTAGTACCTAAGTACACGCCTCATGCATATTTTAAAGCATTTTGCGCAATAAATCGTACATGTCAATTTCATTCTCGATTTTTCGAGTCGGCCTTTCTAGTTGAGGCAGGATTTTTAAAAAGACTAAATTAAAAAATATACTTAATACATATTAATATGTATTAAGTTTTGAATGAGTTATCAAATACTTCACCAGATACACACACACACACAGACACATTTGGTTACCTTTTAGTCCTCAGTTAATGAATTATGCTGAAACCGTTGCACTTGTTATCTCTAATAATCACATTATCTGTCAAAAGAGACTGGATCCTGCATCCTAGTGCGGGATCCAGTGTCATACCTATAATGTAACATTTGTTTATGAATCAATAAACTTTTTATTATTTATTTATTGACTTTTTGGAATCTAGTCTTTTTATAAAACCCAAAGAATTTTGGGATCAAGCAATCCCAAAGTTCAGAAAATATCCATTAAATACAAAGCGGTTTATCATTGTAAATTCCTTTATCATATCAAAAAGTCGTGGTAGCGAAGCTGACTGACTAATGGCCCTAAAATTATCTACATGATAAGACACCCCGTATATCACGATATATGCCAGCAGCATCGTTTATTAACATTCATAAACACATGTTGTAACTACTAAACTAATTGAACTACCAACAAACTCTATTAAATTAAATTAATTAAGCCACAATTCTGAATTTGAATGTACTCTGTTATTAATTTACTAGCTTCTGCCCGTGACTTCATCCTCGTGAATTTTCATGTATCCCCCCCCCCCCCCCCCCGACCTACCCCCGTCGCGTCATCGCCTATCCGCGCCATTACTTCGTTTTCGCTTAGCGTTCTTTCTAACTTTTTTTATTTTTGCTCAGCTCCTAAAGGTCATAGCGTGGTGTTAAATAGCCTACAGCCTTCCTCGAGAATTGGGCTATCAAATGCAAAAATAATTTTTCGAATCTGACTTGTGGTTCTAGAGATAAGCGCGTTCAAAGAAACAAACAAAAAAACAAACTCTTCAGCTTTATTGCCAGTATATAGATTTACATAAATTGGATGATTTTTTTAACCGTCTTGAAAAAGAATGGGTACAATAGGAGAATGGAGTAGAAGCCTATTGCATAACTAGTTTTTTTTTTTTGTTTTTTTCATTAGCTTAGACCCAAATTGATCTATCAATAAACATTTGAAGTAAACTAGAACAATAAAACCAGAAGTGTTGAAAAAACTTTATAGATCGTTATAAAATATCGAAATTCTAATCATACGCACTACGCTCATGCGCTACTGGGTTGTGGAGGTCAGATAGGCAGTCGCTCCATGTAAAATACTGGTATTCAGCTGCATCCAGTTAGTAGTAATAATAGTTAGTAGTAATAGTTGGGAAAAGGCTAGGCAGATTGATTGATTTTAATGTAGGTTCAACGCAACACCGATGATTTTTTAACGATTCCCGGTGCAGTGTTTTGAAACATAAAGTTGCAGAACAAACTCAGCATAGGCCTAAGTTTCGGGACACACGTGTTATTCTAAACTTTTGCCTAGGCAAGTTTTTCGCAATCTTTTTAGAATCTAAAAACTTAGGCATTGTTCATCATGACTGGCCTGTTGGTCTAGTGGTTAGTGGCCCTGACTGCTATGCCGGAGGTTGTGGGTTCGATTCCCACCCAGGACAAATGTTTGTGTGATGAGCATGATCATTTGTTCTGTGTCTGGGTGTAATTTATCTATATATGTATGTATTTAGAAATATATAAGTATGTTTATCAGTTGTCTAGTACTCATAACACAAGCTCTGCTTAGCTTGAGCCTAGACGGCGTTGTGTGATAGTTGTGGAATATTATTATTATCTCCTTTATTTATTTTTTAAACTTATTTTATTACATTTTTAAATATTTTTATAAAAACATTAAAAAAAACATTTAAAAATATAAAAAATAGTGATCCGCCGGTAGCGGGTGCAGGGTCCAAGCTACCGGTGGTTAGGGCCCCAGAGACAGGAACCTCCTCACAATACGCGCCGTATCAAGGAGGACTGCCTTCTGAATCAGGCCCTTCACCCAGCCACCCAACGAGAGCCTCTTGAGATGTTGGTCGAGGCTCTTAGCGATAAGGCCATTGACCGTAACGACTATCGGCACAATGATTGCCGAGTCCACATTCCACATAGCGACAACCTCGTGGGCTAAGTCGAGATACTTCAATTGTTTCTCCTTCTCAGCCTTCACGAGGTTCTCGTCATGTGGGATAGTGACATCGATTATCATTGTGCGGCGCACTGATCGATCTATTACCACTATATCAGGCTTATTGGCTACAATAGTCCTGTCAGTGATAATAGATCGATCCCAGTATAACGTGACATGGTCATTCTCGAGAACTGGGTCGGGCACATACCTGTAATACGGTACCTCAGAGTCCACAAGGCCGTATTTCAGAGCAAGTTGCTGATGGATAATCCTGGCCACTTGGTTATGCCTGTGCAAATACTCGCCGTTAGCTAAACGAGAACACCCAGAAGTAATATGTCTGATAGACTCACCGGGACAATGGCATGCCCGACATATGTCGATCGTCCCGTCTTTCATTATATACTTCCGGTAGTTATTCGTTAGCATAACTTCATCCATAATCGCACAGACTGAACCTTCGGTTTCCCCAAAGAGGTCACCGAAGCGTAGCCAGGCCACGGACGCTAAGAAATCTACGTCGGGCCCATGAAGGGCCCGGAAAAAGCGTCCGTGAAGCTCCTTGCTTTGCCATACTTCCTTGCGGTCGTTGGTACTAAGCACCACAGGTTTGCGCCAGTTCTCTTTAGCCAAGGATAACGGGGTGAGTCCCTTGTCCACTGCAACCACATCTCGGTGCATACCCACGTTAGCCTTGAGAAAGTATTCTCTGAGACTGCACACCTCGCGGTTGTGGAGGGTCTTAGCATTTAAAAAGCCTCGACCCCCACACTTCCGCGGGATGTACAGCCTCATGACAGACGAACGTGGGTGATGCATCCGGTTTGCAGTCAGCAGTGACCGGACTCTCCTATCCAGGGCATCTAGTTCCGTCTGGGTCCACTTTAGTATGCCAAAGGAGTACATCAGGACCGGCATGACCCAACCGTTAAAGGCGCGCACCTTGTTGCCGCCTGACAAAGAACTATTAAGTACCTTTTTCAGGCGACCGAAGAAGCGCTCCTGCAACGATTGTTTCATGTCAGCCCCGTTAATGCCTAACCCCTCTGACATACCCAGGTATTTGTAGGTATCAGTTGCGGAGAGTGATCTCAGGTTTATAGAATCAGAGAGTTGTAGTTCCTCAGATTCCACAATCCCGCCCCGCCTTACATGCATGACTGCACATTTATCAACACCAAATTCCATCCTGATGGAATCACTAAAAGTTTTAGTTACTTTTAGTGACTCCAGCAGTTGCAATTTGTTGGTGGCAAACAGTTTCAAATCATCCATATAAAGCAGGTGGGATATTACCTGACCCCCTCTCCGCAAAGAACAGCCCAGCCCTGTACCCTCCAGCAGAGTGCTAAGAGGGTTCAAGGCTAAACAAAACCACAGTGGACTCAGACTGTCGCCCTGGAATATTCCCCGCTTAATCCTAATAGGTTCGTCGCTCCCCCGAATTTGTCGACATCCTGGATAGCGAAGGACCGTCCTCCACTGCCCCATACACGTCGTTAGGAAGGTGCTCAGAGTTGTATCAATTTTGTACAACTCTAACACCCTCAAGAGCCATGTATGGGGCACCGAATCAAAGGCCTTCTTATAGTCTATCCAACATGTCGACAAATCCTTTCGGGATCGACGGACCTGTTGGCTTATGGCCATGTCAATGAGGAGTAGCTCCTTGGTGCCGCGGGACCCATTCCTACATCCATTTTGAGAGGCAGACATGATAGAATTCTTTTCTAAATGAGAATTAATTTTCACTCTCAAAATGGATGTAAGAAGTTTATAGACCGTCGGCAAACAAGTGATCGGCCTATAATTTTTGGGTTCCGTGGCATCACCTGACTTATGGAGCAAGTGGGCAACTCCCGTTGTAAAGAGCTGTGGCAGCGACCCAGACTCTAAGGCCGACTGGAATTGCGATGCTAAGCACGCGTGTGAACTTTGCAGCCATTTAAGCCAAAAATTATTATTATTATTATTATCCCCCCCCCCCCCCCAGCGGGTTCGCGGATGAGTGCTTAAGCGTGCCTGTGTTCAAGCAACAGAGGAGGACACCGTGAAGTTATAGTGGGTTGGAGTCCCACATACCTGCACTATCTCCTCGTGGTAGTGCAGTATACATGAGCATTTCTCAGGCAAAAAGAATCGCAACAGAAGTTTTACGATATGCATTTTTTCACCCTAATGATCCTTTATTTCATTGTCAGGTTGTCTTACTCACAATGAGTGGAAAACACCGAAATAAACATTAATATTGCAGGAACAGACGACCTCCTTGTAATTTAATGTTGGAAGATAAACTGTCGGCGATATCGTGAATCTTAAAAAAAAGTGGAAAGGCGACGTTTACGGGAATTGTCTCGGTATGCGATATTTTAATTTAAAAAAAAAACATTCGTTTTATGGTATGCTAGCCCGAAGGGTCATGATCTAATGGATCCGTATGGAAGGGTTATATGCCAAGTTCACTTCAAACCTCACTCAAGTGATCGTACACAAATAGAAATCGAACTCATGTATTAGGGTTTATTTATTTAAGGAAAAACAAACAGTAGCACAATAAGAAATACTCATAATATCTTAATTATTACATTTTTTAAATTATGCTACCCCCTACGTTCTCCACAGATTACAATTTAAAGTATTTAAAACTGGCTAGGAACACAGATATACAATACCTAGAACTCATATTGCTATGATTAAGTTTATACAATAATAATAATAATAATAAAGTAAATTTGTGTGCGTACATTATTAGACATTACGTTATTATAAATGTATTACTTTGCTGATCCTTTAGGGTTGCTTGGATTTGCTTCTTAAATTCATTTTTACTGAGAAAAAGAATGTCAATTGAATTAAACTCATTGTTATATGTCTCAACCAAACGATGAAGTGGTGAACGCGAGCCAGCGTTGGATTTACAGAGACTAGTAGCAAATAGACGTCGAGTGCGTACCTCACGTACATGAACTGTTCGAGGAACCAGGTAACACAGACTCCTAACTAAGTAGGGTTCCGTGGCCAAATGGCAAAAACGGAACCCTTATAACTTCATCATGTCCGTCTGTCAGTCTGTACATCTGTCAGTCACAGACAGACAGACAGGTTTAGTCTGAGAGACTACAGACGACGTATACGATATTTAAATTAAAAAAAAAAAATATTCGTTTCATGGCATGCTGGCCCGAAGGGTTATGGTCTAATGATATAATGGATCTGTATGATCCTATGATACAATTATTTACTATGTATAGTACTGTTACAAATTGAATCAATATTGTAGTAATTGACTTTCTACAAAAAGATATTCAACGATCAGCGGGGTAATTGCGTCACACATAAAATGGCAATCGATCGCAATTCGTTTCATTTTGACAGTTCAAGACACGATCATTTCGTTGTTTACGTTGTCGAACAGTCGAATTTTTCAAACCTATGAAGCAATGGATTAGGAATTTCCTTTAAAACCCGCGGATTATGATTGAAAGTGTATTACGCAAAATTAGGGTGCAGAAACTTGGTTATGACGTACCTATGCTACTTCCACTTCGATAAAAGTTAGACTATTTTCAACCTTATCGCAACAATATTACGTAGTATTTGCAACCGGTGTAATTCTAGGTACTTATGACTAAAGATGTACCTATGCACATAGATGAACGACTGACAAAGTACACACAGAGTGGTAGTACCAGTGGAAGACGACGGATGACGGCAAGAGGAATACTGCCGTCGTAAGCAAAAAGGGCACAACTAACATTTAAAAAAAATTGAGTTACATACATACTTAGAATCAGAAAAAAAAGGCTAATCTGCTCAATTTTTTGTAGATTTTTTTTTAAATGTTAGTTGTGCCCTTTTTGCTTACGACGGCAGAATAAGTAGGTAGATTAATAAGACAAAAGATATTAATGCAATAGCAGATTTCAAACTAGATAAATTGTTTGACTGATCAACAATAATGTAATAATCGTAGCCCACGATATCCTGTTTCTGCCTGCCTAGGAAAATGCTGAAATTACGACGCATCATAATTATCTAGACAAATAAGAACGTTGAGCACTTCTAGGCAAAAGTTTGCTTGCACCAGGAATAGCACTTATTACTTTTCTGACTACGAGTACGTCTTCCCCCAGCGTTATGGATGAAAATGTTCGTTTAGGTGATAAGTGAAATTAAATATATTAATTTGAAAATATCTTTATGTTTACGTTCAGTGAGTGGTCATGCACGAGCACGAGCTCTATTTACAGTCAAGGAAATTAATTGTTTATCAAATCGACACACCATATCGATTGGCCGTGATGTAGCCATTTCATACAACTTTACAATGACAATTTGGTAAACATTTCATTTTATTACTATACATATACAAAAACTATAGAACGCCACCTGCTACGATCCTTACATACTCCTTTTGCCTTGTTTACGTTCATACCTCTAGTCACACACGCACGCCGGTTGCGAGTACTACGCACCTGACCTTTCTGAAGAACATCACCAATAAGGTCACTATATTATGTTATGTCCTCTTAGGGCGTCCCCTCCCGGTGTTTCCACTCGATAAAGTTTTCAGATGGGCTTGCGCGACCTTTATAAGGAGGAGGAGTAATTAAAGTTTTTGATATTGACTATTCATTAATGGGAGAAAGAGTGGATTCAAATGTTTTATTGACTTGGATACCAACTGCTAAAGACCAAAAGTCACAAAACACAAAAATCAAGTACCTAGGTACCTTACGATTCTCCGTGGTGTTATAGTCGATGTATTCTGTAAAAAAATTTGAAACATGAAAACTTAGGTGAAGTGAGTCTAAGGTGAGTTGTTATTCCACCTGATGCTAGGGATTCACGCTATAGACAGCGCACTTTACCTACAGAATTTTTCACGGTAAGATTTTGACAGAATAGATCGGCTAGTATCCCCTATATCTACATACTGATAAATGGAACATTATGTTTAAAAACAAGGAAACAGCAACCACAATATATGATATATTAGTTATGAAGAAGTCCATACAATTTAATCTGTATCCGCCGACGGCAAAGCCAACTAAAGGATGATTTCAAATAACGCATCTTCCATTTTCTTGGTACTGACATCGCCCCGTCACAATCCTCCGCTGTGAATCGCTTAGCTCTATAATGAAAGGTTCCACCGATGTAGAAAATGACCGAGGCGGCATTTGAATGCTACCATAATTATGATAAAAAAAAACTTGTATAAACGCGAAACCCATGAACTCTCATCGCATATTGTGTATCGCACTCTCGCATATTGTGTCTGTTATTTTTTTATTTATTTTTTTTATTTGTGATGGGTTTGCTCTTGACTCTAGTCTAGGTCAGAGGTGACAGAGACAAAGTCGACGATGGAGTGAGCTTACCCAGAAGAAGCCTTATTTAACATCCTTCACAACCCTAAAACACCATCCTATTTGCGGGAACGCTTGTCCTACGCCCGTCCTTTTGAAAGAAAGAAAGAAAGAAAGAAAAACAGTTTATTCGCGTGAAAATGACGCACACAAACTATACAAGAAAAGCGAAACACAAAATAATAAAACATAACAAACCACACAAAACAAAAAACATAAGTACACACAATAAAGTTTTTGGAAATGTGCGTCACTACCCCGCGAAATGGCTACACGCTCAGCATAATGCCGCGGCCCGTGCACGAAGGCACGAATCCACGGCGCTGGTTTTCAGCGTAAGCCGGCGGTGTGTATCGCTGTCAGAGACCATTAAAATAAGTAACTAAAAAAAAACAATAAAAATATATAATATTACAGACATAAACAATAAAATATGTGGCAACATTTCAACGCGTCTCAAACCACAGACAATAAAGTTTGCCTGTCATCGTTCGTGTCTTGAGATAAGTAGGTTTTATTTTCTGTGCTTGCGTTGCGCAACAGTTTGACAAATGAGCCATGCGTCCGACCAACCACATCGCACGAGAATTGGAGTTATGTAAGCTTGAACATCAATCTGCTGAATCTGCTTAAGGACCAGAATCAGGAATTGCTGAAATATTTCATTAAATATATTCTCTTTCATCAACTTTTGGCGGAAGGTAATGACGGGCGGTTAAAAGGTCGAATATTCACCCAGTGTTGGAAGACCGACACAAGGTGGACCGATGACCAGCAGGCTTAGCACGAGAACCTTAGAGAAGCGTCTTGTCGACGGAAGAGTAGACAAAAATGACGTTACCGTGTAGACAGTACGACGACAACAAAGTAGAAAGAGCAACTGCACTTTTACGAAATTCACTTTTTTACATAATTCGACTCAGAATTCTTTGTTTTTTCATATGATATTTTTTTTCTGTTTCATTCTCAATTTTAACAAATATTATGTCACGCTTATAAATACAACTGCGGAGTCGCGCCCATAATGCCAGACATGCGATTCTCAATATGTTTTATATGGAATTTTTCACTTTTTGTATGGAAAATATGGAAGTTTATTACCTACATGTAGGAGAGGGTTATGGATTTTATAAAGGGGGGCAAAATTTTCATTATTTTTGCGAGAGACACACCGTTTTCGAGATACAAGCAAAAGAAGAGGAAAAAAATGATTTTGTAGATAACCGTATTCGTATACTTTGCGGCCGTCGAGTAGAAAGTTTTCTACTGTCTTTAGCATGGCGATAACAAAATACCCTAGACAAATTTCTTCCGAAATAGTCTAAATAAAAAAGGACCTAGACATAGATCGCTAGAAACGAAAGACAAAATGCGACGTCAAAAACGGAGAAACGAAATGTCACTTTGTATAGAAAAGGTTGTCTATACTCTTCGTAGAGATAGACAAGTGGTCATGCTAAGCCCACTGGTGAAGGCTGCAGGAATCCGCTGTATGTGAGAAGCACAAAACCGGTCGAAGTGGGGGTACTTGAGGGAGCCCTATGAAATTATGATGATGAGGTAACTCAACAGAATATATGTTTGTCTTTCTTTTTCTAGATCAAGGATACTCAAAGTGGGGTACGCGAACACTTAGGAGTTCGCCATTTGACGGCAGGGGGTTCGCGACAAGATTTACGTCATGGCGGCTGGATGCAAGCGAGCCGAATTGGAATTTACCAAAATTACTGCTAAATTCTACTCAATTTGTGACAAGAAACAAGCCCACCCATCACATTAATTTTTTTTTGACACTGTATTTGATAACTTTTATTAAAATAATGATAAATGATAAATGATAAATGATTTTTATTTCTGTAAGTAGGTTTGTACAAACACTTTTACAAGTCAATATTTTTTTTTTTAAACTAGATGAGGTCGGCGTTTCCTATCTGACTACTCTGAGAAGAAAGGCCGAAACAAACTCAGAGGTCACAGTCTCTTATAAAGTCCAGACATAATCTTGGTCACTTCATGTGAAGACCATGTAGACCATGTAGATAATAAACCGTATTTTCTACTACCTACAGCTAGATATTCTTTACAGGGTGGGGGGAGGGGGTATAGGGGTTCGCTATCGTCTGGGAACTTTAACAAGGGTACGTGGGGTCATAAGTTTGAGGAACCCTGTTCTAGATAAGTTATCTGGTTTAATATTAAACCCAAGCACTTGTTTAACTCCTAATTCAATTAGTTTCAACAAAACTTTTTCTACCTGCAAAGAGCCTGATAAAAAGTTTCCAGAAATTAATTAAGATCAACAGCATACTTAGAAAAGTTCAGAAGAAATGTAAGTAATTAGCGAAATCTTATAAGATTAGTTATTAGTTATTTTATTTCTGTAAGTAAATTTGCACAAACACTTATAAACGTCAATCATACCTATTTTAAAAACTAGATTAGGTCGGCGTTTCCTATAATCTGACTACTCCGAGAATAAAGGCTGAGACAAACTCAGAGGTCACAGTCTCTATTAAAGTCCACACTTAAATTTGGTCAGATCATCGTGAAGACCATGTAGATTAGTGTCAGAAATGGTCTTTCGTTTTGAGGAAAGAACCACAAAGATTGAGTGGACCTATTAAATCAGCGCATGCATTTGTCAGTAATTGAGCAACTCAACTCAGAACTTAAGGTATTAAGTTATAACGAAACACAGCATAATTAGACTGCAAAGTATCTCTGATCACTGATGTGTAGAAGACGTGAATTAAGGGACTCGTGTCTAAGTAGCAGCAGCTTGAATGGAAGACCATCCATTACATAATATCAATAATAATCATAATTATGTGAAGACGATATATCTAGTGTAAGAATGACTAAATTTACTCTTCATTTATTTTATTCCTAAAATGGATATGTCTCTGAGGTCAAAGAAACCATTTTTCTTTCGTTTATAACGAGAAGCAAATTAAAACCCCAGGGAAAAAGAAGAACTTGTCGAGAAAAAAGATTTTGAGATATCGCATTTTTAAAGTTTTGACTTATGATACTTTTTCCCTGTATGCGATTTTTAAACGTCAAGAACTGTAAGACTAATTCGTGTTTCACCTTGTTCGTTTTACTATCGTATAGTACCGGAAATTCCCTACAAAATTGCATTCACAGATAAGTTTCGAAAAAAAAAAGTGACAAGTTCGTCTTTTTCCCTGGAGTCTTCAAATGTAAAAATATCAAATTACCGTCGAGAAAAGAGTGAAAGGATATATTCCTATACAATGTATTTCGCGATTCCATTATGCAAAAGGTACGAGGACCTTGTTACTTCCGATATTTTTCGATGGAGTTGCACCGGGATTGGTTCCGAGAAAACATTAATTCCAACCACAGCGGAGAGACAGATTTGACAATACAAGACGTTGCCTTTGTTCAGTTTATTTGGAACGGTAATATCGTATTACGTACCTACATTTGAATCGTGTTACAATAATTATGTGAAACAATACTAGGTCAACATCATCATTCTCCGGACCTTGTCCCAATTTATTTGGGATCGGCGCAGCATGTCTTTTTCTTCCATACTTCTCTATTAGTTCCCTTTCTAGCCATATCATCTTTCACACAGTCCAACAACAGTCATTTTGAATCAATACTAGGTAAAGAGACTTAAAAAGGTTTATAGCGAATTTTACTAGTCATACTGAACGTGATCAGCAGATCTAAGCCGCGTTCAAGGGCTGTCAGTGGCATCACTCATTCTGCCTAGCCTTTTCCCAACTATGTTGGGGTCGGATTCCAGTCTAACCTGATGCAGCTCCAGTATTTTACATGGAGCGACTGCCTATCTGACCTCCACATCCCAGTTATTGGGTAACATGACACACCTTGGCAAGACTAGTTGTCAGACTTTCGAGCTTTTGATGACCCGTAACAGCTGTCAAAGATCCATGAATGACAGCCGGGATTTTCTGAGGCACGGACGGGTCTCGGTATGTAAATTACGTGGTTTGTAGAATCTCTCCCAACGAGCCTATTCACTAAGAGATCTTACTACTATCATACTACCTAATAGGGGAGCTCCTGGCTAAGTAATGACAGCCGCATGGGTCGATCTTTCAGGTAAGCTACGCTTGCCGGAGTGTGTCGGTGGATGGGTGAGCATCTTCACATACCGCGACTCCTCCGTGCCTCGGAAAGCATGTTAAGCCGTTGGTCCGGCTGTCATTCGAGGATATTTGACAGTCGTTACGGGTCGTCAGAAGCCTGAAAGTTTGACAACTAGTCATACGGAATTAGTCATACGGGTATTACCCAGTGACTGGGTGGTGGAGGTCAGATAGGCAATCTGGGGAAACCTGGAAGTTGGGATAGGCAGATTGACTGATTGATTGATTGACTAGGCAGGAAGATTTTCATCATCACCACATATTGGCGTGTGCTAGCAGACATACTACGGCAAATAATTTAATTGAATGTTTTGTGTTTCTAAATGTGTATTACTTTCCATATTGTGATATAAAATATCATATCAAGTTATTCTAACTGAAGACAGCTATGCTGCTGAGGAGTTTGTTGCGCCACTTCTTTTTCCCAGCTAAAGCACTACGAAGTGGTGAAGGGACTGTCTTATTTAATCCTGCATGGAGTATTGCAGCCACCTTTGGGATGGATCAGCTAAATACCGACTAGCCGCGCTTGACTCGGTGGAACGCAGAGCATTTAAGAGGCTCATTGGCGACGTAAAACTTGTGGATACCAAGCTGCATAGCATGCTTGGCGATCTTCCACAGATTGTACTTCGGTGAGTGTGCCCAAGAACACGACCTCATTCCACCGGCCCCCTTTTACCATCGGACATCTAGACGCACTGCCAGTTACCATCCCTACCTAGTTGCTATTCCACCAATTCGCACTAAGCGTTTTCAAATGTATTTTATAATACGCACAGCAAAAGAGTGGAACTCACTACCTGCGTCTGTGTTTCCGAACGCAAAAAATCCTAATCTCTTCAAAGTGAGAGTGAACAGGCTTCTTCTGTGTAAGCTCACTCCATCGTCGACTTTGTCTCTGTCACCTCCAACCTAGACTAGAGTTAAGAGCAAACCCATCCCAAATAAATTTTAAAAAAAGTTTGACACTCAACAAGTCCTGATTCTCAGCCTAGTTTGAATAAATGACTTTTGATTTTGATTTTCGAACGGAAATAGGTTCCAACATTTCAAACAAGCTTCGATTCTTTCTTTTTTGAAGACTTAATAATCGATGAAGACGTTTAATTGAAAGATTGATTGAAATGTTTTTTCAATCGATGAAAGTATTTCCGTTTGGCTAGTAGACGAAAGTTTATTTTGCAGACATTTATAGCTTTTCGGCTAGTTATAAATTAAATTGTTATTTTCTATTTATAAAAAGATTTGTTTGATATGAAATCGATCGTAGCATTACTAATATTATACTTGTAGTTCCAGACGGCATAGGCTGAGATGACGTGTAGTATACCCAAACGCCATTTTAGTCTTAAAGTGCCCATAGATGAGCCTATGCAATAAAATGGGCAAAATTCCAGACTCCGGGATGTCACTTAGATTTTCCTAACAAAAAAAAAGATAAATAAACCGGCCAGGTGCGTGTCGGACCACGTAAAATGAAGGGTTCCTAAGTTGGGATCAATTTATCCCAAGAACAAACTTAACATTTTAGTTGAAAAACATGTTCTACCGTATGTTCCAACTGCAAATGTAAGTTTGTACGCACAATATTGAGAGATTTACCATGTTATTTTAAGACCACAGATTACTTATCAATTTTTCTGCAATTTAGGCTCATTAATATCGAAGATGAGATTGATGATTGATGAGATGGGGCTATGGTCAATTTTCGTCTATTTTCTTATAAATTTAAAACAATTTATTTTAAAATTATAAAACGACAGCTACTTGAGACCTTCACAGTAAGCCCTTTCGTTTGATATGTCACATGGCCCAATTTGCAAAACTTTTTTTAAATTTTCTTATTTGCCCCTCAAAAGAGACACCAATATTCAAAATGTATTTATTTATATTAGACGACCGTGTTTGGGTCATAAAAAATCATATGTGAACCAAACTTCAACTAAATCGTACCGTTAGTTTCGGAGCACAATGGCTGTGACAGACAGACACACGAATCATCCTATAAGGGTTCCGCTTTTTCCTTTGGAGATACGGAACTCTAAAAACCAATAAATGTACGAAAACGTTTAAAGGTTACATCGTTTATCTTCGGAAAACCAAAAATATAGTAGAAAATCAAATGTGACTATCAAATGTGGCAATATATTCACATATCGCCGCAAGGTTGCCTGCTTGTCGGTCTTCTACAGATTGTACTTCGGAGAGTGTGCCCGAGAACTCCATGACCTCATTCCACCGGCCCCCTTCTACCACCGGACATCTAGACGCACTGCCAGTTACCATCCCTACCTGGTTGCTATTCCACCAATTCGCACTAAGCGCTTCCAAATGTCTTTTATAATGCGCACAGCAAAAGAGTGGAACTCACTACCTGCGTCTGTGTTTCCGAACGTATACAACCCTAATCTCTTCAAAGTGAGAGTGAACCGGCTTCTTCTGGGTAAGCTCACTCCATCGTCGACTTTGTCTCTGTCACCTCTGACCTAGACTAGAGTCAAGAGCAAACCCATCACAAATAAAAAAAATAAAAAAAAAAAACATATGATAATCTATTAGGGCTTCCAAACAAATGTACAAAATTTTATAGATATATGTATGTTAATATGTATGTATGTTTGTCCTCGCATTTCTCCAAAACTATTATATTATATAATCAGATCGTGACCATTTCATTTTTATTGGCTTACATTTACTTAAACTTTGAGAACAGTGCAAGTTTAATCAAAATCGGTTCAGTAGTATTGACGTGTAAGTGTGACGGCCTGGCTTATTGATACGAGCTACGGGTGTGGTGTCAACATCTCAAAACCTTGATTAAATTCTAGTGCAATATTTATAACAAAACTATTAAGTACTTATTACAAACAAATATTCCAGTTTTTTTATTATAAACAAAATTACGTAATTAAAAATAATTTAAAAAATTTAATCGTCTTCAAAAATAAATTAACTGAAAATTGTGAAATAACTTTAATTTCGGAAGTCGATGGCAAAAAACTCAAATACAGATCACAAGACACCGACTTCCGAAATGAAAGTTATTTCATAATTTTGAGTTAATTTCTTTTTAAGACAATTTAATTTTTTAAATTATTTTTTATTATTAAAAAATAAATACTTGCATAAATAAAAAGTCGGGAAGTGTCGTTGGGCACCCGGTTGGTACGATTAACTTCCTTTCTTTGTATATTATATATATATATATAATATACAAAGAAATAACTATACAGTTATATATATATATTAATACAGAGCCATGTACGTAGTATGGTCGTAAGTTTCGTGGGCAGCATAACGCTTTTTCGTTAGGGGGCGTTCCTTGACTACGTAAGGTGATTTTGGCGATTTTTCGACCTTGGTGAGATGTCGTAGGATTTGGCTCGACCCCCTCCCCCTTAAACGCCTTACGTAATTAATGTATGCCCCTTTACGTCACAATTTCTGCCATTTTACCCCTTCCACAAGCACCATTAAAGAACTTATTTCCAAAAACACCCCGTATACACAATGTTATTACTCCAGAAAATCATAAATTGAATAGTATAAGAAAATAACATAATATCACGGCTTGATGCCCAAAAGGTTACCACATTTCACCAGTTATGTTTAAGTACAGACGCCAGCAGGTCAAGCTACCCGAAACTGTCAAATTTTCCCAATCAACATTGAACCTAATGCTTTAGTGATAAAGTTGAAAATCTATCAAAGAAATGTGACAGATTGTAGTAGCTTGATGTGCTGGCGTCTGTACCATGTAACCATGTAGGGGACGAGCGTATTGCCATCAACCGGGCACAAATCCAGACTCCGGACTGCTACTGAGAAATTCCAGATGGAAAACCAATTACACTTTTGCCCGACACGGGAATCCAACCCAGGACCTCAGGCTCAACAGGAGCGACCACTAGACCAACGAGGCAGTAAGAAAATAAAATCTGAGATATTAATTGAGCCGTGGTGGCCCAGTGGTTACGACTAACGGTCCTGAATTTGTTTCAATTCTTCAGTTCACGTTAGCTTGACACCGACTTGAGAATCTGTTACTGTTAAACTTGGATAAATTACAAACTGACCCATTAAAAAGGTTAAAATAAAAAACTTTTATAGGTACAAGTAAAAAACAAACGACTTCCAAAAAAAAACACATACAAATTGAAAAATTTACTTTTTTGAAGTTAGTGTCTTCAATTGTTCAAATGCATTGAAGATTTGAAGACACCGACTTCAGAAGCTGTTAAATTTTATTATGAAAGTTATTTTATTCGTTTTAGGTTTTGAAGTCAGTTTTTACTTTTATAAAAGTAAATTTTGAAAGAAAATTTTTCAATAAGTAGTTTTTTTTTTTTTATAAAAGTTTTTTTTTTTCAATTAGCTATAGTTAAGGCAGCCTTTCCCAATCTTTTCAATCGTCACGGGCACAGCTAGAATGCATTTTCACCTCACAACCTCGGAATGATTATGTTTAATATCATTCGAAATCTGAATGCAAAAGTGCATTTTATCCGCTAGCGTGGAAAGATTTTTTTAAAATTCGAACCCTTCTTTTCAATAATTTTCTATACGGCCAGTCCACTGATAACGCTTTAATACTTATTTCATGTCAGGGTACCTCATTATTAACCTCATTATTAGAATAATCTCACTGGCCAGTACGACGACTAAGATTATTATACTGTTTTTATTGCACCTAGCATTTTCCTCGCTGTGGTGAGGTGAAAAGTTGTAATAAAAGTACTCGCGCCAAAAAACAACTTAGCAGCCTTGCATAAAAAATAAGTATTTTCGTATTTATTTATTTATTTTATTTTATTATTTATGTACACACAGAAAAACGACGTGTAACTTATTCATTTATTCTGTCATTGGGACCTTAAATATCAGACACCACTGCGACAGAAAATTGATACAAGTGCACTCAATATTTTATTGCTAAAATGTTTTAAACAAATTCAAATTAAGTGACAGATTGAGTTTATGATACGTTACTCTAAACTTGGAATAAAATGCTAATTTAAGTCATGTTTTTGAAAAAGTTTTCATCCGACACGCTAATTTTTTTATAAGTAGAAAAGTTAAAATCTTTTCTACTTATAAAAGAGTTGGCTTGTTGCAAAAGCGCGTTTTTCTGAATAATAAAACAAAAAGATAGGTAAGTCTGAAGAAACATTTGGACATCCTTATTTATATCTAATGAACTGTAAACCTTTTGTTCTTTGTATTACTGTGGATATAAGCAAAAAAATACGGAAAATTTACCACTGAAGAAATTATTCAATAAAGTTATGAGAAGAAATATTTTACGTTAACAACCGTTTCACTAGGAATTTAAAGATTTCTTTTAATTAGAAAAATAATCATCCAGATATATATTATATATATTTTTACATAAAATATATATAATGCATATCTGGATGATTTCTTTTACCGTCTTGAAAAAAATTGGGTACAATAAGAGAATGGAGTAGAAGCCTGTGGCATACCTAGTTTTTTGTTTTTGTTATTGTTTTTTCAATAGCTTATACCCAAATTGCTCTATCAATAAACACTACATTTGAAGTAAACTAGAACAATAAAACCAGAAACTTTTTAAAAACTTTATAGATCGTTATAAAAAATCGAACCTCAAATAAAAAAAGTTTTTTTTTTCAAACAAAGAGCTAAGTATGCCATGGGCTTCTACTCCGTTCACCTATTATGCCCTATTTTTTTTCAAGACCGTAAAAAATCACCCAGTATATATAAATTAACACTTACCGAACTTAAAAATTCACACAAACCACTTCACAACAAATAATTTCACTAATTTGCAAATAAACAAAATAGTCAATCAATATTAATTTTTAAATCTTGTCACTTTCAAATCAAGACCTTATTCTTCTTTCGAATTTCCCGCCCGTCTATTTTTTTTTATTCCGCCCAGGCAACCGTTTCATTCAGCCGGCGATAGCGAACTGCCGAGCGAGAGTGTAAAGCTCTCAATACACGGGGCAATTGAAAACTGAAGGTGTTTTGAAGGCTGTCGATTGCTGCATGAATTTATGGTAGGTAGTCAGAAGAATAAATGAATGTGTTTATAATGTCATTCTTTTCGAAATAAAAATCCTAGATATTTTGGACGTATTGTTTGTTCAAGTTCAGAGTGGAATGGAGAATGGAGTGGGCATGTGATAGCAAGTAAATAAGGTTCGTTTTCATTCACAGCGTCATTGAGATTTGTCATTGTTTATGTTTGTGTCGTTTAGCAGCGAACGGGATCCTTTTTGTGGAATAATTTTGAATTGTGGCGATATTTATAATAATAATATCCCAGGATATTATTATTAGTATTATTTTTTTTTTTTATTTGGTGAGGCCTACGTCCAGTAGAAGACGTCTTTTAGCAGATAGAATCAGGACGAGTGTGATTCAATTTAGTAAATAAGATAATCGTTTATTATTATTATTATCAGTCTTACCAACGGGTAACTTATTACCCAGTAATTGGGTTGTGGAGGTCAGATAAGCAGTCACTCTATGTAAAATACTAGTATTCAGCTGCAACCTGTTAGACTGGAAGCCGACCCCAAAATAGTTGGGAAAAGGCTACATAGTAGATGATGCTGAAATTATCGTTTATTATTTTAATTTTGTTAGTTAGGTTGTTACCTCATCCATGTTTTTTTGCTAGCGCAAATATATAAAATGCGTCCCTCAGAAAGGCCTTAGGATAAAATAAATCTCTTAGGGCTGATTGTTCAATAGACAGATATTTTTATTTTTACCAAAGGAATAAATATGGCGATTTGACAGCTTTTGTACTGAAAATATGTCAAACGATCACATTTATTCTTCAGATAAAGTTATCTACCTATTCAAAAGTCAGCCCTTAGATAAAGAAAAATATTTGAACAATTATCCGAATAAATTTTTCATAAATCTAAACTCTATTACGAAGTTACTTAAAATGAAACATATCTACAAAGATATAATTACAGTTTCCAACTAAACAATTCGTATTCTAAAAGCTTTGTTATTAAGTCATAAATAATTAGTTTTAAAACACGAAATAAGAAACCCGGTCAAGTGCGTGTCGGAGCATTGCACAATGAAGGGTTCTGTAGTTGCGATGAATTTATCCCAAGAACAAACTTAACATAGTAGTCGAAAAACATGTTCTCACATACATTCCAACTGCAAATGTAAGTTTGTACGCAAAATATTGAGAGATTTACCATGTTATTTTAAGACCATATACTTCTTATAAATTTTGATGTAATCTATAGGTATAGAACTATTTTCCGAATTTTTGTCAACATTTTAAGCTCAGTAGTTTCCGAGATAAAGGGAATCGTCAACTTTCGTCTATTTTCTTAAATAACTTTAAAATTATGTACTTTAAAATGATAAAACTATCTATTTGGGACCCTCACAGTAAGCTTTCATTTGATATGTCATACGGTACAGTTTGCAAAACTTCTTTTTTTTCTTATTTGTCTCACAAAATTGACCCCCATATTCAAAAATCATTTTTTTGCGTTACACGTTCGTATTTGCGTCACGGAAATTCATACGTGTACCCAATTTCAACTTAATCGGTCTATTAGATTCGGAGCAAATTGGCTGTGACAGACGGACAGACAGACAGACACACGAGTGATCCTATAAGGGTTCCGTTTTTTCCTTTTTAGGTACGGAACCCTAAAAGTAAGTGCAAATGTAGAAATGGAGAAGTTTTCAATTTGAATATTGTCTATAGCGCCTTTGAATAAACATTTTAAAATTGAAATCGCCTTTCAATAAAAAACCATTTTTTTTTTAATTTCACAGAAAAGGTTTTGCTTTTGTAATCACACTTTTTGGTTGGCAGATGTTTTGCCAATTTTGCGGGGTTCAAAGTGTCGACGGATATTAAAAAAGTCTTGCTGAGATTTACCTCGATTATTTCCATAATTCTTTGAATTTTTAACTCTTTAAACTCGATCAAAGGCAGAAAATTTAATATGACTGGAATAAATTGATGCAATTAAAAAGAAAAGTAATTGTAGTCAGTGCATCTTAATATTTTTGAAGTAAAAACTTCTTTGGGCGAGATAAGCGATATTTAATTGGTGAAAATCTTATGGGTTCGCGTCACCGACATCGTAATCTTAACACCTGTAGCTATGAGTATGACATGTTGCGCTTGGCCAGCCGATAGTATTAAGTTTTTACCATCACAGGCCCCATAACTGCCTATGTTTTATTTATTTTAAAAAGTCACTATTACAGATTATTTGGGAAAGTAGCATTTTCTCATGGTTTGGAATGGCAAAAAAAAAATCGTCGTTATCGACGCCTTAGCCCTAAGGATAAGCCATATTTTTCCTGCTCAAAGAAGCGCGTGACTAATGAGACGTATTACGCACTAGACTCTAATAGAGGCGCGTAACAAGTCCCTCAAGACTTCAAGGCACGTTAAGTTTAGACGCAGCTTTATTAATACTAAGAAAAAGAAGTTTCGAATTCGAATTTCGAAAATTGACAAACATTGTGTTTGTGAATTAGTCGTTACGTAGAAATTAAATTACTAATACACAGTTTTATACTAGGAAAAAGAAAACTATTCAATATGAGGGTTTTATTTTTTCGATTTCGGATTTCGAAAATTGAAATAGGTAGGTACAACATTATGTTTGTGAATTAGTCGTTAGGAAATAAATAATCCAAATTGAATAATGTACTAACGCCTACCTCTCAAGGTCATAGGGTATATGAGATCAGAACTCAATGGATCCAATCAATCATAATTTGACACACTGTGCGGCCATGTATGACGTATTTAGGTTCAACTCAACGCACTGTGTGTAATAGACGGGGAGTTTCATGGTTTATTTGACTTTTTTGTGTACCTATTGATTCCGGGTTTCGCTTTCAGGGTGGCGTTTGTTATTGTATTTTCCGGAGTAGTCGTAATACATAGATAGGTTAGGTTATGTAAATATTAATATTTGATTGATTGCTGTCAAATAAAGAGGTTATTATTTTTAGGTTAGGCCATGCTAGGCTAAATGAGATCAATCAATCAATCAATCTGCTTCGCCTTTTCCCAATTATGTTGAAGTTGGCTTCTAGTCTAACCGGATGCAGCTAAATACAAGTATTTTACAAAGAGCGACTGCCTATCTAACCTCCACAACCCAGTTACTGGGTAATACGATACCCTTTGGTAAGACTGGTTGTCAAACTTTCGGGCTTCTGACGACCCGTAACGACTGTCCGCGAATGACAGTCGGGACCAACGGCTTAACGTGCTTTCCGAGGCACGGAGGGGTCTTGGTATGTAAAGATGGGGACCCATCCACAGACCAACTCCGGCAAACGTAGCTTAATCTGATGGATCGACCCGTGCGGCTTTTATTATTTAGCCACGAGCAAGAACAGCCGTTAAAATCGATCCTTCTACTAGCATTCGTTAGTTAGCCACAAAGGTATTTTCGCTAACCAAAGAATGCTACCCGTCATGCGTCTGAAAAACCCCATACATTATGTCAAGGTCATGTCAGCCGAACCTCATAGATTCACAAGTACTGTCACGTTTATATATTTAAAGGAGATGTTTCAAAATGGGCCAGATCTGTGAAGGTACACTACCTCAAAAAAAAAAGAGAAAAGCACGTAGAATTCTGAAAAAATACAGATAATTCATTTAAATGTATACTATATATTGTGGTAAGGAATTGATATTTATCAATTATTGATTTAGTTACTCTGTGCATAAAAAACAATGATAGTAAACCATAGATCTATCATAGAAAGAGGACTGTCAGCTGTCACAACAGTGTCACTTCAGTCCTCTTCTTGAGTATTAAACATGTCAAACGTCAGTAGTCAATCAAAATGACAGCTTACCCCCATGACGGGTTTTTGTTGTGTGTTGCAATTACAAGTGTAATTAAATGTGGTTTACCAGCAAACAAAGCCATTTCAAAGTAATTGGACAGTTGAGAACTGTTTTAAATAAAATTCTCTATTTTTATGTATAGTGTACACGCACCTGACCCAAGTTCCATACATTTTGGATCATCTCCTTTAATATATACCTATTATGTAAAGATTAAAAAAAAATCTTACGCAGTCTTGGGGTACCCTGCCGTACATTGTTTAAAATACGGTTAAACCCATAAAGTAGTTTCAGAGATATCGGACAAAAACCTGCGAAATGATGTCTCTTCCAAACGAATAAAGATATAAAAATCTTTCTAAGAGACAAATGTCACTGGTTTATCAACGATTTTTTTTTGGGGTATGAAAACTGAAAACATCTTTCAGTCTTACAAATAAAACAGATATTTGTAATTAAGCTTAGCATTTCTTCCCAGTTTAGTAATTAAATACTGCATAATAATAGGGCTAACCCTACTCTAACGGTATTATAACGTAGTAATTGCTTTAGAATTGTACTACTAAAAATTTTATTTAAAGTTATCAAAAAATACGTCATTACAATACGGCTAAGCTGCATAACTATGATATAATCAAGTAATGACTGTAAAATTAAGGTTTAGCCCTTGGTTTATAAACAAGTTAAGGCACTTAGTGATCATTATAATCAAGTAATTGTGTAATAATATATTAAGCGGCGTCAAGTTAAACGGTATTGCTTACTTAAAACAAGGCTACTCATACTTCGCTCGCGGTTAGCCGTTTTATAGATAAGCAATGACTTACAATTATTCGAGAAAAAAAAAGAAAACAAGCAAGCAAATTAAACAAATTATTTATTAATCATTTATTTCAAACAATTTTAAATGGTTATCAATAACATAAATAATTATTTTTGACATTTGGGCTTAGTAATATTCATAATTAAATCACAATATTATCTTAATATCAAAACATTCTCTAACTTAAAACCCTGGAGTGAAAAGTGTCTTAAGATAATAAAAAAATATAACCATCTATCTCACTAGCTGCAGTTGTCATAAAACAACCTGCTATAACAATTTTCTTCAGTCTTAAGACTATTATATAGCTTTCTAAATTTTACAATATAATCAGTCTTTAACTAAAAAATTATCACAATCATGTAATCAACTGAGTCCTCTATATAGAATTAAATCTAATAGGGGTCCCTATTAGGTTTAATATGTAATATAATTAATAATTAGTAATAAATATATAATTATTAATAATAAAGACTAAATAATTTAATATATAATATAATTATTTAGTCTTATGGCACTAAGTAATATATACATTTAAGTAGTTATATTAAAATAAAAAAAGAATTGTAGGTACTTGGGTATTTAAAATGGCTTTCTTAGGTTTAGGTAGTCCTCCTTGAATTTTTGGTCGTTTCTGTGTTATTGTTTGTAGGCAATCCATTCCAAAATACCATTTTATGTTTTGGAATGATAGGCGACAATTTAGTTATTAAGTTAGATTTACGTTCCTCATCAATGCCTTTCGGCTGTGTCCGGAAGCTTATGTTGGTACGTGGATTTCTTAAGTACTTGTCATTTAAAAATTTAAAACTTGAGTATTCATCACTAAAATCATTTTTATACAACATGTCATAACTTGACCTCTTAAACGAGACTTGTGTTATATTTTTCAGATAGACTCTAGGGCATGCTTGCTGAATTCGCCGCTCAGAGACATTATTGGGTAAATTGAGAAATTCATTTGCTTGTAGCGCTTTGACAGTTACTCTGCCATTGTTTGCAGAGGCTACAGCTTCCTCAAAATCTGAAAAGTCATATATTTTACCCTTCTTTTTCATTGCAAGTTCCACTTGATGGTGGAACTGGTCGCAGCTCATGAAGGTGTGGCCGGGTTCGAAGTAGTGTAAAGTTATTGTTTCTGTACTTATAACGTCACTGTTTACTAGGTCGACTAACATGGAATAAAACAGCCAATTCTTGTTCTGTGATGTACAATTATCTAACCAGATATTAACATTCTGAACGTCTCGATGACGAAGGAAAAAACTGTAGTACGCGCTCATAATATCCTCTTGTTTTCTACCGGCTATTCCGTCGTGCCAAATTGCAGCAAGAGGTTTCGATTCCTTTGATATTTTTCCAACCGGTGCAAAGGATTGGTTAAAGAGCGTCAAACGGGGACAAAATATAACCGCTTTGAACATCTCCATTCTAGGCAGCATGATAACTTTTTCTAGATCGCCGCTGAAATAAATACTATTTTCGTTTTGCTTTATAGCTTTGTGAGCATCATAAAGGGCTCTAGCTTTTTTGTATCGATCATGATGCTTAGCCCAAGCCAAGCAAGTGTCACAATCAGGAAAACATTGCTTACGAACATCATGGCTTGTTTCTTTAGTGTGATGTTTGTATGATTCGCACTGTTCGCACTCCTCATTCCCGAGCCGAGTGAAAGATATATTCATTGATTTTAAGTGAGATCGATATAAGTCATAACTGAGTTTTGACTCGGGATTTTTTGAACAAAAGTCTTTATACATAAAATTTATATTAATGTCATTGGGCAAATAACGCCGATTTGGTGCGTGCTCTCTACGGTAATGAGGAGCGCTGAGATTGAATGATTCAACATGTTGGTTGAGTAAATCACGATTAAACGCCGGTTTCTTGGTATGTTTACCACGTTTATCTGTATCTTTTTCAGTATCGAGACAGGTGGTAAGTATAAGATCATTGTTTCTATTGAAACCTAAAGTTGTTAAAAAAAAAATTTTACATACTTGTCTTACGGTTCCGTCATTTTTCTGCAGCGTAAAAGTTCTTTTGGGGTTTCTTTTAGGGTCAGATGTGTACTTACGCTTGGGAATGGCTACAATATAGTTTGACCTTATAAACATTCTCATTTCCCCGCGTTGCAGACTCCAATATGTTTTATTTATATTCTCACGTTCAGATTCATCAAATACAGAACTACATTTTTTTATACATTTCTCGTCACATCCAGGTTTTACAGTATATTTCAAAAGTTTTTGTTTTTTTCTTTGGATTTCTCGCTGTTTCACACTGCTATTGTACTTTTTTCGTTTCCGCGCTGTTGAACCTTCTTCACCTTCATTATCACTGGTGGCTGGGTTGTCAAATGGTGGCATTGATATAATAACAGCAGCATCAGTCGACGCTCGTCTCTTTTTGAAAACAGGATCGTGAACAGCAGCTCTTTCGCCATTGTTAAATGAGTGACGTCGAGATATAACTTTATTGGGAAAGGAAGGCACACATTTTTCTTTCTCTGCTTTAGAGCTTCTCTTACCTTTTCTTTGAGATATGCATTTTATTTGGGACTTATGAGCAAGTGTTTTTTTAATATTCCTGTCCGTATCACTCTCTTCACTTGAATCGACGTAATTAGATGTAACCTCGTAGTCCTTGTCCTTAACCGAATCATCCGAATCAAAGTCACAGAAGATTGGAGACAGAGAATGTAAAGACGGCGGTATAGTTTCATCGCAGTACAGGAAACTGGAATCCGAAACTTTTGATGTACCAGGTTGAGGATTTGCATATAAATCGATGCCATTATTAGCTGAAGGACTAGAAGGATCACTTTCATTTAATGAATTTGGCATGCTTGTTAAGCCAATGATTTGTTCTTGAATACGTAATTTGGGTGGTTCGACAGGTACGACCTCTCTATTCACAATGCTCATCATGTTCTGAATTCTTTGTGGAACCCCGGAGCGTCTACAATAATGACAGACACAATTAGTTAAATACCTAATTTTAAAAAAAAATTAATTTAAAAAAAACTTATAGGTAGGTACTTTATTATTCTATATCCTCGTCGTCAACGCAATAATGCGTAAGAATAGGAAAGAAGGTAAAAAGCAAAAAAGCGCGCGAAAGCCCATGTCCGATAGGTATTCGTTTCAAACATACCGCCCCAACGCGCTGCACCTACTCATCGTTGACCCTGACTCGAGATGCGTGTGATTTCATAGCGGCTTCAGAACGATAAGAAAAAGGATTATTTCGTTCCAATCAAATATTTATAAGCTAAAGGTTATATACCTGTCACCTACCACTACGTAATTGAATGAATGTAATACTTATTTTAAGAAAATATTATAAATATCGATTATCTACATACTAATTACATAGGTTATTAAATTCACTGATGCATCTATTCTATTTAGTGAAATTATAAAAACCTTACCTTGAGTACGTATGACGCGACATGGTAAAACATTTATGGCGCGCCGCCGCTCCGCTCCACACACACACGAGCGCTCCCCGTCGTCGCTGGTAGCGAAATGGCCGAGGAAACCGGGAACGCGGGGGACCGCGGTTCAAAAATGTTTCTGGGTTTAACTAGATTTTAATCTAGCATATCTGTATAGTCGTATTTTAGTAAAGAATTTTACACTTTAATCCATCGATAAACTTTATTGAAAAAAGGCTAAATGCCTATAACTATAATGTAATGTATTATTCTATAGTAACTTTATTATAACATAGTTTTTGTTCTCAGACACACCTGTAAGTACTTGATTATAACACGGTTATGGTCGTATAGCTTAATTTAAGTGCAGCATTGTGTGATAACTGTATTATAATAAATTAATATCGCTTGGAACGATCCGTGATAATAACGTTACCATCCTTTTGCCGTGTTATAACATAAATTTGAGGAATAGCTGTTAAATAATAAAGTAAACTGTAAAAAATATGTTACTTAACGGTTCACACCCGCTCTATATCTCGGAAAGTAAAAGTCGTACAGTAATGGGACCCAGCACAAAAGATAGAGAATTTTTCAAAACGTAATGTGTGATTCAAAACTAAAAAATGGCAGTTTGAGGCTTAACCGTGTTTTAAGTAACGTACGGCAGTACCTACGTCAGACATTTGAGGGGTTAACTGCTATTATAGTCTTCCTCTTACTACAATCACAACATGTGAGTTATGCCCATTTTCACTAACGTCAAGAAAGCGAAACGTAACCAGCACGGGACAATTGCGTAACACACTATTAACCAAAATCGGTTTCATTTTGACTGTTCAACAACATTCACTGCTTTATTTACGTTGTTGAGCAGACAAATTTTTAGAACATATGAAGCAATATATTAGCAATTTTTTCAAAATGATTCAGATTTCAATTGCTAGTGTGTTACGAAAGGGTGCTGATCTGTAAGGCACTTAACTGAACAGACAGCTGTGCTGCTGGCGAGTTTGTTGCGCCACTTGTCCCCAGCTAAAGTACTAGGAAGTGGTGAAGGGCGGGCGTTTTAGGAGATTGTTTTATGTAATTTTGACGATCAAAAAGTGATGATTCTCAGCCTAGTTTTAATAAATTACGTTTGATTTTGAGAGGCCCACGAATCATGCGTAGTTCATACAAACGAAATACCAAAGTATTTTGTAAATCAAACATATTCTTAAAGTAGTGTGTATTTATTCCGATTGGATTACAGAATATCTAGGTTCCTTAAAATATATTTTGAAAGGACACTGATTTGAAGATGAGATATGAGGAATTTAAAATTTCTATAGAAAACTTACTTTTCTCATATTTCCTGTTTAAATCAATGTTTTTATTTAATATATAGGTATATTTGGTAACCTAGATATTCTGTAATCCAATCGGAATAAATACACACTACCTTTAGAATATGTTTAATTCACAAATTATTTTGGTATTTCGTTTGTATGAACTACGCACGCTCCGGGGGCGCCTTAAGCAACCACTCCCGTTTCACAATTACTCAGTAAGCAACTCGTAAGCATTGAAATCTACATTTTTGACGCGTCTGTGGTTCTGAGGCCTATCACAAAATTGCGTTTTGACAGATTAGGTAGGTACATTGAAGCATGACGACGCATAACATTACTATATGTAGTAATTTGGTAGTTGTGATTACGCTTATTTGAGTCTTATAAATATGATATGTTTTATAGATGCCTAAGTGACCTGCTGTGGGTTCTGAATGGTTGTCAGCAGTTACTTTTGACCTGGATTCAGATGGAACCACCTCCTTCCAGTCAAACTCACTAAGCATAGCACTTTTCTACCGAAGACCTTCTGAAAGTAGGCACATAAATAAATAACATAAATAACTACAAAAAATCACGTAAATAGTTACACACACACAGCAACACGTACCCACCTGCTCACAACAACCGCACTCATACAAATACATCAGTATATGACAAACACAAACGTAATAACAAAACACAACAACCACCACAGTTCGTTAAATCTTTTAAAAAGAATCAAAGGCAGTGCACTGATTTCAATTAAACCATTTGCAGGATCTTTTGAATAAATGTTTGTACATCGCACTATTCACACCTCGAGTGAGGACTTGTAAGTATTGTGCTGTTCTGAGGACGAGGAACACTAACCGCTCGTGATACAGTTTTTACTAGTACGAGAGGTTAGGGCGAATCAGTCTAATGATAGCCGAGGCCTACAATACATCTCATACCTATATGTTGACTTTGTTATAAAGTGCCCATAAGATGTACATAATACCGATCTCATCTAATTAATATCAAAGATTGTAGATTTTAATTGTAATTCTTGTATGGCTGTCACTTGATTATGCAATAAATATTATTATTATTATTATTATTATTATTTTCACATGCCGGAACAATTTGTTATTATTGATTAAATAGTTAGGGCAAGATGTTGGGTTCTGTAGACCGCCATTGTAAACATTTAGGTACCAAGTGTCTTTTGTTTCGTTAGACTGCGAAGAAAGTGCAGCTACTGGGGAAGCACGAGACAGAGCATCAGGAAGGGTATTTTCTGCCCGCAACTTTGTCTTGTTCTTCCACATAGCCTACCCACGTTATTACTACGTTCTTTCCGACTGTTTCTTCTTTTTGATCGACACCTTTTTTTTTTTGTGGATGGCAAATCATCAAATAACTTCTCCCGCTCTGGGTGGAGCGGAAGGGCGTGTCAGACTTTTACTGACTAAAACCCACCCGTGTTCCTTCAGTTGCCTATGCCAGGGCCACGGTATCTTTTTCAAACAACCCGCGACCCCAGCGGCATCGGCCCTATTGGACCCCATCTTTTGCTGACATCTCTTTGAGGCGCGTGTGGAACACAACGCGCCGTCGACCCGGGCCTGGTTCTCACCGGACGGCGAGCTACCCACTACTCACCGTCCGCAAGCCCGCCCCTGCGGTGGCCGGGAATCGGCTATCGATTCCCGCCGCCCAGGGCGTCTCCTGCGGCGACTGAGGGCGTGAGGCTGCCTCTCCCTCACGCGTTCCGCCTCCTCCTTCGCGAGCATTACCGCTTCGCAGAAGGAGGCGTTTGATCGACACCTAAGGGTCCCTGCGTGATGTTAAATAGCCTTCCTTAAGAATTGGATTATCAAATACAAAAATAATTTTTGAAATCCGACAGGCAGTTTCAGAGATTAGCGCGTTCAAACATACAAAAATAACAAATTCAGCTTTATCAATCAATCAATCAATCAATCAATCAGTTTATTCGCATAATATGGGTTTACAAAGATGTTCTACAGGTACGGTTTCACCATATTCGGCTTATGTTAGCATGCAAATTATAATATAGTGTCATAATATGTAGACAATTAGATCATAATCTTTTAAAAACATAAATTAGACATTGATAGTCAAGTCCATTACAAATAGTCATCATGATATTAAATTAAAAGGTCAAATTATAGGAGTAAAATTAATTAGATTAAATTAAGAATTATGCTGGGTAGATTACAATTATTTCAACGACAATTAAATGTAGGATTTCTATTAGTTAATTAATTATTAACAATGATTTCGTTACATTTTATCTTCAAAGTACTCCTTAAGGCTTGGCATTACGCCGTTGACCTCGCTCAAATGGGCGTTAACGCCGAGAATGCCCCGCGCACCCCCTCATTATAATTACGCGCGAAGCGATCACTAATATTCTATTTTGCACCGCTGACTGCCACAGAGCCATGACGCGCGACGCACGCATAGGTAGCCTGTTGCATATTTCAGAGCAGTGGTGCAGAACATTTTTAGGTAAAAACTTGTATGTTGTAGAAAAACAAATACAACACTTGTGTAAATTATTATATTTTTAGAAAATATATATTTTTAATGACTAAGAACTCATTGTAATATTACTAAAACAGAAAATGGGCGGCAGAATATAGACAGTTATTATTATAAGCTTTCCCCGCGACTTCGCTCATAAATAAAAGTGAATAAGTTTGTACCTAAAAGTACTACTAGTAGTTGTTTTAAATACTTCAAATATTAAAAAAAAAAAACGCAAAATAAATCAAGTGGAAAATCTGAGCAATACACAAATCTGCCGGCCATATGCTTGCACGAAGCTCAAATGCCATATTAGGTTCATGGGGTCCATGAACCACAATGCGTCCCATATGGTTTGTGGGCCCCATACGACCCGTGACCTCAGTTCAATTTATTATAAGTCACAAGCGGAGCTTATTAGTTTATTAGAGCCCGGAACTTATTAGTTCAATAAGCCCGGCCACATACACAGACTGAATTCCGTTTCGGAATTCCGTTCCAAAATATCGATTCGGAATTTTCGAAGGCAGTAAATCCATACAAAATCAAGGATGTATCACACACGTACAGTAGTTCTTCGTTTATTTTGTATGGCTTTGCTGCTTTCGAAATTCCGAAATGATATTTCGAAACGGAATTACGACTGTATGTGGCAGGCCTAATCAATTATTCATTCTTTTTCTAATTGAGTTTTAGCAATACTTTCATTTTCTAGCCCATGTTTGACTGATTTGACGTGATCTATTAGGTTTTTATAAATTACATTCTTCACCATATTAGCACAACTGATGCCATTGCGTTTTTTAATTACGTTACCGAAATTTGAAGCCGTCAGTTAATTTCTTCTTAGTTCAAGCCATTCACTTGACTCACTTTGAAGTATTGTACCTGTTTCAATTCTTATTCTTTTATCTTCATTCTTCTCTAAATTTTTCAAAAATATTATTTTCGATTCCTCTAGCATTTCCTTTGACATATCGGGTTTCGCGCAATCCTGTCCATAATTGATGGAAGAGGCGTTTTGATTTTCCAATGTTCTTCTTTTCTTCTTTGTATATTTTTTAGGTCTTATCTGTCGCTTTATTCTGTTCATTTCAAATTTATGTATTTGTCCTTTTGGACTTCTACCTACAATACGTTTATGCAAGATGCTCAAAGGTTTTCTTGTGTTAAATGATAGAGCCGCAGTATTACATCTCATCTGATATTGATATTTTTGAGCAAAGTTTATCCTTTTGCCACCTATGAATTTAGCAACAACGCTATGATATCTCTCTACAGAGTTGCTGTCGACATCGTGCAAAAAATGCGTGAGTGTGCCGCTAGCTGTGATAATATTAATTTTATTTTTTGGCACAGAGTGTTTGTATGAAAGTCTTTGTCAATATCTTCTATGTCGCCTAGTTTGCCACAAAAGTATCCTTTGCACGTGGTATGTTGGCTAAAAGCATGTTCTGCAGCAAGCATTATATCAGCATGGAGTTGCATTGCATTATCAGTATGCTTGTATTTTGCAATTGCAGTTACTACTACTTTTCGCATGGTTAATATTCTTTTCTTTGTTAGGAGTTTTATGAACCGTATTAGAAATTTCGTGTCTGTTGTAAAACTCTGCAGTTTGTTGCAAAAAATCCTCAGCAAGTGGTTTCGGCATTCAATTTTTTCTATTGTTAAATTTTCGTACGGCCTTTCTTGCAAAAGCTTTGAATATGTGTTGGCGTCACAATCTGATATAATTCTGCCATATATCAAATTGTGCATTTCTATGCTTTTCTTAAATCCCTCAACAATAATCGTTGACTCCATGCCGGTAGATGGTCCTGTAAATAAAGACAAAAAGTATAATAATGCAGCTTTCAGTATACAAAACCTATATTACGGCTTTAGTTCTCTAATGGGTTACCTCTACCATTTTTATATAATAGATATTTAGTTTGATTTCAAATTAATAAGGCGAACCATTTACGTTTAGTTAATTTATAAAACAAACAAACAGCAATACGTTTCCACTTATAATATTACTAGGATTTTTATGTAAAACACATAAAATATTTACCTGTATAGTTTTTATAACAAATATGATTTGTTTGTCGAGATTCCTTTATTTTCTGCTCTAGCGCAAATGTAGCAGAACTTATTTTTGACAGCCATGAACAATATTTTATTGCTACGTTTACCAAGTATGGCTGCTGCTCCTGACAGTGAGGAGTAGTTTTTCTTGTATGATCTTTTTCCCCAACATCCGTCAGCAATGACATCAATTATCGGTATTCCCTTTGCATTTACTTTACCCTCTTCAACGGCAGCACATCTTTCCTCTTCAGCAGCTTCGTTCAAAGATCTTAACGCTTCAGATTCCCACGTTTTGTTAACTATATCCATATGAAAGGTGAATCATTTTTGTGAGATCTCAGGAAGTCCTAGAGTTGACGTAATTTCCAGAAATTGCGTATGTCCACATCCTGCTGCTATTGCCCCAGCTACGGCACTTGTGTTTAATTTCATTTCTTCTGGGGTGTTGTCTCCCTCTATTATAAAACTCATGTTACATAAAAGACATTTCAGTTTTAATTTATTCATTAAACCTGTCAAACGTTCAGATACGATTTCTATTGACTTTAAACCGCAGTCCAATGGTCCGTGGCTTGATATTTCTTGGATTGATTAAAAAAAATGACTGATGTTTACAGTACGTCTACCAATCGATAATTCTTCAGTCCCCTAAAACAAAGTAAAATATAAAATTCAGTTGAAATACTGATCGCTTTAAAAAATATTGTAGCTTATATTGTATACGTTCATCCACGTTTACTTATAAAAGGGTTACGTTAATCCGATTTTAAAATATGTCATTTGATTTGCTTAGAACTTTAGGGTCCTATGAAACTCGCCAACCTCGTTACTTTTCGACCCCTTGTAGTCCGAGAGTCGCAATCTGCAGGTTACATCCATGGGGTCCAAAGAGGATGGACAAAAAAAGTCCACATACTGTCGGAATTCCGTTTCGAAACATCGATTCGGAATTTTCGAATGCAGCAAATCCATGCAAGATCAAGGATCTATCACACACGTACAAGTAGTCCTCCGTTCGAAATTTTCTCCGATTCAAAATTACGCATGGTAGTCTGTGCGTGACTTTGTATGGGTTTGCTGCTTTCGAAATTCCGAAACGATATTTCGAAACGGAATTCCGGGACGGAATTCCGACTGTATGTGGCTGGCCTAATTATTACCCTGTATTAGCAATCTGATTGCGATGAGTAATAATACAGGGTCAAATTAAATTAGCTAGTGAAACTCCACAGACGTGATGGGTATCGATATCTAAACATGATGAACTAGTTAGCTGCGACACATATACAGGTTCAAATTAAATTAGCTAGCGAAACTCCGCAGACGTGATGGGTATCGATATCTAAACACGATAAACTAGTTAGCTGCGACACATATTCAGGGTCAAATTAAATTAGCTAGCGAAACTCCGGCCAACGTAAATTCGTACGTGTCTAATAGTAACAAGCTATAGATTCACTGCATGCGAATCTATAGCTCGTTATGTCGTAACTGTGCCGCCGTGTCGTAATGCCGCCCGGTCGTTTGGAATCTATACCTTGTTGCCATTAAACACGTACGAATTTCCGTTGGCAAATTCGAAACGAAAACAGTTTCTCGTTCTGGCGACGAAAGGTACCTAGGTAAGTATAAGCAGCTGATAGGTAGGTACCTGCTTAGGTACGCATATTACTTATACGTACCTACCTATATCTTTTTATCAAAACGCTTGATTGATGGTTACTAGTAAAATGTTAGATAGGTACTCAAATTACTTACCGTTTCATTCTTTTCATTCTCCTCTTGTATTTTATTTTCAAATTACGCTTAGTGCGTCTTTTTTTGTCACCCATATTGATTTTATAAATAAACTTATATTAACACAAATATTTCCTATGTAGTATTACTAACTATATACTAAAAACTACTCTAATATTTACACACACAAAAACTATTAAAATCAACAAAATAAGTAGGTAGGTATTTGTTTACAATACTTTCTAACGGTATTGTCACCAACGAAAAAATGCGGGAAAAAGTGGTACAGGTCCGTTCAGCACTGCGTCTCGTCCCGCACTAAATTAATAGGCGACAGAGGGGTTGCTCACGCGATTGAGTGTCGATTTATGTAAAAAATAATGACTATAAATAATTAGAAAAGTTATTTAAAAAAATAAGCCGAGGATTCCCTAGGTATTGTATTGTGTAATATCATGATGACTATAAAAAAACCTAACGATTAATAGTTTTGAAGAAAAAAGGTTTTATATTTCTAAAACAGGGGTTACTTTTCATGTATGTTAATGATATTTAAAATTATTTTTTATTTTTTTCGAAGTGAAGGGGACATGTGTTTTATTGTGTAGTTTAACATATTTTTTTTTAAAGATCATTATGGTACGGGTTATGGAGAAAAAAGGTTTTAAACTTCTTCAGTTCCAGCCTAAATTACATATAGCACCGCCTTAACTGAATAATAAGCCTTATCAATAAGTAAAGATTGAAGTCTCTTTTTGAAAAGATTTACGTTACTTAAACTGCGTATAGTTGAGGGTAGTTTATTATATATTTTAGGGCCCATGCAAACAAAGCTTTTAGACAAGAGTGCGGTTTTTCCTGGTGGAACGCATAATTTATCTGCGTGACGCTCTCTTTTGCGATACTCAAACAGTTCTAGATTGCAATGGATAAATAGTGCTATCTCATAGATGTAGATGCTGGGCAGTGTCAATATTTTTAATCGTTTGAAATGAGGCTCACATGAGTCCATTTGGGTTAAGTTACATATAGCTCTTACGCATCTTTTTTGCGCCCTGAACGCATTTTCCAAATCAGTGGAGTTGCCCCAAAAAATAACACCATAGCGAAGAGTAGACGATACATAACCATGGTATGCAGTTATGGAAGTTGTAATATCAACGATTTTACTGAGATTACGTAATGCCAAAGAATAACTGTTTAATTTATTACTTATGTGTTCTATTTGTTTCTTCCATGTCATTTTGTTATCTATGTATAATCCCAAAAACTTTGTTGACTCTACTACTGCTATTGTGTGGTCATCACAACTAATGTTTAAATCCTCTATTGCTGGTCTCTGTCTAAAATTAATAGCTTTTGTTTTACTAATATTAATTTTTAAATTATTACTTATTAACCAATTAATTGTATTTTTTAGAGTCAAATTTATATTTTTAAGAATGTCATTTTTATCATGCGAGTCAAAGAGAATAGTACTGTCATCAGCAAAGAGAGTCATAGGATTATCGGTTACCGTTGGTATGTCATTAATATATATTAGGAAAAGCAATGGCCCCAGCACACTACCTTGTGGTACGCCATATTTGACTTTCCTCAGGTTAGATTTATATACTGTCATAGTTTTCGTTTTTGGGCAAATGTATGACATTTCAGTTTGTTGTAGTCTGTCAGTCAGATAGGATTCTATTAATTTATTATTTATTATTAGGTAGATTTAGAAAAATAAATATTCAGGCCAATTTTTAAGTTTATGGATCAAACTTATAAGATTTTTCAAATAAACTGTGTCCTCTTCACCACGACAGGGCTTGTTTTAAGAAAAGAACCGGCCAAGTGCGTTTCGGACCACGCACAATAAAGGGTTCCGTAGTTGGGATGAATTTATTCCAAGAACAAACTTAACATTTTAGTTGAAGAACATGTTCTCCCATACATTCCAACTGCAAATGTAAGGTTGTACGCACAATATTGAGAGATTTACCATGTTATTTTAAGATCATAGACTTCTTATAAGTTTTCCTGTTATCTATAGGTATAGAACTATTTTCTGTATTTTTTTTTTAATTTTAGTCTCAGCAGTTTCGAAAATAAGAGGGGAATGGACAATATTCGTCTATTCACTTTAAAACAATTTATTTTAAAATTTTAAAAAATATATATATTTTGAGACCTTCACAGTAAGCCTTCATTTGATACGTCACACTGTACAGCTTGGCAATTTTTTTTATTTTCTTATTTGCCCCCAAAATTGACCCCCATATTCAAAATTCATTTATTTACGTTACACGTCCGTGTTCAGGTCAAATAAATTCATACGTGTATCAAATTTCAACTTAATCGGTCTATTAGATTGGGAGCAAATTGGCTGTGACAGACGGACAGATAGACAGACACTTGAGTGATCCCATAAGGGTTCTGTTTTCCTTTTGAGGTACGGAACCCTAAAAAGCATTGTATGACTTAAACATTATATTTTCGAGTTAATTGAAGGAAGCAGTAATTGCCTTGTAAGCCCTTTATTACCCTTTTACACCACTCCGTTGGGAGATGATTTTTGAAACACATACCTTTTTATTTTTGCTTTTAAGTAATGAAATATATGAAATATATTATATAATATATTTATAATGAAGTCGTAATCACTCCTGAACGTCATATTAAGAAGTCGACATTTCCTATCTGACTACCAATAATTTCAGCGAAGTCGGGGGACCTGTAAAGAACTGTTCCAAGGAACCGTTTTTGTTTTTTTTTTTTTTTTGAAGTCGTTTAAAAACACAACAAGTAACAATATTATTTAGTACGAGGACTGAATCGTTGGGCCAGTGCTCGCCAGCCTACTGCTGAGCTGTTTTTCATTAGGAATTTGTCAGCCTGGAGCCCGGTTGATGGCTCGCAACCTAATTACACTTTGCCCGACCTGGGAATCGAACCCAGAACCTCATGCTCAGTAGTAGCAACCACTAGTGTAAGGCTTCCTGTATACGACACCACCAGAGCCGGGCGCCGTACCGCATGTTTGTGTAGGTATACGAATGAATATCGCGCATGCGCCGCACCGCCGCCGCGCCGCCGCAACGGAGCTGCGTCGGAACTGCGTGTAGGTACACCACATTGATGCCGAGTTAAATAGTAAAGTAACGTAAGGCTACTTTAAAGTTAGCTTGTAGGTAATAAGTCTAGCTATTTCTAGCAGTCTATCTATCAAAGTTCGAGGGAAACATGACATTTTCAGGGCGAAATCTTTCACAATATAAATAACTAGGCTGCACTATTTTTACAAGATTATCGCTCAGATAATATTGGAAAAGCTATTCAAAACTTCTCTTGACTCGATTCATTTAAATACCAAATAACTTTTGAAGAAATACAGTAGAAAGTTTGACATGCTGAACGCCTGAGAAAATATATAATGCAAAAACTAAAGTAACAGCTTTTTGCTACTGATATTTTCGTAGGTATTTTTCTTCGAGTAGGTAGTGAAACCCCGCATGCACGTATTATGTACAGTACCTACTTGTAATCACAAGTAGGCTTTACGGGTCGATCGATCAGGTTAAGCTAGGCTTGCCGCGATTGGTATTTGGATGGGTGACCATCTTTACATACTAAGACCCCTCTGCGCCTGGGAAATCACGTAAAGCCGTTGGTCTCAGCTGTCATTAGTGGATCTTTGACAGTCGTTACGGGTCGTCAGAAGCTCGAAAGTCTGACCAGGAAAAGGGTAACCAGTATTACCCAGTAACTGGGTTGTAGATGTCAGATAGGCAGACGCTCCTTGTAAAATACTGGTATACAGCTGCAACCGGTTAGACTGGAAGCCGACCCCAACATAGTTGGAAAAAGACTAGGCAAATGATGAGTTTTTTTTTTTGGAAGTCAGTTGTTTTGTAAAAACATATATATTTTTTTTTTTTTTGTATTTATAGCATTGAGGCAAGTAGGGATATTTGTTAGGAAAACCCACATATGAAAATATTTACTTACGTCAGCATTCTTATTTTATTTATGTTATGGGTGTTTTTAATTCATAAAATGGTACCAAATTTCAACATAATCGGTCCATTAAATGATGATAAATGATTTTTATTTCTGTAAGTAGGTTTGTACAAACACTTTTACAAGTCAATCATGTTTTTTTTTTTTAAACTAGATGAGATCGGCGTTTCCTATCTGACTACTCTGAGAAGAAAGGCCGAAACCAACTCAGAGGTCACAGTCTCTTATAAAGTCCAGACATAATCTTGGTCACTTCGTGTGAAGACCATGTAGATTGGTGTCTGAAATGGTCTTTTGAGGAAAGAACCACACAGATTGAGAGGACCTGTCCAGTCAGTGCACGCATTTGTCAGTAATCGCGCAGCTCAACTCAGAACTTAAGGAGCTCAACGATTCGACGAACAATACTCGTACCAAAGAAAGGACATTGGGGTAGGCCGCATAAATTACTCAAACTGCCAGACCATGATTAAAAATAACTGAGAGAAAAAATAAAACAAACAAAAAAAGCAATGACCTATACATAGTCATCACATTCACATTCACACATCAGATTCGGAGCATATTGGCTGTGACAGACATACACTCAAGTAAGTGATCATACTTATAACGGTTCCGTTTTTTCATTCGGCTGTATGCAACCCTAAAAAAGATGGCGATATAAAACTAAGTTTTGTACCTTCAAGGTTCAAAACTTAGTTGTAGGTCGTGCGTTCGAAGCAAGGCATGAATGCAGCACTTTGTAATATCTGGCTATTTATGTACTACTGCAGTACATAGGCTTCTTCTCATACAGAGAAGGTATGAGCATGTATCACCAAGCTTGCTCAAGACTGGTTGGCGATTTCAAACATATATTAACTAGGACACGAGGAGCTCGTGGCTAAGTAATAACAGCCGCACGGGTCGATCCATCAGGTTAAGCTACGCTTGCCGGGGTTGGTCTGTGGATGGGTGACCATCTTTACATACCGAGACTACTCCGTGCCTCGGAAAGCACGTTAAACCGTTGGTCTCGGCTGTCATTCGTGGATCTTTGGCATTCGTTACGGGTCGTCAGAAGCCCGAAAGTCTGACAACCAGTCTTACCAAGTGGTATCGTATTACCCAAGAACTGGGTTGTAGAGGTCAGATAGGCAGTCGCTCCATGTAAAATACTGGTATTCAGCTGCATCCGGTTAGACTGGAAGCCGACCCCAACATAGTTGGGAAAAGGCTAGGCAGATTGATTAACTATGACACGATGTTTTTTCCTTCCCGATGTCAGTGATGTCCAAGAAAACCGAAAAGAAAGTAGCACTTTGCCTTGTGCAATTAATTTCATCTGCACCGCAGCTCTTTTAGAGACAACAGTATTTAATGATATTATTGTGACAATTAAAACACCTACAGCTAAGTATTAAGACGCAGATTATGCCAATGGCCTTGAATTATTGCGTGTTCTGTGCTGTGCTCACGCAACGCGTCGTACGTCCACCCAGTAACGGGACTCAAGAGCGCTGTCCCAAATTGGCTGAGATTTTATTATACATAACACAAAAGGTATTATATTAAAACACGTATTATTATTAGCCTTTATTGTCCTAGTGCTGGGCAAAGGCCTTTTTTTTTTGTGGGTGGGAAATCATCAAATAACTTCTCCCGCTCTGGGTGGAGCGGAAGGGCGTGTCAGACTTTTACTGACTAAAACCCACCCGTGTTCCTTCAGTTGCCTATGCCAGGGCCACGGTATCTTTTTCAAACAACCCGCGACCCCAGCGGCATCGGCCCTATTGGACCCCATCGTTTGCTGACATCTCTTTGAGGCGCGCGTGGAACACAACGCGCCGTCGACCCGGGCCTGGTCCTCACCGGACGGCGAGCTACCCACTACTCACCGTCCGCAAGCCCGCGCCTACGGTGGTCGGGAATCGGCTATCGATTCCCGCCGCCCAGGGCGTCTCCTGCGGCGACTGAGGGCGCGAGACTGCCTCTCCCTCACGCGTTCCGCCTCCTCCTTCGCGAGCATTACCGCTTCGCAGAAGGAGGTGACGGCCTCCCATGCACTCTCGCTCCGCACCATGGCCTGGACCAGGCTCGGACGCGAGAGATCGCCGCCGCCGATCGCCTCCGTGAGAACACGGCGGTGCTCTGCCCAAGCCGGGCAGACCTCCACTGTATGCTCCACCGTGTCCTCTGGGCGATCCACACAATGGTGACACCCGGGCGTTTCCTCCCGCCTTATGCGAAACAGGAACCTCCCGAAACAACCGTGTCCGGTGAGGACCTGCGTCAGGCGGAAGGTGAGGACGCCGTGGCGCCTCTCTAACCACTCCTCAAAGAGGGGACTTATCGCCGCAATTGTGGCGTGCCCAGCTGGGCAAAGGCCTGCCTACTCTCTTTCCACCTCTCTCTGTATAGAGCTGCCAAGGACCAATCTTTATAAAAGGAGTCCAGCTCATCCCGCCATCTCCGTCTGAGCCTGCCGCGATGTTGTCTGTGTCGTTAGTTTGACCCATTGATCGTCTGACATGCGGCAGATGTGTCCAGCCCAATTCCATTTAAGCGTGGCAGCTTTCCGAGTGACATCAGTTTAGTGATGGAACGGATTGTTGTATTCTTAACCCGGTCTACAACTTCGATACCGAGAATACTTCGTTACATACCTCTCTGGCAAACCTCGAGCGTGGACATCTGCTGAATAGTCAAAGACCATACTTCAATCAATCTGCCTAGCCTTTTCCCATCTATGTTGTGATCGGCTTTCAGTCTAACCGGATGCAGCTGAATACCAGTATTTTAGATGGAGCGACTGCCTATCTGACCTCCACAACCCAGTTACTGGGTAATACGATACCCATTGGTAAGACTGGTTGTCAGACTTTCGGGCTTCTGACGACCCGTAACGACTGTCAAAGATCCTCGAAAAACAGGCGGGACCAACGGCTTTACGTGCTTTCCGAGGCACGGAGGGTATGAAAAGATGGCCACAGACCAACCCCGGCAAGCGTAGCTTAACCTGCTGGATCGACCCGTGCGACTGCTATTACTTAGCCACGAGCTCCTCAAAGAGTCAAAGACCATACTTAGCGATAAATAATTAAATTATCTTTAAAATGGTGAAGGTTTCACAAAAATACGCTTCATATTTTTTGCGTGATTTTCAGATTTTATCCGCGGAAGACATAATTTTACAAATCAATTACACTATGTAAAATAAACATAATATAAAATATTAAAAAAAACCATGTTATAAAGAAAATGCTTTATATTTTAACTTTATATTTTTTCCAAATCGTACGTGATCTTCAGTTTAAAATCATTTAAAGTCGGTATCGTCGCCTTAATATTATTGTCTTAGTTAAGACACCCACCTGCATTAATAGGCCAGATAATTACATTATCTCTGTCTACGAATACCTTTTATTATCTAATTAAATTTCAGACAGGAGTCTGAAAGCATCAGATTCTACAGTGAATTGGAATCTTTAGGAATTCATTAGATATTCAGGATGGTCTTATAAATAATTTCTAGGAATTTCTTACGTCCAGAATTTACGAGAAATTGTCTTCATATATAATTAAGAAGGTCTTTAAGGTTTGAGTATTAATGTGGATGGCTATATGAGTAGCGGAAGACTAACGTAATGATGGATGGACTGTGTGAAAGATGATATACTCGTAGCTGGAAAGGGGGTGACTACCGATATGTCGACTAATAGAGAAGTATGGAAGAAGAGGACATGTTGCGCCGACCCCAAATAAATTGGGATAAGGGCAGGAAAATGACGATGATGAAGATAAATGTTGGCTGTTTTATAGGGTATAGGTACGTTTGTCCTTCAAAGTTCATTCCTCTATACTGCCGTCGTAAGAAAAAAGGGCACAACTAACATTTAAAAAAAAATTGAGTCACATACATATTTAGAATCAGAAAAAAAAGCTAATCTGCTCAATTTTTTGTAGATTTTTTTTTTTTAAATGTTAGTTGTGCTCTTTTATCTTACGACGGCAGTATAAAGCTCATTATTTTAGATGGGTTAGGATAGGCACGTATCTACGTAAATCAATATAGGAACTAAGTTAATCCGATAATTTACTTAATAAAAATCTTAAATTCATTTATTCACTGACATTGATACTAGAAATACACACATAAAAAAAGTTTGTGATCACTAGCAAAACCAAAATATATATTTTTTTTAATTTTACCTTATCAAGAAATAGTGTTTACGTTATATCTTTCTTTAAATAGAAATACACTGTTTGAAAATAAAAAAAAACCTTTTTTTTATTTTTAATAACATAAATTAACTACTTACTTAATTCAATCCAAGTGTAATTGTAACAGAAGATGGAAAGAAAAATATTGTTTAACCAAACCTATGCAACAATTTAATAGTAGAAGGTTTTTATTTAATACAATATAACTCCTCCCCTGGCTCGAACACATGCGGAGATCCTCCTGGGCAGGCTGATCAAGTTATCCAGCATTTCTTGCGGTAACCTGTCCCATTCTTGAATAGCGGCTTCTCTGAGCTCTGGCCCAGTCTGGGGAGGTGGCCGACGGTTGCAAACAGATCGCTTAGGAGCATCGCACGTGTGCTTTATTGGGTTTAAGTCAGGCAAGCCGACAGGCCAATCTAACCTTGTGATGTCGTATTCTCCTAGAGCAGCATTGACTCGTTATCTTGATGTGCGAGCGCATTATCATCGACCAGTACGAATTGGTGCCCATACTGCCCATAGTTTACTTGAAATAGTCTGACAGTTCCATCAATAGCGACTGTTTTGTACCTATCTGCCGTCATGGAGCCTCGATATGGGATCAATTTAGGCGTTCTAGCTCCAATCATAATTCCACCCCAAAAGGACAACGAGTTCTCGCCTTGCTTAACGGCTCCAGTCGCAGGTCTTTGCCTTTCAGAGTCTCCAGGTCTTCTCCAGATATGGACACGTCGGTTATCTGGATGAGTATTGATTCGCGATTCGTCAACGAAGAGACAGTTTCGCCAAATGTTTTCCTCCTCATCTGCTCATTTGCATTTTGCCGGAGCCTAGCCCACTGCAATCTCCGTCGCTATGTTGCTGTGAATTCAGAGGTGCTCGCCAAGACCTCCGTGCTCGTAATCCAGCCTGGTGTAAGCAATTCCGAATGGTCTGAGTGCTAACTTCAAGTCCACAGGCGGCCCGCACTTCTGCTTTTATTGTAGTAGCGTTGATTGTTTGGTCACGGGCTGCCAGCAATCCAATAGAGCGCTTCTGAGCAGCAATCAGAAAAGTTGGGCGATCACTGCGGGGTCGGTCAGCTAAATTATCCATACAGTGGTACCTTAGCAACATGGCCACAACACAAGATTGGGATACAGCAACCCTGCGTGCTATATCCTTCTTCCCTCAAAGTTACAATTCTTGCTCGTAAACCTTCTGATAATCCTCTTGGCATTTTTTCAATCACAACTTTCCTCGAAAAATATTTTATTATAAATATTAAATTATTCAAAATTATTTAAAGGTATTTGTGTTTGTGCTAAATCTAAATTTTTAAGCAATATAATTAAAAATTCCAATAACAAAGTAAAAACCACTTGGAAAATTATTAACAATGAAACGGGTAAGTCGGTTAAACAAGACAAACAACTTGAAGTTATGGTCGACAACAAATTAGTTAATAAAGCAGCAGACGTTGCTGAGGCATTTAATGAGTTTTTTGCCAACATACCTATAACTACGACTCGCTCCTTAAATTCATACCCGTCTAAAGCTGAAACCCTTTTGCATAGTAGTGTGCCTAAATGTGGTCGCTTATTTAGCTTCGAACATATAACACCTCGTGATGTAGTTAATGTATTTAACACACTTAAGTCTAAAAACACTGGTGATTACTGGGGCATCTCCATTAAACTGTTAAGTAATATAATAGACATAGTAGCCCCCTATCTAGCTGTTACTTTTAATAAATGTGTTGATGTAGGAACTTTTCCTGACCTCATGAAAAGTAGTAAAGTCATACCTTTATTTAAATCAGGTAATAAAAATGACGTTGGCAATTTTAGGCCTATTTCTATCTTACCTGCATTTAGCAAAATATTTGAAAAGTTAATACTCAAGCAGTTGCTAAGACATTTTAATTTAAATGGCCTCCTTCATGATGAACAATATGGCTTTACTAAAGGTCGTTCGACTACAGATGCGGGTGTTGCTCTGCTGAAACATATATATTTAACGCATGGGAGAACTCGCAAAATGCTATTGGAATTTTCTGTGACCTTTCCAAAGCCTTTGATTGCGTGCACCATGCACACGCTTTTGCGTAAACTACATCATTAAGGTGTACAAAACGAAGCTCTTAAAGTAATAAATTCATATTTACATAATAGGTTTCAATGTGTAGATGTAAATGGTGTGAAATCTTCCGGGCTACCAGTTCAGTTAGGTGTACCTCAAGATTCAATACTGGGTCCATTCTTGTTTTTAGTGTATATCAATGACTTACCATTCTATTTAAAGGGTATCTGTGACGTTGTACTGTTTGCAGATGACACCTCTCTTATTTTTAAAGTAGACAGGAATAGACAAGATTTTGACGACGTAAACAGTGCACTCTCAATGGTTACAGATTGGTTTACGACAAATAACTTAGTTCTCAATGCTAAGAAAACGAAATGTATAAAGTTTGCCTTACCGAATGTTAGAAATCTAGGACCCAACATCGTTTTAGATAAAGAGATGCTTAAAACTGTAGACTCGGCAGTTTTTCTGGGTATAACAGTAGATGCCAAACTTCAGTGGGGCCCACATATATCAAGCCTAGCGGGAAGGCTCAGTTCAGCCGCCTACGCCGTCAGGAAAGTAAGACAATACACTGACGTTGATACAGCTCGGTTAGTCTATTTTAGTTATTTTCATAGCGTTATGTCATACGGTATTCTGCTCTGGGGCAAAGCCGCTGACATTCAAAATATATTTGTTCTTCAGAAACGAGCTGTTCGAGCAATTTACCAGCTCGGTGCCAGAGTTTCTTTGAGAGATTTTTTAAAACAGATTGGTATTCTCACGGTGGCATCACAAATCATCTTCGCCAACATCTTATATATTAGACAAAATATACATTTATACACTAAAAACAGTGATATTCACAATGTTAACACCAGAAATAAGGACAAATTACGTGCTCCATTTCACCGGCTTCATAAGGTTCATAACTCATTTGTTGGGCTTGGTATATATTTTTATAACAAGCTACCCTCTTCTTTGCTAGATTTGCCCTTTAATGCGTTCAAAGCTAAAGTAAAATCTAACCTTTGTTCAAAGGCATACTATTCTATCAACGATTACTTAAACGATAAGAATAGTTGGTCGCTGTGTTTAACTTAAGACAATGTTTATGTTCTTTCTCCAGAATTAGCATACCTACTGACAGGTTATATGAGTTCATATAATTATTTATTTTGTTTGACTCTCAAGGTCAATTTATTTTTATTTTATTTTTATTTATTATTGACATAATTGTTATACCATGGTACAGCTAGGCAACTGCTGACTATGCGTTCACCTCAATTCTACTCAACGATGGATTGCATCAGCCATCACGAGGCCTGAGCACGAGTGCTGACATCGCGCCTACGTGCCACCAACGATCGCGCCATCGCATCGACCCTTGGAGAGCACACTTCGGATCGATCGTCGAACGTAGTCAATACATTAGCCCTAACTTTGATTGTAACATTTAATTTCAATCAATTAGTTAATGTAATTTCGGGTTTCTTTTGAATCCTCCGTCTGCAGCTTTCGTAATTGGCGCAGTCGGTAGGATACTCGAAGCAGTGCGCGGCGCGTAAAAGGACTCTCGCATTGATCCTGTCGGCTCCGTATAGCCGCTGCGTGTGCTCTTAAGCCCTCGTCGAGTATCCTGAACCACGGGAAGCTGTAGCCGGCGTATCCAGACATCGATGCTGATTCAAAAATACCAAGATATGAAACTGTGAGTACACCTGAATCGCTCTTGTGCTGCTTTACTCCATTCCAGTCCTTCGTTAATCCCTCAAGATTTTCCATCCTAGGCAGACTGGGTCTCGCATCCCTCCTAGGGACGTAAGGCAAGATAGGTTAGATCTTAATAGAAATCTAAGTGATATAGGGGAACAAATAAGCGGCATGGCACAGGACCCCATTGACGCTATTTTTAAGGCCCTTAGATTAGTCCCGGAATTTGATGGGAACCCTAATATATTAACTAGGTTCATTAGCTTATGTGACGAGTTAGTTAGAAGATTTTTAAAACCCTCCCCAGGTCATGAATTGGAAAACCAATCCTTGCTTAACGGCATCCTAAATAAAGTTACAGGCAATGCAGCTAGACTTATAAACTCTAATGGTATCCCGGCGGACTGGAATGGCATTCGTACCGCTTTAGTGAATAACTTTGCAGATCAACGTGACGAAACGGCACTATATAACGACCTTTCTTTGCTATCTCAAGGCCAAAGCACGCCTCAAGAATTCTATGAACGATGTCAGAATTTATTCAGCATTATAATGACGTACGTTACGTTGCACGATAATCTGTCTACCACCGTACAAGCTAAGCGTGACCTTTATAAAAAGCTGACGTTGCAATCATATGTGCGCGGGTTGAACGACCCATTGGGTTCTCGTATTCGCTGTATGCGGCCCGTATCTATAGAGCAGGCTTTAGAATTCGTACAGGAGGAAACTAATACATTATATCTGCAACAACGTAACGAAAACTTTGTAGATAAAAGACGGGCTAATAATAATTGCTACACGGGACCTCAATTTAGACCTATGAATGCTACCACGTTACCAATAAATTAGGCCATGCCCATGCCCATACCTATGCCTGGTCCTTCACGACAACCTCCAATACCGGGTCAGCAGCCTTGGAGGCCTAACATGAACGGACAGCAACCTATCTGGGGACCGACACGTACCCAGCAGATGTTTAGGGCTTTACCACCTAACCTTAATGAACGTGCTAACGTGTTTAAATTGCCCCCGCCTAATATGCCCAGCGGGCCCGAACTTCAAAGACCTACCCCTATGAGCGGTGTTAGACATTTCGTCAGCAAGCCCATGCCCATTAGAGGACATGACTGGTCCAGGGCAGGGAACCCACCGCCAAGCAATTATTTTAAAGCGCGTGAACTAAATATTAACGAATGTCCGGACTATGAATTCGGCCCCTTTTTTTTTTTTTTTTTTTTTGGATGGGAAATCATCAAATAACTTCTCCCGCTCTGGGTGGAGCGGAAGGGCGTGTCAGACTTTTACTGACTAAAACCCACCCGTGTTCCTTCAGTTGCCTATGCCAGGGCCACGGTATCTTTTTCAAACAACCTGCGACCCCAGCGGCATCGGCCCTATTGGACCCCATCTTTTGCTGACATCTCTTTGAGGCGCGCGTGGAACACAACGCGCCGTCGACCCGGGCCTGGTCCTCACCGGACGGCGAGCTACCCACTACTCACCGTCCGCAAGCCCGATGAATTCGGCCCCTACTACCAACTTCACACGGACTCTTGTTTCAATGAACCGTGTCACGAGTATTGTAATTATGTTGATAATGGCTATTACGTTCAACCTTATTATATCAATGCGTCACCGGCGGCGACAGTCACAGAAACACCGCTGGAAGTCCCTACCCCACCTACCCGCGAGGAGGATTTTTGCAAGGACACGAATTCCGACAGGCAAAAATAGAGATTAACATACAAACTCAGAGGCAACTTCCCTACATTAAAATTGCGAATCCTCCCTTAAGATTGCTTATAGACACAGGCGCTAACCAGTCTTTTATTAGCCCTGAAGCAGTGCAGAAATATTTTTCACATATACCATTACACTATGAGCCGTTTGAGGTTGTAAATGTTCATGCTACTAGCCGGTCGGACGGCACAATCACATTACCATGCTTCCCGGAATTTAAAGAAGCGGACAGTATAAAATTATTCGTGTACAGATTTCACAGTTACTTTGATGGATTGATAGGATCAGATTTATTGAGCAAATGGGAATCGAACATAGACTATAAAAATATGCGTCTTAACACCAGAAACGCCACTAATTTGATTTGGGTATACGATTCACGTAACGTTAACTTCTATGAAGATATTATACCGGCTTATTCCTCCAAATTAGTTAAATTACCGGTTAATATATCAGATGGATCCGCATATATCCCGGAACAAGTCATATCTAATTGTGTAATAGGAGACTGTCTCACGACAGTTAGTAACAACCGAGGTATTTTGGAGGTAACAAACCCTAGCCACCATGACGTCATATTCTCAGTCGATCGCCAAGTAACAGCTGAAATGTACAACGCCGAGTGCACGCGTACTAAACAACTGTCTTCGCGTGCCCAAGACGTAATATCTAAGTTACGTACTAGTCACCTAAATCCGGAAGAACGCGCTAATCTAGAGTCGTTATGTGCACAGTACGCGGACGTTTTTTATATAGAGGGTGAGGCATTAACCTTTACTAACCAAATTAAGCACACCATTAATACTACTGACGAAATACCCGTCTTCACGAAAAGTTATCGTTATCCCTATGTACATAGAGAAGAAGTTAGCAATCAGATCAAGAAAATGCTAGAACAAGGGATAATTAGGCCATCGCAGTCTGCCTGGAGTTCACCCATCTGGGTCGTACCGAAAAAAATAGACGCTTCAGGCAAAACGAAGTGGCGTCTTGTTGTAGACTTCAGGAAATTAAATGAAAAGACGATAGATGATAAATATCCTATTCCCAACATTGCTGACATCCTAGATAAGCTAGGTAACTGCCAATATTTTACCACCTTAGATTTGGCTAGTGGTTTTTATCAGGTAGAGATGGATTCCAAAGACATACCCAAAACCGCGTTTAATGTCGAGCACGGGCACTTCGAATTCATGAGAATGCCCATGGGCCTCAAGAACTCACCATCTACGTTCCAAAGAGTCATGGACAATGTACTCAGAGGTCTACAAAACGTTATATGCCTGGTCTATCTTGATGACGTCATCGTCTTCAGCACATCCCTTCAGGAACACATGAATAATCTTGAAAAAGTTTTCCAAAGACTCAGGGAGTCCAACTTCAAAATTCAGCTAGATAAATCGGAATTTTTAAAACTAGAAACCGCTTATTTAGGACATGTCATAAGCAGAGAAGGCATAAAACCTAACCCGGATAAGATAACCGCCATCCAAAACTATCCGCTACCCAAAACACCTACAGAGATAAAGCGCTTTCTTGGCTTACTTGGTTACTATCGCAAGTTCATTCCAGATTTTGCTCGCTTAACAAAACCCCTCACTCAATGTTTAAAGAAAGGCTCAAAGGTTACTCTCAATACAGAATATACAAATTGCTTCGAGAAATGTAAAAGTCTCCTCACCAACGACCCCATTCTCCAATACCCCGAGTTTACCAAAGAATTTATTCTTACCACGGACGCCTCTAATTTAGCCATCGGTGCCGTACTCTCCCAAGGACCAATAGGCAGCGACAAGCCCATCGCCTATGCCTCGAGAACTCTTAATACCAGTGAGATTAATTACAGTACCATCGAGAAGGAGCTGCTTGCGATTGTATGGGCAACCAAGTACTTTCGTCCATACTTGTTCGGTCGTAAATTCAAAATTATTACAGACCACAAACCGCTACAATGGGTAATGAGCTTAAAAGAGCCCAACTCACGACTAACACGCTGGCGTCTGAAACTAAGCGAATACAATTTTTCAGTCATCTATAAACAAGGAAAGTCAAATACCAACGCTGACGCCTTATCTAGGATAGAACTATGTAACGAGGAAGCTAGCTCTGTAATAGCTAACCCCACTGTTAATCAGCCCACATTAGATGACTCAGGAACTCTCACGGCCCATACTGATGCTGAAAAGCCTATTTTGGAAGTACCAATCACAGACGACCCCCTCAACAAATTCAATAGGCAAATTCATTTCACCGTCGTGGAAAACCTTAAGGGCAGAACAACCGTAACGAAACCCTTTGATACTCACACACGTATATCCATACAGTTGAGTAAATCCAACCTCGAGTTAGACGTTGTCAACGCCATAAAGGAACATGTTAACCCCAAAGTGAAAACAGGGATATTAATTACTCCACCTTTAGAAATGTACACCATTATTCCAATCATACAAAATCACTTTAAAAGTTCCTCCATGAACCTAGTATTAACCAAAGCAGAGCTTGAGAACGTCAAGGAGTATTTACGCCAACAGGAAATAATTCAGAAGTACCACGAGGGTAAAACTAACCACCGCGGTATTAACGAATGTTATCTTGCATTATCCAGGCGATACTTTTGGCCCAAGATGAAAGAAGAAATCGCAAAATATATAAATGAATGTAACATATGTGGGCAGACTAAATACGATCGCAATCCCATCAGGCAACAGCTCCACTTAGTTCCACCACCAGTAAAGCCCTTTGAAGTGGTTCATCTTGATCTATTCACAGTAGAAACCGAGAAATATCTAACGATCATAGATTCCTTCTCCAAGTATGCTCAAGCATACCATTTGAGGGATGGAACTGCAATAAGTGTCATTCAGGCTCTATTAATTTTTTGCACCCACCATGGTGTCCCATTAACTGTAGTTACTGACCGCGGCACGGAATTCACCAATCAGATATTCTTAGAATTTACTAGATTACACAGGATACAGCATCATAAGATCTCAGCTCATACACCTAACGAAAACGGAATGGTAGAACGTCTACATTCAACTCTTTTAGAGCATCTGAGAATACTCAAATTACGACATCGAGGCGACTCAGCTATCAACTTAATGCCTTACGCCATTTTAGCATACAATAGTAGCATTCATAGCTTCACTAAATGCAGACCCTTAGAGGTCATTAGCGGGCACTTTGATCCTCGCGATCCACTAAATATGGACGTAGCAGAACATATGATGCAACAGTACATGCAAAACCATCGCTCTAAAATGCATAAAGTTTATGAACTCATAAGTGAAAGTTCTTTAAGCCGCAGGACCGATTTAATAGAAAATCTTAACAAAAATCGCGAACCGGAAGAGTCTTATTACCCCGAACAACAAATATTTATTAGAAATCCCATGGCCAGCCGTCAAAAGTTAGCACCACGTTTCATGCAGGATACGGTATTAGCAGATTTGCCGATACATATCTATACCAAAAGAAAACGCGGTCCTATAGCAAAATCCCGTTTGAAAAGAGTACCTAAAGGTGCACGCTTGTTACAGGGCGGTCCTGATGTTTCTACTGCAAGCAGTGGCAGCTCAAGAGATAATACTTGAGAGTTTGGAAGATGGCCCAGGACTCCTTCCCTTCAAATTAGGCCCCACTAAGATAATTTCGCAATACCATACCTTCCTACAATCCATTGATATTGATGACATAGGATCTAAAGTTTCAGTTGTGAAAACCCAGCTAAGAGAAATACAGCCGCAATTAAATGATAAAACGCGTTCACTGTACGAGCCCCATATTAACTACCTTAGCAAAAAGTTAGACAAAATTTCAGATCAAATACAGACATTTATGTCGAATCGCGCTAAACGGGGACTTATAGACGGTTTAGGCTCGGTAATAAAAAGTATTTCAGGCAACTTGGACTACACCGACGCTATACGCTATAATAATGCCATTAAAGTACTTCAGGATAATGAACATGAATTAGCTTTGCAATATAATCATCATATAAGCCTAAGCAAGGAATGGATGTCTCAGCACACAAAGGTACTGGACAGTTTAACTGAGAATCAGAACAAGATTGTTGAAATGGTTAACGGTTTGATAAATACCACAAATGTGGCCAACATAGACTTAACGGAGTTTGCCCATCTCGCACAAATGTTATTAATCCTCGGAGATAATATCGAAGAGCTTTATGAAGAAATTTTAGGTATAGAAAATCTTTTAGCTTTTATTCACGCAAAAAGCACGCATCATTCGATGCTTAATTCCAATGCGTTAGAAAGCATGTTAGGTAGAATACGTAACCTCTATGACAGAGAGGAAATATTAGACATAGGTATTAGGGAGTACTTTGACATAATTAAATTAGGTTCTTATTACAGTAATAATAAAGTAGTTATAGTGTTCAAGATACCAATTGCCTTACCTAAAACATATGATTTTTACAAACTATCCATTATTCCCAACAAAAACCACCAAATCCTCATTCCATCCTCTCCATATATGGCAATACAGGAGGCGGACTTCATGTACATGGAGACAGAATGTCCGAAGGCAAACACTTGGTATATCTGCGACAGGACAGCCAGCTACATGCACCAAAACCAAGCGGACTGCATTCAACAACTGATCACAGCGCAGAAGATACACTCTACGTGCAATCTCACCCATGTAACTCTCACCAAAGGAGCATTCGAGCAACTAGATGACAGACATTACACCATCTCATTTCCGAAAGCCACCAAGGTGCAGACGTCGTGCGGAAGAAACGGCTTCAATATGCTGCAGGGAAGCTACTTAGTCGTGCTGCCAGAGCACTGCTTCCTACGGACATCTGAATTCACTATTATTAATAGCGGCGATCGTATAAAGGGACAAGTCACGAAGATTATAGATCTGCCGCTGCAGGACCTCAAACAAATCTCATCTCTAAAGCCAACTTTGACCCTTAACTCAATCAACCTGGAGAATCTACACGCTAGCAACGCTAAAATATCGGTGCAGCCTCCGATTGATGAAAAGATGTCGCAAGATACAACCTTATATCATACTACAATACCGTTGTACGTCATCTTGATAAGTGCAACTGTACTTGTTAGCTATGTACTTGGCCGAAGATATCTACTGAAACGCCGAACTACAGAATCACCTAATAAAGAGCCGAACCTCACACCAAGCCAGGATGGCATTGCTGAAGCTGGAAACTTGCGTCCCTCCACTACGCCTGACCACTATTCAGCATTATTTTCAACAAAAGTTCTCAAATAATTGCTGAACTACGGCGGGAGGTGTTATACCATGGTACAGCTAGGCAACTGCTGACTATGCGTTCACCTCAATTCTACTCAACGATGGATTGCATCAGCCATCACGAGGCCTGAGCACGAGTGCTGACATCGCGCCTACGTGCCACCAACGATCGCGCCATCGCATCGACCCTTGGAGAGCACACTTCGGATCGATCGTCGAACGTAGTCAATACATTAGCCCTAACTTTGATTGTAACATTTAATTTCAATAAATTAGTTAATGTAATTTCGGGTTTCTTTTGAATCCTCCGTCTGCAGCTTTCGTAATTGGCGCAGTCGGTAGGATACTCGAAGCAGTGCGCGGCGCGTAAAAGGACTCTCGCATTGATCCTGTCGGCTCCGTATAGCCGCTGCGTGTGCTCTTAAGCCCTCGTCGAGTATCCTGAACCACGGGAAGCTGTAGCCGGCGTATCCAGACATCGATGCTGATTCAAAAATACCAAGATATGAAACTGTGAGTACACCTGAATCGCTCTTGTGCTGCTTTACTCCATTCCAGTCCTTCGTTAATCCCTCAAGATTTTCCATCCTAGGCAGACTGGGTCTCGCATCCCTCCTAGGGACGTAAGGCAAGATAGGTTAGATCTTAATAGAAATCTAAGTGATATAGGGGAACAAATAAGCGGCATGGCACAGGACCCCATTGACGCTATTTTTAAGGCCCTTAGATTAGTCCCGGAATTTGATGGGAACCCTAATATATTAACTAGGTTCATTAGCTTATGTGACGAGTTAGTTAGAAGATTTTTAAAACCCTCCCCAGGTCATGAATTGGAAAACCAATCCTTGCTTAACGGCATCCTAAATAAAGTTACAGGCAATGCAGCTAGACTTATAAACTCTAATGGTATCCCGGCGGACTGGAATGGCATTCGTACCGCTTTAGTGAATAACTTTGCAGATCAACGTGACGAAACGGCACTATATAACGACCTTTCTTTGCTATCTCAAGGCCAAAGCACGCCTCAAGAATTCTATGAACGATGTCAGAATTTATTCAGCATTATAATGACGTACGTTACGTTGCACGATAATCTGTCTACCACCGTACAAGCTAAGCGTGACCTTTATAAAAAGCTGACGTTGCAATCATATGTGCGCGGGTTGAACGACCCATTGGGTTCTCGTATTCGCTGTATGCGGCCCGTATCTATAGAGCAGGCTTTAGAATTCGTACAGGAGGAAACTAATACATTATATCTGCAACAACGTAACGAAAACTTTGTAGATAAAAGACGGGCTAATAATAATTACTACACGGGACCTCAATTTAGACCTATGAATGCTACCACGTTACCAATAAATTAGGCCATGCCCATGCCCATACCTATGCCTGGTCCTTCACGACAACCTCCAATACCGGGTCAGCAGCCTTGGAGGCCTAACATGAACGGACAGCAACCTATCTGGGGACCGACACGTACCCAGCAGATGTTTAGGGCTTTACCACCTAACCTTAATGAACGTGCTAACGTGTTTAAATTGCCCCCGCCTAATATGCCCAGCGGGCCCGAACTTCAAAGACCTACCCCTATGAGCGGTGTTAGACATTTCGTCAGCAAGCCCATGCCCATTAGAGGACATGACTGGTCCAGGGCAGGGAACCCACCGCCAAGCAATTATTTTAAAGCGCGTGAACTAAATATTAACGAATGTCCGGACTATGAATTCGGCCCCTTTTTTTTTTTTTTTTTTGGATGGGAAATCATCAAATAACTTCTCCCGCTCTGGGTGGAGCGGAAGGGCGTGTCAGACTTTTACTGACTAAAACCCACCCGTGTTCCTTCAGTTGCCTATGCCAGGGCCACGGTATCTTTTTCAAACAACCTGCGACCCCAGCGGCATCGGCCCTATTGGACCCCATCTTTTGCTGACATCTCTTTGAGGCGCGCGTGGAACACAACGCGCCGTCGACCCGGGCCTGGTCCTCACCGGACGGCGAGCTACCCACTACTCACCGTCCGCAAGCCCGATGAATTCGGCCCCTACTACCAACTTCACACGGACTCTTGTTTCAATGAACCGTGTCACGAGTATTGTAATTATGTTGATAATGGCTATTACGTTCAACCTTATTATATCAATGCGTCACCGGCGGCGACAGTCACAGAAACACCGCTGGAAGTCCCTACCCCACCTACCCGCGAGGAGGATTTTTGCAAGGACACGAATTCCGACAGGCAAAAATAGAGATTAACATACAAACTCAGAGGCAACTTCCCTACATTAAAATTGCGAATCCTCCCTTAAGATTGCTTATAGACACAGGCGCTAACCAGTCTTTTATTAGCCCTGAAGCAGTGCAGAAATATTTTTCACATATACCATTACACTATGAGCCGTTTGAGGTTGTAAATGTTCATGCTACTAGCCGGTCGGACGGCACAATCACATTACCATGCTTCCCGGAATTTAAAGAAGCGGACAGTATAAAATTATTCGTGTACAGATTTCACAGTTACTTTGATGGATTGATAGGATCAGATTTATTGAGCAAATGGGAATCGAACATAGACTATAAAAATATGCGTCTTAACACCAGAAACGCCACTAATTTGATTTGGGTATACGATTCACGTAACGTTAACTTCTATGAAGATATTATACCGGCTTATTCCTCCAAATTAGTTAAATTACCGGTTAATATATCAGATGGATCCGCATATATCCCGGAACAAGTCATATCTAATTGTGTAATAGGAGACTGTCTCACGACAGTTAGTAACAACCGAGGTATTTTGGAGGTAACAAACCCTAGCCACCATGACGTCATATTCTCAGTCGATCGCCAAGTAACAGCTGAAATGTACAACGCCGAGTGCACGCGTACTAAACAACTGTCTTCGCGTGCCCAAGACGTAATATCTAAGTTACGTACTAGTCACCTAAATCCGGAAGAACGCGCTAATCTAGAGTCGTTATGTGCACAGTACGCGGACGTTTTTTATATAGAGGGTGAGGCATTAACCTTTACTAACCAAATTAAGCACACCATTAATACTACTGACGAAATACCCGTCTTCACGAAAAGTTATCGTTATCCCTATGTACATAGAGAAGAAGTTAGCAATCAGATCAAGAAAATGCTAGAACAAGGGATAATTAGGCCATCGCAGTCTGCCTGGAGTTCACCCATCTGGGTCGTACCGAAAAAAATAGACGCTTCAGGCAAAACGAAGTGGCGTCTTGTTGTAGACTTCAGGAAATTAAATGAAAAGACGATAGATGATAAATATCCTATTCCCAACATTGCTGACATCCTAGATAAGCTAGGTAACTGCCAATATTTTACCACCTTAGATTTGGCTAGTGGTTTTTATCAGGTAGAGATGGATTCCAAAGACATACCCAAAACCGCGTTTAATGTCGAGCACGGGCACTTCGAATTCATGAGAATGCCCATGGGCCTCAAGAACTCACCATCTACGTTCCAAAGAGTCATGGACAATGTACTCAGAGGTCTACAAAACGTTATATGCCTGGTCTATCTTGATGACGTCATCGTCTTCAGCACATCCCTTCAGGAACACATGAATAATCTTGAAAAAGTTTTCCAAAGACTCAGGGAGTCCAACTTCAAAATTCAGCTAGATAAATCGGAATTTTTAAAACTAGAAACCGCTTATTTAGGACATGTCATAAGCAGAGAAGGCATAAAACCTAACCCGGATAAGATAACCGCCATCCAAAACTATCCGCTACCCAAAACACCTACAGAGATAAAGCGCTTTCTTGGCTTACTTGGTTACTATCGCAAGTTCATTCCAGATTTTGCTCGCTTAACAAAACCCCTCACTCAATGTTTAAAGAAAGGCTCAAAGGTTACTCTCAATACAGAATATACAAATTGCTTCGAGAAATGTAAAAGTCTCCTCACCAACGACCCCATTCTCCAATACCCCGAGTTTACCAAAGAATTTATTCTTACCACGGACGCCTCTAATTTAGCCATCGGTGCCGTACTCTCCCAAGGACCAATAGGCAGCGACAAGCCCATCGCCTATGCCTCGAGAACTCTTAATACCAGTGAGATTAATTACAGTACCATCGAGAAGGAGCTGCTTGCGATTGTATGGGCAACCAAGTACTTTCGTCCATACTTGTTCGGTCGTAAATTCAAAATTATTACAGACCACAAACCGCTACAATGGGTAATGAGCTTAAAAGAGCCCAACTCACGACTAACACGCTGGCGTCTGAAACTAAGCGAATACAATTTTTCAGTCATCTATAAACAAGGAAAGTCAAATACCAACGCTGACGCCTTATCTAGGATAGAACTATGTAACGAGGAAGCTAGCTCTGTAATAGCTAACCCCACTGTTAATCAGCCCACATTAGATGACTCAGGAACTCTCACGGCCCATACTGATGCTGAAAAGCCTATTTTGGAAGTACCAATCACAGACGACCCCCTCAACAAATTCAATAGGCAAATTCATTTCACCGTCGTGGAAAACCTTAAGGGCAGAACAACCGTAACGAAACCCTTTGATACTCACACACGTATATCCATACAGTTGAGTAAATCCAACCTCGAGTTAGACGTTGTCAACGCCATAAAGGAACATGTTAACCCCAAAGTGAAAACAGGGATATTAATTACTCCACCTTTAGAAATGTACACCATTATTCCAATCATACAAAATCACTTTAAAAGTTCCTCCATGAACCTAGTATTAACCAAAGCAGAGCTTGAGAACGTCAAGGAGTATTTACGCCAACAGGAAATAATTCAGAAGTACCACGAGGGTAAAACTAACCACCGCGGTATTAACGAATGTTATCTTGCATTATCCAGGCGATACTTTTGGCCCAAGATGAAAGAAGAAATCGCAAAATATATAAATGAATGTAACATATGTGGGCAGACTAAATACGATCGCAATCCCATCAGGCAACAGCTCCACTTAGTTCCACCACCAGTAAAGCCCTTTGAAGTGGTTCATCTTGATCTATTCACAGTAGAAACCGAGAAATATCTAACGATCATAGATTCCTTCTCCAAGTATGCTCAAGCATACCATTTGAGGGATGGAACTGCAATAAGTGTCATTCAGGCTCTATTAATTTTTTGCACCCACCATGGTGTCCCATTAACTGTAGTTACTGACCGCGGCACGGAATTCACCAATCAGATATTCTTAGAATTTACTAGATTACACAGGATACAGCATCATAAGATCTCAGCTCATACACCTAACGAAAACGGAATGGTAGAACGTCTACATTCAACTCTTTTAGAGCATCTGAGAATACTCAAATTACGACATCGAGGCGACTCAGCTATCAACTTAATGGCTTACGCCATTTTAGCATACAATAGTAGCATTCATAGCTTCACTAAATGCAGACCCTTAGAGGTCATTAGCGGGCACTTTGATCCTCGCGATCCACTAAATATGGACGTAGCAGAACATATGATGCAACAGTACATGCAAAACCATCGCTCTAAAATGCATAAAGTTTATGAACTCATAAGTGAAAGTTCTTTAAGCCGCAGGACCGATTTAATAGAAAATCTTAACAAAAATCGCGAACCGGAAGAGTCTTATTACCCCGAACAACAAATATTTATTAGAAATCCCATGGCCAGCCGTCAAAAGTTAGCACCACGTTTCATGCAGGATACGGTATTAGCAGATTTGCCGATACATATCTATACCAAAAGAAAACGCGGTCCTATAGCAAAATCCCGTTTGAAAAGAGTACCTAAAGGTGCACGCTTGTTACAGGGCGGTCCTGATGTTTCTACTGCAAGCAGTGGCAGCTCAAGAGATAATACTTGAGAGTTTGGAAGATGGCCCAGGACTCCTTCCCTTCAAATTAGGCCCCACTAAGATAATTTCGCAATACCATACCTTCCTACAATCCATTGATATTGATGACATAGGATCTAAAGTTTCAGTTGTGAAAACCCAGCTAAGAGAAATACAGCCGCAATTAAATGATAAAACGCGTTCACTGTACGAGCCCCATATTAACTACCTTAGCAAAAAGTTAGACAAAATTTCAGATCAAATACAGACATTTATGTCGAATCGCGCTAAACGGGGACTTATAGACGGTTTAGGCTCGGTAATAAAAAGTATTTCAGGCAACTTGGACTACACCGACGCTATACGCTATAATAATGCCATTAAAGTACTTCAGGATAATGAACATGAATTAGCTTTGCAATATAATCATCATATAAGCCTAAGCAAGGAATGGATGTCTCAGCACACAAAGGTACTGGACAGTTTAACTGAGAATCAGAACAAGATTGTTGAAATGGTTAACGGTTTGATAAATACCACAAATGTGGCCAACATAGACTTAACGGAGTTTGCCCATCTCGCACAAATGTTATTAATCCTCGGAGATAATATCGAAGAGCTTTATGAAGAAATTTTAGGTATAGAAAATCTTTTAGCTTTTATTCACGCAAAAAGCACGCATCATTCGATGCTTAATTCCAATGCGTTAGAAAGCATGTTAGGTAGAATACGTAACCTCTATGACAGAGAGGAAATATTAGACATAGGTATTAGGGAGTACTTTGACATAATTAAATTAGGTTCTTATTACAGTAATAATAAAGTAGTTATAGTGTTCAAGATACCAATTGCCTTACCTAAAACATATGATTTTTACAAACTATCCATTATTCCCAACAAAAACCACCAAATCCTCATTCCATCCTCTCCATATATGGCAATACAGGAGGCGGACTTCATGTACATGGAGACAGAATGTCCGAAGGCAAACACTTGGTATATCTGCGACAGGACAGCCAGCTACATGCACCAAAACCAAGCGGACTGCATTCAACAACTGATCACAGCGCAGAAGATACACTCTACGTGCAATCTCACCCATGTAACTCTCACCAAAGGAGCATTCGAGCAACTAGATGACAGACATTACACCATCTCATTTCCGAAAGCCACCAAGGTGCAGACGTCGTGCGGAAGAAACGGCTTCAATATGCTGCAGGGAAGCTACTTAGTCGTGCTGCCAGAGCACTGCTTCCTACGGACATCTGAATTCACTATTATTAATAGCGGCGATCGTATAAAGGGACAAGTCACGAAGATTATAGATCTGCCGCTGCAGGACCTCAAACAAATCTCATCTCTAAAGCCAACTTTGACCCTTAACTCAATCAACCTGGAGAATCTACACGCTAGCAACGCTAAAATATCGGTGCAGCCTCCGATTGATGAAAAGATGTCGCAAGATACAACCTTATATCATACTACAATACCGTTGTACGTCATCTTGATAAGTGCAACTGTACTTGTTAGCTATGTACTTGGCCGAAGATATCTACTGAAACGCCGAACTACAGAATCACCTAATAAAGAGCCGAACCTCACACCAAGCCAGGATGGCATTGCTGAAGCTGGAAACTTGCGTCCCTCCACTACGCCTGACCACTATTCAGCATTATTTTCAACAAAAGTTCTCAAATAATTGCTGAACTACGGCGGGAGGTGTTATACCATGGTACAGCTAGGCAACTGCTGACTATGCGTTCACCTCAATTCTACTCAACGATGGATTGCATCAGCCATCACGAGGCCTGAGCACGAGTGCTGACATCGCGCCTACGTGCCACCAACGATCGCGCCATCGCATCGACCCTTGGAGAGCACACTTCGGATCGATCGTCGAACGTAGTCAATACATTAGCCCTAACTTTGATTGTAACATTTAATTTCAATAAATTAGTTAATGTAATTTCGGGTTTCTTTTGAATCCTCCGTCTGCAGCTTTCGTAATTTAATCTACTCATTTCAATGTTTATTTATTTTTTATGAGTGGTATTGCAATATGTGGTTAGCTAGTGACCTCGACAATTGATCATAGTTTTTCTTGCCCGATCAACCGGCAGCAAGTTTGTCATGCTCCCTTAGATGTCACTGCTTGCGGTAGCGTCGGGGGTCGGGTTGTCTCCTTCCCTCAAATATGGCGAGGGGGGTAATGGCTGATCTTTGCGTTATACTCGTGAACGGGTGCTGCTTGTGGTGACATAGAATGTTGGTTGGTTGGTAGGTTGGTGTTATATAGAATCATTTTTTTTTTAAACTGAACAGACAGCTGTGCTGCTGGGGAGTTTGTTGCGCCACTTCTTCTCCCCAGCTAAAGCACTAGGAAGTGGAGAAGGGCGGGCGTTTTGGGGGACTGTCTTATGTAATTTTGACGTTCAAAAAGTGCTGATTCTCAGCCTAGTTTGAATAAATGACTTTTGATTTTGATTTTGATTTGATTTTAAATCCGTTCAAATTGACTATGTCAGATTTCTGAATGAGCGTAGGCTTGGATTTAATTTCTTTTTATATGGAAAAAACAATTGAATTTGTTTAATATTCTAATTCTGTTAGTATATTTTTAAGTAAAGAATCTAAAAAGAAGAAGAAATTTTGTAATATAATCTACCGTAACAAAAAAGATTTCGATTTTTCAAACTGATCGCAAGCTTTTTTTATGTGTGTATGTGTACAAGAGTTTAACACCTTCCGGGACACTAAACGCCCATAGACGTCATAACAATAAAACTTCTATTGTGTTTCGTTAAATATCCCAAAGAGTTAAACAGGGGATGAAAGTTGGTCAATTTTGGCGATGGGAAATCTCATCGGACACCCGACTTGTCGGTTTATAAATGTTGCAATACTAGTATAATGGACTGTACTTATTTTACAATACAGTCTAGGTCCTTATATTTCTGAAAATAATCTTTTACACCATGTAACATACTATTAAAAAAAAAGCCGCCGAAGCAAAGCCGGTCTTAACTTACTTATCAATAAAGTAAAAATGAATTTACTAACTAAAAAATAAAAGTCTTTACTTCATTTAACACCATCTATCGTCAAATAGCAGAACCAAAAAATGTTACCACTACAAAAACAAAACTCATAATGTTTTAGAGAAATAAAGTCAACAAAATTAGGGATTATCATTCTAAAATTATTATAGGAATATATAGAATCGAATACCTACAATACAGTTAAACAAGTGAAATCATAATAAAATATGCAATATTCCTCTATCTCATTTTCGCTGACGTATTTTTCTATATCCGTCTCTATCGTACGTAACCCGTTGTACAGCAGCTTGCTCTCGTCCATATCAAGCGGTGCCACGTGATCTAAAGTGACGTCATAACGGGATCGCTGTTGTATGAATTTTAGTTCCCGATTATGACGTTTTAGCGCCAGGTTATTTCAGAACATTTTTTTTTTATTGTTGTAATTCAAAGCTAATAATAGGGATTTTTGTCGTTTGAATGTTATGGTTAACTACTACCCATAGTGAAACTATATTTTTGGCAATACTAGGCACTATTGACTGTGATAGCGGTAGAGTTGCTGAACTGAACCTCCGAAGGGAAGCCGGTAGGAATCGTGTTAGAGGTGCTTTCGCAACTGCAACCTATTATAAGTATTAATCATCTGTGAAGACGATGCACAATAGGTAAAAATAATTAAAAATGAAGCAATGACAGATGAATTCCACAAGGTTGCCTGCTTGTCGGTCTTCTACAGATTGTACTTCGGTGAGTGTGCCCAAGAACTCCACGACCTGATACCGCCGGCCCCCTTCTACCGTCAGACATCTAGACGCACTGCCGGTTACCATCCCTACCTAGTTGCTATTCCACCAATTCGCACTAAGCGTTTCCAAATGTCTTTTATAATGCGCACAGCAAAAGAGTGGAACTCACTACCTGCGTCTGTGTTTCCGAGCGCATACAACCCTAATCTCTTCAAAGTGAGAGTGAACAGGCTTCTTCTGGGTAAGCTCACTCCATCGTCGACTCTGTCTCTGTCACCTCCGACCTAGACTAGAGTCAAGAGCAAACCCATCTTAAATAAAAAATAAATAAAATACATGGTGCTCACATATGTATTTACAAACATTGTAAAAGTATAAGATTTATAAAAAAAAAAAAAAAATCCACGAGTTCCTGTTACTGACAAACGTATCTTTAAACACAAAGAAACCCTTTACGTGTGGGGCAGGAGTATATATGTACATGTAAGCAAAACACTTCTGCATCAATAGGTCTGTTATTGTAGATTACAATGGCATTCAGAGAAAAGATTTCCGGCCTTTTCATAGTCAGGCCGTTTCTCTGGTCGGAAAAAGTACGGTTTGTTTTGGTATGATTATTATAAATAACTGCCTCGCTGGCTTTGCCCGACCTGGGAATCGAACCCAGGACCTTACCATACTCAGCAGTAGCGCTTGCTAGCACTAGACCAACAAGGCAGTTTATGTAAACAGAATTCACGTGAAATAGCTAAGTAATTGTGCAATCATTGCACAGCTTATCAATTAATGGACCCCTCACAAACGTGCGGTGACGCAGTGTTGTGACAGATACACATGGCTACTGATAAGTCAGAACGTCTGACTTATCAGTAGCCATGTGTGTCGTCTACAATGATTTCTTTATAACTGACTAGCAGCTCCCCGCGGTTTCACCCGCATAAATCTCGAACCCGTAAGAATATAAGAATAAAAAGTATTCTATGTGTTAATCCAGGTTATAAACTATCTGTGCGCCAAATTTCATCAAAATCCGTTTAGTAGTTTTTGCGTTAAAGAGTAACAAATATCCATCCATCCTCACAAACTTTCGCATTTATAATATTAGTAGGATAGGATAGTATAGGATAAACAAATCGTTCAGTTCATGAAGTCCACGAGAATAATATGCATCTCAAGATAATAAACACAGTGATTTTTTTATTGGACTGCAGAAATTGAAACTTATGTATGAGAAATAGAAATAAGTAGTAAACATCGCAGTAATCCTTGCGATATCGATACTTTTTTAAGCGACTTCGAAAAAGGTGGTTCTCTATTCGACCCGTATGTATGTATGTATGTCAGCGATTTTATCTAAAACTCATGAACCAATTTTGATGATTCTTTCACTATCGTGATCTACATACTTTCAGGAAGGTTTATAATCTATTAGGTAGTTATTCTTATGTACGAAGTTATATACATAAATGTAGGTACTGTATTTCACGCATTTCTAAGTGGATTTTGATGATTTTTCTTTTCGTTCTTCTTAAGCATATATATTGTATATTCAACTAAAAATAGAAAAATAAATTTACTTTAAAAAGTAAAAACCTAAAACGAATAAAATAACTTTCATAAAAAACTTAACAGCTTCTGAAGTCGGTGTCTTCAATTCTTCAATGTCAATGCACCATGACATTGAAGAATTGACACCGACTTCAGAAGCTGTTAAGTTTTTTTTTTTTTTAATGAAAGTTATTTATTCTAACTATCCTTCTATATATTTAGGTGACACCCCCTACTGAGATGACGACTAATAGAGAAGTATGGAAAAAGAAGACATGTTGCGCCGATCGCAAACAAACTGGGATAAGGGCAAGAGAGTTCTATCTATTCTATATCTGCTTAGCTTTTTCCCAATGCCCGTTACAGACATTTAGAAGTTCCAAAAGTTAAATTTTATAATCCTAATGACGTTATCGTTCCTATCCAATTTAAATCAATATTATTAGGTATAAAGTTCTGCTTACGTTTTTAGTTTTGTATTTTGTTTCTGCTTGAGTATAGTTTTCGATTATTTTTTTTTTTTTTTGGTATATTGGCGTGTGCTAGCTTACTTATAGCAAATAATTTAATTTAATGGTTTGTGTTGCGTAATGTACCTAAATTATTATGCGCAGTGTTATATAGATTCATTTTTTTTTAACTGAACAGACAGCTGTGCTGCTGGGGAGTTTGTTGCGCCACTTCTTCTCCCCAGCTAAAGCACTAGGAAGTGGTGAAGAGCGGGCGTTTTGGGGGACTGTCTTATGTAATTTTGACGTTCAAAAAGTGCTGATTCTCTGCCTAGTTTGAATAAATGACTTTTGAATTTGATATTTTGATTAGTACACCACAAAAAAACGACAACATGATTATGATTTTAGCCTCAACAAAAATACATAACTATACACAAAACGTGAGACATTACTTTTGCGACGGGATCTTTGACTGCTGCCCGAAGCCTTTCTTACAGATTTATACAATCCACGGAGACATAGGAAGTGACACAACAGGAACTAATGTTGTGCCTATGTTTTATGCACTGCTTTTAAGGGGACTACATGACCTAAAGCGCGGTCACTGTCGGACTGCATAGAAAAGAAAGAGAAGCGCGATGACACAACCCTGGTAATTTATTGCAAAATATGAAGCAATTATCGATTTACAAAAAATCATCGATTTACAAAAAAATCTAGTGATTAGACTAAAAAATTAAAACACTATCACGTTAATATGTTGCTTGTAGAATAATCTGACAAAAAATCTGGATGATTGTATGTATATTAGTATGGTTTTTAATCGTTAAAAGAAAATTTTTGAGGGTTCTTCGTGATTTTTAACCGACTTCCAAAAGGAGGAGGTTATCAATTCGTCTGTATGTTTTTTTTTTTTTGTATGTTTGTTACGCGATTACTCAAAGACGGATGGACCGATTTGGAAAATTCTTTTTTTGTTTGAAAGGGTATACTTCCGAGGTGGTCCCATATAAATTTTATTAACTTTGCTCGAGGAGTTTTTGAGTTAGCTTCAATAATGCGTATATTTCCCACTTATTTTATATGGATGTTGTGATGGTGTTTTAATAACTTCCTATCACTGTTATTTACATGGCTAAATCTACAATTATTGTGCTCAATTATGTATTCGAATTTGTGTGGGGTAGGTTCCACAACTAAAAAGTGAAAAATAAAAACTTTTTAGCAAAAAATAAAACCGACTTCTAAAACAAAACACTACAAAGTGAAAAATAACTTTAATTTCGGAAGTCGGTGGCAAAAAACGAAAATACAAAACCAAAGACACCGACTTCCGAAATTAAAGTTATTTTTCACTTTGTAGTGTTTTGTTTTAGAAGTCGGTTTTATTTTTTGCTAAAAAGTTTTTATTTCCTATCGTGTCAAATTAATTGTATTATGTTTTCAACACACTATCTAACTAGCATATATCCTGAAGAATATCATATATTTTTCTAATTTTGCTTACTGCAGGAGATCATATACTTTTAGGCATTATAAAACTTGCGTTATTTGCGTTTAGGTCCTGTAATCCTCTTAAACAAAGTAACCAGGACCTACGAAACCATGCTGCAGAAAATAGAAGAAGCTTTAGGACCCTCTTTTAGGCCAATAAAGTTGACATTGGACTTTGAGACATCAGCCATGAACGCAATACGAAATATTTACCCGCATGCCGAAATCGATGGATGCTTTGTACACTTCCAACGCTAAATCTTTAGGACTACTAGCTCATGGAGAAACCACTGAATACGTAAAGCAGTGTATGAGTTTAGCTTTCTTGCCAGTAAAAGACATAGAAGATAGTTGGCTGATTTTAATGGAAGAAAGGTACAAATCGATAACAATGTGTATAGTATTTTTTTATGGAAAATAATGTATATCATTTGTGATTCTTTATTACGACGTAATGAAACCGAACCATTTTTGAAGAAGCTGATAACTCTTGATGAAAAGTGGATCACGTATGACAAGAACGTGCGAAAAAGGTCGTGGTCAAAGGCCAGTCAGGCTTCACAGACTGTGGCGAAACCCGGGTTAACTCGCAACAAGGTGATGTTGTGTGTGTGGTGGGATTGGAAGGGCATTATTCATTATGAGCTGTTACCACCAGGCAGGACCATCGATTCTGAACTCTACTGCGAACAACTGATGAGATTAAAGCAAGAAGTTGAGAGAAAGCGGCCGGAATTAATCAACAGAAGGGGTGTGGTTTTTCATCATGATAACGCTAGACCTCACACATCTTTAGCCACTCAGCAAAAATTAAGAGAGTTTGGCTGGGAGGTGTTAATGCATCCGCCGTATAGTCCTGACCTTGCACCTTCAGATTTCCACCTGTTTCGGTCTCTTCAGAATTCTTTAGGCAGTGTCAGGTTAACATCACGAGAGGACTGCCAAAACCACTTGTCGCGGTATTTTGACCGGAAGTCCCAAAATTCCTATAGCAATGGGATCATGTCCCTACCTACAAGATGGCAAAAAGTTATCGAACAAAATGGTACCTACATACTTTAGTTAAATGTAAATAAACTATATTAAAAAATGTTTTGAATTTTTTTTTTTAAATGCGAAGAAACTTTTTCCCCAACCTATTATTTTCCATTTTGTTTTAAAGAAGAACAAGTTATTAAATTCAATTACTATTCCGTTGAACAATGGTTAGAGGACCCTGACATGGTACAAAAGTGGTGTTGTTACAACGAGCGTCACAGGACCACAGACTTGGTGGAGGCGTGGAATATGCGACTCCAAAACTTATAAAAATTATTTCTATCAATATTTCTACATAATGATGCCCAAGACAGGTTAGGACTATTTTTTAAATATTTTCTTTACTTTTTGACATAACTGAGTGATTTCAACTATTTCGATTTGATTCAAGGTTTTACCGCGATGGTAACAACGTTGCAGTCAGAACGAAGAGAAGTGCTTTAAATGATCACAGTTTAGTCATGTGGACGAAGCAATATGAAGCTAAACTTATTTCACTTACAGATTTTCTGAAAAAAGCTTCACGATTATTAATACTTTCAAAGACTTTTAAATTCTTTTACTACGTAAGAATTACGTGCTACTGATTGTTAAGAAGAAATACCTATTTTTTACATGTTGATTGAATTAATTTATGAAAACTTGTTAGTAAATTAAAAAAAACAATGTTAACTCAACACTTTCGTCTCGGACTGTACATCGACTTTTCAACCGACTTCAAAAAGGAGGAGGTTCTCAATTCGTCTGTAGGTTTTTTTTTTTGTATGTTTGTTACGCGATTACTCAAAGACAGATGGACTGATTTGGAAAATTCTTTTTTTGTTTGAATGGGTATACTTCCCAGGTGGTCCCATATACATTTTACTAACTTTGCTTTGGGAGTTTTTGAGTTAGCTTCAATAATGCGTATATTTCCCATTTATTTTAGGTGGATGATGTGATGATGTTTTAATAAATTCCCATCCCTGTTATTCACATGGCTATATCTACAATTATTGTGGTCAATTATGTATTCAAATTTGTGTGGGGTAGGTTCCACAACTAAAAAGTGAAAAATACAATTTTTTTTATTCTTATCAAACAAAAACATTTGTAGGAACTTTTGTTTCGGGCCGAGCGGAACCTGGGCCGAGTACTAAGCCAAAATTTCGGGGTCTACTTTACCTATATCCGATAAACAAACTATTTATTTTTCTGTGTCTCTTTTAGTTATCATTTACACAATAATCTTTCTCTATTTCCCCAGGATACGACAATGCAATCAGTTCAAATACGCGTAAAGCGTAAAAATAAATATTCTTTGTCACTTTTGTCTTTTTTTTAGGGTTCCGTACCCCAAAAAGAAAAATCGGAACCCTTATAGGATCACTCGTGTGTCTGTCTGTCTGTCCGTCCGTCTGTCATAGCCAATTTGCTCCGAATCTAATGGACCGATCAAGTTGAAATTTGGTACACATATGAATTTCTGTGACCCAAACACGGACGTGTAACGTATAAATGAATTTTGAATATGGGGGTCCATTTTGGGGGCAAATAAGAGAATTAAAAAAAAAGAAACCAACTATGAGGGTCTTTAAGATATATATTCTTTTTAAATTTAAAAATAAAATGTAAATTAATTTAAGAAAATAGACGAAAATTGACCGTTCCCCTCCTTATCTCCGAAACCACTTAGCCTAAAATTTTGAAAAAAGTACAGAAAATAGTTACCTATAAATTCCAGAAAAACTTATAAGAAGTCTATGGTCTTAAAATAACATGGTAAATCTCTCAATATTGTGCGTACAAACTTAAATTTGCAGTGGTGATGTATGGGAGAACGTGTTTTTCAACTACAATGTTGAGTTTGTTCTTGGAATACATTCATCCTAACTACGGAACCCTTCATTGTGCTAGTCCGACACGCACTTGGCCGGTTTTTTGTATCAGGATAAATTTCGGAGCGACATAGGTACCAACCGTATTGATTGATCTCCCTTGGAAGCAGCCCGGATACTCACTCACAATTAGGAAACGGGATTTTCTTCAATGTTATATTATAAGTATCTTTCTTTATCTGAGATAATAATTACATACTACCTATATTTAGCTATCATAATAGCTAAATATGTACATTTATGTACATAAAAAAGTAGGAGAAAGAATCGTAGGGCATCAAAAAATTCGCCGGCATCGCTGTGAACAGGAAAAGTGCCCAAAAGGCTGGCAGCATTGCCACGTTGTATGGCAATGCGATTCGATTTTTAATAAATTCGTTCACATCTCAACGTCGCGCATCGTCTTTTAGGGTTCCGTATTAAAAGCGTGCCAACGGTCTTTGCCGACGCCTTTTTTTTTTTTTTTTTTGTCGCTGAGAAATGACATTACGCATCTCCATTCGTCGGGGGACGACACGGAGTATGTGGGACTCCCTGCCAAAGTGGCAGTATACCCACTAAAACTCAGCGGTGTTCCCTCATCGCCTTGATGGGGGTTCATGGGAATCCGGCGTCCATAACCCCCCGGCGCATGCCCGCCTAGCTGGCGGGCCCCGCATGTCCCCCCTGCTGGGGGGCTACGGAATGGCTGGGAACACCTAGCCATTCCCGTCCGGCACTGGTGGAAGCCTGTGCAATACAGGCAAGGGTGCCCCCGCACCCGTTGCCTGCTGGCCTCCACCTGGGAGGAGTTGGAGATGACTGTCATACTGACGTCTTCTTCCACCCCTCCTCCGCCTTCGGAGCGGCGCCGCGATAGGGTCTTCCTCCCGCGCGCGCTCCGCCGCCTCCTTCTGGGACATGACGTGTTCGCAGAAGGAGGCGACTGCCGCCCAGGACCCCTCATCCCCCAGCATGGCGTTGATCAAGCCGGGGAGCGAAAGGTCCGTTCCGATCGCCGCCGTGAGACTGCGGCGCGGCTCGGACCACGACGTGCACACCTCGAGAGTGTGCTGCGCCGTGTCCTCCGCCGCGCCACAGTCGTGACACGACGGCGTCTCCTCCCGCCCGATACGGTGCAAGTACGATCCAAAGCAACCGTGTCCGGACAGCACCTGCACTAGACGGAAGGAGAGGAACCCGCGTGGTCGCTCGAGCCAGTCTCGCAGGACCGGCCCAATCGCGTCGAGGGTTCGGCGGCCGAAGGCTGCTGCGGCGGGGTCCCGCGTCCAGTGGACGACTATGGCGTCCTTCGCCTCCCGCCGGACGGCCTCCCGTTCTTCCGGGGCTGGGCGCTCTCCTCTTGCCCTCCGCCCCGCCGTCCATTCATATACTCTGGCGAGCACCCACGCCTCGAGTTCCCAAGGCGGGGTGCCGGCCAGAGCACATGCCGCTGAAAAGCCGACCGTGCGGTAGGCTCTCGCCACCCGCTGGGCTATAGCCCTTTGGGGTGCCCGCAATGCGGCGGCGTTCTCCCTCCTGCGGAGGGAGTCCTCCCAAATAGGGGCCCCGTAAAGGGCCATACTCCTCAAGATGCCGGCGTAGAGTTGCCGGCATCGCACGCTGGGCCCCCGCAAGTTGGGCAGTAGCCACGAGAGGGCGCCCGCAGTCTTCAGCAGGCGCGTTGTCAGCCCGCTGAAATGCGGGCCGAAACGCCACCTACTGTCGAGTACAAGGCCCAGATATTTCATCTGGGCCTTCACCTCAATTCGGACGCCCTCTACGAAGATATGGGCTTCAGGTGGTTGGCGCTGCCGAGGCCCGTGGAAGAACATGGCCTCGGTCTTGTGCAGCGCCACCGTCAATCCTAGGCGGCGGATCCTCCCTGCGACCAAGGATCCGCCCGCCGAGGCCAAGTTGGCTGCCTCCCTGAAACTCTCCCCCCGGGCGGTGAGGAGAGTGTCATCCGCATAGCAGACGACACCCGTGCCTCGGAGGAGAGTTCCCCGCAAGAGCCAGTCGTAGCCGACGTTCCAGAGAAGAGGTCCTATGACTGACCCCTGCGGAACGCCGGCCTCGACTGCGTACCGCCGGACTTGGCCAGCCCTATTCACGAGGACGATCGTCCGGTCCTCCAGGTAGCTGGCCAGTAGACGCCGCATGTATTGAGGCACCCCGTGGAATCGGAGCGCCTCTAGGATGGTGCTGTGGGGAACAGAGTTGAAGGCGTTAGCTATGTCGAATGACACCGCCAACAATCCGTCCCCCGCCTCCATCGCCTCCTTCACCTGGCCCTTAAGGCGGGCCAGCGCGTCCACCGTGGAACGCTCAGACCGAAAACCGAACTGAGCGTCCGACAAGTCCGGCCCCACATTCCGCAGATGGCCCTTTAGGCGGGCAGCGATTATCCCCTCGAACATTTTGCCGACCTCATCGAGCAGTACGATGGGTCGGTATGCCAAGGGGGAGTCTGCCGGGCGGCCCTCCTTGCGTAGGAGGCACAACTGCCCCTCCTTCCACGGTTTCGGGAACCTACCAGACGCAAGACATGCGCTAAACAGGTCCCGAAACCGCTCCTCCATTTGAGTGGCAGCAATTGCCACCACCCTCGCCGGGACACCGTCGGGGCCCGGAGCCGTTTTCTTGGCGCGGATATGCACAATCGCCGCGCTGAGTTCCGACTCCGTGACAGGAGGGGCCTCCTCTTCCTCAGCTGGTGGAGCTATCCCCCGCGGAGGGCCCATCACTGGCGGGGTGAAGTTGTCCCTGCACGGGAACAGGGACTGAACCACTCCATCCAGGAATGAGGGCTCCAGGGTCTCGGCCACCGGGGGACCAAAGGGTCGCAACTTGTTGCGCGCCGCCTTGTATGGCCTCCCGTAGGGATCGCTGTCGAGACCCTCCAGCATCTCCGCTCTCGCCGAGTCCTTGGCGTCGGCGATGGCCCGCTCGAGAACCAGTTTTGCCTCTATGTACACCTCATAGAGGTGGTCCTCGTGGGCGCGGTCTCGTCGGCGCCGACGCCGGCTCCGCGCGTAGGCCCTCCTGGCCTCCACGCATGCCGCTCGAAGCCCCTCCAGCTCCACCGACCACCAGTACACTGCCCGATTGGGCAGCGGTCGGCCGGACCGTGGCATGCTAGAATTGCACACCCTGGTCAGAGACTCCCTCAGGTGTCCCGCCACGGTGTCCACGTCCAAGCCAGCGGGAAGCGGCGAAAGCCAGTCCTGGATAAACGCCGCCTCCGCCGCCGCCTCCCTGTCCAGGCGAGTGAGTGCCCACCGTGGGAACGCTGACCGCCCCGAGAGGGGCCGCGTCCCTGCGGCGCCACCGGTGGAGATGTCGAACCGCACGTAGCGGTGGTCCGACATGGTCTCCACCAGATCCACCCGCCAGTTCAGCACGCGCGCGGCCAACGCAGGGGTGGCAAAAGTGACGTCCACTATCGAGCCACCCTGCCGCCGCACGCATGTCTGGACGTTTCCTCTGTTAAGGAGGGAGAGCCCAGAGGAGGCTGCCCACATCTCCACTGCCCGCCCGCGATGGTCGGTGGCCGAGTTGCCCCAGGTCACCGAATTGGCATTCAGGTCTCCCAATACGGAGACCTGACGCGGCGCCGCCCTGCCGACCACGGCGGCCAGGACCCCGAGATAGTTCTCGAAGTCCTGGAGAGGGCGGTTTGGGGAGAAATAGACGCCCACGAGGGCTATCTCTCCCCACGCAGCGGCCACGTATCCCGGTCCCCTCTCTAATAGCGAGAAGGGAGGGGAGTCTGTGGAGGACCGCGCCGCTAGTGCCACCAAGCCGTCTTCGTCACCCAGCCAACTGCCGGGGATCGAGTAGGGCTCGGCGACCACCGCTACGTTCACCAACCACTCAGCCATGGCCTGCACCAGCAGGTCCTGGGCCGCTCTGCAGTGGTTGGTGTTCGCCTGGAGGATGCTGTGATTGGAAATCATTAATCCGACATCGCACCCCCCTCCTCAGATACCGCCGCTGGAGCTGGAGTTACAGCGGCGGCGACAGCGGCGGTGGCGGCGACAGGCACTATGCCCTTCTTCGTAGGTGGCTGGCAACTCCTGCCCCCCATCCTGTGCCCCGCGGGGCGGCCACTGGCAGAACACGCCGGGCAATGTTGTGTGGCGGCGCTGCAAGTGGCACTCCTGTGTCCCTCCTGTCCGCACTGGAAGCAAGACGGGGAGAGTCTTGCTTCCAGTGCGGACAAGTCGGACTTGGAGGGACACGTAGATCGGGTGTGGCCCGGCGCGAAGCACTTGAAGCACCGCGCAGGCTTGTCCTCAAGCGGCCGGACTACAGCCGAGCTGAAGCCCACGGGCAGCCGTCCCTTGGTTGCCTTAAGGGCGGTCGCCGCTGCGGCGACTGGGCACTCGACGCGGATGGTGCCCATACCGCGGCGGCCGGGCCTGATGACTCCCCCTTTCACCGCGCTAGCACTGCAGCCTCCCGCGGCGGCAACGGCCGCCACCACCTCCTCTTTGGTGACCGAATCGTCCATATCGATCACCTCCAAGGATGCGGTCCTGACAGGTCTGGTGACCGTCGCCACATCCGCGATGACCTCTTGCAACTTAGTTGCAAAGAGGTCCGCGTTTGCGCCGCGCTGCTCCCCCCCGAACTCAAAAATTCGGGCTCCGGCCAGGGTGCGGCGGCACGTAATGTTGCCGATCCCCAGCCGGGAGGGATCCGCGTTAGCACGAGCCCGTCTTAGGACGGACTCGTACGTTTCGCCCCGCTCCGCGGCCTCCGGGGTGATGGTCACTACGAACGCCGCAGTTTTGGGAGGAACCAACTTCCTCTCGCCCACCGGAGCCTTTTGGGCTGCCGGAGCAGTCGCAGCGGGCTTAGGCTTTTTGGCCTTTCCCCCCCTGCCCACTTCCGTCCACGCCTGGTTGGACGGGGTGGTGGAGGGAAGCATGGCGTCCTCCCGCTGTGTGTTCTGGGGGGCTGCCAGAGTGGCAGACGCTCCCTCCGCGCTTGTGGTGAGGGTTTGAGGGGCCACAGTGCTCCTCCTGCCCTTCCCTTTGCCCTTGGAGGGCCTCGGGGCCTGGGTCTGCGCACCCGATGGCGGGTCTCCCACAGGCCACGCAGGTACAGGTACCGGCTCCGTCGGTGGCGGACTCTTATCCGCCGCTAACGGCGGGCGGAGTCGCTTTTCCGGCAAGAGCCGGTCCTCAATGCCCGCGAAGCAGCCTCTGATGAAGGCCCTCTCCTCCATGACAACCCCGCGGATTATTTCCACGAGGTTGCCAGGGGAGGAGGAGCCTCCCTCTGCCGGAGCGGGGGCAGGGGCAGGCGCAGGTTGGGCGTGCCGGGCCGTGGCCTCAGCCATCTTCTGGTGCAGCTGGCTGACCTCCAGCTGCAGGCGATCCACCTTCGCCTGCAGCTGCCGCGTCTCGTCTGTGGCCGTGCGCTGCACCAGCTCGGTGATGATGCCGTGCATGCTCACAGCCCGGCATTTGAGGGCTTTCTGGAAGGTCCCCTTCAGGTTCGAGGACTTGGAGGCGACCTCCAGTACCTCCTCCTTATCCTGGAGCGCCATGCGCTCCAGCTCCGCCAGGGAGTGGTCGGCGTACAGCACTATGGATGTGCCATAGCCAGCCCTCGACCTGGCGGCCCGAGCCTGCTGCTCCCTGGCAGCGACCTTCTCTTCGAGGTCCTGCTGGAGCTGCTCCCTCCTTGCCAGGCCTAACTGACGCTCGGCGTCCACCAGGCCCACATCGTGGGTGGGAGTCGAAGCTGGAGTCGAAGCCTTTTTTGACCTCGGCTTCTTCCCCGACTTGCCCACCGACCCCGAGGAGCCTCCGGATCCGAGCCTCAGGTAGGCCCGCTTCCGCTGAAGGCGGTCATTTTCGGCCGCCGACGTGTCCATGGCGGACTCGTCTGAGTCCGAAATTTCCGCCTGTAGACTGGATAAGCTGGCCGCAGATGGTGCGCGGCCAGCTTCAGCGTAGCCCTTAGAAGGGCCAGTGGATTGGCCCTGGGGAGGGCCACTGCATAGGCCCTGAGAAGGGCCGTTTGTGTCATCCTGGGATAAACGTCGCCTGGAGGCGTCTCGCCGCAGTTTCGGCATCCTTGCAGTCGTCCGCCTTTTGACTGCAAGTCACAGCACACTTTTGCCGCCGGTCTGCCACTCCGTTACGGTGGTCAGACACGGCGTTGCCCGGGGATCACGACGAGGACGTATGTGCTGTGGGGGGATCCCCCTTTGCCGACGCCTAAGTCAACTAAGTCCATGCACCGCCAGCCGCCGCCACGCCCTAGTCTGTCTGTCTGTCTGTCTGTCGGTTCGTCCCTCTATCTACGTATTATTAAGGGCCTGCAGCTTTTATTCTCTATCTTTTTGAAAGGATTAGAAAAAAAATGCTAGTTAATGCTAATTTAAATAGTCACAGAATATGTGTTACTTCAATCATTTCGTTTCATCTTAGATTCTTTATTTACATTTTTCAAATCAAATCAAATCATTTATTTGGCATATGACATATAAGGTACACTGCATTATAACCTAAAGAGGCGTGCAAATCTGAGTAATATCTACTAATTACAATATTATAGTTAAGTTAGCAGTAATTCTTTGAAACCCAGTTACAATTTAAAATAATAATAATAATGTCTATTTAGAAAATGTCAGAAGTTAAACAATGTCAAAAATTATACAATGTGAAAAATTATAAAGTGTCAAGAATACTCAAGTTACTGAATTACGATAGTCATGTTCATGTATCTCATTCAAATTTTTATGTGATAAATATTGATATTATTAAATTGCAATATTTTTATCCTCTAAATATTCTTTAACATTATAATAACATTTATGAACTAGAAACTTGTGTAGTTTAGACTTGAACTGCGGAATAGATCATTTTTTGATATCATCAGGCAGTTTGTTGTACACCAACGATGCCATACTAAGAACACTTTTAATAATAATAAAAATAACAATAATCTTTATTTCAGACCACGTCATGATCCATATAGAATTACAATTTTAAAAATAATTACATAAGACACCAAAAATAAAAAAAATAAAAATAAAATAACACAACAATGGAAACATTGAATCAGGCCCGCACTGTACGTACATGCAGTTCCGTCCAATGCTCCATTAGGGAGCACTCCATGTCCATTCTCCCTGCAATAAGCTGCAGGAAGCTGTTGGGAAAAAAATACTTTTGTTGAATAATTGTAATTGTCTATATTCACTTTTAAACATAGTCATATGATATTCTGGATTGGATTTTACAAATGAATTTAGTTCATAAATATATAATGAAGGCAGTGTCAGAATTTTTAAAATTTTAAAGTGTGGTTTACAGCTAGTAGTGCTGTCTAGGTTGCAGATTGCTCTGATGCACTTCTTTTGGGCTTTAAAGACAATTTCTTTATCGACCGAGTTACCCCCAAATATTACACCGTATCTTAGGATAGGTGCGACAAACCCGTAATAGGCAGTTAATACGGCTTCTTTGTTAACAATCTTCGAGAGTTTGTAGAGGGCAAATGAGGATTTATTAACTTTTGACAGACATTGGAATACCTACATGTATATTACACAAGCTACAACACAAATATCACAATCACAATCACAATTGAAACACCAATTGGAAGAAGGGAATAAATCCAAAAAATAAGAATGGAGATTTAAAAAAAGAACTTTATAACTTTGTGCTTTCAACTTATAGTCTAAATGAAGAAAAAATAAATTGTGATGTATTTACTAATAGAACTGGCTGAAATATCTAATATTACTAGCGGACCCGGCGAACTTCGTACCGCCTTAGCAGCGCGACCTACCGGGTCCAATTGTATTTGAAAACACAATCCAGGAACCCATTGAAATATACACACAAAATTTCATCCAAATCGGTCCAGCCGTTCAGGAGGAGTTAGGTGACAATCACATGTACAGAAGAATTAAATAATTCTATGGTGATAAGGATTTATGTAAAATTGTAAAAAACTGAATATGTCAAAAAGTGGCGTTTATTCCCTTCTTCCAATTGGTGGTTCAATTACAAGTAACTACCTATATAAAAAAACCGACCAAGTGCGTGTCGGACCACGCGAAATGAAGGGTACCGTAGTCGAAAAGAATTTATTCCAAAAACAAGCTTAACATTGTAGTTGAAGAACATGTCCTCAAATAAATTGATTTAGGTCACGGTTAATTCTCCAACTGTAAATTTAAGTTTGTAATCCCAATTTTTTCATGATAAAATTACAAATTAACAATTTTCGGACTTTTTCTTTTACTTGTGCTGTCAGACCTTGCTACTTGCCAAATTACATGATTCTAGGTCAACTGTAAGTACCCTATAGGTTTTGATTTACTTGCGAGTATCAAAATATGTCGCATAAATGGCCGTATTTCTTTTGAGATACGGATACCTTAAAAGAGTTCAAGAGGGGGACAGCTCATCAGGCACCAAAAATCCTTAAAAATCAGTTTGGACCACTGTAAATGGGCCACCCTACATATTAGTGTGGTTTTTTTGTGGCAAATTTAGTTATTGTTTATTTATTGTTGCACGTACTCGTACACGTGAAACTATCAGGTTGGCGGAAAAGTCTTGCACCAAGATATAAGACTTAATGAATATATTGATAACTTTGTTATTTACAATAATTAATCAGTAATGTAATCCCCAAATAACTCTATTACTCTGTGGCCCATCTAGTTGGTAGATTGTTGATGCCCTTTTTTTTTGTGGATGGGAAATCATCAAATAACTTCTCCCGCTCTGGGTGGAGCGAAAGGGCGTGTCAGACTTTTACTGACTAAAACCCACCCGTGTTCCTTCAGTTGCCTATGCCAGGGCCACGGTATCTTTTTCAAACAACCCGCGACCCCAGCGGCATCGGCCCTATTGGACCCCATCTTTTGCTGACATCTCTTTGAGGCGCGCGTGGAACACAACGCGCCGTCGACCCGGGCCTGGTCCTCACCGGACGGCGAGCTACGGCGACTGAGGGCGTGAGGCTGTCTCTCCCTCACGCGTTCCGCCTCCTCCTTCGCGAGCATTACCGCTTCGCAGAAGGAGGTGACGGCCTCCCATGCACTCTCGCTCCGCACCATGGCCTGGACCAAGCTCGGACGCGAGAGATCGCCGCCGCCGATCGCCTCCGTGAGAACACGGCGGTGCTCTGCCCAAGCCGGGCAGACCTCCACTGTATGCTCCACCGTGTCCTCTGGGCGATCCACACAATGGTGACACCCGGGCGCTTCCTCCCGCTTTATGCGAAACAGGAACCTCCCGAAACAACCGTGTCCGGTGAGGTCCTGCGTCAGGCGGAAGGTGAGGACGCCGTAGCGCCTCTCTAACCACTCCTCAAAGAGGGGACTTATCGCCGCAATTGTGGCGTGCCCAGCGCTGGGCTGCGACAGTCGCACTTTCCATGTCGCCATGAGATCCCGCCGGAGCTCTGTCCGCTGTACCGTGATTTCTCGCGGCAGCGGAGTTACGCCCCGGCGTTTCGCCTCCTCGCGCCACTGCCACACGTTCGCGAGGACTTTCGCCTCCAGATCCCACGGCGGCAATCCGGCAAGGTGGCTCGACGCCTCACCGGAGACCGTGCGGTAACCCCGGACTAGCCGAATGGCCATGACCCTCTGGGACGCGTTCAACCGGTGGACTGGCCGCAGCCTCAGGGAACGCGCCCACACCGGTGCCCCGTAAAGGGCCATGGACCGCACGACCCCCGCGTAAAGCCTCCGGCAGGAGGCGTTTGGACCACCTAGATTGGGCAGGAGCCGCTTCAAGGCAGCCCCAGCCCGCTCCAGTCTGGGAGCCAAACGTCGCAAATGCTCCACGAAGTTCCACCGACTGTCGAGGACGAGTCCCAGGTACTTCATCGTCGACTTGACCCCTCCTACCGTTATTTGGGAACCCGATGGTGGCGCATTCCGAGGACCATGAAAACACATGGCCTCGGACTTGTGCAGGGCCACCTCGAGTCCCAACTGCCGGATCCTCTCAACGACTATCGCAACCCCGCGTGTCGCTAATTCAGCCGCCGCCTGGTGCGACCTCCCCTGTGCCAGGACCAGCGTGTCGTCAGCGCCACGCTAACGCCGCTATGGAGGTCGGCGCGCAGCACCCAGTCGTACCCGATGTCCCACAAATGCGGCCCCAGGACCGATCCCTGTGGGACACCGCACGACATCTCTCGCCGGTTCCACTCTCCCTGATGACCGGGGTAGATGACGGCCCTATCCGTCAAATAGGCCTCAACCACTCGACAGAGGTAGGTCGGCATCCGGTGATACCGGAGCGCCTCCCTGATGCAACTCCAGGGCAGGGTATTGAAGGCGTTGGCGATGTCTAGAGACACCGCCAAGACGACCCCACCCCGGGCCACAGCATCGTCATGAGGGCTCGCACGCGCATGATGGCGTCCACCGTAGAGCGCCCCCTGCGGAAACGAAACTGGCTCTCCGCCAAATCCGGCCCCTCCTGCACCAGCCACCCGACGAGGCGGTCTGCAATAACTCTTTCAAAGAGCTTGCCCACCTCGTCGAGCAGCACGATGGGTCGGTAAGCGGACGGAGAGTCCGCAGGGCGCCCCGGCTTCTTAATGAGGACCAGTTTCCCCGTCTTCCAACGAAGTGGGAACTGGCCCCTCTCCAAGCATGCGCTTAGGAGCCCCCCTAGTCGAGGCCCGAGAGCCCCAAAGGCCAGAACCCAGGCTCTTCCAAGTAAGCCGTCGGGTCCTGGGGCGCCATTTTTGGCACTCAGCCTACGTATCGCCGCTCTCAACTCTACCTCGGTCACTTCCGGAGCATCGTCGTCGTCGTCGTCGGTGATGTGGTCCGCAACGGGCACCGCAGGAAGCGGAGCCATGGGCGGGGGAGTATGTTCCCCTCGCGAAGGGAACAGAGCGCTCAACACGTCCTCCACGAGCTGTCCGGTGGTGACACCCAGGCCTGCACGATCGAGGCTTCCAGGAGGAGCTCCCGGTCCAGCTTCTTCAGCGCCCACCGCGGACCACTCGGGGCCTGTCGGACCGGCGCGCTCGAGGTCTAGCCGGAGACATCAAACCGGATGTACCGGTGGTCGGAGTAGGTCTCCACCCCCTCTATGACGCGCCAGTCAACAACATGTGGCAACAGAGCGGGGCTGGCGAACGAAATGTCCACCACTGATTCGCCCCGCATCCGCACACACGTGGGGACAGAACCCCGGTTTAGGATGAAAAGGCCTGTCTCCAGAGCCCAGTCCTCCACCATCCTGCCCCGTGTGTCCGTGTATCGGGAACCCCAAGCCACATTCTTGGCGTTGAAGTCCCCGAAGACGAACACGGGAGGGGAACGAAACCCGACGAAGTCGTTTTTCAACTCCGCAAGGGAGTTGTGGAACTCGGCGAGAGTTCGGTCGCGGAGAAGGATACCCCTACCACGACAATCCCCCCGAACCGTGCTGCAACGCAACCCTGTCCCCTCTTGACGGCTTCGAGGGACAGGGTACCGGCGGCGGCCGACGAAATGAGGGTCACTGAGCCGCTCAGGTCCTCCACCCAGTAATCGCTGGGCGGGACAAAGTACGGCTCCGCGACCACGGCGATGCTAATCGACCACTGCACCATGCTCTGGAGCAACAGATCCTGAGCGGCGGCGCAGTGGTTGATGTTCGCCTGGAGGAGGCGTAATGGGGCTATTACTGGCACTCCATATTAGCCCCCCCCCTGAGCCTCCTGTGAGGGCCCTGCCGCAGTGAGTACGGCGGCGACGGCAGTGGAGGCGGCTGTGGCGGCGGCTGCGGCCGTGACGGCGGTAGCGGAGGCGGAGGGCTTGCCCCTGCCCCGGGCTTTGGTGGGTGGACCACAGCCCTTGCTTCCAGCCCGGTGATCGGCCGGCTTGCCAGCTGCCGCACATAGATTGCAGTGCGGCGTGGCATTGCACGAGCCAGCCTTGTGACCGGGCTGACCACAACGGAAGCAATGACTGCTGCGATCCACCTCCGAGGTGCATTTTGCTCCCACGTGGTTGCCCACTTGGCAACGGAAGCACCTCAGAGGTCTGGGTTCCAGCAGTTTCACCCGCGTGGAATCCCAACCCACCTGGAACCTTCAGCCCTCCCCAACTATTTTGTGGGCCGCCGATACGGGGCAGCTCACCGTAACAGCACGCATCCCCGTGAAGTCAGGACGGATGGTGCCTACCTTCACCTGTTCGAAGGCGCCTTCGCGGCCGCCTTCCTGGGCGCCTTCGCAGCCACCGCCCCGCCCTTCGCCTGCCCTGCCGACCCTGGTTTGGCCGTGGCAGCCATGGCGGCATACGAAGCCGCCTTTGGCTGGCCCGAGGCCGCCGGTCGGCCTAGCGGGGGCCGCAGGACGATTCCCTCAAGGACCGAGAACCGGTTGTTAAGGGCTGCCAGCTCCTTCCGCACCAAGGCCAGAACTCGGTCCTCTGCAGGCCCGAGGCCGCCTTGCCCCTGCTGCACCCCCTCCTGCAACACCTCCTGAGCGCCGGCTCCGCGGAGCCTGGCCAGGTCTGCTCGGAGCTCCACATTCTCCTTTCGGAGAAGCTCCATGGCGGCTGTCAAGCGGGCGACCTCCGCCCGCATTTCGGACATTCCGTCCGACGGAGGCCCTTGAAGTAGAGCCTCCGCTGCCGCCATAATGGAGGCCTTGGCTGCGGGTATGGCCTTGTCTTTAGAAGACTGCTTCTTCTTCAAGGCCACACCCTTGACTGCAGCGGCCACGACCTCCTCAAACCTGGCCCACTCCAAATTAGAGCCACCAGCGGCGTCCGACTCATCGCCAGACGCCTCCACGGCGCTCCCCTCGGCCGACCCGGCTGAGCCGTCCTCCTGTGCGGCGTTTACCGGGCTCTTGCTCTTTTTCCGGCCTAGGCCCCGGCGAGCATATTTTGGAGCCGATTTCAGTCCGCCGTCCGAGGAGGACTCCTGGGCATCTCCCGGATTTAGGTTCCGCTTCAGGAAAGCATTTTTCCTTCCAGCGGCCCCCACCACTACGCACTCCGGGCTCTTAAAAGTGCCCTTCGCGCCCTTCACTCCCGATGCGGCGTCGGACTCCGACCCCGCATCACTCCTCTCCCTCTCCTCTTCTCGTCTGTTGTTTTTGATTGTTGATGCCCTGCGCCCAGAATTCCGGATGTTGAGCAGAAAAGAAATTGTCCACTGCCATTTTGAGGTCTTCGTAGTTTTGATAGCTTTTCTCACGCAAATAAAGCTTTAGTGGTCGGAACAAGTGATAGTCGGATAGCACGAGATCCGGTGAGTACGGTGGGTGGGCAACCGGGTGCCATCCAAGCTCTACGATTGTATTATTATTATTATTAACCCTCTCTATTATTTTTGTCGAATCTCCGAAGCGACATGAGGTCGCGCATTATCATGGAGTAAGTGAACATTTACACGTCTCGGTCGTTTTTCTCTTATTGCGTCAGCCAGTTTCTGAAGCTGTTCAGTATAAATGGAAGTCGTAATCGTCCTTCTCGCAGAGAGAAGCTCGTAATATAGTGGGCCCTTCGCATCCCACCAAACGGAGAGAAGATGCTTGCGTGAGTGACGGTTCGGCTTTGGCTGCGTTGGTGGCTCTGCATCGTAAGAAAGCCAGACGGCGTGCCGTGTGTTGTTATCATAGAGAATCCAGCTCTCATCGCCGGTTACCAGATCTTCAAGAAACTCTTTCCGATGTGGCTGAAAAAGAAGCGATTCACAAATACTAACTCTGACTTGACGATGACTGTCAGTTAGTTGATGTGGAATCCATGGCGCCATTGCTTTACGATAGCTGAGTTTGTGTAAATGAGCCTCGACGGTCGAATGATGACAGCCAAGAGTCTCTGCCAAATCACGCGTATTTATTTCTGGATTAGCCTTTAAACAGCAGAGTAATTCCTCATTCGCGAAGGTGGATGGTCGCCCAAATCGCTCGTGATCTTCAAGAGTTCTTCTCTCAAACCAGCGGCTTATCTTCCATCACGATCCAACACCTTCACCGAACGCTTTGCTGATGTTAGCGGTAGCCACACTCACGTTGTGTCCCTGACGCCACTCGTAAAAGATGACCGTTCGAAGTTGATGTTCACTAATCATTTTTACAAACTAACCAAATCCTCACTAGCGCGCCTTTATATACCCTTGATGTGATAGCTTCGAGAACCTTCTACAATATTCTTACGTATCCCAGATCAATACTAAATATTTCGGAAAATTCTAGTAATTTACAATTTCTTGTGCAATATTTTTCCGCCAACCTGATATCAATTAGTAATTAAGTTTATTTTTCTTTATTTCAGCATGGAAGACCTACAGCTAAAAACTTCACAACAAATAGCCAATTACGGGCGCTTTTAATTTAGACGTTTTGTGTCGCAATTCTGCCGCACGTTTTCCGTGCCGCTGGTTTTAACCCGCTGCCAGGCCGCGGCAGTACGTTAGACGTCCGACACCAAACGCCTAAATTAAAAGTGTATCTGACTGCCGTGCGTTTGTATGCTAGTGATGTTAATATATTTGACAGCAGTCAAGTCAAGCCATGGACTCTGACGAAGAAACATTACTGTTCGTGCTCTTGTTGAAAAACATCAAAGAGAAACAAAAACGATGTCCCCGTAAAAGAGCATCATCGATGTTTTCGTTAACATGTAATTTTGGTGATTTCCATAACCTTTACCCTAGGTTAAAACAAGATCCATGTTGTAATGTTTCCATTCTTTTTTTGAAGTACTTATCCACTGGTTGCAGTATGACTGAATTGCATCATTCTTAGCAACATGGGACCTCAACTATTTCTAGAATTGTGAAAGATACGTGTCAACAGATTTACAAGACCTTAAGAGAAATTTGTTTACCTGAAAAGAAGTTTGGTTAAGAATCGCACAAGATTTTGCAACTAACGCAAACTTCCCTAATTGTTTGGGCGCTATAGATGGTAAACATGTACCTAAGAATAATTAAGCCCCCAAAAAGTGGTTCGCTTTATTACAACTGTAAAAAGTTTTTCTTCATTATATTATTCTGCCGTCGTAAGAAAAAAGGGCACAACTAACATTTAAAAAAAAAATCTAAAAAAAATTGAGCAGATTAGCCTTTTTAACCGACTTCCAAAAGGAGGAGGTTCTCAATTCGTCTATATTTTTTTTTTGTTTTTTTTTTTGTTTGTATGTTTGTTACGCGATTACTCAAAGACGGATGGACCGATTTGGAAAATTCTATTTTTGTTTGAAAGGGTATCCGAGGTGATCCCATATAAATTTTATTAACTTTGCTTGGGGAGTTTTTGAGTTAGCTTTAATAATGCGTATATTTCCCACTTATTTTATATGGATGATGTGATGATGTTTTAATAACTTCCTATCACTGTTATTTACATGGCTATATCTACAATTATTGTGCTCAATTATGTATTCGAATTTGTGTGGGGTAGGTTCCACAACTAAAAAGTGAAAAATAAAAACTTTTTAGCAAAAAATAAAACCGACTTCTAAAACAAAACACTACAAAGTGAAAAATAACTTTAATTTCGGAAGTCGGTGGCAAAAAACGAAAATACCAAAACCAAAGACACCGACTTCCGAAATTAAAGTTATTTTTCACTTTGTAGTGTTTTGTTTTAGAAGTCGGTTTTATTTTTTGCTAAAAAGTTTTTATTTTCTGATTCTAAATATGTATGTAACTCATTTTTTTTTTATTGCCATTGGTGATTCAAATTACAAATTCATTTTCATCGATGTTGGTTCCTATGGCAAGGCATCAGATTCACAAATATTTAGAAACAGTGATTTTTTCAAGAAACTTCAAGACAACAGTCTAAATATACCAAGTTCTACGGCAATAACAGAAAATGGTTCACCACTACCGTTTGTTTTTGTCGGTGATGAGGCATTCGGCATCAGTAAGTTCATACAACGCCCCTATAGTGGCAATTATTTGAATAAACATCAAAAAACGCCTGCCACGTGCTTGAAGATACATAGTGTACGTTCGGAATTATGACTAATAAATGGTGAATATTACATCGATCAATAAATGTAGATATACCGTTTACGACTGATACTGTTCAAGCTATCTGTGTTTTACATAATTTCTTACAACGTGACTGTGACGAAATTTCTAATAGTAATTAATCTATTTATTCAAGACATGCAGATAGATCAGGTGGTTCAAAATGAACAGAATTTGTCAGCAACATCAGTGCGCGATAAATTTGCAGAATACTTCGTTAAGGAGGATGCTTCGATGAGCCGTCCATACATTTTTCTTTCGGATTATACGCTAAACATAGATACTGTTTGTTTAAAACGAATCATTTTATCACTTTTCTACAATGAAATGTGACCGCCCCTGACCTTTTTAGGAAAAAACTTACATTATTTCAGTAGAAAAACGATCTAGAAATCTTAGCATAATTTGACACTTGCGTCGAAGTGTGCGTGAGTTTTGACAAGCAAACTAAAGCGCCATGCGTAAACAGAGAAAAATATTATCTTTTTACGATGCTGCGATAGCTTAAAAATTAGAATGCTAGATGGCGTGTAGACGTTATTATAATTCTGTCGTATAATAATTGATTTATTCCCTTTCCTACCTTTCATTTAAAAAATAAAACATTATAATAACATTAAACTGACGACCTTATCAATGTAAACAATTGTAGTACTTTGTAATGTTGCGCGATTCGTAAGTAGGTAAAATAATTATATATATTATATAATTATAAATTATATAGGACAATTATCAAAATAACAAAATTTGATTGAAATAAATAGTTTGTTATGGATGAGGATTTACTCCGTCGTCATAAACTGTCACTTTGTCAACAACTGTGTTAACTAGGCTAGAAATTAGCTAATATGTGTTTTTTTTTTACAAACCCTTTTGTTGAGATTTGGGTTTGTAAAAAAAAACACTTATTACGCTGAGTTTTTTTCACCAGTCGTTTCATTTTTTAAATCCTCTATAAATTTTTCACAGATACCTTCCCAAGCATTTTTTGTTTCCGTGCGATTACTGTATTTATCGCTTTTGGAGTTCCATATAGTAGGACGTATTTCAATTTTTATTTATAAATTCTTCCACATTTATATCATCCATTTTAAGCAAATAAAAAATTGAACATTACATGAAAAGGTCTCACGTCTTTTCCCGCACTATTCAACAGCGAAATGACCACGTGGAGTTTATGACGTTACCGTTTTGTTGTCGAGCGTTCGTGGTACCGACGCCGCACTGTTGCCTCACCGCGCACTTTGTATGAAAACAAACGAACGTCCGTACGCAGTACGACAAACGCACCACTTCGGCAACGCAGCGGTGCGACACGAAACGTCTTAAAGCGCCCTATAAATCTTCGCGTTTAGACTTATAATAGAATTTGTGTTGTGAGCATACAAACAGTAACATATCGCCGTCCCCGGAGAATAAAAACTACAAAAATGCAAATTTTCAGGAAAAATAAAAAACATGTTTTCGTCGATTGCTCATTAAATACTGGACGTACTATAGTTTGACCAAGACCACTGTACCGCGCCTTAGGAATGCGCGGCGAGGCGGGGTGCAGCGCTGGCGAATGAGCGGTGGGACACCGTGAGCGTCGATGAATGAGCGGCCTGCACTGCCCCCCGTCTCGCCGCGCACATACCTACGGCGCGGTATAGCGGTCTTGGTCAAACTTTTTTGAAAAAGGTTGTTTTTTGTTTGTTCTAAATATTTAAGTGAAATACGCCTAAGTATCAAATTAGAGATGTTATTTTAAAAAAAAATAAGAAATTAGTCAAAATTAATCATCGTCTAAGGTAAATATTAATATTGTAATATAAATTATTAATATTTTAATATTAATGTAATGTAAATTATTAATATTTTGTAACTTCGTAAATAACTGTATAAAAAATACGAAATTATTGAGCAGAAGTATTAGCACCCACAGATCCCAAAAATGACATAACACTAAAACTAAGATAATGGCAGTTATCATTTTATTCTCCGAGGACCGCGATATTACATATTATAATAGTTAAAACTATTTAAGTAACCATTTGGTTTACAATTAATAAAAGGAAAAAAACCGGCCAAGTGCGTGTTGCGCACAATGTAGGGTTCCGTTGTTGGAATGAATTTATCCCAAGAACAAACTTAACATTGTAGTTGAAAAACATGTTCTCCCATACATTCCAACTGCAAATGTACGTTTTTACACACAATATTGAGAGATTTACCCCGTTATTTTAAGACCACAGACTTCTTATAGGTTTTTCTATAATCTATAGGTTTAGAACTATTTTCTGTACGTTTTTCAAAATTTTAGGCTCAGTAGTTTCGCAGATAGAGGGAGTATTGTCAATTTTCATATATTTTCTTAAATATCTTTAAAACAATTTATTTTAAAATTATATTAAAATATATTTGAGACCCTCACAGTAAGCCCTTTCATTTTACACGGTACAGTTTGCCAAACTTTTTTTTTAATTTTCGTATTTACCCCCAAAATTGACCTCTATATTCAAAATTCATTTATTTACGTTACATGTCCGTGTTTGGATCACAGAAATTCATAAGTGTACCAAATTTCAACTTAACCGGTCCATTAGATTCGGAGCAAATTGCCTGTGAGAGACGAACAGACCGACACACGAGTAATCCTATAAGGGTTCTGTTTTTTTCCATTTGAGGTACGGAACCCTAAAATGTATATCCAGCTTAAATCAATGCTTAAGCAAAAGTAGAGCACTTATACTAAGGTACTGATTTAAAAGTAAGCTGAATTATCAACATTCAGCGCTGAACCAAGCGTTGAAAATCCAACATCGCGCTTTTATTTAGGCATTCAGTTGGATGTCGCCTACATTAGTGAATACGGGCGGCCTAGCTGACAGGTAATTCCCTGTTTACAATATCTAAATAAACATTGATTTAATTACTGTACTTGAACTCAAAAAGATAACAGGGCTTCACGTTATAAAAGAAGTCATAAGTTACGATACATTACTAACACCGGGCTTCTGAATTGAGAAATTTATTACTGACAAATAATAATAATAATAACCTGGGACGTTATTCACACACGGTCATCTGATCCCAAACAAAGCAGAGCTTGTGCTATGGAAACCAGATAACTGATATGCTACATACATACACTACTTTTTTTTTTGTAAATACATACTTATATAGATTATTGCACCCAGACTCAGAACAAACAGACATGTTCATGCACACAAATGTTTGTCCGTGATGGGAATCGAACCCACGACCTGCGGCATGATAGGTGGTATCTTAACCTACCACGCCAACTGGCCTGTCAAAATGCGAGTACTGACTGGACACGTCCACTCAAATCTGTGTGGTTCTTTCCTCAAAAGATCATTTCAGACACCAATCTACATGGTTATCACATAATCTGATCAATATTATGTCTGGACTTTAAAAGAGACTGTGACCTCTGAGTTTGTTACGGCCTTTCTTCTCAGAGTCGTCAGATAGGAACGGTCGGTGGTTCCTTCATCTAGTAACTAGTTTAAAAAAATATTATGATTGACGTGTAAAAGTGTTTGTATAAACCTACTTACAACAATAATTATTTTTCTCTGCAAATAAAGATGTGTAAGGTAAAAAAAACCGGCCAAGTTCGTGTCGGACCACGCACAATGAAGGGTTCCGTAGTTGAAAATAATTTATCCCAAAACCAAACATGACATTGTAGTTGAAAAACATGATCACGACCCAATACATGGAAATATGTATAATTCTATACATTGATATACGTCATGGTCAATGTTGTCCAACTGCAAATTTAAGTTTGTAATCGCCAAAAAAATATTTTTATGTGATAAAAGTACAAATTAACAATTTTCGGATTTTTTCCTTTACTTGCGCTGTGAGACATTGCTTCTTGTCAAATTTCAAGATTTTTTCAAAATTTCAATTTTGACTTACTAGCGAGTATCAAAATTTTATGTATTTTTTATTGCTTTGACTTAGAAGCTTGATTTTTTTAGAGCTTCAAGGGACTAGATCAACGTATTTCAACTTCTTATGATACTTCCACCCGTTCCTGAGAAAATGGGTCTAGACAGACTGACAGACGGACAAAGAAGTGATCCTATAAGGGTTATTCCTTTTGAGATACGGAACCCTAAAAAGAGTTCTCGAGGGGGGGACAGCTCATCAGGCACCAAAAAACCTTAAAAATCGTTTTGGACCACTGTAAATGGGCCACCCTTTAAATTACGTAGGTGGATATATGTAGATTATGTACAAGTATATACAAAAATCATCCTCATCGCTGTCAATGGCAAAAGTGGCCAAAAGGCGATCAGGGGGCCGATTCTACTAATTTGCAACGTTGCACGTTCAATTGTGTTTCAACAACATTTCAGTTTCGATCGCCGTTCGATAGTTGCCAAAAAAGTCATTCTACTATTCTATAAGCAAAATGGAAACTAAACTTAAACCGAATCGTAACGGGAACGTAACAGCGGGTAACCTACGAGTATGTGCCCAACATTCCAAATAGTATGTTTTAATAATACCACAGAAAAAAAAGTTGAATCTATGTAATAATATTACTAAATACGTATAAGTGCTACTAAAATTATTGTTAATACAAAAACATATCTAGACCCTACTTATACTTTTAGCCTGTATATTATTTTGTAATATTTCAACTTTATAAATAATAAAAACTCAGAAGAACGTTTTGTTTTCGGCCCCAGCTTGCGAAATCTGTGAAACGAAACGTTTCAATTATGTTAAAAAGATAATGATGCGACTAAACGTCACGCTCATGTTTGGTTTTGTTAGCAGAATAGCTTTTGAGATTGTTTCGATCGATCGGTGACTGAACTGAAACGAAACCGCAGTTGGATCGTTGTTACATTAGTGGAATGCGAAAACGCTCAAAAGCCGTGGTTCAGCTGCCATTCAATTGCGATTTTTTAACAATTTTGTTAGTTGAATCGGCCCCCGTTTCTTTTTTCGTACTAGCTAACATCGTTCAATAGATAAAAGTACTTTCAGGTTTTCCAATTTTCGAGTTAACCGAGTTAACCAATTTTCCGGGCATATTTTCCAATTTTTCTCTCCCTAAAAACCTTATTCGGAATATCAAAATATTACGTATTTTATTATTGCTTTGACTTAGAAGCTTAATTTTTATAGAGCTTCAAGGGACTATAGATCAACGTATTTCAACTTAATACTTCCACCCGTTCCTGCGTAAATCGGTCTAGACAGACAGACTGACAGACAGACGGACAACGAAGTAATCCTATGAGGGTTCCGTTTTTCCTTTCGAAGTACGGAACCCTAAAATGAAACCAATGAACATAATATTCTCACGTGAACAATAATTCTACAATAATAATTGTTGTTCGTCATTGATTCTGGATTATTTACATTTATATTATAACATAAAAGAACATCACGCCGGTATTCCCCGAATGGTTAGGCAGAGGTGTATCTATAGTACACCCACATTTCGCCAGTTGTGTTTAAGTCCCATGTAATAGAGGGCGAGCTTATTCCCAAGTAGCACAAACGTGCTGTATATCAGCTGAATAACTGTCTACCATAGAACCTTGAGCTGTACAAGCCTGCTGAATAAGAGCGTTAGCAGCCCTGTTTCAGCTGATATAACTGATTTGGGCACAAATTAAACAGCTGTGAGTTTAACAGCTGTAACTAATTGCATTATACGTATGATATAAGCATTAATAAGGGTAACAGTTACCCCAAGAGCTGAACATTGGCTGATTATTAGAGTGGGTGTTACCTTTTATGCAGCACATTGCTGATCTATTAGGGTTACCTATTGTTCAGCTCAAACTGCAGCCGGGGATCTTTTTAAAGCTTCGAGATCGTGCAGCTGTTCAAAATTTACAAGTAGCAAAATTGTGAATACATTTTAATTATTATTTTAGTGTTGTGTGCGCGAACCATTTTGTCTTGATTTTTTCTTACACATGCGTAAAATTTGATTGGGAAAGCAAATTTATTGTCAAATACCGAATGGATATAGGCGAAAATTTTCACGTGCTCTCAATATATGACATTAAATGTATATAATAAAATAGGTTGATGATATAAAAAAAAGCTAGAAATCTCTTTATGTATGACGTGTAATTTGACAATAAGTCGTTTATTTGTAAATAATTGGAATTCTTTTCAAATCTAGTTGTTATTTTCGTTGACTAAACAAAACTAAATTGTTAATATTATGATAATATAAGGTTCGAAAAAAAATTAAAAATGGCGGACACCCAATGTGCACCGCATTAACCCCAATTAAATGCTATGGCCTGAATAAGAGTTCACTTGTGGTACATAAATCAGCAATAAGCTGACACGAGTAGTTCTTGTGTCAAACAAGTCAACCACAGATCCATTTAAAGCTTAATGGTGGGTAACATTTCCGCAAGTATTGTACCCAATGAACCGCTAAACTTTCTGTAGAAATTGGCTTTTAGGGATCTGTGGGTTTACACAGATCACTAAAAGCCAATTCCTACAGAAAGCTTGAACCCTCACATTTTACAAAATTTTACGTCTGAGTGTCTATCCGTTCATGGTTACGTTGTTATGTTATGTTTTTCGAGATTATAGAAGTTGTTTGGAAGCTGGGTGCAAAGACTTAAGGGGGACACCATTTAGAGCATTGTGAGCCAACATGACTTAGACTATGTTCTTTTTTTTTTAACTGTAAACTTTTAAAGAATAATATAATATAATACTAGGACAAAAAAAAAACATACTTCTTCTAAGTCATGTATGGTTCAAAATGCTCTAAATAGTGTCAACTATCACCCCCTTAAGTCTTTTCACCCGGCTTCCAAACACCCTATATAATTATAATTATGCATTCTACTAAGTAGATAAAAACATACTGCTTGCTTATTGATTAAGTTACGGTATAATCACTTCTAGATGAAAGAGAACCAAATGTTTGGTTATTACTTTTAAACCGCTATAGGTATTTATGTTTTATATAAAACTAATTATGTACCTATTAAGTGAAATAGACATAGATAATAAATAAAAGTACAAAATAATCAGTAACTCTGCTTTTTATTTCTTGAACAGTATGTATTATTGGAATGAAGAAGTGATATTATCTATGACGAATACAAACTAATTTACTGAACTTTCAGAAATGTCATTTATTTGTAATTTATTTGTCCGAAACATGAGTACCAATGCACACATAAAGCATGCAAAATGTTAAGTACATTGCAGAAAGGATCACAGTCATGTTTTACCTTAACGGCGTACAAATATGTAAGTATTATAATAACATTTGATCACTTATTGAATTAATTGTAACTATTAATTATTATACATTAAAAAAAATACTTAATAATTTGTTAACGATTACAATAATAATAATAATAAACATTTATTTATCTTCCACAAAGGTGTCTTAAAAAAAAAAATGTAGAATATAAGATCCGCTTAATCCTTTATGGGAGACTGGTATCTGCACTAGGAAACCCTGTCACACAGATTACCAGCCCCCCCAGTGTTTAAGTATGTGATCTTAGATAATATTAACAAATTATTTTAACCTATTATTTTAACCTTCGGTAGAAGAACATAGTAAACGTAAAAATAAAGGAATAAAAAGTTACAACATTAAAAGATATGATTGAAGATTGTGAGATTGTGGTACCAGTGTAGTGTGTTGTGGAGTGGTGTGGTGTGATATGATGTGATATGATGTAGTATAGTGTGGTAAAATAAATTAAATTTAAATTGAATGTAGGTACAGCATAAGCAGTTGAAACATTGCGCCTTCATGTTCAGCTTCATTACTGCACCTGGATACGGAACCAATATCTTCTAATATTAGCTGTATACTTGCAGAGCTTTGTCCATCTACACCAACATTTCCGGATACGGAAACTTCCCGTTCTAAAATTCCATTCACTCTTGGACCGTTGTTAACAAAACTTGTAGCTGGTTCACGGTTCTCTGCGTCATCTGTATTGCTGTTTAGAATTCTCAAGTATTCCGCATTAATTTCTTGACGCATTTCACCAGTTCTTCGTTTAGATTTCCACATTTTTTAATAAAATACCATAATATCGCAATGATGACGGCGCAGAATAATACGTACGGGGCACTATGATAGCTTATTTAACAGTTTTAGATGACGTTGGCCCAACTATTTTGCAAATAAGAACGAAATAATTTTTCTTTTTATTTTGCAACAGGGACTGAAAGGGTGTCTTAAAAATTCGATGTGGGGCTACTAGGGCATGTGGGGTATCAATTAAAGAACGCTGTTTGCACATTCTCAAACACTTTTTCTTTTTTTTTATGCCGCATAGTTTTCGACTTTTGATGAAAACCTTAAAAAAATACCGTTCCCTCCCTTATCTCCGAAGTTTGCATAGAGAAATATCTGAAATTAATCTATGTGATAGAAGTTTATGTAAAGAATACAGGAAAAATAAAACGATGTCTCTAAATAGCACACTTTTTAAATATATGATAGCAGGGAACCCTCGGTGCGTGAGTCCGACTCGCTCTAGACCGGTTTTTTTTTAGTTGTGCACCTTAGGACTTTAGGAATATACGACACCAGGAAGTCTTTTTCAATACGTAGAGTTGCGGCCGAATCGGTGACCCGAAGGGTGTAAGGTCTCCTTGTTAGTTTGAATTTCCACGCATTGTTTGTGAAAAGTACTATACAAGCCTTGGCTGCAGCCAGGCATTCTTGGACTCACGTATTTCAAGTTTGCAGGCCGCGGCAGCAATGTACAATTAATATCAATTATTATCAATTACAGCCCGCGGCACGTAAGTTGGCAAGAGTCGTTAGATGCGCAGAAGTCATTTTTTAGATCTCTTTGGTCGCGAGCGGGACGCGGGGAACGAGGTAGCATCATTCCGAGCGCGCGATTGGTTGGTCAGTCGACCCTTGTCTCTCGCGTCGCGTCCACGTTCCATTCGCTCCCGAGTACACTTGCGTGCACTAAAATTGTAACATTTGTTTTTGTTGAGCTTTTGTTACAAGTTCTTGTTATTGTTTTGTTTGAATTTTTAAATTTAGATAATGCCACAAACAAATACCATTTTACGTAGACATGCCAGAAAAATGGTTTATGATGTGTACTGTTACATATTTTGACGATTTTGATGTACTGAACTGCTGATTTTTTTTTCGCGATTTCAGGTTTGGTCCCATAGTAAAAGTTGTTCATAATGATGAGTACAATGACCTCTTAAGAGGTTGTTGGTGTTTTACAAATAACCCTGTATATTTTATTTTTTACTCCTAATATACTTCACGAATTCTTCTCCTTTCTTTAACTTTCTTCTAAATAGTTATGTTTAAAAATAAATTATGGTAATAACCACAGAATAATGACAAGCAATAAAAGTGACCATTTTTTTGTTGCAATAAGTGTAGCATGCGCGAACTTACCCCCACTACGCCAAAACCTTGCCAACTTACGTGCCGCGGGCTGTACACAAAATACTCATCAATGTTTGTTCAGCAGTTTTCTAGATCAATTCGCTCAGACAGACGCGTGCGTGGTAATAAAGCAATAAACATTACTATCGAAACGTTATCTGAGTAACCTTTACGTGTAGGTAAAGCCCCAGTACCAAGGAGTAAGGAAAATAAACAAACGTGTTTGGTCAAATCAAATCAATCAAATTAAAATGAATTGTTTGCATAAAATTGTATACTAATATAATAAAGTAATGATGTATTTACATTATAAAGCAATGATATATACGTCATTGTAATAAAGCTGAAGAGTTTTTTTTTTTTTTTGTATAAAGGCGCTAATCTCTGAAACTGCCAGTTGGATGTGATAAATTATTTTTGCACTTGATAGACCAATTTTTGAGGAAGGTTATGGGCTATATAACATCAGGTTTGAATCCGTAGGAGCCGAGCAAAAAAGAAAATAAGTCAGAAAGAACGGTAAGCGAAAACACAATAATATCGCGGGCGGGAAATGTCGCTGTAATTATTTACGAATGAAGAGTCGCGGGCAGAAGTTAGTGTGATGTTACTAGATGTTACTTAAAAACTTTTTAGTAAAAATTAAAACCGTCTTCCAAAACAAAACACTACAAAGTGAAAAATAACTTTAATTTCGGAAGTCGGTGGCAAAAAACGAAAATACAAAACCAAAAACACCGACTACCGAAATTAAAGTTATTTTTCACTTTGTAGTGTTTTATTTTTGAAGACGGTTTTATTTTTTGCTAAAATGTTTTTATTTTTACCTTTTTAGTTGTGGTACCTACCCCACACAAATTCGAATACCACTATCTGCTATGTAAATAACAGTGATAGGAAGTTATTATAACATCATCCGCATAGATTAAAACATCACCCACCAAAACTAAATACGCATTATTGAAGCTAACTCATAAACTTTGAAAGCAAAATTAATAAATTGTATATGGGACCATCTAGGAATATACCCTTTCAAACAAAAAAAAGAATTTTCCAAATCAGTCTATCCGTCTTACAGAAATCACGTAACAAACATACAAATAAAAATACAGTCAAACTGAGATCCTCCTCATTTTTGAAGTCGGTTAAAAATTCAGTGCAAAGACACATTCCGCAATTTAGTGAAGGCATGCAAATATATTTAAGTAAGTATTTTAGTAACCTATGTAGTGTACAGAGCCACATTATGTCACATGCCAACCGGATACACGTGATGGCATACCAATTAGATCGGAGTATAATATAATGATAACATGTATGGAGCGAGCAGCTTCTGAGACAACAACCATACCACAAATTTATCAGGAAACAGTCAATAAATTGATTGAGAACGTTTACAGTTTCGATGATGACATCCCACACTTTTCAACATTGAAAACTGAAATGTATTGAGTAAGAAATCGAGTCTAAATGTTTTTAAAACAAGATTTAACAATGTGCAGGAAGTAGATCTGTCTGAGATTTTTTTGGCGACTATTTGGTACTGGCTAACGTTTGTTGTTATTTTTTGTTACACGCCCTGTATTCATACAAATGGATATTGTCTCTAATTATGAAAAATTAGGTAGGGGTGTGGTATGTCACTAGCTGCACTTCCGCAGAAATATTTTCTAAGCTAAGCGTTTGGCCCATAATACCTCCAATACAGGGTGTATTGGAGGTACGTCGAAGAAATGTCAAGGAAATAACTTATTTTTTTATTATTGGAGATGGGTTTGCTCTTGACTTTAGGTCAGAGGTGACAGAGACAAAGTCTGCGATGTAGTGAGCTTACCCAGAAGATGCGTGTACACTCTACCTTTGAAGAGATTCAGGTTGTATGCACACTCACCGAAGTACAATCTGTAGAAGACCGACAAGCAGGCAACCTTGCGGCGATGAGCCAATCTGTGTAGCTTGGCATCCACCAGTTTTATGTCGCCAATGAGCCTCTTAGCTCTACGTTCCACCGAGTCAAGCGCAGCAAGTTAGTATTTAGCTGAACCATTCTAAGGTGGCTGCAATACTCCATGCAGGATCGGACTTACGCTTTATAAAGGGTCAAAAGTTAAAATCTTCATTCAAGGAAAGTTTCTTACACAAAATTTTCCCTTTAACAACCTGAATACATTCCCGACTCACCCCCTGGATACATCTCTAATACACCCTCGATATGTCTCGAAAACATCTAAAATCACATACCTAGCACAAATTATACATAGGTACATAGAGAAACTATCTTCCAAAATAAGGTTAATTTTAAATAGGCACTGATTTTATTTTATTCTAACACTTTTTTGTGTGTGAGTGTGTGTGTAAATTCTAATTTCTATGCACAACAAACTAAAATAAAAATAATTTATTCAAGTACAATACTTAATTAAGTTAAAGTAAGTAATTAGTTAGTTTTTTGTTTAGCTCTAAATTACCACTGTAGGAAAAAACTCTTTTCTAAAGCAGACACTGATGGATGACCCTTCCAAAATTTCAATTAATGTCTAGTAGATCTCTAGTTTTATAAAAATATGTTGAGTTATTCCACTTAGGGCACCAATTTGAACAAGCTTTGTTGTACTTAATCGATGCTCTAAGTAATATTTTGATGAGCAAATATGTACATTAATAGGTTTCTCTCGCAAATCCATACTATGTAAATGTTCAATACATCTGTGGGCAAGATTCACAAACCGTGCTTCGACTTGTTGTCACACGAATGTGAACATATTCGTATAGCATTAATGTCCCACGAATAAAGTTCGAAATGCCTTAAAAAAATAATGCTTACTTCGAGACGCTAACTTTAGGTACCTAGCAAAGTAAAGTCAAAGTGTGGGCTGTGACAGTTCGTTCACAGTTATTTTACCTCTGAGAGCAGCAACCCAACAGCAACCATATTGTAACGAGAATAAAAATCATTGTGATGTTGACAGACTTGTCAGTGGCAGCAACCCAACAGCAACCTTATTGTAACGAGAATAAAGATCATTGTGATGTTGACAGACTTGTCAGTGGCAGCAACCCAACAGCTACCTTATTGTTACGAGAATAAAGATCATTGTGATGTTGACAGACTTGTCAGTGGCAGCAACCCAACAGCTACCTTATTGTTACGAGAATAAAGATCATTGTGATGTTGACAGACTTGTCAGTGGCAGCAACCCAACAGCTATCTTATTGTAACGAGAATAAAGATCATTGTGATGTTGACAGACTTGTCAGTGGCAGCAACCCAACAGCAACCTTATTGTAACGAGCATAAAGATCATTGTGATGTTGACAGACTTGTCAGTGGCAGCAACCCAACAGCTACCTTATTGTAACGAGAATAAAGATCATTGTGATGTTGACAGACTTGTCAGTGGCAGCAACCCAACAGCAACCTTATTGTAACGAGAATAAAGATCATTGTGATGTTGACAGACTTGTCAGTGGCAGCAACCCAACAGCAACCTTATTGTAACGAGAATAAAGATCATTGTGATGTTGACAGACTTGTCAGTGGCCGCAACCCAACAGCAACCTTATTAGAAAGAGAATAAAGATCACTGTGATTATGACAGTGATGCAAAATCAGAGGTAAAATAACTGTGAAAGGATTATAGCTCAATCCTTGGCTTCTTCTATCACCACCTTCTATCTTCGACCACCATTTGATTGTCACTCCAACTTAGCTGAGTAAGCACCCATTTCAAAAATTAATTTGCTTCCTTATTAAACCGTCTTTGTAAACCGTACGTCCTTCTTTTCTAAATAATTATTGTGTAAATAAACAACATGATTAACTTACGTGTACTTATGTGTAACATACCCTTGAGCCTTTAAGGCGAAAGCGCCAGGGTAACCCGAGAAATTCAAATTTTCTTACGTTTTTTTGCAACCTTCAAGTCGGTATTAGATTGTATGTTGGTCAAAATACAATTCGCGACCGTAAGAAATATGTAATTTACAGAAATACAATCATCAACACAATTCTTTAAGACCAAGTAATCCTATTGAATGACTATTTCATGAAATCTCGATATTTGAGGATTATACTAACTTAAGGAGTTGTATTACTGATTCTAATGCTTATAATTCTGTAAACACAAATTTGTTACGGTCGCGAATCATACTTTAAACAAAAAACCTAATACTTACTTGCAAATTGCAAAAAAACGTAAAAAATATGAATTTAGCGGGCTATAAATGGCGCTTTCCCCATAAGAGCAAAAAACAGCTGGTCGATTCTGTAAATATTTCACCGGGAACATTTGCTGGAGTGAGCTGTCAGTGTTATTCCACTGATGCTAGGGATTGATTTTTTTTCTATATTTTTTTCTAGACTACTCCTTATGGCTATATGTATAAGAACGAATCTAGAAAAAATGTGGCACGAGCGCGTCATGCACGAACAATAAATAAATTAAATAAATCATTCACGTTTAAGCAAGCTACTAAAGACACTTGCGCATCGCACTCACCAACTCGCTTCACTTTTCTTTTTTCAATTCAAATCCAAGATGGCGGCTGTATAAGCAATGAAAATTTTCAAATTATTCGTCATGGGTGTCGTTTTCATGGTCTTTAAGGGTGCTAAAGCTAATAGTGAGGTCAAAATGAAAATGCAAGATGGCGGGAGCGAAAATTTTCATATTCTTCATCATAGGTGTCGTTTTCATGGTTTTTGAGGGTGCTGAAGCCGTGATCAAAGTGAAAATCTAAAGTTTAAGTTTATAGTTTTCATCATGGGTGGTTTTCATGGTTTTAGAGGGCGCTAAAACCGATAGTGAGGTCAAAATAAAATTTCAAGATGGCGGCTGCGTAATTTTTTAAAGACATTATTTTCGCTACCACAAAAACCACGAAAATGACTCCCATGACGAATAATTTGAAAAATTTTGCAGCTGTTATCTTGGATTTTCATTTTAGCCTCACCATCGACTAGATACTTAAACACTAGCTTTGAAATAATATAAAATAATCAAAAAACATTATTAAAATTTTGTATATGATTGTATAAATGTGCTTGATCCATCCCTAGCATCAGGTAGGATGACACTGACAGCTACTCCACGCTCACTTCACTTAAATTTTCACGGTGAGATGGTTACAGAATAGCGTTGCAGTAGATTTTTGTGATGTTTAAAAATTAACTGTATTTTCAGTGATATAAAGTGTAAATAAGCTCACACGAGCGAACTCGAGGACGCCTGAGGATTTGTTTGATGTTTCTTAGACGTGTCAAAAGATTTCCTTAAATTTTCGTAAGCTTCTTGACAATGTGCCTTATTTCATTAATTTCCTTTTTCAAAGTGAAAGCTCAATTGAATAAATTCGTGACTTCTGTTTACATTATTTGATATTCCTTTTAAGGACTTAATTTGACATTTATAACCATTACTTAATACCAAATTGATTACTTTCCTAATCTCCAAAACAAACAATGTGCTTTTGTTTGGTAAATAATTATAATATCCTGTTAATAATTAAACTATATAACCGTCGCCCGCGACTTGTTTGCGTGAAGTTTGTATTTCCCCATCAAATAATGGAACTATCCAGGATGAAATGTAACTTATATTCTTCTCAAGGTTACGACGATCGCTCGGTTTAGTAATTTACACGCAAAAAGGTAACAGACAGACAGAGTCACTTTCGAAATAAAATATGTATTGGGTCGGCACAAAAGTAATGAGACACTATAAAACTCTATACATTTCCTTTTTCAAGTTAATAAATTTCGATAATATTTTAAAATGTTGTAGAACATTCTAGGTACTTGTGATGTGGGGATATATAAAGCCGCCCTCGCGATCGGTTTAGTCAGTTTGGAAAAAAAATGGACGACCGACAAGTTCTAACACTATACTTATTCGAGTACTTGTTAGGCCACAGTGTGCGGGCTGCGGCTGACAACATCAACACTGCATTGGACGCTGGAAGTACAAGCCAGGCGACGGTGTTCCGATGGTTTAACCGTTTTAAATCAGGAGACAGGAGCCTTGAAAGTCAGCCACGCTCTGGACGACCACCCGCAGTGAATGATGTTGATGACGATTTACGCCGCAAACTGCAGTCGAATCCGGATGCTACCACTCGTGAATTAGCGGAAGCACTTAACTGCAGTCAACACGCCGTGGAAAACCATCTGCATGAGCTTGGGTATCGAAGAGTTTATGTCTGATCTGGTTACTGGAGATGAATCAAGAATTCATCACGAGAACGATACAAGTCGTGCTTTTTGGCTGCCTCCAGAAGAAACGCCACCAACTCATCCGAAGCTGAGTCAAAAGAACCGCTTAAAAGTTCTGCTTTGCTGTTTCTGGGACGCGCAATGCTAAACTATTACACAATGAAACTATAAACGCTGACAAATATTCAACCCAGCTCACCAAACTATCTGCTGCTATCAATAAAAAACGACGAAGACGAGTTAATGTAGTTTTACTACACGATAACGCTCGACCTCATGTCGCATCTGCCGTTAGCCAACAATTGGAGAACTTGGGCTGGGAGACGATACCCCACCCACCTTATTCCCCAGACCTCGCCCCATCAGACTATCATTTGTTTAGAGCTCTGGTAAACAACATTTGCGGGGTAAACCATTTAATGATTTCTCTGATATAGAGGCGGAGTTGAACAACTTTTTCGAGGTACAGTCATCAGAGTTCTGGGCGAAAGGCATCCAAACTTTACCGGATCGTTGGCAAGAAGTCTTAGATGCTAATGGTGATTACATCATTGACTAAGCTTTTTGTATTGTAATAATAATAAAAAATATAAAACGTAAACCAAGTGTCTCATTTCTTTTGTGCCAACCTGATATTATGAATTTGGATTTGAATTTGAATAGGCTACACGCTGTGTTTAAGTTATGTCAAAAATTACAGCTTTCTGTACCAAGTCCTTGACCTAACTAACAAGAGCCTCTTAAGGTGCTAAAATTGATAACGAACAATTCAGCAATTATTTTAGTTCTCAGAATCACTATGACTTCTTTAGCCGGTTCCTCCCCTAGTGAGTACCTACTTTTAGTGAGAAGTACGTAAAGTACTGAAACTGTGATAACGAGGTGAGAATGAGGTCAAGTATTCAAAAACAGTATCACTTGCAAGTGGTGACTTAGGTCTATGACAAGATGAGCGAGTGGCGATAAGCGGAGTGGTTCTTCAAGCCATGTCAATTTAAGCGAGCGTCGCAAGAATACGCGATAGACGCATTTATTTGGGAAAACTTGAACGCTCCCTGTGTCTGCGCGACGACGCGCGTTGCTTCGGGTTCAATGTACAGAATACACGCAACGATCGCATACAACGTGCCGCCACAATGGCGATATTAATTCAACACACGGGTAGGGCTAGTGGCCAATAATCATAAAAATTATAATAAGATACATAATTCGTAAATTGAAAATAAATAAATTTCAAACAAACTAATAAAATAATAACCAAAATTAGAATCACTATATTCAAAAGTCTCATTCATGAAGCTGTTGTTCTATGCCAGCTGGTAAAAGGCCGTTGACCAAAACCTTTTTATTGTTCACAGTTTGTCTATTGTTCTGACCCAGATAGTAAATAGCAAAGCGTGAACCCAATTTTACTAAACCCCCAGAAAAAAACTCGAGTGACGTAGCCTATTTTCTCATTCGTTTTAATTTCATCTCTGCACTTCAGATCGCTCCAAGATGCTATTTTAGAAAATTGTAAATAATTAAAAAATAATAAAATTCAATCAAATTAAAACATCTTTATAAAACGAAAACACAGAACCGTATAGGTACGTGTGTCAAATTAATGTCGTCATTGCAGCGGCACTTTGTATATTAGGACACGGCCGTAGGCTGCACAGCTGTCTGTTCAGTTAGAAAAATTTGATTCAATACAATAGTATGCAAAATAATTTACATTACCTACGCAACACAAATATTAGCTTAAATTATTTGCCATATTATGTCAGTTAGCACACGCCAATATACCAACAAAAAACATAAAAAACTATAGTCAATCAGAAATAAAAAATAAAAACGTAGGTAAACTTCTGTTTACGTTTTTATTTTTTATTTGATTTTACAACTTAACTTTATTAATTAGGCTAAAATAATATTATTGTAGTTGAGTTCTCAAAATCACGACGATTTTAACACGCTTTTATTCGCTTGGTCTGTATGATCTATGTAACGGAATCTTTGAACATGTTTTTCACGCACTTCAAAACGTGGGATTGAATTGAAACTTCGCGCACTTATCAAGGACCGACGACAATACAATAATTTAATAAAATTGTCCGATTAACCTGATCAGGATCTTCAGAATTAACGATTTTTCAGCAAAAACAAAAAAAATGTTTAAAAAATTAAAAAAAGAAACACGCTTTTGTAGCTAGCCAAACTATAAAGTTGAAAATATTTTTTTTATAAGTTCAAAAAGAATAAGAGTGATTAAGAAAAAAATCATTTTATCGTAAAAAATATGTCAATTGTAAAAATGTTATTGACAGATAATGGTAAAAGTAAAGTCATCATAAAATATCTTAAGAAACATCCACGCTGTTTTTACGATAAAATGTTTTTTTTTTATCACTATTCTTTTTTTGAACTTATAGAAAATTATTTTCTACTTTTTTAGTTCGGCTAGTTACCAAAAGCGTGTTTTTTAGTTTTTGAAACTATTTTTTTTTTTCTCACCAGTCCACCACCCACGCCGTTGAGAGCAAATTCATTCAATTAAAAAGCAATAAGCAGTTGTCATTAACAACAAAATTACAGTAACGAAAGAGTATTTAAAACTCATTCAACAAACACAAAACATAATTTAAGTAAATGGCTTCTTATTTATAGAAATGTAAAAATAATCTCGAAATACAATTGGGTTGCCAAACCTTCGCAATTTTTCGAAATCTTTATTTTTAGTTATTTAAATTATATCTTATATAAGACACAGTCTCCATCCCTTTGTGGAATACTGGCGAGATGTTAAATGACGTAAACTCGTTGCTTTGTTGCCAAAAAATCGTTTAAAGACGAATTGTTATGTTAACCAAGTTTCGCAAGTTTTCCCTGAAGCTCTCAATTTGCTTTGACTTCATTTATTAAACGTTATGGATATAATTAGAGGATGGTCCAACCAAAATAATTTGCTTTGACTTTATTTATTAAACGTTATGGATATAATTAGAGGATGGTCCAACCAAAATAATTTGCTTTGACTTTATTTATTAAACGTTATGGATATAATTAGAGGATGGTCCAACAAAAGTAATTTGATTTGATTTTATTTATTAAACGTTATGGATATAATTAGAGGATGGTCCAACCAAAATAACTTGCTTTGACTGCATTTATTAAACGTTATGGATATAATTAGAGGATGGTCCAACCAAAATAATTTGCTTTGACTTTATTTATTAAACGTTATGGATATAATTAGAGGATGGTCCAACCAAAGTAATTTGATTTGATTTTATTTATTAAACGTTATGGATATAATTAGAGGATGGTCCAACCAAAATAATTTGCTTTGACTTTATTTATTAAACGTTATGGATATAATTAGAGGATGGTCCAACCAAAATAATTTGCTTTGACTTTATTTATTAAACGTTATGGATATAATTAGAGGATGGTCCAACCAAAGTAATTTGATTTGACTTTATTTATTAAACGTTATGGATATAATTAGAGGATGGTCCAACCAAAATAATTTGCTTTGACTTTATTTATTAAACGTTATGGATATAATTAGAGGATGGTCCAACCAAAATAATTTGCTTTGACTTTATTTATTAAACGTTATGGATATAATTAGAGTATGGTCCAACCAAAATAATTTGCTTTCACTTTATTTATTAAACGTTATGGATATAATTAGAGGATGGTCCAACCAAAATAATTTGCTTTGACTTTATTTATTAAACGTTAGGGATATAATTAGAGGATGGTCCAACCAAAATAATGACGTCCAAAAGAAAAATCTGAATTCCTCATACCTACCCACAACACTATGCCTCATACCTAATGGAGTATTTTCAAATACCTCATGTATGTTCCGCGATGTTCTGAATTTTTGTTTCTGTAATTATTTAGAGTTTTCTGCTGGCAGAGCTTCTAGTTATCTTTTTTTGTGTATTTTTCAGATTTTTTTTTTGTGACGATAGTAATATTCAAGACGATCGTCGCACAAATAATCTGAAAAATACGCTTTAAAAAAAAGATATGAATTTCTGTGTGTGGACCATTCTGTATAAACAGTCAAGAAAAAAGTAACAGAAAAGTACGTACAAACGTTATACTTATTTCTACAGAAATCTCTTCCAGCATAAGTACTTACGATAGGAAAGTAGATAACAGTTAAATTTAAAATGAAAAAAAAAAACCGATACAAATTTTACCCTCATTTCTTTTTGCTACTCCATCGACAGACCCTGATCACCATCTATCTACCATTCCAATGAGCCCAAACACGATACCTCTGCTGTAAGTTGGTGAAGAAGTTGGGTATCCTGCAAATTCCAGGTAATGCTGCAGCATCAGCTCAAGGTTTTTATCTTATTCTAATAAATTTGAGGGATATTATTAATTGCACATCAAATAAATAATCACCAATCAATTTATTTCCATCATTTAAATAAATTTTTACATCAAAAATACTGACTGCACAGCAAATTAACCAGACCGTACATACACAATACTCGCACTCATAGCACATTTTGATATAACATGGCAACTAATATTAACCCTGAGGTTAGGTTTGGTTAGGTTACTTTAAACCCTTTACACAGAAATAGAAGCCCAGCGAAGCGGGGCTTCGTCGACATAGGATGCAAGAGCGAGCGAAGGCATGAAGGGTAAGTTACAATAATTTGTTTTTCTCAAGAATGGTAACAGGTAATATATAGGTTTAATGTGCGCTAGTCATTATTAGCTATGCATTAATAAAAAAAGCTTTACTTTAAGATAAAGAGAGGTGCGCCACGAATATAAATTTTTGCTTATTTACTTATATTTTGAGTTGAGTATTTTGCTGTGCAATCATTAATTTTGATTAGAATTCGGATTACTTTTGGATACAAAAGTATTTTTTTTGAATTGTGTTTAAATACTACCCTATATTTGACAGGCCAGTTGGCGTGGTTGGTTAAGATACCACCTATCATGCCGCTGGTCGTGGGTTCGATTCCCATCCAGGACAAACATTTGTGTGCATGAACATGTCTGTTTGTTCTGAGTCTGGGTGTAATTATTTATATAAGTATGTATTTACAAAAAAAAAGTTGTATATGTAGTATCACTTATCTGGTTTCCATAGTACAAGCTCTGCTTAATTTGGGATCAGATGACCGTGTGTGAAATGTCCCAGGATATTATTATATTATTATTATTATTTAAGTAACAGAATACCAAATTTCGACTCGATCAGACCTGTGGAAGAAGCTCACATCCATTAATCAACTAGAAAAGAGCTGATAGTCTTTAAACGGCTGAATAGATTTTCTTGAATCATAGCTAAGAAGCATAAGAAACCACAGACAGCTACACAGATAACACGTTAAACTTATTACAAGCCTTCGTTTTCCGTCGGGGGGTTAAAAAGAGATCTAGACACCGTGTGTAAGAGTAGAAAATAAAGCAAAACTACCACGTTTTTCATTATTCTTAATTAAAAAAAACGAATACAAACATTTTTTAATTATTTCTTAGCCTTTTTTACCAGACTGCACGACGCAAAGGAGGGTAATGTGTTCATCGGCCTATGCTGTTTGTTCTTTTGTGGCGCTCTAGAGACCAAACGCGTGGGCCGATTTTGATGATTCTTTTGGACAATTGATTTATCTTAATCTTGTTCAGTGCCAATAAAGACATGACCGTAATCAAAATTCAATATGGCGACAACCAGACGTCATATTGTGAAAATAAAAAAAATAAAAATTCGACAACCTATGTCAAGTGGAGTATCACTGAATAAGTCTGTAAAAATCATCAATAGGTTTTTAGGGTTCCGTACCAAAATGGTAAAAAGGAACCCTTATGTTGCAACTCTTTCTGTCTGTCTGTCTGTCACAGCTGGATATCTAAATTTGGAATAGTTTTAGACGACGTTTGTCCAACTATTTTGCAAATAAGAAAGATATAATATATATATATATATATATGTAGTCCATTTAATAGTCCATTAATTTTCGCATAATTCGTCAAAATGTAAGGAGCACTTGATTTTTTTATCGCGATATTAGGTTTGGTCCCATAGTAAAAGTTGTTTGTTATCATGTGTGTAAGTATCGGTCTGTAATTACCAGTCACCCTATACCTATTTTTTTAATTTTTTTTATTACGAAATTTAAATCATTCTCATTACGCAGGGTGCATAGTGTGTATGATTTGAATTTCGATATTTTTAAACGATCTATAGTTTTTTTCAAAATTTCTGGTTTTATTGTTCTAGTTTTAATTGTGTTTATTAATAGAGCAATTTCTGTCTAAGTGATGATCAATGCTGGTGCCTTCTCTATATAAGAAGAGGCCTTTGCCCTGCAGTAGGAAAATATTAGGCTTGTATTATTTTTTTATTTTTTGACATATCTCGGGACCCTGGGCTCCCGGACCTTTGGAAGGCGTACGCGGGGCCGACGCCAACTCGCAGAGGCCCCTTAGACAATTTTAAGTTATGAGAAGGCTCCAACCGACGATTACCCCTAGATGTGCATATAGGGGTCACCCCCTGACTTTTTATCCATGTATAATTATATAACATTGGTCAGGCACGGATTATACACGGATAAAAGGTCAGGGAGTGACTTGCACACTGAAGAATGGGCCCCCGAAAACGGTGGCTAGAACATAGTGACGTAGCGACAAGGGAAATAATATTATTAAACACTAGCAGTGCCCCGCGACTCACCCGCGTAAGTCTGGAACCCGTAAGAATTTGGGAATAAAAAGTATTTTATTGTTAATCCAGGTTATAAACTATCTGTGTGCCAAATTTCATCAAATGTGTTCAGTAGTTTTTGCGTGAAAGAGAATTTGCCGTTTAGTATGCAGAATCTATATTTTTATACATTTTTTATTATTTCTATGAAGCAAAATATGCACCTATGCCATCGATGCATCTCTGCCAGCGCAGTGGTAATTTTTCAATGCCCTTCTTGAAGAAGTCAGGTGTACGGGAGCCAACAAACTCTTCAAAGGCATTTTGTACTGCCTCTCGGGTATTGATTTTTTCCCTGCCACGAAGTTGTCCAAATTTTGAAAAAAGATGAAGTCTGTCAGCGCAAGGTCTGGTGAGTATGGTGGATGACGCAAAACTTCCAACCCTAGCTCTTATAGCTTAGAGACCGTCTGTTGTGCCATATGAGGTCGAGCGTTGTCGTGTAGGAGTAGCGGAGATGAGCGATTAACCAAGGCTGGCCGGAGATTTGCGAGCTACTCCATCATTGTGCCCAGTTCCTCACAGTACACATCATCAGTAATGCTGGTGCCGTTCGGTAAGAAGTTGTGATGAATTATACCAGCACTGGACCACCAAACAGTGACCATGACTTTTTAAGGAGTAAGTTTTCGTTTGGGCCATTGCCTAGACGCTGAACCAGGGTCTAACCAACATGATGACCGCTTACGATTATCAAAAAGAATCCATTTTTCATCGCAAGTGACAATGCGGTTCAAAATCCATTCGTTACTGTGACTGTTAAGCAACGCAAGGCATACCACAATGTTCGTCGCGCTGGCGATCGTTCAGTTCGTGTGGCACCCACTTATCAAGTTTTTTTACCTTGCCAATTTGACGCAAATGGACCAATATTGTTTTGATGCTAACGTTGAAAGCCGCTGCTAACTCAGCCGTAGATTGAGTAATGTCAGCTTCCACTATTGCCTTTAATTCGTTGTTCCTGACTTTAGTTTTCGGGTGACCACGGGTTTCATTTTTTAGATCAAAATATCCAAGTTGGAAGCGTTCAAACCAATAACGAGTCGTGTAGTGTTCACTCCGTACACGTAATTAGTGTTGCGAGCCGTTTGTGCGATATTGCTACCGCGACGGAACTCGTATTCCATAATTACTCGTCGTTATGGTGTCCATATTGTTGAAAAATATACAAATGTAATAAAAACAAAACCCTAATCAATGAACAAATGACTGAATTTTAAAATAGAATTCCATATTATTAAAATTCATTTGAATTTAGAATTTATTGCCGGCCATACATAAATTACGTTTCAAATGGCCAGTATTGTAAAACGGCAACTTCATAGGTAAAGACCTATTATTAGTAGCATATTTACCCTCCTTTGCGTCGCGCAGTCTGGTAAAAAAGATGGAAACAAGATGACTTAATCTCAAGCAGTCGGAGGCATCTTCTTATTAACAATAAAGAGCTATTCTATTGCCTCCGACTACATGAGATTAAGTCATCTTGTTGCCGTCTTTTATAAAGTTCACTTTTCACGTTCACGCAGTCGGGTTTTTGATTTTTTAAATTTACTTTTTTCCTTTTCATCTCGTGACTGTTGGCCAGTGTGACTCATGCCGAGCAAAGAGAACCAATTAAAATGAGTTCAATTGATTCACACATTTGACTGCTCGTGATTGGAATTGGTATAGCTTTAGGTTACACTACGATACTCGTTTTTAGAGTGCAGTTCTGGGAACTTGTATAGCAGGACAAAAATAGACGAAAAGTAAAGTGTCAAATGTGTACCAAATGTTAACTGTCATCTTGATCTGTCACACACATCACCCGAAGCCAAAGTATTTGAAAGATTTTTGAATTGGAAATACTCGTTTCGCATATTAAAAAAAAAGTTTTTTGTTACATCTTTGGGTAATTTTAATGATTGTGCTTATTGCGTAAATTTGAATAAAAATGTCGTATTTTATTTTCTATTTAAAGATCGTTCTAATTAACCTTCCGTTTAGATACTTAGGTACTCCGTGCGTTCATACTAGGTATACAAATACGTAGGGTGTTCTGAAAGTCTTGCAGAAAACTGACTCAAAAATTTCTAATTTAAGAGAATTTAGAAATTTCGCCCTTCGTGAAATAAAAAAGACCACCAATTTACAAACAGCTCTCTCCACCTATTATACTTATGCCTATGCATGGCTTAGCTATGGTGTCCACCCTTTGGGGAAACAGCACGGGTGCACAAACACTTTTCACCCTGCAAAAGAAATTGGTAAGAATCCTGGTAAACATTGATCAAACAGATAGTTGCAAACCTTTCTTTCAAAAACATAATATCTTAACCCTTCCCTGTATATATATTTAAGAAACATGCAAATTTGTGCGGAAATATCAAGAATTTTATTCAAAACGTGAAGACACCCAGACACGCTGTCTACTCAGACACCAATCTAGGCTAAACTAACCAAGTTCTCGATTAAAAATGCACTCTACAAGTCCCTATGCACTGTTCATGAATTTATATAATAAATTACCCGCACTAATAAAAAAACAAGAGAAAAACAACATATTAAAAAAAAAAAAACTTAGACAATTTTTGCTAAATAAAAGCTACTACTCGGTATACACTATTACATCTCTCAATATGTGTATTTATTTATCTCAGAAAATACCTACTTACATCATTATTATAATATAGTTTTAAGTAATATTAGATAACAAACAAGTGCTTCCTCTCTCCTAACTCACTTATTTTGCTGTGCCCGACAGGGTCCACATGATCTTGTAGCTGCAGGTCAAGTCATACATCCGTCCGCTGCCGCTGCCAACCGTGTACTGGCGCAGCGCGCTTTTTTTTTTTTTTTTTTGTGAATGGCATCTCGTAGTTGACCTAGAGAGGTCGAGACTACTTAACCGGACTATCCTGTGGCTGCCTTAAGAAAAACTCAAAGCCTCCAGCCAGGGGCAAAAAACTTACAGACTAAGCGACTACACGCTAAGGGCTCCCCCTGTGGGGAACGGGCCTCAGCTTAGGGCGTCGCTGGGGGGAGGACAGCAAGATGGGACAGGCTGGATCAGATTTGAATTATTATTATCAGGGGAGTTTAAAGCTACAGGCTCAGCTACGCCACCAGCTGGCACATCATACCCGAGCAAGGGACGGGGGGGAGGACGATTATTACGGGGTCGTCGCGAGGGACCTCGGCGGCGAGTTCGGAATGTCGATTTGTTTTTGTTCCTACGGTCCCTACTGCTCTCCTGGAGAAGAGTTATGGGGTCGTCGGGATCTGAGAGGACAAGCCTGGGGCGGCGGACCTTACTAATACGAGAGGGGACATAGCTAGCCGCCTCGACAACCAGAGGGTTGCGATGGTTGGTGGCTGAGTCGAAGAAACGCTTGGAATTGCGTTTCAAGAACTGGGAGATGGTGGGAATGTCGAGATCGACATGGAGGATTTCGTTCCGAACGAACCAAGGGGCTCCCGTTGCCTTTCGGAGGAAACGGTTTTGGAGGGCCTGCATCCTATGAATGAGGTGAGGTTTTGCGTGCGCAAACACTGAACCCGCATAGGTCATGATGGGCGAATGCACGCTGTATAAATGCGCAATTTGCACCTAAGTGACAATTTGCTACGTGCATTCAGAACGGAGTGGAGTCTACCGAGAGCGAAAGCGGCGCGCGAACGCACCTGCTTTATGTGCTCAGCGAAGGAGAGGTGGTGGTCGAGGGTCACACCGAGGTATTTGGCTCGCGTCTCCCAAGGGATCGGCTTGCCGAACATGGTGATCGGTCGGGAGGCGCAGCGCGCGCCGAGAGGGGATATTTATACGCGGCGCAGTTTAGCGCGCCCGAGGAAAGTGATCTACAACTGCGACCCGTGCGCCACCACACGTATTATTGAACAACTACATTTTGTCTATTTTGTAAATACATCGTAGGAAACCCACTACTTGTGCCTATGTATTTTTCTATAAGACCTGTACATATTTCTGTGTAACTTATGCCTAGACTGGATTATACCTAAGCTCATAACTACATCTGGAGTATCATTTACACTACCTAAGCGCTACAGTGGTGACCCCGACGTAATACTGATTTTGTGAAGACCTCCAGATCAAGTATTTACCATGCCTAACGAAGGAGGACCAGAAGTATCAGGTGTGTCGACGTCACTGCGCATTCCACCCATCTGGCGTGACAGAATACGTTTATGGTTTGCGCAATTCGAAGCCATCATGTCTCCGCAGAAAAAGGGTGATCAAGCCATGTACGAGTTCGTTGTCGGACACCTTGAGAGGCAAGACCTAGATGAAATATCGGACATCATTCTCCATCCACCAGAAAACCAAAGGTATGCCGCACTGAAGAGTCGGTTGCTCCAAGTCTACGAAGAATCTGAACAGCGTCAAGTACAAAGATTGTTGTCTGAGATGGAACTCGGCGACATGAAGCCTTCGCAGCTGCTACGTCGGATGAAGAACCTCGCCGCAGACAACATCTCCGACTCAGCGCTGCGGATCATGTGGACTAACCACTTGCCGCAATCCGTTCGAGCAGTCCTCGCTGTCAGCGATAATATCGCTAAGAAATCAGACATCCACGAGCTGGCAGTGATGGCTGACAAGATCCTCGAGCAGACGCAACCATACGGCACTGTCACGGCAGTTAGCTCCACTCCCACCACCTCGCAAGCATCTACGTCACTGGAAGAGAAGATCGACGCTCTCACACGAGAAATTGCTGAGTTGAAGACAAAACAATCGCAACAACAGAGCTATAGACGCAGATCGTTTAACAGGCGATACTCACGATCGCGATCGCGTTCGTCGAGCCGGACCAACCACGATCGCGCGCGAAACGACCAATCAGCGATCTGTTTTTACCATCGCAAGTTCGGCAAAGAGGCGAGAAGGTGCACGCGGCCGTGCAGCTACGAAGACAGCAGAAAACTAACACCTGCGTTGGCCGAGGCGGGAACCGGCGCAAGCAAATCATCTTACCGCCTATTTATAACGGACAAAAACTCACGTTTATCTTTCTTGATTGATACTGGCGCCAACGTATCCGTGATACCGAAGAGAAAAGGCGGGAACGCAGCACCAACCGATTTCTGTTTATATGCCGCGAACAACACAGTGATTCCAACGTATGGTGAAAAGACACTACAACTGGATCTCAACCTACGTAGACCTTACACGTGGAAGTTCATCATCGCCGCAGTCACCAAGCCCATCATTGGCGCCGATTTTTTAACGCACCATCAACTTCTTGTCGACGTAGCCGGCCGATGTCTCGTTGACAAAGTTACCAATCTAACCGCCAGAGCACCAGTCACCTACTCCGCCGAGCCTACTGTGAGAAGTATCGATGTTGATCAGCTTTATCACCGGCTACTCAGCAAGTACCCCGACATCCTTCGACCGTCATGTATGAAGGACACTCCAAAGCACCGTGTGGAACACCACATCGAAACTACCGGCCCACCAAGCAGCAAGACCAGACCATTACCACCACATCGATACCTGCCCGTGAAGAAGGAGTTCGAGACGATGATGCAGCAAGGAATATGTCGTCCCAGTAAAAGTCCATGGTCCAGCCCGTTACACGTCGTACCAAAGAGAAACGGTGACATTCGCGTATGTGGCGACTACCGCAGACTCAATGACGTCACTAAACCAGACCGCTATCCAGTTCCACGACTCAAGGACTTCACCTACCTACTTCACGGCAAGAAGATATTTACTACGCTTGACCTGAATCGTGCGTACCAACAACTGCCTGTATATGAACCGGACATCGAGAAGACCGCCATCACCACTCCATTCGGTCTATTTGAATTCCCTCGAATGTGTCCAGGTCTCAGGAACGCCGGACAGACATTCCAACGGTTCATTAATGAAGTACTCATCGGGTTAGATTACGCATTCCCATTCGTTGATGACGTCATCGTCGCATCAGATAATGAAGCATGCCACATCGAAGACTTACAAAAGGTGCTACGTAGATTAGACGACTATGGAATAACAATAAATCCATCGAAATGCGTCTTCAGCAAAGAAAATGTCAAGTTCCTGGGCTACGAAGTGTCAAGTAACGGAATTAAGCCACCACATGAAAAGGTCACTGCAATCACTGCCTACCCCCAACCAGTGACAATTCATGACTTACGTCGATTCATCGGAATGGTAAACTTTTATCGCGACAGCATTCCAAATGCCGCACACATACAAGCACCACTCAACGCGTACCTGCATAATGCCAAGAAGCGTGATAAAACTAAAATTGAGTGGAACACAGAAGCTTTACAAGCATTCGAGTTGTGCAAAGCCGGCATACAAAACGCAGCCTTGCTCGCTCATCCATCCCCATCACCGAACGACGCCATCTCCCTTATGTGTGACGCATCGAATACCTGCGCAGGAGCCGTACTACAACAACTTGTAAACAAGAAATGGATACCGCTGGGCTATTTCTCGAAAAAGTTCTCCGACACACAACAGCGATACAGTACATTCGACAGAGAATTACTATCCATCTACATGGCGATCAAACACTTCAGGAAAATGTTCGAAGGAAGAGAACTCATTGTTTACACCGACCACAAGCCGCTGACCTACGCTATTCGCAAGCCGCCGTCAGACAACGACACACAAAGACGCACTCGGCAATTGCTATTCATCAGCGAGTTCACTACGGACATTCGTCATGTGAGTGGAGTAAACAATGTTGTCGCCGACGCACTCTCACGCATCGAAACCGTCGACCTACCATTCAATTAACTACGATGACGTATCTCAAGCACAAGAAAGGGACAGCGATATACCCAACTTGTTGAAGCAAACAAATATTCAACTCAAGAAAATCGTCATGCCCGCTTCAAACAAGCCAATATTTTACGAAACGTCTACGTCACACATTCGACCGTACCTACCAACTGACTTTCGTCGCATCGCATTCAACGCCGCCGTGCACAATCCAAGTCATTCCGGGATACGAACTACACACAAGCTCATGCAACAACGCTATTTCTGGCCCGCAATGAACACCGACATTGGCAATTGGGCGAAAACGTGCATATCTTGCCAACGCTCGAAAATTCAACGTCACAACCACAGTGAAGTTGCAGCGTTCCCACCAAGCGAACGATTCCAACACGTACACATCGGTTGGTCCGCTACCCACTTCGTCGTCTGGACATCGCTACCTGTTGACAATGATCGACCGCTGCACACGATGGCCCGAAGCAGTACCTTTACGGGAAATCACTGCCGATATCGTCGCCAAAAAGCTATATGAAACGTGGATATCTCGCTACGGGTGCCCTGCAAGAATAACGACTGACCAAGGACGACAGTTCGAAAGCTGTCTATTCCGAGACCTCGCACAACTACTGGGAGTCGAACGAACCCGTACCACTGCCTACCACCCACAAAGTAGCGGCATTGTCGAACGCTGGCATCGAACACTAAAGACTGCACTTATGACTCGCCTACAAAATAGCAACAAATGGATCGCCGAGCTACCTACAGTACTAATGGGATTACGAGCCGCCGTGCGTACAGACACCGACACCAGCGCCGCGCAGCTCACCTACGGCCAAGCATTGCGACTGCCTGGGGATTTCATAGCACCATCACCAGCAGCGAAGTCAATGGATCACAACTTCGTCAATCAACTACATGACGTCATCACGAAGTTAACACCAACATTCAAATCGCATTCCAACAAGCGATGTATGTTCGTGCACAATGATCTACAAACTTGCAGCCACGTGTTGCTACGCGACGACACCATCCGCAAACCGCTACAACAGCCATACAAAGGTCCGTACAAGGTCATCGAGCGCAACGAGAAGTTCTTCACCATCCAACTACCAGGAAGAGCTAGCACGATATCGATCGATAGACTCAAACCGGCATTCACTATCAGCATTGAAGAGCACGACCACACGAGTAGTGAAAAGTCCCAGTCAGCTGCAGCTACCAGCGAAGATAACACCAGCCTACTCCCGGCCAACACCAACGAGCGCCGCACCAGATCAGGGCGATTAGTAAAGATGCCTGTACGTTTTCACTAGGGGGGGGAGTACTGTAGCTGCAGGTCAAGTCATACATCCGTCCGCTGCCGCTGCCAACCGTGTACTGGCGCAGCGCGCGCCGAGAGGGGATATTTATACGCGGCGCAGTTTAGCGCGCCCGAGGAAAGTGATCTACAACTGCGACCCGTGCGCCACCACACGTATTATTGAACAACTACATTTTGTCTATTTTGTAAATACATCGTAGGAAACCCACTACTTGTGCCTATGTATTTTTCTATAAGACCTGTACATATTTCTGTGTAACTTTCCCCCGACCGATCACCATGTTCGGCAAGCCGATCCCTTGGGAGACGCGAGCCAAATACCTCGGTGTGACCCTCGACCACCACCTCTCCTTCGCTGAGCACATAAAGCAGGTGCGTTCGCGCGCCGCTTTCGCTCTCGGTAGACTCCACTCCGTTCTGAATGCACGTAGCAAATTGTCACTTAGGTGCAAATTGCGCATTTATACAGCGTGCATTCGCCCCATCATGACCTATGCGGGTTCAGTGTTTGCGCACGCAAAACCTCACCTCATTCATAGGATGCAGGCCCTCCAAAACCGTTTCCTCCGAAAGGCAACGGGAGCCCCTTGGTTCGTTCGGAACGAAATCCTCCATGTCGATCTCGACATTCCCACCATCTCCCAGTTCTTGAAACGCAATTCCAAGCGTTTCTTCGACTCAGCCACCAACCATCGCAACCCTCTGGTTGTCGAGGCGGCTAGCTATGTCCCCTCTCGTATTAGTAAGGTCCGCCGCCCCAGGCTTGTCCTCTCAGATCCCGACGACCCCATAACTCTTCTCCAGGAGAGCAGTAGGGACCGTAGGAACAAAAACAAATCGACATTCCGACCTCGCCGCCGAGGTCCCTCGCGACGACCCCGTAATAATCGTCCTCCCCCCCGTCCCTTGCTCGGGTATGATGTGCCAGCTGGTGGCGTAGCTGAGCCTGTAGCTTTAAACTCCCCTGATAATAATAATTCAAATCTGATCCAGCCTGTCCCATCTTGCTGTCCTCCCCCCAGCGACGCCCTAAGCCGAGGCCCGTTCCCCACAGGGGGAGCCCTTAGCGTGTAGTCGCTTAGTCTGTAAGTTTTTTGCCCCTGGCTGGAGGCTTTGAGTTTTCTTAAGGCAGCCACAGGATAGTCCGGTTAAGTAGTCTCGACCTCTCTAGGTCAACTACGAGATGCCATTCACAATTTTTTTTGTGTAACTTACATCCCCGACCACTTTGACTCTATCGCTGACACGACGGCCGCGATCGACTCATTCACAGAACACGTACAATCTGTCCTGGACGATTGTTCAAGGGAAATTCCAGCGATGGAAGACCATCGCTGGAAGTTGCCGGACGATGTACGTGAGCTGCTGAATGAGAAGAACGCGGCTGTCCGTGCCTACAGCAGCTTTCCCTGCCACGCGAACAAAGCCCATATGCGCTCTTTACAGAGATCTGTAAAGAAACGCATAGAGGAGCTGCGTAACACTGGCTGGGATAAGATGCTGAGCGACCTAGAGCCTACCCACCTAGCCTTCTGGCAACTCCAGAGGAAGCTCAGATCCCAAGAGACTGCCTCTATGCCCCCCCTTATCCGCCCTGACAAGACCATCACTTTCGATGATGTCGACAAGGCTGAATGCCTAGCCGACAGTCTTGAGACTCAGTGCTCACCCAGCTCTCAACCTGTAGACCAAGCTCACCTCTCTGAGGTCGACGCGGAAGTCGAACGTAGAGCCTCCCTCCCTCCCGTTGAAGACCCTGATTGTCCCCTGCCCCCCGTCACTCCAGACGAGGTGCAGGATATAATCAAGGGTCTTAAACCCCGTAAAGCCCCCGGCTCAGATGGTATTACCAATAGGGTGATCCAACTCTTCCCCGCCCACCTTATAATGCTCATGGTCACCATCTTCAATGGTGCCATGAGCAACAACATCTTTCCTCAAGCATGGAAAGAGGCCACTGTAATTGGCATCCCCAAGCCCGGTAAGCCCAAGGCTGAGCCCTCTAGTTACCGCCCCATCAGTCTGCTCAATGTGCTCGGCAAAATCTATGAGAGGCTTATTTATAAGCGACTCAGAGACTATGCCGAGACAAAGGGTCTCATCCCTAACGAGCAGTTTGGTTTCCGAACGCAGCATTCCTGCGTTCATCAGGTCCACCGCATCATCGAACACATAAGCGTTGGCTTCCAACGTGGTTTGATGACGGGCGCTGTCTTCTTTGATATAGCGAAAGCGTTCGACAAAGTCTGGCACAACGGCTTATTACATAAGCTCTACCAACTTGGCGTGCCGGATCGTCTCGTACTCATCTTACGAGACTTTTTGTCGAATCGCACCTTTCGCTATCGCATAGAAGGAGCGCTATCCTCCCCCCATCCCATCCGTGCAGGAGTCCCTCAGGGCTCTGTGCTCGCTCCCCTCATCTTCACGCTGTTCACCAGCGATATCCCGAAAAGTAAAAAGGCGCAGTTAGCTCTGTTCGCAGACGACACGGCCATTTACTATTCGGGCAGGGACCAACACCCGATATCTCACACTCTCCAAACCGCAGTCGATAACCTCGGCGCCTGGTTTAGGAAGTGGAGAATCGAGGTCAATCCCGACAAGAGTCAAGCGGTCCTCTTTCTGAGACCGCGTCGCACTCGACTCGCCCCCCCGACCGATCACCATGTTCGGCAAGCCGATCCCTTGGGAGACGCGAGCCAAATACCTCGGTGTGACCCTCGACCACCACCTCTCCTTCGCTGAGCACATAAAGCAGGTGCGTTCGCGCGCCGCTTTCGCTCTCGGTAGACTCCACTCCGTTCTGAATGCACGTAGCAAATTGTCACTTAGGTGCAAATTGCGCATTTATACAGCGTGCATTCGCCCCATCATGACCTATGCGGGTTCAGTGTTTGCGCACGCAAAACCTCACCTCATTCATAGGATGCAGGCCCTCCAAAACCGTTTCCTCCGAAAGGTAACGGGAGCCCCTTGGTTCGTTCGGAACGAAATCCTCCATGTCGATCTCGACATTCCCACCATCTCCCAGTTCTTGAAACGCAATTCCAAGCGTTTCTTCGACTCAGCCACCAACCATCGCAACCCTCTGGTTGTCGAGGCGGCTAGCTATGTCCCCTCTCGTATTAGTAAGGTCCGCCGCCCCAGGCTTGTCCTCTCAGATCCCGACGACCCCATAACTCTTCTCCAGGAGAGCAGTAGGGACCGTAGGAACAAAAACAAATCGACATTCCGACCTCGCCGCCGAGGTCCCTCGCGACGACCCCGTAATAATCGTCCTCCCCCCCGTCCCTTGCTCGGGTATGATGTGCCAGCTGGTGGCGTAGCTGAGCCTGTAGCTTTAAACTCCCCTGATAATAATAATTCAAATCTGATCCAGCCTGTCCCATCTTGCTGTCCTCCCCCCAGTGACGCCCTAAGCCGAGGCCCGTTCCCCACAGGGGGAGCCCTTAGCGTGTAGTCGCTTAGTCTGTAAGTTTTTTGCCCCTGGCTGGAGGCTTTGAGTTTTCTTAAGGCAGCCACAGGATAGTCCGGTTAAGTAGTCTCGACCTCTCTAGGTCAACTACGAGATGCCATTCAAAAAAAAAAAAAAATGTGTAACTTATGCCTAGACTGGATTATACCTAAGCTCATAACTACATCTGGAGTATCATTTACACTACCTAAGCGCTACAATCTAATTATAAGTTTACCACCTAAGAATACCTACATGTGGAATGCAATAAAAGTATTGGGTATTGAGATACTTAAGGCACACCTGAAGTCCCTAGTTCATACAAACGAAATACCAAAATAATTTGTAAACCAAACATATTCTTAAGGCAGTGTGTATTTATTCCGATTGTATTACAGAATATCTAGGTTCCTAAACATATATCTTGAAAGGATACTGATTTGAAGACGAGATATGAGGAATTTCATCCCATGTGTAATTAGCGGATAATAGACTGACCTAACTAAAAAAATCGCAATCACTGACTTGTCTTACAAAATGGCATATAACTTAGTCAAAAAGCATAATAATAATGAAACAATGTATTTTAGGAACGATTGGTGAACTGATTATGGATACAGAAATTAGATATATTTTGAAGATATTTAGTTAAAACGAATTTCTTTGTACGCTTAACTCATTTTGGACCTGAAATATAATCGGTCAGTTTATTACTAAGCATGCGATATGATGTTGTAGCTACAGGAAAACGTTCTTGGCTTATTACCATTGGATCCCAAAATGCACCGGCGACGCTAGTGGGTCTCACTCTTGGAATATAGTTCAAGTGACATTTCTTTTTACTGTAATATAACCCATGTCTATAATAAGTCCATAACTGTTACCTACTTTACTATTTATCTCGATGCAAGCTGCGATCCAGTATGATCTAATAGCTAATAGCCTATGTCCTTCTCCAGGTCATGGTCTACCTATGTGCCAAATTACATCCAAATCTCTTCAGCTGTTTTAGCGTGAAAGCGTAATCATCAAACACTTTCGTATTTTAATATTAGTTAGGATAGTTAGGAGGATGAAAAACCGGTTTATCGACATTCTAGAAGTCTAGACTCACAAAATGTATTAGGTATTTACTTAAATTAAAAAAAACTTAATAAGACAAAAACTTAAAGACACGTGGCGCCATCTATTATCATTAAGAACGTTATTGTTGTTTGCCTCGGGAACAGTTCTTTTTTTCAGGATGAAAGGTACCCGATGTCCGTTTCTGTACACCAGACAACGTATATGCAAAATTTCATGATGATCGGTTCAGAGTGGTTTAGGCGTGAAAAGGTAACAAACAAACAAACTTACTTTCGCATTTATAGTACTTTTGAAGTGAGTGAGCTTTTTTAGGCGCCTTGAGTGATTTTAGACACCGCGACACCTACGCTTAACTTTTGACTTTTTTTTTTAAATTAACTTTTGACTTATGTCGACAATCCCCATGACTGCCTATTTTTATTAGTTTCATTTATCGATCCAAGCAGGGGATAACTTCGTTCGGATATTAATTTTATTCACGTTCCTAACGGATCCCACAAAGTGGGATCGGATCGGAACTAAATATTCATTTTATCCGCGCTCCTAACGGATCCCACATAGTGGGATTCGATTGTGGGCCCCGATGGCATAAGCCAAAATCTTCAGAATTTTGCAGACTAGAGTTGAAAGAAAAACTACAAAAAAATAATGAATCATATTATTTCTGTAAGTAGCTTTTACACGTCTACAAATCTTTAGCTCCTACGTTGCATTATGTAACGTATACTAAGTATAAACCTTCCTTATTGTTTGCAACTTTGTTGAAGAACTTCTTGTTGAAAGAATAATTGATAACATGCGTTACAAGCTGTGTATAGTATTGGTAGTTTCTAGAAAAAATATAAGGAAAAACAAACATACTCTTTGAGTATATGGTAGATTGGCACAGAAGGCACCCATTTTCAGAAGACTGAAACACACACATAGATACCATTAGGAACTGTGCTCTTCTTGCACAATGCGTCTGGGCAACCTAACAAAAATGGAAATTCTAACAACTTTTTAACTGACTTCAATAAAAAAACTTTTTAGCAAAAAATAAAACCGACTTCCAAAACAAAACACTACAAAGTGAAAAATAACTTTAATTTCGGTAGTCGGTGTCTTTGGTTTTGTGTTTTCGTTTTTTGCCACCGGCTTCCGAAATTAAAGTTATTTTTCACTTTGTAGTGTTTTGTTTTGGAAGTCGGTTTTATTTTTTGCTAAAAAGTTTTTATTTTTCACTTTTTAGTTGTGGAACCTACCCCACACAAATTCGAATACATAATCGAGCACAATAATTGTAGATATAGCCATGTAAATAACAGTGATAGGAAGGTAATAAAACATCATCACATCATCCACATAAAATAAGTGGGAAATATACGCATTATTGAAGCTAACTCAAAAACTCCCCAAGCAATTGTATAGGAAATTTATATGGGACCACCTCGGAAGTATACCCTTTCAAACAAAAAAATAATTTTCCAAATCGGTCCATCCGTCTTTGTGTCATCGCGTAACAAACATACAAAAAAAAACATACAGACGAATTGAGAACCTCCTCCTCTTTGAAGTTGGTTAAAAACAGGAGCTTATGCATTCGACGATTTTTTGTAAGTACATGTGTTTAAATCAGAAGATAATGTTCAGGAACACCCACTTCGGAAACTGTCCCATCCACACACGTATGGAACATTATTAATTCCTCGGTTGAATGAATGAATGAACACTTCGGAAACTGTCCCATCCACACACGTATGGAGCATTATTAATTCCTCGATTGAATGAACGAATGAACACTTCGGAAACTGTCTCATCCACACACGTATGGAACATTATTAATTCCTCGATTGAATGAACGAATGAACACTTCGGAAACTGTCTCATCCACACACGTATGGAACATTATTAATTCCTCGATTGAATGAATGAATGAACACTTCGGAAACTGTCCCATCCACACACGTATGGAACATTGTTAATTCCTCGATTGAATGAATGAATGAACACTTCGGAAACTGTCCCATCCACAAACGTATGGAACATTATTAATTCCTGGATTGCATAAAAACTGCACAGAATTGGATTTCTGTGTAAGTAATCGATAAAACCATATTTCCCGCGCATACCAATAGCACAGTCTATAAATCATACAGTCGTCCAACGAAGACGTCTAGACAGGGCAATCGTGCGGGGCGTGCGGGGCGAGACGGGGGAAGGGCAAAGTTAAGAAAGTGGTGAAACTAGAAGAAAGCAACAAAAAAAAATCCAGGGGCCAGGGCCAAATAAATTAGGGCTGAGTAAGTAGCAGATGACCCCACCTATCCACCATTTTCGTATGTTCAACGTTCTGCCAAACATCCTGTTTAATGTTGATGACGATGTTGATTGTTGATCTAAAATAAATTAATAAATATTGTTTACTTGAGACAACCCTAGCTGTTGCGACAATGCCTAGACGATGTCGGCATTTACCACGAGATCAAAGGCGTCTTCCTACTGTATCTTTTTATACTGTGCCCATAGGTATGTGTGGTGTTTGATTACATAATACCTCATCATAATACATATTATTTATTTATAATTCAATAGACTTATAAATAAATTATGTACTATGTAATCAATTATTATTAGAATTTCCACGTTTCTTTTCAAATATATTATGTAGAAGGAAACAGTTGTGCGTAGTTGCTTTACTACTTATGAAAACAAATTCCCAGTAAATTGCAACTTTACTAAAGTTAAGGGCTTTTAGCACACCTCCGAGACGAAAATAATGATGAGGAACCGCTACACGAATTCCGTTGCTAAACACTACTACATTAAGTTGCGATTCGAGTAGCGGAACATCATGCGAGTCAGTTGAATTGTAGCAATCGGAGCAAAATGTCGTGGCTTTCGACTTAGTAAATACAGTATACGGCTGGACCGATTTGGATGAAATTTTGTTTGTATATTTCAATGGGTTCCTGGCTGGTTTGAAAACACAAATATACCCGGTAGATGGCGCTGCTAATTCGGTACGAAGTTCGCCGGGCCCGCTAGTGTATTATAAATTCCAGAATTAATTCTCTCAATGTTGGTGAAAACCGCATCAAAGCCATTGCGTGGTTTAGAAGAACAACGCACGAAAAGCGCCTCGATTTATATTATGTAATAATAGATGTACTCTCTGAATCTTCTTCAATACCAAAGGAGATCATGCATTTTGTTCGGCGATTTGGGATAAAAAAGTCAACAGCCAGGAACGAATGAATATGGCGACAACACTGTAGCGTGAAACGCGTATTGTACGGTCAGTACTCAGCATTACCTGACCCCTCTTAAAAAGAAGAAGAATGGAAGAAGGGTCGGGTTATGCAGGTCACTGACGTACTACCAAAATAATAATTAGTTTTTCCTGTCACCGACGTTCTAATTCTTACTTGACATATCCCCAAACCCAAAATGTTCTCGACTTTGACGCCTTAGTGTAAAATAATGCGTTCTATGTATACTCTGACTTTTGCGCGAAAATACTTTTGCGCGATAAGACATTTACGTGACTGGAGTTTTGCGCAAATAGACTTTTGCACGACAGACACTTGCGCTAATCCATATGCCCGATCAAAATTCAAGATGGCGCCAACAAAATTCTTGTTTTGATCTTGAATTTTGATTTTGACCACAAAATCGTTGTTAGTGCCGTCAAAAATCATGAAAACGACACCCATGACGAAAAATTTGAAAATTTGTAGGTGGCGCCATCTTGAATTTTGATTTTGATCCCAGTTTTGTTATCAGCGACCTTGAAAACCATGAAAATGATACCCATTTCGAAAATAAATAAAAAACAAAAAAAAAACACAATAAAAATAACTATTGACGCCTAATTCGACTATTTACTTCCATCTGGGCAAATTCTGGGTGTGCTCAGCATCCCCTGCCCCAACCCTTTGAAAGAATACAGGCGTGATGTTATGAAGAAACTTTTTCGCGCAAATGTCCTTTCGCGCAAGTGTACCAGAACCCTTTAAAAATATTTAGCTATTATTGATGGCCGCTAAATATATATACATATATTTATATATAAGTATCCCAGAATGGGTCATCTCCTTTACTCATTCACATCGCTTAACATGGCGTTGTCGCATCACGCTCGCATAGGGCACACATAATTATGTACATTTGATTCACGTACAATCGTGATTGAATACGTTCATCGCACAGGAATCCCCGATCACAGACGTTTTCCTTATCATCTTATAAAACACCTTTAACTCTTTGTTACGATACTGCAATTTTTAACCAACTTCAAAAAAAATAGGAGGAGGTTCTCAATTCGTCGCGTATATACATATCGAGGGTTCACGGGCTATTTGTATTAAGCGACATGTTTGGAACTTTACAGGAGAGCATTTCAAAGTTTCATTATTCGGGAACATTGTAAAAAAGAATCAATGGCCTATCGACGACGGTCAATAATCAATAGTGTATATCTCCGTTTTTCACTTTTTAATGCAGGTAGATACGATAATAATAATAATAATAAAAATATTTAAAAATGTAAATCATATGTATATAATAAAAAATAAAGGAAATAATAATAATAACGTTTATTTTCTCCACCACATAATGAAAAATTTGTAGGTACAATACATAATTTGTGTATACAAACATACATTGATGTTGTGGAGACTGGAGCCTGTACTACGAGTAGGAATAACTCAATATCGGCCAGGATGTCGCTTAATACAAATAGCCCGTGAACCATCGATATATAGGTATTATTATTTTTTTATGTACCCAATTTCTTGGTCAATTGTGAAGCGATTTCGAAAATTCATTTTTTGTTTAAAAGGGTATGCTCTCGAAGTGGTCCTATTATCACCAAGTCAGAATCTGGTATGGGGATCCCATGGAAATCGAGAGCAATTCTCAAATTTTATAGGCACACATAAAACAATTTGGATATTTTTTATAGTAACCCGTGCATTTACTCTCAGAAAGCACCATTTGGTGATGTGGAACTGATGATAAAGACCACATATGGCCATCGAACTACTCAATAATAAGTATTTCACGGGTTGCGATTCGATTAAGTACTTTAATATTGGTTGCTAAGCAATTTATGCTCGTCACAACGCATATGGTGAAGTGGAGCTAATGGCAACTTCATCATCAGCTCCAGTTCTCCTGTTTCTTACCAGGAGAACTCCTCAACAATTAACGTCCCTACGTCTTCATCTATTAGTACATACATTAACTCACGCCTTCTGCCCATGGGGGTAGGCAGAAACCACAGAACACCACCTGCTACGATCCTTACATACTCTTTTTTACCCGACTACGGCGATGCAAAAAGTAGGGTTATAATTTTGGCCGTTGTGTATTATGTGGGTATGTATGTTCATCTTTTCTCTCATAAATTCTAAACTGCTTATCATAATTTGACGAATGAGGTATCGTTGGAATCGTCTTGATTGTACGCAGGCTATAAGCTAAGTGCCGTCACATTAAATTGAATATGGCGCCTTCTAATGGACAAAGTCATGAACATTTTTTTTTTTAAGATGCCGTGTTGGATTTCAAATGGAAGGGCTTAATTTGCACATTTCAAAAATATATTGATATTGACACGCAATTATAATATATCATACTAGTAGAGCCCCGTGGTTTCACCCGCGTAACTCTGGGAAATGTTACGCGGGTGACCCGTAGGAATATGGGGATGAAACGTATCCTATGTGTTAATCCAGGTTATAAACTATCTGAGCGCCAAATTTCATCAAAATCCTTTCAGTAGTTTTTGCGTGAAAGAGTAACAAACATCCATTCATCCTCACAAACTTTCGCATTTATAATATTAGTAGGATAGGACAGGATAGGACAGGATAGGTAGTAGGATAAGGAGGAAAAAACATTTTAGATAGTTCTCGTTCAGGCACCTACTTATCTATTTTAGTACAGTATCATTCAAGCATTGCCCACGTAAATATTGCCTAACCTCGATGATTGATTGATTTGCGCAGAAAACATATAGACGAGCCTCTAACAGGTCAAAATAATAACAATCAATTGAGCCAATAACGGAAATAATTGGTCAAGTTCAAAGCGAGGGCTCATGGTAATTAATACATAACACATGTTTAACGTTTTGATTATTTCCCCTCCTTTTTTATACAGGATAATTTTTTAAGTAGTTCGCAAACTTTCACAGGTTATTCTAACCATGAATACTCGTATGAACAACTTTCACTATGGGACCAAACCAGAAATCGCGAAAAAAAAATCAGCTGTTCAGTACATTTATGTTGGCATAATTCGTCAAAATGTACCGAAAGGCTGATTTTTTTTTTTCGCTATTTCAGGGTTGGTCCCATAGTGAAAGTTGTTCATATTCATGGGTAGAATAACCTGTGAAAGTTTGCGCACTACTTAAAAAATTATCCTGTATATTATAATTATGATACTTGTACATGTTATTATTATTACCTTCTTACATATCTCGGGACCCTGGGGTCCCGGATCTTTGGAAGGCATACGAGGGGCCGAAGCCAACTCGCAGAGGCCTCTTAGATAATTTTAAATGATGAGGAGACACCAACTGACGATTATCCCTATATGCACTATGGGGAACCCCCGGTTGGTACAGGACTATTGTTGTAAGTACCTACGTGGAAACAAAACATATTGGGCTATGGGTTTGGGTGGCTAAAGTGGATTGGGTAATTTGAAATATGGAAGAACTATGTCCCCTGCCTGACCAATGTTATATATTATACCTACATGTATAAAATGGCAGGGGGTGATTTGCACACTCGATAATGGGCCCCTGGAAACGGCCGCTAGCACATAGGGACGTAGCGATAAGGGGGCAACACTTCCTGCGGTACTCGAGAAGTGGATAGATATTCCACGGCTATCAGGACAATCCCGGAAGTACGGTCAAGATCCCTACCAGCACCTTACTGGAATACTTCCTTCCTCCGAGCACGTTTACTCTTGCGAATTTCCACTCAAGCTGGCCAATAAAGGCAAGAAAGAGTTGGGAGCTCTGTTCCTCATCAGTGTTCACTCCAGCCGGCCAATAAAGGCAAGCCAGAGATGAGGACAAGATTTCTCCCGGGAAATAGGTTCCGCTACTGCCCAACAGCTCGCCACATGCTGCCCTGCGGGTTTTGTGTCTCTCTTGGTCTGGCTCCTCATCATAGATCCATTCCGGCAAAGTAAACTCTACCGGCACAGACCTAAAATTTGGAGCGCGCAAGCCCCACCACGACGTCAACGTAGAGATACAGCGGTTGTTATTATTATTATTTTAAGACTTAGCTTTAAATTATGTTAATATATTTCATGAGAACTCTAATAACTTCTGTTTACTACGGATATGAACGATGTTCACTATCTTCTTATAGCGCCAATATAAAAGCTAGAGGTAATGATAGCACGGGCAGTGCGCGGACGCATACATCGTGGTCACGCAACCACGCCAAACGCATGCCACGGTTGAAAATAGAGCGATTTAAATTTCGAAAATTGCAACCGTTATTTGTTTTTTAAATAACATTCGAATATCAAATAGTATTATATTTGTTTTATTATTGACTTTTTTTTATAACAAACTATTTTTGCGTGATTTGAAAAGAATTTTGGTGTTTTTTTTTTTATAGTGGTGTTTTTTTTTATAAATAATAAAAATGGTGAACAAAGTGTATAAAGTTAGTTCTGCAAAAGAAGAGAAGGTTGGGAGCAAACACAATCAGATTCTAATGTCTATTGTTGGTAAGTAATTATTGAAATCATTCTATTTACAATCTGATGACAGTTTTTTTTTTCTTATTTGATTAAATGACGCAAGTACTTAGACACGAGGAGCTCGTGGCTAAGTAATAACAGCCGCACGGGTCGATCCATCAGGTTAAGCTACGCTTGCCGGGGTTGGTCCGTAGATGGGTGACCATCTTTACATACCGAGACTCCTCCGTGCCTCGGAAACCACGTTAAGCCGTTGGTCCCGGCTGTCAATCGTGGATCTTTGGCAGTCGTTACGGCTCGTCAGAAGCCCGAAAGTCTTACCAAGGGGTATCGTATTACCCAATAACTGGGTTGTGGAGGTCAGATAGGCAGTCGCTCCATGTAAAATACTAATAAAATAAAATGTAAAATACAGCTGCATCCGGTTAGACTGGAAGCCGACCCCGACATATTTGGGAAAAGGCTAGGCAGATTGATTGATTAAATGACGCAAGTAGATAGTTTTGTTTTATTTAAGAGGGTTGAGAAGCTGTAAATTTTCATACTAAAAGAGATAACGCTTTTCTCCCCGTAAGCATAGTCTAATGTTCATATTTTTTGGAAATGTTGTAGGTACAATGAAACACTAGGTCCGTACTTTTTTATTATAAAGAAATATTGCATACGATATAAGTTATTAGCATCTAAATATCTATATTTTTGACATAAAAACTTCCTCGAGCATTTTTATTTTTTTAAATTAAATTGAAGTACTAAAAACGAAAACGTCCAAACCTAGATTAAAGTGTACTGAATGTAATAAGACTAAAGTTGTCACATTTCGTAAAGGTTTAGGTGGGTGAAAACGTTATCGCCCGAAACAATATTTATGTAAATAATTGTATGAAATGTAGGTAATTGCCTCCAAGACTCGCGCCGCGTATCGCCACTTCACAATCCTCTTAGTAAAGGTTTTTTTGAAGGCTGCTAGATAGATTCGAGTGTTTTTTATTTAATAAACTACTCATCACTGCTGGTTTCCACTGCTGGTGTAGGCAGAATTGTAGGTTCCTGATGTTGTGTTTAGTTAACAGGCATAGAAATAGACAAAATGAACTGATATCCTGGGTCGGGCAGTGTTATGGGGTTATTCTAACTGGAATTTTTCAGTAGCAACCCGGAGCCTAGATCTGTGCCTGGTTGATAGCAATAGGCTCACCCCCTAATACATGAGACATAAGACGCCCACCAACCATGCGTAGTTCATACAAACGAAATACCAAAATGTTTTGTAAATCAAACATATTCTTAAGGTAGTGTGTATTTATTCCGATTGGATTACGTAATATCTATGTTCCCAAACATATATTTTGAAAGGACACTGATTTGAAGACGAGATATGAGGAATTTAAAATTTCTATAGAAAAATTATTTTCCTCATAATTCCTGTTTACATCCATGTTCTTATTTAATATATATTTGGGAACCTAGATGTTCTGTAATCCAATCGGAATAAATACACACTACCTTTAGAATATGTTTGATTTACAAATTATTTTGGCATTTCATTTGTATGGACTACGCATGCTCCGGGGGCGTCTTAAACATAACTGGAGAAATGTGGTGAAATAGTAAAAAAAAATTATAGAGTTAATTTAAAAAAAGAATGATCAAAAACAAAGGCAGTCTTGGGGACTGCCAATACAAGTGAAAACTTAAAACTATGCATAGCTACAGATTAGTGACGCGAAGCAATAAAATTTGTTTCTTCCAAAAATCGCTCAACACGCCTAAAAAGTTTTCACTTCAACATATTTTTTTTTTTTAATATCGCAGAGTTACGCTGAGATAGGAGTCATTTTGGTCTCGCACAGGTCTTTTTTTTTTTTTTTTGTTTTGTCTATTCAAAAAAATATGTTAATTAATTTTGATAGTTTTAAATGATCCTTTTTTCAGCCGACTTCAAAAATTGGGACTGTATTTGACACGTATGTTTGTATATCTGCGATTTTCTCAAAAAGTTATGAACCAATTTGCGATTGCAATTATTTTAAATTGCTTGGTCAGCTCATATAGGTAAACCCCAACTCAAAAATAACTTTAGTTTCGTAAAACGTTGGTATCATCTGAAAATTGTCATTATTGAGCGGAGTGAAGCATAGCTCGATTCCTCCCGACTCGTATAAATAATACTCGTATACTTAAATAATATATTGTTATTTGACTAACAAAATGACCTACAGATAATTATGGTCGGATAATATTATACAAGTGGCAAAATGAGATATGGTTGCACAGCACACACTTTTCCGAGTAGGTGCGACCCAATCAGTGCGACTCAAGTCTAATTCTACGTAGGTACCAGTCTCCCACAGGTGAAAATAGTTTTTAATCGACTTCAAAAAGAGGTTCTCTATTCGACCCGTATGTATGTATGTTTGTATGTCCGCAATTTTCTCAAAAACTAATGAACCAATTCTGATGACCCGTAATCTACATACTTTCAGGAACGTATTAGTATAATAGGTTGGGGAAAAAGTTTCTTCGCATTTTTTAAGAAAATTCAAAACATTTTTTAATATAGTTTATTTACATTTAACTAAAGTATGTAGGTACCATTTTGTTCGATAACTTTTTGCCATCTTGTAGGTAGGGACATAATCCCATTGCTATAGAAATTTTGGCACTTCTGGGCAAAATACCGCGACAAGTGGTTTTGGCAGTCCTCTCGTGATGTTAACCTGACACTGCCTAAAGAATTCTGAAGAGACCGAAACAGGTGGAAATCTAAAGGTGCAAGGTCAGGACTATACGGCGGATGCATTAACACCTCCCAGCCAAACTCTCTTAATTTTTGCTGAGTGGCTAAAGGTGTGTGAAGTCTAGCGTTATCATGATGAAAAACCACACCCCTTCTGTTGATTAATTCCGGCCGCTTTCTCTCAACTTCTTGCTTTAATCTCATCAGTTGTTCGCAGTAGAGTTCAGAATCGATGGTCCTGCCTGGTGGTAACAGCTCATAATGAATAATGCCCTTCCAATCCCACCACACACACAGCATCACCTTGTTCCGAGTTAACCCAGGTTTTGCCACAGTCTGTGAAGCCTGACCGGCCTTTGACCACGACCTTTTTCGCACGTTCTTGTCATACGTGATCCACTTTTCATCACCAGTTATCAGCTTCTTCAAAAATGGTTCGGTTTCATTACGTCGTAATAAAGAATCACAAATGAGTACACGGTTCATTAGGTTTCTTTCAGTGAGCTCGTGAGGTACCCAAATGTCGAGCTTTTTTGTGTACCCAGTTTTTTTCAAATGCGCCAAAACTGTTTTGTGGTCAATTTCCAGTTCTTCAGCTACGTCGTAACTACTGATATGCCGATCTTGCTCCACTTTTTCAAAAATGGCATCCATTTTATCCGTAAAAGAGCGACCAGAGCGACGTGCATCTTTGACATCAAAATTTCCGGATTGAAAACGCTTAAACCAAATTTGTGCTACTCTCACAGACACTACACTAGGTCCATAAACATCGCAATTTTTTTTCGCGGCTTGCGTTGCATTTTTACCTTTTTTGTAGTAAAATTTTAAAATGTATCGAATTTCTTCATTAGATTCACTCCTCTTGACGGTACGAAAAACAAATGAAAATCACACATTTTCCTAACTTGAATTTGGAATTATGTTCTTTAAAATTTAAACTGTCAATGATACCAAAACCAGCCAGATACAAATAGTATAGCCAAAGAGATTTTATTACAAGTTCATACATACTATAATGCGAAAAGACTTTTTCCCCAACCTAATATAAAACATTAGGTAATTATTCTCATGTACGTAGTTATATGCATAAATGTACTGTATCTCCGGCATTTCTAAGCGGATTTTGACGATTCTCATTTTCGTTCGTCTTGGGCTTCAATTCAACTAAAAATGTAATAATAAATTTACTTTAAAAAAGTAAAAACTGACTTCAAAAAATATATATATCCCAAGTAGTATGTACATACCTAAGATACGATTTTTTGAAAAAAATACTGTGTTTCTTAATTTCTAGTCACACTACCTATTTACTGCCTCCTATCGGCTAGTCAACGTACAATAACCGATGGAACAACAAATAACCGATGGAATTCATTTATTTGTGGCCGTGGTGAAGAATGTAAAAACGTAAAACAAAAAATTCTAAAAAATCTTATCCTGGGATATATATATATATAAATATATATATATATATATTTTTGTATTGTTTTAGAACGGTTTCATAAGGACTATTACATGCTATTTCATTGGTACCCATTCTTTACCGGACATCCTGTATACATTTGCAATATCCGCTCATACTTTTTAGCACTGCTAAAAAGTATGAGCACTTGTTTATTACTAATTGTCTATCTAATGCAATACCCATAATAGTATTCTTCTTCTTGGTCACTGAACCAGTCTGTTACAGCTGATTATGTTTGAGGTCGCTATAATCAATCATAGTGCACAAATGTATTAAATGCAGAGTTGATTTGTCATGGCGCCTAAATAATAATAAAATTCCCAAGGACATTAGAGACTACAATAGTATAATTAAATTCAAAAATAAATTATTTAAATTTCTTAACGTACACTCATTTTACTCAATAAAAGAATTTTTAGACTTAAAATGATTTTACTATGTTTTTATTATTTCTTTCCTCTTTACTGCTTTAAATAAAGTGTTAATGTCTGATTGAGCGCATTGGGAACTGTATTTATAATAGTTTATTGTTTAATTATTTTTCTTTTTATATTTTTTTTTATGCCTATGCCGAGGCAGAACACAGCATGAACTCACTGTATATTGTAAGACCTATATTGTAACCTGTGTATCATAAATAAACTGTTTGATTTGATTTGATTTGATTTGCATGTTTATTTAGCTATTTTTTAAATGGTATTTATGGTTATGCTAACATTACAATATCGAGATATGATGGGGTTTAAAAAGGACTAGTCTTATGAAAATATGCATAATTGTTTTATTATGTTAGTTTTCGTGTGTAGGTAAACTTTAAAAAACTTTAAAACTCTCTTCTCAAAATTTACAATTCTGTAGTTAGTGTAACAGTGAACAAAGGCATCGATAATGTTAAAATCCATCAAGCGCCAAATATTCAACAAAAAAAAATAAAAACAAAATAGAAAGTGTATTCCGTTGTGAGAAATTAGCAGGAATAATTAAATGTCCCAGCTGCGCCAAATATTCAGCAAAAAAATAAAAACAAAATAGAAAGTGTATTCCGTTGTGAGAAATTAGCAGGAATAATTAAATGTCCCAGCTGCGCCAAATATTCAGCAAAAAATACCAGGCAACTAGTGCCTGATGAACGCAACTAAACAAAGTTTTATAATGCCTAAAAGTATATGATCTAGTGCAGTAAACAAAAGCAGAAAAGTGTATGATAATTCTTCAGGATATATGCTAGTTAGATAGTGTGTTGAAAACATAATACTTACAAATGGAGATTACAATTACAAGTTTGGTTAAGATACCACCTATCAAGCCGCAGGTCGTGGGTTCGATTCCCATCCAGGACAAACATTTGTGTGCATGAACATGTCTGTTTGTTCTGAGTCTGGGTGTAATTATCTATATTAGTATGTATTTACAAAAAAAAAAGTAGTATATGTAGTATATCAGTTATCTGGATTCCATAGTACAAGCTCTGCTTAGTTTGGCATCAGATGTCCGTGTGTGAACAATGTCCCAGGATATTATTATATTATTAAATAATTTGATACGATAGAAAAATATCACGAAGATACCTCTAAAAAATTTTTTTTTACGATTATAAACCATACAGTGTTTTAATTTTTTAGTCCAATCAATAGATTATTTGTAAATAATAATTGCTTCATATTTTGCAATAAATTACCAGCGTTGTGTCATCGCGATACTCTTTTCTTTTTATGCAGTGACCGCACTTTAGGTCCTGTAGTTCCCTTAAGCAACTCTGATCAATATTGGGTTCAGGTTCAAGATTATATCATCATCTGCCAAGCCTTTTCCTAACTATGTTGGGGTTGGCTTCTAATCTAACCGGCTGCAGCTGAATACCAGTCTTTTACATGGAGCGATTGTCTGTCTAACCTCCACAACCCCAGTTACTGGGTAATACGATACCTCTTGTTAATACTGGTTATCAGACTTTCGGGCTTCTGACAACCCGTAACGACAGTTAAAATCTACGAATGACAGCCGAAACCAATGGCTTAACGTGCTTTCCGAGGCACGGGGTCTTGGTATGTAAATATGGTCACCCATCCACGGACCAACCGTGGCAAGCGTAGCTTAACCTGTACGATCGACCCGTGCGGTTGTTATTACTTAGCCACAAGCCCCCTTAGACCAAGCTTATATATAGATAGATACATAATGAACAATAGTAAAAATAACAAAATTATATCCTATCTTAACCAGGGCTCGGATACCGGTATATTTTTCGAAACGGTTTCGTCTTAAATACCTAAGAAACGATTTGTTTCGGTTACGTTCGAACGGAACGTTATAAATAACGTTTTTGAAGAACAACAAAATTTTAATCGTTTTCGATTAATAAAACGTTTTTAACCGTTTTATTGCATTTCTTGGGTTTTTCCGATACGAAAGTTCTACGAGTATTTCATTCAATGGTATTTCAAGGCCGCGCGGCTTAGTTTCGTCGTTTCACAAGTACTATCTGTGACTCTGTGAGTACGAGTAGGTGAATAGTGTGTGGTAGGGTAGGCAACTATCGAACTGGAGATCCCTGGTGTCAACAGTGGCCCTCAGCGTCGCTCGACGTTGTGGACGTTAGAGTGTCCAGGCAGGTCAAGTGCGCAGATCTGCGTTTAATGCACCTGGGGGACTCTGCAACTTCGGAAGAAGTCGCAGCTGCTGTTGCAAAGGCCAGAGAATGCCCGCTAGACCAAGTTAAGGTGGAAATAATTCGTCCGGGCTTCTCCGACCTGCGGACAGTACGGGTCAGCTGTCCCGTCACGGCAGCTCGAAAATTAAAAGATGGTCGCAGACTGGTGGTGGGCTGGAATTTGGCATGGGTCAGGCTTCTGGCAAATAAGCCCCTCAATGCTATAGGTGCATGAGAGAGGGACACGTTGGAGTTCGATTTACCTCAGAGGTCGATTGCTGCGGTCTTTGTTTCCGCTGTGATCAGCTCGGTCACAAGGCCAGCTCTTGCGGTGCCGCGCCACACTGTGTAGTGTGTGCGTCATTGAACAGGTCGGTTGACCACCAGACGGGCAGCAAGGCATGTACCGAGGGGTAAAAAAGTTGACTCAAATAGGAAAATTGGGTCCTCGCGCCCACTGACCGCTGGCAATAAAGCCGAAGAAAGGGTTGAGGGGGAGGCGATTGTTATGGACACCCAGGAATGGCCCCACACCTTCGTCTTCTCCAAGCGAATATCAACCATTGGGCCAGGGCTCAGGACCTTTTGCTCCAGAGCATGGCGGAGTGGTTGATCAACGTCGCTATCGTTGCCGAACCATACTTTGTTCCTCCCAGAGATGACTGAGTGGGTGACATTGATGGCTTGGTGGCGCTTATCTCGAGGCCGGCCGCTGGCACTCCGCCCCTGGAGACCGTCACCCAGGGGCGGGGCTTTGTAGCGGTCTTAGTCGAAGATATCATGGTCGTGGGGATTTATATCTCACCCAACCGACCTCTCGCCGACTTTGAAAGTTTCATCACGGAATTGGGCACAATCATCAGTCGAAGCCGTCCTCACCCTGTCCTTGTCATGGGTGACTTCAACGCCAAATCCACGACTTGGGGTTCCCCAGCAATAGATGCACGGGGTGTGTTACTGGAGGAGTGAGCGGTGGAGTCAGGCTTACTGCTCCTAAACCGGGGATCTGATCAGACATGTGTGCGGCAGTGGGGTGGGTCTATAGTGGACTTATCGTTTGCTAGTCCCGCTGTCGCACGCCGTGTTCAGGACTGGCGTGTATTGGAGAACGTGGAGACGTTGTCAGATACAGTTCGACGTCTCCGCCCAGACCTCGAATGGCCCGCGGCCCCAACCGGGGTTGAGGATGGCTCGCGATGGGCGCTCAAACAACTGAACCGAGAAACCCTTCTGGTTGCCTCAATCGTGAAGGCCTGGTTGGACTCACCTGTCAGGTCTGTCGATATTGACGAGGAAGCAGAATGGTTCCGGGAGGCCATGACACAAATCTGTGATGCTGCGATGTTCAGTTCAGTCTCCATCTGACAGGCGCCAGGTGTATTGGTGATCGCAAGACATTGCGCATTTACACCAGGCAGCGATGAAGGCGCAGACGAACACCAGAAGATATGGTAAGAGAGGCGGAACTGTACGATGCGTGTAGAGTGGCGAAGAAGGCTCTTCAGCTGGAAATAATAGGCTTGGGCCCAAGCCCATAAAGAATTGCTGGCATTTGTAGAACGTGATCCGTGGGGGCGTCCTTACCGTTTGGTTAGGCGCAAACTTTGCTCGTGGATGTCTCCACTATCCCCTAACCTCCACCGGCAACTGCTAGAGAGAATAGTGAGCGCTTTATTCCCCTCACAAGCGAGCACACACCACCGCATATGGTTCCGCCTACTATGGTGCCCAACTCGGAAAATGACGATGGCGACGCGCCTGAAATGACACAGGTAGAACTAAAAGTGGCAGTACAAAAGCTTCAGGCCAAAAACACTGCTCCAGGAGTTCCTGGAGCAGTGTTTTGTGACGGCATTCCTGGCCGTGCATGGGTTCTGGCCATCAGGAATCTCTGGCCCCGATTAGTGGGACTCTTGAGCACATGTTTGGAGAGACTGGAAAGCTGGTCCTGTTGAAAATGGAAGGGCGGCTTGCGGACTCACCATCCGCTTACCGGCCCATTGTGTTGTTGGGTGAGGTGGGCAAACTCTTCGAGAGAATTATTGCAGACCGCCTTATCTAACACATGACAAGAGAGGGGCCCGATCTGGCAGATAACCAGTTTGGTTTCCGTCAGGGGCGCTCTACAATAGACGCGATGATGCGCGTGAAAGTCCTGGCGGAGGAAGCAATGGCCCAGGGTGAGGTCGTCTTGGCAGTGTCTTTGGACATTGCCAATGCCTTCAACACTTTTCCCTGGAGTAACATTAGGGAGTCACTCTGATATCATAGGGTGCCAAACTACCTCCGCCGCATTATCGGGGCTTATCTGACAGATATGTCATCTACCCGGATCGAGAAGGATGGGGTTGGCGAGAGATGTCGTGTGGTGTTCCACAGGGTTCGGTTTTGGGGCCACTCCTGTGGAACATCGGATACGACTGGGTGCTGCGCGGTGCACTCCTCCGTGGCGTCGGCGTCATCTGTTACGCCGATGACACGCTGGTAATGGCACGGGGGAAGACGCTCCGGCAGGTGACTGTCTTAGCAACAGCTGGGGTTGCGCAAGTCGTAGGCAGGATCCGGCGATTGGGTCTCCAGGTGGCACTGCATAAATCGGAAGTCATTTGTTTCCACGGGCCCCGGAAAGCGCCACCCTCAGGATCCAACACAATAGTAGGAGGTATTCACATCGGTATCAAGTCGACGATGAAGTACCTAAGACTCGTCCTCGATATCCGGCGGAACTTCGGGCCGCATTTTCAGCGGTTGGCTCCCCGATTGATGGGCACCGCGAACGCACTCGCTCGTTTGCTGCCTAATCTTGGGGGGGGGCAAATACTTCCTGCCGGAGGCTCTATGTTGGGATCGTACGGTCCATGGCGCTCCATAGAGTGCCATGGATCCTGGCCAATCAACCACGTCAATCAATCAATTTCAAGTCTAGGAAAAAATACTTCCGGAATTATAAAATATCAAACTTTGATAAAATAACCTCAACTTTTGCACTATTTTGTTGTTTTTGACATAATTTTGACAGCAGGTGTTGCTATTTCATGGAGTTTTGATTTTGCAAATCAAAATCAAAATCGAAACCAATTTTTTTTTAAATTAGCACTATTTTGCGTTATCTTACTTGGGTTTAACAATTTCACAGTGATTTGAGTTTTTTTTTTTTGGGTGAATAACTACGAAAATGTTGATTTTGTGACAATGCAAAATTATTATTTTTATCCTGATGGTATCTGCTAGAGGTGAAACGAAACACAATATCTATAATTTGCAGCCATTCTTCATCCATCTTTAAAATAGGTCGAATCTGTTCAAAAACCGAGTCAGGCTCAGGGCACCCGACTCTACGTAGTCTTTTGGCTGCTACCCCTAGAGTGTATATAAAAATCCGGAGTCGCGAAGGGAAAGCAGCCCCCCGCCCGCTGTAACAAAGCATGGGCACCCGTGCGGGCTGTAGCAGCTGAAGCAAGCCGAAGCTACGGAGGTGAGCATGGATGTCTATCTTTTGTTACGCAAGGGTGATGGCATTCCCGCAGCGCCGGAGACGTTGCAAAAGCAACTTTAAAGGGTTTTGAGGTTAGGTTACAATAATTTGTTTTTCTCAAGAAGGGGTGCGTTATCTTTCATGGGAGTGGTGCCAGGTGAAAGGTTGCACCCCCTACCCCCCACCCCTCCTCCTGCTATACGATACTAAATGTTTACCAAAAGCTTAACAAAACATAAACTAAGATTTTTAAAAATTCATAAAAAAAGACTATGCATTTCCTAAACTTCCCCCATGCAGGGAGGGGATCTCTACCCCTCCCTGCATATACAGGGTTATTGGGAAAACACCAACAATTTCTTAAGGGGTCATTATACTCATCATTATGAACAACTTTTACTATGGGACCAAACCTGAAATCGCGAAAAATTCAGCTGCTCAGTACATTTATGTTTGCATAATTCGTCAAAATGTACTGAACAGCTGATTTTTTTTCGCGATATCAGTTTTGGTCCCATAGTAAAAGTTGTTCATAATGATGAGTACAATGACCCCTTAAGAGGTTGTTGGTGTTTTACCAATAACCCTGTATATCCTTATATAAAACTCCTTCCAAATACATAATTATGTGCTTTAGTTTTTAGCCCACGTTTGCACGGACGTAAAATTATCCCGGCGGGATTTTATCGCGCGGCTGCGTTCTGCGGAATAAACCGGTTTTTGAAAACGTTCTCATATCGTTTTCGTTCCGAACAAAATGTTGTACAAAGAATTGTTAGAAACGTTTTAAAAACGTTATTTTAAATAACGTTTCCGAGCCCTGATCTTAACCACAGATTAATACAGATGGGACACTCCGCAAAATCATTTAAATAAAATGCGACTCTTGCTACGACACAATAAAGTGCACACGTTACTCATATACCTTCCGACTGAATGACCGTGCGAGCCGGCCGGTGCGCGGCAGCCCACACTGAATTGGCCCGTCAAGTCGAGCCTGCCGCGTACTTGTTTGTAGCTTCATACTTAAACTTCGGAGTGTCCCATCTGTCTTAACTAGAACTAGTCAGAAACTAAAATAAGGCGTCGAAAAATTCATCCGCATCGCTGTCGACTTATATCGACATAATGAATAAATCTTTCACCTACTTCCTACTCACGATTTTCCACGAACAAGTTTATGAACAAAAAATTTCCATATGAAACCCCATGTTCTCAGAAAACAACATATGTACATACATTGTCATTTTCAGATGTTACGAATGCTGTTTATTTCCTGATTATATTTTTAGAAGCATTTGTTTGCGCACGTGATTCCTCAAATAGAATCATAAAAACATTGGATGCGGCATATTTTTCGTTGATTACTGGAATTGGAAATTTGGTTACCTGTGGTCCCTCCGAGAAATACGAGTACAATGCTCCCGAATTAAAATGGTAGTCTCGAAAATATGCTTCACGACAATAACAAACAATATTTGTAGATTTGCCGTGGTTTGGGCTGATTTCTGAAGTCAGACCAAACCACTACAATTCTAACTTAAAGAGATGTATTGATGATTCTTATGGTTATACGATAAATGTAAATACATATTTCTTATTGTCGCGAATCATATTTTCGAGACTATCATTTTAATTTGGCAGCATTGTTTTTCTCGGACGGACCATGGGTAACAAAATTCCATTTCAAAGGTCCCTTCCCGGGACTACGGCAGCGACCACGGGTATAAACGAAATTTTTACCGACTTAAAAAAAAAGAAGGTTATCAATTCGACACGTATGTCATCATCATCTTCCTGCCCTTATCCCATGTTACTTGGGGTCGGCGCAACACGTTTTCTTCTTCCATTCTCCCCTGTCAACCGTCACGCTATCATCCACTCCCTTCTCATTCATATCATTCTTCACACAATCCATCCCATCTTTTCTTCGGCCTTCCTCTCCCTCTCTATCCATCAACATGTATATTCATCACTCTTTGAGTCACATACGTTTCGTCTCTTCTCATCACATGCCCATACCAAGCCAAACGATTTCCTTTCAACTTTTCTGTCACTGGCGCCACTTTCAAACTTCCTCTTATATACTCATTTCTTATTTTATCCATTCTCGTCACTCCACACATCCATCTCAACATCCTCATCTCCACTACATGCAATCTTTTTTCATCCGTCTTCTTCACGGCCCAGCATTCAGACCCATAAAGTACGACAGGCCTTATCACGGACTTATAAATTTTCCCCTTTAACTTGAGGGGCATCCGTGGGTCGTAAGTTGTTCCTGTGACCTGTCGCCATTTCATCCATCCTGAGTTGATCCGGTGCGTTACGTCTCGGTCTACTTCACCATCTCCTTGGACAAGCGACCCGAGGTACCGAAAGTCGGAACAGATCGATAAGGGCGTTCCGGCGAGAGATATGGGCACAGGACTGGAGAGACCGCCAAAATCACAAAACAGATACTCAGTTTTGGTCGACACGTATGTATATATGTAATATTATTGGAACTGCAATATATTCACATATGATAATCTATTAGGGCTTCCAAACAAATATACAAAATTTTATAGATGTATGAATGTTTGTGTGTTATTTTTTTATATTTTCTTTTTCACGAAGTCTTTGCCTAAAATATCTATCGATCTCATAGATAAAAACAGTAACCATTTTACCCACAGTATTTCTGAAGTAATATTTATTAAAACTATGATAAAATTAGAGATTAATCGAACATATACGTATAGATACAGGTTTTTATTTTCTAAAGTTGCTAGATACAAATCCTATCTAAAATTTTAATTTATATTTAATTGGGATATGATCATATAAACTGTTCAATGTGGCTACCATTTCATGATCTGAGCACAGCAATCCTTTTTAAACTTCAAACACTTTTTCAATTCTGATGTCATTAAAAATTTCTTTAAAATTTTGCCCACAGTTCCTCTTAGCGTTTTTCGTGGCTAAGTAATAACAGCCGCACGGGTCAATTCATCAGGTTAAGCTTCGCTTCGGGGTTGGTCCGTGGGTGGGTGACCATCTTTACATACCGAGACTCCTCTGTGCCTCGGAAAGCACGTTAAGCCGTTAGTCCCGGCTGTCATTCGGGGATCTTTGACAGTCGTTACGGGTCGTCAGAAGCCCGAAAGTCTGACAACCAGTTACAATCTTACACAGGGGTATCGTATGACCCAGTTGTTTATGCAGAACCAACAATTTTTCTTTTCTTTTTTTCTTTTTAGTTACTGGGTTGTGGAGGATAGATAGGCAGTCGCTTGCATGGGAAGCCGTCATCTCCTTCTGCGAAGCAGTAATGCTCGCGAAGGAGGAGGCTGAACGCGTGAGGAAGAGGCAATCTTTGCGCCCTCACGCCCCTAGTCGCCGCAGGAGACGTCCTGGGCGTCGAGAATCGGTAGTCGATTCCCGGCCAGCGTAGGCGTGGGCTTGCGGATGGCGAGCAATGGGTAGCTCGCCGTCCGGTAAGGACCAGGCCCGGGTCGACGGCGCGTTGTGTACCACGCGCGCCTCAAAGAGATGTCAGCAGTAGCTGAAGGGTTCCGCTAGGGCCGATGCCCGCCAGGGTTGCGGGTTGTTCGAAAGAGTTACCGTGGCCCTGGCACAGGCAACTGAAGGAACACGGGTGGGTTTTAGTCAGTAGAAGTCTGACACGCGCTCCCGCTCCACCCAGAGCGGGAGAAGTTATTTGATGATTTCCCATCCAAAAAAAAAAAGATAGGCAGTCGCTCCATGTAAAATACTGGTATTCAACTGCATCCGGTTAGACTGGAAGCTGACCCCAACATAGTAGACTAGGCAGACTAGGCAGATTGTTGTTACTTTCAGCGTTTTGCTCTAGCACCTACAGTTCTGAATCTACCCAAACTGGCGCGAAAACATCACCATGTATAGAACTCTAAATCATCATCATTGTCGTTTAGTCATCAAATTAATTTCAATCAGTGAAATGGCACAACCATTTTGGGCTCTATGGCTTTAATAGAAAGCCCAAGAAAATAAAACGAATTGGGTTAAACAACCAAGCGATTAAAGTAGGTTGACAATAGAAACACAACACAACAGATGTATGAATGATTACAAAATTATTGTTAATTACAAATTATTATAAAATAATTATGTTATGAATTATTCCAAATTCCGAAAAGGTTATCATTTTATCAACCACACCACAAAAATTTACGTCAAAAAAAAATTACTAATTTGAGTCTCCTTCCTTTAAGTCATTCTTCTCAACTGAAAAAAGTAGGCAATATTATTACAAAAGTTTGGCCTACAGAGTATTTCTTACATGATTGTTCTAGACGGCAGTACAATCCGTGCCAAATTATTTATCACCACGTGGACGCTCCTGACATTCTCATCTACGATGTTTATTTTATGGCGTCAAATAAATAATTAATTGCATAGTTACAAATAAATGAAGTAGAAAAATAAACGAACATACGAGTTGAGTTGATAATCTAATCTTATTAAAAGTTGATTAAGCTTTGAATTTTATATTTTCGACTTCTATTATGCAAAAAATAATATTTTTCGACTTACTCTTTCCGAAAATTCGACTCAATGTTTATTTTAGAAAAAAAAAATTGCGACTCTATATTGTTTTCTGACATACATGCCGATGAAGTAGCACACAAGCACAGTAAAGTAGATATAACGATGTATTTGTTGTATTTTTTTATATGTTGTATAATTTATGAGAAAACCTACATGTCCTAGAACGAAAAATTCGAAGACAACTAATCAACCCGCACTGGGCTCGCGCGGTTGATTACGGCCCTCTCCCTCTCACTGAGAGGAGGCCTGTGTCCCAGCAGTGGAAAAGTTATAGGCTGAATATGCTTAGGTTAGTAGTTAGAAAACCCATGCTGTAAGAACAAGCCTTGACTCAGTCATCGTAGAGTAAAATATAATATTTTTTCCCATAGCTATTGTATTGTAAATTACTTAATTGGAACATTAATTGTCTTGTGTATTATTAAGGAGTGGGAGAACACAAGTATTGGACAACAGAAGATTGGGAAAAGGTCCTCTGGACGGACAAATCTAAATTTGAAATTTTTAGATCCAAACGAACAGTTTTCGTACGGCGGCAGTCAAACGAAAGGGTGAATGCTGCTTGCTTCAGTTAAACACGGCGGGGTGTCTGTGATGGTTTGGGGCTGTTTTGGTCGCTCCGCCGTTGGAAGGAATCTTAAAAAAGAAGGTTACAAAAAGATATTGGAGAATAGCTCAGTGCTTTCTGGAATCCATTTAATTGGTCCAGGATTTATATTTCAACAGGATAATGATCCGAAACACACTTCAAGACTATGCAAGGACTTTTTAAAAAGAACAACAACACGTGTTGAAACTCATGATATGGTCTCCACAGACTTGGACCCGACAGAACTATTGTGGGATCAGCTGGATAGACAGGTGCGGAAACGTTGTCCTACATCTCAAGAAGACTTGTGGCGAAAACTGCAAGACGAATGGCAGAAGATAATCAAGACAACATTGGAAAAATTAGTAGCTAGGTTGCAAATGGCCAGTTATGTTTAAATTACATGTGATTTAAACATAACTGGTGAAATTTGGGTATACTATAGGTTCACCTGTGCCTCACAAAAGTAGGTGAATCAATCTACCTAGCATTTTCCCAACTATGTTGGGGTCGGCTTCCAGTCTAACCGGATGCAACTTAATACCAGTATTTGACATAGAGCGCCTGCTTATCTGACCTCCACAACCCAGTTATTGGGTATTACGATACCCCTTGGTCGACTGGTTGTCAGACTTTCGGGCTTCTGACGTCCCGTAACGACTGCCAAAGGTCCACGAATGACAACTGGGACCAACGGCTTAACGTACTTTCCGAGGCACGGATGAGTCTCGGTATGTAAAGATAGTCACCCATCTACGGACCAACCCCAGCAAGCGTAGCTTAACCTGATGGATCGACCCGTGCGGCTGTTATTACTTAGCCACGAACTCCTCAATAGTAGGTGAATAATACACCTAAATGTTTCTCGTGTATCACTCCGTCCATTAGTGAAAAACGTATGAAAATCCGTTCGGTAGTTTTTGAGTTTGTCGCGTTCAGACTGACAGACAGACGCGGCCGGGGATTTTGTTTAGCTGGGGTCTATTATAAAATCACTATTTTAAACGTTTATAAATCCTGTAGACCTAATAAAATCAAACACCAAAAATTATGTTTACAAAAAAACCAAATGACCATCGATTCCAAAATCGAATTGCACTTCTCAATTCATAGACACGTTACGAATCAAAGACGTGAGTCATAGACGAGTTCTGTTACATCTAAAAATATCTCAATCGTACCTCGAGGTACCAGGGACGCATACCTGCATAGCTGTTTAGTCCCAAGTAAGGCATGGGCTATATTTACTCTAGGATACCTATTTTAAGTAGACAGCCTTTTTATCGAGTTCAACGGACGGAAAGATTAAATTATCTGTACAATAACTATTTGATAACAGAACAGATAAAAAGTGGACCTCTTTTTATTAAAAAGCTTTTATTACCTTGGTCTGTATCTATGTAACGGAATCTTTGAACGTGATTTTCACCCATTTCAAAACGTCGGATTAAATTGAAACTTTGTATGTATATGTAGTTCTGATGACAATACAATTATATAATTTGGTATCTTGGGGCTGATCTGATGATGGAGCCAGGAGGTGTATAGTGGAACTCTTCAGTGGCTACTGGTAAACCCCTCGAGTTTGGGCTCATATGATCTCATTTGATGAAACCATTATTTTGTACAATACAGAAATTCAGATGATTTGTGAAGTCGTAAACACCATGCAAAGCAGGCGCTAGTCATTTATAAAATCGCCTTTATCTAACGCACAATTATGTCCCATTCCAGTATGTATGCCGATCCTGGCGTACGGAACAGCCATGGGATGGATATCCCCCAACAAGGCGCTGCTCATGGGGGACTATTCCCCGTCGAACTCCCCCTTGTCTGAAGAGGACGTGTCCTGGATGGCTTCCATCATGTTTATCTTTGCACCTATTGCTGTGTTCGTGTATGGGGTCGCCGCTGACAAGTTTGGAAGGAAGAATGCGTTGTTGTTTGCTTCTTTACCTATTTCTGTAAGTACATTGTGTTATTATCGGTGAATATACAAAATTGGGGTCAGGAAGGACCTATTCCTTATGCAATGCTATAATAGACCACCATCTTTGCCTTTTTGGGTGTCGTAAAAGGTAGGTTGTGCAATTACAGAGGGATGGAAAGTCACCCGTCACACAGGGTAGCCCAAAGAAAAATGCAATTTTGATTTCGCGCGCATTTCTAAACGACAAAATGGCGGGGCGCAAGAGCGGTAGCAGTGCGTAGCGCGGGCTTTGAAATTTTAGTCACCATGAGTCTTTACTCAGGAGAGCAGCGCACGTTTTGTGTCCGCTCATCATACTAGAATGGTCGATCTTACGTGACTGTTCGACGGCTTTACCGTGCTGAACTTGAATTACGGTACATCAGTGAGTGTCCAAGCACTAATTTAATTAAGCAATGGATTGAAATATTCGATAGGACAGGATCGACGCAAAAAATGCGGCCTCGCGATCGGCAAAGAGTATCACGGACCGACGAAAACATTCAGCGAGTTCGAGAATCTGTACGCGCGAATCCACGAATGTCATTTTAGAGCGCTATACTGCCATGCTTAGAAGTTTTTTGATGGGGCGACGTGTCACACTTCAAATGAGAGCATCGAGGTGGTAAGAGACATGTTCCCACAAAAATTAATTTCACACAGGGATGATATCTCCTGGCTACCAAGAAGCCCTGATCTCACTCCAGCAGACTTAGTTTTGTGGAGTTCCCTTAAGAGCAGAGTATACTTAAATAATCCAACAACTCTGCAGCAACTGAACCTGAACATTCTCAAGAAATGGAATCCATTTCGAGGATAACTCTAACGAAAGTTTTCCAAGATTTTGATGCCAGATTGGAATAATGCTGTAATCTTCAAGGATATCACTTGGACGACGTAATTTTTAAAAAGTAAATTCCATTTATTTTTCTTTTAAATTGTAATAAATAAAGTTCTACAAAATTTTACAGTTTTTTTTTCCCTCGAATTTTCAAAAGTGCATTTCTTTCTGGGCCACCCTGTATAACCAACATACAGCTATCACTAATCCGTGTACAAAACATGGCTAATTGGCTATGTTGATAACGGTGCCCTTGCTACCTTCTGACTACTACTATCTTCACAAATTCTTTAAAAAATAAAGGGTGTCTCAATAAGAGTGCACTATTTAATTTTTTTTTCCGTGCAAGTGGTAACTCTGAAATTTTACAGCTGTCACCTATGATTGTTCCGATTATTATAAATGGAGGCTACATAAAAGAAGAACGAGTTAAATCATTGTGCAAACCCATTTCAAAAATGGGGCATCTAGGACCGCTCGCACTCGTTACAGGAACATGATAACGGAGTTCTTGTGTCCTCAACTGGACGGCATGGATCTGGACGACATGTGGTATCAGCAGGAAGGCGCCACCTACCACACGACGAATGAAACCATCGATTTATTGCAGCAACGATTTCAGACCAAATCATCTCACGAAATTCTGATTTTAACTGGCCACCAAGATTATGTGATTTAACACCGTGCGATTTCTTTTTTGGGGTCTTGTGAAATCTCGGGTTTATGCGAATAAACCAGAAACAATTCCTGAGCTCAAGGCCGAGATTCATCGCGTCATCGGTGACATAAGCCACATCTTTGTCAAAAAGTCATCAAAACCGGGGCCATTTGCCGGATATTTTATCCCATACTTAATCAGAACTTTTATAGTAAAAATTTTGTAATGAGTTTTCACAATGATAATGCGTTCTTCTTTTGTATATCGCTCCATTTTTAATAATCGGAACTATCATAGGTGACAGCTGTAAAATTTCAGAGTTGCCACTTGCACGAAAAAAAAATACACGAAATTTAAATAGTGCATTCTTATTGAGACACCCTATAGTTGTGACCAGAGGCTTGGTTTTCTATATTGTTTTTCTACGCCAGAGACGCTAATTAGTAATAGGAAGGTGCAAACCGATAGTGTAAACATACCTATCCAACCCGGATTAGGTTGGATAGGTATGTTAGCACCGTAGGCTTTCTTTCCATCATTACAAATTTTGCATTCCTTGAAATTAAATCGTCGAACCAGAAAATGCTGCTTTGTTTGTTTGTTTGGAATTTTATTTTTAATCCTATTCTTATACCACAGATATCCTACTATGTTCCATGAATTTTAAAACAAGGTCCTATCCACAGCTCGGCTGGGCCGTAAAGCTGATGTGCGCGCACCCGATCGCGCTGATCGGCGCCCGCGCTCTTATTGGATTCGGTTCGGGAGGAGGCTTCGTGGTGTGTCCTCTTTACGTCAAGGAGATCAGTGAGGACAGCATCCGAGGCATGACTGGTACCTTCGTTATATTCTCACAGGTTAGTAATAAAAATTGTAGTACTTATCCTATCTTACTAATTACTAAGGCTTCGCGAGGCGTCGCATCGTCACGCGCGCCGTTCCCTGTTAGTCCCAGGAAATATGAATTTAAAAATGGAATATTTTCGAATACATAACATAATATTGTATTCCTCGAAGGGTTAGGCAGAGCTATTTATAGTACACCCACATTTCGCCAGTTATGTTTAAGTCCCATGTAATAGACGGCGAGCCTATTGCCATCAAGCATTTTTTCAGAAATTCCAGAGGGGAAACCCAATAGCACTGTCCGACCTGGGAATCGAATCCAGGACCTCATGCTCAGCAGTAGCGCTTCCGACCACTAGACATTTTCGAATAGTATCCAGATAATTCATTTGAGCATGGATGAATGATGGTGAATTTATTTATGATGTAAAATATAATTTAAAAAAAAAAAACTGGCCAAGTGCGTGTCGGATCACGCACAATGAAGGGTACCGTAGTTGGGATGAATTTATCACAAGAACAAACTTAACATTGTAGTTGAAAAACATGTTCTCCCATACATTCCAACTGCAAATGTAAGTTTGTACGCGCAATATTGAGAGATTTATCATGTTATTTTAAAACTATAGACTTCTTATAGGATTTCCTGTAATCTATAGGTTTAGAACTATTTTCTGTATTTTTTATTGAAAAAAATTTAGTCTATTTTTCTTAAATAACTTTAAAACAATTTTAAAAATTATAAAAAGTAAGCCCTTTCATTTGATATGTCACACGGTACAGTTTGCAAAACTTTTTATTTTATTTTCTTATTTGCCCCCAAAATTGACCCCCATATTCAAAATTCATTTATTTACGTTACACGTCCGTATTTGGGTCATAGGAATACATACGTGTACCAAATTTAAACTTAATCAGTCCATTACATTCGGAACAAATTGGCTGTGACAGACGGACAGACAGACACACGAGTGATCCTATAAGGGTTCCGTTTTTTCCTTTTAAGGTATTATATTAGGTTGGGGAAAAAGTCTTTTCGCATTATAGTATGTATGAACTTGTAATAAAATCTCACTATTTGTATCTGGCTGGTTTTGCCCGCCGCGGAGCTAGGCGCCAACATATTCTAGCCGCGTGCACGCGTCTTCAATTACAAGTCAAGTTCAATAGTACGATGCATGTGAACTGATTTAATTAATCGCGCGAGTTATTTCGTAGGACGCCCCTTCTGAACAAGCCGTTAATGAGTAATACCAATTTATTATGCTCGGGTCATATGAGGCTAGTTTTTGAAGCTAGTGCTAGTAAGCTAGCAAACTAGTCACCCTGACTTCGGTACATACAGGACTATCAGGCTAGTAGGTAAGATGAGTGACAGAGATAGTAAGCTAGAGTTGTAGTTTAATAGTAGATATGAAGTTTTGTTTTTAACCGACTTAAAAAAGGGGGTTATCAATTCGACACGTATGTATGTAATATTATTGGAACTGCAATATATTCAAAAATGATAATCTATTAGGACTTCCAAACAAATATACAAAAGTTTATAGATGTATGTAAATATGTTTGTATGTATGTTTCTCCACGCATTTCTCCGAAACTATTAATCAGATCGTGACCATTTTGTTTTTATTGGCTTACATTTACTTCAAATTAGGGAACAGTGCAAGTTTCATCAAAATCGGTTCAGTAGCTTTCAAGATAGGACTAATACGTGTGTGACGGCCTGGCTTATTGATACGAGCTACGGGTGTGGTGTCAAACGGAAAATATCTCAAAACCTTGGTCAAATTCTAGTGAAATATTTATAACAACAAAACTATTATATTACAAACAAATATTCTAGTATAGTCGGTGTCCTGGGATCTGTATTTTAGTTTTTTTGCCACCGACTTCCGAAATTAAAGTTATTTCATAATGTTGAGTTAATTTCTTTTTGAAGTCGATTTAATTTTTTTTTATTAATTTTTATTTCGTAATTTTTAATTTTTAGTAAAAACTGGAATATTTGTTTGTAATAAGTAGTTTAGTTTTGTTACAAATATTTCACTAGAATTTGACCAAGGTTTTGAGATGTTTTCCATTTGACACCACACCCGTAGCTCGTATCAATAAGCCAGGCCGTCATACACTGGGCACGCCACAATTGCGGCGATAAGTCCCCTCTTTGAGGAGTGGTTAGAGAGGCGCCACGGCGTCCTCACCTTCCGCCTGACGCAGGTCCTCACCGGACACGGTTGTTTCGGGAGGTTCCTGTTTCGCATAAGGCGGGAGGAAACGCCCGGGTGTCACCATTGTGTGGATCGCCCAGAGGACACGGTGGAGCATACAGTGGAGGTCTGCCCGGCTTGGGCAGAGCACCGCCGTGTTCTCACGGAGGCGATCGGCAGCGGCGATCTCTCGCGTCCGAGCTTAGTCCAGGCCATGGTGCGGAGCGAGAGTGCATGGGAGGCCGTCACCTCCTTCTGCGAAGCGGTAATGCTCGCAAAGGAGGAGGCGGAACGCGTGAGGGAGAGGCAACCTCACGCCCTCAGTCGCCGCAGGAGACGCCCTGGGCGGCGGGAATCGATAGCCGATTCCCGGCCACCGTAGGCGCGGGCTTGCGGACGGTGAGTAGTGGGTAGCTCGCCGTCCGGTGAGGACCAGGCCCGGGTCGACGGCGCGTTGTGTTCCACGCGCGCCTCAAAGAGATGTCAGCAAGAGATGGGGTCCAATAGGGCCGATGCCGCTGGGGTCGCGGGTTGTTTGAAAAAGATACCGTGGCCCTGGCATAGGCAACTGAAGGAACACGGGTGGGTTTTAGTCAGTAAAAGTCTGACACGCCCTTCCGCTCCACCCAGAGCGGGAGAAGTTATTTGATGATTTCCCATCACAAAAAAAAAAAAAAAAAAAGGCCGTCATACACGTATGATGAAACTTGCACTGTTCCCTAATTTGAAGTAAATGTAAGCCAATAAAAACAAAATGGTCACGATCTGATTAATAGTTTCGGAGAAATGCGTGGAGAAACATACATACAAACATATTTACATACATCTATAAACTTTTTATATTTGTTTGGAAGCCCTAATAGATTATCATATATGCGAATATATTATTGCAGTTCGAATAATATTACATACGTGTCGAATTGAGAACCTCTTTTTTTAAGTCGGTTAAAATTAAATGCTATTCGTGACAGGTAAGGCACGATAATTTATGACTAACAATACCTACGGTAAATTATCGGGTTTTTTTTAAATAGGTGTTCCCCTTCAAACAAAGACGCACGTTTTTCCTGTTATTCTTTCAGTTCGAGGAAGACTTTCTGTAAGTCTACGTACTTAGGTACTAAGTATTTGGTAATTCCCGTAGAATTTTGTTCGAGATAATTATACATATTATGCGAATGGGCAAATATACTTTCAGGTTAGACAAAAAGTGGTGCTTGGATTTTAATTGTAAGGAAAATAATTTTTTTATGTAAATTCGAGGTACACTTTCGTAATAATCGTTGTAAAGGTATATGAATTTTTTTTGGTGCGTTTGATTTTAAAATGTACGGATTCGTTTGTTTTTCTGTAGGTAGGTAGGTAATACTGATTTTTTTTTTTAATAAGACTTGTAAACTCTTACTAAGTTTTCAAACAGATCAATCTGCCTAGCCTTTTCCCAACTATGTTGGGGTCGGCTTCCAGTCAAACCGGATGCAGCTGAAAACCAGTATTTTACATGGAGCGACTGCCTATCTGACCTCCACAACCCAGTTACTGGGTAATTCGATACCCCTTGGTAAGACTAGTTGTCAGACTTTCGGGCTTCTGACGACCCGTAACGTCTGTCAAAGAGATGAATGTCCAAGATGGTCACCCATCCACGGACCATCCCCAGCAAAAGTAGCTTAACCTGATGGATGGACCCGTGCGTCTTTTATAACTTAGCCACGAGCTCCTCTAAGTTTTCAAACAGATGGGTCCACAAAATTAATGATGCCAAGATGTTCGCAAAAAAACCTTAAAGAAAATCTTGCGTGTCCACACACGCAAGATTTTCTTTAAGGTTTTTTTCTTTAACCTTTTAAACTGTGGTATATACCCACGTATATACCACAGTTTAAAAGGTTACCGTTTAAATCATAAGAATGAGACGTTTCTCCATCACCTTTAAACATTGGAAAAAAAATCACTCATTTCTCTGCAAGTTAAATGTCGCAGCACCATCTGCTGAAGATTGTAAAAATCTCGTAAACTCTTTACCAAAAAGAATTTCTGCCGTAATTAAGGCAAAGGGTGGACCCACAAAATATTAATTTTCTATTAATCAATAGTAAAATAAACCTAACGTTTACGCTTATAACGTTTTGTTTTATTTCCATTTGATACTCCTCAAAAAACCGAAAGATGTTATGGGTGCTAAATACTTTTGGCCAAGGCGGTAGTGGGGCCAGTGGCGTAGCTAGGGGGGGGGGGGGGCGTCGGAGGCGGTCCGCACCGGGTGTCACCGGTTCCGGGGTGACACCTGACTGTATAAAAAAATTTACACAAACTGTCACGTTTTTTAATGATAAATAATATGGGTTTGAAGCTATTTTAATCAAGTTATCCCAACAAAATAATTTAATTTATCAATTGTGATTATTTATAAATACACATACCTATTATTTGAAATAAATGTTAACAAGAAATTATTCTCTGACCACATATTAGACCATGATTTTTTTCCAGTGTAGGTAATTAATGAGTAACTATTAGTATCAAAATTTCTATTGAAATTATGAAAGACTTATTTATAATAATTAAATAAAAACATACTATACGTTTATTGCATATTTATTCATTTTAACAGATTTCATTCTTGGGTGACACCACAATTATGCGCACCGGGTGCTACCCATGTTAGCTACGCCACTGAGTGGGGCCCTTTGGCCTCATACAGGAAGGACAATGTTTTTATTACTGCAAGCTGTTGCTATGATTTTTTATTTATTTTATCTTTATGCCATAATATAAAGTTTGTGTAATTTTCTTAATAAATCTTGTGCGAGACCCAATAAATACTTTTCCTTTGTTTCATCCTTTTCTATCTTTCTTAAAATAGACACCACCCAGTTCCCAGTTCCTAGATCCGACAATCAGCCTTTTTGCCTAAGAATTCTAAAATTCTTTCCTTTTTCCCCCAGACCGCTGGAAATCTACTAGTCTTCGTCCTGGGAGACCTGCTGCCGTTTAACACAGTGCTCTGGATTCTGCTCGCGATTCCTCTCATCCATTTCTGTATCCTGCTGCGGCTGCCGGAGACACCCTCGTACTTGGTCAAGTGCGGGAGGAATGAGGTACGATCGAATGAAGAATTAATTAGGTTGATAGGTATTGACGATGACGATAGAAAGATTTGTTCCATTTTTAAAATGCATTGGTTTTAAAATAAAAGAACAATGTGCTTGTTGCTTAGCGTATTCATTTGTTTATCTTCATTCGCCCGCGAAATTCTTTTTTTTTAATTTTTTGCAAGATCCCAGTACTGAAATACATTTTTTTTTAAATCCAGTAGCACTGCCAGGCGGCCAATTAGCGGCTGCTCTATTTAAATTCGGTGCTGGATACAGGATGCTGAACAGCGCCTTAATTGCGTTGATTCAAATTGCTAACCCATTGCTTCGTATGTTCGAATTGTCTGCTCGACAACGTAAATAACGCAATTAATGTTGTTGAAGTGTCAAAATGAAACCGATTCCGATTAATGTTTAATTAGTTTCGTTTCGCACATTTAATTAGTTTTAAGACTTAATTCATACTAATGGGCGATACTAATTAGAGGGGCTTATGGCTAAGTAATAAGTATAACAGCCGCACGAGTCGATCGATCAGGTTAAGCTATGCTTGCCACGGATGGTCCTTCGATGGGTGACTATCTGTATAATACCAAGACCTCTCAGTGCCTGCCCTGTCAAGGCTGTCATTCGTGGATCTTCGACAGACGTTACGGGTCGCCAGGAGCCCGAAAGTCATGACATTCAGTCCTACCAAAGTGTAGCGAGTTACCGAGTAACTGGGTTGTGGATGTCAAAATGGCAGTCGCTCTATTTAAATACTGGTATTCAGCTGCATCCGGTTAGACTGGAAGCCGACACCAACATAAATGGGAAACAGCTAGGAAGATTGAGTATCCAGAAATTCATAATAGGTGAGACTAGATTTGCCTTAGGCTGAAATCAGCGGCACGCCAGATGAACAACCTTAGTTTAGCGAAGCGAACAATGCTTGTTTCTTCTTTATTACAAAGGAGGCATTTATACCCTACATTCCAACAGTATTACAACTACAGGCTTTTTCATGCATCATCGTAGCCAAAAAGTTGCTCGACATAGAGATCATTCTGCTGTGTTGCAAAACTAATTGAACACCAACACTGAACACCAGCGTCAGGCACCAATTGTCTGTTATTTTGCTGATTGCAGCAAAATGAACTTGAATAAACAAAATGACAGCCAAATGACGGCTGCGCCCAAAAGGCCAATGACTTTCTGAGCACACAGTATCTTTTTTTTTATATAATTAATTTTCTTTTTTCTAATTTTTGCCAAATAAACAAATTTTATTTATATCTTTTGTTATCCTAACTAATATTATAAATTCGAAAGTAAGTTTGTTTGTTACCTTTTCACGCCTAAACCACTGAACAGATCATCCTGAAATTTTGCATATACATTGTTACGTGTACAGAAATGGACATAGGGTACCTTTCATCCCGAAAAAATACTGTTCTCGAGGAAAACAACAGTAACGTTATTATGATAATAGATGGCGCCACGTGTCTTTCGAATCATGGTTGATAATATTATCTTTAAAAAATGTCAAATGATATAACAACCGATAATTTTTTGATAAATTAAGATAAAATTTTATGTTACTAACACACTCCTCTAAAGTTTCATGTGTTTAGTAGTGTGGATTAATTGTCAAATTCTAAGTTAACGCGAGCGAAGCCGCGGAAAAAAGCTAGTGCTAAATATAACTTTGTTTCAGGAAACAGCAAAGGTGCTAGCTTGGCTGCGTTCCTTACCCGTAGATGACAAGTCTATCTCTGAAGAAGTGGACCGACTGATCATTGAGCAGACAACTAGTGAACCTAAGTTCTCGCCTAAATTATTGTGTGAGTATTGTTCATCTAATAGTGGTACGGGGCCGCATAGGGAAGTGTCAAAGTAATTTATTCCATTGCGAAAAACTAGCGTACTGCACACTTTTTACCCGACTGACCCAGAAGGAAGGTAACGTTTTTCGCGCGCATGGATGTATGTACCTACATGTCCGTTCCATTGTGACCGCCTGTATCCTAATCGGCTGGATGGATTTTAACATATTATGAGGTGTCGTGAAATTCGTCCTAATTGTGGGAGTGACGTAGGCTATATAATACTTATACAGGGTTATTGGTAAAACACCAACAACCTCTTAAGGGGTCATTGTACTCTTCATTATGAACAACTTTTACTATGGGACCAAACCTGAAAACCTTAAATCGCGAACAAAATCAGCTGTTCAGTAGATACATTTATGTTAGCATAATTCGTCAAAATGTACTGAACAGCAGATTTTTTTTTGCGACTTCAGGTTTTATTCCCATAGTAAAAGTTGTTCATAATGATGAGTACAATGACCTCTTAAGAGGTTGTTGGTGTTTTACCAATAACCCTGTATAATAATTATACATTGTATCTGGAAATACAAGAAAAGGGAGGAGAAGGTTTTTAACAACTTCAAAAAAAGGAGTTATTAATTCGACACGTATGTATGTAATATTATTGGAATTGCAATATATTCACATATGATAATCTATTAGGGCTTCCGAACAAATATACAAAATTTCATAGATATGTTTATATGTTTTATTTGTCCACGCATTTCTCCGAAACTATTAATCGGATCGTGAACATTCTTTTCTGTTGGCTTACATTTACTTCAACTTAGGGCACAGTGAAAGTTTAATTAAAATCGGTTCAGTAGTTTTCAAGATAATGGACTATACCTGTAAGTGTGACGGCCTGGCTTATCGATACGAGCTACGGATGTGGTGTCAAAGGGAAACTTCTCAAAACCTTGATCAAATTCTAGTGCAATATTTATAGCAAAACTATTAACTACTTATTACAAACAAAAATTACAGTTTTTACTAAAAGCTAATAATTACGAAATAAGAAACAATAAAAAAAAATCGACTTCAAAAAGAAATTAACTCAAAATTATGAAAAAAAAACTAAAATACAGATCCCAAGACATCGATCGACTTCGGAAATTAAAGTTATTTCATAATTTTGAGTTAATTTATTTTTGAAGTCGATTTTTTTTTTAAAATAAATTGTAACAATATTAGTATCAGTTAAAAGCTAGTAATAAGTTAATACCAAATATATATTAATAAAACTTAAAAGCTTCAAATAAAACAAATTATATAAAAAAACTTTTTAGCAAAAATAAAACCGACTTCTAAAACAAAACACTACAAAGTGAAAAATAACTTTAATTTCGGAAGTCGGTGTCTTTGGTTTTGTATTTTCGGTTTTTGCCACCGACTTCCGAAATTAAAGTTATTTTTCACTTTGTAGTGTTTTGTTTTAGAAGTCGGTTTTATTTTTTGCAAAAAAGTTTTTATTTTTCACTTTTCAGTTGTGGAACCTACCCCACACAAACTCGAATACATAATTGAGCACAATAATTGTAGATATAGCCATGTAAATAACAGTGATAGGAAGTTATTAAAACACCATCACAACATCCATATAAAATAAGTGGGAAATATACGCATTATTGAAGCTAACTCAAAAACTCCTCGAGCAAAGTTAATAAAATTTATATGGGACCACCTCGGAAGTATACCCTTTCAAACAAAAAAAGAATTTTCCAAATCGGTCCATCCGTGTTTGAGTAATCGCGTAACAAACATACAAAAAAAAAAAAAACATACAGACGAATTGAGAACCTCCTCCTTTTGGAAGTCGGTTAAAAAAATATTATTGGTTTGTCCCCGCCTGCGATACCAAAATTATTTAGATTATAAATGCTTGTTTTTCTCTTTTCAGTTACGTGTTTATGCAGTCGAGTATTTTTGGTTTTTTCGGGTCTGTAGGCATGATTAGGCATAGGCGGGTGGCAAAATCGAATGTAATCGTCATTAGAAACCTCATCTGCTCAGTTTCGCTGGCTAATTTAATTTGACCCTGTGTTTAGACTATCAGCCGTATACTCAAACGCTATTGGAATATCGGAAAGCCCCACTAAAATGTTTAGTAACTAATTCAACTTCAACTCTCAACTTTAACTAGTGCGACTGCCAACACGTCTGCTAAGCGTTGTCCCCTGTAACTGTTCTGAATGTTTGCTTAAAACAAACTGCCCTGTGAACTAATATACTACGACATCGACAAACAAAAACAAACAATTCATTTTAAACGCGGAAATTGGAATAGACTTGAGTCTCATCTACTTGCTACTCACTCAGTGTCATAATAATTGTCCATAGTTAAGGGGAAGCACTAAGGTAGCCCGCGAAATTCAAATATTCTTACGTTTTTTGCAATTTGTAGGTCAGTATTAAGTTTACTGATGATTCAAATAATAATTCGCGACCGTAACGATCATATATTTACAGAATAATAATCATTAGAATCAGTAATACAACATCATAAGTGAGAAAAGACATCAATGTCAAGATTTCAAGAAATAGTCATTCAATAGAGTTTTGTGAACTTAGATAACTGTATTGATGATTTTAATGGTTATAATTTTATAAATACAGATGTGTTACGGTCGCGAATCATATACAAATCAACATACAACCTAATACCGACTTGTAAATTTCAAAAAACGTAAGAAATATTGAATTTCGCTACCCTGACGCTTTCACCTTAAACGAAAAGGATACAACCCACGTTACATCTAATGGAGGTTGGATCCTTTTCGTTTAACTATGGACAATTAGCAGTTCGTTCAGAAAAAATATTTTGCCTCGTCATTGTTGTAAACAAATTACTTGTCTAATAAATACCTAGTACAGCTCCTAGCTTCTTGTCTTGTGTCAAAATGTCTTTTCCGGAGAAGTAACATAAAATAGCGCCACACCTGGTTTTCGCCAAGAATTTGGCAGAGGTGTACGTTTTTTTTTTTATCGTGTGGATACCTCATGGATGTCCTCCACCCTGGGGCGGGCGGAGCTGTCTGTCAGACTTATTGACTAAAACCACACGGTGTTCTGCTGCTACCTATAGCCGGGAGTACTTGCGCATTTCGTCACACTCCCTCGGGCTAGGTGGTCGCCCGCATGGATTCATGCGGACCCCGTCACCCTCAACGGCCGCAGTTCCACTAGAGAAAGGCGCGCGCAGAACATGGCGCGTCGCCGTCTCGGGTCTTTCACTGTTCAGGCAACAAACTCCCCAAGTCTGTTGCCTGCAGGCCACACCCTAAGGCGACTGGAGATCGTTCCGTGCCTTCCGGCGCCCGCTGCATCTGCTACGGATTGGAAAGGAGGTTGTATCCTATCCTCCCTCTCCCTTCCCGCCACCTCCTTTGCGATCTTTCCTCGCAGAAGGAGGTGACGGCGTCCCACGCGCTCTCACGTCCAACCGTGGACGGGTCCATGTCCGGTTGCACTACCCAAGCAGGGCATTCTTCAAGGGTATGCTGCGTCGTGTCGTGTTTGAAGTTTGGCTTACACCTAGTGCACTCAAATGTCCCCAATTATGTATGTTTATGTCTCCTGTAATTAGGGAGCGGGGCGTATTGCCATCAACCAGGAACAAATCCAGACTTCGGAGAAGTACTACGACCATTATCTTTTTAGAATCATAAACTTTTGAAAGCAACAGTTAGTATTAAAATTACAATTTTTTTTTGTGACGGTTGACACGGCAAAATGGAGCCAGAGACGGTGCGCAGTGATCCATGCTCGCCTTTATGGTAGGAAGTGCGGTCTTGGGATCGGCCGCACTTGGTGGTTCCCTCTAGGTATGCCAGGCTGATATCAGTCCGCCGAATGTACAACTTTCTCCCGGGCCCCGACTCCTGGTAGTGGAATGGAAGGAAACGTAGGGTTTTAGACGGTAGGACTCCAACATAACCCTCCGTTCTCCCCAGACTGAGAGTATCCTTAAGGATTCCCCACAGAAAAAAAGGGCAGAATGGAAGAAGAAAACGTGTTTCGCCAAGTAACAAGGGACAAGGGCAGGAATATGATGACGAGATCAAAATCCGCGGTCCCACGGCCCGTTGAAGAACAAGCCGCGCCAGGCGTTGCTACGCCTGTCGAGGCCTGTCGCAGCTCGTGCCGACATTCCGAAGCCAGGCCACCGCACGCCTCATCGGATGCGACGGTTCCCACGGCCTATCGGCCTGTCGGGCGCGATCTGGCTTGTGAGAAAGCGGGCCTGACGACATTCCATAAAACATGCTATGATGAAAGACCCAAATCGAATCTAAACAATAAAAAAACAACAATATTCACGTGTAAGTATTATTATGAGTGCGACACCAATAATTGATAACGTACTGATTGACCCGACCTCTTTATAAAGCGTGGCGACCAAAATGTCCTTGATTCTTGACCAGCCACCATCACTCTCAATTCGGGCGGCCATTTAATTCGTTTCTGTTATTTTGCATGTGTCAAATGTCAATTAGTAACGTTTTGTTTGGGGTTAAACTTTGCGGCGGTGTCAATCGCCTTATGTTGGTGGGTTCCTGGTACTTGTATTTTTTTTTTTGTGGGCGTGTTTTGTTGTCGGGTAACTTGTTGTTCACTGTCACAAGCGAAAATGTCAAGATCCTAAAGACACGCATGATTTTTCGGGATTTTCCATAAGAAAGTTCTCAATCCTTCATTATGTTCATGGATATGATTATGCAGGTAGTCTCAAATAAAGTTTTCCTAATGTAAAACATTTTAAAAGATTACCTAGCTATGGAGTTTCTTGACCATTCTTCTCCATACGAAACTAAATAAGAATTGCTTGTTTTTCAAGTTCAAAAGTGACTTATATGTGACTATTCGAAATAAATGATAATTATGACTTTGAAACACATTTAGAGCTACACTCAAAATCAGTTTCTGTCAAATTAAAACAAATGACAGAAATACACGTAGGTATAATTATTTTACTTATGATACAAGCCGATTTTATGGATGTTTATAGAAATCTAAAATAACTGAATCCTACTGTATCCTACCAATATTATAATTGCGAAAGTTTGAATGGATGGATGTTTGTTAAGAGGATTGTGAAGTGCCGATACGCGGCGCGATTTTTGGAGGCAATTACCTACATTTCATACAATTACTTACATAAATATTGTTTCGGGCGAAAAACGTTTTTACTCCCTTAAACCTTTACGAAATGAGACAATTTTGATCTCATTACATTCAGTATACTTTAATCTAGGTCTGTACGTTTTCGTTTTTACTAATTCAATTTAATTTAATTTAAAAAAATAAAAATGCTCGAGGATGTTTTTTGTCAAAAGTATAGATATTTAGATGCTAATAACTTGTATTTTATACAATATTTCTTTAAAATAAAAACGTACGGACCTAGTTTTTCATTATACCTACAACATTTCCAAAAATTATGAAAATTAGATTATGTTTATGGGGAGAAAAACGTTATGTCTTTTTGTATGAAAATTTACAGCTTCACAATCCTCTTAAGATACGAATTTCACGTAGTGTCTCTCTCAGAACTATATTAATTAATCTCGTTTATGAAACAAACAGGATCTCTCTAGTTAAGGCGACGATAACCAACTTTTAATGATTTTAGCCTAAAGATCACGTCTAAACGAGTATCTAGTGTTAATGATTTGAAAAAAAATATATGTTAAAAATTAGAGCATTTTCTTAACAACTTATAATCTACGAATATTTTAGAATATGTTTACATTACACAAAAGATTACAATTGTGTCTAACTCTGATAAAAAACTGAGAATCACGCAAAAACTATCAAGCGTGTGTTTATGAAACCTTTACCATTTTAATGATAATTTAATTATTATCTTTTAGTATACGGGTTGTATTAAAATACCTTTAGTTTTATGTCTAATAAATTAATATTGCGTCTAATTTGGGACAACGCTCCTTGATAGGTGCGTCTTGATACCACTCAAGGCTATTGGCATATAGCTGCGTCTTCACTAGAGCATAAGCCAAAGAAATTATTCATTGGTAGGTAGGCTACCTTTTAGATTCCTACTTCACTAAATAATTTCTTCGGGTGATGAGGTTGGTAGGTAACCTAATTATCATTTTTTTTTTTTTTGAGATTTGTGAGGACCCTAGGGTCGAACCTTTGGAGGGCGTACGAGGGGCCGAAACCAACTTGTAGAGGCCCCTTAGACCATTTTAAATGATGAGGAGACACCAACCGACGAATATCCCTATATGCACTATGCAAGTGCACTCAAGAACAACCCCCGGTTGGTACAGGACTACTGCAGAACATGGAAACAAAACATATTGGGATATGGGTTAAGGTGGCTCTAGTGGATTGGTTATCTAGACGTATGGAAGGACTATGTCCCCTGCCTGATCAATGTTATGTAATACACGGATAAAATGGCAGCGGTTGACTTGCACACTCAATAATGGGCCCCTAAAAACGGTCGCTAGCACATAGCGACGTAGCGAAAAGGTGGCAACAATTCCTGAGATGCTTGAGGAGTGGAGAGGTATTCCACGGCTATCAGGACAATCCCGGAAGTACGGTCAATATCCCTACCAGCACCTTACTGGGATACTTCCTTCCTGTGAGCACGTTTGCTCTTGCGAATCACCACTCAAGCCGGCCAATAAAGGCAAGAAAGAGGTGGAGAACAAGACTTCTCCAGGGAAATATCCAGTCTGTGGGTTCGCTACTGCCCAACAGCTCGCTATATGCTGCCGTGCGGGATTGCGTATCTCTCTTGGTCTGGCTCCTCATCCTAGACCTGTTCTGGCAAAGTAAACTCTACTGGACAGACCTAGAGTTCAGAACGCGCACGCCACACCAATTATTAATTATTATTATCATCAACTGTCACTACATGAAGATTCTAGACAAGACTTCCTGCAGTTTTCATTGATTTATGATGCAGTTAATTATTATAATTATGGCATGCTGCTTCATCTGGCACCAACCAAGCAACGCCGTCCTGTAACTCAACCGTAGGTAAAACATACTCCAAAATACTTAGGTAGAAATACTCCAAAATATAATGAAGTACCTACCTACCTATGTATGTACCAGCTTACCTAACGCCGAATAAAAATGTATACCCTCATTTCCGACAGACATGGGAAATAAAGCTAGAATATTTCCCTGCTAGAACCTCACGCTAGCTTCTGAAATAAAGAAGCTTAACGACACGAGTCATTTTTTTTTTATTTGAGATGGATTTGCTCATGACTCAAGTTTAGGTCAGAGGTGACAGAGACAAAGTCGATGATGGAGTGAGCTTACCCAGAAGAAGCCGGTTCACTCTCACTTTGAAGAGATTAGGGTTGTATGCGCTCGGAAACACAGACACTGGTAGTGAGTTCCACTCTTTTGCTGTTCGCATTATAAAAGACATTTGGAAACGCTTAGTGCGAATTGGTGGAATAGCAATTATGTAAGGATGATAACTGGCAGTGCGTCTAGATGTCCGATGGTAAAAGGGGGCCGGTGGAATGAGGTCGTGGAGTTCTCGGACACACTCACCGAAGTACAATCTGTAGAATACCGACAAGCAGGCAACCTTGTGGCGATGAGAGTCACTTGTTCTTCCCGACATAGAACCTTCTGCCGATGTATTCTGTAAAAAATTTGATGAAGTGAGCTTGAAGTGAATTTTAGGTGAAATCCCTGAATCACTCACTTCAAGATCATTTCACCTAAGTTTTCACGGTGAGATTTTTACAGAATACGTATGCTAGCTGGTTAGGTACCTGCCAGGGTCGCGGGTTGTTTGAAAGAGTTACCGTGGCCCTGGCACAGGCAACTGAAGGATCACGGGTGGGTTTTAATCAGTAGAAGTCTGACACGCCTGCTCCGCCCAGAGCGGGAGAAGTTATTTCATAAATTCCCATCCAAAAAAAAAAAACTGGTAAGGTACGAAGATATTGAAAGTTTCAACATTTTCTTCTTTTTTGCCCGGAAAACGTTTAAAATGTTACAACTTAACTTTAAATACCCCAAAACACAATCTCAATATTTTGCACGCGCTAAATTACGCTCTCGTAAACAGCATTATTCACACCAAAAATAAGTAGGTAATTTCCCGGCAATAATAATTGCTCAGTGTTGCTTAGGTTGATGTACGGAATGCGTAAATAATGGCTATGTGAGTCTTCTTACATCCTGTATACTTATTTATGTTATTTTCCTCCAACCAAATGAAATTTAATTGATATAATAGGGATGATGCCTGGGTAAAAAAAAAGAAATTCTATTTAGTCCGTCAGTCAGATAATAAAAAAATATTAGATACGTATTTTTGGCTTTGTCATATTAATAAAAAATGACTTAGATAACTCGCATTAAAGTTCGGGAGTGGGGGCTTGCTACGTCACTTCTACGTATAAAATCTACGAAGACGTGACGTCATGCCACATTTTAACTCAATGTATCACCGTAATCTTTTGATTACGTAGAAAAAGAAAAAATACATGTCCAATATATTTTAATAATCTACATGACGGACAAAAAAACATTTTTTAGTCATCATCCCTATTCGCACAGCAAAAGAGTGGAGCTCACTACCTGCGTTTATGTTTTCGAGCGCATACAACCCTAATCTCTTCAAAGTGAGAGTGAACAGGCTTCTTCTGGGTAAGCTCACTCCATCGTCGACTCTGTCTCTGTCGCCTCCGACCTAGACTAGAGTCAAGAGCAAACCCATCTTAAATAAAAATAAAAAATATAACTGTACTAATCTATTACCTGTTCAATATGTAGTCAATCTGCACAACTATGTTACCTGCAACTGGAACTTGTGTGAATCTGTTGTTTCTAGGGTTGAGCAAGACTATCCGCTCGTGATACAGTTTTATAATAGTACGAAAGATAGGGCGAATCAGTCTTTAGACAACCAAACCATAATTATGGTTATACCACTTCACATTCTCCTACTGTTGACCTGCGTAAATTTTATTGTCAAAATAGGTTTAAACGATTTCTGTCTATCTTGTTTATTATTAAGTTACTATGTTACTGTTAAGCACACAATTAACACTGGATGGATGAAATGGCGGCAGGTCACGGGAACAATCTGCGACTCCCGCATTCCCCTTAAACTCAAGGGGAAGATTTATAAAACAATGGTTAGACCTGCTGTCTTGTACGGATCAGAATGTTAGGCCATAAAAAGAATGAATGAAAGGTAATTGCATGCAGCCGTGATGAGAATGCTAAGAGGGATGTGTGGTATTACGCGAATGGATAGAATAAGAAATGAGTATGTAAGAGGAAGTCTGAAAGTGACACCGGTGACTGAAAAGTTGTGTGGAGTGGAAATCGGTTGTCATGGTATGGGCATGTGATGCGGAGGAATGAGGAAAATGTCGTCAGGAAAGTGTTGAGTATGAACGTAGAGGGCTATACGAGTAAGGGAAGACCAAAGAAACGATGGATGGACTGTGTGAAAGATGATATGGCCAGAAAGGAAGTGACTACCGAGATGACGACTAATAGAGAAGTATGGAAGAAAAATACATGTTGCTCCGACCCCAAATAAATTGGGACAAGGGCAGGAGAATGATGATATTAAGTTACTATGTATGGTTGTCTCATTTATGCAATAAATATTATTATTATCATTAACAGTTTCTGACAAGACGGCCGTCAAAGCGTTCTGGGTGGCCCTCATAGTGAACCTCACACGTGAATTCTGCGGCTGCATCGCTGTGCTGGTCTATGCCAGCCACATCTTCACTGAAGCTAACAGGGATCCCGACACGCGCATCGCCTTGTCGCCGAACAAACAATCGATATTGCTCGCTGCTGTACAGATCTTTGGGTCGTTTTTGGCGTGCCAGCTTGTTGACAGGGCTGGGAGGAAGGTAAGAATTAGCTACCTACCCATTCATTTGTTTCTTTCGTAGGGGTAAATGAAGGATACTAGACACCTATATATTTCGCCATCGCATCGCTGGTTATGTCTAAGTCCTATAATTTATATAGGCCGCGAGCAAATTGCTATCCAACAGGCACATATCCAGACTCCGGGGTGTTACCACAGATTAATGCAGATGGGACACTCCGCAAAATCATTTAAATAAAAAGCGACTCTTGCTTCGACACAATAAAGTGCAATTCGCACAACGCTTATTACCTACAGTTATATTCACCTACAAGTTGCCTCTCTTTATAACGCGTATAACCTTCTGACCGCAGCAGTCCTACCGAGTTGGCCCAGTGAGTAGGCCCGCCGCGTACTTCTAGCTTCATACCTAAACTGCGGAGTGTCATATCTGTATTAATCTGTGGTGTTACTTACAAAACCCTAATGGAAAAAACCAAAACCTTTTTGCCCGACCCCGGGTATCGAACAGAAGATCCCGTGCGGCAACTAGCTGTATAGACTTGGACAAGGGTGGCTGAAAAGTTTTGAGCTTAAGTACCTTCATGTGTAATTATTATCTCACGCTGCGTATTACTAATTTGCGAATACCCTCTTTAGTATACATATAAAGTTTCATGTCATTAGCATCATTACGCTTTTTGTAATTAATCCGTAAACATCATCATGTCTCAGTCATCAGCCGCCCATCCCTAGACTCAAAACTTTTCAGTCCGCCGGTACGCTGTTTTAAGCCCTATAGCAAATCTGAGCACCAATAGCGCTTTTAAGAGCATCCGGTGTACCGGGAGGCTGAAAATTATGAGCCCTGGGATGACTGAGACATGTTGAAAATAACAAGTGGCAAGTTTTATTTTTAGTACTTATATAATATTATCTACCTATTACTTATCTTATTTCTCTATGGGAGGTATTTTTAAAGTATTTTATTTTTATTTTGTATTTTTAAAGGAGCTCGTGGCTAAGTAATAACAGCCGCACGGGTCGATCCATCAGGTTAAGCTACGCTTGCGGGGGTTGGCCCGTAGATGGGTGACCATCTTTACATACCGAGACTCCTCCGTGTCTCGGAAAGCACGTTAAGCCGTTGGTCCTGGCTGTCATTCGTGGATCTTTGGCAGTACTTACGGGTCGTCAGAAGCCCGAAAGTCTGACAACCAGTCTTACCAAGGGGTATCGTATTACCCAATAACTGGGTTGTGGAGGTCAGATAGGCAGTCGCTCCATGTAAAATACTGGTATTCAGCTGCATCCGGTTAGACTGGAAGCCGACCCCAACATAGTTGGGAAAAGGCTAGACTGATTGATTGATTTCTCTATGGGAATGACCACATCACATAAACTAGTTTTTAGGGTTCCGTAGTCAACAAGGAACCCTTACCTATCTACAGTTTCGCCATGTCCGTCTCTGTCGGCGACTTAGCTCAGAGACTCTTAGTACTAGAAAGCTATAACTTAGCATGGATATAGGTACCTACATATTAATCACGCCAGCAAAGTGGTAGAACAAAAGCTTGAAAAAAAACTTGTAGGGTAAGTACCTTTTCACGTAAAGTGGGGATGATATTTTATTCTCGTCTATCCCATGGTATCGTTGGATATGCCGTTTAAAAATATTGCGGGTCTGTGAAAACCATTTTTCGATTCAGGGATCCGTTTGCGGAATATTAAGCTTTAAAGTGAAAATTTTTGTTAGAGTCAAGTGTAAGCCAGCTAAATGGTTGTTTTTGGTTATGTGAACAAATTCACGGTATTAGTACCTACCTGTATATAACTAAGTTAAAAGGAAAACTGTCACAGCTGAGTATAGGCTGTACAAATTAACGAGTAATTGTCGTTATAGTCGACCAACTTACATTTGCGGTTGGAATGTATGGGAGAACATTTTGGATAAGAGTATTTCAAAATTTGTTAGATGATAATGTAAATAGATCTATATCCGAAAAAATTGTATTATAATTATCTAATATACGACGTAGAGGTAAGCGAACTCCAGCATTGGTGCGGCAAGATGGGACGGCGAATAGCGGGCGTGCACGCACCTCGCGTCTCACAACAGTTCTAGGTACAACATAACTTATTTTACTTACCAAATCAGAGCAGTCATATCTGCCGCTACATATGTCATACAGAAACATATACTCTAAGAAAAGGCGCCTAGACTTCAAGTCCATCAACTTAACATCCCTACAGGAGCCACCAGGCCTCAACCTGTGGCCTGTAATTTGTTCTTGGGATAAATCCATCCCAACTACGGAACCCTTCATTGAGCGTGGTCCGACACGTACTTGTCCGGTTTCTAACCAATATGACCGATTTGTTTTACGCTTTTAGGATGATTTTCCTTGAATTACCAGTGAATGTGAATGTGATGACTATGTAGGTCATTGCTTTTTTGTTTGTTTTATTTTTCTCTCAGTTATATTTAATCATGGTCTGGCAGTGTGAGTAATTTATGCGGCCTACCCAAATGTCCTTTCTTTGGTATTGTTCGTCGAATCGTTGAGCTCCTTAAGTTCTAAGTTGAGCTGCGCGATTACTGACAAATGCGTGCACTGACTGGACAGGTCCTCTTAATCTGTGTGATTCTTTCCGCAAAATACCATTTCAGACACCAATCTACATGGTCTTTACATGAACTGCCCTTTCTTCTCAGAGTAGTCAGATAGGAAACGCCGACCGCATTTAGTTTTTAAAAAAACATGATCGACGTGTAAAAGTACCTACTTACAGAAATAAAATCATTTTTCATTTATCAGTGCCTGCAGTCTCAACCTATATAGCGATCGCTTTACGACCGAATTCGGTCGCAACGTCATAGTGGGGTACCTAGACGGTCAAAATTGCTTGACAAGCATGTGATTTTTTTCGTGTTTGTCATGTAATTTTGACCGTCTAGGGACCCCACTAGGACTTTGCGACCGAATTCAATCATAACGCGAATTCGGTCATAAAGCGATCGCTACCTACGTCGAGACTTCAGCCCCTGTTTATATATTTATCAACTGCTTCGCTGTCGTGGTCGTGAGTGCAACCGCTAAGCGTGGTCCGGCCGTGTTATCAAGTTTTTACATAATTTCTCAGTAGCACTCAGGAGTCGTGCAAACGTGCTCCACAACTATGGCACGAGGCTAAACAGGAAAAACGGATTATTCCGATCTGTCAACCTGCTCTAAGGTGACCCATAGAGGAACAGATCGTGAAAAAAATTGACCTGTCCCCCTGTTATCAACGAGAGAACAGTTCAAACTTTCACTTTCACTTTCACTTCTGTCTGGGACAGATAGGAGTGAATAAAGTTGCTAACAGGGGGACAGATCAAACTTTTATCCGATCTGTTCCTCTAAGGGGACTAAGCAGGGGGACAGATCGGAATAATCCGGAAAAACAGTAATGTCAATAAATTTGCAAAATATGGAAACGTTTGTTTTATGTCCGCAATTTTCTTAATTGACAGGATTGACTTAGTAATTCTAAGGCCAGCGACCGAGTTATTTGAATTATCTAAAGATGTCTATTGTCTTATGAATGACTGATAAATATTTTATTTTTAGCTATGATGCATTTGTCTCATTGATGGGTTAATTTTATAGATGTTTAATTAGGGTTCCTACACACTGTGACATTTTTAACAACACAGCGCGATTCGATGCTAAAGAAAGTCCATTCTTCCTATCAGGGCTAACATGACAAGCGCGAGATCGCTCTTTTTCTCGATTTGTCGAAATTTGTCTACGATTCTGACGTTATTATAATGCCTAACATGACCGTTAGGCTCGAGTAAACTTGAAAAAATCAATCAATCAATTTTATTTCGGAAATCATCCATATTGTATTAGTACTAGAACTTACAAGCTATGTTAGTGTTAAAATAAAAGCACTTTGACACTTCTTTATCTCGTGACGAGAAACCGATGTAGCAGGTTATTAAAAACAAATCATTTTTATCATAGCAACATCGGCTTGAGTTTCCGTTCATTCATTCGATTTTACCCATGGAATTAGTACTATATTAATCCACCTCTTTTAATTTATGTTAAGTTCTTTGTGTAACCGACTTTTATGATTAAAATAAATGTTTTTCTTAGGCTTGCCGAAATTAAAATACAAAATGACGGAAATAAAAATTAGTGGCACATATACTCACTAAATTTACCAAGATCCCTCGGTGCCTCGGAAGCACGTTAAGCCGTTGGTCCCGGCAGTTATTCGTGGATCTTTGATAGTCGTTACGGGTCGTCAGAAGCCTAAACTGACAACAGCCTGACAACCAGTCTTACCAAGGGTTATCGTATTTCCCAGTTACCGGGTTGTGGATGTCAGATAGGCAGTGACTTCATGTAAAATACTGGTATTCAGCTGCATCCGGTTAGACTGGAAGCCGACCCCAACATAGTTGGGTAAAGGCTAGGCAGATGATGAATATACTCACTAGTACTAATAACCACAATTGACAAATGAGCCAACGATCACAATTTGACAAAGGGAAGAGTGTTATAGTAACAATCACCATAAAACCCATGATATTGCAAATTTTCTTAATCACCACACTTACCCAAAGGACTGGTATTCAGATAAATATACAAGTAGAGTTGATATCGCTATTATAACCATAAAACACTAAGCGTAGTTAATCACCACCCTTAGGAAATGAACTGGCGATTTTATTAGATATTGCCATCAAGCCATAATATCTAGAAAAACGTTAATCACCATAATTGGCAAAGTCACTGATTATTACTGAAAGTGATACTCGTCTACGTAATAGTGCTCCCCTCCGCCACAGTTTTTCTTGCGGCCGCTGGAAGGAACTTCGTTCCAATATAAATAGTAGATTAGAACTAAGTATTTTCATTATTAATATGTTGTAAAATAAAATTATAACTATAATAAGTACAATTATGAAACTGCCATGATAATTTGGAGTTTTTTTTTTGTATCATAATTTTGTCTACTCATCTCGTCGTCAAAATCGAGGACGCTAAATGACAGAAGAATCGCAGATTATCTCGTGTTGAACTGTCAAAATTCGAGATAACTTAGGTGCCATGTTAGGGTTTGTCGAGAAAACATCAAGTTTGACAGAAGGAATCGAGTATTTTGTATAGCAGCGCTGTCAGAAAAGTGTTGCGCTGTCAGAAAATTAATCACGCGAGAAGTGAGTAATTGTCGCGTGTGTCATGTTAGCCCTGGTCATGTTAGTTCAAAATCAAAATCAAAATCAAAAGTCATTTATTCAAACTAGGCTGAGAATCAGCACTTTTTGAACGTCAAAATTACATAAGACAGTCCCCCAAAAACGCCCGCCCTTCACCACTTCCTAGTGCTTTAGCTGGGGAGAAGAAGTGGCGCAACAAACTCCCCAGCAGCACAGCTGTCTGTTCAGTTAAAAAAAATGATTCTATATAATACTGCGCATAATAATTTAGGTACATTACGCAACACAAAACATTAAATTAAATTATTTGCTATAAGTAAGCTAGCACACGCCAATATACCAAAAAAAAAAAAAAAAAAAAACGAAAACAATACTCTAATGAACTAAAAAACAACTCTCTAATAAACTCAACTCTAGTTATAGCTAAGGTCTAATGGCCATGGCATAGGTACCTGCTAGGTAAAATCCAGGCAATGGGCATGGACAAGCTGGTTATATTTATATAGATAAAAATAGAGTTAAAACGTCTTCCACTAGTAGAAGTTTACGCAGGTACCATCGCGGACATTTGCGGTGAACCTCTATTCGACCATATAGGCCTATGAGGTTTAAAAGTGGATGATACTGTAAAAGTGGATGATACTGTAAAAGCCTCGGAGTGACCTTTACTTTTGGGACCGCTAACTAATTAAATAACAGACTATTTTCGTAGTACTCGGATATATTTTAGAAGACATTATAATCTTTCTATTTAAAACAAATGCGCCTTTCTTGGCCCAGGGCCCGTCTTGCTGACGTCTCCCTAGAGCAAAAGCTAAAAAACGCTTTTTATAAAAAGGGACCGTTCGAATGTCAAAGATACTGCCAGCCTGGTCTAAATAGACACCCAACACCTACCGTTAACTTTTTTTTTTTTGGGTGGGAAATCATCAAATAACTTCTCCCGCTCTGGGCGTTCGGAGGGCGTGTCAGACTTCTGCTGACTAAAACCCACCCGTGTTTCTTCAGTTGCCTGTGCCAGGGCCACGGTAACTCTTTCAAACAACCCGCAACCCTGACAGGACCTATTGACCTACCTCTTGTTTTAAAAATTAGGTTTCGTGACTGTATCCTGACTTTTGGTTCGTAAAACTAGTGAAGCGAACTTCTTTTTTTAGCAAATTAAAAACGCAAATTGTAGTGTGCTGAAACCCTTACTTAACACAGTCTTTTGGAATTTCATTCATTTGGCAGCAAACCCAATCACGTGGCAATCATTATTCTAATGAGCCGATTCTCAGGAAGACATGAATGAGAATTGGCTGTCGATTTTGTAGGATCAAAATATTTAAGTAGGAGATATGATTATAAAAAGTCAAGATAACATTTGTTATAAAAAAAAATATATATTTTATTGGCAGGCAAATTACAGGTAACTCAAGAACTAGGTATGTTATTCGTAACATATTAAGCACACCTAATAATAATAAAACCTTCGAAAAACAAAATAAAACAAAAAAACAAAGCATCCAATTACAGGACATGCGTCTTGATAAACCTATCCATTGTAGGTCCATCTAACCTTTGAGCAATATTACCTATACCTTCCTCTCACTGCTTGTTGCTTCTTCTCACTCTGCGTATTATTGACGCCACTTTCTTGCGCATGATAGCGAAATAATCATTTGTGTTCGCATATGCGAACATCTGTGACGCACTACACGGATACTCAAAGTGGGGTACAGGGTTCGCCACTTGACGGTAGGGGGTTCGCGACAAGTTTTACGTAATGGCGGCTGGATGGCTAGCAAGCGAGCCGAGTCGGAATTTACCAAAATTACTCCTAAAATCGACTCAATTTGTGACAAGAAACAAGCCCACCCATCACATTAATTTTCTTTTTGAATAATAAACCGTATTTCCTACTACCTACAGCTAGATATTCTTTACAGGGTGGGGGGAGGGGGTTTAGGGGTTCGCTATCGTCTGGGAACTTTAACAAGGGTACGTGGGGGCCATAAGTTTGAGGCACCCTGCACTACAGTAAGGAGGAAGCCTTAACAGCAACCTGTATGGCATTGTTGTCAGTTTTTAGGGTTCCGTACTTCAAAAGGAAAAACGGAACCCTTATAGGATCACTCGTGTGTCTGTCTGTCTGTCCGTCTGTCACAGCCAATTTGCTCCAAATCTAATTGACCGATTAAGTTGAAATTTGGTACACATATGTATTTCTGTGACTCAAACACTGACGTGTCACGTAAATAAATGAATTTTGATCTGTGGGTCAATTTTGGGGGGCAAGTAAGAAAAAAAAAAAGTTTTGCAAACTGTACCGTGTGAAATGAAAGGGCTTACTGTGAGGGTGTCAACTATATTTTTTTTTTATAATTTTAAAATAAAAAAAAATTAAGTTATTTAAAAAAATTGACGAAAATTGCCCGTTCCCCCCTTATCTCCGAAAGTACTGAGTCTAAAATTTTGAAAAAAAAATACAGAAAATAGTTCAATATCTATAGATTACAGGAAAACCATAAGAAGAACATGGTAAATCTCTCAATAGTGTGCGTACAAACTTACATTTGCAGTTGGAATGTATGGGAAAACATGATTCAACTACAATGTTAAGTTTGTTCTTAGGATTCATCCCAACTACGGAACCCTTCATTGTGCTTAGTCCGACACGCACTGGGCCGGTTTTTTTGGGTATGATTAGCCCACAGGCTGCTAGTGTAAAATGTTTGACAAAACCTGAAGACCAGTTTGTTTGTTATGTAAGTGTAAGCATGTAGAACCGCGCTTGTCATTATCAAGATTACAGCTTGTGTAACCATGTAACCAGACGCCTATAAAACTAGACAATCACAGGAACAATAAAACGCAACTACATAAGTAACTTCCACTAGTAGGTACCTATTTAAAACCCATTTAGTGCTCCATGGAAACTAGTGGTAAACGCCAAGAAAACTTAATAATACCTTATATTGCTGATAAGATGATGGTACCGTCAACCTCAAAGTCATATCGACCGTCCCTATTAACAATCTCGGATATACATTTTTACCAATATTCACTTTTTTACATAAATCGAATTACAATAAAAAAAAAATTCTTCACTGTCAAAACAAACTTTGAACTGAGGGCAGTTCAAAGTTTGCCCTAACGATAAAAAAGAATCTTTATGATATTAACAATGTCAGTTCTGCGAAAAAGACCACTGTTCAGTAGGGACTAAACAGTAGTCTCCCTGCAGAACCGACATTGTTAATAGGGACGGTCGATATACACTACATCGACAAGAATTCATATTATTGTCTACAATCTTTGCTTCATGCATGATAGATATTGTATTAATGCGCAGCTACAGAACATAATTAATACACATTAAAATGAAAGCTTTTATTTAGTTTCACCTGTTCCGACGTTTGTCTGTAATCGAATCTTGCAAGTTAAATTTGACCCACTTCCCGGTTTCCGATTGGGCTGAAATTTTACATGCAGATGTAAATCAGATGACAATGCAATATTATCTGATGAACAACGCAACACGAGTTTGGGCTCGTTTGATTTGTCTTGACAAGGACTCTGTCCTATATAATATTCAGATTATTAAAAGTTTGATTTAAAAAATAATAATAATAATACACTTGTTCCTGTAAGAAAGTAGATCTAGGACACTTTTACGCGTCAATTTTCGGTCATTATTTCAAATCTAGATGACGCGATTGAATACACAATTGTATGGAACAGAAATTGTCGACAATCAAATGAATTCTTGTCGATGCTGACTCTTTCATCATCTTTTTGAAGCTAACTGTAGGCCATCTCAAATGTGTTGTCAGAACCGTACGCGATGTAACTAATAATTTCGCTAATCACTCTATTATTTAGGTACCTACAACTAGGTTTTATAATAGCGCGACATACTTTAGCTTGTTGTATTGTCAAGAATACCAATAGGTAGGAATTAAGTAGATAACCCAGTTGTTACAGGAATTTGTAACATCATGTATTGACGCACTTATTTCTAATGAATTACACGGTGTTTTGGAGAGAGCCTACTGGGAAATGGAGCCATTTCTCATGTGCATCTGGATTGAGGGCTCAATTTTTCAATGTCTTTGTAATAAAGTGAAACATTTAGGAAAATTAGTAAATAATAATAAAAACCTAAAACAACGATTTAAAAATTTCTAAAACTTAAAATAAATGTGTTATATCACTCTATGAAGAGTGCTCAAAATTTAGACGCTAGAACAAAACATGATATTTTAAATCTCAAACCGCAACCTTTGTGGCAACTGATTTAATCTCAAAATTTAATAAATAATTTTTCAAATCTTTTAGAAATAAATCAGCTCCGTAGATTGAGAATTCACAGATTTTGTACAGATTTATAGCAGTTTAACTAGAGCCCTCAGTTCAGTACTTGTCTGAACTGAGCGCTCAACAAAAACTAAGTCTGGCTGAAAGAATTCGTAAAACAACATAGTGTATATTAGGTATAATATATGTTAAAATACAATTCCTAAAATATAAATAATGGTTCGCAAGTAATCGGTTGCAAAGTACATTGAATTAAAATTATATTGAAGCGTCTGAACTGAGAACTCAATATTTTCGTTTTTATTTTAAATACTCAAATACATATATCGAAACAAATTAGTTCATATATTTTAAGAATAATTTTATTAAAACTTGGTAAAAGCGTCTGAATTGAGAGCACTCTTCATAGGGCGATAACACATTTATTTTAAGTTTTAGAAATTTTTAAACCTAATAATATATTTTTTGTTTTTAGGTTTTATTATTATTTACTCGTAAATGTTTCACTTTGTTACAAAGACATGGAGAAATTGAGCCCTCAATCCAGATGCACATCCATTTCTCATCGAAACCAATCGGATTATTTAGGCAAATATTGATCCGTCAGTTATCGTGACGAGAACTATGTCATTGAAGAGGAAATTTCATTGCGCAGTGACTTTTGCCAAATTTAGATAAATTGAACGATTGGTATAAGACCGGTAGATACACTGTTATTTGCTAAATGCATAATAATATCTTTAAAACCGTTACACACCTTTTAAGCTTTGTCGCAGTCGGTTAAAAAACTCTTTTGACCTAGGACCTATCTTGGTGATTTTGGTCTTCATTGTTTTTTTATCAACACATTACTACCTGAAGTGGTAGTAAGTAGCAATATTTTGTATTTCAATATTACTAAGTAATAAAGGTATACGAGTAGGTACCCAAAAATCGTTACTTATTTTTACGCGAATATTAGAACATCCTGTCGTTTATCTTAAAACAAAATCGCCAACAATCTTACTGTACAATTCATTATATTATAATATATTTGGTATATTAACTTTCGCCTTTCGGCCTACTGGCCGAAACCTACCTACTTACTCTAATATGAATATACAGGATGCCCGGAAATCCAACCTATTACTTTAAAGGGTTTATAATAGCGCCGGTCATTTCCAACCAATTAAGCCCTAGGTACAACTGGGGGTCGAAAATGAATACTCGGAGGTTTTTAGATTTTGTTCAAATTTTCAGACTGGTCACCAAAACAAATGATTTAAAAATAACTACCTACTTCTCCCTCGACACTTATTGTGATTTTTCTGACTGATCAATAAAAAAACACATGCTCTACCTATATACATAGCCTATATATACTATAAGACCTTTTATAAGGTCTTAAATTAAATGGAAAGAAAACCTTTTTACTTTAGTATATATTTTTTGAAATTTAGACGTTTTACTTGAAAAAAATGTTAATTTTCGACGACTAGTTGATAGGGCTTAATTTGTTGGAAATTACCTCTGGTAGAACACCTTTCAAGGAACACGTCGAATTTCCGTGCACCGTACCTATATTATCTTCACTGTCTGTGGTGTTCCATTGAATTGCACGGGAACGATTTGTCGATGGTAATATACAGGCTGATTTTTAAAACATGCGACAAAATTTAAGGGGGTGTTCTACCCATCAATATGAACAACTTTTACTATGGGACCAACTCGGAATTCGCAAAAAAATTTGGACCTTTTTATACAAAATGGTCCAATCGGGTAGGTATGTGCTTTTACATAGGAAGGTATTTTTTTTTTGCGAGTTCTTAGTTGGTCCCATAGTAAAAGTTGTTCATATTGATGGGTAGAACAGCCCCTTAAATTTTGTCGCATGTTTTAAAAATCACCCTGTATAAATTGTCTTCGTGTATGTCTATCGCTCATACCTACAATGCACCATAAGTGACCTCATTGCTACAGTTACCTACAGAACTTTTTTTTTCTTCTTTCCAGCCGCTTCTAGCAGTAACAAGCGTGGTAGCAGGGTTCAGCATGTGTCTCCTAGGAGTCTGGTTCTACCTACAAAGTATAGGAGTCTTCATGCCTGGCTGGGTACCGATCGCCGCGCTATGTGTGTGCATATTCGCTGACGCATCCGGTTTGCAACCCCTGCCGTTCGTTATCATGACTGAGATGTTCAACTTCCAGGTATGTTGGGAGTTTAGCTTCTTTGGTTTTATGTGAGCCTGGTACTTTTGATTAAGCATGAAAGCTGGAGATGGGAGAGGCCCAAGTTCAGCGTAGAGAGTGTAACAGGATCAGAGGATTATCTCCAGTGGGTAGGTAGGTACTGACTACTGAGTGACTCAAAGATGTCACTAGTGGGTACATAGATAAGGAGAAACCCAAAAGTACCTATGCCTACCGGCACCAAGATACTTGCAGTAAAAATCCATTTCCAAGTATTTCAAAGAGCCTTTTGCATAAATAATTCTTCCCGTGTAAGAAGCAAGCAAAAACCAATGATCGAAACAATTAAAAATCCAGCGAGGAATTACGGTCCTGGCCAAATCTCTTGAACATGAAAAGCATTTTCTAAAAGCCTGATAAAACAATTGTTCTTTTCCAGCTCCGCGGCACAGTAGCGACCCTCATCATGGCAATATCCCTGGCCACTGACTTCGCACTCCTCAAACTCTTCGCCCCCCTCAACGTCTGGATAGGCTACCACTCTACCTTCTGGGTGTTCAGTTTCATATGCCTCGCAAATGTATTCTATCTTATCTTCTGCATTCCTGAGACTAAAATGAGAAGTCTAGAAAACATTTATGCTGATTTAGAAGGAAAGAAGACGAAAAAGAAGGATGTAGAAGATGTAGTGGAGACGAATCATGTTTAGGTTATGTTCCTAGTAGAGAAACGTCTTTTTGATGAGTTTGCGATGTTGAAGACTATTGTGAAGCCATTTTGGCCTGAAGCTACCTACAAAATGGCGGATGTTTTAGTAGGTATAGGTATTTGTATCTACGCAATCATTAGAAGTGTCCAGTGCCTACACATTTGTAAGTAGATAAATAAAGTAGTTATGTGAAAAAGTAAAATCAAAATTGTAGCTGCCCAGATACTGAATGTGCTATAAGGACCTTTAGGCGCTTGAATCAAAAAATTACCTACTCTGTGGCTTGAATGATGTTGACAAGATGGCGCCTTTGGTAAAGTTTTAAATACAATGTACTTATAGAAAAACAAGATGGCGGCGTTCGTTCCGATTTTGCCAAAAGATTCTTGTACAGCTATATATTCGTAAGAATGCGATCCAACTAAGAACAGGAACGTTAATGACCTCGATTTGTCGAATGAAACTTGAATTTTTTTTTTGTGCAAGCCGTAATATACGGCTTGCATAAAAAAAAATTGATGTTATCCGTTTTAGTTATACATATTTGCTTTTATCTGATTTCAGCGAACATGTTTTTCAACTACAATGTTAAGTTTGTTCTTAAGATAAATTAATCCCAACTACAGAATCCTTCACACGTGTCGGACCACGTTGGTGTTTCCGAACGCATAAAACCCTAATCTCGTTAAAGTGAGAGTGAACATGCTTCTTCTGTGTTTGCTTCTGTGTAAGCTCACTCCATCGTCGACTTTGTCTGTCACCTTCGACCTTGACTAGAGTCAAGAGCAAACCCATCTCAAATATAGAAAAAAGAAAAATAGGTAAAGATTAGGGATGTTTATTATGATTTTGATAATATGTAATTATTTGAAAAATCTTATTTTTAAACAAATATGAGACAATTTAAAGTGCAAATAATGGGCATGTTAGAAATAGGTAAGTAATTCCATTATTCATTTTATTGCAAGAGCTCTGTGAAAAAATCTACAAAATTCAGTATTACTCTTTGTTATCTGCCTAGCCTTTAGCCAACTACGTTGGGGTCGGCTTCCAGTCTAACCGGATGCAGCTGAATACCAGTATTTTACATGGAGCGACTGCCTATCTGACCTCCACAACCCAGTAACTGGGTAATACAATAAGTAAGACTGGTTGTCAGACTTTCGGGCTTCTGACTGGCGTAAAGATGATCACCAATCACCAACCGCGACAAGCGTAGCTTAACCTGATCGATCTACCCGTACGGCTGTTATTTACTAGTTGTATACAGGGTGTAAAAAGACACATCACAAAGCCGTCAACTATGCACACTGTACAGACGCCAGCAGGTCAACCTACCCGAAACTGTCAGATTTTCCCAATCAACCTTGAACCTAATGCCTTAGCAATAAAGTCGAAAATCTATTAAAGAAATCTGACAGATTGTAGTAGCTTGATGTGCTGGCGTCTGTACATCTAAGTAGCTTTGCGCAAAAATTAGTGTTGGCAAACGACTTTTATTTTTAGGTAAGTATAAAATAATAGCTATTTTTTATTGCGCTCAATGTAATGCGAAACCAGGCAAACGGCACCGCGTAAGCGTACGCATAGGTACACGCCACAATTGCGGCGATAAGTCCCCTCTTTGAGGAGTGGTTGGAGAGGCGTCATGGTACCCTCACCGCCTGACGCAGGTCCTCACCGGACACGGTTGCTTCGGGAGGTTCCTGTTCCGGATAAGGCGGGAGGAAACACTCGGCTGTTACCATTGTGTGGATCGCCCGGAGGACACGACGGAGCATACGGTGGAGGTCTGCCCGGCTTGGGCAGAGCACCGCCGTGTCCTCGCGGAGGCGATCGGCGGCGGCGATCTCTCGCGTCCGGCCCTGGTACAGGCCATGGTACGGAGCGAGAGTGCATGGGAAGCCGTCACCTCCTTCTGCGAAGCTGTAATGCTCGCGAAGGAGGAGGCTGAACGCGTGAGGGAGAGGCAATCTTTGCGCCCTCACGCCCCTAGTCGCCGCAGGAGACGCCCTGGGCGTCGGGAATCGATAGCCGATTCCCGGCCATCGTAGGCGCAGGCTTGCGGATAGCGAGCAACGGGTAGCTCGCCGTCCGGTAAGGACCAGGCCCGGGTCGACGGCGCGTTGTGTTCCACGCGCGCCTCAAAGAGATGTCAGCACTAGCTGAAGGGGTCCGCTAGGGCCGATGCCTGCCAGGGTTGCGGGTTGTTCGAAAGAGTTACCGTGGCCCTGGCACAGGCAACTGAAGGAACACGGGTGGGTTTTAGTCAGTAGAAGTCTGACACGCCCTCCCGCGCCACCCAGAGCGGGAGAAGTTATTTGATGATTTCCCATCCACAAAAAAAAAGAAAAAAAAGGTACTTGTGTGCGATTGATATTCAGTCTTTTAATAACTTCAAATGCGTAATTTGTTAAGAAAAATTGAAAATATAGATAGTTGGTTCTTAAAAAAGTAAAAAAAAAACCGCGACTTTGACTTTCAATATCTCCAGAACCAGTGGATTCCCAGGTATGGTCTAATGGAGAAAAAAAAAAAATGATCCAAATAATGGGCTTTCGGCTTCAGTCTTTTTACACCCGATATTAGTTTAATTTAAGAATCTCTTTTGTAAACGGTAATTTTCATGTCATTCCATGTTGCCATATTAAAATAATAAGTTTATCTAAGATTACTGGTCACATTGTCTATTTCTAGTCACCGGTACAAATATCTGCTCAACACATTTCAGCGTGATAATATTTTTGGCAATAAAATTGTTTTTATTCATGAATCAACAAAATAGACAATGTTGCCTTAAAGAAATAATAGTTAGTACTTTTATTTAGCGTAAAATAGATAGAAGCCATATTGCAATAGGTTGTATATTCCCATTACACCCAGTTTATGTTAAGGTTTATGATTATTTTTGACATAATTTTATATTTAGGTATTTCTATCTTAGAACAATTTTTTTTTTTATTATAAAGTAGGTAGTTTGTATAAAATTAAAATGGAGTTTATGTGACTGCATAATCAGCCTATAATGTTCCCAATGCTGGAACGTAGGCCTCCTCTCGTCGAGAGGGAGTGGGCTGTAATCTACCACGCGAGCCCAGTGTGGGTTGGTAGATGTGACAAGTCTTCGACATTTTGGTTCTAGAACATGCATTTTGAGAGCAGTGGTGATCAAATTCTTTACAAAAAGTGCCTGGCTGGGAACCCACAACCTACAACTCTGCCGTCATAAGGAAGAAAGACGTATCTGACATTTTATTCGAAATAGAGTTATTTAAAACGTAAACTTAACGAAAACCTAATAATTCTTAGTATTAAAAGACACATCTATCTGCCTTTGTATCTTGTATTTTAAACAGGACAAAATATTTTTTTCTCCGTTTCAATATTTCTGTAGATAATATGTCCATTCTCGTTACGGCGGCAGAACTGGTAAGTCGGGGCTGTTTCCACTGGGCCACTGCTCTCCTAACTGGAAATGTAATGTGCAGAATAACAAAACAATATTACTAGCAACACTGTTTTCCAATTAACGGATATTTAAAAACCATTTGTGAAAATACTATGTTTTAACGATAAGATTCAGATTTTCTTTTTCACATCACAGAATTTTGTGTAATAAATAGGTGTAATTTGAAAAAGAAACAGCACCGCAATTGCGTAAATCACAATCCGAAAGATGTTGAAGGAAACTGCTAATCCACTGCTTCATAGTTATGTTTGAAAATTCGTCTGCTAACCAAAGTAAATAATGCAATGATTGTTATTGAACTGACAAAATGAAAGGTATCTATTGTGTGTTACGCAATTACTCCGCAAGTATGTGATAATTAAGTAATAAAATACTTAAAAAAACTTTTTTTTTTCTCATAAGCCTAACCGAACGGCGCTAAACGTATGAAGGTTTTAGTAAAATAAAACAAAAATGCCAGTTTTAGAAGATTTACTTATCATAATAAATAACCAGCTTAGTTTACAAAAGCATTATTTTTTTTTACATATTTTTTCCTTCGTTTTATTAGAAAATATCGTTTATAACTCAAGTGTAATTATTGCCCGTTTTACGTGTTATCTGTAAATGGTTTTAATTTTTATAAAAAAATATTATTTTAAACCATGCTCGCACGACCAAATGGTCTAAAAATTAACATTGACAATGTTTTTTTACATATGTCGTCAATATGTTTTTTGTCCCAATTTCTCGTAAAGTGGGAACATGGTCTTAGCTCTAATCGTTCGATACTTATAAAAAAAGACTAGTTGCGTACAACATTGTTTTATAACTATATTTAATATATAATATGTGGTGTTGGACTCCGTCCATTACGGCGTAACATGAAAATATATCAAATTTTCCGAATTTAGTAAGAAACTAAAAAAAATATTAGACTTGAAAAAAATCTCACTGTCGTGTCATTCATGTGTATAATACCTAAAATAGAAATTAGATACGAAAAGCTTTCTTAGACTATTTTCAACCACATGTTACGTCATAATGCAGGGAGACCCTAAAATTAGAAGATTGGTGTGCTAAAAGGTCTCTAAGATAACCCATAACATAAGTGGGTAGTCAGAAATCTCGAAACATAAACAAACAAAGACTGAAGAGATTTTGTATGAAATAACTTTAACGACTAACATTCATACATACTATTTTAGGAACATAGAAAACACAATTTTTTTATCATTGATATTTTAGCTGTCAAGTATCTTTACTATTTCTTAAAGGCAACCGGTACCTGGGGCAATTTTATTGCTTGTTAATTACAATACATTGAAGCAATTACTTTATGGTTCACACATAGTTTCCATGGTGCAGCTTTGAATATTGCTCCCAGTTATTGTATTTTATGGGCAATAAAATTGCTCCATATAAACGAGCCTCAATCCTAGAATTATAATTTATTTTATAGCAGATATAAACAAATTTTTAAGGCATCTGAAGTATATTTATAATACATTTTTTTTTGTATACTCATTTTAATTCTTTAACATGTGTGTCAGTACAAGAGACGGTAGATGTTTCAAATCCACAACCGTCAGAGATGTTTAAAAATAATCTCCCATTTTTGGGCCCTCATGTAAAAAAGCTACTGAGAACAGGCCCGAGGAATAATCTGGCTTTTGCGGTTGGAACTTGAAGTCTCCAGGGTTTTGAAAACGCTATCCACCAACGTGAATACGAATTAAACATGATCTGAAGTTTGCGGAAGAATCTCGAAAATATACTCTTTATTTCCCATCACGATAATCACACACTACACTAAGTTAAAAGTTTTATTTATTTAATTAGTATTTCGATATCCGATATGCGTTTATTTCATACAAAATGTGATAATTTTAACATTACAATACGATGGCGATTTTATTGAAACGACGTTCCTTAATGCGAGTTGCGGTAGGAGTTGACTGGTAGAAATCGTCACGTAAGAAAAAAGCGTTATGCCCCCTCCATGCAACTTTATCTCTGCGAGTATCGCGTGAGGAACTTCGTTCCTGACGGGGGTCCCCTGACCGCACACATTTTTTTTTTTTGACAACACTATTACTAACTTCTAAACGACATCCAATTTACATACGACAAAAAACATAGTGTGAATTTGATAAAAATATTATTTAACTTTTATTATTATTAATAACACCGCAACAATTTAATGTAGAACATTTATATCAACGACATACAGCCTAATTGGTGTTTTTACACATTTATTATGATAATTTATGAATATGTCAAAAAAAAAACTCGGTGATTAAAAAATGCCTGGAAATAAAATCAAACGTCGTCATCAATTGTATAATATAAAAAATAACATGATGCGAATACAACCAACAAAGCACTGAGATCGCAATTGAAAAAAAAAAACAAAATCATTTTTTTATGTCACGCCACTTTGACAACCCTTCGAATGCAACGTGATTCCGCTTTCGTTCATACAATGGCCTGAGCTGCTCGGCCTTCATTTTGTAAGAAAACGGTGTGACCACAGAGTAACTATTTTCTTTATACAGGTTGGTCTACGATTTCCATATTTTCTGTATATGGTCAGATACGGAAAATACTTACACCGATCTCACTGTAATCCCTGCATTAGAACACTGTTTGGAGTATACTGTGGTACCCATACGACTGTAGATTAGGCACAAGTAAGAAGCAAAGTTCTTAAAAAAAACTTCAGTACTCTTTCACTATAATAACACCATTTCAGAATTTAATTTTGAACAAAACTATAAGGCCGTTCGACGAACATATTGTCCATACCATGGGCTGATTCGAAGGAAGTTTATATTTTTTCATATCTACCTATATTTTCAGAGGTAAAAAATTTTCACTGATATAAAATAATTTAGTCCACTTAACGACATACCTTTAATTTAATTACCAGCTGTACCAAGCATGTTCCCATATACAAGACACACGACAGACAAACTAGCTGAGACACATCTACTTTCCCGTTTAAAGGTGGATGCTCTAACTAGCCCGCGAAATAAAATTAAAATAAATAAAAATGTTTTATTGACATAAAAAAAGGTGTAACCGTTTCAATTGAAGCCCTAACTCCTGAGCTAGCTGGTACCTGTGTTACAGCAGTGGCTTCGAAATTTAAATTGCCTAACGATTTTTTGCAAACTATAACGCTGTGTTACGTCGTATGTTAATCAAAATGAATCACGCAAATAAGGTTGCGCTAGTCGACGAATCAAACTCGTTGGTGGGCGTGGCTAATATGCATGCTATTTCACATGAGAAAGGGTATAAGAAAGTGAAATAGACGATGATTTATAACGAAAACGAGCGCGTATTTCGTGAACAGACCTTTGGGCGTATAGATATCATGAAATGAACCAAGGACGATACATATATCATCGTTCCCTTTACACCGTACGGTAAAACAATTTTGCCATTTCATGCTCCAGGAGTTAGTGTTGAAATATGGAAGTTTCGACGCTCTTTGTCAAAACATAACTTTCAAAACAATTTTTATTTATTCTGTTTCCGTACAGGGCTAGATAATAACGACACAAGTAGATGTCATTTTAAATTTTGAATGTCGTACACTGACAAGCCGTGAGTAAACTCCATACGAAGTTATTATGGAAGAATGGCTGACTAGTGTAACCTTAACTATAGCTTATTTCCTTAACAATATAATAAAAATCATCAATACAGTTATCTAAGTTACATTTAAAGGGAAGCGTCATTTTTTTCAAGACAAATAAAAACGAAAATTAAATTAATTTCACGGCCTATCTCAGAGCATCCACCTTAATAATTGAACAATAAGTCAACAAAGATGCTAGTATTACAAAGATTATATAGGTATTTAGATATTTCCATTCTTATTGTTTAAAGTCTTCTGTTTGGTTGTAAAAAATAATAGATTTTTAAATATTATTTTTCTGTACTGTACTTAGTATACATTTACCAGGCGTACTGTAATGTATATTCTTGCTAGAACGGTCTACGGTACAGCGCTTAAATAAATTGCTAGTCCACTTAAAGCTAGTCCAACTCTAAACTTTCATATGATTTTGAAGATTTTTATTAACAAGTTCTACATTTAAGTCAATTAGGCCGAAAATTGGATTTTCCAATCGTTGGTTGGCCTTATTATAAACTTGCAAAGACCTATTCCAATATTACGCTAGTTTAACGACTCAAAGAGAAATCTTAAGTGAATTTGTATCAGGGCTGAGAGAATTCAAGCATTTTTAATTTTAATTAACCAAAACCGAGGTGGTTTTAACTTGATTTAGATTACTGATGAAAATACCTAGGTTTATTTATAGGCCAAACTGACCACTGAACTTATTAGATAAAATATAAAAAAACACGTTGATTATTGTAATATTTATATCATTTGAAGGAACGATTCGATTAAAAAAAAAAAGCTCAATTTTCTTTTCTAAAAAAATGTTTTCATAGTGATAATTATTTTTTTAATTTTGATTCTGGCAATTTTGATTTAAATCTTGCAACCCTGATTAATATCAAAGTTTAAGTCAACATTTAACTACAGATTTATTATTTTTACAACCGCACAGACCTTAACACAGCCAAAGTAGTATATAATTTGTAAACTAGATATAATTTAGATTGTCTGACGATCACGCTAAATAAGATTCCACACACTGACACCCTACGTTTTATATAACTAAGGCCAAGCGTCGGTCATGGAATCGTAAAAATTCTTAAAATATAACAAAAATTAGGACTTGATCTGGAGTCTTTAAATTGAAGAGATATTTAAGGTTTATGAAAATACCATAGTGATTTAATTGCTTTATTTTTCGGTCCTTATTTAATATCTATAGATTTCTTTACGTATATTTATTTATAGTAGATTAATTATTTATTTAAATTACGACTACAATTTACAAGACTTAATTTTATTCTTATAGTGATTAAAAGTTTATACACCAATTCGTTAACAGTATGATTCGACATAATATTCATATATTACCCGATTGCGGCAGAGCCCAAAAGAAGGGTACAGTTTCCGTCAATATTTCGTCTTCGAATCGACGCTAAACATAATTGTTGGCCTTAAAACTTATTGAAAACCTACGTGACTATCTCTTTAACCATTATTAGCATTTAATTTTGTCCTAAAAGAGGATTATTTCACTTTTGTTCCGAGATTTTCCAATTTACAGTACAAGGGCGTAAATATGAGACATCGAGTAATAGAAATAGAATGTCTTACAGGTATGAGTGATAGAGACGACGTACTACAAATCGAACTTTTTTTTAACTTTTGAAATTCCATATTTACCGCCCGGTACAGTTCTACCAATTTAAAATTGCGCTTCTCTCAATAAAATTCTCTTTAGAAACAACTGAAAAGTGTACGTAACAAGCAGTGGAGAGGAGCGCAATTTTTAACTAGACTAACTACATGTTTCAATTTTTAGGTTAATAACCCCAGAACAATTCCTAAAAGCGTGACCGTCAGACTTAAAAAAAAAGTATTTTATCTCCGGCTGAAGTACTTTGCTTGATAGCATTCGTACAACCTGATTCTTACCAGTCAGGCATCTGTTGCTATACTCTCTTGCGTGACAACTGACTCTACTATCTCGTTCTTTTCTTCTTTCTCTTCTTTTACTTCTTCTGTCTTCTCTTCTCTACTCTCTGAGGGTTTGGAGTCGGTGGAGATAGAGCTGGATGTTAAGCTGTTCGGTTGGGAAGACTCTTTGCTTGGTGGCTCTTGTGAACTACGGTTGTCGGGCTGTTTTTCTTTTGAATCTGTGGATTGGGTTTTTATTTATTAAAGACAAATCTGTTTTTGATATGTATTGGTTGTTCAAAATGCAATCGGTTATTGAAAGATTTTTGTGAGTAAATTGAACGACTTTCTTTAAAAAACCGGGAGATCTAGATGTGAACGCATTTAAGATCATAATTTTAGATAATTTTCCAGTGAAATTAATTAACTATGAAACTCTGATTAAACGAAAATGACAAATGTAAATGGAGATGAAATAAACTAAACATAACTACCAATTTAACTAAAAACATAATTGATTCTTTTTCTAAGTACAGACTCCAGCACATCAAGCTACTACAATCTGTCAAACTTCTTTAATAGATTTTCAACTTTATCGCTAAAGCATTAGGTTCAAGGTTGATTGGGAATGTTTAACAGTTTCGGGTAGCTTGACCTGCTCGCGTCTGTACAACTTAATATGATTCTACAAAACACCTATATTTTCTTTATTTACCATCAATTTCTGACAACATTCTACTAAAAAGCTTATTTACAGGGAGCAATTTAATTGCCCGTCGAATGCAATACAATAAAGCTATGCATAATCGTCCATAGTTAAACGAAAAGGATCCAACCCACAACCTAACATATTGAGGTTGGATCTTTTTGTTTAACTACGCACAATCAGCATATATCGATCCCACTGTTGGAACACAGGCCGCCTCTCTGTGAGAGGGAGTGTGCCGTAATCCACCACGCGGGCCCAGTGCGTGTTGGTAGATGTCACATGTCTTTGAATTTTTTGGTTCTAGGACATGCTGGTTTCCTCACGATGTTTTCCTTCACCGTTTTGAGAGCAGTGTTGATACAATTATTTACACAAAGTAAATCGCCTGCCTGGGTTCGAACTCACGTCCTGCAACTCTAAGTCGAGGCCGTAACCACTGCTCTCTAATATACAGGGTGTAAGTATAAACAGTGGCAAAATTTTAAGGGGCTACTGTAATCATCATTATGAACAACTGAAATTTTGATGTCAAAGATGCACGTCGCTCTGGTCGCCCTATTACGGATAAAATGGATGCCATTTTTGAAAAAGTGGAGCAATTTAAGATTGGCATATCAGTAGTTACGACGTAGCTGAAGAACTGGAAATTGACCACAAAACAGTTTTGGCGCATTTGAATAAAACTGGGTACACAAAAAAGCTCGACATTTGGGTACCTCACGAGCTCACTGAAAGAAACCTAATGAACCGTGTACTCATTTGTGATTCTTTATTACGACGTAATGAAACCGAACCATTTTTGAAGAAGCTGATAACTGGTGATGAAAAGTGGATCACGTATGACAAGAACGTGCCAAAAAGGTCGTGGTTAAAGGCCGGTCAGGCTTATGTTCGCATGCATAATTCGTCAAAATATAGGAAACAGCAGATTTTTTTCCGCGTTTTCAGGTTTGGTCCCATAGTAAAAGTTGTTCATAATGACGATTGCAATAGCCCCTTAAAATGTTGCCACTGTTTACACTTACTCCCTGTATATTTTTTTTATATTGCTTTTAACAACCAATAAATTGCCCGATGTAAATAGGCATTAAATACCTAATAAAGTGATAATACTAACAGTAACATAAAAATCGATTCAACTTAAAATGGGATCTTCTATCCCTGTTTAAAACTCTTCCTTTTTTCGTAACGGAAAGACTTCTATTGCATTCGAGAACGCAGCCACGCTTGCAACGATAACTTCGCCCAGAGCAAATCTTTTGAATGAGAAAGGTTTATTACTCTTTGCACTGATTCATCCTAAAGATTTTTCTAGTGTAATAAATTAATATCATATCATTATGCAGTATATATGCCGCAGCCAACTAGCTTAATTACCCTTTCAGTTAAGGAGGAAGCGTCAGGGTAGCCCGCGAAATTCAAATTTTCTTACGTTTCTTTGCAATTTGCAAGTCAGTTGTAATAGTTTGGGGAAAAAGTTTCTTCGCATTTTTTAAGAAAATTCAAAACATTTTTTAATATAGTTTATTTACATTTAACTAAAGTATGTAGGTACCATTTTGTTCGATAACTTTTTGCCATCTTGTAGGTAGGGACATGATCCCATTGCTATAGAAATTTTGGGACTTCTGGTCAAAATACCGCGACAAGTGGTTTTGGCAGTTCTCTCGTGATGTTAACCTGACACTGCCTAAAGAATTCTGAAGAGACCGAAACAGGTGGAAATCTGAAGATGCAAGGTCAGGACTATACGGCGGATGCATTAACACCTCCCAGCCAAACTCTCTTAATTTTTGCTGAGTGGCTAAAGATGTGTGAGGTCTCTAGCGTTATCATGATGAAAAACCACAACCCTTCTGTTGATTAATTCCGGCCGCTTTCTCTCAACTTCTTGCTTTAATCTCATCAGTTGTTCGCAGTAGAGTTCAGAATCGATGGTCCTGCCTGGTGGTAACAGCTCATAATGAATAATGCCCTTCCAATCCCACCACACACACAGCATCACCTTGTTGCGAGTTAACCCGGGTTTCGCCACAGTCTGTGAAGCCTGACCGGCCTTTGACCACGACCTTTTTCGCACGTTCTTGTCATACGTGATCCACTTTTCATCACCAGTTATCAGCTTCTTCAAAAATGGTTCGGTTTCATTACGTCGTAATAAAGAATCACAAATGAGTACACGGTTCATTAGGTTTCTTTCAGTGAGCTCGTGAGGTACCCAAATGTCGAGCTTTTTTGTGTACCCAGTTTTTTTCAAATGCGCCTAAACTGTTTTGTGGTCAATTTCCAGTTCTTCAGCTACGTCGTAACTACTGATATGCCGATCTTGCTCCACTTTTTCAAAAATGGCATCCATTTTATCCGTAATAGGGCGACCAGAGCGACGTGCATCTTTGACATCAAAATTTCCGGATTGAAAACGCTTAAACCAAATTTGTGCTACTCTCACAGACACTACACTAGGTCCATAAACATCGCAATATTTTTTCGCGGCTTGCGTTGCATTTTTACCTTTTTTGTAGTAAAATTTTAAAATGTATCGAATTTCTTCATTAGATTCACTCATCTTGACGGTACGAAAAACAAATGAAAATCACACATTTTCGTAATTTGAAATTGGAATTATGTTCTTTAAAATTTAAACTTTCAATGATACCAAAACCAGCCAGATACAAATAGTATAGCCAAAGAGATTTTATTACAAGTTCATACATACTATAATGCGAAAAGACTTTTTCCCCAACCTAATATGTTAAATAAAGTATGATTTGCGACCATAACAATTATGTATTTACAGAATTATATACAATAGAATCAGTAATACAACTCTTTAAGTTAGTATAATCCTAAAATGTCAAGATTTCATGAAATAGTCATTTTTTGGGATTACCTGGTCTTATTGAGTTGTATTGATTGATCACTTTAATGATTCTAATTATGTAAATAGATACTTGTTTACGACCGCAAATTATAATTTGATCAACGTACAATATAAAACCGACTTGTAAATTGCAAAAAACGTAAGAAAATTTGAATTTCGCGGGCTACCCTGACGCTTCCTCCTTAAGGGTACCAGGAAATCGTGTTATGGGTTTTGGATAAGTCTATAAAAACTTAATGTACCCACGAAAAACACGTCTGGCTAGCTCAAGAGTTAAACTAGTCAGTGAAAAATCATATTGAGGATCAACCTTGTAGATGATATCATTAAAAAAAATTAAATATTACTAAAAACGTGCAAAAAAGCGCTGCCGTAAATTTGAAAACTTTGGCGTAAATTCTAAAACGAATTCCGTAAAAAATTAAACGAAAAGAAAGTCTTACCAGCTCCATGTGTCGCTGGCCAGGGTTTCCTAACGAACATGTTCTCCACAATCCTGTCTATATTGTCCTTTTCAGAGGAATGCGCCGGCCTGCTGAATTGAAACAAAAAATACAGTCAGAAAATAAAAACAGTTGTTTTTTTTATAACATTCCTTTGATTGGTTATAATACTCCAGGACTTCAGTCTGAGGTCATATCCGCTGTATCAAAGACAAGGCCGAGATTAATACACGTTACTTAGCACGTACTTTGGCTTTGATTTGTTCCCGTCTCTATCTTGCACATGGAGTTTGTTTTCCTCCCTCCTTCCTTGGTGAGATGTCGTGAAATAGGTATGGCTCGACCAACCCCAAATTTCACTGTGAGATTTTTCAAAATGCATATTTTTTTGTGTTAATCTGTGCTTCATTGCATTGTATTTATTTAAATAAACATAATAGGGATGATGGCTATTTTTTTATTTGTCCGTCATGTAGAATAGTCAAAAATATTGGACACATATTTTTTCTTTTTTTACGTAATCAAAAGGTTACGGCGATACATTGAGTTAAAATGTGGCATGACGTCACGTCTTCGTAGATTTTATACGTAGAGGTGACGTAGCGAGCCCCCACTCCCGAACTTTAATGCGTGTTATCTAAGTCATTTTTTATTAATATGATAAAGCAAAAAAAAAAATACGTGTCTAATATTTTTTTATTACCTGACTGACGGACTAAATAGGATTTCTTTATTTTTACCCAGGCATCATCCCTAATTGCTTACTTATTTTTTATCACGTGGGTGCCTAATTCCCCCCCCCCCCCCCCCCCCCCCGGCAAAGCGCGTGCTAAGAGGCGTTTATTATTATTGTAAATGTGAAATGTGTAGCACTTACCTATCAGCATGGTGCGGGCTGACGATGGGTATAGCTGCGGTGGGGCGGCGCTGTGTGCGCACGGGCGCGGGCGGCTCTTGTTCCGCGCAGTTGTAGTATGTCACGCCACCCGTCTGTACACATACATACACGTTTATAAACTAGACAATACTGTACTTTTTTTTTGTATTTGCAACGTGCAAACGTGCAAATCCCATAGGGATTTGCAACGTGCAAACGTGCAAATCCCATAGGGATTTGCACGTTTATCGAAAAACAGAACTCATCAACTTAAGCCGGATTTAGATTACGAAATTATTTACATCAAATTATTTTATTGACATTAATTCTGTAGGTGAAAACTAAAGGACCTTAAGTCACATTTTATAAATTATTCAGTAGAGCTCATTAAAGATGTCTATAACCGAAATTAGATATTAAAATCGACCGTGTATAAAAAGTAAATAGTGTATCGTTGTAGAATAAAAAGTATAATTATGAAGGTTTATTAAGCTTCATTGAGAATCATTGAAAATACAAAAAATGGACTTAAGGTCCTTTAGTTTTCACCTACAGAATTATTTCATTAACAATTTCACGTGTAAACTTCTAAATAAATCTAAATAATTTCGTACAAAACGAGATTTTTAGGGTTCCGTACCCGAAGGGTAAAACGGGACCCTATTACTAAGACTCCACTGTCCGTCTGTCACCAGCTTATATCTCATGAACCGTGATAGTTAGACAGTTGAAATTTTCACAAATGATGTATTTCTGTTGCCGCTATAACAACAAATATTAAAAAACAGAATAAAATAAATATTTAAGGGGGCTCCCATACAACAAACGTGACTTTTTTGCCGTTTTTATAGATAACCCTTCGTGCGCGAGTCCAACTCGCACATGGCCGGTTTTTTGATAAAAGTAATGTCACGCAACAAATTTCACTATCAAATGCGACGTGAAACGTGTGTCGCGAAAGCTTATTTGTAAGATAATATAGTCAAATATAGCTTTGATGCTGACGAGGCCATGATTTCGGTGATTTGTTGCACAAGTTGCACTGTATTGAAACTAGTTTTGTGAAATTAATTTTAAATTAATATTGTTAATGTAAATCAATCTGCCTAGCCTTTTCCCAACTATGCTGGGGTCGCCTTCCAGTCTAACCGGATGCAGCTGAATTGTTAGCTCAAGTTGTTAGCATTAGTAGTGTTCGAGATATCCAGTTGTGACAGACAGACTGAGTCGCACGATAAGGGTTCCTTTTTATCATTTTGGTACGGAACCCTAAAAATCAAAGGGTTCAGGCTCAGAATGTCCCTTTCCCAAAATGTCCCTTCCCAAAATGTCCCTTTTCCAAAAAGCCCCTTTCTCAATGTCCCTTTGCTACGACAGCTACGTGCTTAAACTGGGACCAATCAAAGAGAATACGTACGTAATTATGATGCGCTGCGTATATTTGCTGCGGATACGTCGGATGCTGCTGCGCGTGAAGCGGGGCGTTTGGAAGCGCGTGCGGCGGTGCGTGTGGCGGGGCATGCGGTGCGTGCGGTGGGGCGTGTGGGACGTGGGGCGGGGCGTGGGGCGGCGCGTGCTGCGGCGCGTGCTGCGGGGCGTGCGGGGCTGCTGGGTACATCGCACCGGGGAATACTGCACCGCTGCTACTTTGCTGCTTGGAAATCAAAGAGAATTAATATTAGTACTGATGCATATAGAGCATAGCTGATTGGCGATACAAAACCTACGAGGCAATTAGCTAGTTCATAGTAAGTTTATCTCATCAGTTTTAAATTATCGATTTTTCTTTAAATTCTGCCGCGATTATTTACCTGCATGTATTGAGCGGGCATCATGGCTGGCGGTGCATATCCTTGTGCTGGCTGTATTTGACCTACAGAAAACATGTTTTTGTTACTAATATTAATAAATGCAAAAGTGAGTTTGTTTGTTACGCTTTCACGCTAAAACAGCTGAACGGATTTGGATGAAATTGGGCACATGGGTAGGCCATGACCTGGGTTAGGACATAGAATACTTTTTATCCCGATATTCCCACGGGTCCGAGACTTATACGGGTAAAACCGCAAGGCGCAGTAGTTTTTTTTTTTGCAAATACGCTACTTTACGTGACCTCAACGCTCGACGTTGCATCACTGGGAGTCTACCATGAATGTCTGTTTCTATAAAAATGTTGTAGAGAGAAATAAATCTTATTATAGGTTTCACAACTTCTCATGGCTTGTTCGTATAATAAAACTACAACTGTTATTGTCAGTAAAAAGTACAAGTTTTACGTTTTAATGGCGAAAGAAGGACGTCGAGTCGTTTAAAAAATTAAATAAATATTTTTCTCACCCATAGTATGTGGCGCAGGTATATTGTGTAGATTATGATGCGGATGCGGAACCTGCGTCATCTGCGACTGTTCCAACATGCCCAGACGCACCTGCGGACAACTGCGGCTGAGATACCGACACCAGAAATATGGGCAAACGTGGTGCTTACCCATATTTCTGGTGTCAATAATATGATATACGTAATTATATATATAGGGGCGTGTGTATTAGTGGGCACTGTCGGGCGGAAATATTTGACGAATGATTTTTTACAAAATCAAACAGATTTCTATTTTATTTTAATATTAAGGAGGTAGAGCCAGGGTAGTCCAAGAAATTCATATTTTCTTAGGTTTTTTGCAATTTGCAAGTCAGTATTAGGTTGTATGTTGATAAAAAGTATGATTCCTTTTAAAGACTTATTAGAATATAGAATAAGTAATACAACTCCATAAGTTAGTATTGTATAATCCTCAAATGACAACATTTCATGAAATAGTCGTTCAATATGATTACTTGGTCTTACTCGTAAAGAATAGTATTGATGACTTTAATGATTATAATTTTGTAAATACATACTTGTTACGGTTGCGAATCGTATTTTGACCAACATATAACCCAATACTGACTTGCTAATTGCAAAAAAACTTAAGAAAATTTGAATTTCGCGGGCTACCCTGGCTCTTCCCCCTTAATATTAAAATAAAATAAAAATCTGAGTTGTAAAAATTTTGCCTTAAGGGGAAGCACTAAGGTAGCCCGCGAAATTCAAATAATCTTGCGTTTTTTGCAATTTGTAGGTCAGTATTAAGTTTAATGATGATTCAAATATAATTCGCGACCGCAACAATCATATATTTACAGAATATTTATCATTAGAATCAGTAATAAAATTTCATAAGTTAGAAAAGACCTCAAATGTCACGATTACATGAAATAGTCATTCAATAGAGTTATATGAACTTAGAGAACTGTATTGATTATTTTAATGCTTATAATTCTATAAATACAGATTTGTTACTGTCGCAAATCATTTTCAAATCAACATACAACTTAATACCAACTTGTACATTGCAAACACCGTAAGAAAATTTGAATTTCGCGGGCTACCCTGACGCTTTCGCCTTAAATGTATTTCGTTATCTAATTAGCACAAGGACGGTTGAAGGACACAAAACGAGACACAATAGATGTTTTATTGTTACTACGTCTGGGCGCATTTAGTGTCCCGCAACGTGTTATGTTATAGTTTGACCATAACCGCTGTACCGCACCGTAGGTATGTGCGCGGCGAGACGGGGGGCAGTGCAGGCCGCTCATTCGTCAACGCTCACGACGTCCCACCGCTCATTCGCCAGCGCTGCACTCCGCCTCGCATTCCAAAGGCGCGGTACAGCGGTCTTGGTCAAACTATACTAGTGGTCTCTTTCAAGAAGTCAAGCTGAGCGACTTACGGCGGTCCCAAATCAATGGGCATTTTTTCGTCCTTGGGACGATTACGTTGCGCAAATGCGACGATGCCATATCCTCGTTGTAAAACGCGACACTAACCCCACATAAACGCAAAGTTAGTTTAGATACAATACGCAACGACTATATCGCAGCGGCAACGCTATAACTTATGCTGGGTTTTACGAAGTTTTAGTTTCTTGTCAAGAACAAAAAAAAAGCAAAAGAGTTTAAAATGCATTTTGCACTCGGAACATTTCTTTGAACATTTTGAAAGATATTGTAGTGTTGATAATAGCAGTGTTATTCTGTAAGAATCTCACCGAAAAAATTTAGGTGGAGTGAGCGTGAAGTGAGCTGTCATTATCATTGCAGGGATGCAGCAGAATATCAGCGTCAGGTATATTTACCTGACACATGCTGAGCTGAACTCCCATTTGGTGCAACCTTGAGACGCACACCACAATGTTTTTTTAATTTATTTTTATTTCTTTAAATATATTTTCTTTTTTGTATGTTTGCACCTTGTTTTCGTATTATACAGGGCAATTTTTAAATCACTAGCTAAATTTTCACAGGGTGTTCTACCCATGAATATGAACAACTTTCACTATGGGGCCAACTCTGAAATCACGAAAAAAGTCTGCTGTTTCATACAAACCTACCTACTCGTCTCGTATGAAACAGCTGATTTTCTTTCGTGATTCATGTATTTAGTAGATCACATCGTCAAAGTTGTTCCATGGGTAGAACACCCTGTGAAAATTTAGCTAGTGATTTAAAATTGCTCTGTATTCATGTAATTTGTTACCATCTCGGACATCTAGACGCACTGCCAGTTACCACCCTACCTGGTTGCTATTCCATCAATTAGCACTAAGCGCTTCCCAATGTCTTTTATAATGCGCACAGCAAAGGAGTGGAACTCACTACCTGCGTCTGTGTTTCCGAACGCATACAACCCTAATCTCTTCAAAGTGAGAGTGACCAGGTTTCTTCTGGGTAAGCTCAGTCCATCGTCGACTTTGTCTCTGTCACCTCTGACCTAGACTGGAGTCAAGAGCAAACACATCACAAAAAAAAAAAAACTATTTATCTACTTGACCTAAGTTTTCACGGTGACATTTTTACGGAACAGACCGACTGCTACAGCACTGTTACCTGTGGCGCAAGTTGTGCTTGCTGCTGAGTGGCGGGAATCGCGTGCGGCGGAGACGACGCGTGGTTACCCGCCGCACTGTTCGCTAGTACCTGGGGACAGACATTCATCAATTAACCCCGTCATTTCAAAAAAGGCAGAGTCAATTATTTAACACTATTCAGAATCAACAATGTTTCTTGTAAAAATTAGTTATTGGTGCTAATGAAATTAAATAAAGAGGTTGGTAAATAGAAAACGTACATGATTTTTCGAATATTAATTTATTAAAAATATTCTCATACAGATATTTTTATTTAAAATTTTTGGAGTAATGTCTTTTTCAGTGTTTCTCGTGCCCTTTTCGAAATGGCGGGTTCATTTATACAAGGTTTAAGTTAAATAAAGCACATACTCTTAAGGGGTCATTGTACTCATCATTATGAACAACTTTTACTATGGTACCAAACCTGAAATCGCGAAAAAAATCTGCTGTTCAGTACATTTATGTTCGCATAATAGGGATGATGCCTAGGTAAAAAAAAAGAAATTCTATTTAGTCCGTCAGTCAGATAATAAAAAAATATTAGATACGTATTTTTTGCTTTATCATATTAATAAAAAATTACTTAGATAACTCGCATTAAAGTTCGGGAGTGGGGGCTTGCTACATCACTTCTACGTATAAAATCTACCTAGACGTGACGTCACGCCACATTTTAACTCAATGTATCGCCGTAATCTTTTGATTACGTAGAAAAAGAAAAAATACGTCAATATATTTTAATAATCTACATGACGGACAAAAATCATTTTTTAGTCATCATTCCTATTCTTCAAAATGTACTGAACAGCAGATTTTTTTTTCGCGTTTTCAGGTTTGGTCCCATAGTAAAAGTTGTTCATAATGATGAGTACAATGACCCCTTAAAAGGTTGTGCGTTATTTAAGTTACACCTTGTATATTGATTTACTAACTCTACACTAACAGATTTACTAAACTAACAGGTCGGGACCTGAGAATCCAACCCAGGAGCCCACGCTCAGCAGTCGCGCTCGCCACCACGGGACTAACGGGACAGCCAGCAGCCGCGCGGAGGTTGGGAGTTGGCGGTGTGATACCCCCGTGCCCCGCACGCACGTGGCGCCGTATGCCTGCGCCTGATCTCTCTCCGGTCGTATGTATCGGATTGCCATCCCATCGGACTATGAGAGGGAAGAGAGAGTGCACCCGAGTCTGCGCACACTCGCCTGCACTATAATATCTATTGCATACTTAGCTAATCTCCGTTCAGATAAGCCGTCATGCCCGAAATTCGGTCGGGAGGTTATCATATTTTTTTTGTGATTATATACCAAATATTCTGTCCATCCCTATTATTAGTACCATTATCAAACATTGTGTGCATAGTTACCTGGTGTATAATGTGTTGTGGATGCGCGTGCGGCTGTGAGGAGGGAGCGTGCACGGTGTCCGATACGAACCCGGCCGGACCTGAGCGAAGAGAATGAGGGATCAGTACAATGTTGAGTGCATTATAAGCAGTGATCGGATTAGATAGTATAATTTAGGTTCAACAACCTCAAAAAATATTTTTTTTTAGTTTGAAAAGATGGTCACCCATCCACAGACCAACCCCGGCAAGCGTAGCTTAACCTGATGGATCGACCCGTGCGGCTGTTATTACTTAGCCACGAGCTCCTCTCTCTTATTCTAAAAATTCATTAAGTCTTAAAAATTGCAAAGAATGTGCGCAATATGGATGGAGTTATAGAATTATGGAGAAATGTTTTGGCGCTGCGTGAGCGTGCGTGATCCATCGCCGCCCGTTCTATGACCACCGCGCACAGGATGAATGGAAAGCACATGAAGTAACTTTTTGGTCCGTTGGTGTAATTGCTGTATGGCGTTCCATAAGAGGATAAATAAATAAATTAGGTAGAATTATGTTGAGGAGCTTGTGGCTAAGTAATAACAGCCGCAAGCGATGGATCTTTGACAGTCGTTACGGGTCGTCAGAAGGCCGAAATTCTGACAATCAGTCTTACCAAGGGGTATTTTATTACCCAATAACTGGGTTGTGGAGGTCAGATAGGCAGTTGTTCCATATAAAATATTGGTGTTCAGCTGCATCCGGTTAGACTGGAAGCCGACCCCAACATAGTTGGGAAAAGGCTAGGCTGATTGATTGAGTTAGGATTAGGTTAAGGGTGTAATATGTTGCGCCCAACTAAAGCGACCTAGCTGTTTGCTTATGAGGTCGAATTCAATACTCAATACATTTATTTGCATTCCACAATGTTAACTTAGGTGGTAGGTACAGTCACGAACCGGTATTGTTGAGACACTAGCTTGTCATCTTAACTTGGTAGTGTTACACGAATGCCGCCTGTTTTTCGTTATTGAAATGTCACATGTCAAATTTCACGGGCGGCATTCATAAAATATACATAATTTTAGATCATTGTGGACCCTGTCGGGCACAGCAAGGTAGGATAGAGGAAGAGGGCTATTATTATATTATTATGTGAAAAAAGTAAAATATAAATGTTTTTCTACTACTCACTTCGACTTTGATTTTATTTACTATTTTTGTTATTCATTTTTAATTATTCATTTAATTTATCATTAAAATATTCATTAATATTATAATAGCATTTATGGATTAGGTATTGTTTCAGTTTATTTATAATATAAATATATTAAATTTTTGTTCATTTTTAATTGCTTCTGGTATTTTATTATATATTTTAACTGACATTACTAAAGTGCTCGTTGAGTGCATTTTCAGCTTAGAGTCACCAGGTAGGTTTAGCCGAACTATTTTCTGTATTTTTTCAAAATTTTAGGCTCAGTACTTTCGGAGATAAGAGAGGGAATGGTCAATTTTCGTCTATTTTCTTAAATAACTTTAAAATGATTTATTTTAAAATTATTTAAAAAAAAGCTACATATTTGAATCAGGGACCGGACTACCCCGCATAAGAGTTAGCCTTTGGACAGGGTAACCCGTACATGGGGTAACTCATATCACAGCCTTTACACCTTTTGTTCGAGTTACATCCTCGAAACCCAGCGAAATGGTTAACACCTTTATTAAGGAAACCAACACATGCTAAATATTATTACAATGTTTAGCATGTGTGAGGAGCAAAATTGAACTATCAGATCATATAGACAATAGTTATTTTTCCATGTTCACAAGTCGCTCGGCAAGTCGGTACACGCCAGATTGGCGGACCGCCGGGCGCGGTACGATGTCACGTGCGGTCGTGGTTATGCAATTTTCAAACTAATATCGATTGTAAACAGTGCAATGTCATTACAATGTCTCGAGTTGGAATGGCTTACCCTGTTACAGTGTTACAGGGTGTTGAAAGGGTAACCCGTTCGAAGGTGTAACATGTATCATAGTTTTTTTTTTTTGAAGCGCTTAAAAAAACCCCTTCAAAAACCCTTTCAACGTCTCTGATTTGAACACGTAGTAAAACAAATACGCTGCGCTAACGCGACGATAACTCTGCAGGAACGCAGCGATCGTTTTGTAACAATCACGTCTACGTCGTCAACGCGAAGCCAATTAATGCTAGACGCAAAAAGCACCCATTATGGCCAAATATTAATCACGAAAGTAATACATACCAGCATGATATCTATGTGGCGGTTGTTGTTGTTGTTGTTGTTGCTGCTGCTGTTGTTGTTGTTGTTGAGCTGGGGGCTGTTGTGGTTGTTGCTGTTGCTGTTGTAATTGTGGTTGTTGAGGGGAGTATGAGTCGGCGAGTGGGCGCTGACGTAAGCTGCTGTAGCGTTTGCTGCCACCGCCTGTGAGAAAAAAAAAACGAGCGAGCCTTACATTAGTCGCATGATGTGTAACATCTGACATCTTTTTGGGTTAATACCATCTGACGGCCAACTCTAGCACCGCGTACGCTCACTGGTGAAATCAAAAAGCCCGCGCTTCCCCGGCTTCCTGTTACACACTTCCGTCTCTTTTCACGAAATCACTGTCACAGGTTGTAGAAAAGCGAAACGAAAGATGCTACACATAAAAAAAACCGGCCAAGTGCATGTCGGACTACGCACAATGAAGGGTTCCGTAGTTGGGATGAATCCCAAGAACAAACAACATTGTGGTTGAAAAACATGTTCTTCCATACATTCAGCTGCAAATGTAAGCAAGTACGCACAATATTGAGAGATTTACCATGTTGTTTTAAGACCATAGACTTCTTATAGGTTTTCCTGTAATCTATAGGTATTTATTATTAGTATTATTATTATTATTATTTATTAGTATTATTACTATTTTCTGTATTTTTTTCGAAATTTTAGGCTCAGTACTTTCGGAGATAAAAGGGGGAATGGTCAATTTTCGTTTATTTTCTTAAATGACTTTAAAATTATAGAAAAATATATTTGAGACCCTCACAGTAAGCCCTTTCATTTGATATGTCACACGGTACAGCTTGCAAAACTTTTTTTTTTTTTTCTTATTTACCCCCCAAAATTGACCCCCATATCCAAAATTCATTTATTTACGTGACACGTCCGTGTTTGGCCCAAATTTCAACTTCATCGGTCCATTTTCGGATTCGGAGAAAATTGGCTGTGACAGACGGATGGACAGACAGACAAACACACAGGTGATCCTATAAGGTTTCCGTTTTTTCCCTTTGAGATACGGAAGCCTAAAAATATAACAAAATATGTTTCTTTACATGGAGTTCTGGCGGCGAACTACGTACTTACTATCGTCATTATCGAGTAGAATGAATTCGACAAATTATATGAATCAAATTCGAGTTGACAGAAATCGAAATTGATTCAAATATCTTGTCAATTTATTTTCGATTCACAAAATTCAACAACACAGTTAAGATTAAATCTAAAAGGCTATCGACTTTTCATCTAACCTATAGACATGAACTAAAGCGCACAATCGATCACTAAACATTCAGCACAAAAATATGCTTAAAACTCACCGGTAGCCGGTTGTTGCTGTTGGTTCTGTTGCGGCTTCTGTTGCTGTTGTTGCTGCTGCGGCGGCGACTTGTTCGGCGCAGGAGTCGATTGTGGTTGAGGCTGCTGTACAAGTAATTTTGGGTTATAGTAGTATTATTATCATCATAAAATGCCAAGAGGAATTTGTTACACGAATGGATAGAATAAGAAGGGGATCCATCAGGTTAAGCTACGCTTGCCGGGGTTGGTCTGTGGATGGGTGACCATCTTTTCATACCGAGACTCCTCTGTGCCTCGGAAAGCACGTTAAGCCGTTGGTCCCGGCTGTCATTCGAGAATCTTTGACAGTCGTTACGGGTCGTCAGAAGCCCGAAAGTCTGACAACCAGTCTTACCAAGGAGTATCGTATTACCCAGTAACTGGGTTGTGGAGGTCAGATAGGCAGTCGCTCCATGTAAAATACTGGTATTCAGCTGCATCCGGTTAGACTGGAAGCTGACCCCAACATAGTTGGGAAAAGGCTAGGTAGATTGATTGAATGGATAGAATAAGAAATAAATATAAGTACAAGTTTTTAAGCAGCGCGCAAATTTTCTCATAGTATTTTGATTGAATGGATAGAATAAGAAATAAATATAAGTACAGGACAAGTTTTTCAGCGCAAATTTTCATAGGGTGTTCTACCCATGAATATTAACAGCTTTCACTATGGGACCAACTCTGAAATCACGAAAAAAAAATCGGCTGTTTCATAGATTTTGGTCGAGTAGGTATTGAACTTTTCTATGAAACAGCCGATTTTTTTTTTTCGTGATTTCATAGTTGGTTCCATAGTAAAAGTTGTTCATATTCACGAGTAGAATACTATGTGAAAATTTGCGCTCTGCTTAAAAACTTGTCCTGTAGAAGAGGCAGTCTGAAAGTGATAACGGTGATTGAAAAGGTGTGCGGATATCGGTTGAGAAAAACCGCCCATGCGCAATAAGACAACCGTCTTGGGGGCCTACCAGCACCTCTTTAGCAGTATTATTTGAATCGTATAGCTCCATCTCCAGTGTAGGAAAGAGATGGAGCTATACAGGACGTATATCGCCATCTCCAGTGTGGGAAAGAGATTAAGCTATACAGGATATAAGTAAGAGCCTCTTTAGCAGTATTATTGGAATCGTATAGCTCCATCTCCAGTGTATAGAGATGGAGCTATACAGGACGTATATCGCCATCTCCAGTGTGGGAAAGAGATGAAGCTATACAGGATATAAGTAAGAGCCTCTTTAGCAGTATTATTTGAATCGTATAGCTCCATCTCCAGTGTAGGAAAGAGATGGAGCTATACAGGACGTATATCGCCATCTCCAGTGTGGGAAAGAGATTAAGCTATACAGGATATAAGTAAGAGCCTCTTTAGCAGTATTATTGGAATCGTATAGCTCCATCTCCAGTGTATAGAGATGGAGCTATACAGGACGTATATCGCCATCTCCAGTGTGGGAAAGAGATGAAGCTATACAGGATATAAGTAAGAGCCTCTTTAGCAGTATTATTTGAATCGTATAGCTCCATCTCGTGTAGGAAAGAGATGGAGCTATACAGGACGTATATCGCCATCTCCAGTGTGGGAAAGAGATGAAGCTATACAGGATATAAGTAAGAGCCTCTTTAGCAGTATTATTGGAACCGTATAGCTCCATCTCGTGTAGGAAAGAGATGGAGCTATACAGGACGTATATCGCCATCTCCAGTGTGGGAAAGAGATGAAGCTATACAGGATATAAGAGCCTCTTTAGCAGTATTATTTGTTTCGTATAGCTCCATCTCCAGTGTAGGAAAGAGATGGAGCTATACAGGACGTATATCGCCATCTCCAGTGTGGGAAAGAGATGAAGCTATACAGGATATAAGTAAGAGCCTCTTTAGCAGTATTATCGGAATCGTATAGCTCCATCTCCAGTGTAGGAAAGAGATGGAGCTATACAGGACGTATATCGCCATCTCCAGTGTAGGAAAGAGATGGAGCTATACAGGACGTATATCGCCATCTCCAGTGTGGGAAAGAGATGAAGCTATACAGGATGTAAGTAAGAGCCCTTAATACTCATTACCACATAAAGATGTGCTCACCTGTGCATTAGCGTTGGGTTTCTTCCTGGCCTGGTCAGTGGGCACCGGTCGTTGCTGAGCGACTGTCGCGTTCACCTTGCGCGGGGCCTGACCTTGACTGGAAATGATAACTTGATTTTATATCTGTAATGTACTGTTGTCCTGAGTCACTTATAAGAATTAGGAAAATAAAAAGAAAATCAATTATTATCAGATAACTATACATTTATACAAATCAATTACATTTTATTTAGTTGAATATTTGACGTATCTGTGTTCTAATCATGAATTTAAACGTTAAACTTTATTCTGAAGACAGTAAAGAGGAAATGGGATACAGTATTTTTATCTCACGAAGCGGCACGCGCTTTATTTGTCTTTACCAAATGTACAAACACGCTGTGAATGTGTGCGTAAGCGCAGGAGTTCTCGGTACCGTCCGAGACGTTGGCGAAGTTGGAAGTGTGTGTGTGTGTTATGTGCTGACGCTACTCGTCTTCACGCACACATTCACAGCGTGCTTGTACACTTGGTAAACACAAGTAAAGAGCGTGTCGCTTCGTGAGATAAAAATACTACAAGTTTTTTTTTTTTACTAGTTTTCTCTAGTCTGGATATCATCTACGAGCTCAAACTCGATAGGGTTGCGTCGTTTTATTACTGAGTTCCTGTGGCCAACTTCCGGCTCCATCATCAGATCAGCTCGATGGTACCAAAATATTGCATTGTCACAATTTTCATCTCAATCGAACACCGGGAAGTGGGTCAAATTTAACCAACAAGTTTAATAAAAGGTCACTTGCCCTAAACATTAGCAGGTAATCACCGTCGGCTTCATACTCGTAGCAGTGTTATCGAGTGGACGGTAGGCATAATACTACGAGTTTAAGACCCATTGCCTTACTTAACAGTATTATTAGTACCCAACGACGGCCATATTGGTAAATGGTAAAGCATTTTGTGAGATCTGTATATTTTGAGTAACTAACCATGTTTTTGTGCATAAAATTGGGTAATTTTGAAGAAACCGGCAATATGTGGGTACATATTGCCGGTTTCTTACCATAGAAATCCATTTTTTTGTATGTACTATCGACAAAACGGTCGCCTTTACACCTTAAAATTATTATTTGTATACACTGATTCATTGAAAAACCCTGCCCCTATGGTCTTTTGTTTTACTTTGTCATCTGTACAATTGCAGCTTGCAAGCAAAATTGGAAAGCCCTAGCTAGCGTTTGTTGATGGTACCTTATCCTATGTCACTCTTACACCAAAATTACTCATGAAAATAGTTGTCAAAAGCAAATTATGCGTTTTGACAACTACAAAAGTTCTCAAATCTTCGTTGGTTGCTATAATTATCCTAACTAATATTATAAATGCGAAAGTGAGTTTGTTTGTTTGTTACCTTTCACGCTATAACGGCTAAACGGATTTGGATGAAATTTGGTACATGGGTAGACCATGACCTGGGTTAGGTCATAGGATACTTTTTATCCCGGTAGTACGTTCCAGTGGTTCCGGTGGTACAAGTTCCGATATCCACGCGGGCGAAGCCTCGGGTAAAAGCTAGTCGTGAATAATGAACAAAAGCCTCACTTGTTGGTAACATTGGCAGTGATGGTGAGGTTCTCCAAGGCAGGCATCTTGTCTTTGGGGGGCTGTTTGTTAGGAACCTTCACTGCGACGCGACCGGTGCCTTGCTTCACCGTCGGCTTCTTAGCAGTCTTGATGGACGCGTTGCGACGAAGCTGTGAGCCATTCTCTATAGGTGCCTCGTTGACTGAGGGCTGGGATTTAGAGCGGAGGCGCGGGGTGCGGGGTTTGCTGTTGAAAAAAGAAAGGGATTACTCTGTACCTGGTCGACCGAGTTCTGCTCGGGTGTTGAGAGGGCTGTTTCGTTTTGTCACCTCTCTCGCTCACACGAGACCATATTTTTAACATTATTAAATGAAAGGATGCCTTTTTGAAAAATGTAATCTATTAGCGAACTAATAAATAATATTAATTTATTAAAAAAATGTTAAAAACACAAATTTCTATTGTTTTATCTAGTGAAATCAGCTCAAAAAGTATTATGATCTGTTTTTGATGTTTTTGAAATAAATGACAGAATAAAATTGTGTTTTTAATAATTACCTATTAAATTAATATTATTTACTAGGTCGCTAATTGATTATATTTTTCAAAAAAAAAAAAAAAACATCTTTTCATTTAACATTCTTACAAATTTGGTCACGAGAGAGGTGACAAAACGAAACAGCCCTCTTAATAGAGAAGCCGAATTTTCCCAGATATGAGACCTAGTTATTAAGAAAATGCTCCGATTTAACATATTTTTTCCAAATCATTAACACTAACTACTCATTCAGACGTGATCTTCAGTTTAAAATCATTAAAAGTCAGTTATCGTCGCCTTAAAGCTACATACCCATGCCTCCTGCTAGCGTCAAGCTCTGGGAAATCTTCAGCAGTGGGGGGTTTCCTCGGTAACTGCTGTTGTTGTGCGGCTGATTGTCTTCTATAAGCCTCCTCGTCTTCCCAAGTTCGAGTGTACTTGTTGGGGCCGCGGCTGTTGGTAGAAGGTGAGGTTAGATCGGCGATTCATGTTGAGACCAAAGGCAGTTCGAGAATAGTAAGGTGTTGAACGCCGAAAGCCGACGCCGTTGACTGCAAGACAGCGTTCATTTCATTAATAATATAATAATAATATCTTGGGACATTATTCACACACGGTCATCTGATCCCAAACTAAGCAGAGCTTGTACTATGGAAACCAGATAACTGATATACTACATACACTACTTTTTTTTGTTTGTAAATACATACTTATAATTACACCCAGACTCAGGACAAACAGACATGTTCATGCACACAAATGTTTGTCCTGGATGAGATCTTAACTAACCACGCCAGCTGGCCTGTCAATAATCTGTACTTTTCGTTTATCTACACTTGCGTGCAAAAAAAATCGACCCACCCCGTTCTCTTGGAATTGAAAAAGATAATGCATCAAGTTTAATTAATAATAACCTAATATATTTTTTACCGTATGTAGATTACGTTAGTGAAATAAATATGAAACCTGATTCATGAGTTTATGAGAACATACTGGTCGAATAAATGCCGTCTTTTTTTGAAGTCGGTTAAATACTTGATTAATTAATGATCAATAAACGAGCGCTAATAAACCAAATAATGCTTTTGTCAAGTTCACTGTCAAAAAATGTCACCCAGTTTTGCCAATCAAAAGTGAGTGATGAGGACATCTAAAGAATCGAGTCGATTTTGTATTTGATATTGATTTGATATTGCTTTTATCAAAGTATAGGATATGTGTAAATAAACTTTATCTTACATACTTTCACACAACATATAATAATTAAAATATACATTAATATTTTTATATCGATATCGTCTCACAAACAGAGCATAGTGTGGGCTGATGTTTTTGCACGCAAGTATATGTTCTGCAAATAAAAATAATATTTGATACTTTTTTTTTTGTTGAGCGCAGGCTGTTCGAGAAGAAATCACCATTTTAAACGGATCAACGATAACTAGTGTATCAAAATGCAATAAGGTGTAAGTCGGCAGGTCCATCAGTTTCCATCTATCCTAGGGGATAAGTTCTAAAAACGAATAAAGCAGTAAGTACCTTAAAGAGAAAGTTTAAATTCAAAGACAATTCATAAAAAAGCTTTTCATTTAACATTTCTAAAAATCAAAGGATTGTATGCGGTAACAATTTCTACATGTGAGCCTGTACCTACCTAATACTAGTAAGTTATTTAAAAAGGGATATTTAACGTGTTTTTTTTTTTTCATCAGCTCTTCACAATTTATTTATGAAACCAACTTAAAGTTAGTATAATAACCGGCACGAGTCGTGAGTACAGATGGGCAGTAGTGTAGGCACGGTCGCGCATGTACACTTTCGGCCAAATTTATTCAGTGCCGTTTTTACGAAAATTATTGATAGGTATTTACACAAAACTATAATTAAAATATTAGTGGAGCTTAAAATTTTACTTTGCCAAGCCTTCGTGACTAAAATATAATGATCTCAATAAAACAATGTAATCTGATTAAAAGTGTCTTAACAAATACAAAATAACAAAATAAACTATTTTAAAATCCAAAACGTAGGTCACTAAAATTGCACGAAAGTGTACAGTTGCCGAATGAAACGCGAGAACCAATCGCGTGAAGTTCGGCGCCCCCCGGGTTCTTCATTCCGCCAAAGAGACCCGAAAATTAACTACTGCGCAGGTGTCAGTTTATGCTCACGACTCATGCCGTTTACTATACCTACCTTTCAAATAAAAATAAAAAGAACCATCGAAATCAAATCTCATGAGGCGGAGATAACCCAGTAGCCCCCTGTTCGCCCCTTTTTTGAGGAAGTACCCGTCCAATCAAAAATCTACGATAAAAAAATTGTATAAAGTCGTGTTACCTGTATACCAAGTTGCGTTAAGATCGGTTGTAAAATACGACCTGTAGAGGAGTAGCAACAAGCAACAAAGAGGAAAGCAAATTTTGCCAGACTTGAAAGCAGACGCTTCGCTCGCTCGGTCTTAAATCAACGTTTACTTAACCATTTTTTTTTTTTTAATAATATTATTCAGGCAGAAAGCAACTCATGTAGGCAAATTGGACCGTGTTATGCAGAAAGCAGCCATGTCGGGAAAAGTACAAACAGAGTTATAAGCATTTTTCTGTCGATGGTTGCATTATGGATGTATGGACAAGGCTGCATTTGACGGCTCATATCTCCGTGATAAATAGAGATATCGCCATGGCTGTTTTTGCAAAAAATCTTGTATGTTGAAATTAGTATGACTGTGTTTATATCACATTTTTGGGAAAAATGCCATATGGCTGCTTTCTGCATAACTAGGTCCAATTATGTCAAGAATCTATGCTATACAATTGTTTATATAAATACAATGAAATAATAGTAAAACACGGCATGCTGATATATTAGCTTCTACTAACCGCCACGACTGTCGGAACCTCCATATTGATATGCATGATAAAATGTTACACAATATAATCTCAGTAAATCATTCTTTGAAAACCATTATTTCAACCATGGTATGACGTTAAACAGTGGAGCCAAATATAAAATAATTATGAGCAAATGTATTATTTAATTTAAAAAAAAAAAAACAAGGTTTTATTAGTCTGCATATTATTATCATCTAGGACCAGAGTCCTTGTCAAGACGAATCATACGAGCCCAAACTCGATAGGGTTGCGTCGTTTTATTGCTGAGTTCCCATGCCCACCTTCCGGTTTCATCATCAGATCAGCTCCATGTCATAATAATATTGCATTGTCATCCGATTTACATATGCTTGTAAAATTTCAGCTCAACCGGAAATCGGGAAGTGGGTTAAACTTAACTTGCAAGATTCGATTTCAGACAGACCCGGGACAGGTGAAACTAAATAGAAGCTTGTAAAAGGGCTCAGGAAAAAGTCATAACGAAGCCATCGAATTTTGACATTTCGCAAATACTGTGATAGATCGCTCCCATGATCTGACCAAAATATATTCACTCATACTTTCTTCAAGAGATTCAAGTAAAACATGATCACTTTTTTGTATCATGTAAAATAAATATCATGTTAATGTATATTCACCCATATCGTCTGTTGCGCCTCGCGTGTGGAGGCGCGTCCTCGTTCCTAATATCATACCCGTAGATCGCTACCAACTCGTCACGAGATTTCGGTATCTAAAACAAAATAATAGATTTTACCTGCGTGTTACCGTGAGATGATGGTAACAAAATAAAGGACTCGAAGATATAATTAAAAGAATATCTGTAGAGGGTTGAAAATAATACAAATTTACTCAAAACACACTAAAATAACTCATGTTGTTTCTTTTTTTTTTCACTCGTAGGGTCAAACAAATTATGAGATACAATAGTTAAAATCAATCAAGTCATTTATGCCAAAATGTTTGAAAAGACAGGCGGATTTCACCAATGAAACTGAACGCGATCAGCGCATAAACTACGTTTAAGGGCTGTCAGTGTCATTATTTTGTATGGAATTTTGACACTGACAGCTCTTGAACGCAGTTTAGATGTGCTGATCGCGTTCAGTTTCATTGGTGAAATTGGCACTAAGTTATGTTTGTTTTTACTGACAGCTTTTTTATTGGTGTCCTAGTAAAAGTTACTTCTTATTGAATCATGTATTCAGTGACATCAGATCTCTTCAGTAATGGACATTTGGACCAAGCCCCTTATGTTGGTCCAATATCCTTTGATCTACTTTGTATAATATTTTTCCTCACGAAGCGCCGTGCGCTTTACTTGTGGTTACCAAGTGTACAAGCACGCTGTGAATGTGTGCGTGAAGACGAGTAGCGTCAGCACATAACACACACACGCTCACGCTCACACACTTCCGTCTTGTCTTCGCCATTGTTTCGGACGGAACCGAGAGCTCCTGTGCTTACTCACACATTCGTCGCGTCATGAGATAAAAATACTGTATCAACTATTCAGACTTTATTACCAGAGCTCGAAATAAGTAGAGTATAAATACCTAAACTTCGAGGAAAGAAGTAACAAGAATGGATAATGGCGCCGATTCTCTTGTTCACAAACTAAACTAAATTTAAGTTCAGTGCATCTTTTTCTTTCTATTTCATTAAGAAAAGGACAGAAGATAAATATTAGTTTAGTCCTGTCAAATAAGATACACCAGACAAGTTTAGACGTGAGTAAAAAATTGGCTACTAAAAATACGTCAATTTATGTCAGGCGCTGACTAATTTGACAGGACTAAACTAGTACTTATCTTCTGTCCTTTTCTTAATTAAATAGAAAGAAGAAGATGCACTGAACTTAAATTTAGTTTAGTTTGTGAACAAGAGAATCGGCGGCAATATCTCCTGTATAATCTCGGAATGATAAACATGACGATTAAATCTCGGGATTTAAGAAATTGTGATTTATTTATTGTACAGACGCCAGCACATCAAGCTACTACAATCTGTCACATTTCTTTAATAGATTTTCGACTTTATTGCTATGGCATTAGGTTCAAGGTTGATTGGGAAAACAGTTTCGGGTAGGTTGACCTGCTGGCGTCTGTACTTTGAATACATTCGTAACAAGTTAAATATTTATAATAAAATGATAAATAATTCGCAATTTCTTAAATCCCGAGATTGAATCGTCATATTTATCATTCCGAGATTTTATAGGAGGTATTATCCACTCTTATTACTTCTTTCCACTAAGTTTAGGTATTTATGCTCTACTTATTCCAATCTCTGCTTATTACTAATGGCCAATTTATTGCCATTGATTACAGGAAAACTATCGAAATAGCACAAAAACATATTACTTTTACATAAGTAATTCTATTGCGTTCGTCGTGAATTCGTGATGGCCCAGAATTTAAGGCCTCGCCTCTCATGCACGAGGTTGTGTGTTCAAGTCCGGGCTGGTAGAAATGTGACTTCTTCAATTCATATGTACTTTCCGAGTTCGCCATCGGTGAAGAAAAACATTGTGAGGAAACTTGGACTTCCCCCCACTTTTTATTTTCATAAGAGGTGGTTGGTAGGCCCTCTGGACTTAGCAAGCGTGATGATCAATTTTCATGTCTTCTCTGTATGAGAAGAAGACTTTGCCATGCAGTAGGACAATAATAGACTGGTATTATTATTATTAATTCTATGAACCGAAGTGTTTCTGACCTGTTCGTTCTCATTATACTTGTCGTGCGACCATTTGTTGACGATCTCAGATTTGCGCGGCGGTCGGCGACGCTCGGTGGGTGGCTCGGTGCCTTCCTTCTTTTCTGAGGCAGCCTCTGACGTTGCGTTGCTGGATTCTTCGCCACTGCAAAGAGAAATGTATGTGCGTTAGATAAGTTGGAGAAAGGTAGGCTCTGTAATAACCAAACTTGATTTTATAGTTTTTTTTTTTTTAGAAATCGTGTCTTTAATTATTGTAATTGGTTATAAACCGTTTTAATTACAGTAAATATATAAATCTGGCTATTTTAGTAGCTATGAAATTATATACATTTTTTTTAAAGATCATAAGGTTATTATTACAGCCCGCGGCACGTAAGTTGGCAAGAGTCGTTAGATGCGCAGAAGTCATTTTTTAGATCTCTTTGGTCGCGAGCGGGACGCGGGGAATGAGGTAGCATCATTCCGAGCGCGCGATTGGTTGGTCAGTCGACCCTTGTCTCTCGCGTCGCGTTCACGTTCCATTCGCTCCCGAGTACACTTGCATGCACTAAAATTGTAACATTTGTTTTTGTTGAGCTTTTGTTACAAGTTCTTGTTATTGTTTTGTTTGAATTTTTAAATTTAGATAATGCCACAAACAAATACGTATTTTACGTAGACATGCCAGAAAAATGGTTTTACATATTTTGACGAATTATGCGAACATAAATGTACTGAACTGCTGATTTTTTTTTCGCGATTTCAGGTTTGGTCCCATAGTAAAAGTTGTTCATAATGATGAGTACAATGACCTCTTAAGAGGTTGTTGGTGTTTTACAAATAACCCTGTATATTTTATTTATTACTCCTAATATACTTCACGAATTCTTCTCCTTTCTTTAACTTTCTTCTAAATAGTTATGTTTAAAAATAAATTATGGTAATAACCACAGAATAATGACAAGCAATAAAAGTGACCATTTTTTTGTTGCAATAAGTGTAGCATGCGCGAACTTACCCCCACTACGCCAAAACCTTGCCAACCTACGTGCCGCGAGCTGTAATATTGCTATGCTAGGTTTATGTTTTAGGTTTGCATTGTAATTTATAATTTAACTAGCGACGCACCCCTGCTTCGCACGGACTTGACATAACATCGAGACTTCTTTATTCAGGAATAAATTCTCTAAATGGTAGTGAAAACCGCATCAAAATCCATTGCATAGATAATGGTCATTCAGCCGAAAGACGTTCAGAGCTTGACTTAGCCCCCCCACAAGCAAACATAATGCAATAAGTACATGTTAATTGAGACTTATAAAGAGAGCATAGAAATGGCTTCTATAAGATTAGATGGCAGTAAGTTGTTCCATATAAACATTTTCTTAACCATGCGCAAGCGCACACTTGTTCATATCATTAAAAAAAAAACTTTGGTGACAAACTTGGATCATCTGTGCTTGGGCATGGAGAACTTAATGAAAATAGTTGGACTAACTATTAATGTAGGGATTAAAGTAACATCTTAATTATACATACAAAAATATTCAAGCAAACGCCCCCCACAAACAGCATTACATAACTGCAAACAATGCGTGTGCATTTATAATTACAACCAGTGGAGCGGTAATGACCAAACTGTGCAGTGATGCGGCAATAGAAAGCTGCGAATATAATGAAACTCTTCAAACTAATATTGGGAATATTAGCTTATCTGATCTGAACCAGTAATATCGGCAACCAAGCGGTATCGTGTTACCCACTAACTGGTTTGTGGAGGTCAGATATTAGGCAGTCGCTCTATGTAAAATATTGGTATTCACCTGCATTCGGTTAGAATGGAAGCCGACCACAGGGTAGTTGGGATTTTTCCTAAGCAGATTATGACCAAGGGCTATTGTGTTACCCAGTAACTGGGTTGGAGAGGTCAGATAGGCAGGGGCTCCATGTAAATTGATGGAAGCATCCGGTTAGACTGGAAGACGACCCCAACATAATTCCTCAAACTTTATTGCTGAATACAGGACAGGAATGATGTGGTCAGCTTCTATAGTTTCTTTAGGGAAACAAGTTTTTGTCGTACAAGTGTCGCAAACCTGGTGTCAAATTATCGTGTTAGCTATTGTAATTGATTAACTAAAACGACAACAGGATAGAATATAATGCCTTTTATTACGTACCCGTTGCGAATTACAATGTATCGGGTTGGCTAATAAGTAATGAGCGTTTTAGTTTATAATTTCTAGAATTTTCGGAAAGGTTCGAGAACGTTCTGTAGCAGAGGGTATATAAAGAGCGAGTCGCGCTCATGCGCGTTATTGATAGTTTGGCTGTTAGTGCGTTAAAGTTCACAAAGAAATGAGTGATATTAAAACCCACGTACGACATTGTTTATTATATGAGTTTCAATCTGGGCATTCTGCTGCAGAAGCTACACGTAATATATGTCAAAGGATAGCTCACGATGCAGTCTCCGAAGCAACAGCAAAGCGCTGGTTCCAACGGTTCCGCAATAACGATTTTTCCTTAACCGATCAACCAAGGTCTGGGCGCCCCGTGGAAATAGATATCGATAAATTAAAACTATTAATCGAAGAAGATCCTCGAAGAACGCGATTTGGCTGTTCAGCTCGAGTGCTCTCATGGCACCATAGAAAATCATTTACATGGTTTGGGAAGAACACAAATATAGTGTTTGGGTACCCCATCAAATAAGTAAAGATCAGCTGACCTACCGAGCTGAGATTTGTGTATAACTATTATCTTTCCGCCGCACATTTAATTGGTTAGATCATCTTGTCACTGGAGATGAAAAGTGGGTTCTCTATGTTAATCACACACGCAAGCGCCAGTGGCTGGGGTGTAAAGAACAGGGAAAACCAACGTCAAAAGGTGATCTTCATCCTCGCAAGGTAATGCTTTCTGTCTGGTGGGATATACTTGGAGTAATAAGCTGGGAATTCCTTCCGACTAATACTACGATTACAGCAATAGTATATTGTGATCAACTCGTAAAACTGAAGCTTGACATCCATCGCAAACGTCCACAACACGACAAAATATTTTTCCTGCACGACAATGCCCGGCCGCATATTGCTAAGAGTACCAGGCTAAAACTATAGGAGCTTAATTGGGAAATAATACCCCACCCTCCATATTCGCCGGACTTAGCACCAACTGATTTCAGCTTGTTCCGATCACTTAGTAATAATTTACGGGAAAAAAGCTTTGACGATGAACCACACTTGAAACAATACATAGATGACTTCTTCAATGCAAAACCAACGAAGTTCTATGCGGACGCCATTCACTCTTTGCCAGATCGATGGCGAATGGTAGTAGAAAACGATGGTGAATATATTATTAATGATTAACAATTATTCATTTAATAAATAAATACAAATAAAATAGTTGTATGTCGCTCATCACTTATTAGCCAACCCAATACCTACAAATTTTACATAGGGTGACACAATGGGCGGTCTTATCGCTAAGAGATACATACCTACTTACCTACCTAGAAACTTTGAAACTGAACATTTTATCAATTGATGACTACCAGAGGCGCAGCCTTCATACAACCCGATTCCTATCGTCTTCCCGGAACAACAACTCTTCTTAGTGTCTAATATTGCCAAATAATATGTAACTGTGTATCACAACACATTACAGATATTTAATTAATACTAGTTTGTATTACACTGTGTTACATCATAACATTAAAAACATTACAAAAATGCCTACAATATTCTGTCAAAGTTTTTGAGAACTGAACAGTTTTTTCTTCGGCTTCCCTCTAATGATTATATTAGCTGCGCCACTGAGGACTACCATTAATTTATGGCAGCCACGCTTCCAGTCCGATGTCCGGGGCCACTGTTCCAGGTTTTTTATTAATATTTTGTGTAGAATACTATTTTAATTAACTAAACTTAAGATTATAAGGAGATAAAATTGCACGCATCTGCCTAACCCTCCGCGGATTACAGGCGTGATGTTATGTTAGGATATAGAATTGTTTGTAAAAGGTAATCACTGGAAATACTGCAGTGCTAACTGTTAATAGTGTCAATCCATCAGGTGGAATGACAACTCTCTTCGAGCTCACTTCACCTACGTTTTCATGGTGAGATTTTTTACAGAATACACCGGCTGAACCGATTACAAAAAATATTTGAGTGACAGAAAGCTAAACTGCCGCCATAAGACATATCTGACATTTTTTTTTGGAAATAGAGTTTTACATATTCGAAATCAGCAAAAAAAGCCGCATCTACCAGTATTTTTATATTGGCATAAACTTATCGAAAACCTAATCATTCTTACTATTAAAAGACGCATCTGCCTTTGTATCTTGTATTGTAATCAGGACAAAATATTTTTTTTCTCCATTTCAGATACGTCATTTTCCTTACGGCGGCAGTATACTATTGCCGAGTGTCATAGGAAATGTTTTATTAACCGACTTCAAAAAGGAGGTTCTCTATTCGACCCGTATTATGTATGTTTGTTTATTTGTATGTCCAAGTTTTTTAAAAAACTAATGAACCAATTTTGATGATTCTTTCACTACCGTGATCGACATACCTTCAGGAAGGTTTTAGTATATAATACATTTGGTAATTATTATTATGTACGAAGTTATATGAATAAATGTACTGTATTTCCGGCATTTCTAAACGGATTTTGATGATTTTTATTTTCGTTCTTCTTGAGCTTAAGGTATTTTGTATATTCAACTAAAAATTAATTTACTTTAAAAAAAAAGTAAAAACCGACTTCAAAAACCTTAAACGAATAAAATAACTCATAAAAAACTTAACAGCTTCTGAAGTCGGTGTCTTCAGTTGTTCAATGCACTAATAGCTTGGCACCGACTTCAGAAGCTGTTAAGTTTTTTTTTATAAAAGTTATTTCAATCGTTTAAGATTTTTGAAGTCGGTTTTTACTTTTATTTTAAGTAATTTTTTTTTCCATTTTTAGTTGTACAGTTGACTTCCACGCGTCGAGCCGCGTTCAGTCCAGCCGTCGAGAGAATACGTTCTTGACACCTGTCAGTTTCATACTAACGAATATGTGTTTTGCGAATTTGACTAACATAGTTGAGAATATTCTCAACTATCTTGGTCAACCCGTGCGGGTGCGGGGAACCCTGAAAGGCATATGCCTTTCAGGGTTCCCCGCACCTATCCTCGAAGAAAACTAAAAAATATTTTCCACACTCCACCTGTAAAGACTAATTTGGGACGACAGGCACCCCTCCGTAGAATCGTTGATGAGTACCACTCCCTTGTTGCGATAATACCCGATATTGACGTGTTCCACGATAAGCTCCGTATATTTAAAAACGACTTTAAAAGTGTACCTTAATTTAGAATTTAAATTGTTATTTAATCGTTTGAAAATATTTTATTGTTATGCTATGCTATTTTATTTTTTATTTTATTGCTATTGATAATCGACATTTCTATTTCTATTACACTTTAATGGACATTCCTATTATATTTTATTTGTCACTTCTATTAAGTTATATTGGACAGTCCTATTATTATATTATGTTGGACATTTAAATCGTATTCATTGTTAAAATTTTAATTTAATTCGCATTGTACTGTAGTTCTTTTCTCTTTTTTTTTAATATTTGTGTTGACGCCATTATTGTCATGTGCATCAGACCGCTATGAAGTAATTTTTATAATATTTTTAATGTTATATGTATGTGATGTGGCAGTGCTCTCCATAAATAAATAGTTACTAGAAACTGTCCAATTGACAGGTGTCAGCAACACATTCTCTCGACGACCGGACTGTAGTTGTAAATATTCTCTGCAGATTACGAAACAAAATTAACGACTGCAGCTCTGCACGTTAGGAATCTGCAAAATTATTAGCAAGCGGATTTTGGTACGGTTCTCACCGTTTAGCGCAATTTTCACGCACGCGAAGCCACTGCTGTATCTATCAATATTGTTCTTTCGATGTGATAAAGTGTGACGACAATAAATAATAGCTGAGGAATTTTTAACGCTTCTTCTCCTCACTAACTTCCTTTCACGCTGATAATTTATTGAAAATTTTATAACCTTTCGAAAAATCTTGCCAGGACCTCTAAGCGCATCTTATGTCATCATGATCTGCCTAGCCTTTTCTATGTTGGGGTTGGCTTCCAGACAAACTGGATGCAGCTGAATATGATATGAATGGCGCGACTGCCTATCAGACCCTCACAACCCAGTTACTGGGTAATACGATACCCCTTGGTGAGGCTGGTAGTCAGACTTGTGGGCTCCTGACGACCCGTACCGACTGTCAAAGATCCACTAATGACAGCCGGGATCAACGGCTTAACGTGTTTTTCGAGGCACGGAAGTATCTCGGTACGTAAAGATGGTCACCCATCCACGGACCAACCGCCACAACCGCAACAAACGTAGCTTAACCTGATCGATCGACCCGTGCGGTTGTTAGTAACGCTCCCTAAAATCGTAAGAACTTGCTGGAATGCTTTCATAAAGAGTACTCTTTAGCAGCTTTAAACAGCGAGAAATCCACTACTTTCTGTCTAAGGCTGCTGCAGCAGTCAAAGCCTTCCAAGGCATTTTCCCGGCAGTGAGACAAAACCGGCTTATAAAAAACTAGCCCGCTAGAAACAAGAAATTTCACGCGGACGAAGTCGCAGGATTTCTCCCGAGCCCCGACACTTTCCGTCGCATCGAATAGGGATGATGACTAAAAAATGATTTTTTGTCCGTCATGTAGATTATTAAAATATATTGGACACGTATTTTTTCTTTTTCTACGTAATCAAAAGATTACGGCTATACACTGAGTTAAAATGTGGCATGACGTCACGTCTTTGTAGATTTTATACGTAGAAGTGACGTAGCAAGCCCCCACTCCCGAACTTTAATGCGAGTTATCTAAGTCATTTTTTATTAATATGATAAAGCAAAAAATACGTATCTAATATTTTTTTATTATCTGACTGACGGACTAAATAGAATTTCTTTTTTCTTACCCAGGCATCATCCCTATTGCCTGCTCGCGGTATTACTTCGTATTCACTTAGCGTTCTTTCTGATTTTTTTTCTTATTGCCCGCCTCCTAATGTTCCTAACGTGAAGTTAAATAGCTATCAATTGCAAAAATATTTTTTCAAATCCGACGGGCAGTTCCAGAGGTTAGCGAGTTCAAACAAAAAAAAACAAACATTAGTATACAAGGTGTATCACAGACGAGTGATCAAACTTAAGGGTGTGGTACAGACCATCAAACTGAACCACTTTTTCCCGGGAACCAACATCGTAATCGTAAAAAAAAACATTGTTGTCCCATAAAAAACTTCAATACCTACTTGACCAAATGTATGGGACGACTGATTTTTTTTTACAATTACGATGTTGGTCCCCGGGAAAAAGTTGTTCAGTTTGATGGTCTGTACCACACCCTTAAGTTTGATCACTCGTCTGTGATACAACCTGTAGATACTATGTGAATAAGTTTCTTCTCTGTGTAGGTATATGTATATAGTTACCTGGCCGCAGTTCGGTCGTCGTGCTCATAGAAGGTTCCCCTCTTGGGGATGTACTGCGGGTTGCTTCGGTCTTCATCATCGTCTACCCGACGTTCGGTCTCCTGTAACGATAAACAGATTTAATTTACTAATATGCACTATTTCATCACTCTAAAATCTCCTACTAACGCATTTTTAATCATGTTTGCCTGGTTTCAGGGTTCAAATCAGCACTCCCCAACTGCGTAACACTTTCAATCACCATTCGAAACATGTTGAAGGAAAATTGCTAATCCATTGCTTCAAATGTTTCAAAAATTCGTCTGCTCCACAACGCATTGTCATTCTACACTACGACCAAAATATCTTGGCGAGTCTGGGGCTCTACTCCCTAAGCACGAAGTCCGTAGTTGCGGCGTTCGTAACGGGCGTTTCCTACTCCGTATCACCTACGGACGGATGACTCGTTAGGGGCAAGCTAAGAATGAATGACAATACGATTTGACAGTTGCCTCTACTCCCGTTGTTTATGCCCATCCAAAAAAAATAACTTGACACTTGTTTTGACGGATTGTTATGTCAGACGGGCGGAAAGACGGACGGATTTAGGGAGCAGACCGTAGACAGAGAACGCTATATAGACAAATTGATATCTATTGTCGCATTCACACAAGAAAAAGACACAGATGTCGTGTAAAGAAATGAAACAGGACGATGAGGTTTTTTTTTCACGGCGCGTGTCACGTTTTTCAAGGTTAGCAATGTAGCACACTACTTTGCTAAACAAAGTTTGACAGTTAGCGTGCAGCTAGGTATCGTCCTCCTATAAAATACAGTTTTGAAGTGCTGTAAGTTAATTAAATATAAGTTATATTCTGTTGTGAACAATTTAGACTTAATATTTCAACAATTTAAAATAATAACATGGTGCGGTGTGGCCGTGTAGGTGTAAAACGCAGTGGAACGAAAATGCTAGACTTGTCTTTTCATTCGTTATATATATTCGTTATGTATATATAATATATAATAAAATATAATAATAAGTATATATATATATCCATACATATATATCCAATCCCGCAGGTTTGTAATCTCGGAATTTGCAGAATCAATGATTTTTGATCTCGCGAGATCTCGGTATAAAACAGACTCCTATTATGTGAGTGCGTTTTAAAGACAATAAAAGAAATTTGATTGTAGCTACAGGACGAACAGATTGGACTCCAAAACCGTCATCAAAAATATGCAGCAGACATTTTGAGAAGACGTATACATCATGCAACAAAAGGATTTGAACCCAAACAAAAAAATCAGAAACATATAAAATCAATAAAAGGTAATTAAAAATAAACATGATGTATTATTTTCTCATAAAGCCAGAACCTATTATCACATAAGAAATGATAGGTATTTAGAATCACATCACCATCATCCATCGTCACCGTCTTGCCCTCATCACAATTTATTTGAGTTCGCCAGCATGTCTTCTTCCATACACCTTTATTATTCCCCGGCATCACATACCTATACCGATGATAATTTATCAGGGTCACTTTCAGGCTTTCTCTTACTGACACCAGTACAGACGCCAGCACATCAAGCTACCCGAAACTGTCAAATTTTCCCAATCAACCTTGAACCCAATACTTTAGCGATCTAGTTGAAAATCTATAAATTTGACAGATTGTAGTAGCTTGATGTGCTGGCGTCTGTACTTACTAATTTCAAATTCTATCTATTCTCCGAACACCTTTGTATTTAGAATAACACAAACACAAAACATATTACACAAATTGTGGGGTAAATTTTTCCTCACACGGTAACCCTAAATATAAAGACGTATTTTCTTTTGTCTCTTTCTGCGACACGCTTTGTAGTTGTCCCCCTGAACATAGGTACTACGAACTTCTGCGCATGTTCTCTCACTCACACTCGCCTCATGTCACCTAAAAGTGTTATTGCGCAGCCTTCAGTTCGTACAGTTACACAATAACCCCGCAGGATCAGTTTGGTTACCAATCTAAAACTTATATGACCTCTTTTAAAAGGATCTTAGAAACAAATTAACATGAGATGTAAATTAGAGGTACCCGTATAAAAAAGGTATTAAAACTAAGCTCCGTTGTTGGCAAAAATTCGACTGTTAGCTTTAACTAACAACGATAGTGAGATCGATGAGAAAACTGTGAATTTACCTACATTTATACTACGAAGTTTAACACTTTCACCGTCCGCGAAGCCGACAGAATAGTAAAACAAGCACTATGTATGAATCATAATGTGATCACAGGACAGGGGAATCGGAAATTGTACTTATTTTTGACCGATTTCAAAAAAGGAGGTTCTGTATTCAACCCGTACATATGTCCGCGATTTTCTCAAAAACTAATGAACAAATTTTGATGATTTTTTCACTAACGCGATCTACAGACTTTCAAGGTTTTAGTATATAATACATTAGGTAATTATTCTTATGTACGAAGTTATACGCATAAATGTACAGTATCTCTGGCATTTCTACGCTGATTTTGATGATTCTTCTTTTAGTTCGTCTTGGGCTCATCTAATTCAAATAACAATGGAAAAATAAATTTATTAAAAAAAAAAAGTAAAAACCGACTTCAAAACCTATAACTAATAAAATAACTTTCATGTCGTGTCTTCAATTCTTCAATGTACAGACGCCAGCACATCAAGCTACTACAATATGTCAGATTTCTTTAATAGATTTTCGACTTTATTGCTAAAGCATTAGGTTCAAGGTTGATTGAGAAAATCTGACAGTTTCGGGTAGGTTGACCTGCTGGCGTCTGTACCTTAGCTTGGCACCGACTTCAGAAGCTGTTAAGTTTTTTATGAAAGTTATTTAAATCGTCTTTAGGGTTCCGTACCCAAAGGGCAAAACGGGACCCTATTACTAAGACTCTGCTGTCCGTATTTCACCAGGCTGTATCTCATGAACCGTAATAGTTAGACAGTTGAAAATTTCACACAGATGTTGTATTTCTGTTGCCGCTTTAGCAACAAATACTAAAAAAACAGAATAAAATAAATATTTAAGGGGGCTCCCATACAACAAACGTGATTTTTTTTTGCCGTTTTTATAGATTATGTAGTACGGAAACCTTCGTGTGCGCGCGAGTTCGACTAGCACTTGGCCGGTTTTTGGTTTTGAAGAGGTTTTTACTTTTTTTTTAAACTTAAATTTATCTAATCCTTTATCATTACTGAATAACGCTTAAATCAAGGGCTGCTGTATGAAACTATATTTTCAGAAACACTCATCTCACTACCACATCATTATCATCATCATTCTCCTGGCCCTTATCCCGGTGTATTTGAGGTCGGCCCAACATGTTTTTGTCTTCCATACTTCTCTATTAGTCGTCGTCTCGGTAGTCACCCGCTTTCCAGCCGTAACATCTTACACACAGTCCATCCATCGTCGCTTTGGTAATCCCCTTCTCAGTACCACATCAAACATACATATCTTAAGAGTCCATACTACCTCAAATGGCTTAGCATGATCCTCCGTTGTGTCGAAAATACTGCAGCATTAATTTTGAAATAAATATATGGTAAAGTTGAGGATTAATGTTAAGTACTATGTCTGACGAAAACACGATTCCATAAAATTTTCTCGATAGAAAAAAAAAATACTTAAAATTAGATCAAGAAACTTTGCACACTAACTGAACTAACTATAAAGCTCTTATGTTTTTTTTTTTTTTTATTTGTTTTAATTAGCTTTATTTTCACCGTAAAAAGAAATCACCTAAACTATCGGCGTCTTGAAGTTTGTTCCCTGCCGCCCGACACCCCGCTCCACTCAGTCTCGCTTCGGCTTTCGAACGGGAGAGCTGTGTAGCTTGCGCTCCAAACACACTTTACGCAACAGGTAAAATAGGTTGGATAAAGAGTGAGGTGGGGCGAAATTAGAATTTGAGCTGAGGTTGCATAGGCTCTTAACTGACAACTTATAAAATGACGCTGCAAAACCAAATGAACAAAATAAACATCACAATTAAATAATAAAAGAGGGGTTCGTGGCTAAGTAATAACAGCCGCACGAGTCGACCGATTAGGTTAGGCTACGCTGCCGCGGTCGGTCCGTCGATGGCTGACCATCTTTACATACCGAATCCCTCCGTGCCTCGGAAAGCACGTTAAGCCGTTGGTTCCGGCTGTCAATCGTGGATCTTTGACAGTCGTTACGGGTCGTCAGAAGCCCGAAAGTCTGACAAGCAGTGTTACCAAGGGCAAAAAGAAAGTCTGACAACCCAGTTATTGGGTAATACGATAGTATTACCCAATAACTGGGTTGTGGAGGTCAGATAGTCTATTTGGTTAAACGCTAGGCAGATGCTGATAAATTAAATAAATACTAGAGCACATACCAAGCAGCTGTGTCCGCAAAAAACTACAATTTGCATTCATCTCTATATCAAAAGAATCTTATTATAATTTGAAGCACATTATATTATGTATTAGCATATGGATTGTTTTCTTTAGCCTTGGTCTAGTGAACGGAAAGCAAACCTGATTTCTTGTATGTATTTATAATATGGAGATGGAGACTAACTAGGCTACAGATTTTTAGGTTGGCTGTGCACTGATTCTATACGGCTTCGGATTACGGACGACGTTTGTACATAAAGTTCAGACAAAAGCCAAATTAGGCTGGGCTTATAAGAAGGCTGTAACAGACAGGTAACGACAGTGAAATTACGTGATCACATCTGTCATTATTTGACAGTTGTATGAAATTGCTATAACACGGCAAATAGTTTTTTTTTTTTTCATATCTATGAGTTGGTCACCAGTCCGACGTCCGCTGCATGTACAGACGCCAGCCAGTCAAGCTACCCGAAACTGTCAAATTTTCCCAATCAACCTTGAACCTAACGCTGTAGCGATAAAGTTGAAAATCTATTTAAGAAAATTGACAGATTGTAGTAGCTTGATGTGCTGACAATCACTACCGCAAGTCCGGTGAAAAAAACGGTAGAACAAGCGGTAATCGTTTACCAGTTAATACTAGAATAGGCCTGTAGACTGGAGAGATAAATACATAATTATATGGACACGGGTCGGTAATGTGTCTTTTCAATAACATTTTTTATAAGGGAAGCTCTGAAGGCCAACGGGTGCCAACGGTGTATTTAATTCTAGTGTATTGTAACTACTTAGATTTGATAAGATTAGTTCAACAATTTTGGATGTCAAACAAATAAATTAGAAAACTATTGTATCATATATTCGACAAAACATATATTTTTAGATACTCGAGGAGCTCGTGGCTAAGCTATAACAGCCGCACGGGTTCATCGAAGGTTATAGGTATAAACAGAAACCCGCAGGGCAGCATGTGGCGAGCTGTTGGGCAGTAGCGACCCCTACCCGACCCTATCTCTCGGGAGAAGTCTTGTTCCTCATCTCTGGCTTGCCTTTATTGGCCGGCTGGAGTGAACACTGACGAGGAACAGAGCTCCCACCTCATTCTTGCCTTTGCCGGCTTGAGTGGACATTCGCAAGAGCAAACGTGCTCGGAGGAAGGAACTATTCCAGTAAGGTGCTGGTAGGGATCCTTGACCGCACTTCCGGGATTGTCTTGATAGCCGTGGAATACCTGTCCACTCCTCAAGCACCTCAGGAAGTGTTGCCCCCTTGTCGCTACGTCACTATGTGCAATTGAAATTGCACATAGTGACGTAGCGTGACTTAAAATTCAATCGAATAAATAAATAATATTCACTTAATCACTATAGCTAGTCAGCTGATTGGCAAATCCCAGTCGGTTCATCACTAGTAGATTTGAAGATTTCAAAAAAAAAATTTGAAGTCGATTTAATTTTTTTTTAATTATTATTTATTTTTCACTACAATTTGATCAAGGTTTTGAGATGTTTTCCCTTTGACACCACACCAGTTTCTCGTACCAATAAGCCAGGCCGTTGCACTTACACGTATTAGTCCATTATCTTGAAAACTACTGAACCGATTTTGATGAAACTTGCACTGTTCCCTAAGTTGAAGTAAATGTAAGCTAATAAAAATAAAATAGTCACGATGCGTTTAATAGTTTTGAAGAAATTTTGTATTTTAGTTTGGAAGCCCTAATAGATCATCATAATATGTGAATATATTGCAGTTCCAATAATATTACATACATACGTGTCGAATTGATAATCTCCTTTTTTTAAATTCGATTAAAATTCTCCTATGCTCCAGAATTATGTACTGCCAGTATTTTCATGTACTTATTGCCATAGGGAAAATCACTACACGTGGTGTAGTTATCATTTCTCTAAAATGAGTCATTGGGTCAAATCAAATCATTATGCATACAACAAATCAACCTTTAAACCGCTGAAGTGATAACATTATGAACTTAGAGATGGTGTCAAGTTTACTAACTAAAATGTAAAGGAAAATGATTATTTACTTATTAGCTAATTAATTAGCGATTAACAAACTACGATAAGAAACCCCGAGGGAGACGTATAACCAGACAGATAGATAAATGGACAGGGAGTTGGAGACATGCAATTATATTTGGAAAACGAATGAAGGTCGAATGAACTCGAGTGAAGTTGGGCAGGACAACTGTCAAGGCTTATTAGTATTGACAGATGGAGTAAAGTGGTGACCGAGTGGCTACCATCTGAGTAATTCCGTAACACACAATAAAATCGCAATCGATCGCAATGCCTTTCATTTTGACATCCATTGCTACATGGGTTTGAAAACTCGTCTGCTCAACATATACGTAAATAACGCAATGAACGTGGGTGAACTGTCAAATTGTCAAAGGCATTGCGAAATATTGCATTTTATGTGTGTTCGTAGTTATCCCGCAGAAACTTCTTTTTACCTATTGTGGTATAGACATATTTTTATTCTAGGACTCTAGGTGCATCGTCTTCACATATAATTAAATAATGAATGTATATAAAATACGTATACCATTATAAAAGAGTAGGTAACGGTGGATTTGCTTGCGATATTGTTGTTCTCTTGACGTTCAAAAATGCTTCTTACGTGCCTATTTGAAATAAATGTTTTGAGTTTGGAACAGTAAGTAGGCGTGTTGGTCTTCCGTTGATGAAAAATTAAATGGGCGGACGATATTGTTGTAATCCGGTATTGACACAAGCAGAGATGTCAATGCCCATATCGGTAAAGCTGGCCTGTGGATGACGACGACATGCAGCTTTCAAAACTTAAATATTGTGAGTATTGTGACGCGCGATGTGCAAGAAAGACAAAACAATACCTATCATTGACCGAGCGAGCGAAACGTCTCTGCTTCAAGCTTGGCAAAATCTCCTTGTAAAGGACTACAGGTCGTAGTTTACAGCCGATCTGAACGAAACTTGGTATACAGGTTTTACGACTTTCAAATTTTTTTTTTTGTCATCAGGAATTTTTGATTGGAGGGGAAGGGGCAAAAAGGGGCTACTGGATATCTCCGCCTTATGAGATCCGTTTTCGATGGTTCTTTGAAAGGTAGAACTTTAATGTCAAAGTCAAAACCCTGGAACATCGTATTGCACAAGTAGAAAAAGTCCAATCTCAAGTAGAGTTATTACACACTCGGCTCGATAAACTTGAACAAGAAGCAAACTCTAAGGAACAATGGTCAAGAAAGAACAACATTGAAATTAAAGGTGTTACTCAAACAAACAACGAGAACCTGTATCAAATATTATCTACTATTGGGTCTAAGATACAATATCCTATCGCAAAGAATCAGGTTAATTTTGTCGCAAGAGTACCAAGTCGTGAAAAGGAAAACACGAAACCCATTATAGTCTGCTTCTGTAATCGTTACGTGAAGGAAGACTTCATAGCAGCAGCCAGATACGCGACTAAATCTTCCACCATAACTACTGGACACTTAGGACTACCCGGCAACCATAAGATTTACGTGAATGACCACCTAACTATACAGAACAAGGTTCTCCTATCCAAGACTAAAAAAGCCGCCGCAGAGATGGATTTTCGATACGTCTGGATCAAGCATGCCAAGATACACACCAAAAAAACCGACACCTCTCCTACTATAGTGATAAAAACCGAAAAGGATCTCTCAAAGGTGAAATAGTGATACTAGTTGTCTCAAAAAGTAACATCTTATTTGAAATGACACTAAAGATTGAGAACCGCAAGGTAAAATGGTTTTTTACAACTCGCGGATTCCGAGAAATGGGCGTTTTTTTTTAAACGTGTCCAAGTTACAAAATGGAATGAAATAATAAAAAAAATAGTAATGCATATTAAAAATTATTGAATGATTTGTTATTCTTTAAAAAACATTAAAATAGCTGCAGTTACCCAATAAATATACAAGTTTGCACAAAAATAAAACTTTCTTTGGGCACGAGGGTAGTTTAGACATCCACTTTGTAACTTCTAAAATTAAAATTAATAAATAAAATAGTATACTTTAAATGAAAGAGATGCTTTTATTTGTTTAGAAATATAATATTCTTTAAAATAATATAATTGAATAAGTAAAATAAGCCATACGTTTTTAATATTTTGTAAAGATGTAACCATTTTGTAACTTTTTGGTAACTTTGCAGAGTTAGCTTCTGATTTATACAGTGTAACCATCATTGAATGCTGTTGATTTTTTTTTATTAATTTCTTTTTTTATAATTTAAAGAAAAGCAAAATAAACTAAGGTAGTCACTTTGAAAATAACAAAAAAATAAATAAAATGGTAACAGTAAAATATAAGACAATTACAAAATGGAAAACTTCAGTTACAAAATCGAAAAGTAAAGCTTAGTTCATCCTGGTAAGGAAATTTTGCATATCAGTAGGTACTGAAATAGGAAGGGATTGTAATAAACCATGAATGATGGAACCAACTTAAAAAGAAATGAAGCTATGCTATTTTAGTAATCAACGCTTTTTATTTATATTCAGCCTTATAATTCAGTTCAGTCTCAAAAAATCAATCTATGTAAACACTACCTCATGGTAAATTTAAAATTATTATTATATAGCAAACTTTCAAACTATCAACTATACAACACTTTGTAATAAAAAGTTCTTACTATTATAATATTGGTAATGTTAGGTTGCACTAGAAAAATCACAGATTTAACTTAAAACTATTAGACTTCTAAATAATAACAAATCGATTGCAGTAGTTTTAAATAGCTCACGCTATTGAATCCAAACTAGGTAAATAAACAATATTCACTAAAAAAAACAATTCTTATTCATCATCAAATTAAAAATTCTGAAAAATAATTTAATCAATTATTATCAACTCTATCCATATTTAAATCACTTATTAAATATTTATCCTTAAATCTATCTAAGTCTGTCTAACTTTACTGTTTCCTTGCCTGTTTTATTATGTATTTATTTTATCTATTTATTTAATTAATTGTTACCTATTTAAAAATATTATAATCATCACTCTCATCTGAATCTTCAAAATAATTATAATTTTTGGTTTGTTTTTCTGATTTAATTAAAGTTTTCAATTGCTGCCGGTGTTTAGATTTATTATGTGCTACTTTTAGTCGATTTGGGTTTCTATTTTCGTTTTGTATATGGGTCTTGCTATAAAATTTTGTGTTTTCCCAACTTAAAGTTACATCAGATAATATTTTAACTCTAGGAGATTTTTGTGCAGTTTTTACTGTGCCAAGAGATGTAATTGCAACTACATCTGTTGATGTAGTTGCATGTGCATGTACCACCGGTGAGAGTTGTAAGTCGATTGGCCCCTTTAGATATTGTAGGCTCTTGAAAACATCGGATTCATCTAAGTTGTTCAAAATTGTTGACGTATCTATACTTAATACGGACTCATTGTCATTCACAGAAATGGTTTCGTTCTGATCACCTCGATTGCTGGCATGATTCACTCCCACATAGCCCACATAGTTATCTGAAAGAATGAATAAAAAAAAAATTGTACTTAAATAATTATTGGTCCATGATATCATCAATTCATCATAATTATTATTCACTTAAAACATAAACACCAACAACCCTGCATGCATTTGTACTCGCCTTTATATTTCCATTTTGTAACTTTTTTATTCCACCTCATATGTAACCAAACAAAATGGAAGTAACGCATCTCGAATCGCTGACCTAAGATTGCTTGTAAATAAACTTTAATAAAGATGAAACACTGAAAAAACACTTTTAATAGCTTATAATACGTTTGTAGTATATCATTATTATATTTCTATAAACAAAAATCCAAACTTACCAGTAAAAATCACAATTACAAAGTCGATGAAAAATCCGGCACGGTAACGCTTAACAAGTTTCGACACGAAATGCGTCGAACTGTCATTCTCTTGACTACTTTACAAAATGGCGATGTCTGGAATAATGTTGCCAAGGAAGAAATTTTTAGTTAGTGGTAATTTTTTTTGGAATAAATATTATTAAATTACGGTTACAAAGTGTAATTCCATGCAAAGCTGGAATTGTGAGACATTATAATAATGCTACGAACTATAGTATATATTATAAAAGTAGTGTTATTTTATGTTTAATTCCGACAATATTGTCACATTTCTATAACATTCATTCTTTTTTACCCTTACCGCCGGAGGAAATTCGCAAATAAACTTAACTCAAAACTAAGCCGGTCACTGTGGGACATAGTAAAATCAGGGGTATTCAAAATTATATTCAGTATTATTTTATATTTATCAATAAATTATTCATATATTTACACGTATTTCCAATACATTAGATATTAAATATTTTTACAATCAACACTTCATAATAAATGTTCGTTCATTTCTCCATAAAAATAAGGGTAAACTTGTGAGACATACACATTTAGAGTATGGTCGTGTAAAAAAAAAAATGCCCAAATGCCTAACTCGTGCACGTGTTCGACGCACCTGCATATTTTTTTAGAATATTATTTTTGTTTTATAATTTGTTTTTATTTTGCTAAATGCGATCTTATTGTGTTCTTTGCAATATTTAATTTGTATTGCGCTTTACTGCTGCTTGTTACTAACTGGTACTGGTCAACATTCGATCAATTTTTTGTTGGTTTTGCAGTTTGTTGTCATACTGCTAGCTACTTAAAGATGAATGTCCTATGCGTTTTACTAACACCTGTGAGTTATTGTTGCTACCGATGGCTATTTTTATTTACAATAATTCTTGTAAGGTGTTTGAAGGCTATCCGTTGGGCATTGCTGTGTTTGTTAGATTCTGTTAAGGGTTCGATAAGACATAATTTTTCAACCTGCTCTTATTGTTATTTTATCAACATAGATATTGGTGAAGGACTCATCAATGGCTCCGCTTAATATTTATTACCAAAACGTACGTGGTCTCCGTACAAAAACAAACAACGAATTCCGAAATGTATGTCTTAAATCCTACGATGTTATAGTATTTACAGAAACTTGGTTAGTAGATGGTTTTTTCAGCAGTGAATTATTTGATTCGCGGTATGTGGTGTGGAGGCGCGACCGCGACTACAGCCGCACCTCGCAAACTCGAGGAGGCGGTGTGTTGATTGCCGTGCGGAATGACTTGACCGTTGTCGAGAGATTTAACTGGCGTAGGTAGTTCCGCTGAAGATATCTGGGTAACTATAACCAGGGACCGAAAACCTTTATAAATTACGGTACAGGTATCGAAGAATTTCGGTTACCTCTATGATTAAGGTAACCGCTATCTGGGTAACCCAAGAAGAAGAAACATGTTACCTTTATTTAAGTTATCGTTTTAATACCAGTTACCTAAAAATTACCTTGATTACGAGAAAGACAGAATATCGCAATGCCGACAATTTGTTGGCATTAGAAAAAATACATTGCCAGGGAGAAAGTCGTGCGTCCTGCCAGTATTGTTTACGTTTATTTAGTTCGCCTTTTTGCGGAGAAAAAAAAAAGGAAATGAACAAGGTAAGTACCTAAGATAATATTACATTGTAAATTGGTAAAATACCATTTGTTTATCTTTTTCCCTCATCATAGAAAACAACTCGGTAGTTTGTTTATTTAACTTGCGGAGAAACGTACACGCCCTATTTTCTAATAGAATGCAGCACTTATTCGTTTGGGGTGGCTTGGGATCTACCTCCTCCTCCTCCTATTGGTCCACCCCGGGCAACGGCACCACAGGCTTGCCTGTAGTACGGCTGAACGATCCCACTTAGCGGTGGTAGGCTCCGCAAGGGGCCGCCTGGCTTGCGACCACCACCCCACCGGAGTCTGGCGCCAAGCAGCTTGCTGTGTTCCGTCGGTGTGTGGGAGTGCCAGTGCCTTTGGGGGAGAATGAGATTGTCAGTTGCGCTGTTTGGAACCGGTCGTGGTCTCTGAGTCGGCTAGCCGGGTAACTCATTTTGGAGGGTAGCGGGATCCGAAGCACGGTGCCAGCCGTTGACCGACCGCAGTCAGTAGGGGGCCCAAGTAGCACGCCAGCCACGTGCCAAAGGCTGCCCCGCCAACTCGCGAAAAATCCCGGTATACTCCGCCGTGCCAGCCGTCGACTGGATGGGAGGACCTGGTGGCCATATCCGAGGGGGGTTCGGACGTCCCCGCAGTCTCCAAATGAGTTCCCCATAGGTTTGGTTGGCTCTAGTGTTCCACTTGGGTCACTAAGCTGTGCCAAACAATCGACTTTTTCCCCAACAACTCCACTCAAATGATCAAAGTAAACAAAAATAAGGGTAAACAACGGCTGCACTTCCTCCCACTAAAAATGCACCTCACTAATATCAGGGGTTGCACTCCAATCTCGATCCGGTCCATCACCACCTTGAGACCGAGAAGCCGCACCTGTTTTTCCTAACGGAGACGAAGATAGCAACCCCATCGGACGTGGCGTACCTCAACTACCCGGGCTACTCTCTTGAACACAAGTTCAACAAGCAAGCTGGGGTATGTGTGTACGTTCGCGATGACATTTGTTGTCGTCGTCTCCGTTGCTTTGAGAAATCAGGTTTCTCTGCCATATGGCTACTTGTGGATACTGGCGTGAAGAAATCTCTCTACATCGGCATCTACCGAACACACAGCGGTGACCAGGAGACAACAGCGCTCTTTAATTTCCTCGTGGAGTCGACTGACGTAGCCCAGCAACGGTAGCCAACGGCGAAGCTCATTATTCTGGGGGACTTCATCATAAAGAATGGTTGTTCCCATACCAGAAAACTGACCATGCTGGGTTGGAGGCGCGCACGTTTGTTTTAGCGCTAGATCTAATCCAGATGGTGAATATGGCAACGCGGGTACCGGATGTTGACGGCCATACACCCAATTGCTTGGACCTTCTGCTGGCATCTGATCCGGACAGTCATTCAGTATCGGTCTCAGCCCCGCTGGGAACGTCTGACCACTGTCTGGTGAAATCCATATCGACCTGCTCTCCTCCAGATAAGTGCCCTAGAGGCACGAGGCAAGTATGGCGATACGGGTCAGCAGACTGGGATGAGATGCGGCACTTTTTTGCGTCTTATCCATGGCGGCAAGTGTGCTTTTCCTCAGATGACCCCTCGTGCTGTGCTGACTCGTTTGCGGACGTGATTCGGCAGGGGATGGAATATTTTATTCCATTCTCCGACATCCCGCTCGGTCACAAATCCCGGCCTTGGTATAATGCGGAATGTGCCCACGCTGAGGCCCGAAAAGAGACTGCCTACCAAGCCTGGGTCAAGGCCCGCGACCGCACAGTTAGAGCGCGTAGGGTTCGCGCGAAGAAAAGAGCCTTTAATTCTGCTGCCAAGTTCTGCAAGCGGGTTTTACGTAGGGCACGTTTTGACCATGTCGGACGTATCGGGGCCACGCTGGTTCCGGGTAGTAAACAGTTCTGGTCCCTGTCTAAAGCGGTTGAAACGCATTTCTGTCGTCCCACTTTACCTCCTATGATGAAACCTGATGGGTCGCTGGCTCACTCTGCAACTGAGAAAGCAAATTTATTTGCATCTCTCTTTGCAAGCAATTCACGTCTGGACGCTGGCTCAAAGCAACTACCTACTGTACCTCATTGTGACTCCTCGATGCCGGAGATCGCAGTACACATTAAAGAGGTCCGAAGAGTATTGTGCAGTCTAGACGTGAACAAGGCCAGCGGGCCTGGCAGTTGCGGCAGTGTGCGCCTGAACTGTCTCCTGTATTGACACGTTTGTTCCGCCTCTCTCTTGAAAAAAGAACGGTGCCGAAATCTTGGAAGCTTGCAAATGTATGTACAACCAGTGCCCAAAAAGGGCGACCGTGCAGACCCTGCCTATTACCGTCCGATCGCTATTACCTCCATTCTGTGCAAGGTTATGGAAAGGGTCCTGAACAGTAAGTTGCTGATCTACCTTGAAGACAATGATCTCCTCAGTGACCGTCAATATGAGTTTCGCCGGGGACGGTCAACTGGCGATCTTCTTGTGTATGTCACGCACTGCTGTGGCGAAGCCATAGAGAAACACGGCGAAGTACTGGCTGTATCGCTTGGCATCTCGAAGGCCTTTGACAGGGTCTGGCACGCTGCTCTGCTCAGCAAGCTTCCTGTTTATGGCATCCCAGCTGATTTTTGTAGCTGGATATCAAATTTCCTTAGTGAACGGTCGATTAGAGTAGTTGTTGACGGCTGCTCTTCTGACCTTATGGCTATTGATACCGGAGTTCCTCAGGGGTCTATTCTCTCTGCAACTCTTTTCCTGCTGCACATCAATGACCTGCTTCGGCCTAGTATTGTCGGATACGCAGATGACAGTACAGTTTCAGAGATACTTGTCCAGCGCAAAAACCAGCGGGGCCGAAGTTCGTTCCTTGAGAGAGGCCATGGTAGAGCGGACAGATTTGACCTTCAGCTTTGTCTCCCAGTGGGGTGATGATAATCTGGTCTCTTTTAACGCCACCAAAACACAGACGTGTCTTTTTACCGCTAAAAAGAGTCGTTTCGCCCAAACTCCTACTTTTCGGGGTACATCTGTTCCTGTAACTGATTGAGTTGAGCTCCTAGGCATGGAGTTGACATCTGGTCTCAACTTCGGCGCCACCATCGAATACAAGGCCCAAACTGCGGCCAAGAAACTGGGCATCCTAAATAGGGTGAAGCGATACTTTACGCCTGGACAGCTTTTGACCCTTTACAAAGTGCAAGTCCGATCCTGCATGGAGTATTGCAGTCACCTTTGGGATGGATCAGCCAAGTACCAACTAGCCGCGCTTGACTCGGTGGAACGCAGAGCTAAGAGGCTCATTGGCAACGTAAAACTGGTGGATGCCTAGCTTCATAGCTTGGTTCATCGCCGCAAGGTTGCCTGCTTGTCGGTCTTCTACAGATTGTACTTCGGAGAGTGTGCCCGAGAACTCCACGACCTCATTCCACCAGCCCCCTTCTACCATCGGACATCTAGATGTCGTGCCATGGTGGTGATGTGCGTCTAGACGCACTGCCAGTTACCATCCCTACCTGGTTGCTATTCCACCAATTCGCACTAAACGCTTCCAAATGTCTTTTATAATGCGCACATCAAAGGAGTGGAACTCACTACCTGCGTCGTGTGTTTCCGAACGCATACAACCCTAATCTCTTCAAAGTGAGAGTGAACAGGCTTCTTCTGGATAAGCTCACTCCATCGTCGACTTTGTCTCTGTCACCTGTGACCTAGACTAGAGTCAAGAGCAAACCCATCACAAATTAAAAAAAAATAAAAAAGAAAGAAAGCGCATAACTTTTTGCTTGCAATTTGTTTGAGCGCGCTAGCACAGTACCTACACTTTTTATATCAAAACACTATCATGAAGTGTTTGACCATTTCATGAAACGGTTGTATCATGATGTGGATGTGGTCAGCAGTCAGCGCAGGCACCCATTGCGTAACACACGCTCAGTCCCAATCGCTTTCATTTTGACAGTTCAACAACATTCATTACGTTATTCACATTGTTGAGCAGACAATTTTTTCGAGCTTATGAAGTAATCCAAATTCAGATTGTGATTGATCGTGTGTTACGCCATTAGGGTGCTGGCCAGATTATTGAATACTCAACGTTTGACGATATGAACAGTTAAACGCGGCGACTTTGACTAATACCGACGGCACGTGTAAGATATAGGTAATTTTTATTTCGGTAACCGGTATAATACCGGTTGTATTCAATGTTTAAGAATTAAGGTAACCTTTGAAAATACCTGTAAAAAAAATAAAGGTTGTAACCGAAAAATACCGGTATTTTTCGTACCGGTTTCGGTCCCTGACTATAACCTTAAAAAGATCTAGACCTCAAGTTACATACAACATACATATCTGTGCCCTTTACCTTTGTAATGAACATACCGGTAATTCTTATACTTACTACTCAGCTCCAGAATTTTACAAATAATTTAAATAACTTAATTTTGACCAACCCATTAAATAAATTCATTGTCCTAGGCGACTTTAACTTTGGAAATGACGTAGAATGGTGTCATACGAATAACAGCGCTGAATTACTACCACAAAACTATTCAAACCGATATCTTGTTGACTTCTTCGATACTATAAATGTATGTAACTTATCGCAGTTTAGTAATGTACGGAACGCAAATAACAGATTGTTAGACCTCGCATTTTCTAATGGGTCCCTGGACATACACGAATGTCTTGACCCATTAGCAGTACCTATTGACACGCATCACAAACCCTTTACTATTCAGGCTGATTTTGTTCAAATACACTCACTATCAGAAAAAACTAACACTAAATATCAGTTCTATAAAGGAGACTACACTTCTATCATGTCCGCTCTTGATGACGTTGACTGGGACGAGTTGCTGAGTGCTGAGCCACTAGACAATGCTGTTAATCTTTTTTAAAACAAACTCTATGAAATCAGAGATCAGTATATTCCAAAAAAGTCTGTTAAAAATTCATCACACCCTCCCTGGTATACAGATGCACTAATTAAGATCCTAAAAGAAAAATATAAATATCACCGGAAATTTAAAACTTATGGAAATATGTCAGACTACCAAACCTTTTCTTTATTGCGTCATAGAGCTGCACAAGTAGAGAAATCTTGTTACCGAACGTATATGGATAAAGTCGAGTCATCAATTATCAAAAACCCAAAATTTTTTTGGTCCTATATTAAAAGCACGAGAAGTAATAGTAACTTCCCTAATATACTTAAATACCAAGATACAACTGCAGACACTGGAGAAGAAATCAGTAACCTGTTCGCTACATACTTTCAGTCAACATTTCAAGAGCCAGACAAAGACGACCAGGATCAAGCCACAACATTATCGACGAGCACAGCGAGCATCAGCTCCATAGAGGTATGCCACGAAAAAGTACTAAAGTTACTTCAAATGCTCGATCTTTCTAAATCAGGAGGCCCGGACTTAATACCGCCTATATTTATAGTCAAATGTGCGAAAAGTCTAGCCAAACCTGTCTGTATTATATTCCAGCGATCGTTAATAGAAGGCACTGTTCCTAAAATCTGGAAATCTGCATTCGTTACGCCAGTTTTTAAAAAAGGTGATAAGTCTGTCATAGATAACTAACAAAGTGCTCGAGCGCGTTGTTTACTCCGCAGTTTATTCAGCTTTAAAATGTGACTTTGGTGATGAGCAGCATGGTTTTCTTCGTAAGCGATCCACTACCACAAACCTTATTCTTTCCAATGAATTTATCAGTAATGGTATGGAGCAACGTGCACAAGTTGATGTAATTTACACGGATTACAGTAAATGTTTTGACCGCATTGACCACAGGTTACTTTTACGCAAACTTTTCTTAGCTGGAATTCACGGCGACCTATATCGATGGTTTTCCTCCTACATTGAAAACAGATCACAAGCAGTAGTACTACAAGGTTTCACCTCCAGTTGGAATCTGATACCATCTGGAGTTCCTCAGGGATCGATTTTAGGACCTCTTTTATTTAATTTATTTATAGCAGATATTAAGAAATGTTTTATTAATTCGTACATTCTATTATACGCCGATGACATGAAAATACTTAAAACAGTACGTTCTTCATCTGACATATCATTACTCCAGGAGGATCTCAATAAGTTTGTAGATTACTGTAGACTAAACAAACTTCAATTAAATGTATCCAAATGCTTCCATATGACTTATACACGGCAAAAGAAGACAATTGGTTCAAGGTACGCATTGGATAACCAAACAATCACTAAGGTGAACAGTATAAGGGACTTGGGCGTTATCCATGACAGTAAACTCATATTCGAAATGCATATTGATGAAATCGTAAAGAAAGCGTCCAAGTCTCTTGGTTTCATAATAAGATCTTCTACTTGCTTCAGCTCTCTAAAACCACTCAAAGTTTTATACTGTTCGTACGTACGCAGCCACCTTGAATACGCATCTCAAGTGTGGAACCCAAAATATGACGTGTATAAGTCAAGAATAGAAAGCATTCAGAAAAAGTTTTTAAGATACTTAGATTATAAGACAAAGCAATGCTCAACGGATTACACTCATCGTTGCAAAAGATACCATTTTCTACCACTTGAAAACAGACGCCATGCTAATGATATTACTTTTCTGTTAAATATTGCCAATAGTTCCATCGACTGTTCCCAACTTCTATCCAAAATATCACTCCACACCCATCACGTTGGCATCAGACAGCGGCCACTTCTTCATATTCCATTCGCATCAACAAACTACCGACAGAATGCCTTCTTATTACGTAGCGCAGCAAGCTTCAATAATCTTCCCTCTCACTTAGATGTCGATCTATTTAGAACCAGCCCTTACGCATTAAGACGATCTATAAATAAACATTACTTTGTAACAGACCGCAATGATTAACTTTATTATGATTTAATAACATGTAAAACAAAATGTATATTTTCTTTTTTACTGTTTTTAGCATAACTGTCACGAGATAATAATAAGATTTTTATGTTTTGTTTTTAAATAATATTTTATTTCATTTTGTTTCAAGAAATACTTGATAGGTTATATTTAAGGAGATTTTATTTTCATTTTTGTGTTTCTTTCTTTTATTAATTTTAGGTACATAGTTATTAATTTGTGGAAGCTTGTAAATGGCAATTGTAAGCGCTACTGTACATAACTTACCTGTAAAGATGTTAGACTGTAAGCTTTCTGAATAATAAATAAATAAATAAATAAATTAAGTTGGTCTCATAGAAATTTGGTGAAGATTTGATGAAAAAAAAACATCATAAATATTCCTTTTTTAAATAACTTTAGTGGTATTTTAATTGTTGCAAAAATGTTTGTGTTCGCGAGGTCTACTGTTCGCAGAGTACAAGTAGGTTCACCTAATTAGTGAGTGTGCGAGATTATCTCTTTCACAATTTCGGTTTGATCTGTTTCCATTAAATAATAGTCGTCGGAATAGAATGGTAGATATTAATTGGCCAGCATCGTACTGTAGTTAAAGGTGCGTTTCCATTGACGCGGAGCTGGGCGGAGTGGAGAGGAGCGGACCGTGAATTGACCAATCACACTGCTCGAAATCTCCACTCCGCGTCAGTGGAAACAGTTTAAATGGAGCGGAGCGGAGATGAGAGGAGTTTCAAATAAAATATATAAATACGCGGCCCCGAGCCGTACAGAACGGAGTCGTGCAGGGTGGTCCGACCAATCAAAGTGCTCGAAATCTCCACCCCACTCCGCTCAGTGGAAACACTTGCCACTTTTCACAGCTCTTCGATATCCGCTCCGCCTAGCTCCGCGTCAGTGGAAACGCACCTTAAGAACCGTTAATCAAAGCTGTTTTGTTTGTTTTGCTCTCAGATGTAGGACAAGAAAAAGATAATAATCTAGACTTCACAGTAAGTAAGTACAGGTTGCATTTGACATTACAATCATCATGACTCGACAATTCCTATAGTAAATATTCTGCTACATTCTTTGATAATAAAAGGACCGTTCAGCGTTTGTCATCGCCAACTGCCAGCTAAGTCATCATTATTTAGTTACAGGACTTTACCTTCTACTGAAGTCTTCTTACTTTTTAACCGACTTCAAAAAAGGAACATGTTAATTTATGTTCGTCTGCATGCTTTTTTTACATACAACGCAACATCAAAATAAGTGGAAGGAGTAAGGGAGGCATTTGCCCAGGAGTAGATCAGACGGCTATTTAAAAAAAAAACAAAAGAAAAATGCAAGGGACTTTGAAAATCGTGCAACTGGCGAAATGCGAGCCCCAAGATATAGACTAACTGTCTAGTTTGGGGCTCACTATAGTTTGACCAAGACCGCGATACCGCGCCGTAGATATGTGCGCGGCGAGACGGGGGGCAGTGCAGGCCGCTCATTCGTCAGCGCTGCACCCCGCCTCGCCGCGCATTCATAAGGCGCGGTACAGCGGTCTTGGTCAAACTATAGTAAATAATAATTGACAACCTAGGTAATATTGTAGGATACATTATCGTCTCAACTCATTGTTAACCTATAAACCTGCTTACTGTATTACCTGGACAATAAACTATTTCTATATCTATTATGCTGCTATGCAGTACCTATACGTACCTAAACCAATGCCTACCAATCCTGGAGTGATTATGATATTATAAGAAGCGTTTATTTATACAAGGTGTAACTTAAATAATGCACAACCTCTTAAAGAGGGGTCCTTCTAAAGTGTCCCCTCCTGTTATTTTCACAAAAGGGTTAACAGAACGGATATACCGTTCCGAGATCTCTTTTGTTAGTCGTTTCATGTCCATCCTCTCTGTGTAGCCAAACTGGATTGCTATTCTTTTTTTTTTATGAGGTCGACATATCAGATTTCAACATATGTTGTGGTGGGTACAAGGTTATGGACACGTTATTTATAATCTGTGCATTTTTTTTTTAGTCCATTAAAGTTCGGGAGTGGGGGCTCGCTACGTCACTTCTACGTATAAAATCTACCAAGGCGTGACGTCATGCCACATTTTAACTCAATGTATCGCCGTAAACTTTTGATTACGTAGAAATAGAAAAAGTACGTGTCCACTATATTTCAATAATCTACATGACGGACAAAAAAAAATTTGTCATCATCCATGCGTTACCGATTCGATTTCTTATAACCATCGACTTTATTTATGAAGAAGTTTTAATCGATTTAACACATTGATATTTTATTATAAAGAAAAAACAGCGTGCATGAAGTATTGCATTTTTTCGTGTAGCACGCCTATGAAGTTCCTTTGACAGGCAACCCTAAGGAACTAAATAGGCGTGCTTGTGTCAAAACCAAGAGTAAAATCAATGGTTGGGTAGAGTACACAGGTGACAGCGGCTAAGCGGTTGGATCACCGTGCTTCCGGTGCTAGTGTTGATTCCCACTCGGAACAAGTATTTAAGTATTATGCAGACACGAATTTGACAATCATTATCTCTTTCTTTGTCGCAAGCGATTTTAAACTCAACGCCGCAAGAATAGCAGGGGAGGTACCTATTGCTCGATTTTTGCAAACAATTTTAAACCAATTTTTTTTTTTAACATTCAATAGTCATGAGTGTGAGTAAGTCGCCGCACCCAAGGGGAAATTTAAAGTTATAACATTAAAATTGTAAAAATCTTATAAAAAAGTAATTTCATACCGCGCCATAACCCTTAGGAGACGGTTTTTAGGATCATCTTCAAACCGAAAATAATATTTTTGGGTTGAAGACGGTCTCAAAAACCGTCCCATATTTTAAGTCAATATACCTTCATGGCCAATTTAAGACCACATTGTAAAACTATCCGAGTCATTAAAAAAAAATAAACCGTCGTTTTGAAGTCGAAAAAAAAATTAACTCAAAATTATGAAATAACTTTAATTTCGGAAGTCGGTGACTTGGGATCTGTATTTTACTTTTGTGCCACCGACTTCTGAAATTAAAGTTATTTCATAATTTTGAGTTAATTTCTTTTTGAAGTCGATTTAATTTTTTTAATTCGTATTTTTTTAGTGTTTGTAAAAACTGGAATATTTGTTTGTAATAAGTAGTTAATAAATTTGTTATAAATATTGCACTAGAATTTGACCAAGGTTTTCCCTTTGACACCACACCCGTAGCTTTATATTGCTGCACGGCCGATTTAAATTTTAAATTCCGAACTTCGCGCAGAATAGTGCGCAGTAACGTTTTTTAGGAACCGAATGTGAAATGAGGCGAGTGTGAGTGAGAGAACATGCCTGAAAGTTCTTAATGCCTATGTTCAGATTTGTCAAGATATTTCGGCCGTAGTGTACATGTCTTCGAATTTTCGGTTATAGGACACTCTCTTGATGTTTTCCCTCACCGTTTTGAGAACAGTGGTGATGAAATAAATTACGCAAAGTAACTTTACTTTATATGCACGACACGACATGTAAGTTGTGGTCTACTTGTAGCCCGCGAAATTCAAATTTTCTTAGGTTTTTTTTGCAGTTTACAAATCAGTATTAGGTTGTACGTTGATCAAAATGTGATTCGCGACCGTCGGCGAAGTCGTCAATATCATCAGTCAGTCTCTTTAAGACCAGGTAATACTAATGAATGGATCATCATCAATCAATCATAAAATCTTGACATTTAAGGATTATACTAACTTAAGGAGTTGTATTACTGATTCTATTGATTATAATTCTGTAAATACATATTTGTTACGGCCGCGAATCATACTTTATTTAAGAGGATTGTCAAGCTGTAAATTTTCATACAAAAAGAGATAACGTTTTTCTCCCCGTAAACATAGTCTAATGTTCATAATTTTTGGAAATGTTGTAGGTATAATGAAGAACAAGGTCCATACGTTTTTATTGTAAAGAAATATTGCATACAATATAAGTTATTAGCATCTAAATATCTATATTTTTGACATAAAAACATCCTCGAGCATTTTTATTTTTTTTAATTAAATTAAATAGAATTACTAAAAACAAAAAACGTACAGACCTAGATTAAAGTGTATTGAATGTAATGAGACCAAAATTGTCTCATTTCGTAAAGGTTTAGGGGGGCGAAAACGTTATCGCCCGAAACAATATTTATGTAAATAATTGTATGAAATGTAGGTAATTGCCTCCAAAAATCGCACTGCGTATCGGCACTTCACAATCCTCTTAACATACAACCTTGCAAATTGCAAAAAACGTAAGAAAGTTTGAATTTCGCAGGCTACCCTGGCGCTTCCCCCTTAAGGCGATACCAAAATAAGTTGGGGGCTTTTTCGTAACCATTTATTTCACTCTTACAGAATGTATAGATTTAATTTTTGGATATATGTTTATTGACTATTTGATCAATACTCTGACTGAAGGAAAACACGATTGGGTTAAATTTCCTCGATAGAATTTAATTCCGAAAATACCTCTGCTTTTTTATATTTTTTTCTGTAATTCTAAAATCCTAAGTAATATAATTGCAGAATTGCATTCAAAATGTGCGTATTAGGTAATTCAAAACTCTGGCTGAACACATTTTTGATAGATAGCTTAATTTATTTTTAAACAATTTTTATTTGGTTTGGCGCTTTTATTTTGGTTCCAGCGCATTGTTGCGCTCTCTTTTTTTCGCATGTGGATGTAATTAACTCTGTCACTTTCTTATTACCACTCAGTTAGCTTTTTACGTATCGCCTTAAGTCAATCAATATTATTCTGCTTCACCAATAAGATCACTTAAATCATTATGACTATGTAAAAAGGTAATTCCCCCTTGAATATACATGCGCTGTTTGTCTATGATACTTCGTAATTATCTATGGATGGATGGTAACATAATGTTGCAACATGAATGAAGTCAGAGATAACATGCATAATAATAACAACCGATAATACTAACGCATGAACAAATAAACTATTTTAACATAGGATTTTTGAAACAATGAATTGTAATTCATTGTTTCAAAAATCCTATGTAAGGGATGGAGAATGATGAATTGACTAGAATTCACTTTTACTTTTCATAAAAAAAAATACTTTTCACTACTTATAAGCTTAGGTACGCACCGAAAACTAAGTCATAAAGTACATTTTATAAATAGAAACAGTTTATTTATATCGTCTGTCTTCTCAAGGGCGGCATTGTTTTGAAGATTAGACTCAAGCCGAGTTCTGAGATGACTTAAAAGTGTTGAAATGACCTGGTTTCTTTGAATTGTTTAATAAAAGTGAAATAATGATAGTTACTGTTACTTATTTTACTGTAGTGATATATTGGCGCTGATTCCCTTGTTCACGAACTTAAATTCAGTTTAGTTTGTGAACAAGGGAATCGGCTCCATTAACACCTTCCAGGACACTAAATACCCATAGACATCATAACAATTAAATTTCTATTGTGTCTTGTTCAGTGTCCTGGAAAGTGTTAAGAATATGTAAGGTATTGTTTACAGCTTTGTATTTTAGAATTTGTTTAGACTAGTTCTGATAATAAAGAGTTTCACAGTAGCAGCTCAGAGTCTGGATTTATGCCCGGTTGATACCTCAGATAATTCTAGTACCAACATGCTTTATGTGCACATTTTTATTGAAAATGTACTGTATAATTTAAGTACTAAATGATGATTAATCCAGATTTCAATAATTTAACTTCATAAACAAGATAAAGAAATAAAAACAAGAATAAAAATTAAACAGTTTTTGAGTTGAATCTTGATTTAAATGCACTTTATGATTAAACTTTTAAAGCCACATCTAAAGCCAAAACAGCTGTTTATGCATCTGAACTCATAAATAACCCAAGTTAATTTTGGTACTACAAAATATTGCACTTAAAGTAAGAAATTGCACATCTAGAGCGATATGGAAACATAGCAAGAGGCATTATTCGTAATTAAATCAAATAATAATATGAACTACTTCTTCGAGTCGGTGCCAGAACATTATTTCAATGTGTTGTATCAAGAAGAAAGTTTGATATTCCTTTGAGAATTTTGATTTAAAAAATCTTATAGCAACATGCAATTTTTGTCATAGGAGGTACATACTAAATACCTAATAGGTGTTAGTTTCCAACCAATTTGTGTCAATGACCCAGTCACAGGTCACTACATAAAGTTTACAAAATAAGCAATCATACACTTTTTCGGTCAGTGGGTAGCCTTAGGGGCGGATTTAAATGTTTACAACTTAAACATTTACTAACAACTATAGGGTGATATTGAAAAAAGTTGGATAGTAATATAGAAGTAAAAGTGACGGTACCTTGTTCTCGGAATCCTGGTCAGAATGCTCAGAGTCACTCCCCTGGGAGTCATAATCGGACTCGTGCTGGCCACCATCCTGCAAACATCCTTCCACCTTTAGCAACTGCATTTTTCACACAAAACTCTTTTTGTTTACAATCTACGTGGCGACAACGTTTCTAAAATAGTCTAAACACATCGGCGGCGTTTCAGTGAGTGGTGCCCAATTCGTGACCTCAATAATACTAAAAGAAATGGACATTCCGTCACGCGAACGACCGAGAGAAAGTAAGCGTAATACTTTTTAGCGCCAAAACGAAAGTTTACGCTATTGTGACTAGACCCAGTACTTACGTTCCCGGAGTTATTGTGTCTGATATCCTGCGATGCATCCGAATATTCTCCGGAATCTTCGTGTTCTCGTCTCCTAGCCACGGACGTCATATCGGCGTCCTCTCTCGTAACCTGCAGAACTTCCAGTTTGACGGCTTTGTTGTATTATTGATGTATAAATTGCAGCGTAATCGTGCTCGTTATACCGTCGATAATAAGAAATCCCCTCTCGTTTTACGAAAAATGAAATGAAAGAACGTCAAAACAAGGGGAATCTAGCGGCCATAAAAAAGCTGCGTTTCGTTTACCCTAGAGTTCATTATTGATAACCGGCTTACTCGAACCAAATAACGAAGAAGTAAAAAACTATGTTTAACAAGACTTTATATTGGACTTACTATATATTGACAAGACTTTTAACGTTACTTGTTTCTTAGATTTCCATAACAAAATTATTGTTTTATGGGAAAAAAGGGATTCAACGAAACGCATCGTACTTGGCAACATTGTTATAAACGTCATTATGGAAGAAATTCGCGATCGGTGTGTTTACTTAGGGCCGGCACACACTTGGCGAGGCGCAGCGCAGCTCAGTTGTCACTGCCAAACAAATATCAACATTGCAAGCCTAAAAATAAAGTCGAGAATATATAACACGTGACGCGCGCTTCTTTCTAATGTTAGTTAATGAAAGTTTATTTATTCTCAACTTTATTTCAACCAGTGCAAGGTTGATAGTTGTTAGGCAGTGAAAACCGCGCTACGCTGCGCTTCGCCAAGTGAAAGGATATGTTATGAGTATGTCACGTCACTAATTGACAAGTGAATGATCGCGTAAGATGGCGCCCGAGCCATGGTGAATCCGCATGCTGTGGTAATAATAAATGGCGATATTAAAACCATGTTTAATTGAAGTCCAGTATTATTATTTGTATAATATGTACCCGACCAACACATGGTGTCAGTAATTGGGTTCGTAATCTACGTGTCGTGGTGTCATTGTGAAAATCTCATGTGAAAAGTCGGCGTCATGTCTGATGAAAATCAAAAGCCCAAAAAACTTTCGGGAATGTCCAGTCCGCAGCCCATGATGATGAATGGTAACTTGGCTCAACAATGGAAAAAATGGGTGCAGTCGTTTAAAATTTATTTACGTGCGTCTGGCATGGATGAAGAGAGTGATGGCAGAAAGGTAGCTTTATTTCTACATGTCATTGGTGAAAAGGGCGTGGATGTATTCAATACGTTTGGAAAAAACGAGGATATCGTTAAATACGACGAGCTCGTAGAGTTATTTCAAAATCACTTCGCCCCAAAAGCTAACCTCACTTATGAATGTCATAATTTTTTTACATACAAACAAGGTGAAAATGAAACCTTAGACGACTTTGCTTGCACACTGAAATTAAGGTCACAAAACTGTGAGCTAGGAGAGCTGCAGGAACGCCTAGTCAAAGTAATGTTTATATGTAACATGCATCAAAAATACAACTATATCAGAGAAAAATTATTGCTTGAAGATAAGCTGGATCGTGATAAGGCCTTAGAGATGGCAAAGGCCATGCTTGCCTCGAGACATCAAACGGATGAATTGTCAGCAGAACAAAGTTCAGTCTTGTATAATACGAGTCAGTCACACTCAAGATCAAAGTCTAACTCAAGGAATGTCAGTCAATATAGTCAGCAGTCAAGACAGGAAGTCTGTACAAGGTGTGGTCAGGTGCATCGTTATAAATGTCCAGCATTAAGTGTAAAGTGCAAAAAATGTGGAAAAGTCGGTCATTTTGCAGTTTGTTGTCGGTCAGTTCAGTCAAAGTCAGTAAAATATGTACAGTCAGAAAGTGATATGCAACAGGTACAGTCAGAACAAGATGAATTGTTTATAGGTCATATTCAGTCATCCAATTCAAGTGAATGGACAATTAACTTATATATAAATAATTCACAAATAAATTGTATTATTGATACTGGTAGTGATGTCAATATTATGTCAAAAAGTGTTTATGATTCACTTAACACCAAAAAATTACTGTCAAAAACTGATGTAAAAATTAAGTCATACACTGGTAATAGTCTAGAGGTACTGGGTCAACAAAACTTAGAGTGTAAATTCCAATTTAATGACCTATATATGACTAAACAAATTAATTTTATAATTGCATATGTGAATTCCCCAACTGTATTAGGTAAACTTACATGCTCAGAAATTGGTCTAATTAAAAGAGTTTTCTGTGTAGACACTACAAGCATGCAAACGTCGGAAGGTGATATTAATCAATTGTCTTCTGAAATAAGTCAAAATGAGTCAAATTCAAGTAAAGTAACATGTCCTAAAGTCACAAAAAGTCAGTCACAGTCATTTTCATTACAGTCAAGTCAGTCACAAAATATAAATTTAAATAAACTTGTTGAGTGTAATAATTCTCTTTTTACTGGTCTTGGTTGTCTTCCTGGTGAGTGTCACATAAGTACAAATCCTGAGGTACAGCCAAAAGTTGATGCTCCGAGGAAGGTACCATTTGCATTACATCATAGACTTCAAGAAGAACTTGAGAAGATGGAAAAAATGTATGTCATTACCAAGGTCACAGAGCCTACTGAATGGGTGAGTTCTTTAATCTTAATAGAAAAAAAAAATGGTCAATTAAGGGTATGTCTAGACCCACGTAATTTAAATCAGGCAATTAAAAGGACTCATTATCCTATTCCATCAGTAGACATGGTCCGCGCCAAGGTGGCTGGTGCAAGATTTTTCTCCACCTTGGATGCAAGTAGTGGATTTTGGATGTGCAAATTGAGTGAGAAGAGTTCTTACCTCACAACTTTTAATACACCTTTTGGCCGATACCGCTTTAAACGTCTTCCATATGGAGTCAATTGCGCTCCTGAGTATTTTCACAGAATTATGACAGAAATATTTGGTGACATACCAGGGGTGGCAGTATACAGCGATGATATTTTAGTAAGCGGTCTAACACTACAAGAGCATAATGAGCGTCTCAATATGGTATTTAAAAGAGCAAAGGAAAATAATGTCAAGTTTAATAAAGAGAAATGTACATTCGCCAAGAAGAGTATTAAATATCTGGGTCATGTTTTTTCAGCAGACGGAATCACAGCTGATCCAGACAAAGTCAGAGCAATCCAAGAGATGCCCTCTCCCACCTGTCTAAAGGATTTACAAAGATTTCTGGGCCTTCTTAATTATCTAAGTCCTTTTATTAAAAATATGGCAGGCGAGACAGAAATTCTACGCCTATTATTAAAAAAATCTACTGATTGGCAGTGGACTGCCAATCATGAAACAGCATTTTGTCGTCTGAAGCAATTAATATGTCAAGTTCCAGTGTTGTCACATTTTAATGTTCATGATCCTATTGTCCTACAAAGTGATGCTAGTAAGAGTGCTGTCGGAGCGGTGTTGTTACAAAATCAACATCCAGTATACTATGCTTCAAAAACTTTAACACATACACAGCAAAACATGGCTCAGATAGAGAAAGAACTCTATTCAATAGTTTTTGCCTGCATCAAATTCCATCAATTTATATATGGACAAACTGTAACTGTAGAGACAGATCATGCTCCTTTAATAACATTGTTTAAAAAGCCTTTAGTCGAAGTTCCAACACGTCTACAAAGAATGATGTTAAAAATACAACTCTACAGTCTAAATGTAGTTTACAAGAAAGGTAGTCACATGTACATTGCTGATACTTTGTCAAGAGCAGCACTCTCTGAAACAAGTTCAGATGAATTAGATGATGATATCATTGTTCATGTAAATTTACTGATTAAGTCATTACCAGTCTCATCAGAACGTCTACATTGGTTAATCAAAGGCACTAATGAAGAAGAAAGTTTGCAGATTTTGAAAAAATACTGTAAAGAAGGATGGCCGTCAAGTAAAACTCAAATTCACGAAGATCTGCAAGAGTATTGGCAGTATAGATTTGAGTTACATACAGAAAATGATTTAATTTTCAGAAATAACAGTATAGTCATACCTAAAAAATTAAGACCCGATATTTTGAAAATAATACATAGTGGTCATTTGGGAGTTGAAAGGTCAAAAGCGTTTGCTAGAGGACTGTATTTTGGCCATTTATGTCAACTGATATAAAAAACATCGTTCAGTCTTGTCATATTTGCTTGTCACACAGAAGTACAAATGTTCCAGAACCACTTATTCCACATGATGTTACATCACTTCCATGGGAAAAAGTTGGTGTTGATTTTATGGATTATAAATCTAAAAAATATATAGTACTACAAGATTATTACTCAAATTATATTGAATTAATGACAGTGGCAAGTACTAACGCCAAAACAGTAATTGTTTGTCTTAAAAGTATTTTTAGCAGACATGGTATCCCAGTCGAGTTATTCTCTGACAATGGACCACCATTTAATTCGGCAGAGTTTAAGAATTTTATCACGGAATGGGGTATACATCACAATACATCAAGCCCCTACATACCAAGGTCAAATGGGTTGGTCGAGTCGGCAGTAAAGATATGTAAACGTTTTCTTACCAAGTCAGAGGAGTCAGGAACAGATCCATATCTTGCTTTGCTTCAATTCAGGAATACACCTAGAGGAAATCTACCATCACCAGCACAGTTGTTAATGTCACGTTCACTTAGAACACAATTACCAACAGTCACAAAAAACTTAAAACCAAGAACAGTCAAATTTCAAGAATATGTAAAAACTAAGGAAGAAAATAAAAATAAAATGAAGCATTACTATGACAGGAAGACTAAATCATTACCAGAACTACAAGAAGGAGATAAGGTTTATTTTAAGAAAATGCCAGATACTCCATGGATTACAGGCACAGTAAGGTCCAAAGGTGATCAGCCTAGGTCTTATACTGTTGAAGGATCAGACGGATTTATAGGAAGGAGAAACAGACAGCATATTTTGAAGCCTCCACAGTCACCTCAAACGGTATCTCAAGATATGTTACAAAAAAGTCCAAATATCAAGACATCTCCTAATTCTCATACAGTAGCACCATCTATTGAAGAGCTTACAACTCCTGTTAAAATGCGCACTAGGTATGGAAGAGTCATAAGACCACCAAGACGGTTAGACTTATAAAAGTTAATAATTATTTTTATTAAGCAAACATTTAGACAATGACTGTGAAGGGCTGATTAAGTTAGTTAAGTCTAGAATATACCTATATAGATAGAGACTTAGTTCAACAAATTGCCTTATTTTTAGTTATACAGTTAATTAAACAGTCTTTGTTGTCAAAAGTTATTGTTAAGAGTTAAGTCAATTTTTGTAAACTGTCTCAAGCTATAAAATTATTATAACTTAACTTTTCTAATAAGGAGGATGTTATGAGTATGTCACGTCACTAATTGACAAGTGAATGATCGCGTAAGATGGCGCCCGAGCCATGGTGAATCCGCATGCTGTGGTAATAATAAATGGCGATATTAAAACCATGTTTAATTGAAGTCCAGTATTATTATTTGTATAATATGTACCCGACCAACACAGGATACAATGACGTTCCGTCTCTATTGAATTGTTTTCAATTTAGCAACTGTTAACTGTTCATTTTGTGTTCAGTGTTCAGTCAGACAGATTGTTATTTAGTCAAGTTGATTTAATTAACTGGTAACTGCTGAATTCTGAAATATTACATCTAACTAGTGTTAAGTAAAGACTGATCTTCGTTACGAAATATATTTACGTGTTTGTTATCTAAGTAGTAGGTAGTGAGTGTTGTGAGTGAAATTTCAATTGTTTGACTGTTTATGTAGTGTTGTTTACGTTTGAAAAAGAATACTTTCAAATTGCAAAAAAAAAATCTAAAATGGATAATAAACGACAAAAAAGAAGGTGAAAAACAGCTATAAGAAAGAAATCGTTGTAAATAAAATAAATAGATTCTCGTTTTATTACGCCTACAGAAAAAGTTGTGAATCCTATCCTGTGAAAAGTATGAAGGAAATGAGAATTAATTATGTTAACTATCTGTCTGTGATTAAATTTAACAGTTGCTAAAAATAACTGCAAATTTTAAGTGTTAGTTATTGTTAGCAAAAGCATTTAGCAGTGTTATTTTATTTTTAACGTTTAAAAGCTCATCTCTAAACGTTTGGCAAAGTCGACGCGAGGCCACGCGTGCCGTACCTACGGCTGTGTGACATAACTTTGCAGTGGCGTGCGTTGTTGCCGATGAAATGAACAGATGTATTTATAAAACTAATATTTATTGTATAAAAACAAGCAAATTAAAATGTGTTTTTATGTATGTACTGGTAAAAAAATCTGGAGGACCTCGTGATCCATCCTGATCCATTAGGTTAAGCTACGCTTGCCGGGGTTGGTCTGTGGATGGGTCTCCATCTTTTCATACCGAGACTCCTCCGTGCCTCAGAAAGCACGTTAAGCCATTGGTCCCGGCTGTCATTCATGGATCTTTGACAGTCGTTACGGATCGTCAGAAGCCCGAAAATCTGATAACCAGTCTTACCAAGGGGTATCGCATTATCCAGTAACTGGATTGTTAAAGGTCAGATAGGCAGTCGTTTCATGTAAAATACTGGTATTCAGCTGCATCCGGTCAGACTGGAAGCCGACCCCAATATAGTTGGGAAAAGGCTAGGCAGATTGATTTGTGAAAAAATCTATAAGTGCACTGAAAATACGTATTTAATTTGTATATTTCCTACTGATTCTGTGTGAAACAAAGCTTGGAGGCGTTCAAAAGTTTAAAAAAATTGTTTTATTCGAAGGCCAATTTTTATTTTATTATACAAACCAACTACAATAAATATATAATTCTTGGCAAATAAGTTTTTTTATTTCTTTAGACCTCGAAAAGTACCACGCACCGCTCTTACAAGACTACGTCTACGAGCAGTCCAAGCTAGTCGGTATCGCAGTTAAGCGTAGTTCTAATAGATGGCATTAGTGCATCTGTATGGCGAATGTGTCAGGCAAACGTTCGGACGACCGTAACTTTACTTTTTATATCAATGATCGTTTGTCTGATCACAATTTTTTAATAAACTTCCTGAAAAAAAATATTCGAGTGGCGTGCCCTTTTTTCTCTCGTTCGTTTTTAATTCATCTAAGCGCTGCAAGTTGGACCAAGATGCTATTTTAGAAAATAGTAAATAAATCAATAAATAATAACGTATAATGAAAAAAATATTTTTTTAAAACGAAAACGTGGAACCTTGCACGCGTGTCAATTTAATGTCGCCATTGCAACGGCACGTTGTATAATAATCCATGTATCGTCCTTCTGTTTGCAACAACGAGTTATTTACACCATCTTGACCTTTGTGACAAGGGTCACTAGGGTCTAGGGGCTACCCAAAAAAAAAATGCTATGGATTTGTTGGTTTTGGGGATTTCAAAGTTACCCTAAAAAGAGTATATTCTACCTAAAACAAGCTATCATAAAAAAATTATTGCTGGGTTATAAAGTACAGTGCTTCCCTTTGGTTTCCTAGGAAAGGCCGACATGAAAAATCGTCAGTTTTACAACCAGTATAAGTTTAAGTCAAACCCCGCCCCCAAAGATTTAAATAGCTAGAGTTGCCCTCTCCGAACATAGCCACAAGAAAAAGTGTCCAAAGTCAGAGTGAGCTCACACATTAGTATAAAGCGTTTCCATGATAATCAAATGAATTTACTGCATCATTTCCTGTCAGAGATGTCTAAACGAAACAGCAATGCGACTATCTTTGGACGCGGGTGGGCGAATCAAACGATTTAAATCTATCGCTGTCATCATTTTCATGACAGCCGTCACTACGGAGGTGCGGCCACCACTCTTCTAGGAAACCGTATCTTTAGCAACCACTTTTAATGAGAATCAAACAAATTGTCCCACTAGGTTGTTTGTTGCACTAAATTGTTCACTTCATAGTTTATGCCATTCATAGTTTATGTTCGAGAATGCCATCGTCGGTTTTGATTTGTTGTCTGTCTTCTGTCAATCATGAAATGTCATCAATCAGCAGTGACAGCAGTCATCAGTTCAGTTTCAGGAAGGAAACAAACTTTACAACTTTCATTTTTACATGTAAATGTAATATTGAAAGTCCTCATAAAAACATTTGTTCAAGAGCAGGAAAAGGCACGGTACAAGAAAATGGAAAGGTATACACGGATTTTGATCCCCAAAGTCTCCTACAACCACTGTTTGTGTTGTTATTTTGGTACATTATCAAAACCATTTTCAGTTCAACCGAAGAAGAAGCAAAGACTGTGCAACTACTAGCCAAAGGTATCATGGAGTTGTATGAACCACCGCTAACAACCATTAATACCCATTTAAAGGAATTAACGTAAGTTATTTATTTATTTAGGATTCCAATAAAAGATGTAGGTGACACAAATAAAGGGCAACATCAGGTATTAAGTAGTTGTACTCCTTCACTGTATCACTGTTTGTGATTTCACCTGTTGAAATATTTATAAAAATTATTATCAAAAATAATTTGAGGTCAGTAAAATATGAATTTAGTCACCTATAGACTAATTTCGACCTTCAGATGGTGCCGACTCAGAATTAAATAGTTGTTAGCAATTCTTGTCGATAATTATATTCATCAGAAACGTATGGCTGTCAAGGTCACTTTGGCATAGTGCAGTGCAGACTGCAGGTAGGTACTAATCGGATTCTTTCACTTTGCTTGTAACAATAGGTACTATTCTATTTTACTAATAGTAATAAATTAACAAATAGGTAGTGAAAATGAATGAAGAACTGGATTCGGATGAGCATTTAAAGATATTACAAGGTGTGGAATCGGACTCGGGAGTATTTTGTGGAGAACGATGAACAAGAAGATTCTGAGATATGTCCAACTAGATTATAATTATAATGTTTATTCATCAAAAAGTGAAGTGTTCGGTAATTCACAAACTAAGCGTCGCGCGTCGCTTGTAGGTATCTTGTGGCTCTGTGAAAAGTTCTACCGCTTAGATACCTATGGTAAAAAACGTTGACTGAAGTAGTCAAAAAAAAAAAACGGGTGTAGACAAAAATAGAAGAAAGACCATAGACCACATCCCTAATCAGAATTGAATTTAACGTGCTGTGGGCGCCAAGGACTTGAAATGAAGTCAAAGAATGACGTCATGAAACAAATAGAGATGTCCCTCATTTCCTAAAGCTCTAATTGAGTTATGTATTTGTTTCTTTGATACTTATAATTTATACTGTTTTTTCTTACTAGGGATACTGTGAAATAAAACAAATATGGAAATATTTAATCAGTTTTTATTTATATCCGTAAAATTATAATCAAAACTTAATTTAACGCGTATAAATCTCATTTATCGATAGGACGATACCCTCATCTCGGTAGTAGTATAATCCTGAAATGTCAAGATTTCATGAAATAGTCATTCATTAGGATTACCTGGTCTTAAGGAGTTGTACTGATCACTTTAATGATTCTAATTATGTAAAAAGGTACTTGTTACGGCCGCAAATTATATTTTGATCAACGTACAATCTAATACTGACTTGTAAATTGCAAAAAAACGTAAGAAAATTTGAATTTCGCGGGCTACCCTGACGCTTCCTCCTTAAGACGCCCCCGTAGCATGCGTAGTTCATACAAACGAAATACCAAAATAATTTGTAAATATAACATGTACTAAAGGTAGTGTGTATTTATTCCGATTGGATTACAGAATATCTAGGTTCCCAAATATATATTAAATAAGAACATAGATTTAAACAGGAAATATGAGAAAACTTAAAAAATAAATTTTCTATAGAAATTTTAAATACCTCATATCTCGTCTTCAAAGCAGTGCCCTTTCAAAATATATGTTCAAAGTTGAATGAAAAAATGTTTATATCTTTCAAAGTATATGTTTTTTTTTTTTTTTTTTTGTGGATGGGAAATCATCAAATAACTTCTCCCGCTCTGGGTGGAGCGGAAGGGCGTGTCAGACTTTTACTGACTAAAACCCACCCGTGTTCCTTCAGTTGCCTATGCCAGGGCCACGGTATCTTTTTCAAACAACCCGCGACCCCAGCGGCATCGGCCCTATTGGACCCCATCTTTTGCTGACATCTCTTTGAGGCGCGCGTGGAACACAACGCGCCGTCGACCCGGGCCTGGTATTCACCGGACGGCGAGCTACCCACTACTCACCGTCCGCAATACACACTACCCTAAGAATATGTTTGATTTACAAATTATTTTGGTATTTCGTTTGTATGAACTATGCATGCTTCGTGGGCCTCTTAAAGCCAACTTGTTGAAGTGTCTGCCTAGGTTATGAATATTTTTATTACCAAGTTCATAAAATTTATGTGTTGTTTCAGAGAAAAACAAGATGCTGTCCAGGGTATGCTCAGTTCAGAGAGGCGAAAGCTTGAAGACCTACAGAATGATGTCATGCTTGATGCACTGGTAATATATATTGCACATATATGTCTATGCAATCAAAATAATGTATAAGGTATACCTGTCAATATTCATAGGTGAATTTGTTTCTTACTGCCCTTATGTATTATGTTATGGGGGTTTGGTTCCCGCACTTAGACCTTCAAGTGGACCACTGTGTGTGTTCCTTATTTATAACTGGATTTATAAATTAATATAACCATAATAATAATTAAAAAAAAAAAACCTTATCTCCCGGGAGAAGTCTTGTTCTTCACACCTGGCTTGCCTTTATTGGCTGGCTGGTGTGAACACTGACGAGGAACAGAGCTTCCACCTCTTTCTTGTCTTTACTGGCCAGCTTGAGTGGTGATTCGCAAGAACAAACGTGCTCGGAGGAAGGAAGTATTCCAGTAAGGTGCTGGTAGGGATCTTGACCGTACTTCCGGGATTGTCCTGATAGCCGTGGAATACCTCTCCACTCCTCAAGCACCTCAGGAAGTGTTGCCCCCTTGTCGCTACGTCACTATGTGCTAGCGGCCGTCTCCGGGGGCCCATTATTGAGTGTGCAAGTCACCCCCTGCCATTTTATCCGTGTATAATATATAACATTGATCAGGCAGGCGACATAGTCCTTCCATAGTTCTGGGTGACTAATCAACTATAGCCACCCAAACCCATAGCCCATTATGTTTTGTTTCTATGCCCTGCAATAGTCCTGCACCAACCGGGTGTTGTCCTTGGGTGCACTTGCATAGTGCATACAAGGATAATCGTCGGTTGGTGCCTCCTCATTATCTAAAATTATCTAAGGGGCCTCTGCGAGTTGGCTTTGGCCCCTCGTACGCCTTCCAAAGGTCTGGGACTCCAGGGTTCCGAGAAATGACAAAAAAAAAAAAAAAGTAGTTTTATCATGATTTGAAACTCAGTAAGTACTTATATCTACAAATAAATAACACGATGGATGATGAATTCGCGATATATAAAAAAGTACTGCTCTTCATTAATTTGTAAAGTATTTTCGAAGCCCCTTTTGAGGAGCTGAGGACTAGGAAGAAATCATGTAATTTCTAGAGCCTCATTTGGCTTCCAGGGGAGACAATTTAATCAATTTTGAATAAATATTATTTGTATTTCAGTTGGCAGACATAGCAACCAACAGAGAAAAACTGGTGACCATATCAAATTCAATGATGTCATTGCACAAGAGAGTTCAGACATTACAGGTAATTTTGAAACTCCATTATCTTCTCCATACTTATGAGCTAAGACAGGGGATGGCAGACTACAGCTGCATTTGTTTTATTTTTATCTAGCTGCTGCCCGCGACTTCGTCTGCGATCCAGGATGAATAGTAGCCTATGTCTTTCTCCAGGTCATGGTCTACCCAAGTGCCAAATTTCATCCAAATCCGTTCAGCCGTTTTAGCGTGAAAGCGTAATCAACAAACAAATAAACACACTTTCGCATTTATAATATTAGTTAGAATAGTTACGAGGATGAAATGATGCATGTATCTAGTTGGCGTGGTTGGTTAAGATACCGCCTATCATGTCGCTGGTCGTGGGTTCGATTCCCATCCAAGACAAACATTTGTGTGCATGAACATGTCTGTTTGTCCTGAGTCTGGGTGTAATTATCTATATAAGTATGTATTTACAAAAAAAAAAGTAGTGTATGTAGTATATCAGTTATCTGTGGTTTCCATAGTACAAGCTCTGCTTAGTTTGGGACCAGATGACCGTGTGTGAAAATGTCCCAGGATATTATTATTATTTTCTTTATTCAATTTTTTTACATATAAGTTATATTTTTAAATATTAGAATTAAAAAAAAAAACATTTAAAAATATAAAAAATAGAAAAAATAGAAAAAATAGAAATCCACCGGCATGGGGAACAGGGTCCAAGCTACCGGTGGTTAGGGCCCCAGAGACAGGAACCTCCTTACAATACGCGCCGTATCAAGGAGGACTGCCTTCTGAATCAAGCCCTTCACCCAGCCACCCAAAGAGAGCCTCTTGAGATGTTGGTCGAGGCTCTTAGCGATAAGGCCATTGACTGTAACGACTATCGGCACAATGATTGCCGAGTCCACATTCCACATAGCGACAACCTCGTGGGCTAAGTCGAGATACTTCAATTGTTTCTCCTTCTCAGCCTTCACGAGGTTCTCGTCATGCGGGATAGTGACATCGATTATCATTGTGCGGCGCACTGATCGATCTATTACCACTATATCAGGCTTATTGGCTACAATAGTCCTGTCAGTGATAATAGATCGATCCCAGTATAACGTGACATGGTCATTCTCGAGAACTGGGTCGGGCACATACCTGTAATACGGTACCTCAGAGTCCACAAGGCCGTATTTCAGAGCAAGTTGCTGATGGATAATCCTGGCCACTTGGTTATGCCTGTGCAAATACTCGCCGTTAGCTAAACGAGAACACCCAGAAGTAATATGTCTGATAGACTCACCGGGACAATGGCATGCCCGACATATGTCGATCGTCCCGTCTTTCATTATATACTTCCGGTAGTTATTCGTTAGCATAACTTCATCCATAATCGCACAGACTGAGCCTTCGGTTTCCCCAAAGAGGTCACCGAAGCGTAGCCAGGCCACGGACGCTAAGAAATCTACGTCGGGCCCATGAAGGGCCCGGAAAAAGCGTCCGTGAAGCTCCTTGCTTTGCCATACTTCCTTGCGGTCGTTGGTACTAAGCACCACAGGTTTGCGCCAGTTCTCTTTAGCCAAGGATAACGGGGTGAGTCCCTTGTCCACTGCAACCACATCTCGGTGCATACCCACGTAAGCCTTGAGAAAATATTCTCTGAGACTGCACACCTCGCGGTTGTGGAGGGTCTTAGCATTTAAAAAACCTCGACCCCCACACTTCCGCGGGATGTACAGCCTCATGACAGACGAACGTGGGTGATGCATCCGGTTTGCAGTCAGCAGTGACCGGACTCTCCTATCCAGGGCATCTAGTTCCGTCTGGGTCCACTTTAGTATGCCAAAGGAGTACATCAGGACCGGCATGACCCAACCGTTAAAGGCGCGCACCTTGTTGCCGCCTGACAAAGAACTATTAAGTACCTTTTTCAGGCGACCGAAGAAGCGCTCCTGCAACGATTGTTTCATGTCAGCCCCGTTAATGCCTAACCCCTCTGACATACCCAGGTATTTGTAGGTATCAGTTGCGGAGAGTGATCTCAGGTTTATAGAATCTGAGAGTTGTAGTCCCTCAGATTCCACAATCCCGCCCCGCCTTACATGCATGACTGCACATTTATCAACACCAAATTCCATCCTGATGGAATCACTAAAAGTTTTAGTTACTTTTAGTGACTCCAGCAGTTGCAATTTGTTGGTGGCAAACAGTTTCAAATCATCCATATAAAGCAGGTGGGATATTACCTGACCCCCTCTCCGCAAAGAACAGCCCAGCCCTGTACCCTCCAGCAGAGTGCTAAGAGGGTTCAAGGCTAAACAAAACCACAGTGGACTCAGACTGTCGCCCTGGAATATTCCCCGCTTAATCCTAATAGGTTCGTCGCTCCCCCGAATTTGTCGACATCCTGGATAGCGAAGGACCGTCCTCCACTGCCCCATACATGTCGTTAGGAAGGTGCTCAGAGTTGTATCAATTTTGTACAACTCTAACACCCTCAAGAGCCATGTATGGGGCACCGAATCAAAGGCCTTCTTATAGTCTATCCAACATGTCGACAAATGCTTTCGGGATCGACGGACCTGTTGGCTTATGGCCATGTCAATGAGGAGTAGCTCCTTGGTGCCGCGGGACCCATTCCTACATCCATTTTGAGAGGCAGACATGATAGAATTCTTTTCTAAATGAGAATTAATTTTCACTCTCAAAATGGATGTAAGAAGTTTATAGACCGTCGGCAAACAAGTGATCGGCCTATAATTTTTGGGTTCCGTGGCATCACCTGACTTATGGAGCAAGTGGGTAACTCCCGTTGTAAAGAGCTGTGGCAGCGACCCAGACTCTAAGGCCGACTGGAATTGCGATGCTAAGCACGCGTGTGAACTTTGCAGCCATTTAAGCCAAAAATTGTGCAGTTCGTCCGGTCCCGGCGATTTCCAGTTCGGTATCGGACGGGCTGCACTGGCTACATCGGAGGAAGTAATTATTACTCCCTCCATCTGCGGTATGGCGTCACACACGCGCTCAACATCGCGCATCCATTCAGCCTCATTATGGCAGACGGGCACCGACCAGATGTTGCGCCAGAATGTGCTAGTGGCATCATCATCTGGGCGGCATACGTCTGCCACATTTTGCTCAGGTCGCTCCCATGCTCTATACACCCACCTTTGATCACGCTGGAATATGCGATTCTGGGTATATCGTTCAACCCGACGCTTATACCTACGGATACGGCTTGCCCATGCATAGACCTTCTGCTTCAGGAAGTCAATGCGCTCTGTGACATGGGACATATATTCTTGAGGGCTGATTCCAGTCCCCGAGAACGCCCGCCTCACAAAGCGCATCACTCTAGGGCGAGTATTGCCCTCCCTGAAGCAGTATAGTTTGCCGATGAGCACCCTGGTCCCCTCGATACGCCGCTCGATCCTGCACTGTCAGGCTGGAACGGCGGGTTTTGGTCGTGTAGCTATGTCACAATTTGAAAATGTGACATTGGCTACACGACACGCCGCAATAGCCGCGCAATACAAGATCGAGTGCGTATCTACGAGATCTTCGCTGCTTTCAAAATAAGAAACAAGCAGCGAATCCAAGGCACACACCAACGCCCTATTCGTTCTGTGCATAGGCAAGCGAGGTAAACGAGGTCTAAGTTGGACGGGGGCAGTTCTAAACTCCCGAATCGCATCCTCCAGCGCGCTCCTCAATTGGTCGTTACACTGGCTACTTACCGTAACAACCTCATCGCCCCCCTCCTCATCATTAACATTAGACCGCGGTTGGATTATGTTTAGAGGTTGCACCGCGGTCTGTGATGGGACAGGGACGATACGGTTGCTCAGTACCTCTGAGCGCAGCCTATCAAGCGCGGCGTCGTCCAATCTTTGATTCCGTTGGATAACCCGCACCTGATCCGACAGTCGTTGGGCCGAGACGTTGATGGCTGGTTGAAGCGCCTGAAACAGAGACAGCATCCTATCGCGGTACGCAGTGAGGTTAGTTCCCCCCTCTGTTGCCCCGTAATATGCGCGCATGACGTTCTCATTCATTTGCTGAGTCCATTTCATGCGCTGCACACAACCACCGGCAGCGGGGACCCGGCTCGGGGCCGGTTGGCCCCTAGATCCCATGCCGTTCGGTGGCCGGCCTCTTCCTGGCCGACGTACAGGTGGTGGCGACGTCGGTGGAGAGAAGTACTCGTCGCTCGAGCTCGACGCGGCTGCAGCCGCCCGTGTGACTGGTGATCCGAGTTCCGGCGGCGGCGAGGCGGAGCTGAGCGACGAGTCCGGGGGTGGTAGACGTGCGCGACGTACAGCTGCTCTGGTCAGCATCTATTCACATCATTGATTTTCCTCGCATTGTATGTTTATGACATATGTCTATATTTTTGTGTTTTTTTCTTATCGGGTTTTTATTATTTTTCATTTTCACTTTTATCTGTTATTTTTCTGGATAGTTGTATGTGTTTTTAACTGTTTATATGTTGAATTTAAAATAAAATAAAATGTGAAATCACTCACGACGCTCACCGTACATCAAATCCCTTTTATTATTATTATTATTATAGACTCACAAAATGTATTAGGTACTTAAATAAAATAAAAAACAACTCTTAACACATAATGCAATCATGATTCGAAAGACACGTGGCGCCAACTATATTATCATAAGAATTTTATTGTTTTCCTCGGGAAAAGTACTTTTTTCGGGATGAAAGGTAGCCTATGTCCGTGTCTGTACACCTAACAACATATATGCAAATGTTCAGGATGATCGGATCAGTGGTTTAGGCGTGAAACGGTAACTAACAAACAAACTTACTTTCGCATTTATAATAATAGTTAGGATGCTTTCCTATGAAATAACATTTCATTAAGTACTTAGGTACACGTAGTCCCCAATCTTTTTGGCGGGATTGAACGTAGGCGCCAGCCGATACGCAGAATGCAAAATTAACGTGATGGTAGGCTAGATTGGCCAAAAAGATTGAGGATTACTGTATATTTCACACTGAGAAACATAAGTAAAAAAACAATTTTGAACTTTGAACCATTCTTGTATCGAAATTGAGCTACTAGAGATTAGTTTACTAGAGTAAATATTTATAATTGACTTCTTAACCAATAAAAAAACAATAAATCCCAAGATAATACTTACTAAATAAAATAAAATAAAAAATCACTCACGACGCTCACCGTACATCAAATCCCTTTTAGCATTAAAAATCAATCTATTCCAGTTTCATTCTGCCTTCCTTTCGGGTTCCGTACGAAAAGGGTGCCAAGTCGCCAATGCGATAGTCTTGTGCCTGCTCGGTCATTTTTAAGATCGCTCCGTACTAGTTCATTTCGGACAGTGAATTAGTTCATTCTATTAGTTCTAATAGCTCTATTCGGTCTTCGCTCACGGTCAGAGTTTCCACAGAACACAGCTCATCTCGCGTGTTCGGGTGATAAGCTAAAATAGACATGATGGCATTGAAATAACGCGTATCGTCCGGGTAGTAAACAGTTCTGGTCCCTGTCTAAAGCGGTTGAAACGAATTTCTGTCGTCCCACTTTACCTCCTATGATGAAACCTGATGGGTCGCTGGCTCACTCTGCAACTGAGAAGGCAAATTTATTTGCATCTCTCTTCGCAAGCAATTCACGTCTGGACGCTGGCTCAAAGCAACCACCTACTGTACCTCATTGTGACTCCTCGATGCCGGAGATCGCAGTACACATTAAAGAGGTCCGAAGAGTATTGTGCAGTCTAGACGTGAACAAGGCCAGCGGGCCTGACGGCATTCCAGCGAGAGTGTTGAGGCAGTGTGCGCCTGAACTGTCTCCTGTATTGACACGTTTGTTCCGCCTCTCTCTTGAAAAAAAAACGGTGCCGAAATCCTGGAAGCTTGCAAATGTACAACCAGTGCCCAAAAAAGGCGACCGTGCAGACCCTGCCCATTACCGTCCGATCGCCATTACCTCCATTTTGTGCAAAGTTTTGGAAAGGGTACTGAACAATAAGTTGCTGAACTACCTTGAAGACAATGATCTCCTCAGTGACCGTCAATATGGCTTTCGCCGGGGACGGTCAACTGGCGATCTTCTTGTGTATGTCACGCACTGCTGTGGCGAAGCCATCGAGAAACACGGCGAAGCACTGGCTGTATCGCTTGACATCTCGAAGGCCTTTGACAGGGTCTGGCACGCTGCTCTGCTCAGCAAGCTTCCTGCTTATGGCATCCCAGCTGATTTTTGTAGCTGGATATCAGATTTCCTTAGTGAACGGTCGATTAAAGTAGTTGTTGATGGCTGCTCTTCTGACCTTATGGCTATTGATGCCGGAGTTCCTCAGGGGTCTGTTCTCTCTGCAACTCTTTTCCTGCTGCACAGCAATGACCTGCTTCGGCCTGGTATTGTTGGGTACGCAGATGACAGTACAGTTTCAGAGAGATACTTGTCCAGAGCAAAAACCAGCGGGGCCGAAGTTCGTTCCTTGAGAGAGGCCATGGTAGAGTGGACAGATTTGACCTTAAGTTTTGTCTCCCAGTGGGGTGATGATAATCTGGTCTCTTTTAACGCCACCAAAACGCAGGCGTGTCTTTTTACCGCTAAAAAGAGTCGTTTCGCCCAAACTCATACTTTTCGGGGTACATCTGTTCCTGTAACTGATCGACTTGAGCTCCTAGGCATGGAGTTGACATCTGGTCTCAACTTCGGCGCCACCATCGAGTACAAGGCCCAAACTGCGGCCAAGAAACTGGGCATCCTAAATAGGGTGAAGCGATACTTTACGCCTGGACAGCTTTTAACCCTTTACAAAGCGCAAGTCCGATCCTGCATGGAGTATTGCAGTCACCTTTGGGATGGATCAGCTAAGTACCAACTAGCCGCGCTTGACTCGGTGGAACGCAGAGCTAAGAGGCTCATTGGCGACGTAAAACTGGTGGATGCCAAGCTTCATAGCTTGGCTCATCGCCGCAAGGTTGCCTGCTTGTCGGTCTTCTACAGATTGTACTTCGGAGAGTGTGCCCGAGAACTCCACGACCTCATTCCACCGGCCCCCTTCTACCACCGGACATCTAGACGCACTGCCAGTTACCATCCCTACCTGGTTGCTATTCCACCAATTCGCACTAAGCGCTTCCAAATGTCTTTTATAATGCGCACAGCAAAAGAGTGGAACTCACTACCTGCGTCTGTGTTTCCGAACGTATACAACCCTAATCTCTTCAAAGTGAGAGTGAACAGGCTTCTTCTGGGTAAGCTCACTCCATCGTCGACTTTGTCTCTGTCACCTCTGACCTAGACTAGAGTCAAGAGCAAACCCACCACAAATAAAAAAAAAAAATCTCATCTCATTCTTGCGAATTCGGTCTGTCAGGTTCGGGTAGCATCGTCATTCGTCGGCTATTCTCTCGTTCTCATTCATTCACAGACACCGAATGAATTTGGATGACGTATCTGTCAAATAATCAGTGACTGTATTTCATTTCTCGTTCTCGTTCGCACATACGATCGCGCGGTTTACTTACAATGTACGATTTCGAAAAGAGCTATTTGACCTATTAGACCGATTACAAGTCAGCGTTCGGAAACGTTTCTTCTAGTACAGTGCGAAGATACGGCTCCTATTCGTTCATCGTTCACGAACTACACAAGACTATAATGGGAGCCTGTTAATAAGCCTCCGCTTTTCGTCCATCTATCTGTCAGCGAGCTGTATCTTATGAACCGTGAAAATTTCAGTGTGTATTTCTATTGCCGCTGTAACAATAGATAATAAAAATTAAATTAAATTAAAAATAAAGGGGGCGGCGCCCATATAAGATACGTGAATTTTTCGGTGTTTTTTGCTCGACCTTAACAATCTCTTTGTCTTGAACCGCAATAGGTAGATACATGAAACGATGGTATGGAACCCTTCGTGTGCGAGTCCGACTCGCACTTGGTCCGGTTTTTTAAATAATGTATTTTGATATTAATCTTAATACAATGTTTTTTTTATTCTAGACAAGAGCAGCGAATGTGGAGAAAGCAGCTAAAATAAAGGCAGCCAGCAAACCAGGAGCATCTAGCAGCTAGTCCTGTTTTTGTTTATATTTTTAGGATTCATTGTTTATAGTCAGCAAAACTACATACTTGTCACTAGAACATTCGGTTTTGATTGAGCCGGTTTATGCAAGGACTAGGTTCCGCCTGCGATTTCATTCGCGTGGAAGTCGTAAGGTACAGACGCCAGCAGGTCAAGCTACCTGAAACTGTCAAATTTTCCAAATCAACCTTGAACCTAATGCTTTAGCGATAAAGTTGAAAATCTATTGAAGAAATTTGACAGATTGTAGTAGCTTGATGTGCTGGCGTCTGTACATAAAATCTACACTAGAAAACAGCCACATTGCGTCACATCGCGCCTGCGCTTTACTTCGTTTTCGCTTATAGTTCTTTCGGACTTGCTCGGCTTCTATGAGTCGTAGCGTGATGTTAAATAGCCTATAACTTTCCTCTATAATTGGGCTATCAAATGCAATAAGAATTTTTCAAATCCGACTGGTAGTTCCAGAGATTAGCGCGTCCAAACAAAGAAACAAACAAACTTCAGCTTTATTATATTCTACTGTGCATGGTTTAATCAAACTTAGTTTGATTGAAAGACGCAGAATAAAGTAGTCTGCCTAGCCTTTTTCCTAACTATGTTGGGGTCGGCTTCCAGTCTAATCGGATGCAGCTGAATACCAGTATTTTACTTGGAGCGACTGCCTATCTGACCTCCACAACCCAGTTACTGGGTAATAGGATACCCCTTGGTAAGACTGGTTGTCAGACTTTCGGGCTTCTGACGACCCGTAACGACTGTCAAAGATCCTCGAATGACAGCCGGGACCAACGGCTTAACGTGCTTTCCGAGGCACGGAGGAGTCTCATGGTCACCCATCCACAGACCAACCCCGGAAAACGTAGCTTAACCTGATGGATCGACCCGTGCGGCTGTTATTACTTAGCCAAGGTGTTGGCCCATGTGGATATCCCTGTATCCTAATAATAATCGCATATAATGCAATATAGAAAATTATCTAAGTATTAAAATAAAACACAAAATAATTTAGAAACTTTATTTGTTTGAAACTTAAATTACAATAATTGTAAGTGTAGCAGGTGGCGTTCTGTAGTTTCTACCAACCCCCATGGGAAGATGGCGTAGGTTCATTTATATATGTACTATTTAAAAATAAATATTATATTTTACTTAATTATAATAATAACAACACTATTTATTAAGATATACTAAGGCTAAAGCCATACGGCAACTGCTATATTATTAAAGAACAAAAGAATATAGAGGGCGCTACTTTCGCTTGGCCCACTTGTATGGATAAGATTACTTTTTACATAAAAGAGAACTTTATATTTATTGAACTGTTAATATTTTCATAATTTATAGGGATACGTAATTACAATGTTTAAAAATGTTTCACGTGTCATGGGGCCGTATCATAAAGGGACCATCATTGATTCAGTACGAGAAAGAGATGGAGCTATACAGGTGTAAAAAGAACCTTCACGAACCCGTCGTCTATCAAACTTAAGTAACTTGTGCAAAAATAATTGCTGTGAAACGACTTTTATTTTTGGTGTGAAACATCGCTGTTTACAATAGTGTGCAATGGTACAGCGATATTAAAAACTCTCGAAGCGAATTTTAAATACTCCCATTATTTAAAATTAAGTAACATTTAAAAGAAAAAACATCAACAAAAAGTTGTAACTTTGACCTTCAGTATCTTCGTAACCAGAAGGTTTCCAGGTATGGTAATAACGGGAAGAACAAGTGACACGGCTTCGCTAAGGGTATTTTTACACCCGTTAGAGTATGAAAAAGCACCATTCCATCTCATAATGGAAAAATAAAGCTACGACCCTTCTTTATACGGCTCCAGGCTGTTACTATGATCTCTGACTGATTTAAGCAAACTCTTTTTTTTACATTTTAAATACTTACAGCTGTTTTAAAAGTAAGTTGCTATTGACATTGCGTTCCTTAAAACTAACGTTCTCAGAGCACTGATACAGGAGCAAATTGGGGTGAAAACAGACTTGTAACCATCGACGCGTCATCAAATTAATCTGGTTTCAGAGGCCATACTTATCACTAGAATTTAGCCGATGAGCACAGGCTAGACCGCGGCAATTGTGAGGGTCCCCGAAACGATAAATTGCAGTTGTCGATTTTTACGTGAATTATACACGTTGATGCGCAATTTGATCGTCTAGCAAATGCAATTGAAGCGATTGACAATATTACTACGATAGAAATTTATCAAATGCAATTGATCGGTTCGCGGACCCCTTACATGTCTAGCATACTCTAAAGGACTAGCATACTCTTATTTAAAATAAAATTAATTATTTTAATATTTTATAAAATATATTATTTTTTTCCTGTAACCTGTGTGATATGCCAATAAAGAGTTTATTATTAAAGTTGTGTGTTCATATGTGAAGGCCTGGAGGGTTCTATAGAGCCATTTTTCTCCTGTATCGATGTTCTAAAACTAAATCGCTATACTATCGGTAAATATAAAACCGTTATTAAAAATCACGTTAATCACTAACAATTATTGTCTATAAGCATATTTTGAGATGATCATCACTCTTATTCTAAAGTTTAAATGTGCCTAAGACTAGTTAGATTTCTTTAAGTAACTTAATTAAGTGTCCACATCTAACATGGCATTAAAGATTCACAAAAATGATCTACTGTATAATAAATATGAATATAATAACATAATATGAAAATAAAAGCATTATTTTTTTGGAATTTTCATTTTTATTTTTTGTGTTGGTATTATTAGTGCAAGTCATTTTTTTACATGGCAACACTGGGCTGTCAGGGATTTTTGTAACTAAATTGCTAGAGCAAAAAATATAATTTACTTTCTCTTTTTGCCTTTCTCTACGGATTCCTCGTCCTTTATATTTTAAAATATCGTTATGTGTTTATTGAATAGTGACTACTCCAATTTTAGTCGTAAGATTTATGATTAATTATATAAAAATATAATTTTAATCTCTTATTACCTAATCGGTCGGAGATCGTACTCTAAATAATTTAATTGCCGGCTTTATACTCGATTTTGATTAGAATATAATCTCTACTTAATTCATCATACAAAGTGCTTTACATAATTTCAAGATTACCCTTATTACGTTTTCATAACTACTTTTCCATTTTTTTTACCTTTTAAATATAGGTAGGTATAGGCACCCTTTATCCAAAAATTACTAGTTATACCGTATAGGCCTAACCTACCTACTTACGATATGCTCCAAAATAAGTGTCCGAATATCAACGATACCAAAGTATTTTTTATCTCCCCAATAATTTTCTTAGAGAAATAACTACTGAATTTTCGTCCCCTACAAAAATGTCAACCCTGCTACTATCTCCGCTAACCAAATTCCCTGGTACTATTCAGCAGTAAGATCCCCTTGTTGGTATGTACCAATCTGGTGGTGACACAAAGTGGGGTGACCAGGTGGGACGGTTGTTATTTGCGCCGGAATGCTTCCGTGACGTCACTCAGGACGCTCACCACGAACGATTCGATGCCTGATTCATTTTCGCCGCGAGCGATACGGAAGTAGCCGTCTTCACCCCATGCTGTGCCCCAACTGTTGGCTACGATCTGCAAATAGAAATTGAAAATTAAATAATGATATAGGTACGTATGCAAAATATTTAAAACTTTGGTCTGGCTAGAAGACCCTAAAATAGTTGCAAAATGTCATCGCGCATCGTTCTCTTTCTCCTATCCCAATTTATTTATGAACATGTCTTTTTCTTCCATAGGATACAGGAAAAGTTTTTAAGCAGTGCGCAAATTTTCACAGGATGTTCTACCCATGATCAAGATCAACTTTCACTACGGGACCAACTTCGACATCATGAAAAAAAAATGCTGTTTAAACAAAAGTTGATCTACTTGACCAAAATGCATAAACTGTTGATATTTTTTCGTGAGTTCAGAGTTGGTCCCATAGTGAAAGTTGTTCATATTCATGGGTAGAACATTGAAAATTTGCGCGCTGCTTAAAAACGTTTCCTGTATAGGTAGTCATCATCTTGGTAGTCCCTCCCCTTTCTAGCCATATCATCTTTCACACAGCCCTTCCTTCGTTGCTTTGGTAATAATTGGAAAATATATGAAGGTGATATTGAAATACACCTACTTATTTTTGGTAATAAGACCTTAGCTGGAAAGAAGCAATTCAAGGATCTTCACGTGCACATTTGGACAATCTTAGGTACCTACCTACAGATGTTTGACCTATCCTGCCTTCTCTTGCATCATCTCTAAATCGAGACTTAGAAGTCACCTTGACTTTGACCAACAGTCAGTTTCTTTAAGAGCTGATCGGATCTTGCTTGTCTCAAAATATTGCGAAATTGACTTCCAGTTTCAAGATTTATGCATGGGATTAGTTTCACATTTGCTTGTCAATTCTTACCCAGTATTTGTCTCCATTCTCCTCTCCCCATCCGATGACCCTGACACTGTGTAGACCTTTCAACTCGTTGTTACCGAAGTGCGAACGACGGTAGATACCGTCCTGGTAGTGGAAGAAGTCTTGGTGGACCGTCATTATAGCTGGAAGAAGAAAACTGGATTTTAAAACGGTGAAGGATAACATCGTGAGGAAACTGGCATGTCCTAGAACCAAAAATTCGAAGACATTTGTGACATCTACCAACCCGCGCTGGGCCCACGTGATGGATTATGCCCCACTCTAGTTTATACAATATGAAGTAGCTCGAAAACGGTTGGGAATTTCGAAAAAGTGTTCAGAATAATCAGAGTTGTAGAAAATTTTAAGAGCTTTCAGTTGGTAGAAGAAATTTTTCCCTATGACGCGCGACGCACAGTTTTTGAGATTTTAGCGAAAAACCCAAAAGTGAGAACTTTGCCCGTCCCCCTAGTCCGGCTCGCCTCCTAGACGTCAGGACTTTTAGTATGTTCACTCCATAAGCACCCTGAATAGTTTCTGAAGGAATCGCTTAGGTCACATCAGCTCACGCACTCTACCCCCCATATATACAAAACAAATTTACACATTTCTGGCATTCTAAAATTATCTTATCAGTTCAAAATAGTTATCAAAACACATTCTGATCTAAGAATTTCATCGCATAGCAAGATAGTGACTCAACAAGGAAAAATTGTGTGAGAACTGAATTGGCTAGAGGCAGATGACATCAATCTGATAACTAAACTTGGGTAGCAACAAGCCATTTTATTTTTACCAGCCAACCGATGGACCGTTAGTTTTCTACCCAATTGTCTATAAGGGGTCAATAGGGATGATGCCTGGGTAAAAAAAAAGAAATTCTATTTAGTCCGTCAGTCAGATAATAAAAATATATCAGACACGTATTTTTTGCTTTATCATATTAATAAAAATGACTTAGATAACACGCATTAAAGTTCGGGAGTGGGGGCTTGCTACGTCACTTCTACGTATAAAATCTACGAAGACGTGACGTCATGCCACATTTTAACTCAATGTATCGCCGTAATCTTTTGATTACGTAGAAAAAGAAAAAATACGTGTCCAATATATTTTAATAATCTACATGACGGACAAAAAAACATTTTTTAGTCATCATCCCTATTGTCTTAGAAAGGATCGTAACATCGGGTGTTCTGTAGTTTCTGCCTACCCCCAAGGGAAAAAGGCGTGATTTTATATAATGTAGGTATGTCTAAATCGTTTTGGTTGGCTAGACTAGACGTGACCTGTTTCAGTGTTTTTACCTATTATTGCTAGACAGAGGTCGTAAAGCAGGCCATTATGGTAGCAAAATTATATTACTTATTACTTCCTAAATAATAGACAGCTTTTGGCGAAGCTATTGTTTTCAAAACACCCGGAAATTTTTCGAAGTATAGGAAAGTAGGTAGGAAGCACCAAGGTGACCCTAGATTTTCAGTTCTAGCCACACAAATATATGGCGGCCTCATTCGTAAAGATAACTGGCCTAATTCAAATAATTAAAAAAAAAATGCTACGTAAACAGTCCTCATTCTTAAATAAGGCTACTGTAAAATTTAATCTCTTAAAATCAGTGAAGCGCCGTGATTTTCTTATCTTCGCTATATAAGGATACCCATTTATTATACATATTTTGTATGATAGCACTCGAAGGTTGAAAAGTTGATAAAAATAGTTCAATAATCTCTAATGATTGAAATCATTGTTCAAATTATCTGTAAGTACTCGCCATTTGGTAGCATTTTTATATGTACTATCGTAAAGTAAACAATAGTAGATTATTTATCAAGGGGATAAAGCAGTGTCTTATGTCACGGGCGTCATTTTGAATCCCGAGTGTAACGAAGGAATGGAAGGATTGTAGTGCTCTCGAGCGCAGCGGGGGCGGTAATACTAGAGCCCTGAGTGTAGCGAAGGATTCAAGCTCGCCCAAGGCGAAGACACCTCTATCCCCGTCGAGAATACACTAATTTTCACACCTGTGAGGTAATAAAAAGGAACTCGATTTCCGCATATTATTTTTTGTAAAAGTTTTCATACGAGTTTTTAGTTGAGGTTCCCAATTAAAATCTCATTATTGTCTAGCTGGTTATAATAAAATTCCTTACAATACTCGTATTATTGCCCGGCTAGATCCTAGGGTCTAGGGCTACAATGACTCACTTTAGGTTAGATTCGCATGACATATAATTTGATATTATCGAGCAGGTGGTGTGAGAAATATTGTTATCTACATTCATATTGTACAGTTCTGATTATAAATTCAAAAATAGTACCATAATGACAGACTTTATGCATGTACATCTCAAACAAAATTAAAAAGTTTTATTATGATACAGATTTCTTAACAAATTAATGCTAAGTATAAAATAACTTTCCTTCTATTAAATTACACTTCGGATCGACCAAAGAGTTTTCAATTCGATATTTATCATTGTAAATCTGGACCGCGCTAGGGCGCATGCGCGGTTGATTCATGATAGCTCCGTAACCATAGTAACGTAATCCACGTTACTATGGTTTTGGAGCCATTATTGTGTTTATTTACTTTTTGCTAACTTTGGTTCTTTTTTTAAATAGTTAGGTACCTATTGCATGAGTGTAGATAAACTAGAGTATGAAACTGCACATACTCGTAACTATAGGTATTAAAACGCGAGAGTGTTAGGCGAAGTTTTTAATTGTATCACACGAGTGTTTCATTAACACATTATCTGCTTAATTCTTTATGCAAACGCTTCTTTATGCTACACCCTTACCGACCCTTATTTTACGATGTTTTCGAAACAATAGAGATGCACAACGAACGCACAGGTGCGGCGCGCCGCACTCTAAGAAAGTTATGTAAATTGTATGGACGCGCATACGCGCCGTCAAGCACCTGGTGAACGTCCGAAAACGCGCATGTGCGTCTGCCGCGCCTAATGTAATAAGCAACTGTTTCATAAACTACTATTATTAGGTACGACGACCTTAGCTTTCTTAAATTAAAGTTTCGAATTACGAAAATATGGAACATGGAATCACAAGTACTTTACCACATTTCACCAAGCGGGGATGGTGTGTGCCGCTTTGAAAGGGATGGGTGCCAGTGTAATTACTGACCGAGACACATGAAAAATTTCAGCTTTGTCTCTGGATGGCAACACATCAGAACCCAATTGCCATCTATCTATAACCTATTCATTGAGACCCTTCCAAATTTAAATTGAATTGATTGAATTTTATGTGCATTTTGCGTGCGTTTTTTCACGCGAATAAACAGTTTTTCTTTCTTTCTTTCAATGAGCCCAAATACGATGCTTCTGCTGTAAGTTGGTGAGGGAGTTGGGTATCCTGCAAATTCCAGGTAATGTTACCATGTTATTATAATATCATTGAAGTAACAGAATACCAAATTTCGACTCGATCAGACCTGTGGAAGATGCTCACATCCATTTATCAATTAGAAAAGAGCTGATAGTCTTCAAACGGCTGAATAGAGTTTCTTAAATCATAGTTAAGCACACTCGATCAAGTCACCTTTCAAACGAAACAAAAACATCTAAATCGGTTCAGTCGTTTGGGAGCTACGATGCCACAGACAGATACACACGTTAAACTTATAACACCCCTCTGTCAACACATTGTCTGCTTAATTCTTTATGCAAACGCTTCTTTATGCTACACCCTTACCGACCCTTATTTTACGATGTTTTCGAAACAATAGAGATGCACAACGAACGCACATGTGCGGCGCGCCGCACTCGAAGAAAGTTATGAAAACGCGCATGTGCGTCTGCCGCGCCTAATGTATTAATAAAAAAACAAAACAAACCTTGCACAGGCCCAGACTGCATAATATCGAACATGACGTCCTGTTCTTTAATCAGTCTGCTGGGGGGTCCGACCTTGTACCTCGAAGTGCGTTGGGGGAGCACGGGAGTACAGCCGTCTGTCAGGAGGTCACCTCGCTTCTTGTAAGGACAGTGGGTGACCTTGGCCGTGTAAGGGAAGCAGTCTTCGTCGATTAGCCTGGTGGTTGACAAAAAATCTCTGATTACGTCAATGCTTGGCTAAAACAGGTGAGCCATTTTATAACCGACATCATAAAAAGGAGGTTCTCAGTTCGTCGGAATCTTTTTTTAAAATTATTGTATCAAATATCGTGCCTTCTCTATGAGAAGAGGCCTTTGCGCTTCAGTGGAACAAATAGGCTGGTTTTATTATTATTAATTGGACCCATTTTTGCAAACAAAAACCAACCCACAGTATAAGTGCTGTGGGTTGGTTCTTGTTTGCAAAAATGGGTCCAATTGTCGTGAATACCTCATCAAAGAGTGACGATGCATTAGGCTAGGAAGAAATCTGTGCGGAATAAATTTACTTTAAAAAAAGTAAAAACCGACTTCTAAAACCTATAACGAATAAAATAACTTTCATAAAAAAACTTAACAGCTTCTGAAGTCGGTGCCAAGCTAAGGTTCCGACTTCAGAAGCTGTTAAGTTTATTTTTCCATAGTATTTTTCCAAAGTAAATTTATTTTTCCATTTTTAGTTGAAAGCCTACAAGTAAAGTAGAAGTACAGACGCCAGCACATCAAACCACTACAATCTGTCAAATTTATTTAATTGATTTGCAACTTTATCACTAAAGCATTAGGTTCAAGATTGATTGGGAAAATTTGACAGTTTTGGGTAGCTTGACCCGCTGGCGTCATAAACGCTAGACGAACGAAACGAAGAATCATCAAAATCCGCTTAGAAATGCCAGTAATACAGTACAATTATGCATAAAAGTTCGTACCTACATAAGAATGTTTACCTAATGTATTATATACTAAAACCTTTTGAGAGTATGTAGATCACGTTAGTGAAAGAATCATCAAAATTGGTTCATTAGTTTTTGAGAAAATCGTGGACATACAAACATGCATACGCATACATACATACATACGGGTCGAAGAGAACCTTCTTTTTCAGAAAGGGACAGAATTCGTGGGAACGTGGCACGTTCGGCGAAATAACGCGCGAAACGGATTCCACGCGTTTTTTTCGCCTATTCTGAGGTAATCTTGTTACTACCACGTGAGCCATACTCTTATAGATCATGCTGAGCCATAAACATAATCTCAATTTCCACTTACCCACGATTTTTGGCGAACATCCAGGCAGAATCGATATTTCCACCGCTACACCCTTGATGAAGCTGCTTCGACATACAAGACAATAGCCACTGAGGACTCAGAATCACCTTCTCAGCACCGTTGGACTGGATTGCGAATCTGTTGGCAAAGACATTTGTTTACTGAGAAGGTGTATTAAAATGACAAATTTAATGTTGGACCTTGTATTTAACTTCTGTGCAGTCATTGCTGCTGTAAAGTCACGGCTCCGCTATCGAGTACCTACTTGGTTTAATTTTGTTCAGGATTCTGTATTTCAGGCTCTTGCCAAAACTAAGCAGAGCTTGTACTATGGAAACCAGATAACTGATAAACTACATACGCTACTTTTTTTTTGTAAATACATACTTATATAGATAATTACACCCAGATTCAGGACAAACAGACATGTTCATGCACACAAATGTTTGTCCTGGATGGAAATCGAACCCACGACCAGCGGCATGACAGGTGGTAGCTTAACCAACCACGCCATCTGGCCTGTCAATTTGGACGGATAGACTCAATTCCGCATCAATAATCGGGTAAGGCATTGGTGGCCCAGTCGTAATGGCACCGACTTACGAGTGGTAGGTCGCGGGTTCGAACCTAGGCAGGCGCTTTACTTTGTGTAAATAATTGTATCATCACTGCTCTCAAAACGGTGAAGGAAAACATCGTGAGGAGAGCGGCATGTCCTAGAACCAAAAAATTCGAAGACATGTGACATCTACCAACCCACATTGGGCCCGCGGGTAGATTGCAGCTCACTCCCTCTCGAAGAGAGGAAGCCTTTGTAGGAGGAAGCATTGGGAACATTATAACCTTATTATGAATCGGGCAAAAAGCACATGTGTACAAACATAATCGTTGTGATACATCAGCAAGATAAAATGTGACCATCTAAAATTCTAAATCATACAATTCGTTATGAATAAAACAACCACTTAGCAGTAAATCAGAAAACATTTCGAGATCGTCACGATTCCGTGACCAATCGGCGGTGCAAAACAAGAAAGCACGTTTTTGAAATAGCACAGGATTCGTTTTGCGGTTGGTAGTCGGCCGCTCGTCCGTGGTAACATGTTGACCTTAAGCTGGTCTAACATAGTGCGGAGTTTCAATAGAAGACGAGGCCAGCTTATATTGGTTTTGTCAGAACTGACCAACCGACTATATCTTAACTAGCAGCTCCCCGCGGTTTCACCCGCGTAAGTCTCGAACCCATAGGAATATAGGGACAAAAAGTATCCTATGTGTTAATCCAGGTTATAAATTATCTGTGTCAAATTTCATCAAAATGCATCCAGTCGTTTTTGCGTGAAAGAGTAACAAACATACAAACACACGCACTCACAAACTTTCGCCTTTATAATATTAGTGTGATGTTATTTGAATTTGCTCACACATGTTGGTGTTATTTATTTAGTTCTTTATTAAATAGGACGAACCATTATTTGACAAAATATGGTAATCAGACACCTGTGATTAATACTTAGGTACCTACCCACTTCATTCGTGATAAGACTCCCGCAGACTGGCGCGACGTGACTCCGGTTAACTCCGGTAGAACAATTTTGATGAAGTTTTCATAGGAATTGTTTCACCAGAGTCGCGTCGCGCCTGTCTGCGGGAGTCTTTTAATGCTTTTTATGCTTACCTCGCCTTTGCTTATTTAGGTACATATTTAATGTCCTACTCTTTACATCATGTCTAGGGTCTCCACATTTGTAACCTAAGCTCCTAACATACCTACCGACAAAATCGTCGCCTATTCATCCACAAATATCCAGAATTTTAGATTAGAAAAACCCCTCACATTATCTGACCAAGATTATGTCTGAACTTCAAAAGAGCCTGAACTAGAGTTTGTTCAGGTCTTTCTTCTCAGAGTAGTGAGATAAGAAATATCGAACTCGTCTAGTACAAAAAACATTATTTATTTTTAACACGTTAAAGTGTTTGTACACAATACAAACCTATTTTAACCATTTCTCAGTTATCTCGTGGCTTGAAAACCTTAAGAGGATTGTGAAGCTGTAAATTTTCATACAAAAAGAGATAACATCTTTCTCCCCGTAAACATAGTCTAATTTTCATAATTTTTGGAAATGTTGTAGGTATAATGAAAAACTAGGTACGTACGTTTTTATTATAAAGAAACACTGCATACGATATAAGTTATTAGCATCTAAATATCTATATTTTTGACATAAAACATCCTCGAGCATTTTTATTTTTTTAAATTAAATTAAATTGAATTACTAAAAAACGTACAGACCTAGACTAAAGTGTACTGAATGTAATGAGACCAAAATTGTCTCATTTCGTAAATGTTTAGGGGAGTAAAAACGTTATCGCCCGAAACAATATTTATGTAAGTAATTGTATGAAATGTAGGTAATTGCCTCCAAAAATCGCGCCGCGTATCGTGTCTTCACAATCCTCTTAACATAAAAATTAGATACCAGAATAGGTAACAATCAAATTCCTAAACAAAAATAGTCTCCACTGCAACAAAAGTAAACTATGAGAAAAACAAAAAGAAACGACGGGCGACCTTACGCTTCCATATGATTCAACTTTTTGCACGTTTGTTTGCCTCTACCTGCAGACGGAGGCACCCTCAACTCTCAAGTGAAGGCAAAGCCCCTCAAGCCTTTATTTTTAGCGTCGTCTCATCTCAGTTTGCATACGGAGAAATAAGAATCGCGTATCATTCTTATATTACTGGCTTGGCTGTGTTGCATTCCTGTGGTCAGGTTTATTTTTTAATTTCTTGAACATGAACCCAAGGAATTTGATGCTTAATTTAATCTGACTTTGTTTGTCGTAAAATGAAGGTATTAGATACATTTGATAATGTCGACGCTTAGTAAAATAAGGGGATTAATCAGTCATTAATTATTCATTTAAAAATCAAGAAGCCGCCTGTTGTTGTAGAAGTCGCAGGATGATTTGATAATTCGAATTTTCGTGAAAACCCTAGGGATATTGCAAAACACGGATAGTTAGATATGGCAAAAACATTTCTCAATCTTACTGGAAAAAATAGGGTTTTTACTTTTTGCAAAAACAAGAGTCACTCTAGTAACATTGAATATTGACTGGCTAGATTTTTGCTTACTGACCAAATCTTATTCTGATTGGTTCTTAGTTTTATCCTGTGAGCTTTGAAGTATTATCAGCTGATCGGGTTAATTGTTTAAAGAGGTTTGTATCTATCGTTTTGTACTTAAAGATCACACCTCCACCACTATTGTTCAAGTCCAACCACACTTTTGACCACATTTAAAATAAAAGACTACTGAGTCGCTCTCAAAAACACAAACAAACAAAACTACGTGCGTTAAGGCGAAAGCGTCAAGGTAGTCCGCAAAATTCAAATTTTCTTAGGTTTTTTTGCAAATTTACAAGTCGGTATTAGAGTGTACTTTGATCAAAGTATAATTTGCGGCCGTAACAAGTATCTATTTAAATAATTAGAATCATTAAAGTGATCAGTACAACTCTTTAAGACCAGCCGCCGTACTATGAACAGATAATGCCATCATTTTTCCAGTGTCAGAGAGAGACGGAGCTATACATGATCTACAGCACCATCCCTTTTTCTCAACGGAATCATGATCGCGTTCATAGTTCATAGTAAGGACGCTGGTAATCCAAATGAATGATTACTTCATGAAATCTGGACATTTCAGGATTATACTAACTTAAGGAGTTGTATTACTGATTCTAATGATTATAATTCTGTAAATACCCATTTGTTACAGCCGCAAATCATACTTTATTTAACATACACTTAATACTGACTTGCAAATTGCAAAAAAAGTAAGAAAATTTGAATTTCGCGGGCTACCCTGACGCTTCCCCTTAATTATTGACATTTGGAACGTCAACCAATCAGAGAAGGTCTCGTTTTGGGCGCTCCGACCAGCCAATCGGCGTTCTTATTTCATAATAAAATAATAAAAGCTAACGTTTTGTTTTGTAATATTACTAGAGCGATTCGTGTTTTTGCAAAAACCCTATCTTTTTCCAGTAAGATTGAAAAAAATTATCACCATTGTCTAATTATCCGTGTTTTCGCAATATCCCTAGGGTTTTCGCGAAAATTCGAATTATCAAACCATCCTACGACATAGACATCACAATAATACCCTGGGAAATTGTTCACACACGGTCATCTGATCCCAAACTAAGCAGAGCTTGTACTATGGAAACCAGATAATTGATATACTACATACACTACAATTTTTTTTGTAAATACATACTTAGATAGATAATTACACCTAGAATGAATGAAACGTTTTATTGATGCCTCGTGTCCGACAGTTACTAAACGACATGACTAGTAGCAAAAAAAGAAGGTAATTTTATGTCGCTTGAAGAAAATAAGGAACATATTTGATTCACGAAAATTAAAAAAAAATAACGTACCTGTCAGAAACAATAGTAGTTAAGGACACAGCCCAGTCAGATCCACACCAGCCCTGATCAACAACCGGCGAGATGTAGTTCTTCCAGTGGGTCCTGGCATCGAACTCGCGCGGGTAGGGGATATCTTTATCAATGTTGATGGGGCCGAGGCGGGAAGTCTCGCGGCTCAGTGGTAGAGTACCTGAAATTAAAAAAGGAAATATAAATTTGGAAACGTTTTCACTGTGTAGGGATTTCGTTCAGTTGAATTTAAAGTCAATCGTTTATTCAAACTAGGCTGAGAATCAGCACTTTTTGAACGTCAAAATTACATTTAAGACAGCCAAAACTCCTGCTCCACTTCCTAGTGCTTTAGTGGGGAAGAAGAAGTGGCGCAACAAACTCCCCAGCAAATTGGTGTACTTAGCAATGCCGTAACTAGCCTTTTATGCGCCCGGAGCGCTCTTCTATAACTGCGCTCTTGAAAAATGTTCTAATTTTACCTGGCTCTGACAATAAAATGGACAAAGTAAACTAAATTGAACTGAAATGTTTGCCAAAATACACCAATAATTAAGCCTGTCTGAAGCCGCTAAACTAAATGTCCCCTCCCCCCATGATATTCAGAAAAGTTTAAGAAGTAGAACAATGTAGGATGCAAGAACGAGCGAAGCGAGCTAGAAAATTTTAGCATCCCGCTTCGGAAAGATCACGTTTTCCTTTGACCATTAATAAAGTAATATATAATGATATACTTCGTCGACATAGGCAGAAAATTTTGAGTATTAGAAGAACATTTATGATGGTAGAGCGAAGTGAAGGAACCCACCCGTGTTCCTTCAGATGCCTGTGCCAGGGCCACAATTTTGGCGCCCTACGTTTATATTTTGCACACTTAGGGTGCCTCCAAATGCAAGCCGCCTTTATACTTACTGAACATATTTTAGCCTTGGTTAGGATTTTACCAAAAAGTTCTTCTCGAGATTTGGGAGCCCCTCAGAACCGGGGCGCGGGGGCTCAGAGCGGATCTCCCCTACCACCGCTCCTCTTGTCGGTGGAAAACATTTCCTTCAAATTCAGTTCTACTATAGCTGTAAGAAGACCTAGACTTAACTCTCGACACGTAATTTACGATCCCGTCGTCTATTATCATTAATGTTATTTGCTTGTAAGAAGAATACTTCTATTTTATCAGCCTACCAATAATAAAAGTCATCAGCTGTGTGTACTGCGTCTACACACGTATTACGTGATAAATAATATAATAGGTATTGTATGATTCTGCACCATGCATGACCCAAAACTTAGTGATTTCGGCGCTCGTTCAGGGTCTGCACCCTGTGCCTGGGAGCCGCTGGCACCGTCCTAGTTACGGCACTGCTACTTAGTAGCTTGGTAGCTGCGCTATACAGGTCGGTAGTTTCATTTTGCATTGTACACATATTGCTATTGTCTATGGATGTTGCTTGTGCATGAAAGATTTGTAGGTATCTGTATTTTTACTCCCAAAAGCCTACTTCCACTTCTACTTAGGTACTTCTAGAAATCCTACTTAGTCTCTGTCTATCGGTTTGAGAAGAGGCATCAACGTATCGCACCGAGAAGACGCTAGTTGCTTTTTAACCGACTTCCAAAAGAAGGAGGTTCTCAATTCGTCTGTATTTTTTTTTGTTTTTTTTTTTTTTGTATGTTTGTTACGCGATTACTCAAAGACGGATGGACCGATTTGGAAAATTCTTTTTTTGTTTGAAAGGGTATACCTCCGAGGTGGTCCCATATAAATTTTATTAACTTTGCTTGGGGAGTTTTTGAGTTAGCTTCAATAATGCGTATATTTCCCAGTTATTTTATATGGATGATGTGATGATGTTTTAATAACTTCCTATCACTGTTATATACATGGCTATATCTACAATTATTGTGCTCAATTATGTATTCGAATTTGTGTGGGGTAGGTTCCACAACTAAAAAGTGAAAAATAAAAACTTTTTAGCAAAAAATAAAACCGACTTCTAAAACAAAACACTACAAAGTGAAAAATAACTTTAATTTCGGAAGTCGGTGGCAAAAAACGAAAATACAAAACGAAAGACACCGACTTCCGAAATTAAAGTTATTTTTCACTTTGTAGTGTTTTGTTTTAGAAGTCGGTTTTATTTTTTGCTAAAAAGTTTTTATCATTATTAACCTTTAGCTTTTTCTATACCAATCTACATTCTACAGAAACTACAGTTTTAAATTGACGAAAATATGACAGTATTTTTACATATCGGTTGGTATGGCATTCACAATTGAACTAAGCCATCGTCCTTTCTCATAATGACTGTAGGTACCCAAACCCACTTATTCTTTCTATTCACTCAATCCAAACCAGGCAACTTGTATCCGAGCACAATGAAAGCCGCGGGCGATACCGCTTAGGTCCGTCGTCCACGACAATACTCAAAACTAACCAGTTACAAACTTAAACCATCAATGGGTAGCCAGAATGTCACTGCGCTTGGATTTTAAATGGCGGTCCGTACACGACGCAATCACAAACTACTTAATAAATTGGTTTCCTAAGGTCCGGTTTTTGATCCGTAGTTAACTCAACCAATGGTTAAACATAGTAACTAATGGTTGAATTATGGCTAAATTTAATGTGAAAGGCTAAACATGAATGAGTTAACCATGAGGTATATGTATTCATGTTAACTCAGTAATGCTGAAAAATAGTAACAAATGACATTTTGGCAAACACATTAGTAGTAACTAACGTATGAATTTTTGAAACATGGACATGTAGTTAACTCAACCAATGGTTAAATATAGTAATGTTTAACCATTGGTTGAGTTAACTACGGATCAAAAAACCGGCCCTTAGGCCTGTGTTCACCAACACTCAAACCACCGGTTGGGTATTTAAACAGATGGTTTATGTCAAACTTCCTTCCAAATTTGACATAAACCAACTGTTTAAATACCTAACTGGTGGTTTGAAAGTGGGAGAACACAGACCTTAGTCGCGTCGTGTAGCGCGTTTACGGACAACTATTGAAATGCTGTGACATTCTGGCTACTCACTGACGTTTCTTTTGAGTATCATTGTGGACGGTGGGCCTTACAGTACCAAGATCTGATTTCATTGTGATTCGCGACAAGCTGACTACACTTTCACCTTTTGTTCCTACTTCAATAGCTGTCTAGATCGGTCTACTTTCAGTACTAATGTCCATGTTTCAATGGGTATTTAGATTTAAATGGATTTGCGACTATTGGTGATAAGTCGTTGCGTTGTTAGTCGCCGAAAAGCTGTCTGGTGTTTTCTTGTCTCAGGTTTATTCTACAAGGTGTAACTTAAATAACACACTACCTCTTAAGAAGTCATTGTACTCATCATAATGAACAACTTTTGAGTATATGACGAGTTATGCGAATATAGACGTAGGGAACAGAAAATTTTTATTTGGCGATTTCAGGTTTTTTCCCATAGTAAAAGTTGTTCATAATGATGAGCGGTTGTGCATTATTTAAGTTACATGTTGTTTGTATACTCACGACTTTTAGGAATTATTTAAACATAGGTACATAATAATTATTATTTATAGGGTTCCGAGTTCCGATCCAGAACCTTTATAAGATCATTTTTCATAAAGTAATTTTTACATTTTACCTATAACAAGTGTGATGAGAAAGGATTTTTTGAAGCAATTAATGTTGCTGAACTGTCAAAATTAAATCGATTCTGATTGATAGTGTTGTTACGCAATTAGGTTGCTGAATAGGTCAAATTAGACGCAATATCAGCCGGTAGCTATGCAGTTACAAGACACCCTATAATAAACGTCAACATAATTGGACACTTTATAGACCACAAAATTAATAATTTAGCCTCTGATTCATTCAATATGTAAATTCAGTAAGCAAGATTTATTAGGTGTGACATACGATTTTGATAAGATTTATGAGCGTGGGTAAGTAATAACAGCAGCACGGGTCGGTCCAACAAGTTAAGCTACGCTTGCCGGGGTTGGTCTGTGGATGGGTGACCATCTTTTCAGCACGTTAAGCCGTAGGTCCCGGCTGTCATTCGAGGATCTTTGACAGTCGTTACGGGTCGTCAGAAGCCCGATAGTCTGACAACCAGTCTTACCAAGGGGTATCGTATTACCCAGTAACTGGGTTGTGGAGGTCAGATAGGCAGTCGCTCCATGTAAAATACTGGTATTCAGCTGCATCCGGTTAGACCGGAAGCTGACCCCAACATAGTTGGGAAAAGGCTAGGCTGATTGATTGCCATACGATTTTGAATCTTATTACGCAAGCAATAAATGGAAAGTAAGTTCATGATGGTATGATTTGACGATTTAAACCTGTCAGTTATTTTAATGGAAATGCATTGTATCTTACCGGTAGTATTGTAGTTCAGACACAGATTAATACAGATGGGACACTCCGCAAAATCATTTAAATAAAAACCGGCCATGTGCATGTCGGACTACGCACAATGAAGGGTTCCGTAGCTGGGATGAGTTTTTCCAAGAACAAATTTAACATTGTAGTTGACAAACATGTTCTCCCATACATTCCAACTGCAAATGTAAGTTTGTACGCACAATATTGAGAGATTTACCATGTTATTTTAAGACCATAGACTTCTTATAAGTTTTCCTGTAATCTATAGCTACATAATTATTTTCTGTATTTTTTTTTTTCAAAATTTTAGGCTCAGTAGTTTCGGAGATAAGCGCGGAATTATTAACTTTTGTCAATTTTCTTAAATAACTGAAAAACAATTTATTTTAAAATGATTAACATATATATATATATATATAACGGAGACCCCACCGTAAAGTAAGGCCTTTCATTTAATATGTGTACCAAATTTCTACTTAATCGGTACATTAGATTCGGAGCAAATTGGCTGTGACAGACGGACAGACAGACACACACGAGTGATCTTATAAGGGTTCCGTTTTTTCCTTTTGAGGTACGGAACCCTAAAAAGTGACTCTTGCTACGACACAATAAAGTGCAATTCAGGTTGCACGACGCTTATTGCCTACTGTTACAGTTAGTTATATTCACCTACAAGTAGCCTCTCTTTCTACCGCATAACTCATACCTTCTGACCGCGGCAGTCCTACTGAATTGGCCCAGTGAGATAGGCCCGCCGCGTACTTGTAGCTTCATACCTAAACCGCGGAGTGTCCCAACTGTATTAATCTGTAGTTCAGGACTTGTTTAAAGTGAGTTGTAAATAATATGTACCCACTGAAGATCGTGTTGCTACGCCTCCCAGAGATCAATTGACGTTAGTGGAATAACTTACACAGTAAAACTTTTAAGAATCGAGACGTTCTACTTAAGGCGAAGATAACCGACTTTTCGTGATTTTAAACTGAAGATCACGTCTAAACGAGTAGTGTGATTTGAAAAAAAAATATGTTAAATTATAGCATTTTCTTAATAACTTAATCTGTGAATATTGTAAATTATGAGTATGTTACCTACTTAGTGTAAATTTGCCTAACGCGGATAAAAAACTGAAAATCACGCAAAAACTATCAAGCTTATTTTTATGGAACCTTCACCATTTTAAAGATAATTTAGTTATTTATCTTTAAAAAAACCTTTCGTTTTATAAATAAGTAATAATGCGTCTAATTTGGGACAGCGCTTCTTGATGGGCGAGTCCTATAACTAGTTGGACGTACATGTTGCGTGAGCTCAGCACAGAACACACAAGCTAAGCACTCAAGGCCATTGACATAAGTCTGCGTCTTAATGACGTGAATCTCCACGGCAACTGATTTCTGGGAGATGTGAAATGAGACACACAAGTGGGAAAATAAAAGGTAGGTTAGGAAAATTGAATTAGCCTGGCCAACGCCTGAGGAGGCTCTGGGAGGCTCTCGCGTCAAGCGTACATGTTTTCGTTTATATACAGTTGTTTTTATTTATTTTTATTTTTCTATGTTTATATTTTAATATTTAGCCTGTGTTTTACCTGTGCGAGTTCCAATAAAAACTTTTTCTTTCTTTCAAGGGTTTTGATACAGAATGCGGTACTCCTGGTCCGCGGAGGACCTAGGCGGTTCCTCTCTCTGGAGCCCTGTTCCCGATACCGGTGTGATTGCTACTTTTAATATTTATTTATTAATTCATCGTCACTAATTTTCCTAAATCAACAGTGTGGCCAGTTTTATTATTTACAATAACATATTCGGTACATTGCTGTTTTTGTGAACTTACTCAGAGAACAACTAAAAAGCTGCAAGCTATCTGCTACGTCATTAAGTACACGCAAGATAAGCGTTATAGGGGCTTTTGGTTATAATGTGAAGAACTACTTACCAAGTTTGTAAATCAGCCCATCCTTGAGTTTCTTCCCGTGGAACTGGGTGTAATTAGTGGCTCTCCATCCAAGCCGGGCTTGTCTGACGTTCCTGACGACGTCGTCACTCATCAGGCACGGGTCCTGGTCGCAATCCCAGTAGTGTTCTTCGCCTTCCGGGTGCACGCATTCACTGTTGAAGAGATAAAGATGTTAGAGTTGTGGGATAAAGTAGGAGCGGCGTGGATGCTGTTGGTACCGGATTGTCAGTACTTAGTGGAGATAATTAGAGTTATAGAAACCTTCGGGTAGCGGAAAGAACTTGACTTAAAAACCTGGAGATCTTCAAGACAAGAGTAACGACCTTTTCGAATATCAGAAAGAACTTTGCTTAAACCTGGGGATCTTCAAGAGAGAGTAAGGACTCTTTCGATCATCGGAAAGAACTTGGCATTATGTTGTAATCTTTTGGTTTTAAGAGTTTATTCTCGTATAGAACACACAAGAGTTCACTTAATATATGAGATACACAAATAGATCATGCAGTTATATAGTAACATAATGACTTAGGTAATTTTTGTTAATGTTACCTGTTTGGTAAGTGTGCACCAGCGTTTACCGCATCATTGCTAACCATCAGGTGGGATATAGCAAAAGTGAATATAACCAACCTTTTTCAAACGAAGAAAAGAAAAAGAGACCTTTTGGAAAGGGCAGACGGATTGTATTAGTAAGTTAGTTGTGTTACTATTACTTGAGGGAAGTGCTGCATAATCTTTCGATGAAATCTATGAGTTGACTTAGGGTCGGTTTTTGGATCCGTAGTTAAGGGCCGGTTTATTGATCCGTAGTTAACTCAACCAATGGTTAAACATAGTAACTAATGGTTGAATTTTGGCTAAATGTGAAAGGCTAAACCTGAATGTATTCATGTTAGCTCATTCATATTAAAAAATAGTAACTAATGGTATAACTCATTCATGTTTGACCTTTCACAATTAGCCAAAATTCAAGCATTAGTTACTATGTTTAACCATTGGTTGAATTAACTACGGATCAAAAACCGGCCTTTTACACTTTATTACTGGAGGCCTTTATTTAGGTATAAAGTTCTGCTTACGTTTTTAGTTTTGTATTTTTATTTCTGCTTGAGTATAGTTTTCGATTATTATTTTTTGTTTTTTTTTTTTTTGGTATATTGGCCTGTGCTAGCTTACGTATAGCAAATAATTTAATTTAATGATAAATGATAAATGATTTTTATTTCTGTAAGTAGGTTTGTACAAACACTTTTACAAGTCAATATTTTTTTTTTTTAAACTAGATGAGGTCGGCGTTTCCTATCTGACTACTCTGAGAAGAAAGGCCGAAACAAACTCAGAGGTCACAGTCTCTTATAAAGTCCAGACATAATCTTGGTCACTTCATGTGAAGACCATGTAGATTGGTGTCTGAAATGGTCTTTTGAGGAAAGAACCACACAGATTGAGAGGACCTGTCCAGTCAGTGCACGCATTTGTCAGTAATCGCGCAGCTCAACTCAGAACTTAAGGAGCTCAACGATTCGACGAACAATACCAAAGAAAGGACATTGGGGTAGGCCACATAGATTACTCAAACTGCCAGACCATGATTAAAAATAGCTGAGAGAAAAAAATAAAACAAACAAAAAAAAAAGCAATGACCTACATAGTCTTCACATTCACAATAAAGTAAAATAATATAATACTTACAAAGTAAATATTCATGTCAAAATTCATGTCAGTATGCAAAAATAAAAATAATATAAAATAAAATTGGAGCAGTTCAATCCCAAGCCTTTTTGTCCTCAATATAATCTTTAACGGTATAAAAAGCTTTCTGACACAACTTGCGTTTAATGAATAATTTGAATTTGTTAAGGCTCAGATCTTGAACGTGGCTTGGAAGTTTATTATAAAAGCGTATACATTGACACCTGAATGACCCACCTATTTTCTTGAGCCTTGTTGGAGGTACAACAAATTTGTGTTTGTTCCTAGTATTTATATTGTGGATATCACTGTATTTTTTAAACAATTTAATGTTTTTATGGGCATATAAAAGATTTTCAAAAATGTACTGAGAAGGCAAAGTCATTATATTAATCTCCTTAAATAATGTTTTGTGTTGCGTGATGTACCTATGTTATTATGCGCAGTGTTGTATACATTCATTATTTTTTTAACTGAACAGACAGCTGTGCTGCTGGGGAGTTTTTGCGCCACTTCTTCTCCCCAGCTAAAGCACTAGGAAGTGGTGAAGGGCGGCCGTTTTGGGGGACTGTCTCATGTAATTTTGACGTTCAAAAAGTGCTGATTCTCAGCCTAGTTTGAATAAATGACATTTGATTTTGATTTTTAACTTACAAGAGGAAAAACTAATATCCTTGTTGGAAATTAACATCACAAATATCGATCTATCATATCATAATGTCATAAAAAGCCGTGTTTCCTGCAAAGTTTCTGCGCTAGCTACAGAATGATGAATGAATCAACTGTATGCGTTGGCACAATTCTGAGTCGCGTGACAATAAACGCTATATTTATCCTAATGTCATTCAATACCTTATGACATCATAAGGTCGATATTCAGGGCCTAGACGAGAGCAAAGTTTTGTAGAAGGCTAACTATTATAATGTATAATAGTAATTAGTAATAAGGCTTTTGCTAGGCGGTTGGATCAATGGCCTTATTTAGAAGACAGTGATGCTCGATACGACTCGCATCGTGACGTTAGTTCCTGTCTCTGGAGCCCTAACCACCGCTAGCTTGGACTCCGCTAACGACACCGGAGGACCAGTACCCCAAAAGAAAAAACGGAACCCTTATAGGATCACTTCGTTGTCCGTCAGTCAAGACGTTTTTTCTCAGGAACGCGGGGGGGTATCAAGTAGAAATTAATATCAAATATGTAAGTCTACGGTCCCTTGGAGCTCTAAAAATCAAGCTTCTAAGTCAACGCCATAAAAAATACGGCCATTTATATTATGCGACATGTTGATACTCGTAAATAAATCAAAACCTATAGCGTACTTCCCGTTGACCTAGAATGATGAAAGGAGATGTTCTAGAAATGTATGGAGCCTGGGTTATATACACAAAATGTAAATATTGCTATACAATATAGTAACCGTTTTTTAATGTTAATTTTCTATAATTTGACTTTGTTTTAATGTACATTAAAATTAACTCCATCAAGGAGAGCAACACAAAATAAAAATGGTGGATCAGCAATATGAAATGTCATAATGACAATGACATTTGATTGATGTGTTCTATGTAATATCTGCGAAAAAAAAACAAAACACAAATTACAAAAATACTTGGGTTTCGTTACGTCAAACACAACTGTCATGGCTGCCATAAAAATAGGGTTATCTTATTAAAAAAACTTCCCAAATAATAATTTGCGTACGACTGTATTTTCTTCAAATTAATTTGTTTGTATTTTTATGAAAATAACCTATTTTTTTCCTATTTATCTATGTAGTGTACAGACGCCAGCGCATCAAGCTACTACAATCTGTCAGATTTCTTTAATAGATTTTCGACTTTATTGCTAAAGCGTTAGGTTCGAGGTTGATTGGGAAAATCTGACAGTTTCGGGTAGGTTGACCTGCTGGCGTCTGTACATGGTGGTAGCCCAAAATCAAACATCTCCTTTGGCAAGAAGCAAGGTCTCACAGTACCTACAAGTAAAGGAAAACTCCGAAAATCGTTAATTTGTAGTTTTATCACATAATATTTTTTTGCGATTACCAACTTAAATTTGCAGTGAGAATTAACCGTGACGCATATCGATGTATGGAATGGGGCTAGGTATGGAAGAAAATATTTTGAAACTACAATGTTAAGTTTGTTTTTCGGATAAATTCATAGAACCCTCCATTGTGCGTTGTCCGACATGCACTTGGCCGGCTTTTTATATTTTAAATGTTTTATTTTTTTTTTATTTTAAGAAATATTTTAATATGTCTCTAGGTCACTTGTAGCGGCAAATATGAAAAAAAAAAGAACACGGTACAGTATACAAAACTGTTTTTTTTATGCCTTTTCATTTGATATGTCATACGGTGTGACATATTAAATGAAAGGGCTTACTGTGTCTCAAATATTTTTTAAAAAATAATTTTAAAATATATTGTTTTAAAGTTATTTAACAAAATAGACGAAAATTTACCATTCCTCCCTTATCTCCGAAACTATGATGACCTGATAGTTCCTATTCACCAATAATTTATTGTCTATGCGATACGATAATGGTAAGTATGTTATTTGGATAGGAGTTCGCTGAACAATGTACAAGCACGTGCCTTTCAGCCATTAATAAACCTTCTGAACCCATCTGTTTTGGATTAACAACTAGGGACGCGACATATCGAGGTCGATACTCGATAATGACATTGTTTATCGATCGTAGGCGTCTGTTTATCGATACATCGCTTGAGCCTCAATATGGCGATAATTGAAGCAATGATGAATAATTTTCAATGATACTCGCTGATATTATTGTTTTACTTTATTGATGATATTCTGAATACAGCGTGAAACGACTGCGTTTGATTTTATCGGCTTGTCATCCCTTGTTTGTGGTGAATGAATGGTTTGAGACATCTCGGTTTGCTTATTAGGTGCGGATGTCTTGTGAAGATGGTGGTGACGTCACTGAACTGGCTGACGTCAGCAACGCATTGTTGGGTCTATTTTGGAGATGTCGTTTTTTAGTGAGCTTTGCTAATTGTTTATGATGATTCCGATACTTGTACAATATTTGCGTTGCCTTTCAACCGACAGCGATACTTACGTGAAGAAACCGAGTGGCATATTAAGTACCCGGTCGTAAATGTAACATCAAGTTTTAGAAAAATATTTGATTTATAGTGTCGTGTGGTCAGTTATGCTCTGTGACAGTTTTTAAGGCGAAAGCGCCAGGGTAGCCCGCGAAATTCAAATGTTCTTACGTTTTTTGAAATTTGCAAGTCAGTATTAGGTTGTATGTTAATCAAAATATAATTCGCTGTAAATATATACTTACTACTATTGTTACGATCACAAGTATATATTTACAGAATTATAATCATTTGAGTCATCAATCTTTAAGACCAGGTAATCCTATTGAATAACAATTTTGACATTAAGGATTATATTAACTTAAGGAGTTGTATTACTGATTCTAATGAATATTATACTAATGATAATTCTGTAAATACATATTGTTACGATCGCGAATCATACTTTAATCAATTTACAAACTAATACTGACTGCCAAATTGCAGAAAACGTAAAAAAAAAATTGAATTTCGCGGGCTACCCTGGTGCTTCCCGCAATTCCCCCTTAAACTAAAGCTTGGTGTATCATTTACGCTCAGGTAGCTGAGGGGTGGTCTCGTAAAGCCAACTACCACACTCTGTTATTAAACAGGCATCTGTCCCATCTCCGACGAGGATGCTATTACCTATCAACTATTTTCTCGCTTAAGAAACATACAAAAGATTGTGGCTCGTGCATGTAAAAGAGAACCATATATTGATAGTTGATCGCTGACTGTTCACAGTCACACCCCGGCGAGTGCTTGTTTGTTTCAGTGAGAAGAAACAAGTGCTATCAAAGAGTAATCGCTTGGACAACTCCCGCACTCGCTGCCATGATCAATGCTCGCCAACTAGTCTGTGGTTGCTAGCTCTACTCGGTTGCGGTGGCACAGGTGCCATAAAGTCTTCACACTGGTATATAGTTGACGTCTAGCAATGCGTAGACCTTTTTGTATCGAAATTAATGTTCCAATGAGCCTTCGCTAGATGCGAGAATACCTTACTTGGCATTTTCGATACGTTGCATGATGCATTATAGCAAAAAAAAAAAAAAAATCCCGACCGCAAAAATACATAACTGAAAAGAGAAAAACATATAAGTATTAATCTATTGAATATTGGTATTGTACCTAGGTGGGGACAAACCAATAACCTGAAATGTGGTGTAACATAGATTATAAATACCTATTATAATGCTTGATTTTTTTAGTTATGTGTTTTAGCAGACGGGGTTTTTCGTTTTTTAAATATTTTTTTTTATTTCAATGTTTTTAGTTTTATTATATAAATATATATATTTGCAATTGACTCATTACTAGCTTTTATTTGATACCAATGCATATGTTGTTGACTTTCAACCGACAGCGACAGTTACGTGAAGAAACCGAGTGGCATATTAAGTACCCGCCCTCCCTATTTTTTTTTTTTTGTTTTTCCATACATATATTTAATTATTATGTAGCTCATGTCACTCCCACAATAAGACGAATCTAACGACACCTCATATGTTAAAATCCATCAAGCCGTTTAGGCTAAAGAGCGTGCCAAAGAAATAGACATACATACATATATATCATACATAAATACTCTCGAAAAACATTACCATCCTTCTGGGGTATTCGTATAAAAATCGTAATATCAATGCTATGTTACTATACGTAAACTACAAAGGCATCTAGTTATACCCTGTACTGTCATTTTGGCGCCACTAACAATTGCAAACGTCACTTAATCATCAAACTCAGTACTGTAACTTTAGTTCCCTTTTTTGCCGCAAACAAAGTAAAATTCCGTATTCCGTAGGCATAAGGACGGCATTAAAAGCAAAAAAGTGGTTACAATGCCAATTGTTTACTGCAGCTGCTATTAGTCATGCCACCAACGCAATAGAAGTCAAAATCGGTTGGACAGACTGTAAAAAAGGTTTATTTAAATGTCTAATCTTATTTCAAATGGTGTATAGGTCCCATTAACATGGTTTGAAATAATTTATGGTGCTTAAATGTCAAAGTAATGAATTTTATTACCATAATAACACATTGTTATTTTCTGTAAGGATACGCTAAATTGCAGGATTATTTATGTTTCGTCGTAAAATTGTGTAAGTAATACAAAATTACTTAGTTATTCACTGTATTGTCGACTTTATTATTAATGTCTTACCTTTTGGAATAAATTCTCTAAATTATGGTTAAAACCGCATCAAACTCCGCTGCATAGTTTAGGAGAACAACGCGGTCACACAGACAGACACGAAAATCGACTTTAATTTATAATACTTAAGTATTGATTTCCAATTTATATAAACAGGTACTATAAAACTAAAATCAATCAAAAGTCATTTATTCAAACTAGGCTGAGAATCAGCACTTTTCGAACGTCAAAGACAGTCCCCCAAAACGCCCGCCTTTCACCACTTCCTAGTGCTTTAGCTGGGAACAAGTGGCGCAACAAACTCCCCAGCAGCACAGCTGTCTGTTCAGTTAAAAAAGAAAGTTGATTCTATACAATAGTACGCAAAATAATTTAGACACATTACGCAACACAAAACATTAAATTAAATAAAAACGACGAAGTGCATGTCGGACCACGCGCAATGAAGGGTTCCGTAGTTGGGATGAATCCCAAGAACAAACTTAAAATTGTAGTTGAAAAACATGTTCTCCCATACATTCCAACTGAAAATGTAATATTGAGAGTTTTGCCATGTCATTTTAAGACCATAGACATCATATAGGTTTTCCTGTAATCTATAGGTATATCACTATTTCCTGCATTTTTTCAAAATTTTTGGCTCAGTAGTTTCGGTGATAAGAGGGCAAATGGTTAATTTTTGTCTATTTTATTAAAAAACTTTAAAACAATTTATTTTAAAATTATAAAAAGATATATATTGGAGACCCTTACAGTAAGCCCTTTTATTTGGTATGTCACATGGTACAGTTTACAAAACTTATTTTTTAATTTTCTAATTTTCCCCCCAAAATTGACCCCATATTCAAAATTCATTAATTTACATTACACGTCCGTATTTGGGTTACAGAAATACATAAGTGTACCAAATTTCAACAAGAACAAGAGCAAATTGGCTGTGACAGACGGACAGACAGACAGATACACGAGTGATCCTATAAGGGTTCCGTTTTTTATTTTTGAGGTACGGATCCCTAATAAAATTATTTGCCATAAGTCAGCTAGTACACGCCAATAGAATACCAACAAAAAAATCTAAAACTATACTCAAGTAAATAAAAGCCTCCAGGCATATTCGTTGGGGCTGCCGCGCTTTTGCAGTGCATCGGGGATGTTAGCGGAGAATGGCGTGCCAGATGCGGACATAGCATCCCTGATGCGGCGAGTGCTCCAACAGCTTGGTGGCTATAGTAGCCGTCAGGATGGATATTCCAATGATGTGGCAATGGATGACCATTCATCGTGTGTCGTTCCAATATTTAAAATAAGTTGTTTAGTGTGTATGTATGTACGTTTTGTGTATAAATTTGTAATGTGTGTTGGTTTATGGACTTATGGTCTGAAATAAATTTATTATTATTATTATTATATATCAGGCGTACTTAGGGACAAAGACAAAGTAGTCCCTACTTATGTATTATTAAGATAACATATCCATTTATATTATACTTAGTAACTATAAAGTGTCCTTGTTGGTATTAAATCATTAATTAATCAGTACCTGAACTATAATAAGTGCCACTTCAATTGGTATAAGTATCTCAATAACGGAAGGTTCTTAGTAAATACTTAAAATTCAACAATAACACATTCTTGCATTTAATCTTGAGAACACTCATGTGCTTTTAATTGGTTTACTGATGTAATGTTTTTATTCTGTGATTATGATAGTAATTGGTGCCGATTCTGTTATATACATACTAAACTTAATTTAGGCTATTCCTAACTTTTTCACTCTAAAAAAACAAGAAAGAGACGGACGTAAATTAGAGCTGTCAAATTTAGTTAGCACTAATATTTCCATACAAGTTCAGAGACACGTAAAAACATGTCGACTAAAAACACGGTGAAACGCAAGGCGTGAACTAGTTTGACATCTCTAACTTAGTTCATAGCTATAGCCGTCCTTTTCTCGCGCCGCCTGTTAGTAAAAGATAGGGATACTCTAATTTTAGTTTAGTTATTGAACAAGAGAATCGGTACCATTATCTTATTCACAGAATAAAAAACATACTAAACATACTGTGGAGGTCAGATATGCAGTCGCTGCATGTAAAATACTGGTATTCAGCTGCTAAGGCGGGAGGAAACGCCCGGGTGTCACCATTGTGTGGATCGCCCAGAGGACACGGTGGAGCATACAGTGGAGGTCTGCCCGGCTTGGGCAGAGCACCGCCGTGTTCTCACGGAGGCGATCGGCGGCGGCGATCTCTCGCGTCCGAGCCTGGTCCAGGCCATGGTGCGGAGCGAGAGTGCATGGGAGGCCGTCACCTCCTTCTGCGAAGCGGTAATGCTCGCGAAGGAGGAGGCGGAACGCGTGAGGGAGAGGCAGCCTCACGCCCTCAGTCGCCGCAGGAGACGCCCTGGGCGGCGGGAATTGATAGCCGATTCCCGGCCACCGTAGGCGCGGGCTTGCGGACGGTGAGTAGTGGGTAGCTCGCCGTCCGGTGAGGACCAGGCCCGGGTCGACGGCGCGTTGTGTTCCACGCGCGCCTCAAAGAGATGTCAGCAAAAGATGGGGTCCAATAGGGCCAATGCCGCTGGGGTCGCGGGTTGTTTGAAAAAGATACCGTGGCCCTGGCATAGGCAACTGAAGGAACACGGGTGGGTTTTAGTCAGTAAAAGTCTGACACGCCCTTCCGCTCCACCCAGAGCGGGAGAAGTTATTTGATGATTTCCCATCCACAAAAAAAAAAAAAATGGTATTCAGCTGCATCCAGTTAGACTGGAAGCCACCGACTCCAACTTAGTTAGGAAAAGGTTAGCCAGATTGATTTTTATGATAAGTATTCTGTTCAAAAAGTATTTATTGATAATGTAAACAAATGTGTCAGAAAACATACCTTCGTGTGATCCCAACTTATTACCGTAAAATAACGTGCTGCACCCTAATTACGTAACACACTATCAATCGGAATCTGAATATCAATTTGAAGCAAATTGCTAATCCATTGCTTTATTGGCTGCTCGATAACGTATTTAACGCAATGAATGTTGTGGAACTGTCAATAGGAAGCCGATTCCGATTGATAGTGTGTTACGCATTTGCCTCGCTGGACAGCGCCGTGTGAACGGCCAGACTATTTTAGTGTAGCGGCTGATTAGAACCTAATTATGTTTTGTAGGATCGAAAAACTGTATACAATATTGATAAAATACATCATCTTTGTGTTTTACTCAATATTACTTTGTTATAAGTATTTTCACAGCTTTCTGGAGTTAGTGAATTAGGTATATTTTTAGATCACTAAATCACTATTCTCTCCCATTAGCATTAATTCTACCAAATTTTCCAGGTTAACTCTACAAGCTCAAAATATATTCCTACAGCATGAATAGGAAGACAGTAATTACAAGTTAATATTGTACTAGGTATGTAGTATGATAATAATTTAGTAATTAAAACTGTTACCTATGACTTGCCTGTATTGCTTCCTCATTGGACGGTTATTAGTTATTATTATTACAGATCTAGATAAGTATAAAATACATTTTAATACATTGTAGTCATACTTTTGAAGTTTGTTGTTTACATATGCATTGAAAAAAAAAAGAAAAAATTCACGGACATAATTTTTTACAATAAAATAACTTCTGCCATACTCCAAAGCAGGTTTTTGGCAGACGTAACTCCTGTATTAGTTTTCTAATCGAGGACGAAACTTTTTAACGATTTCGAGGGCATTTGACATCTATAGACGTCTTAACAATAAAACTTCTCTTATGTCTCGTTTACCATCTGCGAAACGATTAAACCTAAATGGTTTAAGGCGGAAGCGCTAAGGTAGCCGGCGAAATTGAAATTTTCTTACGATTTTTGTAATTAGCAGTTCAGTGTCTGGGTGTAAGTTGATTATGTTGATTGTATGATTCGCGACCGCAACAAATACATATTTACAGAATTATAATCATTTGAAACAGTAATACAACTCCATAAGTTAGTATAATCCTCAAATGTCAAGATTTCATAAAATAGTCATCCATTAGGATTACATAAACTAAAGAGTTATATTGTTGATTTGAATGATTATAATTCTATAACTACAAATCTGTTACGGTCGCGAATCATATTCAAATTAACATTCAACTGGCGTCGATTCCCTTGTTCACAAACTAAACTAATTTTAAGTTCAGTGCATATTTTTCTTTCTATTTCATTACGAAAAGGACAGAAGATAAATATTAGTTTAGTCCTGTGAAATTAGTCAGCGCCTGACGTAAATTGACGTATTTTTAGTAGCCAATTTTTTATCACGTCTAAACTTGTTTATCTTAATTTGACAGGCCTAAAATAATATTTATCTTCTGTCCTTTTCTTAGAAAAAAAAATCACTGAACTTATTTTTAGTTTAGTTTGTGAACAAGGGAATCGACGCCAGTGACATGCAAATTTCAAAAAACGACAAAAAATTGAATTTCACGGGCTACCCTGGCGCTTTCGCCTTAAGGGGGAAGCGTCAGGGTAGCCCGCGAAATTCAAACTTTCTTACGTTTTTTGCAATTTGCAAGTCAATATTAAGTTGTATGTTAAATAAAGTATGATTTGCGGCCGTAACAAATGTTTTACAGAGTTATATACAATAGAATCAGTAATACAACTCCTTAAGTTAGTATAATCCCAAAATGTCAAGATTTCATGAAATAGTCATTTTTTGGGATTACTTGGTCTTAAAGAGTTGTATTGATCACTTTAATGATTCTAATTATATAAATAGATACTTGTTACGACCGCAAATTATAATTTGATCAACGTACAATATAATACCGACTTGTAAATTGCAAAAAACGTAAGAAAATTTGAATTTCGCGGGCTACCCTGACGCTTCCCCCTTAACGTACACAGACTGTTTGTCCTCCACCGCACTAGGAACGGGACATCAACGAGAAACGAGATTATTCGGCCACAGTAAATGTACTGTCACTAATTCGGCGCCGTCATCTGTTATCTCGTTGACGTCCCGTTCCTATAGTGATATTCTGTACAAATTTCAACGTGAAAAGTTAGGTGAAGTGAGCGTGGAGTGAGCTGTCAATAGTGTCAATCCCATAGCACCAGGTGGAATGACAGTTCACTTCATGCTCACTTCACCTAAGCATTCACGGTGAGATTTTTGGTGATGGATTTCTGGTGCGGTGGACAAACAGTAAAAGGGTGACGGTAAACGTGCAAAAAGCTATGACTAAGCATGTAATTAATTCTGTAGGTGAAAGCTAAAGGACCTTAAGTCACAGTTTATAAATTATTCAGTAGAGCTCATTAAAGATGTCTATACCCGAAATTAGGTATTAAAATCGACCGTGTATAAAAAGTAAATAGTGTATCGTTGTAGAATAAAAAGTATGATTATGAAGGTTTATTAAGCTTCATTGAGAATCATTGAAAATATAATACAAAAATGACAAAAGCTACCTACAAAATTAACGTCATCTATTTGTCCGTAGTTAAACGAAAAAGATCCAATCCACATTATGTGTAATGTGGGTTGGATCCAATTATCACTTCAGCACATTTCAAGCGCATTGTATCATCATGCAATGATCGCATTCAATGCGCACACTAATTGTTAATTCAGTATTTTACAGAACTATTAACAGTTCTGATATCATTCTGTATAATGTTCTGTTTTCAGAACCTTGAGCCTTGTTAGACGAACTGGAAACTGATCACGTTTCAGACAAAACAACAGTTCGGAGATGATATCAAGTTTTGGTTTAAATTAATTGAATGTCATTGTTGCAATGTCAGAAGAAATAATTGTTGAGCAATTTGATTACCAATCTAAATTGTCCGTAATTTTGTTCAAAGTGAGAGTGAACAGGCTTGTTCTGGGTAAGCTCAGTCCATCGTCGACTTTGTCTCTGTCACCTCTGACTTAAGACTAGAGTCAAGAGCAAACCCATTTCAAAAAACAAAAAGTATTTCAAATCATAACTGTCATTCTTTGACTGCTGTATGAAATGGCTATAACACGGCAAAATGACGCCGTGTCAATTTGCTTCAAGATTAGTTCTCTGACTTTATAATAAAAGTCAGCAGCCTGTAACGGGAACTTTGGATGGCATGCATGACAAGATAATACAAAAACTAAATTTTTTCATTGTTTCAAGTTTGTTCTTTTAAATTAAGATAAACAATCCGTGCTAAGACTAGACCAAAACGCTTAGATTAAAGTAGATAGTAGCTTTTTCGCACGGCTTTACCCGCGTGGAGGTCTGAAATTATCCCAAGGGAACTTACTTGAATCTGCCTAGCCTTTTCCTAACTATGTTAGGGTCGGCAGTCGAACCGGATGCAGCTGAATACCAGTATTTTACATGCAGCGACTGCATATCTGACCTCCACAACCCAGTTACTGGATAACACGATACCCCTTGGTTTAGTATGTTTTTATTCTGTGAATAAGATAATGGTACCGATTCTCATGTTCAATAACTAAACTAAAATTAGAGTATCCCTACTGCGACTATGTGACTTCTACAATCTAGTACTAGGTAATACGATACCCCTTGGTAAGACTGGTTGTCAGACTTTCGGGCTTCTGACGACCCGTAACGACTGTCAAAGATCCGTGAATGACAGCCGGGACCAACGGCTTAACGTGCTTTCCGAGGCACGGAGGAGTCCCGGTATGTAAAGATGGTCACCCATCCACGGACCAACCCCGGCAAGCGTAGCTCGATCCTTTAGTTTACTGATGGATCAAACCGCGTGCGGCTGTTATTACGTACTTAGCCACGAGCTCCACGGGAATGTACTTCTGGGATAAAATCTATGTCTTAACCATGGTCTACCTGTGTGCTTAATTTCATCGAAAGCCGTTCAGCCGTTAGGGCACTTGTCCCTAGCGAGATGCGAGTAGAGCTAGAAACTAGAAACGAGTTGGCGACAAGCGATTACTCGCTATATGCATCTCCTTTGTTTACACGAAATGTATATCAGTTGTACGTTTCCTGAGCGAGAAAATAGAGAAAACAGCCGATAGTTAGTCGCTTCCTCGCCGGGGGAGGGGAGGGGGGTCCTGCAACTATAGCCAACAAGCCAAAGAATAAGAATAAAGTAGTTTTAAAGCAAGGTCTGTCAAGACTTGGCCAAATTTTTGCAGTTTCTGTTTCATTCCATACAACAAAAATTGAAAATATTTTTTCCAGGCACACTATCAGTTTTATAGAAAATCCTTTCATATAAATTATTCATCAGAATGACAGATCTTTCGATAAGTAATTATTAATTTAAATGGAATTTGTAAAAAAAAATATCCCTATGTCCCTCATATCATATAGCAGTTTCGACCCACTGTGCGGCGGCAGGACAATAGGGATGATGCCTGAGTAAAAAAAAAAGAAATTCTATGTAGTCCGTCAGTCAGATAATAAAAAAATATTAGATACCATGCCACATTTTAACTCAATGTATCGCCGTAATCTTTTGATTACGTAGAAAAAGAAAAAATACGTGTCCAATATATTTTAATAATCTAGGTACATGACGGACAAAAAACATTTTTTAGTCATCATCCCTATTATAAGGCGAGAAAAAGAATCGGACTGACAGTTACTTACGCATTTATAAGATAAAGTACGGAGTAAGTATGGAGGTATAAATAGATACCTGATTTAACCACTAACCAATATGTTACAAATAAAAGTAACACCAGGAAACAATTCATCTAAAACTTCAATGAGAATTTCCGCAAAAATACCTAAGATACTTTAAAACAGGTAATTTTTTTCGCATCCTTTGTAAGTAAAAAATTTAAAACACTTACTGAAATAAAAATGACGAAACTCTTAAAACAGTTTCTGCACAAAAACTTAGGTCATTGACCGATGTGCTAAGCACAAAGTCCGGTCTAGACTTTAGTGCTCATGTTAGTGTCATGATGTCAAGATTTTGTTATAAAATACGCGAATAAAACTAATAAAAAATAATAAACGATTTGAGATTTTTTGTTTTGAATTTTTACTGTTTGGTTGAAAGGAATAGGTAAGAAATCTTGGGATCATTTACAAATTGTTTTTGAGACTGTTACTTAATACAAAGTTTTTAGTATGACTGAGGATGGCTATACGAGTAGGGAAAGACCTAAGAAACGGATCCACCGTTTCTTAGGTCTTTTCCTACTCGTATAGCCTGTGTGGAAGATGATTATAGCGAGAAAGGGGGTGACGGCTAATAGAGAAGTATGGAAGAAAAAGACATGTTGCGCCGACCCCAAATAATTTGGGACATGTGCAGGAGAATGATGGCTAGAATTATTGAAAAGTTATTCTATTGCTCTTATGTATCCTAATTGATTTGTGGTTGGCACAGCCTGTTTTCTTCTTCCAAACATCTCTTTTCAACTCATATCAGCTGTCATCTCAGCATTCAACCTATACAGTAAGATCTTGCTTGCAGTCCGTCCATGGTTTCTTTGATTTATCGATATTGCCGCAAGGTTGCCTGCTTGTCGGTCTTTTACAGATTGTACTTCGGTGAGTGTGCTCAAGAACTCCACGACCTCATTCCACCGGCCCCCTTCTACCATCGGACATCTAGACGCACTGCCAATTACCATCCCTACCTAGTTGCTATTCCACCAATTCGCAGTAAGCGTTTGCAAATATCTTTTATAATGCGCACAGCAAAAGAGTGGAACTCGCTTAGTATTTCAGAGCGCATACAATCCTAATCTCTTCAAAGAGAGAGAACAGGCTTCTGGGTAAGCTCACTCCATTGTCGACTCTGTCTCTGCCGCCTCCGACCTAGGCTAGACTCAAGAGCAAACCCAACTTAAAAAAAAAAAATCGAGAATGTCAGTTTGAAGCATTTTACCAACGATTTTAATTATCGATGTGTTTTACAACGGTGTCTGATATAATTCGTTTAAAATTATGAATAAAATATCGATCTTATTATAATAAAGGACACATTACATTAAAGTATTTATAATCACATTATATGTGATACCTATCTAGAATAGTTAACACGAATATTTGATAACATCAATACAAATAAACATCGTCTCCATTTCAGTGAGAGGCAGAATATTATTATGGTCACTCGCACAATTACTATAATTAATTAATAGGGATGATGACTAAAACTTTTTTTTTGTGCGTCATGTAGATTATTAAAATATATTGGACACGTATTTTTTTCTTTTTCTACGTTAACAAAAGATTACGGCGATACATTGAGTTAAAATGTGGCATGACGTCACGTCTTGGTAGATTATATACGTAGAAGTGACGTAGCGAGCCCTCACTCCCGAACTTTAATGCGTGTTATCTATGTCATTTTGTATTAATATGATAAAGCAAAAAATACGTAACTAATATTTTTTTTTAGGCGACTGCCTTACTGACCTCCACAACCCAGTTACTGGGTAATACGATACCCCTCGGTAAGACTGGTTGTCAGACTTTCGGGCTTCTGACGACCCGTAACGACTGTCAAAGATCCACGAATTACAGCCGGGACCGACGGCTTAACGTGCTTTCCGAGGCACGGAGGAGTCTCGGTATGAAAAGATGCTCACCCATCCACATACCAACCCCAGCAAGCGTAACTTAACCTGATGGATCGAGTCTTAGCCACGAGCTCCTACCTACCTACATACTTAAAATAAAATTAAATAAATTCCAATTCAATGGTCTATAATATTTCCATCACGAAATATAGACAAAAAAAATACTGTAAAACCTGTTCTGTTACCGAGGTAAATAATGTATTACTGTATCGTCTCACTGAAAGAGATCAATGATAATTTGCATAAATTAAATGCAGGTGTGAATCGCGCGTCTTCTAGATTTGCTGGTTGGTAAACTAGTTCATCAGGTGGGTGACCAAAATCAACGATTACTTATATTAGGTATTAGAATATAAAGTAGTACTAGTATTATAAAGAGGTAAAATTTGTGAGTTTGTATGTAAGTGGTAATCTTCGAAACTACTGACCGATTCCTAAAATTCTTTCACTAATAGGAAGTTACAGTAAGTATTGCCTTCTACACTAATATTATAAAGAGGAAAGATTTGTATTTTTAAATGTTTGTAACGAATAAACTCAAAAAGTACTGGTCCGATTTCAAAAAATTCTTTCACCATTAGAATGCTACGTTATCTTTGAGTAATATAGGCTATACGTATTTATTACTAGAAAATAATAGGGATCCCTACTAAAACTTCAATAATGTAACCCAAGGTGTAAAAAAAAATTGCCATAAAATGTCTTTCATCGCATGCGCTGCGGAGACTATTGATGATAATACAACAAAAATGTTCTACAATATTAAAGAACATATCATTATCTACAAAAAACTTCGCGATACCATTTGTCCAACTATCGTAGTTATCTTAAATAAAATAATCGGAAAAGGAACAGGGGATGACAATATAAAAAATGGGAAAACGAATGAATCTCACAGCGGGTCCAAATTGGAGAAGAGTTGTGTGAAGAATTCAATAATAAAATTTGAGAGTGTGTGGAGAATTCAGTGGAAGTTGTAAGAGGAGGCCTTTGCCAAAATACACACTGAACTAAGAGACATTTTGTACACTACTGAAAATATCATAACGCAAAGATGTTCACAATAAAATCAATCTGCCTAGCCTTTTCCCAACTATGTTCGGGTCGGCTTCCAGTTTAAGCGGATGCAGCTGAATACCAGTATTTTACATGAAGCGCCTGCCTATCTGACCTCCACAACCCAGTTACTGGGTAATACGGTACCCCTTGGTAAGACTGATTGTCAGACTTTCAGGCTTCCGACGACCCGTAACGACTGTCAAAGATCCACGAATGACAGCCGGGACCAACAGCTTAATGTGCGTTCCGAGGCACGGGGGGACTCGGTATGTAAAGATGGGCACCCATCTACGAACCTATGCGGCTGTTATTACTTAGCCACGAGATCCTCATGTTCAGAATAAAAAGGGCTTATTATTATAAAGCTGAATGGGCTATCATAATCATGAATTGGTGTTTAATAACGTAGTTTGTCAGAGGACAAGCACTAAATTTGTAATTCAGTTTCCTATTTACTTTGATAAAGGATGCACTTGAACATGCAATCACGGTTGGCCACATAATTTCCGGTGTCTAATAGAGTCATCTCATTCTATAGTGAATAAACTACTGGTATATGACATAGGTTGATCATTATGACATACAATACGTATTCTTTACTTTGTATAATAGGTTTTTTTATACTAATAAGCACATGTAGGTAATTACTAATAACAACCCACAGTGCCCGGAATTCGCTTGAGCTGAAATTTTTGATTCTCCTCGGAATACAGGGTGTATTCCGAGGAGAATCCAATAATTTAATGTCTTAATCTATCTATCTGCCTAGCCTTAACCCAACTATGTTGGAGTCGGCTTCCAGTCTAACCGGATGCAACTGAATGCCAGTATTACACATGGAGCGACTGCCTATCTGACCTCCACAACCCAGTTACTGGGTAATACGATACCTCTTGGTAAGACTGGTTGTCAGACTTTCGGGCTTCTGACGACCCGTGACGACTGTCAAAGATCCATGAATGACAGCCGGGACCAACGGTTTAACGTGCTTTCCGAGGCACGGAGGAATCTCGGTATGAAAAGATGGTCACGCATCCACAGACCAACCCCGGCAAGCGTAGCTTAACCTGATGGATCGACCCGTGCAGCTGTTATTACTTAGCCACGAGCTCTTTAATGCAGTATGCAGCAATTTAATATTATAAACGCGAAAGTTTGTGAGGATGGATGGACTTTTGTTACTCTTGCACTTAAAAACTACTGAACGGATTTTGATGAAATTTGGCACATAGATAGAGTTTATAATCTGGATTAACAGATAGAATAATTTTTATCTCGATGTTTTTACCGGTTCGAGACTTACGCGGGTGCAACCGCGGGGCGCTGCTTGTAGCTCTATAAATCTGAAGATGCAGAAAGTCAGTAGTGCAAAACCTCCATGAATTAAAGAAGTAAATATATATATATACACTACTTATATATTTTTTTTAAAACAAGCTTTTATTAGTCGTTTTATTACTGAGTGCCCATGGCCACCTTCCGGCTCCAACATCAGATATATTTAATCTATTAATTAAAAGCTCCATCGTAGAATAATATTGCATTGTCATCCGATTTAAATTGCTTGTAAAATTGTTTCAGCTCAATCGGAAAGCGGGAAGTGGGTCAAATCGTGTCAGCTTCATAGCTTGGCTCATTGCCGCAAGGTTGCCTGCTTGTCGGTCTTCTACAGATTGTAGGTACTTCGGAGAGTGTGCCCAAGAACTCCACGACCTCATTCCACCGGCCCCCTTCTACCATCGGACATCTAGACGCACCGCCAGTTACCATCCCCACCTGGTTGCTATTCCACCAATTCGCACTAAGCGCTTCCAAGTGTCTTTTATAATGCGCACAGCAAAGGAGTGGAACTCACTACCTGCGTCTGTGTTTCCGAACGCATACAACCCTAATCTCTTCAAAGTGAGAGTGAACAAGCTTCTTCTGGGTAAGCTTACTCCATCGTCGACTTTGTCTCTGTCACCTCTGACCTAGACTAGAGTCAAGAGCAAACCCATCACAAATAAAATAAAATAAAAAATGTATCTTGCAAGTGCTTGCAAGATTAGATTACAGGCAGACAGACACACCGGGACAGGTGAAACTAAATAAAAGCTTGTAAAAAGGATTTGAGTCTACTTTAGTCTTTGCTCCAAGGTCTCTTTATAGTCATAGTAACGCCAACATTTGCCAAACAATTAGTGTGCCGTAAAATGGCAAAGATTGGCGCTGTCATTTCACATGATTGATGGCATAACAAGTGATGTCACGGCTGTCAATCACATCTGACATTGGCATTGATTGTAACCGGTAGGCGTTTAAATAAATAAACACAGTAATACAAGTAGTTCGGATACAATATTGCTAAGTGAGCTTTTATGTTCGTGACTTAATAAGCAAATGGAAATAATGGTTAGTCATCGTGTTTATGATCAATTTCTGTCATATTTAAACATAGGTACACGATTTTAGTTAATCGTGGGGAATATCTGGATGAGACTCGCGCAGACTAGGGAAGCCTGGCACAAAAGGGTACGAGGCCTGTACTCATCAGTGGGTGGAACAAAGCTGCCAATGACGATGCTGATGACACGATTTTCGTTTGAATTTGTAGACACGTCCTAATTTTGCACCGGTAAAGATATAATAGATAAGACTGGACAAGATCGTCAAGACAGGACTAATTGATCGTCTAAAAAACTTTTTAGCAAAAAATAAAACCGACTTCCAAATCAAAACACTACAAAGTGAAAAATAACTTTAATTTCGGTAGTCGGTGTCTTTGGTTTTGTATTTTCGTTTTTTGCCACCGACTTCCGAAATTAAAGTTAATTTTTACTTTGTAGTGTTTTGATATGGAAGTCGGTTTTATTTTTTGTTAAAAAGTTTTTATTTTTCACTTTTTGGTTGTAGTACACACAAATTCGAATACCACTACCTGCTATATAAATGACAGTGATAGGAAGTTATTAAAACATCATCCGCATACATTAAAAGATCATCCACATAAACTAAGTGGGAAAAATACGCATTATTGAAGCTAACTCAAAAACTGCCCAAGCAAAAAACAATATATATATATGGGCCCACCCTTGTGACATTTCCTTTCCAACAAAAAAGTAATCATCAAAATCATCGATTCATAAACGAAGAAGTTATCCGCGAACACACATAAAAAAATGTATACATATATACGTATATACGGTCAAATTGAGAAACCTTCTCCTTTTTTGAAGTCGGTTAAAAATCGACCTGATTAATGCTTGATCCTTTTCTGTATGAGAAAAGCCTTTGCGCTGCAATCTTCAACACAGTACAGGCTTATTTTTAACCGACAAAAAAGGAGTAAATTCTCAATTCGACACCTACGAGTATATATACGAGTATATATTATATTATATTATTTTTTCATCTCGGCACCCATGAATTTATTAGGATTTTTTCGTGGGCATGATAAATAAATTCATGGGTGCCGAGACGGGACACTATTGTTCCAAAACTACTGTTTAAAAAATATATTTATCGATATTTTTACCTTTTTGTTACAGTCCATGGCTGGATTAAAAAATATATAATGATGTCACACCTGTTGTTGAACGAGTTAAAGTTTATGGCTTAACACGTTTTGATATAACCGGTATTCATCTAATTTGGAAAACAACGGGTTTTCCTAGTCTGGCCTGTTTCCTGTCCAACCAACCTCCGATTGAGACCCTAAACTATGAATGTAAATACTTGTTTGTGATCCTCAGGTCAGACAATTTGGTTTTTACATAGGAATGCGGCTGTTATTACTTAAGCTCACTCCATCGTCGACTCTGTCTCTGTCGCCTCCGACCTAGACTAGAGTCAAGAGCAAACCCATCTTAAATAAATAAATTAAAAAAAAAATAGGAATTATCAGTTTCAACGGCAAAATTTGGCTGTACACTTTTGGCCACCCGTTTGGGTACATGCGTATTACGTTTGTGTGACGCAGTACATTTTTGATTAATTTACATAGTCTGAGGTTAGAACGAGTGATGTTTATGCAATATACTAAGTGTTAATGTGTTTATTGTTTACTTTATAATTAGTCCGACTGTTCTGGAACCAGTAGGAGGTCTTAGAAACAACTAAGACGCTTTGAAATACGATATATGAAGATGTAGGAAAAGGTCAAGCAAACTGGGGTATGACTATTCATTACACTAATTATTTCAGTAGGTCAAAGAATGTCCTACTGTAAATGCAACGTAATACTTTCTGTTTTCATCGTAGCTATATGCACAGATAAGATTATCATCTGTCTAGCCATTTCCCCACTATGTAAACGTCAGCTTCGAGTCTGACCGAATGCAGCTGAGTATCAGTATTTTACATGGAGCGACTGCCTATCTGACCTCCACAACCCAGTTACTGGGTAATACGATACCCCTTGGTAAGACTGGTGCTCAGACTTTCGGGCTTTTGACGACCCGTAACGACTGTCAAAGATTCAAGAATGACAGCGGGGACCAACGGCTTGACGTGCTTTCCGAGGCACAGGGGTCTCGGCATGTAAAGATGGTCACCCATCCACGGACCGACCGTGGCAAACGTAGCTTTACCTGAACGAGCGACCCGTGCGGCTGTTATTACTTTACGGAAGTCTAACAACCAGTCTTACCAAGGGGTATCGTATTACCCAGTAACTGGGTTGTGGAGGTCTGATAGGCAATCGCTCCATGTAAAATACTGGCATTCTGCTGCATCCGGTAAGACTACAAGCTTACCCCAATATGGTTGGGAAATAGACAGGCAGATGATGTCGTTTCCACCTTCTATAAGGCTGAACAATAAAACTCTGTAATCTGATGGACCTAGATTATAGATACTCCAAGAAAAGGGGCATTTTTCATTTCGGAAAATCAAACACTTTTCACGCATGTGTAATGATTATTTTGCTGTTACGAGTAGTGGTAATATTGGTAGTATTTTATTGCTTCGCTCGAGTATGCATCTTTAAAATTTTAAGAAAAATAGAGCGTTGAAAAGAACACGAAAATGACTCAACTCAAGTGATTTCATAGAAAGGAAAAAATCTGTTTGAAGATCTTCAGCGGAGAACGGATAAAAACTGGCACGCTTTTAAATAAAAAGTGTTAACAAAAACTTACCTACACATGAAGAGCGATTAAATTGGCCATTTATTTGGAACAAAATAAAACTTTATTGTTTTTTTTATTATGCGATAAAAACTCACTACTGTTTAGTGGTGGCAAGCGCTACTGCTAAACATGAGGTTCGATTCCCAGGTCGGGCAGTGTTATTAGGTGTATCTATCGGGAATTTCTCAGTACCAGTCCGGAGTCTGGATTTGTGCAATTTGTGCAATTTGTGCAATAGGCTCGCCCGCTATTACATGGGACTTTAACATAACTGATGAAATATGTAGGTAGGTGTACTATATGTAAAATAGGTTCATATCTGCCTGACTCTCGGGGATTGCAGGCGTAATGTTATATTTTTATTTTGTCATAAAAACTCAATGAGTTTCATAGGCATGGTTGTAGTTACTGTACCTGCACGATCTACCTAAAATGTCGATGTTTTTTTCAAGTTTTATAGTGGCTATTGATTGATTGTTTATTGATGAACGATATCTTCCTAACTATCTCATTTATCTTGCTTCGTGATCTATTAAGATTTTTTGCCCTTTCTAAAGAAAAACGTAGAGCTACTGTTCTTTTATATATCTAACTAATAATAACTACTAAACGGGTATAAAAAAGGTCCAATTAACAGGTATGATTATTAAAATGTGACCTTTATACCATAGGGAAACATTAAAACTACTTTACAATTACTATTATAATATACTATAAGTAATATCCTATAAATTACAGTACATTAGAAGACATTCATAAATACAATCCCATTTCTTGTTTTTTTTTTTTTTTTAATACTTATAAACAGCAATGTTTTAGAGAACGTTGTCCTATTTATTTTGCTCGCCAATGTTTTATGTAATAAAAAGTGCGTTGACACTCCGCTGGATGAGTCGTTGTCATCCAACGAAGTGCGTACAAAAATAACGTTTCAATGGCCAGGTGTGTATTTATTTTATTGACTTGATCTACTTTTGAATGAGTTGATGTGAGTATTTTTGACGGGGTCCTAGATTTTTTTAAAATATTTTTCATGATTGTGTAGAAAAACATAGTGTAAGTTGAGTTGAGTCACCTAATAAAATCCAATAAAACTGGGAATTTCAAACTTTATTGAATGTAATTTAACTAAAAAATTATGGCGATTATTTAACACTTAGCTAATAGGTGCTAGGTACCTTCTAATTGTTTTTTATTAGCTGCGCCCCGCGGTTTCACCCGCATAAGTCTCGTACCCGTAGGAATATCTGGATAAAAAGTATTCTATGTTCTAACCCAGCTCATGGTCTACCTATGTGCCAAACTTCATCCATATCCGTTTAGCTGTTTTAGCGTGAAAGCGTAACAAAAAATAACAAACTAGCTTTCGCATACTAACATTTGCCAGCGGCTTCGCCCGCGTGGATGTCGGAAATTGTCCCACGAGAACCGTACATTTTTCCGGGATTAAAAGTAGCCTCTGTACCAAATTTCAGCCAGTTCCGTTCAGCCGCTAGCCGTTCTGACGCATTAAGAAAAGGACAGCTGAAGTTTAGACATTATTAAAAAATTGGCTACTAAAAATACGTCAATTTACGTCAGGCGCCGACTAATTTGACAGGACTAAAGTAATATTTATCTTCTGTCCTTTTTTAATGAAATATAAAGGAAAAGATGCACTGAACTTAAATTTAGTTTAGTTTGTGAACAAGGGAATCGACGCCATTATAATACTACGTAATAGACTAAAACAGGAGAGGAAAGCCTGCACCCTAATTACTTAACACATTATCGATCAGAATCTGAATCATTTAGAAGCAAATTGCTAATCCATTGCTTAATATGTTAGGAAAAATTGTCTTCTCAACACTGTATAAATAACGCGATGAATGTTGTTGAACTGTCAAAATGAAACAGATTCCGATCGATAGCGTGTTTCGCAATTAGGGTGTTGGCTTCAGAGCCGCAAACTTACGTGACGCGATCTATACCATCAGGTCAGACAGTGGTCAAACGAATGTCTATCAATATAAAAATAATGACTCAGTGCAATAAACATATAATTTAAATTCTAAATAGCCTCTGACGTCACCAAGTCACAGCCGTGACTGGTGACGTGATCTTCACGTAACATCAATCTACGCAGGTTGCGCAATACTCGACAATTTCCGTTGAGTGACGAACTCGCTTTAATGTCACTGTCACTTTCAATTAGTGATGGGACGCTCAAGGTTAAAATTATATCGATACTTGTTTTTTTTTAAATATTTTAAATGGTCGACAACAGCAGATTGCTTTAATAAAATCTGATTTAATGTCAGTGTCAAATAAAAACCTTGATTTCTAGGACCTGATGAAATTATTTATGATAGAGATGATGCCTTAGAAAATGTTTACATACTCTTTCTCTTTTTACACTAAAAAAATCTCTTCTCTTTTCTCTTGTTACCAAGGACTCAATAAATCCCTCCAATTTTTTTTTTATAATTTTATATTGACCTAGCCTTCTTGGATAGCCGTGCCATGGGTGCAGGTAGTTCCTGGCATGGTTACGGGTTGTTTGAAAGAGTTAGCGTGGCCCTGGTATAGGCAACTGAAGGAACACGGGTGGGTTTTAGTCAGTAGAAGCCTGACACACCCTTCCGCTCCGCCCAGAGTGGGAGAAGTTATTTGATAATTTCCCACCCAAAAAAAAAGGCCACTAGACCTTAATTAAATTCTTTTCCATTACAAAATAGTTTGTGATTTATGCATCAATTTACCAGTAACTGCCCTTTAACTGTGAATAGTGGGTAACTTGCCAACAGCTGTCTCGTTTGTTTTGTATTACTGACGATGCTCTCAGTTCAAAAATGACATGGTTTGAGTGCTTCTACTCAAGAGACACGACGTGCTGTGATCCTTTTCTTTCTGACTAGTCTAACCCCGTGGTCACGAGCAACACGCTCAACCGACACGCGTTTTGCGAAAAAGACTGCGGAAAACAAATAAAAAAATTTGTTTAGAGCATGCCACGAGTCACCGCGACCTCACTTGCGGGGAGATGGACGAACAGCGGGTGCGTGTTACTTGACGCGGGTTCCATCTATCTGGCAGAATCTTGATGCTCCGAAATTGATTTGGCATAACACACTTGGCATAATCTTTTTAAACGAATATTTTTAAGGCATAAAAATGATGTAATATAATTATTGTTTAGCCGAATGTTTATAATTATGTCCGAATTTAAATTGGCATAATTTTATTTTTGTTTAGCATAACGATTTAGAGCGACGGTTTTTTAATGTTAAAATATTGTTTTAAAAAGTCAATATGTTGTGCTACAAAAGTTAATGACAGAAACGAATCGCTGCAAAACCGACTCCACGTAGTCTTGTCTGGCCTACCCCTAATGTGTAATTTAAGCCCGCGTAGGCGCGGAGCAGCGCCGGAGCCGTGACAGAAACCATGCCTGCTGCATGTTGCATGCTCGCTTGCATGCTGTATGCTTGCTTGCATGCTGCATGCTTGCTGCATGCATGGTGTATGCTTGTTTGCATGTTTGTATGCTGCATGCTTTCTGCATGCATGGTGTATGCTTGTTTGCATGCTTGTATGATAGATCTGGGTTTGAAATGTATGTCAAAAAGCGATTCTGACTGTGAACTTTCTGCGATATGATGGTTCTACACATATATGCCTAAAGATGATTCTGACTTACTAAATTATGAGTTTTGTTTGTATGATAAATGAGTGTAAGTATGCCAAACGATTTTCTGCGAAATGAAAAAGGCTATGCTATCCGCTGTTATCCTACTAATATTATAAATGAGAAAGTTTGGATGTTTGTTATTCAATCACGCAAAAACGGCAGAACGGATCTGGATGAAATTTGGCACATAAAAGGTTTATAACCTAGGATACTTTTATCCCGGTAGTACGTTCCCGTGGGATAATTACCGACCTCAACGCGGGAGAAACCGCGGGCGAAAGCTAGTGCAAAATAATATTATGACATAAAAAGTTCTGCTATAAAGGGTAGACCGGCGTGACGCAAGTCGCATCGCTCGAGGCCGTGAACCAATATCTTGCAGGGAATTAATGTGAGAAAAATCTGCAATTTCTACGTCAGCCTGAAATAATGGTTTTCTAGCTGCAGAAAAAGTTTTTAGGGAATAAACACTTTTACAGAACAGAAGTGCTTAAAATTAGGAAAGGGACAAAGCCTTAGTTATACTGAAGTGAACAAATGCGAAAGGGTGAATATTCGAGAGTTTTAACCGCCGTCATTACCTTCCGCCAAAAGTTGATGAAAGAGAATATATTTAATGAAATATTTCAGCAATTCCTGATTCTGGTCCTTAAGCAGATTCTGGGAATTGATGAAATATTTCATTAACTATATTCTCTTTCATCAACTTTTGGCGGAAGGTAATGACGGCGGTTAAAAGCTCGAATATTCACCCGAAAACTTGGACTCTATCTTCGAACTTACAGCACAGCAATTCGAACCCTAATTTTAATTTAATATAGCTTCTGCCCGCGACTTTTTCCGCGTGGAAGTCATGCAAAGTAGTGTTTACCAGACATATTAGATTTTTTTTTAATTAGCACATCATGTTTCAATTCACTACATATCCCCAAACTGCATAATATACAGTATGTTAACCAACAGAGGGCGTTCCCGTTAACCCGCAATAGTATAGCATCCATACATGCTAAAAAAAATATTACCATTCGAAAACAAAATGGTTTTTATTTTTTTTTAATATTAAAATATTCACTAAAAATGCTAAAAATATTCAAAAAAATATAAAAATATTCACTAAAAATAAAAACTAAATTGCGATGTTTCCGTCCTTCAAGTACGCGTGTACAGAGTGTTTCTTTTACGTATCAATTTAACATTTTTAGTGAATATTTTAATATTAAAAAAAATTAAAACCATTTTGTTTTCGAATGGTAATATTTTTTTTAGCATGTATGGATGCTATACTATTGCGGGTTAACGGGAACGCCCTCTGTTGGTTAACATACTGTATATTCATTCAAACCTATTCTGACGCTAAACGACTGCTGAATCAGCACTACCAGTGCAAAAGATTATATTTATTAATTTAGCATTCATTATATTACAGGAACCTAGGGATAGCGCGAATTTATAAAGTCTAGACAATTAACCACCAACTTGGGGCAAAACTATGTGCTAACAAGATATAACTGTCAGTGCTATATGTACTCGTAAGACACATGCGTGAAATATGGATAAGAAAAATTTGTAAAGTTATGTCTAACGCGGATACTAACTGAGAATCACGCGAAAACTATGAAGCGTTTGTTTATGAAACCTTCATAATTTTCAAGATAATATAATTATTTATCTTTTAGTCATCACTGAGTATCACGTAGTAGTAGAATTAAAACTCTAAACTGTCCAAATATTCAAGGTAACTGAGAGATACCAACTCGTAAAGTCACGAAACCAAATAGAATCGAATCTGATAACCTTTTCGGGAAGCACATTAAATTGACCGTGAATTAAATTTATACCAATGATAAACCATAAACTGTTATCGCAAAATATTTTTTTTTTATTAAAAAAAAAAGTTAAAGTTATGCAAATCAAATAGCATCGGAAAATCTGATATAATTTCATCAAGTGGAAACAAGGCCACATTTTCTCCATGAAATATTACGTGCAAAGATGACGTGATTCATCATCACTTTCCAAAAGAATGATACATTGCAATTGCAGTTTACAAAGTAGACAGATTGATAAATAGGTCGCTAGTGATATTAATAGCTCACATGATTGATTCGAGCGAAAAACGTTTGCACAATTATTTAGGCCAGGGCGATATGATTGATTCGCCGAAAACGTCTTTCGACTAAAACGAATGAGCCGTATTTACCTACTCATTTAGTGAAATGTAAACGGTTTTTTAGTGTTATCATTATTATTGTGTACATATTAAATTTAGCGGCCTACAAACGATCTTTGAAGGTTGCTCCATTTCTTTTACAATGTTTACTTTCTTTGTAGTTTCAGGTCGCTGTTGTGTTTTTTGCGAAGGTACTATTTAAAGTAGGTTTTTCTTTGAGGTTATTCGCACAGAGGTTCGATTGTATGACACATACTGAGTAATCGAAGTCTGTGGTATGTTTGTGTGAAGTTTTTTTTTTTTTAAATTAGTGCCTACTATGCATAGGTGCATTAGATCAATATGCAGTCTCAAATCAAGGGAAAGTTGCAAACCGCATTTCAAACAACTTAAAATACTAACGTTACCGTGTATTTATATTTACGAGACAGCATTGTTTGTCAAGAAAAATAGCGAACTGTTTAAGAAAGCTTCAGAGCAACGATATAGATCGACAAGACAAGAATATCGTCATGAATTATGTCTAAGACCCTCAAAAACCGCCCTTATGCACAAAAGCATCCTCTGTATGGCCCCGAAGATATTCAACAAAATACCAAATGATATTAAAGATCTTAACTTGACACAATTTAAACGGAGATTAAATAACTTATTGACTGATTAATGCTATTATACCATTGACGAATTTCTTTTTGACAAAATGTAATAAGTAAACTAAATGATGATTATGTATTTATGCTTGACAATTCAAAAACCTGACTTATTAATTGTATTCAAAATCATTTTATAAAATAGATTGTATTCGAAGTACCTGAAAATTGAAATTTATGTTAATTTGTATGTAATATTGATCTTATATTCTTAAATTGCTAAATAGTGTATGCCCTAATGGGTAGTTTTTTGAGTTACCATATCCTAATTATAAGACCTATTGTATCCCCAAAAAACACACTAATAAATACTTTGACTTTTTATGATCCTTTGTTGGTTGAAATAAACGTTTCTATTATTTATTAGGTTCTGCCCGCGGCATCGCCCGCGCGGATGTCGGAATATGTCCCACGTGAATGTATTACCGGAATTAAAAGTACCTACCCTAAGTGTTAATCCAGCGGGGCAATTGTCCATAGTTAAAACGAAAAGGATTCAACCCACATTAGATGTAATGTGGGTTGGATCCTTTTCGTTTAACTATGGACAATTGCGTAACACACTATCAATCGGAATTCAACTATCAATCAACAACATTCATTGCATTATTTAATTTGTCGATCGTACGGTCCGTGGATGGGTGACCATCTTTACATACCGAGATTCCTCCGTGCCTCGATGTCTCGGCTGTCGTTCGTGGATCTCTGACAGTCGTTACGGGTCGTCAGAAGCCCGAAAGTCTGATAACCAGTCTTACCAAGTGGTATCGTATTACCCAGTAACTGTGTTGTGGAAGGTAAGATAGGCAGTCGCTCCATGTAAAATACTGGTATTCAACTGCCTCCGGTTACACTGCAAGCCGACCCCCAATATAGTTGAGAAAAGACTAGGCAGATTGATTTGCGTTGTCAAGCACACAAATTTTTCGAACGTATGAAGCAATGGATTAGCAATTTGTTCCAAAATGATTCAGATTTCGATTGATAGTGTGTTACGGAATTAGGGTGCTGGTTATAATCGCTGCATCAAGCGAGTCTCAACGTCACGTCACGTTGGTGCGAGTCGGCTTGAATTTATTTTCTCGCGCGTAGTTTTTAGGGTTCCGTAGTCAACAAAGAACCCTTATAGTTTTGCCATAGAGTACGAGTACCACCTGTAGGTACACGTAAAGTGGGGATGTTTTTTTTTTCTCGTCTATCCCATGCTGCGGGGTATCTTTGGATAGGCCATTCAAAAATGTCTGTGAAAACCATTTTTCGATCCGTTTGCGTAAAATTAAGCTTTAAATTGCTAATTTTTGTTAGAGTCAAGTGAAACCCGCCCCTCCGCCCCCTGCCAGATTGCTTTTGGATATGTGAAAAAATTCACGGCAGTACCATATCGAAATTGAAAACTATCACAGCTAAGTAGGCTTTATAAGTTTACGAGTAGGTATTAGTCGACCAACTTATAAAAATGACCCCGGGAAGTATTGAATGAACTACGGAACCCTTTTTTGTGCGTGGTCTGATACGCACTTGGCCGGTTTTTAATTTCAAGATAACTCCTAAGATATTCATTTAAATTGTATGATGTAAAGGGCTATTATATTGTGTATGAAATGCTTAAGGTAAGTAACGTATTTATTTTGATCCGTCGAAATTGCTTTTGCAAATACCACATTATACGTATATGTGATATTTTTTTTAGAAGTTAGAATGGATATAGTACCTAAGCCATCCTTAAAAGATACATATGACATCGCGGACTTTTTGTAGACCTATAAAAGAGAAACAATCCCACTATACATTGTTCTCAAACGGACTAAGCAGCGTTTTCGATGAAAGCTCCCAGACGGCTTGATTTTTCCGACATCTTCAACAATGATTGTTGAAGATATTCCAAGCCCTGATATTTCACTATACCTTCCGCAGGAAACACTCTGTTGATAGATGAAAACCTCATGAAAATCCGTTCAGCAGCTTATGAGATCATCGCGAACATACATACATACAGACCGACAGACGCGGCGGGGGACTTCGTTTTAGAATACTGCCGTAAGAAAAAAGGACGTAGGTATCTACAGAAATATTGAAAAGAAGAAAAAATTTTTGTCCTGTTTAAACTATAAGATACAAAGGCCGATGTGTCATGTGTATTAGTGGTAGTAGTAGTATCAAAGTAGTATAATCAAAGCGCTATTAAACTTACAGGTAACTCTGCTTATCATGCTAGGAGCAAACACATAGACATCCGTCATCACTATGTACGGGACAGAGTGGCATCTGATGATATTGCTGTCGTGTACATAAGCACGGACTCGATGATCGCTGACTATCTCACTAAAGCCTTGCCAAAGCCGAAGCATTACCAGTTCCTGGAAGGCATGGGCTTGCGTTCAAGGGAGGATGAAGGAATAATATGAACGCAACCTTCACGAACGTGACGTTCTGCCTATCTGTCAAACTGTTTATTTTTATTATCTGTTCTTCCTGTCTTGTTCGAAATACATGCTTTGCACAAAGATAGCTCCGCTTTATCATTTTAATAATTCTCTTACTAATCTACTCTAATCTATTCAATCCATACCTAAGTTTTCATCAGTATATAGTCTTATAGTCTATCATAGTCTTCATATGTAGTAAGAATTATTAGGTTTTCGTTAAGTTTGTACCAATTTAAAAGTACTGGTAGATGTGTCTTTTTTTTGCTGATTCTGAATACAATAACTCCATTTCGAAAAAAATGTCAGATAGTGTACGTCGTTTTCCTTATGACGTCAGAATAGGTATGTAGTGATAGTGAAGTGACAGTGATTTATCGAATTTGCAGAAATAACGTTTACTTACTTAAGGCGATCTTTTTCTGGATTTTTAAATTTTTTTTTGTGTGTTTTTTATGTGAAATGACAGCGCCAATCTTAGCCATTTACGGCACACTTGTTTGGCAAATGTTGGCGTTACTTTGACTATAAAGAGACCTTGGAGCAAAGACTAAAGTAAACTTAAATCCTTTTTACAGGCTTTTATTTAGTTTCACCTGTCCCGGTGTGTCTGTCTGCCTGTAATCTAATCTTGCAAGCACTTGCAAGATACATTTTTTTTTTGTTTTTATTTGTGATGGGTTTGCTCTTGACTCTAGTCTAGGTCAGAGGTGACAGAGACAAAGTCGGCGATGGAGTGAGCTTACCCAGAAGAAGACTGTTCACTCTCACTTTGACGAGATTAGAGTTGTATGCGCTCGGAACCACAGACGCAGGCAGTGAGTTCCACTCTTTTGCTGTCCGCATTATAAAAGACATTTGGAAACGCTTAGTGCGAATTGGTGGGATATCAACCAGGTAGATGCGTCTAGATATCCGATAGTAGAAGGGGGCCGGTGGAAACAGGTCGTGGAGTTCTCGGGCACACTCACTTAAGTACAATCTGTAGAAGACCGACAAGCAGGCAACCTTGCGGCGATGAGCCAAGCTGTGAAGCTTGGCATCCACCAGTTCTACATCGCCAATGAGCCTCTTAGCTCTGCGTTCTACCGAGTCAAGTGCAGCTAGTTGGTACTTAGTTGATGCATCCCAAAGTTGGCTACAATACTCCAAGCAGGATCGGATTGCAATTAATCGGGATTTGTGCCCAATTAATTGCAATGAGCTCCCCATTACATGGGACTAAATATAATTTGCGAAATGTTGTTGCTCTGCCTACCCTTCAACAGTAGGTACCTAATACAGACGTGATGACGTTGCGTACAAAGTATTACCAAGGGCTACTGACGAGTTATTTATAGATACTATGATAGAGATACCTACGCTACCATTAATTCTTAGTAACCCTGACATCTTTGATTATGTTATTTTTATTCGGAACTGTTTGTTTATTCGGTAATCGTACAGTCGTAACTATTGCCTACCAAAGGGCTTCCGTGTCTCGTTAACGGTTTTGTTGACATAATATTGTGTTCGCGGTCACTGTTTTGAATGTATATACACGTACTTACACATACATAAACTAATGCATTATTCCCATGGGTGTAGCCACAAAACTACAGAACGCCACCTGCTGCACAGAGCTTTTGGCTTTGTATTTTTCTTTACGGACTTTTTCAATACTTTTCGTTGTTATTTTCATCATATTGCTGTTAAGTAAAAAAGCTACCGTGTATAAACGCTCTGATCATCTATGAACTTTAGTAAATTAATCATAATATCAAATTACTTGTTTATATAAAAAAAGTAGGGAAATAGAGGAAAAAAATACTCGAAAAGAGGTAACTTTGCAAATTTATTCTATCGAGCCTACTTTATCAAATCGTGTTTCCTTCGTGTATAATGTCTAGTTTATAGGGTTACTGGTAATTACATGATTGTACTCATGATAACAAACAACTTTTACTATGGGACCCAACCTGAAACCGCGAAGAAAATCAGCTATTCCATACATTTTGACGAGTTATGCGAACGTAATTGTAGGAAGCAGCTGATTTTATTTCGTGATTTCAGGTTTTATTGGTTTGGTTTCGTGATTTCAGGTTATAAGGAGCTCGTGGCTAAGTAATAACAGCCGCTCGGGTCGATCCATCAGGTTAAGCTACGCTTGCCGGGGTTGGTCTGTGGATGGGTGACCATCTTTTCATACCGAGACTCCTTCGTGCCTCGGAAAGCACGTTAAGCCGTTGGTCCCGGCTGTCATTCGTGGATCTTTGACGGTCGTTACGGGTTGTCAGAAGCCCGAAAGTCTGACAACCAGTCTTACCAAGGGGTATCATATTACCCAGTAACTGGGTTGTGGAGGTCAGATAGGCAGTCGCTCCATGTAAAATACTGGTATTCAGCTGCATCCGGTTAGACTGGAAGCCGACCCCAACATAGTTGGGAAAAGGCTAGGCAGATTGATTGATTTCAGGTTTGGTCCAATACTAAAGTTAGTTTGTTATTATGAGTACAATCATGTGTTTAAGTATCGGTCACTAATTACCAGTCACCCTATATATCCCCAATAATACCAATATATTTCTCTAGATTTAATAAATGATAAATGATTTTTATTTCTGTAAGTAGGTTTGTACAAACACTTTTACAAGTCAATCATGTTTTGTTTTTAACTAGATGAGGTCAGCGTTTCCTATCTGACTACTCTAAGAAGAAAGGCCGAAACAAACTCAGAGGTCACAGTCTCTTAAAAAGTGCAGACATAATCTTGGTCACTTCATGTGAAGACCATATAGATATTGTCTGAAATGGTCTTTTGAGGAAAGAACCACACAGATTGAGAGGACCTGTCCAGTCAGTTCACGCATTTCACACTTAAGGAGCTCAACGATTCGACAAACAATACCAAAGAAAGAACATTTGGGTAGGCCGCATAAATTACTCAAACTGCCAGACCATGATTAAAAATAACTGAGAGAAAATATAAAACAAATGACCTACATAGTCTTCACATTCACAATAATTAATACAATATAATACTTTACAAAGTAAATAATTGTTTACTATTTCAAACAATGGTTAAAAAAACGTGTTTGTAGGCATAAAAAAGCTCGGTCCTCTCCTTTGCTTAACTCCTTTTGCTTCGTTACGCCGCGCTGTTACTACGCGCCTGACCTTTCTGAAGGACATCACCAACAAGGTCATAATATGTCCTTCTAGACCCTAGGACATATAGTGACGTCATCGGTAATGTGGAGACACTGGAAGGGGACGTTTCCACTCACATCTACATTTTGTTAGTCGCCTTCATTTCAATTAAATCAATTTATTTATATCTATGAGAATATGACAGGTGTTTTGTGGGCATAAATAAATAAACAAGCTTGTTTTGATGCTCGGTCGGCGCCATGTTGACAGAATAATGGGCTCAGTGCTTTATGTGCGGTAAAGGTCACAGGTTCAAATCCAGCTGCCAGAAACATTGACAACATCTGCCTTATTGGCTTATGCTGGGGCCACACCAACGGGAAATACCGTTGATTATCGCGATGATGGACGTTAAGCGTAGGTGTGTTCATTCATATCGCGTCCATCATCGCGATAATCAATGGCGTTTCCCGTTTGTGTGGCCCCAGCATTAGTGATAGGTAGGTAATTAATTTAATTAAGTACATAATAAAGACATGTTGCGCCGACCTCATATAAATTGGTACAAGGGCAGGAGAATGATGATCACGAGATATAAAGTTCTTACAGATTCTACTTTTTTATTACTTTTTTTTTTATTTGAGATGGGTTTGCTCTTGACTCTAGTTTAAGTCAGAGGTGACAGAGACAAAGTCGACGATGGAGTGAGCTTACCCAGAAGAAGCCTGTTTACTCTCACTTTGAAGAGATTGGGGTTGTATGCGCTCGGATACACAGACGCTGGTAGTGAGTTCCACTCTTTTGCTGTCCGCATTATAAAAGACATTTGGAAGCGCTTTGGAATAGCAACTAGGTAAGGATGGTAACTGGTAGTGTCTTGAATAAACCAGTTTACCACAAACAATTTTAAGTAAAGGCTTCCGCAGACAGGTTCTACTTGAGTCGCTTTGCGCCTGTCTGCGTTAGTTTTAACTTTTAACTCGGTTTCTGAATTGAAAATTTGAAGTTGAGGACTTGTTAAACTCTGATTATTCCAATGTAGCCTGCGAAATGCAATATTTGGCTTAGGCTCATCACCACGCTATACCAGAACCTTAGGAAACTGGAGCCTGAGGTAGGTACAGTATCCTGCTAGGCATGGACTTTAGTTCTATAGAATTTAGTCTAGAATAAAACCCACCGAGATCCTTTTCCCCTGAATTTTGCGGTCGTCACCTGTAGTTCCCTCATGCCAATGCCTAGTTTGACAAGATCTCAAATTAAAATTTTCTGGGTGGACAAGAAGCAAAATGCATTGTTGATTAAATAAACCTAAAGTTATAATTATGTAGGTACCTAAGTATTTTTGACGACATTATCTCATTTCCTTGGGAAGTGTAGCCTAAAATGATAAGGATGGATTTTGACAATCTAATTTTTAGGCAATTTCCTGCCAAAAAAGTCTTATCGTAACTGTATTTGTAACTGAATTAAAATGTTTATTTTTATGAAGTAGATAAATAATCGTTTAAGTGCAGAGAGAGACCTATAAGTACATACCTAATTAATTATATGCTTGAAAAATTATATCTCGTATAGAAGATTTATATTTTGCTGACATTTACGGATTAAGAATAAATAAATCATATATCCTTCATTATATTTTTAGTATGAAACAGCTGAGCAAAATAATTAAATCTCTGTTTTATAATTTGATTTTTTTGTGATATACATTTTTTTGCTGACCACACGAATGTCAAAACTGAATTATTACATACCTAATTAAAACGTTTGTCGTAAATCAAGAATGATATTTTAAATAACATATCAAATGCGAGCTACTCGTTAAATTAATTATAATTACGTTTTTGGAGCTCTATGATTGTAAAAATCATCATAAAGATAGACTTGTTTATAAAATTGAAAATTCCTTACTTCAACTTCCTTATACAACCACCTACATTCACACAACCATCACACATATCACCACACACATGCTACCCCCATTGTAATCGAAAAAAATAATTTATTTTTTATTTGTTATGTATTTGCCATTCTTTATTTTTTGTTCATTTTTATTCCAATTTTGTGTTAAAAGTATAGTAACAATGAAGTATAAATTGTATCTAGACTAAGCCCATATATACGTATACTGATCCATGTAACTGGAGAAAACTCGACCCCCGTCATACAGGATGCCCTAGTTCAGGGGTCGAGACCTCATTGATGTAACGAACGCTGAAGTTTTTGAAATAAAAATTACTTACTTACTTACTTATATTAATTTATTTATTTGCAGGGTGTACTGTAAATCACACAGGACCTAGCCTCTAAATAGCAAATGCTTATTTTTTTGTTAAATTAAATTATATTTTTACTAGCTGTCGCTCGCGGCTTCGTCTGCGATCCAGGTTGAATAGTAGCCTTTGTCCTTCTCCAAGTCATGGTCTATAACTTTAAAACAATTTATTTTAAAATTATTAATAAATATATTTAAGTCCCTCACAGTAAGCCCTTTCATTTGATATGTCACACGGTTGCAATTTTTTTTTTCTTTTGTGGCCCCCAAAATTGTCTCGCATATTCAAAATTCATTTATATACGGTACACGTCCGAGTTTAGGTCACAGAAATTCATACGTGTACCAAACAACTTAATTAGTCCATTAGATTCGGAGAAAATTGGCTGTGATAGACGGACAAACAGACAGACAGACACATGAGTAATCCTATAAGGGCTCCGTTTTGCCTTTTGAGGTACGGAACCATAAAAAAATGCTTTTGAATTGTACGTAACTGTAAGGTGGTCCCTTCCACGGTTCGGGGTTCAAAGAATGCGCGATGCGAATCAATGCGACGTCACATCGCAGACTGACTGTTAATTTGCCCAGCCTTTTCCCAACTATGTTGGGGTCGGCTTCCAGTCTAACCAGATGCTGCTGTATTTTGCATTGACCGACTGCCAATCTGACCTCCACAACCCAGTTAAGTAAGGCTGGTGGTCAGACTTTCGGGCTTTTGACGACTCGTAACGACTGTTAAAGATTCAAGAATGACAGCGGGACACAGGGGGTCTCGGCATGTAAAGACCCATCCACGGACCGACCGTGGCAAACGTAGCTTTACCTGAACGATCGACCCGTGCGGCTGTTATTACTTTACGAAAGTTTAACAACCAGTCTTACCATGGGGTATCATTTTAGCATCACGATACCCCTTTTGCTCCTGATTGTACTAACAATGAATACCTAATTGTGTAATAAAACGCGTTACAATACATTTTGTAGTCAGAACACGTCAAGTTTTACACATTGTTACATTGTTGAAACACTGGGTTTTGCCCGCGACGTCGCTCATGGGGATTCCAATAATAGGTAATCAATAAGACAACGTGTATGTATGTGATTTCTGCCTCATGGTCAACGGAAATTGGGTTTTTTGAAGTCAATAGTTTGAGTAACTGAGCTGGATTGTGCTTGAACTGTGTATATACCTAAAAAGAAGAGTCCAGCCGAAAACGATATTCGGCCTGGGCCTGCAGTCTCGACATAAGTATCGATCACTTTACGACCGAATTCGGTCGCAAAGTCCTAGTGGGGTACCTAGACTGTCAAAATTGCTAGACATGCATGTGATTTTTTCGTGTTTGTCATGCAATTTTGAAAGTCTTCGGCCGAATTCGGTCGTAAAGCGATCTCTATCTATGTCGAGACTGCAGCCTCAGATTTGCATTTTCGGCTGGCTAAGTTAGAACATAGTTGTGTGTTCCCGAACGCTTACAACCCGAATCTCTTCAAAGTGAGAGTGAACAGGCTTCTTCTGAGTAAGCTCACTCCGTCGTAGACTTTGTCTCTGTCACCTCTGACCTAGACTATAGTCAAGAGAAAACCCATCACAAATAAAAAAAAAGTTTCAAACACAACTCCGCCCAATTACCCAAAACTATGAAAGACACGTCTGACAGAAATAGAAAATATCAGCGAAGAATAAAACTACATCAGCGACATTCATTATTACTGAAGCATTAACTACAAAAAGCTGAGATTCAATTAAATCTCAAGCTGTTGAAATATTGACATGTAGGTAATTTCGTAAGTAATCCACAACAAAATAATTGCATACATTCGACTTCATCAAAGGACAAATTAACTATTAATTTGAATGTATGTTTGTAGTAATTATTCATTAATTTATATCATTAAGGAACATTATTGATCAATTCAATTTAATTGGTCTACTAAGAAATAATTAAGCTTAGTCAAGCTAAAGTGGGCTAAATCCTATGTCTATGACGTAAGATTTTAGTAACCATGTTCATATAAAAGGTTACTGGTAACTCGACGTATTCCTTGCAGGACGTCATAGTAGGGTTAAGCTGCAACAAATTAAGCCACCAAAATGTTCTACCGACATTCTGTAGTTTTTGAGTTACTTAGATTTTTAGTTTTTTTTTTTTAATGAAAAATCCAATTTCAAAATGATTTTTGTTAATAATTAAAAGTTCCAAAATGCCCAAAACATGGCAAAAATCACAAATTAAATATTTTATTTCTCGTAATTTCTGTCATACTTCATAAAAAAAAAACCGGCCAAGTGCGTGTCGGACTACGCGCAAAAGGGTTCCGTATTTGGGATGAATTTATCCCAAGAACAAACTTAACATTGTAGTTGAACAACATGTTCTCCCATACATTCCAACTGCAAATGTAAGTGTGTACGCACAATATTGAGAGATTTACCATGTTATTTTAAGACTATTGACTTCTTATAAGTTTTCCTGTAATCTATAAGAAGTATAGAAATATATTATTATGTATTTTTCAAAATTTTAGGCTCAGTAGTTTCAGTGGCTCAGTAATAGGGGAGATAAGGGAGAATGGTCAATGTTTGGCTATTTTCTTTAATAACTTTAAAACGATATATTTTAAAATTATAAAAAATATATTTGAGATCCTCACAGTAAGCTCTTTCATTTGATACATCACACAGTACAGTTTGCAAAACTTATTTTTTTTATTTTCTTATTTGCCCTTCAACATTGACGCGGCCGTGTTTGGGTCACATAAATTCATACGTGTAGCAAATTTCAACTTAATGAGTCCATTAGATTTGGAGGCAAATTGGCTGTGACAGACAGACAGACACACGAGTGATCCTATAAGGGTTCCATTTTTCCTTTTGAGGTACAGAACCCTAAAAAACTGTAAAACTACAGAATTTTGGTAACTCTGTATATAATCATATTTATGTCCTTTATTTATTTACTGCCTTTTTTGTCGTAGCGTAGACAGTCGTTACGGGTAGTCAGAAGCCTGAAAGTCTGACAACCAATCTTACCAAGGGCTATATCGTATTACCCAGTAACTGGATTGTAGAGCTCAGGCAGTCCCTCCATGTATGTATGTATGTTTTTTTTACTAAGACAATACGCACATCCTAAAGTCAAAATAAGTACCAAAAGTAAGTACAAAATTCTATAGATTTATGTATGTTTGCATGTTTATATGAATGTATGTTTGTCCAAGCATTTTATTTTTATTGGCTTACATTTATTTCAACTTAGGGAACAGTGCAAGTTTCATCAAAATCGGTTCAGTAGATTTCAAGATAATGGACTAATACGTGTAAGTGTGACGGCCTGGCTTATTGATACAAGCTACGGGTGTGGTGTCAAAGTAAAAAAGTAAAACATCTTAAAACCTTGGTCTAATTCTAGTGCAATATTTATAAAAAAAAACTATTAACTACTTATTACAAACAAATGTTCCAGTTTTTACAAAAAAATAAAAATTCCGAAATAAAAAAATAATAAAAAATAAAATAAAATCGACTTCAAGAAGAAATTAACTTAAAATGATGAAATAACTTTAAATTTCAATTTAATCGGTCCATTAGATTCGGAGGCAAATTGGCTGTGACAGACAGACAGACACACGAGTGATCCTTTAGGAGTTCCGTTTTTCCTTTTGAGGTACGGAACCCTAAAAACAAGATGGCGGCGTTAGTTCAGATTTTAGCCACGCGCCACAAGATCCTTGTACAAATATACTTTTGTTTGCCGTAAACAGTATTTAGCAGTGTCTTGTGCCTGAATAGATTTTTCAGAAGATTTTTGTAAACTTTGACCATGAAACTTGTGAATCAATTTTAATATGTACATAGATTTGTTTCGACGCCGATATGTTGCCATACTTAGGGGCACACTAAATTTAAAAGTGTACTTTGGAAAGGCATGACAAGGAAAGCTGTCTCCATACTTACCAGACAGAAAGAGACAAAGATAGAATCACAATAATGCATGTCCAGCTCATATTATGTCTGAAGGACATCACAAGGATAATATCGTTCAAACTTGATTTTGTAATCGTTTCACTTTAAAAACAAAAACACGTCATTTTGTTAAGTTTGCTTGTTAAGTACAATCGAACACACACACACACTGGAGGCAAACTTGCGGGCGCGCATACATTCATTTAGTAAAATCGTGTAATTCATTATAATATAAGCTATTAAGGCGAAAGCATTAGGGTAGCCCGCGAAATTCAATTTTTCTTACGTTTTTTGCAATTTACAAGTCAGCATTAGGTTGTACGTTGAATAAAATGTAATTCGTGGCCGTAACTAGTATGTATTTACAGAAATAAAATCATTAAATTCATCAATACAACTCTTTAAGACCAGGTAATCCTAAGGGATGACTATTTCATCGAATCTTGACTTTTGAGGATTATATTAAGGAGTTTTATTACTGATTGTTATGATTATAATTCTGTAAATACATATTTGTTACGGCCGCAAATCATACTTTATTCAACATACAATCTAATACTGACTTGCAAATTGCAAAAAACCTAAGAAAATTTGAATTTCGCGAAGCCCCTTAAGGTTCATAAATACAATCAAGCTAAGGGAGTGCGGCCTCTCCTGGCACAGGTGTTTTCACACTTAAAAGAAGAAGTCAACCTCATTATTGTTAAACCAACTTTTGTTATCGAATAAAACATTTTTTAATTTTTTTCTTCGAATACTTATAATCATAAAAAAAAACTTGAAGTATTTAAAATAAGCTTAACTACATTTCTTGTAAAACGGTCGATTGATGCTGATAGAGATAGAGATAGAGGGATCTTTTGTCGCCCGAATGACATTGACAGGGACCCTTGTTGGTAAACATTTTTTGATTTTTTTTAGTGTAATTTTCACAGAAATTGTACTGAAAAAACCGGCCAAGTGCAAGTTGAACTCGCATGGGTTTCGTACGCTGAATATGTCTACCATGTTATCCCAAGAACAAACTTAACATTGTAGTTGAAAAACCTGTTTACCTTTACATTCCAATTGCAGATGTAAAATATTGAGATTTACCATTTTATTTCAATACCGACTTTTTATAGATATCCTGTAATATACAGAGAGTGTTAGGTTAAACGAGGGATTGACTTTAAGGGGTCATTGTACTCATCATTATGAACAACTTTTACTATAGGACCAAACCTGACATCGTGAAAAAAATCTGCAGCTCCCTACATTTTTTATTTCAGAACAGCTGATTTTTTTTCGCTATGTCAGCTTTGGTCCCATAGTAAAAGTTGATCATAATGATGAGTACAATGACCCCTTAAAGTAAATCCCTGTTTTAACCTAACCCTTTGTATATGTAAAGAACCATTCTCTGATTTTTTCAAAATTTTTGGCTTAGCAGTTACGGAGATAAGGGGGCAAGGGTCAATTTTCAACTACTTTCTTAAATGACTTAAAAAGTGACTATTTTAAAATAATATAAAAAAACATATGAGACCATCACAACAAAGCCCTTTCATTTGATATGTCACACGGTACAGTTAAAAAAACGTTTTTTTAGATTTTCCAAATCACCCCCCAAAAGTGACTCTCATATTAAAAATTCATTTATTTACGTTACACGTGTTTGAATCACAGAAATTCATATGTGTATCTTCCGATTTAATTAGTCCAGTAGATTCGGAGCAAATTGGCTGTGACAGACGGACAGACAGGCAAACGAGTGATCCTATAAGGGTTCCGTGTTTTTATTCGGACGTACGGAACCCTAAAGATCCTTATACTGTTGTATCACCGATGACATCGATAGAGTAAGTGTGGTAAAGTACCCTAACAATATGTATGAGTTAGTCTCCATCCGGTCACAATCGGTTAAGGCATTTAGACACAAAAGCGGGACAAACTTAACTCACTTTCACAGCTAACATTTTAATAAAAGGTTAGGTTCATTCACCTAGGATTTAAACTGTATAAACGATTATACATTTGCGGTTTTTATATCAGTTTGTAAAGGTAAAAAACACGTGAAGCAAACAGAAAAGCAGACCGTGCATTGAATATCTTATTAAAGTCGATAACCTTTTTATTTCGTATATGGAAACATCTGTATTCTGTGATACAACAGTACATTGTAAACCTACATTTTCTTAACAGCTCTGACCCACAGGATCAACATCAAACGTGCAACATAGCCAATTGTCATAGCCACCCTTTTCCAACAAAGTAAAAGGTAGTACAGAAAAGTAGCACAAAAAATTCCAAAATAGTGGAATTGTTTGTGATGTATTTTTCAGATACACTAAACCAGGTCCTTCCAAAAGTTGGACTGATGACAAAGTTCAAGCTCAAGTTAATTAATCCAATATATCAATCTGCCTAGCCTTTTCCCAACTATGTTGGGGTCGGCTTCCAGTCTAACCGGATGCAGCTGAGTACCAGTATTTTACATGGAGCGACTACCTATCTGACCTCCACAACCCAGTTATTGGGTAATACGATACTCCTTGGTAAGACTTGATTGTCAGACTTTCGGGCTTCTGACGACCCGTAACGACTGTCAAAGATCCACGAATGACAGCCGGGACCAACGGCGTAACGTGCTTTCCGAGGCACGGAGGAGTCTCGGTAGGTAAAGATGGTCACCCATCCACAGACCAACCCCGGTAAGCGTAGCTTAACCTGATGGATCGAACCGTGCGGCTGTTCAAGTTAATTAATCCATAACAAAAATACATTGGTGTCGAAATATTTGAACAGTAGGTACACAAAAAGAAGCAACATAAACCATTATAAGTAACCTCGTTCCTCACCCATCATCGAAGTTAGAATGTTTATCTAAATTAATAATACTAACTTTACGAACATTAATATTCATAATATTTTTTACAGAACCACGTCCCTAGCAAAAGGCTACAAAAATACATTTAATGTCGAAATATTATTAAGTATAAAAAAGTAATATATAAAACAAGTCAAAGAACAATGGGTACACTTATTTAATATAAGTACTATTTTTAAAATTTTTGTCATTACAAAATTCGTCAATATATTTAATAATTAACAAACCCCTGATTTTATTTTTAAACATGTTCACATTCTGAATAATCTATAATTCTGCTGGTAATTTGTTAAACAGATTGACAGACTGCATGACGAGAGTTTGACAACATTTAGCTTTGCCTGCAGAATAGTAGAAAGATCTTTTCTGCGAGTATTTTTGCGTCTGCGTCTGTATCAAACTAGTTTTAGTTTTTGCTTAAATGAGTAAGGAGAACTTACATATGGTACCCTTAAAATGCACATGGTACCGTTAGAATTCTAACTTTAAGAAAATACTCTTTACATGATTCTGTCTGGTTTAAATTTAAACGAAGCATGGTTCTTAATGCTCGCTTTTGTAAAGTAAAGGCTGTTTTAAACCCGATGAAGGTCACGAGAATCCGCTGGAAGTGGGAAGCACAGGACCTGGCGTTGTGGCAATGCTTTGAGCCTATATCATTAGACGACGATGATGATGATGATACCGAAGTGGCCAATGAGAAGACACTAGTATTTACCGTAAATATGAGGATGATGATGACCACGCTAGACAAACGAGTTGACATTGAGACCGGCAAACAGTCTAGTATTGTGTTATTAAATTCCGAGCACCAGCCAAGGATACAGGTTTATTTTAAATGCCATTTTAACTAGGCATTTAATTATAAATAAGCAGAACTAATAGATTCACGTGGCTTTGACCGGTGCCAATGCAATAATGGTTGTATTGGCACTCAGTTGAATGTCATTGCCTACATTTAGGTAATTGTTAGCTCGAGTTTTATTTTCTGAACTAAAATAAAAACCTGCCTATCTAGGCTATCACGCGTGGGTTGGCAAAAAGTTTTCGACGGTATGACGTAGTCATCACGTCTCTGTTACTCGAAGGAACGGCAGAAGTGTGGAGTTTAATCTTCATGTGATAAGGCCAAAAGATCCGGATTTCTGATGGGAAAACCCAAAACACTTTAACCTGGAAATCGAGCCCGAGAAACCGACGCTGAAAAGCGCGACAGACCAACGAAATCCTTCAAGTCCTCCACAACAGGAACAACAATGAACTGACATAAAGAAAAACCTGGCTAAACAGATCTCCACAATATTGATTAGTACCCAAAAACTAAAAGAAAATGTGTTCGGATGCGCTAGCAAACGTAAATAGTCAATGACGTTACCTATCTCGTAAAAAGCCGTAGATAGGTTACCTTTTTTTTTTTTGTGGATGGGATATCATCAAATAACTTCTCCCGCTCTGGGTGGAGCGGGAAGGCGTGTCAGACTTCTACTGACTAAAACCCACCCGTGTTCCTTCAGTTGCCTGTGCCAGGGCCACGGTAACTCTTTCAAACAACCCGCGACCCTGGCGGGGTAGATAGGTTACCTACCCAACATTCGATGTTCAAAAACGACACAATGTCGAACTATTAGATGACACGTGGAAGTAGGACGGCATGTCGTAATTATCGGGAGCGAAAAAGAGACAAGACGACGAAAATGTGGCTAATTAGCCACATTTTGACGTGTCACTTGTGTATATCTGCGTCTTTTTACTTATAATATCATTGTAAATAGCAGTAATATGCCAAGATCACTTTGAAAATGACGAATTTTAAAAACATGCAGCTTTTAATAATGATGTAATGCAGTGTATTTGTTAAGGTATAGTTGGCAATGTGACACACGTCCAAATGATGTCTCCCAACTGTGATTACGTGAGTAACATTCACGTATATTATCCAAGAATTTCACAATGATACATTCTTCGCTAGATTACCAATAAAGGTAATGGAGATCCATCAGATCATACGTCATCTTTATACCTAAATTATTTTGCGTACTATTATATAGAATCTTTTTTATTTTTTACCGAACAGACAGCTGTGCTGCTGTGGAGTTTGTTGCGCCATTTCTTCCCAGCTAAAGCACTAGGAAGTGGTGAAGGGCACAGCATGCTTGTATCTCCCGAAGGGTTTGGCAGAGGTGTACCTTTACTGCCGCCGTACCTACAGAAATGTCTACTATCGGACATCTAGACGCACTGCCAGTTACCATCCTATCTGGTTGCTATACCACCAATTCGCACTAAGCGTTTGCAAATGTCTTTTATAATGCGCACAGCAAAAGAGTGGAACTCATTACCTGCGTCTGTGTTTCCGAGCGCATACAACCCTAATCTCTTCAAAGTGAGTGTGAAAAGGCTTCTTCTGGGTAAGCTCACTCCATCGTCGACTTTGTCTCTGTGACCTCTGACCTTGAGTAGAGTCAAGAGCAAACCTATCTCAAATAATAAAAAAAAATAATACATTTTTTTTTTGAAACAGAGTAAAAGATATTTTGTCCTGTTTAAAAAACAAAATGCAAAGGCAAATGCGTCTTTTAACAGTACGAATTATTAATTTTTCGTTAAGTTTACGCCAATTTCAAAATATTGGTAGAAGCGTCTCTTTTGCTGATTCCGAATATGTAAATAACTCTATTTAAAAAAAAGTAAGATACGTCTTTTTTCTTTATGACGGCAGTATAGTACACCCACATATCGCCAGTTATGTTTAAGTCCCATGTTATAGGGAGAGAGACTATTGTCATCAACCTGACACTAATCCAGACTCCGGACTTTACTAGTTATGCGGATTAATGCATGTTGCTGAAACAATTAAGTGCAACTTTAGTTTACCACGAAAATGAGGCTCCATAAAACCACAATACAACCCGTATTGCCGGAAAAAAAACCAGTTAGAATAATATTATATAATATAATAATAATAATAACCTGGGACATTATTCACACACGGTCATCTGATCCCAAACTAAGCAGAGCTTGTACTATGGAAACCAGATAACTGATATACTACATATACTACTTTTTTTTTGTAAATACATACTTATATAGATAATTACACCCAAACTCAGGACAAACAGACATGTTCATGCACACAAATGTTTGTCCTGGATGGGAATAAAACCCACGACCTACGGCATGATTGGCGATATCTTAATCAACCACACCAGCTGGCCTATCACTAGCTTCTGCCTACGACTTCGTCCGCGTGAAATTTCTCGTTCCCCCGTCCCACCGCGTCGCATCGCATCACCCGCCCACACTATTACTTCGTTTTCTGAACAGACCAGAAGCCGTGACCAACTTCTGGAGGGAGGTGGGCTGGTTGGAATAAACCCCGACGGCCGCTATGGCTCACGTACAATGGTCCACTTGAAGGATTAAGTGCGGAAACCAAACCCAATAACATAGAACATACTTCGTTTTCCTTAGCGTTCAATCTCACTTTTTTTTTTACTCGGCTCCTATGGGTCATAGCTTCATTTTAAGTAGTCTATAGACTTCCTCAAGAATTGGGCTATCAAATGCAAAAATAATTTTTTTTTCAAACATACAAACAAACAAACTCTTTAGCTTTATTATTTTTGTAATTTCGCATGTATTCATGATGATTTAATCCCTTTATGTATGCATGAATGCCTATGGTTACTCGCTCTGACTCAGGATTCCCCGAGGCTGCCAATACTAACAAGTGAATTGGAAATACGTTTAGTTTCGAAACAAGTATTTCTAGTTTTATCGGATTATCTTATCGGATCAAGTAAAGCTGTGAAGTAGTCATCCTTCCGCTTGTTTATTTAGGTCTACATTTTAGGGCACCTATTCCTAACCTTCGGGGGATACTAACAAGCGTGATGTTATATTATGTTATTTAATTATACATAATTTGCTTAATTATTGTTAGGGTTCCGTACCTCAAAAGGAAAAAACATAACCTGTCTGCCCCGTCTGTCACAGCCAAATTACTAATCACAGTCACTATTGCTCCAAATCTTATGAGCCGATTAAGTTGAAATTTGGTACACGTATGAATTTCTGTGACCCAAACACGGACGTGTACCTAATGTAAATAAATGAATTTTTAATATGGGGGTCAATTATAGGGAGCAAATAAGAAAATTAAAAAAAAAGTGTCGTCAACTGTACCGTGTGACATATGAAATAAAAGGGGCTTACTGTGAGGGTCTCAAATATATATTTTTATAATTTTAAAATAAATTGTTTTAAAGTTATTTAAGAAAATAGACGAAAATTGACCATTCCGAAACTACTCCGAAACTACTGAGCCTAAAATTTTGAAAAAAAAATGCAGAAAATAGTTCTATACCTATAGATTACAGGAGAACCTATACGAAGTCTATGGTCTTAAAATAGCATGGTAAATCTCTCAATACTGTGCGTACAAACATTTGCAGTTGGAATGTATGGGAGAACATGTTTTTCAACTACAATGTTAAGTTTGTTCTTGGGATAAATTCATCCCAACTACGGAACCCTTCATTGTGCGTAGTTCGACACGCACTTGGCCGGTTTTTTTTTTTTTTAAATAATACTATTGATAATATTTTAGACAATAAAACGTTGGAGGCAAAATCATTTTTTATATCTGCCGCTAGCAGCTTGTATGTGCTGGTTTAAAATTTCAAATTACCGCCATGTGAGTGTGTGAGTGATGGGCGTAATCCAATTACACATCGCCCCATCTCCTGTGGGCTTAGCATGACCACCTGTCTATCTCTACGAAGAGTAGCAGCCATGAGACACACATTATTGTCACTATTTTTTTCTGTCTAGTTTTAAGCTTTTTATTGTATAGAGTTAAGTTATTATTGTTTTTTTGTTTTTTTTTTTAATTTTTTTTTTCTATTTGGTTGTTGTGTGCACTTATGGCATGTGCCGAATAAACATGTTTTCTTTTTCTTTCTTTCTAGACAAGCTTTTCTATACAAAGTGACATTTCGTTTCTTCGCTTTTGACATCGCGCCGTAGACATCATTCTACAATTTGTCATTTTGTCTTTCGTTTCTAGCGACTTTTATCTAGGTCCTTTTTTATGTAGACTGTTTCGGAAGAAAGTTTCCCTTCTCAACTGTCAAAATCACACTGATCATTGATAATTGTATAGAGTAGTGAAGACAATATGCGTCATGCTAAAGACAGTAGAAAACTCTGCTCGACGTCTGCAAAGTATATACGGTTATCAACAAAATCATTTTTTTCTCTTCTTTTGCTTATATCTCGAAAACGGTGTGTCCTATCCCAAAAACAATGAAAATTCCCCCCCCCCCCCTCCCCTTTGTAAAACTCATTACCCCATAAAACTCTACATGTAGGTGTATTCCATATAAAACACGTTGAGAACCGCATATTCTCCGGCGCTACTGGCGCGTCTCCGCAGTTGAATTTATATGCGTGACTTAATAATTGTACAAATTGAGAATAAAACAGAAAAAAAATTCTATGAAAACAAAGAATTCTGAGTCGAATTATGTAAAAAAGTGAATTTCGTAAAAGTGCAGTTGACTCTTTCTACTTTGTGGCCGTCGTACTGTCTACACGGTAACCTCTTTTTTGTCTACTCTTCCGTCGACAAGACGCTTCTCTACGGTCCTCGTGCTAAACCTGCTGGACAGACATAACCTGAGGTGCAGTGGTTTTTGGCTGAGATTGAACAGGTGGACAAGATCATTATTTTAGGTCCTGCCATATTCTCCGGCGGGATCTCATGGCGACATGGAGAGTGCGACTGTCGCAGCCCAGCGCTGGGCACGCCACAATTGCGGCGATAAGTCCCCTCTTTGAGGAGTGGTTAGAGAGGCGCCACGGCGTCCTCACCTTCCGCCTGACGCAGGTCCTCACCGGACACGGTTGTTTCGGGAGGTTCCTGTTTCGCATAAGGCGGGAGGAAACGCCCGGGTGTCACCATTGTGTGGATCGCCCGGAGGACACGGTGGAGCATACAGTGGAGGTCTGCCCGGCTTGGGCAGAGCACCGCCGTGTTTTCACGGAGGCGATCGGCGGCGGCGATCTCTCGCGTCCGAGCCTGGTCCAGGCCATGGTGCGGAGCGAGAGTGCATGGGAGGCCGTCACCTCCTTCTGCGAAGCGGTAATGCTCGCGAAGGAGGAGGCGGAACGCGTGAGGGAGAGGCAGCCTCACGCCCTCAGTCGCCGCAGGAGACGCCCTGGGCGGCGGGAATCGATAGCCGATTCCCGGCCACCGTAGGCGCGGTCTTGCGGACGGTGAGTAGTGGGTAGCTCGCCGTCCGGTGAGGACCAGGCCCGGGTCGACGGCGCGTTGTGTTCCACGCGCGCCTCAAAGAGATGTCAGCAAAAGATGGGGTCCAATAGGGCCGATGCCGCTGGGGTCGTGGGTTGTTTGAAAAAGATACCGTGGCCCTGGCTTAGGCAACTGAAGGAACACGGGTGGGTTTTAGTCAGTAAAAGTCTGACACGCCCTTCCGCTCCACCCATAGCGGGAGAAGTTATTTGATGATTTCCCATCCACAAAAAAAAAAAAAGGGTTGGTCCCATAGTGAAAGTTGTTCATATTCATGGGTAGAACAATCTGTGAAAATTTGCGCACTGCTTAAAAAATTGTCCTGTATAATATAATCTATTAAATGTTGGTATCGCAGGCGAGGTCAAACCATTAACCTGAAATATGATGTCCTTTTATTTCTCACCATAACCTGGATTAGAACACAGGATACTTTTTATTCCTGTAGTATGTCCCCTTGGGATAATTTCCGACCTCCACGAGGGCGAAGCCGCCGGCAAAAGCTAGTACAATAGATAACAAAAGTCAACCCAAAGGCAAACAAAAATGAAATTCAAAACTTCGATATTTCATCTGACCTACATATTTCCCCTATCGTTCTCATATCCATTACAGTCCGAATCTGATGAATTGAAACAACATTGACACAATTTTTAACAATCTGGTTCGATTTTATTAATGGCATTGCTTTGCTATGAGGTTGGTCAGACGTTCATTGACGTCATTCTTGTATATCGAGGGTTCACGGGCTATTTGTATTAAGCGACATCCTGGCCGATATTGAGTTATTATCATATCTACCTGCATTAAAAAGTGAAAAGCGTAAAAAATCGGAGATGGACACTTGATTATTAACCGTCGATAGGCCACTTTTTCGTAAAAAATATTGATACTTTTTTACAATGTTCTTTTTTCCGAATAATGAAACTTTGAAATGCTCTCCTGTAAAGTTCCAAACATGTCGCTTAATACAAATAGCCCGTGAACCCTCGATATGATTTCCTTTTGTTATTGCAGTAATTTTATTGGTACCTACTACCTGATTTGATTTTCTATGTGTTCTATGTAATCCTACTAATCCTACTTCCTATCTTACTTAATCAAACTAATGTTATAAAGACGAAAGTTTGTGAGTGTGTGTTTGTATGTTTGTTAATTCTTCACGCAGCCACGCTCAAACGGCTGGACCAATTTTAATGAAATTTGGTATAGACGTAGCTGACACTCTAGATTTACACATGCGCTACTTTTTATCCCAAAAAAATGTAGTAGTCCGTCGTACCGCGGGTAATACTGCGGGGCGCAACTAGTAATATTATAAATGCGAAAGTTTGCATGGATGGAACTTTATTACACAATCACGCCAGAACGGCTGAACGGATTTGGATGAAATTTGGCATAGAGATAGATTATAGTCTGGAGTAGCATATAGGCTACTTTTTATCCCAGTAGTACGTTTCCGTGGGTAAATTTCCGAAATCCACGCGGGCGTAGCCGTTGGCAAAAGCTAGTCCTAACTTAATATTATAAATGCGAAAGTGAAATCAAGAACGACTGAACGGATTTAGATGAAAGGCACACAGATAGTTTGCTATAACGTTCCAATCCACACGCAGGTCGAACTGAGTAAATCGCGTTTTTTTAATTTTGTGGTACGCTTTTTTTTGGTAGCGAGTACAACTAAGTAGTATGTATCACTTCAACTAAATAAATAAACATTATTTTATTATATACTTGTCAAAATACCTAGCTTGGGCTCAAAAACTCAATTTTGACCACCTTGTGGATTGGAACGTTATAGCATAACTACGTCCGTTTATAACCTGGACTAACACATAGGCCACTTTTGATCTCGTTTCTACACATACGTGCGCGAAGGCGCAGGCATAGGTAAGCAGTCAGTCAATATTTTCGGTATGGCCATCCGCTTGAGAAAATTGGTAATTGCGAATGTGATTCCTTCATGGTAAAAATAATTCTTTTATTTGTTCCATGGACAAAGGGTATCCCATACAAATCCAAATTGTTTGTGTTTTTTTTCTAAAGGTTAATAATCAATTATCTGCGATGTAACGAAAACGAGTTTGAAATGGAAAGAGGTAGTAAAGCACTTGATGAAAAAAACAAATTATAAAAAAAACCCGCTGAAAAACACATAACTGAAAAGAGAAAAACGAGCATTAAAATCCATATAATTTTGGTGTTGCAGGCGCACAAACAAAAGTTAAGTACACCATAATATTTCAGGTTATTGGTTTGTCCCCGCCTGCAATACCAAAATTCTATGGATTTTTTCTCTTTTCAGTTATGTGTTTTTGCAGGCGGTTTTTTTGTTTTTCTTTTATTATTTTATTTTATTTCAAGTTTTTCAGTTTTGTTAATATGTATAGATATATATTTGGACAGCACTCATTTGTAACTTTTATTTGATACGAATATTGCTGTAATATATTAAAAAAAAAACTCCTGCCTTTTTTGTATTTGCAGATGCATAATATAAATATTATATAAGTTATGTCACTCCCACAATCAGGACGAATCTAACGACACCTCAATAGACATACATACATACATACTCTCGAAAAACATTACCCTCCTTCTGGGGCAGTCGGGTAAAAAGATTGAGAATCCCTAAGTCTTGTGGAACTAAATGGGCAGGGTCGGCAGTCTCGACATTCGTAACGATAGCTTTACGAATGAAATCGCTCGCTAAGTCCTAATGGAGTACTAAGACGGTCAAAATTGCTTGACAAGCACGAAAAACCATTTACAGTTTCAAACCAGTGGCGGCGAGAACCGTTTTTTTATTTAATCATGTTCTCCAATTTTCCTCGTTATTCAAGGTTAATTTGAAGTGACCAATAATTGTCTTTGAAAAAACCTAACTATTACCATTTTGCTCGTCTAGGTACCCAATTAGGACTTAGCGAGCGATTTCATTCGTAAAGCTATCGTTACGAGTGTCGAGACTGCCGACCCTAGACTGAGAGTTTAAACTGTACACAATGACAGGACACAATTTTATCGTAAATGAGAAAATATTTAATCTTGTTTATTGATTGCTCAACAGTGCATTCATAGAGATATAAAGATACGGGTTATCACGTCACTCAGTAGATAGGCGATATTTCTCGGTGATTCCCTCAAAACTTGACAGAGCTCAATGTCACCTTTTGATGCAAAGTCATCGCGAGCATCTTCAGTATCAAAGAATTGAACGAAGTACTATCCTTCTTTATCAACAGTTTATTTATGACGTGGCCCATACTTAGGAATATGGTATCGAATGATATTATTAGGTGCACATTATATTCATCAGCCATCATGTCACGATCCCGCTGCTGGGACCCAGCATAGGGATCCTCTCGGTGGGAGGAAGTGGACTGTATGTAATCCACCACGCGGCCCCAATGGCCGGGTTCTTGGATGTCGCATGTCTTTGAATTTTTAGTTCAAGTATATCCTCACGATAAATTTCTTCACGATTTTCGTCTGTTTTAATTATTATAACAGCTTATAATAATTGTCTAAAATGTTTCTCACAACAAGACAATGGCTCCGATTCCCTTGTTCACAAACTAAAGTTCAGTCCATCTTTTTCTTTCTTTTCTTTAAGAAAAGGACAGACGATAAATATTAGTTTAGCTCTGTCAAACAAAGATACTCCATAGACAAGTTTAGACGTGATTAAAAAATTGGCTACTAAAAATACGTCAATTTACGTTCGCTTTCTAATTTGACAGGTCTAAACTAATATTTATCTTCTGTCCTTTTCTTAATGAAATAGAAAGAAAAAGATGCACTGAACTTTAATTTAGTTTAGTTTGTGAACAATCTGCGCCAATGGCTTCTTCTCTTGAAGAGAAGAAACGAGCATTGACCGTCACACTTGTAAATTGCGTGACAGGGTTTTCTATTTCTTTTATAATTACTTTCTTTCTTCTTTCAAGTCTCTCGGTTTCCTCACGGTGTTTTCACTGTCCTTACTAGAAGGCGCAGAATGAGACTGAAAAGTTGCATTGATAAAAATGCAACAAGCATCGCACCAACTCGATGCTTCTCAAGTATCGATACGTTTTCAGATCCCCACTCATACCTATGCTTATGGCGGCTTGCCAGCGATGTACCACCTGGGTCATGTCTAAATATAAACAGTCATTAGCACGAATGCAGTTACACGGTTAGTAAACTGTCATAATTGCATTGTGGCTTATGAAAATAACTTGCGGTTTCACGCGATATGATTCAGTTCGCTACGACTTCAAAGCGGTTTGGATTTAGATGTTTTCAAAGTGTTTGGAAAATTGGTCAGGTTTAAGAGCAGGTTTATTTTAAGGGACTTGAAAATGTTTAAGTTGTTTTTGGGTTTTGGACCTAGAGTGGAAACGGGATCCTATTACTAAGCCACCGTTGTGTGTCAGTCTGTCCGTCGCTCCGTTCATCTGTTCGTCACGGAGCTGTATCTTTTAATCGTGATAGGTATAGCACATTGCCATAGAATACCTGTCATTTGTGGCTTCTATCATGGATTACTGTCAAAAAAGAAAGTCAACTAGTACTATCTTTACAAAACAAGGATTCTCTTCAGACCCAGGACAAAACCATGGGGACCCATTTTTGAATTTCGAATTTTATTCTGACTACCGTAAATTCTTAATGCAAACAAAACTAACAACTTAGTATCGAACTATAAAAGTTGCCAGTTTTATAAAAAGAACTTTATTTCAATCATAGTTACGATCTTCTTACAAAAATCTGGTGGTAACAATGACTTAATTCTCTTTGGGTGGTACGGAATCCGCCAGAGTTCAACTTCTGCTTGGCCGGTTCTTTTCCCAAGGCATGGAAAGTTCCTTTTTAAAAAAAATTCTGTAGAGTGTATCCGGATAAGGACCGTTTGTAGAAAGGATATTTATCTAGGCAGGTCAAAGTCAAATCCGGGGTGTAAATCCGCTGCCGCGAGAAATCATGGCACAGCGGACAGAGCTCCTGCGGGATCTCATGGTGACATGGAGAGTGCGACTGTCGCAACCCAGTGCTGGGCACGCCACAATTGCGGCGATAAGTCCCCTCTTTGAGGAGTGGTTGGAGAGGCGTCATGGCACCCTCACCTTCCGGAGGTTGCTTCGGGAGGTTCCTGTTCCGGATAAGGTAGGAGGAAACGCCCGGGTGTTACTATTGTGTGGATCGCCCGGAGGACACGGTGAAGCATACGGTGGAGGTCTGCCCGGCTTGGGCAGAGCACCGCCGCGTCCTCGCGGAGGGGATCGGCGGCGGCGATCTCTCGCGTCCGGCCCTGGTACAGGCCATGGTACGGAGCGAGAGTGCATGGGAAGCCGTCGCCTCCTTCTGCGAAGCAGTAATGCTCGGAAAGGAGGAGGCTGAACGCGTGAGCCCTCACGCCCCTAGTCGCCGCAGGAGACGCCCTGGGCGTCGGGAATCGATAGCCGATTCCCGGCCACCGTAGGCGCGGGCTTGTGGATGGCGAGCAATGGGTAGCTCGCCGTCCGGTAAGGACCAGGCCCAGGTCGACGGCGCGTTGTGTTCCACGCGCGCCTCAAAGAGATGTCAGCACTAGCTGAAGGTCCGCTAGGACCGATGCCTGCCAGGGTTACGGGTTGTTCGAAAGAATTACCGTGGCCCTGGCACAGGCAACTGAAGGAACACGGGTGGGTTTTAGTCAGTAGAAGTCTGACACGCCCTCCCGCTCCACTCAGAGCGGGAGAAGTTATTTGATGATTTCCCATTCAAAAAAAAAGGTCAAAGTCAAATCAAAATCAAAAGTCATTTATTCAAACTAGGCTGAGAATGTCGAACGTCAAAATTACATAAGACAGTCCCCCAAAACGCCCGACCTTCACCACTTTCTAGTGCTTTAGCTGGGGAGAAGAATTGGCGCAACAAACTCCCCAGCAGCACAGCTGTCTGTTCAGTTAAAAATTTGACTCTATACAACACTGCGCATAATACTTTAGGTACATTACGCAACACAAAACATTAAATTCAATTATTTGCTATAAGCTAGCACACGCCAATAAACAAAAAAAGAAAAATGGAAGGGAAATGCAGATCATTACCCAACTACTAAGCGGGTAACAAGTCTTTGACAGTACGCATTAAGGGGTCTTACACACTGCTACGTTCGGCACATTCGATTCGGCAGCCTGAAACACTGACTACCTATATACACGCATTCGGCTTTCATTCGGCTCGTGGCGATCTGCACTCTATGTCCGGCATCTACCCTCGCTTGATTATTTTCGGGTCGGCTTGGCACTATTCGAGCTAAGTCGAACGGCTTTTTCCCGAACATAATGTCTACGTACAGCATCTATCAGAAATGTGTGGTCATATTTAAGGGTGTGGTAACGACTTTCGTCGGTTTCTTTTAATCGTGCAAAAATAATCAGCAGTCCCATACATTTTAATCGAGTAGGTAATGAAATTTTGTATGTAACAGCTGATTTTGCCGCCCGGCTGAGCCGATTCATGCCGACCGGAACATGTGTGTAGTACCCCTTAAGTTCGCATGAAATATGAATTTTAACTACAGTCCGGCCATCGAGAGAAGGCGTTCCTGACACCAGAAATTTGGACAATGTCTAGTAGTCTCACACGACGTCTGGAACAACGCAGCATAGCAGTCACATGGAAAATGTCGAGAATGCATTTTAATCCTGCCTACGGATTCACTGGTGAAGCTGAACTTGAAGGAGCCTGGCGGCGATATCGTTTAAAGAGCCCATCCATTTATTATAACACCCGTCTCTCCACAATTCCATTGCTTACTTTACGGTGCATACTGGGTAGGCTCTAATCCTTATCCTAAGAAGGGCCTGTTTTCCCTACCATTATCGCCCCCCGGTCTACTCCTTGATATACAATGGTCTCTGTTGCACCATGTAACATGAGGCAACAGGGGCTGGTGTGAATCTTTGGGTTCATTCGAGTAATCGAGTCGGGTCAAACCACGCTGGGGTCAGTGCATTTCATTCATTCATTCATAGTAATAAGAATCAAATTCGCAAAACACATATCTGTTAGTATGAACTGGTAACACATTCACTTACTAGACTACTCTTAGTTTACTGTGTCTAGACGAAAACTATTGCTTTTAAATGTTATTTCTTGCACCTACAAGTATAATATAATACGTTACTTTCCTCCCGCCGTTGACTTTCTTTACCAGATTGTCTGCACATATTAATAAACTTTATTTGTGTTATTTATAAATGTTGTTTTTATATTTAAGTAGACCTTGCTGTCTCATGAATAGAGATGAAATTCATTGGAGAGAGAATTTATCAGTTCATGTTTTTATTTCGGATCTTTCGAGCTTTCTATTAGGACTTTCTCAGAAACAGCTTGGAGTATTGATTTCTGTCCAGTTACTAGCTTCAAACTCATTACCTACATAGGTTTGGTTTAGGTATGTACTGTACGGCCAATGAATCATGGCCGGTCTGAACATAGGCTCTACAAACTTTCGCGCATGTCCTCTTCTCACTCACACTCGCCTCATGTCACCACTTGGTTCCTAAAAAATGTTATTGCGCAGCCTTCATACATAATAATTATCTAATGTATTATATGGTACTAAAACCGTCCTGAAAGTATGTATATCACGTTACTGAAAGAATCTTCCAAAATAGTTAATTCGTTTTTGCGAAAATCGCGCACATACAAACATACATACATATTGGTCGAATACAGAACCACCTTTTTTGAAGTCGGTTAAACATTTGATGAGATTCATCATTCGTTTCATTTATTTGTTCATCATTCAGCCACGACTAAAGAAAATATAGGTGCTTTGACACTTTTGACAGGTGCTGGGACCTGACGTCTCAGTGCTGCCATCTAGTGAACGTCATTTCAGAAAACCCTCATTCAAAACTTCAAAAGTGCCCGTAATTAGTTTTATTGAAAAAAAAAAAAAAAAATATCTTTTTTAATTTCAATTTCAGTTACATTCTTTTTATTACAATACAGTATGATCATTTAAGGTTTAGATTACTAATATGTTTTACAAGACATCTGTGTCTGAACTAGATAATTTAATATCTGTATCTCAGACAACAGCACTCTTGCCTATAAATAAAACATTTACAAGCTAACGAGTAAATGTGGCTTTAAACATTATAAAAAAATATGCAAAAAAAAAGAAAAACAGAAGTTATTTATAAAAAGCAGGTGATATAAAATGCTTTGAGTTTGAGTTTTGTGGGAGTGGTAACACACCTTTGATTACATTTCGTGGAATACAGCCGTGTTGAATTAGGCACAGATTATTTTTGATAAGAGTAGATTACATTATGCAAATCCTGTCAACCTTGAATCAGTTGTACTCTACTAAAGTATTGCCCCTGAACTCTGAGTTTGTTTGTATTACCAAACAATTGTTACCAATTCACTGTTTGATCTTGACATCTGATTGATACGTCATATGACGTCGACATACGAAGTATCGTGTACCTATACTAATATAAAAATTACTTTAAAAAAAGTAAAAACCGACTTTAGATACCTAAAACGAATAAAATAGGTAACTTTCATAAAAAAAAAAAAAACTTAACAGCTTCTGAAGTCTGTGCCAAGCTAAGGTTCATTGAACAATTGAAGACACTGACTTCAGAAGCTGTTAAGTTTTTTTATGAAAGTTATCTTATTCGTTTTAGGTTTCTGAAGTCGGTTTTTACTTTTTTAAAGTAAATTTATTTTTCCATTATTAGTTGAATGTACAATTACACAAGCCCAAGATAAACGAAAAGAAGAATCATCAAAATCCTGTTAGAAATTCCGGAGATACAGTACATTTATGCATATAACTTCGTATATAAGTTTAATTACCTAATGCATTATATACTAAAACCTACCTGAAAGTATGTAGATCACGTTAGTGATTGAAAATCATCGAAATTGGTTCATTAGTTTTTGAGAAAATCGTGGACATACAAACGGGTCGAATAGAGAACCTCCTTTATTGAAGTCGGTTAATAAAGAGGTAACATTCTTGAGTTTCTATGTCCCTATATAGAAACTTAGTGTTCCGAACTTAGTGTTTAGGAGTCCGGAAGTTCTGTATTGCTAAGTGTCTTAACAGTGTCATTTAATGTTAAAACAAGACATTTTACACAGAAGAACTCGCGGGCAGACGTTAGTAAAAAATAAACGTCATCTGTCCGGATTTTGTCCGGCCTTGATATTTGTCCGGACTTCTCGACTAAGGCTGACCCCACATTTGGCGTGCGCGATCCTCGGGCGTGCGAGTAGCGCGAGCGCCGCGTGCGCGTTGCGCGCGCGCTGCGCGAGCGTCGGGTGTTACCGCCGTGTGACGTGCATGCAGCGTGCGCGCAACGCGCGCGCGGCGCGCTCGCGACGCTCGAGTCGCGTTCTTACCCCTTCTCCCGCTATCCCCGCCGCCCGCTACTGTTTCGGTTCTTCTTACTGACTCGAGCGTCGCGAGCGCGCCGCGCGCGCGTTGCGCGCACGCTGCATGCACGTCACACGGCGGTAACACCCGACGCTCGCGCAGCGCGCGCGCAACGCGCACGCGGCGCTCGCGCTACTCGCACGCCCGAGGATCGCGCACGCCAAATGTGGGGTCAGCCTAAAGGAATTTTTTCATAAGAAATAAATCAGTAAAATGAGTGCTGAATATGAAAGTTTTAAAAGTAAAATGTCCGGAGTTTTTGCAAGAGTCTGGCTTTTTGTCAGGACTTTCAAATTTTGAAACGGTAACCGTCCCCGACTTGGGCCTGCGTGTAGCATCACGCGGCCTACTCCCTCTCACAGCGATGAGGCTGATTTTAGAGTGCGATATTTTATTATTCTAGACGTCCATTCAAAAAATGTAAACAGGTATAAAGCTGCTAGTTCCGGACCAACCTAATTCCATTTTTAAAACAATAAATAACCTCTTTTAAAATAATATAGGTTGGTAACACCTGCTTTTCAACAATTAATTGCCTGTTGACAAAATAAAAGTGTCAAAAATTACCGGGGCTTCATAAAATAAAGCATGTTTATATTTAGATTATGATTAATCCATGAGCAGTGATTCAAGAGGGAACTGGGTTAAAAACCTCATTATTTTGCAAAGAATTCTTATGTGGCACTGTTTCGTAAACATGAGATATTTTTGTTTATATTGTGTGATAGTTTTATAAGTAGGAATTAGTGTAGTCAGAGATTTGTAACGTAATGTAGGTGCTAAATAAATGTATTTGTGTAACTTATAAGTGGAACATTTCAAATTAATGTTTTTTTTTATTTATTATATTATATATTTTAAAGTGTATACTGTGAGATATCTTTATTTGTTAGTTTAAAATATACTTACAAGGGGAAAGCATCAGGGTAGCCCGCGAAATTCAAATTTTCTTACGTTTTTTGCAATTTACAAGTCGATATTATATTTTACGTTGATCAAAATATAAATTTGCGGCCGTAACAAGTATCTATTTACATAATTATAATCATTAAAGTGATCAATACAACTCTTTAAGACCAGGTAATCCTAAAGAATGACTATTTCATGAAATCTTGACATTTCAGGATTATACTAACTTGAGGAATCATATTACTGATTCTAATGTATATAATTCTGTAAATACATATTTGTTAAATCATACTTTATTTAACATACAACTTAATACTGACTTGCAAATTGCAAAAAAACGTAAGAAAATTTGAATTTCCCGGACTACCCTGACGCTTCCTCCTTAAGTCGTTAAATATTTGTCCCGTTTTAATAAGTTTATAGAAAATAAAAACATAAAAAAATAATCTATAAGTATCAGAAAATAATACAGAAAATGCCATCAAAAGATACACACCAAAGTTCTTTCCGATTTCACAACCTAGAACCTATTTGTAAAGAGGAAATATAACATTTTGCCGCGTGAGGAAGCCGAGAGTAAACCTAAGGCTGAGGCCAAACAAACGTAATATTTTGAGGTGTGTAATTTGTGAGTTGGGAATTATCGCTGCATTCGGTTTCATACTAAAGTCCTGTTTGAGCCATACGGCGACGCAAAATAAGTTCATCACATTTTATAAAAAAAAAAAATCTGCGACTCATATTGCGCGACTCACAGCTCAAAAAAATACATTCATTTGTCCTCAGCCTTATGGTAATGACAATTGCTCACGCGTATCAAACGACGTTTGTCAACACTAAAAATATATAAAACTTCGTAACATATATTTATATGTGAAAAAGATCACAGATTATTTTTTGAAGAGCAAGCGTGTTCACTACACTGCATTGTGAACCAAGTGGTACATTAAGAACCACAATTCGAGTACAAAATATTTTCTTATCCACTTTTCCATCGGTATTTAGGGTTACAAGAGAAAAAAATCACTCACCAAGTATGACAATCTTGAATAACGGTTTCACCAGGGCCGTAGAACTTCCCCTTATATTTGCAGACCAGTGTGTTCGGTTCAGGATCAATGTCAACGATCCCCAGACAAACCTGAGGGTAGTCTGGACAGCAGTCATCATGCCCTAATGTCCTGTTGCAGAATTCATCACAGTAACATTTGCTATCTGAAAAATGAAATAAAATAACATATCAGGAGAAGCCTCATTGGTCTAGTGGTCGTAAGCGCTATTGCTACAGACGTAATATAACAGACGTAATATGTTCGACATTATTCAATTGTTCAAAATTTTAAACTCTTTGACTGATTCACCATCATTGCTTGGTAAAATATCACTGAAATCACACGCTCGCCTGCCCGTACGCCCTCACGTACAATCACTTTTTGTTCCTCCTCGACTAAATAAAACATACACTCGTAATTCATTTATATACCGTTCCATTAACAATTATAATAGAGAATTTATGGATATAGATCTTTTTAATATCTCTCTTAATAGCCTTAAACAAAAACTTAAAATTAGATATTCCTATCACCTAACTTAAACTTACATTTTTTTACTTTGTCTACCTTCACTTTACTTTGTCAACTATGTTGCATTGAACATTAGTTCTGATACAAAAAACTTTTTAGCAAAAAATAAAACCGACTTCTAAAACAAAACACTACAAAGTGAAAAATAACTTTAATTTCGGAAGTCGGTGTCTTTCGTTTTGTATTTTCGTTTTTTGCCACCGACTTCCGAAATTAAAGTTATTTTTCACTTTGTAGTGTTTTGTTTTAGAAGTCGGTTTTATTTTTTGCTAAAAAGTTTTTATTTTTCACTTTTTAGTTGTGGAACCTACCCCACACAAATTCGAATACATAATTGAGCACAATAATTGTAGATATAGCCATGTAAATAACAGTGATAGGAAGTTATTAAAACATCATCACATCATCCATATAAAATAAGTGGGAAATATACGCATTATTGAAGCTAACTCAAAAACTCCCCAAGCAAAGTTAATAAAATTTATATGGGACCACCTCGGAGGTATACCCTTTCAAACAAAAAAAGAATCTTCCAAATCGGTCCATCCGTCTTTGAGTAATCGCGTAACAAACATACAAAAAAAAAAAAAAAATACAGACGAATTGAGAACCTCCTCCTTTTGGAAGTCGGTTAAAAATTAATATGTATTTCTTGCGCGTCTTTCCTTGTTAGGAGTTTATTATTTATTTATTTATTTATTTATTTATTTATTTGGGAAAACAAACAGTTACACAAAAGTTTATTAATTAAAAATACTTAGTATCTAAAGTTAATAGTGTATGTGTAGCTCACAACGTTATCCACATGTTACCCATTCATTTTTCTTTCATAAGAACTAAACTAGGCATGCGAGTGAAATTTACATAACATTATGCTTCGGTTACAGTTATAAAGTAAATTTAGTTTGTTAATTTTTGGATAAGAGTATTTCGAAATTTGTTAGATGATAATGTAAATAGATCAATGTCCGAAAAATTTGTATTATAATTATCTGCTATACGACGTAGAGGTGCGCGAACTCCAGCATTGGTGCGGCAAGATGGGACGGCGAATAGCGGGCGTGCACGCACCTCGCGTCTCACAACAGTCCTAGGTACAACATAACTTAATTTATTTACCAAATCAGAGCAGTCATATCTGCCGCTACATATGTCATACAGAAACATCATCTCTAGGAAAAGGCGCCTAGACTTCAAGTCCATCAACTTAACATCCCTACAGGAGCCACCAGGCCTCAACCTGTGGCGGCAGCGATAACGAACCGCTTTGAGAAATTTGCGCTGTACATTCTCCAAGCTATCTACGTATCTCTTGTATAGAGGATTCCATATTAATACGGCGTATTCGAGTTGTGTTCTAATAAGTGTCTTATATAGATGTATGTAGGTATCAGAATGCTTAAAGTCTGAGGTGGTTCTCATCACAAAGCCATACATACGATATGAGTTATTAATAATTTTATGAATATGTTGATCAAGATGGAGCTTACTATCCAATATTACCCCCAGATCCTTCACTGACGTGACTTCGCTCAAAGGAGTATTGCTTAGAATATACGCACGTTTTATAATATTTTTCTTTTTTGTGAAAGTGATTGATACACATTTAGAAGTGCTTAATTGAATTTTGTTCTTAACACAGTATGCAGAAAATCTGTCCAGGTCGTCTTGCAGTAAATCACAGTCGGAAAGAGTGCGTATTGTTCTATATACTTTGAGATCGTCTGCGTAGAGTAAAAATTTTGAATGCAAAAAACAATTCCAAACGTCATTAATAAATATAATAAAAAGTAAAGGGCCTAAAATTGAGCCCTGGGGCACGCCAGAGGACACAGTGACCAACTTGGATTGATATCCCCTAATCACGACTCGTTGGGTTCTGTTCGTTACGTACGATATAAACCAGCGAAGTAAATCTCCGCGAATCCCGTTATATGCAAGCTTTTCAAGAAGTAACTCATGGTCCACCTTATCAAAAGCTTTCCGGTAGTCTGTGTAAACGGCGTCAATTTGTATCTGTTGATCCATATTATTGAATAAGTAATTTGTGAAAGTTAATAGATTTGTAACTGTAGATCTTCTCTGAACAAATCCGTGTTGTTGAGCTATAATAATGTTGTGTAGTGTGGGGTAAATTGCGCCATGTACAAGTCTCTCGAAAATCTTCGACAAGGCAGACAAGATGGAAATAGGTCGATAATTTTCAACATCTTGTTTATTATAATTATTTTTACCACTATATCACATTGCCGGCACTATAGGTCTATTGTAAGGAACTAATTCACTTAAGAATAATATTGTTTGTAAGTATATGACTGTTTGATGCCAAAATAAAATAAAAAAAATAAATTGCTGAACATGAAGGTTGGATCCGCAGGTCGGGTAGACTTTGTAGTTTTTCCATCAGGAATTTCTAAGTAGCAATCCGGAGTCTGGATTTGTGCCCGGTTGATAGCAATAGGCTCGCCCCCTATTATATGGCAAAATGTGGGTGTCACCTCGTTGGTCTGCGCTAACCTTTATCAGTATACTACAATATTTCCTGCACTACTGGGACGGCTGGAATATGAGCCTCCTGTTTTTGTGAGAGGGAGTGGGTGCTGAGCGGTTTGGTGGATGTCACAAAAAGTTTTAGATTTTTTGATTCTTGGACACGGTTTCCTCACGACCTTTTCCTTTACTAACTTCAAACTCGACCACAGCAATGGTTGCCGCCACAATATGGTACAAAAACCTATAGGCTACATTTCTTGACTTGTTTGCTATCAAGTCATCCTATCGCAGTCCAGTGACGAGTCATGGGCCTCTCCAAAGTCATCCTTCTCTTGCTTGTTTGATAACCAACACGAAAAAATCCAACAAAATGATCTACCTAGAATTCTATGTGAGCAGGCATCCTGTCTATCCTGGCAGCATTGTCCTGTGATGCCACAGTATGGACCAGGCGGTAGGTCAGGTCCAGAATACGCTAGACCTAAGCCCACTGTCCCGCAGAACAGCAGCACAATTGGTAATCTGGAACAAAAGATACGGAAAATTAATTTGACTAACTAATAACTAGCAGTAGTCTTATTTTATTTTATTTATTATGGGACAATAGATAGCTACAATATAAAATGTTTACAAGTAACAATGACATAGGCTCATAAGTAGTAAGCAATATTACAGCCCACTACATTATCCATGAAACTACATACGTATTAGTACTAAGTTATTCATGTTTTTAAATACCATTTTTAGATAGGATGAAAAGGCTGTGATTGCGAAAAAATAATATGAAGAATTAACTGGTATCCCAACACTAGAAACTTGTTTATCGTAGGTGCCGGTCGTGGAATGAAAATAATACATATTTCTAAATTGCTCCACTAAACAGCACTTAGTTAAAAATAACTTTACTTTAAAAAAGTAAAAACCGACTTCAAAATCTAAAACGAATAAAATAACTTTCATAAAAAAAACGAAATCGGTGCCAAGCTAAGATGCATTGAAGAATTGAAGACCGACTTTAGAAGCTGTTAAGTTTTTATGAAAGTTATTTTATTCGTTTTAGGTTTTGAAGCCGGTTTTTACTTTTTTAAAGTAAATTTATTTTTCCATTTCTAGTTGAATATACAATTACATAAGCCCAAGACGAATGAATAGAAGAAACATCAAAATCCGCTTAGAAATGCCGAAGATACTGTACATTTATCCATATAACTTCGTACATAAGAATAATTGCCTAATTTATTATATACTAAAACCTTCCTGAAAGTATGTAGATTACGTTAGTGAAAGAATCATCAAAATTGGTTTATAGGTTTTTGAGAAAATCGCGGACATACAAACAAACATACATACATACATACATGCGGGTCGAATATAGAACCTCCTTTTTTGAAGTCGGTTAAAAAAAGTCGGTGACGTAAGTGACAGCTTAGGTGTCGCTAGGTCAAGTGCCGTTGAAATCGGTGCTCTAAGTGGAATATCTCGATTTGCTGGTAATAGCTAGACCAGTGGAGGCAATGCAACTTCCGAGTGTGAGGTCCTGGGCTCAGTTAGCAACCAACAGTCAGCTCAGTGAGCAGCCCGGAGACTGAATGCCAGGTTAACTGCCATTAGCGCGCCCATCACAATGACTTGGGATATATAATCAAAAATAATGTTAATCAGTTAATATAATATATATTTAAATTATTATTTTTTTCGCTTGCTTATATACCCACTATGTCAGCATTCAAAAAATCATATAAAAAAACCACAATTCCTGGGAGATACATTCATTTGAATAGTTTTATTTTTTTTATCATTACTTTTGGATCAGCCTAGTAGGTACCGGCACCTTAATTGCGTAACACACTATCAATCGGAATCTGAATCATTATGAAGTAAATTGCTAATCCATGGCTTCATTATGTTCGAAAAAATTGTCTGCTCGTAGAGACGCCAGCAGGTCAACCTACCCGAAACTGTCAGATTTTCCCAATCAACTTTGAACACATAACACTTTGGCTTTAGCAATAAAGTCGAAAATCTATTAAATAAATCTGACAGATTATAGTAGCTTGATGTGCTGGCGTCTGTACAATGAGATGAAAATAACGCAATGAATGTTGTTGAACTGTCAAAATGAAACCGATTCCGATTGATAGCGTATTACGCAATTGCCCCGCGGGTACGATTTATTCTGTAAACTCACCGTGAAAACTTAAGTAAAGTGAGCTTATAGTGAGCTGTCAATAGTGTCAATTCCTAGCATCAGGTGAAATGACAGCTCTCTTCAAGCTCACTTCACCTAAGTTTTCTCGGTGAGATTTTTACAGAATAGACGTAATGAAACATCTTTCACGCTCCCCAAACTCCCGAGAGGTCAATGGTCAATGGTGGTGTAGGTCAATACCCTGATGCAGCCAATATTTTTTCAACTTAAACCTCAATAGGTAATCGTAAAAACTCAAAAGTTCTAGAACCATAATGTAAACTGTATGCAACACCAAACCCATTGGCAACGTTATCTGAAACATGTGTAAGAAATGGGTCGTCACACGCAAAGAGTTCAAAGAATACTTGCAGAAGCGACAAGTCTTGTAGGAAAACAAAATATATAAAATAAACTCAAATGATATTAATGGCAGGCAATAAATAATTAAGAATAGTAGATGCCTAGATAGAGCACCGACTGCCTCATTGGTCTAAGGGTTAGTTCAGACCAAGTGGTAAGTTCCTCTCGGAATTTACTGGCTCCATTGAAAATAGGACCGTATTACTATAGTCTACTAAAGTATAAAATTGTATGAATATCGACACAGTCGGCCTGGCGCGAGCCGCCTGACAATTTTATACTTTAGGCCGAGATCAACAGAGCAGATAACCCGCGCCGACCACGCACAGGACCCGCACATCCCCATCTTCAACCCGCGCTCACCACGCGCAAAATCAGCGCACGCCTCGCACTCGCTTATCGCCACAAAATAATAGGTCCGTTTAGACAGCCCATATGGTTTCATATGCCAACGAGAGACAAACATAGCGGGACAAAGAGGGACACCATCATGTCAAAACGGAAATATTATTTTGTGGCGAGTTTAGTGTTATTTAATCAAAAAACACGCCACGCGACTAAACTTGATCAGTCAATAAGACACTAGCCGATGCGCGGGCGCAAGGCGTATGCAGGGTGGGTGCAGCGCATGTGCGGGATGAGCGCGGGCTGGGCATGGTTTGAACGCACCCTTAGGCAATGGTAATACGATCCTATTTTCTGTGGAGCCAATAAATTCCGCGAGGATTTTTCCGTTTAGTCTGAACTGACCCTACAGGTCGCAAGCGCTACTGCTGAGTATGAGTTATTAGGTTTTTCCGTCAGGAAGTCCTCAGCAGCAGCCCGGGGTCTGGATTTGTGCACGGTTGATAGCAATAGGCTTGCCCTCGGTTATGTACAGACGCCAGCAGACAAAGCTGCTACAATCTGTCAAATTTCTTCAATAGATTTTCAACTTTATCGCTAAAGCATTAGGTTCAAGGTTGATTGGGATCTGCTGGCATCTGTACATGGGACTTAACCATAACTCTATCTATAGCATTTGGATTAACTTGTGTGCACTGTCACGTCTGCAATATTTAATAAATTAGTATTTGCCTTTCCGTCTTTACGATTTATAAATTGCTTCCATCGGAGAGTTAATGTTTCCATTTTGTTTTTGTTAGTGAAACCATTAAACCTCCTTCGGTGGTTTATCGCTGCACTAGAGTTACAGCCGGCTCCATCTGTTTATGTTAGCCGAGTGCATATAATAATTTATTATCTCCAACAGATGGGTCTTTTGTTTTCTAACTAGATTTTATTATAAATATTATATGTAAATACCTAATAATAATAATATATCCCTACCGCCGTATCCTTACGTTGACGTCGTGGTGGGGCTTGCACGCTCCTGAACTCTAGGTCTGTGCTCGTAGAGTTTATTTTGCCGGAATAGGTCTAGGGTGGGGAGCCAGACCAAGAGAGATGCATAAACCCGCAGGGCAGCATGTAGCGAGCTGTTGGGCAGTAGCGACCCCACGTACCTTATCTCCCGGGAGAAGTCTTGTTCTTCAACCCTGGCTAAGCCTTTATTGACCGGCTTGAGTGGAGCAAACGTGCTCGGAGGAAGGAAGTATTCTAGTAAGGCGCCGGTAGCGATCTTGACCGTACTTCTGGGATTGTTCTGATAGCCGTGGAATACCCCTCCACTCTTCAAAGGAAGGGTTGCTCTTTGTCGCTAGGTAGCCTACGACACTATGTGCTGGCGACCGTTTCCGGAGGCCCATTATTGAGTGTGCAAGTCACCCGCTGCCAATTTTATCCGTGTATAATATATAACATTGGTCAGGCAGAGGACATAGTACTTCCATAGTTCAAGTTACCCAATCCACTTTAGCCACCCAAAACCATAGCCCAATATGTTTTGTTTCCACGTTCTACAATAGTCCTGCATCAACCGGGGGTTGTCTTTGGGTGCAGTTGCATAGTGTAGTGGGTGGTGGCTCCTCCTCAATTACTTTCTAAGGGGACTCTGCGAGTAGGCTTTTCGGCCCCTCGTACGCCTTCCAAAGGTCCGGGACCCCAGGGTCCCGAGAAATGTCAAAAAAATAATAATATGTACATGTATATAAAAAAGGAAGGAAAAAAAATCACAGGGCATCAAAATTTCGTCCGTATCGCTGTCAACAGGAAAAGTGCCCGAAAGGCTGGCAGCATTGCCTCAACAGATTAATTTCGATGAGCTGGTTTATGTGTTTACAAGTATCGATGAATATTGAGCCTGATGATGTATTGTTCATCATTATCATTCCGCTGATAGATGTCCAATGCTGGATGTAATAGGTACCCATTCCCGCCAGGGTTGCGGGTTGTTCGAAAGAGTTACCGTGGCCCTGGCATAGGCAACTGAAGGAACACGGGTGGGTTTTAGTCAGTAGAAGTCTGACACGCCCTCCCGCTCCACCCAGAGCGGGAGAAGTTATTTGATGATTTCCCATCCACAAAAAAAAAAGTCTCCCCCATTGCATTGCCACAAAGACCGCTATAAAGGACTTCAACGTAACTCACGAATGTACTACACCCTTACCAACTTCATTAGGGAATTTTGGCGTGATATTATTTTGTTACCACCCAATGCTAAACCACGCTATGAAAACTTTTATATACATAACTGAATCTTATTATAGATTTTCAGTGGCTCAAGAAATTAAGGTTACTTTCAAGTATGGTAAGTATGGATGTAAACTTTCTTTAATATTTTGGTCTGTTACAAGGTGTTTTATGAGTTCAATTAATATTAATTTAAGTGCAAGTGGCTGCCACATAGTTTCATGTTTTGATTTTTAGGATTCCGTACCTCAAAAGGACAAAACAGAACCCAGAAAGGACAAGACAGACAGACACACGAGTGGTCCTATAACCACTCGTGTGTCTGTCTGTCTGTCCGTCTGCCACAGCCTATTTGCTCCGAATCTAACGGACCGATTAAGTTGAAATTTGGTACACATATGGATTTCTGTGACCTAAACACGGATGTGTAATGTAAATAAATGAATTTTGAATATGCGGGTCCCTTTTTGGGGAGCAAATAAAAAAATAAAATAAAAAATTTGCAAACTGTACCGTGTGACATATCAAATGAAAGGGCTTACTGTGAGGGTATCATTTTTTAAAATAATTTTAAAATGAATTGTTTTAAAGTTATATAAGGAAATAGGTGACCAATGACCATTTCTCCACCCTTATCCCCGAAACTACTGAGCCTAAAATTTTGCAAAAAAGACAGAAGATAGTAGATAGAAGACTGAAAAGTTGTGTGGAAATCGGTTGTCATGGTATGGGCATGTGATGCGGAGGAATGAGGAAAATGTCGTCAGGAAAGTGTTGAGTATGAACGTGGAGGGCTATACGAGTAAGGGAAGACCAAAGAAACGTTAGATGGACTGTGTGAAAGATGATATGGCCAGAAAGGGAGTGACTACCAAGATGACGACTAATTGAGAAGTATGGAAGAAAAAGACATGTTGCGCCGACCCCAAATAAATTGGGACAAGGGCAGGAGAATGATGACAGAAGATAGTTCTATACCTATAGATTACAGAAAACCTATATGATGTCTATTGTCTTAAAATAACATGATAAATCTCTCAATATTATGCGTACAAACTTACATTTTCAGTTGGAATGTATGAGCGAACATGTTTTTCAATGGGATAAGTTCATCCCAACTACGGAGCCCTCCATTGTGCGTAGTCTGACACGCACTTGACCGGTTTTTTCACCTAATAACACAGACTTTGTAGCTGTAATTTTGTGAACTAAGTTTTAAGAATTGTTTTTTACTGTAGTTGTTCTCATTATTGTCGTTTTATTTTATTTTATTTGTTAAGGACAAAAAACAGTTACATGCCAAGCTTAACTAGAGATTCTTAAATTAGCACAATACTTAGAAAAACATTTATACACAATCTATTCCATATTTAGTTGTTGGTGCTAGTCATGTTGTGCGATTACGCTTTGGGTGATAATCAGGTCGAAACCTATAATGCGAACTTAGGGATCTACTGTGATTGTTATCTATTCTAGTTGCCTTGTGAATATCCCCCGAAGGGTTAGGCAAAGATGCACCCTTATTTCACAGTTGTTTTGTTGTACGTTTTGTGTTTAATTTTCATTGATGGGCTTTATAGTTTTCAGCTTTAATTTAGTTTTAACAATTCGATATTTACTTTTATGGGTATATACAACTACCTCTGCAAATACTTAAAGCTGTGCTTAGGTGTTGTTATGCTCAAGTAAAACTATGCTTTTGAAGTCCGGGCCAAGACAACGGACCTTATTGACAATATTACATAACAGCTGTTGTCCTCGGCTTCGCCCACGTGGATGACAATGCTTTCCTAATTGTATCAAAAAATGATTTTGTTCACAATTTCATGGGTGTTTTTTTTTTGGCGCGGACCCCTAATTAGTTTTCTACGACAAAAGCAGCCAAAGTTATTCCTTATAAAATCAGCTATCTGCCAGTGATGTCTCGTCAAAATCGGACTAGCCGTTTCGGAGATTAGTCGGAACAAACAGACAGACAAACATTATAAAAATTGTTTTTTTGAAAAGAGGGCCATCAACCGAGCTGCTATTGAGAAATTCCGAGCAGATAAACCCAAGTACTTTGCACGACTGGGGCATCGAACTCTGGATCTGCTTAGCTCGCAGTCGCACTCACGAGGCAGTCAAGTAAAAATGTCCATAGTTAAACGAAAAGGATCCAACCCCCATTAGGTGTAATGTGGGTAATCCTTTTCGTTTAACTATGGACAAATTATCTAACTACCCTATCATGGATTAGCTTTTTAGGGTGTCAGCTGAAGTACGTTAAGACGCTACCGAGCGCGCAGTGGCGCCCTCATCGTTTGTTTGGTTATTTCTTTTATTTTAGAATGAAAATGCAGAAAATGAGCACGTTAAGTTGTGCTCCACAAGACAATACGTTATTATTATTATAAACAGTAGTTTTATATTGTTAAGTTTTATTGTAATCCTTAAAACGGGAAATGGTGGCCACTTTTTTCCGTTTTAATGATTACAATAAAACTTAACAATATAAAACTACTGTTCGCTCGGTAGCCTCTTAAGCCGTTGATCCTGGCTGTCCTTCGTTCGTAGATCTTTGACAGTCGTGACAGGCATCTAGAAGTCCGAAAATCTGACAACCAGCCTTTTAAAAAAAAAAAATATATATATATTTGAGACCCTTACAGTTAGCCCTTTCATTTGATATGTCACACGGTACAGTTTGCAAAACGTTTTTTTTTATTTTCTTATTTGCCCCCAAAATTGACCCCCATATTCAAAATTTATTCATTGACGTTACACGTCCGTATTTGGGTCACAGAAATACATACGTTTACCAAATTTCAACTTAATCGGTCAAGTAGATTCGGAGCAAACTGGCTGTGACAGACAGACACACGAGTGATCCTATAAGGGTTCCGTATTTTCCTTTTGAGGTACGGAACCCTAAAAACAATATAAAACACAAAATGGCAGTGTGAATTGGATCAATTTTATATTTTAGTACAATTGGTGTCATAAGTCACACATGTATTATGACCTTTTATTACTTTGGCATTGGGTTTATATTTATTTTTAACTTGTGTGTACGAGTAGACTTAACCATTAATTATGTCTGCTTTACGTTATTTATTGTGACATTCTGGGAAAGAAAAAAATAACTGAGTTAAGAAGATACAGATGCTGAAATATCTTTCATGTAGGTAGTTTGAGAATTCATCATTGTAAAATAAATGTAGCGATCAATGGAAGGCTAATTCTAATGTAGCAGTTATTTTAAAACGGTGAACCGATCTTATAAAAACACTGAATGAACGTGAAACAATTTTCGTTATTTTACTACGTTTGAAACGTGATCAGCTCAAAGCAAAATACAACATACGAGATGTTGCCAAAATTCATCAATAACTGTCAAGCAGTTTCGTAATGTAGTGATTGAGCAACAAACAAACAAACACTGATTTATGATGCTAGTGGGACTTCTCTTAAAGCTTACACATATTGTATATATATACAGCGTGTATCAGAAATGTGTGGTCATATTTAAGGGTGTGGTACAGACCAATATTATGATAGTGAACAACTTTATCCACGGGATCAACGTCGTAATCGTTAAAAAATAATCATCTGTCCCATATATCTGGATCGAATAGTATTGAAGATTTGTATGGGACAGCTAATTATTTTTGTCATGTATTTCACGCGGCGACAAATTAATCCGAATTTGAGATTAAATATAATTAAAATTAAAACAGGCCAGCTGGCGTGGTTGGTTAAGATACCGCCTGGTCATGTCGCAGGTGGTGGGTTCGATTCCCATTCAGGACAAACATTTGTGTGCATGAACATGTCTGTTTGTCCTGAGTCTGGGTGTAATTATCTATATAAGTATGTATTTACAAAAAAAAAGAAGTTTCCATAGTACAAGCTCTGCTTAGTTTGGGATCAGATGACCGTGTGTGAAATGTCCCGGGATATTTTTATTATTATTATTATAAAGCCGGTAGCAAAAATAGTAGGTTGGCAGCTACAACCGGCGGATAAAAAGTAGAAAATGGGTATTCTTAATGTATATAATGAGGTTATGTAGCGCCAGTGGTATGTTCGCAGAGGCGCGCGTGGACGGCTTTCACGCCGTGATACGCAAGCGAAGTGCGTCTTTAATGGTGCGGGTGCGCGGCAGCCCCAACGCCATCCTGGCCGTGTGCGCAGGCCGATGGGACTCCGTACTAATAGCGCACTGTATAGGCCTACACGCAATAGCAAGTGCCTGAAATATTTTCATTGTTTTGTTTATTGTTATTGTACTATTACTAACATAGGCTAAGAACATTGTTACTAACAAATTATGGAAGCAATTCTGAAATAAATTTTATTATTATTATTATATTTAAAGTTAACTGAGATGAGCAGTAAATATGAACAAAGTCACTAATCCTAACCTCGGGGCGCCCTTTGTTTGAAATATTTTCGCTGTCAAGTTATTATTTTCGCTGCCAAGTTATTTTTTTAGTAGCAAATAGTTAGTCGCCATTTAAGTTGTTAGTCGCCTGGAAAATAATTAGCCATTATTTTTCCGCGATTATGGTCTTGGTCTCATGGAGGAAGTTGTTCAGTTTGATGGTCTGTTCCACAACCTTTATGACTACACTTTTCTGATACATGCTGTATACGTGGGTATAGGTATGTTGCCCTGGTCCAAAGCCCCTAACAAAGCCTTAACAAACACAGTATAAATCATTTAGCCACTTACTGTCGATTTCCATACAAAATTTACGATACGGAACTTCGACAACTTTATTTTTGCGGCTACAAAAGAACGAAACGCAAACAAGTTGTATGTAAAGGTATTAAAATAAGGTGGCGTATTTAAGTTTGTAGTTTGTTTATCTCGAGTTTCTCTATTTGCATAATGCGAAGGGATAAAGGTCTGTTGTTTCAAATGTCGGCCGACTGTTTTAGAATGCGTAGATCTGTGTCGACCCCGTTTAACCATAGATTATTAGGAAATCTGACCCTGATGGACTATGAAAAACACGAAATGTAAAGGACCAGAAGGAAAGAGGAGAGATGACAGACTTTAAAAATCAGTCAAGAGCGAGTCGGACTCGCGCACCGACGGTTCCTTACCATCATATGTATATTAAAAAAAAACTGTGTTATTTAGAGACATCGTTTTATTTGTCCTGTTATCTTTTCATAAACTTCTATCACACAGAATAATTTCAGATTTTTCTCTATGCCAAACTTCGGTGATAAGGGGGGGGGGGGGGGGTATTTAAAAAAAGGAAGAAAGAATGTTTGAGAATGTGCAAATTACCCCACATGCCCTTGTAGCCCCACTTCGAATTTTTAAGATCCGTTTTCAGTCCCTGTTGAAAAAAAAAAAAATTCTTTCTTATTTGCAAAATAGTTGGACAAACGTCATCTAAAACTATTCCAAATTTCAAGTTGATAGCATCAGTGGTTCTTGAGATATCCAGCTGTGACATACAGACAGACTGAGTCGCACCATAAGGGTTCCTTTTTACCATTTTGGTACGGAACCCTAAAAAACAACATCATCTATGGGACCCCCTTAATTTATAAATAAGAATCCTACGGTGTTAACCTCTTTATAATGTCACACAATCTGTTTGCGCCGCCGTCATCTAAAACTGTCGCCAGAGCTGAGTCCCCAGTATGTCGTACTTTAAGAGGATTGTGAAGTGCCGATACGCGACGCGATTTTTGGAGGCAATTACCTACATTTCATACAATTATTTACATAAATATTGTTTCGGGCGATAACGTTCTTACTCCCCTAAACATTTATGAAATGAGACAATTGTAGTCTCATTACATTCAGTACACTTTAATCTAGGTCTGTACGTTTTTCGTTTTTAGTAATTAAATTAAATTTAATTAAAAAAAATAAAAATGCTCGAGGATGTTTTATGTCAAAAATATAGATATTTAGATGCTAATAACTTATATCGTATACAATACTCCTTTATAATAAAAACGTACGGACCTAGTTTTTCATTATACCTACAACATTTCCAAAAAATATGAAAATTAGACTATGTTTACGGGAAGAAAAACGTTATCTCTTTTTGTATGAAAATTTACAGCTTCACAATCCTCTTAAGGATGCTTAACGCCCTCCTAACCACCAATCCTGAATGTGATCTGTTTGCCGATGAATGAAGTAGAATTGTCCATAGTTAAACGAAAAAGATCCAACCCACATTACACCTAACGTGGGTTGGATCCTTTTTGTTTAACTATGGACAATGCGTCTTTGTCTGATGTTTTTTGAGAGAAAGTATGCTAGGGTGTCCTCTATTATATGTTATTACTAGCTTTTGCCCACGGCTTCGCCTGCGTGGTTGTAGGAAATTATCTCACGGGAACGCACTACCGGGATCAAAAGTATCCTATGTCTTAATCCAGGTGTCTAATCCGTCAACTAATCCATCTACCCATGTGCCAAATTTCATCCAAATCGGTTCAGCGGTTTTAGCGTAACAAACAAACAAACTTACTTTCGCATTTATAGCATTATGAAAAACCAATCTATCGACACTCTAGACTCATAAAATGTGTTAGGTACTTAAATAATAAAAAAAACACAATACTAAAGTTTCTACAATAATATAATTCAACCATGATTCGAAAGACACGTGGCGCCATCTATTATCATAAGAACGTTATTGTTGTTTTCCTCGGGAACAGTACCATTTTTTGGGATGAAAGGTACCCCATGTCCGTTTCTGTACACGTGACAACGTATATGCAAAATTTCAGGATGATCGGTTCAGTGGTTTAGGCGTGAAAAGGTAACAAACAAACTTACTTTCGCATTTATAATATTAGTTAGGATTTGAAATATTTTAATTTATTATACCTGTTTTATGTTAATTAATGTTACTACCGTTTTAATTAACAATAAAACAAACAAATGTGTAATTAAAATAATTGAAAACCTCTTAAGACGCAGATATGTGCTAACGGCCTTGACTGAAGCTTGCGTGTTCAAAATCAAAAGTCATTTATTCAAACTAGACTGAGAATCAGCCCTTTTCGGACGTTAAAATTACATAAGACAGTCTCCCAAAACGCCCGCCCTTCACCACTTCCTAGTGCTTTAGCTGGGAAGAAGAAGTCACGCAACAAACTCCCCAGCAGCACAGCTGTCTCTTCAGTTAAAAAAATTGATTGATTCTGTGCTGAGCTTACGCAACGCGTCGTACGTCCGATTAGAATAGGACTCGCCCGTCAAGGAGCTTTGTCCCAAATTAGACGCATTATTAATTTATTATACCTACAAAAGCGTAAGGTATTATATCAAAACACGTATACAATGAGATACATAAATAAATAATCTTTAAAATGGTGAAGGTTTCATAAAAATACGCTTGATAGTTTTTACGTGATTCTCAGTTTTTATTCGCGTGAGACATCACTTTACAAACTAATTACACTATGTAATATAATGTAACATAATCTAAAATATTCACAGATTTAGTTATCAAGAAAATGCTCAACATATACCTATTTCTTCCAAATCATTAACACTACTCGTTTAGACGTCGACGAAAATCATTAAAAGTCGGTAATCGTCGCCTTAACGGGTCCTAAAAAATCATTTTACAATGAGACTAACCCTGATAAAGAAAATCAGCTGTTCCCTACATTTTGTCGAGTTATGCGAACATAAATGTATGGAGCAGCAGATATTTTTTTCAGTTTTGATCCCATAATAAAAGTTGTTCATAATGATGAGTGCAATAACCCCATAAAAGGTTTTCAATTGTTTCAATTACATGTTATTAGGTCATGGGTATTATTACAATATAGCCTTCGTGTTAATTGCTTCAATTAATTGTTTCGGAATGCCTAGTTGATCTAGGGATCGCAATAGCAATGGGATATGGATTAGATCCCCAGGGGCTGCAGTCTCGACATAGTGAACGCTTTACGACCGAATTAAGTCGCAAACTCCTAATAGGGTTCCCTAGACGGTCATTACAAACACGAAAAAATCTTGTCAAGCAAAGTCAAAAACTTGTCAAGCAGTTTTGACCGTCTAGGTATTCCACTAGAACTTTGCGACCGAATTCGGTCGTTAAGCGATACTTATCTATGTCGAGACTAGCCCTAGGGCTGCAGTCTCGACATAGATAACGATCGCTATACGACCAAATTCAATCGCAGATCTAGTAAGGTCCCTAGACGGTCAAAATTGCATGGCAAACACGAAAAAATCACATGCTTGTCAAGCAATTTTGACCGTCCAAGTAGTCCATTAGGATTTTAATGACATAAATGATCGCTATTTATGTCGAGACTGCAGGCAGATAACATTTTTAGTACTTAGTTGCCTGCAGTGTGGAAGTGGAAGGCTCTCCTATTACACGGGTCTTATAACTGGCCAAATGTGGGTGAAATACCTATAGGTACACCTCTGTCTATCCCTTCGAGAAATACAGGCGTAATGCTGACTGTGTTATCCATGTTATATTACACCTAAAGTCTTGTTGGTCATGGCCTATGATGCAAGCATACTTGCGTACCATTTATCATAGAGCTGTTAATTTCTTGCCATAACACGGTATTCGTAGCAAATCTATCCGGTTTTCGAACAGTTTAAAAATAGAACGATGTTGGTGCCGATTCTGTTGTGCACAAACTATACTTGATTTAGGCTATTGCTAACTTTTTCTCTCTAATAATAATATAATATAATAATAATATCCTGGGACATTTTTTCACACACGGTCATCTGGTCCCAAACTAAGCAGAGCTTGTACTATGGAAACCAGATAACTGATATACTACATACACTACTTTTTTTTTTTGTAAATACATACTTATATAGATAATTACACCCAGACTCAGGACAAACAGACATGTTCATGCACACAAATGTTTGTCTTGGATGGGAATCGAACCCACGACCTGCGGCGTGATAGGTGGTATCTTAACCAACCACGCCAACTGGCCTGTCAAATAATAAAACAAGAAAGAGATGGACGTAAAATAGAGCTGTCAAATTTAGTTGGAACTAATATTTCCATACAAATTTAGACGACACGTAAAAACAGGTCGAATAAAAACACGGTGAAGCGCAAGGCGTAAATTAGTTTGACATCTCTAACTTAGTTCATAGCTATAGCCGTCCTTTTCTCGCGCTGCCTGTTAGTAAAAGATAGCGATTCTCTAATTTTAGTATAGTTATTGAACAAGAGAATCGGCAGCGTTGTTTTTTTATGCTTCTATTTTAATGACGTAGAATAGATACATAAAAAACGTGACGTAACACTAACGCACAAACCTCTTAAGGGGTCATTGTACTCATCATTATGAAAAACTTTTACTCAGACGGACGGACAGCGGCAGTAATAGGGTCCCGTTTGGCACCCTTCGGGTACGGAACTCTAAAAAGGATAGGTAAAATGACAATAAACGGTACATAATCTCATGACACTTCATTCGAGCACACTTCGATACTATAACTATCGAAGTGTGCTCGAATGAAGTGTCATGAGATTATAATATCTAGTACTACGTAGTATTGTAATATCTGTGGTTATAGGATATATTGGCAAAGGCCACACTGGAAGAACTTGTCAACAACATTTTTGATAAATTGTTATCAAATATTTGCATTAATTTTATCAGCGTATAAAATGATCTACGGATTGTGTAAAAATGTAATATTTTATTTAAATTTTTTTTGTTGTTGTATGTTTTATATTCTTAATTTCTTATATATTTACATGTATGTTTATGTTTCTTTGAGAGGCTTGTGGCTACGTAATAACAGCTGCACGAGTTGATCGATGAGGTTAAGCTACGCTTGCCACGGTTGGTCCATGGATGGGTGACCATCTTTACTGAGCGCCCTGACGTACTAAGACCCCTCCGTGCCTCGGAAAGCACGGTAAGCCGTTGGTTCCGGTTGTCGTTCGTGGATCTATGACAGTCGTTACAGGTCTGCCAACCAGTCTTACCAAGGGTTATCGTATTACCCAGTAACTGGGTTGTGGAGGTCAGATAAGCAGTCGTTCAATATAAAATATTGGTATTCAGCTGCATCCGGTTAGACTGGAAGCCGACTCCAACATAGTGGGGAAAATGCTCGGCAGAGGATAATGGATGGTGCCGTCCGCATCGGTCAAAAAACGTCAGTGTGATTAAAATAATGCATTAGTAGGACGGTAAAGCTAATGAAATAAAGAATATACGTTTATTTGCGATAAACATGACGCAAAGAAATAAAATAACAAAATAAAATAATTAAAGAACAAGTTTGGGGAAAATATGCGTCACATTCACGCAAAACGGCCGTCGCTCAGCATAATGCCGCGACCCCATACGAGACAGAGCCCCAGCGCTGGTTTTCAGCGACAGCCGGCGTTGACGTAATGACGTCGACCGGTGCATCATGCAGTCAAAGTATAAATGACAATTAAAATACAATGCCCTGACTGGAATATATAATCAAAATCAGTCTAGCCTTTTTCAAACTATGCTAGTATTTTAAATGGAGCGACTGCATGCCTATCTGACCTCTACAACCCAATTACTGAGTAATAGCCCCTTGATAAGGCTGTCTAATATATTATATATATCGTCTATACCTATGAAATTTCCGTTCTACATAGAAAAAAATCAAACAATTTTTTAAAAAGAAATATTGTCGATGCACTTTTGTCATTTTAATTAAAGTTCGGTGATGGCCTCTGCTATAGATATCATGGGAACGGGAATCGATAAATTATTTAAAGGCGTATCTTACCGCCTCGTTGGATTTGAATTTTTTCCCCCGGGGCTCATTGTTGATATCAAAATTTCCAAAACGGAAGCGATCAAATCAAAAACGCGCCGTGCGTGCCACAACGGAACTCGTATTTGAAAATAGCGCGCAATTTCGATTTTTCCATGGTTACAGAAACATCGATATCAAAGAAAAATCGAACGGCGGGAAAACAAATGAACAACGGATTTTTTTTTTAATGTCATGCTATGTTATAAAATTGATTTGAATTTGGAATTCTAAATAGAATTAAAGATTTTGATCTTCACACTAGCCGGTATCAAAAATCGTCAATGAGGTATACCTATAAAAGGTCAAATTAAATTAGCTAGTGAAATTCCACAGACTTGACGAGTTAAGATATCGTCGATACCCATCACGTCTTTCGGCAGTTAATTTCATTTGACCTTATAGATCGTGCAGACACGGGAGAACGTAACTTGTAGGTATATGTGACCTAAATAGGTGTTAAAGGATGAAAGGATGCCTGCAAAAATGGTCCGAATTCGATAACGTTAAGCCCGCTACACACGTGCAGTTATAACTGACAGTTTTAACTAACTGTAATAATTGACGCACTTTTTCTCTACACACGGTGAGTTTTATCGTTTCTAGCTTAATTTTTTTTTGTTGGTTGGCACTCTGCTCCTTTTAGTAAGCGCAACGCAAATTGTTAATTATGTTCACTACTGTCTTTATCATTTGTAGCATCAATTTCTCGAAGCGTCGGCAATATTTTGCGTAGGATTTCACTTTCCATAAACAAGGTTCGGAATGATACATTTCTATAAATTCTTCTAACCACTCTCGTTGATTCGGCATTGTCACGTGGAATTTGCGCTAGAAGATGCGAAAACGTGGAACCCCGAGGAACAAAAATACGTGTACTGGCTATGGATGCTATGGCAACACTGACAACTGCACAGTTTTGAACTGTTCAGTCTCTAATGATAATTTGATTAGTTATCAATTCAACTCTACAGCCGGTCTATTCTGGAAAAATCTCACCGTGAAAACTTAGGTGAAGTGAGCTTGAAGTGAGCAGCAATGCTATTCTGTACAAATATCACCGTGAACACTTAGGTGAGGTGAGCGTGGAGTGAGCTGTCAAAAGTGTCAATCCCTAGCATCAAACAGCTCACTTCACCAAAGTTTTCACGGTGAGATTTTTACAGAATAGATCGGCTGTTATTCCACCTGATGCTAGGGATTGACACTATTGACAGCTCACTCCACGCTCACCTCACCTAAGTTTTCACGGTGAGGTTTGTATAGAATAACACTACAGTTCGCAGTAATTTTTCTAGACACGTTAGGATTTAACTGAATAGTCCAGCTGAACAGTGAAAACAGTCAGTTATAACTGCGCGTGTGTAGCCCGCTTTAGGAATGGCGGAATATCTCACTAATGTGGTGACTCATTTGCACACATGTTAGGGTCGAAGTTAGGACCCTGACTAGAATGGCATTGATAACACTATCTTCCTAATTCCTAAAGCCGATATCAGACGCTACGCTCGAGTGAATGTTATTTTTTACGGATCCGTACTATAAAAGGATAAAACGGAGCCCTTATAGAATCACTTCGCTGTCCGTCTGTCAGTTCAAGAAAATTTTTCTCAGGAACGCGTAAAGGAAACAAGTTGAAATTAATATCAAATATGTAGGTCTATGGTCCCTTGAAGCTAAAAACAATGAAGCTTCTTAGTCGATGCAATAACAATAAATACGGCCATTTATGCGACATTTGATACTGGTAAATAAATCAAAACCTACAGGGTAGGTACTTTCCGTTGCCCTAGAATTATTATTCTAGGTTCTGAAAAACCTTGCTACCTGCCTAATTTCATGCAATTTAGCAGGAAGCAAGGTCTCAATATAAAAAATACTAGTGCAGTAAAGGAAAAAGTCCGAAAATCGTTAATATGTAGTTTTATCACATAATTTTTTTTTTTTTTTTTTTTTCTTTATAATTTAGGGACTTTTATAACGCACAGCGTATGTCAGTCCCATCGTACCCTAAGACAAGTTTCAAATCAAACGAGATCAATGGATCAGGGCCATAAACTCGAACAACTTTTACAAACTTACACTTGCAGTTTGTAGAAATGACCGTGACGTATATCGATATATGGGAGAACATGTTTTTCAACTACAAAGTCGTTTATTTTTGGGTTAAATTCATCCTTACTACGGAACCCTTCATTGTGCGTTTTATACCTATTGGAATTTGGAACGAATATAATATGAAGACCGTTTCAATTTCCAGGAATTGAACCGACCTAAATAACTGATTGGTTCTAGGAATCACTAATTAACTCCCGTTTTAATTACATCGGCTATTTCCTTTGTATTGTATTCACATTCCTCATCTAAGATTGTATTTATAACATAGAATCCATTTACATTGAAAGCACAGAATATTACTTTATTATACTGTGTTGATAGGATGCCAAAGGAGGAGCTCGTGGCTAAGTAATAACAGCCACACGCTTATAATTCGCAATTTCTTAATTTCCGCAATTTAATCTAGATTTTATAGGAGGATCCACTCGTTACTTCTTTCCTCGAAGTTTAGCTATTTATACTCTACATATTCCGATCTCTGGCGATTACCCTTTGGGTGATAATCAGGTCGTTGTGATTGTTATCTGTTGTAGTTGCCTTGTGAATAAATAAATACTTAATAAATAATCATTGAGCGAAAACAGCTTCAGTAGGTACTTACAATCCTATCCACAAACAATTCAATAAATCATAACTAAAAGCATTTCAAATAATAATGCATCATTATTAAGGGCCCCATATCGAACACTCAGACTATCTAAATTAAACTTTATTACAGTGAGTTACAGTTTGAATTGCATTGTAATTGATTTGCATTGGTCACCATGATCGATGTAGGTGATTAAAATTGATAGGAATTGTGATTGAAGATGCAATATGGTGGTGTTTCGAGCTGTGGTGTTTATGAACCCAATCGGGGCTTGAAAGGAGAAATCTGTTGCGGTACTAAAGCCCAGCTATGCTTTGCATTAATATTAAAAAAATATATACAGGGTTATTGGTAAAACACCAACAACCTCTTAAGGGGTCATTGTACACATCATTATGAACAACTTTTATTATAAGATCAAACCTGAAATCGCAAAAAAATTTTGGCGAATTATGCGAACATAAATGTACTGAACAGCTGATTTTATTTCGCGATTTCAGGTTTGGTCCTGTAGTAAAAGTTGCTTATAATGATGAGTACAATGACCCTTTAAGAGATTGTTGGTGTTTTACCAATAACCCTGTATAGGTACAGCTCAGACAAAACTCGATCTGACGAAATCAGTGCGATTGTTTTTGCTGATTTTGGCCGATCGATCCGTCAGTTTCGTCTCTGAATCAAAGTCGACAATGACTCAATTTTCCTATTCGTGAAAATTCTCATTATTCTTCTTATATCTTATGAATAATTAAATAATGAATGTATTTATTTTGTATGACTCAAACCTTTTTGTTGACACAGTTGTGAATATACATTTGTAAGCAAAATTAGAACATGTTAGCCTACATTAACCGTCCTCTTAAAACATTTCCATGCTTTAAACAGACAAACCTTGTGCCAAAATCTACGCAGTAGTATTTAAGAGATAAACATGGTTTTTGTTTTAACACACTACATATGTCATCATAATTATCTTCTTCTACAGTCTACACGATACAATCTACAATGCAAAAGTCATGGCCAAGTAACAAAATAACTCATCACTTTTTTTTAGATTCTTGCAAGGTAATTTTGCACTACTTGGCCCATCAAGTTATAACATGGTATCTAAGTAATAATAATAATACATTCTTATTTCAGAAAAAAACATATTTATGGTTCACAAAAACAATTTTCAAAGTAAAAATAGAGTATTCCAGAAAGAAGTGTATCGTTGGTGTCCGTATTAATGAAAATATCATTGTATCACAAACACCAGCGCGTTTCAAATTAGGTTACATTAAAAACAAATATTCTCAAACGTGCTACATGGTAAACGTATAAAAAATGTATAACAGTGGAAGTAGTTTATAAAATAATAATTAAAACAATATACAGTATGTTAACCAACAGAGGGCGTTCCCGTTAACCCGCAATAGTATAGCATCCATACATGCTAAAAAAAATATTACCATTCGAAAACAAAATGGTTTTTATTTTTTTTAATATTAAAATATTCACTAAAAATGTTAAATTGATACGTAAAAGAAACACTCTGTACACGCGTACTTGAAGGACGGAAACATCGCAATTTAGTTTTTATTTTTAGTGAATATTTTTATATTTTTTTGAATATTTTTAGCATTTTTAGTGAATATTTTAATATTTAAAAAAAATAAAAACCATTTTGTTTTCGAATGGTAATATTTTTTTTAACATGTATGGATGCTATACTATTGCGGGTTAACGGGAACGCCCTCTGTTGGTTAACATACTGTATATATACAGGGTTATTGGTAAAACACCAACAACCTCTTAAAGGGGTCATTGTACTCATCATTATGAACAACTTTTACTATGGGATCAAATCTGAAATCGCGAAAAAAAATCAGCTGTTCAGTACATTTATGTTCGCATAATTCGTCAAAATGTACTGAACAGCAGATTTTTTTTTCGCGATTTCAGGTTTGGTCCCATAGTAAAAGTTGTTCATAATGATGAGTACAATGACCTCTTAAGAGGTTGCTGGTGTTTTACCAATAACCATGTATATAATTATATATATATATATATAATATATAAGTCAATCTGCCTAGCCTTTTCCCAACTATGTTGGGGTCGGCTTCCAGTCTAACCGGATGCAACTGAATACCAGTATTTTACATGGAGCGACTGCCTATCTGACCTCCACAACCCAGTTACTGGGTAATACGATACCCCTTGGTAAGACTGGTTGTCAGACTTTCGGGCTTCTGACAACCCGTAACGACTGTCAAAGATCCAGGAATGACAGCCGGGATCAACGGCTTAACGTGCTTTCCGAGGCACGGAGGAGTCTCGGTATGAAAAGATGGTCACCCATCCACAGACGAACCCCGGCAAGCGTAGCTTAACCTGATGGATCGACCCGTGCGGCTGTTATTACTTAGCCACGAGCTCCTTCATATATAATATATAAGTGTAAGTTACTATCTTCTGCCTAAGACTTCGTCCGCGTGAAATTTCTTGTTACCCCTCCCACCGCGTCGCATCGCATCGCCTGTCCGCGCTATAACTTTGTTTTCGCTTATCGTTATTTCTGACTTTTTCTTTTTGGTCTGCTCCTTAGTCTATAGTCTTCCTCAAGAACTAGGCTATCAAATAAAAAGATTTTTTCAAATTCGACTGGTAGTTCCAGAGACTAGCGCATTCAAATAAACAAACAACAAAATAAACTCTTCATAATAGGTATGATAGAATACCAGCCGGTCTATTCTGTCTATAATAATTTCACCGTGAAAACTTGCTGAAGGTGAAGTGAGCTTGAAGTGTGATGCCATTCCGTCTAATACAAGCATTAATGCATGCATGATTGACAACTCACTTCACTTAATAGGATTGTGAAGCTATAAATTTTCATACAAAAAGCGATAACGTTTTTTTCCCCGTAAACATAGTCTAAATTTCATATTTTTTGGAAATGTTGTAAGTATAATGATAAACTAGGTTCCTACGTTTTTATTATAAAGAAATATTGTACACGATATGAGTTATAAGCATCTAAATATCTATATTTTGGACATAAAAACTTCCTCGAGCGTTTTTATTTTTTTTATTAAATTCAATTAAATTACTAAAAAAAAAACGTACATACCTAGATTAAGGTGTACTGAATGTAATGAGACCAAAATTGTCTCATTTCGTAAAGGTTTAATGGGGTAAAAACGTTATCGCCCGAATCAATATTTATGTAAATAATTGTATGAAATGTAGGTAGGTAATTGCCTCCAAGACTCGCGCCGCGTATCGGCACTTCACAATCCTCTTAAGTTTTTACGGTAAGATTTTTACAGAATAGGTCGGCTGTTTCGTTCCCATAAGAACACTACATCTATATCTGGTTCTGAAGTTTCTACCTACCCCCATGGGAAGAAGGCGTGAGTTTATGTGTGTATGTTTGTATATAATTTAATTAGTTTTAGACTCTGGTGGGAAGGCTGGGAACTGATACAGGATATGGCAACCTGTTGAAATATGTCTAAGTGCGGATTTCACCAATTAAACTGAACACGATCAGCGTATCTAAACCGAGTTCAAGAGCTGTCAGTGTCAATACTAAAGAAAATAATGACACTGACAGCTCTTATGTATGTAGGTAAACTGAATTACATCCGTCACCTCACACTTCAGGTCCAGTTGAAAACCAGCGTCAGGCACTCTAGTTATCTGGCATTTTTGCTGAACTGGACCTTTCTTGTGCAGCCGTGAGGCACACATTCCTGCATCGCATTTTACACTATTTGTTTTTTTATTATTATTATTTCAATATGTTGTGTATTATTTTGTGTGCCTTTTAATCTGTGCTAAATAAATGTACTTTCTTTCTCTTAAACGTGGTTTACGTGTTGATCGCGTTCTGTTTCATTGGTGAAATCCGCACTAAACTAAACAGGACCCACGCAAGTTTGCCAATCAAAGGAATGCAGGCGGAACTGACAGTGGCAAACTTGAGTGGGACGAGTAGTAATACATTTTGGAATAAATAGCACCAGGCGGCACAGCGCAGCATGGCATAACAAAAGATTTTCGTAAGCGGAAATGATTTTGAATCTTAATTCCGTACCCTTTTAGAACTAACATTTCATTGATATCGTCACAAGGGGACTTGAGCATACCGCAGTATGCTATTTTTGTTTTTTAAATATAAATGGCATCTCGTAATTGGCCTAGAGAGGCCGTGACTACTTAACCGTTCAATCCTGTGGCTGTCTTAAGCGAACTCAAAGCCTCCAGCCAGGGCATAGAACTTACAAGAATAAGCGACTACACGCTAAAGGCTCCCCCTGTGGAGAACGAACCTCGGCTTAGGGCGTCGCTGGGAGGAGGACAGCAAGATGGGACAGGCTGGATCAAATTAGAGTGATTATTATTGAACGGGGAGTTTAAAGCTACTGGCTCAGCTACGCCACCAGCGGGCACTTCACTGCTTTATGCCATGGAAGGCTTAACATTATATACAAAATTACAAACTAGTTTTTGCCTGCGTTGATGTCGCAAAGATACTACCAGGATAAAATGTAACCCAGGTCATGGTCTACTCATGTGCCAAATTCCATCCAAATCCGTTCAGCTCTTATAGCGTGAAAGCGTAACAAACAAACAAATAAACAAACTGACTTTCGCAATTATAATATTAGTTAGGATAGTTACTGTACGGCCGAAATATCTTGGCGAGTCCGAACTTCGCGCAGAAGGCTGCGTAGTAACATTTTTTAGGAATCAAATGGTGAAATGAGGCGAGTGTGAGTGAGAGAACATGCGCGAAAGTTCGTAGTGCCTATGTTCAGACTCGCCAATATATTTCAGGCGTAGTGTAGGTCGTTAATGCTTTGCCGTGCCATGCCGCGTCGTGTCGCCTAGGCTCACCTTTAAAATCTTATCAAAAATGGCCTAATGACTCATTAGATCATTTTTTGAAGAGATTTTCCCCTACTTAGGTAAATAGGGCTGAACACTTTCCTATCTAACTGGGATACAGTCAAACTTCCGGTTTACAGATGCAATTGGCAGAAGAGACCACACATGGCCAAATTTCACCAAAGGTATTCTCAAATGAGACTAACTTTGGTGCTCAATGTATAGGTGTTCCAAAAATACATTTACTCCGTTTAAAAAGCATCGCAATACAATTCGTCCTTATCTTTGTTACAGCTACCAACATCTACGAGTATAATACCTACATCCTGTTTAAAGTATCAACAGTAAAACAAAATGTCTGTTCTACTGCTCTATAATATTATAGGTAATACATACTCGATAGAGACGAGCTCGTGGCTAAGTATTAACAGTTACACCGCTGGGGCTGGTCTGTAGACCATCTTTACATACCGAGACTCCTCCGTGCCTCGGAAAGCACGTTAAACCGTTGGTCCCGGCTGTCATTCGTGGATCGTTGACAGTCGTTACGGGTCGTCAGAAGCCCGAAAGTCTGACAACCAGTCTTACCAAGGGGTATCGCCAAGGGGTATCGTATAGCCTAGTAACTGGGTTGTGGAGGTCAGATAGGCAGTCGCTCCATGTAAAATACTGGTATTCAGCTGCATCCGGTTAGACTGGAAGCCGACCCCAACATAGTTGGGAAAAGGCTGGGCAGATTGATTGACCTAGTTCTACTACTACGTTCTCCTACAATGTAGTTCCAAGTGTTCTACTTCTCAAAATTAAGAGGTGTCATTCATGAGAAGTCGGTAATAAATTATTATTGTCAGCGGCTGTACTGTAGACTGTTTAGTCTACAGTACAGCCGCTGACAACAATGATACAAAATAATAGGTTTGTTTTGACAGCCCATATCGTTTCATATGCCAAAGAGAGACAAACATAGCGGGACAAAGAGGGATACCCTCATGTCAAAACGGACCTATTATTTTGTGGCGAGTTTAAGCAAACCAATTGACAAGCGGCGGACGAGAACATTACTCGTCACATTTGACACGCACGTTTTCTTATGTTGCAACTCTGTTACGTACTTTTGAAAGGACATTGTTGTTACGGAAAGAGGTTTTAATAGTTCCTGGAACTATTGTGTTAAATATAGTTTTATGATTTAGGCTTGGCTAAGGCTTAATGTTGCCAAAAATAATCTGGTAGAATTTTTAACTTTTGATCGATGGAAAATATGGTAGATTATTAAAATTTTAACGGAATTTATTATGATATTTTTTGGTTGATTGATTCGATTAAATTACATAGGTTCCAATATTTAAATAAACGATTACAAAACCTAATTTACCAAAAGACATCAAATTAAAAAAAAAAACAACCTGTCGTGATTGTTGACGTTAATTTCGTATGCCTGATTCCCACCACGTTATCTTTATGTCTCAGATAACGGACTCTGTAAGACGAGAAGCGCTAATTGCTGCAATAGACCTTGGCATTCCTTCATGATGGTCTAGTTACAGATAATTTGTGTACTTAAATCTTGGTATGTTTGTTTCCATGACGATCTAGAAAGAACCAGTAAGTATTTTGTTTTCTGGTTATAACACAATTTGTACGTTTTTTAACAATATTTACCCAGTAGTTTCACTCATTTAAATAAAAAAGGATACATTGTAGAATTTCTTTAAAAAGAGGTAGATATAAAAAGCTCGTCACACAAAAAAGAGACACGGTCATTAACGAATAAACTGAAAAGCCTTTTTAATTACTGCTTTCATCTTACTTTAAAGTAGGTACGTTTAAACTTAATACGAGTACAACCAAAAATAATTAATTAATTGTCAACACTTAAAATGGCCGACACCATACTTTTGGCGCCAACATTTAGCCCGTTAATCCAACGGCGGGCGCCAGATCATTTAAGTCCGGTTTTAAAATGTTAAAGGGGTTAAGGGGTTAAGTAAAAGTGAACTCGATCATTGAAAAGTATGTCAGAGGGAATTAAATAAATAATATTGGCGAACGTGAAACTAAATGATACAGTTTTATTATCTCTGCCAGTATAGTAGGTAATTAATATTCCAGCTAAAATAATAATCCTAACTTAATATTATAAATGCATGAAAGTAGATTTGATTGTTTGTTTGTTACCTTTTCACGCTTAAACCACAGAACCGATCATCCTGAAATTTTGCATATACGTTGTCATGTTTACAGAAACGGACATCCCGAAAAAAAGTACTGTTCGCGAGGAAAATAACAATAACGTTCTTATGATAATAGATGGCACCACGTGTCTTTCGAATCATGATTGAATTATATTATTATAGAAAGTTTAGTAGTGTGTTAAGAGGTTTTTTTTTTTTAATTTAAGTAAGTACCTAATACTGTCGATAGACCGGTTTTTCATCCTTCTACCTATAATATTATAGACAAGCAGAGTACAACCCGAATTGATTGTCAAATTCTAAATTAACGCGAGCTAAGTGCAGGCAAAAGCAAGTGAATAATAAATTGTAGTTTGTAATCTTTTGTAATCTGGTGTAAATTGTATTTTTTACATGAGTGTTTGTCTGAAATAAAATATATTTATTTATTTATAAATTAAGTAAGTAGCTTTTTTATGTTCGTTAGTTAGGTACATCTAGAGAACCATGTGAGAATGTTTGCCAAAGCCCAAAGGTCTAACAGTCTTACCTAGGGGTATCGTGTTTCCCAGTAACTGGGTTGTGGAGGTCTGATTGCAGTCGCTCATTGTAAAATAAACCTCCGAATAAACTGGAAGCCGACCCCAATACATAACATAACATCAAATATTTTACATATAAGTAAAATAAGAGTCAACGAGAAAATCATAAAATTTACGGCAAAATAGCGATGTCCTCATAATGCGTAATAGGCATCGAAGTCGAAGGCAATGAATTAAACAAATAACATTATAGGTAAGTATAAATAGATAGATTTAAGAGTTCTTAACACACAATTTTATGTAAATTGTAGCCATTTTCGTAGAAGAAACACGTTGTTTTATATGCATTATAACCCTTCAAGGGTTTTTGAATGACCAAGCCATTAGTATCTACCTACTTGAGACTTACTTGAAAACCTTGCTGTGTATACATTTACACCTCGTGCAGATTTGCAGTACTATAAACAACTGGCATTATTCAGAATGAATTTTAAAATTAGACTTTTGGGTGACAGCTAAAAATAATTGTGATAAATAAAGCAAAGTGGTCAAAGAAACTATAATTATGCTCGATGTGAGGTCACCACTGCACGCTTTTTACAACATTTACATAGTTCTATAAATGATGGCGGAAAGCGCAACAAAATCTGTTGACGTGGTTACACAGGTGGACTCGAAAAGAGACTTAAAATAATGCTATTTTTTTAAAATGTAAGTATAGAAAAAATGAATTGTCGTCATCTCTATAAGTCTACGACCAGTTTTTCGTCTTACATTTTAATTCTTACGAATGATGAAGAAGACAACAAAATAATTAATTAATTATTAATTTCAAGGTTCTGTGTCAATTTTTTCAATACGCTCAACCGTTGTTCTATCCGGTCCAAAAGCCTCGAAGTACCTTTGCTTATTTGGGACCGATCATAATTAAATAACACATAGTTCACGCAAGACTCCGATTATATCTTATTATACTTTTCGATATATCTTTTTAAAACTAACTAGCCCGATGGCACGGGGCCTTCCTCGCTTGAACAAAAGCTAGGACTACTTTTTTATTCAAAAAGTAGTTTGACATTTGCTTGAGAGATAGAATGTCAGTCAGTAAAATATAAGGTTGCCCATTGCATGAAAACTTTACAGTAACTAGGACGCAAGGTTGCCTGCTTGTCGGTCTTCTACAGATTGTACTTCGGAGAGTGTGCTCAAGAACTCCACGACCTCATTCCACCGGCCCCCTTCTACCATCGGACATCTAGACGCACTGCCAGTTACCATCCCTACCTAGTTGGTATTCCACCAATTCGCACTAAGCGCTTTCAAATGTCTTTTATAATGCGCGCAGCAAAAGAGTGGAACTCACTACCTGCGTCTGTGTCTCAGAGCGCATACAATCCTAAGTGAGAGTGAACAGGCTTCTTCTGGGTAAGCTCACTCCATGGTCGACTCTGTCTCTGTCGCCTCCGACCTAGACTAGAGTTAAGAGCAAACTCATCTTAAATAATAATAATAATAAAAAAAAACAAGAACTCACGAACTTTCAGCCGTTATGAAAAGCGTGCGCAAGATTCATTACTGACCGACTGAGATGGCGAGGGCACGAAAATATTTGTCGTATTAATCCGACTGGGGCGGTCAATACGATAATGTAATACTAATCTAAACTCGTTCTGAAACCCTACCTACGATAATATGTAGTTTTCCATTTTCATCATAGTACGTAAAGCTGGAAGCCTTTGTCCAGCAGTGAACGTCTTTTCGACTGAAATGAGGAGGTAAAACCGGGAACTCACGGTTAGTCCATCGCGCAATATGATGTACAAGCTACTACAATCTGTCTAATTTCTTTAATAGATTTTCAAATTTATCGCTAAAGCAATTAGGTTCAAGATTGATTGGGAAATTTTGACAGTTCGGGTAACTTGATCAGCTGTCGATTCTTCCGTGCGCGCCGTAATCCGTAGCCTCACACCATTTGGCGTCGCGCCATTTGTCCGTGAGTGCAAAAACCTTGGACTTATTAAAAAAAATTCAAAATAAAGTTCGTGATCTAATAAACCGCTTCATCCCCTTAGTATATCCTTGTTATGGTATCTACTATTATCGGTCTAGGAACTTCTGCAATGCGTGCGTAACAAAATAGATACAAGTATTATTTATGACCTTATATGACCACATCACACAAACTAGAGAGATTAATCTATTAGATATGACCATAAACAATAATCATACTTTTTGTCCTTTGGTTTACAACAACAAAGCTTAGTTTTAAAAACAAAAAGTATTTTTATTACAATTTCACGGTTCTCGATTCCCACCGTGGTTAAATCGGTTATTGTTAGCTTTATGTATTTTTCTTTTAAGTTTTTGTATTTTAGTCGGTGTGATGTCATTTTAGGACACAATGTCTATGTGGTTTTGTTGTTACAAAAGTTACTTGAGGTTTACAATTGATATTTTTAGACTGTTTTGTTATACTATTTACATAAATTCCATTGTACAAAAATAATTATATTTTCAATACATTATGTTGTACATTACCAACCCGCTCCTGGGCATGCAGTCTCGACATAGATAGCGATTGCTTTACGACCGAATTCGGTCACAAAGTCCTAGTGGGGTACTTACGGTCAAAATTGCTTGACAAGCATGTGATTTTTTCGTGTTTGTCATGCAATTTTGACCGTCTAGGGACCCCACTAGGACCTTGCGATCGAATTTGGTCGTAAAGCGATCCCTATCTATGTCGAGACTGCAGCCCCAGCTCCACATGTTTTTTACGACTTCACTAAACATCGAGATTTCTTTATTATACGTTTGTTTAATAATAATGTCAGAAATAAATAGGGATGATGCCTCGGTAAAAAAAAGAAATTCTATTTAGTCCGTCAGTCAGATAATAAAAAAATATTAGATACGTATTTTTTGGTTTATAATATTACTAAAAAATGACTTAGATGACTCGCATTAAAGTTCGGGAGTGGGGGCTTGCTACGTCACTTCTACGTATAAAATCTACCAAGACGTGACGTCAAGCCACATTTTAACTCAATGTATCGCCGTAATCTTTTGATTACGTAGAAAAAGAAAAAATACGTGTCCAATATATTTTAATAATCTACATGACGGACAAAAAAACATTTTTTAGTCATCATCCCTATTCTCTAAATGAAGGTGAAAAGCCGCATCAAAATCCGTTGCGTAGTTTAGAAGAACAATGCGGTCACACAGACAGACACGAAAACAGATCTATAGTAATAATAAAGCTGAAGAGTTTTTTTTTTTTTTGTTTGCTTGAACGTGCTATTCTCTAGTGGAACTGCCAGTCGGATTTGAAAAATTCTTTCTTCAATTCTTGAGGCTATTTAACATCGCGCTATGACCCTTAGGAGCCGACTAGGAAGAAAAAAAAATCAGAAAGAACGCTTAGCGAAAACCAAGTAATAGCGCGAGCAGCCGGTATAGGTATTCTGGAAAAATCTAACCGTGAAAACTTAGGTGAAGTGAGCTTGAAGTGAGCCTGTTATTCCACTTGATGGATTGACACTATTGACGGCTCACTCCACGCTCACCTCACCTAAGTTTGCACGGTGAGGTTTGTACAGAATATCACTGGGCGTCGATGTGATGCGACGGGGTGGGTCGAAGGAACAAGAAATTTCACGCGAACGAAGTCGCGGGCAGAAGCTTGTTTATAATTATTTAGGTAATGTATAGGATAAAGCACATGAATGTTCATTGATCTTTATAATTGGTACTTATTCAATGTAACTTTCACTGTCCGTTGTTTGATTCGCACGTCGACTCCTTTTCCATTTTTAAACCGTCTGTCAACAGTTTTTTAAATGTTCATGTGTTCCATTTTTAAACGGCGTCTGAACCAAAGCTTGATGATAAGATAGAGAGGGACAGGGACAACTTTTGTTAAATTGTGATTGTTTGGCCTGCATTGGACTGGAAAATGCATAATTAATTCCATCTAGGATTCTTAGATTAATGGAAAATAAGCAACATACTGATTAATTGATTTTATTAACAAGAATTTAATAGGAATGGTGCCCACAATTTTATGATTTTAGGCCATCCATATCATATAATATGTAGCTATAGCCGCGCCATATTTGCGTACCTAAGACACTTTCATTCACAATCCGAGGGTTGAAGGAAATTCCTAATTCGTCTGCTCAACAACGCGAACGTAGGTAAATAACGCAATGAACGTGCTGAACTGTCAAAATGAAAGGCATTGCCGGTTTTTCTAATAAATCGTATTATTGTTATGAGCAAAGACATTGATTCCAGTGACCATTCCTGGCACACAATTAGCTTGGTCGTCTTGCGATAGCTCACCGGAATAGATTGGTGAGCTATTCTTAGTCTGTTAAAAATAGCTACGTTGAAATAGCACAATTAATGATCGCACGCTTTAGAAATAAATACAGACATGTTGTGTACGGTGGTTATTATAAACATCTTTATATACTTACTAATAATACAGCTCAAGAGTTTGTTTGTTTGTTTGTTTGAACGCGCTAATCTCTGGAACTACCAGTCCGATTGGAAAAAATCTTTTTGCGTTTGATAGCCAAATTCTCGAGACGGGTTATAGGCTAATTAACATCACGCTGTGATCCATAGGAGCCGAGCAAAAATAAAAATAAAAGTCAGAAAGAACGCTAAGTGAATACTAAGTAAAAGCGCGGGAAATGCTGTGGATAAAGTGAAGTGGATGCACGTGGACTCATGCTAGTTGTAAATATTTCTGATAGGAAGGTAAATGTACATAAGTAATCACTGTAAGTATAGTTAGCGATCTAAATTTTGTGTCCATAATACTGTACTAATCTGTAGCTACAATAATTCTGCCACCATAAGGAAAAATGACATATCTACAAAAATATTGAAATGGAGAAAAAAAAAATATTTTGTCCTGTTTGAAATACAAGATACAAAGGCAGATGCGTCTTTTAATAGCAATAATTATTAGGTTTTCGTTAAGTTTAGGCCAGTTTAAAAATACTGGTAGATGCGTCTTTTTTTGCTGATCCCGAATATGTAAATAACTCTATTTCGAAAAAAAATGTTAGATACGTCTTTTTTTCCTTATGACGGCAGAATTAAGCACACAATGTGTAATGTTTTGTGGCTACACATTTATACAATATTAGATTAAACAATTAAATTGCCTACAACTTTTTGAGGCTTACTGTACCTAATCTAATTATTAAAAAGTAAGGTATTTATGTTTTTTTTTAACTAGTTTACAGATTATCCGAAGATTAACCGAACAAAAGAACAGTATAAAATTGTTGCTAGCGTTTTATACGAACGAAAAACTTTGATACCTAAATATATTACAGTTGAGAATCTCTATTCCCTTTGCCATGACCTCATTAAAAAAAAATTAGATAATCCATAACCTCAAAAGTTAGCTCTCAGCTTGGTGTCTACTATAACAGGAATCAATAAATAATTCGTCGAAAAAAAATTCAAAATTATTATGAAAACTCGCTAAGAATCTTCAAACGTAAATATGTTATCATCATAACATCGATTTTGACGAGAAAATGTAAACAAAAGACAGTAAGTAGTTCAAAGTGTTCTTAAAAAAATATAAACACAAGTAAAAATAGTTTTTTATAAGTTTACGATGGTTTTGCTTCAAGCCTAATAACCGTAATAGCTGCTAACCAATTGTAAACAACTTCTAAGTTATGGCATTTTTACACTGTTTTGATTTCAGTCTACGATGTTCTTGTCTATGACATAGTATTATTTATTCTGTGTCTATGGTCCAAACAAAAGAAGAAACAAAAATAATCTATTAGCTGCTTGTCAGTATTCCCGCGTAAAATGGGGCTAATGAAAACAAAAATGTTCTATATTTAAATAAGAACGGGTCTGAATTTATAGTACCCAGATTATAAATGTCACGGATTCAACATACCTAGTAGTAGAAAAACATTATAAAAAGTTGTAAAATAATGAATTCCTTGGGGAAACCAATTGTTCGTTTACTACAATTATTTGAAAATAGAGTTCATTGTTATTGGCCCACTGTATAATCGCGCATAGGATTATGTCTTTCAAAAGAAATGACAATAGGGATTGCCTATTCTGCCGCTGTAAAGAAAAAAAGAAGAAGAAGAAGAGAAAAGAAGTCCTGTTTAAACTATAAGATACAAAGGCAGATGCGTCTTTTAATAGCAAGAATTATTATGTTTTCATTCAGTTTACGCCAATTTAAAAATACTGGCACATGCGTCTTTTTTTGCTGATTCCGAATATGTAAATAACTCCAATTCGAAAAAATGTCAGATACGTCGTTTTGCCTTATGACGGCAGTATTTATAACCACAATGACATAATAACTACAACGTCGAGTAGGTGTGTACCTAAATACACAAATAGAGTAGGTACTTATATTACCTTTTTTTAATATTGTTCGTAAATGTCAACGCACCTACCATCAAGCCTCTTAACATTCAAATTAGGCCGTTTGTCAGTATAATAGATGCTATTTAGCTGTCGAAATCGATTTAGCTGAACATAAGTTACGTAGTTTATTCGTCTAGACCAATTTACGTTATCTCTTTGGAATGAATGCTGGCTGATTAGAAAAAAAAATAGAGTACAGTTTTCCATACATCCTGGCGCCTTTATACAGATTTACTTTTTAATTATAGATTAAGAATAAATGTTCTTATCTGTCAAAAAGATCGTTAGCTGTCAAGAATGAAATATTATGATACATTGAAATAGGAAAAACATGGAGACACCGTGTTATACTATACATACATTTGCTTATACAAGTATGTGCCATATCGGCCATCTTAAGCGACGAGCTTTGCTGTCAAACGTTGTTTACTTTTTGTATTATGGAGATTTGCGAGAAAATTTCGAGGAGAATGTTAGAAAACAGCAATTTAACTTTAGTTGTAGTTTACATTACTGTTTTCTGTATTCATCTTATATGTTACAGTATGTCAATATAGTCATAAATAAAAACTGTAAAACAGTTATAGTAATAACTATGTTCCTTGATTGACACAACCTTAGCAATGGCAGCCATTATGAATGAGTTGAGGGTTGTAGATAAGCAGCTTTTTTAAGTATTTCTAGTCCATATATTTATATGTCTATGTTGTGATACGATGCAGTTCCGCTTATGAACAAATTTTCAAATTCGTGTTTTAGATTTTTTGGATACTGTCTGTGTACCTACTATCTATCTTTTATATTTTGTGTGCAATATTCGTCTTTCCATTATGTCTCATTCATTGTAGAGTTGCTAATAATAGATAGTTTCACATAATTTTGAACTAAATTAATACCTATTCACAGTTTAATATTAGATCGCAAATAAGTACATTTGTGTTTTCCTGAAACCACAATTTTAATTCCGCCTTTAATATTTTGCTTTTTATAATTTCTGGATGGTGATGTTAAATCAATCAGCCTAGCCTTTTGACAGACGTAGTGACAGACGCGGCGTGGAATACTATTAGAGACGCTAGTGTGCTCTACGACGTGTCTTGGTCGGACCATTTACCTCTAACAGTAATGTGTGATCTTAACTTGTTAAGGCCAAAAGTTACACCCGGATTACCTAAATGTAGCAAGGTAACATGGGGCGACAGAGACCTGCAGCAGACTGAGTTATATAGCAATTATTGTAATGATCTCTTGAAAATTTTAGACTTTCCCTTAGAATTTAGAATGTAGTAAAAGTAGATGTAGAATTAAGGAACATGAAATTATTTTAGATAATATGTACGCGGAAATTGTGCGTATTCTCTGTGAAGGTGCAATCACCAGTAACTGTAAGAATGTAATACAGCGCAAAAAGCGTTACATAACGGCCTGGAATAAGCATGTGAAGGACGCACACGAACAGGCTCGGCTTGATTTTCAGACCTGGACGTTGTTTGGTAGGCCGAAAACTGGTTATTGGTATGAGAAAATGGTGGAAAGTAGAAGGGTTTTTAAAAGTAAATTAAAATGGTGTCAAAATAATAAGGACCAAATAAAAATGAACATCATTGCAAGTCATCATGACGCAAAGAATTTTGGTAGTTTTTGGAAAGCCACGAACAGGCTGAATCCGAGGTCGGGTCTGCCTGTGAGTGTTGAGGGCCTTAGTGATCCTAGTGATATCGCCAACCTATTCAGCAGAGCTTTTAGGGTTGAGTCTCCCCTAGGTACGTCGTCTGGCGGGCCGGAGGTGGTGGGGGGGTCCGAAGACGTGCCTATTAGGTTTGCGGCCAGGGAGGTAGCTACTGTCATACACAACTTAAAGAGAGGCAAGTCGCCGGGTCATGACAGTCTAAGTATAGAGCATTTACTATATGCTGGTAAGCACTTACCGCGAGTGCTAGCAATGTTTTTTAACTTGTGTCTGAGTCACTCGTATCTTCCAGCCGATTTACTTAAAACTATTGTTGTGCCCATTATTAAAAATAAGACTGGAGATGCGAGTGACAAGAGCAACTACAGGCCTATATCCCTGGCTACCATCATTGCAAAGGTGTTGGACAGTCTGATTGATCAGCAGCTGGATAGGCACTTAACACTCAACGACGCCCAGTTTGGGTTTAGGCCACATTTATCCACGGAAACGGCTATACTATGCCTGAAACAGACTGTTCAATACTATGCAAGTAGGAAAACACCTGTATATGCATGTTTTCTGGACCTCTCCAGGGCTTTCGACCTCGTATCTTATGACTACCTATGGAGGAAACTGTCAAATGTTAAGAACCTCCCTAGTGATATCATTGGGATGCTAAAGTATTGGTATAAAAACCAATGCAATTATGTTAAGGGCCCCTTTTTCGAAATTTACGTTTCTAGATCGAGTTGTTTTCAGAGAAATCATCATATTTAAATCCGTAAAAAAATATATAGTACAGATACATCTTTGATCTAGTGACTTTTTTGGTTAAAACACATTATTTAACATTTCGCTTGATAAAAAAAAAATCTGAAGTAAAGTCGATTTTGAAAGTATTTTAAGTTTTATGAGACTTGGGAGAACGCAACTTTTATGAAAATTTAACATTTCATTTACTAATCGGGTTTGACAGGGATATTTTTGGATAAATTTAAAATACGGCACGTTTTTTTTTTTAAATTAAATAAATACGTGAAAAACGGCTCGCGCGCACCGCGCCAGTGTCCTGCCGGACGTCATCGAGGGAGGACCTATGCAATTTTTGCTCGCGACCACATTATCGTCGCCGCAAGAAAAAAAGTGTATCTGTAATGACTAATCTACACAGACTAGCCAAGTCAGTACCTATGACTGAAATTCTACATAGTCATACTGACTTTAATGGAAACATTCACCTTTACAAGGTGCATTCAAGGAGGTGTACCTATTAAAATTTGTGTTTTGTTTTTATTATTACATTTTATTATATAATATTTTAGAGGAGACTCGCGCCCAGGATTGAGGAATATATCGGTCGATGAAAATGAACCTGCATCTAGCACACGACCACTTTTTATTGAATTTAAATTTTTATGCTAGTGCTAGTATATTTTATTTTTTAACCGACTCCAAAAAGGTGGAGGTTCTCAATTCGTCTGTATTTTTTAACGACTTCAAAAAAAGGAGTTACTCGTATCAATTCGATACGTACGTATGTAATATTACTGGATCTGCGATCACATATGATGATCTATTAGGGCTTCCAAGCTAATATACAAAATTTTATAGATGTATGTTTGTATGTATGTACTACATGATTCTACTACATGATTCTTTCTAAAGGTCTGATGATAACCAGGTAAGTGCTTATTGGTCCTCAGTAATGGAAATAGTTAAGATGACCTGGCTTTCAAAATTTATCTATTTGAGCTCGGGTGCTACTACATGATACTTTCTGAAGGTCTGATAAGTCTGGTAAGTGCTTATTGGTCCTAAGTAATGGAAATAGTTAGAATGGCCTAGCTTTCAAAATTTATCTAATTGAGCACGGGTGCTACTACATGATACTTTCTGAAGGTCTGATGATGACCAGGTAAGTGCTTATTGGTCCTCAGTAATGGAAATAGTTAGGATAGCCTAGCTTTCAACATTTGTCTAATTGAACACGGGTGCTACTACATGATACTTTCTGAAGGTCTGATGATGACCAGGTAAGTACTTATCGGTTCTCCATAACGAAAGTAGTTAGGATGACCCAGCTTTCAACATTTATCTAATTGAGTACGGATGCTACTACTAGATACTTTCTGAAGGTCTGATGATGACCAGGTAAGTACTTATCGGTTCTCAGGAACGGAAATAGTTAGGATGACCGAGGGTTCAACATTTATCTAATTGAGCACGGGTGCTACTACATGATACTTTCTGAAGGTCTGATGATGACCAGGTGAGTGCTTTTTGGTCCTCGGTAATGGAAATAGTTATGATGGCCTAGCTTTCAACATTTGTCTAATTGAGCACGGGTGCTACTACAAGATACTTTCTAAAGGTTTGATGATGACCAGGTAAGTGCTTATTGGTCCTCAGTAATGGAAATAGTTAGGATGACCTAGCTTTCAAAATTTATCTAATTGAGTACGGACGCTACTACATGATACTTTATGAAGGTCTGATGATGAACAGGTATTTAAGTGCTTATCGGTACTCAATAACGGAAATAGTTAGGATGACCCAGCTTTCAACGTTTATCTCATTGAGGACGAATGCTACTACATGATACTTTCTGAAGGTCTTATAATAACCAGGTAAGTGCTTATTGGTCCTCTGTAATGGAAATAGTTAGGATGGCCTAGCTTTCAACATTTGTCTGATTGAGCACGGGTGCTACTACAAGATATTTTCTAAAGGTCAGATGATGACCAGGTAAGTGCTTATTGGTCCTCAGTAATGGAAATAGTTAGGATGGCCTAGCTTTCAACATTTGTCTAATTAAGCACGGGTGCTACTACAAGATATTTTCTAAAGGTCTGATGATGACCAGGTCAGTGCTTATTGGTCCTCAGTAATGGAAATAGTTAGGATAGCCTGGCTTTCAACATTTGTCTAATTGAACACGGGTGCTACTACATGATACTTTCTGAAGGTCTGATGATGACCAGGTAAGTACTTATCGGTTCTCAATAACGAAAGTAGTTAGGATGACCCAGCTTTCAACATTTATCTAATATCTACCTGGTCATCATCAGACCTTCAGAAAGTATCATGTAGTAGCAACCATGCTCAATTAGACACATTTTGAAAGCTAGGTCATCCAAACTATTTCCATTACTGAGGACTAATAAGCACTTACCTGGTCATCTTCCATTATCTTGAATACTATGAAACTTACACTGTGCCCTAAGTTGGAGTAAATGTAAGCCAACAAAAAAAGAATGGTCACGATCCGATTAATAGTTTCGGAGATATGCGTGGACAAACATACATACATACAAACATACATCTATAAAATTTTGTATATTTGCTTGGAAGCCCTATTAGATCATCATATGTGAATATCTCGCAAATCCAATAATATTACATACATACGTATCGAATTGATAACTCCTTTTTTTGATGTCGTTAAAAATAACTTTAATTTCGGAAGTCGGTGGCATAACACGAAAATACAAAACCAAAGACACCGAGTTCCGAAATTAAAGTTATTTTTCACTTTGTAGTGTTTTGTTTTGGAAGTCGGTTTTAATTTTGCTAAAAAAAAATATTATTTTATTATATTATAATAAATCATATTTGTTTTTCATTATAGTACTCACCAAATCTTCTAAAGCCATTCTTTAAATTCTATAGAATGATCATCGCCTGCCAGTCATGCATTCATAACAATATAAGTGTATTAGTGTTTACAGTCAATAGTGCAGTGGACAGTACATCAAGCTATACGTTTTTGTTGCAAACTAGCTCTTATCACCAGCACGCCAATAATATTTGAATTACTGATTTATTTATACTGTGGCGTGCTCGCCCGCCGCCATAGGTCAGCGGAGTTCATATCGCGACGGCTCCTGTGCAACGCGGACGCAAGCCGTCTCGGTGCGTAAAATGCCTAAACTTTCGGAATAAGGGGCCCTTAAGTGGGCGGGTGTCCTGTCGGATGCATACGGGTTGGAGTGCGGTGTGAGGCAGGGGGGAATCAGCTCACCCAAGCTATTCAACCTATATGTAAACGAGCTGATCTGTGAGCTCAGCAATGCCAATATCGGGTGCTCCATTGACGGGCACTGCGTCAATAACATCAGCTACGCGGATGATATGGTATTGCTGAGCCCATCGATCAGTGCACTTAGGAGGCTTCTTCGCATCTGTGAGGACTATGCGGTGGCTCACGGCCTTAGGTACAATGCGACCAAGAGCGAGCTACTGGTTTTCAAAGCGGGTAACAAATGTTATGATACTGTCCCACCGGTCACCTTGGGGGGCGCTCAGCTGTCCAGGGTCACGAAGTTCAAGTACCTGGGGCATTGGGTCACCGATAGTCTGTCCGACGATGTGGATGTGGAGAGGGAACGCAGAGCATTGGCAGTTCGTTGTAACATGCTGGCTCGTAGGTTTGCACGTTGTACTAGGGAGGTGAAAATTACACTCTTTAGAGCGTATTGCCAATCTATGTACACGTGTGCCCTATGGGTCAGCTATACAAAGAGCTCGTACAATGCTCTGCGAGTCCAATACAATAACGCTTTCAGAGTTATGTTGGGGCTGCCGCGCTTTTGTAGTGCATCGGGGATGTTCGCGGCGAATGGCGTGCCAGATTTTTACGCACTGATGCGGACACGAATAGCATCCCTGATGCGGCGAGTGCGTGACAGCTCCAACAGCTTGGTGGCTATAGTAGCCGACAGGATGGACAGTCCAATGATGTGGCAATGGATGACCAGTCATCGTGCGTCATTCTGTTATGTAAAATAAGTTGTTCTAGTGTATTTTTTGTGTAGTATGTGTTTTCATGTATGTATGTATTTTGTGTATAAAATTATAATGTGTGTTTGTTTATGGACTTATGGTCTGAAATAAATTTATTATTATTATTATTATTATTATTTTCCCAACTAACTATATTGCGGTCGGCTTCCAATATAACTGGATGCAGCTGAATACCAGTATTTTACATGGAACGACTGCCTATCTGACCTCCAGTTACTGGGTAATACGATACCTCTTAGTAAAACTGGTTGTGAGACTTTCGGGCTTCTGACGACCCGTAACGACTGTCAAAGATCCACGAATGACAGCCGGGACGAACTGCTTAACGTGCTTTCTAGGGACGTATGTAAAGATGGTCACCCATCTATGGACCAACCCCGGCAAGCGTAGCTTAATCTGATGGATCGACCCGTGCGGCTGAGCTCCACGAGCTCCTCAATTCCCTGGGATGTTAAAAATTTTGAATTCACGGACAGACAACGCATAGCCTAAACTGTCTATATTACTCTAAAAGCTTGAAATTTTGCACAAAAGTTCCTTTTATAACGAATGTGGGCACTAAGAAAGGATTTTTGAAAATTCATCCCCTTAAGGGATTAAAGAGGATGAAACTTTGTATGGAAGTTTTTCATTTTTTTCCATCGGACTTGGAATTCAGACTTGTAAATTAGGTATATAAATAAGAGCCTTAATTGTTCATGTGTAGGGTGCACACCCACCCTTACCTACGGAGCGCAAACGTGGTCGTTAACGAAACGACAAAAGTCCGCACTCGGTGTCTGCCAGCGAGCAATGGAATGAAGGAGTCAAAGTCACAGACCGCATTCGGAACAGTATACTCGTGTACACGTAGGCAACACAGCCGCCAATGTAAAGTGGAATTGGGCAGGCCACATCTGCCGCATGTCGCAATAGAATTGGACAAAAGTAGCCACTGACTGGACTTCGAATAACAGGAATCGGCGACGCGGTAGGCCCAGAAAGAGATGACTTGACGGACTGGACGCCTACCTAAAGGATTGGCCAGATGTAGCAAGAGACAGGAAAATATGGAAAGACGGAAGGGAGGCCGAGGCCCTACAGTGGGACGTAACAGGCTCATAATAATAATAATAATAAAGATAATCGTCGGTTGGTGACTCCTCGTCATTTAAAATTATCTAAGGGGCCTCTGTGAGTTAGCTTCGGCCCCTCGTGTGCCTTCCAAAGGTCCCGGACCCGAGAGTCCTAAGATATGTAAAAAAATATCTCTACGTTGACGTCGTGGTGGGGCTTGCGTGCTCAGAACTTTAAGGACTGTGCCGGTAGAGTTTACTTTGCCGGAACGGGTCTAGGATAAGGAGCCAGACCAAGAGAGATACAGAAACCCGCAGGGCAGCACGTGGCGAGCTGTTGGGCAGTAGTGACCCCACGGACCCTATCTCTCGGGAGAAATCTTGTCCTCATCTCTGGCTTGCCTTTATTGGCCGGCTGGAGTGAACACTGACGAGGAACAGAGCTCCCACCTCTTTCTTGCCTTTATTGGCCGGCTTGAGTGGAGATTCGCAAGAGCAAACGTGCTCGGAGGAAGGAAGTATTCCAGTAAGGTGCTGGTAGGGATCTTGACCGTACTTCCGGGATTTTCCTGATAGCCGTGGGATACCTCTCCACTCCTCAAGCATCTCAGGAAGTGTTGCCCCCTTGTCGCTACGTCACTATGTGCTAGCGGCCGTTTCCAGGGGCCCATTATTGAGTGTGCAAGTCACCCCCTGCCATTTTATCCGTGTATAATTATATAACATTGGTCAGGCAGGGGACATAGTTCTTCCATAGTTCAAGTTACCCAATCCACTTTAGCCACACAAACCCATAGTCCAATATATTTTGTTTCCACGTACAACAATATTCCTGCACCAATCGGGGGTCGTCCTTGGGTGCATTTGCATAGCGCATACAGGGGTAATGTTCGGTTGGTGCCTCCTCATCATTTAAAATTCTCTAAGTGGCCTCTGCGAGTTGGCTTCGTTCCCTCGTACGCTTTCCAATGGTGCGGGACCACGATTTCGATTTTTCGGGATCGAGATTTACGAATAATAATAGCCTTAATTAAGGAACGTTCATTATACCACCCTGTATATGTATAATCATATGGCATCCTCAGCTGTAGGTACTATATCTGGTCATTAATTCGAAACATTTAAAATAGCAAATAGATTTTCACAAGAGCAAGAATTTATGGATTGTATCGCACTATCGCAGTGACCACGTACATATACACGGAGCACAAAACTCCGTATACATATAGCAGCACAATAGATGGATTAAATCGGGTCCTAAATAGGTCAGTGTTTCCAACCACAGAGGAAAACACAGACTACCAGGCTCTTATCATTCTGGGCTAGTTGTTAAACGCATTGAAGGGAAACGGTTAGTAACCTTTCTAGTAACGTAGTAGTGTTGTGAATAACTGGCTAATGCTGGGGAGTTTGTTGCGCCACATCTTCCCAGCTAAAGCACTATGAAGTGATGAAAGGCGGGCGTTTTGGAGGACTGTCTCAGTGCTCATACACGACACGCGCCAACTTCAGAGCCTTGCCTCTGCCGTTGACGAGTACCGCTCGTGTACGAGTATATGAGCACTGAGAGAGTCCTTCAAAACGCCCGCCCTTCACCACTTCGTATAGCTTTAGCTGGGAAGAAATGGCACTGTAATTTTGACGTTCAAAAAGAGCTGATTTTTAACCTAACATGAATAATGGACTTTTGATTTTGATTTTGGAAAAGTATAGTCGATTTCGTAGTGGCTTTATCACCATAAGGTTGAACGTCACTTGAACGTCATAAAACTACAAGGTCTATTTCTCAGTGCTACAGATAAATTCAACCATTGTGAAATTTTAATTTAGTGAGAACTATCTATTGCCCGCGTGGAAGTCAATACTTCCCTATTTGAATAGGATTTCTTTTCGCGGAACCCTAATTCTTTTTCCAAAATAAAAGTAGCCTAAGGAGTAACCTTATAACATTAGCTACCAGTGAAAGTCCCGTCAAAATCGGTTCAGCCGTTACGGAGATTTGGCGGAACAAAAGAAAGGCCTTGCACACTGCTACGTATAAAAATACTTCAGCAGGCAGACAATAAAAAAAACTTTTTTTTTAGATTTTTTCAAAATATTTTGTCCGTCTATACAATTAAGCATAGTTCCCCTAATTTCGATATGTGAACATTATAAAGACTCACACTGTATAGATAATTACCGAGGTACTTAGCATAAAGTCAAGGCAGGTTATTTCATAATATTATAATGTACGTTGTCAGCACCCTTTGTCATGGTAATTTTGTTAAAAACTGAAAATATAATAATACCTAGTTCTTACAATTTTATGACGGCGCTTATTCTTATTCTGTTTTAAGAGCGTTTATCCCGCGTGGACTGGCAACGTCGCGCCTCGTTTTTACAGGTTTTTCGTGATTATTTTAATATATTTACTTTACAGACAATATTGTCAATTTTTTATTTATTAATTCAAATTCTCTTACGTTTTTTGCAATTTGCAAGTCAGTATTAAGTTGTATGTTAAATAAAGTAAGATTCGCGGTCGTAACAAATATGTATTTACAGAATTATAAGCATTAGAATCAGTAATACAACTCCTGAAGTTAGTATAATCATCAAATGTCAAGACTTCATGAAATAGTCATTCATTAGAATTACCAGATCTTAAAGAGTTGTATTAATCACTTGAATGTTTATAATTATGTAAATACGTACTAGTTACGGCCGCGAATCACATTTTGATCAACGTACAACCTAATACTGACTTGTAAATTGCAAAAAAAACGTAGGAAAATTTGAATTTCACGGGCTACCCTGACGTTTTCGCCATACGTTGACCGGGTGTTTATTAATATTTATTACAAATTCATTTTCATACGTACTCTTTGTCATGCTAATTTCATAATACCTACGCAAATATACAAAACTAAGTTTTTGAACTGCTGTGAGAGAGCACGACTGTTTCGTGCCTAGCCGCCCGCCATACTTACATATTGCTAGATTTCACAGAATATCTACCTACAAATGTATTTTACTGTTAGCTTGTATATTGTAATTCAGATTTATCACAAATCAAAATAAATGATTGAACTTTGTCTCACGAAAGACATCAACACCCAAAAACAAAATTGAAGAAGTCAGAAAACCTGTAATTTCGGGGGCATACTATGCAAGGCAAGTATGAAGCCTATGCCAGAAAAGGCGCCGAATAGGGCTAATGAGGAGGGTTTCGTGACAGTATAAAGGAGGAAGCGCCGGTCGCGAACCAACAAGCACCGCTGCGGCAAAGCTCCTACGAAGCCAGAAGTGAGCCTGCGTGCCCCTAAACCGAATACACCGGTGTACATCTCCCGCCTGCACTACAGCACTAAGGCGGAGGACATCGTGGAGTACGTGCGCCAGAAGACAAGGTACATGCCGAGGGTGCAGTTACTGGAGTCGCGCCGCAACGTCAATTTCAAGGCGTTCGTGGTGCGAGTACCGAACTGTTACCAGCACGTCGTCATGGAAGAAGACTTCTGGTCGCAGGACGTGGTGTTTCGTCGCTTCCGCGGACAAGTGCCACAGGATAGCTCAAGGACAAGCGAGTGAAATGAAGTGCTACTAACAGAGTTTTACGCTATATTTATTAACACAAGTTTTGTTTTATACTTTATATATGTATACTTAATAAATGTTTTATTATTATTATAAACTCAAGTACCTCTATTTAGCGGCACATATTGGTAAGTAGTTTGTTATTTAATGGTGGACCCTTGTCAATTATACAGGGTGTTAGAGACTTCAACACGCTAAGGTGACATGAAAACATGATTCTGGACACACTAGCATTGAAATTTTTCGTCGGATATTAAAAAAGAAAAATTTCTACGTTGGGGGGTCTAATATCGTTGAATCGTGTGCCGAATTCATGGTAACAGTTTGCGCGTCGAAGACCCTTACATCCTGTATAACTGACAAGGGGTCCACCATTACCACCGTTTATTTTCTTTTAGTACATGTATTAGTAGTTGACCGCGCGGCTTCAAACGCATGTTGGAAAATATTCCACGGGACCGTGCTACGTGTTAATCGAGGTTATAAATATCTGTGTGCCCATCCAAATCCGTTCAGCCGTTTTTGCACTAATATCCAAACATACAATCTTTCACATTTACATTATTATTTGAAGAAGGATATTCAATGTCATCCTCATCTTCCTGCCCTTGTTCCTTGCTACGTGGGTGCGTCGCAACACGTTTTCTTCTTCCATTCTCCCCTGTCTACCGTCACGCTCTCATTCACTCCCTTCTCTTTCATATCATTCTTTGGCCTTTCTTTCCCTCTCCATCCATCAACATGTATATTCATCACTCTTTTACTCACATGCGTTACCTCATCAGATGTCCATACCAATCCAAAAGATCCTTTCAAATTTTCTGTCTCTGGCACCACTTTCAAACTTCCCCTAGGATATTCAATGTCAATACTATAAATAAAATGTGTGTACTTATTGTACTTGGCGATAATATTACAATAATATGCTTATCAGTAGATAAGGCGCCATCGGATTGTTCACAGGCGCCTTTGATTGTATGCGGTTTCTATTTCCGCTCGTTGAGTCTATAACGACACACTTAAATTAATCATTTAAGTGTGTTATTAGTGAGGTTTACCTTATAATTAATATACGTATTTGTGTATTATATTCAGGTAGGTAATTACTGTTATAATTCAATTGATTTTTTTTCTAAAACTAGTGGATAAGGGCAGCGATAGGCATGTTAGTTATACTAAAAATACTGACATCATTGAAGTTACAATTTGTTACTCACCTAATAAGTTTTTGTGATTTTATCTTATTGTGATGTGATTATGTAAATTGTATGGAGTTTTAGGTCAGTGGGTCGTCTTTAAATAAAATAATAATAATAATAAAACAGTTTGTATCAAGGACTAATATTGGTTTTTAATTTTACTGAGGTCTTGAGATCCAAAATGTACAGAATCATTTTTTTTTTTAATTGGTGATTTTCGTGTCTACATTTTTTTTCATATCCGGGGTATATAGGTTTTGCCAGACCCTGGATCGATAATTAAATATTAATTTAAGATCCAAATAAAGTACCTAGTATTTTTGAGTCAAAGTTGAAAAAAGATGTCGTGATTGATGTCGTGATTGAAAATAATCTGATACAATTTGATACGCATTTTTAACATTTTATCTGCATGTGTAAGTTTTGATAATCTAGATATTTAAGGTATGTGTTACGAGATAATTATTTATATTGTTATTTTAAATGAAATTCTGATGCAGTAATTTTGTGTTTATTTATAAATGCATCGTTTAACGGGGCAAAATAATATTTGATAATATGTACTTACTTAATATACTTTTTATGATTCGTTAATTTGCTACGATATAGTTTTATTATTAATCCGGTTTTAAACTGTTTTTTTTCTCGTCATTTTTTTTTGGTAGTAAGGAAATAATATGAAGACGCGCTGCGGTCATTAAAATTCATTGCACGTTTAACATCAATTACATGGTTTTATGAAGTGGCGCAGCTAAGATTTAAATAAAATAAAAAATATGGAATATAATACTTACGTGTAAGCCATGACACCTTAACACTAGCACAGCCTTAGAGACAAAAAAAATGCAAAATCCTCTCTTGTTTAGTCCTCAAAACACGTCCGATAAAAAAAAAACGAAATAAAAAAAAAATATTAACTGCCCATTTTGTTCCTAACTCAAAAAGCACAGACTGAAAATTATTTAATTTAAAAAAAGAAAACAAATAAACGTCACTTTTGGATCTCGTATTCGCGCGGGAAATGCGAACGTTGCTCGCGTTCGGTCCGTACGGATGTCGCAACAACACTACGACCTGGCGCCAACCAACACCTGATTTAAATAGCAGTTGATATATAATATTTGTAGGTATAATACATAATGTTAAGTATCAAATTCGCGTATCTTTTTTAACGATGATTATTTTAAAAAGGTGACTACGCAGTACGCATCCCGTTTTCTCATCCTTCATTCATCCTTATCCGTATACTCTGAGTTGTAGGGTGCGCGCGGGGTGCATTGACAGTAATTTGACTGTTGACAACGATTTGCAGATAATGTCAGGCTATCAGGAATGCTTTTCTTCATTAAGAGGGTGGAGGTCAATAATCCCTAATTAATATTTCAGTGCAGATCATATTTCATAATTTTATTTAGAATTATTTCATTATTGACAAATTATACATACCCACACGCGTATACAACCCTAATCTCTTCAAAGTGAGAGTGAACAGGCTTCCTTCTGGGGAAGCTCACTCCATCGTCGTCTTTGTCTCTGTCACCTCTGACCTAGACTAGAGTCAAGAGCAAACCCATTAATATCAAATAAAAAAATAAAAAAAAGAATACGCGAAATATTACATAGAGATTTGCGACGTTGTCAATTTTCTGATGCACTCTCTTTTAAGGCTTGGTAAGTACTTCTGCCTTAGTTTTTCACATATGAGAATCCCCAATCACCTTCCCAGTGAGGACGTAGGATACGCAGTGCCCTTCAAAAGTTAGTTGACATCTTTCCACTCCACCTAGCTCACTCCATCGTCGACTTTGTCTATGTCACCTCTGACCTAGACTAGAGTCAAAAGCAAACCCATCACAAAAAAAACATGTTATAATTTAAAACTCTAGTGATTGAACTGTACAATTTAACGTTTTTATTGACTAATACAACTACCAATGATAAGGGATTATCAGATTTTTTTTAACCGACTTTTAGCTGTCAAATATTTGATTTACAGCCGCCATAAGTTTAGTTGACGTTTATAATTACTGTGGTTTTACAATATTTACTGGGTTGTAAATGTTTTATTTTTATTTAATTTAATTTTAAATTAAATTTGTATGACTTTTTTTTACTGAAATATCAGTATTTTTTATCAAATTAGATTTAGTCATTGCCAGGGCTTTTGAAAAAAAGTAATGGCTCCTAGGTGAAACACAATATGGAATTTCCGCTGACCAACTTTAAAAGTATGTACAGATCGTTTTTTAGATCATTAATTAAAAAGGTGCTCATCATTTAAAGTCCAATATTTTTTTGACGCGCAGGTAAATATTTTCCTTTTTTTTACGCGCTGTTAAATATATTTCGCAAAACCTATAAGCTCTATACTTATATTAATTAAAAAAACATAAATCCTACTAATATTATAAATGCGAAAGTTTGTATGTTTGTTACTCAATGACGCCAGAACGGCTGAACGGATCTAGATGAAATTTGGCACAGAGATAGATAGTCTGGAATAGCACAAAGAATACTTTTATCCCGGTAAAAATGTACGGTTCCCGTGGGATGATTTCCAACATCCACGCGGGCGATGATAGATAGTAAAAAAAATGCAACTATAGGCTAATGACTAAATACCATTTATTGTTTAATCACTCATTAAAAGGAATTAATTTACAAATAGTTTTCCTTTATTAAATTATAAGAAAAACAAAGAATTACTAAAATAATTGCATTCAGCTAATTTAAACAATGATTTAATTGTTTACTTGTGAATAAAATACTTAATAAACTAATGACTCAAGTAGTGACTCGTTTAGTAATATTAGATATTGTTTAAAAATAGAAGGCCATAAGTTGGTATGACCACCTATAGTCTTGCTTAGTGCCAACTCATTTGACCTGTGGGCCTAGCTAGACAAAGTGACATTCAATCAGCCATAATGATAATGAAAAACTCAAAAATGTATAGAACTGATATAAGCTACCGAAAAGCTTATCAATCAATCTGCCTAGCCTTTTCCCAACTATGTTGGGGTCGGCTTCCAGTCTAACCGGATGCAGCTGAATACCAGTATTTTAAATGGAGCGCTGCCTATCTGACCTCCACAACCCAGTTACTGGGTAATACGATACCCCTTGGTAGGAGTGGTTGTCAGACTTTCGGGCTTCTGACGACCCGTAACGACTGTCAAAGATCCTCGAATGACAGCCGGGACCAACGGCTTAAAGTGCTTTTCGAGGCACGGAGGAGTCTCGGTATGAAAAGATGGTCACCCATCCACAGACCAACCCCGGCAAACGTAGCTTAACCTGATGGATCGACCCGTGCGGCTGTTATTACTTAGCCACGAGCTCCTAAAATATTAATACATACAAACAAAATAATGTCAACAAAACAAAACAGAAATTATAGTGAAGTCAATTACTTAATGATATTATGGTCAGGTACGTAAGTAGTCAAATTTGCAATTAATTATAACAATCATAATCTGGATAAATTCACATTATTCAACATTATAGTTGAAAAACATGTTCTCCCATACATTTCAACTGCAAATGTAAGTTCGTACCCACAACATAATAATAATAATAATAATCGTTTATTTTGGAACAAGAACAGATACAATCATAAAAATAGTTAAACGATGATAACTACAAAAGTTAGTAACTATGGCGCAGCTATCAACGCCCGGCTCCTAGTGAGAGGGTAGTTCGTTCCAGAGAAAAACATATTTTTAAACTATAATATGTAAGTGGTTAAGAATAAAAAGGAAAAAAAAGAAAAACACAACAGTAAAATTACGGAATAAGTGTAGTGTAAGTGAGGGTGTGTGTATGTGTGTTGAGGGTGTGTAAGCGTGTGTGAGTGTGAATGTGTTACACTTCCACAAGTTTTTCAGTTGCATCATATGTAAGCGATTTTAGCTAAGTATTGAGACTTTTCTTGCATTTATTTTTGGTGAAAAAAAAGATGTTGAGCCTTTTGTTAATTCTATTTTATAATTTTGAGCTTATGTAGGAACAATGACGACGTGCTGCTACATTTGTACAAGGTTTTACATTGCATACTCGATCTGAATAGCGTCTACTGTTACATCTGGCTAGTTCATAGGGAAGCTGGGAATGTTTAATATTGAGAGAGACCGTGCTATTCTGTGGCGGAAGTGATATCGCAAACTTGAACTGTATCACTACCAATCAGTTTTCTGTTAAACATGACTGTATTTCCAACAGCAGCCTCAAGTTATTTTAAAATGAGAGTAATCTGATTTTTTTTACATAATAAAATCAATCTGCCTAGCCTTTTTCCAACTATGTTGGGGTCGGCTTCCAGTATTTTACATGGAGCGAGAAGTGTCATATTATATTAGGTTGGGGAAAAAGTCTTTTCGCATTATAGTATGTATGAACTTGTAATAAAATCTCTTTGGCTATACTATTTGTATCTGGCTGGTTTTGGTATCATTGAAAGTTTAAATTTTAAAGAACATAATTCCAAATTCAAATTAGGAAAATGTGTGATTTTCATTTGTTTTTCGTACCGTCAAGATGAGTGAATCTAATGAAGAAATTCGATACATTTTAAAATTTTACTACGAAAAAGGTAAAAATGCAACGCAAGCCGCGAAAAAAATTTGCGATGTTTATGGACCTAGTGTAGGGTCTGTGAGAGTAGCACAAATTTGGTTTAAGCGTTTTCAATCCGGAAATTTTGATGTCAAAGATGCACGTCGCTCTGGTCGCCCTATTACGGATAAAATGGATGCCATTTTTGAAAAAGTGGAGCAAGATCGGCATATCAGTAGTTACGACGTAGCTGAAGAACTGGAAATTGACCACAAAACAGTTTTGGCGCATTTGAAAAAAACTGGGTACACAAAAAAGCTCGACATTTGGGTACCTCACGAGCTTACTGAAAGAAACCTCATTAGGTTTCTTTCAGTAATCACAAATGAGTACACGGTTCATTAACCGTGTACTCATTTGTGATTCTTTATTACGACGTAATGAAACCGAACCATTTTTGAAGAAGCTGATAACTGGTGATGAAAAGTGGATCACGTATCACAAGAACGTGCGAAAAAGGTCGTGGTCAAAGGCCGGTCAGGCTTCACAGACTGTGGCGAATCCCGGGTTAACTCGCAACAAGGTGATGCTGTGTGTGTGGTGGGATTGGAAGGGCATTATTCATTATGAGCTATTACCACCAGGCAGGACCATCGATTCTGAACTCTACTGCGAACAACTGATGAGATTAAAGCAAGAAGTTGAGAGAAAGCGGCCGGAATTAATCAACAGAAGGGGTGTGGTTTTTCATCATGATAACGCTAGACCTCACACATCTTTAGCCACTCAGCAAAAATTAAGAGAGTTTGGCTGGGAGGTGTTAATGCATCCGCCGTATAGTCCTGACCTTGCACCTTCAGATTTCCACCTGTTTCGGTCTCTTCAGAATTCTTTAGGCAGTGTCAGGTTAACATCACGAGAGGACTGCCAAAACCACTTGTCGCGGTATTTTGACCAGAAGTCCCAAAATTTCTATAGCAATGGGATCATGTCCCTACCTACAAGATGGCAAAAAGTTATCGAACAAAATGGTACCTACATACTTTAGTTAAATGTAAATAAACTATATTAAAAAATGTTTTGAATTTTCTTAAAAAATGCGAAGAAACTTTTTCCCCAACCTATTATAATGCTTTTCTCAAGTTTACTCGAGCCTAACGGTCATGTTAGGCATTATAATAACGTCAGAATCGTAGACTAATTTCGACAAATCGAGAAAAAGAGCGATCTCGCGCTTGTTATGTTAGCCCTGCAGGACAAAATAAAACGAAACAGATTTTCTCAACTTCAAGTAAAAACAAACAGCGGTTGTTGACCCAAAAAAAATCAAATCTTTTTTTTTATAGAGTTTAGATATTGATATAACGCATCACGTTTGCGGATTTACTTTGACCCTGTATATCAGAGTTAGCTCCCAAGCGGTGGTTTTAATAGGTTTTCCACTAAGAATGGATGATGAGGATGAGGTTTCAATAGCAGTCCGGAGTCTGAACTATCTTAGGAGGTAGGTGGACATAACTCTTCGGAGAATACAGTTAAGACGTTTATTAAATTTAAAGAAGATGACACAAGAAACGTAGGTATCACACTTCAAAATGCCTGATGATGACACAATAATTTAAGAAACTATATTCTTCGAATTAATTAAAATGTACTTCTTAAGGAGCTCGTGGGTAAGTAATAACAGCCGCACTGATCGATCCATCAGGTTAAGGCGATATGTAAAAAGCTAACTGAGCGGTAATAAGAAAGTGACAGAGTCAATTAATAATAATAATAACCTGGGACATTATTCACACACGGTCATCTGATCCCAAACTAAGCAGAGCTCCAACCAGAGCGTAAACCAGATAACTGATATACTACATATACTACTTTTTTTTTTTTGTAAATACATACTAATATAGATAATTACACCCAGACTCAGAACAGACATGTTCATGCACACAAATTTTTGTCCTGGATGGGAATCGAACCCACTTTTTTTTTTTTGGGTGGGGAATCATCAAATAACTTCTCCCGCTCTGGGTGGAGCGGGAGGGCGTGTCAGACTTCTACTGACTAAAACCCACCCGTGTTCCTTCAGTTGCCTGTGCCAGGGCCACGGTAACTCTTTCGAACAACCCGCAACCCTGGCGGGCATCGGCCTTAGCGGACCCCTTCAGCTAGTGCTGACATCTCTTTGAGGCGCGCGTGGAACACAACGCGCCGTCGACCCGGGCCTGGTCCTTACCGGACAGCGAGCTACCCATTGCTCGCCATCCGCAAGCCCGCGCCTACGGTGGCCGGGAATCGGCTATCGATTCCCGACGCCCAGGGCGTCTCCTGCGGCGACTAGGGGCGTGAGGGCGCAAAGATTGCCTCTCCCTCACGCGTTCAGCCTCCTCCTTCGCGAGCATTACTGCTTCGCAGAAGGAGGTGACGGCTTCCTATGCACTCTCGCTCCGTACCATGGCCTGTACCAGGGCCGGACGCGAGAGATCGCCGCCGCCGATCGCCTCCGCGAGGACGCGGCGGTGCTCTGCCCAAGCCGGGCAGACCTCCACCGTATGCTCTACCGTGTCCTCCGGGCGATCCACACAATGGTAACACCCGGGCGTTTCCTCCCGCCTTATCCGGAATAGGAACCTCCCGAAGCAACCGTGTCCGGTGAGGACCTGCGTCAGGCGGAAGGTGAGGATGCCGTGACGCCTCTCCAACCACTCCTCAAAGAGGGGACTTATCGCCGTAATTGTGGCGTGCCTAGAGTTTTCAATTACCTAATACGCACATTTTGAATGCAATTTTGCAATGAAATTACTTAGGGGATTTTAGAATTACAGAAAAAAAATATATAAAAAAAGTAGAGGTATTTTCGGAATTAAATTCTATCGAGGAAAAACCCAATCGTGTTTTCCTTCAGTCAGAGTATTAATCAAATAGTCAATAAACATACGAGTATATCCAAAAATTAAATAAATACATTCTGAAATAGTGAAATAAATGGTTACGAAAAAGCCCCCAACTTATTTTGGTATCGCCTTAAGCTACGCTTGCCGGGGTTGGTCCGTGGATGGGTGACCATCTTTTCATACCGAGACTCCTTCGTGCCTCGGAAAGCACGTTAAGCCGTTGGTCCCGGCTGTCATTCGTGGATCTTTGACAGTCGTTACGGGTCGTCAGAAGCCCAAAAGTCTGACAACCAGTGATACCAAGCGATATCGTATTACCCAGTAACCAGTAACTGGGTTGTGGTGGTCAGATAGGCAGTCACTTCATGTAAAGTATTGGTATTCAGCTGCATCCAGTTAGAAAAGGCTAAGCAGATTGATTGAGTTTTGAGTTTGTTATTATTTTATTACACGAGTATCACGTTTAAAGTCGCTTTTCAAATCTTTCTGTGTGACCACGTTGTTCTTCTAAACTACGCAACATTTGGAGAATATATTCCGGAATATTTATGTGTATTAATATGAAAATTGCAATTTGCAAATAATAAAGAAATCTCCGTGTTTTGTTAAGTCTTATATCAAAACCGGATTGGGTCGCTAGTTGAATTATATGAAACTCTTGTCACAGATTAATAAAGATAGGACACTCCGCAGTTTAGGTATGAAGCTAGAAGTACGCGGCGGGCCCATCTCACTGGGCCAATTCAGTAGGACTGCCGCGGTCAGCGGTCAGAAGGTATAAGAGTTACAAAGAAAGAGAGGCAACTTGTAGGTAATAAGCGTTGTGCGACCTGAATTGCACTTTATTGTGTCGTAGCAAGAGTCGCTTTTTATTTAAATGATTTTGCAGAGTGTCCCATCTGTATTAATCTGTACTCTTGTGCAAAACAAGCTTCTAGATGTAGCGGTTTTAGCTGTGCGTTGTCTGACACCAGGACCAACAAGCAGGCGGCAATATCGCACCTTGATAACAAAAGTGGCATTATCAAAACTATGTTTTCTAAATAACTCCATAATTTACTGGCATATTTTCAGTATATATAAAACTTAGAGTAAGAAAGTCAAATTGCAGTCTTTTATTTCAGTTATTTGCTAAGATATTGACCAAAATGCTGCGTCAAAAAAGCTTTAAATGGACATAGAGAAAAACTTTAATTTTTGTATAACGCCACTTTTGTTTTCAAGGTGCGATATGTGGATGAACGGTGTGGCAATATTCGTCCTGACCTGACACTGCTTCCGCAATATACATACAATCTGCCTAGCCTTTTCCCAACTAAGTTGGGGTCGGCTTCCAGTCTAACCGGATGCAGCTGAATACCAGTATTTTAAATGGAGCGACTGCGTATCTGACCTCCACAACCCAGTTACTGGGTAATAGGATACCCCTTGGTAAGACTGGTTGTCCGACTTTCGGGCTTCTGACGACCCGTAACGACTGTCAAAGATCCACGAATGACAGCCGGGACCAACGGCTTAACGTGCTTTCCGAGGCACGTAGGAGTCTCGGTATGAAAAGATGGTCACCCATCCACAGACCAACCCCGGCAAGCGTAGCTTAACCTGATGGATCGACTCTTGCGGCTGTTATTACTTAGCCACGAGCTCCTCCGCAATATACATACGTAACTTCGAAATAGGACTCTTATTTATTCGTATTACAAGTTGTTTTATTATCCGACTGCGGAGAAACGTCAGTGATCTCCGCCTTCGTGCTTCCCTGCAATACCAGAGGCTATACAGTCCGCCATCGAGACTAAATCGAAGCGGATACAGCAACGCTATGTGGCGATACAATAATAATAAAGCTGAATAGATTTTTTTTTTGTTTGTTTGTTTATTAGAACTCGCTAAACTCTAGAACTACAAGTCGGATTTGAAAAAAAAACTTTTTGCATTTAATAACAATTCCTGAGGAAGGTTATAGGCTGTTTAACAGCACACTACAACCCTTAAAAGCCGAGCGAAGAGAAAAAAAATGTTAGAAAGAACGTTAAGCGAAAACGAAATATTAGCGCAGGCGGGTGATGAGTTGCGACGCAGTGGTTCAAGGGCCGATATTTCATGCTGCCGAAGTTGTATGTTGTTATCCTAACTTTCTAACTAATATAATAAATGCCAAAGTAAGTTTGTTTGTTTGTTTATTACCTTTTCACGCCTACACCACTGAACCGATCATTCTGAAATTTTGCACATACATTGTCAGGTGTACAGACACGGACATAGGGTACCTTTCATCCCGGAAAAAAAGTACTGTTCTCGAGGAGAACAACTATAACGTTCTTTAGGATAATAGATGGCGCCACGTGTCTTTCGAATCATGATTGAATTATATTGTTATAGAAACTTGAGTAGTGTGTTCAGAGTTTTTTAATTTTTTTATTTAAGTAAGTACCTAATATATTTTGTGAGTCTAAAGTGTCGATAGACCGGTTTTTCATTTCCTAACTATCCTAACTAATATTATAAATGCGAAAGTGTTTGTTTGTTTGTTGATTACCCTTTCACTCTAAAACGGCTGAACGGATTTGGATGAAATTTGACACTTGCGTAGACCATGACCTGGAGAAGGACATAGGCTACTATTCATCCTGGATCGCAGACGAAGTCGCGGGAAACAGCTAGTACTGTAAATGATAATTTTTAATATTTTGTGTGCAATAAACATTTGATGTGATTCTTTAAATATTTTTAAGAAATCTTGCTCTTTTTAGGTTATATTTAATTGTAGATTTTATTTAGATTTTTAATTAAATTAAAATAGTTTTTCTTGTAAGTTTTTTTTTTCTGTTAGTTTTTTTTTTCGTCTTATTGTTTGCTTTTATTTTCTACAATATTTGTACGCCTTCACGGCATAATATAGCACCCATATAATTAACCTAAGACCTTTATGTAAATACCTTTGTTACATAAATAAATATTCTGATTCTGATGTCACGGGCAGAAGCAAGTAAGTACTAATAATAAAGCTGAACCGACTTCCAAAAAGCGGAGGTTCTCAATTCGGATGTTTATACAGAGTGTTAGTTAAAGGGTCATTGTACTCATCATTATAAACAACTTTTACTATGGGACCAAACCTGAAATCGGCTGTTCAGTACATTTATGTTCGCGTAATATTCGTCAAAATGGTTCCATTGGTGGCCCAAGTCAGAATCTGATTAGGTGATGCCATGGGTATCGAGAGAATCCTTCAAATTTTATAGGCACACCTATAGCGATTTGGGTATTTTTATTGTAACTCATGCATTTGCTTTCGAAAAGCACCATTCGGTGAATTGGAACAGATCATGAAGACCACAGATGACCATCGGAACTACTCAATTATACCTAAGTATTTCACAGGTTGCGATTCAATTACTTTAATATGGTTGCTACGCAATTTATGCTCGTCACAAGGCAATGGTGATGGTGACCATCAGCTGCAGTTCTCCTGGTTCTTACTAGGAGAACTCCTCAAAAATTAACGTCCCTACATTGAGAAAAGCAATATTTTGTAAAATGTGATGAGAAGTTGACGTTACGCTATTGTAACTTAGATAAATTACAAACTGATCCACTAAAAAGTGAAAAATAAAAACTTTTACAAAACTGAAAACAACCAACTTCCAAAAACACTACGAAGTGAAAAATAACTTTAATTTTGGAAGTCGGTGGCAAAAAACTAAAAAAAAAACAGATCCAAAGACACCGACTTCCAAATTAAAATTATTTTTCACTTTGTAGTGTTTTTTTTTTTTAAAGTCGGTTGTTTTGTTTTGTTAAAAAGTTTTTTTGTTACCAGTTGGATTTGAAAAAATAAAAATCGTTTTGCATTTCATAGCCCAATTCTTGAGGAAGGATATAGGTTATGTAACATCACGCTACAACACTTAGGAGACGAGCAAAAAGAAATAAATGTCAGAAAGAACGCTAAGCGAAAACGAAGTCATAGCGCGGACAGACGAAGCAATGTAACGGGTTGGGGGACCAAGCGGACGAAGTCGCAGGCAGAAGATAGTAATAGATATAGATATGACCGTAGTACCTACTTCCTGAAAGAACTTCTTCACACTTGTACCTATATAAAACTCCTTGAGAACTATGACGTTACCTAAAGATACCGCACTGTACTTGAATCTGAACAGATAGATATTAATAACACATTATAATCGTTGCTTAGAAAATATACTACATTCCTGGTCTGTACCTAAACATGGTTATTAGATCATTCTGTATTTAAAGCAGCTCCGTTCATTGTTTGGGGTTTAGGACTTCTAATTAAGTAGTATTGCAGTGTGTAAAATTTTTCAAGTAAGTGTCCAACAAAAGTGCAAAGTGTATGGCCAAAGTTGGTCAAGTAAAGAATGACAGAACATCCTCGTCTACTCCTCTTGGTCAAGGATCTTGTCCAGGAAACATCTACCACCGTAAACATCCACAAAACTACGACCTTCCTGGACAAATACGACTATATCTCAAGAATTGCTAATCCGATTTAAATGAAATAAAAATTCAAATATAGCCAGACAAAATTTCTATCTATCATTGAAATTCATATTAAAATCAATCGAGTAATTTAGGAGATATGATCGACTACAAACAGACATAGGTAAAACAAAGATTTCACAGTATGATATATGGGTGAAGCTGTAAATCGTCGAGTGTCTTGAGCTAAAAATGATTTAGTGCATTTACAATAGCTCTTAAATATGTCGTTTCACCTGTTAGTCGGTTAACGAGCAGAGTTTTGTTGCCAAACCGACGCCTCTATAAATGAACGCAAGCCAATGGAATGCGCTGCGCTAACTTTTGTTTGATATTCCGAATACATATGACGCACGTCAGGTGTTTGCATACACAGTTATTCTGGAGATCTCCACGAGTCACTTTTGGGTTGAACCGAAGTCAAGAACGAAGAAAACACAAACCGAGATGATCTTTAATGTCTAAATTATATACTTGTGCCCTGTACATTTGTGGCCCGTGCCTCGGAAAGCACGTTAAGCCGTTGGCCCTGCGCCTGAGCTCTCTCCGGTCGTGTTGGATTACCGTCCCATCCGGCTATGACAGTGAAGGAGGAGAAAGTACATCTGTGTTTGCGCACACAGGTATGTTATATACTATCTCCCGCGCGAAGGGCTGGTCTCCGCTGAGATTGATCGCCATTGCCGAAATTCGATCTGGAAGCCTATTATTATGATCCAAAACTAAACGAACGAAACTAAACTAACGTAAGCTGCAACCTCGTAAGATATGTAAATAGATAAAAGAATAGAATACTCTTTATAAACACCATCAAAATTACAGATATACTTACATAAATGTCATTTTTTTTATATTTTTATCTTGTGCAATAGGCGGTCTTACCGCTAAAACCGATCTTTTAAAGACAGCCTTTGGATGGGTTAAGGGAGAAGGAGATACAATACTGCTGGTAGTCGGTGGTGTCCCATTTACATTTTTTTTTTAAATTAGTGTTCAAAATGTATATCGCAGAGTTTACATCTTTATATGCTAAAAACCACAGAAACCTTTGATGGCTTATATATGGCTAGTGAGTTCGGAGTTTTTTTTTTTTAATAAAAATAATACTTACATACCATTAGAAATGTCACACACTAGGGATGTTTAGCTAGAATTGGAACTCCTCTGTCACTTTTTTTTAATGCAAGTTGAAATTAAGATTTAAGTATTTTTTACATCTTTCTGTAAGTTTGAGGACTCATAACTTTTTTTCTAGCTAAAATCTGAATAAAGCAATAGTTTTATAAGAATCTGCCAACATTAAAAATAAAAAAAAAAAACAGAATATTGTTTGTTTTACCCATTTTTAATAAAAATTACACTTTAAAGTTAAGAAAGTGGTGAAACTAAAAGAAAGCAAAAAAAAAAAATAATATCCAGGGGGTCAGGGTCAAATAAATTAGGGCTGAGTAAGTAGCAGATGACCCCACCTATCCACCATTTTCGTATGTTCAACGTATCTAATATAGATAATACGAAGAAACAAATTTAGACGGTAAGTTTGTATGTTTTAGATTCAAAGAATATTTTATGTCTTTACTTATTATATAATATAATAATAGCACAATTAAAGATGGTAGTAAGTATATATCAAACTAAAGTACATATTCATAGTTTGTAATTTGCAGAAAATACTTTGCAGAAATACAATACATTCATAAAACATGACAGAAACAGAAGGAAAAAAGGTGATAGAGGAAAAGAAGATGTATCAAAGTGAAACAGAATGGCGTTCAAAGACTTCTAGGGAAGACGGCGGCCAAAAGGAGGCTTTAAGGGAGATTTTGTAGGTTTATCGAACCGGACGCAACGTAAATATTTCTCAAGTATGCACTAGGAACAAAAACGTAAATAATAACAGTTGAGTAGAACAAACCATATACACAAGCAGTACCATTATTTGGAGAATCGATTCCAACTTCGATAGTCGATACAAAGAATCGATATAACCTTCGCCTACATATAGCACTTCGTGGTCCAGTTTTTAAAATTCTCAGGGTCTTGAACTCAAAACATAAATAAATCACCTCCGGGAACCACGGACTTATAACACCGCGTCTCGAAAGCATTCTTTACGACTTCGTCGTTAAATTTTTTTAAGGAGCCGTAAACACTTCCAGGCTTGAGTGTTATTAATCGGGAAGAAAGGATTTGACTACACTAGCAAAAGAAAGGATTGATATCATAGCCATATCCGATAAAGACAAACTTTTTAGCAACAAACGAATAGCATTTGGCACGCACGAACATATTAGGTAGGTACCTATTTCTTGAAGTCTACGAATAATAAAAGTTCGTAATTAGGTTTTTTTTTTTTTTTCCTATAATGATCCATACTGGTATACAGTCTACTTATTTTTCTCCAATACCTCTATTGAAGAAAACCAAAATAAAAATATGTCTCGTGTGTAAATAGGTGCTTATTCTTTATAATATGCATAGGCTTGCATTTGACTATTGTCTCATTTCATAAAACCGATTGAAGTTCCGACCTATTCAATAGTTACTAAAAAACAAAACCTAATCACTTAAAATATAATGTCATCTACTCTGGCCTTAATATACTCTCCAAATAGAAGGTGAGTCTTAAGCAAAAAATAACTTAACTTTCTCTGGAAAACGGTCTTTAAATTCTCCTGTTCCAGAAACCTTATTTACAAATTGGGTTTCTTGTTATAAATAAATCTACTTCAAGGCTCACACTTACACTCATTTCGAAAATCTTAGGGCTATTTCATGCTTGTAACTTTATTCCTGGTACATACTTGACACATTATTAAAAAAAATATATTCTTAGATAACCAAGGCCCATAGTGTTAGTTACAAAAAAAACTTAAAAAGTATGTTTGTGGTTACAGAAATAAAAAGTAGAAAATAATGTCGATTCATCTACCCGTACCTCTTACATGCCGATTGATAAATCGATTTAACACAGCCGCGTCCAATCTATCTGCTATAATTTTCATGATGCCGTTGCTACTCCCCGGCACAGTTCTCAAGACACACGCGGTTTTCTTCCGCATAATTGCATAGCCATCAACCGTCTATACGTTTTTGCGCCACTTCTTCTCCCCAGCTAAAGCACTAGGAAGTGGTGAAGGGCGGGCGTTTTGGGGGACTGTCTTATGACAGGCCAGATGGCGTGGTTGGTTAAGATACCGCCTATCACGCCGCAGGTCGTGGGTTCGATTACCATCCAGGACAAACATTTGTGTGCATAAACATGTCTGTTTGTCCTGAGTCTGGGTGTAATTATCTATATAAGTATGTATTCTTTTTTTTTATTAAGCAATTATAAATTTATTTAAAACAGTAACTAGACTATAGTATAAGCTAACACTAATATACAGTATGTTAACCAACAGAGGGCGTTCCCGTTAACCCGCAATAGTATAGCATCCATACATGCTAAAAAAAATATTACCATTCGAAAACAAAATGGTTTTTATTTTTTTTAATATTAAAATATTCACTAAAAATGTTAAATTGATACGTAAAAGAAACACTCTGTACACGCGTACTTGAAGGACGGAAACATCGCAATTTAGTTTTTATTTTTAGTGAATATTTTTATATTTTTTTGAATATTTTAGTGAATATTTTTAGCATTTTTAGTGAATATTTTAATATTAAAAAAAATAAAAACCATTTTGTTTTCAAATGGTAATATTTTTTTAGCATGTATGGACGCTATACTATTGCGGGTTAACGGGAACGCCCTCTGTTGGTTAACATACTGTATATATTATGTACAAGTGTATAAAAAATCATAAAAAATAAAAAGGTGAAGAGCTCATAGGGCATCAAAAATGTATGTATTAAGTAGGTACGTATTTACAAACAAAAAGTAGTGTATGAAGTATATCAGTTATCTGGTTTCCATAGTACAAGCTCTGCTTAGTTTGAATAATGTCCCAAGATATTATTATTATTATGTAATTATGACATTTGAAAAGTGCTGATTCTCAGCCTAGTTTGTATAAATAACTTTTGATTTTGATACCTACGCGCGTCCGCAAACATACTTGAAGCACTACAACAACGCGGGAGCCGCAACAGTGCCTGAAAATGTGATATTGATTGTGATGATATTGTACTGTAACCCACAGATCACTCGTGTAGAAATTTAACAATACGCTTTAAATAGCGGCAATTTAACGTCTACCGTAGTACATCGAGCGAATCTCTCTGGGCCTCAAGTCTGCTATTACAATAGTGTCAGAATGGTCTGTCATTGATTTCATAATTGTTGATTTTGACAACTTTTGTAATGTACTTATATAATGACGTCATTATGACTTTCCAATGGTCAACCACTCCATTGAAAGAAATGGCTTAAAATGGTAATCTCTTACATAATGTTAAAAACAATGTTACTAACCATTATATGAGTTGGCTCGAAATAAAGTTTATTCTATTCTATAATGACAAATGAAAGACTGACGTATGCAGCGGTAATCTGCTAAAAATTTGACAGTTCCTTTGATCAGTACCACGATTCTATTACGAGACCACTGACCTACCAATGATCGACCATTATGAATTTAGCAGATTACGAACTTTTAGCAAAATGACAATGGGATCGTGTTGGAATGACGAATTAATAAAAAATAGCAGACTTGGGGCCCTGGTGTCAGTCACATTGTGTCCTAGGTACTTGAACTGAGAAACACGGTTCAACTGTTCTCCATTTAAAAGAAGGGGTGGCACATTATTTGGCCTTTTGTTGTTTCTAACAAAAACCATATACTCTCTTTTGCTATTGTTATATTTTAAAAATATAAGCCGTGCTTCTTAGCACAAACGTCACACATACCCAATAGTTCTCTCAACCCACCGATTGTTGGACTCGGCAGCACCGTGTTGTCCGCATAACTTATGTTGTAAAAACTGTCGCCATCTATGCGGCTCCCGACATGCATGCTGCTCAGTCTCTCAATCAGCTGATTCATATACAGGGTTATTGGTAAATCACCAACAACCTCTTAAGGGGTTATTGTACTCATCATTATGAACAACTTTTACTATGGGATCAAACCTGAAATCGCAAAAAAAATCAGCTGTTCAGTACATTTTGACGAATTATGCGAACATAAATATACTGAACATCTGATTTGTTTTTCGCGATTTCAGGTTTGTTCCCATAGTAAAAGTTGTTCATAATGATGAGTACAATGTCCCCTTAACAGGTGGTTGGTGTTTTACCAATAACCCTGTATAAGGTCTATCTATTCATACAAGAAATCTCTTAAGGGGTCATTGTACTCATCATTATGAACAATTTTTACTATGGGACCAAACCTGAAATCGCGACAAAAAATCAGCTGATCCCTACATTTTGACGAGTTATGCAAACATAAATTAATGGAACATCAGATTTGTTTTCCCATCCCATAGTAAAAGTTGTTCATAATGATGACCCAATGACCCATTATGAGATTTCGTGTATGAATAGATAGACCTTATATAGATTAAAAACCTCGAAGACGTTGTGTTTATATTCGTCATAAATTATACGTAATGACATTATTTGTAACTGTACTTTGATTGCATCAGTTGTGACTGGGTATTTAAAACTAACTTTGGTCTGGCGAGTCATATTAGGAAATAATGATTTTACGTTCGAAAGGGTCGAAATCTATAAGGAGGAATATTGTATATAGAGGGTCAAATTAAACAAGCTAGCGAAACTCCGCAGACGTGGAGGTTATCGATATCTAACCATGATTAAATTTAAAAAAAAAAATAATTTGATGATTTCTTTTTTGGGGTCAGCAACCGGTGCTGATAGTGTAGTTACTTAAAACTAGCTCTGCGGATTTTCTTTAGCTAACTTAATTGGACCCTTTATAGTCTGTCTTGTTAGCCTTGCGGTCGCAAGCATTCCCAGGTTGAGCAAAGTAGGAGGAATTTATAGAAGTAGGTATATAAGGACCACTCATTTCTGCGTCTGCACATCATTCTCTTGCCCTTGACCCAATTTATTTGGAGTCGGCGCAACATGTCTTTTTCTTCCATACTTCTCTATTAGTCGTCATCTCGGTACTCACTGCCTTTCTAGCCATATCATCTTTCACACAGTCCATCTATCGTTTCTTTGGTCTTCCCCTACTCGTATAGCCATCCACATTCATACTTAAAACTTTCCTGACGACATTTTCTTCATTCCTCCGCATCACATGTCTATACCATGACTACCGATTTCCACACAACTTTTCAGTCACCGGTGTCACTTTCAGACTTTCTCTTACATACTCATTTCTTATTCTATCCATTCGTGTAACGCCACACATCCCTTTTAGCATTCTCCAGCAAGCAATTGCCTTTCATTCATTCTTTTTGTGACCCAACATTCTGATCCATACAAGACACATATTTGTACATATGTCGAAGATTTATTCTTAATATATTAATTTAAGTAAATGAGGACATATAAAAATAAAACTCTTCCACTTCACCACCAATAAAACTAGGCCGTCAAAAAGATTTATAAGCCTGTACTAAGACTTAAATAAAATACCTGATACATTTAAACTCAGTCCTGAAAAACATGACGCATATCTGAAATAAGGTCAATATTCAAATACACATACTACTTAATAAGATGGATGATATATTTACGAGTAACTGGTAATATTTACCTCCAATAAAATGTTATTGGAGGTAAATATTACGTTCCGCGTATTTGAGCAGACGTGATGATTTTCCTGTATTATTTTGTTTAGGTTTTTTCAAAAAAGTGGTCGTCTAAATATTTTTAGATATACAATGGGCTGTTTTAGCTTGAATCATCACTTAGAAAGTAAAGGATTTATAAATGAACATTTAATATAGTTTATTTTCGCCAACTAACTTTATAAAACAAACAGCAACGGAGATGATCATTTTACTAGAATCAGCTGTTTGAGCAATCCGTTGATCATCAGATCCATCAGATGGCAGCTCCCTTCAAGCTTCAAGAATAGATAGGCAGGTACCAAGACTATACTAAGTCGACAGTTGCCTAGTGTAAAAAAAAATCGTACTCTAGAATATAATATAAATAAACAGTATGTAGCTAAAACCAAATTATATTAAGTAAATCAAAAAAATTAAACATTATGAGAAAATCAAAATGAGTAAACATTATCTCACATCAGACAATACATGGCACAAAGGTTAGAAAAATACACTTCTGGACACATCTATTGGCCCACCTTGTATTTTCAGTTTCGTTTGGTCCTAGCTAAAATTTTATATTAGGTCGAGCAAAAAGTTTTTATGCAGTTTTGAACCTGACACATTCACAATTTCATTCAATAGTCTTTTTTTGAATTTCGAACACAGAATTTAAAGAAACAAAAGACAATTTGGAGCCTGTTTGTTGATATCAAACAATCGAATACTAAGAAAACTTGGTTTTATTGGTTTACTTGGATTTAATTCTTGAAAAAGTGATTGCTATCTTTGGTTTTGCAACAAACATTACTTATTCTTAACATTAAGGTGAGGTTCTATCAATAATCTATGGATACTTCACCTGAAGTCGCCGCCCAAGCTGTGGCACTTATTCAGGCCGGACACAGCCAAAGAAACGTGAGTGCTCAATTTAATTTAAGTCGATCTGCGGTCCGAAATGTTTATCGGAGATACCTAGAGACTGAAGGCTTTGTTCGTCGCCAAGGAAGGCCACGATCTCGGGTCACAACTGAAAGGCAGGATCGATTCATCGTGACGACCAGCTTGAGAAATCCTCACCTTACCTCCATTGAGATACAAAACCAACTTCGCGACTTCCACGGAGTATCTGTGGGCGCTCGAACTGTTCGGAGAAGGTTAAAAGAACGCGATATGGTACCACACAAGCCAGCTAATGGGCCCAAACTAACGCGAGCCCACCGAACAGCGTGCCTTCATTTCGCACGCAGTCATTTAAATTGGACACAGCAAGATTGGAGCCGTGTACTCTTTTCTGATGAGTCTAAAATTGTGTTACATGGCAATGATGGAAGGAAGAAGGTCTACCGACGTAAGGGAGAGCGTTTCGCACAATGCTGCTTTGAAGAGAGGGTTGCTTATGGCGGTGGCTCATGGACTGTCTGGGGCGGTATATCCGCGAGCGGCAAAACTCAACTTGAGGTTGTTACAGGACCACGGCTGCCAACATTAAATGCTGAAAGGTACATTCGTGAGTGCTTAGAACCTCACGTGATACCATACGCGGACTATGTGGGCCCAAATTTCCTTTTTATGCATGATAATGCAAGAGCCCATGCGGCCGGCATCGTCAGGGAATATCTTCGGGATGTGAACATCACAGTTATGGACTGGCCAGCCAGAAGCCCAGACATGAACCCCATTGAGCACATGTGGGACTAGCTAAAAAGACGTGTTAGGGCTCGTCAGCCAGTTGCCCAGACGATGCAGGAGTAGAAAACTGCCAAAAATCCCTCAAAATTTCATAGAGCGGTTGATAAACTCTATGCCTAATCGTATGAGAGCTGTGGTAGATGCCCATGGAGGCAACACGCGTTATTAAATTAAACCTTTATTTGATAAAACATGTTTTTTATTCAAAAATCAATTGCCTTTAACAAGGCGCATATCCGACTTGTTAGGCGTAGCTCCATGTCGTATGGTATTCTGAATTCAAATTTAAAACAATACGATCGAAAAAGATGGTAAAATGTATCAGGTTTAAAACTGCATCAACAGTTTTTGTTCAATCTAGCAATCATATTTCGGTAGGGGCCATCGAAACCTAAACTCTAAGGTGGGCCAATAGATGTGTCCAGAAGTGTATAATAAACTCTTTTGCAAAAAAAAAACGGGCACTTTAGATTTTTATTCTCTACTTCAATGAAGAAGAACAAGAAAGAGGTTTTATTCATTTGACGATGTATTGGCATGTTATTTGAAGCATCCTGGCATGATTCTTTACGTTCCAAATTTAAATTTTGAAATTAAAAGAAAAATAATGATTATTGTGGATTATTGTAAAATTGCTTTACTAATGGCGCGAATTGCTGAAACGATTTTTTTACTGATTACTATGTTTTTAAAACTTTTTGGATATTTTCTGCAAATTAAACAATTTAATATTTCTTTTTACATTAAATACCACTTTTTGATATGAGTGATAAAGCGATAAGGGCTGGTAAAATTATAGCCCAACTTGAAGAAGGTTGTTCGCAAACTTACGTGTCTCAGCGGCTAAATGTGAGTCGTTCAACTGTCCAGAGGACTTGGCAACGGAATCAAGAGACCGGTTCGGTCAAAAGAATACCCGGTTCGGGAAGAAAACGATGCACAGAACCAAGAGATGACCGCTTTTTGGTTAGTCAGGCGTTGCGGAATCGTAAGGCCTCAAGTGTGGATCTGAAGAAGAGCCTTGAAGAAGTAAGAGGAGTAGAAGTTAGCGTGTGGACGGTCAGGAGGAGGCTTTTGGCTGTCAACATCAGGAATACCGCGCAAAAAATCAGCTGTTTCAAACATTTTGGTCGAGTAGTTATTGAACTTTTATATGAAACAGCTGATTTTTTTTCGTGAGTTCAGGGTTTGTCCCATAGTGAAAGTTGTTCATATTCATGAGTAGAACACCCTGTGAAAATTTGCGCACTGCTTACAAAATTGTCCTGTATTTAATAATATTATGAACAATATATGATTCAATAATTCTATTAAAATGTGAACGAAAACTGAAAACCGCTGAATGGATGTGGGTGTGGCACACAGAGAGTTGTAACCTGGATGAATACATAGGATACTTTTCATCCCGATATCGCTCGGGATCGAGACTTATGCGGGTGATCCCGCGGGCCGCTGCTACGAGTAGTAAATTACTAGATACTCTTATTTAGCACATCTGTAAGAGTTAAAGAATTTTTGTTATACTTCTGTATCACCCCATATTTAAGCAAATGTATATATATATGGTTTGAATTGATTTGATTTGTGGTATTACGACTGTCAGTGTAGGTACATTATTATAGTGTAGTGTGGCTTTCAGTAAGATCTAAGTCGTAGTTATCTAGAAATAACGAGTCAGCAATCAATTCGCCAATTAATCAATGATTCGCCAAATTCAATAGACAGTCATGTCCTCTGCAGGGTTAAACTCACAACAAGCGATAACAACTTCCAATTTTCTTATAAAAGTTTCGACCAATATGTAAGTTTTGGGACGTTTTGATCTAAGAAGCAGATAAATGTGTCTAGACCTAGTTTCCGCAAGTGCTCTAGTGTTTTCAGAAATTCGTTTGAAGATTTGTCTAATATTTTTGACTAGACTGCAGATTGTTTTAAGCATTATTTCTTATGCAATGTTTTTTAGCAAGAGATGAAACCTGAAAGTATTAATTTCAGTTACAAATAATATAGCTACAGCAGATCTACTTACTTTTTAGAAATTAATATTTTTTATTGTATTTGTAGATTTAGTTAAGAATAGTTTAAGTTATGATGAGGCTGACTTGCCACCGTGGATATAAGCCTCTTATAAAATTAAGAATAAAAAAAATATTATAGCTTGCTAGCGTGCAGGGTGCTCGAGAGCTCTAACTTTGTATTTAGAAATTATATAGAACTAGCTGACCCGACGAACTTCGTACCGCCTAACAGGCGATTCTTTTTTTTTTTTTTTGAATACTTATTCTGCTATATTCAGGACTACTACTATTCAGGAATACTAACTTCACTCAATTGTTTTGCCTTCCCAGAACCTCTCTACTAACACTTAAACTTTATGCTATGGTATTAAAGTTCAAATTGACTTTTAAGTATTATTACGAATCGATTGTATGGGAGTACAGAAAAGTGTTGTTTTAGACCTTTTTAGGCATTTTTTTTTAATTTTTCTCTCCGTAAGAACCATCCTCGTACTTCAAGGAATACTCTAAAAAAAGAATTAGCAAAATCGGTTCAGCTGCTCTCGAGATTTGCGCTTAGCAACACATTCAGCGATTCATTTTTATATTATAGATATAATATAATTTTGTATTGTATTCTCTATTTTGTATTGTATCACATTCACTCACCTTCACCATCGCACTCACCTATGCATGCATAATTTAAAAACTAAAGTAACTTATATTTTTCTTTTTCATAACTTATAACTTTTTTCCCTACTTAAGTTAAATCGACACAGTCCACTCATACATTTCAATTGGAAAGCCATTGCGAAGCACTGTCTCTTAAGATACAGGATACCCCTAGTTTAAGAGACAGAGTTTATTCTACAGTGTACAGATTTCTGCAGCGTCCAAATGTTTTATGTAATGTACTCTACAGTGTTTTCAAAATTGTAAACTTAATGTACAATTATCTGTATTTTCGATATTTATTATTATTATTATTATCTCCTTTATTTATTTTTTAAACTTATTTTATTACATTTTTAAATATTTTTATAAAAACATAAAAAAAAAACATTTAAAAATATAAAAAATAGTGATCCGCCGGTAGCGGGTGCAGGGTCCAAGCTACCGGTGGTTAGGGCCCCAGAGACAGGAACCTCCTCACAATACGCGCCGTATCAAGGAGGACTGCCTTCTGAATCAGGCCCTTCACCCAGCCACCCAACGAGAGCCTCTTGAGATGTTGGTTGAGGCTCTTAGCGATAAGGCCATTGACCGTAACGACTATCGGCACAATGATTGCCGAGTCCACATTCCACATAGCGACAACCTCGTGGGCTAAGTCGAGATACTTCAATTGTTTCTCCTTCTCAGCCTTCACGAGGTTCTCGTCATGCGGGATAGTGACATCGATTATCATTGTGCGGCGCACTGATCGATCTATTACCACTATATCAGGCTTATTGGCTACAATAGTCCTGTCAGTGATAATAGATCGATCCCAGTATAACGTGACATGGTCATTCTCGAGAACTGGGTCGGGCACATACCTGTAATACGGTACCTCAGAGTCCACAAGGCCGTATTTCAGAGCAAGTTGCTGATGGATAATCCTGGCTACTTGATTATGCCTGTGCAAATACTCGCCGTTAGCTAAACGAGAACACCCAGAAGTAATATGTCTGATAGACTCACCGGGACAATGGCATGCCCGACATATGTCGATCGTCCCGTCTTTCATTATATACTTCCGGTAGTTATTCGTTAGCATAACTTCATCCATAATTGCACAGACTGAACCTTCGGTTTCCCCAAAGAGGTCACCGAAGCGTAGCCAGGCCACGGACGCTAAGAAATCTACGTCGGGCCCATGAAGGGCCCGGAAAAAGCGTCCGTGAAGCTCCTTGCTTTGCCATACTTCCTTGCGGTCGTTGGTACTAAGCACCATAGGTTTGCGCCAGTTCTCTTTAGCCAAGGACAACGGGGTGAGTCCCTTGTCCACTGCAACCACATCTCGGTGCATATCCACGTCAGCCTTGAGAAAATATTCTCTGAGACTGCACACCTCGCGGTTGTGGAGGGTCTTAGCATTTAAAAAACCTCGACCCCCCGCACTTCCGCGGAATGTACAGCCTCATGACAGACGAACGTGGGTGATGCATCCGGTTTGCGGTCAACAGTGACCGGACTCTCCTATCCAGGGCGTCTAGTTCCGTCTGGGTCCACTTTAGTATGCCAAAGGAGTACATTAGGACCGGCATGACCCAACCGTTAAAGGCGCGCACCTTGTTGCCGCCTGACAAAGAACTATTAAGTACCTTTTTCAGGCGACCGAAGAAGCGCTCCTGCAACGATTGTTTCACGTCAGGTCCGTTAATGCCTAACCCCTCTGACATACCCAGGTATTTGTAGGTATCAGTTGCGGAGAGTGATCTCAGGTTTATAGAATCTGAGAGTTGTAGTCCCTCAGATTCCACAATCCCGCCCCGCTTTACATGCATGACTGCACATTTATCTACACCAAATTCCATCCTGATGGAATCACTAAAAGTTTTAGTTACTTTTAGTGACTCCAGCAGTTGCAATTTGTTGCTGGCAAACAGTTTCAAATCATCCATATACAGCAGGTGGGATATTACCTGACCCCCTCTCCGCAAAGGACAGCCCAGCCCTGTACCCTCCAGCAGAGTGCTAAGAGGGTTCAAGGCTAAACAAAACCACAGTGGACTCAGACTGTCGCCCTGGAATATTCCCCGTTTAATCCTAATAGGTTCGTTGCTCCCCTGAATTTGTCGGCATCCTGGATAGCGAAGAACCGTCCTCCACTGCCCCATACACGTCGTTAGGAAGGTGCTCAGAGTTGTATCAATTTTGTACAACTCTAACACCCTCAAGAGCCATGTATGCGGCACCGAATCAAAGGCCTTCTTATAGTCTATCCAACATGTCGACAAATCCTTTCGGGATCGACGGACCTGTTGGCTTATGGCCATGTCAATGAGGAGTAGCTCCTTGGTGCCGCGGGACCCATTCCTACATCCATTTTGAGAGACAGACATAATAGAATTCTTTTCTAAATGAGAATTAATTTTCTCTCTCAAAATGGATGTAAGAAGTTTATAGACCGTCGGCAAACAAGTGATCGGCCTATAATTTTTGGGTTCCGTGGCATCACCTGACTTATGGAGCAGGTGGGTAACTCCTGTTGTAAAGAGCTGTGGCAGCGACCCAGACTCTAAGGCCGACTGGAATTGCGATGCTAAGCACGCGTGTGAACTTTGCAGCCATTTAAGCCAAAAATTGTGCAGTCCGTCCGGTCCCGGAGATTTCCAGTTCGGTATCGGGCGGGCTGCACTGGCTACATCGGAGGAAGTAATTATTACTTCCTCCATCTGTGGTATGGCGTCACACACGCGCTCAACATCCCGCATCCATTCAGCCTCAGTATGACAGACGGGCACCGACCAGATGTTGCGCCAGAATGTGCTAGTGGCATCATCATCCGGGCGGCATACGTCTGCCACATTTTGCTCAGGTCGCTCCCATGCTCTATACACCCACCTTTGATCACGCTGGAATATGCGATTCTGGGTATACCGCTCAACCCGTCGCTTATACCTACGGATACGGCTTGCCCATGCACAGACCTTCTGCTTCAGGAAGTCAATGCGCTCTGTGACACGGGACATATATTCTTGAGGACTGATTCCAGTCCCCGAGAACGCCCGCCTCACAAAGCGCATCACTCTAGGGCGAGTATTGCCCTCCCTGAAGCAGTATAGTTTGCCGATGAGCACCCTGGTCCCCTCGATACGCTGCTCGATCCTGCACTGCCAGGCTGGAACAGCGGGTTTTGGTCGTGTAGCTATGTCACAATTTGGAAATTTGACATTGGCTACACGACACGCCGCAATCGCCGCGCAATACAAGATCGAGTGCGTATCTACGAGATCTTCGCTGCTTTCAAAATAAAAACCAAGCAGCGAATCCAAGGCACACACCATCGCCCTATTCGTTCTGTGCATAGGCAAGCGAGGTAAATGTGGTCTAAGTTGGACAGGGGCAGTTCTAAACTCCCGAATCGCATCCTCCAGCGCGCTCCTCAATCGTTCGTTACACTGGCTACTTACCGTAACAATCTCCTCGCCCCCCTCCTCATCATTAACATAAGACCGCGGTTGGGTTATGTCACTGACTAGAGGTTGCACCGCGGTCTGTGACGGGACAGGGACGATACGATTGCTCAGTACCTCTGAGCGCAGCCTATCAAGCGCGGCGTCGTCCAATCTGTGATTCCGTTGGATAACCCGCACCTGATCCGAAAGTCGTTGGGCCGAGACGTTGATGGCTGGTTGAAGCGCCTGGAACAGAGACAGCATCCTATCGCGGTACGCAGTGAGGTTAGTTCCCCCCTCTGTAGCCCCGTAATATGCGCGCATGACGTTCTCATTCATTTGTTGAGTCCATTTCATGCGCTGCACACAACCACCGGCAGCGGGGACCCGGCTCGGGGCTGGATGGCCCCTAAGTCCCAAGCTTCTCGGTGGCCGGCCTCTCCCCTGCCGACGTACAGGTGTTGGCGACGTCGGCGGGGAAAAATACTCGTCGCTCGAGCTCGACGCAACTGCCACGGCCGGTGTCACAGCACTCTCGATGGGGCTGGGTACCGACGGCGGCGGGGCGGAGCTGAGCGACGAGTCCGGAGGTAGCAGGCGTGCGCGGCGAGCTGCTGATCTCGTCAACATTTGCATTTAATTTTCATGAGTTTCTCGTTCCTTGTTCTGCTTTATTTTCTTGTTGTTTTATCGGAGGTGACATGACAGATGTCACCTCCGATTGCAGTTTTTGATAAAATTTTGTTCATTTGGTTAGCCAATTATCTCTGGATCTTCAAGGTTCTGGTTCTTCTGGTCTTTCAGAGTTTATTGTATGTGGTATACAAACAATAAAAATAAACTGCGACTAAAATAAATAAAAAAATACGAGATGAGTATGAAAATTATGACTAGTTGACGTTCGTGTTGCCAGCTTATATTATTATTATTATTGTAATTTTATTGTTAACTTTTAAGGTGTTTTGTTTGTATTTATGCCAATAAATGCATTTTCTTTCTTTTTTCTTTTATTGTGATCTGGATTTTTTGTAGGTGATTGATAAAAAAAAAACTAAAAACGAAAATTGATCATCCCTTTCGTATCTGCGAAATTTTATATAATATAATTATGATGTAATGATCTATGAGGCCAAGTGCGTGTCAGACCACGCACAATGAAGGGTTCCGCAGGTGGGATTAATTTATACCAACAAACTTAACATTATAGTTGAAAACATGTTCTCCCATACATTCCAACTTACTTATTTTGTACGCAAAATATTGAGAGATTTACCATGCTATTTTAAGATCATAGTATTTTTATAGATTTTCCTGTAATCTACAGGTATAGAACCATTTTCTTTTTTCAAAATTTAAAGCTAAGTAGTTTCAGAATAAGGGGGGTATGGTAAATTTACGTCAATTTTCTTAAATAACTATATTTTCTATTTTTTTAAATAAAAAAAATTGATACTCTCACGGCTCTTTCATTTGATGTCACACAGTACAGTTGGCAATTTTTTAAATTTTTAATTTTATTATTTGCCCCCAAAAATGACCCCATATTCAAAATTAATTTATTTACGTTACATGACCGTGTTTGGGTCACAGAAATTCATAATTATGTGTACCAAATTTCAACGTAATCGGTCCATTGGATTCGAAGAAAATTGGCTGTGAGAGACGGACAGACAGACAGACACAAGAATGATGCTATAAGGGTACCGTTTTTTCCTTTGAGGTACGGAACCCTAAAAATGAAATAAATTAAGTAGTTTGTTTACAAAACATTCAAAGGTTAATAAATTAATGTTTTTATCTTCAATTCTAAAATATCTGAGTCAATCAGATAAATTGGATTCACTTTAATTGATTTATTTTTCAGAGCACCCGTCGTTTGGGATTGGGACCCGTTGGGCGTTGGGTTATTCATCTGTCAAATAAATAAGAATACAGACTGACCCTTATAATTGGAGCGAGCTTTGTTTACTCTCGCTTTGTTAAGATCGCTTGAAGAGATGGGAATAACCAGAATGCAGCTGGATTCAGTTGAGATCGTACGAGTATTAATCAGAATGATAACAGTGTTAAACAAATTGACCTAACGTCAATGTGTCGTGTTAAAATGGCTACATTTCTTACTACTGTGAAAGAATGACAGTTGTGATTGTGAATATACGGACAATGTAAGTTGGTAGTCATCTTGCTTAACAATTAATCTCCCTGACTTTACTTAAATATAGCTCGCGAGAGAAGCTAGTGAAGGCTCTTTTATTGCATGACGTAAGGCTGGTGGATGCCAAGCTTCACAGCTTGGCTCATCGCCGCAAGGTTGCCTGCTTGTCGGTCTTCTACAGATTGTACTTCGGTGAGTATGCTCAAGAACTCCACGACCTCATTCCACCGGCCCCCTTCTACCATCGGACATCTAGACGCACTGCCAGTTACTATCCCTACCTAGTTGGTATTCCACCGATTTGCACCAAGCGCTTCCAAATGACTTTTATAATGCGCACAGCAAAAGAGTGGAACTCACTACCTGCGTCTGTGTTTCTGAGCGCATACAACCCTAATCTCTTCAAAGTGAGAGTGAACAGGCTTCTTCTGGGTAAGCTCACTCCATCGTCGACTCTGTCTCTGTCGCGTCCGACCTAGACTAGAGTCAAGAGCAAACCCATCATAAATAAATTTTTTTTTTTTTTTAAATGTACGATTTTACTATTTAAGTTATATAAGGTGTATAAGAAATCCAAGCCAATCCACTTGAAATTCTTTACGTGATTTTAATATGCTGGAGAAATCTTGGCGTTAGTCCAAAGCAATAGGTTTTATCTATTACTAGCAGTTGCCCGCGGCTTCGTCCGCGTGGATGTCAATACTTTCCTATTTAAATCGAATATTTTTTTTTTTGCGCGGAACCCTAATTATTTTTCCAAAATAAAATTAGCCTTAGTTACTCCTTATAACATCAGCTATCTTCCAGTGAAAGTTCGTCAAAATCGGTCTAACCGTTGTGGAGAGTAGCCGGAACAAACAGACAGATAGACAGACAAAAATTCTAAAAATTATTTTTTGTTATAAGTACCATATATACTTTCATATGCATTTTGTAAAAAAACTTTTTAGCAAAAAATAAAACCGACTTCCAAAAAAAAACGCTACAAAGTGAAAAATAACTTTAATTCGGTAGTTGGTTTCTTTGGTTTTGTATTTTCGCTTTTTGCCACCGACTTCCGAAATTAAAGTTATTTTTCACTTTGTAGTGTTTTGTTTTGGAAGTCGGTTTTATGTTTTGCTAAAAAGCTTTTATTTTTCACTTTTTAGTTGTGGTACCTACCCCAAACAAATTCGAATAACACTACCTGCTATGTAAATAACAGTGATAGGAAGTTATTAAAACACCATCACATCATCCACATAAACTAAGTGGGAAACATACGCATTATTGAAGCTAACTCAAAAACTACCCAAGCAAAGTTAATAATATTTATATGGGACCACCTCGCAAGTATACCCTTTCAAATAAAAAAAGAATTTTCCAAATCGGTCCATCCGTCTTTGAGTAATCGCGTAACAAACATACAAAAAAAAACATACAGACGAATTGAGAACCTCCTCCTTTTTGAAGTCGGTTAAAAGCAGTTATTTTGACATTACAAACAGACTCTTCAATTTTATTTATTTGTATAGGTTTGTTTTGTTGTCTACCTTGGCCATACAATGTTTACTGCTGCTTTAACCTGCTGACTACCTAGTGAATCATGTAGATAAATCTAGTCTTCCATTGATCTGCCATGTCAGTCTGATATGATCTGAGTCCGATCTGCCATTTATGGCCTTTATGAATGAAAATTGCTATGCTGCATCGCATAATTTGTGGAATCAAGGCTGGTTTAAAATATGTCATTGTTTTATTTTACTGCATAGGCATTATTTACCTAATACCATATTTCTAATAACAAATATAACGTAAATAGCTATTATCTAATGGGTATTTACTATTCTGTAACAAATGTGATCATTATTGTTAGTTTTATAAAAATCGATTCACAAGCAAAAATACAAAACATAAATAGATTTCCTTAATGATTTTCCCAAAAAAAAAACATAAACCAACATTAAACACGAGGTAATAAAATGGAACCACGTGTAAAATAATATAATAAAAACGCACCACAGACCACACTTGAAATTGTTAGAATTTTTTTAAATACATATGATTAGCTAAGGCGTCCGTCTTCCACCCACGCATCCTACTGAAAATAGCTATTGATTTCAAACATCATTCCTTTGGCATTGCAGGCTCTGGTTATTACGCTATTGTTAAGACGGAAAAATAATATATGATCTGTAAATCGCCTGCTATTTATTACAATACGTGCATTAGAATACATCTTTGATTTGGCGTTGTTAAAGATTACTTCAACTGCCGGAACTCCCACGCAGATATGTATAAAGAAGGCAGGTGGATTCTCGATGTCCTTCTAATAACCCGACCGACAAGCCGCCATGGAAGATTTTGTTACAATAATCGGCTGATACCCAGTTTCTGAAAGGTCATGTCAAATATAGTGAATTATCATAATTGTAATTATCATACGTAGACTTAAATACCAAAAGTCTCATTTCGTGTCTGTCTGTGGCACCGCTTAGTTCAATTACTATGGATTTTGATTTGGTTCTTACCATAATATAGAGAATTTACTCCGGAAGTATCAGAATGTTGGGCCTCAAAAATAATGAATGAAAGGCTATTGCATGCAGCTGAGATGAGAATGCTAAGAGAGATGTGTGGTGTTACGCGAATAGATACAATAAGAAATGAGTATATACGAGGAAGTTTGAAAGTAACACCGGTGACTGAAAAGTTTTATGGAGATCGGTTGTCATGGTATGGGCATGTGATGCGGAGGAATGAGGAAAATGTCGTCAGGAATGTTTTGAGTATGAATGTGGATGGCTATACGAGTAGAAACGATGGATATACTATGTTGCTCCGACCCCAAATAAATTGGGACAAGGGCAGGAGAATGATGATGATGATGACGATGACTCCGGAAGGTTTATATGTACATAATACATTAATATTTAACCTACGTATAGCACAGAAATCTCCATGTTTTAACATGTCAATACATCAGTAGCTTAACGACTTCACATGGTTGTTTTTGTGAAGTAGGTAGTCAAGTCGACTGCGGTAGAAAAAAACAAGATGCAAGCAAATAATGTAATAGATAATTAGATAATAGCAAATAATGTAGTTACATAACTTTATATATCTTGATTGTTACCATTTTTAAGTTGTGTTTTTCTCATCATCTGTACTTTCAAGATCAATAAACAATTTATTATTATTATTGTTATAAAAATTTACACACGATTGAACAATAGGTTAAACTGAAAAAGTATTTTAAAACTTAGGGTACCTACCACATAATAAGTCTTAAAAAAATGATACAAGTTGAATTCTAATTGCATGGATTCTAGTAAAGCGTTTGACTAAAGTGTCCTTGTTTTGTTATTGCACTTTTAAGGTAAGTTTCACAGATTGCACGTAGACTACTTTTCTAAGTAAGCGTTGGGTAATTAAGCTTTATTGTTCCCGGACAGCTACTTAAGACACCACCTGCTTACGTGAGTATTTTGGATGTGTCCCACAGGGCTGCATACTGTTGCCTTTCTAATATTTGTCGTATTTTTCGTACTGATACGAGAGAAAAAGAATGGGTAACATATATTTCAAGGGCGGGGGTCTAGTCTTTAAGCAAAAAAACCACTTAAATGTAGAAAACATAAAAAAGTAGTTGCAGGGTTGGTGGACTGACTACAGTGTGAATACCAAACATAACACATTAGTAGAAGATGATAAGAGCAGACTCGTAAGTTAGAACCCAGACAGGCGCTTTACTTTGTGTAAATTATTTCATCTGCTCTCAAAACGGTGAAGAAAAACATCGTGAGGAAACCGACATGTCCTAGAGCCAAAAATTCGAAGACGTGTGACATTTACCAACCCGCACTGGGCCCGCGTGGTGGATTACGGCTTACTCCCTTTCTCCGAGAGGAGGCCTGTGGCCCAGCAGTGGAAACATTATATTATTATAATAATAATTTTACGCTTATTATGAAAATGATAAGACAGCACCGAAAGACAGCACCAAAATTAATCAAGAACTTAAATAAAAATAAAAAAAAACAATGGCAGAAGACAAACTACTATGGAAAAGTTAGAGGGAGGCATTTGCCCGGCAGTTGAACATTACAGGCTGGATAGATAGAAGAAGACATAAAGAAAGAAAAAAACTTTCGTTAAACGTATTGGTGTCAATCATAAAGTTAGAATAGATCTATTCCAGCAGCAGTATTTGCAGCTAGGAACAGCCATAACCGAAATTAATACTGCAACCTAAATATCTGCCTAGACCGATATTAGTAATAATCATAGGCGTCTAGCCAAAAACCTTTCTAGTTTGATGGATGGCGCATTCTTTTAGGGTTCATTAGAAATGTGTGTTATGAATACGCGAGTGTTGTCAGAGGTGGTTGGAAGAACACCGTGTGGTTTAGTAAGTAAGGGCTTTAATAAACGCTGCTTCAATTAATCAACTCAGTCTATAGCAGTCCACTTTTGGACTTCGGCTTCTCCCTAGCTGCGTTATAACACCCTGTTCTTCCCCATCCAGTCGGTCCATCTAGCTGGGTGGCATCCCACACTGCGCTAGCCGATACGCGGTCTCCACTCCAGGATTCGTCTACTGCACCGGCCATTGCTCCTTCGACAAACATGGCCAGCCTACTGCTACTTCAGTTTGCTTACTCTGCAAGCTATGTGGTTCTTTTCCGGATAACTTCATTTCTGATTTTGTCCTTCAATGAAACTTCGAACATAGCTCGCTCCATAGCACGATGTGTTGCTTAAAATTAAGTAATTATTAGCAATTGTTTATTGGCGTTTAAACGTCTCTTTACTTTAAACAACGTTGTAAATAAAGGGGTAAGAGTCTGACAGACCCCTCAGCCCACGCCATGGCATGGAAGAGATCAACGATCGTTCCACACAAAAAAATTGGTCATTAAAATTAGTTTATTAGTTTAACATTTCTTTTGAAATAAAAAAATATAAATAATTTGACTTCTTTGTTTGACACAGGCCATAATTTTAAGCCATAATATAACATGGCATACTTTTGTTTATTCTAATTATATTGACGCATAGCAGCTTACGCATAATTATTTAAAGCATAAAAAGGAACCTAACCAAACCGAACTTCGACGTCAGGGGCACACCGAAGTTCGGTTTGGTTAGGCTTTTCAGGTCAGGTAATTTAGCATACAAGATAATTATGTCAACATAATGTATGTAATGTATGCCAAAAACAATTATGCAAAAGTATTATTATGTTAAAAAAATATACCAAAAAGTTATGCCAAAGAATATTAGGAAAAAAAAAACATTATGCGAAAAGAAAGGGTGCCCACAGACACTTGTGGCTTGATAAAATGAATTTCAAAGATAATTAATACGATCATACAATACTAATATACATACATATATAATACTACTAAATGCTAGCAAAAAATAATAGCTACGGAACCTTACTTACTTGACTCGACACACGTTTGATAGGTTCTAGTTTATTACTATTAAAAGTGAATTCTAGTGTTAGTTATTTGGCACCAGCCACCTCCATAACTCATGTATTGGGATCATAAAATTTCTTTGAAAGATTACTTTGGTTAAATTGGAAATTGAAATTAAATCTTCAAGATCTTTTATTGCATAATCAACCTATATTCCTATAACGTTCCCACAGCTAGGACGCGTAAATACAAAAGCGGATGCAATATATAGGCCCATCATAGTATGTGCTCTATTATCTTACGAATGCCTTAAAGCAGTAATTTACGCCTTTACGCCTGGACAGCTTTTAACCCTTTACAAAGCGCAAGTCCGATCCTGCATGGAGTATTGCAGTCACCTTTGGGATGGATCAGCCAAGTACCAACTAGCCGCGCTTGACTCGGTGGAACGCAGAGCTAAGAGGCTCATTGGCGACGTAAAACTGGTGGATGCCAAACTTCATAGCTTGGCTCATCGCCGCAAGGTTGCCTGCTTGTCGGTCTTCTACAGATTGTACTTCGGAGAGTGCCCGAGAACTCCACGACCTCATTCCACCGGCCCCCTTCTACCACCGGACATCTAGACGCACTGCCAGTTATCATCCCTACCTGGTTGCTATTCCACCAATTCGCACTAAGCGCTTCCAAATGTCTTTTATAATGCGCACAGCAAAAGAGTGGAACTCACCACCTGCGTCTGTGTTTCCGAACGTATACAACCCTAATCTCATCAAAGTGAGAGTGAACAGGCTTCTTCTGGGTAAGCTCACTCCATCGTCGACTTTGTCTCTGTCACCTCTGACCTAGACTAGAGTCAAGAGCAAACCCATCACAAATAAAAAAAATAAAAAAAAAATCCGTCCAAACCCAGCTGCAACACAGCGGTTTGTAGTGCAGCCGCGTTAGTTTGTATAAATAAGGCAATGAAAAGGCGGATTCAACGCAGACACCCACAGCCGTGTCGTCACTTGAAGTATTATTACTTCGTCCGAATCCTACTTCAATACAGTAATCTTTATGGTAGTATAGGTAATCCGTTTAGGCGCAGAATGTTCTATTCACATAATGTATAGCGGTCGCCATATGTCCAAATCGTGGAGTGTCTAATTCGCAAACGTCCAAATCGCAGAATGATCAAAAATGTTGTTACTATGTGTAGCCGGTAGCAGTTGGTTAAACTTAGGTGTAAGCTGAAAGTTAGGTTAGGTTAGAACTGTGACCACACAATGCACCAGCCGAGCGATTGAAGCGAGCGGTGCCGCGGAAGTGGTAGGCGAGGGTCCATTGATCCAAGAGTGTAATGTTTTGGGAAGGAAAGCCATAATGTATTCGTACGACGTTGCCATTCCGAACGCGATCATAGTACAGACACTAGCTACCTAGTGATCTGCTGTGAAACCAGTGTACTTATAAGCTGCATTGCAGTCATTTTTGTCAAAACAATGTCTTTCAGAGCCGATCACATTGGAGACGGTTTTCAAATGTTGTAATAGTGTTTGTAATACTTTATTCATAACAACGCGGCTGCATTACAGAACAGCTAGTGTCTGTGTTACAACCGCCTTTGTAGCTGCTATTTTGGCAGCTGGGACACTGACAGGCCTCCTATCTATCAGTCTGTGAGATGGACCATAATCCATCAGGCGGACAAAGTCTGATGGCACATGCCTGCGAATTTTTGATTCTTGGACGGGCCGGTTTCCTCACGATATTTCCTTCACCGTTTTGAGAGCAGTGGTGCTGGAGTAATTTACACAAAGTAAAGTGCCTGCTTGCGTTCGAACCCACGACCTACAACTCATAAGTCGCGGTCATTATCACTGGGCCACCACTGTGCTCTCCCTCCTATTTTATTCAACGAGTCAAAATTACTGAGGGTAAAAAAGCAAACCTCAAATCAATTACCTAAAATAAGTAAAAGTTAACTATCTTTTTACATAATTACAGTAAGGTACCCAATTCGAACATCATATCGTGGGTTCACGGGCTATTTGTATTAAGCGACATGTTTGGAATTTTACAGGAGAGCATTTCAAAGTTTCATTATTCGGAAAAAAGAACATTGTAAAAAAGTATCAATATTTTTTACGAAAAAGTAGCCTATCGACGGTTAAGAATCAATAGTGTCTATCTCCGTTTTTCACTTTTTAATGCAGGTAGATATGATAATAACCCGATATCGGCCAAGATGTCGCTTAATACAAATAGCCCGTCGACCCTCGATATTCATCATTTCAGTCTATCGCAACCATTGGTAATTTCGTAATCATATCCTACAGCTGGACTTTAGACTCTCAAAGTCCCAAATAAAGACTAAGGGCCGGTTTTCTTATCTATAGTAAACTAGAGGCTTAATAAAAAATAGTAACTAATGGTATTTTGGCAAACTCATTTAGCCAAAATTCAACCATTAGTTACATTTTTTAACCATTGGTTGAGTTAACTACGGATCAAAAAACCGGCCCTAAAAGATCCTTGGAGATTATATACTTGAAACTACGTCGCTCACATCGCGACACGATTTTCTCGTAATGCTCCACGACTTACTCCCAAAATACAAGCCCTAGTTTGGGCAGTAAGAGGCTAAGTAATAACAGCCGCACGGGTCAATCCATCAGGTTAAGCTACGCTTACCGGGGTTGGTCTGTGGATAGGTGACCATCTTTACATATCGAGACTCCTCTGTGCCTCGGAAAGCACGTTAAGCCTTTGGTCTCGGCTGTCATTCGTGGATCTTTGACAGTCGTTACGGGTGGTCAGAAGCCCGAAAGTCTGACAACCAGTCTTACCAAAGGGTATCGTATTACCCAGTAACTGGGTTTTGGAGGTTAGATAGGCAGTCGCGGCATGTAAAATACTGGTATTCAGCTGCATCCGGTTAGACTGGAAGCCGACCCCAACATAGTTAGGAAAAGGCTAGGCTGATTGATCCAGTACCTTTATAACAAAAGTAAAAATAAATATTTACTATATAGTATGGGCCAAATTCTTGTGAATGCTCACATTTGTGATACTAAACTTTTTACTTCACTTTAACCGTTACGACTCAATGGTTAGGACGATGAACAATAACATTCTAAAAATAGAAAATGAATAATCGCCATCTGCATTATACCATTCATCAAAATTAATTTCACCTTTAAACGGATACCTCATCTCTGAGCTAAGGGTTATATTTAGAAACTGAAAATAAACGTTTGCAGCATCGGAATTTTAATCGGCTCGTTTTGAAACCGGTCAAGTGTGAGTTAATGTGTTTTTTTCTGTTGACGCAATCAGACTTTACGGCGCCCGTCCGTATATGGTGTTTATATCTGAGGAGGCCTACTCTCTAAGCCTGTCAACGAAGCTACGGGCCCATCCGAAAGTAGTTCGAAATTTCGGAATGAACCTTATGCCCGATTAATTTACTTTTTTATAAATGATTTTTATTTCTGTAAGTAGGTTTGTACAAACACTTTTACAAGTCAATCATGTTTTTTTTTCTTTTTTAAACTAGATGAGGTCGGCGTTTCCTATCTGACTACTCTGAGAAGAAAGGCCAAAACAAACTCAGAGGTCACAGTCTCTATAAAGTCCAGACATAATCTTGGTCACTTCATGTGAAGACCATGTAGATTGGTGTCTGAAATGGTCCTTTGAGGAAAGAACCACACAGATTGAGAGGATTTGTCTAGTCAGTGCACGCATTTGTCAGCTCAACTCAGAACTTAAGAAGCTCAACGATTCGACGAACAATACCAAAGAAAGGACATTGGGGTAGGCCGCATAAATTACTCAAACTGCCAGACCATGATTAAAAATAACTGAGAGAAAAAATAAAACAAACAACCAAAGCAATGACCTACACATATTCTTCACATTCACAATAAATTAAAATAATATAATACTTTACAAAGTAAATATTCATGTCAACATTCAGTATGCAAGAATAAAAAGAGAAATAAGAAAATTAGGAGCAGTTATGAACGGGCAAAGACAAATTGGGAGTATAGACAATTGTCAAAAAGTGGTATCAATCATTCTTAGTTCAGGCCCCAAACTAATCTTATGTCGATAGCTAATACGCAGTAGTAATCGCCTGTAACTACGGATTACGTGCTTATGGATGACCTCTAGGAACGGATTGCTTACGTCAATTCCGTTACTGATACTGCCTTCATACCTATTTCTCCCATCAAGCAGCGTAGTTGTGATTCGATTTGAAGGAATCTTTGTCTCTAAGATGGCAATGCGATTGCGATGCCTCTGCCATTGCAAATGACTATAGCTGACGGTGACACGACTCGCGAAGGTCGAGAGCTTGTTCGCCACTTAACACTTTCACTGTCTACAAAGTAGACACAATAGTTAAATAATCAACCTGAACCATATCGGATAGGGAATGGGTTAATAACTAAAATATACTGTTTGCTAAGTTGAGGTAAACCATGTTTTTAGGGTTCCGTACCGAAATGGTAAAATGGTGGTTTCCTTATGGTGCGACTCAGTCTGTCTGTCTGTCACAGTTGGATATCTCAAGAACTTGAATTTTGGAATAGTTTTAGATGATGTTTACCCAACTATTTTGCAAATAAGTAAGAAATATTTTTTTTTTTGCAACAGGATGGTGCTACTAAGGCATGTGAAAGAGCGCTGTTTGCACATTTTCAAACATTTTGTTTTCCACTTTTGATGAAAAATGTAATAAAAAATTACGATCCCTCCCTTATCTCCGAAGTTTGCATAGGGAAAAATCTGAATTTATTCTATGCGATAGAAGTGTATGTAAAGATTACAGGAAAAATAAAACGATGTTTCTAAGCAGCATACTTTTTTTTTGATGGTACGGAACTCTCAGTGCGCGAGCCCGACTCGCTCTTGGCCGATTTTTACCATGTTAACAGTTCGTGTTCTACTGAGAGTCGAATGTTCGCCTTCACCAACGTCGGCTCGAGGTTTACCTTTTTTTTTTTTTTTGGATGGGAAATCATCAAATAACTTCTCCCGCTCTGGGTGGAGCGGAAGGGCGTGTCAGACTTTTGCTGACTAAAACCCACCCGTGTTCCTTCAGTTGCCTATGCCAGGGCCACGGTATCTTTTTCAAACAACCCGCGACCCCAGCGGCATCGACCCTATTGGACCCCATCTTTTGCTGACATCTCTTTGAGGCGCGCGTGGAACACAACGCGCCGTCGACCCGGGCCTGGTCCTCACCGGACGGCGAGCTACCCACTACTCACCGTCCGCAAGCCCGCGCCTACGGTGGCCGGGAATCGGCTATCGATTCCCGCCGCCCAGGGCGTCTCCTGCGGCGACTGAGGGCGTGAGGCTGCCTCTCCCTCACGCGTTCCGCCTCCTCCTTCGCGAGCATTACCGCTTCGCAGAAGGAGGTGACGGCCTCCCATGCACTCTCGCTCCGCACCATGGCCTGGACCAGGCTCGGACGCGAGAGATCGCCGCCGCCGATCGCCTCGGTGAGAACACGGCGGTGCTCTGCCCAAGCCGGGCAGACCTCCACTGTATGCTCCACCGTGTCCTCTGGGCGATCCACACAATGGTGACACCCGGGCGTTTCCTCCCGCCTTATGCGAAACAGGAACCTCCCGAAACAACCGTGTCCGGTGAGGACCTGCGTCAGGCGGAAGGTGAGGACGCCGTGGCGCCTCTCTAACCACTCCTCAAAGAGGGGACTTATCGCCGCAATTGTGGCGTGCCCAGCGCTGGGCTGCGACAGTCGCACTCTCCATGTCGCCATGAGATCCCGCCGGAGCTCTGTCCGCTGTACCGTGATTTCTCGCGGCAGCGGAGTTACGCCCCGGCGTTTCGCCTCCTCGCGCCACTCCCACACGTGCGCGAGGACTTTCGCCTCCAGATCCCACGGCGGCAATCCGGCAAGGAGGCTCGCCGCCTCACCGGAGACCGTGCGGTAACCACGGACTAGCCGAATGGCCCTCTGGGACGCGTTCAACCGGCGGACTGGCCGCAGCCTCAGGGAACGCGCCCACACCGGTGCCCCGTAAAGGGCCATGGACCGCACGACCCCCGCGTAAAGCCTCCGGCAGGAGGCGTTTGGACCACCTAGATTGGGCAGGAGCCGCTTCAAGGCAGCCCCAGCCCGCTCCAGTCTGGGAGCCAAACGTCGGAAATGCTCCACGAAGTTCCACCGGCTGTCGAGGACGAGTCCCAGGTACTTCATCGTCGACTCGACTCCAATGCGAACCCCTCCTACCGTTATTTGGGAACCCGACGGTGGCGCATTCCGAGGACCATGAAAACACATGGCCTCGGACTTGTGCAGGGCCACCTCGAGTCCCAACTGCCGGATCCTCGCAATGACTATCGCAACCCCGCGTGTCGCTAATTCAGCCGCCGCCTGGTGCGACCTCCCCTGCGCCAGGACCAGCGTGTCGTCAGCGTAACATACCACGCTGACGCCGCTAGGGAGGTCGGCGCGCAGCACCCAGTCGTACCCGATGTCCCACAAATGCGGCCCCAGGACCGATCCCTGTGGGACACCGCACGACATCTCTCGCCGGTTCCACTCTCCCTGATGACCGGGGTAGATGACGGCCCTATCCATCAAATAGGCCTCAACCACTCGACAGAGGTAGGTCGGCATCCGGTGATACCGGAGTGCCTCCCTGATGCAACTCCAGGGCAGGGTATTGAAGGCGTTGGCGATGTCTAGAGACACCGCCAAGACGACCCCACCCCGGGCCACAGCATCCCCCGTCGTGAGGGCTCGCACGCGCATGATGGCGTCCACCGTAGAGCGCCCCCTGCGGAAACCAAACTGGCTCTCCGCCAAATCCGGCCCCTCCTGCACCAGCCACCCGACGAGGCGGTCTGCAATAACTCTTTCAAAGAGCTTGCCCACCTCGTCGAGCAGCACGATGGGTCGGTAAGCGGACGGAGAGTCCGCAGGGCGCCCCGGCTTCTTAATGAGGACCAGTTTCCCCGTCTTCCAACGAAGTGGGAACTGGCCCCTCTCCAAGCATGCGCTTAGGAGCCCCCCTAGTCGAGGCCCGAGAGCCCCAAAGGCCAGAACCCAGGCTCTTCCAGGTAAGCCGTCGGGTCCTGGGGCGGCATTTTTGGCACTCAGCCTTCGTACCGCCGCTCTCAACTCTACCTCGGTCACTTCCGGAGCATCGTCGTCGTCGTCGGTGATGTGGTCCGCAACGGGCACCGCAGGAAGCGGAGCCATGGGCGGGGGAGTATGTTCCCCTCGCGAAGGGAACAGAGCGCTCACCACGTCCTCCACGAGCTGAGGCCGGAGACTCTGCGTCAGCGGGGGCGCCCATGGACGGAGTTTATCCCGCACCATTTTATAAGGGCGTCCCCATGGGTCCCTGTTTAGAGTCTCCAGCGACTCCTCGCGAGCCAGATCCCTGGCCCGCAAGATCTCCGCTCGGAGGGCGGTCTTCGCCGCTCTGTACCCCTCGTACAGCTCCGCCTGAATGGCTTCCGTATCCGGAGGGCGGATACGGAGCCTGCGGTGCCTGGTGTACCGGTGCCGCGCAGCAACGCACGCCTCGCGCAGAGCCGTCAGCTCCGGCGACCACCAATACACCTGGCGCCAGGCGCGACCGGGCTGGACCCGGGGCATTGCCACGTCACATATTTCGGACATGGCCTCCCGGAACCACTCCGCCTCGTCGTTGATGTCGGCAGGCCTGTCCGGTGGTGACACCCAGGCCTGCACGATCGAGGCTTCCAGGAGGAGCTCCCGGTCCAGCTTCTTCAGCGCCCACCGCGGACCACTCGGGGCCTGTCGGACCGGCGCGCTCGAGGTCTGGGCGGAGACATCAAACCGGATGTACCGGTGGCTCGAGGTTTACCTATCTTCATCATTATTCGGTGAAGTTTCTTGCCCTTCTTCTCCAAACGAAACTACATTTTGGAAGGGGGAACTAAAATCATTTTTTTTTTTTGTAAATTTTGAATACAAATAATTTATTTCAAATAGGCACATAAAAGGCACAATCAAAGACAAAATCAAAATTTTGACTTTGATTCGGGGTCGGCGCAGCATGTCTTCTTCTATGTATATGTACTATTGAGGAAACTTACATCTGAACAATTTGAAAACAAAATCCCGTGCACACGGTGACCACATCTGTTAGTAAGTATTATTATAGCGGCCGAACGCTGCAAGCAAGAATAGTAGTTACGGTGTATAGATGTTTGTTTCACCGATAGTACCTCTCGTGTATTAGTCGTCATCTCAGTAGTCACTACCTTTGTAGCAATTATCAACTTTCACACAATCTAACATATCTAATATAACTTCAATTTTAATATTTATGTTTAAATACCCGTGAACATGGAGAAACTAAAAATCATGATTAGGTCGTTATTTTTTTATTTAATCTTATAAAAATAAATTTTATTTGATGAAAAAATTGTTGTTTGATTTAATTTAAACACCCCAGCATCGTAAACTTCATAAGGATTAAATTATGCAGAAAAATAATGGTGGCCCTTATTTTGTTTTGAGTAGTATATAATTGCCTTCGTTTTCTGTATCCATTCTCCAGCGATCTGGCAGCATAGAGATCCTCTTTTTTAAAAAGGTGCCCGGGTTTGTTGGCAAAATATTCTTCTAAGTGAATTTTGATTGCTTCTTCGTTATCAATTTTTTTTTCATTCAAAATATTTTGCAGAGAACGAAATAGATCATAATCCGATGGCGCGATATCTGCAGAGTAAGGCGGATGCAAAAGGATTTTCCCAACTCAGTTCTGCTAATTTTTGTTGGGTCTGGAATGAAGTGTGTAGGCGTGCGTTATCTTGATGAAAAATTATTGTTTTTCTGTTTGCTAAAACTGAACGTTTGATAATGATATTCTGTTTTAATTCGTCTAGTTGCTGGGAGTATTTATCAGAAAGACACTATAACCTTACGCGGATGCAAATCTTTTTTTTTTGGCTGAAGCTAATGCGACGTCACCTTTTTCCCGCCAACGTGTACTATTATCGTACCTATTATAATACATTTTTCATTGCCGGAACACTTGAGCCTTTACAAAACTCTTAAAATATAACGTGTCGGAAATGTAACGAATCTTCACTAATTTTTGTAATCAAATTGCGCGATAACAGCATGTCTACCAGGCGGTTACCTATCATAAGTTCGAAAAATATTTGACCGAATTTCATTTCACCTAAAACTTTTCAATTATTATCGTTTCGCTTTTACTTACCTCATCGAAGTCACGTCTGCCACTGTATCACTTGACCTTTGACCTAAGCTATTATCAATTCGATTATTTTCGTTACTCCGACGTTTTATTTGGTCGAAAAACTTTTTACCGAAGTTACACTTAACCGAATATGTTTCCGAACATTCATACATTCATTATACCACTGTTTTAATTACTATATTTTATTTAAGGATGCTTGCTTCAAGCATGCAGCCATGCAGCATGCAAGCAGGCATGCAGCATGCAAGCAGGCTTATGGCAGCATGCAAAAAACATTCAGCGTGCAAACAAGCATGCAACATGCAAGCGGGCATGCAACATGCAGCAAGCATTCCGGTGCAAAAAATGCCACTTGATGCAACTGGTGGCTTTGACCTGGCCTCTGGGTGTATGGACCAGTCTCCCGAAATCGTTTGATGGCATCCCGTACCGTGGTTCGAGGTACACCGAGTGTACGAGCAATGCGACGTTGGCTGTACCCAGCGTCAGCTAAATCCACTGCCCTAGCTGTACCAGTTGCATCAAGTGGCATTTTTTAGAGTCACAAACAATAAACGAACACTACAAAGTCAAATTAAACAATATTCACACACTATGGCAGAAAAGAACAGGAAATGTTAAGACACTGTTGCAGCGGCAACAATGTCCAAACACGACTAAATTCCAAAAACACTTCGGAGACACGATTGTACAAAACGAATTATGTATATAAGTGTTTAACTTATTGCTAAAGTGCCCACTTGACAAAACATAAAACAGTGGATGAGCCATAGTTACCGTAAACAAACAGGGTGCCCGTGAGTGTAATATTCCGTAAAATGTTGTATCGGTGTGGTGAAAATATGGCAAATAAATCATTTGGTAAATGAAAAAGTTCAAAAGAGGCTTCGGCCAATAGCAAAAAGTTATTGTGTAAATCGGCGAAGCATAGTAATTCGGTAAAATAATACCTATGACACATGATACAGTTTTGATGATCTAAAAATATGTCAAATAATGCATAATAGCAAAAAAGACGACGGGCAATAGTTTTCGGTAAAATGAAATTTGAACATAAAGATTTCGGAAAAGTGATCGGTTCCCCCTACAAGGCGGATGAGCACCAATCACACTACTGAGGAGTGTGTTCTACGCAATGGAATATAGAAACATAGGAAACAAAAGACAAAAGGTAAACTTATTAGGACAACTTCGGTGACAGTACGAGCGTATCATTACTTATGCAATGAGCTATTAGATTTCGAATGCCTAGATGCTTTATTAAATTTACTTATTTAGTAATGCACCTAATGACATAACATAAATTCGCCGAAGGGTTAGACATAGTACGTGTACCAGTACACCCACTATTCACGCATGTTGGTAGCAGGAGGCGAGTTTGTTGCCACCCACCAGGCACACATCCAGACCGCGGGACTGCTACTGAGAAATTCCGTCTCGAAATTTACCCGACCGGGAATCGAACTTATTATTAAATTATTGTTTAAATGGCGTTTTACAAATTGTGAATGAGGAAACCACGGGATAACCAGAGGTTTTCCTCAATTATTTTTCAATTCGACAATAAAAGAATAAGAACGAGAAAGCTATAAAAACATTTCAGGTTTAGTTTACCTATAAAAAGATCTTGCACTTTCCCGTTTCTTTGATACTACCCTTATAGCCATCCACATTAATACTCAAAACTTACGTAAAACTCCTCACGATATTTTCCTCATTCCTCCGCACCACATGCGTTCTACCTACCTGAGACCTTGATAATCAAGCATTGGCATGTTTTATCATTGTGCAGTACTCGAGGAGACTCCTTCAAGTCCTTTTATTATTTACAAGACACGTGCTCGATGAGGTTTCCCATTAGCAAAAATGATGAACATATACTGGACTGGAACATAACTGGATGATACTTTTACCCTCTTGAGTAAAATAGGGTACAGGTGAACAGCTAATGTTGTTTTTTTTTTTTTTTTTTTTTCAGTATCTTAGACAGAAATTGCTCTATCAATAAACACTACACATTTGAAGTAAACTAGAACAATAAAAACAGAAGATCGTTAAAAAATATCGAAATTCAAATCATACGCACTACGCAGGGTGAGTAGTGCCTATGATTTGAATTAAGTAAATAATTATTTTGACATATAAAAAAAAAACTAGGTATGCCATATGCCTATATGGCATACTTAGTTTTGTTTTTCTACTCCGTTCACCTATTATACCCTATTTTTTCCAAGGCGGTAAAAAAGTCTTCCAGTGTAGAGGTGTGCATAGAGGCAAGGCCTAGGCACACCACAGATATGCACCCGTGCAAAGCCGTGGCAGGTCGCTAGTCAAGAATAAAATTAACAATAAATAAGTGTGGTTGGGTTAGGTAAATAAATAAATTTATTAAATTTGTAAAATATTATTCACTTTCGTCACTGGATGATCCAGAAAAATTATCATCACGTGAACTGTCTTCGTCGGTTACCCGTATAACGAATTCATCAGAATGTACGTCTCTTCTAAAGTCTTCAGTTTTCTTTGTCCTTTCTACTACATTGAACCAATCATATTTAGTGACATGTGTACATGCTTCTTTAAAAAGACCAAGATTATTTTTCTGTGGTGAATGGAGGTTTTGTATTTTGACGTGCAGCACAGCCTATAAAAGAGTACAGAGTACTATAAAAGTTACTACATTCTTTATTCCCTTGAACAGTCACACGCCTAGATATGTTTTAATAAATATACCATTAAATTAAATATGACAACAGTCAGCCGCTACTTACACGAAAAATATCCACACATATTATTATGTATAAAGTTTTTTCTCTATAAATATGTACACAATGGTTCATTTTTTTTTTTTAGAATAAAATATTTAAATACCTTTACCTTGAGCCCAAATCATCTCTATAGCATTGTATTGACAGTGGTATGGCGGGATCCTAATAATTTTATGCCTGTATAACCTTGTTCGCACTGTATAGATTAAGTTAAACATACCCTAGGCATGGGGATTGGGGTCTCAACTAGAACAAATTATAATTAGTCTCGAAAAATAATCATAGATGGCAGCATAGGTAACAATTATGAAATTACCAACCAGTAATAAGCGTTATACGGCAGATTTTGGCTGAAGTAAGATTAGTAAAAATCAAAACTTCCTTGTTTAATGTTGATTTATCTATTTACACTCATATTTCACGTATTTTCAACAAAAACGATACATTAAGCCTTTTACTTCAATCCGAACCAAATAGTATGTTATAAACAGTTCAAAGTAGCCTTCTGTCATGCATTTTGTTTTAGAGCTCTTTGCAATAGATGTCGTTTTATTAAACTTGTCATCACTTTTACCGCCACCGAATAGAAAAAAACCGGCCAAGTGCGTGTCGGACCACACACAGTGAACGGTTCCGTAGTTTGGATGAATTTATCCCAGGGATGAAAAATATGTTCCCTCATACATTCCAACTTTTGGAATGAATGGAAGACATTCCAACAGCAAATGTAACTTTGTACGCACAATATTTAGAGATTTATCATGATATTTTAAGACCATAGATTCTAATAAGTTTTCCTGTAATCTATAGGAATAATATAACTACTTTCAGTATTTTTAGGGTTCCGTACCTCAAAAGGAAAAAACTGAATTGTTATAGGATCACTTGTGTGTCTATCTGTCTGTCTGTCCGTCTGTCACAGCCAATTTGCTCCGAATCCATTGGACCGATTAAGAGGATTGTGAAGTGCCGATACGCGGCGCGAGTCTTGGAGGCAATTACCTACATTTCATACAATTATTTACATAAATATTGTTTAGGGCGATAACGTTTTCACCCCTCCAAACCTTTACGAAATGAGATAATTTTGGTCTCATTACATTCAGTAGGTATACCTTAATCTAAGTCTGTACGTTTTTCTTTTTTAGTAATTCAATTTAATTTAATTAAAAAAATAAAAAAGACGCTCGAGGTAGTTTTTATGTCAAAAATATAGATATTTAGATGCTAATAACTTATATCGTATGCAATACTTCTTTAAAATAAAAACGTACGGTACGGACCTAGTTTTTTATTATACCTAAAACATTTCCAAAAATTTTGAAAATTAGACTATGTTTACGGGGAGAAAAACGTTATCGCTTTTTGTATGAAAATTTACAGCTTCACAATCCTCTTAAGATGAAATTTGGTACACGTATGTATTTCTGCGACCCAAACATGGACGTGTAACGTAAATAAATTAATTTTGAATATGGGATCAATTTTTTATCTTTCGGAGATACGAACGGTCAATTTTCGTCTATTTTTTAATCAACTTTAAAATGATTTATTTTAAAATTATAAAAAAAGTATATTTGAGACCCTCACAGTAATCCATTTCATTTGATCAATATGTCACATGGTACAGTTTGCAAAACTTTATTTTTATTTTCTTACTTGCCCCCCAAAATTGACTCCCCATGTTCAAAATTCATTTATTTATGTTACACGTCCGTGTTTGGGTCACAGAAATTCATACGTGTATACAACTTAACACGTTCACTGCGTTAGGAGATCTAAAACACCTCTCAAAGGACTTTCGTTTTGTGCGGGGACCAAAACTCGAGTTGTTTCAGTCTGTGCGGGATGCCATACGTCTAAAGTTCGTTGTGTATGACAAAGACAAATATAGGTATACATAATTTTTTGCTTCTTACTTAAAGTTTGATTCAATGGTGTAATAAAAAAAATAGAAGTCGATTAGGCCTCTAACGCATTGTAGTGAAAAAATATTCACTCCTTGCGTTAGGAGACTTGTTGGTAGTCGTGAATCGTAGGCCGCAAGTAAGGGAGGGTGGGAGGCGCGGGCGCCGCATATTTTGTTTTAGTGCTGTTCAAGTATCGACCGTGAATACGTACTTGTGTTATTATTTTTATATTTTGGACACAAAGAGTGTATCGACAGTTCTTTTAAAAGCAAAATAAAATATTTTGGAGTAATCAATCTGCCTAGCTTTTTCCCAACTATGTTGGGGTCGGCTTCCAGTCTAACCGGATGCAGCTGAATACCAGTATTTTACATGGAGTGACTGCCTATCTGACCTCCACAACTCAATTACTGGGTATTACGATACCCCTTGGTAAGACTAGTTGTCAGACTTTCGGGCTTCTGACGACCCGTAACAACTGTCAATGCTCCACGAATGACAGCCAGGACCAACGGCTTAACGTGCTTTCCGAGGCACGTAGGAGTCTCAGTATAAAAAGATTGTCATCCATCCACGGACCAACCCCGGCAAGCGTAGCTTAACCTGATGGATAGACCCGTGCGGCTATTATTAGGTACCTATTATAACCTAGCTGCGATTTCCTCCATTTTGGAAAAGTTGCTACGAATAGTTTTGATCCAAAAATAAATTGTGAAAAAGTGAACAAAAAATCAACGCTGGATTTTACTGTTCCATCGAACGGTAAAATATGTTTTTTGGAAAATGTGTAAATACGCCTGCCATTGGTAAATAGTGACAGTGATTCTGATTATAAAATTTTTTATCGGACTAAAAAGAAAAAAAAAACCTTAATCATGCGTCGCAGCCAAGTAGTTAATCGTTCCATTGGATTCGGAGCAAATCGGCTGTGATAGACACACGAGTGAGCCTATAAGGGTTCCGTTTTTTTTTCCTTTTGAGGTACGGAACCCTAAACGCAAGTGAATGTGCCCACGCAGTTATCCGTCGTTGCTGTTGTGTTTCACAATTATGCGGAAACAATGTACAATAATAACATCTCTTCGTCAGTTGTAATAAGTCTTAATTTTGTATGAACAACAAATTCAACATCGACGAAACAAGCCCGCTCGTGCTCTACCGGAGTGCTAAAAGGGAAACCCCAGTGTGCGTCAGAATGGCTGGTTATCTGTAGCGTTGGTCTATGAGAGTCGATTCGAAAATTGCTACATAATTGCTTATATTTGCTACGTATAATAAATAAATAATTGCTACATAGGATATATATTTAGAAACAAAAAATTTTTTTTGACCAGCAATCCTGACGTTTGATTGGCTGGTCATCTCCTAGTTTAAAGTCAAGCATGCAGAGTTTCCCGAAATGTATTGCGTCAATAATTGCTACATATTTACTTCATTTATCTAATTTAGTTGTAACTTCAAACATATGTTAAATAAAGGATGTAGCAATTATTTAAATTATCCCAAGGAAAAGTGCCACTTACCTACTCATAACGTAACATGCCATTTAACAATTTAAAACGCCTGCCTCCTAAAGTAGCAATACCGTTGAGTGAAGACACACTGCAACTATAGTTGCAAAACTTCCGAAAAATTCTGAATAATTCCGGAATACTTCTGGGAAAGTTTCTTTAAATCAGAATTATTCAAAATGAATTTAATTTTTTTTGCTGAAAAATCATTTTTGCATCGATCGTCGATCGCCGCCGCCGCTGCCCCTCTGTGCGCCGGCCGCTGCCGCCGCGCCCGCCCGACTGCCACGAGTCGTGCGTGCGGACGATGGCGGTGCGGGGTGCGGTAAGAGGGGAGATGCTCCCCGGAGAAGTTTTCCCCCCCGCGAGAAACATTCGTACCCCGCAATCGAATGTTTCCGCCGAATATTTCAATGGGAAGAAACGTTGAAATATTCCCAAAGTTTCGGAATATTTCGGAATACTTCCGAAATATTCGACGGGAATGATTCGGAATTTTTCCCGCCAGCATCTATAACTGCAACTATTTGCCTTTATTATTTTATCAGGCACTTTTCTTTGGGATAATTTAAATCATTACTACATCCTTTATTTAACATATGTTTGAAGTTACAACTAAATTAGATAAATTAAGTAAATATGTAGCAATTATTGACGCAATACATTTCGGGAAACTCTGCATGAATGACTTTAAACTAGGAGGTGACCAGCCAAACAAACGTCAGGATTGCTGGTCAAAAAAAATATTTTGTTTCTAAATATTATATATATCCTATGTAGCAATTTTTTATTATATGTAGCAAATATAAGCAATTATGTAGCAATTTTCGAATCAACTCTCATAGACCAACGCCACAGACTACCAGCCATTCTGACGCACACAATCCCCAACGTAATTCTTTGTTACATTTTTTATGATATTTCTACTGTGGCTGTAAGTAGCAAAATTGCTACTTACAGCCACAGTAGAAATATCATACAGTATTTTATCTTCATACAAACGGTCGGAAGGAGGTATTTTGCTTTTTCCACCGAGTAAAATAACTAGATTAATAAATAAATAAGTGGATAGTGTGAAAGAAGTGACACAGGAGTGACCTACCTGAGCTCGCGTTAAAAAAAAAAAACTAGTAGGTAGTTTCCTAACTAGGCTATCTACTTATAATATGTAGTATGTAGGTACTTACTGAGTTAGACGAAATATCGTTAGAAAAAGATTATGAGAGCAATAAATGGTAGGTAACTACGTAGTAAGATTAACATTATAATTAACTTTTATAAGTAAGATTTTGTAGTAGGTAGTTAGAAGATTTGATTGCTGTAGGTAGCGCACACGCGATGAGATGGTTGATAATAAGTAAGGATTGCAGAGCGGTTCGACATCGGAAGGGTGACGAAAAGAATTATTACTTCGAGTTGCTCCGTACTGACGTAATGAGGACGTTAATAAGCTGAGATGAAAAAAGATATTTAATTTCTCGTCAGCTGTTTCTTGCATTTTGGCTAAGTTGGTAGGTGTTAAAGTTTGTAATAATTGGAGTTTGGTAACCATCGACGACAGCAGATTATTTTTTTAAACAAAAGATATAATATTTACAATCACAAAACTAGAAATAAACTCAAGCAAGTGATGGTGGTATGTAGGATGAAATTAAAATACTGTAGGCGGGCAGCCCTATCGCGTGTTTACGTACCGCGCGGCTGTAGGTAGTTATTTCAAGAACAGGGGTTGAGTCACATACTGTATGATATTTCTACTGTGTGATATTTGCTGGAGACACAATGTTTTCATTTGTCATGTTTTTGTGCTGGTAGGTAATAAAAAAAATGTGGCATAAGTAAGTATGTACCTATCTACTGATCACTTTGTAACGTTCTATCAGTATTGTTATGTACTTGATTGAAGTATTAAAATATTTTTATAAAAATATTCCGTTCGTTTTTATTTTATTTATGTAGGTAGGTACTTCATACCACAGCTTGTATTGTACCTACTTGTATTGTCTCTTCCTACTTCCTAACTCATAGTACCTATTTACCTATTTAATTTCATTTCCTTGCTGCAGTAACATTATTACCGGTTAAATTACAAGCAATTTTATAGTTTTGATTGATTTGAGTAGGTAGATAATAATATTTAAAAACATGAATACCTACTTATCGTAACATTCGCATAGCGACCACTTAGATTTTAGTAAGTTACCGCGGACATAAGCAGATAATAAAATTAAGCGCGTTTAGGAAAAAACCCATTTACAGCTGCACGAATGTATCTATATGCCGCATGGCATAAAATATAATTACATATTTGGCTTCGCAAACACGTCGTTTCCTACTAAAGCTAAAAATGCTAGCTCAATCACACAAACGAAACAATTACGCTAACTCAAGATAATTTTTGTCCTTGAGCGCACGGTACGATTACGACGACGTACTCGATGTGGGATGGAGAATCTATAGGTATCTAGATATAGCCATCTAATTAGTATCGATGCCACCTAGTATCGATGAGACCTAGTGTCTAGGCAGACTCCTAGATGGTGTTGTAAAACTACAGTATCTGGTAATTAGTGAGTCGCTGATGCAGCCATCTGTTATAAATTGATGGAAAAAAAATAGCCAGCTCAATAGCCAGACTTAGGGAGGTGTCATTTCTTTGTATGGGATTGGGTCTGTACGTAGTATTGTAATATCTGTGCCCTAGGCACAGTTTTGTAATTTAGTTCTCGATGCCTCGATAGATGGCGTTGTACTACTATTAAATCGCGGTGTTAAGATTCTCCGTCGACTATATATACCCTGTGGACTTAGAATAACTCCTTTTTGTCTTGCGAAATATACCGTTGGAACAGGGTTGCTGCGTTTTATTCATATGCTCCCTGGTTCCATCCGATTTCCGAAGCCCTGTGCTGACCCTGGCTGGACATCATCAGGTCGTACATGGTCCTTCGAAGCCGGATGCACCAGTATCTGGAGGCACCTTAGCGGTGGTGCATTTTTGCGTACTGAGTCGGGGGGGGGGGGGGGTCTTCCGAGCAAGCAGACCAGCTCGTGAGGAGCTGCTGCAGCATCAATCAGGAGCCAGGGTTTGGTGGTGAATCCTGCCTTGGACTTCGAGACAGGCGCTGGCGCTGTCAGGATATTGGACCCGGAAGCCACCTGAAGAATCTGGGGTGACCAGGTGGAGTGACGTCACGAGGTTGGTGCAATCGTGAGTGAGTGAACCAAGTGAACGAAACGTGAGTGTTTGAACAATTTTAATTAGTGATTGTCAAAGTGACATTTACTGTCACTGTCAAGTAGTGATAGCTGTCATTTCCAAAAGTGACGTTGACACGGGCTGTCACTGTCATTTACAAAAGTGACGTTGACAGTGACACAGACTGTCATACGAAGTGACACGGTTTGTCACTGTCATTCGGAGGGACGTTGACAGTGTTCATCAGTGTTACAATTCTGCAAACTTTATGAAAACGTTCCAGAGACTTTACCCTTTAAGATATTTAACAAAAATATTGTGTTTAATTTTACGTTGTTTATTAGGTTTAGAATTGAGTCCTTTGCGTTACTTTACAGATAGTTTAGTTAAAAGCTGAATTTAGATATTTAATTTTATCCTTGTTTATATATTTGTTTTATTTTCTCTTATCTAGCTGTTTGTTATTTTTACGATGGAGTCCAAACTGTTACTTCAGAGTGACAATTTCAATAATATTGTTAAAGCCAGACGTAACTTTAAAAAGTCTCCTAAGGAAAGGATTACGGATGTTTACGTTCAAGTGAGATTAGAAGCTTTAGAAAAACTATGGGATGGATTTACTAATACCCACAGAACGTTAATCGAAAAATTTGGTTCTCAGTTAAGTGATCACGAATATTTAAAAAACGATATGTATGATGAAGCTGAAGAATGTTATTTAGAATATAAAACTGAATTAAAATCTGTTTTGCTGTTATTTGGTAAAAAATTAAAAGATGAAAACGTAGGCGCAGGGACTCCACAAGATGTAATAAAATCTCAGACCGTTCAGTTACCAAAAATAGTTATCCCTAAATTCTCTGGAAAGTATGAAGAATGGATTTGCTTCCGAGATTTGTTTATTTCGTTAGTAGATAATAATTCAAATTTGAGTAATGTTCAAAAACTTCATTATTTGAAAAGTTACTTGACGGGTGAAGCCGAACAATTAATAAGGCAAATACCGATTGCAGACGACAACTACGAAAGATGTTGGTCGTTATTAAAAAGTAGGTATAATAATAAAAGGTATCTATCTCACAACATAATAAGGCGACTTCTTAGTCAGAAAAACATTACTGCAGAATCAGCATATCACTTAAAGGAATTAGTGGACACTACCAGTGACTGCTTAAGTGGGTTGGCAAACCTCGGAATAGATGTAGCAAATTGGGATATAATGATTATTCACATTTTAACTTTAAAATTGGATTTGGAATCGAGAAAGCAATGGGAGTTTGAATTCAGTAGCAACAACAGTTCCGATGACTTACCAACTTACCAGCAATTCAAAGATTTCTTAACAAATAGATACAGGGCCCTAGAGTTTATTGATAATAAACCTTCAGCAAACAGAAGTAACAACAATAATAGTTCTAAACTAAAATCATTACATGTATCCGAAGTTGTCTGTTCATTTTGTTCTGAAGATACACATAGGTTAAGTGGATGTAAGAAATTTTCTCGTGAATTAGTGGACAAACGTCGCGATTTCGTCACTACAAAAAATTTATGCTTTAACTGCTTGGGCAATAACCATACAGCGAAGGTTTGTCGTATTAGTACCAAATGTAAATTATGCCATCGTCGTCACCACACACTATTACACCCAAAGAACTCGGATACGCCTGAGACCACTGATGTCAATTCAAAACGGGAATCAGGCAAGAGCGTTTCGCAGCAGGAGCCGGAGTCTCCTAAGGCAGGGGGTTCTGCTGAAAAAACAGAGAACCAAACGTCGGTAGTCAGCTGTTTTTCGACAGGTAAAATTTGTAAGCAGGTTTTGCTAGCGACGGCGCTAGTCAAGGCCGAGTCGAAATTCGGTAATCTTCATGTTTTAAGAGCGTTACTGGACCAAGGCTCACAGGCAAACTTTGTCACAGAAAGCACGGTTCAGGACCTGAAATTAAAAAAGATTTCGTTGAGAAGTAAGATTTCTGGTCTAGGGGGAGATCATGAATTACTTTCCAAATCAATAGTGTACATGAAAATTCGATCTAGAGTCAATCCACATTGCACATTCACCTTTAAGGCTCATGTTCTGTCCTCAATCACTACTCTCCTTCCAACGAGGAAAGTAGATGTATTGGAATGGTCAGAACTAGGAGGGATTGATCTTGCTGATCCGAAGTATCATCAACCTAATAAAATTGACCTTTTATTAGGAGCTGAGATGTATAGTCAGATTATAAATGAAGGGTTGATGCACAGTCCTACAGGTTCACTTATTGCTCAGTCTACAGCTTTAGGTTGGATTATATCTGGAGTTGTAGATTCATCGGTTACTCAAACTGAAGGTGTACTGTCATTACATTGTCAAGTGCAAAGGGAAGAGGACTTGCTAAAACGATTTTGGGAACTGGAAACAGATCAAGAACTATCTAGTCAACAGAAAATGTCAAATGAAGAAATAAAATGCGAAGAGCTGTTTAAAGCTACAACGGTCAGAGATGTGAAGGGCCGTTACATTGTGAACTTACCATTCCGAAGCGAAGATCCAGGCTGCAAATATGGCGATTCAAAATCTATAGCCATAAAGCGATTTCATGCCCTGGAAGCTAAACTTAATAAAAATGTGGAGCTTAAAGCAAAATACGCCGAGGTAATACAAGAATATTTAGTACTAGGTCACATGAAGCCACTAGTCGAAGCGGATATAGAAAATAAACATGCGGTATACTTACCTCATCATGCGGTTGTGAGAAACGACAAGGACACAACAAAGGTCAGAGTCGTCTTTGACGCTTCCTGCAAGGGAAGTAATGGGATATCTCTTAACGATGATTTAATGATCGGTCCTGGGCTGCAATCCGATTTGCGACATTTACTAATTCGGTGGAGAACTCACCGTATTTGTCTAACATCGGATATAATTAAAATGTATCGAATGGTGCGCGTGGCCGATGGACACACAGACTTTCAACGCATTGTGTGGAGAGACCACAAGGACTCGGCCATTAAGGATTATAAGTTACTTACCGTAACCTTTGGGACGTCTTCTGCGCCTTTCTTAGCGGTTCGAGCGATGCAGCAAGTGGCGTATGATGAAGGAGCGAATTACCCACTGGCGGCGGAAAGAGTCCTCAACGACTATTATATGGATGATCTTCTGAACGGTTGTGATACTATTGAAGAAGGCATACAAATTTACAGTCAAATGGAGGAGTTACTGGCTAAAGCAGGATTCAATTTACAGAAGTGGTCGAGCAATAGCGATGAGTTACTAGAGAAAATAATCGGTAAAAAGTGTAAAGGACAAGAAAGGGCAGGTAAAGAGATTGACATTAAGCAGGATGCGATAATAAAAACACTGGGACTTACCTGGAACAGAAGTCGGGACAGCTTCCAGTACTCCATCAAGTTGTCTCCGCTGCAGGAACCTGTAACAAAAAGAAAAGTATTATCGGAAATCGCAAGATTATTTGACCCTTTAGGATGGGTAGCTCCCGTGATTGCACTAGCCAAAATGCAAATTCAAAAATTATGGATTTCTGGGATCAAATGGGATGAGGAAATCCCATATGAAATAAAAAAGGAATGGTATACTTACCGCAGTAGTTTAGATGAGTTGAAAAATATTGCGGTACCCAGGTGGGTAGGTACCAACTCTAGCAATACTAGAGTGGAATTGCACGGCTTTTGCGATGCCTCGAAATCGGCATATGCTGCGGTCATTTATCTCCGTGTGATTGATTCGATGGGCAATATTCAGATTTCGTTGGTTACTGCCAAAACCAAAGTCGCACCAATAAAACAAGTGTCGATACCGCGACTAGAGTTGTGCGGGGCAGTATTACTTAAAAGGCTTTTGTTAGAAGTAGCAAAGGTATTACATATAGAAAAACAGAATGTACGAGCCTGGACTGATTCCAGCATTGTGCTGGCTTGGCTTAATGGGTTGCCGAATAAATGGAAGGTATTTGTCGCAAATCGGGTGTCAGAGATACTTACCTCGTTGGATCCATGGCAATGGTCGCACGTTTCTACAAAACAAAACCCTGCCGACTGCGCATCCAGGGGCATGCTCCCTGCAGAACTAAGCAAGCATTCATTATGGTTTCAAGGACCTGATTTCTTGCGGGAAATAAATATTAATTATGATAAATCTCAAGATTTGAACACTGATTTGGAGTCAGTCGGAGTGCATCACGTTGTAGAAGATCCGGATATCTGGGATCGATATTCAACGTTGACGCGGCTTACCAGGGTTATAGCATATTGTAGGCGTATGTTGAAGGCAAGGAAAGTCAGATCTGAAAAAATGTGGAAAGGCTATTTACGAACTGAAGAAATAAATGAAGCTTTTGAGACGTGCGTGAGATTATGTCAGAGAAAACATTTTGAAGAGGAAATAAAGGCATTAGAAAAGAAAGAACAAATTAAATCAAAAAGCGTTTTAAAAACATTAAATCCATTTTTAGATGAAAAAAATATTTTAAGGGTAGGCGGCAGATTAGAAGCATCAGAGTTAAATATTTCAAGAAAACATCCCATTATTTTACCAAAAAAATCACATTTTACTAATTTAATTATTGCTTTCGGTCATAGACAAACTCTTCATGGCGGTACACAATTAACCTTAAATTATATTTATAATAAATTTTGGATCTTGGGAGCAAAACAGCTTGTATCCAGCCATATACGGAAATGTGTTTTATGCGTTAAAAACAATGGGCTTACCTGTAATCCGCTGATGGGTCAGCTACCTTCAGCTCGTGCCAAACCCTCTCGCGCATTTCTTCGTAGCGGTGTAGACTTTGCTGGACCTATTCAATTACGTACAGCAAAGGGTCGTGGACATAAAGCTTATAAAGGATATATATGTTTGTTTGTCTGTATGTCAACGCGTGCAGTTCATATTGAAGCAGTATCTGACCTTACTTCTGAAGGATTTCTGCAGGCCTTCAAAAGGTTTGTAGCGAGAAGGGGCCATTGTCAAGAGGTGTGGAGCGACAATGGCACAAATTTTGTAGGCGCTGCAAAAGAACTGGGTATTCTCTTTACCAGGGAAAAGAATAGTATTTTGTCGGAGATAGCGGAAACTTTAGGGACTAATGGAACGTCCTGGCATTTTATTCCGCCTCACGCACCCAATTTCGGGGGACTGTGGGAGGCTGGTATAAAATCGGTGAAATATCACTTAAAACGCGTCGTTGGCACTTCCACCCTGACTTACGAAGAACTAGCAACTGTGTTAGCCCAAGTGGAAGCGTGTCTAAACTCCCGGCCGCTGTCCAGACTGGGACACAATTCCGAAAATACGGAAATTTTGACTCCTGGCCACTTCCTGGTTGGTGAGCCTCTTGTTACGCCACCAGATTATAACTTTGAAAATTCAAACTTAAGCTCATTAAAGAGATGGCAGTATACCCAACGTATGTTGCAAACATTCTGGCGAAAGTGGTCTCAGGAATATTTGAGGCAATTCTTTTATAGACATAGATGGACCTCGGAAACTCCCTCTCCGAAAAGAGGAAACGTGGTTTTAATCAAGGAAGACGGTCTTCCTCCTTGTCGTTGGCTTTGGGGTTTAGTAGAGGAAGAGCACCCAGGTAATGACGGAATCGTACGTGTGGTCACTATTAAAACGAAAAACTCGATTATTAAAAGACCTGTATCTAAATTATGTTTGCTCCCTGTTACTGAATAGCCTATTTATTTTGTGTAATAAACGGATTTTTACTTGGGAAGGAAGAATTCTTACATAAGTATGCACGGTGGTTAAAATCAAATTGTTTTTTTTTCTTGTTGTTATCGTTTTAGTTTACATATATACAATTGTTAAAGTTACATCAGTAGTACCTAATATTTAATGTTTGTTGTTGCATGAACTTGTTATGATATTAAGGTCAATTTATGCTTGCCCTTAATGGGGGGAGAATGTATAACCTTGTTCGCACTGTATAGATTAAGTTAAACATACCCTAGGCACAGTTTTGTAATTTAGTTCTCGATGCCTCGATAGATGGCGTTGTACTACTATTAAATCGCGGTGTTAAGATTCTCCGTCGACTATATATAAGGACCCTATGGAGTTAGAATAACCCCTTTTGTCTTGCGATATATACCGTTGGAACAGGGTTGCTGCGTTTTATTCATATGCTCCCTGGTTCCATCCGAAGCCCTGTGCTGACCCTGGCTGGACATCATCAGGTCGTACAATGCCCATGTATTATTTTCTAACAATTACAGTAAATAAAAGATACATAGAAAAACGACAAATAGTATTTTTAGAGGAATTTATTAAAAACAGTGCATAGAAAAATGGATATTATTACAAAAACCGGTTTTTAAAGTTTTTAACACAATATAAGCTTCCAAACTCAAACTGTGATGAAAGGTAATATATTATTTATTACGAGCCCACATCATTCTTCAAACATCGGTGACAAAAACAAGTTTAACCGTAAGTACTCTCATGACTTTAAACGTAATGATGAATCACAAGTTAGTAGTCAGGCCATTCAGCATCACAGTGATTACTGTAAATGAATCTATTATTACACATAAAGATTGTTTCGTTTCGAAAATATATTGACTTGGCATCCTTGATCGACCGCAACGAGGTTGAGTTAGGTTTAATTAATTTCCTTCTTCAATTCTTACTTGACTTGATGTTTTATCTGAGACTTTTGTGGTTCTTCGACCTTCTTCTTTCGATATATTTTAGGGAATATTGTGGGAACATAACTCGTACATGTTGTTGATGTTCACTACAAATTGAGCCGTGAGGTTTTAGAGACCATGGCGACCCATCGACACTTAAATAATAAAGACAATCATTGATATCACGTAAAATATAGCGCAAATAAAATTGATTCATAAATATATCGCTTACTTTTCCTTTTAACAGCAGCTAGATTGATATAATTTCCAGGCCGCTGTACAGAGGAAAGATATAGAATTTAAAACGACTATCTGTGCCGTTATTTTTACAGTTTACAACACAACAAGGATCCACTGCAGTTGGTAAGGCGTCACTTATTTGTAGTAACTATTTTTTTTTCGGGTAGAATAGACCCTTTTTAGTATTTATTTGAAAACCCCAAAATGCGCAAAACCATAAAAAACGTAGTTTTTAAATCAGCATTTTTTTTTTTGGTTGGAATAAACCTAAGGTCACTGTCCTTGACCGCAGGGTCATTGACCTTGACTTGAATTATAACCCAAATGGGTGAATGCAAGGACAAAATAAAAACAAATTGTAGGAACTCTCAAGTAACCCCCATCTTGCACTGTGCACAAAGCGATGATGGTCTGCTCAAGTGCCAAATTTCATCCAAATCCGTTCAGCCGTTTTAGCATGAAAGCGTAATCAACAAATAAACACACTTTCGCATTTATAATATTAGTTAGGAGGATAAAAAAGCAGTCTATCGATACTCTAGACTCACAAAATATTATAGGTACTTAAATTTAAAAAAAAAATCTAAATACACTACTAAAGTTTCTATAATAAATAATTCAGTCATGATTCGAAAGACACGTGGCGCCATCTATTATCATAAGAACGTTATTCTTGTTTTCCTCAGGAAAAGTACCTTTTTTCGGGATGAAAGGTATCCTATTTCCGTGTCTGTACACGTGACAACGTATATGCAAAATTTCAGGATGATCGGTTTAGTTGTTTAGGCGTGAAAAGATAACAAACAAACTTATATTTGAGCCACCCCGAGCCCCAAGATACAGACTAACTGTCTAGTTTGAGGCTCACTGGCAAATATTATTTTGTAAACTAGATATAGGTAATATTTTAAGCTACTCATGTCGTCTCAACTTGTTGTTAACATATACAAACCTGCTTACTGTATTACCTGGACAATAAACTATTTTCTATTTCTATTTTTATTTTCTATTTATAATATTATATTTAGGAAGTTAGAATTAGGATGAATCACAAGATCACATTGGCAATGCGAACAACTAATGTCCTTTCAAAATAATCTTGATAAGAAGGATACCTAATATCAAGTAGACATCGGTCGACCTTTTCATAGAAACTAACTGTCAGGTTATGGCACCGGAGCTAATCATAAATCGCCGATGACCTGAAGGTTAAGCTAGGGTTTGCTACACTACTCTGACGATCTACTTTCACTGGATGTTGAGAATATACGGGAGTAAGATATGTGCCGAAACGCTGCTTCATTCTTGAGTTGCCTCTCACATAGTTTAGTTAAAAACTAGCTGTGTCCGCGGCTTCACGCTGGTGGCTGTGTGTTCCATTGGCATTATACATTAATTTGATGTGTTTTAACACATGATTGTACTCATCACACTCAAAAATCAACTGCTCCTTACATTTTGACGAGTTATGCGACCATAAATGTATGGGACAGTTTTTTTTATTCGCGATTTCACGTTTGGTCCCATAGTAAAAGTTGTTTGTTATCATGAGTACAATCATGTGTTTAAGTATCGGTCACTAATTACCAGTCACCCTATACATATCTAAGAAGAATAGACACAATCATCTCAAAATGACAGATTGTAGAAGGATTTCTACGATGCGATGTCAAAATGGAGAAACAAGTATCACTTTGTATAGAAAGAGATGATTGTGTCTTCGTAGAGATAGAAGTGTTCAAGCTACGTGTGCTGGAGAAGAACATAGGTGGGATCGCATTTAAAAATGATGAAATACAAAATACACGCAGACGAAGTCGCGGCTAGCTAGTTATTTATAAGACTGCGGGTTAGCTTCAAATGAAAGCGCGTATGTTTTCAATTCAGTCAAGCATAACTGTTCCTTTCTATTTACGCTACTAATATCAGATTTATCTGACGCTTTTATGATCCGGACATAAACGTTCTGAGAATAATATTATTACTAAACAATAAAATTTATGCAAATCTATGTACTGTCGGAGAACCACAACGATTCGATTTTAACACAATCAATCTGCCTAGCCTATTCCCAACTATGTTGAGGTCGTCTTCCAGTCTAACCGGATGCAGCTGAATACCAGTATTTTACATGGAGCAACTGCCTATCTGACCTCCACAACTTTCGGGTTCTGACAACCCGTAACGACTGTCAAAGATCCACGAATGACAGCCGGGACCAACGGCTTAACGTGCTTTTCGAGGCACGGAGGAATCTCGGTATGAAAAGATGGTCACCCATCCACAGACCAACCCCGGCAAGCGTAGCTTAACCTGATGGATCGACCCGTGCGGCTGTTATTACTTAGCCACGAGCTCCTCGATATTAACACAATTTCAATAAACTTTTATTAAGCCAACATGCAGGAATTACAAAAGTAAAATCTCAATTCAAAGATATACTGTTTAAATTTGTGTTCAAAACATTTTTTAATATAGTTTATTTACATTTAACTAAAGTATGTAGGTACCATTTTGTTCAATAACTTTTTGCCATCTTGTAGGTAGGGACATGATCCCATTGCTATAGAAATTTTGGGACTTCTGGTCAAAATACCGCGACAAGTGGTTTTGGCAGTCCTCTCGTGATGTTAACCTGACACTGCCTAAAGAATTCTGAAGAGACCGAAACAGGTAGAAATCTGAAGGTGCAAGGTCAGGACTATACGGCGGATGCATTAACACCTCCCAGCCAAACTCTCTTAATTTTTGCTGAGTGGCTAAAGATGTGTGAGATCTAGCTTTATCATGATGAAAAACCACACCCCTTCTGTTGATTAATTCCGGCCGCTTTCTCTCAACTTCTTGCTTTAATCTCATCAGTTGTTCGCAGTAGAGTTCAGAATCGATGGTCCTGCCTGGTGGTAACAGCTCATAATGAATAATGCCCTTCCCATCCCACCACACACACAGCATCACCTTGTTGCGAGTTAACCCGGGTTTCGCCACAGTCTGTGAAGCCTGACCGGCCTTTGACCACGACCTTTTTCGCACGTTCTTGTCATACGTGATCCACTTTACATCACCAGTTATCAGCTTCTTCAAAAATGGTTCGGTTTCATTACGTCGTAATAAAGAATCACAAATGAGTACACGGTTCATTAGGTTTCTTTCAGTGAGCTCGTGAGGTACCCAAATGTCGAGCTTTTTTGTGTACCCAGTTTTTTTCAAATGCGCCAAAACTGTTTTGTGGTCAATTTCCAGTTCTTCAGCTACGTCGTAATTGCTGATATGCCGATCTTGCTCCACTTTTTCAAAAATGGCATCCATTTTATCCGTAATAGGGCGACCAGAGCGATGTGCATCTTTGACATCAAAATTTCCGGATTGAAAACGCTGAAACCAAATTTGTGCTACTCTCACAGACACTACACTAGGTCCATAAACATCACAAATTTTTTTCGCGGCTTGCGTTGCATTTTTACCATTTTTGTAGTAAAATTTTAAAATGTATCGAATTTCTTCATTAGATTCACTCATCTTGACGGTACGAAAAACAAATGAAAATCACACATTTCCCTAATTTGAATTTGGAATTATGTTCTTTAAAATTTAAACTTTCAATGATACCAAAACCAGCCAGATACAAATAGTATAGCCAAAGAGATTTTATTACAAGTTCATACATAATAGGTTGGGGAAAAAGTTTCTTCGCATTTTTTTAGAAAATTCAAAACATTTCTTAATATAGTTTATTTACATTTAACTAAAGTATGTAGGTACCATTTTGTTCGATAACTTTTTGCCATCTTGTAGGTATGGGACATGATCCCATTGCTATAGACATTTTGGGACTTCTGGTCAAAATACCGCGACAAGTGGTTTTGGCAGTCCTCTCGTGATGTTAACCTGACACTGCCTAAAGAATTCTAAAGAGACCGAAACAGGTGGAAATCTGAAGGTGCAAGGTCAGGACTATACGGCGGATGCATTAACACCTCCCAGCCAAACTCTCTTAATTTTTGCTGAGTGGCTAAAGATGTGTGAGATCTAGCGTTATCATGATGAAAAACCACACCCCTTCTGTTGATTAATTCCGGCCGCTTTCTCTCAACTTCTTGCTTTAATCTCATCAGTTGTTCGCAGTAGAGTTCAGAATCAATGGTCCTGCCTGGTGGTAACAGCTCATAATGAATAATGCCCTTCCAATCCCACCACACACACAGCATCACCTTGTTGCGAGTTAACCCGGGTTTCGCCACAGTCTGTGAAGCCTGACCGGCCTTTGACCACGACCTTTTTCGCACGTTCTTGTCATACGTGATCCACTTTTCATCACCAGTTATCAGCTTCTTCAAAAATGGTTCAGTTTCATTACGTCGTAATAAAGAATCACAAATGAGTACACGGTTCATTAGGTTTCTTTCAGTGAGCTCGTGAGGTACCCAAATGTCGAGCTTTTTTGTGTACCCAGTTTTTTTCAAATGTGCCAAAACTGTTTTGTGGTCAATTTCCAGTTCTTCAGCTACGTCGTAACTACTGATATACCGATCTTGCTCCACTTTTTCACAAATGGCATCCATTTTATCCGTAATAGGGCGACCAGAGCGACGTGCATCTTTGACATCAAAATTTCCGGATTGAAAACGCTTAAACCAAATTTGTGCTACTCTCACAGACACTACACAAGGTCCATAAACATCGCAAATTTTTTTCGCGGCTCGCGTTGCATTTTTACCTTTTTAACCGACTTCCAAAAGGAGGAGGTTCTCAATTCGTCTGTATTTTTTTTTTGTATGTTTGTTACGCGATTACTCAAAGAGGGATGGACCGATTTAGAAAATTCTTTTTTTGTTTGAAAGGGTATACTTCCGAGGTGGTCCCATATAAATTTTATTAACTTTGCTAGAGGAGTTTTTGAGTTAGCTTCAATAATGCGTATATTTCCCACTTATTTTATATGGATGATGTGATGATGTTTTAATAACTTCCTATCACTTTTATTTATATGGCTATATCTACAATTATTGTGCTCAATTATGTATTAGAATTTGTGTGGGGTAGGTTCCACAACTAAAAAGTGAAAAATAAAAACTTTTTAGCAAAAAATAAAACCGACTTCTAAAACAAAACACTACAAAGTGAAAAATAACTTTAATTTCGGAAGTCGGTGGCAAAAAACGAAAAGAAAACGAAACCAAAGACACCGACTTCCGATATTAAAGTTATTTTTCACTTTGTAGTGTTTTGTTTTAGAAGTCGGTTTTATTTTTTGCTAAAAAGTTTTTTTTGTAGTAAAATTTTAAAATGTATCGAATTTCTTCATTAGATTCACTCATCTTGACGGTACGAAAAACAAATGAAAATCACACATTTTCCTAATTTGAATTTGGAATTATGTTCTTTAAAATTTAAATTTCAATGATACCAAAACCAGCCAGATACAAATAGTATAGCCAAAGAGATTTTATTACAAGTTCATACATACTATAATGCGAAAAGACTTTTTCCCCAACCTAATATATGAGCTTAAAGACAGTTCATAGCTACTAGCTGTTGTCCGCGGCTTCGCCCGCGTGGATGTTAAGACTTCCCTATTGTAATCGGATTTTAATCAAAATTTCATGGGTTTTCTTTTTTTTTTTGCGCGGAACTCAAATTCTTTTTCTTAAATAAAGGGAGCCTAAGTTAGCTGTTTCGGAGATTAGCTGGAACAAACAGACAGACAAAAATAAAAAAAATGTTTTTTTTTAAGTATTATTATATAAAAAATAGCTGTTGCCCGCGGTTTCGCTCGCGTGGTCAATACTTCCCTATTTGAATCGTATTTTGTTCACAATTTCATGGGTTTTAATTTTTTGCGCGCAACCCTAATTATTTTTCTTTTTCTAAAATAAAAGTAGCCTAAGTTACTCCTTATAACATCAGATATCTCACAGTGAAAGTCCCGTCAAAATAGGCCCAGCCGTTTCGGAGATTAGCTAGAACAAACAGACAGACAGACAAATTTTTTTTTTTTAACCTACTTCAAAAAGGTTTCTCTATTCAATTTTTTCCACTTACTTTATGTGGATGATGTTTTAATAACTTCCTATCACTGTTATTTACATAGCAGGTAGTGGTATTCGAATTTGTGTGGGGTAGGTACCACAAGTAAAAAGTGAAAAATAAAAACTTTTTAGCAAAACATAAAACCGACTTTAAAATCAAAACACTAGAAAGTTTCGGAAGTCGGTGGCAGAAAACGAAAATAAAAAACCAAAGACACCGAGTACCGAAATTAATTTATTTTTCACTTTGTAGTGTTTTGATTTGGAAGTCGGTTTTTTTTTGCTAAAAAGTTTTTTTGTTATAAGTACCGTATACAGGGTTATTGGTAAAACACCAAAAACCTCTTAAGGGGTCATTGTACTCATTATTATATACAACTTTTACTATGGGACCAAACCTGAAATCGCGAAAAAAAATCTGCTGTTCAGTACATTTTATGTTCGCATAATTCGTCAAAATGTACTGAACAGCTGATTTTTTTCATGATTTCAGGTTTGGTCCCATAGTAAAAGTTGTTCATAATGATGAGTACAATGACCCCTTAAGAGGTTGCTGGTGTTTTACAAATATCCCTGTATACTTTCATAATATTTTTAATAAATTAAAATTAAAAGCTAAATTAATATTAATAGCTTTTTATTAAAGGCTGTTATTTTGACATTACAAACACACTTAAATATTTATTTGTATAGATAAAAATAAAAACAACTATTCTCAGACAACCAAGGCAGTTAGTTACAAAAAAAAAACTAAAAAATATGTCAGTCGGTGCAGAAATAAAAAGTAGAAAATAATGTCGATTGATGAATCGATTGAACACAGCCGCGTCCAATCTATCTGCTATAATTTTGATGATGCCGTTGCTACTCCCTCGCACAGTTCTCAAGACTGACGCGGTTTTCATCCGCATAATTGCATAGAAACCAAATATACGCACCGCACGTCAAACATATCTGAAGCACTACAAAAACGCGGGAGCCGCAACAGCGCCCAGAAAATGGTATTGAACTCTTAGGGCATTGTAGGCACTTTGATACTTTCATATGCATTTAGTAAAAAGTTGTTTTTTTGACATTACAAACATAGACTTCAATTTTATTTATTTGTATGTAAACGTATGTATATTGTAACGTAACAAATAGCCGGGACTATTAGCTAGTCACACGATGAGTAGAAAAAACAGAGGATCAGTAAGAAACAAGTTGGTCTTCAGTTTTCGAGGACAGGAACGAGGCCTACAGCGCAAGACGCGCGCAGCAGTGGGATGTAGCAGAGCAGTAACGGTGGATCTGCAGCTCAGGACGCTCGGAGTCACGACCGTGCAGCAGGAAACAGCAGGCAGCAGGGCAGGAGAATTCACATGCATCAGAGAAGGAACGAGGACGAGGCTGCAGTGCTTTACTCCAAGGAATAGTATAGCGACGGCTGCATCCATTGGCAATGGCCTACGTCACTCCGTCAGAGGGATTGTAGGAATCCCTCTGTCCAAGGAGGACAATAGAGAAGTCGGCAGTGACTTAAGCTAGGAGTTCAAGTTTCCAGGGAGGACAAAGACAGAACTCAAGCCATGTCACTAAAGGTTCAAAGTGAAGCGCGGAGTTAGACAGGTTGCCAGAATTCACCGGAAAATAATACTGACTGAAAATAGTGATGACGAATCGGCTCGCGCTATGTTTAATCCGGACAAAAAGACTGGGAACTACTAGGTATAAAAATGTCTTTATTGATTTTGACATAACAATTAATAACAACGTTCATGAGTTGTTTAAGACTTAATTTTGAACAACAATAATTAAGCTTTTCGGCAAAGTTGCATAGAAAATGTCTTTATTGATTTTTACATCCTAACTAATATTATAAATGCGAAAGTAAGTTTGTTTGTTACCTTTTCACGCCTAAACCACTGAACCGATCATCTCGAAAGTTTGCATATACGTTGTCACGTGTACAGAAACGTATATAGGGTACCTTTCATCCCGAAAAAAGTCCTGTTCCCGAGGAAAACAACAATAACGTTCTTATAGATAATAGATGGCGCCACGTGTCTTTCGAATCATGATTGAATTATATTTTAGTTTTTTTTCCGACAACCACGTGGGCGAAGCTGCGGGTAAAAGCTAGTGTAAAATAATAACAACGTTCATGAGTTGTAATAAGACTTAATTTTGAACAACAATAAATAAGCTTTTTGGAAAAGTTGCATTTATAATTTTTTAAACTAAGATTTCCCCTACCAAAAATCGCTCAACGCATATATCATATAAAGTTTTGACCGCGCCTAAAGAAGTTTTCACTTAAAAAAAAGGCGGCAGTGACCACATACCATCAGGTTGGCAGCTTGTCTGACCATTTAGCAACTAAAAAGAACCTTACGGCCAAAACCTCAAAAGGCATTCAATTTAATAAGTATTTCGTGTAGTTAGGTATTTGGGTAGATGAGGTCGAGGTCAGTCAAGAAGTCACAAACAGGAAACTTACAAGCACACCAATTATGTAATTAGTAGGTCATGAATTATTATTGAATTGTTATTAGGTACGTAGTTTTGAAATTGAATTTGTTTTATTGAAATCATTGATTAATCGGTTGCAGGATCTGAAAGAGGCACTATTTACAACATGTACAAAATTATATTACTACCTAACTAACTGTATATACAAATAAATACAAAAACTAGGATTTTTAGGCGTCAAGTCCGCATCGCTGTCGTCCGGAAACGTGCCCAGAAAACTGGCAGCATTGCCACGTTGAATGGCAATGCTGATTCTTTGTATCTATTTACATAATTAGAATCATTAGAGTGATCAATACAACTCTTTAAGACCAGGTAATCCCAAAAAATTACTATTTCATGAAATCTTGACATTTTAGGATTATACTAACTGAAAGAGTTATATTACTGATTATATTGTATATAATTCTGTAAAAACATATTTATTACGGCCGCAAATCATACTACATTTAACATACAACTTAATACTGACTTGCAAATTGCAAAAAACATAAGAAAATTTGAATTTCACGGGCTACCCTGACGTTTCCTCCTTAAGTCTGCCCTCAGACTTAAGGAGGAAACGTCAGGGTAGTGTCCTGCGATGCAATATTGTCCCTTTTAATAAAATAGGTAGGTAGGTACAGTCAGAATCATAATATAAGTGTGTGACAAAAATTCGATTAATTGCCTACAATCTTTCCCATTCCGATCTTTCTTTGTTTTCTTTTATCCGTAATTGGCTTTGAAATTAGTTTATTTTAAGTAATATTGTTAAAGAGCTGTGGATTTTGTGAATAAATAAATAAATCTTTGTTCCATAATATTGTATCAATGTGTAACCTCAAAACATTATTACACATTGAGTACTTTAGGTACTTAATTATAGCTACACGTATACCTAATTATAGTATTAAAAAACAGATCGAAAATATAGACCAATAAATTCTTTTCGATGTATGTCTAACAACCAGTCTTACCAAGTCTTACCCAGTAGGGTCGCAGTTGGGTTGTGGAGGTAAGATAGGCAGCTGCTCCATGTAAAATACTGGTATTCAGCTGCATCCGGTTAGACTGGAAGCCGACCCCAACATAGTTGGGAAAAGGCTAGTCTTTTTGAGGTCTTACTTTACCTACCTATTTATCATGACTAATAAATATTAACAAACAAATTCAGTACATCAAAATGTCACGCAGTTTGTACTTCTGAAGCAGATATGACTCAAAACTCTCAGAATTAATTAAAATTATGTACATGATTAATATTATCGTGTTGTAAAACTACTTATTTCAAGAATTTATGTAGAAATAATGATAAGTTAAATTAAGAACTTTGTTCAGACACGTGCAAAAACACGCATTTATAGTCTAATTACCCTTTAGTACTGGGAAGGTGCAGTCAGGAGCTTTACACTTACGCAAGATTCAAAAGCGATTTTTCTCATAAAGTACCTATTGATAGATATTTTACAGTGTTACGAACATAGTAGGTAAATAATAATATGTAACCATACCATTATGAAATTAATTAAATTAATTAATTAATCTTAAAGTTGCGATTGTCAATATTTCACGAGAAAAGCGCTTTTGAATTTTGCGTAACTAAGAGGGGTGTCTCTTGTAATCGAGTCCAGGGGGCTGATTCTACTAATTTGCAACGTTACACGTTCAATTGTGTTTCAACAACAGTTCAGTTTCGATCGCCGTTCGACAGTTACCAAAAAAGTCATTCTACTATTCTATAAGCAAAATGGAAACTAAACTTAAACCGAATCGTAACGGGAACGTAACAGCGGGTAACCTGTGTAACCAACATTCCAAATAGTATGTTTTAATAATACCACAGAAAAAAAGTTGTAAATACGAATAAGTGCTACTAAAAGTATTTTTAACACAAAAACATATCTAGACCATACTTATACTTTTAGCCTGTATATTTTTTTGTAACATTTCAACTTTACAAATAATAAAAACTCAGAAGAATATTTCGTTTTCGGCCCCAGCTTGCGAAGTCTGTGAAACGAAACTTTTCAACTATGTCAAAAAGATAATGATGCGACTAAACGTCACGTTCATGTTCGGATTTGTTAGCAGAATAGCTTTTGAGATTGTTTTGGTCGATCGGTGACTGAACTGAAACGTAACCGCAGTTGGATCGTTGTTACATTAGTGGAATGCGAAAACGCTCAAAACCCGTGGTTCAGCTGCCATTCAATTGCGATTTTTTAACAATTTTGTTAGTAGAATCGGCCCCCTGCTTCTTTGAAAGGTTGAACGACTCACGTTTAACCGCTGTGAGACGTAACATTGGCCACACCCTCTTCCAGCTACGCTATAATTTTACTGGCTCTTATTGCTTTTTCTGCCAGTACAATCGACACAAAGATATCTGTTTTAAGTCACAATGAGGCAGGATTATGCGACAAACATAAATAATTCAATTAAAAAAAAAAATAATAAATAAAAAAAAACCACCTGCCTTGTTAAAAAGTCAATTAAAACATAACGGACATGCCTGTTATTTGGATGCCACCCAGGAGCTTTTGATTAAACTTGAGCGTTTGCAAAATATCTGTATTCGTTTTGTTTTTAACCTTAAAAAGTATGATCACGTTTTTAACTTTCGCAATACACTCAAGTGGTTCTCTATTCGACTTCGGAGGAACTCTCGCATATTGTGTCTGCTATTTAACATCCTTCACAACCCTAAAACACCTTCCTTTTTGCGGTAACGCTTTCCTACGCCCGTCCTTTTGATGTGCTTGGCGGGTCACATCTTAGAAACCTCCTTAAATTTTCTTCCCATTCCACTCACTTCTACTCCTACTCCTTCACTGTGCACGCGGTTCGGTTGTGGAATTTAATTCCACCTGACATTACAGTCTGCCAAACTGTTGCAGTATTTAAAAGAAGAATGAAGAACACTATCTTTCTATTTCGTCATAGTATTAGTTATTTTAGTGATATTTATTCTAAAAGTATGTAGTATTAATTATATGTTTTATTTGCTTATTGAATTTTAGATTTTAGATTTTATGTAATTTTTTTATCCTCTGTCCTATCGCAGGTATGCTGGAAGAGATTTCTTTAGAAATAAGCATCACCTATGTACAGACGCCAGCTCATCAAGCTACTACAATCTGTCAGATTTCTTTAATAGATTTTCGACTTTATTGCAAAAGATTGGGAAAATCTGACAGTTTCGGGTAGGTTGACCTGCTGGCGTCTGTACGTAATTTTCTGTTCCTTTATTCTTGTCTGTTTATTTGAGTTTACATAAATGGTTAAATAAATAAAACAATGAACTAAAAACAAACTAAATGATTTTAGTGTCGAATAGGCACAAGGTAAATACTAAATAGATTATAGTAATAGGACTTTACTTATGAAGTTGCCGTTTTACAATACTGGCCATTTGAAACGTAATTTATGTACGAGTATGGCTGGTAATAAATTCTAAATTCAAATAAATTTTATTTAAAAAATATGAAATTCTTTTTCAAATTCAGCCATTTGTTTATTGATTAGTGTTTTGTTGAAAAAAAAATTAACCCCGTGGTCACCCGAAAACTAATGTCAGCAGCGACGAATTAAAGGCAATAGTGGAAGCTGACGATACTCAATCTACGGCTGAGTTAGCAGCAGCTTTCAACGTTAGCATCAACACAATATTGGTCTATTTGCATCAAATTGGCAAGGTAAAAAAACTTGATAAGTGGGTGCCGCACAGAAATGAAGGGATTTTGAACCGCATTGTCTTGCGATGAAAAATGGATTCTTTTTGATAATCGTAAGCGGTCATCATGTTGGTTCAGTGCCTAGGCAATGCCCCAAACAAAAACTTACCCCTAAAAAAGTCATGGTCAATGTTTTGTGGTCTAGGGCTAGTATAATTCATCACAGCTTCTTACCAATTGGCACCAGCATTACTGCAGGTGTGTACTGTAAGAAACTGGACACAATGATGGAGAAGCTCGCAAATTTCCGGCCGGCCTTGGTTAATCGCTCGTCCCCGCTGCTCCTCCACGACAACGCTCGACCTCATATGGCACAGCAGACGGTCTCTAAGCTAGGGTTGGAAGTTTTGTGTCATCCACCATACTCACCAGACCTTGCGCCGACAGACTTCTACTTTTTCTAAAATTTTTACAATTCCTTGGCAGGGAAAAAATTCAATACCCGAGAGGCAGTACAAAATGCCTTTGAAGAATTTGTTGGCTCCGGTACATCCGACTTCTTCAAGAAGGGCATTGAAAAAAATACCAATGCGCTGGCAGAGATGCATATTTTGATTGATTGACATATTTTTTTTTTAATATAAATAAAAATGACTAACTTTCTGCATACTAAACGGCATTTTCATAGGTAACGACCTAATATTTACTGCGCAAGTAAACCGCCGTTATGCCCAAAAGTGGATAACTGATAACCAATCTTTACAGGTCCCCCGACTTCGCTGAAAAGTTTTTTTTTTAGATGGGTTTGCTCTTGACTACGAGTATAGCCTAGGTCAGAGATGACAGAGACAAAGATTGGTTTTCAGTTTTCCACTTTTGGGTACAATGGCAGCTTACACTGTACTCTCTCTATTTGGTATCTACTTTGTGCCTATTCAACACTAAAATCATTTAGCTAGTTTTTAATTTTTTAGTTCAATTTTTTAATTGACTTTTAAACAAGGCAGACGTGTTTTTTTATTTCATACCTTTTAGAGATAAAACGATATTTTTGCAAACGCATAAGTGCCGCGAAAGATAACTATTATTTTTTAGGAAACGATATCGCGCATATATTATACGTAAAACTATTTTTATTTTGGTTTTTTAAATGTGATTACTTGATCTCTGAGGCGATTTAGTTCTTGCAGAGACTTTTTGTCATGAGGCTCGTGGTTAGACTTACGTGGATCTAAAACACCAATTGCCAAGCCTTCTTGTCTCACGAGGCGGCGGCAATTGGAAGCTATAATAATAATAATAATAATAACCTGGGACATTATTCACACACGGTCATCTGATCCCAAACTAAGCAGAGGTTGTACTATGGAAACCAGATAACTGTTAGCTGTTCTTGCTGTGCCTAACCTTTATTTTGATTTTTTATTTAATAGGATATCCAACAAAGAATACACCTTACTTACATGCTATATTATTAAGGACAAGAACAAAAATCTTTGTGCTCCCTCAATTATAGGAGCAATGGAGAACCAACAGACAGCATGGGATACCAAATTTTAATTTTAATGGAAAGCACTTAAAGTTAAATACCACGTATTATCACTAAAGTTTGAAAATTAACAATTTGAATTTAAAATAAATAAAGATTAAAAAACAAAGAAACATAGTAGACAAAATTATGCTTACGGACAAATAAAAATAGCAAACAATAGGCAGGCAGTTCAATACTTACATATCATTTAATTGTCTACGGATTAGTAACATATATTTACTCATAGTGGCTATGTAATAACAGCCGCACGGGTCGATCCATCAGGTTAAGCTACGCTTGCCGAGGTTGGTCTGTGGATGGGTGACCATCTTTTCATACCGAGACTCCTCCGTGCCTCGGAAAGCACGTTAAGCCGTTGGTCCCGGCTGTCATTCTTGGATCTTTGACAGTCGTTACGGGTCGTCAGAAGCCCGAAAGTCTGACAACCAGTCTTACCAAGGGGTATCGTATTACCCAGTACCTGGGATGTGGAGGTCAGATAGGCAGTTGCTCCATGTAAAATACTGGTATTCAGCTGCATCCGGTTAGACTGGAAGCCGACCCCAACATAGTTGGGAAAAGGCTAGGCAGATTGATTGTTTACTCAGAGTATTATAAAAAATGTCTATGTCTTCTGATGTATATGATAAGGCAATGTACTGCTGGGTCATCCTAGAAACCGGTGAATATTCACCCAGATTTGTTCGGTATCATGGGGTTTTAAGTAATGGGTGGGGATAACGCGGGATTCTGGCAGGAACATCTGCTAAGAAGATCTGGACAGTCAATACTATGATTAAGCAACTTAACAGGAATATTAAATCAGAGACTGACTTTACAACCATGCTGGCCAATTCTGCCCTCCAAACAAACTGCAATCTACCTCTGTGCCAAATTTCATCAAGATCCTTTCAGACGTGATTGAGTAACAAACATCTTCCCCCCCCCCCCCATTGAATTTCTTAAAACATTTCTCGAGCCTATATTACTCGGGATAATGCAACGCTTCTAACGATACCACATACATTGATATTGGTTAAGCCGTTTAGAAGTTATGGTGGAATAAATAAACTCACAAACATACATGAACCCTGAAAATATAACACTCCTTTTTTTTGGCAGTCGTGTAAAAATAATGAGAAGTTAGTTTTAGTTGCCTGATAACCTTTTAACCGCAAACCCGCGAAAAGTTAGTAAAAAGTCAATAACTGAAAAAGGGATTATTTAAAAAAAGTTTCCAATTTGGAATTAACTTTCATTCATACCCAGACTCTCTATTAAGTGCCAGTAACATAGTTTGGTTATTAAAGCCTTTTTAGAACTACGTGATTACCAATAATGTAGAAAAATCAAAACTGCTCGTTTTTATTTTTTTGCAAAGGAGTGTATAATGTTTAATAATTTTACATGAAACAGTAACAATTTGGTAATTGATAATAACAATATTATGATAGTAAATATTTTTAAATGACAATATACAGATTGTATTAACCAAAATCAATTATAGCTTTATCGCTATACTTTTTAAGGTTCCGTATGTCAAAGGGAAAAAAACGGAACCCATATAGGATCACTGGTGTATCTGTCTGTCTTTCTGTCCGCCTGTGTCAGCCAATTCGCTCCGACAATGCAAATAATGGACGGATTAAATTGAAATTTGGTACACGTATGAATTTCTGTGACCCAAATACGGACGTATAACGTAAATAAATGAATTACGAATATATGGGGGCAATTATGGGGGGCAAATAAATGATAAATGATTTTTATTTCTGTAAGTAGGTTTGTACAAACACGTTTACAAGTCAATCATGTTTTTTTTTTAAACTAGATGAGGTCGGCGTTTCCTATCTGACTACTCTGAGAAGAAAGGCCGAAACAAACTCAGAGGTCACAGTCTCTTATAAAGTCCAGACATAATCTTGGTCACTTCATGTGAAGACCATGTAGATTGGTGTCTGAAATGGTCTTTTGAGGAAAGAACCACACAGATTGAGAGGACCTGTCCAGTCAGTGCACGCATTTGTCAGTAATCGCGCAGCTCAACTCAGAACTTAAGGAGCTCAACGATTCGACGAACAATACCAAAGAAAGGACATTGGGGTAGGCCGCATAAATTACTCAAACTGCCAGACGCTGATTAAAAATAACTGAGAGAAAAAATAAAACAAACAAAAAAAGCAATGACCTACATAGTCTTCACATAAGAAAATTAAAAATAAAAGTTTTGCATACTGTAGTACCTTGTGACATATAAAATGAAAGGGATTACTGTTAGGGCTCAAATATATATTTTCTTATAATTTTGAAATAAATAGAAAGATATTTAAGAAAATAGGCGAAAATTGACCATTTCCCCCTTATCTCCGAAATTACTGTGCCTAAAATTTTGGAAAAAATATAGAAAATAGTTCTATATCTATAGATTTTAGGAAAACCTATAAAAAGTCTATGGTCTTAAAATAACACGGTAAATCTCTCAATATTGTGCGTACAAAATACAACTACAATGTTAAGTTTGTTCTTGGGATAAATTCATCCCAACTACCGAACGACACGCACTTGACCGGTTTTTTACTTAAAAATAGCTCTATTTGCTAAGCCAGTTCAAGATTTAAATAAAACCTTAGAAAAGTTACCTTTTTGGTTGCCATGCGTCGAAGTAAACAGTTCGTTCCATTTTTAAATCCAACATTGCCGGCCACTGTTCGCATGTATTAGGTATTTGATAAGTACAGTATTTTAGATTTATCTCGAAGAAGGTTATCAAAATATTGCTCGAATTTCCAAGCATGTTTGAGAAAAATTTAAATACTAGTTCAAATCATTTTGTCAAGTTGGTATTTTGACCTTCAATATCTCCTTAACCAGAAGGTAGCTTTAGGAAGGTTGGTTTGGTCCAGCTCAAAAAGAGTGACTCGGCTTAGTTATGCGACTTTTTACACCCGTTATATACCTATTATGATTAATTGCATGAAAATGTCGTCACACAGTCTAGCTTTTGTTGTTGTGAACTAGGCGTGACTCAGAACTCTCAGAATTAATTAAAATTAATTAATAGGTATTATCGTGTTGTTACTAAGAATTTGCTTTAATTATTTCAAGAGAAATACAAAAACTCGTAGTAGGTACATATTTAGCCGTATGTACAGTAGCTACTATGAGTTTTGTATTTCTCTTGAAATAATTACGTACATGTACACGGCTACATATCAAGCTACACATTTCTAGTATAAGTTGATCTCGCATTGTATAGGTCTCCGTAAAATGAGAGCTCAGCTTATGCTGGATGTGTAGCTTGATATGTAGCCGAGTACACAATCGTGCTTTTAATTTGTTGTGAATTAAATTCCTTGAATAGTTTATTTGATTGGTCTGATATTAATAACTACGGATGTGTATTTCGTTCGTAAATGTGCGGTTCTATGAATCTAGAGTAGGTATAATCGAGATGGCAAATTTTGTTTTCTTCTTTATTACAAGCTTTTATTAACTTGCAATGTTTATATGTAAGTGTGTATGTATATTCAGGTCAAATCTTGCAACTAAATTTTAAAGCAGTTATCCTCAACCTATTGAGATGAAATTTTGCATACACGTTTAGTTGGGATGACAATGCATGGTAAGCTAAGTGACGTCATTCTAAATTCAATATGGCGGACGGCCCAAGACGGCGGACTAATTATTTTTTGTGCACACCCATCAATGATATTATAAATAAAAAGACGTAGATACGTTACCTACCCAACATTCGATGTTCAAAAACGGCACAACGTCGAACTATTAGATGACACGTGGAAATAGGACGGCATGTCGTAATTATCGGGAGCGAAAAAGAGACAAGACGACGAAAATGTGGCTAATTAGCCACATTTTGACGTACCACTTTCGGAGCGTGTATAACCTATCTACGACTTTTTACTTATAATATCATTGACACCCATGATATGCGTATCAAATGAAAGAGTTTGCTGAGAAGAATACGCAAAAAAATATTGTAAAAATCTACTACTCAATAAATTAGTACTAAATAAAACTTAAATACGTAAATATAGAACTTTAATATTTTCTTAAAAGCTTGAGGCTTATTTTTAAATGTAAGAAGGACATTTATGGCGGTATAGATTGAACCCCAGTGATGCAAGTAGAGATAAGTTTAGAAAATACTCTACAACGTACAAAAAAGATATTAAACTGACCCAACGGGCTCTAAATACACATAAAATCAAAACTTCAATAAACAAAATAAAAACTACATGGGAAATTATTAACAGTTCCAAAGTGAATGTACAGACGCCAGCAGGTCAACCTACCCGAAACTGTCAGATTTTCCCAATCAACCTTGAACCTAATACTTTGGCAATAAAGTCGAAAATCTATTAAAGAAATCTAACAGATTGTAGTAGCTTGATGTGCTGGCGTCTGTACCGAAGGAGGCCATTACGCAAATTCAAGTAGGCGATAAAACAGAAACTAATCCAACTGAAATAACAAAAGCTTTCAATAATTTCTTTATACAAAAAGTCAAATCTGATCGTGGTAAACATGTTACAGGAAATATATCAAAAAATAGCAACTCCATATTTATGCCTCCAAGTAGTGGCTACTTGGAGGCATGACATACTAAAAATGATTAAATCACTGAAAAATACAAAGAGTGTAGGACATGATGGTATATCCACACATATAGTCAAAGAAGTAGGTGACATCATTAGTAAACCTCTAAGTCATATTCTAAACCTATGCATAAGTGAAGGTGTATACCCAGAACACCTCAAAATTGCCGTTATAAAACCACTTCTGAAAAAAACCGATAAGATGTCAATGGAGTCATATAGACCAATAGCGCTTGTACCCATATTACCATAGACCTAGACAATGATTGTTAGAAACGAAAGACAAAATGATAAATTGTATAAGGATTTCTACGGTGCGATGTCAAAAATGGAGAAATGAAATGTCACTTTGTATAGAAAGAGATGTGTCTATTCTTCGTAGGGATAGAAAAATGTTGTTGTGTTTTCCATCAAGAACTTCTGAGTAATATAGCCCGGATTCTGTATTGGTACCCGGTTGATGTCAATAGGCTCCTTTTATTACATGGGACTATACAGCCGGCGAAATGTAGGATACTACATCACACTATAATATTATAAAGGCGAAAGTTCTTCACGTTCAAAAGTCTAAACAGACCAATTTTGATTAATTCTGGTATGGACGTAGCTGACACCCTGGGTTTCACACAGGCTACTTTTTATCACAAAAAATGTAGTGGTCCGTCGTACCGTGGGTAACACCGCGGCGCGCAGCTAGTATAGTTATATAGTGCACCTCTGCCGAACCCTTCGGGAAAACAGGCTTGATGTCATGTTATTGACCGAGCGAGCGAAGCGAGCTAAGCTTTTCGGCTTCAAGTCAATCTGCCTAGCCTTTTCCCAACTATATTGGGGTCGGCTTCCAGTCTAACCGGATGCAGCTGAATACCAGTATTTTACATGGAGCGACTGCCTAGCTGACCTTCACAACCCAGTTACTGGGTAATACGATACCCCTTGGTAAGACTGGTTGTCAGACTTTCGGGCTTCTGACGACCCGTAACGACTGTCAAAGATCCTCGAATGACAGCCGGGACCAACGGCTTAACGTGCTTTCCGAGGCACGGAGGAGTCTCGGTATGAAAAGATGGTCACCCATCCACCGACCAACCTCGGCAAGGGAAGCCTAACCTGATGGATCGACCCGTGCGGCTGTTATTACTTAGCCACGAGCTTCTCGGCTTCAAGTCTGGCCAAATTTGCTTTCGTATATCAGTTTGTTACTACTCCTCTACAGGTCGTATTTTACAACCGATCTGGACGAAACTTGGTATACAGGTTTTACGACTTTATAGATTTTTTTTTTGTCGTTGCGGATATTTGATTGGACCTTACTGCTCCAAAAAGGGGCAAAAAGGGCTACTGGCTATTTCCACCTTTTGAGATCCGATTTCGATAGTTCTTTTTTATTTGGAAGGTTAGGACTTTAAGTTAGTCTCATAAACACTAGGTGAAGATCTGATGACGATCTTCGGGGTGATGAGCAGTATAGCTCCTCAAAATGCAGTAATTTGCTCGCTTTTAGATTTCTACCAGTGGAATCGGCCCTTCAACTACTAAATAGGGATTGATGGAGCACCTGGGACCACCTTCTCATCACAAAACTAGATAATTATGAAAATAATTCGCGAGGTCTCAAAGATAAAGATAAAAGATAAAGATAATTTATTTGTCAAACATGCGTTTACATAAACTGACTAATCAGACATGCAAGGTATTGAATTAATAGATGTTGTGAGCGTCCATGTTTTGCCAATAAAGGCGTACACATTTTGTAGCTACAAAAAATTACATTTAATTGCATTTTACAAACAAACAAAAGCTAAATGATTAATTTTCTAAATTTCATTACAAAATACAAAACAAATAAATAATATAGTTGATGTCAAGATATTATAGTATATGTTTATAGTCAAAATAAATTAAATTATGTCCAGAATATTCATTATTATGCAGTCAAAAAGAATCATTCAAAAGTCAATTGAATTAAAATTCACATTATTCAATTATTATTCTTAACTATGTATATTAGAAGTCGGAATAGAAAAGTCCTTATCATTTAAAAAATCTACAACATAGTAATACACTTTACTAACTAAAAAAAATCTCAGCTTATTTTTGAAAAGTGACAAGGGCAGTTCTCTCCAACTTTTAGGTAATTTATTAAATATGATAGGAGCCATACAGAAAACACTTTTTCGCATGAGGATTGTTCTCGCAGTATGAGAGCATATCCTGCTGTATCACGCCTGTTACGTGGGACTACTTCATCTAGTCGTTTAAATCCGTGTGTAGATTTGTTTTAACAAAAAGAGCCACTCCTAAAATGTACAGATATGGCAAAATAAGTATTTTATATTTTTTAAAGTAAGGCACGCAACTACAACTAAGTAGGTTTAATTTCAAATATTGAACGAACGCATCTCTTTTGAGCCTTGAACACCGTGTCTTTTTCAGTTGAGTTGCCCCAAAAAATGACACCATAGCGTAGATGCGATTCTGATCATAGTAGGCTGTAAGTAATGCCTCCACACCTATTATAGACGACAATATGTGCAGGGCATAGGCAGATTTGGGAGAGGCAACCTCACGCCCTCAGTCGCCGCAGGAGACGCCCTGGGCGGCGGGAATCGATAGCCGATTCCCGGCCACCGTAGGCGCGGGCTTGCGGACGGTGAGTAGTGGGTAGCTCGCCGTCCGGTGAGGACCAGGCCCGGGTCGACGGCGCGTTGTGTTCCACGCGCGCCTCAAAGAGATGTCAGCAAGAGATGGGGTCCAATAGGGCCGATGCCGCTGGGGTCGCGGGTTGTTTGAAAAAGATACCGTGGCCCTGGCATAGGCAACTGAAGGAACACGGGTGGGTTTTAGTCAGTAAAAGTCTGACACGCCCTTCCGCTCCACCCAGAGCGGGAGAAGTTATTTGATGATTTCCCATCCACAAAAAAAAAAAAAAAAAAAAAAAAAAAAAAGGGCATAGGCAGATTTACTGATTTTCTTGTACAAGATTTCGATATGGGTTTTCCAATTCAGTTTTTTGTCAATGTGGAGCCCTAAAATTTTTGTTGTTTCTACCTCTTCAATAGGCTGTCCATCGTAGTGTATATTTAAATTACTCTTACTATTGATCCGTTGACTAAAATGTATTAATTTAGTTTTAGTCAGGTTATTTTTTAAGTTATTGTCATCTAGCCACTTTACTATTAGATTTATAGAATCATTTATGTCACTTTCATAAGTATCAACACTTTTACAAGGGGTAGTATTTAAACGCAAATCAAAATATTACTTTTGTATCCAAAAATAATCCGAATTCCAATCGAAATTACTTATTGCACAGCAAAATACTCAACTCAAAATATAACTAAATAAGAAACAATTTATATTCGTGGCGCACCGCAATAAAGCTTTTTTATTAATGCGCTAATAGGTAATGACTAGCGCACATTAAACCGTATTACCTTACCTTTTATCATTCTTGAGAAAACAAATTATTTTAACTTACCCTTCGTGCCCTTTGCTCGCTCTTGCATCCTAGAACGGAGCTCCTATTTATGTGTAAAGGGTTTAAAGTAACCTAACCAAACCTAACCTCGGAGTTAATATTAGTCACCATGTCATTTTGCTATGAGTCTGAGTATTATGTATGTACGCTCTGGTTAATTTGCTGTGCAGTCAGTATTTTTTTGATGTAAAAAAGTGTATAAATGATGGAAATAAATTGATAGGTCATTGTTTATTTGATGTGCAATTAATAATATCCCTTTTACAAGGTATCGGTAAGGCAAAACTACTAGTGCTTATAATGTTTTAAATAGTACAGAACGATATAAAAAAAATTCAGTCACAACCGAATTTCGGTCATTCATTAATTGGCCACGTCCAAGATATTTTTGATCCGAAGTGCATATGGTTCCATATTGAAACCGTGTTAACTCCACACATTTTGCTGAACCATTTTAAACTCTATCTCAAAGAAAAAGGAGTGTTGTCATTATAGTTATTTTGATTACTGTGAGTCAATGCATATAAAGTGGGCATCAGGTGTGATGCATCAGGATTTGGGGCTTTCACAATCTGTTTACAATGTATTAACTGTTCCGTGCTAATCTTAGAATTTAAAGCACTTTGACGACATATTTACTTGTGTGTAAACATTGTGTTTACTTCTAAAATTATTAACAGCTTACGTGTCGAGAGGAGCTCGTGGCTAAGTAATAACAGCCACACGGGTCGCTCCATCAGGTTAAGCTACGCTTGCCGGGGTTGGTCTGTGGATGGGTGACCATCTTTTCATACCGAGACTCCTCCGTGCCTCGGAAAGCACGTTAAGCCGTTGGTCCCGGCTGTCATTCGTGGATCTTTGACAGTCGTTACGGGTTGTCAGAAGCCCGAAAGTCTGACAACCAGTCTTACCAAAGGGTATCGTATTACCTAGTAACTGGGTTGTGGAGGTCAGATAGGCAGTCGCTCCATGTAAAATACTGGTATTCAGCTGCTACCGGTTAGAATGGAAGCCGACCCCAACATAGTTGGGAAAAGGCTAGACAGATTGATTGTGTGCATCCGTGAGCATCGTCGTGGATTTACAATCATGTTGTGTATCTATCCAGTAAACTACTATATACGATAATAATGATTTGTGATAAAATTTGATTATTCTGGGAGCTGTCTCCGAACAGTGTAGTTTTCCATGTAATATTTGGGACGACAATCATAAAATTTTCGCATCAATCAATCACACATTTGATTTTTATAAGTAACACATAGGTACGATACGAAGACACTAAACGTAATGGTTGGGAGACAGTGACTGATGGTTGGGAGACAGTGTTCTTTGGAAACAATGGCTTATAAATTGGTCCCCCGACTGCAAAAAATCAAATAGATTTAGTGGGAGCCTTTTGTAAACTGGTAACTTACGTATACAGTAAAGCTGATAAAATATATTCACTGACGTCTAAATATGAAAGTATGTATTTCTTCGTAATAGAGAATCGCTGTTGCGCTATAAAGAGTGTATCAATGTATGGGTTTTAAGGTAAACCAACGAATTGAACTAATTTCTACGTTATAGGAAGTTTTATATTATATCGAAAGACGTTCTGTGTACGGCCTGAGTGCACGCTCGCCTAGAGCGTCCGGCGGGGCGGGGCGTGCGACGTTCGTGTTGAACACATGCAAACACTCGCGAGTGTCCTGAGTGACGGCCGAGCGGCGCTCGGTGAACGCTCATCGCCGCTTGCACGCAACGCGCAACGCCCCGCTGGACGCTTTTTCACTCGGGCCGTACACGTGTAGGGCCCGAGTGCACGCTCGACTCGAGCATCCAGCGGGGCGGGGCGTGCGACGTTCGTGTTAAACACATGCAAACACTCGCGAATGTCCTGAGTGACTGCCGAGCGGCGGCCGGTGAACGCTCATCGCTGCTTGCACGCAACGCTCAACGCCCCGCTGGACGCTTTTTCACTCGGGCCGTACACGTGTACGGCCCGAGTGCACGCTCGACTCGATCATCCAGCGGGGCGGGGCGTGCGACGTTCGTGTTAAACACATGCAAACACTCGGGAGTGTCCTGAGTGACGGCCGAGCGGCGCTCGGTGAACGCTCCTCGTTGCTTGCACGCAACGCTCAACGCCCCGCTGGACGCTTTTTCACTCGGGTCATACACTAAAGAGTTTACCTCATTTTAACTAAAAATTAAACAGCAGTGCTGATAAAAGCAAAAAACAAAACAAAAAGGGAAAACAACAAAACAATAGTCGCTATAACAATAACGCTGTGTTGCTAAGATTAGCTTAACATAACTTAAATCTTCTCGCCAGTTAAAACATCAAGAGCCATTCTTAAATAATTGCTTAGATTGAGAGAATATATCCAATTCCATAAAATACGTGTTATAAGTAAGGCGACGAAGAGGTGCTCGTTCCCCAGCGTTGTTCCTGCATATGTCTGTATGAAACAGTTGAGGGACGTACACCCCCCTTCGAGTAACACTTCTAGGTACCCTGAGACACACTTTGTTTATTAGGTCCATACAATCCAGTTGGTTATTGCATATGCTGTGTAGCGTCATGACATCAAGAAACAGCCGCCTGATTCCCAGATCCTGAACGTCATATCGCTTCAATAGCTGCATGTAAGGTACCTTTGATTGGAAGCACTTATAGTTCACAGACCGTAAGAACGTATTCTGTACCATTTCTATTCTAGTGCCGTATTTGTTGTAGAATGGGTATGGGTAGGTGATGGTTGTAAATATAATAGGTGAACGGAGTAGAAGCCTATGCCATACGTAGTTTAAAAAAAAAAAATATCGAAGTTCAAATCATATGCATGAATTTAGATATTTTTTAACGACCAGTTAATAAGTTTGTTCAAAATTTCTGTTTTGATTTTTCTAGTTTACTTCAAATGTGTAGTAGTGTTTATTGAAAAAACAAAACTAGGTATGCCATAGGCTTCTACTACGAGTACCTATTGTACCCTATATTTTCAAGACGGTAAAAAAAATCATCCAGTATATATATATATATATATATATAATCATCCAGTATATATATATATATATATATATATATATATATATATACTGGATGATTTTTTTTACCGTCTTGAAAATATAGGGTACAATAGGTACTCGGTTTATATATATATATATATATATATATATATATAAAACAATATATATATATATTGTTTTATTAACATATTGTTTTATTAGGAAAGAATCTGATGCATCACGTAATAACAACACCAGGAACTCGTACACCAACGTCATATTAATTTACGCCCACATTTTTGTTAGTTGATGTCATAATCTGCGGAACCTCGGCGCCACCTTGACTTAGATATTAGCACGTCTACTTAGATCCTAAGATTGTGTAAACTGCGGTATTGGTAGACAGGTTTTTATGACTCTATTGTGGGTATATGTTGCAGGGTTTTTGTGAAATCAGGGTTTTGATTTAATTGCTAGGAGGTTACACTCTATACTAGGGTTGAAGTGGAAGTGCTTATGATGAAAAGGATGCGTATGAGGAACTATTAGAAATACGTTTTGAGGACGTTGATGAGATTGTGGATACGAGGAGGAGGAAGAGGATGTGGATGAGGAAGATAGAACCTGTGATTTTGACTTAAAATTTAAAAAAAAAGAAAGAAAGAAAGATCTAGAACAGATAGAGATTTTTTAAAGAAAGATTGCGAATGGGCCCTTTAATATTTATTTAAAAAAAAACAAAATGAATGAAAATTAACTTTGAAGCTGTTTCTCCAGATTCGAGTTGGTTTCGTAATTCGTCGTAAAGTAATCCAGCGCCACTGAAAAGGCGCTCACTAGGGACAGGATGGAGGGCTGAAAGAAACTGGAGCACAGCTCTTTAAAGTTCACACTTCAACACTTCCTCATAAATTCCTCTTAATGAATGAGGAAGTGGAAGAGGAATATTTTATGCCTGATTTTGACGATGTGGAAGAGGATGAGGAATCGTTAAAAAATGAGGAACTTCCGTATTATGAGGATGAGGAAGAGGAATCCTCATCAACCCTACTGTATACCTCCCTACATCTATTCTAAACAAAGGGTAGCCCGTGAATGCCCACTCTTGGGCCTTCCATTAATTTAGATGATGGTTTGGCGATTGAAGCGACACCCTTAGCAGAATGATGAAATCTAGAATTGATTATTTAAATCTACAGTTTGGGATTTATTCAAAAATTGGTGAGTACCTACTTAAACTTATTATCATTCAACCAAAAAATGTCCATTGCTGGCCATCCTGTCGTTATAAGTCAGCCTCATGTCCAGCTCTTCTTACATCCAGCGGATTACTCGTCCAATTCTTCTTGTATCCAGCGCATTTTTCATCCTATCCTTCTTGTATCCAGCGGATTTCTCAACCTGTAAATTCCCCTTATTAAAATTCTTCATATATTTGGAACATTATCTTCTGTGGCATAATCGTATATTGCGTCTGCCGGACTACCTATATAAACTTATAATCCTAAATACTTAATCCAAATATTTATGAAACGGGTCTGTGAATTAGTCTGTTCCATTTAAGAGGCATCACGGTTTACCCTAGCTTTTTGAAGTTCTGTACTTTTTTAACCGACCTCAAAAAAAAGGAGGTTATTAATTCGACACGTATTGTATGTCATATTATTAGAACTGCAATGTATTCATATTAGGGCTTCCAAACATATGTACATTTTATAGGTCTATGTATGTATGTTTATCAACGCATTCCTCTCTAATCTGATTGTGCCCATTTTTAGGGTTCCGTGCCCAAAGGGTGCCAACCGGAACGTTATTTCTAAGCCATTGCTGTCAGTCCGTCCGTAAAAGTTATTTTTGCGACTGTTAAAATTTAAGAGGAAAAATAAGTATTCTTCGTTTAGTTTTGTTAAATATTGTGCGGTGCGGGTCCGACTCGCACTTAGCAGATTTTTTTATTGGCTTACATTTACTTCATTTTAGGGAACAGTGCAAGTTTTATCAAAATCGGTTTAGTTGTTTTCAAGATATGGTCTAATACGTGTAAGTGTGACGGCCTGGCTTATTGATACGAGCTACGGGTATATCTCAAAACCTTGGTCAAATTCTAGTGCAATATTTATAACAAAACTATTAAAAACTTGTTACAAACAAAATATTCCAGTTTTTAATTAAAACTAAAAATTACAAAATATAAAAGTAATTAAAAAAAATTAAATCCACTTCAAAAATAAATCACTCGACTCGAAATTATGAAATAACTTTAATTTTGGAAGTCGGTGGCAAAAAACTAAAGTACGTACAGATCCCAAGACACCGACTTCCGGAATTAAAGTTTCTTTTTGAATTCGTTTTTATTTTTTTAAATTCCTTTTTTTATGTCATTGCTTGGCAAGCAGCTAGAGAAGCCATGACTTTTTAATCACTCCTCGCAACTAATCCTCTTCCCAGTTTCGCCTCTTAACAGCCCGTTGTCCACCTTCCTCGTCAAGTTTGTCCCAACCGCTTTTTTAAGGTCTTCAGTCCATATAGATGGGGGATCTTGCGCTACGCTTACCGATACGTGGTCTACACTCTACTCATTTTATAACAAGCTACTCTCTTCTTTACTAGATTTGCCCTTCAATGCGTTTAAAGCTAAAGTAAAATCGAACCTTTGTTCAAAGAATAGTTGGTCGCTGTGATTAACTCGAGACAATGTTTATGTTCTTTCTCCAGAATTAGCTTACCTTCTGACAGGTTATATGAGTTCATATAATTATTTATTTGCCTGTGTTTATCATTGACACAATCTACTCATTACAATGTCTTTTTGCGATCGATCGCTTGCCTAAGCGGACGTGCCTTTTGTTTTGCTTATAATGTGTTATAATTAAATAATTACCACTAAATTGTTATTGGAATTACATATGCAGTGTAAGCAATAAGACTAAAGTGTGTCGCGAGTTGATATAAACACTGACCTACGTTTTCATTGCATAAGCAATGAACTAAATCCTATAGCCTAGTGTTACTGGTGGTGGATATGGCTAGCTCAGGATCTAGCCCGTTTAGCCGAAGCCAATTGCTGCGGCGAAGTCCTCCGCCGACTCCAACGGAACGAGCCCAGCCCATAGTCACAACTCCACCAGCACCCACGGAACATGTGTTACCGACTGAAGTGATACCCACGTCGGAAATTCAGAAATGGATGAGCACAATAGAGTCCATCTTGTCCGAAGTGTGTAATATAGTAGCGGAGGGCAAAATGAACTCCGAACAGAAACTCCGTGTGACCAATTTATGCCGTAAGGTGACTAGCGGGACATCTCAGATGGCCGTCTTGTATCAGTCCTTGACACATAAAACTACTCAGGCGTACACCACTATTGAACATCTACAAGAGAAGCAGGGCGTTGCGAATTCACTTCAGCAATTCAAAGAGGTCGTAGAAAATAAAATGAAGCCCGCAGAAACTACTTCCTTCGCGGATATGGTCAAGAAGGGCTCCGACAACTACATGCGCCCTGCAAATTTAAGCTCCGTTGCTATTTATCCTAGCGATAAATCCAAAACCAGCGACGACACTAAGTCCCTCGTCCAGAAAATCATCTCTCCCGAGGAACTCAAACTTCATGTTCGTGGCGTTAGAAAGGTACGCAACGGAGGGGTCATCATTAGCACGGACAAGAAAGAAGACATAGAAAAATTACGGAAATCGGAGAAACTAGTATCATCAGGCCTTACCGTTGAAGAACCAACAAAGCGCCGTCCTAGGGTTGCAGTTATTGGTGTCCCCATAGCCCTAACTGAACAGGAGGTATTTGATTGTATTTTCGAGCAAAACCTCTCTGAGAAGCTGCCGAACACAACCCGTGAGTCCCTCTTAGCTACAATGAAATTAAGCCATAAATCTGGTAAGAAAAATCTGAGTACCTGTAATTATGTTATAGAATTACCAGCTAATATCAGGAGAATTCTTATTGACCAAGGGCGAATTTTTATCAATTGGACGTCCTGCCCCGTGAGAGATTTCACGATAGTCACCAGGTGTTTCAATTGTCAGCAATTCGGACATGCAGCTAAGTATTGCCGAGAAACTTGCACAACTTGTAAGCACTGCGGAGAGACTGGTCACTCCTTTAAGGATTGCAGTAATAAAATCGCTCCCCCCAAATGTGCGACGTGCAATCGCTTTAAGCGCAAATGTGACCATCAAACTGGTGATGCTAGTTGCCCGGCACGCAAGTTCGCAGAGGAAAACTATATTAATTCTATAGACTATGAAGGCGCCTAAGAGCGCTACAGATTTCATAACTTTTTAAGCACACTAACAGGAGGTTGATTTTATTTTTATATTATTTTGAAATTGTAACTATAATTATGATCGACAATTTGCTTTGTGACCTAGATAGTTTTTCTGTGTCTGAAACTAAAATCTGTGATGTTGAAGACTGTAAACTTTTTGTTCCCGCTGTGGATAAAACGTTAACATTGCTCACCCAAAATATTCGCAGCATAAACAAAAACATGAACGGTTTTGAAGTGTTGTTACAGAATCTTGGCATAAGCTGTGATATAATTGTCCTGACAGAATGTTGGTTGTCCAATCAGACACTCACTTTACCACTCCTGGATGGTTATACTTCCCACAAAACCAATCGACATATCAATCAAAATGATGGCTTAGTAGTTTATATCAAGAATAATCTGTTAGCAACAGTAGAGGAACCGATATTTCAGGATAGCAATGGCTTGATCATTCAAATTAGCCCCGATATAGTGGTAATGGCTGTTTACAGACCCCCTTCTCAAGATATTGACCGATTTTTAGACTCGCTTGACACACTTCTAAAAAAGTTGTGTAATATCAAAAATATTATACTAATAGGTGACATAAATATTAACATTGTTTCCGGGAAAATCGATAATCATGCACATAATTACCTAAACATTTGCTCATATCATGGACTATTGCCAGCTTATCACTACCCCACGCATCAAAGTGGGTCATGCTTAGATCATATTATTTTGAAAACGAAATATCCAACCAAAACATTCATTACTAATTCTTCGCTAACTGATCATAATGCAGTTTTACTAACATTACAAACATCATTACCTAGGAAAAACTGCATGCGCAGCTTTACCAAAGTCAATATGGCAAAACTTGAAACTGACATACGCAGCATAAATTTTGACCCAGTTTACAACTCATGCGATGCAAATACTTCCCTACACTACTTTATAGGCTCACTGCAACACGCAATAATTAAAAACACATTCACTACAAAAATGCCTAGAAAATATAGTAATGTAAAACCCTGGATTACACCAGGTCTCGTCCGTTGTATAAGACATAGAGACAAATTGCACCTAAAATCTAAACTTGCACCTGACAACGAGGTAGTTAGCTTAACGTACAAAAGGTATAGGAACTTTTGTAACAATCTTCTGAAGAAAATATAAATCCAGCATGATAAATATGAGCTGCAATCAGCAGGAAAAAATAGTAAACTAGTCTGGAAATTTATAAGAACAAACACTTGTAGTACAAAAACCTCCGAACCACCACTTGATTTACTATCAACAGATATTAGCCCATCTATAGCAGCAGACAAAGTAAATTATTTCTTTGTCAACGCTGGTAAAAAATTGGCTGATAAAACACGTGGAACTAGAATTCTCTCTTGCCAAAACCAGACTATTAAAACTGTGAATCCAGTTAATTCATTTGTTTTATTAGATACCGATGTCGATGAAGTTTTAAGAATAATTTCCGGGTTAAAAGATGACTGTGCTATCGGATGGGATAATATACCAAATAGGATCCTTAAGAAATTTAAATACCTACTTGTTCAACCTCTAACACATATCTTTCAGTTATGTCTGTCTAATGGAGTTTTTCCTAGCCTACTTAAAAAAGCATTGGTCACCCCTGTATTCAAATCTGGAGACAAGTACTGCGTTAATAACTACAGACCCATTTCAGTCTTAACAGGTCTCTCGAAAATCTTGGAAAGAATTATAAATAATAGGTTAATAAAATATCTTGAGGACAACAAATTACTTTCAGATAGTCAATTTGGTTTTAGACCAAAAAGATCGACCTGCCAAGCAGTACACAAATTGACAAATTATATTACTACAAATCTGGATAAGGGCTTGCATTGCATGGGAATTTTCCTGGATCTTGCCAAGGCGTTTGATACTATTTCTTGCTCTAAACTATTGCACAAGCTTGAAACACTTGGGATAAGAGGAACACAACTCCAACTTTTTTCTGATTATCTTAGCAATCGTTACCAGTGTGTAAAACTCGGTCAGTATAAAAGTTCAGAACTTAAAAACAGCGGCTACGGCATTCCTCAAGGAAGCATTTTGGGACCGACGTTGTTTTTAATGTACATAAATGAACTGTGCAACCTGAAATTACCAGATGGTATCATAATGACATACGCAGATGACACTGCTCTACTGTTCTCGGCTAAGTCACGAGAGGAGGTTTATAAATATGCTCAGAGTGGCTTTAACATTGTATCAAATTGGCTACGTATGAATTTACTAACATTAAATGCAGATAAAACCAAATATATTCTATTTAAAATGAGAAACACTAATATACCACTTACTAACCTTACCATTTATGCTCATAACTGTACGACAGACGCTGACGCTACTTGCTCGTGTCCTACTCTAGCTAAAGCCGACCATATGAAATATTTAGGTATCACGATTGACACAAATCTAAATTTCCGCAAACACATTGATTTGCAATGTGCTCGAGTTCGTAAATTAATATATATCTTTAAGAATTTACGTCACATTGCTGACTTTAAATTAATTAAACAGGTATATTTAGCTTTGTGCCAATCTGTTCTTACATACTGCATAACTTCATGGGGTGGTGCAGCAAAGTCAATTTTACTCCCTCTAGAACGCGCTCAAAGAGCAATTCTAAAGGTCGCGACCTTTAGGCCTTTCAGATTTCCTACACACCAGCTATTCATTGCATGTGAGGTGCTAACAGTACGCCAACTATTTATACTGCACACCATATTACACCAGCACGTGGAACTCGCTTACAAGCCAGTACCTTCTGACAAGAGAAGGAAAGATCTGGTTTGCACAAAGCCCCAAACCAGACATGCTTTTGTTAGCCGATTTTATATATATTTAGGACCCGTTTTATATAATAAGATCAATAGGATACTTAATATTTATAGTGCCACTTACAAACATTGTAGTCTGAAGGTGTGCGAATATTTGGGTAAACTTGATTACACAGACACAGAGAAGCTTCTAGAATTACTGCAATAATTATGTAGATATTAAATTGGTAATTTTTAAATTTGTATTTTGTAGAATAATAGTATTTTAATAATTATTTAAATATAAGTAGGATAGTATTATTTTCAATAATTAATTAAGTATGGTCAAATAATATATCAGTTGATCGCTTAGTCTGGGGATGGCCTGAAACACAGGTTTTTATTAACCTAGCTCAGGCAGGTCGCCACAAGTTAAAATTGTCTGTACCAACGCACCTTTCATAGGTAATTAAAATCCTGTGTAAATTAAACCAGTTTGTGTATAAGTAATTAAGCCAATCTGTTAAGATCTTGGTACTACTACTAAGTATTTATAAGTTAGTAAATGTATTAGTTTGTAAAAGGAACTAAATAAATTATTATTATTATTATTATTTTTTGATATTTCTCGGGACCCTGGGGTCCCGGACCTTTGGAAGGCATACGAGGAGCCGAAGCCAACTCACAGAGGCCCCTTAGATAATTTTAAATGATGAGGAGGCACCAACCGACGATTATCCCTGTATGCACTATGCAAGTGCACCCAAGGACAACCCCCGGTTGGTACAGGACTAATTGTTGTAGGTGAAAACAAAACATATTGGGCTATGGGTTTGGGTGGCTAAAGTGGATTGGGTAACTTGAACTATGGAAGAACTATGTCCCCTGCCTGACCAATGTTGTATATTATACACGGATAAAATGGCAGGGGGTGACTTGCACACTCAATAATGGGCCCCCGGAGACGGCCGCTAGCACATAGTGACGTAGCGACAAGGGGGCAACACTTCCTGAGGTGCTTGAGGAGTGGAGAGGTATTCCACGGCTATCAGGACAATCCCGGAAATACGGTCAAGATCCCTACCAGCACCTTACTGGAATACTTCCTTCCTCCGAGCACGTTTGCTCTTGCGAATCTCCACTCAAGCCGGCCAATAAAGGCAAGAAAGAGGTGGGAGCTCTGTTCCTCGTCAGTGTTCACTCCAGCCGGCCAATAAAGGCAAGCCAGAGATGAGGACAAGATTTCTCCCGGGAGATAGGGTCCATGGGGTCGCTACTGCCCAACAGCTCGCCACATGCTGCCCTGCGGGTTTCAATATCTCTCTTGGTCTGGCTCCTCATCCTAGACCCGTTCCGGCAAACTCTACCGGCACAGACCTAAAGTTTGGAGCACGCAAGCCCCACCACGACGTCAACGTAGAGATACAGCGGTGGGGTTATTATTATTATTATTATTATTTTATTGCAATATGTGGCCTCGACAATTGATCATAGTATTCTTGCCTGAGCAACCGGCAGCAAGTACGTCATGCTCCCTTAGATGTCACTGCTTGCGGTAGCGTAGGGAGTCGGGTTGCCTCCTTCCCTCAAATATGGCGAGGAGGTTAATGGCTGATCTTTGCGTTATGCTCGTGAACGGGTACTGCTTGTGATGACTGGTTGTTTTACTGGCCTTGGTTTTGTTATTGTTGTTAGTAAATAACTCTTTATTTATTTTACTTCGGTGGTCCTATTTATCATATTTTGTGACTTTGAGTTACGGCTATATATGTAAGTAGGCACGCCCTATATGCCTGAAGGCTTGTATTTAGGTATAAATTTCTGCTTACGTTTTTAGTTTTGTATTTTTATTTCTGCTTGAGTATACTTTTCGTATTTTTTTTTTTGTTGGTATATTGGCGTGTGCTAGCTGACTTATGTTAAATAATTTAGTTTAATGTTTTGTGTTGCGTTATTTAATTATTTTGCGTACTATTGTATATAGAATCAATTTTATTTATTAACTGAACAGACAGCTGTGCTGCTGAGGAGTTTGTTGCGCCACTTCTTCCCAGCTAAAGCTAAAGAGGAATATTTTATGCCTGATTTTGACGATGTGGAAGAGGATGAGGAATCGTTAAAAAATGAGGAACTTCCGCATTATGAGGATCAGGAAGAGGAATCCTCATCAACCCTACTGTATACCTCCCTACATCTATTCTAAACAAAGGGTAGCCCGTGAATGCCCACTCTTGGGCCTTCCATTAATTTAGATAACGGTTTGGTGATTGAAGCGACACCCTTAGCAGAATGATGAAATCTAGAAGTGAAGTGGTGGAAGTGGTGAAGGGCACGCGTTTTGGGGACTGTTTTATGTAATTTTGATGTTCGAAAAGTGCTGATCTTCAGCCTAGTTTGAATAAATGACTTTTGATTTTGAGGACTCGTCAGCTCCAACGGCCATCGGTCGTTCGCCAGACATGCCTAGAAATTTTTGGCACTCGCTGTGACCATAGAAATATGGCTGTGACCCCAGGCCACGATATGCACGAATGCGTGCAAACTTCTCGGCGCACAATGTGCACATACTAAGTAGCAATGGCTGGTTGACTTTAAGCGACAGGGGCCCATGTCTGGCAGTTGACTGCTGTGGCAAAAAATATCAGAGCCAAAGCCAAATAATAGTTGGGACGAATTTATCCTAAGAACAAACTTAACATTATAGTTGAAAAACATGTTCTCCCATACATTCCAACTGCAAATGTAAGTTTGTACGCACAATATTGAGGGATTTACCATGTTATTTTAAGACTACAGACTACTTTATTTATATATATTTTTTTCAAAATTTTATGCTCAGTAGTTTCGGAGATAATGTGGGAATGGTAAATTTTCGTCTATTTTCTTAAATATTTAAATTATTAAAGAAAATTTATCTGAGACGGTACAGTATGCATAACTTTATTTTTAATTTTCTTAATTGCCCCCTTAAGTGACCCCATATTCAAAATTCATTTATTTATGTTACACGTCCGTGTTTGGGTCACAGAAATTTGTGTGTGTACCAAATTCCAACTTAATCGGTCCATTAGATTCTGAGCAAATTGGCTGTGACAGACGGACGTCAGACAGACAGACAGACAACAGACAAACCAGTGATCCTATAAGGGGGTTCAGTTTTTCCTTTTGACCCTAAATAATAGAATTGATTCTAGTCGCCCCTTCCTAAAGGTAGTCTCTTATAAATAAAAACGGGCAAGAAACTCCACCGGCCGTTACTCTTTTTAAATGTTTTACATTATTTTGTATACATAATAAAATAAAATTACTATAATACAAATGTTTCGTCAATATCCTACCTACGTGAATTTTCAATGCCAATGCAAAAAATAGTTGTATAAACCGTTAATTGCGAGCTATTTACGATGTATGATGATGAATCTCTTTGCATAATAAACTAAAATCTCATCAGACGGATAATTAACGTTTTAGTACTAATGCCGTTAATTCCACAGTTCTGATTGAAATTCCTATTCTTCATTACCGCATACAAGGTGTTGTTGAGTTTTACTGTAGATAAGGAACTTCTCGGGTAATATTAACAATATTGTAAAGTACAGATCCAGAATGTCACATGATGTTGTGCCCAAAATGCAATGGATAAATGAGGGTGTAGGTACTGTAAGCACAATTGTCTAAACTGAGGAACTGGAGAATACAGGCGTGAACCTTCTGGTTAAAACTACGTAATAAAGTCATTGCTTGACAAAGCTGGCTTTGGCTCTTCTCATACAAGAACTCTTGTCCAGAGAGCACCAACATAAATCATTTTAGGTATGGTGTACCTTTACCATTGTGTGGATTGCCCGGAGGAGAATACAGACACACAATGGTAAAGGTACGAAAAAAAGGTACACACGAGGTTCACGCCTGTATTCCCGTGGAGCATACGGTGAAGGTCTGCCCGGCTTGGGCAGAGCACCGCCGCGTGCTCGCGGAGGCGATCGGCGGCGGCGATCTCTCGCGTCCGGTCTTTGTTCAGGCCATGGTACGGAGCGAGAGTGCATGGAAAGCCGTTTCCTCTTTCTGCGAAGCAGTAATGCTCCCGAAGGAGCAGGTGAAACGTGTTAGGCAATCTTTGCACCCTCACGTCCCTAGTCGCCGTAGGAGACGCTCTGAGCGTCGGGAATCGAGAGCCGCTTCCCGGCCACCGTAGGCGCGGGCTTACGGACGGCGAGCAATAAGTAGCTCGCCGTCCAGTAAGGACCAGGCCCAGGTCGACGGCGCGTTGTGTTCCACGCGCGTCTCAACGAGATGTCAGCACTAATTGATGGGGTCCGCTAGGGCCGATGTCTGCCAGGGTTGCGGGATATTTGAAAGAGTTACCGTGGCCCTGGCACAGGCAACTGAAGGAACACGGGTGAGTTTTAGTCAGTAGAAGTCTGACACGCCCTCTCGCTCCGCCCAGAAGAGGAGAAGTTATTTGATAATTTCCCACCCAAAAAAAAAAAGGTATGGTGTATCTACTTTTTACCGCCAAACCAGCGTTTCTAAGTTCCAGTTAGAAGGGTATGGGTGTCGGTTTACCAGACAATGAGACATTTTAACTTAATCTCTGGAATTTCAAATCTAGTACTCACCGTCAAGTGAGGAACGCCTGCTTGTTCGCAGTTCATTGGCATACCGATTATTGGAAGAAGTCCATTTTCTGCAGTAGAATATCGTAGAAAGGAAATAGACATTTAGAAAACCTCTGCTTGTCCTTTCGGAAACCACAAGGGTAAAGGAGCCACTCCACAGCTGCCTGCTGTAGATGGGATCGTGAACTGCGACCCACGGCCACGCTATTAAAATGAAACAAAATTTGTTGACTAAAACTCACCCGTGTTTCTTCAAAAAAAGCTCGACATTTGGGTACCTCACGAGCTCACTGAAAGAAACCTAATGAACCGTGTACTCATTTGTGATTCTTTATTACGACGTAATGAAATCGAACCATTTTTGAAGAAGCTGATAACTGGTGATGAAAAGTGGATCACGTATGACAAGAATGTGCGAAAAAGGTCGTGGTCAAAGGCCGGTCAGGCTTCACAGACTGTGGCGAATCCCGGGTTAACTCGCAACAAGGTGATCCTGTGTGTGTGGTGGGATTGGAAGGGCATTATTCATTATGAGCTGTTACCACCACGCAGGACCATCGATTCTGAACTCTACTGCAAACAACTGATGAGATTAAAGCAAGAAGTTGAGAGAAAGCGGCCGGAATTAATCAACAGAAGGGGTGTGGTTTTTCATCATGATAACGCTAGACCTCACACATCTTTAGCCACTCAGCAAAAATTAAGAGAGTTTGGCTGGGAGGTGTTAATGCATCCGCCGTATAGTCCTGACCTTGCACCTTCAGATTTCTACCTGTTTCGGTCTCTTCAGAATTCTTTAGGCAGTGTCAGGTTAACATCACGAGAGGACTGCCAAAACCACTTGTCGCGGTATTTTGACCAGAAGTCCCAAAATTTCTATAGCAATGGGATCATGTCCCAACCTACAAGATGGCAAAAAGTTATCGAACAAAATGGTACCTACATACTTTAGTTATATGTAAATAAACTATATTAAAAAATGTTATGAATTTTCTTAAAAAATGCGAAGAAACTTTTTCCCCAACCTATTAGGTAGGTACCATTTTGTTCGATAACTTTTTGCCATCTTGTAGGTAGGGACATGATTTGATTGCTATAGAAATTTTGGGACTTCTGGTCAAAATACCGCGACAAGTGGTTTTGGCAGTCCTCTCGTGATGTTAACCTGACACTGCCTAAAGAATTCTGAAGAGACCGAAACAGGTGGAAATCTGAAGGTGCAAGGTCAGGACTATACGGCGGATGCATTAACACCTCCCAGCCTAACTCTCTTAATTTTTGCTGAGTGAAAGAAAAACCACACCCCTTCTGTTGATTAATTCCGGCCGCTTTCTCTCAACTTCTTGCTTTAATCTCATCAGAAGAGACAAGGGGGACCCATCCCACCCTGTACATCCACCCTTAACAAACGTCACGTAAGGCCGCAATATTGTCAAGGGTGTGACGGTACATGGAAATATATGATAAGTTAAGGAACCTACAAAGACCTACAAGCCTAACAGTCCCTAGCCTACCATATACTTAGTGTGTGATAAATAAATACATAGATAAGTACAGGATGTCTGCACCATGCGACCTAAGGTAACAGACGGATAGTAGACAGGAATACCAGGTTCGGGAAGGGTACACTCACTGCCAGTCACGCAGACTCACGAGACTGATCGGAGATGGCTAAAGGTGTCTTGGCCACAGTGAGGGGTAATGAGACAAGAATATAAAATTCAAATCTGATTTATTTACAAAATGTTCTGCTTATATACTAGTTTCTCTTAACACACACTATTATACTTAATTCTATGTGTCCTATGCGTGTAATATGCAACCAAGTCAATATTTTAACTGGACCGCATGAGGCAGGCAGAGTGCTGAGTCAATGTCCAAAGGTAACATTGAACATTCTGGCGACTCTCAGGAACGGGACTCCAATTGGTACAACTCGATGGTCTCGTATGGTCTGGCCTGGCCTTGTTCAGTTTGTTGTGACGGGGTGGGCACGCTGTGTGGAATGCCGTACCGTTGTGGAGTTTGTCGCGGGTGTGGTGGGCAGTTTGTTGGTTGCTGCATAGGTGGCGTAGTCTTCCTTCTTGCTGCAATGGTGGCTCGAAATTTGTTCAATACCTGTGGACCGAAATAAATTAAAACACATGCTAAACTTATAATGACAAGTGAGGTGCTAATGCTGGCGATGTATGTATGTGATTGTAGTTGTTTCCAAATTGTGTTGTCTAGCTGAGTTTGTAAATTTGTTTCCGAAGTGAGTAAATGGTCGAAAACTCCCTTTGACTTGTCTAAAACTAATTCTTCCTTGGATATGTCTTTTATATGTGTTGGTAGGATTTGCGTATTAATGGAGAAGTTCGTCGTTTTGGAATAAGACGCTAGTACTGTTATAGTCGTTGTCCTTTTTGCAGCAAGTATGTTGTTTAGTGTTTTAATGACACAATTCTCAGAAATATAGAGAACTCCGACATCTTGTATCGTTATTTCTTGTCTTTGGCCGTCACACACAATCGATATGGCAACCGATTTTGTTGCAATGAAGAGCCAGGTGTTTTGCATGTATAATTGTTTCCATACAACATCTGTCGAAATTTTGAAGGTCTTTGACGTGCATTGGGTGTGGGTGTCGTTCTCTGTTCTGAAGAGTTGTTCAACTATGCAATTTTTATTTAATTGCATGTTCTTGACAGCTACGGGATAGCAGACAAACTCTGTGTTACTTTGAAGGCAGTCTTTAAATTCGTCTTGATTTAATTCAAAGTAGCGCTCGTTGTTGTAATCGAAACCCATGAATGTCTGCTGTATCGTTAAACACTCGAAAGATCCATCTGTTTTCCTTTCTGGAATTGGCGTTACGTGTATCAGAGTATACTTTGTGATGTCGTGTATTGGGAAGTACGCGTACACTCTTATGTGCGTAGTATTAACATTCATCTCTGTTTGTATTATCTGACCCTGAATAATTTTTAAGTTTGATGGTAGTTTTTGATTAGCCATTTGTATAATTTTGCTAATGTGTTTTGGTGTTAGTATACTGTATATAGTGGTTTTTTGTGAATAAATTTCAAGTAAGCCTTTATAATAGTCCATAATTTCGTTTATAAAATTGTTTGCTAACTCGTAGGTTTGCATTACTTGTATCTTGATATGATTTTTGTCAATCGATTTATACCAAACATTGTGGTTATTCATGAACGATATTGCTTCATTTAGTTTTGCTTGGAACTTCTCTAACTTCTTCTGGATTTGTTCTTCAGTTTGGTTTACACCTGCGATGGTGGATATCATTATCTTTGTTTGATGATTGGCAGCGTCTATAAGCTTCTGCTGATTGTTATTTAATGTTTCTATGTCTTCAACGTATAGCCCTGGCTTTAAATTTTTTAATGTGTATGTGGGCGTAGTCGATACGGTGCCGATTAATAAAATAAGCATTGTCTGAACTAGTAAACCCTTTAGCCAACTTTTCGATGATCGTATACCTTTTTTGTTTATTGTGGCTGTTGACATGTTACATTGCGTAGACGTTTGCATGTTTTTGCTAGTTGTTTCAATTTCTTCGTTTTCGTTCACAGGGAGCGGGATCAACGTGTGAATTGATCTTTTATGACAAGCGCCTGTTGATTTTTGAAGAGTTACCACTCTAACTACACCATCATTTCCCGGGTGTACTTCTGTGATTTTTGCTAATGGCCATTTACTTGGATTTATATTGTCGTCTTTTATTAGTACTACCGTTCCAATTTTAGCATTTTCATGTGCTTGTTTCCATTTGTATCTTTGCTGTAGTTGATGAAGATAGTCTTTTGTCCAACTGTTCCAAAAATCTTTTTTCATTTTTTGAATCTGCTTCCATCTGTTAACTAGGTCAGTATTGATGTTTTCGAGCGGGTTTGGTACTCCTACTGCTTCTCGGCCAATAAGAAAATGGCTTGGAGTTAGTATTGTGTTGTCATTAATATTTTCGGTTTGCGCACACAATGGTCTTGAATTCAAACACGCTTCAATTTGGTGTAGAAAGGTTGTCATTTCCTCGTATGTTAGTGTCGAATCCCCGATTACTCGACGTAAATGATGTTTCACTGACTTTACGCCAGCTTCCCAGATGCCACCGAAATGTGGTGATGATGGAGGAATGAAATGCCACTGTGTTCCTATATTCGTCATTGTGTTTTGAAATTCCGGCGATTGCGTGATTTGTAATATTTCTTGATGTACAAAGTTGGCTGCTCCTACGAAGTTTGTTGCATTGTCACTGTACATGTGTAACACGTGACCTCTTCGTGCCATGAATCTGCGTAGCGCAGCGATAAATGTTTCTGTTGTTAAATCTCCCACCAATTCTAGGTGCACTGCTTTTGTTGCTAAACATACAAAAACAGCAATGTATGATTTATAAGACTTGTGTCCTCTCCCTTTCATGGTTCTTGTTTGTATTGGTCCCGCATAATCCACTCCAGTATAAGTGAATGGGTAGGATTGCGTTACTCGTGCTTTTGGCAGTATTCCCATTTTTTGTGAGTTTGTGTCTGCTTTGTATCGTATGCACCTCACACATTTGTTAATTATACTCTTTACTTTTCTTGTTCCACTAGTGATCCAGTATGTTTGTCGTAAATAAGCCATTGTTAATTTGTTACCACCATGCAAAGTTTTTGTATGTGCGTCTTGTATAATTAATGACGTTACGTGATGGTTATATGGTAAAAGTATTGGATGTTTTTGATTGTAAGGCAAATTGGAGTTTTGTAATCTGCCTCCAACTCTAAGTAGTCCGTCCTCGTCTATGAACGGATCTAAAGTGGATAATGTTTTATTTTTCTTCAAGGGTTGTCCACTTTGTATGGTTTTCAATTCATCTTTGAATTCCTGTTGTTGTATCTTCTGAATTATTCGTTTTACTGTCACGTTTAGTTCATTACTAGTAAGTAGCTTATTTGTTGATTGTTTGTTTGTAAATCTGTAGCAGTAAGATAACACTCTTACCATTTTATCTAAACTGGAGAATCTATTCCAGAGATCATTATTTTCAATCTCAGTTGTAGTTGTATGACACACTTTGATTTCTTGGTTCGTCTGCGGCATACCTTTCGTGATAGGAATCTGGTTGGTTTTTAACCAATGTGGCCCGTTCCACCACAGTGAATAGTTAATCAATTTTTCCGGCTCAAGACCTCTTGAAACGATATCAGCCGGGTTATCAGCAGAAATTACATGGTTCCATTCTGCGTTTTTTCGAAACAAGTATCTCTGAAGTAGCTGTTGTCCAGTGTACTTTCGGCCATTAGTAGTTCGATGTGAGTTTCTTCGATTTCTAGCCATTGTTTTTGTAATGTTTGTAATAGTGTTTGTAAGTGCCATATCGGCTTATTTTGTATTACAGATTCCTTAGCCTGAGATATTTTCTTAGCTATCTGTGACATTCGGAATAGCTGTATAAATAGTTTTGGGCTACTGACTCCATCCTTGTCTTCCTCTTCATCTAAAAGTCGTGGTTCGTAGACACTTTGTACATGTTGTAGCCTTTCTTCGCATTTTTCGAGGTACTCGATTCCTTCGTCGTAACATTTTTTAATGTTGTCAAAGTAGTTTGTAGTCATATACTTATGAGTTGATAACACCTCCTGTTCCTGTAGTCTTGTATGGTTTTCTTGAACTCGCTGAAAAACTTGGTATAAGGTTTTTTTTCTCTCATTGATGTATTTTTCTGTTTTTCTTGTGGGCGAGTCTTTTTTTATGTTTGTCAATACTCTTCTGATCTCGTTGTAATCCGCTTCCTGGCTCTTGATTAATTCGTTAATTTCCTGTATCTCCATTGTGCTCTTCTTTCTTCTTCCCTAACGCCCTACCCTACTCTAACAGTCAAGTCCGTACTAGTGGTATCTGCGCTCTTGTTATATTTGTGCGACTTCTCAATCAGCTGGTGAGACCCGCTTGTGGGAGGCCAGTGACCGATCCGCAACGAGAGGCTTTCCGACAGAATACCCTAGTACAATGTTCTTCAGATTACCGAAAACTGGTGCTTTGTTGAGCACACCAGCCCCCAGTTCTCCAAAATGTCAGTCTGTCAAAGTCTATCCCTACTCTGGGCAAGGGGAACCGCGTGATTCAAATGCTCGAAGGACCAAAATGTACATCCACCCTTAACAAACGTCACGTAAGGCCGCAATATTGTCAAGGGTGTGACGGTACATGGAAATATATGATAAGTTAAGGAACCTACAAAGACCTACAAGCCTAACAGTCCCTAGCCTACCATATACTTAGTGTGTGATAAATAAATACATAGATAAGTACAGGATGTCTGCACCATGCGACCTAAGGTAACAGACGGATAGTAGACAGGAATACCAGGTTCGGGAAGGGTACACTCACTGCCAGTCACGCAGACTCACGAGACTGATCGGAGATGGCTAAAGGTGTCTTGGCCACAGTGAGGGGTAATGAGACAAGAATATAAAATTCAAATCTGATTTATTTACAAAATGTTCTGCTTATATACTAGTTTCTCTTAACACACACTATTATACTTAATTCTATGTGTCCTATGCGTGTAATATGCAACCAAGTCAATATTTTAACTGGACCGCATGAGGCAGGCAGAGTGCTGAGTCAATGTCCAAAGGTAACATTGAACACACCCCCTTTCCACTATTCGTGCTCTTCTTCGTTTGTGGGCCAATCAATCCAAAATCTTGTAAAGGCATCGAGCGCATTCCGCCATACTAGTCCAAAATATTTAAAAAAATCATTCCATTGAGCTACTCGTATTTGCTTGCATTCCAAGCACATTCCAAGATGTACTAAAGAGTGATATACCAAAAAGGGGGTAGACCTATATAGGTCGATATACCTCCATCTTTTTTCAAACTGGATCAATAATGATTTTGGCAATTCCCTGCACGGGCCTCAAGTGCAAAAAGGTAGGTTTTTAGGGTTCTGTACCTCAAAAGGAAGAAACGGAACCCGTATAGGATCACTTTGTTGTGCGTCTGTGTTTATCTATTAGTCTGCAGCACAAGTAAAGGAATGAGTCTGGAAATCGTTAATTTGTAGTTCAATCACGTTTTTTTTTTTGTGATTACAAAATATTTTAGACCATGTCTTTCAACTACAATATTAAGTTTGCTTTTGGGATAAATTCATCCTAACTACAGAACCCTTCATCGTGCGTGGTCCGACACGCACTTGGCCGGTTCTTTTATTACAACTTAACTCACGGGAAAAAAGATAAAAATGTTTATAAATAAGACCACCGGTCATCATTATTTTAGATGCATTTTTAACGAGGGTACCATGTCACCCCATTAATTATAATAAGATTTATTAACCGGTTCTCTATTCGACACGTATGTTTGTATGTATAAGTTTGTATGTCCGTGATTTTCCCAAAAACTGATCAACCAATTTTGATAATTCTCTAGCGTGATCTACATACTTTCAGGAAGCTTTTAGTATATAAGTATATATATAATACATTAGGTAATTAAACTTATGTAAAGTTTATGAAGTTGAGGACAGAAAAACGAGTGATTCGCTTAAGTGATTCTTACGTATTTTGATGAACTTTTCAAAAAATATCAAAGTTTGGAGCACATATTCAATGTTACAAACAACTATACTTACAGACAAGATATAATGGCGCCGATTCTCTTGTTCAATAACTAAATTAAAATTAGAGAATTGCTATCTGTTACTAACAGGCAGCGCGAGAAAAAGACGGACGGATAGAGCTATGAACTAAGTTAGAGATGTCAAACTAGTTTACGCCTTGCGCTTCACAGTGTTTTTAGTGACATGTCTTTACGTGTCGTCTGAATTTGTATGGAAATATTAGTTCCAACTAAATTTGACAGCTCTAATTTACATCCGTCTCTTTCTTGATTTACTAGAGAGAAAAAGTTAGCAATAGCCTAAATTAAGTTTAGTTTGTGTACAACAGAATTAGCACCAATGTCAATATAAGTAATGTAAGAAATATGTTTTGACGGCGTTTTCAAGAAGTTATCCACCGGCTACAAGGCCAAGAAATCCAAAGTTTTTACGAGGATAGATAGATATCGAGAGTTTCGTAATTATGGCACGAAATGAAAAATACTTGGCAACAAAGGTAGTTACTTACTTACATTTGTAAACGTTTTTCTATTAATTTTTCAAACTAAATTGGTAGGTACCAACCAAAATACAGTTTTAACACCTATTTTTAGGGTTCTGTACCTCAAAAGGCAAAACGAAACCCTTATAGAATCACTCGTGTGTCTGTCTGTCTGTCTGTCCGTCTGTCACAGCCAATTTGCTCCGAATTTAGTGGACCGATTTAGTTGAAATTTGGCACACATATGAATTTCTGTGACCCAAACATGGACGTGTAACGTAAATAAATGAATTTCGAATATGGGGGTCAATTTTGGGAGTAAATAAGAAAATAAAAAGTTTTGCAAACTGTACTGTGTGACATGTCAAATGAAAGGTCTTACTGTGAGGGCCTCAAATATTATAATTTTAAAATAAACTGTTTTAAAGTTATTTAATAAAATAGACGAAAATTGACCATGAACTGAGCCTAAAATTTTGAAAAAAATACAGGAAATAGTTTTATACCTATAGATTACAGGAAAACCTATAAGAAGTCTATGGTCCTAAAATAACATGGTGAATCTCTCAATATTATGCGTACAAACTTACATTTGCTCTTGGAATGTATGGGAGAACAAGTATTCAACTACAATGTTAAGTTTGTTCTAGAGATAAATTCATCCCAACTACGGAACCCTTCATTGTGAGTGGTCCGACACGCACTTGGCCGATTTTTTGTTTTACAGGTTGCTTTAAGTTTTGGGATCAGCGGGGCCTGCACAGGGATAGAACTGGCTAACAAAACGACAGTGGAAGATGTCGAAACTGATACCCATCTTCAAGCCATAAACCTGCCCAATACAAAGACAAAATATGAGGAAAGGAAATTCGTTATAAATGGAGAATTTCTAAAAATTGTCAAAGCCTACCAAGATTTACGGCCGAGTGGAGTGGGCACGGCGAGATTTTTTCTCAACTATCATACGCAAAAATAGCAACATGCCAAAAGAGATTGCCCCTTACCTAAATTTGCCTAATCCAGAACAGTACACTGGCCATTGTTTCCGAAGAACATCCGCCACTGTCTTGGCGGATTCTGGTGCAAATATAACAACACTAAAACGCCACAGTGAAAGGAGATCTGATCAAGTGAAGCCTTTCGCCACTTGATCGGACCTCCTTCGTAGAGAACTCCATTCAAAACAAATTTGATATCACCCAGCATATCATAGAACGCGTCAACATTCTCCCAACTAGCCCACGACCATCGACATCAAGGGATGAGTCAACTCAGCTGATTCTTTAATCAGAATATTCGAGTAAGGGACCCTCAAACCTGGAACTACGTGTATCTCCCACGTACCCCACAGACAACTCAACATTCATCTTCACAGATGCAGAGAAAAAACGTCTCGCTAAATATCCAGAATTGTATAAATTGTGCATTTAATTTTTAATAAAACAAACTATTTAATATTGTATTGGATTATTTTATTTTCCCGCAATCGTAGTGAAAAGTAACTACCTAGATATAACTCGGGATAACTCGGTACTCCCTCGCTAAAGCTCGGGAGTAAAACTACTTCGTATATAATGGCTCATTTTAGCCCCTTATATACCAATCTAGTATTACATTGATCCATTGTCACTGGATTCTAGTGCTGGATTGAAATACTGCATCTATGTAAGTCAGTCACAATATAACCATCCACATTTAATACTAACTTTCTTGAAGAGTTCACGACCCTCCCTCATGCCTTAACAAAGCGTATTAAAAACAAAAGAAGTGCAAATTAAGCAACACATCCTGGTCAAGCTGATTTACTTAAGAATAGATGGCCGGAGTTGAGTACAATATTAACGTTTATGTTTACATAAAGGTGGGTCCAAACCGATGCATGTTTATTGGTAGCACAGGACTTGCTCCACGTTTGGTTCGACAAACTAATTGCTAAGGGACCTCAACCATGACCACTGGCTGCAGCGTCCAAGTTATCACCTGCCTAGACTTTTCCCAACTACATACGTTGGTGTCGGCTTCTAGTTTAACCGTATGCTGCTGAATTACCGATATTTTACGACTGCTTATTTGACCTCTCAACCCAAGAACTGTGTAACACGATACTTCTTGGAAAGATTGGTTGTCAGACTTTTAGACTTATGGCCGATTCCTATCATTTACGGACCGTTATTGGTTAAAATTAAGAGACTTGTGTCTTTACCAATAATGAAGGAAAGACCTTAGCTCAGCTTTGCATGATAGACCCTCCCTTATGGACGTAGCTATCACACGTAAAATTAGCTTACGAATATATTTTATATACCCAGATTGGCAATACAAAATGCTACCATTGGTAAGCAAAACGATTCCTTTTTGTTTAAAGGAACCGAGCATCAGCGACTCGGCATTCACGTTCCGTATCGTAATCCAATATACGCACTGCGCTCTTGAGCACAATGACCAACTGGTCGCACTACCTGTCGTTCGACGAGTTGCGGCCAAAGTGTGCTTTACTATACAGGGGCTGCATTCTCGACATCTAGCGATCACTTTTCGACTGAATTCGGTGTACCTAGACGGTCAAAATTGCTTGACAAGCATGTGCTTTTTTCGTTTTTACCCACCCCTATCCACCACTAGGACTGTGCAACCAAATCCGATCGTAAAGCGATCGCGATCTATGTCGAGACTGCAGCCTCTGGTCCGAATCTCGGCTAAAACATTTGCCACTAAGGTTGCCTCTGATAGTGGCCGCACGTAGTGCGCGAGGACATAAAATTTCCAGTTAAATATGCTCTTGTTTGTACTCAGCTTAATTTTACATGAAAATAACTTAACTAGGAACTAAGTATGCATTGTTTAGAAGAACTGTGTTGTGGGCAGCAGTAGTACATCGTCATGTTAATATGAAGACATTATGTCGGTCTTCGTGCGTATTGCACGGGAATATTCAATAGATCTCCTAAAAACTTGCTTAACTTCTAATGATGATCACCTTTGTTACTCAATTATCTTTTTTATTTAACTTAAGTAAGTGTACGGGTCTGTACCGTTAAAGATGGTCGCAACAACACAAAATGGCGATCGGTGACTATATCAGCGTATAAGTATTATTAGGTAATCAAAATGGGAATTATTTGGAGATCTATTAAAAAATAAAAATAAATTATTGTAGTGCCTCTTGATTATATCTGAGATTCTAGTAGCTCTTAAAAAAAAAACTTCCGCCCTAAATATTTCTACCTCAAAGCAGTTTGCCATATCATTTCTGAGGGTCTTTAGCAGATGGTGAATATCGAGATCGTCCTACGGTTAGGTACTAATACATTGCTACCATATTTAGGGAAGACCTCGACCTATCTAAGGCTGAGGCCAAACGAAATTATGCTGCATTCGGTTTCATACTAAAGTCCTGTATTTGTTTGTTTGAAATAATAAATTTATCACATAAACTTATGTCTAAACAAACTATCTAAACTATTGTATGCCTTTTTTTTTTGTGGATGGGAAATCATCAAATAACTTCTCCCGCTCTGGGTGGAGCGGGAGGGCGTGTCAGACTTCTACTGACTAAAACCCACCCGTGTTCCTTCAGTTGCCTGTGCCAGGGCCACGGTAACTCTTTCGAACAACCCGCAACCCCGGCGGCCATCGGCCCTAGCGGACCCCTTCAGCTAGGGCTGACATCTCTTTGAGGCGCGCGTGGAACACAACGCGCCGTCGACCCGAGCCTGGTCCTTACCGGACGGCGAGCTACCCGTTGCTCGCCATCCGCAAGCCCGCGCCTACGGTGGCCGGGAATCGGTTATCGATTCCCGACGCCCAGGGCGTCTCCTGCGGCGACTAGGGGCGTGAGGGCGCAAAGATTGCCTCTCCCTTACGCGTTCAGCCTCCTCCTTCGCGAGCATTACAGCTTCGCAGAAGGAGGTGACGGCTTCCCATGCACTCTCGCTCCGTACCATGGCCTGTATCAGGGCCGGACGCGAGAGATCGCCGCCGCCGATCGCCTCCGCGAGGACGCGGCGGTGCTCTGCCCAAGCCGGACAGACCTCCTCCGTATGCTCCACCGTGTCCTCCGGGCGATCCACACAGTGGTAACACCCGGGCGTTTCCTCCCGCCTTATCCGGAACAGGAACCTCCCGAAGCAAACTATTGTATGCCTAACATGGTGGAGCAGTGCAAAAGCACACTAACATAAACCAATAACAACTCTGTAACCACTGTCTCACAATAAAGATCTATGACATTGACTTTGACCTGTTTGTGCCACACGTTATGCGTCGCCATGATGAGTTCATCTAATTTTATAACAAAAAAAGCCGCGACTCATTTTGCGCGACTCAGGATCAAAATAACATGGTATTTGTCTCTCAATATTGTGCGTACGAACTTACATTTGCAGTTGGAATGTATGTGAGAACATGTTTTTCAACTTCAATGTTAAGTTTGTTCTTGGGATAAATTCATTCCAGCTACGGAACTCTTCGTTTTGCGTGGTCTGACACGCACTTGGCCGGTTTTTTTATTGGAGATGGGTTTGCTCTTGATTGTAGTCTAGGTCGGAGGTGACAGAGACAAAGTCGACGATAGAGCTTGCCTAGAAGAAGCCTGATCACACGCACTTACAATAGGGAATGGGCCAGCGAAATCAATTCCCACGGTGTGAAATGAAAAGTTTGGCATGTGTGACACGTTGTGATGGCAAATGTCCCGTTATTGGCGCAATAGTCTTGCCCTGAAGCGTCTGCCCCGGAGCAGTTATGAAAAATGCGTCTAGCTAAATTTCTGTCGTTAATCGGCCAAAGGTATAAAGGTAACAACGGCCAACAATAATTGCAGACCAGCATGTATTCCGCGTTAATATTCGTAGTCGAAAATCCATTTAGTAAAATGATGCGAAGCATGCAGGCGAAGGGGGTGTTTTTTTTATTACAGTTATAATCAGTTGAGTCTAGTCTAAATCGGATTGAATAAACAATTTGATTCCAGTAGATTTGATTATGGAAATAAATAGACACAAACTGGGTGATGATAATGTAAAATACTAAAAATTTTAGCTCACGCTCCTCGCCTAACGTCACCCGCGGCTGGCTTGGCGCAGCTGTGGATAGGGCTTCGCTCCAAACACACGGTGACACTGCAGGCGGCCCGAAGTTGCGTTAGACGGAGAGATCAGCCTGGAATTTTCGGCGAGGTGGGTGATATATAGGGTGACTGGTAAGTGACCTATACTTAAACACATGATTGTACTCATGATAACAAACTACTTTTACTGTGGGACCAAAACCATACATTCATGTTCGCATAACTCGTCAAAATGTAGGGAGCAGCTGAATTTTTTTGTTTGTGTTGTTGAAAGGTTTGGTCCCTTAGTAAAAGTTGTTTGTTATCATGAGTACAATCATGTGTTTAAGTATCGGTCACTAATTACCAGTCACCATATGCTTTTAGTAACAGCCTGCCTGTTGGGAGACTTGGATGAAAGCTATGATAATATCTTATGAAGATAGCCTACTATTTTATTCGTATTGACTGCAAAAACGTTTACCAATAGATAATGTGAATTTACTTTAATTAACTGCGTATGGTGTATTGATGTAATTATTTTAAGACACTACAATGACTACAGACACCAATGCACCCACAGAAGCTATTTAAAAAAGGTATTGGATAGATTTATTAATAGTAAGGGTGTCAAAGCTAAGGAACAAGAAAAAATGGGAATAATGGGCTTAGCTGCATTGGCCGAGGCTGCGGTACAATGCTGAACGCTGATCGCTAACCGGTGGCTGGAAAAGCTGGTACACTTCAACGGAATTCAGCTATGATGCTTGATTAGATGAAAAGTAGCTCCAGCGCAATGGCTCCACCAGCAGCGCAGCAAGTTTTGTCGTAGGATACCAGATGTTGGGGCTTCAGCGAGTATCGAGGTGTGGTGGTTTAATTAGGTATAAACTGTATTTTACCATAAAGTTATGTGAAGTTTGCGACGATGATGAATATTTTGATAACAATTATAATTAGTGACGGTCTAAGTAAAAGTAAAAATCCTGTACGGCGCCTGGCCTTTTAAATTAGCAAAAGCGTCACGCACTGAACGTCTTCACAATTAAAACAGGCGTAAACAGCCCCTAATAATCATTGTCGCTCTTTAGGCTGCAGTTTAGGTTTAAAAGGACACTGACAGTAAACAAACAAATTTCAAATTTATTTATTAATAATCAGGGTGCACAAGAACATATTGGATGGTGACCCCCAAACTAAGCATTGCCTGTATCTCGGGGTCGTTGCGACATTTTCAGAGTTAAAAGTATTATGCTATGAATATAGTAAAATAATATATAATATCGAAACAAGATATAAACAAAAATGTAATCAATTATAATGAAATCAATAAAAAAATTAAACGTAGAGTGTAAGTAGTGAGTATGTGTGTTAGAGAGTGTGAGTGAGATTGGGTTTGAGTGTGTGTGTGTGTTGTGAACATAAGCAGGAGTCTCTGTATGATGTTGGTTCTAATTATAAAAATGTCTGTTTAGATGATTAAATAAAATGTTTTCGTTTGTGTAGATAGACAAAGTACTCTCTGATTTTGTATTACTTAATAAAGACTTTTCGCGATTTTTGCTTATTATGGATTTTTCAGCTTAGTTAATCCTGACATAAAAAGGTGATCGTAAAATAAACAGTAAGTAGTCTGTGTTTCCGCCGTTATCGCGTATTTAACCACAATAGCTGCGATTACTTTATTATACTCAATAAGAGATGATTCAAATTACGTTGCGGAATGGTCGCTCACCTCCGTTTTAATAAGCGAAAAAGATTTTCTGGTGTGTGTATGGCATCCATATTTGGCAGAGCTCTTCTTTGAAGCATATCCCATGCGTCGAGCACGCATGGGATTCAAGTCTGGCAATTGAGCATGCCATGGTAGGACGTTGATATTAGTTTCGGCAAGTGTGTTTAACAACGACTCTGGCAGTATGTGGACGTGCATTATCATGCATAAGCAGAAATGAAGCACCCAATTGAGACCACAAAGGATTGACAACATCTGATACAATCGTTTCAGCGTAAATCTGTGCATTGAGATTGTCTCTGATCCAAATAATTTCGGTTCTTCCACCGATCCAAATACGGCGGGTATTTGGATAGCTTGGTCTCGCCAAGCACAGCGATTCCATATTAAATTAATCAAAGAAAACAAAACCTCAGGTATCTCATTCATGGTCAACAACACTCACACACTATTCCCCACGGGAATACCGAGTCAACCCTAACTCTATGGTCTTCGCTTCTAGGCAAAACCCGACTATACCACCCAGAGCTACCGCCTACCGCGTACCCACAGACTACTCATTGAGCAGATACCGATTTCCAACGGGCTACGGCTACGATAGTCTGGTATAGTCTCCGACCTACTGAACCGAGAACCTGTTTACACTAACATAAAGTGATGCCACCTCATCTATTTCGTCTACAATTTCAATTGGTACTTGGCGCTTGGGCATCTTCCGAACACGGTCATGAGCGTATTTGCAAGTACGCTTGTTAACTAGAGATTTTAAAACATACCGATCGTCATGTAACACTTCAACAATTTGAAATGGCCCTCTATACTTCACGTCAAGCTTAGTTTGATTGCGCTCGTCGTTCTCAAGAAGCACGAACTCACCGACAGAGAACCTACTCACGCTTGCCTTAGTAAGTACTATCAAAACGACTTTTATCATATCGCGCAGACTTCTCAATGCCTTCAGATGCAAATCTTCTAATGTCATCAAGGTTTATAATGTCTTCATTATCGCTAGCTATTAAATGAAGTGGACGTGCTACCTTACCTATCAAAAGATCTAATGGACTAGCTTTTGTAACGCGATTAACCGTACAATTAAGAGCTAATTGTACATCTCCTAGCGAGCCTTGCCACTCAGCTTCCTGTAGCGTCTATGTGCACGGTATGCCATGGAATCGCTATCTTGGGTATAGGGTGAATTTCTGCCTGTACTAAAGTACAGGCAGAAATTCACCAATAGCAAAGTCCCATTCAGGTAAACCTGAATGGGACTTTACTATCTTGCAGGTCACACAGTTGTCTACAAATCTTTTTACGTAGCGACTCATACCTTCGAACCAATAATGGTTGTATAGCTTCTCCAGCGTCTTCTCCCATCCTAGATGAATTATGAACTCGTGGATATTATTAATGATAGACCAACGCATAGCACGAGGACCGATAGGTAAACATTTCGTTCGACCGTTACGTTGAACTTTACGGTAAAGTATAGCTGATCTTACCTCATACGTCTTCGCTACATCATCGTTGAGCTGTCCTTGCTCTAGGTTAGAGATAATTTTCTTGATATCTTCATCTCGCTGCTGCTCTGCCAAAAGCCAGTTGTCTGATAATTCAAATTCAGAATAGGCTAGTTAAAAAAAGTTACACGTCCCCAGACGTAAAAATCCAGAGTTGAGGATTTTTACGTCTGGGGACGTGCAAAAGAATTGGTTTACCAGACAGAAGTGCAAACTAGGGAAGTTCTAATTGAACGAATAACCGGCGCGTTCCAAACTATGAAAAAAACGACAGTTGAAATAAGAAACAGATGTCGTGCATGCATACGAAATGGAGGAGGTCAATTTGAACAAGATTTATAACTTTTTTTATCTAGCCTATTCTGTCGCACTGCTGGGCAAAGGTCCCCCATTTCTTTCCATCTCTCCCGGTGTTTTGCCTCCTTTTTTATAACTTTACTTTAATAAAAATATAATATTCTTAATAAGTCTTTTCTTAACCCTGACTCTCCTAACTAGTGTTTTGGCTACATAATGAATAATTTCTACGACATGTAGCATACCGTTAGAAAGGGCATCAACTAAAGAACTTTTTAAAATAAAACTAAGTTCAAAATGGCTCTTAGTTTTTTTTTAACGAATTTAGAAGTTGTAAAATTTCATACATTCAATAAAAAATAAACTTTGGATGCTTGTAAGGAATCTTGAAAATCTTGAAACCAGTTGTATCAAACAAAGATGTATTTGGATTTAAATGACTTTGGAGAATACAACAAAATTTATTTTGTGCCACTACACCCACAAACAAAAAGTTATTTCGAATTAAAGGAAACATTTTGGAGTTTTTTTTTTCATTAAAAAAAAACATATTTAACCAGCCGTGACATTTGGGACAAAGGGTGTATGGGTAGAACCTAGCTAATGACCTATATAAATAAATTATTAGCAAGTTAAGATAAGATAGATCCGATTATGTATGACGTCTATTGACATTTTGACAGATGTGAGATGGATGATGTTGTGTTGACAGAGTTAAATTTTTAATTATGTACTAGCGAGGCAACGGTACAAATCTTTTGTGCCACTGATAGTGCCACCTACCTTAAAAACATAAAATAATTAAATATTAAAAAAAAAAAACTATTGTGCCAATCATAAAAATATTCAAACCATTTTCTCAAAATGCTCTAAATTTTCAAAAAATAAAACGGTGGAAATGGTGGAATGAGGTCGTGGAGTTCTTGAGCACACTCACCGAAGTACAATCTGTAGAAGACCGACAAACAGGCAACTTTGCGGCGATGAGCCAAGCTGTGAAGCTTAGTATTCACCAGTTCTACGTCGCCTTAGCTCTGCATTCCACCGAGTCAAGCGCGGCTAGTTGTTACTTAGCTTATGAAAATAAGGAGTTGCAATTGTAAAGTAAAAGCCAGTTAATTGCGTAAAGAAGATTTTAATGAGATCAGGAATCCACATGAAGGTAAACTTATAATTGAATTATTATTTTGCATTAGGCACATTTATGTTGATACTAGAGATGAGGCTGTGTTGGCTTTTACGAATTTCCAGTTTGGTGGGACGGCCAGATTGAATACGATTTTTAGTTTTGACCAAATCTCTCGAGGTATATACAGTCACGAACCGGGATTGTTTAGCCAGTAGCTTATCATCTTAACTTGGTTGTGTTACACGAATTTCGCCCGAGAATTTTGACATGTGACATATCAATAACGAAAAACGGGCGGCATTAACGCAAGCAAGTTAAGATGAAAAGCTAGTGGCTCAACAATCCCGGTTCGTGACTGTACGTCGACTGACTGAAGTCGGTACTTTTATCTGTAGAACAAAAAAGGCAGTTTGACATATTTTCTATGCAAAAGCTCTCAAAATGTCATATTTATTCCTCCGATAAAACTTATCTGACAATTGAAAAATCAGCCAAGGGTTGGTGGCCGCGGCGGGAGAGGAGTGCTGGTATTGCTACCTACTGATCGCGAATACGGCGAGGCCGCAGGGGTGGAGGAGTGTCAGTATTTCGTAGGCCGCTCTCCCTATCCTCTGCGGCCGAAAAGTGGTAGGCGACCGGGCCACTGACCTGACCGGTCGCAGGGGGACCAAGGGTGCCTAGACACGGGGTCGTCTAGCATCCATGTGCTGATTTGGTCCCTGGGGAGGTCACGGTATGCAATGTGTTCTGGTACGCCAGTGATGGGGGGTACTCCCCAGAAGAGGATCCGGTGACGGACAGCCGCGGCGGGTTCGCGGTGAGTGCTAATGCATGCCGGTGTTCCCGCCACAAGCGGCAGAGGAGGACACCGTGGAGTTTTAGTGGGTTTGAAGTCCCACATAACCGCAATAATATCTCCCCGTGGTAGTGCATGAGCATTTCTCCACGCAAAAAAAGGCCGGTTTTTTTATCCGTAGTTAACTCAACCAATGTTTCTCTTTGATACTTCATCATCAGACCCTGATCACCATCTATCTAGAACCTATTCGTTGAGATACTTCTGCTTTAAGTTGGTGAGGGAGTTGGGTATCTTGTAAATACCAGGTCATGCTACAGCATCAATTTAAGGTTACTATGTTCTTCTAATATCATTGAACTTATAACAAATTTTGACTAGTTCAGCTCTATGAAAGATGCTCACATCCCTTCATCAAAAAAGAGCTGGAAGATGTTCAAACGGCTGAAGGCTCTAGATCAAATCACCTTTCAAACAAAACAAAAAAAATCTAAATCGGTTCAACCGTTTAGACGCTACGATGGCAGAGACAGACAGACACGTTAAACTTATAACACCTTTTTGCGTCGAGGATTAAAAAGGGTAGCTAAAGCTCAATAAGTCTTCGTTGATCGATATTTTTGTGTATATTTCATGTTGTTTACAAAATACTTTGATTAACTGAAGCCGTTCTTTGTAAGATGTCAATAACAGGAAATAGTGAACAAGCAGTTGACATTGGGGTTATAATTTATTAGAAATAATTATATCGACAACGAAATAAATTAGAAAGGCGCACTTAATCAAATTAGTATCACACATGTATTTTAATGGAAGAACCTGCATTAGATTAATGTAATTTTAGAATATAATGTTTAAATTTAGAAACATAGACGACTTCGTGCAACTTATTGCATTGAACATTTCATCAGGCGTTCTGTAACGGTGAATTAGTTTTGTCTACCTACACATTTTAAAGCTCCATCATATACACGATGCCCGGTAAAGAATATATAACATTAAAATAGCATATAATAGACCATATCACCGTTCTAAAATATATATATATATATATAAAATCGTAACTTTTTTACATTCTTCTTCACCACGACCACAAATGAATGAATTCCATAGGTTATTTGTTGTTATAATATTGTACGTTGACTAGCCGACAGTAAATAGTGTGACTTGAAATCGCATAGTATTTTTTTCAAAAAAATCGTATCTTAGGTACTATTTGGTAGATTTTTTTTTTTTTGTATATTTTTAGAACGGCCATAAGGTCTATTATATGCTATTTCAAGGTTATCCATTCATTACCAGACCCTGTATATAATAATCTATATTTCACACACATCTCAACCTAATTTGGATCATATCGAGCTGGATAAGTGAACCAGGAGTACGGATAAATCTAAGAAATATAAAATTTATCGGAAATACTGCCGTTTGGAGTTTTGTGAGTAGCTGGCTAAGGTCAAAAGGGTCACAGCGCAGCATAGTGCAGTACAGTGCAGTGTTCCTATTTACGTTTATTTCAGAACCCATTGCTTATATTCAGGTTTAACGTTTTTTTAATGGAATTGTAAAGGTTAGTACACTAATGGTATCTAACTTATTTATTCATTTGCACAGGTCACTCCTTTAGAATTTTTTTTCTTACATGTCTCGGGACCCTGGGGTCCCAGACCTTTAGAAGGCATACGAGGGGCCGAAGCCAACTCGCAGAGGCCCCTTAGATAATTTTAAATGATGAGGAGGCACCAACCGACCATTATCCCTATATGCATTATGCAAGTGCACCCAAAGACAACCCCCGGTTGGTGCAGGACTATTGTTGTACATGGAAACAAAACATAATGGGCTATGGGTTTGGGTGGCTAAAGTGGATTGGGTAACTTGAACTATGGAAGCACTATGCCCCCCTGCCTGACCAATGTTATATATTATATACGGATACAATGGCAGCAACACTTCCTGAGGTGCTTGAGGACTGGAGAGGTATTCCACGCCTATCAGGACAATCCCGGAAGTACTGTCAAGATCCCTACCAGCACCTTACTGCAATACTTCCTTTCTCCGAGCACGTTTGCTCTTGCGAATTTCCACTCAAGCCGGCCAGTAAAGGTAAGAAAGAGGTGGGAGCTTTGTTCCTCGTCAGTGTTCACTCCAGCCGGCCAATAAAGGCAAGCCAGAGAAGAGAACAAGATTTCTCCCGGGAGATACGAAATCGGTTCGTGAGGTCGCTACTGCCCAACAGCTCGCCACATGCTGCCCTGTGGGTTTCTGTATCTCTCTTGGTCTGGCTCCTCATCCTAGACAGGTTCCGGCAAAGTAAACTCTACCGGCACTGACATAAAGTTCGGAGCGCGCATGCCCCACCACGACGTCAATGTGCGTAAAAAGATGTGTATAAAGCGATGGGGAAAACTATTATTATTATTATTTTATCATTTATTTCGGACTACGCCCATAGTGTTAGTAACAATGGTCTTAAATACTAGTGTTAGTAGACATGCAAGTTATTTGGTGTGAATTTTCATCCAATGTCTCAGAACTGGAGACTCTCATCTATCTGCGAATAAACTCAGTATAGTGTTGGTACCGCCACGAAGACGAGCAAGCATAGAAGCACTTATTTTACGTATGATGGCCGCAAAACCATCAATAAGCCTTTCCGCAAACATCTTTGACACGCTACACCGCCAATGCAGTCCCAACAGTATCCTGAGTGCGTTATTATACTGGACACGCAGATCGCTATATGCACGCAAACTATAACTAGTCCACAGGCCGCACATATAAAATGACGAGCAAAATTTGACCGCCTCTGTACATCGCGCAAACCTGCGGGCCAGCATGTTGCAGCGTACCGAGAGCGATCTAGGTTCCCTGTCAATGTCCTTGTCATCTTTCAACTTGTCAGTAACTCAATGACTCAAGTACTTAATATTGGTCACCCTATTTAAGGGTGCTCCGAAGAGCGATATCTCTGGCATAGTTGGGTAACCTGTAGAACCTGCTTTAAAAACCATTATTTCGCTCTTTTTAGTGGTACTTGAGTCCCTGAGCCATCGAGCCAGCCTCAAAGATTGACACCAGTCACCTCAAGGCACGATCGATGGGCTCAGCAACACCATATCGTCAGCATAACTAATGTTATTTACAAACTCCATCTATATGACAACCAATGTCAGTGTTGCTTAGCTCAGCGATCAGCCGATTTATGTACAGATTGAAAAGTCGAGGTGAGCTCAGTCGCCCCTGCCTCACCCCGCACTCCAACCGATACACATCAGAGAACGACCCCTTCCACTTCACACTGTTTTGTTGATTATTATAACAATATTTAAACAATCTCAAGAGATCACTAGGCAAGGCAGTTTCTTCTTGCAGCTTATGCCACAGCGCCTTATAATTAACGAGGTCGAATGCCTTTGACAGATCCAGAAAACAGGCAAACACAGGCTTTTTTCTGTCAGTATAGTACCAAACAGTCTGCTTGAGCCATAAAATAGCACTCTCTGTGGAGAGCCCTGGTATAAAGCCGAACTGACTCTCTTCTAATATAATATGCTTCGATAACTATTTGTTAAGCGGACTGTCCAGCACGTTCAAATGATCTATATCATTTGAACGTGCTGGACAGTCCAATTACAGGCCTATTACAGGCCGATTTCCAATTACAGGCCTATGCCTGTAATTGGAAATCGCCCGGAAGATGATGCCTCTGAGGCATTCCCGGTTTTATTTTTAACATTAGGCATTATAGTAGTGTATATGTCGTAGGATGATTTGATCATTCAAATTTTTGCGAAAACCGTAGGGATATTGCGAAAACACGGATAATTAGACAATGGTGAAAACATTTCTCAATCTTACTGGAAAAAGATAGAGTTTTTGCAAAAACACGAGTCGCTCTAGAACATTGAATATCCTTAACTGCGATTGGCTAGAATTTTGCTACAAGTTCTCCAACTGTTGGCGAACGGCAGATGCGACATGAGGTCGAACGTTATCGTGTAGTTAAACTACATTGACTCATCTTCGTCATTTTTTCTTGATAGCAACATATAGTTTGGTGAGCTGGATTGAATATTTGTCAGCGTTTATAGTTTCATTGTCATAAAACAGCATGCCTTGCGCGTCCCAGAAACAGCAAAGCAGAACTTTTAAGCGGTTTTTTGACTCAGCTTCGGTTGAGTTAGTGACGTTTCTTCTGGAGGCAGCCGTGTAGCGTTCTCGTAATGAATCCATGATTCATCTCCAGTAACCAGATCAGGCAAAAACTCTTAACGTCGGGGTCGCAGCAAAAGTGATTGACAGATAGCGACACGGACTGCACGACTGGCGTCTGTAAGGATGTGCGGTACCCACCGAGCCAAAACTTTTTCGATACCCAAGCTCATGCAGATGGTTTTCCATGGCATGGTGACTGCAGTTAAGTGCTTCCGCTAATTTACGAGTGGTAGCATCTGGATTCGACTGCAGTTCGTGGCGTAAATCGTCATCATTCACTGCGGGTGGTCGTCCAGAGCGTAGCTGATTTTCAAGGCTTCTGTCTCTTGATTTAAAACGGTCAAACCATCGGGACACCGTCGCATGGCTTGTACTGCCAGCGTCCAATGCAGTGTTGATGTTGTCAGCCACAGCTCGCGCACTGTGGGCTAACAAGTACTCGTATAGTATAGTGTTCGAACTTGTCGCTCGTCCATTTTTCTTCAAACTGACTAAACCGATCGCGAGGGCGGCTTTATATACCCCCACATCACAAGTACCTAGAATGTTCTACAACATTTTAGAATATTATCGAAAACATTTAGCTTTAAAAAGGAAATGTATAGAGTTTTATAAAGTGTCTTATTACTTTTGTGCCAACCCAATATTAAAGGTAATTAAGCAGCAAACTAGGTTTTAAGTTTAGTTTAAACCATTAAATTAAGCAATTTCCTTTGTTACCATACAATTCAAAATCAAGCAACAAGTAAATGACATAAAAATATCCTCTACTTGTAGCTTCCTAAATACAATTCAATAAAAACTCCAGACTAAAATCCTAAATACAGTGCACCATGACAGGGCTATTTAAAGCTTCTACTGTTCGGTCGAAACGGTACGACTTATATCTTCTTTCTTCTATTAGCCTTTGTCTCAGTCTTTACTTCAGTTATAATAATATCATCCTTCACTGTAGTCCATATTTTTTTACTAATGTCAACAAAAATCAATTAAAGAGCCAGACTAAAGTAAAATAACAGGTAGGTACTGGTGTTCAGCTTCATCCGGTTAGACTGGAAGCATACCCCATTATAGTTGGAAAAAGGCTAGGCAAATGATGATGATGACAAAAGAAAATAATTAAGAAAGGAATGAACAAAAATTATAGTCATTTTAAGTTTTCAGCACGTAGCATATTTAACGATTACCTGTTTATAAATGTGGACGATCAAGAGTTGGTTATTTGAAATTATTTTAAGCTAGTACTGTGAAAAGTTCTATATAGCGATGAATTATGTTCAAAACTCAAGCGCGCTCATTTTGAAATCAAATTGTATTGTATTGAAATGAATTTTCGCTTAGAAGTCGATTGATGCACAAAAAACGCGTGGAAGACTGGAAGAACTATTTATTGGTCGATGAAACATATCGCGAAAAGACCTCTTCCGCTTTAACTACAACGAAAGCTGATGGCCTGGATGTCCATTCTTCCCACCCTCACCTACGGAGCGCAAACATGGTCTCCAACAAAGCGTCAAATTCTGCACTTGGACTCTGTCAATGGGCTATGGAACGAAGGTCGAACGATACTAGGTGTTTGACACCACAGACCGCATGAGAAACTCTATACTACATTCCAAAACTTCATTCATTCTTAAAGGATTGGCCCGCAATCGCAGTAGACTGGAAAAAGTGGAAAGAGGGAAGGGACGCTTTTGCCCTACAGTAGGATGACAAAGTCGTATAATAACAATAATATTTTTGTGAGACTTGGTGTTATTTCCAAAATTACATTACATAATACGAGTATTCCTGACTATGAATAAAAATAAGTATCTAAAGTAAACATTATTTTCAGATGCTGAGAAAAAGTTTTGCAAGAATATTAAACGCTTACGTCGAGCGACATTCGACAAGATGGATATCTGTAGAATGTCATCGATGCAACTTTTCCGTTAAAAATAACCTAATGGTTTTAACTTCTAACTATACTATTGTATTGTTACAGTTTGCGCTACTCTATCCTCTGTCCCCAAAACGATTTAATCGCAATTTTAAATTAATGAAATAGAGACAAATAAATCACCGAATTGTTCATCACATGTTTTAATCATCATTCATGAGGTGTTTATATAATAATAACATTTTTAATTGTTTAATAAAGACAGCAAGAAATGATTCTAGTTTTATTATTTGTATAAGTTAAATTAGAAGAAAGTGCTCCTTCTTATATTAGGTAACAGTGAATTATAGGATTAGGTGGTCCCATTACAGTTAAATACAATGAAATAAAGTAATTAATATGGCCAAACGACAGTCTCTGTTTTTATAAAAAAATAGTAGTGGAAGAGCAAGAGTAATTATTCCTAATGGAGTTTTCTTTACATTTAAATTGCAACCTCTAATTAAATGCATGTTTGGTAATAACCTTTTCTATAGACTCAACGGCACATTTGTGTCAGTGTAACTCAACTGAAACTATGTCGATAAGAGGAAAACATTCTAAGAAAAGAAAAAGTTATCGTGTAACTGTCATGGCCGATAACTTGATTGACAATGATGTGCAGTCAATGCTTTCGCCTTTGAATTTCATGCAAAATATTTTCTTGAGTCCGAAGTATCGTATTAAGGATAACTTCATATATCCAAACAGCTTTACAATGAGCTTGGTGTCATTATGTGGAATGATAATATTCAGCTCTCTTTTCTTATATCGCATCTATGAGCTGTATCACGACGAATTTAGAAGGAAATACGCTAACATCATGTACATGTTTTCCTACTTCGACTTTGTTTTGTTCAGTACCGGATGCGGCATCAATTATGTCGTCAATGTGATAAATACGAAAAGGAATATTTCGTTTGTCTTGAAAATCCAAGACATTCACAGATTTCTTAACGAAAAAAAGAAATTCAAGCGCTTTATCATTCTGAATTGGCTCAGTATCATATCGGCTTCCGGTGTTTATATTTTCAGTATCATCTATACTTGCATGAGAATCAAGCTTCCTATCTATGATTTCTTTTGTGGAGTAGTTTCAGTATTGTTTTTCGTGAACATTGTGTACGCTACCAGACTCATCGGGATGTTATGCTTTAAAGTTAATTTGTGGAATATTCAAGCTCGATATTTGCATCATATTGATCATAGCGCCAATAAAACTTATTGCAAAATAATGTTTCAAGCTTACGCAAATATTTTGGAGTGTTATGACATATACAAGTCTTGTTTTCAGCAAATGGTACGCTCGAATTCTTTATTTAAATACAGTGGCAAATTAAATTAACTGGCGAAACCACGCTGAAGTGACGATATCTAATAAAAATAAAATAACACCAAAAAGTAATTCTAAACTCATAATTTCAAGTAACAATAACTGATTACGAGATCAACGACCGTTGGTAGTGTATTTTCGGGAAGTAATGAGTTTAGAGAATCAGTTTTTGTTTTATTATGATTAGATAAATACCCAGCACGCATGTGAAGTCCGCCACCTAATTTAAGAGGTACATTACAATCATATCGACCGTGATTTTTGAGTTAAATGGCCAATTTTGGCGTTCTAATACTGAGAAACTGAAAGACTTCGACAACTTTTCGAAAATAGTTATTAGTATGTACGTAGTTATAGCGGACTCACTTTTCACAAATTCTTCTTATCTACACAGATATATATATATATATATATATATATATATATATATAGGTACACTTTCAGGCTTTTACCTTGGCCAGAGGATAAGCATTGCCATACAACGTGGCAATGCCGCCAGTCTCTTGGGTACATTACCAGACGACAGCGATGCGGATGAATTTTTCGACGCCATATTTTAGTTTTTTTTTTTTAATAGTTTTAGTTGGTATACTTAGGTATATAAATAAAGCCGAAGCAAGTATTTCGTAAAATGCACGACTGCATTTTTTCGAGCTCGTGACTAACGAATGAAATTAAAAATATATAATAATATCTCTTAAATGAGTGGTTTAGTTCATAGCGGCCTCAGAATTTTAAAATATGTATGGAATTGCTATAAAAATATCCTATTCAAAATCATAAAACTACTAAAAGTGCTCAGAATTAACTATAAATTTCTCCTTACTATACGTACATACATTAATATTATTACGTAAAATTTATACCAGAAAAAACATTAGTTTAAAAAAAAATTACACATAATTATGCGATGACCGTCACCGTACTTAAATATACTTAACAAAACGCAATTTTTTGATGGGCCTCTTAAGAGCCTATAATACCTCAAATGGCTTAGCATGATCCTCCGTTATGTCGAAAATACTGCAGCATTAATTTTGAAATAAATATATTGTAAAGTTGAGGACATAGCTGTTTCCTTATGTGTGACGAAAACACAGTTCATAAAATTTTCTCGATAGAAAAAAAATCCAAAGTTACCTCTAAACCGAACAATAAACCGCTGGTATTCAAAAAATACTTCAAATTAGATCATGGAACATTGCATACTAACTGAACTAACTATAAAGCAGGTCTTATGTGTTTTATTTTTTTTAATTAGCATTATTTTCATCGTAAAAAGAAATTACGTAAACTATCGGTGTCTTGAAGTTTGTTCCCTGCCGTCCGAGAACACCCCCGCTTAGTCTCGCTTCGGCTTTCGAACGGAAGGGTTGTGTCGCTTGCGCTTAAAACACACATTACGCAACAGGTAAAATAGGTAGGATAAAGAGTGAGGTGACGCCGAAATTAGAATTTGACCTGAGGCTCAGGCTCTTAATTCGACCTTGTAGATGAATGAGAGATTAATGAATATAAAAATAATCTAACTAAAGCAAAGTATTTTTTTCAGTTCGTGTATCACACAGTGGGGTTCTTTTGTCACGCTTTAATCAAATTGCAAATAACTATTGAAGTTTTCAAATCAGCAGAATTCAATGGCGAGTATGTGAGTATATCCATTTCATGTATGCTCTAACTGCTTGTGAATGAGGAGCCACACTCAAAGCTGTATGTAGATGTCGCTGTAGTCGACCGTACCTTGTTTATCTTTCGTGACAGTAGTGTGACTGCTATTTATGAGAATTTAAAATGTAATTCCACTATAATATGTACGCGTTTATGACTGTGCGTCAACTAAAAGTTGAGCTCCGTAAAAGGAACGCTGCAACTGCGGACAAACAGTCCGATTTGATTGAAAGGAAAACACTTAAAATATTTAAGGTTATGATTGTTTGTGAGCTTTTTTCCATAAGCCACGGACTAACATTCCTATTTTTTGTTTTATAAATTACTTTTGTATGTCGAAACCAAAACTTTGGTGCTGACTGCGACATCCAAGACGACACCGCATACCTATGTCCACCTTCTGATACATTCAGATACATAAATGCAGATACTCCTTTACCAATGATTAACAGACAGGTAATACAGGAATATTTTGAAAACTAAGTACTACATAGATTAGTTAATATAGTATATTTTATGACACTTTTATTTTGATGACAATAATTTTATTTTATTAGATAATAATCTTGATTCTTTTGTTTTATAGATACCCAGCCTAAAGGACGGCTTCTTTACTAATCTAATCCTCTTCTGTGAAATGCGCATCAGATAATGGTGCAGTACTACTTGCCTTAAAGTTTTTAATACGTAACGCCAATTCCCATTGTTGTCTGCCATTACTTTCTTTAGAAAACAAATGTACTCTTCTGTTTTTACAAGTTAACCAACTACATTGTGGCATTTTGGACAAAATTACGGAAAATAGGAAAGCTAAACTTAGTAGATTGCAAAAATCCATACGATTTGACAGCTAATATATCAAAACAAGGTACAGTCGATTGTGCGCCATCTATCGTAATAAAAAGTTAGTTTTCCTCCCCATTGAATAATGTTACTTATAAGTTTATGGGTGCTTGCATAAATTGCATAAACAAGCTGGTTTTCTGGCCAGTCTCCCGGTACCGATCGCTGCAGGTTTATCTTGGGAAGGAAATGGCTAGGTTTTAGCTGTTTCCTTATGTGTGGCCACATAAGTTAACACGGGACTATTTCCCTCACACTGATCGTTACTGACCTGTCTTTACCGTGAACTCACTTCTTTATGCAAAGAACCTAAGACAGTAGGCACTCACTGTACGCACGACACATCAAGCTAAACATTTCTGAGCTGAGTTATCATCGTACGCAAATAACATTTTTTGATGAATTTTGTATTTTTTAACAGGTTGTCGTATGTTTTACGTTCATATCTTTATACTTCTGGGTTATTAAGAGTTTGATACTAGAAATCGTTTTGAGCTCGAACTGTGAAAAGTTCTACATAGCCATGACTAATGTTCCTGACTCATGTGCTCTCATATTAAATACAAACTGTTCAGGTAGGTACTTAATTGTATTGCAAATACATTTTTTTAAGATCTTCTAAGGAGATCTAAACAAGGTATCATTGAAATAACTGAAAACCTGAAAGAGGTCACTGTACACATCATTATGAACAATTTTTAATAGGAGACATACACTAAAAAAAGTCAGCTGTTCCCTTCACTTACCTATGTTCGTATAGACAGAATGTAAGGATTTTTTTTTATGATTTAATGTTGTTCATAATGATGTGTACGTAGAATGATCCCCTTTTTGTTTTATTTTTTTAATTACTCCTTGTATAATATGCTGAAGAAATCTTAACTAATTATAAATGCGAAAATGAGTTTGTTTGTTACGCTTTTACGCTAAAACGGCTGTGTCAAATTCATCAAAATTCTTTATTTTGATGAATTTGGCACATGGGTAGACCACGACTTATTTTCTCCCGATGTTCTCAGGGATCGAGACATGTGCGGGTGAAACCACGCGGCGCAGCTACTAATATACAGGGTTATTCGTAAAACAACAACAACCTCTTAAGGGGTTATTGTACTCATCACTATGAACAACTGTTACTATGGGACTAAACCTGAAATCGCGAAAAAAAATCAGCTGTTCAGTACATTTTGACGAATTATGCGAACATAAATGTACTGAACAACTGATTTTTTTCGCGATTTCAGGTTTGGTCCCACAATAAAAGTTGTTCATAATAATGAGTACAATGACCCCTTAAGAGGTTGTTGGTGTTTTACCAATAACCCTGTATAATTATACAAATTAAATGAGTCTTATTGATTTGATGATGATTTTAGAGGTAATTTTCATGTCCATGATCCAAAATAAGTTGCTTATAAAAATATTACAGATGCTGCGAAAAAGTTGTGCAAGAATATTAACCGCTTGCATCGTGCAAAATTCGATAAGGTGAATGCCTGTGGAATCTTCTACGTCGATGCTACTTTCCCCTTAAAGATGATGGCGTTAATTACCAACTATACTGTTGTGTTATTACAGTTTGCGTTTTATAATCCTGTTTCCTTTTTAAATATTGCAAATTATAAGGTTGATTAGTATTTTTCGTACTGTGCTCCTACATAAGAAAAAATAATTATGCAGAAGAGGGACGACAGAGCTATCGGTAAAAGAGGAAAGTTTAATAAAAATAATATCAATCAATTTGAAAGGTCTTCATTCTGACTATGTACCCTAACACCAGACTACTACTATGTTTGTAAAGAAATACAAAGAATTGTTTAAAACAGCAGAAGAGGTATGTTCACGAAGTCGGCGTGACCAATACACACTTGTACTAGACGAGCTGCCTAAGTATGTAAAATATAATAAAAACTGTGTAGCTATGTATGTACGTATATTTAATAAATTAGCAAAGACATTAAAACTATTGAATTGTAGACTTTTTAAAATTAAATTGTATAACTGGTTAAATGGAAATAATTTCTATAGTATTAAGGAATTTTTAGAACACTAACGTTGACAGCACAATTTTGCATGCTTTAATTAAGTATAAGCAAAACATGTGAAGAGTCCACTGCAATGTCTAAAAACATTTAATTCTTAACCAGTAATGCCATTCGGTCACTTGACTACGTAGTTAGAAATCGTGTTTACAAACTTAGCAATATCGCTTGCAGTTCCGAGATAAATATGTTTTTAATATTTTGGCTACACGGCTAGAACGCTCAACGTCACAGGCGTTCACGGCAATAACGATAAGATTAGATTATTTTTAGTTAGTTTATAATACCCTAAGGATGATTATTTTCCAAAGAAATAATATATGATACATATACTATACTTTAACTTTTAATAAACAACATTTTACTATCTTCAGGTCTGTGTTTTTTTACACCGTTTATAAATTTAAAACCCAATTATCTAAAAACAAAAGACAAAGGACGTTCATAATTATTGTAGTGGACTCTTCATGTATTATCACACTTTATATTGTAACACCTTATACCGTGTTTTAAGCAAATAAATATTTTTATTATTATACTATAATATTACTTATAATATTACGAGTGAGATGAGTAGTAAAGGAAAACCACAACCTACTAAAAGTTACACGAACACCCTCTTCAAATTCTGTTAATCCTTTTTAACCGACTTCAAAAAGGAGGAAGTTCTCAATTCGTCGGAACCTTTTTATTTTTTTATGTATGTTCCCCGATTACTCGAAGATGGCTGGACCGATTTGATTTTTTTTTTGTTTTGTTTGAAAGGGTATACTTTTCAGGTGGTCCCATGATCATCAAGTCAGGATCTGATGAGATGGGATCCTGGAGAAATAGAGGGAACTCTTCAAATTTTATAAGCACACTTGAACCGATTTGGGTAGTTTTTGGAAGAGTACTTTCTCGAAGTGGTCCCATTTCAATTTGGTGACGATCTGATGAAGAACTTCGGAGATAGGTAACGGAACTCCTCAATAAATGATAGCAAATGACCCGGGATTGCTGAAATCTCATGTCTGTCTATTGTTTCCACCAGTTCGTAACATAACATCACGCCGGTACGCTATGAAGGGAACCACTAAAAAGTGAAAAATAAAAACTTTTTAACAAAAAATAAAACCGACTTCCAAATCAAAACACTACAAAGTGAAAAATAACTTTAATTTCGGAAGTCGGTGGCAAAAAATGAAAATACAAAATCAAAGACACCGACTACCGAAATTAAAGTTCTTTTGCACTTTGTAGTGTTTTGATTTGGAAGTCGGTTTTATTTTTTGTTAAAAAGTTTTGTCAAGTGTATTCGAGCTTCAAAATTCTCTTCATATATGTAGTTCGTTTACTTTGAAGCATTCAATCGAAATGAATTATTTGGAACTAAAAGTAGATCAACAACCCAGAAGAAATATTCGTGATGAATCAGTTTTCAGAATCATGATCGATAAAGATGTGCTCTAAAGTTGATGCAAACGCTAGTGTTGAAACCTAAGTATTACATCAATAACAATTTGATTCATTTGAATAATTGTTTCAATAAGTTTATATTATTATGTGGGACAGCACTAAGCTGTATGTTTGGGGTTACTTGTATCGAGAATTTGGTGTGCTGCTAGACGAAAATTTAAAACTTTATAGTTTCATTATTTTCTTTAATGCAGGTTTTATCATGAACTTCATCATAAGTACTGTTCAAACGAAGAAGAATATCACATTCGTTTTGACATTTCAAGAAGTTATTTTTCACCTTGTAGCGATTTTTTTGAACGTCAGTTGTTTTTTGGAAAAAAGTTTTTATTTTTCACTTGTTATTATTGGATCAGTTTGTAATTTCTCTAATAGCCTAATGTCATCGGCTCATCACCTTTTACAAAATATTGCTTGTCTCGATGCAGAGTCGTTAATTCTTGAGATGATGTGGAGTTCTCCTGGTAATTACCAGGAGAACTCCATAGGAGGACACCGGAAAAAGGCATCTGGTTACTTACACTAGTGGTTATATACTTCTTCTCCATTTTCAAAAACTAAGGCTACGATTTTGTGAAATGTTATAATGAATGATATTCATTGTATATCTCATGGAAAACGTGATGACTTACATTTCAATGTCATACAGAGGTGCAACAACGTGTTACACGCCTTGAAAGTTCAGAATGTTTGTGAAATGTTCAAAGTAAACGGGAAATGTTTTTATGATATTTAATTGGTTGCCAGTTCAACTCACATTGTTCAATTTACATCGTCGTCCTAATTTGTTTTGAAGTTGTCAGAATATTTTTTTTATTACGTATTTTCCTCTATTACAACGATAGATGAGCTTATAAGAGACCTGTTTTACGTTATCTTTGACATCAATTTGTTTTGTCGGAACTTCTTAGAGCATGGGTTGACTCAGAAGATGAATTTTATTGGATATTTTTGAAGCTTACGAAATCATTGCGAAACTTTTTGATTCACTGGTAAGCCAAGTTGATCTTGTAAGTTTTTAATAGAGACCAGAGAAAATGTCAAAAGAATTTATTAGGGACGATGTAAATGAAAAGTTAGTGAATGATAACGTGGCGATTCACATGAGAAAGGAAGAGTACACACATTTCGCGCAGACCCCAAGTAACACAGAAGAAAAAGGTATGCAAAGAGTTTGAAAATTTTTATGAGGACAAAGATTCCGTTGTAGTTTGTAATAAATTTTGTACTCAACAGTATTGCGTTATATTAATGTGTGTGGAATATTTCAAGTCAAATATTACGATAATATCGCTCAAATAAATGTCCTTCAAAAAAGGTCAGGTAGGGATTATTACTTGGAACTGACATAAAACTCCGTTTACATGGTGCTAGTTTCTGGAACGTTCAAAAGCAATATCGCATGCCATTAAGCACATTCAATTTTATTGCCATTCAAGAATTGCATGCAAGTTTTGCAACTTAAGATATATACTATACAACCTCAGCTCAAATTGTAATTTCGCCTCCTCTCCCCCGCGCCACCTCACTCTTTGTCCTACCTATTTTATCTGTTAAGTAATGTGTGTTCTGAGCGCAAGCGACACAGCCCTCCCGTTCGAAATCCGAAGCGAGACTGGGCGGAGCGGGGGTGTTCGGGCGGCAGGGAACAAAGTTCAAGACGCCAATAGTTTAGGTAATTTCTTTTTACGGTAAAAATAATGCTAATTAAAAAAAAGAAACACATTACGGACCTGCTTTATAGTTAGTTCAGTTATTATGCAAAGTTTCATGATCTAATTTGAAGTTTTTTTGAATACCAGCGGTTTAAAGGTAACTTTGGATTTCTTTTTCTATCGACAAAATTATGGAACCGTGTTTTCGTCACACATAGTACTTAACATAAATCCTCAACTTTACAATATATTTATTTCAAAATTAATGCTGCAGTATTTTCGACATAACGGAGGATCGTGCTAGTATAGGCTCTTAATAAAATCGCATGCGACTTACACCGAGACAATAAAATTGCAAGGCAATTATTGCATGCAAGTTTTGCCTCGTCTAAACACAGAGTTGCACGACCTTGTACAATTGATCAAGTATTACTAGTATTTGCGCTGCTAAAATATTTAATTAAATTTTATTAAACGTCCTGTTTCGTTCGCTCATGTTTGGATGATAGAAATTTTTCATAAGTACCAGATTTGAATGCGATTTTATTGTAGGTGTGATTTTAATGTACGTGAAATTTTGTTGTATGTGCTGTTTAGACCTGTACCAGTTTTGGACGGCAACTAATTTTCCCGTATCGTCCAACAATTTTGTATGTGTTGTTTGGACGGTGCCAGATATATTCCCTTAAATAAACTTGGACAAAACAGAGTAGTATGTAAAGTCAGATTCACACTAGACTTACGTGTCGTGTCTTAATGCAGGATTGGCCAACCAAACAATCAATCAATCAATCAATCTGCCTAGCCTTTTCCCAACTATGTTGGGGTCGGCTTCCAGTCTAACCGGATGCAGCTGAATACCAGTATTTTACATGGAGCGACTGCCTATCTGACCTCCACAACTCAGTTACTGGGTAATACGATACCCCTTGGTAAGACTGGTTGTCAGACTTTCGGGCTTCTGACGACCCGTAACGACTATCAAAGATCACCGAATGACAACCGGGACCAATGGCTTAACGTGCTTTCCGAGGCACGGAGGAGTCTCGATATGAAAAGATGGTCACCCATCCACAGACCAACCCCGGCAAGCGTAGCTTAACCTAGATGGATCGACCCATGCGGCTGTTATTACTTAGCCACGAGCTCCTTGGCCAACCAAACGACTTCAAGAAATTGCCGTATAGCAACGAGTTTTGATTAGATAACACTCGGCATAAGGCGTAACGACACATACAACACAGTAATGTGAATCCGCTCGGCCTTAAAAGAAAAAAGTCACGAAAGAACGCTAAGCGAAAACGAAGTAATAACGCGAGTAGGTGATACGATGCGACGTGGTGAGTCGGTTGTCGAAATTTGACGCGGACGAAATTGCGGGCAGAAACTAGTTTATAATATGGTATGATACGTAATTTCACTTGCGCGATGCAGGATTCGGTAGCGCCATCTATTGATTTCTCAGTTTCGCTACTATGCTACATAGTTTCTAAACAGTTTCATAGATGTCGCATCAACAGAACTGAGAATGAATAATGAGGATGAATAATTATTTTCCAAGAAACCTCCAATAATTTGTGTTGCACTATTCTCGCGATATGTGGTCGAGCGTTGTCGTGTAAAAAGAAAATTTTGTCGTGTTCTGGACGTCTTCGCTCGGTTTCAGTTTGTAATCTTTCCAGGTGGTTACAGTAGAGTGTGGCCGTCATGGTAGTATTTGTAGGAAGGAGGTTCCAATATATGACTCCATGAACATCCCACCAAACGCACAGCTAGGGTTGGTTTTCCGGGATAATTTGGACCTAGCCATTGGCGCTTGCGGGTGTGGTTAATATACAGAACCCACTTTTCATCCCCAGTAATGAGATGGTCCAACCAGTTAAATGTACCGCGAAAAGATAAAAGTTGTGTACAGACGTCTATGCGATACTGGAGTTGACATTGACTCCACTCATGAGGTATCCAAACACCCTTACCTTAATATCCTTAGGAAAATATGGACAGTTTAGCATGGGTTACCAAAATCGTTCAATTAAATACATTTCATTTTCACGACTTTATTGGATCCTCAGTCATGATGCCTGGGTAAAAAAAAATCTATTTAGCCCGTCAGTCAGATAATTAACAAAATATTAGATACGTGCATTTTTTGCTTTAATGACTTAGTGGGGGCTTTCTACGTCACTTCTACATATAAAATCTACCAAGATGTGACGTCATGTCACATTTTATTTCAATGTATCGCTGTAATCTTAATCTTTTTTTTTTTAATATAGTACATGACGGGCAAAAAAATTAGTCATCATCCCTATTTAAAGTAATTTAATACATTTTAGTGCTTTTTTGTTTTTTTTAATAATCTGTTATTATTCTTAGTTTCCGAGATATTAAAGTTTACCTATATTGGTAGCCCGGAGTCATTGCTCTCGAGTGTATTTACTGTGCTATTTTAAACTTGTTCTATTGCTAATACATATTATTTCACCATACGACCATATTATCTATAACCTACCGTTATTTAATAAAAATAAAACAAATGCAAAATGAACACAATAATAATTTAATCATTAAATACAAGAAATTACAATAATGCAAACTGCAACAGCACAACAGTGTAGTTAGTGAAAAGCGCCATCACACTTAGTGGGTGACTAATGTCTACGTAGAACAGGCCGCAGGCACTCATATTGCCATATGAAGCTCGGTGTAAACGCTGAATATTCTTACAAAGCTTCCTTTCCTCATCTGTAAATATATTTAAAAATCTTTTAAGACTAGCATCTTGAAATGGAAAAAACCCACATTATGTTCCGCAGTTATATTTCGGTCGCATTTATTCAAACGGGAGCAATGCACCAAAGACTGACTGCGGCTAATTCTTAGTGGAAAAAGTTAATTACAGTTTGCCAGTCTATTAAAATCGTATATTCATAAAAAGACGTACGTAGATATACGTCTTTTAGCTGAGATCTGCTCTCTAGCTAAGAACATTATTATATTCAGAGATTCTTTTATTTAACTTATTTTTAGATAACTTTAGAAATTAATAATTAGACTCTAACAAACAATCTAACACTAAAATAAAGTTACAAAAATAATATCCTAACCAACTAAAACTATTAAAAAAAAAAAACTAAAATATGGCGTCGAAAAATTCATCCGCATCGCTGTCGTCTGGTAATGTACCGAAGAGACTGGCGGCATTGCCACGTTGTATGGCAATGCTTAGCCTCTGGCCAAGGTAAAAGCCTGAAGAGGGTAGCTGAGATCTGCTCTCTAGCTAAGAACATTATTATATTCAGAGATTCTTTTATTTAACTTATTTTTAGATAACTTTACAAATTAATTAGACTCTAACAAAAATTCATCCGCATCGCTGTCGTCTGGTAATGTACCCAAGAGACTGGAGGCATTGCCACGTTGTATGGCAATGCTTAGCCTCTGGCCAAGGCAAAAGCCTGAAGAGAGAGATTCTTTTGAGAAAAGATCGGGCAAAATGTTCTTGGGTTTCATCAGGAATTTCTCAGTAGCAGCCTGAAGTCTGGATTTGTGCCCGCTTGATGGCAATAGCGAGCCCCTTATGACATGGTACTTAAATATGACTGACGAAATGTGGGTGTAGGTACTATAGTTTACACCTGTGCCTAATCCTTCTGCGATTATAGGAGTGATGATTTTGAGAAATCTTTCGAATTACCTTTGTTTAAAAACGAAATAACTAGAAATTTTATTATTACCTGTACAACTTGACGCCAAGACAAGCATGCACGAATCTTGTGAGATTTTCATAGCATCATAAAACGAATGGGTGTAATAGCTGAGTACGATTTGTATGGCCAAGCACTTCAATATAAACGCATAAAGTAATCCCTGTACGACGACTATCCGCTGGAAAAATTATACAACAAGAATAGAACCACAACAACAAAATTGACGCAATATTTAATTTAATGAAAATGGAAACATCAAACTCACAGAATCCGGATTTACGGAATAGAAATGTAAAAAATCTATCAATACTTGAACTTTAATCAAACCAAGGAAAAAAGTCTCTGCTGTGTGAAATAGTACCTGAAAATTATAATTAGTAATTAAAACATTTTTATTTTCAGAAACTTATTAAACAGTCTTTAGAAAAATATTGTATCATATAAAGTTTGTCTACTTACGGATAGTTGAAAAACTTTTTTGTAAATATTGTAGCATTCCAGTATTTGAACATAAGCACGGCCCATCTTATTACAACTCAATACGCGACTGCCATTGCTCAAAGAAAGGATAACTTTTGTATTCCAATGTACAACCTTCTCAGTTAGTAACTTGATCAAGCAAATCGCATAAACTACATTACAATCGATACTACACAAAACAAATAAGCAGCAAATGACATACCACGGAGGATGCCAATAAACTACGTATACATAAATACATGTCATGATATGGAATACGAAGAGTAAAATGACATTAAACCAATTTCGTCTAACAACCAATTTGTTACTGGCAAAATTTTGAATGAATCTATGAACTTTTTGAAAAGTCAAAATGAATTTGACATTGTCCTTTGAATGAAGGAAATGGGTGACAAAATTCATGACGAAACCCAAAACATAGAAAAGGGAGTCGAAAACAGTCGCAAAGTAGAGGAAGTTGACAGTCTGGTACCGTTGCATATTTTCGTCAAGCAACATCACACTTATTCGGTACATATTCAACGACATGAAAATTACAAGTCCACACAATGATATAAGATTATTTGTGCGATCATTTGTATACACGAAATTGTTTTGGATTCGATACTTGGGATTTAACGACAGAGTTTGCATCACATTCAAAGGCAGAAACATCGACTGCACATCTTTGTCAACGTAGCTACACAAAAACACACTAACACGACGTGCTCTAGACTCCATTATAAATTATTATTGTTATTAAAAATGTACGGTAGATATTAACTGGTCTCTAATATAACTATTACTGATTAAAAGCTTCACATTAATTTTTATTGATTGGTGTCATGTTTATCTGACTTAAGTAATCACATTTCAAATTTATATAATGGAAATAATAGGTTGGGGAAAAAGTTTCTTCGCATTTTTTAAGAAAATTCAAAACATTTTTTTAATATAGTTTATTTACATTTAACTAAAGTATGTAGGTACCATTTTGTTCGATAACTTTTTGCCATCTTGTAGGTAGGGACATGATCCCATTGCTATAGAAATTTTGTGACTTCTGGTCAAAATACCGCGACAAGTGGTTTTGGCAGTCCTCTCGTGATGTTAACCTAAAGAATTCTGAAGAGACTGAAACAGGTGGAAATCTGAAGGTGCAAGGTCAGCACTATACGGCGGATGCATTAACACCTCCCAGCCAAACTCTCTTAATTTGTGCTGAGTGGCTAAAGATGTGTGAGGTCTAGCGTTATCATGATGAAAAACCACACCCCTTCTGTTGATTAATTCCGGCCGCTTTCTCTCAACTTCTTGCTTTAATCTCATCAGTTGTTCGCAGTAGAGTTCAGAATCGATGGTCCTGCCTGGTGGTAACAGCTCATAATGAATAATGCCCTTTCAATCCCACCACACACACAGTATCACCTTGTTGCGAGTTAACCCGGGTTTCGCCACAGTCTGTGAAGCCTGACCGGCCTTTGACCACGACCTTTTTCGCACGTTCTTGTCATACGTGATCCACTTTTCATCACCAGTTATCAGCTTCTTCAAAAATGGTTCGGTTTCATTACGTCGTAATAAAGAATCACAAATGAGTACACGGTTAATTAGGTTTCTTTCAGTGAGCTCGTGAGGTACCCAAATGTCGAGCTTTTTTTTGTACCCAGTTTTTTTCAAATGCGCCAAAACTGTTTTGTGGTCAATTTCCAGTTCTTCAGCTACGTCGTAACTATTGATATGCCGATCTTGCTCCACTTTTTCAAAAATGGCATCCATTTAATCCGTAATAGGGCGACCAGAGCGACGTGCATCTTTGACATCAATATTTCCGGATTGAAAACGCTTAAACCAAATTGTGCTACTCTCACAGACACTACACTAGGTCCATAAACATCGCAATTTTTCTTCGCGGCTTGCGTTGCATTTTACCTTTTTTGTAGTAAAATGTATCGAATTTCTTCACTAGATTCACTCATCTTGACGGTACGAGAAACAAATGAAAATCACACATTTTCCTAATTTGAATTTGGAATTATGTTCTTTAAAATTTAAACTTTCAATGATACCAAAACCAGCCAGATACAAAGAGATTTTATTACAAGTTCATACATACTATAATGCGAAAAGACTTTTTCCCCAACCTAATATTTCATGAAAGTAATATACACACACGTCGAGCAACACTTTAAAATAAAATAATTAAACCGAAGATTTTATGACACGTAAATAAATGGCAACTAAAACCCCGTATTCACGGTAAACATTTCGCACCTTTATTTCGAAACCTTTACTAAACGAAATTTTCATCATAAAAACGTAATTATAGAAAATATTAAATTATATGCCTACACACCTTAAAGAGAAACCAATAATTTAACAAATAATCACAAAAATATCTCATAAGAGTTGTTATGAGTTCATCACTTTTTTATTAAGAGGTAAATAATAATGCAAAAATCGTAAATTAATTCTCCTGTAAAATTTAGCATTCTTGTTTAGTAACGGTTTCGAAATGAAGGTGCGATTTGTTTATAAACAAAGTTTAATCAACATGTTGCTGGCAACACTGCGTGTTGCAGAGTTGATCTGGGCATGTTGACAACTTATCGCTCGACGAGTGACAACATCTGTTTATCAATAATTGTTCACGTGTGTGGACGTGTTTGCAACCAGTTTATAAACTTGGTAGTAGCGTGGGTGGAGCAATGATATAATGTACAGACGCCAGCAGGTCAACCTACCCAAAACTGTCAGATTTACCCAATCAACCTTGAACCTAATGCTTTAGCAATAAAGTCGAAAATCTATTAAAGAAATCTGACAGATTGTAGTAGCTTGATGTGCTGGCGTCTGTACCCACCACCTTTTTGTTATTTATTTTTAGACATTTTATACATTACATACAGAGAACAACAACACTACTTCCTCAGGCAACAATTTGACGCCGAGCAGTGTGTGGACAAGACATATCGATATAAAATTTTCCCGCAACTTACTCGTTGCTCATCAACAATTTTGAACAACTGTTGCTCAACAAAAGTTTACCGTGAATATGTGGCTTAAAATGTCTGGTTCTTTATGAGAACGTTAATTGCGTGGAATAAAAATGTTTTTTTTTTATATCATCGTGACTGATGGTTCAGGGTTCAATGAAAAAGAAGAAAGAAATTAACACTACTACAAATGACTATAATTTAAAGTAATCTTTAGTACAATTACTTTATTATTTGATCCAAGGGCTGTCTTTTACCTTGGCCAGAGGCTAAGTATTGTCATACAACGTGACAATGCCGCCAGTCTCTTGGGTACATTACCAGTAGACAGCGATGCGGAGGAATTTTTCGTCGCCAAATTTTAGGTTTTTAATAGTTTTAGTTAAGTTAGGATATTATGGAGCGCCCCGCGGTTTTACCCGCGTAAGTCTCGAAACCATAGTACTATCGGGATAAAAAGAATCCTATTAACTATCTGTTTGCCAAATTTCATCAAATCCCGTTCACACACAAACTTTCGCCTACATAATATTAGTGTGATTTAACTCAATTATTCATAAATCTTTATTACTGAGAGGTAAAATTATTTGTTTGTATGTTAGGGATAATCTCTGGAAATCCAGCAGGCTAACAGGATGGTTGACAGTAAGAAAAATACCCTATGAGTTTTGTATTGTAGAATGGTTGTGAGCTAAAAATAATAGGTTGGGGAAAAAGTTTCTTCGCATTTTTTAAGAAAATTCAAAACATTTTTTAATATAGTTTATTTACATTTAACTAAAGTATGTAAGTAGGTACCATTTTGTTCGATAACTTTTTGCCATCTTGTAGGTAGGGACATGATCCCATTGCTATAGAAATTTTGGGACTTCTGGTCAAAATACCGCGACAAGTGGTTTTGGCAGTCCTCTCGTGATGTTAACCTGACACTGCCTAAAGAATTCTGAAGAGACCGAAACAGGTGGAAATCTGAAGGTGCAAGGTCAGGACTATACGGCGGATGCATTAACACCTCCCAGCCAAACTCTCTTAATTTTTGCTGAGTGGCTAAAGATGTGTGAGATCTAGCGTTATCATGATGAAAAACCACACCCCTTCTGTTGATTAATTCCGGCCGCTTTCTCTCAACTTCTTGCTTTAATCTCATCAGTTGTTCGCAGTGGAGTTCAGAATCGATGGTCCTGCCTGGTGGTAACAGCTCATAATGAATAATGCCCTTCCAATCCCACCACACACACAGCATCACCTTGTTGCGAGTTAACCCGGGTTTCGCCACAGTCTGTGAAGCCTGACCGGCCTTTGATCACGACCTTTTTCGCACGTTCTTGTCATACGTGATCCACTTTTCATCACCAGTTATCAGCTTCTTCAAAAATGGTTCGGTTTCATTACGTCGTAATAAAAAATCACAAATGAGTACACGGTTCATTAGGTTTCTTTCAGTGAGCTCGTGAGGTACCCAAATGTCGAGCTTTTTTGTGTACCCAGTTTTTTTCAAATGCGCCAAAACTGTTTTGTGGTCAATTTCCAGTTCTTCAGCTACGTCGTAACTACTGATATGCCGATCTTGCTCCACTTTTTCAAAAATGGCATCCATTTTATCCGTAATAGGGCGACCAGAGCGACGTGCATCTTTGACATCAAAATTTCCGGATTGAAAACGCTTAAACCAAATTTGTGCTACTCTCACAGACACTACACTAGGTCCATAAACATCGCAATTTTTTTTCGCGGCTTGCGTTGCATTTTACCTTTTTTGTAGTAAAATTTTAAAATGTATCGGATTTCTTCATTAGATTCACTCATCTTGACGGTACGAAAAACAAATGAAAATCACACATTTTCCTAATTTGAATTTGGAATTATGTTCTTTAAAATTTAAACTTTCAATGATACCAAAACCAGCCAGATACAAATAGTATAGCCAAAGAGATTTTATTACAAGTTCATACATACTATAATGCGAAAAGACTTTTTCCCCAACCTAATATAAAAATCTACTTAATTTTGTAAATGATTTCAGATTAATTAATATTTTTGAAAAATAATTGCATAAAAATAAAGCCATTTGTCACGTGAGTTTGAACGCGATACTTTACAACTTCCAGTAGACGGTCTTAAATTGTAATTTAAATATAAACAAACTTTATACGCCAGACAAAATTTCTTTTGTATTACCAATAGACGTACGATTACGAAAGGTATGGTGTTGAAAGGGACAACACTAATTGTTAGTGTGTCCCTCTCGCACAATGTGGCAGTATTCATTATTCATCTACTAAATCTGTATATAATAAAATCGTAGCAAAGTTAAAACACTACAATAAATATTTAAAAAATAATAAAAATTGCTACGAGGTCTGGGAACGGTTATAATGGGTGCGTCTCATATCATATAAAGTTGTATTTGGTATATTTTCATTTCAATAATGTTCACAAGATGAGAAACGTGAGATATACCAACTGTTGATACAATTTCTTTACATATTGATATAACATTTATATATTCTAAAACTTATTTCGTATAACGTTATTGGATATAACGTTTATTTAATCGAAAATCATTAGGTCTACCGTTTTAAATATATAGGTAGGTATTGATACCATCATTATGGTTAACACCCAGATTCAGAGCACACCGACTCGGATAGGTTAGATTGGTTATTTTGGGTTAATAATAATAATAACAGGTGCCCATCTACCATACTGAGGCTGAATGGATGCGCGATGTTGAGCGCGTGTGTGACGCCATACCCGAGATGGAGGAAGTAATAATTAGTCGACATGTTGGATAGAAGGCCTATGATTCGGTGCCCCATACATGGCTCTTGAAGGTGCTACAGTTGTACAAAATTGATACAACTCTGAGCACCTGCCTGACGACGTGTATGCGGCAGTGGAGGACGGTCCTTCGCTATCCAGGATGTCGACAACTTCGGGGGAGCGACGAACCTATTAGGATTAAGCGAGAATATTCCAGGGCGACAGTTTGGTTTTGATTAGCCTTGAACCCTCTTAGCACTCTGATGGAGGGTACAGGGCTGAGCTATCCTTTGCGGAGAGGAGGTCAGGTAATATCCCACCTGCTTTATATGTATGATTTGAAACTGTTTGCCACCAACAAATTGCGAATGCTGGAGTCACTAAAAGTAAGTAAAACTTTTAGTGATTCCATGAGGATGGAATTTGGTGTAGATAAATGTGTAGTTATGCATGTAAAGCGGGGCGGGATTGTGGAATCTGAGGGACTACAACTCTCAGATTCTATAAACCTGAGATCACTCCCCACAACTGTTACCTACAAATACCTGGATATGTCAGAGGGGTTAGGCATTCATGGGGCTAACATGAAACAATCGTTGCAGGAGCGCTTCTTCGGTCGCCTGAAAAAGATAATAATAGTAATTAATGGTTCTTTGTCAGGCGGCAACAAGGTACGCGCCTTTACCGGTTGGGTCATGCCGGTCCTGATGTACTCCTTTGGCATACTAAAGTGGACCCAGACGGAACTAGACGCCCTGGATAGGAGAGTCCGGTCAATGCTGACCGCAAACCGGATGCATCACCCACGTTCGTCTGTCATGAGGTTGTACATTCCGCGGAAGTGTGGGGGTCGAGGTTTTTTAAATGCTAAGACCCTCCACAACCGCGAGGTGTGCAGTCTCAGAGAATATTTTCTCAAGGCTGACGTGGGAATGCACCGAGATGCGGTTGCAGTGAACAAAGGACTCACCCCGTTGTCCTCCTATCTACTACTCCAGCATAGCAAACTTCCTTACCTTATATCCCAACACCTATGGATAAGAGAAGAAAAGACTTGGTTTGCATAAAGCCTCAAACTAGACATACTTTTATAAATAAATTTTATGTATTTTTAGGTCCGTTCTTATAAAATAAAATCAATAAGTCTGTAGGTGTAAATTGTAAAAATTGTAGTGAAGTGTTGAGTGAATACATATCGACATTCAATTACTGAGATACTGAAAAATGCTAGATGTAATGCAATTAGTTTATTATTGTTAAGTAAATATTTAAGACAGGCCAGTTGGTGTGGTTGGTTAAGATACCACCTATCACGCCACAGGTCGTGGGTTCAATTCCCATCCAGGACAAACATTTGTGTGTATGAACATGTCTGTTTGTTCTGAGTCTGGGTGTAATTATCTATATAAGTATGTATTTACAAAAAAAGTAGTATATGTAGTATATCAGTTATCTGGTTTCCATAGTACAAGCTCTGCTTAGTTTGGGATCACATGACCGTGTGTGAACAATGTCCCAGGTTATTTATTTAAAATATAATTATTATGTATCAATGCTAGCTCTATACACAGTAACATATTGCCCACTAAATCACTCAGCGTTGTTAAGTGATGGTCTGAAACACAGGCTTGAATAAACCTACATCATGCAGGTGGCTATTGTATTCATTAGACCTTTAGCCAATCTATTTAAGTTATATACACTAGATTCATTTTAGACATAGCTTAATATTTTCTTACTGATGATTATTTTGTAACTTCTATGTAATTTATATGTGAACTTATGAATAAAATTGTTCTATTATTCTATTTTTCGAAGCAGCGAATTTTCATGTTTATGGTCATAATGAAATATCGTGAAACTGAACTGAAATTATCACATTAACCTTTTTGTAACGGTAGTCGGTCGGCTCCGTTGTGCTAAGGTCATGTGCGCTCGGGTATCGTCGCCGGCTGGCAAGTTGAATAATTGAAATCGCTATTGGTCGCTCTAGTCATGATAGCGTGCGTATGCGCCCAGGTTCAAGCGGATTTAAGAAGTCGGGCAGACGCCGCCGTCGGCTGCAGCCGCGTGCGTAGGCATCATCTACGACACGCTGCGCCGCTTTCCAGTAAAATATCAGTAGATATTACTTTTTTCAGTGTCCTTGTGTCAAATATCGTAAAGATGTCATGTGCAATGAAAGTTAAAGTTATTAATATTTACGAGTAACGGTCATAACGTCAATACTAATTATCTACGAAGAAAACTTTTTACAAAAAACAACTGACTTCCAAAAAAAAAGCACTACAATGCGAAAAATAACTTTAATTTCGGAAGTCGGTGTCTTTGGTTTCGTATTTTCGTTTTTGCCACCGACTTCCAAAATTAAAGTTATTTTTCACTTTGTAGTTTTATTTTGGAAGTCGGTTGTTCTTTTTTTGCTAAAAAGTTTTTTTTTTTTCACTTTTATTTGTGGGGTAGCCACACAAATTCGAATACCTCCAAATAAATTAGAACATCATCCACATAAAAAGTGGGAAAAATACGTATTATTGAAGCTAACTCAAAAACTACCCCAGCACAGTTAATAAATTTTACATGGGACCAACTTCTAGGAATACCCTCCCGAAAAAAAGAATAAAATAAAAAAAATAAAAAATATATACCTCCTCATTTTTTTTCATAGGTTAAAAAGCAAATTCGATTTAATCAGTATTATAAAAACGCGAACTGCAAAATAACGATAGTATAGCTAGTCACTAAAGCCATAATTTTTAATGGAAAAGCAGCATCAACGTAGAACATTCTACAGACATTCATCTTGTCAAATGTGGCTCGATGTAGGCGTTTTATATTTTTGCACATTTTTTTTCTCAGCATCTGCAATATTTACATAAGTGACTCAAGTCTTTGTTGTTTCTTTGGAAAATTCATTGGGAAACAAAGTTAAATCAGCAGCAAAAAATATACCTCTATGTTCTACTAAACCTTGTCTCCCCACTAATTTGACCAAATAAACGAATTAAGCCCCGCTATAATTTTGCTAATTGGTTAATATTTCTACCCACAACATGAGCTATTCTCATATACGACTTCACTTATAATTACTTATAAACTGCACTATTAAAAAAAAATCTGTATTATTAAAAAAATTTAAACATGCTTTTATTAATCTGGATTGTATCTAGGACGTCTAGGAAAGAGTCCTTGTCAAATAAGTCAAATCAAACGAGCCCAAACTAGATAGGGTTGCGTCGTTTTATTACTGAGTTCCCATGCCCGCCTTCCGGCTCCATCATCAGATCAGCTCCATGTCATTATAATATTGCATTGTCATCCGATTCACTTATGCATGTATTACTTCAGCTCAATCGGAAACCGGGAAGTGGGTCAAATTTAACTTGCAAGATTCGATTACAGACAGACAGACACCGAGACAGGTGAAACTAAATAAAAGCATGTAAAACCTTAAAATTACCTGTACAATCAGATTTCAGAATGAGCGCGGAAGGGCTTAGGACATCATTCATAGCTATGTAGAACTTTTCACAACACGAGCTCAATTTAGTTTCATATATCAAAGTCTTTGTCACCCAGACGTACAAAACGATGATCATAAAAACTGAAAAAACCTGCAAATAATATTTTAAAAAAACACGTTCTATAAGGGTCGTCTATATTACAGATAATTTGAAAAGGAATCGTTTTAATCTTTAAAATGAAATACTTTGTAAAAAAACTGCACAAAATAAAACGGTGTTTTTTTTTATTTTTATTTGAGATGGGTTTGCTCTTGAATCTAGTTTAGGTCAGAGGTGACAGAGACAAAGTCGACGAGGGAGTGAGCTTACCCAGAAGAAGCCTGTTCACTCTCACTTTGAAGAGATTAGGGTTGTGTGCGCTCGGAAACACAGACGTAGTTCCACTCTATTGCTGTGCGCATTATAAAAGACATTTGGAAACGCTTAGTTTGATTTGGTGGAATAGCAACTAGGTAGGGACGGTAACTGGCAGTGCGTCTAGATGTCCAATGGTAGAAGGGGGCCGGTGGAATCAGGTCGTGGAGTTCTTGAGCACACTCACCGAAGTACAATCTGTAGAAGATCGACAAGCAGGCAACCTTGCGGCGATGAGCCAAGCTGTGAAGCTTGGCATCCACCAGTTTTACGTCGCCAATGAGCCTCTTAGCTCTGCGTTCCACCAATTCAAGCGTGGCTAGTTGGTACTTAGATGATCCATCACAAAGGTGGCTGCAATACCCACTGTAGAATACTCCATGTAGGATCGGACTTGCGCTTTGTAAAGGGTTAAAAGCTGTCCAGGCGTAAAATATCGCTTCACCCTATTTAGGATATCCAGTCAGTCAGTCAGTGGCCAAGAAGCTGAGCAATAGCTCAGCTTCTTGGCCGCTGTTTGGGCTTTGTACACGATAGTGGTTACAAGAAAAGATGTACCCCGAAAAGTAGGAGTTTGGGCGAAACTCCTTTTAGCGGTACATTTTAGAAATAAATAAATACTTACAAATGCGCTTTCGTTTCCATTACCATTTGCAGCTGATTTTAACATTTCAATGGATATTTGCAATTTGCTCAAGGCAAGGCCAAAAAACTCAATGGTTTTATACACGATCTGGAAATAAAATGTTTGCATGCTATTAAAATTGCACTGACCGTGGATCTTCTAGCTATCGTTTTAAAGAGTAATCAGACACACCGCATACTGGAAAGAATTCTTGTAGATCTCGTAACATTCCAAAATATTAACGTAAACTTGATACATTCTTTTGCAATGAGTTTCATTATCGCTATGATCTGTCTGTTGTAAACTTTGAGCTTGAATGTTCCATAAATCAACTTTATTACTTAACAACTCTAGAAGTCTGATAGCGTAAACAATGTTTAAGTCAAAACATATGACGCAATACCCATACAGCAAATGATGAATTTTAAAACCAAATTTAACTGATATGATAGTGGCAGCAGAAATGAAACCACCGTAGATTGTGATGACAATGATCCAATTGCAAACGGTGAAGCGCTTGAAACGAGTATTTTCTTTAAGAAATCTGTGAATATCCTGAATTTTCAAAACAAAGGATATGTTTTTTTTTGTTTGTAACACATTGATAACGTAGTTGACGACGAATCCGATGGAATATACAAACACATCTAAGTAAACGCTGACGTACGCTATATTAATATACATTCTTACATTTTCGCTGAAATGTAGCTCGTAGATACGATGAATGTATAAAAATATTGATAACATCACAATACACAATGACACCAACTTTGATGCAATGCTGTTTGGATATATAAAGTTATCCTTAATCCGATATTTGGGACAGAACAAAATATTTTGCAAGAGGTTTAAAGGTAAAAACATTGACTGAACATCTTTGTCAACTAAGTTATCCAACGGAGAAGTCACTCGATAACTTTGTGTTTTATTTGAATATTTTTTTTCTCCTCTGGTCTTCATTTCGTGTTAGTTATATGAACACAAATGAGCAATATAGTACATAGCAATTGTTATCAACAGGAAAATAATGAATAAGAGGTAGATTAAATGAAATGCAAATAATAGTCCATTAAGAATATTGGTCTGTATCGACCACTATTATAAAACAAAAGCTATATCAAAGTTTATTTACAAGGAAAGAAAGCCGAGATGATTTATATCGAGTAAAGATAAGTTTGAATCGGTCCTCATTTGACGGCAGCATCTATTAACTAATATTGCGTCTTCTTATTATTCCTGCGAGATCAAAACCTGAATGTATCAGAGCCTGAATTTGGTACGCTTAGCTAATACGCTTATAATATTTTTTCTTACATTATTAAATAGATTTGTAGTAAATCTTTACGGTCACCGATTTCTACTACTTTACCGGGAATCGAACCCGTACTAAAGTTTATATATTATTAGCTTTAAAGCGTAATGATGAAAGAATGAAGCGAGCACAGAAGATGAAATGAAGAATATTATTAAGGCGATTATAAAATTATAATTGAAATAGATTACAAGAACATTGGACAATTAGCTGAACAAGTTAGAACAGGTACAATAATAAACGCGGTGCGAATGATTCATTAGGCGGTCAAATGACGACCATTCTCTGGAAACTTAGAACTTATTTTTTTTTATTGTAAAAAGTGCCATCTGTCCCCCTTACATGGAAAATTTTATTGCAGTGTTACCGTTTTTTGCTTGAAGTATTTGGTAATGAGGTGTACTGAGGTCATTTTCATACTAGGTCCCTAGTACGAGTATCGAAAAATACTTAGTACCTCGCATAAGATGATAAGTACGAGATCGCGTACGTACCATACAATCTCATACATCATAAGAATAATAATATAATGTAAAAAATAAAAATAATATAATAATTATCATTATTATAACGTTAAGTTACAATCATGTCAATCAAATTGTTTAGGCAATTGTCCCACTACCAACGACGTTTATTAATTTCTCTCAAAAGAGATATGTACAGTAAACGCTCAACAGTCCATAAGCGTGCTAAGGATTACGTTGCTATGAACTGTGCGAGCACGAACCAGTACGTGTGCGTGTATGAGCGATATCTCACTCAACATTCCGCAGATAACACACACTAATGAATTGTCGCATGTCGTCGTACTACGCGAAATAACATTATATTTCTGTTGCATTTAGAATACTCGTCATAGTGGCGACCTGTTCTTACCATTGCATTGCTAAAATTCGCATAAACATAACATGTGCTGGTAGCTGTTTGGGCTAAGCAATGGTTTCACGATCAATGAAGTCTGAGTTCGAATCTTAATCACAATGTGGGCCTGTTTTTTGTTTCTTTGGAACCATAATAATATATTTGTACTAAGCAAAAACTTGTTAGATGTTTATGTTCATTTATTATTTATTTTTATAAGAAGTTAAATATTAGTTATTGTATTTTTGTGATTTTTAATTTATCTTTTCGGTGTTGGAAGGTTGAAATAAAAAAGTCGTGCTGAATGGTAACAAAAATGTTTATTCATTTTATTTACTTATTTATAAAATTAACAAACTTAAGAGAATTGTGACGTTACATTCCTACTAGATAAAAGAAGTTTTTTTGTAACCGTTCATAGGATTTTTTGTTGTATACCCACTTAGTCAATTCATAATAACATAACAAAGAAAGGATACTCCCTTGGCTAAAGAGAACTGGCGCAAACCTGTGGTGCTTAGTACCAACGACCGCAAGGAAGTATGGCAAAGCAAGGAGCTTCACGGACGCTTTTTCCGGGCCCTTCATGGGCCCGACGTAGATTTCTTAGCGTCCGTGGCCTGGCTACGCTTCGGTGACCTCTTTGGGGAAACCGAAGGTTCAGTCTGTGCGATTATGGATGAAGTTATGCTAACGAATAACTACCGGAAGTATATAATGAAAGACGGGACGATCGACATATGTCGGGCATGCCATTGTCCCGGTGAGTCTATCAGACATATTACTTCTGGGTGTTCTCGTTTAGCTAACGGCGAGTATTTGCACAGGCATAACCAAGTGGCCAGGATTATCCATCAGCAACTTGCTCTGAAATACGGCCTTGTGGACTCTGAGGTACCGTATTACAGGTATGTGCCCGACCCAGTTCTCGAGAATGACCATGTCACGTTATACTGGGATCGATCTATTATCACTGACAGGACTATTGTAGCCAATAAGCCTGATATAGTGGTAATAGATCGATCAGTGCGCCGCACAATGATAATCGATGTCACTATCCCACATGACGAGAACCTCGTGAAGGCTGAGAAGGAGAAACAATTGAAGTATCTCGACTTAGCCCGCGAGGTTGTCGCTATGTGGAATGTGGACTCGGCAATCATTGTGCCGATAGTCGTTACGGTCAATGGCCTTATCGCTAAGAGCCTCGACCAACATCTCAAGAGGCTCTTGTTGGGTGGCTGGGTGAAGGGCCTGATTCAGAAGGCAGTCCTCCTTGATACGGCGCGTATTGTGAGGAGGTTCCTGTCTCTGGGGCCCTAACCACCGGTAGCTTGGACCCTGCACTCGCTACCGGCGGATCACTATTTTTTATATTTTTAAAGGATACTCTAATAACACATATATAATTGTCAATACCCAGATATATATCTGGGTATCTGGGTCAGCACAGTTTATTCAAAACTAGTCTATGATTTAGATTATATTTCTGTCCCATTACTTCCAATCAAGTAAAAACTTACAAAAAGTCAAGTACTGCGTGAGATTTGAACTCACGGCTCACTGATTCACGCATCTATCTGCACGCGCTTAACCGCTAGGTCATCTTTACACATGTTATAACTTTGAAATTATGAACTACAATCAGTTGTTGACGACAATAATTATGCATGTTTATGTTCTTGGAAATAGAAGGTCTTAAGTCAAACTAAACGCCAAGCTATTGCTTTGTGAGTTTGCTTATCGACTTTTGGTCGCGACTGTACATATATTAATAGTTGATCGCTGACTGTTGACACCGCCGGCGAGCACTCGTTTGTCGCAGTGACAAGAGCTATAAAATAACAGAGAGTAGTCACGCAGCGACGCTCGCTTGGCGGTGAGAACACTCACTGAGAGACTCACGCTTGGTATATACGAGTATGCATAGCAGCGAGTAATCGCTCTCCGAAGTCATGCACTCGCTGGTCGTTGCTCACCAATCCATTTTTAGTGGTTAGCTTTTACTCGGTTGTCGTTAATCGCGGGCAGTGGGACAGATGCCTTTATACAGACTAAATACCAAGCCACCTTTATTCCATATTCGAATCTTTCTTTCCAATTTGAATTTCCATTTAAACAAATATTAAGTTTGTAGTAGTGTATATTAAGTTTATGAAATACTTTAGTACTGCTGTAAAAGTCATGAAAATGTTTGAAGTTGCAAACTGAACTTCGTTTACATGATTGGAAACTAAATCGCAAATGCAGTGTAGACACTATAACAATGTCCCCAGGATTATAAAAACGCAAACTGCAGCAGTACGAAAGTATAGTTAGTAAGTAAAGCCATAAATTTCAAAGAAAAAGTAGCATCAACGTAGAACATTCCACAGACATTCATCTTTTCGAATGTAGCTCGATGTAGGCGTTGAATATTCCTGCACAACTTCCTCTCAGCATCTGTATCATAAATTATTCTTCATTATTATAAAATGCCCGTACAGTACGCGACCGTTCATCAAGTTTTAGAAAAAATCTGATTTGTAAAATGTTACTCGTACCAGAGTGACAAATCTCTTTCTAAAGATCAATTTGTCTTATTAGCGGACGGACACTATTCCATATTTTTGATTATTTCATGCAAATAATTTATAACTGAAGATAGTGTTTTTATTTGAAACATTATTCATACATAACATTACATTGTATTATTTATTTTGATTACCATTGTAGGTATAATCAAAAGTTCATAAAACTGTTCAGACAGATGTGTTGTTTAGGAGTTTATTACGTCACTTCTTCTTTCCTACTAAATCAGTGAAAGGTGCGGGGCATTGGGGGTTATCTTATAGAACTACTATAGTTCAAAATATTACGATTTTCACGAACAAATGATTTATGTACCTACCTGTGCAATTTGATTTCAAAATAAGCACACATGAGGTTTGAACTTTTTTCATCGCTGTGTAAAACTGTTCACAGGACAAGCTCAAAACAGTTTCAAATATTAAACTCTTTATCCCCCAGATATATAAATATATCATTGAGAACCATACTGCAATCTGTAAAAAATGTACAAACCTAAGTAATATTCCAATCGTTCACAGAAATATTAAAATGGTAATAATTCTTATTTAAAATTGCATAAAAAATAAACGAAAGAATTGTAGGAACTTGGTACTCACATACACATTATTGCTTCTTTCAGTTGATTTTAGATAATCCAGTGTCATTTGCAATTTCATTAAAACGCGAAGAAAGAACTCCACTTGGTGATAAACGATCTGAAAATAATAAAAATGTTAGGTTTTGTTAAGTTTTTTTTTACTTGAATTTATTACCTTTTTATTCCGTACCTTATGCTGAAAAGACGTCCTATATATGCCGTAACACTCCAAAACGTGGACGTAAGCTTTAAACATTCTTTTGCAGTAAGTTTCATTATTACTATGGTCCATGTGTTGCAAACTTTGAGCTCGAATATTCCATAAATCAACTTTATTACTCAACAGCTTCAGAAGTCTGATAGCGTAAACAATGTTTATATCAAAACACATGATAGCTAACCCACAAATGCAATTGTTGACGGAAATGTTAAATGCCAGGTAACAATAACCGATGGTTGAAATATAAAAACCAGGAATTAAGATGACACAGATCCAATTCCGAATAATGAAGCGCTTAGAGATGGTCTTTTCGTTGAGAAATCTATGGACGTCTTGAATTTTCATAACAAATAATACATGCTTTTTCGTTTGGGACACACTGCCGACATAATTTATGAAGAATCCTATGGAATACAAGAACAAGTTGCAGTAAGAGAATATGTACATGAAATCGATTTTTTTTCTTATTGATTCGGTAAAGTGCAGCTCGTAGACGTAACGAGTGAATATAAAAATGGATATTATCATGCCACACAATGACACCAAATTGGATGTTAGGCTTTTTGGATATATGAAGTTGTTCTGAATACGATACATCGGGCACAACAAAATGTTTTGCATGAGGTTTAAAGGTAAAAGCATCGACTGAACATCTTTGTCAACTAAGTTATCCAAAATAACTGTCGCATGATATCTTTTATTTTTTATAAAAGGTTTTGCTTTTATGGACTTCATTTCATTAAGACTAAGCTAACACAAAGGAGCAACTGTATCCATAGAAACAATTATAACCCGAAAAAAAAAATTGTGGTTGATGGATTAAATTTGTAGACTTAATAGTCCATTATGAATATTATTATGTATTGAGTACTTAGAGTATATACGATTGAGTAATATTGGAATATTATAAAACAGTACCTACTACGAGTACTGCGCATACTGGCAGCCTCTTCTAAAGATTCTGGAGTTTGTAGTTCTGTATGGGAACATGACATAAATAAGAGTACCTACTGCAAATTGTACTTATAAACAAAGTGAAAAAAAGACAACATAACTGACTAGCCTACCGTTTACTTTTATTTTCTAAAAAAGTGACTGTCTTGTATGTATGGTCTATGTATTTATTTTGTTTGTCGTAATTGAACCTTTTTTGAAGTAGTGGTTTAACGTCATACTCTTGTATGTCGTTATATCTCTCATATTCCTGTTTGATAAATTAGAAATATGCTTGAAGTAAAACCGCTTGTTGCAAATCCTAAATATTTGCGAAGTATTCTATTCGTGGTTTATCACCTCAAACAGCTCTACATAAAACTTTCTTGGACACATCTGCGTGCTTGTGTACCGGTCTCAAAACTTATTCCTCACCATAGTATTAGGTGCTTACCTATAAAGTTGCCGATTTTTGATACCGGCTAGTGTGATTCGCGTCCCCAGGAAGAGGCATCAACGAACTTTCATTACACAATGGCAAAAGTGCATCTACAATATTTCTTTAAAAAAATGGTTTGATTTTTTCTATGGAAAACGGCAATTTCATAGGTAAGGACTTAATATATTATTGGGAACATTTCATCTTTTCTCTTTGGTTTTGTTTTCATTGTTTTATTCATTTAATTTATAACTATTTACACAATGTACAAAATTATATTACTACCTAACTAACTATATATACAAATGAATACAAAAAACTAGGAATTTTAGGCGTCGAAGTACTCGTCCGCATCGCTGTCGTCCGGAAACGTGCCCAGAAGACTAGCAGCATTGCCACGTTGAATGGCAATGCTAATTCTTTGACCAAAGAACGAGCCAGCCCTCTGGTCATGTGAAGTGTCGACCAGTCGGCGAAAAATTTCTTTAAAAAGAAGACGCGCACTCGGGCCCCATGACCCGAGCTCTTCGACCCCAAACGGCTCAATACTGTAGTTGCCCATAAGGTTACAATATATGCGCCGCTTGAGGGTCTCAGCAGCCGCAGCAGCGGCGCCAGCACAGCACGCCGAGCTTAGAACATGAGATGGCGCAAGGGTGTCGACCCAGGTTGCGTCCCACACCAGAGGCCTACCCACTATCCAAGGCAACAACGTCATGCCGTCTAGTCTCTTGCCATCGTCCCGTACCAAGCCGTTTGGTTCAAACACCGCTGCACGCTGGTACGCCGGCGGTGACAAGAGTATACATATTTCAATAATTACTGCACGATTTCTAAGTAGTAATCCTAACAGAAAGTACTAGGCTTGCATGTATTCACGATAGCTTTTCAATCTAGATATGGCTATATACCGTAATATAGTTATATGAAAACTGTCGGAGAGACCTAATTTTGTTGCTGCGATCAATTTCCATGTAGCGCTCGCTCGGCTCGCGCGTAGTTGGTCACAGTTCTAACTTAACCTAACCTATTTGGTCGGAGTGCCGTAATACTTATATTACTAGATTATGCTCATATTATGGTTTGTGGCGAAGGAGTTGCACAAGCTTCCACCCGTCACCTTCGACCACGTCGACGTAACGAGCCTTCTGAAGGACATTGTCTTCCTGAAGGCCCGCCTCGCGGATGTTCTGGCGAAATTAGATGCATCCCAAAACTTCGTCATCGAATTGCGCTAAGAAGTTAGCGAGTTACGTAACAGTGTGGCGGTAACTAGGTTATCAGCCGATGTATCTAATGTAAACATGTGTCGCGGAGCCAGCCTCGATATATCGTCGTCAAATTCCGCGTCAGCAGTTTCGTCACCAGTGCATCCGTCGTTTGCTGAGGTTGCAGAGCGCCCCGCCCCCGTTCCCCGCAGCTCTGCGCCCGTCACCCCAGCTCCTCCACGCAGCGACGCTCAAGTTCATCACCCCGTCCCGCTGCCAGTATCTGCAGCCCTGTCGAATCCCTTACGAAAGGACTTCGCTAGCGTCCCCGCGAGTGCCCCAGGCGCTCCAAGTATGAAGACTATGCCAGAAAAGGCGCCGAATAGGGCTGATGAGGAGGGTTGCGTGACAGTGCAAAGGAGGAAGCGCCGGTCGCGAACCAACAAGAACCGCTGCGGCAAAGCTCCATCGAAGCCAGAAGTGAGTCTGCGTGCCGCTAAGCCGAACACACCGGTGTACATCTCCCGCCTGCACTACAGCACTAAGGCGGAGAACATCGTGGAGTACGTGCGCCAGAAGACAAAGTACATGCCGAGGGTGCAGTTACTGGAGTCGCGCCGCAACGTCAATTTCAAGGCGTTCGTGGTGCGAGTACCGAACTGTTATCTGCCCGTCGTCATGGAAGAAGACTTCTGGCCGCAGGACGTGGTGTTCCGTCGCTTCCGCGGACAAGTGCCACAGGACAGCTCAAGGACAAGCGAGTGAAGTGAAGTGCTACTAACATAGTTTTAAGCTATATTTATTAACACACGTTTTGTTTTATACTTTATATATGTTAGTTTGTAAGGTATGTATCTATGGGCCATTGTAGCCTGATAATAAATGTTTTATTATTATTATTATTATTTATTATTATAGTTATATTCCTAGTAAAATTGTTATGAACCGCTTTCTTATACTATATTACGGTTTATAGCTATATTCCTGCCCTAGATATCCCTAGGGATATAAATATATCACGGTTACAACCATATTACTGCGACATATCTATCTAATATATATGTAAAAATCCATGTGTCCCTATGAACTCCAAAACGGCTGGAGCGATTTTGATGAAATTTTCAGATTAGCCCCGTGGATGGTCGTGTGAAGTTTGGTAGCAATCGGATCAATTTAGCGATTTTTCTTTGCTTTTTGGCAACTTTGTGTCATATTTTTTTTCTGAGCAGTTATCTAACAAAAAGTACTAAGCTTGCATGAATTCAATACAGTATTTCAATCATCCACCTCAAGTTATCTGTCTATAAATAATTCATCTAGACGCACTGCCAGTTACCATCCCTACCTGGTTGCTATTCCACCAATTCGCACTAAGCGCTTCCAAATGTCTTTTATAATGCGCACAGCAAAAGAGTGGAACTCACTACCTGCATCTGTGTCTCCGAACGTATACAACCCTAATCTCTTCAAAGTGAGAGTGAACAGGCTTCTTCTGGGTAAGCTCACTCCATCGTCGACTTTGTCTCTGTCACCTCTGACCTAGACTAGAGTCAAGAGCAAACCCATCACAAATAAAAAAATAAAAAATAAAAAAATTATCGGTCGCTAGTATATTAATAAAAAACAGACTACAGATTCAAAAGGCAATCTTTATATTCAATACCTTGTTTATAAGTACTAGCCGGTCCATTCTGTAAAAATCTCACCGTGAAAACTTAGGTGCATCGAGGTGTCATTGCACCAGCCGGTCTATTCTGAAAAAATCTCACCGTGAAAACTTAGGTGTAGATAGCTGTCACTCCACCTGATGCTAGGGTGTGATACTATTGACAGCTCACTTCATGCTCTCTTTACCTTAGTTTTCATGGTGATATTTCTACAGAATAGGTTGGCTGATACTAAGGATTGACATTATTGACAGTTACCCAAGTTTTTAAGGCGAGATTTGAAGGATAGCTCAACAGGTTACCAGGACATCAATGAGTCAAACGACAGAGCAGTCAAAGGTCGCTACGACAAAATGCAAGTCGTTGACACGAGAAGAAGAAGTACCAGGGTTACAGAAACGCAAACTGCAGCAATACAAAAGTATAGTTAGCAATAACAGCTGTCAGTTTGATCGGTAAAGTAGCATCAACGTAAAACATCCTACAGGCATCCAGCTTGTTGAATCTCGCTCGATGTAGGCGTCTAACATTCTTGCATAATCTGTTCTCGTCATCTGTAATGTTTGCAGAGGGAAGTATTAGTAAAAATTTGATAAATTGTAACGTAGTAACGTTCCTTTAAAAAAAAAAAATATTTATATTACATAGACTGACGATTTTAACATTAGGCTTCTTTTATGCAATACTTTTCTTAGTTTATCATTTTACCAAACAAAATTGCCAATCGTTCATTTACAACGCAATGAGCGTGATCTTGGAGTCGCCACACGAGAACTCGTTCGGTAAGCGATCCCCTCTTTCCCCTCCCCTGTCACCTCCCGCGGCATACCCGCCAGGCTCTGGAGCCCTGCGTAGTCGCATGCGCCTGGTGGCATAGCTAACCGGACTGGCATGATAGGCACACGTATTCGCGTCGCTTCCTCAGCGGCGCGACTTTTCATACGTGTGACTCGTCCCTCAGTCAGGCTGCCATTGTTTTTAACGATAATTCTTATTTTCTAATCGGCTAAGTGTTTAGTCATGTAACCTCAGTGTTTTACCCCATACTGGGTAAGTGTTGAACAATATCGTTTTTTATAAACTGTGTACCTATCTAGGTCATCTCCAGGGCGTGCGCGACTTCTCACTTCCATTTTGTAAAATCCGTACTGGATTGTGACTACTACATCTCGCTTTGCTTACCTATGCTTTTGTCACAAACAGCAGAGATGACCATAGGTCATATAATGACGCTGGACATTGATGCCAAGGTCCCAAGTTCCGGCTTAAACATCTCCAAAGTTCCGGCTACCATCTCCCGGCTATTAGTTCCAGATTAACAACGCCTAAGCTCCGGCCTTTACCCACGTAGTCTTGTCGAGCCCTCCAACGGGTCAGGCGAGGCCCCCTGGCGTATACAGCGTGGCACAGCCGCTAGCTCTTCATCACAGCGAGCGAGCTGAGTGCAGCACTACTCACCAGTAACCTTGTGACCATAAACCAACCTACCCCCTTTCTCTTATTTGTTAAATATATTTATGTTGACTTGTTGTGTTAGTTTCGTTTCTTTCCTGACGGAGAGGGGTTACTCTCCGTCACAAAATAATAATAATACTTTTTTCGACTTGAAATGTTTGCAAATCAGATGATTTTTTGTTTTTTTATCCTTTTATTTATAAAATACTAGCTGACCCGGCGAACTTCGTACCGCTTTACAGTCGATTCTTTATTTCTTTTTTAATACTTATTCTGCTATATTCAGGACTACTACTATTCAGAAATACTAACGACACTCAATTGTTTTGCCTTCCCGGAACCTCTCCACTAACACTTAAACTTTATGGTATGGTATTAAAGTTCAAATTGACTTTTAAGTATTATTACGAATCGATTATATGGGAGTATAGAAAAGTGTTGTTTTAGACCTTTTCAGGCAATTTTTTATTTTTTTCTCTCCGTAAGAACCATCCTCGTACTTCAAGGAATATTCTAAAAAAAGAATTAGCAAAATCGGTTCAGCTGCTCTCGAGATTTGCGCTTAGCAACACATTCAGCGATTCATTTTTATATTATAGATAAGCAATACCTGAACAACTTGAAGTCAGAATAAGTGTGCATATATCTTGAACACTATTCAGAGACATATAGAACTTCTCGCAGTGTAGGTTCAATGCAACTTGCAATGCCAAATTTTTCATTGTCCAATAGCAGATCCATATTGTTGTCGCACCTAAAAAGTACTGTAAAAAAAATATATGTATATTTAGTTGCATTTTCGAGAAAAGTCCTCTGTGACTGACGTACAAAAAGTGATGTTATAATTTCGTTTAGTACTAAACGTATTTAGTGGAATACGTTTAGCGCAAATGGAGTTTAAAACATCATTCTGTTCCTGCCATTCGCTTGAAGATGACAGAAACCGAAGGTCAGAGGAGTTTCCTCTTCGCTTCACCGTGGGTGACCAAGCCACGGCTACCGACCCCCCCCCCCCCTCCCCATCAAAAATGGCAATAATGAGATGCGTCTGACAAAGCTAATGTGAAGCAGCGTTCTTTGAGCATTGCAGCTCGCTTCAAAGCAGAAATGGGATTGATTGTAGACAAACCAAACGACGGAAATACCGCACGTAGGTTTTTCAGGAATCCTGAACTGAGTGCTGAAATTACAGGATTAGACGTGACCTTAATAAAATAAAATAAAATGGCGCAGGCGCAGTTCGAACCCACGCCGTTTGTTTTCGGGAAAACATATTATTGAAACTTTGCTACGGCTTCCGATACTGCCGTAGCCATTGTATTTACTCGACACTAGACTTAGTAGGCTCAGTGCATTCCTTATAAAGTAAGCTTTCACAGATTTTAATATTTTAATATGAGACGACATCTGACATTATTTTGCTATTGTCTACTTCATATGAATTTTTAACCCTATTTTGATCAATATTTCTGTTGTTTCTTTTTAGGTCCTGGTAGTGCTTTGTCAACTCTTGAAAAAGCACCAGAATAACTGATCTAGCTAATCACGTTTTTGCGCTATACGAATTGATATTTCGACACAGTGAAAAGTAGTCCTCGCAGTGTGACGTCATAGGCAAATTATATCCGGCCTTAAAATTGTTATAAATATGGCCTATCTTTTGAATGCTCAACCAATAATACCAACCATAACCAATATTTTTAATCTCTAGTATTTAAAGTCTCGTAGTTATTAGCGGTTGAAATCTTACATGTTTATGTCAATCAGAAATATTGAACTTGCCACCAGTACACTGACCGAAAAGACGTGTTCACGTCAAAAATTCGACATTAATTTAGAAAAGTTTAAAAATTTTACACAGGAAACAAGATCGTTGTATTTTAGTTTATATTCATGGTATATATTATATGCCTGTTACTATACACAAGATTCTTGTGCACGGGGTGGTTGTGATACAATCGGCTCTTCTGCCAATCGGGCAGCTTTCTGAAGAAGCTCAGGATGGTCGCAATAAAGACTGCAGATTTCGAAAGCATAATAGCATAAATACTCGGAAACAGTCACGTATTGCCACGAATACAAGACTTACCTAACATGTTGCTTATCACGTCTGATCCTGTAATTAATAGTCTCAGAGAAGTGCCCTAAAAAAGACAGATTCTCTCCCTTCAATTCGTAGGTTAAATGTTGCACGTAATGATTACATAGAAAAAGATTCTTTTGAAGAAGAACTAAGTGATTTTGAGTAGCTACCAATTCAAAATCACATAATTCTTCTTTATTTTTTTTTTAATCGCAATCGTGTAATAATTTTAGTTTTTCATGTAATTAGTAATTTTATATAATGGTGAACTTTTTTTAATTAAATTTTAGTTGAAACCATGCACTGAAAATCACTAAGATGTTTATAAACAGTCATAATGAATACATTGGAACTTCATAACATAGATAAACAATTTTGTCTAGCTAGCTAGTTCTAGGCGGCACACTGTGCCCCAGTTGCCGTAGGACTATTGCAAGATAAGGCAACACAGATTATTAGAATGTGCTTGGATGGCTAAAGTGGACGGGTTGCTTATAAATATGAAAGGACTATGGCCCTACCTGATCAAAGTTTTATTAAACACGAAAAAAATAGCAGGGGGTAACTTGCACACTCAATAATGGGCTCCCGGAAACTGTCGCGTGTGCGTGTGACGTAACGACAACGGGGCAACATATCCTTGAGGTGCTTGAGGAGTGGAGAGGTATTCCATGACTATCAGGACAATCTCAGAGCCCGGAAGATGGTCAAGATTCCTACTAGCACTTACTGGAATAATTTCTTCCTCCAAGATTCCTCTTGCGAATCTCCACTCAAGGCAGCCAATAAAGGCAAGAAAGAGGTGGGAGCTGTGTTCCTTATCAGTGTTCACTCCAGCCAGTCAATAAAGGCAAGCCAGAGATTAGGAACAGTACTTCTCCCGGAAGATATGGTCCGTGGGGTTGCTACTGCCCAACAGCACGCCACATGCTGCCGTGCCGGTTTCTGTATCTCTCTTGGTCTGGCTGACCTGTTCCGACAAAATAAACTCTACCGGCATAGACCTAGAGTTCGGAGCGCGCAATAAGCCCCACCACGACGTCGACGAAAACGACTCTTACCCAGGGGGTATCGTGTTACCCAGTAACTGAATTGTAGAGGTCAGATAGGCAGTCCCTACATGTAAAATACTGGTATACAGCGGCATCCGGCTACACTGGAAGCCGACACCAGCATTGTTCGGAACAGGCTAGGCAGTTGATGATGTTTTAGACGCAAGATAAATTGAAAGTTAAAGCAACTTTTTAGGAGCAGCTAAGTAATTAATATATTAGTATAACTTATATATTTTTAAAGATTTAAATCGTTAGACTTCCCCTCACCGCACTTAAGTCGTGCGAAAAAGTTTCCATACTGAGACCAGTGTGCTCATACATCCCGCATAGAACCCTAGAAACGATTTTCAGTATGAGTGAGTGAGACTATACACACACAACATCAAGTTAGGCAGAGGTGTAGCTTTAATATAACCACATTTCGCCCGGTATTTTGAAGTCCCACGTACGAGTAATAGGGGGCGAGCCTATTGCAATCAACCGGGCACAAAACCGCCGGCACTTCGGGCTGTTAGTGAGAAATTCCAGCTTGTAAAACCCTATAACACTTTGTCGACAAGACCTCTTGTTCAGCAGTAGCGCTTGCGACTACTTGACCAATGAGGCTGTCAGATTATACTACGTATATTTTTTTTTTGTTTTTTTATTTCATGAAATTATAATACAGAGGTGTTACTTAATTCTAAACTCGCCAAACTTTTACGTTTGATGGCGAGTTTAAAAACAAATGTCATGATTGTTAAAGTAACAGAAACATGACATTCTTTTGACGCGGTCAGACGGATCTACCGATTTAAATCTATGCGTTTATTAGGATGTGTTAGTTCATAAGTTAAAACAATACTTGGTACTTACATAAATCTCCTCACTCGATGCAAATGATTGTAAAACACAAAGCACCAATTGAATTTGAACGAGAAATTGGTAAAAGAAAAATGTAGCATGAAAGGCGATCTGAAAAACAATAAGTTTCAGTATAAAAAAGGCTAGCATTCACAGTGGTGAGTGGTCCACAACGATTTTTTATAAATGTTATATAGGTAAGCTTATACGAAAACTTAGCTCGAAGGGAAACATTTAGTTCGACAAAGTTCGTCCGGGATTAAAAATCTATAAAAATTAGAGGAGCGTGGAAAAGACTTCCCGTGGAAACTTCAAAAAGATCGTTTTGGACCACTGAAAACGGGTCAACTATAAATATCGACGCTGGATAGCAATTTTGTCGCATCTCTAAAAAGGACAATTTTTTTGCATTTTTGAAATCAGAACAAGAAGAAGAGAAGAAGTTTTCCTACTATGGTTTTTTCTATTCATTTTTAACAATACATTCTTCAAAATGCTGTAAATACCATAAAATCAACGATTTTTAGGGTTCCGTACAAAAATTGTAAAAAGGAACCCTTATGGTGCGATGAGTGAATGAATTATCATTGATCATTGTTTTATGTCATTGTTGGTCTATATAATTAATTAATATTAGTATATTAGTTAGTGGATTTATTCATTTAATTTGAGATAATGATGGTATTTTTTATTAACAGAATTTTTTTTTTTTTAATTAACCATTTTTCATGTAACACATTCAGACACAATGTAAATTGTTATCGAATAAATGAAAATGAAATGAATGAATGAGTCTGTCTGTCTGTCACAGCTAGATATCTCAAGAACTACTAAAGCTATCAACTTGAATTTTGGAATAGTTTTAGATGACGTTTGCCTAACTATTTTGCAAATAAAAAAGATTATTTTTTTTGCAACCGGATCTGAAAGGGGGGATCATATAAAAGAACGCGGTTTGCACATACTCAAACATTTTTTCTTTTTTTTTAGGCCGCATAGGCGTTTTCGACTTTTGATGAAAAATGTAAATAAAAATACCGTCCCGTCCCCCTCCCCTTTATCTCCGTAGTTTGCATAGAAAAAAATCTGAAAATATTCTGTGTGATAGAAGTTTATGTAAAGATTACAGGAAAAATAAAACGGTGTCTCTAAATACCACACTTGGTAATGTCTTCACATTTTAGAAGAATAACAACGAACAATAATAAAAGCTACATTATCAAATTAATATTTTTTTACTTACCATTTGTTGAAACAAAACCTTATAGATGTCAAAGCAGTCCAGTATATTAACGTAAACCTGATACATTCTATTACAATAATCCTCTCGGCCCCTATCTCCAATGGTTTGATATTGAAGAGCTTGAATATTCCATAGATCAACTTTATATTTTAGCAGTTGAATTATTCTTATAGCATAAATGATGTTAGTGTCAAAACTTAATAAAATTGCTCGACTAAATATGATAAAAATGGATTTGTTATACATCGTGCAAAAAATAGTCAGGACACTGATATAAATTCCTACAAACAAGGTAGCAGTCCAGTTAACAAAAGTGAAGCGTTTGAAACTGGCCTTATCGTTGAAACGTCTATGAATATCTTGCAATTTTAAAACGAAAAAAACGTTATCATTTGTATATATAACACTTTGATTTAAATTCATTAACAACCCCAAACTGTACAAAACACATCTAAAGATGTTCGTGATATAATACATCATATTATTATCTAAACGACCCCAGGTTTGAATACTTGAAAAGGCGACTTCGTATAATAACATCGATATAAATAATATCGTGGCACATAATGACAAAAAATTCGATAGACGGCTGTTCGAAGTTATAAAATTATCTTTGATGCAATATTTTGGACATAACTGAATAGTTTGCAGCAAATTCAAAGGGCGAAGCATCGACTGCACATCTTCGTCAACGAAATTATTTAATAAAACTTCAACACGATGACTTTTAAAATTAAAATTGTTTTTTCTTTTTATTGACTGCATTTTGTTTCAGGCTCGTTGTAACACGAATGATTAATTTCATATACCATACCTAATAAAGCTAATTTAATTACTTATTGATGATTCTTAAGATTAAGTAACCAATTTCATATTACATGCCACCTTCTAATTTAATTACATATTTCCCTTGGAATAGACATTTGTTATTAATGATCACGGCCAAAAACCAATTACATAGTACCTACAATCATCAAAGGGTCATAGTTTATTAGGCTATATGATATTTATTATTGAATTTCAGCCGAATAACATAATACTTCATCCCAAGTCACAAATAACTTTACCCCGAGTCACGTTATTCTGAATGAACGCCATTCCGAATAACGTGCGTCCGAAATAACGTTATCACCAACGGACGCTATCCCTAATACGATATTCAACCCTCAAATAAAATTATGCATAAAATAGCTCAGAAAAGTAAGTTGAATTAAAGAAATTAAATTTCAATTAATTAAACTGTAAATGTATGAACATAAACGAGGCAAAAGGAGTATGTAAGTATCGTAGCAGGTGGAAACTGTGAATCAAAATCTAGTGATGATTTGTCGCCGAGATTATCTTTATGCAGGCATTAAAAATACTGTCTGAAAAGTCCACTACCATGCATAGGGCGATAAAAAAACGACTGTCCACGGTCCCAAAAGTCAGTTTTTAGGGTTCCGTACCAAAATGGTAAAAAGGAACCCTTATGGTGCCGCTCAGTCTGTCTCTCTGTCAGTCTGTCTGTCACAGCTGGATATCTCAAGAACTACTAATGCTATCAACTTGGATTTTGGAATCGTTTTAGATGACGTTTGCATAACTATTTTGCAAATAAGAAAAAAATAAAAATACAGATTTTTTTTTTGCAACAGGGACTGAAAGGGTTCTTAAAAATTCGAAGTTGGGCTACTAGGGTATGTGGGGTACCATATGAAAGAGCGGCGTTTGCACATTCTCAAACATTTTTTAAGGCCGCATAGTTTTTGACTTTTGATGAAAAACGTAAAAAAAATACCGTTTCCCCCTTTATCTCCGAAATTTGCATAGAAAAGTCTGAAATTATTCTATGTGATAGAAGTTTATGTAAATATTACAGGAAAAATAAAACGATGTCTCTAAATTGCACACTTTTTTTAATATATGCTGGTACCCTCGGACTGAACCCTTGGTGCGTAAGTCCGACTCGCACTTGACCGGTTTTTTTGGAAATATCTCGTAAAATATTGGTTTAACTTCCACATGTCTTAGCAGTGAACTTTTCACAAAGTATTTCTAATGCCTGAATAAAAATAACCTCGGTTTTTAAGTTTTTTCCCGGGCTAAAAATACCGAATATTATTCAAATAAAACAGTCTGCGAGAGTTTCTATAATATGTATTAGAAATAATAGTAAATAACAGAAATAACTGCTTTTTATTTTAAATGAAATCGCAGCGTGAACGCTGTTTAGCTTTTCCCCGCAGCTTCTCCCGTTTGAGGCTGGAAAATATCCCACAGGAACGTGCTACCCCGATAATTCGATTAAGTATTTGCCACAGCTGTCTAATATGCTCTTATTTGATAAAATTTCATCCTTTATAATAATATCGTTTTTAGTTTTATGTATTAAAGTATTTGCATAGTTTCTCGATTTATTATATATTTTTGTTTTAATACTACGTTATTAGAATCGTTTATCCACTTTATGAATAATTTGTCCCGATGTTCACAGGCTTTGATTATTTTTTTACACATCCATTCATTTTTATTACGCGAAGAGCTACATTTAACTTTAGTTTTATATTCAGATTTTTTATAACATTCTTCCAACTGGGTATGCACAAAGTTATATAGGGTTATAGGACATTTTATGCCCTGTAAATTTCTCAATGAATTTCACCGAAACATGTCATAAGTTGATGATTATTTATGCAGGTCTTGTATTTAGGGGCATCCTGTATCCGTGCGTCAGAACATCCGAGTATCATTGCGCGATGGTCAGCCAGTGTGGTACCGAGTATCACCGTAAATAGGTCTTATGTACGGTCTTATGATCACGCGTAAATGTGATCAATACAAGATTTACTTATTTTCCCGTTAAATATTGCTATTCTAGTGTGCTCAGTGATACCGCACAAAAGGCCCATGCTCTGCAACATGTTATTGTATTTATGCCTTTTTCAGTTAGAATAATGACATCAATACATTTTCTTGAAATACGAATCATTTGTTCTAATGTGGAGAAGTTTTTGATTATTAATATGCATGCACAATAAATTAAGTTGATTACTAGGGGACAATTTATGAAGTCCTTTACATTTAGACAGTCATTCATCTCATTAATATCACAAAAGGAATTTGCCATTTTTGGGTATTTATGACATTCGTATAATGATTTCATTTGTACTTGCGTTGTTATATCGTCTTACGCCTTGTTGATAGCTAGTCTGCGTATGAGTGACGCACTATGGTGCGTAGGGTAAAAACTTTTTCACCGTCTTCTTTGCGTGCTTTGACCAGTCCTCTTTTGAACCACACGTACTTGAATTTGTGATTGACTTTTAACTCGTGCTTGACATTCCAGAATAGTTGCTTGTGATGTTTTGTCATAGCTTCTCTAACGTATACGAAATTTTTGATACTTTCTTCGCTAGCAAGTACATTGGAAACGGTCAAGTTATGATGAGTAGTTTTTGAGTTAGTTTCAATAAAACTTTTTTTTTAATTTACTGTATGATGATGTTGTAATAACTTCCTTTCACTGCTATTTAATTAGTAAGTGTTGGTATACGAATTCGGGTGGGCTATCTACCACAACTAAAAAAGGAAAAAATAAACACATTTATAACAAAAAACAACTGACTTAAAAAAAAACTCCAACAAACTGAAAAAACTTTAATTTCGGTATTCGGTGACAAAAAGCGAAAATACACCGACTTCCGAAATTAAAGTTATTTTTGAAACAAAACTGGAAAATCACGGGTTTTTAAAGGAAACTGCTGGTGGCTAAAACTCACCAGCCAACTACACAACATACTGGTGCCTATTCATGTAGCGTGGAAGGTCGACTTCGCTCAAAGAAGGTTGTCAAAATAATGACCACATTACAAGATTTTTTGAGTAAACTACATTAATGTAGGTAAATAAAAAACACACACAAATCAATTATGGGAATACATTTATTGCAAATATTTTTTTGATAATAATTAAGAGATTCAGACAAAAAGTTGAGAGTGTTGAGACAAATGTAAGATATCGTGATTATCAAGTATTTTTAACAAAACCTTACTCTATTATGGCGGCAGCCGTGACATTTTCCTTTGTGCGCAAACTTAGCTCCGGCACACCTCATACTGAAAATAAAGAGAACGAATCAATTAATATGCGTTTTATATGGCTTCGTACACAGCGTGCCAACAATACGTATGGCGAACGAACTACCGGCTATATTGTACCGAGACTTATTAATAGTCTACCCTCAGCAATAAACAAAAGTATTACACATAAAAATATCAAATGTAAACTTAAGCAATATTATTTGAGTATTATTTAGGAATGACTGTAACTATTTAAATACCTACCTAAAGATTTTATTCATTGTATCGACAATAACGCATACTTATAAAATGCAAGATTGTTTAGTTTGATATAGACTCATGATAGCACAAGTTTAAACCTAAGTGGTTTTTGGTTGCTATGTAATAAGTAATCCTGTATTCTTTAGTTTAGATGATAAATAAATAAAAAAAAAAAACAAAATTATTTAAATCTAGTGTATGTATAATGGGTGGTCTTATCGCACAGCTACGAATTACACCAGGCTATCTCTTACAGACAACCTATGGATGGAGTGAAATAAGGGAGAGATATTTTATGTTTAAACTATAATTACTAAAACCTAACTGCTTTAGGCGCTATGTTAGGCTTTCGGAACTAAGTGTAAATTAACTTTAGGTACTTTAAATCATTCACAACATAAAAATAGACCAAGGGCATATTTTTTAAAACCACAGTGCATTTTCATTGCAGTTTATAGCCACAGCGCACATTACAGCCGCATCGCTCACCGGGCCGGAACGCACCGCATTTCAATACAAAAAAAGTGCGGTGCGACGCGCTTGTACTACGCGAGGTTTCATACAAAATGTACGAAAGTGACGTACAAAATGAGCCGTCTCTTTAAACAATTAATCTCTAAACAATTTTTCTCTTTGTTCGCTAAACTATAGAAAAATACAAACATAGCAATATTGCTCATCCCCCATAGCAAATAGCGTGATAATTTATAGCCTATAGACTGATCAGACTTATAAAGCTGCTCTTCTCCCGGATCGCCGGCCGTAAGGTGCTAACGTGTCCCCAGTGGTGTATCACTTCAATAACAATCTGTCTAGCCTTTTCCCAACTATGTTGGGGTCGGCTTCCAGTCTAACCGGATGCAGCTGAATACCAGTATTTTACATGGAGCGACTGTCTATCTGACCTCCATAACCCAGTTACTGGGTAATACGATACCCCTTGGTAAGACTGGTTGTCAGACTTTCGGGCTTCTGACGACCCGTAACGACTGTCAAAGATCCGAATGACAGCCGGTACCAACGGCTTAACGTGCTTTCCGAGGCACGGAGGAGTCTCGGTATGTAAAGATGGTCACCCATCCACAGACCAACCCCGGCAAGCGTAGCTTAACCTGATGGATCGACCCGTGCGACTGTTATTACTTATTACTACACTTATTTTTTAAAATCATTTAATAATTCAGTTCAAATAAATTTATTCAAAATAATAGGAGTGCATAATATAGGAAGAATTCTATCACAAAACACACTAAACGCTGGCAACTTGCAATTCCTCTGCCCGTCTGGTACTTAGCCTGACCAAGCTGCGCAAGCTCCACCTGCAAAGACACTACTAATGGGTTCGCTGATGAACAAATCTGTGTCTGAGGCCGAGCTTAATTTGGTGGGAAAATACCATCACAAGACGCCGCCTACCTATGTATTCCAATGCACTAAGCAGAGAAGAGATCTCCTTCTGTGAGCAACTGGAAAAGTTTAAAAACGAAATCAAGGAAATGATGTCTCTTTTTTCAACTAAACATGGCAATGAAATACAGCTGATGACCTCAACCTTAAACTCCATGTGTTGCGAGACCAGTGAGCCTGCTGTTCAGAGTAGACGGTGACACTTTGTATTTTAATTACTTTTAATACTAACAACCCTGTCGTGCTTATGGACTCTTTTGTCTGAAATAAATGATTTTTATTTTTATTTTATTTTTTATTTTAAATGAAATTCAGCAAACTTACCTCAAAATTGAAAACTCGATTACCTATCTCACAGAACAAAATGAGGAACTTAACAAAAGAAATTGCTCAGCTTGAGATCGAAAATAAAGAACACAAGAAATATATTACTCTATTAGAGGGTAAAATTGAAGAGATACAGATAGGAAGTCGAAAAACCAATTTGATTATCCAGAATGTTCCTAAGTGAAGCAATGAAGCTAAGGAAGACCTCGTGAACATGATTACCTGTCTTTCTCGCAACATATAATAGATTGTAAAATTGACAAATCGGACATCAAGGACATTCAAGATTACGTGGAAAAGATAGAGAAAGTCAGAATCAACCAATTATTGGTGAAACAGGGTCCACCTTCCTAAAGTTGTTATGAGAATGGGTAGAGCGTACTATGTGAAACACAAGTCTAGACTGAGTTGTAAGCACCTAGAATTTAATTCCCAAGAAGACACACCTATATTTTTTAATCAAAAATAAAATAAGTTGATTGTACTTATTGATATTGGAAGAGCCGAGTCTCCTATAATTAAAAGGAGGCTCCAATCACTAGTTGTTAGGATATTTACTTGTAGCAATAATAAACCATTTTTCATAGAGAATATCTATGCAAAATTTGAACAAAATCTATCCGGTAGTATTTGCGTGATGACATATATTCAGAAAAACAGACAAAAACTCTAAAAAAACTATATTTTCGACATTAGAATCGTTCCCAGATGCGTCGTAGCAACGTTCCCAGACCTCGTAGCAATTTGTTCTTTTTTTTTTTTATTTCATGTACAGTTTTGACTGTGGAGCTCGTGGCTAAGTAATAACAGCCGCACGGGTCGATCCATCAGGTTAAGCTACGCTTGCCGGGGTTGGTCTGTGGATGGGTGACCATCTTTACATACCGAGACTCCTCCGTGCCTCGGAAAGCACGTTAAGCCGTTGGTCCCGGCTGTCATTCGAGGATCTTTGACAGTCGTTACGGGTCGTCAGAAGCCCGAAAGTCTGACAACCAGTCTTACCAAGGGGTATCGTATTACCCAGTAACTGGGTTGTGGAGGTCAGATAGGCAGTCGCTCCATGTAAAATACTGGTATTCAGCTGCATCCGGTTAGACTGGAAGCCGATCCCAACATAGTTGGGAAAAGGCTAGGCAGAATGAATTTTGACTGCGCTACGATGTTATAATAATTATGCCTTGGCAGATGTAACAGTACCATGCTGAGAAGAGGCTATTTGGCCTCGTACAGGACTTTGTCTCTTCTTTTGTATACACTTTTGTTTCTATTCTTCTATGTTTGCACCATACAATTGAGTTTTTGTTCTGCCTGTGCGAGTCCCAATAAATACTTTTCATTCTTAAATTCTACGTTATGATGATGAGACAATTAATCTCGGGAAAAAATAAACATAAATAAATAATATACAAAACTATACATTAAAAAAGCCATGTGGTTGATCTTCAACGTGAAGGCTTGCCGAGGTCTACCGAGGCCGAGGCAAACCGACACTCCTCCGTGCCTCGGAAAACACCTTAAGCACTGGGTTCCAGCAGAAGCCCGATTGTCTGACAACAAGTTTTGCCAAGGTGTATCGTGTTACCCAGTTACTGGGTTGTGAAGGTCAGATAGGCACGAGCTACGCTCTATATAAAATACTAGTATTCAGCTGCATCCGGTTAGACGGGAAGCTGACCCCAACATAGCTTGGTAACGGCTAGGCAGATGATGATCAAACTTACTGGCAGGAGTTGCTGTAGGTGACTCCATTCGTGCCACACACGGGGTCGTAGACTGCGGGACACATGCAGCCTGTCCCAGTGCTGGTCACCATGGAACTCATCAGCACTAGGAATAAGGTGAATACTGAAAACAAAGATATGTGTGTTATGACTAGAGACCGGATTTTATGCGAATAAATGCGTATGTATGCATTTGTATATTTTGGCCATATTTACAGGTAATTGCGGACTATACCTAAAGTGCATAGTAAGTGATCGTGCATAATAATAGGTCTTTACCTATGAAATTGCCGATTTTCGATACCGGCCAGTGTGAAGATCAATATCTTTCATTCTATTTAGAATTCCAAATTTAAATTAATTTTATAATAAAGCATGACATTAAGGAGCTCGTGGCTAAGTAATAACAGCCGCACGGGTCGATCCATCAGGTTAAGCTACGTTTGCCGGGGTTGGTCTGTGGATGGGTGACCAGCTTTACATACCGAGACTCCTCCGTGCCTCGGAAAGCACGTTAAGCCGTTGGTCCCGGCTGTCGTTCGTGGATCTTTGACAGTCGTTACAGGTCGTCAGAAGCCCGAAAGTCTGACAACCAGTCTTACCAAGGGGTATCGTATTACCCAGTAACTGGGTTGTGGAGGTCAGATAGGCAGTCGCTCCATGTAAAATACTGGTATTCAGCTGCATCCGGTTAGACTGGAAGCCGACCCCAACATAGTTGGGAAAAGGCTAGGCAGATTGATTGATTAAAAAATCAGTTGTTCATTTGTTTTCCCGCCGGCGTTCGATTTTTCTGTAACCATGGAAAAATCGAAATTGCGCGCTATTTTCAACTATGAATTCCGTCGTAGCACAAACGCAACACAATGCAAGTGATCGCGCCCGTTCTGTAAATTGTAATCTCAACAATGAGCCCCGGAGAAAATTTTCAAAACCAACGAGGTGGTGAAAAAGGCCTTTAAAGAGTTTATCGATTCCCGTTTCCAGGAAATCTATAGCAGAGGCATCAACGAACTTTCATTAAAATGGCAAAAGTGCATTGACAACATTTCTTTTAAAAAAACGTTTGATCCGCCGTAATCACGGATAAGGCCGTAATCCACCACGCCGGCCCAGTCCGGGTTGGTAGATGTCATATGAACTCAAATGTCTTCGAATTTTTGGTTCTAATACATGCCAATGTTGAGCGGTTGAAAATACAAAAATGTACATACATAATGTAATATATAGGCATTATAAAAATACAAATTGTTAAAATGTACAGATCAAAGGCACAATTTTACTCCTGAGTAGTTGGAACAGTAAACACAAAAGAGAAAAACAAGCATTACCTATTGCGGGGCGGGGGGACAAACAAAAGTTACACCATATTATTCAGGTTATTGGTTTGTCCCCGCCTGCGATACCAAAATTAAATACTGGTACTGCTTGTTTTTCTCTCTTCAGTTAAGTATGTGTTTGTGCAGTCGGGTATTTTGTTTTTTGTTTTAAATATTTTTAATTTCAATCTCATTAGTTTTATTAATATTTGGTATTTCCAGATATAATATATAAATAATATATAGCCATATACAATTTGTTTGTTTCGTTTATTATGATTGGGCTACGGATTTTTATCAATTATTTAATTAACCAATTTATTATTCCTAATTAGATTTAAACATATAAAGTATATATTTTTGTAAACTCCTTCTAATTTCCATTATTTTGATACCCTACTCGATAGGTTTGGTTATATGTTTTTTTATTAACGTATTACAATTTCGCGCCAAAAATCCGCCATTTTGATTTTTTTAAACACCTGTCTAAGGACACTCAGGTTGTCATGACGAATAAAATGATCCCTTAACTGTCGAAATCCATTCAGCCGTTTGGAAGATACGAGGTAATAAAGAAATTTACAAATATATTTACAAGATAACGCGAAAAACATAACCCTTCCTTGGCAGTCGGCTAAAAAAAACTAAAAGTCATATAATCAACGTAGGCTGAGAATCAGCACTTTTTGAACGTCATAATGACATAAGACAGTCCCCCAAAACGCCCGCCCTTCACCACTTCCTAGTGTTTTCGCTGGGAAGAAGTGGCGCAACAAACTCCAAAATATATAGGTATATTTTATTATTTGAGATGGGTTTGCTCTTCACTGTAGTCTAGGTCAGAGGTGACAGAGACAATGTCGACGATAGAGTGAGCTTACCCAGATGAAGCCTGACTCTGTCATGATGTTTTGTGCCTGGACCATCTCATTCTGGGAATCTCGCTGGCCATCTGTGTTACGATTATCGCTATCGACTGCATCGATGAACTCGTCGTAATCATTAGAATCATCTTCATCCGTTTCTAACGAAGATTCCCCAGCAGGAACTAGGTGCCGATTAGATGCGATAACTTCTCTACCGCTGCTCAAACTCACACGAGAATGTTGAGGATTACTTTCCAGAGTCTCTACTTTTTCAACCAATGGATCATATTTACTAGTTCGATTATGGTTCCGCATTAATACTTTTCCTGGAACGTTTAGCCATGTAGGCATCGACTGACCATTTGAGGCAGAACATCCGCTCATGGGGCGTACTGTTTGTAGCCGTACAAAGAAGTGATCTTACAGAATGCAGAGTCTGCGTTAAAACTGACTCCCATTTGGTTATAGGAAGATCATGGCTTTTGAGACCCAATTGTACTGTTCTCCAAATAATTCCGTTGTATCTCTCCGTTTGTCCATTACCCTGACAGTTGTACGGTGTAGTGTAGCTCGTAGCAATGCCCTTCTGGTGAAGGAAGTATTTCATCTCTTTTGGAAGAAAAGAAGTACCACGATCTGACTGTACGTAACTTGGCATTCCAAATATAGAAAAATAAGTCAGTCAGTTTATTAATTACCGTGTTTGTACTAAAGTCTCAAGAATATTCGTCCACAATCATAAGGATATATCGATTGTCCCCAATGCCATCTGAGGGAAGTGGGCCTTTAAAATCTATCGATATTCTTTCAAATGGGGCCATCGCTTTTATTAGTTTTCCCATGTTTTGTTGAAAACGAGACTTTACTTCTGCACATATAGAACAATTAGCAGTAATACGTTTTTGCTTCGAACCCAATGGAGCATTCTCGTGACTCCAGGATGACACAAAGTTTTATGCAATTATTTGAATGCATTTTCTGAACTGCGTATAGAGGCTACTAATGGTGTATTGGCTCTTGATAAAGCATCAGCATCATTTATTCTCCTTTCCAGGGCGATAAAGTATGTCAAAATTGTATTCAGAAAGTTCTAATCGCCAACGTTGAGCTGACAGCCTTCCCCCTTACAGCCCTTTACGTTATGTGCAATATTGTCTAAACATGTCCCACTGCTTAGCCTAGTGGGTTGAGAAAATTGTAATTTTAAGTTATAACTTAACAGTGTATATTCAAAGTTCAAGGCTTGTTTATTTCTTTTAAAAGTGTTGATATTAAAGTCTCCACATAAAATAACTTTTTTTCTAAGTTTTAAACATACTAAATGTAATAATGTTGTTCAAGTTATAGTGAAATTTATTACAATAATAATGTTGTGTTCTGTCAGTTCTATCGCGCAGTATTCAATTATGTTATTTAGAGAATAATTATTTATATTTAACACTTTATACTTATGGCCAATCCTAGTTAAAATGCATGCGCCACCTCTTTTACATCCTCTAGAGAAGCTCGTTGCGAGCCTGTAGTTTGGAACGTTTAATAGTTCTTCCTGTTCCGGTGTCATAAAATGTTCAGTTATGCATACAACATGTATCCATTTTCTATTACTTTCTAGTTCTTCCAAATAAATATTACGGCTTTTGTTTAAGAGTCCAGCTATATTTTGATGGAGGATATGTAGGTTATTGTACACGAAAAAAGTTCGATTTTACCTTCCGGTTTAGGTTTGCACTGGAACTGTGGACAATATTTTCTTGTGTATTGCTGCTATTTAGCTGTCTATTCGTTTGACAATATAAATTTATATCAATCAAAATGTTACTCATAATATTCCTTATTCCGTATTTATTTATTCTGCCCGTAGTGTATGAAAACATGTCATGTGGTAGGTCACGATTGCTGTCGAAGACGTAAGCGTACTATTTATAATTCTGGTTGTCTAAATGTAGAAGGTTGTTGAACAATTCAACTTTGTGGTTGTATATTAGTGACCCTGTTTTATATTATATGTAGGGAGACAGATCACTATGTTGGTGTGCGTCACGTTTTGGAGAAATTCATGTAACACGTTTATTAAGTCTATATAGTTGTTATCATATGTATTAATATCATCTTCTCCAATGAGAAGTAGACGGTAGTCATTTAAGGTAGTCTTTTAATTTTTGTTCGATACCGCTTATGAGCCGCTTCATAGTATAGTTGTGCATTATGTAATGGCAGTAATTAAAGTGTTCGGAAAAAACTTCCTCAATTAACGGCGTGGATCCCTTGATTTTGCTACAGCTCAGGATGCATAGTTTGTTCTTTTGTGTAGACTTCAGTACTAAGTTTGTTGGTGATATAGGTACGTACGGCTATCAGTAGTTTGTGTTTGTTTACTTTGTTTGTTGGTCGTGCTCTCAAAACGATGTGGTTGTTGTTGTTGAAGAGATTAGGGTTGTATGCGCTCGGAAACACAGACGCAGGTAGTGAGTTCCACTCTTTTGCTGTGCGCATTTTAAAAGACATTTGGAAAAGCGTAGCGCGAATTGGTGGAATAGCAACTAGTAGGTATGGTACCTGGCAGTGCGTCTAGATGTCCGATGGTAGAAAGGGGCTGGTGGATTCAGGTCGTGGAGTTCTTGGGCACACTCACCGAAGTACAATCTGTAGAAGACCGACAAGCAGGCAACTTGCGGCGATGAGCTAAGCCGTGAAGCTTGGCATCCACCAGTTCTACGTCGCCAATGAGCCTCTTAGCTCTGTGTTCCACCGAGTCAAGCGCAGCTAGTTGGTACTTAGTTAATCCATCCCAAAGGTGGCCGCAATACTCCATGCAGGACCGGACTTGCGCTTTGTAAAGGATTAAAACCTGTCCAGGCGTAATGTATCGCTTCACCCTATTTAGGATGCCCAGCTTCTTGGCCGCTGTTTGGGCTTTTTACTCGATGGTGGCGCCAAAGTTGAGACCATATGTCAACTCCATGCCTAGGAGCTCTAAGCCGATCAGTTACGGGAACAGATGTACCCCGAAAAGTAGGAGTTTGGGCGAAACGACTCCTTTTAGCGGTAAAAAGACACCCCTGTGATGTGGTGGCGTTAAAAGAGACCAGATTATCATCACCCCACTGGGAGACAAGGTCAAATCTGTCCGCTCTACCATGGCCTCTCTCAAAAAACGAACTTCGACCCCGCTGGTTTTTGCGCTGGACAAGTATTATATCTCTCTGAAACTGTACTGTCATCTGCGTACCCAACAATACCGGGCTGAAGCAGGTCATTGATGTGCAGCAGGAAAACAGCTGCAGAGAGAACAGATCCCTGAGGAACTTTGGCATCAATAGCCATAAGTGCAGAGGAGCAGGCGTCAACGACTACTCTAATCGACCGTTCACTAAGGAAATCTGATATCCAGCTACCAAAACTGGCCAAGTGTTAGTAGTTGAAAAGCATTTATCCCAAAAACAAACTTAACATTGTAGTTGAAAAAAATGTTCTCCCATACATTGATATACGTTACGTTATCCCTATTTTTTTAATGTGAAAAACAATACAAATAACAATTTTCGGATTTTTTCCGTTACTTGTGCTGTGAGACAGCTTCTTGCCAAATTTCATGATGCTAGGTCAACGGGAAGTACCCTATAGGTTTTTATTCCCTTGTGAAATCGCAAAATATGCGAAAATATGCGACATAAACAGTCATATCTTTTGATCGCGTTGACTTACAAACTTATTTTTTTCACAGCTAAAAGAAACTATAGACCCGAGTATTTCATATAAATTTCAATTTAATACCTTTACGCGTTCTTGAGAAAAGGGGTCTTGACAGACAGACAGACGGACAACACAGTGATCCTATAAGGGTTCCTTTTTCCTGTTGAGGTACGGAACCCTAAATATCAGCTGGGATGCCATAAGCAGGAAAATTGCTTCGAGGACTTCGAGATGGCAAGAGATACGTGAGAGTAAGTGCTTCGCCGTGGTTCTCGATGGCTTCACCACAACAGTGCGTGACATACACAAGAAGATGCCAGTTGACCGTCCCCGGCGGATGATGGTCACTGAGGAGATCATTGTCTTTAAGGTAGGTCTGCAACTTATTGTTCATTGTTCAGTACCTTTTCCATAACCTTGCACAGAATGGAGGAAATGGCGATAGGACGGTAATGGGCAATGTCTGTACAGTCACCTTTTTTTTTAAATATACGATTTAAAAGAAATATCCTTAGATTTCAACTGGAGAAGGGCCAAAAAAATTAAAAATGTTGCCACATAACAAAGGCAAGATTTTATTTATTTTCATTTTAAAACAAAATATTTTTAAAGGGCTTACCCAAAGTAAGTTTCATGTTGTCTTTGCGAAATCACAATTTGATCACGACTAAATGACAAACATGTGTTCAAGTGTCTTTTATATACCAAGTAGCCGCGATAAGTCACGTTCACTTGGCACTACGGTATCGAGAACCGGCCGCCTATTTCCTTTCCCGAGTTTAGTACGAGTAGGCGACAGTGCCGTCCCGAAACGAGCATGGGTATGTAAATCTTAAAATACCAACAAAGCAGTGTTCCTGTGAACGCCAATAAGGCACGGTATTGAAGCGCGAAATACAGCTATTGATGTAGACAAAACAGTGAAAAACTGAACCCAATAATCTATCTCTATTATTTCCTTTAGATTATTAGCTGTCGGTAAATTTTTAATTGCGTGAAATTGTCATCAGTTATTTTTAATCATGGTCTGGCAAATGGCCTACCCAAATGTCCTTTCTTTGGTATTGTTCGTCGAATCGTTGAGCTCCTTAAGTTCTGAGTTGAGCTGCGCGATTACTGATAAATGCGTGCACTGACTGGACAGGTCCTCTCAATCTGTGTGGTTCTTTCCTCAAAAGACCATTTCAGACACCAATCTACATGGTCTTCACATGAAGTGACCAAGATTATGTCTGGACTTTATAAGAGACTGTGGCCTCTGAGTTTGTTTCGGCCTTTCTTCTCAGAGTAGTCAGATAGGAAACGCCGACCTCATCTAGTTTAAAAAAAAACATGATTGACTTGTAAAAGTGTTTGTACAAACCTACTTACAGAAATAAAATCATTATCATTGGTTAGGTTAAGTTAGATTAGAACTGTGAAATACCGCGCGCGATCCGAGCGAGCGAAGCGAGCGTAGTCGCGGGAGCGGCCTTTGAGCGCTATTTCCAAGTTGCTCGCAGCTAGGCAGGGTATTTATGCTGTTTGCGCTGTAGCATGGAGCGGGTGACAGTGCACAGTGTGTTTTTCACCCTAAAAATCGGACATGCCCTTTTTATTCCAATAATAGATGCTCTAACATGTTTGGAATGCGAGAGTAGAACACCCAGAGTTCAATTATATTTAAAACCAAAGTTAAAGTCGTTTTTATTATTTTTCTATGGAAACCAGAAAAACCACAAAAATATTAATATAAAAAAAACTATTGAATAATTCTAATATATTTATGTACAGTATTATAAAACACCATTTCGTCTTTATTTTAAGATAATACTTGTAATTTTAACTGCATTCAAATGGGTGTTATGGATTTTTTAGCTTCATTTCGTAATTTATTTTTATTTTTTTTATCTTAGCGAATATGGATTTTATTTCCTAATGTTGTTATTAATTATATCTTTATCCATTTAAATTCAAAATATCTAATCCATATCTAGTAGGATCTCGAAGATATCGGATTTTGAAAATGACGACCTAGGGTTGACACAAATCCAAAATGACAAAATATTTTCTAAAAAAATACCTAATTGTGAAGAGATGATCGTCATACGTAATAATAACGTTTTGCGCTTTTAGTGTAAGTTAATTAAAATAGAAGTAATTTTTCAAAATATTGTTTTTTTTTTTGAGGTAGTAGTAACCAATACCAAATAACCTATTCTTGTAATAGGTAGGTACTACGTGCAATATGGGTGGGATTAACTTGAACTTTTTCTCTGCATCATCCAAAGTTTGACTAGTAGAAAATTACTTTTATGCCTATAAAATTAAGTCCACCTTAAGCAATTCATTTACATTAACCGCTCAGGTACCGCGCGCGTGTTAATCATTATGCGCGCGGGGCCTGACCGATTAAAGTTTTAAATAAATGAATAAGAAAGACTTAGAAATTCAACAATACCATGAACGTTCTTTTTATTTTGCAATAATTGTAAGTATTTAAGCATAGGTTCCTTCTTCTTAATATATCGGAATATAAATATTGACATTAAAAGTGATTTTAATCTGATGAAGGAGATTATTTGGTAAAGGGAAGGGGTCCGCCCTCGTTAGGTTTCAACTAAAACCCTTTACTGTTAAATAATCTCTGGAGGAACGGGGGTGAGGCACCATGGAGCCGTTAAAGACCCATGGTACCACTTCGCCTCAACAGGAGTTGACCCAACCTGTTGAGGGATGTCTGTCCGGGCTCCGACCGGCTGACTTAATGCAAGGAGAGCAAGAGGGCGCCAACCCTCTTGTTGGTCAGCGAGTAGCAAATGAAGCTGTGGATACCGCCACAGCCGGTGCTCTTCAGTCTCCGAGAGTATCCGCAAATGCGCAAGGAGAACCTTTAACAACTAATTTTACCAAATTAAAAGCGTACCAAATACTTGTCGGCGCTGCTAAAAAACTTGGAAAAAATGTCCGACCCACTGATTTAGATATAAGCGATCGCATTTCAATTATTTTAGAAGCTCTGTCATTACCCTTAACTTACCAAACCAATAAAGACTTGCATAATTTAATCATTAAATTTACATCTAAATGTGAAACATTATACAAAAAATGTAATTATAATTATAATATTTTTATAAGAAAACACAAAAAGTGGCTAAACGAAGATTTTTGTAAACAGTGGTCTTGTGTGATAGCCGAACCTCTTCTTAGTAATTCTATTCTTGAACCTAGTCCCAGTTCTGTCCCAGATTACATTCCAAGCTTTGATTTATGTCCTGATTCTGAACCTGGTCCCAGTCACGTCCTTGATTCATATCCTGTCTCCGCTTCCATCCCCTCTACTGATTCATCTTTGATTCCCGGTTCTGTACCGATGAGTAGATATGATGATCCTATTCTTGAACCTAGTCCCAGTTCTATCCCAGATTACATTTCAAGCATTGATTTATGTCCTGTTTCTGAACCTAGTCCCTTCCATGTCCTTGACTTAGACCTTCCATCTCAATCAATTCCCAATTCGAACTATCCTATCCCTGAACCTGGTCCCAGTCACGTCCTTGATTCATATCCTGTCTCCGTTTCCATCCCCTCTACTGATTCATCATTGATTCCTGGTTCTGTACCGATGAGTAGATATGATGATCTTTCCTTAAGACAGAAACACAGAGCTCGAAAACGCTTGCAGGATTATTTAGAAAATGAGTCCCCTAATAAAGTAATATCAGTCTTTGCGAGCACTGTTGAAGTAGGAGGTAGAAAATTAAAAAAGAGCGTTTCCAAAGACCTAGAATTTATTTTTGATTCATGTGTACAGACTCCAACAAGACCGACAAAAATTGCTTCAAAAATTAGAACGCAACCGACACCTTATTCAGCAGATGAAACACTAGCTATTTATATTGACAGACAGTTTTCAGTAGAGACATACAAATTTTTACAACAAGATTTAAAAGCTCGTGGATTTAACGCCTTCCCTCTATACAGCCAAGTGCTCCAAGCCAAAAAACAATGCTACCCGTTACATCCAGTCCATGTATCTGATACAGAAGCTATTATACCAGTTTCCAGCCTAGTTTCTCATTCTTTCGAAAGACTAGTTCAATCGTATGACGCAACTTTCACTGACTACTGTAATCGAAAAGATACCAATAAATTAAATTGTATTTTTGAAGCATCTTGGGGGTTTGACGGTAGTACAGGCCAATCACTATATAAACAGAACTTTTCCCAAAATGAACATGACGAAAGTTGCCTTTTTGCAACTACTTTTATACCGTTGCAGATCAAAACAACTTGTGGACAAGTTCTGTGGCGTAACCCTACTCCACAATCGTATAGATATTGTCGCCCAATTCACATTCAATATAAAAAAGAAACGACTGATTTAATAATGGCTGAAAAACTATTAATACAAAATCAAATTGACCAATTAGACAGATTTGATACTAAAACTTTAAGTGGTCAAACTATATCTACAGAGTTTAAACTATATTTGACAATAATAGATGGTAAAGTCTTAAATATTATTACTAATACAATGTCTCAACTTCGGTGCCCTTTTTGTAAAGCGACTTCTAAAGAATTTAATAATTTAGAGTCTGTGTATTTAAAACCTGTCGATCAAAACCTTTTAAGATATGGCATAAGTCCGTTGCACGCCTGGATTCGTGTTTTGGAATTTTTATTACATTTAGGTTATAAAATTATTGTAAAGAAATGGAGAGTACCTAAAAGTTCCCCGGAAGGTGTTCTTGTCAATGAGAATAAAAAAAAAATTCAGGACGAAATCCGCAGTAAATTAGGGCTGCTCGTAGATGTGGTTAAGCCTAATACGGGTACGACTAATGACGGAAATACTGCAAGGATGGCCCTGTCTAATAAGTGTCGTACAGTATTTGCTGAAATTTTAGGACTACAACAATGGCTTTTGGATGACTTACATGTCATACTAGTAGTTTTATCAAGTGGATTACCTGTTAATGCAGATAAATTTGATGAATTTTGTAAATTATTGGCCAAAAAATACGTAGAAGAGTATTCGTGGTATCCAATGACCGTAACTCTACATAAAATACTTGTGCACGGCAAAGCTATCATAAAAAACTCTGCACTACCCATAGGATTGTTATCTGAGCAAGCTGGGGAAGCACGTAATAAATTTTGGAGGCACGACCGCGAGCACCACACAAGAAAATCGGATAGAGAAAAAACAATTTTAGACCTTTTCCATCGAGCACTTGAATCCTCTGACCCCTTTATATCGAATATAAGGCTTAATAAAAGATTAAATAAGCTTAAGCGTCAACCTCTTCCACCCCAAGCCCTCATATTGTTAGAGCCTTTTGAAGTTCCAACGGACGAAGAAGAAGCTGATCCTGAGGAAAATACAACCACTATGGAGAATGACCTCCCAGATAATTTTGAAATGTTATCTGAAGATGTGGATTTTGATGATTCGTAGTCTTCTGGGTTGTCCGATACTGTACAAGAATCAGATATTTGCACTTATTTTTTTACACCTTTCTGTATCTCAGACAATATCTATTGCATTGATCTAGAAATATAATTCTTAAAATACAAATAATAATTATTTACTTTTAACAAAAAGTAAAACCGCCTTCAAAACCCATAAAATAAACTTATAATAGATACGGTTTAGGAAGTCGGTGGCAGTTTTTCCTCAATTAAACTATAATAGTTTATTTTATGGGTTTTTGAAGACGGTTTTACTTTTTTGATAAAAGTTTTATTATTTCTTAATTTTTAGTACCGAAAAAAAAGTAATCTTCGATTTACAACAATCATAATAATTGATTTACACTCACAACTAAAATTAAATAAAATGCAGATGTAACAATAATACAGCACCTACACCCTTTACTGTATTATTGTTACATCTGCTTAAACATTTACAGTGTACAGGCGTTATGTTATTTTATGGAAGGGTGTAAACAAGGCATAGTCGTACGATTAAAGGAATCGCGGGCAATTTGCTGTAAGTTATTGAAGAGTTCCGTTGTCTGTCTCCGAAACTCTTCATCAGATCTTTACTAAATTTGTGTGGTACCATTTCAAAGTGAACTTCTTTCAAACAAAAAAAGAATTTTGCAAATCCGTTTACAAATGACGGAGTTATGCCCGAACATAAAAACATAATGTAAACATCCGAATTCAAAACCTCCTCCTTTTTTGAAGTCGGTAAATAATAAATAGGTAGCATAGCAAAAAGCGTAACAATCAATAAATTAGGGTAATCGCTACCTATGCAATCCGAATTTCTCAAAATATTTCTACAAAGTTTATTTTCCAAGAGAGGCAACCCTAAAATCATAGAAATTCTATGAGAACTTTAGAAGCATGTTTCTCCGAGATCCTACTGGATATGGACACGATTATTTTTTTGGGGTTTAATTGTATCTTAGTCAATGTAATGAGTTTAAAATAAAATCCATATTCGTTTGGATTTATCATAAAAAAAATAAAATCTTAAATTAAAAAAAAAGCTGATACTGGGTTTCCTTGCGGAGTTAAAGTCTTGTAAGTATAGTCAAAAAATGCCTAAAATATACCGTTAGTTGTGTATTGTAACAGAAATAAGAGAAACTTTTCCTGAGACGAGATATTTTCAGATTTATCAAAATACCTAAAAATATCAAAATGGCTCTAACTTTGGTTCTAAGTATATTTGACCTCCGGGTGTTCTACTCTCGCATTTCAAACAGTTTTCAGCATCTATTAATGAAATAAAAAGGGCATGTCCGATTTTTAGGGCAAAAAACACACTGTGCAGTGTCAGTATCGCATGACTAGGTCAGTGACAAGCAATTCAATTTTTTCGATAAAGATTCTCACAGTAAAAATCTCGTTCTCTTTATTATAATTTTAAAATGTCTTTGACATAATTATCATGAAATTTATTTTAAAATATGTATTTAATACAAAACGTTAAAAAACACACTCAAAGCACAAACGATATTTATTAACAAAAATGTTTTATTTTCGTGGTAATTTTTTGCCATGCGCGGTGCGTCGGCGTCCATTTTGAGTCAGTACGAGCGCTACGTCTAACAACAAAATATTAAAACTACATACAGTGAACTTCTTTTTCTATAAAATATATCGATGGATATATCGAGTACCCATCATAGCAATATATCTATCACTAAACATGCCTATGGAGTTACGTTACACGCGTAACACATTGCTTAATTTTTCTTTCAATTTGATTTTATTTTTAGACATAAAATTTTGATAGGGTTTTCAGATGAGAATATTTTCTTGTTTCATACTTTTTAGAGCGTGATTTTGCAATAGCCAGGTTTTAGTTATTAAAATTATTTTTTATTTAAATTATTTTGATTATTCATTGGGATATATTTATTATTTGTTTAAATACAGTAAAATATATTATACATTATGTACAAGTATACAGTAAAAATAATAATATAAATAATACCTATATCCCAATGAATAATTAAAATAAAAAAAATATATTTTGGGGTTATAATTTCGTGGTAAAGTATTTGCAGGGCTACTTTATAATAGGTTGGGGAAAAAGTTTCTTCGCATTTTTTAAGAAAATTCAAAACATTTTTTAATATAGTTTATTTACATTTAACTAAAGTATGAAGGTACCATTTTGTACGATAACTTTTTGCCATCTTGTAGGTAGGGACATGGGTTGTCTATTGTTTGCCCGAAGATTATATGCCATAATCATCATTTTCCCGAATTTCATTTACCCGAATTTCATTTGCCCGAATGTTTCATTTGCCCTAAAAGACATATGATATACTTTTAATTGCCCGAATTTTAGATACCATAAGATACGAATGCCATAAGTATTGTTTGCCTTATTTTTATGTGCCATAATAATTATTAGACATAATATTTAAATGGCATAATATTTAAATGGCATAACAATGTTTGGTATAATAAGAATAAACTTATTTATTCTGTGCATGGTTTTTTTTCTGTGCATGGTTGATGGTGGGCTAGGTCGACGGAGCCCCGCTTCGCGGGGCTCCTGCTTCTGTGTGGTTTATAAAAAAATAACCACGAAGGGGATGGCGGGGTCTATTCGCTCGCTTCGCTCGCTCACACGACCCCGCCATCCCCTTCTAACCTAACCTGTCCGAGTCGGGGTGCCCTAAAGTCCCAATTGCATCCAATTTCTCTTGATATAAACAACCGTTACACACCCGATGTCGATGGCAAATTATGTTATGGCATATCATAATTATGGCATGTGATAATTAGGGCTTACAATGATTATGACAAATGATGTTATGGTAAGTGACTTTATGGGAAACAATGATTCTGGCACGTGACTAATATGGCAAATGAGAGTAGGGCAAATGAGTATTATGTCGTATGATATTATGGCTGTTGACTATTATGGCAAATGATATTAGGGCAAATAAAATTCGGGTAAACGGCGGTATACTAGGGACATGATCCCATTGCTATAGAAATTTTGGGACTTCTGGTCAAAATACCGCGACAAGTGGTTCTGGCAGTCAACTCGTGATGTTAACCTGACACTGCCTAAAGAATTCTGAAGAGATCGAAACAGGTGGAAATCTGAAGGTGCAAGGTCAGGACTATACGGCGGATGCATTAACACCTCCCGGCCAAACTCTCTTAATTTTTGCTGAGTGGCTAAAGATGTGTGAGGTCTAGCGTTATCATGATGAAAAACCACACCCCTTCTGTTGATTAATTCCGGCCGCTTTCTCTCAACTTCTTGCTTTAATCTCATCAGTTGTTCGCAGTAGAGTTCAGAATCGATGGTCCTGCCTGGTGGTAACAGCTCATAATGAATAATACCCTTCCAATCCCACCACACACACAGCATCACCTTGTTGCGAGTTAACCCGGGTTTCGCCACAGTCTGTGAAGCCTGACCGGCCTTTGACCACGACCTTTTTCGCACGTTCTTGTCATATGTGATCCACTTTTCATCACCAGTTATCAGCTTCTTCAAAAATGGTTCGGTTTCATTACGTCGTAATAAAGAATCACACATGAGTACACGGTTCATTAGGTTTCTTTCAGTGAGCTCGTGAGGTACCCAAATGTCGAGCTTTTTTGTGTACCCAGTTTTTTTCAAATGCGCCAAAACTATTTTGTGGTCAATTTCCAGTTTTCAGCTACGTCGTAACTGCTGACATGCCGATCTTGCTTCACTTTTTCAAAAATGGCATCCATTTTATCCGTAATAGGGCGACCAGAGCGACGTGCATCCTTGACATCAAAATTTCCGGATTGAAAACGCTTAAACCAAATTTGTGCTACTCTCACAGACACTACACTAGGTCCATAAACATCGCAAATTTTTTTCGCGGCTTGCGTTGCATTTTTACCTTTTTTGTAGTAAAATTTTAAAATGTATCGAATTTCTTCATTAGATTCACTCATCTTGACGGTACCAAAAACAAATGAAAATCACACATTTTCCTAATTTGAATTTGGAATTATATTCTTTAAAATTTAAACTTTCAATGATACCAAAACCAGCCAGATACAAATAGTATAACCAAAGAGATTTTATTACAAGTTCATACATACTATAATGCGAAAAGACTTTTTCCCCAACCTATAATATTTTTTAAAGAAGAATAGTTATATTAATGTATTTTGGGTAGGTTTGGAGAGAAAATAATATGTTTGGCTCACATCTGAGGCGTGATCAAAAAAAATATTCATAACTAGCAGTGCCCGCGACTTCGTTCGTGTGACTGTCAGAAAACAGTAATGTGCTGCATAGAGATCCATAAGGTGGCTGAGAACAAACTGCCAAAAAACTCGTGTTATTTAGGAAAATGCTTCTCTATGCACAATGTTAGCGGTCGAACAACCAGGAGCGTACACAAAAAGTTTGCTAGGGTTGTTCGCACGAAAGAGCTACATACAGTCGGCCGTGGGAAAAGCAACCAATACTAAGATCCACCCCCGCAACGGACAATGTCTGGGCCTGAACTTTGTTAAAAAACTACCTCTTGTGACTGTCCTCCTCGTGAACGTACCACTTCCATTAAATAAATACCTCGGTATTCTTATCGACTACCACCTAACATTTAAGCAACATTTATCCAACCTTTCTGGCAGAATAAGATAACTCATCCACACCATGCGTAGACTACGAGACTGTCTACCCACAGACACACTACAACAAGTCTACCTAGCGCTATGCCATCCATAATTCAGTATTGCATCAGCGTGTGGGGTAGTGCTAGAAAGACCTACTTGATTGAAGTAGAACGAGCACAGAGAGCGCTTCTTAAAGTAACTTTTAAGAAGCCCTACCGGTTCTCTACTGACTTACTCTATCGTGAAACTAGAGTTCTTAGAGCCCGCCAGCTTTTCATTCTTTCTGCTTGCACCAAAACTATTAAAAGCAGACCCGACTTCACATCAATCATAAGCAAAAGAAACTACAAAATTCCAACACCTAGCAACACCCCATTGCTAGCTAGACGCTCCCCAACTCACTCTCTCATTAATACATACAATAAAGTCTGCAAACTCTGTGAAATTAAAAATACTACCTCATTCAGTTGTAAAAAAATAATAAAGAAAATGTTGTATAACTTTGGTTTTGATGACACGGAACAATTAATATAAATGCCCTGACCTGACACTGAATCAAACGACGCCCAATGGGCTCAAATACGCACACATACATACTCACACACCCACACAACACACACACACACACAAAACACACACATCACACTTACACAAACATTCCATACAACACCTGAAATCACCTTTCTAGTCTCCACTCTGGAATCTGTACCCCGAGCCCCGAGATACAGACTGTCTAGTATGGGGCTCACTAGTAAATAATATTTGGCAACGTAGATATCCTAGTCCTAACTTAACTAATATTGTAAATGCAAAAATAAGTTTGTTTGTTTGTTTGTTACCTTTTCACGCCTAAACCACTGAACCGATCTTCCTGAAATTTTGCATATACGTTGTGACCTGTACTGAAACGGACATAAGGTACCTTTCATCCCGAAAAAAGTAATGTTCCCGAGGAAAACAACAATAACATCATTTACGATAATAGATGGCGCCACGTGTCTTACGAGGCATGATTGAGTTATATTATTGTGGAAACTTAAGTAGTATGTATATATATATATTTTTTTTGATGTAGCTAATTCATTTTGTGAGTCTAGAGTGTCGATAGACCGGTTTTTCATAATACTTAATACTATAAATGCGAAAGTGAGTTCGTTTGTTTGTTACGCTTTTACACTGAAACCGCTGAACCGATTTGGATGAAATTTGACACATGGGTAGACTATAACCTGGGGGCCGATTCTACTAAGAAAATTGTTAAAAAATCGCAATTGAGTGGCAGCTGAACCACGGCTTTTGAGCGTTTTCGCATTTTACTAATGTAACAACCATCCAACTGCGGTTACGTTTCAGTTCAGTCTCCGATCGATCGAAACAATCTCAAAAGCTATTCTGATAACAAAACCGAACATGAGCGTTTGAGTTTGAGTAATTTATGCGGCCTACCCCAATGTCCTTTCTTTGGTATTATTCGTCGAATCGTTGAGCTCCTTAAGTTCTGAGTTGAGCTGCGCGATTACTGACAAATGCGTGCACTGACTGGACAGGTCCTCTCAATCTGTGTGGTTCTTTCCTCAAAAGACCATTTCAGACACCAATCTACATGGTCTTCACATGAAGTGACCAAGATTATGTCTGGACTTTATAAGAGACTGTGACCTCTGAGTTTGTTTCGGCCTTTCTTCTCAGAGTAGTCAGATAGGAAACGCCGACCTTATCTAGTTTAAAAAAGAAAAAAAACATGATTGACTTGTAAAAGTGTTTGTACAAACCTACTTACATAAATAAAAATCATTTATAACCAATTCCGATTGACAGTATGCTACGCAATTGCCCAGCAGTTGTTGTTCTTTGTTTTATTATAGGAATATTTTTTCTGTTTAATTCTCATTTTTTACCAATATTAAGTCACGTATTATATACAGACAACTACACCTATTTTTAGAAGTAGACTCGGACATATAGGTAGCGTTAGTCCGTGTATACATCGGACAATCAGCGCGGTCACCTGTTGTAAACTAAGATATCAGTCACGTTGCCGGTTTCATATCGGCTCTTTAAATTTGCGTTGTTTACTGCCAACAACAATGATAAGTCACGTCGGTCAGCGTTACAAATAAGTTAATCAAGCAATTAGGAAGTCCCGCATAGAAGCGGAAATATGGCAGTCGACTCATTTAGTTTACTTTTTTAAACGATTTCAAAAAAAAGAGAAGGTTCTCAGTTCGTCAGAATCTTTTTTTTTTATGCATGTTCCCCGATTACTCAAAGACGGCTGAACTGATTTGTAAAATTATTTTTTTGTTTGAAAGGGTATACTTTCTAGTTGGTCCCATTGTCATCAGGTCAGGATCTGATGATGGAATCCTGGTGAAATCGACGGAACTCTTCAAATATTATAGGCACACCTATAGGGATTTGGGTATTTTTTATAGTAATTCGTGCATTTGTTCTTGGAAAGCACTATTTGGTCAAGTGGAACTGATGAGTAAGATCACAGATGGCCACTGGAACTACTCAATAGTAAGTATTTTACGGGTTGTTGCGGGTATTCGATTAGGTACTTTATTAATGGTTGCTAAGTAATTTATGCTCGTCACAATGCTTATAGTGATGTGGAGTTCTCCTGGTACCTACTTTTTGTAAAAAAAAACTTTATAACAAAAACTAAAGCCGACTTCTTCGGTTATGATCATTTCTTGTGTCACACATAACATCGTAACATTATAAAATAAAAAATAAACTTTTTAGCAAAAAATAAAACCGACTACAAATGAAAACACTACAATGAATGAATGAATGAATGAAATGCACCGACCCCAGCGTGGTTTGACCAGACTCGATTATTCGAATGAACCCAAAGATTCACACTAGCCCCTGTTGCCTCATGTTACATGGTGCAACAGGGATCATTGCGTATCAAAGAGTAGACCGGGGGGCGCGATAATGGTAGGGAAGACAGGCCCTTAGGATATGGATAGGGATTATCGCCTACCCGGTATGCACCGTTTAATAAGCTTTGGAATTGTGGAGAGACAGGTGACATAATTATGGATGAGCTCTTTTACGACGTCGCCGCCGGGTTGCTTCTATTCCAGCTTCCCCGGTGAATCTTTTGCCGGTTAAACTGCGATTTCGACTCTTTATGTCACTGCTATGCTGTATTACACGTTGCTGTTTCCAATTTCTTGGTCTGAGGTTTCACTGCTATCCGTTTCCGGTTTCTTGTAGATCTCATTTGCAGCCTTTTTAATCTTATTTCGTTCTTCAGCCATATCCACCCAAAAGCTGTTTTCATTATTGAAGTAGATCATGTCTTGCTTTAGGTTGTCCTTCCATGTGTAAATAGGGCGGCCGACTTTTTTGGTTTTAGCCTTGTACTTCATTGCGGCATGTAACAGATGCGGTTCGCGACGCCTGTGGACATGTGCGAGATAGCACATCCTGTGGTTCTTGATGCGTTTGGTTACAGTTTTTCCCTCTAGGATTTCATGCATTTTCTTTTGTCTTGGCTTATTCCTTGCGTGATTAATCAAGTCTCTCATGATAACTCTTTCATATCTTCTCAGTCTTGATCTGTTAGTTTTAGTAAGTGCCGATACTTTCAAACCGTGTGTCATACAAGGTACGATCACCATTTGATACATGAGTCTGGCTAATTTCCAGTCCATCTTTGAGTTTATTATGAATGGTACTAGAGATTTAGCGTTTCTAGTGGCCTGTTCACAACGTTTTTTAATTGTGCTTTTCCTCCTTAAAGCAGATGTTATGTAGGTGCCTAGATATTTAATTTCATTAACTGTAGTTAACTTTATCCCATTAATGGATACGCAGGTCGTTTTCTGTGAGGCTATGGGATCCCTAATTAATATTTTTGTTTTTGTTTCATTATTTGGAGACCGACACTAGCTAGTAGGGGTTTAATATGGAATACGATACCTTCTAGCCCTTTTAGGTCGTCAGTAATGAAGATAAGGTCGTCTGCGAATGATAGTACTAGGCGGAGATTGATTTCATGGTCTAGTGAAATTAGTTGTTTCATCTTCAAGTGTTCTAAGGACATCATCCATTATCAATGTAAAGAGACGAGGGGATAGAGGGCAACCTTGTTTTATACCTTTCCCTTTAATGATCCAGCTGCTTTGCTGGCCATACCATTTGATGTATGTTCGTTCATTCATGCAAACCTTGATTATCATGTTAGCTAGTGACTTGTTGGTCCTTTGTATTAAAATATCCCGCAGTGCGTTGAGGTCTACATTATCAAAAGCTTTTTCTATGTCGAGAGCGAGTACATAAATCCTTGTACCAGCACGCCTTTCTTCGTCCAATACCCTCTTGAGTGTAAAGATGTGATCATCTGTTGACCGATTGTTTAAAAAGGCAGCTTGGTAATTGCCTAATTCTTTTATTGTTTCGTCTAATTTTTTTAGTAAGTAGGAAGCATAAATTCTGTAACCTGTATTGCAAATCGATATGCGGCGATAGTCGTTAGAGTCTTTAGGATTATTATTTTTCGGAATTGGTACCTGCACTGTCTTTAACCAGGTGCCAGGTGCTTCGTTCTGGATCCAGGCTGTGTTCATATGTTTGGTGACCGTTTCCTGTAATATTCGGGGCATCGCGTTGTAAAGCTCGATCACCACTTGGTCTGTACCTGGAGCTGTCCCGTTTCTCATGTTGTTAATTATTCCCATTACGTCATCCACAGTGGGTCCTATGTTTTGGGCGTCGGTTATTGCCTTTTTTATGCTAATCGTTGGTATAGCTGCGCCCTCAGAATTTTTTAGGATTTTCTCCCATTTGGACATCGGAATGTATGCGTTTCTTTTACGTCGTTTTGTTTGTTGTTTGTTTTTCCTGTAGAATAAGTACAGTACCTGCATGCGTTTTGAAGGGTGTTTTTTCCCCAGTCCATTGAAGAAGGCCCTGCATGCTTTTTGCTCTTCTTGGTATTTAACTATTTGAAGTGTAGCCTGACATTATTTTACATGATTACGTCTATTGTGGTTAACTGGTTGCCTTCTTTGTAAAAATTTAGCCTTTTGAAGGTTAGCAAGAGCTAATCGGTGGTCCCTGGAGTGAAACGACTGGAAGATCAGAGTTTCCTGAGCAGCCGCTTTTAATAGTCCAGTTATAGTATTCCATGGTATTTCGATGTTTATGTCCGTTGGTTAGATTCCTATATTTCCTAGTTTTTTGATTATGCAATCTTGGTATTTTGTTTTGGTGGATTTGCTATTTAGAGTGGCGTAATAGCACTGTTTATAGTTGAACTGTTTGGCCTCGTCGATTGTTGTCTCCTTCGCATCTAGCGTTTGACTTTGTGCCTTATGTTTGGAGGTTTGATTTTTGTTTACTATTTGATTTGTTTTTAACTGCCCCCAGATTATTTTGTGGTCGGAGGTGCCCCTAGCGGCCCATTCCCCTTTAATAAATTGGAAGAGTTTTACTGTTGCCTGCGGCGTAATAATGTGATCTAATTGAGATTTCTGATTGCCCTTTGACCATGTTATCCGGCATGATGTCCTAGCTTTTGTTGTTTCTATTTGCAGTTTTTCCCTATTGGCTATGTCCATTAACATTTTCCCGTGACTACAAATGAAAACACTACAAAGTGAAAAATAACTTTAATTTCGGTAGTCGGTGTCTTTGGTTTTGTATTTTCGTTTTTTGCCACCGACTTCCGAAATTAAAGTTATTTTTCACTTTGTAGTGTTTTGATTTGGAAGGCGGTTTTATTTTTTGTTAAGAAGTTTTTATTTTTTACTTTTTAGTGGTTCACATGTGCTTACCCCTTCATAGCGTACCGGCGTGATGTTATGTTACGAAATGGTGGAAACAATAGACATACATGAGATTTCAGCAATCCCGGGCCATTTGCTATCATTTATTGAGGAGTTCCGTTACCTATCTCCGAAGTTCTTCATCAGATCTTCAAATTGAAATGGGACCACTTCGAGAAAGTACTCTTCCAAAAACTACCGAAATCGGTTCAAGTGTGCCTATAAAATTTGAAGAGTTCCCTCTATTTTTCCAGGATCCCATCATCAGATCCTGACTTGATGATCATGGGACCACCTGGAAAGTATACCCTTTCAAACAAAATAAAAAAAAATCAAATCGGTCCAGCCAAAAAAAAGGTTCCGACGAATTGAGAACCTCCAGCTTTTTGAAGTCGGTTAAAAAGGTGATGAGCAGTTCACATTAGAAAATTGTAACTTAAATAAATTACAAACTGACCCACTAAAAAGTGAAGTGTGATAATTATTAAAAGGATAAAGCTATCTATTTTACATTTAGTTTCATAATAGGACATTTCCAAGGAAATGGTAAAGGCAAATATTACTGTAATATATATATATATATATATATATGTTCCAACATACTGTAGATGACTTTATCTACTTCATAATAAAAAAGTTATTATTCACTTCAAAGTGAATAATAACTTTAATTTTGGAAGTCGGTGGCAAAAAAACTAAAATACAGATCCAAAGGCACCGACATCCGAAATGTCAATGTCAAAAACAATACTACACTAATTTTAAAATCAAATAATAAGATTATGGCAGAATCATCAGATATTGTGAATCTTTTTGCCCAGCAGTTCAACCTTAATTCAACAACTATTACATGCACAGGGGCTGCCATGGATATTCTACGTAAAAGTGCAAAAAGAGTAACCAATGATCTTGTCCTAGACCCTGTCCCACTCCCTCTGAGATATTCAAATTGGTGGAAAAAATGGACGACAAAAAATCTTGTGGCTATGATGACATAAATATATCAGTAATAAAGGACAATATAGACGTACTAGCGGAACCTTTAAGCATTTTTTATAATAATTGTTTTGATAAAGGTATTTTTCCAGATCAAATGAAGATTGCCAAAATAATACCTGTACACAAAAAAGGTTCTAAAACAGACCCGAAGATGTACAGACTAATCTCATTATTACCTATTCATTCAAAAATGCTAGAAAAGCTAATTAAAACTAGATTACTCAGACATTTCAACCTAAATGGAGTGTTAAGTAGAAGACAATTTGGTTATCAGAAAAACGTTGGGACACAAGATGCAATATCAACTCTAATTAAGGACGTAGTTAGCAGATTGGACGACAAACAGAAAGTAGCTGGGCTTTTCTTAGATTTAAGTTCAGCATTTGACACGGTGGATCATAAACTACTGCTGGAAAAACTTGAGCACTACGGTGTCAGGGGTAAAGTATTAGCACTTCTCACGTCATATTTGAAAAACAGGAAGATGTTCGTGGAGGTCAAAGCAGTGATGTCACAGACAACTTCCTCAGGTAAAAATAGTCCATGTGAATAAACATACAGGTCCCGATTGTCTCCTGTGCACACTGGCGTACCACAAGGCTCCATACTGGGCCCGATATTTTTTATCGCGTTTGTTAATGACCTACAATACAACACATGAGGGAAAAAGCTGCGGGATCTATCCAGCTTGTGGTGTTTGCCGACGATACCAATGCGGTTGTTTCGGCTGACAATATAATCGATCTTAACTCCATAGTTAATCAAAGCTTATATATCTTCCACAGGTGGTTTGCTGTTAACAGTCTTAACGTTAATGCCAGCAAGACTAATGTACTGCTTTTTCGTTCCACTTCAAATAATAAAGATAGCATTAACTGCGTCATAAATGGAGAAACAGTGAACGTGGTCCAGTTTCTGGGAGTTTATATCGATAGCCAGTTAAAGTGGAAACAAGAGCTAACATACTTAGAGAAAGCAATCAGCTCTGCCTGTTACGTACTTAGAAGTCTAGGAAACGAGGTAACCACAAAACATTTAAAAATGGTCTATTACGCATTAGTTGAGTCAAAACGAAGATACAGCATACTTTTCTGGGGAGGAAGTTATGATTACAATACTCATGTGAGTTAGACCTACGCCCCTACAGGTGATGGAGATAAATGACAACTCTTAATGTTCACGGAACCTTTAAGACGTTTATTTGATCAACTCGTTACAAGACCTACTTAGTCCGAGGCGTGAGGCTAACTGCCTCAGTCGACAAGCCCCGCGTCGCACTATAACAATAATCTGCGGCGTCAGCCCCTTACATCATTCCCCCCCCCCCGTCTTTTTTTTTTACAAGAAAAAAAATAAATAATAATAACTTATTTTCTAAATTCACATTTGATTGTATAAGTTACTCATACTTGGGTCTAAAGTTTCTGTTACATACTCTATTTGTTTACAATCTTTACATTGTACTCTGTGCTGACTTATTAATAAAGTATTTTTCATTGGTACATTAGCTTTCTTTATTTCCTGCCATTGAACATTATTTCATATTGGTTATCTTATGTTTGATACAAATAAAAGTTAAGATCTTTAACATTTCAACTGACATACATTATCTTGTACAATCGCTATGAGTACACTGTGGTGTTCTTTTTCTTATGGCTAGACAAAACAAACAATAATCACATTATTGGAGACCACACTTAAACATTAACATTACCTCGGCGACACCGAAAACATACTCTGGATTACCTACATAGATCCATTATCGAGACTGAAATTAAAATTAAAAATAGTTCTAACGAAATAACATATTTATCCTGTGATTCCTTTGATAAATTCACACAATTACACAAATGTATTCTGACCTGTATTCTTTCCCTTAACAACTGTGGGATAGACCTGGTTTGAATGACCTAAACCAACATCTCTTAACCGTAGCTGTTAATTCAGTTAGATCATCTATACCTATTGCCTTAAAAATACCTTATTCTAAGCGTAAATGGTCCTTTAGTCGACCTTATGGTGTCTGCCCTTTAGACACTATACATCCGTGATTATTCTTATTTAAGGGTAGTTGCCATAATGGTATACTCTGCTATACTCAAATTAACACCGCTTAGGGCCGGCAGTACCCATTATGACAACGCCAACACATAAGCTTTTGTAATTCAGAAAAGAGCAGTCAGAACAATAGCTAGAATTCAACAGCAACAATCATGCAAGCCTCATTTTAATGACTTAAAGATTTTGACAGTCCAAAGCTTGTACATTTTGGTCCTACTTAGACGCTTATCTAAATATATCTTTGAATATGAGACCGAAGGTGAAAGGCAAAAAAGGGAAAGCACAGTAAACGCTCAAAAGTCCATAAGCATGCTAAGGATTACATTGCTATGAACTGTGCGAGCACGAACCAGTACGTGTGCGCGTATGAGCCAACATTCCGCAGATAACACACACTAATGAATTGTCGCATGTCGTCGTACTACGCGAAATAACATTATATTTCTGTTGAATTTAGAATAACTCGTCATAGTGGCGACCTGTTCTTACCATTGCATTGCTAAAATTCGCATAAACATAACATGTGCTGGTAGCTGTTTGGGCTAAGCAATGGTTTCACGATCAATGAAGTCTGAGTTCGAATCTTAATCACAATGTTGGACTATTTTTTGTTTCTTTGGAACCATAATAATATATTTCTATCTTAAGCAAAAATTTGTTAGATGTTTATGTTCATTTATTATTTATTTTTATAAGAAGTTAAATATTAGTTATTGTATTATTATTTAACTATTTTTGTGATTTTTAATTTATTTTTTCGGTGTTGGAAGGTTTAAATAAAAAAGTCGTGCTAACAAAAATGTTAATTCGTTTTATTTACTTATTTATAAAATTAACAAACTTAAGAGAATTGTGACGTTACATTCCTACTAGATAAAAGAAGTTTTTTTGTAACCGTTCATAGGATTTTTGTTGTATACCCACTTAGTCAATTCATAATAACATAACAAAGAAAGGATATTCTAATAACACATATATAATGGTCAATACCTATTTAGTTTTCTATGATCTACCTTTCTAACTTTACGAAATGAGTGACCAAGCGAACAAGATAAAGAATATTATATTTCTGTCCCATTACTTCCAATCAAGTAAAAACTTACAAAAAGTCAAGTACTGCGTGAGATTTGAACTCACGGCTCACTGATTCACGCATCTATCTGTACGCGCTTAACCGCTAGGTCATCTTTACACATGTAATAACTTTGAAATTATGAACTACAACCAGTTGTTGACGACAATAATTTTCCATGTTTATGTTCTTGGAAATAGAAGGTCTTAAGTTAAACTAAACGCCATACTATTGCTTTGTGAGTTTGCTTATCGACTTTTGGTCGCGACTGTACAAGAAGAAAAGATCTCCAGATGGAGCAAGTGCCTCACCTGAACGTTGCAAAGCAGAGCGCCTACCACAATTCATTAAAAATGTTCAATAAACTGCCGACAGAAATAAAAAGTCTAGTGTATACAAGTGGGTTTCAAAATAAGCTAAAACGGTTCTTGTTAGATAAGTGTCTTTATTCTATTGATGAATTATAAAATTAATACAATGTAAATGTAACTCGAGTAACCTATTTAATTTTATTGACTTGAAATGAACATTTTATTGAATTTTATGAATTGACTTGTGACATTAATTTTGATTTTTGGCAGTTGTTACGGGTCGTCAGAAGCCCGAAAGTCTAACAACCGGTCTAACCAAAGGGGTATCGTATTACCCAATAACTGGGTTGTGGAGGTCAGATAGGCAGTCGCTCCATGTAAAATACTGGTATTCAGCTGCATCCGGTTAGACTGAAGCCGACCCCAACATAGTTGGGAAAAGGCTAGGCAGATTGATTGGTACGCAAAATCATAATGAATAATAATCATATCGCCATCTTCATATCACTTAATAGTTTTTAGTGCTACGGCTACTGGAGTCTCTTTAATTTGCTAGCCATACGTTATGACCAACTATTAATAAGAACAGAATTAAAATCGGATATTGAACTACCACCGCCCATGGACATTAACTAATAGACCCAAATATTACTACAATATTTAAAAAATGAAGATTTTAGATGAATAATGATATTTACCGAGGCTGTGATATAACATATTAATAAGTCTGACATGGTTCGAATATGATTTAATAACTCATTTTAAGCTCCATTAGTGATTTAGTTTTTTAGTTCTACTTTAAACCTCTCTCCTGCCACTGCTGTAGACTTGAGCCATGCACGTCGTCGTCTATGACAAAGCACATTGTCCTACGCTGGCATAGCGGACATATATTATGTACAGACACGAGCAGGTCAACCTAACCGAAACTGTCAGATTTTCCCAATCAACCTTATAAAGTCGAAAATCTATTAAAGAAATCTGACAGATTGTAGTAGCTTGATGTGCTGGCGTCTGTACGTTCGCGTCATTCTTATAGTAGAGGATCCGTAGAGGAACGACCTTCATCCATCTGTTTAATGGATGAAAAATATTTTAAATCAAAATAGGTATGTTAAAAAATATATCTCGTGTGGGCTGGCGAAAAAGTTCCTGGCCAGACTATGATATTAATTAAAATTCAAAATGGACGTTTTTTTACAATTTACAATGCAATCTTTCGTTTACCGAATAAAAATACCAATCGGAAGTATGGAGCCTATAATATTAGGTTGGGGGAAAAGTCTTTTCGCATTATAGTATGTATGAACTTGTAATAAAATCTCTTTGGCTATACTATTTGTATCTGGCTGGTTTTGGTATCATTGAAAGTTTAAATTTTAAAGAACATAATTCCAAATTCAAATTAGGAAAATGTGTGATTTTCATTTGTTTTTCGTACCGTCAAGATGAGTGAATCTAATGAAGAAATTCGATACATTTTAAAATTTTACTACAAAAAAGGTAAAAATGCAACGCAAGCCGCGAAAAAAATTTGCGATGTTTATGGATCTAGTGTAGTGTCTGTGAGAGTAGCACAAATTTGGTTTAAGCGTTTTCAATCCGGAAATTTTGACGTCAAAGATGCACGTCGCTCTGGTCGCCCTATTACGGATAAAATGGATGCCATTTTTAAAAAAGTGGAGCAAGATCGGCATATCAGTAGTTACGACGTAGCTGAAGAACTGGAAATTGACCACAAAACAGTTTTGGCGCATTTGAAAAAACTGGATACAAAAAAAAGCTCGACATTTGGGTACCTCACGAGCTCACTGAAAGAAACCTAATGAACCGTGTACTCATTTGTGATTCTTTATTACGACGTAATGAAACCGAACCATTTTTGAAGAAGCTGATAACTGGTGATGAAAAGTGGATCACGTATGACAAGAACGTGCGAAAAAGGTCGTGGTCAAAGGCCGGTCAGGCTTCACAGACTGTGGCGAAACCCGGGTTAACTCGCAACAAGGTGATGCTGTGTGTGTGGTGGGATTGGAAGGGCATTATTCATTATGAGCTGTTACCACCAGGCAGGACCATCGATTCTGAACTCTACTGCGAACAACTGATGAGATTAAAGCAAGAAGTTCAGAGAAAGCGGCCGGAATTAATCAACAGAAGGGGTGTGGTTTTTCATCATGATAACGCTAGACCTCACACATCTTTAGCCACTCAGCAAAAATTAAGAGAGTTTCGCTGGGAGGTGTTAATGCATCCGCCGTATAGTCCTGACCTTGCACCTTCAGATTTCCACCTGTTTCGATCTCTTCAGAATTCTTTAGGCAGTGTCAGGTTAACATCACGAGAGGACTGCCAAAACCACTTGTCGCAGTATTTTGACCAGAAGTCCCAAGATTTCTATAGCAATGGGATCATGTCCCTACCTACAAGATGGCAAAAACTTATCGAACAAAATGGTACCTACATACTTTAGTTAAATGTAAATAAACTATATTAAAAAATGTTTTGAATTTTCTTAAAAAAATGCGAAGAAACTTTTTCCCCCAACCTATTAATAATAATCATAATATTTTGTGACATTTCACACACGGTCGTCTGGTCCCAAACTAAGCAGAGCTTGTACTATGGAAACCAGATAACTGATATACTACATATACTACTTTTTTTTTTGTAAATACATACTTATATAATACTTATATAGATAATTACACCCAGACTCAGGACACAAATGTTTGTCCTGGATGGGAATCGAACCCACGACCTGCGGCGTGATAGGTGGTATCTTAACCGACCACGCCAACTGGCCTGTCAAAATATACTAACGTTGGGTTGTCTATTTGGTATAACTATTGGGTTGGCAGCAATACAGGTACAAACAGGTAAGTCGATACTAGTAAGTTACACCCATCTGTTTAATAAATAAATCTTATGTCAAAACAAGCGCTATTTTATAGCGAACACGATAATATGGGGGTGCCTGTGAAAAAAAAAAAATATTTATCTTAGTCTGGCCAGGAATGTTTTAACCAACCCACACGCTATGTGTATTTTAATATATTAAGATCCGCAGAGGATAGTAATAACTAAGCAGCGTAAAAGTCATTCGTGTGTTCCACCCCTTAGCACGGTTGGCGCCGTTGATTATTCGAATCCTTACTTGGACCGTGTCCTTCAGTAGTTGTATACATGCCATCATAATTCCAACAGTTATATAGAACTCCTACCAGTAAATACAATGTCATATTACTAATATTATATCCTTTGTCAGAAACAAAATAAGACCAACACTCGGAAGTTAAGCCTGGAAAATAAAATTGATAAGATGTGTCTTTGGCAAAAACCAATCAAAGTCAAAGCTCAGGGAAACCGTTAAAATTCAACTTTTCAACCAAAAAACTTTTTAGCAAAAAAAAAACCGACTTCCAAAACAAAACACTACAAAGTGAAAAATAACTTTAATTTCGGTAGTCGGTGTCTTGGGTTTTGTATTTTCGTTTTTTGCCACCGACTTCCGAAATTAAAGTTATTTTTCACTTTGTAGTGTTTTGTTTTGGAAGTCGGTTTTATTTTTTGCTAAAAAGTTTTTATTTTTCACTTTTTAGTTGTGGAACCTACCCCACACTAATTCGAATACATAATTGAGCACAATAATTGTAGATATAGCCATGTAAATCACAGTGATAGGAAGTTATTAACCAACACACCATCACATCATCCACATAAAATAAGTGGGAAATATACGCATTATTGAAGTTAAATCAAAAACTCCCCAAGCAAAGTTAATAAAATTTATATGGGACCACCTCGGAAGTATACCCTATCAAACAAAAAAAGAATTTTCTAAATCGGTCCATCCGTCTTTGAGTAATCGCGTAACAAACATACAAAAAAAAAACACAGACGAATTGAGAACATCCTCCTTTTTGGAAGTCGGTTAAAAACGAATCCTGTTTCATCAATAAATATTGCACACTTACCTACATCGTTTCCCAAATCAGCACAGTTTTTCATCACATAAGTGATACAGGCGAGATAACATAAAGCGCGTTGGACTAAGCAGAATGTGTGATATAACTTCTAAAAATAAAAATAGTACTTTACTCAGTTGTCATCTAGGTCTTAGATGATAACTCAGTAGTCAAGTCAAACAGAACAAAATACTGTGCTTGATTGCAGAATTGAGTATAGCTCAAATTATATCTGCTGTCAAATGTCATGGAGTGAGTGTCTTTGTGACCATGTTCGTCCGGGGACTCTTCTGTTAGTTAATTAGTTAGAATCTAATTCTTTAGTTTTTGGGTTCTGGGTTCAACAGCTTAAAGACTCTAATGCTATATCTTTATTTATTTATTTAATGCCATATTATATTTGCTTGATGTCAAACTCAACTATGCATCATGGCACAAATGTTGTCTATGATTATTATGTATGATTTATTATGTCTGGGGTCGAATAAATATCATAATTCTCAAACTTACCAATACCTGGAAAAATTCTTTGTACAGGTTCATTCATTATGACGTTATTGATCCATTTATCTAGATATTTAGAAAGAAAGAAAGAAAGAAAGAAAAACAGTTTATTCGCGTGAAAATGATAGGAAGTTATTTATATATTATTATTATTTATTTATTTATTATTTATTTATTTAACATTATTATGATTTTAATGGCTTCTACAAAATTTAGACCCAATGGGATACACATTAAGTTGCAAATATTGGAAATAATGAAACTGGTTTCAAAAGAAATGAAAGGTACAAAAACCATGAGATTTATAAAAATATGAACAAAATATACTTGTTAAAGTTGAGATCCATTTCCAAATTATACGAGTACAACTTCGGATACTCTTACTGAAATCCATGCTCCTATACTGGGTGGTCCAAAAAGTGACGTCAAAAATAAAAATCTGAATTCCTCATACCTTCCTTCCTCCCTTTCCTCAGGGGTATTCGAAAATACTGGAGCTTCAAATATTCATATCTTTTTTTTTTGTTGTGTGTATTTTTGCAGATTTTTTTTTGTGACATGAAAGTAACATTCAAGACGATCTCTCTTTTGGAAATCTTTTTCCAGTCGATTATTTGGAGCTTCTGGTATAATTATTCTTATTTGGGATATAATTTGACGTCAACTTCAACTGTCGGACACTGTATGAGCAAATACCTGACTATATTAGAATTTGTTGCAATGAGTCAAATTTAAAGAGGAATAATTATTATTGTATATTTTTACGTCATAATTATTTATAAACTGATATTGCATTTTTTTTTTTTGGCAAGACAACGCAAAGGTGCGCTTAAGTTTCAAAATTTTAGTTTCAAACAAAGATAGGCATTCTTTAAGGTTTTCGAAAACAAACCGCAATAGTTTTGCCTAGACGGTGACGAAAATAATAAATAAGTCAGGTATAACATAATTATTATTATTTCACAAAAAAGAATTGCAGCTGCATAATAACGTAATGACTGATAACTCCGACCAAACACATTGGTAGCGTAGCGTCTACATAGAACAGGCCACAAGCTGACATCTTGTAGAACGTTCGATTTCTGTGTATCAAATTCTGGTACAGTCGTTTTTGACCCTCTGTAAAGAAACAATACTACTCAGATTCAATTAGATAGTTGTATTCATTCTATAATTTAACAGTTTGCGTTTCTAAATACTTATAGTTATAATAACTTTAATTGCTAAAGTTGCCGAGTCATAATGTCGAATCAAAAGTCAAGCAATAGAAACATGCGAGCGTGACACGCATATGCCCGTTTTCTCTAAAACTAGGCCACAATTAAATGAATACCTATACAAAAGCGCGAAGCACGCTGTTGGATTTTCACCTCTCAGCGCTGAGCCGAGCCTTGAAAATTTAACAGTACGCTTTTATTTCGGCAATTCTGTAAAGTTGTTACTTTGTTAAGGAAAACGGGCCATAGTCATTTTTATCAACCCGCAAAGGAACTGTACCTATATTGTTATATTGGTCTTACTTGGACAGTTCTTCTTCTTCATAAGCTGAATACACGCCATCTCAGCTTCCTCAACAGTTATATAGAATCTCTCACAGTATATACTATGTATAATAACTAGTATGACATCCTTTATTATACATAAAATAAGCGCGAAACTCTGAAGCAAAGTCTGGAAAATATAATAAGTTATTTGTGCAACAAGAGAGCAAAGTTGGTTTTTGATTCGAGTGTAAGCGAAGGATTCTACGATAAGTTAGAATCCTGAGTGCAGCGAGGGATTCAAACACACGAGATGCAAATAACTTTGGTCTCGTGTAACACATACAACATTTCACCTCAGCAGTGAGAACATATTAATAGGTAAATGAGTTTGGGATAGGTTTTCATTTTGGCTATCAACATTGAGGATACACTCCACATTTTCAATGGTTGCCTCGTTTGTGATAATTCAATGAAGTACAGTCTCCGAAAAAGTGTTTGCACCCGTAAGTCTCCATTGCTTAAAAATATCATACGTTTTTAGATATTTTTTTAGACTCAATTATATTTATTTATTATTATTTATATATCCAACGTGTATCGAACTTTGTAGCTAGCGTAACAGAAGAAGAAAACAATAACAATTTGAATCCCGCTATTTTCTAAAGATGCGTTCTGACACTGCACCCGCGGTATTTATTTATTTATTTTTTCATAATATTTTATTTTATTTTTTATTTATTTATTTATTTCCCAAAAGCAGTGCTTATTGTAGTCTACCTTATTTCCTTATTGTAGTCTACCTTAATAGCTAGATTTACATTCAAAAACAGAAGACGCAAAGGAAGGTATTTATAAAGGTACACCAACAGCTTCTGTATACAAAATATCTATTAACAGCAGTTATTATAACAGTTTTGGGTTTATACCGTTGCCAATAATAGGTGAACCAACATTCTGTATTCTGTCACAATATGAAACATTGTTAAAACTTTAAATAATTATGTAGATACATGATAAACTTGAGTTTTTCCTATCTAGTATGTTTTCATCAATAAGCTTTTTATTTGATTATAATAAAATATAATTCGATTATTTTGAAAAAATATAATAGTTACATTTAAAGTCTTAACAGATGATTTGCAATTTTACGATTATATGTGTAACCGAACGTTTAAAGCGTGTGTTAAGCGCGTTCAACCAACCAAACAAACAAAAAAACAAACAAACGTTTCAGCTTTATAATATTAGTGTAGATAGGATTTTATACTGACATGGTTATATTCACTACTAAAGTTATTTAAAACGGGATATTTACCATGTTTTTATTAAAAAAAAAAAAATTAAATCGACTTCAAGCACTTACTTCAACTTAGGGAACAGTGTAAGTTTCATCGAAACGGTTGAGTAGTTATCAGGATAATCGACTAATACGTGTCAATGTGACGACCTGACTTATTGATACGAGCTACAGGTGTGGTGTCAAAGGGCAAACCTCTCAAAACCTTGGTCAAATTCTAGTGCAATATTTATAACAAAACTATTACAACTTATTACAAAACAAAAAAAAACAGTTTTTACTAAAAATTACGAAATAAAAAATAATTTAAAAAAAATTGAATCGACTTCAAAAAGAAATTAACTCAAAATTATAAAACAGGTTTAATTTCGGAAGTCGGTGGCAAAAAACTAGAATACAGATCCCAAGACACCGACTTCCGAAATTAAAGTTATATCATAATTTTGAGTTAATTTCTTTTTGAAGTGGATTTAATTTTTTTAAATTATTTTTTTATTTCGTATTTTTTTCGTAAACTACAACCTCCAAATGGTACCACCATATGGGCAACAGTTTTCAAAAAGATCCTTTAAAAAACGTTTCACTTACTTCTTTTCCCAATTCTCCAGTTACTTTTATTAAATAAAATACATAGTTAACGTGACCTAAAGTACGGCAAAATGCACCAAACGTACGACATAAAGCCTGCAAAAAAAAAGGCAAAGTTGTAGATAATGTCTCACTGCAATATAGAAGAATATATTTTTCTCAAAAATGCATGGAAATCTGAGCATTATTTTGACAACCTTTTTCGTGATAAATCAAAAATTCTGTACTGGTCAAACACATGTGGCCACAATGCAATAGCAGCAGCGGCCGGCAATGTTACTATGAAAATCCATGGTAATATCCTGTCGTGAAAGTTTAGCGGCCAAATACTATAAAAAATCAAATCTATCGTGTAATTTAAAAATGGAACAAATTTTTTACTTCGAAACATGGCAATGGCAACCAAGAAGGACAACAAACAAACAACAAACATTGCAAACAAAGATTTATTTTGAATAACACAGATTTTATTTAAATTTGGAACTGGCTTGCAAATAGAGCTGTTTAAAGTAAATGAAAGATTTTATTCGTTAAAAGTACTATACAAGCCTTGGCCGCAACCAGTTGCACTAATGTACATACATGTTTGTACATACGGTGATAAATCATGCTATTAATTTCCAGTATAAGCTGACGTTACATTATGTAGGCTTTACGTACAATGAAAGGTTAGCTTAAACTGGAAATGTATAGCATCAATTTACAACTATCGACACGGTACACTTAAATCACAAGACCTCAACACAAAAATATTTACGTATATGGTGATATAATAAGTTAGGTGTTGAAAAATGTAAGGCTAAACTTACCCATACTTGGAAAATTTTCTTGTACAGATTGTAACACCTCAAAATATTCTGGTATATCCCAAGCAGTTTGAGACACTGCTCATCATTGTCGTATTCATCATTTATTATCAGGACATTTTTAATCCACTTCTCTAGATATTTCTTTAATAAAACTATAATTCGAATGACTATAACAAAATTTATATCCAGTACGACCCACATTCTGGCACTAATAAGGTCAATTATGGTACCGATGTCATATGTTCTAAAAGTTTCATAATATACAGCATTGATCATAATGTTAGCACAGACAATTGTTATGGTTGAGATCCAATTCCAAACAATGTAACACCGGATATCTTTACTAAAATCGATGCTTCTATGAATAGTTTGGATCTTCAAAATAAGTAAGACGTAGTTGTCTTTATGTACAAAGTCCAGGATAAACATTATCGTAGACCCCGACAATAAGGTGATGCCGTAGAGTACAGCATTGCACGAAAATAGATCAGTTTCTGAATATGTCATATTTCGATCTATGACTTCTAGGAGGAACATTCGATAGATAAACAACGCATTTATGAATAACATACAGCAGAAAGCAAATATGTGATATTTCTTTCCACTTGGATAAATATGATTATTTAGCACATTATATTTTGAAAACAAAAAAAGGTTAAGTGCTAAGTTAAAAGAATGTACTATTCTTTGTATATCTTTCTCCAGTCTGTTATTGAGTAACTCTTGTAATGAGATTTGCTTACGGAACATTATTTTTATTATCAACTTCATTCGTTAGTTGCGTGGTGACTTACTACAACAACTAGGAAATTCAATGTGACAACCAACGAAGTAATGACGTGTTCATTATATTTTTTTTATAATGTACTGATCGTATCAACGTTAAGAGGCGCAGTTAATATTCCTAATTGCATTGACACATTAATGATAACGTAACATAACACAACAAGCCTGTCTTTCCGAAAAGATAAAATACTGAATTATAATGAACAAATCCTGCACCCTAATTGCGTAACACACTATCAATCGGAATCTGAATCATTTTGAAGCAAATTATTAATAAATAAGGCTTTATATTTCATGAAATGTCTTTGTATGGTCACAAAGACACTCCACGACATTTCATTCGTCCGGGGACTCTTGTATTATTTAATTAGAATTTAATTCTTTAGATTTTTTTTTCTAAGTCAATCTGTAATTCAATACTGTGTCACTGCTTGGGGTGGCGCACCAAAAACTAATTTGCTTCCTCTTGAAAGAGCTCAGAGAGCAATTTTAAAGGTAGCAAACTTCCATCCGTTCTTCTTTTCCACTGATCTGTTTTATAAATCCTGCAACGTACTAACGGTTCGCCAGCTTTTCATTATGCACTTAGTATTAAAACAGCACATATTGCTTACTTACAATGCTGACAATACTAACAAGGGACGGAATGATATAGTATGCATATCAAATGCGACCTCAAAACATGTCTTTGCAGAAAGATTTTTTATATTCTTAGGCCCATTTCTGTACAATAGATTAAATAGGAAACTGTATCTATAAATTAAATTACTTTAGCTGTAAAAAAAAAATATTTAAATATTTACTAACCATAGATTATGTCCAGACAGAAGATCTACTTGTTGTCTGCAAATAGAACTACTAACATACTATTTTACTTCTGTATACCTAAGTTTTTAATTTTATTTTATACTTTACAGTTGCTGTACATGGAAACTAAACATGGCTGTGGGTTTGGGTGGATAAAGTGGATTGGGTAACTTGAACTATGGAAGAACTATGTCCCTACCTGACCAATGTTAAATAATTATACACAATTATACAATATTAGGATAAAATGGCACGGGGTGACTTGCACACTCAATAATGGGCCCCCGGAGACGGCCGCTAGCACATAGTGACGTAGCGACAAGGGGGTAATACTTCCTGAGGTGCTTGAGGAGTGGAGAGGTATTCCACAGCTATCAGGACAATCCCGGAAGTACGGTCAAGATCCCTACCAGCACCTTACTGAAATACTACCTTCATCCAAGCCCGTTTGCTCCTGCGAATTTCCACTCAAGCCGGTCAATGAAGGCAAGAAAGAGGTGGGAGCTTTGTTACTCGTCAGTGTTCACTCCAGCCGGCCAATAAAGGCAAGCCAGAGATGAGGACAAGATTTCTCCCGGGAGATAGGGTCCGTGGGGTCGCTACTGCCCAACAGCTCGCCACATGCTGCCCTGCGGGTTTTTGTATCTCTCTTGGTCTGGCTCCTCATCCTAGACCCGTTCCGGCAAAGTAAACTCTACCGGAGCGCGCAAGCCCCGCCACGACGTCAACGTAGAGATACAGCGGTGGGGTTATTATTATTATTATTATTTTGGGTACTGGGTTCAACAGCTTAAAGGCTCTAATGATTTTCATATATCCCGAACAGTTTGAGACACTGATCGCCATTGTCGTTTTCATCATTCATCACCCTATCATTGATCCACTTATCTAGATATACGAGTATCTTTAACAATATTATGATTCTAATGACTATTACAAAATTCAGATCCATTAAGTCGCAAATATCAGAAATATTAAAACTGGTTTGAAAAGAAATTAAAGGTCCAAAAACAAATATAGTTGTTATAGTTGAGATCCATTTCCAAATTATAAAACTTCGAATACTTGTACTGAAATCCATGCTCTTATAGAGTGACCGGTACTTAAACACATGATTGTACTCATGATAACAAACAACTTTTATTATGGGACCAAACCTGAAATCGCGAAATAAAAATCAGCTGCTCCCTACATTTTGACGAGTTATGCATGAATGTATGGGACAGCTGTTTTTTTTTTATAAAATATTAATTAGAGTATATGCGAAACCCAAAACACGTGTCTAGTATGTTTATGTAAAGAACCTATGTACAAAATTTCAAAACTGTATCACTAAATTACAAAGTTATGTTAAGCATGTTACCTGGTTGTCCGTAAAAAACATGGTCACCGCGCGCACCGAGCCGCCCGCGCGCGCCTCCAGGGCCTCAAGTCTGCTATTACAATACTGTCAGAATGGTCTGTCATTGATTTCATAATTGTTGATTTTGACAAGTTTTGTAATCTACTAATATAATGGCAACATTATGACTTTCCAATGGTCAACCACTGACTCTCCATTGAAAGAAATGGCTTAAAATAGTAATCTCTTACATAATGTTAAAAACAATGTTACTAACCACATATGAGTTGGCTCGAAATAAAGTTTATTCTATTCTATTCTATAATGACAAATGACGTATGCGGTAATCTGCTAAAATTTTGACAGTTCCTTTGATCAGTACCACGATTCCATTAGGAGACCACTGACCTACCAATGATCGACCATTATGAATTTAGCAGATTACGAACTTTTAGCAAAATGACAATGGGATCGTGTTGGAATGACGAATTAATAAAAAATAGCAGACTTGGGGCCCAGGGTCGCGCTACGCTCGCTCATTGTTAATTAATTTGGCAGTTGGTACTAACCTTACGGTGATTGTATTGTAATTAACTGGTGATAACATTTTCCATCACACTTGCAGGCTTTGGACTGTCGTAATGGTCAAGTCTAGGTAGGTATTATTATGTACTTTATTCGTAAATGCAGCCGTAAGTGATAAAATGAAGTCAATGCGATTTGTTGCACCTTATGCCAACCCCTTAAAGTTCGAAGTGGGTGAAAACTGTTAAACATCGCATTACTTAATAGTAGGCAGCAGGTACAAATAATAATTTTGTACAATTACCCATCTTGGCGTGTTTACACACATTTACAATAAAAGATTTAATCACTATTTACTTTTTAATCACTATCTACATTTTGATTGGCGACTGAGTTAGCATGGCTAGCGGCTGTCGGAGGCCGAAAGTTACCGTAGTCTCTAGGTCTTTGTGTGATGGAAAGCATTGTGTAATGTATTCTACGATACTCTGATGCCGAATTGCTCCTAGTAACACCACAAACTGCTAGTGTACGTACCATTTCTGTGTACTGGACGTTTGTGTATGAGGAAGACAACCGTGTCTTTCTCATACACGATACTTTTTACATACGATAAGTACACTCAACTGCATAAGTGGAGTCAGTATTCAGAATAAAAGTCGTTTCTCGCGCTTCGGTATCGTGTGTATACAGAAAAACGTACACATATGCATGTTAATCCCGCCATCTATCTATTTCTGTTGCGTTTCTTCTTAACAGATGGAGCTAAAGTTCATGCTCAGTTTTAAAAATGTTGACTAATATTACTTCTAATTTCATTTATTATCCACCATCCTATTCCTAATCAATCACAAATAAGATAATATTAAAAAAAAGTTATTCTTTGCATTGGATTCGATCCATGACCACTCGATTACAAGTTGCGAGTCAAACCATCACGCCACGAAGCATTTACCCAAAGTGGTAAAATTTACATCTATATTTTAGCAGCTCCGTGCGCATAAATCATCTGTCTGTGAATACAATGTCCTTCAACGGCACAAACAACCGGTCTCGGTCTATGAATCAGTGCTACCCTCAGGTGCTAGTTCATAACAACACATTCAGTTCAGTCTACCCTTTCTTTCCCATACGAATGTTTGTTGTGCATCGTGTTTATTCGAAATGCAGGCGAATATTGATTTGGAGGCTAAGCAACGTATTATTGCGTTGCACAACATAGGATATAAAATATCTCAAATAATTAATGACACCGGCCTAAGCGTGAGTAATTTTAATTGTTAATCTGGATATTATATAGCAACTGTTTTAAATAAAATCATAGTTTATTTAGTAGGTAATTGTAATCACGCGCTTTTTTTCTGTTTTAGTGGAGGACTGTGAAACGTTGGGTGACACGCTACGAAGAAGAAGGTAGTGTTATTACTCGATCGCTAAATGGCCGCCCGCGTCTGCTTACTGAGATCCAGCAGACAGCGATGATTCAAGCTTATGAAGATAATGACTTTTTACGAACTAACGACTTTGCTCGGAGATTCGATATCTTCGTGGATACCCTTCGTCGAACCCTACATAGACAAGGTATACACCATCGGAAGCCAGCAAAGAAACCCAGCTTAACCGAAGTGCATAAACGAAATAGATTATCATTGCATTTGTGGAGAAGAAATGGAACTAGATATGACGAAAACCATGTTATTAAAAACACGGAATCTGGTCGGTTGGATGTCTGTCGCTCCTCCAGCCGGAATCGAACCCAGACTTATTTCGCGTACACTTTTGGGAGTGTCACATTACACCGCTCGACCACGGAAGCTGTGATGCTCAAGAGAAAAACAGCAAATCTATTCCAAACAGTTACTCACGCACACACGCAAACAGCTCATTCCTTGCAAGCCAATGTATACCCTACGGACTGACTCCAATTATGCTTGGGACTGTACATACACGATCAACCAAAACACAACTGTAGGCCCACGGCAGCCGCGCACTCGCGGGGAGCGTGACACGTCAACACGTGCGTGTCAATCTGTAGCATCCGGGAGACTGAAGAGGGGGTGGTTTTACCCCTGCCCCGCAATACGCCCGCGCCTAGGTGTGCACCTGTGGTGTGCGCCGGTGCGCGTGATTGCCGATCGGTACTTAGTGTCGCTCGGGCATTGCCTTATATCGCTCGGTGTCCAACTTGTAACCTTTTTAAAATATTTTTGGTTCAAAATATAACATGGTGTAAAATTATTGGAATCGATTCAGTTACTTATTCTGAACAAACTATAATTATTCAAGTTTTGCATATACTAAAAATAATGTTGTATACAACATGTAACATAATTAACGCACATTCTGAAAGTAGTTATTTATCCCAAAAATAATTAAAACTATGTAAATTACAGTAACACTACCCCTGTACAATCAAAACAAACTTAAATGGACCGTGACTCAAGGCGATAAGTTTTCTTTATGCACAATATCCAGAATGAACAAGGTCGAGAACCCAATTGACCAGGTAATGTAACTGATAACATTAGAAAGTGAGAAAATATCGTATGTGAATTTTATATTATTTACTGTTGTGTCTTCTCAGAAAATAAGACTTTTTCGCATATAATACATATTTCGAATTCAAAAAAGATTTAGGGCCGGTATTTTGATCCGCAGTTAACTCAACCATAGTAGTTTGGTTAAACATGGTAAGTAATGGTTGAATTATGGCTAAATATGAAAGGCTAAACATGAATGTATTCATGTTAGCTCATTCATATTAAAAAAATAGTAACTAATGGCCTAACTCATTCATGTTTAGCGTTTCACATTTAGCCAAAATTCAACCATTAGTTACTATGTTTAACCATTGGTTGAGTTAACTAGGGATAAAAAAAACGGCCCTAAGAGGAAAGTTTAAATAATACGATATATTTTTCCAGTTTATTATTGAGTAACTCTTTTCATGTTTTTAACATTGTGTACTTTAACAGTTCGTCGCTTTATTATTATTTGCTAACCTACTTGATGGTGTAAACAGTAAATATATCGGAGTAGTTAGATAGCGTTTATAAACTGATCGGATCAATACAAGGCAAGGACGTCGTTAATTTAAAAATGGTTTTAATAGATATGAAATATTAAAGTTAATAGTATCATAAAGTATTTAGTACCACGGCTACTTGAGTCACTTTAGATGTTGCTAGCCAAGCTACATGAATAGAATTTGAATTAAAGATTGAACTACCATGGTCATCATTGTAACCAATAGACATAGAAATGATTAAAATCTAAAAAAAATTGAAGACGAATCACCCTTTACTGAGGTGGTGATCAAAATATTAATAAGTATGATTCACCCACATTTTTTAACCGACTTCCAAAAGGAGGAGGTTATCAATTCGTCTGTATGTTTTTTTTTTTTTTTTGTATGTTTGTTACGCGATTACTCAAAGACGGATGGACCGATTTGGAAAATTCTTTTTTTTGTTTGAAAGGGTATACTTCCGAGGTGGTTCCATATAAATTTTATTAACTTTGCTCGAGGAGTTTTTGAGTTAGCTTCAATAATGCGTATATTTCCCACTTATTTTATATGGATGTTGTGATGGTGTTTTAATAACTTCCTATCACTGTTATTTACATGGCTATATCTACAATTATTGTGGTCAATTATGTATTCGAATTTGTGTGGGGTAGGTTCCACAACTAAAAAGTGAAAAATAAAAACTTTTTAGCAAAAAATAAAACCGACTTCTAAAACAAAACACTACAAAGTGAAGAATAACTTTAATTTCGGAAGTCGGTGGCAAAAAACGAAAATACAAAACCAAAGACACTGACTTCCGAAATTAAAGTTATTTTTCACTTTGTAGTGTTTTGTTTTAGAAGTCGGTTTTATTTTTTGCTAAAAAGTTTTTATTATTATCACAGAAAAAATACTTTCAGATGCACAAGCGTAATAACCAATATCTCCCGCCAAACACCTAGGTAGCGTAGGGTCTACATAACAAGCCACACAAGTTTCAACCAAAGCTGTTTGAGACAACGTTCATTATTCATCACGATAATATCCTTAATCCACTTATCTAGATACTTCCTGCACAATATTACTCGTATAAATTGGATGACTATAACGACATTCATATTGGATGCGAAACACATTATTTCACAAATAAGACACACGGTATAAGCATTTACCCTGCGTATGCCGCCGGAACGTAGATCTACGCGAGACGCCATGGCTTTTCTGTAATAACGAGTGGTTAAAACTTTCAAAATATAATGTAATAATGAAAATAAGAAAACTGAAATCGTTGTGATTGAGACCCAGTTCCAAATAATAAATCTCCGGATACTCTTACTAAAATTGACGTTCGTGGGAATAGTTCACATCATCAAAACAAGTAAGACGTCGCTGTCTTCGTGCAAGATAACCTGAATGAAGTTAATCGTGAACCCAATAGAACAAATAAAGAAATAGAGAAGGTGTCGTATTTAAACCGTATCATGATATCTTTTACGCAGTATACGGTGAACATCTTGAATATTGAACATGTTGATAAATAATATACTGAGGAACGTAAACATTCTATATTCTTTGCCACTTGGATAGATATGGCCAATTCCGCACATTATATTTTTAAGTCAAAAAAGACTAAGTGGACAATTGAACGAATACACAGTTTTTGGAAATTTTGTTCCAGTCGATTATTTACTTTTCTCTCTCTCTCTCTCTTCTCTTTTTTATTTCTTTTTTTCTGGTATAATTTTCGTATTTGGAACATAACATAAGTCAACTGTCGGACACTATATGAGGAAATACCTGACTGTATTAGAATTTGTTGTAATGAGTCAAATTAAAAAAGGGATTAAATTATTGTATATTTTTACGTCATATTTAAAACTGATACTGGATCATTTTTTGCAGAACAATACAAAGACACGTTTAGTATTCAAAATTGTAGTTTCAAACGGAAGTATGTGTTGTTTAGATTTTTTGGAAAATAAACCGCTATAGTTTTGGTCACCGTCAAAACTATAGCGGTTTATTTTCCAAAAAATCCGGATATAATAAATAAGTCAGGTCTATTTCTCAGTAACCTAATTGTTATTATTTCACAAAAAAGAATTGCAGCTGCATAATAACGTAATGACTGACAACTCCGACCAAACACATTGGTAGCGTAGCGTCTACATAGAACAGGCCACAAGCTGACATCTTGTTGAAAGTTCGATTTCTGTGTATCAAATTCTTGTACAGTCGTTTTTGACCCTCTGTAAAGAAACAATACTACTCAGATTCATTCAGATAGTAGTAATAATTTAGTAGTTTGCGTTTCTCAACATTTAATAAAAAGTCGCTGATTCATTAGATCATAATTGAATGATATTTCATGTTGTGTTAGTTAGTATGCAAAGGAAAACGGGCAATAGTCATTTTCATCCACCCGCAAAGGAACTATACCTATGCGTAGTATTATATTGTTCTTACTTGGACAGTTCTTCTTCTTCATAAGCTGAATACACGCCAGCTCAGCTTCCTCAACAGTTATATAGAAGCTCTCACAGTATATACTATGTATAATAACTAGTATGATATCCTTTATTATCCATAAAATAATCGCGAAACTCTGAAGCAAAGTCTGTAAAATGTAATAAATATTATTATTTCAAAAGAACAAGAAAAAATCACATGCTTAAACAAATAAAACTGAAATCACGGGACACTTAGAAGTATTTACTTAACTACTAGCTGTTGCCCGCGACTTCGTCTGCGATCTAAGATGAAAAGTAACCTATGTCCTTTTCCAGGTTCCAGGCTACCTATTTGTTATATTTCATCTCAATCTGTTCAGCCAAACAATCAAACTTACTTTCGTATTTATAATTGACCGAGCGAGCGAAGCGTCTCTACTTCAAGTCTGGCAAAGGAGATTTTCCAAAATGTGTAGACCTTGGGCCAGGTACATGAGATACATAAAAAAAAATGGGGAAATATATTTAAAAAAAATCTCAGCTGTTCAATTACTTTAAAATGGCTTTGTTTGCTGGTAAACCACAATTCATTACTCTTGAAATTTCACCACACAACAAAAACCCATCATGGGGGTAAGCTGTCATTTTGATTGATTAATGATGTTTCCTAAAACTAAAATTACGCTTTACAATAGTCTGATTCGAAGCTTGTTGGAATATTGTTGTATGATCTGGCGACCGCACTATGCTACAAATTCGTTGCGTCTGGAGAGAATCCAAAAACGCTTTCTGTGGCACCTGGCGTTTACCCGCGGAATAGCAAAAAAAAATGCGTTCATATACCAAGCGGTTGAAATACTTTAAAATGATTTCGCTGGAAAAGCGCCGTCGCCTTATTGACGTAATGTTTGTGTGCAAAGTGATGGTCAATAAAATTGACTGCCCACAAATACTAAACTCTTTTAAATTTCGTGTGCCTTCAAGCATTCCTCGTAAGCCAATTACGCCACTCTGTCCACCGCTCCGACGAACAGTCTTGGGCGCTAGTTCCCCTGTCGCGAGGTTATGCAAGATAATTAATGAATGTAGCGATCTAATCGACTTGCACTTTGACTCACTATACAGTTTAAAAGTGAAGACTTTGAAAAACCTAGATAAGGAATAATTTACCTTTTTGTTTTTTTTATTATTTTTCTTCTTTGTTCTCTGTTTCAGGATCTAAATTACATATAACAATTTGGGTACTAGTGATAGATATAAATTAGGGTAGTTTTCTTTTAATTTTTTTCTCTATCGTACGTACAACTTTCGTTTTGCATGCTGAGTTTACCTATAAGTGATTGTACACTATTGTTTATTTGTTTTTGCTTGTTTTTTATGCCCATAACTGGTGTAAACAATCGTTGGTAGACCAATAAATAAATAAATTTACAATAAAGTCACTGTGCATCGGTAGATCGCGTTGTCTCTGACCTGATTTTATGCTTTTTAGTGACCTCAGCCGCAGTCGGTTTTTTTCTTAACTTAACTTAGAATCATTTTGAAAAATAAGCATAACATCAGTTATGCTTTTTAGTGACCTATAGCCGCAGTCGGGTTTTTTTTCAAGCTGCATAGGTATATTAATTATAGGATTTTGAACTGACATGGTTATTTTCACTACTAAAGTGATTTAGAACGGGATGTTTACCATGTTTTTAAATAGCTATTTATGCAACTGTTAAATAAGAAAGTATAATAAGAGTTATCAAAACACGAATTAAATTATAAATTAAATTAATAATAATAAATTAAATTCTAGATCTATCTCCTACCGTAGACCTACATGCAAGGAGGTTAAAAATAGGGAGCGTGCCCTTGGAACATTGTAATTGTTCCTCATTTTTCTTAGAAAGAGAGGCATCGAGTTTTGTATTTTATCTCCTTCTAGCACACACATTTAGAAATAGAGACACTCTATTAGAAACGGAACGCTTAACTCGGTGACTCACATTCATTTCAAGACCACCGATTTAGGGCCGTTTCTGTAGTATGAAGCGCGCACTCCTTATTTTTGACTTCCTTGTCTACATGTTATTACGGTGCCACATTCTACCATAATTTCGTCAGTGTCCTTATTTCTATAATGGCAACACTGTAATGAAACAAACAAGAGTCGCGGCCATTTTTTTATGACTTTAAGTTATGAATGCTATCTCTACCATATGCAAACGCTGACTTTGAACGCATTTTTAGTCATATTACTGACTTGAAAACGAAGAAAAGGAATCAGTTGTCCACAAAATCTATTGCTGGGAACCTGGGGGCCGATTCTACTAACAGAATTGTTATAAAATCGTAATTGAATGGCAGCTGAACCACGGCTTTTGAGCGTTTTCGCATTCCACTAATGTAACAACGATCCAACTGCGGTTACGTTTCAGTTCAGTCACCGATCGATCGAAACAATCTCAAAAGCTATTCTGCTAACAAAATCGAACATGAGCGTGATGTTTAGTCGCGTCATTATCTTTTTGACATAATTGAAACGTTTCGTTTCACAGATTTTGCAAGCTGGGGCCGAAAACGAAACGTTCTTCTGAGTTTTTATTATTTATAAAGTTGAAATGTTACAAAAAAAATATACAGGCTAAAAGTATAAGTATGGTCTAGATATGTTTTTGTATTAAAAATACTTTTAGTAGCACTTATTCGTATTTAGTAATAATATTAGATTCAACTTTTTTTTTTCTGTGGTATTATTAAAACATACTATTTGGAATGTTGGTCACACAGGTTTACGCGCTGTTACGCTCCTGTTACGATTCGGTTTAAGTCACAGACTAATAGGTTCAGACAGGGCACTCTCATAGAGTAAAAATCGACTCGCCCTATGGTTCACATATCATGTATGACAGCTTTTTTTTTTTAATGCAGCACGGAACTTCATGCAATGGCGTGGCACGGCTTCAGCCTAAAACGTTTTTCTTGCTAGGAATTGGTAATTTCATTTTATGAGCATAATGCAATAAATTGCAATATGCTCATACATAAGAAAGGGAATGTTAGGGAAAAAAAATCTTATTACTTTCATTTCTTTTTATTTTTTAATTTTGTTTTAAATTTAATAAAAGCTTTTAATTGCATCTGAGGCAATAAATGTTTATTTTCCAGCCTGGAGACATCTGTGCCTTTTAATATTTTATTAATAACATTGCACCAATTAAATACTGCCAATCTTAAAGTTAATGCGAGAAAGCATTCAGAAACAGCATCCCTATGCAATTCACAATTTATGAAGTCAAACAAATACATAGATTTGATATGATTTTTAATACTTTTTATAATAGGACTCCGTTCAGGTTGATTTTCTAAGTATTTGTTTGCTTCTTCTATAATGATTCCAAAAAATCTCACAGCATTTTCTGAAGGGTAGGTCAATTTCTTTTCTTTTATGCTTTTGAACTCTCTAAAGGAAATTTGTAGATGGAGTATAATGCACAGCTTCTGAAAAATAAACAATTTAATTGATTAACATATCAAATGGTTTTCTCTATATATTCTGTCCATTTAGGTAATTTACTATTGTATTTACAAACAATCAAAAATCTACACAAATGCATATAAATATAACTTAAAATTCACAAAATGTAAATTTTTGTAGTGTGCTGATTTTTTTAATAACTCACCTTAACTGACAGAATATAAATGATTGTCAGCTGTAGCAAATTTTGAATGGTATCTACTTCCCATAACTAATATATAAACAATTTGTATTTCTGACCTGCTATTGGTTCCCTTATGACTTCATGTCCACATCCAGATGTAGAAGGCACAGGCTGTAATGAAGAAATTACATCCACTTCCATTTCTGAAAAAAAAAAATACATAAAAAAATGATTTTTTTTTTAACTTGATCATATATTAGAATTGAATGGAAGCTATACGCTAGCTATTACCAATAATGTTGTCAGTTTTTGAGTGTATCTCCACAACTTCTGGTTTACAGTAGGTGTGATCCACATGTACCTATTCTTTTTTTTAAATAATCATGATCAGTTTTGGCACTCTCTGAAAAACATTTCTCTAATATTATATTACTCAAAACTATACACAATCCAATTATTCATGCTTCTTGTTGGGAATGAAGTACTTATCTACACTGTACAAGTTTGCATGTAGTGCGAAGAGTAAAACAGATGCAGATGCTAAATTAAATAAAAATAGACTACACCTAAGTGATAATATATTCTAATAGGTACGTACCAGAGTTGTCGGGTATTAATGCATCGGTTTGAGGAATACCACTGGATATCTCGCTAGCAGTAAACAACGTTGGATAGGCGTCAGGGCAAAGACGAAACCTCTTCTCGAAATGATTTCGACACACAAACTGTTTGCGAAGTTTTTGGAAGCTCAAGCTTTGCAGTCTTTCACAGTTAATGTACTTTAACCATTTTTTGAGTCCTATCTCACTTTTTGGAAACATATGAAAACTGACGTCCTTTCGTCTACTAGCACAAGTCACAACACAGCATTTGTTGTACATGTTGCACGATAATATTACAGCTTCAGAAATTGAGAGAATAAGTTACGGAAATAAATCAACGCAGAACTTCACGCGATCAATTTTGAAACTGTAAAACAACTGTAACAAACTTCAAAAGTTTTGACAGATCAACAAACATGGCGTCATTACAGACAGAAGTACGGAAGGTGGGAGGGGAGGGAACTGTCAAATGAGATATGTGAACCATAGACAATACCAAAGACATAAGGTTAGGATATTTTACTTGAAGATTACCTGACCTGGTTTAAGTTTAGTTTCCATTTTGCTTATAGAATAGTAGAATGACTTTTTTGGTAACTATCGAACGGCGATCGAAACTGAACTGTTGTTGAAACACAATTGATCGTGTAACGTTGCAAATTAGTACCAGTTCACGCAACAGGTTATTATGAGACATGGCAAAAACTATGTTGATTTCCATCCCACCTATGAGATATTTATAGAAATGAACGTGTCGATGTATAAAAAACGGATCAGTAGGTATTTTACTTGATTTAAGTGAGAGAATTATTGTTTTGACAAATAACTAATAGTATACGTATTAGAATACAAACAATTCAGTTTTCTTGAACGATGGATGAAAAAAAGGTTACCGTATGTTTACCGTATTATATTTTGTTTGCCTACCATAATATTCTACCATTTACCGTATTTTTAGCCCAGCAACACCGTAACTTTGACAGAGGGAGTTGTAGACACTGCCACGAATTGAGTAGTGAGAATGTGGCTGTTTGATGAGTAAGTAATCGATCGAAAAGGCAAAGGAGTAGCTTATGTAGGGTGACTGGTAATTAGTGACCGATACTTAAACACATGATAACACTCATGATAACAAACAACTTTTTCTATGGGAGCAAACCTGAAATCACGAAAAAAAAATCAGTTGTTCCCACGAGTTATGCGGACATAAATGTAGGGAACATCAGATTTTTTTTTCGCGATTTCAGGTTTGGTCCCATAGTAAAAGTTGTTTGTTATCATGAGTACGATCATGTGTTTAAGTATCTGTCACTAAAAACCAGTCACCCTATATACGTATATAAAAGAGTACTAATAATCAGAGGTCAGAATTAGGTAGAGTTATTTATGTAATTACACTGATTTCATACAGCAAAAGAATAAAGTGGATATGCCTCAAATCCCGAAATTAATTTTAAAGAGCAGAAAAATCCCGTGACTTATTAAATAAAAAAGTTATTTACTTTTACACAATTTAAACCACTGCACGCGCGACGTTGCGAAAGGACAATGCTCATGGATGTATGGAATCCTGTACCAAGCTGCATCAAAATCCAACTTTGTTTTTTATAGAATACACTTATCATAAATAACTCCTACAAAAGTTCTATTACTAACAACATCCGGGTTTCAGAGTTATTTTATAAAATCGAAAATGACCTCAAAACTAGGTAAGTACCTATATTTTATTCGACGCTATCGATGACTTATTTTATATAGACACGCATACACGATCGAACATTATTGTTCTAAAAAATAGCGTAATTCGCTTAATTTGTAAGAATTACGATTTCTGGCTATCAAAAAATGAACAATTGACATATTCTCAACACACATCAAAATAATTAATAATAACCTCAACTCTTAAAAACACAGACGGACGCTAGTGCAAACAATACATGATCTCTCAGGATTTAGGGATGTGATCGATAAATCAAAATCTTTTTTTTTTGTTCTTAGTAAGAAACACGATTTTGTATCAATTAGCAATAATAAATCGATTTGGTGTACTGATTTTACTTAATTTTTACTATTATTAAACAAAAAGAAAGCAAAGCTAATAGCAAACGTTATTTATTATACAAAATAAATACCACTCAAGCACTGGTGGCATAAATAGGTGACAGCGCACAGACGGTGGCGCCACCCCTTCGCCTCGCCTTTTTTGATAAAAATACTATTGAAAGATACAAATATTATTGCCAGTGTAGGAAAAATATTCGACATTGATATAGTGTCATTTCTACACCTCTAGGCTAATATACTGGTGGCACCACGCGGCACCTCCAGGCAACACCCGTTTTTGAGGGGCTTGAAAATTACAGGTTAGTCGATTCATCAAAAATCGATTCTATTGCGTTCTACATCTCTACGACCGGCTGTGAACGGCTAATTAACCATAGATAAAAAAATCTTTTATAGAGAGTAAAACAATATCAATACTTTTTTACTTTAAATTAAATCCCCTATTCAAAAACCAAATCCCCGACGGGTAATGTCGTAAAAAATTATGAAAATAATTACTGTAAATTTTTTCTCTTGATGCATGAGACTTTTTGGTACCACTTTTGGTCATTCTCCTTTACATCAACGACATCGGATGTCTGAAGTATAAGTATGATAATTTGCTTAATACTATTAATAATTTGTATTGTAAATTAAATACTAATAAAGATTGGATAAGAAATAAAAAAGGTCAAAGGAAGCCGTTGGTTGCGGAAAGATAGCACCAGTCATTATGGAAAGCAAAACTTTCTGCGAAATGATGATGATAAGAAAAATATCTAGGAGTTTAACAGTATAGTAAACTCATCCTCTTCCTGCCCTTGTCCCATGTCACTTGGGGTCGGCTCAACAAGTTTTTTTTTTCCATTGTCCCCTGGCTGCATTCACTCTATCATTCACTCGTATTCATGTAAATATATGAAATACGAGTGAATGATAGCGATGGCTGACGAGTGATGTAAATCAACCCTCTAACAATCCATTCTCAACACTTACATAGTCGTTCTTTATTTATTGTCACTGGCACATAATTTTGAATTTAAAACTCTAAAAAAGAAACAATAGCACAAGATTTTTAATTGTTTTACGATCAATAAAACGTAAAACATTTTATTAATATTAGTATTTTACGATGGAGTGGACGCTCAAAGAAGACCAAGTAGCAGTAATTGCATTATTTTATGAAAAAGTGAAGCTCTCATTTATTGTTAACCATTTAATATTACATATTTGTTGTTAATTTAATTTGTATTTTAATTTGATTTTATTTGTAATTTAATTGAATTTGGTTTTATTTGTAATTTAATTTAATTTGATTTTACGAGTATCTGTAATTTATTTTAATTAAATAAATTTCTATTTGCATGCCGCTGTGTCGGCGAGACAGGATGATCCTGAACTACTTTATTACATCTTTGTTTGTACCGTGTTTCTGGCAAATAAACGAATTATTATTATTATTATTATTACACCGTTGTGGCCACTCGCCAAACACAATATTCAAGCTTCTGTAGTTTAACAGTATAGTAAACTCATTACCTTCCTACATTTGTCCCGTGTCACTTGAGGTCAGCGTAACAAGTTTTTCCTTCCATTCTCCCGTCGCTCAGCAATCACTCTATCATTCACTCGTCTTTCATATACATCATCCCTCTCACAATCCATTCTCAACACTTATAAGTATTCATAACTCTTTTTTTTTTTTTTGTTACATACATGTTCATCATCGAAATGATGCTAATAAGGCCTACGGTTTCCAAAAAGATCCTTTAAAAACGATTCACACTTACTTCTTTTCCCAATTCTCCAGTTACTTTTATTAAATAAAATACATAGTTAACGTGACCCAAAGTACGGCAAAATGCACCAAACGTACGACATAAAGCCTGCAAAAAAAATAAACAAGTTTTACAAAATGTCTCACTGCAATATAGAAGCCGATAATATATGCTTCTTTATTGCAGTGAGTAAAATATGTTCTGCTATATTGTATTTTTATGTTTGGAAATCTGAGCATTATTTTGACAACCTTTTTCGTGATAAACCGAAATACATGCGAACCGGCCGGCAATGTTACGCGGCGTCCTAGGTGGGCGGTTCAAAGCGAACTCGGAGTATGAAGCGGTGACACGCGAATTCAATGCGATGCGGTGCGACGCGGCGGCTATGTCCTACGTGCACGCGAATCGTCTCGCACAGCCGCCACCGACGACGCCGCCGTTCAGTGGGCACTGTGCATTAGTCATGGACGGACGGAAACAAATATTATTGGAAAATTCATTTCTTAAGTATCAAATACTCAAGAAGTATGAACTTGGAAAGGCATATTTATGGGGAATTTCACAATTTGTATGAGGAATTACGGGCTCAACCTTTGTTATTCAAGGAATATTGTCGAATGTTGCCTACAACGTTTGACTATATTGTGCAAGCCATAAAACCTGTTTTGCAATTCACTATTACCAATTTCCAGCGACCTATTTCTGTAGAAGAACGATTGGTGGTGACTTAGGTAAGAAAAAAGAAAAAGAAATATTTCTTATATTTATTATTATTATTAGCAGTAAGAAGTATTAATTATTTCAATAATGATTAGTTTTCAATAATTTCACAAAGAACCGGGTTGTGGTGGATTTAATTTTGACAGCTCTGTTAGTAGAAGCTCCTGCATTTGCGTTCTAAAATGTAATTTGTTCATTGACGGTAACTGTTTTATATAAGGTAATATGGATTTGAACCAAAGAAGATCGTCATCAGTAGTATCTTCTTGATCCTGGCGTAGAATTTTCATCTTCTCTCTCTCGATGTCGAGGAATGCTTCTAGGTTATGATCATTATCTTTTCTTTTGCGTGTTTGTCTTGTGATAGCTGGCAACGAGGGTGAAGGTAAAGGCGCTTGACGTATGTTAATATCTGTTGTTGTATTCTGTGGCATTTCTTGCAACGTAGACATAGATTCATGGAGTTGGGTGTAGTCACTGTCAGCCACGTCCACGGCCAAATCGTCTTCCAAACTAGTAGCGTCTGTAGATTCCGACAGATCTCTTGAATTGCTATCTGTTTCTGGTACAATGTTTCCTTCTGTTTTTCGGGGTTTCAAAATTACTATTAAGAATGACATGGACTCAAAATATGGCCACGTGCCTGTACACTTCGGCTCGTTGTCGGCGTCAGCCCCAGAACGAGGCTTCGGATTTTTTTTAAATTCTTTTATAAGTGTCTCTCAAATTTTTCCACTTTTTCTACGCCATTTCACCTAAAAAAATGAAATGAATAATTAATTAATATATTTCAATTATTTCAGGTATTTAGCCACGGGCATACAGTTTCGGCAACTCGCTTACTCGTTCAGAATTTCAAAATCTGCTATTTCCACAATCGTACCACAAGTTTGCAAAGCTATATGGACACAATTAGTTACGAAGCATATGCCCGAGCCTTCAGAAGATAACTTTAAAAACATAGCACAATGTTTTTGGGACAGCTGGCAGTTTCCTAACTGCACCGGGTGTATTGATGGGAAACATATTCGCATTAAAAAACCAAATAAAACTGGTTCTATGTACTATAACAACAAATCCTTCTTTTCGATTGGGTTGTTAGCAGTCACTGATGCAAATTATAAGTTTGTAATTATAAATGTCGGTTCCTATGGAAAAGGAAACGACGCCTGTTTTTGATGAATGCCTCTTTCGAAGTGCAATAGAACAAGGAAGACTAAAAATACCGAGAGAACAAGTATTGCCGGGCTCAAATATCGAAGCTCCATATGTTCTCCTAGGAGATGCTGCGTTTCCTCTAAAAGAATGTCTTATGAGACCTTTTCCAGAAAGATCGACGACTAAAGGGGACGCAAAAGATAATTATAATTATCGCTTATCTCGAGCAAGAATGGTAGTGGAATGTTCTTTCGGTTCAATAACCTCTAAATACAGAATTTTGCATAAATCTATCGAAACCAATGTAGAAAATGCAATTCATAACGTAAAAGCCATATGTTTACTGCACAATATTATACGTGATCTTGAATCAGTAAATGAGATTGAATTTATATCTTTCCGGCAAGCATATCAAAATATACCACAAGCACCACGACATAATTCACAAAGGAGATTTAATGATACATCACGAGCAGCCGCACAAGCGAGAGAAAACATTAAATTGTATTTGGAACAACATCCTCTACAAAGATATGTATATGTGTAATAGCAATCTATAATAAATAAATGTGTTGTACTTACTTGTAGTCCCAGTTAATTTGGCCAAATCCTCCCATTCACGGTACGATAATAACCGGTTATGATAATTTTTATTCCTTTTATCCCATAATATAGGACGTTCTTGGATAGCATTAATAAAAATTTCTGACATTATCCAAACAAAAATACGACGTCACCGCATCCAGTTCGCGCGAAAATATCAAGCCAACTGATCGCGTTCGCTTCATTTCGCGCCGCTCCGCACCGCACCCCACGTGCGTTTGGTCACGTAGGCCACTTCAACAGGTTTCGACTGTTTGTTTTTTTCGCGCCGGGCCGCGCCGCTTCGCGTTCGCGTCTAAATCGCTCACGCAGGACGTCGCGTTACTATGAAAATCCATGGATAATACCTGTTGTGAAAGTTTAGCGGCCGTATGCATTACTACGAAAACTCCTCTGTCTACGGAAACCTCCTATATATCGTGTAATTTAAAAATTTTACATCAAAACATGACAATGGCAACCAAGGAGGACAACAAACAAAGATTTATTTTGAATAACAAAGATTTTTATTTAAATTTGAAAGTGGCTTGCAAATAGAGCGGATTTAAGTAAAAAAGATTTTATTCGAGAAAAGTACTATACAATCCTTGGCCGCAACCAATTGCAATAATGTACATATTTGTACATACGGTGATAAATCATGCTTTGAATTTTCAGTATAGGTAAGCTGACGTTGCATTATAGGCTTTACGTACAGTGAGAGGTTAGCTTATACTGGAAATGTATAGCTCAACAATTTACAATTATCAACACGTTATCAACACGGTACACAAGAAATAGCAACATAAAATATATTTGACGATACATAATAAGTGAGGTGTCAAAGAATTTAGTAAGGATGAACTTACCCAAACCTGAAAAATTTTCTTGTATAGATTGTAAGACTGTAAAATATTCTGGTATATCCCAAGCAGTTTGAGACACTGCTCATCATTTTCGTATTCATCATTCATTATCAGGACATTTTTAATCCACTTCTCTAGATATTTTTTCAACAAAACTATAATTCGGATGACTATAACAAAATTTATATCCAGTGCCACCAACATTGTGTCACTAATAAGGTCAAGTATGGTACCGATGTCATACGTTCTAAAAGTTTCATAATATACAGCATTGATAATAATGTTAGAACTGACAATTGTTATGGTTGAGATCCAATTCCAAACAATGTAACTTCGGATATCTTTATTAAAATCGATGCTTCTATGAATATTTTGGATCTTCAATATAAGTAAGACGTTGTTGTCTTTATGCGCAAAGTCAAGGATGAACATCATCGTGAACCCGAACAATACGGTGATACCGTAGAGTACAGCAAAGCACGAAAATAGATCAGTTTCTGAATATGTCATATTTCGATCTATGACTTCTACGACGAACATTCGATAGATATACAACGCATTTATGAATAACATACAGCAGAACGCAAATATGTGATATTTCTTTCCACATGGATAAATATGATTATTTCTCACTTTATACTTTGATAACAAAAAAAGGTTAAGTGCTAAGTTAAAAGAATGTACTATTTTTTGTAAATCTTTCTCCAGTTTGTTATTGAGTAACTCTTGTAACGAGATTTGCTTACGGGACATTATTTTTATTATCAACTTCATTCGTTAGTTGCGTGGTGACTTACTACAACAACTCGGAAATTCAATGTGACAACCAACGAAGTAATGTCGTTACATTATATTTTTTATAATGTACTGATCATATCAAAGTTAAGAGGCGCAGTTAATATTCCTAATTGCATTGACACATTAATGGTAATTGTTGTATTTTCATATTTTGCCACCGAAGTCGGTTATTATTTCATTTTTTAAAAAGAAAACATAATCGCTTTTTAACTTGATACTGTGCTTAGTTGCAGAATTGAGTATAGCTCAAATTATGTCAGGTAACTGCTGTCAAATGTCATGGAGTGTCTTTGTGGTATTGTTCGTGCGGGGACTTTTCTGTTAGTTAGAATCTAATTCTTTAGATTTCGGGTACTGGATTCAACAGCTGAAAGGCTCTAATGCTATATCTTTATTTAATGCTATAATATATTTGCTTGATGTCAAACTCAACTATGCATCATCACATAAAAGTTGTCCACGAGTGTGTATTGATTTATTATGTTTGGGGTCGAATAAATAATTCTCGAACTTATCAATACCTGCAAAATTTCGTGTACAGATTGTAAGTATTCAACATATTTTCATATATCCCGAACAGTTTGAGACACTAATCGTCATTTTCGTTTTCATCATTCGTCATCCTGACCTGACGTCATTGATCCACTTATCTAGATATTTCTTGAATGATATTGATTCTAATGGCTATTACTAAATTCAGATCCAATGGAGTACATATAAAGTCGCAAATATCGGAAATAATAAAACTGGTTTCAAAAGAAACTAAAGGTCGAAAAACCATGAGATTTATTAAAATATGAACAAATATGATGTTATAGTTGAGATCAAATTCCAAATTATAAAACTTCGGATAATCTTACTGAAATCCATGCTCCTATAGGTATACAGTTTGTATCTTCAAAACAAGTAAGACATTGTTTTCTTTGTGCACAATATCCAGAATGAATATCATCGAGACCCTAATTGAACAGCCGGCCTATTTTCACATCACCTAAGTTTTCACGGTGAGATTTGTACAGAATAGTACTGAAGGTAACGTAACTGATAATATTAGAAAGTGAGAAGATATCGTATTTGAATTGTCTCTTATTCACTGTTGTGTCTTCTATGGTGAAAATTCTCAGGAAACACAACGCATTTAAAAAGAACATTAAACAAAATGCAAACCCATAATATTTTGGTCCAATTGCATAAATAAGACTGTTTCGCGAATAATCATCTAGACGCACTGCCAGTTTGGTAACTGGCAGTTTGGTAACAGTGCGAATTGGTGGAATAACAACCAGGTAGGGATGGTTCCCTACCTGGTTGTTATTCCACCAATTCGCACTAAGCGTTTTCAAATGTCTTTTATAATGCGCACTGCAAAAGAGTGGAACTCACTACCTGCGTCTGTGTTTCCGAGCGCATACAACCCTAATCTCTTCAAAGTGAGAGTGAACAGGCTTCTTCTGGGTAAACTCTCTCCATCGTCGACTTTGTCTCTGTCACCTCTGACCTAGACTAGAGTCAAGAGCCAACCCATCTCAAATTAAAAAATAATAATAATAATATTTTGATTGCAAAAATATTAAGAGTAGGAAAGTTTAAAGAATACAGTTCGTCGCTTTATTATTATTTGCTAATCCACTTGACTGTATAAAAAGACAATATAACGGAGTAATTAAATAGCGTTTATAAACTGATCGAATCTATGACAAGACAAGGACGTCGTTAATTTAAAAAACTATTTGATAGATATGAAATATTAAAGTTAATAGTATCATAAAACTTAATAGTATTTATTACCACGGCTACAAGAGTAATTTTAGATGTTGCTAGCCAAACGTTTTGACTAACTATTACTGTATGAATACAATTTGAATTAAAGGTTGAACTACCGCCGCCCGTGATCATTATTTTAACCAATAGATATAGAAATGGTTAAAATCTATAAAAAATGTAGAAGAATCAACCTTTGGTGGTGATAAAAATATTATTAAATATGATTCACCCACATTGATTATCATTGATTGACATTGAATTGTCACAGAAAATAGAATTTCAGCTGCACAAGCGTAATGAACAATAACTCATAGCTAAGCGTCTACATAACAAGCCACGTGAGTTTCAATCCTGAACAATATTATAAATCGGATGACTATAACGACAATCATATTGAATATGAAACACATTAATTCACAAATAAGACACACGGTATAATAATAATAAACCATTTATTTTCAGGTTATAAAGACACATAGATAAATACTTTAACCTAAGTATACATATAATAACAATTGTGTTAATAGATAAAACTTAAAACTATGTTAGTATCACTTAGTTGCACTAAATCTTTGTGCGTTCCGGTGGCACTTGTCCGCGAAAGCGGCGGAATACCACATCCTGGGGCCAAAAGCTTTCTTCCATCACCTGATGCAGGTAGCATATTAGTATTCGCACAACAAATGCCTTAAAGTTGACGTTGCGATGCGACTCCAGCAGTTGCTCTCTCCAAACATAAACATTAACCCTGCGTATGCCACCGGGACGTAGATCTACGCGAGACGCCATGGCTTTTCTGTATTAACGAGTGGTTAAAACTTTCAAAATATAATGTAATAAAAAAATAAAAAAACTGAAATCGTTGTGATTGAGACCCAGTTACAAATAATAAAACTCGGGATACTCTTACTAAAATAGATGTTCGTAGGAATAGTTTACATCATCAAAACAAGTAAGATGTCACTGTCTTTGTGCAACATAACCAGAATGAAGTTAATCGTGAACCCAATAGAACAAGTAAAGAAATAGAGAACGAGGAAAAGTGAAAAGGTATCGGATTTAAACCGTATTTTGATATATTTTATGCAGTATACGGTGAACATCTTGAATATCCACAACGCGTTGATAAATAACATATTGAGGAACGCAAACATTCTATATTCTTTGCCACTTGGATAGATATGGCCTATTCCGCACATTATATATTTTAAGTCAAAAAAGTTTAAGTGGATAATTGAACGAATACACAATTTTTGGAAATCTTTTTCCAGTCGTTTATTTAAAACTTCTTGTATAATTTTTCGCATTTGGGGCATCATTTGATGACAACGTCAACTGTCGGACAATGTATGAGCAAATTCCTGACTGTATTAGGATTTGTTGTAATGAGTCAAATTTAAAAAAGGAATAAAATCATTGTATATTTTTACGTCATATTTGGAAACAGATACTGGATCATTTTTTTGCAGGAACTTTTTTTACAGTAATGCAAAGACGCGTTTAATATTCAAAATTGTAGTTTCAAACGGTAGTAGGTATTGTTTAAGTTTTTTTAAAAACGAACTGCTGTAGTTTTGCCTAGGCGGTGACGGAAATAATAAATAAGTCAGGTATATTTTTCAGTAAATAAATATAAATAAATAAAATAAAAAAGCCTTTTATTCCATGCATTTACAAAATAATTTTATAGTATTGAATTTCAAATCACATGCTTGATTATTATTATTTTCCTTTGAAATATTACAGAAAATAGAAAAAAAAATTCAGTAACATAATTATTATTATTTCACAAAAACAATTGCAGCTGCATAATAACGTAATGACTGATAGCTCCCACCAAACACATTGGTAGCGTAGCGTCTACATAGAACAGGCCACAAGCTGACATCTTGTAGAAACTTCGATTTCTCTGTATCAAATTCTTGTACAATCGTTTTTGACCCTCTGTAAAGAAACAATACTACTCAGATTCATTCAGATAGTAGTATTAATTCAATAATTTAATAGTTTGCGTTCTAAACATTTAATAAAAAGTCGCTCATTCATTAGATCATAATTGAATGATTTATCATGTTGTGTATTAAAACTTACAGAAACACAATATTTTAACTGTAAAATCACGTCTGTATTATCAAGTTAATCAGCGAAATCGGCAAAATTTCGTATACGGCCTCTGGTAGTTAGTATGCAAGGGAAAACGGGCAATAGTCATTTTTATTGACCCGCAAAGGAACTTTACCTATGCGTAGTGTTATATTGTTCTTACTTGGACAGTTGTTCTTCTTCATGAGCTGAATACACGCCACCTCAGCTTGTTCAACAGTTATATAGAAGCTCTCACAGTATATACTATGTATAATAACTAGTATGATATCCTTTATTATCCATAAAATAATCGCGAAACTCTGAAGCAAAGTCTGTAAAATGTAATAAATATTATTATTTCGAAAGAACAAGAAAAATTCACATGCAAATAAAACTGAAATCACGGGACACTTAGAAGTACTTACTTAACTACTAGCTGTTTCCCGCGACTTCGTCTGCGATCTAAGATGAAAAGTAGCCTATGTCCTTTTCCAGGTTCCAGGCTACCTATTTGTTATATTTCATCTCAATCTGTTCAGCCGTTTTAGCGTGAAAGCGTAACAAACAATCAAACTTACTTTCGTATTTATAATTGACCGAGCGAGCGAAGCGTCTCTACTTCAAGTCTGGCAAAGGAGATGTTCCAAAATGTATAGACCTTGGGCCAGTTACGTGAGATACATAAAAAAATGGGGAAATATATTTAAAAAAAATCTCGGCTGTTCATTTACTTTAAAATGGCTTTGTTTGCTGGTAAACCACAATTAATTACTCTTGAAATTTCAACACAAAACCCATTATAGGGGTAAGTTGTCGCCCGGTCGCGCCTGGCGCCAGGTGTATTGGTGGTCGCCGGAGCTGACGGCTCTGCGCGAGGCGTGCGTTGCTGCGCGGCACCGGTACACCAGGCACCGCAGGCTCCGTATCCGCCCTCCGGATACGGAAGCCATTCAGGCGGAGCTGTACGAGGGGTACAGAGCGGCGAAGACCGCCCTCCGAGCGGAGATCTTGCGGGCCAGGGATCTGGCTCGCGAGGAGTCGCTGGAGACTCTAAACAGGGACCCATGGGGACGCCCTTATAAAATGGTGCGGGATAAACTCCGTCCATGGGCGCCCCCGCTGACTCAGAGTCTCCGGCCCCAGCTCGTGGAGGACGTGGTGAGCGCTCTGTTCCCTTCGCGAGGGGAACATACTCCCCCGCCCATGGCTCCGCTTCCTGCGGTGCCCGTTGCGGACCACATCACCGACGACGACGACGATGCTCCGGAAGTGACCGAGGTAGAGTTGAGAGCGGCGGTACGTAGGCTGAGTGCCAAAAATGCCGCCCCAGGACCCGACGGCTTACCTGGAAGAGCCTGGGTTCTGGCCTTTGGGGCTCTCGGGCCTCGACTAGGGGGGCTCCTAAGCGCATGCTTGGAGAGGGGCCAGTTCCCACTTCGTTGGAAGACGGGGAAACTGGTCCTCATTAAGAAGCCGGGGCGCCCTGCGGACTCTCCGTCCGCTTACCGACCCATCGTGCTGCTCGACGAGGTGGGCAAGCTCTTTGAAAGAGTTATTGCAGACCGCCTCGTCGGGTGGCTGGTGCAGGAGGGGCCGGATTTGGCGGAGAGCCAGTTTGGTTTCCGCAGGGGGCGCTCTACGGTGGACGCCATCATGCGCGTGCGAGCCCTCACGACGGGGGATGCTGTGGCTCGGGGTGGGGTCGTCTTGGCGGTGTCTCTAGACATCGCCAACGCCTTCAATACCCTGCCCTGGAGTTGCATCAGGGAGGCACTCCGGTATCACCGGATGCCGACCTACCTCTGTCGAGTGGTTGAGGCCTATTTGACGTATATGGCCGTCATCTACCCGGGTCATCAGGGAGAGTGGAACCGGCGAGAGATGTCGTGCGGTGTCCCACAGGGATCGGTCCTGGGGCCGCATTTGTGGGACATCGGGTACGACTGGGTGCTGCGCGCCGACCTCCCTAGCGGCGTCAGCGTGGTATGTTACGCTGACGACACGCTGGTCCTGGCGCAGGGGAGGTTGCACCAGGCGGCGGCTGAATTAGCGATACGCGGGGTTGCGATAGTCGTTGCGAGGATCCGGCAGTTGGCGACTCGAGGTGGCCCTGCACAAGTCCGAGGCCATGTGTTTTCATGGTCCTCGGAATGCGCCACCGTCGGGTTCCCAAATAACGGTAGGAGGGGTTCGCATTGGAGTCGAGTCGACGATGAAGTACCTGGGACTCGTCCTCGACAGCCGGTGGAACTTCGTGGAGCATTTCCGACGTTTGGCTCCCAGACTGGAGCGGGCTGGGGCTGCCTTGAAGCGGCTCCTGCCCAATCTAGGTGGTCCAAACGCCTCCTGCCGGAGGCTTTACGCGGGGGTCGTGCGGTCCATGGCCCTTTACGGGGCACCGGTGTGGGCGCGTTCCCTAAGGCTGCGGCCAGTCCGCCGGTTGAACGCGTCCCAGAGGGTCATGGCCATTCGGCTAGTCCGGGGTTACCGCACGGTCTCCGGTGAGGCGGCGAGCCTCCTTGCCGGATTGCCGCCGTGGGATCTGGAGGCGAAAGTCCTCGCGCACGTGTGGGAGTGGCGCGAGGAGGCGAAACGCCGGGGCGTAACTCCGCTGCCGCGAGAAATCACGGTACAGCGGACAGAGCTCCGGCGGGATCTCATGGCGACATGGAGAGTGCGACTGTCGCAGCCCAGCGCTGGGCACGCCACAATTGCGGCGATAAGTCCCCTCTTTGAGGAGTGGTTAGAGAGGCGCCACGGCGTCCTCACCTTCCGCCTGACGCAGGTCCTCACCGGACACGGTTGTTTCGGGAGGTTCCTGTTTCGCATAAGGCGGGAGGAAACGCCCGGGTGTCACCATTGTGTGGATCGCCCAGAGGACACGGTGGAGCATACAGTGGAGGTCTGCCCGGCTTGGGCAGAGCACCGCCGCGTCCTCGCGGAGGCGATCGGTGGCGGCGATCTCTCGCGTCCGGCCCTGGTCCAGGCCATGGTGCGGAGCGAGAGTGCAATGGAGGCCGTCACCTCCTTCTGCGAAGCGGTAATGCTCGCGAAGGAGGAGGCGGAACGCGTGAGGGAGAGGCAGCCTCACGCCCTCAGTCGCCGCAGGAGACGCCCTGGGCGGCGGGAATCGATAGCCGATTCCCAGCCACCGTAGGCGCGGGCTTGCGGACGGTGAGTAGTGGGTAGCTCGCCATCCGGTGAGGACCAGGCCCGGGTCGACGGCGCGTTGTGTTCCACGCGCGCCTCAAAGAGATGTCAGCAAAAGATGGGGTCCAATAGGGCCGATGCCGCTGGGGTCGCGGGTTGTTTGAAAAAGATACCGTGGCCCTGGCATAGGCAACTGAAGGAACACGGGTGGGTTTTAGTCAGTAATAGTCTGACACGCCCTTCCGCTCCACCCAGAGCGGGAGAAGTTATTTGATGATTTCCCATCCACAAAAAAAAAAAAAGGGGTAAGTTGTCATTTTGATTGATTAATGATGTTTCACATTTTTATTACTCAAGAAGAGGACTGAAGTGACACTGTTGTGACAGATGACAGTCCTCTTTCTATGATCTGTAGTCAATCTATGGTTTACTGTCATTGTTTTACCTACCACAACAGTATACATTTAAATGAATTATCTGTATGTTTCCCGAATTCTACGGATTTTTCTCGTTTTTTTGAGGTAGTGTACACAGACCTGGCCCATTTTGAAACATCTCCTTTGTTTTCTTCTGTCAGTTTGTGGCTCTGCAGGTCGTACTTTAAAACCGATCTAGACGAAACTTGGTATACAGGTTTTACGACTTTATAGATATTTTTTGTCGTCGGGGATTTTTAATTGAAGGGGCACTTCTTCCAAAAAGGGGCAAAAAGCGAGCTACTGGATATCTCCGCCTTATGAGATTAGATCTCGATTAATCTTTTTTTATTCGAAAGGTCTTTAAGTTAGTTTCATAAAAATTTGGTGAAGGTCAGATGAGGATCTTCGGCGTGATGAGCAGAATAGCTCCACAAAATGCAGCAAATTGCTTACTTTTATATTTCTACCCGTGTAATCGGCTCTTCAACTACTATAGGTAGAGAGTGATGGAGCACCTGGGATTCTCATCACAAAACTAGAGGATTCTGAAAATAATTATCAGAACCCTCTAAAACGAGGCTTTAAAACCGATAGTAATGTTAGTTTAAAACATACTTTATATTTACAAAATACATGTAACTGTAACCTGAATATAATACAAAATTCGATAGTTTACAAATTTATTACCAGAATTGTGGAGGCGTGAGAACAAAAACGCATAACATCTTTCGTAATGTATGCTGCGGTATTATTAAGACTTGGCTTAATAATACCGTACTGAGCATCGAGTTGTTCGACGACAGATACATTGTATACAGAAGGGACAGAGAAAGTTCTTTTCTACAGAGTAGTAAAGAAGGAAGAAGAAAAAAACACCCCCAGGTGTTTTGATAGCCGTAAAAAAATCTATAAATTCCAAACGAGCAGAACAATTTGAAAGTAATTGTGAAGACCTTTGGGTAATTTTAGACCTACCTGCGGCTCGATTTGTACGTCGGGCAGCTCTCTGTTCTGTATACCTGCCACCACCTGTACGTATCTCTTACTTGGAACATTTTTTGGTCAAATGTAATGCAGTGTTTGAACAGTTAAACTTATCATATGTTTGCATAGCAGGTGATTTCAATATAGGTGATATCGATTGGAGTATAGTAAATAATTCTGATAAGTGCCTTAAGTTGTCCAATCTAAGTCAAACTTTGATAGATTTCACGTATGTTAATAGGCTTAATCAATTTAACAACGTATGTAATGCTTCAAGCCGCATTTTAGATCTTATACTGAGTAACCATTCATTGTGTAGAGTGAGTCTAAGTGAGGATCCGATTGCTAATATTGACCAGCATCATCCACCTCTCGATATTGTGATTTCTCTAAATAGGGAAGCTAAATTCCCTTATAACACTACCTGCGGTAGACCTAATTTCCGAAAAACGAGTTACTCGTACATACCAATTCGGAAATACTTGAGTGAAATTGACTGGGATGAGTTATTTGAAGCACAGCAGGGAGTTAATGAGATGGTGGAGGTATTTTATGACGTTATTCATGAAGGTATAGAAAAATTTATAACTAAACGAGTGCCAAAAAAAAGTAAATTTCCACCATGGTTCAATCGGGATCTAATCAAATTACTTAATTGCAAAAATAAGATCAGAAATCGCCACAATACTTACAAAAACCCTTTAGATAAAATTCAACTGCAGATTATAACTAAGCGCTGTAATGACCTAGCAAAACTTTGTTACAACAATTATATGAAGCGATTGGAAGACGAACTTAAAAGTAATCCGAAGTTTTTCTGGAGTTACGTTAAAACTAAAAGAGGTGGGTCAAGCTCCTATCCCATTGCAATGACAAATGGTACTAGTACATAATCTGACCCCACGACAATATGTGAATTTTTCGCATCTTACTTTTCCTCTGTCTATAGCCCTATTCAAGATGATTGCAACGGCAACTATATAGAATTTTTAAATAACATTGAAATTCATAGCTTATGTTTATCAAACGTTATTGTTAGCAGTGAAAATCTATACAAAAAGCTAAAAAGTCTGGATTGCAATAAGGGAGCTGGGCCAGATGGGATACCACCAATCTTTATCTATGAGTGCGCAGCTGAGTTGATCACCCCATTGTCACTTATTTACAATAAATCCTTAACCTCCGGGGTTTTACCATCAAAATGGAAGGTAGCAAAGGTTGTACCTATACATAAATCTGACAAGGACGATTTAGTCTCTAACTACAGACCGATATCAATTTTGTCGTGTTTTGCTAAAATTTTTGAGTCTCTGATCTGTTCATTTATTCAAAAGCACTTAAGGCTGTACCTAAGCGACGAGCAGCATGGCTTTGTGGAAGCTAGATCAACAAACACAAATCTTTTTCTGTTTACTGAGCTATTATCAGAGGCAATTGATTCAGGTCACCAAGCCGATGTCATTTATACGGATTTTAGTAAAGCTTTCGACAGTCTCACATAAAATACTGATTCATAAGCTGAAAGCTTATGGTATAACTGGATCATTGCTTTCTTGGTTAAGCTCATATCTTCTAGACAGGTCTTTTTATGTAGTGATAAACGGATTTCGGTCTGACAACCGATATATCTATTCCGGAGTTCCACAAGGTTCTCATGTGGGCCCAGTTTTGTTTAACTTCTTTATAAATGATATTCCAAGGTGTTTCTTACATTCTAAGGTTTTTATGTATGCCGACGACTTGAAATTTGTTAAAACTATTAAGTCCCAACATGATGTCATCCTTTGCAGAGTGATCTCAATAGGCTTGTTAAGTGGTGCGTTTGCAATTCAATGCTGTTAAATCTCAGTAAATGCTATCATGTCAAATTTACAAGAAAGCATAATTTAGTAAGACAAGATTATCACATAAATGAAACCAAAATAGCAGAATTAAACACAACAAAAGACCTCGGTGTTACTTTTGATACTAGATTAACTTTTATTCCACATGTAGATTGCTTAATAAAAAAGTCTTCTAGAATGCTTGGTTTCGTTTTGAGACATTACAAACAGTTTAGGTGTCCTAAAACTAAAATTACGCTTTACAATAGTCTGATTCGAAGCCTGTTGGAATATTGTTGTATGATCTGGCGACCGCACTATGCTACAAATTCGTTGCGTCTGGAAAGAATCCAAAAACGCTTTCTGTGGCACCTGGCGTTTACCAAGCGGTTGAAATACTTTAAAATGATTTCGCTGGAAAAGCGCCGTCGCCTTATTGACGTAATGTTTGTGTGCAAAGTGATGGCCAATAAAATTGACTGCCCACAAATACTAAATTCTTTTAAATTTCGTGTGCCTTCAAGGATTCCTCGTAAGCCAATTACGCCACTCTGTCCACCGCTCCGACGAACAGTCTTCGGCGCTAGTTCCCCTGTGGCGAGGTTATGCAAGATAATTAATGAATGTAGCGATCTAATCGACTTGCACTTTCGACTCACTATACAGTTTAAACGTGAAGACTTTGAAAAACCTAGATAAGGAATAATTTACCTTTTTGTTTTTTTTATTATTTTTCTTCTTTGTTCTCTGTTTCAGGATCTAAATTACATATAACAATTTGGGTACTAGTGGTAGATATAAATTAGGGTAGTTTTCTTTTAATTTTTTTCTCTATCGTACGTACAACTTTCGTTTTGCATGCTGAGTTTACCTATAAGTGATTGTACACTATTGTTTATTTGTTTTTGCTTGTTTTTTATGCCCATAACTGGTGTAAACAATCGTTGGTAGACCAATAAATAAATAAATTTACAATAAAGTCACTGTGCACCGGTAGATCGCGTTGTCTCTGACCTGATTTTATGCTTTTTAGTGACCTCAGCCGCAGTCGGTTTTTTTCTTAACTTAACTTGGATCATTTTGAAAAATAAGCATAACATCAGTTATGCTTTTTAGTGACCTATAGCCGCAGTCGGGTTTTTTTTCAAGCTGGATAGGTATATTAATTATAGGATTTTGAACTGACATGGTTATTTTCACTACTAAAGTTATTTAGAACGGGATGTTTACCATGTTTTAAATAGCTATTTATGCAACTGTTGTCATAAGACTTATCAAAACACGAATTAAATTATAAATAAAATTAATAATAATAAATTAAATTCTAGATCTACCACCTACCGTAGACCTACATGCAAGGAGGTTAAAAATAGGGAGCGTGCCCTTGGAACATTGTAATTGTTCCTCATTTTTCATAGAAAGAGAGGCATCGAGTTTTGTATTTTATCTCCTTCTAGCACACACATTTAGAAAGAGAGACACTCTATTAGAAACGGAACGCTTAACTCGGTGAATTACATTCATTTCAAGGCCACCGATTTAGGGCCGTTTCTGTAGTATGAAGCGCACACTCCTTATTTTTGACTTCCTTGCCTACATGTTATTACGGTGCCACATTCTACCATAATTTCGTCAGTGTCCTTATTTCTATAATGGCAACACTGTAATGAAACAAACAAGAGTCGCCGCCATTTTTTTATGACTTTAAGTTATGAATGCTATCTCTACCACATCTAAACGCTGACTTTGAACGCATTTTTAGTCATATTACTGACTTGAAAACGAAGAAAAGGAATCAGTTGTCCACAAAATCTATTGCTGGGAACCTGGGGGCCGATTCTACTAACAAAATTGTTATAAAATCGCAATTGAATGGCAGCTGAACCACGGCTTTTGAGCGTTTTCGCATTCAACTAATGTAACAACGATCCAACTGCGGTTACGTTTCAGTTCAGTCACCGATCGATCGAAACAATCTCAAAAGCTATTCTGCTAACAAAACCGAACATGAGCGTGACGTTTAGTCGCATCATTATCTTTTTGACATAATTGAAACGTTTCGTTTCACAGATTTTGCAAGCTGGGGCCGAAAACGAAACGACTTTTTATTATTTATAAAGTTGAAATTACAAAAAAAAATATACAGGCTAAAAGTATAAGTATGGTCTAGATATGTTTTTGTATTAAAAATACTTTTAGCAGCACTTATTCGTGTTTAGTAATATTATTAGATTCAACTTTTTTTCTGTGGTATTATTAAAACATACTATTTGGAATGTTGGTCACACAGGTTACCCGCTGTTACGCTCCCGTTATGATTCGGTTTAAGTTTAGTTTCCATTTTGATTACAGAATAGTAGAATGACTTTTTTGGTAACTATCGAACGGCGATCGAAACTGAACTGTTGTTGAAACACAATTGAACGTGTAACGTTGCAAATTAGTACCAATTCACGCAACAGGTTATTATGAGACATGGCAAAAACTATGGTGATTTCCATCCCACCTATGAGATGTTTATAGAAATGAACGTGTCGATGTATAAAAAACGGATCAGTAGGTATTTTACTTGATTTAAGTGAGAGAATTATTGTTATGACAAATAACTAATAGTATACGTATTAGAATACAAACAATTCAGTTTTCTTGAACAATGGATGAAAAAAAGGTTACCGTATGTTTACCGTACTATATTTTGTTTGCCTACCATAATATTCTACCATTTACCGTATTTTTAGACCAGCAACACCGTAATTTAGACAGAGGGAGTTGTAGACACTGCCACGGATTGAGTAGTGAGAATGTGGCTGTTTGATGAGTAAGTAATCGATCGAAAAGGCAAAGGAGTAGCTTATGTAGGGTGACTGGTAATTAGTGACCGATACTTAAACACGTGATAGCACTCATGATAACAAACAACTTTTTCTATGGGAGCAAACCTGAAATCACGAAAAAAAAATCAGTTTTTCCCACGAGTTATGCGAACATAAATGTAGGGAACAGCAGATTTTTTTTCGCGATTTCAGGTTTGGTCCCATAGTAAAAGTTGTTTGTTATCATGAGTACGATCATGTGTTTAAGTATCAGTCACTAAAAACCAGTCACCCTATATACGTATATAAAAGAGTACTAATAATCAGAGGTCAGAATTAGGTAGAGTTATTTATGTAATTACACTGATTTCATACAGCGAAAGAATAAAGTGGATATGCCTCAAATCCCGAAATTAATTTTAAAGAGCAGAAAAATCCCGTGATTTATTAAATAAAAAAGTTATTTACTTTTACACTATTTAAACAACTGCACGCGCGGCGTTGCGAAAGGACAATGCTCATGGATGTATGGAATCCTGTATCAAGCTGCATCAAAATCCAACTTTGTTTTTTATAGAATACACTTATCATAATTAACTCCTACAAAAGTTCTATTACTAACAACATCCGGGTTTCAGAGTTATTTTATAAAATCGAAAATGACCTCAAAACTAGGTAAGTACCTATATTTTATTCGACGCTATCAATGACTTATTTTATATAGACACGCATACACGATCGAACATTATTGCTCTAAAAAAACAGCGTAAATCGCTTAATTTGTAAGAATTACGATTTCTGGGTATCAAAAAATGAACAATTGACATATCGGTTTTGCCGGGTGACTAACGGCGTCAATCGCTCGACCTCACGACTAGACATATTAGCACAATGAAATACACAGAAATAAGTTCACAAAATATAAACAAGTTCTACTTCTCAACACACATTAAAATAATTAATAATAACCTCAACTCTTAAAAACACAGACGGACGCTAGCGCAAACAATACATGATCTCTCAGGATTTAGGGATGTGATCGATAAATCAAAATCTTTTTTTTTTGTCTTTAGTAAGAAACACGATTTTGTATCAATTAGCAATACTAAATCGATTTGGTGTACTGATTTTACTTAATTTTTACTGTTATTAAACAAAAAGAAAGCAAAGCTAATATCAAACGTTATTTATTATACAAAATAAATACCACTCAAGCACTGGTGGCATAAATAGGTGACAGCGCACAGTCAGTGGCGCCACCCCTTCGCCGCGCCTTTTTTGATAAAAATACTATTGAAATTTGATACAAATATTATTGCCAGTGTAGGAAAAATATTCGACATTGATTTAGTGTCATTTCTACACCTCTAGGCTTTGGGTGGCACCACACGGCGCCTCCAGGCAACACCCGTTTTTGAGGGGCTTGAAAATTACAGGTTAATCGATTCATCAAAAATCGATTCTATTGCGTTCTACATCTCTACGACCGGCTGTGAACGGCTAATTAACCACAGATAAAAAAAAAATTTATAGAGAGTAAAACAATATCAATAATTTTTTACTTTAAATTAAATCCCCTATTCAAAAACCAAATCCCCGGCGGGTAATGTCGTAAAAAAAATATGAAAATAATTACTGTAAATTTTTTCTCTTGATGCATGAGACTTTTTGGTACCACTTTTGGTCATTCTCCTTTACATCAACGACATCGGATGTCTGAAGTATAAGTATGAGAATTTTCTTAATACTATTAATAAATTGTATTGTAAATTAAATACTAATAAAAATTGTATGTTAATTATCTTTGTTTTATTTGTCTTATCTATCTCTGAGGTTTTTATTATTATTTATTTGTAATATTGTTGGCCACACGGCATTATCTACTTATATACTAGTATTTGTTAAGATTAGGATATCAAAATATTAATGACAAAAACCTGCTGCCTGAGCTAAGCCCTCAAGGTATACCTACGATGAAGGTCAATGGAAGCCGTTGGTTGCGGAAAGATAGTACCAGTCATTATGGAAAGCAAAACTTTCTGCTAAATGATGATGATAAGGAAAATATCTAGGAGTTTAACAGTATAGTAAACTCATCCTCTTCCTGCCCTTGTCCCATGTCACTTGGGGTCGGCTCAACAAGTTTTTTCTTCCATTGTCCCCTGGCTGCCGTCACTCTATCATTCACTCGTATTCATGTATATGAAATACGAGTGAATGATAGCGATGGCTGACGAGTGATGTAAATCAACCCTTTCACAATCCATTCTCAACACTTACATAGTCGGTCTTTATTTATTGTCACTGGCACATAATTTTGAATTTAAAACTCTAAAAAAGAAACAATAGCACAAGATTTTTAATTGTTTTACGATCAATAAAACGTAAAACATTTTATTAATATTAGTATTTTACGATGGAGTGGACGCTCAAAGAAGACCGAGTAGCAGTAATAGCATTACACCGTTGTGGCCACTCGCCAGACACAATATTCAAGCTTCTCTAGTTTAACAGTATAGTAAACTCATTACCTTCCTACATTTGTCCCGTGTCACTTGAGGTCAGCGTAACAAGTTTTTCCTTCCATTCTCCTGTCGCTCAGCAATCACTCTATCATTCACTCGTCTTTCATATACATCATCCCTCTCACAATCCATTCTCAACACTTATAAGTACTCATAACTCTTTTTTTTTTGTTACATACATGTTTATCTAGTAATATCTAGTAAACTACAACCTCGAAATGATGCTAATAAGGCCTACGGTTTCCCAAAAGATCCTTTAAAAACGATTCACACTTACTTCTTTTTCCAATTCTCCAGTTACTTTTATTAAATAAAATACATAGTTAACGTGACCCAAAGTACGGCAAAATGCACCAAACGTACGACATAAAGCCTGCAAAAAAATAGACAAGTTTTACAAAATGTCTCACACTGCAATATAGAAGCATATATTTTACTCTATTGAGTAAAATATGTTCTGCTATATTGTATTTTTATGTTTGGAAATCTGAGCATTATTTTGACAACCTTTTTCGTGATAAATCGAAATACATGCGAACCGGCCGGCAATGTTACGCGGCGTCCTAGGTGGGCGGTTCAAAGCGAACGCGAGTATGAAGCGGTGATACGCGAATTAAATGCACGCATTGCATTTGCGACGCGGCGGCTATGTCCTACGTGCACGCGAATCGTCTCGCACAGCCGCCACCGACGACGCCGCCGTTCAGTTGGCACTGTGCATTTGTCATGGACGGACGGAAACAAATATTATTGGAAAATTCATTTCTTAAGTATCAAATACTCAAGAAGTATGTACGGCGAAGAAGTGGGACTAATATTGTATACTTAGAAAGGCATATTTATGGGGAATTTCACAATTTGTATGAGGAATTACGGGCTCAACCTTTGTTATTCAAGGAATATTGTCGAATGTTGCCTACCACGTTTGACTATATTGTGCAAGCCATAAAACCTGTTTTGCAATTCACTAGTACCAATTTCCAGCGACCTATTTCTGTAGAAGAACGATTGGTGGTGACTTAGGTAAGAAAAAAGAAAAAGAAATATTTCTTATATTTATTATTATGTATCATTAGCAGTAAAAAGTATTAATTATTTCAATAATGATTAGTTTTCAATAATTTCACAAAGAAGTATAATATCCATGTTGAGAACCGGGTTGTGGTGGATTTAATTTTGACAGCTCTGTTAGTAGAAGCTCCTGCATTTGCGTTCTAAAATGTAATTTGTTCATTGACGGTAACTGTTTTATATAAGGTAATATGGATTTGAACCAAAGAAGATCGTCATCAGTAGTATCTTCTTGATCCTGGCGTAGAATTTTCATCTTCTCTCTCTCGATGTCGAGGAATGCTTCTAGGTTATGATCATTATCTTTTCTTTTGCGTGTTTGTCTTGTGATAGCTGGCAACGAGGGTGAAGGTAAAGGTGATTGACGTATGTTAATATCTGTTGTTGTATTCTGTGGCATTTCTTGCAACGTAGACATAGATTCATGGAGTTGGGTGTAGTCACTGTCAGCCATATCCACGGCCAAATCGTCTTCCAAACTAGCAGCGTCTGTAGATTCCGACAGATCTCTTGAATTGCTATCTGTTTCTGGTACAATGTTTCTTTCTGTTTTTCGGGGTTTCAAAATTACTATTAAGATTGACATGGACTCAAAATATGGCCACGTGCCTGTATACTTCGGCTCGTTGTCGGCGTCAGCCCCAGAACGAGGCTTCGGATTTTTTTTAAATTCTTTTATAAGTGTCTCTCAAATTTTTCCACTTTTTCTTCGCCATTTCACCTAAAAAAATGAAATGAATAATTAATTAATTTATTTCAATTATTTCAGGTATTTAGCCACGGGCATACAGTTCCGGCAACTCGCTTACTCGTTCAGAATTTCAAAATCTGCTATTTCCACAATCGTACCACAAGTTTGCAAAGCTATATGGACACAATTAGTTACGAAGCATATGCCCGAGCCTTCAGAAGATAACTTTAAAAACATAGCACAATGTTTTTGGGACAGCTAGCAGTTTCCTAACTGCACCGGGTGTATTGATGGAAAACATATTCGCATTAAAAAACCAAATAAAACTGGTTCTATGTACTATAACTACAAATCCTTCTTTTCGATTGGGTTGTTAGCAGTCACTGATGCAAATTATAAGTTTGTAATTATAAATGTCGGTTCCTATGGAAAAGGAAACGACGCCTGTTTTTGATGAATGCCCCTTTCGAAGTGCAATAGAACAAGGAAGACTAAAAATACCGAAAGAACAAGTATTGCCGGGCTCAAATATCGAAGCTCCATATGTTCTCCTAGGAGATGCTGCGTTTCTTCTAAAAGAATGTCTTATGAGACCTTTTCCAGAAAGATCGACGACTAAAGGGGACGCAAAAGATAATTATAATGATCGCTTATCTCGAGCAAGAATGGTAGTGGAATGTTCTTTCGGTTCAATAACCTCTAAATACAGAATTTTGCATAAATCTATCGAAACCAATGTAGAAAATGCAATTCATAACGTAAAAGCCATATTTCCTATAATGTTTACTGCACAATATTATACGTGATCTTGAATCAGTAAATGAGACTGAATTTATATCTTTCCGGCAAGCATATCAAAATATACCACAAGCACCACGACATAATTCACAAAGGAGATTTAATGATACATCACGAGCAGCCGCACAAGCGAGAGAAAACTTTAAATTGTATTTTGAACAACATCCTCTACAAAGATATATGTGTAATAGCAATCTATAATAAATAAATGTGTTGTACTTACCTGTAGTCCCAGTTAATTTGGCCAAATCCTCCCATTCACGGTACGATAATAACCGGTTGTGATAATTTTTATTCCTTTTATCCCATAATATAGGACGTTCTTGGATAGCATTAATAAAAATTTCTGACATTATCCAAACAAAAATACGACGTCACCGCATCCAGTTCGCGCGAAAATATCAAGCCAACTGATCGCGTTCGCTTCATTTCGCGCCGCTCCGCACCGCACCCCACGTGCGTTTGGTCACGTAGGCCACTTCAATAGGTTTCGACTGTTTGTTTTTTTCGCGCTGCGCCGCGCCGCTTCGCGTTCGCGTCTAAATCGCTCACGCAGGACGTCGCGTTACTATGAAAATCCATGGATAATACCTGTTGTGAAAGTTTAGCGGCCGTATGCATTACTACGAAAACTCCTCTGTCTACGAAAATCTCCTATATATCGTGTAATTTAAAAATTTTACTTCAAAACATGACAATGGCAACCAAGGAGGACAACAAACAAAGATTTATTTTGAATAACTAAGATTTTTATTTAAATTTGAAAGTGGCTTGCAAATAGAGCGGATTTAAGTAAAAAAGATTTTATTCGAGAAAAGTACTATACAATCCTTGCCCGCAACCAACTGCAGTAATGTACTATACATATTTGAACATACGGTGATAAATTATGCTTTGAATTTTCAGTATAGGTAAGCTTACGTTGCATTATAGGCTTTACGTACAATGAAAGGTTAGCTTCTACTGGAAATGTATAGCTCAACAATTTACAATTATCAACACGGTACACAAGAAATAGCAACATAAAATATATTTGACGATACATAATAAGTGAGGTGTCAAAGAATTTAGTACGGATGAACTTACCCAAACCTGAAAAATTTTCTTGTACAGATTGTAAGACTGTAAAATATTCTGGTATATCCCAAGCAGTTTGAGACACTGCTCATCATTGTCGTATTCATCATTCATTAACAGGACATTTTTAATCCATTTCTCTAGATATTTTTTCAACAAAACTATAATTCGGATGACTATAACAAAATTTATATCCAGTGCCACCAACATTGTGTCACTAATAAGGTCAAGTATGGTACCGATGTCATATGTTCTAAAAGTTTCATAATATACAGCATTGATAATAATGTTAGAACTGACAATTGTTATGGTTGAGATCCAATTCCAAACAATGTAACTTCGGATATCTTTATTAAAATCGATGCTTCTATGAATATTTTGGATCTTCAATATAAGTAAGACGTTGTTGTCTTTATGCGCAAAGTCAAGGATGAACATCATCGTGAACCCGAACAATACGGTGATTCCGTAGAGTACAGCAAAGCACGAAAATAGATCAGTTTCTGAATATGTCATATTTCGATCTATGACTTCTACGACGAACATTCGATAGATATACAACGCATTGATGAATAACATACAGCAGAACGCAAATATGTGATATTTCTTTCCACATGGATAAATATGATTATTTCTCACTTTATACTTTGATAACAAAAAAAGGTTAAGTGCTAAGTTAAAAGAATGTACTATTTTTTGTAAATCTTTCTCCAGTCTGTTATTGAGTAACTCTTGTAATGAGATTTGCTTACGGGACATTATTTTTATTATCAACTTCATTCGTTAGTTGCGTGGTGACTTATTACAACAACTCGGAAATTCAATGTGACAACCAACGAAGTAATGACGTTACATTATATTTTTTATAATGTACTGATCGTATCAAAGTTAAGAGGCGCAGTTAATATTCCTAATTGCATTGACACATTCATGGTAATTGTTGTATTTTCATATTTTGCCACCGAAGTCGGTTTTTATTTCATTTAAAAAAAAAAACAATCGCTTTTTAACTTGATACTGTGCTTAGTTGCAGAATTGAGTATAGCTCAAATTATGTCAGGTCACTGCTGTCAAATGTCATGGAGTGTCTTTGTGGTATTGTTCGTGCGGGGACTCTTCTGTTAGTTAGAATCTAATTCTGTAGATTTTGGGTACTGGATTAAACAGCTGAAAGGCTCTAATGCTATATCTTTATTTAATGCTATAATATATTTGCTTGATGTCAAACTCAACTATGCATCATCACATAAAAGTTGTCCACGAGTGTGTATTGATTTATTATGTTTGGGGTCGAATAAATAATTCTCGAACTTATAAATACCTGCAAAATTTCGTGTACAGATTGTAAGTTTTCAACATATTTTCATATATCCCGAACAGTTTGAGACACTAATCGTCATTTTCGTTTTCATCATTCGTCATCCTGACCTGACGTCATTGATCCACTTATCTAGATATTTCTTGAATGATATTGATTCTAATAGCTATTACTAAATTCAGATCCAATGGAGTACATATAAAGTCGCAAATATCGGAAATAATAAAACTGGTTTCAAAAGAAACTAAAGGTCGAAAAACCATGAGATTTAATAAAATATGAACAAATATGATGTTATAGTTGAGATCAAATTCCAAATTATAAAACTTCGGATAATCTTACTGAAATCCATGCTCCTATATACAGTTTGTATCTTCAAAACAAGTAAGACATTGTTTTCTTTGTTCACAATATCCAGAATGAATATCATCGAGACCCTAATTGAACAGCCAGCCTATTTTGTAAAAATCTCACCGTGAAAACTTAGGTGATGTGAGCTTGAAGTGAGCTGTTATTCCGCCTGATGTTAGGGATTGACACTATTGACAGTTCACTCCACGCTCACCTCACCTAAGTTTTCACGGTGAGATTTGTACAGAATAGTACTGAAGGTAACATAACTGATAACATTAGAAAGTGACAAGATATCATATTTGAATTGTCTCTTATTCACTGTTGTGTCTTCTATGGTGAAAATTCTCAGGAAACACAACGCATTTGGAAAAGAACATTAAACAAAATGCAAACCCATAATATTTTGGTCCAATTGCATAAATAAGACTGTTTCCACTGCCAGTTACCATCCCTACATGGTTGATATTCCACCAATTCGCACTAAGCGTTTTCAAATGTCTTTTATAATGCGCACTACAAAAGAGTGGAACTCACTACCTGCGTCTGTGTTTCCGAGCGCATACAAACCTAATCTCTTCAAAGTGAGAGTGAACAGGCTTCTTCTGGGTAAGCTCTCTCCATCGTCGACTTTGTCTTTGTGCAAAAATATTAAGAGTAGGAAAGTTTAAAGAATACAGTTCGTCGCTTTATTATTATTTGCTAATCCACTTGACTGTATAAAAAGACAATATAACGGAGTAATTAAATAGCGTTTATAAACTGATCGAATCTATGACAAGACAAGGACGTCGTTAATTTAAAAAAACTATTTGATAGATATGAAATATTAAAGTTAATAGTATCATAAAACTTAATAGTATTTAGTACCACGGCTACAAGAGTAAGTTTAGATGTTGCTAGCCAAACGTTTTGACTAACTATTGCTGTATGAATACAATTTGAATTAAAGGTTGAACTACCGCCGCCCGTGATCATTATTTTAACCAATAGATATAGAAATGATTAAAATCTATAAAAAATGTAGACGAATCAACCGTTGCTGAGGTGGTGGTAAAAATATTATTAAGTATGATTTACCCACATTATTGAATTATCACAGAAAATAGAATTTCAGCTGCACAAGCGTAATGAACAATTACTCATAGCTAAGCGTCTACATAACAAGCCACATGAGTTTCAATCCTGAACAATATTATAAATCGGATGACTATAACGACATTCATACTCGTATTGAATATGAAACACATTAATTCACAAATAAGACACCCAGTATAATAATAATAAACCATTTATTTTCAGGTTATAAAGACACATAGATAAATACTTTAACCTAAGTATACATAGAATAACAATTGAAGGGCACAGGGAAAGAAGGGGCTCATCAACAATTAACACAAATTGAATAAAACACTAATTTATACTAAAAATCTACATGGTGTGTATGGATACTCATTTTTAACGATGTTATTTACATGTTTTGGACATTACGTACTCCAACTACCTATTTTTGAGGATTCCGTTTTAATTGACCTATTCAATCAAAAGTTAAACAGACTTTTCTGGCCTAAGCCAGAAATGTACAGAGCAAAAAGGGGTTGATTGTAATAATGACCTCCTGAGGAGCTCGGGGAGAGGTAGGCCGATACTAGAGTAATCGGTTGGTGGCCTGTCATGCCTAGGCGGCAGACAGACACTTCTAAGTCTGAGAGGGGGGGAGGGTCTATAGGGATGCATTATAGGCCCCTCTTGTAGTAGATAAGGGTGCCGCCCAGGTGACATCGAGTCCTGTCGTTGCGAACTATGCGATAGTTGGCAATAGACGGGTTTCGATGACGAGGCTTTAAAAAGGTTTCCTGAACTAAGAGGATGTCTATTTGGTGATCGCGGAGGAAAGTGGCGATCTCAGTACGTTGGCTATGAATGTCATTGGCGTTGAAAAAACCTAACTTGAGGGAACGGGGTTTAATTCTAGCTAAGATGCCTTTATCCATTGTTGATTTAGTTTTTGGTAAAGGCCATCAGAGCTTGCGTAATCTCCGGGTACGCATTATAGATGCTCTGGATCCTGAAGAGATCACAGGCATTCCTAGCGGCCACGATTTCGCTGGCCATTTGGGTAGCTCGAGGGGACATAAAAGTCAGGAAGGTGCCAGAGATAACGCTGAAGTTATCTAGAGGCAGGCCTTGACTGGCTCCTGCGGGTTGAGCGAAGAGGGGGGGGGGGGAGCTGAGACAGCGGGAGCGGGGGGTCGCTTTCGCAGTAATCGCGGTCCATTTTATATTAGTTATTCTAAACAAATTCACACACGCACTAAAAAATTACGCCTTGACGTTTAACTTTTATCTGTCACAATACGTCATTTATTTCAAGATGGCGGGGTTATGGGCGCGTTCTTGTTTTGTAAACGTAAAATGTGCTCCTTTTAACTCTGATTGGGATGCAATGAGCACCTTTTAAGCTAGTTCGATACGAAATGAGCTCTTTTTATTCCTTGACGTGTTTTTTAATATTGAGGATTACAAAGCAATGGGCCCTTTTTAGTTAGTTTTGAATATGTCATATCAAAGGCCTGTTCAAAATCTACCAAGTGCGATCATTTGTTTGATTTCGTATAAATTGTCGATGAGCCCCTTTTTTCCCTGTGCCCTTCAATTGTGTTAATAGATAAAACTTAAAACTATGTTATCACTTAGTTGCACTAAATCTTTGTGCGTTCCGGTGGCACTTGTCCGCGAAAGCGGCGGAATACCACATCCTGAGGCCAAAAGCTTTCTTCCATCACCTGATGCAGGTAGCATTCGTAGTATTCGTTAGTATTCGTACAACAAATGCCTTAAAGTTGACGTTGCGATGCGACTCCAGCAGTTGCTCTCTCCAAACATAAACATTAACCCTGCGTATGCCACCGGGACGTAGATCTACGCGAAACGCCATGGCTTTTCTGTATTAACGAGTGGTTAAAACTTTCAAAATATAATGTAATAAAAAAATAAAAAAACTGAAATCGTTGTGATTTAGACCCAGTTACAAATAATAAAACTCGGGCTACTCTTACTAAAATAGATGTTTGTAGGAATAGTTTACATCATCAAAACAAGTAAGATGTCACTGTCTTTGTGCAACATAACCAGAATGAAGTTAATCGTGAACCCAATAGAACAAGTAAAGAAATAGAGAACGAGGAAAAGTGAAAAGGTATCGTATTTAAACCGCATCTTGATATATTTTATGCAGTATACGGTGAACATCTTGAATATCCACAACGCATTGATAAATAACATATTGAGGAACGCAAACATTCTATATTCATTGCCACTTGGATAGATATGGCCTATTCCGCACATTATATTTTTAAGTCAAAAAAGTTTAAGTGGATAATTGAACGAATACACAATTTTTGGAAATCTTTTTCCAGTCGTTTATTTAAAACTTCTTGTATAATTTTTCGTATTTGGGGCATCATTTGATGACAACGTCAACTGTCGGACACTGTATGAGCAAATTCCTGACTGTATTAGGATTTGTTGTAATGAGTCAATTTTAAAAAAGGAATAAAATCATTGTATATTTTTACGTCATATTTGGAAACAGATACTGGATCATTTTTTTGCAGGATTATTTTTTTTACAGTAATGCAAAGACGCGTTTAATATTCAAAATTGTAGTTTCAAACGGTAGTAGGTATTGTTTAAGTTTTTTTTAAAAACGAACTGCTGTAGTTTTGCCTAGACGGTGACGGAAATAATAAATAAGTCAGGTATATTTTTCAGTAAATAAATATAAATAAATAAAATAAAAAAGCCTTTTATTCCATGCTTTTACAAAATAATTTTATAGTATTGAATTTCAAATCACATGCTTGATTATTATTATTTTCCTTTGAAATATTACAGAAAATAGAAAATTTTTTCAGTAACATAATTATTATTATTTCACAAAAAGAATTGCAGCTGCATAATAACGTAATGACTGATAGCTCCCACCAAACACATTGGTAGCGTAGCGTCTACATAGAACAGGCCACAAGCTGACATCTTGTTGAAAGTTCGATTTCTCTGTAACAAATTCTTGTACAGTTGTTTTTGACCCTCTGTAAAGAAACAATACTACTCAGATTCATTCAGACAGTAGTATTCATTCAATAATTTAATAGTTTGCGTTCTAAACATTTAATAAAAAGTCGCTCATTCATTAGATCATAATTGAATGATATTTCATGTTGTGCATTAAAACTTACAGAAACACAATATTTTAACTGTGAAATCACGTCTGTATTATCAAGTTAATCAGCGAAATCGGCAAAATTTCGTATACGGCCTCTGGGGGGCCGATTCTACTAACAAAATTGTTCAAAAATTGCAATTGAATCGCAGCTAAACCACGGCTTTTGAGCGTTTTCGCATTCCACTAACGTAACAACGATCCAACTGCGGTTACGTTTCAGTTCAGTCACCGATCGATCGAAACAATCTCAAAAGCTATTCTGCTAACAAAACCGAACATGAGATGAGCGTGACGTTTAGTCGCATCATTATCTTTTTGACATAATTGAAACGTTTCGTTTCAAAGATTTCGCAAGCTGGAGCCGAAAACGAAACGTTCTTCTGAGTTTTTATTATTTATAAAGTTGAAATGTTACAAAAAAATATACAGGCTAAAGGTATAAGTATGGTCCGGATATGATTTTGTATTAAAAATACTTTTAGTAACACTTATTCGTATTTAGTAATATTATTAAATTCAACTTTTTTTTTTCTGTGGTATTATTTAAACATACTGTTTGGAATTATGGTCATGAATAAAAATATTTAAAAAAAATCTATTTGGAATGTTGGTCACACAGGTTACCCGCTGATACGTTCCCGTTTCGATTCGGTTTAAGTTTAGTTTCCATTTTGCTTATTGAATAGTAGAATGACTTTTTTGGTAACTATAGAACGGCGATCGAAACTGAACTGTTGTTGAAACACAATTGAACGTGTAACGTTGCAAATTAGTAGAATCGGCCCCCTGGTAGTTAGTATGCAAGGGAAAACGGGCAATAGTCATTTTCATTGACCCCCAAAGGAACTTTACCTATGCGTAGTGTTATATTGTTCTTACTTGGACAGTTCTTCTTCTTCATAAGCTGAATACACGCCAGCTCAGCTTCTTCAACAGTTATATAGAATCTCTCACAGTATATACTATGTATAATAACTAGTATGATATCCTTTATTATCCATAAAATAATCGCGAAACTCTGAAGCAAAGTCTGGAAAATGTAATAAGTGTTATTATTTGGAAAGAACAAGAAAAAGTCACATGCATAAACAAATAAAACTTAAATCACGGGACACTTAGTTTGTGTCAGTTTGTGGCTCTACAGGTCGTATTTTAAGACCGATCTAGGCAAAACTTGGTTATACATTGCGAATTGGTTTACGACTTTATAGAACTTTTTTATCGTCGGGGATTTTCGATTAAAGGGGTACTTCCTCCAAAAAGGGGCAAAAACGGGGCTACTGGATATCTCCGCCACTTGAGATTCGATCTCGATTAATCTTTTTTATTTGAAAGGTTTGTTTGTAACTTAATTAGAATACATTTGAGACAATAAAAGTTCTTTGAACATAAAGGTGTTTTCATTTACACGTTAAATTGGTCTCATAAAAGTTGGGTGAAGATCTGATGAGGATCTTCGGCGTGATGAGCAGAATAACTCCTCAAAATGCAGTAAATTGCTTACTTTTAGATTTCTACCAGTGGAACCGGCCTTTTAACTACTAGGTAGTGAGTGATGGAGCATCTGGGATTCTCATCACAAAACTAGAGAATTCTCCAAAACGCGGCTTTAAAACCGATAGTAATGTTTGTTTTACAATAAGGTCTCTGGATGGTGCTACTGTACATCACTAGATCGCGCTGTCCCTGACCTGATTTTATACTTTTTAGTGACCTCAGCCGCAGTTGGGTATTTTAACTACGACAGAAATTAATCAAATGACTCATAAATTACTTTTTCAATGATTTTCTTCATTTGGGTTCCATATATATCTGAAAACGATAAGTTTTGGATATAATTTCTAAATGTAATTAAATTTTCTTCAGATATGTCTCGTCTAGATGTTTTGCATGTTTTAATTTGACTAAACTTACTAACTTTCATAGTAAATATTTGAGCCGTATGATCGGTTTATCCGTCAAGTCCGTAAGTCTATTATTTCACTTTGGCAGCTTTGTTTTGAATTGTGCGCAAAATGATCTAAGCAAGTTTTACTACGAGTATGAAGTTTAATCGGTTTATTTATTTCTAGCTTCAAATCGTAGTTCATCAGAAAATATTCAAAATCAATGCTAATTCTGTTCTTTTTCAGAATATCTATATTAAAATCTCCGCACATAATTGTTTTTTTTTTTTGTTTGGTTTGGAAATCTTTTTAAGTATAATATCTAGGTTTTCATAAAATTGGTGTAGATTAGTGATTTTTGGTGGTCTATACGTATACACATAGGAGTGTAAGTTTTTGTGAAGGTAATTCAATTGCGCAACATTATCTATATAATTCCTGTTACCGGATGCCTCACAATGTCAGGCAGTTCTTTATATTCGATGCCTTTTTTAACTAAGATACAGGCTCCACTACGCTTAAAGTTTTGCCTAGCATAACATTTGGTATATGTAAAAATTTCTCTTGTCCAGACATTATAAAATGTTCGGTTATACATATAACATCTAAATGAATTTGTTTACTTAACAATTCCTGTATATAAATAACGAGTAAGTCGGACTTGCTTAAGAGACCGGCAATATTTTGATTCATTATATTTATATGATTGAAGAAAAATATCGCACCGTGAAGACGATGCGCTTGTTTGGTTGGCAGCTATATTTTCTTGACGAGTAAATGATTTATAATCAGCTACAGTTACCGTCAGATTACAAAACACATTTCGCATACCACGAGCGCTTATTTTTCTACTGAACTTAGAGAACATCGTAAAATCGTAACACAAGTCTAAATTCGAGTCAAACGCCGTTGCAGTTGTGCGTCTGCAAGTCTAAATGAAGTAGATTACTAAAGGTCAGTAAATTAAAGTGAAGTAGATTATTATGCGCCAGTTAAACAATGTTGAATGATTCCTTAATTTGAAAGTAGGAACACATGTTATAATATTCGTGTGCTGTATTTCCTACACATTTTCCCTCAATTTTTATAATTATATCCACATAGTTTTCAGTTTTATGGAAGTCTTTTTCTCCAATTATAATAATGCAGAAATCATCCATTGTATATGATATTATTTTTCTTCTCCGAGTTGTTGATAAGCTGCTCCGTGCACAATTCGGGGAAACATAATGACAAAAGTCACAGTTTTGAAGTGTATTCTCGGCTATAGACAAAATCTTGTTATTTTTATTTGCACTCACAATACATAGCTTATGTTTGGATTTTTTAGGCTTGATAGACAGTTCTGTTTCTTAGGAATGAAGTGCCTCAGTCAGACTATTTTGTACAGAGAGCTTTTCCTTGGTTGCTGGTGACTGTGAATGGATGTTAATTTCTGGAGGAGTAGTAAGAATATTTGCACATACACATGGTTTTACCAATATGTTTTTTGGTTGTTTCTTTGGCGTAACGGTTATCTCAGATGTTAATTTACTTGTAACTTGTTTCATTATCTTGTGCTTTGCATCTAAATTTTTAATTTCTTGTTTTAGTTTGTTGTTTTCACGAAGAAATTAATAACTTATCATTAGTGATAAGTTATTAATTTCTTCGTGAGCTGCGCTTAGTTGTGAATTAACATTTTATAGTTCATTTTTAAGCAACACGATTTCTTCGTCACTTTCGTCATCGGATATATTAGGAGGTAGATGTGTCATCTAGCGGTGAATTCGCAGAATTATTAAGCGTACTTTTGACAATTGTGTCGATGGACGGTGATCACGTGGCACGTTTTCTCATCCGAAACGTAATGTTATCTAAGAATTCCATTTTTGTTGCTGATAAAGGTCGAGAAATAATAGAAATAAAAACTTGCTTCGGCTGGGTTTAAATTTGGGCCTCGAGTGTACACCACGACTATTTTAAAGAGACTCACCTTGTGGCAGCTTAGCCAAACGTTCATTAAATTCAAATGACGAAAAGAGTGTTCTGTTTTTATTTTTGAATTTTGATTTGGCCGTTTTTATTTTTCTTGTTACTCCAATCTCCAATCTAGTTACTCCAATCTAGTTGCCGAACAACTAGTTCGGCAACTAGATTGGAGTAATTACGGAATAAGTGTTAATGGAGTATTACTAAACCATCTAAGATTCGCTGATGACCTCATACTAATATGCGAAGACCCAGTGACGTTACAGAGCATGATTGAAGAACTGGTATAGGAAAGCGAAAAGGTGGGATTATCAATAAATATAAGTAAAACCAAGTTGATGACAAACCACACGGACTTCCCAATAAAATTCAACAACGTTAAGGAACTGGAATATGTAAAGGAATATACTTATCTTGGTCAAATAATACGAGTATCTCCAACAGATCTCACAAAAAAAGAAATTAACAATAGAATAAACTTAGGATGGAAGAAATATTGGGCTTTAAAAGAAGTAATGAAAAACTCGGATATAAAAATAAAATCAAAAAAGATAATATTTAATACATGTATTCTGCCGAGCATATATGATTAATATGAGTGTCAGACATGGAGCTGCACAAACAGAGATATAAAAGCGCTAGAAACCTGTCAACATAGAATGGAAAGAAGTATACTCAACATAAAATTAAAAGACAAAGTACGTTTAACAACATAAGGAAACAAACCAAAATTATAGATGTAAAATTTCAAATTAAACAATAGAAGTGGAAATGGGCAGGCCATTTAATAAGAAGTAAGACAGAGAAATGGGCCAAAGAAGTGACAGAATGGTGTCCAAACTATAAAACAAGAAGGAAAGGCAGACAGTATCGTAGATGGGAAGATGACATCAAAAAGGCAGCAGGGACTACTTGGATGAGGATAGCAAGAGATCGATGCTCGTGGAGAACGCTTGGGGAGGCCTATGCTGAAAAGCAAGACGATCAAGGAACCGGTGTCGAATAAAAAAAAATAAAAAATAATAATTAATTAATTTAAAAAAATACGTACTAAAATTAAGATGAAGTATAACTTGTAAGATTGTTATTAAAGGCTATTATTTTTTTTTCTTGTTACTGTTACAGTAACCGCGATTTGGAAAAAAGCTGTTTTTGTTGCTTTTTTTAATTTATTTTAATGTAAAACGGTCAAATAACCACTGTTTGTTTTAAATTCTTATTTATACTATAAAACAGTGTAAACATAGTGTACACGCAAGTAAACCATTCGTTAAAACACAATAATCTTTTATCATTGATGATTTGGTTGGGTGTTTCGTATTTTGGCCCGACTGAAGTTCATTTCTGCGAAATAGTTGTTAAAACCAACGCGAAAGTTTATCAAGACTGTGTTTTGGATCCTATCATAATATAATAAAATATCTACCTCAGACGCTCTTTCGAGTACGGCTATGGACGTTTCAACAGGACTCCGCACTAGCGCACAAGGCCAGAACCGCCGAGGCGTGGTTCGAGCTCAACAACATCGACTTGATAAAGCATGAATATAGACCCTCCTCCAGCCCTGACATTAATCCTTTGGATTACAAAATATGGTAGGTGTTGGAGGAGAAAGTCTGCGCTAAGTCTCATGAAAATTAGGAGTCTGAAGTCTTCACTGAAATAGATATGAATATGGTTCGTGCTGCGATTGATGACTGGCCGCGGATAGTAAAGACTTTTTTTTTTTGGATGGGAAATTATCAAATAACTTCTCCCGCCCTGGATGGAGCGGGAGGGCGTGTCCGACTTCTACTGACTAAAACCCACCCGTGTTCCTTCAGTTGCCTGTGCCAGGGCCACGGTAACTCTTTCGAACAACCCGCAACCCTGGCGGGCATCGGCCCTAGCGGACCCCTTCAGCTAGTGCTGACATCTCTTTGAGGCGCGCGTGGAACACAACGCGCCGTCGACCCGGGCCTGGTCCTTACCGGACGGCGAGCTACGCATTGCTCGCCATCCGCAAGCCCGCGCCTAAGGTGGCCGGGAATCGGCTATCGGTTCCCGACGCCCAAGGCGTCTCCTGCGGAGATACTAAAGACCTGAGTGTCGAATGGTAATGGACATTTTGAATAAATTTGATTTCAATATTATTCTAAAATACAAATAAATTAAAAATTAAAAAAAAATACATCTTTTGAAAGTACAGTGTATTTTTTATTTGATGACCTATACTTGTGACAATACTTAAGGACCGACTGTGTATATTCATAACATTTTTTGTTACATATTTTTATCTAGTAAACTACGACCTCGAAATGGTGCTAATATGGGCAACGGTTTCCAAAAAATCCTTTAAAAAATATTTCACTTACTTCTTTTCCCAATTCTCCAGTTACTTTTATTAAATATAATACATAGTTAACGTCACCTAAAGTACGGCAAAATGCACCAAATGTACGATATAAAGCCTGCAAAAAAAAAAAGTTTTAGATGATGTCTCACTGCAATAATCTGACTGACTGCCTATCTGACCTCCACAACCCAGTAACTACAGGGTAATACGATACCCTTTGGTAAGGCTGATTGTCAGACTTCTGACGAACCGTAACGACTGTCAAAGATCAGGGACCAACGGCTTAACGTGCTTTCCGAGGCACGGAGGGTTCTTTGTATGAAAAGATGGTCACCCATCCACGGACCAACCGCGGCAAGCGTAGCTTAACCTGATCAATCGACCCGTGTGGCCTTTATAACTTAGCCACAAGCCCCCCTAGATGTCTCACTGCAATATCGAAAAATATATTTTTCTCAAAAATGCTTGGAAATCTGAGCATTATTTTGACAACCTTTGTCGTGATAATATAAATCAAAAATGCTGTACCTACTGGTCAAATACAAGCGAGCAGCGGCCGGCAATAATGTTACTATGAAAATCTATCACAATATCTGCCGTGAAAGTTTAGCGGCCGAATAAATTACCGTGTAATTTAAAAATGGAACGAAGAATTTACTTTGAAACATGGCAATGACAATCAAGGAGGACAACAAACAAACAACAAACATAACCAAGAAAGAATAATTTTGAATAACAAAGATTTTATTTAAATTTGGGACTGGCTTTCAAATAGAGCTGTTTAAAGTAAAAAAAATATATATGTATATACGAGAAAAGTACTATGTACTATAAATATTTGTACATACGGTGAAATGATAAATCATGCTATGAATTTCCTGTATAAGCTGAAATTGCCTTATGTAGGCTTTACGTACAATGAGAGGTTTGCTAGAAATGTATAGCTAACAATTTACAATAATCGGCACGGTACACTTAAATCACAAGACACAAAAATATATTTGGCGATATATTAAGTGAGTGAGTAAGGATAAACTTACCCACACATGAAAAATTTTCTTGTACAGATTGTAAGACTTCAAAATATTCTGGTATATCCCAAGCAGTTTGAGACACTGCTCATCATTGTCGTATTCACCATTTATTATCAGGACATTTTTAATCCAATTTTCTAAATATTTCTTTAACAAAACAATAATTCGGATGACTATAACGAAATTTATGTCCAGTGCGACACACATTGTATCATTAATAAGGTCAAGTATGGTACCGATGTCATACGTTCTAAAACTTTCATAATATACAGCATTGATAATAATGTTAGCACAGACAATTGTTATGGTTGAAATCCAGTTCCAAATAATGTAACACCGGATATCTTTACTAAAATCGATGCTTCTATGAATAGCTTGGATCTTCAAAATAAGTAAGACGTTGTTGTCTTTATGCGCAAAGTCAAGGATGAACATCAACATGAACCCGGACAATACGGTGATGCCGTAAAGTACAGCAAAGCACGAAAAAAGATCACTTTCTAAATATGTCATATTTCGATCTATGACTTCTACGACGAACATTCGATAGATATACAACGCATTTATGAATAACATACAGCAGAATGCAAATATGTGATATTTCTTTCCACATGGATAAATATGATTATTTCGCACATTATACTTTGATAACAAAAAAAGGTTAAGTGCTAAGTTAAAAGAATGTACTATTCTTTGTATATCTTTCTCCAGTCTGTTATTGAGTAACTCTTGTAATGAGATTTGCTTACGGGACATTATTTTTATTATCAACTTCATTCGTTAGTTGCGTGGTGACTTACTACAACAACTCGGAAATTCATTGTGACAACCAACGAAGTAATGACGGTTTAATTGTAATTTTTATAATGTACTGATCGTATCAACGTTAAGAGGTGCAGTTAATATTCCTAATTGTATTGACACATTAATGATAACGTAACATATATAACATATATAACAACGTGCCTGTTTTTCTGAAAAGATAAAATACTGAATTATAATTAACAAATCCTGCACCCTAATTGCGTAATACACTATCAATTGGAATCTGAATCATTTTGAAGCAAATTATTAATAAACAAGGCTTCATAATGTTCGAAAAATTTGTCTGGTCGACAACGTAAATAACGCAATGAATGTTGTTGAACTGTCAAAAACTTTATTACAAAAAACTTCCAAAAAAGCAATATAAAGTGAAAAATAACTTTAATTTCGGAAATCGGTGTCTTTGGTTTTGTATTTTTGTTTCTTGCCACCGAGGGAGCCCCCTTAAATGATTATTTTATTCTGTTTTGTTTAGTATTTGTTGTTATAGCGGCAACAGAAATACATCATCTGTGAAAATTTCAACTATCTTACTATCACGATTCATGAGATACAGCCTGGTGACAGACGGACAGCGGAGTCTGAGTTATTTTACCCTTTGGGTATGGTACCCTAAAAAGAATTATCTCAATATTTACATATTTCGATTTTGTACAGACGCCAGCAGGTCAACCTATCCGAAACTGTCAGATTTTCCCAATCAACCTTGAATCTAATGCTTTAGCAATAAAGTCGAAAATCTATTAAAGAAATCTGACAGATTGTAGTAGCTTGATGTGCTGGCGTCTGTACCATATAGTGAAGTAACTTCACACGGAGAATACTTTCAGGTCAATAGCCGCCGCAGCCGAGTCGATATGATGAAAATGACAGTTCTTTATTTTTTTGCTTTTAATGCGTTATTTCTTTTTTTTTATAAAGTTGCGATGTGCAAATGTCAAACTATAAAGAAAAAATTATACATGGAACATTACAATTTGAAATGTCATATTACTGTCTGGGATTACAAAACGAACTTTAGATTAAATTTTCCCTGAACACTATGTCGTTAATATGAATACTATACCTACTTTATGAGCTAGCGCAATTATTGCGGCAGACCAGAAGCAGCCTTCACATTGTAGTTAGGTACAATATGTAGGAACTCTAATTGTGCGAGCCAATGTTAGGATTAATATGTTGTTGTTTGCGCGTTGTACACCAGGAGTGAAAACAACTCTTTTTAAGGCTTTTTGCCAGTCGGTGTACACGTGCACCCTGTGGGTTCGATATACGCAAAGGGCATACAACGCCCTCAGAGTGCAGTACAATAACGCCTTCAGATATTGTTGGGGCTCCCACGGTACTGTAGCGCGTCAGGGATGTTTGTCGAAACGCACGTAGACGGTTTTAACACCATCGTGCGAAAACGGATGGCGTCCATGATGCGCAGGGTGCGTGGCCAACAGCATTCTGAGGGTCATCAGTGATAAACCGTGCTGCGCCATCATGGCGCACTGGGTACACGTGCACGTGTATGTGCCCGGAACGTCAGGTGAGCGCAGACGATATTTGAATTAGTTATAATGTGTTTTATTTTATCTTTATTTGTTAGTAACATAGTCTGTAAGTAGATACTTGATACTAAAATTGCATTGTTAGGAAATGTCCTAACAATGCAATTTAAATATATCTGTGTGTCTGTTACTAACATAGTTTATAAGTCGCGTGTAATACTAACAAAATTATGGATATCATGTCTGAAATATAATATTTTTTTTTTTTTAATTAGGCTGTCAGGAAGTTATTGTCTATGAAAGGAAAAAAAAATACCATGCATTTCCCCAAAATTTACGTTTACGTTTTGTTTTTGCATAGATTTAATGGTTAAAATAAAAATCGGTTGTAAGTGCAATGTTATGGTAACTTCTATGTCAGGTAACTCTTCGATAGAAACAATAGACGCTTCATCATCCTTGTCTTGGTGGATCCGTGGAAACCCGCGAAATTCAAATTTTCTTGCATTTTCAGGTCAGTGTCAGGTTGTGTCTTTATCTAAATATGATTCGCGACAATAACAAATATGTACAGACGCCAGCACATCAAGCTACCCGAAACTGTGAAATTTTCCCAATCAACATTGAACCTAATGCTTTAGCGTTCAAGTTGAAAATCAATTAAATTTGATAACTGTAACCATAAGAATCATCATTACATCTCTCTAAGTTAGATTTTCTGTTTCAGTCTGATATCTGAAATGAGATCGAAACACAGCAAATTCCGTTAGTAGTAGGCCTGGTTCTGGAAGAAAACTATGCATCCAACCACGGGATGACCGTTTCCTGGTGTCAGACGTCGAGAAATCTTAAATCTTCATGTGAACCACTTCAAGAAGAACCTAGAGGAAATAAGAGTAGTGCAAATTAGCCTATGGGCGCTGAATAATATACGCAGTCATCGCCCAGCACGCCCAGTGAGCACCACAGAACAGATAAAGGAGATTAGAAAGGAAATAGTTCCTGATTTGTATTAGAACGCGTGTCGCCGGTTATCTCCCACTCTTTAACTCCACTACAAGCAAGAGACCAATACGTACGCGCATTACGCACACAAATAAGCCACACGCACTTTAATCGCGATTTTGCTATTGGTTGTCACACTAACGCAAACACTGCGCTTGACGTACACTCACACACGCGCAAAAGCAATTTATTTCTCATACATGTTACGGCGACCAAAAGGTCGATAATTTTATCGATATTTATATCGATAAAATTATTGTAATTTTTTTAGTTTAAGTTTTACAATTTTTCGCTTTAATTTCGGAAGGGACGGGGTACGAATAGTGTGGACTTCCTAAATACATATAAACAATAATGTCAAATTAAGGGGAATATCAAATGTAGCCGCAAAATTCAAATTTTCTTTCATTTTTACGGTTCCGTACCTCAAAAGGTCAAAACGGAACCCTTATAGGATCATTCATGTGTCTGTCTGCCTGTCTGTCCGTCTGTAACAGTCAATTTGCTCCGAATCTAATGGACCGATTTAGTTGAAATTTGGTACACGTATGTATTTCTGTGACCCAAACACGGACGTGTAATGTAAATTGCTTTTTTGTTCGTTTTATTTTTTCTCTCAATTATTTTTAATCATGGTCTGGCAGCTTGAGTAATTTATGCGGCCTACCCAAATGTCCTTTCTTTGGTATTGTTCGTCGAATCGTTGAGCTCCCTAAGTTCTTAGTTGAACTGCGCGATTACTGACAAATGCGTGCACAGACTGGACAGGTCCTCTCAATCCGTGTGGTTCTTTTCTCAAAAGACCATTCCAGACACCAATCTACAAGGTCTTCACATGAAGTGACCAAGATTATGTCTGGACTTTATAAGAGACTGTGACCTCTGAGTTTGTTTCGGCCTTTCTTCTCAGAGTAGTCAAATAGGAAACGCTGACCTCATTTAGTTAAAAAAAAAACATGATTGACTTGTAAAAGTGTTTGTACAAACCTACTTACAGAAATCATTTATCATTTAATTAATGAATTTTGAATATGGGGGGGGGTCAATTTAGGGGGCAAATAAGAAAATAAAAAATATATATTTGCAAACTGTATTGTGCGATATATCAAATTCTACCCATTAATATGAACAATTTTTACTATGGGACCAACTATGAAATCACGAAAGAAAAAATCTGTTGTTCCATACAAAGGTTCAATACCTACTCAAATAAAATGTATGAAACAGTTTTTTTTTTGGATTTCAGAATTGGTGCCATAAATAACGTTGTTCATATTCATGAGTAGAACACCCTGTGAAAATTTGCGCAGTGAATAAAAACTTCTCCTGTATAGATTTCAAACATGGATTTTCATATTTACGGCTGTATAAACCCAATATACACGGCCTTATATAATAATATCCACAAAAGATGATCTAAGTGACAACATTTTAAGGTAATAATTAGGTACGCTACGCAAAACCACCAATAAAGTTTTATTAAATATAAATTATATACTACTTACTGAAAGGCGCATAACGATATTTTTGTGCGGAGTAGGTCCTGATTTTAAGTATCTTTTCCCTGACTTTTTTGTTGTGTAATCATTTTCTGCAAAATTTTGAGAACAAATTTAGTAGGTATCCATTCAACTCTACCAGTTGCCTCAATCACAGTTTTATATATAACAATAACAGTTGTCTTGTATCTGGATCTGTTGCAAATCTAAAAATAAAATTTAAAATGTATGTTTTCATTATAACTAACATCTAAAAAAAATTGAGACAAAAAACCCACTCAGAAACTAAATTGATAACCTACAATAAACAATAATTGATGATAATAAACAAAGCTATTTTAATTATAATACGCGCGTACCGAATCTTCCCTTTTTTTATACATCAGCGATTACTGATAATAATCATTTGTACGCATTTATACTTTTAATATCGACATTGTTTACAACTTGGTACAACACTATCGATACGCATGGATTTCACTGAATTCAAGCTTTGGCTCGGCACACGCGACGTCGCAGTGAACATTGCGCGATTGCTTACGTAGTACAAGATGGTACCCTTGTATTGCAAGCAATGTATAATTTTGCATCAGTTTGCGATTGTATCGTTTTTGTCTACAAACTACATAATACTATTGTAATAATTACAAATATCACTTGTATTTTAAGGTTTTTGGACTTACCAGTTAAAAGAAATCCCTTCTCGGGCTACACTACACACCTGGCTTCTTTTACGACACGTTATAATGGCGCAAGACGGCGTAATTCTTTTTTTTTCGCGGAACTTCGTACGCTGTCACAACAAGAGCGCGATTGTTCGCCGATGAAGCAGATTTTGGTTGACTATAAGAGCGTTGCTCACAATTGCGGCGCGCCTGCCCCGCCCACAAGGCCATTCTAACCTCTTTCATCTGTTCTGTGGTGAGCACAGAGTTGCTACACTTAGTTTCGCTCGAAATTGTGCGACGTGTGGAGTCAAGAATACTGGGATAGAGTTTTGTTCTCCGATGAAACCGGGATATCAATATATGGTAAGGCTCGAAGTCGGCGAGTACTACGAAGACCAGGGGACCAGGGGCTTTGTAGACATCTGTTTTGAATAAATTACCCCTTATGGTGGTGCCTCCTTTATGTCTTGAGCAACGATAAATTCATTAGACCGTAAGGATTTAGTCTTCATAGAAAATGGCACATTGAATGGACACCGGCACATATCGGAGGTCCTAATTCCTCACGTAGTCACGTACAACCAGCTTTAACTGCCCTTGGAGACAATTCCATTTTTACCGATGACAACACTCGCGCCCACCATTTATCGATGTGGAAGCGTATATGAAAGAAGTTGAGATTCGTCGTTTGGATTGGCCAGCTCGAATTCCCGCCCTCAATCCAATAGCTCATATGCTCGGATGTTCTGAAGTGACGAGTAATATCAGTGCAGTCCATTCCGCAAAACGTCAGGGAACTGTAGAATGTAATTGCCGCGAAGTGGGAAAGTTTTTCACAAGAAATAATTAGGAATATTCTCTTTTATTTTAGCAAGAGGAGGCACACTCATTATAAAAAAAATGTTTTACTTTATTAAAAAATCATAATAAAAATCGACTGTTTTTTACTTACGGTACACTACTGACTGGGTGGACTTTAACCTCAATTATCATTGATTTAATCGAAATTATTATGATGACGAAATTGACAGAAATTACTCTCTGCTTATTAATTTAAAAAATCCTGAGGACACAGTCTACTTAGATTATTCAAACTAACTGAATAACGCGCACACAGTATAACTACGAACGCGCGTTGTTGGTTGGTCAGATGCATGTGTGGTCAACACTAAATAAAGATACCTGCAACTACCTACGTATTAACTTGTTTTTTTTCTTAATAAATTATCAGCCATAGTACTTATTTAAAAGCAATGCTAAAATTCGAAGAGAAAATTACAAGCAGCGATGGCGGGTTCACATGAGTGGCTGGCTGTTATTGTGTGTGCATGGAGTGGAGAAGGTTCGAACCTCAGTGCATTCGACTCTTTTTGTTTTTATTATTTATTGAATTTCGTTAATACAATGACAATAGGGTAAAGAGGGTAAAAATAAAGTATAATAGGCAATTTAATTTAAAAAAAATCACTATTTTTTCATAGAAACTTTAATTGAGATATTGATAACAACCTTGAAAACATAAACATATTCCAAACTTTGTAATAAATAAAACTTTTTAGCAAAAAATAAAACCGACTTCTAAAACAAAACACTACAAAGTGAAAAATAACTTTAACTTCGGAAGTCGGTGTCTTTGGTTTTGTATTTTCGTTTTTTGCCACCGACTTCCGAAATTAAAGTTATTTTTCACTTTGTAGTGTTTTGTTTTAGAAGTCGGTTTTATTTTTTGCTAAAAAGTTTTTATTTTTCACTATTTAGTTGTGGTACCTACCCCACACAAATTCGAATACCACTACCTGCTATGTAAATAACAGTGATAGGAAGTTATTAAAACATCATCACATCATCCATATAAAATAAGTGGGAAATATACGCATTATTGAAGCTAACTCAAAAACTCCCCAAGCAAAGTTAATAAAATTTATAAGGGACCACCTCGGAAGTATACCCTTTCAAACAAAAAAAGAATTTTCCAAATCGGTCCATCCATCTTTGAGTAATCGCGTAACAAACATACAAAAAAAAAAACAGACGAATTGAGAACCTCCTCCTTTTGGAAGTCGGTTAAAAATACCAAATTTGTTCGTAAATAATTTTTGGTTGCTTCTAAAATATGATGTTTGTTTGTATAGAACAAACAAACATCATAATCAGTTTTTGGTTTATTGAGGTTATAGCTTAATTTATTCGTTTTCTAAAAGAAAAGAAGATTGAAACTAAACCTCAATCCTATAATCTTACGATTACTAACATATTACTATTATGGCCAGTATACCCTGAATTCCCCTGATAGCATTTAATAATATAATATTTTTTCGGATCGCGCTAGCCACGGAATAATTTTAACATGCGAATGGTCACTAAACCAAATAAAAGTCACCAATTGCATCCACTGGATAAACATTGCGAATAGTAGGTAGCATTATATCGCTCAAAATCTCGACGTAATCGGAGCTGTTGGCCCGCGTCGTTATAAATGCCAACTCACCCGGCCCTTGAGCACGGATCCACCCCCAAATATTCACACTAGTTCTTCCTGACTCCGTATTATTTATAATATTACTGTCAGACCAACGTGTATTGTCTCTGCGCCACAAATGAAGTCTTCCTTTTTGACACGACGTGAATGTCTTCTCGTCAGTAAATACAGTAGTCTCCCAATCAAAGTCTAAATATTCTCGAGCAAAGCGCAACCGTTCCTCCTTATGCCTTTGCGGTTTTTTCGCTGATGTTCAATGACGGAGGCCTTCGGCATGGAGTGCACGGCGAACAGTACGCAATGACGTATCAAATTCTTCAGCAAATCGTCTTGTAGGTATGAAACCATTCGTTTCATATTCACCAATCCAAAAGGTTACTAAGTGCTGGTTAATAAGTGGCGGCCTACCATTTCTTACACGGCTCTTAAGACTCCCCTCTTCCTCAAATCTCCTCACCCAACGTCTCACAGTATCTCTCTAAAAAAACAGAAATCTTTATTACACATTTTGAAGCGTCACTTATGAGAACAAATAAAATCAAAAACAACAAAATAACTTACACAAAATCCGGTTTCATTGGATATTTCAGATATATTACACTTTACTACACATTGCTATTCGCCCTGGCTTCAAAATTTAGATTTGCTTGCATTTTCAATAAAAATCTTCAAACTCAACACCTCTAATATCAATAACACAAACAAAAACTAAGTTCACCAGACAGAAAATTTATTTTGTTTCAAATCTACCCTCAACTTTTATGTGACTAGTTTAAAATATTCGCTATCTTTTTCTCATTACCATAATCAGAAAAAGACTGCGTGCCGCGACAGGCCTATGATGATGTGAACAGAAAAAGTGCGGTATAAGGTATACCGCACTTTTTCTGTTTGGTTCGTTCGTGATGAAAGAGTGCAATATACGGGTGTGATACGGGTGTGTATGTGTGTGTGAAATGCCTAAATAGAAGGAGGTCTCAAGTGCGACGGGTAACGATGCGATAGTTTTGTAATACTGGCATTGGAGTTCTGACCGCTACTGTACAAGTATAAAATAAAAAATAAAAATATCAAAGAAATAGTTTTTTTTTGCAAATAAACTCTTTATTTGGAAGTAACATTTAAAATAAATATTATTTTCGCGTACAATCCTTTTTTTTTCTTTGGGTGGAAAATCATCAAATATATTCTCCCACTCTGGGCGGAGCAGGAGGCCGTGTCAGACTTTTACTGACTAAAACCCACCCGTGTTTCTTCAGTTGCTTTTGCCAGGGCCACGGTAACTCTTTCAAAAACCCGCGACCCTGGCAGGCATCGGCCCTAGCGGAACCCATCAGTTAGTGCTGACATCTCTCTGAGGCGCGCGTGGAACACCACGTGCTGGTGACCCGGGCCTGGTCCTTACCGTCCGCAAGCCCGCGCCTACGGTGGTCGAGAATCGGCTCTCTATTCCCGATGCCCAGGACGTCTCCTGAGGTGAGTAGGAGCGTGAGGGCGCAAAGATTGTCTCTCCCTCACGCGTTCCGCCTCCTCCTTCGCGAGCTTCGCAGAAGAAGGTAACGGCTTCCCATGCAGTCTCGCTCCGTACCATGGCCTGTACCAAGGCCGGACGCGAGAGATCGCCGCCGTTCGCGTACAAACCTGGCATTGCTATAATCATAATACGAAATCCAACGCTGTTGCGAGGCCCACTTGTACTTGGCTGTTTTTAATTTCTTATACCCTGCCGTATTCTTTTTTTAGATCTAATCGTCTGATTGTCACATTACGATAATTAAGTACAACCGAGTCAGCTACTACTTAAGTAATAATGTGGCGGTCAGTTGATACTAACACAATGTCTCAAACACGAATAGTCATTCCAGAGGTTTCATTACAAGTTTCCCTGCACAATAACAGACTGGATGAACATATAAAAAGAATAGCGTACTCGCTTAATTTTCCACTTAATGTTTTTCTAACCTCAAAATATTATGTACAAAATAGTCGTATTTATGCAAGTGGGGAAATATATCGCGTATTCGCGTTTTGTTTAATGTTCTTTCTAGATGCTTTGTGTTTCTTTAGGATTTTCATTGTAGAAGATGCAAAAGTGAATAAGACACAATTCAAATATGACATCTTCTCACTTTCTATTGTTATCAATTTCATCTCCTGCTCAATTGGGTTCACAATAATGTTTGTTTTGGACCTCGTGCATAAAAACAACAACTTTTTACTTATATTGAACATCCAAACTATTTACAGGAGCATTGAGTTCAGTGAGGGTATCCGGAGTTTTATTATTTGCAACTGGATCTCAACTACAACCACTATCTTTGTTCATATTTATCTAAGTGCTTTCTATTATGAACCTTTGATTTCTTTTGACATCGGATTTATTATCGATGGTATTTGCGACATAATGTGTATCCCATTGGATCTTAATTTTGTAATAGCCATCCGAATTATAATATTGTTAAAGAAATATCTAGAAAAGTGGATCAATGAAGTCATGCTGATGAATGATGAAAACGACAACTATGTTCAGTGTCTAAAACTGTTCAGGATATATGAAAGTATATTGAAAACATACAATCTGTACAAAGAAATTTTCCAGGTATTGGTAAGTTCGAAACTTTATTACTCTTATGATATCAATACAAAGAGAAACACTGGTCTGACTAAATATGGTGCGATGATGCACAAATGAGTTTGAGATCTGGCAAACATAATCTATCATTAGATGACTCATAAAATCATAGAACACAGTTTACCAAATCCTACGAACTAGAGCTTTCTGAAGATTCCCCGGAGGAACACAAAGACAAGCCGTATCTTTGGAAAAAGAAAAGAAAGAGCTTTACTTATTTCTGCTAACAGTAGAACCGTAAGCACCATCATTTCATTGATGGTGTTACTGCTAAATTATTCCCTAGTGTCAGATGGTCACCTGATACTGTTGTCAATCAATTAGTCAACTCAGCATATAGCAGTCCACTGCTGGCCATAGGGCTCTTCCAAGTAGTCAAAAATTAACATTCAGGGAGCATTAAGTAAAGTTGTAGGCTTAAGTATGTATATTTTTGATATTGTATAGTATCGTTTAACACTACAGGTCTACGGTTTGACTGAAACGGTGCCTGCGGTAGCTGCACTGTGCGGGAGGGATGTTGATGCCCGTCAGTGAGCAGCGTCGGGCTGAGCTCCCAAGTCACCTTCGCGCATCGTGCAACTACTTTAGGCATCGTCTCAGTTAAGCGGTAGGCCTGTACTCAAAATCAAATCATTACGCAACACAAACATTAAATTTGATTTAATTATTTGCTATAAGTCAGCTAGCACACGCCAATATACCAAAAAAAAGAAGAAAAGAAAAAAAAGTCGAAAACCATACTCAAGCAGAAATAAAAATACAAAACTAAAAACGTAAGCAGAACTTTATTCCTAAATAAAAGCTCCCAGTAATAAAGGGCGTGCCCACTTACATATAGCCGTACATGTAGTCGTAACTCAAAGTCACAAATGATAAACTAGGACCATCGAAGTAAACTAATAACAAAACAAAACCAAGGCCAGCAAGACGACCAGTCACTACAAGCAGCACCCGTTCACGAGCATAACGCAAAGATCAGCCATTACCCCCTCGCCATATTTGAGGGAAGGAGACAACCCGACCCCTGACGCTACCGCAAGCAGTGATCTAAGGGAGCATGACGAACTTGCTGCCGGTTGCTCAGGCAAGAAAACTATGATCAATTGTCGAGGTCACTAGCTAACTACATATTGCAATACCACTCATAAAAAAAAACATTGAAATGAGAAGATCATGGCAATGATAAATAGAAACAAAATAAATTGACCTTTACAGTCAAAGAAAATAAATAATTATATGAACTCATATAACCTGTCAGTAGGTAAGCTAATTCTGGAACATAAACATTGTCTTAAGTTAAACACAGCGATCAACTATTCTTATCGTTTAAGTAATCGTTGATAGAACAGTATGCCTTTGAACAAAGGTTAGATTTTACTTTAGCTTTAAACGCATTGTAGGGCAAATCTAGCAAAGAAGAGGGTAGCTTGTTATAAAAGGATATACCAAGCCCAACAAATGAGTTATGAACCTTATGAAGCCGGTGAAATGGAGCACGTAATTTGTCCTTATTTCTGGTGTTAAGGTGCCCCCGAAGCATGCGTAGTTCATACAAACGAAATACCAAAATAATTTGTAAATCAAACATAATGCAGTGTGTATTTATTCCGATTGAATTACAGAATATCGACGATAATATAGACGAGATATGAGGAATTTAAAATTTCAATAGAAAACTTATTTTTCTTATATTTCATGTTTAAATCAATGTTCTTACTTAATATATATTTGGGAACCTAGACATTCTGTAATCCAATCGGAATAATACACACTACCTTAATTATATGTTTGATTTACAAATTATTTTGGTATTTCATTTGTATGAACTTCGCATGCTCCGGGGGCGTCTTAACATTGTGAATATCACAATGTTATTTGGTGTATAAATGTATATTTTGTCTAATATATAAGATGTTGGTGAAGACGAAGACTCTTTCCGTTTCTATTTGAAAGTTGAAGAAGAAGCACATTTTCGTATTTTCAGGTGTTATATCACACGTTCGTCGCATTTCAACGTGCTTTATGCTATGTCAACTTTATGATATATGTGATGAACAAACCTGATGAATTGGGAAACGAAGTAAGTGAAAATTATTTTTGTGATGAATCATCAGATTCAGAGATATCCTTAACTTTTGACTTTGATTTAGTTATGTGTGATCTTTTACCAGATTTTGCCTCGTTATTATATTTTCCAGGCTTTGATTCGGAGTCTTGGTCTAATTTTATTTCTTACAAAGGATATAATATTAGTAATTATTCATTGTATTCACTGTGAGAAGTTCTATATTACTGTAGAGGAAGCTGAGACGGCGTGTATACAGTTTATGAAGAACAGAAATTATCTAAGTAAGAATTTTAATAATCACAATTTATGTAGTATCCGTTGGATCCTTGTTAATATATATTCATTTGCAATAATCGATTCAAAAGACTAAACAGTTGAAAGTTGAATGTTTAAAATATATTTTCAGAATGCCATGGCCGTCTCTACAAGAACGTAACACACGCTAATCGATCGTTCTACAAGATTTCTGCGTGTGGCCTGTTCTATGTAGACGCTACGCTACCAATGTATCTGATTGGCGTTATCTGTCATTATGTTATCATGCACGTTCAGTTCTATTTTCTTTGAATTAAATGGTTTAGTGAAGAAAATTTATGCCTTTTTGTTTATAATTATACACTCCTTTGCAAAAAAAAAACGGGCACCATACAGTCATTGGCTTTTCTATGGATAATATTAATATTTTTAGTATGTCATTAGCATAAATGACTAGAAATTTCTTATTATCAATGAGAATATAGTTTTTAACACTTAAATCCTGGAATCGGTGTTTTTGTCAATATTAATGAGAACCATGTTGAAATGGACATGTTTATGGATATATGAAATCAATTAAGACTATGAGTATTTTTAGTATTTGGTATTTTTATTTTTGGTGGATGATGGTGAAAAAGGGTTTATTATTTTTAAAAACAATAGCTTCGAATTTGGCATTAACTATTTTTTCATCCCCAGACTCTTTATAAGTGCCAGTAACATAGTTTGGCTATTAAAATCTGTTTAGAACTAAATTATTGCCAATAATGTAGAAAAATCAAACCCGCCCGTTTTTTTTTTTTTGCAAAGCAGTTTATCACCGTCTCGAAAGAGAAAGTTTGAAAGTGGCACCGGTGACTGAAAATTTGCGCGGAAATTGATTGTCATAGGCATGTGATGCGGAGGAATGTCGTGAGGAAAGTTATAAGTATTGTTGAGTTCGCTATAAGAGTAAGGGAAGACCTTAGAAACGAAGGATGGACTGTGTGAAAGATGATGTGGATAGAAAGTGAGTGACTACCGAGATGACGACTAATAGAGAAGTATGGAAAAAAGGGACATGTTGCGCCCGACCCCAAATAGATTGGGACAAGGGCAGGCCAATGATTATATCACCATAGGGCCGATTCTACTAATTTGCAACGTTACACGTTCAATTGTGTTTCAACAACAGTAACAGTTTCGATCGCCGTTCGATAGTTACCAAAAAAGTAATTCTACTATTCTATAAGCAAAATGGAAACTAAACTTAAACCGAATCGTAACGGGCACGTAACAGCGGGTAACCTGTGTGACCAACATTCCAAACAGTATGTTTTAATAATACCACAGAAAAAAAAGTTGAATCTCATAATATTACTAAATACGAATAAGTGCTACTAAACGCATTTTTAATACAAAAACATATATAGACCATACTTATACTTTTAGCCTGTATATTTTTTTTGTAACATTTCAACTTTATAAATAATAAAAACTCAGAAGAACGTTTCGTTTTTGGCCCCAGCTTGCGAAATCTGGGAAACAAAACGTTTCAATTATGTCAAAAAGATAAGGACGCGACTAAACGTCACGCTCATGTTCGGTTTTGTTAGCAGAATATCTTTTGAGATTGTTTCGATCGATCGGTGACTGAACTGAAACGTAACCGCAGTTGGATCGTTGTTACATTAGTGGAATGCGAAAACGCTCAAAAGCCGTGGTTCAGCTGCCATTCAATTGCGATTTTTTAACAATTTTGTTACTAGAATCGGCCCCCTGCTCTGTTATCATTCTCCTGCCCTTGTCTCAATTTATTTGGGGTCTGCACAACATATATTTTTCTTCCATGCTTCTCTATCAGTCGCCATCTCGGTAGGCACAACCTTTCTAGCCATATCATTCTAAAGCATTTTGTTGACAACGTAAAAGTTAAGACGCCTTCGGAGCATGCGTAGTTCAAACAAACGAAATACCAAAATAATTTGTAAATCAAACATATTCTAAAGGTAGTGTGTATTTATTCCGATCAGATTACAGACTATCTAGGATCCCAAATATATGTATATAAAATAAAAACATTGATTTAAATATGAAATATGAGAAAAATAATTTTTCTATAGAAATTTTATATTCCTCATATCTCGTCTTCGAATCAGTGTCCTTTCAAAATATATGTTTGGGGACCTAGATATTCTGTAATCCAATCGGAACAAATACACGCTACCTTAAGAATATGTTTGATTTACAAATTATTTTGGTATTTCGTATGTGTGAACTACGCATGCTTCGGGGGCCCCTTAATATAGGTATATAATTATATTAAAAGCCGATAGGTACCTTTCGTTTTGTGAATATTTTTAATTATCAACATTACAATGCAACTTAAGTACTATTACAATCACATTAATTATTTAATGGAATGGACTCTAACCTTATGTTGTACTGGCTGACATTCGAAACTCGCGCCAATGTAGAACTGTCTCTTTCGAATATTTTCAAAAGAGATACCTAGTTCAGATGTTTTCTGTCTGACGGATAGTATACTTATATTAGGCTGAGCTTAAAAAATATATAAGATATCTCTCGCAGAGTAGCTCTGAGTGTTTCTTTTACTGTCTGAATACCTACACACCCCGGTAGAATCTCGGAGTTCCCGGACTCCTACAGTACCGAATTTTATTATAGTTTTTAAGATTCAATACTGTGCTCTAATTCGGGTCTTTAAGTGTTGGCCAGCAAGAATGTTGGAAGGCCTCTCACAAGTTGGCCTGATGACCTTGCGAAGGCCGCGGGAATCCGCTCGCTGGATACGAGAAGCACAGGACCGGTCGATGTGGGTAAAATCACAATTAAGTTACACACAGCTACTTGTGGATTGCCCGGAGGACACGGTAGAGCATACGGTGGGATCTGCCCGGCTTGGGCGGAGCACCGCTACGTCCTCATAGAGGCGATGGAGCGAGAGTGCATGGGAAGTCGTCACCTCATTCTGCGAAACAGTAATGCTCGCGAAGGAGGAGGCGGAACGCATGAGGGAGAGGCAATCTTTACGCCCTCACGCCCCTAGTCGCTGCAGGTGACGCCCTGGGCGTCAGGAATTGAGAGCCGATTCCCGGCCATCGTACGCGCGGGCTTGCGGACGGCGAGCAATGGGTAGCTCGCGGTCCGGTAAGGACCACTCACTGTTCGACACGACGGCGCGTTGTGATCCATGCACGCCTCGAAGAAATGTCAGCACTAACTGATGGGGTCCGCTAGGGCCGATCGATGCCTGCCAGGGTCGCGGGTTGTTTCAAAGAGTTACCGTGGCCTTGCACAGGCCACTGAAGGAGGTACACGGGTGGGTTTTAGCCAGAAAAATCTGACACGCCCTACATAATTTGATAATTTCCACCAAAAAAAGGTACTTTTACTCGTAGAATGATTTATAAGCAAATAAAACTATTTACAGTTTGAGTTATTTATGGTCACCCTTATACACAAAAATATTCAGGAACTTTTAAATAATTGATATCTTTTGAAATACTGAATGTGCAGGATGTTGAAGTATACCCAATATTTAGTAGAATTTTTTACTAAATATGTGTGCTATATAATGTGTGTGCAATTTGATCAACTGCTTTAGTAGTAGCTATGTAGGTACATAAATTTCCTATTGAGGAGCCACAAAAAATGTGTTGTATTACAGAAATTATACATATAGCTTTTCCATTTTATTTTTAACATATTTATTTTTAAATTATACTAAAATATGTTTTAATTGGTTGATAACTTTCCGAGAAACAGCGCGGTGAAATTTATGAAAAATCAAAGCATTTTTGCTATCTCAAATTCAGCCATAAAACCCTTTTTAGGGTTCCGTACCAAAATGGTAAAAAGGAACCCTTATGGTGCGACTCAGTCTGTTGTCACTAATGCTATCAACTTGAAATATGGAATAGTTTTAGATGACGTTTGCCCAACTATTTTGTAAATAAGTTTTTTTTTGCAACAGGGACTGAAAGGGGGTCTTAAAAATTCGACGTGGCTACTAGGGCATATGAAAGAGCGCTGTTTGCACATTCTCAAACCGTCCCCCCCCCCCCCCCCTTATCTCCGAAATTTGCATAGAGAAAAATCTGAAATTATTCTGTGTGGTAGAAGTTTATGTAAAGATTACAGGAAAAATAAAACGATGTCTCTAAATAGCACAGTTTTTTTTTTTGTACAGATTACGCTACAATACTAAATCCTACAAAATTTTCAAAAACATCCGCCAGCTAGTTTTCGAGTTTAGAAGAGAGTTTTTCGTCTGAATTGAGGAGCCTCTTAAACGTCCTGTAACTTTTTAAGGGTTTTATACAAATTCCAGGATCGGGGCAACAAAATCGGATAATTTGCTACTAAATATTGGTAGTACCCACGTTTAAAAATGAGACATGGCTCCTCAATCCATACGGACACTTTAAACCTACTCATTTAAATTAGGCAAGAATGGCCGCGTCACTCCTTAATTCTTTGCTGTTAGAATTTTTGTCAAAGATGAAAATATAATCCGTGACACACGAGAAAAAGTAAGCATTGAGGGGAAGGCTGATATAAATCACCGTTGGTTCGTGTATGAATGAATATGGACGGAATAATACAGGCGCTGTTCCACAGCAGCCCACGGTTAAGCACGAATACGTGGCAAAGCAAATGAACCGCGCAGGTAACGTGGGTAACCTCTCCGTGCTCACTTCCTTAGCAGTGGACGGGCGAGTGCGTGTACTAAATACTAGAATAGGGGCAGGAGATCAAGTGAGTGCGCCCTTGGATTCAAAATTCGAATACGCAAATCGTAAGGTGATGTCGTTACCACTGGCACCACTCCTTTTGGGCTTCACCCTAGTCAGGGAAAAAAAAGATTAATTAATTTTATCTAATTTTTATTCCCAAAAGGCTGTTGCGATTGCATTTGTGAGTTATAGAAATACAGATATTTGTAAAACTGGCTATGTCGAGCTTTGTCCAATAAGTGTTTGCTAATTGCTTTGCACATTTTGTCTTTAGACGTATTGAATTCGACACTATCTTCAAAAGTATTGGCGATATCCAAGATGTTCTGCGCTGTTTCATCGTTAGGATTTTCTTCAACGAAGTACCTGGGAAGTTTATAACGTATTAATCTCACAAATGAAGAGGGGTAAAGAATAGGCTGACTTTTCGTTCCTATTTTAATGTAAATATCATTGCAAAGCCGATCTTTGACCTCCTGCATGGATCATTGATCAGATTATAAGATAAACCATTCTAAAAATTAACGCCCCTCCACAGCGGTTACGCTCACATGCAAAGAATGTGTATTGACGCCATACACATAATTGGTCTTTGTCATTGGTTGCTCAGTCACCGGCGAGACATGAAAGTGGGACCACGCGTCGATTTCGCCGCAAAAGTACGGTCAACATGTCGACGCAAAAAACTACGTAGCTACAAAAATATTGAACAAAACTTAACGTCTATAATGGCTATAATAAAGGAACGAATTGAAATGATTAATTGTACTATGTGGGAAAATACATGTAAACATGTTAATGATATTGAAAAACAATATATATTATGAATAATTTTCACATGGATCTTGAATTCATTATTAATGTTGAGCCTGATTCTGATGAAAATGATTAGGTATATTGATAAATGAATAATTGGTTATTTAATACTCTATTTCATAACTTTTGTTTGTATTGTATAAAGTTTTATTACGTATTGCATTATAATATTAGTAATAAGTTAATAAATGCTTGAAATAATAATAATTTCATAATTTATTTGAAGGCAAGAATTCACATAATATATGCAGTAGGTATACAGTAAATTAATGATGACCCATATTAAATAAATACCTTACAAACATAGGTACATAAAAATATAAACAATAATACTGATTTTTTTTATGCAAACGGTACGGACTGACCAAACGCCGAACAACCGGATTTGTTGGCCAACTAGTGTATAAATAAAACGAACGCACAACACAGCGAACGTGTCATGCCATACAAAGCGTACGCTCCCCGCCGTACAATACTAGTACCTGGACTGATCGCACGATTAGTTGACCTCTAAGTGCGGCGACGAGTCCATGTTTACAGTGAACTCGTCGCACGCACACAAGTAAAGCGTTGGAATAAAAAATTCCTCCCAAACATTGAAATAATCAAGTTTTTAGGAGGAGCGTTCATTTTTAGAATGGTTTATCTTTACATAGGTGTTAGGCATAGGTAAAAAGTAAACCCACATTTCGCCAGTCATATTTAAATCTCATGTAATAGTGGGCGACCCTATTGCTATCAACCAGGCACGGATCTAGACTCCAAGACGCAACTGAGAAATCCCTGATGGAATAACTCAATATCAGACTGCCCGTCCTCAGAATCGAACCCAGGGCCACATGTGCAGCAGTCGGACAGGCAATAAGTACAATCTAGAAAGAGAACGAGAATTTACCTTAAACAGTTCCTCATATAAGCGAAATGTTCCAAAAAGCAGGAACAAGGTCCAAACTGGACAAGCAGAGGCGTCATAGGCAAACTACTGACTGCGTCCAAGACTTCATGCCTCGACGCACTACGCCGCCTCGACTTGTCCACATACGTCTCTTCCAAGGCTCCCTCCTCCCCAAACTTCTTCAAGTACAGTTTCCTAATCAAAGTTGACGTCATGACCGGCATCTGCTTGTTGACGTTCATCTCAAATGTTCTCTTGTTGTACTCCACGTGTTGTTTGTCTATTGCCACGTCTCGTTTCACCTCTGTTATGATGGACTCAAGGTCCTGAGTCAAGGATAGGGTGTCGATTTTCTTGCAAAGTGTCTGGATGAACCAAGTGCCATACAGCTCGTTTCTGGAAGAATTCAAGGATTGATTTAGAATTCTGAACTGCACCGACTGTTGGTTTTAGTTAAAAATAATTTAATTGTTGAAGAAATTAGAATTAAATTTATTGGTTTGTAGAATCCAAAGTAACATCAGAGTGCGGGAGAATGGAAGAGAAAAAAATATTTTATGACCTCAACCGTAACTTACGTCAAGGGCGGGCAGAAAAAAATTGTAGATGGCAAAACCGAAATTTTAAATTTTCCACTCTTTCCAAGTCTTCTTATATTTTTTTATTTCGAATTATTTTTGCCATAGACACCCTAAGAAGAAGAAGAATTCAAACATGGCTGTAACACGATCATATCATAATATAAATAAAATGACTCGCGTATATGTCTAATGCATATCTTGATATTTGCCAAGTTACATACCCGGGCATCGTAAATATGACACATCGAGCGATAGAAGGAGTCTGTCGCAATGAGTCCACACGGGTATTCGAGTGACAAAGACGACGCTCTACAAAATTACATACCAGGGCAGCGTAAATATAACAACATCGAGCGACAGAATGAGACTATCCCACTGAGTCCACACGGGTATTCGAGTGATAGAGACGACGTTCTACAAAGATACATACCCGGGCAGCGTAAATATGACACATCAAGCAATAGAGTGAGACCGTCCCACTGAGTCCACAAGGCTATTCGAGTGACAGAGACGATGTTCTACAAAGATACATACCCGGACAGCGTAATAATGACACATCAATCAATCTGCCTAGCCTTTTCCCAACTATGTTGGGGTTGACTTCCAGTCTAACCGATGCAACTGCCTATAGAAAGATCTAAGAAGTCGAGAACAACGGCTTATCGTGCTTTCCGAAGCACGGAGGGGTCTCGGTATGGTCATGATATCCATGGACTGAACACGGCAAGCGTAGCTTTACCTGATCGATCGACCCGTGCGGCTGTTATTACATAGCCACGAGCCTCACCGTAAATGTAGTTTAGCCGATCTATTCTGCAAAAAGGTCACCGTAAAAACTTAGGTGAAGTGAACTGTCAAATATCAATCCCTAGCATCACATGGAATGACAGCTCACTTCAAGCTCACTACACCCAAGTTTTCACGGTGAAACGTTTACAGAATAGACCGACCGTGGTGGGTTAGTTAGGATAAAAAATAAGTACCTATGCGAAGCGCGGCCTGGGTAAGAACTATGAAGGATCAGCAAGTCAGATTCCACGGGCAGAATGTATGGCTCTAAGTCTTCTTCGTCGAGGTCCTTGCGAATCTTGCCTGAGTGGAAGACTGGGACGCCTGTCATGATTTTAGTACCCCGGCAGGCCTGAAAACGGAAACATTTAAATTAATACTGGATAGAAGATCATATCTGTCTCGTATCGTTAGAATACGAGTTTTTGGAGTTATCTGGAGTATCGGTGGCAGCATGCTTCCTTACATAACAACTCCATCCTAACCAACAATTATCAGTTGATTATTCGTAGCTACGCGATTTTCACAATAACGACAAGATATCAGAAATGACTCAATAGGTACGGACGCAAAATTGCTCTTTATCGTATTAGCTGTTATCAAAATAATATCATTCTTATAATACCGAGTTCCGCAATTAGGTAAATCAGAAATAAATAAACACCAATGATTCATTGCATAAAAGTGTCTTTGTCTTTTCAAACTTTGATAAAAACAAAATATAATGGCGCATCGTTCAAGTATTCTTATCAATGTCAGATGTTTTGCGATCGAGGCCATTATTGAAGAGGATTAACAATCGTCACAAGGCCAGAACAAAATCTCAAGAGGTTGACACTTTATTCCTGGTTCTGAGAAGTTTAAACGGATCTTTAAAATAAGTCAGCTCGATTGGACTATGACAAATACAGTGTGGCTTTTGTGGCAGATCCGGACTGAAATGGCGTGATGAGCTTGAAACTTATAAGCTGACACGGTTGATACAATGGGTGGTCTTATTGCAATTAGCTATCTCAGGCACACAACCTTAGAAAAATCTCTACTCTATTCTAGGGAAAGATATGTATTGGGTTGGCTAATAAGGAATGAGCGACATACAACTATATTATTTGTATTTATTTATTAAATGAATAATTGTTAATCATTAATAATACGTATATATTCATCGTCGTTTTCTACTACCATTCGCCATCGATCTGGCAAAGAGTGAATGGCGTCCGCATAGAACTTCGTTGGTTTTGAATTGAAGAAGTCATCTATGTATTGTTTCCAGTGTGGTTCATCGTCAAAGCTTTTTTCCCGTAAATTATTACTAAGTGATCGGAACAAGCTGAAATCAGTTGGTGCTAAGTCCGGCGAATATGGAGGGTGGGGTATTATTTCCCAATTAAGCTCCAATAGTTTTAGCCTGGTACTCTTAGCAATATGCGGCCGGGCATTGTCGTGCAGGAAAAATATTTTGTCGTGTTGTGGACGTTTGTGATGGATGTCAAGCTTCAGCTTTTCGAGTTGATCACAATATACTGTTGCTGTAATCGTAGTATTAGTAGGAAGGAATTCCCAGCTTATTACTCCATGTATATCCCACCAGACAGAAAGCATTAGCTTGCGAGTATGAAGATCACCTTTTGACGTTGGTTTTTCCTGTTCTTTACATCCCAGCCACTGGCGCTTGCGTGTGTGATTAACATAGAGAACCCACTTTTCATCTCCAGTGACAAGATGATCTAACCAATTAAATGTGCGGCGGAAAGATAAAAGTTGTACACAAAGGTCAGCTGATCTTTACTTAATTGATGGGGTACCTAAACTCTATATTTGTAAGTCTTTCCCAAACCATGTAAATGATTTTCTATGGTGCCATGAGAGCACTCGAGCTGAACAGCCAAATCGCGTGTAGTTCTTCGAGGATCTTCTTCGATTAATAGTTTTAATTTTTCGATATCTATTTCCACGGGGCGACAAGACCTTGGTGGACTGCATCGTGAGCTATCCTTTGACATATATTACGTGTGGCTTCTGCAGCAGAATGCCCAGATTGAAACTCATATAATAAACAATATCGTACGTGGGTTTTAATATCACTCATTTCTTTATGAACTTTAACGCACTAACAGCCAAACTATCAATAACGCGCATGACCGCGACTCGCTCTTAATATACCCTCTGCTACAGAACGTTCTCGAACCTTTCCGAAAATTCTAGAAATTATAAACTAAAACGCTCATTACTTATTAGCCAACCCGATAAAATTACAGCCACCCTTACACAACATAGCCACGGCACAGACTCTTCTAGATGAGCAAAAGTTGACATAATAGAACGAATATGTGGAACCTACGTATATTGCTTGTCATCATCCTCAACATTATGATACCTTAGTCCATATTAACCAACTGGATTTATCTTATAACAGAATTACAAATCGTAGTAACACATACAATTGGATCAAGTGTCACTAATAACTAAAACTTTAATTATTTGGACTTGAAACTTATGTAAAAAAACCGGTCAAGTGCGTGTCGGACCACGCACAGTGAAGGGTTCCGTAACTACGGATAAATTCATCCCAACTGGGATGAATTTATCCCAAGAACAAACTTAACATTGTAGTTGAAAAACATGTTCTCCTATACATTCCAAATACAAATATCCATAGATAAACGAAAAGAATCCAACCCACATTACATCTAATGTGGGTTGGATTCTTTTCGTTTAACTATGTACAAATGTAAGTTTGTACGCACAACATTGAGAGATTTACCATGTTATTTTAAAACCATAGACTTCTTACAGGTTTTCCAATAATTTATAGCTATAGAATTATGTTCTGTATTTTTTTCAAAATTTTAAGTTCAGTAGTTACGGAGATAAAGGGGGGGGGGGGGGAATGGTCAATTTTCGTCTATTTTCTTAAATAACTTTAAAACAGTTTATTTTAAAATTATAAAAAATATATATATTTGAGACCCTCACAGTAAGCCCCTTCATTTGATATATCGAACGGTACAGTTTGCAAATATATATCTTTTTTTAATTTTCTTATTTGCCCCCCAAAATTGACCCCCATATTCAAAATTCATTACGTCCGTGTTTGGGTCACAGAAATACATACATGTACCAAATTTCAACGTAATCGGTCCATTAGATTCGGAACAAATTGGCTGTGACAGACGGACAGACAGACAGATACATGAGTGATCCTATAAGGGTTACGTTTTTTCCTTTTGAGGTACGGAACCGTAAAAATGGTTGATCATTCTATCGAAAAAGGTGTCTCCCGTTGAATTAAACGTATTGTTAGAACACAAGAGGACGCTGCTAGGCTACTTCCCATGCTCTTGACATCTGACATGTTACACACATATATCAAGATATCAGAGTATACCATTTCACTGCTGGACAAAGGTATCCCAAATATCATGCTGTTTAACTCGTTCCTTGGCTCTCTCATGCAAACGAGTCACCCTGCGAAGATCGTGTATCCACCGAGCATGCAGAGTCCGCATTCTTCCCTCGAGAACACATCTACCCCAACGGTAATCGGAAAACTCACTTGAATAATAAATATCTTTGGTTTTGTCACGAGGGTAGGCTTGGAGTAGTCCTTAAATTGGTTGATGACCTCAATCTCACTGTAAAGCTGGTCTTTGGCCCGCAGCATGCCGTTGTTAGAGCCGTGTGTTAAGATAGCAACAGCCACACATCCGTAGTCCGTGAAGTCCCTTTCACTGACTGAAATATATGAACACGTTATTACACCTAATATATATTAAAAATATCATTTGCTACCAGCCAGTTGATATGATGACCTGGACCTGGGCCTTGGATTCTTTGAATTTCATCAACACTGTTTGCGTCTAACACCTAAGATACAGATGCTTGGTATTCGACTACATGTACGGCTATATGTAAGTGGGCACGCCCTTTATTACTGGAGGCTTTTATTTAGGTATAAAGTTCTGCTTACGTTTTTAGTTTTGTATTTTGTTTCCGCTTGAGTATAGTTTTCGATTTTTTTTTTTTTTTGGTATATTGGCGTGTGCTAGCTTACTTATAGCAAATAATTTAATTTAATGTTTTATGTTGCATAATGTACCTAAATTATTATGTGCAGTGTTATAAGATTCATTTTTTTAAAAGAACAGACAGCTGTGCTGCTGGGGAGTTTGTTGCGCCACTTCTTCTCCTCAGCTAAAGCACTAGGAAGTGGTGAAGCGCGGGCGTTTTGGGGAGCTGTCTTATGTAATTTTGACGTTCAAAAAGTGCTGATTCTCAGCCTAGTTTGAATAAATGAGTTTTGATTTTGATCTATTAACCAGGCACCACTACCACTAGGTATGTGTACCACTGTTTTGATTATCTAATTATATATTTGTTAATGTAATAACAGAATTAAAAAGTAATGTATATGTAGTACATTTTGACAATAGTTTCAACAGCTCGTCCACGAAGAGCTAAGTACTTTTATTTCACATGGAGTAGCTTTTTCAGAATATCACTCAAACCACTAGATAGTTATCTAGTGATATACAGGTTGTAAAAAGACCCATGACATAGCCGTTATCCAAGCATTCTATACATCAAAGTAATATTGAGCAAAAATTATTGATGAGAAACAACTTTTATTTTTGGTGTGCAAAGTCGCTGTTTATGGTAGCGCGCAAGGTAACGTACGCAAAACCTTGCGTTAGAGTGGATGAAACGGTACAAAAGTTGTGGGTGTATTCAAATTACGTTATAACATGTTTTTTTTTCTAGTTGGAACTTTGACCTTCATGTCTTAATATATCTCCGTAATCAGAAGGTCCTGTACAAAAAAAAAACCGGCCAAGTGCGTCTCGGACCACGCACAATGAAGGGTCCGTAGTTGGGATGAATTTATCCCAAGCACAAACTTAACATTGTAGTTGAAAAGCATGTTCTCCCATACATCGATATATGTCACGGTCAATTCTCCAACTACAATATTAAGTTTGTAATCACAAAAAAAATATGTGATAAAACTACAAATTAACAACTTTCGGACTTTTTCCTTTAATTGTGCTGTGAGACCTTACTTCTTGCCAAATTTCATGATTCTAGGTCAACGGGAAGTACCCTATAGGTTTTAATTCCCTTGTGAAATCGCAAAATATGCGAAAATTTGCGATATAAACGGTCATATCTTTTGATCGCGTTGACTTACAAGTTTGATTTTTTCACAGCTGAAAAAGACCATAGACCTGAGTATTTAATATAAATGTTTACTTGATATCTATGCGTTCCTGAGGAAAAGGGTCTTGACAGACAGAAGGACAACAAAGTGATCCTATAAGGGTTCCTTTTTCCTTTTGAGGTACGGAACCCTAATGATCAGAATGAGAGGGACTATAATGTGGGTCTCGGCTTCGTTAATCGTTTTTTTTTTTTTATACCCGTTATTAACTTATCTATAATGATGGTATTTGGCAAAGGAATTGCTTAAATTACTTACACTTTTTGAGCTCATCAAAAAGGGCATCTTTCGTTAAATTGTTGTGTGGTGTAACTTCAAAACCGAAATTCTTGAAGGTCCTCGTCAAAGAGTCCACGTCTTTTTCTGTGCCAAGCCTGGGTTGATGACCATCGATTTCTTTCTGATTAAAAATAATCAGTGCATGTTTGTCAAAGGTCTCTAGTTCATATGTGGTCGCCTCCTTTGCTAAAGCTCTGGTGTTGACCAATGAATATTTTCTTTGTGAATCAATATTATTAATTGTATCTAATGCTTCGTCTTCAATATTTAATTTGTCCATAGAACTCTGTAGTACCTCTTGTTCTTTAGTACCTTCTTCGTACTCTGGTGCTACTGACATCATAGCGTCTAGAGATACTCGGTTTTCATTGTGAGAAACTGCATCATCTACATTAGCTCGTAAAATAACAGAGTCTTTACTAGAACCTTCTTCTGTATCGTCAGCTGCACTATTATCCGTTAAGATGGCATCATCTACTGATTCTAAAGTCCCCGCGTCGCTATTGGTATCTCCAGTGCTGTTTTGGGTTTTTGTTTTTCTACCCCTTTTTTTCTTTTTGCCTCGGCTTTTTTTTAACAAAAATTCGAATCCTGAGTAATTTCGGTAGTACTCATTGTTGTCGTTTTCCATTTTTTCGGTGAATTAGTCGATTTGTAGGCAACTGCTAGTCTTCTTCGATCCCACAGCGTCTAGTTTTTCTTTCACAATCACATATAATAACACCTTCGATATTTTTCACCTGTTTCACGTACACAACCTACCATTCGATGTGTATGACAATATGTGCAATATCGGCGTTGCTATCTTTTCTGTTCTATTATAATTTTAATCTTATCAAGTCGATAGTCAGCCATCGACACGGGGACTTATGTGATGACATCATACACCATATTTTCATATATTATTTATACGCGTTTTACCTTGCGTAAACATCAGAAATAAACTGTGTTAAAAAGAAAAGGACAAAACCATGTTCCTGTGTACGTATCCATTTTTGTTTAGTAACGCCTGAAATTAAATTGTCGGCAAATCTTAAGTGCGAGGTGATAAGATTTTGCGTCAAACAATAGAGATTGGTACTATTGTTTTAATAACGTCAATAAATACTCCTATGAAATACTAGCTTCTGCCTGCAACTTGGTCCGCGTGAAATTTCTTGTTCCCCGACGCACCCCGTCGCATCGCATCGTTCGCACGATTACTTCGTTTTCGCTTAGCGTTCTTTCTGACTTTATAGGGTTCCGTACCTCAAAAGGAAAAAACGGAACCCTTATAGGATCACTTGTGTGTCTGTCTGTCTGTCCGTCTGTCACAACTAATTTTCTCCGAATTCAATAATAATAATAATATAATATCCTGGAACATTGTACACACACGGTCCGCTGATCTCAAACTAAGCAGAGCTTGTACGAGTACTATGGAAACCAGATAACTGATATACTACATACACTACTTTTTTTTGTAAATACATACTTATATAGATAATTACACCCAGACTCAGGACAAACAGAAATGTTCATGCACACAAATGTTTGTCCTGGATGGGAATCGAACCCACTACCTGCGACATGATAGGCGGTATCTTAACCAACCACGCCAGCTGGCCTGTCATGGACCTATTAAGATGAAATTTGGTACACGTATGAATTTCTGTGACCCATACACGGACGTGTAACCTAAATAAATGAATTTTGAATATGAGGGTCACTTTTGGGGGCAAATAAGAAAATTTAAAAAAATAATTGCAAACTGTACCGTGTGACATATCAAATGAAAGGGCTTACTGTGAGGGTCTCAAATATATTTCTTTTTATAATTTTAAAATAAATTGTTTTCAAGTTATTTAAGAAAATAGACTCCGAAACTACTACGAAAGCCTAAAATTAAAAAAAAAATACAGAAAATAGTTCTGTACCTATAAGGTTTTAAAATAACATGGTAAATCTCTTTATATTGTGCGTACAAACTTACTTTTGCAGTTGGAATGTATGGGAGAACATATTTTTCAACTAAAATGTTAAGTTTGTTCTTAGGATTCATCCCAACTACGGAACACATCATTGTGCGTGGTCCGTTAGGCACTTGTCCGGTTTTTTTTCTTTTTGCTCCTAACGGTCCTAGCGTGATCTACAATAAATAATAATCGTGAAATAAAATCGGAAAAAAAAATTTGACTTTTTTTCACGATTTCAGGTTTGGTCTCATAGTAACAATTGTTTGTTATCATGAGTACAATCATGTGTTTATGTATCGGTCACTAATTTACCAGTCACCCTATATAGATAGGACCACGCGAAATGCAATGTTTCTGAGTAAAGTTATTCCACAGTTTTAATGGGCGCTCTACCTGGGCGTTGCGAACACGTTTGAAAACAGTTCATTCAGAATGTTATTTCTAAACATTCGCATTCGCACATTCGCATTCTGGAAATTCGCATTCACGTCTGCGAATGTGAAAAATATGACATTCGTATCCTTAGTTCGAACCCAGACAGGCGCTTTATTTTGTGTAAGTTAGGTATTTCATCACCACTGCTTTCAAAACAGTGAAGGGAAACAGTATGAGGGAACCAGCATGTCCTAGAACCAAAAATTCAAAGTCATGTGACATCTACCACCCCGCACTGGGCCCGCATGGTGAATTACAGCTACAGCCCACTCCCACTCACAGAGAGGCCTGTGTCAGGTTATATTATGTTAACATTACTGGACCTAGTTATGCAGAAAGCAGCCATATGGCACTTTTTCCAAAAATGAAAACACAGTCATAGCAATTTCGACAAGATTTTTTGCAAAAACCACCATGTTGATATCTCTATTTATCACGGGAGATATGAGCGGAGGAGCTCGTGGCTAAGTAATAACAGCCGCACGGGTCGATCCATAAGGTTAAGCTACGCTTGCCGGGGTTGGTCTGTGGATGGGTGACCATGTTTCATACCGAGACTCCTCCGTGCCTCGGAAAGCACGTTAAGCCGTTGGTCCCGGCTGTCATTCGTGGATCTTTCATGGTCGTCAGAAGCCCAAAAGTCTGACAACCAGTCTTACCAAGGGGTATCGTATTACCCAGTAACTGGGTTGTGGAGGTCAGATAGGCAGTCGCTCCATGTAAAATACTTGTATTCAGCTGCATCCGGTTAGACTGTAAGCCGACCCCAACATAGTTGGGAAAAGGCTAGGCAGATTGATACGCGCCGTCAAATGCAGCCTTGAGACCTAATTTGAAAGTGTATGTTCACACCTTTAGAATTACAAAGACCTAATTTGAAAGTTTAAGATCACACCTTTAAATTATAGAGACCTAATTTGAAAGTTTAAGATCACACCTTTAGAATTATAGAGACCTAATTTGAAATTTTAATATGAGGGAGAGGACGGGGGTTCCCGCATTGTCGAGGCGGGGGGGCTCAGTAGCCGTGGCTTGGTCACCCACGGTGAAGCGAAGAGGAACCCGAGGAGGGGCCGCTCGTCAGGGCTTTTTCCAGGAAGTCGACGACGTAGCGGCCAACAGGTAGGTTGCGGTGCCGCTTGGGCGACATCGCAACTGAGGTGGGCCGCGATGTCGTATGGGAGGCATCGCGGCTGAGGGTTGGAGGCCGCGGCGTGAGAGGAGTGCCGGTATTGCGGTGCGCCGCTCTCCCTACATTCCGCGGCCTTGACGGGGTCGCCACCCTCTGATGGCGGACGCGGTGGGGCCGCAGGGAAAGAGGAGTGTCGGTATTTCGTTAGCCGCTCTGCCTATCCTCTGCGGCCGAAAAGTGGTAGACGGCCGGGCTACTGACCTGACCGGTCGCAGGGGGACCAAGGGTGCCTAGACACGGGGTCGTCTGGCGCCCATGTGCTGGTTTGGTCCATGGGGTGGTCACGGTGCGCAATGTGTTCTTGTGCGCCCGTGATGGGGGGTGCTCCCCAGAGGTGGGTCCGGTGACGGACAGCCGCGGCGGGTTCGCGGTGAGTGCTGACGCGTGCCCATGTTCCCGCCACAAGCGGCAGAGGAGGACACCGTGGAATTTTAGTGGGTTGGAGTCCCACATAACTGTACTATCTCCCCGTGATAGTGCAGTATGCATGAGCATTTCTCCACGCAAAAAAAAGGGAGAGGACGGAGTGAAAGGGACCGAAGTATTTTAAATTGTCCCTTTCTACGCCACAATAGACTTCTGTTTTAAAAGCGTTTATTTCGCGCGGGCTGACAGCGTCGCATTTCTACAGGTTTTTCGTGATTATTTTAATACATTTAAAACAAATTACTTTTTTATTTAATACCTACACTCTATAAATCGTTGAAGTATGTAGGTAGGAATGCTATTTTTTTACAGTTATTTTGGTATTTACGCATAAAAATTGACAAAATTTTACATTATAAGTAGAATATTCCAGACCGCGCGGAATAAAAGTTGACGACGATGGTTATGCGAGTTCATTTTATGAGTTAAAGTTGAAATCTTAAAATTTCAAATTAGGTCTGTATAATTCTAAAGGTGCGATTTATGTTACCCACTAGTGTGAAATAAAACCATCTTAATGTTTTACAAAATAATAAAAGTTTATTATTATAAAAATGGTGCGCCCCGCATATACGTTCCATTATAAAAAAAAATAATTGCTGGAAATTCCCCCGGTATCGTAATGGTGAAAAGATTGATCTCTTAACATTATTTTGTTAAAGAAAAAGCGTTATAATACTATTTTTGTTTTAATTTCGGTATTGTGTTTATAAAGTATGTAAATATAAACTCGTTTTGAAGTTTATAATTCGAATATGAATTTTACGGAGAGTACAAAAGATAAAGGATACTTGACATTGTCTAAATGCTCAAACACCGTGCGAAGTGAAAAGGAAAAAAACTGATAAAGGATTTGTAGATAGATAAAGGAATTTATTTCAACGCATTTTTTTTATATTGGCAACTTTTGCATTTGTCACCAGTCAGCGGTCACGCCTGCTGCTTGGGCCTGTCATGTCACTGTCAAAAATTAAACGTCAGCCTCAGCCAGCCGTTCCGCAAGTGTCGTGAAACGCGTTTATTTTTTTAGCTTTTAAATTATAAATAGACCGAAAATGTATTACATGAAGTGCAAATATTTGATCTATAATAATTAGTTAGTGTTTACTTAATATTTCATAAGTGTAGAGTAAGTGTAAACAGTGAAAATGTTCAGTTACAAATATCTCAGCCGCGAACACCTTGAAGGGTTCGATAATTACAAGGTATAGGTTCTTCTCTTTATTAAATTAGTGTTTTACGCATTAAATAGTGTTCATGCATGTTACATACTTGTAATACAAGGCCCAGCTTATGTTTTATGTGCAGTATCATCGTGATATAACCTTAAAAGATATCGATTTTTTTACGCATCGCATTACCAGGAAGTAGTCAATAGAATTGCCGCATTATGTTGATACGTTTAACTTAAGTCGTAGTTATTTGTGTCTCATTAATTTATTCGTTTCGTATTATGACTCATTAATATGCTAGGTAATGTACGAAACAACTTTATTCAAGCATAACGTCAGTCTAAAAAAATTGGAACGAAACTCGTTCCAGTTATGTGTGTATATTTGTACAGAATCTACTAGATAGATTACGCTTCAATAATTAAAAAAAAAAACACTGTTATTACTACACAATAACATTGATTTAAATGCAGTAGAAAATCAACTGACACATAATATAATAATTCACTAATATTACACTAAGTACCTACTTAAAAAGAAAAAAAACTGAACAAGTGTGGTTCGGACCACGCACAATGAAGGGTTCCATAGTTGGGATGAATTTATCCCAAGAACAAACTTAAAATTGTACTTAGTTGAAAAACATGTTCTCCCATACATCTGCAAATGTTACATTTTACGCACAATATTGAGAGACTTACCATGTTATTTTAAGACCATAGACTTCTTATAGGTTTTTCTGTAATCTATAGGTATAGAACTATTTCCTGTATTTTTTTTTCAAAATTTTAGGCTCAGCAGTTTCGGAGAAAAGGGGAATAGTCAAATTTCGTCTATTTTCTTAAATAACTTTAAAACAATTTATTTTAACATTATATATATATATATATGAGACACTTACAGTAAGCCCTTTTATTTGATATATGACATGGTACAGTTTGCAAAACTTTTTATTTTTATTTTCTTATTTGCCCCCAAAATCGACCCCCCATATTCAAAATTCATTTATTTACGTTACATGTTCGTGTTTGGGTCACAGAAATTCATATGTGTACCAAATTTCAACTTAATTGGTCCATTAGATTCAGAGCAAATAAGCTATGACGGATGGACAGACAGACACACCAGTGATCCTATAAGGGTTCCATTTTTGCCTATTGAGATAGGAAACCCTAAAAAAAAAAATAAACACTGATTTAACATATTTTATAATCTGTTTTTCTTGCACCTAGCATTTACCTCGCCGTAGTGAGGTGAAAAGGTAATTTGTTTCGCACGGCAGCAAAGTTATTCTGCATCTCATACCTTTGAAACCCTTGCAATGCTCAGGTTTCGATCAAACAACTTTGCAGGCTTGCATAACAAATAACTATCATTAGTTACCTATATTAAAGAATTCTTTTAATAAACTTCTTTTTTTTTTTCAGTATATGGCCATAGACACCAGTCCACTGAGTGTTTATGTTATGCATCCTTTTTGGAACAAAGTTGTAGAGGTGAGTAACACTTGGTGTCTCATTAAATATAAAGGGTGTAAGGGACAATTAACACACAAACTTTTACCATTACCTTCATGGTCAAAAGGTATGAACCAGGTGATTTTTGCCTGTTGTGTGTGTGTCCTTTGGGGAATGCAGGTGTGATGTAATATTCATCATCTTCCTGCCCTTATCCCATGTTACTTGCGGTCGGCGCAACATGTTTTCTTCTTCCATTCTCCCCTGTCAACTGTCACACTATCATTCACTCCCTTCTCTTTCATATCATTCTTTACACATTCCATCCATCTTTTCTTCGGCCTTCCTCTCCCTCTCCATCCATCAACATGTATATTCATCACTCTTTGAGTCACATGCGTTTCGTCCCTTCTCATCACATGCCCATACCAAGCCAAACGATTTCCTTTCAACTTTTCTGTCACTGGCGCCACTTTCAAACTTCTTCTTATATACTCATTTCTTACTTTATCCATTCTCGTTACTCCACACATCCATCTCAACATTCTCATCTCCGCTGCATGCAATCTTTTTTCATCCGTCTTCTTCACGGCCCAGCATTCAGACTCATAAAGTACGACAGGCCTTACCACGGACTTATAAATTTTCCCCTTTAACTTGAGGGGCATCCGTGGGTCGCAAGTTGTTCCTGTAATATGTGTGATGTAATATTATAGGATAAAATAAAAAGAGTGCCTGTGAAAAAATATAATGATATAAATTGAAAATAAACACCTGACTGCAAAACATACTTAACTGAAAAACGAAAAAACCGAACAAGTGCGTGTCGGACTACGCACAATGAAGGGTTCCGTAGTTGGAATGAATTTATCCCAAGAACAAACTTGACATTGTAGTTTAAAAACATGCTCTCCCATACATTCCAACTGCAAATGTAAGTGTACGCACAAAATTGAGAGATTCACCATGTTAAGTTTTCCTGTAATCTATAGGTATAGAAATATTTTCTGTATTTTTTTCAAAATTTTGGGCTTAGTAGTTACGGAGATAAAAGGGGGAATGGTCAATTTTCGCGTATTTTCTTAAATAACTTTAAATCAATTTATTTTAAAATTATGAAAAAAAAAAATATATTTGAGGGCTTACTTTACCCCTTTCATTTAATATCACGCGGTACAGTTTGCAAAACTTTTGTTTTTTTTTTTCTTATTTGCCCCCCAAAATTGATATTGAAAATTAATTTATTTACGTAACACGTCCGTTTTGCGTCACAGAAATTACCAAATTTCAACTTAATCAGTCCATTACATTCGGAGTAAATTGGCTATGACAGACGGACAGACTGACAGACAGACACACACACAAGTCATCCTATAAGAGTTCCGTTTTTTTCGTTTTGAGGTACGGAAACAAGCATTAGGTACTATTGAACTTTGTTTTTATGTATTGCAGGCACAAGTTAACAAACAAACAAAAGTTACACCATATTTCAGGTTATTGGTTTGTCCAAACAAAGTTCAATAGATAATAATGCTAGTTTTTCTCTTTTCAGGTATGTGTTTTTGAAGTCAGGTTTTTTTTTATAATCTGCTTTAGTTCAAGCTTTTTACTTTTTTTGTATTTGTATACTTATCATCATCTGCCTAGCCTTTTCCCCAACTATGTTGGGGTCGGCTTCCAGTCTAACCTGATGCAGCTGAATACCAGTATTTTACATGGAGCGACTGCCTATCAGACTTCCACAACCCAGTTTCTGGGTAATACGATACCCCTTGGTAAGACTGGTTGTCAGACTTTCGGGCTTCTGACAACCCGTAACGACTGTCAAAGATCCACGAATGACAGCCGGGACCAACGGCTTAACGTGCTTTCCGAGGCATGGAGGAGTCTCGGTATGAAAAGATGGTCACCCATCCACAGACCAACCCCGGCAAGCGTAGCTTAACCTGATGGATCGACCCGTGCGGCTGTTATTACTTAGCCACGAGCTCCTCTGTATTTGTATACTTATACAATATATAAATATTATATAGCCTATATCAGTCCCACAAATTAAGATAAACGTAATATTAAAATCCATAAAGCCGTTTTGGATATAGAGCGTGGCCAAAGAAAAAGAAGTATACATACATACATACATACCTACTCTCGAAAAACATTACGCTCCTTCTGGGGCAGTTGGGTAAAAAGTATCACCACTTCTACTTAGAAAGTGGATGGTCAAAAAGAGTTGTAGGCGTTGTAACTGTAGAGATCACCTAAGCCTATACAGCCAGATCATCATTCTCTTGCCTTTATCCCAATTTATTTGGGGACGGCGGAACATGTGTAGTCGTCAACTCGGTAGTCACCCGCTTTTTAGCCATATCCTTTTTCATGCAGTCAATCTATAATTTCTTTGGACCTCAACTCTTATAGCTATCCACATTCACACTCAAAACTTTCCTCAAGCCATTTTCCTCACCTAAGCCGATACATACGTACATACGTATTGGCTGAAAAGTTTTGATCTAGGGATGGGCCACGGATAACTGAGAAATCATGATGTTTACGAATTAATTACTAAAAGCGTAATGATGCTAAACTCGCCACAAAATAATAGGTCCATTTTGACAGCCCATATCGTTTCATATGCCAAAGAGAGACAAACATAGCGGGACAAAGAGGGACACCCTCATGTCAAAACGGACCTATTATTTTGTGGCGAGTTTAATGACATGAAACTCTGTATTTATACTAAAGAGGGTATTCGCAAATTAGTAATATACAGCGCGAGACTTATGACACTTGAAGGTACTTAGGCTCAAAACTTTTACTAGCAAGAATGGAAACACCTTTTAACGTGGCAATAAAATAACTTTCTAGCGATAAAACAAGGAAATACCTATATTGATAACGTGTACTTGCTCATACTGAACAATGACGAATATCGTACGATTTCTTATCATCCATCAGAGGTTATCAAAACCCAGCACTGTTTAATTAATTTCAACCTTGTTGTGTTGGATTAAGATACAAAATTGTTTGTTTTGCAGTGTATGATATGAAATATTGTTATCAAGCCGCCTTGTTGTTTATTTTATAGGATAGGGTTATTGTTGTTATAATAATTATCCAATCCATCTGCCTAGCCTTTTCCCAACTATGTTAGGGTCGGCTTCCAGTCTAACTGGGTGCAGCTAAATACCAGTATTTTACATGGAGCGACTGCCTTCACAACCCAGTAACTGGGTAATTCGTTACCCCTTGGTAAGACTGGTTGTAAGATTTTCTGGCTTCTGACGACCCGTAATGTCTGTCAAAGATCCACGAATGACAGCTCGGATCAGCAGCTTAACGTACCTACTATCCGAGGCATGGAGACCTGCCGGTCTATTCTGTAAAAATATCACCGTGAAAACTTAGGTGAAGTGAGCTTGAAGAGAGCTGTCATTCCACCTGATGCTAGGGATTGACACTATTGACAGCTCACTTCACGCTCACCTTACCTATGTGTTCACGGTGAGATTTGTACAGAATAGCACTGCTTATTAACCTGATGGATCGACCCATGCGGCTGTTATTACTTGACCACAAGCTCCTTATTATCCATTCTCACATAATTGTGTCATTACTTCATGACTTCATGAGTCATGATGACATGTGCCAGACTGCCCTTGAAGGCAGCTGTCCCACCTCCGGTGATTAAAGAGAAGCGAGTATAATAGAGCTAGCAACTAAACACGGGTTGGCGAGCAGAGAGTGACGAGCGATTACTCGCTGGTATGCGTATGCTTGTAATGTACCAAGCGTGAGTCTCTTAGTGAGTGTTATGTCCGCCAAGCGAGTGTCCCTGAGGGAGTACGTACTCTCTTTGATTGCTTTTGTCGCTTCGACAAACGAGTACTCGCCGGCGGCCTCTTACTTACAGGAGACCAACAATAATTTGTACGTTTCTTGAGCGAAAAAATCGTTGATAGTGATAGCTAGTCGCTTACTCGTCGGCGGCCTTTTTTACTTACACGGGACCTACAATCATTTATACGTTTCTTGAGCGTAAAAATCGTTGATAGCTATAACTGTTTACTCGTCGGCTGTGGAACAAATGCCTAAAGTGGCATATTAAATACAACGTAGCATTATCAGTATTATCACCATAATGATTAGCTAGTGCATGACTATTGTTTTTCATAATACATCACTACAAATTAAGGTGACCCACATCGTCAGCACGGAACGGCATATAAGCCGTGTGTGCTGCAGTGTGCTATCGTGTGCGTCAGCGGACGATCGCGCGCAGTCGCCTTTGAGTGCTGTCGAAGGGTCAAGCCACATCTGTCAGTACGGAATTGCATTTTTCGTGCTCTATCCTTTTCTATCGCTCAGGATCGTCATTTTTTAGAGCGAGAAAGATAGTGTGAGCGGCGGAATCGGCGATGCGTTCGCATTTCGCATCTTACCCTAATGGTCTCTTGATGGAAATTGGCGATTTCTAGGCGATTACTAGTAGACTGGTCAAAGTAAAATAAATTATTTAAAGTAGGCGATCAAAAGGCAATTTTGAACGTAAAAGTTATACAAGAAAATAGAACTGATTCTAGACGTGCCTTCTTATCTAACTTACTTTCGTGTAAAGGAGAATGGGCAAGAAACGCCAAGTTTTACAATATTTTGTATACATTTAGTGCCGATTTAGAAACATGGTGTATTATCATAGTGTCACATCCATTCGATCGACGTCGCATCGATACTTTGATTAATGTCGATCGCGTAGGTTTAATAACTCAAAATGACCGATGATTTAGGTTTGTACCTATAGCAAAGATTTAAATACATATTTTGTTGTTAAACACGTCAAACGACAATCGATCAAAATAAAAAGTCTATTCAAACTAGGCGGAGAATCAGCACTTTTTTGAACATCAAAATTACTTAACACAGTTCTCTAAAACGCACCAATTCCTAGTGTAGCTGGGAAGAAGAAGTGGCGTAACAAACTCCCCAGCTACAACACATCTGAGTGTACGTTGAGTTAGAAGAACATGATTCTACACAATAGTATGCAAAGTAATTTACATTAGAAAACAGAGACAAAAAATAAATCAATTGCCACATGTCAGCTATCACACGCCGATATACCTACCAACAAAAACATTCAAAACAAAACTCAAGCATAAATTAAAATGTAAACTGCACCCTAATTGCGTAAAACACTATCAATCGGAATCTGTATCATTGAAGCAAATTGCTAATCCATTGCTTCGTATGTTCGAAAAATTTGTCTGCTCGACAACGTAAATAACGCAATAAATGTTGTTGAACTATCAAAACGAAACCGATTCTGATTGATAGTGTGTTACGCAATTGCCCCGCAGAACTCAATACTTAAATAAAAGCCTCCAGGCATAAAGGGCGCGCCCGCTTACAATCAACCTCAATCGACAGATCGATCAACCTTGAGCTTCCTGGCTCTAGTGGTTGCGTTTTAGTATGGCAATAGTGGTCATTGCCCTTTCCCTAATATCTCTCCGTAGGAACCCAAACAATAAACTATGTATGGTTTTTCGTTATTGGAACATGTTGATTCGAAGATCCCGATAGAGAGGACGATTCAGTACGTTAATGGACTTTCCGGTAAGGTCCGACCTGAATCAATATCTATTTCAGTTTTTTAAATAAAAAATGCTAGAAAATGTAGGTGGGTCAATGATCGCCGATGTAGTAAAGTTGTCGATAACTATAGATTAATTAACCACAGCCGAATGCTTGCATCGATCGATCAACAATTACAAATACAATGAGTGCTTAAACGGTCAATTTTAGGTTAAATGGGACGTATCGATAATATCAAGCAATTTACTACAATGCAAATATTGTTACAATTGCCAAATATTGCGTAACTTTTTTTGTCCTTATAAGTGCATCTTTAGGCACTTTCGACCACGGATCAATTTCATTGACTTTCCCAGACAAGCTCCTTTACAAATATCTCAACTACTAACGTCTGTCAATCAATGACTACTTTCCCAGACAAGCTCCTTTACAAATATCTCAACTACTAACGTCTGTCAATCAATGACTACTTTCCCAGACAAGCTCCTTTACAAATATCTCAACTACTAACGTCTGTCAATCAATGACTACTTTCCCAGACAAGCTCCTTTACAAATATCTCAACTACTAACGTCTGTCAATCAATGACTACTTTCCCAGACAAGCTCCTTTACAAATATCTCAACTACTAACGTCTGTCAATCAATGACTACTTTCCCCGACAAGCTCCTTCACAAATATCTCAACTACTAACGTCTGTCAATCAATGACTACTTTCCCAGACAAGCTCCTTCTCAAATATCTCAACTACTAACGTCTGTCAATCAATGACTACTTTCCCAGACAAGCTCTTTCACAAATATCTCAGCTACTAACGTCTGTCAATCAATGACTACTTTCCCAGACAAGCTCCTTCACAAATATCTCAGCTATTAACGTCTGTCAATCAATGACTACTTTCCCAGACAAGCTCCTTCACAAATATCTCAGCTACTAACGTCTGTCAATCAATGACTACTTTCCCAGACAAGCTCCTTCACAAATATTTCAACTACTGACGTCTGTCAACTAATCTCCCTTAAACTTTTCCAGTTTGTACCAAAATGGGTGGCTCCCAACGTTTTAACTTTCGGCGGGTTTCTGCTTGTCGTACTCAACTTCTTGCTGCTGTCGTACTATGACTACGATTACTACGCGGCCAGTACGCCGCTGTATAATGAGACAGTTGGCGAGGTTCCTTTGAACGGACATATGGAGGTGATACCGCAATCCCTGTGGTACTTCATCGGGGTGTTCTTGTTCCTGGCTTATACTTTAGGTAAGTCTTTTTGATATAAATAACCACATATTATAAACTCAAACCATTTATTTCAATTAAACCAATTACAGGCATGTTTGAATTATTGTCAAGGAGTCGGTCAAAAAGGTGAAGCTAATCCCAGAAATCGAATTCGAGATCAAAAATGTAAACAAAGAAATGTCATTGTCAAAGTGACAGTTCAGGGGTAGTCAACATTTCCCTAGTAATTAAAATAAAATTAAAATTGGCAACACCTTTGTTTACATTTTTGATCTCGAATTCAATTTTTAGATATAGTTGCCCTTTCAAAGCGTTGTAGGTTCCTATGGAGAAGAGCTGGCAAGAAACTCCATGGTGTCTCGATCACACTACCTGTACGTGGTGGATTACGGCCCACTCCCTCTCGCAGATAGGAGGCCTGTGTCCCAGCAGTGGGGACGTTATAGGCTGATTATGCATTATATCAATTGTCCATAGTTAAACGAAAAGGATCCAACCCACATTAGGTGTAATGTGGGTTGGATCCTTTTCGTTTAATTATGGATAATTAATATATCAACTCAACCTATCGCAGTCTACTGCTGGACATAGGCCTCTACCAGGCTGATGCATGACATTTGCGTCACTACTGCGTACTGTGCCAAAATTGGCGACCTGACCCGTATATATTTGACAGAGATTTTTTTATCTGCCTAACCCTTCGGGGAATACAACGGTAAATGCGTAATGATTTTTCTCTTTTTAGATGGAATAGACGGCAAGCAAGCTCGCCGCACGCAGACTTCAGGCCCGTTAGGAGAACTCTTCGACCACGGGCTGGATTCGTACACAGTATTCTATATTCCTGCCTGCCTCTACTCTATTTTCGGACGGCTGGATTACTCAATACCGCCTATAAGGTAAACTCTAAATCCATCATCATCAGCCTTTTCCCAACAATGTTGGGGTCAGCTTCCAGTCTAACTGGATGCAGCTGAATACCAGTATTTTACATAGAGCGACTGTTATCTGACCTCCACAACCCAGTTACTGGGTAATACGATACCCCTTGGTAAGACTGCTTGTCAGACTTTCGGGCCTCTGAATACCCGAGCTACTGTCAAAGATCCACGAATGACAGCCGGAACCAATGGATTAACGTGCTTTCCGAGGCATGCAGGGGTCTTGGTATGTAAAGATGGTCACCCATCCACGGACCAACCGCGATAAGCGTAGCTTAACCTGATTGATCGACCCGTGCGCCTGGTGTTATTACTTAGCCACAAGCCGCTCTTATAAGGTAAACTTTAAAGCCAAGCACACATTAATCCGATCCAGTCTCTGTCCCTTGCTGTCCGCCCCCAGTGACGCCCTAAGCCGAAGTTCATAGTTCCGTACTCCACAGGGGGTGCCCTTAGCGTATAGTTTACAAGTTTTCTGTCCAGACTGGAGGCCTTAATTTATTGAGGCACCCACAGTAAAGTCCGGTTAAGCAGCCGACAACTCCTGGGTTGACCTGCGAGATACTATTTCACAAAAACAAAAAACCGAAGCGAGAGCTCCACGAGCTACAGCACAATGCATTTTCAAATACAAAAGTGCGGTACAGCCCGCCTTTAGGATGCGCTGGTTCATAGAAAATGTACGAAAGTAATATGGATAATGCCTGGGTAAAAAAAAGAAATTCTATTTAATCCGTCAGTCAGATAATAAAAAAATATTGGACACGTATTTTTTGCTTTATCATATTAATAAAAAATGACTTAGATAACTCGCATTAAAGTTCGGGAGTGGGGGCTTACTACGTCACTTCTACGTATAAAATCTACGAAGACGTGACGTCATGCCACATTTTAACTCAATGTATCGCCGTAATCTTTTGATTACGTACAAAAAGAAAAAATACGTGTCCAATATATTTGAATAATCTACATGACGGACAAAAAATCATTTTTTAGTCATCATCCCTATGGGAGGATCTTTGCAAAGCGATGCGTTGTAGCGCGGCCGGCCCCAACCTGCTTTAGCCTTTAAAGGATATTGGGCAAAAATGTATGAGGCTTGATATAAATGGGTGGACATTTGGACAACAACAGCAGTCATTTTAATTTAGCTATAACCTTTCAGTGACATTTTTTTTAAATAACTCCTTAATAGTTAGATAGATAGTATGTTAGTTAGATAGATAGATTGTAGTTAGTTTTTACTCCTCACAAAATTTCCATATCACCATTTTTTTATTATTCCATACAATTAAGGTCCGAAAATCGATTCTTAAGGTGTAAACTCAAAAAAAAAAAACAGCTGTTCCATACATTATGTCGAGTTATGTGAACATACATGTATGGATCATCACATTTCTGATTTTACGGTTGGTTCCTTTTTAAAAGTGGTACATAATGATGAATACAATGACCTGTTAAGATGTTTAGTAGTATAAAGAATAACTAAACTTGTATAAATTGACCAGGTTGCGTTTAAAGCATTACATTCGCGATCAAATTTGAATGACGTATAACCATTACAATGTAACTCTCATAATTCTCTCACTCTCTAATTTATACCTTAGGCTGCCGAGATAAGAGTTACTTTGCAATAACTTGCTTTACTACATAAGAAACGGTGTTTCATTACAACTACATACCTGTTAGGTACATACAACTACATGTATAATAGTTATTTGTGCTACAATTGCGGAAAGTAGGTGATGTTACTCATAAGTCGACAACAACGTTTTACTATGCATTGTGCAATGAAATAAAAAACTATATATTGAAAAAGTATTCTTCTTTTGATTTATCTGATAAGAGGCTGTTGTTGGCATTTTGTGCTTCTTGAATAACATTTTCCGGAGTTAAATTAATTGATTCGTCACTTGAACTCGACATTTTTAGCAGATTTACACAGATCGACTCCGAACTAAGCAAGACATTAATAAAATGGCGGGCTTATTATAAATACATGCACGCTCAGCATATCTACTACTGCACATGTCCAGTCTAGGCGCTGCCACGTCGTATCACAAAGAGGTACGAGCAAAATATATGTTCAGCCAAACATATTTAATGAATATTTAAAATTAATTTATTGATCTAAATCTAAATCTAGAGTAATTAATAATAAGTTTTATTGTACCTTTTGTATGAATGACAATTCTGGACTTGACTAATTTGTACTTGGAAAACGCTCTTTTCGAGCACATGCATAATAAAACCTCTTGAAGTACTACTTGTCACGATTTAAAAATGGAACTGCGTGTCTGCTAGTCGTTTCACAATATTGTATTGCACTTACTACGTGACCGAAACAATTAGGCGCATGACAGCTATTAAGTTATTGGAACTAGGGAGGGAACACCGGAACGGTGATTGATATTGTACGTATTATCATCACTGCCGAAAGCGACTATACGACTGCACGTCACTAGGGGAAGCGCGGGGATAGGTGCGGGGTGCGGGTGCCGAAACCGAATTCCTGTCATGCGCCTAATTGTTTTGGTCAAGTAGTACAATAATATTGTCATGCAAAATAAGTAAGTACCGAGTACCTATCATGCGTTCGCCTTTTAGTTTCCAAACAAACAAGTGTATTATTTAAAAAAAAAACTTTTTTTTAAACTGGATAGTATGTAGAACAGAGTCCTTGTCAAGACAAATCAAACAAGCGAAAACTAGGGTTACGTCGTTTTACTGAGTTCTCATGGCCGTCTTCCGGCTCCATCATCAGATCAGCTCCATGTCATAATAATATTGCATTGTCATCCATTTTACATATGCATATTTTTATATGCATATGTACATATAAAAATTAGTTCAGCAGTTAGCAGTTAATTTAGTTCAGCACAATCGGAAACCGGGAAGTGGTTCAAATTTAACTTGCAAGTTTTGATTACAGGCAGACAGACACCGGTATCCTAATTGCGTAACGACTATCAATCGGTTTCATTTTGATAGTTCAACAACTTTCATTGCGCCGACAAGTCGGCTTTCCCGACTAGTCGGTAATGATAAATGATAAATGATTTTTATTTCTGTAAGTAGGTTTGTACAAACACTTTTACAAGTCAATATTTTTTTTTTTAAACTAGATGAGGTCGGCGTTTCCTATCTGACTACTCTGAGAAGAAAGGCCGAAACAAACTCAGAGGTCACAGTCTCTTATAAAGTCCAGACATAATCTTGGTCACTTCATGTGAAGACCATGTAGATTGGTGTCTGAAATGGTCTTTTGAGGAAAGAACCACACAGATTGAGAGGACCTGTCCAGTCAGTGCACGCATTTGTCAGTAATCGCGCAGCTCAACTAGCTCAACGATTCGACGAACAATACCAAAGAAAGGACATTGGGGTAGGCCGCATAGATTACTCAAACTGCCAGACCATGATTAAAAATAACTGAGAGAAAAAATAAAACAAACAAAAAAAAAAAGCAATGACCTACATAGTCTTCACATTCACAATAAAGTAAAATAATATAATACTTACAAAGTAAATATTAATGTCAACATTCAGTATGCAAAAATAAAAATAATATAAAATAAAATTGGAGCAGTTCAATCCCAAGCCTTTTTGTCCTCAATATAATCTTTAACGGTATAAAAAGCTTTCTGACACAACTTGCGTTTAATGAATGATTTGAATTTATTAAGACTCAGATCTTGAACGTGGCTTGGAAGTTTATTATAAAAGCGTATACATTGACACCTGAATGACCCACCTATTTTCATGAGCCTTGTTGGAGGTACAACAAATTTGTGTTTGTTCCTAGTATTTATATTGTGGATATCACTGTATTTTTTAAACAATTTAATGTTTTTATGGGCATATAAAAGATTTTCAAAAATGTACTGAGAAGGCAAAGTCAGTATATTAATCTCCTTAAATTTCTCTCTGAGAGATTGTCTCGGACTTAATTTATAAATGCATCGAACAGCTCTTTTCTGCAAAACAAAGATAGTCTGAATGTCGGCTGCATTTCCCCACAACAGAATACCGTACGACATTATACTATGAAAATAGCTAAAGTACACTAAACGGGCTGTCTCTATGTTGGTTAAATTACGAATTTTCCTAACAGCGTATGCTGCGGAGCTTAGCTTTTTTGACAATTTATCTATATGTGGGCCCCACTGAAGCTTAGCATCCAAAGTTAAGCCCAAGAATACTGTGCTATCTTCAGGATACATCACTAATTTCAATATGCAATGGCCTGAATATTGTTAACTTGTTTGTGCCCTCGTGCTCGGGCGGCTTTCGGAATATCGCATAGAAACTACATATATAAGCCCATTTCACTACGCTTATTGTGCTTAGTATAAAATTAGTTTACAGGTTTGGGACATAGACGTACCATACGCCCGCGTAGTTTATTACTGCTCTATTAAATTTTAAGTTTAGTCAAGTCTAGGCAATCTCCGATGTTCCTAAAGTCTATAATTGTTCAACAGTGTACAAATTGCTAAACATTGTGCATTTTCTTTTTCAGAATATATTATGTAATGTGGAATCTCCTTCTCAATTTTTACATAAGCCATTGGGAGAAGTACAACACGGGTGTGTTATTCTTACCATGGGGTTATGACTTCAGTATGTGGGTAAGTCAGTTATCTGTTCTTTCCAAATAGATCGAGCCTCGCGCACACTTTTCGATTAATATTTTTTGTTGACATTGAATAATACTCCTTATTATCATGCAGTAACGTTCAAAGTTGCACAAACATTAAAAAGCTGCTCAGGCGCCTTCGAGCCTACTTACTGTAATACTTTTTGCTTTTTAACACAGAGTCAGAGATGGTTCTGTATTAAATATGAGTTCGAGGAATTCTAAGTTCTATATAACTTCGACTTATGGAGTCTACATTATGTTCAAATTCGAGTTATAGATTTGTTTGCGCTACAAATTCTGTATAATTCGAGATACCACGTATCAAGCTATTTTTTTTAATTACTCAGGATTAAATTTATCGAGGTTTGAGTTATCGAGATTACAGTGAAGTGACGCTTCGCGTGACGGTTTCTACCAGTCAGCTCCTACCGCAAGCCGTATTAAAGAACTTCATTCGAAAAAAAATATATTTGATGATTTTTTTTTTGGTTTCAACGATTGTAAGTAGTTTAAAATTGACAATATTCTATAATGTTGAATATTGGCGCCGATTCCCGTGTTCACAAACTAAACTAAATTTAAGTTCAGTGCATCTTTTTCTTTCTATTTCATTAAGAAAAGGATAGACGATAAATATTAGTTTAGTCCTATCAAAATAGTCAGCGCCTGATGTAAATTGACGTATTTTTAGCAGGCAATTTTTAATCACGTCTAAACTTGTCTAAGGAGTATGTTAATTTGACAGGACTAAACTGAACTTAAATTAAGTTTAGATTGTGAACAAGGAAATCGGCGCCATTGTCATTTTTTTATGAGTAAATACCAAAATAACTGTAAAAAAATAGCATACATTATAAATTTCAACAATTTATTGAGTGTATTAAGAAAAAAATAATTTTATTTAAATGTATTAAAATAATCACGAAAAACCTGTAGAAATGCGACGTTGCCAGCCCGCGCGAAATAAACGCTCTTAAATAAAATATGAATGTATTACGTACAAAAACCTTCTGATATAAATTCTCTAAATAATGGTGAAACCGCATCAAAATTGCGTATGAGATTCGATTTCGATGGTTCTTTTTTTTATTTGAAAGGCAGTAACTTTCCGTTGGTCTCATAAAAATGTGGAGAAGATCTGATGAGGATCTTCAATGTAATGAGCAGAATAACTCCTCAAAATGCAGAAAATTGTTCACTTTTAGATGTCTTTTAGGTGTAGATTGGTGTCTGAAATGGTCTCAAAAGACCATTTATGACCAAGATTATGTCTGGACTTTATAAGAGACTGTGACCTCTGAGTTTGTTTCGGCCTTTCTTCTCAGAGTAGTCAGATAGGAAACGCCGACCTCATCTAGTTTAAAAAAAAAAAAATATTGACTTGTAAAAGTGTTTGTACAAACCTACTTACAGAAATAAAAATCATTTATCATTTACCAATTGAATCGGCTCTTTAACTACTAGGTAGGGATTGATGGAGCACCTGGGATCACCTTCTCATCACAAAATTAGAGAATTCTGAAAATAATTATCAGAATTCTCTAAAATGAGGCTTTAAAACCAATATTAATGTTACTTTTAATATAAGGTCACTAGAAAGTTCTGCTCGCGAGGTCTACTGTTCGCAGAACTACTAGTTATAAAACTGTAATTCTGTATTTCAGGCCTCCACAGGATTCTTCATTTGGACGGGTGTCAAAGGCACAAGTTTCTACAAAAAGTACATATTCGCCGGGTATACTTTAGCGAATGTCTTTGAAGTTCTGATCTATGCAACAGGCGTCGTCACCAATCTGCCGGTCGCCCTTTATAATATATATAAGTGAGTATGTGTTTATATTATCAAAAAGATATTAACCGTCTTTTAAGGCGATATTTCATTTAAGTCATTTTAAAGTAATATGTACGTATGTTGATATGACATCTAATGGTCAATTCAAAGCTCCCTGCTTGAGACCTAGTGCATACAATTTTAGCACCTTGGGTCACCAGCGCGGTGGCGGGTAAACCACCAACAAAAGCATTCCAAGGATGGTTGGAGCACGGATGAAGAAAGGTAGTTCAAAGTATGAAAAATGGAAAGGCCATGGGCCCAGATGACATACCAGTAGAAGTATGGAAGTGTTTAAATGAAGATGGATGTATGTGGCTGACTTTATTCTTCAATAAGTTGTTGTAAGAAGCAGGGATCCCACAAGAATGGTGAAATATATTAGTTCACTAGTGCCCATCTTCAAGAATAAAGGTGATGTACAGGACTGCAACAACTATCGAGGAATAAAGCTCATGTCCTATAGTATGAAGGTATGGGAGAAAATAATAGAGAAAAGATTGCGAGAGGAGAGTGAGATTACCCCAAACCAATTTGGGTTTATACCAGGTCGAGGAACAGTGGACGCCACTTTTGCTCTCTGCCTATTGTACGAGAAGTACAGTCGTGCACATAAGAACTTCCACATAGTGTTCTTTGATCTGGAGAAAGCGTATGATACGGTACCTCGGATGTCTTGTGGTGGGCCTTGAAAGAGAAAGGTTTGCCCGGGAAGTATGTTGAGTTAATTCGTGCTATGTACAGTCAATCTTGTACCTAGGCCCGGTAGGCTTGCACCAGGGGTCGGCTTTAAGTCCTTACATCTTCCTGTTGATTATGGACGCTCTGACGGCGGACATACAGGAAGAGGCACCCTGGTGCATGCTATTTGCCGACGAGATCGTTCTTATTGGTGAAGATGGACCTGAAATCCAGATCAGATTGGAGAAATGACAACGGAAGTTGGAGAATGCTGGCTTGAAAATCAGCAGAACCAAAACCGTGTATCTGTCCTGCGATTTCGGCGGTCTGGAGAACTGGAGAGTTCTGGGGCCTATGGCCCGCTTGATGGCGCACTTCTCCCGGTCTGCTCCGACTTCCGGTATCTCGGTTCACTCGTGCAAAGCGATGGCGAATTAGATCGGACTGTTAAGCAGAGAATTAACACTGGATGGATGAAATGGCGACAGGTCGCGGGAACACTGCGACTCCCGCATTCCCCTTTAACTTAAAGGGAAGATTTATAAAACGAGAGGGGATCAGAATGTTGAGGCACGAAAAAGAATTAATGAAAGGTAATTGCATGCAGCTGAGATGAGGATGTTAAGAGGGTAGTGTGGTGTCACGCGAATAGATAGAATAAGAAATGAGTATACAAGAGGAAGTCTGAAAGTGACACCGGTGACTGAAGAGTTGTCTGGAAATCGGTTGTCATGTGATGCGGAGGAATGAGGAAAATGTCGTCAGGAAAGTTTTGAGTATGAAAGTGGAGGGCTATACGAGTAGGGGAAGACCAAAGAAACAATGGATATACTGTGAAAGATGATATGGCTAGAAAGAGGGTGACTACCGAGATGACGACTAATAGAGAAGTATGGAAGAAAAAGACATGTTGCGCCGACTCCAAATAAATGATAAGGGCAAGAGAATGATGATTTATTGTCTACTGATAGGCAAAGCTCACACCCATGTTTTTATTAATAATCTTTTTTTTTTTTTCTAGATCCTACAAAATACGAACAGGCAAGATGCGTTCCCCTACAGAGGCGTTACGACCTTTATGGTCATTCCTGACAGTGTTTCTAGTTTGTTCTGTATGGGTCCACAAATCTAGCCGGCTCCCCGACTATGACCTCCGAGTGTTGTTCCTGCTTATCGGAACATTGTTCAGCAATGTAGCTGTGAGTATTACTTCTTATGTGTGCTGGTACTGCATGGTACTGTGCAGGTCCACCAACCCTATATGGCAATGTCGAACTCATTATTATACCAGTGCGAACAAGAGCTGGCGCTATACATCCTATATAGCTCCATCTCTTTTTCGCATAGAAAAAACATAACTCTGAAACGCGAACGAAGACACGGCAAAAATTAGTCGTCCTAAATTTTAAATTAGAATTCAGAATCTCAGATAGTTATCAAGTTTTGGGAACAAGCTCAATGTCATACATGACAAAGTTCAAACTCCATTGCACCCGATTTTTTTAGAACTTATCATAAATCAACTTAGACTACATCACCCTTAAGTAGACATTTGATTAAGTGGCAATACGTCATGTAAAAATTACATGTAAATTACAGTACAACTAATTTCTAAATGTCCTACGGCAATCGTCGCATTTCCGAATACAAACGAATGCTAATATCCATGTCCATCAATTATTAGATTTATCGTGTATAATAATTGAGGAGTGCCAAACCACAACGTTGTAAGTGCCTTATTAATAAAAATTGTAATAATGAATTCGTTTTTTAATTAACAATTTAAAACAGTTTTTTGTGTCTACTGAAAACTTATTTTTTGGCACTTAAAACGTTATGGTTTGGCACCCATTCAGAACTAAGTACTTTATTGAAAAGTTCTTGGTTCTCGATGATTTTTTTATGCTTTATTAAAAAGAACCAAGTTCTTAATAATTAATTACAATCTAGCCTACAAGACTAATATTTTACGCGATAATTATTTTAAAACTTAGAATAGTGTTGGTTGTACTTTACACAAGTCCGCTCCACTTTCTTAGAGTCTGATATGATAATACAGTCAAAACCGTTTATGGCGACATCGTTTAGAACCACATACCGGTTAAATTTACCAAAATCAAAGGTCCTGGCTGAATGTTATATGACCGCCTTATCTAAAACATTGGTTTTTACGACATTGTTTACTACGACATACCGCATTAAGCGACCACATTTGGTTAATGTTTTCGGAGAATTATATCTGTAGAACGACCGGCTCAGCTGTATTGTAAACAATTTGAATAGGTAACTGTATCCACATCTGGCACAGTATAATAGTCAATGGCTATTATCGTAAAAGTAAACAAAGTTTAGGGTCTTTTGTAATTCTTAGAAACAAAGCACATGCATGCCGTAGCCTCAAGGCCCGCTTCGTCATATCTCTTCAGTCAGTTTGTTACTTATCTTTACACAAGACGCACCAAAACATTATTGTTGAGTTAACTGTGAAAATTGTAACATGTCGCAAAAAAGAAAACAAATCAGTATAGAAGAAAACTCGCATATTATTTCAAAGCTAGAGAAAGGAATTCCAAACAAAGACCTGGCAAAAGAATATGGTGTATCCCACTCGACAATTTCAACCATTTGGAAAGAAAGGGAGAAAATTCAAATCCTTTACGACAAGAATTTTTTGAAAATGAAACGAGCCAGAACAACGCGGCATACGAAGATTGAGGAAGCTTTGTTAAAGTGGTTTAAATATCAAAGGACAAATAATGTGCCAATAAATGGACCAATTCTTCAACAAAAAGCAAACGATTTTGCTCAACGTGTTGGTGAAGATTTTGTTTGCTCGTCTAGTCGGATTCAACGTTTCCGGGCTCGACATGGCACTGTCGGCGGGAAAATGAGTGGTGAAGCTGCCAGTGTGGATAAAGATGCTGTAGACGAATGGATTACGCAAAAGTGGCCTACATTATGCGAAGGCTACAGTCCAGAAGACATTTATAACGCAGACGAAACCGGACTTTTTTACAATATGACACCAGGCAGGACTTTAAAATTCAAAGGAGAGAATTGTTCGGGAGGAAAAATGTCCAAGACGAGACTACCGATCATGGTTGCAGCAAATATGACAGGATCCTGTAAAAGGAAGCTTTTAGTTATTGGGAAATCTAAGAAACCAAGATGCTTTAAAAACATACGCTCACTGCCGGTAACGTATGAAAACAATGTAAAGTCATTGATTGCATCGGAAATTTTTGAAAGATGGTTACGAAACTGGGACGCTGAATTAAACAATAATTCAAACAATAAGAAAGTTCTTCTTTTAGTTGATAATTGTCCTGCTCATCCGGCTGTTACTAATCTGAAGTGTATTAAACTCGTGTTCTTACCACCAAATGTTACATCTGTACTGCAACCTATGGACCAAGGTGTAATAAGATGTTTAAAATCTCATTATAGAAGACTGCAAGTGTTAAAGTTAATACAAAGCATTGACAGTAATAATCAGAACAGCTTTACGGTTCTTGATGCCATCTTGATGATATCCGAAGCATGGGAAAAAGTTTCACAAAAAACTATAGCTAACTGCTTTGGGCATGCAGGTTTTAAAGATCTTACAAGTCTTATAACAAGAACCTCAGATGATGTGATTGACGATGATGAAGAGGACAATATTTCTTTGGCTCAATTAGCCCAAAATTTACGACCTGCTTTATCTACTACTGAAACAGACGAGTTCATTGATGTAGATCAGTCTATTGCAATTTGTGCACCAGCTACGGAGGATGATATTGTACGTGAACTTCAAGAGGAAAATGAAAATGAACAGGAAGACTCGGAAGAACAATTTACAGTGCCAACTTTGATTGACGGTCTCAATGCTGTTAGTGTATTACGAAAGATTGTTCTTTTTAATGAAGAGTTCCACATGCAGGGAAATTGTGACGATACGCTGATTAAAATCCAACGTGAATTACAAAATGTGTATGCACGACAGAAGTGTTTCAAACAAACTAAAATTACAGATTTTATGCATACAAAAATGATGGAAAAAGGATATTGTTCTTTTATATTATACGTTTGTATTGAAGTAAACAAAATGCGGTTTAATTTCCTACATGAATATACATATTATCTTTCCTATTAATACCTGTCACCGGTTGTTACAACTATCGGTTTTTACGACTCAATATGAGTAGTCCCTTCGATGTCGTTATAACAGATTTAGACTGTATAAACACTTTGTTCACGTGTTATATATGTGTCATTGTCACTATCATTTCTACACTTTTTACACTACACTAATTCAAAAGGTTTTGTTCGTTTTAGTATTCGATGATTGCCGAGGGACATTAAGAAAAAAATTGTACTGTATCAAAGATTGGGTATTCAAGTGCTACATGACACATAGATAAGAATTTATATTCAACAAGCCGTGTGCCCAATGGGGTTTCCCATCGACATAAATGACGAACGTCCATGCAAAGTTTCGTTGGAGTATTCTCATTTTGCACCAAAAGTATTCTCAAATGGGAATACCTTTGGTGCAAAATGCTTAGGTGCTCAAATGGGAATACTCCGCTTCGTTCGTCCTTAACCACATTAGAAGATGAATTTTCAAAAATCCTTCTTTTGTGCTGTCGTTATCTACGAAATGCTGCATGCTTCTAGACCCAGCAGTTTAGGCTGTGCTTTGTCTGCCAGTAAAACAATGAAAGAATTTAAAATTTTTTTAAAGTATCTTTGACATACCTCAACTACCCCCTGCCCCTACCCTGCCTATACCCTGGAGTGAAGAGTGAAGGCGTACAAGGGGCCGAAGCCAACTCGCAGAGGTCTCTTAGACAATTTTAAGCGTTGAGGCACCAACCGACGATTATCGCTGTTTGCTCTATGCAAGTGCACCCAAGGACAACCCCCGTTGGTGCAGAAGACTATCGTTGGTTGGTGCGGGAAGATTAAGTAGATTGTTATTTCCGTAATGTGAAACCGTCTGTTTTTTAACCGACGAAAAAAAAGTAGGTTGTCAAGTCGAGGCGTACTTATATATTTTTATTTTTACTAGCGACCCGCCCCGGCTTCACTCGGGTAGTACAGCATATATGTGGGAGATAGGGTAGAATAATAAACATAAATAGGTTCGTTATTATATTTTCAGCAAGTGACACAGCAATACTTCATAAATAGCATATAATTTAAAAATAATAACAGTAAAAAAATACAACATAGTAAATAGAAATTCAACATTACAACATTGTTTATGAAACATACCTGACAGTTCAGAGCACTGTTGTGCCGTGTCCGCTATCGGACAGCTTCTGATCCGTCGAGTTTTTTTCTTTTTTTTATGTATGTCGGAGGAAGTGAACGGAGAGTTGATTGTTGGTTGCGTACGATTAATAAATTATAAGATTCATTGATAATAACTTGTTATGTCTTAATTTAATTTGATTTATTACATTTTAATATTGTGTAAAACCTAATAAATTTTTTTAAAGTCATTGCATTGTATAACGTCCAATCAGAGCAGAGGATAGACCTAGAGTGGGGTCGAGGCGCCATCTTAACGTTCGCCGGGTGGAGCAAGGGCTCATTCTTGTAACGGTGGTTGAACGAGGTGGATCATAAGTGGTAAAGTGAGATCGGTGTCGCGAACCTGCTACTCCTTTATAGTTAGAATTACCTAGTGATTTAAATTGTAGAACCTTAATAAAGTCGTGTGGAAGTGTAAATAGTGTTTTGTGCTCGCATATCCCAATGACGCCCACTAGACCCGACGTGAACATTGAAGATGATGTCGTAAAGTCCTTCTCCGACATATATATGGCATCTCGTAGTCGGCCTAGAGAGGCCGTGACTACTTAACTGGACTATCCTGTGGCTGCCTTACCCGACCGATCACCATGTTCGACAAGCCGATCCCTTGGGAGACGCGAGCCAAATACCTCGGTGTGACCCTCGACCACCACCTCTCCTTCGCTGAGCACATAAAGCAGGTGCGTTTGCGCGCCGCTTTCGCTCTCGGTAGACTCCACTCCGTTCTGAATGCACGTAGCAAATTGTCTCTTAGGTGCAAATTGCGCATTTATACAGCGTGCATTCGCCCCATCATGACCTATGCGGGTTCAGTGTTTGCGCACGCACAACCTCACCTCATTCATAGGATGCAGGCCCTCCAAAACCATTTCCTCCGAAAGGCAACGGGAGCCCCTTGGTTCGTTCTGAACGAAATCCTCCACCTAGATCTCAACATTCCCAAAATCTCCCAGTTCTTGAAACGCAATTCCAAGCGTTTCTTCGACTCAGCCACCAACCATCGCAACCCTCTGGTTGTCGAGGCGGCTAGCTATGTCCCCTCTCGTATTAGTAAGGTCCGCCGCCCTAGGCTTGTCCTCTCAGATCCCGACGACCCCATAACTCTTCTCCATGAGAGCAGTAGGGACCGTAGGAACAAACACAAATCATCAACATTCCGACCTCGCCGCCGAGGTCCCTCGCGATGTCCCCGTAATAATCGTCCTCCCCCCCCCCCGTCCCTTGCTCGGGTATGAAGTGCCAGCTGGTGGCGTAGCTGAGCCTGTAGCTTTAAACTCCCCTGACAATAATAATCACTCAAATTTGATCCAGCCTTTCCCATCTTGCTGTCCTTCCCCCAGCGACGACCTAAGCCGAGGCCCGTTCCCCACAGGGGGAGCCCTTAGCGTGTAGTCGCTTAGTCTGTAAGTTTATGCCCCTGGCTGGAGGCTTTGAGTTCGCTTAAGGCAGTCACAGGATAGTCCGGTTAAGTAGTCACGGCCTCTCTAGGCCAACTACGAGATGCCATACAAAAAAAAAAAAGGCTGCCTTAAGCGACCTTAAAGCCTCCAGCCAGGGGGATCCGTCGAGAGACAGTGCGCCCCTTTTAAAGCAAGATTCGCTCGTATTGTGGGGGAACAAGTAGTCAGTTACAATACGAGTACTTTCATATACCGGAAGTTGATACAAATATTAAACAATTCTTTAAAAAAAAAATCAGTAAATAATTTCTCTCCCACATATATGCGTACATTTCTTGCATCAGCTTGTTGCGTCGAGTATTATGATTAGGATTTAAATGTAACATACCACAATACTTGAAGTATTTACGCGCGCTTTATCGCTCGGCTTATATAACAACCAAGGAATTTAAAAATAGGGACTAGCATACTAGAGAAACATTCCTAAATCGTTGACATTGAAACGAATGAAAGGCACCGAGTTAAGCGTTCCGTTTCTTTCTACTAAGAGTGTCTCTTTCTAAATGTGTGTGCTAGAAGGAGATAAAACACAAAATTCGGTGCCTCTCTTTCTAAGAAAAATGAGGAACGGTTACAATGTTCGAAGCGCACGCTCCCTATTATTTTTAACCTCCTTGATACAACAGTAGGTGAAGCGAGTACCTTCGCGTCGCGTTGGTGCGAGATCGCTTGAATTTATTTTCTCGCGCGTAGTTTTTAATTTACGATAACTCCTAAGATATTAATAGGTTGGGGAAAAAGTTTCTTCGCATTTTTTAAGAAAATTCAAAACATTTTTTAATATAGTTTATTTACATTTAACTAAAGTATGTAGGTACCATTTTGTTCGATAACTTTTTGCCATTTTGTAGGTAGGGACATGATCCCATTGCTATAGAAATTTTGGGACTTCTGGTCAAAATACCGCGACAAGTGGTTTTGGCAGTCCTCTCGTGATGTTAACCTGACACTGCCTAAAGAATTCTGAAGAGACCGAAACAGGTGGAAATCTGAAGGTGCAAGGTCAGGACTATACGGCGGATGCATTAACACCTCCCAGCCAAACTCTCTTAATTTTTGCTGAGTGGCTAAAGATGTGTGAGGTCTAGCGTTATCATGATGAAAAACCACACCCCTTCTGTTGATTAATTCCGGCCGCTTTCTCTCAACTTCTTGCTTTAATCTCATCAGTTGTTCGCAGTAGAGGTCAGAATCGATGGTCCTGCCTGGTGGTAACAGCTCATAATGAATAATGCCCTTCCAATCCCACCACACACACAGCATCACCTTGTTGCGAGTTAACCCGGGTTTCGCCACAGTCTGTGAAGCCTGACCGGCCTTTGACCACGACCTTTTTCGCACGTTCTTGTCATACGTGATCCACTTTTCGTCACCTATCAGCTGATCAGCTGATCAGCTTCTTCAAAAATAGTTCGGTTTCATTACGTCGTAATAAAGAATCACAAATGAGTACACGGTTCATTAGGTTTCTTTCAGTGAGCTCGTGAGGTACCCAAATGTCGAGCTTTTTTGTGTACCCAGTTTTTTTTCAAATGCGCCAAAACTGTTTTGTGGTCAATTTCCAGTTCTTCAGCTACGTCGTAACTACTAATATGCCGATCTTGCTCCACTTTTTCAAAAATGGCATCCATTTTATCCGTAATAGGGCAACCAGAGCGACGTGCATCTTTGACATCAAAATTTCCGGATTGAAAACGCTTAAACCAAATTTGTGCTACTCTCACAGACACTACACTAGGTCCATAAACATCGCAAATTTTTTTCGCGGCTTGCGTTGCATTTTTACCTTTTTTGTAGTAAAATTTTAAAATGTATCGAATTTCTTCATTAGATTCACTCATCTTGACGGTACGAAAAACAAACGAAAATCACACATTTTCCTAATTTGAATTTGGAATTATGTTCTTCAAAATTTAAACTTTCAATTATCATTGAAAGTTTAAATTTGCCAGAGACCAAAACCAGCCAGATACAAGTAGTATAGCCAAAGAGATTTTATTATAAGTTCATACATACTATAATGCGAAAAGACTTTTTCCCCAACCTAATAATTTAAATTGCATGGAGTAAAGGGATATTGTAATGTGTATGAAATGCGTATTTAATTTGATAATGATTAATATTGTATTCGTCTAAATAGCTTTTGCAAATACCACATTATATGTGATCATTTTTTTAGAAGTTAGAATGGGTAGGTATAGTAAGGTATCCTTAAAAGATGGACATATGCCATCGCGGACTTTTTTGTAGACCTATAAAAGAAGAACAATCCCACTATACATTATTTTATTATATCTCAAACGGATTATTCAGCGTTTTCGATGAAAGCTCCCAGACGACTTGTTTTTTTCCGACATCTTCGACGATCATGGTCATATTTCAACCAATTTACACAAAATCTTAACGAATTATACACTTATAACTTCCTCAGGAATCACTCTGGTGATAGATGAAAACCGCATGAAAATCCGTTCTGATGTTTTTGATATCATCGCGAACATACATACATACATAAAGACTGACAGACAGACGCAGCGGGGAACCTTGTTTTATAATAATTATGTAGTGATGTATGTCCACGCATAACTTTTTACGGAGGAGTCCGATTTGAACGATTCTTGTTTTAATATTTGGGAGGGTGTACCTCAAAGTTGGTCCCGTGTAAAATTTATTTACTTTGTTTGGGTAGTTTTTGAGTTAGGTTCAATAATACGTATTTTTCCCACTTAGTCTATGTGGATGATGTTCTAATATCTTTTGCAGGTACAGGTACAAACCCAAAGACACCGACTTCCGAAATTAGTTATTTTTCCCTTAGCTTTTTTTTGTATTTTTTTTTTTTTTTGAAAATCTTGGATTTATGTCTGTAGGTAATAAAAAATAAAAATAAAAATATTTTATTTCAGACATGACATCCATAATTTTGTTAGTATTACACGCGACTTATAAACTATGTTAGTAACAGACACACAGATATATTTAATTTAAATTGCATTGTTAGTAAAGGATACTTGTAGTATAGTATTCTTCTAAATAGTCTTCTACAGTAACAATCCGCCAGTATTAATGAAATGCGCATTTTCGCTATTTGGTAATATCACCCATGGACTCCACGAGACAGGCTCGACCTAGTGTGGAGTCCATAAGCAAAATGCTTCCTTTGCATCTGTTCTGTTTTTGAATGTAAATCTAGCTGTTAAGGCTTTTGGGAAATAAATAAATAAATAAATATGTTACTAACAAATAAAGAAAAAAAAAACTAATTCAAATATCGTCTGCGCTCACCTGATGCTCTGGGCACATGCACGTGCTCGTGTACCCAGTGCTGCTGCAGTAATGCTGTGCATGATTTTCCCAAATAAATAATGAACTATATTTGTCTCTTTCTCCCCCAGTGTCGTCTAATCGTCAGTCAGATGAGCAACCAGCGCTGTGACGCGATCAACTGGTTGCTGTGGCCGTTGACAGCTGCGGCATCAGTTTCACTGCTACTTCCGCACTACGAAGTGATTGCGTTCTATGCCGTTACCCTGCTGACCGTGTTGGCTCATATACACTATGGTGGTTGTGTTGTAAGTATAATGAATTATACTGTTCTTATTTTTTTTATTGACGTCAAAACGTCTTTTCGCTCAGTGTACTGGTGGTAAATTCAATATTTCTGACTGACAAAAAATCAATCTATCTAGCCTTTTCCCAACTATGTTGGGGTCGGCTTCCAGTCTAATCGGATGCAGCTGAATACCAGTATTTTACATGGAGCGACTGCCTATCTGACCTCCACAACCCAGTTACTGGGTAATACGATACCCCTTGGTAAGACTGGTTGTCAGACTTTCGAGCTTCTGACGACCCGTAACGACTGTCAAAGATCCTCGAATGACAGCCGAGACCAACGGCTTAACGTGCTTTCCGAGGCACGGAGGAGTCTCGGTATGAAAATATGGTCACCCATCCACAGACCAACCTCGGCAAGCGTAGCTTAACCTGATGGATCGACCCGTGCGTTATTACTTAGCCACGAGCTTTTCATAGAATATCAATCAATATCTCTTGACTGAAATATCATCAATATTTCTGACTGACAATAATAACATGTAATAATATATTTCAACCGCTAATAACTATGAGACTTTAAATGCTAGAGTAATAGTTGGGCATTCAAAAGATAGATCATGTTTATAACAATTTTTAAGCCCACTTTCCACTGGGATATAATATATATTATATCCCAGTGGAAAGTGGGCTTAAAAATTGGCCTTTCCACTGCGAGATATATCTTTCTCCAGTTTGCGTTCGTCATTGGATCACGCCGCACGCGTCGTTCACAAACAAAATGGATAAGTATTGTGAGGAGCTCGTGGCTAAGTAATAACAGCCGCACGGATCGATCCATCAGGTTAAGCTACGCTTGCCGGGGTTGGTCTGTGGATGGGTGCCCATCTTTTCATACCGAGACTCCTCCGTGCCTCGGAAAGCACGTTAAGCCGTTGGTCCCGGCTGTCATTCGAGGATCTTTGACAGTCGTTATGGGTCGTCAGAAGCCCGAAAGTCTGACAACCAGTCTTACCAAGGGGTTTCGTATTACCCAGTAACTGGGTTGTGGAGGTCAGATAGGCAGTCGCTCCATGTAAAATACTGGTATTCAGCTGCATCTGGTTAGACTGGAAGCTGACCCCAACATAGTTGGGAAAAGGCTAGGCAGATTGATTGATTTTATTGTTTTGCTAGATAGCCTCGACAGTACAAACAAATACAATAGGTTTGCGAATGAGCATACGGACAAGGTCACTCAATGATAGACACAAACTGAGGGAAGCGACAGCGCGCGGCGCGGAATAGTGTGCGGGGGGAGCAGGAGGCGAAATATAATATGAAAGTATCGCTCGGTCGGTCGAAAAAATTTTTAAAAGTACGGTGAGCGATATTAATCCAAATCTCGAGATGTAATATAAGTTACATTATATCCCATAGTGGAAAGTGGGCTTAAGGCCAGGAGCTAGACCACCACCTCTTAAAGCAGTATTATTTTAATTTTATTTGAGTGTGGGAAAGTGATGGAGCTAGACGTCCTGTATAGCTCCATCTCGTTCTCACACTGAAGTAAAATTAAAATAATACTGCTTCAAGAGGTGGTGGTTGGCTATTATTTTCCTATGACGTCATACTGCGAGTGCACGCGCATGCGCGCGACCCTCTACTTTTCATTTCGTATAGCGCAAAAACAGTCATCAGTTATTCTGGTGTCTTTGTCAAGAGTTGACAAAGCACTAGACCTAAAAAGAAACAACAGAAATATTAGTCAAAATAGGGTTAAAAATTAATATGAAGGTGACATTAGCAACATAATGTCGGATGTCGTCTCATATCGGCCGTAAATCTGCTCAGAAAAGCTTACTTTATAAAGATTGCAATGAGCCTACTAAGTCTAGTGTCGAGTAAATACAATGGCTACGGCAGTATTGGAAACCGTAGTAAAATTTCAATACTATGTTTCACGAAACCAAACGGCGTGGACTAGAACTGCGCCTACTTAAAGTTTTTTTTTAAACTAGCGAATCATGAATGTCTTATACACACAATTTCTTCAAGAAATGTTACTAAATAAGGATAAAAAATCACATCACAATCATACACCAAATAGAAGTAAGGGGTGCAAAATTACTATTTTTTTTTTTTTTATTGCAGACAGACTGCAGACATTTTCACACTATTTACCTAATACAAAACGCCATAATAATAAAAGTTTATTTTAAATTAAGAATGTGGTTTATTCTTATTTCTAAAACCACAAAATAAATGTCAACATTGTGTTTATGGCAAAGATGAATGTTGATTGTATACCTAATCCAGCCATAAGTTATGTTGCAAATACATTTTTTTTAATGAAGTAATGTAATGTTAGTAAAACTTATATGAACATATTTATTACTTACTTACTTTACTTTTTTTTACTTTTTCTTATTTGTTTTTTGTTTACTTTAAATTTAATTTTTGTGTAAGTACACACCTAGTCTGGCCATAAGTTCTGTTGAAAATACATTTATTTTTTATGAAGTAATGTAATCTTAATAAAACTTATATGAACATATTTATTACTTACTTACTTTACTTTTTTTTACTTGTTCTTGTTTGTTATTTGTTTACTTTAAATTTAATTTTTGTGTAAGTACACACCTAGTCTGGCCATAAGTTCTGTTGAAAATACATTTATTTTTTATGAAGTAATGTAATCTTAATAAAACTTATATGAACATATTTATTACTTACTTAGTTTACTTTTTTTTTTACTTTTCTTGTTTTTTTTTTTTACTTTAAAGTAAATTTTTGTGTAAGTACACTGATTCATTGGAAAAAACCCTGGCCCTGCTCTGGTCCATTATTTTACTTTGTCATAAGTACAATTGCAGCTTTCAAGCATAATTACTCGTATTTCAAAATTGGAAAGGCCTAGCGTTTGTTGATGGCACCTAAGAGCCGATGCACACGATGCGGTACGACGTCGCAATGCATCGTGTTCATCGACCCTGAAGGAACAAGATTTTCTAACAATCATAATATCTCTTCTTAACAGGTACGTCAAATGTGCGACCACTTCAGAATAAGCTGCTTCTACATAAAGCAAAGGTCAGATTGACTCTTAGACGACAATGCGTGTTAGTAACATAACATTTTACTGTAAATAACAGGTTTTTTAAACAATTGACAACATCATGTACACGCGGTTTTACACATAAATACATATCCATGTCGACATGATGCTAGATTATTTTAAATATCATCATTATCATAGGCGAGCTTCTTCTTCGTGTCGATATTACTGATATTATTGCGGTGATATTACTGATATTTGAGCTTTGTCGGTGCAATGGCAACGCACCTGTGATGCGCTATAAATTTACCTCCTTTTTTATTTTTCCTTCCTTTTTATTTACCTTCCTGAAAGTATGTAGATCATGTTAGTGAAAGAATCATCAAAATTGGTTCATTAGTTTTTGAGCAAATCGCAGACATACAAACACACATACATACATACCTACGGCTGGCTTATTACGTATCTTGCAGAAGCCTAGCGATAGCATAATTTGCGCAATAATTGCTTTTCAATCGCAAATCGGTATGAAGTATCAGCGATACGTAATACTGATTTGCGATTAAAAAGCAATTATTGCGCAAATTTTACTATCGCTAGGCTTCTGCAAGATACGTAATAAGCCTGCGGGTCGAATACAGAACCTCCTTTTTCGAAGTCGGTTAAAAAGTATACTAATCAAAGAAACATGATGATCGATATTTAAAATAATCTAGTTGCATAGTGTATCACTTATAAAGGCTGTTTATTTTATTTTTAATGCAGTAAAATTACATTGTATCTTTACAAAAACTTTTGGAGAATATTGTTTCCATTACCAATACTAAAGCACAATTTAAAAAAGCGGCCAAGAGTCGGACTCTACTCCAAAAAAGCTCTGTACAATATTTAACAAAATACGCGATCAAAAAACGACGAAAAATACGTTTCTTGTATGTAGACGCCACTTTTATTTTTTTTTTTATTATTTTTTGTTGTATATAGCGGCCATAGTAGTACACACTCTGTGAAAAGGGGTTTGAACCTTTTCAAACCTCGTTCCGGTTCGCCATTTTGATTAATTTTCAAAATGGCGTCGCATGATAATACCTATATATATGGATAGGGGGCATATAGACAAACAAAAAATGTCTGTGATATAATGTCCTAAACTGTCACATTACCGAGATATGAATGTAACGAAAATATTTGCGCTCATCGTGGCCATTTTAACCTTAATTATCTAGGTAATATGACAGTTTAGGACATTATATCACACACATTTTTTGTTTGTCTATATGCCCCCTTTCCATATATATAGGTATTATCGTGCGACGCCATTTTGAAAAATAATCAAAATGGCGAACTGAGACGAGGCCTAAAAGGCTCAAACCCCACTCAAGTGTCTACCTATTACCATTCAAAAGATACAGCCCTGTGATAGACGGACGGACAGCAGAGCTTTAGCAATAGGGTCCCTTTGGCACCCTTTATAAATTGTAATACGTAATTAATTATTCATTACTGTAAAATAAATAGTGTAATAATACTGCTTAAATATACAAAAAGAACACTGTCCCATACATAGAATATAACGTAGGTTTAAATACAGAAGTACATTTTGTTGTTATTATTTCTAAATGTTATGTTATTTTTATAAGGATTGTACACACAGCAGAAGCTATATTTTACGATATATGCAATTTTAAAATAAAAAATAGTTAAGGTTTTTGAGTGGTAATCATTTGTTTTTTGAAGTGAAACTTCTTAACGAGGCCCCCGAAGCCTGCGTAGTTCATACAAACGAAATACCAAAATAATTTGTAATTTAAACATATTCTTAAAGTAGTGTGTATTTATTCCGATTGGATTACAGAATATCTAGGTTCCCAAACATATATTTTGAAAGGACACTGATTTGAAGACAAGATATGAGGAATTTAAAAGTTCTATAGAAAACTTATTTTTCTCATATTTCATGTTTAAATCAATGTTCTTATTTAATATATATTTGGGAACTTAGACATTCTGTAATGGATTACAGAATGTCTAAGTCTTAATGTCTAATCGGAATAAATACACACTACCTTTAGAATATGTTTGATTTACAAATTATTTTGGTTTTTCGTTTGTAAGAACTACGCATGCTCCTGGGGCGTCTTAAGCGGCGATTCGAGAATTGAAAGTGAAATTTCAAGGACGCGTCACGTATCTAATAGGCATCGTTACACGAGAGAGAATAAAGATATAACTCTCTGTTTCTCACTTGTTTTTTTTTTTATAATTTAAGAAGTTTCACTTCTATCACGTATACGGTGCAGCACGCACCAAAACTTTTTTTTTTTTGTATTTTTCGCCCTGTGTACGTCTTCATTTTAAGGGTTCATAACGCGCATTGTCTTTTTCATGTATTTGGTACCAACGTATATGGTACTTTTCCTTTAATATTAAGTGTAAGTGTATCGTGTTTATTATATTTTTTTTTGTTCTACCCGATAATTTTTGGCAATATTTATTGACCAGTTTAATCTTGTAGAAATTGAGGAATGGGGCATTTTTATTGTAACAGACAGTATTAGCGCGCAGATTAGTATATACTCTTTTTTTTTTATTGTAGTTTTCTTTAGTTTAGGAAAATGTCTTTAAGATCTGTAGTTTTAAACTGTAACTTATTTTAGAGAGTAAAGAAGGAAAAACTTACCTTTATCGTCAAACGATGAAAAAATATCTTTTTTATTTATTTTATTTGTGTTATTGTGTACCATATTGAACTAGGAACCAGTTTGTTAGGTCCATGATTGAATTTCTGTTTTCTATAAAACATAATTTACAAAAAAAAAAAACACGAATACAAAGAAACGGTGTGATAAATCTGTAATTTCCACCAGTATTTGACATTAAGTTGTCGAAAAACGCTCTGTATTTTGACAGCCGTTCTTGTGTGACCATTCACCGCTGTCTTACTTATGAAAGCAAAGCTTTCGTTAAACATGTTAGCACATTATTTAGTTGTGTTGTAATGAGATTTTTTTATATGGCTCATTCCTCAATTTGTATTTTTTTTATTTATTTATTAGTACCTACACCAGTAGTCTAACAGTAACTTTCTTTATGTTATGTTTGTAAAGTTTTTGTTTTAATTATTATATTTAATAAAAACCGCGAAAGAATCATCTTGTTCCAAAATGGTCGCAAAAATAAAATAATTAAAACAAAAATTTTAAATATCTTAATTTTAAGTGAAAATGAGATTTTAATTAAAAATTATATATTAGTAATACCTAAATATCGGTTTAGCACTGCCTTATTTAACAATTAAATTCTTTGGCATTTTGTATATTTCATGTTTATTGTATTACTCAGTATTGCTTAAATTATAATATCTTAATCTTTAAAAAACATTAAATGTATTTTTTCTGTGCTTTTGTTTAAAAAACGTCATGTTATCTTACGAAAGGCTTTCCCTGACTGCATTTGAATAAGTAAAATATAAAAAAAAAACATTATTTTAATTTTAATCCAAAGAGAAAAAAAATTGCTTATTTTGTATGTTTTGTCGTAAAATTTACCCTAAGTGTACGACCCGAGTGAAAAAGCGTCCAGCGGGGCGTTCAGCGTTGCGTGCAAGCGGCGAAGAGTATTCACCGAGCGCCGCTCGGCCGTCACTCGGGACACTCGCCAGTGTTAGATGTGATTAACACGAACGTCGCACGCCCCGCCCCGTCGGAGTCGAGCGTGCACTCAGGCCGTACACTTACATTCACTTTTATTTAGATGTAAATAATTAGATTTAAAAAAGTCGAGATGTGTCGTCGGACACCAGGTTGAAACGAAGTTGCTTTTGGCTGTATATTATGTATTAAATAACAGACACAATGAAGTAAATTGAAGATCTGGCGAACAAATCCGGACTTGTCTTGGTAATTGATTTTTTAGAGTAGAGGTCAAAACCAAAATAAGCTAAGGTAATTAGGGAGAATTTTAAGTGTATCCAAATTTAAGCCCGGATCTGGCTCTAGTTCAATTGCCCCTTTTTTAATTGTTTTGTTTTTTTTTTTGAGAATATCTTTTTTTTTTTTGAGATGGGTTTGCTCTTGACTTTATTCATCCAACTAGACAAGGACGAGTCCGTTTCTGATTAAAAACACCGTTTTAACATATTAATTTTTTTTTAGCCATTTAGATCCAGTCTTGATTGAAGGTATTTCGTTAGTAAATATAAGAGTACACAAAGAGCGCAAAAAAAAAATAGTGTGTGGACAAGTCCGGATTTGTTCGCCAGCTCCTCAATTATTAACGCTTGATCAACAATAGCACTAGATTAAGGATTAGGAACAAAAACACATCGCTCAAGTGACCGCGATTGCATATTACTTGATTATAAACCTTAATACTCGTCATAATGTTTATTATCGTTTGCAATATATTTGCTACTTCGATTGAAAAGTAAACGTATTTTTAAAATAAGAAGAACAATATTTATGAAAAAACTATGTTGCAAAATAAGATCACAATATTATTTGTGGTCTTATATTTCCGGCCGTTTTGATGCTCTCATCGTAAATCGAGTACTATTGTTGATCGAAGCGTTTCGAGAGTAAATAAATGAAGGAAAAAAGTGTCATGATGGCAAAATGTTACACTTTTTTCGATCTAGCTCTCATTCGCCGAGTATGCAGAATATAAAAAGGAACTTCGTTCCAAAATTGTTTGGGAGATGTTATTGAAAAAACCCAAATTAAACTACATATAACCTTAGATAAAAATGAACTAACCTAACAACTACTAACATTTTAATTTTACGAACCATACTAACAAACAAAAACAATTCTGATATTGTGCTGGTATAACCCTTCAGTATTATTTGTTTGAACCCACCATTATTAACGGCTAATTTTTAAACTTATGTAAAACGCCTTTGAAGATATTTTATGTTTGAACAGACAATGTGTTTATTAGGGTCAAGCCACATCTGTCAGCACGGAATCGCATCTTTCATGCTCTATCCTTTACTATCTCTCAGGATCGTCATTTGCTAGAGCGAGAAACTCCCTCTCTCCGAGAGGAGGGTTGTGTTCGAGCTGTGGGAACATTATAGGCTGGCTGAGGTATTACGTTATCATAAATTGTATTCTGGATGTCGGTAGTAACGGACAACATTGAACGAGATTATATTATTCAAAATAAAAGTGCCTCATGTTAGTAAAAAATAGTTTTTCATAGATCGCTTTTGGCTAGTTCTAGACGTACGTGCAAGATAATAAAAAAGGCTGGATATGACGTGGGACACGCCTGGTTGGAACGTAGTTCCTTTCGCTGTATCATCATTCTTCTGCTCTTGTCCCTATTTATTGGGTTGGCTAATAAGTAATGAGCGACATACAACTATTTTATTTGTATTTATTTATTAAATGAATAATTGTTAATCATTAATAATATATTCACCGTCGTTTTCTACTACCATTCGCCATCGATCGGGCAATGAGTGAATGGCGTCCGCATAGAACTTCGTTGGTTTTGAATTGAAGAAGTCATCTATGTATTGTTTCAAGTGTGGTTCATCGTCAAAGCTTTTTTCCCGTAAATTATTACCAAGTGATCGGAGCAAGCTGAAATCAGTTGGTGCTAAGTCCGGCGAATATGGGGGGTGGGGTATTATTTCGCAATTAAGCTCCAATAGTTTTAGCCTGGTACTCTTAGCAATATGCGGCCGGGCATTGTCGTGCAGGAAAAATATTTTGTCGTGTTGTGGACGTTTGCGATGGATGTCAAGCTTCAGTTTTTCGAGTTGATCACAATATACTGTTGCTGTAATCGTAGTATTAGTAGGAAGGAATCCCAGCTTATTACTCCATGTATATCCCACCGGACAGAAAGCATTACCTTGCGAGGATGAAGATCACCTTTTGACGTTGGTTTTCCCTGTTCGTTACATCCCAGCCACTGACGCTTGCGTGTGTGATTAACATAGAAAACCCACTTTTCATCTCCAGTGACAACATGATCTAACCAATTAAATGTGCGGCGGAAAGATAAAAGTGGTACACAAATCTCAGCTCGGTAGGTCAGCTGATCTTTACTTAATTGATGGGGTACCCAAACACTATATTTGTAAGTCTTTCCCAAACCATGTAAATGATTTTCTATGGTGCCATGAGAGCACTCGAGCTGAACAGCCAAATCGCGTGTAGTTCTTCGAGGTTCTTCTTCGATTAATAATTTTAATTTATCGATATCTATTTCCACGGGGCGCCCAGACTTTGGTTGATCGGTTAAGGAAAAATCGTTATTGCGGAACCGTTGGAACCAGCGCTTTGCTGTTGCTTCGGAGACTGCATCGTGAGCTATCCTTTAACATATATTACGTGTAGCTTCTGCAGCAGAATGCCCAGATTGAAACTCATAATAAACAATGTCGTACGTGGGTTTTAATATCACTAATTTCTTTGTGAACTTTAACGCACTAACAGCCAAACTATCAATAACGCGCATGAGCGCGACTCGCTCTTTATATACCCTCTGCTACAGAACGTTCTCGAACCTTTCCGAAAATTCTAGAAATTATAAACTAAAACGCTCATTACTTATTAGCCAACCCGATATTTAGAGTCGGCGCACCATGTTGTGACGTTGCAAAATATGTATGGCTGCCAGCGACATCTGTTGTGGGAAAAGGAAGCTTATGACATCTAACTTAACTAACCCTAACCACTACCTGACTAACCCAACCAGCTTTACAATTAGATGTGGGTAATAAATTTGGGATGATCATTAATTAACAAACAATTAATTGCAGAATATTAATGTAAAAACAACTATTGAAATTCAATGAATGAACCCTACGCCATCTCTACAGCCGTAGTGGAACTAATGACAGATCGATGTCATAAGCTTCCTTTTCCCAGAACAGATGTCGCTGACAGCCATACATATTTTGCAACGTTACAATGTTTTTTTTTTCTTCTGTTAGTCATCTCGGTAGTCACTCCCTTCCTAGCCATATCATCTTTCACACAGTCCATCCATCGTTTCCATTCGCTGTACATGTATCATATATTAATTCAGAGCCATCTATTATGGTCTCAAGTTTAAAGTGTCAAAAGTTTGTGTTTTTTTAATACAGAGCCATCTAGTATACGAGATTACAAAAAAACAGAAACTTTTGACACTTGAAACTGACAGCATAACGCTTTTTCGTGACGTCACAATTTCTACCAGTTTACTTGTACCACAAGCCGTATTAAAGATGTAAGAAAGTCGATGGGAACTTTGGAAATGAGTATTATGTATTTTTGCGCAATATGCTTACGTCTGGGGCTAGCTTATACATTGTATTTCAAAGAAATATTCAGGCAGCAGTGTTATATCAATTATATTCTGGCTGAAAACTGCAAAATAATTAAATGGAGTGTTCTCTGACAGAGTTTGTATAATGGTTTTGGGAAGAAACTCATCAGAGGGGCAATTCCATTCGGATTCAAATCTCAGTCGCAATCTGTCAAAAATACCTCTACACAATAGCAACCTTAGGGTTACGAAAATAAAGATCACTATGATTTTGACAGAACTGTCAGTGGCAGCAACCCAACAGCAACCATATTGTGACGGCAATAAAGTTCACTATAACTTTGACAGTGATGCAAAATCGGAGGTAAAATAACTGTGAAGACTCTACATTTTTTATATTTATTGTCGCTGAAATGGGATCGCGACTTGAACAGATGTAATAACTATAAATACCAGAATAATATAACCCAATAACCCATGTTGAATAAATTAATACAAATATAATCTGTGTCCACTAGCGTTTATTAAATACAAGAATGAGGTCTTCTGATTACAGACTCCTTTCTCTACATACAAAAAGTAAATTCTTCGTGTTTTGTAAGTAATAGCAATGATGTATCATTTCTGCCTGATTTCACTACTGACTAACAAAAATAAGTATAGTTCGTTCGCGTTAAGAATGCAGTGAGTCATCAGTGCAACTGCAAGATCCGACCAACCGTTGCGTTCGAAGCAATGCCTTCAACTATCATTATGAACTTGACTTTGTAATTTGAAAAGATTTGATTGGTTGGACAATGATGACTCACTGCATTCTTAACGCGAATGTACTATAGGTAAGTTTTGTCTGAAACCAAACGTTTATCGTAAGTACCTACCATTGCTATGTGACGTGTTAATCATCTGGACTCGGCCTTAACGTTAAGACCATATTGAGAAACGTGTTCTTCCTATATTGCCTTGTAACGGTGATGCTCTATATCTATATGTATTTGTAGCTAGCTAGTGGCTTTTTCACTAAGACACACATCGCTTCTCCAATGCTGTGTCACAATAAAATATTTAGATGATAATTATTGTGGTTTTATTTTATTCTTGAGTAAACAATGACATGAGTAGTTATGCCTTCGACAAGTCGACAACACCGGCAATGGTGCCGATTCTCTTGTTCAATAACTAAGCTGTTAGTAGAGAATCGCTATCTTTTACTAACAGTCAGCGCGAGAAAAGGACGGCTATAGCTATGAACTAAGTTGACAGATGTAAAACTAGTTTACGTTTTACGCTTCACCGTGTTTTCAGTCGACATGTTTTTACGTGTCGTCTTTTGTATGGATATATTAGTTCAACTAAATTTGAGAGCTCTAATTTACGTCCGTCTCTTTTTTGTTTTATTAGAGAGAAAAAGTTAGCAATAGCCTAAATTAAGTTTAACGGCACCAATATCATTGTTGTTAGAAATAGCCAAGAATTAGTCACCCTGCATCGAATGATTTCAAAAGGAAGGATTCGCCCATCTGAACATTTTACCCAAACCTTCAAACATGCAAAAGCAGCGCCATCTGTGACAACTCATACGAACTACGTGAGTGCCGGGTTGCATAGGTTCATGATTTTTGTTAACACATTGTCTCGGAAATAAGTAAGTTGCAAAGAAAACGTAAGTAAAACAAATGAGTATATAGTTACCAGTGTTGGGCAAAATGTATTTAACTACAAATTAACAATTACAATTACAAATTGTAATTGGCGACTTCAATTACAAATTACTTGAAATTATTGAAAAGTAATTCAACTAACAATTCCAATAATAATTAGTAATTGTAATTGTTATTTGCAATTACTCAATTACTTATGTATATAATTTCTTTTAAAGTTGAGGTAGTAAGTTAAATAAAACGACGAATGATTCATCAAATGTGTTTATTTAATTTAAAAAAAGTGATTTACTTTAAATTAGACTTTAACACTACTCTTTGTTCAAACATTTGATCAGAAAGTTTGTGAGATTTTGGTAAATTAATCATTGTAGCATATGAGAATAATCTCTCAACAGGGCCTGATGACGGCATTAATGTATTATACTTAAGAAACACCTGCTTAATCTCAGGATGTCTATTTAGCATTGAAGTGTCTTTATCCGGATCAGCTAGGTCATAAGAATTTCAGGTCTTGTCGAACGGAGTGATTCAGTCAATTCGCCTTCAGAAGAATCTGTTTCGAAAACAAAATACGAATCATCATCATTCTTTGAGCTTGTGCTCGCAGATTCTCTGGCAGTTTCCTCTTGGGTTTCAGTTTCTAAGGCTATTTGTTGTTTAAACATATTTTTTATTCTGCGATGGTACTGCTGCTCAATAACAGTAAGCCACTTATCCTTAAATCGAGGATAAGAAATAGTTGCAATTACTGCCTTACTGCCCCCAGACGTAAACAAATCAAAAAACTCTTGAAATCTCTCATTGACACTTTGTAGGTATTGGGCTGCCAAATCGTTGCAGTATTTAAAGTTTTCCTCTGATAATTTTGCCAATTTTTTTCGTAGTGAGAGTAATGTAGGCAGTACAATTCCGTAAAATAAATTTTTATCACCCTGTAGAATGTCAAGTGCTTCAGCTATAGGCTTTGAGCACTTTAAATATTCATCAATATATAGAAAGTCAACTTCCAATAATGGATTTTTTATGTTTAGAGCTAAGTGTAATTGTGCACTCTTAGTACGGATTGACGCTATTTGTTTTAAACTGTCATAAACACTGTTCCACCTTGTAGTCCCAGGTCTTGAAAGTGTATGTCCTATGACGCTCTGAATAATTTCAGCAGATTTTGGTCGGTTAGCAGCATTCCATAATGTGGTACATTTTTGCAACATTTGGTTATGTATTATGGAATGTCGTGTATTAGGTACGTTTAAAACTTTTTTGCTGTCCGAAGTGCAACACAAACTAAGTTTGTGAGCACAACATCTTAAGTGAGATGGTAACTGTCGAATTGATGGTGGCAGCGTTGCTGATTCTTCGGTAGTCACATCTTCCATGGATAAGGACAATGGATCTATGTCGTTCATAAGCACTTGGTTTGTGCTGCTACTAGTGCTGCTTTCTTGTCTAACTACAGAAATCGATTCGTCTACTTCATATTCAGATTCTTCGTCAGAAAAATTGCAAGATTCTTCTTCCAAACCAAATTCTTTGAAGGCTTTGACAAAGTTACTTCCGCTATCCGTGACAGTTGCCAAAACTTTTTGACAGTCTAAATTAAACTCAGTATGGATACTTTCTAACAACAAAGCAATCCTGTCATAACTATGAGTACCAGCAAATCGACGACATGCTAAAGTAGCGGAAACTCTTTGTAAATCCGAGTTTATCCAGTGGCACGTCACACCCAAGAAGCTTCGTTTTTTGCCAGACCAAATATCTGCTGTAGTACAAACAGTTTTGATGTTCTGTAGCAGTTTTTTCAAATCAGTTAGTGTCTTCCCATAATTGTCATTAATACAGCGCCCAAGTGTTTTGCGACTCATAACAGTGAGTCCTGATTTAGATATTTCCAAATAATCAAAATTTTTTTTGAAATAGGCATTATCGACGTTTTGCAGCGGACTCAAGGAATGAATGAAGTAATTAGCAATATGGCGGTTAAAGTCGTCTTGACTTAATAACGACTGGGTAGTGCCGGAACTCGAGGAATGCCTTTTCGGTCTCTTATGCGTTTTTGAGTAGTTTATATATTCATTTAGGGTCACTTCGCCATGTTTTCTCTTTAAATGTGTAACAAAATTAGAAGTCGCATTACGAGATCCACAAATTTAAACTTCTTTTGGTGTGCATAACGTACACCGTGCTACTCTTTTTTTGTCTGTTGATTCACCGGGCAAAATAGTAAAAAACTTGCCATCAAAGATACAGGGCAATACTTCCTCACTTCTTGTGTCATCTTCATTTGGTTCAGCGTCGGATGCCATTTAATTGGGCGCTTAGTCGCACAAACTACTAATCACACAACAATATAACACGAAGTAACAGCAAATAATTACAGCGATGCGCGAGCGATATGCGTGTGAGCGAAGGACGCACTGACGCCGGCGTCGTTGCCGTTTCGTTTACCGTCTCGTTCTATCCAATGTTATTTGTACGCGTGTTGTGCTGCATGCGCGCAACAAGCAAACAACCGCACAGTTTAGGTGTTTTTTTTAGGTTACCCGCAATGTTACCCCGTAAACAGTAATTGGGTAATTTCTTAGATTATAAAACAAAATGCAGATAGACCGCGCGGAACACGAAAGTGAAGCCAACAAAAGCAATACAAATTGAAAAACGAATACACTCTCGCGTCAGTACGGCACGAAGCGTCGCATCGTTAGTACGTCACAAACAATATTCATATTTTCGAGAATAATGCCGTCTTGTGTATTCAAACATTGCAAAAATTGTTCCCAAAAACAAAAAAAACAAGATGGAATATCTTTTCATAGGTAAATATTAATATTTAGACATTATTTTACGTGATTATTTTTAGTGAAATCTTGGAACACAAAACCTCAACAAAAATCCATAGTGTTGCTAGTTTATTTTGAAACATTTACCCTTAAGTTGGGAAATTTGTATTGGAAACAAGATTATCAATTTAAAAAATATTTATTTCGATAAAAGTGTTTTGTTTGTTTCGCCTTTTGGTTGGTATGTTTGACGTAGGTATGTGTGTTTGTTTGTATGTGCCTTAATTACTAAAACTATTGAATTTTTTGTCTCTAATAATAATTATGTAATAATATTGAAACAATAATTATGACAGCCTCCGTGGCGTAGTGGTAGTGAACGCGGCCACTGCGCGGGAGGTGGGAGGTTCGATCCCCACTCAATGCAAATATTTGTATGCATGAATACGAGGAAAGGCCAAAGGTTCTACAACTGCAACCACTCCACTCCACCACCCACTCACTCCACTTACCCGCTATTGTAAAACAAACACGTATTTTTTTTTTTTAAGCACTTTTATATTTTCACATAAATAGAACAATTTAGTAACAGATTTTTTTGTACACGGTACGTAGGGCTCCGCTGGCGATTCGGACCGGCTTCATATTTCCGCGCGCGAGCATCTCTTTAGCGGTCCCCCGCCGCCCGCTTCCCTTCCCGCAGCCCGCGTCATTCCATTGCCTCGCGCATTGCAAATACATTTTATTTGTAATTCTAAGCAAGTACTTACTTTTCTTGCAGTTAAATTTTCAACACCTAATAGATAGATAATGAAATAATATGGGTAATTTTGTTATTCTCCTGGCAACCGTAACGCTCACTAAGGAAACGTATGTTTATAGTGCTGTCACGCACACATGTCTACAAGCGTGGCTTCACTTTCGTGTTCCGCACGGTATATCTGCATTTTGTTTTATAATCTAAGGGTAATTTGAATTACAAATTAATGTAATTAAAATTACTTGTGACTTATGTAATTGAATAACAGTAATTTCAATTACATGTAATTTTAATTAAAGTAATTCAATTACTTTTCATTAATTTAGTAATTAAATTACAAAAGTAAATTAATTACGCCCAACACTGATAGTTACTGTTGTTGTTTTTCACGAATGCGCTTCAACAGTTATTAATTCAATAGTAATTTATTTTCATATATTTTCAGTTTTATATTATTTTCAGTTTAATATTAGTCGCAGTTTTTTTTATTTTATTTCCTGAGAAAAACCCACACGCCACTGCAAGAAAAAATAATCAAGATAATTTAAATACAGCAATTACAGCCCGCGGCACGTAAGTTGGCAAGGTTTTGGCGTAGTGGGGGTAAGTTCGCGCATGCTACACTTATTGCAACAAAAAAAATGGTCACTTTTATTGCTTGTCATTATTCTGTGGTTATTACGATAATTTATTTTTAAACATAACTATTTAGAAGAAAGTTAAAAAAAGGAGAAGAATTCGTGAAGTATATTAGGAGTAATAAATAAAACATACAGGGTTATTTGTAAAACACCAACAACCTCTTAAGAGGTCATTGTACTCATCATTATGAACAACTTTTACTATGGGACCAAACCTGAAATCGCGAAAAAAAATCAGCAGTTCAGTACATTTATGTTCGCATGATTCGTCAAAATATGTAACAGTACACATCATGAACCATTTTTCTGCCATGTCTACGTAAAATGGTATTTGTTTGTGGCATTATCTAAATTTAAAAATTCAAACAAAACAATAACAAGAACTTGTAACAAAAGCTCAACAAAAACAAATACATATTACAATTTTAGTGCACGCAAGTGTACTCGGGAGCGAATGGAACGTGGACGCGACGCGAGAGACAAGGGTCGACTGACCAACCAATCGCGCGCTCGGAATGATGCTACCTCATTTCCCGCGTCCCGCTCGCGACCAAAGAGATCTAAAAAATGACTTCTGCGCATCTAACGACTCTTGCCAACTTACGTGCCGCGGGCTGTACCAAAATGTACAAAATACATAAAAAACTGCCAAATCGGAGGTGACATTTGTCATGTCACCTCCGATAAAACAATACAAACCCAAATGAAAATAAAAAAATGTTGACGAGAGCAGCTGCAAGACGAGCACGCCTACCACCTCCGGACTCTTCGCTCGGCTCCGCCTCGCTGCCGCCGGTACCCAGCCCCACCGTGAGCGCTGTGACGACACCGGCCGCGGTAGTTGCGTCGAGCTCGAGCGACGAGTATTTTTCCCCGCCGACGTCGCCAACACCTGTACGTCGGCAGGGGAGAGGCCGGCCACCGAGAAGCTTGGGACTTAGGGGCCATCCAGCCCCGAGCCGGGTCCCCGCTGCCGGTGGTTGTGTGCAGCGCATGAGATGGACTCAGTCCATGAACGAGAACGTCATGCGCGCATATTACGGGTCTACAGAGGGGGGAACTAACCTCACTGCGTACCGCGATAGGATGCTGTCTCTGTTCCAGGAACTAGAACCAACCGTCAACACCTCGGTCCAACGACTGTCGGATCAGGTGCGGGTCATCCAACGCAATCACAGGTTGGACGATGCCGCACTTGGTAGGCTGCGCTCAGAGGTACTGAGCCAACATATTGTCTCGACTCCAGCACAAACCGCGGTACAAGCGTCGACTATAGATGCAATCCCGCCGCGGTTCAATCATGTTGAAGAAGAGGAGGATAGGGTTGCCACAGTAAGTAGCCAATACAACACCCGGTTGAGGAGCGCACTGGAGGATGCGATTCGAGAGTATAGGTCCACTCCGACCGAACTTAGACCCCGATTACCACGCTTACCCATGCATAAGAAAAATAGGGCGCTGGTGTGTGCCTTGGACTCGCAGCTTAAGAATTTTTTCGAAAGCAGCGAGGATCTCGTTGATACACACTCGATTCTGTATTGCGCGGCTGTTGCGGCATGTCGTTTAGCTAACGTCAAGTTTCCTAGCTGTGACGGAGCTACTCGACCAAAACCAACCGTACCAGCCTGGCAACGCAGGATCGAGCGTCGTATCGATGGGGCCAGGGTACTCATCGGCAAACTATACTGCTTCAGGGAGGGTAATACACGACCACGAGTGATGCGCTTTGTAAGGCGGGCATTCTCGGGGACTGGAATCAGCCCTCGAGAATACATGTCCAGTGTCACAGAGCGCATCGACTTCCTGAAGCAGAAAGTTTATGCACGGGCGAGCCATAAGCGGCGGGTTGATCGATACACACAGAATCGCATGTTCCAGAGCGATGAGAGGTGGGTATATAGAGCTTGGGAGCGACCTGAACAAAATGTGACAGACGTGTGCCGCCCGAATCATGCCGCCACGAGCGCATTTTGGTGCAGCATCTGGTCGGTGCCCGTCTGTCACTCTGAGGCTGACTGGATGCAGACTGTTGAGCGAACGTGTGGAACAATACCAGAAATGGGAGCAGTTCTAATTACGGCATTAGACGTAGCCAGAGCAGTCCGTCCGTTACCGAATTGGAAATCACCGGGACCGGACGGACTGCACAACTTTTGGTTGAAATGGATAACTAGTTCACACACTCGCCTGGCATCTCAATTTCAGTCATCCTTAGAGTCTGGTTCGCTACCGCAGTTTCTAACAACAGGCGTTACCCACCTGCTCCATAAGTCAGGTAGTCCCGCAGAACCCAAGAATTATAGACCGATCACATGTTTGTCGACGATCTATAAACTTCTTACATCCATTTTGAGAGCGAAAATTAATACGCATATTGAGAATAACTCGGATTATGTCTGCCTCTCAGAATGGATGTCGGAACGGATCCCGTGGTACTAAGGAGCTACTCCTCATCGACATGGCCATAAGCCAACAGGTTCGTCGATCCCGCAAGGATCTGTCGACATGCTGGATAGATTACAAAAAGGCCTACGACTCGGTGCCACATACATGGCTCATGAGGGTGCTGGAGTTGTACAAGATAGATGCAACTCTACGCACCTTCCTTGAGTCGTGTATGGGGCAATGGAGGACGGTCCTTCGCTATCCTGGGTGTCGACAGATCCAGGGGAATGATGAGCATGTATGGATTAAACGGGGAATATTTCAGGGCGACAGTTTGAGTCCACTTTGGTTCTGCTTAGCCCTGAATCCTCTAAGTACACTGCTAGAGGATTCAGGTCTAGGCTATCGGTTGAGGAGAGGCGGTCAGGTCATATCTCACCTCCTCTACATGGATGACTTAAAACTCTTTGCTCCCAACAAATTGCGACTGATGGAGCTACTGAAAGCAACTGAAACTTTCAGTAGCGCCATCAAGATGGAATTTGGTGTGGACAAATGTGCAGTCATGCATGTAAAGCGAGGTGAAATCATGGAATCCGAGGGAATCCAACTGTCGGATTCCATACACCTTAGATCCCTCTCCTCATCCGAAAGCTATAAGTATTTGGGTATGTCGGAAGCGTTAGGCATCAACGGTGCTGACATGAAGCAATCGTTGAAGGAGCGATTCTTTGGTCGCTTGAAGAAGGTATTAATTAGTCTTCTTTCAGGCGGAAATAAGGTGCGCGCCTTCAACGGTTGGGTCATGCCGATCTTAATGTACTCTTTCGGCATACTCAAATGGACTCAGACCGAACTTGACGCCCTGGATAGGAGGGTCCGTACACTGTTGACCGCAAACCGGATGCATCACCCACGTTCATCGGTGATGAGACTGTACATCTCGCGGAAGTGCGGGGGCCGTGGCTTTTTAAATGCTAAAACCCTCCACAATCGCGAGGTTTGCGGCCTCAGAGAATATTTTTTAAAAGCAGAATTGGGTATGCACCGTGATGTGGTCACAGTGGATAAGGGGCTCACCCCGCTCTCCATGGCCAAAGAGAACTGGCGCAAACCTGTAGTACTTACTACCGATGACCGCAGGAAGGTATGGCAAAACAAGGAGTTTCACGGGCGCTTCTATCGGGCCCTTCATGAGCCCGGTGTAGATTTCTTAGCGTCCGTATCCTGGCTACGTTTCGGTGACCTATTCGGGGAAACTGAAGGTTTTGTTTGTGCAATTATGGACGAAGTTATTATGACGAATAACTACATATTATGAAGGACGGGACGGTTGATGTGTGTCGGGCATGCCACCGTCCGGGTGAGTCCATCAGACATATTATCTCTGGTTGTTCTCGTCTGGCTAACGGCGAGTACTTGCACAGGCATAATCAAGTGGCCACGATTGTTCACCAGCAACTTGCTTTGAAATATAAACTTGTGGATTCTGAGGTACCGTATTACAAGTATGTGCCCGACCCAGTTCTCGAAAATGACCATGTCACGTTGTACTGGGATCGGTCTATCATTACTGACAGGACTATTGTCGCCAATAAGCCTGATATAGTGGTGATAGATCGATTAGTGCGCCGCGCAATGATTGTCGATGTTACCATTCCACATGACGAGAACCTCGTGAAAGCTGAGAAAGAGAAGCAAATGAAGTATCTCGACTTAGCACACGAGGTTGTTGACATGTGGAATGCGAGCTCGGCTGTCATTGTGCCGATTGTAGTAACGGCCAATGGCCTGATGGCCGAAAGTCTCGATCAACATCTTTCGAGGCTCTCGTTAGGCGGTTGGATCAAGGGCCAGATTCAGAAGGCAGTACTTCTTGATACGGCTCGCATTGTAAGGAGGTTCCTGTCTCTGCAGCCCTAACCACCGGTAGCTTGGACTTTGCTCCCGCTACTGGCGGATCACTATTTTTTATATTTTTAAATGTTTTTTTTAAATGTTTTTTATAAAAAATATTTAAAAATGTATTCAATAAGTTTTTAAAATGAATAAAGGACATAATAATACCATTTATTTCAGGCGACATAGGCCCATAGAAAAATACCTTAACCTAAACATACATATTTTTATAAACAAAATCTTGTGTTAATAAATAAGGCTTAAGACTATGTTAGTAGCACTTCACTTTGCACTAGCTTGACTTTGTGCTGTCCTGTGGAACTTGTCCGCGGAAGTGACGGAACACCACGTCCTGGGGCCAAAAGTCTTCTTCCATGACGAGGGGCAGATAACAGTTCGGTACACGCACGACGAACGCCTTGAAGTTGACGTTCCGGCGTGATTATGATGCCCACTCGTGATTTCCAACGCCTCGGGATACTATAGTCGCCGTGTTAAGAACAGAGTCGTCGGTCCATAAATCATTGTTATTAGTCTGTCTCGGTTGCACTAATGGAGCTTATGGAATGCCATAATGATGTGCGTAATATTTTTTTTTACATTTACATTTATGGCCCGACGACTCAGTCCATAACGCGAGTATCCATAACCCAAGAGTGAGTGTTTCTGCGTATGTCCAGTCATCCATTCAAAAGGGATGATGACATCTTTTTTTTTATTTGTCCGTCATGTAGAATAGTAAAATATATTGCACACATATTTTTTCTTTTTTTACGCAATCAAAAGATTACGGCGATACATTGAGTTAAAATGTGTGCATGACGTCACGTCTTGGTAGATTTTATACGTAGAAGTGACGTAGCAAGCCCCCATTCCCGAACGTTAGTGCGTATTATCTAAGTAATTTTTTATTAATATGATAAAGCAAAAAATACGTGTCTAATATTTTTTTATTACCTGACTGACGGACTAAATAGAATTTCTTTATTTTTTCCCAGGCATCATCCCTATTAGACATTGACAGCGTCTATGTCGGTCGCAGAACTAAGGGCGATTCTCGTAGTGCAAATAGCTCGTAGCCACTGATTTGCGATGGATTGTCATACTCGTATAATTTTCGGTCATAAGTCGGGTCTTTATGTATTGTCACTGGCACATAATTTTGAATTTCGAACTCGAAGGAAAAAACACGATAGTATAGGTACGATTTTCAATTGTTTACGATCAATAAAACGTTAAAACATTAATCGTAATACGATGTATTACCAAATTCGACCAAATTTGGTCACCAAACGTTGGAGAGTCGACTTTGAAGGGCCGCCGTAAAATGGACGTAATGCGCGCAACGTTTGCACTAACGAACACTCATTTTGATAATAAAGTTTTATCATTTGGACGTGCTGCTCAATCGTGTAACTTGCCATAGTGATTTGGCATCAGTAACTGAAGAAATAACAACGCATTTGACAGATACCGCCAAAACAACAGGGCCGCCACAAACTGTCAACATCGACCCGCCCTATTTGAAAGACCCTTTACGTTGTCAGGTGTACAGAAACGGATATAGAGTACCTTGCATTCCGAAGAAAGTACTGTTCCCGCGGAAAACAACAACAACGAATATATGGTAATAGATAGCGCCACGTATCTTTCGAATCAAGATTGAATTATATTAATATAAATACTTTAGTAATGTGTTTTTTTTTTTGTTGTTTATTTAAGTACCTAATACATTTTGTGAGTCTAGTGTCGATAGTGTTTGTTTGTTACGCTTTCACGCTAAAACCGCATAACGGACTTGGATGAAATTTGGCACATGGGTAGACTATGACCTGGATTAGGACATAGGGTACTGTTGATCCCGGTAGTGCATCCCGTGGGATAATTTCCGACAACCACGCGGGCGAAGCCGTGGGCAAAAACTAGTCCCTAATTTAAATATTAGGTTGGGGAAAAGTCTTTTCCGCATTATAGTATGTATGAACTTGTAATACAATATCTTTGGCTATACTATTTGTATCTGGCTGGTTTTGGTATCATTAAAAGTTTAAATTTTAAAGAACATAATTCCCAATTCAAATTAGGAAAATGTGTGAATTTCATTTGTTTTCGTACCGTCAAGATGAGTGAATCTAATGAAGAAATTCGATACATTTTAAAATATTACTACAAAAAAGGTAAAAATGCAACGCAAGCCGCAAAAAAAATTGCGATGTTTATGGACCTAGTGTAGTGTCTGTGAGAGTAGCACAAATTTGGTTTAAGCGTTTTCAATCCGGAAATTTTGATGTCAAAGATGCACGTCGCTCTGGTCGCCCTATTACGGATAAAATGGATGCCATTTTTGAAAAAGTGGAGCAAGATCGGCATATCAGTTGTTACGACGTAGCTGAAGAACTGGAAATTGACCACAAAATAGTTTTGGCGCATTTGAAAAAAACTGGGTACACAAAAAAGCTCGACATTTGGGTACCTCACGAGCTCACCGAAAGAAACCTAATGAACCGTGTACTCATTTGTGATTCTTTATTACGACGTAATGAAACCGAACCATTTTTGAAGAAGCTGATAACTGGTGATGAAAAGTGGATCACGTATGACAAGAACGTGCGAAAAAGGTCGTGGTCAAAGGCCGGTCAGGCTTCACAGACTGTGGCGAAACCCGGGTTAACTCGGAACAAGGTGATGCTGTGTGTGTGGTGGGATTGGAAGGGCATTATTCATTATGAGCTGTTACCACCAGGCAGGACCATCGATTCTGAACTCTACTGCGAACAACTGATGAGATTAAAGCAAGAAGTTGAGGGAAAGCGGCCGGAATTAATCAACAGAAGGGGTGTGGTTTTTCATCATGATAACGCTAGACCTCACACATCTTTAGCCACTCAGCAAAGATTAAGAGAGTTTGGCTGGGAGGTGTTAATGCATCCGCCGTACAACACCTGCCTGACCTTCAGATTTCCACCTGTTTCGGTCTCTTCAGAATTCTTTAGGCAGTGTCAGGTTAACATCACGAGAGGACTGCCAAAACCACTTGTCGCGGTATTTTGACCAGTAGTCCCAAAATTTCTACAGCAATGGGATCATGTCCCTACCTACAAGATGGCAAAAAGTTATCGAACAAAATGGTACCTACATACTTTAGTTAAATGTAAATAAACTATATTAAAAAATGTTTTGAATTTTCTTAAAAAATGCGAAGAAACTTTTTCCCCAACCTATGATATTAAACAAATATTGCTCATTTAATAGTGATCAACTTAACGTGAGTGAAATAAGCTTAGGTACCAATAGTTTTAGATTTTTTTTTTTTTTTGATAGGATATTGGCGTATGCTAGCTGACACTTGAATTTAATTTCATGATTTGTATTGCGTTTTGTATGTACCTAAATTATTTTGCGTAATCGATTGTTTTTTACTGAACAGACAACTTTGCTGCTAGGGATTTTGTTACGCCACTTCTTCCCAGCTACAGCACTAGGAAGTGGTGCAGTGCGGGCGTTTTGAGGGAGTGTCTTATGTAATTTAGACGTTCGAAAAGTGCTGATTCTCAGCCTAGTTTGAATAAATGAGTTTTGATTTTGGATCATTTCAAAATGGCTAATACCTATTATTGAAAATGTCATAACAATATTGAAGTTAGAGGAAATGGAACTTTATGATACAGTGAATAAAGTTATTTTTCCAAAACTAAATTTTAAAGACCTCTTAAAATTAGCAAGGTTTATCTCTGGCTGCTACCTCATTACATAGGTTAAAGTGAAAAAAAAAACATGCAGTATAAGTAAAATTAAAATATATTAAATTTATGGTCGAAATAGTCTATTCTATATCCTAGCTAGAATACATCTCATTCAGCTTGTATAGTACCACAAGCAACATATAAAAGCAGAATTTGTAAAATTGAAGTGTGGTTTACAAAGACACAAAAGCTACTTCAATAATTAGCATTGATTGAGTGATAGCCATATTACATTCGAAGTGTAGACTATAAAAAAGTAATCACAGCTGACACTTGTTTTATTACCATAGAGCTGAATCAAACTTCACAAAAATAGGTAAAATTATAAACTGTTATTTTAACATTATGTCAACTGAATTAATTTGTGCTGTACACATAACGCCTAAAATAAATGCCTGTAATCAACAAACGTTGGGTACAATGCCTATTTAGTCACCTGTGTATTTCATCTAACCTAATATAAAAACAGTACTCTGTGTATTTCATGGAAGAGTTTATGGTCATTGCCATAAATAAAACTAATTGATCAAAGTGTGACACTTGATGCTGCAAGTTACATAATTATTTTATCATTAAACAGTATTTACTTTGTATTCTTAACCATTTTAAGTGTAATTGTATAAATAAATACATTTAAAAGCTATCTTTAACAGATTTGAAATATTGTTCCTTTATTCTTGCTCTATCCTCGACTTCAGGCAAGTATGGATACAGGCCTTTAGCTTTCCTGTCCTTGACTACTTCACCCTGAAAGATAAAAAACAGTGCTGTTTGTAATACTACATAATATTAATTAAGTATAATGTGAAAGTTTGGATGTCTTAATCACGTTTAATGGCCAGACAGATTTAGGTGAAAATTTGCATAAAGGTAGATTGATTGATTCATAAAATGGCGGTTCTAATTCGGGTATGTGTTACACTAGATTGCGTTAAAAACTGCAGACAACAGCTAGCATGATAATAAAAAAAAACCTCAAAAAGGTACACTGTCGTCATAAGGAAAAAAGACGTATCTGACATTTTTAGGGTTCCGTGCCTCAAAAGGAAAAAACGGAACCTTAATAGGATCACTCATGTCTGTTTGTCTGTCTGTCCGTCTGTAACAGCCAATTTGCTCCGAATCTAATGGACCGATTAACACATTAGGTGCGGCAGACGCACATGCGCGTTTTCATAACTTTCTTCGAGTGCGGCGCGGCGCACATGTGCGTTCGTTGTGCATCTCTATTGTTTCGAAAACATCGTAAAAAAAAAGGGTCAGTAAGGGTGTAGCATAAAGAAGCGTTTGCATAAAGAATTCAGCAGAGAATGTGTTAAGTTGAAATTTGGTACACGTATGTATTTCTGTGATCCAAACACAGACGTGTAATGTAAATTAATGAATTTTGAATATGGGGGTCAGTTTTGGGAATAAAATAAGAAAAAAAAAATTGCAAAGTGTACCGTGCGATATATCAAATGAAAGGGCTTACTGTGAGGGTCTCAAATATATTTATTTATAATTTTAAAATAAACTATTTTAAAGTTATTTAAGAAAATAGACGAAAATTTAACATTCCCGCCCCCCTTTATCTCATAAACTACTGACCTTAAAATTTTGAAAAAAATACAGAAAATAATTCTATAGCTATAGATTACAGGAAAATCTATAAGAAGTCTATGGTTTTAAAATTACATGGTAAATCTTTCAATCTTGTGCGTACAAACTTAAATTTGTCCATAGTTAAACGGAAAGGATCCAACCCACATTACACCTAATGTGGGTTGGATCCTTTTCGTTTAACTATGGACATTTGTAGTTGGAATGTATGGCAGAACATGTTTATCAACTACAATGTTAAGTTTGTTCTTGGGATAAATTCATCCCAACTACGGAACCCTTCATTGTGCGTGGTCCAACACGCACTTGACCAGTTTTTTTCGAAATAGAGTTACGATTTACGTATTCGGAATCAGCAAAAAAAGACGTATCTACCAGTATTTTTATATTAGCGTAAACATAACGAAAACCTAATAATTCTTAGTATTATAAGACGCATCTGCCTTTGTATTTTAGGACAAAATATTTTTTTCTCCATTTCGATATTTCTGTAGGTACTCGTACGTCCTTATTCCTTACGGCGGCGGTACAGTACGACACAACTTAGATGTAGCATCAACAAAACTCGTAAAACCGATCAACATCCAATCTGAGTACGCTTTTTGAAATCTAATCTTTATGACTACTTTAGGCGAAAATGATCTTTACGCAAACGCAATAACTTTTAAAGTTATATAACCAAATACATTCGTAAAATTGAAATGAATGAATGCAAATTTTGAAAATGCTACATCTAAGTTGATTAGGTACTGTAAGCCTCTTTCTTCTCTGAGAGGGACAACTTTAAAGATGCTTTCCAGTATTAAGATACCGGATAGCATCTTTAAAGTTTTTTTTTTCATGTTACACACCTTGAAATAAAGCCCACACAGATCTTAAAAACACAGAAGATATGCTTTGTACACAAAATTATTCCGTTGCAGATGTCTACACATTGCCCCACTTCATTTACTAATACAAAAGGAAAAACTATAAGAACGGCACACAAGCTCATATTTCTCCCGCACACAAAGAAACTTACAGCAACACAAATAAACTCACTAACAAAACACACGCAAAAAGAGGGTGGCGCAGCTACCTGTAGCTACGGACTCAGAATAAACACACATGCGCAAATTACGCAACTAGTGATGTTCAGTGGTGTAATCATAGAAAAATGTAGATGAAATTCAGTTACCTATAATATCTGCTCTTTTCCTAAAGATATTATTGACTGGGAAAATAAAATGATACAGGAGTTTCCCGCAATATACCTTTTCTAAAATTCCTAGTTAGCTATATTCCCTTTAGCTATTGATTCAATAAAAAATAAGTCGAGTAATGAGAAAATAGTAACAAATTGTATTTTTCAATAATTATTTGTATCATACATATATGTATAATCATTCGTACTAAGTACAATAGAATCATATAAAATATTGACTACCACAAACCTCACATCACATCTCTAACTGGCAAAAGCCGGCAGCAGCCGCTTCACGAAACTATTGTGTCAGTGAGAGTATCAGTAAAACACTCATCCATTGCGCTATTAGACCAGCCGATTCATTGATCAATTTGTACTAAGCAAGCAAAGCACAAAACAAAAATAAGCAGCGCAGCCGTCGCAAGTTGACATTCGGCTAATGACTGAAACTGGCATCAAGCCGCTTTGCGACCAGATGCGTTCGCAAGCACCACGCCTCCTTGCCATATCTCCTGTGTTTTTAAGATCTGTGAAAGCCCACTTTCCACTATGGGATATAATGTAACTTATATTACATGTAGAGATATAAATTTATATTGCTCACCATACTTTTAAATGGAACCGTATAATTACATCTCAAACTATAAATATTTTTTCGACCGACTGAGCAATACTTTCATATTATACTTCGCCTCATGTCGCCACGCACACTATTCCATGCCGCGCGCTGTCGCTTCCCTCAGTTTGTGTCTATCACTGAGTGACCTTGTCCGTATGCTCATTCGCAACCCTATTGTATTTGTTTGTACTGTTGAGGCTATCTAGCAAAACAATACCCATTTTGTTTGAAAATCGATTTTGTTTTTGAACGACACGTGCGGCGTGATCCAAACGCATGATCAACAAACGCAAACTGTGTGAAGGCCAATCGCGGGATATAATATCCCATAGTGAAAAGCGGGCTTAAGATACAAATCAGAAGAATTGTAACCTAAAACTATATTTTGTCTTACCCAAAACTTTTTACATGTGTTATAGTTATCAAAATATTCCTCGCATTTAGAACGGTCATACCCATTGTTGCTCAAACATTTGTAGGACAATTCTTGCTCCTAAAAGATAAATAAAATAGTTACATAATGTAAAACTTACGAAAATTAGATGTAAAACATTTTTGTGAGGAAATATTTTTAAAAATATATATATATATAAAAGACCTTCAGACACGGATTTAAACGTTCTGCATCTTTGTTTATTAGTTTGGTCATTTTGTTTATTTTTCTTCGTTTTCGTCTACGAACCAACGAACATAGTTTGTTTTTGTTGATAAATGACTTTGACAATTAACAACTCTCAGTCTCAAAGAGTAATTTTTTTTTTTTTTTTTTCCTATCGCCTGTATTAAAAGGCAGGCATCGATCTATAGACCATTCAGCCTCGTCATATTCTCAAAGAGTAAACATTTGACAACCTGACAAGTGACAAGGTATCATGCCGGCACCACACATTACCAGACTTCGTCAAACCACCAGAAATTCACATGCACGTCTTCTAGCTTAGGCCTGCATTCCTCCTGCGCTGATGTCGGTCGCGCGTACCATATATTGTGTTCTTTATATACTATACTCTATCTATGGTATACATATACACCACACAACATTTCTCGCTGACGTCCGCGACCGACATCAGCGTGGGAGGAATTCAGGCTTTAGCTTAGTGTGAGCTTGGCGGCATGCTATGCTACCGATGCTATCAAGTGTCGGTTTTTATACAGAATGTGGCGTAATTAATGGATAACCCCGTACCTGCAGTTGCGGGACCCCAAGCCCTATAATATTAAAAATTGTCAAATTCAAATTCTTTTTAGTCCATAGTGTTAATATAACAAAATTACTTAAAGACTATTGTCAGTAATTAATTCAAATAATAAATCGCGGCCGTCGTGTCAGCGATAGAGTCAAAGTGGTCGGGGATGGAGTCTAAGTGGGGAGACGTGGTGGATTTCAGACATTCGCTTACTTTCCTCCAGTCGGTCACTTTTAGGGTGGAAGGGGGTTGACTGGGGTTACGGAGACCTATGCGGGGTGCCAGGTTTACGACGACTGGTCGGTGGTTAGAAGTCAGTTCATGTATCGCCTCTATAGAGTCTAACCGTAGGTTAACATTCTTTAGAAGCGCTACATCAAGTACGTCAGGGGGTGTGGTCGGGGTTATGAGGGAAGTGAGTATGAGTCATCGGGGCGACGACATCGAAACTCAGGAGGGAGCAGAGGTTGAACAGGAGTCTACCTCTGCGAGAGGTCCTGGTACTGTTCCAGGCGGAATGCTTGGCGTTGAGGTCACCCGCTATGATAACGGATTCACTTAAGCCGAATAGGGCAGGGAGATCGACAGACAGGGAACTATCTGAGGAGGTGGGGGGAGGTAGGCCGATACTAAAGTGATCGAACAGCTCATTTTTTTTTCGCGATTTCAGGTTTGGTCCCATAGTAAAAGTTGTCCATAATGATGAGTACAATGACCCCTTAAGAGGTTGCTGGTGTTTTACAAATAACCCTGTATAGTACCCTCATCATGTGGTTTTTTTTTTATTTTAAAGTCTTTAATAGTGTTTTTTAAAAAAATCACTTTGTATCTAAAAACGATATTGAATATTTATATACATTTTGGAATCTGCATTAAGGGGACAAGTTTAAAAAAAATATGGGCAGCTAGGTTTCCATACATTTTTTTACACCAGGTGAACTAAAACTTAAGGAAACAAATTTCAGAAACACAATTTTGTCACTTTAATATTTAAAAAAAAAACTATACGAAGTACTATAAAACTGTAATACTCATCATATAGCACGTTTATTTAAGAATATCTCTTCATTAGTGAACACGGTGGCCGAGGAAGTGACCAAAGGTGGCAATTTTATATATATAAAAAAAGAATTGCGCATGCAACAAAGAGAGCAACTTGAAACGAGGTTAACGAACAATGAGTGTGTAGTTCGGATAGTTTTGTCACTAGGCTATGAGCGAGTGCGTGAGTGCGTCGAGTAGAATGACTGTCCAGTCACTTGCTGGTATTCGTATGTATGTAATACGTACTAAGCGAGTCTCTCAGCGAGCATTCTCCCAGCCAAACGAGCTTCGCCGAGCGAGTAGTGTCTTCGATAGCTCTTGTCGGTGCGACAAACTAGTAGATAATGTGTTCTCGGCGGGCGGCAGTGTAAACAGACAGCGATCAACTAATAATAATTCACCTCAAAAAGAGATACATTGTATCTCTTTTATTGACAAAGAACCTGCATCTACTCTACCTTTCCTAAGCGAGTAGAAGTCAGTCAGTCATGAGGAAGCGATTAGCTATAATCGCTTCCTCATCGAGGGTGGGACAGGCGAATCATTATAAAACAATTTTATAATGCCAAATATTCAGATTTTTGGAAAATTAAATCAATATGGTAACATTAGCTGCTATGTATGTCAGTCTCAGGCTTTTTTTTTCTTCCTTTTGGCTTCGCACGGTTTGCGTATTTCGCCAATGTCAAGTTTATAACACTCACGTTTCTTTTCCGTAATAATATCAAACCATTGTTTTTTTAAATTTATTTAAAGGGCTTTGTCAATTTCAAACCATAATAAAAGAAATAAGAAATTGACAACGATTTGTAAAAGAGATAGATCATCAGATAGAAAAGGTAGATCTTAAGACTTCGAAATACTGCGTGAAAAGAATCTAAGAAACAACTGTTCTTATTAGTTTTAGTTGTCTTCTGGTTTTGTGGCCAATCATTAATGCTCTGTCTTAAAAAAATATTATAGAGCATTACTGTCATTGGTGAACCAAATGTCATGTATTACTAATGCATGAAAAATGTCGTAACTGAGAATAAACTTACTGAAATTACGACGCGAGTGGAATGGACACCGTCATATCAATAATTTACTAAAACTTTTGATATTTTACAATGTTGTGTTTGAAATTAAGTGCCTAAATGTTTTGAGAATAGTTTTATAGTGTTAGTGCTTTATATTAAATGCTTTAGAGATGTCGAAGAACAAAATAGCGGCTCGTGTTGACAGTCTAACTGTGGAAGTCAAAACTAAGGTAAGTGGGAAGGAATTTCTAATTTCTTGACCAAACCAAAACTTAAAGGAGTCACGCGAACTTTCGAACCTATTAAGAGATGACAGGATAGTGTAGACTATTTCTGTTAAAATTTGGCAATATGTATCTAATGAATTTTTATAGAGACGAGTATTCATTATCATTTCGAGTTCTACATAAAAAAAAAAATATTAGGCTGAGTATTATTACTATATAAAAGGAAGCATGGACTCGGAAATTGTTTGAATTCCTTACTAAACAATGTTTTCCTTCTGTAATTAAACTAGCAAAATAGCTTATGAGTTTGTTTAAATGTCGTTAAATGATAGTAACAGAGTAGTTCCATCGAAAACTTGAATCATAGCAATTAACTCATTGTAGTGTCTTGGGAATTAGGTATGTTGAGGATAACTGAAATTAACATCCACTTTACAACTGTTTATAAACATAGATACTTCAATATGACTCATTTATTGGTTAGGCATAATAAAATTCAGGATAGTTGTAATTCGTCTGTATCTAATATAAAAGTTTTAAACAATTCTGTTAAATCTAATGTTTTTATGTAGCTATGTTGAACTCGCCTTTATGTAACAATGAAAAAGCTGCAATATATCATTGGTTCAGATGGGAACTAACAAACAACATGCCATTAGTTGGTTCATCACTATTGCACTGTTGCTGTGAACTCATTCCCTCCATACAGCTAAATTTTCAGTAGTAATATGAATTCCGATAACATTCTAACCTCTTGCATTATTTCAAATAATGATTACTTAAATTGTTTCTCTCTTCACAGTTTGATGCAGAATTCCGTAGATTTTCGCTCAGTCGTACTGAAAAGCTCAAGTATGAAGACTTTAAGGCGTTGATAGAGAAATTGCACAGGCTTCACGATGTGGCCTTCCTTATATCCTATACGGACCCAAGAGACGGAGATTTGTTGCCAATCAACAACGATGATAACCTCGCTAGAGCGCTGCTCACCGCCCGACCACTGCTCAGGGTTATTATACAGAGGAAAGGTAAGTGTAGAAATAACTATTGAAACTCATCATTTTTATAGTAAGACTCACTTTGGGGGTGACTACTGAGATGACGATAAATGGCCATCAGTCTGCAGATAGTCTGTGCCTATAGGTGCAGGACGTCAGCGCCGTTTGGGCTAGGAGGCCTAAACCTGGTATAGGGATACACCCTCCTTTCACCCTACACTGCCCATTGATCACACCCGTCTGGCACAAACAACTTACAACATTTTGGAAGAAAAAGACATGTTGCTCCGACCCGAAATAAATTGGGGTAAGAGCTGGAGAATGATATGACCATACAACGAATTTGTCAAAAGGATATTTGTTTTATTAATCAATCACTGGCAACATTATGTTCAGGTTTACTGGAAAAATAGAAAATTAAAAGCAAAAAACTTTTATAAGACATAACTTAAACTCAATTAATGCTATTTGGTTCTAGTTAAGCGCAGTTTTTTGTGCATTTGTTGCACATAATCAAAAAAAGTTAAATATTTTCCTTATTCCATAAAGCCAAATGTGTTTTTGTTGTGGCCTAGCAATACCAAAACATAAAACAGGTGCTTTAATCAACCTAAATCAAGTATTGGCAAATCAAAACTTTCAATGATTTATTATGACTTATGGCACAATAACTGAGAAAATGCTGAAAAAATTACTTTTCTCACATTTATTATCAGATGGTTTGATAATTTATTAATTATGATTTTGTGAAAAGTACAGATGCCAGCACATTAAGCTACTACAATCTGTCAAGTTGTTAGATAGAATAGATTTTCAACTTTATCGTGAAAGGATTAGGTTCAAGCTTGTTTGGGAAAAATTGACAGTTTCCAGTAGCTTGACTTGCTGGTGTCTGTACAATTAAAGTTTCGTGAGGTATTAAAAGATTGTCACTGCGTTTCTTTTACTTCTAAATACCAAAGAAAAACCTATCGAAAAACAAAAAAAAAATATTTTGAATTTCGTTTTCGGCCGAAAAAAAAAGTTTTTCGATCGGACTACCTACATCGCCATCAAAAAAATACCCACAGGCACCATTAATTACTCATCCTCATTCAAAACATCATTAAAAAAGCATGACCTCTATAGAAAGACATACAAGTACCAACACCCATTGTACTGATAAAGACTCTTAATTAGCATAGAATGTGACACTATGGCCATGCACTCCCACCGTCATCACAATACAGCATTTATTCCAAGGCCATAAGGTTCTTAATAGCCTGTTGATAATAGAACATTGTTCAGTAGATATAACTTTTAGGGCTTGGTAACTTCACTGTGTACTTATTTACTTTTGTTAAGTGTTGTGGACATACCCGAATTAGTTGGTTGAGTATGTTTGATTATACTCGAGCTAAATTCGATGTGACGTTTATGTAAACAAGTCGCTCATACATTATGTTGGTATCAGTTTATCAAATAGATTTATGGTGTAATTTGAAAAAAGTTTTCGTCTTTCGCCTCCGAAACAATGGTTTGAATTATCGCAAAAACCAAAATAATAACCAGTTGTAGACGACAGCAATCGCTCACGGCTCAAGGATTAGTAATGCCACAGATTAATACAGATCGGTCACTCCGCAGTTTAGGTATGAAGCTACAAGTAACCGGCGGGCTAGACTCGACGGGCAAATTCAGTGCGGGCCGGCTCGCACGGTCAGTTCGATACTCATAGGCCGCGTCGTAAAAGAAGACAAACCTAACGAGTCAGAAGGTATAAGAGTTACGCGATAGAAAGAGAGGCATCTTGTAGCTGAATATAGTAGGTAATAAGCGTTGTGCGACCTGAATTGCACTTTATTGTGGCGTTACAATAGTCGCTTTTTATTTAAATGATTTTGCGGAGTGTCCCATCTGTATTACTCTGTGGTAATACCGCGTTCCCACGGCCCGTACTGAGCATTCCACGGATCATCCCATACATTCGATCAGGCGTGCGACGACAGGCCACCGCAGGGGCGACTGTTCTCACGGCCTGTCGGCCTGGCCTGGCGCGGTCTGGCCTGTGAGAAAGCGGGCCGTGGTATCACGGCATTATAGATATGAATATGGTAAATAATAACTAACCTAGCCTTGTGCAAAACTGCATATCTTTGAAAAGTAACTATAACTGCCGCACTGCATGCAATTTCATACCAATATCGCATGCAGTCGTCTCGTTGTCGCATTGCTCCGAGTTGTACGAACTTTTAGACAAACTCGTTTGTTTTATACGTAGGTATTCCTTGAAACAAGGCATAAGACGATAAGCCTTTAGAACCCAATACCCGTATTTTTTTTAGAACATTTGATTGTGTGTAACATTATATTGATTTAGTGTCCGTGGAGTTTTTTTGCCCGTTCTTTCTCCATAGGAACCAACTATGACTGTCTGACTGACGCCTTGACAATTCAAAAATGCTTGTAATTGGTTTATTTGAAACTGGTTTGAGTTTGATTGTAATTTAAATTAATTAATTAATTTAATAAATTAATTTTAATTTCAGTCGAAATCGGCCAAAAATAGTGGTAATGAGTTCTTACCTCCATAAGAAATAAAGACTTCGTGATTATCTTTATATTATTATACTTATATAATTCTTCTTGCGTGTGTATGTGACTGAACTACTAAACGGCTGGACCGAATTTGATGAAATTCTGTGTGTGTGTTCAAGTGGATTCGAGAATGGTTTAGATTCACAATTGGATCCGGTAGGTAGCGCTGCGATCGGGTTCAATTGTGAATCTTAACCATCCAGGGACCCACTCACACATGCACAAAAAAATCATCAAAATCGGTCCAGCCGTTTAAGAGGAGTTCAGTGAGACACACACACAAGAATCCTACTTCCTACTAATATTATAAATGCTAGTTAGGATGGATGGATGGATGTTTGTTACTCAATCACGCCAGAACGGCTGAACGGATCTGGATGAAATTTGGCGCATATGTAGATTATAGTCTGGAATAGCAACGGTTCCCGTGGGATAATTTCCAACATCCACGCGGGCGTAGCCGCTGGCAAAAGCTAGCTATTTAGTAATCTGTGGCTATATATAGGGTGACTGGTAATTAGTGACCGATACTTAAACACATGATTGTACTCATGATACCAAACAACTTTTACTATGGGACCAAACCTGAAATCGCAAAAAAAAAAAAAATCTACTGCTCCCTATATTTTGACGAGTTCTGCGAACATGAATGTATGGGAATTGGGACAGCTGATTTTTTTTCGTGAATTTAGGTTTGGTCCCATAGTAAAAGTTGTTTGTTATCATGAGTACAATTATGTATTTATTTATTTATTTAGGGACAACAAACAGCAGTGTAATACTAAGTAAACATAGGTTAGAGCTTAATAATAGAGGTAACAAATACACTACTCACAACGTTATCCCCATATTATTAAACAGATTTACTAGTTGTTAGAATGAACGATATAAAAATAAACAGAATAAAAGTAAACATTACTTAATTAGTAGAGTTCTGATCACTTAATATAGTAACAATTTCTTTTCTAAATATAGCCTTGCTGAGAAACATAATATCAGATGAGCCAAACTGTATTATTATATATTATATACTTATTAAGTATCGGTACACCAATAACCAGTCACCCTATATTATAAAGATGTTGTTTATATTTTATTTTTATACCTATGCGGATTTGTGAACATTTTGTCAACATATTCCCATTGACGTTTCATAGAGGTCATAATTTATTATATTATTGTTGTTTTTGACCGTTGGCTTGAGAGTAAGTCAGACCAAAACTGAGTATCTGTTTTGTGATTTCGGCGGTCTCTCCAGTCCTGTGCCCATATCTCTCGCCGGAACGCACTTATCCGATCTGTTCCGAGTTTCGGTACCTCGGGTCGCTTGTCCAAGGAGATGGCGAAGTAAACCGAGACGTAACGCACCGGATCAACTCAGGATGGATGAAATGGCGACAGGTCACAGGAACAACTTGCGACCCACGGATGCCCCTCAAGTTAAAGGGGCAAATTTATAAGTCCGTGATAAGGCCTGTCGTACTTTATGGGTCTGAATGCTGGGCCGTGAAGAAGACGGATGAAAAAAGATTGCATGCAGCGGAGATGAGGATGTTGAGATGGATGTGTGGAGTGACGAGAATGGATAAAGTAAGAAATGAGTATATAAGAGGAAGTTTGAAAGTGGCACCAGTGACAGAAAAGTTGAAAGGAAATCGTTTGGCTTGGTATGGGCATGTGATGAGAAGGGACGAAACGCATGTGACTCAAAGAGTGATGAATATACATGTTGATGGATGGAGAGGGAGAGGAAGGCCGAAGAAAAGATGGATGGATGGATGGATGAAGAATGATATGAAAGAGAAGGGAGTGAATGATAGTGTGACGGTTGACATTCTCCCGAATGGAAGAAGAAAACGTGTTGCGCCGACCCCAAGTAACATGGGATAAGGGCAGGAAGATGATATTGTTTTTATTAATCATGTTTTTTATTATTATTGTTGCATGGTCATTTTTAGAATTTATATTAATATTTTACAATATAAATTGGACCTTGTTATGCAGAAAGCAGCCTTATGGCACTTTTTCCGAAAATGAGTTATTAACACAGTCATACTAATTTCGATATACACGATTTTTTGCAAAAACAGCCATGTCGATATCTCCATTTATCACGGAGATATGAACCGTCAAATGCAGCCTTGTCCATACATCCATGATGCAACCATCGACAGAAAAATGCTTATAACTCTGTTTGTACTTTACCCGATATGGCTGCTTTCTGCATAACACGGTCCAATTAGCCTTCAGGGCTTTGAAATATTCAATTCTTAGTGGCTCGCGAAACGCGATAGTACTTCCGCGTACGAGCCCTTTCAAAGAGCTTCCTTTTATGGTTTCTTCATAAACCGCTTTAATGGATGCTTATGGGATAAACATTGCATAGTTAGCCGCAATCTCGCCTTTTACGACACCCACGAGTATTTAATAAAATATCGAGTTTTACCTAGGAAACCATTACAGTATTGTGTTAGGAGCTCGTGGCTAAGTAATAACAGCTGCACGGGTCGATCAATCAGGTTAAGCTACTCTTGCCAAGGTTGGTCTGTGGATGGGTGACCATCTTTCATACCGAGACCCCTCCGTGCCTCGGAAAGCACGTTGGTCCCGGCTGTCATTCGTGGATCTTTGACAGTCGTTACGGGTCGTCAGAAGCTCGAAAGTCTGACAACCAGTCTTACCAAGGGGTATCGTATTACCCAGTAACTGGGTTGTGGAGGTCGGATAGGCAGTCGCTCCATGTAAAATACTGGTGTTCAGCTGCATCCGGTTAGACTGGAAGCCGACCCCAACATAGTTGGGAAAAGGCTAGGCAAATGATGATGATGTTGTCTTGCTCTTGATTAACGAAATCTAGCGACATTCTGAGCTCGCCAATACCTGACAACTGAGTACATGCAGATAACAGCTATCAGTATTAATAGCTATCACTTAGTCAACTACTATCAGAAAAGAAACAGCAAAGAGGTCTGAATAGCCATTAGCTCAAAAGAATAGCAGTAAAGTCAAACATCTCAGTAGTTTTAGAGAAATTGTGCATTTAGACCCAAGTGACTGTTACGAAAAAAAAAAAATAGAGAATTATGTTCTTTTGTTGAATTCGAATAAATGCAGCTACGAATTTCATATACATACTTAATAACTTTAAAATATTCTCGAAATTAGTTCAACTACAAACTCAAGTCACGGTGCAACGCATTCTGCTTATTATAAGATGGCCATCAGCGTCGCGTGACGCTCGACTGATTAAACGCTAGTTGTGAACCGCATTATCTCGTTAGGATTCACACTTTGTGCAGACCATCTGGTATGGAAGTTGCAGCTTACATAGATTTTTTTTTATATCCAGGGTGAATTTTTCAAGTGGGCGTGGATGGCCAAATTCGAAACTTATCGAGGAATAGCAAAATGTACTCAAAGGTGTCTCGGGCTCGATTTTGATAAAAACCTTGATTTTTCAAAAATCCAATGATGCAGATCATTGGATTTTTGAAAAATCAAGGTTTAATAGGCAGGTAACATAAAAAAAAAGTATTTTGTAAAAAGTTTTTTAATTTCCTCATAGTTTCGAATTTGGCCATCCACGCCCACTAGAAAAATTCACCCTGTATACAGGGTTATTGGTAAAACACCAACAACCTCTTAAGAAGGAGACATTGTACTCATCATTATGAACAATATTTACTATGGGACCAAACCTGTAATCGTGAAAAAAAAAATCAGCTGTTCAGTACATTTTGACGAATTATGCTAACATAAATGTACTGAACAGCTGATTTTTGTTTCGCCATTTCAGGTTTGGTCCCATAGTAAAAGTTGTTCATAATGATGAGTACAATGACCGCTTAAGAGGTTTTTGGTGTTTTAATAACCAATCATCATCATCATCATCTGCCTAACCTTTTCCCAACTATGTTGGGGTCGGCTTCCAGTCTAAACGGATGCAGCTGAATACCAGTATTTTACATGGAGCGACTGCCTATCTGACCTCCACAACCCAGTTACTGGGTAATACGATACCCCTTGGTAAGACTGGTTGTCAGACTTTCGGGCTTCTGACGACCCGTAACGACTGTCAAAGATCCACGAATGACAGCCGGGACCAACGGCTTAACGTGCTTTCCGAGGCACGGAGGAGTCTCGGTATGTAAAGATGGTCACCCATCCACAGACCAACCCCGGCAAGCGCAGCCCAACCCGATGGATCGACCCGTGCGGCTGTTATTTATTACTTAGCCACGAGCTCCTCCTTAATAACCAATAACCCTGTATAAAACATCACCTCCTGCTGTACTCCTGTAGTGTAGCATAAGCAAATAAGCATAGCATTATCAGCCTATAATATTCCCACATCTCACAGGCTGGATACAGGCTTCCTCTCGGTGAGGGAGTGTGCCGTCGTAACCACCACGTGGGGCCCGTGCGGGCTGGTAGATGTCACATGTCTTCGAATTTTTGGTTCTAGGACATGCCAGTTTCCTTACGATGTTTTCCTTCACTGTTTTGAGAGCAGTGGTGATGAAATAATATCTCGTGGCCGTGTTTTTCCGGAAATGTCTTATTTCGTAAATACACGCGATGGAAGATTGCAATATTGCATCAATCACGCACTTTTAAGACGAGTTTCACCAACGAAACTGAAAGCGATCAGCACGTCAAAATCGCTTTCAAGAGTTGTCAGTGTCATCATTGTTGTGGATTATTGACACTGATATCTATCGCTCTTGAACGCAGTTTAGATGATAAATGATAAATGATAAATGATAAATGATTTTTATTTCTGTAAGTAGGTTTGTACAAACACTTTTACAAGTCAATATTTTTTTTTAAACTAGATGAGGTCGGCGTTTCCTATCTGACTACTCTGAGAAGAAAGGCCGAAACAAACTCAGAGGTCACAGTCTCTTATAAAGTCCAGACATAATCTTGGTCACTTCATGTGAAGACCATGTAGATTGGTGTCTGAAATGGTCTTTTGAGGAAAGAACCACACAGATTGAGAGGACCTGTCCAGTCAGTGCACGCATTTGTCAGTAATCGCGCAGCTCATGGGTGATGGGATGGGTTGGTCGCGTTCAGTTTCATTGGTGAAATTCGCCCTTTGTCAGGTATGAACATCCTTATACGAATCGCAGAACAACATCGGTAGGTCAACATATTACACAGTACAACTACTCGCTTTATCCACTGCGACAACCGTACCGTCTTATCGATCCATCTTATGGAATTAGTTGCCTGCATAATATTATTTAAATACGGAAGAAAGCCATTGCGATTCCCCATTGCACATCTACCTTGCCGCAACGGAGGGATGATGCGATAATGTGAGTTCCAAAAGGAATACCACAAAAGTTCACGTTCGAGGATCTGTATTTTAGGTTTTTGCCACCGACTTCTGAAATTAAAGTTATTTTGCACTGTAGTATTTTTTTTTTTGAGGTCGATTGCTTTTTATTTGTAAAAATGTTTTTATTTTTCACTGTTTAGTGGGTCAGTTTGTAATTGTAAGTTACAATAGCCTACAATAGCCAATAGTCAATTTTTAGTATTCCTAGTAAGAACCAGGAGAACTGGAGCTAATGGTGAAGTCACCATTAGCACCACTTCACCATATGCATTGTGACGAGCATAAATTGCTTAGCAACCATATTAAAGTAATCGAATCGCAACCCGTGAAATTTTTATATTGAGTAGTTTCGATGGTCATTTGTGGTCTTCATCATCAGTTCCACTTCATCAAATGATGCTTTCCGAGAGCAAATGCACGAGTTACTGTAAAAAAAAACACCCAAATCGCTATAGGTGTACTTACCTAATTTTATAAATTTGAGGGTTTCTCACGATGTCCATGGGACCACTTCGAAAGCATCAAACAAAAAAGATTTTTCGAAATCTGTCCTCAAATGACGGAGTAATCTGTGAACACAATGATACATAAAAAAAAAAACATAAAGTCGAACATAATATACCCTCCTTTTCGGAAATCGGTTAGAAAGATATGTTGCGCCGACCCGGAGAATGATGACATTGCAACCATTTCTACATATTAAACTATAGCTTCCCACTTCAGGGCAAACTTATCCCTTTGTTATTTCCATTTTTCCTGCTCCACTTTAATTTGAAGCCTTCCTTTCGTATGCAGTAATTACAGAAACAATTAAAAAGCCATTGTGTTTCGCGTAAAATCTGCATTCATACGAAGGGTCTAGCTTGTCTCACTATCACTTTGTAGTGCCAATTTTCCAATCGCTTAAAACTCCACATTTGTTACTTAAATTGTAACAGAAATTATACCATGCATCCCTGTTCATCTTGCAGACTTTGGACTCCCTGAAAGTGATCAATAACCAAAATCCACACATAATTACTAAAACCAAATGAATAATTTTATCATTTTTTCGCTTAATACTGAGTCATGTAACGCCACGAAATATTTAACGCAGTTCCGTCCAACCTAACCTGTCGCCGTGTTCCTCGTTTCCGGTGTCATACAAAAGAGGTAACCGGCAACATTGTTGCCATGTATTGTGTACATATACGAGCCATGACCATGACACGAAACGACGTAAATAGATGGAGAAGAACCGGTTTCATTCTCAATAGTAAAGCGGTTTACTAGGAAAAGTGGGGCTTCTTTCATTGTTAGGAAATATTGTGGCTGTGAAGGGTTGGATCGGACGTTTTTCGCAGGAAATATGAGAGTTGTTAAGTTTGGGTAAATCTTTTTCCTTGTTATGCGGAAGACATGATATTTGGAGGATTAGCGGATTGAATTGACAGGTTTCAAACTAATGCTTGGGATAGAATTTGTTTCCCTCGAGGAAGTGAACACTGAGATCGCAGCTGATATGTATGGAAAAAAAAAAAAAATATTGCGCTGACCCCAAGTAAATTGGGATAAGGATAGAAGGATTTTGAAGTCCGACATTCCCCAGAGATAAAGTTTCTATAAGATTTTAATAAAGGTGGACTCAGCTTAGATTTGGTCTAAGCTGAGTCCACCTTTATTAAAATCTTAGATATAGAAGAACATAGGATCAGAACAAGAGCAAGAGCATTATTTTTTTTTTATATTCTTGAGGTTTTAGTATGGATATGTCGCAGCCAACTAGCTTAATTAGCCATTCAGTTAACAGCCTAGCCTTTTAACCAAACGGCGCCGTTCAACTAGCGGCCTGAATGATAATGAATTAAATAGGTTAGGTTGGAACTGTGATCAACCACGCGCGAGCTGAGCGAGCGAAGCGATCGGTGCCGCGGGTGCGGCCAGCGAGCGTTACTTCCAAATGTTGCTACTTGCTAACTAGTTGGGTTGTGACAGATACACCAACTAAAGAATACTCTGTCCCTATTTACACTAAACGAATTTGGTTTAATAAGAATAGAATGAGCATTCGCTCGTTTGGTCTAAACTATACCGATCTTAAGAATTTTTAGGCAACTAGAATCAATTCTATTTTCCTGTTAATTTTGACGTTCAAAGGTTTCTTTTAATGGTCTACTTAAGGGGGAAGCGTCAGGGTAGCCCGCGAAATTCAAATTTTCTTAAGTTTTTTGCAATTTATAAGTCGGTATTATATTGTACGTTGATCAAATTATAATTTGCGGTCGTAACAAGTATCTATTTACATAATTAGAATCATGAAAGTGATCAATACAACTATTTAAGACCAGGTAATCCCAAAAAATGACTATTTCATGAAATCTTGACATTTTAGGATTATACTAACTTAAGGGAGTTGTATTACTGATTCTATTGTATATAATTCTGTAAATACATATTTCTTACGGCCGCGAATCATACTTTATTTAACATACAACTTTAAAATTATTTGGCTTTGACTTTGAAAAGGCGCTGCTTAAATCTCTTTGGGTGCTTGTTATGTGACTTGCTTGCTACGGCAAAATGCGCTCCTCTCGTGAAACTTGACGCAAACAACGTCACGTGCGCACTGATGCATTGCAGTACGGATTCGTGGCAATGATCTTGTTAGAATATGTAGCGCAAGGGCCTCGGCGACTAGCTGCTATGTGCATGTGTTGTTGTGTGATTGAAGCTTTAATGTTTTATTTTTAAACTACCTTCTTTGATTGGTAGTTTCGTGCCAGGATAATATTGGACCCGATTACCATCCATATTATTACGGTAAATTAATTCACGACCGCTAGTTAAAAAAAAAAGCGTTCATATTAGGAGGCACTTGAGCACAGTGGTATGTGTGTCGGATTCAGGAACATAAAGATACACTCCGTTCCGCCAACGCTCCCTTCCGATGTTACACATTTTATTTTTTGGCCTTAACTGTGGTGCCACTGTCCAGAACATGACCCACTTGCCATACATCTGCACTTTTGAAGATCTAATGACGCCACAGACGCTGCTATTAACGTGGCCACCTCTCCCCAACTCATCTAAAAAATAACATCAACTCAAAATTAGAATAAATGTAAAGGAAAACTTTCCTTAGCTTACGGCAACACGTGTTTCAAAATTTGATGAGATCGCGATGATCAAAGCTTGTGCCTTGCCGCAGGAAAATTACGAGATGATGATAAAATTACACTCACCGGCACGGAAACTTGGCCACCAATAACTTGCCGATAATTTCTATTTAAATATTTAATTTTCACTATATTATGGGTTTATGCACTAAATTAGGGATTTTTTATGGTTTTGTAACTCAGTTATTGAAAAAATGATGCACCAGCAGTAATCTTTAAAAAAATAAGCAGTTTCACAAAAATATTGGTTTTAACACTGTCAATTTAAAAAGAACACAAAATGAAAAATAACCAAAAAGTCTTCGTTGTGTTTGCATTTTAATATCGGGTGTTTCCTTCCCTAGCCCCGATAATAGCTTGCATTCGTTCTGGCATACTTTGGATGATGTTTCTGATCTCAACTTGTGGTATGCTTTCCCAAGCGGTCAGTGCTGCATTTCGAAGCTGATTCAGAGTTTCAGGCGGGTTGGAGGAGGACTTTATTTTTCTTTTAAGCTTGTCCCAGATATGCTCTATTGGATTTAAGTCTGGACTACGAGCTGGCCACTGCAATTTTTGAATACCAACCTCTGTAAGGTATTCCTCCACGCAATGTGCAACGTGTGGGCGCGCGTTATCGTGCATTAGGAGGAATTCGTCAAATCCAATAAACCCTGAATATGGTAACACGTGTTCCTAAAGAATCTCCTCGATGTATCGTGTTGCCGTTAATCGGTTATCGACGATAACTAACTCCGTACGTGCATCGGAACTTATTCCTCCCCAAACCATTATAGAGCCTCCATGAAAACTAACAGTTTGTGTGGTGGTAATGGGTAAAAACCGCTCTCCTCTTCTTCTCCACACTCGCTCCCGACCATCTGGAGCTCGTAAAGCGATTCGACACTCATCTGTGAACAGTACTCGAGCCCACTGCTCATGGGTCCAGTTGACGTGTTCTCGTGCGAATCGAAGTCGAGCTACTCGGTGACTTCTGAGAAGTTCTGGGCCGCGTGCTGGTCTACGAGCTTGTAAATTCACTTCCTCCATTCGTCTTCTCACTGTACGTTCACTAACATTGACACCTGTTGTGAACTGGAGTCGCTGGCGTCGTATCTCAACAGCGGTGAGGTAGCGGTTTCTCAAAATTTCCAGGACAATAAAGCGGTCATCCCGGGCAGATGTGCATCTGACGCCTCCGCTGCCTGGTCTGCGGGAGTAGCGGCCTGTCTCCTGGTATCGTTTCAGCGCATACTGCATCGATGAACGTGGTACATTCAGTATAACAGCAACTTCTCGCTGTGTCAGCCCTTGTTCGATCAATGCTACAGCTTGTGCAACCTGTGATGGTGTTAATGGCATTTTTATTGGAATTAAATCACCTTTAGTTATTGAAGTAACAGTACGATATCACAATAATTGAATAACCTAACAATAAACTTTCACAAAACACAAATTTAAAACAGCAACTTAGTCGCTCAGATGACCGGGTTCAACTAAAACTTAAAAATAACGTCATATTGCACTCAAACATGATAAATTACCCTCTTGAACTAAAGGTAAACATTTTTTAGACCTACCTTCATAATAAATAATCATAGGAAACACTTAAAGCTCTTGTTATCGCGAAATACGCGCTTGGCCAAGATTCCGTGGCGGTAAGTGTATTATGGATAACTCCATCAACAGCAAATTCTGCATAAATCTCACCATTGCAAAATTTATTCCTAAAGTAGAGGTATGAGTAATGATGTTTAAGTAGTAATGGCGAATTGTTTCATTGTCTATTAACCAAGTACTTCTTATTAGGAAACTTGCAACGCATAGTCGCATACCGGTGGACGCGGGCCGACCGTGAGATAAAAAGGGCATTTGGTTCGTATTTCATGTAGTTAGTAACGGTCTGTTTTCTTGTAGTTATTGAGGTATTAAGAAAATTTTGCATATGTATATGCTATTCCTGGTCAGGATTGGCCTCTATGGTAAAAAAAAGTCATTTATTCAAACTAGGCTAAGAATCAGCACTTTTTGAAATCAAAATTACGTAAGACAGTCCCCCAAAACGCCCGCCCTTTTCCACTTCCTAGTGCTTTAGCTGGGGAGAAGTGGCGCAACAAACTCCCCAGCAGCACAGCTGTCTGTTCAGTTAAAAAAATGATTCTATATAACACTGCGCATAATAATTTAGGTACATTACACAACACAAAACATTAAATTAAATTATTTGCTATAAGTAAACTAGCACACGCCATATACCAAAAAAAAATCGAAAACTATACTCAAGCAGAAACAAAATACAAAACTAAAAACGTAAGCAGAACTTTATACCTAAATAAAAGCCTCCTTTAGTAAAAGGCGTGCCCACTTACATACTGTCTCTTTTCAAACTGGACCAAATACAATATATACTAATCTAATAAAACTCTTTTGATTACTCTTTGATCTTATTCAGCATTTAGCAGTCCGCTGCTCGCTTCTCCTTCTCCCATTACACTTCTCTGAGTATTAATACTATTCCCGTACCTATTTCAAAGAAGTTAAGCAGAGTTATCTTGATCCCTTAGTAAGGCATATCTTTTAAAACAATATATTCTTTCATTTTCAGGAGACAGCTTGGAAGAGCTAAACGGCTATGGAACGATGCGACCAAGGAACATAATCTCCTCAATACTTAGTGGAACGCCAGCCAAGAACAAGGGGCTCGCTATATCGAACCCTCATGATTTTAGAATGGTAAGTTATTACGGCGTCGACATCGAGGCAGGCCTAACCGCTCAGCCACGACCTTGCCGCTACCAGCGGTGGAACAAATGTATAAAGCCGCTGCGTTTGGCTCCTCGTGGCGTGCTGCATACATTTTAGTATAAGAAGGGTACAGGGGCAAAATAAGGAATGTCACTAAAACAGGATTTTGTGTAATTAACAAAAAATGTATGTAAAAGTTACACATTTTAAAACATTTTAATGTTTTAAAATGTGTAACTTTTTTTTTAGAAATTACTGATATAACTTAAGACGCTACCGAGCGCGCAGTGGCGCCCTCATCGTTTGTTTGGTTATTTCTTTTATTTTAGAATGAAAATGCAGAAAATGAGCACGTTAAGTTGTGCTCCACACGACAATACGTTATTATTATTATAAACAGTAGTTTTATATTGTTAAGTTTTATTGTAATCCTTAAAACGGGAAATGGTGGCCACTTTTTTTTTTTACAATTACAATAAAACTTAACAATATAAAACTACTGTTTGTAATAATAATAACGTATAGTCTTGTGGAGTACAACTTAACGTGCTTACTTTGCGCATTTTCTTTTTAAATTAAAAGAAATAACAAAACAAACGATGAGGGCGCCACTGTGCGCTCGGTAGCCTCATTAAGTTTACCTTACAGAGATCAGCTTTAGGTACAAATAAACTTTTGGCAAATATTGACAAATAATATAAAATGAAAAAAAAAAAGTAATTAACTTTTATAAAGTACTAAAACATGGAATCAATCACAACAACAAAACATAAACCTCTCTAAAGCTGATATTGAAAGTTGGACATTCCTTGTTAAGTTCCATTACACTAGGGACATTCCCACTTTTGCACCTGTACAGAGTTTTGAAATATTGAAGATATATTTTTTTTATTTATCATCTAAACTAAAGAATACAGGATTACATATTACATAGCAACCAAAAACCACTAAGGTTTAAACTTGTGCTATCATGAGTCTATATCAAACTAAACAATCTTGCATTTTATAAGTATGCGTTATTGTCGATACAATGAATAACATCTTTAGGTAGGTATTTAAATAGTTACCTAAAGATGTTATTCATTGTATCGACAATAACGCATACTTATAAAATGCGATATGAGGGATTATGTTTGTTTTTACGCTTTTTACTTAATGCTACATAAAAATTCGCACGAAAACCTAAGTGTTGCCATACTTAACTTATATTTGAATTTCTTTTGACATTCCTTGTTAGTTGGGAGAGGAATGTTGCATTTGGAAATTTTTTGATACAGGTTGAAGGATTTGGTATTCAAGGAGCAGGAAAAAAAATATGATTCCCTTTTACCGCACTTCTCTCCCAAAATTATTAAAATTTTAACTACTTTTATAAACGACAACCATATTAAATTGTAGCTGGTGCGTAATAATTATATACTTAAATATTTATTGTATTTTTAGTACCTACTGTTTATTTTATGTATAATTTAATTTAGATTATTTATGTTGTACTAACCTGTGTCCTCGTTTTTAGCGACTAACATCTGTAGATCTATCACGAAGTGCAAAGCCGACGGACCGCCGTCTAAACGTGACGCTGGCAGAATAGTCGACACCCGGCTCAATTGCCAAAAGGAAAAAAAAAAACATTCCTTGTTTTGCAACTGTACCCTTCTTGTACTAACCGCTCGCCGCCTCGCGCTAAGCTACCGCCGGCAAAATACACACGTAACTCCAAGCTGGCAAAAGCTATTTTATTAATATTTCCTCATTAATCAATTTCAGGTATCGGCGATCATAGACGTAGATATAGTTCCTGAAACGTGCCGGCGAGTCAAACTACTAAAGCACGGGTCAGATCGACCACTAGGATTCTTTATTAGGTAAGGAACATCAACTTATGTATTACCCCGGTTACCTCCAAAAGCAAACCAAAAGAAGTCGCTGCAAGATTTATGGAAAATGACTGCAAATTTACAGAATCTGGGTTTTCAATGCTGCAACGTGCATAGGTTTTGTTGTTGAACAATCCATTTTAGTTTAGGCCGTAGAAAAATAAACAAATCTGGCTTCAAGCTCGTTCGTAGGGTATACTCATTCAATATGTCTCGATTTTTAACCGACTTCCAAAAGGAGGAGGTTCTCAATTCGTCTGTATTTTTTTTTTTTTTTGTTACGCGATTACTCAAAGACGGATGGACCGATTTGGAAAATTCTTTTTTTGTTTGAAAGGGTATACCTCCGAGGTGGTCCCATATAAATTTTATTAACTTTGCTTGGGAAGTTTTTGAGTTAGCTTCAATAATGCGTATATTTCCCACTTATTTTATATGGATGATGTGATGATGTTTTAATAACTTCCTATCACTGTTATTTACATGGCTATATCTACAATTATTGTGCTCAATTATGTATTCGAATTTGTGTGGGGTAGGTTCCACAACTAAAAAGTGAAAAATAAAAACTTTTTAGCAAAAAATAAAACCGACTTCTAAAACAAAACACTACAAAGTGAAAAATAACTTTAATTTCGGAAGTCGGTGGCAAAAAACGAAAATACAAAACTCAAGACAGTTAGTTAGTTTTTTTTTTTTTTGTTTTAGAAGTCGGTTTTATTTTTTGCTTTTTTATTTACTAGCTTCTGCCCGCGACTTCGTCCGCGTGAAATGACTCGTTCACCCGCGGTGCAGGAACAAGAAAAATGCGATCCACCCCGTCGGATCGCCCCGCCGCGCGATTACTTCGTTTTCGCTTAGCGCTCTTTCTGACTCGGCTCCTAAGGGTCATATCGTGATATTAAATAACCTATAGCCTTCCTCATGAATTGGGCTAACAAATGCAAAAAGAATTGTTCAAATACGACTGGTCCAGATATTAGCACGTTCAAATAAACAAAAAACAAACTCTTCAGCGTTATTATTAGTATAAAATTTGATTACCATTAAAAAAGTTATAGTGAGCCAACCTTAAAAGATAGACATATGCTTTCGCGAACTTTTTTTTAACCTTTTTAACACATTAGGTGCGGCAGACGCACATGCGCGTTTTCATAACTTTCTTCGAGTGCGGAGTGCCGCACATGTGCGTTCGTTGTGCATCTCTATTGTTTCGAAAACATCGTAAAAAAAAAAAGGGTCGGTAAGGGTGTAGCATAAAGAAGCGTTTGCATAAAGAATTCAGCAGAGAATGTGTTAAGAGGAACAATTCCGTCATACATGATTGTTGCGTAACTTTAACCGTTTACGCAGCGCACGCAACGGAAGCTCTCAAAAGGAATAATTTTCCCCCGTTTTTGCAACATTTTTCATTGATGCTCCGCTCCTATTCGTTGTAGCGTGATGTTATACAGGGTTATTTGTAAAACACCAGCAACCTCTTAAGGGGTCATTGTACTCATCATTATGAACAACTTTTACTATGGGACGAAACCTGAAATCGCGAAAAAAAATATCAGCTATTCAGTACATTTATGTTCGCATAATTCGTGAAAATGTACTTAACAGCTGATTTTTTTTTTTGCGATTTCAGGTTTGGTCCCATAGTAAAAGTTGTTCATAATGATGAGTACAATGACCCCTTAAGAGGTTGCTGGTGTTTTACAAATAACCCTGTATAGCCTATAGCTTTCCTCGATAAATGATGGACTATCCAACACTAAAATATCTTTTCAATTCGAACCAGTAGTTCCTGAGATTAGCGTTCAACCAAACAAACGAACGTTTCAGCTTTATAATATTAGTGTAGATTTTATCAGTATTATTTATGTGACTAGGAAATGTAACACACATTAAAAACAGTTATGTTTGTATCTTATTATATCTCCATTAATACATTAGGCGCGGCAGACGCACATGCGCGTTTTCGGACGTTCACCAGGTGCTTGACTGCGCGTCCATACAATTTACGTAACTTCGAGTGCGGCGCGCCGCACCTGTGCGTTCGTTGTGCATCATTATTGTTTCGAAAACATCGTAAAATAAGGGTCGGTAAGGGTGTAGCATAAAGAAGCGTTTGCATAAAGAATTAAGCAGATAATGTGTTAAAGTATCCTAAAAAACACCTCATTTCTTCCAGAGATGGCACGTCAGTCCGGGTAACGCCCAACGGCGTAGAACGTTCCCCTGGTATCTTCATATCGCGACTAGTTCCCGGAGGCCTCGCGGAGTCCACCGGATTACTGGGCGTCAACGACGAGGTGTTGGAAGTCAACGGCATCGATGTGTCTAACAAGACCCTGGACCAGGTATGTGACGTTACACTTTGTATCGCGACTAATTCCCGGTGGCCTGGCGGAGTCCACCGGATTACTGGGCGTCAACGACGAGGTGTTGGAAGTCAACGGCATCGATGTGTCTAACAAGACCCTGGACCAGGTATGTGACGTTACACTTTGTATCGCGACTAATTCCCGGTGGCCTGGCGGAGTCCACCGGATTACTGGGCGTCAACGACGAGGTGTTGGAAGTCAACGGCATCGATGTGTCTAACAAGACCCTGGACCAGGTATGTGACGTTACACTTTGTATCGCGACTAATTCCCGGTGGCCTGGCGGAGTCCACCGGATTACTGGGCGTCAACGACGAGGTGTTGGAAGTCAACGGCATCGATGTGTCTAACAAGACCCTGGACCAGGTATGTGACGTTACACTTTGTATCGCGACTAATTCCCGGTGGCCTGGCGGAGTCCACCGGATTACTGGGCGTCAACGACGAGGTGTTGGAAGTCAACGGCATCGATGTGTCTAACAAGACCCTGGACCAGGTATGTGACGTTACACTTTGTATCGCGACTAATTCCCGGTGGCCTGGCGGAGTCCACCGGATTACTGGGCGTCAACGACGAGGTGTTGGAAGTCAACGGCATCGATGTGTCTAACAAGACCCTGGACCAGGTATGTGACGGTACACTTTATTTCGCGACTAATTCCCGGTGGCCTGGCGGAGTCCACCGGATTACTGGGCGTCAACGACGAGGTGTTGGAAATCAACGGCATCGATGTGTCTAACAAGACCCTGGACCAGGTACGTGAAACCTTGGAACCACAGGGATCCCTTTTCTTTAAGTGTATGGTCCCATTTTATATGCAATTAAAATACAGGGTGTACGACTTTTACTACTTCTTGTGAATAATCGCTGTTTTTTGGCAGCGCGCAATGCTATAAGATTACTACATTTTTTTACTAATTTCTTCATCGTTGTCCCCAGGTGACAGACATGATGGTAGCGAACTCTTCGAACCTCATCATCACAGTGCGGCCCGCCAACCAGCGCGCCGGCCCGCCCGCGCCCGCGGAGACCGTGTCGCGGAACTCGCAGCCCTCCAGTGAACCCGATGAGGATAGGTGAGCACTTTCACTATTCATAATTTAACCCTTCGTATACAGTGTGTATCAGAAATCTGTGGTCAAAGGAGATGTTTCAAATGGGCCAGGTCTGTGTACATTACCTCAAAGGAAAGAGAAAAATCCGTAGAATTCGGGAAAAATACTGATAATTCATTTAAATGTATGCTATTGTGGTAGGGAAAAAGAAATGAGGGTAAATTTGTTGTATATACACACTTATTTGTGTTTTGTATATTATGAGTAAATTTAAAAGGTAGTTTGTTTGGAATACGTTTTTGATTTTTTGGTACACCGTGACATGTTTTTGACACCGTAAAATTGTTATACTGTGAATTTTCTCCAACTAAAATCTGGTGTATCCTCTCCTTCCATAACTCTCCTACAAAATTTGTGTCGGGGATTTTCAAATTTAAAATTGAACTTTGTTAAAACGTTTTATCTAAATAAAAATTATTATACCTGGAGCGAGTGCCTACAAAGAAAGTTAAAAACTAAAATCCAAATACGACAAACCGCCCTTAGTGGGTTTGTCGTATTTTGATTTTAATTTTAAAGAAATTAATAAGACAAGACTGACACAAATTAAAAAAAAAACTTTTTTCGTGTAGCCGGCGTCACGTCATGACTAAATATAACATGAATTATAAATCGTACCGATTACGTCTGACTCCGGTTACGACGAGTAGTTTAAGAGTTAAGAGGGAACAGATGAACACACATCAGATACATAGTCTGTTAAAATCATAACCCGTCCTTGGCTTTGTCGTGGTCCGGTAAAACCAGTTCGAATACTCTTAACATTTTTTGTTATTTCTCCCCAGATTCGACCAAGACGATCACGACGAGATTGTCGACCTAACAGCCGTGACGCTGGAAGAAGCGGAGCCGGCGCCCTTTCCTATCACATCGAAGGACGATGGGCAAGTTCTGCATCTCTAGTACATACTGAGACGGTTCCGCGCCGCTAAGGAACGATACGGCTAGTTGATAGTGTTGTATGGTGCGAAGTTGTTATTGAGTGGTATATTGGTTGGGGTGAGATGGTGGTGAAAAAAGTAAATAATATTTCGTGTAGAACCGAAGATTAAAGGAGGCATATTATAAGCCCTGAAGAGTATAGCGTGGTTTTAACCGTTATTTTACAAGCTTTTATCTAGTTTATCCCGGTGTCTGTCTTGTCTGGATCGAATCTTGCAAGTTAATTTTGACCCACTTCCCGGTTTTCGATTGATCTGAAATTTTAAATGCATATGTAAATCGGATGACAATGCAATATTATTATGACGTGGAGCTGTTCTGATGATGGAGCTGGAAGGTGGTCATGGGAACTCAGTGATAAAATGACGTAACTCTATACAGTTTGGGCTCGTTTGATTCGCCTTGACAAGGACTCTGGTCCTAGATTATATCAAGATTATAAAACATTGTTTAAAAAAAAAAAACAATTGAATAATACTAGTTTTATATAGAAGCTGTAATGGGCGTATCATATGTACGCCTGGTAGGCTAAGAAGCGGAGCTCGTGCCAGTTCCTATCACTTCGAAGGACTATGGGCAAGTTCTGCACCTCTAGTACATACTAAGGCGATTCCTCGCCGCTAAAGAATGATACGGCTAGCTGAAAGTGGTGCGAAATTGTTTGTTAAGTAAGTGGTACTATCGACATAACGGACGTGGACCTTAAAGTTCTTTTTGTTCACTGATTCATTGAAAAATCCCTGCCCCTATGGCCCTTTGTTTTACTTTGTCATAAGTACAAATGCAGCTTGCAAGCAAAACTGTTTCAAAATTGGAAAGGTGTAGCGTTTGTCGATGGTACATGGTTGTAGTGAGTTGGTGGTATAGAAGCAACGACGGGTGTATTATCCGCCCTGAAGATGAATGCAAACCATTTATTTTACTTTAGCGTCCATGAAGTATTGCATTTTTTCCTCTATGGTTGCCTGTCAATAAATAAGGAACTTCATAGTGTCCATGAAGTAATGCATTTTTTCGTCTATGGTTGTCTGTTAATAAATAAGGAACTTCATAGTGTCCATGAAGTATTGCATATTTTCGTCTATGGTTGCCATAAATAAGAAACTGCGTGCTTATGTCAAAAGTAAAATAAATGTTTGGAAAGAGTACAATAGCACGATCTTGAACGCGCGAAGCATGTATTAGGTGTAACCAGTTTTATATACAGGATGAAATTGAATTCATGAGCATCCATTTATGGGGTCATTGTACTCATCATTATGAACAACTTTTACCAACCAAACCATAAATCGCGAAAAAAATCAGCTGTGTGTTTATGTTCGAATAACTTGTCAAAATGTAAGGAACAGCTGTTTTTTTTTGCGATTTATTGTTTGGTTCCATAATTATGTGTACAATGACCCTTTAAAAGTATGCCCATGAATTCAATTTCACCCTGTAGAAGCTGTAAGGTAGACAAAGAAGCGGAGCCCGTGTCCTTTGCTATCACTTATGTATGGTGCGAAATTTTTGATAAGTGAGAGTAGTATAGTGGTTATGGTGTGGTCAGATCAAAATGATATTAAGATTATACGAATTGGAAAAAAAAATGGTTTATGGCATATGATACGTCTTGAAGGCTTTTGAACGTCTTCGGAGCGCGAGTTTTGCTTGTGTGTTTGGAGGCTGGGTGCAAAGCCTTAAGGACGCGTTTCCAAATTCGACTAAAATAAGCTATTTTTCGGTAGCAAAACTAACAATTGCAACAAATAGATTACTTCTTTTATCTCCAAATAATGGCCGTCTTTTGGTTTAAAATTTTGGTATTTGATATCATAAAAACGATTTTCCGTTACCTCTTCACACAAAATTGACGATATGAGGCTTAGTTCGGGATCATTTTTCTACTATTATGTACATAATTTTGTTTCTTAAAAAGTACCCTAGTTAAGCAGATATAATATTTAAAAAAATGTGGGCAAAATATTCACAAAAATGTTAAAAATAATCTCATAAAAAATAAAAACGAACAGTCAAATTTTTCACACATTTTGCTGTTACGCATGAATCTTCACGTGTGGTATTAAGGGTTATTTTATTTTGTCACTGTCTGGATATTTACGTAGGTCCAAATGAAAACATGAAAATAATCTAAGAAAAATATTCAATTTTGCTAAGTATCAAAATCAGTTTAATTACTCATTAATCCCGCAGTTAACCTTGCGTATGTGTGTGTGTGTGTATGAGCCGTGTCAGTGTAGTGATGCGATTCGATACCTATCTGTTTTGAGAACGCGTCCTTAAGGGGTGATAGTTGTCATCATTTAAAGCATTTTCAGCTGTACATATCTTAGACGAAGTTGCAAACTTTTAGTAAAACCAACTTTAACTGGGCAAAAATAAAAATAAAACACTTCGTCTGAGACATATACGGCTCAAAATTCTCTAACTGGTGTCTACTATCCCATAATTCATTAGGCGCAGCCGACGCACATGCGCGTTTTCGGACGTTCACCATGTGCTTGACGGCGCGTATGCGCGTCCATACAATACATAACTTTATTCGAGTGCGGCGCGCCGCACCTGTGCGTTCGTTGTGCATCTCTATTGTTTCGAAAACATCGTAATATAACGGTCGGCAAGGGTGTCTACACCCAAGATATTTTTTGCACGCACCCGAGCGTTTGCCACACAGGATTAGTGTAGCATAAAGAAGCGTTTGCATAAATTTCGCGCAGATAATGTGTTAAGGGACTACTCACATTTATTCAGCTTATGCCCATAGAAAACAACGATTTTGTATGGAGACGTACGCATCCATTCAGCTTTCGCGGCAAACAAGTATAAAATGAGGACAAAATATGTGTTATTATCATGCGAGTGCTATAGATAGAGTTCAGCGCTGTTCCGCCGCATTCAGCGTCGAACGCGGCGGAACAGTGACAAGTTCCTGCATAGATTTGATTTATTATTACGTAATCATTATGCACGCAAGGATTGAGAGAGTTCGGACGTCTTTTAAAGTTTTTATTTTTTAAGCGATAGCAGTGTTTCAGCGTAGATAACAGGCTATGACGTCTTTTCTCATTCTTACGACGCTGTACGCGGCTGATAGAAGCAGAACTGTATAAGTGTGACCAAAATAGTTTAGCGAAACGCGAATAGAGCTGAATAAGTGTGAGTAGTCCCAGCTTCCAAACACCCTGTCCATCAAAAACTATTTGCTATTATATACGAAGTATTATTTATTTTTCTATCATTGTATTAAGTTAGTAATGATGAAAGCGCGGTACCGTTGATTAAAAAATAGATACAAATCGTATCGAAAGAAACTAATTTCAAACTATAAATAAATCTTAGAGTACTTTAAAAATGGCCTCACGATTTATTTGTGGAATGCCATTAAAAATAGAGATTTTTTGTGTCTTAGCAAAATAGATGTTACAAACACTCCGATCCATAGTTATAGCGAGTTGGTATGGACTAAGTAAATAAACAGTACCCCTATTTCATGGGACTTAAACATAACTAGCGAAGTGTGGGTGTACTATAGGTACACCTTTTCCTAACCCGTCGTGGATTACAGGCGTGAATGCTGTTACAAGAAAAAAAAATCGAATAAAAATACTGTCTCGCTATCTCACCTCAACCACACAACTAAGCAAGACTCGAACATTAGTACTTACGTAAAAACATTCCATAATATGCCTTATATATACTGCAATAAGTGTCAAAATAGCTAAATTAGGCGTCACAATAGATTATGAAGCAATACTTAGGTACAGACGACATAGTGAAGTATTAACATATCGTGGATATTATAATTCTCAAGTATTGAAATAATTGTCATAATGCAAAAAATATACATGTCACCGTAAGATTGTGAGAACCATTAGTTTATAATCTATCTGAGTTATTTCCGTTAGATAAAATGGATTAGGTTAGGTTAGAACTGTGCTCAACCGCGCGCGAGCCGAGCGGTGCCACGGTAGCGGCCGGCAAGTTTTACTTCCAAGTTGCTCGCAGCTACACAGGCTGTTTAGTATTAGCGTAAGGTGCGTTACGTCGCAAGCAAATTTGATACCAGCCGATCTATTCTGTAAACATTCTACTGTGAAAACTTAGGTGAAGTGAGTTGTCGTTCCACCTACACTGGGGATTGCCACTACAGAATAGAACGCCAGTTCACAATTTTGTCAGTTTCCCATGGATAGATTATAATTATAAACTATTAAAAAATAATGCGTTAAATTGTAAATGCTTTGTTGCAGTTCAGAATTTTTCGATAGTTTAAAATCTAACGGAAATAATACCGATAGATTATAAACTAACAAAGTTCATACATGCACTCGACGGCCTCGGTGGTAGCAAGCGTGCCTGCTGAGTGTGGAGTCCGGGGTTCGATTCCCAGGCTGTCATTAAGTTTTTTTTAGTAGAATGCCCGGAGTCTGGATTTGTGCCCGTTTATGGTTATAAGCTCTCCATCAGTCCTCTGCCTAACCTTTCCAGGAATACAGGCGTAATGTTAGATGTATATTTTTTGCATTTGAACATAGTACACTACGGCCGAAATATTTTGGCCAGTCTGAACATAGGCACTAAGAACTTTCACGCATGTTCTCTCGCTCACACTCGCCGCATTTCACCATTTGGTTCCTAAAAAACGTTACAGCGTACCCTTCTGCGCGAAGTTCGGACTTGCCAAGATAAATCGGCCGTACTATAACTAGTAGAAAATAATTATTGTGCCTAAATATACATATGTGTATAGTATTTTTTACGTATTTCAAATCTTATTAAAAGAATGTCATTTTTAGGATGTATTATGTACTTTTCAAATTCCTATCAACTTCGATTTTAGCTCAATTTTTCATAACATATCAAATTATTATGTTAACTCATCCAATCAGGCTTCGAATAGATATCATTCGTTCAATGTATTTCATTCAATCATTCAGTTTTTTTCATTCATCATTCTCAATCGAGTATTTTTTAGTTAAATTATAATCATCACATTGTTTTGAGTTCAAAAGAAATGTTTTATTGCTTTCAGTTAAATCTTTCAAAGATTAAAAGTAGACATGATTAATCAGTTGTAAAATTGTTACGTTGTTGACAATAATATTAGTTGTAAAATATTGCGTAAGTGTCAAAATCCATCCATTTTTCATTTGAATTTGTTAAAGACGTCATACTTCAGCGGGGTAATGCGTAACACACTGACAATGGGGAAGAAATCTGTCAAATTAGTTCCGCGAGATGGCACTAAGTGTTTGTTACTTTCATCAGCTTTCAATCGCTTTCATTCAAGTACCTTGTTAAAAACTTTGCAGTGAGCCGGCGCTAAGTGTTTTTTCTTGTCGCTGTTCGGTCGCTATTGACAAGGGACAAACAGCGCTCTCTTGCGGCGAAGCTTCCGGGAAACAACCCCATTGAGTATTAGAAAACATTCATTGCGATATTTACGTTGTCGAATTGTGGAAGAAATTATGTTACGCAATTACCCCAATTGCGTAACATAATTTCTTGCTGCTGGATTCCTTACGTTTTGTGGCCTGGCAGGTTCTTCTTCTGAAAAACTCACTTTTTGGAAAATACTGTACTGTTTTCTAAATCAGTGGCTTTCGTTGTGTTTTAGCGTGGTGAAAGTACTTTAAAATACTTTCACAGTGTCAAGATTTAAATACGATTCGATCGTATCGATTTTCTAGATTTCTGTCGGGGTAAGTTTGATTGCTACTATTGAAAAAATACTATTACAGTGCAAAACTATTGGCGCAGATGTATGTCGTCTATAACAAATCCGTAGTATGAAGCGTCTGTAAACACTTATGGCCTGTTTTTTTAATCTCGGAGACTAAATTGACAAGTGAATATATTAAAATGACCTTTATGATAATGTAAGCTAGTTTGGCATTTGCACTTGTCAATTTATATCCGAGATTTAAAAAATGCACTTTAGATAGTTTTATTCTCACTTCCTATGGAAGGTGCTATTATGAAATCAAAATTCATGTTTTACATTGTTAATCAGAAACTTAGAATAAAATAATTGAGTTTGTCAATTTTCTATGAATTATTTTAGAATATGTAGGAGCCGGAATTAGCAATTTATTTAATTGTGTCGCGTACTTTCTATATCCGCCACTGATTTGCAATGGCGGTAGTGGACTGTTGAGTCCAAAGAAGGTTTTAACAAAAGTTTTCCTAACAATAGCGAAAATGCAAAATAATCATAATCTTCGCGTACGCTTATGGAATATTTGAAACATTATAGAACATTTTTAGGAAAAAAAACAATCTAGTAAACTTGCAATAGGCTTAAAAATCGAGACCAATCGCTATACGAGAATATGTACTTAATCTTAGAATCTAACATTAGGTATACTTATTACTTACACACTAAAAATATGCATGCATTCCACAATTTTCAACTTTTACAATGATTATAAAAAAAAAAAATGCATTCCATTTTGTAAAAGACAACGTGCCTTGAATCTCTTGTAGCTTACTTTAATTTAAAATGTTTGGTCGAGTCCAATTTTAAATATCGAATATACCACGTTGAAGATTTTATAACAGTCAGTGGTAATAGAGACAAAGCTGCACGGAAATCGGACCCTCCGTGCATTTGAAAGTGCAGAATGAAATTTTATTGTACAGACGCCAGCACATCAAGCTACTACAATCTGTCAGATTTCTTTAATAGATTTTCGACTTTATTGCTGAGGCATTAGGTTCAAGGTTGATTGGGAAAATCTGACAGTTTCGGGTAGGTTGACCTGCTGGCGTCTGTACTCTCGATCCGTCGCGGATCATAGGTTGCGGATCATCCGCTCAGTGTGACGCCAGAATTAGGAAAGTAAGGACTACTCTTAAAAAGACCAAGTTTTTCATAAATATATAATTATTGGCTTACAGACTCATAAACGCCTAAAACAAATTTATTTGTGGTAAGAAACTAGTTCGAATGGTATTGCATAGCCCGCTTTACAGCAAAACATCACCTTTTTGAAAATTATTAAGAAAATCTACAATTCTCTAAATGAAAACTTTTTAAACTGGTAAATAGCTTCATTGTGTGGCAGATTTGCAGTATACTATTGTAATCACTTTTTTGTGTCACATTTTTAAAGGCCTACAACCGTGCCTTGTGTGCATAGCAGTGCACCCGCCAAGCTAAGTTACAGTAAATAATTATTAAAAGTGTTGAATGTTGACTTGATTTAATTATTATGTACTTAATCATTTTGTTATAACTAAAAAAACTCAGTTGACATATGATTTAAAAATGGTTTGTGTCAAAACAAACAACAAAACGAGCTTATTAAGTTTATTTAAACAAATGTTTTAGATACAATTTGAAATATTCAAAATTTAATTAATAGTTTTTTTTTATATGAGATATGCGTTGAATGACGTTTATATGAAATTATGTCGAGCAAAGATCAGATTGTCATTTTATGACTTAGTGATCAAAAAATATATTAGGCTGCGAAGACTATAACTGTAATTTATCTATCAATGATTATGTGAACGCTGTATCTAATTTAGAATACAGTTTAAATAAAATAATTTTAGGTTATAACCAATATTTAATGTATTATTTAGATATACATTTTTATTATTAAGTTTTTTCTTTCCGATTTGTAAAGCCTTTTTTATGTTTATCAATGTTTTATCACTATCATTTCATCATCGATTTTATAAAAAGAAAATAAGTGCTATTTTTTATATATATATTTTACATTGTAATTATTTGCCTACAATGTACTTAAAACATTCCTTTTGAAATACTTTATCTATAACTAAAATACTTTATCTATACTAAATCATTTTTTTAAATTATATTCCGTTCTACAACGATTTTTAATCTGTGAAGGCTGAAAAGTATCCCTTTAAAAATTAAGTTTTTTTATGTTAATCAAAGCACTTTCAGCATTCCAGAAAAGTATTTTGAAAAAATGTATTCATGATCAGTATTCTTTTACTTATTGACATTTTGTGCATTCTGTGATCACTGAATCAAATTTTAAAATGTACTTAAAATAAGCCTGTGTTTGTGAAAAATCAAGCCCTAATTTTTATAAAAATTATATATAAAAATAAATAAAACTTTTTTTTTTCAATAATTTTGCTGATTGGCTCAAACCTATGTCCAAAATGTTATAGTCAAACGATTATACATAGTTGATATTTACACATGTAAGCTAGTATACTTGTGTTATTATAAAATATATTATATTTAATTTCAACGTGGTTTTTTTACATAAAACCTTGGCTCTTTATACAAAAAAGGAGTTTGTGTGGCTATGACCATACTCATCAGCCTAGCCTTTTCCCAACTATATTGGGGTCGTCTTCCAGTCTAACCGGATGCAGCTGAATACCAGTATTTTACATGGAGCGACTGCCTATCTGACCTCCACAACCCAGTTTACTGGGTAATACGATACCCCTTGGTAAGACTGGTTGTCAGACTTTCGGGCTTCTGACGACCCGTAACGACTGTCAAAGATCCTCGAATGACGGTCGTGACCAACGGCTTAACGTGCTTTCCGAGGCACGAAGGAGTCTCGGTATGAAAAGATGGTCACCCATCCACAGACCAACCTCGGCAAGCGTAGCTTAACCTGATGGATCGACCCGTGCGGCTGTTACTACTTAGCCACGAGCTCATCGAGGTTATGATCACACTATTGAAGTTAAAACTTACGTCTGGAGCCGAGTGTGCGCGATTCAGCGTCACCTACCGACTGGAGACGAGTATACCCGATTCAGCGTCACCGACCCGAGTAAGACGATTCAGTTTCATTCAATGTTCAGAAAGAGCATTCATATCCAACCACCACCTCTTGAAGTAGCATTATTTTAATATTACTTCAGTGTGAGAACGAGATGGAGCTATACAGGACGTCCAGCTCCATCACTTTCCCACACTCAAATAAGATTAAAATAATACTGCTTTAAGAGGTGGTAGTCTAGATCCACTCTACTTTGAACAAATCTAGAATACTTTCTGTGAAAACAATAATATCATACCTAAATTAAACAATGAAAGCCAAATAACACATTTACATAAACTCCAGTTTATATTTTCGTAAATAAATCAAAGAAACGTTTTGGCATCCCAAATAACTTGGACGTATATCTGCGTCTAACGCTGTCAACACAAAATTAGCGTCGAAAATAATGTTATTACAATGATTTTACAAGGTAACCTTTTCCAGAATAACGTGCACGTAAGCAGACAATATTAAAATATACAGCTTATATAAACAGTGATGTCATTGTCTCTGGCCAAAAAACTGCTGGACATGGGATTCCCCAGACCCCAAGCATCGTCTCAACTCGGTCTAGCGTTGCCATTGGGACACCTTGTAGGAAGCCTACCTACCCCATGATATACATACCTTCTCTTGTCCCGGGACCTACGCACTTGCGACCGCTAGACCAACGCGGCAGTCATTTTGACCCTGGGGTCTAACCCGGGAACAACAGTCACGTGTGTGACCCCTACTAGACAATGGAGGCAGTCATTTTGTCCGGGGATCGAACCCGGGACCAACAGTGGCATGGGTGACCTCTAGAGATCTAACTCATCCTGTGATCCAGCTGCAACTAGTCACCCTCCGAAGATCGTTGCTCCATCTGGCGTGAGGGTGCCTACGCAGCCACGTTTGTCGATTGCGGTCATCGCCAGCAAAAGTGTTGAAATATTTACTTCTAATTTCACGTGTTTTTGACAGTTGTTCGTTGGCGACGCCCACTATAAGTATGTACCTACCTAATAAGTACGTTGACACCAAGTCGACATATAAAAACACTATACAGAAGTGATGAGCTATAGATTTTTATTAAAGATAGCTTGGACCTCTTCCTTTTTCTTCTATACTCGGTCCCTCAGTGGTGAGTACTAAGGATCGTGACTCATCTTGTACCTAGATGTCTTGTTCCAGCTTGGCGCCAAATATGTTGGTCCTAGGCCGTTCTTGAGGCTTTCGAAAAATATAGTTCTAGGCAACAAATAAAACCCGCGATGGTGTGAAATGTATTGTTGAAGTTCGCACGTACAAACTCAAAGCGCTATTTTTCCAATCCCCCAATAGCCTTGCATATACCTATCTATACTAATAAATAAAAAATACATACAGTCGAAAATAGAACCTCATTTTTGGAAGTCGGTTAAAAAGAGCTAAAATTCAGTTTGTATGTAGGAAGTAATCTTCGAAACTACTGATCAGATCCTGAAAATTCTTTTACTAACTGGAAGCTACATTATTGCCGAGTATACTACGACTAAGGTATAATATTTTATTCTAAACAACAAGAAATTTCGCGCGGACGAAGTCGCGGGCAGAAGCTAGTAGCTAAAATGCTTAATCCTTATGATAGAAAAGTGATGGGTCTACTCGTATTCGCGAACACCTACATACTACGCTGTTATCCCATATTTTATCAAATGTGTTTCAAGATCGACGCGATCTAAAACCGTAATCTAATTTCGTCCGCGATTGCGTCAGGTAGAAGAGCATTTAGGCCATTTTCGTGTCAATCGAAAATGCACCTTACATTTAGAGAATAAGTTTGAAAATCGTAAATATGAAAGATAATTAATGAATTTGGTCCCTCCGCTTCCTATGTCATGTCATTTAACGTAAGAACATTGTTATGATCGTTTTTTTTATCTTAAAGCCTTGAATAATAAAGTAACTATCTACCTACCTACTAGGAAGTAGCACCCGTAGTGAATTTATGACTGGTAGAATATATTCAGAATTTAAATCTTTGAAAATGGAACAAGTCCGTTAAAAAAAGAAAATCGTTGGAGAAATGAGACTGAGGTACTTTAGCAGCTCACTAAATAAATATGCAAAATCTGCTGGTTTTAACCCAGTACCTACCTAACCGCTAAAGCATCCTAAATTCCTAAAGACGGCCCCGACGATCCGGGGCTCGAACCCAGGCAGGCACTGTGTAATTTATTTCATCACCAGTCTCATAACGATGATGGAAAACATTGTGAGGAAACTGGCATGTCCTAGAACCAAAAATTTAAAGACATGTCATCGAGGACACCGATAGCCTACATTATAACTACTGAAAATTATTTTGAAACTACAATCAGATGGAAAACACTTAGTTCTTCAATGGATATGTACCGGTACATATCGGAATAAGAGGCAACGATATGGTTGATCTACTAGCCAAGCAAGCCATCATGTGATGGAATTCCTGTTAACTTGTCTCCTTACTTTCCTAAACATTATAAGATGCACTAAGTCCTACAATAAATTGTTTGACGTTTCTGAATTTGACTTATTAACTACTAAGCCGCATGTATTCATTCGAATACTTACTAAACATTGGTTCGAATTGGTTCAATAACTGTTTTTATTGCACTTCTTGACGAGGTATTATTATGATTGTGTGTTATTGTTTAAAGTAGGTACCTACATACCACCATTGTAATTCATTTTTTTTCTCTGTAACAAGTTTGCTCTTCATAGTAAATTAAATGCGAAAACTTGTAATTGGTTACTAGTTGATTAATTTGATGTTATTTGTTAATTGTTAATACTGTTTGTTTTCCGATTACAATAAAATAAAATAAAATATTATATCTACCTGCTTATATTATCATAGGTATATCGCTTTGGAAGGAGTACTTCATTAAAGGCTGGTTTTTCGATCCGTAGTTAACTCAACCAATGGTTAAACATAGTAATAACTAATGGTTGAATTTTGGCTAAATGTGAAAGGCTAAACATTAATTGTATTCATATTAAAAAATAGTAACTAATGGCATAACTCATTCATGTTTAGCGTTTCACATTTAGCCAAAATTGAACCATTAGTTACTATGTTTAACCATTGGTTGAGTTAACTACAGATCTAAAAACCGGCCCTAAAAGATCACAATAAAAATGAATCTGGTAAAAAAAACGATCGAACCACATCCCTTGAACTCACCGTGGATAGATAAACAGCTGTGGAACAGATGTGATTCTGTTATGCTTCTGAACACATTTCGTGTAATAAGTTCTTATAGAGTACACCTAATGGCAAAATCAACAACCACTAATTGTGATTTTTGTATTAATTCCGTCCGTTGATGATGTTTATCACATATTGAGTGTGTCCGTAAAGAGGAATTTAGAAATATCTTAGATTGTAGGATAAGAGAGATTGGTTACTGTAGTAGTGTTCTAGCTGTGCCAATTACTGATGCAGCTAGTGTAGTTTACAAACTAGCTATGCTAAGGTTATGATGAATAGAAAATAAGTAGTACGACTTTGAGGGCAGGGATATCACATGTGCGACAAAATTATTTCATTTTGAAAAAAAAAACCGCTCTGGGCCCGTGTGGTGGATTACGGCCCACTCTCTCATGGCCTCTCGAGGCCCAGCCGAGCCTGTGTCACAGCAGTGGAAGCGTTATAGACTGATTATGCCTCAAGATGAATAGAATACTTATTTCCTTACAGCCTATTTCACCACCTCCTCCACGGATAGACAGATAACTTCATACTTATACCTACTCATTTATTTATTAAAAGTTTGAAAAAAAAACAAATACCGTACAAAGGCGGACTTAATGCCTTTTTGTGAATGGGAAATCATCAAATAACTTCTCCCGCTCTGGGTGGAACGGGAAGGCGTGTCAGACTTCTACTGACTAAAACCCACCCGTGTTCCTTCAGTTGCCTGTGCCAGGGCCACGGTAACTCTTTCGAACAAAACTTCCTGTGAAAGAGTGAAACAACCATTTTTTTTTTTATTTGAGATGGGTTTGCTCTTGATTCTAGTCTACGTCAGAGGTTACATTTTAGTTTATTTTCATGAATTACATTGATTAGGTACGTGAAAATGTATGATGTTTTCACATTACTTGCGAAGCCATCCTAAGCTATTATATCATCATCAACACCTAAAATAAGATATTTATTTTCGTTCTTCATTTCATCCCGCATTAGCGTAGCAATAAATAAAAAGTAATTAACACAGAGCATGTAACTAATTTCATTTAATAACACTTGGCAGAAGCAGGCAAACGTCAACATGTCTGGCTGGTCTTAAAGACACTCCTTGAACTATCTAAGGGTTCAACGATCATCAGGCCTGTTACTTCTTTAGTTCAAGCCATTATCATCCCTAACCGCTAAAACTTTGAGACTGAAATCCCCTTAAAGTCTAGATCATAATTTTTCAGGAAAACTTCAGGCGATTTTGAAACTTATTGTTCAGTTTTAGAGATGGATATAGCTTTGTTTCAGAATTTTTGTTCCTAGGCTTGACATATTGACAGTCGCATTGCTGACTCCATATTCGGGCTTCATTGTATTTGGCGTGCATCAGTCTTAGTTTTGATAGCGTGATAATAACTCGAGCTCTCATAATGTAAGTACCTACATTATTGTTTTAATAATTTAAGTGCTATCTAGACCTTTGCCTGCTAAAAAAATTATCGGATTGACAGATCTCTAAAAATTCATTTGAATGACAGTTCTATGCTGAACCCAGCTGAACCACTCGGTATACTGCGTGAGTGAATTGACTAGAAATAACGACAGTTTGCTTTTTTTTGCAAAAATCCCATCGAAATCCTCAAGAATATTCTGCAGCCTAAGGCGTCCGGAGGCGTCCACATAAATAAATATTGTAGTGTTGCTGTAGGTACTAATGCCGAAAGACAAAATAATAAAATTATTGTAATTTATGTGCAATTATCAGCTATTTACAAACTGTTTGTTCGCTTAATTAAAAATATTGACACTTAGGTAATTTTATCTAAAAACATGAAACAGGCCGTAAATACCTAACATCATGTATATGGTGGTATACATAGATTCCAATTACTTAGTAGCCAAGTTTTCGAACAATTCAAGCGCATTAAACGATTCCCTGCCCCGTAGTTTTATTGCATTATTTACAACGCACATCCAGCCGGAATTAGCAGAGCAGATCCTTGTTTACAGAAACTTGAACCACATCATCGACAACAATATCTCATACGTCACAGATAAATAAAATGTCCGAAATTTGAAAGCACGTGAACACACACGCGACCAATTTTCCGAACGATCCGTAAACGAGGGAAAAATTAACCTTTAAAAAATAACAATCATCTTTTCTTACTTTCCATTGTGTCGAAACAAGGCTGAGATTCGTGAAAAATAAATCTTTTACTCTAGAAATTGATCGTTCTCATTGGCTCCAGAAATAAATGTTACATCTCCAGCGAAGTCAGTGCCAACTTTTCCCGCCCTTTCTAGTCAGTTAACACGCAAAAATCGCGCTAGATGGTCAACCGGAAAAATAACCAGTGCTGAAAATACTTGTGCCTGATATATTAAAATTTAAAACATAATTTGACATACATTTGCGCGGTAAATCATACCTATATTTGTTTTTTTCGTGCAGTGACAACAAATTATACAGTCATGGAGTATGAATACCAACCGAGAGAAATAATATCAAGGATAGAAAATATCACGGAGCAAGATGATAAAAACTTAGCGGGAGCCACCAAGGAAATAAGGAACGACTTAACAGTTATTATACCAGAAAACCCTTTCCCAGACATCGAGGTCGATGCGTATCCACCTTTAAAATTTTCCTGGGTGATTCCGAAAAAAATAGCAGCCATGGCCTTTCCTAGGAATAAAGAGAATTTGAAATTTTTAATTGATCAGGGTATTTCGGTTCTGGTAACATTGACAGCTGGTAAGAAACCTCCAGTGGATGATATGCCCAGGTTGAGGTGGACAGAAATACCCGTAGAAGAATTTGAAGCACCGAGCATAGATCAAGTAAAACAATTCATTGATGTATGTAAGAAAGCCGATAAAAACGGTGAGGTGAGTGTTAAAAATATCTATTTTATACCTTTGTTTTTTGTATCATCACGCTAGATGCCTAAAATGTGTCTCAAAATACGATTTTAGCCTACATTACCGTCAGGTAGGCCTATAGAAGGCAACTGTCCACCTTTCTAACAAAAAAAGATCGTACAGTGACCTCATCTATCATATACGCTGCCCTGAGATTCTAATTTTAAATGTAGAAATGTCAACACTGGGTCAGTTTTTCTGGTACAGACAAAACATACTATAGGCTAGAAGAAGACTGCGGGTTTCTTCTTGTCAATGGGTGTTTAACACGCCAAGACTACCTAACTCATTGCTTTGGTTTATAAGGCAACCAAGTGCGTAGCTATGTGAATAGGATAGGCAGAAAGAGTAACTTTGTCTGCTAATAACAACAATCTTTTGTCAAATCCATTCTTTCCAAGTGTAGTGATTTTATGCCCGTTTCCATTAACACTATGGTTCGTTTTAAATCCCAGATACTAATATTTTTCATTATGACATTTGCACCTGTTAAATAAAACATACATTAGGCGACGTGGCACTTAGATGAATGCCTAACTAAAAGCGCGCTGTTGGATTTTCGACTTTCGGCGCTGAGCTGAGCTTGGGAAACCGAACAGTGCGCTTTTATTTACATACTACTCTCTCACGAAGGATGATTAGTATGCATTACATTCAGAAACGCTATATACAATGACCTTATAATTAGCGTCTTAAATATTTCAAAATGAACTCCAATCGCGTTTCTCTCGACATAAATAAACAAAATCTATTTTCAGGTTATAGATATTTACCTGAGCAAGTAAGAATTGCGTCTCGCATGTGCCAAATAAATAACCAGAGTCATTAAAATTGTGGCTAAATGCCATAATTATTACACTGGAGTAGCTACAAACGTTTTCCATTTTAGTAAATGTGTGACGCCATTCGTACCTAAGTATACAAACGATATTACTTACGAGTGAAAAGTAATTCCGTGGAACTTGTTTTTGATTTTTGAACAACGTGCACATTTTGAAAACACAGGATGGCAGTGTTGTTGCTTATTTAGATGATTACGGTAATTTTACTTATCGTGTTACATGTGCTACACAAACGCCAGTTTGTTTGTGTGTGACTAAGGTCAATTAGGCCCGTGGGCCTCATTATGCGGTCCACTACTAATATTAAACATAACTGATTAATTGTTCAAAATGATGACCATTGTTTTCAGTACATAGTTGATTTCGACGTAGTCGAAGGATTGTACTGCATTCAGCATTACAATTCACCTGTATAAGTCGACACGAGGCGGAAATCATCTTACGGACGTGTATCATACATCGTTTTAATAAGCATTGTGCCAGGAAATTTAAAAAAATGTATATTGTAAAAGTATTTTTCTTTTGATTTAGCAGGTAAGAGGCTGTTGTTGGCATTTTGTGCTTCTTGAATAACATTTTCCGGGGTTAACTTAATTGATTCGTCACTTGAACTCGACATTTTTAGTAGATTTACATAGATCGACTGCGAACTAAGGAAGAAATCAGTAAAATGGCGGGCTTATTTTAAATACATGCACGCTCAGCATACCTACTACTGCGCATGTTCGCATGTGGTGCGAAAAATAAACCAGCTGTTATGTACATTAATTATGTTCTCATAATTCGTCTAAATGTAGGGAACAGCAGATTTTTTTTCGTGATTTGACCCCTTAAAAAATTGCCACTATTTACACTTACAACCTGTATATGAATGATAATCTGTCCTTGACTAATTTGTAAAACTTTTCTATCGGGCTGCCGACGGAGTTAAAATTAAAAAAAAAAAGCGAAAATGTGGCACTGTGCGCACAGTTTGGCGGCTTGAATAAAGCTCTTTTCGAGCATATGCCAATCGATAGTTCTTTTTATACACTTCCAAATATCTAGCACCAAGAACGTGTTAGTATGAATAATTCTGTGGTGAAAAATGAACTTGAATATAACAAGTCACTTTGTTTCAACCGCCCTCATGCCGAGGTAAGTTAAGCCGGGGTCGCGGTGAGTTGAAACAGTTGATATTTGAGTACCTAGAGTTAAGGGTTGTAAAGTAGAAACGACAATATAATTTAAAAGTAGTTCTAAGTATCGTAGTACCTACTGATCATCGCCGTGTGAACGAGGTTTGATTCTTGATCTATAGGCTCTCCCACGACTTCAATTCGTATATATGTACCTACCTACTTACTTTATCAGTTTATCTTGGAAGTAAGAGATTATTGGGCATTCTACCCCACTTTCCGTTCCACCGGCTCACGTCGTTCGCCTCGTCACTCCAGTGAGATAGAATGCCCAATAATATAAATGCAATCCTATATAGTTCAGTAAAATACTGGTTCGGCGCCTAATCCTCTATTTTAGTTCTAAAACACAATAATATCCTATTCTTGGACATTACTAACATCGGTGTAGGAAAACATCGTGAGAAACCTGGACTTGTAATTATATAAAGCCTAAAATCGCCAATCCATCTAGAGCATGCGTGGTGGTGTATGAGAAGAGGCCATTGTCCAGTGGTATCATAATAGGCAGGTATTAAGAGGATTGTGAAGCTGTAAATTTTCATACAAAAAGCGATAACGTTTTTCTGCCCGTGAACATAGTCTAATTTTCATAATTTTTGGAAATGTTGTAGGTGTAATGAAAAACTAGGTCCGTAGGTTTTTATTATAAAGAAATATTGCATACGATATAAGTTATTAGCATCTAAATATCTATAGTTTTGACATAAAAACTTCCTCGAGCGTTTTTATTTTTCTTGATTAAATTAAATTGAATTATTAAAAAAGAAAAACGTACAGACCTAGATTTAGGTATACTGAATGTAATGAGACCAAAATTATCTCATTTCGTAAAGGTTTAGGGGGGTGAAAACGTTATCGCCCGAAACAATATTTATGTAAATAATTGTATGAAATGTAGGTAATTGCCTCCAACACTCGCGCCGCGTATCGGCACTTCATAATAGGCATGGGTAATATCGCTTTTAGACTGTATCAAATCGTATCTATGTATCGGTTTAGAATATCGGATATCGCATCTATATATTTCAATATCTATATATTGGTTGAATCTGTGTGGAACTCGGAATCGAAAGTGCTACTGTGATTTTTAGGTTTCGGTTTTGTTCGATATATGTAGTACATACACAAACATCACTGTATTTTATTTGTAACCGTGAAATCAGTGAATGTATTGTTTGGTAGATAGTTTTGATAATATATCACTGAAATTAAACTAGTAGCTACAGTGGTTTCAGTTTTATTACCTATTTATATACCCTCCCTAGGTAGTAATCAGTGAATTGAACAGTGAAAATTAATTCAAAACTACTTTTTATTGTGAATGCCATATGATTTTAAATCCTTTGACGTTTATTGGTTTCTTGTTTACAAGTGTTTATAAAATAATGTACTTAATCGGTATTTAACTCTTGTAAATAATGATTAAAATTAGTATTAGACATAAGCGTATCGCACTCTTTCATATTATAGTATAGTCGATAAACATCGCAATCGCACATGGCACCACAGTATTACAAACGATGAACGATGTTCAAACTGATTCGGGTACGGTACCCGAATCAGTTTGAACAGAATATCATAGATGCGATACGATATTTGACTCATACCAACATAAACTCTTTAGGTACGCTGATACCTAATATATAGATACAGTGCCCGCCGATATATAGGTATTGGATATCGTGCCGATACATAGATATTGTATCTATATACGATCTGTATCGCCCACTCGTACTTCACAATCCTCTTAATAGTCTCATGACCATGGTATTGTAACTCTGCAGGTAATGGGCGTCCACTGTCGTCAGGGCAGGAGCAGATCAGGCGTGATGCTGGCCTGCTACCTTATACACTTCCATCGATTCCTACCAGACCAAGCCATGAACTCCATCAGGATGATTAGGCCAGGTGAGACAAGATATACTTTGGTATTATTTCTCTTGAGTAAAAACGGTCAAGATTTAAGAAGTTTAAAACTAAACAAGTAAATATTGGCGCCGATTCTCTTGTTCACAAACTAAACTAAATTAAAGTTCAGTGCATCTTTTTCTTTCTATTTCATTAAGAAAAGGACAGAAGATAAATATTACTTTAGACATGTCAAATTAGTCAGCGCCTGACGTAAATTGACGTATTTTTAGTAGCCAATTTTTTAATCACGTCTAAAATTCTATATGGAGTATCTTTATTTGACAAGACTAATATACAATGTAATACTAATATACAAGGACTAAACTAATATTTATCTTCTGTCCTTTTTCTTAATTAAATAAAAAGAAAAAGATGCACATAACTTAAATTTAGCGCGCCAATGTCACCTCCCACTACAAAACAGCCACAAGGTTATCACACAACTGGGTATAGGTAGGTACTTACCTACTCCATTTATTACAGCATTAGAAAAATAACCGAAAAAACGACAACAGTTAACTACACTAATAATAAAGCTGAAGAGTTTGTTTGTTTGTTTGAACGCGCTAATCATTGGAACTACCAGTCGGATTTGAAAAATTATTTTTGCATTTGATAGCCCAATTCTTGAGGAAGGTTACGAGTATAGACTATGTAATATTATGCAATAACCCTTAAGAGTCGAGCAAAATGAAAAAAAAAGCATAAATAATGCTAAGCGAAAACGCAATAATAGCGCGGACGGGCAACGATGGGATCATGGGATGCGATGCGGTGGGTCGGGGGCCGAAATCTCACGCGGACGAAGTCTCGGGCAGGAGCTAGATGTGTAATATTGTTGAAATTACTGCACTTGGTTATTTTTTTAATGTAAATGATAAATAGATTACATTGCTTTGTATTTAACTTGCAATAATGAAAGGGAGCCTTTTAGGGAGTCTATTACACGTTTATATAGAAATAACGGAAGGGAACCGTTATTTTTGTAATTTTATAAATGTATAACAAACAGAGTCTCTAAAAGTTTTTTTTTGGTGTAGGAACTATAAATATATCCTGGGACATTTTCACACACGGTCATCTGATCCCAAACTAAGCAGAGCTTGTACTATGGAAACCAGATAACTGATATACTACATATAGGTACTACTTTTTTTTAAGTAAATACATACTTATATAGATAATTAAATGGAACTATGTAGTAGACACACCATGTAGCACGTACAGCCTTGGCCAAAGTATTAGGCACCCCACAAACATTTAAACCACAAATTATGGATCAGGTGTTTTATGGCACGTGAAAATAACGGGTCCGCCATGTAACTTTTTTTTTCCACCTAGTGCTTATTTCGTGAATGGTAACACTTAGCTCATGTCTGATTTGACAGATAATTAGTTTTATCCTTCCGCTGAACGAATATGGTTGTGTATACGCTTGAACAACGCTGGGAAATATTGCGACATTATTTTGAAAATCATGGTAATGTTGCAGAATGTGTGCGAAAATTGCGTACGGATTTTGGAAGAAGAGAAGCACCGTCAGCTCTGTATGTTCAATATCTCGTGAAAAAAGTGAAAGAAACTGGCATCCTCATCGATAAACTAAAGCGTGAAAAGCCAAAAACAGTGCGTACACCCGAGAATATTGCTGCTGTGGCAGAAAGTGTGCGTGAAGCGCCATCAACATCAATTCACCGTCGTTCTCAACAATTGAACATTTCGGAGACATCATTGAGACGAATGTTGCATAAAGACCTTGGTATGACGCCATACAAAGTCCAATTGGTTCAGGAGTTGAAGCCAACTGACCATCCAATGCGTTTTCGCTTCGCTAAGTGGGCCTGCGATTGACTTACAGAAGATGCCGATTTTGCCAAAAAATCATCTTTTCAGATAAAGCTCATTTTGATCTTGGCGGGTATGTAAACAAGCAAAATTGTCGCATTTGGGGCACAGAAAACCCGCACGCATACATTGAAAAGCCGACGCACCCAAAACGAGTCACTGTTTGGTGCGGATTTTGGTCCAGAGGCATAATTGGGCCATTTTTTTTCTAAAATGAGCAAGGAGTGGCCGTTACAGTCAATGGCGATCGTTATCGGGCCATGTTGAACGAATTTTTGTTCACAAAAATTTAAGAGGAGGATATTGGCAACATTTGGTTTCAACAGGACGGCGCTACATGCCACACAGCCGAAGCTACACTCGATGTTTTGCGCCCTGTTTTTGAAGATCGCATTATCAGCCGCAGAGCTGATGTCGTTTGGCCACCTCGGAGCTGCGATTTGACACCGTTGGACTATTATTTGTGCGGTGCCGTCATAGATAAGTGTTACGCCGACAAGCCAGAGACAATTGACGCTTTAACACATTCTCTGCTGAATTCTTTATGCAAACGCTTCTTTATGCTACACCCTTACCGACCCTTTTTTTTACGATGTTTTCGAAACAATAGAGATGCCAACGAACGCACATGTGCGCCGCGCCGCACTCGAAGAAAGTTATGAAAACACGCATGTGCGTCTGCCGCACCGAATGTGTTAAAGGACAATATTCGTGAAGCCATTGGTGAAATACAGCTGCACACAATCGATAATGTGCTTAAAAATTGGACCGATCGTGTAGGCTACTGCATGGCCAGCCGAGGCAGCCATTTGAATGAAATTATTGTTCATTATTAACCGGAAGGATTGTACTTTCAAATAAAAAAAGAAGTTTGAGAAAATATTCAGTAGTTTTTTTTATAGCATTTTCAAAAAAAAAAGTTATCTGGCGGACCCTTTACTTTATCTATTGTTTTAATTAACGTTTGAATACAGTTCATGGGATATTGTTTAACAGATAGCTTTGTTCTTATATACTTTATTAGGTGCACGTGTTTTATGAGGGTGCCTAATACTTTTGGCCAAGGCTGTATATATTTTTAAGTTTTATACCTTGGTGTAAACGCGGGGTAGCGCTTATTCTAAAACAGTACCCAGTCGACCGCGCCTGCTCGGGTGAGAATAGAGAAAAAAAAAAGAAATGACACCTACCTACAGAAATCGTAAACCTTTATATTACAACAAATATTTAAATAATATATGATGATAGGATGAATCTATAATTATTCAATACCACCAACTGTTCAAAAATAAATTATAAGTAGATATCTACTACATATTATCAGTTCGCTTGGATCACAGTGAGAATCGGGAGTGGAAATGTCCATCAATCTATCTGAGTTGATTGGCAGGCGGATTTGCAATCGTAATGGATACGGACAGTTCCCTAAAAGTGGTTGTTGCTTTTCATATTCTTGATTATAGCTGCGCTAGCCTTAACACGACTAGGATGACCGATCCTAGTCGTAACGTGCGTCATTGTAAAAATCCTCCTTCATCAATCATCACTTCAGTTAGTACATTGACCGCACACTACAGACGGGCCGCGCACCGCACATTTTATATAAATATTGCAATATCTATCCACTCACCAGATACGAATGTAAAAAAAAGGTATCAAACTGGCTTCAGAATAAACCATATGATACACCTCAATCACGTACACGCATAGTCTACTCACATAATTACACACACACACACACACACACACACACACACACACACACACACACACACACACACACACACACACACTTTTCACAATAATAACGGATAATTATAATTATTATATGTATAACATCAATCACGTGAACACGTTCCGCTCAGTAGCTATGTATGAAATTGTAATAGATTAATAACTGCGAGGGCCCTGGTACCCTTAACACAAGTTTAATCTTAATTTGGGTACCAGAGTTCAACAAAACTAGCATTTAAATAGTTTTCTGTGTAATGCTTGTGTTTTTATGTGTGTATTTGACTGCAATAAATAAATATTATTATTATATTATTATTATTTTTGTTTGAAAATGAATTGCGCCGCGAGGAAAGCTGAACGGATGCGTACACGTCTCCATACAAAATCGTAGTTTTCTATGGGCATAAGCTGAATAGAGCTGAATAAGTGTGAGTAGTCTCTAAGGAGGCGTTCATTAATTACGTGAGGCGATTTTGGCGATCTTTCGACCACCCACCTTGATGAGATGCCGTTACATTTGGCTGGATCGCATAGGGATGCGGTCCAGCCAAATGTAACGGCATGAGGGAGGGCCCTCATCTCACTTGAGATTTTCAAAAATGCGTAGGTATTTTTAGTGTAAATAAGTTAGGTAATCTATGCTTGATTGCGTAGGATTTCTATACAAACATTATTTGCTTAATTATTTTTCATAATATATACTTACTTATTTTTTATAATAAATTACTCAGTTTTCTCGCAATGTTCACTATTTCTTGCGAAAAAAAAATTACGTGATATTTGGTGAGACCCCCTCTCCCCCACGTGAGGTTGGGTGAGATTCGTCTCAACCCCCTCCCCCTACACGAATCATGTAACTAATGAACGCTCCCTAACAACCGCACGGGTCAATTCATCAAATTATGCTACGTTTGCCGGGGTTGGTCCGTGGATGGGTGACCATCTTTACATACCGAGACCCCTCCGTGCGTAGGAGAGTACGTAAAGCCGTTGGTCCGGCTGTAATTCGTGGATCTTCGACAGTCGTTACGAATCATCAGTAGCCCGACAGTCTGACATCCAGTCTTACCAAGGGGTATCGTATTACCCAGTAACTGGGTTGTAGAGGTCAGATAGGCAGTCGCACCATATATAAAATACTCGTACTCAGCTACATCCGGTTAGACTGGAAGCCGACCCCAACATAGTTGGGAAAGGGCTAGGTAGATGATTTTACTTACCACATATCATTATACTCCTTAACGCTCACTTTCAAAACATAAATTGCAAAACTGTTATCTGAAGAATTTAAAATCATATCGGTTGTGGTTGTTATACAGAATGAAATTTAATTCATGGGCAATTTTTTGGGTCATTGTACTCATCATTATGAACAACTTTTACAATCAAACAAAACAAAATCAGCTGTTCCGTACATTTTGACGAGTTATGAGAACATAAATGTATGGAACAGCAGATTTTTTTTTTCACGATTTCAAGTTTGGTCCCATAGTAAAAGTTGTTCATAATGATGAGTACAATGACCCTTTAAAATATTGCCCTTGAATTCAATTTCACCCTATACTGTGGGCTTCTGAGAAGCCCTAAATACGATAAATGTTCGTACCTATCTACTGGTGGTTTTAGATGCTTTCATGTATTAAACTTGGCACCCTCAATGTAGTTGTTATTTTAAAAGAGCTTTTCACTAAAATTAAATAGCGTCCCAAAACAAAAACAAAGTGGGTAACCTTGTCGTATTTTTTCTAAACCTTGACTAAGAGTCAGACACCAAAATACTGAATTTTATTTCAACTACCAAAATATTCGATATTTTTTGAAAGGCGGAAGACCGGACGCCAGATTGTTTAAAAACTGTAAAAAACATGCTGGACAAAAAGTTTATTACGTAAATCATCGCAAATTGATCATAAAACATTCTGCATTTTACATTGAAAACTATTTCAATTCATGAATAGGATTGACTTCCGGTTGCCCGTTGACGTCACTGTAGTATTTATGGACTACCCACTATGACGAAGGCGCTGGCATAAACGATCTTGAGGGAAATGGCAATTATTACAGCGCTGTGTACGTATATAGACGCATCATTATTTATATCTCAGAGTAGAATTACTCGATCTGTTTGATGTTATCCTAATGATAAATAATAATGTTTTGCCACCTCTTGATAAATTCCGCTACAGTCATCGGATAGTTTCGTGTATATTCTTTAATATACCTTTTTTTATTTATCTAGTAGGTAGTGTCTATACTGAGATTGTGGAACACACCCTTGCTCCTATTACGACAACGAGGATATGATAACATTTTTCCTATGGCATCAGCCATGGCTTAGGCCTCTGATTCTCTAAATGTCCACTGCCGATTTTCAATTACCAATACTTTACCCTGCACGTGAGAAATTGACTTTCGTCCGTCACACATCGAGTAGTAGTTAACCAGCGAGTCGTGGCACAAGGAAATGGCGGCAAATTAAAAAAAAAATCTTATGCTGGCAACATGAAATATATACCTAGTCTGAAAAAAAAGCGATTTGTTACCTTAGTATTTTTATGTTAATTAGGCAAGTAGTTTGTTGATATGAGCAGGAATGTAGGATTGTGATAACATTTCATGTTGCCAGCGGATGATTTCTTGCTGCCATTTCCTTGTTCCACGACTGGCTGGCCAAGCTCAGACTACAATATCGGTTTTTAGTCATTTTATTACAAGGAATTTTTTCGCCAAAAACCCTCGGAACCAATGGAACTTACTACAGTAGATTGTAACCTTTTTTATTGGTATTACAGGATCCTTAGACGCCGACGAACATGAAGAAGCCGTGGGCAGATACTTCGAGTACCTATCAGAAGATAACCCTGTGAAGTTCGGAGTAAGCGGTGACGTCATGGAGGAGTTTGTAAAAGCGGCCAAGGAGTGCACTAAGAGTGTGCTCAGTTAGCCGCACTGTGATGTGATCTGTTATATTGTGTACCTGACGTTAAATATTATTTGTTTGTTTTATGGTTGACGTTTTATTTCACCACTTCCCAAGATATTTATAACAAAACATCACGTCTGTATTGCCCGCAGTACCAAGTTTCAACTTAATCGGTCCATTAGATTGGGAGCATATCGGCTGTGACAGATGGACAGACAGACAGACACACCGAGTGATTCTATAAGGGTTCCGATTTTTCCTTTTGAAATACGGAGCCCTAAAAATTCTGAAATAAGTTATTATATGAGGATAGAATGTAATTGAAAACCGCCCGCTTCCATAGCCCCCGATTCCTCGGAGCTCGAACTTTATAACCAAGCAATAAAATAAAAAGTAAGTTAAAAAAACTAACACCCGACTACTAAAAAAACAACTCTAAAAATTATGAAATAAGGAAAAATTCTCATAAGACAAAAAACGACAAAGACAGACAAATTAAAAATCCGGAATCGAAGTCGGAATCCGGAGCGAGTCAGGATTTTAAATTAGTCTCTTATTCTAATTTGAGATGAGAATATTTCCTTGTTCTATACTTTTTAGAGCGTGATTTTTTAGTAGTCTGGGATATATTAATTTCGTGGTATATGTATTTGCATAGCCGATTTATTTATTTTTTTTTTATTATTTTTTTAGCTAACAATATATATACTTATTTTTAAATGTTCTAATTAAGCTCTTTTATTTGATACCCAACAAAGCATCTTAATAATTGTTTTTAGTTCATGACTGGAGGGCGACATATTCAATTTAATGTGACCGTGTGACGTCACATAGCCTATAATCAGCGGACGATTAAGACGCTTACAACGATATCCCATTAGTCAAATTGTGATAAGGAGTTTAGAAGTTATGAGGGAACAGATGAACATACAAACTTGTATACATACATACATACCGGTCAAAATTATAACCCTCCTTTGCTTCGCCGTAGTCGGGTAATTAGGTACCTATATGAAAAGATGGTTGAAACACTTCTCTTAATACCTAGTTAATCGTTAACCTCGTCACACAAATCGTTCAAGGCCAAGGAGATTATAAATCGTGTAAGGTAAATAATAAATAAATAAATGAAAATTTTACTAACAAATGTGGGTACAATTCATCTATCCTAATCATAAATACAATGCACAAAGTTTTGAGTAGATATTTTAAAGATAGAGTAAACGACGATGCCTGTGCTATAGTTTGACCAAGACCGCTGTACCGCGCCTTAGGAATGCGCGGCGAGGCGGGGTGCAGCGTTGACGAATGAGCGGCCTGCACTGCCCCCCGTCTCGCCGCGCATTTACCTACGGCGCGGTACAGCGGTTATAAGCGGTATTAACTGTGTGACAGACACCGGCGTCTGTCACACAGTGTTGTTCTAGAAAATAACTTGTCGAAATTCCCACACTAATTAAAAGTAATGTTACGATACGATACGATACTTAGATACGAAAAGAACGTAACATCAGCCCCTTTATTAACAGACTTCAAAAAAGGAGGTTCTGTATTCGACTCGTATCTAAGTATGTTTGTATGTCCGCGAATTTCTCAAAAACTACTGAGCCAATTTTAATGATTCGTTCACTAGCATGATCTACATACTTCCAGGAAAGTTTTAGTATATAATACATTAGATAATTATTCTTATGTATTAAGTTATATGTACTGTATCTCCGGCATTTCTAAGCGGATCTTGGCGATTCTTCTTTTCGTCCGAATTGTGCTTATGTAGACAACTAAAAATGGAAAAATAAATTTACCTAAAAAAAAGTAAAAACCGACTTCTAAGCCTAAAACGAATAAAATAACTTTCAATAAAAAAAACCTTAACAGCTTTTGAAGTCGGTGTCGTCAATTCTTCAATGCACCTTAGCTTGGCACCGTTTTCAGATGCTGTTAAGTTTTTTTTATGAAAGTTATTTCATTCGTTTTAGGTTTTTGAAGTCGGTTTTTACATTTTTTTTTAAGTAATTTTTATTTATAAACGTTGCATAGAGTCGAGAGACGTTTAAACGACAAAAATGTACGGTGAAACGGTCGCTAATCATTAGTTACATTTATAAACTCCTAGGTAAGTACATACATTATTTTGCAGTCAAACAACAGCGCCTATATTTCGTTTTCGTAATTCGAGTTTTTGGTAGGTACAGTTAGCAACAAAAGACTATTAGAGTTTTTGGTAGGTACAGTTAGCAACAAAATACTATTAACACTTCAGTTTTAATTATTGAGCAAAATATTTAATTATAATTGCTACAGAAGTAAAATCCAAGGAATAACTCTTAGTTATTTTATGAAATCCTAAAACTCAGTTTATGACACGAATAATTTTGTATCAATTTATGTAAAAGTGACAGTGTTAATGGCTTTTTACACTTTTTTTATACTGCTACAAGCACAGACTACAATATAATGCTACAAGGATCTTTTGGCGCTCGAATGACATTCACAGGGGGCGCTGACAGAAAAAACAAGATGGCGGCGTTAGCTCCGATTTTGGTCACGTCGCGCCATATGATCTTTATACAGCTATACCTACATCGGTAGGACATACGATAGACTTAAAAACTGTCCAGAGAGAAGCTACAATTATTGCTACTACTTAATGAATAAATTAGGTTAGGAATAGGAAATAACAGGTGCTAGGTACAGTCACGAACCGGCATTGTTGAGCCACTAGCTTATCATCTTAACTTGGTTGTGTTACACGAATGCCGACCTTTTCTCGTTATTGAAATGTCACATGTCTAATTTCACGGGCGGCATTCGTGTAACACAACCAAGTTAAGATGATATGCTAGTGGCTCAACAATCTGACTGTTCCTTAATCTGTCTCAATTGCATGTGTATTCCCGACCTTATATCTGTAGGTGAAAGCTTAAGGACCTTAAGGGGGAAGTGTCAGGGTAGCCCGTTCTTACGTTTTTTGTAATTTACAAGTCGGTATTATATTGTACGTTGATCAAATTATAATATGCGGTCGTAACAAGTATCTATTTACATAATTAGAATCATTAAAGTGATCAATACAACTCTTTAAGACCAGGTAATCCCAAAAAATACTATTTCATGAAATCTTGACATTTTAGGATTATACTAACTTAAGGAGTTGTATTACTGATTTTATTGTATATAATTCTGTAAAAACATATTTGTTACGGCCGCAAATCATACTTTATTTAACATACAACTTAATACTGACTTGCAAATTGCAAAAAACGTAAGAAAATTTGAATTTAGCGGGCTACCCTGACGCTTCCTCCTTAAGGCAGATATTATAAATTATTCAGTAGAGCTCATTAAAGATGTCTATAGGTACCCGAAATTAGATATTAAAATCGACCGTGTATAAAAAGTAAATAGTGTATCGTTGTACAAAAAAATTATGATTATGAAGGTTTATTAAGGTACTTAAGGTTTTTTGACAAATATTGTTCCTTAAGGCTGTAAAAATAAAAATGGACTTAAGGTCCTTTAGCTTTCACCTACAGATATGCGAATTCTCAAACGCAAGTCGACGTTAACTTAGGCTCTTACTGTCACTTTGGTGTAGGTAGTATTGGAGCGTAGCGACTAGCGACATACGTATGACTTTGTAAAGTTTATATGTCGACATACGTGATCTATGTATTGTGTCGGCATTGCGAGACAATCGAAATTTCGATTTCGAAACGATGTCGTTGAGAATTCGCGGGTTATAGCCGTAGAAACTCTTAGCTCGAGTGATAATTTGATATAAGTAGTGTGAAGTTCATGACACTTCGTAACAAAACTATCACATCTAAAAAAAGCAAGTAATAGTAATTGACATTTCACTATAAATATAACATTAAAATGTCGAATCTGCCCGTGCCAACGTGGCTGCCAATATCGGCTGGCGCACTACCAAGTGCGGTGTACTCCGGTAAAAATAAACTTCGGTAATTCCTTTACAAGTGTAGTTTATCAAAATTTGTGTTTGTGAGAATGAGTTCAGTGCCCAACCGGCCCAACGTCAAGTTGGCCAAACTTTGGTACAAATATACATCGGAACCGAGAGAGAAGCCAGAAGAAAAAGTAGAAGATGTCGCAGTTCCACAAGAAAAAAAGGATTACGAAGCGTATCCTCCTTATAATTTCTCGTGGTTTATTGAAAACAAAATCGCGGCTATGGGATTCCCACAAACAGTGGAAAACCTCAACTATTTAGTGGATGTGGGAGTTAATCACCTTGTCACGTTGTCGCCAGAGAGAATCCCGCCAATTTTGGAGTGCGAGAAAAAGTTGAAATGGTCCGAGATAAGGATCAAGGAGTTCGGCGTTCCAACTTTGAAACAGATTCTGAAGTTTATTGAGATTTGTGAACGCGCCGATATAAGAGGAGAGGTCAGTTTTTGAACTATTATTTTCTGAAAAACACAATTATTTCTCATTGAAGCAAGTTTCCCTCTTAGTGGTTTCTAGAGTTCACGTTATTTATTTAAGTACTGTTTATTTACCTACTCAAAGGTAAGAAACTGTTGTCTTAAACTCATTTGTAGTACAGTAACAGGCACTAGATGGCGTTAGTTGCGACACGAACTTCACTGTTTACCCAATGTGTGACTGTCTATATAAACCATAAATACTGGTTTGTTTGGGACTAGATTGTTACGAAGTCGAGTTTCACGCAAAATATTTACCACCAGTAGTAACTACGCTAATGATAAACTACTTTATCTACACTCATATGGTAAAGTTCTGATTATGAATTCAAAAATAGTAGCATAATGACCAGACCTCGTTATCGTCGAGGCAAAACAAAGAATACGTGACACATACAGTTATTTTCAAGTTTAGTGCCTATCAAATTATACACTCCCAGAGACGTGCTTTATGAACATAAGAAATAAAAACTTTATTCACATATTTGACAGAGTCAGAAACATGTGACAGTTGCCCGTTTTGAATTGGAACACTACGAAATGTCATTATGTACAGACGCCAGCACATCAAGCTACTAGAATCTGTCAGATTTCTTTAATAGATTTTCGTCTTTATTGCTAAGGCATTAGGTTCAAGGTTGATTGAGAAAATCTGACAGGTTCGGATAGGTTGACCTGCTGGCGTCTGTACACTATCATACCACAAAAGACCACAAAAGGATTCCTACGGTGGCGAAAGCTCATTGGAATGTCCGACTAGTTATTATAAGTAGGTACACTTATGTAGTTATTAATAAAACGACATGGGAATTGGTTCATATTTTCATTATGTAGGCAATGATCATAAGTGTTAAAAACAAACAAACCGTTAAAAAAATACTGTGTGTAGACACCTAATATAAAAAATGTACTCTCTGGTAGACACCCTTACCGACCCTTATTTTACTACCTATGTTTTCGAAACAAGTAATAAGTAATCAAGTAAAAACTAGTACATATCGGAAAGTCTGTTTTTGTTTGATTGACACTTCGGTTTAATTAGTCTATGATTTCTTTATGCCCCGAAGATAACGAGATCTGATAATGACAAACTTTATACAAGTACAGACGCTAGCACTTCAAGCTACCCGAAACTGTCAAATTTTCCCAATGAACCATGAACCTAATGTTTTGGCGATAAAGTTGAAAATCTATTAATACATTATCTGCTTAATTATTAGCGAAATTTATGCAAACGCTACTTTATTCTACACAAATCCTATGTGGCAAACGCTGGGGCGCGTTAAAAAATACTGTGTGTAGACACCTAATATAAAAAATGTACTCTCTGGTAGACACCCTTACCGACCCTTATTTTACTACCTATGTTTTCGAAACAATAGAAATGCACAATGAATGCACAGGTGCGGCGCGCCGCACTCGAAGAAAGTTACGTAAATTGTATGGACGCGCATACGCGCCGCAAGCACATGATTAACGTCCGAAAACGCGCATGCGCGTCGGCCGCACCTAATGAGAAATTGGACAGATTGTAGTAGCTTGATGTGCTGGCGTCTGTACAACTCAAACAAAATTAAAAAGTTTTATTATGATACAGATCTAGATTTATTAACAACATTATGCTATAAAATACGGAACCCTAAATAACTTTTTTTCTATTAAAGTACACTTCGGATCGACCAAGGAGTTTTCAATTCGATTTTTATCATTGTATATGTGGACCGCATTATGGCGTATGCGCAGTTGACCGAGGAAGCTCCGTAAACCACGATACTATGGTTTCGGAGCCATTATTGAGTTTGTTTACTTTTTGCTAAATTCGGTTTATTATTCAAATAAGTAACTACCTATTGCAAGAGTGAAAATAAAGTAGTGAATGAAACTGCACATAACTAGTTGATAGTGTATCGTAGATGAAACGGTTTCATAAACTACTATTTCAGCTTTTCATAAGAGTTAATATATACTACTATTCCGATTTTGATTTTTTGTTTGCTCAAAAATTAAGATTTTATTCAAAAACTGACGTGTTAATCGACTGTTGTTGACCGTACCGAGCCAAACCCATTTTTGTTCTCAATATTACAGGTGGTAGGTGTCCACTGCAGGCAAGGTCGAGGTCGTACGGGCACCTTACTGGCATGCTATCTGGTACACTTCCAGGGAATGGCGCCGGAACGAGCTGTGCTCACAGTTCGGGTGAAAAGACCAGGTAATATTTAAAACCTACTTTTTTTCTGGTTTGGAATAGAACGCAACGGCATGCTGATTTTTTTATTTAGTCTACTCTGTCTGATTACAGATAGACTGACTGTCTGTACTATCTATCGAACGGATAAATTAAAAGTTATATCAGAATTAATATGGCATTGACATTATCTGCTACAAAAAGAGAAAAAAGAACAGCACGCACTAAATTGACCCTCATATAAAGCCAAGTTCCTAGGAGCATAGTATCAAAAAGAAAAAAAAGAAAATTAAAAAAATCAACACTTCTTTTCAGGTTCTTGCGAAACCTACGAGCAAGAAAAGGTCGTATGCCACTACCACGACTGCCTGCGAGGAACTATCGAGAAACCAGACTACCGCCTAGCCGACGACAAACTTTATTTCGACTTCTCCATGAAATACATGTACAACGACGAAGAAAAATCAATTCAAAAAGAAAAGGCAGCTGACGTAACGGAAATCCAAGATGGCGACGATTGGGACCATAAAATTGTCAATCTCGGCGATCCCAAAGAAGAGAAACATGTAAAAATAAAACTTCCAAGGAAAAAAACTAATGCAATGGTGATCAATCATAAGATTTATTTTTAAATTCAATTATTTACAATATTTTTCTGGTTTTGTTTATTTATTTTTTCTTTGAATAAAAACACAGTTTGTTAATTTTCGTTTTCTTATTATTAACACTATTTTTAGTGAATATCATGAACAGTATTATGCATGAGCATGACTGTATGTAACATAATGTATAGCATAATATATCGTGTATGTTCTATTGGATGAGCGGTATGTTAAAATCTGGAATCATCAAAGTCAAAAAGTGCAAAATTCCAACAGTATTATTTCTATATTGTTTTAATGTAGCTGCACCTTTGATCATACATATAATAAAAGTTTAGAAGCAAAAATAAATAATGAAATTTGCTCAACTGAACCTCATTTTTAAATTAAATTAAATACAACAATTACGCTTTTCTCTGTATATGGCAACCCAGTAGCCCAGGTTGTTGCCAAGGCCTGGGAACAACTGTCAAACTGACAGTATTGTGGTCTCTCTTTACTCTGACGTTTACTCTTTGACCCACAGAGTGCGCCACTATATTATTAATCTGAGACATGTCTTGAAAGTTCTGGTGGTTGACCGAACCAAATTGAAGGATTTCATCATTTTCTTGTAAGCCCTGGAAAGTGAGAGAAAATTTTATTAGTATAGTGTCTTTTGCTAGTCGCTCCAAAAACAAGAATGGCTGATGTGGGCGATAAGACAACTAAGCTGAAGTGGGATTGGGAGGGCCATGTACGTAGGATGCATTGGTACAGATGGGCCAGAGTCGTCACGCAGTGGGTGCCAGAAGATAGGTGTCTTCGGTGAGGGAGACCTAGGAAATGTTGTCGATGGCGTGTTAATGGCGTGATGTATGTGGCATGCTGGTGATGAGGTGTTTAATGGGTGATTGGCCGGAGAAGCAAACACACAGAGAGAAGTGTTAGGCTGTGGGGGAGAGAGGTTTGCCTACCAGAGGTACATGTTGATTATTAAATTAAAATAAACTATTACTATTCTACTATAACTTCAGCCCAGATTCGCACAGGCGCTTTATCAACACATGTTAAAAAGTGCTAGAATAAAACATTTAGGAACAAATGGTCCTTACCATTTGTTGGCGCGAAAGCGCTTTTTTATCGCGCGTTGAAAAAGCAACCGTGTGAATCAGCCCTAATGTCTGTTCCTGAATATGAGGAGATCCCAGAAAATGCTTTCAGAAAATGAAAAAGAAATTCAGAAAGAATAAATAAAATTATTCCTCATCATAAACTTTTAGTAACTAAAATTGTATGTACAGTAGAATTATTAACATCTTTATTTCAGTTTCTTGTTATTGGCAAAACAACAAGAGCAAAATGTTTCTACATTTTCCATTACGTGAGTTGCGTTTTACAATAGCATTTGAATAGAAAAATATATGTATATATATATGCCTCAACTTGAGTACCTCCTCTTTTTTTTCATTGGTGAAAAATAAGACAATGTGCCATATTCTTGAGATAAAATTCATCTGGCGATTGATAAATCAGCCCTTTGAAGAAAATAGATAAGTATTTTTATCTAAACTTACAGCAATGTCCGCAGGTGACCCATCGCTTACAAAACCAACTACGGCAAAGGCTTGGTCATCCTCAACTACACGAGGAATGATGTCACCATGGCTGGTCCCATTTGAGTGACCGTTGGTTGACGTAGCAACATTCACCGATGGCCCTTCACCATTTGAACCAAGTAAGTCTTTGTGCACCTCTGCAAGACCCCTTTCAATGGATTTCATGAGGCTTTTATGATCATTTTGGAGACCTGTAATTAAATATTTTCGGAAATTACAATTAAATACTTAGTATAATAATTTAAACTTGTTAAGAAACAAAAACTGTGCAAAAGAAATTATATTTTCATACTTTTTCAGTTTGATTTACATACTGAATGTTTAAAAGATTTCCACATAATCCTGTAGCATATTCAGGCTTATTTGGTAGTTCAAGTGACTTAAGCAAGCTTAGTAAGTTAAGTGCTCTAGGTTCAATAGTTTTCAACCGCATGAAATAATCGAGTGGTAACGAACACCTTTCAAAACTGCTTAGTCATACTATATGTGTGCTTCTACTGGAGATTATCTAAATGAAGTACTTACAAATTATACGGTGCCTTGCATGTCTGACCTTATAGACATCAATATCGTTCCGAGGGAAACCTTCAGCGTCGACTAGAGGGTCATGCATGCCAACATTGTTAGTCTCCAATACAGCTGTATGTTCTCGAATTTCGTTCTCGATTCTGTCTTTTTCTTGAATTAACTTCATCACACGATCCCTGGCGGGTCCATCCATGTTGATTCCTACCATTTTACTAGGTACTTTCTCTTTCTAATGAGTTTTATGCTATTTTTAAGAATATTTTGATGTTTTTTTTTTTCGGAATCACAAAAACAGAAAATGGTACTTTGACACTGACAGAAATGTTGCCCTACTGTTAATGCTTTGGTTAATACGTTATACAATATTATGGTTACATGTTACGGTTATTCGTTATTTGAGGGCGTTATTTTATTGTTTTTATTTTCAAAAGTGATATGGAATACCTTCACCGTCAAAATGTTTGAGTTTTGACATTAAGTCTGGCTGACTCGCAACCCAGAGCAGACAGGCTTCATAATGTGGTCCCACCACGGCCCGTTTTCTCATAGTCCAGATCGCGACAGGCCAAGCCGACAGACCGTGGGAACCGTCGCATCCGATGAGGCCTATGGTGGCCTGTCGTCAGGATGCTCGGCATGGGCCGCGACAGGCCTCGCCAGACGTAACAACGCCTGGCACAGTCTGTTAGTTAACGTGTAGTGGTATGGAACCACACATGCACACACATGCGCTTAAGTGCCTATAACTTCGCATGTCTGCGAAGTTCAACAGTCAGTCAACAGTCAACAGTCGTCAGTCGACGTCACGACAACACGCAACACTGTCGTTACCTACCGCGTCTTTCGCGTCATTTCATAATTGTCATACAATCAGTTATTGTACCGTATTAATTTTAATATCATTTTATTAAACTCATGTGTACCACTAAATGAACATTTAATTTCATAGAACCTAAATCACGTCCCAACAAAAGTTCTATATTGGTGAACCCGACGTGATTTTAAAAATACGGTTCTGCACCCGCGATTGTAACTGCATTTCATACAGACTTAGAACATCTTTAGTGTTGTTACTGTGAACTGTTTTACAAACTTTCGAAATGTCCAACCCTACCACTGCTGCTGCCGCTGACTACAAAATTACTGTCGAGCCTGAGCACACAGCCACCATGGCTGGCGCCGCTCCTGGCAGCGTCTACGCACCTCAGCAAGCTGGTCCGTGTTATACCATAGACCAGCACCAGCCGCCAGAGACGGGGACGATCACCATCAACTCCCGCATCGCCGACTTCTGGGCAGCGCGTCCACGACTATGGTTCCACCAGTTCGAGGCCATAATCGGTGCACAAAAAGCAGGTGACTTACACAAATACCAACTAGTTATAGCTAAGTTAGGTCGAGACGAATTGGGTCAAATTAGTGACATTCTCAAGAACCCGCCCGCGAACGGTAAATATCAAACAGTAAAAGACAGATTAATTTCGGCATATGAAGAGTCTGAGTCCAAGCAACTACATACGTTACTTACGAAAGTCGAGCTAGGGGATCAACGACCCACTCAACTTCTTCGTAAAATGCGAGAACTCGAAAGCAGATCCTCCAAGACGCCTTCGTCAATTAGATTTTATTTCTCAGTTTTGCAACAAAATTGAGTTAAGGGCGAGCTCAATAACGCCGCCGATGCTCTTTCAAGAATAGAAGAGATATATGTGCACGATATTTTCGATTATGAGCAATTATACAAAAGCCAAGTCGAAGATACGCAATTAATAATGCTAAAACAAAAACCTAACTTGGAATTTAAATTGTTCCGCATGCCATACGCAAATCAAGAGCTTACATTCGAAACATCAACGTCATCAGCGCGACTTTATTTACCGTCGGAGTTTCGAGAAAAAGCGATTTCAAGTGTCCACGCTCTTAACCACCCTGGGGTAGCCGCTACGCGTCGCCTTATCGCGCAGCGCTATTTTTGGCCCAACATGAATACTGACGTTGCAAGCTTTGTAAGAAGTCGCATTCAATGTCAGAAATGTAAAGTACAAAGGCATACAATTACACCTCTAGGAGAGTTCGAAAAATCAGACTACGTGTTCATTAAAAACGAAGTTAAACGTTCGTTAACACCACCATACGACGGCCCTTATAAAATCCTCGAACGAGGCAATAAACATTACGACATTCAAGTAGGTTCTCGAAAAGTTACTATTTCTCTCGATCGTCTCAAACCTGCTTATGTTATAACTAATGGCCCTGCACTTGAGTCGTCACCACATGAAGTTTTCGTTTCACCAGAAACAAAAGCAAACACACCGGTTGGAAGTGGAGCCCAATCGACACCACTTGACAAATCTGAGCCATCTGTCACGACTAGATCAGGTCGCATCGTGAAAAAGACCGTGAGATTTGCCATTTAAAACATTTTTTGTCGCCAGTCCCAAAGCAATAAAAATGTCAATGTGAAATTTGAAGTGCGGTGAAGTGTTCTGTGTTTTTAAAATAGACCAACAAAACAAACAATTCTGTGGCGTTCTCACACTAATTATGTCAACTTATAACGTCATTATTTTTATGTTATCGTTACCACTTAGTTAAGTTAAAAACCTTTTTGTATTAAGTTGTTGTCAATTTATGACCAATGTATTTTAATTTTTTTACTAAATGTCTTTCTCTAGTTTAAGCATCCACTTGTGTAGTTTTGTTTTTATATACATTCTAAATGCCTCATGTTAGCAAAGTGTCTTATTGTTTCATTTAAGTTAGGTATACACTTTTACACTAAACCATTTTATAGGTATTTGCAATGTTTTACCTACACTTTGCTCATGTTTTTTTGATAATTATTTTTGTTTACCCTTTTAATAAATTGTCTTCATCAAAGGGGGGAGGACATGTAGTGGTATGGAACCACACATGCACACACATGCGCTTAAGTGCCTATAACTTCGCATGTCTGCGAAGTTTAACAGTCAGTCAACAGTCAACAGTCGTCAGTCGACGTCACGACAACACACAACACTGTCGTTACTTACCGCGTCATTCGCGTCATTTCATAATTGTCATACAGTAGACAGTGAACAGTAGTCAGTCGACGTCACGACAACATGCAACACTGTCGTTACCTACCGCGCCATTCGCGTCATTTCATAATTATCATACAATCAGTTATTGTACCGTGTTAATTTTAATATCATTTTATTAAACTCATGTGTACCACTAAATGAACATTTAATTTCATAGAACCTAAATCACGTCCCAACAAAAGTTCTATAAACGCGCCGTGAGACCGCGACTTTACAGAGATGACAAAATAAATATATCACCAGCCAGCCTAATAGAGCACGAACATTATGTAGAAGTCTGACAACCTGAAGTTGGTGGATAGGAACTCGTTGTTGACTGATTACAGGACATCATCCAAGTTTCATTCATTTTTGATTCAAATGTGAATGACAAGAAAAATTTTGCTGTAATTGGTTAGACCTTATCCGCCTGTACTTTTTTTTTTATTGTGGCTCCAAAGTTGTAGGGCCATTTATTTATTTATTTATTTATTTAATACTTTAAGCACACAAAATGTACAGAGGCGGACTTAATGCCATAGGCATTTTCTACCAGTCGACCTTTGGGTGATGCAGAGACAAACAGTGGTAGGTGCAACAGCGAGAGATGAGGAATAGATATATATTTAAATATAAAGATACATATAAATATAATATATACACCTAACTATATATAAATAAGGCCATTGGCCTTGATTTTATATTTTGTCTTTGAAAAATTGTTCTTTTCATACTTTTTCGAGGTAATGAATTAAAACGAAGTAAATGGAGTATATAAGGATCATAGCTGGTGACTTTCTGGCTGGTTTCTGCCTGCCCCCATGGGAAAAAACGAGATTGATCTGTCTGTGAAATATCCTGCCATGGCATTACATTTTGAAAATCTATACTTATATCACATACATATTGTATGTTATGGCGAATACGCGAACAACTTGGCGCGGGCGGGGTAGAGGATCTCTTTTAAAATAATTTAATGAAATACACTCACAGGCACAATTAACCCTTAAATGCATGATGACAGATTTATTCCTAAAAAAATATTTTTATTTTAAGATGAGGATTTTAATTAGTATTTTTAGTTAGTATTTTTTTTAGTTAGTAATGGGACAGACAGACACAGCATATTAACAATCAACTCAAGTTACAGAACCTATAAAAACTTGATAAAATCGATACAAATACGTAGTATCGTTTTCGATACAAGATGCATTTAAGGGTTAACCGCCCACCTATCTTTCGTCTCCCTGTTTGTTTACAGTAACTAGGCCTTATCCACTGTTTTATTTTTTGTCAAGTGGGCACTTTAGCAATAAATTATACGCTTAGCCCATAAAAAGCCTTAGCCCGTAAAATTGTGTCTCCAAAGCGTTTTTGGAATTTAGTCGTTGTTTGACATTGTCGCCAATACAACAATGTCTGTTAACATTTCCTGTTATTTTCTGCCATAGCGTGTGAATATTGTTTAATGATACTTTGTAATGTTCGTTTATTGTTTGTGACTAAAAAAAGCCACTCGATACAACTGATGCAGCTAAGGCAGTGGCGTTAGCTGACGGTGGGTTCAGCCAACGTCGCATCGCTCGTACATTCGGTGTACTTCGAACGACGGTACGGGGTGCCATCAAACGATTTCGGAAGACTGGTTCATACACCCGGCGGCCAGGTCAAGGCCGACATCGATGCACTTCAACCTGGAATGACCGCTTCCTTCTCAGCAACGTGTTGACAAATCGCTTATGCACCGCTACTGAAGCTCGCACGCGGCTTTTTCAGGTGGCAACTGCTCCCAAGTTATTGTCATAACTCATCACTTGCAGTTAGAAATTAACTATCAAGTTGCATCCTATTTTCACCCAACTACTCCAAGAGTAATGTTTTTAGAAATAATTGAGCATCAATACCTAGATTTTACCAACTATAACTTATATTTATGTTTTGGGAATTCATTTCTAGAATCTAATCTAAAAGACTTAGACTTGGTAAAAAAAGTAAAGTGTACTACAGCGCTTAATTCTATAGAAATTAAAATCGCATAACGCGTTTGATCGCGCTGAGAAAAGGGAGACTACCAAATTCTCTCCTTTGTAAGTCAAGCTTTCACAAAATAATGTGATGTGTAAAGGTAATTAAAAAAAAAAAAGAAACGACAAAATAATTGTTACTTTTCATTTATTTGATAGGTATTTTGTTACGAGATTTTAAACGGATGTAATGCAAAGATATCCTTTAATACAAAAAATATCATAAGCCTTTTAGTAGATTTGCCACGATTTTCCATAACAAATATAACAATGATTTAAATAAAAATGACCAGATTAATAATTTTTCGTAATAATAATAATTAAGCTTAACAACAAGGACAGATTTATATTAAAAAAAAAAAACTTACAAATAAATGGTGAGCGATGGTTAACATTTTGAAAGAGGTTACATTTTAAAGCAATTATTTCAATAAATATCAAAATATTCTTAGCGCAATATTAAACGATGTCTTTTACGACAGTGTACTTGATGTACTTATAAATATATCATCATGATCAGATTTTTGATTTTTGTAAAAATGAAAGCACCCTCGACTCTGGCGATAGTCGTCAGTGAGTTTCCATTTTCTGTCTAAAGAAATATCTGTTTCTTTTTCTCGACGAGATTGTGCAGTTGCGATAAATATATAAATTATATACAGAAGTGTATAAAACAGAAGAATTATCAAATCAAAAATCATGTCTAATGACAAAAAAGACTTAAAAATATGAAGGGAAACACATAATTGTGCATTACAAAAGAAAAAGTATTCTATTATCACCTTAACAGATTGAGGACGACGACTTTGAAACAACCTATCTAAACGAGTATCTGGCGAATATACGCGCAAGAATGCGATAGTCGCAAAGCCTTCACCAACAATCACCTATCTTCATTAATCCGTTAAACCAAATGGTCCCTAAGAAAACAATATTCAAATCGTCATCACACTTTACCAGTCTCTGTATAGAGACAATAATACGCATTTTACATACAAAAACATAGGTACACTAACAATTATGGCAACGTTGACAATAAATAAGAGAAAGTATTTTATTCACATCGACTAATGAACAAACATGTCCTGTAAATCTTGACAGCACAAATAAATAAAACAAGTAATTACGAAGTGCAAAAACTGGCGCGGCTTTTTAGAAAAAAATACAAGGCAACAAGTGCAGACTTTAAGTTTTACTAATACCATTATCTATAAATTGTTCTCACTTAAATTAAAAGCCATATTGGCGTATTTTTTTATTAAGCTTGGCTTAATTCGCGCGTAGGTTAATTTTATGTTAGTTATTAAATGTTGTCGGCACTTGCCTAGGCATGCGAGCCGCTCTGTCGTGGTAAAAATGTTAAAGGTGGGGTATATGATAATTTTGGCAATTGATTAAACATGATTTTGAATTGTATAGCATAACGTCGGAGCGACTTGCATAGCGTAGGTATTGTCCCCAACTTCATAATTTTGATATGTTCAGAACTATGAAGTGTGTGGGGGTTGGCGTTAAATTAATCGTCTAAAGTCGGAATGGTTCGCGTTTCTCCGTAGTTCGAGAGGATGCCGGAGTGCCGCGTCGTGATGCGGGCGTGGTCGGCGTGCCCGCGTCGGACGCGTCTGAGGGCTTCTTTAACAGCCTCGTCACTGCGGTCGGTTGACCTGACCGCACTGGCGTTGTGCTCCCCGAAGGTGTCCTTTGCCTGTTGTAAAATAAGATACGTTAGTAACATTCCTCCTAAGAATCAAAACATGCAAAGCACTAGTTAACTCTAAATAAAACGAAAGAAAAACAAAACATAAACCCATTTTTACCGCCAATTGTTCTACATTCAAGAAATACCGATAAAAAATTTAGACTACAAAGAAATAAAAAACAAAAGAAAAAGCACACTACATAATTTTAGTAGTTACCTATTAGTATTACTGTTAGTATGGTGATCCTTTAGTACTGGGATGCGACTTCTGCCGGGCGTTTGTCCTTCAGTAGAGGCAAACGACCCACTCCTATGTTGATGTTAGCGAGCACACAGACAGACATACAGAAAATTAGTCAGGACAACAGAAAAGGAAATATGTTAGATTGTCACTGCACAAGTATTAAGAATAATAAATATAATTTTAACTACCAATCGAAGAATATTTTGAAGTAGAAATACATGTATGTGCAGAAACAAAAATAGAAACAGAACATAAGATATAACAAATAAACCATAATTACATACCAATAAAGAAAGGTGTTAAGAGTATTGCAATATATTAAATAAAAATAAATCAATGTTTTTTGCGAATTTGATTCGCAAGAAAAAAAATACTGAGCACATTTTTCATTTCATTTTTTTTACGTACTTGATTTAAAATTTGTTCAATATTTATTGCAATACTTATGTTATTCAAACAAGACAATATAAAGGCCAATTGCATATAGTGAAAGTTTATGTACAGAGAAGCATGTCATATGAATGCTGGGATGGTGTGCGGTAAAGATTCCAAAATAGTCTGCAATAAAAATTGTCGACATTTTCGGTCACTTCTATATTTTATAGTGCAAAGCTATCTTTAGCCGTTAGTGCTTCAGGCGATGTTAGTATTATTGTATGCAGTGATATTATCAACAGATGACGTGTTCATAGTGCGATAAACAACTTGAGATGAGCGGATCCATGTTTCGGCAAGCAGATGATTTGACAGTTGTGAGCATGTTTCTGGCGATGATAATTATGTAGATATGTATGAAAACATAAATTCCAAAATTCAAAGAGCATCAATCAAAAATAATCGGGCAAAAACCGAAGCTAGCATTCTACAAGCTTGTACCCTTTGACGTCGCGCTGGGTCGGCTTTGACGCTTCTCCGCTCGACTCGCTTATATTACTCTCATATTCATTGTCGCTCGTCATTCCCGATATGCTGAACAGTGAGGAGTCGTCTTCGGGACTTCTCTGCTCTGACTTCCTCGAAGGGCCTTGGGAAGTGGGACTAGGTTCTTGGGAAGTTTCCCTCGAGTGCGATTTTCTAGATATTTTCAATCGCCTCTCAACGGACGGGGATCGGTGAGAGCGGTTCCCAACGTAAATTGGAATTTTAGTGGATCCTTGTGTTTGGAATGCTGGATGAGTATGGGATAAGGATTTGGGATGTTCGGACGCCATTGACGATGGCTGGGAATGTGTCGAGCTGTATTATTTTGTTTTCCATTTTGCATGCGGGAAGGAAAAAAGTATAATCATTTAGTTTAACGCTCTTGATAATTCTGTCGTTTTTGTTAGTAAAACCACACTGTGTAAAGCTGCTTAGATGGCTACTTGTAACATGCCTTTGGACCTCTTTGATACCAAACCTTGAATTAATTTTTTCCACCACCCTTTTTACATGTATTTTCATACATAATAAGATATCATGGGACATAACAAAGGACAATATCGTGATCTGGCCCAATACAGGTGCACCCAAACATGTCTAGACGTACCCTTGACGTCAGGACGTCACTACACCTAAAAACCCTCAAAAAGCTTAACGTGCTCAAAACTCATGTATCTTTGAAAACCTTTTTTCGGGCGCAATCTCATCTGTTAAAAATGTTAACGGTTCTAAACTTTTTACATTACCGTAATGTTGAATTTAATTTTAGCAAAAAACATGATTTTGTAAAGTTGTCGATCAAATTGCGTCCCCAAAACCAGATACACGTTGGACAAACAAGTCAATGGCGAACTCTGAGTGTGTACCTCACTAACGCCGGCACCGGTGACAATGTCGGAATACTGGATGTGCGGTACATCCCGCCGGTGGTATACCTGTCCGTGCGTATCAGTACACCGGTTATTTTACAGTATTTTTGCTACGTAATATGTATAAGGAATAAATGATTTTTTGGGGGATTTATACTAATAGTAATATCCTCCTGACCGTCTTTCGGTCATATATGCCAAACTCAACGGAGGCTAACCGACACAAGTGGGGGTGCAAACACGGGTGCACTCTCTCTTCCCTCACTCTGTAGTCCAAGGGAACGGCAATCCGATACGATCGGAGAGGGATCAGGGGATTTTACTTAGCAGCTCGAGACGTTTGTAATTGTATTTAGTGTCAAGTCTGAGTGGACTAAAAAAAAATGAATGTAGATAGATCGTCATGTTTATCATTCTCAAACCATTCCGTGTACCGTTTGTAATAAAAAGCGGTTCTTGAACGATACAAAATTCAACCATATCTACATTCACCAAAAAATATATTTATAAAAAAACAGTTATTTGAAGTAAAGTACCTTCCGCTGGCCGGGGTTAAGAATCCGGTTGGCGTACGCGGTCGGGATCCTCCGTTAGGTGTGGTAACACCGAGCTTGCTGGCGTTAGCAGCCGCGCGCGCTATTGACGTCTTGGTGTTCGTCACCCTTCGCATCGGGATGCGAGATGGTGTCGATACTTCATCTAAAGAATGGGGAAAGAAAGATTAAAAAAAGAAAATAATGACTGAAAAATATTAATAAGTTTACTAGAAGTGATTTTAGCTGGAGGTTGGCAACGTATCTCTAGTATCAGGGCCTCTAATTCAATATTGATGTCCTTTATGAACCTCGAATTTTACAGGCAGACTTGCTAAACCTTTCAAACATCTTCCTCCTGCCCATATCCACCTAACAAGCTCTCAACATTTTTGTAATAATCAAGATCCTATTTGTAGTTAAACTAACCTGTACTATCTAGAGAGAGATTTGATCCGTGCCTCGATGGTGGTTTGGATCCGGCCCGTGAGCCCGGCCTTGAGCCTGGTCTAGATCCTCCAGGTGTTAACGTTGACCTGTTAAAACACATTGAACTTTTTATAACAGTATAGAATAGATAGAATACTATTTTATATCTCTTAGGGCTAATTTGACAAAAGTCGGATATCTTTTATCCATGGAATAAAATTGATGACTGACAGTATTTTCGTATAAACTATAAAAAAATCAAAATTTATTTGAAGGGAAGACTAGGTAGGTAGGTATAAAAGTTTGGTCGAATTATCCCAAGTTTAGAAGAAATGTAAAATTTTGTTTTTTTTTATTAACTCACCTAGGCGCGCTGGGTTTCCTATATCTCGCTCCAAGTCCACTTGCCGCTTCGTTGTCGCTTAAGGAGTCAGGTGTACCAGCACTCAGCGAAGACCTTGACGCCCTGCCTGCTATGCCTCCCGCAGACATCGGCACGGAACGAGCTGTGCGTTCCCTTACCTATCATGAACATTTTATTGTTAATCTGCACTATACATAATCATATCCAATTAAGCAGCATACGCTGTATAAACTACTTCAAAATCTTTCGTGTCTATTTTCATGGTTAAGTGACTATTCAAAGCAAATATGATAATCAAATTGATACACAATTAACTATAATCATGCTACTCTAGCGGACTTGATGTTGTCTACATTACGTACAAATACGATGGGACTAACACAAATCAACAAATAATAACATAAAACCTCAAAAATGATTCGAGAGTGCAATCAACCGCGCCACTTTCACACTGCCTACATAGCATTACCCAATGATATCCTGGAGAGGGCTGGTAGCCGTGGTGGTGGCTATAGTGATGCGCACCCGGAGTCGTGGAACCTTGAGATCTTGAGTGGCTGTATATGAACGCCTGCTTAGTGCCATGTGTTGAACCGACGTGCAGAGGATACGAACACGGAAGCTCCTCCCGTTGCCGTAGAGCCTCAAATATAGGCCTCAGCTGCTCCATAAACTCTTCAGCTAAACGCACCAATACAAAACCGGGAGGCTTATTAAGGAAGGAACCGTAGAAAACGAAACAACTTGTTTTTGTCTTCATAGTGCCAATCGTTTTTTTTTTCCCGAAACGCGTTTGTTTACGACGAATTTTCACGTTGTTACTATTAGTCCACACGTTTAGTTGATCGCGAGTGAATTTTGCTGATGCGGGTATGATTGGGGACGAGCGGGATGGGTGAACGAAAATACATTACCAAAACATCCATAGGCGTAGACGTGCCACCTCTCCAATGCAGTGGATCCAATGAAATACACTAACAAACAACACCAAACACTACACGAGCCTGTGCGTCAATGCATAGCTTGAACACTAACGCAATACGACCAATCTCTACGAGCTCAACACATGCTGCACTCACGACAATGCACCTTGCAAATGGATGTACACAATCCATGTGCAAAGTTCAATCAGAAAAACAAAGCGAAAAAAGTTGATTCCCAAACCGATTGCTCCCTCCAACAACTACTGTGCGCTTTTTTATTTGTGCGAAATCAAAACTAAGTTCTATCCTGTAGGAGAGAAGATTTATTAAAGTATAGCGGTTTGAGTACTTACCTTTGTAATAGGTCCAGTGGACGGTGGTGTGTTTGTGTTAGAGCGGGGCGTACGCGGCCTAAACGCTGCCATGCTCTGTGACACTCCATCGGCCAGAATGAATTGCTCTCGCAGTTCGATGTTGGTGCGTCCCTTGGCTGCATGCGGGCGGCGTCCGGTGCGCGGGATAACAAACGGAACAGGATAGGACAGGGGCCAAAGAAAACCGTACGGTAAAAGGATAGGCAGAAAAATAACACCAAAAAGTGTTTAAAAAAACGGGACAGCGTGCATAGGTAGTGAGGAAAAGAAAAAAAAAACAACAAACAAATCAGAACATGTCAACATAAACAAACATAACAGTTGTAAAAAAATGGGGGAGGATTTTTAATTTTGTGCAGTTAGGAATAGGAATAGTAAAATACGATTAGTATATTCTCTCACCAAATATTATGCAATTGTATAAGTCAAGAGCAAGATTGAATTTAAGACTCAGTTAAAAAGTTTTTATTTAAATATTCTCTTTTTATAAAGTAATTAAAATCTAAAAAAAAAAAATCAAAAGTCGTCATTAAAAATATACTTCGCAAACAAAATTGTTATTAAGTGAACACCAACATCTTGCGCTTGAATTATAAACAATTAGTATCTACCAAATAAAATAAATTCCATAATAAAAATAGTTAATGCAAATAAAGAACCCCTTTTCATGCCATTACGTATATTAAGCAATCTTTATTATTTTATCACCACATAAAACCACTACAATATATTTTATTAATAATAAATTAGTAAACACCCAAACTACAGTAGCATTCTAGGTACACATTTGATGGAATAAAAGCTGTATAACAATAAAAGCACCAAACGTGTAAAATGTATTTATAGAGCAAAATAATTCTACAACGTTGCAAAAGTAAAATCTAAGCCACACCAACTAGGCGGACTTGCGATGGAACCATAATATTTTAAAATTTTAGTGTAAATAAAAAGCCAAAATGTGATCAAAATAATTTAGAAAGGTTCCAAGGCATGTCATATCTCTTACCGAGCGGGCAACAAGCTTCATGCTGCTCCGGCTTGCTCGGATCAGGCAGCGGTAGCACTAATGATACTACTTATGTAAAGGGATTCCATAGGGATTTAAAACAAAATATAAAAAAAAGTAAAAAAAAAACGAATTTTTATAAGGGACCACGGGAGGTGGATTGGGCAAAGCGAATACGAATTAGTAAATTAGTAGCAACATCAAAATTTTATGTGGACATATTTAATGCTTACTTTAGCAGTAACAACATGTTTGCTGAGTGAGACTAGCTCTTTTGTTGATAAATGCTTCACAATGGGAGTGAAGTGAATAATGCTGATAGTCTAAGGATTCACAGTTTTAAATTTAGTTGTTTTCCGCATTGTTTTAAAACTATTTAAAAGCAGTTTTATGATTTTTATAGTTAATGTCAAATGATATAACGTTATAATATAATTACCGTTATTTTATATAAGTTATTTAGTTTACCGTTTGAAACCGATATCGTTATTAAGCGTTACGTTTTTCGCTGGCAACATCGATACTGCGCATGTCAAATACATTGCGTCAATTCGCGTCGAAAAAGAAAACAAGAACAATGGATTTCACCACCGGTCGATTTTAACTCGTGTTGACTCAGTTTTAAATGTGTGTTAAGCGTCTGAAACATGACGGGGACTATAATTGAAAACTTAAGTGGGCGCAAACTCGCCATTTTAATAAGTTTCCTTTTATTATGTCAGCTAACATGTTTCTTGATTGGTGGGCTGGTCGCACCCATGCCTGCAAACGCTCAAAATATACTCGCAACCGTGTGCCGAGATACTTCTATTGTGAAAAATGACACGACGAAGTGGTATTACAACCGTGGGAAGGGCTCTTGCAAGACCGTCGACCTTGGAGAAACGCACCATGATTTGTCGGAGACCGACATAGTTTTCGCTTTTCAAATGCCGGTTCCGCGAGAGAGCAAGATTCTAGACTATTCGCGATGGCAACAAAACTTGATCGGAGTACTGCAGGTGGATATTAAATATCACTCGCAGATCGAGGTGCAGCCACGCAGTACGATAACAATCGACGCCCGGTTGGCATATCGGAATAAAGGCGATCCCGAGGATAAATGGAAGCTATACACACAATCCGTGGAAAAACGTCATCTAGATTGTGATATAGATGTGAAAAGTGAAGAATATCTATACAACTGTTCAGCAATTCCATTGTTTGAACTTGGTTCTTTGTTTCATGACTACTATTTACTCAATGTGAGACTCCCAGTTGATACACCAAAAATGAACTCACATATAGGACACATACAAGACATGTGGTTGACAGTCATCAACCAGAATGGAGGATTTATCAAAGTTTGGTTGTCTCTGAAAACTGTGTTTTTCCCTTGCATTATTGGTATACTTGTTTGGTTTTGGCGACGTATACACATGCTTCAACGGAAGCCTGTACTACTAGAGAAGATGCTGTTGAGTTTAGGTTTAGCTCTTTGTCTTTTGAATATGCCGATTGAGTACTTGACCTTACATTTTGACTTGCCATTTATGTTATTATTGGGAGATATTCGTCAAGGGTTATTCTATGCTACACTGTTTTCATTCTGGCTTGTTTTTGCTGGTGAGCACATGTTGATTCAAGATGCGTCAGCTCAAAGTTCTGTAAACAAGTATTGGAGGCATTTGAGTGCAGTTGCTATGGGATGTGTTTCTCTCTTCATATTTGACATGTGCGAGAGAGGTGTGCAACTCCGCAACCCTTTCTACTCTATCTGGGTGACTGATATTGGCACTAATTTGGCTTTGACTTTCATCATACTGGCGGGGATATCAACTGGGGTCTATTTCCTGTTCTTGTGCTACATGATCTGGCAAGTTTTCATCAATATCTCTCACAAAAGACAGTCCCTACCTACTATGTGCTCTGTCCGTCGTTTGCACTATGAAGGAATCATCTATCGCTTCAAGTTCCTTATGTTGGCTACCCTGCTCTGTGCTGCATTGACTGTGATTGGTTTCATTCTTGGACAAGTTGCTGAAGGCCAATGGAAGTGGGATGAGAAAATTGAGCTTGAATACACTTCAGCATTTTTCACTGGAGTGTATGGAATGTGGAACATCTATATCTTTGCTTTGTTGGTCTTGTATGCACCAAGTCACAAACGTTGGCCAGTTGTTGAGAACACTTCTGACACACAAAATTTGAGTGAAGAGTTGGAATTCAGCCCTCTACCTAGCAGTAGTGAGATTTCATCTCTTACATCCTTCATTAGAAAGACTACTATTGACTAATCATGCCAATTTCATACTTCAATTAATGTGTCCTAGTTTTTAAGTACTGTTTGCTCTTCCATCTTTTCAATGAATTTTAGATTCCATGCATTGGAAATAAAACTTGGGCCAATATTGGCCATAAAATGTTTGTAGTTTTGCCTTTATATGGATTCCTTGGCCCAGAATAATGTTTGCCCCAATATGAGATTAGATCAGTCGCAAGACGCGATTACGTAAGCGACCGTTGAAATTCGCTTCTAAATACAACTTTACGATAATTATGGTCATAAATCGTCATATTAGTCTGTCTGGCGGTCGTAAATAGGTGTTCGGACTTACTGTAGGCGTTTATTAGGAATAGGATGAGAGAATCTCTCAATATAGGCAATAGTCTTACTTATCGACAGAGCTCTTTGTCTCGCCGAACAAATTTTGTACTCGTATATTTAACCGGAAATGTAGTCCATATTTATTTAGTCTTATCGCAAGTATGTAGGCTTAACTAAGCAGTAACCATTCGATTTAAGAAATATTTTCAAGACTTAATACTTTGTTCTAACTGATTTTTAGTTTTAAGGTGATTTTATCAATTTTTTCTTACATGAAATTTATTTGAACTGAATAATGATTATCTTTTTTATACATTCTTCGAATTATTTGTGAAATCAATGTTTTGTTATGTCTTATAAGCTTTTTCTCGGAATCAACTTTAGGCAGCTAAGATTGTATCGAGTCATTCTAAAAATATTTTTTTAGATCATAAAACGAGTAGTTTGACCTTGATGTTTCCAGTTTTATACTGAGCTTCCAAAAAGTAATTTTTAGTGTGTAACTTGTATTCTGTGATTTTTATTTTGCATTTCTAAACAGTATTGCTAGATTAAATTAGTTTTTTAAAACGATATTGCCAGCTACTTAATAATTTATGAAAATAATGTAAGTTTCAATGTGAAATTAATTTCGTAATCTGTAGTTAATGTTTGTACCCGTATAATAAAATTGTATTAAAAATATGTGTTATTTTGTTATTTAAAAACACTATTGAACAAACATTTCCTTGAAAATCTAAATTATATAGAGCAAAAATCTTTATAGTGCCTTTTAACTTGAGAGGTTTATTTTACGAACTTAAAAGCGTCTTTTCCCTTACAAATGTTAAAAAAATAGCCTGTGTAATAGTACGGGTTTTCATAATCAATTGAGTAGTATTCAAAGTCACTAGTAAAAGATTTTTCGCCCAATACATAAAGACTTAAAAAAAATATTTGCCTATAAAGTTAGGACGTTCACATATTAGTCAATATATCCCTTATTAGGGGGTTAACACATTATCTATACGAAGTACCGAGACGTTTGATTGACACTTTGAATATCACCATACATACCTAATACATAATATAAAAAAATATTCCGACTAGAAGGCACTAATTACATGACAATATAATTATGAAAACTCAAAATTAAAAACTAGTTTTCATTGCGATAACGTCAGAGACAGTAAATTAAGAAAAAAAATGCCGCCATTTTATTTTTTGTTACAGCAGCCTTATATAGTTATCTGTGTACAGCAGTCAGTGCCTAGTAATCGGAACAACTTTTACAGTGCTTTCGTTGCAAAAGCATTGTAGAAGTTGCAAATCATTAGTTGTTTATGAAGCCAGAAATTATTGTTGGTCATAATAAAATAAGATAGATACGATTTTCAATTATATGGAGGGCTGTGAAATAGTTAAGAAAATCGTAATTGGCTTCACAATTTAAAAATGTAAGGTGGCCTTTTGCTAACTGAAGAAAAGATAAGATTTTTATTTTCTGGAATTGTATTGTATAAGTAGGTAGGTATAACCACGTCACATTTTTTTATACAAATCCATAAATAGGAATACTTAAAACATCATAGACAAGGACAAACAGGTATGTAGTTAATGTTTTAAGAGTATAATGATGTTTTATCCAGAGGAGTATTTTTCTTGAAATTTTATCATCCAATTAACAATGAGTAGTTATACTTTTAAGAGACTAAATGAAACTTTTAGGTACTTTAAAAAAAAAATTAAAAGGAGAAATACAGGATCTGGAATTGCATTCCATTTATAGGAATACAAGTAAGATATTGGACCAACATTGTGCAAATCATCAAAGAAAAAGCTTCCTCCGAGAAACTTTTCGTTCTTACTGCAGAACTTGAATATTTATTAATAGATAAATAGTATCGAACTCTGATTGTATTGCCAGACTAAACAAAGTTTTTTTTTTCAATTTGGTGAAATTTTCGACCATTTTAATTGGCCGTTGCGTTGAGAAACTAGATTATGACTGGTAGTTTTGCAGTAAGATCGAATATTATTAAAAAAGGGATAATACGTTTCGATTACCGTGGGAAAGTAATTAAAAATAAAGTATGGAGTTAGTCTAATACTAAGATACATTTTGTATATTTTTTCAATTGTCTAAATATCAGAAATTATTGAAGAAATAGGAAGAAACATTAAAAAGTTAAAACAAATGACACCCCCGTTATTTCCATTATGAATTCGATGATGATACTTGCTTTCATCTATTAGAATTATGTAGTTCGAATTTCCACTTAGCCTATGTCGCCTAAGAAAATGACTTATTTAAGTAACCAAACATGACATTTCCCACGGCAATCTTAACAAATAATTTAAATCCCTGAACACAATGTTCCACTCTCGTCAGTTTCACACATTCCCATCAAAGGATTTTGTTGAAAGTGCCCAAAAGTGGTATAATTGTGTACAACAGGCCTAACATGTATTACTTTGACAAGACAAGTAGTGTTACGTAAATACATACGTATTCTGGAGGTCATTCACAAGTCACGCCGCTTGCACTACGTCTGAATAAATACAATTTTCACATCTTTACCATCATTTTATTTGAACAGCATTCCTTTTCTGTCAAATTCAAACAATAGACAAAGATAGACTGACGTTTTTATTAGGTTAAGTACTTCTTTCTTCTTTTTGTGTGGTTAGTAACTAACCTGGTGTCAGGGTTTCTATGCCGCCCATGAGCCTCTGACCTGGCTTAGGTTAGGTACTACTGCAAATTGGTTTCAGTAACCAAACGTGCAAGCGGAACTACAACTACGCACTTTTCTGACGCTTATCTTGCCAAATAACCCATGTAAAGGCCATAGTAGTGCCCTATCAACCCACACCCCTTAAGAAAAGGTTGTACATACCTCTGCAAGGGTCATTCTTGACCAGGAACTCGTCGAGGGCGACCCAGCCGCCTCCGACTCTGACCATGACAGTGGAACGGAGGATACGGACCAGACGCAGCTTTTGTGAGTCGCCAAACTGTGTGGGAAGAAATTGCTGGGCTAGTTGGATGTTCTAATAATGGTAGAAGGATATAAACTGCAATCGAAGCATTTACTTCATTGAAGATTGAGTGCTCTAAGCCTATTCTAGATATAAACAGCCCATACAGTCCCACTGTTGGGAAAATATCACTCCACTATTTCTCACGGCGGAAATCTCAATAGTCTAGTATTACAGCTTTTCAGTATTTTAAACTTATATTTAAGAAGCTCTATGAATCTTGTACGAGTACCTAGATACAATTACACAGGACTATATTATTCGAATTTAGGTCTGGGGCAGAGACCCCTTGCCTTCAATTTTAAACACTTGTTAAAAAGCCCACAATATTTTTTACTTATCTTGAAATAACTGTAGAAACTCATTATTTCAAGAGCTTTTTCACTCATAGGAAGTTCTTACCCACCTAGATACACTGACACAGGTGCCGATTCTCTTGTTCAATAACTTAACTAAAATTAGAGAATCGCTATCTTTTACTAACATGCAGTGCGAGAAAAGGACGGCTATAGCTATGAACTAAGATATGTCAAACCAGTTTATGCCTTGCGCTTTGTTTGCCATGTTTTAGTCGATATGTTTTGCGTGTCGTTTAACTTTATATGGAAATAATAGTTCCAACTAAATTTGACAGCTCTAATTTACTTCCGTCTCTTTCTTGTTTTATTAGAGAGAAAAAGTTAGCAATAGCTAAATTAAGTTTAGTTTGTGCACAACCGAATCGGCTCCACTGCCTACAAACGTCCACTTACAGTCTTCTATTAATGTAATATAAAAAGTACTCACCCTGTACTTGCCCTCTCCAACTTGGAATACCCTGAACTTCTGTCGGCAAGTACACAGCATGACGAGACGCTTCACTTCATCGTGGATCTTATCCGCGTCGGTCGGCGGGCCGCGGCGTTCAACCTGATGACAAACATGCGGCTTAGTATATTTATTGATATAGATGTTAGTTAGGTTAGGCCTAGGTACAGACGCCAGCACATGAAGCTACTACAATCTGTCAGATTTCTTGAATAGATTTTCGACTTTATTGCTAAAACATTAGGTTCAATGTTGATTGGGAAAATCTGACAGTTTCGGGTAGGTTGATCTGCTGGCGTCTGTACCTATCTAACTATTGGTGGATTAAGAAAATATTGTAATAGATAAGTCGTGATGAAGGAGGAATCATGTAAAGCTAATGTAACTCCCCAACTCATTGCTGGATGGAGGGTTTGTAGTTTTGGACACAATTAGGTCTAATAGCTAGTTAGTGAACCAAAGTTTATTTTACCATCAGGCGAATTAATGGTTCGCTTCCAGGTTAAGGTTTAAAGCTGTAAAATGATCTTTTGGCGCGTGGCTAAAATCGGAACGACCGCCGCCATTTTGTTTTTTCAATACATTTCACTAAGCAATTGCACACAATATTTACCAACAGCGCCCCCCTGTCAATGTCATTAACCGCCAAAAGATCGCTGTCATTTTATATATAGAATGACAGTTGTGTGTAAAACTACCCGGTAATTAGAGCTTTAAAAGAACCGATACCTACGCGTTATGTTAGAGATGTGTGCCGAAAAGTAAATTAAAGATGCGATTTTTGGTAAAACCAAAAATAATCAAAAAAATGCCTACCTAGATCAATATTATCAACACACAAAACTGTATCTTGGTAACAACAAAAAATACTATGAAAGAAATCGGCCCTTTCTCCCTATCGCGAAAATATAAGTTATCAGTAGGTATTTGATAAGATAATGTGCATTGTTGATAAGGGATCCAGTATGTTAAATGCAAACATAGCGTTACATAGCAATGATGGTGATATGATAACATTTTGTTTGGGCTGTTTTTGTGGCCCCAATTAAGCTTGTCCTTATTTTTCTAAAACTGCTCTAATAACATTTCTTGACAGAGCTTTTCGAGATCTGGCCGGTCTATTATTTAAGAATCTCACAGCTTGAGAGCAAGCTGCCATTTCATCTGATGCTGGGGATTGACACTAATGACAGCTCATTTCGCTTAAGTTTTGACGGTGAGATTATTACAGAGCTGTCAGGTCCAATATTAAGGTTATTATGGATCTGACTCCCTTCTCCGACACTTGCAGGAGGAAGGCGAGGGTCTTATATTGCTAAAGATCAATTATTTCTAAAGTATCAAGAGATAGAAGTAGATCTTTCACCAGGCTAACAGTCAGTTTCTGGAACGAAAATTATCGCAATCGAATGTGACAAATAAATTGTCAAAAGCGTGTACAGTACGACGACGTTCAACGATTCCATTGTTTATCTTCGGCAAAACCGAAATAAAGCGAATAAAATATGACTATCGACCAATAGACATTGTGTTTTATTCCCACATAAATTATTATATAAGGTCTGTCTATTCATTTATACATGAAATCTATTAATGGGTCATTGTACTCATCATTATGAACAACTTTTGAAATCGCGAAAAAAAAATCTGCTGTTCCCGCCGCACCTTAGGGGCTAGGGTCTCGGGGTTTACTACTGTACTCGAAATAAGTGATACGTGAGTAAAACTTACCCAGTCAGGCCTGAGTGCAGCGATGAACTCCTCCCAGTCGATGAGACCGCCGCCGTTCCTATCAAATAGATCGGCAACAGCGCCCATCTCCAGGCGAGAAGTGTCGAATTCTGTATGAAGGAGGAATGTTTTAGTATGGATTTATTGAAAGGTTCCTTTTAAAGTTAAAAGATACTTCCTTTTCTGTAGACAATGATAAGTGAGATCGACAAACATGTTATCGCCGTCTATGGTCATCTTTCGTTAGTCCACTGCCATTACGCATCACCTTTTCAAAACTTCATCCAAGGCCTTATGGTCCTATCCTTATTCTATCCATGTAATGTCCCACCACTACAGGCAAAGGCATCACTCTCCCTTTTTCACGCAGTTCTGTTCGCTACTAACGCTAGTCCACAAAAATGGTCCACAGTTTATACTCACTGGTGTTGATAATTCCGTCGATGAATTCGTGTCGTGCGATGAGTCCATTGTTGTCCTTGTCCATCTTTCGGAACAGATCCGTCAGACGAGACTTCTTGTGGTTCATGAACTTCAGGAACTAAGGATAAAATAGAAAGAAATATAATGTATATCAAGGCGAAAATGTTTGAGATAATTCCGAAGTTCTGAGAGTCCCCTTCGTGCGGGACTCTCAGAACTTCGGAATTATCTCAAACATGTGTGACGCATGGACCAGATAAAGATGAGTACTTGTCCTATTCTCGTCTTTATGTAGATATGTTCATTATGGAAAGCTGACAAAGTTTGTATTAGCGTCGTTCCAACCACTTTCACTAGGGGTTAGTACTTTTTGCTGGTGATACGCGTGATTCAATACTTCATGTATGTGCCAAGCCTCCTCCTAGTTTGGAAATCGTTTAATGCATTGATCATAACAGAGACTCACCCTCTTCCTCCAGTCGTCCCAACTGAAGTTGGACACTCTCTGCAGCTCCTTGAGATGTACCAGACGTTCGTGCAGCCTCCTCTGTCTCTCCCACGCGAGTAACCACACGGTACGCCATTTGTCCCACAATTGTTTGACGCGGGGAGACCTGAATTCTGGTTCTGCACCCTTGCTGCTAGGAAATAAATGATAATGTGAATTTTTGACGTTGCAAAAAGAAGGTAGAAATGGTAGAATTCGTGTTTTTTTGTACTGGTTTCCCAATACGATTTGTAAAGGGTAATGAATCTTTTTGATACTTTACTTGTTATAAAAAGGGAGCAATTAGAATTAAACTGGATAAAAATTGTGACTGAATGCAAATAAAACTTCATTTTTTTACTAAAGAAATGTAATGTGTACAATGACTAAATAAATGGAAATATGATTTTAAATCTGTGACAGCTATAAAACCTTGAGTTATAATAATCAAAAGCTATCTAAATATACAGTTGTCAGCATGCTAAATACCAGCCATGCTGAATCATAATCCTGAGCAAATAATACAATAACTATAGCAAGGGCTGCCACACACAAAACCCAGCAAAAAAAGACATCAACAATATCGGAAACCCAAAGCATAAATTCAAAAAAAACTCCCTCTACCAATTGACATGATTAGGACGTGATGGATTGATGTTGGTAACCCATTTAGCAACAATTTTATTTTGTATCTATCAATGTTGGTAGCAACAACAGTCTTGAGTATTTAATCAGGGAGGTTCTTTTCGGGAATTATCTCTTGAAGCCTAAGTAGGTATTTTATTACTAAAATAATAACAGCCTTTTCTATATGTTAATAAAAGATTCGGCAACATATTTAATTGACTTTCAGAAACCAGAAACTGAATTAAATATTTTTTTTTGTATTTTTTTATTTCAAGTTAATTTGTAACAACACTTCTTGATAGTAAAGTCCGACCGAATTTCGTTTTCGGTTTGCGGCCGAAATATCCATTTGTAATTTTAAATACTGGTATTCAGTTGCATCCGGTTAGACTGGAAGCCGACCCCAACATGTTGAGAAAAGGCTTGGCAGATTGATTGGCCGAAATAATAATTTTCGGCAATTGTCGCTGTCGGCCGAAAAAAAATCCGTTAACGGTCAAAAAAGAATCAGTTTTTTTATTTTATTTTATAATAATCATAGGATCATGTTTTTATAGGTACATCGAGTTCATCACTCATTATTGGCGCGTTCCATTTTTAAAACTTTCGCGGTTGTCGTATTCCTGTAAAATCGATGCCTTACCTTCCCTTGGCGAGGAACCTCGGGCCGTAGTGCGGTAGGTTGCGGTCAGGCGTCTCTCGACCGGGACTCACGCGACTAAAGCACACGCAACATTATAATCACAGGAAAACAACCAAACCAAACCGTTAGTAGATAAGATACCACTGCGCGTAGTTAAGCCTCCATGGCTCGCGTGAGGTTAGTTACCTTTGACAACCCTGTTAGTTAGTGCGGACTACGTAAAGTGAATCGTGTGTTTTAAGCGGTAAAGTGCGTTTTTGATTGACTAGTTTTAAGAGGTGCGTAGATTTTTTGATTTTGGAAATTGTGCCGTATTTGTGGAATAATAGTTTGTTTTTGTTTGATAGGTTTTGTTTTTTGTTTACCTATTTGAAATCTGGATAGCGTTTTCGGTTACTTTGATTAGTGTATTGTGATTGACAACCCTAGGTCATGCATTTTTTAAATAAATCTTCACTCCAAAGCCATATTTATCGCAATGAAAAACTAGACTTCAGAATTTTTATTTTCGAAACGTGATATTCAAATTTTTGCTTGCTAAAAGTAAAGATTTATCTAATTTTATACACTACTCATGCATCTACAGTTATAAAGAGTATCAAGAGCTAAACCCAGTACCTAAATAACTTCTATTTTACTAGTAGTTCTGCGAAAAGTAGACCTCGCGAGCACAAACTTACAACAATGGGGTTGTTTGCCGGAAGCTTCACCGCAAGAGAGCGCCGTGTGTTTGTCACTTGTCAAGTCATTTTGAAGAGAAACCGACCAATCAGCGACAGGAAAAAACATTTAGCGCCATCTCACGGCACAGTTTTTAAAAAGGTACATGAATGAAAGCCCTTGACAGATGAATGAAAGTAACAAACACTTAGCGCTATCTACGCGGAACTAATTTGACAGTTTTCTTCCCTATTAAACTCCACTAAAATTATTTAAAACGGGATATTTACCATGTTTTTTTTTTTTTTTTTTTTGTTCAGATCTTCACCAATTTTTTATGAGACCAATTTATAGTTACCTCTCAAATAAAAAAAAGAACGATTGAAATCGGATCTCATAAGGCGGAGATATCCAGTAGCCCCCTTTTTGGAGGAAGTTCCCCTCCAATCAAAAATCCCCGACGACAAAAAATTCTATAGTCGTAAAACTTGTATACCAAGTTTCGTCCAAATCGGTTGTAAAATACGACCTGTAGAGGAGTACCAACTAACTGACAGAGAAAAGCAAATTTTGCCAGACTTGAAGCAGAGACGCTTCGCTCGCTCTCGGTCATTTACTTGTTGTTATAATTCAAAATTGCATAGGTTTAGCTGTTGAAACACCTTTAATACCTACAGTAAACAATTATTTAACTATATAAATATACCATAGTTTACCTATAGCAAAATCCGCAACGACTGCATTCCAAGGATGCAAGTAAGATAAAATAGATTTTTAAACATTCAATTGTCATTCCAAGCGTGATAATTGTACAACTATAAAAGTAGTATGGAAGGCCAATAAAAAAAGATGACTTGGTCATTTTGGTCTTTCTATTCTGGGACTTTATATACCTACTCATTACAATGATAAAAACTATTGTAGGATGGTTCTATTCTGGTTCTGGTGTTCTGGTTGGATTAAGTACTAATATGTTTTCTAGCTAACTATTGATGATATTTGACTAAAATATAAATAGTGGTGCAGCAAATCGATAATCGAAAATAAAGTTTTGACTAAGTATTTTCGATTTTAATATTTAACTTGTCAGACGTTTATTTCTGGCCAACTACGAAATTTAACCCCAATAAAAACATACATGCTAAAAACACAAAACTACTGTCTTCCAAGGGCTGATTTTGCAATGGTTAGATAAAAAACTTACTTCTTATCTATGGCGGTTTGACATTTTTTCTATACTTTTGTATAGAAAAAATGTCAAACCGCCATAATACAGGGTCAAATTAAATTCGTAACTCCACAGACGTAATGAGTATCGATATCTAAACACGATACGTCTGTGAAGTTTACACATAAAAAAAAAACAAATCTTTTGAACGATATTTCAAGTAAATATTACAGACGTTAAATCCTATAAATATATATCATCATGTTTTTGTTTTGTTTTATCATGTATAAAAGTTACAGATTATATATTATTATATCACGTCTGCGGAGTTTCTTTTCTGTATATTCTTTAAATAAAAGTTATTTGACGGTCAAAAATCGGCCCTTAAAAAACTACAGGCACTAATCTACACACACTTAAAAAAAGAATAGACGTTCAAACCTTCCTCTTCTACTTCGAGTGTGAATCCTGGACCTGCCCGTGTCGAAGCGTGCCAGAGCGGGACGGAAAGCAACGTTTACATGTGTTAGAGCGGGACGAAGCAATTGTAGGGTGTATTGTCAGGATGTAAAAAGTTTTTGGTATTAAATGTCCAAGGTAACCCGCTTGCACCACAAATCACTAAATAAATATTTTTCAACTTTTAGCGGTAAAGGAATTTAAAATGTCGTTCTATTTCTTTCAATCGTTTGAATATGACAGAGACAGAATGTGATTTGTGCTGCAAGCCAGCGTCTCTATTATTTTGACCTCTAACAAACACAAATACAAATCTCTGACAACGCACCTACAGTCACACAAAAATGACAAACATGTAAAGCACATGAAAGTAAGTAACCACCCGTTGAGCTTACAGTACGGCCGAAATATCTTGGCAAGTCCGAACTTCGCGCAGAAATCTGCGCAGTAACATTTTGTAGGAAACAAATGGTGACATGAGGCGAGTGTGAGTGAGAGAACGTAGACCGTAGTGCCTATGTTTGACTTGCCAAGATATTTCGGCCGTAGTGTACTTTGTATAAACGTTACTATTTTTTTTTTTTTCTTAAATTGTAAGGTGATTTTTTTACTGTTAATTGTTAAATAAGTATGTCAAATAAAAACTTATTGGAACTATATATTCTAGAATCAATTAGTTTGGAGTCACGTTTATATTAAGTAGGTAGGTTTAGTTATCAAATAATTAGAGATATAATTAAATCTTTGGAGTATTTTACCATGTTTAGAACTATGAGTTTTAATAACATCTTGTTCTTAGTTATTTTTGCTGTTAATCGATAAATGCATATCAGAATATTGCCGTATTCTGTTTTTCTCTTTTGTAATTATTTAAACACGTTAAAAACACTCCAACAAAAAAAAAAATCAAATAACATTTTAAAACCATCTAATTATGAATGAAAATAAAACACACCTGAAACGCCTAGATCCATAATAATCAGGCGAAACTGATCTCTCCCTATTGAGGTCGTGCTGGGAACCGCGGCTATATTTTGCGATGGCAACACACATTGCAAGCAGGCAACACCATGCAATGACGTCACAAAATGGCGGCGATGTGTCGACGTGCAAGATTCGTGAAAGGTGAGGAGACAAAACGAAAAAACATAAAATAAAAGTATGGAAACATAAAAATAGTAAAAAGAATAAAAATTGTCACTGAAAATTAAAAATGGACAACACTGAAGCTTTTTTTTAACAAAACAAAACACTGTCTTTTAGGCTAAAGAAAAGAATGAATTACAAATGTGAACAACACATAAGAGGGAATGACAAAACAAATAATAATAAAATGTATATTTTCATGACATACCCAGGTGCTCCTTTAGTGGCACTCTTTGCTGAAACCTTCCTTGGTGTGCTTTCACGGCCTTGGCTTTGACTTGACTTGACCTATATATAAAAATTGGTAAAAGATTTTTTTTTTTTTTGAGATGGTTTTGCTCTTGACTCTAGTCTAGGTCAGAGGTGACAGAGACAAAGTCGACGATGGAGTGAGCTTACGCAGACAAAGCCTGTTCACTCTCACTTTGAAGAGATTAGGGTTGTATGCGCTCGGAAACACCGACGCAGGTAGTGAGATTTTCTACATAAAACTTGATTTAGGGCTAATTTTGCTAATGTCAGATAACATTTATTTATGGAATAAATATGGCGGTTTGACAGCTTTTGTATAGGAAATATGTCAAACTGTCATATTTATTCTTCTTTAGTTGGAGTTGATTATTATAATTGTTGTTAATCCTATGATATGATACACGTGCTTTTAGTACATGAATAAGTTTCCGTAACTGAAATATTCGTGTGTATCCGAAGGGTGTGGTCTAATTAGAGTACAGATACAGACCATCAAACTGAACAACTTTATCTGGGGGATTAACATCGTAATCGTGAAATAATAAAAATCGTCCCGTATATTTGAGTCGAGTAGGTATTGAAGTTTTATGATGATGCATGATGCACCGGTCGACGTCATTACGTCAACGCCGGCTGTCGCTGAAAACCAGCGCTGAGGCTCTGTCTCGTATGGGGTCGCGGCATTATGCTGAGCGACGGCCATTTTGCGTGAATGTGGCGCATATTTTCCCCAAACTTGTTTTTAATTGTTTTATTTTGTTATTTTATTTCTTTGCGCCATGTTTATCGCAAATAAACGTATTTTCTTTCTTTCTTTTTCTTCTTTCTTTATATGGGACAGTCGATTTTTTTTTTGCGATTACGATGTTGGTCTCACGGAGAAAGTTGTTCAGGTTGATGGTCGGTACTACATCCTTAAATTGGACCACACCTTTCTCATACATGTCTGTAGATATTATTACAATGTTGAGGGGATCGAACCCTATTCACAGAAAGTAATTTTCCTTAAGAAACGTATTTGCACTGTCTAGTCGAAAAAAAATCTTATTTTACAAGTTAAGTATTTTATTATAAGTACAAGTACAACTTCAAAGCATTATCCAGAATGAATGACGAATCTGGTTCATCTTACATTTTGACTATGGCTTTCCAAAAGACCAGCTGTATTTAACAGTATTAAAAAGTGTTCCTTTTGCTCATACCTGATACGCCTTACAGACGCGGTCGACCTCGTTCTGTCTCTTCTGAGTGTGTTCCATCAATTCCTTGTGGTCCTCAATGAGACCTTCCAGTAGCTCGATAGATTCTGGCAGAGGTTCCGATTCGAGTGCTAAGAATAGAATGAAATATTTAAGAAATGTACTCCTTTTTGGTAAATACGTTATCGTATAAATAGTTGATGCTCTTTTCATGGAAAGTAAATAGACTTTTGTGTGGTCAATTAAATCAGTATCCTCGATAAGATCCCGCCTGTATCCTTAAAGGGTTAGACAGAGGTAGGTATAGGCTGATTATGCTCATGCTTTATGCTATGGAAATAGTAAAAATAATCAAGAATTTCAATATATCAGTGACTTACAAAGCAGCGTGTTCTCCAATCCGATGAGCCATTGCAGCAACTCTTCGAGTACCAGGTCTAAGTCCTTCAGACTCTGCATGTGCGTATCCAGTTTTGTGCCACGCTGCATCGCCCATTGCCATACCTGCACCAACGAATATTAGGGTCAATTATGAATGAATTTGGTTATTTCAGACCAATAAGTATAGATTTTCTATAGCTAACTAGATTTTCGTCAGCGCAAGTTAGCGATGTACGAACGAGATAATAGAATGTAATATATAAATATAAAATAACTTTCTTTTTTTTTGTTTTCATTTGGTTAATAATATAACCTAACCTAACTAAAACTAGTATTAAGACTTATTATAACTGACGAAGGTTGTTATTATTTTACATTTTTTCCACATAATTGTGACACGCACCGGATAGCTGCGTGTGGGCACTTCCACTTGTTTTTTCTATTCCGAGACTACGACATATACAAAGTTATTAATGATTAGCATAAATATGATAATAACGCATATGAAAAAATAGGAGGGTTTATTAATAAACGTTAAAAGGTCTATTTTACGTTTAAATGTCTCTCAATTTTAAGCAACGTTTGTAAATATTACGCATTTAAAAATCAAATGCGTTCGCAACTGAAAAATATTTCGTAAACTTTATTATTTGCAACACAAAAGAAAAAAAATAAACCGGCCAAGTGCGTGTCGGGCCACGCGTAATGAAGGGTTCCGTAGTTGGGATGAATTTATCCCAAGAACAAAATTTAACATTGTAGTTGAAAAACAAGTTCTACCATACATTCCAACTGCAAATGTAAGTTTGTACGTACAATATTGAGAGATTTACCATGTTATTTTAAGACCACAGACTTCTTATAGTTTTCCTGTAATCTATGGGTGTAGAACTATTTCTGTATTTTTGTCAAAATTTTAGGTTCAGTAGTTTCGGGGACGGCGGGGAAGGGTCAATTTTAATCTATTTTCTTAAATGACTTTAAAACAATTTATTTAAAAATCATACAAAAAATATATTTGGCACCCTCGCAATAAGCCCTTTCATTTGATATGTCACACGGTACAGTTTATTTATTTTTTTCTTATTTGCCCCCAAAAGTGACCTTCATATTCAAAATTTATTTATTTACGTTACACGTCCGTGTTTGGGTCACAGAAATTCATATTAGTACGAGATTTCCACTTAATCGGTCTATTCGATTCGGAGCAAATTGGTTGCGGCAGACGGACAGACAGACACACGAGTGATCCTATAAGGGTTCCGTTTTCTCCTTTTGAGTTACGGATCCCTAAAATTGGTTAAGTAATGCATTACATAAAAACAAACATGTTGTTTGAACTATACCTGCCCTGCAGTAACTTTCCTAAATATCTGTATCACAGGCAACATAGTTGCAACCAGCTGTCTTTTATCCTTACTCATTTAAAACATTCAACTATAACCAAACCAAAATGATTGTACCAAAATCATAAAATTGTTGTTACTTTTCAAAATATTAGCACTAAATCACTGCAATAACATTATCTAACTAATTATTAAAATAATAAATCATGTGTTTTATTTTAAAATGAAATCGTTAATCGCTTTTATCGAAAGTACTATCTTTAAATATCGATAATTTATTGGCTGACATTGGTATTGTTTTGGTGCAAAACTCACATGGGAAAAAGATAGTGTATCTGTTTGATTTTTCTTTAATCTTGGCTTATCTTTTGCAGGAAATGGGCGTTTATAGACGAAATAAGCGTAAATTCGTAAAAATAAGCAATACAATTATTTCACTACTAGATCGTTCGTTCATTATGTTTTATTAAGATTCCATTCGTTTCAGCGTGAAGGAAGAAAGAAGTCGAAGAAGAAAAACAAAAACTTCAAAACCTTAAAACAAAATCTGACATAGCGCCGAATTTCTTTTCAAGTCTATTGTCGTCTCGGTTACTACTCGGTTATACTTTGAGGCGTATTGTAGCCACAGAAATACTTTTCCCAACGCTCTAAAGTGTAGTTTCGTTTTAGAATGGATATAATAAATAGGTCTCTTATCATAAAACTACAATACAATAAAAATCTTACCTCATCCCACCGACTCTGTATGATAGTAATCCAGTGTTTAATCACGGTTACTGCATCAGGATGTGCCTTACTCAAGATAGAGTGAGCAAGCGTTATAGTGTCGTCCTTGTCTTTCTGCTTCTCATTCAGTTCTCGAACGAATCGTTCGTGCTCTCGGATTTGTGTTTGCGTTTCTTGGTCGCCTTCGGGCAGTTGTCCTGAGAAACGGAGCTTGGTTTCTGCGTCTGATAGCCATTCGAGGAGCATGTTCACGGAGCGGTGGAGTTTTTCAGCCTGAGGACAGAAAAAAAGGAAAGGAATGATGGAGAATCAGAGGAGAAAATAAGAGTTTAGGTGCTGGACTTATTTCGGAGGAAGTTGCGATTTTCTAAGGATTCTAATCTTTGTAGACATTTTATGTCTGGCTTATGGGAAATTTTCGATAAATGCTTTACGGCAATAAGACGGCAGAGTGATATACCAATCTTATGACGCTTTTAAGTAATTTATTTTTATCTTAGTTTTTTTTTCTAATGGAATTCAACTAAACAAGTTTTTGTCTTATAAACCTGATTAAAGCAAAACTAGGTTCCTGAAGAATCTTTAGTGCCTTATATATTTTTTTTATTGTATAGCTGAATTGTCACCCTCAGGTTGAATGTCACTTAGACCACGGACGTAATTATATCGCAGCGGGATTTTATCTCGGTGTTGAGCCAAGCATTGAGAATCCAACAGAGTGCATACCAGCGCGTCGAAAAAAGAACTCTGTTGGATTTTCAACTTTCGGCGCTAAGCAGAGCGTTGGAAATCTAGTTCGCGAAAAATAATTGCCGCGGGAAACAATCGCTCGTAGTAACCTGGGCATACACGTCACTAAACAACAAGGTCTATTTGTCAACGTGATAGTTGGATAGTTTCAACTTTAATGAAGTTTCAATTGATTGGGTATTGTTGTCAAAAGTGGTAAAGCAATAATAAGGTCGACTATGCTAGCTATATGTTATTCCAGTACATAATCTTACCTCTTTAAGTGCGGTCTCAAGCTTTGTAGCCTTCTTCTCGCTGAGAGTCTGTACAGCCTCCCAAGCGGTCTTCAGCTCACTACATTGTTGGCGAATGCTAGCCGCGTCTTCACGAGGTACCTGCAAGAAAATGTGAACCTTAACGCATGGACTTTAAGAGATAAACCTGCATGGACTCTGCTACAATTAATTAGTACCGCTGATAACTTTGCTAGAGTTTTTAAGGCTTAGCAAATTTGAACCTTAAATTATGGCAAAAGAAGACAGGTTTTTACAGCAATTCAGTCGATTAAAATTAGACTTAATAGATATAAACTTAGAGTATAAAATAGTTTGATACGTACCGTCGCTTCGAGTTCTTTGCCAGTCTTCATGACAGAATGCATTTGTTGTTCACGCGAGTGTAGATCCTCCTCGAATTGCTAAAACAAATTATATTATAGATATTAAAATATGTACTGATCACAAAAACCATCTAGAAACTAGAACCCTTTTAAAATGAAAAGTTATACTACTCGTAAGCGCCGAATTTTCAATCTTTTTGTTACTTGTCAAAGTCATCTTGAAGACAAAGCGACAAATCGGCGACAAGAGAAAACACTTACTGCCATCTAGCGGTAAAGTTTTCAGCAAGGAACTCTATTGACAGCCGAATGACAGTGACAAACACTTCGCGCCATCTACGCGGAACTAATTTGACAGATTTCTTTCCCATTGTTAAAAAAAATCTCAATATTATAACAAAATGTTCAGCATTGATATTATAATATTTGAATCCTCACCTTATGTTGTTCAATAAGGGCCATCACAGTATCCAGGTCGCCATGTACTGGCGCGTCTCCGGCTAATCCCTTCTGTTGCTTCTTGAGCCAGTCGAGGAGTGCTGACATGGCGTCCTTGAACTGTCCCGAGTACAGCAGGGCTTCTTCTAGCTTGCGTTGCCTGGAATGAAGGTGGGTGTTAGTATGGTTTTAGAAGTAATTGCAAATTATTTGTAAGAAACAAGTATATATTTTTTTAAACAAGCTTTTATTAATCTGAATATTATCATCTAGGACAGAGTCCTTGTCAAGACAAATCAAACGAGCCGAAACTCGATAGGGTTGCGTCGATTTATTACTGAGTTCCCATGGCCGCCTTCCGGCTCCCATCATCAGGTAAGCTTCATGTGATTATAATATTGCATTGTCATCCGATTTACATATGCTTGTAAAATTTCAGCTCAATCGGAAACCGGCAAGTGGTTCAAATTTAACTTGCAAGTTTTGATTACAGACAGACAGACACCGGGGCAGGTGAAACTGAATAAAAGCTTGTAAAAACACAAAGACTTCAAGAGTTCGGTATGAGGTATGAGCACCGATACTTGTATGCGAATGAGTTTAAGATTTAAAATTAAATATGGAAAATACACATATACAAGCTGTAACTTAAAACACATACAAGGCACAACCTCTTAAGAGGATACCGAGCGCGCAGTGGCGCCCTCATCGTTTGTTTGGTTATTTCTTTTATTTTATAATAAAAATGCAGAAATTAAGGATGTTACGTTGAACTCAACAAGACTATACGTTATTATTATAACAAACAGTAGTTTTATATTGTTAAGTTTTATTATAATCATTAAAACGGAGCTTAGTGGATACCAACTCATACACACTCACTGCTTAACTCATCAACATGTAGGGAACAGCTGATGTTTTTTCACGATTTCATTTTTGTTCCCATAGTAAAAGTTGTTCATAATGATGAGTACAATGACCCCTTAAGAGGTTGTGCGTTATTTAAGTTACATCGTGAAAACCTACGTTTCGATCAAGAAGTCCTTGATTTGCTTTGCTACATGCCAGTCCAGTATCGATATTTTTAACTAGATGCTACATCCCTGTTCACGCAAAAGGAGATGATTCAAAATGTATGGACCTTGGGCCAGGTACGTGTACACTATACATAAAAATAGGGAAATATATTTAAAACAGTTCTCAACTGTCCAATTACTTTAAAATGGCTTTGTTTGCTGGTAAACCACAATTAATTAATTAATAAAAAAACACTTGAAATTGCAACACACAACAAAAACCCATCATGGGGGTAAGCTGTCATTTTGATTGATTAATGACGTTTGACATCTAGAAGAGTACTGAAGTGACACCGTTGTGACAGCTGACAGTCCTCTTTCTATGATCAGTGGTCGATCTATGGTTTACTGTCATTATTTTTATGCACAGAGTAACTAAATCTGTGAGACGCCACGTTGAAAGTAGATAAAAAATAATTGATAAATATCAATTCCCTTCCACAACAGTATTACATTTAAATGAATTATCTGTATTTTTCCCGAATTCTACGGATTTTTCTTGCTTTTTGAGGTAGTGTACACAGACCTGGCCCATTTTGAAACATGTCCTTTCATCAATTAGTTAATTACCTGTCAACAGCCTTAGAACAGACAGTGGTCCACTTAGTCTTCATATCCGCCATCATAGTCTTCAGCGTGTTCTCGTCTCCCTTAGGTGCCTTGTCCTTCAGCTGTTTGCCGGTCTTCATCGTCTGGTCGTACATCGGCTGTTTAGCCGCTAGGGCCTTTTGGAACTCACGGTGTTTTGTTAATCTGTAGGACAGAGAAAAATATTTAATAAGTTTATAATGAAACGTTTGATAAAAAGATGGAAAACTAAAAGAAACCTAAAGGTTTCGAAATTATAAACATATTTTTGCTATATAGAAAATTGGGGGCTCGTGGCCCAATAAAAGCGAACGGGTGGATCGAAGGTTAAGTTACGCTTGCTGTAGTTGGTTCGTGGATGTGTGACCATCCATTACCGTGCCTCGGAAAGCACGTTAAGCCGTTGGTATCTTTTTTACATTATGTACCAATGCGAAATTTTTATATTGTATTCTTACCTCTGTTTGATCTTCTCTGGGTCGTTGACAGTCGCCTCAGAGTTGAGCACGTCCAGTTGTTCTTCAGTATCATTCAGCCAGTTCATCAGGTTGTTCCTGCGAAGACAAACCATACATAGATTGAATATACACGGAAAAGTGTTCAAGCACTATGTCCTCCTTTGTTTTTTATTGCAATAAATTATTGTGATACCTTTCAAACATAGCCGTGGGGGCGATTATTAAAGCGTTAAATCGACCAGACGACACACATAAGTTGACCTACCATATGAAAGTTGAGAGGCAATAATCCTGCCATGAAAGTATCGTAGGTAAATTTTTATAGCCAGACATATTCTACTTAGGGGCTCGTGGCTAAGTAATAACAGTCAATAGATTAGGATAAGCTACGCTTACCGCGGTTGGTCCGGGTATGGGTGACCATATTTACATACCCAAGACCCCTCAGTGCCTCAGAAAGCACGTTAAGCAGTTGGTCCCGGCTGTCATTGGTGGATCTTTGACAGTCAGTTTTACCAAGAGGTTTCGTGTTACACAGTAACTGGGTTGTGGAGGTCAGATAGGCAGTCGCTCCATGTAACATATTGGTACTCAGCTGGATCCGGTTAGACTGGAAGCCGATCCCAACATATTTGGGAAAAGGCTAAGCAAATGATATTCTACTTACCACATATCATTATACTCCTTAGCTTCTTTGAAGCCATGGTCCAACGCTCTTGTTCTCTCAGCAGCCTTAGACACGACTCGCTCCCAGCGATGCTGTACGGAAACCAGCAAGTTCTTGATGAGGATCACGTCTTGCTTCTGACTGAAGTACTTCAGGTGAGTGCCTTTCTTGTCCAGGTGAAGCATTGTTTCGCGGTGGGTTGCGACTTCCTTTTGGAAGGATTTATGTTCTTCGATTTGGGCTGTGGAGACAGAAGATTTGTTAGGAAAAAAACTCTTTTTTTAGGTAATACCTAAAGTGGCAGTTGTCGATTGCAATAAGCTAGTTTAAGTTCGAAAAGATTCCTTCTGATTTCTAAGAATTTTTAAAAAGTTCTTTGGCCATTCTAATACTTAATCTTTTTACACGTCGTAAAAAGTTTTAGTCTTTCAGGGTGCCCGATTAGTTTTATCGTATTCTTTTACACATCGTACAAGATTTTGCGAGACAAGTTTAAACTCAACCAAAGCAAATTCAGTCGACATTACACAAAGTTAGAATAGCCGTCAAACAAGTTGTCCCGGTATGGTGGGGATAAGTCTGAGCAGGTACGCGACCAATCACGCAACAGGATACCGATAGATCGACTACTGCGCATCCCCACTTTTTTGACAACTTGCGAGGCGATTACTGTACCATGAATGAAAATGAAATGCAATCGTTTCTTGTTAGTCATCCAAGATACTTACTAAGCAACGTCTCCATGACCCTGGACACTGGTTTGGCCGAAGTAAGCGTCTTCTCCGCGCTGGTCAGCCAGTCGACAAATGCTTGTAGTGCGTCGTGGAACTCCGTGGCTTCCTTCAGAGCTATCTCTAGCTTTATCTTCTTGTCTGAGGCCCTGTTGCAGAGATAAAGATTTTTTAAATTATTGAACCTTAAAAAGTGAAGCCGAGAGTATAAGTTTTGAGAAAAATATTTAACAGGCTCTAAAAGTCAGTCTTTTTGCGTCTTTCTGACATTTTCTTAATTTGATTCTATCACTTAAATCGTTCAAAGCGTACGATTCAAGCCCATCCAGCCCTTAATTATTCTTTGCGTGTCGTATGATCCCCACCGGTTCAGACACAATGGCTTTTTATTACTATTGGCAGTGCAGTATTTTTTTTTCATTGTAAATAGTAAAAAAATACATACGTGTAATAAATTCTGACTTTCTTCTATTTTAAATTATTTTGTATTGGGTCTTTGAAAAAAAATCTGTGATATACAAACAAAAGTCGGGAGGGTATCCTGACATCCGGTTGAAACGAAGTTCCTTTCGCTGAATATTATGTATTAATACAGAGTCATCTAGTATGGTCTCAAGTTTCAAGTGTCAAATGTTTTTGTATTTAAAAAACATGGGGTCAACAGCCGCATAATGCTTCTTCGTGACGTCACATTTGCTGTCAGTTTACTCCTACCACAAGCCGCGTACAAGAAATTCGTTTCAAAAATAGGTAAATAAGTCTTACCTAGCCGTAACATTATCCCATCGTGACTTCAAGTTCTTCAGATTATGATGCAGCTGTGACGTGGGGTTGGGTCGGTCCTGCTTCTTGAGATATTCCTGACCTTGCTGCAGAACAGCTTCCACCTTGGGCCGGTTGGCTTCGATCTCGTTGTATACCTCCTAAGAAGACAAATGTTTGGTTGAATAAAACCTTTTTCTCGTTTGGTTTCGATTTGAATATTACTGTCTACTTTTTTGACATTGGCGCCGATTCTATTGTGCACAAACTAAACTTAATTTAGGCTATTGCTAACTTTATCTCTCTAATAAAACTAGAAAGAGACGGACGTAAATTAGAGCTGTCAAATTTAGTTGAACTAATATTTCCATACACATTTAGACGACACATAAAAAAACATGTCGACTAAAAACACGGTGAATCACAAGGCGTAGTTTGACATCTCTAACTTAGTTCATAGCTCTAGCAGTCCTTTTCTCGCGCTGCCTTTTAGTAAAAGATTCTCTAATGCGATTCTCTAATGCGATTCTCTAATTTCAGTTTAGTTATTGAACAATAGAATCGGCACCATAATCTTGACTTGTGAAAATGCATGAGAAGGCAAGCCTATTGCCATCAACCGCTAAAAATAATAAAATAAAAACTATTTCCTTACCATGAATCTCTCGAGTTGTTCAGTGGCGGTCTCGGGCAGGCCTCCGACGGGCTTAGAGGCGGCGATCACGCTGTCTACTTCTGATAACCAGCTGAGCAGGTCACCGATCTCAGCGTTGAAACTGTTGGGAAACAAGTTTTGTCACAGACGTACACTACTACAGTGCAACAACGTTCAAAGGTCCATCGTTTATCTTTGGAAAAACCGAACTTTGCCGTATTAAATATGACTGGTCCAATCAATGACTTATTAAACCTATGGACTTGCCCAACTACAAAATTTGCGTGCATACCTACAAAAATCGGGCACTCAACATGGCCGCCTGTCGTAGGTTTGTAACTGCGAGTGCAAGAGAGAGAGCAAGCAACCGTTTGACAGCACATCTACCAATCGTCTACCACAAAACTCAGCACTCAACATGGCGACCGGTCACGCATAGACACGATGTTGACGTCACACAAGAGTCTTTTCAAATTTAGTCCTTGACAAACATTTAGATGTCTCTCTTTTCATACGCAGCTCTTGATTAGTTAATTAAAAAGAAGCAAATCGTTTTTGACATGTCTTTGTCGATATGACAGATATTTGTATAACTTTTCTGCCTATAGTAAAATATGCCGTCTCCATGTTCTTCTATCTCAACGGGTCCAATGAGGATGTGACAGAATTAGTGCTTTAATCTATAATCATTGAGATGGGAATATAAATCAATTTCTATTGGTCGATAGTCACATTTTATTCGGTTTTTCCGAAGATAAACGTTGGAACTTTTGAACGTCGTCGTATTGTACAAATATCTTTTGGCACTCGAGTGACGTTGATAAAGGGGCGCTGTTGTTAAACATTTGTGGAATTGTTTTGTGAAATGTTATTTGAAATGTATTCAAAAACAAGATGGCGGCTTTAGTTCCGATTTTGGCCACGCGCCGAAATAAACCTGTAGCGCTATATACGTGATGTTTAGAAATTCGTGTTATATCTTTGACTAGACACTGTGACTAGAGATAGAGGTTCGGAAGTCTACAGTCATCTCTTGCTAAAATTGACCGAGAAAGTTTTGTAACTTCTAAGTATATCTTTCAGTAATTATTGCCAGGATTAGTTATTTTATAATTATTTATTTTCAACGAGAAGGTTGTCCAGAAAACGGGGCTTACGAAGTGCGAAAAATGAAATGTTCACATAAATCATATAACAATGAATTTCTAGGACAATTCAAGAAAATTTTAGAATGAAACAGTATCGTACATTTTGACGAGTTATGCGAACATTAGGGAACAGCTGATTTTTTTCGCGATTTCAGGTTTGGTCCTATAGTAAAACATGTTCATAATGATGAGTACAATGACTCCTTAAAAGCATAACGGTGATTAAAATTACATCATGTAGAAATGATGAAACAAAAATATATTTTTTTTATTTATATAAATAACTGCAGACACTCGCGTGCATGAAATTATTTGCCATTATTCTTACCTCTGTGCCTCTCTAAGCGCATCCTCAAGTTCGGTCTGCCTGTCCCTTGCCTTTTGTTGCAGTTCGCGCCATTTTCTGTTCAGTGTTGCCAACTTTTCAGCAGTCTCACCCGCCTCGTCGGTACCTATAGTTTATGGTTAATAAGGTTAGATCATGCAGTTGGTGGTCAGGTCTTGGAGGGGTAAGACCTGTGGTTATTTTATAGAAGACGATTTATTGCTAGAGTTGGGTTCTATCTTTGTATATATTTGTGTGGTTTTAAATTGAGTAACTGCATGCTGAATGTCATCGTAGACCTCATCCATCGCTTTACATCAGACGTGATCGTGGACAAGAAGCAATCCCATTTTGGCAATAAAAATATTTGATAATAAAATTAAGATAATAATCTGCTAATTAGCAGCATAATCCATTTAATTTGATAACAACATATTGCTAAAATCTTGCCTTTTATGGCGCATTTAAACTTAATATTCAAAGTAAAGCTAACTGTGAACTATTTCTTTCGTGCAAAAAGTCTCTTAGTGGGAATATTAATTCTAGTATTAATAATTACACATACAGAACGATCACAAACATTTAAAGCGGAAAGCATTAGTGCTCATTGCACACGGGAAGGTTGACATTAGAAATGAGATGTATGTAGTATTAGAATAATTAGTTTAGAAGACTAGAACTAATCTAAAAGATGATATTAAAGTATTGTATCTACTGGGATGTTATTTTTATTGGATTATTTCACGATGCAATTATTTTCGAAGTTTTATTTTATATTTTAAAGTACTAAGTTAAAAACTGTTATCCCAAACGATGCAATCATTAATTGATTGTAAATCAAGCACGTCTTTAAACGTTATACTTTTACTGATTGTAGCTAAAAACCTAAAATTTTCAAAATAATCTAACAAGGGCTTTCGTTAGAGTTACAGAGTGAACAACATGCGTGCATGGACGATAGTCAGGATACAATAAAATACACTACTTTACTTTTAGATTAAAAATTAATACTTATTAAGTAATTTCAACAATTTCATTAACTTTCTAGTAGGTAATAATAGCTAATATTGTGTGTATTATAATCTGAAAACACTCCGAATCTTCCTTCCTTATCCCATGGAAGTCTTTATGAAATACTTTAATTGAATTTTTTCAAATGTCATCCCTATAATGATGTGAAAACAGGACTTAAAAACTTTCCCATAGCTTGCCATTCTGCAATCAATACACAAACTAGTTATTAAGGTTGAAATTCGTAAATCAGTCTATTAATTTTGCCTATCCTGACTACGTCCACAAAAAAAATGACAGTAAATCGAGTTTTACGAAAGCGTAAGCGCGGCCACATACCCGTACCCTGTTGAACGATCTGTGCGCCGGCGTCGTTGAGTGTGTCGACCGACGCTTGATGCGCCGCTATGTCGTTGACGAGCACCTTTAGCTTGGCGAGTTCGACCTCTAGGATTTGTGGGTCGCCGGCAATCTGTGGGAGGGAGAAGTGGTTAGATTGTTTATGAACAGATTTGATTTTCAGAAAAGTTGCCTGTTCTTAAGTGTAGATTAGAAACGGCGGGCAAGAAACTCCATGGTAACTGTATTTGAAATGAAAAAGACGGTATCAATAAATTAATTTTAACCGGCGAAAGAACGAGGAGGTTCTCAAGTCGACACGTTTATATATATTTTTTTATTGTAGTTTACTCCTTAAGAATCGATTTTCATCTGGGGAAAAATATGAGGAGCGAAAGGCAAGCGAAGCGTTGTCACGTTTTTGTGCTTTGCTTATTTTCGGCCAGTCTTCATTATAGCGGTCAATCTATCCATTATATTCAAAGACAATCGTACATATGGAGTAAACTCCACTTGTGCCGTTGTGCGTCAGAGCTGACACACCTTTCTTTTTTTTATGTTGACCACGCGTAACTTTTTACAGAGTACTCCGATTTTAAAGATTCTTGTTTATACGTGATATCTCGAAGTTGGTCCCATATAAAATTTCTTATCTTATGCTTGGGTAGTTTTTGAGTTAGATTCAATAATAATATTTTTTCCCGCAGTATATTATGTGTTGATGTTCTGATTTCTTTTGCAAGTAGTGGTATTCGAATTTGTGTGGGCCTACCCCACACAAATTCGAATACCACAACTAAAAAGTGAAAAAGGAAACCTTTTTCCAAAAATAAAAAATAAAAACAACCGACTTCCAAAAACACTAAAATGTAAAAAATAACTTTAATTTCGAAAGTTGGTGACAAAAACCTAAAATACAAAACCAAAAGCACCGACTTCCGAAATTAAAGTTATTTTTAACTTTGTAGTGTTTTATTTAGGAAGTTGGTTTTTTTTTTAATTTAATATATTTCTTGATCGTACAATGATCGAAAAAAGTTTCTAATAGAATGGTGACTTCAGTAAATAGAAAATCAACGTTTGTCACGTCTTAACAGTTATCATTGGTTATAAACGTTACCATAAAGTCTGAGTTCCAAGTTTCACACATTATTCCTTGGTGAGAACATGGGAAGAAGTGGTAATCAGAAAGTTTTCTCAACTTGAAATAAAATCCACTACTCACAGGTCTCAACGTATCCAGTGTCTCAGTAGTATTTTGTATCCAAGTCAACAGCTCCTGTAAAGCATGCTGCAACTGTCCGAGCCTCAACAGCGCCCTCTCAAGCTGCTGTTGTCTCTCCACCATCCCTCTAAGCAGCGCTGACCAACGAGAGTTCACCTCTGTTAGCGGTGCTTTAATGGCCGCCGCTTGTTCGGACGATGTTCGTTCGGTTAGCTCTTGAGCTTGCCTGTAATTGGTGGAAAAGGTTAGGTTGGTTGTCGATGGGTAGGGTGAATCGATGGTGGCTTGATTTGAAAATGGAATTTGCCGACCGTGCGCTTGCACCACAAATTATTTAATACGTGTACGCCGTTAGCACACAGACGCTTAAAGCTGCGGTTTCACCGCGAAACGCGTTATTTTTAGTACAATTTGACAAGTTATCGCCAGGTTTTCGCTTACCGTATCGTTGGTGTGAAAAAAGCGTTAGTGCTGAACGAATTTAAAACACCGTTCTATTCCTGACAATCGTTTGAATTCGTTTAACACTAAGCGCATTTAGTATACAAGCGGGCCATGGGTGTATTTTTTTTTTGGAATTGATGGCTAAGTTTTCTTCAAGTATGTAAATAAATGTAACTACGATTCGGATTTCATTTATCACTATTGGAAAAGTCATAAATGAAAATGAGGTAGTAATGTAACTGCATTTAGTTTAGGAACTAAAACCGATACAGGATTGAAACTGTCATTTCATTAAAATGTTTTCTATCAGGGAAAGCATCTTCCCCTCAACATTTTAATTTAAATGCAATGCCAATCATAATGTGGTGCAAATATTTTATGGGAGTAATCAAACCACCATTGATTCACCATATACGCATAACAGTACATATTGCAAACAAGACAGAGACAGACATATGAAAATGTGTTAGTAACAGAACGAGACAGAACAGAGCACACTCTTCTAGAAAACATATTGAAGGGCAAAATATAAAAGAATATATACAGGGTCTAATTAAATTAGCTAGCGAACCTCCGCAGAGGTTATCGATATCTAAATATGATAAAACAAAAGAGAAATTAATTTGATGATGTTTTTTTGGGGTCATCAACCGCAGTCACTTAAAATATCAATTTAATTTTTTTTTTAGTAAACTTCACAGACATGATGCGTAACGATATGTTAACGCGATAAAACTGATTTTATCAAGTCACACTTCAAGTAACAAATAACCCAAAAAAAAAAATCAACAAATATTTTTTATTTTGTCGTGTATAGATATGACCCATGACGTCTGCGGAGTATTGCTAGCTAATTTTATTTGACCCTGTATTTGTCCGTGATTCAAGACAAATTATCCACTAAGCCAAGTCTACACGTTCTCGTGAACTTGTGTTTCCTACCTTTAGTCACGGTTAGTTACCCTTTCTTATACGTGGAAGTAGATAAAAGCGGCTAAAGTCGTCCTACTTTCTAGAAACAAAATAGTTGGATCAAAAATTGAACTAAGGGCCGTTTTTTTTTCCGTAGTTAACTCAACCAATGGTTAAACAAACTAATGGTTAGTTACTAAACTAATTGTTGAATTTTTGCTAAATGTGAAAGGCTGAACATTAATGTATTCATGTTAGCTCATTCATATAGAAAATAGTAACTAATGACATAGCTCATTCATGTTTAGCCTTTCACATTTAGCCAAAATTCAACCATTATTGTTTAACCATTGGTTGAGTTAACTACGGATCAAAAAAACGACCCTAATAGATTTTGTCAATTTCCTCTTTGAGTGTTGATTGTAACGGTCGTTATAAGGTCGAGAATCAAAGTCAGTGTGATATTGTGTAGACTTGGCTTTCTTAAATGCATTTAAAAGCCTATACATTCAAATGAACAAAATTACCATTTAGTTCATCCAAATTCACAAGTCTTTCTCATAAGCTCTTAGATATTTCAAACCTTTACAAAAAATATAGAAAACAGTACAGACACACCACAAACAAGGGGAAAATATCACTACGATGCAAGATACAAACAGAAGCACACACAAGATTAATTGTTATTCCTTGCCTCATAAGACTCCTTTTTCAATGTCGGGTCAATCCGGGGAACGCAAAGAAAAATACACGATTAGTAAATGGTAAAACTGGTGTATGATAATGGGGAGAGGGGTAAAAACTGTCATCTATTGGCCAGTTTCTCTAGCCAATGTACTCGTAAGATTGGAATTTTTTGAGTTAATTTTGAATTAAGAAAGGGAAAAAGATTTTAGTACCAACCAAGAAGTGACAACCAGAGATCGGAACAGGCAGAGCATAAATAACTAAACGTCTAGGAAAGAAGTAACAAGAGTGGATAAAAAATATCGGAATGATAGACACGACGATTAAATCTGGGGATTTAAGAAATTGTGAATTATTTATTGTACTTTGAATACATTCGTAACAAATTAAATATTTACGGTACCTAATAAATAATTCGCAATTTCTTAAGTCCCGAGATTTAATCGTCATGTTATATAGATATGTTGTCATTTTATAGGAGGTATTATTCACTCTTGTCACTATTCTTTCCTCGAAGTTTAGGTATTTATGCTCTACCTATTTCGATTTCTGGTGATAACAAATCTGTGTGTGACTTTTGGAACGAAGTTCCTAATCGCAAGATAGACTTTGCGCACTTGAGGATTGAGAGCTAGATCGAGAAAAGTGTAACATTTTGGCCGTCATGAAACTTTTGTTACGTAACAAAGCGAAAGGAACTTCGTTCCGACTGGGTATCCCACGTCGTCTCTCGATAGCTTCTTTGTACTTATCGTTACATATATTGAAACTGACCAAAGACAATTTTACTTTTCGTAAAAGATGAGTGCTACTTGTTTAATTGATAAAAGGATTAAAACGAATATCTTTAATTATCCTGAAGTGGAAGGGACCAAAAGTGCGAAAAAACAGCATCAAAATAAGTATAAAACATGAAAACTAGAGAAGTTTAGAGGAGGGCTGTTTATGTAATTATTAAGGACTAGGACCATCACCAAATTAATAATTAAAACAAAACGAAAACTTATTATTTTCAATTCCCTCGCAATAATTTTAATATTTTCTACAGAATTTTACCCAGCAGGGTTTCTAGTCTTACTTTTTATTTCTGTATAAAAAACGTAATTTTTTGGCATTCGGTTTGCCTATCTTTATTCATGCAAACCCCAAAATAGAAGCACCCCACCCACTTAACCTTGTAAATATCCCCACGCATAATTCACTATCACTAAAAATTATAAAATTCAAATAAAAAGTATCGCCGAGTACTGGATAAGAGAAAGGATACAGTACAAAAAGGTACTGGTGTAAAAGGAAAGGGTAAAAAATACAGGTGGGTCTAAGTGTCAAAGTAACAGATGTCAAAGGTACAGGTATAAAAGGGTACATGTATAAAAAGATACAGGAGGCCAACCACCACCTGTTATAGCAGTATTATTTTAATATTACTTCACAATGGGAAAGTGATGGAGCTATACAGGACGTACAGATCCATCTCTTTCGCACACTGCAGTAAGATTAAAATAATACTGCGACAAGGGGTGGTGGTACAGTCAAAGGTATATAAAAGTTTCTACAGCTACAGGTATAAAAGGTACGTACCTATTAAGCGCCTCAACTTTAACCATGTGCGGGTCGACTTCTTGCTTGAAGGATGCTAGTTGTGCGATCTGACGTTTGACGGCGTCGATGTCAGAGCCTAGTGCACCCATACGGGAGAACTTGTCTTCCGCAGAGTCCAGGAATTCTTGTAGGTTCTAGAAAAAAGGATGGTTGGTTAATAAGTTGTATAATATCATATATGTATAACTCTTGCAGGTTCTAGAATAATAATAATAATAATTTTAATTTTATTTTTAGCCTGTGTTGTACAGACGCCAGCACATCAAGCTACTACAATCTGTCAGATTTCTTTAATAGATTTTCGACTTTATTGCTAAAGCATTAGGTTCAAGGTTGATTGGGAAAATCTGACAGTTTCGGGTAGGTTGACCTGCTGGCGTCTGTACCACTGCAGAGCAAAGACCTTCTTTCTCCATTTAAATTATAAATTAAACTCTTTTGAAGTAATAATTTATTGTCATCAGAAGTGTGAGTGTGAGCCAAAGGTTTTTTGTCGCGTGTTTTGCCGATATCGCTTAGTGACTTTAGTACTAGAAGTTACCAAACTAAGCTATGGCCGCTCGGTAACTATACAGATTTTATATTTAAGTTTAGTAATTATTAATAGATACTTCACCATTTTGTATGAAATATTTTACGATGAAAATCTCGGTTTCTTTTGAAGTCGGTGCAAAAGTAATTGTTTGTTTTTTAAATTTTAATCTTGAACAAACCTGCAAAGTGTCATGGAACTCCATAGCCTTCTCCATGGCATCGATGAGGTTCTCCTCTCTCCTGGCGTAAAGCGCGGTGATGTTGTCCCAGGCTGAGTCCAGGTCTTCCATATGTTTCTTGACCTCAGGCTTGTCAGGTTCTCCACAGAGGGACATGAGGGTTGAGCCGGTTTTGCGGACTTTTTCCACCTAAGGAAAATAGTCGGTTAGGTTTTTGGACACAAAATGGTATGCAAAAATAACAGTAAGTAGTTCACAGAAAGAGAAAGCAAATTATTTCTTTACATTTATTTTTTGAATATGTAATTAATTCATATTTTCAAGAAAACTTTTATAGATTTTATAATCAAGCTTCTTGGTTATCTTTTAGCTTTTATAAAAAAAACCGTTGATTTTAGCGGATCGTAAAAATAATCACGTCTTGATTCACCAGCTAAAATAGCGTAGCTATATTGGTGTGGCAAATCCATAAAATTGTATGTTTTTTTTTTCTAATTGACCACCAAATCGCCAAAATCACCAAAAAAAAAAAAGTGTTGAAACGTAATACTGACCTCCGGCTTAGTATGATCGATCTCATGCCTTATCTCCTGCAAGGCAACCTGTTGCGCCTGAATAGCTCTCGGCTGTGCAGCCGGCGGCGGCTGCGCAGTCAACGTGTCTTCGAGCTCGGACAGCTGGGACATGACCGCGTTCAGTTGCTGCCAGAACTTGCGAGCCACTTCTAGTGTGGAGTCTAAGGAGTTGGCACGGTCTGACGATGACTTTTGTACGTCGTCCCATAGTCTGTTGGAAAAAAGGTTGGTTATATAGGAAATAAGTACAAATCTAAAAGAAGAAGTGATTACTAAACTTCTTTTATGTAATTTTTTGCTTGTTGTTTTAAAAAACGAACTCGACATAACGTTTCAGATGTTACGCCCTACCATGTAGCCAAATGATTATGTGAGCAGGGTGTCGTTGAAAACCATAAAAATAATCGACTGGATCAACCTTAGGATAGTTTATTGGAACGAAGTTCTTTAACGCGGCTTGCGGTAAGAGTTGACTGGTAGAAATCATCACGTAACGAAAAAGCGTTACCCCCGAAAAAGTCAGTCTCCAATTTCAAGTGTCAAAAGTTTTTGTTTTTTAATACAGAGCCATCTATGTGTAGTAAACGTTTTTAGCTTTTAGAAACTTATACTAGATGGCTCTGTACATATAATATACAGCGAAAGGAATTTCGTTCCAACTGGGAGTCCCACGACACCTCCCGACGTTTTTTTTCCAAAGCAACTTGTTATATACATTTGCACTTACTTGTTAAGTTTGTCGAGCTTGTTCCTAATGTCGCGCACGGCGGGGTCGCTCTTGTTGGCCTTGCCGATGACGTCAGAGGCCGCGCGTTGTACAGCGTTGTAGGCTTCCTGTCGTTTCTCTAAGTCTTCTACTAAAGTGTTGTTCTCATCGATTTGGTCTCTGTTGAGGTCAATGAGGTTTTAGGAAGGTCCAAGAATAACTGTTATTATAGAACTAAGAACAGTTTTACGTCAATCATTTTTCTAACAGAAAACTTATGTGAAATAGACTTTTCTACAGTTCATAGTTTAATCACTACGGCTTTACTTTTAAAATTGATTTTAAAACATTACCTACGTTTTGAAATTAGTGTTAGAAAAGGACCCTTTATTATTCAAAGCTGATCCATTAATATCCATTATCATGAGTGATTTCTTAATGCAAAAAAGTACAAATTTTTAACGCAAGTTATCAATAATTTTTAGAAACTCTGGCACACGAAAACTGTCATTACAGTTATCAATACAAAATACTTTGTCCAGTGCCATTGCACTGGTACATTCCGCTCGAGATAAGTACATACAGCTCGCGACAACACAGTGTTGACTAGGGTCTATACGCGCTCAGCGAGAAACGAACGCGTCGTTTTTATTTTATATTTGATTTTGTGCACCCTTCGCAGGCCGACAGCAACCCTGACTGCCCTAACGTGGTCAGAAAGAATAAGAGTTATGTGATAGAAAGAGAGGCAACTTCTAGGTAATAAGCGTTGTGCGACCTGAATTGCACTTTATTGTATCGTAGCAAGAGTCGCTTTTTATTTAAATGGTTTTGCGGAGTGCGGGATCTGTTAATCTGTGCTTTGGCTAACAATCAAGTAATTAATAATATACTCACTCAATTTTAGGCGGGTGCGCAGACACAGGCTCAGCGCGATGCAGTTGATCGGCCGCGCCTGATAGTGCGCGCAACATGCCTTCCAACTTGTCAGAGAACTGGGATGATTCTTGTAGAGCCTGGTGTAGGAAAACATACTTTAATATGTGTACTGTACGGTTGATTCTTGTATGTATTAAAACGCTGATGAAAATGGTGCGAGAGTGTCGACAGCCTGGTTTGATAAACAAATCCCAGTTGTCAAAAATATAAATGAGAGTGTGAAATATAATTGAGTTTGATAAGGAGCACGTCTGAAAACGTAGGCCTAGGGGTCAGGGTGTCAGACTGGCTAACGAGAGGATTTGAACATGAACAGTTAACCTTTGTGTAGTCCTTTATCTTAAATCCATCTTCAAAACGTTCTAACCCTTGCAGTCAGCATTAACGATATCCGACCTAGGATAAAACCTAAATCTAAACCTAATTCCTAATATGGTTCCGTCTTTTCCGTACTTTACCGACAGACCTCGCGCAGCTTAACCGCTGGGTCTAGAAGCTTGAAATTTTGCAAATGAGTTCGTTATACAACGTAGGCAAGCTAAAGAAGAATTTTTGTAAATTCATCCCCTAAATGTGATGAAAATTTTGTATGGAAGTTCGCACCCGGCTTCTGTCTCATAAAACAGTCTGTATCCTTACCTGTTCCAACTCCTGCTGCCTCTGCCTCAACTCGGCCTTGAGCGCGTTGTATCTCTCGCAGTCGGCATCCACGATGTCCTGCACCTTGGCGGCGTCGTCGTCTCCGCAGAGCTTGGCTAGCGCTTCTCCCGTCTTGACCAGCTTGTCCACTAACGGTTTGTGGCCGCCGATGGACTGTTGTAGCATCTGGGTACGGAAGAAGGTGGTTTAGAGCAGTATTCAGTATGGATTCAGTATGGATTCTCTAGATTAAAAAGTTAAACTTTTTCACTAGTTCTACTTATATTTCTTACCGACTTCAAAAAGAAAAGGTTCTCAATTCGACTGTATTTTGTTTTGTTGTATGTTTGTTACGCGGTTACTCCAAGATAGATAGACCGATTTGGAAAATTCTTTTTTGTTTGACTTCCTAGATGGTCCCATATAAATTTTATCAACTTTGCTTGGGTAGTTTTTGAGTTGGCTTCAATAATGCGTATTTTTCCCACTTAGTTTATGCGGATGATGTTTTAATAACTGCCTATCACTGTTATTTACATAGCAGGTAGTGGTATTCGAATTTGTGTGGGGTAGGTACCAGAAGTAAAAAGTGAAAAATAAACTTACTTTTTGGCAAAAAATAAAACAGACTTCCAAATCAAAACACTACAAAGTGAAAAATAACATTAATTTCGGAAGTCGGTGGCAAAAAACGAAAAACAATACCAAAGACACCGACTACCGAAATTAAAGTTATTTTTCACTTTGTAGTGTTTTGATTTGGAAGTCAAGCACAAATCTTTACAAAAATATCTTGCAGCGCAATAATGAAGAAATTCGTGAGCAAATTAAATTTTAAACAATTACTGGGTACTTTTTCTAATAGTCACTTCTGATAAAGACTAAAACTATTTAGATATTCTTAACATTGTACATAAGCAATGCAATGTGTACCAAATGGCATCAAACTAAATTTTTACATAACACGCCTGTCATATGCATTTCTAAACCAATTTGCTTTCAGAAAACTTCTAACATTAGCTACTGAAAAAGAGTAAAAATTTGGTATTTACATCTAAACAATGATACTCACTTCATTCTTGTCTTGCTGCTGAACGATTTGTTCTGGTCTGAGCGCGGGCATCGCTAGCATCTGGATCTGCTTCTCCATGTCATCCAACCACGATGATAAACTGAGGACATAATAATAAAATTGTAGGCGTTTTTATATGAGGAAATACCTATTAATATAATAAAGTTGCTTATAACTTCTTTAATAATGTGCAGGTGTTCCAAATTCATAAAATATCAGGAACAAGAAGACATCATAGTAGTTGGAAAGTAAAGAAACTTGAACTAATCGTATTTTTATGCTACAAAATCCACAAAATATGCTTTTCAAGCGACTAAACAGTGGTAGTCATTAGCTACACTACATCATTGAAGAAAAAAAGACCAGACTAAATGTTAGAAAATTCTTCGCTATTTTAGTTCTCCGACGTTTCTTCTAACTCTTGATCTCACGTCCAAATAAAAAAAGAAGCTAATAATATCATATTGTCACTTTGCGGTCATGAGGACCTAATGACTCCCAAATTCTTCTTTCTAACTTACCCATGGTGCGTATCAGCGAAGTGCTCGGCAAGCGGTAACGCCTGCTCCAAGGCTGCTAAACGTTCAGCGCTGAGATGTCCCACTTCTTCCATCATCTCCTTCAACTCCTCGCTGCGGTCACGGATGACTGCTGTCTCTTCGGAGGACTGGCATTCACGGAGGACCTGGGTGAAGAAATTTTAATTTAAACATCGAATATTGATTTTAGATAGTAGAAAACGTAATTTATCTAGACAAAAAGTTGTTGAACGCATCGCAAGACACCGTGTATTCTTATTTTAGGTTGTTTTTCATATCCTACATAAATCTGAAGCTTCGTCTTCAGTTAAATAATTCTGTAAGGCCTGCACTACACTACTCGCGAAGTTGTTTCGACGAAGGGTCGAAGTGGAAAGCGGTTAAAAGCGGTTGCACGAAGTGAAACGAAGTGCCCTTCTACACTCTCGTAGTTCGCGGGTAGTGTAGTGCAGGCTTAAGATTTGCAAAGCTTTATTTTTGGGTTTCAACAACGCAGAAACGTTGTCAATCCTGTCTGCACCTTTAGACATACAAATAAAAGGAGGCATCGCAGATAAAAAGAAATGTCTTTTTTTGGGCCTGTAATTTTACCAGCATTCGTCAAACCGCAACGTTGCTAGGGGACAAAAATAAGTATGATGGTAGTACTTCCCCGGACGAGATCCTTCACAACTCAGGCCAACGATACGAGATAAATACATAAAATTTCAACTTATACAAATATCAACTTTAAACTCCAGTAATGAGTGACTCTGAGTTTTGAACGAAAAGGCTATCGATAAACGCCATAAAATAATTTTAGTTGCAATGGAAACTGAACCATACGCAATTAATATAAAGTTTTTAATCCCAAAGCATGAAATTCATCTCGTCTCGTTGGCTTTAGTATACTAAAGATAGTTTCTCACCTTCTTAGCCTGACTGAGTAAATCTCTGACTCTAACTCTCTGTGCAGCCACGTCATCGCTCAAAGGTCTCTGTTCTTTGAGCTGAGCTCGTACTACGCTCGCCTCACAAGATGGCGGCTCGGCGGCCCGCAGTGCGGAGTCCACGCCCCGCAGCCATTCTAGTACTTCTTCCATGTCACCGACTACTTCGAGGGAACGCTGGAAAGAGATGGTTGTTTAGATTTTTGTAAGCAGTTTTTTTTTTGTTTACATAATAAGATGATTAAAACATCGTTCGTTGGTCAAACTATCTCAGTAAATTTTTTTTTTTATTCCTCATGAATTTAGTCACTGGATTTATTATAGCAGCATTTTTAAAGACCGTACAAAAAGGGTAGTTCCACTTGGTGATTTTACTGACATGATTTACCACAGAGGATCGCTTCAACAATGATTTGGGTGAGGCGTTTGCCCAACTCTGAGGTATTATAGTACAGGTTAATATAAAAAAAAACATCGCTCCTCTGTACGTGGATATGTTTTGAAGCAAATATGTACCATATCAGTATTAAATACTTTAAGACCAGTATGTTACAGTCGATAAAGCTTTGTATCTCTTCTGTAATCACCTTCTTGCTGAGCAGTAGTCTCTCCGCCTTGCGCTGCACCTGCTCCGCGATGGCATCGAAGCGACGGTTGTCGCGCGTCACTATGCTCTCGATGTGCGTCGCGCCTTCCCCGGGGGAGATCTGAGGATTAAGCCATATTCATTGTTTTTTTTTTTTTTTTTTTTTTATTTGTGATGGGTTTGCTCTTGACTCTAGTCTAGGTCAGAGGTGACAGAGACAAAGTCGACGATGGAGTGAGCTTACCCAGAAGAAGCCTGTTCACTCTCACTTTGAAGAGATTAGGGTTGTATACGTTCGGAAACACAGACGCAGGTAGTGAGTTCCACTCTTTTGCTGTGCGCATTATAAAAGACATTTGGAAGCGCTTAGTGCGAATTGGTGGAATAGCAACCAGGTAGGGATGGTAACTGGCAGTGCGTCTAGATGTCCGGTGGTAGAAGGGGGCCGGTGGAATGAGGTCGTGGAGTTCACGGGCACACTCTCCGAAGTACAATCTGTAGAAGACCGACAAGCAGGCAACCTTGCGGCGATGAGCCAAGCAATGAAGCTTGGCATCCACCAGTTTTACGTCGCCAATGAGCCTCTTAGCTCTGCGTTCCACCGAGTCAAGCGCGGCTAGTTGGTACTTAGCTGATCCATCCCAAAGGTGACTGCAATACTCCATGCAGGATCGGACTTGCGCTTTGTAAAGGGTTAAAAGCTGTCCAGGCGTAAAGTATCGCTTCACCCTATTTAGGATGCCCAGCTTCTTGGCCGCAGTTTGGGCCTTGTACTCGATGGTGGCGCCGAAGTTGAGACCAGATGTCAACTCCATGCCTAGGAGCTCAAGTCGATCAGTTACAGGAACAGATGTACCCCGAAAAGTAGGAGTTTGGGCGAAACGACTCTTTTTAGCGGTAAAAAGACACGCCTGCGTTTTGGTGGCGTTAAAAGAGACCAGATTATCATCACCCCACTGGGAGACAAAGCTTAAGGTCAAATCTGTCCGCTCTACCATGGCCTCTCTCAAGGAACGAACTTCAGCCCCGCTGGTTTTTGCGCTGGACAAGTATCTCTCTGAAACTGTACTGTCATCTGCGTACCCAACAATACCAGGCCGAAGCAGGTCATTGATGTGCAGCAGGAAAAGAGTTGCAGAGAGAACAGACCCCTGAGGAACTCCGGCATCAATAGCCATAAGGTCAGAAGAGCAGCCATCAACAACTACTCTAATCGACCGTTCACTAAGGAAATCTGATATCCAGCTACAAAAATCAGCTGGGATGCCATAAGCAGGAAGCTTGCTGAGCAGAGCAGCGTGCCAGACCCTGTCAAAGGCCTTCGAGATGTCAAGCGATACAGCCAGTGCTTCGCCGTGTTTCTCGATGGCTTCGCCAAAGCAGTGCGTGACATACACAAGAAGATCGCCAGTTGACCGTCCCCGGCGAAAGCCATATTGACGGTCACTGAGGAGATCATTGTCTTCAAGGTAGTTCAGCAACTTATTGTTCAGTACCCTTTCCAACACTTTGCACAGAATGGAGGTAATGGCGATCGGACGGTAATGGGCAGGGTCTGCACGGTCGCCTTTTTTGGGCACTGGTTGTACATTTGCAAGCTTCCAGGATTTCGGCACCGTTCTTTTTTCAAGAGAGAGGCGGAACAAACGTGTCAATACAGGAGACAGTTCAGGCGCACACTGCCTCAACACTCTCGCTGGAATGCCGTCAGGCCCGCTGGCCTTGTTCACGTCTAGACTGCACAATACTCTTCGGACCTCTTTAATGTGTACTGCGATCTCCGGCATCGAGGAGTCACAATGAGGTACAGTAGGTGTACATTGTATTGTAATAAAGAAGAACTATAACAAATATTTTCACATTATCATACATTGTTTCTTAAAACCTATTCAGCTCAATTTGTTGTTAAATCCTGATTGCAATCACATTATCTATCATTGAATCTAAAATTATTACTTTCGGAAACCAGGGATAAAGATTGTGAGCCTTCGTCGAGAAAAGGATGTCAAACAGACTTCATACCAATAGTAGTACTTAGGTCAATCAATCTGCTTAGCCTTTTATCAACTACGTTGTGGTCGGCTTCCAGTCTAACCAGATGCAGCTGAATACCAGTATTTTACATGGAGCGACTGCCTATCCGACCTCCACAACCCAGTTACTGGGTAATACGATAGCCCTTGGTAAGACTGGTTGTCAGTCTTTCAGGCCTCTGACGACCGGTAACGACTGCCAAAGATCCACGAATGACAGCCGGAACCAACGGCTTAACGTGCTTTCCGAGGCATGCAGGAGTCTTGGTCTGTAAAGATGGTCACCCATCCACGGACCAACCGCGGCAAGTGTAGCTTAACCTGATGGATCGACCCATGCGGCTATTATTACTTAGCCACAGCTCCTCCTATAGTAGTATTTAGGTAGTTTTTCTTTTTTACTTTTCCTATGTTGTAAAGTATTTATTGGGACTCCCCAATAAATACTTAAATACCTTAAATACTTTCTTTCTCCATAGTTCCTATAGCTGTTATGTTTAACCAAATTAAACCCGTTCTTCAATACATTTTGAAATTATATTTTGAATCTTGAATATTATCCATACCTGACACAGCTGCGGTCCGATCTGGTTGAGGTTCTCTAGCACAGGCCTATACTCATGCAGCTCAGCCTCCAGCCTTAGGATATCTTCCTCGCGAGGCTCCACTGACTGTAAGCACGACTCGGCGCCGGCCATCCAGTCGGTTAATCTGTTGACGAAATTGTGAATTTAGTTTCATAGTTCCCCTTTACTTTGTCCTTAACACGTTCACTGTCCAGCAAAAATGTCGAAATTAGCTCTCACGTCCAATTTACTTGTTTCGTTCCTATGTACTGAGGTACTTGCCTTTACACTACTTCAGGTCCTTAGAGGATATAGAAGTTGAAGGAACCCTTTTAAATGTATTTTTAAGTTCAATTTTCAAAGCTTTGTAAGTCCTAAATAAATAAAAAAATTCGATGGCTCATTGTTTTTTATTTTACCTACTTAATTGCTCATACGTTCGTGTATAATAGTATGTAGAACACATTATGTATGAAAAGTGCAGTGACCCACATGTATGGCACGGACGTATCGTTCCAACCCAAAATGACCCAAATGTGGGTAATGGACGTGAACGTGTTAATGTTATGAAAGAGAAGGGAGTGAATGTTAGCGTGACGGTTGACTGGGGAGAATGGAAGAAGAAAACGTGGTGCGCCGACTCCATGTAACATGTCCCATCTTACGTGGGGACGGCGCAACACTTTTTCTAAAGGCAGGAAGAGGATGATGTTGAGTTGCCCTTTACCCAATATGACTTTACCGAACAAAGTTATTGTTGTGTCTGAGCAATAAAGGTCATAGTTGCCCGATACCTTGTTAGTAGAAAAAAGTTGTTAGACATTGAAAAACGTTCAATAATGATTTTCAGCCTAATTTGAATAAAATGGATTTTTGATTTGGTGTGAATAGGCAATTTACAAACCTAGCATGACTATTATACAGCTGCTGTACGAGAGGCAACGTTTCCGAAGCCACTCGCAACAGCTCGGCTCCTCTACTCGTCAGGTCGTTGTATCTCCGCTGTAAGGCATCCAGCTTGTCTTTAAGTTGTAACGCTTCGTCTCCTGAAATGTGCTTCATCAGCTCGAGACCGGATTCCACTGTGCTGTCCACTGCTTCTTGTTTTGAGGCTATTTCTTCGGTTTTTTCCTGTTAAACAGAGGTTAATATTATTAGTAAATTTTGACCATTCAAAATCAAAATCAGTTTTTATTTAGCAATGGTGGAAACAAAAGTTCATCCTTATGCATAATCAGCCTATAGTGTTCCTACTACTGGGACACAGGCTTCCTCTCTTCGAGAGGGAGTGGGCTGTGATTTACAACGCGGACAACAGTGCGGGTTGTTCCAATCTGACAGATCGGAAAAATGTTTGATCTGTCCCACTGTTAGCAACTTTATTCACTCCTATCTGTCCCAGATAGATCTGACTAAAGTTCGAACAGTCCCCTCGTTGCTAACAGGGGGACAGCCAGTCTATTCTGTAAAAATCTCACCGTGAAAACGTAGGTGAAGTGAGCTTGAAGAGAGCTGTCATTCCACCTGATGCTAGGGATTGACAATACTGACAGCTCACTCCACGCTCACCTCACCTAAGTTTTCACGGTGAGATTTGTACAGAATAGCACTGCTGATAATTTTTTTTTTCCGATCTGTCCTTTTAAAGGGACAAAGCAGGGTGACAGATCGGATCAATCCCACAGTGCGTGTTGGCGGATGTCACGTCTTCGAATTTTTTGGTTCCAGGACATGCCGCTCTCCTCACGATATTTTCCTTCACCATTTTGAGAGCTGTGGTGATGAAATTATTTACAAAAAGTAAAGCGCCGGCCTGGATTCGAACACACTGCCTATAAATCTTAAGTCGGGGCGGTTACCACTGGGCCACCAGTGCTTTCATGTCGTACTTATGTGTGTAGATCATATGTAGTAGTTTCCCAATTTATAAAGTATATAAATATCAAAGTATAAACTCTAGGTAGTATTGTTTGTGATCTTCTTCTCTTCTTCGTATTTTTTTGGTGAGATATTTTATGTATGAGTGAACTGTTATTAAAAATTAACCTACAAACTATTAAATTTCATATTATATTACAAAAAAATTCTCATTATTTACTTTCCGAATCAGCTGATGAATAAGGTTTATACTCATTTAAAAGGAAACTAATCGAAACGGAGCAATACACAAGAGAATAAAAAATATTTCTTAATAGTTCTACTCACAGCTAACTCGTCCATCTGCCTCAGCAGTTTCTCCATGTGAACTGGCAGGATCTTCCTCTTGGCGAGGTATTGTTCCATGCTGTCCATCCACGCTGACAGGTCCTGGTAGGTCAGTACTAAGTGACGTAGACCCTTGCGGGACGCTTCTAGTAGGTCGCCGATGTTAAGGCTGTGGTCTACTAGGGCTTGATATCTGAGGAGAAAAGGAATTGGTTAGTGGTTTGACGATGATGGTTAGGGATAATAATTTATTAATTAAAAGATGCCATTAATCAGTAGTATAAAGTAAAGTACGGAAGAAAATTAACCTTATTAATGGTTCAATTTTTTTTTTTATATATATATAATGGTAACTTGCGAAAAATGTCATGATATTCAGCAAGCAAAATATCGTCTATTTAAAACATTTTCTTCCCAGACGGAGGGTATCCATAAGAATTAATTTCCCCACAAAAAAAAAAAAGTTCCGTTTTCACCTCCGCCATATAGGCAAAATCCTCCAGATAAAAAGCAACAAGATTTTGCATGATGAAATCTGCCAGATAATTTAACCAGCGCGTAACCTAAAATGGTGAAATAGACCTTTGACGTCGATTGTTCTAATTATAATAATCTTACCTATCAGTAGCGGCTTGCAGCCTATCAGCGAGCGCGCTGGCCTCGTCATCACCCACCAATCCCATAAGAGTGGACGCTGTCTCAGTCAACTGCTTGAACGGAGGCTGCTTCGAAATGATATCCTCGTGGAGGTTCTAGAGAAAAAAACAATTCATTGATATTATTCTAGTTTTAGAAATAATGTATGACGGTAGAATTTAATATTAAAAACTTTTCCTGAAACAGGGCCACGGTAAAACGTTAGATCGGACGCCAAAATTTTTATCCAAACCCTTTTTGGTGCAAAATTAAGACAGTACAATTAGTAACACGATAGCTAGTAACCGTGGCGTCATTCGCAAATATTTTGGGCACGATGCTAAGAACGAACACGGGTTCGACGATAAGTTACCACCCATTTATCTTTGTCTTCATCAGTTTACAATATTTCTTTTTTACGATGTATTTTTTAGTTATTCTAGCTCCTACACTACTCATATTTTTATTCTCTGAATGATCTCAATTCAGAACAGTTACATACCTTATGTTCCCTGATCTTGTGTTGTATCTTCTCCTCATCCGTGGGCACTAGCTGCAGAGACTTCACTCTACGTTCAGATGTTCCGAGCCATTCTACCAGCGGCTGTAACTCCTCTTGGAATTGTTTCGCCACCTGTTTCATAAGACAAATAAAGATTTTAGTAAATAAAGTCCAGCGAATCAGAGCAGAATCCATGTTTGGAAAAGTATTTGTTGAAAAAATATTTGTACTTGATTACGGTTGTTGGCAACCGTAATAAAGTACACATCTTGCAATAAATAAACGTTAATGTCTTCAATTTATGGTGCAGACTAACCTTACTTATATATTGTTGTTTTGGAACAAAACTTAATTTAAGTAGCGAAAGGGTATAGAAGTGTGTAGTGTATAGAACCTAATAATCAAGAACTGCTTGTCACTACAAGAGCAAAATAAGAATGGCATTGTTTTAGAACTTTTATTTTTTCAGTTCAATTAGATAAACGATAAGGGGCATTATAGCATGTATACACCGTTAATAACCAGCAGTTTAAATAACTTGCTTAATATAACAACTTAACAAACTCACCATCATAGCCTGTTCCAAATCCAGCATTCTCTGCTGAGCTCCATTAGTGAGGGCATCGAACCTCTGCATCAACCCCTTGAGCTGCTTCTCAATAGCCTTGCGTTCAGCCGGTTCACAGCCTCCCGCGACCTCGTTACCCATCGCGAAGAGAGACGACATCGAGTTCTGACGGTCCATTAGCATTTTCTTGAGGAACTGTAGAAAAAAAGGAAGTTTTAAAACTTTTTGTTTATCATTTTTTATTTAAATAATTTCTTGTCTCAGTATTACTGCTCAGAGTCAAGAATGTGCATTCTTGTGCGTTGCAAATAGCAGTCAATTAGATCGCTGTTTTGATTAATTTATTAATATTTCATAATTTTAATATGAACTGCTTTAAATAACAGTTTTGTATGTGCAAAATAAAAATAGCATTTAAAAGGTTTTCAATTGACTTTTTACTTTAACCTAAATACTCAGTGTCACGATATTAGTTATTAAATACAATTCATAGTCAATATTTTAACTACTAAGAGCATTCTTTTTATTAGCTAACAGTATGTTTAAAAAATATACAACACATCATGACTAAGTTACGAAATGATAGTTAAATTATGCTCATACGAAAAAGAAACTTTAAATCTTTGGATTCAACTTTTCGAAAGATTCATTTACGAATATTTGATTCTTGACCACTGCGTGATAAACTAATAAGGCATAATAAGGCTTCGTTTGAGAGTTTCGAAAGTTTTCGGGAAACTCCGACAGTTGGAATTTCAAATAACTTTCATAAACTTTTCGATACATTCAATAATACTTTTCTTAAAATCTTTAACTTAATTCCAATAATAATAATAATAAGCCAGTTAAAGAATGTTTTATATAGTTGTTTATCATACCTTCTGCTCCTGCAGCTGCGCCTTTACCACCTTATAATCAGCGGAGGGTGGTTTCTGGTTGTTGACCATATCCTCAGTGTCGGCCAGCCACTTCTCCAGCCCGGCGAGGGCTTCCGCGAACTTGCCTGACTGCAAGAGTCCAACGTCGAGACGACGTTCACGCTCGTTCGTCTGTTAGGGAAAGAAGTTGTTGTATTTTTTTTTTCGTGGATCTTTGACAGTTGTTGCCGGTCGTCTGAAGCCCGAAAGTCTGACAACCAGTCTTACCAAGGGGTATCATATTACCCAGTAAATAGGTTATGGAGGTCAGATAGGCAGCCGCGCCATCTAAAATACTGGTATTCAGCTGTATCCGATAAGACTGGAAGCTGACCCCAAAATAGTTGAGAAAAGCCTAGGCAGGTAATGTGTGTGATCGTATTTTTTTTTCTATTTTATAATTTTTTTTTTGTTCAGTTGATTGTGCAAAATAAAAATCATACATTTTTGACTGGTAATATTGAACACAATTTCAAAGTATTTAATCGTTCGGTTTGTCAACCGCGAGCTCGCGAGTTAAAATTTTTGACTGAAGAGAATTAACAGAAAAGAGTATTCTGCTGATATTTAATTCCACGACAAGTATTATCTCTCAATAAACTGGCTAAAACCACAATGCTAAATTTTGTATCCTGCAATTACAGACAAATATTTCATAGTAGCTGTTCGTGCCCGGCGTCGCCCGGGTGAACTTCATGTTTCTATCTCCAGTGGTTTAGGCTGTGTGTTGTCTGTTTTCATACAAAAATACCATCCAAATTTCTGAATTTTCTGGTAAATTTTCCAAAAAATAATCTATCATACAAACCTTGTCCTGACAATTACCAACACACCAAAAAAAAAAAAGAATTAGCCAAAAAGGTACAAGCGTTCTGAAGTGATGCGCTTACATACATACGGCAATTGATTTTTATTTATATTAAGTTATTTGCTAGAAAGACAGAAGAGAAAACTACCTAAAAATACAAAAAAGAGTATCTTTTACAAACTCACCTTCTCCTTCAGTGTATTCCACTTATCATTCATCTTCTCCAAATCCTTCTCTAGCACCTGCGTATTAACCCCCTGGAGAGCTGATCGCACGAGCCCCTGTCCGATCTTATTGCAGTGAGCAACGTTCTGCCCGAGGGGCTCTAGGGTACGACGCTTCAATTCAGCGAAGTCCTTCTGTTGGGAACGGATCTGTTCCACTTCCGACGAAACCGGTTTTAGGCTTCGGACTTGTTCGGAGGCCTGTGAGGGAGATAGGAAACATTATTTGACGGTTTAGGATAATTTTGAAAGTGCTGTTTCTTGGAGAACAATTATTACAAGCTTTTATTTAGTGTCACTTGTCCCGGTGTCTGTCTGAAATCGAAGCTTGCAAGTTACATTTGACCCACTTCTGGTTTCCGATTGAAATCGGTTGACAATGTAGTATTATTATGTAATGGAGCTGATCTAATGATGAAGCCAGAAGGTGGCCATGGACAAATGACGCAATCCTATCGAGTTTGAATAGTGTTGATAAGGTCTCTGGTCCTGGATGATATCCAGACTAAAAAAAGCTTGTTTAATAATACAGTTATTTAAATGACTAAGTTTTTGTATTATGTATAATGTTCCCCGGTTAAGGAATGCTTGTTTTATCTATGGTAATTTTCTGATGTGAACGGGCCCGCGTGGTGGATTACGGCCCACTCTCTCTCACAGAGAGGAGGTCTGTGTTCAAGTAATGGGAACATTGTAGACTCATTATGAAGAACTTATTCATGATTGGATGTTGTTATCTTATTGTGTATTTTACTGATGAGGTTTTAAGCAATGTACAGTTAAATTCGTCCTTATCTTACTAGATATACGTTCTAATGTCATTCATCAAATAAAAGTGGCATAAAAAGCTTGGCTTTAATATACCATTTCCTTCCATAACATGTGTTTACTAACTTCGTACTTCTCCCACCAAGAATAAAGTCCAATATTGTCTGTTTCCCCTTACCTCACTGACGTCATCCATGACAGAATCGTAAGCCTTGTAGAACGCCTCCAGCTTGCTTAGCGTATCATCCAGATCTTGTTCCTTGGAGCGAGCGCGCTCGTCCAGCTTGCCTAGTTGTTTGCGGAGGCCTTCCACCTAGGAAAAGGAGGCAAGATTATAGTTTTTTCACGTTAATAAGTCCGACTGAATTCAAATAAATATGTAACCAACTAAATGCTTTATAATGCTAGTTTTTATCATTATAAAAGTTGTTATGTTTTTTTAAATTAATATCCAACGCATTTTAAGCTTGAAAACGCTACTTTTTTATTTAATTATTCATTTTTTTTCTGTATTTTTTTTTTTCTATTTAGAGAAAACAAAGTAGCTCCGGGGACTGACATCCTTACCATGAACTATTATTAATTGCTAGCTGCACAGTTATCATTATCATTATATTGAAAGCTAAAGAACGATAGTGAAAAACTATATATCTAATAATATGTTATATTATTATTATATCCTTTGCTAAGAAACACTTGATTTATTATTTGAATAATAATCTAAATCGACTTCTAAAAATAAATCACATTGTTCCTAGTTTTTTTTTTCTGGAGATTGGGTCGATCGATCAGGTTAAGCTATGGGTGGGATGGATCTTTCCATACCAAGACCCCCGTTAAGCCGTTGGTCCCGGCTGTAATACGTGGATCTTTGGCAGTCGTTACGGGTCGTTAGAAGCCCGAAAGTCTGACAACCAGTCTTACTAAGAGGTATCGTATTACCCAGTAACTGGGTTGTGGAGATCAGATAGGCAGTCGCTTCATGTAAAATATTGGTATTTAGCTGCATCCGATTAGACTGGAAGCCGACCCCAACATAGTTGGGAAATGGCTGGGCAGATGATGATTATGATGTTCCTAGTTTTTTTCAATCAATATTTAAAAAATATATACATAAACAGTGTCCACATACCTGATCCCTAGTCTTAGCACTATCCACAGTGTATCCGCTCTCGACCAACATCTCGGCAGCTCTTTCAGTGTCTCCAACCAAGTCATCCGCATTCTCCAACCGCTTGTAGAACCGACCGATGTCATCAAGTTGTTGTTTCACAGTCTTAATGTCGCGGCCGGGCGGCTTCATGCTGTCCAACTCCTTCTCTAGGTCGGACAGGTCATGGGATAGGTTCTTTACTTTGTCCTGGGGAGAAAAATGGTTTGGTGTTAAATATTGTTGTGTACTCTCAAAGCGGTGAAGGAAGACATCGTGAGGAAACCGGCATGTCCTGGAACTAAAAATTCGAAGACATGTGACGTCTACCAACCCGCACTGGGCCCGCGTGGTGGATTACGGCCCACTCTCTCTCACCGAGACGAGGACAGCGTCCCAGGAGTAGGAATGTTACAGGCTAATAGGGATGATGATTAAAAAATGATTTTTTGTCCGTCATGTAGATTATTAAAATATATTGAACACGTATTTTTTCTTTTTCTACGTAATCAAAAGATTACGGCGATACATTGAGTTAAAATGTAGCATGACGTCACGTCTTCGTAGATTTTATACGTAGAAGTGACGTAGCAAGCCCCCACTCCCGAACTTTAATGCGAGTTATCTAAGTCATTTTTTATTAATATGATAAAGCAAAAAATACGTATCTAATATTTTTTTTATTATCTGACTGACAGACTAAATAGAATTTCTTTTTTTTTACCCAGGCATCATCCCTATTACGATGATATCGAGGGTTCATGGGCTATTTGTATTAAGAGACATGTTTGGAACTTTACAGGAGAGCATTTCAAAGTTACATTATTCGGAAAAAAGAACATTGTAAAAAAGCATCAATATTTTTTTACGAAAAAGTGAAGTATTAATAGTGTCCATCACCGATTTTTACGTTTTTCACTTTTTAATGCAGGTAGATTCGATTATAACTCAATATCGGCCAGGATGTCGCTTAATACAAATAGCCCGTGAACTCTCGATATGATGACTTGCACTACAAATCATTAAATACATATAAAACATCGTTCTGTGTCAGTCAATTGTTTGAAGATGACAGAGATAGAAGGAAGTTTTAAATAAGTTTAGGGTAAAGGTGATTGCGTAGTGGCAGACCGAGAAATTAAAATTTTCTTACTTATTTTTTTTTAATTTGCAGGTCAGTGTCAGGTTGAATGTGATCTGAATATGATTAGCGAGTATAACAAATATGTATTTACATAATTATATACCATAAGAATCATCGGTACATTTCTCTAAGTTAGATTTGTACCAAAATGGGGAGAGGATGCCTGGGTAAAAAAAAAGCAATTCTATTTAGTCCGTCAGTCAGATAATAAAAAAATATTAGACACGTATTTTTTGCTTTATCATATTAATAAAAAATAACTTAGATAACTCGCATTAAAGTTGGGGAGTGGGGGCTCGCTACGTCACTTCTAAACACCTACCAAGGCGTGACGTCATGCCACATTTTAACTCAATGTATCGCAGTATTCTTTTGATTACGTAGAAAAAGAAAAAATACGTGTCCAATATTTTTTAATAATCTCCATGACGGACAAAAAAAAATTTAGTCATCATCCTCATCATGTAGGTATTGTCAAGATTTCGGAAATCAAACTTAGAGAGATGTATTGATGATTCTTATGGTATATAATTATGTAAATACATATTTGTTATGGTCGCCAATCACATTCAGATCAACATTCAACCTGACACTGACCTGCAAATTGCAAAAAATCGTAAGAAAATTTGAATCTCGCGGCTGCCACTACGCAATCACCTTAAGGAGGAAGCGTCAGGGTAGCCCGCGAAATTCAAATTTTCTTGTTTTTTGCAATTTGTAAGTCAGTATTACGTTGTATGTTAAATAAAGTATGATTTGCGGCCGTAACAAATATGCTTTTAGAGAATTATATACAATAGAATCAGTAATACAACTCCTTAAGTTAGTATAATCCTAAAATGTCAAGATTTCATGAAATAGTCATTTTTTGGGATTACCTGGTCTTAAAGAGTTGTATTGATCACTTTAATGATTCTAATTATGTAAATAGATACTTGTTACGGCCGCAAAACGTACAATATAATACCGACTTGTAAATTGCAAAAAACGTCAGAAAATTTGAATTTCGCGGGCTACCCTGACGCTTCCCCCTTAAATACATTTATTTGTGATTTGTGGTGCTGGTGGGCCTCACACCCGGTGTCTGCTACGAAAATCAACACAAATATTTGGCATGTCACCTGCTATGATTGGTTGACTGAATTAACAACTGTCAATCAGATCACTTGAAAATTTTGACGCTCAAAAAAAGATTTCGTCCGTTAGGCAGTTGTCCCACCGCAGGCGAGGAAGCGAGTAACTATCGGCTATTTTATCGCTCAAGAAACGTACAATAGATATAAATTTCCGTGTAAACAAAAGAGATGCACATATTAATAGTTGATCGCTGACTGTCCACAACGCGCGCGAGTACTCATTTTCCGCAGCGACAAGAGCTATCAAAGAGCTCAACGCCGCTCGCTCCGCAGTCAGAGCACTCGCTGAGAGATTCACGCTTGGTACATACGCATACCAGCGAGTAATCGCTTGTCACCGTCTTTCACTCGCCAAGTGGTTTTCAGTTGCTAGTTCTACTCGCTACTCGTTCATCGCCGGCGTTGGGACAACTGCCTTAAATATTGAAATATTTACATCTATTACACCCCTTATTCGTTTACACGGACAGTGACATCGCAAACACAAGAGTGCGAAAAAAGGCATGGCGACTGTCTCGTCTTCCGAGGCTCACACGGACATTTTATAACTCGTCTAAAACTCTCCTAAAAGAACTACGCCACTAAACGGGCTTTCCCGGAGATATTATAAAACGAAACTAAATAAATAATGTTGAGAACAAGATGTTAGACATGAGATTTTATCTGCAGATAATCATGTATTAAGATAATAAGATTATATCCTATCTATATTCTTATCATTTCTTATAAGTGCTACTGTGCTTCAATAACAATTTTTTGTGTAATGCATTTTTTTTTCATAGTTATTTTTGTATCGACTGTCATTAGAATACTCGTGTTCAGCCATAAATATTCTAGTTCAAAAAAATTATATATAAAAATTGGGCGGTATGTTCGGATAGGGCCAATTCTAAAACCTCACCAGTACTACCTCTAACGTTATGTATAATGTTGTCGATACACGTTCCACTGGATACGCGTGTGGGCTTTTCTATACTCGGCTTGAGATTGTAGTTCAGTAGTAGATGTCGAAATTCAATAGATAATCTTGATTTTTGCAGAATATCGATGTTAAAGTCACCGCAAAGCAAAACCCCTTTTCCCATGAGAGTCAGAATCATTTATCTGCTCAGAACCTATTATATTATCTGTGATAGAACGTAGGTGGTCATATAAACGTTGAACTTAACATCGCGGAGAAGAAAAGTATGTTGTTAAAATGTTCCCTTCTTTGTTCTTTGGGGTTAGCCCGCCATACTATTCCACTGCAACTCTAGAGGCTAAGGTTCAGTTCCTATAAACAGTTTAGTCCAGCCCAGGGATCCCCAATTAATTTAATTGGGGGTCCGTGTTTAAAAATAATATGACTGTAACGGTTTTTAGATGATTACTAGCAACCAGGATTAAAAATAAAACGAAAAAAAAAATACTTTTAACAAAGTAAGTACATAATTAACATTAATACGAAAAATTGAATTTTTACTTTGAACGATCTGTCTGAATTCTGAAGTAAAGTTGGTGCATGCTATTGCCATTAAACCTTGGAGATGTTCATCAGTAAGTCGACCAGCCAGACAGTCGTTCAGTAGATCGACTTTCTTTCTTTCATTTATGTACAGACCGTGGTCCACCATTTGGTGACTCCTGACTTAGCCCTTTCCTTAACTTGCCGGGCCTTGCCTCCAAATCATTCAGTCTATCAGCCAGCGCGTGCGCCTGCTCTTCTAGAATGTTCTTACAAGTTGTCCTAAATATTGATTCTTACCTGGAAGTGTGTCATAGCCGCGGCCGCGCCAGCCATCCTGCCCTTAGCCTCGCCGGCCCGTGCCTCCAGGTCATCCAGTCTGTCAGCCAGCGCATGCGCCTGTTCTTCTAGAACGTTCTTAGCGCGTGCTGCGGTGTCGCGACCCGAACATTCGAGGGCTAGCGTTACTATGTCGTCTGCGGCTGCGTTGATGCTCTGTTGGGGAGAAAAAGGGAGTTAAAAGAAGGTTGGTATTGAGTTTCTTGAATCGTCCTGCACATAATAGATCGCGACTTGGAGCGCTCAGTTTATTCGCAGCTCCAGATCAGATCGTTCCTTCGCTTTGCAGGAGCAATAGGCTCCTGCATACGTTCTTTTGTTTGTTAAAGTAGCTATTTTGCTGTTATTTTTTATTTACTGTACATTGTACACACGGCTACATAAGCTATATTTTCCAATATAAGTTGATCTCGATTTGTATAGGATTTCCGTACAATGAGAGGTCAGCTTATACTGGATGTTCATAGCTTGATATATGTAGCAGTATGTGCTGTTAGTATTTAAATTTTTGATTGATTTTTTTCCATACATCTATTACTAGATGGTCATATCGAACGAACGAACTTAAATATATAGAAGCGAGGTATCTAGGAACTAGTTCGTCAGTGGGACCGGTCATACGAGCTAGTTCGTTCGCGAACTGCACAAGTGTTTAGAATAGCAATGTAGAAATATTGTAAGTGTAACCAATGTCAACAAGTGCATGGCTGACTTCAGTAAAACCTATACCAGTTTATTTTTGTCGGAATTTATTGCTGCTCTGAAAATATATTTCGTTTCGCTTTTTGTTTTTTTTCATGTTATTTCACCACTTTCAAAGGAAAACTAGCCAAATATAAATCTTTCCTACCTGTAAAGGCGCTCTAAGCGCATGTATCTGATCAGTGAGCCGTGCGACCGCCTCAGCCGCTTGCGCCGGCGAGGCTGCAAGAGCTTCCTGCAAGCGCTCCTCGCAGCGCTGCAGCGGCGTATCGACCGCGCGCACGCGCTCTGCGAACTCGCCCAGCTTGCGCGCAGTTGTTTCTAGGAACTCTACTTGTTGGAGGACCTCTGTGGGAGAAAACAAAATAGGTAACCTTGAAGGTTTTCGTGAAAATTTACGCCACCAGTTGGCACCACTTAGACAAGACATCTTCCATTTCGACAGTGAATATAAAACAAAACATACATTGAGATAGAAAAATATGGGGATAGCATATTCTACTATAGGAAGAATAGTTATACAAATATCTGTCATATCGACACAGACATGTCAATAAGCGTTTTGTTTCTTTTTAACTAATCAAGAGCTGCGTATGATAAGAGAGACATCTAAATGTTTGTCAAGGACTACATTTGAAAACACTCTTGTGTGACGTCAAAATCATGTCTATGCGTGACCGGTCGCCATGTTGAGTGCTGAGTATTGTGGTAGATGTGCTGTCAAACTTGCTCTCTCTCTTTTGCATTCGCAGTTATGAAAGGCGGCCATGTTGAGTGCCCAATTTTTGTAGGTGTGCACGCTAATTTTGTAGTTAGGGCAAGTCCATAGGTTTAGAAGTCAGTGGAAATATATGATGACGCTCATAATTCGGTTCATTCATTCGTTCATCATTCAATCACGACTAACGAAAATATAGGTACATGAAACATTTGACAGGTGCCCGGACCTAACGTCGCAGTGCTACCACAGAGGTCATTTCAGAAAACTCTATTTTGGGATTTTAATTAAGTGTGGTAGCGAATGAGCGAGAGAAGAGTAAACATTTATGAGGGTTGTTACACCTTACCGAGTATGCCCCAGCGGTGATATTGGATTGTTGTGTGCTTTTATTGCAGAAACTTCGGGCATAGGATGAACCGCATCAAAGGAATAATAATCTTACTCCAATGTCATGCACGAATGAAATAATTTAAATTACAAAAGCCGAATAACCCGACTTCACAGCAAAAATTGTTTTTCTATTACGAAAGGTCAGAAAAAGGCATACGAGTACATATATTTTGAATAAAGCCAGACTTTTCGCAGATGACTGCTGTCCCACAATTACTGAATGTATGTAAGCTCATCACTTCAGTACGGTTGCACCTATTTGGCTAATACTTTTTTGTTGTGTTTATAATTGTCAGGACAAGGTTTGTATGAAAGAAAATGTTTGAAAAGTTGCCGAGAAAATTAGAAAATTCGGGAAAATTGAAAGTGCATTTTCTATGGGAGTTTTGTACGAATTATTGAAATTTTGACAAGACAACATTTGGCGGGTCAGCTAGTAAAATATAAATTTTTCTTTGTATTTCAGGTTGTTTTAACATTTACATACCGTTGTTAATCCTATCCCATCTCTCCTTGATGTTGTCGAGCAGTTTCCTGACCACCTCCTGGTCAATGTCGCAAGATGAGATGAACGTCTCGCCTAGAGTCTTGTTGTTTTCGTACTCGCCAGATCTAGTAGAGAAAACATTCATATTAGTTTTGTTTTTTTTTTTTTTTTAATTTTTGAAAGCAATTGCAATTACAAACAGATAAAAGTACAAAGAGGATGTGGACTATTAATATTAATAGATTCCTGAGTGCTGATTGTGAGTCGAGAGTTTACGCCTACGCCTATAACGCTAAACGAGTTTAAAATATCGCTCCGTTTCTTTCAATCGTTTAAAGAAAACAGAGACAGTATGATGTTTTAAACTAGTTTAGCGTTAAACGCGTTTAGTGATGTGTGGTGAAAATGAGCCTAAGTCTTGCAAGTTTTAATTTAACTGGCGACTAAAAATGTGTCACAAATAGATATTTTAATAATAAAAATGCTAATACGCTAATTGATTACAAAACATATTTTATATTCTCCTCAACATATATTATTCGTTTGAATCAACATGTACTATCGGAGAAGGGAACATCTACACACCGTAAGGACTATTTTTGCTTACAGTTCTCGGCCGCATAAAAACGCTTGCTAACAGATGTGGTCATCGTGATAAATGATAAATAATTGTATTTCTGTAAGTAGGTTTGTACAGACACGTTAATCATGATTTTTAAAAAATCTAAATGAGGTCGGCCTTTCTTATCTGACTACTCTGAGAAGAAAGGCCGAAACAAACTCAGAGGTCACAGTCTCTTATAAAGTCCAGACATAATCTTGGTCAGTTCATGTGAAGACCATGTAGATTGGTGTCTGAAGAACCACATAGATTGAGAGGACCTGTCCAGTCAGTGCACGCATTTGTCAGTAATTGTGTCAAAAATTTGTCAGTAAACGAGTGCACCGGATTTTTTTTTCAAATCGATCAGATTTAAGTTTCCTTCGACAAACGTAAGGTGCAAACAGAGTAGCTGGTAGTAGCTGAATGTGAGTTGCCCAGAATCGAGCTGAATGGCGTGCAATTGGAGAGGCGTATGTCCAACAGAAGACTGAAGGCCAATGATGATGAAGAAGTTTCCTCGACGATACAAGACTAACATTCAGTAAGATAGTACTACGTAGTTTTGGTGCTATTACCTTAAGTGACTTATAACTTAAGGTAACAGCTACACTTAAAGCCAAATAAACGTACCTTTTCCAGATATCATTCCTGATCTGTTGCAGTTCTCTCAGCTGCTTCTCTACTTCCTTCTTAGTGAAGGCAGTAGCCGGTAGCTTGGCAAGCCTGTCTTCTAGGTCTGACAACCAGGGCACGAAGGATTCTTGGGCCTTGTGGAATTTGCGGCAGTGCTCCTGTTAGACAAAAAAGAATCGACCTTGTTAGTATGTTAATAAAGATAATTTTACTGTGTGTGACTGAATAGCGCATACGCTTATAATCCTTACGAATTTACCTGATCCTATTTGAAGAATAGATATTGTTCATAATGTAATAAGATTGATTTTCCCGTTTCTGAATAAAAAGTTGGCATACTCAGATGTATATAGGGAATGAAAACTTCTAGTTCATTTTTGTTCGCTTGTTATTTTATAATCAGGGTTTTTCTACGCTAAAATATTTTACTTATGAGACATGTATAGCGTATTGTCATTCTTGAATTCTGATTTCACGAGTCCCCCCCATACCCCCCCCCCCCCCTCCCACGTCGCATCGCATCGCCTGCCGCGCTATTACTACGTTTTTGCTTAGCGTTCGTTCTGACTTTTTTCTTTTCGTAGCGTGATGTTAAATAGCTATTGGGCTATCAAAAATATTTTTTCTAATCCGGCTGGCAGTTCCAGAGACTTGCGCGTTCAAACAAACGAACAAAAAAGCACTCTTCAGCTTTATTATTAGTGTAGATGTAGATTAAAGTTCGTGTAGATACAATAAAACTCAAGTCAACCAAGGGTGGTGCAGAGATACATTGCAGGTGCATTGTTTGCGAGTGGAAAAGAAAAAAATATTTATATTAACACATTAACTGCTGAATTATTTGCGAATTTGTTCCAAATGCTGCTTTATGATACAAACTTGTCCCAAGTGCGGCGAGACGCTTATGTGTGTTTGAAAATTTTCGAGTTTTATGAGTCATAAAACAATTACGCCAATAACAATAGAGATGCACAAAAAACCCACAGGTGCGGCGCGCCGCACTCGGAGGAAGTTATATAAATTGTATGGACGCGCATAAGCGCCGCCAGCACATGGTGAACGTTCGAAAATCGCGCATGCGCGTTGGCCGCACATAACGTGTTAAAAATGGTTCACTGAAGTTCATTTTACAACCAACGTCTAATGTTTGGAAAACTGACAGGTCACCATTAAAAATATATCATAATTTAGAGCTTTTACCAAACAGAAGATTCGACAACTTTTGTCATACAAAAGAGGGAGAGGGGAACTCATTGCGATAACTTACCATAGCGGTCTGCAGTCTGGTGTATCTGTCGACTGTCTCTCGCTTGAGTTTGTCCCATTGTGTCTGAATCCTGTCCAGATCCTTACGCAAGCCTTGGTGAGCTGGCTTCTTCTCCATCTCACGACCTAGTGAAGAAGAAAATACAAGGTAAATTACACATGGAAAATGAAAGACGTGAGTCAAGTGAGGAAACAATGGGCCTGCTGGGTGTTCTAAAACAGAAAGAAATGATTTCAAGAATATGAACCATCACAAATACTTTTTCTTTTTATTAGGAACCCTAATTATTTTTCTAAAATAAAAGTAACCTAAGCTACTCCTTATAACATCAGCTATCTGCCACTGAAAGTCCCGTCAAAATCGATCCAGCAGTTTCGGAAATAAGCCGGAAAAGCAGCTGCCGACTTTTGTTTTGTGCTCGTGATTTGTATGTTTTATTTTTCTTTTTGTAAAACTCGTTTTAATTATATTTTTTTATGCACGTGTTTCTGTGACAAATAAAATTATTTTTCTTTCTTTCTTTCTTACCTACGTCGCACGCTTAATAATAAACTGACCGATTACGGTTCAGGTCCAAAATGGGTTAAGCGTACACAGAAATTTAACTAATCTTCAAAATATCTTTTCTGTATCAATCAGCAGTTCAACAATTATTCCTACAATACATTATTTCATTATTATTATTTGACCGAGTTATAAGCTATTTTGTAAGACATGGATTTTTTTTAGTTAGGTCAGTCTATTATTAAGCGTGCGACGTTATCTCAGTACTCATCCCCATTCTAACAATTATCTAGCTCTAACTAGTAAAATAGCTTACCTTTATCCAAAAGCATGATAAGCTCATGCTCTCTCTGCGTAAGCTCTCTGTACAGCGGCTCATGTCGCTCAAGCTGTTGCTGCAGCTTGGTAGCTTCGGCCGACACTTGCAGGCGAGCTGGGAGGGAGTTCAGCTCGGATTGTAGCCAGCCTAATGTGCGGGCTACGTTCTCTTCTAGGTTGCGACCATCCCTGTGGAGTAAAATGTGGTCAGAAGTGGTCGTTAGGATGTGTCTGTGGTTTGTGAGTAGAAACAGCCGGGAGGAGACGCTCTAGGAGGACATATAGTGACCTTATTGGTGATGTTCTTCAGAAAGGTCAGGTGCGTAGTATTCGTCACCGGCGGCGTGTTCATACACGCCGCCGGTGACGAATACTACGTATGAACGTAAATGAGGCAAAAGGAGTATGTAAGGATCGTAGCAGGTGGCGTGGAAGAAAGCGTGAGATTATGTATGTAAGTATGTGTCTGCCGTTCTGTCCGCGTGGAAGTCCAAATGTATTTGTGTCTTATTTTGGCATATACGCAACAAAACAGAGGGCCTAGCCAAAGTACATTCGATTAGCGATGACGCTAGTAAAAAAGGCAAAAATGTATGAGGTTGACATAAGTTATCGAAATATCACGTGATCATAGAGCAGCATTTCCATAGAGATGTGCGGCGATAGCGATTGTAGAAGTAGAATCGCTCGGAAGCGAATGCCATTTGACTAGGCCTACAGTTCAAGTAGTGAAAACTGCAATGTCCTTCAATCGTTCATTCCTCTTCATTCTCATTCTTTTGAATATCGGAATACAAGCTTGCACTAAAGAGTTATATCTGAGTTAGAAGAATGACTGGATACTTCGTCTTATGGATCGTATACCCTAGACACAGCGTAGTTGGGTAGAGTACAATACGATGGTGTATGTACTCACTTCAAAGCCGCCTCAATCTCCGCCTTCCGATGGTCCAGTTTCCTCTGCAGGTTATCGTACTGCCTCGCAACAGCCGCCAACTTGCTCTGTATGTCCTGGCGGGAGGCGGGGTCCGATAACACTTGCGATAAGGCTGCGCCCGCGCCTTCTAAGTCGGCCAGTAGGGGGCGCTGGCCTTCCAGTTGACGTTCTAGGTTCTGCGGGAAAAAATATCAGGTTAAATGCTGACTTAATTTTAATTTCTAGTTTTTTTTGTAAAATGCCATCAACCTAACTTGTTGGAACGTGGGTTACGTCAAGTCAAAAACAACTAAAAATATTGTTATCAATTCTATTTTTTTTTTTGTAACTTGACGTTCACAAGTGCAATTTATGTGCCTAGTAACAAGAGTGGATAATACCTCCTATAAAATCTCGGAATTATAAACATGACGATAAAATCTTGCGATTTAAGAAATTGCGAATTATTTATTATTTTATTATAAATATTTAATTTGTTACGAATGCTCAAAGTACAATAAATAATTCACAATTTCTTAAATCCCGAGATTTAATCGTCATGTGTATCATTCCGGGATTTTATAGGAGTTATCCACTCTTGCTACTTCTTTCCTCGAAGTTTAGGTACTTATGCTCTACCTATTCCGATCTCTGGAAATAAATGATTTGACTTTGTCTTATTGATAAATTCTATGCTAAACAACAGTAGTGTCACTGTCTCGAGCGCTACTAGGTATAGCGCAGTTACAGTGCTACAATTATTGCGCTTTTACTGCGCTACTGTTGTGTGGCGTGGTTGGTTAAGATAGCAACTATCATGCCGCTGGTCGTGGGTTCAATTCCCATCCAGGTCAAACATTTGTGTGCATGAACATGTCTGTTTGTTCTGAGTCTGGGTGTAATAGGGATGATGACAAAAAAATGTTATTTTGTCCGTCATGTAGATTATTAAAATATATTGGACACGTATTTTTTCTTTTTGTACGTAATCAAAAGATTACGGCGATACATTGAGTTAAAATGTGGCATGACGTCACGTCTTCGTAGATTTTATACGTAGAAGTGACGTAGCAAGCCCCCACTCCCGAACTTTAATGCGAGTTATCTAAGTCATTTTTTATTAATATGATAAAGCAAAAAATACGTGTCTAATATTTATTTATTATCTGACTGACGGACTAAATAGAATTTCTTTTTTTTTACCCAGGCATCATCCCTATTATCTATATAAGTATGTATTTACAACAAAAAAAAGTAGTATTTGTATCAGTTATCTGGTTTCTATAGTAGAAGCTCTGCTTAGTTTGTGAATAATGTCCCAGGTTATTATTATTATTAACTATGGCACGATGAGATCCAATTCTTAAATTCTGCACAATGCTGTATCTACAAAATCACGTAACCCTCTTAATTCCTCCCTAAATAGCTGACGCTTCCTCTTAAATCTTCGCTAAATAGCTGACGTTGATCAATGCTTCTACCTTCAATGTGAGAAAAACTATGAAGTCTGCCCAAAACGGCGCTAGTAAGAACATTATTCTTACCTCAATCTTCCTCAGCTGTTCTTCAGGCTCCTTCTCCATGGCGATCTCATCTAGTTTATCGCTGATGGTTTGTAATGCGTCGCGCAGGCGCGTCAGGCCCGCGTCGAACTCGCGCGATGTGTCCGCCGCCGCGCCTAGGCTGTCGGCGCGTTTCTCTAGTCTGGGGGGAAAGACCACATAGTTATTTTTATGTTTACGATAGGTTAATAGAAGAAGCCTTGATATTATATATTCGTAATCTGTGCTAGTGATCGGCCAATACTGTTCAGTTCATGACAATATGATGATGACTTAATTTGCTATTATAATTTTATTGATAGCGTTACGTTCAGGTAGTTAATATAAAATATTCCCAAGATTGGTTCGAGTTAGATAATGAAATTGCACTACCATATGATTGTTTATTGTCAGCCATCAATCTCGATTTTAAACTGACAGGTATAAAATAAATGAATTTTTAATATACAGGAAATCATGATTAAGCGTCGATTGAGAATACGGCCTTGGATTTTGTCTCCGTACTGTAAAAATCTCACCGTGAAAACTTTGGTGAGGCGAGCGGGAAGTGAGCTGTCAATCTCTAGCATCAAGTAGATTGACAGCTCACTTCACCTAAGTTTTCACAGTGAGATTTGTACAGAATAGACCGGCTGGAGTGTTTTAATACTTTCTTATAAAAATTCAATATTTATTTCTACTTGAAAATTTTCACTATAAAGAATTTTCTACTCACTTATCCAACAGCTCGTTCCATCTATCCTGCAACTCAACCACCTTCTGCCTCATCTTGCCGGCGTCAGGCGAGCTCGGCTCGAGTCGGTCCAGTACAGCGGCGCCCACTTCCTCTAAGTGAGCCAGTTGAGGCTGTTGGCCACGGAACTCTTCACGAAGAACTTGCACCTGAGGAAATGGGAGGTTTGAAGGTGTTGCTGGTATGTTCTATCTATAATTGCTGAGTTGAATTGCAAGACTTTGTTTATACAATCAGTGAAATTAATTGTTCAGTATATTGACACCACAGTCCCTACTAACTACGTCAATTTGCCATGTTATAGCCATTTTATGCAACTGTTAAAGAATGAACTGAATTGAATTATGTGAATATGCGGGCAATTTAATTGTCAATAGGCTTAACAATTAATTTCCATGACTTTATTACAATTTTCAACTCGAAATAAAATACCGCTTAACATTTATTTCAAAAAACGCCAGAATATTATTCAGTGTTTTCATCTTGTCTAAGGTCCTGTGGCCAACGTCGGGGTGTATAAGGATTTGCGCTCAAAACACGGGGTTTCATTAGGACATTTCCACTGGTAAGAAGATTATTGGGTTTGACTGACATAAATTATTGTACTGATGCGGACTTTGAGCTACTTTTCAAGAGACCTGAAGTCCAGGAGTCTACGTACGTCTCCATTGAGACAAATTGTTGACGGCCCTGAAGTCCAGGAGTCCACATACGTCTCCACTGAAACAAGTTGCTGAGCTTAGTCTCTAGAGGAGCCCATGTCTAGCAGTGTGTACATACCTGCTGCACTTGCGTTTGCACCATCCTCGAGTCGGAGGAGATGGGGCCGAGCGCGGCCATCATGCGGTCCTTAGCGCTCAGCCACTGAGACAAGTTGCTGTGTGTGTCGGTGAAATCTTTCATTTCTTCCATTAGGCGGATCCTAGAGGAACAAAGTTATTTAATATTCCGGATAAAATGAGATGAAGTAAGATTTTTATATGTTTACATCTACACTACGGCCAAAATATCTTGGCAAGTCTGAACATAGGCACTACGAACTTTTGCGCATGTTCTCTCACTCGTACTTGCCTCATGTCCTCATTTGGTTCCTACAAAATGTTACTGCGCAGCCTTCTGCGCGAAGTTCGGACTTGCCAAGATATTACGGCCGTAGTGTACCAGGTGATCTTTAATACAGAGTCTGCAAAACTGTATGCAGTTTTTGTTGTTAAAGTTTTGTCAACAGTTGTTTCTATAATTCTTTTACTGTTATGTAAAATGAAGCACTATTTACCATTAGTTTTTATAGATTATTATATATCTATGAAAGGTAAGAATCGTTATGAAAAAAAAAAAAAAAAGCGCAAGTATACAGTAAAATAAAATCAGTTAAATTATGTCTTGGGTAAGTTATACTACTACCACAATTATAAGGACCGAACGACCAATTTATAGTTAGTAAAGTAAAAAAAAGGAACATTGAAGTTGGCTGTGATGTGAAAGTAATATTGGAAGTATAAGAGTTATACTAACTTATCTTTAAAGGCATCGTGTAGCGCCTTCCACCTTGAAGATACTTCTTCCATCTCATCGTGCAGTCTGTCGGCTCCAAGTACGCTTTGTTTGCGCTTCAGAAGCTCGCGAACCTGAAATAAGGCATATTGTTTTTAAAGGGTTTCCAATAACCACTCGTATTACAGACACAGTTAAAAAGCCATTGTGTCTTGTGTAGTTCTACATTAAGGTTAAGGGAGAAGCTCCAGGTAGCCTGTGAAATTCACATTTTCTTACGTTTTTTTGCAATTTACAAGTCAGTATTAAATTGTATGTTATTTAAAGTATGATTTGCGACCGTAACATCTATGTATTCACAAACTTATAATCATTAGAATCAGTAAAACAACTCCTTAAGTTAGGATTTTAAGAACTTAGAAAGTTGTATTGATGATTTTAATGATTATAATTCTATAAATACAGATTTGTTACGGTCGCGAATCACATTTTGGTACTGACCTACAAATTGCAAAAAACCTAAGAAAATTTTAAATTCGCGGCCTATCTGGTGCTTTTGCCTTAGAATTAAGGACGCTCGAACTTTAAATTTGAATAAAGCAATAAATGGTATATCAGATATCATTAAATTGTTTATTTTTATCTAATAGTGCACTTTTACAATACGTATGGAATATGACGTTTGCCAAACGTCCGTAAAGTGTAAGATCTATAATAAAATAATTTTGAACCTTACCTGTGTCTTAGTAGAGTCCAAGATGCTTTGCTTCTCGTACATCTCTTCTAGCACGGCACGCGCCTGTTTGATGGTCTTGTCGGCTTCTTCCTTTGTGTTGGGCACCGACTCTTTAGGCAGCTGTCTTTGAACCTGATGATAAAAAGATGGTTGAATTAAATATTATTATGGAAGGGAGCCAAGACGTTCGTTTTTTGTAGGTATATTGGCGTGTGCTAGCTCACACATGGCAAATAATTTAATTCAATGTTTTGTGTTGCGTAATGTAAATTATTTTAAATTATTTTATATTGTATAGAATCAAGTTTTCCTAACTGAACAGACAGCTGTGCTGCTGGGGAGTTTGTTGCGCCACTTCTTCTTCCCAGCTAAAGCACTAAAAAGTGGTAAAGAGCGGGCGGTTTGGTTGACTGTCTTATGTAACTTTGTCGTTCGAAAAGTGTTGATTCTCAGCCTCGTTTCAATGAATGATTTTGATTTATATTTTTCGTGATACTTTTAATTTTGCAGCTTTTTGTCTGCCTATTTATTTGTCGTTGCGCAAATTGCTGCATTTTTTTGTTTTACCGTGGATTTCTGGAACCAACAAGACAACAAGTGTGAAATCACTTGAAGATGACACAATACGAAATACTTTCTGAAGTACCATAGTTCTGTCGTGGCATTTAGATAAGGCTGCTTCATGGAAAAATACAAGAAAACAAATCCCGGAATGATTAAAGAAGAAATATGTAAGCATCCTCTAGTATTGTTAAAGTGCTAAATTCAAATACTCCTTTGTACTTGGATTATTCGTATTGTAACGAAAGCCACGCTGTCTTATTTCAATATTTTTTCCTCGCAACTTTATCTAATCCTTCCATAATTCACATGCAATTAGTGATGTGTATTTTCCCGGATTATTCGGAACTAGCTTTTAACCGCGGGGTCGCCGCGTGGAGGTCGGAAATTAACCCACGGGAACGTACTACCGGGATAAAAAGTATCTTATGTCCTAATCCAGGTCATAATAGATGTCTATAATATAGAGTGGTACCTTGTCCAGGAACGTGTTGAGCTGTCTCAAGCTGTCGAGATGTTTGCGCAGCTCTTCCTTCACGGCGTCCAGTTCCGCGGTGCGGTCTGACAGCTTAGTTCCTAGGAGACTGTAGCGGTTGTTGATCTCGGACAGTTGCTGCTGGACTGGGGATAGTTCTGTGGAAAGCAGACGAGGGTTAGTGAAAACAATAATAGCTGAGCAAAATAGTAGCTACAATAGAAAGCGCCATCTCTGATCTCATCTATCAAACTGAACAACTAAACGTAAATCTGTCAATATTTTTGGAGATCTCTCTACTGTCTTCTGTCTCACTCACTCATTCACTTTTCCGTACAAACTTTCAAACATTTTATTTCTTACAAATCTTGTCCTGACAACAAACACAAAAAAAAAACAAAAAAGAATTAAAAGAAACACAAAAAAACAAATAGGAACCGTTATGAAGTGATGGTGATTACATACATTCAACAATTGATTTTTATTTATTTATACGTATAGATTATCGCAGACCAGTATGAACATAATAGTAGAACTTATAAAAAAAAAAAAAAATGTATCCGTTATCTGTACGAAGTGTTTAACATACCTTCAAGATGGAATCCGTCTTGGCTGGATCGTCGTGAGGAGAATCCACTGGATGTAGAGTGTGTGGAACCAGGACTGACGAGCCCGTGTCCCTTGCTGGGTGACGGTGAACGACCGTCTAATGTGCGGCCTGAAACAAAACGTTATGGTCAGGTATACAGCTTTTAGTTAGGGTGGAAAGAAGATTATATTTAAACGTGTCAGTTATGGGACAGAAGCACTTAGTATTTATTTAAGTTACAAATCAGTCATGAGTTTTAACACGTTCTGTGCGGCAGACACGCATGTGCGATTTTCGAACGTTCACCATGTGCTACCGGCGCATATGCGTGTCCATACAATTTATGTACTTCCTTCGAATGCGGCGCGCCGCACCTGTGGGTTTTTTGTGCATCTCTATTGTTCTTGGCGTAATTGTTTTATGACTCATAAAAAATGGGAAATTTTTCAAACACACCTAGGCGTCTCGCCGCACTTGGGATAAGTTTGTAACGGCGCACATATGTGCCCAGCCGCACTGGGTAGAGTTTCTTCAATCGCGCCTGCGCGCTCATAGCACCACACGAAGTATTTTTTGGGCGCGCATGAGTGTTTGCCGCACGGGGTTTAGTGTATCATAAAGCAGCACTTGGAGCAAGTTCGCCAAATAATTCAGCAGTGAATGTGTTAATAGTATCTTTTGAAAATGGAATAGAATACCTGCCACTAAACCGAGAGAGTGCGGAAACCATTTTTATAACTGGTTTATATAGTTACGTGCGCAGCATCGAACAAGAATACTCGAAAGCACACTAATACAGACATGGTTTACTCATTTAAGTTTTTAATACGAAACAATAAATATTTATTGGCATGAGGATCACCATTTTCTTTTGAATTGAAAACGGCTTATGTTTAACTTATCACCAGATAAAGTAAAATATAAAATAAATTAAAAAAAAAAACAATTTTTACTTCCAAAAATAGTAAATGATCACCAAAATTAAAACTCAATTTTATTGTGAAATTATAACCAAAATTTTTACATCTTGTTATCCTATTAAGGAGGAAGCGTAAGGGTAGCCCGCGAAATTAAAATATTCTTACGTTTTTTGTAATTAGCAAGTCAGTATTATGTTGTATGTTAAATAAAGTATGATTTTCGGCCGTAACAAATATGTATTTATAGAAATATAATCATTAGAATCAGTAATACAACTCCTAAAGTTAGTATAATCCTGAAATGTCAAGGTTTCATGAAATAGTCATTCATTAGGATTACCTGGTCTTAAACGAGTTGTATTGGTCACTTTAATGATTCTAGATAAATAGATACTTGTTACGGCCGCAAATTTGCAAATTGCAAAAAACTTAAGAAAATTTGAATTTCACGGGGTACCCTGACGCTTCCCCCTTAAAGCAAATGACTCCAAACTAACATTTGGTGTTTGAATACTATTTGAAGTGCAGTCGTGACGAAAACAGCTAGAACTATTGTAATTTTAGATTAAATTTTTTGGTGTTTAGTATATTTTTTTGGTAAGAGAGCTTCTCTATCAACGTATTTTTTGGTGGTCATTATATTGAACCCCATTGCAAAACCGTGTTATTGAGTAAATTACTTCCATATCTACTATAGTTTGACCAAGACCGCTGCTGTACAACGCCTTAGAAATGCGCGGCGAGGCGGAGTGCAGCGGTGGCGAATGAGCAGTGGGACGCCGTGAGCGTTGACGAATGAGCGGCCTGCAGTGCCCCCCGTCTCGCCGCGCACATACCTACGGCGCGGTATAGCGGTCTTGGTCAAACTATAGAGCTTGTCCACTCTGAAATGACGCGCCTCAGTATTTAAATTTATACAAGTACACTACGGTGAAAGTGGTAGCGGGGCGCGTCATTATAGAGTAGACAAGCTCTAACTAGTTTCTGTGCAAATTACATCAGGATAATCTTCAACGAATACTCACTTGGTGTCTGTCGTTTAGTAGGGCTGTAGATCTGCCTCTTCCTATGCGGACTGTCGGCGCGATCGCCGCGAGTCAACGCTTCGTACACCGCACCAGCCTCGTTCACCTGATAATAAAGTTAATACATACATTAAAGCAAGAAAGAAAGAAAGAAAAGAAAGAAAGAAATGAAAGAAAAATGCGTTTAATTGGCATTACAGCATAAAAAGAAAGATGAAATAATGATTGCAATGCCAAAAGGGCCGCAGCTCAGCATAATGTCAGATGTCATTAGTCTAATAATTTCTCAAATGGTATATCGTCTAGGTCTGGGCAATAGTACCTAGATGTAATGACGAAGGGGCTCGTGGCTAAGTAGTGACAGCTGCACGGGTCGATCAAACAGGTTAAACTACGCTTGCCGCGGTTGGTCCGTGGATAGGTTACCATCTCTATATACCAAGACCCCTCCGTGCCACGTTAAGCCGTTAGTCCCGGCTGTCACTCGTGGATCTTTGACAGTCATTACGGGTCGTCAGAAGCCCGAAAGTCTGACAACTAGTTTTAGTATTACCCAGTTACTGGGTCGTGGAGGTCAGATAGGCAGTCGCTCCATGTAAAATACTGGTATTCAGCTGCATCCGGTTAGAATGGAAGATGACCCAACATCGTTGGGAAAAGGCTAGGCATATGATGATTTAATGAATGGAAGTATTTTGTCTAGCAGAGGGATAGTGTTGCAGGCTAACAGTAAAAGGTTTTGTGGTTACTGCATGCCGCTTATAAATATTTGCAATCGGTACCAGAGGCATCACAGATGCGTTTCCATTCCTAGCCTATAACGTTCCCATTGCTGGAGGGCTCCTCTCTTCGAGAGGGCGTGGGCTGTAATCCACCACGCGGGCCCAGTGCGGGTTGGTAGAGGTCACATGTCTTCGAATTTTTGGTTCTAGGACATGCCGGTTTCCTCACGATTTTTTCCTTCACCGTTTTGAGAGCAAATGCTTTAATATATGCCAGTAATTCACAGAGATCACACATCAATACTTTTCCCGTCGAACTTTATCAGTAGGGATTTTCACAATTTGGTTTATTAGGCTCACCTTATCGATGGTAATAGAGAAGTCCCTGTACTCCTTAGCCAGAGGCCTGAGCTCGTCCTGTTGTTGTTTGATCACGTCGAGATCTACGGCGACTGGCTGTAGGCGCGTCACGCGGCTCTCCATAGCTTGGAGCCAGTCTAGTACCTGCAATGGAGTTGGGATTAGATGTGGTGCAAGAAAAGGACAAGATAATATAGTTCGCGTCAAATAACTTTGCCGCTCTGAAGTTCGCGCAAGTGACTGCGCAGTAGTAAATATCTATACTAAAACAGCAGCGCGCCATGCCATGCGCATCGGAAAGCCTGGTTTCAAAGCGGCAAAGTTATTTGACGCGAACTATAAATAGGCAATGATTTTTAAATTGTGAACGGAGTTTGGGAAGTTCTTTTTTCTCTAGAATAATCAAACTAAAAGAAGAATGAAAACAAGTTTTTGTGTTATCAGTAGTAGTGCCTTTTTTGCGTATTAAGGATGACTTTTAAAATTAAATCGCTATGCTTGTATACTCTTTCCAACCATTTATTTTACTTTTGACATAAGCACGCCTATGAAGATCCTTATTTACTAACAGGCAACCATAGACGAAAAAATGCAATACTTCATGGACACTAAAGTAAATGGTTGAAAGATTACAATAGCCAATTTCACCAGTTCTAGATATGATTCCGTTGGCTTAACTAGCACGTAATTTCATATGAGTTTGACTAAGAAAGAAACATTTTAAATCCAGATAAATACATTTTTTTTTCTATACGTTATTTAGGTGTTTCCCCAAGGTCCTAATACAAAATGTTACATAATATGTCAGAACTTATATTATTAAAACTGCTATTGCCTGCGGCTTCGTCCGCGTGGATGTTAACACACTTCCCTTTGAATCGGATCTTGTTCACAATTTCATGGGTTTTATTTTTTTGCGCCGAAGCCTAATTATTTTTCTAAAATAAAAATAGCCTAAGTTACTCTTTATAACATCAGTTATCTGCCAGTAAAAGTCCCGTCAAAATCGGTTCAGCCCTTTCGGAGATTAGCCGGAACAAACACAGACAAAAAATTTAAAAACTGTTTTATGTTATAAGTTCCGTATATACTTTCATTAAGTAAAAAAAAAACTTTATTTTGACATTACAAACTGACACTTCAACTTTATTTGTATTGTATAAATTAATATACTTACTTGTATCTTGAGCGACTCGTACTGGTTCAGTTGGTCGGCTCTCTGCTTGGATAGCTTCTGTTTCTCTTCTAGCGTCGCGTTGAAGTCACGCCATTGGTTCTCCAGAGCCTGAAAACAAACATTATTAGACCTTATCAGAAGTCTTCCTAAAAAGTGAGCTGGGTAGAGAACACCACTTTTTTCTTAAATTTAGTTTTATGTGTTAATATCTGAGGATAGTAGAAAATCTGCGGGGCCATACTTAATTGTGTTTACTATCGAGTATGTTTTTACCTTCATCCTGTCACGAATAACGTGTGTGTCGGTGACATCCTTCTTGGAGATCAGCTGCTTGCCATTGCGCAGACATTCCTCCAACAACGGCATTTGTTTATCCCTGCGATTGAATAAAAATAAGTGTAAAATGTGAGTAGTGGAAAGACGACATTTTTATAAAATGTTGTCGAGACGCATTAAGCTGTAAGTCCTCCATGATTAAAACAAACAAAGTGTGTACTTTAGGTTTATTTCGCTAAACGTTGTTAGCTAATTTCGGGATCGATTGATTCGATCCCGAAATTAGCTAACAACGTTCATATATATATCATACTGAGGTCTCAACAAACAATTTGTTATAAGGTGGGATATCACCTAATTACTAATTCGAATCAACGACTTAACTTCATTAAAAATGAATTTAGTTTCTTTATTAGTGCTAAAATATTGTATGCTTATTCGAAGTTCTTTAACGCGGTTTGTGGTAGCAGTAAACTGGCAGAAATTGTGACGTCACGAAAAAGCGTTATGGCGTCAGTTCAAATATCAATTTCTTTTTTGTTTTGGTTTTTTAATACAGAGCCATCTAGTAGGTTTTAGTAAGCAAAAAGAAAACAATACTAAAAGGCTCTTTTTTCTGGTTTTTCATATTAGATTGCCTTAAATAATGTACGCCAAATTTTTCAAGATCGAATACAGGCTCGGCTAAAACCCTCCAGTCCTACCGACCTCACTATCATTACAAAACCTTTACAATAACAAATCCCTCACCTGTAATTAGCCAACTGCGCTAGTCTTCCGCCCAGTTCTTCAGCGGGCATCCTGGCGAGTTCCCTAGTATCTGCCTGCTCCAACAGCTGCGCGTGCGCCGCGTCCAGCGTGGCCGCCTGTCCCGTGAAGTGGGCCAGCGCGGAAGACACTTCGTCTAAGAATTCGCTGCGTTTTGATGAACGTTCTACGAGTTTTTCGTATCTGTGGAAGGAATTTTGTGTGAGTTAATGAAAGAAGATAAATGTACTTGTATCAAGGACATAACTTCCAACAGAATTTAACGTTAGGTATATATTGATGTTGGTATGGACCTAGAATATTGTTGGCTTTGATAATCATAAAATACTTCGTTAATATTTTCTAGGTTTTTTTCTCGGTTGAAACATAATATTATATTTTGAATAGCCCTGTTGTACGTCTTTTTAGTCAGAAACCAAAAATCTAACATAAATATATAAAAGGTATTGATATACTTTTAAGACTGCCAGATAGAAACAGCTGTTTGCGATAAAATTGCCATTTAAAATATCTATAGGTATTTGTTAATTATTAGGGCTTGCGATAAAAAGGTACTTTGATTGATACAAAGCTTGCATTTATAAAAAGCTTCAAAACCTTACCTGGCATAAATATCATCAGCTCTCTGCTCCAACTTCTTCGCGATTCTAGCGTTAGATGGCGTGAGCGCCGCTTGGCGGGCGCTGGCCAACAGTTTGGCCAACGTTGGCCGCCTGGCTTCCAACTCGCCAATAGCGATGCGTTGTTCTCGCACTTGCTCGTCTAAACGCTCGCGGATTAGAGATGCTGGTTTTTGTTGATTCCTGAAAGGAAGAAGTTGTTATAGCATTTGCAATTTTTTTTTTTACTGAAAACATAATATATAATATCATTGCCCTCAAAGGGGTAGGCAGAATGATATAGTATACGCACATTGCATCAGTTATGGTTGAGTCCCATGTAATAAGGCCTTATTACATGGGACTCAAATATCTGCACTCTGTGGCACAACTGTTAACATAATTGCTAGTAACTGGACACAAATAAAGAATGCTACTGAGAATTTGCTAATAGGAAAACCCAAGAACACCTTGCCCAACCTAGGAATCGAACCCAGGACCCCACGTTCAGCAGGTTATTATGATAACCAGTTTCGCCTTTGACTGCTCATGAGACGTGGCTATTGATGCTAACCAATTTTTTTTGGTCTTCAGATTTAAATGATGATGATGTTTACTGATATCACTGCATACTTTCTTCAACTAGATTTTGTAGTCAAAAACACGCAATGCAGCATAGCCGCTTCTAGTTCCAAACCTTAAACTATAAACTATTGTACTCACTTGAACAAGCTCTCTGCTTGTCCCACCCAGTGCGCTTGCGTCTCCGCCGCGTCCTGCAGGCCCTGGCACTGCAACAGGGCCGCCTCTAGTTCCGAACACCGGGTCCCCACGGCGTCCGTGACATCTTTGTAGCGTGACGTCAGGTCGATGACTGGCACTTCCAGTGCGCGGATCTCCGAGGGTGTTAGGTTGCCTTCTAGAGATTTTACTAGTTGTTCGCAGGCCTGTGAAAGGGATAAAAATGGTTAGATTCAAATGGTTTACAGTGTTAAAAATATACATCAACGATAAAGCTGCAATGAGACATGGCAACAGATTTTTTTTTTATAGCTGTAAAGGGCAAAAAGAAACTTTACATTTTATGGTACGGCAAAAAATATTGCATGGATATTTTATAATTTTAATCATTCAGGAGTACTTTTTAGGGGTTTTGCATGGCTTTTTGTTTTGGAAAATTCTGAAATATATGTTAAAAACTATGTTGTGGAAAATCAATTCACATAACATCACGCCAGTATTCTCCGAAGAGGTAGACAGACCCGCCTTTCTTTCTAAATAAATCCAAATATATAACTACAAAATGCAAACTGCAAATCATACTCACATCTCTAGCGTTATCAATAAGCCGTCCCTGCGAGATAATCTCGTTGTGTAGTGTCTTAGCCTTCGACAGCTGAGACTCAACGGCGCGCGGCTCTCCGCCCACTGGCTCTGATAGTACTGAACGTACTTGTGGCTCGATCTGTAAGGAAAGACATACAGGTTTATTATCATGCAATACAAATGATCCATAATCATCCTATAATGTTGTAATGGGACACAGGCCTCCTCTTAGTCAGAGGGAGTGGGCCGTAATCCACGACGCGGTCCCAGTGCGGGTTGCTAGACGTCACATGTCTTCGAATTTTTAGTTCTAGGACATGCCGGTTTCCTCACCATGTCTTCATTCACCGTTTTGAGAGCAGTGGTGATGAAATTATTTACACTAAGTAAAGCCGTAAAGCAATTTGGTTCGGTCAAATATTGCCAACAGATGATTAACTAAACATATGATTCGATCAAGCTATTTACAACCAGAGATGCGTGCCCAGTACATACCTCACCAATCCACCTGCCAGCCCTCTGCAGCGCATCATGGTAGTGTCTAGTAACATCAGCGGCGCCTCTCAGCCTGTCTTGTAGCCTCTGTGCGCGTGCGCATAGGTCAGCGTGACGTCTTCGTGCCGAACCTGCGCCTTCACGCACTCCGCTTTCACTGCGAGGTGCGATGTGTGACAGACGGGATGGTAAGGAGGTACGGTACTCGTTGAGGATTGAGAGGAATTCCTGTGTGGAAAGAATTAGGTTTTAGTAAATGTAAATTATAAAAGAGAAGAAAATAAAGACACATGTCGTAACAGTTTTTGTAGAAAAAAAAAAAAAAATTTGGTTCGACTGCCAGTCTAAATAAGTTGAGTATAATCTCGATATTTAGTTTGATTGATTTTTAAGTGGTACAGTAACAGTTACTATACCAAACATAAAAAAAGTAACGAAGAAAACAAATTTCTATAGAGCACTAAATCAAAAGTTTTTTAAAGTCAAAATAATGCCTCCTTACAAATTACAGTAGGCCCAAACACCGAGATTTAGCATCTAGACGGCTAATAACAGTCTTCACAAGACTAAACCAAAAACAAATGAAGATCGTTTCTTCTACAAACCTTGCTCTCGTCCACAAACTTCTGCGCGGACATAGTTATGAAACGGAGGTCGGCCTGGTGCGCGATGACGTCAGACACGAACTCTCTCACGTCCTCGCTCTGGTCGGGTAAGGAGTTCAATTTGGAGAGGGCTGCTTCCTTGTCCTCTAGCGTACGGTAGGCGCCTTCCATCCAGGTGTTAAATGCGTTTAGTTCGTTGCTGTGGAGAAGCGGGTTATATTTCAGTTATTTGGAGGTTTTGGAAGATCAAATAGTGGATTAGACGGCGGTTTAGTTCCAGATAAGAAAATATGTATTGATTAAGTTCCACACGAAATACAATAGTAATTAGATAAATTAGATTTTCTTCACTTTCTTAAAATAAACGTAGTCGTAGTACTGGACAGTTTTCATATTGGAATTGTCTAGGAAAGGTTTACACTAGGCCCATAATTACCTAGTCCATCTTTCTAAAACAAAGTTATTACAAGCTTTGGTTTCAGGGGAATTGGTGGTATGCACAGACGCCAGCACATCAAGCTACTACAATCTGTCAAATTTCTTTAATAGATTTTCAACTTTATCGCTAAAGCATGATGTACAAGGTTGATTGGGAAAATCTAGCTTGTTGTGCTGGCGTCTGTACATCATAGTTTGTTGACCATTTCCATTTTTTTTAAAACAATTTTATATAATATTTATTTGATTGGGTATGGTAACACACTAACTTCTAATACCTAACCTACAAAGCATATCGTAGAACATCTTATTTAACCTTTCATATGCCGGGAACGTAGGTCTGCGCGATTTTAGCTGTACTCGAAAAAACACCTAATTACATTAATGTAATTAGGTGTTTTTTCGAGTGGCGCACTCGCATAAAAAAATGGTGCGCAGACCTGCGTTCCGGCATTCGAAGGGTTAAAATACAAAATTGTAACACTAACCCGAACTTTCCAAGCTCATCTCTGGCGGCTGCCAATCGTCGCAGCATCTTGTCACACTTGTCGGTGCACTTGTCACAGCGTTGTTTGAGCTGTCGTACGCCACGCTCCAGTGCTGCCACCTGGTGGGAGACAGGTGGGTTAGTGAGATAGACAATGAGGGAACAACAGGTGTATTATAGTACTCGCGTTATGAACCGAATCGTCGAGTCATAAATGTCAGTATCAATCAGAATGTGCAACGCTCCCTACTATTACGCATATCATTATGCACTCCATAAGTGCAAGCGAGACAGACTAATAACAATAATTTATGGCCCGACGACTCATTTGTTTGAGCTGTCGTACGCCAAGCTCCAGTGCTGCCACCTGGTGGGAGACAGGTGGGTTAGTGAGATAGACAATGAGGGAACAACAGGTGTATTATAGTACTCGCGTTATGAACCGAATCGTCGAGTCATAAATGTCAGTATCAATCAGAATGTGCAACGCTCCCTACTATTACGCATATCATTATGCACTCCATAAGTGCAAGCGAGACAGACTAATAACAATAATTTATGGCCCGACGACTCATTTGTTTGAGCTGTCGTACGCCAAGCTCCAGTGCTGCCACCTGGTGGGAGACAGGTGGGTTAGTGAGATAGACAATGAGGGAACAACAGGTGTATTATAGTACTCGCGTTATGAACCGAATCGTCGAGTCATAAATGTCAGTATCAATCAGAATGTGTAACGCTCCCTACTATTACGCACACCATTATGGCACTCCATAAGTGCAAGCGAGACAGACTAATAACAATGATTTATGGCCCGACGACTCATTTCTTAACGCAGCGACTATAGTTAGACAGGCAATAGAGGAAGATGTTCAAAGGGGAGGAACTATGTGGTTGAGACAATAGGCCTTCGAGGTTTCTTGAATGAGCAGGTGTAATGGATATACAATGGAACATACTCAGGTATATTGTGAGATAATAGACCCACCTGAATCTTCGCGACAAAGGTGAATATGTTCATAGACAATGGAAGTACGTTCAGATTTATTTAATGGAGAGGAACGATGATGTGTTGGAGTGCAATAAATTAAATGAGTTTGAGACAACAGGTTTGATAAGTTATAACAGGTTACTGAAGTTATTTGCAGGTGACGTACGACCGAAGTGTAAAACGCATCTTCGCGCTTCAAAGTGGGAGTGAACAGGCTTCTTCTGGGTAAGCTCACTCTATCGTCGACTTTGAAGACGTCGAGTGAAGTGGTCGGTGATGGAAGTTTGTAAGTATTGCAATAGATGCTGATACCTTCTTTTTTGTCTATTTTAATCATAAAGTGGTCTAAACAGTTCGATTCTCATGTAGGAAACTACCTACCTGGTTGCTATTCCACCAATTTGCACTAAGCGCTTCCAAATGTCTTTTATAATGCGCACAGCAAAGGAGTGGAACTCACTACCTGCGTCTGTGTTTCCGAACGCATACAACCCTAATCTCTTCAAAGTGAGAGTGAACAGGCTTTTTCTGGGTAAGCTCACTCCATCGTCGACTTTGTCTCTGTCACCTCTGACCTAGATTAGAGTCAAAAGCAAACCCATCTCAAAAAAAAAACAAATACTCGATTTAAAGTGGCGTTAATGTTTATGCTATCTCTGTCACTTGTAAGGTGTAGAATACCCTAAAACACTTTCAAGAACGTCTTGTGTCGTGTTGAGAATTGTTGGGTCACTTATCGCAGCAGGATTTTAATGCTCACTGGAATTTCAACTCTCGGTGTTGAGCCGAGTATTGAGAATCTAACAGCGTGCTTCCCAGCGCGTCAAAAACACACACTGTTGGATTTTCAACTCTCGCCGCTAAGCAGTGCGTTGAAAATTCAGTGCACGAGAAAAATCACCGCGAACTTGAGCTAATAGTGTGGTTCATATTGTACGAAGTGAAGATTCACGTGCATGCTCCACATCAAAATTAGTTTACCTCATGAGGAGCCAGCACATCTCCACCGGAGACGAGCAGCTGTTTGGCCTGGTCAGCGCACGCAGACACCTGCCGCTGGTGACTCTCCAGGTCGTCCTTGATCAGCTGGAAATGAAGTTATGTTGTTAGTTTGTTTTTAATCACAAGATAGTGCAAACTGCAATGCTAAAGGTTAGAAATAGTCGGGAGGTGTCGTGGGATCACTGGGTAGAACGAAGTTCTTTTCGCTGTATATTATGTATCAATACAAAGCCACCTTGTATAAGTTTTTGGAAGCGAAAAACGTATACTAGATAGCTCTGTATAAAAAAAAACAATGCCGTCGAGAGAATGCGTTCATGACACCAGACAGTTTCATACTAGCGAATATGTGTTTTGCGAATTTGATCCTTATTACTATTAGAAATTGTCCAACTGACAGGTGTCAGGAACGCATTCTCTCAACGGTCGGACTGTAGCTGGACTCTGTTGTACCCATCTGACAACTAAAACAAATCATGCAGACACGCTTACATATGCACTCCAATGTGTGACCAGCTTGACCCCTGGTTTTTGAAAGCCTATTCTATTATAAATCTGATGATAAATCCCAGGGGTAGTGACTTGATTATTTTTTGTTATTTTATTCAACCAATTTCAAAAGGTAACATGTGAATTGAAAGCAGATTTACTAACCAAGATTACACAAAATAGTGCCTTAACGGTAGATGTTATGTCTTAACGAAACAGAAATAAAATTAAAAATCAACTGTACCTTCAGGATATTAATCTGGTTACGCAGCTCATCCATATCTTCCTTAACGGCTTCCTGGTTTGCAAGCCTCTCTTCAACCACCGCGATCCATTCCAGCAACTTAGACAATGTCTCATCGCAAAGCCTGTATTTCTCTTCTACTGCTTGCTACACACAAAATAAACACATGAGTATATACATAACACAGTACATAAATATTTACATCGCTCTTAGAGCTCAATACTACGGCAATTGTACAATGCATATCTATCTACTCTGTGCTTCACTTGCACACAAGTGACTGTAATATTTAGATGCGTCTTAGAAACTGTACATGACATTTTTCTGACGAAAATAATCAAGGTTTTTTTTTATACAGACGATTTGCAACTTTTAAACCACTATAGAAAAATATTTTTATTTAAATTACGACATTAAAATTACGAACAATTGAGTATTATGTTAGCAATTGTCGCAATGTTAATGCATTGTTTCTCAAACAAAAACAATGTTTATGTAAAGTCTTTTCATTGCAAAACGTAAACACATGCCCCATGAGATATCTACGCTCATGCAGACCAGTAGGAAACCTGAAAGAAAAGCTTAGATTGAACAAAATCTACGCAAAAAGGAAGCGAAGTCGAGAAAAATCTTCAAACGAGAGGCGACAAAAGACAGCGAAGTAACACAGAGCATGAGAATGACAATAAATTCACAACAGGACCGAAGGTTGCGAACGAACAGAAAGAATCATGCAAAGCGTAGCATGCAAGCAGTGAAAATATATTGTTGCAAATGTCAGAAATATTATAAAGTGTGATTTAGATATTTTTCTGGTAGTGTGGATGGAGATTTTATAGAAACATCCCATGCATATTAAAAAAATGATGACCCATTATAACCTCAAAATACACTACCGCCGTTGATATGGCGAGATGAAGAGCTAAATTATTGCCAGTTCAAATATTTCTGAGATTTGCGTAAAAAATTGCGCTTATGGTATCAACATCTTCCGATATTATCTTATAATTAATGTTTGTATTAGAGTTATTTGTTAAAATAAGAATAAAAATAAGTTAAAGAATACCTTGTTGAAAATCTGAAACTTTGAAAGAGTATTTTTGAACAGTAAAAGTAAGAAAATAAATTAAAGTATTCTTGAAAAGTAAACGAAGTATTAAAGTCAAGAATTTACACGTATAAACGTCGAAAGTATTTTACATTTAAATATAGTAAAAAATGTGAATCCATTTTTTTAACCCTTCAATTGTCAATTCATTCACAGTGAGCACAGCTTTATAAAGGTTTCTTATTAACAAAATATTTACAGAATACACTTTTATAAAAGTGTACTACGAAAACACAGACCGTTAGAGGGTTAAACATTAATCGTTTTAAAAATAATTGAAATGAAGTCACATTGACCGCTAACACGTTTAACTTACGTTAGACAAAGTATATGACAAATACCAGACAAATGACAGTCGGTTGTTGTGCATTTCATAACTAATAAACACTTCAAAAGCACTACATTCACATAACAAGAAAGTATTGCTAGAGTTTAATAATATAAAACATACGACAACCAACGACATTGGTCTTCTATGTCACATAAATCAGAAAACGTAAGCTAAACATATTACCAGCTTTGAATCTTTTAAATTAAGACGATAATGAATAAATACTACCTTCCGTGATTGTGTGTTGAAAATGTTTTACCATTTTGATATTGTGAATGTTTGCGAATTTCCGCCTTATATCAACGTCACAAGAGCATAGCTTTGTTCATGCATTCCAAAACATGTGAGCACGGGTTCCAAGGAATGAGTATGTCGTTCGAGTTCGAACTCTAGGAAAATCTAAAACGGAACGGGACCAGCAGTCATAGTACACTGGTTTTTAATGGAAGCGAACATAATAAAGCTGATAGGTCGGCAGGCCCTCGGACCCACCATCGCGACCTCAAATTCTTAGCACAATGTGAATGGGATGTTAGGTATTTGGCGAAACGGTGATGGTTCTTTATATCGTCGTTAATATGATCCCTCACAGGCAAGCATTCACGATTTAGCTCAAAAGGGTTCTTTAGCATCGCAGGCAACGGCTGGAAATAAAAAACAACATACATCGAGCCTTAGTACAATGTGGTAAGCACACTTCACAATCGCCAGTTCTTCACCGAAAAACCAGCGATTGATGAGCGCTCTAACCTAAAATAAGCATTTAAGGACAACACAAGGCACTGAAGTTACACTACGTTTAAAGCTCAATTTCTGGTCTAAAGAAGTGGAAAGCTATCCTTACTGAAATCAAAAATGTAAGTGAATAATATAGTATGTATAAGTGCTGTCACTACTTTGAAAGAAAATATCTATTTATTTAAAAGTCTAATATGTATGTTATATCGATTAGTGTAGGCCACAATGTACAAAACTGTGACATCACCAGATTTGCTCAACAACCCTGAAAGTCGACACTAAGGTCCGGTGGGTCGTGCCATGCCAATGTATAAGCCAAACGCTTTAGATAGAGATCACCTTCTAAGAATGGAAATAGGAAGATGTAAAGCAACACCTTTGCTCGATAGAAGCACAAAGACAAAAGCGAAATTGAAATCACTTACCCTGGTTTCTGCTGGCAGCAAGTAGCCCTTCTTCAGAGCTTTGACCAAGTCCAAACTGATTGATTTGACTGGATCTATTGTGAGCCTGCCTTCGACGGGATCAACTAGTTTCTGTTCTATCGCTTGTACCAATGGCCATATTTTTCCTGTATCTGGGTCTTTGACGACAGTACTCGACGGGTCTACGATTCCTTGTGCGATCGCTTCACCTAAGTTTAACCTCTTTCTGTCCATCACACTTGTGGTAATGAATGGATCGTTAAGCGCTCCGGTTGTTGGGTTGTAAATACCGAAGTTCAAGGTTTCTATCAAGCTAAAGCTCTTCTTAGGAGTCATGAGGAGCCCGCTTTCAATGGCAGCCGTTAACGTGTTAAGTTTAGAGGTCTCTGTGTCTAGAATGTTGCCCTTTTCGGCATCCATAAGGCCTTTGCGGAATGCCTCAGGGAGTTTGACGAGCCTCTTTTTGAGATTATCTTTTATGAGCGCTGTGTCTGGGTCTATGTAGCCTAATGCGGCAGCGTCTCTGATTGACAGCACTTCGTTGGAATGTGGATCGGTGAATCGAGCGGTAGCTACGTTCAAGTGACCGTCTTCAATCGCTTGCTCAAACGTTAGAGGCTCGCGGACGTACACTATCAAACTATTTTCAAAGACGAAGCAAAGCGTCTTAGCCCTATTCTGCGTGTCGAACGAACCTTTCGCGTTTTTATCGATAATGCCCTCAGTGATGCCTAATTTTAATGGAATGTATTTATTCTTATGAGGATCTTTGATAACAGCCGTTTCGGGATCGATGAATTCGTATTTGATGGCTTCGTCTAATGTGAACTCTCTAAGAGTTGGTTCTTTAGAAGCTGAAGAGTCTGATACGTATCTCCTAGTTACAGTTTGGGAGGTGATAGGTTGGATAACAGTAACAAGAAGACCTTTGTCGAAAGCGATATCTAAACTGTAAGATTTCTTTGCCTTTGTGTCAATGACCCTACCCTTAGTGACGTCTACATCACCTTGTTGAATAGCAGCAGGTAGAGGTTTGAATTTGTTTGTGAAGTTGTCCTTGACAACAGTAAGATCGGGATTTAGAAGGTTAATTTCTATAGCTTTGTTAATATCAATGAATTCATTGGTACTAGGATCAACAATTTTACCGTTATCAGCTCTGAAAAGACCGTTTCTAATAATCTCTTCGAGGCTCAAATTTTTCTTGGCTGTTACTACAAGACCGCGGTGTTTAGCATCTAGCAGGTTAATTTGATTTCCGTTTGGTAAGATGTAAATGCTGTTTTCATCATCGACAACACCGTTTCCTATGGCTTCGCTTAATTTGATGTATTTACTGCTTGGAATATGTTTTACTAATGATGTTTCTGGGTGAATTAGTTCCTCAGCAATAGCCGTTTTTAGAGAGATTGGCCTGTCGGAAACTGGATGTATAAATGCTAACTCGTTTATGCTATACATATTCATGGCTAAGGTTTCATAGAGAGTGAATCCAGCGCTTTCAATATCAACGATGAGACCTAAACTCATCGCTTCAGACAAAGAGATCTGGACATCAGAACCTGGTTCGTGGAATTTGCCGCTTCTCCTATCAATGATTTCGCTGCGACAACAATCACCCAAAGACAAAGGTTTTTCGGATTTCTTGTCGAAATAGCAAAGATATTTTGGACTAATGATGGACCTTCTGATGGCCTCATGCAAGGTGATCTTGCGGTTTGTAGCCGGGTCGATAATTTTACCGGTGCTATCATCGTACAGACCTTGGTGTAATGCACGTTGGAGGCTGATAGGCGCCTTACTATCTACTAACAAACCTATTTCGAATGCTTTACGGAGACTGATCTCTTCGTTGTCGTTGTTAATGTTTCTAATCTTGCCGGTCTGGTCATCAATGACTCCAGTTTCTAACGATTCTGGTAAAGTAATCTTGTCCCATTTGCCTAGCCTGTTGTCCAAGATGTGAACGGAGTGCGCATCGACCAAGCTCATCCTAATTGCTTCCACCAGAGTGTATTTCTTACCACTCTGTGGGTCCATGAAAAGTCCTGTAATTTCATTGTAAACGCCTTTTTCAAGGGCTTCAATGAGAGACATAGGTTTACGAACTTCAACAAGGATTCCTCTTTCAAAAGCTTCGCGGAAATCAATGTTTTCGTCGCCTAACCTAATCGTGCCTGTCCTACTATCAATGATGCCCCTGTCTACTGCAAATTCGAACGGTATTACTTTACCAGCGGCGTGTACTAACGTAGACTGTGGATCAATTAAACGTTTCTTAATAGCCCTGTCAGTAGGTATCTTTTCTTTGCTAAGAGGGTTAGAGAACTTGCCTGTTTTAGGATCGTAAAATCCTTTGAATACGGCCTCCGGTAAGCTTAGTTTACGTTTGGCTGGTACAATTAAGCCGCGCTCCGAAGCATCTGTGAGGGAGATCTTGTCACCGAAAATAGGATCTCTAACTTTGCCTTCCTTAGAATCAATAATACCGACTTTAATGGCATCCGCTAATGAAATAATTTCTCCAGTAACAGAGTTCCTAACAGTCAGAGCTTCAGGGTTGATGTTACCGATCTCGATCGCGTCCTGAAGTGTCATAGTCACGCCATTTATGGTCAGAAGACCGGTTTCTGGGTCGTAAAAGCCTTGTACTAGACCTTCTTGTAAAGTCCAAGGTTTCTTGTCACTAAGCAGATATCCTTTGTCACACGCGTCTTTAAGATTACATAGAGGAGAAGTAATAACACCCTTTTCTAGATCTATTAGTCCCGATTTAACTGCTTTATCGAAAGGTATGACTGCTTCAGATTTGTCATCTTTGATCTTGACATCAGATGGATCTACTAGATTATCTTTGATAGCTTCTTTCAATGTAATTAATTGCCCCGTTTTAGGGTTCATCACTTTTCCGGACTCGGGAGAATAATATCCTAATTCTATGATATCAAATAGAGAGAATGTTACGTCCTTGGTTGCGACCAGTCCCTTCTTTAATGCGTCATCTAATGGAATGTCTTTACCAGTCTTTTTGTCCCTAATCTTGCCGGTTTCTGGATGAATCAGTTTTGTTTCGAGGGCTTCAGATAGAGGGATGAACTTCTCTGTAGCAGTGTCTTTAATTTCAGAGATAGTTGGATGTACAATATTCCTCTCAACCGCATCGCCTACAGTAACTAATTGTTCCGTTACTTTGTCCTTTATTTTTCCCGTTTTAGGTTCATACATATCATTGTCAATGACCGCCGCGATGGAAATAGGTCTACGAATAACAGTGATGAATCCACGTTGGATAGCTACAGATGTTTCAATAATTTCTTGAGTTTCTACAATGGTTATGACTCCCTCGTGAATTTCTATAATATTACGTTCAATAGCGTCTGAAAGTGTGATGACTTCATTAGTGCGGGGAACCTTCATTAGTAGTGATTCCTGATCAACCAGGCCCTTTTCGATGGCTTGTCCTATAGGTACTAACGCTCCGGTATTTACGTCTTTAATTTCTCCCGTCTTCGGGTTATACAACCCTTTTTCTAACGCCGATTCGATTGTTACTTGTTCCGGAATAGAGACATCCTCGGGTTTTTCAACTACCCATCCTAACTGTACACATTCTAAGAAAGGTACGCGTTTACCGGTCTTAGGGTTAACCATGTGACCTGTTGTTTTGTCAATTATTGGCCTAGCAATAGCTTCATCAAAGGAAATATAATCATCTGATTTGGAACCTAAATCTTTTACTAATATAGATTCTGGGTCAAAAATGTGTAACCCGTAAACGAGTTCTTCGAAGGAGATTTTAGCGCCGGTTTCTGGATTAAGGAATATCTGTTTTTCGATATCATAAACGCCCATTTCGGATAGTTCTTCTGGAGTAATCCTTTGAGAAATAGCAACGGTATAATTAGGTTTGACCTCTCTGACTACAACGCAGTTCTTAGATAATACATCTACGGGAGCGAACCTACTTATTTGTTCCTGTTCTAATGAGTCTTGCACGGTCAGCGGAGACTCAACGCCATTAACAATTATCCTACAAACCTTAGGTTCGATTTTACCCTGAGCAATCGCGTCAATTAATTGAATGTTTTCATAAAGAGGTTTAACAGGTTCGGTCTTCTCTTTAGTCACATTTTGTTCCGTAATCTCGTCAATCACTCTCAAAGGCTGTCGTTCAGCATCGATTAGCATAGCAGAAATAGATTTTCCGTCATGAACTGTTGTTGGTGTTGTTTTTCCTAATTCTATCAATTTCTGTTCAACGGTGGTAGTAGTAATTTCAGAAACAACAGGTTTAGTGAATTCTGTTGTTTGTGTAATTACAACTTCACCAGGACGTGTTGTAGTTTGTGTAGTAGTGTAGTGTTCAACTATTTGTTCTGAGTAGGTCACACCTGTAGTTACGTCAAATACTTCAGTTGTTATTCCTTCAGGAGTCTGTGTCTTGATCATTTCCTCATACTTCTTATAAGTATCAGCGTCGACAAGACCTCTCTCGCGTGCTTGATCTAATGGAAGCTTCTCGCCTGTCTTAGGGTCGACAATGACAGCACTCTTGACTACTTGAACTACTTTAGCTGCTGCTAAGATTGGTGCGCCAACTACAGCTATCAAGCCAATCTTTGCAGCATCTGCGATACTCATCTTCTTACCTGATTTATCTTTAACCTCTCCAGTTTTACTATCAACAACTCCTTTGTTGATAGCTTCATTCAAAGTTAGTTCTTTGCCTGTCTTAGGTTCAATTACCTTAACGATTTCTGCGGGTACAATACCTCTATTGACAGCTTCTAATAGATTGTCAGCAACGCCTTCCTTAGTTGTAATAACAACTGAAGTGTTGGGATCGTATATAACACCGGGAGCTACTTCTAAGGGTTTCTCAAGTGCAAGTTCTATCCTTTCACCAAATTCTAGATTTATATCCTTTGCAACTTGCTGATCCTTTATCTTTTCAGGTTTTGTTTTTGATTCTTTGACTGCTTTCTCTGGATCAGTTGGCGACAAACCTTTGGGAAGTTCACTATCTTTGACTGATTTTACACCCTTCTCGCTGTCTGGAGACACTTGATATTGTCTGGGTATCTGAACATCGGCAGTTTCATCTGGAGCTTCAGTGACGTGGTATTCTTGTGTAACAGTCTCAGTGAAATCTATAGGTCCACTTGTTTCTTCTGTAACTACTTGGTATGAAGTTGATTGATTTTGAGTTACTTCTACTGTAGTAAATGTAGACGATGACGAAGTTATAACTGTACTGCTTTGTTCAGTAAAGTATTCTGATGTGGTAGTAGGTTCGGATCTGGAAACAGTTGTTTTAACTATTGTCGTAACCTCTTGTCCATCTGGAGTGGTTTCATGTATTTCTTCAATGGTTGGTCCATCGTTGAATTTCGTGAAATGGTCGTAATCAGCTGTAGGACTTTGCTCTTCTAGTTTCTGTGATGCTGATGTTGGTTTATCGCCTGGCTTAACTATATGGACCTCAGGACCTGAAGAAGTAACTGCAGTTGTCTTTTCTTGAACAACTATTTTGCTTTCACCAGTTAACGTCTTCTCCTTTTCTTTTAACTCTGGTTTAGATTGATCTATAGGCAAACGAGCTTGCGATTCTTTTGGTGAAAGCTCCTCCGCAGTATCAAACACGGTTTTAGTTACGCTAGTCTTGGTCACGGTTATAATTTGCTCACCACCAGCAGTGGTTTCTATGAACTCCTGTAAAACTGGTTTCTCTTCAAAAACGACGTGTTCCATATCCCTAATTGGACTGGGTTTTTCTATTACAGGTTTAGTTTGACTGTCCAGACCTTCAAGAGCTGATTCAATTGTTTTCTTCGGCAAATCTGTCACGACAGTAGTCTTTTCACTAACAAATGTTTTACTGGTCTTTGGATCAGATTTGAGTTCTTCAACCGGTAAAGGCTTTTGGGTTTCTTTTTGTGTCTTGGAAGGGATTTCTTCAGGTGTTGAATCTTTACCAAATACTATAGTTTTCTTTCCGATAGTAATTTCAGTTGCAGCGGCTTCGGTTGTGTCCTGCCTCGAACCTAGTTCTTCTTGTAATTCGTATTTCTCCGGAAGTTTCCTTGATGGCTCCTTACCGTGGACAACAGTTTTCTTTTCAATTGTGACTGTTTTGTCTGAAGCTGTTGGTGATGGTTCTTTGTCCCATGGTACTTGTGGAGATGCTTTTTGTTGTTTATCGTCTTGTTTGCCTGGTTGAGGAACACCAGTGTCTATTGGTTCTGGTTTATTATCCTTGCCTAACGGTTTCTTATTTCTGTCTAGTTCATCCGGGCCGGTCATCCTTGTTGTTTTTTCCGAGGTGGCGATACGACTGGGTGATTCTACAGCTTTTTCCTGTTTTGGCTGCATAATCTTGCTTGTTACTGCCTTAGCTCCTTGCACAACAGCCATGCCGGCTAGCACTGGAGCAGCAACCACAGCGATCAAGCCCATCTTGGCAGCGTTCTTAATATCAACAGACTTGCCTGTCTTAGGTTCTTTTAATTTTCCAGTCTTCTTATCAAGTAATCCTGTATTTAATGCTTCCTTAAGAGTAACCGGTTTCCCAGCCTGAACATTGTAAATAACAGAGTCAGGATTAATTATCTTCTTGTCAAGAGCTTCCTTGAATGTAAGAACTTTATTAGGTGATTTTGGATTTCTGAACTTTTGTGTCTTTTCGTCAAACAGAAGTTCAAATGCCTCATTTAGGTCTAACATTTCCAAAACTTGTTTTTGGGGACTTGATTTAGCTGACTCTGATGGAACTTCTGTATTTAATAGCCCGCTGGTAACGGCTTCAGAAATAGTAACAGTTTCACCAGTTTTAGGATGCGTGAATGTGCCTGTCTCAATATTAATGTATCCTAGGTTCAGTGCATCTTCAAAACTGATGTTCGTGTCGTTGGTGATAAACTGTTCTTTGCTTGTCTGTTCATCTCTGACAATACCTTGGCGGCGAGCTTCGTCAATAGATATTATTTCACCTGTCTTTGTATTTTGCACCTCGTTTGAACTCACAAGTACGTAATCAGCAAGGAGTTCAATCATCTTAGTTGTAACAGTATGCTGAGATGTGAACGTTTCAGTGATTGTGGTAACAACACCGGTTGCTTGCATATCTGCCATTGGTTTTATAGCCAGCAGACCTTGCTCCAACGCTTTGTCTAAAGGAATGACTTCCTTAGTCTTAGGATCGGTAAACGTTGCATATTTCAAGTTAACAGCTCCTTTATCTAAAGCTTCTACAAGTGTTATAGTTTCTGATGTTTGAGGGTAAGGAATACCCATAATCAAATCTTTTTGAATAGCATGACCTACTGGTGTCATTTCACCAGTTAGTGGATGTTTCATTTCTCCAGTATGTGGGTTTATAAGATTCTTTTGAATAGCAATGTTAAGTGTCATGGCTGCTGGTGGAATATCAATGACCGGCTTGATTTCAGAATCGGGGAACACCTGAGCGTTTACCGCTGATATGAAATCAAGAGGACCGTCAGTAGTTTTGACCAAATTTTTGTCATTATCGATAATATTTCTTTCAATAGCTGCAGCTAATGTGATTTTCTTACCAGGCGCGATGGTGATGCTAGATAAAGGATCAACAATGTCGCAAATGATTGCTTCTCTTAACGTCAAGAGACTGCCGGTCTCAGGGTGAACTATTTTTCCAGTGACTGGGTCCAAAAGTCCTTGTTCCAAAACTTCTGGAATAGAAAGACTCTTAGCTAACGGGATCAATACTTCATCCTGACCCTCAACATCTAGTATTCCTCTCTTTATAGCTTCTTTGATAGTTAGAACATCACCTCGTACGGGGTCAACAATATGGCCTTTGTTTTCATCAACTAAACCTTTCTCAATTGCTATTTCAAGATTAATTGGTGAACCATTCTCATCTTTGTAAACTTTGACGGCTTCTAATATGGTAGCTGTTTCTTTGTCTATCAGGTCTTGTTCGACAGCCTCGAGAGGAGTGACGACATGTTTCCTAAGTTTTTGTAATACTACAGGTTTTGCTTCTAGAACTTGTCCTTCGGGGCTTTGTTCCCTACCAATATTGACTTTATATCTAGGCTTACTACTAGGTGAGGTCTTAGTAATTTGTATTACATCAGTCGGTCGTGTTTTTGTTTTATCAGTGGTTATAGCAGTTTCAATAACTCTTCTATTGTCAGCTGAAATACTATTTTGTATTGCTTCTACGGTTATGAAACCCTCAGAAACTGCCGCGCCTACTGATACAGGCTTAGCCACCTGAGAAACGGTAACTGTGCTTGTCCCTGGGACTGTTTTACCGGCACCAGGTTGCATCAAGATTTCTTGTTGTTTAATAGCAAGAGCATCCTGATATATTTTGTAAGTAATAGGATCTACTATGCCCCTTTCATATGCGACTTCAATAGGCAGTTGTTCGCCTGTTTTTGGATCGACTACCATAGTAACCATTTTGTCAGGTGTAGTTACGCTGGATACTTGTGTAAATGTAACGCCGCTAGAGCTTGGTGAACTTATAATTCTTTGAGTATATTCAGGAGATTTCTCCTTGATCGACATTTCATACTTCTTATATGATACTGGGTCAATAAGACCTCTTTCATATGCTACTTCTATGGGTAGTCTTTCCCCAGTTTTAGGGTCAACTACAACGGTGACAGTAGTTTCTGTTGGTAATGTTTTTGTTGTAGTAACTTGTGAATAGGTCACACTACTTGTACTTGACGTCTTAATCTCCTGAGTAACTTCCATTTCTGGAGTCCTATCCCTGAGAGATTCTTCGTATTTTTTGTACGTTATTGGATCTACTAATCCTCTTTCATAGGCTACTTCCATGGGTATATTTTCACCAGTTTGTGGGTCTACAACCATAGTGCTTTTAACAACTTGTATGATTTTAGATGCTGCTACTAACGGCGCTCCTACCACCGCAACTAGGCCTATTTTAGCCGCATCTACCAGACTTATTTTCTTTCCTGTTTTATCTGTATATTCACCCGTTCTCATGTCAATTATACAGTGCTGTACTGCCTGTTTCAACGATATAGTCCTACCTGTTTGAGGTTCAATAACTTTGACGCTATTCTCTGGTAACATTCCGCGTTCTACTGCTTCTAAAACGTTCTCAGAAACACCTGTTGAGGTGGAAATAACTAAAGCTGTGGAAGGATCAAAGATCACTCCAGGTGTAACCTGTACTGGTTCTAAAACTGACTGATCTTCCGAAATAACTTCGTGGGAAGGTGCATCGTACATTTCAGATATTTCCATTTTGTCGGGCATACCAGCTATAGACGTGATGGTAATAACTTTTTGTGAATGTGTTGTTGACGTTAATGTGATGAAAACAATGAATCTACGTTCAATTGCCTCTTTCATTGTGATTATTTCCGTGGTGTGTTTATAATGACCCGTACTGTCGATAATACGTGATTCTATAGCCCGATCTAAAGGAAGTTCTTTTTTAGATTTGGGATCTACAACTTTTGCTGAGTCACCATTGATAATGTTAAGTTTTATAGCCTCCTCTAGATCTAATACTCTGTCTGTACCAGGGATTATAAACATACCAGTAGCTGGGTCGAAAAGATTTTGTTGTATAGCTTCTTTCAACGCCCAACCGCCGCGTGGCAATTCAATCGTATTCTTTTTGATAGTCATAGAAGTTACCGAGGGTTCAGTAACAACAGATTTTGAAGTTACTGTTCTAATTTCTTGGACTAGCCCCTCACGGGGTTGTATTGTTTCATGCATGGTAAAATCTGGGCTTTTGAGAGTTTCAGGCCTACTACTATCCCTTTGGACTTTACCTTCAGGACTGGGTACATCTTTAATGTACGATTTTTTCGTGATTTTAAGTTCAACAACTTGACCTGGTATTAAGTCCTTATTACTTACTCGGTCAGATATATGAACGACGCGTGGTTCATTCTTTTCTACGCCTAATAAGCCTTCGTCTAAGGCTTGTTGTATGGGGAACACTGTTCCAGTGGTCGGGTCAGTGAATGTTTGTGTATTTTCATCGATGAGACCACGCCTTATTGCCTCCGCGAAAGTGATTATTGTTTCAGATCTTTGAGTAGCACTCGTATTTGTTACTGTTACGTACCGTTTTACTGTTTTAGTAACAGTCTGTAATGTTAGCGTAATATTCAAAAGCGAATTTAATAAAGCCGCACCTTCGGGTGTAATCATATTAATTTCTACAGCTTTGTTAAATGGAATAGGCCTTTTGGTTGTAGAATCTAATAAATGACCTGTCTTAGGATCAAGAATATTTTTAAATACTGCGTCTAAAACTGACAATTCCTTACCATTATCATACACTCCTATCTTACGATTAAACATTTCTAATACCTCAGCCCTAACTAAAGACACTTTAGTGCAGTCTTCTAGGAAAACCCAGTCTCCGCTTTCTGACTTCAGGAAAGTCTCACCGTTTACGTATTTAAGATTGCCCTTACTAAGAGCAACGTTGAAGGAGACGAATTCTCCTGTTTTTGGGTCTTTGAAACCGTCTATATCGAAAATAGATCTTTGAGAAACAGAAGTAATTAGTCCACGGTCTACCGCCTCAGGAATGGTACATATTTCTCCTGTTAGATTATCGCGGAATTTATTGTCATGTAAAATTATTTTTGCGCCTAAAGCCTCCGACAGTGTTAGAAGACCACCTGTCGTTGTGTTTGTGATGCATTTAACGTTATCGCTATCAAGAACGCCAGCGGAAATAGCTTCTAGGATGTTCAAAGGAGCTCGGTTTGCTGGGGATAGAATCTTACCATCGTTAGTCATAAGATTGTTGTCGCAGACGTCTTTAAGTGTCATGGGTTTGCAAATATACCGCTTGATGGCTGCTTCTTTGAAAGTTAGTTTCTCTTTAGTTATGGTATGTACGTATTTCGAATGTTTAGTATTAATAATATTCTTCTCTATCGCTTCAGCAAGCGTAATTTTTGTGTCGTTTCTAGGATCAACTACTTCCCTAATATTGGGATTGATTAGCTCGTTTTTAATAGCAACATCAATCTGGTATCTATCGCCCGAGTTTCTATCCAAAATCCAACCGCTGTTATCAACTAAATCTTGACTAATCGCGTCAGACAGACACAACGCGCTTGATTTTATTTTGATAATCTCGTTATAAATGAGGTAGCCTCTTTGGTAGGCTTCGGCTATGCTAATGTAAGTTCCATTAGGGAGTCTGTATAGACCTCTTTGTAGATCAACTTGTCCGCGATTTAGTGCATCCGAGATACTCATTCCTTGTGTCAAATTTTCGCCTTCGACAGTTACCTTGATCCTCTTCTCTGCGGGGTCTGAAAGTCCTTGTTCGGCATCGTATAATTCTCTTTGTATAGCTTCTAATAACGTGACTTCGTTTCCGTCTTCGGTCATGCCGCACGGTCCTGTTAATCTGGCAGCGAGTTTTGGGTCTATAAGACCTTCTTGAGCTGCTTGTTCAATGCTCATTGTCTGTCGTTTGTCGGGTGCAGATAATAATCTCCCCGTTCTTACGTCAAGTATCCTCATACTAATTGCTTGGCCTACAGTGAGTATTTCTCTCGTCTCGGGATGCAATATACCTTTAGATTCAATAATATTTGGTCCTTCATACATTCTGTGGACTCTTTTAAGTTTTCGTACGTCAGGTCTGTCATCTTCTGTGATGATTGTTTTCGTTGTATAATTAGGTGAGTTTAGTTTGCCATTGGTCATTGATTTAACAACTGTTTGACCGTCTAGCTCTGTTGATTGTGACGTTCTGACGTATCTGGTTTTAGGAGGAAAGCTTGATTAGTTTTTATTATTACTAATTACTAAACGCCGTTATTTGTATGACTTCTAACTACCAAATTAAGCTGTAGAAACAGATGAAATACGGTTCAAACAGGAAGTAGGTATTAATAAAAAGTATTATTCGGTGCGGTATAACTAGTTCAATAGTGCTGACATTTTTATTACCATGATTGACCGGTGTCAATTTCTACTTGCAAAAAACCAATCATAACTCCGATCTTCCAATAGTTCCAGTAGTCAACTGTATCACATAAACTGTTTTTATACTATTTACTTACTTTTCTGTGGTATAGTGCGACGTCGTGTAGGTATGTTCTGTGGTCAAATCTTGCATATTGAACTCTTGGCGGAAGGACCGCGCCGACCGAGGCGCCATCGCCTCAACGAGACGCTGAAATTAAAAAACCAAAACGTCATTTATCTGTCAAACGTCAGTTGACTTTAATTTGTAAAGTTCCTAAGATCATATGAACACACATTCTAAATTATTGTAGTAAAATGAATGTTATGATCATAAAGTTTATTTTAATATCTGAGGTGTATAAAATATGACCAGTTACTTTGTACAATATAAAACTAATTTGCTTATTATTCAAGAAATCATTCAGACTTATGTCCAGCATGACGGGTTGATTAAATCGATTTAATAGTCTCGGTTTTCACATTTTACTCATGCTCTTTTTCTTATCATAATCATTTAGACCAAGTAAACAGTTATGGTCATCAAGCAAAAAAAAAAACATGAATACTTATGAGATAATTTGTCCTTATCCATGAGAGATAAATCAATTGAACGTCTAACATGACAACCGATGATATCTGTTTATTTTTTTTCCCGATTTATATCTTGTCTCTAAAAAAAACGGTAATAGAGATGTTTAATTGCTTATAATTTGATTTTCTTGATCTTATTCCATCAATCATTGATTTATCGGTCGCTACCGATCTTGTTGATCAAATTAAGATGTAGGTAATTTAAAACGGTCCAGTATGCAGCCTGAGGACCAATTTATAAAGAACTCTGCGGAAGGCGTTAAAAGGTTCGAAATATAGTGAATTAACTGAAAACCATCGATACCTAATCGCGTGACTACTGATCAATGCTTGTGCCTTCTCTGTATGAAAAGACTTTTGCCCTACAGAGGGACAATAACAGGCTGTCATTATTATCGATAAGTATGAGTACGTAAAAGAGGCATTGATGTTAACAAACATTTTCATGTTATCTTTGACTCTAAAATAAGGTATTGCAATGCATTTAAAGGAAGTGATGCATTTAAAATACCTCCATTATACAGTTAGGCTTTGATAGAGCCGACAATAAAGCATTTTGTCGCAAAAACTGGCTTCGAAACATCGATGGTTCGACCGAGGTAATTGACCGCGATAAAGTAAGTTAGTATTGCAAAACTTCGCGTTTTTCATATAAGGAAACGATTTCTGGACTGGTATTATTTATTGGTCTGGTCGACATGAAGTCGCTAATGTTTAAAATTGGACGAAAAGACCAAAAATGTTGGAGCATTAATATAAAATCTGTCGACCCACTTTTTCACCTGTTTGACACTTTTATTGACTGCAAAGTGATTTTATTGTTTCGCAAATGTATTGGCGACTTTCTGGTAAAGTTTTCTGGTAAAGAATAATAAATCCAAAATTTTTCATCTAAACAAGACCAAAGACAATAAAAATAACTGTGTTTAGGTAATGTGTATTTGAAAGTATCAAGAAGCATCATTAAATAAAATCATTTGTTTGTTTAATCAAAAATGCGCAGTCACGTGCTTTTAATGCATTGTAAGCGTATTGGGTCAAACATTGGAATAATGCACAAATATTTGGACAAAATGACCAATATGTAGTAAAATACCAACCCGGCACTCGTACGCGAAGTCATACTCGTACTCCTCCTCCATTTTAACACAATTTATAACAACACTAAGTATAGTTATTTATCAGGTTCACTTAACACATACATGTCTCACAATGTACACAGCACTTTATGTTATAACATTCACATAAACTATTATCATGACTAACGAAATTAACCTACAATATAGCTAATGAAAATATAAAGAACATTTTATAAACAATATGTCTATAGAAACAACAAAAGTGTTTTATAATGCAATAATCGTAAGACAATTTAAAAGAATACAGCTATCCGCGAACCCGGCTGGCTGGAAACTGAATGAAAGCCAAGAAAACCGTAAATCGAAAAAAAAATCGCCGGATTCTAAATTTAAACAATTTCGTAATGGCATCCAAAGCGTCTAGACGTCCCGTGCGATTGTCCGTGCGGTAATTTTCATTAATTACGTGTTTGTTTCATCACGAATTACGAAACAGCTGTTTGGGGTTCGATTTTGAGGTTAGGAAAAGTGACTGGCCGATTCAATACTACATACTACGGAGGAAAATTTGAGCCCGCTGCGCGCGCATACCGCCGCGCCGCCCCGCCGGTGCGACGCCCGGGTAATCTTGACACTATGACACGTATTTTGGAAACAATGTGGTGTTATTTAGTATAGTTTACGGATATTTATATTGTATTTCCAGCAGCGACGTTTTCGCAAAATCTACAGGCCAAAGTAACGCCTGTATTTCTTCTGAATCCAGTTAAATGAATATGTTATTATGAAAATATCTATTGTCGATTTTATAGGTCACGTTCCCCTACAAGGGATGAAGAGACGTCGTCCTTCACTTGCAGGACATACCTTTATGCAATGCACTCTTGCTTTATAATTATGTTGTAGTAGCCACAAAAAGCAAACTAACTAAATAAAAACAAACTAGCTACAAATAAGGCAATAAGTATGATAATAGTAGGTAATAATTACTGCAGTCTTGTTTAATAGTGCGTGACGCATACCGACACTTTCTGATTAGAGTTATATCGAGTTAATGATCGAGATCCGATGTATTTTCTAGGAATAAACAAGATACTTGGAGATTATACGAGGGTCATTTAAATCTTATTTAAATACTCTTACGTCAGACTGACTCGCAAAATCTTGAAAACAGGCTGAATAGAATAGAATACTTTTAAATAATATATCTCGGTAATACGTTCATTGCTTTGAGCAATGAGAAAAAATAATATATTTGGTATCCCTTGAATACTTTATCTACATAAAGAACACCTAAATTCGAAAAATTTATTCAATTACAAGTCTTCATTTATTTTTCAAATCTATATGGACCCTGTCGGGCACAGCAAAGTAGGAAAAGACGAAAGTAACCATCGATTTTATAGCAGAACATGAACACTAAGGTCTACTTAACGTAGGCGATCCAATTCACGATGAGGAAAATGATCAGGACAAGACTATAGAAACCAGACTGTACGGTACGCCAGAGAGATTCGAAAGTGTAGGCTGAGCTGAGCAGATAATAAAGCCTTAGGCCCATCGTTCACGAATCTACTCAAAAGTAACGTGTTACAAACTCAAATCAAAAATAAGTAGCCAGGATGTCACAGCAATCAATCTGCTAATCTACCTAGCCTTTTCTCAACATCAACATGTTCAGCAACATGGTCAGCTTCCAGTCTAACCGGATGCACCTGAATACCGGTATTTTACATGGAGCGACTGCCTATCCGATCTCATCAACCCAGTTACTGGGTAACGTGATACCCTACCCTTTGGTAAGACTGGTGTTGTTAGACTTTTGCGCTTCTAACTTCCCGTTAGGATTGTCAAAGATCTACGAATGACAGACGGGACCAACGACTTAACGTGCTTTCCCAGGCACGAAGGGGTCTCGATATGCAATGGATGGTCACTGGGCACCCACCCACGAACCGACCGCGGCAAGCGTAGCTTAACCTTCGATCGATCGGTGCAGCTGTTATCATTTAGAAACGAGCCCTTTCAACCAATTACAAAGTAGTTAATTTAAGAAGGGGCGTCGTGTACGGATCGCCATTGAAATATTAATGCTGTGACATTCTGGCCACTCATTGGTGATCTGAGTTTGTATTACGTTACTATGTGTAGCGTCGTGGACGATTGACCTTAGAATAAGGTTGCATTGTAGTTTTCTCAGCCACACTGACTGAAATATTACCGGTACAGCGTAATATGTATTGATGGGAGATTGAACCCTAGTTACTAAGCTAAGATGATCGGAGCCGTAATACATTGTGTGTATGTGAGCAACAGCTGTTTGTCGTTCTAAATGTCAAGTTCAGTCTAATTATCTGTCATGTCGCTGTCTATCATCTATCTATACAATGGAAAAGGTTATTATCTTGGGTGTTCCTAAGACTAGACAACTGTCAGTCATGAAAAACCAGTCAAGTGCGTGTCGGACATTTAGGATTCCGTGCCAAATGTAGAATAAAATAACCGCAAAATCAAGTTGGGTGTAATAGGATCTATCTATCTGATTTATCAATAAATTGGTATTTGTTAGTAAAAGATACGTAATAATAAATATTATCACCAAATTTCAAGTTCATACGTCAATGGGAAGTTTAAAAATTCTTCAGAACAAACTTTTGTAAAAGAAAACTGACTTAGGTGGCTTTTCATTCCTTTATTTTCCAATATTTTTTTAAACAAAAAAAAAAAAAACAGTATTGATTTACTCAACGAGCTCTAAACAACGATACTTCACTCAATGGGGTAGGTCAACATTTTTTAGCGTCCCCAGTTAGCTGTATGGGAACCCCCCTTAAAACATTTAAAAATATTTTTTGCCAATATGTATGGCTGTCTCAACAAGATGGTTATACTGTGAAATTTTTAAGACTAGCTCTAACCGTTTGGCTGTAAAACCTGTGTGCTAGACGTGGGACGGACGGACGGACACGTGAGTGAGGTACGGAACCCTAAAAACTGTTTGTTGTTCAAGGCTGACAGACTGCGTTGTCTAGTCTTATGGGAAGATTAGTATTCAAATACACACCGATGCCTAACAGCCAAAAAGGGGTAAGCGACATTTTTTTGCGAAATCAACTTGTATGTATGGTTAGATACGGATTATTTTCTGCGTCTATATCAATATACAAGTCGATTTCGAAAAAAAAATGTCGCTTATCCCTTTTTGGCTGTTAGGCATCGACACCTACTACTCATTAGGAAGACAACACAATCTCCTTCTGCTTAGTTTTAGTAAGAACGTAAAATGTGATGTTGTAGTTTCCTGTTGTTCATTTACAAGAATGAAATGGGTTAGTTTAATAGAGGAAACCTTTGAAGGTACTCCCTTCCTGAAGTTCATTGCAGTCAGAATCGTATTAGGGACGTTTCAAGTTACGGAAGTTCCGGTTACAAGCTATTGCACTATGAAAAATAATGAACATGTGCGAAATCGATTCAATGGATGGGTGTTTATTTACCATCTATACTTATGATTTATGGTCAAAGTCTAATTTTTATTAATCTTTCAGACAATATTTCTAAGCATGACGTCCACCAATATTATCCAAATTCAAAGATGAATGACGAACAAAAAAATATATCTAGAAAACTATAAAAAGCAATATGCTAGCTTTGGCAGCCATCCATAATCAGAGGTCATCCATCAAAAGTTCAAAACTCACTAAACGTAGAAAAAATTATTACTACCAACAAATCATTATTTTATCGATTACAAATAAAAATCTCTCAACTTATTTACAATATAAACATTATTGAAGAGTTTACTTTAACTCGTAGATTAGTACCAACGTAAATATTTTTTGGTACGAGCTAACCACTTTAGTAAGTGCTATATTTAGTTGTATGAGTAAGGTGTATCGTAGTCAACGAAAATAAACTCATGTTAAGTAATAGCACATTACAATACGTATCACTCAGGCGCCTGTTTTATGGCGTGAGGTAATCAGAGGAGGCAACGTTGCCAAAATACTTCTTAAAATTGAAAATCTTTTTTGGAAAAAGCGTTAAAAAAGGTATCAAAACTATTCGATCCCGTAATCAAAATATACGATGACAGTAATCCAATATTCTGACAAACAATTGACAAGAAAGATTCAATAGAATACGACCGCGACCGCTGACATTCGAAAATCGAACAGGCGAATAAAAAAAACAAAACAATTGCATAACGAAAGCAGTAATAAAGTTCAATAGAACACAACAGGAGAACGACGAGCTAGGAGCGGAAGCATCTATCTTAACGGCTCTCGCGTCTATTTTGGGACCTACAGTTCTGTTGTAGTGCATAACAAAACACGAGAGATAAAACGTGGGCAGGCAGGATTAAGGGAAGTAGGGAATCGCACTGAGTTAACCTAAATGCATATGGTACACTTCATTCAGACTGGTGGTTTATAACCCTGTAGTTTAAAAAACTAACTCATTCCTATGGGGTCGTAACAAATAACGCATGTTGTCCAGAGCCTAGAGACTAAAGTCTAATCTACTGGTACATTTTGATAGCAAAATATTTTAAGATGAATACTGTATAGAGGTCAAACAGAGATCCATGTTCTGCAGTTTACCGAAATGAGCCGAAATTAACATCATCCTCCTCTTATGATCTTATAATATCAAGAAGAACATCATTAATATTATAAAACAAGTCTGTATGTCTGTCTGAACGCGATAAACTAGGAAAACAACAGATCAGATATACATACGGTTTTCACCAATGGACGGAGTGATTCATGAGGAAGGTTTATAATTAATTTAGATTTTGTGACGAATAATATGACAATGATTGTTGAAGATATCGGAAAAAATCATGCCGATTAGGTGCTTTATTGGCGTGCGCCGCATAAACAAAATAAGTTATTGTTGTATATTGACACATAGGGTAGGTACTTTTAACGTAGTACGTTCTCGTGGGATATTTACCGACATATACGCGGGCGAAGCCACGGGCTAAATCTATTAAAATAAACAAGATACGAGTAGAGAGAATTTTGAAATCAGCAGATATACTCGTAATGATGAATAAATTCTGCACTGAATTGACATCAAAATTAAGAATAATATGGAACTTTAGCACTAGTTGCACTATGACAACTGTAATGATAACAAAATTCAGCATCATGAAAAGGCCGCTTTTGTAGAAAATACTAGGAACATCGCGATTTCACATTCATTTCTATAAATATTTTGCGTATTGATCTGGATACACTTCAGTTTATTTATATTTTCTGCTTTGTTTGAATGAATGAAGAGCGTTGTACTGTTCCTAGGTTTATGTTAGACTTAATCAATGGAAATGGAAGATCAGTGTTCCATAAGTGAGGTGAAGACTAGCGCATCGATATTATTAGATACCTTTGTTTAGACATACAAAGCTGTACCTACTGTAGATTTTTGTATTCGATGGGTGTTAGATAAAATTGATTTTCTTTTGTTTTCTTCTTTAGCCCGTATTTAAGATTCTAGATTTAAATCTTCCTATGACTATGTCATTGGTTTCTGTCTCACAGAAGTCTTCTTCTTTTTAGGCGGTTTTGACAACGTCATCGTTCTCTCATGGATTTAGTAACTTGTAATGCAAGTAATATTAACTGTCTAATACGATTAGCGATTAATCGCTTATCGTGATGATAATCAAGCCTTCGAGGCACAATAACAAGATAACTACTGACTGTTCAACCAACAATTACAATAATTATTTGTCTTGCGTACTGACAGAGTGACAGCTCCCTGTTAAGCCCTTCCTTCCTGCTCCACCTCAATGAATATTCATGAAATTTCATGTTCAAGTATCCAAAACGATGCTTACTTTCCCAAGTTAATCGCTATTGATCCAGAAACCAATTGATGTATAAAATGAGTATAAAAATAAACATGTTCTAAGTAAACAGAGCGTAAACGAGAAAACGTTGTTTATGAGATTCTTACACGTAAACATTGTAAAGGTAGGACTGAGCATTATATTATTATTAATTGTTATTAATTGTTTCTTTGTGCTATTATTATACCTTATTTGGATATTAGAACACACGTTAAAAGAAAATGAATCGATGCAATTAGGAAGATAAATGAACCGCATATGTTTATCCGATTTTGTAAAATGTGGACGAAAACAAATAACATTTTTAACATAGGCCCTAAAACAGTACCTTGCGGAACTACTATTCATTTATTTGCAAAGTATTTCTGAGCAATAAATCACATAATACCTCACGCCTAATATAATTAGTGTTCCTCAGCGAAAAAAAATATGTTTACCTTGTCAGAAGATTAGCAACACAATCAAACGCCTACCACGGTTCGACAATTCAATTTGAAATTTTAACACATTGGAATACGTGTGAACTTGGAATAGAGAAATACATTCTAACGTTTGCTTGAGAAATGTTGTTACATCAGTCACACTGATTTGTGGACCATTCATACTGTTGCGGATTTTAGAGCATACTACTGTCAATATCAATATTTTAGCTCCAAAGATTTTTCGTATTTTATCACAGTTGACTGCTAAATTAGAATACCTGTATTCAAACAAATTTATTTTTAGTTTGGTCTATAATTCCAATGCCTCAAAGCCAAAGCAAGTCTATCTTCATGCCCCAAAGGGCATGACTACCTAGGGACCATGATTGATTACCTTCCAAGGGAGCGTTGTCTGGTAATCATTGTTCCCTGTTATCTTTTACTTTTCATAATCATGGTTTGTTTGTTTAATATGTTCGAATTACCCTACAATAAAGACAAGAGAACTTATACCTTTGTTGATGATTCAATACCGCCTTTACTCATGTACACTTGACGTGCCTACAGATCGTATCATAAAACTCCAACTTATGATCGATAGACTCAAAACGCAAGCTCCTACATCAAACCAACGCTAATTAAAAAAAGTAAACTAAATACTTGAACAGTTTCAACTCACTGGATCAGTGTAACTCATTTCAGTTCTTGTTTAGACATTGCGTGTACAAAACGTAACTATAGTATAATTTCAGTCGTTTTTATAGTCTGCTTCATAAGTTCATTGACCTACATAAGTTTAAATAGTAGCTATAAATTCAATGGTTTTACAAACAATAAATATAAATCTTCTGCTATTTCGTTACTTTATGCAATAACAGTTGATGTGTCAGAGATTCGGGTGGGAGTGGAAAAATTTTAGTAGTTTTATAGAGCCGAAAGATAAATTGTAGTGAAATATTTACATATATTACACGTAGGACAACAGAAGTAAAAAAAAAACGATCTTTGAAATCGTTAACTACTAGATTATGATAAAGGTTCGCCTACTGTTTGGTATTGATATTAAACATAAACATATATATATATATAGCTACACATATTTTTATTTTGCTTCAGTAATATTATGCCTACTGGTGAATTGATATATTTCAACTCAACAATATGTTACTCGAATATTAATGAAAACATGAAAATAGTCTAACAAATCCAACGCAGGTGAACGTATAAATCGAATCAATATATTACACACGCGACAACCTTGCAAGCGTTAGAAAAACAATTTCAGTAGGCTAGCATTATAAATGCCCAAACCGACCTTGCGTTTTGTAACGGTCCGTTAATGCTTATACATTTCATATGCAGTTCTATTGAAAGGTGATGATGGAACAAAGATTAGAGATCATTATCATGCTGACATTGCGGTTTATAAGGTGAACTATGTATTTGGAGTTATTTTGGACTTTGAATCAGATAATGAGCTGTGCTTGAGGTGTAATATATAACACATAACTCGATTATTGTGCATGTGCATGTATTAACTTTTATCTAATAGTCACAATATACACCAATGATAATGGTGATGTAAATTATAAAATATAAACACTGGAATCATTCATAACATTAGAAGTTACTAACCTACTAAATGCAACTATAAATAAAAACATACACAATCACAAACCACTGATAACGCTTCAACAAACTAAATCAGAATTCAAAGCACGCGTAAAACCCATTAAGAAAACAAAGAAGCGTCAACAAAATACAACAAGACACGAACTTGAACAACATCCGAACATCAAGCACACAATTACACAATAAAATATAAACATATATAGAAACTCACGGATAAGAAGCAAAAATAATCCATATGTCACAAGCAGAAACGACGATAGTCGCTCGAATACTATTTCAACAATTCACTGGATTTACAGATAAGAAAGTAATTATCATTTTATCGAAGAGCAAAATACCATTTAATTGAGTTTTGGAGCGACAAATGCCGTATGTGTAAAAATAGTGGTTTTGGCACGTTTTCTGAACCAAATCCGTTTGGAGCTGGTTGCCAAATGGCATCTTGCATGGTTCACACGATGGATGGATGAGTAGCTACAGGCATTGTCATTGCAACAAAATATTAGGGAATATATTTGGGTAAACTGTAAAATGGGTTCACGGCTTCCGTGATAATTACGAAAAGGGACGTTAACTATATCTGTAACAGAATTATGTAATGAGTCGACCGGATGGGTGAACTTGAAAATCTTTGACAGAAAATATATTCATTGCGTTTGCGATATCGTTACTTATAGTAAATAATGTTTATTTATATACTAAGCTGGCCTCACTTGCACCTTATTTTAAGGTAACTTATTGTCCTTAGCTAGAATAGAGTTATTTTTGCAGCATTACTCACTTAATATTCAGAATTATTATTTCTTTTTGCACGAGCTATAGAGATTTATTCACCGCATAGTGTTCGGTCCCCTACAGTACTTATTGTGTCACCTTCATTAATTCAATGACCCACCTCTTGATCGCTGAGGCTGCTTCGTTTGGCATACAAATAAAGAAGTATCCTTATACTATTTTTGCCTTAAACGTGTTTCAATATAAACTAGTTTAATAGATACGTATAGTATATGATGTTTATGAACGAATTCAAGGAAAAACTCTAAATTCCAAGAATTCTATATGAGCCATCTTTGAGTCTGTCATCTGTTTCATTTCTTTGAATCCAGATAAATCAAAGGGCATTAAATCGATGATGATGTCACTAAAAAGTCAACACTCATCGAAATACATAAAATCGGTTTCCACCATAAAGAACATTGATGCCCGAAGCAATCATAAAGCACATTAAAAATGGAAGTTTAGTATGACCACCTGAATATGAGAATTGAGGAAACAACTCGGTAATTGACATAGCACGTTCGGCAGACGGAAAAACGGAAAACAACAATAGCATACATAACGTTATAAATAAGGACAGGCAATGACGTAATGATGCAATAAATAAAGGTACAAGGTGAACCGATTGCAATTTGTTTTTGAATTTAAATGAAGATTAAAGCTAAATGAGATAATAATGTAATAACAGGTTAAGTGTTATGTATTGTGAAAACAAAAATAGAACAAAAAACGTACAAGATGGTGGCCATGGTTCGGCTGAAGAATCCCGGGATGTACGAAAGCGCGATAGGCCCGGCGATATTGTAAAAGTGATTGAAAAGAATTGGACGAGGGGCTCATAGAGTCATGGAGAGTGGCAGAAATGAACGGAGGTCTGTAATACCCTATATCAATGAATGAAGATATTTCCAGAATAGAGTGTACAGCTCGTTTTCATTTATAGGGGACTTCCCAAAACAGAATGTGGGCTAATCTTAAAAAGTGCTACTAAGTAGTGGCTTATAATCTTGAAAAGTAATGATGTCATTACTTTTCAAGATTATAAGCCACTACTTAGTAGCACTTTTTAAGATTAGCAACATAAATTATTAATCACACCCAACAGAGACCCTTGTTTGGACTCTTACGTATGTAGAAATAAATGTCAAGGTATAGGCATAATATGAGTAAGACTTCCCTTGACATTGAAAATGAATAGGTGAATAGGTGTCTTAGAGTCAAGACTGTGCGTTTACGCATCAGGGAGAGAACAAATTTCAATTTTCGAAATAGTCTACGAGACAGAAGATGTAAGAACTTTTACACAGGCAAACTGTTTCGCATGAGCATAATTTTGTTCGTTGAATTGATCATGGATTCTTAGATTGAAATAGTAATTCATTATTAGAAAAAAAAACCAGCCAAGTGCGTGTCGGATCACGCACAATGAAGGGTTCCGTTGTTGGGATGAATTTATCCCAAGAACAAACATAACATTGTAGTTGAAAAACATGTTCTCCCATACATTCTAACTGCAAATGTAAGTTTGTACGCACAATATTGAGAGATTTACCGTGTTATTTTAAGAACACAGACGTCTTATAGGTTTTCCTGTAATCTATAGGTTTAGAACTATTTTCTGTATTTTTTTCAATATTTTAGGCTCCGTAGTTTCACCCGGATAAGGGGGGTGGGGGGTAGAATGGTCAATTTTCGTCTATGTTTATAAATAACTTTAAAATTATTTATTTTAAAATTATAAATAACTAAATATTTGAAACCATCACAGCAAGCCCTTTCATTTGATATATCACACGGTACAGTTTTCAAAACTTTTTATTTTTATTTTCTTATTTGCCCCTCAAAATTGACCTCTATACTCAAAATTAATTTATTTACGTTACACGTCCGTGTCTGGGTCACAGACATTCATTCATAGGTGTAATTTAAACTAAATCGGTCCATTAAGATTCGGAGCAAATTGGCTTTGACAGACACAGACACACGAGTGATCCTATACGGGTTCCGTTTTTTTCTTATTTTATTTTTCTTTATTATTTTTAAGTATTTTAGACGAATTTTCTGCAAAATTCAAATTAATAGTTATTAAGTTGAACGGTTACAAATTATTTAAACGATGTTTAATTTATTTACTGGCCTGTTGGTCTAGTGGTTAGTGGCCCTGACTGCTATGCCGGAGGTCGTGGGTTCGATTCCCACCCAGGACAAATGTTTGTGTGATGAGCATGATCATTTGTTCTGTGTCTGGGTGTAATGTATCTATATATGTATGTATTTAGAAATATATAAGTATGTTTATCAGTTGTCTAGTACTCATAACACAAGCTCTGCTTAGCTTGAGGCTAGACGGCGTTGTGTGATAGTTGTGGAATATTATTATTATTATTATTATTATTTATTTATTATACGAATTTTATTGTTAAGTAAGCCTTTTCTTTTCAGAATAGCCGAATTTTATGTACCTACTTAATCCCCAGAAAGATGGTTCTTCGAAACTATAGGACCATTTTTCATGAAACCTTGAATTGTATAAGTTATTTAGAGATTTCTAGTTATGTATTGGCTTTATTATTGGGCTACAGATATCTAATCAGAGTTGACGTAACTTTGAGAAATATACTACACATACAGGTTAAAGCTGATTACAGACAAGTGCATTATCTTAATTTTAATACTCCTTTTGATATGAACGATAAAACAAGGTATCTTGTATGTCCGGTACTATTGTATGCATTATTGAGTACTAAAATATGTTTACATTTCATTCATACTTTAATTTGATTAGGATATTTTAAATTTAGAATGGTGAAATATGTAAATGAGTTCACTATGTAGTTCTGTACAATGCTGTGCATTTAATCAACGTACCATACTGTCTAAAAGTAATTAAAATTATTTGATTCGATACTAAGTAATTTGAATATCGAATTCATTCGACTTACTGGTTGTATAGAGAACAGCTGGGTGAATATTCAGCGTTTTAACCGCCAAAAGTTGATGAAGGAGAATATCGTTAATGAAATATTTCATCAATTCCCAGAATCTGCTTAAGGACCAGAATCAGGAATTGCTGAAATATTTCATTAAATATATTCTCTTTCATCAACTTTTGGCGGAAGGTAATGACGGCGGTTAAAACGCTCGAATATTCATCCAGCTGTTTCTAGTTATATATGATAAAAAAATATCGGTCAGCCGGTTTTCCACCTCATATCGCACGAACCATAGCTATTGAAACCTCTTTGCTTCATGCTTCCTTTCAAAATGATATCCAAACATGCAAAAACTACTCGTTTCAGACAACCTTGAGCATGTAAACAAAACAAAAATACAGTATGACTTATACGAGCAATTAAAGTGAATTAATATTTTATTTTCATTCTTTTGTTTTACAAAAACAATTCGTCAACGGACCTAGAAATAATGCAATGCTTTCGAACTGGTTTCAATTATATTTTTTCTCGTTTACATTAATCTTTAAATGTTGGTTAAGGTCGTCAGTTAACTTCTTAACTTCTATTCTTAGTGCGAATACCTCGACGTGTAATCGCAGTTGTAAATTCTTAATAATCTGTAAACAAAATACAGATAAGCCTAAACCGGCATTGTAAAATACAGATAAAATAGGAAAACAGTTTTTTTTTAAGAAAATACGAATATAATATGTTTGGCACATTCAAACAAAAACTTTTCAACACGAACTTTTCACTGTTCAAATACAGGCACACAATAACTTGCACTCCAAAATTAAAATTCGAAACTGAAAAATCGTATTCCAAAATTCGTTCGCTTTAGTGGAGCGCGGCGTGCGTCGATCGCCGGTCGTCGTTCGCGCGCTACTAAAAAACGGACGTCGTATGTACACTCATCGTATTAAATTATTGCTATCACGAATAAGGTATTCGTTGCAACGTTCCGTCTGACGACACATCTGTACGATCGCTCTGTAATTTTGCTAAGGCTTCATCCGATCTTGAGGAATTTGTAGAAAGTTCTAATCCTATCACTTGTGAGTCGTATTTACATGCTAACTGATCCATTTACTTGCACTGAACGAAAACAATCATGTTTAATTATAGGACACCACGCTCCTGTGCCTCTCATCCTCGTCTCAGAGCGAGATCACTTTTGACTTACTAAAATATAGTTTCAAGAAGCAGCAGATCCTTTGCTTAAAAAAGTCCAAAAAAGCATTTAATATTTTTAATGCTTTCTGACTTTCATCCAGTCCCAATTTTCTGAAAATCACGACAAAGCGATGAAAACCTATCCACCGCCAATTCACCGCCAATTCTCCTAACTTTCTTATCCTTTTAATACTGCAGCCAAGCAATTTGTTTTCAAACGTTATCGCCCTAACTAATACGACCTTGGGTTTTACTGTGACGACCTCCGTCTAACCCAACCCAACCCTGGTTAAAATGCCAGGCCCGAATAATCAATAGGTTTTCAAAGAGTTGAGGATTTGTTTCGCAATAATTCAAGTAATAAATGTTTATGGATCAACATAGTAGCTGAAGCACGATTTTGTGAGTGATGTAAATATTGATTTTGCGTAAAAAGTTTGTAACGCAGTAAATTGTTTTACAGGGTAGCATCGAGTGTGATGAGAAGGTTTGGTTCTTTCTCCATTGGAAACGTATCTTGGTCCTAATGAATGGTGAGATTTTCGTGACTAGATCATGTCTCCTTTTTCTTTAAATGTAATGTACACCCAGTAATTTGTGTATACATTAGCAGTAGGTACCTAATATCTTTCCTAAATAATATTGTAAACCAATGTTGAATGTATACACTGTTGGTGTTTTTTAGTAAATAAATAAATAAATAATAAAAAACCGGCCAAGTGCGAGTCGGACTGGCGCACGAAGGGTTCCGTGCCATTATCTATATGTTTTTTAGTATTTGTTGTTATAGCGGCAACAGAAACACATCATCTGTGAAAATTTTAACTAACTATCACGGTTCATAAGATACAGACTGATATGACAGAGGGACAGCGGAGTCTTTTTACCCTTTGGGTACGGAACCCTAAAAAGTAAATCAAATTCTATTCCATCATAATGGCCACACTTTCAGATACCGACTTTCCAGAATTTCACAATACCATTACTTATTTATTTCTGACCCAGCACAACACTGTTCAACCATTCCTAACGCTTACTATTTTATATGTGAATTATTTGTAGTAAAACTACATGCACTAGAAGCAAAATGATGAATTAAACGGCTTTGGACCTTGACACTGCGACCACGCTGAGCATAAAATTACGTCACCTAGATGTAATAATTATGAATTCCTCACGCGAACACACTTTGATAACGTTAAATATATTCTCATAGTTTGCATTATGGTCAACACATGGGTTTACACACGACAGTAAAGCACGAGGTTACCGTGGAGCGAATTTAGCAAAAAACTTACAAGGGTAAGATATAAAATGACGTGTCTTAAAATATGTACATACAGAAATAAACATTTCATTTCATTTGGTCCTACGAGTCATAATTGTAGCTTCTCGATAGTATTCACTGTATTCCGAAAAAATGTGTCGTGGCAAGTATTCGTAGATGTTAAATTGGATGTTCAAATTTCTTAAGGGGGAAGCGTCAGGGTAGCCCGCGAAATTCAAATTTTCTTACGTTTTTTGCAATTTACAAGTCGGTATTATATTGTACGTTGATCAAATTATAATTTGCGGTCGTAACAAGATCTATTTACATAATTAGAATCATTAAAGTGATCAATACAACTCTATAAAACCAGGTAATCCTAAAAAATGACTATTTCATGAAATCTTGACATTTTAGGATTATACTAACTTAAGGGAGTTGTATTACTGATTATATACAATAGATTGTATATAATTCTGTAAATACATATTTGTTATGGCCGCAAATCATACTTTATTTAACATACAACTTAATACTGACTTGCAAATTGCAAAAAACCTAAGAAAATTTGAATGTCGCGGGCTACCCTTACGCTTCCTCCTTAAGACCAAAGGACCAATATCCAGAGAAGACTTTTTCAACAATACAACGATTTTCGCTCCTTTTTGAAAAGGCATCAATGTAACTGAATAAATTGGGTCAAATAGCCGTTGTATTTGGCCAGTAAAGCACGTGGGTGGTTACAGGCAATAAATGGCTTATAACGGTCCTGGTACACATCATGTAGGTACCGCTAAGAGCCTTACCCCGCAAGAAAAGCGTGGGCGCATCTCGTTAATTGAGGAGAAAACATTAAGAAATATTGTTAGGTATTTTGTATAGGTATATTATATAACTTTAAAGTTTATCTTATTTATATTAGAGACCAACATATTTTAAGAACTTATACAGGGTTATTGGTAAAACACCAACAACCTATTAAGGGGTCATTGTACTCATCATTATGAACAACTTTTACTATGGGACCAATCCTGAAATCGCAAAAAAAAAATCTGCTGTTTTGACGAATTATAACATAAAAATGTACTGAACAGCTGATTTTTTTTTCGCGATTTCAGGTTTTGTCCTTAAGAGATTGTTGGTGTTTTACCAATAACCCTGTAGATTATTCATCAGGATGGATTGAAGAAGCAGTTTGATGCTGGTTTCATTAAAAAGACTCTTCACACATTCATAGGGCGGAGTTCCAAACTGGTATTTTCATTCTATCTCAGATTTGTCTTGCTCTATACCTACGTTAGATAAGATATTTATTCTTAACTAAAGTGGTTTACCTAAGATTATTTACTATGGTATTTTTACAATAAGGCAATTAATTAGCTGCAATTAAAATATTTAGCAGTACGTGGAAACCAGCTAAGGTTAAAAGTACAGGTATGTAAGAAAACTATTAAAATTCCACAATGGCTGGTTTTTAGTAAACATGATTAAATTAAATTAAAAAACCGGCCAAGTGCGTGTCGGACTACGCACAATGAAGGATCCGTAGTTGGGATGAATCTCAAGAACAAACTTAACATTGTAGTTGAAAAATATGTCCTCCCATACATTCCAACTACAGTTTGTATGCACAATATTGAGAGATTTACTATGTTGTTTTAAGACCATAGACTTCTTATAGGTTTTTCTATAATCTGGTATTGAACTATTTTTTTGTATTTTTTTTTTTTCAAAATTTTAGGTTCAGGACTTTCGGAGATAAGGAATGGTCAATTTTCGTGTATTATCTTAAATAACTTTAAAATGATTTATTTTAAATGAAAAATATATATAATAGGTTGGGGAAAAAGTTTCTTCGCATTTTTTAAGAAAATTCAAAACATTTTTTAATATAGTTTATATACATTTAACTAAAGTATGTAGGTACCATTTTGTTCGATATCTTTTTGCCATCTTGTAGGTAGGGACATGATCCCATTGCTATAGAAATTTTGGGACTTCTGGTCAAAATACCGCGACAAGTGGTTTTGGCAGTCCTCACGTGATGTTAACCTGACACTGCCTAAAAAATTCTGAAGAGACCAAAACAGGTGGAAATCTGAAGGTGCAAGGTCAGGACTATACGGCGGATGCATTAACACCTCCCAGCCAAACTCTCTTAATTTTTGCTGAGTGGCTAAAGATACCAGTATTTTACATGGAACGACTGCCTATTACCTGACCTGCACAACCCACTTACTGGGTAACACGATACCCCTTGGTAAGACTGGTTGCCAGACTTTCGGGCTTTTGACGACACGTAACGACGATCCAAGAATAAAAGCCGGGACCAACGGCTTGACGTGCTTTCCGAGGCACGGAGGTGTGTCGGGTATGTAAAGATGGCCATCCATTCACGGACCAACCGCAGCAATTGATCGACCCATGCGGTTGTTATTACTTTTAGCCATGAGCCCCAACTACTCCTAGCCATATGTAAAGAATTGAATTATTTTACATTACAATCTTTTTGCATTTGAGATACGTGCCCGGCAGATTAACTTATCTAAAACATATAATATTGTAGGTACTAAAAAGTTCTCAGGATTTCTCAGCGCTACAGCGCTTACGTGAGCGTTTCAGCGGAACTTTGTTTTTTGGATATTCATATGAGTAACCACTGACGTCATTAGTAAATTGGATGTGCTTTTCTTTTTATGATCCATGATTATTTTGAGATAAGCTATGCGGTGAATTGAACTCATTGTTTCATGCTTTGGCTAAGCCGTACGCCTGTGAAGTAGCTAAGCGAAGTTGTATAACAATCATGCCTAATTGGGAATACATAAGTTTTACGACTGCTAATACCCAAGTAATGTATGTAGGTATCTATAGACAGATGAAAAAGAACCATAGTTAAGTAAGCCTAGGACCCACTACAATGCAAACATATCATACTAAGCTGAAGACTTGTTTTTTTGTTTGTATGTTTGAACGCGATAATCTCTAGAACTACCAGTCGGATTTGAAAAATTCATTTTGCATTTGATAGCCCAATTCTGGAGGAAAGTTATTAGCTATTTAACATCACGCTACAACGCTTAAGAGCCGAGTAAAAAGAAAAAACTCAAAAAGAACGCTAAGCGAAAACTAAGTAATAGCACGCGGGCGGGGAATACTATCACGCTAACGACCACGCGGACGAAGTAGCGGGCAGAAGCTAGTTCTTTATAAAGAACGCAACGCCAAAACTACGAAACTAAAAATGTGGCTATTTAGCCATATTTACATTTTTTCTTTTCTTTTCTTTTTTTAAAGATACGCTGAGCTGCATGGGCTAAGATATAATCCCACGAAAAGTGAGATATTGGTTTTTAGAGGAAGAAATAAAAGTTTACCTTTGAACAGGGTGTCACAATTTAAATATTTGGGCCATATTGTTACGGAGGATCTTAAAGATGACTTAGATATGGAGAGAGAGCGCAGGGCGCTGGCTGTGCGGGGAAACATGTTGACACGCAGGTTTGCTGGTTGTTCAGCACCGGTTAAAATAACACTGTTTAAGGCGTTTTGTCAAATATTTTACACCAGCAGTCTGTGGGCTAATTATACCCAAAAAGCAGACAGCGCACTGCGCATTCAATACAATAACGCCTTCAGGGCGCTGTTGGGGCTTCCACCGTACTGTAGTGCGTCAGGGATGTTCGCGGATGCGCACACTGACGATTATTTCGCGATCATGCGCAAAAAAGTGGCATCAGTGATACGCAGTGAGGGGAAGCAGCAATAGCATTCTGAAGGTGTTTGCAGAAAGGATAGAAGGGCCTACAATGGATAGATTTATCAAGCTGCATGTTAGACATGGGACTTGATAAATCTTCCTCTAATCTTGGCTGTATTTTTTTATTGTGTATTTGTATTTTTATTTTTGTGTTCATGGTTGCCTAAATGTTACATACTAACATAGTTTTTAAGAATTTTAAGATTGTGCTAATTACTAACACGCTATGGGCCGTCGACGCCTGAAAATAAACGATTTTTATTTTTGTTATTTTTTTTTTACCTACCTCCATTAAAGTATTTAAGGAAAATTAGCATGAACTATAAATACAGCTAGGTACTTAATGTATGTATACCACAGAAACATATATATACAAGCGATTACGTAGGCAGCTTGAAAGCGGCTTGATAAATACCGTAATACTTATAAATAGCACTTATCGCCTCGAAGCGTGCGCCTGAGTTTATTGTAATGTCAACTTGTTCTGATTGCATTGATAGCCTAAAGAGGATATCTAGTAATGAATGTTGAAAACTGGTTGTTGTAAGCTAAAATAAGAGATTTTATATCGGGCAGTAATTGTTTTACTACTGCATTAATAGAGGGCTCTGCTAGTTCAAAAAAGGAATGAGCAATGATGCCCATCCTAGCTCCTATTTTGTAACGCTAAGTGATTGTGTGTTGTTCATTTCAAAATGTTTTTCTTTAGCCTAAAAAGTTGCAGCATACAAATTAAAATAGAGTTTGTTAAACCCAACTATTTTTCCTTCTATTTTTTACAAAACATAGCCATTGAATCGTCGCGACAGTTCTATAACAAATTGGCCAATTTTACAATGATTCATTCTCAAACGAATTCACGTAGATGGCTCATGGCAGCGGTAAATAAAAAATGCTATATCATAGCCTAAACTAAGTTAGACGAATAAAGTTTGTAAACAACTTAAAAATGTATAAAAAGCTTTCTTGAATAGCATTACGTCACGCAAGGTGAGTACGTATAGTTCACGATGGAATTAAATGAAATCTATTAAGTTGAAAGGGTCTGCTGAAGACTCACATTTATGAAATGTTAGAGGGAAAACTAAGTTTGGTTTATACCTACTCATGCCTTCCTCACATATCTATCTATCGTGTGAAGTTACAGATGAAGGTTTTGATTCTACCAAATGGAAAAAACTTTTTAGCAAAAAATAAAACCGACTTCCAAAACAAAACACTACAAAGTGAAAAATAACTTTAATTTCGGTAGTCGGTGTCTTTGGTTTTGTATTTTCGATTTTTGCCACCGGCTTCCGAAATTAAAGTTATTTTTCACTTTGTAGTGTTTTGTTTTGGAAGTCGGTTTTATTTGTTGTTCAAAAGTTTTTATTTTTAACTTTTAACTTGTGGTACCTACCCCACACAAATTCGAATACCACTACCTGCTATGTAAATAACAGTGATAGGAAGTTATTAATACATCATCCAGATAAACTAAGTGGGAAAAATACGCATTATTGTAGCTAACTCAAAAACTACCCAAGCAAAGTTAATAGAATTTATATGGGACCACCTTGGAAGTATACCCTTTCAAACAAAATAAGAATTTTCGAAATCAGTCCACCCGTTTTTGAGTAATCGCGTAACAAACATTAAAAAAAAAGCAACACACAGACGAATTTAAAACCTCCTCCTTTTTGAAGTCGGTTAAAAATTAAATCTAATGTAACCGTCAATTAAGTTCCAAAAGACTTGGCAAGGCTGGTCCTCGACCTCAGTGTTGAACATTCACGGATAGACATGTAGGCATTAGGTTTTTGTTAGCAACTATACAGGCGAGTCAACGAACCATGTACCGACTACCAGGTTTTATTGCAAATGGTGGCTCTTTTTTACGATTTTGTACCAAACTTTGTTATCAGGCTTCGTGTAACGGCTGCGTAAGTTCTGTAAGGTAATTTTGGAGGTTTATTTGGCGGGAATGAATTTATTATTAAGGCTCGTATCTTGATAACAAAAGTGGCATTATCAAAACTATGTTTTCTAAATAACTCCATAATTTACTGGCATGTTTTCAGTATATAACTTAAAGTAAGTTTTTATTTTATTTTATTTTAAGATAGTCAAACTGATAACTGAAACTAATTGCAGTCTTTTACTTCAGTTGTCTGCATCAATACGCTGCGTCAAAAACTTAAATGCATATACTAAAAAAAAAAAAAATGTATAACGCCACTTTTGTTTTCAAGGCGCCTTTTAGGTATTACAGACGCGCTGAAAACATTTATTCACGGCGAACTGCTGGTCTATTCTGTAAAAATCTCACCGTGAAAACGTAGGTGAAGTGAGCTTGAAGTGAGCTGTCATTCCACGTAATGACCGCTCACTTCACGCTCACCTCACCTAAGTTTTCACAGTGAGATTTGTACAGAATAGCACTGCTGTAACCAACTGTAAAGTTATTTTTAAACAATCTATAGGTGGGCTGGTTCGAGGTGGCGCAGGAAAAGAGTTCCTGGAAGGACATAGGAGCAGCATTTGCCCAGCAGTGTGAAAGTTTGGGCTAAGAAAAAAAAAAGGTATATCTTGAAGTTACGGTAAATACCGTGATCTGTTTATGTTTGACATAACATCACACCTTGTTTCCTCGAAGGGTTAGTCAGAGGTGTACCTATAGTACACCCACATTTCGCCATCAACCGGGCACAAATCCAGATACCGGATTGCTACTGGGAATCGAACCCAGGATCTCAAGCTCAGCAGTAGAGCTTGCGACCACCAGACCAACGAGGCAGTCAATATTTGGGCAATGAACGGTTTCGTTTTATTTCACTACTCGTTAGTTCGTCGTATGGCTCAGACTATCAGGCTAATATTACGATATGCCTGAATACAGCATCTAGCGGTGTGCTTTCTTCCTCCCACAGTTTTCCAACAACTGAAGATACTTGTTTGATAGCGGGCGAGACTCGTTAGTAAACTTATCGTCCTCTATCGCACAGCTCCAACCTAGCCTATAACTTAGAACTTTCTAACTGAAAATACCAATTACACCTTGCCCGACGAGGATCGAACTCAAGACCTCAAAAGCGATACCGACGGGGTTTAATAGCTATAGGTTAATGAGGTAGCCGGCGAAGTAATCTACAGAAATTTCCATTTCTCACGAAATCAATTTTATCTAAACCTCTTAAAGTATAGAAACCTCGCAATGAAACCTGGATTTAATGGTCTGCAATCCTCTATTTTCAATTATTTCACTTTTTAGTTGTGGTATCTACCCCACACAAATTTGAATACCTGCTATGTAAATTACTGTGACAGGAAATTATTACTAGTATAACATCATCCACATAGACCAAGGGGGACAAGTACGTAGGTATTATTGAAACTGACTCAAAAACTACCCAAGCAAAGTTAATAAATTTTATATAGGACCCACTCCGAGGTATACCCTCCCGAATAAAACAAGAATCGTTCAAATCGGACTACTCTGTAAAAAGTTATGCGTAGTCATACATAAAAAAATATATGCGACGACTTGAGAACCTCCTTTTTTCGTCGGTTAAAAAGTAGGGATCAACGCTCGTTTGCTAGGTAATTATGTATGAGGAAATGCATTTGAACTAGAGTGGTACAGTTTCAGGGTCATATTATTCTAACTCCAAGAGTAAAAAGATGCTGATGAATTTAAATATACAAGAATATTATAAACCTGAAAAGTTTCTTTGTTTGTTTGGTTGAACGCGCTAATCTCAGGAACTTCTTGTTCGAATTGAAAAATTATTTTAGTGTTGGATAGCCCATTTATCGAGGAAGGCTATAGGCTATATAAAATTACGCTACGACCAATAGGAGCGGAGCATTCATGAAAAATGTTGCACAAACGGGGAAAATTTATTCCTTTTGAGAGCTTCTGTTGCGTGCGCTGCGTAAACGGTTAAAGTTACGCAACAATCGTATGACGGAATTGTTCCTCTTAAAAAGTTCTAAAAAAAAGTTCGCGATAGCATATGTCTATCTTTTAAAGTTAGTTCACTACAACTTTTTTAATGGTAATCAAACTTGTTATAAAATAATGCAATATTTGCGAAGGTGTTTTCATAAACATGGTATTAATCCTTATCAAGGGGTATCGTATTACCCCAATAACTGGGTCGTGGAGGTCAGATAGGCAGTCGCTCCATGTAAAATACTGGTATTCAGCTGCATCCGGTTAGACTGGAAGCCGACCCCAACATAGTTGGGAAAAGGCTAGGCAGATTGATTGGTATTAATCCTTATCCAAATAATTACGTTATTCATCACAAGTATTTTAATTTTGGACAATACGGGCAGTATTGTACCTCATTTCATTTCAATGAAACTTAGGAGGACTCGTTTCATTTCCATGATATAACTGTTTCAAAATAAAGGGCCTATTACATTACAGACGAAGTCGCGGGCAGAAGCTTGTAAAGCATAAAACAGTCTATCCCAACAGTTTTACTTAAATCCGATAGCCAACATGCCAACCATGAAATCATCATAATAAAGTCTAGGACCAACCAAGCCATTGCCATATAAGACTGGTCCTAATACCCACGCTTTATACATATAAGAAGAAATCGTAGGAGGATAATAAATGGTACTTCCATAATTATTAATGCAATTTGAAGATATCTCTGTGATAGACGCAATTGTTTTGGCAATATTTGGGAATGTGGGTGTTAGCGGAAGTGGAAATACAACATTATTTTTGAATGCCTATTGGTCAAGGTAATTTTTGAAACGATTAATAATTGAGCTTGTTCTATTATAGGATGAATACCTACTCATAAATTAAAACAGAGACCAAATATGTATTCATTTTTTTATCATTTGAATACTTAAACATCCTTTTTGCCCAAACCCAGTAGAGGTAAATATTTAGATAAGCAAATTCGTAAAGTTATTTGCAGTTTCAAAAAGCTCTAGGTATATTGGTAGGCTATCCTTACTCGGTTTTCAATTATATCAATGCTATTAATATGTTAGTCAAATAGAAAATCAACTAACGACTTCTTAATTCAAACCAATCGATTTAAACATCGAATTTACCATTAACAACAAAATCGTTATTTTAATTCGAATTCGAGAATCCTTAACGTCAAAATTTAAATAGTGAACGGCCTTGAGAGAGGTCCGACTGATGACCTAATGGTGACATCACTACGGGTAAGTGAATTAGGTAAACGTTCGTGCGACGTGCGCGTGAGGTTTTCCATCTACGTGACACGGTTACACTGTGTGTTGAATGTATGGATGATAGAAAGCGCGCGCCGGCGCCTAATAGAATAAATAAATACCTACGCTAATGCGTTTGTGTTATTCTTGAAATGAGAGAACGGGAAGCTGGATTTTCTGCATTCAACTAAGACTAAGATAAAATATTGTTTAAATCGTGTGATCCTTCGAGTCGCATCACACATAGAGCAATCAATCAAATTGCAATGAAAAAAAAGAGGATTTCTCTTTAGGATGTATCCTAGATTTTTGCATTAGAAATACTACGACCTCAAAAGTATGTATCCATGTAGGTAGTGTAAAATGAAAATATTAAAGTAATGCTCTAGCTTCGAACAACATTACATTTGCAAGATAGTCTACATCGAGATAGCAATAAAAATAAAAACCACAAAATTATAGCCATATTTCAAGTGTGAAGCAATTTAGTTTTTTTTTTTCATCTAATGGCTTGTTTATGAGGTCAGTTCTATGCGTGACATTGCTTAGAACACATTGGAAGGACATTTGTATCAAACTAGTTTTGTATGATTTAATTGAAACGGGGTTCTATGCTAGACATACATACAAACTGTTTTGTAATAACCTTTTGCAAAGGTATTGTGGTTGGTATTTCTTTAATTTGGAAGATAACGAGAACTTTTATGCGTGGGAAACATATAACAGGAATATCGTTATTTTCCAGTCGAATAAAATACCATTCAAATAAAGCAATGGATACCGTAACAACATTATTTCAAAAACCTAGGTTTGGATAAAATTTTGAGTTTTGCTGCCTAAAAACAGCTACTGTCCTAGTTAAAGATTAGTAAATAAAATTCTACCACGGTCGGAATTGCCCCAAAAATACGAGATTTTATCTATAACTTCATTGAAATTATTACTTAATCAATTACGTACACATATTATGCCTCATGGCACTGCTTGTAATTTAAAATGCATTATAAATACACGTTTCCTATTAATAGAGTCATTCACAGAGGTTGTATTAATTCCGCTAATAAGCCTCTATGGTTACGTTCAATTGGTTTATTTTTCATCTGTGATTGCTAGTGCAATTAATATACTACGAATGTAGCATTATGTAAAATGCGATTTTCGTAAGATAAAACTAATTCCTAAAATTAATTTAAGTTGCATGCAAATTTTATATGTTGAATGAATTCATCTATATTTTGCATAAATGTAAATTGCAATAATTATTTAGATTTCTTTTATCTCATAAATCATTCAAGTGATTTTAATAGAACTAGATTCTTAAATTCTAACTAGACAATCATAATGCCATAACCACACTTATAACTGGCGTTTTACTACTACAAATATCACTTTTAATAAAGGCCTTATCCAATAAGTGTGATACCAGCAGAAAAAAAATACAAAAGCAACTCACCAAAGTAACGATGTCTCCCGGATTAGCGGCGGCGATCCTCCTTAGCCTCTCATATAACATATCCATCAATCGCTGGTAGTTCGCATTCAAATCATCCAGCTCTCTTGCTACTGCTTCGGACCCCGCCGGGATCCGTTCGGGATCGCTTCGTCCCCGTGCTCGGAAGCGTTCGGCTAACTCGACGTCTCCTTGACGGCGTAGCTGACGCATGTCCAGCGAAGGGTGTACCTCGTCGCAAAGCCATTCAGCGTATCGCTGACATCTCGAAGAGTATATCTATGTCGGGTTAGGGTCAAGCGGGTTATTAGGGCTGTTAGTTAGAGTGCAGACTGTTCTTTTTTTTTTAATATTAGCTTCAGCCTAATCTTCTATATTTGAAACCTTTTTGTTTCGTTACAAAGAACAATCTGCCTTCTAAAATAAAGCTTCCATTAGAATAATTTAAAAACCTTCCATAATAACTTGCACACTTTTACAGGGCTTGATGAAACTTATAAAATATGTGAGGGTCACAGTCACACACACATTCAAAGTTTACCGATTCAAAAGACCAGTAGCCATTAAAAGATGAACTATGTTTTTCCTTACAGTTAATTTACGAAGAAACGAAGAAAAAACATAGTTAATTACTCATACTACAATTTAATTACTGGTCCTAACATCCATTCAGTCTTTCAAATGTTTATTTTTTTTTCACTGACAACACTAGTCCAGCTCACAGCGGGAATGAAATCATGCTGGATGGAAAAGATCGGCCTGTACAGTACACAGGTATTTTTAAAGCGTGCAACACCAAAAGTGAGGTCACACTAGACTAGCACCCATTTCGTGCACATTTAAGCAAAAGAACTGTGTGTATTGAAACAGAAAACCCACAGATAGTGCTGTTTTTTACATAAAATGGTAGATTTTTTTTATAGTCGGGCAACATTGAGACACCAAAACAATGCATGCAAAGCCACATTTGTAAAGAACAATGAACTCATTTGTAGACATTTTAGAAGCTATTTACAAGAAATTAATTTGAATTTCAAATTCGCGTTCTGAATATGGTCTCGCAGTTTTTTGAATTCCGAAGAAACGGAATCATTTTTTAAAGCGAGTCTATTTATTATGTATTTAACCATCGTAATATTATGTACTATTATGAAAATATGCTAACGTGATGAGTGTTAGCTTAAATTTTGCGAAATATTGTAACGGTATGTTTTTTTATCGAGGCTGGATTTCAATTTTAAAATTTAATAAAAAGTACCACATGACATTGATAAAGCACGCACAATGAACTCTTATAGAATCCACAAAACTTTTAGTCACACAACAATGCAAACTATAGCAGTAATAAATTGCGTTTCATAGTTAAATGTCGATCACACAAACATCTCACATTCAGATGATTACGATTAGTTGAAAGCAATCGATTCAAATCGATTAAAAAGTTAAGTGGCGAAGCATAATTTAGTATAAAAACGCAAGCGTTATTTTTTAAGGGCGGAAGCTTTCGTGCATTGTGACGAGTTTGAGCCTAAATCACCTCTGATATACGAAGAGACTTGAAAAGACCCAAAAGACAAAGAACGAAGCAGACAATATAGCAGGAACGACACGCTGGACCGAACTCACTTCACTCAAAACCTCTCATCATCTAAATCTTGATTATGACGTGATTTTATGGCGTTTTGTGCAATTTTCTTACATTTTTTTTTTTGTTTGACAGCCAATGATTTTGTTTCCGTGTGTTAAAATACTTAGATATATCCATAATCAACTTATTTCTAACCTAAAAATGACTTGGACAAGTCTAAGTTAAAAAGACCAGGCATGAAAATGAAACAATGTAAAAATCTCTGAATATTCCACAAAACGCCACAGGCTAATCGAATGTCTAAGACACCAATTAGTATACTGATATTTACCTTCGCCTCTCGTATGTATCTGCCTCCATCAACGTTAACCTTCTCAACCTTAGGCGTCCTCTCCACGACGCTTGTGAGTAGATTCTGTGAAGGACCACATACCACCCGGTAACATTAGAATTAGTTACATAGGTGCAAAAATGGATATATATTTTTTTTCGTGAAGTTAAAATTATTCGTTTACCCAGACCGGACCGAATCCTTTAGATGATTCACACAGGGCACAAATCTGTTATCCTTTTGGTAATTAAATTGTCGTGGGCATCACACCTTTATAATAAAAAGGATTAAAAAAACCCTCCCCTTCTCGTTGTTCAAATAACCATAACATGCGTTCTTATATCTAGTTAATCTCCCACTCGTAGGGCAGAAATCCAAAACCAACTTATTTCATAATTTTTGAAGTTAATAATATACGTATACATGCATTCATGTAACAATGTAATATATTCAGTGAGGATCAGATTAGTCACTCTCTTCCTATTATTGTTGTATGTTAAAACTCAAACAACCCTTAAAATTAAGGACTTAATTGACCAAAACCAGTGACAAGTTGACCTCAATCTAATTTCTAGAATTTGACGAATCCTGGATTCTATTTAAGACAATCTGTTGCTATAAAATCCTGGCAGAAAGTATCCTTCTAAATGGTCTATCTCCTCAGCTCGATGCCCTAAATACTGAAAATAGAGAAACAAATGTTTGTACAAATGTTTGTTTTAAAAATGTCCTGGTGTTGTAATCTCACCCTTGTCGGTTCGAAGTGTTCCTTGGGTCTGACTTCGATGGGCGGCTGTGCCTGCAGCTTGCTGTACGCATCTTCGATCCATTCGGCTTCTTTTTCCAAACCAGCGTTGTAGTTGCGCAAGAGTTGGTACGCTGCTTCACAGCTTCGGAGTCTGTGGGAAGGACATGTTTAGTAAGTAGTTGTCCTTTTATTTTCCTATGATATCAGAAAACAATTTCAAGATCCAGAGAAACTGGCTCTGAAGGTTTATTAGAACAGGTATGGCCGGATTACATAAAAATCAGAAAAATACCCAGCCAGCAGTAGTGATGCAAAAACTTAGTTAATATTAATCAAGCTTGCTTTAAATTCTACCAATTTAAACAATTCGACTGCCCGAAAATAAGAATAAGCAAGATCAGAATAATATTTTACAAAAGTTTATTTGGGCACCTAATTGGACGTAGTTATGCTATAACGTTCCAATCCACAAGATGGTCAAAATTGAGTTTTTGAGCCCAAGCTAGGTATTTTGACAAGTATATAATAAAATAATGTTTATTTATTTAGTTGAAGTGATACATACTACTTAGTTGTACTCGCTACCAAAAAAAAGCGTACCACAAAATTAAAAAAACGCGATTTACTCAGTTCGACCTGCGTGTGGATTGGAACGTTATAGCATAACTACGTCCAATTACGGTAATAGGGTAAATTCAGATTGATGATAATTTCTACCAAACGCAGCGGCATATTACACATATTGGCAACATATACTTACGTATATTTATATTTTTTGTTTTTTAATGTTAATCTTGTTAGTTTTATATGCTCCTTTTTAGGGTTCCGTACCAAAATGGTAAAAAGGAACCCTTATGGTGCGAATCAATCTGTCTGTCTGTCTGTCACAGCTGGATATCTCGAGAACTGCTAATGCTATCAACTTGAATTTTGGAATAGTTTCAGATGACGTTTGCCCAACTTTTTTGCAAATAAGAAAGAAATAAATATATACGTATACGTATATTACAACATGGACTGAAAGGGGGCCTTAAAAATACGAAGTGGGGCTACTAGGGCAAGAGCGCTGTTTGCTCATTTTCAAACCTTTTTTCTTTTCTTTTTAGGCCGAATAGCTTTCGACTATTGATGAAATCTCTGATGTTTACATAGAGAAAAATCTGAAATTATTCTATGTTATAGAAGTTTATGTACAGATTATAGGAAAAATAAAACGATGTCTCTACTAGTAGCACACTTTTTTTTATAGGACGGAACCCTAGGTGCGCGAGTCCGACTCGCTCTTGGCCGGTTTTTATCGTTTGTGTTTCCTGTGTCCCAAATAAAATATTTTTCTTTCTTTCTTTATATATTACATACATATTATTTATATACATATTGGCATATATTAGACGCCATTTTATCGGCCGCCGTCTGTCGCTGTCGCTATATAAAATGCCACTGCGTTCGGTAGAAATTATCATCAATCGGAATTACCCCAAAAACTATAAATATAATTTTGAGTGGTGAAAAAACCAAAAATCTGTTCGCTTTGATACACAAAAGTAGGAATAATAATAAATAATTACATAAGTATAGTAATTTCACCCACCTCTCAGCCAGCTGAGTGCACACATTATTCCACCTATTGTTCAGCTGAGAAACCTCCTTATCTAATCTCTCCAGGTCGATATGCTTCCCTGCTCTCGGGAGCGAGGAGTGCGGTAGGCCAGCCCGGGACGTCTCGACTAGTCGGCGGCAGTTCTCTGCGTCGTCATTCATCTGGTCAACTTGGATCTGTTGCTTGCTCACTGCCACTTGCATGCGGAGGAGGTCTTCGTGCATCTGGTGGGGAGAACTTTGATAGAGTACTTGGTTGAAGATTAACTTAAGACACAATCGATGGATCTCTCTTTTAATCGTGCCGCCTACAATCTAAATGCATAACGTAAATTTTCCAGAAATAAGTACACTCAGTTTGTGGTCCCGCTGGGTAATTTCGTAACCCACGTACAGTAGCAATGGCTTTCATTTTGACAGTTCAACAACATTCATTGCGTTATTTACGTCGTTGAGCAGAAAAAAAAATCGAACATATGAAGCAATGGATTAGCAATTATCCTTCAAAATAATTCAGGTTATTATTGAGAGAGTGTTACACAATTAGGGTGCTGTTTGGAAACATGGCCCAAAGTTGTGAGACTTAAAGTATGATTTTTATTGCTCTTTTGCATTACGCAAATAGCCTCGTTTGTCTTACGTCATTTTCTATCTTTTTACTACTAATAAATTACTTACATCCTTCAGCAGCTCAACATCGTTAGGCAAGTCGTTGAACTGCGCGAGTTTGATCTCGAACTCGGATATCGTCTGGTGGTTCTCCTCCATGCTGTTCACTACAATCTCCACGAACTTCAGCCTACACAGAAAATACATCATTAGATAATTTATAATGCTCAAATATAAAATAAGCATTAAATTAATACAACGTCCCGAAGGACCAAAATATGTATCGAGATTTGGACCAACTAGTACTTTGGTCTAACTGGAATAGACATAATAAATGAATCAAGTATTTTAGAAACCCCTGTTGGAGATTGCAATACTTTAGTTAATATTTTCATGTTGTAACACCACATTTACTGTCCATTTGACAGTCATATGTAACAATTGACATATGACTGTCAAATGGACAGTAAATGTTGCCATTTGTCACTTGTTTGAGTGAAAATAAAGCACGTCTTCGTAGTCCTTTTTCTAAGTAATAATACCCAGCCTTATTTCCTGGAATCGAAGAAGCCTCCCAAATACAGTCCACATGAATATTTAAGTTGGAGCTGTCCTTCGACCAGTGTCGTGCGGGAGTATTATAAAATAATTACGCCAACATCTACAGCCGCCGCCACGGATCGAATCGATTGAGACCTACAGCTGTCAACACCTCACCATTGCAGTGCAGCATAATTGAGAGCATTTGAAAAAAAAAAAACTAAATCCTGTAAACTTTTTCATGGACTTGTTTGTTTATTTATTCTATGAAAGATGTTTTTGGTGTTCCTAGCAAGTTGAGAGTAATACAATCTGAAAATTAGCTAGTTAGGTATTTTTATTTATTTTTTGAGATTATAGATTTTTGGTGTTTCTGTAGTACATAAAAAACGAGTTTTTTTTAATTTTATTTTCTAAATGCATCTAATAAATAAACAGCAGCCATGGAAATAATTAGTTAAAACCACAGATGAGTCAAGTTGGCACAATGTCGTACCAAATGGGTGTATTGCAAAAACACCACTACTCCAGGGATTTTTAGGGTTTCTGCATTGAAAGAGTTTTTCTTTTGTACATTTTATTAGAAAAAAAGTTGAGTCCAATACTCAACTTATTTTCTAATAAAATGTACAAAAGATGTTTCTGTTTAACTAAATTTTGTTTCTAGGCCCACAGATAAAAAACAACAGCAAAATGTGAAAATCGAAGTGTGATTATATTATAGATTCTGATTCTGATAGGGCATTCTGAAACACCCGGTTCAAATGTAGTATTTCATCATACTGTATTTAACACGTTAACTGCCATAGTAAAATTTTGATGACGTTTTTTTTTATTTTTGTTTTTTGGTTGTATATTCAAGTAAATCACATTATATGACTATTTTAATTTGTTTCCGGTGATTATAATGTAAAATAAAGCAAAAAAATAAAATGTCTGGCATATGTGCCTGACGAGGCCCAAACGAAACAAAACATAGCTATTGGGCCATGTATTATAAATTATATATTATTTGTATCTAAATTATATACTGTGGCGTCAGTCACCCGGGACTGACATGGCCTTAACAGGTGCTATGTCTGTCAAGCACCGGTGCCTGACATGGCAGTTAACGTGTTAATCTTGAGATCAAATAATTACAAGACATATTTTCGCAAGATAATTAGTTAAGTAAGTACAAAAGGTATATATATTTACTTTATTACTTATTCCAAACGAAAATCTTATTTACATAACATAACATAACATCACGCATGTAATCCCCGGAGGGCTGGGCAGAAGTGTACCTATAGTACACCCACATGTCGGCAGTTAGTCCCATGTAATAGGGGGAATTATGTTGATACCTAATGTTAATGTCTGTTTACCTTTCGACAAAGAGTTGGCTCTTGGACTGCATGTCGTTCCACTTGCCCATCACTTTGTCGAGGCTCTTCTTCATGGCGGGAGTCTTGAGGGCGATGCCTATAAAAAATAAATTTTATTTCAATATTTGTTTTATCGGATCGGTCGGCCTGGAGTCTACAATATACCTACAACTATATTGTTCGCGTCAAATAAGTTTGCTGCTCTGAAACCACGCTTTCCGATGCGTATGGCATGGCGCGCTGCTGTTTTAGTATACTACTGCGCAGTCATTTGTAGCCTATTTCAGAACGGCAAACTTACTAGGGTTGGGACTCGGGAGCTACAAAATGACATTTAACTTCTTGTTTGGTCGTAGAACGCGATGTCCTATGGTTTCAAAGCAAAAGACGTGTTTTATGTTGTTTAAACAGTAAACATATGGACTAAATATTACTGAATTTGTAACAGCACTCATTTATGACCATGGATTACATTTTTTTCACAATCGCCACGAAATAGCATGAAAAAGTTGCTTAAGAATATTCATGGACCAAATCTTACCTCTGAACGTAGTCTGCACTTCCTCCACATCGCTGGTGAGGGTATGTACGCTGGTCTCCCAGTCCTTATGCTGCAGCACCAGGTGTTCCAACGTGTCCAAATCACGAGGAATGTGGCTCGCTATTCTCTCATGAAGCTGTCTTTCCAGAACTTCCAGACGTTCTAGAAGGTTCGATGACTGTTCTGTGAATATGCGGGCGGCGTTCTTCGATTCCTCTGTGGAAGGAGATTAAGGATAAAATTAGTAAAGAATAAGTTACGTACACGACGATAGTTGTGATGATGTTGTGTGGGCAATAATCAAAATATATTTTTCACATAATAGGTAATGGTGACATCGAAGATATATGATTATCTTATTAACATTCAAACACATTGTCCTAGAATTAGAAAATCACGGTTTGGTAAGAGAAGTCGATTTAGTCTAAACATCTAAGCCAAATCCAATGATGGTCTCTTTTCGTTAAAACATTATCTTTAAGCGGAACCAATTTTTATCACCAAACGAAAATCGTGACTCTTCACAGAGAATTACAAGCCATTTCATCATTACAAAGTGTCTTCATAACCGTACTTTGAATCGCTAATTCACTATGCAAACTTTTATATTACAGTCATTCCTTTACTAATTGAAAGTAAACAAGTTCATATAGGTAGGTAGATATACAGGATGACTCTAAGATCAGATCGTTATTAATTGCAAAATATCATCATACTTAGTAGGTAATGTCAGTTGACATTGTTTCCTGACCTATTCATGATCAGTGCAGTTAATGGATGGAAGTTTATTGTTGAATATATCATTAAAAAATGGAAAATGTCTGTTCTCTTTTGTTCAGTCATTTAAACAATGTAGTTTCCGGCTGAGTATTTAGCGACTCATGCTTGTTTTATTTTTTTTTTTTCACTAACAACACTAGAAGAGACAATTATAAACTACTCATAGTCGAAACCTCAATTTTAGGCTCGTTTCTGTGACAATACTGATTGCACCAATTATTTTTACTAAGCAATTTGTCAACAACTCAACAAAGTAACAAAATTATAAAAAAAAATGCAATAAAACATCGACGATTATAACCTCACTTCACTCACAAACAGAAACCATAAACACAATTCTATATTCCAAATATAAATACAAACTTCACGCTGAATCTCTCATAGAGTAAGCAAAAGCATGTTAGGTACACACAAAACCACCAACACAAGTTCACGTCATTCAAATCCGTAACAAAAGACCAATTATAACGCTCCACTAAGCACCTGGTTCCCGCCGCCGCCGCTCAACTCGTTCCACGGTCCTCTCAACATACACGATATAGATCCTCAAATACATTTAATATTTTATTAAAAGTACTGAAAAATGTTGAACAGTTGACCGCGTTCGTGTTACTGAAACTAGGAGATCTAGACCGGCGGTGTGACACAACACAGACTGTCTGAAACAGTGCGACAACGACAGCAAATTTTAGGCCAAATAACGCAGTGAGCTAAGAATCAACGCTTTGTCTATTTATCTGTTCCGTGATTCCTATGCATTATTTTAATACAAATGGAACTAAAGAGTTTTAGAGTTCAGTCTGTAGTAATTTTATAATCTCGTAATCTAATTATATTTTTCTTCGGGAGGGAAAAATATTACATTGACTTTTTGCACCGCGAGCTCCAGCGATGAATCACTAGTTTGTTCGGAATAACGGCTCAATGAAATCAATAGGTTTCTATCGACACGTATAAAATGTAAGACAACTAGTCTAGTGTTTTAGCACTAACAAAAATTTGTAACATGATATTACTTTGGTGGACTTTAACTAAAATATCATAGGTAGTGTTCATAAGTAAATGGCTTCTCGTGCATAATCATACAAACCAAAAAAACTATATCTACGTAAAAAATAATGTTCATAAGAAAAATCCTACCATAACCATACTCCACAACACATTTCATTCGGAACTTAGTGTACGGCCTTTTTTTTTTGACGGCCTGAGTGCACGCTCAACTTGAGCGTCCGGCGGGGCGGAGCGTGCGACGTTCGTGTTAAACACATGCAAACACTCGCGAGTGTCCTGAGTGACGGCCGAGCGGCGCGGGCGCTCGGTGAACGCTTTTCGCCGCTTGCACGCAACGCTGATCGCCCCGCTGGACGCTTTTTCATCGTACACTTAGCCTACTGCTCTCCCCTGCTCTGTATACCTCCCACTCTAACTCTATTGAGAATTGCAGTGATAACTGTCACAACCTGTATTTCAGCACGCAAGGTCAATCGAATTGAACGTCGAGTGTTCAAAAATACTATGACATCATTAGACAGAAAAACTAATTGACGGTACTTTTAGGATTCATAGCGATTCTAGTTAGTGACCATTTAGAGGTCAGGGAGTCAAAGCATGTTACTTCAATCAAAATCTTTCTTTGAAATACTTTTAAGTGAATCCACGAACCATCTCGTAAAGCTTCGAAATCTTTAAAAGCATGTGTGAATCATTTGGGAAGAAAGAAGTTTCTCGGAACACGAGCTGGATTACTCAACCGTTTGTGCTAATTATTTAAGCTTGTTTATTTGACTATTTTAAAAAGTGACTAAGTTATGTATAACTTTGGGATGTAAGTTGAAATTTATTTCTCTGATCACATGATCTATGTATAGTCAAATGAAATTAGTTTATTTCAATGAAGGGAGTAGGAGGTATTTACTTTTAGCTAGCAAAAAAGTTATTAACTTAATCAGCAAAATACAGTACTTTCTGTCAATGAACGAACTCAGACCATCGCCCAAAAAACAGAGGTCTTAATCTCAACAGCAACTAGCGTTTATAAAACCAATCTTACCTCCAAGAACGTCAATTTCAAACAAATGACATCACACACGGTGGGCCTATGCAAACCAAAAACACGCTCATTACATCTTAATTCTTAAAAAAGTGGGAGTTCTTTGATTCATTTGTGAAATATCTTATAGGCAAGGTCGACACCTCAAGCTGTTGTTACAATTGGACCGTAAATGTTGCGTGAGTGACATCATCTCAAATTGGAGTAGGCGAGTGTCGAGGTGTTGCCGTGCGAGTGTTTTTGACAGGATAATGAAGGGACTGGTCCTTGTCCTTGTTTGTGTTTGGTCTTTAGAGGCGAACAGGTCATTTAGAGCAATTTGCGTTAGACATTTTTATAAGTTTTGTATGTATGAGGAGATCGTGGCTAAGTAATAAATGCCGCACGGGTCGATCCATCAGGTTAAGCTACGCTTGCCGGGGTTGGTCCGTAGATGGATGACCATCTTTACTTACCGAGACTCCTCCGTGCCTCGGACGTTGGTCCCGGCTGTCATTCGTGGATCTTTGGCAATCGTTACGGGTCGTCAGAAGCCCGAAAGTCAGTCTTACCAAGGGGTATCGTATTACCCAATGATTGGGTTATGGAGGTCAGATAGGCAGTCGCTCTATGTAAAATACTGGTATTCAGCTGCATCCGGTTAGACTGGAAGCCGACCCCAACATAGTTGTGAAAAGGCTAGGCAGATTGATAAGTTTTGTATGTAAAGAGAGTCTTTTGAATACCGTAAAATGGGGGGAATAGGGATGCAGGGGTGAATCGGGACGAAACTTAAAATTCATTTTAACGTTGAAATAATATAGTTTGTTGCCAAAAAGAAGTCTAATGTGTTCACTGTATTATAATTAACGATTAAGTGTCCTTGTTGACAACAAAGTATATTATTTCAACGTTAAAATCCATTTTAAGTTTCGTCCCGATTCACCCCTGCATCCCTATTCACCCCATTACATGGTATTGATTGGCTTGCTGGTCCTATATGTGTGGAAAACGGTTGTCATGGTATGGGCATACGATACTCCTTGGTAAGACTGGTTGTCATACTTTGTGGCTATTGACGATCCGTAACGACTGTCAAAGATCCGCGAATGACAGCCGGGACCAACGGCTTAACGTGCTTTGCGAGGCACGGAGAATTGGAATGTAAAGATGGTCACCCATCCACGGACCAACCGCGCCAAGCGTAGCTTATCATGATCGATCAAACCGTGCGGCTGTTATTATTTAGCCACAGGCCCCCCCGACTAATAGAGAAGTATGGAAGATAATCATTCTCCTGAATGAATGATGATGAGAATTATTACTGGCTCTATAGTTATATCACTTCGCTCAGGCAGTTTAAGAAAAATCTGATCGATAAAGTGTAAGTACTGATTTAAAAAAAAAAATATATGGGAGTCATTGGACTGCCGACAGAAGTGAAAACTTAAACGTACCTAAAGCATGAAGCGGTAAAGTGAACCCGTAAGATTACCCGGTACAAAAAAAATCGCTCAACACGCCTAAAGAAGTTTTCACTTCAAAAATATCATACATAAACGTATCATAACATCACGATTGTATTCCCCGAAGGGTTAGTCAGACGTGCACCTAAGGATAGTACACACAAATTTCGCCAGTTATGTATAAGTCCCATGTAATAGACGGCGAGCCTATTGCCATCATCAACTGGGCACAAATCTAGACTCCAGGCTGCTACTGAGAAATTCTATCCTATCCTGAAGGGAAAACCATATACATAACTCTTTGTCCGACCCGGGAATCAAACCTCATGCTCAGCAGCAGTTCTTGCGACAGTGAAACCAACGAAGCAATCAAAAACTTAAGTTCTTTGATGTTTAAAAACTCAGTGCGCCAAAACATCAAAGAAGACATCTTAAGTCTGTGTTAAGATAAACTATCACGCATAAATAAGCTTAATTGTAGACAATTTCCAAACACACAATTAGGTTTCTAGCCCATCATTTAAGAGCAGAATTAGAAGCTTTTTTCTAGAAAACAATTTATTCAGATTGCGTGCGAGTTAATGGAGCTACGAATGTAGCATGGAAAATGAGAAAGAACAGGGTCACTAGTTAATAGCTTTATAAAAAAGAGTTGATTACACTAATACATTACCTCCTTTCCCGAAGGAGAACATTCGTTTAATTTTCTTCATTGTAATTTGCACTTAACACTTTTAATTCAATGTCACTCGAATCGCCTCACAAAGTCACAGAATACAGTCATAGTCATTTTCACTTGTTTATATCGAGTATATAAATAATGAAGTTTTATTTAAATATCAATTAAACAAGAAGCACAAAGGTAAGTTTTTATCTCACAAAGTACTATCTATTTATCGGACGAAAACAATTTGGTACTTCTTCAGCGATAAAGGACCAACTATATCATAAAGTTTAACTGATTAAACGAACTCTAAAAATACAACAATGAAATACCGAATTTATGAAAAATATTATTCAAAATACGGACACCTGTCTCAAAACTGAACGTTACGCACCAAGGATGAATCGCATTATGATTTGCGTATGAAAAAAGCGAACTAATTATAGAATTCAAGTCTCATATCATTTGGGCAATTAGGTACTGGAGCACTGTGACATTATTATTAGAGTAATTAAAATATTAGGGACGAATTAGATCATGATATGTTTTAATATGAATTGTTATGGTGTAACATTTAAAATAAAAATAATGAATTTTGAGCTTTCATTGGAAGTTCATAAGTTTAGTTTCGTCAACAGTGCCGATATAGGCACTTACCTAAATACTTAATAATACAAGGAGTATTTTAAATAAATCTCTTAGGGGTCCTTGTACTCATCATTTTGAACAACTTTTACTATGGGGCCAAAAATGAAATCGCGGAAAAAGAACCGGTCAAGTGCGTGTCGGACCACGCACAATGAAGGGTTCCGTAGTTGGGATTAATTTATAACAAGAACAAGAACAAACTTAACATTGTAGTTGAAAAACATGTTCTCCCATACATTCCAACTGTAAATGTAAAGTTTGTACGCACAGTATTTAGAGATTTACCATGTTATTTTGAGATCACAGACTTCTTATAGATTTTCCTGTAATCTATAGGTATTGAACTATTTTCTGTATTTGTTTCAAAATTTTAGGCTCAGTAGTTTTGGTAATAAGGGGGTGGAATGGTCAATTTTCGTACATTTTCTTAAATAATTTTAAAATGATTTATTTTAAAATTATAAAAAAATATATATTTGAGACCCTCACAGTAAGCCCTTTCATTTGATATGTCACACTGTACAGTTTGCAAAACTTTTTATTTTTTTATTTTCTTATTTGGCCACCAAAGTTGACCCCCATATTCAAAATTCATTTATTTACGTTATACGTCCGTGTTTGGGTCACAGAAATACACATGTGTACCAAATTTCAACTTAATCGGTTCATTAGATTCGGAGCAAATTGGCTGTAACAGACGGACAGACAGACACACACACGAGTGATCCTATAAGGGTTCCGTTTTTCCATTTGAGGTACGGAACCCAACAATGTATTTTGAGCTTTCATTGTAAGTTCACAAGTTTAGTTTCATGGTCCAAATCAACAGTATATAGGCACCTACCTAAACACTTATAATACAAGGTGTATTTTAAATAAACCTCTTAGGGGGTCCTTGTACTCATCATTATGAACAACTTTCACTATGCGACCAAACATGAAATCGCGAAAAAATAAATCAGCTGTTCCCTACATTTAGACGAGTTATGCAAACATCCGTCTTTTCGTCCGCTAAGAGGTTGTCACTTATTTAAATTACACCTTTTATAAAGCAACTTTTCAGCAAAGGCTACTCTACCTATTGCTTAATCTGTAATGGGTTAAAGAAAAGTCAATGTCGAAAAGAGAAGACAGAATAACCTATCGGTATTTTAAAATACCAATTTATAAAAACAAAACCTTCGCCAGAATCAATATAATTCGCGCCAAGCGACTGTGGAAACTAGGCAGCTGACTTAGCATCACCAGTACGTAGAAACATTGCAAAACTGAACTACATACTTAATAGTAGCAGGTCATGCAAACAGAAACATTACCCAACTTCAACAGATAAGGGCGATGCACTAATTTTTGTAAGATTAGGATCAGGCCAAAAAGACCAGAAAAAAAATCGGTTTGTGTGGGAAATGATTGTCATAGAAGGAATTTTATATTGAGATGACCATGATCCAATTATGAGAGCCGAAGAATGGTGAAAAGATAATACTTGTTTCATGACCCGGAATAGCTAGGTAGATTATAAATACCTAAACTTCAAGGAAAGAAGTAACAAGAGTGGATAATACCTCCTATAAAATCCCGCAATAATAAACATGTCGATTAAATCTCGGGATTTAAGAAATTGTGAATTATTTAATACATTCGTAACCAATGAAATATTTATAATAAAATAATAAATAATTCGCAACTTCTAAATCCTGGGAATTTCCCGGGAAATAAGAAACTGCGAATTATGTATTTCACTTTGAATACATTCGTAACAATTTAATATTTATAATACTTAATTAATAAATAATTCACAATTTCTTATAAATAATTAATCATTAATAATTCGTCACTTCTTTCCTCGAAGTTTAGGTATTTATACTGAAAAACGTTTCATGACATACGAAACGTTTTTGCGAAATCGATTTGCTAAACTATGTGTGGCATGCGGGTTGTATGAAGTAACTTGTAAATAAAGTATAAACCAAAAAGGGTGCAAACAATTATTTTTGGCTGATGGGTACCTAATAAACATAAAAAGAGCGAAATTAAAATAAATTTTTATTTCGCTCTTTTTTGACTTTAAATACACGAGTACTGTAATTGCCTATTAATTTAATGACTGCAAAGAGTAAGAAAAATTGTAAATGCCTATGATCATTTCGATGGCTCCTAAGTGTACTGAGTCAACTGTACTTCTGATAACTTTAAAAGAAAGCGATAAAAGAGCGAATGGTTATATTTCAAATGTTATTACAATCAAGAAAAAACTTTTTAGCAAAAAATAAAACCGACTTCTAAAACAAAACACTACAAAGTGAAAAATAACTTTAATTTCGGAAGTCGGTGTCTTTCGTTTTGTATTTTCGTTTTTTGCCACCGACTTCCGAAATTAAAGTTATTTTTCACTTTGTAGTGTTTTGTTTTAGAAGTCGGTTTTATTTTTTGCTAAAAAATTTTTATTTTTCACTTTTTAGTTGTGGAACCTACCCCTCACAAATTCGAATACATAATTGAGCACAATAATTGTAGATATAGCCATATAAATAACAGTGATAGGAAGTTATTAAAACATCATCACATCATCCATATAAAATCAGTGGGAAATATACGCATTATTGAAGCTAACTCAAAAACTCCCCAAGCAAAGTTAATAAAATTTATATGGGACCACCTCGGAGGTATACCCTTTCAAACAAAAAAAGAATTTTCCAAATCGGTCCATCCGTCTTTGAGTAATCGCGTAACAAACATACAAAAAAAAAAAAAACAAAAAAAAAATACAGACGAATTGAGAACCTCCTCCTTTTGGAAGTCAGTTAAAAATAGCTAATCATAGTGAATTGAATAAGAAGCCTATCAACAATGCAAAATATATTTCATATTATTTTATTAATAACCATTCGCTCTTTTTATCGCCTTCCTTTAAAGTTATTAGAAGTACAGTTGACTCAGTATACTTAGGAGCCATCGATTTAGAATACCTATAGACGTAAGACGTAAACAAATAAATTACAACCCAACTCTAACTGTGTTTAAAATACTTGTTAATCCTAAAAATAAATAAATAATAAAAATAATGTGAAATATCTCTAAAAATATTTCTAAATTCCAAATGCAAAAAAAACACTATTTCTATTTATCGATAAAAACGCACAAAAATCGTCGTACACCCAGCTTTCACAACACTACAAACTACTTTTATTCGCGATCTATTTTCTACAAACAATACTACACCACTATGATTCGTACGATTCACTAATTGCGACTGACGGCGAGTGCCAGTAGTGCCCGTAGCCCGTAGGACCGAGATGATTCGTCCTTTGTCGTAAGACGTCGATTTTATTCAGATGTTGTGGGATGAGTGGTTTTGATACTTTAGCCTAACTACGGGGATCAAAGCTATTTTTAAAATTGAACACTAAGAATATGTTTAATTGATTTTAGGACTTCTCTTAAGATCTATGCGACTAATAGATAAGTATGGCAGAAAAAGACATCATGCGCTGAACTCAAATAAATTTGCTTAATGTTTGTTTAGATAATTTCATGAATGGCTCAAGATTCGCATGTCTATTTTATTATAAAAATAAATATGAATGACAAACAAGACCTCGACAGAAGTCTAACTTGTATCCATAGAGTCAATTCGTATAGCATTTTCCTTTCAAAAAAACTTCAATATCCTTTTTAAATGAATGCCAAAACCAACGCACTGCAAATATGCTCTTATAACAGTAACATATGCTTTGTAAATCTTACATAAATAACAACCCCTAAGTATCAAAACCGTTGGCGTAGTATAATGTCAAGGGGCAAATAAATTACATTATCTTTCTGTTAACGGGACATTATAAATCTAGTAAACGGTCTTTTAATTATTATAAAGCACCATTTATAAGCACTTATGTAATTTAGCGATATTTTCCTAAAGGACCATTTTACTGTTCTAGCAGATTTATCGACTTTACATAAAATTTTTTTTTTTATATATTTTTTTTGGGTTCCGTACCTCAAAAGGAAAAAACGGAACCCTTCATTGTGCGTGGTCTGACATGCACTTGGCCGGTTTTTTTTTTTATAACTACTAGCCCTGTTGAGGCGTGAACGTGGTCTATTCTGTAAAAATCTCAACGTGAAAACGTACCTTAACTTTTGAAGTGAGCTTGTAGTGAGCTGTCATTCCATCTGAAGCTAGGGATTGACTATATTGACAGTTCACTTCAAGGTCACGTCACTTAAGATTTCACATTGAGACTTTTAACAGAATAGATCGACTGGAAAGTGAGTGGTGGTCAACTCCCGCCCATTGCTTTACGTAACTCCTAGCCAAAACCTATTTATTTTAATTCGAAGAGAAAACAGGAGTCCTAGTAAAGATCCAAACAAATAGCCATTTGAAAAAAAAACCGGCCAAGTGCGTGTCGGACCACGCACAATGAAGGGTTCCGTAGTTGGGATGAATTTATCCCGAAAACAAACTTAACATTATAGTTGAAAAACATGTTTTTCATACATCGACACGATCAATTCTCCAACTGCAAATGCAAGTTTGTAATCGCAAAATAACATTTTTATACGATAATATGTCGCATAAATGGCCGTATTATGTTATTTATTTGACTCAGTAGCTTGCTTGTTTTACAGCTCTAAGACCAATACCTACTCTGCCGTCGTAAGCAAAAAGGGCACAACTAACATTTAAAAAAAAATTGAGTTACATACATATTTAGATTCGGAATAAAAAGGCTAATCTGCTCAATTTTTTGTAGATTTTTTTTTTAAATGTTGGTTGTGCCCTTTTTTCTTACGACGGCAGTACTGTATTTGATATTAATTTGAACTTGATAACTTCACGCGTTCCTGAGAAAAAGTGTCTTGATAGATTGACAGACAAACAGAAAGAAGTGATCCTATAAGGGTTCCGTTTTTTCCTTATGAGTTACGGAACCCTAAAAAATCATTTTATAGCCAAGTATCAAAACGTCTCATTGATTTCAAGTGTCAAGGTGCAAGCACTAGATAAATTACGTTACTAGATAACGTTTAGCGGGACTTCGAGCGACTGGTTAGTGACGACGCGACGTGTAGTAAACAATATGGATATCAACCTATTTATAGTCGTTATGTCATGTTGAAGAAAGTAAGGGCGGTTTCTGATGCGACCTTAGGACTATTTTAGATAGTATTTTAGGTATAAGTTCATGGTAGGTGTGTTCTTTTTTGTATACACGTGTTTCTGTGACAAATAAACCTATTTGTCTTTTCTTTCTCAAGAACTTTTATTATAGTAAAGTAAATTTCTAATCAAAGTACACTATAGCTACATATCGGCTTAAAACATGAAAAAGGCAGTACGTCTCCTGGCTTTAGCATTCCCTATCAATTCATGAAGTCACCCAATCGTCCTTCAGAATATCTATTACTCATATATTTACGTACAGGTAGGTTACAAGTTGGCACTAATGTTCTATTGTGTTCTATCTCAATACTTTATTGTACGTTAAAAGTGAGATTCAAGTGCCAAGAGCCCTCATTACAGTTTGATTCTTTGGTCTATTAGAACGTATGTAGGTACTCAGAATTAAACCATAGGTACAGCCAGTTTTTGAAATCCCAACCCAAAAGTAATCGAAATACAGTTCTTTTAGGGTTCCGTACCAAAATAGTAAAAAAGAACCCTTATGGTGCGACTCAGTCTGTCTGTCTGTCACAGCTAGATATCTCAAGAACTACTAATGCTATCAACATGAAATTTGGAATAGTTTTAGATGACGTTTGCCCAACTATTTTTCAAATAAGAAAGAAATAAAAATGTATATTTTTTTTGCAATAGGGACTGAAAGGGTCTTAAAAATTCGAAGTGTGGTATCATATGAAAGAGCGCTGTTTGCGCGTTCTCAAATATTTTTTTATTTTTCTTTTAGACCGCACAGTTTTCGACTTTTGGTGAAAAATGTAAATAAAAATACCGTTCCCCCCTTATCTTAGGAAAAATAAAATGATGTCTCTAAATGGCAATTTCCACTTTAACCTTTTTTGTAGGGGTTATTTTGGGGTCAATATTTTAGCAGTGGTGAGATTGATGATCCAATATCTTGCGTATCTTCTATTTTAAAGTCACTCTAACCCATCACGGAATAAGAATATCGTTTCGTTATATATCTTAATTCTCGACGCCCGTGTGTGACGTTCTAACTGCTATTATTCAATTAGACCAATAAAACAGTTATTTATTTTAAACTGATTAATTACGTAGTACGAATCATTCGTATACAGTATCCAGCCGTAAATATAGCACTTCCGAGTTTGAGAAAAAAAAAAATGAGCGATTTTTTATCGCTTACTGGACTTTCAACATACTGCTATCGCCGAGAGTTGAAAACCCAACAGCGTGTTTTTTGACACGCTGGGATGTACACTCTTGGATTCTCAATGGTCGGTTCAACACCGAGAATTCGAAGTCCAACGCGCGATAAATAATCATCACGTCACAAAATCTTCCGTGCGGACGGCGAGCGTTGTATCATATAAACGCACGAGACCGTAATTTGTTATCCTAATCCTAACTAATATTATAAATGCGAAAGTAAGTAAAGTTTGTTTGTTTGTTTGTTACCTTTTCACGCCTAAACCACTGAATCGATCATCCTAAAATTTTTCATATACGTTGTCAGGTGTACAAAGACGGACATAGGGTACCTTTCATCTGGAAAAAAAGTTCTGTTCCCGAGGAAAACAACAATAACGATTGTATGTTGATAGATGGCGCCACGTGTCTTTCGAATTATGATTGAATTATATTATTATAGAAACTTTAGTAGTGTGTTATTGAGTTTTTTATTTAAGTACCTAATACATTTTGTGAGTCGTAGTGTCAATAGACCGGTATTTCCGGTTTTCCGAAGCTGAGGGTAAAAGCTAGTGTATGATACGTATATGTATTAAACAATAAAGATTAATTGAAGTGTTCTGAAGGACATAGTTTGTTCGCAATAATTGCTTCGATAATAATCTATTGTCTCTAATATTGTTTTCCCTTTATATATAACATGATGATGGGTGACAGTTATTCTAAAGATTGTACAGAGGAAATGATTACTGTTTTGTTTTTGGTATCTTAAGCCCTCAGAAAATAGTCGTAATTCGATAACGTAGAATTGTCCGTATTTATGCAAAATGGAACCACACAGCAAACACACACTTTTGAGATATCAAAGGGTTTACAAAAACATGTGCAGCACTGTTAAATGAAGTAAAATTACTATTTCTTTTATTTAAATATGTTGATAAATTACTAAATTTAGTATGTGTATATAATTTTTTGTTGATTACTGGTAAACTTTCAAAATAATTAAGAAATCGTGCATGTGGTTCCTTTAAACATTAAGTAATTAATAGAGTGGTTCCATTTTGCATAAATACGGACAATTAGCCTCTTGCTAAGAAAGAAAGGAAAGTAGGTTGTATGCAATGTATGCGTCACAGCATACCTTCGTTTCATCATTTCCTAAGTCCTGACTGTCGTGAGTGAATTTGTCACTTATTATTAACGACCGCGACATCACTTACCACTAAGTGAGATATGATAAGGGTGTGGTCAAATTTAACCATTAACTTTTTCTCTATGGGACCAACATCAAATCGAGAAAAAATTATCAGCAGTCCCATAAAGGGTCGAGTAGGTATTGAAGCTTTGTATGGGACAGCTGATATTTTTTTCTCGATTACGATGTTGGTCCCATGGAGAAAGTTGTTCAGTTTGATGGTCTGCACCACACCTTTGAATTTGACCACACCTTTCTAATACATTCTGTATACTTCTACATTTGATAATATTATAAGGTGTATACTTGCAACAGGTTGTCTAAGGAAATACTGTTCCAATCAAGGAAATTCGTTCGCTCTTAGAAAGCTACACTAATAAATATTGACATAGGATATGTTCTGATGGATACGATGAGTGAAATTTTGTAGATTTTCAGAGGTTCTCTAAGAAGTAGACCAGGGAATAAGGCTGGATTTTTTAAAATTCTCACGGGATTAGATATTCACGGTCGGACAACGCTGTCAAATATTATTCACGTACCTTCAGCCCTCGCCCTCCTCTCGAACTCGTCAAACAGTCGGTTGACGTCATCGATCTCTCGCCGCAGCCTCCTCAGCTGAGGGTCGGCAGGGTCGCCTTCTGCTAGCAGCTTCTCAGCGTCTTCGTTGAGTGCGCGACGGATCGCTTGACGCTGTTCTGCGCCCATTGCGACAAACTGGTAGCAAAAAAAAAAAAATTGTAGATAGAATGAAAGTTCTTGGGAATTTAAGAAATATTTTTAGTGCTATTTACTTGAATGTAACGTTTAAAGTGTATTGTAAAGTAGTCCAATTACAAAAACAGATATCTTTGAAATTGCATGTTTTTAACCTTTTGGTATTATTTTAACCTACACTTATGAAATAAAGCTATAATAGTATTGCAAAACTCCGAAAAATGTTGCCGCGCGCCTTTGAAAATTACCTCGTGTCAAAGTGGCGCCATCTATGGCACAGCGTTACGTAATATTCCCTATTGATAAGATGAGTACAAAGAGCAAGAATGTGAGCTCCGAAAATGATTATGGAATGTTTGGTATGGGTACACCTGCCAGTCTATTCTGTAAAAATCTCACCGTAAAAACTTAGGTGAAGAGAACTTGAAGTGAGCTGTCATTTCACCTGATGCTAGGGATTGACACTGTTGACAGCTCACTCTACGCTCACCTCACCTAGTTTTCACGGTGAGATTTGTACAGAATAGTACTCCAGCACTGCTTTTCTGTACAAATCTCACGTGGAGGTGAGTGTGGAGTGAATCCCTAGCATTATGTGGAATGACAACTCTCTTCAAGCTCACTTCACCTAAGTTTTCACAGTGAGACTTTAACAGAATAGACCGGCTCGTCAAGTTCTGTTGTGATTGATGGACCATCATCAAGCAACTGTTTAGCAATTAAGATTTGCTAATAAATAGCACGGACCTGATCTAGTTTTAAAACATAATTTATTTTTGACGTGTAAAAGTTATTTTTTACCAATTTATAATTATGTCTAAGTTAAACTTATCACAAATTGCTTAATAATGTCGACATGTTTTATATATTTGACTGGTGATCAATACTCGTACAAGCACTGCACAATTCAGTTTTCTTAAAAAATGTCAAAAGCAAACGTTTTGCTTTTTAAATAAAATTGGAGAGGCATGAACGCATGATTATTGATTTCGTCCAAAATGCCACACCAACAATCAAGTTTATTTTTTTATTTTTTTTTATCTTAATTTATTTAAGGGATTTTTGTACACATATGCGACGATGTCAATCCCATCGTGCTTTAACAAATAACTACTCACTCCTAAACTAAATAAACTAATACTAGCTACATATTATTAGCTAATTTATTATCTAATAAAAAGGTATATAATATTTTTCCTGCGTCAGAAGTAGGCTTAGCTAAAATACCGTGGAACATTCCAACATCAATTATCGACAATTTCAAAGAGTTAAGAAGTGCGTTCCTTTTGTTTGTATATCGGACACATTCTACCAACACATGTTGTGCATTCTCTATTTTACCACACACCTCACAGTTAGGAGAGTCCGATTTTCGCAAAGCTAATCAAGTTTATTTAAAAGAATAATTATAGGAAATTTTACTCACTTGTGGGAAATCCCATCCCTTCACCACTTTGATAGTAGCGAAGATCATATTCTGCCGCATCCTCAGCTGTTTCCTCTGCCATAGTTGTATCACCTTCACAAAAACATACCATGTGAACACAACCACGCAGTACACAAACAGTTGCAAACAGTCTAGCAGACGCATCGCGCCGACTTCACAGTTCTACTGGGCAATGGGCAAGGTTTATGTTTTAGTAATCAGTTGTTGATCATCCATTAACTTAACGGTGATATTGTAAAACGTTGGGATTGGTTAATAGTGTAAATAGGGGATAAAGCAAGTGTCACATTGGTATTTGTTTTTATGCAATAGTTTCATTGCCGACTCGTAGTCACACCAGATTATCACATCAGTATGACAAACAGGATTTTTTTCTCGTTTGCACACCATGTATTCGATAATTCGCACCTTCGGTAAAACAAGGGCACAACTGCACTTTTTGTGATTTTACAGGAGAGCCATTTTAAGATTTTTTTATATTCAAATCCGTATTATTCTGCTCATACCACCTTACCACCTTGAAGTTCTTTGCATAAAATAAGCCCTATACTTTTGTGATCCCTGATGAAAAGAGCATTTTTAAAGCACTTTGGCATATTTAACCGACTTTTTGAAATTTTGACATTTATGGCCTTGTCTTACCGAAGGTGCGAATTGCTAGTGTCCTTTATATTCTCCTACCGCAAGCCGCGTTAAGGAACATCATTCCAAAAAAATATATTTGATGAATTTTTTTTTGTTTCAACGATTTTAAGTAGTTTAAAATTGACAATATTCTATAATGTTGAATATTGGCGCCGATTCTCTTATTCACAAACTAAACTTAAGTTCAGTGCATCTTTTTCTTTCTATTTCATTAAAAAAAGGATAGAAGATAAATATTAGTTTAGTCCTGTCAAATTAGTCAGCGCCTGACGTAAATTGACGTATTTTAGTAGGCAATTTTTTAACTTGTCTATGGAGTATCTTAATTTGACAGGACTAAACTAGTATTTATCTTCTGTCCTTTTTTTAATGAAATAGAAAGAAAAAGATGCACTGAAATTAAATTTAGTTTGGTTTGTAGACAAGGGAACCGGCGCCGATGTGTAAAAGAGCTCTTTTAAATAACGTTGTTATTATAAAGGTACTACATTCCAGCCATCGAGAGAATGCGTTCTTGACAACTGGCAGTTTCATACTAACGAATACGTATTTTGCGAATTTGATCCTTATTACTACTAGCAATTGTCCAACTGAGGTGTCAGGAACGCATTCTCTCGACGGCTGGATGGTATGTTTATTCTATTCCCGTCCGGTAATAGCAAAAATTAAGGTTAAAAATACGTCATCAATTAATGCAAATTTGATAATATTGTTAACTCAAATGAGATATCTCCTACATACACTGTTGACTTATTTTCTAGGAAGCAAGTTTTAACCAATGGAACGTTGGAGTAAGACAAGGTTCTGACAATATACAAAACAGACAAGACTGCTGCGTTTAAGCAGTGTCATTAATGATCATTTCGACTAAGTGCAAATTTTACCAATGAAACTGAACGCAATCAGCACATATAAACCAAGTTCAAGAGCCGTCAGTATCAATATTCCAAAGAAAATATAGCTCTTAAACGTGGTTTATGTGTTAATCACGTTCAGTTTCACTGGTGAAATCTGCACTAAGTAGTACTTTTTGGGAGAAACCTATCACTGAATGTTGAATAGAAGATTATGACAAATAAACCGATTTTTCTTCTTTTTTTTCTTAGTATGTAAAGTATTAATGGTACCCAAAATTATAGAAAAAAACAAAATAGCATTTGTTACTCTGATCAAATAAATTAGGGATAAGGGCAGGAGTATGTTGATTTATTATAAGGTTCTCACTCTATCATAAGAGCTTCGCAGCCTGGCGGCAGAGTCAATGGCCTCTTGACAAGGCGGTGGGAGCGCCACCACAGCGCCGGGCACCTGCACGTCAGTACCCGCTCCTCCCAGGCGCACGCGCCAGCGACTGCGGCCCGAGTTGTCTACCACTGTCACTGCTGAGCCCTTCTCGATCGCCACCTGCGTAACATAAACATATATTAAGAACCTGCAAGACTAAAAGGATGATGGTCGCCCCGCAAATCGGATTTACACCAAGAGTACAGGCAAAGCCTTTCTGTATGAAAACGTTATAAGTAATGGCCCAGTATTGTTTTTTGGTTGTGTGGCCTTAAAACAAAAGTATTCAGCCAAATACTAGATCAGGGGACCAACCTCTTAAAGCAGTATTATTTTATTGTAATGTTACTTCAGTGTAAGAAAGAGATGGAGCTATACAGGACGTATAACTCCATCTCTTTCCCACACTCAAGTAAGATTAAAATAATACTGCTTTAAGAGGAGGTGATCTAGCTTCAGTTCTCATAAAACTTCAGAATTAAAATAAAAAAAAAACTGTCAGAAGCTTAATACTTTGACAACAAATGAGGCGGAAGAATAATTTAGCAACTTTCATTTGCAAAAGAAGTATCTTTTGTGGGTACAGATATAGAACAGTTTAGTTTAAAACCGAACACTACAGTAACGTTATTAAAGTTACCATAAATTAACATAAAATCCAAACTGCAATGACGTTTCTCCGTGACCACATTATGCCACAAGCATCTACATACCATCTTGAACCACATGACTTTTATCACACTGTCATAAAGTCGAAATTAAAACCCCTCATACTTACATTAGCATGTTTATAAGCGCAAACAGTTTCCGCCCTTAGTGGCCTTGTAATAGGGGCTCTTCGTTGCTTCACAGGGCGGATCTCCTGCGCGTCTTCAACCAGACGAGATACCAGGCCTCCATGAGCGTTGAGCTCTTCGCGCAGTTCTTGCATGCCCTTTAGCAAGCGCTCGCCTTGGTCGAGAGTGAACTCGGATTGGGAGAATGTGGTGTTTAGGGCTTCTTCACGTCTGGAAGAGAGGTGATAATTAGTCATTGATATTTTGTGAAAGTTTTTAATATTAAACGCTTAAACCTACAGTATTAACCTGAGATAAATTTTGTTTTGTTGAAAGTCAATGAAAATCGATTTAACGAATCAACTTTTGTGATAATCTAAGAAATCGATTCTGCCAATTCAATTGGCCTACATATCACACACCTAGGATAAAGGGTGGCACAACTCAAAATAATCCTAAATCGAGTTATTCCGGAATCTGCATCGAAAACTACATTGACTCCAAAGACACCTGTGTACAATCAATCTGCCTAGCCTTTTCCCAACTATGTTGGGGTCGGCTTCCAGTCTAACCGGATGCAGCTGAATACCAGCATTTTACATGGAGCGACTGCCTATCTGACCTCCACAACCCAGTTACTGGGTAATACGATACTCCTTGGTAAGACTGGTTATCAGACTTTTGGGCTTCTGACGACCCGTAACTACTGTCAAAGATCCACGAATGACAGCCGGGACCAACGGCTTAACGTGCTTTCCGAGGCACGGAGAAATCTCGTTATGAAAAGATGGTCACCCATCCACAGACCAACCCCGGCAAGCGTAGCTTAACCTGATGGATCGACCCGTGCGGCTGTTATTACTTAGCCACGAGCTCCTGTGTACAAATCTCCATTAATAAAATACAACAATATTTTGAATCGGTCAAATAGTAAACAAGTAAAACGTTTTTTGCTGTCTCTGAAAAAAGAGGTACTTTGAGTTGTGTCACCCTTTATCTAGGTGTGCGATATGCTTATGCTTTGATTATACATAACAAGTATGGGAATTAAACATATTTTCAAACCACAATGTGTTGTTGTGACAGGTTACAAAACTATAACAGCAAAAGCGACTTTAGAACCCTATTTCATACAGATTAAAGCACATTTTCATTTAAATGCCTCGAATAACATTTAAAACCAAACTTTGACAACAAATCCCGAGTCATTCACTGCAATTTAAACACTAATCCCTACAGCTTAAGGAATATTTTCATTTATAACAGTACTACTTACTTCTGTATCCATTTTTCAGCTTCTTTGACCTCTTCGAAGAAGTTGTGGTACTGTGTGGTGTGTTTGAGATGGGTTTCGAGACACAAAGTCAGCTGAAGTACCCACGCCCATTGAGACTGCATCACCTACGAAGAGAAAAAAGGATATTAAGTTTAAGGAATACTTAGGAAGGGATGATTTGACCAGCCAAGTTACTGAGATGAGCTACTGCGGTAGTAACCAATTTGCTTAAAAAATACTGCTATTTCATGACTAAACAAGGCATTGCAAACAAGGCATTCATAAAAGACACATTTTAACATATCTGTACAAGGAAATATAAATCTTAAAGCTAAACTATTAAGATATCATTTCAACTAACCTGCAGATGTGACTCAATAGTCTTTGTAGCGGGATGATGTTGAGCGATGAGCGCTTCTCCCCGATCGATGACGTTGCTGAACTGAAGTTCTCGCTTTTCTAGAGATGACATCAGTTGCTATGGAGAAATAAATCTTATTAGTTGAGTATATGAGTGATTTTACATTGGCAGAGGGTTGAATGCATTGTGTGGTGTAAAATGAAGTGTATGTATTTCTATGCTCTCTCTTAAACTTTTTTGATGGTGAAAATTCAATTACTATTTGACTTTCTGAATAAATAAGGTTTGAATGATGTGACACCGAAATATCTGTTTTATTAAGTTGTCTGCATACCAACATCAAATATGCTAGGATTTTTTTCGAAACATTACGCTTTTTATGGATAGCCACAATCTACTGGCAAAAAACTTTATGAATTTATCAGTAAGCCCAACAAACTGGGATGATATTATTTTTTTCCTTTTTCGTATTTTCTTACTTTTTTTTTTTCTTGAAATTCGACTTTGATAACATAAACATAGAAATTTATTCAAATATTCTTCATCTAAAGTCTAAATAAACATCAACATGCACGTATCTTGACAAAAAAGCACATCGAGAAACAAAATCGCCAACATAAATAAATTTAACAATGTATAACATAAACGTGTAAAACCAACCTCTCTATCATCTCCAAACGAATGCTTGTAAACAAACGAATCGTTTGAACTTATTGTAAATCAACATCTTAAAGTACATGACAATGGATTCTAATGGAATGATAAGGAAATGGGAAAAATATTCAGATTTTTGGTTTTGTTCAGTTAATCACCACGTTTCATGACCAGGCAGAATTATAAGAGACTGTGACCTCTGAGTTTGTTTCGACCTTTCTTCTCAGAGTAGCCAGATAGGAAACGCCGACCTCATCTAGTTTTAGAAAAAAAAATATTTTTGACTTAGTGTTTGTACAAACCTACTTACAGAAATAAAATCATTTATCAGCTAACTGGTTCAAGACCACTCAGGGTGTCCATTTCATGAGTACCGGCTCTGGTGGATTTTGAAACAAGTCAGGCTATCCCGATAAAGTAAATGATTTTATTTCTGTAAGCAGGTTTGTTCAAACACTTTTACACGACAATCATATTTTTAAATAAAAACTACATAGATGTGGTCGGCGTTTTCTATCTGACTCTGAGAAGAAAGGCCGAAACAAACTCAGAGGTCACAGTCTCTTTTAAAGTTCAGATATAGTCTTGGTCAGATCATGTGAAGACCATGTAGCGTCTGATATGTTCGAAAAGTGGATGAATAGAGAGAATCTTCTATTCGAGCATAAATTTCTTGTTAAACTAAAATTTAAAAAGAAGAGTTTAAATGACCTCAAATATGAATTTAAGTAATATTTCAGGCCATTATCTGCAACTGTTAGCAAACATAGCGAAATCCCATCTGCTCAATGGCCATCCACCAAATTGAAGGAAATTATAAAGCAGAGTTTTAATCTTCTCAATGATAAATAATTTCATAGCAAAATATGCGCAACTACCTTAAAGAGTACACCTATATTCCTACAAACGAGTACCATACCTCATAATAATGCTGTACAGCCGGCAGGTTGATGTGAGGATCTGCCCAGTCCCTGGATAATTCTACTTGTTCCTTCTCGTTCAGCCAGTTCAGCTCGGCAGTCGCTGATTGGAGGAAGTCTTGGAGAGCGTCTAAGTCTGACATGCTGTGGGAGAGGAAATGAAAATGACGTAAGAACAAAACATGACAGTTTTAAATTGAACTTTATTTTGTTTGCAACAATGTTTGTAATCAACTGACGTATTAAAGTCAGGGAAAACGTAATGTAAAGTAATAAAGAATTATATTATAATTGCTACAAAATATCGTACAAAAACTAATGTCGTAAGGAAAGTCAAAATTAGTTTAATTTGAACTTTATTTCTTCTCGTTTCAACGTTCATATTCATGCGACGTCATCAGATGCGTTTCAAGTAGACGTCAAGCTTCTACTGTTGCAACTCAACTCGAACTAAGTATTGTCAAGACTCATAAATTAATCTTAATCTCGACTTTGCAGACACAGATAAGGGCACTTGTCTGTTTTTAAGTATTTTTTTTTTCAAATTGTAATAACAAATTGGATTCTATTTATATAAAAGTAAAGTTAATTATTGGTCATGTGTTGATATATTACCGTTTAGTGCTGGTGGAGAGCAGTTCAGCATACAACTTCTGCAGCTGACTAAGATGTTGGTTGTAAAGGTTTAGTTCTTCTCCGTTGAAGTTTGAGCGGTTGTGCACGCATTGTTCCACCTGAGAAATAATAAGAATAAAATGCTAACCATATTTTATCGACATCGAAAGTTTGTCAACAAATGATATTTACATCTACATCTGGTTTTGAAAACAACTATTCGTGTCTCTAAAAAATAGGAACCTTGCCTATGTTGATTTAAAGTCGAAAATAACTCAATAATATATTTCACCTCTATCTGTTTTGATGCGTTTGTGCACTACGATTAACTTAATTTACTGTCGACTTTATTGAAACTAACACAACGACATTATTTTTTTTTAAATTTTATTATTGTAACTGGGCATTTCGAGGCAACTGCGCTGCTTTGCGCTTCGTTAGGTCTGCGACGGCCCTATAGGCCTATGTTATCGATCGTCTGAGTATCTTCTGCATCGAAACTTCATTGTTCACTGTATAATGAGAGTAAATGTTTGTAACGCACCTTAGCGTGGAATTGATCGATCTGTTTGTGTTCTCTCTGATGCCTGTCTAGTTCATGTTGCACGGACGGCAGGTCCGAGCCGTAATCCGACTCGTGGAGTTTTTTCTGGAAACAAATTGGTAAAATTAGTAAGTACATGACCAATTTGAGGTTGGTAGACCTTGGAGTTGTGCTTTATAATTTTATTGTCCTTGGAATTTCTTGCCCATTCTTTTCCATAGAGATTCTACGTTTTGGAATGGGCTTCAACTTTCTAACTGAACGGCTCTTTGATAATACAAAAGTGCCTGTATCTGGTTTATTTAAAAAAAAAGTTTTGAGTTGGAAGACATGTTTGAAAGACTCATTTTCTACATGCATTCGTTACGAAAAGAATACGATTTCATACTGCCAATTAAATAGAACCATGAAAGAATCAGAAAGAGAGTGACTATCGAGATGATGACTAATAGAGAAGTATGGAAGAAAAAGACATGTTGCGCCGACAAGGCCAGGAGAATGATGAATCAAGTAGAATCATGATAACTTGTACTCACCAGTTTCTCCTTACACCACTTCGTAGCTTCACTAAGCTGCTGGAACTTGGGGTCCGCATCATGCACTCGTGTCTCGAGCACCGTGCGCGTCTCCCTCCGGACTGTGGTCTGTTGGACCGGCATGCGGACTGAAGACAGGCGAGGGACCAAGCGGCCCGTGAACGATTGGCGCGCGTTTAGCCAGCGGTCATGGACTTGTTGGACTCTGGAAAAATAATTTTATATGTAATGTGTGGTGGAAATTATCTAGTATTTTTGTGAGGTGTGATGATCGTTATTGGCTAGTGCTAAAAATCTTGTAATTTTGCTCTTATTGAATAGTAATTTCACCCTTTGGAAACGCTGACAGATAAAGTTGTTATCCCCTGAGATAACTACTTATTTAACAACGATAACAATTTATAACAATTTTAAAACTTTATTATTTACGAAAAATAAAAATGTTTTACAAAATGAGATGATAATATTTCAACTGTCTAGTTGTGACAGAAAACTAAGTATAAATACGATACTTTTTATATCCAAACCGTGATTTATCTTATTGCAAAAATGCTCTGCTAACCTAACTATAAAATTATAAATGAGAAAGTGAGTTAGTTTGTTTATTACGCTTTCACGCTAAAACGGCTGAAAGGATTTGGACGAAATTTGACACATGGGCAGAGCATGACCTGGAAAAGGACATAAGCTAGTTTTCACTACGGATCGCAGACGAAGTCGCGGACAACATCTAGTAATATTATAAATGCCAAAGTTTGTTTATTTGTCCTTTCATCAAGTAGCATCAGTGCAACGGAACGCCTACATTTTTTGCTTAGAGATTATCGTATATGGGCCGCAGTAAAGTATAGGCTACTTTTAACCCGAAAAAAGACCAGTTCTAGTGGAGTAGACCACAAAAGATTCACAAGATTACAAACCGTCGATGTAAATCAGCGGCCTGAGGGTATCTTCCTTCCCTAAGCACGTGGCAGTCCTGGAACATCTCCTGGATGGTATGCTCCATGGCTCTCAGCTCCTGCTCGATCTGTTCGACCGCCAGCTTGGCGTCTGCCGGGTGAACGCCACGCTCAACACGACGGATCTCACTCTCGATGTGGCGTTCCACGCTATCGAGGCCGGCTTCCGTTTGTTTTATGTCCCTGTTGAAGAAATAGTTGATTCATAAGTTATTTTTGACCAAGCTAGCGAAGCTTCATGTCTGGCAAAATTTTCTTTCCTCTGTCAGTTTGTTGGTACTCCTCTACAGGTCGTATTTTACAACCGATCTGGACGAAACTTGGTATACAGGTTTTACGACTTTATAGATTTTTTTTTGCCGTCGGGGTTTTTCTAAAAAATGGGGGCTACTGGTTATCTCCGCCTAATGAGAGCAGATTTTGATAGCTGTTCCGCGCTGTGCTATTCTGTCTGTCAGTAACAATAACCGTAACATATTAATACAAGCTTTTATTTAGTTTCAGCTGTCCCGGTGTCTATCTGTCTGTCTGTAATCAAAACTTGCAAGTTAAATTTGACCCACTTCTCAGTTTCCGATTGGGCTGAAATTTTACAAGCATATGTAAATCGGATGACAATGCAATATTGTTATGACATGGAGCTGATCTGATGATGGAGCCGGAAGGTGGCCATGGGAACTCAGTAATAAAACGACGCAACCCTATCGAGTTTGGGCTCGTTTGACTCGTCTTGACAAGGACTCTGGTCCTAGATGATACTAAGCCAGACTAATAAAAGTATGTTTTTTTTTAATATATTTTTTTTAAATAATACTCTTGTGGTAGTAAATATTCGTCTTAAGAAAATGTATTTACTGTATCAAGAAGATACGCCATTAACCAGGTCGACTGGAAGTAATAACAGTTATGTCAGTGCACCTTTTCCGTGTAACTATCAGTACATACCTGTGTAACTTCTCAGCGAGTCGCTGCAGTCGCTCCAGTCGTCGTATCTCGTCGGTCAGGTCGCGCTCTCGCTCCTGCTGCGCCATCAGCAGTCGAGACCACGCCTGTTCTAACGCGTCTGGTCGTAAGGTCGGCTCGATGTCGCACTCGCCCACTGATTCGAAGTATTTCTGGAGAAAGAGGACGTCAACATTAATGAAAATAACAAACAAGTCAGAAAGAGAGCAAATTCCCGCAGAAATGTGTTCTATGCTTTAGATAATATTTACTTGCTCAGCGAGTCAGTAAATAGTATCTAAATTTTCTTAAGAGGATTGTGAAGCTATAAATTTTCATACAAAAAGAGATAACGTTTTTCTCCCCGTAAACATGGTCTAATTTTCATAATTTTTGGAAATGTAGTAGGTATAATACAAAACTAGGTCCGTACGTTTTTATTATAAAGAAATATTGTATACAATATAAGTTATTAACATCTAAATATCTATATTCTTGACTTAAAAACATCCTCGAGGGTTTTTTTTTTTTTATTAAATTAAATTGAATTACTAAAAACGAAAAACGTACAGACCTCGATTAAAGTATATTGAATGTAATGAGATCAAAATTGTCTAATTTCGTAAAGGTTTAGGGGAGTAAAAACGTTATCGCCCGAAACAATATTTATGTAAATAATTGTATGAAATGTAGGTATTTGCCTCCAAAAATCGCGCCGCGTATCGGCACTTCACAATCCTCTTAAGGCATTGTTTCTTAGTCTGGATACCATCTCTCGTTTTAATATACGGACTTTTTTTTCAATTGCTGAGTGGGCCTGCTGTTGACCTCGATCACGTATGATGGAAATCGATGGATGAGGTCTATGGAGGAACGAGTGTGCCTAGAAAAAGCCTGTTCACTTTCGCTTTGAAGTCAGACGGGTTATATGTGGAAGGAAACACAGCCGCTGGCAGAGAGTTCCGCACTTTGGCTGTGCGCATAATAAATGTGGAAAAAAAGCGCTGAGTACGACTCGGCGGTCGGGATATCAACCAAGTGCGGATGGTACCCTGCAATACGTCTGGTAGTCCGGTAGTGAAAGGGCGATGGTGGGATCAGATCGTGGAGCTCCTGCGCACACTCCGAAGTACAGTCTGTAGAAGACCGACAGGCAAGCAACATTACGCCGATGCTGTGAAGCCTAGCCTCCAACGTCTCGTCACCTATAAGCCTTGGTGGAACACAGATTCATGCAAGAGCATTAAATGTGTACATAGACCGCTGAACATTGAACCTTAAGTCTATCTTTGTTCCTGCGCGATCTCATTCCAAAAATCCGCTCCTTATAAACCATAATAATGCTTAGAACTATTCTTCACCTCTAATTCCCTGTAGTGATGGAACAACTTCTGTTTCTCCCTCTGTCTGAGCGGCACCTCTTCTTGACGGAACCGAGTGCTCTCACTGAGCAGCTTCTTCATTTCGATCAAAGTTGACGGGAAAGCACGGTCCTGGAAGAAAAAAGATGAATTAGTTTGGTACTGTAAAGGTTTCATTCAAGGGCCGCAGTCTATTTAGACCAGTTGGCAATATCTTTGACATTCGAACGGTCACTTTTGAATAAAGGCTTTTCTAGCTTTTGTTCTAGAGATATGTCAGCGCAGCGGCTCTCGGCCGTCGGGCTAGTTAGTTTAATAAAAATATTGAAGTTTTATAAATCAAACATATTAGAGTACTACGTGAATAGTCCATTATTTAATTATTGTCGGTCCTAAATAAGTTAAGGTCTCTCAGGCTTTTACAGTACTATAATTGTTACCTGAAATTACAAGAATAATAAGAAGAAAAGAAGAAGAAGAGCATTTAAACCACAGTGGTTCCCAACCTGTTTTTGACCACTGACCACTTTGATTTCTTTGTTGTTAGCAGGGAGGGAAATGTATTACAAAGCTTTTAACATTCGCTAAACTCACAAGGAAAAACATTCACACTAATACTATTTTAATAATAAATATAACATTTTTAATAGAACATTAAAATTCGGTTTGCATCAATCAATCTGCCTAGCCTTTTCCTAACTATGTTGGGGTCGACTTCCAGTCCAACCGGATGCAGCTGAACACCAGTATTTTCAAGAGCAAGTCGGTTTCGCGCACCGAGGGTTCCGTACCATCATATATATATATAAAAAAAAACTGTGCTATTTAGAAACGTCGTTTTATTTTTCCTGTAATCTTCATATAAACTTCTATCACACACAATAATTTCAGATTTTTCTCTATGCAAACTTTGGAGGTACATTTTGGACGGTATATTTTTTTTACATTTTTCATCAAAAGTCGAAAACTAAGCGGCCTAAAAAAAAAGAAAAAATGTTTGAGAATGTGCAAACAGCGTTCTTTCATTGATATATGTTTCAGTCACTATTGCAAAAAAAAAATATATTTATTTTTTTGTTATTTGCAAAATAGTTGGGCAAACAAACGTCATATAAAACTATTCCAAATTTCAAGTTACAAACGATAGCATTAGTGGTTCTTGAGATATCCAGCTGTGACAGGCAGACAGACTGAGTCGCACCATAGGGGTTCCTTTTAACCATTTTGGTACGGAATCCTAATAAAAAGGAAAGTACAAATGTTTTGATGTATGAAAAGGGAAATTTAAATGTTATTTCCGTAAGTATTCTGAACAGTAAGTAGTTAGTGCTCAGAAGTTGCAAATTGGAAATATTGCTCTTGCAAGAATTTACAAACGATAACACAAGTTATGTTACTCTAGAACAAGTTCGTGCAGCCCTAATAACGTTTAAAAATTAAAAAGCATGCAACATTTGTGTGGCTTGATGCACAGCAAAATTAATTGTTGATTTGCTAATTTTAAGGGGAATGAGGTAGCCCGTGAAATTGATTTTTTTTTGCATTTTTTTTTTTGCAATTCGCAGATTTCGTTCGCTCCGGATTCGTCTGATTGAATCAAAAATCAGACCAATCCGGAGGAAATCTAATTTAGAGAGATGTATTGATGATTTTTATGGTTAAAATTATGTAAATACTTACACATTTCTTATTGTCTTGTTTTAATGCAATCTTTTTTCCTAACAGCACTGTTAAGCCAGGGAAATTAATTGTTTAAAAAATTGACTATCAACTTAAATTGTCGGAATGTTCTCATCATTCAATCATTCTTTGACAGTTGTATGAAATGGCTATAGCATGGCAAATTGACGTAGGGTGTCATTTTGCTTAACAATTAATTCTCCCGACTGTGTGCTTTTATTGCGTAAGGCATTGAGCCATTTTTACGGAGTCTTGAAACCAACTGTATGTTGCCACACTTGCCACAATGGTGTTATACGAGTACGCAACAGGCGTCGAACCGCCGGTATACCAGCTCTGTACATGTCTCGTAGCACGTCTATTGTTACGAGTGGTAGCTAGCAGCCTGCCTACCTGCATGAGGGCGCACTTCTCGTGCAGCCAGGCGCGGTGCAGCGCGGCCTGCTCTGTGTAAGCGGCGGCGCGGCGCTGCGACTCGGCGTCGAACAGCGGGTGCACGGTCGGCGGCTCGGGGAACGTCTCGTAGAGGGACGAGATGTACGTGATGAGTGACTTCTCGTCGGGCTCGTGGGTGTCCACATCTGGGGAGAGAGGAAGAATTAGAATCAGTTCAAGGATATAAGTACCAAGTTTTGGGCCTTCACCTAAAGCGCCTCAAGTCCTCAACGTGTTATACGCTGAGCAATCTGGTTTATCAGCAGACTACAAAACAACAGTAGTTTTTTTTTATTTTTTATTATTTGAGATGTGTTTGCTCTTGACTCTAGTCTATGCCAGAGGTGACAGAGACAGAGTCGACGATGGAGTGAGCTTACCCAGAAGAAGCCTGCTCACTCTCACTTTGAAGAGATTAGGGTTGTATGCGCTCGGAAACACAGACGCAGGTAGTGAGTTCCACTCTTTTGCTGTGCGCATTATAAAAGACATTTTTAATTCATTCAATCTCTCTTTGCTGTGTTACATCGGGGTATGCCAACGTCTCGAGATTATTATTTTGTCATGCAATTGAGGTATGCCAATAAGTATGGCAGCAAATCGATTTGACCTCATGGAAATGCCACAAGAAGATCTAACCAGTAGTGGATCAAGATGCGTTGGAGGAGAAGCGACTAGCCAAAACTTCACATAACATTAAAAACTCTACTGAAACCCACGTCCTAAATAAAACTAGACACACGAACAACTCGCAAACTTATAAAATTATAGCAATTAGTCGCACAACGACACGACAATCGCACAATAAAATCGCACACTCGAGGCTGCACCGATTATCCACGCCAAGCTGCACCGACTTTGAATGTAATTATTCTTTTGTTTGTCACTGTTTTACTTCGAAGGTGTTTAAGTATTATTATTAAAATGTTATGTCTAAACAATCAATTGAGATAATAAGCAGAACGGCCTAGGCCTCTTAGTATATGCGATTCTTTTAGCAAGACTTCATGTGATTTTAATTTAAATAGGTATTGTTTTGGATAAATTGTTCTTTTCGTTCGTTTTATACAAAATAACTTAACGCTTATTATTATTTATTTAAGTTTACATGCACAACATCATTGACGCCGATTACCTTGTTCACAAACTAAACTAAATTTAAGTTCAGTGCATCTTTTTCTTTCTATTTCATTAAGAAAAGAACAGATGATAAATATTAGTTTAGTCCTGTCAAATTAACATACTCCATAGATAAGTTTAGACGTGATTAAAAAATTGCCTACTAAAAATGCGTCAGTTTATATTAAAACTACTCTGTTTAGGGCATACTGCCAATCTTTTTACACCTGCAGTCTATGGGTCGACTACACGCAGAGGGCTTACAGCGCCTTACGGGTCCTGTACAACACCGCATACAGGGCGCTGTTGGGGTTGCCACGACACTGTAGCGCATCAGGGATGTTCGCAGAGGCACGGATAGATGACTTTTACGCAATCATGCGAAAGCGTGTAGCCTCCCTGATGCGGCGGGTGCGGGACAGCGCCAACAGCCTCTAGTCACTGTGGCCGATAGGGCGGAAGGTCTAATGCTCAGGCACTGGACCAAGACACAAGTATTGCCTTCAAGCCGTGCCGTGAAATAATGTTTTTGATTATTATTATTTTTATTAATGAACCCTGACATTCGTATTAATTGCCAAATTTATGTACTAACACTAGGTATTAAGTTTTTTATGTAATTACTAACTATTGGAATGTATTTTCTGTCAAATAAATGATTATTATTATTATTATTATGTCAGGCGCTGACTAATTTGACAGGACTAAACTAATATTGGTCTTCTGTCTGTTTCTTGATGAAATAGAAAGAAAAGATGCACTGAACTTAAGTTTAGTTTGCATGTTTGTGAACAAGGGAATCGGTGCCAATATTGCTAGATGTCACATGTCTTCGAATTTTTGGTTCTATGACATGCCGGTTCCCTCACCATGTTTTCTTTCACCATTTTCACCGTCTGGGTTCGAACGCGGAATGGCACTTGGCACTGAATTTCACATACAAGGTGTAACTTAACCCTTTATAGGACGGCTCATACAAAGTGGCCAGTAAACTGGACACTCACTTCAAGGTCGTTATCTCATAGATTTTTATTTATATATTGAACCTTATGAACATTTACGACCCGCGTTAGAGCACACTGGCCCGTCAACTAGCCAGCGTTCAAGTTCGCCGCGCGACATTTTAAATTCGCGCCCTTTTTCAAGATGGCCTGTGAACTGGCCACCGTGCACCCGCGCAGGAACATTTTGTTGTCATCGCGCGTGTACGTTACGTGTTTACAAGTTTTATGGTGAACAAAAATCATGTCTTCTTGGAAAAGGTAAGTGAAACTATTCCTTTATAGTATATACTTCGATGTTATGTGCAAATGTAATCGAGGATAATAAGAAAAACATATATTATTTGCGATTGAATACAAACCGGTGTGTTGAAAAAATAGAACCTAAGAATTGCCTACCTAACTTTGAGATGTTGTATTGAGTATTTATTTTCGAGTAATCCCTATGAACCATATTATTTTACAACAGGTATATAAGCATGTGTTATGATATTGTAATAAATTTGCGATAAACAATCTTGTTCGGTAGTTATAACCTATTATTATGTACGTTTGGGGTTTTTTTTGGTGGTTTTTTTGCTTGGTACTTATGAAATTCGTAATGTAATAGTTACACATTGTAATTTTCTCATTGCTTTAGACACACATACACTTATCGGGAGTTGGAGTCACTAGACGAGGACCAATGGAATGACTTCGTGGGTATTACTGATGACCAGGCCACACAATCAGACATTGGTGGTGATTCTGATGCTGATGATTGTTTCGACGAAAGTTTTAGTACCAGCACTGTGAGCACACGTAGTCAAAATCAAGGATCATGCTCTGGAACATCGTCTTCATCACAACCACCACAGGAGTTTTTGTTTCTACCACCACCGCCTATCCCACCATCGCCACCTCCGCAGCCGCCTCCATCTCCACCGCCACAGTTTTGTTTCAGAAGAAATATGTTATGTTAATTCTATTATTATTAAAGGCTGATTAGGAAATACATTTTTTTATTATTATTATCGTCTTTTCCTAAAAATAAAATAGATTTCATTAGTGTCCATTTTACTGGCCAGTGATATTGCTGTGATGGTTAGTGACGCAGAACGTTCAATGGCCAGTTTACTGGCCGTATGATTTTCATGATTTTCTCGAAAAACAGAGATTTTCAGGTCTTTTTTCAAGAACATGTCATTATGATTTACGGCACAGAATATATATTTATCACAAAATATTAAGAATTAAAAAAAAAGTTAGAGTGTGCGTTAAAGGGTTAAACATCGCACCACCTCTTAAGGGGTCATTGTACTCATTATTATGAACAATTTTTACTATGGGACCAAACCTGAAATCGCGAAAAAAAAATTTGCTATTCAGTACATTTATGTTCGCATAATTCGTGAAAATGTACTGAACAGCTGTTTTTTTTTTCGCAATTTCAGGTTTGGTCCCATAGTAAAAGTTGTTCATAATGATGACTACAATGACCAGTTAAGAGGTTGTGCGTTATTTAAGTTACACCCTGTATACAATCCTGCGCAATTTATCCGATAATTATGTTAATAGCTAAGGTCATTAACATGTGCCAAATATGCTTTACATAATATCCCTATTAGAATGAATACTAGTACAACGTAGGTAACATTGTTTATTTATTAGCATGAACGAGGATAAACCACAAGAAGAGCAACCTACTCCCATGGAAAAAGGCGTGAATTGAAATGTACAGTCTCGAGCAATAATATGTATACACATAACAAAATTCAAAATCGTTTTTCTCGTGTAATAACGATTGCATCTTTGAGACATGACCTATTTCATAATAGTTGGTTTCCAAAAAGTTATGTTTGAAATAAAATTAAATTATGATCAATACAGTACCTAGGATAAAATCAATTTCAAAAGTTGCTCAGTGTATACATATTACTGCTCATGACTGTACGCATAATGTGGGGTCAAATTGAATTAGCTAGCAAAACTCGACAGTCGTGATTGGTATTGTAGCATATCATAATTACTTAGTCGACTACTCTAAAATAAACTCTGTTTAAGTGACACATTACTCTCATTTGCTCTACCCTAGAATCAGCTAAACCACAGTATCAATCGATATCTAACTATGATGAAACTCATCACATCACACCAAATAATTATTTTTTGTTTTATCATATTTAGATATAGATACCCATCACGTCTGCGGAGTTTCGCTAGCTAATTTTCTCTATGTATAAATCTTTATGTTTAATAGTAAACATACAAGGTCAAATTAAATTAGCTAGCGAAACTCCACACTAACAAAACTTGGTTCACTTTTCCACGTCATTACCAGAACCCATTACAGGCTAACCACACATGACTGCTGACGTCATAGATCACTTGTTCAGACGAATCGTGAACAATAGATCGTAAACTACTTGAATGGAATGTGAACTGCGACCTGCCTAGTGTATTGGCTAATAATTAAATATTGTCTAGTAGACTTTGATTCAATTCGTGATCAGAATCTATTGGGTATAATTGGATCTAGTTATGCAGAAAGCAGCCATATGGCACTTTTTCCAAAAATGAGTTATAAACACAGTCATACTATTTTCGACATACAAGATTTTTTGCAAAAACAGCCATGTCGATATCTCTATTTATCACGGAGATATGAGCCATCAAATGCAGCCTTGTCCATACACATCCATAATGCAACCATCGACAGAAAAATGCTTATAATTCTGTTTGTACTTTTCCCGACATGGCTGCTTTCTGCATAACACGGTCCAATTAGGTTTGTTACTATGCGGCCAGCCTGTGTAAAGAATGGCCAGGAAATATGCGTGGGATTGAGAACCTCCTTCATATTTTAAGTCGGTTTAATATACGAAATGATGTTTAACAGTAAAACAAAGTTAGAGAACGTTATATTATAAAATTATTTAAATTTCTTTTAAATTATTTTTAATCCTTTGATCAACTTTGGTTGGTTAAAATACTCGTACTAACAACTTATTACAATAACTAAGTACTATTATACTGTGCCCGACAGAGCTCATAACGATCTCATAAAATTTTAAGTTACTGCCTAAGTATATATTGTGGAAAGTATAATTATCTTAAGAAATAACGAGTAAATATATAAATAATCACATTTCATGAACATTAAAAACACTGAAAATCATCTTGGAGGTCTTCAAATAAAACTTTTCACAAGAACAGTAAACCGACTCACATTTTCTTAGTTGACATAATTATGTTGCAAAAACATTTCAAGGAGTGCAACAGTCTAATTATGGTCAGTAGGTAATTACTTACTAATTACGATTGCTCTAAACATTACTAGATTACCTTCACTTATGTACTGTTAGTGGCTTTAAACGCTTCGTCTTTTTTAGAAGCGTTTTAAATTACCGCGAATCTAGTAAGGGGGAATTTCTTTGATTGATTTATTTACTAGATTTTTACAATCATTTTCTTTCTGTCAATCGCAGAACTTACAGCAAAGAATACAAACTAAATTGATTGAGATTTGTTAATGTTTGCTGTTTTGACCCTTTGCACATCGTTTTATTGTCTAGGCAATTAGTAGGTACTTACCTAAGTACCTATATTTATTTTCTATCAATGTCTAAATCGTATTTCTTCTAATAGAGCATCTTAACATTCTGGAACAGCCTTGGAATTTATTTGTTAAGCAAATCGGCACCCTTTGTCAATTTGCCGTGTTATAGCCATTTCATACAACTACTGTTAAAGATGTGTCTGTCAGTTGTGATTTGATTATACGAACAATTTAATTTGGCAGTATATTTGCTTAGCAATGAAGTTTCATAACTTTCATAAGGAAATCTCGGTTTCGGAGTTTCTTAATAGAAATTGAAACCACAGAAACGGGGCATCAGTGACCTATACGGCTGCCCTATTTCAAAAATAAGTAAGGACTTAAAACGAAATTTTACAGGAGAGCGCAATAACGTAAATAGGATCAGCCTTTGCAGCAAGATTTTTGTAAAAATTATCCCTTACTAGGTTTTAAAATGGGGCAGCCGTGTATTCACCACACTTTCTGCATAATACTTATATGCACATTAAAAACTTCTAAGGTACCGATAACTCACTAGTATTCTGTACTACAATACTACAAACCAAGTCACAGCGCTTCACACTAACATTTCAATATTAACTAAATAAGTGGCTTAATTAAAATTACAGTTTTTAAAATTAGTTTTTGTTTATATACACCATGTAGCACGTTTGAGAATTTTTGTTTTTAATGTCGCCTAATTTGGAAGACGCTGGTGTTTGTGATACAATGATATTTTCATTAATACGGACACTAACGATACACTTCTTTCTGGAATACTCTATTTTTACTTTGAAAATTGTTTTTTTTTTTTTTTTGTTTAGTTCCTACTAGCAAGCTAACGTTACGCATTGGCGCAAACCATTCGATCCGCAAACATTATCGCGCTTTATTACCCGTGACCGGACTTTGCATGGGATGGTTTAAGTCTGTAAAAAATGACAGCCAAGTTTGATGCGCAGTCTGATTTAATTTTCTCAGAGAAATAATTATTGTTTCAGAAAGTTTTAATAAAAGAAATGAATACTAATTAAACCCGTATTTTTGTAAACAATTAAATTATTTTTATCAATGATAGCTTTTTTTGGCTGTTGTTCGAAAACTCGTGCTCAAATACTTTTATTAACAATAAAACTTTGTCATTAGAATCATCGTATTATGAAGTCTTTCCTAGGAAAAAAAAAACATTCTACCTAAAGTCACCAACAACTTGTGACATGACGTACTCATGCGATGTTAAATTACCTAATTGACTTATTGTAAACCATGACAAAAGAACATTCAATTATCTCCTAAAGAGGATCGAGTAACACTCTTCTTCAATATCATAATTCCGTATAATCAATGTCTGAAATCGCCTTCCTTTTCAATATATGAAGACGCCTTTGCCGTACAGCGAGACAGTAACAAACAGTCATTGTAATTTAAACCTTATTTCAATGTACATACAGTAGGGCAGTCACAGGCTGGTTTTAGATAAAGATAGTCACTCACCTTCGGGGTCCAGTAGCCTGGTAACTCCATACTCCTTCTCGACTACGTGGAAGGCTGTCTCCAAACGCTCACGGACTTGTCTTGACCTATGAAATAAAAAGTCAATAAATATAACTCTGGTAGTAATTAAATCGTAGTATAATTAATTTGACGTCAAATAGTAAATAGCAGAGTATCTAGCTCTTAAACTAAATTGCGTACGAAACTGCCGACCTATTCTGTAAAAATATCACCGTGAAAACGTAGACCAGTGAAGTGAGTTTGACGTGAGCTGTCATTCCACACGATGCCAGGGATTGACACTATTGACAGCTCACTTCACCTATGTTTTCACGGTGAGACTTTTACAGAATAGCACTACCACTGGTGCGAAAAAGTCGGGAGGTGTCGTGGAAACACCCGGTTGGAACGAAGTTCCTTTCGCTGTATACTCGTATTATGTATTAATACAGAGCCATCTAGTATGGTCTCAAATGATACTAGATGGCTCTGTATTAAATAACAAAAACTTTTGACACTTCAAACTGACGTCATAAATTGTAAAATGTTTCACTGACTCAATGGACTTTCGAAAATCCTATGAGGGGCCACAAGACCACAAGAATATTCAAGATCTCGTAAGTCTATAAATATATCTGACAATTACCTGATATTACGCCAGTCTATCAGATCAGGACGGTTCCTGTGTATGAGCGCATTGAAGGCCAGACCGTCGCGCCAAGATGACGTGAAGTCTGCGACCCTAACGCCAGGGTATTTAGCAGTGGAGCGTCGCGCCCAGCTCAGTAGTGCTTCACGGGCAGTTACGTTGGCTTCCTGACCAATCACGATGTCGGATATCTGAGAACGAAGAACAATCATTGGTTAGATTTTGAAAAACAAAAGAATATCGAAAATACTGTTCTAAAATAAAAATAAAATTGCGTGACAAATACAAAAGAGGCGACGAACTTGGCTCGAATTTATTGTGTGATTTTCTGAAGATCGCTTTTTGTTTTGTTGTGACTAGGACTCGTTTTTAATTGATGATTTCTGGTGTAATTTATTTTTAACTAGCTGACCCGACAAAGGCTGTCGTCTTGTCAAAATTTCAATAATTCATACAAAATTCCCACAGAAATTGCACTTTCAGTTTTCCCGAGCTTTCCAACTTCCCGGCCGCTTTAAAAAAAAATTATTTCATACAAACCTTGTCCAGACAATTACAAACACAACAAAAAATAATTAGCTAAATAGGTGCAACCGTTCTGAAGTGATGCGCGTGCATACATATTCGGCGATTGATTTTTATTTATGTAGATTAGTAAACTTTACATTGTAGAAAATAACCGTAGATTTCGAATGTCTTTAGACGACTGTGCGACAGTTTCGCAAAATTACTGTATCATTTTCGTTTCAAAATCTTGTTTAGGGTACTTACACCGACCATTATATACCTTGACTCCAAGGTAAAGAGTGAATTATTCTTTAATAATTGTTTTATATTTCTTATGTACTGAGTAAAATATGAAAGACCATAAAATAGAACAGTATCTACGTTGATGGTATCGCGAAAATTTTACAACACGTGAGAATACATCCAATTAAGCCATTACCAACAAAGGCTAGTTAAAATATTTGCGCTTGCATTCGAATTTCAGTCTTAAGAGAAAGTGATAGAGTTGATAATAAATGGGTAAGTTAGGAAACTATGATTGAACAGTTTATGTAGTATCTAAGATCATTATCTTGATTATGATTTAAAAATTATGTTGTAGTCAATCATGTAGATTGTAGATATGCAGATGACCACTATCCTAAGACGGTTGAATAGAGAAAATAGTCTTAAGGTCACGCTAGTCGGTCATTTTTCCATACAAATGTAGTATGGTGATTACCCGTCCGTTTGACGGTGTAGTTTCAAAACTAAAAATTATATGTCATTACCTAGCCCTCTATGGAAGCAGAATCGGAACAAAGATATAGGTTTGGAAATTATGAGCGTCGAAACGTCCATATTTCAACACTAATTTTAACGCATCTTTGGGTGTAAATGTATTCGCTCCCGGAGTATGAAAATGGCAAAATTGTTACCGAACAGGCATTAGGAATAGATAATTTATTCAAAAATTCAAATAACTTTATTTTGAATAAATACATCGAGTAGTTTCTCATAATATATATACGCCCAAAGGTCTGTTTATGAAATTTCACGCACTATATAAATAAATATTAAATAAATAAATACTAAATAAATAAAACTAAATAAATAGATAATTAAACCAAATAGCATGCGTATTAGCCACGCTACCAACGAGTTCGAGCCGCCGACTAGTGCAACCTTAATGATTTTATCTGTGGCAGAAAAATTCCTGCTTAAGGGGGAAGCGTCAGGGTAGCCCGCGAAATTCAATTTTTCTTATGTTTTTTGCAAATTGCAAGTCAGTATTAGGGTGTATGTTGAATAAAGTATGATTCGTGACCGTCACAAATATGTATTTACAGAATTATAATCATTAAAATCAGTAATACGACTTCTTAAGTTATTATAATCCTCAAATGTCAAGATTTCATGAAATAGTCATTCATTAGGATTACCTGGTCTTAAAGACTTGTATCGATGACTTTAATGATTTTAATTCTGTAAATACATACTAGTTACGATCGCGAATCACATTTTGATGAACGTACAACCTAATGCTGATTTGTAAATTGCAGAAAACGTAAGAAAATTTGAATTTTCCCTGACGCTTTCGCCTTAATATATTGACGTAATGATCAGGCAGCTTCTGACAAGATGGGAAACTGCAATTACTAAGAAGTAGATACAAGCTTTCGAACTATCATTTGGTGACAGTTCCTAACATCTTGCTTCCATTAAATTTTAAAGATGCACCGTTTTCCCGAGTCTAAAATTATGTTGTGAGCAGATCAGAACCATGCGGCGCTCAAAGACGGTACAATTATTAGATTAATTTTCACTAACAGAACTAGAACTTTAAGAAAAATCCTCCGAATTCATAAGCCACATCAACATCTCCTGAACCTGAAGACCACCACTGCCGGACATTGGAACCACCCTCAAACAACGCCACAACGAACGATCGTGTGATTCCCACGTCTACATGCTCATATCAATCTAAAAACTCTGTAAGTACAGGTAACAAAAAATGTCCTGCAAAACGCATTCAGCTGAGCACATTTTTAGCGGACTACCTCGACCTAATAGACCGTGTCAATGAACAACTTAACACTAAATACTCCACAAACATCATCATTACCTAATATAAAGTTTCAGTTAAAGTGAGTCCAGTTCAACGCACAGTCTGGCTGACATCCAGGCCCAATAATAGACTGGAAGTATGAGGAAATGCGTCTAGCGATGTATTAGTGGGCCACTGTGTTTATTGGTGGCTGGACCACGTCATATTTAAGTTTGGAGAAGATGAAATACTGTGTGTATAAGCTAATCTAAGCATGCTTGCATGGTCCCACTGAACGGCTATTGCCTCTCTCCACTTTCCACAGAATTCTGTGTTTTTCTAGTGCCTAGTGCTGTGCTTTTATTATAAACTAGAGCTTTTAAAGAAATTCGCGAATACTAAGGAATGAACAAGAAGAAAAGACAAAGTCAAAAAGCGGAAAGGAAGATAAATTTCTTGACCGGCCAGTTGGCGTGGTTGATTAAGATACCACCTATCATGCCACAGGTCGTGGGTTCGATTCCCATCCAGGACAAACCTTTGTGTGCATGAACATGTCTGTTTGTTCTGAATCTGGGTGTATATTATCTATATAAGTATGTATTTACAAAAAAAAAAAGTAGTATATGTAGTATATCAGTTATCTGGTTTCCATAGTACAAGCTCTGCTTAGTTTGGGATCAGACCGTGTCTGAATAACGTCTCAGGTTATTATTATTATTGTCCCAGGTTATTCATTTACCTTTCATTGGTAATGTAACCTTTAATTACTACTAGTAGGTAGTCATTACAATTAACCGTAATGAAAAGCTATTCGTAAGCTAATATGCTGATCGAGTTATCATCACTCTCAAAACTTATGACATGAAACCGATTGCTCGACTTTCAGATCCGCTAAATAGTTACATCAACTTCAAACTTATTTAACAGTAATTTAATTCAGGCAAAAAATTTCAATTTTTAATAGAAAGAAGCCCCGAACTGATTCATAAATCTGCGTAAGAAACTTCGATATTTTCATTTAGATCGAAAATCACCGTTATTGTCAAAATTCATTGATAGAAAAGCAGTAGTTCCACTTTACTTTTTACAAGACGCAATGATCAATGAGAATTTTGAACAAGGAAATTATGCTCTTTTTACCCAGACTTCAATTATCAGCTACGCAGTCCTCACATATATCGATATTATCCTTCAGTCTCTGATGAAAATCAGATGTCGATATGATGATTCAAATCTGATGTTCGCTCTTGTGGACCAATATAACAATCCAATTATTTCAAGGAATTACCTTTCACATAAAACTATTCCCAGTTCAAAATCTAGAGGAGCATCGATACGAGAGAGTGAATAGTGAATGGCTAATTCTATCACAGCAAGTAGTAAACCTTCTGACTATCAAACTCAGTACTAGTAGTCAATATCAAAACTACGACGGGTTCAACGAACTGTTTGGCGTTGAAACGATTCGATGAGCAGCTGAATGCAACTGTGACGGAATTGGCCCAAACAACCTTATTCCGAACATTTACGTATTAAAGGAAACTAATCGGTAAGGCGGGTCAATAGAACTGCTATAGTGTTAATTAGTTAGAAGCGAAAGAAGTTGCCGACGATAATTTTATTTCTGGTGATTAATCTGATTTGGAAGATGAAAATATATGCAACAATGTGTTTGGGGTTTTGCTCAGACAAAGCAACGGAAGCGTTGATAACAAGGAAAGTGGAAGACCGACGAATAATTGAAAAAGAATAACTAACAAGCTACCTATTGAAAAGACTACTTTTAAAGCTAAGAATCAAATTCAATCATCAATCTGCCTAGCATTTTCCCAACTATGATGGGGTCGGCCTCCAGTCTAGCGCGAGCCGCAGAGCGACTGCCTATCTGTCCTCCACAACCCAGTTAGTGAGTAACACGATATCCCAGGGGGGTGCCCTTGAAATTAAAGACAGAAAATATGAGAATACAAGATCAAGGTACAACAAACAAAAACCTATTCTAATAATACTATAGCTATTTTCCATTACGTATAATAATCATCACTATTAATAAAACAGTATACAGCAACATGAGAATAAAAAACCAGCCAAGTGCGTGTCGGACTACGCACAATGAAGGGTTCCGTAGTTGGAATAAATTTATCCCAAGAACAAACTTAACATTGTAGTTGAAATACGTGTTCTCCCATACATTCCAGCTGCAAATGTAAGTTTGTACGCACATTATTGAGATATTTACCATGTTAAGACCATAGACTTATAAGTTTTCCTGTAATCTATGTATAGGTATAAAACTATTTTCTGTATTTTTTTTTTCAAAATTTTAGGCTCAGTAGTTTCTGAGATAAGGGGGGAATGGTCAATTTTAGTCTAATTTCTTAAATAACTTTAAAACAATCTATTTTAAAATAAAATAAAAAATACATATTTGAGACACTCACAGTAAATCTTTTTATTAGATATGTTAGACGGTACAGTTTGCAAAACTTTTTATTTAATTATTCGCCCCCCAAAATTGACCCCATATTCAAAATTCATTTATTTACGTTACACGGCCGTCTTTGAGGCACAGAAATTCATACGTGTACCAAATTTCAACTTAATCGGTCCATTAGATTTTGAGCAAATTGGCTGTGACAGACGGACAGACAGACAGACAAACATATATATTGTATACATTGCTCTGCACAAAAGAGAACTTTTTGTTTACGTGACAAATTCGCTATGGCACGCTATTGTGAGGACTGTGAATGACATCTTCTATGAGCATTTAATACACGAGCTGTCGTAACAACAATATCTTGTCTCGTCATATTGTGAAGACTGATGACCTGCCAAGGTAGGGGTCGACTGGAGACATATCGAGGTCTAGTTCACCCACAGTTCATATAAGTAGCATGTAGTGATTTAGATAGTGATTTGAAGTATATCTAACGTTGGAAAACCCTTTACGAGTTACGCAGGGGTTAAACACTTTCCATCATGCAGATGGAAGCACTATTTGCCAAGTTATAACTTAACAGAATCGTACCCCGGTGTCACCAACTGGACATGGAAGGTGAGAAATTGGATGTGTTGGCGCAACATGAAAACTGCGTCCTATTAGCAGACTAATGCCAGTTGTTGCAGCATTGGATTACCAAACACGTCTGTCTCGAAACGTAGCTTCCATAGCAATTTGTCTAAAACTACGATTTGGCAAAGGCATTTGAGATTGAGACGGCATTACGAAAAAGGGAATTGACATTTTCCTCAATTTCCTTAAAAGGCTTACTTGCAGATTGGAGTATGTCTAGGTAAATAACTTAGATTGGTAATTTCCTAGAAGTAAGAAATTTGTCAAAAAAAAAGTAAGAATTTTGTGTAAAACACATATATCACCAAATATTATCCCCGACGGGTAACGTTTGCATTCACTGATCCAATAAGTGAAGAAAATGTTAGTTTATTTCTTCCGAACAAAAAGCTTGCGACGCTTTTAGCGTGAGAATAGCAAATAGCTGATAGAGACATTGGGAATTCTTTACATGTTGTTATGCTCTGATCAAATCAAACGATATATAGAAACAAAGAACTAACATTGCAGACTCTAGAATAATTATGATCAAAAATGACTGTATCTAGCACAAACATTATAGGATAATCGAAGAGGCCTCACAGTTCAGAATCGAATCGAATTTAAATCAAGTCTTAAATCGTACTCTTTAAATATACACACAAGCGTAGGATCGTAAGCAGTCTTTTAAATTGAGAAACTTCGATTTGATAATTTTAACATTTATTCTGGGACATATTATATGTACGTATATATTTCAATGACTACTCGTACCTACTTCTTCCCATAAAAAAGATGCCCATACTTAAAGTATCCATCCAAGTCGAATCCCCATGGGCGAAATTGGATCTGGTCCCGCCTTCTGATACATCATTTGGGTCGTGTTAGTGAACAAGTTTCACTGTCTGACCTTGCGTGACATGGTACATATTTCGTACTGACAGTTTGAAGAGTATAATTATTATAGTGGTGTAGAATTTGTAACAAAAAATATTTTGAATAGATTTTTTGTAAGATCGGAAGATTGGTAAACTGAGCTACTCGTCTATGTGTGTATACTATACTACTCCCTCAAATATGGCGTGGGGGGTAATGGCTGATTTGTGCGTTATGCTTGTGGTGACTGGTCGTCTTGCTGACCTTGGTTTTGTTATTGATTTTAGTAATTAACTCTTTATTTATTTTGCTTCGATGGACCTAGTTTATCATTTGTGACTTCCAAGTTACGGCTACATATAGCTATGTAAGTGGGCACGCCCTTTATGCCTGGAGGCTTTTATTTATATATAAAGTTCTGTTTACGTTTTTAGTTTTGAATTTTTATTTCTACTTGAGTATAATTTTCGATGGTTTTTTGTTTGTTGGTATATTGGCGTGAGCTAGCTGACTTATGGCAAATAATTTAATTTAAAAGATTCACAGGGTTTACTTACTTTAAACTTAGTGGTCGTGCGAAGCGTGTTAGTAACTATATACACCTGTATGAACTGCACAACCTTTAGAGAAACTATTAATTTATAGAAGATGTTATCAATGGAATAATCTGTATGTATATTATGATCAACCTGACAGTTTATTAAGTGTTGATGACACTTTACCTTGGGAACATATTAAAGACAGAAACTTTGTCGGAACAAAATAAACACATGCAAACAAAATGCAACAACGTATAACCAGTAGCAAAGTAAAAATTTGTAAAATCAAGAAAGTATAATCATCGTGTTCATTGGCTTGGCCCACGGGAATCAGTCCATGAAAGCATAGCTACGCATGTTTGTACAACTTTCACTCATGCTAATCGGACGTGTAATTATTGTAGTAGCTGGATTGATTGTAATATAGTTCAAGGTAAAATCAAACCAAAAAGTCATCTAAACTCTGATTTTTAATTAGGTAGACTAAAATGACATAATGATAACATGAGTAAAATGTCAAAATGACACAAAAAGTTCGATTTGAGCTGTCATTTTAGTTTAGAGTTTAGATAGCTTTCTCATCATAATATTCTACTTGTCAAAAACCCGTCAATGTGTCCAAACTAAATAAATTAGATACTGCGAAAAAATATTATGTGTGCACATCCACAGAAAATCTTAAATCAGTAAAAGAAACAAAATTCGTAACAGCTCCCGCAGACAGGCGCGACGACGGTGCAGTGTCGCAATTCTGGTAGAAAAATTTCCATGAAGTTTTCATAAAAATTGTCCTACTAGACTCGCATCGCGCCTGTATGTGGGAGCCTTAACTCATTGCACTCACAAGATCAATGTAATGCTTAAGTTACATAAACAAGATAACCAAAATTATTCTAACCTCTACTTGTTAAAATTGTCGTTCAATTTTCAGCCATATAACTGTCAAAATAAGGAAAGACTTATTTATGTTGGTATGTAAAGTTAAGTTGGCAAGGCGTGGGCGGTTGGTCGAGGCTGTGGAATCCATGATGTCATACAGACGGTGTCAGGGTCTTTACTTAGTCTTCACTTATTTCATTAGCTATTTGTATCTTTAATTGATTTAAAGGAAGCCTTTGACTGAATTTAATTCAATGTCTAGAAATATTAGAATTGGTTTTGGCTTTTCTTTGTGATGTTGTAACAAAGAAGCAATTTTACCTGTCTGTTTTAAGAAAAATCTTCGAACGTGTTGGTGATATAACTCTTGGATTAGCGGTAGGTACTAATAGAACGTCAAGGGAATCTACGAAGCGTAGCAGACCATTTGGAAAACCTCTTAATAAGTTAACAACTGAAGAAATAGAAATACGAGTCGACTAAGTATACACGACTCACGACTCAGTGTTAACGCTTTCGCGGGCGCTTGACGGCCAAAGACGTCACTTCCATTGTGTCACGTTTAGCGTCTGCGAACCGATTAAGTAAGAAAGCTTTTGTAAGCGATTCTTACTAATAGAATGCTATAAAATTTGAATAAGGACGTATGGCTTAGAGAATCAATGTTAGCTGTAGTAATGCTATCTACACATACTACAGACTATTGTTCTCACAACCATGTGCAAGATAAAACTAGTAAATGTTCTGACTCTCCCAAATCAAAATGAAAATCGATTCTTCCGTACCACTTTCCAGGTTAACATCATCATAAATTGATTCTACAGCTTATACTATGTAAACTCTTTATGACTGTGTAATATGTTTAAGTTATGTAAATACATACCTTGAAGTTATTGCAAGGTTGTGTACACATGATTACTTGTTATAAGTAAGAGTTTATTTATCGTCTGTTTTCATTTTATGTTAAGTGTTGCAAACTCTGCCGTATACTTTCATAGAAATCAGCAATAAGGGATGTACACCTTCAATAAATACCTTATTACTTGCCTTGACGAGTTTTACGAACTCTATCATGCCACTTTTTTTTTTGCATTATTGCATTATGCATTTTAAAGAAAATTTGGCCATTTATTTTTCTATGAGACTCCAAGACCTCAAGGTCTACAGCTACCAAGAAGGTTATTAACACCGAACAATATAGTCCAAGTAAAAACCAAGAAACAGACTTTCAATAAATCACCGCGATGAGTAACATTTTCAACATAGAAGGAATAAAATCCTTTGTTCTGTATACAAAAGCTATATTGTAAATTCTGATGGTATCAGTATTCAAAATGCTCAGTGTTGGAGGAACGATGATTTCATGGTCGAAAAAAGTGGCGAAGATGACCTCAGCAAAGCGAGAATTGGAATCGGACGAAACGAAGTGGAAAAAACCGGCCAAGTGCGTGTCAGGCCACGCACAATGAAGGGTTCCGTAGTTGGGATGAACTTATACCAAGAACAAACTTAACATTGTAGTAGAAAAACATGTTCTCCCGTACATTCCAACTGCAAATGTAAGTTTGTACGCACACTATTGACAGATTTACCATGTTATTTTAATATCATTGACTTCTTATAAGTATTCCTGTAATCTATAGGTATAGAACTATTTTCTGTATTTTTTTCAAAATTTTAGACTCAGTGGTTTCGGAGATAAGGAAGGAATGGTAACATTTAGTCGTATTTTCTTAAATAAGTTTAAAACACTTCATTTTATATTATAAACAAAATATATTTGAAACCCTCACAGTAAGCCCTTTCATTTGATATGTCACACGGTGCAGTTTGCAAAACATTTTTTTTTAATTTTCTTATTTGCCCCCAAAATTGACCCCCATATTCAAAATTCATTTATTTACGTTACACGTCCGTGTTTGAATCACAGAAATTCATACGTGTACGAAATTTCAACTTAATCGGTCCATTCGATTCGGAGCAAATTGGCTGTGACAGACGGACAGACAGACACATGAGTGATCCTAAAAGGGTTCCGGTTTTTCTATTTGAGTTACGGTACCCTAAAATGATAACGATGACGTCTGCAGAGTTTAATTTTAGATTGGAAAGTTAACTTTACTTCGGAAAGCTCAGGATTTCTAAAGAAAGATGGGAAATTACTTAGCTCCTGCTAGCTTTATTGGACTTTTGTTGCTATATAAACTTTATAGAACTGCGTTACTAGATACTTCGTAGTTATTACTTAAATTAATATTTAATAGTAGTGTTATTGGAAGTTTATTAGAGTTGTCGTATACATTATGCTTTGCTATAAATATTATGAATTTTAAAGTCGACGTGGCGGTGCTTGTGGAGGCATATATCCAACAGAGGACGCCTTTCGGCTGAAATGATGATGTTAATAAATATTTTCAAAGTGTCATCGTGTCTTACGTGTACAATTTCTTGCTATTGGCCAATGACCATTTTTATTGCCTGTAAGTCAATAGGATTCCAACCTTGTTTGAAATCTAATAATAAATCAATTTAATGTCAATGTTACGACAAGTCGATTTCCTGTCTACACTTTAAATGGCAGGATTTAATAGAAGATAAATTGCTTTACAGGATACATAACATAACATCACGCCTGTAATCCTCGAAGGGTTAGGCAGAGGTGGTCCCAGGATACAGGATACTTATAGTAATTAAAATCTATCTTCTATATTGATGAAAAAATACAGTTATATCTACAATAACATTGCTAGAAGTCAAATAAATTTAAGTACATAGGATTTCTGATGATAATATCTCATTAATATCTCTAATGAAATCACAGTTTTTAGATCTACAAATACATTATTATGATCTCCAAAAGAATACGTATATACCATTGCTGTCGGTACAATATCGATAAACTGTATCGATAATATCACAACCCGACATGATACCATACAATTAATTCGTGTAAAACAAGCTCTGTGAGTACCAGTAACAATATTAATATCAGCCGTAATTAGAACTGTATCTTAATCCATATCAATGACTTAAAGTATATCAACAATGGCCGCTATTGGCCGTCGAATCTTAATGAAACCTGTCATGGTCTAAGACACAACCAATTTATATCTGCGTTCTTAAAAATACTATCTTCATATTATACCCCTAGAAAGAAGCTGGAAGTTCGTAGATGCGACAGTAAGTTTAACTTTGTCAACGGTTTGCGGTTTGGCCACAAAAATGAATAGCACAAATAGTATTTCTGTGAAATATGGGAGTTTTGTTGTTTGAATCACAGGTATTATTAGAATCAACATAATAGTTACTTTGTGATTGTTTTCTGGTATTTTGCTGTCACTAACCAGGGTGTGACGGTAAATTTTGTCTTTTTTAGCAATGCCATTTTTGGTTTCTTGTATTTGTGGCGCCTAACCAAATCTTATCACAAAACCTCAAACGGAACATTATTTGCCAAAACACAAAAGATTTTAAAAGTCAATATCTACATCCTCTATAACTTCCGGTAGTAGACCTAAAAATACTGAAAACGCCGAATCTAAGTGTTAGTCTGAGCCACAAAAATCATTTGCAAGAAATGACAGATCAAAATCTCAGTGGTTTATTTTCTTTGACATTCATAAAATCCGTGAAACAGAAATCTTTGCCCAAATTTCTGAGAACAGTATTATCGTAATACAACCTACTGTATGAGCAGGAGCAGAGATACTACAGAAGTTCGGCCCCAAACAACTTACGAGTGCAAACAGGCGCACGCATGAACGTCGCACATTTTTAGGAACCAAATGGTGAGGTGAGTGAATGAGGTGAGTGTGAGTGAAAGAACATGCGCGAAAGTTCGTAGTGCCTATGTACAAAATCGCCAATATATTTCGGTCATAGTGTGTCTACACTATGTGTCTACATTCGTAGAGCGATCTCAACTGAATGCCAGTTGCGAAATGCGCTGGCACTATGTGTACGTGAAGCGTGTCTATAAGTGCGTGCGTTTTCGCTAGTTGCATTGATGCGACCTTCTGTACCTACCTATTCTGTGGTATAAGGTTGGGCTCTCCAAGATCCTATCACGCTATTTAGAACGGTATTCGGGGCTCCATTTCGCTCAATCTTGTCTGCGTAAAATATCATCAGGTCTTTTAATTTGTTCGGCTGATTTTCTACGAAGATTACGTTGGATTGGTGAGAATATTGGGTCTGATACTTTAGACCTAAATGAATTATTATGAAAGTCGACTGCTATGGTGATAGTTGTAGGTATCTTATTCTTTAACAAATGGGTTCCACAATATTCTTCTTAAAATATTACCCTATTGTACTGAATCATCATCAGCATCACCATTGACAACCTTGTTGCACCCACTGGTGAGTATAGGCCTACTCCCTTTTGTGCCATGCTTCCCTGATTTGTATTGTATTGAAACAGATTTCGTGAATGGAACCTCCTTGCTCTTTGCTCGAGTTTTTTTCATTTCTCTATTTTGAGTCAAAAATAATCATAATCTCATTTCTATGTTAAAATACGTACATAAATATTTTTTGTCACTGGCAAGCATTTTATTTTCATTTCCCACGTATGATACAATCTAAAACCGATCTCTAAGAGGCTACCGAAATTATAACTGACAAAGGAAAGTGAACGCTATACACAAACAAAGATATTTAGACTCGTTAAATTTATCTTCGGGTACGATTGATCCAATCGATGTATTTCTGTCCAGCATTGAACTTCAAGACTCAAATATTGAGGGCAACGAACCTATTGAATTGTTTTTATCCATCAATTACAGTATGGATACTATTGTGCAAATGCTTGAATAGACACGAAACTAATCTGAATGAGAATTTGTTTTTATACTTATTCTATTCTTAGTAAAGGGCAATCAGGATTGGATACAGCATGACTGACAATTGAAGTACAGTTTGAATTAAGAAGCCGTGCCTTAGAGGCTGTAGAGGTGCCCAAGAAAAGAGTTTTTCAAACTCCTTCTTACATCAAACGGAGGTTTGAAATTTATAATATGCGAACGAAATCACGGTCAAAAGCTAGTGGATAGTTTCTTTAATAACCCGTGAGACAGTTAAGTAAGATCGGTATTCCACAAGAGTAGATAGTTCAAATTACCCAACACCTCGTAGGCGAATAATTGAATGACATGTTATAACAGCCTGTCAACTAACTCGTATGCACTTTTGCAGTATGTTGTAACTCTTGCCTCCTACGCTGCACTGAAATGACTCCGTTAGTACCAGGAGTGCATAATCAACTAGGAATCAGTTGCAACGTATTGGAGACTTCGTGACAAGCTAAGAGCTTGTCTAGACGAAGCGGGTTGGATTAATCAACTTATCGGGAGTACTTGCCGCTGAGCTTGATAAGGGGCGTAAACATTTAGATTGGAAATTACTGCAGTGTGAAATACAGTTAGTAAGTACTAGACTTGGAAAAGACTACTCAGACACTCGTGTGGGTTAAGAGCAAATCTAACACCCTTATTTCAATTAGTTTCTTTGAAAATAATAAAGTCCACTTAAACACCACCACCTCTGCAAAATGCTGCCAATATTTGGCTCTGGGAGATTTAGGACACGAGTTTAGGAAATATCGGAGAATCTGCTAGAATTGGGGTTTAATATATCAACGCCTGTTTATGGAGGAAGACCAACAAACAAAACTTTCTTTACATCACTGCAATTCCGTTAGTACCAGGGCATTATAATCAACTATGCTGCTCCAAATAAATATCAGTGGCGTGGATTTGGTTCGTGAGGCGCGCTCGTGATCGACCGATAAGTATCTGCCCACGAATGGTACGTCACTACTACAGAGGAAATACTTAGTAGCGGGAGTGACATGCGAACTAAAAGTTAATAGAAAATTATAGAATCTAGTAACACGACAGTAATCAATAAAGAAAATTACCCTCACGAAAGCGTACTTACAGGAGTGCAACCTTGCAAGGGACGACTTTTACTGTGCTATGAATTCCTGGTACCTACTAATTTTAAGCGTCGATAATGCCAAGCAAAACCCATTCTTTTAACACAACCCTTCAATTGAAGCAAGGTCGAATTGGCCCAAAATCACATCATAAGCCTTACATTTAATATTCGCGACGCATAAGACATAATATTACAGTACACTTTTACTAGCTGCAAAAATTGACTTACACGCACAATGTAGCAACCATCCTTTGGGGCCAAGGTTTGCCTAGACAGACTCAAAAAAATGCAAGGAGTGCCAAACGTGAGCGTTTTAGATAAGTTCAGACTGACCTCTGTACAAACTAAACGTACCGACAAACGGGTTCAACGGTAACAAAAAGGGTTTGTAAAGATAGAGGATGATGCAATGTTTAAAGGCAATTTCCAAGTGTAAAAACAATTTGCTCATAACAAAACCATTTAGAGAAGTTCAATCGTTAATAATCACAAATTGTGTAGTTATGTGGTAGCATTCACTTGACTATAATTTACACTTATACATATCTTTATCTTCTGCTATGAATGTTCGAATCACAGTTTCCTGCAACTGCTGAACAAACATTTGCAAGTTTAACATTTAACTTTATTCCTATGACATCTTTCACACACTTCATTATACTTCTATCTTATAAAATCAAGGTCATCTTCTTTCCCATCAAGATGTAATTAGAGAATCCTCACAACGGCCTGTCGGTATTGTATCGAAGATTTAATACTATCCCATTCTTCATACACCACTTATGCTAATGCGTTTACAGGCCATAAACCGCTGTATATACAGAGTAACAATGCGAAAACAGCTGAATAGGGATTGTCTAGTTGGTAATTAGAAAATGTTAGAACTAACTCGGCAATAAAAGTTGTTGAAAAAGATGGCGATACCTAAATAACATCGTGATGAAAAAAATCTGAGATTCAATATTATTCAAAGTAAATTCAAGACATGGAAAAAGAGGAATAAGGTCAGGGGATGATAATTAGCCAAAATGCAATGCTTATGATTGAAATGTGTAACATTTAAATACTAAAGTACTAAAGTTTATATTGACCTTTTCTCTGTTAGCCAAGGCGTTCATGAAAAGAAGGAATCGTAAATGTATACCAAATATTCAAATCAACATCATAAGAATCACGATGTTGCTGCTAAAACAATTGACCAATTACATGACATGTATGCAAGTGAAAGATCGTCACCGTCAGACAGACAGCTGATTGTCGGTAGATAGACTGGGAACCGTCCGTTCCCTCCATTGTCACGGCCTGAAGAATCGCCCGATTGTTAGCATTATCTACTGCGTGTATTAAATGGTGTTCTTGTGCTTTGAGCTGTAGTTTACGTTTTAAGTGATGGTTTTGTTACATCTTGATAAAATATATATGTTGTCAGGGTTTTGTAGGGATGCGAATGCAGTTTTGATGTTATGAAGGTTTTGTAATTTATTCTCAGGTTTATAACAGATTTTTCAAAAAATACTAATGCCAAGCACACGTAGACTATCTAAGTTAGCATAAGATCCAAGAATGACTTAGAGCAATATAATTTTGAATAAAAAAGAGCAGAAACATACAATTCACTCATATAAAATCACTCATCTGTAACTGCATAGATGACTAGTGCATTAGCAGCTAATGCAAATAAATGCACATAAGATGCAGATAAACCCATAAAATAAAGCATAAACCACAAACGATCAAACATAATCGACAGTCCTGACCAATGAGATCATATCTCCGTTGATATCATGCCCATATATGGACAGCACTACAGTAACAAAAAGTTAAAAGAAATACATGTAGGAGTTAACATATTTATAGCTATGATATATGGATGTGAAGATTTAGTAGTAAAAACAATGGAGGTTTTAATTGTAAGGTGTGATTCAATCTGGAAAATAAATGTGTCTGGTTGGGTGCACATTGCAGATATGGGGAGATTTAGTGGCCAATTTAAAGGTTGTAACTTGAGAATAATTTACACTAGGGATCTCATTCCAAAGAAAGGTATCACATGCATATATGAAACCTTTCTTTGGAATGAACTTTAGTATTTGAAGAAAATCGCAGAAAACATTGAATCATTCATTTATATTTCGAATACATTGTAAAAATACCAAAGACAGTCGCAGTCGGAGACTAAAAATAGGCAAAAGAATAATATTCGAACTAGGATCCAGAATAACTTTATTTGGACGAAAACTCGTCTTGTCGCAGCTGCACTTCCAAGAACCGTCAGTTCAAGTAACTTGAAATTTCGCATTATTGCTATTATTATAAGCTTTATACTTACTTGGAAGCCTATACTTATTTGGAATTATATCATGAATAGTGAGAATTTATATCTTGCCAAAATTGGCGTTGTTTTTTTTGCGTCTAGAAAATGGATCAAAAATCTACTTCTCATGACAGTCAGACTACATGGATTTAGGTCACGAAATATATGTATGTTTTATTGTGCCATATATCTACTTGACCATTGACCAGCAATAAATTGGAAAGTTCAACGCGTGTTCCCAGCACAAAAGACATTCTCAAATATACAGTTAGAATGACATCATGTGTGAAACCAGCAGGATCTCACCAGAGCATGCCATATACAGAATTCTAGTTCCTCAGCGTTAACGGTACCTGCACATGTGAGAAGATTTAGTGCCCTAAGATAAAATGACACTTTAGTGGGACTTTGAAATGAGGATTTCGATTTGCCAGGAAGAATAATAAATGAGCGGAAGTCTCAGCGGATATTGGTTGTTAAGTGCAGAGAAGTCAATCAAAGTCGAATCAAAGACATAAAGAAGACAAGGAGGAAGTTAATAAAGATACATAAACAGTTTTTAGGGTTCCGTACTTTGTTGTCCGTCTGTCTGTCAGTCAAGACCCTTTTCCTCAGGAACGCGTAGATACCAAATTGAAATGTACATTAAATACTCAGGTCTATGGTTTCTTTCAGCTGTGAAAAAATCAAACTTGTAAGTCAACGCTATCAAAAGATATGACCGTTTATATCGCATATTTTGCGATTTCACAAGGGAATCAAAACCTATAAGGGTAGAATGATGAAATATTATTGACCTAGAATCATGAAATTTGGCAAAAAGCAAGGTCTCACAGCACAAGTATAAGAAAAAGTCCGAAAATCGTTAATTTGTAATTTTATCACATAATTTTTTTTTTTTTGTTTAAGTACAAACTTAGAGCTGTGGGAGAATTGACTGTGACGTATATCAATGTATGGGAGAACATGTTTTTCAACTACAATTTTAAGTTTGTTTTTGTGATAAATTCTTTTCAACTACGGAACCCTCCATTGTGTATTGTCCAACACGCACTTGGCCGGTATTTTTGTGATGATTAAAGCAAAGTTAAGGATGGAATATGGTTGTGACCAATAAAAGAACTTTGTTTAAAGTTTGCAAAGACGATGCAATGCTTGAACAACTCATTATAAAGCAATCTACAATATAATAAGAACAAATACAGAATCTATTTTTTATCAGATCAGTGCAAAACAGACTTGAAAATACCGTTCTCCAGACTTTCAAACAAAACGCTGATAAAAATACTCTTGAACTCTGATAAAATTATTAAAACATCTATAGATTCAATATGACAACATAAACGTTCGAGATCATTAAACTAGATTAAAACGGAAAACTAAATTAACGGTGCACCAATAAATATAGCCAGTGATGTCATAGCAACGGAAACTGTTCTAGGTGGGCTAAAATTTGCATGTTTTGCGGATATTTCAACCAGTTTCGAGTTGGGGACAACATACAGTTACAGAAGAACCACTCCAAACAATGGCTCGTAACAGTTTATATATTCAACAAGACAAGTAAATACTCAAATCCGAGCGGCGATATAGTTCGTATAGATCTGCCTAGACTAACGAAGATTGGAAGGATTAATAATGAAGATTTGGAAGTAGTATAAGGTTTGACAATGACAACAGTCAGGATTGGTGAAAAAGAGACCGTGAATCTGAACTAGGTATACACATTGCGCTACTGACATCTCTTTTAATACAAGCGTACTCAGTGTAGTTTAGAATGAGCGCACAAAACAACCAGTAAGTGTTTTTTAATGAGTCGTCTTTAAAATACTGGTCGTATTAATTTTAAATTGAACGTCATTAACGGACCATAACAATCTGTTTGGTTCGACGCCAGCGTTAATATCCATTTCTTATCTATATCAAATTAAGTGGCGCTTCTGTTACTCCTGTATTCGCAAATAAAGTGACTGACATGATAACTTGCCAACTCATGTACCTCCCGTATGCCTTGCAGGAGTTCCATTAAAGTTGGTTGACAGGCCATATTGTGGCGGAGGATCTCAGGGACGACGAAGACATTGAGAGGGAGCGCGGGGCGTAGGCGGTGAGAAGGCTCAATATGCTTGCCCGCAGGTTCTTTCGATGTACTAATGAAGTGAAGATAAGTCTTTTTGTCAATCTTTTTACTCGAGTGGTCTGTGGGTGAGGTAGGTATACGCGGCGATCCTACGACGCCCTGCGCATCCAATACAACAATGCCTTCAGAACAGTTGTTGAGCTTTCGCAGCGCTGCAGCGCCTCCGGAATGTTTGCGAATTATCGCTTTAAAACCGTCCGTGTGCGCCTCCACACGGACGGTTTTAAAGCGATAATTCGCAAAAAACAGCTTCTCTGGTGCAGCGTCTGCGGAGTGCTATTCTGAAGGTCATTGCTGCTAGATTTGACTGTTGTGTGTGATGTTAAATGTAAGTATTTAATAAATAAGACACTAACACACTAACTATCTACGTATGGGCATAACAGGTCTGAAATAAATGTTTATTATTATTATACCTGCAGTTTCTCAGAATCTGCAGCCTGGTAGCTTGTTTAATCGCTACTTCAAAATATAATGTTTCTTGTCTTATGTCGCCGCACAAAATGTTGGTTTTTGAACGAGCAGAATGTGTGATCAAAGATTAGGTTTGTTAAGTACGGTTTTAAGTCTTCCGTGTGAATGTTGGTCGACAGGCCAGTTGGCGTGGTTGGTTAAGATACCACCTATCACGCCGCAGGTCGTGGGTTCGATTCCCATCCAGGACAAACATTTGTGTGCATGAACATGTCTGTTTGTCCTGAGTCTGGGTGTAATTATCTATATAAGTATGTATTTACAAAAAAAAAAGTAGTATATGTAGTATATCAGTTATCTGGTTTCCATAGTACAAGCTCTGCTTAGTTTGGGACCAGATGACCGTGTGTGAAAAAATGTCCCAGGATATTATTATTATTATTATTTTTTAAGAAACGTTAAAGGACATGAAATAATTCAGTCGAAAGAGGAATGGAGACACGTAACGTTTAGCGTAACAGAAAGATCATGATATGGGTAAAAATAATTATGAGAAGAAAAATGAATTACTCTATATTTGCAAATACAGGCCCTCTGATTTAAAAAATAATAAGTATAAACATGCAAATGATCAAATTCGATATAGTTGCAAACCACATAATAATGAATTTAACATGCAACAGTTTAATCTCATCACTCAAATCCATTTAGTTGGCAAACTCATCGATAAAACGATGGAGCCTAAGATAAGAGCTCTAAGATTGGAATTGGAAATCCATTTTGTGCTAATCTTCAATTCATTGAATCTCAGATGACAACAACAATTTCAATGTTATTACATGGCAAAGTTTAAATTCAATTACAATCCTATTTAGGAGATTATTTATTATCACGTGTTGCTAGCCGAGTAAGTGGCAATAAATGTAAATTATACAGGGTTATTGGTAAAACACCAGCAACCTCTTAAGGGGTCATTGTACTCATCATTATGAACAACTTTTACTATGGGCCCAAACCTGAAATCGCAAAAAAATCAGCTGTTCAGTACATTTATGTTCGCATAATTCGTCAAAAATTCGTCGTTCGGTTGTTGGTGTTTTACCAATAACCCTGTATAAGATTCTGATTTTCCGCATAAAATAATTCACAAATCCATCCAAATGTTTAATTATAAATCCGGATTCACACGAGTATAGTGTCGCATATTTATCGCCTTCTCACTTTCCCCGTCAGTGTGAGCCCGCCCTTTGCTTTCTAAGCGGCGCCGGCGCAGTTATTAGCGCGGAACCAGCACTTTCGATGTTACTCTGTCCTAGGATTAGGTTTAGATTACCTATATTAAATCCGTTATGTGACACGAAATAGACAGTTCTGATACAGTACCGTCAACTACCCAATCCCAAGTAACTAACGTAAAAAAAACGGCCAAGTGCGAGTCGGACTCGCACACAAAGGATTCCGACCACCGTACCTTTAATATTTAACTCTACATTTTTTTTTGTTAATACAACTGTTTAAAAAATTACTTTTCTTGTATGGGGATCCCTTTCATTTTTAACTTTATTTTATTTCTTATATTAGTGGTTATACGAGTAGCTGCAATAGTAATACACAATATGTGAAAATTTCAACAGTCTCAGTCTACCTGTTATGGTTTATATGATACAGCCCGCAGACAGACGGACGGGCGGACGTGCTTACGTTAAGGGCCGCAGATTTTTGAATCCACAAACTCTTTTACTCTACATAACTATTTTTTCATTCAAAAGATAAAACTTAATCAATCTACAATGAAAAATACGATCCACGACGGGACGACTAATAGAGAAGTAAGGAAGAAGAAAAAAATAATAATAAACAGACATGGCAGACCGACCCCAAATATAATGCCCCGGTATAAGGGAAGGAGAATGATGAATGAATAAAAGAATCCATTTTGAACTCAAAAACGAACTTCAACTAATGATCACTCATATTGACCTTTAATCAGCAGTATCAAACCAATCTTCATCTATAGACCTCCCATTGTTCCACTACAACATAAACTAACTATACCACTTTCAAACCAGGCCCCTCTAAACTTGACATATCGCTTCCATCCTTAAAATCCGTCCATACGGCACCGCGTCAAGTTCACGTTAACGCATCGCCGCGCATGCGCGTGTCATGTGCGCGGCGCAGCGCACCTGTACGTGCATCCTGTCCGCCATCTTGCGCCGGTTATGTGCTGCAAACCCTCATACTGTGCAATAGGCGATATATTGGATGAAAATATACCAAAAGTTTTGGTATACTTACCAGTTTTAGGATACACTTTGCATAGCTTGATATTTTAGAATAGTTTTAAAGTTCAAAGGCTATATATTTGTATAAACAATTTCAAGTACTTAACTATAATATAAACGATAAACGTATGTCGCATATAAGAATCATAACAATGTTGCAAATATCAACAGACTCGGTAAAGTAAAAACGCAAAATTCGGATTACGTACATTGTCTCTCGTTTGACACCTGTGGTTGTAGCTTTGTGAAAAAAGACCTTTGTTTTAGGAAGCCTTAGCAGTGACGATTTAGATTAATTGGTTTTGACAGCCAGATGCGGTTCTTTTGAAGTTTCTTTTATTTCTATCATTTCAGTTATTTTGGTCTTTTGGTCCACGTGTTGTGAAAAAAAGACCTTTGTTTTAGGAAGCCTTAGCAGTGACGATTTAGATTAATTGGTTTTGACAGCCAGATGCGGTTCTTTTGAGGTTTCTTTTATTTCTATCATTTCAGTTATTTGGTCTTTTGGTCCACGTATTGTGAAAAAAAGACCTTTGTTTTAGGAAGCCTTAGCAGTGACGATTTAGATTAATTCGTTTTGACAGCCAGATGCGGTTCTTTTGAAGTTAAAGTTAAGTAAAGACCAAGATAACTAAAATGATAGAAATAAAAGAATTTCTATCATTTTAGTTATATTGATCTTTTGGTCCACGTAGGGAATGAGTACAGAGCAGATGGTAAATAAGATGGATGGGAAACAAATTGTATTGCGCCAATCGCAAAACAAGGGTGCATGATGATTTAGGTATAATAAATATTTTTTGTGTTTCAATACTTTTGCAACGGTACTTTAGTTACAATGTGGAGAATTCTTCGCAAATACGCTATTAAGCTCAACGACGTCTTAATGGCTTTAAAAACACATCTACCTACTAAAACTGCCACAGACGTTCAAGACCTCAGCAAAACGTCACGTCCGTAATAATAAATTACACGTACATTATGGGGCCACGATACGCCGAGCAAGCACGGCTCACCGTTAACCCCCGAGCTACCGTGCAGACCGCGCGGGTTAATATACAGTTTAGAGATAGCAAATTTATATGTGAAGCTAGGTTAGCAATGGCAGTCATATTGGAATAAAAAAAAAACACAAATGCTTGTGACGTTCTGAATTCAATTTGCAGGACCTTCAATTCAGGTCTGGTTAAATATATATAAATGCGAAAGAAATAGACGTAGATGCACCTAGGAGTATGCTCGGATGGCCAGAATACATAGCAGTGACAAACCAGAACAGTGCCGAAATAATGAATCTGAAGCCGAAATAACGAGGAGTAGAGAAATAACTCAGCCGTCTTTGTCCCAGATCGATAGATACATTCCAAATAACAGTGCGGGAGTAAGAAAAGGCAGTTTATCCTCCATCAAGCAGGAGAAAGAAAAGAGCTAAGTTCTAGACTTTTATAAAAACATAGTGTTTTTAAAACTTGCTAGTGTTACTAAAACCCTACTTCGCGTCTGTTTGAACAGTAACGCAGCGAGGCGGAACCCCGCATGCGCCGGAGTCGGTGTTCGCTCGCTCGTCGCGAAACTATGACGAATCTTAGAAATCTCGCCAATGTCGCTATATCAGACATATATCTCACGCTTCTGTGATTGTATATTCATTCGTCATGTTATCATGTGGATGGATGGGACTTAATAATGTGTTCGGGCTGGATTTTAAATGTCGACACTACAAACAAGATATAACTGGCTCATATAGTCTTAACAGACGGTAGATTTTAGTGTATTTTTTGTCAGAATATATAAAGACTGAACAGTGCACAAAAAGAAGAGTCAGACTTGGTCGTGTGTGTTTACTTCATGCAAATAAACGAAGTTAACTTCGATGCAAGCTCTAACCTAGCCAGTAAGTTCAAATGAAATATAATTCGATTAGGACCAATTTATTTTTCCAATCGAGTTATTCCAGCTAGGCGGTCCTGTGACCTGAATATGACTACGTATATCTAGTAGTGCACTACCGCATGTCTAAACAATGTTCCACACACTTTAAATACATAACATGATAAGGAAAATTATCATAATAATAATAATACCTGCACGTGCTTGACATGCCTGAGGTAATCTCGAGTCACGAATACTGACACTATTGGCATGACAAGGTTCGCGTTTTACCAGACTAAATTTAGATTATAAAGAAAAGGCTATTATCAGAGATTCATTTGAGGATCGTAAGCAATTGATATCGGATAGGCATGCTTTGTATTAAGTTTCGGATTATTTGAGTCTTTGGTCAAGCTACAGTTGATCTCCAACCGACGACGGTCTTACCAATTCTAGCCCAGGTTACCTAATATTTGAAAAAAAAAAGATACAACTTTCCAGCAAATGCATCTTTTGAATATTCACACAGCTGTAAAAGTACATACAGCACGCAAGATCCGCTTCACAAATATTTTTTACCAAAAGTCCAATTAGGCGCAATGGCCCACCGCCCCACCCACTCAATGAACGATTTACTCAATGATTCGTAATTCCGCAATTATTAGTTAACCTTTAATTACAAGGTAACGTTATTAACTAGAGCTTATTATTATTGCTCGCCCATTAAGATTTAAGTTACATTCATTTATCAACTTAGAAGGTAAGAAAGTAATATACACACCAGCAAATTACACTGGCGGCGAAAAAAACTGACTATCACAACGGTCCGCTTAACTTTCTTCTATGAAGATATGACAAAAACTCATACTTGATTATCATGCAGGTAATCATATGTGCAAGTGTACAGTGGAGTGCAAAAAGTAATGCGAATTATGTTCAATTCAACATGGCGATCACACGGAAATTACGTAAATCAAGGCAAGGCAGAGCATGGTCGGTCATAGAAAGTCAAGTAGGCTTAATGAGACAAAATAGTCAATAAGTATAGGTCCCTTTAAAGCCATTACTAAATACTTAAGAAATCATAACTTAACAAATGCCTGTAGCTTCGAAGTCTTAGAACAATAACGCGCCTAGCAATAACGCATTAACAATCACGTGAGAACACTTCCGATGAATCCGAGACATTCACGAGACATTTTTCACACGCATCATTGTTCACTATTATCAGTTTTGTATTCAAATGTATACAGGGAGTTTTTTAAAACATGCGACAAAATTTAAGGGGGTGTTCTACCCATCAATATGAACAACTTTTACTATGGGACCAAACCTGAAATCGCAAAAAAAAATCAGCTGTTCAGTACATTTATGTTCGCTTATTTGGTCAAAATGTACTGAACAGCTGATTTTTTTTTTGCGATTTCAGGTTTGGTCCCATAGTAAAAGTTGTTCATATTGATGGGTAGAACACCCCCTTAAATTTTGTCGCATGTTTTAAAAAACACCCTGTATAAATAAGTACAGTCAACAAAAGACTACGGTATATAGGCAAGAAATAAACATATTAGCACTAAGCAGGTAGATAATTATGGTTTTTAATAATTTCATAACACATGTATATACTATATCTGTCACAGGTTTGTGCAATCAACAGACGGGTAAAAAATATTTCTGGATGGCTGTGTGACAGTACATGCGGACGACGCTAAAAGTTAATTTTAATTTATAACAACAATTCCGATTCGATGGTTCGATGCTCCCTCAGACCTAAAACCATTGGTTCGCTGGTCAACTTTTTATGCAAGGATGTGCAGAGCGGAAGTTCGTAATTTCCCTTGAATGTAATTTGTTGTTTTTGTTTGAATGCTTTCACAGGAGTAAAGTTAAGTACCGCGAAGAACTACAGTAAAAAACATTGTTGTATCTCGTAATTCTCGTTTAATTTAATTGGAATCTTATGCTGAAATTCTCGGTATGCGTCACATTATATTCAGTGAAGCTATTTTCTTGGAGTTGCAAAACCTTTGCAACATTAAAGGGTGCATTAGCAAAAGACTTAAGTATATTAAACATGGATTAGGAAAAGACTGATGATGCGCCACATAAAACTTTTAATGAAGAAAGAAGTTCTACACAGCCAAGACTCAACGAAGATAACCTTTTAAAGTCTTTACATACTTACACAGGATTACATAAAGCACCAAACGTAAGACAATAAAAGGAAATCCTGAATAAATAAGACACAATAATTATTTAATTACACTTAGCATTTTTTCTTAGCCCGTAATTGCAGAGGCATCGGTCCGTGAGATCAAACACGCCACTGAAAGTGTACAATTTGCATGCCAAACGAATCAACAGGTGGACGTGAATTAACTGTTTATTAGTAATACTGATAGAGAAAAATAGAGATGATAGATAGGTTTAGAATGAAGAAGTTTTTATCTCTGCTGATGTTCCCATAACATTCCTGCCAATATTAGTAACGCTAATAAGTATATATGTTACACTGTCCGTTTTCAAGAGAAAAGGACATGAAGAAGATTTATACAAGCAGAAAGAAGTAAGTCTATAAGGACTAATAATACGTTCAAAAATTCCAAAATAATGTAAAAATCATTCCGTAGAATTATGATCAAGTCCATTTGCACTAGAAACTTTTAATTCACTGTTGCTTCCAAAAATAACAGTTACCTATGTTCACGAGGATTCTATCCGTTACTTTTATAAGGAGCGACATATATGCCAACAGATGTACTTCCTTTAACTTTTGCTACAGTTAATCTAAAATCCCTAATCAAAAGCTTGCTATCTATACTACGTAAAAAGCGATTAAAGCAAATAAAAACTTCTTACATAACTATACAAAATGTTAGTATTCTTAAACAATTACAATGTTAATGACTTCTTATTTAGCAGTCTTGAACTAAGAAGACCTTTGGCCGACTGCGGAATATAAATAGGTAGTGTGTTTACATCATAATTGCTTACTATTAACGTTATTAAGTAAGATCCTTCTAGACGTGGCTGTTAAACCGTAATATTCAAGTTAGTGTAAGAAACTTTGTGGCAAACAAAGAAGTTTTGAAACGTCGAAAATTTTTAAGTAGAAAAAAAGTTACGATGGTCCTATTCCTATATGTGATGGTAAAATGATTTATTAATTGTAGAGGCAGGTACAAACAACAATGAAAAAATATTAACCAAATATCATGCTGTACCAAAACATATTACCGACCCTTGCGGACCTATGCCAAGTTCAACCAAAGATGATTGAAAAAAAAAACTAGATTAAAACCAAATGATTACTCACTAGGTCTCAAAAATTTCAGAAGCACTGAGAGAATCCCGTTCAAACAATGTATTAGTACATCTATTGTTGTTGACTGTCACAATTCTGGGATACGTTCGTGTGATTGTAAAAACTATTTGCATGCTGTGCTCATATCTCATGGTCAATTTAATGTACAAATTGGTTAAGCTGTCCAATTATTGTAGATGCAAAGCGTTTCTGCATTTAGTTTTTCCAGTCCTAGGACAAACATATTTAGCTAATTTATTTTATGATTAAAATCCAATTGCAACTATTTTTGTACAGGGGTTAATTGAATAAAATGTTAATGGGGCACAATTGAAATAAATTATTTGCGTGTTACTTTGACTTACGGTTTACAAATAGGCCATGTGTTTATTTAGATTTATGAGAATAATCTAAGGGCACAGATGTCGATGCAACTTCACCAATCAGGACAATGACAAGCAAAGTAACCTCGACAAATAATTTTCTACTTAACCATTTATTAGCCACATCATTTCTCAACCCAACCTTCGCCTCTCTACATCTCACTATCCTTCATCCACAATGCATTAGCTCTTCAGGCAAAACGTTCCCTTCACATAAATACTTCCGAATCCGAACAATGAACGCAAGAGGCTCTTAATCTTCAACCCGACATCGCATTCTGCATGCATGCGATCATATACTGTCAAAAGTAGGTTACTGAAATACCAGAAACACCCATCGGAATATCATCTCTATTGGGCTGGCTATACGACTGGTATTTCCATGAAGTGTTCGCTCCATCGTGACATTACTGAGTTTATTTCAAGAGTTGAACTTTACAGTACAATTGACTTATCTGATACTTTCTATCGGCTGCAAAAAGGGCTTTGGCACAGGTTGCCTCTAAGCACGATGCTATTGTTTGCTTCATTAATTTATTCTCCGATAGCAAAGGTAAATAAGAGGTAGGTATCACTATCAGCACAAACTGATAGGACCTCTCAAAATATAGTTAGTGTTATAATAGACTCTGGCTGCAAGACAATGCAAGAACTCAGCGTTGAAGTGAATATAATCGCAGATCATGAATCAGAGGTACATAGTTGGGAGAGAAGAAATAAAGCTACTAAAGTTCCTTGTTCCGAATTATAATATATTAATGACGTTATAATATTTCTTGTAAAAAATATATTTAGTAAATTATACTACAACTACAATCAATCAAAGCCAAGGCATATATTGGAAATAGAGAGGTAGCGGATAGAACACCTTTCTGTTGAACTGTAGCCATGAACCCATTCCTACATTAACACTTATTTAGCTCATTTAATATGACTAATAAACAAATCATCGTTTTAAATATTTTCGTGCAATTCATAATTGAATCAAGAGTAAATTATTGCATAAACAACTTACTATTCAATTTATAACACTGACCTTAGTCAGAAGCTTTTAACTAAAATAATATAAATATTCATACGAATTTGATGATGATTAATCACTATTAGAAGGGCAAGGATATCTGCTTCAGTAAAGGAAAACAAGGCCTGCAGAAGTAACTTACATTTCTACAAATGTTTGAATCAGAATTTTTGTTATAATATTTCGTAATATTCAAACAACAAACGCCTGCTGCTGAACAACATGAGTTTTCTAATAAAAGCAATGCATCGAAACATTGGACCGTGTTATGCAGAAAGCAGCCATATGGCTGGCACTTTATCCAAAAATCAGTTATAAACACAGAAATACTAATATCGACATACAAGATTTTTTGCAAAAACAGCCATGTCGATATCTCTATTTATCACGGAGATATGAGCCGTCAAATGCAGCCATATTCATGCATCCATGACGCAACCATAGACTGAAAAATGCTTATAACTCTGTTTGTACTTTTTCCGACTTGGCTGCCTTCTGCACCAAGAATGAACAAGGGATTAATGCTCGCAGTAAAGGTATGTAGGTACTGTTCTATAAGAATAATGATTCTACACGTATATTTATTATCCATCTCCAATAGGTGTTAAAAATTAACTTTACAAACTTTAAGGACCATCGAACTGAATCATATTTTTTTTTCACAATTTTGAAATCGCGAAAAAACAAACAGTTTTCCCACACAGTTTAGAACAGTAAGTATTAAACTTTAGGAACAGTTGATATATTTTTTCGCGATTTCAATGTTGGTCCCATAGCAAAAGTTATTCAGTTCGATGGTCTAAAGCACTCCATAAAGTTTGTAAAGTAATTTTTTTAACACCTTATATACGTATATCCATACCTATTATACGTACCTATAGACAATGCTTAACCGTTACCATAATAATTATTATTCAAAATGTATAGTTGCTAAGCGCCAGGATGCTATAGGCGCCTTGTGCTCGGTAGAGCGCCAACTATTGTTATTCTTTACTCGTTTCAAAATCAAAATATTTTTACATTTTTAAACGTCAGCTAGGTGCACGGTTCCAAATTTGTCGTTTCCTATGGAGAAAAGGCGGTAAGAAACTCCACTTTTACTCTTTAAAAATAATTGGCTTTCACAATGTTTTCAATATAGTGTAGGCATGTCAATAAGTACCAAGTTTAATATAAAGGTTAGTGTTTAATTACCTTTAAAAATCTGTAACCTAGTTTAAAGAGTTGGTCTTGATGGTGAAAAACTATCTGTGCTCAAAACAACAACCTAAAGAGCTCCGTTGGGAATAGCTGGGATCAATACAGTACAAACAAACACATGTCTCCAGTTAATTCTTTTAAATGCAACTTTCGCAAATACTATCTTTCCTACAGCACATGAATGAGGAACTTTAAGTGCTAAAACATATACAAATATTGTTCACAATAACTACAAGTAAATCCAAAGCCGGCCTAAATCGTATGTAGTAAGGTTATCGATAAAATCGTGGGTGACGTCATCAAGGCTGTATGGGTCATACTCATGCGCACTTCGTTATTGTCATTTGCATAGCAATATAGACGATGATTAGCCTGCGCGAACGCAGGTTATGTTCTGATTTAGAATTGTTTGACTGCAAAATTCAATATAAATTCACCATTTCAATTATATGCTATTGATTCGAGGTAAGCTTTTGATAAACTGTATCTATAAAAATTTTGTAAACACCTTACAGATATAATGCCCAAACAGTTTAACCAAAGTTGATGTCAATGAAACAATGCTTTAAAACTATCAAAATGAAGATAAATCGCAGTAAGTGGGTTATCTAAGAACGCAAATTAATAAAAAAGACATAAATATACCACTTATTAATGCTAGTAATAACTCAACGTTCACAATGCTGCATTCATTGGAACAAGTCACTAGACAAAAGGTACGAAATTTTTAGATGCTCTTTTGTTTTTAAAAACTGCCTAAAGGGCCATCTTTAAAATTTAAAGTCCACAATATGTGGACTCACATATGACAAACATAGACACAGATATGAAACGGTTAACCTACTCGAACTCTCAAAGAGTTGCCATATGGCGAAACAGTCCTTATAAAATCACGATCGAAGCGAAACTCTCTCCATTCAATTGAGAAGATTAATGTAACAAACGAACTCTTTAGATTGTATTCAAGTGATTCTAAAGAGCATAATTAAACATTTGATGTTTTATTTTTGGAACGGAATTTTGGAATCAAAGTGGTGTATTTAAAGGCGGTCTAGGCTCTTGGGTATCCACATGTTAAGTCTGTTGTTTAAGAGTTTAAAGATGCTCTTCCAAGGCTCTTATAATAAAGAGCTTTTAATTTTGAATTGAAAGATAAGTACGGTTAGTAGATTCTTAATCAAGTTTCAACCTCCCATCCCCTTCTTTCCAATCTCTAAAAACAATATCTCCAATGGAATACCTCTTAAAAGTCAGATAAATTTTATTCAAAAATATCTAGGCTACCTAAATGTATCTATGTAATAACAGTCTTCAAAAACATCAGCTATTTGTACACTGCCTTCGCTAATTACACTAACGGATATCTTTCTTACTTTGTAATTTAATACTAAATTGAGACCATCAATTTGACAGGCGACATCAGTTATGGCTGTGATAGGATATTATTATCGCTTGGAACTTATTGTACGGGTTTTATTCTCATCGTTATATTAAGAAAGAAATGTCTATAAAAGTTTAGAGCATTGCTATCTCCATTAGGATGATATGATATTATATATTATTATTATTATTCTGTGATATTTTCTAGGCCATTTTGCTTGTAAATTTGTTAACTGCAATAATGGTATAAAGTACAACTGTTTTTATTTGCATTATAACTATTGTTTTCCACGCCCCTTGAAAATTAATTTGTATTTAGCGTTAATGGAGCTTGTTTCTTTATAATAAGTACTTAAGACTTAATGACATCACAAATTATATACATATTTAGTTAGAATTGTTGTTGTACGACGAGTCATTAACTATTAAAAAGTATCTGTTAGTAGAATCACCATTACCTTGACTTTTCTCGGTAGCGATGATTCCATTTCCACATGTCTGTAATGCTCTGCGGATCTGTGCATTGATCCTCCTCTAACATCTTCTGCTGAAGCTTTTTCTTCTCCTCTAGTCAAAGTGGTCACCTTTCTAACAATCCTTGTGGTGATCCTTCGTTGACCACTGACATCATCTTTCTTCGAGATTTTTGTCGACTCTAAAGAAGAGCCTAGAACCTCGGTCGACATTCTTTTGTTCGTGTGAATCTCCTGCAACTCTGACAATCCTAAGCCACCGGCTGACGTCGGCACGGCTAACGCGCTCTCTCCATCATACTCGAAGTGAGTCTGATTCCCATCGTGTACAATTCTACCGTTATAGCTCTCTTCTCGGTAGGAGCCAGAGCGATAGCTGGATGATCGCTCCATTCCTGGATAGTTTCCATCGTACACTGTTTCATGTCTGGTCAAACCTTCTCTCAAACTTCTGGGCACAGAAGCCAAGTTCAAACTTGTGGTTATGGGTGACCCGACGGGCGATGGAGAGGATTTCTTCAAGCTTGATTTCAGGGGTTTCGAGTCATCGCTTTCTAGCGTCCCCTGAACGAATAGACGCTTGCTGCTTCCGCCTTCTTTCACAAATCGGTACATCGACATCTTCGCTCCGCTTAGGCCTTAAGGCCGTCGCAACACATAATACTGTTCTCTGCAATGGAGTTCCCTCTTATTACGGATTCGATACGCGTCGCGTTTACTTATTCATGTACCGGTGACAACTTATGGTGTGAATTCTTAAGTCATTAAGGAAAGGTATGCTAAGCTATTCTTTTGTAATCTTCTGTAATGTTATTTCGTTTTGTAAGTAGCTAAAATGTCGTTAAAACGGTAAGTGGTACTTTACTGATTTCTACGTTATATTTTTTTAAATAAAATATAAGGTTATATAGGTTTAGGAAAATTTAACAAAGACGTCCGTTTTACATCAGATAGGTCAATAATCAAAACATTAAAATCGTTCCTACCAAAACAAAAACTTTAATGAAGGCAAAAACCATGAAAGTAAACCGATAGGTGTTGAAACTAAGAGTGGTCGTATGTTAAACGTGCGACGGATTAGGCGCGGTACTGGCCCATATAAGGCCCACACGAGCCACAAGTATGGCGGAGCCCTTCCGGCGGACGCAAGCAGGAAACTTAAGGACCAGATTTAAAATTTTAACGAGAATATCCATGACCGTGGAGAAACCGTTTCTTTACTAAACAGAGGCTGACTATTAATGATGTTAGTTCAACAAACTTTAGGGTTGAAAATTTATTTTCTAGGAAATCTAATTGATGTTTTTGCTAATACAAGGATATACTACATACCTTTATATATACTTTATTCAAACGATACTTCAAAAAGTATTAATCAAAAAGTTTTGAATGAATAATGAAAGAGAAAATTTAATTACTAGTGTTGATCAATAAATCACAACGCTTTGATGGTCACAAAGAATTGAGATACAAGTATGGAAGTGAAAGTACAATAATAATTTAAGTAAGAGAAATATTGCTTGAACAATAAAGGTCAATATTACCATAGAAAACAAAGATGGTTAAGATGAAATGCCAAAAGAATTAAATAAATAGACAAAAAAGCATAACCAGTCTTTTAATTACAAATAATAAGAATGTCAGTGTCAAAGTCACAGCACTCGCAGCTAAACTTGACCCAAATGATAGAGCAAATATTTTACATAACAGCAACTGGCTACACTTTGATGAAATAACGCTTGTTTGTGAGGCAAAGATACAATATCTATGCCTCACAAATAAGCGTTTTTTAGATTTTGAAAAAAAAATCAGTTTTATGTCTTATTTGGATGACTTTTTTCTGCTTCATTTTCCTATAATTTTAAATGCATCTACATACACAATACTATATCTTTTTGTTTTCCAATAAGTACGTCTAATCTATTGTTCATTGACTATTACTAAAAGGTTTGTAATGACAGCTTTAAATAAATTGCCTAAACCAATTTTATATACCATTTATCTAATCGAGAATAAAAATCGACCTATTAATAAATCGTGAAAAAAAAAAAATACTTCCAGGTTTGTATTTATGAGAGAGCGGATATGCAGTTTTGAGGCCATAACTTTTAAATCGCATATAGGAAATAGTTAAACGTATTCTTAGTCATGTCTTCACGTTTTCCAATAGCATGTGAAGATAATATTTTATTTCCTAACTCGTAAAACTCTAAAGATATAAATTGGCATAAAGCTCGTGAAAATAGTATCGTTCCATTATAGAACTAAACCTCAAACATCGCTTTTTTTTATTCGTGATGGGTTTGCTCTTGACTCTAGTCTAGGTCAGAGGTGACAGAGACAAAGTCGACAATGGAGTGAGTTTACCCAGAAGAATCGCTTATCGCTTTCCATCAGATAAGATCGACTTAAGGAAAAAAATATATATATATATTTTCAAAATTCTATCTTAGTTGGATGGAAAACATGATAAGAAGATGAAGCCCAATTCTTAATAGGCTATTTCACATCACGCTAGGACCCTTAGGTGCCGATCAAAACGAAAAAAAAGCGCGGGCAGGCAATGCGATTCGACAGGGTGAAGAAATTCCACGCGGACGAAGTCGCGGGCAGAATCTAGTAGCATATAAAATGGAACTTATTGCTGCTATTGTAAAGGATAATGATAAATCTGCTGATGAAGCTAATAATGAGACAGATAAAGAATACTAAGTTGGCTGAAAGCAGGAGAGAGAGAAAAAGGACGTTAAACAATCTTCGATTAAAACTTACTTCTGCTTTTGTGAAACCTAATGATAAAACTACTGAGAATTTTATTGATGCAAGTTATGAAGACTGATAGAATTAAAACAGGAGATTGAAAATATCGACGTAAAACAATAATCGAATAAGGAACAACTGTACTGAACAAATAATCTAATAATAAATGATTGCATGTTCTTCATAAGCCTTTATCCATTGCATGTTGACATTGCAATTGATATCAATGAATCAATCAATATTTATCGTAATACTTATATCATTTACTATCTCTAATATGTACTTTCCATCTGACATAAGATCTGCTGTCAAGTGATAATCCTGGTACGATTAGTAGGTATTACTTCAGGTAGCGCAAATAAACATCAGGACAGGTTTTGCTTAGTCTACAAATTGTACTTATTTGACCTTGTTTTCTACAGTTAATGTTTCAAAATTTTCGTCCATCTTAACACAATCATCTGTTGCCTAATCTTCTAGTGCTTATTCTCCTCATTAATAATTTTCAATAGCCTTAGTAACAATATTCATGTCAAATTTTTTCTAACTTGTTTGTTTCAATATAAATCATGTTCAGTCTATATTCAATGATATCCTGTGTGGGTGACAAGTAAAATAGATTTTTACGAAGGTGTTATTCAATGGTGACTCCCACATCGCTGGACCTTGGTTAACTTTATATGGGGACGACATTTTATAGCATAATTGTCAGTTACAATTTAATTGGGCGTTGGAATTCTTGCATAATGCATTTTTTATTGAAGGATTGGGAGTTTCTTTGTGATATGACGATTGTTAGTCTGGAAACTGAAGGCGCGAAGGTTTGTGTAGTAGAAAAAATTGTGTGACTGACATTATTTTTTAAAGTTATCGTTTTGACATAAGGCTTTCAAATTGATGATGGCATTATGCATATACCAAGTGATGAAATGAATTCCATAGCTAACTATTGAGCAAAAAACACTTATGAAGCAGTTATGTCATGGAAATATATTTTTTTTAAATGGCCTAATGGAAATCAGTAAACAGTTGACTTTTACAGCATCTATTTGCACTATTATCAAACAAACAAACACACAGGCATAATCTAAACGATGCATTCTCTAATCAAATAGTTTACAATACAATAGACAGCATGTCAATATGATTCTTTTGTTTTTGTTTACATAAACATTCAAATCTGCGTCAATCGTTGTCCGTATTTTGCACAGATGTCACATTTAAAATATTATATGTAGTTTCTAGTTCTGTTACAGAGAGGGTTTATTTAAAAACGTTGCATAAATTTAAGAGACGTTTAAACGTCAAAAATGTATGGTTAAAGAGTCGCTAATAATTACTTAACGTTAAGCAACGTTTATAAATAAATGGGTTTATGACTTCATATCATTTTCTAGGCCAGTGTGAGAAATATTCATTAAAGCAATCAAAGAGTAGGTTATTATATAATTTAATAGAAGTGCAAAGTTAAGGGAATCAATTTAGAAGGTTGATTTCAACATCATTCATTTTAGGATTGATTGCACAACTGCGTGGGATGCGCCCTTAGGCTCTATATTCGAATTGGACGCAATGACGTCATTGCTAACAAACAAATCAATTGTACAGAACCAGTCAAAACAATGCTAAGTAAAACTGAATTAGAGGTGTAGAATTAACATAGCCGGCAAGTCCTTGTAACTAACTAATAGACCACCAATTAACAGATATTTCAAAATCCGAGCATCTTCATTGAACCCATTGATAAAACTACAATGCCACAATAACCCGTTAGTTGTCACCGGTATCGGTAAAAATCGAAAAATCGTATCGAATCCCTAATCCACATCACTACACAAAAAAAACTCACTACACACCACTAGTTCGATTTTCAAAACACTATTAGTCGGTTAGTCGTGTTAATTTTACGAATTCGTATTCGGAGTCGATTTTTGAATGTTTATTTTTCAAACGCGGTGCGCGCGCGTCTACGCCGGTAGCTTGCAGGTGACTGGCTGCGCCGGCGCAAATGTACGGTAAGTTACCCATGACGGGTTGTGTCGGTAAAAAATAAAGTATTTCGTACGTGGGATTGTGAGTTTTAATAAGGTTGCATTAAATTATAATGTACACGTTGTTATCGATGATTTTTATGATGTAATTTTAGATAATTGGATCTTTATCTGGCTGAGATTTTGCTTTGAATAGGTACCTACTTGAACCATTTTATCTACTCTTCCAGTAGCAGCGAGTTGAAAATTACTGAAAGCAAATGTGTGAAAAGGGAAAGCTGAAATGTTTGCATCTATGTCCTACGTCATTCACACTTTCAAGTCATTGATAACATTGAGTAGCAGATCATATTACTTTGATGTATTTATTACAAGTACTACTCGACTACCATGGAAAACTTCACTTAATGATCATGCACAACAATCATTTTGTAATCTTCGTTATTATAATAAATTAGGAAAATCCTACATCAGCACCTACTTTGTATAGTACCTAACTACAATTTAAAAAGTGATGTATCACATAATTGTACTAGCTTAGACAACCTACTCGTGTACACATAGCGAGATGATCAACCTTTTGGGGCTTAGGGCCGGTTTTTTGATCCGTAGTTAACTCAACCAATAATAATAATAATAATATCCTAGGACATTGTTCACACACGGTCATCTGATCCCAAACTAAGCAGAGCTTGTACTATGGAAACCAGATAACTGATAAACTACATACACTACTTTTTTTTTTTTGTAAATACATACTTATATAGATAATTACACCCAGACTCAGGACAAACAGACATGTTCATGCACACAAATGTTTGTCCTGGATGGGAATCGAACCCACGACCAGCGGCATGGCAGGTGGTATCTTAACCAACCACGCCATCTGGCCTGACCAATGGTTAAACATAGTAACTAATGGTTGAAATTTTGGCTAAATGTGATACGCTAAACATGAATGTATTCATGTTTGCTCATTCGTATTAAAAAATAGTAACTAAAGGCATAAATAACTCATTCATGTTCAGCATTTCACATTTAGCCAAAATTCAACCATGAAGTACTATGTTTAACCATTGGTTGAGTTAGCTACGGATCAAAAAACCGGCCCTTCGGGCTGATTTTTAAATAGACAACTTATATTATATTAGTTTCTAGTTTTTTTTTTCTTTATTATAGGGGCTTTTACGCATAGCATATGTCAGTCCCATTGTAAATAGACAACTTGTAACTAAGGAAAAAATATTGCGGTTTGACAGCTTTTGTTTAGAAAATAGGTCAAACAGTCATTTTATTCTACAGAGAAAGTCATCCGACTATTGAAAAATTTGCTTCCCTAGTAGTGTAAAAGGGTGTGTTATTATTATCTTTACTCCTCAAAGTCATGTGATACCTAAGGACTTTTATACTCCATACCATCCATCAACTTCAACCTGAAATAATAACACGATCTCAAAAAAAATGAAACAAGCACGAATTCATGTATTCCTGGTACTATGCTACGCCTGATTGCGTAGCACGACGTAGTCGCGTAGTCACCGTAGAGGCCTCTACGCATATAACTAGCCGAAGTTTAGCCGAACATTTTAAGAATGGTGTTCGATCATCTATTTGTCGCTTTGATTTGATCCGAGGTGCAAGCATTGTTGGTAATTAATTATTGGTTATATTATACCGTCATATTATGCTATAAAGTAACTGAAAAGTTTTTTGACATTAAATAACATGTTTGACCCACTGCACTGATCAAAATAGTAGAAAAAAAGATTTCGCAATTTTATAAATACTAAATTACTAATAGTAGTGTGTTTTAGAAATTAGTCACATCTAAAAGGTTAATTAAAAACTTTTTGCTTTGACCTTTTTTCAAATTAAATTAAAAAATTCAAGATTTTAATCAAATTTAACCACATAAAAATGTTTAAAAACAATTTTTTAAAATTGGTACGTAAGTAAATCAAATAAAATGTAACTATTTATAACTAATAAAAATCCTAGAAAAAATATATACAGGATAAGTTAAAAAGGAGTGCGGATATTTTAGGAGGTAATCAGCAACTTTCCCCGAGGAGCATAGGTCGAAATCTAAAAAATAAAATTCATCTTCTCATACAAACATAATTCACGTGACCAGTCACTTTTGTATGAAAAGTCGATTTTAAGATTTCGACCTATGTTCCTTGGGGAAAGTTCTGCAGTTTCATGCACCTGATTACCTCCTAAAATATTCGCACTCCTTTTTAAACTTATCCTGTATACGTGTAAATAAAGCAACAAGTCTGTCTAGGCTGCGCGTGGGAGCGTGAAGTAGCCACCTGTTAGTTTGTTTGTAGCACCAGTTTTTGTCTTCAATGCTAATGCACGAGGCTCATACAATTATGCAAAGAGATCTGTGCTGCATTACAATTGTAAATCTTATTTATATTATAGAGAAGCAAAACAAGTAAACAACGTTTACATAAAAAGCTTTGATCATAAAATATATAACAACTATAACCTAAAGGTACATAGTATCTAAAACAACAATATATAGGTAGTTGTATAGTGATCATATACATACACCATAAACTCTACTTAATATATGTATATTATATCGTATATTCATAATAACAGTAACTACATAATGCCATAAAAAGCTCAATTATAGTTTTAATTAAACAATAACATTACATGGATCGCTACTACTAACGCCATCTGTTGAGGCGATAGTAAAGCGAAGAGAAGCGACTTGGGTACGAACCTCCACAGCGGCACACGCCGTTCAGCGCCATCTATCTGTATATAATATCAACAAGCGAGCAAGCTTTATTTTTCGGCGCGTTTTTTTTTTCGCTCTGACAACTTACCATAATGGTCTGGCCAGAGGTTCGCATGTACAAATAAAGTGTGTGAGTATAAAATAATACGTGCATAATAAAATAGCTTATAATAGTAAATATAGGCTCGGTTTTTTTTCAGCTTAGCCAGTCTTCACACACATAGCTTTTCTGAATGTACTGTTTAAAAAGATATATTTTTACTGATTCCTATGAAATTCATGACGTTCTATCTAAAGAGGCATTTAAAGTCAACTTTAGATTATATTAATAGGCGACTCTTGAAACGCTCATCAGCAAACATTTTATCCCGTTGCCTTTTGATAGATTTGACATTGATAATAACAGTCGATTAACTGATGGTCGATTACGATCTATAAATTGATCCATCAGTCGATACTCAGCTCAAAATCCAAAGATTAACGCTACAACGAATTTGATAGATCAGCGTTCCTCAAACTTACGGCCCCACGTACCCTTGTTAAAGTTCCCAGACTATAGCGAACCCCTAAACCGGCTCCCCCCACCCTGTAAAGAATATCTAGCTGTAGGTAGTAGAAAATCATGGAAAAAAAGAAAAGAATCATGAAAGAAATTTATATAAAAATATGGTATTTTTATAAAAGTTATCAAATACAGTGTCGAAAAGAAAATTAATGTGATGGATGGGCTTGTTTCTTGTCACAAATTGAGTCGATTTTAGGAGTAATTTTGGTCAATTCCGACTCGGCTCGCTTGCCAGCTAACCAGCCGCCATTACGTAAATCTTGTCGCGAACCCCCTACCGTCAAATGGCGAACCCCTAAGGGTTCGCGGACCCCACTTTGAGTAACCCTGGATTAGACCAACAAAACCGAAATGAATAACTCAAGAATTACATATGCAAATGGTACCACACCTTAATAGTTATTTGCCTCGGAAGTAATTTTAATGACATCAGCTGCTTGTTATCCCATCCAAATTAATGATACGGAATAACCGTCAAATGATAATGTGTCGTAAATGTTAGAAACATTGAGCATGTTTATAAAGTTAATAAAGAAAGAAGTCATTGCAAAATTGAAATAATAAAAGGAAACTAACACATAGAGTGAGACGATGAAGACAAAATGAAGCTAGTCAGCTCTTAGTTGTGTCTGTCAAAGCTATTTGGTATGAAATGACCTTTGGTCAAGGACCGCAGAAACGTGAGGGCTACAGTTAGTAGTAAATTAAATAACACAGAATAATAAATCATCTTCGCATTATTAGTACCGTATGTTAACGCAGCTAACAACAAAAACATGTAAGTACACTCACTTGGCATGTTATAATCATTGTAGCAAAAAAAACGTAAACATATTCTTAACATCGTAAATAACTTTACGTAACTCGTAAATCAGGCGTTGGACGTAAATGTCAGTTCTATTAAATAACATGTTGCTAGTAATAAGATTCATAGAAATAATAATAAAGAGTGGTTTAAATTGAACAGAATCTCAATTGGCTTGTCTGACACAACAATGTGAACGACTAAACATTTTAATCAAGTGGTTTAGAAAATTACATTTGAAGGTGTGTGTTTGAAATACTTACTATATTATGTAGTTAATTAAATATTCATATCAGAACTGGTTAAAATAAATACAACAGATAAACCAATACAGAACGTCCTTTTCAAACCAGTCCAAGTGTCCCCGTAAGGGACACCTCTTAAATTGAGTCCGAATCCAACAAATCCTTGCAGTTGCATAATAGGGATTAGGCTCGGCATTTACACAAAGGGAATGAAAAAATATATAAAAATACAATAAGTGACGAAACGCTACTAAATCAAATTAAAGACAGGACACAAAAAAAAATATTCAGATACTGTTACACAAGAGGGTGCGAGGGCGTACCGTAGGTGTTGCCATCTGGTGTACGGCCTTCGTATCGACCTACATAGACCCTATGGACTATAGGTCACCCTGAAGATGGTGACGTCACTGAAGTTGATACTGAACCGGAATGCGGTGCTGATAAGTATGCAAATTATCTGCCTACTGGTGGAGGAAGAATTCTGTTAATGTCCATGAAGTTAACTTGAGATATGTGAAGGATTTGGAAGTTGGGTTGCTTCCGGTGGAGAAATGTCAATGAAATAGCTGCCGTGTACTGCATGATGTGTTTTAGAAATGTAACCAGGCATCCATTCACGCCCAATACTCAATCTAGGTAATATAGCTACTATTCCATGACCTATTTAGTGAATTAACTGTGATAACTAATGGGGTCAACCTTCAATGGAAAATGGACAGCAAAATAACCCAGGTTATGGTCAAATTACGGCTTTCCCAAAAAGAAGCAAACCATGACGAATATGTATAACGAAACATTGCATAACAATGAAAATAATCGTCTAAAAAAGAAACACACTGACGTGTTGTTAAATCCAAAGAAGCCAAAGACAACGTTAAAACCACAGCAAATTAAATAGACCAGACATCAATAATCATAATCGTAATAACTGACGCAAACAGCACCAAAAAAGAAAATAAGTTCTCACTTTTTATCATAGATGGCATCGTCGGCCAAAATTGAATGCTATTCAAAATAAGTTGTCAATGTATTGTGTTCCATTCTCAAATTGAATCGAAAAGAATTACACGATTTTGAACTTAGGAATTTAAAAAAAGAATTGTAAAATTACTGTCTGTCTGCGACAGCGCAAGGTCAGTAAGTGAACTTTCATAGAAATCAAGAAGGAAATCAATATTCTTTTTTTATGCGTCATTTTTTATTTCTAATCATTCATTTATCATTTTCTGCCAGTTTGAAAGATGCAGTTCACCTTTGCAACATGCCACATTAATAATAGAGCGAAACGTTTTCTGAAACACGAACTCCGCAAAAGATATCTGTTTACGGGCATCGAAACTAGATGGCGCTAGGGGCACAAAATGGCAAAGACCTTGAACAAACAAGGACAATGTCAAATCAGAGTGACGTCATCACAATACAGCCATGTTCACTTATCAGGCTTTTGTTGCCTAGTGTTAAGGACATTTTATAGGTACCTACCTGGAAACATTAGTTCAGGATAAATGTTTAATTTCCTTGTTTTTGATAAGTTCATGAAGGTTATTTATCCTTAGCCTAACATTGCGACTATATGTATTAAATGGTTCTCGAATCTGCGAGATTTAGCTGTTGCAGACACTAGCTAGACAGATTTCTTTGAAAATATAAGGAACTAGTTTAAGTTTTTATATAACATCAGTCGCAAAATTTGAGTCACCTTTGAGGCTAGAACTAAAAATGGTATAACTCTACACGCGTGACTCCTAGCCGGTCGTTGACCCCCGACCCGCGTAACTGTACGTGCTCTTGAGCATACAACGACGGCAACTTCGGAGTACTTCGGATTTAGCAGTTCCGGCTTTCTGGCTATTGGCGAAGAGTTATAGCGAAATGCTTATAGTTATTGAACGTTTAATGAGAACTGTTATAGGAATAGTGCTGGCTGGAGTCATTATTGGTATTCTAGGTCGCGTTGTTTTGTTTTTGAATTTAGAGCTTAGAATGTTGGTTTTGAAATGAAATGGTTTGAGGTTGATTGAGAACAGAGAACTTCCTTTACTGACTTCATATTTGAACACATGATGCTCAAAATATTATTTTACAGCCATAAACATAGGAAAATTTTTCTTGCATATTTTTGGGTTCCGTACCTCAAAAGTAAAAATGGAACTCTTATAGGATCACTTCGTTGTCCGTCTGTCTGTCTGTCAGTCTGTCAAGACTCTTTTTCTCAGGAACGCGTGGAGGTATCAAGTTGAAATTAATGTCAAATACGTAGGTCAACGGTCCCTTGGAGCTCTAAAAAAATCAAGCTTCTAAGTTAACACAATAATAAAATAGGTACGGCCATTTATGTGACATACATATTTTGTTACTCGCAAATAAATCCCGTTGATCTAGAATCATGAGAATTAGAATTATTACAATCCAAGAGACTACAAAGTCAAGTTTGTTCTTGGGATAAATTCATTCCAACTACGGAACTCTTCACTGTGCGTGATCCCACACGCACTTAGCCGGTTTTTTTTTTGTTAACTATGCTAACAAAGATTATGTTTGTATTCTAATCACCGTAACGGATTTTCTTAAATAAATAATCTTCTAAAATGACGTTAGCGATGATATCACTAAACAAAACTTGAACAAGAAGTAGCTAAAAGTAAAATTATATTTATCAGGCATTGCTTCATTTGTATTTTTGTAAAAAAAAGATTCAAGCCTTTGACCTCAATAAAAATACATCAATTCAATATTTGGCAGCAAAATAAAACGAAGCTTACAATATAATAAATAATGACCTCTCAACCGAAGCAATTTAATAAAAACTTCAACAGAAATTGACTCATCACAGGCCAATAAAAGTAGTTACATTCGAATCTCAATATTACATAATAATATGTTCAACACGCAACATTTCGCACGCTTAATAGTAAACTGAACGATTACGGTTCAGGTCCAAAATGAGTTAACCGTACAAAGAAATTCATTTTAACTAAATTTCTTCAAAATATAATTTCTGTATCAATAATCAGTTCAACAATTATTCCTACAATACATTATTTCATTATTATTATGCTTTTTGACTGAGTTATAAGCCATTTTGTAAGACAAGTCATGATAGCCATTTTTTTAGTTAGGTCAGTCTATTACTAAGCGTGCGATTTCAAGTGCAGAAGGTGATTACGAGGAATACGAGGTGAACTACAAACTCCTACTAAACTCCTAGGTATGTAAAGGACTGACAAAAAGTGGCAGTAGACACAGAAAAGAAAAAAGAGAAAACGAAGCTTTTCCCTATAATGGGACGCCAGAAAATACGTCAATTCATCTGAGAGAGGCTAATGAGTCATGGCTAAATCACTATAGGTACTAAACTGATCAGTGAATAATTTGGTGGGTTCCTTCCAGCCTCAATCCGAGACTATCCCCGAGAAGTCAAAAATTCAAAAGACACAACTCGTATAGGCCTTAGGGCTTCATTATGCTCTGGTTAGTTAGTTTGTGGAGATCCTGGATAGCGATGTTCAATCTCATGAAATTGACACAAGATTTACACATGAAATAACGACTGTCTGGCGCTTATTAGAAGCATGAGGAGTTTAACCTTTAAAGCCAATACTGACGTAAACATTAAACATAGCTAATTGAATGGACAAGTAGCACATACACGTGTTATTTCAAGTAAGTCAACAATGTCGTAAATACTACGATCATGATGTAATCGAAGAAAAAGAAAACGAACAACAGTGCAACATTAGTATCTTGGGAGCCTACCTACACTATGTGCTTTCAACCTTATTCTTTCTTTGAAAAAGACTTATGTGGTGTACGCACCATCTTGCTGCCCTCATTCCTATTTGGTGTCGGCGCAGTATGCCTTTTCTATCACACATTCTATCAGCCGTCATTTCCGTGTTCAATTTGTTTCTAACTATATCATCTTTCACACAATCCATCATCTTCTATAATCTACCTCTTTTCATATACTCATCCACATTTCTCCTCCATCCACTGCATCAAATGCCCCAACAACGTGACGTTTTTCCACTATAGCAACACTACACTCATTTACCATTCATTGCCGCATTAGTATGGTAATAATATTAATATATTCAACATAAAAAACATTGTAAAGTAAACGGTTTGTATGAATAAACAGATCTGTTATTATTTAAAATGACATCACCATATAAGGAGCGAGAGGCTGCGTGTAAAGCTGATTCAGATTTTTGTATTTGGGAAAAATAATGTCGTATTGAGTAAGGATGATGCAGAATGCGTTGGTTGTGCAATAAAGGATGTGCAATATGTGAATCATAGTAATAAACTGGTTAAATAAAATTGGTTATATGTTGAGATAGGCACTATCGTGTGCCTTACACAGAAGCCGGATATCCTCGAGAACTTAATTAAAAGTGTAGATGTAAAATTGTGTAGATAACACTGGAACACTAAATTCTACAGGCAAACACATAAAACTTTATGAGCCTGTTTTAAAGAAACGCCTTTATCACGCGCTGTATGCTCAATAACTAAATTAAAACCAGACCACAAAACCCCATCAGCATCAATCATACGTCCATTCAAAAAACGAACGAACAAAAAAAAAATAAAAAGCAGTTTCGTACTTGGAACACCCGGTATACAAGCGCCGCTCCATATAAGGATAATCGGTAAGTGTGCCAGCTACTACCCACATGTCTTGTACATAAGATGTTCCTCATTACCGAATTTTTTATTTATATTGGACAACAAATCACTTTCGCTTTTCGTCTGTACCGCGGAAGAATAATTATTAGGTCAGGATTTTCCTCAATTATGACTTTGGAAAAAAATAAAAATTTTAACAGATTTCCTAAAAGTAGGAGGTTATATGTTTGACTTTATGTATTTATTTTTCTTCTATGTTTGTCCACCAATTTGAGAGGGAGCTCGTGGCTAAGTAATAACAGCCGCACGGGTCGATCCATCAGGTTAAGCTACGCTTGCCGGGGTTGGTCTGTGGATGGGTGACCATCTTTTCATACCGAGACTCCTCCGTGCCTCGGAAAGCACGTTAAGCCGTTGGTCCCGGCTGTCTTTCGTGGATCTTTGACAGTCGTTACGGGTCGTCAGAAGCCCGAAAGTCTGACAACCAGTCTTACCAAGGGGTATCGTATTACCCAGTAACTGGGTTGTGGAGGTCAGATAGGCAGTCGCTCCATGTAAAATACTGGTATTCAGCTGCATCCGGTTAGACTGGAAGCCGACCCCAACATAGTTGGGAAAAGGCTAGGCAGATTGATTTTTTGATTGTTTGTCCACCAATTTCTACGTCAATGTGGACCGATTTTGAAAATTATTTTTTGTTTGAAAGGGTATGCTCTCGAGGTAGTCCCATGGTCACCAAGTAGAATTAGATGAGGGGATCCCATGTGAATCGAGGGAAACCCTCAAATATTACAAGCACACTCGTAACTCGTGCATTTGCTCTCGAAACGCACCATTTGCTGAAGTGGAACTGATGACGAACGCCACAGATGATCATCGGAACTACTCAATAATAAGTATTTCACGGGTTGCGATTCGACTACTTCAGTATGGTTGCTAAGCAATTTATGCTCTTCACAAGGTGAAGTGGAGCTAATGGTGACTTCACCATCAAAAGCAGCTGCAGCTCCAATTCTCCTGTAAGCTAATCTTTTGACGAGTTGAAACAAGATCATTACCATATCTGGAGAGAAAACTGCTGTAGTATATCTACAAGACTTTAAACATCTCAAAATAACATATTCCAGTCGTTATGACTATCATTGAACGAACTCGATGCTCCTGCGCACTTCACGCCTTGTAAGGCAATAATTCCGACCGTTGAAGTACGAGTGATCTCATAACTTATAATTTTACTACAAACTCATCGACTAATATCTATGTTGACCAAGTAATAATAGTTAATGCAAAAAATTATAGAGGTGAGATCAGAAGTTTGAATATGAGGTCTAATTTGCGCGTGATTTGCAAGTCACAGGCTGTCATTTAGTATGCAAAATTACTTATTATTAAAGATAATACTGGTCACCTTGATTTTAAATACTGACGACTGTTTTCTGAAAGCTTATTTAAATCACATGTAAAGTGACTTCATGCATTGTTGTTATTTCCGCAAGCCAATTGCAATTCCATTTGACTTCAGAGCAGATTAAACTGATCAGAGGCTCAATCCTGCTTCCAAAAACCGGCTTCACAAAGGTTTATTTTAAAAAAAAACAGTATTTGTAACATTTTTTTTATCGTTCAATAGATGAGGGAATAGAAATTTTTAACGATAACCAAAGCAATGATGATTTAGGTCGTAAATCTGTGGGTGTGTATGGGAATGGCGGAGGACCAAACATTCTTTCCACTGTTCGTACAAATCATAAAGGACAATAATCCAGTCGCAGATTCATATCCGACATCGCAAAGCGGCTTACTAACTATAATAACAATATACGTAGCGAAAGTGAAGCTGAAGCAGTGATTATTCGGGCGGTCTTGAACAATGTGCTTGCATCACCGTTGAGTCACAGTTACACTAGTGATCAGTACCGGGTTTACTTGACAACCATAACAATAATTGAAAGTAGAAATTCTAAAGATTGTAACAAAGGAGGACGGAACCTACTTGAAGTGTGTCATATAGTTGATGAAGTGAAGACAATGATAGCATGTTTGAAAATTCTGGAGGTAAGAAGGTGGGGTCTGGGATCTTGGGGTGAAAAACAAATTCTAGCTAATGAATTCAGAGTGATGAACTTGAATGTTGAAACGAAAATATTAAGAACATAATCTTTGAGCATTGCGAATCGACTTATGTAGGTGCTGCTGCAAAAACTCAAGATACTAGCCGTGGGATAGAAATATGGAAGGTGGATTGGAAGAGTACAGAAAAAGCTATTGTTTAAAATAAAGTACATGATTTGAAATAAATGATTTCATGGAAATTGAGAAAAATATTCGGCTTTAACGGAACGTTGGAAGTTCCACAAGGTGGACCGATGACCTTGTGCAGCCGTAGGAATCTGCTGGATGCGGGAAGCACAGAATCAGTCGAAGTAGTGATGCTTGGACGAGGCCTATGTCCAGCAGTCTACGTCTTTCTGTTGAAATGATGATGATGATGACTCGGCCTTAATTTGGAAGTCATCGTTACACCAAGTCTAAGTGCACACGGTGTCTCAGTGTGTGGTCAAAATATAAACAGTCTTATAATCATATATAGCTGCATCGATGCATTTTCGATTTCCTCCTCAAAATCGTGACATCCTGATCGCGTGACAAAGACAGAAACACAGGATGTGCATTACATAACACGAGTGAAAGAGAAAGCGATCTATCAGCTTTTGATGCAACACGACATGAAGACGCTTTATGTAACATGACATTTTAGGAGTTCAAAAGCTTTCTGATATAAGGAGTGATTGGACAGAGCTTTGAGTGTAAAATAATACTGCTTTTATTAGATAATTGGGATTATTTCATTCATACAAAGAGGTTTTTTGTTTGCCTTTTTGTAAATGAAAAGAAAGAAGAATAGTTATCGGTTGACGATTACGTGAAGACTTTTCAGTTTCATTTACCTTGAAAGAAAAAAAATTAAGAGGAGCTATGATGATTTTAACAAATCAAGACTATCGTTACGAAAACATTTAAGAAGCAGGTATTCAGTTAACTACCGTCTTGATAGACTAAAAAATTCGATGCATCGAAATTCATCCTGTGCCCATATCTTTAGCCTTTATCCTACAGCTCCATATTCAGCCCTTTGGAGCGTAACGATAAGGTACTAACGTGCTCCACATAATGCACGTGTCGTACTAAACAGGCAAAGATAAATGTTCACGAAATGCATTTTTATGACTTCTACACAGAACTGAGGGCACAGAGGGACAATAACTCGTAGATCATAAATCAGGATTTATAGACTATGGTACACATACGTAGACAAAGTTCATTGATAGCGGAGCCCTAATGAGCTAAGGATTAATCCGTAAGTAGGGAAGCCTTGTGTCGCCATGGCAGGGTTCTTGGCACCGCGCCTGAAACCTTTCTACGAGCTATTTCTATTCAAATATGTACTTTACTGGAAGGACACTTAGAATCTATATTTTATTGGCTACGTGATTGGTTTGCCAATGATGTATTAGTAAGTCGTTACTCGTAGTTACAACTATTATGAATATTACTACAAGCCTATGTCACGCATATCTAGTATTTCCAAATAGTACAAAAGTTAAAATGTCTGTTTACAATATCAAAACGAATAATATAGCAGTCCTGATTATGTTAATAAGAGCGGCGACTCTATGTAAACACATTCAGAACACAATATTTCTGTCTCAATATTTCTGTGTCAAACTGGGATCACTAATCAAACTATCAAGCGCGATTCATTATAGCGATCATTGGAAAGCCCATATTCATCTCAAGGCGTCATACAAGTTGATTTAAAACCATCATCAGAGGGGTTTGTGGCTAAGTAATAACAGCCGCACGGGTCGATCGATCAGCTTAAGCTACGCATGTCGCGGTGCCTCGGAAAGCAAGTTAAGCCGTTGGTCCCAGCTGTCATTCGTGGATCTTTGACAGTCGTTACGGGTCGTGAGACGCCTGAAAGTCTGACAACCAGTCTTACTAAGGGGTATTGTATTACCCAGTAACTGGGTTGTGGAGGTCAGATAGGCAGTCGCTCCATGTAAAATACTGGTATTCAGCTGCATCCGTTTAGACTGGAAGCCGACTCCAACGTAGTTGGGAAAATGCTAGGCAGATTGATTGATTGATATCATCATTCTCAGCCCGTAAGAATCCACTGTTAGGTATAACAACCGGCAAGGTAATCACAATCCCAGTGCCATTCATTTGGACAATTCAACAATATTTACTCCGTCATATACACGCTGCTTTTTTATTGGCTAGGGAGCTGCCACGATAGTTGTATTCATCATAATGAACGATTTTTACTATGGGACCAAATCTGAAATCGTGAAAAAAAGTTCAATGTACCCTACATTTATGTTCGTCTAACTCGTCAAAATGTAGGGAACAGTTGACTTTTTTTTTCGCGATTTCAAGTTTGGTCCCATAGTACTCGTAAATGTAGTTCATAATGATGAGTACAAAAGTATTGTTGCAGCTCCTTAGCCAATAAAAAGCAGCGTGTATATACGTTGTCGAGCCGATGAATTTTTCTAACATACGATGCAATGCATTGAAATTCTTACAAAATTCTTCGGATTGTGATTGAAAGCGTGTAACACAAAAGGGTGTTATCACTTGTAATTTTTGGGTTCCGTACCTCAAAAGGAAAAAAACGGAACCCTTATAGGATCACTCGTGTGTCTGTCTGTCCGTCTGTCACAGAAAGAAACATATTTTATTTGGGATACCCACAGGAAATACAAACAGTAAAAAGAGCATAGAAAACTAACAAAATTAACGTTTAAAAAAACAAAATAATTACAAAATATAAAATTAAAAAAAAAATACCTGTGCGAGGCCAAAAAGGCTCCTATCTCAGCATAAAGCTGCAATATTTAAATAAATACCGCAGCGCTGGTATTCTGATAGGGCCCATGTGATGCCACGGACACACCTACGGACATCTACAAATCCAATAGGGGAATAAAAAGATAATAAAATACACACAATAGAATACCTATAATTTAGAGAGAAAAAAAATTGGTACATATATAAATTTGGTATACATAATATGAATTTCTGTGACCCAAACACGGACGTGTAACGTAAATAAATGAATTTTGAATATGCGGGTCAAATTTTGAAAAAAATACAGTAAGTTTCTATACCTATAGATTACACGAAAACTTATAAGAAGTCTATGGTCTTAAAATAACATGGTAAATCTCTCAATATCGTGCGTAGAAACATACATTTGCAGTTGGAATGTATGGGAGAACTTGTTTTTCAACTACAATGTTAAGTTTGTTCTTGGGATAAATTTATCCCAACTACGGAACCCTTCATTGTGCGTAGTCCAATACGCACTTGGCCGGTTTTTTCCATCTGGTCTTTATCAGAATTTTGTGTGCGAAAACACAAGCAACATTACCAAAGAGGTCTAACTGCCTATAAAGTTAAGTGTCCTAAATGTCTGTACGCTGACATCACATGGACCATTATTTGGACACAAACGTGCTAAAATCGATTCATTTGAATTTGAAAGACACCGATATCGATATTTAAAGCGGTGACATCATCGGATCTGGTTTCTGCGAGTGATACGAGGGACACCCTCTTTAACCCATTGTGCATGGATCTGCTCTGATGCTGGGATATGAAGTGTAGTTTGATAAGGTGGGAATATCAAAATGTAAAACAGAAGACGGTCAACTGAACCTTTTTTGAAAAGGGAATAAAAAAAGAAACGGTTTATGATGAAATAATGAATGAAAGAGGTATATTTCCAGATATCTCTAAAACTGATAGACAAATGACAGAAATTAAGAAGAAGGAAAAAGAGAAAGGGAGAATGGAGAAGGATTTAAATTAATGTCCCTACCTATCAGTAAAATCTTGATTTCAAAGAAAAGAAAAAAGCCCATTTCATTACTTTCTTTCTCTTCTACTAGTGTGATCTTTCTTGCCCCCATCATGACTAACCGATCAATAAATTCAGCATTCAGATCAGTTCTAACTAGTTACGTACGTGTGACAGTGGTCTCGAACGTCACAAAGGCCAAATCGGTAGTTGCCTACAAATATCGCTAGAATCGTACCCAAAATCGGTAGGCCAAAAATTATCCCATCGTTCTTCGTTAAGGGATATTTTTTGGGACAATTTTTTGGTCTTGAACCTACCGAAAAATCGGTAGGTTCTAGACCACTGCGTGTGACATCATCTATTTCGAGGGATTTTATCTACCTTATCCTTGTTTGTTGCCATAGCGGAAACTACTGGGTTTTTTGGTATCGGGATTTCTATGGGTATCTGTCACGCTCATTATGTTTATCGTTTCTTTATTTAGAGACACGAATTAGTGTCAAATGTTTTACATAGTCCTCCCAAAGACAGCTATGAAATTCTCATAAGCACAAGGCTGTACTTACTGGATAAGAGGATTGCTGTCCAACGTTTTGACGTATACCATAGTAGTCAGAGCAAAGCACTCTTGAACTTGATCGATATCTGTAATACTCAGGAGGCGTTGATGACTGAGAGAAAGCTGAAATCTTTAATTCCTGTTATTAGCTGAGACCTACTTGGCTCCTGAAATTGCTATAGTAGTTCTATCTATATCTGTGGTATGCCGCGTTTTCATGGCACGTTGCAGCCCGTGCCTGTCGAGGCCTATCGCGGCCCACGCCGAGCATTCCACGGATCATCCCATACATTCGATCCGACGGGCGACGACAGGCCAGGCGCAGACGCAGGCCGACTGGTCTCACAACCTGTCGGCCTGGCCTGGCGCGCTCTGGCCTGTGAGAAAGCGGGCTATGGGTCCGCGGCAGTAGTTGTGCTTCCCAGTATGAAGTTTATCACTGCGAGCTATATTACCAATGTGATATGAGATAAAATAATTTTATAAACAGATCGACAGCTCGACTTCCTTCGTTCATAAATGCAGATTATAGCATTTCTAAAAATAACAACTTATTTCATAATTCGTGAATGCGTTCTCTTTACAAGTTTAGATAATTACAATGTGCATAAAAATAAGAACTAGACGTTAATTGTCTGAAATATGAGACTTCCGCAATGATGTCTCTTTATTATAGTTATTTAATGTTAAGTTAATTTAGAATGTCGTTTACGAGTGTCTTGTAGCACGAAAATGCAACCAGAATATTGTGTATCTGAATTTGTATTCAGGTAAAAAATGATTTCTTTATCGATAACTTTAAATATCAGTCAGTAACTATGTTGACTATGAAGAATGAGAATGCTCTCTATATCACAAAAGAACCGTACAGTAGAACAATGAACCTTGGCAATGATCACCTCAATCAATCCGCCTATCCTTTTCCCAACTATGTTCGGGTCGGCTTCCAGTCTAACCGGAATCAGTTGAATACCAGTATTTCACAGGGACCTACTGAGTTACTGGGTAACACGATACCCCTTGGCAGTGACCACCTATCGTGAAAATAATAACTAGCGTGAATTTTAAAACTAAGTGTACCTTATATGTCAGAAGAAAAACACAATTGATTTCTCCATAGGTGCAAGAATATTTTCAAGTTCCCAATAATAATAGAGCAATACAACATGATACAGATGAGGCAGAAAGTTTTAATAAAGTTTGAGTCTCATGACTCAAAGACAACAAGATTGAACTATACATAATAAAATGACAAAGGAACAAGACTCCTGTGTAGAGAATCATAATAATCATAATTCGTAACACAATCTTATAGAAGCTAGTCATGACAATAGAATCTAATTTTATTTATAACTTAATCCGATTTAGATTCAAATGCTAAGCAATGTTCTGCTAGGATTTGTGTAATCCAGCCATTGTGTTATCATTATAAATAATATCCGTTGTATGATTGTTGTCACCAATTTGTTTGTAAAGGACATTGCTTAAATCTCAATAATGCGATCATACTTCTTAGTGTTGCACAACTCTTCGCAATCAGTTTAGTTACTAAGGGCCTAAGGGTAACTGGGTTTTGGAGGTCAGACAGTCAGTCGCTTCATGTAAAACTCAAATACTAGAAAAGGCTAGACAGATGCTGAGTCCGTAGTGTTGCAGTGACAGGGCAGATCACCGTCTGTCAAAAAGACGGCTCTCCATATCTGGGCAAACATATTTGCAGTCTTTAAAAGCAATCAGTCATTTGTTTAATGCCTGGCCGCTTGTGCACGTGAGCACACAGGAATATCGAATAATCTTAGTGAGTGGAATGGTCGAAAGACTTAGAAAACTAATATCACGATGCATATAAATAACAGTAGTTTTGGAAAGTTTTCGAATGCCAAATAGACATAATTAAAACGCGTAGGTAATTCACCAATAAAGTAACTAGAATTATTAAGTTAACAAGCAAGGCGGAGCTCCAAAGCCATTTCAATAGAAAACCAATGAATCCGATCAAACGGCACGCTAACTAATTATCACAACTTATTCATTGAACAGTCGATAGAAATGTCGATCAATTAATACTCGATTAGTCCCACAGATCTATTTGTAAAGATATGCTGATACGTTACGAGTTACGATGTTGTGGCAATCCTTGGCTTGAGCGTAGATACTGTCAAACACAAGTGAGTAGTGACTACGAAAGCCGTCTTTACTGCAACGACATTAAGTCTCGTCTCGCTCTGTCAAAGTCAAATTATGCTGGGGACGGTACCTAGGTACAGTTTGCTGCCAAGTCCGGTTCAGCAAGTGTGTCAAAAATGCTGACTTCTGGTCGGAAGCCAGTTTCAAGAGCGGCATTGCTAACTAGGCTTCGCTGAAGATTTTATTAGATGTTTTTGAAGATAAGTTACAGAGGAAAATATGATTTTATGAATTTGGCTCATAAATTATTTATGTGAAGAGGTATTTGTGTGATTAAACAGGTATTTTAGATGAATTTGAAATCAGGAGTCTTCCTGGAAATCGATAAATTTTCCCCTTGATAAAGGCTCTGAACTACAAATTCTGTACGTAAAACGGGAATGAATATTCAATAAAAATAATTTCTACCTAACTATGGTTCTTCGTCATTTCCTACAATGTTACTTTAAGATTCGTTAACGCGTGTACGTATTAAAACTATTCATAAATTACCTAATTCCGATAAATCATCGTATGTGCCATCATCACTGATGACGCACGAATGCGTCATAGGATCTTCTATCATACATAACACTAGATCGCGTCAAAATTTATCCTTACAAGTGTGCCTTACACTAATGGCTTGAATAATAATTTGCGAAATAAGTTACAAAGCAATGTGGAGACGTTAACGTGAGGCTTAAAGATCTCAATACACGTCATTTAATGTTTCTAGTTTTTGTTACTCATGGGGTGCATACGTAATCATAAGGATGTCGCTAAGATTTCCAATAACTCTCAAATCTACCACGTAAAATAATAAATTGTGAAGAGCTTACAAAATTACCGTTTTAAGCTAACGCAACTGAGTTAAATAAAATATCTCGCCAAGTTCTATTAAGCAATCATTGCTGCAATAAAACTTACAGAATTTATGAAATAAAATCTCTTTCGAGTATCAAGTTCATAATTATAATATCAAGACATTCGAAATTTGAATCAAGCCTAAGCATCTAAAACAACTGCGCATCACATTGACAGCTCCAAAAACAAAATGGTCACTGACCTGGAAGTGCAAGATGATGGTCCATATCAGTCCGAGGGTCAGCTTGGGATTTCCGTCGACGATGTCTTCAGCCCGGATGTTGACAAGCTTGATCTTCTTGTATCGGAGGAAGTCGAGGGCCATTTGGACGTTCTGCAGCATATGGAACCGCATACGGCCTCGCTCGCGCGGCTGGAAGGTAGGAAGTTGTGGTGTATAAGAGATATGTTGGAAGAAGTATTTATATCAAATGTTTGCTTGATTCTAGGATTAGAATTGGCCTGCCTGGTCTGTCGGCTATCTTTTAGTGTATTACTCAAACAGACATCTAGTTTCAACCAGTCTAATGGCACGAATTTTAAGTTATGCTTGAGTCTGGGATTAGTAGATCTCTAATACGGGCCTCAGTTTCGCTACTTGCAACGAATTAAAGTCAGCCATATTACTACAAATCTGTAATGAAGAAATCTTGCTGAACAGAAACCAGAAATCCTTCCACATGAGCGTAATTAAAGCATGACAAAACATTGGAAAGGAAGATCAAGGGTCTCAACAATGTGGATGGGAGGAGGAGTACTAAAGAAATAGTTAAAAAAATGCACATAGGAATAAGAGAGAACAAAATTGTTTTGGTTCAAACTATCACATTAATCACTCACATAATTCCAAATGCCCCGGTGAATCCAGGGTGGGGTAGTATCGTTTACCTAGCCACACCTGCGATCGGCCTGATTAATTCCCACAGATCTAGATAACCCCTTTAGGTAACTGCTTCCTCTTTCTGGGTTAATGGTGAATCGATGAGAAGTTGTAATGGGTTACCAGGTGATAAGGGAAAGAATTTATGAGATATCATGTGGGCGATTTCTAATAGTCGATAATTATATGAAATTACTATAGAGAAACTAAGAGTTTACTTATAGGTAGCTGCGAAATCACAAGTACCAGAACAGTAAAAGGAACTAGATACGGTTAAAAAGGGAAACTTCTTTCAGTTGTTTCCACACAAGTCAAAAATCTTTATATCCAACCAGAAACAATATTTTTGCAATTAATAGCTGTATCTTACGATGATAATTAAACATTTCTTTCAATTATCATTTGGCCATAAAACAAAAAAAAACCCTCAAAATCCTATGTTTACGGAAACTTAACTTTAATAATTACTGTTAATAACTTTATTTGGTACCGTAGCACACGAATCAGCGCTTAAGCACGCGAGAACATCGTTACTCCAAATTAATTTCGTTACAGACTATCATGAGGGTATCACATGGTTCACACCCTTGTAGGTTAAAAATAATAAACAGTAACTGGGGCAAAAAGAATATGAAGATAATTCATTCTAACAATTCTCAGAATGCTAGGAACAAAGCTAGGAGCTTAGTAAAGCTATTAAGCAGTCACAAGGAATAGAAATCAACACTGTTTCAATTCACACTAATTAATTCTTTGGTAGTTAATTAAATAAGCAACGAAGCGGTGAGACCACCTGCATTGCAGCTTCAATTAGAAATTCCAAGCTTGGCATTTCTGACGATGACGAAAACATTGCAAAATCAAATGTACAGAAAATGTACGGACAATATTGTCTGAATTCATGAAAGTCCTTCCTTACCACCATCAACAAAAATATAGTTTGTGTTTAGTATCAACTTTCAATACCGTTCTCAATATATTTTTACCCTACGGCTACGGGCTTTTGACAAGCATTGACACAGGTCAGTGCTGCTGATCAAGTTCTTCCAACGTCATTGTTATCCTCAATTTCTTAAATATTAATTAAAACGTTTATACTTACGAGGTGTTCGCCAGAAAGCACCTCCAGCAGCGAGATGAGGTTGAGTCCATCGCGCAGATCTTCGAATAGGTCGTTCACGTGACGGTTCACCTGGACAATCAAAGAATATTAGAATTTTGTACTATCTACGGATATTTTCATCCGTTTCTCTTCTCGGATCTTAAAAATTGTAACAGGAGTAGTAACAACAGCTTCAATACTGTCTTCAGATCTTGATATTTTTTGGAGTAATTCTGAGTATGTTGTATAATTTATTGTGCGTTTGTGGTGTAACTCAAGCAGAGAATTGTTGTCCTTACAAGCTTGACAAACTGTTTAGTTCCTAACGAGCCTACCTTGTGAGCTACATTGACAAAATATCCTGTTGAACTATGTACTCCAGCTATTTCTTTTACTTTTATCACTGTAATAAATACTTCTAAGCCTACAAATAATGCGCTATAGTGAACTAAGGAATAACTAGTAAAATCAACAATGATGTTAATGTTAATAAATTAACAATAAACAGCCAAATTAATAAGTGAAGCCTAAAAACAACAACAAACAAAAACAAACCTAATAAAAGAGATACTTCAAACGATCAACTAGAATGTACAGAAAAAGAAATAGTACGAAAGCAAAATACGTAGAGACAAAAAAAACGCTGAAAAAAAAAACAGTGACGATAAATAAACTGCATGCCTTAATCAGAAAGACGTTACTAGAAACTGTGCTATGAGTAAACTAAATCAATAAGGGGAAGGCAAAGTCAAAATATTGAAACAGCCCCATTTTTGTCATAACATTTGACGAAAACGGTTTTGTATGTACTACCTCATTATTTAAGAAATCAATATTGCCCTAGTCTAGCTGGCCTCTGTAGAATACTGACCTAGATACAAGTCTCATCAAATATAAGGATTATATAAAATATTAGAAATACATTTTTTCATAATTTTTTCACAATTACAGTATTGCTGGAAACTTCCATTTTGTAAAAACGCTTTACTAAGATAACATTTTAATCAAATACAGAAGATGTCATGAAAGCTAGGAAATATGCCAGAAAGGAGTATTCTTTTAAAGTTGCTGAGAACTCCCAATTTGGTACACTGATATTAAACCCGATATTAGAAGTCTCTAATCTAATCCATAAGTTGTTATATTGTATAGTTTATTCACAAACAAGCGTGCACCACCGTCGCTTACTGCATCATCGCTTACCATCAGTTGAGATAGTGTATAAACGCGAGCGAGCTTCGATAGTATTAAGAACTAGAAATTAAGATACGCAATGGAACTAGTAGACTGCTGATTCGGATCAAAAATTAAAAAAAGTGTAAATCCCAATAGCTTTTAATAAAATATTTCAATTTCCATTGCCTTCCCCTAATTCAAAACGAGAACAACTAAGCAACATAACAACAACAAGCCACAACGAACTTACTTGCTGTGGTGGACAACATGGTTGGTTGTTGATCACCTCGCAGACGTGAAGACGTGTGTAGGTCTGTCCGAGCAGCGTTGGACAAAGTAACGTTAACACCTGGATGAGAACATGAGTGAACACAGACCTAACACAAGGTTGGAGACAATGTGACAAAATACACATTATGATAATGTTATATGTTCAGATCAAGAAACTGTTCTATATAATAGGTATGTCGAATTAAATACAGATTTAACGATGAAATCAAAAAGGGAAATCAAATTATACTTAGGGATTTTCTCAATTTTAAGACCGTTATTGAACTGTTGAAATTAAAACAAAGATAAGCATCCGATATGGTCATCATTACTTACTTTAAAACTCGGATTTTGTAACAGAACGAGAAGTATAATTTAATAACGTAAAAGAAATTAGACTTTTATGTTTTCTCGCGTGATAGCTTGGTCAGCACATGAAATTAGGGTATTAAATTGCAAGTAAAGCATTTATAGTAAAGTCAGGTAATACAGTTGAAAACGCATTACCACCTTTTTCTTCTTATTACAATCATTTCTCTTTCAACATTCATGAATTAGAATGTTTGGTTCATTCAAGAAATCCAGTTACAGTTTTATGTTTTCATTAAAGACACGATTGTATTTACTATGCCTGAAACTGGGACAGGATGTGGAGTTAAATACATTTTGTCACATTGTAACGCTCAGTTTATTAACTTCGACATGTTTAGAAATATTAGAATTGTAATCTTAAGCCAATTTTAGCTTACCTGCTTACAACACAACAAACAAATACTAAGTAAAATAAACAAATTGCTATAAAAGAAAAATTGCTCAATAAGATAGCCCTTTACGAGTATCATGTGTGAATGTGTGGAAACTAAAATCAAAATAAAAGAACTAACAACTGAAAAAACTGGCGAAGAGCATGCAAACCAAAAATATAAAGATGATCGATCTGTCGACATGATGATTATGTCGGTACTAGTCCATCAACTCGTGAATAAAGCAAATATAATATATTTATTGATATTTGCGTTGAGGTCATTGAATAAACATATAATGGCTTACAAATGACAGAAAAACTATTTAATTTGATTTTAGGTGAAAATGTCTCTGCAAATAATATCTTAATCGCATCTGCCCATAGATAGTATACTCCGAATATTTTATATATGACTGAAATATTTTGGACAACAATAAACATTAAAAAACCAGTCATTGCATATTTGGATGAATTTATCACAAGCAAATACTGCTAAGCTAATTTATCTTAAGTTTTTTTTATGGTTCTACAGAAGTAGATGAGTTCTTTGACACGAAAGTGTGAACATAACTGTTCAGTCTTCAGAGTTGATAGAATAGACAACACAGTGTAAAGCTGTGTAAAATACTAAAATAGATATACTGCCAAATTTCATAACGTGTTTACTTCTAAAAATATAGGCTATAATTCAGTTGAAACGTAATTCAGAAATGTAAGGTGAAACATGGCAATTTATCTAAAGGAGCCTAAGCAAAAACAGACGAACTAACGAATGCTGTGTATACTACAGACCTTGAGATATTTCCAGTGCTGCTCCATTCCCAAATGACAAGCGATGAAAAATCAAACATATAGACTTTTATATTAGTGAAAATCGGTTTGGGTTTGACAAAATAACTTTGTTGAAAATTGTTTTGCCAAGTTTAAAAATTGTTGTCACAATTTGCTTAGATACTGAATACAAGTAAAGAATGGTTGTAAAAAATAGCACGGTCAATACACCCGATAGATTACATCAATTGTATGAGGTTACACAACAAGAAAATGATAAAGCATATTGAATGGGCGTTTCATTGTTTCTATTTATATACGTATCTAAATTGATATAGTTAAAAATAAGTATGAGTAGTGGTAGTAGTGTAGACGGGTAATTTATACTAGTTTACGCAACTATAGTAGCTGATGAATTGGTTGTCTTTCTGGTAATTCTTAGTTCTGTAGAAACATTTTTACTTCACCGTAGTGTTTTTCTTAGATTATATTATGTCATCAATTTCAGTTCCATCAATCTTCTCTTTCCTTAGTTTAGCACACCCAGCTACTTCATTAGCTTTAATTATGACTAAACACCTACTTAGCTGCTGTTCATTATGACTAGCCAATCTAATTAATAAATTACCATCGATCAAATTAAGTACCGCTTCCTTTTAGCTAGCAGCCATGATTAAATCTTAGACAGATGTATTATTACTCGTTGCATCTTTGTCAGACATAAATTGAGTGCCTAGATCTCTATCTATCTCAGCATCGAATTACTAGATAGACAATCTGTGCAAGATTGAATTTGCAACATTCATTAAGTCTGTGACTGTGTTTGCTTGTTGTCTTAACTAAATTCTAGATGTACCAGCATTCATTTACTGTATTTCGAACAGCTAATTTGGATTTAGTTAATAAATCGGAAAATACTGCTGGAATAAGACTTCGTTAGCAAGCTTTAACAACGCTACAAAAATATCTAAACAGTAATGATAGAATTAAAAAAAAAATTCTGCTCGATTTTTTTATTATATCCTAAAGATTAGATGGATTTGCGTTTGATAGAGATAGATTAGATCTTAATTGGCTAACTATTGACTACAAATTTTGTCTACTACTTTAATTGGTACTTTTCCGTTTCAAAATATCAATTTAAATAATATTACTGGATTTTCAAGGGTCATAACTAGGACTTTATTCAAAAGCGATCTTGTTCTTCTTCCTACCCTGACTTGGTCAGCACAACAATGAATTTCCTTATTATTTCCTCGCTTAGCTATCAATTATTCTCACACTTTTCATGCATTTTCACATAAACGATCAATTAGTCTTAAATTAAATCCTCTCTCCACATTAGGCTAGAGTGGACCCATACTGTTTATTGACTGGACATAAAACAAATGTTCCTAAAAGGAATGCACTGCTGTGAGTCATTATCCATGATTAATACTTCCATTACGTTATGTATGATGTTTAAGATTGGAAGCTCAGCTTGATGATTAATGCCTTTCAATTAATCGTGGAGATTAAGTGAATATGGATGGATGGTTGGAGAAAGATGAGTATCATCTGATGTTGAGGTAGGTGGAATTTTATTGTTTGGTTGACTTGCTTATACTGCAAATTGTTTGCAAATGCAGCGTTTTGTTCTTCTGTTAATCAAATGTTTGATTAATTACTGGTTCTAGCACACCGAGATCTCTTTCTGCCTTTAAATAAGGAAACATATAAAATCGTTCATCTAATATCGTGCATATCCGTCGCAAGCAGTCGCGTCGTCGTGTCCTTTACCAATGACTTAATAATGCAATTATATCGGTATTCCCGTTTATGTAAATAATAGCAATCGGATCATTTGTGAGTGACTACTCACAAAATTATAGGTTCAACCACATCTAATTTTAGTGAACCTGAAAGTCGCCCCCAACAACACACTTGAGATATCACAATTGAGACGTAATTATGAGGAGCAAACGCATTTCCTATGTAGATAATTGTTTGTTTCCTGCAGATAATGTCTAATTACTACGCAGAAAAAGTAAACGGTTACGCTAAATGGTTTTTTCTACAGGAACATTTTACACTCATGTACTCTCTGATTTTTATTTTTTATTATTAGGATATAGTAACCAATAGCTGATAATCTATTGGCGACAGATAACTTTATTTTACAAGATGACTTTCAAGATTACACTCTGCAAAGTTTATTGATCTCCAGTTTTTGTTCGTTTCCCCGTGTAAGGATGTTTAATGATCATATGCATCATCATGTCCTTTTAAATCAAAAGGTGTTAAAACTTCAAGTATGCATATGCATAATTATGAATAATAATGAATAAAATGTAGTAGCGTGTTATGTTACAGATGGAGTTATTAAACTAGGTTTGAAAAGCATGCAGCTTCTTCGCTAAGAGAAATTCTTTAAATCGTGGCCGAAAAGTCAGACATAAAGCTTTCGGAAATAGTCGAGAAATCTTTGAAGGTAGTCTTCTCATCAGATTATTAAGTGGGTAGACTTTGGCAATTTTCGTAGGCGTTTTCACAGGGATCTTACCCGATATGGTTTTAGGTCAAATATGACTGGTCAGCGATCATAAATTTAAATTTCAACACCCACTAAACGAAAGATTATGTCACCGCCTGCCATTTCTGTGATTTCACGGTTTTTTTTTCACGTGGGCCGCTGACCGATAGAAGGTTGAACTTTGAACATAGAATTCAATTTATTGATTTTTCTGACTGTTGCAGATATTTAGTAGAAATAATGGTAATGCCTTTATTAGTGCACGATGTTATATAAAAAAGTCGGGAGGTGTCGTGGGACACCCGCAGGCTTACTACATATCTTGCAGAAGCCTAGCGATAGCAAAATTGCTTGTCAATTATGCAATAATTGCTTTTCAATCGCAAATCTGTATGACGTATCACTGATACATAATACCGATTTGCGATTAAAAAGCAATTATTGCGCAATTGACAAGCAATTTTGCTATCGCTAGGCTTCTGCAAGATACGTTATAAGCCTGCCGGTTGAAACGAAGTTCCTTTCGCATATATGTATATATTATGTATTAATACAGAGCCATCTAGTATGGCCTCAAGTTGCAAGTGTCAAAAGTTTTTGATTCTTAACACTGTGTCCAGTGTGTATACAGTATGTTTAAACTTTTGACACTTGAATCTGTCTTTTTCAGGCAAAACAACGCTTCTTCGTTACGTGACGATATCTACCCGTTTTCTCCTACCACAAGCCACGTGAAAGAACTTCGTTCCAAAATAATTTCAATTGAAACACTTTCTGTGTATATTTATACTAAAAAGTTTTTTTTTTTTTGTAAAAATATATAAACCGAGAATATTTTGCTGGCCCGTCATTATCATGATCGACCTGTCCTAGGCTTATTCTATTATATTTATTTGTGATCGTCGCAGCATGTCTTCTTCTTCCATGCACCTCTATCAACCATCATCTCAATATTCACTCCCTTTCTAGCCATATCATCTTTCACACAATCCATCCGTCTTTTCACCTTCCCCTTCTCTCATCACACATTCACATTCATACTCAAAACTTTCCTCATGACTGCTCACAGTTCCTACCCGATATGAGAAACAACAGCCTCATTCACACCTTGCCGATTAAAATTTAAACTAGGTTCGTCTCAACTAAATTCATTGTACCTAAAGATCATCACCTTATCTCTCACTATCAGTGACTAGAGTCTTATTCACCAGGTCAGGCGGTCAGTTGCAACATAGCAACTTGATGAGTCATAGATAACATGCTTTGTTATGGGGAACGCAATGGACTCAACGCTACGGTATGTAAACATCTTAGTTGTTGTACAAAGGACTATTATTTTGAATTGTTGCAGTAAGGAGCTAGTTAGGTAATTGTTGTAGTTTGAGATTAATTTAGATTTTACTAGCGACTCGCCCCTGCTTCAGTGTCAAAACATCTATGTATATCTAAGTGAAATATTAATGCATTACATACATAAACCTTCTGGAATATATTCTACTAATAATAAAAACTGCAGCAAAATCTATTGTGTAATTGAGAAGAACTAAGACAAACACGAAAAACGACTTTGTTTTATACTATGTATAGTTGAAATGAGACTCGCACGGACTAGGGAAGCATGGCACAAAAGGGAAGGAGGCTTATACTACTCAGCAGTACATGATGATGATGATGATAGACAGTTAGAGATAGCGCGAAACTATTTGATTAGGTATTCAATAGAATTTATTTGATCTTTGACTAGTCTTTAGCCTTGTGAAGTTGTGATTTACCAGTGCACGTTGACTTAATGCAAAGAATTTAGAAGCAGCAAATATTCGTGCTTAACCTGCTTATGCTGACAAAACTTGAACATGAGCCCAGAACATCTTCTGCGCATGAAATATCATCGTTGTGTAACCTATATAAGTATATGTCCAAAACGTTTTCCATTATATCGTCTTCAAAAATAACCTCATCGCCTTTCAGAAATTTCTTGACCCAAACGTCCTACACTTTTCGAACAAGGAGCACGTTCACATCAAAAATAATCATTACATCAATGTATAAAGTTTTTTGTACCACTTTCACACAAGGTCCGATTGTGAGTCACTCCTCACTGGTACAGTACAATCTCTTTGTTCCGAATGCTATCATCGGCAAAAATTGCTGATGGTATCTTGAAGGCAGATAAATAAACAAGACCAAGTTGGGTAGAATTAATTATGTATGGATAATAAAGGCGAATTTCAACAGATGTGTTCAAATGTGAATGACGAAACTGGTATAGGGTGGGAAAGTGGAAGGATAACATTATTTGATGCTGAAGACGTACGTTCTGCGATGAAATGTAAGTAAATATCAAATGAAGTTATCACGGACAGTGACACTTTTCTTGCGTGTTGGAAAAGGCGCTTACATGATTAAAATGTACCAGGTGTTCAGAAGTTTCCAGGATTTTGACAAAACTAGTGCGCTATGGGAAAGTGAAAGGATACCTCCATTTGATTGAAAATGAAAGCGCCAGTAATGATGATGTAGTAAAGACTTTTATCCTGAGCATAGCAAGCAACCACCAGGGGTCCAAATTTATTAAAAGATTAGACGGTAGCATTACCTTATTGATAACGCCATACAGAAATCTCAAACCAATCGTGTGGTAGAAACAGAAAGGCTAGCCTTTATTTCAAAACTATACACAAAGTGGCAGGAATCGTCATGTACTTACTAATCTACTTCTACACACACACGTATCCAACGCGTAATGGTCTTGTTCTATGGGTCAGGTCTGGCATTTGCACATTGCCTTATTTGGTATGTGCAAATGTCCACCGTGCCCCTTCACTTGAGCAAAGTCACCGGATTAGGCGCGGAACACACTCGATTGTGAAATGCGCCGTTTTTGGCAGACGGAATGTGGTGTGAAAGATGAACATCTATTTTGGATATATTAATCCTGCACTGTGAGATTGGAGCAGAGTTTTTGGAGCTCGTCGTAACTATTGCATTTTACAGATTTTTGATTTTTGTAAATGTGAGAGGATTCAGCCCAATACTCGAAAGGTTTGACAGGAAAATTAAAAGCCAGCTAGTGTAGCTTCTTACTACGTTTTGGCACCTATTTGAAAAAAAAAATAGAAAACCAGTAAATATTAAAAGTAAAATGAAAGCATAGTGATATAATGAGAAATTTAGACTACAGAAGACATCTACAAGCAAGAGGCAAAAATTGGCCGTTGATCACAACATAAGTTTTATGTTCTCATCTCGTAAATCTCATACCGACAGAAGAGAAGTTAAGGCTGTTTCTTGACTCATCCCAACCCACAGAATCATTTCCCCTAACCAGCCCTTTGAAGTAATCGCGAAAAGCAATACAAATGTTTGTTCAATAAATAAAGGTGGTCTGCTAATAACATCCTGTTCGTTTACAGACGGACAAACGGACAGACATACAAAGGAATTCATTAGTTGATCTGTTGGTCCTTTGTTCTGAGGCAGGTTAACGACTGGTACGATTATGTTTGAGATACATTTTGCATGTTTAGTTTGTGAAATACGAGGATATTGCATCGGTTGTATTTTTTGCGAATTTCCGAAAGATTTAAATTTTTTTATTTATCTTGTGTATTTAGTACAGATTTACGGCAAAGGTAACCACAGATGAAATTATGTTGATCGATGTTTGTTTCTTCTTTATATGAGAAAAGAAGTTTTTGAAGTGGGAGAAATGGCAGTCAGTAAATCTAGTTTAACAGAATACATCAGCCAGTTATTGTTTGATCGACGCCTGTATTTCCCGGAAAGTGTTGGTCCCATTTCAAGTCATGATGTCATATAGTGTCGACCTTAAATCCATTTACCGGAAACACAAATTCCAAAGTATCTTTGAAAATTTCCTCACATAAGCCAGGATCTTACTTTCGCCAGACACAACCATAAGACCAAAGAAGCCGTAGCTCCCACTGCATTATTGAAAGTGCAAGCTGCAAATGATTGACATCTGACGCGTGGTCTGGATGCAGAAGGCGGAGAAATCTAGCTATGATGCAATATGGAAGAGTCCTATGTCTAGCTAAGGACTGCGATACACAGGATGTGTTGATTGATAGCTGATCCAAATGAGCATGCGCCACACGTAATTATTAACACATTTAGTTATATTAAACGGAGGATCTGATCACGGATATGAGTTTAATGAAAATTTATGAAACGCAAATGATATGTTTGTCACGGGGAATATATTATATATGTATATCTGAAGTACACGTGGCGGTAAATAAGTTAAATATTTCAAAAGTGCAGGGACATATTTTACATATATTTTTGTAATATATTTTTTAACAAACATTATATACATATATATCAACTGTATCATATCAAAAACATATCTATATCAACTGTTTTTAAAAGAGTAACTATGGAGTCTTTTCGGTTATTCCAATTTGGAACCGTGCACTTAAACGTGAACTTCTGACTTTTCGTAAGTCCCCATGTAGGCCATGTGTAACAAAATAATTTGAATTTTGGTGCTGAGTTCGGTTTGAATTGCTAGACAGTTTAAGTTACTTATCTAATATTCAATCAATTCTGTTTGTGTATGAAGTTAGTTACCTAAGAAAACCTACGCTATAGTTTTATCCCTTTTGCTTTTTTACAAGCTTTTATTTAGTTTCACTTTGTCTGTCTGTAATCGAATCTTGTAAGTTAAATTTGACCCACTTTCCGGTTTACGATTGAGCTGAAATTTGGCATGCATATGTAAATTGGATGACAATGCAATATTATAATGACATGAAGCCGATCTGATGATGGGAGCCGGAGGCGGCCATGGGAACTAAGTAAACTAACTAACTAACTAATAAAACGACGCAACCCTATCGAGTTTGGGCTCGTTTAATTTGTCTTGACCAGGACTCTGTCCTAGATGCTATCCAGATTAACACAAGTTTGTAAAAAAAAAAAAAACAATCATCGTTACAATCATAAGTTGCTTGGTCACCAGGGTTACGTTAAAAGGTCTCTCATTTTTAACTGTGAGCCGGTAACCAACAAATGTACGATTGATCGTCAAATAACGCGCATTTTCACCACAAATCACTAAACACGTTTAACGCTAAACGATTTTAAAACAACATTCTGTCTCTGTCATCTTCAAATGATTGAAAGAAACAAAGCGATGTTTGATGTGTGGTGAAAATGAGCCTTAAAGCATTTATTTCAATTAAATCATCAAGCACTTTTGAATGATCAAGGAGTCGGTCGTCGCACAAAACGCCACCACATACAGACATACAGTCACACAAACACCTGAACGTCACTGCACGTTAACAGAAGTAAGTCAAGTGCGTGTACAAGTATGGCACAGATCATTATACAGACAAGAACGTTTATACGCAGATCACGACCATCCAATGAATATTGACGTCTGTCCTCCGTCAAAGTGACAATTTATAGCACACGATGGATTTACTAAGTGAATATGGCGCTATAACAGTATACAGAAGAATTACAGTGAAGTAATTTTATCAATTTCACGCTCAAAAGTAAAATTTAATTTAAGCCAGGTTGAGACGAAACCCGTGTGACGCGGGACTCTTGACAGACGACTTTTGACTGTGAAGATACGTCTCGTACCTTCACAGACAAAAGTTGTACGTCACGTTGACGTCACGCACAGGATTTGCCTCAGTAAGATTAATCATCCATCACTGACTGACGATGAACGAAAACTTCTTAAGGGTACTTGAGGACCTCGACAAAGGGTCATTCTTATCAGCGATAGCGATGTTGGACAAATCGAAACTGACATAGGCTACTGAAAAGCTTACGTCTGCAATCCTATTGAAAGTCGTAGAAATATAAAACGCTTTGAAAACAATTACCACTTGTCCTCAGGCAATGTAATAGTCTAAAATCGCTAATCAAGCAAGTGTGGTGATTAATGCTCGTTCCTACTTTGTATCGGAGGGAAGATGCCATATTAACTATGACTAGATTCTGCCCGCGTGAAATTTCTTGTCCCCCCGAAGAACCAGCCCCGTTGCATCGCATCGCCTGCTCGCGCACTTAACTTCATCACGTCGTTTACTTTTTCTTTTTGCTCGATTCCAAAAGGTCGTAGCGTGATATTAAGGCGATAATATACGTGAATGACCTTTGGCGTCTGGGCGGAGCCAAGCGCGAACTCCGCGCGCCCCCGCACACCTACCCGATACCAAAGATGTCTACGTATCGCAGCGCAGATGTGCAACTTTGTTTATTTACTTGAACTTTTATAACTCGCTCTCTCTCGATATTTTAGTAATATCATTGCTCTCGACCAAATGCAGGCAGCGGATCGTATTATCAAATACGTGCGCCTAGCGCGCACATTTTTGATAATACGATCCGCTGCCTTTGAAATTTTGCGCTTTTCTGCAGTAATCACAAGGTACCTAGTGGAAATTTTATCTTTTATTTAGCTTCGTCTTTTAAGTACCTTCTCTATATCTAAGTAGGTAAATATGAACGTTAGCTGTCACTTCAGTTAGGTTTCTAAGTGATTATTGTGATTTGTAAAGTGATTTAAATTTAAAAAACAAAACTAGATCGTACATAATGATATTTTTATTCAAAAAATATACATAACACACATTACATTATTGACAATAATCTCAAATATTATTACTAATATCACAATAACATTATAATACGGACACAAAATAATCAATAATCATCACAATACACACAAATCAAACAAATCTTCATTAGCTTCTATTTAAATAAATTAAAAACTCATCAAATTGTAAATTTCTGAAGTATACAGATGAAAAGTGGATAGTTTTATGTTGTTCGCTTTCTTGCTGTTTTTTTTTCTCTTCGTTTTAAAACATTTTTCGTCATATTATGGTTTCTCAAGGTTCTTCTTAATAGATTTGATATTCCTGTTTTTGCGTTCCATTGATTGCTTCTTGAATTAATTGCGGATCTCTCTTTTTCTGGTTTCCAGGGTATCTTGGATCTACCAATTCAGGAAGCATACATTCTATATATCAGGTTGGCGGAAAAGTCTTGCACCAAGTTATAAGACTTAATGAATTGATTGATAACTTCGTGATTTACAATAATTAATCAGTAATGTAATCCCCAAATAACTCTATTACTCCTGCCCTAGTTGGTAGATTATTGATACCCTGCTCCCAAAATTCCGGAGGCTGTGCAGAAAAGAAATTGTCCACTGCCATTTTGAGGTTTTCGTAGTTTTGAAAATTTTTCTCACGCAAATCAAGCTTTAGTGGTCGGAACAAGTGATAGTCGGATGGCGCGAGATCCGGTGAGTACGGTGGGTGGGCAACCGGGTGCCATCCAAGCTCTACGATTTTTTGTTGAGTCTCCGAAGCGCATTATCATGGAGTAAGTGAACAATTACACGTCTCGGTCGTTTTTCTCTTATTGCGTCAGCCAGATTCTGAAGCTGTTCAGTATAAATGGAAGTCGTAATCGTCCTTCTCGCAGAGAGAAGCTCGTAATAGAGTGGGCCCTTCGCATCCCACCAAACGGAGAGAAGATGCTTGCGTGAGTGACGGTTCGGCTTTGGCTGCGTTGGTGGCTCTGCGTCGTAAGGAAGTCAGACGGCGTGCCATGTGTTGTTATCATAGAGAATCCAGCTCTCATCGCCGGTTACCAGATCTTCAAGAAACTGTTTCCGATGTGGCTGAAAAAGAAGCGAACCACAAATACTAACTCTGACTTGACGATGACTGTCAGTTAGTTGATGTGGAATCCATCATGCCATTACTTTACGATAGCCGAGTTTGTGTAAATGAGCCTCGACGGTTGAATGATGACAGCGACTCTTGGTCTCTGCCAAATCACGAAATACCAATTATGTGCTTGATTTATGACCAATTCGCCTTCTGTGTTAATTTTATAGAATGCATATTTTTTCACAGCTTCTTTGAATTATTTTTAAATGCTGTCAAAGGACACTTTATTTTGACAATTGTGTCGTCGTTAATCAAATCATCGGGTGTGGCTCCAAGATGTTGTATTTCCTCATCCATGAACGGTTCACAAGGTGTAATTTTAACATTCTTTTGTTTTTCTAATTGATCGATAGCAATTTTTTCATTTTCTTTCCCGTGTTTTATTGAACTGGCCTGAGATATAGCATCTTTATACAATATGTCCTTTACGAGATTCGAACAACTATTTCCAATTTTTACAAATTATTTACTCAGTGTTATATAAACTATCTATGTACATCTATTTACAAAAAAAACACTAAGCGTCCAAGCGCAAACAAAATTATCACTAAATAAATATTTACAAGGATTACTAATCACTGATCACAGCGTCCGAGCGCAAATGTGCGAAACGTTTCAATCCGATCTTACTATGCCTAATTCACTATCTGCGTTGTTACTTCTTTGACCCGAAAATCAGAAATGCAACTGACAAGAGCAAGGACAACGAGCGACACAACCTCCCCGTGCGAACGCTAGAGAAACACTGCCGCCCGCGTCCCCGCGCGCCGTTGTTGATATGATCGCGTCAGCTAATATCAGTTTATTGCTTTATTGTCACGTGTACATAACTTATCTGAATTTTTTGAACTTCAAGATTTTAAAGCTATTTTTTGTCTATAATTTGGTGAAAGAATGATCTAAATTGCTTCATTCGTTTGGAAGCAGTTCGAAAATATAAACATGAAACATAGCAATTTTGTATATTTTTTTCTGTAAAAAGTAACAATCATATTAATAAAACTGAACTTCAATTTTATTTTAAACTGTATGGCACACATCATAAATTTTTTTCACAGCATTTGAACCATGCGCTTATGAGGAGTTCGTTTTCAAAGTTAAGTCATAATTGCAGATTGACGTATCTTTTCACCTTAAATAACCTATAGCCTTCCTCAAAAATTGGTCTATCAAATGCAAAAAAATTTTTCAAATACGACTGGTATTTCAATAGCGAGTTCAAACATTAAAAAGAAAACTCTTCAGCTTTATTATTATTAGTAATAGATGTGGTCAATAGACATCGTGGTGATGTCTGGTAGGATGATTATGTCCAGCAGTGGACATAATCCTCGTAATCGTTATCTTATTTAGTCATGATGATGATAATAAAACTTTTACGCTTAGACGCCAGCACATCAAGCTATTACAATGTCAAATTTCTTTAATAGATTTTCAACTTTATCGCTGAAGCATTAGATTCAAGGTTGATTGGGAAAATTTAACAGTTTCGGGTAGCTTGATGCACTGGCGTCAGTACAAATCGTATTGCACTACCGTTTACCGCCTTTGTGGTGGAGGCGCCAAATCGATCACTTATGTTGCGTGTAAGTGCTTTAGAGCGTATTACAAAAGATTGGCGCACGTGACGTTTGTGCGTAAAAAGATTCGTATTTCTACATGCGTGCGCAGATTTGATTAAACGATTAGCTTGTCTAGACCGAAAAATACTGTAATACCTAGAAAGGACTACAGAATTCAAAGAATTATAGATGAACGGATTCAAAGACAAGTGAACTGTAGTTTCTGTTTTTGTGAAGAAAGCGTAGGTTTGTGTATGTGAGACCTAAGATATGTAAATGTATTCCCTAACTTCAGCCCTTATTTCTAAAAGTGACGTAAAATTATTGTCTGGTTCGTTTAAATACAAATTCATTGCCGCAATCTAAATTAATTTCTAAAATGCATTGCGGGGATTATTTCTAAATTAATTTGTCAAGCCTACTTAATAATAATCAATTAGTCGATTTTTTCAACCACGTAATTAAGTTTTTGTAATCAAAAAGCAAATTGTGACAGTTGGTAGTATTAAAAAGATAAAAAAAAAATAACAAAAGAAACGTTGTCCTTACCTTTTTGAGATGTTTGTTGACCCATTTTGTGAACGTCTTCTTTTGTATCGCGTCACGTTCATCTGGAAAAATTAAAGAAACACAAATTAATAAACAAGTAAGTAAATAAATATTATAAACTTATTAAAAAACCAAAATTCATAAATTTGTTTAAAATAAAATTGTCTCGACAATCTCTGCAATAAAAGATATTTTACGGCAGTAAAATACCCGTTTAATGACAGCAATGATGACATTTTACACATTGACAACATTGATTATTTTAGAATTTTTGACAAAATTTGTAATTCCATAAAAGTCCAGTCATTTTTATGTAAAAACATGAAAACAATTTTCTTGAGATCAATGACTCCCCCTACATTCAAAATTAAACATTCCAATAAAAACAATATTTATAACAATTTACTTCTTAACATTGGCTGTTTAAAAATTCCAAGTACCTACCATCATCACCGTATAAAAAGTGCACACTTTATTATTCTATCAATAAAACACGGCCGAATTAAACAGCTGTCAGGTCAACGAACTTGGGCTGGATAGATAACATTCTTATTTGGTCTATTAATACGTGAACTATTTTGGCGCGCAAGGCTGGTTGCCAAATTATTTGTAGATCGGAAGTACTGATGTATGGGAACTGTCTACACTTTTTACAATGATTGGATATTGGATACGCGTTTTTTGTGAGAGTTTTCGATTCTTTCATTGTTATAAAATGTTATTAGATTCAATCTCTTATGAGTAAAAATGTATGGGAACTGGTAAGTAGCGAAAGATTTTTTGTGAGATGGTGAATCAAGGTCTTTGCAAAACCTAAGAATTCAAATAATCAACAGAGGAAACAAGTTCGATAAAGATACCCAAAGACAAAAGTTTAGAGCTATGAAAAGATTCCGATAGTGCCGAAAAATGCAAGAATGTAAATAAATAACAAGAAAGACTTGCCTTGAAAGACTTGCAAGAAAATCTATCAAACTACATAGTTCAATTCCTTTTAATAACTACTAACAACAAGCTAAGTCGCAGAATCTAGCCCAACATTGAACCTAGATATAAAACAGGAAATTATCTAAGCATACCAGGAGCGAATGAGACGGAAGAGCTTTGCGATATCTTAATTAAGCGTGGCGATGGCTCATTAAAATGTTTAGCGTACCAGGCTGTCATGCCGACCAAGTATGGTCGCCGACTTAGAGCTATGACTATGTTGAATGTAGATTAGAAAGATTGATTGCAGATATTTGTCTGTATATGTTTTGATGAAGCAAATATTATGGTGCGATGTGTTAAGGAATAAGTCGAGTGATTGCGATTGATTCGGATTACAATGAGGATACTGAAATGCTTAGATTTGGAGCAAATAAGGTTAAAAACAATAACTGACGAGAACATCAGAAAGAGGACAATAACGTAGGCAAGATCTAGAACAGTTTAGAAACAACGAAAGAAGAAGAACAATATAACAATAGTTTCTTACAAACTATTACTAGGTTAATCCTACTAATCCGAACGATATCATTCTTTCAGCAACAGTAGAAGATAGGACGTTATCCAGTTTGGGTAAGACGTGAAGAGATAGTGTAATTTTCTCATTCAACCACGGCAAAGCTCCAACTAAGTGCGTAACAAGCAAGTTCAGTGTAAATAGATAACCATAAAAAATTTGTATTCTGGCGCTAACCATGCTTATTGGTTGACATGGAAGCAAATCAATTACTGTACTTATGTTACTTCCAATTCAACACGCACCTAATGATGTAGTATACACCCTTGACAAATAACTGGTATGTTTTTATTGAAGTGTTAAGTGGAGATGGTGTTATTTTGATTACCCGCTAAAATAAGTTTTTGGATGTTCTCGGAGCTTTGTCCAAAACATAAGGCTCATCAATCAATTTGTATTATATGATTATATGCGATCTATTAAACGAAACCAGATGGGTCAACGGAAATGGCTGATAAGCAAATTATTTTGGATAACGTAGAGTACTAGCTAAATGACAGTCAGAGCATCTCACCAAAAGACATGTGATGTGGTTGTACTAGGTGACTATAAAATAAAAGGAGCTTCAGTAGCATCAACATTAATACAAATAAATAGGTCAAAGTTACTATGCAAAAAGTAGTACTCGTATTTTATAATAGAATGTAATCAAGAATGAGTGAAGAAGTGGTGCAAGAAGCTCTTTAACTTTACGAAGATTAACCAGGGGAACAAGTTTCGAAACAGTTCTCACACTTATACTCAAGAGCTCATATGTCGGCATCGAGTGCTGCCTCTGTTAGCAGTTTTCGCGAATGTAATTGACAGAGTTATCAAATGAGAGCGCGATTGTGTTATGATGAGTGATGCCAAACGTACAGGCGCCGGCGCCGGCGCCTGTAAATACTAAATAGTCAGTATTTTAAATGATGTTTTAGTACGTGTAGTAGATTTGATTTTTTTAATTATCTGATTGGTTTAAACTTCAATTTATAGGTACTACTGTAGCAGCAGTACCTAACTGAAATCTTTCGATCAACACATTTCTTTCGCAATTAATTGCTGAGGATAGACAGCGAACGTGAATTGGGCTCTTCCAAAGTAACGCCACAAACGTCAGATATCAGCCCGATACATATCTTTAGGAAAAAAATATAATCAGGGATTTATGACAACAAATATACAATAACTCGTACACAGTAAGCCGCAATCACAAAACTGAGAAAACAGGATCTAACAGAATCCCTCAACAAATTCGTCACCAAGTCGGCCACAGCCTTGACAGTCGGACCAGACAACTGGATAATACCAGAAAAACTACAAGTGATGTAAAGCGATCAATATCCACTGTCACACACTAAATAGATTAACAGCAGATATGGGTGCCGATTCTGTTGTACACAAACTAAACTTAATTTAGGCTATTGCTAACTTTTTCTCTCTAATAAAACAAGAAAGAGACGGACATAAATTAGAGCTGTCAAATTTAGGTGTAACTAATATTTCCATACAAATTCAGACGACACGTAAAAGCTGGGTGAAGCGCAAGGCGTAAACTACTATGACATCTCTAACTTAGTTCTTTGATATAGCCGTCCTTTTCTCGCGCTGCCTGTTAGTAAAATATAGCGATTCTCTAATTTTAATTTAGTTATCGAACAAGAAAATCGGCACCATCTTCAAATTACTTAGAAATGTGCACTGTGCACTGGAATACTACGATTTGCAGGAAAAAAACGAAATGCTATCTCACTTATCCCAAGCTAACTTATGACTTCTAATTTCAAAAGTTTCGACCATATTTTCTCAAACAAATGTAAAAACAAATTCGAGCGAATAGGTACTCGTGTCACGAAATGACGATACCAAAGATAGTAACGAAGTAAAAGAATCATCATTACCTGATCATGAAAAGGTTTTAAGTATTTTAGGTTCCTTTGCCGTACAAAACAACAATACTGGCTCAACAGACCACAAAGATGACACTAGTAGCCTTGAACAAAAATATATTGGGGTTCAAATTACAATAGAACAGAGTGTAGCTGGCTCATTGCCTGCAGTCAGTAACGACCCATTTCCCTCATTCACTCCTACACTATGCATTAGATAAGCTACTGATGCACTCACACTTATTATTGTTACATTTTTGCTTTTGCATACGCTTAGGAATTTATCATTTAACTAGCTTCTACGTTTGCATGGAATTCGGTAAGAGATTTTTCACTCTCTTATAAACGTGGACTAAATATACAACCACTATACCATTATTTTTTGTATAACTATACTCTGCGTTTTGGGTTTGGTTTCTAATACTTTTTATGGAGTGGATTCCAATTTTTCGTTTTGCTTATTGCTTTCTAGTAAGATTTTGCAAGTTCAGGCAGTGCGTTGTCTGTGTGTCAGTCACGGAACTACTAACTATTTATGTACAGACGCCATCACATCAAGCTACTACAATCTATCAAATTTCTTTAAATAGATTTTCAACTTTATCGCTAAAGCATTAGATTGAAGGTTGATTGGGAAAATTTGACAGTTTCGAGTAGCTTGACCTGCTAACGTCTGTACAATAAATCAAGAAACAAAGATACCTTGACGCTTAAATAATAAACCACAGCATTTTATTTCTGCAAGGACAGCCGATGGACAGACAACGTCTCTTTATGTAAGAACAGAAGAGCGATATGGAAGTAACTGCTTTGGGATTGGGACGCCAGCCAATGACAAACCCAGTTGTGTGGCAGCAAAGAATTGACACCAACCTGAAAACATTCAACTACTCCAGCGCTTGCTCTGATTTACGGCCAATAAAAGCCAACGTCCATTCACGAGCAAATACACCATTGTCCAGCATTGCACAAGTATACGCAAGTGCATCGCTCTCTCACCAATCGTGTTGATTGAATTGAACATGCTTCACGACTTCGCATTAGTTGCGGGCATTCACACGGTATACTGGATAAGTTACGTAAATGCGTCACCAGAATATTGCAGCAAACTGAACTGAAAATAATTTAATCCTGCAGTTATTCTGTAGAATCACTCTGTGAGTGCGGGTTATAGGGAATAGAATTAGCTAAATTTTGAAATAGAAACGATTATTGGGATCTTCGTAACCCTCAGACATGAAGATAAAGAAATAGTAGCACGAATTTAACGTGAGGATTCTAATTTTTGCTATTGTATTTGGGAGATGGTTTTTGAATGGGAGGTATCATGATTCAGACAGAAAACTACACACATATGGAAGGAAATCTTTATTTCTGGCTAAAAACAATGAGAAAGATGTTGCTAGGAGTTGGACAGGGTCGGAAGCAAAGCAAATATAACTGATTATAGGATAATATAGTACATGTACTGTGTAGGTATGCTTCGATTACATAATAAGCGCATCGTACATTGTGTGATCTAGGTTGGAATTCAGTACAGCTTTATTGTTAATCTGTGTCCACATGTATTTAGGCGAGACATTTAGTGCACCTGCTCCACTACACGTGAGCTCAATGTAACAATCAGTGATTGCATCAACGGATATCATTCCACCTGATATGTTGATAAACATTCCGCGTCATTCGTTATGTTTTGCAAAGATAATAAAAGTATAAAACACTTTCTTTTCTCGAGAATTTTCATGGTAGATGGGTGTTAGATGGATGGAATGTGTGAAAGATGATATGGCTAAAGGCCACTGAGATAAGAGTGACAGAGAGAATAGAGTTGTATGAAAGAAGAGGGAAGTACTGCGCCAACCAGAAATAACTTGGGATAAGGGCTTTTATATCCTTCGATTTATAAGTAATATATTCATATGCTCATTCTAATGTCATAAAATAGTCTACTATGATGTACAGGAACTTTAATCAAGTGCTTATTTTTTTTTAAAGCACACAAAAACATGGGTAAGTCTAACTAACTTCAACTTAAAGTTATAGTAGTGGGTAGTTCTCACAAAAAAGATCATTATCAATCGCTTATCAGCGGTCGCTAACAAAACAAGTACCAGGGTAATATGAAAACTAGGACGTCAAGTTGCGCAAACTGACAGGTGCTAGTGGGTGGGTAGTCCTTATACAAAGCCTTATCAGTGGGCGGACAATTACTTACGTCGAAAACTCTCTATCGCCTTGAGAAATGCAAATTGTGTACTGCATTGACCTAGTTGCTAATCTCGACAGTCGTAGCTCAAGTTATAATAATATTGTTATTTGTTGGATTGAGTCTTGAGAAGAAAAATAAACAATAATTTAATGCGATCGCTCATTAATGAACGTATGCGCAGTAAGTATTTATCAGTTTATTGAATGAAGATGCGACAATACGGCAGAATGATTTTAATTTAACACATAACGTCACGCACGCCTGTTTTACCCGAATTTAACGAGTAAATAACAATTTTATAGTGTTTTCTCAGATGATGGTTCCTATCTTCCGAATTCATCCCACATTGTACACTAAGGAATTACTACTTAACCCGTAAAAAAGGAAATCCTGCACCGAAGTTAGTCAATTTAAAACCTTTTAGAAAGAGAACTTATGGAAGAAAAGAACTAATTATATTGTATTTTCCTTTCCATTTCAACAGATAAATCCATCTAGGTATTACATTCATAACTTACAATTTGTAAACTATCTAAATAAACAACTTCCAATGGTGTCTACGAAGCCTAGATCCGACTTGTGTAATAGTCTACATGAAGTTTATTAGAGCAAGCATACTTTGTTAGCTCCTGAACTAAAAATATGCATGTAAGTATGTAAATCTATTGCAGCATTGTTAAGCATTGTGCTATGCAAAGCGATGGTTGGTTAGTGTATTTACTTTGTGTATAAGGAGCAAGAAGTGACAAGTGTTATAAAATAAATATGCCTTAGAATAGGCAGAGCAGAGCAAAGAAAATATGGACGGATGATTATGACCAGGAAGAAAGTAAACACTGAGATCATCATCTCTATTAGCCATCGCTATTAGTGATGAAGAAGTTGATATGGCTAAAAACTAATAGAGAAGTATGGAAGAAGAAGACATTTGCGCCAAACCCAAATAAATTGGGGTAAAGACAGGAAAATGATAATAGATACGGAAGAAGAAGACATGTTGCGCATACCCTAAAAACTAATTGGAGTACCTCAGGGCAGGAATATGATGACGAATTTGTCAAGTAAGAGCGATTCAGTTTAAACATGGAATGTTTCAAAAGAATTACGATTTCCTAATTGTTTTGCTAGATAAATGGTGAAGCCTCTCTTTAAGAAAATTGTCTGTATTCAAGTATTTATGTAGGTGTAATGTGTATCTATGCTTCCATAGTTTCGATAATAACGTCTCATTACCATTTGTTATTTCCACTGGAAAAATAAATAATAGGAAATCTACTAAAACCTCCTTTAATGGCAGCATCCCACACAAGTCATTAAAATATATCGACGAACGAATTATATTTGATACGACAAAACATGAAATAAGCACATAAAATGTTAAACGAACATCTCAAAATAAAGCTATAAAAGTATAAGGAATTGAACTCGAATTTTGTAATGGAGAAATTTTTGAGAGGGCGGAATGCTAAATAAATAAGGATGAGATGGATAATGATATAATCCAAGCTATGCTAAGTAGCAAGAATAAATACGATCAAACAGAGATGGAGGGCCGTAAGAGACAGAAAAAAAATGAGAATTCCTTTCTGTGACAAATTATCACCGAAAGGAATTCCCTAGTATTTCTCACCGGGAAAATATTTAGAACGAATACTATCCATTTCAATTTTGGAGGGTTATTTTAAATGCGAACACAAAATCTTCAACATGTAGGAGGAAATGTAGTAGAAGAGTTTCAGACTTTCGTTATGTCTTAGTCAATCAGCCCTGCTTATCAACTTTTGTGATGCACAAATCTTTCACACGACAGAAGAAGTTGAGAGAAGTATTCAAATTCAAACATTAAAGTTAAACAAACATTTTCATCGATTAAAATTGGCAATACCGTTAGCAAAATTTCTTCCACTACCAACTGCTATAGAACCACGGATTCAGGGGAACATACGCCATTTTATAAGCGTTGTATCAATTGGCACTTGATTGTTACTAATTAACCGATTCGTTCCAATGTCTTGGGGTCAATACAATCAGTTTTGAGGCCGGTGTGATGCGTTTAGAATCCAGATGGTGTAATTGCATCAATCATAATTTGTTGTTGCATTTATATGCATGATGATACTGTTATTTTTTAAGGTAAGGTCAGTGTGAGTTTATAGCTGGTAACAGCTGGATGAGAGCAGCATGATGTGAGGATCAAGTTGATTGGCGTGCGAAGGAGAGGCCTATGTCCAGCATTGGATTGTGCTGTAAGCTGATGAAGATGGTGATGAAATGGCAAGGGGCGTTCAATAATTACGCGAGGCATTTACGGGGGGAAGGGGGTCGAGCAGAATCTCACCCAATATAACGTAGGGGGGGGGGGATCTCGGCAAATATCATGTCATTTTTTTGTAAAATTCCGAGAAAACCGGGTAATTATTATAAAAAATAAGTATGTGGGTATTACAAAAAATAATTAAGCAAATGATGTTTATTTAAATAAATCCAACGCAATAAAGCGCATATTAATGTATTTATACTAAAAATACGCATTTTAAACATCTCACGTGAGATCGGGGAGGGAGGATCGTGAGATTTAGTTCGAGCTAGGTCGAGCCAAATCTCACGACATCTCACCAAGGGGGAGAGGCGAAAAATCGCCAAAATCGCCTCACATACTTAATGAATAGAATACAGGAAAATTGATAAGAAGTCTGTGGTCTTAAAATAACTTGGTAAATATTTCAATATTGTGCGTACATTTGCAGTTGGATTGGAATGTGTAGGAGAACATGTTTTTCAACTACAATGTTAAGTCTGTTCTTGGGATAAATTCATCCCAACTACGGAACCCTTCATCGTAGTCATATCCTCCCCTATTTGAGTGATTATCACAGACTATCTTTTTGGGAAAATAAGTTCAACCAATAAGGAGCCACACTCAAAGCTGTGTGTAGATGTCGCTGTAGTCGACTGTACCTTGTTTACCTTTCGTGACAGTAGTGTGACTGCCATTTATGAGATTTTAAAGTGTAATTCGACTATAATATGTACGCTTTATGACTGTGTCTCAACTAAAAGTTGAGCTCCGTAAAAGCAACGCAGCAACTGCCGACGAAAAAGCCAATTCGATTGAAAGGAAAACACTTAAAATATATGAGGTTATGATTGCTTGTGAGCTTTTTTCTATAAGGCCCGGACTAACATTCCTATTTTTGTATAGATTACGTTCGTATGATCGAAACCAAAACTTTGGTGCTGACTGCGACATCGAAGACGACACCGCATACCTATGTCCACCTTCTGATACATTCAGAGACATAAATGCAGATACTCCATTACCAATGATTAACAGACAGACAATACAGGAATATTTTGAAAACAAAGTACCTATATTGATTGATTAAATCTCTAGGAGTCTCCTAGAGATTTAATCAATCCTTTAGTACATGGATTAGCCAATATAGTATATTTTATGACACATTTATTTTGATGACAATAATTTTATTTTATTAGATAATAATCTCGATACTTTTGTTTCATAGATATAGTACCCAGCCTAAAGGACGGCTTCTTTACTAATGTAATCCTCTTCTGTGAAATGCGCAGCAGTCAACCGTGCAGTACTACTAGCCTTAAAGTTTATAATACGTAACGCCAATTCCCATTGTTGTCTGCCCTTACTTTCTTTAGGAAACAAATGTAAGTACTCCTCTGTTTTTACAAGTTAACGCACTACATTGAGGCATTTTGGACTAAAATTATGGAAAATAGGAAAGCTAAACTTAGTAGATTGCAAAAATCCATACAATTTGACGACAGATAATATATCAAAACAAGGTACAGTCGATTGTGCGCCATCTATCGTGATAAAAAGTTAGTTTTCCTCCCCATTACTATTGTATTTCAAACTATTAGGCCAATAGAACAAAAATACACAAAAAAGTACAGTCAGTATCAATATTAACTGGCTTTTTTTTACTATCCTATCTAACCTATTAAATTGAATTATGTATTTTCAAGGCATATAAAAAAAAAACAAATATCGTTGTCTTATGAATGAACATGCTGCTACATATTTTCCAATGTAAATACAATCATTGGTTAATCCATTGAAGGGAAGCCACCATTTGTAGGCGAGGGTCAGGCAAACATTACCTAAGCCAGACTACGATGTACATAAGACAACTTGTATTAGGTAAGGTTATCACATTCCATATATCTAATGTATAATTATGTTATGTTACTTTATATGGTAGATAGGTGTGAGGTATGTATATTTATATGCGATGTATAGTATAAGTGCGGCCGCTACTACGAACGAATACATATTATACATGAGTAATTTTCTTCAATGGAAACCGACTAATCAATGTTGATGACCCCTTTAATTATATATTTTTTTTATAATCGTATTTTGTTGTGTTGTACATCTGTCCTCATCTTAGATCTTCCAATGCCTAGATGTTTTTATTGAATTTACTTATTTAGTAATGCACCTAATGCATAAATTCGCCGAAGGGTTAGGCAGACGTGTACCAGTACACCCACTATTCACGCATGTTGGTAGCAGGAGGCGAGTTTATTGCCACCCACCAGGCACAAATCCAGACTGCGGGATTGCTACTGAGAAATTCCGTCTAGAAATTTACCCGACCGGGAATCGAACTTATTATTAAATTATTGTTTAAATGGCGCCCTACAAATTGTAAATGAGGAAACCGCGGGATAACCAGTGGTTTTCCTCAATTCTTTTTCAATTCGACAATAAAAGAATAAGAACGAGAAAGCTGTAAAAACATTTCAGGTTTAGTTTACCTATAAAAAGATCTTGCACATTTCCCGCCCTTTTTTTTTGGTGGGAAATTATCAAATAAATTCTCCCGCTGTGAGCGGAGCGGGAGGGCGTGTCAGACTTCTACTGGCTAAAACCCACCCGTGTTCCTTCAGTTGCCTGTGCCAGGGCCACGGTAACTCTTTCGAACAACCCGCAACCCTGGCAAACATCGACCCTAGCGGACCCCTTCAGCTAGTGCTGACATCTCTTTGAAGCGCGCGTGGTGGCTTTTCCCGACCTGGGTATCGAACTCAGGACCTCATGCTCGGCAGTAGCGCGTGCCGCCCGTGCTATTGCTGGGAATGAGCATGAGGCTAGACCAACAAGACAGTACAATGCACTTAACGCCCTTTTACTCTAAGTACAGCCCGCGGCACGTAAGTTGGCAAGAGTCGTTAGATGCGCAGAAGTCATTTTTTAGATCTCCTTGGGTCGCGAGCGGGACGCGGGGAATGAGGTAGCATCATTCCGAGCGCGCGATTGGTTGGTCAGTCGACCCTTGTCTCTCGCGTCGCGTCCACGTTCCATTCGCTCCCGAGTACACTTGCGTGCACTAAAATTGTAACATATGTTTTTGTTGAGCTTTTGTTACAAGTTCTTGTTATTGTTTTGTTTTAATTTTTAAACTTAGATAATGCCACAAACAAATACTATTTTACGTAGACATGCCAGAAAAATGGTTTATGACGTGTACTGTTACATATTTTGACGAATTATGCGAACATAAATGTACTGAACTGCTGATTTTTTTTTCGCGATTTCAGGTTTGGTCCCATAGTAAAAGTTGTTCATAATGATGAGTACAATGACCTCTTAAGAGGTTGTTGGTGTTTTACAAATAACCCTGTATATTTTATTTATTACTCCTAATATACTTCACGATTTCTTCTCCTTTCTTTAACTTTCTTCTAAATAGTTATGTTTAAAAATAAATTATGGTAATAACCACAGAATAACCACAAGCAATAAAAGTGACCATTTTTTTGTTGCAATAAGTGTAGCATGCGCGAACTTACCCCCACTACGCCAAAACCTTGCCAACTTACGTGCCGCGGGCTATAAGTTTGGCTACAATAACCTACATGCATTAGGGAGACCTACAGGGTGCACGGAAATTCAAACTATTCCTTGAAAGGGGTTATTTATACCAGAGTTCATTTCCAACAAATTAAGCCCTACCAACTTGGGGTCGAAAATTAATGGTTTCCGAGTTACGCAGGTTTTTAGTTTATTGTTCAAATATTCAGACTGGTTACCAAAAACAAATAATTATAAAATAACTCCTTCTCTCTCGACACTTATTTGTGATTTTACCGATTGATGATAAATGATTCCCATATATTGATATACGTCACGGTCAATTCTCCAACTGCAAATTTAAGTTTGTAATGGCAAAAAGAAATGTTATAAAAAAATGTTATAATAAAATGTTATAATTGTCAAATTTCATAATTCTAGGTCTACGGGAAGTACCCTATAGGTTTTGATTTACTAGCGAGTATCTAAATATTTCGCATAAATGGCCGTATTTTTATTGCGTTTAATTTCAACTTGATACCAACACGTGTTCCTAGCGAAAATCGTCTTTACAGACCGACAGACGGACAATGAAGTGATCCCATAAGGGTTCCCTTTTGTCCTTTTGAGGTACGGAACCCTAAAATATAAAAATATCTATAAGTGCCACCAAACAAATCTCATAGAATCCTCGACCCCTTAAGAATACATAATTTTCCGTAACCACAATCTCAACGTTAATGAACTGGTAAATAACAAGTACATAATACATTACGTTATATATTTGTTTAGTACACATGGCGATAAGATAACGATAACTACTGATAACGGTTATCTCGTACCCGATGTTAACCTGATAGTTTTTTTGTCAATAAATATTATAGTTGGACGTAGTTAAACGAAAAGGATCCAACCCACAATATGGCCGAAAATGAGTTGTGTATATCAAACCAATCTTTGTAGTTAAAACTTTAATATCATGAAAACTATGTCGCGTTTCATTTCGTATACTTACACAACTCATTTTCGGCCATTTTGTTGGTTTGGATCCTTTTCGTTCAACTACGTCAAGCTATTGTTACGATTGCAACATTTCCATTTTAAAGCGGGTTGCAGACCAAAAACTAAGCTATGCCAAAGCTAAACTAAGACAACTAAGATAAGCCAGCTTTTAAATAAACTAGAAATTTGTCGCGTGCACACCAACAACTATGCTTAGTTTGAGGTCTGCACACAAGTATGAAAAACTACGCCAACTATGTGAGCTAAGCTAGCTTAGTTTTTGGTCTGCAACCCGCTTAAGACCACCATTTCCCAAATGAGTTATTAAAGACTAGCTTCTTCCGCGTGAAATGTCTTGTTTTAACATATAATATGTCCTATGAAAATCAACAATACTGCATCTTAACATTAGTGAAATAATTTTCGGAATTGGATCAGAATTTCCAAAGATTACCCTTATATACAAACTCACAAATGTTACCTCTGTAAATATTATTGGTATAGAAACACTTTCAGAGACGAAACTAACACAAATGGTCTTTTTATGAATGTACAATCGACCGCATGTCAGTGGTAAGCAATGATATTATAAGTAAAGAGACGTAGATACGTTACCTACCCAACATTCGATGTTCAAAAACAGCACAAATGTCGAACTATTAGATGACACGTGGAAGTAGGATGGCATGTCGTAATTATCGGAAGCGAAAAAGAGACAAGATTACAAAAATGTGGCTAATTAGCCAGATTTTGACGTGCCACTTTCGGAGCGTGTATAACCTATCTACCTCTCTTTACTTATAATATCATTGGTGGTAAGTAATACTTTGACCTCGAGCTGGTCTAGCGTATTAAGGAGTTTCAATAGAATAGGACACCAGCACTTTAAATACTTGACGGCGCAGGAGTGGCGCAGTTTTGTTTTGTTATGAAGTTACTGGAATCACCAAAAAGGTCGGATAAGAGTGACACGTGACTGATGTCACTCTAAATCCGGCTTAACCACTACTACATACACGATGACCACTTCTACTAAGGACCGGTTTTTTGATACGTAGTTAACGCAACCAATGGTTAAACATAGCAACTACATTATTGTTGAATTTTGGCTAAATGTGTTTGCCAAAATGCCACTAGTTAATGAGTTTACATGAATACATTTATAATATGTTAACTCATGTATGTTTAGCCTTTCACATTTAGTCAAAATTCAACCATTACTTACTATGTTTAACCATTAGTTGAGTTAACTACGGATCAAAAAACCGGCCCTAGTCAGCGCCGTTACGTATAACATGGTAGTCGCCTCAATGTTTGTTGCTTCTAAACCCAACATTCAGCACAAACACAAGTTTAAGACTTACAAAAGAAATTAAGTGATAAGACTTTTCATTTTTACATTCAATTGCAAATTAATGGATTGAATGCTAGAGCGGAGTCTCTTAAGCCTAACACAAGCAATTCTTGCTTATTAAGATGATCTCCAAATCATGAATGCACGAGTAAATGCACTTTGTAAATAAAATAAACATTTATTATTTTTATTTTACGTTGTAGCTACGCAAATATTAATTGATTTAGCTTTGTGCCTAAACTACGTAAAAATAATTCTTAAAAGGCTCAATAATTAGAATACCCTGTACTCCATTAATAGATTGACTCTGTCGACATTTGGGTAACATTATACCAAAACTACCAACCCGTCTTGAGCAAGCGTGGTGATCAATGCTCGTGCCTTTTCTGTATGAGAAGAGGCCTTTGCCTGGGTAACATTATATACCAAAACTACCAACCCGTTTTGAGCAAGCGTGGTGATCAATGCTCGTGCCTTCTCTGTATGAGAAGAGGCCTTTGCCTGGGTAACATTATATACCAAAACCACCAACCCGTTTTGAGCAAGCGTGGTGATCAATGCTCGTGCCTTCTCTGTATGAGAAGAGGCCTTGCAGTGGGACAATAGGGTGGCATTATTGTGTAATAGTTGGTACTCGTATAATCCCTATGCATAGAGAAGGACATTTTGTAAGGACTGGCAGAGATCAATGACATCGATAACGTTGACCAAATTACTGCTACTTATACTGAAATCAGCTAACAATTTTACGTTCTTCGTAATATTACATTGAATAATCAGTATTTTGAGTTTCAATAATACATTTCGACTGTAAGACTTTCAAATCTTAGCTCCCAATGAGTCAGTGGTTTACGAAATTATCGTGGGTGGGAATGCCACAGTCACTGACAATTACTTATGTTAAGTATTATGACTACGTCTTCTTGAATAACATTATATTGTTGAAGAGGCGAGAGTCTTTGAAAGTGAATGTGGCTTAAGCGTTATAAAAAATCTTTAAAAACATTTTAATAATTCCGTAGCTGCGTAACTGGCCGCTGGACTACGCACAGCTTTACTCACGGAAGAAACAAGGAATTTAGAAGATAATAGGCTCGTTTTACAACTTGACCAAAACAATTAGGCGTATGACAGGAATTCGGTTTCGGCGCCCGCACCCCGCACCTATCCCCGCGCTTCTTGTAGTGACGTGCAGTCGTGTACTCGCTTTCGGCAGTGATGATCAATATCAATCACCGTTCCGGTGTTCCCTCCCTAGTTCCAATAACTTCATAGCTGTCATGCGCCTAATTGTTTTGGTCACGTAGTACACAGGGACTTAAATTTAATGGGCGAAAGGTGGGTGTACTATAGGTAGACCTCTGCCTAGCCTTTCGGGGATTATAGGGTTGGTGTTATGTTATATTAATTGTCATGAAGACGATGAAAAGTTGAACTTTGGAAAGATTTTTCGAATCTCAACTCCAGAATGTTTTTTAACTGAACAGACAGCTATGTTGCCAAGGAGTTTGTTGCGCCACTTCTTTCCATCTAAAGCACTAAGAAGTGGTGAAGAGCGGGCGTTTTGGGGGACTGTCTTATGTAATTTTGACGTTCGCAAGTGCCTAGTTTGACTTTTGATTTGATTTATGATAATGCAGCAGAAATCGCAACATCTGGTAACATAACACTGTTAAAGAAAGTATTTCTTGAAAGTGAACGTGAATTTTGAGATTTATAATATCTACGTAATAATTCATGAAGCAAACTTCTGCTGAAAATGAACCTCCTTTAAAGATTCTTGAAACGCAGCAATGCGTAAGACGTTGCTGTAACCTGCATAAATAATGCTGAAGTGGTTTGGTAATAATCACTGTAATTATAATCCTATGTGAAGAGTTATATCTTGCTGTCCACCTCACTGGAGACCTCCTTAGCCACTTGATAAAGAACAACACACAAATTCAGTTGATCTAATTATTCTGTATTAATCGCACATTGAAAACTTAGGTGAAGTGAGCTTTTAGTGAGCTGTCATTCCACACACATTGACAGCTCGGCACTTCACCTAGGTTTTCACGATGAGATTTTTACAGAATAGATAGGCTGGTCTAAAAATGTAAATAATTAATTAAAAATGATGTCCAAACTCCTACCCCTTAAGGGGTCATTGTACTCATCATTATGAACAACTTTTACTATGGGACCAAACCTGAAATCGCGAAAAAAAAATCAGCTGTTCAGTACATTTTGACGAATTATGCGAACATAAATGTACTAAACAGCTGGTTTTTTTTCGCGATTTCAGGTTTCTTCCCATAGTAAAAGTTGTTAATATTGATGAGTACAATGTCCCCTTAAGAGGTTGTGCGTTATTTAAGTTACACCTTGTATAAGTAACACAAATCGATCTATTAGTAAAAACCCACATCAAAATCAGATCATTATTTTTCGACATTAATCCGGATTTACGAACAGACATGCCAAAACAACACAAATAAGATTAGTAAAAACGTTACAATATAAACTATAAATCAATAAAGTCGTTAACTCATTTGAATTTAAATTAACAAGGTAACACAACAACAAATAAGAATTATAAAAAACTTCAAACTAGTTTTAACGAACATTAATTTGTTTTAAAACAGGCTTTGATACGAACTTAGTAAAGCAACAGCTGAGTTTCAAAGGTTAAACATGAAAATGAAATAAAGATTGCAGAATAAAGTTTAAGGGAGAAGCTCCAGGTAGCCCGCGAAATTCAAATTTTCTTAGGTTTTTTGCAATTTTCAAGTATAGTGTACCAGTCAGTAGTTGGTCAGTTTTAGGTTATAGTTGATTAAAGTATGTTTCGCGACCTTAACATATATGTATTTACGAAATTATAGTCAGTAATATAATTTCCTTACGTTACTATAATCCTAAATGTCAAGATTTCATGAAATACTCATTCATTAGGATTATATGAACTTAAGAGAATTGAAGATTAAAATGATTATAATTCTATAAATACAGATTTGTTACGGTCGCGAATCATACATATTTAGATCAAAATACAACCTGATACTGACCTGCAAATTGAAAAAACGTAAGAAAATTTGAATTTTGCGGGCTACCTGGAGCTTTCGCATTAACCAATAATCTTTAATTTAGGGCTAATTGTAAGAGTTCGAGAACACTTCTGAATTTTGATTATAAGAGTTGCCAATTATTTTGTACAACTTCCTATTTCAGATGCGGCAATTTCAAGATAGTTTGCATAAGTCCTCTCACTCAACTACAAATACAACTTCCATAGCCTGATAAACTATAAAAAACATCCTACTTCCATTTTTAAATCGGCTTATTTTACCACTATGTGTATTTGCGGAAGGATGGTAACCCTACAGCGAAACAGAAGGCGCGAAGAATGTTAAAACACGACTGTTGCATCTAAACAAACCAGTGTTTTTAATAACAAACATTCCATACAAATCCACACTAGTAAAGTCACGAGCTTTTAGAAGGGCTATAATATCTGATCAAGTCTTCATCAAAAACCTTTTTGGGGTATTAGTCTGTAGTGACAATAGCCAAACGACGCCCCTTGTCTAAGTGAGTCTTACCAAGGGTTACCGTGTTATGGAGGTCAGATAGGCAGTCGCACCATGTAAAATACTGGTATTCAGATGCATCCGGCTAGACTGGAAGCCGACCCCAACAAAGTTACGAAAAGTTTAGACAGATTGAGTATGAAGATTTTTTTTTTAAGACTTGTTCGGATATTTATTAAGGGCCCTTTCTCGTTCAGTTACATTTGCTCCTAACTTACAACACACGCGACACGCGCATTCTCTATATCCCACCACCACGAACCTGACTGCTGAATAAAGAACCCCCAGCATGTTGTACCTTTGAATTTGGTCAAGTTTTCCTCGTAAACTTGATCATGGGCCTCCGAATGTTCACCCCTGTGCCGTTTCGATGGATGAGGGCCTTCGTAATAGGCCCCGCCGCCGTTGACGCCATCTTGGATAGCTTCTTGAGGGTCGAAACCCAGTCGCTCCTTGTAGTACGCTTGTGTTGACATTTTCACGCACACACACTTTTCATAATTCGAATTTTGAACTTCACTTGGTTAGGTTTCGCTGTTTTTTTTTTTATGTTTGAGATTATTATTTTAGTGAGCACTTCTTTTTGGTGTTTAGGGTCCGAACACTGCTGCTTCGCGAGTTATTATGAAAGGATTCGCCAAAATCCAGCCACAATAAGCCCGTGTAAGGTAACAGAGGTCGTATTTAAACGATTCACCACTATTTTATCACGATCGATGTCATCCAGTTCGCTTGTTCTACAAAAGGAAAGTTGCAGAAACTCCTTGACACATACACTTATTGATCTTGACACGATTTTTTTTCTGTTATTACTCACTTAAATGTCTGCCTTATCGAGTATTAAAAAAACTTGTTAATGTTAATATGGCAACACTAAATTAAACGTTAGTTTTTTTTTTTTTTTTTTAATTTGGAATGCTTGGTTACGTTTTAATATTAAAATCCGTTCGGATACGCAGTCTGTAAAGTATGATTCACTTGTATTCGGTTTTTCACATAAAGCTTCTTACACATTTGTGTAAATAAAACTGGAAACGGCCTGTGGAAACAAAAGGAACGGATGATTTACATTTGTTTCACGAGGTCTGTGTTACCACACACAATAATGACTCACACGTTCTTTAGGAGGTGCTTTAATGATACTATTTACCATGAGAACGAGGATTTAGGTAATTTGGGCGACCTTGAATAAAAAAGTAATGTGACTGTACAAAGAAATACGTATTAAAAACTTTGGTGAACAACCTCTTTTGATGAAGTCAAGTCTGTCTATGCTCCGACCGCGAACATTAAAAAGACTGTATGCATTTAATTATTTGTCTGTCAGTGTTTTCACATTATGAACCTAATAAATTAATGACCTATTAAGAAAGTAGATTGGATGTTTTTAAATGTTAAATGTTACTAGGTAAATACGTGTAATATTTTAAGTATTATAATTTATAAGACATTTAAAAATATAAAGATATCAAGAACCATTAGGCATCCATTAAGCATTTTGCTTAATTAGTATTAGTTAATGGTTCTAGATATCTCTAATCGTTTTTTAATACTAACTAATATAATAAATGCGAAAATGAGTTGGTCTGTTTGTTTGTTACGCTTTCACGCTAAAACGACTAAACGGATTTGGATGCAATTTGGCACGTGGGTGGATCATGACCTGGATTAGGACATAGGATGATTTTTTTTTTTTATCTCGGTAGTACGTTCCCGTTGTTAATCGACTTTTGTTGCTGACTCTACATGTCAAACTGAGACACTGTTATTTTTAAGTCGGTTAAAAGTAAAATCCCACCTCCGTTTAACACGTTATCAAGATAAACGAAGCAACTTTAATAAATCAAGAACACAATCGAATTAATCTCGAATCGCAACCGACCTTCATGAGGCCGAGAAGCGTCAATTTGTCATCTCATAACCTCAAAATGTTTATATACAGCTTATTGCACTGCGCAGTTTTAAGTTTATTGGCGAAAAATATTTACGATACCTTAAGTGAAAACTGGTTTTGGATCGGATAAAATTGGTAAGACTTAACGGGTCCGGTTAATTTCTTTCGAATTATTTCAAGATTGTAAACGACACCGAAGAGTCGTATCGATTCCAATTACAAATAATAATTATATTCGTAGCCAATTTTAATCGTCTAAGTTAACCGACTCGAGAGGTTTCATACCTTAAATGTAGAAATCGAGACGGTTTGTAATCGATACAATTCGATAGGGTAAATAAGTGAATGCATTGACTTTAGTATCGCTTCGGATTTTGGCGCCACATCAGTCGGAAAAGGGTTTTTGTACCGAATTTCATGGTTCTGAAAACTACGAAAAATTCTAATGCCTTATTGGTTGTAGACGAAATTTTCTTTTCTAAGCCGCGGCTAAGATTGTAAGGTTATCAGCAGACTGCCAAGGCGACCTTGTAATACAACTCAATACCTAGAAATACTATTTAATCTGCCACAATTTCGTAGTCTACATCACTATAAATAAATTGAAACGAGAAAAAATCAGCACGTGTAAATCTCTAAACCTGTTTTTTTTTTACTGATTTGACATTTTGATTTTTTAAATACTCGATAGAATGATTGAACATGAATAACGAACGACTTATTACCATTTTCCCAATAACTTCCGAAAACTATCCGTAACTTTTAATTCCAAAGAAATCATTCGCATCTTACAGTATAACCACAAAGGAAAAGCTAATTGCATTACATAAGTTATTTACCTAACCCACAATCATAATATTTAGCAAATCGAAATAAAATCTGGTGCGTCAGAGCAATTTTACGGATAAACTCGCGTGCAATCTCTAGCGTAATACAATGGCGACTTTAATCTAGATTTTTTGCAAACCTTGCTCCATTAGCTAGCAAAACTAGTTGTGCGGAATAAAAATGGCTGATTATAGTGAAATATAGTTCTAGGTATGTTTTCCTCCTTGCTATGGCTGCCGGCTCTTGCGCACGCGTTAGGAATAGAGAAGAGAATTGCTGAAGAACTTTACTGTTAGTTGGCTTAAGAGGCTACCGAGCGCACAGTGGCGCCCTCATTGTTTGTTTTGTTATTTCTTTTAATTTAAAAAGAAAATGGACGTAATAAGCACGTAAAGTGGCCACCATTTCCCGTTTTAATGATCACAATAAAACTTAACAATATAAAACTACTGTTTATAATAATAATAATAACGTATAGTCTTGTGGAGCACAACTTAACGTGCTTATTTTCTGCATGTTCTTTTTAAATTAAAAGAAATAACAAAACAAACGATGAGGGCGCCACTGTGCGCTCGGTAGCGTCTTAAGAAAAAAAATCGTGGTATCATCTTTTTCAGCAAGAGAAATTCGCCAAGTGCGAGTCGGATTCGCACACAAAGGTTTCCATACCACTGTACAATATTAAACATTATGTTTTTACTTTAGTAAAAAAAAAGCACGTTTCTTGTAGGGGACTTTAATTTTTAACATTATTTAATTTTTATTAGCTGTTAAATACCGGCAATAGATATATACAATCTGTGAAAAATTCAACTTCATTCAAGACAGCGGGCCGTAATCTCATGAACCGAAATAGGGACTCTACCTATTAGTCGGACGGGCGGACAGCGGAGGCTTAGTAATTCGGATACGGAAACCTATAAATGACGTAGATATGGCTACTTTACTTTGATTTTGGATTAGGCTTAGGGGTAATCTGTGCTTAGGGTAAGATACCTACGTAAACAAAACTTGGCGGAAACTTACGCTTCAATCAGTCAATTGGTTAGGATGCTCTTTTTGGTGCGCATTGATAGCACAAACTCATGTCAAAGTTACAAATTACTTTTAACTTATTGTAGGTTCCAAGATTGTCAAGGACCCATGTTACGTTTGTGTGTAAATTTAAAACATAATAACAAAACGAAACTTCCTTGCAATCAAGTTTCACACGCTAGCTCGACTACAAAACAGGTTTTCCAACAATACGAGTAAGTACCCCAAATCGCACAGTGAGCTACATCCCGACTGCAGACAAAAATCCAAGGTCGGACGACCTTCGTCCACACTGACCAACTCGGCCGTGGGAAACGGCGAACAATCGTAAGGTTGGGGTGCCAGTTGCAGCGGAGAGAATAGCAAGGTTTTGTAAGCACTGGGTATATTGCTCAAATGGATGGGCTAGCGCAGTTTGAAAGACTGATCCCCTAAAAAGTTGATTAATTTCCCATTCTTTTGTTATGTTAATAGAATTTTGAACGTTTTAGAGGTGACTGATCTACTTTCTAGACGTCAGTCATAAAGAAATTATTTTGATGCGAAATTGTAACCCATCACGTAATTTTTCTGGGCCTTTTGCCAGTTATCTGAAATCATCGGTAAGCACGTGAAAGATTCATTCATCTATATAGAATGTGACGGAATCCGGTTGAAACTAGTAATCATCTGATTACAAACTACGCAATGACAAAGTAATTTACTCTTCCTGGCTTATTGCCAATATTTACTCGTTTTACTATCAAGTTGTGATTGTTATAATTGATTCATTCTTGTGAATGGATAGAAATATTATATTTAAATATAAGTACTATCAGATAACATTCATCTTATCAAATAACTCCGGCGTTTATCTGTGGAACAGACTAAACAATGGAGAATAAAGATTAACTTTTGTATGATTTCACGAAAATACGTCTTGTCTGCTATGCACCAAAATGCATATAATATATATGTAAGTACATTGATTATATATACGTATAGAGGTATAAAAAACAGGAATAAATATTAAGTAAAACAGACAATTACATAGAATAAAAAATTGTTTCTTACTAAAGTCCTAAAGACTTTGACTACACTACTAAAAAAATCTTAGCATACAAAACAAAATCCTATTTAATTGTAGAAATAAATGCCAAACGAATTATTTCAGTCAGTGGAACTCCACTCATAACAAGCAAAGGTCGCAGACAATGACATGATAGGGTCCGGATTTTCGATGCATTGTTCGTTTTTCAAATCCCAAAAAAACTAAGTGATGTCGATTTTTGTTATGTGCCAAGAATGATTTGTAAGAGGCTAAAAATGTATAAAAGTCGTGAAACGTATAAATAAAATCTTGTTTGATTTTAATAATAGGGTGACAGAAAATCCTTGTCGGTTTCTTCGGTCTGTTAAAAGAAAAGTACTTCAGTCCAAGGTAAGACAGTTGGAGATGATTTTGGGGTTTCGCAGATGAAAACAGTAACTAATTAAATCATGAGAATTTATTTAAATCACGGTTTCGGCCAAATTTTATTTTATTTTATTTAATTATTTTTGGAAAACTTACAGCTAATCAGACACAATAGTTGCTAAGTTTAAAACAAGATGATGGCCAATTACAAGTTTTCACACATAGAATAACAATTAACATTATACTAGGTAGCAGACAGTGTAATTTTCGCGTTCTGTATATTCGTAATAATAGAAAAGAAAAGTTAAGTGTGAAAGGTTATCTACAGCCTCGAATGACTTAATAATTACGAAGCAGTTGTTTGTCGTATTGTTCTTCTAAATTCCCAAACTAACAAGTCTTATTTACCACAATATTTCGTAAACGTAAAAATACTCATAATTTATAAAAGATTGAGTATTTCGTAACGCGTGTAATTATTGTCGCGTTATGACGTTACTTGGCACAGATGTTAATATAAAAGAGTGATCATGTATTTCAGAAACTTAAAACTTTTAAGTTTAAAGAAAGAATTGTCAAAAAATTGTATAAATATTTTAATATCGATAGAAATGAAGAATCAGAATAATGGTTTTTGTTTCGATTCGTTTCCCAATGAGGAAGATACTTTACTGGACAAACGGAGGACAGCACCCTGATCGGGTAACACACTATCAATCGGAATCTGAATCATTTTGAAACAAATTGCTAATGCATTGCTTCATATGTTCGAAAAATTTGCTCGACAACGTAAATAACGCAATGAATGTTGTTGAACTGTCAAAATGAAACAGATTCCGATTGAGAGTATGTTACGCAATTGCCCCGCAGAATGTTTCTCATACACACTTCGGCCGTCTGTTCTCGGAATATTTATTTAATATTTCTCAAAAAGAGATTGGTTTTTGTCCATAAATTCACACAATTCAAAATAGTAAATTAAGTTTATTTCAATTCGATTCGTGAAGTGTTTTTAGTTTATTTGTGATCGTTTACATCAAACTGATTACACGCCTATTGTTAAATTTGGTCATTTATTTAGGTAATTTGAATCGTACTTTTTCGTTTATTGTTTCAATACTGAAGCTTCAGTTTGGCTAGTTAAAAAATTAAATGTATGGGTATTAATATTAATTTAAACAATTTACAAATCTATGGGTCAGTCAAAATAAAAAAAAACCGGTCAAGTGCGTGTCAGACCGCGCACAATTTATTGCGATGAATTTATCCCAAGAACAAACTTAACATTGTAGGTAGTTGGAAAACATGTTCTCCCATACATTCCAACTACAAATGCGAAAAAGATCCAACCCACATTACACGGATTACACCTAATGTGGGTTGGATCCTTTTCGTTTAACTATGGACAAATGTAAGTTTGTACGCACAATATTGAGAGATTTACCATGTTATTTTAAGACCATAGACTTCTTATAGGTTTTCCTGTAATCTATAGCTATAGAACTATTTTCTGTATTTTTTTCAAAATTTTATGGTCAGTAGTTTCGGAGATAAAGCGGGGGAATGGTAAATTTTCGTCTATTTTCTTAAATAACTTTAAAATAGTTTATTTTAAAATTATTTAAAAAATATATATTTAAGACCCTCACAATAAGCCCTTTCATTTCTTATCGCACGGTACAGTTTGCAATTATTTTTTTTTTCTTATTTGCCCCTCAAAATTGACCCCCATATTCAAAATTCAATAATTTACATTACACGTCCGTATTTGGGTCACAGAAATACATACGTGTACCAAATTTCAACTTAATCGGTTCATTAGATTCGGAGCAAATTGGCGGTGACAGACGGACATACGGACAGACACATGAGTGGTCCTATAAGGGTTCCGTTTTTCCTTTTGAGGTACGGAACCCTAAAAAGAGAGATCAATTTAGAATGTGTCAAGCATTCTTCGACCCTCAAATAATTAAAAAATAACTACGCAATCCAAATCGTCCTCCACAAAAGTTTACCAACATATGTTTTGGTAGACAAAACACCACTTCATCCGGAACTAATATCATCACAAATAATTCAATTCTCTCCACTTCACAACACGTCACTTCATGCGATCAATATTCAGCCTCTGATATTATTAACCATTTGTATCAATAACACTAGAAACAAGTGGCAATATGAATGAATATTTCATTAAGACATTTGGCTCACATCTAGTTCTGAGCTGAGTTACACGATTACTGACTAAACGCAATTGTGGTAGAGGAATTTCCATGAAGTCTTCATAGATAATTATAGTCGCGTCGCGCCAGTTGGCGGGAGCCGAAATTCGTGCACTGACTGGACAGGTCCACTCCAATCTGTGTGGATCTTTCACCAAAAGACCATTTCGAAAGCTAATCTACATCGTCCTCACGTGATCTGATCAACATTATTAGCTCAGAATGAAACGTGCCGAATCATTTCTGGTTGCCTCAAACCGACCCAAGTGCAAATGAATCCAATCCACTGCCTGGAACAGCTCCACCAGAAGTTCGTAGAGCGGTGGAAAGCGCAAGTGAAAGATCCAAGATGGTTTCCTACACACGACACCCTTTGCGCGATAACATCCTCCTGTCACAAAGGCTGAAAAGCGGCCACAGCTTTTCCTCCCAGTGTGTCCTCCCACTCGCTGACAAACGGTCTAAGGAAAAGCTAAAGCTGTGGCGAGATATTGCTTCCCTACCCAACCCATTCGTGCCACCTGCTGAAAATCTCCCACATGAGTTGCCTTGGCTAACCTCAGGAAGGTCGAAGCAAAGACAACATACTCAGGTGGAGATTCAGAGATGAGCAACTTCAAATACTGTCTATTTGAAGTTGCTATTATTGAAATTTCTGTTAAACTGCTTAGTTTAGTTAATTGCTGCAAATAAGCATGCCAAATGCACAGGAAAAGAGTGAGCTAAGTGCGATGAGCCAATGAATACATAGAGACCGTCTCGAATCATTTGACTACTCTAAGTAAAATCACTGTTTTTTTCCCGTGCTCGGATCGAAGTCCAAGAGCCAGTCGATTCCCTCTATGCAAGAACCCTGCTTTATATTGCGTTAAAATGTAGACAGCCAAACCAAGTTTATAAAGCAGATATAAAGGATTGGTTACAGCAACTAGGCTGCAGAATTGACTTAGTCAAGTGTGCTGTCTCATTAAAATATCTACTGTATATAATGAGGTGGAAAATCGTCGTATTGTGCCACGGACGACGAGAAACTTTACTATTCAATTTAAATTCAGCAATTGTTAATTATTTATTTGCAGTTTTTATTCAAATGGTAATGTTCTTAAGACGTTATTGATACATCCTTCAAAAGTTGTTACACGGTTTGTTCGATTAGGTTCCAGTTGAAAAATGTACAGCGTGTCAGATATGTGTCGTCATATTTAATGGTGTGGTACAGACCATCAAACTGAATAACTTTCTCCATGGGACCAACATCGTAATCCGGAACACGCTGTATTGTATAAAGCTTTGGACGTTTTTAATTTTGATATTTTTGCGTTTTGTTGCAACCCCTATTAACCACGTTTTATTGCACTTATTCCGTCCGAAATTAGGACCAAAAATAAAGAAGGCCTGATATACAGGAAAAGTTCTTAAGCAGTGCGCAAATTTTCACAGGCTGTTCTACCCATGTATATGAACAACATTCACTATTGGACCAACTCTGACATCACGAAAAAAAAATCTGCTGTTCAACAAGCAATCACTCAATAAAAATATATGAAACAGCCGATTTTTTTCGTGGTTTTTGAGTTGGTCAAATAGTGAAAGGTGTTCATATTCATGGGTAGAAACACCCTGTGAAACATTTAGGAAGGAACCTAAATCATTTAGTAGATAATTTTAAAAATTACACAGAAACATTGCTGCCCACACCATTCATGCCAGTTTCTTTACAAGAAAAGTAGCACCATATTCGAACGTAACCAATACGGCAGTTATGACAACAAACACTAAAAAAAATTCACTTACTCAAACAATGATGGCGCATAACAGTAGAAAAATAACAGCGCCTAATAGTTAGACGAGTCTTAAAACAAATGAAGTAATTTTTACGACTTCTGGTCAAAGTCGTTAAGTTTTGTTTATGGATCTGTATTTGGCGACTTTTGTACGTGCTTCTTGTCTCAATGTTCTATGGGACAATTAAAGTTTTTAAAGAATTATTTTGACACCACATACATGCCTAGAACAATTATAATAGAACTTCCCCAACATCTCTGAAGGTCGTTTGTTGCAGAATAGTATAGTAATGTCCATAGTTAAACGAAAAGGATCCAACCCCCATTAGATGTAATGTGGGTTGGATCCTTTTCGTTTAACTATGGACATTGTCAATGATTTCAGAACATTTATTTGTGTTTCCCAAAGGGTTAGGCCGAGGTGCACCTATAGTACACCCACATTTTGTCAGTTATGTTAAGTCCCATGTAATAGACGGCGAACCTATTGCCATCAACCGGACACAAATCTTGACTCCGCAGTAGCGCTCGCGACCACTAGACCAATGAGGTAAACATAACAGAATATAACCGCAAAAGACCGGTTCATTCAATATAAAAATTATTTCACAATGAAATATCTGCTGAAGACATAAATCAGTCAGCTCCGCCTACCATTGAAGAGACAATTCCTTAAAAGCAACGACACAAGCCATTCACTTAAAAGACTACAGAATCATTTAAAATCATCGCCTCAATACCCAGTGGTCAATTAATTAGGTTACGCCGACAACAGTCGGCAAAACTCGGTGCTAATTGAAAAATTGTGTTCGATTCAGTAAACTGGTCGGCGAAATTAGTCGCCGACATTCTGCCGCCCACTGGTGTCCTAGTACACTCGGGAGAATAGAGTGGTTCGTTTTATTGAAAAACTGCAGACAGTTAAACTTTTGAAGGTTGAAAGGACCATTATTTTGTGGTTTCTAGCAGATAATAGCGAACTCCATCTTTTTAAAGCAAAACAGGGATCAGGGAAAAAGATGGTACCGGCTTCTCTTAAAGGTCACTAAAGTATCACCGAAGCTGAATAATACTTCATCGATACGTATCCCAAAATACTGACTTTATAAACTGTAGGTACGGAAGCCCACACAGGTGCTTATTGGGGTGGGCGTCCCAACTAAAAACGTCGAAGAAAAACTTCATGACGAACCAGCCATAGATATAAAATTCGATGACTAGTGACGAAATTAAATTGATTGATGCGATCAATAATCAGGATCACCTAATATTATCCGTCATACAAACTCAAAACGAGTTTCTTTAACCAATGAGTGTAGTCATGATGATAGTTATAAGGTTTTTAATAAATAAGTACTAAACAAATTTCAACTTTATCTACAAGATCTTCAAGAGGAAGCACAGATTAAAAGCATATCCTAGGATGTTATAATTTCCCTCCCAGACTTACGGAAACCGGTATAACCTTCGTCTAAAGAGCGTTACATTTTACATTGAGGTCTAGTGCCTTTTCCTTCGTCTTACATTCACTAACCTCGGTACTATCCGCTTTGAGTTAAATGATCGTTTGTATAGATATTTAGTTATTTATGGTCTAAGATTTGAGGATTTAAAGCATTATTTTAGGAAAATATCTATTATATTATATTTTAGTTTCTATCACTATCAAATCATAAAATTGTCTTTGGAAAATTTCGACATGCTCTAGCCTGTTTACCTAATATGAATGATATATCCCTGTTTCACAATGCTTAGAAAGGCACTATGTCTTACTCATCATTCTCCTGCCCTTGTCCCAATTTATTTGGGGTTGGCGCAACATGTCTTTTTCTTCCATACTTCTCTATTAGTCGTTATCTCGGTAGTCACTCCCTATTTGGCCATATCATCTTTCACACAGTCCATCCATCGTTTCTTTGGTCTTCCCTTACTCGTATAGCCCTCCACGTTCATACTCAACACTTTCCTGACGACATTATCCTCATTCCTCCGCATCACATGCCCATACCATGACAACCGATTTCCACACAACTTTTCAGTCTATGTCAGCACTATCAGCACTATGTCTTACTACCAAAAACAATTCAAAATGGAAACTGATCTAGCTGACACTTAATTACGAAGAAATGCTGAATTTGCGAAATACTTCCCTTGTGGCCATGATAGGTCGGAAGCACCAGAAATATAATATATATTCTGTATCATGGAATTATAAGATCCTTCAAAGGTAAAAGTTCAAGTATAGTCCTCAGTCAGGCTTGCGGCTTGTCTGAGTTTTTAACCATCCTATTTACTAACAGGTTTTTTCCAAGAAAAATATACACGTTCTCATCCCATACCTAGTTCAAAGCTTTTAGCTCGCAAATTGTAACAATTATTGTTAAACGAGTTGTTACATTGCTTGTTATGTCTATAATGACAGCAGCTGCCAACAGTACTTGAGTATAATTAAATCTAGCTATCTTCAAGCCCTGCTTCTCTTATGGAACTAGGAGAGTTCACTGTCAACAGTTACTATGGGAGATTGTGGCGACAATAAGGTTTTATCGTAGGCCAGTGACAGTTTTATCTTTATCGTAGACACACAATTTGGAGATGATTATTTGTGGTCCCGTATCATTTTAGAAATCTCATAATCGTCAAATGTAGAACACACATCTATTCGTATGACTTACGGTCGACGGTCGAAAAAATTGCCATAAGGGGGAAGCTCCAGGTATCCCGCGAAATTCAAATATTCTTACCTTTTTTTTTTGCAATGTGCAAGTCACTATTAGGTTGTATGTTGAAGTAAGATTCGCGATCGCAACATATATGTATTTACAAAATTATAATCATTAGAATCAGTATTACAACCCATTAAGTTAGTATAGGAAGGAGGTAATTCTAAATATCAAGATTTCATGAAATAGACATTCATTAGGATTATATGGACTTAGAGAGTTATATATTGATGAGTTTAATGATTATAATTCTATAAATACATATTTGTTACGGTCGCAAATCATATTCAGATCAACGAACCACACGCTACTGACCTGCAAATTGCAAAAAAACGTAAGAAAATTTGAATTTCGCGGGCTACCTGGAGCTTTCGCCTTAAATTTGAACACCACTGCTTTGGTAGATTGAATAGTGATCAAATGATCATAGTTTCTTGTTCTTACAAGAACTCTTGTGTCCTCAAAGTCATCCCAGGTAAAAAGAAGAAAGCATCATTTTATTGGCTTGTTAGTTGTTACGCTTGTTATAAACCAAACAGAACCATTATTGTTTGCTATCTTATAAGCCTAATTTTGTAGTTGCTGATTTGAAGATCTTGTAGTGTCAACTCTTTTTGTTGAATTCAAAAATATTTTCTCTATATAGGTATTATCTATTCCCGCTACAAGACTATTAGGTACCATAAAAGATACCACAAATGACATAATTGTTTACAAGTAAGGCCAAGTTATCTTAATATCCTCGATTAATAAATAAATACAAGTATTTAACGTATCTTATGTCATTCTCATTGATAACTCGAAAACGTTTCGATAATTGTTGAAATGTAATTGTTTTTGACCAAAATGAGCGGCCATGTCTCCGAAATAAGCTTGGTATTATGCATTGGAGTATTACCAATGATATTAATATTACCAATGGATTTACTTAAATGGACTTACAGTCTTATTTCCCAATTCTTGAAACAGATATGGTAGAATTCAACAGCTCGATTCCGTTTCTGATCTTGTCAGGTTTTTGGTAATTTACCAATCTTGGAAAAACTGACCCTCAATTACTGTTAATTTACCAATTCTGTTATAAGAATCTGGCAATAAGAGAATAAATAAAATATTGACAGTTGAACTGCAACTGAGGGGCGCGTGGCTTAATAATAACAGCCGCAAGGGGGCGATCTTCATGGTTAAGCAACGCTTGCCGAGGTCGTTCCGTGGATTTATTACATACCGAGACCCCTCCGTGCCACCGAAAGCACGTTAAGCAGTTGGTCCCAGCTGTCATTCGTAGATCTTTGATATTCGTTACGGGTATCAGAAACCCAAAAGTTTGACAACCAGTCTTGCCAAGGGGTGTCGTGTTACCCGGTAATTGAGTTGCCCAGGTCAGATAGGCAGTCACTTTTTGAAAAATTTTGGTATTTAGCAGCATTCGATTAGACTGTAAGCCGACCCCAACATAATAGGAAAAAGGCTAGGCGAATGATGAGTTGAACTTCAACTATTACAATGTAAGCATATGCGATTGTAATAACCAATAACACTGCAAATCTACAAAACATTCTTCAATTTAATAGTCAAACATAAAATCGATAGCATAATAAACATATTGACCAATAAATTAACATAAAGTCATTTACCATATATTTAAACACAATGTAAGTCCAGTTAAGTAAGCGATTTTGGCGTAAGTATATTTGAGTAAGACATTAACTCAATATTTATCACCATAGATGCTACGCAAACACATCAAACGCATGTTTTTGAGGTAGGTCATTAAAAAACTGTACGTGACTATACATACATTACAGCTGATTATGCATTTTGAAGCATGTACCTATAATTTGTGTAATCGTGCAATCCCAAAATGGAGTTAAAGGAATTAGAATACGAGTAAAAGCACTTGATTTCTTGACAATAGACAGTTAGACAGACTGAGATGAATACGAAGGATGAAATATATTTTTAAAACTAAAACTAGTCGGGTAATTCCAACACAATAACGTGAAAACCATTAACAATAATAGCCACGTAAATACATGACACGGTAAGAACATAAGCCAACAAGGTAGCGACAGGCCTTATACTGTGTACTGATACAAGTGAAGAAGACCACATAGAGCTACATAATATAAAAAATGCACAAAATAAAGGCACCTTGCCAAATCATGTACCTTGATTCTATGACAATAGAGCATATCCTTTGCAATTAGAAGTACTTGTAACAGCCACACATTACAATGCTATACTTATGAATGACATATTACTAGCCGCCTACAAGAATTTAGTTGTTTTCCTTGGCTCACTAGCACAATTAATTGTTTTGAATGATATATACAATGTTAAATCAAATCTACGACCTATTTTAAGCACTGCAACGTTTGTGAAGGTAGGTAGTTCATATATAGGTACATAGAAAATATAATTGTGGGTACAAAAGTATGCGCTGGCGTGAAAGTAATAGAAGAAGACGTAAAAGATATGAAAGCATTTAGATAATAAAACTTCAGAAGTCAGACTAAGAACATAACGATAAGAATGACGAAAATGACGATCCTAGTATTTATGAATTAGAAACATACCCTAAGACGCTTTTAGCAGACACTTCCTAATAAACCAAATGTTATTTTTAGCGAGTCGTTAATACACTCTAATCACGATACCAAAATATTTTATTACGTTTACTTATTTCCTTGTCTAGCCACAATATATCTGTTATATATAACCGTTTCTCTATATAGTAGTGTAAAAATGTTAATAACATAATAAATTCCTGTTCCACATTTTTAAAAGCCTCTAAGTCCCTAATGCTTCTCTGAAAGGGTCTTTTGTACGTAAAAAAGGTTAAATACAGTGATCGATATCCATGCCTAATAAATAACACCCAAGTGCAATGTCCTCCTCATAATGTAACCAGTTTCTGAGGATCATAATCCCAAAGACACCGTCAAATGTATCAAATTACTTTGTAAAAATTAAGCAATAACCAACTTTATTTGAAGGGAAGTAGGAATAAAAATATTGATGTTGGTCTTTGTTGATGTGTAACAGAATATGCAGAACCTTTTAGTAATGAGTAACATTAAGATGTTGGTGATCCAGATGAGGGTAAAGAAACGTCCCATAAGTAATAATGTTTGTTTTAAAAAGTTTATTGGATCCAATATTTTGACAGAATATAAAGTTTTAGTATTGTCTAAATCAAGCATCAATAAATAAAGCGCGAAGCGGCGAAGATAACACAGTCGTCAATGATGATAGAAAGGAACTCTTAGATTCTCTAAACTAAACCATTCCATACCTAAGCGAAATTCACAAAAACCAACTCCCCTTAATCATACCAAAAAGTAAAACAAAAACGAGCCAGTCTCGTGCGAACTAATTAAAATTTCTCAAGACGAATCACCTATTGTGCGTGACAGCGCAGCGTTTGCTCCAACGAGATCCATTCCATGACCATTGACCGCGCCACACCGTTACATGACATAGGCGTGAAATCACTTATATGCAGAACTAAACTTTTGACGTCAAGTGAGCTGTCGGCTTTGTTGAAAATGAATAATTTAGTAGCTTATCTTTTCTTAAACATATTATTTTTAGTATGTTGTATATTTCATCAAGAGACCTTACTGATTTGAATAGATTTTGTCTTAAGATATCTGCATCTTATCCTTGCATATCTTAAGTGTAGAGACGACTTCTGGATTAATGTAACTAGATGCATTCCTAACGCCATATTGACATTCTATACAGATTGCAAAGGTACGAATTATGATTTAGGTATATGAGGTCGTTGGTCTTTCTGGACACAATAAATCTCAAGCTGAAACAAAGGAGACATAGCCCCCTAAATTGCAGTCAGCACATTAAAATTAACCGTTCTCAGTTCGAATCAATTGTCTGCATTCAAATTCGGACCTTCTCATTCGAGTCAACAACCTAACCACAATCCTAATGAGTCCCCATTATATTTCAACGCGCGAACAGTGTATTTATCTCCTTTGCAAATGCAGTTTCTAAAACTACTTAGGCATGCAACTAGGATTACATCTTCAGATTATCAAGATTCTAAGCACACAGTCTGAGAACTTCGGTTACCGGTTTGGAACTGGCTTTTTCTTAGAGAAATTGCATAAGATGTGAGTAATACAATCGTCATTGGAACTGTGAATCATATGAGTGCATGATATTCCGATTTTGCGAGGTAAGACGGAAGTTCACGGAAGGACCACTATTTAGAGATTAAAGACCAGTCTACAAAGCGGAAATCGTTAAAAGAATGGGAATGACTAAGGAAGTGCTAAAACATTTCGGAATGCGTATTTAAGTTTACTTACATTGTATATTTAACGAGCGAACTAAGTCGTTTTTCCTATATTTAGAGCCAACTAGGAGAAATGTGTTACTCCATCTCAACATATCACGATAGTGTAAAGAAAACCGCATGACGTGGTCCCCATAGACCATTATGGTACTCTTAGTTAGTCATGGCATACTTAGTTAATCATACCACTTTTGTTGTTGATCTGGGATGGCAGCAGAAGTCAAATATAGAATCTATGAAGTACACGAACCGAAATTGTTTTTCTGTGAAAGTTAACTATGCCAGTGATGAGTAACCATCTCCTAATCTTTTCGTTAAGCAGGTAGAAATGGCCCTACAGTTTGTCCAAGTTTAAACGTATCATATCAAATTCACCTCTGTCATTTGTTTTAATTTTAATTTCTGTATGCTTACCCCGTTACGGATCATAGCGCAAATTGCGCAAGAAAGTACTAGAAGAACAAAGACGTATTGGAGAACTAAAATCAGTATCATATTCGTCAAAACAATGTGGGGAACGCACGGCATTCCGAGACCGGTTCACTAACGGGATTGCTGAGAGCCGGGATGCACGAAACGAGCATTTGATACGGTAGTCGTAGATGTTGTGATCACGTATTGCTGTAGGGAAGGTACTTTTGTAGGTTAGAGCATGTTCAAGCGCAAGACTAGGTCATTAAGGCCTGATCTAGTTTCAAGTTCTTCTACCTCATCGTTTTCAGCATAATTGATCTTAATAAGGACAGAATCTAGACTTACAATTGCAGAATTAAAGTAATTAACTTCAGTGATTTTAACCTTCCCATCGGTTAAAAACGCCATTCATCATCGTTATTAACTAGAACATGATAAAGACTATTATTACGAACATTAAATTCAATCGACGAACCAATTTGGATCAGTCATACATACATCATTAGGCTGTAAGAGTTTCTTACTTCATAATTCAAAGTGCAGTGCAATTAGAGACTTTTACAAGCACCTTTCACCTTTCTATAAGTATCGCTCATTATGATCACCATTGCGGAGCATATAGCTCGGAGGCATGAAAGTATCAAAACAAAATGCGACCTGGACGCCTTACATGTCCATATAATCGTATGTTGGCCTCGTTTCTGAATACTCCGGTGCTTCGTTATCTTAGCTGACTGGTAGTAGTTTGTTCAAATGGATTGAATTGTTATAAGCAGTATGCAGTAAATAATTACTTTAATGGACTCCTAGACTGAAAATGTCATATTATTTTTACTAAAACTAAAGAGATTTAAAGGTCAGACGTTAAAAAAATCAACGTGAATAAAAATGGAGCGTTGATAAAAAAAAAAGAAGAAGAAAACCATATAATTAATTGCATTAAAATATAATAATAAGTTGCATTAAAATATAATAATTTGCATCTGATTTAAAGTAAATTATTACATAATATATTATGTAAGTAGTATTCATTTGACATTGAAGGAGGCATTTCGAGGAAAGCCGGTCTTGCCAAGCCGGGGTCTGTTGGCGTCCGTTCAGATGCACTCAGAAGCGTTAAGCCAGTGTAATATATCTGCCTGTATGAACCCCTTTTAAAGAATTGCTACTCAAAAATAACAGCCAGTTTTATAGTGTAAAAGGCTATTTAAAAATCTAATATCATAAAGATTTATAGAAGACCAGACCAGCATGATACAAAAGGGACAAGGCTGCCAATGATAATGATGATAGATCCATAATAAGTAACACATGAACTAGTATTAGAAAAAGTAAAAACAAAAGTTGCACAGACATAAATGAGGGCAGTTTCTACTAAAGATGATAACGATGACAAAAATATTGCACGAATTTTATCAAAGATTACAATTATCAGTTTATATTTTCGAGTTTTATGCGTCACTAAGCCTAGGCTAACAATTTATGCATAACTGCATTCTTTAGCAATAACTGCAACATCAACAAACCTCAAATTAGTACAATTTCAAGCTCTATTTCTTCCGCAAAAAGAGAAAACATTTGCATTATCTAACAAACACAGAATATCTGTTTGGTTCGAAAAATATATCGATATGGAAAACAAATTAATAAACGATGGCTTTGTTTATATAAATGCCACTACTGTAATTAAATAAACGAGCAGTGCTAATGAAAATTAAGTAATCGAGAGATTTAATGATTCAATGTATATTAGACGATGACGTCCTTTCGGTCATCAATAAAAGCATTGTTTTAATAATTGCATCGAAATACAGAAACTTGTTAAAATAATATAGGATGCAAAGATAATATGCTATGCTTGTTAAAGGAGATAAGTGGCTGTTCGAGCGAGCGAAGAAAGACACGGACGAGCTGCTTAGGGAGCCCGGTGAAGACGGTGAGTCAACACGTAAATCGAAGGTCTAGCCCAGGAGAGAGAGCCTTAATCCTTTCTTTATTCCTTGCCTTCACGCGCCACCAGCGAACGGTCGACGAATACTAACACGAACGTACGTAACGGGTCCAAAACTAAAGAATCTTGTAACTTCTTCATGACTTTTAATTGAATAATAATTTAGTAAATGCTGTATTATAAAGTATTTTATTTAGCAACCCTTGCACACTACGTAAAGGCGTAAACAGTGGCTTTGCACCCAAAATTACAGTAAAATAAGTATCATGTAAGCCACTGTAGTACAACAGAACTGTGACGAAAAGTTTTGTCCATAGCAACCATACTGGATGAGTCGATTGGTGGATTGACAATCTAAATCGGTCTCTAGGTCTAGCATAAGTCCTGCCAATAAAATACCTCCATCGCTAATCTACCTTACGTGTTTAAGTATCAAGAAGCCATCTAAGTCTGAGCTAGAATACAGTACTCTTTATTACCTAACTTTCTTTTTTATAGCACGAGTAAGGCACGTGGGAAGTTTTCCATAGTTCTGTCATACTTTCCTACGTCGAGATGAGAGACTGGCATGCGAAAACTGATTATCGTATCATTATGGTGTGTAAAAGGGTCACACTCGGTGGCTTTTATATTTTTCTTTTTTTTTTGTAACCTGATTTTTTAACTGGTAATATTTTTTATGGCAATTCTTGCTTAGAGTATGTATGTAATGCGATTCCTTCCCATAGGGCAGACACTACAGAACGCCACCTGCTACGATCCTTATACATCTGGTCATACACGCACGCCGGTTGCGAATACTACGCACCAGACCTTTCTGAAGAAAATCACCATCACCAGTATGTATGCAGATAGTTACTCAGAACTTAATGGCGTCCTGCGAGACGGGCAACCCCATTCATTATGAGTAACTTTGGATGTGGTTTTAAATCTCAAGAGGAAACTGTTCGCGTGCTCTCTACCAAATACCAATTTAATTGCATCCTGGCATAAGCTTGTTGAAATATTAAATCTACTTAAACTAGAGAAACTAAAACTTAAGCCAATACATACGATAATGCTGGTGAAATCTAAAACGTATTGTAGAACTGACATTAGAACAGTTGGTCAAAGCCCTCCAGTAATTTATTCAGAGTGAGAGGATGTAGCAGATATGGTTGCCACTGAACTTCATAAGCAAATTACTATAAAATTAAAAACGGATTTAGTTAATAAATTACTTTTATTCAGAATGTACGATGATAAAAGTCATCAATTTAACTGAGTTAGATGAAGTTTAATTTAAATGCATTTTAAATTATGAATGGCATTTGTGAATGTCGTTCACAATCATGTAGATTGTATAAATAATAATATTAAGTTTTACAAGACATTCAATTTTGAGCAAAAACTCCATATATGCATATCATAATAATAACGTAACGCCTACTAGCTGAAAATCAATTGTTTCACTAGTTTTTTTTTTACGAGAGATAGTCCTTCTGCCCTTAATTTCAACCAATTCAGCTTCAGCTCTTCATTTATTTAGTGTTAACATTAGTTGTTTCATCACCATATTCACCGTCTTCCTCATCGTCTGCCCTTATCCCAAATTCCCAATTTATTTGATGTCATGTCTTCTTCATTCGTCCATACATCTCTATCAGCCGTCATCTCAGTATTCATCCTGTTTCCGGCCATTACAACTCAAAATACATTATAGTTCGCCAATTTCATTAATTCATGTTTAGTTTCTACCAGCCCTAGTGAGTGACAAGCGTCAACATATTCCATTGTGACACCTCTACAGCCGTCGCGTTTGAAATTAACTGAGGCTAATTGTATTTCAATATTTTAACCGATACATGCTTCGTCATAGTCTGAACTTTCTTATCTGCTTCTTCTTTTATTTATTTACCGTTGGCTTTCAAAACATCGACTTCATCTATTTATTCTCAGAATTTATCAAACAAAACTACTGTTCTTTTTTATGTTCCACAAATAATTGAAGAACATTTCGTAAAATTCACAATAAAATCAAATCAGTCTTTTTCTAGATGACGCCACACAATTCGAGCGGACAGACGGAATTAATCTAGAACTCGTTTAATATTATGCATTGATTACATTATATACTTAAGAAAACATCAAATACTGACTCGTCCTTCAACGACCACAAACTTGACATCATTAAATAAACTTTAGTAGTCATGTTTGTTATAAATATCACTAGTATCGTCAGTATTACGTCAAATCAGTTCCGCCTCAATATATCTGAGTTATATCTTATCTAATGATAGCATTTTATATACTGCATATTTTGTGAATTCACTGACGCTTTTATTTATTTATTTTTCAAGTGAATTTATGCACTTGATACCATTTTAGTTGTGAGTTTAAGACCATCTCGCACCTTCTTTTGTTTTTAGATTCACGGTACTATGGGCCGGATAAGTAACAGCGTTATTAATAAGGCCTAAGTGATTATCAAAATGGTACTAACAATTGGCCAACCCTTCGTCTCTTCACTAAAACTACAGTAGCTCTTTCTAGTTTTAAGGATATGCGTAGGACGAGAACCAGATTCATTCTATACTTTATCGGTGTGAAAGGCAAAGCCAAGTGAGTGGTAGACAGATATAAACGTTATTTCAAACTAGTGGAACAGGTCTCGCCAAATTGAACTGGATTAGCCAATCGGAAATTATCTCGATAGCAATCTAAGGGAGTGTTTTGACTGAACCACTTTTGAATGTGAGCTGTTAATAGATAGAACGCTTTATAGGGAAAAAGAAAATATTAAAAATGTTGTCTGAATACTAAACTACTGTGTAATAATACAGAAGTTTAGTATTATTGAATGCGAAATTGTAACACAAACACAATCATTATTATGATTGTGTTTGTTACAATTTCGCATTCAATAATTTATTTATCAACAGCAGAGGATGTCGGGGGAAGTCCCTTACACCTAGTATTATTCTCAAACCTCTACTAATATTTTAAAGAAGTATTTGTGAGTTTGTTTGTAAGTATCTTCGGAACTACTGATCTGATTCCGAAAATTCTTTCACTAATGGCAAGCTTACAGTGTTGCAGAGTGTCATAGGATTTTATGTCAAAACAAGAAATTTCAAACGAACGAAGTCACGTGCAGGCGCTAGTAATTATTTTAAACAATTAGATTGTTTTATGCCTAAATGAAGTAGATACAGTTTTTTATCATTCATCAACCTAACTTTGTTTGCGTATTTTAACCAGTTTTCCTAATATTTTCCTTATTCTTTTTTAGGTACAGCTAACCGCACATCAGTGGTAACACTTTGACCTTGACCTGGCCTAGCGTAATACGGAGTTTCGATAGAATGCGAGGCCAGCGTATACTGATTTGTTACCATTGACTTGCGACATACTGTACAAGCAGCACTATTATCAACTGTACAGCAACTCTTACAAAAGCAATAGTTGCATATCCTGCCCTCTAAGACCCAAAAAATGCAGTCAAAGTGACCCCTGCGCTGCCGCCGACGATGCCTTGGAAGGGGCGGAGTTTTGGGCCAATAAAACCTAATTCACTGTCGTACCATCGACACGACGAGAAGTTGCATTAATGTTTTCCGTCTGTACAAAACTTTTCTCATCTTTACGTTCAGACGCTAAATGATCTATCACTATATCAAAACCTTGTGTTAAGTTACAGTATTGACTTACCATTTTAACATATAGAAATATTTTACATACATAAACGGTACATAGATCATTATTACCTAAGTTGTAAGGTTGGGTTTCCTCTGAAAGTATGAAAGTGTAAGAATTTTGTCATCTTCATGACAAATGTTAATGACGTTATCTGTGAGTCAGGTGTATAAAAAAGATGTTTCGATCCTAACCGCTCTAAAAAGAGGAAAGAATGCGGCTTAGGATTTTTGGGAATTGTGACGTCATTAAAATCCCTGGCGTAACTGCGCGAGAGAGGATTTTTGACGGACAAGGCTTAATTTAATCCCATTATCATAGCAGACATTTTTTTAATGATTTCTTTAATTTGATCAACAATATAACCAAGAATTTATTTTTTATATCAATTTATTTATGTTTTTCTTTATACAAGGTGTAACTTAAATAACGCACAACCTCTTAAGGGGTCATTGTACCTACTAATCATTATTAACAACTTTTACTATGGGACCAAACCTGAAATAGCGAAAAAAAATCAGCTGTTCAGTACATTTTGACGAATTACGCGAACTTAAATGTAATGAACAGCTGATTTTTTGCGATTTCAGGTTTGGTCCCATAGTAAAAGTTGTTCATAATGATGAGTACTATGACCCCTTAAGAGGTTGTGCGTTATTTAAGTTACACCTTGTATATAACTATATACAACTAACTTCAACTGAAGTTGAAGCATATTAAATCGAATAATTAAAAATTGTAAGTGCCTATTCAGAATGTTTTTTTACCGTTCGTTAGCTTGTAACAACATCTGATTCATCTAAGCCGAAAATAATAGACTCAGCACAAAAAAGTTCGACTTCGTAAGAACGAACAAATGATTCACAAAAAAATAAAAATTGTCTAAGAAGACAATTTTTATTTTTTCTGAATCATTTGTTTACTTGCTCATAGGAATGTTATTGAAAATATCGCTTTGATGAATGAAAATTAAGGTGGTTTTATTCTAAATATTATGACAATGTTTTTCAGTCGAACCTACAAAGTCAGACACAAGTCTGACTTTGTAGGTTCGACTGAAAAACATTGTGCAAATAACGCTAAAAAGTTTGTTTACAAACTTTGTATTGATGACAATTTATTTAACAATAACGAATTAATAACTATAAGGTAGAAATACCTAACAAAGGGAATCGGTAATATTTTTAATTAGTTTTGAATTTTTCAATGTAAAAAAAGAATGACATAATTCTGACTAAAGCAGAAACATCAGTCTCATTGGATTAAACGACGTAATATTTATATTTATTTTATTACACCTAATATGTGTAACGTGACATTTATTTTCATAAATGTATGTAAGTACTAATTTTTCCTTAATATCTCTTATTATTACAACAATGCCAATGACATCATTGTAGCATTGTTAACATAATATTATTGAAAATAGAGGATTAATATCGGAAATGCATAGCTGGTAACACCTTCGGGTGTTACTAGAAATGTTTAATATAAAGGGTACTTATTTATAATAAATAATAGGTGATATAATCACTTCAAAGATGAAGTGATCAACACATGAAAAATAACGTCCTGAATCTTAAGGAGAAATAGGTTGAGAAATGAGATTAAGCAGTCAACAGTCTTTTTTTTTAACCGTAACCTACATTTTGGCGGGACGTCACCCACAAACTATTTAAAAAACGTCGGAGCAGAGACAAACCTGGACAAATCCACCGTGATCAACACCTCAATACATACAATACTATACATATATCGATTTCCCGATAATTATTTTGCAATTTACATAACACCGGTCCATGCCACGTTAAAAAAAAAAACTTTATGGTGAATACCGAAATCCTCGTTGTTTCTGGTCGTATCCGAATCAAATTCGAAATTCAAAACCTCCACAAGAACGTTAGCATTAGCACACACTTACACAGTTGACACGTTTAGTTTATTTTTATTAAAAATATAGCCCGCGTTTCGTATATTCAAAATGGCGGCGATAAACGATGGTGCCGCGACGCCGAGCATCGGCCAACTGATGCCGCTGCCGCGAACTGTCAAACTCGCTTGGTTTATCTGTGTGTGTGTGTGTGTGCAAGTATTTCCGTGCTAGTGTGCGACAAAGGCTTGAATGGAAGGCTCAATACAAACTTGGTAGCGGCGAGCGGCCGACCGGGCGACCATTGCTTGCAGTGGTTTGCTACAAGAATTTCCACTGAATCCGTCTATTTTTAGTTTCCAAGTTTATTTTGAAGTTTCGGCCATCATTTGTGCTGGATTCCGAAAACGTTGAGCCGTTTGAAGTCTATAAATTATGTTTTACGATATAAATTGGGAGTAACTAGGAAGGACTGATGGTCACAAAAATAAAAATAGATGAAAGCTGTGGAAATTGGTTTTTTCCGAGTTATGGGGTTCCACTTAACCAGAACCATGGAGCATAACTTAAGAGAATCAGAAATAAATAACATGAATAAATTATTTCATAATGATCCAATGTCAATCTTGTGCGTAGTGCGGAATTTAATTATACATTAACATGATACAACAATATTTTAAGCAAAGATTTTTAAAGAACGGAATCCGGAACACGCAATTTCAAGGAACTGTAGAATTGACAAAAACAATTGAATGTCAAACTAGATAAAGTTCCGAAAACCAGAAGCATTTGGGAGACACATTCCATAAAAATCTTGATTACATTGAATTCACAAAAAAGCGGCCAAGTGCGAGTGGAGGGTTCCGTACCACCGTACAATATTTAACATTACATATTAAAAAAAGTAAGCGAAGAATATTTTTCTTCTTAAATTTTAACAATCGCAAACATAACTTTGTGTTTCATAGTGATACTGTGAATTACAAAGTAATATTTTGCAGTTGAAGAAAATCGCTCATATTAAAAAAAAATCTTATGTATCGGCATTTTAAGCATTTATTACTCTACTCGATGAGTTCTAGACAATGACACCCCACATGAAAGGGGAAAAAAAATTAAAAATCAAAAGTTTATTGTATGTACGGTCCCCTTAATGTTTTTTTCGTTATTTAATTTTTAATATTTTTGTTGTTATAGCAGCCACAGAAATATACAATCTGAGAAAATTTCAACTGTCTACCTATTGCGGTTCATGAGATACAGCCCGCTGACAGACAGACGGACGGACAGCGGAGCCTCCGCTGCGGAGGGTTCCGTTTGGCACCCTTCGGGTACGGAACCCTAAAAAATATTTCGAAAAAGTTCACAGTTTTCACCATTTGGGATGTTAATGATGTTATCCTCATTTGGGTTGTGCTGACCAATAAATACACAATTGAATTGAAAACAGCCGCACGGGTCGTTCGAAGGTTAAGCTACGCTTGCCGCAGTCAGTTCGAGGATGATGGGTGACCATCCGAACACATGATCCGAGACCCCGCCGTGTCTCGGAAAGCACGTTATGTCATTCGTAGATCTTTGATAGTTGATACGGGTAGTCAAGTCTGACAACCAGTCTTACCAAGGGGTATTGCGTTACCCAGTAACTGGGCTGTAAAGGGCAGCCGCAGGCTGGCAGGCTCCAGGGAGTGTATAATTCTGATATTCTTACTCTGCAATCGGTTTAGACTGAAGCCGACCCCACGGCTAGGCAGATTGCTAGAAAATTAGTTCCACGTTGGTATAACGTTAGCTTCAGCAGCGGGTCCTCATAAAACAGATCAGCAGTGATCTTCTTTTTTTGACCATATCATGATGATAGATTCCTCATCATCATTCTCCTGCCCTTGTCCCAATTTATTTGGGGTCGGCGCAACATGGCTTTTTCTTCCATACTTCTCTATTAGTCGTCATCTCGGTAGTCACTCCCTTTCTAGCCATATCATCTTTCACACTGTCCATCCATCGTTTCTTTGGTCTTCCCTTACTCGTATAGCCCTCCACATTCATACTCAACACTTTCCTGACGACATTTTCCTCATTCCTCCGCATCACATGTCCATACCATGACAACCGATTTCCACACAACTTTTCAGTCACCGGTGTCACTTTCAGACTTCCTCTTACATACTCAATTCTTATTATATCCATTCGTGTAACATGATGATAGATTCCTAAGGTCTAAAAACAGAAAAGATCATAATCACCCAAATGATCCAAATGTAACAATCAAAATTAAAATTACCCTCAGATTTTGCACGTGTTATTTTAAAATCCGCATATAGCAACCCAGTCCTCAATGACTCAGTAGCGTGGGTAGATAAAAACTCGTAATTATTCTTCATAGGTTGTATTACATTGACAGTTCCAACTGCACTAAAGTCAAGGTTGATTCTTTCTCTGTCACGTTTAGCCTCATTCTTGGCAATTCTGCCCACACTGCAATTACTTTGCCTTCATTTGTAAGATTATGTAAAACTGTAGTATTGTTAATGATGATTTCTGCATGATCAGATTGACAATTGTGATTTATGTTACTGGGTTATTTGTTGCTGCAACAGGTATTTGAATATTTTATTTTATTTTATTTATTTGGGAAAAAACAGTTTTACAAAAAGTAGCTATATTACAGTCGAAAAAACGTATAACCAACACTATTGTCCACGAGGTGACATCGGAGTATGATAACGAACGCATGTTAAATGAGTAAAAAAATAAATAAAAAATAAAGTACAATATTTAGAAGAAAAACACTATATACCGACGAATCGAAGGAAGCGGATGACAAGAGCGACTCTTATGGGCGACTTGCAAGAGATTGTGAAACCATTCTTTTAAATTTAGATTGCGACAGCGCGAAAATATCAAAATCAATGAATTGTGAGTTATAGGTTTCTAAGAGTCGGCGGAGAGGGGCTCGCAGCCCAGCCTTCGTTCTACATCGCGCAGTGTAGAATAGTCGAGGTGCGCGCACCTCCCGCCGAATAACAGTTCTAGGTACTAAGTAACACAATCTATTCGAGAGCTGAGTACAATTAAATTTGTTGTTGCATATACCGTACAGCATCACAGCCATGATCAGTGAACGTCTGCAATCCAAGCTTAATATCTTATAATGCTTAAATCGGCATAGGGAATCCTTGTACGGAAGCACTTGTAGTGCGTGGCACGAAGACATTTTTTTGAACCATTTCTATTGCTTGCTTATATAATTTATAAAACATGTGATTAACAGACGGGAGATAAGTTCTAACTCAGCATCGTCTTGAGGACATACTAAATCCACAGGGAAAATACAGGCCAGCCGGTTATAAGTTCAATAGATACACGTAATCTCTAAAGAATTATTAAGAGCTGCACTGTCCTCAAAAGTTTACCAATAACGGGATTTAGCGCAATAGGATAGAAGCCGAAAAATTATTAGGCAAGATTCCAATAGAATAAATCAGAACGCAACCAAGTTACCAAGAGGAAGTTTTGTCTGGCAAGACAGATTAGGGAGCATGCCAAGAAATAAGACAAAAGATTACCCACTGTGAAGTTCTACTGGGAAGATAACATCCTACATGCTAGGAAAAAGAAACCGAATTCGAACGGGAATGCATAATAAAATCCCATCAAACATGAAAAAGAAAATTAAAAATTCTTGCAACTTTCTCCCTTGCTCGTTGAGAAAGTACCAGGATGTGTTGCAATTGATAACATGGATGATTCAATCCGGAAATATGTTGATACTGACTCACAAAGCCATAATGTTTAATAACCTTCAAATGTTTATAAAGATTGGTGGCAGCCCAGGATAAAGCTAGGAGAAAGAAGATGTTTTTTTTTACGTGCGTAGTGGTTATAGAGAAATATTAAAACATAATGAACTCTGAAGAGGTAAATAATGATATATTTTATCATAATAAATCAAAGATAATGGAGTTTAGCTGCTACAGCTCTCGCTTGAAAACATGATGAATTGCTAATCATTGAAGCAAATAATGCAAGTATTCTAACGGGCGCGTTTAGAAGATCTAAACACAAATAAGACTAGACCTACAAAGTGAAAGCAAATAACATGTAATGTAAATAATAATACGTTAAATTATTATATAGTATCTTTAGTAATATAAAACATAATTATTATAACGCACATTTCAAATAATGGAGGACATAAAATGTAACATACAACGTAGTCAAAAGCCTCGTACTCAAGCATATAAAATGTTGACAGTTTTGTTCATGGCTTGAGATGAAGGGTTAATAAAAAAAGGGAGGGAAGAGTGACAGGATTCAAGATGGAAGAAAAAAATAAGAAATCGCCCGAAATGTGCCCGCGACACTGCCATTAATATTAATTGCAATAATTAATAGTTGAAGTGTTGACTGACGGTTATTTTTTTCTTCAATCTTGAATCCTGTCACTCTTCCCTCCCTTTTTTTATTAACCCTTCATCTCAAGCCATGAACAAAACTGTCAACATTTTATATGCTTGAGTACGAGGCTTTTGACTACGTTGTATGTTACATTTTATGTCCTCCATTATTTGAAATGTGCGTTATAATAATTATGTTTTATATTACTAAAGATACTATATAATAATTTAACGTATTATTATTTACATTACATGTTATTTGCTTTCAAAAGTTGCCAATAAAACAGCGAAAGTCGCAAAAAAAACTAAGTCAGTTCTTCTCTGACAAGCCAAAGAACTTGTTATATTGATTTTTGTTCCCCCATGAATACCACACACTATAATCCTGAGAACTAACCTCAAACATCCAATAAATATCAAAACACCTAAGCAGACGAAATAACGAGATGGACCGAAAAAAGAAACTAAAACCTCGCGTGCCTCGGCTAAAAATATATAAAATGGATTCCAGGTAATCCTTTGATTAATTTTTGAGATATTACCTTGATGCAACGGTTTGGCCGAAATCTAATGGTATAATATTGCTGCGTTTTTGTTTGTTTTGGCATTTTCGTGTCAGATCGAGGTTACTTACTATAAGGTGGTTTAATTCTCTTTGCTCTTAGGTGATTCCGAGTTACCGCAGGTGCTGTTTCGCAAAACTTGGTGAAGATGGTCAGTATCTTCTTTTGCAGCAATTAAAGCACTACCAGTTCGGAAAGCAATCCTCATACCAAGTTTGGTGACACTTGCATATACTGGATGATTTTTATTACCGTCTTGAAAAAAATTGGGTACAATAGGAGAATGGAGTAGAAGCCTATGGCATAACCTAGTTTTTTTTTTTTTTTTAATAGCTTAGACCCAAATTGCTCTTTCAATAAACACTACATTTGAAGTAAACTAGAACAATAAAACCAGATATTTTGAAAAAAAAAACTTTATAGATCGTTATAAAATATCGAAATTCAAATCATACGCACCACGCAGGGTGCGTAATGCGTATGAGTACAAAAAAAAAAAAAGATTTTTTTTTTTCAAAAATAAAAAAGTAACTTAGTATGCCATAGGCTTCTACTCCGTTCATGCCCTATTTTTTTCAAGACGGTAAAAAAATCACCCAGTATACGAATATTGAATAAGTGAATACGTGAATATTATTGAATATATCCTTTCCAATATTCACGTTTAACGGTAAACGTTAAGGGGGAAGCGCCAGGGTAGCCCACGAAATTGTTTTTTCTTACGTTTTTTGCAATTTGCAAGTCACTATTAAGGTTTGTATGTTGATTAAAGTATGAGTCGCGACCGTAACAAGTATGTATTTACAGAATTATAAGCATAAAGCGAGTTGCAGACCAATAACTAAGCTAAGTCAGTTTAGCTTAGCTCACATAGCTGGCGTAGTTTTTCATACTTGCACCAACAACTATCTATGCATAGTTTGCGGTCTGCACACAAGTATGAAAAACTGCGTCAGCTATGTGAGCTAAGCTAAACTAACTTAGCTTAGTTTTTGGTCTGCAACCCGCTTTAGAATCAGTAATACAACTCCTTAAGTTAGTATGATCCTCAAATGTCACGATTTAATGAGTCATTCATTAGGATTACCTGGTCTTAAAGAGTTGTATGATTATAATTTTGTAAATACATACTCGTTACGGTCGCGAATCATATTTCGATAACCATACAACCTATTACTTAAAATTTAGATTTCGCGGGCCACCCTGGCGCTTTCGCCTTAAAGGCTATTTCTGTTAGCAGCCCTTAGTATGACCCCAGTCGTATCTGGAACACTCAGTAATTACCTGAAACAAAAAAAGAAAAAAAAAGGTTAATATCGTTTGAATCAATTACAATAAGAATTTAATATAACTAAGATGGGGTCCATATCATAAAACAAAAACCTATTTCTTGAAACTCGTGAGGGTTACAATACAATCTAGTTTTATCAGTCATCTTAGGATAAAAGGGACGCACCTCATCATGGTTCTCCTGCCCTTATCCCAATCTATTCAGGGTAGGCGCCACACGCTTTTTCTCCCTAACTTCTCTATTAGTCGTCATCTCGGTAGTTACTCCCTTTCTAGCCATATCATCTTTCACACAGTCATCCATCGTTTCTTTGCTCTTCCCATACTCTACAGCCACACTCATATCTACTCAAAACTACTTTCGTCACCACATTTCCTCCTCATTAAGGGCATGACCTGATGAACCTACTATTGCATAAATTTACTTAAAAAAAACAAAAAACCGATTTCAAAACCTAAAAGGAATAAAATAACGTTCATAAAAAACTTAAATGCTTCTGAAGTCAATGCCCAGATAAGGTGCATTGAAGAATTGAAGACACTGATTTCAGAAGCTGTTAAGTTCTTTATGACAGTTATTTTATTCGTTTTAGGTTTTGAAGTCGGTTTTAACTTATTTTAAGTAAATTTATTTTTCTGTTTTTAGTTGAATATACAACTACATAAGCCTAAGACTAACGAAAAGGAGATTCATCCAAATCTGCTTAGAAATGCCGGAGATACAGTATATTTATGTACTTATTAGTTTTTTTAGAAAATCGTGGACATACAAACATACATACATACGGATCGAATACAGAACCACCTTTTTTGAAGACGGCTAAAAAAGAAACGGCAAGCGAAGCAATAGATGACATTTATTCGGAAAAACCGAAGAAAAATATAAAAATTCTTAGATTAGTACTGTACTGGCAAAATTGACAGTTTCCTCAATCATGATCAACTAAGACAACATGCAAGACCTTCAAACAGAGATCCTTATAACGAACTAATCAAGCTATTACTAAGGAAACGGGAGGCTATTACCCATAAACAGCGATCAACAGTAATAATTCATATAAAGTTCTAGAAAAACAAATGACATCTGACATGTTAATAACACATTTTCCTTGGTCACTGCTAATTTATATACGAGATTGAATACCAAGCGCGTGTAGGTATTTTTGTTACTTATATTGTATGCCAACACAATATATTATATGTTGTTTTTACCTAGTTATTACTTTCATAGGTTATTTTACTAGCGTTTTCCTGGCTCTTTATACTCCACTTTGCTCTTACAAAAGACCGTTCAAAATCCGTTCCAACCGTTCTACCAGACTTTCAATTGAAGTTTCTATATCTTATATTATTTTTGTTTTATGTTATAGTCAAACATCGAAATTCCGGCACTCCTAGGTTTGACTAGTCAAACCCCAGGTTTGGCAAGAAGTCTTAGTCAAACTCCAAACCATGTTTCGGCCTTTGCCTAACGAAATTATGTCTAATCAGCTAGGAGAGGCCAACTTGAGACAGTCAAACGCCGAAAATCAATACGCTCAAATCGGGGTTTGACCAGTCAGATCTAAATCAAGTAGGTACTAGCTAGAATGTGTTAGTTTGTTAGACAAAGGAATAAAAAAAACATGGTTCTTAATTTGAATCTTATTGTTTCAATAATAAAAAAATAGAGTGATAGTTAATTACTTATTCAGAATATTTTTCTACTGTATTTTTTAATGTCAATAATTAACAAAGAAATGAATAAAGTCTTTATTCAAATTAGTAATTTTCTGCAAAAACTTCGCTTCTAAAGCATCTTTATCCACATTTCCAGCCAAAACACAGTTTGGTTCACTCATCTATAAGCTTTCACACCCGCACGTTCGTTGTGAATGAATTTATTGGACGTCCGCAAAGTTAGGCTAACAACATATAGGTAAACCTTTTTTTTTACATGCAACAAGTGGAATACATACAAATCGACGTTTGCTAAATTTGCCTTAGTCGCTTCTAGGATAGACTAGGCAAAGTCCGAAACAGTTCCTTTTGCGTTAGACGTGTGACTAAAAAGTTACGTACTTCTAGGTTTGCCTAAAAATGCATCAGTCAAAAGTAGACATTGGAATCTATTTCGGGGTTTACCGAAAGACGTTGGTCAAACCTAGGATAAACCAGTTATTTCCTAAAGAGGCTACATATCGACCTTGACTAAACATATTTATCAACTTCATCTTGTAGTGTAGATAGTCCTCTTGTGAAGACGCAGTACAGAAGGTTGAACATTTTCAGATTTTTAGGATTCCGTACCTCAAAAGCAAAAAATGGAACACTTATAGGATTACTCCAGTGTCTGTCTGTCTGTCCGTCTGTCACAGCCGATTTGCTCCGAATCTGATGGACGTTTACGATGAAATTTGGTGTAACGTACCTAAATAAATGAATTTTGAATATGGGGTCAATTTTGGGGAGCAAACAAGAAAATTAAAAAAAAAGCAAACTCTCGTGTGACATATCAAAAGAAAGGGCTTACTGCGAGGGTCTCAAATGTATTTTTCTTATGATTTTAAAATAAATTGTTTTTAAGTTATTTAAGAAAATAGACGAAAATTGACCATTCCCCTTATCTCCGAAACCGAGCCTAAATTTTTGAAAAAAAAAAAATACAGAAAACAGTTTGTTACCTATAGATTACAGGAAAACTTATAAAAAGTCCATCTTAAATTAACATGGTAAATCTCTCAATATTGTGCGTACAAACATACATTTGCAGTTGGAATGTATGGGAGAACAGGTATTTCAACTACAATGTTAAGTTTGTTCTTAAGATAAATTCATCCCAGCTACGGAACCCTTCATGTGCGTGGTCCGACATGCACTTGGCCGGTTTTTATTAATGGACATTGTGAATATCTCTTTCCTTACTCCCTTCTCCGAATACTATGAAAGATGTGCCTATTTTAGCTTCAGAACAATTATATCGTAACCCAATTAAATACTATGAACTCCACAAATTTTCCTCGAACAATATAATCTGCAATATGACCTAAATAAAATCTAGCACACGTTTATTTTCCTTTACAATTATTTCCAATTCAAGTCACACTCAAAACGTGATTCGCAAGTGATGTCACAATTCTATGGAAGGCCAGATGTCAGTCTCTGAGTCAGATACAAATATGTTTATTAATGTTCCCAATAAGTGAGCAGCTTTGACACCAACACTTACGGCGCCAGATTGCTAATGGCTACATTATTTTGTTGGTGCCTTGTTAAGAGTGATTAAATAAAAACGACTTCAAAAACAAATAAAATAACTTTAATAAAAAACTTAACAGCTTCTGAAGTCGGTGCCAAGCTAAGGTGCATTGAAGAATTGAAGACACCGATTTCAGAAGTTGTTAAGTTTTTTTATTCGTTTTAGGTTTTTGAAGTCGGTATTTAATGTAAATTTATTTTTCCATTTTAGTTGAATACCTATACGAATACAGGCCTAAGACGAACGAAACGAAGAATCATCAAAATCCGCTTAGAAATGTCAGAGATACAGTACCTACATTTATGCATAATTATAACTTCGTACATAAGAGTAATTACATTAATAATTACATTATATACTAAAACCTACCTCAGTGTATGTAGAATACAGTAGTAAAATAATCATCAAAATTGGTTCACTAATTTTTGAGAAAATCGCGGATATATAAACATACATAAGGGTCGAATACAGAACCTCCTTTATTGAAGTCGCTTAATAAATGAAGTGGTATTTAGATCCAATACTTTATATGGCATAATTCTTATGTCATATGGCAAGTGTTTGAAAACAAATCAGCTATCAGGCTATTTTTCTTAACCCTAGGTAAAATGGGTTCGTGTGATAACTTTATCCACACAATCTGTGTGCTCAAGAACTCCACGACGAGTCCACGACCCATTCAACCGGTCCCCTTCTACCATCGGACATCTAGACGCACTGCAGGTTACCATCCCTACCTCGTTGCTATTCCACCAATTCGCACTAAGCGTTTCCAAATGTCATTTATAATGCGCACAGCAAGAGTGGAACTCTCTACCTGCTTTCGAACGCATACAACCCTAATCTCTTCAAAGTGAGAGTGGACAGGCTTCTTCTGCGTAAGCTCACTCGATCGTCGAGTTTGTCTCTGTGGCCTCCGCCGTAGACTAAAGTCAAGAGAAAACCCATCTCAAATTAAAAAAAAAACAATTCTATACCTAATTAATATAATAGGAAATAGGAAGCATAAGTCAAAAGGATTTTCCATGTGAACGTTGCTTAGACTATTTAGACAAATTCTCTATAAATGGCAGCAGGCCCTCCCAAAAGCTTCTATCAATCTGCCTAGCCTTTTCCCAACTATGTTGGGGTCGGCTTCCAGTCTAACCGGATGCAGCTGAATACCAGTATTTTACATGGAGCGACTGCCTACCTGACCTCCACAACCCAGTTACTGGGTAATAATGGTAAGACTGGTTGTCAGACTTTCGGGCTTCTGACAACCAGTAACGACTGTCAAAGATCCACGAATGAAAGCCGGGACCAACGGCTTAACGTGCTTTCCGAGGCACGGAGGAGTCTCGGTATGAAAAGATGGTCACCCATCCACAGACCAACCCCGGCAAGCATAGCTTAACCTCATGGATCGACCCGTGCGGCTGTTATTACTTAGCCACGAACTCCCAAAAGCTTATAATATAAGTAATTTAAATCCAAGATATTTCTCTAACATAATCACTATTTCACGAAACATACGATAACTCTTCCTATTGGACTATATGGGTAAAACCACTGACCTCTAATCTTGTATATTAGAGGTCAGTGGTTTTACCCATATAGTCCAATAGGAAGAGCTATCGTATGTTTCGTGAAATAGTGATTATGTTAGAGAAATATCTTGGATTTAAATTACTTATATTATAAGCTTTTGGGAGTATATTGCTTGTGGGACTATATGGGTAAAACCACTGACCTCTAATATACAAGATTAGAGGTCAGTGGTTTTACCCATATAGTCCAATAGGAAGAGTTATCGTATGTTTCGTGAAATAGTGATTATGTAAAACTATATAGGCCATTCAGATTGATATCCACAAGATTCTAATTATTTTAAAACAAGGCCGGATAGAACACATAGCAGGCTGAATGGGTCAGAAAAAAGTAAATAAATAAAAACCGGCCAAGTGCGTGTTGGACCACGCACAGTGAAGAGTTCCGTAGTTGGGAAGAATTTATACCCCAAGAACAAACTTAACATTGTAGTTTTGAAAAGCATGTTCTCCCATACATTCCAACTACAAATGTATGTTTGTACGAACAATATTGAGATAGTTACTATGTTCTTTTAAGACCATGGACTTCTTATAAGTTTTCGTGTATTTGATCTATAGGTATAAAACTATTTTCTGTATTTTTATTTTTTATTTTAGGCTCAGTAGTTTCGGAGATAAGGGCCCCTTAACGATCTTCGTCTGTTTTCTTAAATAGCTTTAAAACAATTAATTTTAAAATTATATAAAAAAAAAAAATTTGGGACCCTCACAGTAAGCCCTCTTTCATTTGATATGTCACACAGTACAGTTTGAAACCTTTATTTTTTTATTTGTCCCCAAAATTGACCACCGTATTCCAAAATTCATTTATTTACGTTACACGTCCGTGTTTGGGTAACAGAAATTCATACGTGTACCAAAGTTCAACTTAATCAGTTCATTAGATTCGGAGCAAATCAGCTGTGACAGACGGACCGAAACAGACAGACACACGAGTGATCCTATAAGGGTTCCGTTTTTTGCTTTTGAGGCACGGAACCCTAAAAAGCTAGAGATACTAAAATGGAAGGAGTTAATGAAGTGATTAATGATTATTACCGCGTATTTTACTATGTGTGCATGGTTGATTTCTTGGATGTTAGAAAAAAGGTGATTATGTTATCAAGGCAAATCGAGATGACTCGACTCGTCTAAGAATTTATGTAAATATATCTTTGCATTGATGGACAGACGACTAGGTATAAGGGGAAAACAGCAGTAAGGCGACCATAACGATTACGGAAAAAAAAAATTGAAAATAGGGATTTGCCGAATGATGAAAGGAACTGCGCAACAGTAAGCCAAGTATAGTTATTGCCTCAGTAATGAACATTTACACAGGTGAAGCCAAAAGTCATCATGAAGGACAAAGTCATACTAAAGAATTTGTATCTGCAGAATAAAGGTTAAATAAAAAGGACCATCACTGAATAACAAAACACTATTTATGTTCGTTTATTTTTCGGACATTAAAAAGACTAACGGCGAATTTCTCCAAGGAAACGGAACGCTATCAGCACATTTAAACTGTGTTCAGATTATTTAGTGAAATTCGCCCAAAGTGCCATATCCATATCTCCCTTTTCTAAGCTCACAGTTCACTTCCCTTGCCTATTCAAATATGGTGCGATTATGCAGCCCAGAATGTTCTCGCAATGTTATCAAGTGTTGCTATGGTAATGCTAACCAACTGATTTGTGTTGTGGCATAAGCAAGGCTGATAGATGACCTATAAGTACAGCTTAAAGAAAGGAAGGGATAGTTATTGAAGTGAATTTAACCGCAAATTGTGGCGCAGACCGTTAATTTTAAATTGAAAAGAATTGATTTGATGATTGTGATAGAATTCATTTGCTTTTGAAATGTAGAGTTTTGTATAAACTGCAGTAAAAAAGCTGGAATAGTTATCAAGCGTTGCGGAATTTGGGAGCCACTTGGTTCATTGATTGAATCCAATTCACGCCATATTATCTTTCTTTTGTTCTTACCATGTTTTTGTACTTTTCATTGCGTTTTTGGTGAATTACACAAGCGAGACTAATTGCGATATTTTCACAAGTTCCGTTAGCCTAAAGATAATAGGAAATTTGTGTGCGTTTTTCCCAAAATCATAGCAGATTAGAACAAACTCCTATCTACTCAGCTTATAATTGACTCATTCTAAATCTTTAGAAGTAACACTCTGTTAACCAACTTTTGCATATATTGTAATCCTTGCTGCAATTTTGTCATTAACCATTGATTGATATCAAACATATCTTGGCCTTCGTTTCTTTGGGTTTTACCGATATCATTACATGGATCATAAACTACGCATTTACACTTAATAGCCGGTTTAACATCCCCCACATATGGGCTTTGCAAATCGTAACTAAACGTATAATACGTCTCATAAAACTTACCAGTATGGCTTGGTCCTTCGAGGCGGCGTTGATCGTAAATCAAACGCAGAAACTCTTTCAGATGGATGAAATTAGTCCGAAGAAGCGGCGTATCGTATTTACGAGCAACACGACTGTCTATTTCATACAGAAGTCATCTTTCTCCCGTCCTTATACCAATTTGTTTGGAGTCGGCGCAACATGTCCCTTTTTTCCTTAGTTCTCTATTATTCGTCTTCTATTTCATGCAGAAATCAATCAATCTGCCTAGCCTTTTCCCAACTATGTTGGGGTCGGCTTCCAGTCTAACCGGATGCAGCTGATTACCAGTATTTTACATGGAGCGACTGCCTATCTGACCTCCACAACCCAGTTATTGGGTAATACGATACCCCTTGGTAAGACTGGTTGTCAGACTTTCGGGCTTCTGACGACCCGTAACGACTGCCAAAGATCCACGAATGACAGCCGGGACCAACGGCTTAACGTGCTTTCCGAGGCACGGAGGAGTCTCGGTATTAAAAGATGGTCACCCATCAACAGACCAACCCCGGCAAGCGTAGCTTAACCTGATGGATCGACCCGTGCGGCTGTTATTATTTAGCCACGAGCTCCTCCTCACTATTTCATACATTACTTATTAATCATAATGTTATAATAATAATTAGTTGTTATATTTGTTGTAAAAGATTATACAAATATAATATCGATCATCGCATGCGTAATTTACTTATTTTACTTAAGTCAAGAAGGTTTTTTTGTTTACATACTCTTGGAATGCCATGACAAATCTTGCGTGAAAAAAAAAACTATGTATGGGTAAAATAGGAAATCAAAATAAAAACGAATACTTTGGTTTCTTTTTTATGCGGAGAATTTAAGGATTCGCATTACTAGATAAAATAATCATATTTAAAAACAGGAATTATCAATATTATAAAGTTAAGTCACCACAAAACAAATAGCGATACCAGGTCTGGACGTCTGGTCAATCTCCTTTACGTTCGATGTTACACCATAGCCATAGATATACTGGACGCTGCATTCTAGGTACTTACGCCTTCAGTGTTACACCACAGGGCTGACTAGCTAAGCAAAACTATGAGCAAGCACTTGTAAGTACTTGTTGAAGTAATAATTAACACATGCGTAGGAGTCGTTAGTCAGATTCTGACGCAGCGCAAGATTGGTAATAGACTCCGCTGAGCCTTGCAGATTGAGCCTCTTTCTCTTTGTATTAGGAAGTGGAATAGGGCTGGTAATAAAATATATACAGGGTTATTGGTAAAACACCAACAACCTCTTAAGGGGTCATTGTACTCATCATTATGAACAACTTTTACTACGGGACCAAACCTGGAATCGCGAAAAAAAATAGCTGTTCAGTACATTTTGACGAATTATGCGAACATAAATGTACTGAACAGTTGTTTTTTTTTTCCCGATTTCAGGTTTGGTCCCATGAGTACAATGACCCCTTAAAAGGTTGTTGTGTTTTACCAATAACCCTGTATAAGTTAAGGTACATGGTTAAAATTATGAACGTCAGGTGAAAAACTTAAATTTTATTTTATGGGGACTACAGGACCTAAACACAAAGAAACGCAAGTTTTATAATGCCTAACAGTATTATGTTATCTACTGCAGTAAACAAAATCGGAAGATATTCTTCAGGATATATGTTTGCTAGTTATAGTTTGACCAAGACCGCTGTACCGCGCCTTAGGAATGCGCGACGAGGCGGGGTGCAGCGCTGGCGAATGAGCAGTGGGACGCCGTGAGCGTTGACGAATGAGCGGCCTGCACTGCCCCCTGTCTCGCCGCGCACATACCTACGGCGAGGTACAGCGGTTATGGTCAAACCATAAATAGTGTGTTGAAAACATAATTTAACTAATTTGATACGATAGAAAAAAATCACGAAGATACCTCTAAAAATTTCTTTTAACAATTAAAAACCATACTAATATACATGCAATAATCCTGATTTTTGGTCAGATTAGTCTACAAACAATAGCAACGAAATAGTTTTTTAATTTCTTACTCCAATCAATAATTTTTTTTGTAAATAGATAATTGTTTCATATAATATTTTGCAATAAATTACCAGCGTTGTGTCAACGCGCTTCTCTTTCTTTTCTATGCAGGCTGACAGTGACAGCGCTTTAGGTTCTTTAGTCCCCTTAACACGCCTTCTGCACACGACTTCGTACGCGTGGAAGTCGATAAAATACAGCCCATGTTACTCGCTGATAATGTAGCTTTCTATAGATGAAAGAATTTTTAAAATCGGTTAAGTAAGTAGTTTTTGAGAATAAAAAAAAAAAAAAACTTTGGTCTTTATACTATTCGTTTAGATAACATATCATCACGGCTGTATTCCCTGAAGGGTTATGCAGAGGTGCACCTATAGTAGATACACCCATATTCCACCAGTTATTATGTTTAAATCCCATGTAATAGGGAGCCTTTTGCCATCAACCGAGCGCGAATCCAGACTTCGGGCTGCTGCAGAGAAATTCCGTATAGAAACAACTGACAACAATTACACTTTACCCGACCAGCAGTGACAAATCTCACCGTGAAAACTTAGGTGAGTTGAGCGTGGAGTGAGCTGTCAATAGTGTCAATCCCTAGCATCCGGTGGAATGACAGCTCACTTCACGCTCTTTTCACCTATGTTTTCACGGTGAGATTTTTACAGAATAGACCGTCAGGAATCGAACTTATTATTTAATTATTGTTAGTATAAATGGCGCCTTACAAAGTGCAAATGAGGAAAACCACGGGAGAACCAGTGATTTTCCTCAATTGTTTTTCACAAAGCGAATAAGAACGAGAAAGCTGTAAAAATATTTCAGGTTTAGTTTACCTACAAAAAGATTTTGAATCAGATTTGTTGAAGAGTGGGGTGATTGAAAAGGTGAGGGCGGTTTGTAAAGGGGGTCGAAATTTGTTTTTCGTGAAACAAAGAAAATGAAATTGGTTTTTTCAACTTTTCAAAACATCAAGCGAAAAATACGAAAGAAACCTGTTTCTTTCCAAAGGATACTTTCGTTAATTTTTCAATGTAACATGCGAAAAAAAACGGAAAGACCACAATTTGTTTTTGTGTTTTTCGTGAAAAAAAAATGTTTTTTCGGCATTTTCAACGCTAGTCGGAGGTTAAAAAACAAACAAACGAACATAGCACCTCTTTCTTTTTTGAAGTCAGTTAAAAATACCAAATATGAAAACATGGAACCAAAACGCATTTAAAAACTGTGACACACAAGAACACAAGATTCATCTGTGCAAACATTTCGTCATTTCAGAGACGTTCTTCAGTAACGTTAATTATTAATATTAAAGAATAATAAATATTAATAAGAACTCCATGACAATTGTTATTAGTTTCGGTTCAATAAAAACAAGTTTAAAAATATAAATAATTATTAACATTGCGGTTGGAATTGTTTACAAAAATACTCCACGAAGAGGCAAAATTCTAAGAAGTTGTAGCATCATAACTCATAAGCACAATATTACAATATTGTTCTTAATCATGCATTCATAAGACGGCTTACGTCATAATCAGAATCGCAAGGGTTTCAAAACTACCAATGAATCACACAACACATTCTGACAGCCCTATTTAGCAGTGTAGGCGATTCGAAAAGCAGCCTGCCTCGACAACAGCAGACTGGAGTGACATTATGCGAAATAAACTAGACAAATATTATTATAAACTTAGCGTTTAGTCTAGAATCTAGTCTACGTTGTGTCTGAAATGCTTCCTCTGTCGCAAGCGGACAGCCTCGTCGGAAATACTTAAGGCTTCGTCCAGGGTGAGCAGCTTGCGCGGGTGCTAAGGCGGGCGCGAAATATCAAATAGATTATACAATCAATTGATTATTTCGGTGGCAAATTAGAACATTAAAAAAATAGTTTCGACTTCCAAAAAAATACTACAAAGTGAAAATTAACTTTAATTTCGGAAGTCTGTGGCAAAAAACTAAAATACAGATCCAAAGACACCGACTTCTGAAATTAAAATTATTTTTCACTTTGTAGTATTGTTTTGGAAGTCGTTAGTTTCTTTTTTTTTGGAAAAAGTTTTTTTTTTATCCCATAACATCGACTTTCACGTGAAACGGTTTTGACTTTAAGACGGCGTTGTTCGGCTTCCCACAGTGCGAAGATTCTTTTGTCATTGTTGGTGGATTTCCTTTTCAGCCATGCAACTAAGTAATTATGAACCTGTATTTCTAGTCTTTATCAATATTATTAATCAAATACAATTCAAAGTACAGTGCGGGTCCAGATCATAAATCTAACATTAGCATAGCAGACATCGAACCTGGAACAAACCGGTGCACTTTCGCTGGCCACGCCTTTCGCAACTGAGCTGCTGGTTATATGAATTAATAAGTTGTTATCTTTGTTTTTGTTATACGCACTTTCCTTGGTAGAATGACATCTCAGAGCGAATAGAAGCAGGCAGTTTTAAATGAAGCCTCTTTTACGGTACGGCCGATTTATCTTGGCAGGTCCGAACTTCGCGCAGAAGGCTGCGCAGTAAGATTTTTTTAGAAACCAAATGGTGACATGAGGCGAGTGTGAGTGAGAGAACATGTTCGAAACTTCTTAGTGCCTATGTTCGGACCTGCCAAGATAAATCGGCCGTAGTGTAGTTCGGAAAAGGGTGTCAAATTATTGATGGGATTCTAGGATTATATGTCGTATTCCCAGGAGCTTGTGGCTAAGTAATAACAGCCGCACGGGTCGATCCAACCGGTTAAGCTACGCTTGCCGGGGTTGGTCCTTAGATGGGTGACCATCTTTACATACCAAGACTCCTCCGTGCCTCGGAAAGCACGTTAAGCCGTTGGTCCCGGCTGTCATTCGTGGATCTTTGACAGTCGTTACGGGTCGTCAGAAGCCCGAAAGTCTGACAATCAGTCTTACCAAGGGGTATCGTATTACCCAATAACTGGGTTGTAGAGGTCAGATAGGCAGTCGCTCCATGTAAAATACTGGTATTCAGCTGCATCCGGTTAGACTGGAAGCCGACCCCAACATAGTTGGGAAAAGGCTAGGCAGAATGATGTCGTATTCCCACTTACACAATACAACATCACACCTGTAATTCACCAAAGGGTTAGCTTAGAATGGGGGGGGTAGCGTGGAACCCACCCCTGCACCTCACGCCCGCGCCGCGACTATGCCGCCTCGACTCTAGCTCGTGTGGGCGATGCGCCTTAGGTTTCATGTACACCGCATTGATGCCGAGTTAAATAGTACAGCAACAATCACAGTTCAATAAAGCATTGCCAACGAAACTGTAAAGACGTCTGCTTTTCATTTTAATATGTATTGACGTCAACATTAACAAAAAAAAAAAACAAGGTTTTGGAGCGGTATGAAACTACTTTTTGTTGGCAACATTGCATTTGGAGCGCCATCTGCGGACGACAGCGAAGAACCTGACATCAACGAAGGCAGTTTCATATTGCTGAGGAGTGTTGGCACGAGAGGCTTTATAACGGCGAAGCACAAGCGGAGCGGCCTCTTGGGCTTTGGATTTTGGATAGTCCAGTATCATCATACTCATTGATTGTTATTTTCTTGTGCGGTCTACCTATATTGTAAGATACCTAATTAATAAACCGGTTGATTATGAGTTGTCTCGAATTTATTTAAGTAAATTAAACTATAAAGTTATCAGTTTTTTACAACTATGACAAGCTGTAAGTTTGGGTTCCCCATGGGTGCGGCGGCTGACTGACTGTCATCATTCATGATTATTGAATAGTAACAAATACCCAGATATTAAAATTTGGTATAAAATTGGTCGCAAAAATCAAGCGGTACCTCGCCTACTATTTCTGAACTGTGATATTTGCTTTAATGCAGTGGATGGATACGCAGTTCCGGCGCAGCTCCGGTGCATGCGGCGGCGGCGGTACGGCTCCGGCGTCGTAAACAGGAAGCCTAAGGCGCCGTCCTATTGCCATCGCTCGTACGATGATCCATGCGTCCGTGCGTTCAAACATAGTGACATCTACTAAATGTCCTATTGAAGATCGCGCGATCATGCAAAAACTGTGCATCTCTGATAAGAGCCATTTCGAGTGTGATCGCATCGCTCTACACACAATTTCAATTTCTGATCTCTAGTACACACAATTTCATATCGCGCGAGCGGTTTCATCGCACGATGAAATCGCATCGCATCACCGTTCCCGCGATAAAAAATTTCGTGTCCTGTTTAGAGCGATGCGATCACACTCGAAATGGCTCTTAACACATTATCTGCTTAATTCTTTATGCAAACGCTTCCTTATGCTACACCCTTACCGACCCTTATTTTACGATGTTTTCGAAACAATAGAGATGCACAACGAACGCACAGGTGCGGCGCGCCGCACTCGAAGAAAGTTATGTAAATTGTATGGACGCGCATACGCGCCGTCAAGCACCCGGTGAACGTCCGAAAACGCGCATGTGCGTCTGCCGCGCCTAATGTATTAACAGAGATGCATAGTTTTTGCATGATCGCGCGATCTTCAATAGGACATTTAGTAGATATCAGTATGTTTGAACGCACGGTCGCACGATCATTTTTGTCGGACGCACGCATCATCGTACGAGCGATGGCAGTAGGACGGCGCCTTAGTACCGCTATAAGCAGGTTTGGTGTAAAACAAAAGAGTTTGCAAAGATAAAGTTTGTAATGATGTAGGTAAAAATATTTTGAAGCTGATTGTACAACATTTTAATCTAACAGATGGGACATTTACCAAGATTTCCATTATGGACTACAGACAGGCTTTCTATCCACGAAACAGACGCCAGCCATACAAATAACGTAAACATTTACAAACACAATGAAAACAAATCTAAAATATTGCTCATAAAGGTACACACCGCATCGGAAACAGAATTCAATCAACATTAAAGTTCATTCACACGATTTCTATTTGCGAATGTTAGTACTTCTAGTATTTTACGATTCCTGTAAACTGCACTAAGAGGTCAACCATACATTTGTATAGAAAATTCAATCAATTTTGAACTATAACGCGTTATAATAAGAGTTATTTTGTTATCTATTAACTTTGAAAGTGCACGTAGAGGTAAAACATTCAACCCCCATTAAATTTTTATTTTAAACCCTATGCTGTTAGGAATAAGAGTAACTATTTTTGTCTCGTTTATTTTGTAAGCACTTTATTACCTAGGAAGGTTAGGTTAAAGCAGGGTCTGAATCTGTTTCCTGCACATATAAGAAACTCCCTTTTTCCCGCGGCTTCTCTCGTGTGGAGAAATTATCCTACAGGAACGTACTACCGGGATAAAAAAGTATCCTATGTCCTAATCCAGGTCATGATCTACCCATGTATCCAATTTAATCCAAATCCGTTCAAATGTTTTAGCGTGAAAGCGTAACAAACAACCAAACAAACTAACTCACTTTCGTATATATAGGTATAATATTCATTAGGAGGTATAAATCTGTAGGTGAAAGCTAAACGACCTTAAGATCATTTTTTGTCATTTTTGTATTTTCAATGATTCTCAATGAAGCTTAATAAACCTTCATAATCATACTTTTTATTGTACAACGATACACTATTTACTTTTTATACACGGTCGATTTTAATATCTAATTTCGGTTATAGACATCTTTAATGAGCTCTACTGAATAATTTATAAAATGTGACTTAAGGTCCTTTAGCTTTCACCTACAGAAATAATTAAGAGCACTCAAGTTTATCACGGATTGAAGTTAAAACAAGAATAAAGGTAAGCTAAAGGCGTAACATATAGGGCAAATAAAGCTATAAAGAATTGGCCTATCAAAAATCAACAATACCAACTTCGCTATTCATCGCAGATCTAAACAAGATCATTCTCAAAGTTTCCTTGGTTTGGAAGGAAGAAGTCAAGAATCCGTCGTCATATTCATCATAACGTCGTTTAGCAGATAATTATAACACAAATTTTTCGGACATTGATCTATTTACATTATCATCTAACAAATTTCGAAATACTCTTATCCAAAAATTAACAAACTAAATTTACTTTATAACTGTAACCGAAGCATAATGTTATGTAAATTTCACTCGCATGCCTAGTTTAGTTCTTATGAAAGAAAAATGAATGGGTAACATGTGGATAACGTTGTGAGCTACACATACACTATTAACTTTAGATACTAAGTATTTTTAATTAATAAACTTTTGTGTAACTGTTTGTTTTCCCAAATAAATAAATAAATAAATAACGATAATTTCAGATGTTTGAGTTTAGATATTACGCTAGGTTACCAATTTGTAGGAACTCTCTTCCCCATCCCATCTATCCACATATCTATCTCTACTAATAATAATAAAGCTGAAGAGTTTCTTTGTATGTTTGAACGCGCTAATCTCTGGAACTCCTAGTCGGATCAGAAAAACTCGTTTTGCATTTGATAGCCCAATTCTAGGCTATTTAACATCACGCTACGAGCCGAGGAAAAAGATAAAAGTCAGAAAGAACGCTAAGTGAAAACACAGTAATTGGGCGGGCGGGCGATGCGATGCGACGCGGTGGAACGGGGGAGCAAGAAATGTCATGTGAACGAAGTCGCGGGCAGAAGCTAGTACTAATAATAAAGCTGAAGAATCTGTTTTTAGGGTTCTGTGCCAAAATGGTAAAAAGGAACCCCTATGGTGGTGCGACTCAGTCAGTCTGTGTGTGTATATATATATATATATAAGTTAATATCAAGTTGTTAGCATTAGTGGTTCTTGAGATATCCAGCTGTGACAGACAGACAACAGGCAAATTGCAACAGGGTCTTAAAATTCGAAGTGGGGCTATTAATTTTGGAATAATTTTAGATGACGTTTGCCCAACTATTTTGCATTCTTATTTGCATGAAGAAATAAAAATACACATATTTTTTTGCAACAGGGACTGAAAGGGGGTCTTAAAAATTCGAATGGGTAGCCCCATTCGAATTTTTAATACCTCCTTCCAGCAGGCATAGGTGTGTGGGGTAGGGCATGTGGGGTATCATATGAAAGAGCGCTGTTTGCACATTCTCATTTTTTTTCTTTTTTTAGGCCGCATAGTTTTCGACATTGATGAAAAATGTAACAAAAAATACCGCCCCCCCCCCCTCCTCCCTTATCTTCGAAGTTTGCATAGAGAAAATCTGAAATTATTCTTTGTGATAGATGTTTATGTAAAGATTACAGAAAAAATAAAACGATGTCTCTAAATAGCACAGTTTTTTTTTTTAAATATATGATGGTACGGAACTCTCGATACGCGAGTCCGACTCGCTCTTGACAGGTTTTATTTTGTTTGTTTGAACGCGCTAATCTTTGGAACTACCAGTCGGATTTGAAAAATTCTATTTGCATTTGATAGCCCAATTCTTGATGCTAGAGGAAGGTTACTACTTATTACACATCACGATATTTAACATCACGCTACAAGCAAAATGACAAATAGTCGGAAAGAACGCTAAGCATAAACGAAGTAGGTAAATGCACCGGCGGGCGATGCGATGCGACGACGTTGGGTCAGGGGAACAAAAAAATCACGCGGGCGAAGTCGTGGGCAGAAATTAGTAAATGAATCCGTTAGACTTTCCATGCTCGTAACAGGCGCCGACAATTGAAAATCCAATAGTGCAATAATAATATAATAGGTCTTTACCAGTCTTTACCTATGAAATTGCCGATTTATGATACCGGCTAGTGTGAAGATCAATATCTTTCATTCTATTTAGAATTCCAAATTCAAATTCATTTTACAATATATCATGACATTAAAAAAAAACAGTTGTTCATTTGTATCCCCGCCGTTCGATTTTTCTTTGATATCGATACGTAGTCGGGCCATAAGTTCTGTCACATAGGTAAAATTTCGAATTTAGAATGCAAGCTGAGGAAAATGTTATGAACATTCGAAATTTTAATATTTAAAGAAAATAAAAACAAAGGGTTTCTGGAATTTTGTTCATTTTCTAAAATGGTGTGGACGCAGTAATTGCATTGCACCGTTGCGGTCACGCGCCAACTCGTCATCACTCTTCGGCATTCATGGTTTGGCTTGGGGTGTCCTATTTGGGTCCAACAGAGGTGTTTTTTTGTGAAAAAGGAGTGAAAACCAGTGCCCTTGTATATCAAAACACAGTCCCAACAAACATTGTGGAACCTCTTTCACAAACAATGTTCGAAAACATGCACTGGGTATTCCAGCAGGATTCTGCGCCGGCTCATAAGGCGAAAAGTACCCAAAACTGGCTCACGACCCGTGGAATCGACTTTATCAGGCATGAGGATTGGCCCTCATCCAGTCCAGACTTGAATCCCTTGAATTACAAAATATGGCAGCACTTAAGAGGAGAAGGTCTGCGCAAAAGCCCATCGCAACTTGGAGTCACTTAAAGCATCCCGGATTAAAGCAGTCGCCGATATTGACATGAACGTCTTGCGTGCTTCGATTGATGACTGGCCTTGCAGATTGAAGGCTTGTATCGATGCAAGAGAAGGACATTTCGAATAATTTCAATGTGGTGTAAATCTGTATTTTATATCCTTTCATTTGATGTATAAATGGTCGTAGTGCGTAACTCATTGTGTCAGTTATTAAACTTTCCATATGTGACAAAACTTATGACCAGACTACATAATTATGTCTGTACGTATTTCTGTAACCATGGAAAAATTGAAATTGCGCGATATTTTCGATTACGAGTTCCGTCATGGCACCAACGCAACACAGACAGCACGAAATTTTAACGACGTGTATGGACAAAGTACTACAAGTGAACGCACGGTGGGTTTTTGGTTTGACCGCTTCCGTTCTGGAAATTTTAATCTCGACAATGAGCCCCGGGGAAAAGTTTCAAATCCAACGAGGCGGTGAAAAATGCCTTTAAAGAATATGTAGATTCCCGTTCCCAGGATATCTACAGCAAAGGCATGCACGAACCTTCGTTAAAATGGCAAAAGTGCATCAACAATATTTCTTTAAAAAAAAAATGTTTGTTTTTTTTTCTATGTAGATCGGCAATTTCAGAGGTAAAGATCTAATATTAGGCACTCATATGGATGTTTCCTAGTCTTAATGAAAACGACTTCATAAATCTCAAAAGCACTAAATAATTTGACAAGTTTTTTCTATAAACAATCGCTTTTGAAGACAACATAACATATTTTATATTATAGTCCTTCTTAGAATCACAAGTAGAAGTAACCTCGTAAAAGTTGAAACAATAAATCAACCATTTATTACTATCGACCCACCACACAGTAAAAGCCTATCTTTGTCAATTACATGCGATTCCATTGATTTAGGAACGAACCGAGATGTAAATCAGATCATCTTCCTACGTTTATCATAAAATTATATGTTTATGGGAGACAGATTTATGATTTAAAGTACCTACTATAGGATTATCGTTAAGGTGGATACCAGAAAGGCAGCCCCAGATGATGAATGGACAGCGTCAACAACGTCTCACATCCTTGCCGACGACTAAGCTAATATTTGACCACGATGAGACGTAAGATTTAGTGGCCCGTTGGTAAGCGAAGCTCAATAATTACACTACAGAGTGTGAGAAAATGGCAAGGATTTGTGAAAGTAACAAAAAGTAAACCGTATCATTCATTTGGAAGCTTCGATCCCAAAGACAGACTGACAAAGGGTTTATTTGAGGGTAATTATAAACAACACGTTTTGCTCTTAGCAATTGTAGCTTATGTAAAGGCCAGTTTAGGCTTTACTTCAGGGTTTTCTTCCTTCTCCCCCTAAGATCCCCCAGTGCCTAAAAAACCGCCGTTTCAACCTATGCACGTGTCCTACCAACAATGACCTAAGGTGCCGAGACGTGCGAGGCTCACAAAGGAGACTATCCACCGCATACGAGTAGCACAAAGAGCCATGGAGCGAGCCATGCTTGGCTTAACCCTACTAGACCGAGTGCGTAACACCACAAGCCGTCGTCTGTCGTAAATCTACGACGTCGGGAACAGGGCGATGCGCCTCAAATGGAGTTAGCCAGGACATCTAGTTAGACGCGGAGATGCCAGATGGAGTAAAGCTGAGAAAACAGAACGATTATGATATGATTAGGCGATAGAAACCAGGGCCATTCAAAAGCACGTTAGATGGATGATATCGTCAAAGTCATGGGCAACACCTGGACGAGGGCGCTCGGAACCGGGAAGTATGGCAGAAGAAAGGGGAGACCTATACCCAGTAGTGAGTGATTTCGGGCTGAGAAGATGACATCTTCTTTCTAGAATAAAAGGTCTTTTACGCCACGGTTTTATTTATCATCATACAGCGTACTAACCTCGACAGCACACGTGTCACAACTCAACCCATCGTCACTTCCCATTTCCTAATGACGCCTCACTCAAACGGCATAAAAACCGACCATGGTCTAACAGAAATGCTAATGAGGCCCATTAGGACTATCTGTCACTAAGCAGCTCATAGGAATGCTGTCGACAATACGGTTAAGGCCTGCGTAGGCTACCCGTAGGCGCGATCGACAATGATCCGCCGACACCGAATATGGTGCAGTTTTCTTTAATGAGGTGGTTGTCGTATCAAAGTTGGGATCAGAAGTTCCTCTACTCACGGTGTGTAAGGGCTTTAGTCATCATTTACATCATCAAGACATCGTTAGCATCCGCTCATAAACATACGTAGTCACTAGTCACAACGCAGGCAGAAAAAATCAAAGCTTTGTAAATTAGATGATGATTGCAATGACCGCAGTTATTTCTGTCCCATAATAAGCTATTCAAACACTAACTAACAGGCCATTATAGGTTAATGAACGGCCAATGGTAGTGTGAGAGGCTTTGCTCTGAAAACTCCTATGTGCTCGTCCAATCCCATGTAATGGCACAAAAACAAGAGGCAACCACTGATTGTTTGCAACTTTAAAAACAAGACTGTTCCCTGTTGCCTTCTATTACTAATTTATTACGTGTTACCCAGTTACCAGGTTGTGGTCTGATAGGCAGTCGCTCCATGTAAAATACTGGTATTCAGCTGCATCCGGTTAGACTGGACGCCGATCCCAACATACATAGTCGGGAAAAGGTTAGGTAGATGATATTATAAATGTAAAATGGTCCTTCTGACTATTCCTACGTAGTGACGTTATCAAGTGTTGAATATTTTCCACATCTCCTTATATAGGTGTTGTGTTTTATTGTTAGTTTGCATGTAATTTGGCATATATATTAGCTCATTAAAATGAAGATATAGTAATAAATATCGTAGTTTCTAGATCATTGAAAAGGATATGAGGTTTCTGATGTAGCTTGTTATCGAAGACATCGAGATAGAGAAGTATTTATTAGATGAGATTTCTAGCAAATGATAACGATGAACCAACTACTAATAGAATGGGAATTTATTGCAGTAACACAAAGGACAAAAAGACACTTCGGAAATTGCATTGTGATAACTGCACAATGAGCGGTCGAAAGGGATACATCTCAGAATACGCTTGGTATTGTCACACAAAAGTATTGCTGCTTTGCAAGTAACCTCAAGTCCGATAGATACGTCACCATCTGCCTACCCTTTCCCGACTATGTTGGGGGCGGCTACCGGATGCAGATGAATATTTTACATGGAGAGACTGCCTATCTGACCTGCACAACCCAGATATTTGATAGTACGATTCCCCTTGGTGAGACTTGTTTTCAGACTTTCGGGCTTCTACCGGGACTACCCGTAACGACGATATATGCGCAAGTATACAACAGATAAGCAAATGGTGGAAATTATTTCCCGGAACCACGGGACTTTTCTACATTTAGGTAATAATAAGTCTTAGGAATATAATTTACATTTAAGCAAATCTGTACTGTATTTTTTTTTTGACATTTCTTGGGGTCCTGGGGTCCCGGACCTTTGGAAGGCGTACGAGGAGCCGAAGCCAACTCGCAGAGGCCCCTTAGATAATTTTAAATGAAGAGGAGGCACCCACCGACGATTATCCCTGTATGCACTATGCAAGTGCACCCAAGGACCACCCCCGGTTGGTGCAGGACTATTGTTGTACGTGGAAAAATAACATTGGGCTACGCGTTTGGGTAGCTAAAGTGGATTGGGTAACTTGAACTATGGAAGAACTATGTCCCCTGCCTGACCAATGTTTTAGATTACACACAGATAAAATGGCAGGGCACCCACTTGCACACTCATTAATGGGCTTCCGGAAACGATCGCTAGCACATAGTGACGTAGTGACAAGGGGGCAACACTTCCTGAGGTGCTTGAGGAGTGGAAAGGTATTCCACGGCTATCAGGACAATCCCGGAAGTACGGTCAAGATCCCTACCAGCACCTTACTGGAATACTTCCTTCCTCCGAGCACGTTTGCTCTTGCGAATCTCCACTCAAGCCGGCCAATAAAGACACGAAAGAGGTGGGAGCTCTGTTCCTCGTCAGTGTTCACTCCAGCCGGCCAATAGAGGCAAGCCAGAGATGAGGACAAGATTTCTCTCGGGAGATAGGGTCCGTGGGGTCGCTACTGCCCAACAACTCGCCACATGCTGCCCTGCGGGTTTCTGTATCTCTCTTGGTCTGGCTCCTCATCCTAGACCCATTCCGGCAAAGTAAACTCTACCGGCACAGACCTAAAGTTTGGAGCGCAAAAGCCCCACCACGACGTCAACGTAGAGATACAGCGGTGGGGTTATTATTATTATTAAAACTCAGTCAGTTACTAGTTAATTCTAGTTATCAATCACTTCTATGACACGCCAGGCGGGGAAACATTGGACGGAAACCATAACTGTTAAAAGTAGGACTTTCCCATGGTCTATCGGCTTCACTTTAATAAGTGGTTGAGTTTATAACAATTTCCTTTTAAACTAGACCGTGAGTTAACTCACGGTCTAGTTTAGAAGAAAAAAAACTCACGCATGATTTTGGCATCCCAGCGTCCGGTGCCATCGTTGAAAGAAACTATCGAATTACGATGAGGAAAAACATCGTAAGCTTCTTATTTTTTTTATGGCACGAACTATTTTTGCTCCTGCTGTGGAATCTAGTCAGCAAGTCAGCAGCTTGAGTGCGCCGGACGTACAGTCCTGTACAGTATCATTCTTGGATACTATTAAAGCAAGCATGATGATTACGTGTTGTATATACGTAGAATCAGTTTTTTTAACTGAATAGACAGCTGTGCTGCTGGGGATTTTGTTGCGCCACTTCTCCCCAGCTAAAGCACTAGGAAGTGGTGAAGGGCGGGCGTTTTTTTGACGTTTGAAAAGTGTTGATTATCAGCTTAGTTTGAATACATGACTTTGATTTTAATTAATACTCATTCTTTCTCTTCAGGGTTATTGGTAAAACACCAAAAACCTCTTAAGGGGTCATTGTACTCATCATTATGAACAACTTTTACTATGGGACCAAACCTGAAATCGCGAAAAATTTCAGTTGTTCAGTACATTTTGACGAATTATGCGAACATAAATATACCGAAAAGCTGATTTTTTTAAATGCGATTTCAGGTTTGCTCCCATAGTAAAAGTTGTTCATAATGATGAGTACAATGACCCCTAAGAGGTTGTTGGTGTTTTACCAATAACTCTGTATATCCCTTTGCCTTACAGTACTATGATTCATTTCCCAGCACCATTAATTCAACAAAGTCCCAGCTGTCAAAGATTAATGCTGATCATCGCTCAAGTGGTAGACAGGCGATCATCCTACACAGTTGCCTAGATTCTGCTAACTTGAATATAACAAAGGGTGTCGCAAGTGTTGGCCGTCTACTGTGATTTAATGAGAGGGGTATATGTGACGACAGAATGTCTTATGTAGATCCGAAGGTTTAATTAAACTGCTTGTGCAAATGCGCAGTTGGTTATTAGAATTATACAAGAAGGGTCTAATCTCGAAGTAAGGGTTTAACCTGCATTTAGTGTACAGGATTTGGCACTGGCAATTCATTCATAGACAACGACAAGGGGTTACTTATAGTGTTAAAAAAAATAAGTAAGTTTCAATATCAATTTTTCAGTTCAATGCATCGACCCGTGGTGCCGAATCGCGAAATAATCAAAACAGTGAAGTGAATGAATTGCTTTGCTTCTACTTCTAAGAATAAAAACTGGGTTACACTACCCTTCCGAAAGGGAAATAATGTTAACACCGCATACATGATTAATAATATCCTACATTTAAGGGGACTACAGAACCCAAACGCAAGTTTTATAATGCCTAAAACTATATGATCCACTACAGTTAACAAAACCAGAAAAATATATGATATTCTTCAGGATAATACTAGTTAGGTAGTGTGTTGAAAACATAATACAACTAATTCGATACGATAGAAAAAAATCACGAAGATACCTCTAAAAAAATTTTTTAACGATTAAAAACATACTAATATACCATTCTGATTTGTCGTCAGATTAGTCTGCAAGCAGCAAATTAACGTAATACTAGTATTTTTTAGTCCAATCAATAGTTTATTTGCAAACTGATAATTGCTTCATATTTTGGAATAAATTACCAGGGTCGTGTCATCGCGCTTTTCTTTCTTTGCTATGCAGTCCGATAGCGACCGCGCTTTAAGTCCTTTAGTCCCCTTAACACACCTCTCGTTCGCGTGGAAGTCGATAAAATACAGCCCATGTTACTCGCTGATAATGTAGATGAAAGAATTTTTTTTTTCTTTGCTATGCAGTCCGACAGAAACCGCGCTTTAGGTGCTGTAGTCCCCTTAAATGTTGATATAATCTCATACAGCTGTCCAGTACCGCATGCAACTGGGGGAGCATAAAACGCAGGTGTGCCAACTGCCCTATAAGTAAAATTAATAATTTTATCATAAAAGGTCAACTGTTAGCTGCGAAGAATTAGGCTTCTAAGAATTTTTTCGCGATACGTCCGGAAACATTTGGTATAATAAATTAGATATGGGGTGGGACAGGTAGCATTTTAGTTTCTCTGTAGAGTAAATTAAGTGCAGCTGTTTTGATCGTGACGTTGAAAATGTTGACTGTGTTAATTAGCCCTTAAGTAGCCAATAACTTATATGTATAGTCCGCGCGCAAGCGCTAGTCGCCGCCTGAGGTATCTGAGCAGTGAGACGGAGGAGATACACATTTAGATTTTGAAATGCCCGTTCCAAAGCTAGAACTTTTTCGGCGGAGCTGCGTTTACATGGCTCCGCTAATTTACAATGCTTTGCCTAGGTCAATTACTCAACTACCTTTCAATAAATTTTGTGTTGCGTTGCCGAAGTGGTTGTTACAAGAATGTTTTTATTCGTTAGATGAGTTCTTTCAAAAGTGTCCCTGTAAATTTTATACATTAAAGCACAGATACATTTAATTGTAAATGATGTATAAACCTGTACTATTGCATGCTAAATATTGACCAAATAATGTTACTAAATATGTTATATAAGAACTTCATGTACCTACCATATTTGATGCAATTAATGAATTGAATTGAATTGAGGTAGACAAAGCCCAAGGTAACTCATGCCCATTTTCACCAACCTTAAGTGAGACTTAAATCAGTCCCTAAATCTACACTGTTGGATTTTCAACTTTCAGCGCTGTTGGCCTAGCGTTGTAAATCTAACAGTGCACTTTTACATTTAAGTGTCACTTAAGGTTGGTGAAAACGGGCTTGAGTAAGCTTGGACTTTGCCTACCTCCACCGTCTCACTGCTCACATACCTCAGGCGGTGACTAGCGCTTGCGCATGCGCGCACTATAGCAAGTTCCTGGCTTAAACAAATTAAGTCTTATTCTTGAAAGGGTTTTCAAGAACAAGATTTGGATTGTAAAAATGTAATTAATAAGTACACTAGTAGGTAGTTCTGCAAACAGTAGACTTCGCCAGCACATACTTTCGTCGAGCGCACACTTGCGCCATCTAGTGACTTATTCTAAAAGTAACATTAATATTGGTTTTACAGCCTCGTTTTAGAGAATTCTGATAATTATTTTTAGAATTCTCTAATTTTGTGATAAGAAGTGTGACAAGTGCTCCATCAATCCCTACCTAGTAGGGCCGATTCTACTGGTAGAAATTAATACAGGCTTTTTTAATGCAACCTGTAATACCTACTTCTTAGTACGATTTTCACCAATGAAACTGAACGCGATCAGCACATCTAAGCCCGGTGGTGGTGGAAGGTGGAAGGTGAAATTGGCCCTTAGTCTGTATCAAGGTACCTGAGCTATTTAAAAGTATAATATTGTTGTAGGTACACGACTGTACCAGTTTAATTATTCAAAGTGCATGTGCATAAAGTGTTATTGTGCAAATATTTTACGACGCGATCAGAATAATTATCTTGTTTGATTGTATCCAGATTATAACCTCTATTTATACGGTAAACGTGTTATACGTAGTTGTTTCATAAACTTTATTGTGAGTGGATTGGGTCTGGGATTAAAGCTGTATGTACAGACGCCAGCAGGTCAAGCTACCCGAAATTGTCAAATTTTCCCAATCAACCTTGAACCTAATACTTTAGCGATAAAGTTGAAAATCTATTAAAGAAATTTGACAGATTGTAGTAGCTTGATGTGCTGGCGTCTGTAGCATCGACAAACGCTAGGCCTTTCCAATTTTGAAACAATTTTGCTTGCAAGCTGCAATTGTACTTATGAGAAAGTAAAACAAACGACCATAGGGGCAGGGGTTTTTCAATGAATCAGTGCGAACAAAAAGCTACTTTAAGGTGTAAAGGCGTCCGTTTTGTTGATAGTACCTATTTAGTTGAGTGCCTCGTGGCTAAGTAATAACAGCCGTGCGGGTCGATCGATCAGGTTAAACTACGCTTGCTGCGATTGGTCCGTGGATGGGTGACCATTTTTACATACCGAGACCCCTCCGTGCCTCGAAAAGAAAGTTAAGCCGTTGGTCCCGGCTGTCATTCAGTGGATCTTTGACAATCGCTACGTACGGGTCGTCGGAAGCTCGATAGTCTGACAACCAGGTATTACCCAGTAACTGGATTGTGGAGGTCAGATAGGATCCATGTAAAATACTGGTATTCAGCTGCATCCGGTTAGACTGGAAGCTGTCCCCAACTTAGTTGGGAAAAGGCTAGACAGATGATGATGCATCTACTTGGTTGGTAGAAAATCTTATTCTATAAAGTTCTGGGGCATTTAATGCAAAGTATTCAATGGACTGGTTATGTGCAACGTTGTTAGTTCCCGATCCATGATCAACACTTCTAGATCTGCTTTAATAACGCGCTAGTTTTCAGGGTTCCGTACCTCAAAAGAAAAAAAAACCTTTATAGGATCACTCGTGTATCTGTCTGTCTGTCACAGCTAATTTGCTCCGAATCTAATGGACCGATTAAGTTGAAATTTGGTACACGTATGAATTTCTGTGACCCAAACACGGATGTGTAACGTAAATAAATGAGTTTTGATTATGGAGGTCACTTTTGGGGCAAATAAGAAAATAAAAAAAAGTTTTGCAAACTATACACACCGTGTGACATGTCAAATGCTTACTGTGAGGGTCTCAAATAGATTTTTTTTTTTATAATTAAAAGTTAAGAAAATAGATGGAAATTGACCATTGACATAAAATTTTGAAAAAAAAAAATACAGAAGAAAGTTCTGTTACCTATAGATTACAGGAAAACTTATAAGAAGTCTATGGTCTTAAAATAACACGGTAAATCTCTCAATATTGTGCGTACGTTTGCAATATTAAGTTTGTTCTTGGGATAAATTCATCTGAACTAAGGAACCCTCCATTGTGCGCGGTCCGACACGTACTTTGCCGGTTTTTTTGAAAGAGTAGACATGTTGAATAGACAAATATTTATATACATCTATGCCGCCGAGAAGTTAAATATCGAATGAATGAGTCTGAAAGTGACAGTGAATACACATTTAAGTGACGGGCCCATAAATAAAAGGTAAAAAATGTTGCACTGCCGTTATTCAATTAGGCACCTAACTATGTCAGAGTAATTAGGGCTGTCTAAACCAGCTTCAAAATAGGTATAAAAATATATATACGTATCGAAATGAGAACCTCCTCCTTTTTTTTCGTCGGTTGAAAATGGCATAAGTTGTGAAGAGATTGGATATTATTTTCAGCTGGTATTAAACATACCATTCCTGTCCTATATGTGGCTTATAGGAAAGTTGAAGCTCATTAAGTTCATTTAAAAAGATAAACAGTTCAGTAATGAAAATCCAACAGTAATGAAGTGTTGAAAATCCAACGTCCGCGTTTATAGGCATTCATTTAGGTGTCGCATAGTCTTAGTAAAAACGGACATAAAATATGATTAGATTTGCTATTCTTAGTTCTCTAATAGCAGTTCTAGCGAAGATATGCATAAATTCATTTATATATACAGGGTTATTGGTAAAACACCAACAACCTCTTAAGGGGTCATTGTACTCATCATTATGATCAACTTTTACTATGGGACCGAACCTGAAATCGCGAAAAAAGAATCAGCTGTTCAGTACATTTATGTTCGCTAATTCGTCAAAATGTACTGAACAGCTGATTTTTTTTTGCGATTTCAGATTTGGTCCCATAGTAAATGTTGTTCATAATGATGAGTACAATGACCCCTTAAGAGGTTGTTGGTGTTTTACCAATAACCCTGTATATACTAATAATAAAGCTGAAGAGTTTGTTTTTGTTTGTTTGTTTGAATCTCTGGAACTACCAGTCGGATTTGAAAAATTATTTTTGCATTTGATAGCCAATTGGGCTAATTAAGTAAGGCTATAGGCTAACATCACGCTAGGACCCTTAGGAGTCGAGCAAAGAGTGACCACAATTCCCGGGAGGTACATTCATTTGAATAGTTTCATTTTTGTAATCATTACTTTAGCTCAGCCTAGTATGATGGCGTTGTCAAAGAAGAGTCTGCAGATGTTTCTGTGAAGTATTTCGTGATTTACTTCTGCTGAACGAAATTTCAGGCATACGACGGTGAGGGCAAGAGAATGAAGATGAAGCATACGTATGCCATATACACTTTGAGAAGAAGTCACGCATAGAATTGTGATTGTCTCTTTTAAAAGCTCAATGTGTAAATACATTAAACAATGATAATAATAACAACAATAGAGTTTTATGTTAGACGGCATGATATACCTATACATAACATATCATATCATCACGCCTGTATTATCCAAAGGGTTAGGGGCAGAGGTGTATAGTCACCTACATTTAGGCCATTTTCGTATGTTTGAGTTAAGCAAGTTCCGAGTTGAGCTGCGCGATTACTAACAAATGCGTGCATTGTGTCATTTTTTCCGCAAAAGACCATTTCAGACACCAATCTACATGGTCTTCACAAGAACTGACCAAGATTATGTCTGGACTTTAAAAAAGACGGTGAACTCTGAGTTTGTTTCGGCCTTACATATCAGAGTAGACAGTCGCCGACCTCATGTAGTTTTTAAAAACATGATTGACGTGTAAAAGTGTTTGTACAAACCTACTTACAGAAATAAAATCATTTATCAAGGGGTTAGCACGAAACTAGACTCCAGGCTGCAACTAAAAATGTTTTTTGATGAAAAACCCAATAATCCGCCCTGAAAATCGAACTCAGTCGTTTAAGTGCTTATCAAATGTTATTCAAATTGCCAATAATTACCAAAGCTTCTTCACAACTTCGACAAGCCTAAAATTATTCAGTAATCACAGTTTGCTCGACCTGGGAATCAAACCCAGGACCTGCCCTCCCAGGCATGGAAATAACAACACTTTTTACTAAAATCATCATCTGCCTAGCCTTTTCCCAACTTTATTGGGGTTGATTTCCAGTCAAACCGGATGCAGCTGAATACCAGTATTTTACATGGAGCGACTGCCTATCTGACCTCCACAACCCAGTTACTGGGTAATACGATACCACTTAGTAAGACTAGTCCGTAACGACTGTCAAAAATCCACAAATGACAGCCGGGAACAAGGGCTTTAACGTGATTTCCGAGGCACGGATATGTAAAGATGGTCACCCATTCAAGGAACAACCGCGGCAAGCGTAGCATAACCTGATCGATCGACCCGTGCGGCTGTTATTACTTAGCCACAAGCTCATCCTCCCCTCCCTCGTTTTTACTAAAAAGAAAATTCAAATTACAAGCACCTCTTTGCTTCGTCAGCCCTAACCTATAAATCAGATTACCTTACGTAGGCAGTACACCTATACCCACAAAAACATGACGGTCCCGTCTATATATAATTTTTTCGTCACCAATCGGTCACTCAACAGACCTTAAATGGTGACAAGATTAGCGACTGAGGCAAAAAGTTTACAACTTCAATGGAAGTACAAGTAACGGTGCCTGGTACTTGCGGGAGATAACCGTTTATTGAATGGAAGCTGTTATAGTTTTTGGAGGCATACAGTGAGTAACTGGTTTTGGTACTTATAAGAAACTACTGTATGTATAAAAGGATCATTTGACATAACTGTGAAGCGCTAAGGATGGCCAGAAAATGTTCATTTCAGTCGATTTGTTATAATAATTTGACATGCTAAGATCGATATGACGCTGAATTGTTTCTCGTTAAATGATAAATGATTTTTTACACGTCAACTATGTTTTTAAAAACTACGTAGATGAGGTCGGCGTTTCCTGTCTCACTTAAAGTGATAGCAGTGATGGCCCATCGGTAATCAATACTCGAAGACATATGTCATCCACTCTCCGTAGATTATCCTCCCGCTCCCTCGCACAGAAAGGAGACCTGTGTCTCAGCAGTGGGAAAATTCATCATTCTCCTGCCCTTGTCCCAATTTATTTGGGGTCGGCGCAACATGTCTTTTTCTTCCATACTTCTCTATTGGCCATATCATCTTTCACACAGTCCTTCCATCGTTTCTTTGGTCTTCTCCTACTCGTATTCCACATTCATACTCAAAACATTCCTGGCGACATTTTCCTCATATAGGCCAATTATGGAGTGCATTGTTTTTGGTATCTTTTTATAGCATATCATAGCATACCTAGCCAGAGTTCAGCTCAGCAGGAGAAATATACGCAAAACTTGCTTTTGTTAAGTTAATTAGAAAAAATGTTTTTTTTTTTTTTTGTACTACTATTGAAGTAAAATAGGCATTTTACTTCACCGAAAAGTAGCAAAAAAATATTTACAGACCGCTCCAGCTAACCACAGTAAATGACACAATTATGAGCTCATTTCAATCGATACCACCGATGACATCAGCCGGGCATCAAACCTGCATATTTGGCAATACGCTCGCCCCCACTGCGCCCACGGTCAGTAAATAACTTCACGGTTAGTCGTTAAGGGCGTGAGTAGATAGGAAGGACAGATTGTACGTAAACATGTTACATCATCAAGTACTTAAAGTTGTTGTGAATGAAATGAGATATTATGTAATGAATGAACTTGTATGAAGGTAGCGTAGCGTTATTTCCTGGCATAGTTGTAAGAAACAACAGCTTATACAGTATTAGCTGTTGCCCGTGACTTCGTCTGCGATCCAGGTTGAAAAGTAGCCTAAGTCCTTCTCCTGGTCATAATCTACCCATGTGCCAAATTTCGTCCAAATCCGTTCAGCTGTTTTAGTGTAAAAGCGAAATAAACTTTCACGTTTATAATATTAGTTAGGATTAGGATTGCTATTCTGCGAAGCAGTAACGTTCGAGGCGGAACGCGTGAGGGAGTTTCAATGTTTGCGCCCTCACACCCGTAGTCGCCGTAGGAGACGTCCTGGGCGTCGCGAATTGAAAGCCGATTCCCGGTCACCGTAGGCGCGGGCTTGCGGATGGCGAGCAATGGGTAGCTTGCTGTCCGGTAAGGGCCAGGACCGGGTCGATGGCGCGTTTGTTCCACGCGCGCCTCTGAGATGTTAGCACTAACTGATCGGGTCCGCTAGGGCCGATGCCCGCCAGGGTCGTGGGTTGTTTAAGAGTTACCGTGGTCCTGGGACCGGCAACTGAAGGAACTCGGGTGGGTTTTAGTCAGTAAAAGTCTGATACGCCTATTTGATGACTTCCTAACCAAAAAAAAACGTAAGGCTCCTTCAAACAGGCGCGAAGAGCGACGCGAATCGCCCGCGACACAAAGGCACCGCGTGTCGCGCGACCAGCCGAGCGGTGCCTTTGCGTCGCGCGCGATTCCCGTCGCGAGCAGCAGTCCGGAGTCTGGATTTGTGCCGGTTGATGGCAATAGGCTCGTCCTCTATACATGGGACTTTAACATAACTGGCAAAATACGGATGTATTAAACAGGGTCATTGGTAAAACACCAACAACCTCTTAAGGGGTCATTGTACTCATCATTATGAACAACTTTTACTATGGGACCAAACCTGAAAAATCAGCTGTTCAGTACATTTATGTTCGTCAAAATAAGCGAACATAAGTAACTCTCTACTCTGCCAACTGTTTGGGGAAACAAGGCGTGATGTTATTTTATAGTTTAAGGTGTTCCATACAAAAGTTCAATATTAACAGGATCAAAATGTATGGAATAGCAGCGTTTTTTTTTTCATATTTCATTCCGGGTTAGTCCTTTCGTAAAAGTATATTTTTATTTTTATGAGTACTACCTACACTCCCTTATTAAGGCGACGACAACCGACTTTTAATGATGTTAAACTGAAGATCACGTCTAGTGATTTGGATTAGAGCATTTTCTTAATAACGTACTCGTAATATGTGAATATTTTAGATTACGTACTGTATTTAAATTGTATAGTTAAGTCTAACGCGGATAAAAGACTGAGAATCACGCAAAAACTATGAAGTATATTTTTATGAAACCTTAATTATTTTAAAGATAATTTAATTGTTTATCTTTTGGTATATGTGTTTTAATATAATACCTTTTCTTTTATGTATAATAAATTAATAATGCGTCTAATTTAGGACAGCGTTCCTTGATTGGCGAGTCCTATTACTGGGTGGACGTACGACGAGTTGTGTGAGCTCAGCACAAAACACGCAACCTAGTATGGCCTTAAAGTATATCTCGTCTTTTAGAAAATAATTTGTGCGGTTTGCTTACCTACCTGACTAAGATTGGTAAAACATTCGATTGTAAATTAATAATGAGAAGAGCAGTTTTGGGCACCAGAAAATGGGTGAATATTTGACCTTTTAACCGCCCGTCATTACCTTCCGCCAAAAGTTGATGAAAGAGAATATATTTAATGAAATATTTCAGCAATTCCTGATTCTGGTCCTTAAGCAGATTCTGGGAATTGATGAAATATTTCATTAACGATATTCTCCTTCATCAACTTTTGGCGGAAGGTAATGACGGCGGTTAAAAGGTCAAATATTCACCCAAATACAAATAAATATAATTTCTAATCCTCGACTTCCGAATCTGGTATCATCAAATAAAACTTGTCAGTCCTATAATAAAAGCAATTTATTAAAACCGGTCTAGTACAGTTTGGACAAGTGATTAGGAATCCGTAGGTTTAATCTAAAATAATACATCTAACTGCAAACTGTGTAGATTTGCTTGCGTATTACATTTTAATGAGTTATGGAATCAGGCGTTACTTTACGGAAATCCATGCCAATAAAATAAGTAAAAATATTTAGTTTTAATTCCGCAATTATTAGATCCGGGCGCGTGGCTAAGTAATAACAGCCGCACGGGTCGATCGATCAGGTTATGCTACGCTTGCTTTCTTTACATACCGAGACCCCTCCGAGACTCGAAAAGCGCTTTAAGCAGTTGGTGCCGGCTGTCAGGTGGATCTCGGGTCGTCAAAAGCCCAAAAGTCTAACAACCAGTCTTATCAAGGGGTATCGTATTACCCAGTTACTGGGTTGTGGAGGTCAGATAGGCATTCGCTCCATATAAAATACTGGTATTCAGCTAATACTAGCACGACTGCTAGGTAACGTGGGGCTCATGGTTCTCTTCAAGCAAAAAGCACGTTAAGCCGTTGGTCCCGAGTGTCATTGACTTTGACAGTCGTTACGGGTCGTCAGAAGCCCGAAAGTCTGACAACCAGTCTTACCAAGGGGTATCGTATTACCTATTAACTGTAACTGGGTTTGTGGCGGTCAGATAGGTAGTCGCTCCATGTAAAATACTGGTATTCAGCTGCATCCGGTTAGACTGGAAGCCGACCCCAATATTGTTAGGAAAAGGCTAGGCAGATGACTAGATCCAGGCTTGGATGCAGTATACTGCACCGGCCTCCCGCCCGCAAATATTATGCATATGCAGAAGATGTGGTTATTATTATACAACATGCCACCCAAAGGTGTTTCGTAAATAATAATGAATATGAGTAAAAATACCAAAAGATATATTTGTATGGTTCGGATCCAGCAATATCCGGATCCTGGATAGGGATCCAGGTATCCAGCAATATGACTGCCGTAACCCAGAAGTCCAGAACAATCTATCCTGCAGTTGGTGTCTTTATAGCGAACACGTACTTATGGGATATAGCTCTACTCTCCTCTACCTCTACTCTACAAATAGACGCACTGGAATCCCTGAAAACCCGAATTCTAATACGTGGTGTTAATGTTTTAGTTAATTTACCTACGGAACTCAAGGGTCTATTAGAACTTGGCAGCTATTAGTAATTTGTATGTAAACTAGTTTGTGAGTAATTTGGCGAATGGCGGGCGATACGAATATGGGTTCCCGTGATGGCAGTTGTTGATGGCGTATGGTTAACCTTGATACAGAACTTGGTTCAATAGCTCTAGTTAATGTTCTGAACGTTGATTAAGAAATATGGCAAGTATTGTTGCTATGTAGTGTTTTTACCCGACTGACCCAGAAGGAGGGTAATGTTTTTCGCGCACATGTATGTATGACGTCCGTTCCATTGTGACCTCCACACATATGAATTTCTGTTACCCAAACACGGACGTGTAACGTAAATAAATGAATTTTGAATAATGGGGTCACTTTTGGGGGCAAATAAGAAAATTAAAAAAAAAGTTTTGCAATCTTTACCGTGTGACATAAACTAATGAAAGGGCTTATTGTAAGATTTTAAGTTCTTTAAGAAAATTTACGAAAGTTGGCAACTTCTCCCTCCTTATCTCCAAAACTACTGAGCCTAAAATAAAAAATACAGAAAATAGTTCTATACTTATAGATTACAGGAAATAGGAAGTCTGTGGTCTTAGAATAACATGGCAAATCTCTCAATATTGTATGGGAGAATGTATGGGAGAACATGTTTTTCAGCATAAATTCATCCTAACTACGGAACCCTTTATTGTGCGTAGTCCGACACGCACTTGACCGGTTTTTTTTTTCATCACCTCAGGGCAATACAAGTGAAAAATATAGTAATATATTTATTTTAATTCAATAACTAATACAGTAATCACGGTGGCTTTTACAGTGAACGTTGGGATGTGACGAGTTAGGTTCCATAATTTTCAATTCATTTCAGAATTGATAAACTTGTTTTATGAGTGAAGGAAAAGCGAATGTTATCTTAGTCTACCGGAAGCCTAATATCGCACTAATAATACAGTAATATTGTAACTCAAAATGTGACTTTTTTCACAATCGACGAAAAACTGATTATTTACTTCCTGATAAAAAAAAAATGAATACTTTATTGTAAGTTTATTAATACGGTACGGTACGGTTTTTTTAACGGTTTTATTGACATGTAATGAACTGAATTTTACGTTTGAATGAATGATTATGAGTTACAGCAGTATTGTACTATCAGTGCGATATGTTTGTTTGTTTGTTTGCCTTTTTGCAAAAAATAATGATAAGGTAAATGTAGATAATTAAGTATTAATGCAATTATCCTTGTCTTCTATCCTTGCTGAGCTGCACGCCATATCCAAATTTTCTCTCTAAATACTATTCCTCGTTATACAGCTACAGAGCCTTGGCTACCCAAATGACTACCCATTACGAGTTATAAGCATGATATAACATGAAATTTACATTTTTGGCAAGCAAGTCGCGAAATAAAGACAGAAATCCCTAATGTCGCGATAATAAATATAATTTAAGGCTTAGATTCTGAAATGATGCTTATATTATATGAATCTGAAATATTTCACCCTCAATTAACTCAGCCGATTACATCATTCACAATATGCCACAGATACCGCGATTGGCATGGCCACCTACTGGGCCCAACTCATTTTACATAATACATGGTGTTCTCCATCGACTCGAAAAGAAGACGCATTCACAACTCAAAGTATGTCCCAATTTAGGACATACTTGACTTGGCTTTTACGGTTGTCTCAGTCAGTCTTACTGGGTGGCGTAATCTTACCTATTCACAATCTTCTCTAGTGGATTACTCGTATTTCAAGTTTTAAATCAGGATCAAGATTCATACTTAACATCTTTCAAACATGGGCCTAAATCTCTTCTTCCTCAAATCTCGGAAGTGGCAATGCGAGCCAAGCATTCGCATACCAAACAGCACCTTGCCCCAACCGCAGTATGTTTAAACTTCAAAGCGCGCGAAAGTCAATAAAATCAATCAGCTGGCAACATTAGTGTCGTCATATTTCGCCAGGACAGCGAATAAAACGCACTCGACGAGTGTGCGAGACATATGGTACTGGCAACACGGATTTATTGAAGAATTTCAACTGCGATTGGAAGGAGTCATTAGTGTTAAGGTTTAATTGTAATTAATTTATATACCTGCGTTGTTTTGTTTGAAGGGAGATGTTTGTTAAGTCTGGGAATGTATTATTTAACATATCTTCGGTTCGTTCGTGCATGGAGAATTTATCCACGGTTGAAGATAAAATCTTCATGATAAAAAGCAGAATGAATTTATTTTTTTGCGTTGCAAACATTGATCAAGTCTGTCAAAAACAAACGTCAAAAGTCAGGCGCTTTTAGAGATTTTAATTTTTATAATATTGATCTTTATGATATTGAGATTTTAGTTTTAATATTATTTTATTCAAAAACTTAAAAGGCATCATAGATCCTAAAACTATTGTAAAAATAATTTATAATGGCGCGATACGACAGAGCAATTACAGTATTCTCCCCAGATGGGCAACTTCTTCAAGTTCAGTACGCCCAAGAGGCAGTAAGGAGGGGTTCTCCAGTAGTGGGTATAAGAGGACCTGACGTCATAGTTCTGGCAGTAGAGAGGAAGTCAGTAGAACTGCTTCAGGACGAGAGAACAGAGAAGAAGATCGTGCCGTTAGATGAGCATGTTGTGCTGGCTTTTGCTGGGTTGAGGGCTGATGCTAGGGTACTGATTTCTAGGTACCGTTTTATGGATATTCTTTTTATTCAATTAATTATTTACCAACCATAACGCCAGACACAGCTTCAAATCCGGAAATAGCTAAAAAGGCACGATGTGTGGCACTAGTATTTAATTATGTATGCGCGAATTTGCACTTTACCATTGCGTCTTCAAAGTCTTTAAACAAGTATTTAGATGCTTGAAACTAGGTCGGTCAACAGTGATATGTGTGCAAGGATAAGTCGATTAGAAACGGGTGTTGGGGGCCAAGGGCCAATGTCCAGCATTGGACTGCGATAGAATGAGTTGATTGATTTATTGAATAGAAAGTGTATCAAAATTCTTTGAGACCACATGCCACAGATAGGTAAGCCGACCAAAGTAACTCACAAGTAACCACGTATCTTTAAAATTTTCAGAGCTCAAATAGAATGCCAATCACATCGTCTAACAGTAGAAGACCCGGTCACCCTAGAGTACATAACGCGATACATAGCTGAGATGAAACAGAAGTACACTCAGAACAATGGAAGGAGGCCCTTCGGTATCTCCTGTCTGATAGGGGGGTTTGATTACGATGGGAATCCGCATCTGTTCCAGACTGAACCTTCTGGGATTTATTATGAGTGGAAGGTAATTTGAAGTTGCTGTAGTTAGAGCGATATAGAAAGAAATTTTGGGCTGGTGTAAACTTGGTATTAGAGCAGAACGAGTCTATTTACCAGGTTTGAAAAACACAACAGTGGATATCTCTTAATACAATTAATTGATAAACTCCCAGATTTTTTTTTCGGCTGCATTGGTTGATATGATCTATTGAGAAAGAAGAAACACAATAATTATGAAGTTTTTACTGTACAGGTTATTAAAATAACGGTATTATTGTCATTACTCAGGCGACTGCAACGGGTAAATACGACAAGACAGCTCGGGAGTTTTTGGAGAAATACTATGACGAAGGAGTCGTGAAAACTGACCAGGGAGCCACCAAGTTAGCCATCAGTGCTATACTGGAGGTCGTGCAATCTGGGAAGAGGAACTTGGACGTAAGTATGAGTCAATTCAAAGGAACGTGGCTCAGGCAGGACACTTGACATTAGATCTCCCTTCTCCCAGCTATGATTACAAGATTGGGGGTTATGCTGTTGTTTCGTTTTGCCACCTCTCTCGCTCACACGGGACCAAATTTGTAAGATTAAAAATGAAAGGATGCCTTTCTGAAAAATGTAATCAATTAGCCAACTAGTAAATAACATTAATTTAATAGGTACAGTCACGAGCATTAATATGTATACACTTAGCAAAATTTAAAAGCGATTTTCTCGTGTATTAACGACTGCAGCTTTGAGATAAGTCCTATTTCATATTATTATGGATTCCAAAATACTATGTTCATAACAACATATAATTACAATCAACACAGTAAGAGAAAATCACTTTTAAATGTTGTTTAGTGTATACATATTAGTACTCATGACCGCACATATTAAAAACACATTAGTATTATGATCTGTTTTTGGTGTTTTTGAAATAAATGCCACAATAAAAATGTGTTCTTAATAATTACCTATTAAATGAATATTACTTACAAGTTCGCTAATTGATTACATTTTTCAAAACAGCATCTTTTCATTTAACATTCTTAAAAATTTTGTCACGTGTGAGTGAGAGAGGTGACAAAACGAAACAGCCCTCTTAAGTAGTGATAAATTATAACTTTTTGAGTCGACAATCGAAATATATCGACTTCAATCTGGTTGCACCTAAGTATTGTATGGGTCGGGTTCTAGAAACATCGTCGTTTAATTTCTTGGAGGAAAATGAAGGCGAAGAAAGGTATAGACTCCCAAGTTTCAGTGCATATCCTCAACCGATATGCACTGTTGACAGTTCAAGCAAGAGCAACGTACAGAAAGCCTTCCTACGGGTGGTTTCATTTCTCGGTTACAAGTCGGTCGCGGAAATTAACTTGCTAGAGTATGAATGTGGATGGCTATACGAGTAGTGGAAGACCAAAGAAACGATGGACAGACTGTGTGAAAGATGATATGGCTAGAAAGGTGTTTACCGAGATGACGACTAATAGAGAAGTATGGAAGAAAAAGACATGTTGCGCCGTCCTCAAATAAATTGGGGTAAGGGCAGGAGAATGATGAATGATGAATCAAACTTGTTAGTCATAGATATATATTTCTATGTTGCTAGTAGACATAACGTTTGTGGTTGTCCAAGTTTCGGTTTTCTGAGCTTCTGAGTAACCGGGCCGTACCAAATATTGTAAAACGATTTTTAACGAGTAACTATGGACTTATGGAGTTTTTCTCCATTCCTCTCCACGAAACTGTCTTTTCGAAGAGGCAACTAGATTCAATTCTTCATTTTCTTGTCAATTTTGACACTTGAATGTGAATATTTCGTAGTCTAGTTAGAGCTGATTTTCAGATAAGTTTTATCGGAGGAATAAATACGACGGTTTGACTGCATTTGCATTTTTGTCAAACCGCGATTTTTGTTCTACAGATAAAAGTTATCAGGCGATTGAAAAATCGGCTCTAATTGAAATAAACGATTAACTTTGACTCACGGGTAATGTTTTCAAATCGTTTCCATCTATACAAAATCACTCCGCTATTCCTTCGTATTTTCTACTTTTCATAGTAGGTACCTCGACCCCAAGCCAATAAGAAGCATTTCTTGTCCAGTAACTATAAATCTTTTGCAGATTTAGTATCGTCGTTAATTCGAACTACGTGAATATAGCTAGTGATTAGTGAAACAGCAACTACATTACCTTTTAAATAATTCAATGGCATACCATTTTCTCTTGGGTTTCATTTTGCGAATGTGGTTTCCATTTATGGGAAAATGTAGTAAGTACCTTTGGTCGCAGGTTAAGTGTACATAAGGCCATCTTTTTCTGTGGTAGAAGCAGAATATAGCAGTTATCTAGCCTTGTTTTAAAGCTAAAACCAGTTTTAAGTCCCATCAGTGTAGTTTTATTACCGCAGTTAAATAAATCTATGGTTAGTAGTGATGGGCCAAATATGGGTTTTACCGAATACGAATAATCGGCCGAATGTTCGGTTAAAAGTTTACCGAACCGAATATGCGACCGAATATTCGGCAGGAGAACTAAAAAGCCCTATGGCTATTGAACTTGATAGACACATAATGTCCCAGAAATCAACGTCAAGCCGGAAACGGGTAATAGACCAAGTCGTGACAGTTATCAGAATAATATAAAAAAACAATCGTGGTCATGTACTTTTCAAATTATAAGTATCAGAAAATAAATCGGATAAACTGACACCCTATGATGATCTTTAAAGTTCTGTGCCTACAAATATGAACATTCGTTCGATTTTTTTTTCTGTAATGTAACCATGAATAATCCTTATGTAAATTACAGTTTAAAATTAAAATATAACTGCCTCAGTTTTAAATAAAATGTTAGATTTTTGCCCAACATTAAAAGGTTAGCCCCCTCAGATGACCGCGACATCACGCTATGAAATTAGCAAGGCCGTGCCAAAATTGCAGAAGGTATTTTGATGGTAATCTCTTCACTTACACCCAAAAGTTCGCCATAAGGGACAAAAACCGCTGCCCATAGGCAAAGGTTGAGGAATAAGGACTTGTCTTACTGCTTTTCCTTGGATTTAACCAAAGTTCCTTTAAAACCTCTCCTGTACCAGTTGGTACACCTTTTCTCGATGTTTGAGCTTACAGGGCCTACAGCCAAAATAGCGACATTAAATCAAAAATTGTAAAAAGATTGTAGGTAATATAAATCGATCATTCTCACAGTTTCTTTAACAAAGAAATCATAAAAGAGCTGTTTATTTATGGGAGCAGCATACTGACTCTCACCAAATGTAGATGAATCCAACTTTACAAATAGAATTGAACATGAAAGCATAAAGTCATCAAGATTTGTCCATATCTTTTTAGGTGGCTATCCTAAAGAGAGGCAAGCCCGTAACAATGTTAGAACAGTCAGCCATAATGAGAATAATTAAAGAAATCGACAAGGAGAAAGAAGAATCTGAAAAGAAAAAATAGAGGAACATAACAAGAACGTTTTATCACACTGTGACGTCATAAAAAATTACTTCTTATGTAGACTGCCACAAGAATCTTTTGGCGCTCGAATGACTTTGACAGGGGGGCGCTGTTGGTAAACATTTTATCTAAAATGCTAAAATGTATTGAAAAATCAAAATGGCGGCGCTAGTTCCGATTTTTCCCACGTGCCAAAAGATCTTTGCGGCAGAGTTTTTCTGCTGTTGATTGTTATTGTTAAGAGTTTATAGGTTTTCAAATATACTTTAGATTTTGCTTTTAAAACTTCTTTCAACTTAATTATTTGTCTGTTACTGTTGGTTTTCTCGTCAGGAATATTTCAGCAGCAGCTCGGAGTCGATTTATGCCCGGTTGATGGTAATAGACTCGCCCCCTATTACATTTACATGGGACTGTGGTAAATATGAGACTGTGGAATCTTATGCTATAATTTATCTACTATAGGTACCTATAGCTCCATAACGTGATGAGCAAAGTACCAGAAAAATAACAAATAATAACCACGACCTCTAGTTATAAGTTTATGCATAGGTACCTAGCCAGTTCAGGAAAACATTTTAGTACTAACATTAAATTATTATGTACAGACGAGAGCACATCAAGCTACCCGAACTAAAAAAAAAATCCCAATCAACCTTGAACCTAATGCATTAGCGATAAAGTTGAAAACCTTTTAAAGGAATTTGACAGATTGTAGTAGCTTGACGTGCTGGCATCTGTAGAACATGTAATAATGCTTAATTTTTATAGTTTGACCAAGGCCGCTGTACCGCGCCTTAGGAATGCGCAGCGAGGCGGGGTGCAGCGCTGGCTTATGAGCGGTGCGACGCCATGAGCCTTGACGAATGAGCGGCCTGCACTGCCCCCCCGTCTCGCCGCGCACATACCTACGGTGCGGTATAGCGGTCTTGGTCAAACTATAGTTCTGCAATAAAGTCGAGTCGTTTAAATGGTCATAATATGGCCAGAGTAGGTATGGCCTACGTGACTTTCTGAGCAAAAGATGATACTGCTAGAAATAATCTTTTAATAGATATTTTACCGAGAAATTGATAATGCCTGTAAAATCCTTAATCGATTCAGCTGGTTCACGATATCGATTCAATCCTTTATGAATACTTAAATTTAATTTCGAGAAATCGTAAAGCTGTGATAAGATATTTTTAAACCTTCACTGTTAATTTACATAAATAATTACGCAATAATAATAAAAATACAACGTTAATAAAGTTGTAATAAATTATACTGCCGTCGTAAGCAAAAAGGGCACAACTAACATTTTAAAAAAAATTGAGTTACATACATATTTAGAATCAGAAAAAAAAGGCTAATCTGCTCAATTTTTTGTAGATTTTTTTTTTTTTAATGTTAGTTGTGCCCTTTTTTCTTACGACGGCAGTATAATACATGCAAGAACTTTGACAATACCTTCTCATCGCTTTAATGCATAAACTTTTCTTTCTTGACTTTCCAATACAGTTTTATGTTTACGAAGTGTAATATCGCGCCCTTACCTGAAAAATAAAGAAAATAAAAATTAGGCCTCACATTAAAATTATAAATACAACGCCATCTGTTTTCCATACGGCGAACTACGGGAGAGCTGAGTAACGTTCATTGTTTCACTTCACGCTCTCTGCGTGCGTTAACTGCCTGTTTATTACAATGCCCGATAGATAGCGACACCAGTCCTACAAACAAGATTTTTTAAAAGAAGCTTTTTGTTGGCGGGTTCTTTGTTTTTAAAGGGCTAATTTTTCATTCGTCAGATAACTTTTATATAGGTAATAAATATGGCGGTTTGACAGCTTTTGTATGGAAAATATGTCAAACTGTAATATTTATTCTTCGGATAAAAGTTATCTGACTATTGAAAAATCAGCCCTTATATATTTTTATCCTATGATAATATCCTTAACATTTAGCTTCCACTGCAAATACCGAACGAAGACGGAACATGCACAGTCAGCGTAACATTATCAAGAATGGCCTTGAACTCTTGTTGGTAAGATGACCTTCCACAGGTACAGAATGAATCACAAAGAATCAGGAACCACAGGCCTAGAACTGCAATATTTTCTTAACAATATTTATCTTATCATTATCACGCATCTTGCTTGGAAAATCTTTAAAAATCTTGAATTTGTTCTTTTTTATTCATATTTGGGATACGAGATATTTTCCTTTCTGACGTAGGAGGTACATATTTTTTTATTTAATTTTCCGTACACTTAAATCTGATGCAGTTATTCTACATTTTTTATTTCTTTTTCCACCCCATAAATCCCTGCAGACACAAACATACCTACTCTACATACGTATTTTCTAAGTACTAATTAATGTTTGCATGCCAATATGGTAGAATGTACAAGGATTCTATAAACCATCCATCCATCTTATTGTAAAAACCTACATTCTGTGCAAACAAATAAATATTCTATTCTATTCCACAAAAAAAAAAAAAAAACATCGTCCTTCTGGGGCAGTCGGGTAAAAACAGAAAAGCACGTAAATTAAATAAATTACTCCAAAAATAACATTACAGGTTTAAGTTATAAAAAAGCTACATCTTGACGTAAACCCTGACCTACAAACAAAATGGCGGTTAGTATTCCACCTGTGTACCGTGTAGTATGAGCATCGTGTGAAATGCACAGGTTAGTCAAAACATGCCGAGCGGAACATGAGAATCGCCCGCCGTATCATAGCCGTGTGGCTATGAAACGAGCGGCAATTGCGCCTGCTCGGGGAGATGGTGGTCTAGGTCCTAGGTAGTGACGTAGTCACGTAGTGCCGTAAAGCAGTATCAATACCCGGACTTATGGAATATATGATGGGGAAAATTGCACGTGAAGTATGTTTTATAGGCTGGAATGCAATCCTAAGAATGGTATTGTTCGCCTTTGTGAAAATAGTGGATCAGAAAACGAAAGGCTTTCTGTAAAGAATGTTCTGGTTCACAAGCTTCTGAATTAATTCTGAATTAAATCAGCCTAGCCTTTTCCCAACTATGTTGGGGTCGGCTTCCAATCTAACCGGATGCAGCTGAATACCAGTATTTTACATGGTGCGACTGGTTGTCAGACTTTCGGGCTTCTGACGACCGGTAACGACTGTCAAAGGTCCACGAATGACAGCCGGGACCAACGGCCTAACGTGCTTTCCGAGGCACGGAGGAGTCTCGGTATGAAAAGATGGTTACCCATCCACGGACCAACCCCCGCAAGCGTAGCTTAACCTGATGGATTGACTCGTGCGGCTGTTATTACTTAGCCACGAGCCGCAATCCTAATCCTAACTAATATTATAAATGCGAAAGTGAGTTTGTTTGTTGGTTACGCTTTTACGCTAAAGCGGCTGAACGGATTTGGATGAAATTTGGCACACGGGTAGACCATGACCTGGAAAAGGACATATGCTACTTTTGATCGACATACCACGCGGGCGAAACCGCAGGCGGAAGCTAGTTTAATATTGTCAGAAAATGAAGACCACAACCAATCCAACTCGTTTCCACTGCAAAACTTCTGAATCAAAACTGTTTTTTTTTTTTTTTTTCTAAGGACAAAAGCTGAATTGAGCTGAATAAGTGTAGTTAGTCCCTTAGTCTACACCACAGCATGAGATAACGTGTTGAAACGAGTGCGAACAATGTCACCCAAATTGTCTTTTATTCTTTCAGACGTGTGGTTGATAAGTTTAAAACCTAAACCCGCTGCTCTTATGGCCACACAAAACAAACTCACTGTTTATGTAATGCACATATTTGGTTCATTGTTCACGTGCAGTAATAACACATTAGTTACTGTTATATTTTAAGTTAATGTGCTAGTAGGTATGTAGTTAGCAAACCACCTTGAGGTTTTGCACAGTGACCTCGTAATTATAGGTAGGTATAGGTAGAGGAGCTCGTAGCTAAGTAATAACAGCCGCACAGGTCGATCCATCAGGTTAATACATTAGGCGCGGCAGACGCACATGCGCGTTTTCGGACGTTCACCAGGTGCTTGACGGCGCGTATGCGCGTCCATACAATTTACATAACTTACTTCGAGTGCGGCGCGCCGCACCTGTGCGTTCGTTGTGCATCTCTAATGTTTCGAAAACATCGTAAAATAAGGGTCGGTAAGGGTGTAGCATAAAGAAGCGTTTGCATAAAGAATTAAGCAGATAATGTGTTATCTTTACATACCAAGACCCCTGCGTGTCTCGGAAAGCACGTTAAGGAGGAAGCGTCAGGGTAGCCCGCGAAATTCAAATATTCTTACGTTTTTTGCAATTTGCAAGTCAGTATTAAGTTGTATGTTAAATAAAGTATGATTTACGGCCGTAACAGATATGTATTTACAGAATTATATACAATAGAATCATTAACAAAACTCTTTAAGTTAGTATAATCCTAAAATGTCAAGATTTCATGAAATAGTCATTCATTAGGATTACCTGGTATTACACTAGTTGCATGGATCACTTTAATTATGTCTAATTATGTAAATAGATACTTGTTATGGCCGCAAATTATAATTTGATGAACGTACAATATAATACCGACTTGTAAATTGCAGAAACGTATGAAAATTTGAATTTCGCGGGCTACCCTCTTAAGCTGTTGGTCCTGGCTGTCATTCGTGGATCTTTCACAGTCGTTACGGGTGGTCAGAAGCCCATTCATTTGACGTTTCTCATTCATTATACATGCCGCGATAACTTTGTATGAACGTCTACGTAAGATATCGCAAAATCAAATTCATAATCCTAATCAATTATGTACTATGTTCTATAGCAATGAGTATCATTCGTATGCACCAAGTTTCACTTTATATTGGAAAATGCACTCAAAAACACGAATTAATCGTTGATTATTACCGACAGGACGTTATTACATTGTGATGACGTATTTGGGTTCGTTACCGTAGTGTTGTGACCGTTCTAAGCGGTTTTTAGACCGAATAAAATCGATGTTCTGAAAAATCGATACTTAGAAAAGAGAGAAACGTATAATTCCTGTATTATTAAATGTTTAAATTTATAATTTATAGCTTCGTTTTGATATTTAATAATTACTGGGTATGCCACTGGTGCATAATATACCTAAAATGTATAAACCTTTCGGATGAAATCAGTCGGGTTTTTAGTCTATGTCTTGGTTTGGCTTTAAAACTCGCCCAAATTGAAACTTAGTTGGGATTCCTCAAGAATCAGTTTTAAGCAATGAAGGTTCGATTACAAACTCTATAGATAAATCGATAATATATGTTTTGAGAATTGATTTTTAAAGCAACCGAGTTTTTTTTGCCATCACTACATAAAGTATTTTGATAGCTGTCAAATCGGACTTCTTAGATTGCGTTCATTATAGAAGGAATATAAGGAATATAACTATTACTCTACCATGGCCTGATAACCCAGTTTACAACCTCACTTCATGAATGAAAGTCTGTCGTGAACACAATAGGTATCGTTTGATTGCGCCATTGTGCTAAGTGATTGTTGACTTAATATGCAGGCTGTGACAATTTTCTTTCCTAGTACAACATGTACTACTGTAGTACTTTTTAGTGCTTATTGCGTGTTTATTGTTTTGTATTGAGATAACCGATCAAAGATTTATATCGTTAGATTTGCCCTCGCTGGGAGGGGACGCCCTAGGAGGACATAGTGACCTTATTGGTGATGTTCTTCAGAAAAGTCAGATGCGTAATACTCGCAACCGGGGCGTGCGTGTTTGACCAGATCTAAGAATGTGAACGAAGCAAAAGGAGTATGTAAGGATTGTAGCTGTTGGCATTCTGTAGTTTCTGCTTACCCCCATGGGAAGAAGGCGTGAGTTTATTTATAACCGTACTTAGGGAGCGCGAAAAAAGTCAATACTGAGAAGAAAAAGAAAATAAATAAATAAGTGTGATCTCACAGCATGGAACGATATTTGTAAATGAAAGAAAAACCATTTTAAATTCGACGCGGTCGGGCGAATCTAACGATTCAAATCTTTGTAATCGATGATTTTATGTGAGATGTGATCACCAAGCATGCAAGCGTGTTGGTAATGTCACTGGATATCTTTAAAGCTTTTGTCAAAATTCATGTCAAGCAATTCTAGTTGTTATTCGGTCAGCCGACAGGTAACATAAGTTTGACATCGCATAGTTTGTAAGTTTGTTTTGAACAGTATTTCAGAGCGGGGTAATTGCAATGTCTTTCATTATGACAGTTCAACAACATTCATTGCGTTATTTACGTAGTCGAGCCAACGAATTTTTCAAACATATGAAGTAATGTAATAGAATCTTTCAAATAGTGAATGAAAGTGTGATTTGCAATTAGGATGCTGGTGTGTCCCATTCGTTGCTAGCCACTGTGGTTGCTAGATGCATCTTTATTCATAAAAAAATCTATGAAGAAGCCATCAGCGTACATCATAATAAGTACATAGGTAATAAGGAAGAAGGAATTCAAACATAGATTAAATTGATTAATCTAATTAATATTTCGTAACAAGCCTATTCGAAATGTAATCAGAATCGAATAAAAATAAGCTTAGCCGTTCGCGAGATAAACAAATTTTTATTAAACGAGCTGACAGAAACTATGTCAGTGAGCACATTAATCATCAATAACTACATGCTTATTTAATGTTAATTTAATTAATGAACGTTTAGCAGCGTTGGTAATCGAAATAATATAACCGAAGATGTTATTGGCAAGTGCTCTTCTTCTAATTAGTAAATCGTTTTCCGGGTAATTGTCAAGGTTTTCGATACGATAGGAGTTAATATAATAATCTTTATTGCATAAGACAGTGGTTACAGATTGCGTGAAGTCCTTGACACATATGCTAGTTGGTTAACCTGTGTTTGAAGAGCCAGTGTCCTCTCCCGGGAGGAAAAACCATTGAAAACGAGAAACAAATGAGAAATAAAAAGACTGTAATATTAGGTCCTAACATATGCAATTGGCGTTTTGTCAAACTGGCCACTTTGATCTCAAATATCTGGCGTTTGGTTAGGAATTCCAAATTCAAATTTATTTCAAATTTAGGCTTGCGTTTTTGTTTCCAATTTAGCGATTCATTTGTTTTCGCGCTAGTGATTTCTCTTTGTCATCATTCTGTTCACAATATGGAAAACTTAACATATCGGGTTATTTACGAATACGAGTTCCACCGTGGCACAACCGAGACTGGTCAATTGCTCTAGGCCACTGCTGCTGCAGGACAGCGCTAGATCACACACTACACAACAGACCGTCGCTAAAATAGATGAGTTGCGATTGGAATGTCTCCGACACCCACCGTACTCCCCGGACTTGCTCCAACAGATTACCACTTTTTGCGGAACTTGGACCACTTCTTGCAAGGACGAAAATTCAATTTCGATTAGGCTGTCAAAACAGCCTTCAAAGATTTTATTGATTCTCGCTCCCACAATTTTTTCAGCAAAGGAATCAATGAACTACCGATAAAATGGCGAAGTGCATAGATAACAATGGTATATACTATAAATGATTAATTAAAATAATTTCATTAAAAAAGAAAATCGTTTTGCTTTTTCCATACAAAACGCCAATTTCATATACTATAAGGACCTAATAGAATAAAAAACTAGCGAGCCTTACAGTAGTCACATAATACATGACATCTGAAACCTGTTTGGGTTGGTACCATCTGACAGCCAACTCTATCACCGCGCGCGCTTCCCCGGCATCCTGTTACACACTTCCGTCCCTTTTCACGAAATCACTCCCACAGATTGTAGGAAAGCGAAAGGAAATATGTTTCACATGAATAATAAAAAAAAAATTTGAAAAAGCCTGTTGTGTGTATGTGTGTGTGTGTTTGATTCCTGTGTTCTCCCCAACAGTGCTAGGGGTTTAACACATTCTCTGCTTAATTATTTATGCAAACGCTTCTTTATGCTACACCCTTACCGACCCTTTTTTTACGATGTTTTCGAAACAATAGAGATGCACAACGAACGCACATGTGCGGCGCGCCGCACTCGAAGAAAGTTATGAAAACGCGCATGTGCGTCTGCCGCGCCTAATGTATTAAAATGGCAACCATAGATGGCAACTTTGTACAGGCGCGCGGCGGCACCGGCGTGATTCTACTTTGTGAAGATCTTTGTAGTAAGAAGAGGACTATGAAGGACGTTCAAGGTGCTACTCACAATCAGCATTTCACCATGATCATTATAACGCCGCGTTCCCACGACCCGTCAAGGCCTGTTGCGGCCCGTGCCGAGCATTCCACGGATCATCCCATACATTCAATCGCACGGGCGACGACAGGCTATCGCAGGCCGACTGTTCCCACGGCCTGTCGGCCTGGTCTGGCGCGGTCTGGCCTTTGGGAAAGCGGGCCGAGGGACCGCGGCATAACAAGTCATTAAATGGTAATAAACGTGATGTAGATAGATTTATATCTACTGAGTCCGTAGGTCTATCACTTGACCAGTAGCTATATGCATGCATTTTAAGAGTTGAGCAATGAACTAGAAAAAGCGAAAAACTGCATCACGAAAAAACCATCGAAGCCGGATAAAAATCACCCCTTAAAACCGCCTCAAAAGCCACAAAAATCATTTGCATAGATAGACATTAGCAGAGCAGGAAGCTCGTCCACAAGCAGGGACTAACCACACTTATTCAGCTCAATTCACATTTTGTCAGATGCGGAAAGATGAGCGGATACATACGCATCAGCAGAATTGAGCTGAATAATAGTGTAGTTAGTCCCTTAACAAAATTAGCGCTAACTATATAGACGGTAAACAAACATTTGCACGAGCGGATCAGTTAGCGATGCGCTGTCAAATAAACTTGCGTAATAAAAGGTAACTGATGTTCTCTTAAGAGGAATTTTTGATGATCACATAAGTCCTTGAAAGACAAAACACCATGCCTGTATTGATATTTTCATACATTTCGCCAGTTTTTATACAAGTGCCATGTCAAGGCGCACTAATCCAGACCCTGAGAATATTCTTATGGAAAAATCACTTTGCACGACCTGCAAATCAAACCCAAAGTTATCCGTGCTCATCAGTGCTAGTTGTGGTTGGGACTACTAAACCGATAAGTTAGCCGACAACTCCAGAAAGGTGTCATTAAAATCGTCAATAATTTGAAGCGCAATACCTTATTGAAACTTTATGCACAAGTAAAAAAATACTATACAAAGTCGGACTTAAAATCTGACGTACCAATTTTCTACAATTTTTAATCGGTTTTCTATTTATTTTTTTAGCTCTTCGTCTATTTACTCACACAACATATATCCTATTCAAGCAAAGACCCGATAATCTATGTCAAAATCTTAACACATCATCAAACAAATCCATGGACACACCATCGCATTTGCTTCAAAGGATGACAGCAATTTTCTGCCAACGGCCACGTATAAACAAACGGAATGACCAAATTACTTCCAACGATGGACTGCTGCATACCAACATATTATACGTATGCACGTCTAAGTACCGCCTTCCTATGTGGTAGTATGTTACATACGGTCAGTTTGAGATCACCCTCAGACTTCAAATCTGAGTAAAGCAAGAAATGAATCTTTTTTGTCTTAATGCGAAAGCGTCAGGATAGCCCGCGAAATTCAAATTTACTTAAGTTTTTTGCAATTTACAAGTCAGTATGAGGTTGTTCGTTGATCAAAATGTAATTCGCGGCCGTAACAAGTACCTATGTATTTACATAATTATAATCATTAAAGTGATCAATACAACTCTTTAAGACCAGGTAATCCTAATGAATGACTATTTCATGAAATCTTGACATTTGTGGATTATACTAAATTAAGGAGTTACTGATTCTAATGATTATGATTATCTAAATACATATTTGTTATGGCCGCGTATTATACTTTATTTAATATAAAAGTTAACACTGACTTTCAAATTGCAAAAAACATAAGAAAATTTGAATTTCGCGGGTTACCCTGACGCTTCTCCCTTAACTTAGCTCACCATCATTTTTTGACCTAGTCCACGGCTGGACAAAGGCTTCTTCAATCATCGCATATCAGTCATCTTAATTCTCTAAACTACTTAATTATACCCAGGTAAGTATTTTTGCTGAATTGTGCTTAGTCACTATCAATCCATCTACAACTGAAAGATATCATCCTCGTAGTGAAAAATCTTTTAGAATCAATGCACTGCTTCCGCGACTGCCAATTGTAATTTGACTATAAGTTGGTCAGTTCACACTCCACACGTTACAAGATCAGGCAGCGTCAGCCATAAAGATTGGCGAAAAACTGTTCGTGTATCACACGCCTAACCGGTCAAACTTCCCTCCTATAGTGACTGATTGTGATACAACGGAGCGGACAAAGAAACAATTGTCGAATTTATAGCCGACGAAGAGTTTTTAAATTAATCCTAGCTGGAGGGGGAATAATGAAATTAAAGTCAGTTGACGGATTTTCGGCTACGGTTACAGTACCCCATGATTACTTCCCGTGGTGGGTGTTAAAAGAGACTAATCCGGGATTTAACGAGGATGAGAGGAATCTAATGGGATCCGTGAATTATAAGAATTGATGGTAATTTTGACTCGAAACGTATTGGAGCTGATGTACAAACCATTGCAATCATTTTCGCTCAGGTCGGTAAGGAACGGCAAGGAGCTCGTGGCTAAGTAATAACAGCCACAAGGGTCGATCAAGGGTCTGTGGATGGGTGACAATCTTTTCATACCGAGACTCCTCCGTGCCTCGGAAAGTATGTTAGGCCGTTGGTACCGGCTGTCATTCGTGGATCTTTGACAGTCGTTACGGGTCGTCAGAAGCCCGAAAGTCTGACAACCAGTCTTACCAAGGCGTATCGTATTACCCAGTAACTGGGTTGTGGAGGTCAGATAGGCAGTCGCTCCAAGTAAAATACTGGTATTCAGCTGCATCCGGTTAGACTGGAAGCCGACCCTAACTTTGTTGGGAAAAGGCTAGGCAGATTGATTGATTTGTCGGCAAGGAACGGTCTTATCTACAGGCGAATCAGTGTGCATAGAATATTCTTTCCAAGTCCAAAATGAATTTGGTCCTATTTTCGGAAAGCTCCGGGACAGATAAACAGATAAACCTACATAACTGGCTTAGTCATCAGTTTACGGAAACGAAGTTTTCCAACAGCGTTTAGTTTCCAGCCGAAAGACGTCCTCTGCTGGGCTTAGGCCTGGGACTAAGCACCGCAATTTCGACCGGATCTGTGCTTTTCGCATCAAGCGGATTCCTGCGGTCGGCACCAGGTCATGGGTTCACCCTGTGGGAGGCCTTCCAACGTTACGTTTTCTGGTACGCGATCGCCAGTCCAGAACCTTTCGACCCCATCGGCCATCTGTTCTGTGAACAATGTACCCTGCTCACTGGCACGTCGGTTACCTTGGTTCTCCTGCAGATCTCTTCATTTCTGATTCGATCACGTAGGGAAACTCCAAGCATAACCCACTCACACACACACACACACACATAAAGCACTGAATGTGTAGATGTATAGCAATAACTTTTTGTACGCACCGGTGATGCCTGCAGATTCATTTTATATGTTTATCTATAATTTGTTTTTATTTATATATGTTTGGTTTAAGCTTTGTAAGAATAATTGCGTTATAATATTCTAGGTACTATTTGTTTTATTTTATTTATTTATTTACTAATTCATGTACAGATCATTTAACCTGACTTGGTTTCCATACCTACGTCTTTTTCGGGTGACCACTGAAAATCAGCGCTGTGCTGTGGGCCCCCCATAGCACAGCATCATGCTGAGTGGAAGCCTTCTTGTCACAGTCATGGCGTGCCAGCAGCTGCCGACTTTTGTTTTGTGCTCGTGATTTGTTTGTTTTTTCTTATTGTAAAACTCGAGTTAATTATATTTTTGTATGCACGTGTTTCTGTGACAAATAAACATATTTTTCTTTCTTTCTTTTCACTCCATTGCCCTTTGGGTGACTTACAGCCTTCTGATGAGGCCCATTGAGAAACTCGCTCTTCCACCTCCTTTTTTGAAGTCGGTTACAAATCTCAGAAGAATCAACATTTTAATAATTAAAATGATCTTTTGTTCCACAATGATAAGGTAGACGAGAAAATAAACTTAGCCCGCTATTTATACAGCTACATATTTGTAGAATGATAACATTGATAACAGCTTCCCTTACCTAGGCTGTTTGCTGAAGGTTTTCCTATTCTCTGAATACAGAAAGTACTTTGTTATCTAAGTAGCCCATATTATTTATTACACGAAATGTTTTATGCTACGGTTTCCCTGAAGAGCGGTTCCGTCATATTTTAACGGCCGTCGTGCATATTCATACTCAGGCTTAAGAGGATTGTGAAGTGCCGATACGCGGCGCGATTTTTGGAGGCAAATACCTACATTTCATACAATTATTTACATAAATATTGTTTCGGGCGATAACGTTTTTACTCCCCTAAACCTTTACGAAATTAGACAATTTTGATCTCATTACATTCAATATACTTTAATCGAGGTCTGTACGTTTTTCGTTTTTAGTCATTCAATTTAATTTAATTAAAAAAAAAAACCCTCGAGGATGTTTTTATGTCAAGAATATGTTAATAACTTATATTGTATACAATATTTCTTTATAATAAAAACGTACGGACCTAGTTTTCAAAAATTATGAAAATTAGACCATGTTTACGGGGAGAAAAACGTTATCTCTTTTTGTATGAAAATTTACAGCTTCACAGTCCTCTTAATATTCCCGCTGCTGAGACACAGGGCTCCTCTCTTCGAGAGGGAGTGGGCTGTAATCCACCACGCGGGCCCAGTGTGGGTTGGTAGATGTCACATGTCTTCAAATTTTTAGTTCTAGGACATGCCGGTTTCCTCACGATGTTTTCTTTTACCGTTTTGAGAGCAGGGGTCATGAAATAATTTACACAAAGTAAGGCGCCTGTCTGGGTTCGAACCTACGACCTACAGCTTGTAAGTCAAGGCCGTTAGCACTGGGCCACCACAGCTCTCTTCGTCGCGGGCCGTCATGGAAATCTAACATTTTCACCAATCAATCTGCCTAGCCTTTTCCCAACTATGTTGGGGTCGGCTTCCAGTCTAACCGGATGCAGCTGAATACCAGTATTTTACATGGAGCGACTGCCTATCTAACCTCCACAACCCAGTTACTGGGTAATACGATACCCCTTGGTAAGACTGGTTGTCAGACTTTCGGGCTTCTGACGACCCGTAACGACTGTCAAAGAACCTCAAATGACAGCCGGGACCAACGGCTTACCGTGCTTTCCGAGGCACGGAGGAGTCTCGGTATGAAAAGATGGTCACCCATCGACAGACCAACCCCGGCAAGCGTAGCTTAACCTGATGGATCGACCCGAGCGGCTGTTATTACATAGCCACGAGCTCCTCCTCCTAACATTTTCACCAGTGTTTGACAAAAACGATCTATATTTCAACAGCTGTTCTTGTGATACCGTAGGCTTCCTTAGGAAACCAATGCTTTACAGAATGTTACTTAGCTTCAATAGTCGTCCTTCAGTAGGGTAGCATATGAGCAAAAACCGGCCAAGTGTGCGCGGACCACGCACAATGAAGGGTTAGAAAGAAAATAAAAATAATTACACTTAAAAAAAAATAAAAGGGTTCCGTAGTTGGAATAAATTTATAGCAAAAACCTCATCTGTTCTGTGGCAAAAACAAACTTAACTTTCTAGTTGAAAAAACATGTTCTCCCACACACACATCGATGATATACGTCACGATCAATTCTCCTACTGCAAATGTAAGTTTGTAATGGCAAAAAAAAAAATGTGATAAATCTACAAATGAACAATTTTCGGACTGTTTCCTTTACTTGTGCTGTGAGACATTGCTTCCTGCCAAACTTGATTGTAGGTCAACGGGAAGTTTGTAGGTTTTGATTTATTTGCGAGTATCAAAATATGTCGCATAAATGGCCGTATTTTTTTTAACTGACTTCAAAAACGAGGTTCTCTATTCGACCCGTATGTATGTTTGTGTCTCAAAAACTCATGAACCAATGTTGATGATTCTTTCCCTAGCGTGATCTACATACTTTCAGGAAGGTTGTAGTATATAATACATTAGGTAATTAAACTTATGTACGAAGTTATATACATAAAAGTACTGTATTCTCCGGCATTTCTAAGCGGATTTTGATGATTCTTCTTTTCGTTCGTCTTGGGTTTACGTAATTGTATAATTTCAAGTAAAAAAATGAAAATAAATTACATAAAAAAACGTAAAACCGTCTTCAAAAACCTAAAACGAATAAAATAACTTTCATAAAAAACTTAACAGCTTCTGAAGTCGGTGTACAATTCTTCAATGAACCTTAACTTGGCACGGACTTCAGAAGCTGTTAAGTTTATATGAAAGTTATTATTGCGTTGACTTAGAAGCTTGATTTTTTTAGAGATCTAAGGGACCATAGACCTACGTATTTGATATTAATTTCAACTTATACCTCCACACGTTCCTGAGAAAAAGGGCTCTTAATAGACTGACCGACACAACGAAGTGATCCTAAGGGTTCCGTTTATGCCTTTTGATGTACGGAACCTTAAAAATGGGACAGACCCACAAAAGCGTTGAGGCTTTTTTAAGAAAATATAAGTTATTATTCCAGTAAAAAGCTATTTGACGGCTGCTGTTCATAAGAAAAATAACTCGGTCGACTTTACACTTATGTTGAAAACATACAAGGGTTATATTTGTAAGTTACATTCAAGGCGCTTTACTTAGAAAACTGAAGTTCAGGCAAGAATCCTAACTAATATTATAAATGCGAGTGGTTTTTGTTACGCTTTCACGCTAAAACGGCTGAACGGATTTGAATGAAACTGGGCACATGGGTAGACCATGTCCTGGATTGAATACTTTTTATCCCGGTAGCGTGCGAAGCTGCGAGCAAAAGCTAGTTTATTATAATTCAAAAAATGCATTTATGAATTTTATATATATCTATCTCTCTTTCTGCTGCATTTTTCTACCTCTCGAATGTCGGAGACTAAATTGACTTGACTGAAATTGTCAAGCTTGTCAAGCTGTATTAGGATTACATTATCATAAAGGTCATTTTAATATTTTCACTTGTCAATTTAGTGTAACTGTCCGACTTAAGACACTTGGAGCATTTTTTCTTATGTCGAACTGTGTAACATAAGACATTCGAGAGGTTAACTGGAATTGGAGCCAAAACCGCAAGCTGTCTTTACCAAGCAAAGAGAGGCCAATTCCTAGACATGGGTGAATTCGGACTGTGGAGGATGATGATGGTTCTCCGTGAGGAAAGTTTTTAGTTTATTTAGGTATGTGGATGGCTTTAAGAGGAGGGTAAGACCAAAGAAACGATGGATCGACTGTGTTAAAGATGATATGGATAGAAAGAGAATGATTACCGAGATGACGGCTAATAGAGAAATATGGAAGAAAACGACATGTTCCCAAAAACATTGGGATAAGGACAGGAGAATGATGATGAAGTTGGACGGAAAATCCGCGATGAACAGCGTACACTCATTTCAATACATACCTAATTCATACAATATTATGTAGGTATGGTTTTACTTTTAATATAGTCCTCCGTGACATTGAGCTACATACAGAAATATTATCTAAATATATTTCCTGTTAGTACGATAAGCGAATTATAAGCGTAGTCACTAGTTATTGCATTACAATCATATGAATAAAGTTCGAATTAAGGCATGTCCTCCGTAATATAAGGTGAAACTAAGTAACTTTGTATCATCTCTTAATCTCATCTCTTACAGTAACTCTAGCATCTTTTTGATAGAAAAAAAACCGGCCAAGAGAGAGTCGGACTCGCGCACCAAGAGTTCCGTACCATAAAAAAGTGTGCTATTTAGAGACATCGTTTTATTTTTCCTGTAATCTTTACACAAACTTCTATCACACAGAAAAAATTCAGATTTTTCTCTATGCAAACTTAGGAGATGGGGAAACGGTATTTTTTTTTTACATTTTTGATCAAAAGTCGGAAACTATTCGGTCTAAAAAAAAAAAGAAAAAACGTTTGAAAATTTGCAAACAGAGCTCTTTCATATGATACCCCACATACCCTAGTAGCCCCACTTCGCATTGTTAAGAACCCTTTCAGTCCCTATTGCAAAAAAAAAAATCTTTCGTATTTGCAAAATAGTTGGGCAAACTTCTTCTAAAACTATTCCAAAATTCAAGTTGATAGCATTAGTAGTTCTTGAGATATCCAGCTGTGACAGACGGACAGACAGACAGACAGATCGAGTTTCACCATAAGGGTTCCTTTTTACCATTTTGGTGCGGAACCCTAATACACAGTAATCTTACAATACATAAGAAGTGATTTCATTTGTCCTGAAATCTATTTTAGTTTATAGAACTAAATAATAAAAAAAAAACGAGCGAGCTTTACAGTAGTCGCCTTTTCACGAAATCACTCCCACAGATTGCAGGAAAGCGAGAGGACATATGTAACACATAAAAAAAAACTAAATCCAGGTCTATTTTTTCCACTTAAAATAATTAATTTCCACTTACCATATTCCTAAAATTTTCACTAAAACTACAAAATAATAGGGGATGATTTCATGTCATTACTTTTTAGTCCAATCAATAGATTTTTTGTAAATAGATGTTTGTGAATAAATTATCAGCGTTGTGTCATCGCGCTTCTCTTTCCTTATACAATCCGACAGTGACCGCGATTTTAAATATTTACATTTTTTTAAAGAAAATTTTGACAGGACAACGTTTGTCGGGTCAGCTAGTACTTGATATTTAATAAAAGAAAACTTTTTACACTTTAGTTATTACGTTTATGCTCTCAGACGAATTACATTTCCTACAATAGGGGCGTACATATCGCCTTTTTAACCGACTTCAAAAAAGGAGGTTCTCTATTCGACCCGTATGTATGTATGTATGTATGCCCACGATTTTCTCAAAAACTAATGAACCAATTTTGATGATTCTTTCACTACCGTGATCTACATTATTTCAGTCAGATTTGAGTATATAATACATTAGGTAATTATTCTTATGTACGAAGTTATATGCATAAACGTACGGCATCTCCGGCACTTCTATACGAATTTTGATGATTCTTCTTCTTTTCGTTCGTCTTCGGCTTATATACTCGCATGTATGTGTATTCAACTAAAAATGGAAAAATTAATTTACTTTTTTTAAAAGTAAAAATCGACTTAAAAGACCTAAAAGGAATAAAATAACTTTCATAAAAACTAAGCTTCTGAAGTCGGTTTTTTCAATTCTTCAATACACCTTAGCTTGGCACCGACTTCTGAAGCTGTTAAGCTGTTTATGAAAGTTATTTTATTCCTTTTAGGTATTCGAAGTGGGTTTTTCTTAAAGTAAAATATAGTCCGAGCTTATCTTAATGTGTCATTAACTCATTACCAATGACAAGTCAACATGTGTTACATAAGATGTGTTACGTTCATAGTAACTAACGTTTAGAATCTGATCGTGCTCAATGTCCCAAAAAAAAGAGAGTTGTGTTTTTTTTTTACATTTCTCGGGAACCTGGGGTACGGATCTTTGGAAGGCGTACGAGGAGCTGAAGCCAACTAGCAGAGGCCCCTTAAATAATTTTAAACGATGAGGAGGCACCAACCGACGATTATCCCTGTATGCACTATGCAAATGCACCCAAGGTTGTGTTGGGTATATATATACTTATATTGTTTTTTTTATTATTACGCCTTGCTTGACACGGACTAAGACATATACAGGGTTATTGTTAAAACACCAGCAACCTCTTAAGGGGTCATTGTACTCATCATTATGAACAACTTTTACTATGGGACCAAACCTGAAATTGCGAAAAAAAATCAAGTGTTCAGTACGTTATGTTCGCATAATTCATCAAAATGTACTGAACAGCTGATTTTGCTTTTGCGATTTCAGATTTGGTCCCATAGTAAAATTTGTTCATAATGATGAGTACAATGACCCCTTAAGAGGTTGCTGGTCTTTTACAAATAACCCTGTATAGTCCGAGCTTATCTTAATGTGTCATTACTAATGATATTATACACAAGATGTGTTACGTTCATAGTAACTAACGTTAAAAATCTTGTCGTGCTCAATGTCCCAAAAAAAGAGGGTCGTGTTTTTTTTTATTATTACGCCTTGCTTGACGCGGACTAAAGACAAAACCGAAATGTGCCTCCATTGGGACGCTTTCGAGTCTTCACAATACGCGCGGTAGTAACATATCTGCCTCATTTTAATATCATTGGTCATTACTCAGTTTAGAAAAACATTGTGCAATAAAACACTGTGGAACTTTCTAATGAAACAATTACTAAACATTATTTGTGTTATCTTAATTAGAGAAGTATATACCGGCTAAATACGACAGTATGATGCAATTATTAAATATTATTGTGCAATCTTAATACCAGCCGGATACAACAATATCTCCGTGACCAAAACAATTAGGCGCATGACAGCTTTGAAGTTGCGCTGTCTTTTACTAACAGGCAGCGCGAGAAAAGGACGGCTATATCCATGAACTAAGTGTGAGATGGCAAACTAGTTTACGCCTTGCGCATCACCGTGTTTTTAGTCGACATGTTTTTACATGTCGTCTGAATTTGTATGGAAATATTAGTTCCAACTAAATTTGACAGCTCTAATTTACGTCCGTCGCTTTCTTGTTATATTAGAGAGAAAAAGTTAGCAATAGCCTAAATTATGTTTAGTTTGTGTACAACAGAATCCGCACCATTGTACGTATCATCACTGCCGAAAGCGAGTATGATGCCGAAAGCGACTGCACGTCACTACGGGAAGCGCGGGGATAGGTGCGGGGTGCGGGCGCCGAAACTGAATTCCTGTCATGCGCCTAATTGTTTTGGTCAAGTAGTACGCGACGAATTGAGGACCTCCTTTTTAAAAAGTCGGTTAAAATGGCGTGAGCTATTCTTATTGTATACAGGGTCAAATTCAATTAGTTAGGGAAACTCCGCAGATGTGATGGGTATCGACAAGATAAAACAAAAATAAATTAATTTGATGATTTTTTTTTGGTTCCTCGACCGTAGTGTAGTGACTTAAAAAAATATCAGTTTAAAAATCAGTTTTTGTTTGTGTAAACTTCACAGACGCTACTCACACTTCAAGTAACAACACTGCTAGCAGTCATTGACCCCAAAAAAACCATCTAATCTTTTTTATTTTGTCGTGTTAGATATCATTTTTTTCGATTTATTTCACGTCTGTAGAGTTTCGCTAGCTAATTTAATTTGACCCTGTATTTGGTCAGAAATTAAAAACTAAGTAATAAAAACTTTTTACAAAACAAAAACAACAGACTTCCAAAAACACTACAAATTGGAAAAATAAATTTAATTTCGGAAATCGGTGTTTTTGGATTTGTATTTTAGTTTTTTGCCACCGTCTTCTGAAATTAAAGTTATTTTTCGCTTTGTAGTATTTTTTTTGGAAGTCGGTTGCTTTTTTTGTTTTTTATTTTTCACTTTTTAGTGGGTCGGTTTGTAATTTATTAAGTTACAATAGCCAAATGTCAACTGTTCGTCACCTTTTTACAAAATTTTGCTTTGCCCGATGCAGAGACGTTAATTGTTGAGGAGTTCTCCTGGTAAGTATGTACCAGGAGAACTCCACGCCACCATAAACATTGTAACGAGCATAAATTACTTAGCAACCATTATTAAAGGACGTAATCGAATCGCTACCCGTGAAATACTTATTATTGAGTAGTTCCGGTGGCCATCAGTGATCCTCATCATCAGTTCCACTTGACCAAATGGTGCTTTCCGAGAGCAAATGCACGAGTTACTATAAAAAATACCCAAATCACTATTGGTGTGCCTATAATATTTGAAGAGTTCCGTCGATTTCTCCATCATCCCATCAAAATTAGTAAAGGATCACTTAAGACCAAATTGAAAAGTATTATACAGGACAGTTAGCAGAAATAAATATTAGGTTGGGGAAAAAGTCTTTTCGCATTATAGTATGTTTGAACTTGTAATAAAATCTCTTTGGCTATACTATTTGTATCTGGCTGGTTTTGGTATCATTGAAAGTTTAAATTTTAAAGAACATAATTCCAAATTCAAATTAGGAAAATGTGTGATTTTCATTTGTTTTTCGTACCGTCAAGATGAGTGAATCTAATGAAGAAAATCGATACATTTTAAAATTTTACTACAAAAAAGGTAAAAATGCAACGCAAGCCGCGAAAAAAATTTGCGATGTTTATGGACCTAGTGTAGTGTCTGTGAGAGTAGCACAAATTTGGTTTAAGCGTTTTCAATCCGGAAATTTTGATGTCAAAGATGCACGTCGCTCTGGTCGCCCTATTACGGATAAAATGGATGCCATTTTTGAAAAAGTGGAGCAAGATCGGCATATCAGTAGTTACGACGTAGCTGAAGAACTGGAAATTGACCACAAAACAGTTTTGGCGCATTTGAAAAAACTGGGTACACAAAAAAACTCGACATTTGGGTACCTCACGAGCTCACTGAAAGAACCCTAATGAACCGTGTACTCATTTGTGATTCTTTATTACGACGTAATGAAACCGAACCATTTTTGAAGAAGCTGATAACTGGTGATTAAAAGTGGATCACGTATGACAAGAACGTGCGAAAAAGGTCGTGGTCAAAGACCAGTCAGGCTTCACAGACTGTGGCGAAACACGGGTTAACTCGCAACAAGGTGATGCTGTGTGTGTGGTGGGATTGGAAGGGCATTATTCATTATGAGCTGTTACCACCAGGCAGGACCATCGATTCTGAACTCTACTGCGAACAACTGATGAGATTAAAGCAAGAAGTTGAGAGAAAGCGGCCGGAATTAATCAACAAAAGGGGTGTGGTTTTTCATCATGATAACGCTAGACCTCACACATCTTTAGCCACTCAGCAAAAATTAAGAGAGTTTGGCTGGGAGGTGTTAATGCATCCGCCGTATAGTCCTGACCTTGCACCTTCAGATTTCCACCTGTTTCGGTCTCTTCAGAATTCTTTAGGCAGTGTCAGGTTAACATCACGAGAGGACTGCCAAAACCACTTGTCGCGGTATTTCGACCAGAAGTCCCAAAATTTCTATAGCAATGGGATCATGTCCCTACCTACACGATGGCAAAAAGTTATCGAACAAAATGGTACCTACATACTTTAGTTAAATGTAAATAAACTATATTAAAAAATGTTTTGAATTTTCTTAAAAAATGCGAAGAAACTTTTTCCCCAACCTATTATATTGTATAAGATTAAACCATATCTAACAGTGTAATTTATGTAAAAGTAGTATGTATGTACGTAAGTTGGTTTATTGTTGTAAAAGAGCGGCTCTCGTCATCAAACGTAAAAGTTTGGCGAGTTTAGAATTAAGTAACACCTCTGTATTTTAATGAAATGAAATATAAAAAAAAAAACAGTCTTGACCTGATGACAATGAAACCAACTAGGAAGTACACCCTTTTAAACAAAAAGTATTTTCCAAATCGGTCCAGCCGTCTTTGAGTAATCGGGGAACACACATACAAACAATTGACGGTCGAATTGAGAAACCTCCTCCTTTTTTCAAGACGACGCACATAGGAGTATTGTCATGTAAAATCCGGTCAAAATTATTTAATGGCTTATTTAATAATAAAACATGATAATATGATATAATATAACCTTTAATGATAATAATAATACATTAATAGTAAAAAAAACACTTTTTTTTTAACTTAAGTTATTAAGATTATCTTAATTGTCCTCTTCCTCTTCATTGTATTCATCTATATTTTCGCATCTGATGTTATCTTCTGTAGACGTTGATGGTAAAGATGGCGGCACAATTGCGACTATCAGATCAAGCGCTCTTTCGAAAAACTTTTTCTCTTAAATTGCGGCTTTGGGCAAATTGAGCTTAAATAAGGATCGGAACTTAATAACAATCTGTTAATAATGTCCCTGTTGCATTCTTCTCTGGAAAATTTTCTAGAAAAGTCAAGCCTGTACTGCCTAAAGTTTTTATTTCGGGCCACAGCCGCCTCCTCCGATAATTGACCAATAGGAACGATAGCTTGGCTTATGACTTGAGCTCCATGTATCAACACTTTGTGAATTGTAGGTGACATAGGATACCATTCATACAAATCAGTATACAACTTTGCTGTTGCCTGACGTTTACACTGATTCCGCTGGCAATTACCTCTAGGATTACTCTCAATCGCTGGATGAGGTCTAAATCAATTCCAGTAATGTGAGATAACTCTCAGAGAACGAAAAAATCTCGGAGTACGATCCAAAATAGTTTTTTTTTTTATTATCAGGGCATTGGGTTATTTTAGATAATTTTGTTCCCAAAAACTCCAACTTTTCTTCAATTTTCTTACCTTTACAATCACGCATGATGTCGTACAAAGCTCTTCTGGTAAAACTAATAGTTTATTCTACATTATCTGAAAATAAAAATAAAACAACATAAAATCAAATATACTCACGTTTTACACTATCATCTTCAAATAAATGAAAACAAAAATGGCGCGCGTAAGCGCGGCAAATTTTTATTGTATTTACTAAAACATATTCTAGAAAATATACTAATTGTAAAATAAAGGTTTGACAAGCCTTGACAAATAAACAAAAACACGATTAAATAACATATTTTATAAAATTTATTTCAAATTTTGGGTTCATCTTTCAATTTTTTTTTTTAACACATAAATGCAACTCATAGTATTTAATTCCTATGTTAAAATAATCTACGTACCTTGCACTTCCATATTAATAATGTTTTTTTCCACAATTTATCACACCAAATGTACAGTTCAAACTCCAATTAAGTGAAAGAAACAAACGCCGAGAACAAAGACATGCGGTTAAGACAACGACTGCGTTCCGATTCCGACTGCTTGTGCGGGAAGGGCCGACTTCTTGAGTTACAAATCAGTCCCATTTTCAATGGAGCGGTTATTAAGCTGCAAAAATGTGTGGCTATAATAGGTTTTTATTTAACTTCGTAAATTCGACTTTTGACCGGATTTTACATGGAAATACTCCTATGTGCGCTAGTGGCGTCTTTAATTTTTTTACCAACTTCAAATAATAAAGCTCTAGGTATACTAGAATCAGTCGGAACTAAATCAAGTGTAGGTACTTATAGTATTTTCCCAACTCATAAACACGTTCATGATATACGGTAGTGTGTTGATGTCAAGTTCATCAAACCGGGAAGAGCTATTTTAATCCTCATACACACGGCGTGGTTTTATTATAGCAGCTGTTGTGGCCACGTGTTTGGGAACAAGTGGAATAATGTTTTTTTTTTTTTATATAGAATGTTGTCAAAGTGATTACATACAGTCTTATAAGATAGTCAAACGGACATACATATTGTAGTTACGTTAGTATTGATAATAAAAACAAGACCAGAGAAAAAATCCTAATTTATCAGGAGCGGAACAATAACCCTACGTTGTTCGGAGTCAACCACCACCTCTTGAAGCATCATTACTTTAATATTACTTCAGTGTGAGAACGAGATGAGCTATACAGGACGTCTAGCTCCATCACTTTCCCACACTCAAATAAGATTAAAATAATACTGCTTTAAGAGGTGGTGGTCTAGATAGCATCATCGAAAAGAGAAATAAGCAGGCGCAGTTTGAGTCCGCGCCGTTTGTTTTCGCTAAAACATAATATTATTGAAATTTTACTTCGGTTTCCGAGACTGCCGTAGCCATTGTATTTGCTCGACACTAGACTTAGTAGGCTCATTGCATTCCTTATGTAGTAAGCTTTCACCGATCATAATACTTTTAATTTCTGAGAATAATTATTTTGCTATTGTCAATTTCATATTAATTTTTAACCATATTTTGGCCAATATTTCTGTTGTTTCTCGTTAGGTCCTGGTAGTGCTTTCTCAACTTTTGACAAAGACATCAGAATAACTGATCTAGCTAAACACGTTTTTGCGATAAACGAATTGATATTTCGACACATAGTGAAAAGTAGAGGTTCGCGCGCATTCGCCTGTACTCGCAGTGTGACGTCATAATCAAATTTTATCAGGCCTTAAAATTGTTATAAATATGACGTATCTTTTGAATGCTGATCCATTACTCTCATTTAAAGTCTCGTAGTTATTAGCGGTTGTAATCTTACATGTTTCTGTCGGTCAGAAATATTGAACTTACCACCAGTATCCGAGCGAATAGACGTTTTTACGACAAAAAAACGACAAGAAAGTTTCGTTTTGAAAAGGGGCACTGGATTTCACTAAAACCCGCGGCAAAAATAAATCGTCGGCTTATTGCAAGAACTCATTAAGTAACCAAAATGAAATGATGAGAAATCAATTAATGAACTTTTTCAATCTTAAACATACAATAGAATTTATCGACTTTGTGTTGGTTATAACGTCTAAATTTGAAAAGCAAGATAGTGAGTTTTTGCATAACATTAAACGCATACAAATAAATTATTTTGTGCTTTGAACTGTACTTGATGATTTTTTGTAATTAATGAGTTCTTGCAATAAGCCGACGATATAACCATCATGGCCACACGAATACCTCAAAGTGTATACCTACAGCACATATCCTGAAATTAAATTCCCACATTCTGGCGCCCCTACCTCCACTGCAGTGTTTGAAGTTCAGCCAAGTAATGCCAAACGTTTAACACCTCATGCTGTAGTAAATTTAATGTGTTCACTCATTATAAGTTATGTTCCTACATAAAATCACATATCCAGCTTGTAGATGTTTACTGGAAAATATACGGCTGAGGATACTGCCTCGTGTAATATTGAAATACTTTCTGACTCTTCTAGATAATCTTAAAATACTGACCTAATATTTTACCGCAGTAGGTCAAATTCCACCTTTTGAACAATTAGGGTCACGAAAAATTTCATATTTTTTTTAGTACCTATTTGCCTCAATTATAATAATTATATCGACGTCGTGGCTAAGTAATAACAGCCGCACGGGTTAAGCTACGCTTGCCGTCTGTGTATCTGTGTATCTTTTCATACCGAGACTCCTCCGTGCCTCGGAAAGCACGTTAAGCCGTTGGTCCCGGCTGTCATTCGAGGATCTTTGACAGTCGTTACGGGTCGTCAGAAGCCCGAAAGTCTGACAACCAGTCTTACCAAGGGGTATCGTATTACCCAGTAACTGGGTTGTGGAGGTCAGATAGGCAGTCGCTCCATGTAAAATACTGGTATTCAGCTGTATCCGGTTAGACTGGAAGCCGACCCCAATATAGTTGGGAAAAGGCTAGGCAGAATGAATGATATATCAACTGGAAATCGTGAAACAAAAAATATGTACCCCTTTTTACGAAAATTACGCGGAAGGAGGAGTATGAAATTTGGCACAGTTAAAGTTTATATAGAGGAGTGCAGAAAGCTAATAATTTTAATATGCATTATAAATAAATTAAATAAATACAAATTTGTAGGCGCAGTTCGAGTCCGCGCCGTTTCTTTTCCTAAAAACTAATTGAAATTTTAGCACGGTTTCCGAGACTGCCGTAGCCATTGTATTTGCTCGACACTAGACTTAGTCTTAAAAATTCGAAGTGGGGCTACTAGGGCATGTGGGGTATCAATGAAAGAGCGCTGTTTGTACATTCTCAAACATTTTTTTTTAGTCCTAATAGTTTTCGACTTTTATGAAAAATGTAAAAAAATAACTCCCCCCCCCCCCCAATCTCCGAAGTTTGCAAAGAGAAAAATCTGAAATTATTCTGTGTGATAGAAGTTTATGTAAGGATTACAAGAAAAATAAAACGGCGTCTCTAAATAGCACACTTTTTAATATATCTCTCTTTAATATCTCTAGACTAGTTTTTTTGGGACATTTCACACACGGTCATCTGATCCCAAACTAAGCAGAGCTTGTACTATGGAAACCAGATAACTGATATACTACATACACTACTTTTTTTTTGTAAATACAGACTTATATAAATAATTACACCCAGACTCAGGACAAACAGACATGTTCATGCACACAAATGTTTGTCCTGGATGGGAATCGAACCCACGACTTGCGACATGATAGGCGGTATCTTAACCAACCACGCCAGCTGGCCTGTCAAAAAGTATACCGAGTGCAAAGACGTTTTCACGTCAAAAACTAAACACGCACTTGACACACATGTAATATGTGGCCTCTTTGCTTCGGCTTACATTTATTTCTTTTTACATTATGTCATGTCGAACTGTTTGTCACTGTCACGCGAATAAAACTATTGAAACAAATTATATTATAAGTCAAAAAACTTTTTCCAAAAAACACAGCCGACTCCAAAATAACACTTCAAAGTGAATAATAACTTTAATTTCGGAAGTCGGTGTTTTTAAATACAGAACGTATTTTAGTTTTTTGCCACCGACTTCCAAAATTAAAGTTATTATTCACATTCAAGTGTTATTTTGGAAGTCGGCTGTGTTTTCTGATTTTTTTTTTCACTTCTTAGTGGGTTTAGTTTGTAATTTATCTAAGTTACAATATACTAATGTCAACTGCTCATCACCTTTTATAAAATATGTATTGCTTTTCCCGATGCAGGGACGATAATTGTTGAGGAGTTCCACATCACCATAAGAGCATTGTGACGAGCAAAAATCACTTAGCAACCATTAATAAAGTATCTAATCGAATCACAACCCGTAAAATACTTATTATTGAGTAGTTCCGGTGGCCATCTGTGATCTTCATCATCAGTTCAACTTGACCAAATGGTGCTTTCCAAGAACAAATGCACGAGTTACTATAAAAAATACCCAAATCGCTATAGGTGTGCCTATAATATTTGAAGATTTCTGTCGATTTCTCCAGGATCCCATCATCAGATCCTGACCTGATGACCCTTTCAAAAAAAAAAAAAAATTCCAAATCAGTTCAGCCATCCTCCAATAATCGAGGAACATACATAAAAACAAATCCGACGAACTGAGAACCTTCTCCTTTTTTTGAAGTTGGTTAAAAAGACGTAGATATGTTACATACCATACCACACATTCGATGTTCAAAAACGGCACAAATGTCGAACTATTAGATGACATGTGGAAGTAGGACGGCATGTCGTAATTATCCGAAGCGAAAAATAGACAAGACGATGAAAATGTGGCCGATTTTGACATTTTGACTTGCCACTTGCGGAGCGTGTAAAACCTATCTACCTCTTTTTACTTATATTATTATTGATTGAAACTATAAAATTAATATGGTCTAGTTTCGACAATTGGGCGACCAATTATAGTACCTACTAATAAATCTCTAATACGAGTACTTACACTAGGCAACAAATTGCAGGCATTACAGTTGGACACGTGTAATACATCAAATGCTGAACATGGGTCTTCGATTTTCTGATTCGCTCAGAAGACCTCAAAAGACCACTTGATAGACTATGTCGAAACAGAAAAGGTATGATTATTCTATTGTCCCGAAAAAAGCTCCCAGATGTTGGCTACTTTACCAACGAATCTATACATAGTAGGGGAGCCAACGATGTAGTCGGAGCATCGTTATTCTTTAAAGCACTTATCATTATTATATCGGCCAATATTGCACACCTCGTTACGATAAATTTAATAGGTGCACTCTATACGATATGTTCTGTCAATATTATAACATGGGCTTGTTCTTCAAAGAATGCAGCATTCATTGATATTTAATTGTAGCCGATTTGTGATCGTATAAAACTGACTCGATTACGGTAGGATGGCTACTTGTCAAACAATCGTAATTATTCAACAACAGAACCTTTTCAAAATTGATTTTGTTCCGAAACAATTTCCCTTATAATGCCTTTTACTCGATCCCCAAATGTTTAAAGTGACATAATATTATTACTTGGCCATAACAATTAGGCGCATGACATGAATTCTGATTCGGCGCCCGCGCCCCATACCTATCCCCGCGCTTCCCGTAGTGACGCGCAGTCGTATACTCGCTTTCGGCAGTGATGATAATACGTATAATATCAATCACCGTTCCGGTGTTCCCTCCCTAGTTCCAATAACTTCATAGCTGTTATGCGCCTAATTGTTTTGGTAATATGTATGGGCTTGGTTGGACAGTGCTTAGTTTACGAAAATTTGCAGCTAGCTATCGATAGGTTTTCTAATATGATCACCCATGCATACTTTAATTGGAAGAATTCTGGCACACTTAGAGACCACGTCGGGCTTCCTAGATTCACTGGCGGACTAGCGGCAGAAGTTGGGCGGCAGGTGTAGTCCCCGGGTCGCACTGCACCTGCCGCTTGGTCCTGGGTCCTGGGGGGCCCCAAAACTCGAGAAATACTTTTTAATCAAATCCCAGACAAGACCAAAATATGTTTAGTAAGTAAATGGCAGTTTGTGGTTGGGGGGCCCTACGCATGCTAAATATAAACGCAGGGTGCTTAAATTTTCGTTTCGGAGCTGCGTAAGTGGACAAAGTAATTCCTATTTTTATTTTATGTACGAATAGTCAAAAGAAAACCTTACCTACCCGGGGTGGGGTACTAAAATATTCAAGCATCCTACATTTTGTAACTTTTCTGTATAGGTTGACAAAGTACTTCATACTTGAGTAAAATTTCAAAAGAAAATTTTAGCTATACGGGGTCCATAATTTTCGAGCTCGCTTCGCTCTCTCTACCTTCCTCTATTCGTCTGATTCTCTAGCTTTTCTGTTGTCGACAAAAAGTCTCCTATTTCTCTATCAATAGTCAGAAGAAAACCTAACCTTTTCGAGGCAGCGAGCTAAATGTTTCAACGTTCATTGCTGGGCCGGGGGCCCTTTAGTTTTCCCGCCCTGGGCCACCGAGAGGCTGTCAGCCACTGCCTGGATTAACCCATTAGCTATTTTTCCTCCGGGGACAAAAAGTCTGGTTCCCCTAGGATGCGAATAAGCCCATAGTTCTTATTTAACTAAACTTCAAGAGTGGTAAATTGAGACTCATACAATAGTATGACTGTAGTATCGTAGTAACTGCAATATAGCGTAGCACATAACACTTCGGCGTATTCTAGATATAAGTCTCATTCAACGACACTGTTGTGAATTTATTAAATTCTGACACTTCCTCAAGAGTTGGGCTACCAATTGCAAAAATAATTTTACAAATCCGACTGGTAGTTCCAGAGATTAGCGCGATCAAAGTGTTCAAACATACAAACAAACTCGTCAGCTTTATTATTAGTGTATAATTTGATTACCATTAAAATAGTTACTAGTGTAACCTTAAAAGAGGAACAATTCCGTCATACATGATTGTTGCGTAACTTTAACCGTTTACGCAGCGCACGCAACGGAAGCTCTCAAAAGGGATACACACATTTTTTTTTGATGCTCCGCTCCTATTAGGCGTAGCGTGATGTTATATAGCATATAGCCTTCCTCGAAAAATGGGCTATCCAACACTTTTTTTTTTAATTCAAACCAGTAGTTCCTGAGATTAACGCGTTCAACCAAACAAACAAAAAAAAATTTAGCTTCATAATTTTAGTATACGTAGATTGTATATGGTCAAAGGAGCTAGTCCTTTCTGGATCTGGATCGAGAACATACATGGCAAACCGCGAATTGTATCCATCTTCTTAAGGCTCCAGCAGACAGGCGCGACGGACACCTGATCAAACGATGGACTACTAGTTTCCAGGACCATCGTGTCTTAAAGTTTGTCGTTTTACGAATAATTTGAATCGCCTAATGTCTATATACGGAATGGTCCTACAACATAAAATCAAAAGTCATTTATTCAATCTAGGCTGAGATTCAGCACTTTCTGAACGTCAAAATTCCATACGATCCAACGGGCGCCCTTCACACTTCCTAGTGCTGTAGCTGGGAAGAAGTGGCGCAACAAAATCCCCAACATACGTATAATCATCTGAGACAAAATCTGTTTTAACTCAAGACTAACAGTCAAAAGTAGCAACCCTTGTTGTTTTTTATGAAGAACCAGAATAGAGTCTTCTTTGCGACAAGGCACATAAATCCGTGTGGCAAACCAATTTTGGCACAATGTCCTAGTATCAAGCGCAAGTATTGATAACCTAAATATCCTTTCCCCTCTCAAGCGCCTCAGTCCGATAAGACCCTAGAACACACAAATACTAAAATTGACTTATAGATGCTACAATCATGCAGATTACAAGTACTATACATGATGCCAATGAGGGAACTGATTGCAGTGACATCATCGGATTGACGCGGCGAGGTCGGGGGTCAAACCACGTCGCAGGTGTCTAATTATTCTTTGTATCTGCTTGTAAGATTTTTGGTGACCCTGAGAAGGAGATAATTGATATTTGAGCGTGATTTTTTCATGAGTTTTTGACACTGTTTTGCGGAAATTGTTAATTTTGTGACATTTATTTAGTCTTCCGTAAACCAATTCGGTTTATCCACAGAAGTGGCTTTGGCGTAGATATGAGCCTCAAAATTAAAGATAAAATACGTTAACGGTCAATATGCGTTTTCTTTGCAATAATTCCTTATTGGACGCTAAAATAATCAAATTTTTTAAAAGTGCAGAATGGAATTTGTTCTAGATTTTGACCTATTTTTTTTTTTAATTCAAGGTGGGTTTGCTCTTGACTAAAGTCTAGGTCAGAGGTGACAGAGAAAGTCTACGATAGATGGGTGGATGGTATTTGCTGCCAGATAGTTGCTGATCTAACATTAGAACCTTAGTATATTCGCGACAATACATGTTCCTGCTAGAATATTTATCGCATTTTCGATTTAATCTATCGTGTTCTAGGAATGTCGTATATTCTAATCATAACTAATAATAAGTTATTCTTAGAACTAATGTATCATAGATTATTCTACCAGTTTAATACTTTATTATCTTTTGATTACTTGTAACTTACCTACTAGTACATAACTATATACATAACTATATAACTAGGTTTATAAAGTATCACTAGTTCTTTAAATAACAAGACAGAGATGTTGAGGAGTTTGTTGCGACGCAGTTCTTCTCAGCTTAAGGCGCAGATATACGCCAATGGCCTTGAGTGGTTAGCTTGCGTGCTGAGCTCACACAACGCGTCGTACGTCCAGCCAGTAATAGGTACGACTCACCCACCAAGGAGCTCTGTCCCAAATTAGACGCATTATTAATTGATTATACATAAAAAAGGCATTATATTACAACACGTATACTAAAAGATAAATAATTAAATTACCTTTAAAATGGTGAAGGTTTCATAAAAATACGCTTGATAGTTTTTGCGTGATTCTCAGTTTTTAGGGTTCTGTTCCTCAACAGGAAAAAACGGAACCCTTATAGGATCACTCATGTGTCTGTCTGTGTGTCCGTCTGTCACAGCCAATTTGCTTTGGTTGAAATTTGGTACACATATGTATTTCTGTGACCCAAACACGGACGTGTAATGTAAATGAATGAACTTTGAATATTGGTATCAATTTTGGGGGTGCAAATAAGAAAATTAAAAAAATATATTTGCAAACTGTACCGTGCGATATATCAAATGAAAGGACTTACTGTGAGGGTCTCAAATATATATATTTTTTATAATTGTAAAATAAACCGTTTTGAGCTATTTAAGAAAATAGACGAAAATTGACCATTCCTCCCTTTATCTCCGAAACTACTGACCTTAAAATTTTGAAAAATATACAGAAAATAATTATATAGCTATACTACAGGAAAACCTATAAGAAGTCTATGGTCTTAAAATAACATGGTAAATCTCTCAATATTGTGCGTTCAAACTTACATTTGTAGTTGGAATGTATGGGTGAATGTTTTTCAACTACAATGTTAAGTTTGTTCTTGGGGTAAATTCATCCCAACTACGGAACCCTTCATTGTGCGTGTTCCGACACGCACTTGACCGGTTTTTTTATCCGCGTTAGACACTTCTTTATAAATTAATTACACTATGTAATATAAACATAATCTAAAATATTCACAGATAAAGTTATTAAGAAAATGCTCTAATTAACATATACATATTTTTTTCCAAATCATTAACACTACTCGTTTAGACGTGATCTTCAGTTTAAAATTACCATAGTCAGTTATCGTCGCCTTAAACACTAGGGTCGAAATCTATAAACGTTATTGAGCACGTAGGTTTGCTTAACGTAGGGCGAGAATACATGTCTGTAACTTACACAAAAGTATGCAAGTAGCTTGCATGCCATGTGCCTTTAACAACTTCTAATTGGTGAATGTTACAATGGCATGCCAGCTACGTGAATAGTTTTTGGCGCCCTTTTTGCTGTCACTATCACACAACTGTCAAAAAATATAATGCAAGATAGACCGGAGCATGTCAAAGTCATAGCACAAGCTAAGTTTATAGATCTTGGCGCCTAGGAAGAGGTGAAGGGAGCCTTTTTAGGTTTTTTTTTTTTTTTGTTCTCTGGTTGGAGCGGGAGGGCGTGTCAGACTTCTACTGACTAAAACCCACCCGTGTTCCTTCAGTTGCCTGTGCCAGGGCCACGGTAACTCTTTCGAACAACCCGCAACCCTGGCGGGCATCGGCCCTAGCGGACCCCTTCAGCTAGTGCTGACCTGTCTTTGAGGCGCGCGTGGATCACAACGCGCCGTCGACCTGGGCCTGGTCGTTACCGGACGGCGAGCTACCCATTGCTCGACATCCGCAAGCCCGCGCCTACGGTGGCCGGGAATCGGCTATCGATTCCCGACGCCCAGGGCGTCTCCTGCGGCGACTAGGGGCGTGAGAGCGCAAAGATTCCCTCTCCCTCACGAGCCTCCTCCTTCGCGAGCATTACTGCTTCGCAGAAGGAGGTGACGGTTTCCCATGCACTCTCGCTCCGTACCATGGCCTGTACCAGGGCCGGACGCGAGAGGTCGCTGCCGCCGATCGCCTCCGCGAGAGCGCGGCGGTGCTCTGCCCAAGCCGGGCAGACCTCCACCGTAAGCCTTTATGTAGGCTGTCTTTGTAATTTTTGTCTTTCCAAAGTGCTGATTCTGAGCACTTATTTGAATAAATGATTTTGACTGACCTTGCTATATTTTATTATATATACTATATATTATAGTTAGTGGCTATATTTTTAGACGAACTGTATCCTTGCCAACATGATTGTAAGTATTGGAGTGGCACTAATTGTGGCTACTTGACCGGTCAGAGATCAAGGCGTGATTTAACACATTGTCTGCTTAATTCTTTATGCAAACGCTTCTTTATGCTACACCCTTACCGACCCTTATTTTACGATGTTTTCGAAACAATAGAGATGCACAACGAACGCACAGGTGCGGCGCGCCGCACTCGAAGAAAGTTATGTAAATTGTATGGACGCGCATACGCGCCGTCAAGCACCTGGTGAACGTCCGAAAACGCGCATGTGCGTCTGCCGCGCCTAATGTATTAATAATTCACTGGACTGATAGGAATACTTACTATGTGGAGTAGGTATGTGACATTATGACTTTAGATAAATAACAATTTCGTATCGTTTTGTGGGTGACCGAGAAAAATGGGTTTTCCCTGTTTTTATCAAAACAGACTGATAGAAATAGGGAAAACCCATTTTTTTTTCAGATTTGAGACCCAGCTAGATCGATTTTTCGCCCCCGTGATCCCCTATATTGCAACTTTGGATGTGATTACAAATATATACCTATATACTGAAATATTGCTCATTTAATAGTATAGAATAGGATGTTACAATAATAAACATCAATGGAACGACCGGAAATATAATTTGTGAAGAAGTAAATGCAACCAGTAATTTGTTCAGACATGAAACTCTCCATCTTCTATCTAGCCTTTTCCCAACTATGTTGGGGTCGGCTTCCAGTCTAACCGGATGCAGATGAATACCAGTATTTTACATGGAGCGACTGCCTATCTGACCTCCACAACCCTGTAACTGGGTAATACGATGCCCTTTCTTACGAGTGTCAATGATCCACGAATAATAGCCGGGACCAACGGCGTGAGTGTTGGTATGTAAAGATGGTCACCAATCGATGGACCAACCGCGCCCAGCGTAGCCTAACCTGATCGATCGACCATGCAGCTGTTTATTACTTAGCCAAAACCCCGCTCTTTAGTTGAAACGCAGAGCTAAGAGCTAAGATCAGGTTAAGCAACGCTTGCCGCGGTTGGTCCGTGGATGGGTGACCATCTTTACATGACAAGACCCCTCAGTGCCTCGGAAAGCACGTCAATCCGTTGGTCCCGGCTGTAATTCATGGATCTTTGACAGTCGTTACGCGTCGTCAGAAGCCCGAAAGTCTGACAACCAGTCTTACCAAGGGGTATCGTATTAGCCAGTTACTGGGTTGTGGAGGTGAGACAGGCAGTAGCTCCATGTGAAATACTGGTATTCAGCTGCATTCGGTTAGACTGGAAGCTGACCCCAATATAGTTGGGAAAAGGCTAGGCAGACGATGAGTACTTCCCCGAACAAGTCATAATCATAACATTAACACTATCTACTTCCACAATCTTCGCAATACGTCACTACATAATCCATATATTTACATTGACATGTCAAAAGGATGATAAACCAACAGATTTTCGCACATGTGAACTTGGGATTCGTGATCAGATAACACGGATTTACAAAGAAAGATAACTGTCGATACATAACTTCGAAAGAATTTAGTACGTCTTAGATAAGATTAGCACACTGAGGAAAATGTCGTCAGGAAAGTGTTGAGTATGAATGTGGAGGGCTATACGAGTAAGGGAAGACCAAAGAAACGATGGATGGACTGTGTGAAAGATGATATGGCCAGAAAGGGAGTGACTACCGAGATGACGACTAATAGAGAAGTATGGAAGAAAAAGACATGTTGCGCCGACCACAAATAAATTGGGACAAGGGCAGGAGAATGATGATGATAAGATTAGCACAATATTCATGTTTATATATTAACGAAATAATTTATGATATCGATGTCGTGGTGTTTTAACATTTTCTTTGGTACCTATCTATTTAGCCGACTAACCCAGAAGGAGGGTAATGTTTTTCACGCGTTGTAGTATGTATGTCCGTTCCATTGTGACCTCCTGTAGCCTAAACGGCTTGATGGATTTTAACATAATTATGTGGTGTCGTTAGACTTACATACATAGGCTATAAGAAATATTTATATATTCAATCTCATCGTTTTCTAATCGGTCTGTTCTGTTAAAATCTCACAGTGAAAACTTCGGTATAGTGACCTTGAAGTGAGCTGTCAATAGTATCAAGTGGAATGACTTCACTTCACGTGAGTTCTCAGGATGCCATTTTTACAGAATAGACAGGCTGAAACTGTGGTCCCAATAATTAACAATTACTGAAGATATCAGTATATCAGTAGCGCCAACAGGATGGAATTTGATTTGTTTTTTCGTGGGTTCGAACTCGGACAGGCTCTTTACTTTGTGTAAATAATTTCATCATCACTGCTCTCAAAACGGTGAAGGAACACATCGTGAGGAAACCGGCGTGTTCTAGAACTAAAAATTTCGAAGACATGCGACGTTTACCAACCCGTACTGGACCCACGTTAGTTTACAGCTTCACAATCCTCTTAATCTACTTAAGAGAATTGTGAAGCTGTAAATTTTCATAAAAAAAGCGATAACGTTTTTCTCCCCGTAAACATAGTCTAATTTTCATAACGATATAAGTTATTAGCATCTAAATTTCTATATTTTTGACAAAAAAAAAACTTCCTTGACAGTTTTTTTTTTTAATAAATTAAATTGAATTATTAAAAAATAAAAACGTACAGACCTACATTATTACACCTTGTACTGAATGTATTGAGACCAACATTGTCTCATTTCCTAAAGGTTTAGGGGGGTGAAAACGTTATCCCCCGAAACAGTATTATGTAAATAATAATTATTTATTTCAGACAGAAACTAGATTATATGTACAAACTAACACTAAAAGGTATATATGTATATTATGTACAAGTATATAAAAATCATAAAATAAAAAGGTGAAAAGCTCATAAGGCATCAAAAAATTCGTCAGCATCGCTGTCAATGGAAAAGTGCCCAAAAGGCTGACAGCATTGCCACGTTGGATGGCAATGCTGATTCTTTGGGCTAAAAATAGGCCAGCCCTCTGGTCCCGTGAAGAGTCGACCAACCGCTTAGCGATGTCCCGAAATACTCGATGAGCACTCGGACCCCAAGGCCCTAGAGTAAATAATTGTATGAAATGTAGGTAATTGCCTCCAAGACTCGCGTCGCGTATCGGCACTTCGCAATCCTCTTAAAGCCTGCACTCCCTCTCGAAGAGAGGACGCCTGTGTGTGTCCCAGCATTGGGAACATTATAGGTCGATTATGCTACTCAACAGGTAAAAAGTAAGACTGGTAGGTAAACACATTTTTTATGTAAATAAAATGTTTCTTTTCAGGTCAGTGAGTATTTGAATAAACTGAACACTATTTCCAATTATTTGCCTATGGAGTGGAAAATTAAGTGTTCCTCCCACGAGCTTTCTGATTGACGTCATAAAATAACGATGTCAGAGAATACATGGCCATTCAAGTGGTGGTAGAAAACAACCTGTGTTAGTCATAAAGTTAATATGTGTAGGATTCAATCATTATTTGTCAAAAAGCTTTCTTAATTTATATAAAAAACAGGCCAAGAGCGAGTCAGACTCGCGCACCGAGGGTTCCGTGCCATAAAAAAGTGTGCTATTTCGAGACATCGTTTTATTGTTCTGTAATGTTTACATAAACTTTTATCACATAGAATAATTTCAGTTGTATCTCTATGCAAACTTATGAGATAAGGGGGGATTTTTTTTTACATTTTTCATCAAAAGTCGAAAACTGTTCGGCCTAAAATAAAAGAAAAAAATGTTTGAAAATGTGCAAACAGCGCTCTTTCGTATGATACCCCACATGACCTAGTAGCCCCACTTCGAATTTCAGACCCTGTTACAAAAAATATATATACATTTTTATTTCTTTCTTATTTGCAAAATAGTGGGGCAAACGTCATTTAAAACTATTCCAAAATTCAAGTTGATAGCTTTAGTAGTTCTTGAGATATCTAGCTGTGACAGACAGACCGAGTCGCACCATAAGGGTTCCTTTTTTACCATTTACGTACGGAACCCTAACAATAGCTACCGTACTGCAGGTAAATACACAACGCCTGCATTCGCCGAAAAGTTAGGATAATGTTTAGTGCACCTAAATTTGTCCAGTTACATAGCATAACTTCACGGCTGTATTCCGTGAAGGTTAAGGCAGAGGTGCACTTATAGTAGCACCCACACTCGCCAGTTATGGTTGAGTTCCATGTAATAGGGGGTGAGCGGGGCGAGCCTATTGCCATCAACCGCCTACAAATCCACCAGGCACACATAAACGAACGAGGCAGTCTTTGTTGCTATCGTTAATGGCAACAGATTTGTCTCTTATTGCATGGAATTTGGACAAAACTGTCGTAATGAGCTACACCTAAGTGATTCTCATCATCCTTCAAGAAATACTGGTGTAACAACTAACACGTAACATCACACATATGAGTGATGTGCACCTATAGTAACACCCACAATTCTCTAGTTATGTTTAAGTCCCTATAGCCATTAACCATAATGGAACTGTCGAGATGTGGGTGCCCTACACTTTTTATGAGAACGAGAAAGAGTTACACTCCTTTTACAAATTCCAGCTGAGAGCTGGTTTATCTTTGCCTTTTAACACGGGAGGCGACGAGAATCGACTTTTAATTATTTTAATCTGAATATCACGTCTAAACGAGTATTGTTAATGATTTTGAAAAAAAATTATGTTAAATTAGAACACTTTCTTAATAACTTTATCTGTGAATATTGTAGATTATGTTTATATTACAGTATGTAACCGACCGAGCTCTGCTCGGGTGATAATAGAGATAACGAATTTTCCCAGATATCAGACCCAGCTAGACTCGAATAATAATAATAATAATAATAACCTGGGACATTATTCACACACGGTCATCTGATCCCAAACTAAGCAGAGCTTGTACTATGGAAACCAGATAACTGATATACTACATATACTGCTTTTTTTTTTGTAAATACATACTTATATAGATAATTACACCCAGACTCAGGACAAACAGACATGTTCATGCACACAAATGTTTGTCCTGGATGGGAATCGAACCCACGACCTGCGGCGTGATAGGTGGTATCTTAACCAACTACGCCAACTGGCCTGTGGCCTGTGGTGTAGTGGCCTGAATATAATAATATTATTTGTAAACCATTGCCAGTGTAGGAAAAATATTCGACATTGTATTTTTTGTTTTTAATATTTTGTGATGGTTTTGCTCTTGACTTTAGTCTAGGTCAGAGGTGACAGAGACAAAGTCTACGATGGAGTGAGCTTACCCAGAAGAAGCCTCTCTCTCCATCCTGAATCTCTTCAAAGTTACGAGTGAACACTCGTAACTTTGAAGAGATTCGGGATGTATGCGTTCGGGAACACAGACGCAGGTAGTAAGCTCCACTCTTTTGCCGTGTGTATTATGAAGGATTATTGGAAGCGCTTAGTGCGAATTGGTGGAATAGCAACTAGGTATGGATGGTAACTTGCAGTGCGTCTAGATGTTCGTTTAGTTTCATTTCTAGTCATTTCTAGGCAAAAAAAGTTTAATATTCTGGGGTGGCGTCACCGTCTATGCGCCGGCACTTATTGGAGCCGCAGCCACCAGTTAGTGCTAGAGAGGTTAACCACTCAAAGCCAATGGCATTTATCTGCGTCCGAGCCACATCTAGCTCGGCGTGGTTCAGTGCTCACCCAAGTAAAAGGCCTACATTTAGGTCAAGGGTACCTGCCAGGGGAACGAAGCGTGCAATATAAACCTCATTCGTCAAAGGACAAAGAAGGTTTCATGTTAAAGGAGAAACAAAATAGGGTTCACGTTTGATATGATTGTCACGTTCAAGCTTGAAGCATTTGTTGCCGAAATAGGGGAGGGTTACTCGAGGGATTCCCCAGGGGTAACTGGCCTTTTGTGTAGACAGTGACGTTTATTAATTTTATTTATATACATAACGGAAACTATTAGGGAAATTGTAAAGACACTGGCGCCGATTCCCTAATACACAAACTTTTTTTCTTTTTATTTAAGATGGGTTTGCTCTTGACTCTAGTCTAGATCAGAGGCGACAGAGACAAAGTCGACGATGGAGTGAGCTTACCCAGAAGAAGCCTGTTCACTCTCACTTTGAAAAGATTAGGGTTGTATGCCCTCGGAAACACAGACGCAGGTAGTGAGTTCCACTCTTCTGCTGTGCGCATTATGAAAGACATTTGGAATCGCTAAACTTAAGCTCAGTGCATATTTTTCTTTCTATTTCATTAAGAAAAGGACTGATGATAAATATTAGATTAGTCCTGTCAAATTAAGATACTCCATAGACAAGTTAGGGCGCCATAGCTGCTTAGTTTGGGACCAGATGACCGTGTGTGAAAATGTCCCGGGATATTATTATATTAAAGTTTAGACGTGATTAAAAAATTGCCTACTAAAAATCAGGGACCGGACAACCCCGCTTAAGAGTAAAGCCTTTGGACAGGGTAACCCGTGTCATGGGGTAACTCATAGCGCAGTGTTAGCTTTTGTTCGAGTTACATCCTCGAATCCCAGCGAAATGGTTAACCTACCCTTTATTAAGGTAACCACGTGAAGGGGTTAACCCCTTCAATGACTTAAGCTTTTGAAGAGGTTACCTTCTCGAAAAGCTTTTTTTCGTGTTACCCTGGATTACCTAATAAACTTGAGCTAGTAGTTGCTAGTAGTAGCTTGAGTAGTTCCGTCAGAGTTCCGAAATGACGAATGATGAAAATAAACAAGTATAGACACGAAAAAATAAATATTATTACAATGTTTAGCATGAGTGACGAGCAAAATGAAACTATAAGATCATATAGACAATAGTTATTTTTCCATGTTTACAAGTCGCTCGGCAAGTCGGTACACGCAAGATTGGCGGACCGCCGGGCGCGGTACGATGTCACGTGCGGTCGTGGTTATGCAATTTTCAAACTAATATCGATTGTAAACAGTGCATATTACAATGACTTGAGTTGGAATGGCTTACCCTGTTACAGTGTTACAGGGTGTTGAAAGGGTAACCCATTCGTAACGGGTTAACTACACCCGTTCGAAGGTGTAACATGTATCTTAGGGTTTATGAAGCGCTTAAAAAAACCCGTTCACAAACCCTTTCAACGAGTATCCGGCCGGTCCCTGCGAACAATACGTCAATTTACGTCAGGCGCTGACTAATTTGACAGGACTAAATTAATATTTATTGTCTGTCCTTCTTTTAATGAAATAGAAAAATAAGATGCACTGAACTTGAAAGTTTAGTTTATGAACAAGGGAATCAGCGCCACTGTTAAGGTTTTGCCACAAACATAGTATTTTTGTTTAGAATCGTTTGATTGCTACTGTTACAGCAAGTACCACCCTTTTTTTTTTTGTGGATGGGAAATCATCAAATAACTTCTCCCGCTCTGGGTGGAGCGGAAGGGCGTGTCAGACTTTTACTGACTAAAACCCACCCGTGTTCCTTCAGTTGCCTATGCCAGGGCCACGGTATCTTTTTCAAACAACCCGCGACCCCAGCGGCATCGGCCCTATTGGACCCCATCTTTTGCTGACATCTCTTTGAGGCGCGCGTGGAACACAACGCGCCGTCGACCCGGGCCTGGTCCTCACCGGACGGCGAGCTACCCACTACTCACCGTCCGCAAGCCCGCGCCTACGGTGGCTGGGAATCGGCTATCGATTCCCGCCGCCCAGGGCGTCTCCTGCGGCGACTGAGGGCGTGATGCTGCCTCTCCCTCACGCGTTCCGCCTCCTCCTTCGCGAGCATTACCGCTTCGCAGAAGGAGGTGACGGCCTCCCATGCACTCTCGCTCCGCACCATGGCCTGGACCAGGCTCGGACGCGAGAGATCGCCGCCGCCGATCGCCTCCGTGAGAACACGGCGGTGCTCTGCCCAAGCCGGGCAGACCTCCACTGTATGCTCCACCGTGTCCTCTGGGCGATCCACACAATGGTGACACCCGGGCGTTTCCTCCCGCCTTATGCGAAACAGGAACCTCCCGAAACAACCGTGTCCGGTGAGGACCTGCGTCAGGCGGAAGGTGAGGACGCCGTGGCGCCTCTCTAACCACTCCTCAAAGAGGGGACTTATCGCCGCAATTGTGGCGTGCCCAGCGCTGGGCTGCGACAGTCGCACTCTCCATGTCGCCATGAGATCCCGCCGGAGCTCTGTCCGCTGTACCGTGATTTCTCGCGGCAGCGGAGTTACGCCCCGGCGTTTCGCCTCCTCGCGCCACTCCCACACGTGCGCGAGGACTTTCGCCTCCAGATCCCACGGCGGCAATCCGGCAAGGAGGCTCGCCGCCTCACCGGAGACCGTGCGAGCAAGTATCCACCCTATCCATAGTTTCTAAGTATCCAAATTCAGGATGAGCTACGTAACTTGAAAAAAAAAATTATTACTAAAAAAAAATTAAATCGACTTTAAAAAGAAATTAACTCAAAATTATGAAATATAGTTGGCGGCACGTAACTTGAATACTGACCTTGAATTACTTTAAGCGATTTTGAATCTTACTCCTGAGACAATACGTATGCGAAAACCACCCCCACCACTCTACCGAGCGCTCAAGATTCGTGCCGGCAGTTATAACTTCAATTTCGGAAGTCGGTGTCTTGGGATCTGTATTTTAGTTTAATGCCACCGACTTCCGAAATTAAAGTAATTTCATAATTTTGAGTTGATTTCTTTTTGAAGTCGATTTAATTTTTTTTAATTATTTTTTACTAGCTGGCCCGACAAAGGCTGTCCTGTCAAAATTTCAATAATTAATAGAAAATTCCCACAGAAATGGCACATTCAGTTTTCCCGAATTTTCTAATTTTCCCAGGAACTTTTTAAACATTTGCTTTCATACAAACCTTGTCCAGACAATTATAAACACAAAACAACTTTTTAGCAAAAAAATAAAACCGATTTCCAAAACAAAACACTACAAAGCGAAAAATAACTTTGGTAGTCGGTGTCTTTGGTTGTGTAAAAAGAATCTGCAACGTAAATCCTTTTCCGGTAGTTTTTTTTTTTTTTTTTGTTACAATTTAGATTCTTCTGTTGCTTTGTCTGCAAATTGTTATGACTGTGAAGTGGTTTCATATTCTGAATATTCTGATGCTGTCCGGAATGAAAATACTAGATTCAATGTTTTTGGAGGACATACAATATTGGATTAGATTGTAATCAACATTTTGTATTTTCCTGCTTTGAGCGATGTGGTCGCTAAGCGACAATGCCCTTCTATCTAATAAAATATCGCACCTCCGATAAAATAGGGTTACAACTCGAAAAAGTCGAATTTTGAGCTAATGATACAGAAAGACTCAAAATTTTATTATCTATCTTCTCCAACATGGTTACATCTGTAACTCTAAAACTCGCCGCTAGATGGAGTTGTAACGCTACATGACTAAAGCATTTTGATTCCAGAATGATCTCAATTAGTGTTACATTTAGTTTTATGAAAGGTGGACGTGCGTTTGTTGAGACAAGTAGTGTTACAATTTGAAATATAACAGTGTTTCAGATAGGTATAATCTTGTTGCTTACATCAACTTGTCTAATGAACAGTTACAAGTCGAATTATTACAGTTTATTGTTAAAGGATTGAATTAAACTAGTTCAATATTTCTATAATAAAGTGATATATTTTGTATTGTATCAGTATTTTAGATAGGATTTATTGTAATATAGTGTTACTCTTCACGTTGTAACAGTATTTGACTAAAAATGTACATGTGTGTTGTCTGAATATTTCGACTTGTAATCCTGTTTTATAACAAAGTTTAGGTATTTTCGGATTATTTGCTTGGAATATGATTTATGATTCTAGGGCCAAAATGAAACGTAATGACGCAATTCTGCGTTTAGCCCTAAGGGATAAAAAAAAAGTACCCGCCGATGATCATCAAAAGATTGGGGGAACAAACTTGCAAGGTAAGATGCCTACTATACTTATCTTACCTACCTGTTTTACTAGGTTATTTTTTCATTCTAAAAGTTATTAGCTAAGTTATTTTGTATGATGATCTTATTTAAGTAACTTTATTTAAACAACTTAATTTTATCATGTTTGTTTTTTTTTTTCAGAATCAGGAGAAAAATCGGATTTTGATTTTATTGACAATCCGGGAACCGAGAAAATTTACGTCGATAAACCCCAATGTATCCTCGCCAGAGCCAATCAAGATTTCATAGCTGATCCTGAAGTTGAAAGTGACAAAGGTTTTATTTATTTAATTTTATATAAAAGTTGGCTCGAAGTTGAGTCGTCATTATTATTGTTGATTTAATTTTGCATTTACAGATATGACAATAAGTAATTCTGCCGCTAATAATACTGAAGCAATACCATCTACAAGTTCAATCGAAGTTAGAGACCAGAGCTCCCAGCAAATTCGCAACCTTATAATTGATGACTCAACTGATTCTTCTTCAGATACAGAAAGTACATCTTCCTCAGACTCTTCCAGTTCAACTTCAAATGAGGACAGTGATGATTCGGTGAAAGATCCTGATTTTGAAATTAAGCAACGTCGTTCTATTGAAATGTCTGACGATTACGAAACTGAAGACAACGTTCGTAACCAAGTTAACTTTGAAGCTACATCCGCAACTATATCTTCAGGGCCAGCTGTTGACGTACTTCCATCATTGAACTCAAACCCAGATGACACGCCAATACCGGACACGAAAAAAACAAGCAGAAAACGCGTAGCTAAACCGACCGAATTGTTACAAAATAAATGTAAAATCCTTAGAAATGCCGGATCTGCTTACGTAACACTAAAAACAAAGATGCAGAAGGATGCTAGAAAAATTAAGCCACCGTGTAGCGAACGCTGTCGGTTAAAGTGCAGAGAAAATTTCTCAGAAGTAGATAGAGAAGCTGTTTTTAAAGAATTCTGGGAGCTTAAAGATATTAACCGCCAAAGAGATTTTGTCAGCAGGCATATGGCGCCAATAAAACGAAAATATAGATATACGACTACTCAAAAAGGAAGACAATTAAATAATGCATTTTACTTGACCAAAATGGGATGTCAGATCCAAATCTGCAAGACATTCTTCATGAATACAATAGACATCAATAACAGAGTAATACAGACTGTAGTCAAGAAGAGGACATCTACTGGTTCCGTTGAAGAGGACAAGAGAGGCAAACATCTTAGTCATCACAAACTGCCTGATTGTGTTAAGGAATCCATTCGCAAACACATAAATTCAATCCCCCGCATCGAGAGCCATTATTTGAGACAGCAAACTGAAAGAGAGTTCATCGAGGGTGGAAAAACTATAGCTGATCTTCATCGTGAGTACGTAGAAGAATGTCAGCGCAATAGTGAACCTCACAGCAATTATGTCATGTATGCCAAAATTTTTAACACAGAGTTCAATTTAGGTTTTTTTGTGCCAAAAAAGGATCGCTGTGAGCTGTGTGTTGCTTATGAAAATGCAGAGGACAAATCACTTCTTCAACAGAAGTATAATAAACACCATAAGGAAAAGCAATTGTCACGACAGGAAAAACAGTGCGACAAAGACCACGCTTCTGAAACAAATATAATAGCGGTTTATGATCTGCAAGCTGTTCTGCCAGTTCCAAAAGGTGACGTATCTGTATTTTACTACAAAAGTAAATTGAACTGCTTTAACTTTACGGTGTCCGACCTTGCAACAAAAAAAACTGAATCTTACTTCTGGCACGAGGGCACAGGTAATCGTGGTCCAGATGAAATTGGAAGTTGTATCCTCCAGTTCATAGAAAAAAAATTGTCTCAAATCAGTGATGGTTCTGCCATTGATATAACTTTTTATTCGGACAACTGCGGAGGACAAAATAAAAACAAGTTTATAATGGCTCTATACGCCTATTGCGTACTCAAATACGATAAACTGAAATCTATTACACACAAATTTTTAGTGACGGGACATACTCAAAATGAAGGCGACTCGGTTCATTCGGTAATTGAGAAATGCATTAAAAGGAGTTTAAAATCTGGCCCAATTTACGTGCCTTCTCAATATGCACAAATTATAAGAACAGCCAAAAAAACTGGACCCCCATACTCGGTAAATGAGTATTCCTATAATGATTTTATATCTCTGAAGAAGTTACATGCAGAACTACGCTTCGGTACGGGTAACATGAAATTGAAAGACGTTAGAGTCGTGAAATTCATGAAAGAAACACCTTGTGTTCTTTATTACAAGAACTCTTACGAAGACGAAGGATTTTCGGAATCTAAAATTTGGCGAACACACCCTGAGGTTCTGCCTGGACTAAAGCCTGCTTACGTCAGACAGCTCTCAATAAGCGAGAGGAAGAAAGCTGATTTGATGAGTTTGATTAATAGTAATCATATTCCACGGTTCTATGCGCCTTTTTACAACCAATTGTAATTGAATATTGAATTACCTAATACTAATACCTACATTTTTTTTATAATTATACACCCTAATTATGAGACGACTGAAAATTAGACTTTATCTGTGATTTTGATTTTTATAGTGATGATAGTTCCTACGTAGTAACATTATTTCATTATGGAGAACATTAAACAAATATTATTTAAGCATAGCTTAATTAAAGACTACCTAAACTTGTATTGTAAAGTGATTCGTTGAAATTGTGATGACTAGAATTGTTTATATATTTTTTTAATTAGAATTTTTGAATTATTTTGTTTAAGTTGATTTTGTTTCAAGTCTACAGCTGTATGAATACTTTATTAAGTAAAAAAAAGTTTAAAGAACTGCCTGATTTTTATTATAATAAGAAGTGTTACATTTGTCATATTGTATTTTTGTTAGAAGAACTTCGAATAGTTATCTAAAATACTGTTACAATTGAGAATTTTCAGGTTGTTTTTCAGGAAAATTGAAAAACCGCGTATGCCATTAAAACATATTTTTTGTAAGTTTTTCAAGTATGTATAATTTTGATCACATAATAATAATAGTGTAAGAATAAAGACTGATTAACAAATCCGTGAGTTTATTTTCGCTTTTCTAAAAATCCAGGTTTTTCGAGTTGTAACCCTATTTTATCGGAGGTGCGATATATTCTTCCGTTATTGTATGTAGATACCTCTCAAAAGGTTATCAATCCATCAATACAACATAATTCCACTTCATTGAACTACTTAACAATCAAACAAACCATAAAATAATAATACCTATCACATAATTAAATTAGCGTCCTAATTACATTACAACAATTGAATTGACAGCAACAATTACGACTAATTACAATAATTACAAACTGTAAGGCGCCGTCCTATTGCCATCGCTCGTGCGATAATGCGATGCGATTTGCTCGCGCGATAAGAAATTGTGTGTACTGTTATGGAGCGATGCGATCATACTCGAAATGGCTCTTTTCAGAGACGCACAGTGGTTTGCGATTTGCGATGATCGCGCGATCTTCAATAGGACATTTAGTATACAGGGTTATTGGTAAAACACCAACAACCTCTTAAGGGGTCATTATACTCATCATTATGAACAACTTTTACTATGGGACCAAACCTGAAATCGCGAAAAAAAAATCAGCTGTTCAGTACATTTTTTAACACAATTCGTCAAATGTACAGCTGATTTTTTTTCGCGATTTCAGGTGTAGTCCCATAGAAAAATTTGTTCATAATGACGAGTACAATGACCCCTTAAGAGGTTGTTGGTGTTTTACCAATAACCCTGTTTATCAGTATGTTTGAACGCACGGTCGGAGGATCATTTTTCGTCGGCCTAATTTGTTAACCTGCCAAATAAAGCTGCTATCTGTGTTTTCATAATTTTCCTAAAATTAGTGTGTAAGATAAGCTTATTAGTTAAGCTTTTAAAATATCAAGGAAACTTATTAGAACCAACAGCATTTTCAGAATTGATTGCTAAAGCAATAAAAATACCTATTAGTCGGTTTTTTCTTCCGTCTTGTAAACTATGAGAAAATGGACTTGGCAGGTTAACAAATTAGGCCGACGTTTTGTCGGACGGACGCCTCATCGTAGGAGCAATGGCAGTAGGACGGCGCCTAATGTTGAAGTTACAGGCACCGGTTTTTCCGAAGCTGACGTCAGAGTTGCATGCAATCAACAGTATCGATCGTCGAATGAGTGGGCAGTAAAAGTTGTCATTGAAAGTAATAGTTTAGAACTACTTTTACAGACTAATACCTCGGGTTTATGATGAATATTGTATCAAGGGTATTGTATATTGTAAATATAACGTGGGTTAAACTGCTTTTTACTGCAGTCTAAAGTGATTAGTTTACTAGAAGTTAAGTCGCCGTTTCAACTTCACGCCCAGTCTTCCACTCACGCCCTCTCTTTCTTCTCTTTTTTTTTCTGAGTCGCTCTTTGTGTTTCAACTTGAACGGCTCTGCACCCTGACATACATGCGTAACACGCTCAATCACAATCTGAAATATTTTGAAGGATATTGATAATCCATTGCCTACATATGTTCGTAAAACAGCATAATCAGCCTATAAAGTTCCCATTGCTCTGTTCTTGACACAGGCTTCCTCTCTGTGAGTGGGAGTGGGCTGTCATCCACCACGCGGACCCAGTGCGGGTTGGTAGATGTCACATATCTTCGAATTTTTGGTTCTAGGACACGCCGGTTTCCTCTTGAAGTTTTCCTTCCCCGTTTTGAGAGCAGTGGTGATGATATTATTTGCACACAGTAAAGCGCCTGCCTGGGTTCGAACTCACGACCTACAACTCGTAAGTCGGGGTCGTAAAGCCACGAGACCACCACTGCTCTGTTCTGCTTGATGAATGAAATGCACCGACCCCAGCGTGGTTTGACCAGACTCGATTATTCGAATGAACCCAAAGATTCACACTGGCCGCTGTTGTCTCATGCTGCATGGCGCAACAGAGACCACAGACAGAGAGTAATTATCGCAATGAATGTTGTTGAACCCCGAAAAAAAAAGCCGTAGCTACTGTGTGTTACGTAATTACCCCGCTGTCTGGGCCTGCAGTCTGGACATAGATAGCGATCGCTTTACGACCGAAATTGCTTGACAACTGACAAGCATTGATTTTTTCGTGTTTGTCATGCAATTTGACCGTCTAAGGACGCCACAAGAACTTTGCGACCAAATTCGGTCGTAAAGCGATCGCTATCTATGTCGAGACTGCAGCCCCTGGTCCCGGTCACCTACTGGACCCGACTCATATAACGTATTGTTGTGTACAATTTGCCATCTATTAGAATGCTTTCTAAATTCACAATTTATAGTAACAAAGGCTGCAGTCATAAGGACATATAAGGAATTCTCAAATTGTGGCATCGTAGATCGTCCATCATTATCACATAATAATGGAATCCATTGAATTACCAGCAACGCTCCATAACCTAACGTATAATAGAACCTCGCAAAACGGTCTATAGGAAATATTTCCGTAAAGAATTCCTACCGATCCCTGCGCCCCTGGTATTCCCAGCGGGAGTGCCACGCGGCTGACGGCCATTGAGAATTCCACTATAAATCAATACTGCTACATAGTACATTCCCGACATATTGCTGGATCTAGGTTAAATACTAGATGGCTATGTAGATTCTAGATCAATATTTGTGTTCTATGGTCAACAATAATAATTGAATCTTTGCGGTTTCTGAAAACTTATTCATTTTATAATATTTGCTTCACAAACCTCATGTAAGCTTACGTGAAAGTTGAAACAACAAAAGCAAATGTGAATTACTAGCTCTTGCAAGCGGATTTGCCCGCGTGGATGTCGGAAATGATTCCATAGGAAAGTACTACCGGGATAAAAAAAACGGCCCAGTGCGTGTCGGACCACGCACAATGAAGGGTTCCGTAGTTGGGATGAATTTACAAGAACAAACTTAACATTGTAGTTGAAAAACATGTTCTCCCATACTGGAAATTTAAGTTTGTACGCACAATATCGAGAGATTTACCATGTTTTTTTTTTTTAAACATTAGACTTCTTATAAGTTTTCCTGTAATGTATAGGTACAAAACTATTTGATTGAATGATTCTGTATTTTTTTTAAGCTCAGGAGTTTTGGAGATAAGAGGGGGGGGGGGGGGCTGGTCAATTTTCGGCTATTTTCTTAAACTTTAAAACATTTTTTTTTAATAAAAAATAAAAAATGTATTTGAGACTCTCACAGTACCTTAAAAATATAAAAGTTTTGCAAACTGTACCGTGTGACCTATCAAATGAAAGGGAGGGCTTTCATTTGATAGGTCACACGGTACAGTTTGCAAAACTTTTTTTTATTTATTTCCTTATTTGCCCCCCAAAATTTACGTACACGTACGTATTTACGTTACACGTCCATGTTTGAGTTACAGAAATTCATAAGGGTACCAAATTTCAACTTAATCTGTTCATTAGATTCGGAGCAAATTGGCTGTGACAGACGGACAGAGGGACAGACAGACAGACATACACACGAGTGATCCTATAAGGTTCGTTTTTTTCTTTTGAGGTACGGAACCCTAAAAAGCCTATGTGCTTTTCCAGACTATAATCCATCTCTGTGCCAAATTTCATCCAGATTCGTTCAGCCGTTCTGGCGTGATTGAGTAACAAATATCCATCCACCCAAACTTTCGCAATTACAATATTAGTAGGATTAGTAGGATAGGAAGTAGGATGATCTGTATTCAGATACACTGAATGTTTTCCATAAATGAGGTAAAGTAGTTCTTTCTACAGTTCTGATAGCACAAGACCAGACCCTGGGTACATACATGCCTATATACCCTGAGTCTTGAATTCAGATAATTTTTGTAGACAAAGAAACGTCAAGAAAAGTCACTGTCAAAATGACAAGACAGTGGTACAAAACATTTTATCATAAAATTTAACACAACAAAAACAAGGAAACTTGATCGGTGAAAAGAAAACGAATTAATTGAAAATACCACGGGAAAAGACGCAACTTAGACTACTGTCAAACGAAATTTGAAAATGTTAGGAACTCCTGCAGTGTTACGTTACCAGTACCATAAAATATTTCATTCCAGAAAATCTCCACTTATTAATAACTTTGTTTAAAACCGAAAAAAATTCTAAAAATAACTACGGTATGATAATTTTTTAATTATTATTCATAAAAACAGTACTTAAACGAAAATCTAACCTTTTTTCCGCCATTTTTTTAGGAATTACCATTAAGAAGATATTTTTAGGGTTCCGTACCTCAAAAGGAAAAAACGGAAGCCTTATAGGATCACTCGTGTCTGTCTGTTTGTCACAGCCGATTTGCTCCGAATCTAATGGACCGATTAAGATGAAATTTGGTAAAGGTTGTTGGAAATTTGGTTAGAACATGTTATTCAACTACAATGTTAAGTTTGTTCTTGGGATTCATCTCAATCACGGAACCCTTCATTGTGCGTAGTCCGACACGCACTTGGCCGGTTTTTTGGTCTGTTATCATATCACCTTTGTTTACAAAAACTATCTGAATTAGAGACTCAGGGTATAGCAGGTTGCATTACGCAGGGATTATTAAATTAAGTAGCCTTTAAGATCAGCAAGTATCTCAAGAGGAGGGTAATGCAACAAAATGCCGACGAACGACACCCCAACACAATCACAACACATCAAATTGATCACCGCTACAACAGGCTGATGGCTGGATGCTGTACACAAAAAGTTCTAAAAAAAACATACGATTCAATAGATGGGCTCATCCAAATGTAAATTGACACTGCCCGATGTTCGATTGAGAGGTTACAGCATACAGGAATGGTCTAAGTTATAAGCGAAAGCGAGAAAGATAATATTAAAAACCAATATAAAAAGGTTAATGATCCTAGAATTCAATATCCGGTGCAAAATCGATTGTTGCGGCCTGATTTACAAGTGGAAGCAGGTACGATGAGTCAAATCGCTGCTTTGCATGAATACCCGCACAAAACAAATGAAAATACTTATGGTTAGGTTTATAACACAGCCAAATGCAAAATAGTACTTATTTCATGGTCAGTAAGACTCACATTCGGCATCGGCAAACCGCCGGTTTTGCTGTTATGAATGTGAGTCTTACTAACCATGAAATAAGGACTATTTTGCATTTGGCTGTGTTATAAACCAGTATTTTCAAAATTTTGGTTTGTGCAAAGCAGCGAAATATTGTTCACTTTTATCTATCAAGCACGTCAAGTAAATAAGGCGTTTCATTATGTTCGTTTTCCTTTTGCGTCCTGCTGCCGACTCAATCCTTACAGAATGTCATAGTGTCAAAATTAACGGGTTCGATTCCTGGCTAGAAAAATTGGTTTTTCAAAAATCCAATGCCGTTTTAGTTTTCATCAAAATCAAGCCCAAGACTCCTTTCAGTAACTTTTCGCTATTGCTCATAGTTTCGGATTTGGCCATCCACGCCCATTTGAAAAATTCACCCATCAACCGTTATAATAGCATAACCTGCATATTAAATAGCATAAAATGTTCCCACAGCTGGGACAAAGGCCTCCTCTCTGTGACAGTGACTCTGTGACAGTGTGAGAGTGGGAGTAATTGAAGCTTCCAAAACCAACAATCATTTACTTTGATGTTACTTGATGAAAACTTATCAAATCTGTCATACACAAATAACAATAGTTTTGCAAATTATAATAATACCTGATTAGCCACTTAAAATTAGGAAGTCTTACAGTACAAAAAAAAAACGTCATATTTACTAATATGTCTCTCGGTGCTCATAAAGCGTGTCAAATGAACACAAGTTATTTATTAATACATTATCTGCGCGAAATTTATGCAAACGCTTCTTTATGCTACACTAATCCTGTGTGGCAAACGCTCGGGTGCGTGCAAAAAATATCTTGGGTGTAGACACCCTTGCCGACCCTTATTTCACGATGTTTTCGAAACAATAGAGATGCACAACGAACGCACAGGTGCGGCGCGCCGCACTCGAATAAAGTTATGTATTGTAAATTGCATGGACGCGCATACGCGCGCTCAAGCACATGGTGAACGTCCGTAAACGCGCATGTGCGTCGGCCGCAATGAATGAATTAACAAACATAATATTATGTGTGATAAGTAAAAACAGCAGAAATATCGTAATGTTTACTTGTTGATTTCCTACCAACAGAAATGTAGTTCGGTCATAATTGAAGCTTCCAAAACAAACAATCATTTACTTAAATCGTTCACATTGACGTTACTTGATTAATACTTACCAAATCTGTAATTTTAACAGCATTCTCATTTTTGTTGTTCTAATTTTGTTATATTGTATTTATCCTACGATTACATAATGATCACACTCTATTTCTGTAAAATCATCTATTTGTTCTACCTATATTTCCATTTTCTCTATGGGTATCTCTAGAAACATTTCCACGCGGCTCCGAGCGGGTAGATAAATGTCACATCTTCAAACTTTTTGGTTCTAAAACATGCCGGTTTCCTCACGATCGCGATGTTTTCCTTGACCGTTTTGAGAGCAGTGGTGATGAAATTATTTACACATACCGCTCCGTGCCTCGGAAAGCACGTTTAGCCGTTGGTCCCGACTGTCATTCATAGATCTTTGACTGTCGTTACGGGTCGCCCGAAAGTCTGACAACCAGTCTTACCAAGGGGTATCGTATTACCCAGTAACTGGGTTGGGTGGAGGTTTAATAGGTTCCATGTAAAATACTGGTATTAAGCTGCATCCGGTTAGACTGGAAGACGACCCCAACATAGTAGGGAAAAGGTTAGGCAGATGATGAATCAAACAAAAAGTAATTGTTGTAAAAAGTTGAAACCTACTTAATTAATTCATTAGGTGCGGCCGACGCGCATGCGCGTTTTCGGACGTTCACCATGTGCTTGCGGCGCGTATGTGGGTCCATACAATTTACATAACTTTTTCGAGTGCAACGCGCCGCACCTGTGCGTTCTTTGTGCATCTCTATTGTTTCGAAAACATCGTAAAATAAGGGTCAACAAGGGTGTCTACACCTAAGATATTTTTTGCACGCACCCGAGCGTTTGCCACACAGGATTAGTGTAGCATAAAGAAGCGTTTGCATAAATTTCGCTAATAATTAAGCAGATAATGTGTTAATACAGATGAATGTGTTAAGTGAGTCATTGATTAAGATTTTAACTGGAACAGGGTTAATGATGCTTTTGGAACGGACATTACCTATATAATCATTTCATTTTGATATGTAAATTAATACATGCCTCTGAAATCGCCTTCTCTTATGCCTTGCGCCTCTCAGATCAGTGCCCTGATAACGTGTCGTAGGCGGCATCGGTTACGGACAATATGTAACGGCGTTTTTTTATAATGTCTACTGTCGTATTGTTGGTTTTACTACTCGTAGTAATAAAGGTTGCCGATTTCAATCTACGTGTTGATGTCTCGATAACGCGTTGGTTTGGAGTTCAGTTGAAATGAAATATCATTTTAAGAGGTCAGAAGGTGATGATGATACTGTTCGTCTCAGCGTGTTTACACATCCACTCGACCAACGTCTATCGCTGTCACCGGTCATCAGAAAAGGAGATCAGTCTTATTTAAAAAGCTCTAAGCTCTAAGGCTCTAAGTAAGTCATCATCTTCAGCTAAATTAATTTCATTCACATAATTTTTCTCGTCCTACCACTTCCTTTCCTCTTCTTCTATTATTTTCTTCTTTTCCTTTTTTTAGTTGTCTGGCATTTTTGCTGAACTTGGCCTTTTTGGCGCAGCAGTAAGGCACACATACCTGCATCGCATTTTACACATTTTATTTGTTTTGAGGGTTCCGTACCTCAAAAGGAAAAAGGAACGCTTTTTCTTAGGAACGCGTAGAGGTATGAAGTTGAAATTCATATCAAATACTCAGGTTTATGGTCTCTTTCAGTTGTAAAAAAAACTAACTTGTAAGTCAACGCCATCAAAAGATATAACCGTTTATATCGCAAATTTTCGCATATTTTGCGATTTCACAAGGGAATCAAAACCTATAGGGTACTTCCCGTTGACCTAGAATCATGAAATTTGGCAAGAAGCTATGTCTCACAGCACAAGTAAGGGGCAAAGTCCAAAAATTGTTCATTCGTAATTTTATCACATAAAAAAATATTGGGTTTACAAACTTCTCGCAGTTGGAGAATTGACGGTGACGTATATCAATGTATGGGAGAACAAGTTTTTCAACTAAAATGTTAAGTTTGTTTTTGGGATAAATTCTTTTCTACTACGGAACCCTCCATTGTGCGTAGTCCGACACGCACTTCGCGGGTTTTTGATTATTATTATTTCAATCCGCTGTGTATTATTTTATGTGCCTTTCAGTCTGTGTAAAATAAATGTATTTTCTTTCTTTTACTTTCAGGTCGTCATAATCGTAGAACAATGACGAATCTGACACATGTTTAACTTTACGGGCAGCCATTTAAAATATTTTTTTATAGTTTTTAGCGCTGAACAAATCCGTCAGTTTACCGACTGTTTAATTTGTAATCCACATTATTTATATAATATATATGTAGGATCAGGAGTGCCGAGCAGAGGTATATCGTCAGGGCTTGGAGTTCCCATTTTATTAGGATAAACCAGACAGTAATCAGAATTACAAAGTTACACTATTAAAAGAACACAATACAAGTGGAACACAGTTATTCGATCAAACCAATATGGTTACAGTTCGTATAGCAGCCTAAGCCACCCAAAAACAAAGTGTATCGCTATAAGTAAGCCAATACAGCTATGTCAATATACAGCAGAGCTGTACCAAGTAAACCGACAGTAATGTCAGGAGCAGAGGAGCTCTTTATTAAATCGAATCCGAAGATCGACTGACCAGCAAACCGAGTGCACGGTTTTTTATAGCACGATGTTCCTACCTTGCAATCCCTCCACAACAACTCTGTCCGATGACACACGGAAGTACGTCATCGTGTTTACTTTAGATAAAACACTAAAATATGCTAAATCTAACAAGACTTTCATTATAAAATAATCAAATAATACTAGAATAACTGTCGTAAATAAATAATGGTGATTTCACAAAGTAAATCATTTTAAAATCAAAGTAACATGTGATCAATAAAATTGTTTTGAACTAAACAATCGGTTAGAATTATCAAAATATGTTGCCAAAAATCAATTAGTGTGTACACGGAGTACTCAATAAATTATGTTCCGATTTATTGGACGATAATTGATAGTAAATTACGTAAATTAACAATAAAAGAACAAATCATAACAAATTTGGTTGACTACCCACAACTATTTGACAACCGTCTCCGACATACCTATATATTATATATATTATTTGTATGATGTAAAAAGTGGTTCAAATACAATATAGTAGATCCAAATATAGTAAAAAGTGATTTTCGTATTTTTTTTCAAAACTGACATTGTTCTACGATCATGACGAGGTTTTCTATTTATCTTTCAGGAGGTTCATTTGCTCGCATTTAAGTTGGGTTTAATCCGAACTATCCCAATCTTTTTCTTATTAACCTTTTCTCTTGGACTTAGAGGAAACCAGACTGTGTTACTTATTAGTGTTATTAATCAGCATTTGCAATTTAACCCTAGCTCACTAACCTTAATTTCGAGTAACATTATCACTAACCATTCGTAAATTTTACGACGGATTAAAACATCAATATTTATTTAATCAACTTTATTTATTACACAAAACCACCTTTATTAGCAGTCTTAGTTTTCTCTTAATCAAATAACATAATATGTTTTAGAAATAAGGTACACTGAACAATGATTGCACATAGAAACAATATGCTCCCTGCAAATCGCTTTTGCAGCCCTTGCAGAAGGTAGTGGTAATACGAAAACAACAAAATACAAAATAGTGATCAAAAAGTTGCAAATAACATTGAAATCGATTAGTGATTTATAAAATATAGTAATTATTGCGTCTTATTATAACATAAAAATAATATGTTCTAATAGTAATTATTGAAAATAATGGACAAAAAAATAAATGCACAACATTGAAAAAAAAGTTACGTAGATACTAATCTTTCGTAAATTTTACGACGATCACGCGATATATCCCGATCTAATAAGCGTACGCCTGCAATGAGTGATTGCAGGTCACTATAATATAGTATATAGCGATGCGAATTAGGAAGGTATTAGAAACGGGCGGGGTGGCGGGGGTCGGGATTTTACCGAAACACTAAATGCGCAAGGCACGCGTCGTCAATTCGTCATTTTGACGAATGGTTAGTGACACAGGGTTAAAAATTATCCACATTGCGTTGTATTTAACACACACTACCAAGTGACACTACGATAAATAAAACACTATCATTCGTTCAATCTTATAACATTTAACTCGTATGGCGTCACATTTTTGTCTATGCCCTTTGATGGTTATCTTATCACAAGGTCTCTAATGCTTAATAAATTCTTTAAACCAAGGATTATTTTTATTATGTCATTTGTACAAAATGCCGTATTACCTTGGAATCTTGAAGGTACCGGATGAATATTTTTAATGTCAAATTATAATGCATCAGATTTGGAGTAAACATGGTTAGTTAATATCTAATGGTACTGGTTAATGTCTAATGTGACTTCTTTCTCGTGGAAGTCGGTAAGATATACAGGTATTATACAAAAAAAAAAAAAAACCGGTCAAGAGCGTGTAAGTTCAGTTCAATTCACTAATAGCTTGGCACCGACTTCAGAAGCTGATAAGTTTTTTATGAAAGTTATTTTATTCGTTTTAGGTTTTTGAAGTCGGTTTTTACCTTTTTTAAAGTAATTTTTTTGTAAATTTTGACATTCGAAAGTGGGCAAAATGTTGGGCCATAAAAAGAATGAATGAAAGGCAATTGCATGCAGCCGAGATGAGAATGCTAAGAGGGATGTGTGGTATTACGCGAATAGATAGAATAAGAAATGAGTATGTAAGAGGAAGTCTGAAAGTGACACCGGTGACTGAAAAGTTGTGTGGAAATCGGTTGTCATGGTATGGGCATGTGATGCGGAGGAATGAGGAAAATGTCGTCAGGAAAGTGTTGAGTATGAACGTGGAGGGCTATACGAGTAAGGGAAGACCAAAGAAACGATGGGTGGACTGTGTGAAAGATGATATGGCCAGAAAGGGAGTGACTACCGAGATGACGACTAATAGAGAAGTATGGAAGAAAAAGACATGTTGCGCCGACCCCAAATAAATTGGGACAAGGGCAGGAGAATGATGATGATTCAAAAGTGCCTTTTATGTGCCTATAATATTTGAAATAAATTATTTGACTTTGAGGAAAACCTATGTTATAGCACTTTTCCAATCAATCTGCCTAGCCTTTTCCCAAGTTGGGGTCGCCTTTCAGTCCAACCGGATGCAGCTGAATACCTGTGTTTTACATGGAGCTACTGCCTTGACGTCTATAACCCAGTAACTGGACAACACGATACCCCTTGGTAAGACTAGTTGTCAGACTTTTGGGCTTCCGACTACCCGTAACGACTGTCAAAGATTTACGAATGACAGCCGGAACCAACGGCTTAACGTACTTTCCGAGACACAGAGGAAACCCATCACTACCATCCACGAACCGACCGCGGCAGGCGTAATTTATTTTACCTTCGATCGACTCGCGCGGCTGTTATTATTTAGCCCCAAACCCCTATAGCACTTTTCCACTTATTACTCCTGATCCTCAAGAAAAATATCACAGTAATGGAAAAAAGTACCAGGGCAGTATAAATAACACGGGAGTCATACACTACCGTACACACACGGTCGTATATCATTGTGGTACTGAGGCCCTTTGTTGTTCAGAATCTAAGCCCTCGCTCGTATTGTTTATTGTTCGAAGGTTGTTGAGCCCAATTGTGGTTGTAGACGCCGACTCTGAACAAAAACATTCTTTAAGTTTAGGGGAAATGCTCAGATTGTGTTACAACTAGAAATTAAAAGCCATTCACAAAAGTAATGTCAAATGAAGGGTGATTATTCAATGAAGGCCAGTAATTACTGACTGAAATAATACAAGTAGGATTGTACAAACACTTTTACAAGTCAACCATGTTTTTTTTTTTCACAGTTCCACGTAAGAGACCCCGCGCTGTCCTAACTAACACATTTTGTCCTCGATTCTGTCGCACCAATATCGGTGCCCATGGTCCGCTCATAAGAACAATTAACCATTACAATAATTATGCTTAACAAAAACTTAAATTCAAAACTGGACATATTTCACGACTCCTTGGGTGGTATTCGGAAAAAAATACTAGACCATTATCATGTAGTCACATAACTTTTGTTAGTAGAATTATGTATCTGAATTATTGTGTTTTATCATTAACTTGTTTTATGTTTGTTTTATTTTATGTTGTATACCTACAATTCAATTCGATTTTGTTCAAGTTAAATAACTTTGCTGAAATTTTAAATTTTACTTTTAGTTTATAAGCAGCTTCTGTCCAATGTCTTTTTTTTTTCTTTAAATGGTATGTACACCTATAATTTGTGTATACATTAGCAGTAATACCTCCTAAATACGCTAAACTAATGTTGTATGTATATGCTGTTGGTGTTCTTTAATAAATAAATAAATAAACTGGATGTGGCCGGCATTTCCTATCTGACTATTTTGTGAAGAAACAAACTCGGAGGTCCCAGTCTCTTAAAAAGTCCAGACATAATCTTGGTCAGTTCATGTGAAGACCATATAGATTAGTGTCTGAAATGGACTTTTGAGGAAAGAACCACACAGGTTGAGAGGACCTGTCCAGTCAGTGCACGCAATTGTCAGTAATCGCGCAGCTCAACTCAGAACTTAAGGAGCTCAACGATTACTCTATGATATATTATTATCAGGAGTAAGGCAATAATAATATTGTCTACGTTCTGTATTCATGAGCGGAAACTTTTCCAAAGAAATTCACCGTCGCACGTGATTATAAAAACAAATCACTCACAGCCCTACTCGAGAAACATGCAGAAGCATTTCGCAAGAAAAATTCGCCGTCCAGCGTCCGAGTCGTTTCCCAGAAGTACTTGAATGAGACCAGCGTGGACAGTTACTTGGTTTGGTTGCTATAAAAACAATAGCAATGACAGTGCTCCGACCGGATCTATTGATGCGAGATACTGATTTAAATTACTGGGTGGTGAAATATTTGCGGACTGTTTTTGTAATTTTGCCTTTCAAAAAAAAAAAAAAAATTCTAACTATTAGCCAATGAGTACCTACGCATTGCAACAAATTATAATAATTTATTTTAAAAATCTCATTCATAATCATTTACATAAGTTGACACAATTCTATTATTATTAGCCCGCATCTATTTCCGCGTTAAGCCGTTGGTCCCGGCTATCATTCGTGGATCTTTGACAGCCGTTACGGGTCAGAAGCTCGAAAGTCTGACAACCAGTCTTACCAAGGGGTATCGTATTACCCAGTAACTGGATTCTGGATGTCAGATAGGCAGTCACTCCTTGTAAAATACTGGTATTTAGCTGATGATGTATTCCCACTAGGGAATCCAATCCCGCATGAACGGGATCCCGCAATTTGCGGGTATTTAAAAAGTCTTTCATCTATAGAAAGCTACATTATCAGCGAGTAACACGGGCTATATTTTATCGACTTCCATGCGAACGACGTCGCGTGCAGAAACTAGTTTAAAATATAACATGTCTAAGTACTATACGAGCTCCTTAATAATTTAATCAGCCAATCAAAAGGAGTTCCCACATTTTTAATTTTCAAACATTATGATAAACATCGAATACACCATGCTTTTATTATTATAAAAACCAGCTCTAAAACGATTATCATGTTCTGATGGAGATAAGTCAATTGTTCAACGCTTTAATTAATGATATTACATTACAAATCATGGCAAAAAACTTTTAATCTAATTTGCTGCGCGAAATACGCCATAAAAACTTTAGCTCGTATACATCGATTCATGATCATAATATTATTGATTTTAATGGAGTTTCTCAATCTATGCATGAATGGGGAGTAGGTAATGAGCGGAAAGCGATTGAATATTTCGCTATTTAGCTTATTCCGTGTCTTGACATCAAAGCTACAAGAAACTGCAGCCTGATACGCTTCTCGCAATCGGAATCAATACTGAGACTTGAGAGTTAACATTTTGAGTTCTAGAGCAAACTGAGCCATAATACAGCACAACCAGCGAGGTAATTGCGTAACACACATAAAATGGCAATCGTTCTTTCTTTTTGACAGTTCCGCCACGTTGATTGCGTTATTAACGTTGTTGAACAGAAGAATTTTTCAAACCTATGAAGCAATGGATTAAGAATTTCACATGCATTAAGAAAATCCTCGGACAACAACAACAATAAATTGTATATACGTGTTCAATTGTTCACTCACAGTCTAAAAGCTACATGACTCTATCAAAGAAGGCGATTCAAAGACGATAAAAAAAACCCGACCAAGTGCCTGTCGGACCACGCACAATGAAGTGTTCCTTAGTTGAAAAGAATTTATCCCAAAACCGAACTTAACATTTTAGTTGAAAAACTTGTCCTCCTATACATTGATATGTATACGTCACGGTCAATTCTCCAACTGCAAATTTAAGTTTGTAATCCCAAAAAAAAAATCATCTGCCTAGCCTTTTCCCAACTATGTTGGGGTCGGCTTCCAATCTAACCGGATGCAGCTGAATATCAGTATTTTACATGGAGCGACTGCCTATCTGACCTCCACAACCCAGTTACTGGGTAATACGATACCCCTTGGTAAGACTGGTTGTCAAACTTTCGGGCTTCTGACAACCCATAACGACTGTCAAAGATCCACGAATGACAGCCGGGACCAACGGCTTAACGTGCTTTCCGAGGCACGGAGGAGTCTCGGTATGAAAAGATAGTCACCCATCCACAGACCAACCCCGGCAAGCGTAGCTTAACCTGATGGATCGACCCGTGCGACTGTTATTACTTAGTTACGAGCTCCTCCCAAAAAAAAAAAAATGTGGTAAAATTACAAATTAACGATTTTCGGATTTCTTAATTTCTTTTGCTGTAAGACCTTGCTTCTTGCAAAATTTCATGATTCTAGGTAAACGGGAAGTACCCTATAGGTTTTGATTTACTACAGAAACGAGTATCAAAATATGTCGCATAAATGGCCGTAGTTTTTTATTGTATTGAATTATAAACTTGTTTTTTTAGAGCTCCAAGAGACCATATGATAGTCCTACGTATTTGATATTAATATCAGCTTGGTACATCCACGCGTTCCTGAGAAAAAGGGTCTTGACAGATTGACAGACAGGATTCCGTTTTCCTTTTGAGGCACGGAGCCCTAAAAAGAAGAAAGTATTATCTAAACAATCATACCTGTTTGTCAACCAAATAGCTAGACTACCCGCTACCGCTTATAACTCAGGCCACACTACAATGTATTGCATAAAAACGTCGCTGGTCCGTAGTACTGTAATCAGCACTTTCTCAGCGGTACCGCCTCTTGAATGGAGCAAATCTAACTTATTTACCGTGTGACATATCAAATGAAAGGGCTTACTGTGAGGGTCTCAAACTCTCAAGTATATTTTTTTTATAATTTTCAAATAAATTGTTTTAAAGTTATTTAAAAAATAAAACACGAAGAAAATTTACCACTTTTAGGCTCAGTAGTTTTGGAGGTAAGGGGAGGGTCTTACCTCCGAACTAAAAATTATTTTGTTATGTGCCACCAATGCCACGCGTGCCATTGGTTCGCCATCCCTGGTCTAGAGATAATGATCGCAAAAATATTAGACAAGCAAGAAGGTGGCAGTGAGTTGGACTGCCCAGGGTGATCTAGGTAAAAAGGCCAGCAAAATGATTGCGAAGTCGCCCAGGGTGCGCTACACGTTCATAAATGTTTTAGAACCGCTACGTTTTCATAAACCTTCAAACTACTCGTATCATGTTTGAGACACAAAAAACTACTATGTTTGAGACACGAATATCCCTTGTTATCGAACCTTTTCATCTAGTTAGCAACAGCAGAAGTATAGGTATCTATTCATACACGAAATATAAGGAGTCTTTGTACACATGATTATGAACAACTTTTACTATGGGACCAAACCTGAAATCGCGAAAAAAGAATCAGCTGTTCCCTCAAAATAATCACATTTTATGTTCGCATAACTCGTGAGAATTGAAAAACGGAACTGCAGATTTTTTCCGCGATTTCAGGTTTGGTCCCATAGTAAAAGTTGTTCATAGTATTGAGTACAATTACTCCTTAAGAGATTTCATGTATAAATAGATAGAACTTCTATAATTTTTTTTACGCCCCTGGCTGGAGGCTTTGAGTTATCTTAAGGCAGCCACAGGATAGTCCGGTTTAGTAGTCACGGGCTCTCTAGGTCAACTACGAGATGCCATACACAAAAAAAAAATAACAATTTTTCTAGTAGTCACTAGGTTTGGATTGTTTGATAGCACGTCATGACCACATTCATTATTTTTTTTTTTTAAATGGCACGTACATGTATAGAGGTTTGCCATCCCAGGTCTAGACAGACGGACTGCATTTCCACTGCAACTGCACACCGACTGCAATCGGACTGCAGGGTTGCAACCTTACACTCTTCCCTCGTTTTATTCATAAGGCGGCGGCGGCGCCACATCTGCCTAGCCTTTTCCCAACTATGTTGGGGTCGGCTTCCAGTATAACCGGATGCTGCTGAATACCAGTATTTTACATGGAGCGACTGCCTATATGAACTCCACAACCCAGTAACTGGGTAATACTGGTTTACCTTTGGTAAGACTGGTTGTTAGACATTCGGGCTTCTGACGACCTGTAACGACTGTCAAAGATTCACGAGCGACAGCCGGGACCAACAACGGCTTAACCTGTTTTCCGAACCACGGAGTTGTCGTTGTCTTGGTATGTAAAAATGGTCACCCATCCACGGACCAACCACGGCAAGCGTAGCTTAACCTGATCGATTGACCCGAACGGTTGTTATTATTTAGCCCTAACTGAACTACTAATGAGCTATACATTTATTTTGTTTCGATACGAGAAGACCACACCAGTGATCAGTGACGACGTACCAATTAGACGCTGTCAAGATTATAATCACTGCCAACCTAATTACCATAATTACTTCTCAACACAATCATGTTCGTGACTAGTATTCACAAATCTGTTTACCATACACTATTGTATAAAAACTCCCGCAGACAGGCGCGACGCGACAATAGTAGGACAATTTCAATAAAAACTTCATGGAAATTGTTCTACCAGAATCGCATCGCACCGTCGCGTCGCGTCTGTCTGCGGGAGTCTTAACTATGAGTGTTATCAATGGATCATAATCCGTACAACAATGCCTTAAATTGAGTGTATCAATCAAATGTGTTAGTAGTTCGGACCTACGACACTGTAGGTGAGGCTGGACATAGAGTAGGCGAGGAAGCGGATGAGACATACAAGGTGTCCCTTAAATAACGCACCACCCCTTAAGGGGTCATTATGAACCACTTTTACTATGCGATCAAACCTGAAATTACGATGAAAATTCAGCTGTTCCCTACATTTTGACAAGTTATGTGAACATAAATAAAGGGATCAGCTGATTTTTTTTTTTTTTGGGTTGTTCGTTATTTAAGGGAAACCTTGTAGAGAATGGGTGTGTGCAAATGCAGTCACAAAATGACGGGACGGCTTTACGAAGTAGAAAACTTGTTGCGCCGACCCTAAGTAACTTGGGACATGGTCAGGAAGATGATGAAGATGACAGGACTGGGCTTTGAATTAAGAAGCCGCCGAAATTGGATAGAAGAAATGTAGATCAAGAGACACTGTTAATATGGCTTCGCAATAGTATGGATGCAAGAACACACAGAGCTTTGTTTGAAAGATGACAGAAAGGCTTTTAAATTTAGAATAAGTACTGAATTACCGTAACCGAAACCGGATCGAAGAAAGCAGACCAAGGAACGATTGTTTGAATTACTTAAGTGGGTAAGTTAACAAAGCAAGCAATATTCTTAGCTCACTAGTTATCTTTTTAACAAGTATATAAGCTATTTAAGAACATTCCTCAAGACTGTCTTCACTAAGTAAGAGCACTTTCTCACGTCTAAATAAAAAAATATCAAATAATGAAAATCAATACGAAGCTATTTTATTCACGTGTGATCTGGCAGCTGGCTAATACCGAAGTCAGTGAGCTTGTTTCGGAGATGGTAGAACTAGGATATAACCGAAATAGGCTTACAGAATTCTACCTGGATATAGAGATTCGAGCTACTAGTTTTAAATACAAAACAGAACGAGAATATTAATCGACTCCTCATCTCGTTGACTGCCTGGTCTGGTGGTCGTAAAAGCGACTGCTGAGTATGATGTCCGGGTGGTTTGAACCCTAGGTCGGACAGTGTTATTGGGCTTTTCCATTAGGAATTTCTCAGTAACAGCTTGGGTTATGTCCAGATAGTGTCAATGGGTTCGCCTCAAATTTCATAGGCATTAAACAAACTGGCGACATTTAAGTGTTCTATACGCCTTTGTCTCTTTGGAGAAATCAAGCAAGATGTGATACCACAGTCAAGCTAGGGCGAATATATTCTTATCAGATAGGCAGAAAACCCCACCTATCAAGGGGCTGTCTCATCTGTCATACGTTTAATCACATTGAGGTAGGTCAGACACACCTTTGTACATGTGGGCGTAGATTATAAGTTTTTTGCCATAGAGCAAACTGTTTTGACATTACGGTCGACTTATTAATATGTACGGTGAATGACCTGTCTGTAAGTTATCTATCATTAATAATTTATTTATTGAGTTTATTATGAAGAATTTATCAATGCAATGTTGCATTGTGTAAACATAATATTATTAAGAATGAAAAAATGTGGATTTTAATTATCTCAGCTATAAGTAGTTTTTGTGAATGAATGTTGAACTTTATTTATTTACAGTAAAGAAGAATTTAATTGCACTTTTATGCAATAAATCATGAAATTATGTTTATTTCTATATGTTGATCTTCTAAGACACTTAAACATGTAATTGTTTTGGTCAATATTTTAAAACTAGATCAATCTGCCTAACCTTTTCCCAACATGTTGGGGTCGGCTTCCAGTCTAACCGAATGCAGCTGAACACCAGTATTTTACATGGAGCGACTGCCTATCTGAGCTCCACAACCCAGTTACTGGGTAACATGATACCCCTTGGTTAGAAGGTTGTCAGACTTTTGGACTCGGTAACGACAGTCGAAGATCTACGAATGGCAGCCGGGACCAACGGCTTAACGTGCGTTCCAAGGCACGGAGGGGTCTTGATATGTAATATATGGTCACCCATCCACGAACCGACCGAGGCAAGCAGACCCGTACGGCTGTTATCATTTAGCCACGAGCTTAGAATATTATAAAAGTAGACGGCGCTTTTCCTAGCTGACTGGTCCTAGAGAAGAAATGCCGAAACAACCTAAGATCGTGATCTCGTTTAAACAGGATAATATCTCCAACCTACTGATATATTTGGGCTTCCCATTCTTTGCTAACGAATCTTGGTGAGGTCGCCTTTCGGCAAAAGCATTCAAGTTTACGAATCATACGAGATTGAATTCCTAACTTCTTATTTAGATAAACCTTGCTACCAAGGCAAGCCCTCTTATTGGTGTCACTCTTAAATAAGTTTCAAGCCAGACTACACGTCCATAAAATAAGAAAAAAATAAAGAAATACACTTAAAATTCATGACATACCATTCCACATAGATACATTTCAAACTCACTTATCTTGCGATAATAAATTGCACATACTTATACACTTATTCAGATAAAAACTGTATAAATCAACATACTAAGGCAGCATTGCGCATTCCAAAGTCAAAACAGTTTTCAGGGTTCGGTAGTCAATAAAGAACCCTTATAGTTTCGCCATGTCCATGTGTCCGTCCGTCTGCAGCTTAGATCAGAGACTCTTAGTACTAGAAAGGTATAATTTGGTATGGATACTCGTATTACATATAGAAACAAAACACACCGATAAAAAAACAAGACCGACACAGCCGTGCGTTGTTAACACATTATCTGCTTAATTATTAGCGAAATGTATGCAAACGCTTCTTTATGCTACACTAATCCTGTGTGGCAAACGCTCCGGTGCGTGCAAAAAATATGTTGGGTGTAGACACCCTTACCGAAACCTATTATACGATGTTTTTGAAACAATAGAGATGCACAACGGACGCACAGGTGCGGCGCGCCGCACTCGAAGAAAGTTATGTACAATTGTATGGACGCGCATACGCGCCGTCAAGCACATGGTGAACGTCCGAAAACGCGCATGCGCGTCGGCCGCGCCTAATGAATTAAACACGCCGACAAAGTGGTATAATAAAATCATGAAAAAAAAATTTTTTTTAGTGTACCTTCTGTACCTACACGTAGTGGGGATTATTTTTTTCTCGTCTATCGCATGGTGTGCGGTATCGTTGGATAGGTCATTCAAAAATGTTACGGGTTTGTGAAAACTATTTTGCGATTCCCTTGAATCGAAAAATAATAGGTTGGGGAAAAAGTTTCTTCGCATTTTTTAAGAAAATTCAAAACATTTTTTAATATAGTTTATTTACATTTAACTAAAGTATGTAGGTACCATTTTGTTCGATAACTTTTTGCCATCTTGTAGGTAGGGACATGATCCCATTGCTATAGAAATTTTGGGACTTCTGGTCAAAATACCGCGACAAGTGGTTTTGGCAGTCCTCTCGTGATGTTAACCTGACACTGCCTAAAGAATTCTGAAGAGACCGAAACAGGTGGAAATCTGAAGGTGCAAGGTCAGGACTATACGGCGGATGCATTAACACCTCCCAGCCAAACTCTCTTAATTTTTGCTGAGTGGCTAAAGATGTGTGAGGTCTAGCGTTATCATGATGAAAAACCACACCCCTTCTGTTGATTAATTCCGGCCGCTTTCTCTCAACTTCTTGCTTTAATCTCATCAGTTGTTCGCAGTAGAGTTCAGAATCGATGGTCCTGCCTGGTGGTAACAGCTCATAATGAATAATGCCCTTCCAATCCCACCACACACACAGCATCACCTTGTTGCGAGTTAACCCGGGTTTCGCCACAGTCTGTGAAGCTTGACCGGCCTTTGACCACGACCTTTTTCGCACGTTCTTGTCGTACGTGATCCACTTTTCATCACCAGTTATCAGCTTCTTCAAAAATGGTTCGGTTTCATTACGTCGTAATAAAGAATCACAAATGAGTACACGGTTCATTAGGTTTCTTTCAGTGAGCTCGTGAGGTACCCAAATGTCGAGCTTTTTTGTGTACCCAGTTTTTTTCAAATGCGCCAAAACTGTTTTGTGGTCAATTTCCAGTTCTTCAGCTACGTCGTAACTACTGATATAATAATCTTGCTAATCTTGCTCCACTTTTTCAAAAATGGCATCCATTTTATCCGTAATAGGGCGACCAGAGCGACGTGCATCTTTGACTTCAAAATTTCCGGATGGAAAACGCTTAAACCAAATTTGTGCTACTCTCACAGACACTACACTAGGTCCATAAACATCGCAAATTTTTTTTCGCGGCTTGCGTTGCATTTTTACCTTTTTTGTAGTAAAATTTTAAAATGTATCGAATTTCTTCATTAGATTCACTCATCTTGACGGTACGAAAAACAAATGAAAATCACACATTTTCCTAATTTGAATTTGGAATTATGTTCTTTAAAATTTAAACTTTCAATGAAACCAAAACCAGCCAGATACAAATAGTATAGCCAAAGAGATTTTATTACAAGTTGATACATACTATAATGCGAAAAGACTTTTTCCCCAACCTAATAGTTTTCACAAACCCGTAACATTTTGTTGTTGCTTGTTACGCAAACAGATCCTTATCCGTTTGCGTAAAATTAAGCTTTTACAAGTGTCGCAAAGCTAAATTATTGCTTTTGGATATCATATTAAGTGAAAAAATCACGGCAGTAGCATATATAACAAAATCAAAATCAGAAGTCATTTATTCAAACTAGGCTGAGAATCAGCACTTTTTGAACGTCAAAACTACAATCCACCAAAAACAGTCCCCCAAAACGCCCGCTCTTCACCACTTCCTAGTGCTTTAGCTGGGGAGAAGAACGAAATTAAAAGGAAAACAGCTAAGTAGGCTTTACAAATTTACTAGTAATAGTCGACCAACTTATAAAAAGTACTTGGAAAAGTAAAAATTTTGTACAAATTCCATTGAAAAATTACTTATTCAACTACACTGTTAAGTTTGTTTTTGGGATAAATTCATCCCAACTACGGAAGCCTTCATTGTGCGTGGTCCGACACGCAGTTGGGCGGTTTTTAAATCTACCGCAGACAGAAAATTTTGTCATGTATTGATACATGACAAAATTTTCTGTTTTTCATGCACAACTATCTGCACTTTTCAGGATTTAAACAAAGCCAGTGATAGAGTTGTCCAGGACACGTAAATGCTCCTACAAACAGGCGCGACACGCGATGTAAATCGCACGCGACACAGGCACCGCTTGTCGCGCGCGTGACGAGTTGTCTTTGTGTCGCGTGCGGATTGCGATAAGAAAGATAGTCTTTGAGAACTGTAACAACACATTGTAGCAGGGACATCGACGCACCTGCATAATCTGTTACCATCGCATCGATTCAGTACTTGATTCTGGAACCACATGCGTTAAAATTTTTCGTCGGTTATTAAAAAACAACCGGCCAAGTGCGTATCGGTCCAAGCACAATGAAGGGTTCCGTAGTTGTAAAGAATATATCCCAAAAACAAACTTAACATTGTAGTTGAAAAACATGTACTCTCATACGTCACGGTCAATTCTCCAACAGCAAAATTAAATTTCTAAATCTGAAAAAAAATATGCGAAAAAAATACAAATTAACGATTTTCGGACTTTTTCCTTTACTTGTGCTGTGAGACATCGTTTCTTGCCAAATTTCTTGATTCTAGGTCAACGGGAAGTACCCTGGTTTTGATTCCCTTGTGAAATCGCAAGACATGCGAAAATATGCGACATAAAGGGTCATGAGTGGGTGAGGGAACATCTAAATGGCATAGAATTGATAAGATGTAACTTGGGTTATGAGGGAGTAATAATGTGTGTATTTAACTGTGGAGGCTTGTAATTAGCAATTTAGTTATATATTATTATTATATATATATATATATATATTATTATTATTGTTATTATAATGTTATGAGTCTGTAAGTCTTTCGAAAATATAGAAAATAAAATATCTTTTGACCGCGTTGACGCATAGACCCGAGTACCTACTCGATATAAATTTCAACTTGATACCTCTACGTGTTCCTGAAAAAAAAAGGTTTTGACAGACACACAGACGGACAACAAAATGATCATATTAGAGTTCTTTTTCCTTTTGAGGTACGGAACCCTAAACGCAGTTGTTACCTACAAAAGTACAATGCCTACGCGGTCACAATGTAACAGCTATTTTATTATTTTTTAAATAAATATTTCAACACAGGGGTTTCTAGGATCATGTACTGAATCCATGGCAACAGGTTGCGTGTTGATGTTCTGCCATCCTGTATAATTGTTTTGTAGCCATCATTGTTTTCATAGAGCCGCAATCTGTCCAAAGACATCATTATTCAGCCGACTTACGTTCACTCCTGCACAAAGGACATGGCTTCCCTAAGCATTGCCACAACGACCGGTTCTGTGCTTTCCGCATCCAGCTAATGTCTTAACGTCTTGACCCACGGAGGTTACATTAACTCTTATAGCAAGCCAATATTTAACAAAAAGTAAAGTGTCGTCAAGCAATTTTGAATCATGTGCCATGCAACTATTACTTTCACCGTGACCTGCCTTGCAAAAAGTTTTAGTACTAGCCCAGGTCTGCGCACAGCCTTTCAGTTACCACCGGCATTCAAACTTCTTGGAAACTCCGAACCAGTACAGCATCATACCTGTGAACAAAAAGAGGTGGAATAAGAACGAGTTTGTCTTCAAATAGGAATGCATACAACGTGCGATTGATGTCCGTTAGCCGCTAAAGCACCGGGGTGCGGTTTAGAATAGTAATCGTCTTGGTTTGGTTTAATACCGAGGTCCGTTTTGTATTAGTATGTATTTATGGAATTGTTTCTCACGTTTTTGGATCACGCAGAATGATCTTCGCAACAGGAAAAACCACGAATATCGAAAAACTGTTATATTATACAGTTTTTGTTATGTTTAAAAATTGTAACGTGTTTTTTTGAAAAGTAGGAAGAAATTGGTCTTTGCCCAGTTGGATTAAAACAAGATATAAGATTATCATGGTCACTATCAGTCACGTTAGTAATATAATCATCACAGTATTTTAAATACAGCTAATCTACTGAGCTTGTTGCGATCCTCTGAGGTTCGTACGCATATAATTATTTGTACCGAGAAAAATAAAAAATAAAGAAAAATTATTTAATCTGCACAAACAATTCGGACAATACTTAAAAGGCACACTAATACAAAGTAGCCAACAAACAAAAGTTCAAAGTATACACAAACAATAAACATAACAACATCAGCAGCAGACAGCATCAGCTAGCAGTAATATGGTACATAATTCTATAGTACCTGGACGACCGAGCTCTGCTCAGGTGATAATAGAGAAAACAAATTTTCCCTGATATGAGACCTAGCTAGTTGGTTTTTCGCCCCGTAAACCCCCATATTGCTTTCATCGAAATCGTCAGAGCCGTCGAGAACGTGATTACATATTATACAAATATTGCTCATTAATATAGTATAAGATAGGATAGGATTACTCCATCAAATAAGTACTGTAGAAGGCCGGAGTCCAACTATGTGGAAGCTCCGAGTTTTTACAGCGGTGTGTAGTTGGATAGTAAATAACACTCAATTAAGCAACTGCGAGATTTATATTTGATGAGGCGGAACATTGGCAAAAACACACTTTCTTAGAATTATTCCGGCCCGCGCCCTAGGTTCGACCGAAGCCGAAGTGCCGTCAGGCAGAAACATCGCTTTTTAAATATTTAAAAAGAGAATGTCAGCTAGTACAACGTAAGGTCCATTACATGGAACCTTTACAGTACCGTAAAGGTGCAACCCATTACTGAGAGGAACCTCAACACCCAAGGTCAGTTATTTCTATTGATCGCATACTATACAATACTATTGCAAGTATAACTTGTTACAAAAATATCTCAGTAAGGTGTAAACATCTTGCTATGACAATGGTATTACTTTACGGCTCATCGCTAACAAAGCCCTGACGTCAAGAGCTAAGAACAAGTCACCTGTTTCTACCCAGTCATGCATGTCAAATGTGTCTCTACACATAGCCATAGAATAAGGTATCTGCAGAAGCAAAACTCAACCGGTAAAGCTTTGGGGATTACAAAACGTTCACCACAGTCAGGATTGTCTCTTCGACTCGATTCTTCTTTTGCCTGACCGGAAGTTTTATTTTTCTATTCTCCATTGTCAGCCATTACATTATCATACACTCATATCATCCTTCCATATTTGGTTTGGTCTCCCTTTCACCCTCCACCCATTAGCACTCAACTGCCCATTTAACTTCATCACATGCCCATAACAAGACAAACGGTTCCCTTTCATCTTTTCACTCGCAGCTTGGTGATCCATCATCGATTATATTGACCCTATTTGGCTTGGGCGAGTGAGGGTCCTAGCAAGATGGTGAAGTGCGGTAGGTAATCAATTCGTCAGCATCGTCACACGCACAAACAAAAATGCAAGAGTTACACTTCTCTACAGTTTTCTTATTCTATGACACTACGCACACGACTCTTCAAGTGCCGTTGATCTGATTGTGAATGAAGTTTTTCTTCGCCTTGTATTGTATTATCTGTAGTTTTTCTATCTCACGTGGTTGCTGGATGATTAGCAGTATAAATTGATTATTAGTTTAAAGACGTGATTGGCGTATTGATTTTTAATTCAATATTGTGATGGTAATGGACCGAGTCGGCTTATGCAGTATTTTCTGAGTGCTGTGAATAAGAAGTTTTTTTTTTTTTTTTTGTAGTTGTGAGTTTCAGCTTGTTGGCTTGGGTTCATGTAAGTAGCGTAGCAGGTTGGGTTTCAACTTTAGATATTTTTTTTTGCTCGTCAGTCTATTGGGCTATTGTCGTTAAAGTAATTGCATGCACTTTCCATGATACTTTTGACTCTTATCAGACTAGTTAGCATAACTTCATCTGTCATGCCTTTCCCCAACTATGTTGGGGTCGGGGTCGGCTTCCAGTCTAACCGAATGCAGCTGAATATCAGTATTTTACATGGAGCGGCTGCCTATCTCTGACCTTCATAACCAAGTTACTAGGTAAAACGATACCCCTTGGTAAGACTGGTTGTCAGACTTACGGGCTTCTGACCACCGTCAAACATCCACGAAAGACAGCCGGGACCAACGGCTTAACCTGCTTTCTGAGACACGGGGGGTCTTGGTATGTAAAGACCACGGACCAACCGCGGCAAGGGTAGCTTGACCAGATCGATCGACCCATGCGGCTGTTATTACTTAGCCACAGGCCCCCTCAACAGTCAGCATAACAATCGAATCAAATAAATACATATATCACTTCCTACCGTTTCCAACCCGCACTGGGCCGGCGTGATGTAGGATTACAGCCCACTGCCTCTAAGAAGGTCTGTGTTCCAGCACTGGGAACATTACAGGCTAATTAAGCTAACGTTACCAAAAGACAAACATTTACTTATTTTATATTAAAGCTGTTTCATTTACTTAAAACTAAACCCTTACGGCCCAGTAAGTATACCTATAAGTTATGTCCCCAATCATTGGACCAAAAACGCAGAAAGTTGATACATTCCATTCACTAACAAACAAGTCTTTGACATAATTATATCTTATAACAGAAACATTCAGAAATTATCGTAAAATGACACAAATGTAGGAATTTAAAGTGGTCGAAATTATGGTTTGATGAACTGGCCTATTTGATTTAAACGGCCTAAGTGTGATGTCAGCTTAGATTAGATGACCACTTGTTGAATGCGGTTAGCATCGAGGTATGTTAATTCCGTAGTGGAGGCTTTTAAAATGTTTGTGGTTAAAATGTGTGGTGAGTTACGCCACACGAATTTCAAGATTTTTTGAACCACACAGGTGTCACCGGTGGTCATATTTATGTGATGTTTTGCATCTATATAAATAATAACCGGCGAAGTGCGTGTCGGACCACGCACAATGAAGGGGTCCGTAGTTGGGATGAATTTATCCCAAGAACAAACTTTACATTGTAGTTGAAAAACATGTTATCCCATACATTCCAACTGCAAATGTAAGTTTGTACGCACAATATTGAGAGATTTACTATGTTGTTTTAAGACCATATTATAGGCTTCTTATAAGTTTCATGTAATCTAGAACTATTTCCTGTATTTTTTTATAAATTTTAGACTCGGTAGTTTCGGAGATAACGGGGAAATGGTCAATTTTCGTCTATTTTCTTAATTTGAAAATTTAAAAAAATATATATTTGAGACCCTCACAGTAAGCCCTTTCATTTTTGATATGTCACACGGTACAATTTGCAAAACTTTTTTTAAATTTCTTATTTGCCCCCCAAAATTGACCACCATATTCAACATTCATTTATTTACGTTACACGTCCGTGTTTGGGTCACAGAAATTCATATGTGAACCAAATTTCAACTTAATCGGTCCATTAGATTCAGAGCAAATTGGCTGTGACAGACGGACAGACAGACACACGAGTGATCCTATAAGGGTTCCGTTTTTTCCTTTTGAGGTACGGAACCCTAAAAATCGATTGCGAATGTATGTAAGCACATTACTTCAGAACGGTTGCGCCAACTTTGCTAATTCTTTTTTTTTTTTTGTTGTGTTTGTAATCAGGATAAGGCTTGTATGAAAGAAAATCTTTGAAAAGTTACCGGGAAAATTGTAATATTCGGGAAAACAAAAAATGCATTTTCTATGTAAATTTTGTATGAATTATAGAAATTTTGACAGAACAACTCTTGTCGGGTTAAATCGTTTTAAATAACATCTCAATTATATTGATAGAATTGGTAGATCTATTAATTTAAACAGCACGCCCCTCCAGAAAAATTTCTAGGTTCATACAATAATAATTATTTGTAATGTGTATGGAACAAGCAGTGGAGTGGAGTGCAATTTTCAATTAAAAGATATCGACCCAATATTTTACAGTTTTCTTTACATTTATTTATACATCTGACGTCACGAAGCTTATGGCTCGCCTTTGTCATAACTCATACAATGTCACACATTGTTGACCCTCTCCCTCCCCCTTCACATGTGACGTAATTTATGGATGGAGGATTTAAGAACTGCAAACTGGTTGCTGAAAATTAGAACTGTATTCGGAATAGGGGATTCCGAATAGTCTGTTATGATCTCCTACAGTCAGTTTGCAGTTGTTATGCAATAACACCGACTACAAAAAAAACTTTAACTGAAATATATCTTGAGGAGTGGTTGGAGAGGCGCCACGGCGTCCTCACCTTCCGCCTGACGCAGGTACTCACCGGACACGGTTGCTTCGGGAGGTTCCTGTTCCGGATGAGGCGGGAGGAAACGCCCGGGTGTTACCATTGTGTGGATCTTCCGGAGGATTTACTTTCAAAATAAACAACTGCAATCTGCCCAGTCTTTTCCCAACTATGTTGGGGTCGGCTTCCAGTCTAACCGGATGCAGCTGAATACCAGTATTTTACATGGAGCGACTGCCTATCTGACCTCCACAACCCAGTTATTGGGTAATACGATACCCCTTGGTAAGACTGATTGTCAGACTTTCGGGCTTCTGACGACCCGTAACGACTGTCAAAGATCCACAAATGACAGCCGGGACCAACGGCTTAACGTGCTTTCCGAGGCACGGAGGAGTCTCGGTATGTAAAGATGGTCACCCATCTACGGACAAACCCCGGCAAGCGTAGCTTAACCTGATGGATCGACCCGTGCGGCTGTTATTACTTAGCCACAAGCTCCTCCTTCAAAATAAACAACTGCACAGGAGAGAAAAACTAAGTACTTACCTAAGGTAGACAGTTTGAGATGAAGATAAAGAATGACCTTTGAAACTACGTATACAATGACAAAACCGCTAAAAAGCTTGTTTATTACAAACAAAACATCGAAATGACATTCAAATATATCTCAGGGTTATGAAGACAAGACGAAATAATTTGGAAAAACCATCATGAAATAAGAGGTTTCTTATTGCGACAAAGGAATGACATTACACATGCAGAAACATAGGTACAGTCGAGTTATTTAATATCTGAACATGTTCATGAATCAAAAATATATAGGCAATGGTAAGTTACATAAAACTCTAATGAGCTTTGCCTTACAATAAATTGTAAACAATCTGTGATATCATAAATATGTGACTACAATAATATTGCTACAGACAAATACTCTAAAAATTGTGCGCAATCAATTGTTCATATTATTTAGCGCAAAGTTAGGTTCACGAATATCTATGCAATTTTTCTATGAAAAATCTTGACAATTTGACATGGCTCGAATTGTTGTCTTAAATTCTTTGAACAATCTCTTTACAGAACTATATACTATTGTATATTTTTTTTCTTTTAAATGTTTGTTTTTCAGAAGAACAATATAAGAATTTAAGAATAATAAAATAAAAATGAAATACTAATGTGCTTAAAATGTTATTTTTAATTTTAAAACCGAATGAAAAGTTTGTGGAATATTCAAAGCACGAATCATAGGTTGCACCAAATATATTCAAATCTAGAGTATTTAGATATTTATGTTCCGAAGAGTAGTCAGATATTTTTGACTGCACTACCGTAACATACTTATGAACAGTTTATATGATAACATTTTATTGATGTCTAAGTTTGTATAGAGCTATATGATAATTTTAACGCTTACAACATTTTGAAACATTGTCACTGCCAATATATTAGTGAACTCGACTGTACCTACTGATAAAAACTCAGGCGCACATTAATGCAGTTTGCCAGATGCCTCATCAAACACGAGTTGAGTTTTAAAAGTAGACTAGCATTTGCACGTGGATGTCGGAAATTATCCCACAGGAACGTAGTACAGGGATAAAAAGTTTCCTATATTCTAACCCAGGTCATGGTCTACATGTGTGCCAAATTTCATCGAAATCCGTTCAGCTGTTAAGGTGTGAAAAAGTAACAGAAAGATCGAGTTATTTTCACATTTATATTATTAGTATGAAAGTATGGACTTAGTAATCGGTTATAGCGTAGTCCACTGTTGGACATAGCACTTTCCGTATCTTGGTGATCGCTCTTAACAAAGTTAAGAGTGACGTCATCGGAGCGATAGGTAAGGTGGCCACGGCGAGACGAGGTGCGTGCGCTGCTGTGTCCCGAGCCGGACGTAAACATCGATAAGATAGGGATGGGAATATAAACAAGAGCACAGATGCGACCATTGTTATAAGGGTGACTGGTAATTAGTGACCGGAGGAGCTCGTGGATACGTAGGAACAGCTGCACGGGTCGATCCATCAGGTTAAGCTACGCTTGCCGGGGTTGGTCCGTGGATGGGTGACCATCTTTTCATACCGAGTTTCCTCCGTGCCTCGGAAAGCACGTTAAGCCGTTGGTCCCGGCTGTCATTCGTGGATCTTTAACAGTCGTTACGGGTCGTCAGAAGCCCGAAAGTCTGACAACCAGTCTTACCAAGGGGTATCGTATTACCCAGTAACTGGGTTGTGGAGGTCAGATAGGCAGTCGCTCCATGTGAAATACTGGTATTCAGCTGCATCCGGTTAGACTGGAAGCCGACCCCAACATAGTTGGGAAAAGGCTAGGCAGATTGATTGTGTACAGAAACGGACATAGGGTACCTTTCATCTTGAAAAAAGTACTGTTCCCGAGGAAAACCATAATAACGTTCTTATGATAATAGATGGCGCCACGTGTCTTACGAATCATGATTGAATTTATATTATTATAAAAACTTTAGTATTGTGTTAAGTTTTTTTTAATGTAACTACTATGTCATGATTTATTGTATAATACTGTGTTCTGGAATTTAATTGGCAACACAGGCAACTGCCATGCCGTTGAATAGTGAATGGTGGGGAAAAAAGGCGGAAGCCGAGACGAACGCTCACACATGGCCCATGGGCGCGCGGGCAGTTCGCGGTGAGCGGTCGATCTAATAACACGTGGTTAAACATAGTCAAAGTTGTTCTTATTATAATAACATATTGGTCTTTTAATACAGTCTAAAGAACAGGTATAGTGGTTTTCTTCATAATTCAGAAGTGGGATTCACACCGTACCGTAGTAGATTTTGTGAGTCTAAGAGTGTCAATAGACCGGTTTTTCATCCTTCTAACTATCCAACTATTAATATTATATATGCGAAAGTGTGTTTGTTTGTTACGCTTTCACGCTAAAACAGCTGAACTGATTTGGATGAAATTTGGTACATGGGTAGACCATGACCTGGAGAAGGACGGAGGCTACTACTCGTATTCATCCCGGATCGCAACAGCTAGTATGAAATAATTAAGTAAAAAAACATAAAAAAAAAAAAATAGCAAGCACGCACCGCCACCATCCCACCCATTTTCACCACACACCCCACCCTTCACACACACTCTAACCCTATTGGGTTAGAGTGCACATACACCGCACACACGCCCCACACTTCACACACACTCTAACCCAATAGCACATACACCGCACACACGCCACACACACCCCACACTTCACACACACTCTAACCCAAAAGCACATACACCGCACACACCCCACACTTCACACATACTCTAACCCAATAGCACATACACCGCACACACGCCACACACACCCCACACTTCACACACACTCTAACCCAATAGCACATACACCGCACACACCCCACACTTCACACACACACTCAAACCCGAAAGCACCTAAACCGAGTCTTCTCCGTCTTCTACAATCATGATAATTTTAGTAGGTACCTATATGTTAACTTTTACATTGTATTGTTTTCTTTTCTTTTCGTTTTATTCTAATTATAATCAATAAATAATTAAGTACTAACACCATAGTTTAAGAAAAAGTTTTTTCCTGAACTGCATAAAGTTTTTATTTATTATTAATCACCAAACGTATCCAATTTAAGACTCAAGAATACGAAGGATATTTGACACTACACGCCAATTAATAAGTTCCTGGAGAGACCAAACAGCTGGCCGTTAGACGTGTTCCTATTATAAACACGGGACTTCTAATTTAGGATATCGTTATTATGGCTTAGGACAGCCAGGCATTCAGCCAGTACCGAATGTTTATATTCCTTTTTAGGGTTCCGTGCCCAAAAGGTTTCAAACGGAACCCTATTACTAAGCCTCCACTGTACGTCCGTCTCTCTGTCAGCGTGCTGTATCTAATGAACCGTAATAAGTACACAGTTTTCACAGGTTGTGTATTTCTATTGCCGGTGTAACAAATAATAAAAAATATAATAAAATAAATTAAAAGAGGTCCCCATACAAGAAACGTGTTTTTTTTTTTTTATAAACAGAAGTATTTTTTTAAATATGTTAAAATATTGTACGGTGTTACGGAACCCTTCGTGTGCGAGACCCACTTGCGACTCGCACTTGGCCGGTTTTTTAAATATTGATGATTCGAATTAGAAGAAGTCTTTGTATTGATTGGTTCTTTGAAGTAATGAAACTTATCCAAAGTTAGACATTGGAATTAAGCGAGTTTTTATTAAAAGTATTTCCTGTTGCAAGAAAACTATCTAGCAAACGGATATTGAATAATCTTAATTAGCAGAGAAAACTTATAATTGGACATTTTTGTTATGGCTACATTTATCTTTTCTAAGAATCGAAGCATCACGAATGGTTTAACACATTCTCTGCTTTCAATTTTCGTCTATTTTCTTAAATAACTTTAAAACACATTATGTATTTTAAAATTATAAATATATATACACAGTAATAGTAGTATACAGTTTGCAAAACTATTTATTTTTAATTTTCATATATATTTGCCCCCCAAAATTGACCCCCATTTTCGAAATACATTTATTTACGTTACACGTCCGTGTTTGGGTTAGCTTCGGAGCAAATTGGCTATGACAGACGAACAAACAGACAGACACACGAGTGATCCTAAGGGTTCCGTTTTTTCCTTTTGAGGTACAGAACCCTAAAAACATGAATCTTCACAATTTAGTACATACTAGTCGCACATAAATCGTAGGAGACAAACGGAGCACCATCATAACAAGCCATTGCAATGACGCCCTATGCTTGTTAGTACTTTATTGCTTAACTAGTCTTTCTAGCAAGTTTCCTTGCAGGATTCGGAAAAATTAATAATCTGAATAAAATGGATAGTTGGACCTAATTTTAATGTTATTTTATGGCTGATCAATTATAATCAGCCAATAATGTTCACACAGGCCTCCTCTCTTCGAGAGAGAGTGGGCTGTTATCTACCACGCGGGCCCAGTGCGGGTTGGTAGTTGTCACATGTCTTCGAACTTTTTAGTTCTAGGACATGCCGGTTTCCTCACGATGTTTTCCTTCACCGTTTTGAAAGCAGTGCTGATGAAATAATTTACACAAAGTAAAGCGTCTGTCTGTGTTTTAGCAGTGGGAACATTATATGCTGATTACTTATACTTATAAAGCGGCTGCCTCGGTTCGAACCCACGACCTACAATTTGTAAGTCGGGGCCGTTATCACTGGGCAACTACTGCTCTCATCGATTGACAGTGAGAAATTAGTTAACTGGAAGGGACACACACTTTGAATCAATCAAGAAAATTGATCTTGGAGACTCAATCAATCAGGCATATCTAATCTATGGGACCCATCGCCATTTTTTTCTCTTTACTAGATAAAATATTTGCCATCTTTATTCTAACTAGATAAAGAAAGAAAAAAACTGGAAATAATAAATAACATCACGATTCACGCTTGTATTGCCCGAAGAGTTAGGCACCAGCCTGGAGTCTGGATTTGCACCCGGTTAATGGCAATACGCTTGCCCCCTGTTACATGGGAGTTAAGCATACCTGGCGAAATGTGGTACATTTCGCCAGGTATAGGTGCACCTTTGCCTAAGAGTAAATAATTTATGGCTTATTATTTTCCAGGTGACTAACAACTTAAAATACGGCTATTTGCTAGTAAAAAAATGACTTGGCAGCGAAAATATTTCCGTCGACATAGGATGCAAGAACGAGCGAAGGGCAGCCCGAGAGTAGGTTTGGTTACTTTAAACCCTTTACACAGAAATAGGAGCCCCGCGAAGCGTGGCACCGTCGACATAGGATGCAAGAGCGAGGGAAGGGCACCCTGGTTAGGTTAGGTTAGGTTACTTTAAACCCTTTACGGAGATATAGGAGCCCCGCAAAGCGTGGCTCCGTCGACATAGGATGCGAGAGAGAGTGAAGGGCACCCCGAGGTTAGGTTTGGTGACTTTGTTCATATTTACTTCTCATCTCAGTTGCCATTTTCTAGTTTTTATCCGCCGGTTGCAGCTGCCAACCGATTATTTTTGCTACAGGTTTTAATTAATTTTCAACCCCAAATTCAAATTAATTTATACCCGCATTAAATACATGTCATAATTTATTAAACAATTGCTTTTAAGTACTTAGTTAGGTAAAAGCTTTGTATCGAGATGCTTACCAATTGCTCAAGATTTCACGAAATAGTCATTCATTAGGATTACCTGGTCTTAAAGAGTTGTATTGACCACTTTCATGATTATAATTATGTAAATACTTACTTGTTACGGTCGCGAATAACGTTTTGATCAACGTACAACTTAATACTGACTTGTAAATTGCAAAAAACGTAAGAAAATATGAATTTCGCTTGGTACCCTCACGCTTTCGCTTTAAGTAAAATTGTCCGTCGGGACTACAGACTACAATAGTGTGATTGCACCAAGAGCCTATGAACGAAAGCAATGGAGGCGAAAAACGTTTGTCAATAAGAGCTTCCGTATTGACAAATGTTTTTCGGCACCATTGCTTTCGTCCGAAAACGCCAAAGTAACAGTCTGTAATATCCTCATCACAGCCAGTTACTTCACCTTTTCGCAGTGTACCTTAGTACTGACTTATCTAGCAATCTATTTAGTATTGTAGTTCGAAAAAGTAACAGAATTATTCATTGCTTGAAAAATCTGCCCGAAGTTCGAGTCCATCTCAATAACACGTGTGAAACTCCCAACTGTTGTATAAGACGGTATTTCTCCAAATTGGTAAAGATGATTTATTTACCATACTTACATCGCATAATCCACCTAACAACTTCCATTTGAATAAATATGCCCAGTTGTACTTATAATTTAATATAAAAACCAAAAAGGTGCGTCCACACATTACCACCTTCCATTTGATGTAAGTACTCACCTAGTATTTACTAGTCACACACGAGGCGACATTAGTAAGCTCATTTGTATATTTACCATCAATTACCCGAATTAGACTGTTGTGCGCCACAGACGGGCAAGTTTTAGTTGCTACATCAAACGACTTTTATTTCGTCTTCAGTTTACGATGTCTTAAATTGGTTGGAATGAGAAGTATCCTATTTATTTAAGGATGCTTAATTTATCTTTATGGCGCTAGCTAGAGCGAACAAAGTGAACAAGAAAGTTTAAGAGGATTGTGAAGTGCCGATACGCGGCGCGATTTTTAGAGGCAATTGCCTACATTTCATACAATTATTTACATAAATATTGTTTCGGGCGATAACGTTTTTACTCCCCTAAACCTTTACGAAATGAGACACGTTAATCTAGGTCTGTACGTTTTTCGTTTTTAGTAATTTAATTAAATTTAATTTATAAAAATAAAAATGCTCGAGGATGTTTTTATGTCAAAAATATAGATATTTAGATGCTAATAACTTATATTGTACACAATATTTCTTTATAATAAAAACGTACGGACCTAGTTTTTCATTATACCTACAACATTTCCAAAAATTATGAAAATTAGACTATGTTTACGGGGTGAAAAACGTTATCTCTTTTTGTATGAAAATTTACAGCTTCACAATCCTCTTAAATTATAAAAAAGTGTAATATTAGAAAGAAATAAGTAAATTAAAAATATATTCTTATATACTAGATGATTTTTTTTACCGTCTTGAAAAAACATGGTGAACGGAGTAGAAGCCTATGGCATACCTAGTTTTGTTTATAAGTTACACTACACATTTGAAGTAAGCTAGAACAATAAACACAGACATTTTGAAAAATCTTTATAGATCGTTAAAAAATATCGAAATTCAAATCATACGCATTACGCACCATATTATTATTAAAAAAAAATCTAAGTATGCCATAGGCTTCTCTACTCCGTTCACCTATTCCGTACCCTATGTTTTTCATGACGGTAAAAAAAAGTCATGCAGTATACAGGGTTATTGATAAAACACCAACAACCTGTTAAGGGGTCATTGTACTCATCATTATGGACAACTTTTACTATGGGACCAAACCTGAAATCGCGAAAAAAATCAGTTTTCAGTACATTTTGACGAATTATGCAAACATAAATGTACTGAATAGCTGATTTTTTTTCGCGATTTCAGGTTTGGCCCCATAGTAAAAGTTGTTCATAATGATGAGTACAATGACCACTTAAGAGGTTGTTGGTGTTTTACCAACAACCCTATGTATATAATTATGTAAATATTTCTTCACCAAAATCTTTACATTGTGATGATTTTTTTTTTCACTGTAGGTTTAAAAGGTACAGATTTACCCAGCAGTATTGAAATTAAATATCATCATTTATTTTCCAGATATCCTACATAAAACACAAAGATATCGTAACAAACAATCAATAACAAGTTCAAGTGTAACATCACAATTATTTAGTCAGAAATAGCACAATATAGCGATTTAACGACTATTATTAAACAAATCACATTGCTCTCGGTGCATTAACAAAAGACACAAATCTCTGTCAGATAATACTTTACAAAGCGCCGCCCATCAACGCCTGCAGGGTTGCCTAATCGAGAATCAGATAAACTGAACATAGCTGATAATTAATTTCGTTGTTCATAGTTATGGGCTTAGCAATAACTTTGATACTTCTCCTACTACTCCGTCAGCGCAAGCTACGGCTAACAGACACAGGATTATAATAGACCAAATCTGGAGGCAGTACAATAGGTCGCGTCTCCTTTAGTAAGAAACACTATAAAAAATTACTAGGACTAACAAGTTTTTTAAAGAAGTCTATAGTCTTAAAATAACTTTGCAGTTGGAATGTGTGGGAGAACATGTTTTTCAACTACAATGTTAAGTTTGTTCTTGGGATAAATTCACTGGAACTACGGAACCCTTCATTGTGCGTGGTCCGACACGCAGTTTGCCGATTTTTATTTGAGTATAAATAAACTCTTCGACGGCGCGCAGTGGCGTATACCGGGTGGTGGGGCTAATACGATATTAATTGAAACCATATACTGGGTATCGCGGTAGTAGTACGTATACCAAAAATTATCAAATTATAATCAAGGGTATAGCCGCAGGAGTTGGTTTTTCCTTTGACAATTTTAACACATGATGTGAATACCACGCAAGTTTCATTTAGGTCATTCACATCAAAACAATTTCATTTACCTACTTGCTAAAACAAAACCAAATGCAATGGTGCGGCTCGCTACTCAGAAATAATACAATATTGTATTGTATTGCTGATTGAATTTAGACCTAGTAACCATGACGATAAAATTCCTATTATCATAAACAAACAAAGATTGCCGAGGCGCAATTCGTTTCGAAAACAGAAGAAAGCACGGTTGCCAGTTCGACGTCTTTGTCTAAACAAAGTAAGTTTAAACAACAATAGTTCGTAATCACTTCCGCATTCAAAAGATTTATTGTGCAAGAAAAGGAAAGAAATACATCTAGGGTTTCCCTGGAAATTTGCTTCTGATCCACTGTCTAGTGCGTGACGTGCTACTCTTGTGAGAGCGTGTTTTTTTTTAAATTTCGATTCGTACGAGTGGTTTTAACGCATTAACAATAATTATTGATTTTGTGTAAAATTGAAAATTGTTTTGTTGCAATTTCATACAGTGCAGAGCTTTAATAGTTTTACTGTTGTGTTATTGAGAGATAATTCGATTGTGTATAAGTTTTAAGTGTAGTAGAGTTTGGTAGGTTACGGTACCTACCTAATGTGTAAACAATAGTGTGATAGTTAATTGCTATTATTTCGTTGTAAGTTAAGTTTGGGGATTTATCAAAAATGAGGTTTATGCTTGTGATGTGAATACCGTAGAAAAACTGCGAGACAGAATTATTGACGCTTTTAATAAATTAAAAGCAATGGCTATCAGTAGTGACTTGTTAAGGAAAGTAGGAAACAATATCACAAGACATTGTCACATGTGTGTTACGAGTAAATGGTGGACAAATTCAGCAATTAAAAATTTAATTTAGTGTACCATGATTGAAGTAAGTTTTGATTTAATGTTTAATTAAGTGTTTTTAAAACGTGAACCTACTGATACAAAAGTCGCGCGGGCTGGCGGGCGGCAAGCGGTGAACGGGGCGGGGATAGATGCCGCGCGCCATTTTTTTTGTACATTTGTACTTACATGAATGAAACTTCGCCTAAAACGGACGAAACGGGTGCGACGTTGCCGCTCTCACGTGCAGTGCCTACAAGGTCAGATGAGGTTAGTAGACAATATTATAAAGGATGTTGTTTTAAATTCTGATTAGTTTCGCATTTAGTTTGTTTGAAAAATTAGATTTTTTAATTTTGATGTAATACCTAATTTGGTAATGGTAAAGTGTTTTGGTTGACTAGTGGGGATCGTATTTTCATTCAATGTCGTTATATCGTCACCACCCTGTATAACAAGAGCAGGTTAGTGATAGGCCATTGCTAGAGGCACTTAACATGGCTGATATCTCTGTGTACAGCTAAATAAGTTCTGCTTTTTCTTCAAAAAAAGAATTTATTACTTAGCCAGCCGAGTCTACATAAAAACGCGACTAACAGATATGAAACAGATGAGGATTTTATCCTCACTAAGCTAGCAAAGTGTTGACAACCCTAACACATGCGACTTTGACTAATATGATTGGACGCACTCGTCATACATTGTGCACGGTGATCAACTCATTTGGGAGTTTGTTCACGAAACGATACCAGATTGAACATCGTCTGTGTCTAAGTGCCTAAAATATAATTAGTGTGGGAATCTGGTACACAGTTTTCGTTATATTTTCGGGTCTTTCTTTCAATATTTGACTGTTTCATAATCACTACTTGGAGGAAGGCGCGGGCATCCGCTGGATGCACGAAGCACAGGACTTGTCATTGTGTTGATGTTTGGCGGAAGCCTGTGTCCACCAGTCGACGTGGTCCACTCCATTGATAAATACCATTTCTTCAATAAATAAAATACCAACAATAGCTCGCTCGTAGTTTTGATGGGATAATTCAGTTCGTTGATAACATCCATTAGACAAGAAGTCCCGGAAGTTACAAGCTGGCTACAGCATAGTCCTCTAATTGACCTTTATTAGTGTAATGCCACGCTGACATCTCTTAAAGATGAGCGTAACCGTAGCACGACTGAGTAAATTACTTTCACGAGTAATACAAACTTAATGCCATATTTTATAATGCCGCAAATAAACACGAGAATCCAGGATTTATCACCGAATAGGCTTGATTTTACCTACAAAAAGCCAATGCCAGCAATACTTCAATGGCCAAGCTATTACTTGATTGCTTTTTACTCTAACGAACCCTTTTTGCGCATAAATATTGCTTTTAGTGAGCCAATGAGCACCCTTTTGAAAGCAATTGTAATTAAACTGAGTTTTTTTAGTAGATACAAGTTCAGTTGACTTAATTAGAAAAAAACCGGCCAAGTGTGTGTCGGACCACGCAAAATAAAGGGTTCCGTAGTTGGGATGAACTTATCCCAAGAACAAACTTAACATTGTAGTTGAAAAACATGTTTTCCCATACATTCAAACTGCAAGTGTTAGTTTGTACGCACAATATTGAGAGATTTACCATGTTTCTTTTTTTAAGACCATAGACTTCTTATAGGTTTTCCTATAATCTATAGGTTAATCATATTCATTTTATTTTTTGCAAAATTTTAGGCTCAGTAGTTTCGGAGATAAGGGGGAATGGTTAATTTTTGTCTATTTTCTTAAATAACTCTAAAACGATTTATTTTAAAATATATATTTTAGACCCTCACAGTAAGCCCTTTCATTTGATATCTATATCACACGGTACAGTTTGCAAAACTTTTTTGTAATTTTCTTATTTGCTCCGCAAAATTGAAAAATATTCAAAATTCATTTATTTACGTTAAACATCCGGGTCACAGAAATTCATACGTGTATCAAATTTCAACCGTTTTTTTCCTTTTGAGGTACGGAACTCTAACAACAGATGTCTTTAATGAAGCTGGTGTGATAATTACGTCAATTAAGTTGAATATTATTAATGTTCGACGTTGATAATTATGAAGGTAGTTCGCCTCAAAGTAAAATTGAAGCCAATTACGCAACTACTGCCTACTCACAAAAGTTTGTAATGAAAAGCTCATCACGCCATTTCAGTGATTTTGAATTATGTAGTATGACAGTTTCCCATTGCTGGACGTTTTAGCGCATATGTGAAACATCACTGTCTGTCAAACTGTCAAGATGGAGACGAAAGGTGCAATGACACATCTATGATCACTGCTTTCTTCTGGTTTTGATGGTCTAACATTGTCGAATATGTCAAATCAAGAGTAGAAATGGGAATACCTACTTTATAAGTTTTTAATGAAATCTTTTAACGTAAAAATTCGCAAAAAAAATGTTACCAAAAAGTGTCCCGTCTACACCAAACCTTACCTACCTGTTTAATATATTATGACAGGTGGCGCACAAGTGGGCCGCACCCGGTGACATCATTATAGTCACTGGAGCTCATAGATCGAACGGCTATTGTGCTGGATCGTCTCGAATAGACGGCCGAAGGTCGGCCAACCAACAGACTAGGGAGCAGATAACTGGTGCAGTATTTATTTTTATACATGTGCAAATCGTTTGACATTCGACATGTCGCAGAGGATTCAGGGTCATATCGCGGGAAAAGTTTTGTGTATAATGATGAATGGGTGGGTATATGAATAGGGGAAAACCAAAGAAACGATGGACGGACTGTGTGAAAGGTGATATACAGGGTTATTTGTAAAACACCAGCAACCTCTTAAGGGGTCATTGTACTCATCATTATGAACAACTTTTACTATGGGCCCAAACCTGAAATCGTGAAAAAAAAATCAGCTGTTCCGTACATTTTGACGAATTATGCGAACATAAATGTACTGTACAGCTGATTTTTTTTTCACGATTTCAGGTTTGGGCCCATAGTAAAAGTTGTTCATAATGATGAGTACAATGACCGATTAAGAGGTTGCTGGTGTTTTAAAAATAAACCTGTATAAAAAAAAATGTTAACAAAAAAAACAACCGACTTCCAAAAAAAAAAACTACAAGTGAAAAATAACTTTAATTTCGGAAGTCGGTGTCTTTGGTTTTGTATTTTCGTTTTTTGCCACCAACAAATTAAACTTATTTTCCACTTTTTAGTTGTGGTACCTACCCCACACAAGTTCTAATACCACTACCTGCAAAAGAAATTAGAACATCTTCCACATAAAAAGTGGAAAATACGTATTATTGAGGCTAACTCAAAAACTAACGGACCTACATCGAGGTATGCCCTCCCGAATAAAACAAAAATCTTTGAAATCGAACTACTCTGTACAAAATAATACGTGGTTATACACAAAATATATATATATAAGAGTATATATCGTCGTTGTCAAAAATTCTGCTAATGTGCAAAAATTATACTTTTGAAATATTGAAAAAAAAAAGTTCTCAAAAAATCTAGCTATAATCTAACACAACATATTTTATAAAAGGTCGTAGATCGTCGTATAGTGCTCATAGGCACTTAGCAGTTTTTTATACCGTATACATATTATGGCAGTGAAATATACGCAAAGGTCAAAAAGTGCACATCGCAGATTTTGGTTTCACAACGACGATTTACTAAGGTCAAAAAGTGCACATAGCAGATTTTGGTTTGACAACGACGATTTACTAAGGTCAAAAAGTGCACATAGCAGATTTTGGTTTGACAACGACGATTTACTGGGTGTCGACTTGAGAACCTCCTTCTTTTCTTTTCATCGGTTAAAAAAGGTGTGACTACTGAGATGACTAATAGAGAATGGAAGAAGAAGACATGTTGCGCGGACCGCAAATAAATTGGGATAAGGGGAGAATGATGACAATTAAAATTAAATGTTGATGATACATAGCCAAGAGCTCCTCATAGATGGGGTATATATATGGCAAGAAAGGGGATAAAAATAAAACTGAAATGACGTCTGATAGTACCCTATGCAGGAAGAAAGATAATAGGGATGATGACTATTTTTTTTTATTTGTCCGTCATGTAGAATAGTAAAAAATATTGGAAACATATTTTTTCTTTTTTTACGTAATCAAAAGATTACGGCGATACATTGAGTTAAAATATGGCATGACGTCACGTCTTGGTAGATTTTATATGTAGAAGTGACGTAGCGAGCCCCCACTCCCCAACTTTAATGCGAGTTATCTAAGTCATTTTTTATTAATATGATAAAGCAAAAAATACGTGTCTAATATTTTTTTATTATCTGACTAACGGACTAAATAGAATTTCTTTATTTTTACCTAGGCATCATCCCTATTACGCTTCGACGATGCCCAATTAGATCTATTTATTTACAGTCTAGAATCAGCTGCTTGTCGCCACCGTGAAATACTAGCAAGGGACATTTTAATGGTGTTCATAAAAGATGGCCTTAGCACCTGCAATAATTGCATTTTAATAAACTACTACTTTAAGCGGATTCACTCCCATAAAATAATCATTTAACCGACTTTCAATTATTGCAGCTTATGCCACACTTAAAAGGGCTTTCACAGGGGTGCATTTAAATAACCTTCACGACATTTCGTGGCGATACTGTAACGTACAACGCTAATGGTTCTTTTGGCGAGTGGTCAAAGTCGGAACTTACGCCATAGTGTTATAAGGGTTCCGTACCCAAAGGGTGCCAAACGGAACCCTATTACTAAGCCTCCACTAATTGTGTATTTCTGTAGCCGCTATAACAACAAATCACTATCATCATTACATTCCGCCGCGTCTGTCTGTCTGTATGTTCGCAATGATCTCAAAAACTACTGTACGGATTTTCATGCGTTTTTCACCAATAGACGGAGTGATTTATGAGAAAGGTTTAGGTGTCGTCGTCGAATACTACGTGGGCGAAGCTGCGCGTAAAAGCTAGTAAATAATAAAAATAAAATAAAGTAAAAAAAAATAAAGGAGACCCTCATTACAAGAAGCGTATTTTTTTAAATAATTATGTAGTGTTAAATATTGTATGGTAGTACGGAACCCTTTGTGTGCGAGTCGGACTCGCACTTGATCGGTTTTTCCAACATGATTTATATGAAAATTTCACAAATGTTTACCAACATCGGGGCATCAGGGCCCCTTGTCAATGTCACTCAGGCGCCAAAAGATACTTGATCTCTCTAGGTAGAGGTATACTTACGTCTAGGTCTGGAGCACCTTGGGCAGACAGCCTCGCTACCACCTTGCTGACTGGCTAATATTGTTACCACGCCATGAGCTATTGTTTAATTTTGTGCTAAGAATATAAGCCTGCAATAATAATAATAATAATCTCCCCAGCGCCGTATCCCTACGTTGACGTCGTGGTGGAGCTTGCGCGCTCCCGAACTTTGGATCTGTGCCGGTAGATTTTCTTTGCCGAAACCGGTCTAAGGTAGGGAGCCAGACCAAGAGAGATACATAAATCCGCAGGGCAGCATGTGCCGAGCTGTTGGGCACCTTCGAGCTGTTCGGACCTTATCTCCCGGGAGAAGTCTTGTTCTTCACCTCTGACTTGCCTTATTGGCCGGCTGGAGTGAACACTGACGAAGAACAGAGCTCCCACCTCTTTCTTGCCTTTACCAGCCGGCTTGAATGGAGTTTTGCAAGAGCACTCGTGCTCGGAGAAAGGAAGTATTCCAGTAAGGTGCTGGTAGGGATCGTGACCGTACTTCCGGGATTGTCCTGATAGCCGTGGAATACTTCTCTACTCCTCAAGCATATCAGGAAGTGTTGCCCCCTTGTCGCTACGTCACTATGTGCTAGCGGCCGTTTCCGGGGGCCCATTATTGAGTGTGCAAGTCCCCTCTGCCATTTTATCCGTGTATTACATAACATTGGTCAGGCAGGGGACAAAGTTCTTCCATAGTTCAAGTTACCCAATCCACGTCAGCCACCCAAACCCATAGCCCAATATGTTTTGTTTCCACGTTCTACAATAGTCCTGCACCAACCGGGGGTTTGTCCTTGGGTGCACTTGCATAGAGCATATAGGAATAATCGTTGGTTGGTGCCTCCTCATCATTTAAGGGGCTTCTGCGAGTTGGCTTCAGCCCCTCGTACGCCTTCCAAAGGTCCGGGACCCCAGGGTCCCGAAATGTCAAAAAATAATAATAATCTCTTTATTTCAGAATAAAATTCCATAAAAATGCGTCAGTACATGATCACTTAAAAACTATGTTAGCGTAAATACAAATATGTTAGTAACATAAAAAATTAACAATTATGTTAGTAGACATTAACGATATTTACAAGAGCATGTAGCTGACTTAAATGACGGCAATGAATGGCGCAATGACGGCGCAGAAAGTGGCGCCGTCTAGTTTTATTCCGAAGTTACGAGGAATCACCAAAGAGTTCGGATAAGAGTGACACTGGCTGATTAAACTGTCACTCTAGCAGAACGTCACGCATGGCTGCTGTCTTCTGATGAAGAGAGCCCTGTCGTGCAACATCTACGACGATCCTGCTGATATTGAAGCTACTGAACCACTAAAACGATGGACCACGCCGCCGTGCGACTTCGCCTATAAAACTTTCAGAAAATAAACATTCATGACCCGATATAACGATACTAAGAAATAAAGCTTATTACGATATCGAATCAATGGATAAACTGTTTTCTTATTAGACACGATACTTCCTATACAAATAGCTACATGGCGGAATCTACATCACCACATGCGAGCTACGCATCACACTGACATCACACAAAACCTGCATCGCGCAATCAAAGTTTACGGCGCGACTTGCATATATATAATATACAACGTCCCGACATCAATCGTTGGGCAGTAGCCCACCAGACACAACACCCGTCTGGTCCGAGGATCCTGCCTTTTCTACGGAGTATGAGGAACAGGGTGCCCCTGTTCCTCATACCAGTATACCTCGTTAGTTTAATACGATTACAAAAGGATTACCTACGTAATTTGAAGTTTATTTTCATACTAATGTCATTATTTACATTGACATACCACCGAGCTTGCCCGACTGCATTTTAAATTTAATGTCAGGGTCGAACAATAAAGTATCAAATTCATTTATAGTATTAACATTTAGAGCAATATTTTAACATAATCGTGGTTTTATGATAATTTTGTTCAGCAAGGCTACCGTAATGCATGGTAAAGAAGACGAGAAGGGCCGATGGCTAAATTCATATAATGAGCCTAACCTTTTCCCAACTATGTTGGGGTCGGCTTCCAGTCTAACCGGATGCAGCTGATTACCAGTATTTTACATGGAGCGACTACCTATCTGACCTCCACAACCCAGTAACTGGGTAATACGATACCCCTTGGTAAGACTTGTTGTTACTTTCGGGCTTCTCAGTCAGGGAGTTTCAGTATGTAAAGATGGTCACCCATCCAATGACCAACCCCGGCAAGCGTAGCTTAACCTGATGGATCGACCCGTGCGGCTGGTATTACTTAGTACTTAGCCACGCTAAATTACTGTAAAATAAACGTAATTTGAAAGATATAATTAGCTGGAGGAAGTTAAACGTGGAAAGTACAGAATCAAGCTTGTTGCACAAGTAGTCGTGTTTCACTTAGCAAAATTTACATCTGATCTAGACTAGAGTCAAAAGCAAACCTATTTCAAACAATAAAAAAAAAACATGATTGAATGTCAATACAAAAACACGCGAACATCTTTATGCAAGTTACATGCGTAATCTTCTCTCATATCGGCACGAACTACTAATGAATACTCTTCTTCTGGTGCCTCTCCAATTACTGAAGGTTGCCTATCAATTCCGAACATTTCTCCTTGTCCTTTGCGAGGTGGAATCTCACCCGTCTCTCCACAATTCCATTGCTTACTTTACGGTGCATACTGGGTAGGCTGTAATCCTTATCCATATCCTAGGCACGTCTTCTCTACCGTTAAGATAAAGGGCCCCCTGTCTACTCCATGATATGCAATGGTCTCTGTTGCACCATGTAACTAACATGAGGCAACAGGGGTTCATTCGAGTAATCGAGTCTGGTCAAACCACGCTGGGGTCGGTGCATTTCATTCATTCATTGTCCTTTGATAGGATAACAGTCATGTATGTGTATGTGTATTAGCTGTAAAAACATTAGCCAGCCAGTCACGAAGCTTTTCAATGGCTTATAGTTACTCTGTTATTAGTGGAATAAGCAACTAGAATCAATTCTATTTAGGTATGTGCCTAATTGAAATAAATTGTTTGACTTTGAATGGATCTACTGTCGATATATACTGTGCTGTGATCTGTACCTACTGTAGGAGAAGCACCATACTCCTAGCTCCGTTTGCTATTAGTTATAAGTAGCTTAAGAATGTACTAGTAGCATAAGAAAGTACTTAACATCACCTAACTAATAAATATTCCACAAGACTATGCTTGTCTGTCGGAAATAAACACGTTGTGACTTGAACGCAGAGAATCAACTCAAAACTGCGTACGGGTTTATCCCTGGCTCAGAAAAGTCGACAGGTCGTGACTTGCACGAGAAAATAGGGGCGTGGTTACTGTTTAAACCACATATATTGGTGTCATAGTTTTACTCGGGTGAGGTGTACCCGCTACGTTAGCTATAGTGAAAAAGTAATATATGCGTCCCCTAGGATTGAAAGTTAGGCTCTCCCAGTTCTTGAAACGCAATTCCAAGCGTTTCTTCGACTCAGCCACCAACCATCGCAACCCTCTGGTTGTCGAGGCGGCTAGCTATGTCCCCTCTCTTATTAGTAAGGTCCGCCGCCCCAGGCTTGTCCTCTCAGACCCCGACGACCCCATAACTCTTCTCCAGGAGAGCAGTAGGGACCGTAGGAACAAAAACAAATCGACATTCCGACCTCGCCGCCGAGGTCCCTCGCGACGACCCCGTAATAATGGTCCTCCCCCCCGTCCCTTGCTCGGGTATGATGTGCCAGCTGGTGGCGTAGCTGAGCCTGTAGCTTTAAACTCCCCTGATAATAATAATTCAAATCTGATCCAGCCTGTCCCATCTTGCTGTCCTCCCCCCAGCGACGCCCTAAGCCGAGGCCCGTTCCCCACAGGGGGAGCCCTTAGCGTGTAGTCGCTTAGTCTGTAAGTTTTTGCCCCTGGCTGGAGGCTTTGAGTTTTTCTTAAGGCAGCCACAGGATAGTCCGGTTAAGTAGTCTCGACCTCTCTAGGTCAACTACGAGATGCCATTCACAAAAAAAAAAAAAAAAAATGAAAGTTAGTTCCAAAATAGTTCCAAAATTGTATCGAGCAAGTTAGTAATAGTACCTAACCATCAAGTGACATGCTCAATAGAGCTCTGTGTAGTCGCGTGTCTGTAGTATCTGTATTATGTCTGTATTATTGCAATAATTAGTGTTTCGAAGGTAAGATTATTGCCGTAAGTATTATGATTGTGTTTTATGTGTATTTTGTTTCTGAATTGTGTTTACGTGCCCTTTTATTATATTTGTGAATACTTGTACTGGTTTAATTTGCATAAAGACGACGATAACCCCCGCCTATCAGAGTCTAACCACACCGCCCCTAAGCACAGCATGCAGGTTGTTTGATATATGTTTCGTGTGCTGTGCTTAACATTTGGTCCTTGCGAGTCGGATAACCGATTGTCCGGGCTATAGATGCTGGCGGGAAAAATTCCGAATCATTCCCGTCGAATATTTCGGAAGTATTCCGAAATATTCCGAAACTTTGGGAATATTTCAACGTTTATTCCCATTGAATTATTCGGGCGAAATATTCGGCGGAAACATTCGATTGCGGGGTACGAATGTTTCTCGCGGGGGGGAAAACTTCTCCGGGGAGCATCTCCCCTCTTACCGCACCCCACACCGCCATCGCCTGCACGCACGACTCGTGGCAGTCGCCAGTCCGGGCGTGCGCGGCCGGCGCGGCGGCAGCGGCCGGCGCACAGAGGGGCAGCGGCGGCGGCGATCGACGATCGATGCAAAAATGATTTTTCAGCAAAAAAAAATAAAAATCTTAATTAAATTCATTTTGAATAATTCTGATTTAAGGAAACTTTCCCAGAAGTATTCCGGAATTATTCAGAATTTTTCGGAAGTTTTGCAACTATAGTCCGGGCGTAGTCTTACAAACTAGCGTTCGGAATCGGATTACGCTTATAGGCGAATTAACCAGTTACAATGAGTGAGAAAAGTGCCGTAACCACGCGAAGCAAACTACGCAAAATGACTGAAGAAGCAGACACGCGGCGCAGGGAAGCCGCCATCGCCTCGGACTCAGGCTTACTGTCGGAAGTGCCACCAGGTTCACCATCAATAGCGCCAACGGTAAGATCAGCGGCTGCCCCCATTATTCCGCTGACCGGGGGTCGAGTAATCGACTATAGTGAAAAGCCGGCAGAGGGCGTATCAAGGCAGACAGTCGCACGGTCGCCGCGGAGCAGCAGAGTTTCGTCCAAGAGTAGTCGCAAGGGCGTCGAATTCTTGAGGAAAAAGGCCGAATACGAAGCTGAGCGTGATTTGGTGCTCATCAGGGAGAATCTGGTGAAGAAAAGGATGGAGGTGGAATTAGCAGAGATCGAGGCGAATGCAGAAAGTGAGGACTCAAACTCAGAGGTGGATACGACGCACCGAGTTGAAGAATGGGTGAATACGACGCCCCAAGCGACGCAACCAGAAACGGCGATGTTTACGGCGGCTGCGTCTCGCGCGCCGTCTACGTCGCACGTACCGCTTGAGGGCACCGCGCCGTATGAAGCACCTACGATTCAAGATCAAAATGTAAGTAGAGTGAATCTTGAATCTAATATGTACCGTGTGCCGGCTATGTTAAGTGAAAGTAATGTGTCGCATCCGTATAGGAACCCCGTGAGCAATGCAGGGCCTATGCAGACGCCAGCCCATACTGAAGCGGTTAGATTCCGTTTGCCCGACGATTATCCCGCCTTCACCACTCCGGTCGCAAGTGTACCTCGAGTATCGACACTCGAGTCGGTCACACAGCGACAGGGAAATAGCGGAGTGGGCGCTGTAGAAAGGCGGCGACTATCGTCGAGCGATAGAGATAGGAAAATCGATAAGCTGGCGGAGGCGATCACTAACATGGCACGCCCGCACCCGGTACCCAGACAGGCTTACGAATTGCCACATTTTAGCGGTGACCCAGCTGATTGGATATCATATAGGAATATGTACTGGGACACTACTGAATTATATAACTTTAGGCCGCATGAGAATATAGCGCGTCTGAAGTCCTCTCTACATGGGGAGGCGAAGATAGCAGTGGAGGACCTGTTACGGTCAGCGAGAGAACCCACTGAAATAATGCGTGCATTAGAAGAAGAGTACGGACATCCAACCGTCATACTTCAATATGCTCTAAAGAAGGTGAGAAATTTACCTAAAGTGTCTGAAAGTGGCCAGGAATTAAGGAAATTCTCATCGACGGTAAGGAACTGTGTGTCACTGCTAAAGAACGTCAGAGCAGATGGGTACCTGAATAACCCTCAACTGGTGAGCGAGCTGCTAAGCAAGCTGACACCAGTTCAACGAGCACAGTATGGTGACTTCGCGATGGGCCTGGATAACTCACAGGGGGTGGACTTGAGAATCTCACCCAGCTTGGAAATGCTGTCACAGTTCCTCATACACGTGACGCGTTCTACTTCATACTACCTACAACCGACTGTGTATGAACCAGAACAGGCTAAACTCCCTGTGAAGCTGCAGCAGACCAGCGGACGGACTCGACCTGGAAACGCGGCACGCCCAGTCACCAACAAGCCGCAGATGACACATCGTGTGAATACACAGAGCGACGAAGCTACGAGTATCACACAGAAGGAATGCGTGATGTGCCACGACAAGCATGTCATAGAAGATTGCGACCAGTTCAAGAAGCTGAATATCCAAGAACGCTGGGAACTGATCAAGAAGAAAAAAGTGTGCTTTAATTGCTTAAAAGCAAAACACACGAAACAGTTTTGTCGCGCAAACAAGTGCAAAAAGTGCGACTACAAACATCATGTGTTGTTACACGAGGACAGGTCAAAACCAGAATGTGTAACAAACATAGGAGAGTGGCGAGCCACAGCGTTATTGAAGATAGTGCCAGTGTCGGTGTGTAACGAAGATAGCAACAACGACCAGTGTTATGCGTTGTTGGACGACGGGGCAACAGTATCGCTAATAGACAGTTCGCTCGCTACAAACCTATCGGGTCCACGTGTGCCACTAATGTTAAAGACCGCGGGCGGTCATGCTGTGTCGGACCTTACCTCGCGAGTGGTACAAGTATGTGTGAAGGGCCCCAATGGACAGTGCCATAATATCAAGTGCCGGACATTAGCGAACTTGAACTTGCCTACACAAACAGTGACCTCTTCAGTGATCAACGATAACGCGCACCTGCGCGACTTGGGTTGCGCAGAGATGAGGGGAGCCAAGCCACTGCTGCTGATCGGGCAGGACAATTGGGAGCTGCTCGTTGGCGGGGACACCCGCCGTGGACGATCCGGTAAGCCAGTTGCCTCACTAACTAAGTTAGGTTGGGTCATACATGGACCATTTAATAACGCTAGTAGTACCGAAGCAGTGAACTGCACAACAGTTTCCCTCCCAGATTTGCATGATTTAGTAAAGTCACAGTTTGAGTTAGAATCGATAGGCATTTCTCAAGTAACCCGCAAACATAAGGATGTAGAACGGGCTGTACAGGTGTTAGACAGTACGAGTCAACGCACCTCTGATAAGACGCAATGGGAAGTAGGTCTTTTATGGAAACAGGACAACATTCTGTTGCCTGATAGTTACAGACAGGCCCGGCAGAGGTTATACGGTATCGAGAGGCGGATGCGAAAGGACGCTCGTTTCGCAGAGACGTACGCGAACCAGATAAAGCGTCTAGTAGCTGAAGGGTATGCACGGAAGGTAGAAGGCGAGGTAGATAGCTCACCGGTTTGGTACCTACCACATTTCGGTGTTGTAAACCCGAACAAACCAGGGAAGCTTCGCCTAGTCTTCGACGCGGCTGCTACGTCCCAATTACGTATTTGAATGATAACATACTGACCGGACCCGATCTATTAAATTCATTACTAGGTATTTTGATTAAATTTAGAGTAGGTCCCATAGCGTTCTCAGGCGATATAGCTGATATGTATTTGCGAGTTAAGATTAGGGCACAAGATCAGGGCGCACAGCTGTTTTTGTGGAGAGGCGCGAACGATGGTAGGGAACCTGATACCTACGCCATGACATCGATGATATTTGGCGCCGCCTCTTCACCAACCACGGCGATATATATACTTAATAAAAACGCCAATGAGTGGGTTAACGTTCACCCCGAAGCTGTTGAGGCCATAAGAGATAAGCACTACATGGACGACTATTTAGATAGCACGTGGTCCGTAGAGCAGGCCAACAGCCTGATCGAGCAGGTAACCAGAATACACGCCTCCGGGGGTTTTATCATACGGGGGTGGGTAACCAACTCGACAGAGTTAAGGGAAAAGCTAAAAATAGATATGCCCGATAAAGTCCCGCTCGAGAAGGGAATCGGGATGGTCGAGCGGACATTAGGGTTGACATGGTCGCCCAAACAAGACGAACTGGGATTTGACTTGTCGTTCAAACGGTTACCACCTGAAATAATAAGTGGCGACCTGGTACCCACCAAGCGTCAGTTTTTGAGCGCGATTATGTCAATCTACGATCCCCTCGGCTTTCTCTATCCCTGCGTCATCCAGACGCGAATATTGATGCAGAGGATATGGAAGTCGGGGATCCAATGGGATGAACCTCTCAAGGACCGAGAGGCCAAAATGTGGTTTGCCTGGCTCAAGCATCTAAGCATTTTGACCGAAGTTAAGATACCGCGGTGGTACGGGCTGGACCTCAACAATCTAGAATTACATGTGTTCGGGGACGCCAGCGAACTGGCATACGCCGCGGTCGCCTACCTTGTGGGGTATAACCCTGAAGGGCATCGAGAGGTCACCATGCTATTAGGTAAAGCGCGGGTGGCCCCTCAGAAAGTCATATCCATTCCTAGGTTAGAGCTTCAGGCAGCGGTGCTAGCGTGTCGAATAGCGGACACCGCTGAAAAAGAGTTAGGGCTACCAATCAGGGAAAAATTTTACTGGACAGACAGTGAAACTGTACTTAAGTGGATAAATTCGGAGGCACAAGACTTCCAAAAATTTATATCGCATAGATTAGCCGAAATAGATAGGTTAACAGTCAGAGGCAACTGGCGCTGGGTCCCCACGGCGGACAACCCAGCAGATAAGGCTACCAGATTGTCTTGGCCTGATGACCATGCAGCGTGGTTGTCGGGCCCCTCGTTTTTGTATGATTCGCAGGAGCAGTGGCCAGCATGTCGCGAACCTGAGGCGGCAGAGGCAGACCTCGAGCGCATCCAACGAGTCAACACTGCGGCGGCCCCTGCCGGGCCCTTCCTGGAATACGAGCGCTACTCACTCAACATGGCAGCGCGTGCAGCGCGTTATGGCGCGCACGCTGATTTTCATCGAGCGATGTCGCAAACGAAGAGCGACGTCGGAGCTGCGTCCACATGACTTGGAAAAAGCGCACCTCCACCTGATGAGGTTGTGCCAAAACGACAGCTTTCATCGAGAACGGGCCGCCATCCTGAAAGGGTTGCCCGCACCTGTCGACAGCCGCATAAAGTCATTGGACCCGATGTTCACCGACGACGGACTGCTACGAGTACGAGGACGTCTGACTGCATGCGAGGAGCTCACATTCGGAGAAAAACACCCGATTATTCTCGACGGGCGTCACCCTCTGGTAAGGAAGCTAATCGCACACTATCACGCGATGGCTCTGCACGCGAACCACGAGACCGTAGTCAACAATCTACGAGAAACTTACTGGATCATAAAGGTAAGAACATCCGTAAAGACCGTGGTCGCGAATTGCCAATATTGTCGCATCACCAGAGCCAAACCCATACCACCAAAGATGGGTGATCTTCCACTCGCCAGGGTAGAAACGACAAGAAGAGCCTTTGTGCGAGTTGGGGTCGACTACTTCGGCCCAATGGAGGTGGCGATAGGGCGGCGCCGCGAAAAGAGGTGGGGAGTACTCTTTACCTGTCTCGCTACGCGCGCCGTCCACCTAGAGTTAGCCGCCACACTAAGCGCCGATTCGGCGATACTGGCCCTGAGGCGCCTGATAGCGCGCCGGGGGCAACCTGCACACCTGTACTCCGACCAGGGAACCAACTTCATCGGGGCCAACACCGAGTTACGAGCAGCCCTGAAAGACCTGGATCAGGATACACTGAGGGACGAGGCCACCAACCGAGGCATCGAGTGGCACTTTAATCCCCCCTCAGCGCCACACATGGGCGGCTGCTGGGAACGCCTGGTCAGGTCTGTGAAGAATGCACTGAAGAGCACGCTCAAGGAGCGGGCCCCTCGTGAGGAGGTCCCTTACACCCTTCTCACCGAGGCAGAGCTGATAGTAAACAGCCGCCCGCTGAGCTATGTGTACGACGATCACGAGCAGCCTGAGGTCCTGACGCCGAACCATCTGCTCCTGGGCACGGCGTCCGGGAGTACACCGTTTGCGCCGAGCAGCTACGAGGACGTCGACTCCCGCCGACAGTGGCGGCGGGTGAATGCACTCGCCGACATGTTCTGGCGCCGCTGGCTGCGGGAGTATCTCCCGACTCTGCAACGTCGTGAGAAGTGGACAACTAGTGGACCCAATGTGCGCGTTAGTGATGTGGTAGTGATCGTTGACAACAATAGAGAACGAAGTGCATGGACAAAAGGTGTGATACAATCTGTGTATCAAGGTAATGACGGAATCGTCCGTGTTGTAGATGTTAAGACAGCAAACGGGGTCTTGCGTCGACCAGTAGCAAAGATTATTGTGCTTCCCACGGAAATGGATGTAAAGCGGTTGAACCCTCTTACAGGGGGTGGAATGTAGGAGAAGCACCATACTCCTAGCTCCGTTTGCTATTAGTTATAAGTAGCTTAAGAATGTACTAGTAGCATAAGAAAGTACTTAACATCACCTAACTAATAAATATTCCACAAGACTATGCTTGTCTGTCGGAAATAAACACGTTGTGACTTGAACGCAGAGAATCAACTCAAAACTGCGTACGGGTTTATCCCTGGCTCAGAAAAGTCGACAGGTCGTGACTTGCACGAGAAAATAGGGGCGTGGTTACTGTTTAAACCACATATATTGGTGTCATAGTTTTACTCGGGTGAGGTGTACCCGCTACGTTAGCTATAGTGAAAAAGTAATATATATGCGTTCCCTAGGATTGAAAGTTAGTCCCCCCCGTCCCTTGCTCGGGTATGATGTGCCAGCTGGTGGCGTAGCTGAGCCTGTAGCTTTAAACTCCCCTGATAATAATAATTCAAATCTGATCCAGCCTGTCCCATCTTGCTGTCCTCCCCCCAGCGACGCCCTAAGCCGAGGCCCGTTCCCCACAGGGGGAGCCCTTAGCGTGTAGTCGCTTAGTCTGTAAGTTTTTGCCCCTGGCTGGAGGCTTTGAGTTTTTCTTAAGGCAGCCACAGGATAGTCCGGTTAAGTAGTCTCGACCTCTCTAGGTCAACTACGAGATGCCATTCATAAAAAAAAAAAAAAAAAAAGATTGAAAGTTAGTTCCAAAATAGTTCCAAAATTGTATCGAGCAAGTTAGTAATAGTACCTAACCATCAAGTGACATGCTCAATAGAGCTCTGTGTAGTCGCGTGTCTGTAGTATCTGTATTATGTCTGTATTATTGCAATAATTAGTGTTTCGAAGGTAAGATTATTGCCGTAAGTATTATGATTGTGTTTTATGTGTATTTTGTTTCTGAATTGTGTTTACGTGCCCTTTTATTATATTTGTGAATACTTGTACTGGTTTAATTTGCATAAAGACGAACGATAACCCCAGCCTATCAGAGTCTAACCACACACCCCCTAAGCACAGCATGCAGGTTGTTTGATATATGTTTCGTGTGCTGTGCTTAACACCTACTGTAGATGTCTTTACATCGTAACTACAGTACCTATTATGATTATGACGCCATAATAGTGATGGATGACGTAGATAGATACATATAGTTCGCGGTACCTACAATAATAAAGAGTTTATCAAGATTATCGTGTTTCCTCTTCTTGAAATGACAAGAATAAGTTTCAAGGATATGTTTATGGAATTTTTATGAATGGCTTTGTTCTGATTACGAATAGGAGACCGTTGAAAATCATAATACTTTTTTTTTTAACAAATATTTCTTTGCTGGAAGCCAAACTGTCAAAACGAAGGTACCAAGTCATAAGCTTAATAATACCCGCGTTGTAAGTCTACTCCAAAAAAAATGCGAATCCACTCAACGTCTATCAAAGAATACTTGGATTAGGATAAATTTACAACTAAGCACTCTTTGACACCTACACAAGATTATAACAACTCTTCATACCCGATTTGTTATTTAATTGATTTTCTATATATTAAGGTTCCATTATTGCAAAAGTTTTGAGTGTCGCAACTGAGCCGATTTTTTGAGCGGCTTGCTACTGATACATACATACCTACTCCATATTATAAATGCGAAAATAACTCTTTCTGTTACCTGCTCGCGCCTTAACGGCTGAACGGATTTCGATGAAATTTAGCACACAGATAGAACGTGACCTGGATTAGGAGATTTTCCGATCTCCAAAGCTAGAGTAGTCTAATACAGTATTCTGTGCTACTGATAAGGTTCATCACTTTTGCTATTATAAATATTCCGTCTCCGACATCTTCAAACCTTGACTTAATTCCTCAAACGTGTACCTATTTAATTAGGTACCGTAAACATTTGGTTTCTGACATTGAAATACTTTCCGTATTAGGGTTTATTGCCTCTAATAAGGTTATTTTGACTGTAATGCTTAGTTTGGTTAAAGTTCCTAATGTCTTACTTAATTCGATGCCTTTTCGGTAATTAAGGGGGTTTGTTCGGTTTCCGTATTTTCATTAGGTACATAAAAGTCCTCTCCGTGTACTTTATAATACACCTAGATTACACAGAGCCTATTGGCATAAATCTGGCTCAAATAAAGACCCAGAACTGCTACTGAGAAATTCCTGGTGGAAATCCTAATAACAACTTTCCTGAGCTGGAGATCATTTACATTTAGTTCCGTAATAGTCCACATGCTGTTTAATATTGAACATTCCTGTATTACGCACTCGTTACTCAACAAGGGATTCTCGAAGGGTGAGGGGAAAACGGTCGTTGACCATCGTTAAGGTTTGGTACCTAAATAGCCCCAAGAGACTAGGGTGTTATATTGCTATTTGTCAGCCGCAATTTCAACCCCATATTGTAACTGAGAGTGCTTGTGTCAAGACCAATAAATGTAGGATTGTAGGACATTTTGTTCCAAAAGAAAACCTTTAAAAAACGTGATGTAACATCTAATTAGAATGGCAACGTGCATAGTTGCGTATAAACTTACACAAACTCTTCCACAGATCACCAGCAACAAAAATAAAGTACTTGACTAAAAGTACTAGGACAGTAAAATCAACAGAGGGTAAGTCATAGGGACATAATTACATACATAGAAAAAGTCCACATACAAGTTATAACCAACTGAAGCCGACAACCCGCAAAAAAAAAAAACACAACAGCCTAAAAGTACCAGGCGACCATAGAAAACAGAAGCCCTCATTACGACATACATTCTAAACAGTTCAAAGTCGTTCGTAGCTACTAGCTAGTGGCTGCTAACAATAAACACAATGAAAAGAAAGCCTCACGGTCATTAGCTCCAATTACTTAAGAACGTGTCCACACTTGAGCTTGGACAAGTAATTACTCCTATTATAATTAATATATATAAGTCCTGTTATCTCCTAACATTGATACCTACGTTTAAAATTTGTCAAAGATTACAACACTGTAAACCTTTTGTTACAATAAATTACAGGAAATTACAGTCAAACAATGCGTTTTTCCGGAGCTTTTAAGTTGATGCGCCTACGGTTCGTACAACAACGTATTTCTAGCTCCCAACGAGAAACGAGAAATTGTGGGAGAAATTCCCAACATTGGCCAATCCATCATACTTTGAAAATATTGTTGTGATGAAATGAAGAGCCAGTCATCAAGGTAGAACTGACTGCTTAGAGTATTATGGATTTATATACGTGTCATTCTTTGTCATTTGTTCGTTTGACATCGGCTTTTCCAGTATTTTGTAAGTTTCTCCTAGGGCTCAATTTACATTCCTGCGGAACGGAATGGAAGAAGATTTTTGGAACGATAGTCTGTAAAGCATAATGAACTGTATGCCATTAGTTTAACCTACAAACTAGATAGATGCGGGAATTCCAGAGAATGCGCGAGAATTCGCCGGAAGATGCCCTTTTTGAACTGTTTTTCTGCTCATACCTAGATTGTACGTGACATAAAGGTCCGCACCAATTTTGTGACAAAAATTCCCTTCCTTTCCGCTCCACGGCAATGTAAATTGAGCCTAAGCCTTCACAGCACGAAATGGAGAGAGCACAATGCATAGTGGTTCCCAACTATAATTTGAAAACATTTATAATCATTAGGTGGAACATTTTGTATATTCCATTACATCAAATCTCAAGGTCGTCCGAGGTCAAACCACAGCATGTGGTGGACTGGTTTAAAATACCAGCTTTTAAAAATTATGACCACCTCAGATTAAGTTGTTAGAAAAGGATGTCGCTATAACTATAAAAAATCGCAGAAGTTCAAAGCTTTACTTCTTGGAAACTATAGTACTGGTTTAGTGGTTTCTCAGAAAAAGTTTTAATAAAACTTACTTACGTTGTAAAAAGCTAGTTTATAATCTAATTTGGTAGCATTCTTATCTTTTATTAGGCAACTTACCGAGATAGGAAAACCGCCATTCATTTTCGGTTCGCCTTTGTCGTAAACAAATAACGCCAGCATCAAAATTACCTTTAAAACTTGAGTCATCGTCTATTCTGCCTAGCGTTTTCCCAACTATGTCCGGGGTCTGCTTCTCTAACCGGACGCAGCTAAATACCAGTATTTTACATGGAGCGACCTCCATGTCATGTCTATCTGACCTCCACAATTCAGTTACTGGGTAATACAATACGCCTTGGTAAGACAGGTTGTCAGACTTTCGGGCTTCTGACGACCCGTAACGACTGTCAAAGATTACGAATGACAGCCGGGACCAGTAGCGTAACGTGCTTTCCGAGGCACGGTGGGGTCTTGGTATGTAAAGATGGTCACTCATTCACGGACTGACCGCAGCAAGCGTAGCTTAACCTGATCGATCGACCCGTGCGTTACTTAGCCACGAGCCTCTCACCCCCCTTTAAAACTTGAGGTAATCCGAAAAAATCCAGAGACAAAAACTTTCCTAGTCATTGACATTTCCCTCTCTCTTTAAATCTCACTGTTCCTGCCTTGAAATCAAAAGCAAAGGCCTCTAACTATTAAATAAATACGCCGTTCACTTGTTATTGCATTCTTTATTCAAATCAAACTACCTATAATATAACATAATGTACTTTCCCTTACCCACAGTCATAAATTCATAGCCACAATCAGGACAGTCACAATCTTACAATACCAATCGACTGACTGGTCATTTCTCATCGTACTACATGAGTCATGTGAAAGAGCCCTAACCGCTGTGAACTAGAAGACAGTTGCTCTAGATGTCGCGGTGAATGACAAACATGAGGAACAACCATAGATATAAGAAAGAAACGGACAGAAATAGTTACTGAGAAAGGAGAGCTCAGGAATTAATTGGACTATTCCAAGGGTTGCTTGAATGAGAGAGATTGTAAAGGTTTCACGTAAAATTTTTTATTCCCCTCACACACCCCGTCGCATCGCATTGCTTGCCCATGCTAGTACTTTGTTTTCGCTTAGGGTTCTCATCTTACAGACTTTTTAGGGTTCCGTACCAAAATGGTAAAAAGGAACCCTTATGGTGCGACTCTGTCTGTCTGTCTGTCACAGCTGCATATCTTAAGAACTACCAATGCTATTAACTTGAATTTTGGAATAATTTTAGATGACGTTTGCCCAACTACTTTGCATTCTTATTTGCAAGAAGAAATAAAAATACACATTTTTTTTTTTGCAACAGGGACTGAAAGAGGGTCTTAAAAATTCGAATGGGGCTACTAGGGCAAATGAAAGAGCGCCGTTTACACATTCTCAAACATTTTTTCTTTTTTTTTAGGGCGCATAGTTTTCGACTTTTGATGAAAAACGTAAAAAAAATACCGTTCCCCCCCTTATCTTAGAAGTTTGCATAGAGAAAAATCTGAAATTATTCTATGTGATAGAAGTTTATGTAAATATTACAGGAAAAATAAAACGATGTCTCTAAATAGCACACTTTTTTATATATGATGGTACGAAATCCTCGGTGCGCGAGTCCGGCTCGCTCTTGACCGGTTTTTATTTTTGCTTGGCTATAGCCTTCCTAAAGAATTGGGCTATCAAATGCAAAAAGATTTTTTTCAAACCCGACTGGTGGTGGTTCCAGAGATTAGCGCGTTCAAACAGACAAATGAAAAACAAACTATTCAGCTTTATTATTACTAGTATACGTAGACAGATAGATAGATCATAACGAGGAAAGTTTATAAATGTAGAAGATATGTCCTTGGATAGTTTGTTTGCAGTTGTTTTTCATAAGATGAAGGACATGATTACAGGGTGACAAACGATGGACAAGAAAAAAACTGGCGCGAGATGAGAAGCCGCCGATACATATTAAGTAGTGATGTACCGACTAGTCGGGAAAGCCGATTAGTCGGCCATATTTATAGTCGGCGACTAGTCGGCTAAAACTAGTCGGCCCAATTTTTACTCGTATTAATATGCTTAAAAATTTAGAAGAGGTGATTGAAATGAAATTGAAATCTTTACTGTTATTATTTTATAATAATCAGTTTTACAGTTTACTTTCAGTGCAATCTAGAATAGGATAGGAATAGGGGAACCCTTCATTTGGTCCATTAATTAGTTGGACTTTAAATAAAGTAAAATTAATGAATACTTCTAACAAAAAAGAAGAAACTCTATAACAAACAATTGCAATATAGGTTTACAACTTAGAAATAGTAAGTTAGGAAGTTTCTCTTTCGAACCTTTGACCTAATCAAATCAAAATAATAATAATGCTTACATCTAACAAAAAAAAACAAAAAAAATATTTAGCAAACAGTTTAGAAATAGGAGAGGAACTATTTCTGTAATTACTTAATTGGACTTAGACCCAGAAATCAAATACAATAAATTACATTTTTATCTAACATAACAACGGAAAGCAATGCTCGGCCGACTAGTCGGCCAAAGTCATAGTCGGCCCATCTCTAATATTAAGTAATTTCTTCTTTTTAGTTCACTATAAAACCAGTACTCTGTGATTGATTACCTTCTTTATCATTTAACGCAAGGAAAGTTTATCATTTATCGCAAAAAGCTCACAGCTACGTAGTCTTTGAGTTATTACAAGCGTATAACTCGTCTATTAAACAGGACGTTGGCGTATGTTCTATTTCTGTCTTCATATTTCCTTCAATCGATTTAATGGTGAGTTGGTGACACAAAGTAAAAGCCTTTATTTCAAAATTATTCTACATTGTCGATGTAATTCATCGTTTTTGTGGGCCGATTTCTCAAGTGAAGACATGATCTGGCTTCACGCCAGTGCACTTTCCTTTGGATAAAACTTATGTTCACCGCGTTTTTTTGCAATCAAGATCGTGAGATATAAGGAAATTGAGGCATTATGTTTAAGACTAGATCTTACAAAAAAAACCGGTCAAGTGCGTGTCGGACCACGCACAATGAAGGGTTCTTGGGATAAATTCATCCCAACTACGGATAGTTGGGATGAATTTATCCCAAGAACCAACTTAACATTGTAGTTGAAAAACTTGTTCTCTCATACATTCCAACTACAAATGTGGGTTGGATCCTTTTCGTTTAACTATGGACAAATGTAAGTTTGTACGCACAATATTGAGAGATTTACCATGTTATTTTAAGACCATAGACTCCTTATAGGTTTTCCTGAAATATATAGCTATAGAACTATTTTCTGTATTATTTTCAAAATTTTAAGGTCAGTAGTTTCGGAGATAAAGGGTGGGGAATGGTCAATTTTTGTTTATTTTCTTAAATAAGTTTAAAATAGTTTATTTTAAAATTATAAAAAATATATACTTGAGACCCTCACAGTAAGCCCTTTCATTTGATACATCGCACGGTACGGTGTGCAAATATATATATTTTTTTAATTTTCTTATCCCCAATATTGACCCCCATGTTCAAAATTCAGTAATTTACATTACACGTCCGTGTTTGGGTCACAGAAATACATACGTGTACCAAATTTCAACTTAATCGGTCCATTAGATTTGGAGCAAATTGGCTGTGACAGACGGACAGACAGACAGACACATGAGTGATCCTATAAGGGTTCCGCTTTTCCAATTGAGGTACGGAACCCTAAAAATAACAAAAACATTAAGGTAGTCACCAAATATGGAGAAAACTCGAGTCAAACAGAAATCGGATGTCAAACAAAGGCGCCATATTAAATCAAAAGTAATAGAGAAGTTCCGTTGACGGCTTTATTTAAAAATTCGAACCACGCTTTTCCGCGCTATTCAGCGCAAGCGCGTAATCCACCAATCTTGCCCTACGATCGCGGGTCGACGGCCGCTACGGAACAAGTGACCAATGTCCGGTCACGGTCCCATCTTGACATTGCATGTTCCTTTTATGAAATGTCAGTCAGCCGGTATTTTAATCGATATAATCGGAATGGATTGTATATTATTATGAGTGGGTTTTATTTTATGGAAAATTTTTGCGCATGTTTGATTACTTTTCTCGTTGTAAACGGAAGAAATATTGGCGTGATACTGAAACAAAACTGAATACAAACAAAATCTGAGCATAATAAGCATAAACAACCTATAATGTTCCCACTGGCTGGGACAAAGGCCTCGTCTCGGTGAGAGGAAGTGGGCCGTAATACACCACGCGGGCCCAGTGCGGGTTGGTAGATCTTCTTTAAACTCCTAAAAATCATATTCCCATAAATGTCCCATAGATATTCTGTCTAGAAGTCGTAAAAATAAAGAGCCTAAATACGCGACCATAACACTAATCAGCACCCATTATATATACTTATAATGAATAACAAGCACGCAATGCACTGTTAACTTCACATATGAATTGATTTATTATCATTGCATTATCAATGCGACTTAATAAATCAGTGTTCGTTCTATTAAAAGATACTTAATCATATTTCCACTGACCTAATTCATGAATCACATTTTTTAAAGATTATTTTGTTTATTTATAGATGTATTGAACAGTTTTGAAAAGTAAAACCATACAATGGGATACTTTCTTCTTTTTTATTCATCTAGAAATGTTTTTCTATTGCAACTAATGACAAATATATGGAGTGACTGGTAATTGACCGATACTTAAACACATGATTGTACTCATGATAACAAACAACTTTTGCTATCGGACCAAACCTGAAATCGCGAAAAAAACATCAGCCCTACATTTTGGCGAGTTATGCGAACATGAATGTATGGGACAGCTGATTTTTTTTCGCGAATACAGGTTTGGTACCATAGTAAAAGTTGTTTGTTATCATGAGTACGGTCACTATTTACCAGTCAGCCTATATAACGGTGGCGGAAAAGCGCATGAATAAAACAAGTGGCCGATTATAACATCATCTATACAGATCTACGTACACTATGACGTCTGCGATCTTTCAGCGAACCGTGTTTAGATAAGTCCTTTGATTACTAGAAGAGCGATGCGTTGCTCGTAGATTATAGATGGATGTTATTGATTTGTTTGTCAGTGTGCAAGATAACACATTAATAACTAGATGGGTCTCTGGTTGAATCCCTTACGCGTGTCTAATCGAGACACTCTTGTTAAAAGCAACCCCTAGCTTACACGATTAGATCGTGAAGTTGGGCATCCCTTTCGTCTCCAATATTAGTGCACTTATGCAGTTAGTGGCAATAGCAGAAAATCAGACAGTTATAGAAATGATAGAAACTCATATTTAGGCTTAGGCCTGGATATAACCTGATATGACAACAATGGTCTCAACTAAAAACTCATTCTAAATGGCGCTAAAATATATTTTTTAGACGTCAGACCTTAACTTATTGACTATTCCTAAAAACGCTTACCGTTCACCGCTCCCTAATGCTAGACCGGAGAAAGCAGAAGCAGCGCAACAAACTGGAGCAGTTTGCTCCTCTTACGAAATTCAGGAGTAGAGTAATTTATTCTTATAGCACGAGATCCCAATGTCTAATTATCTCCAACAAACGCACGACACGTTACACACGCTGACTCCAAGTAAAGTTAGAAAGTGTTACGCTTCACATACTCTTATATTCGTGACATACACCCATTATATACCGCATGTAAATAGCGTTTATGTATTGGCAGGGCGATTATTAACTAAGTATTAGTTTTCGCGCGTTGACCACACGAGATTGAAAGCGAAAATGGTTTGATGACAACGATTTGTATGGAGATTATTTTAATGAAGTAATTATAGGAATTATTTTCAGTTTTTCTTTTGCTACAGCAGCAATCAGTTTACAAGGCGTTGTATAGTGGCTGCTGGCAAACTCGTATTATTTTGGAAACGTCATTCTTATTCTTATCTTCTTCTTAGCGTTGTCAATGGCAAAATAACACACAATACACAGGACATTTTTTTCAAGAAAATGAACAACTTTCACTATGGCACAAACTCTGAAATCACGAAAAAAAATCAGCTGTTTCATATAAAAGTTCAATACCTACTCGACCAAAATGTATGCAACAGCAGATTTTTTTTTTTCGGGACCATTGTGAAAGTTGTCCATATACATGGTTAGAACAACCTGTGAAAATTTGCGCACTGCTTAAAAAAATTGTCCTGTATATATTTTTTTAATTGAATTGCCCCAAAATTCAGCAACGCTAATACGGTTTGCTGACGCATCCTCACGTGTGCAGATGACAGGGCATGCGGCGCAAGATGGAAGGTGGGCCCATGGTCTGTGGAGAGACGCCACATACCGCATACGCGCCGGAGGTCTGAGCTGTTCATGAACCCCCCACTTGTGGAGATTGTCTTTGCTGCGGCCGTCTTGGATACGATTCGGCCACAGCAACTTGTGTCCTGATGGGAGGCTCTCTGATAGTCCAATAAAGGAATCAGGAGGCCTAAGCATCTTTTGCCAAAGGTCGCCTGTAATACTATTCTATGCTATTTAACCATCCATTTTAAAGAAACAGTTTCTTTTAATGCTGTTAGCGACTGTCCGTTTTTGTTCTTATCAATGACAGTTTCATGCTTATTGAACATCTAGTGTAGGTGATGGTACATGGATTCTGTATTTGGCACTTCTTAGTACTACATTTGGCAGGAGACGACGAATTAGGAATTGACTACCGTACATACCGGAAATTAGATAGAAATAATAGAAGCTATCAATGATCAAAAGTGGCATGTATCACCGGTCGACTTTAAACACTTGAATATTTATTGACTGTTAAAAAGGTATAAAATTTAATCACGGGAAACGTAATTACGGAAGCGTCAGACAACCAGCATAAAAGGTTTGCCGGTAGTGCGAAAGAAAATAGGAATGGTCTATTCATTAAGCACTTATCCTTGGCCTTTACCAGCGCCTTTTTCCTTAACAAACCAACAATGATTGATTGAGACGAGTGTTATCTAATGTTCTATTTCATTCACGCAATACATCGTTCTTTGCGAGGAGATTCACGTATTTTTCGTTGACTATGAGTCACTCCAATGTGTTAATTTGCTAGGTATTTATTCAGTTCTTCATGGAATACAGTATCAGTTTATACAGTCTTTCAGTCAGCGACCTCTTTATGTGGGATCTTTGACGTCATAGTTTTACGTCATCTTCAGGGCGTCTAGGCGACTAGCCGTTGTTAGGTTAAGAATTGACGTACCATTTGCGTGTTAAGATGAAATGTCACTGCTTATAAGGAGCAATTTGTCTTGATAGCAAGCTGCTTTAAATCATAACATTTCTGACGTCCATAAAGATTTTGTATAGCTACTGTGAAAGTACGACTGAGGCATTCGCTCTAATAATACATTGGTGTCTTTTGTCAACATTTTGAAGGCAACATGCGATTGTAAGTAAGGTAACATGAAGTTGTAATTCGATCTATAACTTAACTTTTGAACATACTACCTACTTACTACTTTTCTAGTGAAAGTGAGTGAAAAATCGAGTCTGGCCAGTATTTCAGAACAATGCAGTCATTTAATATTGTCATCAAACTTGATTCGTGCCAATGTGTGGTTATATTAGTTGGTCAAGTCTTCCACACTATTAATCCAGAATTTAAACACATGGTAGTATTTAAATTCTGGATTTGACTTTCAATTGTTTTCCACATCACCAATTTTTAACCCATAAAATCTTTAAGAATGCATATATGTATAAATCTAAATGAAAGTAAATTGTTAGGGTCGCATCCAATACAATAAAGGTTTTTGGATGCTGTTGAAGCCAAAGCAGCCCCGCTTCTGTAGCACATCGGAGATGATAGCTCATAACCGAATTGATGGCTTCCATGCAGTGATTCGCAAAAATGTCGTATCACTGATGCGTAGAATGCGGGTCAGTGACAATAGCATCCTGAAAACTGTGGTGGAGAGTCCTTACTCCCCTTTTCTGAGGTACTATGTGGGGAGAATGGTCAGGTAGCTTATTCCTTGCTTTATCGTTTTCTGTACATCCTGCCTCAGTCACCTACTATTCTTCTCCTTGTTATTCTTATCCTTGTCTGTGTAGGACCATATTGTTGTCCGAAGTGAATAAATAAATAAATAAACGCGTTGCTGCTTTCATCTCTCTGGTTTTGAGCAAAGTTTTTTGTAGCACAAATTCATCTATCAGTATCTATTTCTTTGCATGAAACTGGAATGATATTCATAAGCAAATGTATGCAATGTTTTTCTCTCGAGGTGAACAAAAAGAAAGTGCACCGTGGTCTGCGTTGTGGTCACGCTTCAGTGTTTCCACGTGATATATCGTAATGTGCTGTTTTCTATGCGTCTTCACTGTTATTGTAAGATTGCTGACATGATTATATTATTGAGTTGCTCTGCAAGGTGGTTCTAGTATTAACTTTATAGTATATTGAAACACAAAATATAAAGCGGCTAGCCCTGTTCAACGGACGAACAAAGTCATCGTTTGTAGGATTCTCAAAATAAAACTGGCTCTTTTTTTTTTCTTTTTAAAGAATTCTTCATGGCTTGTGCATTACCACAACAAAGCAGCTTTCATACTCGTATACTGCCAAAGTTCAAAGAGGAATTGGAAACTTGATCCTGCGCGGTACACTTTATCCGATAAGGTCTTATACTGTAAGTATATCAATCAATCAATCTCAATCTGTGTGGTTCTTTCCTCAAAAGACCTTTTCAGACACCAATCTACATGCTCTTCACATGAACTGACTAAGATTATGTCTGGACTTTATAAGAGACTGTGACCTCTGAGTTTGTTTCGGCCTTTTTTCTCAGAGTAGTCAGATAGGAAGTGGTCGCCGTTGGAAGTGCAAGAATTTAGTCCCTTACTAACATCAATCAGGGTTAAAACTTAAAATGTTGTCACACGAAAAATCCGGAACATTTTGTCCGATCTGGGAATCTGCAACTAATGAGGTAATACGTTAAGCATCCGACAACTTCTCATCCTGGCAATTTCTGTCCTACTTACAATATTCATAATTTTCGCTTTTATAAATCCCCGCCACATTTGCTTTGTCCTCCAGTTGGTCTTCAAGTTCAAACATTAAGAATATTATGGTATCATTTTGCAGAAGCGTATGTAGTGGGCAATCTCATCCCAAGACCTCAGAATTGTTACCGGTCTTTCGGCATGCTTGTCACCGGCCAATCGAACTACTTTTTGCGTCCATCAGAGTATCCGGTTAAACACACAAACTCGTCTGTATTTAACGCAGTAAAAGTGAGCGTATTAAAAATAATACAAAAACGTACAGCGTGTTACTCGAGCGTGTCTAACCGACGTATAATAAAAAGCGAAATTACTTATTTCATCATATTATTAGTCTATTCTCTCATTTTGGTGTTCCGGGCTGCTTATTGGGGCGTACGTTGTGCAAACAAACTGGAGGAATCTGGTGTCTCATGAAATTAGATCACTTCTACTAGAATATTGAGAAGACAAACGTTATTCTTCATTTCTAAAGGAGTTGTTTTTGAAAAGAAAGCACCAGAATCTTATTTCAAAACAAAATCATGCTCTTTCAAGGGGGGCAGGTTAGACAAACGAATTGATGCTCATATCAGAATGGAATCAGCCACCCTTTCAACGTTTATTGCTGAAAATAGATCACTTACAGCCGCTATAATCATTACTCTTGGAAAACAGATTAAAGTAACTGTAGAATGTTGGTTGGTTACTGGATGTCCTTTAGGTAATTAATCTATAAGTTTCTTTTTACGATACCCGTAAGATGTGCTTCTTCATTATCGGAAACCTCTCTTCGTGGGCGTATCGGATCAAATTATTCATTTTTACGCGTAAAGACGCTCTTCATCGCTACCCAGTGAAACGGCAAAACAAAATTCCCAGCTCCCCGGTTCCGGGTGATCTCATACTGTTGCAACCTCTTTGGCTTGAAACATATAAACCTTATGTATTCCGCTGTGTAGCCTGATTTAATCAGCCTCGCTCTATTTATCGTTCAGGCTCTCTTTGCCGGTTCACCGGCCCCGTACCATTCACGTACTTTCTCCATTAATGATTTTAATAAGGTATTGTGTTTATACTTTCCGATGCCACGGGTTGTGGTTAATTTATTTCAGTTTTATTACGAGTTCTCTTTTTCTGTGGAGCTTTTTAGAAAGAGTATTTTTAGAAGTACTTATATAAATGATACCAATTGGGTATTATGCTCAAGCATTCCCCGCAATGATATCACAGTATTTACACCTAAGTCCATCTATTTCATAACAAATGCAACAAAGTGTCAAACATTGCGAATTTACGATACATTTCACAACAACCAATAACCTACAGTTTATTCAATATAGCTTTAACTTAAATGCAATAGTTATTAAATCCGTATTGCATAAGTACTAAGCAACCGAAGGCTTGGTACTGGGCCAGGAGAGATAAAATACTGGCTAGCACTCTAGATAGTAGGTACAAATATATGCAGTCCGTCCCACATTGGTTGGAGACGACGAGTCTCGACAAATGGCGCCCGTGACGTCATAGTACATGGATGATATAAATACTGAAGGCTTTGCTGAGGACAAACTTGAATTGGAGCACGAATAATTGATAAACTCTGAACATAGATCGTGGGTGGGTCGACTAAAGATTATTTCTATCATTTTCACTTTTATCCTTTACGTGGGAATCGCAAGAAGTGTCAAACTGTGGGTGGGCAGCTCAATGCATGTAACTGTTTTCTGATAACAATAATTCTGCGAAAATCTAATTTCTCACCGTCAGCTCGTACAAGATTAGTAGCTGGTTAAATTATGGATAAGATTAAGACATTAACTTAGATTAGCACAGCAACTAAGCGATTCACTTTATGAGTTTTAAATAGTCGATAGCATTAGATACTTCGCAATGTTTGTTTGTTACAACAAGCAGATGATTTTAGTAACCCAAATTGGAATTTTGTGTATGGGGTTCGTGTTTGTATTCTTACCCAGGATACATGCCAAATCATTGCGCTACATTGTCCTTTCAAAATAAATACCAGCAGCATTCCTTGCATCTTCTAGCCCCAGGAAGAAAAATCAACATCATTCTTTATCCTTAATTATTGCCAATCAATTTCTCAGGATATTGTCTCCAAAATTGACGCAAAACATCCTCATCACTTGAAAGGACATTTAAAAAGCAATTTATTGAAATAAAATTCTTTGAGTTTTGAATGCGAAATGTTGCCAATTACTACGGCAGACAGACGGTATCGTAAACGGATCGCGGTCGTAAAGAAATAACGACGGAAAGCAAATTAAGGTTCACTTTGATGTACTTTTCGATACAGGATCACAGAGGAGTGAGGATATTGGTTCTTTAAATAAAGAAGGAAATATTTGAATCAGCTTGTGACGAACCAATGTTTCATTTGAAGTAGGTATATAAATTAATACTCCTTAGAAGTAAAATGACACACAAAGTTTAATGCCTAATCCTGGAAAGGGTCAGCTGAATTTTGTGCAACGGGCAACATGGTGGTCGACATGTGTATTGGTAATTTGGTAGTACATCTAGTAATAGACGGGGTGTTTGCAAAATCAAAAGAACGAAGCTTTTAAGTGTGCCAAAAATGAATAGAGTAAAAAGTGATATTCAGGCCACTGATTGGTTCTGCAGCTTTAAATAAATTAAGATGTAAAGATACACTAATTCATTTGTCAACAATCGTGAATCCCCCAATGTTCAATGCCTAGGGCATTGAATTACATAGCATGGCGAGTTCATTTTTAGGGTTCCGTACCAAAATGGTAAAACGTAACCCTTATGGTGCGACTCAGTCTGTCTGTCTGTCTGTCACAGCTGGATATCTCAAGAACCACTAATGATAACAACGTGATTTTTGGAATAGTTTTAGACGACGTTTGCTCAACAATTTTTTTAGAAAGGGGGTCTTTAAAATTCGAATTGTGGCTACTAGTGCATGTAGGGTATCATATGGAAGAGCTATTTGCAAATTCTCAAACACTTTTTCTTTTTATTAAGCCTCATAGTTATCGACTTTTGATGAAAAATGTAAAAAAATATACCGTTCGGGCCCCTTATCTTCGAAGTCTGCATAGAGAAAAATCTGAAATTATTCTGTGTGATAGAAGTTTATGTAAAGATTACAGGAAAAATTAAACGGTGTCTCTAAATAGCACACTTTTTTAATATATGATAGTACGGAACCCTCGATGCGTGAGGCCGACTCGCTCTTGACCAGTTTTTTTCTACTAATAATTTAAACATTTTCCGAAAATAAAAATGAGTCAAGTAAGCTAGGGTACTTACATGTTAAACACACATTCAGGAGTTCATTATGTAAATGGGTTTGACTGTTTTATTGTCAGTTAAACTATTGTCGAATAGTTTTGTAGGTACTACAACAACCTTGGTGAAAATGTCTTTAGTATACACGTGGACAAACTCCATAGAATCGGTTGAGTGTTTGTGGGTATTTGACAAAAATTTTACGTCGAGCGAGAAGGTAGTCTTAGAGTGGTTTGGCCAGCAATGTATGGCAGACCAATAAGTACTGTTGAAGAAATTTTTTCTGTAATAAACATTGCGCTCTTTGACCCCCAAAAGTTTTAAACTTGGTTAATTTAATTTTAATGCCAAAACCGCTTCGGTAATTTTATTACAAGCATAGGGTCGCGGCATTATGCTGAGCGACGGCCGTTTTGTGTGAATGTGACGCATATTTTGCCCCGACTTGTTCTTTTATTATTTTATTTTGTTTAGTGTTATTTCTTTGCGTCATGTTTACCGCAAATAAACGTATTTTCTTTCTTTCTTTTTCTTTCATATTCTAACCCTGTTATTCATAAAAAACTAAAACGCTCTATAAACCTATTTTAGGCAAGGAAGTGTTTTGCCAATTTCTTTCAAAATATGATTTGAGTTTGACAGAAGAAGACTTCTTTAACAAAAATAAGTTTATAGAGCGTTTTAGTTTTTTTTTTTATGAATATGAGGGTTAGTACTTATTACATTCGAACTTTGGAACGTACTCCATCTGGCGAGCCTTTTCCGTAAGTATAGGCACAGATTAATACAGATGGGACACTCTACAGTTTAGGTATGCAGCTACAAGTACGCGGCGGGCCTATCTCACTGGGCCAATTCAGTAGGACTGCTGCGGCCAGAAGGTATAAGAGTTACGCGTTAGAAAAAGAGGTAACTTGTAGGTGAATATAACTGTAGGTAATTAGCGTTGTGCGACCTGAATTGCGCTTTACTGTGTCGTAGCAAGAGTCGCTTTTGATTTAAATGATTTTGCGGAGTGTCCCATCTGTATTAATCTGTGGTATTGGGCAATGTTCCAATTCTGGGCTGTAACTAGACTCTTTGAACAGGAAACAGCAAAGTTTTCCGTATTACAAATATTATATTTAGGTACTAAAGTAGTATTTTGCGTCCAACAAAGATCATAGAAGATAACAAAGGTAGAGTTATGATTCAGCCATGATCAGTAAGTTATGAGTAACTATAATAGAACTATATTTACAATATATCGCAATAAATTAAGCACATGCTAGCTGGGTTATTATCACGACTCCATGACGATACGATTCTGAACTCGTGTCATTTTCCACATGCAACTAAATGAGTATGCGCAGAAATAGTAATACTTTGATCCCTTTTTATCAGCATCAGCTTAACACATTCACTGCTGAATTATTTGGCGAACTTGCTCCAAGTGCTGCTTTATGATACACTAAACCCTGTGCGGCAAACACTCATGCGCGCCCAAAAAATACTTCGTGTGGTGCTATGAGCGCGCAGGCGCGATTGAAGAAACTCTACCCAGTGCGGCTGGGCACATATGTGCGCCGTTACAAACTTATCCCAAGTGCGGCGAGACGCCTAGGTGCGTTTGAAAAATTTCCCATTTTTTATGAGTCATAAAACAATTACGCCAAGAACAATAGAGATGCACAAAAAACCCACAGGTGCGGCGCGCCGCATTCGAAGGAAGTACATAAATTGTAGGTATGGACACGCATATGCGCCGGTAGCACATGGTGAACGTTCGAAAATCGCACATGCGTGTCTGCCGCACAGAACGTGTTAATTAAACAATCAGCTCTGAAAAATAAAAAGCCTCAACTACAACGAACAGAAATCACAAGTGCAAGAGCCATACTCCACATCAAATGTCACTGTACCCGCAACACTGGTGCATTGCAGGCAAAATCGGGAGCAATTTAGCAAGAAAGCTAACACAATAAAATATCGCGCACAGGCCTTGAACCTACGACCGCTAGACTGTTTACCTCACTGACTCATAAGACCCTCCTACGTATGCCGCTAAGATTTTAAAACATACATGCATGTATAATCAGATTCTTGACAGACTAGTTGACTCGTGAATGAGAGTCTTCCAAAAAGTTAATACAACAAAAGTTTGAAAAAATTCTGATACTATTTTATTTTTCATCTACCCTCAGTGTGAGAGAAAAGTTTTATTCAACATACATTAATAAACAACCTTATAATGTGGCTTTAAAAATAAAGTTAAACAAATGTACTTTTCAAATTATGTGCCGACGTAATTCACGTCTGTTTGTTAACTTATGGCAAAGTTATTGCCTCAAAATAAATAATGAAATACACAGTTTATAAGAAGAATTTAAAATAGACTATTTAAATCTCTCTAGTTATGCATTCTATTAGATAAAATCCAAGTTTAATTAGCTATTTAAGAAGCTTCTAAATATTTTTACTCCAGGCAAATTTTCTGGGACGTTTTCCGAGCAATTTTCCATTCCATTATCCATTTATATGCCTTAATTTACGCATATACTGAAAATTCTTTACAGTTACTGTAACTTTACACTCAAAACATTACAGCAACATCATAGCAGTATAAGGTTACACAATTTTAGAACTTCAAAACGAAGCCTGTAAAGTTATTCTAATCCGTCGCTCTATTGATTTTAACATCAGACAGTCTGTTTGTGACTGGGCCAACAAAGCTTGCTCTGTATTGATTGTAGACCAAAAATACAATAGCTATCACTGAGCCGTCTGGGACTAAGTAAAGGGAAACTTTGTAGATGTGGGATGGTTGAATGTTCCGGGCAATCGTCGCCTTATTCACAAGTTTTCTACTTCATAGAATCGCTTTACAACATTTATTATTGAAATAATCTTTTAAAGTTCTCAATTTAAAAACATTTTCTAAAACTTTGAAATAGCTTCTTCTTCAATGCGCTCAAAGTTCTAGGTTCACTTTGGCAGTCACGTTTCGACATCGAAGTTGTCCGTTGCAGAGCTCTTAAGTATGTCTTCCCGAATTGAAGCTTCAGCTAAAAATATTTCTAGTAAGAGTGTAGTGCCTTAGTCTTTCACTAGCTACTTTTTAACCGGGAAGAATTCTTGGAGCAGTAACGTACAGGACCTTATATCATCATCTGCCTAGCTTTTCCCAACTGCCTACGCGGCGCGCTAGACACAGCTAAATACCAGTATTTTACATGAAGCGACCTATCTGATCTCCACAACTCAGTTACTGGGTAATACGATACCCCTTGGTAAGACTGCTTGTCAGACTTTCGGGCTTCTGACGACCCGTAACGACTGTGAAAGATCTACGAATGACAGCCGGGAATAAGGGCTTTACGTACTTTCCGAGGCACGGAGGCGTCTTGGCTTGGTATGTAAAGGTGGTCGGTCACCCATCTACGGACCAACCGCGGCAAGCGAAGCTTAACCTGATCGATCGACCCGTGCAACTGTTATTACTTATTACGTACGTACCTACCTACGTACGTACTTGGAAACTAAATCACTTAGCAACAAGTATTGTCAAAACATTTTCATATTTATTGTGAAACAAACCGTCTCGATCGTTATGTAAACAGCCAGACATGTAGATACTGTATGTATTTGAATTTCGTACTGCCATACATTCATGTGGCTATTGAATTGCTAAATTATGTATTCGTCGCGACAGCTCATGGTATAAAACATTGTTTTATGGTTCGAATATTTTTCTAGACTTCGGTTGGTTGGAAGATCTTCGAAGATTGCCAGATTTTTTGGAGTTAACATCCACTGCTGAACATGGCCCTCCTACGCTTTCCAGAAAGATTGGTGATGTAAACTTATTAACCGATGGAGCCCGCAGTCATAGAACTTGTATGACTTATACGTATATATCCTGGGACATTATTCACACGCTCATCTAATCCCAAACTAAGCAGAGATTGTACTATGGACACCAGATAACCGATATACATACTACATACACTACTAATAGATAATTACACCCAGACTCAGGACAAACAGACATGCAGTGCTATTCTGTACGGATCTCACCGTGAAAACATAGGTGAAGTGAGCGTGGAGTGAGCAGGCAATAGTGTCAGTCCCTAGCACCAGGTAGAATGACAGCTCACTTCACCTAAGTTTTCACGGTGAGATTTTTACAGAATAGACCGGCTGTTCATGCACACAAATGTTTGTCCTAGATGGGAATCGAGCCCACGACCTCCGACATGATAGGCGGTACCTTAACCAACCACGCCAGCTGACTTGATGATGTACTTACTTAGCTTTCAGAGGATGGCCTTTCCTTTTTCGGCTGGGGTTGTTTCCAGGAGGTCCACGAGTCTTATTGTTCTCGAAAAATGAAAATTCGTACATTACTTCCCAAGGGGTCCACGACATTTTAAAATATGAAATATTTTCTTTTGACTCGTGGACCTCCTGGGAACAACCCTGCGACTGGTGGATGTAATCTGAATGATATAGTGGTGGCGTTTTTTCTCGGAACCAGACAAGTTTCATAAGAAGATTAAAGGCTTAAAATGTTGCTTCTGGCTTTAAGCTTAATTATAAGTCGATTACCAATACCTTCTACATGAAGCACGACTGTTTTGTACCTACCAATGTCAGCTAATATCGATCTCCATTAGCACGACACTGCAAGAATTGCAGTGTTAGTTAAATGTAAATTTAACTACTATAATGTACAGTCGACCTCTACTCAAAGGGTTAGTTCACGTCTGCGTCCCCCATTTGTCCTTCGAACTCAAATAACAAGTATTGAGCTATTCGAACCTCCAGACGCTTTTGTCCTCTAAATAGGGTTGGCTAATTTAAAACTTAAGATTCACTGTTTTGGCATAAGGTTTGGCCTTTGCAAGAGGACGGTTTATTTCAGAAGTGACGCTTTATCTATTTCGTACGATTTTATTAGTAGAATAAGACGGGCTCAACGTGGGCTCACGCGTTGAGCCCGCACTCAGCACGCGCAAATTTCAAAGCGATGCTGACGTCCGTGGCGTGTGCGTAGCGGACGGGTGTCATCTGAACGCAGCCTAAGGGTGGATTATACTTGTTTCTTGTAAAACTCCTTCTGTATTTTTAACGAGATCAGAAGTCTGGAGAGGTCGGAAAACTCATTTTTCACTGCACGCCTTCTTGAAAAACTTCTCCCGGCTCGCTAGAAATTCTTTTAATAGTTAAGACCAGGGACCGAAAACCTTTATAAATTACGGTACAGGTATCGAAGAATTTTGGTTACCTCTATGATTAAGGTAACCGCTATCTGGGTAACCCAAGAAGAAGAAACATGTTACCTTTATTTATGTTACCGTTTTAATACCGGTTACCTAAAAATTACCTTGATTACGAGAAAGAAACAGAATATCGTAATGCCGACAATTTGTTGGCATTAGAAAATACATTACCAGGGAGATCGTCGATCGTCCTGCCAGTATTGTTTACGTTTATTTAGTTCGCCTTTTTGCGGAGAAAAAAAAAGGAAATGAACAAAAGTAAGTACGATAATATTACATTGTAAATTGGTAAAATACCATTTGTTTATCTTTTTCCCTCATCATAGAAAACAACTCAGTAGTTTGTTTATTTAACTTGTGGAGAAACGTACACGGCCTATTTTCTAATAGAGGGCAGCACTTTTTCATAAAAAAGCGCATAACATTTTGCTTGTAATTTTTTTGAGCGCGCTAGCACAGTACCTTCACTTTTTTATATCAAAACACTATCATGAAGTGTTCGACCATTTCATGAAACGGTTGTATCATGATGTGGATGTGGTCAGCAGTCAGAACAGGACCCATTGCGTAACACACGATCAGTCACAATGGCTTTCATTTTGACAGTTCAACAACATTCATTGCGTTATTTACGTTGTTCAACAGACGAATTTTTCGAACATATGAAGCAATGCAAATTCAGATTGTGATTGATCGTGCCAAGTCGCCAGTAGGGTGCTGTCCAGATTATTGAATACTCAACGTTTGACGATATGAACAGTTAAACGCGACGACTTTGACTAATACCGACGGCACGTGCAAGATATAGGTAATTTTTATTTCGGTAACCAGTATAATACCGGTTGTATTCAATATTTAAGAATGAAGGTAACCTTTGAAAATACCTGTAAAAAAATTAAAGGTTGTAACCGAAAAATACCGGTATTGTTCGTACCGGTTTCGGTCCCTGGTTAAGACTTAAAACTACACTAACATTTCGGTATCTACTTCTACATAAATAGAGATGTTAATATAATAACAGTTATGAAATTAGTGGACACTGAGATGACGAGTAATTAAATTACGTATGGAAGAAAAACAGGTACTGTGCAGATCCTAACCAAATTAGGATTTAAGGCACAAGCATGAGTGAAACAAATCAATTGGGATGAGGGAGAATGATGGATGATCTACTTAATCTATTTCTACGCAAATAAAAATCATGTTCAATCCGGCAGCCCTGCTTCCACATTTCAGGATCAAAACCAAGACGTCTTTTCAAATACGTTTGCAGGAAATTCTCGGCGTGTGAGTCAGTGCGAAACACCTGAACAATGGCAGTCGAGTTTACATATTTACTTAACACTCTACAGTCTACATGATGAATAAGGTAAGCTTTGTAAGGTAATGTAGGATCATATAGGGAGGAATACATGTGTTTGCTTTCTTGTTGGATCTTCGGGATTGCATGCAGGTTGTCTGGGAACAAAGGAGGTTTAGTTAGGGAGTTATTAATGGATAATAGTTATGTTGGTATTGATGACGGTTGTGTGCTGAAATCATTCTCCACACGTTTCAATCGAGATTGAACGTGTCACGTATGGACAACCCTGCCGAAAGTTTGTTATGGTTGTAATGGAAAAGTGGTTTCTACAATCAGAAGGTATTAGGCCATTTAATACTGTTCCAATTAGTTACTGAAGTGCTAAGTACTTAAAGATAAGGGACTTAAGGACATCAAATACGCACAGAGTAATTTGGAAGAACATCTACGTATGCAAATAAATAAAAATAAGTGTCTGTTTGTAATATCAAAATGACAGCTTTTTACTAAATGCATATGAAGGTATACATAATATAAGGTACTTTTATATATAAAAAAATAAAATTATTTTTGTCTATCTGTTTGTTTTGGCTAATCTCCGAAACAGCTGGACCGATTTTGACGGGACCTTCACTGGCAGATAGCTCATGTTATAAGGAGTAACTTAGGCTACTTTCATTTTAGAAAAAGAATTAGGGTTAAAAAAAATGAAAACTCATGAAATTCGATTCAAATAGGAAAGTATGACATCCACGCAGCTCTAGTACAACTAATACAATTAAGTTACCTAATTAAAGTATACATATAAGGTAATTAAGTATACATAATAAGTACACATAATAAGGTACTTTTATATTTAAAAAAAAATGTTTTGTCTGTCTGTTTGTTCAGGCTAATCTCCGAAACAGCTGGACCGATTTTGACAGGGCGTTCACTGGCCGATAGCTCATGTTATAAATGATAAATGATTTTTATTTCTGTAAGTAGGTTTGTACAAACACTTTTACAAGTCGATCATGTTTTTTTTTTACTAGATGAGGTCGGCGTTTCCTATCTGACTACTCTGAGAAGAAAGGCCGAAATAAACTCAGAGGTCACAGTCTCTTATAAAGTCCAGACATAATCTTCGTCACTTCATGTGAAGACCATGTAGATTGGTGTCTGAAATGAATGATCGGTCTTTTGAGGAAAGAACCACACAGATTGAGAGGACCTGTCCAGTCAGTGCACGCATTTGTCAGTAATCGCGCAGCTCAACTCAGAACTTAAGGAGCTCAACGATTCGACGAACAATACCAAAGAAAGGACATTGGGGTAGGCCGCATAGATTACTCAAACTGCCAGACCATGATTAAAAATAACTGAGAGAAAAAATAAAACAAACAAAAAAAGCAATGACTTACATAGTCTTCACATTCACAATAAATTAAAATAATATAATACTTTACAAAGTAAATATTCATGTCAACATTTAGTACCTATGCAAAAATAAAATAAAATTGGAGCAGTTCAATCCCAAGCCTTTTTGTCCTCAATATAATCTTTAACGGTATAAGGTATATAAGGAGTAACATAGGCTACTTTCATTTTAGAAAAAGAATTAGGGTTCCGCGCAAAAAAAATAAAACCCAAGAAATTCGATTCAAATAGGGAAGTATGCCATCCACGCAGCTAGTAGATACAATTAAGTAGATACTAATCACAGAATAGAATATTCTTGTGCACCTGATTAACTAAGGGCCTAAGATGACTTGTCCAGTTTTTTCATAAGCTCCAATACTTACAAGGTATTGAGTAATATTGACTCAATTACTTACGAGTGGTTTCGCGTCATTGCTATTATAAACAACGACTTACTTGATCATCTTCACGTGCGATTTTGAGATATCCTACTTCCTACTTAATATTATAAATGCGGATGGATGGATGTTTGTTACTCTTTCACGCAAAAACTACTGACCGGATTTTGATGAAATTTAGCACACAGACAGTTAATGACGTGGATTAACACATAGGATACTTTTTATCCCCATAATCCTACGGGTTCGACTCATAGGGCGTTTGTGCACTACAAGGAATTTTATTTTCCGGCAGTCCTATTTTTTACGGTCCAATATGGCACGCCATAAATGTATATATACAGGGTGTCCAGTAAATAGCACGACATACTGCAGGGGGTGATAGCTAGGGTCACTACCTATCAATACAACACAATATATGTTCAGCAAAATCTTACGGATTTTTTTTCACCACTGTAGGTTAAAGTTATGCGAAAAGAAAATCGTTCTGTGAAAATTTTAACAATAAAAACTATTTCTTCAAAACTTTCTTGTTTTTGATAAAAAAAAAAACTTATAATGAGTAGAGTAACCTATTCACGAATAATTTGATGTAAAAAAAGTTCTAGAAAAGGATTTTTTCATTACGAGATGCTTAAAAATCTGTTTCGATATTTCGGAAAATTTTGTAAAACTGTAAATCCGTAAGATTTTGCTGAACATATATTGTGTTGTATTGATAGGTAGTGACCCAAGCTATCACCCCCTGCAGTATGTCGTGCTATTTACTGGACGCCGTGTATACTAGTTTGTGCACTATACGTAATTTTACCGTCCGACATTTTACTTTTCTCCATTCCGGACCGTACTCATCGTTCCTAGCGTAACTACGCGTGCGTGGCGTGTAGTTTCAAAGAGAGCTACCCTGAACTGCGCCGCACCGATCCGAGTAAAGACGGACACAAGCAAATCATCCGTTTTTCTCATGCTACATTGGACCGTAAAAAATCGGACTGCCGGAAAGTAAAATTCTTTGTAGTGCACAAACGCTCTTACGCGGGTAAAACCGCGGCTATATTCTACTATTACTAATAATACTTTGAGCATTGTAAGAGCCTTTACGAGTGATGGTGATGACTAATACGAGTAATCATCGTCACTATTTTCCGGTCCTTACCCGAATTTATTTGGGGTTTACGCAACATGTCTTTTCTTCCATACTTCTCTATTAGTCGTCATCTCTGTGCTCACTCCCTTTCAAGCCATTTATCATCTTTCACACAGTCTATCCATCATTTCTTTAGTTTTCCTACTCTTATAGCCTCCCCATTCATATTCAAGTTTAGACTACGTTGGGGTGGGCTTCTAGTCTAACCGGATGCAGCTAAATACCAGTATTTTACATGGAGCGACTGCCTATCTCACCTTCACAACTTAGTAACTGGGTAACACAATATCCTTTGGTAAGACTGGTTGTCAGTATCAGACTTTTGGGCTTCTGACTTCCCTTAACGACTGTCAAAGATTTACGAATGGCAGCCGGCACCAACGGCTTAACGTGCTTTCCGAGGCACGGAGGGGTCTTGGTATGTAATGATGCGATCTACCCGAGCAGCGGTTACTTATTATTAAGCGACGAGAACTGCTTACCTTATTGTAATAACAAAACCATTGAGACGAGCAAACCGTTACAGTATATTAAATACACGCCCTACATAAAAAACAATGTCAAAAACTGTTAGAGGAAAGTACAAACCCATGTTCACGCAAATTGGACAATCCTAAAGTAATGTATTCCATCTGCATAGGTCTGTCGGAATGTTGGAGTTCGTTGTCCTCCGAAATTAAGACCATTAGGAGCATCCTCTTTATTCTGGTTGTAAAACCTGAGTGAATTCGAGACTTGTCACCTTTGTTTTACGAACAGCTTCTTTTAATTTATTGGTCGGAGAGACTGAGGCTGAAGTAGTGGGTAGCGCAGTGAGTCGTGTAAAAAAGTATTGAGTTTTTCATTCGAGTTGTAGTTTTATGCAAATGTTCGTCATGAAAGACGTGTTTGTACAGCTTGTGAACTGGTTTGTGTACTGTAGTCAAAAATGCTATGTGCTTTGTTTTCAAGAGATCTAGAATATATAATAGAATAAATCATAATGTACTTTTGCTATGGTCTCACATTTCAAGGCCAAATCATACTGTATGTAAAATAAAATACTACGGTTCCTTTTTTGTTACTTTATATTATTTTATTTTATTTATTAGGGACAACAAACATCAGTATATTAAATATTACACATGATTGGAGTACTAAACTAATAGAATTAACAAATATACTCCTCACGACGTTATCCACAGATTACCATATAAAATAATTAGCATAGGTACTGTTAATAATAACAATAAGGGCAAACTTAAAGATACTCAATACAAAGTTAAAATTATTACTCGGTTTGTTATTAAAATGTATCTCGGAGAGCATAAAATAAATTACGTCTTGGTAATATCAAAGATTTTACTTTTAAATTTAACATATTCCATCACATTTCCCCAAGACGTTTGCAAGCCATAAAAAGACCCATGGGGACATTTACGACTAACGTAAAAACATAAACAGTTGATACAATCCCATAATACCCTTCAATCATCAAAGAAAACAGAGATAGCCCGCGTTTTACATCAATAGAGGCTATAATAGATAATCAGAGATCGGAATAGGTAGAGTATAAAATTACCTGAACTTCGAGGAAAGAAGTAACAAGAGTGGATAATAATTACCTACCCATCTGCCTAGCCTTTTCCTAACTATGTTGGGGTCGGCTTCCAGTCTAACCGGATGCAGCTGAATACCAGTATTTTACATAGAGCGACTGCCTATCTGACCTCCACAACCCAGTTACTGGGTTATACGATACCCCTTGGTAAGACTGGTTGTCAGACTTTCGGGCGTCTGACGACCCGTAACGACTGTCAAAGATCCACGAATGACAGCCGGGAATAACGAGGCACGGAGGAGTCTCGGTATGAAAAGATGGTCACCGATCCACAGACTAACCCCGGCAAGCGTAGCTTAACCTGACGGATCGACCCGTGCGGCTGTTATAATTTAGCCACGAGCTCCTCATAATAATTACCTACCTCCTATAAAATCCCGGAATGATAAGAAACATGTCGATTAAATCTAATTAGCAAGAAATTGTGAATTATTTATTGTACATTGAATACATTCCTAACAAATAAAAAAAATATAATAAAATAATAAATAATTCGCAATTTCTAAATCACGGGAATTTCCCGGGAAATTTAATTATTTATGAATTGACCTTAAAGATGAACTGGCCGGATAACGCCGTAATGGTTGACTGAAGATATCCTAGTCAATTACATAACATCACGCCTTTAATCCCCTTAGGGTTAGTCAGAGGTGTATCTATAGTACACCCACATTTCGCCATGTAATAGACGGCGATCCCATTGCCGTCAACCGGGTACAGACCCAGACTCCGGGCTGCTGCTGAGCAATTCCAGATGGAACACCCAGCAAAGAATGTCGAACCCAGGACCTCATGCTCAGCAGAAGCGCTTGCGACCGCTAGGCCAAGGAGAGAGAGAGATAAAAATAATGTAATAATTAGTTGGTTACGCTTTTATAGAAAAGTCATAATATTTTCTGAAGGTTGGTAATGGTTAGGCACAGTTTTTGTATGAACAGATTTTATGACTGGCCACTTGGAATATGACGATTAAAGTAAACATGCTTTGCGTACCAAGTGGGTAGTATTAAGAGCAAGTAATAAAACGATTGACGCTTCATTACTTTATGGATGGTGTTAGCAATATGTCTGCTGCCTCCAGATTCAAAAGGTGAAGTCCAGATCAATCGATAACGTTAATCGATATCGATTACTTAACCGATGCTGCCGATCGATCGTTATGGTTGAGGGAATCGAAAAGATTTATCGATTGACGGCATCAAATGTCACTGTCTACTGATGAGAAAGGGAATCGTTTTATTTGAGTTTTACTGAATGAGTATCCTTTGCTCACGCGCAGTTTGACTACCCAGAATGTTATCAGCTTTTAAAGAATCTCTGATGACAATCGGCTTAAAATTTATTACTTATAGTAGGGGAGGCCACGATGCTAAATGGTGATTTACTCGAGCGTCGTGGGGACATAGGATTTTGAAGATTAGATGGTAGAACGAAAAAAACCGGCCAAGTGCGAGTCGGACTCGCGCACGAAGGGTTCCTTCGTGGGTTCCGTACCATTATCTATAAAAACCGGTCAAGAGCGTATCGGACCATGCACAATGAAGGGTTCCGTAGTTGGGATGAATTTATCCCAAGAACAAACTTAACATTGTAGTTGAAAAACATATTCAAACATATAACATATACATTCCAACTACAAATTGTCCACAGTTAAACGAAAAGGATCCAACCCTCATTACACCTTCCTAATGTGGGTTGGATCCTTTTTGTTTAACTATGGACAAATGTAAGCTTGTACGCACAATATTGAGAGATATACCATGTTGTTTTAAGACCATCGACTTCTTATAGGTTTTCCTATAATCTATAGCTTTTGAACTATTTTCTATATTTTTATCAAAATTTCAGGCTCAGTACTTTCGGAAATAAGGGGAAGGGAATGGTCAGTTTTCGTCTAATTTCTTAAATAACTTTTAAATGGTTTATTTTAAAATTATTTAAAAAAAAAACATTGTAGACTCGCACAGTAAGTCCTTTCATTTGATATGTCACACAGTACAGTTTGCAAAACTTTTTATTTTTATTTTCTTATTTGCCCCTTAAAGTTAACCCCATATTCAAAATGTATTTATTTACGTTACACGTCCGTATTTGGGTCACAGAAATACATATGTACCAAATTTCAACTTAATCGGTTCATTAGATTCGGACCAAATTGGCTGTGACAGACGGACAGACAGACAGACACATGAGTGATCCTATAAGGGTTCCCTTTTTTCCTTTTGAGGTACGAAACCCTAAAAACGGCAAAAAATCATGTCTGTTGTATGGGAGCCCCCTTAAATATTTATGTTATTCTGTTTATTTAGTATTTGTTGTTATAACGGCAACAGAAATATATCATCTCTGTAAATTTCAACTGTCTAACTATCACGGTTCATGAGATACAGACTGGTGACAGACGGGCAGACAGACGGACAGCGGAGTCTTAGTAATAGGGTCCCGTTTAACACTTTGAGTACGGAACCCTAAAAAGGTTATAATTATGCTGTATACATTGAGAAGAGCGGTTACAGGTTTTCAAAAATGAATAAAAAAAACTGTCAAATGGAAATACTCGAGCGCGTTAGATATTGATGCCCCACGTGTTTCTGATAAAGGAGGCATATCTGCCGGCTTGCATGGTGGGGATGGCCGTACGAAGGGGTTGAAAATTTATTCCCTAAGGTATGTGGAGAAATTTCCTTAATCTGACGGTTTGAAAAAATATATTATCAAACCGTCAGATTAAGGAAATTTCTACACAAGATTATGGGTCAGCACGACGAGGACATCAAGCTGAACCGTCTGTATTAATCTGACGCGCTCGAATAATTCAATGCCACGATTTTTTTTTTGCATTTTCAATAATCGGCCATGAGTTTTGGTCACGTCCAAATCGTCAGTCTTTAGGATAGGAGCTCCTTTAGGGTTTACTTAACATCTTTTCTGAATATCTGACGCGCTCGAATATTTTTTTTTTCACATTTTCAACCCCTTCGTACTTTTCTTTTCGTGTTTTTGTAAAGACTTTTATCATTAGTAGCCCAGTAACAGATATTTGAGAATTTAAATGAATAAATAATTGAGAAGAATTGTGATCACGACTAACACGTGCAATCAGACCAATTTTCAGATCACCATTTATAATTTTCATAGTTAGTATCCAATAAGTGGGTACTTAAATTCAATTCTTGATTAATTACAACCATAATGTTTCACACCAGAAACTAAACGTTTTTATAATCCCCCCATAAATGTACCTACTATTAATAATAATTTTAGACTACCGTATCTTTCAAGCACATTTGCACTCTCGCGGTCGCAGGGTCACAGGAGAAATCGGTAGCGTTCTCTGGTTGATTAATTTGCTCTGCACTGTACTGCGTTGTATTTTACTGAAGCACACTGCAGTGTTGTTACGTTACACTGTAATGGAAATAATTTGACCTATTTGAGATTCATGTCTTTTCGCAGTCTATCTTCAGAGTCCGTGGCTTAGAACTTTTCTGAGGAGTGAATAAAACTCTATTGCCTTTGCCGGCTTCTACATAGTTTGGAGCGATCTCCAAACTACTTCATTCTGTACTTAAAGTTTCGGTATTTTTGTTGTTTCCCTTTGATTCCATGGACGGTTGTCTTCCATTCTTGGAATATTAAATGATCTAAGATTATCCGTAAGTATCTGAGCACCGAACTGAAGACCAGACCCTAGATTTTTATTTTTAGCACTTCGCAAGTAAATAAAAATAAATGCAAATTAATTTTCGACCTTAATTAACGCACGCTCCAAAAACTTGCTAATTGCTGAGCCAATTTGAATATTCAAAAGCTGACATCGGCACGTAATTGATAGTTAAATATTGACATCACGCACTGACTAAAATTAACCATTACACAATCTCAAATCAAACGTTTTTGCCCTTGATTCTAGTCACTGAATAAATAACAGTACAAAGTTTGAAAGGTATAAAAAAGTGAATGATCTTTGCGTTAAAATTATCATCAAGATTCAACACGTTGTAAGAGAATAAATCATCAAAACTTGACAGAATATTCATAGTACAGCCCTCAGACTAATAAGTACAGCCCTACAAGTTTCTTTTGGCGTGTGGCCAAAATCGGAACTAACCCGGCGCCGCCATCTTGTTTTTTCAACACAAGTCACAAAACAATAAACTGCACAAGAGTATTCCCGTCTGAGCACCTTTTTGGAGCACCTATGCATCTAGCACCAAAGGTATTCTCAAATTTGGTGCTAAATGCATAGGTGCTCCAAAAATAGGTGCTCAAACGGGAATACTCCTGCATAATGTTTACCGACAGCGCCCTTCGAGCTTCGACAACGTCTTTCGAGCGCCAAAACGATGGCGCTCCTAAGTATACTGAGTCAACTGTACTTATAATAACTTTAAAGTAGGGCGATAGGCGATAAAAAGAGCGAATGGTTATTAATAAAATAATATGATATTTATTTTGCACTGCTAATAGGCCTTATTATATTCAATTCACTATGATTAGCTATTTTTCTTGATTGTATTAACATTTGAAATATAAACATTCGCTCTTTTCATCGCCTTCCTTTAAAATTATTAGAAGTACAGATAACTCTGTATACTTAGGAGCCATCGAAAAGATCCTAGTAGCAGTGTAAACACGACTTTGATTCGATTTTGTTTTTTTTTTTTTTTGTTTTTAGGCAAATCTAACGTTTGATAACATTTAGGCTTATCAAATAATCAGGAGTATTCAAGTAATCATTTGGGCTTGTGGCTAAGTGATAACAGCCACACGGGTCGATCGATCAGGTTAAGCTACGCTTGCCGCGGTTGGTCCGTGAATGGGTGACCGTATTTACATACCAAGAGTCCAAGACCCCTCCGAGCCTCGGGTTCCCGGCTGTCATTCGTGGATCTTTGACAATGTCTGACAACCAGTTTTACCAAGGGGTATTGTATTACCCATTAACTGGTTTGTGGAGGCCAGATAGTCGCTCCATGTAAATTAGTGGTATTCAGCTGCATCCGATTAGACTGGAAGCCGTCCCCAACATAGTTGGGGGAATGCTAGGCAGATGATGATGATTCAAATATTCATTACAGTGATAATCACAACGGTCAACCGCCTCTAGTTTTATTTCAACAAACATCAATTTAGTTCCATATTAAAAACCTATTTGTGCAAAATAACCAGTTTTATTAATTACCTTCCTGAATTGCGATAGTTGTACGATCGTCGACCGGTCTAAAACCTGTATGTGTGCTATTATTTAAATTAAACGACTTTCTCACGTTCGTTGTGGCAGGAATAAATTGTCGTGTGTAATATTTAATTTTCTTCTGATGAACTCGATAGATAAATTAGAGCGAAATTACGTTGGATTTTGATTAGTTGCACGACTTGGTGTTGTTAACTTACAGGTAATTACACGATATTGGTCCTTTTCCGGACATATTAAAATTGGTAATAAAAAAGTTGATTGCACCACATTTACATACCTACATAATTAACGAATTGCACCATGTATGATATGATAATTCATTTTTTATGTTATTTAATATATTTAGTCATCTATAATTTGTTTTTATTTACATATATTTGATTGTAGCTTTGTAAGAATAATTGCGTTATAATATTCTAGGTACTATTTGTTTTATTTTATTTATTTATTTACTAATTCATGCCTGACTTGGTTTCCATACCTACGTCTTTTTCGGGTGACCACTGAAAAACAGTGCTGTGCTGTGGGCCCCCATAGCACAGCATCATGCTGAGTGGAAGCCTTCTTGTCACAGTCATGGCGTGCCAGCAGCTGCCGACTTTTGTTTTGTGCTCGTGATTTGTTTGTTTTATTTTTCTTTTTGTAAAACACGAGTTAATTATATTTTTGTATGCACGTGTTTCTGTGACAAATAAACACATTTTTCTTTCATTATTTCTTTCATAAGATAGTAAATTAGTAAGTAAGTACCTACGTATATAATTTTATTTATTTAGAATAAACCTAGCAAATAGTGTGTAGAAATAGAGTATATAATGTATGTGTATGTGGGAGATAACAGGAGATCACGAGTTCGAATCACGTCGGGGTAAACAATGTGAGAGGTGGGTAGGAAATTAAAATATGGTATTAATATTGTAAAAATAATAAAATATATTTCGCCTATTTTACTTGACAGTCAATGATATGTCATTGACAGTCAAAAGCAAAAAGCAAAATGAAAATAAAAATCATAAAACTTCTTTAAAACTAAATAGAATGACGTTGCTTTGCTACAGATAGGTACTATGCTACACTTACTAATGTAGTCAAAATGATAATGGTGCCAAACTTTTGTCACAGTAGAAATATGTACTTTTGTGGTCAATTTCAATGTAAGTAAATAGGTAGGACCTACCCAGTTATTTTGATGAACAGAATATTTAATAGTGGTGTCTTAAGGACAAAGAATTACAAGAACACAGAAATCTTAATTAAGATTTCTGTTTTAACATTTTCGCCGCAAATCAGACACAATTGCCCTGAACCTTATGTGGCTTATGGGACGGCGTAAGTGTTAAGTATCCCCAGAGTTCCTTCGTAATATTAATTATCACAATGAGCTCCTTTAAAATTACCACGCTCTATAGAAAATCACCACGTTTTACAAAAATATCACCCAACTCGCTACTATTCCTCTGACCTTATTTAGTCTTCCTCCCAACTTACTTATGTATGGTTTACACAGCTGAACATCTGCCTATTTTGCAGAACCAGTGCAATCCCAGAGATGCAAAATTTATTTCAGCCGTCGAGAGCTCCGAAGTAGGCTTATTACGTAGCTCGGATTCATTCAACTCGATTTTTAATTGGCATCCACTATCCGTAGTAAAAATTGGCTTGAATTGAATTTCTCAACATTCAATTCCACGATGTTCCCTTCCCGTTCGATACTCTTTTACGGTACGGATTCCCCACCGTGCCTTCGTCCTTATAAGGGGGAGATTACTAAAACACTTAACACTAATAACTAATAAGCCATTTATCTTATTAGCCCCGTAATCTATTAATCGTTGACACTTTAATCGAGTAACTTCAATGGCAATCGATATCTATTACAGCCAGATAATTCTAATGGAACCGAGTACTAGCACATTATAAAGGCGAAACCACAGTTATAACGCTGAGAATTTATTAAATGTAATGTAGATAGTACCGATTTGATAAATCGACTTAGCGAATCTAATCGAGTCACGATTAGGCCAAACTTTAAGATGAAACTTGACTTACAAATGCAATGTAATTACAGAGCAGAGAATATAAACAGTAGCAAAGAAATCGAAAGTATTTCGGCGTAGACCGTATCAAAAATAGTAGCGGCTACTGTGCTGTTGCACACAGATAAAAAAAAAACATCGAGTTACATGAAGTCATGAGTAATGTCCGTAATAAAAGTTACTGTAAGTAATCCGCTTAAGTAATATCGGATGAAAGTCATTTTGTAGTTCCGAAAGTAATATTTTTTTTAAAGCAGTTTTCTGTGAGAACCGACCTCTCTCTTTAAGTAGGTATTAAAAAGTTTTTAATATATTTTTTGCGCAATTAATCAAGAAAGAATTTTCTACGTCAGGGTCCTACTTGCATACGATTTTTGCTGGGCTCTGCCGACTGTTTCGTTTTCTTAAACCTGCTGAACTAGCTTGATAGAAAAAACAACTCGTGAAAGATAAGAGTTTTAAATGGAAATTCTCGATCTTAGGAAATGAGGGAGAAGTGAGATGCCCAACCGCATCCTTCCTTTTTATTAAAATTTAATCTATGCTATATAGATAATAATAAAGCTGAAGAGTTTGTTTTTTTTGAACGCGATAATACCTGGAACAGTCGGATTTGAAAAATTATTTTTGCATTTGATAGCCCAATTCTTGAGAAAGGTTATAGGCGGGCGATGCGATGCGACGCAGTGGATCGGGGCCGAGGAATTTTATAAAAAATGTGGCTGTTATTTTAGTACATTGTGTAACATAATGACTTTCACGCCAAGGAAGTCGCTGGCAGGAGCTAGTATTGCTAGTATATATACAGATAATTGCGAATATTGGTTCTCGTTTCAAAGCATCAATAGGTACAATACAGTACAGTAAGTAAGGAAAAAGAAAGAAAATTACTCAATAGAGAATGGCTTGACTATCTTTATACATAATTAAGTGTATCACAATAAAAGAAATGCTTATTAAAAACTAAAAATAAACCAATACAAATGAGAACTTTAGCATCAGATGAGCAAATACCGAGCTACTCTTATTGGACATTGATAGAATCGATTGTCACCTTTCGAATGAAACAGTGACTACAATGGTGAAAGCTAGTCTATTGCTAGATACTAATAATAATAATAAAATAGTTCAAATTGTTCGAACACGAAAAAGTAAGATCTTTGATTAAAACAAAAGAATCGGTTGTTCTCGACTCAAATGACTTATACATACCTAATATCGCTAATCGATTCTAAATTCGTTTTCGCGTCTTAGATAAACAAAAGCCGGTAACAATTTTAGCGCATTTTCTTTGTTTTTAGTTTTCGAACTTTAGACAAAAGGAACTGACAGTTCGTTAAGATAACTTTGTGTTAAAACAAACCGCCCGTTGCTAACGTTATCAGTAAAGGCGTTAGCGTGATTTACTTAAATTAAGTAGATAGTAAAGGCTTTCTTCGAGAATAGCTTTTTTGCCTGCTTTACTTTTATAAGTAACTGGTATAAGTGAAAAACCTATATTATGTACTATACTGCCGTCATAAGGAATAAAGACGTATCTGACATTTTTTTTCGAAATATACTTATTTACATATTCGGAATCAGCAAAAAAGACGCCACCAGTATTTTTAAATTGGTGTAAACATAACGAAAACCTAATAATTCTTACTATTAAAAGTCGCATCTGCCTTTGTATCTTATGGTTTCAACAGGACAAAATATTTTTTTTCTCCATTTCAATATTTTTGTAGATACCTACGTCCTTTTTCGTTATGGCGTCAGTATAATAACAACGTGGTAATATTTTGTTTGGTTAAATATTTCTTGTTTCTTTTCATTTTGCTTAGATAAACGATAGGATAATAAAGGGTAAATGGTTAAGATGGTAGATGAGCAAGCAGCTTGCATTCAGTGGCGTTTCTAAAAAAATAGTGTCAGCTGTCATGCCAGGCATCAGTAGGGGATTTTCTCCGTTTTGGCGAAAAACACTCCGGTGGCATATTTTTTTCTGGAAACAATTTACACTGAGGCTGATTTGCTAAATAGCTCTCATGGGATGAACTTGAAGGCGCATTATTAAATATAAGCATTCACCTGTCGAAAACATAATTGCGGATCGATCACTTCTGGAGAAATGAATGCATTGGATGGGTAACTATTAACCAACCTGTAATACTGGTGACGAACTTTTTGTAATCTGTGTATGTTTTAGTATTGTTCTCAAGTAAGTGACATATGTCTTTATTGGGAATAAAGTTTCTTTAAACCGAAACCGAAAACAAAGAAAACTAACAAAACATCACGCAAATCGTCATTCACCTCCGTTTCCAAACACCGCCACTTAAAGTCTTGGTGTCGTAATTTATACAAGCGACGGAATGAAAAAAAATACTTGACGATAATTTTAAACTAATAACCGCCCAAATAGAATAAGTAAAAAAAAATCAAATACATTTATAAAAAAAAAAACAATATTTTTGTTTAACCTAAAACTTTGTCACAAAAAAACGTCATTAGTGGCATCATTTATGTTTGCAAAAATGTAGCGAGGTATATGCATATATTGAATAATGCACCTTCAAGTCCATCCTATATTTTTTTTTAGCAAAACAGTCTGTGTGTGATTTATTGTTTTCAGAAAAAAAAAAACATAATTATGTCACTAATGATGTGTTTTTAGCAAAAACAGAGAAACACCCAGTAACGCCAACTGCCAAACAAACTAAAACTTCTTTGTCTATGGCCTTTGCAGAAGTTTTGGAGAATTTAAATTTAGAACTCCGCACAATGCGTCCGCTAACAATAGTCAGGCGATCGCGAGAAAGGGAAATACGTAATTTTAATGAGTGAAATGAAACAGCACTATCAGGTATGCGGAAAAGGAAACTAAAGGGTTCAGTTATTATTCTTCGATGGTGAACAAACACCTGCCAGTTCATGCAATGCTATTAAGTGGGTTGGCTGTTCATATTGATAACGTGTATGTGTATGCAATAAATTTTGTAGGTACTAGGATCGAGCTGACAGGTAGACGCCGCCGGATGCCTTCGTTTAATTAAGCCGTGTATGAGATAGTCTACGTGTTCTGTGGACAAATACAGGGCTCCTTAATAGGTCGGTAATTAACAGCAGCTGTTTCGTGATGAGGGTTTAAGGTGCTATTAACTATGCGATCAAAATAAGAATGGGACTGGCCTTAAAATGGGTCGTGCGACTCTTGCTAGCTTCACATTTGATGTGTCAGCGCATTCTTCATAATATATGTCTTGGAATTCTCAAGTGTTTCAGCTGAAATTTGACAGCTGTCAATGAAGTAATTCTTTCGATTATTGATCAATTGATAGTACTTAGGTTGTTTGTTTTGAATACATAATCAATATTATGATGTTCTACAATGGTTTCCTTTGCAAAAAAAAAGAACCGGCGATGTGCGTGCCGGACCACGCACAATGAAGGGTTCCGTAGTTGGTCGACACTCGTAAAGGCTTATTTTGGGTGCATGGTGCATCACTAATGGAAAGAGACCACGTTGCTCAGGCTAACGTGAAGTTTTTAGAGGACTAGCTGACTATTCTATCTGGCGAAAAGTACCAGTACTCGCGGCGTTATATTATGGAGAAATAATAGATAACAACCAAATAGGTATTCATTTAATCAGTCAAGTGGTTCTAAAAATATCGTTGATGACGCTTTTATGCTACCTTCTTTACGCATTTTCGTCTAGCGAAATAACCTACCGACGTGTGATCTGAAGCAACCGAAAGGCCTATTTTTTATAGATACCTAAGCAGGAACCGACCTACCTACTGGGAGATAGCATTGTAAAAGTTAAGCAGTGTCTCCCAGCAGTGTGTACCTTCTCATGATTGTGTGTATTCTAAATAGTGTGGACTAGGCTTTCGTAGAACCAACATAGCTACCTAATATCCCGCGTTAGTCCATACTGTACCTATCGGTTAGTGTCCCCTTTCTATTTCCGGGTGTGACACATAGATGTATCATTTATGGACGACGACGTAAATATAATGATAAAGTAGATAACTAACAAGTACTTAAAGATAGTCACAATCCAAACGATGACAAAAGAAAAACAAATAAATGGGAACTCATGGGAATCTCTGCAGTTGGCAGCGCCGTTTGCATAATAAAAATAATACCATAACTTTATTACTCTCTGCCATGGGAAAGTCACACGAACGGGGATTCTCCGTCGTAGATAGCTATACTTACATTTATCGTAAAATAAAAAAACCGGCATGCGATAACGTTGTTTGTATAATGAAAAATCTAAAACAAACTAGGTACAATCGGATGAAAGTGAAAACCTAGGTATGCGAGGCCGTTGAGAACCGTGATCACGTGAAAAAAAAACTAAGTTGAGCTAGGCGCTCTGAAACGACGCGAAAGTAAACAGATACAGTAGGCAGTGTAATAAGAGGTAACACACATTTTATCGAGTTCATACTGCAAACAGTAATCTTAGCTGTCGTCATTATCGCTGTCGACGATAACGTGACCAGATTATACGAAAAAACAATTAGGTATTAAAAAGTATTAATTAACAACACTATCAAGTATGAAATGAACCCTCGTATGTTAGCATGACTAGGGGGAGGAGACCAACCTGCTATCCTCAGAACTGCACGGTCGGCCGGGTCCAACTGCAGAATGGACAAAGGTTTGTCCTTCGCCCATTCTTTCAAGCTGAAATCGTTTTCAAATTCCATTTTTCTGTCATCCAAAACACAAAGTCTCGCGCGAACTCTCGCACATACTTGAATCGATCACAATTCACAACACTATCGTCGAATTATGCACATAACGAACATTATATACACAATATTACGAGCAAATAACAAGTAAACAAAACGTTACGTTCATTGTAAAATGAAAATCGATAAACGCTAGCAAGGATACGACAGCAAGTGCGTATCCGACGACCGAAAGAAACACTTGTATAATTCACTATTATGCAACACTTAAACAATAATAACTAAACAGTTACTAAAACAAATGCAAAATCGATTATTAAGGAACTCCGGTTCACAGGACGGAGTAACAACAAACTGTTTAGAGGTTATCAAAGCCGCCAAAGCATCATACACCGAACCGGCAGGCAGACATGATGCGACTGCTTAGTTCTTTCAACTGCCGCTTCATAGCGCTGCAATCGCTCAGCTGTTTTCACGCATGCTCACTTTAAATATTACCCGACTAAATAAATGTTTCTCTTTCTTTGTACAATTTTCCCATGACATTCAGCACTTTTTAATTTTGTAGCATACCCATTGTTTATGATGCTTTCACTGCCATCTATACATTTAATCAAAACTTCTGTTTGGAATAGTATTCAATAGATGGCAGAGAACAGAATTCCATTTTCAACCATTTTCAGCGGTGTTTCTTCAATAAATAATGTTGCCAACATGGGTATGATTTATCTACTCAATTTATACGTAATACGAAATCTTTAGCATGGATTCATAACATGCTTCTAGTAGACCCTCCAGTACTTGAGCAAACTAAGTAGTTTGTCGAAGGTGGACCATCATATCTAGCTGTTTTTGTTTTTTAGTGGCCTTGGGGAGTGAGGACATACAGGCTGAATTTTTTAAGTGGGCGTGGATGGCCAAGTTCGAAAGTATGAGGAATAACGAAAAGTAGGTACCTACTCAAAGGAGTCTTGGGCTTGATTTTGATGAAAACTAAAACAGCATTATTGGATTTTTGAAAAATTAATATTTCTAGCCAGGGGTTGAACCCGTTGATTTTGAAAAACAGAACACACACTCTGTATCATTACACCATTCGATAGTGTCGCTAATAATGATCGAATTCCGGGAAGTAATGACATACGACAAACCAAAGGAAAGAGCTCATTGTTAACAAAATACTTGTTTTATTTTTCTTATGGTACAGTCACGAACCGGGGTTGTTGAGCCACTATCTTATCATATTAACTTGGTTGTGTTACACAAATGCCGCCCGTTTTTCGTTCTTGAAATGTCACATGTCAAATTTCACGGGTGGAATTCGTGTAACACAACCAAGTTCAGATGATATGCTAGTGGCTCTTCAATCCGGGTTCGTGACTGTACCTACCTATTAAACCTTGATGTTGATTTCTCAAAAATCCAATGATGCAGTTTTAGTTTTCATCAAAATCGTGCCCGAGACTCCTTGGAATACTTTTCCAAATTCCTCATAGTTTATGATTTGGCCATCGCCCGCTAGAAAACTTCATCTTGTATATTGTTGTATTAAGCTTCCCTTGTTTTATGACTACTGTTTACAGTGGCGTATTTTAAGATCACACACATACACATCTCACTAAGGTACCCCGGACCAAAAAGGTTTTCCACCCCGAATTTTGACATAAAGCCAAAAAGCCCCTAACACGACTCACTGTCTGAAAAACCTTCGCTACCACGGTAGTGATAGTGATCTAACGGTGTTTATACAAAAAAAAAAAATGTATGCGACAACGAACGAACCGTGCTCGAAAATTTTGAACACCTCGGTCAGATGACGTAGCTCTTAAGTTAATTCTAAGTCCTGTCAACCTTTGTATACAACGCCATTCGTTCAGTAAACCTTCATCTGAGAACATGCTCTTTCAATTTCCAAACCTTCTGAATACCTAAACACGTTAAATGCTTTATCGGCAAACGACCGTTCATGCCGATAGATGAAATAGAGGTTCTTTTGTGACGTATCTCTGTGTTATAGTCAAATATCGAAGCTCCAGCGCAAGAGTTTAGTTAGTCAAACCTTACGTTTGACAAGAAGTCTTATTCAAAGTAAAAGCCAATATCGAGTGTCAGCCTTTCTGTAACGAATTTTTGTTTAATCCTAGGAGAGACCAGAGACCTACTTGGACAGTCAAACACCGAAACACAATACAATCAAATCGTGGTTTGACCTGTCAATCCTAAATTAGGTACTGAAAAGGTTTCATGCAATGGGCAATCGTATATAATATGACTGGCTGACATTCTATCGGTCAAGCAAGTATGGAACTGCCTTTTTTAAATAAATAAAAAAGGTAGTTCGTGTTTTTGTTTTACGGCACAGTTCCCATTTATTATGATACTCTTTACTCAGTTCGGTCTGAGCGGTCTGAGCTAGAGGATAGGCAGGGTAGGTTAAGGTAGTGCGCGTTTTTCCGAATATTGTATCGTTTCAACTTTTAATTACAAATTAAGTAGTTTACTGAGTTACTACCTCTCATTGGAGTTTTTCATGAAGTTTAGTTGTAGTTTCTAAACAGCTACTTTGACAGATTCTACCTCACAGATAATATTATCATATTTCCGTTTATTCTTAATATGTAATGAAGACTTGTTTTTATTCAAATTAGCAATTTTCTGCATAAACTTCGCGATTAAAGCTTCTTTATCCACATTTTTTGTCAAAACACAGTTTGATTCACTTATTTTTAAGCTTCAATACCCACACGTTCATTATAAAAAAATCGAATAACAAATGAATTTATTGGACGGCTGCAAAGAGTTAGGCTAACTTGTATTGGCTTGTTGTTGTGTTGGACCTGTTTAAACTTGCAACAAATGCAAACGTTTGATGAATTTGCCTTTGTCGCTTCTAGCTTAGACTAAGCAAAGTCTGAAACAGATTACTTGATTTTGACATTTGACTAAAAAGAAAAGGTACTTCTAGGTATGCCTAAAAATAAAAATACATCAGTCAAAGGCAGAAATTGAAATCTATTTCAGTGTTTACTGAAAGGAGTTGGCTAAACCTAGGATAAGCCATTAATTTCGCGAAGAGGCTACATATCGACCTTTGACTTTGAAATATGCATAAAAGATTAAGAAAAAACAATTCAATTCCTTTTGTGTTTGTTTCTCATTGCATGTCGATGGCGATTATTATTGCTGACAATAACAGAAACGCAACATAAACATTAGAAAAAAATAATCTACTCGTATATTACCCAATGTTGGGCTGGTCTGGCTGGTCACACCCTGGTAACCATGACAACAAATCTGTCAAACTGCCGCAATGTTTACATTTTGAAATCAAAACTTCTATCTCATTCATTATAGATTTATCGGTAATATAACTGTAAAACTAATCGAATAATGTGTAAATATGTGGTGAAAGTGTATTTCAGTGGTTTAAGATTCGTCGTTGGATGATAACAAGTGGGAGAGATTGAAAATGTTCGCCAAAACTTTAATCGAAGTTTTATCAATAAATGGGAGAAAATTGCTTTATTTTGTCCTGAATTTTATTGAGCCGCTCTAGTGACCTACTTTACAGCATTGTCTTTGTGTTATACTCATCTTCTTGTACACAGAGGTATAACTTAGGCTGAAAACCCTTTCCTTTGTCTTTTTATACTTAATTATAAAAGTAAATAAAATGGCTAAGATTGAGGATTGTGACCTGGAAAGTTGACGATGGATGAGCATATTCCAAAGGTATTATTAGTTTTTAATAGCAATGTACTATTATCATTTACCATAATCCATAATTTTAATTCATAATCAGAGCACTATAGTTTACCTTTTAGTAGTTTCATACTAATCACTTGTGAAGAAAACTAAATGGCTTAAACCCATTTATTTCCAGCAAACGAACTACGGAAGAGTATCAAAGAAATGCACCGTCCCCTCTCCAGAGAAGCTAACATTCACAGGCCAATTTACAAAGAAACACAAAGTGTTTGATATATCGGCACCATTGCAAAGAGCAAGCATGCGTCAGGATATATTGGATATTGTTGCAAGGAAGACCGAGTCGAGGATTGAGGAGAATAGAGGATTTGTTGATGATAATCCAATGTATGAGGATCCTAGAGACGTCATTGGTATGCACAAATTTAATTTATTTTTATTGCTTGATTTTGTGTCTTTTGGCCATGAAATCTCTATATTTGTTGCACTGTTTTCATGGAATGAGAACATAAGCATCAGGGATGTTGCAGATGCGGATTTTTTAACATCCGGGGATGCGGATTGTTGGTCAAAGTTTTTAAGGGAACCGTCAAGGCAATGTTTTTTTTTTTGCAAATTGCAGCACTGTTTCATTGTATGTTAATCATAATTCAATTCGCGGCAAATACAGTAAAATATTTACAAAATTACTATTATTTAAAAATCTATTATATGGCTCGAAATTATATGTGTTTGAAGGATTTATGGCTATTTTGTGAAGATGTGATGAATTCGAGTTTAGAGTTTATGATTATAATTTTTTAATAAGATTTTATTTATATTTACCCTTTGTAACCCCCGAGCGAAATAGAGGGGTGTTATAAGTTTAACGTGTGCACAGATATTATAATACTACGTACAGATACCCAATCCCATACAAAGAAATGACACCTCCCTAAGTCTGGCTATTGAGCTGGCTATTTTTTTTCCCTTCAATTTTTAACAGATGGCTGCATCAGCGACTCACTAATTACCAGATACTGTAGTTTTACAACACCATCTAGGATTCAGCCTAGATACTAGGTCTTATCGATGCTAGGTGGCATCGATACTACTTAGATGGCTATATCGAGATAACTATAGATTCTCCATCTCACATCGAGTATGACGTCGTAATCGTACCGTGCGCTCAAGGAAAAGTACCTAATACAACAAAAATTATCTTGAGTTGGCGTAATTGTTTCATTAGTGTGATTGAACTAGACATTTTTTAGCTTTAGTAGAAGACGACGTGTTTGCGAAGCCAAATAATTATGTTTTATTTTCATGCCATGCGGCACATAGACTACATACATTATAATTCGTGCAGCTGTAAATGCGTTTTTTCCTAAACGCTTTAATTTTATTACTGCTTTTGTCCGCGGTAACTTACCTACTAAAATCTAAGTGGTCGCTATGCGAATGTTACCATAAGTCATGTTTCATGTAATGTTCATGTTTTTAAACTAAGGTCAGGTCGGGTAAGAGGGACACCGGGGGTAGAGGGACTAGAGACCATAACTAGTAAACTGAAGCGTTTATGACTATGAACTTTCCGTCGATAAAACAGTGAAGGCGAAATAGTTTGAACGGTTTTCAATAGATGTCGCTACGTGACTCAGAAGCCACAAAAAATGAAGACACGTTTGACAGTTGTGAATTCGACTAGCATTAAGTTAGCACGTTTTTTTGCGAACCAATATTTTGGTGAAAAAAGAGTGTTGGAAATATTTTAAATGTAATGATACACGGAGAAAACTGTAAGTATTTCTTTTTATTAATCATTTCAGTTTAAAAACAACTAATAATATGAGTTTCTTTCGCTTGAAAATCCTAACCTCCAAACACAATAGCTGGGGTAAGAGGCTCACTATTCACGGTGAAAGAGGAACATATGTTTCTCTTCCCCCATGTCAGGGGTGACCAATATTTTGAATGATTTTAATGATTTCATTTGAAAAGAATTGACCGACTGTTCTGTACCTACTAAAATTTTAAATTATAACTAAACTAGAAACTTCCCGCGAGTTCGTCCGTGTGTAACTTAACTTTCCCGTAAATTGCCGTTTTATCGTATAATTTATAGACTGTGTTACCCAGGGACAATGCAGCATTCTATGTGTTAAAGATTTTTTTAAATTGAGCCTGTAGTTTTTGAGTTGAATCATATCACAAACAAATAAAAAATCAAATCTTTTCTTTTTATTATATTATAATAGTTTAGATAAATTAAGTTTCGTGCGTTTTGTATACGTGCCTTTCTTTTTAATTGTAATATTTTGTTGTTGTTTGACTGTTGCAGGAATGATATACATATATGATAAAACATGCCGCGAAAATATATAAGAAAATCTGATAGAAGCAGATATGATAATGATAAATTAAGTGAGGCTGTTAATGCAGTAAAAAATGGAACAATATCTGCATACGCCGCATCAAAACTTTATAATATACCAAGAACAACAATTGTTAACCGTGTATACGACCGCAAAGGTTTAAAATCCAAAACTTTAGGCAGGTCTACTGCATTGGCCTCAGATGTGGAAGAAACGCTTGCGGAAAATCTCCACGTAATGGAAAAATCAGGGTTTGGGTTAACGCGCAAGGAAGTGATTGAATTGGTTGGCCAATACGTGATTGAGAATAATATTAAAACTCCGTTTAAAGATGGGGTCCCTGGAGAGGACTGGTTTATTGCTTTTAAAAATAGACATGGCCTTTCCGTTAAAAAACCCCAGGCCGTTGAACATGCGCGTAAAACTGCATGCAGACCTTTCGTGATCTACAGTTACTTTGATTTATTAGAGAAAACTATTGATGAACTGAGCTTACGTGATAAACCATCACATATTTGGAATCTTGACGAAACCAGCTTTAGCAAGGACCCGAATAAATCAAATGTTGTCGGTCGTCGAGGCTATACGTCTACAAGAACCATTGCTTCTCCAGGGAAAACTAATACAACTGTGCTTTTAGCATGCAATGCCGCTGGTGACAAAGCTCCGCCGCTAATTATATACACAAGAAAAAATATCTGGAACGAATGGGTTTCTAAAGATGGGTTTTTTGGAACCGTTTATGCTGCGACTGAAAATGGTTGGATGGAGGCGACAGTATTCGAAAATTTTTTCGAGAAAGTTTTTTTGCCAACCGTTGAAAATAAACGCCCTATTCTCTTGCTTTATGATGGTCATTCTACTCATGTGGGAATAAATATTATACAAAAGGCACGAGAAAACAACATAACGATTTTAAAAATCCCACCTCATACGAGTCATCTATTGCAGCCTCTGCATCTAGCGGTAAATAAATCGTTCAAAGACAAATGGGACATAGCGTTGGTCAAATGGCAAAGACTGAATGTCGGCAAGGTTTTACCCAAAAAAGAGTTTTCAACTATTCTTGGCCAAGTGTGGACTCAGATAGACTCCCAAGTATGTAAATCAGGCTTCCGTAAAGCAGGGATATACCCAATAAATAAAAATGTCATAGCTGAAGAGAAGTTTGATCCAGTTCAGTTAGCAGAATGGAAGAATGGGAAACAGCTAGAAAAAACACAAAATCAGCTTGTTAAACAAATATCCCCTAAAAAGTTGAGTGAAATCGCACTGACTGTTGTAAATGAAATATATATAATACAGCAGGAAGTTCCTCAGTGTAATTTAATAGAAGCGTCACCAAAGTACGTTTTACACAGCGAAGAAGAAGCTGCTCCATTGCTCATTATTGAAAATGTTCAACAGCGTCCTAAAGTCCAAATTCTTGACAATCAGCGTGTATATACCAATGTCACATTTGAAGAGTTGCTTCTGAAAATGATTAAACCTGGAAAACCATCTTTGACAACCAAAAGAACAAAAATAGCGACAGGCGCAGAGGTCATCGCTCATGATCTTGTGTACGAAAGATATCAAAAAAGGAAGCAGAAAAAAAAGAAAAGTTGAAAAAGCAAGAAGAAAAGAAAGCAAGTAAAGAAAAAAAGAAACCAACGGCAAAAAGAGCGAGCACAAATAATAAGACAGCAGAAAAAAAGAACGGGGAGGAAAGGTGTGAGAACGGAGGTATTTATAAGCAGACTGATATACAGGTTTCGGGAGTGGATATGGCATTACCAGGTCCATCAGGTCTTAACAAAAAGAGAAAAATTAAAAGTGAGTCAAAAAAGAGTAAAACCATAACTTCTACAAAAAAAATAATTCGACGAAATAAAAAACTCAGAAAAATATCATCATCCTCATCTACCAGCATATCTGATTGCATGAGCGTGCATGAGGATTCTGATATTATAGATTTGACTGATGAAGAATATGATATAACAAGAGATTTATACAACAACGAATTTTCACAAAATTATGAACCCTGTAATGAACAAGAGGATGAAATCTTTAGCATATATAAGAAAAGCAATGTGGTGAAGAAAGTTGGTGAGAATTTGGACAAGCAAAGCAAGGAGACAGTGAATTTTACTGAGAAATCAGATGAAACTAATATGGTAGCAGGAGAATTTAACGGCGAATGGGATGTGCTGACAGAAGTGGAAAAGGAAGAGTATTGTGCATTTAGTGACCAAGCAGTTACTGAGGGGAACAAGGTGATACATGAAGTCAGTGGAATACCGGATGAGAGAAAGGATGTGGTGGAAAAAGTTTGTGATAGTTCATATGAGAGATATCAGACGGCAAAGGAAGTTGGTGAGCGATCGCGTCAAAGGAACAATAATACAATGACAAAAGAAGGTAATGACAAATGGGATGTGAAGAAAAATATACAAGAGGAAGAGAATTATAAGAATTATAAAATAAATGACAATGTCTTGATTCGATACTTTATCAGGAAAAAGTGGGTGTATTATGTAGGTTACATAGAAAATATACTTTCTGGAAGCGATACTAGTTATGATATAAACTTTTACAAAACTTACAAAAAGCCACTGAAATTCAAACTCGCTAAACAAGTAGATCGTGATACTGTTTTAGAATACTCTATAGTCAAGAAAGTTCGCCTGTCTCAAAATCCTAGAAATTCCAAAGAATTTATTTTGGATAAAGAAGATAATTTATATTTTTCTTAAATATAAAATGAGGCGCTGTACTCCAATATAATTGATTCAAGTGCCTTGCTTCAAAAATAAGTTCACATATTTTATAATAGTTTTGGTGTTATTTTTTAATAGTTTTGGTGTTTTTTATAATAGTTTGGAGTGTTTTTTTTTTTGAAGAATTAAAAGACTGATTCGCAATGTTGATCTCGTTACATAGTGCCATTGTTATTTTTAAAGAGTAACTAACTAGGGAAAACTATTTAGGGAGAGACTGTTTATTATTAGGTACTGTTTGTATAATTAAATAAATATAGAATTATTACTTGTCGACTTCTTTTTAGTTTGCCACCCCTGATCGAACCTGTATGTCCCTCTTACCCCGAATTGATTTATTCTTCTTTTTCATTCCAAACGATACCTTATTTCATCGACATTAAGATCCAATATTGACCGAAGCAGTTCTACCTACAAATTAACGAACATTTAGCAACGAATATTTGAATTCAAACTCCAATCTTAAGAAATACAATGACTGTCCCTCTTACCCCATGTGAGGGGGAAGAGGAACGTTTATTTAATCTTGACATTTACGTCAATATCGTCGTAAGAACTGTTATTAGCGTAATGACATTTAGCCCACGGGAAACTAATACATAAAGGCAAGTTTTGTGTGTTTCAAAGATCTTAAAAGACTTAAGCTGTTCTTCCTAGCAGTCAAAATATTTTACTGAAAATGAAGTATGTTTCTCTTACCCCACCTGACCTTATATTATCTACTCAAAACTATAAAATTGTTTGTAATCTAACCGGTAATAATGTTACTGCGGCAAGGAAATGAAATTAAATAGGTAAATAGGTACTATGAGTAAGAAGAAACAATACAAGTAGGTACAAGCTATGGTATGAAGTACCTACCTACATAAATAAAATAAAAACGAACGGAATATTTTTATAAAAATATTTTAATACTTCAATCAAGTACAACATAACAATACTGCACTGATAGAACGTTACAAAGTGATCAGTAGATAATAAAAGGTAGGTAATAAAAACATGACATGAAAACATTTGTGTCCCCAGCAAATATCACACCGTAGAAATATTATACAGTAATGTGACTCGGCTCCTGTTCTCGAAATAATTATCTACAGCCGCGCGGTACGTAAACACGCGATAGGGCTGCCCGCCTACAGGTTTTTAATTTTATTCTACCTACCACCATCACCTGCTTGAGTTGTAGTTTTGTGATTGTAAATATTATATTTTTTATTTAAAAAAATAAACTGCTGGCCTTACAAACTTCAACACCTACCAACTTAGCCAAAATGTAAGGAACAGCTGACGAGTAATTATAATATCTTTTTTCATCTCAGCTTATTAACGTCCTCATTACCTACAGTACGGAGCAACTCGAAATAACAATTCTTTTCGTCACCCATCCGACGTCGAAATGCTCTGCAATCGATACTTATAATCAACCATCTCATCGCATGTGCGCTACCTACAGCAATCAAATTCTCTAACTACCTACTACAAAATCTTATTTATAAAAGTAAATTATAATGTAAATCTTACTATGTCTTTACATACCATTTATTACTCTCATAATCATTTCGTAACGATATTTCATCTAACTCATTAAGTAGCTAAGTACATATTATAAGTAAGTAGATAGCCTAGCTTAGGAAACTATCTACTAGTTTTTTTTAACGCGAGCTTAGGTGGGTCACTCGTGTGTCACTTTTTTCACCCTATCCACTTATTTATTTATTAATCTTGATTCTAGGTATTTAACTCGGTGGAAAAAACGAAATACCTCGTTCCGACCGTTTGTATGAAGATAAAATACTGTATGATATTTCTACTGTGGCTAAAACTAACAAAAAATGTAAGAAAGAATTACGTTGGGGAATCCCCAACGTATCGTCTATCGTCGTTTATCGTCGGGGTAAAACAAAGAATACGTGACACATACAGCTATTTTCAAGTTTAGTGCCTATCAAATTATACACTCCCAGAGACGTGCTTTATGAACATAAGAAATAAAAACTTTATTCACATTTTTGACATAGAAACATGTGACAGTTGCCTGTTTTGAATTGGAACACTACGAAATGTCATATAGTCAGAAGACCACAAAAGGATTCCTACGGTCGCGACAGCTCATTGGAAGACATGTCCGACTAGTTATTATAAGGAGATACACTTATGTACTTATTAATAAAACAACATGGGAATTGGTTCATTATTTTCATTATGTAGGCAATGATCATGTATGTAAAAACTAGTACATATCGGAAAGTCTGTTTTTGTTTGATTGACACTTCGGTTTAATTAGTCTATGAGTTCTTTATGCCCCGAAGATAGCGAGGTCTGGGAATCCCTTTTGCACGAGCGGGCTTGTTTCGTCAAAGTTGAATTTGTTGTTCATACAAAATTAAGACTTATTACAACTGACGAAGAGATGTTATTATTGTTCATTGTTTCCGCATATTTTAAGACACAACGGCAACGACGGATAGCTGCGTGGGCACATTCACTTGTGTTTAGGGTTCCGTATCTCAAAAGGAAAAAAAAAAACGGAACCCTTATAGGCTCACTTGTGTGTGTGTGTATCACAGCCGATTTGCTCCGAATCCAATAGGACGATTAAATTGTATACACGTATGAATATTTGTGACCCAAACACGGAAGTGTATCGTAAATAAATGAATTTTGAATATGGGGTTCAATTTTGGGGCAATTAAGAAAATTATTAAAAAAAGTTTTGCAAACTGTACCGTGTGACATATCAAATTAAAGGGCTTACTGCTTACTGCTGTGGCTTACTGTGAAGGTCTCAAATATATATATTTTTTTATAATTTTAAAATAAATTGTTTTAAAGTTATTTAAGAAAATAGACGAAAATTGACCATTCCCCCTTATCTCCGATTAGAGCATATTTTGAAATAAAAAATACTGAAAGTAGTTATATTATACCTATAGATTACAGGAAAACTTATAAGAAGTCTATGGTCTTAAAATAGCATGATACATCTCTCAATATTGTGCGTACAAACTTACATTTGCACTTGGAATGTCTCCCATATATTCCAAAAGTCGGAATGTCTCCCATACATTCCAAAAGTCGGAATGTATGGGGGAACATATTTTTCAACCTTGGGATAAATTTATCCAAACAACGGAACCCTTCACTGTGCGTGGTCCGACACGCACTTGGCCGGTTTTTTTCTATTCCGTGGTGATAAAAGTGACGACAAGTTTAATAAAACGCCATCTATTGCAAATAGCTCTAAAACAAAATGCTTGACAGAAGGCTACTTTGAACTGTTTATAACATACTATTTGGTTCGGATTGAAGTAAAAGGCTTAATTTATCGTTTTTGTTGAAAATACATGAAATATGAGTGTAAATAGATAAATCAACATTAAACAAGGAAGTTTTGATTTTTACTAATCTTACTTCAGCCAAAATCTGTCGTTTAACGCCTTTTAGTGATTGTTAATTTCATAATTGTTACCTATGCTGCCATCTATGAGTTTTTTTTCAGGACTAATTATAATTTGTTCTAGTTGAGACCCCATGACGTGTGTATCTGTGTATCTATCTGTGTGTGGCATCGTAACTACCAAATGATTGAACCGATTTAGATTTTTTTATTTTGTTTGAAAGGTGACTTAATGATCGAGAGTGTTCTTAGCTATGATTCAAGAAAATGTATTCAGCCGTTTGATGATTATCTGCTCTTTTCTAATTGATGAATGGATGTGAGCATCTTCCACAGGTCTGATTAAGTCGAAATTTGGTATTCTGTTACATCAATGATAATAGAGTAACATAGTAACCTTTAACTGATGCTGCAGCATTATCGGAATTTGCAGGATACCCAAATTCCTCACCAACTTACAGCAGAGGTATTGTGTTTGGGCTGGTTGGTAATGGTTAAAGATAGATGGCAATCGGGGTCTGATAATGGAGTAGCAAATAAATGAGGGTAAATTTTTGTTGGGGACTTTTTAAATTTTAAATTTAACTTTTATTTTGGCCACCCACATCTGCATCCTCATGAGCTCCACATTAATTAATACGGATGCGGAGGACTAAATAAATGCAGGGGCTCCGCAATTGTGGATGCGGCTGCGAATATCCGCAACAGCCCTGCTTAGCATGATCAATATTTTATCGTTCCTTGTATGTAAACTTGTAAAGACCCAGCTATGGTAAGATAAAAAAACAAGGCAGTTATTAGAATGTTTCTGTCAGGTACTTGTAAACATTAAGGAGACTACTAAAATAGCTGAAATGCTAAAATAATTTAAAACAGGATTATGTAAGTATAGTGGATATTACATACATTCATAAACTCACGCCTTCTTCCCATGGGGGTAGGTAGAACGCCACCTGCTACGTTCCTTACTTGGGAACGAACTTCCTTATGTTCCTAGTGGGAATCACTATTATTGAAAATATCTCCTCCACCTCATTCCAGCGGAGAAACCCTCAAAGCCACCTAGAAAGCGGACCATCCAAGCCATAGCGGTTTCATCTCCCAGGTCTACAAAGGAAGGCAAGTCCCTACTCAAGGAACAAAAGAGGAAACTAACCAAGAAGTATGAACAACTTATCACTTCATTGATGGATAGATGTGAGGACAATGTTTTGCAGGTAATGGCTTAATCGGGTTGCGGATGGTAAACAAGACACAATAGAAGTTTTATCAATTGCCCGCGATAGTGTTAATATGTAGTTATATAATTATTATCACTCTAAAGCATTTAATGTGAAAGCGTCAGGGTAGCCCGCGAAATTCAAATATTCTTACCTTTTTTGCAATTAACAAGTCAGTATTAGGTTGTACGTTGATCAAAAGCGGCCGTAACAAGTATGTATTTACATAATTATAATCATTAAAGTGATCAATACAACTCTTCAAGACCAGGTAATCCTAATGAATGACTATTTCATGAAATCTTGACATTTGAGGATTATACTAACTTAAGGAGTTGTATTACTGATTCTAAAGATTATATTTCCGTAATGATATATTTGTTACGGCCGCGAATCATACTTTATTTACAACTTAATACTGGCTTGCAAATTGCAAAAAACTTAAGATAATTTGAATTTCGCGGGATACCCTGACGCTTCCTTCTTAATGAGATGCAGTAGCAACGTATTTTAACATATTTTATTTTGACCAGAAAAGGTAGCAGACAAAGATGAATGGAAATGTATGGGGAGACCTTTGCCCCGATTAATATAGGTTAAAAAAAATATGCGCGTGCATCACCGCACACGTGCGTGATAGAATAGAAGTGAAATTTCTTACAAAATACGTACAGAATAAGAGAAATTTAGTGTGAGGGACAGAGAGTTATCTCTCTTCTCTCTCATATAAGTGACGCGTCCTTGAAATTTCACTCTCTATTCCCGTCCTATTATCGAATCGCCACCCAAGAAGTTTCCCTAAAAAAAAAGGGAAACATATTTTAGAATAAAGGTCGTCACGCTCGTGTCGGTGACACTGAATCGGGTATACTCAGTTCCAGTCGGTCGGTGACGCTGAATGGTGTAGGTATATTCGGCGCTGAAACGCGTACCTATACTCGGCTCCAGTCAAGTTTTCACTTGTATCGTATGGTCACGCACACACCCACTTTTTTCCTCTGCTATACTTTGTCACCATTTTGTTAAGATTTTGACTCGGCCATCATGATATTTATCAATGAATAAATAAATGATTGTATTTCACATCCACAGCTATCAGAAAAAGACTCCCAAATTGCCAAATTAAAAGAGAAACTGAAATCAGTGCTAGAATACAACAGACTTTTTGCTGAAGAGAATGACCAGCTCAGAAGTCAGCACGAAACTCTTGTCAAATATTCAGAAGAGTGTAAGAAGGTCATTAAAGAAGAGAGGGAGAAGAGTAAAGTGTTGCAGGAGAAGGTTAAGCAGTTTGAGTTGCCTGATAGAGGTGAGGTTATTTTTTTTTTATTTGAGATGGTTTTGCTCTTGACTCTAGTCTAGGTCGGAAGCGACAGAGACAAAGTCGACGATGGGGTGAGCTTACCCAGAAGAAGCCTGTTCACTCTCACTTACACACACTCTTACTTACTTGTTCTTTAGAGGTGAGGTTTCTTCTATTGACCATTAAAATGGAACCTTTATAGGACCACTCGTGTGTCTGTCTGTCTGTCACAGCCAATTTGCTCCGAATCTAATGGACAGATTTAGTTGTTTAGTGTACACTGCACATTAATTTATGTGCCCCAAACACAGACGTGTTACGTAAATAAATGCATTTATAATATGGGGTCACTTTTAGGAGACAAATAATAAAATTTAAAAAAAAGTTTTGCACACTGTACTGTGTGACATTAAATGAACGGGCTTACTGTGAGGGTGTCAGGTAATTTTTTTTTTAATTTTAAAATAAATACTTTTAAAGTTATTTAAGAAAATAGATGATACTATGATGAAAATAGACTGGTTATCTGGATAAGACTGGTTGTCAGACTTTCGGGCTTCTGACGACCCGTAACGACTGTCAAAGATCCACAAATAACAGCCGGGACAAACGGCTTAACGTGCTTTCCGAGGCACGGAGGAGTCTTGGTATGAAAAGTTGGTCACCCATCCACGGACAAGCGTAGCTTAACCTGATGGATCGACCAGTGCGGCGCAACAAAGCTATATGCATGAATACTGATCAAAGGAAATATGAATATGATAACGAAATTAAAAAAAATACTTTAAACAGCATTAAATATGTATTACAATAGGGATGATGACTAAAAAATGATTTTTTGTCCGTCATGTAGATTATTAAAATATATTGGACACGTATTTTTTCTTTTTCTACGTAATCAAAAGATTACGGCGATACATCGAGTTAAAATGTAGCATGACGTCACGCCTTTGTAGATTTTATACGTAGAAGTGACGTAGCAAGCCCCCACTCCCGAACTTTAATGCGAGTTATCTAAGTAATTTTTTATTAATATGATAAAGCAAAAAATACGTGTCTAATATTTTTTTATTACCTGACTGACGGACTAAATAGAATTTCTTTTTTTTTATCCAGGCATCATCCCTATTGAGTTGACTGATTCTGCCTCGTTGTTCTAGTGCTCGCAAGCGCTACTGCTGAGTATGAGGTCCTGGGTTCGATTCCCAGGTCGGGCAGTGTTGTTGAGTTTTTCTATCTGGAATTTCTCAGTAGCAGCCTGGAGTCTGGGTTTGTTCCCTTTTGATGGCAATAGACTCGCCCCCTATAACATGGGACTTATACATAACTGGCGAAATGTGGGTGTACTATACTGCCGCTGTAATGAAAAAGGACGTATCTATACAAATATTGAAATGGAGGCTGGCAGGCTTCTTCTGGATAAGCACTTCATCGTCGACTTTGTCTCTGTCGCCTCCGACCTAGACTAGAGTCAAGAGCAAACCTATCTGAAATAGAAAAATTATAAAAAAAAAATGGAGCAAAAATTACATTTGTAGCATCTTTTATAAATAAGAATTATTTATTAGGTTTTCGTTAAGTTTACGCCAATATAAAAATACAGGTAGATGAAGACTCGTATTTCGAAAAAAATGTCAGATACGTCTTTTTAAGGGTTCCGTACCTCAGGAAAAAAACGGTACCATTATAGGACCACTCGAGTGTCTGTCTGTCTGACCGTCTGTCACAGCCGATTTGCTCCGAATCTAATGGACCGATTAAGTTGAAATGTAGTACACGTATGAATTTCTGTGACCCAAACACGGACGTGTAACGTAAATAAATGAATTTTCAATATGGGGGACCCCCATTTTTGGAGGTAAAAAAAAGCTTTGCCAACTGTACCGTGTGATATATCAAATGAAAGGCTCTCAAATATGTTTTTTTTATAATTTTAAAATAAAATTATTTTAAAGTTATTTAAGAAAATAGACGAAAATTGACCCTTCTCCCTTTATCTCCGGAACTACTGAGCCTAAAATTTTGGAAAAAATACAGGAAATAGTTCTATACCTATAGATTACAGGAAAACTTATAAGAAGTCTATGGTCTTAAAATAACATGGTAAATCTCTCAATATTGTTCGTACAAACTTACATTTCCAGTTGGAATGTATGGGAGAACATGTTTTTCAACTACAATATTAAGTTTGTTCTTGGGATAAATTCATCCTAACTACAGAACCCTTCATTGCGCGTAGTCCGACACGCACTTGGCCGGTTTTTTTCCTTATGACGGCAGTATAGGTCCACCTCTCCATAACTTTTCGAGGATTTCAGGCGTGATGTTATGTTACGATTGAATTCGACAGATCACGAGTCGTCAGCGATACCGTTGGTATTAGTATGCATGAGTTGCAGCAGCCGTCAGATCATACTCAACCAGGCGAGGGAACACAACTCGCGGCTACAGAAGGACATGCAGGCGCTCAAAGATGTTTTGTACAGGTACTTAGTTTTGGGAAGTAATTAAATAATCCACACGGTGGGTGCCTGAGGATGGACGGCGCCGCCGAGCAGGAACAGGAAGAGGTGGCGGGATGACCTAGACGCGTACCGCAAGGGATGGATCGAGGTGGCCCTGGAAAAGAATGCTTGGGAGGATTTGGGTGGGGGGGGGGGGGGGGGGGGGCTTTGCTCACCAGTGGGACAATGTAGGCTAACATATAAAAATAATAATAATTGAACAAAAATGGTTGAACAACACAAGTAATTGAATGGTTTGCCGTTATAAAAAAATATTCGCAACAAAAATAAGCTATTAAATCATTTGGACAGCCAGCATACAAAGGTTTTGCTTGCGATAAATAACAACAACATTATTTAAACAAGCTTTCATTATTCTGGATATCATCTAGGACCAGAGTCTTTGTAAAGGCGAATCAAACGAGCCCAAACTCGATAGGGTTGTGTCGTTTTTTTTTTACTGAGTTCTGTGGCCACCTTCCCGCTCCGTCATTAGATCAGCTCCATTGAATTGTCACCGATTTTAGACACTTGTGCTAAAAGCCTGTAATTGGGCGTCGCAAACGAGCCCAAACTCGATAGGGTTGTGTCGTTTTTTTTTTACTGAGTTCTGTGGCCACCTTCCCGCTCCGTCATTAGATCAGCTCCATTGAATTGTCACCGATTTTAGACACTTGTGCTAAAAGCCTGTAATTGGGCGTCTTTGTTTTTCTCGCGGCTATCAAACAAATCTTTTTTTTTCTATCACAGAATTGTGTAGCAAACGAAACTTATTTGACATACCTATATATCTCTAAACTCGATCTGAAATGAGACATAAGATGTGTTAGAAGTTAGAAGTGTGTATTTATTAGGTTTTGTAGGCAATTTTTGATTCCTAGGTGCAAGGTTAGTATTAAGTTGTCATAAAATAGATATTTAAGAGCGTTTATTCCGCGCGGGCTGGCAACGTCGCATTTCTACAGGTTTTTTTTTTTTCTTATTTATTTATAGAGGCTTTTACGCATAGCGTATGTCAGTCCCATCGTATCCTAAACAGTTGTACATACTTTCACAAGACGTGGGCCATGAATTTGAACAAATCCTTCGCTTCTTCGCCATTTGGTTGGGATAGAATTGTATGGAACATGCCAACATCAGTTCTGTTCAAATTCAGGTACCTTACTAAATTATTTCTACTGGACTCATATTGGACACATTCCATCAATAAATGTTGTAGGTTCTCGACAACTCCACATTCCTCACAAATTTCTACAGGTTTTTCGTGATTATTTTAATGCATTTAAATCAAATAACATTGTTTTAATACACTTAATAAATCGTTGGTATTTATAAGTATGTATGCTATTGTTTTACAGTACATTGGAAATACCTCAGAAAATTTGACAATATTCTATAAATTTGATTTAAATGTATTAAAATAATCACGAAAAGTCTGTAGAAATGCGACGCTACCAGCCCGCGCGGAATAAATGCTCTTAAATGTTTTTGGACATTTAAATATTCGGTGCACCCGCCTCCACCCCCCTGTGCACTGTGCAGTTCGCGTGTAATTCGTATTAAAAAAAAAAAGACAGCAAAAAATAAAACCGACTTCCAAAACAAAACACTACAAAGTGAAAAATAACTTTAATTCCGGTAGTCGGTGTCTTTGGTTTTGTATTTTCGTGTTTTGCCACCGACTTCCGCAATTAAAGTTACTTTTCACTTTGTAGTGTTTGGTTTTGGAAGTCGGTTTTATTTTTTGCTAAAAAGTTTTTATTTTTAAATTTTTAGTTGTGGTACCTACCCCACACGAATTCGAACCTGCTATATAAATCAGTGATAGGAAGTTATTAAAACATCATCCAGATAAACTAAGTGGGAAAAATACGTACTATTGAAGCTAACTCAAAAACCACCCAAGCAAAGTTAATAAAATTGATATGGGACCACCTTGGAGGTACCCGTTTAAAACAAAAAATGTATTTTCTAAATTGGTCTATCCGTCTTTGAGTAATCGCGTAACAAACATACAAAAAAAAAGAAAAAAACATACAGACGAATTGAGAACCTCCTCCTTTTTGAAGTCTGTTAAAAAATGTCATTTTGGGTAACGCACGGGATGGTGTCTCATGTAATTAATGAACGCCCCATTTTGCTTTACATCAGTCGGCTCGTATCTATTAGTATGATTAGCATCTCAGACTGGCAGTTAATCTTAGACCTACAATAATTCTGTTTCAGACTGAACGTCCAACTGTCTCGTTATCAAGAGCGCCTACGCACCAACATACAAACAATGGCGGGAGACAAGCCCGAACCTGTGTTTAAACCGGGAGATGCACTAGACTCTCTGCTTACCGCCAGCTTGGGGTATAAAGGTAAGAAATATTGTTTAAGAAAGTCCTTTGCTTGATATAGGACTCCCAAGCCCTCTTCTTTTTGTCTTAAGAACGGCCATAGGCCTTCTGAGCCTCTACACTATGAGCTGAAAGTGCCCATTCTGTGATATAAGAGAATAAACGTTCTTATATTTCCTCGTGTGCGGTTTTTAATTCTGTTTACCTATTACGGTATACTTTATTTTTATTATAGGTTCATCGTCTTCACAAATAATTATACTGGGTGGTTGGGACATCAACGCGCAATCTGTTACCAAAAATTCCGTACATGATTCTGGAATTTCAACGCAGGTGGCGTTGAAATATTTCGTCGGTTATTAAAAAAAATGTAGCTGTTACATACATTCGCACTTTTGTATGAAACAGCAGATTTTTTTTTAATAACCGACGAAAAGTTTCAACGCTGGGTAGTTCAGAATCATGTACTGTATCCATGGTAACAGGTTGTGCGTCCTTGTCCCTGCCAGTATGATTAATGTATACAAAATATTGTAAAACATTTATAAATTATAGTTAAAAAAAAACTAAAAAACACGCTTTAATACCATTAAACTGAACTAAAAAGTAAAAAATAAATTCCAATATAACAATAAAGTGATTAACTTGAAAATTAATGTCATTGTAAAAAAAAGCGTGGGGTGCTCGATATTAATTGTTGTATTTTTATTTATTTATTTATATCTTTATTACCAAAATATCTTACTATTTCTAATTCGAATTACAGAGTTAGTGTAAGAATGTCGTACAAAGCACCCCACGCTTTTTTTTACAATGATATTAGGTTGGGGAAAAAGTCTTTTCGCATTATAGTATGTATGAACTTGTAATAAAATCTCTTTGGCTATACTATTTGTATCTGGCTGGTTTTGGTATCATTGAAAGTTTAAATTTTAAAGAACATAATTCCAAATTCAAATTAGGAAAATGTGTGATTTTCATTTGTTTTTCGTACCGTCAAGATGAGTGAATCTAATGAAGAAATTCGATACATTTTAAAATTTTACTACAAAAAAGGTAAAAATGCAACGCAAGCCGCGAATAAAATTTGCGATGTTTATGGACCTAGTGTAGTGTCTGTGAGAGTAGCAAAAATTTGGTTTAAGCGTTTTCAATCCGGAAATTTTGATGTCAAATATGCACGTCGCTCTGGTTGCCCTATTACGGATAAAATGGATGCCATTTTTGAAAAAGTGGAGCAAGATCGGCATATCAGTAGTTACGACGTAGCTGAAGAACTGGAAATTGACCACAAAACAGTTTTGGCGCATTTGAAAAAAACTGGGTAGGTACACAAAAAAGCTCTACATTTGGGTACCTACCTCACGAGCTCACTGAAAGAAACCTAATGAACCGTGTACTCATTTGTGATTCTTTATTACAACGTAATGAAACCGAACCATTTTTGAAGAAGCTGATAACTGGTGATGAAAAGTGGATCACGTATGACAAGAACGTGCGAAAAAGATCGTGGTCAAAGGCCGGTCAGGCTTCATAGACTGTGGCGAAACCCGGGTTAACTCGCAACAAGGTGATGCTGTGTGTGTGGTGGGATTGGAAGGGTATTCATTATGAGCTGGCAGGACCATCGATTCTGAACTCTACTGCGAACAACTGATGAGATTAAAGCAAGAAGTTGAGAGAAAGCGGCCGGAATTAATCAACAGAAGGGGTGTGGTTTTTCATCGAGATAACGCTAGACCTCACACATCTTTAGCCACTCAGCAAAAATTAAGAGAGTTTGGCTGGGAGGTGTGAATGCATCCGCCGTATAGTCCTGACCTTGCACCTTCAGATTTCCACCTGTTTCGGTCTGTTCAGAATTCTTTAGGCAGTGTCAGGTTAACATCACGAGAGGACTGCCAAAACCACTTGTCGCGGTATTTTGACCAGAAGTCCCAAAATTTCTATAGCAATGGGATCATGTCCCTACCTACAAGATGGCAAAAAGTTATCGAACAAAATGGTACCTACATACTTTAGTTAAATGTAAACAACTATATTAAAAATGTTTTGAATTTTCTTAAAAAATGCGAAGAAACTTTTTCCCCAACCTATTATTAATTTTCTCGTTAGTCACTTTATTGTTATATTGAAATTTATTTTTTACTTTTTAGTTCAGTTTAATGGTATTAACGAGTGTTTTTTAGTATTTTTTTAAACTATAATTTATTTTTCATTTTTTAGAGCCGAATTTCCCAAATAAAATTAATTTTATAATTATTGTATTAAAATTTATTTTATAATTATTAAAAACACAGCGGGTTCTCCGCTTTCGCAATACAATAGTTACTTAGTTAAACTAGCGACTTGCCTCGGCATCGCCCGGTATTTATGACTTGACAAAACATCGATACTTCATTATTATATGTAAGCTTAATATTGATGTATTATTTGTATAAACCTTTTTGTGTGCATTCTATAAATGCTGGTAGAAACTGTATCAAAATCCGTTGCGTAGTTCAGAATAACGTTGAAAATGGCGAAAAAACAAATTGTGGTTCTTTTCCTTTTTTTTCGCATGTTACATTGAAATATTAACGAAATAATCCTTTGGAAAGAAACAGGTTTCTTTCGAATTTTGTGTTTTGAAAAATTTTAAAAAAATATTTTGTTTTTTTTTTTCACGAAAAAACAAATTTCGACCCGGCTAGCTCCCCATCCCCTTCTCAACCCCCTATACTAAGTAATTTTTTTTTTAAAACAACGAAATATTTTCCATTTCTTTCATATTTTTCGGTATTTTTCGGTTTTATTGAAAAAAAAAAGAAACTACTACTGGCACATTTTCTTGGAACTTTCGAATAAAACATTGAAAAAAACAACGGAATTGGAAAGAAACGGGAATTTTTCGGTTTTTTCAACGCTAGTTAAGGACAACAATGTGGTCTGTATGACCAGACAGACATGAAGAGACTTTCATATAAAATACCTATAGATGCAAATAATACAATTTAGAACAATAGCGGCTTCGGCAAACCTGATTGCGCAGGGGAATTGCCTTTTTCAATAGATGTTTACCTTAAAAGTAATAAAAATTAAACCAATTTGATCCTGATCAGGATAATAGGACAAAATTTTTAAATTATTGTATTGTCATCGAGCCCTGATAAGTGTGCAAAATTTCGAATTAATCTGACCATTTAAAGTGGGTAAAAATCGAGTTCATAGATTCCGTTACATACAAATATACATACAAAGATACATACAGGTGAAGCCAATAAAAGCGTGTTAAAAAGGGTAACGGTGGAGTTTCTTGACCATTCCTCTCCATACGAAACTACCTTTTGGAAGGGGCAACCAAAAACAATTCTATTTTCTTGTAAATTTTGATGTTGAAAAGTGTCTTTTATGTGCCTATTAGAAATAAATTATTTGTCTTATGTGTATGATTTGTCTTTGTGTTGACATACCTTTTTCCAACCATTTATTTTACTTTAGCGTCCATGATGCATTTTTCATCTATGGTTGCCTTTTTTTTTATTTGAGATGGGTTTGCTCTTGACTTTAGTATAGGCCAGAGGTGACGGAGACAAAGTACGATGGAGTGAGGTTACCCAGAAGAAGCCTGTTCACTCTTAACTTTGAAGAGATTAGGATTATATGCGTTCGGGAACACAGACGCAGGTAGTGAGTTCCTCTTTATTGTCGTGCGCATTATGAAGGATGTTTGGAAGCGCTTAGTGTGAATTGGTGGAATGGCAACTAGGTATGGATGGTAACTTGCAGTGCGCCTAGTTGTTCGATGGTAGAAGGGGGTCAGTGGAATGAGGTTGTGGAGTTCCTGAGCACACTCACCGAAGTACAGTCTATAGAAGACCGACAAGCAGGCAACCTTGCGGCGATGAGCCAAGCTGTAAAGCTTGGCATCCACCAGGTGTACGTCGCCAATGAGCCTCTTACCTCTGCGTTTCAGTGAGTCAAGCGCAGCAAGTTGGTATTTAGCTGATCCATCCCAAAGGTGGCTGCAATACTCCATGCAGGATCGGACTTGCGCTTTATAAAGGGTCAAAAGCTGTCCAGGCGTAAAGTATCGCGTCACTCTGTTTAGGATGCCCAGTTTTTTGGCCGCAGTTTGGGCTTTGTGCTCGATGGTAGCGCCGAAGTTGAGACTGGATGCTTGTCAATAAATCATAGCTACCATGAAGTATTGTATTTTGTCGTCTATGGTTCCCAAGAAAAATGGTTGGAAAGAGCATAAGTGGAAATAACATCAATTGGAAAAAGGATTTGTATGTTGCATATGTCTGCCAAATTTTTTTATGATATTTAATTTGCTCATTTTCAAAATTAACATTGTATGTTTCAGAAACATTGAACACAGATGACGGGCAGTCTAAAAGCGGTCCTGAAGAAACGCCATACACTGGCAGGACGGTGGATCTTTCTGGACTACTAAGCGCGCAAGCACTAGGTAAAAGCTTTTTCATTATTAACTAGCTGTTCGTGCCCGGCGTCGCCCGGGTGAATACGAGTATCACGTCTCTCTCTATCTCTAGTGTTATAGGCTGTGTGTTGTATGTTTTCATACAAAAACACCATCCAAATTTCCGACAGTTCCGGTGAGCTTTCAAAAAAAAAAAACTGTCATACAAACCATGTCCTGTCAATTACAAACACAACAAAAAAAAAAAAAACAGCCAAGTGCGTGTCGGCCTACGCACAATGAAGGGTTCCGTAGTTGGGATGAATCCCAAGAACAAACTTAACTTTGTAGTTGAAAACATATTCTCCCATACATTCCAACTGCAAATGTAAGTTAGTACGCACAAGATTGAGAGATTTACCATGTTGTTTTAAGACCACAGACTTCTTGTAGGTTTTCCTGTAATCTATAGGTATTGAACTGTTTTCTGTATTTTTTTTTCAAAATTTTAGGCTCAGTACTTTCGGAGATAAGGGGGCGGGGAGGAATGATCAATTTTCGTCTATTTTTTTAAATAACTTTAAAATGATATATTTTAAAATTATAAAAAAATGTATATTTGAGACCCTCACAGTAAGCCATTTCATTTGATATGTCACACGGTACAGTTTGCAAAACTTATTTTTATGTTCAAAATTCATTTATTTACGTTACACGTCCGTATTTGGGTCACAGAAATACATAAGTGTACCAAATTTCATTTTAATCGGTCTATTAGATTCGGAGCAAATCGGCTGTGACAGACGGACAGACAGACAGACACACGAGTGATCCTATAAGGGTTCGTTTTTTTCTTCAAATACAGGTTAGGTTAGATTGCCATATCTACAGCCGAGTGATGTAGGTATAATGCTTAAGTCTCTTTTTTTTATTTGAGATGGGTTTGCTCTTGACTATAGTCTAGATCAGAGGTGACAGAGACAAAGTCTACAATGGGTGAGCTTACACAGAAGAAGCCTGTTCACTCTAACATTGAAGAGATTCGGGTTGTAAGCGTGCGGGAACACAGACTTGCGCATTATGAAGGATGTTTGGAAGCGCTTAGTGCGAATTGAATGGAATAGTAACTAGGTATGAATGGTAAACTGCAGTGCGTTTAGGTGATCTCTTATTCCAGGATCAAAGTGGTATCTGCCATTAAACTCGATAGCATGAATATAATCTTGTAGCAGCTAAGCTGATGTGCGCAAAATTATAATGCACTATACCTTCTGCCAGATAACCTTGCAATAAAAGTCGTTGACACCCTCAAGCAATGTATTCCAATATTTCAAAACGATACGAAAAAATGTTAAGGCCGTGTCGCTAGCACGATCAAAACAAACGTATCGTGGTAAGAGGCGTCCTTGACGCGTGCACGTGGCGTTTTTTTTGTTTGCATTTAAGTTTCGAGACCTTTTTTTACAAGTGGGGTTAACGACTTATTAATTTAAAATTATAATTTATAATAGAAATAGCGATCAATAATAATAGCAAGAATAATTAAAATGTTTAAGTATTATTTAAGTAATGTCAATATACAGATGTCATAATAATTATAGTAAATAAGTTTTACATTTTATCTACACTCAAAATATTCATTGATGGAATAAAAACATTTCTCACACAACCAGTTCTTCCTTTCTATTAAATTCTAAATCTGTAGCACTTGTACATTCTTCAGCTAAGTGGTTATATATTTTGACAGCCATGGTATAGCAGCTTTTTTTTTGCATACTTTTAGCCTATTACGCGAGACTACTAGTGACTGATGTGCTATTTGTTGCACCCTTGCCTGTTGTAAGGTATATCTGCTAAAACTATTTGATTGTAATTGTAATATAACTCTGCCGCCGAGCCGGCGCTATGGATAAACAACGTGATGTTTGTAATGTAACTAGAAAATATCTTATCATATCCACAGCCCCACTCTTCGACGCATACCAAGAAAACCTTCAAGAGAAGGAAACCCTAATACTCGACTACGAAAAACAATTCGAAGTAATAAACAAAAAGTCCAAACAAATCGTCAGCGAAAACAAAACACTGACGGATAAACTGAAGAGTTTAGAAGAAGAGTTGGTGGGAGTGAGACAGAGCTATAAGAAACTGGTGGTCGAAAAAGAGACGGCAGATATTGAGAAAGCTACGCTTGTGGAGAGAGCTGAGAGGGCGGAGTCTAAGTTGAAGGAGGTTTATGAGATGTATGAGGATAAAAGTAAGTGATATTTTTTATAATACTTGTCAAGATGCTACCTGTTAGGGCGGGCATACACATGCCTGTAGCTTGGACAAAACTGTGCAAGTAGCTTGCATGCCGTTGGTGGCGATTCTGTTGTACACAAATTAAACTTAATTTAGGCTATTGCTAACTTTTTCTCTCTAATAAAACTAGAAAGAGACGGACGTAAATTAGAGCTGTCAAATTTAGTTGGAACTAATATTTCTATATAAATTCAGACGACACGTAAAAACATGTCGACTAAAGACACGGTGAAGCGCAAGACGTAAATTGTTTGACATCTCTAACTTAGTTCATAGCTATAGTCGTCCTTTTCTCGCGCTGCTGAAAATATAGCGATTCTCTAATTTTAATTTAGTTATTGAACAAGAGAATCGGCACCATTGTGACGTTCACCAATCAGAAGCTATTATGGTACACAAAAATATGTGTGTATGGTGAAAAAAAATCCCGTGTACGCGATGACCACATTTGTTAGCAAGCGTTACTATAGCGGCCGAGCGCTGTAAGCAAGAACAGTCCTTACGGTGTATAGATGTTCGTTTATCCGATAGTACATTGGCATGCAAGCTACTTGCATAGTTTTTTTTTAGTGTATACCTGCCCTTATGGGTGAAATAAACTGATTGCAGTATGTTTAACTGAAAAGTGAACCAAGAGTTAAGTGGTTTGTTAGAAGAGAGATGTGGTCGTCAAAATGATGAGTGGGATTTGATTTCACGGTGTCAAGAAAGGCTCTTTAGGAAAGCACACCAACTTACGTATACTTTCATAAAATCGATGGTCCCTATTAACAATGTCGGTTCTGCAGGGAGACTACTGTTTAGTCCCTACTGAACAGTGGTCTTTTTGCAGAACTGACATTGTTAATATCATAATTTTTTTTTTTATCGTTAGGGCAAACTTTGAACTGCCCTCAGTTCAAAGTTTGTTTTGACAGTGAAGAAATTTTTTAAATTGTGAATATTGGTAAAAATGTATATCCGACATTGTTAATAGGGACCATCGAAATAACATTTCAGTGAGGTCATACGCCGGTAAATTGCAGACGCTATGTGTTGGCCACCGCTCTTCTGGGAAACCGTAACTTAATAACATGTTTTTCAAAATATTTTTTTTTGTCACAAACTAGTGACATTCAAATTGTCTAAATAATAGGTCTTTACATGAAATTGACCATTTTTGATACCAGCTAGTGTGAAGATCAATATCTTTCATTCTATTTAGAATTCCAAATTCAAATTCATTTTATAATACGGTATGACATTTTTTTTGGCTTCGCACGGTAGCATGAAATAAAAAAATCTGTTGTTTATTTGTTTTCCCGCCGTTCGATTTTTCTTCGAAAATCGAAATTGCGCGCTCTTTCCGAATACTATATAACGCAACACAGACAGCAACATTAACGACGTGTATGGACAAGATATCGCAAGTGAACGCCCGGTGCGATTTTGATCTCAACAATGAGCCCCGGGGAAAAATTTCAAATCCAACGATGTGGTGAAAAACGCCTTTAAAGAATTTATCGATTCCCGTTCCCAGGATATCTATAGCAGAGGCTTCCACGAACTTTCATTAAAATGGCAAAAGTGCATCGACAATATTTCTTTTAAAAATATTGTTTGACCATTTTGAAAGTAATAATATTATAAGAGGTTACGTTTGTCAATATACACGTACACTCTGCAATTTATTAAGATTCCCCAAATAGAACATTAAAAGCATGATCTATTTCAATATTATAGTAATTTTAGTTTGACGCAACAGTTTAAGCTATGCTTGCCGGGGTTGGTCCGTGGATGGGTGACCATCTTTACATACGGAGACTCCTCCGTGCCTCTGAAAGCACGTTAAGCCGTTGGTTCTGGCTGTCATTCGTGGATCTTTGACAGTCGTTTTGTCGTCAGCCCATTGCGAGTGTGATGTGCGCTTGGCTTTAGAAGTCCCATTTTGCGACCCATCGGTGTACGGTTTTTGCACCTTGTCTTCGAATCCGTACTGAATAGTAACCCCTGAACAAAAACGAAACGTTTAACCAACTATGTTATCGTTCAACCGTTTCTGTTGAGGAACGCTTAACCTTAACATTCTGTCATCTGTCAGGCAGGATGACATACCAAAATTTTCCGTTTTTTCAATTTTAATGTATTTTTTTTTAATCATCAAGTCTCAAAAGATTGCAAAGAATGTGCGTAATATGGATGGACTTATAGAATTATGGAGAAATGTTTTTACGTTGCGTGAGCGTGCGTGATCCATCGCCGCCCGCTCGATGTCCACCGCGCGCAGGATGGATGGAAAGCAGCACAAGAAGTAATTTTTTGCTCCGTTGGTGTAATTGCTGTATGGCGTTCCAGTGAGAGGATAAATAAATAAATAAATAAATATGTTGGGGTCGGCTTCCAGTCTAACCGAATGCACCTGAATACCAGTATTTTACATGGAGCGACTGCCAATCTGACCTCCACAACCCAGTTACTGGGTAATACGATACGCCTTGGTAAGACTGGTTGTCAGATTTCGGGCTTTTGACGACCCGTAACGACTGTCAAAGATCCACGAATGACAGCCGGGACCAACGGCTTAACGTGCGTTTCGATGCACGGAAGTCTCGGTATGTAAAAAAGGTCACCCATCCGCGGACCGACCGTGGCAAGCGTAGCTTAACCTGATCGATGGACTTAGCCACGAGTCCCTCGCTCGCGCTTGCGACCACGATAATGAAAAATAACGATAATAGGAAATGTACGAACGTTATGAAGGAGGATTTTTGCAAAGTGTGTGTGCACTTATGGCATTTGCCAAATAAACATGTTTTTTTTCTTTCTTTCTTTCAAAGCGTTGCGTTGTGTCCTTGGGCAGCCTGCTCCTATCTGTTTTAGCTGTAATATTCTTACACACGAGTGACATGTGGCAATAGCACACGTGAAACAACTACACGTGTCGGCATTTTATCTCTCCTGAACTATTTTGCAATCCACTGACAAAATGGCGGACGTGACACGCGAAAAGTGCAAGCGTCGCTTTAGGTCGCCGGCTATCGCCGACATGTCGGCGTGTCTACGACCGCCGTCGACACGTGCAGTTGCCTTTGCCGTTGTCGCTTGTCGCTCGTATGTAAAGAACACTAATACGACATCGTCTAAAACCAAAATCATTATTTCCAGTATCATCGATGATGCGAGACTACGAAACAGTCCACCGCGAGTACTTCACAGTAAAGAACGCTCTAGAAATAGCGGAGAACAAACTAGCTCAATTAGACGCCATGCGTGCACGCACTGTGCCCGCAGACATGCATGAACGACGACTGGACCATTGCAAAAGGTGCGTTTATGTCGACCTTCAATAATACCAAGAAATAAGGAAATTTCGCCATCTTTGATTTTGACTTCATTTTCGGTTTCAGCTCCCTCGAGAACCTTGAAAATGACCCCTCTAACAAGTTCATAAGTAACATATTTACTTGACCGCTTTCTTGGACTTTAATATTAAACCTCGTTTTCGGCATCAGCACCACCAAAAAGTATTTCAGTTGCCATGTAGAATATTTTTACATAGCAGCCATCTTTGATTTGTGAACAAACCTAAATGTCGTTCAAAAACGATTTAGCACGAATTCGCTTTGCTACAGTCTACGAAAACGCTCGTAGTATTAAAATAATGATGGTGCCTAGACTGCTAATCTGAATAATTTCACATCATTCAGAAAAAAAACCGACCAAATGCGTGTCGGACCACCACGCACAATGAGAGTTTCCGTAGTTGGGATGAGTTAATCCCAACAACAAACTTCACATTGTAGTTGAAATTCATGAACTCCCATACATTCCAACTGCAAATGTAAGTACAAACTTACATTTGCGCATGTCATTTTAATGACTATAGACTTCTTATAGGGTTTCCTGTAATCTATAAGTATAGAACTATTGTATGTATTTTTTTTTCAAAAATTTAGGCTCTGTAGTTTCGGAAATAAGGTCAATTTTCATACATTTTAACACGCTTTTTTCTTAATAACTTTAAAACTATTTATTTTACAATTATTTAAAAAACGTATTTGAGACCCTCACAGAAAGCCTTAGGTAATATAAATATTAGTAGTTAGGTAGGTAAATTTTCTTATTTGTCCCCAAAAGTGAGCCCCATATTCAAAATTCATTTATTTACGTTACACGTTCGTGTACGGGTTACAGGTAAATTCATATGTATACCAAATTTCAACTTAATGGGTCTATTAGATTCTGAGCAAATTGGCTGTGACAGACGGGTAGACAGACAGACAGACGAGTGATACTATAAGGATTCTGATTTTTCATTCACCTGCCTTTCATTCACCCAGATTACTAGAAGAGCTAAAACACCAGTACGGCATGGAAACAGAGCGCAAGTGTGAACAAGTGACCAAGATGACAGAACAACTGAAGGCGGTGGAGGATAAGTGCACCAAGGTGATGCAGGAAAACCAGGCCATGAAGGAAGAACTGGAGAAGGCGTTGAAGAATGTCCGGTACCATATTTAATTACATTATAACATCACGCCTGGGTGTACCGATGGGTTACCCCGCATCCTATTTGAAGCGATTGTCGCGCGAATACACGATCTTTCAAACTTTTTGTTCGGTGAACCTGAACGCGTGCTCGCGCCGACAGGGGGCGCTTTCCAGTTTTCCGAACAAAAGTGACATAATGCGCGCGACGCTTTTAAATAGGGCGCGGCCTACGGTAGTGTTGTACCTATAGTACACCCACTTTTCGCCCCTAATGTTTAATTCCCATGTGTTTTCGACATTTTGTAAATAAAAATGTTTACAGGTCTAATCATCGTGACCAATTACTGCAACTGCTAACACAAGAAAAGTTAAGGAGTTGGTTTGGGGATTGTCATTAATTTGTACTGATTTTTCATTTAAGGTGAAACATACAAAAAATAAAATAAATATAAAAAATACACACACAACATACATATATAAATATAAATACGGTCTGCTCGTGCCCATTTTCCCGCTAGATGGCGCTGAAGTCAATATTTTTAGTTTATTTTATTTTACGTGTAACTAGCTTTTGCCAGCGGCTTCGCCCGCGTGGATGTTGGAAATTATCCCACGGGAACCCTACATTATTCCGGGATAAAAAGTATCCTATGTGCTATTCCAGACTATAATCATTGTCACCACCGACGGTTGTTGCCCTATAGAGTGACCATCTGGCGATGTCGTACCAAATATTCTGGCGAACCAGAATATTATGGAGTCGAGCTACGTCGCCTCTATATCGAGGGACGAAAAGCGAGGCTCGGGCACGAGTGGGTACGTCAGACTGTCAGTACTGTCAGTGTGAGGTCAGTGTCCGGTAGTCAAATCTTGGGTACACTCTGGGTCAACCATGCTAGGGCATTGTCGTCCTCGCACCACATCTGCACAGTGCCCTCCGCTACCCGTGGGTATCCGCGAAAGGCGTGGTGTCGTCGCGTCAGTGTTAATTAGCATGTTCTCACGGTTAGTCTTGATGTATTCAGCTTCTTCTTTTGTCAGGAGAGGAGGGAAGCAGATTGCTACGGCCAGCCTCGCAGGAATGTCCTCCGTGGCCCGCGCGTATGTTCTCCGCTCCCCCTGAGCAGAGTGGACCCTCACACGTTTTGCGTCCCCTTGGATCGTACTCGGAGAAGAGTGTCGTCGGGGCGCTCGCTCTTCCGGTGAAGAGTTAGCGCCCCGACGACCCGGACCGCTTGGTCCTGGCTGTGGCTTGGTGTTGCTGGCAGGGTGTTGGTTGCCAACAACATCCTGTGTGAGGCTCCAGCCCGCTTTTTCCTCCTATCGATCGAGTTCGGTCTTGGGTTCTGTCATGTCCTGGGGTCGGCTGGCTACCCCGGCAGACTCTGTCGTGTGCGGGGAGTTTTCGCGCTGGGTATTCCCTACGCGGACTTGTCCCCGCCCACGTGTTTCCGCGTCCGGCCGCTTTTCGCGCTGGGTGTCCTCATCGCATACTTGCGGCTGGTCGCGTACTTCCTCGTCGGCGTCCGATCGCACTCCGCGCCGGCTAGTGCCTACGCAGATTTTGCGCTTTCGGTCGCCTAATTCTCTCTCCCGGGCCATGATTTTTTCGCGCTTTTGCCGCAGCAGGCGTACTTCATCAGTCGGGAGAGTGGTAGAGCTGCCAGGCTCGTCCTCAATCCCCGTCCCTCTCTGTGCGTGTGTTAGGTCGTCCAGCCTGACCTCGATCCTCCCACGTTGGGATGCCAAAGTGCGAAGCTCGCTGTCCAGGCTCGTAATGGGTGCTTGGTCTTGGTCATTGTCAGGGTTATATGTTATACTCTTCCTCACGATACTCGGTTACCAGAGGCTCGTGGACGGTAAGCATGGTGTAGGCGCGTGAGTCGCAGCCGGAGTAGGGTCTATTGGCGCGGTGGTCGCAGCCGTGGTCGGTGTTATTGACGCGTAAGTCGCAGCCTGGGTTATTGGCGCTTGTTAAGCAGCCGGCCGCGCTGAAGAGCGCGGAACCAATTTACAGTGGGGTGTTTATTGGTTAACGTAATTGTACAGATTACGTTGGAGGCTGACCGCCGAAGCGATGTGGGATTCCCCGGCTTGGCCGGGACCCACCTGGGTAGTGAATTTGTCCTACTGCTTCATGGTTGTGGTGGTGGGCTTTTTTGAAATGGAGGTTGCCCCTCCACTGGGAACGACGGGATATAGGGATGGGAGGGAAGGAATAGACAAGATTTTGACGACGTAAACAGTGCACTCTCAATGGTTACAGATTGGTTTACGACAAATAACTTAGTTCTCAATGCTAAGAAAACGAAATGTATAAAGTTTGCCTTACCGAATGTTAGAAATCTAGGACCCAACATCATTTTAGATAAAGAGATGCTTAAAACTGTAGACTCGGCAGTTTTTCTGGCTATAACAGTAGATGCCAAACTTCAGTGGGGCCCACATATATCAAGCCTAGCGGGAAGGCTCAGTTCAGCCGCCTACGCCGTCAGGAAAGTAAGACAATACACTGACGTTGATACAGCTCGGTTAGTCTATTTTAGTTATTTTCATAGCGTTATGTCATACGGTATTCTGCTCTGGGGCAAAGCCGCTGACATTCAAAATATATTTGTTCTTCAGAAACGAGCTGTTCGAGCAATTTACCAGCTCGGTGCCAGAGTTTCCTTGAGAGCTTTTTTTTAAACAGATTGGTATTCTCACGGTGGCATCACAATTCATCTTCGCCAACATCTTATATATTAGACAAAATATACATTTATACACTAAAAACAGTGATATTCACAATGTTAACACCAGAAATAAGGACAAATTACGTGCTCCATTTCACCGGCTTCATAAGGTTCATAACTCATTTGTTGGTCTTGGTATATCTTTTTATAACAAGCTACCCTCTTCTTTGCTAGATTTGCCCTTTAATGTGTTCAAAGCTAAATTAAATCTAACCTTTGTTCAAAGGCATACTATTCTATCAACGATTACTTAAGGTTTTTACCGGCGCCAACGACCTTGCGTGTGTGGGCGGAGCTTTGTACTACTCCCCGCACCACCCGAACCTAAACATCGCGCGCGATGCTTCGCTAGGGTGTACACGATTACTGCCGCGCGCGACATAGAGTAATTAATAAATAACAGCCGTCTTATTACAAAAGATTTAAACACATGTTCAACGCGTATTTTATGTTTTTTTATGTATGGAGTTTGACGTTAGACATGCGTTGAACATGTTTTTAAACCTTTTGTAGTAAGACCGCAGATGTTTTTATAAATACCTACATATAAGGTATTAAAAAATTAACTTTATAATCTTTAAGGAGTGGCAACACATAAAACATCTTGTTTAGATATTTCTTTATTAGTCACATCAATCACATTCTGAAATAAAAGTATGTACATTTCTACCAGTTAACAATTATACAACGTGGCGCTGCAATGGCGGCATGAAATCAACACACGTATACGGTTCCACGTTCTCGTTTTATAAGTATATATTTTAATTTCATTAAACGTTATTATTTATTGATTTATTTACAATTTTATAAAATAGCGTCTTATCTGTATAGCACAGAGATGAAATTAAAAAGCGAACGAAAAAAAGGGTAAGGGATTTTGAACACTGTATATGATATTAAATTCATGTTATGTAGGACCTGATATGAAACCCTAGAGGTACAACTAGACGATAGCGAAAGAGCCTACTCCACAAACAAAAATGTAGGTACTATAAGACAAGATCAATTTGTAGGTCTTTTTTTCATTTTGTTAGTGGATATGCTCAAGAACCAAGAATATTAGTAGCTAAAAACAATCGGCATCGGCATTTATTTCAATGCCTGCACGTACGAAGCTGCGGGCATTGCTGGTGCATCATAACATTTTTGTTGTTTGTCAAAAAGAAAACCAATATTTAACTTGTTTATTGACAGATTACTCAAAATTCATTAAAATTTCATTGAATTTCGGTCAATGTTTTCTTCTTTTTATAAGTATTTTCTGTATCTTCTTCATTTATTTGAATCTTGCTTTCTTTCTTGCCAGTGTTCAAATGAACAAAAAAGGAAGTACGCGGATTTCCGTGTACATGGAAATCCGTGTACTTCCTTTTCGTGGTGTTTGTTTTCTAGTTTTCTACCTCATCATGTTCCTTCGTTTTTTTATCATTTATGAGCAAGTATGTTGAGAGGATCGTGTTGTTTCGCTGTCCCATTTTCTTCCCTGTTTCCATCTTTTCTGTTGCTCCGCCATTGTTAATAGTTTTACTTGCTTTGGTCTTTGTTTTTATTCCAGTTGTGATTTTTGTTTATGGTTATATTGCCATTTTCATTTAATTTTTTCTTACAGCCTCTTCAAAGTTGAATTGGTAGGCTGAAATAGGGCACTTTACTTCAATTGTCATGTCATTGCAGATTCCGTCAGTGCTAGAGCCTATGTAGGGCAATCGTTCGTCCAGAAACAAACCACACACACGGTTGTATTTTAATCCCTTCCTGTTTTGATAATTGCTCTAAAGCGATTTTTTCGTTGTCAACTCCGTGTTTTATAGATTTTACATGACTAATACAGTCTTTGTATAAAAGGTATTTAACAAGATTTCCGCAACTGACATTTGGACGTCTTTTGATTAGTTGATTATTGAACAGTATGCCTTTGAACAAAGGTTAGATTTTACTTTAGCTTTAAACGCATTGAAGGGCAAATCTAGCAAAGAAGAGGGTAGCTTGTTATAAAAGGATATACCAAGCCCAACAAATGAGTTATGAACCTTATGAAGCCAGTGAAATCGAGCACTAAATTTGTCCTTATTTCTGGTGTTAAGATTGTGAATATCCCTGTTTTTCGTGTATAAATGTATATTTTGTCTTATATATAAGATGTTGGCGAAGATGAATTGTGATGCCACCGTGAGAATACCAATATGTTTAAAAAAATCTCTCAAAGAAACTCTGGCACCGAGCTGGTAAATTGTTCGAACAGCTGGTTTCTGAAAAACAAATATATTTTGAATGTCAGCGGCTTTGCCCCAGAGCAGAATACCATATGACATAGTGCTATGAAAAATAACTAAAATAGACTAACCTAGCTGTATCAACGTCAGTGTATTGTCTTACTTTCGTGACAGCGTAGGCGGCTGAACTGAGCCTTCCCGCTAGGCTTGATATATGTGGGCCCCACTGAAGTTTGGCATCTACTGTTATACCCAGAAAAACTGCCGAGTCTACAGTTTAAAGCATCTCTATCTAAAATGATGTTGGGTCCTAGATTTCTAACATTCGGTAAGGCAAACCAATCTGTAACCATTGAGAGTGCAGTGTTTACGTCGTCAAAATCTTGTCTATTCCTGTCTACTTTAAAAATAAGAGAGGTGTCACCTACAAACAGTACAACGTCACAGATACCCTTTAAATAGAATGGTAAGTCACTGATATACACTAAGAACAAGAATGGATCCAGTATTGAACCTTGAGGTACACTTAACTGAACTGGTAGCCCGGAAGATTTCACACCATTTACATCTACACATTGAATTATACAACGTGGCGCTGCAATGGCGGCATGAAATCAACACACGTATACGGTTCCACGTTCTCGTTTTATAAGGATATTTTAATTTCATTAAACGTTAATATTTATTGATTTATTTACATTTTTCTAAAATAGTATCTTGGAGACACCATAGGGCTATACTAATTTTCGTTATTATTTAGTTTGTTTGAAATTTGTTTATTTTTTCAATTTACGAATTGTTACTGGCCGCTAGCCCTATCCGTGTTTTGAAGGAATGTCGTCATTACCGTCAAAATCTTTTGTATTTAAAATGAATTTGATAGGATGATAAGGGATAGACAAACATCAGATATTCCCCGCACGATCTGATGCAGCCAGCAGAGACCATTGGACAGTACCTACCATTTGTAGGTGGGATTTTGTAGTAGGGATAGGGAATATTTACTTATTCTTTGGTTAATTAAGTACCTACCTATAATACATAACATGAAAATTACCAAAATATGAATTGAAGTAGGTACTAGAAACAACAAAAGAAGGAGACAGAGATTACAAGAGTAAGTTTCCTATTTCAATGTACCTAATTGAAATAGGAAACTTACTCTTGTAATCTCTGTCCCCTTCTTTTGTATAATTTTTTGAGATTTCGTTTTTTTGTCTTTGTTTACTTCCCATCTTGAACACACTATGCTTTAGAAAATGATTGTTAATTTTTTTACTATAATATAATAAAACATACTGAATACACTAATATTAACAAAGTAAAGGATGTATTCACACAAAAAAAAAATATAGTCACGTATAAGGTAGGTAAGATACCAAAAATTAAATGAAACTGTCCGTGTGGCTACACTGTTCACAAAAAAAACAATGTTTATCGAAGCGAGGAGGCCGTCACACAACGCGGCACAGGTCCGTCCAGCAACACGTCTCGCCCCGCACTGAGATTTTGGGCGAGAGCGGGGCGCAGCATAAATTTGCCGCTAATGATTTGCTTTGTAAATTAATTTAAAATCAAATAAAAATAATTTAAAAAAAGTAATGACATGAAATCATTTCTTATTATTTTGTAGAGAACTGTGTAAATTTATGAACACTTTTAATGAACTTTGTAGGAGTAATATGGTAATAACTAGAAAAAATAGACCTGGGTTTACCTTTTTTTTTCTTTAGTTATATAAACTAAAGCAGATTTCTGGACACATGAAATCACTTCTTATGTATTGTAGATTATTATATATTTTTTTCTATCAAAAATATGCTATAGTTACTGTAAAAAATGGACACAAAGTTACTTAGTTTCGCCGTATTTTAGGGAGGACGGGCCTTAAACGATAAGAATAGTTGGTCGCTGTGTTTAACTTAAGACAACTTGTGGTGACAGGTCGTCTTGCTGACCTTGGTTTTGTTTTGTTATTAGTAACTTAACGTTCTTAAAGTTCTGCTTACGTTTTTAGTTTTGTATTTTGTTTCTGCTTGAGTATAGTTTTCGATTTTTTTTTTGGTATATTGGCGTGTGCTAGCTTACTTATAGCAAATAATTTAATTTAATGTTTTGTATTGCGTAATGTACCTAAATTATTATGCGCAGTGTTATATAGAATATTTTTTTTTTTTAACTGAACAGACAGCTGTGCTGCTGGGGAGTTTGTTGCGCCACTTCTTCTCCCCAGCTAAAGCACTAGGAAGTGGTGAAGGGCGGGCGTTTTGGGGGACTGTCTTATGTAATTTTGACGTTCAAAAAGTGCTGATTATCAGCCTAGTTTGAATAAATGACTTTTGATTTTTTTTTTTTTTTGATATCTTGTGGATAAGGTCCAAGGTTTTTGAAAGGTTACCTAGGTCTGGGATTTGGCTTGGGATTAAGGATCGACGGGATAACATGGATAGGAAGGAATTGGCTTATTTGGATCATGGGTACATGGGAAAAGGTTCATAGGTTACCCTAAGCCAGGGTTTTGGCCTTCGGGAACTTCTCTTGTCCGGGATATCTATCAAGATGCTCCGGGCGCGGGGTCGACGTTATCCGCCGTTGGGCTGTCCGCAACCTGCCCACCCGCTCGGTTGCAGGAGAAGAAGTGCCTGGCAGTCCGGGTCGTCCAACCGCTGATGTACCTATACATAGGCGTTGAGACGATCCAGCCTTCCCCGAGGTACTTAGTGACGCTCGGTCATTGACTTATATCGCTCGGTGTCCAACTTGTAACCTTTTTTTTTTTAATATTTTTGGGAGAAAATATAACATGGTGTAAAAATTATTGGATTCGATTCAGTTACTTATTCTGAACAAATTATGTTCAGGTTTCGCATATACTAAAAAAGAACATGTTCGGTCGTCAGGAACAAAGTTCCTTCTCACGATTTAAAACAAAAACATCGACTTCACCTTCGGCTTCAGCACCTTCGAAAACCATGGAAACGATACCCACGATGAAAAATTTTAAAATTGTATTATGTAGTCACCATCTTGGATTTTCATTTTGACTTCACTGTCGGCTTTAGCACCTTTGAAAACTGAAAACAACACTTATGACGAAAAATTTGAAAATTGTTGCAGCCGCCATCATGGATTTTTATTTTGACCAAATCCACACTTCCTCTCTCTCGATAGAGAATGTGAATTCGAAAGAAGACAGTCGCATGGGGCATAACGTGTATGAACGCTTTTTCGTTACGTGACTATTTCTACCAGTCAACTCCTACCGCCAGCCACGTTAAAGAACTTCGTTCGAAAAATTGTGCAAAATTTTATGCTTCTAAATCCAGTGGTTTAGGCTGCGTGTTTGTCTGTCAGTGAATGAATTTAAGAATTTTTAAGCAGATTTTCTATTCCACACAGGTTATACCGCAAAGCAGCTGTAATATTCCGTCAGCGCTTAAAGTCCGCCACGGCTAGAATGACGCGCGTGCGGACTAGCGCTCGACGAGCTAAGAACAACAACGAGCCGCTGAGACAAGCGATGACAGCGCTGGATAAGATTAAACATGAGATTAAGGTAAGGGATATAACAAACTAGCTTGCTACTTAGCAATAATTTTGCATCACTTTTTTTTATCAAAAATCTCATACATTTCTCGGCGCAACAACGCGGCGCACTTATGAACAGGAACTTTAGGTTTTACTTTTTCTCAAAAAAAAAAAAAATATTTCGATAATAACAATATGGGATGAAGTCCGTAGCAAAAATAACAAGAACCATCACCTCAAAGCTGAGCCAAAAATTTCTATTCCGATTTTAAAGTTTTGTTTTAAAACAATTAAGAAGGAATACTATGCAGGTTCTATGTGTGGTTTAGTTAAAAAATTATTTAATGTAAAAAATCACTGAAACGACTTTGTAGAATGAATAATTTTACAATATACAATATGTAACAAAAACCCTGTTGTTTCTTTTAGTGATGTATATATTTACCTACAAGCACAACATTGGTGAAATTATAATGAAAAAAAAATTAAGCATTGGCTAGTCGAGAGGTCAAAATCAAATTATCAGTTGTGCATAAAAATACAGGGTAAACCAACATTTTCAAAGATTCATTCGTTAAAATGATAAACAATAGCTGACAAGGTCATGACCTTGCGTAGAAAAATACACAAGGTGCAGCGGTACCGATCAAAGAGAGTGGCGGGAACGTTCTATCTCTTTCTAGTGTCGCGTCATCGCTTCATGCAGAATTGCAGAGGTAGGAAATAAGTTAAACATTACAAATATTAATAATTAAATATTATTTTATTTTAATGATTTTTGTTGAACAGTTTTTTTTTTAAATAAATTACTTGCATTATTACGTATGTATACTGATTCTTAAAACGTAAGTAGAAAGAACAACAGGGTTTTTGTTACATACTCTATAATTACTTGTCCTGACTGACTGATTCATCGAAGCAGAGCCTAAAAAGCTGGGGCTACAAACTTGAAATTTTGGCAGTTGATGCCTATAAGGCATCTCATCGTTGTAAGCCTCCTCTAAGGAAGGATTTTTGAAAATTTCATACGTGAGCGAAGCCATGGGCAACAGCTAGTTACATGATATTCTTTTTATAAATCACGGACGGACACCATTGAGTAAAATACGGTGGAGGAACATTGCGAGGTACACAGCAGTTGTAAATAGGCTCTTATGTGTATAAAAAGCCTTTGCTCAAGTCTGGGACAGTAGTTGTTCACCAGAAACTTCGCCACGAGAGAACGTTTTGTGTTTGTTACTTGTCAAAGTTATCTTGAAGACAAAGCGACCAGTCGGCGACAAGAAAAAAAAAACACTAGTTTTCAGCAAGGAACTCCAATGGCAGCTCAATGATAGTAACAAACACTTAGCGCCATCTACATGGAACTAATTTGACAGTTTTCTTGCCCAGTAATGGCTGATATTATCATTTCTTGTATTCTTACAATCACAACAACAACATTGACCAACATTGAATAAATCACTGTTTCAACAAGAAAGTCTTTCCATCCCTCTCACTAACTTTCCACATCTCTCTAGGCAGTAAAATCTCGCGCCTACACCTCTCTGGAAGAGCTAGAACGTCGCATCGTGGAACAGGAGCGCAGGGCTGCACTCGCACACGCAGAGTATCGCCGAGAGCTCGAGAGAGCCTCACTCGCGCTGGAGCACAAAGAGGCCATCATACGCAGCCTTATCGATAAGGTGGCCGATGTTGAGGAAGTCAGGTTATTAAAATAACTGAAGATTTATTTATAACTAGCTTTTACCCGCGAATTTTGCGGAATTTTACATACAAGCTGATACACCTCATTTCACACGTTTAGGCGTTCTTAATTGGGACAAAAAGTTTATATCACTCTCCGGCCCATAAACCATCCCTATGTAAAAAACAAACCGGCCAAGTGTGTGTCGGATCACGCACAATGAAGATTTCTGTATTTGGGATGAATTTGTCCCAAGAACAAAGTTAACTTTGTAGTTGAAATACATGTTCTCCAATAAATTCCAACTGCAAATGTAAGTTTGTACGCACATTATTGAGATACTTACTTACTAAGACCATAGACTTCTTATAATCTTCTTCTTGTAATTATCTTCTTCCTGTAATCTATAGGTATAGAACAATGTTTTCTTCTTTTCAAAATTTTAAGGTAGTATCGGAGATAGGGGGTGGTCAATTCTCTTAAATAACTTTAAAAGAATTTATTTTCAAATTATAAAAAAGAAAACTATTTGAGACACACCCACTAAGCCCTTTCATTTGATATGTCACACGGTACAGTTTGCAAAACTTTTTTTTTTTGTTATGTGCCCCCAAAAGTGACCCCCATATTCAAAATTCGTTTATTTACGTTACACGGCCATGTTTGAGTCACAGAAATTCAATTCACATGTGTACCACATTTCACCTTAATCGGTCCATTAGATTCGGTGTAAATTGGCTGTGACAGACAGACACACGAGTGATCTTATAAGAGTTCGGTTTTTTCCTTTCGAGATACGGAACCCTAAAAAAACGCGCCCATCTGTTGCTCCGTTGCTGCGTGATGGAAGGACAAACAAACACACTCTCGTTACACTGCCGGATATAAATTTAATTATTGCCACTCGGTTCTATTATGTTGACATAAATAAAACCCAGTTACCCAACGTTATAAGAACTTGTCTAAATTTCGTGCCATTCAATAATCGCGTTATATCAAAATATTACAACCAAGTGATTTTTGTACACAGACTCAGCCAAACCAACACGCACCGTCTTCAAGGCATCATAACAGATTCCTCACCAGAGAGGTCTCCGGCTCCTCAACCAGAGCCTTCAACCCACAGGAAGGAGGCCAAACCTTCAGTCAAGTTGGTGCCTGGACCCGGAGGATACTTCCAAGAGAAAGAGGGCAAGCGGAAAGGGAAATAATGGAACTCATCAATGTAGCCTGCAAAATTAAATTTCTTGGAACCAAGACTATTTCATGAAAATATGACGATTTTCAACAAATATAATTTCGAGATCTATAAAAATTAAAATTAATTCCCTTAAAATTTCAAATTATTATAATTCAGTATTTATTTTGTCATAATTGTCGCATAATAAATTTTGATCAACATAGAAATTTGGAATTTCGCGAGCTACTTTGAAAGAGTCATCTTAACGAAAAGTGTTTTTTTGTTGCGTGCATTGTGCAGTTTTTTTTTTCAAAATCAAAAGTCATTTATTCAAACTAGGCTGATAATCAGCACTTTTTGAACGTCAAAATTACATAAGACAGACCCCGAAAACGCCCGCCCTTCACCACTTCCTAGTGCTTTAGCTGGGAAGAAGAAGTGGCGCAACAAACTCCCCAGCAGCACAGCTGTCTATTCAGTTAAAAAAAAAAAAAAAAATAATGTATACAACACTGCGCATAATAATTTAGGTACATTACGCAACACAAAACATTAAATTAAATTATTTGCGTAAAGCCAAAATTACGTTACAAAATTAGTGGCATAAAATGCCATAAAACTACGGGGCGACTTTTTCGTTGGTCACAGTCTCGGGGTTCACGCGGTCGAGCGACACGCTCCCGACAAGCGGTGCTGCCGCCCGCACACTAGTACGAAAATGTCGCCATATAATTTTAAGGGGGAAGCGTCAGGGTAGCCCGCAAAATTCAAATTTTCTTACGTTTTTTGCAATTTACAAGTCGGTATTATATTGTACGTTGATCAAATTATAATTTTTGGTCGTAACAAGTATCTATTTACATAATTAGAATCATTAATGTGATCAATACAACTCTTTAAGACCAGGTAATCCCAAAAGTTGACTATTTCATGAAATCTTTACATTTTAGGATTATACTAACTTAAGGAGATGTATTACTGATTCTAATGTTTATAATTCCGTAAATACATATGTGTTACGGCCGCAAATCATACTTTATTTAACATACAACTTAATACTGACATGCAAATTGCAAAAAATGTAAGAAAATTTGAATTTCGCGGGCTACCCTGACGCTTCCTCCTTAAGACACTAAATTTCGTAATGTAAATTTATTTTAAAAAAGCATAATAAGCCTGTTTTCGGTAACCTGTAGTATACCGTGGCAGTAGGGATGATGCCTGGGTAAAAAAAAGATATTCTATTTAGTCCGTCAGTCAGATAATAAAAAAATATTAGATACGTATTTTTTGCTTTATCATATTAATAAAAAATGACTTCGATAACACGCATTAAAGTTCGGGAGTGGGGGCTTGCTACGTCACTTCTACGTATAAAATCTACCAAGACGTGACGTCATGCCACATTTTAACTCAATGTATCGCCGTAATCTTTTGATTACGTAGAAAAAGAAAAAATACGTGTCCAATATATTTTAATAATCTACATGACGGATAAAAAATCATTTTTTAGTCATCATCCCTGTTGCCTTTAACTATGCTAAGTTATCTTTTCATACGGATATGAACCTTATCCTCATGCGAGTAATGCTGATATTCCTATAAGCAAATGTGAATATGAGTGTCACACTAATAAAAAACTTATTTATTATACCAATAATGTCGATATTCATATGAAACGCTTACTTAGAAAAGTAAAGTCAAAGAGCAGTCTGTGAATTTTATTCATGGGGCGAGCTTATCATAATTCCTGAGATTAGGAATTCAGTTTCAAAATGACTTTGCCAATGCCAAAGAGAAGAGTTTTCATAGTAAATCTTCTCGAATCAAAATTAAATAATTTTGTTATAACTTTAATATATTTTTCGAAAAATGGCTTAGTCGTCAGTTATTCTAGTCATTACAGCTAGTCGGTAGTTAAGGCGAAAGCTCCAGGTAGCCCGCGAAATTCAAATTTTCTTACGGTATTTTGCAATTTGTAATTCAGTATTAGGTTGTATGTTGATTAAAGTACGATTCGCGACCGTAACATATACGAGTATGTATTTACAAAATTATAATCATTAGAATCAGTAATACAAATCCTTAAGTTTGTATAATCCTAAATATCAAGTTTTCATGAAATATTCATTAATTAGGATTATTTTAAGGATGAGATGATTTTAAGGATTATAATTCTATAAATTCAGATTTTTTACGGTCGCGAATCATATTCAAATCAACACACAAACTGATAGTGACCTGCGAATTGCAAAAAACGTAAGAAAATTTGAGTTTCGCTGGCTACCTGGAGCTTTCGCCTTAAGCGTTTAAATTTTAAATGCGTAGAAAAATAGTTTTAACGATATTGATGTTATGGACTCCATGACCTAAACGCAAGTTATAAAATTACTAAAAAAATATATTTAATTTAATTTAGTAGGTGATTATGATCCACAGCAGTAAACAAAATCAGAAAAAATGTATGATATTCTTCAGGATATATGCTACTTAGATAGTGTTTTGAAAACATAATACTTACAAATAATAGGGATGATGCCTGGGTAAAAAAAAACAGATTCTATTTAGTCCGTCAGTGAGGAGCTCGTGGCTAAGTAATAACAGCCGCACGGGTCCATCCATCAGGTTAAGCTACGCTTGCCGGGGTTGGTCTGTGGATGGGTGACCATCTTTTCATACCGAGACTCCTCCGTGCCTTGGAAAGCAGTGCGTATGTGTCGCAATAATTTTTACTATTCTATATGGCGGAGTAATAAAAAAAAATTAGTCATCATCCCTATTTGATACGATAGAAAAAAAAAAATCGCGAAGATACCTCTAAAATTTCTTTTAACGATTAAAAACCATACTAAACATGCAATCATTTTTATTTTTTTGTCAGATTATTCTACAAGCAACATATTAACATTATAGGGTTTTAATTTTTTAGTCCAATTAATAGACTTTTTATAAATAGATAATAGCTTTATATTTGCAATAAATTACCAGCGCTGTGTTATCGCGCTTCTCTTGCTTTCTATGCAGTCTGACAGTAATCGCGCTTTAGTTCCTGTAGTCCCCCTTATAGTGACTTTATTTGAAGTAACTTGAAGCACGTTTTAATGTAGATAAGGTAGAAAAGTTGTTTGGAACGCTTTAAGCCACTGATGTATACTGCCTTAGAAAACGTAATTATCCTTATGTAATATAATTATGTATAGTCTAAATTATTTAGTGAAACTTCGCACACATGATGGGTATCGATATCTTAACATGATAAAACAACAAAGAAAATGATTTGATGATATTTTTTTGGGGTCAACGACCGTAGGTAATTTTGGAATATCAGTTCGCAGCCTATCGATGTCTAAACACGATAAATCAAAAACACTGATTTCTTCTTCTTCACATAATTAAGACAAAATCGACCGTCGATCCCAAAAAAATCATATTTTTTTTTAATCGTTTTTATAAATGATAAATTATTTTATTTCTGTAAGTAAGTTTGTACAAACACTTTTACACGTCAATCATGTTTTTTTTTTTTTTAAACTAGATGAGGTCGGCGCGTTTCCTTTCTGATTACTCTGACAAGAAAGGCCGAAACAAACTCAGAGGTCACAGTCTCTTATAAAGTCCAGACATAATCTTGGTCACTTCATGTGAAGACCATGTAGATTGGTGTCTGATATGGCCTTTTGAGGAAAGAACCACACAGATTGAGAGGACCTGTCCAGTCAGTGCACGCTTTTGTCAGTAATCGCGTAGCTCAACTCAGAACTTACATATCGATACCCATCACGTCTGCGGAGTTTCGCTAACTAATGTAATTTGACCTTAGGGCCTAGACAAAGTAACATTCGATTAGCGATGACGCTAGTAGAAAAGCCAAAAAATATATGGGGTTGACATAATCTATTTAAACATCACGTGATCATCTCTACTGTCATTTTGAAGCTGAAGCGATTGTAGAAATAGAATCGCTCCGAAGCGAATGCCATTCCAATGCCTCTGTGGAAGTTATCGTTGGACGCTGTCAATTCGTTGACCTATGATCACGTGACATTTGGATAGTTAACCTCATACATTTTTGGTACAGACGGATGGTTACAGTAGAAAAGTCTACTAGCGTCATCGCTAAACGAATGTTACTTTGTCTAGGCCTGCTCGTCTTTCATGGATTGATGGATCGATAGACAGTATCTTCCAATAAATATATACCTATATTAATATTGTGACAACATTATTAAAATAGGAATTTTCAAAAGTGCACAGTACAGTACAGAGTAGGTCAACAAATCTTATTATATTTGAAGATGATCTTTGATAAATCTATATAAATAAAAATTACATTTAATTGTTTATTCAATTATTTATTAGAATAACATTCTGTTCTTTGGTAAGCGCATCACTTGAAACCGGCCGGACCGATATTGGTTTGCGTTAATAAAACAACTCCGAATATAGTTTTTTTTTCAGGAAAGAAAAATTGAAAAAATGGCCCGGGCAATAGGAATATTCGGGAAAAAGTGCTTCTTTGTGTGAACTTACGAATCGGCCGACAGGAAAACGTCTGTCGGGTCAGCTATTTATCTATACCACAGATTAATATAGATGGGACACCCCGCAGTTTAGGTATAAAGCTACAAGTACGCGGCTGGCTCGACTTGTCGGGCCAATTCAGTGCGGGCTGCCGCGCACCGGTCGGCTCGCACGGTCAGTTCGATACTCACACGCCGCGTCGTAAAAGAAGACGACCCTAACGAGTCAGAAAGTAAGAGTTACGCGATAGAAGGAGAGGCAAATTGTAGGTGAATAAAATGTAGCTAATAACTGTTGTGCGACCTAAATTGCACTTGATTGTGTCGTAACAAGAGTCGCGTTTTATTTAAATGATTTTGCGGGGTGTCCCATCTGTATTAATCTGTGTCTATACATACATCTACTTAATATAAATTAATGTCGCTTTTCGTGTCTGTGTGACCACGTTATTCTTCTAAACTACGCAACGGATTTTGATGCGATTTACACCTTCGCATTAAGAATTTATTCCGGAAGGTATACCTAAATATTCAACTTACATTTATTAAAGAAATCTCGATGTTTTTTCAAGCCGTAAAAACCGTGCAGAGCAGAGGCGGGTCGCTAGTTATTAATAAAAGAAAAACTCACACTGTATTGTGCACTATTAATATAAGATGTTATTAATTATGGCGTGAGACCCCATTTCATGTCTATGATTGTTTACATTTTTATTCACGTGTACGGTTCGAGTGTACAGTTGAATGTAAGATATTTATGCTCGTGATTGTACAGCCAAATGTAAGATATTTATGCTTGTGACTGTACAGTCGAATGTGAGATATTGATGGTCGTGACTGTACAGTCGGATATAAGATATTTATGCTCGTGACTGTACAGTCGAATATAAGATATTTATGCTCGTGACTGTACAGTCGAATGTAAGGTATTTATGCTCGTGACTGTACAGTCGAATGTAACATATTAGTGCTCGTGACTGTACAGTCGAATATAAGATATTGATGCTCGTGACTGTACAGTCGAATATAAGATATTTATGCTCGTGACTGTACAGTCGAATGTATGGTATTTATGCTCGTGACTGTACAAATGATTCGAGTACAGAGTGTTAAGTTACCTCATGAGTAAGGGCTCCCGTTCGAGTCCGAAACAACTCGGGAACTCGAAACGGGGGTCTTCTCCCTAAGCACGAAGTCCGTGGTTTCGGCCTTCGTTACAGGCATTTCCTAACCCGTATCACACACGGATGATTCGGTCGAGGCCCTGACGAAGAATTAATGACAACACGAAATAACAGTTGTCCCTACTCACGATGTGTTTTTGTGTGTTAAAAATTGAACTACACACTTGTTTTGACGGATCGTTAGGTCAGACGGACGGACTTAGGGAGTAGACCCCAGGAACCGCGTACGATACCGTAAACAATCATACATAAGAGATTTTATAAAATTGATATTACCTATTGTATTATTATTAGCTGTAATTTTATGTAAGTTACGTAGATATAATGTTCCTAGTCGAATGTATAAATAAATGTAATTGAGAAATAAAGATGTTGAACCAAATTTTATGAATTTTTCATTTGTTTACCTCAATTAAAACAAGCCTTACTTTGACACTTCGCAAAAAATGTAACCACGATACATAGGATGGATTTTGAGACGGGGCAGTAAGGGACCTACCCTTACTGCTCCTTCTCAACAACCATCTGTTAAAAAAAATTGTCTGCTAAAATACTAAGGGCTGTGTTCACCAACATACAATCTGCCGGTTAGATATATAAACAGTTGGTTTATGTCAAACTTCCTTCCAAATTTAACATAAAACAACTGTTTAAATACCTAACCGGTCGTTTGAATGTTGGTGAACACATGCCTAACTATTTGAATTAAATGTAAGGTTATTTGAAAAGTACTAATATAAAATGCTGATAAGAACTAAGACTGTCTGGGCTGAAACCGTCAAAACAAAATGGGGTCCTGCTGGCTTGATAAAAGTTTTGCAGGTGGATTCCTTCTAAAATAATAATTATTTTAAAATAAAACTAAGGTATTTTTAAGGTACTAATACACCGCTATACGGGACCATATAAGATTAGTCTGAAGACCTTCAAACAGCGGAGGGTCCTGTTGGAAAATAATTTAAGATTTCGCTGTAGCAATTAAGGCACTATTTTTTTTCTTATACGATTCGGATGGTACAAATACTACGTATGTTAAACTTTAGCTTTCAATTGGATTAAGGTTCCTGCTGCGTATACAGACTATAGATAACACTGTCACTTGCGGAAACAACCCACAATAATATACAACCTTCTTTCTCTTCTTCATTTATATGTTACGGGTAATGCTAGAAGATTGAGTAAACCTAGGTTTACCCAAACATTTTGGGTAAAGTCGTGCGTTGTTTGGTCACAATTCTAACCTAACCTAAACTACCTTTCAGCCTACACCTAAGTTTACCTAAAAAAAAAAAAATAATAAAAAAAAAATCTTAATTATTATTCGGACTTTACCCAAAAAGCTTGGGCAAACCTAGGTTTACTCAATCATCTAACATTACCCGTAACATATACAACACTTTGTTTACAAAAGTCTCGTTTTCTCGAAACCAACCTGCTGTGGGTTGGTTCTTGTTTGCAAAAATGGGTCCAATTGAGGTTTCTAGTACTAGAAAAGTCAGAAATCGTCGACTTTTCTTTGCGACAGACTTAGCCGTATGGGATTTCATAACGACAAAAATTACGGACTTCCATACAAACTTTCAACCCCTCTATGTGAGATACCTTTAGGGGATAAACAAAAATCCGCGTTATAAAAGGAATACTTTTACAAAATTACACGATTCTAATCTAGACCCAGCAGCTTAGGCTGTGCGCTGCGTTGTGTCAGTGAGTTCCGACTGTTTAAGGGGGAACCGCCAGGATAACCGACAAATTAAAAATTTTCTTAATTTTTTTGCAATTTACAAGTCAGTATTAGGTTGTACGTTGATAAAAGTATTATTAGCAACCGTAACAAATATGTATTTACAGGAGTCTGTTACTTATAATCCTCAAATGTTAAGATTTCATGAAATATACCTTTACCTTTACCTAGATTACCTTTTTTTTTCTTGGAATGGGAAATCATCAAATCTGTAGATGAAAGTTTTACACCTACAGAAATAACTTCTCCCGCTCTGGGTGGAGCGGGAGGGCGTGTCAGACTTCTACTTACTAAAACCCACCCGTGTTCCTTCAGTTACCTGTGTCAGGGCCACGGTAACTCTTTCGAACAACCCGCAACCATGGAGGTAACTTTAATGAACATAATTCTGTAAAAACATACTTGGTTACGGTCGCGAATTATATTTTGATCAACATATCTACAACTGACTTGCAAATTGCAAAAAACCTAAGAAAATTTGAATTACGCGGGCTACCCTAGCGCTTTCGCCTTATTATGAATGCTACCGACATGCTATGAGTAATTAGCAACAGTGTGCACATAAAATCAAAACAAAACTAATTTTATTCAGTAGGGTTTGATATTTACTCCCATGTAAAGGTGCATATAGCTGGTAGTGAGCCTATTGCATTAACCAGAGACACAAATGTGAGTTACCAAGTGAAACACCCAATAATTCAGGAGCTTACGCTCTGAAGTCACGTTAACGACCAACCAACGGAACCGGCATCGTGGTAAAGATAATTCTAGGAGTAGGAAATAACATTGGAAAACCTTTGCCTTCAATCCTAAATCCTACCACCAGGAAACGGCGGCAACCTAAATAAAATGCTGTGTATCTGAATATTTCGCAAGGTCCCATGAATTTGGGTCAAGAGTAACCCAAATCTTGGAAAATACACAGCGTGCATTGCGCACACATTCATTTGTTTGCAGGCTTATCTGCAAGGTTCCTGATAACGAGCCTGCTGAATAATTAATTGTAGTGCGAGATGAGTAGGTATTGCTACTACAGGGTATTATATAAAGTTGTACGTGTGAAGCGGGCTTTATCTTTAGGTGCAATTTGGACAGACGGGAGTTTCATCTACAGGGTCCAATTAAATTTGCTACCGAAACTCCGCAGACGCGAACGGTATCGAATTCGATATCTAAATATGATAAAACAAAAGAAAACAGTTTTTCTCAACTCGTACTTTAAGTAACAACACTGCCATCGGTCGTTGACTCCCAGAAAAAAAGCATGAAATCTTTTTATCGTGTTTAAATATCGATACACATCACGTCTGCAGAGTTTCGCTAGCTAATTTAATTTGACCCTGTACAGCTCATGGCACTGCACCGAATCTGCATCACTCACCTCTTTTACTAGCTGATCTGAGCTAGGCGATACCCTTATGATGCATATAAGTGTGCGTTGCAGTATGGAGTTTCATAGAAAGAATGGTAAACCGTTTGCTAGAGACAGTATTTCAACACTTTCCATATAAACGAAGCGTGTCGGCGTTTACTCGCATTGCGTCACAAATGACTTAAAGAAACTGAGGGCTTTGAATGGTGGTCTGTGACAGTAATTGTGCACTTAACGCGCTTTCGGCTCCACCAATTTTAGTAGTAGCTGCTCCAGCACCTACTAGTAAAATTAAAACAGAGTAAGTATTTGATTTGTGATTTTGGCGGTCTCTCCAGTCCTGAGCCCTTATCTCACGCCGGAACGCCCTTACCGGATCTGCTCCAAGTTTCGGTACCTACCTCGGACCGCATGTCCAAGCGGATGGTGAAATAGACTGAAACGTAACGCACCGAATCAACTCAGGTTGGATGAAATGGCGACAGTTCACAGGAACCACATGTGACCCACGGATGCCGCTCAAGTTAAAGGGGAAAATTTACAAGTCCGTGATAAGGCCTGTCGTACTGTATTGATTGGAATGCTGGGCCGTGAAGAAGACAGATGGAAAAAGATTGCATGCAGTGGAGATGAGAATGTTGAGATGGATGTGTGGAGTGAAGAAAATGGATACAGTAAGAAATGAGTTTAAGGGGAAGTTTGAAAGTGGCGCCTGTGACAAAAAAGGCTTTTGGCTTGGTATTGGCATGTGATGAGGAGGGAGGAAACGCATGTGACTAAAAGAGTGATGAATATACATGTTGATGGATGGAGAGAGAGAGGAAGGCCGAAGAAAAGATGGATGGATTGTGTGAGGAATGATATGAAAGAAAAGGAAGAGATTGATAGCGTGACGGTTGACAAGGGAGAACGGAAAGATGAAATGTGTTGCGCCTAATCCAACTTACATGGGCCAACGACAAGAAATGATGACCTACTGCCATCTCTAGTCGAGACTGTTACAATAACAATTGTACCACAATTTGCTGCTATTTGAACCGTCTTCATCAGCCTACATCAGTACGCAGTTGGGCACAGGCCTCTCCAATACACGACATTTCGCTCAATACTCACTCAGCCACTCTCATCCAGATGCTACCAGTCTCCCTGCGGAGATCGTCGCTCTACCTAGCCGTTAGCAATACCTAAGTGATTTTAGTTAGGTACCACGCCCTGAGAAGAGGAAAATGATGTTGCATATTTACAACGATAAAACACATGGGAAAACGAGTTTTTATGAGTAGTTTCTAGGACACAGATAGTATGGCATTTATTTAATTGAATCTCTAATAAATCCTATTTTGCGCTCCTAAAAATATAATTGAACACTATAATATAACGAGTGTGCCTCTTTTCATGAACCGCAAATAATTCCTATTTTGGGGTCCCAAAAATACTAAATAGCCATGTAACTGTGGCCAATTTGGATGTTGCGATCGCCGGCCGATCCCGCAGCAACGCTCGCTTCGCTCGCTCGGCTCGCGCGTGGTTGCAGGTCACGGTTCCAACCTAACTTATTCTGTTTGGTGTACTCCAACCAAACAGATTTTTTATGATAGGTAGTTGAATTAGGGCTGATTTTTCAATAATCAGATAACTTTTATCTGAAGAATAAATATGACAGTTTGACATTTTTTCTATACAAAAGCTGTCAAACCGCCATATTTATTCCAAAAATAAAAGTTATCTGACGATTGAAAAATTAGCCCTAACTAAATAAAAACGTTATACTAACGGTCGATTTTTCAATCGCCAGTTAACTTTTATCCGACGAATAAGTTTGTCTTTTTGATAGCTAGTTTTTAGTATCTACAATCTGTCAAAACGTCACATTTATTCTTCAGGTAAAATTAAGTTATCTAATGATTGCAAAATCGGCCCTTAGTGTTCAGTTCAAACATTTGAAACTAGAATTTTAAATCAAAGTGTAATCCTGTTACTTAGGCTCTAGAATAGTATAGACTAATATTGATTGTGTAGTTGTATTGGTTATTTATGTACCAACGGGGCTGGCATGTTCTTTGAAAAAAAGTACCTACCTAAAATAAAAGATAAAAAAAAAATGTGGCATTACAGCTGAAGTGGAAAAATTTCAAGTAACTTTTGGAGGGCACTGTAAATCGAAATTAAAAGGAAAACTATCTTTTTCTTTTTTTATTTGGAAAAATACGAAAAGATTGAATCCGGGCGCCCCCGTAAGCGTAGCGGGGCATCATGAGCCTGCGGCTATAGCTAATTTGTTTGTGAAACATTTTAAAGCTGAATCTCCTCTAGGTTCAGCATCACAGGGGGTCGATGCTAAGGAAAGGTCCTCAAATATGGCGAGGGGGATAATGGCTGATCTTTGCGTTATACTCGTGAACGGGTGCTGCTTGTGGTGACAGGTCGTCTTGCTGACCTTGGTTTTGTTTTGTTATTAGTAATTTAACTCGTTGATTTTACTTCGATGGTCCTAGTTTATCCCTATCTGTGACTTGTGAGTTACGACTACATGTACGGCTATATGTAAGTGGGCACGCCCTTTATTACTGGAGGCTTTTATTTAGGTATAAAGTTCTGCTTACGTTTTTAGTTTTGTATTTTGTTTCTGCTTGAGTATTGTTTTCGTTTTTTTTTTTTTTTTTTGGTATATTGGCGTGTGCTAGCTTACTTATAGCAAATAATTTAATTTAATGTTTTGTGTTGCGTAATGTACCTAAATTATTATGCGCAGTATTATATAGAATCATTTTTTTAACTGAACAGACAGCTGTGCTGCTGGGGAGTTTGTTGCGCCACTTCTTCTCCCCAGCTAAAGCACTAGGAAGTGGTGAAGGGCGGGCGTTTTTGGGGGACTGTCTTATGTAATTTTGACGTTCAAAAAGTGCTGATTCTCAGCCTAGTTTGAATAAATGACTTTTGATTTTGATTTTGATTTTGATTTTGGAATGTTTGACGGATTTCAGTATTAGGTTCTTAGCAAAAGATGTCGTTACTGTTATAAACAGTATGGTAAGGGGCACGTCGCCGGGACATGACTTCCTCAGCATCGAGCTTCTTCTCAGCATTGAACTTCTCGCTCTGTCTGAGCCACACTTATCTGCCCAGCGATCTGATGAAAACTGGTCGTGCCTATTGTGAAGGAAAAGACTGGGGACACATAAGATCTTGTAAAATACAGGCCAATTTCGCTTGCTACTGTCATTGATAAGGTGCTGGATAGTTAGCTGGATAGGCATATGGCAACCCGCATCGATCTGCATGATGCGCAGTTTGGGTTCAGGCCTGGTCTCTCCACGGAAAGTGCCATACTGTCTCTCAAGCATACTGTCCAGTACTATACGCACAGGAAAACGCCTGTTAACGCATGTTTCCTGGACCTATCCAAAGCGTTCGATCTGATGTCGTACGACCTGCTGTGGCAAAAATTTGTGAATGATACCTCAGTGGACAGGGAAGTTATATCAATATTACGATATTGGTATAACAATCAGATTAATTGTGTAAGGTGGACAGGCTCATTATCGGATGAGTATAGACTGGAGTGCGGTGTGAGGCAGGGTGGCCTGACCTCCCCCCGCCTCTTCAGTCTGTACAAAAACCGGTTAATCGTCGAGCTCAGCAACACTTATCAGGGTTGTTATGTTGACAGAATATAATAATAATAACCTCACCGCCGTATCTCTACGTTGACGTCGTGGTGGGGCTTGTGCGCTCCGAACTTTAGGTGTGTGCCGGTAGAGTTTACTTTGCCGGAACGGGTCTAAGATGAGGAGCCGGACCAAGAGAGATACAGAAACCCGCAGGGCAGCATGTGGCGAGCTGTTGGGCAATAGCGACCCCACGGACCCTGTCTCCTGGGAGAAATCTGGTCCTCATATCTGGCTTGCCTTTATTGGCCGGCTGGAGTGAACACTGACGAGGAACAGAACTCCCACCTCTTTCTTGCCTTTATTGGCCGGCTTGAGTGGAGATTCGCAAGAGCAAACGTGCTCGGAGGAAGGAAGTATTCCAGTGTGCTGGTAGGGATCTTGACCGTACTTCCGGGATTGTCCTGATAGCCGTGGAATACCTCTCCTCTCCTCACGCACCTCAGGAAGTGTTGCCCCCTTGTCGCTACGTCACTATGTGCTATAGTGCGCACGAAACTAGTTGGCCGTGCCTTAGGTGGCGATAAGGGTGAGGGGGCGGGTTGCCTACTGCTCGCAACGCGCATGAGATTAGACAGTGATGACCAATCTCGAGTTAACCATAATTGTTCAATTATTGAAAAGAATAAATAAAAAACAATTGAACTTTTAGAAGTTTATATTGTACCCATATAATTATATTGTAATTAATAGTAAAATAAACTAATAAAAAATAATATATATGTAACGTCAGGGTCCGACATTATTTAAAAAAAACACAAAAGTCTTCACACAATCACTTAGTTTATTTCAATTAAATAAACTTAATTAACTTCACATTAATTTAAATTATAATTCACTAAATTAATCTGCACTGATTATAATAAACTACCCGACACTAAAATTACTCAGCGATTACGTAACGTGTGCACTGGCCAACGGTCGACGAATGAATGAATCGAGTCGTTCGCTCGCGCTGCCTTTTATACCACTCGGTGGTGAGGTTGAAGTTTGTTCACCGTTTGCCCGTCGCAGTTTACAAAACAATGACGGTGGCGCCGTCACGGCCATACTGACGTACGCTCGTCCTCGAGCGCCTTCCGAGCATCTGGGAACAGGACAACAACCTGTTCGTTCATCCTGACATTTTTTATTATTTTTTTTTATTTTTATTATTTTTTTTATTATTCCCTTTCTAGTGTGATCTTTAACAAAAGGTTTCAATAATGTGCTGGTCCGGTTAACCCTTCAGCTTATCACAACTACTACGTTATTTCATCAGTATTAAAACTGGAGACGATTGTGCTAGGCCGGATAAATATCCCTTTAGCGAATGCTAGACCGGACATCAGTCCCTATAGCCAAACATGCTAGACCGGATTGCAATCCTTCTAGTCGGAGGGCTAGGCCCGATCGCAACCCCTTTAGCCGAGTCATTGGACCGGATTTTCCCTTCAATGACTCTTTCCTACATTTTTTACTTTCTACATTTTTTGTTGTTACTCTTTTCTTTTTTTTTTTTGTTTTCTTTTTTTTTTTTTCAATTAATTACGGTCGTCGTGGTGTACAATGGCATCAGTTACAACACTTATTAACTCGGGTAAATCTGATGATGAACTTTCTATATTATTACTAATAGCGCTCAAGGTACGTGAACTAGCCGATACAGTGCTGCTATTAACAGACATAGTGTCGCTATCAGAAAGTTCATCCTCAGCATCACCAATCACAGGTACGTTATCATTATCACGATCAGTTTCATGGACAACATCACTCTGGCTAGCATCCGCCGTCACGTCATCATCATTATAACTTTCGGCTACTTCTATAAAACCTGATGGACCGCGGGGTACTTCGCGTAAGTTCTCATGGGTGACCTTGTACGTTCGATTAGACCCGTTAACGAGTTTCAATTCGTACCTATCGTTTTCTAAGACAGCAGTGATTTTGTAGGGGCCTTTATACTTTGGGTCTAACTTAGTTTGGTGCCTTTCTTCACTTTTTACGAAAACAAAGTCTCCAATAGAAAAGGGTTTTATTTTAGCCTTACCCCGGTTAAAGCGAATGACATCAGACTGAGCCAGTCTCTTTATATTGTCTGACGCACTAGACCGTGCCGCTTCCAAATCTAGTCTACTAGGATTATCGGAATTCGTAGCTATTCTAGAAATACCTAACGAGTTACCTTGAACTCCAAACATCAGCTCGATTGGGGTGAAGCCTGTTACTCTGCATCGGGTACTATTAAGGGCCAGTTGGATCTCACCTAACTGTTCCTGCCATGACCTATCGGAGTTACCTTCAGCTACTGTGAGCAAACTCTTAAGAGTTCGCATCACGCGCTCCACTTGTCCGTTGGCTCTGCAGGCACCCGTAGCGATAAGGTGTAACTCAATATTGTTGTCTTTACAAAAGTTCCTAAAATCTGTATTGTCGTAAGAGCGCCCACGATCGGCTATTATTCTTTTTGGCGCTCCGAATAAATGTACTGAGTCTTGTATTGCTTTAATAGCGTCGACGGAATTTAATGTCAATGTGTGTTTCAGTAAGACATACTTTGTAAAGGCATCAATAGTGACGGAACAATATTCTTTGCGGTCACTCTTACCGCTGAGTTTCCCTGTAAGATCTAAGTGCAGAGTGTGCCATGGAAGTGGTACCTTGGGGATTGGATGCAAGCGTACTTGTTGCGCACCAGATGGACCCTTTGAAGACTTGCAGACGACACAGGAATCTACAAACTTCTTTACATATTTGGACATGTTACTGAACCAATAGAGATCGTACAACTTATCTAGTGTTTTTTCATATCCCAGATGTTTTATATCATTATGAACGTGGCTAATAAGCGACCATATCAAGGAGTGTGGAAGGATTGGTAACCATTTAGTAGCTTTGGCTCGCTCTATTTTACGGTATAGTATGCCTTGCCTAATATCGTAAGTGTGTGCGATTTCAGAGGGTAATTGATTTGATTGTATTTTAGAAATTAAGTCCGAGATTTCGGAGTCTCGTTGTTGTTCTACGGATAGCCAACCCTTATCAAGTTCTAAAAAGTTAACGACTTTCGAAGTTAGAGCTTTCTGAACTACTACTCTAGAATCTGCTACGTTATCTTGAATATCTAGAGGGGAGTTACGGGATAAAAAGTCTGCGTGAGCCATGTTTCTACCTTCTTTATAGACAATATCAAAATTATAGGATTGTAGAATAGCCCACCATCTATGGACTCTGTGTGTAAGGTCTTTTTTTGAGTGGGAGGCTTTTAAAGCATTACAATCCGTATACACGGTAAAATGTCGGCCATAGAGATAACGTCTAAAGTGTTCCACGGATTTTACAACGGCTAACGTTTCCAACTCGTATGAGTGGTAGCGGCTTTCTGCACTAGTGGTCTTATGGCTGAAATAAGCTACAACATGTGGAAGAGAGTCATACTTCTGAATTAGGACAGCCCCGTACCCGTCACTGCTGGCATCGGTATGTAACTCGATGGGCAAAGAGGGATCAAAAATTTTGAGTACTGGTTCTGTAATCAAGTATCTAACTATTTCGCTATGAATCTTATCATGTTCAGCAGTCCAAATGATGCGGCCTTTGCCAGAAGTAAGTGGGTACAGGGGTTTGAGTAACTTTGAAAAATTCGGGATGAATTGCCTGAAATATGTTGCTAATCCAATAAACTGCCTAACCTGTTTAACTGTGGATGGCTTTGGGGCATTTTGTAAGGCTTGAACTTTGCGCGGATTAGGTTTGAGAGCTCCTGAGGATACAACATAGCCTAAATACTCGATCTCCTTTTTCATAAAAGAGCATTTCTTAAAGTTAAATGAGAACCCAGCAATAGATAAAGTTTCTAGCAATTTATCTAATCGAGAAAGGCCTTCATCAACGGTTACCGATGCTGCAAGGACATCATCCATGTAGACTAGGATTCTGTCATCTTTTAACGGTTTTAACGCGGAATTGATAGCCCTTTGAAAAACCTGAGGGGCGTTTCTAAGACCAAACGGCATCGTTAAAAATTCGTATTGGCCTGTTGGTGTTACAAAAGCAGTCTTCTCCACTGTGTCCTCATGAACCCTCACCTGGTGGAAACCAGAGGCCATGTCCACAATACTATAATAATAAGCTCCATGTAATTTATTAATTTGGTCACTGATCAAAGGAAGAGGGTAACTATCCGGACGAGTATTGCTGTTGAGCTCTCTGTAATCTACACACAAACGATCGCTACCGTCTCTCTTTTTCACTAATAGGATGGGGCTCGAGAATGGGGACGAACTTTCTCTAATTATATTGGCGTCTAACATTTTTTGAATCTTTTCGTGAACGATATCAAGTTCTAGAGGAGACAAACTATATGGTCTTCTGTGAACTATTTTAGCAGGATCAATAAGATCAATTTTTAGTTCGCCGGTTTTAATGCGGGTCGTTGGTAAACTCTGTACGAAGTTGTTGGAATATTTTTTGAGTATGCCTAACAACCGCTCTCTATCATTTCCTACAAGGTCAGTGTCTATCGTATCTTCGTGAAAATGTGAGAGCGCGCAAGAGTTGGATATCTTTTTCTTAATGAAAGTTAAATGATCATCACCAATCTCAATGGATATTCCTAGTTCTAAAACATCACGGCCTAATAAAACTTCTTCACTAAGAAACTCGTCTGGCAAAGCGTGATAAGTGATGTCAAAATTAAGATTTTGAACTATAGTGGGACATTTAACTTGTAGCATAGAAATCACATTATTATTGCCTACGCCCTTTAAAGCTATTTGTTCATGAAACTGCTCGCCCTTAAGAAATTTACAATAGCTCTGTTTGATTAAACTACATTCCGACCCGGAATCGAAAACAAAAGGCAATTTAATACCACTTATCTCAATCACTCCATGCGCAGCTCGGGAACACACGTTGACCTGTTTGCTGGAACTGGCGGTAGTGCCCGCAGCATCTTCCTTTTTCTTGTACCGCATGGGGCAAGCGGAGGCTACGTGGCCGGCGTCAGCACATACGTAGCAGGCGACAGATGCACGAGGATTCCGTGGAGGGGCTGAAGAATGCGGTGGCTCCCCCTTGACTGCCACTGAAGTGTTCCTTGCGATGAATCTGTTTTTGTCGCGGCAATCTTGACCCCGGTGACCGTGTTTACCGCAAAAGTGGCAGCTGCCGCGAAACGGAATATTGTTTCTAAAGCGTTTCGCGTCCGGATCAGTCGAACCGATGTCTTCGTTACGTCTTTTTAACGTGAAGCCGCGTAACGTGCGAAATAACTGGCTTTTGTCGTTTATAACCACTGAATTTAACTCTCGACGAATCCTGTCGTCGCACTGCGAAAGTACGGAAATGGCAAAGCCTGTGATCACCTTCTCTGGCATATTCACTTCGGGAATCTTTTCGATTAATTGCCATAATCGCATTCCCGCTTCAGCAGGGCTCTCTTTGCCGTCTAACTGAAATTTGATGATGTGATCGAAATAGTCTTGCATCATCAAAGGCTTTGCAAATCTTGATATCAGCATCTCTTTGATCGCAGGCCATGATATTTGGTCAGGTTTGATATTTGTTAGACACGTTGCCGCACGCCCCTTAAGAGAATGTGTTAGGGCTAGAATTAAGTCGATTCCTTTAATTTTCTTCTGCTCAATTATCAATTCGCTGAGTGTGCACCAATTAACGACGTCGGATTCAGGTTCATCCGGATCGTAATTGACAAATTTTGTTGTTGCATGCTGAACAGGCTGACAAGATGTCATATTTTCAGCGATTTTTTTGAAGATTGCTTCCATACCAGTCGAGAATAACATAATTTGCTCCATTACTGCATTACTCGGCGCATTTGACTGCGGTGATTGTTGTGGGGGTAGATCCGTAACTTCTGATGTAACGTCAGGGTCCGACATTATTTAAAAAAAACACAAAAGTCTTCACACAATCACTTAGTTTATTTCAATTAAATAAACTTAATTAACTTCACATTAATTTAAATTATAATTCACTAAATTAATCTGCACTGATTATAATAAACTACCCGACACTAAAATTACTCAGCGATTACGTAACGTGTGCACTGGCCAACGGTCGACGAATGAATGAATCGAGTCGTTCGCTCGCGCTGCCTTTTATACCACTCGGTGGTGAGGTTGAAGTTTGTTCACCGTTTGCCCGTCGCAGTTTACAAAACAATGACGGTGGCGCCGTCATATACTTATATGAAATTACTCTGACATATCCTCTGAATCACTTGATTCTGAACTCTCTGAACTTGATTCAGAATCATCTTGTAAGTTTATAATGATTTCGTCCATCATAGTATCAAATCTCATATCATGATTCCAGTATTCTTGTTCGTTTTTTTGTACGTGGTCATCGCATTTTGCCATTGTTCGGCAGAGAATTCGGAAAATAGCCTTGTTAGTATTGTAATTTTCTCGTCCAATGTAGCATTAATGTGATCTCTGGCCAGGCAATTTTTAATATTTGCCCACACAAGCTCGATCGGGTTGAGGTCTGGATGATATGGAGGTAGTCTTAGAACAGTATGACTTGCAGCTTTCAGAAGTTCATCAATCGTGTATATTTTTTCTGATTGGGTCGTATTAATCAACCTCAAGAGTTCGGCTTTGATCATCGTGGGAGAAAATGGCACGTTATGATTTTGCAACCAGTTCTGCATATTAATTTTCAAACTGGACATAGTTGGTTTCTTCTCAACTTGCACACAATGATAGGCAGCATTATCCATAACTATGACTGAGTTAGGTGGAAGTTTAGGTATTAATTTTCGATCAACCCAGTTGTAAAAATTTGTAGAGTTCATGTCTCCATGATAATCCCCCGTTTTTAAATCTGATTTAAAAATTAGCAAAGCATCGGCATCTAACCCGTTCCGGCTACCAGCGTGAACTATTATTAAACGCCTTCCTTTGCCTATAGCTGTATAAATTCCAGGCTCCGACGAAGATTGCCAACATTTTTGAACATTGTGACTTTGGTTTACGTAAGTTTAATCCAAAAAGAATATATTTCGTTTCTCTTCTCTGAATTTTCTTATGGGCCTCAAATATTTCACTCACCATTCAACAATGTTTGGTCTCTCTATTAAAAGGGATCTCTTCGATTTACATTTTTAAATGAATATCCCAGTTTGTGCAAAAGTTCTCTTAAAAAAGTTAATCCGCAATCTAAAATATTATCCTCTTTTAACACAGCATTTAGTTTTCGTAGACTTGGAATTTTTTGTCTCTACCTTATAAAACTGATTTATTTTTCTTCTTATCACTCCTAAATCAAAATCATCAACTTGTATTTTCTTTTTTATTTCTTTTGGTCTCCGCGGAGAACTAAATTTTGCTTCCCCTAAATTTTCCTTACACTTCGTTCTGATTCTGATATCCCTGTTGCTTCTGCTACTAATTTATGTATATTCGCATCAGTTTTATATTCTAAACTATTGACATCGGCTTTCCGTTTTTTAAAAAAACGTTTGAAATTTAAATATTATTTCCTTAGATTGTCTTTTTATCGGCGGACTCATCTCGCTATTGCAATCTCATGTGCGTTTTGTCTAAACTAGCCGGAACTTTCAACGCGTGTTGCCGTCGCGAAGTACGGCGCCGCACTGAGTAATGACAGCAAGCGCCCCCGCCTCTCCGTCCCACCGCTCACATACCTAAGGCGCGGCCAACTAGTTCTGCGCGCACTATAACATATCGGTGAAGGAAAACATCGTGAGGAGACCTTTACTTATAATCAATATAAGTTTTGATTCGCCAACCCACCTTCAGCAAGCCTGGTGATTAATGCTCGTGCCTTCTCTGTATCAGAAGAGGGCTTTGCCCTGCAGTGGAACAATAATAGGCTGATATAAGTAGGCACAGCCGCGGCTCGAGGCTCAATTTTCTCGAAACATCAAAGGCCAAATTATACCTAGCCCCATTCATTTGATTTTTCCTCAATGAAAAACAAAACACACACATCGGTACTTAATATCACGTTTTGTATTCGAACATGAAGACCTGCATTATTTAAATAGCTGAAAAAATTATCGTTATCAGTAGTGAAACCTTCAGGCGAGGTGTTAGCTTGTGCGATCGTGTCTCCTTATCATTCCGTTTTATTTAATTGTCTCATAAACAATTACGACACTCCTACAGATTTATTATTATTTGATCTTCATTTAAAAATATGTCGACGGTTATTTCGTATTGAAAAATGGATCAGTAATTTTTCTTCAAAAAGATTTCGAAAATAGTGCAGTGTTTCTAGTAATAATTATTAAAATATTTATTTATTTATTTAATTTGAACTACCTACTGAGAGGACTCCAGGACTATAACTACCTCTATTCTACGTACACACAGCAACTCAGCAAGTTAAGGTATGTATTTGTTTTTTTTTTTTTACATATATTATTTTCATGCCTTTACTATATTCCCGCCTTTTACCAGTGCCAGTTCAAGTGCATTGCACACCTACATTCAATAAAATAGTAAGTACTTTCCTACTGAATTCAAATCCAAAAAAAAACAATACCCTACCCTAAAATCTAGGGGCAATAAATAATACGGTTGGATGGGTGAGCATCCATTACCTACATATCGAAAGCCGTTGGTCCCGGCTGTCAATTGGATCTTTGACAGTCACTACGGGTGGTCAGAAAAAAGACGGTCTTAGCAAGGGGTATCGTGTTATCCAGTAACTGGGCTGTGGAAGTCAGATAGGCAGTCGCTCCATGTAAAATACTGATGTTCAGCTACATCCAGTTAGACTGAAAGCCAACTCCAAAATAGAAAGCCAGCTTTTGTCCATAGAAAGAAAAGCAGTTTTGTGTGGAAAGCTGCACGCGTAGCACGACCATTTCTATCTCTACGCAGAATAAACACATCACTTTCTGTACAAAGTGACATTTCGTTTCTCCATTTTTGACATCGCACCGTAGAAATCCTTCTACAATCTGTAATTTTGTAGTTCGTTCCTAACGATCTCTGTCTAGGTCCATTTTTATGTAGACTATATGGAATAAAGTTTTCAAAATATAAAATTCACACTGACAATTGGCTACGGTAATGAAGACAATTTGATTTTGTAATTGCCATGCTGAACACAGTAGAAAACTTTCTACTCGGCGGCCGCAAAGTATATACGGTTACTACAAAATCATGATTTTACAGAAGAGCGTTTTGAACGCAAATCTGTGATAATTAATAGGAGAACAAAGCTATCTTCTTCTATTTGACATCATTTAGTTATTACTGTTATTAGGGCATTACCAAGAAAAAAATTAAGGCCAACTACTGTAATATATTAGGTTGGGGAAAAAGTCTTTTCGCATTATAGTATGTATGAACTTGTAATAAAATCTCTTTGGCTATACTATTTGTATCTGGCTGGTTTTGGTATCATTGAAAGTTTAAATTTTAAAGAACATAATTCCAAATTCAAATTAGGAAAATGTGTGATTTTCATTTGTTTTTCGTACCGTCAAGATGAGTGAAAGAAGATGAAGAATAATGAAGAAATTCGATACATTTTAAAATTTTACTACAAAAAAGGTAAAAATGTAACGCAAGCCGCGAAAAAAATTTGCGATGTTTATGGACCTAGTGTAGTGTCTGTGAGAGTAGCACAAAAGCGATGGCCCAAAAAAAACCCAGGCCCGGCGCAAAAGTTTTGTATCTCAGATTTTAGAGAATATTTAAAAATAATATTTAAAACTATCACTATCTAAAGGGTGGCTAACATTCTTTTCTCTTTTGCTCGAAATGTTTTGTAGGCGTTCTTATTAAAAACTCATTTACCGACCAAAATATTTATTATGCTATAGTTCGTTAATTGTTTACAAACAAGCATACTGATACAAAACCTATAATAAGCATAGGTACAGGTTATTATTATAATCTAACTCTTTAGTCATAGTATCTAGTACATAACGTAAAGTCTTAACCGATGAAGCCTCGGGAACTTGACACGTACAGAATCCGCGCGGTATTTAATTTTCGTAACGTCATTTTTTTCTTTTTTTCAAGTGTGTTTTCTTTTCATGCGACTGTAATAATAATTGGTAGCTACCAATTATTATTACAGTCGCATGTCGTCAGGGTATATAATATATGTTCTGTGTCGCAGTCATCCGCTAGCGTTTGATGTATACTTTGCTGTGTATTACAATTTCATCTAATTGATTTTGATCTATTTTGATCAATTTAATACTTATATTACTTTGTTTATGTATGCCTACCCCTGTGGTTTTGAGATAATCTTGAATGCGATTGCGATTACACAATAATTGCAAATAATTATACATATTTTGGTCCACACAAATGAGATTTTAATAGGAACGCCTACAAAACTTCTCGAGCAAAAAAATAATGTTAGCCACCCGATACAGGGATAGTGATATTATGGAATATTATTTTTAAATATCCTCTAAAATCTGGAACACAAAACTTTTGCGCCGGGCCTGGGTATTTTTTGTATGGGGCTTGGGCCAGCTCCTTTGGTTTAAGCGTTTTCAATCCGGAAATTTTGATGTCAAAGATGCACGTCGCTCTGGTCGCCCTATTACGGATAAAATGGATGCCATTTTTGAAAAAGTGGAGCAAGATCGGCATATCAGTAGTTACGACGTAGCTGAAGAACTGGAAATTGACCACAAAACAGTTTTGGCGCATTTGAAAAAAACTGGGTACACAAAAACGCTCGACATTTGGGTACCTCACGAGCTCACTGAAAGAAACCTAATGAACCGTGTACTCATTTGTGATTCTTTATTACGACGCACTGTGGGCTGGATTTTGAGTTTCATAGAACTTCATTTACTTTTTTTGAAAGTGGGGTTTTTTTGACTGGAAATGGATTCCTTGACCATTATAATACTTCGTTATGAAATATGGGATCATAAAAGTCAGTGTATCTATTTTTAAAACATAAAAGTAAAAAAAAAATGTATGGAGCCAGGGTAAAAATATCAAATATCTCCAGAACCGCACGTTTGGCCGTAATATCCTGACACATGGTAATACCTCTATTTATTTGGGAATTTTTGGCGTACTTCATATATCGGGCATAGGTGCGGTTTTTTTTTTTAAATCGGAGAATATTTTAATTTTTTATGTTGTATTTACCTATTGGATTTTAGGAATAGGTGGGTAATGCTGATCTTAATAATTGAAAAACTGAATGAAATATATTTTTCAAGACCGTTACCAACAAAAACAATTGTCACACTAGGAATATAGACTCAAAAATTGTTAAAATTATAATGACGTCGAATTGGTAATGAGCTGAGATCTGACATGAAGGGTCATATGTTGATATCAAGTTTTATGCGCGCATTAGTTAATTTATGTACTCATTTGTTAAATACTACCCTCCGATAATGCTAATTTGTGTCATTAAGGAATGAGTAGAGAAATTCCCAGTGATTTACAAAATTTTTGAGAAAAAATTACTGTGGTTCTAAATTAATTAGCTAACGATCGACACTTAGAAAGGATTGACTAGCAGTCAGTGTTTGTTATTCCAAAATATTAGTAAATTAGGTATAATGATATCTTAAGTAGGGTAGTTAGCAACCATTAGCTAATTACCCTAATGATAAAAAATAGTTAAATATAAATAGTGCTGCGTTAGTCAAATATTTTAGTTCATCTAGAGCTACCTTCCTGACAACAGTAATTTTAACAGATTTAAATATGGAGAGTTTAGCTACTAACTTAGATTTATTTGTTATTTTAAGAAGTGGTAACAACAAAAGTGATAATTTATTTCAAGAATTGGTGTCTCGATTAGACTACACCTTTTCTGAAGAGGACAGTTTGACGCTGAGAGAGTTTTGCCGAAGATTTACTCGAGCTGCAATAAAGAGATGGCAGCAAGTGCATCGGAATTTCGGAGACTTCAAAAAACAATATGAAGGTTGGCTAGAGTCAAATATTGACTGGCCAAGTTGTATTGTGGAATTGGTTGCACCAATTCCAGTTATTGAAGAGCCAAGTTCCTTGGATCCTGGACCTTCAACGTCATCAGTTGGAACTATGACAAAACGAAAAGCTTCACCTCGAAAGCCTTTTCAAGATTTGGGGTCCAAACAGAAAAAAGTCAGAACTATTGATCAAAAGGACCGCGAGAGTAATGAAATATTATTTGCAGCTACATCTCAATTAAAAAATGAAGGACACAACAATATTGCTTTTGTCATTGAGTATATGCTCAAGCATCCAGAGGCCGCTGACAAGTTTAGTGATATGATTAAAAAGCCAGCTTCTGTACTATTCACTCCAGAAAAGGCACTAGGTATCCTTTTGTCTCTTAAACTTTCGAAATGGCAATACATAACATTAAGAGAAACTGCCATTAGAGAAGGGGCAAAAGATTTATACCCATCGTACTTCAAAGTACAGAAAGCCAAATTGGAGTGCTACCCACCAAAAGAGTGCATAACAGTGACTGATTCATCAGCTAAAATTGTCCTACAAAGCCTTCTTGATAAAACAGCACAAAGAATTTTAAAGAGTTTGTCCGAAAACATAGAAAATAGACAGCTTTCTATGATTTCCAAGTGGGGTTTTGATGGAGCCTCAAATCAAAGTCAATATAAACAAAAAATGGATGGAGAGCAAGACGATTCCAGTATATTCATGACCTCTCTGGTTCCACTGAGAGTAACATGTGGTGACGAAATTGTCTGGACCAATCCAAGCCCCTGCTCCCCATCATATTGTCGCCCAGTACAATTTACTTTTATAAAAGAAAGTAAGTTTGTAGTAGTGGAGCATGCAAAGCAGATGGATGAAGAAATAAAAAATCTTCGACCATTGAAATGTGGTACCAACTCGGTTACTCATGACCTCATGATGACCATGATTGATGGGAAAGTGTGCACATATCTTTCGGAAGTAAAATCCAGTGCTACGTGTTACCTCTGTTCGGCTAAACCATCAGAGATGAACAACATTAACGAGATATTGAAAAGAGACGTCTCATTAAACCTTTATAAGTTTGGCTTATCATTCTTACATGCGCGGATTAAAAGCATGGAATGTCTTTTACATATAGCATACAGATTAGATCTGAAAAAATGGGCAGTACGAAGTAATGAAGACAAAACTGTATTTGAAACAAGGAAAAAGGAAATTCAGGATCGTTTTAAATCCGAATTAAATCTTCTAGTAGATATTGTGAAACAAGGATCCGGAACAACTAATGACGGCAACACTGCTAGACGATTTTTCGAGAATCCCGCTAAAACAGCTGCTATCACTGGACTGAACGAAGAGTTGATTCACAGATTTGCCGTAATTTTGCAAGCCATTACAAGTGGTGAAAAAATTAACGCAGAAAAATTTAAGGATTATGCTCTTCAAACAGCCAAGAAGTATGTAGAACTTTACAAGTGGTTCTACATGCCTTCCAGTGTACACAAGTTGCTGATACATGGGGCGGATATAATTATAAGTAACGCAATTCTTCTCATAGGAAGTTTGTCAGAAGAAGCTTCTGAGGCCCGGAACAAAGATTTTCGAAGGTTTCGAGAACATCATTCTCGAAAATTTAGTAGGAAATCTTCCAATGAAGACATATTCAACATGCTTCTTCTTTCATCTGATCCTGTTATTTCGGCAACAAGACCAAAGATGGTAAGCAAAAAGAAGCAGATGCTTTTTAGTGCCACACTGGATCTTTTGTTGCTTCAGGAGCCTGAAGAAGATGTTGAATTTTACGATGTCTCTCACTTGGAGTCTGATTCAGAGTTAGACTCGGGCTCGGAAAGTAGCGATATAGATGATTAACCGTAGATTATCAACATTAATATTTTGTATTTCTAAGTTTTTTATACTTGGGAGGAGGGGGATTATATATGTTATAGATACACTTAAGCTTAAATATAGATTAATTTTAAGATTTGCTTTTAATACTTACTTTCTTAAGATTTTTCGTTACTTCTCATATATGTTTGAATTGTTTTAAGTGTTATATTTTGTCTAAATTGAGTTTTAATTAACTTTTGTTAAAATATGTAATTGAAATTAGCAATAAAATATACAATGTACCTGTATCTCGCAGTCAGAAATTATATTTATCCGTCACAAAAGATAATTAGGTAATGGTCGCTAACTACTTAAGATAGCATTATACCTAATTTACTAATATTTTGGAACAACAAACACTGACTGCTAATCAATCCTCTCTAAGTGTCGATCGTTAGCTGATTAATTTAGAACCACAGTAATTTTTTCTCAAAAATTTTGTAAATCACTGGGAATTTCTCTACTCATTACTTAATGACACAAATTAGCATTATCGGAGAGTAGTATTTAACTAATGAGTACATAAATTAACTAATGCACGCATAAAACCTGGTATCAACATATATGACCCTTCATGTCAGATCTTAGCTCATTACCAATTCGACGTCATTATAATTTTAACAATTTTTGAGTCTATATTCCTAGTGTGACAATTGTTTTTGTTGGTAACGGTCTTGAAAAATATAAATTTCATTCAGTTTTTCAATTATTAAGATCAGCATTACCCATTATTCCTAAAATCCAATCGGTAAATACAACATAAAAAATTAAAATATTCTCCGATTTTTTAAAAAAAAACCGCACCTATGCCCGATATATGAAGTACGCCAAAAATTCCCAAATAAATAGAGGTATTACCATGTGTCAGGATATTACGGCCAAACGTGCGGTTCTGGAGATATTTGATATTTATACCCTGGCTCCGTACATTTTTTTTAACTTTTATGTTTTAAAAATAGATACACTGACTTTTATGATCCCATATTTCATAACGAAGTATAATAATGGTCAAGGAATCCATTTCCAGTCAAAAAAATCCCACTTTCAAAAAAAGTAAACGAAGTTCTATGAAACTCAAAATCCAGCCCACAGTGCGACGTAATGACACCGAACCATTTTTGAAGAAGCTGATAACTGGTGATGAAAAGTGGATCACGTATGACAAGAACGTGCGAAAAAGGTCGTGGTCAAAGGCCAGTCAGGCTTCACAGACTGTGGCGAAACCCGGGTTAACTCGCAACAAGGTGATGCTGTGTGTGTGGTGAGATTGGAAGGGCATTATTCATTATGAGCTGTTACCACCAGGCAGGACCATCGATTCTGAACTCTACTGCGAACAACTGATGAGATTAAAGCAAGAAGTTGAGAGAAAGCGGCCGGAATTAATCAACAGAAGGGGTGTGGTTTTTCATCATGATAACGTTAGACCTCACACATCTTTAGCCACTCAGCAAAAATGAAGAGAGTTTGGCTGGGAGGTGTTAATGCATCCGCCGTATAGTCCTGACCTTGCACCTTCAGATTTCCACCTGTTTCGGTCTCTTCAGAATTCTTTAGTCAGTGTCAGGTTAACATCACGAGAGGACTGCCAAAACCACTTGTCGCGGTATTTTGACCAGAAGTCCCAAAATTTCTATAGCAATGGGATCATGTCCCTACCTACAAAATGGCAAAAAGTTATCGAACAAAATGGTACCTACATACTTTAGTTAAATGTAAATAAACTATATTAAAAAATGTTTTAAATTTTCTTAAAAAATGCGAAGAAACTTTTTCCCCAACCTATTATATATTTTTCCAAAATACGGTAGATGTCTTTTCTTTTCTTTTGTGTACGTGTATAATTAATATGACAAAAAATCGTGAATTAAACAGAAAAAAAAATCCTATGATAAAACATGGAATTCTGAGTTATGTAAAAAATGAATTTCGTAAAAAGTTCAGTTGACTCTTTCTACTTTGTTGCCGTCTTACTGTATACACGGAAACGACATTTTTGTCTATTCTTCCATCGACAAAGTGGAGTTAGTCCCATATGCAGTAACTAGGGGGCTCTGCAAAATTACGTGCTACGAAAATAGATTCATTCGCCTTTTTTGTAGACCTCTGCTACGAAACATTTGCTACGAACTACGACTTCGGCTACGCCAAAACTCGTAGCCTTTATTTTTATTTCACTGCATGCTATATCGGTCGACTTCATCGTGTCAACGCCGGAAAACCAGCGCTGTAGCTCTGTTGCGCATAGGCTTGCAGCATTATGCTGACCGATGGCCGTTTTGCGTGGATGTGCCGCATATCACTGAATTTCTTTCTACCAAAACTTATGATGATACCAAATCCCTTCTTACAACAATGAAGTAACTCATAATACACACACACTCGCAACTCACACAGACACGCAAGGGCTCACATTCACACACACACACACACAAACACACACGCGCGCGCACCCACACATTCTTGTACTAGTCTTTTCGTCTTTTTATTTTTTTATTTAATTTGTTTTAAATTTAATTCTGTAACAGTTTAAGCAATACGTTTGTCCTATTTTCGGGAAATGAGGGCTGTTTGTCCTTAATACAGGCTACTTAGTAACCTAGCTAGGACATGAGATCGTAAATTTGTATTGTTACCTACTCATCTCAGATGTAAACTATTCAGAAGTTGTCATCCCACTTTGTAACAGACTGTACCACTTTTTTATGAAATAAATTAAATTATTATTATATCTTCCCACAACATGTTCATTTTTTTGTGTTAGTGTTATTTCTTTGGCGTCATGTTTACCGCAAATAAACGTAGTTTCTTTCTTCTTTCTCTACTCTTTATCTTTTTGCCCCTAATTATTAATATCGTTCAAATAAAAACACCGTGTCAATGACCGCTTGAGTTTGTTCATTTAAACAAAAACAATTATAGGACTTGTATACAGCGTGTATCAGAAATGTGGGGTCATATTTAAGGGTGTGGTAGAGACCATCAAATTGAACAACTTTCTCCATAGGACCAACATTGTAACGGCGAAAAATAATCTTCTGTCCCATACATTTGGGTCGAGTAGTATTAAAGTTTTTTATGGGTCAATTGATTTTTTTTTTCGATTACGATGTTGGTCCCATGGAAAAAGTTGTTCAGTTTAATGGTCTGTACTACACCCTTAAATCTGACCACACATTTCTGAAACACGCTGTCTGAGTAGGTACCTAAATACTTTCCGACGTAACACCTGCGACAATATCAAATAACGTCAACCATTATCGAATACACATATTAAACAAATATGCACATAAATGATATTAAATCAATTGTTTTATATATATCAACTTTGATAACTTATAATAATTATGGCTTTAGCACACCTCCGCCGCGAAACCACAGCAGCGAAACCGTAGTAGTTCAATTCAACTGACTCGCACGATGTTCCGCTACACGAGGCACGGAACATTATGCGGGTTCGCGGTTTCGCGGCGGAGGTGTACTAAGGCTCTTAAGAGGGCCCTACCCGGCCCGTCTATCGTCAACGCGAGCATGGTCGAAGAGCTTGTTGTTTCATCCAGCGCAACGCTCGTTAACTAACAAACAAGTGAGAACGCGATAACATTGAACGAAAAATAGTGTGCGGAAATTTTATGATACTTGTTCCAGGAAATACGTGTTTTTAGCAAGCTTTGCAAGTGTGTGAAATATTTTTTTGTCATTTAGAACCTCCATTACAAGTGCGAGGTTTTTATCGATATGTTTTCTTTACTTTTACAATTTACGAGTACATTATGAACGGCCAAAGTTTAGGTAAAAATTGTGCAAAAAAGCAGATTTTTGGAGGCTTATACTGAATTTGTTACTCCAATTTTTTATTTTTCGCTTTGATAGAAACCTAGATACAGTGTACAAAATACCTATTAGTTCAAAAATTCTTAGAAAGATATGTTAAAACGCTATAATCACGTACAAGCGGTTGTATGAAAAGTATGACGGGTTGGCCGCTCTTAAGGAACCCCATATGTTCATGTCAATGTGTGCTCGAATATCAACCGAACCTCATAGGTTCACAACTACTGTAAGCGCGCGGTTGCCATTGGATGATGGTTTTTTACGTTTATATGTATATACAGGATGAATTTTTCAAGTGGGCATGGATGGCCAAATTCGAAACTATGAGGAATAGTGAAAAGTACTCAAAGGAGTCTCGGGCTCGATTTTGATGAAAACTACAACAGCATCATTGGATTTTTGAAAAATCAATATCAAGGTTACATAAAAGAATAAAAAAAAAGTATTTTGTTAAAAATGAGCATTTTTATATCGTCTAAACGTTTTTCATTCTGACGTGACGGTACGTTTTTATCGTTTCGTGGAGAGTTGAGACTTTTTGTTAGTAGGGATGGGTGAGCGTTGGGTACCAAATTTGACATCTTAGGGAGATATGGGTTTGTGCATGAAGTCTTCGCTACAAGGAAACATCTTTCGGCATTTGTATTAACAAGTTTGAAAGTTACGATTTAGCTATGATAACAGAGATAAGCGAAGTGATTAAGGTTTAGGTAGAGATCGACTATTTAGATACGAGTATCACTCATAAACCTACATACATATTATACAGGAGGTTTCAAAGTTGTCTCACAGTGTCGTCTTCAGTAACAACCAGACTTTTCCATTTTTAATTCCGTCTGATGGTAGACATTCAGTGGTTGGTCCAAAAGTCTGCCAACCAGCTTACCAAGGGGTATCGTGTTACCCAGAGACTGGGTTGTGGAAGTCAGATCTATGCAGTCGCTCCATGTAAAATTACCGGTATACAATTGCTACCAGACTGGAAGTCGACCCCAACATAGTTGGGAAAAGGCTAGGCAGATTGTTTTTGGTAGAAATTAAAATCACTTAGGTATTCTCTAGGTAATATTGTGTATTTAGGCTTTATGGTTAGCCGCTGGGGTCGCGGGTTGTTTGAAAAAGATACCGTGGCCCTGGCATAGGCAACTGAAGGAACACGGGTGGGTTTTAGTCAGTAAAAGTCTGACACGCCCTTCCGCTCCACCCAGAGCGGGAGAAGTTATTTGATGATTTCCCATCCACAAAAAAAAAAAAAAAAAAAAAAAGGCTTTATGGTTAACTTTTTACGTCTAACAAATGTTTTGCACAGATGGTGTGACTATCAGTGAAAACATTTTTTTTCACGGAATTTGTCACGGAATCTTATTAATTGACGTTTTTCGGAAAATTCAATAATATTTTCCATGAATTTTGAATAATTTAGAAACTGGTGCTTTTATGTTTAATTGATTACTGATGCACTGAATATTGCATGAAGATGGACGGTGCAAAAGGAGTATGTAAGGATCGTAGCAGGTGGCATTCGTAGTTTCTGCCTACACGAATGGGAATAAGGCGTGAGTTCATGTAGAAATTAGGCGTTATCTATATTTAAATTAAAAAAAAAAACGACTAAGTGCGTGTCGGACCACGCACAATGAAAGGTTCCGTAGTTGGGATGAATTTATCCCAAGAACAAACTTAACTTTGTGGTTGATAGACATGTTCATACACTCCAACTGCAAATGTATATTTAGATTTGAGAGACTATGTTATTTTAAGACCATAGGCCTGGGCTGTAAACTATACGTATAGAACTATTTTATGCATATTTTTCAAAATTATAGGTTCTGTGTTTTCGGAGATTAGGAGGGCAATTTTCATCTAAATTCTTAAATAACTTTAAAACTATTTATTTTAAAATTATAAAACGAATATATTGGAGACCCTCACAGTAAGCCCTTTCCTTATATCACACACACATGTGGACATTTGGTACAGTTTGCACAACTTGTTTTTAAATTTCATATTTGCCTTTCAAAAGCGACCCACATATTCAAAATTCATTTATTTTCGTTACCCGTCCGAGTTCGGGTCATAAGAAATTCATATGTGTACCAAATTTATAGAATCGGAGCAAATTGGTTGTGACAAACACAAGAGTAATCCTATAAGGATTCCGTTTTTGCATTCGGACGTATGGAACCCTAAAATAGAGTAGCCATTTCGTTGCTGTTTCTGACCGTTCATCTCCATAGCAAGTTAATCTTCTCTTTTCCTTGTAAGTCTTGGCTATTAACAGGGTTGTGAAGTGCCGATACGCGACGCGAGTCTTGGAGGCAATTACCTACATGTCATACAATTATTTACATAGATATTGTTTCGGGCGATAACGTTTTCACCCACCTAAACCTTTACTAAATAAGACAATTTTAGTCTCATTACATTCAGTACACCTTAATATAGGTCTGTGTTTTTTTTCTTTTTAGTAATTCAATTTAATTTAATTAAAAAAAAAGGTCGAGGCAGTTTTTATATCAAAAATATAGATATTTAGATGCTAATAACTTATATCGTATGTAATATTTCTTTATAATAAGAACGTACGGACCTAGTTTTTCATTACACCAACAACATTTCTAAAACTTATGAAAACCAGACTATGTTTACGGGGAGAAAAACGTTATCGCTTTTTGGATGAAAATTTAAAGCTTCACAATCCTCTTAAAAGTGCCCCTTGAATTATATTTTATTCATTGGCACGGGTACCAGAACCGGACTTAAAACTGCCATGGGTATTTAACATATCATCACGCCTGTAATCCCCGAAGGTTTAGGCAGAGGTGTATCTATAGTACACCCACATTTCGCCAGTTATATTTAAGTCCCATGTAATAGGGCTACCATCAACGGGGCACAAATCCAGACTCCAGGCTGCTACTGCGATATCAGTGATGGAAAGACCAAATGACACTTTGTCCGTCCTGGGAATCGAACACAGGACCTCGTGCTCAGTAGTAACGCTTGCGACCGCTAGACCAGCGAGGCAGTGCATGGGCATTTTCTACCAGTCAAAATGAATGATACAGAAAGAAATAAATGTAAATACTAATTATTTTGACCTTTCCATGTGTTAATAGTATACCGCCCTGTGCATTTCGGGTGTTTACAAAAACGTAAATAATCAACGTTATCATAATAACAGTAAGATAATCCACATTAATTATCTCCTTATCTAACTACAAGTATTGTGCCGATTTTGATTTGCGGTGTAGTTACCTGGCGAGTCCTCGTTGAATAAGGCCCTATTTCTTCCAGCAGTGAAGAAGTTATATCAGGTAAATAGGCAGGAGCATTTTTTCACCATTTTACTTTATTTGATTAAGGGCTAATTTTCAATACCTAGTCGGATAACTTTTATCCGTAGAATAAATAAATATGACAGTTTGACATATTTTCTATACAATTTTGCTCCCAAAGAGCTCAAGATTATTTTACTAATCTGCCACAATTACAGTGACTTTTTTGAATATTTCCACTAAGACTTTGATCATTTATATGATTTATGTTTGGGTCTGAAGTTGAAAAATATTAAATAATTATGATTAAAAATATAATAATAATAAATAATATAATAAATATTATTATATATTTTTTTTTGTAAATTATATAACCAAAGTATAAGCAATGAATTTAAGACAGAAATTATTATAATTGTGCCATTTTTTCAAGTACTTATGAGTCTTCTAAGATAAGAAATCATTTATCTTCTAATTTATAAAAAAGTGACTTTGATCAAATGCGATCTGGAACCTGTTATAATTTTTCAAAACTGGTCACGAAAATATTGCTCAATACGCTGTCGAACTGAAATCACTATCGGAATAATTTAGTAATAGGTTTCCCGACTTAGAGAACATGGAGCATTAAGCTTTTTGCTACTCCCATACAAATAACGTAGAGACAGCTCCGATACACCTGTAAATAGAGTTGATGGAGCTTCAGGAAGACACAAATTTGACTTCAAAATTTGACGACGTGGACCTAAGTGACTTTAACATGGTATACTTACAAGAAAAATGATAGGCGTATTTGGAAGCACGTACAAATGTAAATAGTTCTTTTTAATGATGAAGACTAATAAATCTAAGTATCGAACCAGCCTAACCGATGCACACCTTGCGTCATTGCATTAGTGCGATTGAACCCAACATTGATCATCTTTTTTCTCAAGTTGAAGATCAAGTGACTCATATTTTTTTTTAAATTTTCATATAAAACTTGAATGTAACTGGAGTATTATACTTTATTAAATGTATAAAAAAACATAAATCAATTCCCAACTCGTATATTATCTTCCTCTTAAGTAACCTACCTTTGGCCCGTGACTTCAATAGTATTCTATGGTTTGGCCGCAATGGCCTAAAACTGAGTCACGATGTATATTCCTTGTAGGTGTCGAATTGTTCGTTGTTGGTGTTGGTTATGTTTGTGTTTATTTGTGTTATTTTGTTTGTAATGTGTGTTGTATGTGTATGCGTGTAGGTAATTGTGTTACCACGTTACATTTCATGTTGCATTGCATAAGTTTGGACGGCTCATCAGACACGAATCTGTACCAGGAATTAGCTTAATTCTCTTCAATAGAAAAAAATCGGGCAAGTGCATGTCGGACCATGCACAATGAAGGGCTCCGTAGTCGACATGAATTTATCCCAAAAACTAACTTAACATTATATAGTTAAAAATCATGTTCTCCCATACATCGATATACAGTATGTTAACCAACAGAGGGCGTTCCCGTTAACCCGCAATAGTATAGCATCCATACATGCTAAAAAAAATATTACCATTCGAAAACAAAATGGTTTTTATTTTTTTCAATATTAAAATATTCACTAAAAATGCTAAAAATATTCAAAAAAATATAAAAATATTCACTAAAAATAAAAACTAAATTGCGATGTTTCCGTCCTTCAAGTACGCGTGTACAGAGTGTTTCTTTTACGTATCAATTTAACATTTTTAGTGAATATTTTAATATTAAAAAAAATAAAAACCATTTTGTTTTCGAATGGTAATATTTTTTTTAGCATGTATGGATGCTATACTATTGCGGGTTAACGGGAACGCCCTCTGTTGGTTAACATACTGTATAATACGTTGTGGTGAATTCTTCAACTGCAAATGTAAGTTTGTAATCGCAAAAAAAAGTGATAAAACTACAAATTAATGATTTTCGGACTTTTCCTTTACTTGTGCTGTGAGACCTTGCTTCTTGTCAAATTTCATAATTCTATGTCAACGGGAAGTACCCTATAGGTTTTGATATATTTGCGAGTATCAAAATATGTCGCATAAGTGTCCGTATTTTTGTATTGCGTTGACTTAGAATAGAAGCTTGATATTTTTTTGTTAGGGTTCGTAGACGATCGTATTTGATATTAATTACAACTTGATACCTCTACGCGTTCCTGAGAAAAAGGATCTTGACAAACAACAGACAGACAGACGGACAACGGAAAGATCCTATAAGGATACCGTTGTTTCCTTGTGCGATACGGAACCCTAAAAACATACAAATAAATAACTAGAGAAAAACATCATTGAGCCAGAGCTCTTGTTCCATTTCCCATTTAAAAAGCATGAATACCCAACACAGTCACATCGACGTAAACAAGTATTTGAACAATTTAACAATGATTTGTTCAGGTGTTGAACGAGACAATTGTTATGCTAATTCTGGGATCACAAATACTTGTATTGATTAATAAATGTCATGCACGCACGAAGTAGACCGTTATTGGTAGTTAGTCGTTTAGCAGGGATTAGTATCTATAGGCCGTGCTGTGGAAATGGGTCTGTATCTAAACCTACACAATTGTAAATTAAAGTTGCTTTTCGTGTCTGTCTAAATTACGCAATGGATTTCATCGCCATTTAGAGAATTTATTTCGGAGGGCGACTTACGAGTTGGGTCGGTCGTAGGTTCGAACCAAGACAGGCGCTTTACTTTGTGTAAATTATTTTATCATCACTGCTCTCAGAACGGTGAAGGAAAACATCGTGAGGAAACTGGCATGTTCTAGAACAAAAAATTCGAAGACATGTGACATCTACCAACCCGCATTGGGCCCGCGTGGTGGATTACGGCCCACTCTCTCTCGAAGAGACAAAGCCTGTGTCCCAGCAGTAGCAACATTTATAGGCTGAAATAACATGTTATAAATAAATTATCTCGATGTTTTGTCAAGTAGTACATAAAAAAAAAAAAAAATTAAATCGACTTCAAAAAGAATTAACTCAAAACTATGAAATCGGTGTCTTGGGATCTGTATTTTAGTTTTTGCCACCGACTTCCGAAATTAAGTTAGGTATTTCATAATTTTGAGTTATTTTTTTTGAAGTCGATTTAATTTTTTTAAATTAATTTTTTATTTCGTAATTTTTAGTTTTTAGTAAAAACTGGAATATACAAATATTTCATACATTTTGGTCGAGTAGGTATTGAACTTTTTCATGAAACAGCAGATTTTTTTTTTCGTGATTTCAGAGTTGGTCCCATAGTGAAAATTGTTCATATTCATGGGTAGAAAATTTAGCTAGTGATTTAAAAATAGCCCTGTATATACTACTAGGATGTTTGATGTAGACCAATGCGTTATCAACTTTAGAAGCAAAATTTTAGTCTTATTCGCGATTGATTTCCCTGGTCTATGGTGGAACTATCTATGCCCTTCAAATCGGTACACGATAAGTTGGTTGAACAACAGTGCTATTCTGTACAAATCTCACCGTGAAAACTTAGGTGAAGTGAGCGTGGAATGAGCTATCAGTAAAGTCAATCCCTAAGCGTCAGGTGGAATGACAGCTCTCTTCAAGCTCACTTCACCTAAGTTTTCACGGTGAGATTTGTACAGAATCGACCGGCTGTACATTTATATACACGAGGTGGTCCTTCCCCTTTTAACTCGAATAGTGCTGGAAGAAAAGGATTTGAATTACAGATTTTCTAACGTCCTAACTACTTCCTACCATAACATAACTTAAACTATTATGAAAGTGGTAAAATTGTTTGTTTGTTTACAAGTGGTAATCATAGGAATTATTGATCCAATTATAAAAATTCTTTGACTGATAAAAGCTACAAGATTGCCGAGTACCATTATAAGATACCAGTCATGATCACCAGGTTGCGGGCAGTCCAGGGAGGTTATGCCATGCTTAGATGGCAAACTAACCAAGCGATTATTACGCCTGGACAGGAACGGCCTGCGCCTGGTGACGAGGACCGTCACAGGACACTGCTCACTAAACAAACACTTTCACACAATGGGCATAAAGGACAGCCCTCTTCGAATGCACAGGCGTTACCCAGATTAGAACAGAAACCCTTGGGGCATGGAGATCTTTCACAGATGTTCTGAACAGACCAGAAGCCGTGATCAACTACTAAAGGGAGGTGGGCTGGTTGGAATAAACCCCGACGGCCGCCGTGGCTCACGTACAACGGTCCACTTGAAGGACTAAGTGCGGAAACCAAACCCAACATCATATAACATACCTGTCATGAAAACCCCTATTCATATTGAATTTTTGTTATTTTTCTTTCAGAAATGAAATTCAGATTGGTTTTGTTACTATGGCTGCTAAATTACTCGTCAGCTCAAGATGCCAACTGCGATTATTATGAAATAGTAAGTATTTTCTTAATTATTTTATTCCTTTAAACCCTATAATTAATTTATTATTTATTTATGCAATGCACTCGCAATGTGTGGATACCATACAGTGAGCTTTTACGAAATATCTTGCTTAGTGTACGGCCCGAGTGCACGCTCGACACATGCAAACACTCGCGAGTGTCCTGAGTGATGGCCGAGCGGCGCTCGGTGAACTTGCACGCAACGCTGGACACTTCTTAATATGAATATCTTCCTCTATAAATTAATTAAGCCAACGCGAGCATGGTCGAAAAGCTTGTTGTTTCATCCAGCGCAACGCCCGTTGGCTAACAAGCAACGAGAACGCGACATTGAACGTAAAATAGTGTGCGGAAATTTTATGAAACTTGTTCCAGGAAATACGTGTTTTTAGCAAGTCTTATAAGTTTGTGACATAAATTTTTGTCATTTAGACTCTTCATTACATGTGCCAGGTTTCAATCGTTAGGTTTTCTTTACTTTTACAATATAAGAGTACATTATGAACGGCCAAAATTCAGTTAAAAATTGCGCAAAAAAGCAGATTTTTGGAGGCTTACTACTTACTGAATTTGTTTCTCCAAATTTTTATTTTTCGCTTTGATAGAAACCTAGATACTGTGCACAAAATACCTATTAGTTCAAAAAATTCTTAGAAAGATATGTTAAAACGCTATAATCACGTACAAGCGGTTGTATGAAAAGTATGACGGGTTGGCCCCTTTTAATGGAAAAATATAGCGCAGTTGCCTTTTGCAAAGTGTTTCCTTAGCAGTTCCAAGATTATACCCAAGGCCCAAAAAATAAAAATGTATTTTATACACTTTTTGTAAAAACGAATTTAGGTTTACAGTCTCCAGTTATCCGAATGAGCAACGAATACGACAATAGGTACTGTATCAAACATACCTGACTTAGATATTCAGCGACAATCTACCGGGGTTGAAAAAGAAAATCACGCTGTCCTTGCTAAGTTATTAATAATTTCAATTTTGTAATTTCAAATTTCAATTACAATTTTTTGTCTGTTTGTTAGTCTGTTTTAGTTTTAGTTTTTTGGTTTAGTATATTAAATTTCAAGACAGCAAGATATTGTAATCAAAGCTATGTATGTCGTAATTATTATGTAATTAGTCCTTTATTTAATAAGATTATTTCTAACGTAAGTCTGTGCTTTTTCTTATAAATAAAATAACCGTGTTTGTGACTGCAAAACAAGTTACTTATTATTATGTGATACCTACTGATAAGGTTCAGATAAAGATTGGCAAACTCTTGTCAATTGATTTGACTGGCTGCTCTTATTCAGCCAGCCAATCAGAGTGAGTTTGACAATGTTTGGTCTTGTCAACTAAGTGTCCGTTCACACAGACCAGCACCCTAATTGTGTAACGCACTAACAATCGGAATCTGAATCAATTTGAAGCAAATTGCTATAGTTTGACCAAGACCGCTGTACCGCGCCTTAGGAATGCGCGGCGAGGCGGGGTGCAGCGCTGACGAATGAGCGGCCTGCACTACCCCCCCGACTCGCCGGGCACATACCTACGGCGCGGTATTGCGGTTATGGTCAAACTATAATCCATTGCTTCATATGTTCGAAAAATTTGTCTGCTCAACAACGTAAATAACGCAATGAATGTTGTTGAAATGTCAAAATTAAACAGATTTCGATCGATAGTACGTTACGCAATTAAGGTGCGGCTCGGAGAGTTCATTTTTATGTCGTTTAAAAAAGAGTTTTGGATCATTGAAATAAGCTTGATTTTCATTTCAGTTCTTTTTTAAATTAGAACCGACCAAACGTGCACAGTGTAAAACAATAATCAACCTTATTTCAATGAACCAAAACTCTTTTTAAACGCGATAAAAATGTACTCTCCTGTCTGTGTGAACGGACACTAATTGTAGATCTATTTTTTAGAGTCTGACCGAAACTGGTTTTCCGGCCGAAACCGAAACCGAAACTCACGTGGTCAAGTATAAAATTTCTTAAAATACTGGTGCATTTTACCCATTATTCTGCATTAATTAGGACATGAAATGGAAACAGTATAATAATTTTGTTGTAATCATTTATTTAATATAATATAAAAAAATATTAATAATATTTTTATTATTTTTTCAAATTAAGTTCTCATAGCAAAATGTTAATCAGTTATCAATAATCAAATCACTAATTGTTACTGTGTCATTAAATACTAAGTATTGGGATTTTGAAATCTTATTAATTAATACTTTGGTTTGTATTTGCACTTAGAAGAATCATCAATCTCTTTTAGGTACCTCTTATATAAAAATAATAATTACTAAAATTACTATTACACTCACGACACACGTCAATTCCCGAACAGGGCCGCCAGTGTCCGCCAAAGCGTTGCCGCGAGAAATGAAGTTAGGTGAGCGTGCACGACAACTTTCGAAATCAGCTTCGGTTTCGGCAAAAGTTTCGGCTAATTTTGGCCGAAACCGAAACTGCCGCCGAAACTTAGCCGAAACCGAAACCGAAACCGAACTTTCGGTCGGACACAACTATTTTTATTGTATGAACTTCTGATGTAGGTATAATAATAATAATAATATCCCCACCGCTGTATCTCTACGTTGACGACGTGGTGGGGCTTGCGCGCTCCGAACTTTAGGTCTGTGCCGGTAGAATTTACTTTGCCGGAACGGGTCTAGGATGAGGAGCCAGACCAAGAGAGTTACAGAAACCCGCAGGGCAGAATGTGGCGAGCTGTTGGGCAGTAGCGACCCCACGGACCCTATCTCCCGGGAGAAATGTTGTCCTCATCTCTGGCTTGCCTTAATTGGCCGGCTGGAGTGAACACTGACGAGGAATACAACTCCCACCTCTTTCTTGCCTTTATTGGCCGGCTTGAGTGGAGATTCGCAAGAGCAAACGTGCTCGGAGGAAGGAAGTATTCCAGTAAGGTGCTGGTAGGGATCTTGACCGTACTTCCGGGATTGTCCTGATAGCCGTGGAATACCTCTCCACTCCTCACGCACCTTAGGAAGTGTTGCCCGTTTGTCGCTACGTCACTATGTGCTAGCGGCCGTTTCCGGGGGCCCATTATTGAGTGTGCAAGTCACCCCCTGCCATTCAAACCGTGTATAATTGTATAACATTGGTCAGGCAGGGGACATAGTTCTTCCATAGTTTAAGTTACCCAATCCACTTTAGCAACCCAAACCCATAGCCCAATATGGTTTGTTTCCACGTACAGCAGTAGTCCTGCACCAACCGGGGGTTGTCCTTGGGTGCATTTGCATAGCGCATATAGGTATAATCCTCGGTTGGTGCCTCCTCATCATTTAAAATTGTGTAAGGGGCCTCTGCGAGTTGGCTTCAGCTCCTCGTACGCCTTCCAAAGGTCCGTGACCCCAGGGTCCCGAGAAATGTGAAAAATAAAAATAATAATATCTACCATGTTTCTGGAAAATAAATGACGTTCTTACTTTGACTTTTACGGGTCTTTTATTTATTTTTTTACTGTGAAAAGGGCGTTCTCTTTTGACCTCGACCACGCGTAATCAGTTTATTATAATTTTATTGATTTCAATAAAATTATAATAAAGTTATTATATTATGTATGTTAAAGTTCTGTATGTTAAAGTTATGTATGTCGATATTAATTGAAGTTTATTTCTCAGGTTCCGGTGGGTGATACTCGGTACATATACAGCCCCAACTATCCTAGAAATTACACGCCAGGCCAGATGTGCCGCTGGATTGCCGACTGTCCAGCTGGGTACAATTGTCTCCTGAACTGTTCGGAAATTAGAATACCAAAGGTAAGATAGTCATGAGAAAGAGGTAGGAAGAGAGCGAGAGAGTGTATTAGGGCTTTGTTCGATGGATAATAATTCAAAGTAACCCTGCTTAGAAACGGTGTGTAGTGCATAGAACATCTACCAAACTTTTAACGCTTTAGCGTTCTTTGTGTCTTTTTTTTCTTTTTACTCGGGTTCTAAGGGTCATAACGTGATATTAAATAACCTACAGCCTTCCTCATGAATTGGGCTATTACACGAAAAAAGATATACCCAAGAATGTAGGTACCCAAATTTCTAAACCGGATTGGTAATTCCAGAGATTGTTCAAACAAACATACACGCAGCTTAGCCTCCGCTCGCTGTAATAAGGCGCACGCACCATGCGAGCCGTAGCGGCCGAGCCTGGTCACGTAAGCCGAGGCTGCGGAAGCGAGCATAAAATAAGCCAATACTACTAGTTATAAACGTCAATATAACTACTATTAGTTATTAAAGAATTGGCTTATTTTAAAAATAAGCTTATTATATATTGGCTTATTTTTTTTTATATTACTGCGTATAGGCCGGGCTAACCGCTAACCGCTATAATGTCAGTTTAGGGCCAACGCAACTCAGTCGACCGCGGTCCGCGTGCGGTAGCTTTGCTTGTAATAAAAATGTCTAGTTGCGAAGTAAAAAGATGCAAAAATTACGGTATAAAGGTGAAAAAGGAACACGGGATGTCGTATTATCGGTACAGTAACCTTACGTTACTTTTGTTGCAATTTCTTCTTCCTGCCCTTATCCCATGTTACTTGGGGTCGGCGCAACACGTTTTCTTCTTACATTCTCCCCTGTAAATAAGTCAATGCAAAATTGTTTGTAATTTGAAAAGTCGGATTCTTAGTCTTTCTTGCCTGTGGCTGAAAGGGATTTTTGAAATAATTTAAGTATTCATGGAAAATGACTAAAATTCGGAAGTTTTTTCCCGAAAAATTACGCGAGACTAACGTTTGATCATCGTTTTATAAGAAACTACGATTGTGATTATGAACATGAAAAAATATCATCAACATCGTTATAATTATGGTCTACTTGCACGTGGCTGGACCACTTTTTTCATTTAACTTCGATACAAAATATAGCAGAAAAATAATTTTGAAAAAAAAAAACATTTTTTTAAACCCTGTCAATAACGTATTTTTTTCCTATTACATATTTAGCCAAACCTTCAAGAAATTTAAAAATCACATTTATACTAAGCTAATATTATGTGTGAAACGAGTATTTTCAATTTTAAAATCGTTCGAAATACCACTACCGGCTCAGTTTACCCTTCGTTCGAGCTAAGCCCACTGGTTTGTTCCAATACACGCTCTGTTTCCCAGTTACACTGCATAGGTGGTTTTCTCAGGTAGACATTAACGTGTATGGCCATCATCACAAATGACTTAAACTCGTTCCCGAGAAAACATGAACACTAAACAAAATGTTTTCAATTTCTAGTCGGATTCATGCTCCATGGATCGCCTGCTGGTGTCGAAAACTGGAGATCCGCAATTGAGTGCAGCTGATGCATATTGCGATACGGGGTCATTGTCCGTCACGTCCACGTACCAAAGGGTCTCCATAGGTATTTAGAACCATCATCATCATTTCAACCGAAAGACTTTCATTGCTGGCCATAGGCCACCCCCAAGCGTTGCCATATTGTCTGGCCCGATAACCTTTGATTCACCTTGTGGGAGGCCTACTGTAGAAGAAATCATAATCGAGATGCTTGTCCTCAGCAGAAGTTACCAGTGGTGTTTAGAACTCCCACATTTTATTAATCCACTAGCAGCGTCCCACGGTTTCACCCGCGTAATTCTCGAACCAGTACGAGTATGGCGATAAAAAGTATCCTATGTGTTAATCCAGGTTATAAACTATTTGTGTGCCAAATTTCATGAAAATCCGTTCAGTAGTTTTTGCGTGAAAGAGTAGCAAACATCCATCCATCCTCACAAACTTTCGCATTTATAATATTACTAGCACCGCCCCGCGGTTTTACCCGCGTAAGTCACGAACCCATACGAATATTGGGATAAAAATTATCTTATCTGTTAATCTAGGTTATAAACTATATGTGTGCCAAATTTCATCGAAATCCGTTCAGTAATTTTTGTGTGAAAGAATAATAACAAACATCCATCCACCCTCACAAACTTTCACATTTATAATATTAGTTAGGATAGTTAAGAGGATGAAAATTGCCCGTTTCTGTACACCTGGCAATGTATATGCAAAATTTCTGGATGATCGATTCAGTGGTTTAGGCGTGAAAGGGTAACAAACAAACAAACTTACTTTCGCCAGTTATATTACTTAGGATAATAGTAAGTAGGATAGTAGGATATCCATCCATACTATATGTTCACTGCTGTGGAGGTTGGGTCTGTCTTGACGGACCTGAAGCGGGGTAAGTCTCCTGGACATGACGGCTAAGCGTGGAGCACCTGCGATATGCAGGTAAGCATTTGCCACGTGTCTTGTTTAACTTATGTATAAGTCACTCGTATCTTGCAGAGGACATTATGAAAACAATTGTGTTTCCTATAATAAAGAACAAGACTGGAGATGCGACTGATAAGAACAACTACAGGCCTATCTCCTTGGCGACCATTGTTGCAAAGGTATTGGACGGTCTGGTTGACCAGCAGCTGGATAAATATATCACCTTACATGATGCTCAATTAGGGTTTAGGCCACATTTGTCGCCTGAAGCAGCGAACCTCTGTCTCAAGCATACTGTCCAATACTATGCAGCAAGGAAAACACCTGTTTATGCGTGTTTTTTGGACCTCTCCAAGGCATTCGACCTAGTATCTTATGACTGCCTCTGGAGGAAACTCTCCCATGACACTAACCTTCCTGCGGGACTGATTGCTGTACTGAAGTACTGGTACAGCAACCAGTCCAACTACGTTAGATAGGCAGGTGCCATGTCGGGTGCGTACAGTTTGGAGTGCGGCGTGAGGCAGGGGGAGCTTAGCTCGCCCAGGCTCTTCAACCTGTATGTCGACCGGCTAGCTACGGTGAGCTCAGCAACACCCAAGTCGGTTGTCGCATTGACGTACAATGTATCAATAATATTAGTTAGGCGGATGTTGCTGAGCCCATCGATCAGTGCGTTAAGAAAGCTCCTACGAATCTGTGAAGACTATGCGGTGACTCATGGTCTCAGGTACAACGTAACGAAAAGCGAGCTCTTAGTGTTTAGGGCGCAAATTCAAATATGTGACATTTTTCCTCCTTGGGCAGCGTTCCGCTGAAAAGAGTCACTCGTTTTAAATACCTGGGGCACTGGGTCACCGATAGGCTGTCGGATGACGACGATTTAGAGAGGGAACTTAGAGCGTTTGCTGTCAGGTGTAACATGCTCTCCCGCAGGTTCGCACGGTGGATGCGAGAGGTTAAAATAACATTGTTCAGGACCAGTCGCTATATGCGTGCGCCCTGTGGGTCAGTTGTACACAGGGGTCGTACAATGCTCTACGAATCCAGTACAATAACGCGTTCCGGGTAACGCTGGGGTTGCCGCGCTTCTGTAGCGCGTCGGGGATGTTCGCGGACGCACGCGTTCCGGATTTCGGCTCGCTACTGCGTCTGCGAATTGCATCACTGATGCGTCGGGTGCGCGACAGCCCCAACAGCCTCGTGGCTACTGTAGCCGGCAAGGTGGATGGCCAAACAATATGTCACTGGATGGCGGCTCACAGACCGTCATCCAGTATATGATATGATTAATCTGTGGTTTTAGTTAGTAAGTGCCAACTTGTTTACTCGTATGTAATTGATCTCTGGTCTGAAATAAAGATTTATTTATTTATTTATATCCAAAGTTAAGCCATTGGTCCCGGCTGTCATTCGCGGATCTTTGATAGTCGTTACGGGTCGTCAGAAGCCCGAAAGTCTGTCAGACTTACCAAGGGGTACCAGTTACTGGGTTATGGAGGTCAGATAGGCAGTCGCGCCATGTAAAATACTGGTATTCAGCTGCATCTAGTTAGACTGGAAGCCGACCCCAACATAGTTGGGAAAAGGCTAGGCAGATTGATTGATTATATCCTAACTAATACTCGAAATAAATGCGAAAGTGAGGTTACGGTTTGCTAAAACCGCTGAACGACTGCATGAAATTTGGCACATAGGTAGACCATGACGTGGGTTAGAACATAATATACTTTCATCCTGATATTTCCACGGGATCTAGACTTATACGGAAATCACAGGGTGCAGCTTGTAATAAAATAATGCGAAAGTGATATTGTTTGTTCATTTGTGACGCTTTCACGCTAAACCGGCAGAATGTTTTTTTTAATTTTTTTATTTGAGATGGGTTTGCGCTTGACTCTAGTCTAGGTCAGAGGTGACAGAGACAAAGTCGACGATGGAGTGAGCTTACCCAGAGCCTGTTCACTCTCACTTTGAAGAGATTAGGGTTGTATGCGCTCAGAAACACAGACGCAGGTAGTGAGTTCCACTCTTTTGCTGTGCGCATTATAAAAGACATTTGGAAGCGCTTAGTGCGAATTGGTGGAATAGCAACCAGGTAGGGAAGGTAAATATCCGATCGTAGAAGGGGGCCGGTAGAATGAGGTCGAGGAGTTCTTGGGCATACTCACCGAAGTACAATCTGAATCTGGTTTGTATGAATTTTGGCCCTTGGGTAGACTATGACTTGGGTTAGGACATAGGATATTTTTTATCCTGGTAGTACGTTTCCGTGGGATAATTTCCGACGCCCACGCGGGCGTAGCCGCGGGCGAAAGCTATTAAATATTATACAAGGATTTTGTTGCGCGTGGCCAAAATCAAAACTACCGTGGCCATCTTGTTTTTTTTTTTCAATATTAGGGTCAAATTAAATTAGCTAGCGATAGTCTACAGTCTAGTTAGAAACATGATATCATGATTTTTTCAGTATATTAGTAACTTGAAGTAGGTATGAGCTTAGGAAATCCGTTTTTTTTTACCCATCACGTATGTGAAGTTTACACAAAAAAAACTGTTTTTTTATTTTATTTATCGTGTTGAGATATCGATACTCATGACGTCTGCATAAAATTGCTAGCTAATTTAACTTAAACCTGTATTTCACAAAATAATTTCACAATTTTTAGGGAATCGTACCTCCGTTCCGTACCTCATAAAGAAAAACGGAACCCTTATAGGATCACTCGTGTGTCTGTCAATTTGCTCCGAATCTAATGGACCGATTAAGTTGAAATTTGGTACATTTATGAACTTCTGTGACTCAAACACGGACGTGTAACGTAAATAAATGAATTTTGAATATGGGGTTAATTTTGGGGGCAAATAAGAAATTTTAAAAATAATAGTTTTGCAAACTGTACCTACCGTGTGACATATCAAATGAAAGGGCTTACTGTGAGGGTCTCAAATATATATAATATATATATACTCGTATATATTATAATTTTAAAATAAATTGATTTAGTTATTTAAAAAATAGACGAAAATTGACCATTCCCCCCCCCCCTTATCTCCGAAACTACTGTACCTAAAATTTTGAAAAAAATACAGAAAATAGATTACAGGACAACTTATAAGAAGTGTATGGTTTTAAAATAACATGCAAAATCTCTCAATATTGTGCGTACAAACTTACATTTGCAGTTGGAATGTATGGGAGAACATGTTTTTCAACTACAATGTTAAGTTTGTTCTTGGGATAAACTCATCCCAATTACGGAAGCCTTCATTGTGCGTAGTCCGACTCGCACTTGGCCGGTTTTTTTACCAACAGCGCGCCCTGTCAACGTCATTCGATCGCCAAAATATCCTATTAACACTATAATAGAACCAATCATATTACAGGTCTTATAACAAGCAAATCCAGTCCTGGAGGCAGGTTCCAGTGTACAGTGACGACTCGAGCTATCTCTGTCACTCCTACTCCACCTGCTGCGTGCAGGTGTGGAGAAAGAAGATCGGTGACTATACTGCGTTCACTAATTAGTTTCCAATCATAATGAAACAAATGCGTGCCATTAGTTAAAAAAAAACAAAAAAACAAAAATTGAAGATGAAGTCTGTATCTACTTAGATTTTATTTACCTATGCATAAAATCTAGATTGCGCTTCATCTTCAATTTTTTTTTTCAATTCTTTTTTCAGTATTATTTAAGTAAGTAACTAATATAATACTGAAATTCACATAGTTTATAGAAATTTGTTAAAGTAAAAGGATTTGAAAGATTTTATTAGCATGTAAGGTCAACATTTTGGGAAAAATATTTCAAGTCGGGGCATAATTATGAGCGTAAAATATTTTAAGATTTTATGTTCTTGGAAAAGCGACCAAGAGTGAATCCGACACGGAACGAGAAAAATACACCCGAATCCCAATAACAAAGACTCGTGATTACGAGCGTACAAAACTCCTCTGAAACCGCTCTAAGCTACGATATTAAAATTTGTAGCTAAATAAAAACAATTAAAAAGGAAGCTACAGGTAGCCCGCTAAATTCAATTTTTCTTAGCTTTTTAGGGTTCCGTACCCAAAGGGTAAAACGGGAGCCTATTACTATGACTCCCCTGTCCGTCTGTCTGTCCGTTTGTCACCAGGCTGTATCTCATGAACTGTGATAGTTGGACAGTTGAAATTTTCACAGATGATGCAATTCTGTTGCCGCTATAATAACAAATACTAAAAAACTGAATAAAATAAATATTTAAGGGGGCTCCCATAAAACAAACGTGATTTTTTTGCCATTTTATAGAACGGAACCCATGGAACCCTTCGTGCGCGAGTCCGACTCGCACTTGGCCGGTTTTTTGAAATTTGAAAGTCAGTATTAGGTTGTAGGTTGATCAAAGTATGATTCGCGACCGTAACATATATGTATTTACAAAATATATAATCATTAGAAACAGTAATACAACTCCTTAAGTTAGTGTAATCCTAAATATCTATATTTCATAAAATAGTCATTCATTAGGATTATATGAACTTAGAGAGTTGTATTTATTATTTTATAATGATTATAATTCTATAAATACATATTAGTTACAACATACAACCAGATACTGACCTGTAAATTGCAAAAAAAAAAATGTAAGAAAATTTGAATTTCGCTGGCTACCTGAAGCTACCCCATTAATGACAGTTTTCTCTTTTCTATTTAATTCTAGAACCGCATAGTAGGGGGTGTAGAAACTGGCGTAAACGAGTTCACAATGATGGCCGGCCTGGCAGACCGGAGCCGGCAGATCAAATGCGGGGCAGTCATCATATCGGAGAAGCATGTCCTGACGGCTGCCCATTGCGTGTTCAACCAATCAGTGACTGACCACGCAGTAGTCGTCGGCGAACATGACGTCACTACTGGTGAGTTGTTCTTGTTATGCTAAGTGAAAATGTATGGTATGTTCCAAAAGTATCTGATGCAAATGTAAACAAATGGATTAGTTATATTCATGGCGGAACCCGACATGGCTATCTTCTGCGACAACTTCCGATCGAAGCTTCGGCATTTTTCTTTAGACTTACACGTTGGGCAGCCACTTATAGCCGGAGAACGGGTGTAAGAGAAACGCAGGTGCTTAGGAATGACACTATAATCACTCGGATCACACAGATTATAATTCAAAAGAACTAGCGCGCGCACATTCACGCGCACATTCACTCGCTGGTAGGTATATAGGGGCGCGGGCGCCCTCAGACGGGCGGCCGGGTAACCACTCTGTTGCCATGATAATATTTTACCTTCTGCCACACGCTATAAAATGTATGTGCCTTTGAATGCCAATTTGTAGTGCCACTTACAAATTGACTGGTTTGATTTGATTATTTATCTCGAAATTTTAGTTCACCTTTAAGATATTTTTCCTTTAGATTCATTCATTCAACAACTGAGGTTAATTTTAATAACCTCAATTTACGTCGATGATTTTGCAGTCACAATTTATTTATGTTTACTTTATTTAAACAATAAATGTTAATTGTACAGATGAATGTGTTACTTTAGTGTGTGATCGTATAAGAATTTAACCTGAACAGGGTTTATTGACCAATTGTTGAGATACTTTTGGAACAGACTATCTGCGAGATCGTCCAGTGCGACCCATGGGCACGCTAGCCACGGATGCTTTAGGTCCTTCGCACACGGATCGTAAACGTAGTCGTCTCGTAAGCGTGTCGTTATGCCGCATTGGCACGAAAACTCATACGATTCGCTGCCGCATTGCTTCGTATGCGGAGAAGTTTGAACATGTACGTGCTCGTATGGCTCTCGTCCTACGCGCGTATTACGACTACGCTTACGATCCGTGTGCGGAGGACCTTACAAACAAATGAACAGCGTAGCTAACCTGGCAAACCACATCGTACCCATTGTTGCGTACAAGACACCATTATAAGTAAATATGCGATTAATCGGGTAAAAACGAAATAGTTCCAAATGCCTGAGACCCTGCGGGCGGCACGCGGCGGCGGCGACAAGATGCATAGATCGCGGGAGTGCGCAATCGGCCATCCTCGTGACCCATATTTATATTACAAGCTATTTTTGATCGTGATGATATGAAACAAGATCGGTTTTCCTTTGCTTCAAACTTTAAATTGGTTGTGCAGAACGGTACCTAACCCAGGAAACTAAAAAGTAAACTATTTTGTGTTCCAGGGGACTCTCCAGCTACACAGGTGTTCGCCATATCCAGATTCACTGTCCATCCATCGTATACTGAGTAAGAGAACTTGTACTAAGAATATTATGTCTACCCGAAACTGTAAAATTTTCCCAATCAACCTTGAACCTAATACTTTAGCGATAAAGTTGAAAATCTATTAAAGAAATTTGACAGCAGGGCTCGGAAACGTTATTTAAAATAACGTTTTTAAAACGTTTCTAACAGTTCTTTGTACAACATTTTGTTCGGAACGAAAACGATGTGAGAACGTTTTCAAAAACCGGTTTATTCCGCAGGACGCAGCCGCGCGATGAAATCCCGCCGCCGCCGCGCCGCCGCGATAATTTTACGTCCGTGCGAACGTGGGCTAAAAACTAATACACATAATTATTGTATTTGGAAGGAGTTTTATATAAGGGTATTCAACTGATATCGCGAAAAAAAATCAGCTGTTCAGTACACTTTGACGAATTATGCAAACATAAATGTACTCAACAGCTGATTTTTTTGCGATTTCAGGTTTGTTCCCATAGTAAAAGTTGTTCATAATGATGAGTATAATGACCCCTTAAGAAGTTGTTGGTGTTTTACCAATAACCCTGTATATGCAGGGAGGGGTGGAGATCCCTTCCCTGCATGGGGAAAGTTTAGGAAATGCATAGCTTTTTTATGAATTTTAAAAATCTTAGTTTGTTTTGTTAAGTTTTTGGTAAAAATTTTGTATCGTTTGGCAGGAGGAGGGGGTGAGGGGTAGGGGAGTGCAACCTCTCTCATGGCACCACTCCCATGAAAGATAACGCACCTCTTCTTGAGAAAAACAAATTATTGTAACTTAACCTCAAAAACTTTAATGTTGCTTCTGCAACGTCTCTGGCGCTGCGGGAAGTGCAGCCCCTTCGCCCTAGTGTAACAAAGGATAGACACCCATGCTCACCTCCACAGCTTCGGCTTGCTTCAGCTGCTATGGCCCTCACCGGTGCCTATGCTTTGTTACAGCGGGCGGGGGCTGCTCTCCCTTCGCGCCTCCAGATTTTTATATACACTCTAGGGGTAGCAGCCAAAAGACTACGTAGAGTCGGGTGCCCTGAGCCTGACTCGGTTTTTGAACAGGTTCGACCTATTTTAAAGATGGATGAAGAATGGCTGCAAATTATAGATATTGTGTTTCGTTTCACCTCTAGAAGATACCATCAGGATAAAAATAATAATTTTACATTGTCACAAAATCAAAACTTTCATAGTTATTCACCGAAAAAAAAAAAAAACTCAAATCACTGTGAAATTGTTAAACCCAAATAAGAAAACGCAAAGTAATGCTAATTAAAAAAAAAAAATGTGCGTCATCTTATTATTTGCAAAATCAAAACGCATTATTAAAACTCTCCATAAAATAGCAACACCTGCTGTCAAAATTAAGTCAAAAACAACAAAATAGTGCAAAAGTTGAGGTTATTTTCTCAAAGTTTGATATTTTATATTTCCGAAAGGATTTATTTCCTACACTTGAAATTGATTGATTGACGTGGTTGATTGGCCAGGGTCCATGGCACTCTATGGAGCGCCATGGACCGTACGATCCCTACATAGAGCCCCCGGCAGGAAGTATTTCCCCCCCCCCCCCTCCAGATTAGGCAGCAAGCGCGAGAGTGCATTCGCGGTGCCCATCAATCGGGGAGCCAACCGCTGAAAATGCGGCCCGAAGTTCCACCGGATATCGAGGACGAGTCTTAGATACTTCATCGTCGACTTGATACCGATGTCAATACCTCCTACTCTTGTGTTGGATCCTGAGGGTGGCGCTTTTCGGGGCTCGTGGAAACAAATGACTTCCGATTTATGCAGTGCCACCTGGAGACCCAATCGCCGGATCCTGCCTACGACTTGCGCAACCCCAGCTGTTGCTAAGACAGTCACCTGCCGGAGCGTCTTCCCCCGTGCCACCGCGCAGCACCCAGTCGTATCCGATGTTCCACAGGAGTTGCCCCAAAACCGAACCCTGTGGAACACCACACGACTTCTCACCGACCCCATCCTTCTCGATCCGAGTAGATGACATATCTGTCAGATAAGCCCCGATAATGCGGCGGAGGTAGTTTGGCACCCTATGATATCAGAGTGACTCCCTAATGTTACTCCAGGGAAAAGTGTTGAAGGCATTGGCAATGTCCAAAGATACTGCCAAGACGACCTCACCCTGGGCCATTGCTTCCTCCTCCAAGACTTTCACGCGCATGATCGCGACCATTGTAGAGCGCCCCTGACGGAAACCAAACTGGTTATCAGCCAGATCCGGCCCCTCTCTTGTCATGTGTTAGATAAGGCGGTCTGCAATAATTCTCTCGAAGAGTTTGCCCACCTCACCCAACAACACAATGGGCCGGTACGTGGATGGTGAGTCCGCAAGCCGCCCTTCCATTTTCAACAGGACCAGCTTTCCAGTCTCTCCAAACATGTGCTCAAGAGTCCCACTAATCGGGGCCAGAGATCCCTGATGGCCAGAACCCATGCACGGCCAGGAATACCGTCAGTTCCTGGAGCAGTGTTTTTGGCCTGAAGCCTTTGTACTGCCGCTTTTCGTTCTACCTGGGTCATACCAGGCGCGTCGCCATCGTCATTTTCCTAGTTGGGCACCATAGTAGGCGGAACCATATGCGGTGGTGTGTGCTCCCCTTGTGAGGGGAATAAAGCGCTCACTTCTCTCTCTAGCAGTTGCCGGTGGAAGCTACGGGATAGTGGAAACACCCACGAGCAAAGTTTGCGCCTAACCAAACGGTAAGGACGCCCCCACGGATCACGTTCTAGAAATGCCAGCAATTCTTTATGGGCTTGGGCCTAAGCCTATTATTTTCAGCTGAAGAGCCTTCTTCGCCACTGTACAGACCTCGTACAGTTCCGCCTCTCTTACCATAGCTTCTGGTGTTCATCTGCGCCTTCATCGCTGCCTGGCGTACGGGCGTCGCGCCGCAACGCATGCGATGCGCGTCGCGCCGCCACGCATGCGATGCGCAAATGCGCAATGTCTTGCGATCACCAATACACCTGGCGCCTGGCAGATGGAGACTGAACTGAACATCGCAGCATCACAGATTTGTGTCATGGCCTCCCGGAACCATTCTGCCTCCTCGTCAATATCGACAGACCTGACTGGTGAGTCCTACCAGGCCTTCACGATTGAGGCAACCAGAAGGGTTTCCCGGTTCAGTTGTTTGAGCGCCCATCGCGAGCCATCCTCTACCCCGGTTGGGGCCGCTTGTGCCGGGCCATTCGAGGTCTGGGCGGAGATGTCGAACTGTATCTGTGATCCGACAACGTCTCCACGTCCTCCAATACACGCCAGTCCTGAACACGGCGTGCGACAGCGGGAATAGCAAACGATAAGTCCACTATAGACCCACCTCACTGCCGCACACATGTCTGAACAGATCCCCGGTTTAGGAGCAGTAAGCCTGACTCCACCGCTCACCCCTCCAGTAACACACCCCGTGCAACTGTTGCTGGGGAACCCCAAGTCGTGGATTTGGCGTTGAAGTCACCCATGACAAGGACAGGGTGAGGACGGCTTCGACTGATGACGGTGCCCAATTCCGTGATGAAACTCTCAAAGTCGACGAGAGGTCGGTTGGGTGAGAAATAAATCCCCACGACCATGATATCTTCGACTAAGACCGCTACAAAGCCCCGCCCCCGGGTGACGGTCTCCAGGGGCGGAGTGCTAGCGGCCGGCCTCGAGATAAGCACACACTACACAGTGTGGCGCGGCATCGCAAGAGCTGGCCTTGTGAGCTAGCTGATCACAGCGGAAACAAAGACCGCAGCAATCGACCTCTGAGGTGAATCGAACTCCAACGTGTCCCTCTCTCATGCACCTATAGCATTGAGAGGCTTATTTACCAGAAGCCTGACCCATGCCAAATTCCAGCCCACCTGGAACCATCAGACCACCAGTCTGGGACCATCTTTTAATTTTCGAGCTGCCGCGACGGGACAGCTGACCAGTACTGTCCGCAGGTCGGAGAAGCCCGGACGAATTGTTTCCACCTTAACTTGGTCTAGCGGGTATTCTCCGGCCTTTGCAACAGCAGCTGCGACCTCTTCCGAAGTTGCAGAGTCCCCCAGGTGCAATATACGCAGATCTGCGCACTTGACCTGCCTGGACACTCTAACGTCCACTACGTTGAGCGACGCTGAGGGCCACTGTTGATCTCCAGTTCGATAGTTGCCTACCCTACCACACACTATTTACCTACGCGTACTCACAGTCACAGATAATACTTAGTACTTGTGAAACGACGAAACTAAGCCGCGTGGCCTTGAAATACCATTGAATGAAATACTCGTAGAACTTTCGTATCGGAAAAACCCAAGAAATGCAATAAAAACGGTTAAAAACGTTTTATTAATCGAAAACGATTAAAATTTTGTTCTTCTTCAAAAACGTTATTTATAACGTTCCGTTCTAACGTAACCGAAACAAATCGTTTCTTAGGTATTTAAGACGAAACCGTTTCGAAAAATATACCGGTATCCGAGCCCTGTTTGACAGATTGTAGTAGCTTGATGTGCTGGCGTCTGTACATCTTATCATATATGTTCCCAACTAAATGAAAGCTTCAACTTTTAGACAAAGCAACCTTTAACCCGATGATGTTTTTTTAGATTATTTTCGCTTATGCACTATCATTTTCATCTTACGTCAAAGTAAAAACTTTAGTTGTAAAACGAGTAAAAGTATATATATATATATGATATATATATATATTATATATATATTTGCCGTTATACATAACATAATAAAATTACGTTCTAAATCGCCATCTTGCGACGCACAAACTTTAATAGTGCGTGCGTCAATACTACACTACACAGCATCACGCGTAATCCCCGATGTATCTGTCGCAGGCAGATTGTCTGATTCGTCATTATACATACGGCTAATTAATAAACGCTCGCAGTTATGAAATACGCCGAAGGCAAATTGGCAACTCATTCAATTGTTATTATTTCGACATTCATTGTTATTGTAGGTTCAGCTGAGAGCAACCACGAGAGAGCCGAATTGGTCGCTGTAACTAAGCCAGGGCACCCCGTCCCAATGGGTTAGGTTAGGTTAGAACTGTGACAAACCACGTGCGTGCCGAAAGAGCAAAGCGAGCGGTGCCGCGGCGCGTATATGGAGTCTATAGATACCTTCAGCCAACGCTCTATAGTGTTGAGTTCAGGTATACAATCAAAATATACCCACCCGCAACATTTTTCTGGAGTATACTTTCATGTAGGACACTCCATTTTACTATACTGTAATGTATAATTGTATACCCGTTTCTCTGTACCTCTACTTTTAATTACCCTAACGAATACAGAGACAGACAAAAGGACGTTTAATTTAATATGACAGGAATGAGATAAATTATACAAGAAGAAAAGGGGATAACAAAACGTTTATTACAAAGGGAAATGTTCTTAGTATAAAAGTACAATAGACATGAATTAGTAAAATTAAAAATAAGAATTTAGCGCGCGTTATGAACATTTTTAATATTCTGTCCTAAGTCAGACGGCCGCCATGTTTGAATCCTAGACTTAGTCTTTCCTATTCCCCCGTCTTCGTCTTCTCAGGGCTGTGCTTTAAACTTTAATTTTCCTTGGTACACGCCTTATTATCTGATGAAAAATGAAGTATTTGTGAATTTTGCTAGTGCTCTTAGATTGTGGACCGTAGGCTTCGTTTCAAATAACTGTGTGAAGTGTTGCAGTTCAGTCTTAAACTCTGCAAGTGCATTTTTATATTGTTGCGGAAATCCTACGAGTAAGACGAAGAATTGCGGCTATGTTTTAAAATACCTACGCGCCAAATCCTAAATCTGAAAGTATGCCCAATGTCAACTCGGCCAGTGACGTCACAAATGTTAGGTAAAGGTACGCTTTAATGAATTGATTCTCGATTTCCGGATTTGAAAACATACCTACCGGAGGGCAACACGGTCTCTGACGTCATGAGCGTTTTGTGAAGGTACAGATTCCAAATACGCTGCCGCGGCAGCGGCCGGCGAGCACTACTTGGCTGCGACATATAGGTCGGAATAAGCGCACCGAACTCTATTATAGAAGCAGAAGCAGCCAGAAATAGAACTAAATACTTTAATTTGCTGCGGCATTTTTAAAATGGCGTTTGAATTATCCATTAAATGTTGTGGCATATTCTATAATGACAAGGCAATTTACATGTTGCCTTTGGCATATTTCATAACTCGAGCGTTTTTAAACGGACGACGCCGTTTGTAAAAAGCGGAATCATACAAATTGCCTGCGACATATACATAAGATCCGATGGTGGTCCGATGTAGGCAGAGGTTGTAGCCTATAGTACCTACACCCAGCCTCGCCAGTTATGTTTCTCCCATGTAACAGGGACTATTGCCATTAATCCGGGCACAAATCTAACAAATCTAACCTTCGGGCTGCTACTAATAAATTCCTAATGGAAAATCATAACAACACTTTACCCGACCTGGAAACCCAGGACCTCATGCTCAGCAGTAGCGTTTGTGCCCACTACATCAACGAGGCAAGCATCGGATCGATCTAAGTTATCATAATATTTTCCCTACAGCTTGTAGAAACTTCACCTCTAGATTTAATCATAAGAAATTGGCGCCAATTCCCTAGTTCATTGTTGTCATTAGTCATTAGTCATTTATTCATTAACAATAATTTGTATCTGAATTTACACAATATCAGTAATCTTATAATAATAATAGTAAGTATAATTTAACAATAATAAAATAATGAAATACAATATAATCATAATTAACATTTTGGCATTAATAATATTTATAATTCAATAAAATTTTGGCATCAGTAAAATTTACAATTCATTAACTGCATCTGATGGTATAATAAATTAAATAAATTGCTCAGTAATTACTAAAATAATATAATAATAATAAGATACAATAAAAATAACATTTCGTGGATTAAAAAATTACAGTTCATCGACATCATAGATACACTTATTTAGTAAAAATGTTTTCAATTTACTTTTAAAAGATCTAGTGTAAACAATGCTTTTAATGTCTAAAAGCAACTTATTGTATAATTTCACGGCTTGGTATCGCGGGCTGTGTTTAACAATTCTAAAATTAGCATATGTTATATTTGGTTTCAAATCTTGTCTACGACTACCTTCCCTAATGTGTCGTTCTTCAGATGTTTCATAATCTTGCATACAAACACAAAGTAAACTTAATTTAAGTTCAGTGCATCCTTTTCTTTCTATTTCATAAAGAAAAGGACAGAAGATTAGTTTAGTCCTGTGTAATTAAGATACTCCATAAACAAGTTTAGATTTGATAAAAAAAATTAGCTACTAAAAATACGTCAATTTACGTCAGGCGCTGACTACTTTGACAGGACTAAACTAATATTTATCTTCTGTCCTTTTCTTAATGAAATAGAAAAAAAAAGATGCACTGAACTTAAATTTAGTTTAGTTGTGAACAAGGGAATTGAATTGGCGCCAATGACAATAATAACATCAAGATTCCTTCCAGTTCCAACTACGACAACGATATCGCGGTGGTGTGGGTAGCGTCAAAGATACAGTTCAGTGAGCTCGTGCAACCCGTCTGTATGCCCTTCAGGTACGCGACTAATGACTTCGCTGGAACCAAAGTTGCTGTATTGGGTAAGTACACATTACGATTCAACACACTTCTACCTGCAATGTTTTTCATCACCTGCTCACAAAACGGTGAAGGAAAACATCGTGAGGAAACCTAGAACTAAACATTCGAAGACATGTGATCTACCAACCCGCACTGGGCCAGCTTGGTGGATTACGGTCTAACGGCAAATCCCTCTCATAGTGAAGAGTCCTGCTGTGACCCAGGAGTGGGAACATTATAAGCTTACTTATATAAAAAAAACACCTTTAAATTTTTTTTTCAGGATGGGGCACTCTTTTCCCTGGCGGGCCGACCTCCAATGTCCCTATGAAGGTAGACCTGGACGTGCTCCAACAAAGCGCCTGCAGGACCAGGGGAGTCAACGTCACCGAGCGACAGATGTGCACCTGGACTTACGGGAAAGACGCTTGTCAGGTAAGATCGAAGAGAGAGTCACGCAATTTAAAGGCTCCTATAAAAAGAAAAGAATAATGGTCTGGAATCACTCTGATCAAGGGGTATCGTGTTATCCAGTAACTGGGCTGTGGAGGTCATATAGGCAGTCGCTCCATTTAAATACTGGTATTCAGCTGCGGGTAGACTGGAAGACAGCCCCAATCTAGTAGGGAAAAGGCTAGGCAGATGATTATGAATGCCCTGTATCACCAACTCTTGACTAAATTACAGTTAATTTATCTGGCTCTTAAGGAGGAAGCGTCAGGGTAACCCGCGAAATTCAAATATTCTTACGTTTTTTGCAATTTGCAAGTCAGTAACAAATATGTTTTTACAGAATTATATACAATAGAATCAGTAATACAACTCCTTAAGTTTGTATAATCCTAAAATGTCAAGATTTCATGAAATAGTCATTTTTTGGGATTACATTGATCGTTTTAATGATTCTAATTATGTAAATAGATACTTGTTACGACCGCAAATTATATTTTGATCAACGTACAATATAATACCGAATTGTAAAAAACGTAAGAAAAATTGAATTTCGCGGGCTACCCTGACGCTTCCCCCTTAAACGAATTCTGTTTCATTATTTAGTTATCTGGTAGAGATTGTGCTAATTGCGGACATTGTGAAAGGGGCAAACATAAGTTTTTGTACGTGAGATTTTTGTACACATGATTGATGTAATAAGACCGTAAGAGTTACTTATATTCATCGATATATTTCGCAGGATGACTCCGGCGGCCCACTCCTATGGACTGACCCGCGTACTGGTGCACTCCACCATATCGGCATCGTCAGTTACGGCCGCTTCTGTGCGTCAGAAACACCAGGAATCAACACCAGATTGACTGCCTTCCTGAACTGGATTCTAACCGTTACCGCGACGACTCAAAATGACTATTGTATCAAATGATTGCAGCCAACGTTTGTCCGTCGTGTGTTGTTGTGTGGCTCATCGGATCTGTATTGGTGCCTCTGGTATTGCAGATTTCCAGGCGATGACCACTTACTATCTATCAGATGGGTCTCCTACTCGTATGTCACTAAATAAAAAATTAAAAAATTACATCAACCACACAAATCAAAAATCACCACCCATAAGTACCTATAAATAAAATAAATTTGTAGTCAGCATAAAAAAAAATTGCCAATCGGCTGTTATGTAATTCGGGAGCCATTCTGTAAACTGTGCCAAAGTACTTTATTATACGTAGATACTTAAATTGTTAAGAATCAAAAAACGTTGTTATTTATTAAAGTAATGTATTTACAATGTGTCTTACTTTGTTATGCCTTAAGCCATCGATAGGAGTAAAATAACAATAAATTGATAATAACGTAAATCCTAGCTTTAACTCTTGAGGTCAACTAAGCTGAAAATTATCTCGTCAGAATTTAAATTTCAGAAATTAGATGCCGCAATTGAACGCGCATAAAAACAATAAAAAAGATGGTGTTAGCTGACCCAAAAGTTTTTCTCTTAATACAAAATCCGGATACAAGATGGCGCCATCATCATTGCGGCCTGCGCGGCAATATATCGCGCGAACTCAGCCGCGCCAATATTGATTAATTCAGAGTCCCCAGTTCGGAGCAACTTCACTCCTTCCCACTATTATTCTAACACACAGTCTCACAATAATCTAACGTTTAACACTCTTTATTTACCTATAAAATGTAAATTATTTAAAGAAAGTAACCAAATTATGTTTCTAACCAAAATAATGTGTTTCCAAATGATTTGACAGTGTTTTGTTTTTAATTAGTACAATAATATTTGTAGCTATGGAAGTGAATATCTATTTAGATTTAAAAATAAAGAGGTAGTGTTTTAAATTGTTCCTAAAAAATGCCCAAACGCATTCCGTTTCACGTGGTTTATGCGACAAGTAAGTTTTTTTTAAAATATGTATTTGCAGATAAGTATAAATTAATTTGCAAAAAAAAGGTTTATATAAATATTTCAAATATGTGTGATGTGCATAGCTATTAGTTTATGCATAGTAAGTAAGTTTAACCCTTGCCAATCTAGTCAAAGAGACAAATTCATCTCATCTTTCTTTCAAAGGAAACCGGTCTTCATCATTTTCCTCAGTCTTTGTTGTCCTTTATACCTTAGAGTCAATGAATTCATAATCTGTAATACAGGTTATTTTATACTTAGTTGGTTTCCGTCTTAGGCCAAGACACCGAAAACACACCGATCAAAACATGATTCGGATGCGATTCGGTATCAATTCCCGTACATTTTCAACCTGCAATCATGACCCCGGCTCTAATCTGCAGATGAAGTGACCTTCACAAAGTCCCAGGCTCCCAGCCTTGATCTTTGTAGTAGCTCTAAAATATAAGCGGCTAAGTGTTTCACTCGCATCCAAGGTGAACTTTTTTCATGGAAACCAATAAAATACATACTGTGTGAATCCAGACCATGATCTTTTGATGCCTTCCATACAATACATATTTGTTCAGATGTTGATGCGTGATAGCATCTTCGGTGAAGATTCTTCTCAAACTGTTCGTGATCGATGATATGATACCTATCGCTTAAGGTTGCCTGGAAGAGTTAGCAGAAAGCGATAAGGCCGCCCATCGTATGTTTTGTAGTTTATTTTTTCTATATTGTATTTTCTCGTGTATAATAAAATATATACAGAGTGTTTTTATAATGTGCACATATTGAAATGACTAGATAGATTTTTTTGATATTTTAAATATTTTTTCCGTCGATAAAATTAAGCATAGTTTCCGTCATTTCGATACGTGCACATTATAAAGACTCACACTATAATTAAATCAAGGACAAAATCACGATCAATCAAGGCACGGCCGCATACCTACTCCTGCAGTTGTATAACCACAGGGCCTAGAAAAAGTGACATATGTTAAAGTGACATATATCAGCGTTATCGATGATGGAAAAATCAAAAATGTATTGGATGGACATGAGCTACGAGTACCGACAAGCTTTTGTCAATCCTGTTGAAAGTCGTTGTAGAAATACGAAACGTTTTGAAAGCGATTGCTGCGTGCGTAAGCCCTAAGGCCTTATCATCATCATCATAAGTTTCATAATTCTCCGGCCCTTATCCCAATTTATTTGGGGTCGGTGCAACATGTTCCTCTCTTCCCTAAGGTCCGACTTCCGTCAGACGTTATATATTATACAATAAAAAGCCGCATAAGTCATTTTAATGTGCTCGAATGTTATCCGAACTAAATTGGTTCACAACTACTGTAAGCCCGCGGTCGCCAATGGATGATGGTTTTTTACGCTTATTATATCTATGGTCTAGAAGACAAACGTGCTAAGTGCAAAATTTTGATTTTATAACATTTAAATGCCAAACGGTAGTCGTTAAGCATTTAAATGTTAAAAATTCAAAGGAGATGTTGCAAAATGTATGGACCTTGGGCCAGATACGTGTACACTATACATAAAAAACAGGTCAAGTGCGTGTCGGACCACGCACAATAAAGGGTTCCGTAGTTGGATGAATTTATCCCAAGAACAACCTTAACATTGTAGTTGAAAACATGTTCTCCCATACATTCCAACTACAAATGTCCATAGTTAAACGAAAAGGATCCAACCGACATTACACCTAATCTTTTTTATTGGATCTTTTTCGTTGAACTATGTACATGTAAGTTTGTATTGTACGCACAATATTGAGAGATTTACCATGTTATTTTAAGACTAGAAATCGACTTCTTATAGGTTTTCCTGTAATCTATAGCTATAGAATTATTTTCTGTAATTTTATTTCAAAATTTTAAGCTCAGTAGTTTCGGAGATAAAGGGGGGAGGGGAATGGTTAATTTTCGTCTATTTTCTTAAATAACTTTAACAGTTTATTTTAAAATTATAAAAAATAATATATATATTTGAGACCCTCACAGTAAGCCCTTTCATTTGATATATCGCATGGTACAGTTTGCTTTTTTTTCTTATTTGCCCCTAAAAATTGACCCCATATTCTAAATTCATTAATTTACTTTACACGTCCGTGTTTGGGTCACAAAAATACATAAGTGTACCAAATTTTAACTTAATCGGTCCATTCGATTCGGAGCAAATTGGCTGTGACAGACGGACAGACAGACAAACAGACAGACAGACACATGAGTGATCCTATAAGGGTTCCGTTTTTTGCTTTTGAGGTACGGAACCCTAAAAATAGGGAAAAACATTTAAAATAGTTCTCAACTGCCCAATTAACACCTGAAATTGCAACACACAACAAAAACCCGTCGTTGTCATTTTGATTGATTAATGACGTTTGACATGTTTAATACTCGAGAAGAGGGCAGAAGTGACACTGTTGTGACATTTCAGCTCTTTCTATGATCAGTGGTCGATCTATGGTTTACTGTCATTGTTTATATGCACAGAGTAACTAAATCAGTGAGACGCCATGTTGAAAGTCAATAAAATAATTGATAAATATCAATTCCCTACCACAACAGTGTGTATACATTTAAATCTGTTTTTTTTCTCGAATTCTACGGACTTCTCTCATTTTTTTGAGGTAGTGTACACAGAAACATCTCCTTTTGCAACTTAGCACATTTTTTCTTATGCACACCCGGGTGTGCCTTCGACTTTTGAAGGGTTAGGTTATCATCATCATCATAATTGGCATCCTTGTCCCACCCACTGCTGAGTATTAATAGGCCTCCTCCCTTTTGTGCCATGCTTCCTAACTATTCGGTATTTTCACCGAACACCTTATCAATATCGGCAGGACGCGTTGACCTAATTTTATTACTTATTATTTTATATTAGATTCAGTGCACTTTTGTCTACCGGGTTAGGCGGGTGTATTCAAACAGTTCATCAAGATTTAATTAACAGTAAGAACAGTTTGACTGTGTGTCAATATTGATAGCGTCCAACATATAAACATTTGTTTCTCCTCAAAAACACCAACACCTCGCTACGTACCCCGACATACTTTGGTCCTTCGAGTCGGATACAATAACCATGCCCTATAGGTAGAATTCAATCAAGATTTTATCGTCTATTGAGTCCGTAACATTCTCAAGATTGAGTTAGTGGAAACTGGCCTAATATTTAAAGGTATTCGGACACTAGAACATACTAGACAAAGATATTTATAAAAATCAATCTGCCTAGCCTTTTCCCAACTATGTTGGGGTCGGCTTCCAGTCTAACCGGATGCAGCTGAATACCAGTATTTCACATGGAGCGACTGCCTATCTGACCTCCACAACCCAGTTACTGGGTAATACTCCGTGGGATACCCCTTGGTAAAACTGGTTGTCAGACTTTCGGGCTTCTGACGACCCGTAACGATTGACAAAGATCCACGAATGACAGCCGGGACCAACGGCTTAACGTGCTTTCCGAGGCACGGAGGAGTCTCGGTATGAAAAGATGGTCACCCATCCACAGACCAACCTCGGCAAGCGTAGCTTAACCTGATGGATCGACCCGTGCGGCTGTTATTAGCCACGAGCTCCTCAGACAAATATATTTATAGTGAGCATTAACAATCACAGGACAAATGATATCAAGAATGAGTCTGTGGTTTACTTTAATGTTATTCGGAAAACACTAGAACATAGTAAGTAGTAGTTATAAAACCGGAGCAATATTTCATCGTCAACCTGAAACGAAATTATCGAACACTCAAAATACAAAAGAACAACACCATTTTTTTACCATCAAAAGTAATACAACTCTACACTCTGAAAACAAAAAGTCCCTTTTCCATTAAATTCGAACTGTAGCAGCAATTAGTGAATGCTATCATTGATTCAGTAGCTAAGTACAGGCTGTGAGTATCCTGAGCCCATTACCTACACTAATGACAGTTCCGTATTATCAATTAAAGGCTTTATTTGATAAAGAAAAAGTGGAAGGCTTCGTGAAGTGATGTGATGTTTAGATTGTCTAATGGGTGTTCAAAAATAGGACGTTTGATTGTTTAGAAAACATTTTGTCGTACCTATGTCTACGTGGTATGAAACATCGATATTTTATCATCGATATGTAGGTACCTATAGCAGACTGAGCGAGCGAAGCGTTTCGGCTTCAAGTCTGGCGAAATTTGCTTTCCTCTGTCAGTTTGTTGCTGTATTTTACAACAGATTTGGACGAATCTTAGTATACAAGTTTTACGGCTTTATATATATATATATTTTTTTGGCCGACGGGGGTTTTTAAAGGGTACTTCTTCGAAAAAAGTGATAAAAAGGCGGCTACTGGATATTTCCGCCTTGGGAGATCCGATTTAGATGGTTCTTTTTTATTTGGCAGTTTGAGTAATTTATGCGGCCTATCTAAATGTCCTTTCCTTGGTATTGTTCGTTGAATCGTTGAGCTTCTTAAGTTCTGAGTTGAGCTGCGCGATTACTGACAAATGCGTGCACTGACTGGACAGGTCCTATCAATCTGTGTGGTTCTTTCCTCAAAAGACCATTTCAGACACCAATCTACATGGCCTTCACATGAACTGATCAAGATTATGTCTGGACTTTATAAGAGACTGTGACCTCTGAGTTGGTTTCGGCCTTCCTTGTCAGAGTAGTCAGATAGGAAACGCCGACCTCATCTAGTTTAAAAAAAAAAACATGATTGACTTGTAAAAAAGTGTTTGTACAAACCTACTTACAGAAATACAATCATTTATCATTTGAAAGAAGGTGGTCTCATGATTTGGCGAAAATCTGATGGGAAAAAAAACATTTTAAATATCCCGTATATTTTAATTGTTGCAAAAAGTTTGTGCTCGCGAGGTCTACTGTTCGTAGAACTACTAGTAGAATATTCATGAAACAGAAAGGCAAACAAGCTTTTGGACTACCTGATGAAAAGTGGTAACCTTTGGGCTTCATCTTTTAAAAACACTTGAATCTAACGCCTAGGACCAAGTGGTAGGTATGTCAGGTCAAATCAAGATCCACAACATAAATTACGTAATGCCTGTATTCTTCGAAGGGTCAGGCAGAGATGTACCTAATTACCTTTAGTAGATAGGTAAACAGGGGCTTGTGGCTGATTAATAACATCCACAAGGGTCGATCGATCAGGTGAAGCTACATTTGCCGCGGTTGGTCCATAGAAGGGTAATAACCATCTTTACATACCAAGACCCCTCCGTGCCTCGGAAAGCACGTTAAGCGTTTGGTCCTGGCTGTCATTCGTGGATCTTTGACAGTCGTTACGGGTCGTCAGAAGCCCGAAAGTCTTACAACCACGTCAGATAGGCAGTCGCTCCATGTAAAATACAGATTTTCAGCTACATCCGGTTAGATTGGAAGTCGACTCCAAAATAGTTGAGAAAAGACTAGGCAGATTGAGGTAGGTACACCCACATTTTGCCAGTTATGTTATGCCATCAACCGGCACAAATCCAGCGTCCGGGCTACTATTGAGAAATTCCAGATTGAAAAACCCAATATCAATTTGCCCGCAAAATATAAATTTTGTGTGCCTGTTGAAATAAATTGAAATATGCCATACCTGTAACAAGCATTCTTTTCCTTGAAAATCGAAAAGTAAGTAGCTGGGCTGTTCGCGGCAGAAATTGTATTGCGGAATTTGCGGACAAACTTTCGGGTAGGTACTGTAGAAAGTCAGAGTCCAATTATGTGGAAGCTCTGAGTTTCTGCAGGGCTGTATAGTCAGATAGTAAATACTATTCAATTCAACCACATCGAGAGGTATATTTAATGAAATCAGGCGAATACAATCGCACACTTTCTTAGATTGCGCCGCAAAAAGCTCTCGCTAAAACCGAAGTGCCTTTCAGGCAAAAAAATCCGAACTATCTCTTTTTAATTATTTAAAAAAAGATAGCTTTATACTGGCGCAAGTAGTCGAATCAGCCAGTACAACATAAGGTGAAGGTCCATTGCATGGAACCTTTACATGAGCTACGCTCCCTTTGAATAAAAGGTCTTGACGCAGTCCTATTTCCAAATAAGACTTTTATTCACAACATGACATTCGAGCACTCAGGCTAATCCTACCTAACACCAGGAATAAATTTTACAATATGAGGTCATACCTTTGCAAAAGTAGGCTTAACTCAGGACATACGCATCGCGCAAACCTGACACCACGTTAAGTGTCAAATAAATTAACCATTAAGTTGTGCCAAAACTGGCGGAAAGGATTGACGAGCCTCCTATAACAAACATTTGATGTGACAATTCACACCAACCCAGAAGGGGTTTAATAAAATAAAGAACTCAACATCATAATCTTTTCCTCATCAGACTGGATTGAGCATAGAGGAAGGGAAAAGGCCACGAAATTAAAAGTCCATCGAAGAATCTATCACATGATCACACTCGGAGGGAAAAATCTCAATAAAAAAATCACCTAATGTCAAGCCTTATTATAGGCCCACATGGACCAAAATGTGGATCCACAATAAATTAAAAATAACCAATTGTGTCAACTCGACACACTTTGCCCCGATAGCAAAGTTAATTCCAGTTTGCAATTGCATAGACCATGCGTCCTTCTCTCTAGGAGGGAACACAGTTTCTCAAAACTATTTGTCACTCCCAGCATGCTTTAATAATTCTCAGAGAGTGATCATTCCTTTAGGAGGTTGCAAGGGTAAATTCACGGATTCATATGATTTTCAATCTCTTTTATTTGGTCAAGAGTGGCCCGTAACTCCACCTTTGATGCATAAATGTTCGTACCGAGCTTAATCAGCATTCAAGAAATTTTTAATAAATATTATTTAATTTATACTTTATTATTTTTTATTTAATTTATCTCATCTGAGATCCTCGCTTTAAGAGCAAAATCTGCCATATTATAATAAAATGTCATGACGTCTTCATTGGCGTTCTGTCTCGCGTTATAAAACTTCTCTACATAATCCACCTTGGAAGGGAATTCCGTGTTCAAAAGCCCACAAATCGATTTAAAATCTAGGTTGTCTTTGCAAGGCCCTGCGCTCGCATATTTTAAATTCACTTACAAAGACAACCTAGGTTTTAAATTTAAAGCCGCAATTTGCTCACTAAAACCGAAGTGCCGTCAGCCAAAAACATCCGAACTATCTCTTTTTAACCGACTTCCAAAAGGAGGAGGTTCTCAATTCGTCTGTATGTTTTTTTTTTCTGTATGTTTGTTACGCGATTACTCAAAGACGGATGGACCGATTTAGAAAATTCTTTTTTGTTTGATAGGGTATACTTCCGAGGTGGTCCCATATAAATTTTATTAACTTTGCTTGGGGAGTTTTTGAGTTAGCTTCAATAATGCGTATATTTCCCACTTATTTTATGTGGATGATGTGATGGTGTTTTAATAACTTCCTATCACTGTTATTTACATGGCTATATCTACAATTACTGTGCTCAATTATGTATTCGAATTTGTGTGGGGTAGGTTCCACAACTAAAAAGTGAAAAATAAAAACTTTTTAGCAAAATATAAAACCGACTTCCAAAACAAAACACTACAAAGTGAAAAATAACTTTAATTTCGGAAGTCGGTGGCAAAAAACGAAAATACAAAACCAAAGACACCGACTACCGAAATTAAAGTTATTTTTCACTTTGTAGTGTTTTGTTTTGGAAGTCGGTTTTATTTTTTGCTAAAAAGTTTTTTTAATTATTTAAAACGAGATTGTTTTATACATGCGCAAGTAGTCGAATGTCAGCCAGTACAACATAAGGTTAAGGTCCATTGCATGAAACCTTTACAGTATCTAAGCCTTTTCCATTTATTATTTACTAGCTTCTGCCTGAGACTTTGTTCGTGTTAAGTTTCGTTTTAGCATAAAACACACTCAGGGATAATGTAGCTTCCAATTAGTGAAAGAATTTTCGGAATCGGATCAGTACTTTCGAAGATTACCTCCTACACGCAAATTCACAAATTCCTCTTTAGTATATAACAATTTATTAAACTTTTCAGATATTTTCCTATAAAAGTGTCTACCTAAATATACAGGACATTTTCTTATCACTATCCAAATTTTCACAGAGTGTTCTACTCATGAATACGAACAACTTTCACTATTTGAAACCAATTCAGCTTCATACAAAAGTTCAATACCTACTCGACCAACATATATGAAACAGCTGAATTTTTTTTCGTGATTTCAGAGGTAGTTCCATAGTGAAAGTTGTTCATATTCATGGGTAGAACAGCCTGTGAAAATTTGGATAGCGATAAAAAGTGGTCCTGTATAGAAAGCAAGGGTGTGGTGGCCCAGAAATAAAGGCCCCGACTTACGAGTCATGAATTCGAACCCAGCCAGGCGCTTTATTTTGTGTAAATGTGAGGAAACCGGCATGTCCTAGAAACAAAAATTCGATGACATGACAACTACCAACCCGCACTCGGCCCGTGTAGTAGATTACAGCCCACTCCCTCTCGAAGAGAGGAGACCAGTGCAATTATGCTAAGTATATACGGTGCCTAAGTACCTTTGGTCTCTACTGTCATTGTTCTTATGTACAGTACGTCTAGATATACATACTTTGACATGAACTATTCTTCGTCTACAACTGAATTATTCCATTAAAAATGTAAAGCCACAGCCGTCAGGATCGATCGATACAAGACTTGATTGTTGTTTCTGTAGTTCAGTTCATATTGTCTGGTATCGGATTTCTCGATAAATTCTTTTATCATTAACTAGATTTTACCCGCGGCTTACCCTGCGCGGATGTCGGAACGCACGCGCACTAGCCGGAATAAAAGTACCACACGTATAGCGTTGCTAAGGTAGTTTATTAGATCTTTCCGTAAATACATTGATTTCATATAACTCTATTGGTTTCGCGGCGCATGCCAGTAAAGCTCCCAGCCGGCATGATTTTTTTTTTATTTGAGTTGGGTTTGGTCTTGTCTCTAGTCTAGGTCGGAGGTGACAGAGCCAAAGTCGACGATGGAGTGAGCTTACCCAGAAGAAGCCTGTTCACTCTCACTTTGAAGAGATTAGGGTTGTATGCATTCGGAAACACGTCTTCAACAATCAACGTTATATTTCAGCCAACTTACACCAAACCATAATAAATTACATATACACTTAAACCTACCTCATGAATCGCTTCGTCTGTTGGTGAAAACCGTATAAAAATGCGTTCGGTAGTTTTTGAGTTTATCGCGTTCAGACAGGTAGAGTTATTTAGGAACTGTGTTAAAGACAATATAGTACCTAGGTATGCTGATTTGCGGAAAATACTTTCATGTCTTCGACTGACTTGTTCGTTAACGCTTTGAAGGACTCTATACGACCATAGCAGTAATAAATAAAAATAAATAAAAACAAAAATCTTTTATTATCAGACACGAAGACCCATAGCATATTAGTAACAAAAATAACTTAACAACCATGTTGTTAGAAAATTTTTGACACAAACATCACAAAATGAAAAGAGCTTCATTTACGGGTAGGTTTATCGAGCTGAATATATGACATGCAGCTTGACAAACCTATCCAGCGCATCCGCGAATACCCTAAGGATGCTGTTGGAGCTTTCCCTGGCTTTGAGTTTATTACGCGTTATCGCAAAGTAATCGTCTGTGTGCGCATCCGCGAACATGCCTGACGCACTACAATAAGGTAGAAGCTTCAACATCACCCTGAAAGCATTGTTGTATTGAATGCGCAGGGTTTTGTCCGCTTTTTGGGTATGATTTGCCCAGAGGTTGCTGCTGTAGAATGCCTATAGTAACAATATTCTATTGTGTCTCGTTCGTGTCCTTCAAAGCGTTAATCTAGCGGTCTCTGCTGAGGGTTCGATTGCTTGTTCGGGACACGAGTTATTGAGGTTTTATCTTAGACAATTTTAATAGCAGCTATACTCCGGACTTCGTTGATACGATGGTGAAAGGTTTGCCCCCCTAACCCATAGAGGGTTACATGGGAGTGAACAATAACTGGCAAATTATGGGTGACCTGTAAAGCTGGATTACATCCCACTCCCTCTCACAGGAAGGAAGCCAGTATCCAGACAGTGGGAACTTTATAGGCTTCAATTTTCCAAGCTGCCTTCCTCTTCGGGGAACACAGGCATGGCGTTATGTATTCTTTGTCCAACTACACTTGCGTGCAAAAAAGTCGGCCCACCCCATGCTCTCTGTGAGACGATATCTCAAAAATTTTAATTTATTTATTTATTTATTTCTTTATTTAGAAAACCAACAGCGGTACTTATAATATATTACAGAAATATAAAACAGTATGTATGGCTAATAATAGGTTTCCCTGTTTAACATAATTTGTGTAAACCATGCGAACGGACTTCAGACAGTGATGACATGACAGATGATCTAAATTAAAGAATTTAATTTACTACAATATACACGTATAAATAGGCTAATTAATAAAAATTAAAAGAAAAATTAAGCAAAATTGATGATGATGATGAAGATGATGAACAGAGCGAAGTTGCTTGAAGTTGTTGAAGTTAATGTATATTTTAATTATTATATGTTGTGTGAAAGTAGATAAGATAAAGTTTATTTAGATACACATACCCTACACTTTGATAACAGCAATATTCTTTACAAAATTTACTCTATTTCTTTAGATGTCCTCATCACTCACTTTTGTTTGGAAAAACTGGGTGACATTTTTTGTCAGTGATGTTGACAAAAGCATTATTTGGTTTATTAGTACTCGTTTATTGATGAACTAATTAATCAAGTATTTAACCGACTTAAAAAACAGAAGGTCTTTATTCGACCAGTATGCTCGTAAGTTCGCGATTTTCTCAAAATTAATGAATCAGGTTTAATATTTATTTCACTAACGTAATCTACATGCATTCAAGAAGGTTTTTGTAAAAAATATATCTGCCAAGTCGAGCAAAACAAAGGCACAGCCGTACCATCCTTTTCTCGAAGCCATTCGGGCCATTTTCGACCCCTTGGAACTTCGTTGTGGAAAACACTAGAAGCCTACATTTTCAGTGATCAAGGAGGCATTAAGTACACCTATAGATATATTTCCAAATTACAATAAATTTGAACCAGTAGTCAAAATTCCTTAATTTTATCACTGACTCACAGATCATCAAAATTCTAAGGTACTTCTAGCAGACCCACAAGCTCCAAATTTTGAACACAGTTATTGTTTAGCCTATAAAGCAAGGCAAAACTCTGACATTCCGTTTAGTCCCTTTTCTAGATGTACAATCTGAATAAGTAACTTTGTAATCCTATATAAATCCCATGAAATTGTATGTAATTGCAAAGTTACTTGTACAGTTCTCATTAGACTTCATTGAAATTGCTTATGTTCATCGGTAACAGTTTCCAATATGTATAGCCTATTCTATTACAATACACCAGAGTCAAGGGCTGTGTTAATAGTGCATTGATGGACATTGGTTCTTCAGTATTCACAAGCGGTCAAGCGTATGTGGCACACATGGTGTGGTGTGTGGTTTACATCTAATCAACGTCAACTTTGGTTGTACTCGTATTAAAGCTCAATAGTCTGCAATTTCTAAATATAATAGACTTTGATGCATTTACCATCCAGACTTGTCAAAAATCAATACATCAAAGCCTCTGAGAAAAGCCCACAGAGACAGGGAGTGAGCTTTGAGATCCCATCAAAAACATAACATGTACAAAAATGCTCAAGTCTCGCAACGCAGTTTTTCTGCCGAAAAAGTTGTGAAATCGAATGTAAACCAAGTAGGTTAATTCACTATTTACCTATCTATGGGAGCAGCTATCCAACCACTTTGTCATAAATTGATACCTTGTTAGTTAGCTAACAACATTTTATAGTAAATAGTATCAATATTACATTAATTTGTTTATTTCTTTAATAAATAGAGGCACTTGGCAAATGCACACGGCAACATAATGTACACAAAACAAAATCTGTCTAATATTAGCGCTTTGTGCTTTTATTACTATTTAACTTACCAGAATGAAAGCAAGAAACAGTTAGGGCCATCTACACAGAACTAATTTGACAGTTTTATTCCCCAATGAAGCGATTGACAATATTACTACAATATATAGAAGATCAATTACAATTGATCGTTTCCCCTTAGGTCCGGTTTTAACTCGACCAGTGGTTAAACATAGCAACTAATGGCGGAATTTTGGCTCAATGTGAAAGTCTAAACATGAATGAGTTACGCCATTAGTTACTATGCCATTAGTAGAGTTAACTACGGATCTAAAAACTGGCCCTTAACCTCTTCATTCCAAACCAATGACGATGTCATATCCACAGAGATTTACCAAGATATTAGTAGAACGTGCTTCCAAGAAATAACAAAATAAATTGGAACTCGGTCTGTAAATGTCATGCGCGCCACAGTCGTTTTAATTAAAATTATTATATTAACATTGCAGCTCATACTATGAACGATGTTTTTACGACAAGAAGGAATTTGCAATATTGAAAATTAAATTCAAGTTACATAGCGTCGCGTGGGTTGAACTGAAAATTAGTTTCTCTATCCACACTTTCTAGTTTACCGAACCACTTTTGTAGCTTCCACACCCACGTAAATATAAGCTAGTTACTCTAGCTAAGTTATAAGTACCTACCGGCCATCTTCGTAACCATGTCAAGATCTTTGCCACTTTTGAGGTTAGTTTCACAAGGCAACGTTGGACCAGACAACGCCATTGAGTGCAGAGTTTATGAGATAAAAATAATTAATGCAGGAGAACTTTAATCGCCTTTGTACAGACGCCAGCACATCAAGCTACTGCAATCTGTCAAACTTTAATAGATTTTCAACTTTATCGCTAAAGGATTAGGTTCAAGGTTGATAGGGAAATATTGACAGTTTCGGGTAGCTTGTTGTGCTGGCGTCTGTAGGTACAACTGCAACATACCTACCTGTACGAGTGACGCCCAGTGCACCTTGTGTAGTCAGCCCCGCTGACAAAACTTCCAAACCTCCAAATGTTTTTACCTCAGCATGGGTTCTTTATTGTTCGTACCAAAAAAGGAGAACGATACTTACATTAAAGTTTCTTCAGTAAGAGCTTCTGCGCGCAGAATGTAATACGATAAACCGATCCGAGCTGAGGAGCACTCCCTCCAACCTTCCCACATGGCCCTTCCAATGTAAGTTTTACGGGCCGAAACGTGAGGCGGCTGCGGACGTAGCACCCTTGGCAATCTTATTTTGCAGTCCGCAAGCGCTTCTTGATCCCTAACAAATTGAACCATGTGTGTCCCTATAGTAACTCTCCCCCGGTGGGGCATGCACAACACACGACTTAGTACTTCGCCGCTGGTAGTCACAATACTGAAGTGTCATCTGTAACAATGTAATTAAGAATATGCGATCAACTGTACGATCCAAAAACGCACCGTACTATCTAAGGAGATCGCATCGCATTTGGGTGTGGAGAACCTCACACTGCGATGCGACACGCAACGAGGTGCGGGAAACGGAGCAAGATACCCCCATACTCACATGTAAAAATCACGTTCGCTTGTCCCACGATCGGTCGCGTGACGCGGGGCAGTGTGAACTACATCTACATCCACATCAGTGACGCAGCCACTTATCCAAACTGGCTGTCTTCCCCAGGTGAAGACAGCTCCTACCCAGCATGCGAGCTGAACTCCCAGGGCCCAGCAGCCCGCGGGTGGCGCAGCGAGGGTGCTCCGCCCCACGAGCTGTTACTAAGGCTGGCGAGAGTCACGTCAGTCCACAAGCTGCAGTTATTAGCACACCATCAGCTCATACGTGAGTACACTGAACATTACAAAGACGACCTTATTAATAGTGATTATAAAGTAGATCTTATTATACTTACCTAAGTGACTTCCACGTTAATTCACTGTTTAAAATCAAACCCAGGTATTTTTTTCAGAAGATTCCTTCAATTGGATATTGTTAATATGAAGTTAAGGGTAATTAGGGTTCCGTACCAAAATGGTAAAAAGGAACCCTTATGGTGCGACTCAGTCTGTCTGTCATAGCTGGATATCTCAAGAACGACTAATGCTATCAACTAGAATTTTGGAATAGTTTTAGATGACGTTTGCTCAGCTGTTTTGCAAATGAGAAAGAAATAAAAAATATATATATATACAGCGTGAAATTTTAATGGTTGTTTTCCCGAAGCGAAGTGATTTTGTCTTGATAGTACAATCGATTTATAAAAAAATAAACAAAGTATTAAAAAATGGCAGATTTACATTTGTGAAAAACAAAAACTCGAACGCGATCTCGAACCAATAGTATAGCTACAGCGCAAACGAACGACTGCGCGTGACTTTGAGCCTTGCGCTACCTACAGCTGATATGATACTACGTAGTTACGTACTCTTTTGTTATCGAAACACAATAGGTAGGTACTTATCTAAAAGTTATTCCAATTTTCCCTTCATACTTTTACGGGCTTAGGACCGTCATAAATACTTTTTAGGGTTCCATACCCAAAGGGTAAAAACGGGACCCCATTACTAAGACTTCGCTGTCTGTCCGTCCGTCTGTCTGTCACCAGGCTGTAAGAAAAGCGATAGGTAGACAGTTGAAATTTTCACAAATTATGTATTTCTGTTGCCGATATAACAGCAAATACTAAAAACAAAATAAAATAAATATTTAAGGGGGGCTCCCATACAACAAACGCGATTTTTTTGGCGTTTTTGCCTTGTGGTACGAAAACCTTCGTGTGCGAGTCCGACTCGCACTTGGCCAGTTTTTTTTACTTACAACTTTCTGAATACGAAACTAAGAAACAAGTTTTATGAATACCTTACAAAAAATAATTTTCTGAATAATTGGACAATGAAGTAAGTATTTACGGCGTATTTAAAAAAATGGAATCAACTTATTTACAATGATTTTAACTTACTAAACTACTTTTGTTATTTACAAAGATACGAGTAGGTACTTAACTTCGCGGTATCGGAGTAATTGTTTGAAGTGCAAACCACTGCGTTCAACACACAATCGAGCACGTTTTAATAGATTGTCTTTTAATTTTAATAAGGTGACATTGACATTGACCGGTTCATAATCCCGCGAAAACGGAGCGACTCCAGGTGATGCGGCTCCGCGTAAAGTCTCCGGGCAGCGTGGGAGTTATAATTAGCCCTAGCGTACAGTTGCACCATAGCGACGTACTCCAAATTTGAAAAACTGTAATGGCGATCCATTTTTATAAATTACGATAACGCACTGGCACTGCGCGTGCGACGCGGAACAACTGAGTGAGAGAGCCGGCACGTCGGCGGGGGGCGCGGGGTATCACTTCAGCGACAGGTTATTTTGCTCGCAAGTGAGTTACTATTGATTCTCACGCTTTCGAGTTGAGATCATATTTTTATAATTATTTGAAAACAAAAACATTTTTATTTTTTAAATTTAACTCCATGAATCGGTAGCTCTACTGAGTGCAAATCGTTCTGCCGCAGGAAAACAACCATTAAAATTTCACGCTGTATATAATAGGTTGGGGAAAAAGTTTCTTCGCATTTTTTAAGAAAATTCAAAACATTTTTTAATATAGTTTATTTACATTTAACTAAAGTATGTAGGTACCATTTTGTTCGATAACTTTTTGCCATCTTGTAGGTAGGGACATGATCCCATTGCTATAGAAATTTTGGGACTTCTGGTTAAAATACCGTGACAAGTGGTTTTGGCAGTCCTCTCGTGATGTTAACCTGACACTGCCTAAAGAATTCTGAAGAGACCGAAACAGGTGGAAATCTGAAGGTGCAAGGTCAGGACTATACGGCGGATGCATTAACACCTCCCAGCCAAACTCTCTTAATTTTTGCTGAGTGGCTAAAGATGTGTGAGGTCTAGCGGTATCATGATGAAAAACCACACCCCTTCTATTGATTAATTCCGGCCGCTTTCTCTCAAATTCTTGCTTTAATCTCATCAGTTGTTCGCAGTAGAGTTCAGAATCGATGCTCCTGTCTGGTGGTAACAGCTCATAATGAATAATGCCCTTCCAATCCCACCACACACACAGCATCACCTTGTTGCGAGTTAACCCGGGTTTCGCCACAGTCTGTGAAGCCTGACCGGCCTTTGACCACGACCTTTTTCGCACGTTCTTGTCATACGTGATCCACTTTTCATCACCAGTTATCAGCTTCTTCAAAAATGGTTCAGTTTCATTACGTCGTAATAAAGAATCACAAATGAGTACACGGTTCATTAGGTTTCTTTCAGTGAGCTCGTGAGGTACGACGTGCTTCTTTGACATCAAAATTTCCGGATTGAAAACGCTTAAACCAAATTTGTGCTACTCTCACAGACACTATACACTAGGTCCATAAACATCGCAAATTTTTTTCGCGGCTTGCGTTGCATTTTTACCTTTTTTGTAGTAAAATTTTAAAATGTATCGAATTTCTTCATTAGATTCACTCATCTTGACGGTACGAAAAACAAATGAAAATCACACATTTTCCTAATTTGAATTTGGAATTATGTTCTTTAAAATTTAAACTTTCAATGATACCAAAACCAGCCAGATACAAATAGTACAGCCGAAGAGATTTTATTACAAGTTCATACATACTATAATGCGAAAAGACTTTTTCCCCAACCTAATATATTGTAACAGGGACTGAAAGGGGGTCTTAAAAATTCGAAGTGGGGCTACTAGGGCATGTGGCATATCATATGCAAGAGCGTTGTTTGCACATTCTCAACATTTTATCTATTTTTTTTAGGCCGCTTAGTTTTCAACTTTTGATGAAAAATGTGAAAAAAATTCCGTTCCCCCCCACTCCTTATCTCCGAAGTTTGCATAGAGAAAAATCTGAAATTATTCTGTGTGATAGAAGATTATGTAAAGATTATGCAAAATTAAAACGATGTCTCTACATAGCACACTTTTTTATATGTGATGGTACGGAACCCTCGGTGCGCAAGTCCGACTTGCTCTTGGCCGGTTGTTTTTGTAGTACACTGCTTTTAGCCTAAAAGATAATATAGCTTGTTTGTTGATTTTAAGTAAATTTGAGTTTTGTTTTTGTAGCTGCTAGGTACTCGTAGTGGCTGGTGGTGAGAAATTAAAGAAAATACGAAACTTGTTGGTAAAATAGACCACTAGGACGGAATGCGCGGGCGCGCGTTTTTTACGCATGTAGTGTTCGCGTGGTTTCTGGACACTGATCCTTCCATCTATTGCAATGGCGGCCGCAGTGGTAGGCGGGGTGAGGGCTTCGCGCTTCAACCAATGACAGCGCCTGTATGCAGTCCGTTCTAGTTGGCCTTCGATTTTATTTTAAAAATATTAAACTATCTTAATAAGAAACATACTTAAGGTTAGAAGTATACATGGGTACTTAAATACTAAAAGTTAAAAACTACTACAGTTTAAAAAGACGGGCGGACCGCGACACCATCGTCAACAGTTTTATTGAAACCAAGCTTGCAACTTTTCTAAATCTTTTTTTGCTAGTCCTCCCACTTAGAATAAACCTAACACGACATCACGCCTGTGTTCTCCAAGGGCTTAGGCAGAGGTGTACCTACATACAGAACACCCACATTTCGCCTGTTAAGTCCAACATAATAGGGGACGAGCCTAATGCCATCATCATCATCTGCGTAGCCTATTCCCAACTATGTTGGGGACGGCTTCCACTCCCGCTGAATACCAGTATTTTACATGGAGCGACTGCTTATCTGACCTCCACAACCCAAGGGTGATGCGATACCCCTTGGTAAGACTGGTTGTCAGACTTTCGGGCTTCTGACAACCCACAACGACTGTCAAAGATCCACGAATGACAGCCGGAACCAACGGCTTAACGTGCTTTCCGAGGCACGTAGGGGTCTTGGTATGTAATGATGGTCACCCATCCAACCGCGGCAAGCGTAGCTTAACCTGATCGATCGACCCGTGCGGCTTTTATTACTTAGCCACAAACGAGCACAAATCCAGGGCTGCTACTGAGAAAATTTTGAACTTCAATTCAATTCAATTACATTCACAATTTCATTTCAGTTTCATTTCATTTTCAATTTTTGATTTTTGAAAAATCCAATAATGCAGTTTTAGTTTTCATCAAAATCGAGCCGACACTTCTTTGAGCGTTGCGCTATTCCTCATAGCTTCGGATTTGGCCATCCACGCCCACTTGAAAACAATCATCCTGTATGCAGACACGTTAGGCAGGTGAAAACTAACGTGTTGATAAAGGGCGAAGAGTTGAATCCTGAAGATAGCACAGTATTCTTGGGCTTAACTTTGGATGCTAAGCTTCAGTGGGGCCCACATATAGATAAATTGTCAAAAAAGCTAAGCTCCGCAGCATACGCTGTTAGGAAAATTCGTAATTTAACCAACATAGAGACAGCCCGTTTAGTGTACTTTAGCTATTTTCATAGTATAATGTCGTACGGTATTCTGTTGTGGGGAAATGCAGCCGACATTCAGACTATCTTTGTTTTGCAGAAAAGAGCTGTTCGATGCATTTATAAATTAAGTCCGAGACAATCTCTCAGAGAGAAATTTAAGGAGATTAATATAATGACTTTGCCTTCTCAGTACATTTTTGAAAATCTTTTATATGCCCATAAAAACATTAAATTGTTTAAAAAATACAGTGATATCCACAATATAAATACTAGGAACAAACACAAATTTGTTGTACCTCCAACAAGGCTCAAGAAAATAGGTGGGTCATTCAGGTGTCAATGTATACGCTTTTATAATAAACTTCCAAGCCACGTTCAAGATCTGAGCCTTAACAAATTCAAATTATTCATTAAACGCAAGTTGTGTCAGAAAGCTTTTTATACCGTTAAAGATTATATTGAGGACAAAAAGGCTTGGGATTGAACTGCTCCAATTTTATTTTATATTATTTTTATTTTTGCATACTGACATGAATGTTGACATGAATATTTACTTTGTAAGTATTATATTATTTTACTTTATTGTGAATGTGAAGACTATGTAGGTCATTGCTTTTTTTTTGTTTGTTTTATTTTTTCTCTCAGTTATTTTTAATCATGGTCTGACAGTTTGAGTAATCTATGCGGCCTACCCCAATGTCCTTTCTTTGGTATTGTTCGTCGAATCGTTGAGCTCCTTAAGTTCTGAGTTGAGCTGCGCGATTACTGACAAATGCGTGCACTGACTGGACAGGTCCTCTCAATCTGTGTGGTTCTTTCCTCAAAAGACCATTTCAGACACCAATCTACATGGTCTTCACATGAAGTGACCAAGATTATGTCTGGACTTTATAAGAGACTGTGACCTCTGAGTTTGTTTCGGCCTTTCTTCTCAGAGTAGTCAGATAGGAAACGCCGACCTCATCTAGTTTAAAAAAAAAAAATATTGACTTGTAAAAGTGTTTGTACAAACCTACTTACAGAAATAAAAATCATTTATCATTTGCCATTTATTTATCACGAATGTGCTTAGTGTTCCATTATGTGTTAAAAACTTACACTTACGTCGGATCTCTGTCATTTTACAAAGTTCCATCTGTCACTTGTTTCATATTCTCCTCATTTACAGCGTCATGCGTAGAAGTCCTGGTGTCTGGTGGGCTGGTTTCCGAGGGGGCGGCCACTCCTTGTGGCGCCACCTACACCAGTGTCGGCAGAGTTACGCTTGCCAGACCAGCACAGCAAGCCAGGACCAGAGAATTAAGGTAAGCTGCAGTGGACTTGAGAAGAAGGTAGCATTCAAATCGAGCGTGGTTTCAAAGCAGGAGCCTAAGTCGTTTCTAGCTAAACTGATAAGTACCTACACTTCGAATGTCCTGAATTTTTATGCGGTACTTGTTTTTCATACCGAATTAAAACTTCTTCATTTCTTAAAGTAGTTACTTAATAAACAAATTTGGTACTACCTTCAGATCAGCAGCCCTTCCTGAACCAACCATAGCCCGTTTCGTTAAACTCAAGCTGTCCGGACCACACCCTCCAGCTAAAGAAGATGATCAGGTATTTTATTGATACTACGCAACCATGAGTTAAGCTGAAAGACTTCTAGGCTAGACAAACTCGTGATTGGCGTTTGATTTACTATTTCCGCATCTTTACTGACTCAACATCATACTGACTGGGTACTAATTCACATACTAAGTACCAGCCATCTTGCGAAAATGATTGTTTCGCCTAGTCTGGCCTACAAGAACAGAATAGAAGATATACTTAATTGTAAACCATAATGGTTACACGACTCTTTTACTACATAGCGTATCTGCAAGCTTCTGAATAGGCTACTCATTTATCTGCTGGCCTTGCGAAGATGAAGCAAACTGGCACTAAAGATTCTTCCACTATCTGCGTTTCCATCTCTTTCACTCCAGGTAGCACTAATGGCAGTAAACGTTCTGGGTGAAGAAGTAGAAGACAATGAGAGCTCTCCAGTCCAGCCAATCAGCAAGGAGCCAGCCTACTCGCCGTACGATGACCTCGCCTTCATCATGTATGTGGACAACGATATCGCTGACCTGGTGAGGAGTCTGGATGAGAAGAAGAAGAATGCTGTTGGTGGTAAGTTGAGAAGAAGGGGGCTTTTATTTTTGAGAGGTTTTGGCAAGTAACTAAAGGCATTTCAAGATAGAAATTAAAGAGAACTTGGTTTTCGGAGAGGACCGACTCATACTTTGTGTTACCTGTATCAAAATACATGATATTTATCGACATCGAATCGATATTTTACTGTCTGAACTTCTGACGACTGTGTCGTAATAAAATAACTAAAAAGGTTGATTCAACCAATCTCAATTAGTTAATGAGCCTGCTGCCTAGCGCTCTTTTCTTTTGGACAGACGTGTGCACTAGACCTGAGACCGCTACATTTCAAAACATAATCACAACATGTTCCTTGTAGAGGAACGCTTCGAATACGCTCGTCGCTTGAAATCCGCGGGCGCAGCGCTAGCATCGGCTGGCATCCGTATTGGTCGCTGGCGGTTGCGCAAACGCACGGCAGCAGCAAGGGATGACTTCGAGCTCGCAAGGAGGATGAGGGACCGGATAGCGGACGCACTGTGTGGCGTGAAGGAGGATCCCCAGCTCTGTCGGTTGTTTGAGGAGGATGGGGTGAGTTGGAAAAGGTTTTTATAGAATCCGTTGGGAAAAGAAACACCTTCCTCCTTACTATATCTAACTAAGGTGCCCCTTCTCTTATAGCCGGACCGCCGCAACGACTCCTCAATGCCTCAAGAGTACGACTTCTCCCACCACCTTTCGCCGTCTGTTGCAGCAGGATCTCTCAGTCTTGACATACCCTCGCCAGTTCCCCCCATAGAACCAGAACCTGAGCTACAGGAACCAGAGTATGTGAATGGAGAAGAAGAGGAAGATATTCAGGATATGCAGCCGGTAAGGAATTTGATGAAAATGTTTTGATACTTATTTCTTGTGCAAGTACATGATTCTTATCGTTATAATTATGTAAATAGAAATTTGTTATGGTCGCAACTCATATTTTGATCAAGATAAAACCTGACACTGACCGGCAAGTTGCAAAAAACCGCAAGAAAATTTGATTTTTCCTGCCTACCACTGCAGGTCCACTTTAAGCTTTCTCGCTATTGTGCCTAGAAGCACCTTCTTTTAAAACTGGGAAAATTATTTTTAGTCGCCAGAACCAACATTACAAGAAGAAATTCCACCTTCATACATCGAGCCAGTGCAACTCCAGCCCGTCCAAACGATGCCAGAAGAGAAGGAAGTGCACAAGAAGACAGAAGAAGACGAACTGAGGAAAGATACTGACAGTCCTAGAAGGAGTATTACACCTAACGCTGCTAATGGTAAAAATTAACAAAGTACATTTATGTGAAGACTAGCTTCTTCTGGCCGCGACTTCTTCCGCGTTTATTGTTTCCCCAACCCACCCGTCCGATCGCATCGCTTGCCGGCACTATTTCTTAGTTTTCGCTTAGCGTCCTTCTGACTGATGATAAATAGCATATAGTCTTCCTCAAGAATTGGGCTGTCAAATGCAAAAATATTTTTTTCAAATCCGACTGGTAGTTCCAGAGATAAGCAGTTCAAACATACAAACAAAAAAAAAACAAACTCTTCAGCTTTATTATTAGTATAGCTTGTCCTGTTCTAGGTTCAGTGGTACGACGTAGAAACAAAAGCGCTGGTCCTCGGTCAACGTTCGAGGCATATGAGGAACGTTTGCTACCTGCTTTGAGGCAGTAAGTACATGTTTTTTTCTGAAACCCTGCCAAAACTGTCCTGAAGAACAAAATCTTCATCGTGTAAGATTAAATCTGCCATAGTTGAACACTCATTGTGTTCAAATAAATGATTATGTATTCCAGTTCCCACACAAACGAGTACCTCCGTGAGGGTCGAGAGGAAGAGTGCAGTGGAGGAAGCGCTGCCACATCACACTCACGGTCCACTCAGCCACACAAATTGAACGAGCGGGAGAGGAAGCATGCTGCGCTGCCTATACTTATATTTGGTTATCCACTTGTAAGTAACAGTCAATTTTCATTTTATACTTGTACTTTGGCTTTGGTAGTTCCAAGCTGGAGTCACATCTTCAGTTGAAAAATAGTCTCCTTCTCATAAGTTATTTGTAAGAATTGCTTCGTTATTCGCCTCTTCCAAAACGCACTGAGAGGAGGCCTATGTCCTAGCAGTAGGAACATTTTAGGCGGATTATTTTTAAAATTAATGCATGGAATTTTAACACAAACTAATTGACCAAGCGTTAAAACACAGTAAAGATATACTTAGAAGGATCCGAGTAAAAAGCATAGACTACCTACTAATTTATTGGAAACAAAAACATGATGAAAAGGTTCTCAAATTCCAAGGACGAGCGATGGACGACGACAAGACATCCAAAAGAGTAACTCTTGCAATTATTCCATCGTTAATTACAGGTAGAAAAATTCTATTCTAAGAACTACCTAGACAAAGAGGAAGGTCTGTCCCGTCTCCGCGCTGAACTAACGTCACCATCCAACGGGAGCACCAAGACATCGCCGAACAAGACAGCCAGGGCCGCCGCCATCTTATTGCAACGAGCACTGAGGGACAAGGTGTTCTCCGTGTACAGCCAGGCCAATGAGGTTGTTAAAGTGCTGTTTAAGGAGTTCGTGCCGGATAGGTGAGATTTTGGGTTTTGGTTACTTCCTTTCTCAACTCATTTTCAGACTACTCAGTCTATCGCAGACATTGGCTTCTCCTAAAGTTGCGCTTGCGTCGCAACAACCTGTTGGAAACCAACAAACCAACCTTCAACATCCAGTCTATCAGGTTTATAGTAGAGGCTGGTCTTTGAGTTCATGACTGTTTGTAAGCATTGGATCCGCGTATCGTCAGCAGTTGTGAGTTCCAGCTTTCATGAAAACCTGTGGTTCTTTTAAGACCCTCAGACAAAAAATAAAAAAACATACAAAGGCTTTTTACTATTTCCAGCCTGAGAAAGCTATTGTTGATCGTCTTGTGGATGTCGTAAGAAGTGATTTAGGTTGATATCAAGACAATGAGCAGCAGCATTCCTCCTCAAAATGTCTGAACAATCTGTTCAAGATCATTGTGGTTGATCCTCGCCACTGGTATTGGCCAAAAAGTTGCGTTTATTTTATTTGAAAATTCTGTTCAGGGAAATCGCCAGCAAGGATTCAATTTCCAGGGTGTGTGCTGCCGAGGTGGGTCGTTGCTTGGAGAAGCTGCTGCCTGAGCTGTTGAGGGCATGCGGTGACCCTGCTCCGAGGGTGCATTCTACTGCTCAGCATACTGTGCTCACTGTGGCCGACTGTCCTCAAGTCAGGTAGGATAACGAGTTTATTTTATGTTTGTTTGGTTAAAGTTTCCCATTTATAACAACACCAGAAATTACTGAGTTTAGCTGAATCAGTTTCTCCAGTCGTGAGTTTATAAATGCGCAGACTTCTAGACACTTGTTTTTGATACTCGTAGCCTTGTCAACCTGTCATTTGAAGTTAATTGTGTCAATACACAGTCGTCAGTCATTTGAAGAGCTATGGCGCCACAGACAGATACGCGTGTTGAACTTATAACATCCCTCTGTTTCCGTCGATGGCAGTGATTAAAAATAATAACAACCTATATTTAAAAGAGAGAGATTTGAAAGCTAAAGTCAAAAGAACTAAAAGTAAATACTTACTACGTGTTTGTTGCAATTGCAGGAGTGTCCACTTAATCCCTCAGCAACTGGTGCGACCAGTTGCAGCATCAATGCATCCTCGACTGGCACTATCTCGACTACAGATGTTGGAACAGCTCATACTAAGCCATGGTATCTCCACAGACAAGAACAGGTGAGTTTGACGATCATTTTGGTAAAATAGAAGAATTTCCTGAATATCAGAGTAAGTAACTAATTCAATTCGTTTAAAACATTTCACTGGACTACAAAAGAATTCTTGTTTTTTCTAGATTCAACAAAAAGATGAATTTTAGGGGACACCCGGACTTGAACCGGGGACCTATCGATCTGCAGTCGATTGCTCTACCACTGAGCTATATCCCCGATGAAAGTCTAGCTCAAATTAGGCAATAAATTCCGAACGCTGAAGTCTTTTGTTTTATGTTTTTCTACGGTTGGACGGCTTTTCCATTACACGTTGTGGGCAAAGGCCAAAGCGTGAAGCTTATTTAATAGCTAACTAATAACAAGAAATATTATTATTAATCAATTTATTTCAGATAAAATCTATTCATACAATTACAAATTATCAAAACACAGAGAAAAAAATACACAAATAAATAAAATACAGAGAAATCAATTATTACAGTTATAGTTAAATATTGTGTTATTAAAATCTTATGCACTAGGATAGTCAACTCCCATCATAATATGCATCCATTTGTTCTGGATTGGGCAATCAGCACGAGGTGCAACCATCTGCAGGATACTGTTGCTACTGCCTCGCACGCGCTGCAACAAGGAGGAACCTAACCTAACCCAACGAAAGCCGTCCGTTCGCGCCTCCGCAAATATTCCGGACGCACTACAATAGCGAGGCAGCCGCATCAGCATCCTGAAGACGTTGTTGTATTGGACACGCAGAGCACCAGCAGCCCGGCGAGTAAAGGTCACCCACAGACTGCTCGAGTATAACGATTGGCAGTACGCCTTGAAAAGAGTAATTTTCACTGCGCTCGAGCAGCGAGCAAACCTGCGTGCAACCATATTCCCCCTGATTGCCAATTCTCTGCGCTCCCTGTCTGCGTCATGTCTGCGTCATCTTGCAACTCTTCTGTCACAATGTGCCCCAGATAGGACTTGAAGCTGCTCACCACCCGCAGAGCCGCACAGTCGCATAATAGGCGGAACATGCACTGGACCACGCTTTTCACTCTTGAAAACGAGCACTTCGTTCTTCTTCGAATTATAACTCAGTCCATGTTCCGCCGAACAATATGAAGGTGATTATTACTTTTTAATTTAGGTACCTTATTACTAAGAATCCAATTAGAGCTCGATTTTTGGGTAGGTACTTATTTTGAAGTGCCCAAAAATGGATGCAGATATTTCTTCGCCTACATTGTCCCACTGCTGAGCAAAAGGCTTCTCCAAATCCATCCAAGCATCCTTTTCCAGGGCCACCTCGATCCATCCAGGTATTAGAATGAAACATTTAGCTATTAGCTGAAATCTCAACATGATGGGAGTTGAATTAAACGTGCTTCCCTGGATCTTGCAATGAAATGAGTAGGCATGCGTGCTGTAGAAAACCTCGCAAAGAAAAATTCGTTGTTTTTCTTGCTATTTATTTGTTGGGTAGAAAACCTCGTAGATAATGCATATTTAGAACAAACGTGCACAGCTCTAATCCCTTCTGTTTATGATTAAAAGAAATCTTGGCGTGATAGTTGACAGTGAACACCTGTCACAAAAGCAGCTCAAATGCTCGGGTTTTTGAAACGAAATGCAAGCGGATTTAAACATCAGCGCACCAAAATCTTGCTTTACCAAACATTGGTGCGTAGCCATCTTGAATTCGCCAGCGTTGTATGGAATCCGTTCTATGCAGTACATTCGCAGCGCGTTGAGAGCATACAAAGAGCGTTCACTAGATATCTGGCGTATAACTCTAGCGGTTTTTCACACAGGAATCCCTACAAAGAGCGCTTAAAAAAAATTAAAATGTGTTCTCTTCGTGAACGGAGACGTTTGTTAGACATGTGCTTCTTTCACAAAGTCGTGAACGGTCAGTATCAGTGTTGCTATTTCCTTGCCTTTGAAGGTTCCCCGCACCTATCCTCGAAGAAAACTAAAAAACATTTTCCACACTCCACCTGTAAAGACTAATTTGGGACGACAGGCACCCCTCCGTAGAATCGTTAATGAGTACCACTCCCTTGTTGCAATAACACCCGATATTGACGTGTTCCACGATAAGCTATTAAAAACAAAATTAAAAGAGTACCTTAATTTAATTTAGAATTTAAATAGTTAAATTGTTATTTAATCGTTTGAAAATATTTTATTGTTATGCTATGCTATTTTATTTTTTATTTTATTGCTATTGATAATCGACATTTCTATTTCTATTACACTTTAATGGACATTCCTATTATATTTTATTTGTCACTTCTATTAAATTATATTGGACAGTCCTATTATTATTATGTTGGACATTTAAATCGTAGTTAAAATTTTATTTTAATTTGCATTGTACTGAAGTTATTTTCTCTTTTTTTAATATTTGTGTTTATCACCAAGCCGAAGAATTGTAAATGTTATGTACGCCATTATTGTCACGTGCATCAGACCGCTATGAAATAATTTTTATAATATTTTTAATGTTATATGTATGTGATGTGGCAGTGCTCTCTATAAATAAATAAATAAACCTCAGGAAACGTCAATGACGACCATTTCTCAGACAGTTTAATATCATCCTCTGTAAAATAACGTTCATTGCAATCACGAGGTTTTTACTGAACGCCGACGAATATGTAGTTCACATAACCTCTCTTCTCCAATACAGCAGCTAGCTGTCTGCTTAAAGCCTTTTATGACATCTGCATAGAACTCTATTCATTTTCTAGCGGCTTAACAGTCCGTCGTCTAGCGGAATGCGGCGCTGCAGGAGCTCAACACGCAGCTGGCTCCGTCCGTGCAGCCGCTGAACGTATCCTGCTTGCAGCGTATGCAAGGTCGCCGCGAGTGGTGCGCGCGCAGCTACCACCTGATGATGCGGTGACGAGACGGAATTTGATTTATAGGCATCTGTTCCAGCAATTTGATAGGATCGATATGCAGGTGGGTGGTATATATGTTGGTTTACTTATACCAATTTTTGTTAGCAAAAGATAGAGTTGGATAAAAGTATAGGATACACCGACAAAGGCCCAGTACTTAAGTTTTGAGCGAATGCTTAAGACAAACTTGTAGCTTTGCTAAGGGAGTGAAAAAGGATACGGAAACTTAACATTACACAATTTTGTAATAAGCCTACTTATAATGTTCCCACTGCTAGGACACAGGCTCCTCTCTTCGAGAGGGAGTGGGCTGTAATCCACGAAGAGGGCTCAGTGCGGGTTTGTAGATGTCACATGTCTTCAAATTTTTGCTTCTAGGACATACCGGTTTCTTCACGATGTCTTCATTCACCGTTAATAGGAATGGAGTTACGAAAACTTAAATGCAATGCACTCAATAAAACTGCGTTTCATTACTCAGAGTAGATACAGATTGGCGAAGGCCTAAAGCTATAAAGTTTCACGCATTTTGGCAATCACTGCTGCTCTGTCAGAATCGCAAAGATCAAATATAATGAAGATGTCTTTTTAATTTTTTTTTTAGTTAATCGATTCCTCCTTGTCCAGAAAATGCTAAACCAAGCACCTACCGAAGAGCAACTCCTCAACGGAGCAGAGCAGTCGATGGCAGACTCAACCCTTGAAACAGCCAGCATCACCCAGTCCACTAGAAGCGGAACCACCGTCAGTGGCATGACAGCCTCCTTGGGCATGACATCATCCATAGGAGCTGCATCATCATACAGCCTAAAATCCATGACTTCAAGTGTCAGTGGGGCAACCCTAGCCCCTAGTTTGACTGGAAGTTATGCTTCGTCCAAAACAAAAAGTAGTTTGAAGAAAACACCAACGAAGAGGTATACTCCAAAGACGACTGCGAAGGACTCAAATTATCCAGGCTATAATAAGTTGAGACTGGATAGCGCTGTCAGTCCGAAGCACTCACCTAGATCGGTGGCTTCGGGTGGAGTTGAGAAAGTAAGTTAATTTGAATTTGCTCCTCGAATTAAAATTATGTAAGTTGACTCCATCGTCGACTTTGTTTCTGCCACCTCTGACCTAGACTAGAGTCAAGAGCAAATCACCATCTAAAATTTTAAAAAATGTTTCTAAAACCAACTTGTTAGTATACTATCTAGGAGCGTAGGTACCCATAATGTTATTTGAAACAACATTATTTTTTTAAATTCATTGCTTCGTTCACTGAGGTTTAATTCACGTTCTTTCTTCGTAAAATATGATGGAAGAGATCAGCCTAGCTATGACGTGCATGTCTATGCTAGATTAATCTCCTAGTTCCAACTCTTGTGCCTCTCTATCTGCCTAGCATTTTCCCAACTATGTTGGTGTCGGCTTCCAGTCTAACCGGATGCAGCTGAATATCAGTATTTTACATGGAGCGACTTCCTATCTGACCTCCACAACCCAGTTACTGAGTAACATGATACTCCTTGATAAGACTGATTTTGGGCTTCTGACTACCCGTAAGGACTATTTAATCCCTAAAGTCACATTTCAACCCTCAAATCACCAATATCAATACCTAACCTAAATCTTCTTAACCCCAGGTACACTTCCAAGAAAGCCATAGTCGCAGTCAATCCTCGTCCGAACAAGTCGTCTACCGTCGCACGAATCGTAACTCCGAAAACCGTCACTCCATGATTCATTACGACCACGAACCGTCAAAGCCACAGCTGAAAGAACGACCCGTTACCGTCTACGAACCGTTGCATTTGGACTACCGGGATTCCCCGACTTTAGGCTCCCCTAAAACTTCCAAGAATGATTTGAGGAGTATGGACTCTTTACCCATGGACTCCCCACAGATGTCCAGGAATGATATGAGGTGTGATTCGGACTGCAGAAGCCTGGATTCTCCGAAAGTGAAGGTGGATTACTTCAGGGAAGGAGTGTTGGAGTCGCCGAAACTAGTTGCTGGGTTGAGGAACCTGCATCTCGATGAGCATAGCCAGATGGATGAGAGCGGGTATTATAGTCCAGGCAGGTTTACTGTTTTTTGTGCAGCTTATTTTTGTTTATTTTTGGAGACTAACGAATTAATGAGGATGTGTCTTCAGGTAGAAGACATCAAGCTACAGGCAGTGAACATCACTACGAGCCTTATGACGTCGGCAACGTGGACGTGGCTGAAAACATACCTGAAACTATCAGTTTGCAGTGAGTACAGGACCTATTAGAGCTAAAACTTATTCAGATCTCAAAGACGAACTGAGTATGTTCTGTTGTACCGTAATTTGGTGTTTCGACGAGATATAATTTAATAAGTGGCGATGGCGTAGAGTTCCTTACCAATATATCTCTATGACTCTTTCGAAATGCCTGAACCATCTGATGGAACTGTTGTGGATCCGCACGGTTTTCGTTCGGACACTTCTAAAAGCACTTACGGCTTTTATGATTTACGTGAAAAATGTAAAACGTATTTGGAAGAGGCTTTGGTAGGAACTTACCTACTGGTCCAAGTTTTTCAAATTTTTTTTAATTGTTTTCAGCACAACGTGCACATGGTGTGGTCGTCGCGTGCGCGCTGACGCCCTAGAGGCGCACTACTGGCGGCGCTGCGTGCTGCTAGCGCGCTGTCCGCACTGCCGCGTGGCGCTTGAGGCGAGGATGTTACACGCACATCTGTTGGGTACGTCATGAATCATCATGATACATTAAAGACGTCCACTGCAGGAAATAAGTACGTGTACTTCAAGCATCGCCATACCAACCGGTCATGTGCTTCTTGCATCCAGCGGATTAACTCCCGCGACCTTCACCAGGTCATCGGTTCACCTTGTGGAGGACCTACCTACTCTAGTATAGCCCAAGTCTCTGTGGTAGAAGAATTATCAGAAAGCAATGTAGCGAAGCAGCCATGTACTACGCACCTACTCGTGCTAATCAGCGACTACTTTTACTTTTTGCATAGTTTAGTCCTAGCGGCGCTGACATTACCAATATATTTCTGACCCTTGAGTTACTCTTTGAAGTTTTACCTAGGTACATTAATTACACCTAATCTTATCGGTAATCGGTCGGTTTGGGGTTGAAACCCTCGGGCCGTGGGGTCCGAGTGCTCATGGTGTGTCAACGAAATCTCCAAACGGCTGATTGACACTTCCCGTGACCCAAGGGCTGGCTTTTACCTTGGCCAGAGGCTAAGCATTGCCATACAACGTGGCAATGCCGCCAGTCTCCTGGGCACATTACCAGTCGACAGCGATGCGGAGAAATTTTTCGACGCCATATTTTAGTTTTTTTTTTATTGACTTTGATTGACTACCGAGATGACGACTAATAGAGAAGCATGGAAGAAAAAGACATGTTGCGCCGACCCCAAATAAATTGGGACAAGGGCAGGAGAATGATGATATTTTAGTTTTTTATTACATTAGTTAAGGTTATTATATTTTTAACTTAATTATTTATAACCATGTAATGAAATAAAGGAATATCTATTTTTATGTATTATCCGGTACATTTATTTATGACATTGCAGAAGAGTGCACGATGAGTGAAGGTAGCTGGAAGGCGTGTCACAAGTGTGGCGCTGCTCTCAGGACTGACGACTCCGACTACCATGCTAACTGTATACGTGAGTATCTACCATTTTGAAGACCTTTGGGTTTGATAACTGGCAGCTTTACAATCTATAAAATCTTTGGGCTACTTAGTGTCTTCATTAAATGTCGAATGAATATAAAAGGATTTTTTATCGATGTTAGAAAATTGATACGAGAATCGTCAATTTTCTTGGAGGTAGAAGAATCTTGAAGGTCCTCTGTGTTTTCTATTTTAGAATTGAATACAGCTACTCAGTCTATTCAAAAGAATATTTTTAAAATAAAATACTGCCCCTATGAATGTTTACTTTGATTCGTTTAGGCTTCTTAATTCAAATACGTTCTTAGAGGAGTCTTAGCATTTAAGATGTTCTTTTCCAGCCCTGGGCATGGACGAGTGGAAGTGCCCGTACTGCTTCACGAACGTGCTGGCTCGTGACTTACCCTGGCAGAGGCACCTGATGCAGTGTCCTCGGAACCCCAGGATCACGCAGTCCTCGTAGTTCAATGAAGGTGGAAATGTTCTGTTCTTGATTTTGTAGATAGGAGAGTTAGCATACAAAGGCCACACATATCTCACTTCATGTTTCATATGCTTGATCGTCCAATAAATGGTGTGCGATTTATTTGTCGAACTTTATATTTCAGAGCAATTTGAGCCATAAGACAGATGTTATTTAAAAATGATCCAGCTACTTGTACCAGTCAACTTTTAGAGACCTGCCAACTGCTAAGAGAGCCACGTTATGTAATTAATATGTCTAATTAGTCGGTACTTGATTAGGTTAAACTATGAAGTGCGTGGCCTTTGAATGAAAGCTACGATAGTTTCTTGTTTAATAAAATTATGTTAAATAAAAAGAAAGTGATTATAACGTTTTGTACAGTAAGAAACAATGAAAAGTAACTAACATGAAATTAATTCACAAGTCCGAAACCATGCTATTTCTAAAATTGTAACGAACAGTATTCAATGATGATAGGTACTACGATAAATTTTAAATTGTAAAAAGTATACGCAAAATTACTGTCAATAACGCGCTCAACGATAACTTTTTATTTTTTGATAACTTTAATATGAACAATGATTGGCTCAACTCAGTTTATATAATAAATAAGAAATGCTTAAAAATATTTACTCTAAATTCATGAAAACAAAATACTTACTCAAAATCTGTTAATCGTATATAAGCACTTTCTTGAAAATTTCACACTTCGCTTAGAATTTAAAAGATAAACGTTTGTTACAAATTACAAAATACGTACCTATTCATTTAGAATATTTATTCGAATAACAGCAAATTCGATTATTCGAATAATAACAATCTCTAAATTTCTTATGAAATTATTATTATCTATACTTATGTGAGTATTTCGGCTGCCTAGCAGTCTTCTATTTCAATGATCTCAATAGCTATGTAGATATAGTCATTAGCGTTATTATTTATTACTTCACCATCGACTTCGTTTACGTTTTCTATATTAAAAATATATTATTTACAAGTCAAAATTATATTAGAACTGTATAAATTTTTATCGGTAACAATTATTTGTTCACTATACTACAGTGTATATCCGTCAATTCACTTGAAATGCTATCCACTAATGTTAAGACTTGAGCACTGCTTGTTAGTCCATTATTACCGTCCAAAGATATGGATTCCGTCTTAGACTGCTGGTTTGGTTCATTTTGGGTCTGTTCCACTAAGGTTACACTTCTTGCTAATATGTTGAATCATTTATTACTTTCCTTCTATTTAGATTCGTGTCATGTTATGTCGTTCTATTGTATACTTGCAGCAGCTATCGCACCTACTCTAAAACTGATAATCATTGCAATTTTGTCTAACAAACTCCTTGTCTTTTCTTAATTTTCTATATTGCCTTCTAAAATATGACGTATTGCAGCTGCTTCACTCAATACTATCTCTATTTCAGTAGGTTTATCAGCCTTTACCGTTGTTTTACAAACTAATTGGGTATATTTATCAAAAAGTGTACACACGGACCGAAAAGATAAAAAGGTGGCCTGAAAAAAGAAAGGTAGATTTATTAAATGCAGCAGTATAAAAAAAATATTTTATAATGTACACTACTAACCTTCGCGATTGGGCGTTCTCCTTCTTATTCCAAATTTGTGGAACTGATTCACTCTATATGTTACACCATTTTGATGTCATGGCGTCTTGGTTTGTGCAATACTCACTAGGATATAATAATTCTTATGGCGTTAGTTAGGTTGAAGAAATCTCCATGCGTTTAAGGGTACCTAACCTTAATTTTCATTTTCTTACGTCTATAATTATAGAGTGTCATATAAATATTCGTTCCATTTGGGTCACAGATTTTACCCTACCTATTATTTTATTCTATCTACTACTCAGACCAAATAAAAAATCAAGACATAGCGCTGCGAACAATACATAGTAGGGGAGGCCACGATGCTAAATGGTGATTTACTCGAGCGTCGTGGGGACTTATTAGATTTGAAAGATTAGATGGTAGAAAGAAAAATAGTTATATGATGGGCGAGCGGCTACAGGTTTTCAAAAATGCAAAACAAACTGTCACATGGAAACACTCGAGCGCGTCAGATATTGATAGTGTATATGCCCCACGTGTTTCTGAAAACGGAAGAATATTAATGTGCCGGTGAAGAATATTAATTTGCATGGTGGGGGTGGCTGTACGAAGGGGTTGAAAATGGGGAGAAAAATATTATTCGAGCGCGTCAGATATTCAGAGGGATGTTAAGTAAACCCTAAAGGAGCTTCAATTAAAAAAAATCTAACGATTTTTCAAAACGCAAATAATTTAATACTCCTGCGCGTGAGATAAATATACAGACGTCAGCTTGATGTCCTTGTCGTGCTGATCTGACAATTAGAATCTGGAATTTCCTTAACCTGACGGTTTGAAATGTTTGTTTTTTAAACTGTCAGATTAAGGAAATTCCTCGAGTATTTCAATGTCACGATTTTTTTTCACTTTCATAAACTGGCTATGAGTTTTGGTCGCGTCTAAATCGTTAGTCTTTTGCTTAAGCTCCTTTAGGGATTCCTTAACATCCCATCTGATGCGCTCTTATATTTTTTTCCCATTTTCAACCCCTTCGTATGAGCACCCCCACCATGCAAACCGGCAGATTAATATTCCTCCGTTATCAGAAACACGTGGGGCATATACACTATCAATATTTCACGCGTTTGAGTATTTCCATGTGACAGTTTTTTTTTGCATTTTTGATAACCTGTAGGCGCTCCCCCAACCGGTGAAGGGCATCATATAAGCTAATATTTTCATCTACCTAATCTTTATTCTAATTATATGTAGTCTTCAAAATCCAATAGGTCCCCACGACGTTCGAGTAAATCACCATTTAGCATCGTGGCCTCTCTTACTAACAGTGATGTATGCGCAAAACTACACCTCACTCTGTGCATACACGCATACATGCTCACACCCACACATTTACACCAAACTAAAATTAAACTACTACACCTCACTACGTGCACACATGTTTATGAAACCGGTCTCTCGTCACTGTTGACAGCGCTATGTCTTGATTTTTATTTGGTCTGAGACCTACTAACTATAGATATTTATTGTATATCGATTTACTTATAAAGTTTTACCAACTTTAGCAAATTCTCATTTTCTGTTTTCAGTGCCATAGTCATTATTATTTTAGTTGGTATCAATTTTTATTTTATAAGTCGTTTAGAACAATATAAAAAGTGTATCATTTAGTCAAATGGATTTAGATTTACGTAGTTTTTTATTTTATGTATGTTGATTGTATATAGTACTAAGTTTAGTTAAGTAGGTTTAGCCATAGCTTAGCGTAGGAGATACCTACATACGTAAGGAATTAGATTCTGTTGTTAAAAACTTCCATTGACTTATTACTATGTCTTCTGGGCTTCGTAAAAAAACTTCTGCTTCATTATCAATAACTTTTTCAATATAAGTCTATATCTTGCACAGATACATATTTTCTTAAATAAAAATAATGCGGCAAAAAATGGAGAGAATTAAGAGAAAATATTTTTTCTCTAAAACTATATTTACTAACTAAAGGTATAACCAATTTAATAAGCACAGATAAAAACTAACGACTGAAATATGAATGTCATAATAATAATTAATAAATGCACCTATACAATAAATTGATATATTTATATATATATTTTCGAATTTTGAAGACACGGAGGCCTAGCCCAACGCATTCCATTCCATAAGGCGACTCCTCAAAATAATGCCCGTGACTTCAACCGTTCTGTCACCTGTGCACTTGAGGATTTTATGACAACGTCAGTGAACGGGGTCTGAGTGGCAAAATTTTGGGCTAAACGTAATATTTGAAATTTCACAACCTTATTTGCCATCGATACGATAAATAGAACGGCTTTTTAGCCAAAAACATATATTTCTATCTGACCTATTCCTACTGCGTCTATGCCTATGGCTATTACAAGCCCAAGATACTAATCGACTAAGACCAGTTAAAACGGTCTAAGCACCGTCTTACATTTCCCGTTTTATGTCTCCAATCCTTAACCTCTATCTATCTTTTCAGCTATATCTTCTAGCCTGCCTCTACCTACGTTCCTATTTCCTACGTTAGAATAATTAGCTTAATTTAAATAATAATTAGCATTAGCTTCGACAGACCACATCACCCACTGTGATAAAGGATAGAGTTACAATGAAAATGGAATAAAAGTGTGGGTTCTCAGTTGTTGGTATAGATGTAATTTTAATTATAAGATGCCTTTGGGCCTGTACCTAGTGTGTTGGTCAATATTTATGCATTCTGTCTTCCTCTACAAAGTTTCTGATTTCTTAACACTTTGCGGCCTTGCGGGACACTAAACGCCTCCAGACGTAATAAAAATAAAACTTCTGTGTCTCGTTCAGTGTCATTCAACCGATTAACTTTTAGGCCTCTTTCATCTACTCTTCTAGTATCACCCCTTCCGTCTTACTTCATCTAGAATTTTATCAATATTTTATATCCTATGCATCATCGCTGTGCATTGTCATATTTCTCTTTGGTCTGGAATTTTTCATGTTTAGCTGTGTGTCACGTGTGTGAAAATGCATCAATATTGATCAAAGCATTAACACAGTTAATGTTAAGTATCAACATGTTTTTTGCTCTTCCATTTCTGGTATTATCTGTCTCTATTATTATGTCAAGAGTGTTCTTTTTATTAACACTGTACCTACTAAGGTAAACGCAGCTATCAACGACCCATCGAAAATCTGTAGTTATTACCGACCTATAAAAGTAATTCGAAGTCTTTACGTTTCCAGAACTATTCTAGCTATAGGTAGGCAAAGTTACAGACGCGTTTATTCCTTGAGCATCGTATACTTTTACGTTAGTGTGAGTAGCTGTGCAAAAAAGAGATAAAATACGTCAGTTACTGCGGGGCAGCGTGGACGCAGGACGTGTCGTACTGTTCCCTTGTTCCTTCAAGCAAGTACGTAACTTTTCTATTTAAGACATTTATACAAACAAATGACGTCTATACTTTATCTTATATTACTAAATGTATTCATTTAAGTATCAACTCTTGATTTCTTACGACATTTTATTAATAAAAAGTAATTTGAAACGATAAAACTTTAAATTAAAATGGGATGGTGTTAGCTTCATCAGTTTTAGTCGTTGCAGCTATCAACGACCTATAAGTCGGCAATGGCAGCAACGAAACTTTTCGTTTTATTTTTCTTTTATGTTATTATATCACACTAACACAAGTATTTCTATGGACCAGTTTAAATCTAAGCTATCAGTCTTTATAAAAATCTATTAGCGATTAAACTTGTTTGTCTAGTTTTTACCTTTTAGCGTTGTCAATTTAACCAAAGTTATGATATTTTTCGAGAATCGATATTGAATAGTTACAGTAATAAATCATTGTTTTTGTGTTTAAAACAGTGTGCATTTGTTCATATTTTTTGTGATATTATTCAATTATAATCTATTTTATAGTCAGAAGGTCAATTGACTTAAAATAATTATTTTTTTATGAGTCGGTAATACAATTTATGTTTATACTTACATACTTTATTACCGACCCATGAGGGTTGGCAATAGCAACTATAAGAAGCTATTACCGATCGTATATAGATTATTTAGTTTCTCACCTACTTTTATGACATAATAGGTACCTATTAATAAATGCTACTTATTGGCTAAAGCAACATAAAACATACAATTATATTTTTTTTTTCAGAAGTATGGAGGCTCAAAAGCGGCGAAAAGTAAAAGAAATCAAAGAAAAGAAAACAAGAAATCTTAGAAAAAAGGGAACAAAAAGAATTATTGAAGAAAACAACGACCTTAGAGAAGAAAAAACCTATTAAAAAAGTGAATGCGGTTAACAAAGAAGATTCTCCTGTAGCAGGACCTAGTAAATATCAATCAGATAGCGAATCCGATTTTAATTTACTTCCAAAGGAACCAGTAAAGCGTCGCGTCCTTTGTAACAGTGAGTTAGAAAATGAATCTAAAAAAGGACATGAACATTCTAATAGTACTTTAATTAATGATAGAGATTCTTTTGAAACAGAAACTACCGTACGTCTATTAGAGTCAGACTCTGCAAGAGAGACAGTTAAACGTCGAGTCTTATATAGCAGTGAGTCTGATGATGAATGTATTTTTTAAGTGACTTTAATGTTTCGTTTTTACCAAATCATATATGTAACTAATTAGTTGCAATTTATTTCTAAAAAGAGGTGAACCAATGACTGTGATGATTAATATTATAATTTTCAAAAAATGATTATGATCTCAATAGCATAAGAAAATATCCTAGAGTTTGAAATACTTAAATTAAAATATATATATATGTGTATTAATAGTATTATGTTGATTAATTTAAAAGTTTATAATTATTTAGTTCATAGGTATTACTAAGAAGTACTAATTTGTTTTATTAAAAATAACGATAATAAAAAATACGATTAAGTATTTGCATTTTTATTTTGTTTTATTTTATTAAGATCGGTAATCATCATCATCACTAGCTTATATACATTCCATTGCTGGAAAAATGCCTCCTCTCATATACGATCGGGAATAGCTGCATAAAAATCGTTAATAGCTTCACAGCTGTTTTTATGGGTCGGTAATAGCAACAATCGACTAAGTCACATTGTAAATTATTTTTTACAAGAGAATCCTTTATTTAAATGTATTTGATTCAGTAAATACATTTTTTATACATAACACTAGCATATAAAATGAAACTGTTAATCTTTAGAGGAACCAGTATACTAAAAAAATACGGTTGATTTTAAAATTGCCTTAGGGGGGTCGTTAATACCTGCGTTTACCTTATTGTAATTAAAAGCAAAACCTCAAGTGAGTACAACTATGTATATCGTCCATATAGACAAATTGGAAAAAGAAAATGATTAAGTACTTGATATAATTTATGGTCTTGAAATGGCGTATAGCTAATTATATTTACATTTGAATAATAATACTCGAAGCAAATTAAAATAAATCACTTAGAGAAATATTACAAAAATAAATCTTAAACATTTACATTTGACGGTATCCTTCTACCAGTTCCTAAACAATTTTTCTCATCAAACCTCTTTCAAGTCCTATTTCTGGGCTTTTCTGATGAATTTATGCAAAGTAGATAATATTACTAAACATTGCAGTTTAAAGAGTATGCACATTGAACATTAGATTAGAACATTAGATTTACTTATGATAGGTATTAGTGATTTTTTTCAGGCATGATAAGCGTTTTTCATTCCATTCCATGAATTTTGTGACATGTTTTTCATTAATATAAGTAGACTAATATTTAAATAAATATCTATTGCAATGTTTTACCTTATTTACAGTACCTAAATATAAAACGCAGGAAGAGAAAAACCAACATGTTGTGTTGTTCCTAACTCTAAAATAATTAAAATAAAATTTTGTACCACGGCACTGGAGGACGTCTTCAAGGTTCTGAACTGGAAACGGCTAAGCATCAACATCAATGGCGAGTACATCACTCTCCTTCGGTTTGCCGACGATATAGTAGTCATGGCTGAGACTATGGAGGACCTCAGTACAATGCTCGACGACCTCAGTAGAGCATCAGAAAGAGTGGGTCTTAAAATGAACATGGACGAGATAAAGGTCATGGCAAATGCCCATGTACACCCACTCTCATGAACATCGGAGACGCTACACTCAAAGTTGTGGACGAGTATATAGACGAGTATACGAGTATATTAGGTAAGTCCAACTTCGAGAAAGAGGTCAATCGTCGAATCCGATTCGGCTGGACAGCGTTCGGGAAGCTACGCAATATCTTCTCGTCTCATATACCGCAGTGTCTCAAGACGAAAGTCTTTGACCAGTGCGTGTTGCCGGTGATGACCGAAAATGAAACGTGGTCGCTCACAATGGGCCTTATTAGAAGGCTAAAAGTCACCCAAAGGGCAACGGAGAGGGCTATGCTTATAGTTTCCTTACGTGATCGAATCTAGAAATGAAGAAATCCGCAAGAAAACCAAGGTAAACGACACAGCCCGAAGAATTGGCAAACTTAGCTGGCAGTGCGCACGGCACATTGCTCGCAGAACATGATGACCGATGGGGCCGAAAGGTTCTGGAGTGACGACCGCGTATAGGAAGTCATAAAGCCTCCCGGTGGTGCTTGGGGAGCCTATGTCTGCAGTGGACGTCTTTCGGCTGAAATGATGATGAACGATGAAGACTTTGTACGTATATTTTAATAATCCATTTGACTGATGATACTACTTGTAATTTTATTTTCCGTTCATTGCTTTTTAATTATTTCAATTGATTGCAAATATAATACGTATGATGCGCACTAGTAGGTACCTAAACAGTTTATTCGAATATGATGTGGCAAAATATTAATCAGCGCAATAGGTAGGATATCAAATCAGTTCTTATGGTAGTTCATACTCATTATAATCTAACTAGATGAATTTGTAAAAAATATTGTAAAGGAAAACGTACCTTATTCCATAGATGGAAAATATGTTTTTGTTTTTATTTTTTTATTACTAAAAGTGCCATATGTTTAGCTTAAATTGATACCATTAGAAACGCAAACACTGTTTGAAGCAATTTTACTGTAGTTTTACACAAAACCTATTTATTTACTTGTACCTACACTATCAGTCACTTATAAGTACCTACCTACATACCTTATTGTACCTAAGTATTCAATGTGTATGTGTTGCTATTTATAAAAAGGATGAGGTTCTATGTTCGTCTGTATGTATTTTTTAATAGTATGATATTTACACTAATGTGAATAATTTTCGCACATTCCAGAATTTATAATCTGAATGTTTTGTGTTGTTCCTAATTCTTCCTTACCTACCTAAACTCTTTATTGGACAGTTATACTAGTTTTTGGAAATATTCTACATTCTTCAAATTTTTTTATCAAATTGTTTTATGAATATTTGATTATACATACTAATATATACGTAGGGTTGGAAGTATTTTTATATTAGTTACAATACTCGTATTATTATTTTGTGCTTTAAAAATAATACATCTTAATGCAATTCGCATGGTGGCTGTTGCCTAGTTACTAAAACCCTACTATCTATACTAATAATAAAGCTGAAGAGTTTGTTTGTTTGTATGTTTGAACGCGCTAATCTCTGGAACTTGGCCAGTCGGAGTTGCAAAAAATATTATTGCGTTTGATAGCCTAATTCTTGAGGAAGGCTATGGGCTATTTAACATCGCGCTAGAACCCTTAGAAGCCAAGCAAAACGAAAAAGAGTCAGAAAGAACGCTAAGCAAAAACGAATTAAAAACGCGGGTAGGCGATGCGATGTGTTAAATATAAAATTAATCTTGCGCACATTAAAATGAGAATGAACTTGGCCAATGTTCTTAAAAAAAGGTATTTAAAAATAAGTATTATTGTAACTGATTGGACTGATTCAAAATTCGATTTTAATTTTTAAATTATGCATTCTAAATACGAAATTTAACGCGAGATAGTTTTTTGTCTGCTATTGGTAGTTGATTTAGGTATATCGAGATCGACTTTTTACTGTGTTATTATTACTCAGCCAGCCTGCAGCCATACAGCTGGCAGATAGGCCAGCATGCTCCTTTGGCAACTTTACATGTCCTTCTAACAAACTATCGATCTACATAATATTATATGGGATATTAAAATCAAAATCAAAATTAAAATCAAAAGTCATTTATTCAAACTAGGCTGAGAATCAGCACTTTTTGAACGTCAAAATTACATAAGACAGTCCCCCAAAACGCCCGCCCTTCACCACTTCCTAGTGCTTTAGCTGGGGAGAAGAAGCAACAAACTCCCCAGCAGCACAGCTGTCTGTTCAGTTAAAAAAAAAATGATTCTATATAACACTGCGCATAATAATTTAGGTACATTACGCAATACAAAACATTAAATTAAATTATTTGCTATAAGTAAGCTAGCACACGCCAATATACCAAAAAAAAAAAAAAAAAAATCGAAAACTATACTCAAGCAGAAACAAAATACAAAACTAAAAACGTAAGCAGAACTTTATACCCAAATAAAAGCCTCCAGTAATAAAGGGCGTGCCCACTTACATATAGCCGTACATGTAGTCGTAACTCAAAGTCACAGATGATAAACTAGGACCATCGAAGTAAAATCAACAACGAGTTAAGTTACTAATAACAAAACAAAACCAAGGTCAGCAAGACGACCTGTCACCACAAGCAGCACCCGTTCACGAGTATAACGCAAAGATCAGCCATTACCCCCCTCGCCATATTTGAGGGAAGGGGACAACCCGACCCCCGACGCTACCGCAAGCAGTGACATCTAAGGGAGCATGACGAACTTGCTGCCGGTTGCTCGGGCAAGAAAAACTATGATCAATTGTCGAGGTCACTAGCTAACCACATATTGCAATGCCACTCATAAAAATAAATAAACATTGAAATGAGTAGATTATGTCAATAATAAATAAAAATAAAATTAAAATAAATTGACCTTGAGAGTCAAACAAAATAAATAATTATATGAACTCATATAACCTGTCAGTAGCTATGCTAATTCTGGAGAAAGAACATAAACATTGTCTTAAGCTAAACACAGCGACCAACTATTCTTATCGTTTAAGTAATCGTTGATAGAATAGTATGCCTTTGAACAAAGGTTAGATTTTACTTTAGCTTTGAACGCAACGAATTATTAATTGCACACCAAATAAACAATGACCTATCAATTTATTTCCATCATTTATATACTTTTTTACATCAAAAAAATACTGACTGCACAGCAAATTAACCAGAGCGTACATACATAATACTCAGACTCATAGCAAAATGACATGGTGACTAATATTAACTCCGAGGTTAGGTTTGGTTAGGTTACTTTAAACCCTTTACACATAAATTGATAAAAGGTAAGGTATAAAATAAGGTTTAATGTGCGCTAGTCATTATTAGCGCATTAATAAAAACGCTTTATTGCGGTGCGCCACGAATATAAATTGTTTCTTATTTAGTTATATTTTGAGTTGAGTATTTTGCTGTGCAATCAGTAATTTTGATTGGAATTCTGATTATTTTTGGATACAAAAAGTAATATTTTGATTTGCGTTTAATTACTACCCATATTATATTAAAGTCGTGGATCTAGTGGCCGCAATCGCTACTGCTGAGCATGAGGTCCTGAATTGGATACCCAGGTAAGGCAAATTGTTATTGGGTTTTTCTATCAGGAATTACTCAGTAGCAGCCTGGAATCTGGATTGTGCCCGGTTGATGGCAATAGGCTCTCCCCCAATTAGGTAGGTACATGGGAATTAAACATAACTGGCGATATGTGGGTGTACTTTACTTGGCGTCATGTGTTACATGCATGTAATGTTATGTTATATTATATTAAAAGATTTGGTATTATTTAATCCATATATTACTCTTCAGCACATACAGGTTTATTTTTTTACCCGACTGCCAAGAAAAAGTTATGTTTTAATTTAGTCAATCTCGACCAAATTACATACCTACATTTTGCTGTTTGTATAAGGACGCGAGTTAATTGGAAACGAATGTTAAGTAAGTAGTTTCACGGGCCAGAGTTGGCGGTTATAGGTGGTAGCCAATCCATAATAATTACTTAATTCCATAACTTATATTCCTGCCTGAGCAGTATTTTCGTTATTTTAAGCCTTGTTTGTCATTTCGAGCTATAGTAGCCGGCACGAGTCGTGAGCACAAATTCAACTTTTAAACCGTACAAATATTTTTCCGATTACGGCAATTCGTACACGGGCAGGGGCAATGAGGTTAATATAAAATCAAGCTTATTTATGTACAGGTAGAACACAGAATACAAGAGCCCGTTGACAATGGCAACAACATTTCATTTGGAATTTGTGCTCACGACTCGTGCCGGCGACTATACGTAAATGTATATACGTACGAGTATAATAGGTACACAAATGGATTGAAAGATTTAATGCCATGTACTGTGCCATACTACCTATGTAAGTACTAGGGTCTTTTGGCGCCCGAATGACGTTCACAGGGAGGCGCTGCTCGTAAAGCTACGGCTTCCTGGAAGAGCGGTGGCCGCACGTGTCGGCGGTCATGAAAATGATGACAGTGGCAAAGATTTAAATCGTTAGATTCGCCTTCCGCGTCAAAAGATACTTAGTCGCGTTTCTGTTTCGTTTTGACACCTCTGACACAAAATGACGCAATGACTTGACTGTCATGGAAACGCTATTTAATAATGTGTGAGCTCAGTCTTCTCAGTATGGATACTTTTTCGCGTGACTACGTACGGTGAGGGCAAATCTAGTGATTTAAATTTTTGGGCAGTGGAGTTTCGACTTTACGGTGTCAGAAATGCTCTCTAGAAGAACACACAAACTGACTTTCATAAATAACGTTTCAGTGACGTCATTCACCCGTAAATTGTGGCGGCCACCCCTTGAAATGTATTGGAAAAACAAGATGGCGGCGTTATTTCCGTTTTTGGCGACACGTCAAAAGATTCTTGTACAGCTCTAACTGTATATTTTGGTTCGACAGGGTGTTTGACGTATGTATGGCTCATATCTATGGATTAGCAACCGACTACAAGCGCGTAGTCTGGCCACGCTACATAACTCGTCCATGGAATAAATGGGCAACCCCAAAAAGTTTTAAATATGGTATACTAAAAGTTGACGTGTAAGTAGAAGTAATGATTTTGATATTTTGCATTATTTATCTAGGAACAATTATTCGAATACTCATTCGGCTGTTCATGTTGTTTACAAGAAGATCGTGTCAAATTACAACATAATGAAGCAAAACAACTTTGTGGTTATGCGGTAATCACTCACTGTGAAACTACTCTAAGTAGACAGTAAAATAACAAGTACTTATTATTTGTAAATTCCAGGAAAGAATAAGTATGTAGAATAAGTGAAGAATTAAAACTTAATATTCAAGCTGAATAAACAAAAAAACAAAATAACCTATCAAAAACAAAAAATAACCAACTAGTATCAAATTCTTTTGTCCGTATTACAGACTGTGTTGCGGTCTATAGATTTTAATTCCACGGTTTTTTTTCACGGTTTTTTTTCACTCATGTGAGAGTAGCGTGGCCAGACTCTATGATCCATTTAAACGTTTCTATGCTTTATTAATAAATCAAAAAAGATTTTGGATTTCTATAATTCTAGCTGAACTAGAGACGTATAAATTGGGCTAACGATGGTACTTAATGCTGAGCTGAGCTTAATCCATTTTTATAAGCGATATTTACGTTTAATAACAGAACGTAGGGAATTTCGTCTAATACCCACGTTGCTTTAAAGTAGACAAACAACTTTTAGTATGGGATTATACCTGAATTCGCGAAAAAAAAAAACAAGTGTCACTTTCATAGCTATTTCATTTGCCTATGACGTCACATCGCGAGTGCAGGGGCAAGCGCGCGACCCTTTGTTTTTCACGATGTGTCAAAATTCTAATTCGGATAGCGCAAAAACGTGTTTAGCTAGAATATTGATTCTGGCGTCATTGTTAAGAGTTGACAAAGCACTACTAGGGCCTAAAGAGAAACGACAGAAACATTGGCATGGCATGTTCGCATAACTCGTCAAATATAGGGAGCAGCTGATTTTTTTTCGCGATGTCTGGTTTGGTCCCATAGTAAAAGTTGTTTGTTATCATGAGTACTAACTATCATGTGTTTAAGTATCGGTCACTAATTACCGACTGGTAATTATTGACCGATACAGGGTGACTATCCCATATACATACTGATCAAAACTATTGTCAAATGTAGTCTTTAGATAACTCATTACCTTACCACTTTTGTTGATTCTGTTAAACAATGGTATGTCAACCCAATGTGTTACACAACTTTGGGCTTTAAAGAGTAAGGTGATAAGGGTTGTTATCGCTGGTAATGCGAATGAAACAAATGCGAAAGAAGGAAATAAAGGGTTTCTAAACATTATATGTGTTTAATTTAACCTTGTCAAAGCCTAGATAATAGCATTGCCGTGGTGAAAAGATGTAACTATAGTTTGAACGTTACCGCTGTACCGCGACTTCAGTATGTGCGCCGTCCCGCGGCAGTGCAGACCGCTCATTCACTCACGGCGTGCCGCTCCCTGCCTCATCGCGCATTCCTAAGCCGTGGTACAGCGATTTCGGTTAAACTATAGTTCGTGTCAGAATATGGGTACGAAGTACTTTGATAAGGATCGTAGCAGGTGGCATTCGTAGTGCCTGCCTACCCATGAGGAAAAGTCACGAGTTCTTTCCTTTGACTGGTCTGAGACTTAAAAAAGAAACCAAAATTATAGTCAAATGCGTTTTATTAGTATCCAATATAATATAATATAATAATATATGACTTATAAATACCACAGCACTGATCATTGTGATGCATTAGAGTGCTTCATAGTGATCAGTACACGCCGATGTCCAGATGACGGAACAGATTCCGTCATCTCTACATCGTCGTCTTCACCGTTAGTTTCACTACTGCCCGCTGTGGCGCTAGTGGACTCCGTGGTGTCCGGAACTTCAATGACGTCACCGGACTCTGCTTCTGCTTCAGTCTCGGGCACGTCGGAAGCTTTCTTGAATTTGTTGACATCTGGAATAATGATTTTTGATTGATTAGTTACAGTTTTTAGGGTTCCGTACCAAAATGGTAAAAAGGAACCCTTATGGTACGACTCAGTCTGTCTGTCTGTCACAGCTAGATATCTCAATAACTACTAGTGCTATCAACTTGAATTTTGGAATAGTTTTAGACGTTTGCCCAACTATTTTGCAAATGAGAAAGAAATAAAAGTGTATATATTTTTGTTGCAACAGGGACTGAAAGGGGTCTTAAAAATTCGAAGGGAGCCCCCCTGGACCAAACCTGAAATCGCGAGAAAAAAATCAGCTGTTCAGTACATTTTGACGAATTATGTATTATTAATTATTTACAATTATTACATAAATGTACTGAACAGCCGATATTTTTTTTGCGATTTCAAATTTGGTCCCATAGTAAAAGTTGTTCATAATGATGAGTAGAATGACCCCTTAAGAGGTTGCTGGTGTTTTACTAATAACCCAGTATAGCGAGGCATAACTGGCGAAATATGGATGTAGTAGGTCCACCTCTGCCTAACCCTTCGGGGATTACAGGCGTGATGTTATATACTAATTTAGCAGTTGTCTTCCTCATTGTGCTTCGCTGCACGATGGGGAAGGCAACTGCCAAATTAGTTCCACGTAGATGGCGCTAAGTGTTTGTTACTTTCATTCAGCTGCCAATGGAGCTCCTTGCTGAAAACTTTGCCGCGAGATTTATTTATTTACTGGCAGCGCCTCGCGGATTAATCCGCGTACGGGATAAAAAGTATCCTGTGTATTAATCCAGGTTATAACCTATCTGTGTGTCAAATTTCATCAATATTCATTCAGTTGTTTTTGCGTGAAAGAGTAACAAACATCCATCCATCCTCACAAAGTTTCGCATTTATAATATTAGTAGGATAGTAAGAAGTAGGATAGTGAATTAAAACGGTACAACATCAATTACATTAAACATAAAAGAAACACTTCGAAACATAAAAGAAGATTAATATTGACAATTTTGTTGTATAAACATAATTACATTAAAACTAACATGGAACAGTAGACTCCCTTGCATACTTTCTCTCACAGAACACCAGACAAAACGCATAATTTTACTCCATCCATCCGCCAACAAATCACATTCAGGGTTGGCAGTCAGAAGGGCGGTGAGCATCTTCAAAGTACAACACACTGGGGATTCAGCTCTGGCGACAGTTTTGGAATATGGTTGCGCAAACAGATTGTGCCGGCGGCTCGGACGGTGTCCGATGTATTTGTTGGGTACAAAGAGTCGACAGAAAAGGTCATGGAGCTCTGGACAGTCTATATGTCCACGCAAGATTTTACAGGCTACCGTGAGCTGATCAAGAAAGACCTCTTCTCAACTCCAGCCAGTTAAAGCCCAACATCCCTAAAAGATAGTTGGAAGGGAACAGTACAAGAGAAAGGAATGGCAACCTTTTGAAACCTTTTTTTTAATCATAAACTTTGAAAGAGGCATCTTAGGAAGGTTGGTGACATGCCAGGAAGATGGCGCTAGATGCATTTTTCTTGTCGCTGATCGGTCGCGTTGTCTTCAAGATGACTTTGACAAGTGACAAACACACAGCGCTCTCTCGTGGCGAGGAATCCGGTAAACATCCCCATTGTTCGAACTTTTCAGCGTAACGTCATAAAGTAAAATACGAGCTAAACTTACCATATTTGCTGTAGTCAGCGCCCAATAATCTGAGATAGTGCACAGTATCCGGTGTAGCGGTGTACGCTCGTAGAGAGTGAACGCCGCGCCATCCTACTAGCGTGAGTGAGAGGTTCGACTCCTCTCCCTCTTCTTTGTATTCTAGGACGCAGCTGCCGGTTGCTGTAAGGAAAATGAGAGGTAGAGTTAGTAAGTACAAAAATTTTGTGAAGATCAAAATATATTGTGGTGGATGCTGTAAAATTGATTTTAAGCTATATATACTTCAGGGTGTCCCGTAATTAATGGATAGCCTCATATGGGGTCATTGTACTCATCATTATGAACTATGGGACCAAACCTAAATAGCGAAAAAAAAATGGTGTTCCCTGCATTTTAACGAGTTATGCGAAGTTATGTGGTGGGCGCTGAAGGAGAAAGGTGTGCCAGGGAAGATGTACAGTTGATTAGAGCGATGTACAGCCGATGCAGTACCCAAGTCCGGTCTACAGTGGGCAGTGGCACTACTGGCAGCTTCGATGTGGCTGTCGGCTTGCACCGGGGGTCAGCACTCAGCCCTTGCCTCTTTGTGCTGATAATGGATGCTCTTACATCGCATATCCAGGAAGAGGCTCCCTGGTGTATGCTGTTCGCCGATGACATTGTGCTGGTTGCCGAAAACGGCTTAGAGGTCCAGAGCAGATTGGAGGTGTAGCGGGAAAGACTCGAGACCTTTGGCCTGAGAGTCAGTCAGAGCAAAACTGAGTATCTGTTTTGTGATTTTGGCGGTCTCTCCAGTCCTGTGCCCCAATCTCTCGCTGGAACGCCCTTACCGATCTGCTCCGACTTTCGGTACCTCGGGTCGCTTGTCCAAGGAGATGGCGAAGTAGACCGAGACGTAACGCACCGGATCCACTCAGGATGGATGAAATGGCGACAGGTCACAGGAACAACTTGCGACCAACGGATGCTCCTCAAGTTAAAGGGGAAAATTTATAAGTCCGTGATAAGGCCTGTCGTACTTTATGGGTCTGAATGCTGGGCCGTGAAGAAGACGGATGAAAAAAGATAGCATGCAGCGGAGATGAGGATGTTGAGATGGATGTGTGGAGTGACGAGTACGGATAAAGTAACAAATGAGTATATAAGAGGAAGTTTGAAAGTGGCGCCAGTGACAGAAAAGTTGAAAGGAAATCGTTTGGCTTGGTATGGGCATGTGATGAGAAGGGACGAAACGCATGTGACTAAAAAAGTGATGAATATACATGTTGATGGATGGAGAGGAAGAGGAAGGCCGAAGAAAAGATGGATGGATTGTGTGAGGAATGATATGAAAGAGAAGGGAGTGAATGATAGCGTGACGGTTGACAGGGGAGAATGGAAGAAGAAAACGTGGTGCGCCGACCCCAAGTAACATGGGATAAGGGCAGGAAGATGATGATGATGCGAACATAAACGTAGGGAACTGTTGATTTTTTTTTGCAATTTCAGGTTTGGTCTCATAGTAAAAGTTGTTCATAATGATGAGTACAATGACCCCTTAAGAGGTTATCCATTAATTACGGGACACCCTGTATAGTATAGGCGCAGCACTTTACTAAGCCTGGTCTTTAATAATATGGCCTGTTCGCGGAACGCTGCGCACAATATGTAATGCGTCTCGCCCAGTTTATTAGTGTATGACATGACGTATGAAATCTTTAAAAGATAATTTCAATAGCCTGCGGCATTCTCGACTGGATAATTCCATATTCAGTTAAGGTAATTATCAGGAGAAGCTATGATAATCACCAGAGATCGGATAATCGGAAGCATATTATTTACCTGAAGTTAATTTTTGCTAAGAAATTATGGAAGCAGCTTCTTTATTCCAGCAAATCCGAGAATGCGCAAATAATCGGATACATGGTATGGAGACGACTTCTTAAATATGTTGCATTATCTATTCAAAAAATAGCGGTATATCGGGATCACATAACTATTTGTATGCTTTGATGCTTCTCTTGACTTTTTCTATATCAATTTGGCAACCTACTTTACAACATCAGCTAGCATTCGATAATATAGTCAAAAAGTACTACACTTATCAATTTCGGAATCACGAGATACAAAAGCGCATTCCATAATAGCCCACCCCTCAACTTTAGGTAAATATGCATCCGAATATCCGATCTCTGTTAATCTTTATTTGTTAGTCAAAAAACCAATATTGAATAAATGGAATAATATGTCGTAGTGAATATTTTCAGATGATAGCGTTCTTTTTTTTAGTATATTCGAAAAGTACAGAAACAGTAAATAGACCATAAAGATTTTCGATTTACTCACCAAAATCCTTGACCAATGCCTGAGTTTGCTCAGAGAACAGCTTCACATCAGGCGGTTTGCTGGGGTTGTCATTTTGTAGCACGAGAATTAGATCCTCCTTCAAGATGCGCAGGCGACGCTTGGCGCCGATGAACTGCGTTATACTTTGTAGACCTTCTTGTGATAACCTGAAATAAAAAGAAGGAATATTTGAACCTTGAATTGAAGAAGTAGGTGGTGGTATTTTACGGATTTTTGCAACCAGAAGAGAACTTTTATTTGGTTGTTTTTTATGTTCGTGGATGCTAATGCGTTCCGTCCACGTCAGGTTACGCAACTGTTCAAGAATTATGTCACTCGACCATATTGATCTGTACAAGATTGGCGTAAAACAGAGAAGAATGGCGTAAATATGGATCTTCACGTTCATGAAGCAGGGCTCGGGACCGGTTTTTAAAAAGAGCGGTTAATTTCGATTAAATACCGGTTAATATATCGTTCCTTTATTTACCGGTTAAACAAGTGAACTGTTTTTATGTAACCCAAATGATGAAGGTTACCGGTTACATAAGCACAAACGGTTTTGACACCCAAATTAACCGGTTAATTCCGTAATTCGTACCTAATTGTTTTCGTCAATTTTTTAACACTTCCAACAAGTTATAGTGACATTACCCCAGAAACCATATCAAACTTGGTTTTAACCAAAAGTCATGAAAAACCGGTTTTCCACATAAACCGGTAAAGTGCAACCTTTAACCTAAATCGATTTCGGTTTGGGTTTCAATGACCGTTACCGGTTAATAATTTTAACCGGTTTCCGAGCCTTGCCATGAAGTTTCGCCAATCAATTTAATTTGACCTAAAATATGACAATGTTTAAATTCCGCACAAGTAAAAAAAACAAGACTCAAATTCCACTGCAAAAATTTTTTTTAGTCCATACAATATGTATTATGATCATTTAAAAATCAACTTAGACTATTGTAGTCTAAGAGCCGGTTTTTTGATCCGTAGTTAACTCAACCAATGGTAAAACACACTGACTAATGGTTGAAATTTGTCTAAATGTGAAAGGCTAAACATAAATGTATTCATGTTAGCTCATTCATATTAAAAATAGTAACTAATGGCATAACTCATTCAGTCTAACGTGCTTTCCGAGGCACGGAGGAATCTCGGTATGAAAAGATGGTCACCCATCCACAGACCAACCGCGGCAAGCGTAGCTTAAACTGATAGATCGACCCGTGCGGCTGTTATTACTTAGCCACGAGCTCCATAAACCGGCCCTAAGCAAGTAGACAGTTGAGTAAGTAGCAATGAACGAAATTATCTAAGATTCTGAATTCAAATAAAGCAAAACAATTAAAAATAAAATGCATACCTAAACGGACAAACCATATTCTTATTATCACACCGCACGAAAGTCTTCACTCCTGTATTAATTATCTTGATACTACCTTCATTCTTCGCGACCACATCTTTAACTATCGGTGACACGAGGTATATGTTCTTCTTCTTGCCTACGAAGCAACGCGTCAGAAGGCATTTCGCGTCGAAATCTGAGTTCAAGTCGTAGAACTCTTTTATTGAGGGAAAAACGTCTTCTGTATCACCTGTAATTAAGAAATAAGAAAGTATGACTAATATGTTTTATTAGCTGATACCCGCGACTTCGTCTGCGATCCAGTATGAATAGTAGCAGCAATGTCCTTCTCCAGGTCATGGTCTACCCAGTGGCGTGCACTCCATAGATGCAAATAAGCACTGCATACCCTGTAGTTCCAGACATACATGCCCCTCTAATGTGAAATGATAAATAACTATAGTTCAAATAAATATTAATCTAACTTATTCACCATTCACACGAACACACATTCGCTTCCCGTATTTACAGTGCGATTTAAACGCCAGCAATGCCAGGCGCAGCGGGCAAAAGCATTACTACGCCGTGCTTATTTTTCATACAACGCAAGATTTCGCGATTCGTGTAGTACACAGCAAAAGTGTGTCTGTGTGCGTGAAAACGTGTGCGTGTGTTGGAGTTTTAGAAGCACTGCTTATATTGCAAACCGTCCAAATTGAGAAGCCGTACAAGGACCGCCTAATTGTTGATTGCAGAGGGTCGACTTTTTTTAGTCGGATTGACCAAATGACCGACTAATTCATTCGTTCGTATTAGTTCGGAACGTAATTGCAAAGTTCGTCGCCATATTGTTTGTTTATTTGTTATTCTCGGCGCAAGTGATTGATTGTCTAAGTAATTATTTAGTAAGTTTATTGTAAAAAATTTAAAATTATACCTGTGAGTCCTGTGCTGGCGAATTGTGTTTCAATAAATTAAAATCTGCCGCCTTTTCGACGTTATCTTTCGAGGAAAAATTTAAATTGATTGCAAAGGGAAGGTGTGTACCCGGATTGAATTAACTCAAAAAAAAGGTAATTCGTTACTTTCATGAAAAGTTTTATGATAATTATAACAGGTTGTGTATGTACTCACAAACATATTGTACTGTTTCCCTTGCATTTTGTTTACAAACCAAGATAAAAAGAATGTTTGAACCTATAACGGATATTCAGATCTAAATAATTTTCACAAAACGGTTGCTAAACACGATTCTTCAGAAAAACGCCTGGAATTCTGCTTGAAGTTCCAAACTTTTGGTAAAGGTAGAATAGAGACTAGTTTGAAAAGCCAGTTTAAGTTAGATATTGAAAGGCAAACGCGAAAGTTGAGAGAAATAGAAATATTTTCAAACGGTTAATTGATGTAGTTTATTTTCTTGGTAAACAAGTATTAGCATTCCGTGGGCATGACGAATCCAGCTTGTCTTTTAATAAAGGCAATTTTCTAGAAATTGTAGATTTGTTAGCTAAATATGATGGAAATTTGGAAACCCACTTACAATCAACATCGGGTAGCTCATTCACGGGGTTATCGAATAGGACCCAAAATGATTTAATTTCTAGTGTTGCGTCGGTAATTAAATCAAAATTCAGTAGCGCTTCGACCAAACGATCATTTTCTAGTCTAAAACGAATTCATACATATTTACGAAACACACGGCCAGAACAGACTCATAGATTTGTCTATGAATGCAATTGGAAAAGAACTTTTAGTAAAACGATGTAGCAGTTTTTACGAAGACGTTTTGCAAAACTATCTGAAATTATAGAGATAGATTTATAAACATTAACTTGCAGAAAGTAATCAGTTAACATTAAAGTAGTAATTTATTTTGAATTTAAATTAATTTGCGCAAAGAAAACAAAATAAACATCCCACGGCCTTTTTAAATGCCACTTTGCATGTCATATATTTAAATATTCATAGTGGTCGCAAACAAAAATCATGAGAAGCCAAAGGCTTCTGTGGTAAAACTCAGGTAGGGTAGGTAGTCCTAGTCGTTGGGCCACCGACAGCAACAAGCTGAAACTGGTAAGTTTTTGTTTAGCTGTGCATACCCTGTCTGAAATCTCTGTGCACGCCACTGGGTCTACCCATGTGCCAAATTACATCCAAATCCGTTCAGCCGTTTTAGCGTGAAAGCGTAATCAACAAACAAACACACTTTCGCTTAATTTATCATTATCAAAAAAACGGTTTTTGCAGTAGCAAAAAATTACAATAGTGACGTTTCTGTGTGAAAAAAATAAACAATTTAAAAGGTTACCAGGGAATTAAGTGTTCTACCTGAGAAAAAAACGAAAGGATCTTCTCTATACCCTCCCATCCTCCTCTTCTTCTTGGGCGGCTCTTTTGGCTCTTCCTTTTTAGCTTCTGTCGCTTCTGTCGCTTCTATCGGCTTGATGTCCTTCTCCCACGGCAGGGGAGCCAGCTTCTCGAAGACAGCCACGAAGAAACCGCCTGTGTCTTGGTGGTGGGGTAGGATTCTTACACTAAAGAAGAAAATAATAGGTGAATTGCCAATAGCCCTTTACAAGTACAGTATTTTTGTCTCACGAAGCAATGCGGGCTTTACTTTAACAAAGTGTACAAACACGCTGTGAATGTGTGCGTGACAACGAGTACCGTCATCACATAACACACACACACACAAACACTTCCAACTTCGCCATTGTCTCGGACAGTACCGAGAGCTCCTTCCTTCGCTTACACACACATTCACAGCTTGAATCCTCGCCTTGTGAGATAAAAAATACTCTACGTTCTTTCATAGGCTCTTTTGAGCGTACAGGATTACAATTGAATTAGCTTACTTTTATTTATTTATTTAAACTTCTCGCACTCAAATCAAAGGTACAAAGGCGGACTTAATGCCTTAGTGGGCATTCTCTACCAGTCAACCAAGGATGGTGAAGAGACACGATAGCAGGTAATGTGATTGAGAGGAGATAATAAGAATAAAAAAATATATTTCATATTATTTTATTAAGAATAGGAAATAATAGTGTAATGTGTTTTAAGTGAGTCAATGTTAAAAGACATAGTTTCGCTGATGATTTTTTGCAAAATTTTAAAATAAGCTATAACAAAAACTTAAATTTTAAAACATTTATCGTGAAAGTTAGGTTAGGGAGAAAACACATCACATCTACCCAGCCTTTTCCCAACCAAGTTGGGGTCGGCTTCCAGTCTAACCAGATGCAGCTAAATACCAGTATTTTACATGGAGCGACTGCCTATCTGACTTCCACGACCCAGTTACTGGGTCAGTTCAGGGAGAAAACATTAACAAAAAATACTCGTGTTCTGCTAAAATGGTCGTACGGTCGACAAACGCCAATGGACCTACGCCAGATTCTGATGCACTCAAAGACAATTAATTTTTGTAGCTCACCATCTATCGAGATTATATTTGTCGAGATCCTCAGGTTTGGGCGGGAACATTTGTGGTCGGACCACCGTCTGCCACTTCTCTGGTACATCCTCGAACTTCTCGTAGAACACCATGTCTTTTGATGCTGGGCGCCAGTATGTCATACCTGAGACAACTTAGTTATTACATTCTGTTCTATTTTTTGTCTATGACAATTGGTGCCGATGTCGACAATTCTGCCAATGTCAGATATGAAAACAAAGCAAGTGTATATATGTATAAATGTTGTATAAATAAAATAAAAACTGAAATGTTAAATTATTACAAACAAGACATTAAAATATCCTCAATGAACAAACACAATCATACACTGATCCGATGTCCTTTAAAATGGTCTCACAAAAGAGAGTTTCAACAAAAAGTACTCTCAACCAGGGTGCATCTATAAACGTGGAAATAAGAAAATAAGGTAAGGTAAGGTCACAAAATGCAACATGCATACCTATGCATGTTGCATTTTGTGATTTTGCCTTAAGAAACATAAACTGAATTTATAATTGTTGAACCGCACTGTGTTAACGTCAAATTCACGTTTTTGTCGATGCTTTCGCGTGTAAGGGGATAATTATATGCTATAGTTTGACCGCTACCGCTGTACCGCGGCTTAGGCATGTGCGCGTTGAGACCGAGGGTAGTGCAGGCCACTCATTCGTCAACGCTCACGGCGTCCTGCCCCAAGCGGTACAGCGGTAGCGGTTAAACTACAGTACATACAAGTGGATTAGGGTGGATTTCTGGTGCATTTTTTGAATCTTACTTTAGTGTGAAGCAATGCTGGAAACAACATTGCTGGTTTTACATGCTTACACACCTTTATGGAATTTAAGTCCAGGCAGCATTTCAGCCACGTTTACGAGCGCGACGGTCCCTGCCGTCTCTTGTAGCACTCTGTGGACTACTGCTTCGTTCTCTACTGGGTTGAAGGAGCATGTGGAGTATACTAGGCGACCTCCCACTTCGAGGAGTTCGCAGCCGCGTTTGAGGACTCGGTATTGGATTCTGAGGGATAGAAACTCCTTTAGGGTATAAATAAAAATAAAAAAAATTACTTCATAAGCGGTCTCACGTGACAATAAAGGCGTGCATTACATTGACAATTCTTTGGCTCGGTGATAAAACACAAATATTAAAAAAAAAGAGAAAGAAATACAATACTGAGAAAATTAAATTTAAGATTTTTATTAAGATATTAAAAAGCATCTAACAACTTTAGGATTGGATATGCCAACATCACTTTATTATTAGGTTTGGAACCACTCAGCGGACTATTTTATACTATCGGGAATTAACGTTAGATTCAGCTATTGGAGAAGTTTTTCTTTTATCTTCTTAGCTAGGCCATCGGTTTAATAATTAAATAAAGGTAAACATATCGTAAAAAGGGTTTTAAAGATGACACTTTCTTGTTTAAAAATACGTTTTAACCAAATTAAAATTATTTTCAATTTTTACGGCAGATTCCGCTTTTATTAAGGGGAAGCCCGCAAAATTCAAATGTTCGGATCAGATGCCAGCAGAAGGTCCAAGCAATTGGGTGTAGGGCCGTCAACATTCGGTACCCGCGTTGCTAAATTTACCATCTGGGTTAGATCTTAATAAATAATATTTTCTTTAAACTGCTCTTCGTAGGATATGTAACTGCTTGAGCACAATTTGAGTTAGATTTAAAATAATAATATTTTGTAATCTGTCTATTGCAAAGAGCCCGAGAAGACAGTTACAAGGAATTATAACATTGCTAAATTGAAGAGTACAACTGTGACGTAGCATGACAACTGTAGTGACGTTTAGTCGGTTAACCACGTCACGTGGTTTTTTTGTTTACCTTTATTTAATTACCTAAACCGAGATAGTAAACTTCTTACCCATGAAGATTATTTCCATTGCCAGTAGACCACTTGAGCCATATGTCTGGGTTCTTGCGTAACGTCGCGTCGCCTGAACACGGCACGTCGCATAGAATACGATCAAACTTCAGAGGTTTAGTTGCTCCTGGATTCTAGATTAGAAAGAAATATGATATATTAGCTCTTTGTCTACAATACTGTCTTCAGTGGACTACTAACGAGCGGTAATTTATCGGTGATTTTGGGTGTGAAGGTCTCATGGGAAACAGCTAGGAGAATAAATAATAATATCCTGGGACATTTCAAAAACTAAGCAGAGCTTGTACTATGGAAACCAGATAACTGATATACTACATACACTACTTTTTTTTTGTTTGTAAATACATACTGATATAGATAATTACACCCATCCGTACTAACAGCATATCACGGCTATGTTGCATCAACACTCAGGTATGGCGTAATATATTGGGGCAATTCAGTAGATAGAGAACTCGTATTTAGAGCCCAAAAAAGATGTGTCAGAGTTATGTGTGGCCTTAAAAGCACAGACAGTTGTCAACCTTTTTTTATACGTCTAAAAATTCTTACCTTGCCATCGCTGTACATATACGAAACAAATATGTTTGTCAAATCTAATATTTCATTATACAAAATATCTACTAAAAGTTATTACAGAAAATTACGCGATAAAAATAAATCTGAACTCGAAGTGACTTATGGGAAAACTGCACTAATGAATAAAAGTACCTTCTGTGTGGCCATAAAAATATATAACAACTTACCTGAAAAAATAAAAACCTTAAATCTGGACAATTTCAAAAGAGAACTATTAAGAATTTTGATAAATAAATGCTATTACTCACTGCAGGAATATCTGGACGACAATTCTATAATTACTGCTTCATAAAATTGTAAATCACCTTACCTATTTTGACGATTTTGAATTCTGTTTGACATTAGCATCAATATGACATGGAACTTAATATTTTGACATTTATTGTATTTTAAATTTGTATTGATATGCATGTACCTATTAATATTAACTTTATTACAAATGTTTACATAATTCTACAAGGTTAAGATATCTTGAAAGTTAAATTTGTGTTAAAAAGTAAACTTCGACAATGTTAATAAATATATTTGTACGCCTATGAGCAAAACATAGAGGATCTACCAATCTGAAACGTCTCGCACACTGTTATAATTTGACCTATGTTTACAAATAAAGCATTCTGATTCTGATTCTGATTCAGACCCAGGGCAAACAGACATGTTCATGCACACAAATGTTTGGATGGGAATCGAACCCACGACCTGCGAAATGATAGGCGGTATCTTAACCAACCACGCCAGCTGGCCTGTCATGATGGATTCATAAAGTTCTGTAGAAAAGACAAATGTACAGTTTTCAACAAATTAGGAATACTAATTAAACCAATCTTTCTATATGCTTCGCCTGAAAAGGTAATATATTTACTTATTCTGTGCTTTATTTTAATGACAGCAAGGTTGATATTAGGCTGTACTACACCGGCCTGTAGTCTTCGATACAATAAAGTCTACTGACCTGGTCATTAGTCACCACAAGTAAAGGCATGACAGTAGAGTCATGATTAGTGATCAGGATACAGGGAGAGTTGAGCCTTTTAGCTTGATGTACCAACATGTAGCATCTATAGATGTCCACTTCTTTCATTTTGGACTTTATTTCAACGCTCAGAAGGTTGATATTTCTATGGCAGTTTACACCTAGCTGTGCTGTTTCCTTCAAACAATAATATCTACTGACCTGGCCATCAGCTACGACCAGTGCAGGTATGACAGCGGAGCCATGATTAGTGGTCAAGATACGTCATCCATTTTGGAATTTATTTCAACGCACAGAAGGTTGATATTTCTTTGGCAGGTTAAACCTAGCTGTGCAGTTTCCTTGGTACAATAATGTATACATCTACTGACCTGGTCGTCAGCTACGACCAGTGCAGGCATGACAGCGGAGCCATGATTAGTGATCAGAATACGTCATCCATTTTGGACTTTATTTCAAAACACAGGAGGTTGATATTTCTTTGGCAGTTTAAACCTAGCGGTGCTGTGTTTTCTTGATACAATAATGTATACGTCTACTGATCTGGTCGTCAGCTATGACCAGTGCAGGCATGACAGCGGAGCCATGATTAGTGATCAGGATACGTCAACCATTGTGGACTCTATTTCAACACACAGGAGGTTGATATTTCTTTGGCAGTTTAAACCTAGCTGTGCTATGTTTCCTTAATACAATAATGTCTACTGACCTGGTCATCAGCTACAACCAGTGCAGGCATGACAGCGGAGTCATGGTTCGTGATCAGGATACAGGGAGAGTTGAGCCTCTTAGCTTGATGTACCAACATGTAGCATCTGCTGTTGTCCACGTCATTCGCCATTACAAAGCCTGGAGATGGATAATGATAATAAAATGATTAGAGGAATACAGTATATTTAAAAATCCATCTTTCTGTTAAGTAGATGAACATCAATTTACCTTTTAATATCCAAAATGAAAGCTATTGCAATTAGGATAATATTACTTTTACTTTCAGAATTAAGGCGCTGGTCATTTTATGTGCCCAAGATAAAACAAAATTATTTATTTATTACAGTACTTATTGATTAAATAAAGAAAATCAATACAAAAGTTACCTGTTGGCATTTTGTCTTCATCAGCATGTAGAAATTCAATCAACTGTGCTGTTTTAGACCCTGGAGCGGCACACATGTCTAAAACCTTAAAAAAAAACAATTATTTTTATTCTTATCTTCAAAGTATAAGGATGCAAAGTTGGTTATCTAGACATTTTGGAGAGAAAGTCAAAGAGGCTGTACTCCGTCAAATATTTTCTAAGGAATTGAAACATGGGATTCAAGAAATCAAATAAATATGTAAATTAATAAATATTATAAAATAGTTAGGCCCTGAATCTAGAGGTAAGCATAATACTGATAATACAAGTGTGTCCGGATTCAGTGTTTTCTTCCAAAATGTAATAAATTTGAGAATTAGTTTGTATTTAGGCATTGCAAAGTACAGAATCAAAAAAGTAATTATTACCTTATGATGAGGTTGCACATCCAAAACTACTGGTGGAATCATAGACACGGTCTCCTGTCTCGACACTCCACCGGCAGCCGTCTCAGCAACCAGGAAGTTATGAAGTTTGTAGAGGGCCTCATTGCGTCTGATGTCTGTGCGGGACAGACGGAGCTGCCATGCATAACCACCTGGGTACCTGAAGGGTGAGTTTATTTTTGGGTTTTGAGCAGTTATGTAATTGATATTTCAGCAGTAAGGTCATGTATTGTACCATTACGCGAATGGATAGAATAAGAAATGAGTATGTAAGAGGAAGTCTGAAAGTGACACCGGTGACTGAAAAGTGGTGTGGAAATCGGTTGTCATGGTATGGGCATGTGATGCGGAGGAATGAGGAAAATGTCGTCAGGAAAGTGTTGAGTATGAACGTGGGGGGCTATACGAGTAAGGGAAGACCAAAGAAACGATGGATGGACTGTGTGAAAGAGGATATGGCCGGAAAGGGAGTGACTACCGAGATGAAGACTAATAGAGAAGTATGGAAGAAAAAGACATGTTGCGCCGACCCCAAATAAATTGGGACAAGGGCAGGAGAATGATGATGGACATTTCAGACTATCTCCAAAATGGCCTCACACTGCACACAACACCAATAGTGTCACGCTACTCACTGGTATTGCTAGAAAATTTTTGGCTGGCCTGTTGGTCTAGTGGTTAGTGGCCCTGACTGCTATGCCGGAGGTCGTGGGTTCGATTCCCACCAAGGACAAATGTTTGTGTGATGAGCATGATCATTTGTTCTGTGTCTGGGTGTAATTTATCTATATATGTATGTATTTAGAAATATATAAGTATGTTTATCAGTTGTCTAGTACTCATAACACAAGCTCTGCTTAGCTTGAGGCTAGACGGCGTTGTGTGATAGTTGTGGAATATTATTATTATTATTTATTATTATTTATAAAATAAAAATGCCACCACAGTGTTGCAATATTATGTTTTTAGTACTGCCAGTTTTTTTATTATTATAATCAATGTCCAAAGGTAAAAGCGTCCATAGTTACAATACATGACTATATAGGTAGGAGAAAAACAGGTTTGTTTTGTACAAGTCCAGAATCTTTTTAGGCACCAGGCTGTATACACCTATGTCATTTTTTTAAAGTTCACAAAGGTATTTATAAATTAGCTGACCCGACAAACATTATCCTATCAATATTTCAATAATTCATACAAAATTCCCATAGAAAATGCACTTACAGTTTTCCAGAATTTGCAATTTTCCTGGCAACTTTTCAAACATTTTCTTTCATACAAACCTTGTCCTGACAATTACAAACACAACAAAAAATAATTATCCAATTTGGTGCAGTCATTTGGAAGTTATATGCGTACATACATTTCAGCGATTCATTTTTATATATATATACATAATATTGACACCTCGAAACAGAAACCTTGAAACAGATCACACACAGCATGGGGATCAATGACTTCTCCAACTCTATGTGAGAACAGTGCCAGGTTTTTCAAATTTAATTATTTCTCTTACCAAGGCAAATTAATAGGCTTGATCTCCTCCCCCTGCCCTTCGCCTTCTTCAACCTGCAGCTTCATGTTCAAGATCTCAGAGAAGTACTGACTCTTTACAATCTTCATTAGTGCGGCCGCCTCACATTTTGAACCTGTGATGCGGAAGGCTGTTGGCAGGTTTTCTTTCAAGGTATTCATGAAGGTGTCCCATTCTTCTTCTGGGCACACTTTCTGGGACTAAATCATAAAATAAAAAAGTTTTAATAATGCAATAATTATAAGTATGAATAATTTCTTGGCTTTGTTATTTTATTCCACATTCAGGTTTGACTAATTCAGAGAAATCTCAAAAAAGTAGATTGCCTATTGTTCTATCTAGCAGGGAATACGCAGTTAGCAATTTAATTGTATTTCTGTTAAAGTTCATACTCAAAGAAATGGAAAATCACCTTATAGTACTCCTCAAACGCAGCATTCTCCCTCACAATATCTTCGTAATGCTTTCTGACGTCAGCTGCAGGTTTTTCCTGGGGGTTCTTTGCCTAAAAACACAAAAACCCTAATATAAATACCTGCTGTGACGAACAAAAAGGTTATACACATTATATTAAAATTATTTTTTACCTGCTCTTTGCGATCTCGCTTTCGCTGAGCGAATTTATTGTACTGGCGATTTTTCCGACCCATCCTTTTTAAATAACTGCCGAGTGAAAGTAGTCTTATTTGAGTAAAATTCAATAAAATCATTCAATAACAGCGAATAGCGGTATGTTTACGATGCTCTCTGCTTGACTTGACGTTGACAGAAAAAGTGAGGTTATGTCGATTTGATTGGTGCGTTCATAAAATTAATAATTAGATCTTGGTTTCAACCGGGATTACATAATATTTTTTGCATGAACCTGGACAAAAAGTCGCAAATGAAATCATAAAACAATAATATTTCTGCTATTCTAAAATATTTTTCCAACGTAACAGAACAAAATCATTGAAAGTTTCAATGATTTTGTTCTGTTACGTTGGAATTTTTTTTTTATTTTCCAATAATGTTTAGAATAGCAGAAATATTATTGTTTTACGATTTCATTTACGAGTTTTTATCCAGGTTCGTGTAAAAAATATTATGTAATCCCGGTATTTTAGGTTTAAAGAAACTTTATTCTCAATAAAAACATAACATGTCACTTACTTGAGAACAATAAAATATTACTTAATTAAATACTTATATTAGGTTCGACAACATCCGTCACATTTTGATATTATTGTAATTACGTAATAGGCACTATCAGCTAATTTGGTCGCGTTCAGGGCCTTATCAATGAACTGTCAACTCAAAGTATTGTTTTTAGTTAGAGTAGAACAATATATGCATTTTCGCCAAGCGTGAAAGAAACAAATAAACACTGATTAGAATTTATTGTTAATTTTTGCGTACGATTTGCGAAGTTTCACACCTCACGCGTTGAGGGAGAGACGTGCAGTGAATTCTTACAGAAGTTATTATCAAAGGTAAGTTCAAAGTTGCGAATGTTTAAATTTGCTTATTACAATGTCTGTAAAACTTTACGAAAGTTGTATAAAAATAATCAAACCTGCTATCTCAGCAGGCATGAATAAGCTATTACTGTTTTATTCTCCTAGACTCGCCTAGGCCTATGTTTACATACCTTACCTACTACTTATTCTTAATAATTTAAAGCTTCAAATTATCTTGTTTATTCTCATAGTACATTATAGACCACAGTTTCACTTGAATTTTAGGCGAACTTTTTCACATGCCAGTTGCAAATGTATCCTCTGTGTTAATTCAAAAGATAGTGTATGTGCGTGGCCATCCTAGAGTAGAATATCTTTTATCTTTTTGCATAAAACATGGTAAAATACATAAAAGATTTTAAATATAATTAAGGTCAATGAAGTGCCAGCTGGTGGCGTAGCTGAGCCAGTAGCTTTAAACTCCCATGATAATAATAATTAAGGTTTCACATATTTTGCTTACTTCAGCATGCAAAAAATACCTTAAAATAAAATTATAAAGAAAAAGTTTAATTTTTTTATATTACCGTAATTTGGTCCTACTTTGCTCCAATATTTGCTCCAAATGTTGAAAATTATGATTATTTTTAGAAAATCAACTATACAATTTACTTAATGTATTATTTTATGGATATATAGCTTATTTGACAAGTATTTATATAGGGAAATAGATATTATGAAGTATATTATGAATTTATTTTTGACAAATAATACTGAGCAAAATTACCCATGGTGTTGGGTATCTTTGCTCCTAGATATAGTTTCTATGTAATCTCCATTGTTAAAGCTGTTGGAGCAAATTAATGCTTTCCTAATTCAAACTCTGCTCCAGTTATAATATGTTTTGCTATTTTGGATGATATAAATTGGTGAGATATGGGTAAAAACGAAAAAATGGATAAAAACGGATGCGTTCATAATTTAATTAATTGTTGCAAAATTTTTAACGTAGAATAGGCGAAAACATTTTACAGAACAGGAGCATAATTACACGTAGAGGAGCAAAGTAGGACCAAATTACCAGTACTTATCTACATATACTAAAGATATATAAAACAATGGTTAGACCTACTGTCTTGTATGGCTCAGAATGTTGGGCCACAAAAGGGATAAATCAAAGGTAATTAATTGCATACAGCTGAGATGAGAGTGATAAGAGAGATGTGTGGTGTTACGCAAATGCACAGAATAAGAAATGAGTACATAAGAGGAAGTTTGAAAGTGGCACTTGTGACTAAAATGTTGTGTCGAAATGAAATACTGTTTATTGGTAAGCGCATCACTTGAGAACGGCCAGACCAATTTGGCTATTGTTTGTTTTGAAATGTTCTTACCTAATAGTCAGAATAAGGTTCTTATGTGTAAGAAAAATTGCAAAAGTTTCCCGGAAAATTGAAAAACGGGAAAATGTGAAAGTTCTGTTTATTATGGAATATTAGTTTGGACAGAGACCACAACTGTCGGGTCAGGATAACAGATTTACAGATACTTGTGTTAATTGAGAAATAAATATATAACAAAAATAATAGTAGGTAGGTGCCTTCATAAAACTGACAATGTGATTTATGAACAATCAGCTTATTTGCAAAATTCTGTGTTTATATTGTATCAAACTAACTGAATAATATCAAGCCAAATAGACCACTCATTCAGATTCCCCATGCTATGCAATTGTCAACCCTAACCACTTGCATTAAGGTCTGTTTTAATATAGCTGTCAAAAGTTACTGATATCATAAGAACAATATCTGTTTCATTGGTTATCTGACAGGTTAATATTGAATTAAACTGTGTATTCTAAGTATCTACCACGTATCTACTACTATTACTCTACTATAACAGCATGAACAAGCTAAGAACATAAATATATCTCAACATCACACTTTTCAACTCAAACTGTGACATACAGTTTATGTTTTTGTTTCAAACATACCCCATAGTCTCGGACGAAAAAAAAATCTAATTATGGTGGGTCTTTTAAAGTTAAACGATACCACCAGGTAATAGTGTTGTAACACTTGTAAAAACCACTTCTGACAACAACAATTTTATTTAATCATTTTACAGAACAAATCTTAAATACAATATACCTTTAATCTAAATTTAAAGGGGTAGTATTTAAACGCAAATCAAAATATTACTTTTTGTATCCAAAAATAATCCGAATTCCAATCAAAATTACTGATTGCATAGCAAAATACTCAACTCAAATTTATGTATAAAGGGTTTAAAGTAACCTAACCTCGGAGTTAATATTAGTCACCATGTCATTTTGCTATAAGTCCGAGTATTATGTATGTACGCTCTGGTTAATTTGCTGTGCACTCAGTATTTTTTTGATGTAAAAAAGTATATAAATGATGGAAATAAATTGATAGGTCATTGTTTATTTGATGTGCAATTAATAATATCCCAATTTAAAGTTCTGTAAAATGATTAAATAAAATTGTTGTTGTCGTCTGCAGTGGTTTACCGCGTGACTAGCATAGGTACTATATATTGTACATATACAACTTCCCGACATCAAACGTCTCTCCCCCCCTTTGCTCCCCCCCCCGTCCCTTGCTCGGTAATGAAGTGCCAGCTGGTGGCGTAGCTGAGCCAGTAGCTTTAAACTCCCCTGACAATAATAATTCTAATCTGATCCAGCCTGTCCCATCTTGCTGTCCGCCCTCCAGCGACGCCCTAAGCCGAGGTTCGTTCCCCCTTAGCGTGTAGTCGCTTAGTCTGTAAGTTTATGCCCTGGCTGGAGGCTTTGAGTTCGCTTAAGACAGCCACAGGACTGACCGGTTAAGTAGTCACGGCCTCTCTAGGCCAACTACGAGATGCCATTCAAAAAAAAAAATCAATTTTTGGGCAGTAGCCCACCAGACACAACACCCGTCTGATCGGAGGATCCTCCCTTTTCTATAGAGGTTGAGTGAACTGTACACCATGTTCCTCATACCTCTACATATAATGGTGAGCCCGACGTGATTGTACTTAACTTATACATACTTCTTCACATACCTACACTTACGATGGTGATCAGCTCTTCTGTTCACGTGTGACCGGGTTTTTAAAAACAAATTTGGTTTTGCAAGTCATTAGAAAGGTCACGAGAGAAAAGAAAATTAGTCTGGCTAGGTCGCTGTCGCCGGATACGGTGAATGAATCTACCTAGCCTTTTTCCCAACTATGTTGGGGTTCGCGAGGGACTGCCTATGCGGTAAAGAAAGAAAGAAAAATATTTTATTTCGGACACGCACAGGAAATACAAACAGTAAAAAATAGAGTGCTTAGATACCGATACCTACCACAGATCACCCATCACCCATCACGTTTGCGGAGTTTCGCTAGCTAATTTAATTTTAATATGTATATAGGGTGACTGGTAATTAGTGATCAATACCTAAACACATGATTGTACTCATGATAACAAACAACTTTTACTATGGGACCAAACCTAAATTCGCGAAAAAAAAAAAATCTGCTGTCGCATACATTCATGTTCGCATAACTCGTCAAAATGTAGGGAGCAGCTGATTTTTATTCGCGATTTCAGGTTTAGTCCCATAGTAAAAGTTGTTTGTTATCATGACTACAATCATGTGTTTAAGTATCGGTCACTAATTACCAGTCATCCTATATACATTCTCTTAATGTAACTTCGTCAATCATCACTTTCCGTTGTACTTATAACAATTTAGGTAAACTCCCGTTTCCTATTGAATGTAATCATTACAAAATCATCATTTAATTAGCTCTTGTTATTTCGGCCAATCAGTCACAGCAGTGCATACGAATTGACAGTCTGTAAACATTCAGTTTGGTGTTGATCAGCCTTGATTGATTTGCCCAATGCTGATTTAGTCAACAATTTTGAAATGATCATCAGGTGAGATTGAGGTGAAGAGGAGGCACACATACGAATAACAAGAAGTGTCGGACTACGCACAATGAAGGGTTCCGTAGTTGGGATGAATTTATCCCAAGAACAAACTTAACAATGTAGTTAAAAACATTTTCTCCAATACATTCCAACTGCAAATGTAAGTTTGTGCGCACAATATTGAGATATTTACCAAGTTGTTTTAAGACCATAGACTCACAGAGTACATTTATATACATAGACTTCTACTATTTTCAGTATTTTTTTTTAAATTTTAGGCTCAGTACTTTCGGATATAAGGGGGAGGGGGGAAATGGTCATTTTCGTCTATTTTCTTAAATAACTTTAAAATGATTTGTTTTAAAATTATTATAAAAAAAATATATTTGAGTCCTAGTTGCAAAACTTTTTTTTTATTTTCTTATTTGCCATCCAAAATTGGCCCCCATATTCAAAATTCATTTATTTACGTTACACGTCCGTATTTGGGTCACAGAAATACATACGTGTACCAAATTTCAACTTAATCGGTAGATTCGGAGCAAATTGGCTGTAACAGACGGACAGACAGACAGACACACGAGTGATCCTATAAGGGTTCCGTTTTTTCCTTTTGAGGTACGGAACCCTAAAACACCAATGTAATCACCTTTCTCTATTTTACGCACACCCCAAAGAGTTACACTGTTTGAACTAAGCAGGCTAAATGAGTTTTTATAATATGGTTTTTATTCAACTTTAACAAAGCCTTGACTGTTAGTCATGTTTATCTATTAGCCTAAGCAAATCCCGGGTGTTACCACTGTGTGGATCGCCCGGAGGACACGGTGGAGCATACGGTGGAGGTCTGCCCGGCTTGGGCAGAGCACCGCCAAGTCCTCGCGGAGGCGATCGGCGGCGGCGATCTCTCGCGTCCGGCCCTGGTACAGGCCATGGTACGGAGCGAGAGTGCATGGGAAGCGGTCACCTCCTTCTGCGAAGCAGTAATGCTCGCGAAGGAGGAGGCTGAACGCGTGAGGGAGAGGCAATCTTTGCGCCCTCACGCCCCTAGTCGCCGCAAGAGACGCCCTGGGCGTCGGGAATCGATAGCCGATTCCCGGCCACCGTAGGCGCGGGCTTGCGGATGGCGAGCAATGGGTAGCTCGCCGTCCGGTAAGGACCAGGCCCGGGTCGACGGCGCGTTGTGTTCCACGCGCGCCTCAAAGAGATGTCAGCACAAACTGAAGGGGTCCGCTAAGGCCGATGCCCGCCAGGGTTGCGGGTTGTTCGAAAGAGTTACCGTGGCCCTGGCACAGGCAACTGAAGGAACACGGGTGAGTTTTAGTCAGTAGAAGTCTGACACGCCCTCCCGCTCCACCCAGAGCGGGAGAAGTTATTTGATGATTTCCCACCCAAAAAAAAAAAAAAAAAGCCTAAGCAAATGAATGAAACTGCGCAGCCTATTCTTTTTATAAATATTTGTCTTGCCTTGCTACAATGCTCTTTAAACTTATGACAAAATATCACGCCTTTAATCCCCAAAGAGTTAGGTAGAGGTGTATCTATAGTACACCCACATTTCGCCAGTTATGTTTAAGTCCCATGTAATAGGGGGCGAGCTTGTTGCCATCAACCGGCCACAAATCCAGACCCCGGACTACTGCTAAAAAATTCCTGTTGGACGAACGCAATAACACTGCCCGACCTTTTTTTTTGTGGATGGGAAATCATCAAATAACTTCTCCCGCTCTGGGTGGAGCGGGAGGGCGTGTCAGACTTCTACTGACTAAAACCCACCCGTGTTCCTTCAGTTGCCTGTGCCAAGGCCACGGTAACTCTCGAACAACCCGCAACCCTGGCGGGCATCGGCCCTAGCGGACCCCTTCAGCTAGTGCTGACATCTCTTTGAGGCGCGCGTGGAACACAACGCGCCGTCGACCCGGGCCTGGTCCTTACCGGACGGGCGAGCTACCCATTGCTCGCCGTCTACGATGGCCGGGAATCGGCTCTCAATTCCCGATGCCCAGGGCGTCTCCTGCGGCAACTAGGGGTGTGAGGGCGAAAAGATTGCTTCTCCCTCACGCGTTCAGCCTCCTCCTTCGCGAGCATTACTGCTTCGCAGAAGGAGGTGACGGCTTCCCATGCACTCTCGCTCCGTACCATGGCCTGTACCAGGGCCGGACGCGAGAGATCGCCGCCGCTGATCGCCTCCACGAGGACGCGGCGGTGCTCTGCGCAGGCCGGGCAGACCTCCACCGTATGCTCCACCGTGTCCTCCGGGCGATCCACACAATGGTAACACCCGGGCGTTTCCTCCCGCCTTATCCGGAACAGGAACCTCACGAAGCAACCGTGTCCGGTGAGGACCTGCCTCAGGCGGAACGTGAGGATGCCGTGACGCCTCTCCAACCAACACTGCCCGACCTGGGAATCAAATTCAGGACCTCATGCTTAGCAGTAGCAAATGCGACCATTAGACCAAATTAAATTAATATTATTAAAAAAAAATATTAAACTACTTCAAAAATAAATTAACTCAAAATCATGAAATACTTTAATTTCGGAAGTCGGTGTCTTGGAATCTTTATTTTAGTTTTTTGTGACAGACTTCCGAATTTAAAGTTATTTCATGATTTTGAGTTAATTTCTTTATGAAGTCGATTTAATTTTTTTTAATTATTTTAATATTTCGTAATTTTTAGTTTTTTTGTAAAAACTGGAATATTTTTTGTAATAAGTAGTTAATAGTTTTGTTATAAATATTGCACTAGAATTTGACCCAGGTTTTGAGATGTTTTCCCTTTCGACACCACACCCGTAGCTCGTATCAATAAGCCAGGCCGTCACACTTACACGTATTGGGTACTTGTCTTGAAAACTAATGAACCGATTTTGATGAAACTTGCACTGTTCCCTAAATTGAAGTAAATGTAAGCCAATACAAATTAAATGATCATGATCTGATTAATAGTTTCAGAGAAATGCGTGGACAAACAAACATACATACATCTATAAAATTTTGTATATTTGTTTGGAAGCCCTAATAGATTATCATGTGAATATATTGCAGTTCCAATAATATTCTCGTTCTTTTTGAAGTCAGTTTAAAATAGTTTGTGAAATCCTATTGATCATTCTTATACCATAATAACAGTTGTCTATAAAATAAATTGTATTGAGGAAAGGATAAATTCTTATGTAAAAGGCAAATGTACTCAGCAGTAGGTACCAAGGAGGAAACTCCTATGATACATTCAAATAACCCAGTTACTAGTAAGTTAAGTAAGTAGGTATATGTATAGTCTAGAGCGGCCGCCGCGCAACTGTGCTTACGTAGTCTATATTGACTTCGTGGTGTGGTCTCATGCATACTGCACCCTAATTGAGTAACAAACTATAGATCGGAATCTGAATAATTTTGAAACAAATTGCTAATCCATTGCTTCATATATTCGAAAAATATATCTGCTCGACAACGTAAATAACGCAATGAATGTTGTTAAGCTCTCAAAATGAAGTAGATTCCGATCGATAGTGTGTTAACTGTTACGCAATTAGGGTGCTGTCCACCAGTACTTGTACAGTATTATATTATTTTAATTTATTGTGAATGTGAAGACTATGTAAGTCATTGCTTTTTTTTGTTTGTTTTATTTTTTCTCTCAGTTATTTTTAATCATCCTCTGGCAGTTTGAGTAATTTATGCGGCCTACCCCAATGTCCTTTCTTTGGTATTGTTCGTCGAATCGTTGAGCTCCTTAAGTTCTGAGTTGAGCTGCGCGATTACTGACAAATGCGTGCACTGACTGGACAGGTCCTCTCAATCTGTGTGGTTCTTTCCTCAAAAGACCATTTCAGATACCAATCTACATGGTCTTCACATGAACTGACCAAGATTATGTCTGGACTTTATAAGAGACTGTGACCTCTGAGTTTGTTTCGGCCTTTCTTCTCAGAGTAGTCAGATAAGAAACGCCGACCTCATCTAGTTAAAAAAAAAAACATGATTGACTTGTAAAAGTGTTTGTACAAACCTACTTACAGAAATAAAAATCATTTATCATTTACCAATTCTAAGACCAGCGCCCTATTGTGTAACACACTATCGATTGGAATCTGAATCATTTTGAAGCAAATTGATAATCCAATACTTCATATGTTCGTAAATTTTGTCGGCTCAACAACATAAAGAACGCAATGAATGTTGTTGAACTGTCAAGATGAAACCGATTCCGATTGATAGTGTGTTACACAAGTAGGGTACAGGGACGCACGGGCGATGTTTTCACGTAACGATTTTAATGGCGCACTGGATGTTCGACTCTCAGGCCCGAACTCCACCAAAGCGGAGACGAGACTAGAGGAGATGTGTTGGAAACAACCAATAGGATTTCGATATTTACATATCTCGTCTCTGCTTAGCATCAGTGGATACGGTTGAGCGGAGAGAGATGACTCATATTTGCTTAGCGCGAACAAAACAGAGATGTGAGCTATGACTCGCAGGCTGGCGATGCGACGGCGCGCAGCGGAGACGTGAGAAGATTAGAGCGATTAATTATTTTTGTTTAAAAGTTTTTTTTTTTTATAAATGACTTGCTTTATTACGTATGTATTCGTAAAACGTAGGCAGAAGGAACTACAGAGTATTTTTACATATTGTATAGTATATACACGTAAAATAAGTAAGTTGGTATAGGTGGAGAGATTTACAGCTGACTTTTAATGGCCCTTTTCAATGATTAACCTTACGATATCATCATCATTCTCCTGCCCTTGTCCCAATTTATTTGGGGTCGGCGCAACATGTCTTTTTCTTCCATACTTCTCTATTAGTCGTCATCTCGGTAGTCACTCCTTTTCTAGCAATATCATCTTTCACACAGTCCATCCATCGTTTCTTTGGTCTTCCCTTACTCGTATAGCCCTCCACGTTCATACTCAACACTTTCCTGACGACATTTTCCTCAATCCTCCGCATCACATGCCCATACCATGACAACCGATTTCCACACAACTTTTCTGTCACCGGTGTCACTTTCAGACTTCCTCTTACATACTCATTTCTTATTCTATCCATTCGCGTAATACCACACATCCCTCTTAGCATTCTCATCTCGGCTGCATGCAATTGCCTTTCATTCATTCTTTTTATGGCCCAACATTCTGATCCATACAAAACAGCAGGTCTAACCATTGTTTTATAAATCTTCCCCTTGAGTTTAAGGGGAATGCGGGAGTCGCAGATTGTTCCCGTGACCTGCCGCCATTTCATGCATCCAGTGTTAATTCTGTGCTTAACAGTCCGATCTACTTCGCCATCGCTTTGCACAAGTCAACCAAGATACCGGAAGTCGGAGCAGACCGGGAGAAGCGCGCCATCAAGCGCTATGGCTCCAGCACTGGAGAGACCGCCGAAATCGCAGAACATATACTCGGTCTTGGTTCTGCTGATTTTCAAGCCGACATTCTCCAGTTTCCGTTGCCATTTCTCCAATCTGCTCTGGATCTCAGGTCCATCTTCACCGACAAGAACGATGTCGTCGGCAAATAGCATGCACCAGGGTGCCTCTTCCTGTATGTCCGCCGTCAGAGCGTCCATAATTAACAGGAAGATGTAAGGACTTAAAGCCGACCCCTGGTGCAAGCCTACCGCCACACTGAACTCGTCGGTGTTGCCAGCAGCCGACCGGAAGTAGGTACAAGATTGACTGTACATAGCACGAATTAACTCTACATACTTCCCGGGCAAACCTTTCGATAACGGTGAAGGAAAACATCGTGAGAAAACCCAGAACGTATTATTTTATGCAGTAGGTTGGGGTTATACAAGGACAAAGTAAATTAGCTGGCGAAACTCCACAGACGTGATGGGTATCGATTACAAAACACGATAAAACGAAAAAATAAAGTTTTCTAAACTCACTCGGTATTTCAAGTAGGTATATAGCTACGCTCCCGGCTGTTCACCTCGTAATTAGCTGTAGTTACTTGAAATTATGATACGACGTGTATAGGTATGGATACAGGGTACCGAATAAACAATAACAGTTATTGTATAAGTATACATAGTTACTATATATGTATACTAACATAAACATAACATCACGCTTGTTTTCCCCGTAGGATTAGGCAGATACCTACATTATGACCATTTATTTCTATAATCTCCGTTCTAGCTAAACACAATGGCACCAGGTTTCCAGTTCGCAATAGACCGCGGCGGCACATTCACTGACGTCTACGCTCGATGTCCAAGCGGCAAGGTGCGGGTCATGAAACTACTGTCAGTGGACCCGCAGAACTATGATGATGCTCCTAGAGAGGCTATTAGGAGGATATTGCAAGAGGTATGTTTGAATAAAGAGTAAGCGTGTACGCTCGTGGCAAGGTTCGGGTCATGAAGCTACTGTCAGTCGACCCGCAGAACTATGATGATGCTCCTAGAGAAAAAAGTAAAATAAATAAATAAAAATTATTATTTCAGTTAACATATTTGGTTGACATTATATGGTTTGGAGACTCCTTTTAAGCAAGGAAATGCTTGTGTTAGAGAGGCTATTAGGAGGATATTGCAAGAGCTATGTTTGAATAAAGAGTAAGCGTGTACGCTCGTGGTAAGGTTCGGGTCATGAAGCTACTGTCAGTCGACCTGCAGAACTATGATGTTGCTCCTAGAGATGCTATTAGGTGGATACTACAAGAGGTATGTTTGAATAAAGAGTAAGCGTGTACGCTCGTGGTAAGGTTCGGGTCATGAAGCTACTGTCAGTCGACCTGCAGAACTATGATGTTGCTCCTAGAGATGCTATTAGGTGGATACTACAAGAGGTATGTTTGAATAAAGAGTAAGCGTGTACGCTCGTGGCAAGGTTCGGGTCATGAAGCTACTGTCAGTCGACCCGCAGAACTATGATGATGCTCCTAGAGAAAAAAGTAAAATAAATAAATAAAAATTATTATTTCAGTTAACATATTTGGTTGACATTATATGGTTTGGAGACTCCTTTTAAGCAAGGAAATGCTTGTGTTGGAGAGGCTATTAGGAGAATATTGCAAGAGATACCTCTTGAATAAAGAGTAAGCGTGTACGCTCGTGGTAAGGTTCGGGTCATGAAGCTACTGTCAGTCGACCTGCAGTACTATGATGTTGCTCCTAGGGATGCTATTAGGTGGATACTACAAGAGGGAAGTGTGTACGCTCGCTGTCCAAATGGCAAAATATGGGTCATGAAGTAACCGTCAGTCGACCCGCAGAAGTATGATTATGCTTCTAGAGAGGCTATTAGGAGGATACTGCAGGAGGTCTGTTTGTGTACAGACGCCAGCAGGTCAAGCTACCCGAAACTCTCAAACTTTCCCAATCAACCTTGAACCTAATGCTTTAGCGATAAAGTTGAAAATCTATTAAAGACATTTGACAGATTGTAGTAGCTTGATGTGCTGGCGTCTGTACATTAAAAATAGTCTTAAGAAACAAAGCGTGTCCTGCTGTCTGCACGCTACGGGAACTGATGGACGCTACTGAACGTGCCAAGCTGATAGCCAAATTCTGGGTTGACTGTATATAGAATGCCATCGACACGCTCAGGAGAAGAAGAAGGAACAAAGCAAAGCAAAAAAGAGCTAATAGTCAGCAAAAACAGTTTTTTTTTTACTTTGCTTTTATTAGAACTCTTTGTGAATTAGGTCATCCAGAAAAATGCTATTACATATCAACATACCTACGTATTTCTGCTGCCAAGCAGCATTCATAGGATGGGTTCGGTATACAGATCATATATTTCAGCTCTGTCTCTGAAATGGCACATAGCTGCATAGGTATAAATACTGAGTGTAATTTTAATCACCATTATCATCTAAAGGGGGTTATTGTAGGTACTTATCATTATGAACAACTTTTGCTATGGGACCTAACCTGAAATCGCGAATAAAAAAATCACCTGTTCAGTACATTTATGTTTGCACGATTCGTCAAAATATAGGGAACAGCAGATTTTTTTTTCGCGATTTCAGGTTGGGTCCCATAGCAAAAGTTGTTTATAATGATGAGAACAATGACCCCTTAAGAAGATAACGGTGATTAAAATTACACCCAGTTTAAAGGTGTTGGTGGCAACAACGTGCTGAAATTTGACTGTTTGGTTCCAACGAAACCTTCCTGGATGTGACGAACACCTACTTATTATAATATTTTCCAATTTTTACAGTGGTACAATGATATTGACAGTTTCTATCACCTTTCTAACTTAAACGAAATCTCAGATAAAGAAATGATCTATCATTATCTGAATTCCTATTTCCTCAATGATTGATTGCTATCACCTTATCTTTTAATCTACAAGATTATCGACGAAGAAAGTAAGTACTTATCGAGTAAAATACGTATATCTAATGTCTATTACAGGAAACCGGAAAAGCATTAAACGAAGATGGCAAAGTAGACTCTTCGCTGATAGAATCAATCAGAATGGGTACAACTGTGGCCACTAATGCGCTGCTCGAGAGGAAGGGCGCTAAAATGGCGCTGATCATCAATAAGGGATTTAAAGATCTGCTGTATATCGGAAACCAGGCTAGACCACATATATTTGAACTGGTAAGAAAATTAGAAGTAAAGAAATAAACAGAGAAGTGGACAACTATGTAATCTTTGCTCGGCTGTGTATCAGAATAGGTCGACCAAATGCAAATGAAATAACTTGACTGCCTAGTTTGTCCAGTGCTAGTACGAGTAGTCAATGTCGCTTTTAAGCTTCAGGTCTTGGGATCAATCCCCGGGTCGGGCAAAGAGATATTGGCTTTTTCCATGCAAAAATTGGTTTAAGTATTCAAGAGAGAAGGCTTGCCCCCTATAACTTTTTTAATATAAGGAATGAAGTAATTAATAATAACATAACACAATAATAATGGGGAGGGGCCTGTGGCTAAGTAATACCAGCCGCACGGGTCGATCGATCAGGTTAAGCTACGCTTGGCACGGTGTGTCCGTGGATGGGTGACCATCTTTACATACCAATAATGTGTATTCAAATAGAACAGAACAGAACACAATACTAATGGGGAGGGGCCTGTGGCTAAGTAATAACAGCCGCACGGGTCAATTCATTAGGTTAAGCTACGCTTGCCGGGGTTGGTCTGTGGATGGGTGACCATCTTTACATAGCGAGACTCCTCCGTGCCTCGGAAAGCACGTTAAGCCGTTGGTCCCGGCTGTCAATCGTGGATCTTTGACAGTCGTTACGGGTCGTCAGAAGCCCGAAAGTCTGACAACCAGTCTTACCAAGGGGTATCGTATTTCCCAGTAACTGGGTTGTGGAGGTCAGATAGGCAGTCGCTCCATGTAAAATACTGGTATTCAGCTGCATCCGGTTAGACTAGAAGCCGACCCCAACATAGTTGGGAAAAGGCTAGGCAGATGATGAATGTGTATTCAAATGTAATATCTTTCTTATTTTTAATTGTAACAGTATTTATGGCCAGACTAAGTATATGTATGCTCATCTAGTCCATCCCTAAAGTTCACCTAACTTTACAAAATGTATAGAATATGTTTACTTACTTTCTTTTTTATTTTACTATATTCTTTTATTTCGTAGGAGCTCGTGGCTAAGTAATAACAGCCGCACGGGTCGATGCATCAGGTTAAGCTACGCTTGCCGGGGTTGGTCTGTGGATGGGTGACCATCATTTCATACCGAGAATTCTCCGTGCCTCGGAAAGCACGTTAAGCCGTTGGTCCCGGCTGTCATTCGTGGATCTGTGACAGTCGTTATTGGTCGTCAGAAGCCCGAAAGTCTGACAACCAGTCTTGCCAAGGGGTATCGTATTACCCAGTTACTGGGTTGTGGAGGTCAGATATGCAGTCGCTCCATGTACAATACTGGTATTCAGCTGCATCCGGTTAGACTGGAAGCCGACCGAAGTAATTAATAATAACAATAATAACTCTTCTGGGTAAACTCACTCCATCTTAGACTTAGTCTCTGTCACCTCTGACCTAGACTATAGTCAAGAGCAAACCCTTCTCAAATAAAAAAAAATGTATGAACTATACATTGCTCTTATATGCTCTGTCTTCCTATATAAATTCTCCATTATCCATACTCTCATCATGACTTCACTATCTAAACATACACCATCATTCATCCAAAAATCTATTTAAAAGACTCACTTTGCACAGGACATTAAACGCCCTGGAGTTCTCTACTCAGAAGTAATAGAAGTAGATTGTCGCGTCATTCCCGCGCTCGAAGACCGCTGTCAAATGGACAAATCTGGCAAGAAATGGACAGAAGTCGTCGGTACAACTGGCGAGAAGATGCTGATCATCAAAGACTTAGATGAAGAGGAAGTGAGAAGAGACCTTCTTGCTTTGAAACAGAAAGGGATAGAAAGTGTGGCGGTTGTGCTAGCTCATAGCTATACGTATCATGATCATGAGGTCAGGATTGGGAAGATTGCTGATCAAATAGGTAAGAATAAGAACTCATGTTTTTGAAGCTATTGATTTTTCAACTAACTATACTGAATTCAAAAAGGAGGAGGTGTGTCCATATTTGGTATTTATGAATAACTTGAAAGATTAGCTTCTTATTTATTTTTAATTTTCTTTTTGTCTTGGAATGAAAACCGACTGTAATATAAAATAATCTAGAAACTTCCGCAATCAACTGTACTTAAAATGGTAAATTCTTATTGACTACCATTAAGGTTGCACTAGTCGGCGGCTCGAACTCGTTGGTAGCGTGGCTAATATGCATGCTATTTAGTTTATTTATCTATTTATTTAGTGAAATAGACGATGATTTATAACGAAAACGAGCGCATAAAATTTCATGAACAGACTTTTGGGTGGATAGATATTATGAAAAAACTACTGGATGTATTTATTCAAAATAATTTGAATTCTTGAATAGAATATCTATGCCTGTACGGTAACAATTTTGCCATTTTCATTCCGGGAGCAATTTATTTTCACCCAAAGATGCGTTAAAATTAGTGTTGAAATATGGAAGTTTCGACGCTCATAACTTTCAAACAAATACCTTTTTCCAATTCTGCTTCCATACAGGACTAGATAATGACGAGACAAATTGATATAATTTTTATTAATTTAATTAATTAAATAATTTAATTTAATTTCGTCATAGTTATTTTAGTGATATTTATTCTAGAAGTATGTATGTATTTAAGTATTTGTTATATGTTTTGTTAGCTTAGTGAATTGTTTTTTAGATTTTATGTATTTTTATTTTCTCTCTTATTCTTACACACGGTGTCTACATCTCTTTTTATCCCCTGTCCTATCGCAGGTATGCTGGAAGAGATTTCTTTAGAAATAAGCATCACCTTTGTACGTAATTTTCTGTTCCTTTATTCTTGTCTGTTTATTTGTGTGTACATAAATGGTTAAATAAATAAATAAATAAATAATTTTTAGTTTTGAAAGTACACCGTCAAAGAGATGAGTAATTATTATACTACGTTTGTATGGAAAAATGACCGACTAGCGTAACCTTAACACATGGGAATTATGTAGCTAAAACTGGGTTATACACATAGTCATTTTGCACAAGCCGTTTTTAATCGAGTAAAGTGGACCTATAGACCATAAATAAGAGTGGATCATTTATCCTAAATTTTCATCAATCATATTGTCTCTCTCCAGGCTTCAAACAAGTCTCCCTTTCGCACGCAATAACCTCAATGGTCCGCATGGTTCCCCGCGGCTTCACGGCATCAGCTGATGCGTACCTTACTCCTCACATTAGAGAATACGTCAGAGGATTCGCAGACGGATTCTCTGGGGGACTGAAAGATGCCAATGTGCTGTTCATGCAGTCTGATGGTGGACTTACACCCATGAATATGTAAGTGATCCATAGGGTTCCAGAAAGTTTTGCAACACTTTTCAAGGATTCTTGAGTCGCCATCCAAGACTTGGACGAACAACTGAAAAGTACTAGGATAAGATGACACTCAAAGAGGTCTCTCACAGTAAGCTCGACACTTCTGAAGACAGAATGGAGTCACCATCCAATAATAACAAGGTACGTTTAGTTATTATTCTCTGCTGGGTACTAGGATAGCATGACACATGAAAAAGTCTCCTGGTGATCCACTTACTTCACGGCGTCAGCTGTCGCGTACCTTACTCCTCACAACCGGGAGTACTTGAGAGGATTCGCTGACGGATTCTCTGGAGGATTGGAATATTCTAATGTGCCGTTCATGCAGTCTGATGGTGAACTTATGAACGACTATGTAAGTATCTACAGGGTTCCAGAAACTTACTAATTAGTTTTAAAGGTTTCTTGAACCATGAGAAGCCATCCTTCTAGTTTTCTCCTATCAAGAACTTGGTTGATATGGTAAAACTAGGATAGATAGTAACTAGTATTAGTATAACATGACACGCAAAGGATCCCAGTTCCACGCGATGTACCCCGTGATTTTTCAAGGCTTCTGACGTCACAGTAATACGTCACGCATCCAATAATACCGAAGTATGGAGTACTGGGATAACATGGCACACAAGGAGATAACTTCCACCTCGCATTGACCTCAATGGTTTACCTTTACAGCGAGAGAACTTTATTTGATTCTGTCTTGCCTTTGACCAACTTTATCGTAAAATATCTTTAGTAACAATTTCTTACCAGGTTTAACGGTTCAAGAGCAATTCTCTCCGGTCCAGCTGGAGGCGTCGTTGGATACGCCATGACGGCATATCAGGAACAAACTGGCTTGCCGGTCATAGGTAAGGTGATCACTTTGAAATATGTCTTTGCAAGCTAATTCAATTGAATTGTTGTCAAATCATCATAATCTGCCTAGCCTTTCCCAACTATGTTGGGGTGGGGTTCCAGCTTAACCGGATGCAGCTGATTACCAGTATTTTACATGGAAGGCTCCATGTAAAATATCTGACCTCAACAACAAGTTACTGGGTTATACGATACGCCTTAGTAAGACTGGTTGTCATACTTTTAGGCTTCTGCGTCCTTAGGGTCAATTCCCACTGAAAGAGCAGCGGTCGGCAGCGGCCGGCAGCGGCTTTAATATTAAGAACCTTATCTACGTGATTAAAAAGTTCATAGTCATTTGAAGGCAAAGGAGGGACCGCGCTGCCCCTCGCGGCGCCGCGCTGCTTCTCGCGGCGCCGCCCCTCCATTGCCTTCAAATGACTATGAACTTTTTAATCACGTAGATAAGGTTCTTAATATTAAAGCCGCTGCCGGCCGCTGCCGACCGCTGCTCTTTCAATGGGAATTGACCCTTACTATGAACTATTACCGCGATCATGATTCCGTTGTGAAAAAGGGATGGTGCCCGTCTCTCTCTGGCACTGGAAAAATGATGGCATTACGGTTATAATGCGGCCGACGTATCTTGGCGAGTCCGAACTTCGCGCAGAAGGCTGCGCAATAACATTTTTTTAGGAACCAAATGGTGATATGAGGCGAGTGTGAGTGAGAGAACATGCGCGGAAGTTCGGAGCGCCTGTGTTCAGACTCGCCAAGATACGTCGGCCGTAGTATACCTGTAACGACTGTCAAAGATCCACAAATGAACTTAGGGTGTTCAAATCTTATGTGGAGTGATTTAATAATGCCAATTCTCTTGTTCAATAACTAAATTTCCGTCTCTTTCTTCCGTCGTTCCGTCTCTTTCTTATGTTATTAAAGAGAAAAAGTTAGCAATAGCCTAAATTAAGTTTAGTTTGTGCACAACAGAATCGATACCATGGCTGTTTTTTTTTCCCGCCAATCACAACACATAAAGAGTTGATTTTCAGAAAGCAGATTTACTAATCGCTTTGATTATTCTAGGTTTTGACATGGGTGGTACTTCAACGGACGTGTCAAGATACGCTGGCTCCTTGGAGCATGTTCATGAAGCAACTACAGCTGGAGTTACAATTCAGGCACCTCAGCTAGGTAACTCTATATACCTATTCATTTCTTTTTTTCTCTCTCTATATTTAGTTGAACTATAGCTGACGAAATAAGCTCTGATTTAAAAAAAAAGGTAGATGTATAAGTTCGTTAAACACATGTGTTTCGAACTCAAACGGAAACCATATTGATTGTCCTCGTTTTTTGACGCAGTCTGATTCATAAATTCCCAAAATCAAACCATTTTGTGTTTAAATAGAATATGAATGATTCAGTGAATTTCGAATCAGCGAAAATAAAATTAGAAGTTAGGGTAGCCCGCGAAATTCAAATTTTCTTACGTTTTGTGCAATTTGCAAGTCAGTATTAGGTTATATGTTGATTAAAGTGATTCGCGACCGTAAAAAATATGAATTTACATAATTATAATCATTTAAGTCATCAATACAACTTTTTCTATTGAGTATGAGTATTTCATGTAATCTTGACATTTAGGATTGTACTAACATAAGAAAAGAAAAACAAAGAAAGAAAGAAAAACAGTTTATTCACGTGAACGTGACGCACACAAAATAGACATGAAAAGCGAAACACAAGATAATAAAATATAACAAACCAAACAAAACAAAAAACACAAAAGCAAACATAAGTAGTACAATAAAATTGTTGGAAATGTGCGTCACTACCGCGCGAAATGGCTAAACGCTCAGCATAATGCCGCGGCCCGTGCACGAAGGCTCGAATCCACGGCGCTGGTTTTCAGCGTAAGCCGGCGGTGTATCGCTGTCTGAGAACAGTAAAAACAAGTAACATACGTTGAGATAACCACGATCAACTAAATCAACCTAAATAAAAAATAAAAATATGCAGGGTTATTGGTAAAACACCAACAACCTCTTAAGGGGTCATTGTACTAATCATAATGAACAACTTTTACTATGGGACCAAACAAAAAATCGCGAAAAAAAATCAGCTGTTCAGTACATTTTGACGAATTATGCGAACATAAATGTACTGAATAGCTGAATTTTTTTTTCTCGATTTCAGGTTTGGTCCTATAGTAAAAGTTGTTCATAATGATGAGTACAATGACCCCTTAAGAGGTTGTTGGTGTTTTACAAATAACCCTGTATAATATGTAGTTGTGTTACTGATTATAATCCTGTGAATAGATATTTTGTTACGGTTGCGTAATCGTACTTTAATCAACATACAACTTAATACTGGCGCTTCCCCCTTAAGTTGAACATTGAAAATCACTAGAAATTAGTTATCTTGAAGTTTTTATCGAAGGATTGATCTACTACAATGTTTATGTTTACGCAGATATAAACACGGTAGCAGCTGGCGGTGGATCAATGCTAATGTTCCGTTCAGGGCTGTTCGTGGCCGGGCCAGAGTCCGCGGGCGCAGAGCCGGGCCCCGCATGCTATAGAAAGGGAGGACCTCTCACTGTTACTGATGCCAACTTGTTGCTGGGTAAGTCTGGTCTCTGTGTCTGTCTTGTTTCATTCCCAGCCAAAACTATAGTTTGACCGAATGATAAATGATAAATGATTTTATTTCTGTAAGTAGAGTTGTACAAACACTTTTGCACGCCAATCATATTTTATAAAACTACTAGCTTCTGCCAGCGGCTTCGCTCGCATGGATGTTGGAAATTATCCCACGGGAACCGTACATTTTTCCGGGATAAAATAAAAAGTATCCTATGTGCTATTCCAGACTATAATCTATAACTGTGCTAAATTTCATCCAGAGCCTTTCTGGCGTGATTGAGTAACAAACACCTTCACAAACTTTCACATTTATAATATTACTAGCTTTTGCTCGCGCCTTCGCCCGCGTGGTTGTCGGAAATTATCCCACGGGAATGCACTACCTGGATAAAAAGTATCCTTTGTCCTAACCCATGTGCGTTATTTCATCAAAATCAGTTCAGCGGTTTTAGAGTGAAAGCGTAAAAAACAAACAAACTCAATTTTTAGTATTATTAAAAACCTGTCTATCGACACCCTAGACTCACAAAATATATTAGGTACTTAAATAATAAAAAAAAACTTAACACTATTAAAGTTTCTATAATAATATAATTCAATCATGATTCGAAAGACACGTGGCGCCATCTATTATCATAAGAACGTCATAGTTATTTTCCTCGGGAACAGTACATTTTTCGGGATGAATATATGTATGTCCATTTCATCATCTTTTAAAGTCCAGACTTAATCTTGGTCAGATCATGTGAAGACCATGTAGATCATGTCTGAAATGGTCTTTTGAGACCGCTGTACTGCGGCTTAGGTACGTGCGCGGCAAAGACGGGGGGGCTCATTCGTCAACGCTCACGGCGTTCCCTCTCCCGTCCCGGCGGCACTTTCATATGAGTGTTTCCACTGTCCGACTTACCTTACGTTAAAATGCTACTATAGTTCCTATACTACACACCAAGACATAAGAGATGCGAGTAGGATGATAAATAATTACGGGATAATGAACCCTATTACCTCATGTCGTCTCGCTCGCAAATTTCCTCGCCTGACGTTTAGCAAAGTGCATTCAGAATTTAACGTTATATCAATTTGATTAAGTATGGTAATAGAAGGATAAGTTGCAGTTGAGTGTATATGTGTGTAGACTGATAATTTGTAGACAGTTATGATTTTAAAAGGTCTTACAAATGTAAGTTATTTTCTGTTTCAGGTCGTTTACTACCCGAATACTTTCCGAAGATCTTCGGGAAAACAGAGACTGAACCTTTAGATAGAGAGGCAACGGTCACAGCATTCAAGAAGATGACGGACGAAATAAACACTTTTTTGAGGCAGGATGGCAGCAAAGAGGTTAGTTGACTTCTTTTGTTTACTCTGTCAATCACAGGCCAGTGCTAATTTGTGCCTTATGTCGATTCTTTAGTTCGAGTTCGTCGAGAGGAGCTCGTGGCTAGGTTTATTATAGAGTTGCCCAACTATCGATAGTTTCACTATCGATAGATGACCTCGAAAACTAGTAACAATATCGACAATGCTATCGATAGTATCGATACCATCGATACTATCGATATCACAAATTAACTAATACTATTGATTGGAAGCAATAGTATCGATAGTATCAATTTTTTTAAAGTAATACTATCGATACTATCGATATTATCGATAGTATCGTTGTATTAAATAATGAAAACTATTGGAAGGCAATACTATCGCCGTTTATAAATCTATCGATAGTGTGAGCTATCGATACTATCAAGACTATCGATAGTATTGCTCCTAAACATATGCTGGTCGTCGATAGTATCGATACTATTTTTGTATATCAATACTATTGCCCTGTATCATACTATCGATACTATCGATAGTTTAGCGATAGTCGACTATCGATAGGCAACACTAGTTTATTACTTACTTACTACGGCCGCACGGGTCGATCCATCAGGTTAAGCTACGCTTGCCGGGGTTGGTGCGTGCATTGGTGGGTGTGGCGGTCTTTACATACCGAGACTTCTCTGTGCTTCGCAAACGTAAGCCTTTGGGCCCGTCCCGGCGGTCATACGTGGATCTTTGACAGTCGTTACGGGTCGTCAGAAGCCCGAAAACCTCACAACCAGTCTTACCAAGGTGTTATTATAATACCCAGTTACTAGGTTGTGAAGGTCAGAGAGGCAGTCGCTCCATGTAAAATACTGGTCAAGGTTTTGATTTAAATTTTTTTTCTTTTCTTTTTTGCTAGATGACTATGGAAGAGGTGGCAATGGGATTCATAAATGTTGCCAATGAAGCGATGTGTAGACCAATCAGGTATTATATTTTTTTTTTTGTAGCTTTGTTACTGCTTATTTTGTAGACTTTTGGAATCGCTTGTTACGATCAACATGCATATTCAGCAGCAATTCACAACTGAAATATGTAGTCTTCAAAATAGCACTTGCTGCATTCTTTTGCACGCAATTTTCAACCCTATTTTATTTGTGGTAGTAACTAACATATAAACACTTTTACATGTCAATAATATTTTAAATACTATTATAGATACTCTCAGCGGTCTCAGTGTCTTTTAAAGTCCAGACATAATTTTGGCCAGATCATGTGAGGATCAGAGGTTGAGGTGTGAGGATTGACTTAATTATAAATTTTCTTGTTGGATGGAGCATTCTGTTGTTCAAACTTTTCCTCCCAGGTTCGCACGGACGATTTTTTTGCGCACACTGGATTTTAAACTCTCTGCATTGAGCCGAGAATTGAGAATTCAATAGAGCGAGTCAAGAAAACACTGTGTTGGATTTTCAACTCTCGGCATAGCTTTGAAAACCCAGTGCGCGAAAAAATATTGCCCCGATTCCACCGTGTGTACCTGGGCTAAGTCTATCAATATATAATATAAATAAAATTCAAATGCTGTTAGTTGGTAAGCGCATCACTTGAGAAGCGCTGGACCGATTTGACTATTTTTTGTCTTGAAATGTTCGTAATAGTCTGAATAAAGTTTTTAGGGAACGAAAAATTGGAATATCGAGAAAAACTGAAAGTGCTTTTTTCTCTGAGATTTTTGTATGAACTCATGATGACAGGACAACGTCTGTTGGGTCAGCTAGTCCTAACTAATATTATAATAATACGAAACTGAGTTTGTTTCTTTGTTTGTTTGTTACGATTTCACGCTAAAACGGCTGAACGGATTTGGAAGAAATTTGGCACATGGGTAGGCCATGACCTGGGTTATGACATAGGATACTTTTATCTCGATATTCCCACGGGATCGAGACTTATGCGGGTAAAACCGCGGAGCGCAGTTAGTTGATTATAAATGTCTCCTTTCAGAGCTTTAACTACAGCCCGTGGGCACGACGCTTCTCAACACGCGCTCGCGTGCTTCGGCGGCGCGGGCGGCCAGCACGCGTGCAGCGTCGCGAGACAGCTGGGCATCTCCACCGTGCTCATACACAAGTATGCAGGTCAGTGGCATCAGCCTATAACGTTCCCAGTGCTGGGTCACAGCCCTCTCTGTGAGAGGGAGTGGACTGTAATACACCACGCGGGCCCAATGTGGGTCGGTGGATGCAAGGTCGTATCAATCTGCTTAGCCTTTTCCAAACTACGTTGGGTCGTCTTTCATTCTAACCGGATGCAGCTGAATACCAGTATTTTATGTAGAGCGACTGCCTATCTGACCTCCACAACCCAGTTACTGGGTAATACGATACGCCTTGGTAAGACTGGTTGTCAAGCTTTCGGGCTTTCAACGACCCGTAACGACTGTCAAAGATCCACGAATGGCATACGGGCTGTTATTACTAAGCCAAACATTTATTGATGTAAAATCCAAATATTTATTTTCGTAGGTATTCTGTCAGCATACGGCATGGCCTTAGCGCACATTGTGCAGGAGGAACAGTCGCCAGCGGCCGCGGTCTACAGTCCCAACCACTTTAAGCAGTTAGATGCTCAGCTTGATGTGCTAGCATCTGTGGCGAGGGATAAGTTGAGGAAACAGGTAACATCATTTTTAACCTATTCTTGTTCTTACACTAGCAGCGCGTAAGTCTCGAACCCGTAGAAATATCGGGATAACTAGCATCCTATGTGTTAATCCAGGTTATAAACTATCTGTGTGCCAAATTTCATCAAAATCCGTTCAGTAGTTTTTGCGTGAAAAAGTAACAAATATCCATTCATCCATCGTCACAAACTTTCCCGTTTAATAATATTAAGTACGATTTTATAAAAAAGCAATGTCATTCTGTCTTAGTCCACATAGCGCTCGAATATAACTTATCTAATTTATTTTGGTCAGATACCTCTAAGCTGCTTAGTTTATTTATGCAGAATTAAAATAATTTCCTCGGACATTCCACACACGGTCATCTGATCCCAAACTAAGCAGAGCTTGTACTATGGAAACCAGATAACTGATATACTACATATACTACTTTTTTTTTTGTAAATACAGACTTATATAGATAATATAGATAATTACACCTAGACTCGGGACAAACATACATGTTCATGCACACAAATGTTTGTCCTGGATGTCGAACCTACGAAAAAAAAATAACTGTTCAAAGGCGGACTTAATGCTCTAGACATTTTTTACCAGTCTACCATTATTGGGATGACGCAAAGACGAAGGGGAAGCGCCAGGGTAGCCCGCGAAGTTCATTGAAATGAAATGAAATAATTTTATGTGCTAAGAATGTAGGTACAAAAATATGGTGTTAAGTAAGAGAAGGATCCTGTACATTCTACCGTGAGGCATGCAAAAAATTTTCTATAGTAGAATTAATTATAAGATAATCTTAAAAAATCTAATATTTAACTGGTATCAAATTATTAAAAATAGTCAATAAAAATATTAATCATTCAATTTGTAAGTCCATTCAGTGGAAACAATGTCCATAATAAGTTAATAATTAGTCAGTATTACAATGTCAATAATAAGTTAATGATTAGTCAATAATACAATGTCAATAATAAGTTAATAATTAGTCAATATTACAATGTCAATAATAAGTTAATAATTAGTCAATAATACAATGTCAATAATAAGTTAATAATTAGTCAATAATACAATGTCAATAATAAGTTAATAATTAGTCAATAATACAATGTCAATAATAAGTTAATAATTAGTCAATATTACAATGTCAATAATAAGTTAATAATTAGTCAATAATACAATGTCAATAATAAGTTAATAATTAGTCAATAATACAATGTCAATAATAAGTTAATAATTAGTCAATAATACAATGTCAATAATAAGTTAATAATTAGTCAATATTACAATGTCAATAATAAGTTAATAATTAGTCAATAATACAATGTCAATAATAAGTTAATAATTAGTCAATAATACAATGTCAATAATAAGTTAATAATTAGTCAATAATACAATGTCAATAATAAGTTAATAATTAGTCGATAATACAATGTCTATGATAAGTTACTAAATATTCAAAAAATTGCAATGAAATTTGAAAATTAAAATCGCAAGGAAAATCATTGTATATAAATAATTCATATAGATTTGTCATTAAAAAATTCATCAATATTGTATTTTTCAAGTAACAATTTATTTAATTTCCTTTTAAATATTTGCATTGTGCAATTTTTATATCAACAGGTATTTTATTGTATATCACCGGTCCCATATGCATAATATTCTTTTTCAGCAGCGTTGTTTTAAATTTGCCTGTATGTAAAAGATTTTTATATTGAGATCTTATTAATGTTGGCCTTGTTGAGTGATCAATATTTGAACAAAATAAATTTTGATTACTTTACTTACAGATTTTCTAATGTTTTATTGCAATTTGCAGGACAGTATTAGGTTGTATGTTGTTGATTAAAGTATGGTTCACGACCGCAACAAGTTTATATTTACAAAATTATAATCATTAGAATCAGTAATACAACTCCTTCATCATCATTTCATCCGAAAGACGCCCACAGCGGGACATAGCTGCATAGCATAGCTGATTCTGTGCTTCCCGCACAACTCCTTCAATCAATCTGCCTAGCCTTTTCCCAACTATGTTGGGGTCGGCTTCCAGTCTAACTGGATGCAGCTGAATACCAGTATTTTACATCGATCGACTGCCTATCTGACCTCCACAACCCAGCTATTGGGTAATACGATACCCCTCGGTAAGACTGGTTGTCAGACTTTCGGGCTTCTGACGACCCGTAACGGCTGCCAAAGATCCACGAATGACAGCCGGGACCAACGGCTTAACGTGCTTTCCGAGGCACGGAGAAGTCTCTGTATGTAAAGATGGTCACCCATCCACGGACCAACCCCGGCAAGCGTAGCTTAACCTGATGGATCGACTCGTGCAGCTGTTATTACTTAGTTATTGTTATTATTATTATTATTACTGTTATTCCCGCACAACTCCTTAAGTTAGTATAATCCTAAAATGTCAAGATTTCATGAAATATTATTATTAGAACTTAAAACGGGATATTTACCATGTATATTAATTGTTTCGAGTTTCCGATATTTCTCCATTGTTGCAATCACGGATAAACTGAAGTTTTTGTGGGTGGATGTTTACGAGCAGACAAAACGGTCCTCTTTCTTATTCGTTTAGTGCGATTGACACCGCTACCATTGTCACTTGTTACACTCACAACTCGATTCTGTTCTCGACACACAAAACTCACTGTGTCCACTCGCGATACTTTTTCGGCACTCTTGCGGTCTTTACACAATTGGACCACTGGATTCCAGGCTCTCAACAGTTGAAACCCATCCTCATCTTTAATTAAATAGTCATTCAATAGGATTACCTGCGGCGCAATTGCGTAACACATTATCAATCGGAATCTTTTATATTTTGACAGTTCAACAACATTCATTGCGTTATTTACGTTGTCGATCAGACAAATTTTTCGAAGCAATGGATTAGCAATTTGCTTCAAAATGATTCAGATTCCGATTGATAGTGTGTTACGGAATTAGGATGCAGGTCTTAAAGGGTTGTATTGTATACTTTAATATTTATAATTCTGTATATACTTACTTTTTACGGCTGCGAATCATATTTTCTTACGTTTTTTTGCAATTTGCAATTGCAAGAAACGTAAGAAAATTTGAATTGCGCGGGCTACCCTGGCGCGAAACCTTAATATAATTTTAAAACTATCGTATTTATCTCGCCAATCGCATTTTTAAACGAATATGCGAACAGCTCTCTCTGAAAGTCACAAAATGTTATTCAGTATGTTCGTCGTAAATCCTTCTCGTTAACGCTTTCGCGGTAGGGTAGCCCGCCGAATTAAAATTTTCTTACGTTTTTTGCAATTTGCAAGTCAGCATTAGGTTGTACGTTGATGAAAATGTGATTCGCAGCCGTAACTAGTATGTATTTACAGATTTAAAATAATCAAAGTCATCAATACAACTCTTTAAGACCAGGTAATCCTAATGAATGATTATTTCATGAAATCTTGACATTTGAAGATTATACTAACTTAAGGAGTTGTATTAATGATTTTAATTCTTTAAATACATATTTATTACGGCCGCGAGTCATACTTTATTCAACATACAACCTAATACTGACTTGCAAATTGCAAAAAACGTAAGAAAATTTCAATTTCTCGGGCTACCCTGACGCTTCCCCCTTCACTAATTAAAATATACGTATTTCTCGATCCACAGGGTATACCCGACTCTCAAATAACAACAGAGCCGTACCTCCACCTGCGGTACGCGGGCACCGACTGCGCTCTCATGGTGGCCCCCATAAAAGAGAAGTCAGACAGGGCTTGCAAGCATGGAGACTTTTATGCTGCTTTCGTTAATAGGTAAGAGGTTTAAAAGATAACATCCCCACGCTGGTATTTCCAAAAGAGAGAGGGAGTATCATATAAAATAAAATAAAATATTGTTAAAAAAATTGCATCATTTACATAATGAAAAAAGAAAGTATGATTTAGTTATTATTTTGTCGATTTATTTTTTTGAATCTGATTTAATTTATATTTTATTTCATGTCATTGATTCTGATATCATTTAATTTTGTTTGATTGATTTATTTTGATTTTATCTTATTTAAGTAATTTGATTTCTGTTAATTTATGTTTGGTAATGAGTGTAATTACCTGAAATAAATGGATTTATTATTATTATAAATTCACTGGTCCTCACACTAGGCTTCATCGTGAGTAGGTACCAGGATCTTCCATAAGAGTACGTGCGAAACAATGAAACAATAGATACAAAATAAAAGAGAAAGTAGTATTTTTTTTTTCAATAATCAAAATCAAAAGTCATTTATTCATACTAGGCTGAGAATCAGCACGTTTCGAACGTCAAAATTACATAAGACAGTCCCCCAAAACGCCCGTCCTTCACCACTTCCTAGTGCTTTAGCTGAGGAGAAGAAGTGGCGCAACAAACTCCCCAGCAGCACAGCTGTCTATTCAGTTAAAAAAAAATATTGTATACAGGACTGGGCAAAATAATTTAGGTATTACAGAACAAAATAGGACATTAAATTAAATTCATTGCCACAAGTCAGCTAGCACACGCCAATATACTAAAAAGAAAAAAAAAGCGAAAACTATACTCAAGCAGAAAAAAAATACAAAACTAAAAACGTAAACAGAACTTTATAACTAAATAAAAGCCTCCAGGCATAAAGGGCGTGCCCACTTATAACGCGATCCATTTTACATTATGTAGCAGTAACTCGAAGTCACAAATGATAAACTAGGACCAATCAATCTGCCTAGCCTTTTCCCAAGGCTAGGCAGATTGATTGAAATGACAAAATATAAAATAATAAACTAGGAACATGGAAGTAAAATAAATAGTTAATTACTAATAACAAAACCAAGGTCAGCTTTTCGTCTTGACCAGACACCACAAGCAGCACCCGTTTACACACATCTTTATAACACAAAGATCAGCCATTACCCCCCTCGCCATATTTGAGGGAAGGAGGCAACCCGACCCCCGACGCTACCGCAAGCAGTGACATCTAAGGGAGCATGACGAACTTGCTGCCGGTTGCTCAGGCAAGAATAATAATATGATCCATTGTTGAGGTCGTTTTAAGTTATAAACAGCATCTTAAGTGTTGTTGGAAATCCTAAATAAACAAAGAAAAACAAGCATTCCGCTATTTGTTTTAACAGCCTCATATAGTAGGAGGCGAACTCATTCCCGGCACTAGTCTAGACTAGCATAATCAGCCTATAATGTCAAACTCAAACTCAAAACTCTTTATTGCATTCATGTGTGCATTTAGTTGTTACGGCATGTTCCCACTGCTGGGACATAGGCCTCCTCTCTGTGAGAGGACGTGGGCCGTACTCCACCCCAGTGTCCTAAGTCGCGGCCGTTACCACTGGGCCATCACTGCTCTCTTATAGTCTAGACTACGAACTGCACATATTTTTTTTAACGAAAAAAAAAAACAGAACTCGTTTGGGCACAATTTTGTGAAATTGATGATTATAAAATTAATGTAAATTGAAAATAAGGTTTTTTAAAAAAAAAAAATTTTTTTTTTTTTTAAATAAGGTTTTTTTAAAAAAAATTGGACTGCGACTGAAGTCAAAACTTAAACGTAAAACTATGCGTAGCATGAGGCGGTGACGCGAACCTATAAGATTTCCCTCTACCAAAAATCGCTCAAGGCGCCTAAAGAAGTTTTCACTTCAAAAATTAAAATATTTTCAGATATAAGAAAGAGTTCGGTTTCACACTATCCCAGCGTGACATCATCGTTGATGACGTCAGAGTGCGCGGTATTGGTCTGAGTACCGTTCCTAAAGAAATAGCACCGCCGCACGGGTATGGGACCATCCCGGAACCGGAAAAAGTAAGTATATACTATTGCTATTAAAAAGTTATTACCATAGATACTAAAGCTACGGTTTCCTAAAAAAAACCCGGGGGGGGGGGGTTGCGGGGGTTGTATATACAAATAAATACAAAAGCAAAAGGAAATTTAGGCCTCGAAGTACTCGTCCGCATCGCTGTTATCCGGAAACGTGCCCAGAAGTCTGGCAGCATTGCCACGTTGAATGCCAATGCTAATTCTTTGGCCAAAGAACGAGTTAGCCCTCTGATCACGTGAAGCGTCGACCAGTAGGCTTGAAATTTCCTTAAAAACAAGAAGCGCACTCGGGCCTCATGACCCGAGCGATTCGACCAAAACCCCAAACGGCTCAAAATTGTAGTTACCCCATAAGGTTACAGTTACAATATTTGCGCCGCTTGAACTTCTCAGCAGCCGCAGCAGCGGCGCACTGTGGGCTGGATTTTGAGTTTCATAGAACTTCGTTTACTTTTTTTGAAAGTGGGATTTTTTTGACTGGAAATGGATTCCTTGACCATTATAATACTTCGTTATGAAATATGGGATCATAAAAGTCAGTGTATCTATTTTTAAAACATAAAAGTAAAAAAAAATGTATGGAGCCAGGGTAAAAATATCAAATATCTCCAGAACCGCACGTTTGGCCGTAATATCCTGACACACGGTAATACCTCTATTTATTTGGGAATTTTTGGCGTACTTCATATATCGGGCATAGGTGCTATGCGCGCATTAGTTAATTTATGTACTCATTTGTTAAATACTACCCTCCGATAATGCTAATTTGTGTCATTAAGGAATGAGTAGAGAAATTCCCAGTGATTTACAAAATTTTTGAGAAAAAATTACTGTGGTTCTAAATTAATTAGCTAACGATCGACATTTAGAGAGGATTGATTAGCAGTCAGTGTTTGTTGTTCCAAAATATTAGTAAATTAGGTATAATGCTATCTTAAGTAGTTAGCAACCATTACCTAATTATCTTTTGTGACGGATAAATATAATTTCTGACTGCGAGATACAGGTACATTGTATATTTTATTGCTAATTTCAATTAGATATTTTAACAAAAGTTAATTAAAACTCAATTTAGACAAAATATAACACTTAAACCAATTCAAACATCTATGAGAAGTAACGAAAAATCTTAAAAAAGTAAGTATTAAAAGCAAATCTTAAAATTAATCTATATTTAAGCTTAAGTCCTCCCAAGTATAAAAAAACTTAGAAATACAAAATATTAATGTTGATATTTAATCATCTATATCGCTACTTTCCGAGCCCGAGTCTAACTCTGAATCAGACTCCAAGTGAGAGACATCGTAAAATTCAACATCTTCTTCAGGCTCCTGAAGCAACAAAAGATCCAGTGTGGCACTAAAAAGCATCTGCTTCTTTTTGCTTACCATCTTTGGTCTTGTTGCCGAAATAACAGGATCAGATGAAAGAAGAAGCATGTTGAATATGTCTTCATTGGAAGATTTCCTACTAAATTTTCGAGAATGATGTTCTCGAAACCTTCGAAAATCTTTGTTCCGGGCCTCAGAAGCTTCTTCTGACAAACTTCCTATGGGAAGAATTGCGTTACTTATAATTATATCCGCCCCATGTATCAGCAACTTGTGTACACTGGAAGGCATGACATGTAGAACCACTTGTAAAGTTCTACATACTTCTTGGCTGTTTGAAGAGCATAATCCTTAAATTTTTCTGCGTTAATTTTTTCACCACTTGTAATGGCTTGCAAAATTACGGCAAATCTGTGAATCAACTCTTCGTTCAGTCCAGTGATAGCAGCTGTTTTAGCGGGATTCTCGAAAAATCGTCTAGCAGTGTTGCCGTCATTAGTTGTTCCGGATCCTTGTTTCACAATATCTACTAGAAGATTTAATTCGGATTTAAAACGATCCTGAATTTCCTTTTTCCTTGTTTCAAATACAGTTTTGTCTTCATTACTTCGTACTGCCCATTTTTTCAGATCTAATCTGTATGCTATATGTAAAAGACATTCCATGCTTTTAATCCGCGCATGTAAGGATGATAAGCCAAACTTATAAAGGTTTAATGAGACGTCTCTTTTCAATATCTCGTTAATGTTGTTCATCTCTGATGGTTTAGCCGAACAGAGGTAACACGTAGCACTGGATTTTACTTCCGAAAGATATGTGCACACTTTCCCATCAATCATGGTCATCATGAGGTCATGAGTAACCGAGTTGGTACCACATTTCAATGGTCGAAGATTTTTTATTTCTTCATCCATCTGCTTTGCATGCTCCACTACTACAAACTTACTTTCTTTTATAAAAGTAAATTGTACTGGGCGACAATATGATGGGGAGCAGGGGCTTGGATTGGTCCAGACAATTTCGTCACCACATGTTACTCTCAGTGGAACCAGAGAGGTCATGAATATACTGGAATCGTTATGCTCTCCATCCATTTTTTGTTTATATTGACTTTGATTTGAGGCTCCATCAAAACCCCACTTGGAAATCATAGAAAGCTGTCTATTTTCTATGTTTTCGGACAAACTCTCTAAAATTCTTTGTGCTGTTTTATCAAGAAGGCTTTGTAGGACAATTTTAGCTGATGAATCAGTCACTGTTATGCACTCTTTTGGTGGGTAGCACTCCAATTTGGCTTTCTGTACTTTGAAGTACGATGGGTATAAATCTTTTGCCCCTTCTCGAATGGCAGTTTCTCTTAATGTTATGTATTGCCATTTCGAAAGTTTAAGAGACAAAAGGATACCTAGTGCCTTTTCTGGAGTGAATAGTACAGAAGCTGGCTTTTTAATCATATCTTTTTCTTCAGAAACGAGCTGTTCGAGCAATTTACCAGCTCGGTGCCAGAGTTTCTTTGAGAGATTTTTTTAAACAGATTGGTATTCTCACGGTGGCATCACAATTCATCTTCGCCAACATCTTATATATTAGACAAAACATACATTTATACACTAAAAACAGTGATATTCACAATGTTAACACCAGAAATAAGGACAAATTACGTGCTCCATTTCACCGGCTTCATAAGGTTCATAACTCATTTGTTGGGCTTGGTATATCTTTTTATAACAAGCTACCCTCTTCTTTGCTAGATTTGCCCTTTAATGCGTTCAAAGCTAAAGTAAAATCTAACCTTTGTTCAAAGGCATACTATTCTATCAACGATTACTTAAACGATAAGAATAGTTGGTCGCTGTGTTTAGCTTAAGACAATGTTTATGTTCTTTCTCCAGAATTAGCATAGCTACTGACAGGTTATATGAGTTCATATAATTATTTATTTTGTTTGACTCTCAAGGTCAATTTATTTTAATTTTATTTTTATTTATTATTGACATAATCTACTCATTTCAATGTTTATTTATTTTTATGAGTGGTATTGCAATATGTGGTTAGCTAGTGACCTCGACAATTGATCATAGTTTTTCTTGCCCGAGCAACCGGCAGCAAGTTCGTCATGCTCCCTTAGATGTCACTGCTTGCGGTAGCGTCGGGGGTCGGGTTGTCCCCTTCCCTCAAATATGGCGAGGGGGGTAATGGCTGATCTTTGCGTTATACTCGTGAACGGGTGCTGCTTGTGGTGACAGGTCGTCTTGCTGACCTTGGTTTTGTTTTGTTATTAGTAACTTAACTCGTTGTTGATTTTACTTCGATGGTCCTAGTTTATCATCTGTGACTTTGAGTTACGACTACATGTACGGCTATATGTAAGTGGGCACGCCCTTTATTACTGGAGGCTTTTATTTGGGTATAAAGTTCTGCTTACGTTTTTAGTTTTGTATTTTGTTTCTGCTTGAGTATAGTTTTCGATTTTTTTTTTTTTTTTTTGGTATATTGGCGTGTGCTAGCTTACTTATAGCAAATAATTTAATTTAATGTTTTGTATTGCGTAATGTACCTAAATTATTATGCGCAGTGTTATATAGAATCATTTTTTTTTTAACTGAACAGACAGCTGTGCTGCTGGGGAGTTTGTTGCGCCACTTCTTCTCCCCAGCTAAAGCACTAGGAAGTGGTGAAGGGCGGGCGTTTTGGGGGACTGTCTTATGTAATTTTGACGTTCAAAAAGTGCTGATTCTCAGCCTAGTTTGAATAAATGACTTTTGATTTTGATTTTGATTTTGATTTTTATCACTAAACTTGTCAGCGGCCTCTGTATGCTTGAGCATATACTCAATGACAAAAGCAATATTGTTGTGTCCTTCATTTTTTAATTGAGATGTAGCTGCAAATAATATTTCATTACTCTCGCGGTCCTTTTGATCAATAGTTCTGACTTTTTTCTGTTTGGACCCCAAATCTTGAAAAGGCTTTCGAGGTGAAGCTTTTCGTTTTGTCATAGTTCCAACTGATGACGTTGAAGGTCCAGGATCCAAGGAACTTGGCTCTTCAATAACTGGAATTGGTGCAACCAATTCCACAATACAACTTGGCCAGTCAATATTTGACTCTAGCCAACCTTCATATTGTTTTTTGAAGTCTCCGAAATTCCGATGCACTTGCTGCCATCTCTTTATTGCAGCTCGAGTAAATCTTCGGCAAAACTCTCTCAGCGTCAAACTGTCCTCTTCAGAAAAGGTGTAGTCTAATCGAGACACCAATTCTTGAAATAAATTATCACTTTTGTTGTTACCACTTCTTAAAATAACAAATAAATCTAAGTTAGTAGCTAAACTCTCCATATTTAAATCTGTTAAAATTACTGTTGTCAGGAAGGTAGCTCTAGATGAACTAAAATATTTGACTAACGCAGCACTATTTATATTTAACTATTTTTTATCATTAGGGTAATTAGCTAATGGTTGCTAACTACCCTACTTAAGATATCATTATACCTAATTTACTAATATTTTGGAATAACAAACACTGACTGCTAATCAATCCTTTCTAAGTGTCGATCGTTAGCTAATTAATTTAGAACCACAGTAATTTTTTCTCAAAAATTTTGTAAATCACTGGGAATTTCTCTACTCATTCCTTAATGACACAAATTAGCATTATCGGAGGGTAGTATTTAACAAATGAGTACATAAATTAACTAATGCGCGCATAAAACTTGATATCAACATATGACCCTTCATGTCAGATCTCAGCTCATTACCAATTCGACGTCATTATAATTTTAACAATTTTTGAGTCTATATTCCTAGTGTGACAATTGTTTTTGTTGGTAACGGTCTTGAAAAATATATTTCATTCAGTTTTTCAATTATTAAGATCAGCATTACCCACCTATTCCTAAAATCCAATAGGTAAATACAACATAAAAAATTAAAATATTCTCCGATTTAAAAAAAAAAAACCGCACCTATGCCCGATATATGAAGTACGCCAAAAATTCCCAAACAAATAGAGGTATTACCGTGTGTCAGGATATTACGGCCAAACGTGCGGTTCTGGAGATATTTGATATTTTTACCCTGGCTCCATACATTTTTTTTTACTTTTATGTTTTAAAAATAGATACACTGACTTTTATGATCCCATATTTCATAACGAAGTATTATAATGGTCAAGGAATCCATTTCCAGTCAAAAAAACCCCACTTTCAAAAAAAGTAAATGAAGTTCTATGAAACTCAAAATCCAGCCCACAGTGCGGCGCGGCGCCAGCACAGCACACCGAGCTTGGAACATAAGATGTCCTAAGGGTGTCGACTTCATTTATATCTTTACCTGTATTACTTAGAATAGTCCTAGTAAGTATTTTAGTTTTCTGTTTATCCTGTCCATGTAAGAATATCCTTTTTATGTCTTCTTTTTATTGGACACCCTAGAGGTAGGTATGTTGTCAAGATACTTTTTTAATTTTAACCTACTTTATTTTGTTACACCTGCAGAAACAATAAAGAATATTCTATTTTATTATGTTCTTTATAGACAACGAAGGTGTACTTCGAAGGTGGTTACCAAGAGACCAAGATATACTTGCTAGAGAAGCTGAAGCCTAGACAAGAGTTGAAAGGACCTGCTATCATCATGGATGGACTGTCCACAATAGTTGTTGAACCAGGTACGTGTGAGTCAGTCAACGTAGTTTATTTGCTAGATACACGGTATATAGGATAATAATTTGCATTTTAATAAGAAAAATTATAACACAGGAAACACACTCTCAACTTATAATACTTTCAAAAAAAGAAATCACAGATACCACACCCGAAATCCCAACAAGTTAGAACTCAGGCCACCCAGAACCAATTACGGAAGGAAAAACATTTTATATGAAGGAACAGTGCTATATAATAAACTGCCAGATGATATGATTAATGTAAAAAGTACAAAAATATCTTTAAAAAAAAATGCTAAAAACTTAATACATATATCTAAAATTTTATAATTAACCATGTGTACGTAATATATTGTCGACTCACGGAGTCGTGATGTAATAGTATAAGTGCATGATCTATTTATAATCTCATATTTTAAGTGAACTATGTGTGTTCTTTATGAGAATAAATATCTTTAAACCGATAATCTATACTAATATTATAAAGAGGAAATCTTTGTATTTTTGTATGTCTGTAACAAATAAACTCAAAAACTACGGAACCGATTATAAAAATTGTTTCACCATTAGAATGCTACATTATTCCTGAGTGACATAGGCTACTTTTTACCGCGGGAAAATACCTTTTCCTACGGGAAAATTAATTTATCGCGGGTGAAGCTGCGGATGGAAGGCTAGTAATATAATAATAATAATAACCTGGGACATTATTCACACACGGTCATCTGATCCCAAACTAAGCAGAGCTTGTACTATGGAAACCAGATAACTGATATACTACATACACTACTTTTTTTTTGTAAATACATACGTATATAGATAATTACACCCAGACTCGGGACAAACAGACATGTTCATGCACACAAAAGTTTATCCTGGATGAGAATCGAACCCACGATCTGTGGCATGATGGGTGGTATCTTAAGAGGCTACCGAGCGCACAGTGGCGCCCTCATCGTTTGTTTTGTTATTTCTTTTAATTTAAAAAGAAAATGCAGAAAATAAGCACGTTAAGTTGTACTCCACAAGACTATACGTTATTATTATTACAAACAGTAGTTTTATATTGTTAAGTTTTATTGTAATCATTAAAACGGAAAAAAGTGGCCACCATTTCCCGTTGAAGTAACAAAACAAACGATGAGGGCGCCACTGTGCGGTCGGTAGCGTCTTAACCAACCACGCCAGCTGGCCTGTTAGGTCTACGTAAGTGTATATTTTGCCATTAACTGGTATCGAGGCTTTATTTAATACTAGCAATAAGGCAACAATAAGACTGTCGACTGCGACTTCGTCCGCGTGAAATTTCTTGTCCCCCCGACCCATCCCGTCGCATAGCAACGTCTGCCCGCGCTATGACTTCGTTTTTGCTTAGCATTCTTTCTGATTTTTTTTTTAATTTTTGCTCAGAAGGCCCTAGCGTGATGTTAAATAGCCTTCCTCAAGAATTGGGTTATCAAATGCAAAAATATTTTTTCAAATCCGACTAGTAGTTTTACGAGATTAGCGCGTTCAAACATACAAACAAATTCTTCAGCTTTATTGTTAGATTAGTTGTTTATACTAATGCTACTTTACCCGCGACGGCCACGGAGACGGTATATGCGTTTGGTGTAAGAGGTGATTGTGTGTGTGTGTCTGTTACCATTTTTCTCGGAAACGGCTAGGCCGATTTTGAAACGGTTTTTTGCTTTGGTCTCATTCCTGAACATGGTCTTAGCTAATAAAAAAGTTAAATTAATATTGAAAAGAGCTACAAATAAAACATTTTTTTTTTTTCAACTAACGACGGAAAATTGTGACATGAATAATAAAAACTTCGAATATTCAAAAACCTACGACATGAGATAGAATATTATTAATTGCCGTCGTGCGTCGTGGGTTTTTAAAAGTTAGTGGTTTGGTTAGTTTAGTTTAGTTTTAGTTTGGTTTCATTTATGGTTTTTACATTTTTCTGTAGATAACAAAAAAAAAAAACTGAAAAGTAGGCTAAGGTATATACTTGTATAGTTCACTGACATTGCGCCAGTTGTCGTACAAGTCACGTGCGGGTAGGACACGGGGCTTCTATTAATCATTGCGGAATTATCCCTCTTTTGGGGGCGAGCTGAATGCCAGGATCGAGCTTGCTACGGGGAATTTCTTAATGGAAAACCTAATAAAAGTTTGCCCGAGCCGGGAATCGGGCCCGAAACCCCCAGCAGTCGTACCCCCAGCACTAAAAGGGATTTTTAGACTATAAACCCCTATGTGAATCTAATACATACTTTGACAAGCTTCTAACAATAAGTATTTACCGAATTACCAAATTTGTTTAGATTTATTCTTCGGAAAGCTTGCAGTTTAATGTCTGTAATAATTAAGAATATTAGCGCTTACATTTGTCATTTTAAAGCTTCCACAATCAAAAACGATGTACTTATAGGCATATAATTTATTGGCTAGTCTAATTACTATTAAGCCTAAAGGTAAAAAACACAGTAAAAAGAACTTCATTTTTCAACAGACTGCCGCGCCGAAATAACGGAATTAGGTGACATCCGCATAGTGATAGGCACAGGCAAGCCGAAGCGCATCACCACTGAACTGGACTCCATACAGCTGAGCATCTTCAGCCATCGGTTCATGTCTATAGCTGAGCAGATGGGCAGGTGAGACATATAGCAAAATGTTATGATATAAATGAATGCTAGTTTCACAATTGAACAATACTATTTGGTATGGAAAATTACCAAGTTATGTAGGCGATTTGAAAAAAAAAAATGGTTTTTAGTTTAAATGGACTGTATTTTAACACATTATCTGCTTAATTCTTAGCGAAATGTATGCAAACGCTTCTTTATGCTACACTAATCCTGTGTGGCAAACGCTCGGGTGCGTGCAAAAAATATCTTGAGTGTAGACACCCTTACCGACCCTTATTTTACGATGTTTTTGAAACAATAGAGATGCACAACGAACGCACAGGTGCGGCGCGCCGCACTCGAAGATAGTCATGTAAATTGTATGGACGCGCATACGCGTCGTCAAGCACCTGGTGAACGTCCGAAAACGCGCATGTGCGTCTGCCGCGCCTAATGTGTTAAAGGATGGCGGTGGTCGCCTAGAAAACTGGATGGTGAACGGGCGATCAATTGTGAGGAATGCAAGGAAAGCACGCCTTACCTTTGGTCTTCCGTCGCGGCACGTGTTCACAACAAAATTGGCGACGACACGGCGTCCCTGTTTCGAAGCACAGATCTTGAGCACAGGAGTCTCTCATGCACCAAATCACTTGATCAGACCCGTGGGCGGTTGTTCTTAGTTCAATCACAGTTTTTGCGGAAGCGGTTGAAGCGGATTAAATTAGCATAGCTGCGTGCGCGCGCGCTGTGTCATGGCTACGCGCCACAACAGTCGGAAGCGAAGAGAGGAAGTCCACGCCTTCGCCAATTAGGGATAGGCGTGCTTTTGCGGGAGGGAATAAGAGATATGATCGCCTATTCTGACATTTACGTCTAATGAAGGAAATTATCTATTGGTCGCCCAGTGGTAGCACATTTTTAGTTTTATTACACAAAAAACACATTTTCATTTTTCCAAAATGCAAACTTTACTTTTATTAACGTTAAAGTCGAATAATTAAATAATAATATTAACAACGTTGTGTATAACGAGCTTCAAACAGTGCAGTGATTAGAATAGGAATATCTCAGCTGCTGTGTTGAGAGCCCTATCTATCGACGCATGCGCAATGGCTTTAAAGGTTCTCACAGCTGACACTCGCCATCCTCGTCTAACGAGTAGCGTTGCAGGATAACTCTCTCTCATTTTATCTTTGATACCTAACATTTTTAACAGCTAGTTACCCCTATTTGCGGCCACTTTTACATAGGCAACCGTATTCCATCATGCACAGAAAAAAAATAACTTTAATTTGATATATAATTAATGTATACAGGGTTACTGGAAACTCGACCACTTCCTTGCAGGAGGTGATAGAGGGGCTAAAATGTGACAAATTTAACCCCCATATGTATGGCCGAAAATTAATACTTTTAGAGATATTTGAATTTGAGAGAGAAACTTGATTTTTTAAAATAATCTGTTGTAATTTGAAATTATTTGATATTTTTAAACATTTTACTGCTGTATTAGCTTTGTTAGAATGTTAGCTATAAATAAAAATAAAAATGAACCCAACCAACATGATTTGTTTTTTTTAAATTAAAAGTTTAGTGTTAAAATTCGGAGTAATTTATAAAATACCTAAAATTTAAATATCTCTAAAAGTATTAATTTTCGGCCATACATATGGGGGGTTAAATTTGTCACATTTTAGCCCCTCTATCACCTCCTGCAAGGAAGTGGTCGAGTTTCCAGTAACCTTGTATACGTCATGAACGTGTAACTGTTACAAATATTATCTGTTTACGCCTGGCTGCGGAAGGGTTGCGGTGCGGCCAAGTGCGCTACGGCAATCATGGCTTTTCAAGTTCTATACATACATTGCTGTAATAGGAACGATATTTTATTTAGCAAAAACATCAACGAATTTTTTTTTCGGAAAATGTATACCATTTTTTTAATTAAAAATTTTTGCGAGCAGTTTTTGACTGGCAACCTGTTATCAATGTATTGTCCTATTCAAAAATGAATGTAGAAATTTGAGTTTGAGTATCTACGTGATGAACGTATAGATTTTGCAGCTGTATCTCGTACTAAAATTACCAGTCACCCTAAACAAGGTGAAACTTAAATAACGCACAATATCTTAAGGGGTCAGTGTACTCATCATTATGAAGAACTTTTACTATGGGACCAAACCTGAAATCGCGAAAAAAATCAGCTGTTCAGTACATTTATGTTCGCATAACTCGTCAAAATGTACTGAACAGCTGATTTTTTTTTGTGATTTCAGGTTTGGTCTCATAGTAAAAGTTGTTCATAATGATGAGTACAATGACCCCTTAAGAGGTTGTGCGTTATTTAAGTTACACCTTCTATATGCCAGTCGCGCGGTAAACTCTGCTTGCGCGATGCAAGATTTGTGTGACGTCAGGTCTTTGATGCGTAGTTCGCATGTCGCGTTATAGATGTCGCCACACTACAAAATGTTTCATTTATAGCTGTCTTAACAGGGTACAACTCAAACTCTCACAATCTCATCCACAGGGTGCTCCAACGCACCTCGATATCAGTGAACATAAAGGAGCGTCTAGACTTCTCGTGCGCGTTGTTCGGCGCAGACGGCGGGCTCGTGTCCAACGCGCCGCATATACCCGTGCATTTGGGGGCCATGCAGGAGACTGTGCAGTACCAGGTAAATCGAGACTTGATTGCTATTTTACTACTAGATATATTATTGACATACCATCACACCTGTTTCCGTAATAGGTAGGTGTTTCTGTACCTAGTGTTATTCATAACTTTACTAACTCTTGCCCGCGACTTCGTCTTCGATCCAGGATGATCGTAGCCTTTTTTTTTTTTTTGTGGATGGGAAATCATCAAATAACTTCTCCCGCTCTGGGTGGAGCGGAAGGGCGTGTCAGACTTTTACTGACTAAACCCCACCCGTGTTCCTTCAGTTGCCTATGCCAGGGCCACGGTATCTTTTTCAAACAACCCGCGACCCCAGCGGCATCGGCCCTATTGGACCCCATCTTTTGCTGACATCTCTTTGAGGCGCGCGTGGAACACAACGCGCCGTCGACCCGGGCCTGGTCCTCACTGGACGGCGAGCTACCCACTACTCACCGTCCGCAAGCCCGCGCCTACGGTGGCTGGGAATCGGCTATCGATTCCCGCCGCCCAGGGCGTCTCCTGCGGCGACTGAGGGCGTGAGGCTGCCTCTCCCTCACGCGTTCCGCCTCCTCCTTCGCGAGCATTACCGCTTCGCAGAAGGAGGTGACGGCCTCCCATGCACTCTCGCTCCGCACCATGGCCTGGACCAGGCTCGGACGCGAGAGATCGCCGCCGCCGATCGCCTCCGTGAGAACACGGCGGTGAGGATGATCGTAGCCTATGTCCTTCTCCAGCTCACGGTCTACCCATGTGCCAAATTTCATCCAGATTCGTTCAGCCGTTTTACTGTGAAAGCGTAACAAGCAAAAACAGTTTCGCATTTATAATATTAGTTAGGATAAGTCCTTTGTAACAGGGTCTTAAGGCAGGGATGGCGAACCTCTATAAATCTACGTGCCAGTTTTCAAAAAAAAAAAAAAATGAATGTGGCCATGACGTGCCGACAAACTAATCTTAGCTTAGTGACTACTGGAAAAAAAGAACTATATTACAAAATACAAAAAAAAAAAATACAAAATGTTTTATTCAAGAAATTTGTTACAACAATGGGTGGTTGTGGTTGGGGTCTCCTTTTAAGCAGTTTTTGCCTGTGTTAGGAGGCCCCGCTCTTCCATAGCAAAATAATTACAACAGTAACAAATATGTGGGTAACTAGACTTATGCTTAATTACTTATTTCTATTGATAATATAATTTTTTAATTTATAAAAAAGGATAAAGAAAAAAAGTAAAATAATAAAACAAGAAAAAATTGTGTAAGAGTGTGTGTGTGATGAGTGTGAGTATGCGTGTGGGGGGGGGGGGGGTGTGAGTGTGGGGGTGCGTGTGTGTGTATATGTTTCAATTTTTTTTTATTATTCACAATAATACCCAGTTTTATATTTATTTCATTGAAGGAACAAATTAGTGCGACTTCTGCTTTTGCAAACTGAATATTTAGGTATCTACCTAAATTCCTGAAATGATGCCGTGCCCAAATTATTTTGTTACGTGGCACCAATGGCACGCGTGCCAGTGGTTCGCCACCCCTGCACTAAGGACTCATACTTTGTAGGAGTCTGGAGTCTAGGACAGTGAACGAGACACAATAGAAGTTTATGGTTATGACGGCTATGGCTGTTTAATGTCCTTGAAAGTGTTAGCATAATCAGCCTACGACTGGGCCACTGGCCTCCTCTCGGCGAGAGGGAGTGGGGCCGTAATCCACCACGCGGGCCCAATGCGGGCTGGTAGATGTCACATGTATTCGAATTTTTGGTTCTAGGACATGCCGGTTTCCTCACGATGTTTTCCTTCACCGTTTTGAAAGCAGTGCTAATTAAAGAATTTACACAAAGTGAAGCGCCTGTCTTGGTTCGAACCTACGACCTAGAACTCGTAAGTCGTGGTCGTTACCACTGTACCACTCTCCCAATAACACATTCCTCGATCGAATCCATGACCCCACGCTAAAAAGTCGCGCTTCCGGCTGCTAGACCAACAAGGCAGTCGGTTAGAAAATACTTTATTCTAAATCTCATCCCATAGACCTCCTCCTTTCAAAATATGAGAGTATTTTTTTCCCCCTCAGATGAAAATCCGCGGCGGCTCAATACAAGCCAATCAGATCCTGCTCGCTAACCACCCGAAGGCAGGAGGCTCTCATCTGCCTGACCTGACTGTCATCACGCCTGTGTTCTGGGAGTAAGTTCACAAGTTCTTTGTTGGGAATCATTTATTCGACAGTAAGACGGAAGCCGTAGCCGCATGTTTGTGTATGTGAATTAATATCGCTCATACGCCGCACCGTCGCTCGTTGGAGCTCGTGGCTAAGTAATAACAGTCGCACGGGTCGATCCATCAGGTTAAGCTGCGCTTGCCGGGGTTGGTCTCTGGATGGGTGATCATCTTTTCATACTGAGACTCCTCCGTGCCTCGGAAAGCACGTTAAGCCGTTGGTCCCGGCTGTCATTCGTGGATCTTTGACAGTCGTTACGGGTCGTCAGAAGCCCGAAAGTCTGACAACCAGTCTTACCAAGGGGTATCGTATTACCCAGTAACTGGGTTGTGGAGGTCAGATAAGCAGTCGCTCCATGTGAAATGAAATACTGGTATTCAGCCGCATCCGGTTAGACTGGAAGCCGACCCCAACATAGTTGAGAAAAGGCTACGCAGATTGATTGATTGACGCCGCACCGTCGCCATCTAGATGCTGCATCGCCGCCGCGCAGCCATTTTGTGTCTGATGATCAAGCCTCAGTATCACGGCGCTTGCGCTGGTGTACATACGTACATTTCGATAAAGAAATCATTAAAATGGAAGAGTTCGATTATGAGTGGAAGATATCAATATTAAAATGAAAAGCAGACGTCTTTACAGTTTCGTTGGCAATGCTTTACTGAACTGTGATCGTTGCTTTACTATTTTAACTCGGCATCAATGTTGTGTACCTACACGCGGTTCCAGTGCGGCGCATGCGCGATATTCATTCGTATACACAATCATGTGGTCTGTGCAGCTCTGGCGCCATTTACAGGAAGCCTTATCGGTCCTACAAATGTCCAGACCCTATGAAATTCAATACTTTCTTTAATAAGTTTTGTGTGACCCACCAATTTCTACTAAAATCGAATTAAGTGTAAGTTTAAGTCTCGCACATTTTCGTTGTTTGTCTGGTTGAACGCCCTAATCTCAGGAACTGGTGGTTTGAATTGAAAAATTATTTTAGTGTTGGATAGCCCATTTATGTAGGAAGGCTATATAGACGACTAGCAGGAGCGGAGCATCAATGAAAAATGTTGCAAAGATGGGGTAAATTTTGAGAGTTTCCGTTGCGTGCGCTGCGTAAACATTTAAAGTTACGCAACAATCATGTATGACGGAATTGTTCTTCTTAAACAGTTCTAAAAAAAAGTCCGCGATAGCATATGTCTATCTTTTAAGGTTGGCTCACTATAACTTTTTTTATGGTAATCAAATTATATACTGTTTTTTTTTTTGTTTATTTGAAAGCGCTAATCTGTGGAACTACCATTCGGAATTGAAAACTTCTTTTGCATTTGATACCCTTATTCAAGAGGAAGGATATAGATTATTTAATATCACATAACTCAGGGGCCAAGCAAAGAGAAAAAAAGTCAGAAAGAACGCTAAGCGAAAACAAAGTACTCGTAATCGCGCGGGCTGAGTGCGCTATGCGTTGCGACGGGGTGGGTCGGAGAAACAAGAAATTTTACGCGGACGAAGTCGGGGGCAGAAGCTAGTTAGAGATATGAATATACTGTGTGAGTGATCATACGATAACGCAGTTGACAAGTATAAAGGTGGGTTTAGACCAAACGAACATACAACTAGAACAATAGCATTCTGTTCTTGTTATTCTCCACATTTTAGTATGGATTTCATTCGTTGGTCTATTCATATACAGGTCATCATCATTTCAGTCGAATGACTTCCACTGTTGGACATAGGTTCCCTGTCTACATAAGTAAAAACAGGTGTGCGGTCGGAGGACCCCAGTGTTTATTTAAGACAAAAACAAAATTTTCACAGGCGCCACCTTGGATTTACATTTTGACCTCACTATCGACTTTATAGCACCCTCGAAATCTATGAAAACGTCATACATGACGAAGAATTTGAAAAATTTCACAGCCGCCATCTTAGATTTTCATTTAGACTTCACTGTCGGCTTTAACACCCTCAAAAACCATGAAAACGATACCCATGATCAAAACATTGAAAATATTCGCAAAGGCCATCTTGGATTTTTATTTTGACCAAATTCACACTTCGTCTCTCTCCCGACAGAGAGAGAGAGAAAGCGTGTGAATTCGAAAGAAGAAAGTCGCATGGAGGGGGCATAACGTGTATGAAGTATGAACACTTTTAAAGTATGAACGCGCTTTTTCGTTACGTGACGATTTCTACCAGACAACTCCTACCGCAAGCCGCGTTAAAAAACTTCGTTCCAAAAATAATTTGGTAGAGTGGGGACAGAATGAGCATTCGCTCGTTTGGTTTAAATTAAACTGACCTTAATATAACCGCTTTTTTTTTCAACGACAAAATTCGATAATTAGTCATGCATTTAAATTTTAAACCGAGAACTAAATCCAAGAACACTACTACTTTATTTATCCAAGAACATAAAAGCCACATGAGGTGCTCTCGTAATTTTCAACAGCTATCTTTACACTTGGCCATATACTACAACCTAGTCGTTCTTAGGTCCCAACCCCGCCCCGTCTTCTACGTGGCGTCCCGTGGCCACCACGCGGACATAGGCGGGCTCACGCCGGGCTCCATGCCGCCGCACTCTGTGAGCCTGGCGCAAGAAGGAGCCGCTTTCAAGTCCACTGTGTTAGTGGAGGGAGGAGTGTTCAATGAGGAGCTGATTACTGAAGGTATGTAGGATAGGAATATGGTGCATATTAAATTCCATTTGGGTTCTTTTTACCAATAAATAAGAAAAGTAACAGTTAAAGGTTCCCTCGTGCAGAGACGATTCTAGCTACAGCACTAAAAAATCTTCAACTAATAAATGTGTTGTCATTGGATCAGAACTTGATTAAAAAGTTTCAACCTGATGGCCGAAGAGGAAGATGTCTAAATATAGCTTGCAAGATTTGACCCTTACATAGTAGTCTTGTTCTTCTTCATGACGTCACAATAATTCAAAACTTACATACTAGTGAACAGAGCAGTGGTGGCCTAGTGGTAAGTGTAGGTCGGTGGTTCGAACCCTGACAGGCCTTTTACTATATGTAATTCATTTATTTCATCACTATTGCTCTCAAAACGGTGAAGGAAACCGGCATGTTCTAGAACCAAAAATTCGAAGACATGTGACATTTACCAACCCGAACTGGTAGGGTTCCCAACTCAGTTGATCAGAAATCCTGAAGGCTAAAAAAAGAAACAAATATTTTTTTTTTTTAATTTAAAGTTGTATTTCTTTTTACACTGCGAGCAGCTTGTGCTTTTGATTAGATAAGATAAAATCATATAATTATTTACTTGTTTCAAATTTGAAATTTGAGCACACCTGTATTTCAGATTTTACATTCATATTCATATTCATTTATTCATGAAATATAAGCTTAAAAGTTTACACCAAATCGCTTATATCTATGCTAATTCTACAAAATTACATTAAACATTTTAATTAAAACATCTTCGAATAATTAATTAATATAAAAACATACACACAACTAATAAATACAAAAACAAAACGGAGTAACATAAACATTTGTAAACAAAAAACATTATTTCTTCATATAACACAATTATTTCTTCATATAACACAATTATTTCTTCATATTTAAATATACATGTTTAGCGATTGTCCATTGAGAGTCAAAAAATAAATCCGCCTCAGGAATATATTTTAGAAAGTATTTATTAACTTAATTGCTCTAGCAGTGGGAGTGTTGTTGGTTCGGGGAGCACGCCATGTAATGTAGGCGTTCATGCGTTTCATTCAACCGATTGCGACTTTTCGACCACAGTTCGTTTACTACGCTGAAAACACGTTCAGCGGCGGCGTTTGCAATAGGGATCGAGAGAATTAATGTAACAAATTTTTACCGGGAGATTTTAGCTTTGTTCCTGGATCCGGGAGATTTTGAAATCTAATGTCCTTTTTCCGGGAGAATCCCGGAATTCCGGGAGAATTGGCAAGCGTACGCACTGGCCCCGCGTGGTGGAGAACAGCTCACTCCCTCTCATAGAGAGGAGGCCTGCAATGGGAACATTATATACTGATACTAGTGAGCAACTAATTCACTGAACTGACTCGCGAACTGGCCTCTTGTCAAACACACATGTTATCATCACGACACAATGGGAAACTTGTTACTTTTAAATTGACTACATTATTTTGTTATGATTTGTTACAGAACTGATGAAGCCTGGCAAGGTGCCCGGATGTTCAGGCACGAGGAACTTAGCTGATAATTTATCAGATTTGAAGGCACAAGTTGCTGCTAATCAAAGGGTATGTGTTTACGTAATAAAATATAAATCTTATGATTATCTATATTAAAATGAATCGCCGAAATGTATGTACGCGCATAACTTCGGAACGACTGCACCAAATTGGATTTTTTTTTGTTGTGTTTGTAATTGTCAGGACAAGGTTTGTATGAAAGAAAATGTTTGAAAAGTTGCGAAAATTGGAAAATTCGGAAAAACTGAAAGTGCATTTTGTATGAATTATTGAAATTTTGACAACGTTTGTCGGCTCAGCTAGTTTTTTATATATTCAGATGCGTTTTTGTGATCAGACTATAAAGCGAAATGAATGAGACTTAGGCAATTATTATTCTTTGTTCTTTTTTTTTAGGATGTCAATACAAACGTATAGGCGTTTGTATTGACATCCTAAAAAACCCAATCTTTTTAGAAAATATTATCCTATATTAGCAATTTATGAAATCACTGTTATAAAATTCTATGGGGCTTGTGGCTAAGTAGATCGATTGACCAGGTTAAGTTACGCTTACCGCGGTTGGTCCGTGGATGGGTTACCATCTTTAAATACCAAGACCTCTCTATGCCTCGGAATGCACGTTAAGCTGCTGGTCCTGGCTGTCATTCGTGGATCTTTGACCGTCGTTACGGGACGACAGAATCCCGTAAGACTGACAGCCAGTCTTACCAAGGGGTATCGTATTACCCTGTAATTGGGTTGTGGAGGTCAGATAGGCAGTCGCTTCATGTAAAATACTGGTATCTAGCTGCATCCGGAAAGACTAGAAGCCGACCCCAACATAGTTGGGAAAAGGCTAGGCAGATGATGACAGATGATGGAGGTATGTTCTTTTTGTAGGGTATCCAGTTGGTCGGCGATCTGATCGGTGAATATGGACTGGAAGTGACGCAAGCTTACATGACGCACATACAGAATAACGCTGAGTTGGCTGTAAGAGATATGTTGAAGGTAATACGCACTATTTGACTAATTTATAATGTAAATGCACAGTCATTCTACTACTTATGTATCAAATTATATCCCAAACCGGAGACAAATACGTGTGAGCACGTATTGCTCTACAAAACTCTTGCGTTGACCGACTGTAAGGACTTGATTAATTCATAGATCCTTATAGATCCTAGTCTACAAAATATTGTCGAACCTTCAATAATTTGTAGCGAATAATTTGCAAACTAAATTAATAATTATTGCTGACGGGCGCCAACCATCACCTCTTAAGCAGTATTTATTTAATGTTACTTTAGTGTGAGAAAGAGAACGAGCTGTACAGGACGTCTTTGCAAACTAATTTAATAATTATTGCTGACGGGGGCCAACCATCACCTCTTAGGCAGAATTAATTTAATGTTACTTTAGTGTGAGAAAGAGATCGAGCTATACAGGACGTCTTTGCAAACTAATTTAATAATTATTGCTGACGGGGGCCAACCATCACCTCTTACGCAGTATTTATTTAATGTTACTTTAGTGTGAGAAAGAGATCGAGCTATACAGGACGTCTTTGCAAACTAATTTAATAATTATTGCTGACGGGGGCCAACCATCACCTCTTAAGCAGAATTAATTTAATGTTACTTTAGTGTGAGAAAAAGATCGAGCTATACAGGACGTCTTTGCAAACTAAATTAATAATTATTGCTGACGGGGGCCAACCATCACCTCTTAAGCAGTATTAATTTAATGTTACTTTAGTGTGAGAAAGAGATCGAGCTATACAGGACGTCTTTGTAAACTAAATTAATAATTATTGCTGACGGGGGCCAACCATCACCTCTTAAGCAGTATTAATTTAATGTTACTTTAGTGTGAGAAAGAGATCGAGCTATACAGGACGTCTTTGCAAACTAATTTAATAATTATTGCTGACGGGGGCCAACCATCACCTCTTAAGCAGTATTAATTTAATGTTACTTTAGTGTGAGAAAGAGATCGAGCTATACAGGACGTCTTTGTAAACTAAATTAATAATTATTGCTGACGGGGGCCAACCATCACCTCTTAAGCAGTATTAATTTAATGTTACTTTAGTGTGAGAAAGAGATCGAGCTATACAGGACGTCTTTGCAAACTAATTTAATAATTATTGCTGACGGGGGCCAACCATCACCTCTTAAGCAGTATTAATTTAATGTTACTTTAGTGTGAGAAAGAGATCGAGCTATACAGGACGTCTTTGCAAACTAATTTAATAATTATTGCTGACGGGGGCCAACCATCACCTCTTAAGCAGTATTAATTTAATGTTACTTTAGTGTGAGAAAGAGATCGAGCTATACAGGACGTCTTTGTAAACTAAATTAATAATTATTGCTGACGGGGGCCAACCATCACCTCTTAAGCAGTATTAATTTAATGTTACTTTAGTGTGAGAAAGAGATCGAGCTATACAGGACGTCTTTGTAAACTAAATTAATAATTATTGCTGACGGGGGCCAACCATCACCTCTTAAGCAGTATTAATTTAATGTTACTTTAGTGTGAGAAAGAGATCGAGCTATACAGGACGTCTTTGCAAACTAATTTAATAATTATTGCTGACGGGGGCCAACCATCACCTCTTAAGCAGTATTAATTTAATGTTACTTTAGTGTGAGAAAGAGATCGAGCTATACAGGACGTCTTTGCAAACTAATTTAATAATTATTGCTGACGGGGGCCAACCATCACCTCTTAAGCAGTATTAATTTAATGTTACTTTAGTGTGAGAAAGAGATCGAGCTATACAGGACGTCTTTGCAAAGTAAATTAATAATTATTGCTGACGGGGGCCAACCATCAATCACCTCTTAAGCAGTATTAATTTAATGTTACTTTAGTGTGAGAAAGAGATCGAGCTATACAGGACGTCTTTGTAAACTAAATTAATAATTATTGCTGACGGGGGCCAACCATCACCTCTTAAGCAGTATTAATTTAATGTTACTTTAGTGTGAGAAAGAGATCGAGCTATACAGGACGTCTTTGTAAACTAAATTAATAATTATTGCTGACGGGGGCCAACCATCACCTCTTAAGCAGTATTAATTTAATGTTACTTTAGTGTGAGAAAGAGATCGAGCTATACAGGACGTCTTTGCAAACTAATTTAATAATTATTGCTGACGGGGGCCAACCATCAATCACCTCTTAAGCAGTATTAATTTAATGTTACTTTAGTGTGAGAAAGAGATCGAGCTATACAGGACGTCTTTGCAAACTAATTTAATAATTATTGCTGACGGGGGCCAACCATCAATCACCTCTTAAGCAGTATTAATTTAATGTTACTTTAGTGTGAGAAAGAGATCGAGCTATACAGGACGTCTTTGTAAACTAAATTAATAATTATTGCTGACGGGGGCCAACCATCACCTCTTAAGCAGTATTAATTTAATGTTACTTTAGTGTGAGAAAGAGATCGAGCTATACAGGACGTCTTTGTAAAATAAATTAATAATTATTGCTGACGGGGGCCAACCATCACCTCTTAAGCAGTATTAATTTAATGTTACTTTAGTGTGAGAAAGAGATCGAGCTATACAGGACGTCTTTGTAAACTAAATTAATAATTATTGCTGACGGGGGCCAACCATCACCTCTTAAGCAGTATTAATTTAATGTTACTTTAGTGTGAGAAAGAGATCGAGCTATACAGGACGTCTTTGTAAACTAAATTAATAATTATTGCTGACGGGGGCCAACCATCACCTCTTAAGCAGAATTAATTTAATGTTACTTTAGTGTGAGAAAGAGATCGAGCTATACAGGACGTCTTTGCAAACTAATTTAATAATTATTGCTGACGGGGGCCAACCATCACCTCTTAAGCAGTATTAATTTAATGTTACTTTAGTGTGAGAAAGAGATCGAGTTATACAGGACGTCTTTGCAAACTAATTTAATAATTATTGCTGACGGGGGCCAACCATCACCTCTTAAGCAGTATTAATTTAATGTTACTTTAGTGTGAGAAAGAGATCGAGCTATACAGGACGTCTTTGTAAACTAAATTAATAATTATTGCTGACGGGGGCCAACCATCACCTCTTAAGCAGTATTAATTTAATGTTACTTTAGTGTGAGAAAGAGATCGAGCTATACAGGACGTCTTTGCAAACTAATTTAATAATTATTGCTGACGGGGGCCAACCATCACCTCTTAAGCAGTATTAATTTAATGTTACTTTAGTGTGAGAAAGAGATCGAGCTATACAGGACGTCTTTGCAAACTAATTTAATAATTATTGCTGACGGGGGCCAACCATCACCTCTTAAGCAGTATTAATTTAATGTTACTTTAGTGTGAGAAAGAGATCGAGCTATACAGGACGTCTTTGCAAACTAATTTAATAATTATTGCTGACGGGGGCCAACCATCACCTCTTAAGCAGTATTAATTTAATGTTACTTTAGTGTGAGAAAGAGATCGAGCTATACAGGACGTCTTTGCAAACTAAATTAATAATTATTGCTGACGGGGGCCAACCATCAATCACCTCTTAAGCAGTATTAATTTAATGTTACTTTAGTGTGAGAAAGAGATCGAGCTATACAGGACGTCTTTGTAAACTAAATTAATAATTATTGCTGACGGGGGCCAACCATCACCTCTTAAGCAGTATTAATTTAATGTTACTTTAGTGTGAGAAAGAGATCGAGCTATACAGGACGTCTTTGTAAACTAAATTAATAATTATTGCTGACGGGGGCCAACCATCACCTCTTAAGCAGTATTAATTTAATGTTACTTTAGTGTGAGAAAGAGATCGAGCTATACAGGACGTCTTTGCAAACTAATTTAATAATTATTGCTGACGGGGGCCAACCATCAATCACCTCTTAAGCAGTATTAATTTAATGTTACTTTAGTGTGAGAAAGAGATCGAGCTATACAGGACGTCTTTGTAAACTAAATTAATAATTATTGCTGACGGGGGCCAACCATCACCTCTTAAGCAGTATTAATTTAATGTTACTTTAGTGTGAGAAAGAGATCGAGCTATACAGGACGTCTTTGCAAACTAATTTAATAATTATTGCTGACGGGGGCCAACCATCACCTCTTAAGCAGTATTAATTTAATGTTACTTTAGTGTGAGAAAGAGATCGAGCTATACAGGACGTCTTTGCAAACTAATTTAATAATTATTGCTGACGGGGGCCAACCATCACCTCTTAAGCAGTATTAATTTAATGTTACTTTAGTGTGAGAAAGAGATCGAGCTATACAGGACGTCTTTGCAAACTAATTTAATAATTATTGCTGACGGGGGCCAACCATCACCTCTTAAGCAGTATTAATTTAATGTTACTTTAGTGTGAGAAAGAGATCGAGCTATACGGGACGTCTTTGTAAACTAAATTAATAATTATTGCTGACGGGGGCCAACCATCACCTCTTAAGCAGTATTAATTTAATGTTACTTTAGTGTGAGAAAGAGATCGAGCTATACAGGACGTCTTTGCAAACTAATTTAATAATTATTGCTGACGGGGGCCAACCATCACCTCTTAAGCAGTATTAATTTAATGTTACTTTAGTGTGAGAAAGAGATCGAGCTATACAGGACGTCTTTGCAAACTAATTTAATAATTATTGCTGACGGGGGCCAACCATCACCTCTTAAGCAGTATTAATTTAATGTTACTTTAGTGTGAGAAAGAGATCGAGCTATACAGGACGTCTTTGCAAACTAAATTAATAATTATTGCTGACGGGGGCCAACCATCAATCACCTCTTAAGCAGTATTAATTTAATGTTACTTTAGTGTGAGAAAGAGATCGAGCTATACAGGACGTCTTTGTAAACTAAATTAATAATTATTGCTGACGGGGGCCAACCATCACCTCTTAAGCAGTATTAATTTAATGTTACTTTAGTGTGAGAAAGAGATCGAGCTATACAGGACGTCTTTGTAAACTAAATTAATAATTATTGCTGACGGGGGCCAACCATCACCTCTTAAGCAGTATTAATTTAATGTTACTTTAGTGTGAGAAAGAGATCGAGCTATACAGGACGTCTTTGCAAACTAATTTAATAATTATTGCTGACGGGGGCCAACCATCACCTCTTAAGCAGTATTAATTTAATGTTACTTTAGTGTGAGAAAGAGATCGAGCTATACAGGACGTCTTTGCAAACTAAATTAATAATTATTGCTGACGGGGGCCAACCATCACCTCTTAAGCAGTATTAATTTAATGTTACTTTAGTGTGAGAAAGAGATCGAGCTATACAGGACGTCTTTGTAAACTAAATTAATAATTATTGCTGACGGGGGCCAACCATCACCTCTTAAGCAGTATTAATTTAATGTTACTTTAGTGTGAGAAAGAGATCGAGCTATACAGGACGTCTTTGCAAACTAATTTAATAATTATTGCTGACGGGGGCCAACCATCAATCACCTCTTAAGCAGTATTAATTTAATGTTACTTTAGTGTGAGAAAGAGATCGAGCTATACAGGACGTCTTTGCAAACTAATTTAATAATTATTGCTGACGGGGGCCAACCATCACCTCTTAAGCAGTATTAATTTAATGTTACTTTAGTGTGAGAAAGAGATCGAGCTATACAGGACGTCTTTGTAAACTAAATTAATAATTATTGCTGACGGGGGCCAACCATCACCTCTTAAGCAGTATTAATTTAATGTTACTTTAGTGTGAGAAAGAGATCGAGCTATACAGGACGTCTTTGTAAACTAAATTAATAATTATTGCTGACGGGGGCCAACCATCACCTCTTAAGCAGTATTAATTTAATGTTACTTTAGTGTGAGAAAGAGATCGAGCTATACAGGACGTCTTTGTAAACTAAATTAATAATTATTGCTGACGGGGGCCAACCATCACCTCTTAAGCAGTATTAATTTAATGTTACTTTAGTGTGAGAAAGAGATCGAGCTATACAGGACGTCTTTGCAAACTAATTTAATAATTATTGCTGACGGGGGCCAACCATCACCTCTTAAGCAGTATTAATTTAATGTTACTTTAGTGTGAGAAAGAGATCGAGCTATACAGGACGTCTTTGCAAACTAATTTAATAATTATTGCTGACGGGGGCCAACCATCACCTCTTAAGCAGTATTAATTTAATGTTACTTTAGTGTGAGAAAGAGATCGAGCTATACAGGACGTCTTTGCAAACTAAATTAATAATTATTGCTGACGGGGGCCAACCATCAATCACCTCTTAAGCAGTATTAATTTAATGTTACTTTAGTGTGAGAAAGAGATCGAGCTATACAGGACGTCTTTGTAAACTAAATTAATAATTATTGCTGACGGGGGCCAACCATCACCTCTTAAGCAGTATTAATTTAATGTTACTTTAGTGTGAGAAAGAGATCGAGCTATACAGGACGTCTTTGTAAACTAAATTAATAATTATTGCTGACGGGGGCCAACCATCACCTCTTAAGCAGTATTAATTTAATGTTACTTTAGTGTGAGAAAGAGATCGAGCTATACAGGACGTCTTTGCAAACTAATTTAATAATTATTGCTGACGGGGGCCAACCATCACCTCTTAAGCAGTATTAATTTAATGTTACTTTAGTGTGAGAAAGAGATCGAGCTATACAGGACGTCTTTGCAAACTAAATTAATAATTATTGCTGACGGGGGCCAACCATCACCTCTTAAGCAGTATTAATTTAATGTTACTTTAGTGTGAGAAAGAGATCGAGCTATACAGGACGTCTTTGTAAACTAAATTAATAATTATTGCTGACGGGGGCCAACCATCACCTCTTAAGCAGTATTAATTTAATGTTACTTTAGTGTGAGAAAGAGATCGAGCTATACAGGACGTCTTTGCAAACTAATTTAATAATTATTGCTGACGGGGGCCAACCATCACCTCTTAAGCAGTATTAATTTAATGTTACTTTAGTGTGAGAAAGAGATCGAGCTATACAGGACGTCTTTGCAAACTAATTTAATAATTATTGCTGACGGGGGCCAACCATCACCTCTTAAGCAGTATTAATTTAATGTTACTTTAGTGTGAGAAAGAGATCGAGCTATACAGGACGTCTTTGCAAACTAAATTAATAATTATTGCTGACGGGGGCCAACCATCAATCACCTCTTAAGCAGTATTAATTTAATGTTACTTTAGTGTGAGAAAGAGATCGAGCTATACAGGACGTCTAGCGAAATAATTTCATCATCTCTCAAAACGGTGAAGACATGTCCTAGAATCAAAAAATCGAAGACATGATAATTTACTACCGTTAATATTTTAACTAAGGTAACCCCCCCCCCCCCCCCCCTTCGGGTCAAAGTATCTATGGGTCTTTGTAACCTGAAAATAAATAGTTTATTATTATTATTATTTATTACAGGAGATAGCACGCAACGCCTTAGATAATACAGGCTCCACCGTGCTAAAAGCTACCGAGTACATGGATAACGGTACACCTATATGTCTCACTGTCACCCTAGATGAGAAGGAGGGCAGCGCTGTCTGTGATTTTACGTGAGTATTAATTGTTTTTTTTTTATTGTATTTTGCTTTGTATTTTAATTAATTGTATTTATTTGTAGTAAGTAATTGTAAATTAGAAGTATAGGTATCCAGGTAGTAGTAACATCACATTGGCGTTATAGCTCATAGGGGTCATAGGGTCTTATTTACATAATTTTGATTATATAAATAAATAAATCTACTAGACACGTACAGTGAATGCTCTCCCCCACAGGCGTGTTATTATCGGTTGATAATATCGGATGTTATTGCGATAATTATCTGTTTTCAGTACATTTTTTTTACCCACATGGTGGTAGATTTGGCTCATGACTCGTTCGACATACGGCAACCTTGTCCGGGCCAGTCTCACTTCAGCTTGGCTGCTTTTTGGGTGACGTCATCGATAGTGTTTAGTAATAACAGCCGCACGGGTCGATCCATCAGGTTAAGCTACGCTTGCCGCGGTTGGTCTGTGGATGGGTGACCATCTTTTCATACCGAGACTCCTCCGTGCCTCGGAAAACACGTTAAGCCGTTGGTCCCGACTGTCATTCGTGGATCTTTGACACTCATTACGGGTCGTCAGAAGCCCGAAAGTTGACAACCAGTCTTACCAAGGGGTATCGTATTACCCAGTAACTGGGTTGTGGAGGTGAGATAGACAGTCGCTCCATGTAAAATACTGGTATTCAGCTGCATCTGGTTAGACTGGAAGCCGACCCCAACATAGATGGGGATAGGCTAGGCAGATTTTGTGTTATTGCGATAATTATCTGTTTTCAGTACATTTTTGTTGACCCACATGGTGGTAGATTTGGCTCATGACTCGTTCGACATACGGCAAACGTTTCCGGTCTAGTCTCACTTCAGCTTGGCTGCTTTTTCAAATTCAAATTCAAATTTATTTATTTTAGGACAACTAAAAAATCCAAAGGTTAGTATACAAACAACTTTAAAAAACTATTGATAGTTCATACACTTACAAATAGACAATCACATACATCTAATCCTCTAAGTACACAAAATACATAAATACCCCTGCGCTGAGACATCCCGCCCCGTCAAGATAACCAATAGGGAGATACCTCCCTAGAGACCACCAAACGAGCGAAATGCCTCAACACAGGTGCACGTACATCCTCAGCTATCGTTTTCAGGATGCTGTGAGACGACTTTTTTCCGAATGACGGCATGAAAACCATCATTCGGTGACGTCATCGATAGTGTTTTTTTTAAAATTAATTTTAAATATTTCTTTATATTACAGCGGCACTGGGGTTGAAGTGTGGGGCAATCTGAATGCTCCGCGCGCCATTACATTGTCTGCCCTCATTTACTGTCTCCGCTGCATGGTGGGACATGACGTGCCTCTGAATCAGGTAATATTTAACTACATACAGCTATAGTGCTCCTCTGCCGAACCCTACGGGGAATGCAGGCGGGATGTTATGTGATGTTGTGGTTTACTTTTTTTTTATAGGTAAGCTGATCTTGGCTGTACATGGCAACAGAAAATAAGTATACAGGATGAAATTGAATTCATCGGCATCCTCTTAAGACGCTACCGAGCGCGCAGTGGCGCCCTCATCGTTTGTTCGGTTATTTCTTTTGCTCCACAACACAATACGTTATTATTATTATAAACAGTAGTTTTATATTGTTAAGTTTTATTGTAATCCTTAAAACGGAAAATGGTGGCCACTTTTTTCCGTTTTAATGATTACAATAAAACTTAACAATATAAAACTACTGTTTGTAATAATAATAACGTATAATCTTGTGGAGTACATCTTAACGTGCTTATTTTCTGCATTTTCTTGTTAAATTAAAAGAAATAACAAAACAAACGATGAGGGCGCCACTGTGCGCTCGGTAGCCTCTTAAGAGGATACCCATGAATTCAATTTCATCCTGTATACTTATTTTCTGGGGTTAGATCTGCTGTTTTGTATGGATCAGAATGTTAGGCCATAAAAAGAATGAATGAAGGGCAATTGCATGCAGCTGAGATGAGAATGCTAAGAGGGATGTGTGGTGTTACGCGAATGGATAGAATAAGAAATGAGTATGTAAGGGAAAGTCTGAAAGTGACACCAGTGACTGAAAAGTTGTGTGGAAATCTGTTGTCATGGTATGGGCATGTGATGCGGAGGAATGAGGAAAATGTCGTCGGGAAAGTTTTAAGTATGAATGTGGAAGGCTATACGGGTAGGGGAAGGCCAAAGAAACGATGGATGGACTGTGTGAAAAATGATATGGCCAAAAAGGAAGTGACTACCGAGATGACGACAAATAGAGAAGTCATCATCATCTTCCTGCCCTTATCCCATGTTACTTGGGGTCGGCGCAACACGTTTTCTTCTTCCATTCTCCCCTGTCAACCGTCACACTTTTCTGTCACTGGCGCCACTTTCAAACTTCGTCTTATATACTCATTTCTTACTTTATCCATTCTCGTCACTCCACACGTCCATCTCAACATTCTCATCTCCGCTGCATGCAATCTTTTTTCATCCGTCTTCTTCTCGGCCCAGCATTCAGACCCATAAAGTACGACAGGCCTTATCACGGACTTATAAATTTTCCCCTTTAACTTGAGGGGCATCCGTGGGTCGCAAGTTGTTCCTGTGACCTGTCGCCATTTCATCCATCCTAAGTTGATCCGGTGCGTTACGTCTCGGTCTACTTCGCCATCTCCTTGGACAAGCGACCCGAGGTACCGAAAGTCGGAACAGATCGGTAAGGGCGTTCCGGCGAGAGATATGGGCACAGGACTGGAGAGACCGCCGAAATCATAAAACAGATAGACAAATAGAGAAGTATGGAAGAAAAATATGTGTTGCGCCGACCCCAAATAAATTGGGGTAAGGACAGGAAAATGATGATATTTATTTTCTCTGTTAGCCATGTTCATTTACCATGTTAGCCCTATCTAGTTACACTCGTTTTAAAACCAGGTTTATTTCCGTTGTAAGTATTTTTTCCAACCTTAACCTGAATTATTGTGCAACCCCGCCTATCTCCTGGTAAACCGTCTTTTCCTCTGTTAAGCCTTAGTCCGTTTAGCCAACTGTGTTCTGGAAAAGAAGATCTACTGCTGTGAACGCGTACGATTAACCCTGTCTTTTCCCCCCGCTAGCCCTACTGTGTTCTGGGAAATCATTTTGACACGACTGCCCCAAAAAAGGAGTGTAATGTTTTCAGGGTTCATGTATGTATGTATGCATGTAAGTTTCTTTAATCCACCATAACTTCTAAATGCACAGATTTGGATGTATGGGGTATCGTTAGAATCTTTAAATAATTCGGAGTAACCCTGGCTGTATTTAAAAAAAAATCAAAATGGCGGCAGTATCGCTCCATTTTCAAATTTGAAAAATGATTCTTCAATTAGTATAATATGCGTATCAATATGATCAAATTGAAGGCTTTGATGAGCACATTCCAAAAAAATACTTGTCCCTATAATGTTTTTAAATTATTTATTTTTATTTAATAAAAATAAATAATTTAAAAAAATTAAAAATACGGCTGCCCCGCCATAAAAAACACACCAAAAAGTAAAAAAAAAAGTTGTATTAGTTTATCTGTATACAAAGCGAACGGTATATAAAATTGGCATTGCAGTCGCGGGAACTCTTACATTAAAAAGTGTTCCACAGAACGGTCCCCCGACAGCCATTTTATTTATGTGTTTAGTCAGGGAGTAAATGAGTGATCTTTCGCTTTGTATACAGATTAACTTATAACTTGTTTGTTTTACTTTTTAGTTCATTTTTTGGCAGCACAGTCGTATTTTTTTTTGCAAATGTTTCTGATGTATATTTTGACACAAATACCTACCTCTAATCATTGCAGTATTCCAATTGCATAATATTCTCCTATTTTCATTACAGGGCTGCCTAAACCCAGTGAAGGTGATAATTCCAGAGGGTTCCATACTAGACCCGTCGGAGGACGCCGCTGTGGTCGGCGGTAACGTACTCACATCACAGAGAATCGTAGATGTTGTGCTGAAGGCATTCCAGGTACGTCTGTTTAGAAGTTAATGAGTTAATCGTTATTCATGAAAATCTAGCGAGCCGCCCATACTTCGCACGGATACAATCTACAGATAGTGATTCCGAAAGGTTTATGAGTATCAATCTGCCTAGCCTTTTCCCAACTATGTTGTGGTCGGCTTCCAGTCTAACCGGATGCAGCTGAATACCAGTATTTTACATGGAGCGATTGCCTATCAAAATCATAATCAAAATCAATAGTTATTCAAACTAGGCAGAGAATCAGCACTTTTCGAACGTCAAAATTACATAAGACAGTCCCCCAAAACGCCCGCCCTTCGCCACTTCCTAGTGCTTTAGCTGGGGAGAAGAAGTGGCGCAAAAAACTCCCCAGCAGCACAGCTGTCTGTTCAGTTAAATAAAAATAAAAAATCTGCACAACACTGCGCAAATTACATGTAAGTACATTACGCAACACAAACATTAAATTTAATTTAATTATTTGCAATAAGTCAGCAACCACACGCCAATATACCAAAAAAAAAGAAAAAAAAATCGAAAACTATACTCAAGCAGAAACAAAAATACAAAACTAAAAAACGTAAGCAGAACTTTATAAATAAACAACGAGTTAAATTACTAATAACAAAACAAAACCAAGGTCAGCAAGACGACCACAACTGACTTACCCAGTAAGTGAGTTGTGGTCGTCTAACACGATATCCCTTGGTAAGACTGGTTGTCAGACTTTCGGGCTTCTGACGACCAGTAACGACTGTCAAAGGTTCAAAATAATATCTGGGACCAGAGGCTTAACGTGCTTTCCGAGGCACGGAGGGATCGCGGTATGTAAAGATCAATATTACACTTAGTCACAGTACAGAAATGTATCGATGTTTTGAAATACCGTCAGCGTAGCCGTGCGAAGCAGGAGCGGGTCGCTAGCCTACACAACATCTATATACAAGATTATATTTATTTTGTAAAACATGGGTACAGTATGAGGTCGCTACATGTTTTGCCATTTATGGCGTACAAAATTAGTCGCACTATTTATTTTATTTTTGATTTATTTATTTCCCAAAAGCAGTGCTTTACATTTCCTTTCCTTTCCTACCTTAACAGATAGATTTACATTCAAAAACAGAAGACGCAAAGGAAGCATTTTGCTTATGGACTCCACACTAGGTCGAGCCTGTCTCGTGGAGTCCACGGGTGATATTACCAAATAGCGAATAATAATAATAATAATAGCAAATACGGGTGATATAAACAACATCTATAAAAATAATAAATAAATCATTTATTTTCAGGTTACAAAGACCCATAGATAAATACCTTAACCTAACTATACACGTAATAAGAATTGTGTTAGTAAATAAAACTTAGTGTAGTATCACTTGGTTGCAATAAATCTTTGTGCGTCCCGGTGGCACTGGTTCACGAAAGCGGCGGAATACCACATCCTGAGGCCAAAAGCTTTCTAATACCACAATAAACCACAACTACTTTTTTTTTGTGATGGGTTTGCTCTTGAGTCCAGTCTAGGTCAGAGGTGACAAAGACAAAGTCGACGATGGAGTGAGCTTACCCAGAAGAAGCCTGTTCACTCTCACTTTGAAGAGATTGGGGTTGTATACGTTCGGAAACACAGCTCCACTCTTTTGCTGTGCGCATTATAAAAGACATTTGGAAGCGCTTAGTGCGAATTGGTGGAATAGCAACCAGGTAGGGATGGTAACTGCAGTGCGTCTAGATGTCCGATGGTAGAAGGGAGCCGGTGGGATGAGGTCGTGGAGTTCTCGGGCACACTCTCCGAAGTACAATCTGTAGAAGACCGACAAGCAGGCAACCTTGCGGCGATGAGCCAAGCTATGAAGCTTGGCATCCACCAGTTTTACATCGCCAATGAGCCTCTTAGCTCTGCGTTCCACCGAGTCAAACGCGGCTAGTTGGTACTTAGCTGATCCATCCCAAAGGTGGCTGCAATACTCCATGCAGGATCGGACTTGCGCTTAAAAGCTGTCCAGGCGTAAAGTATCGCTTCACCCTATTCAGGATGCCCAGTTTCAATAAATCAGTTCACTATCAGCACTTAATATTACCACATATAACATATATAATAACATCTGTATAAATAAATAAAACTGAAGTGTCCGTTTGTAATGTCAAAATAACAGCTTTTTACACCCTGTATATTTTCATATTTATTTATTTATTAATCACAGAATCCACAGCTTTTAAAAATACCTTAACACACTTATTTTACTAGTATTACAGCCAATTACGGATTCACAATTTAATTACTATACAAAGAAGAAATAGCAACAGAAACTTAGAAAACTAAACAATATTATAGGACTCGTGTGAGGTGTTAGGAAGTGTGCAAGAGGAGTAGTGTGTGAGTGTGTGTGTATATTGTATTATGCGTTTCAAATGAGAAGACAGTCGACTACCCTCCCAGTATGCTACTCGTACAATCGGTGTATTTTCATATGTAATTAAACATATGAAAATATACAGGGTGTAAGTGTAAACAGTGGCAACCTTTTAAGGGGTCATTGTACTGATCATTATGAACAACTTTTATTATGGGACGTAACCTGAAATCGCTAAAAAAATCAGCTGTTCCCTACATTTTTGTTCGTATAACTCGTCGAAATGTAGTGAGCAGCTGATTTTTTTTCGTGATTTTGGTTTCGTCCCATAGTAAGTCGTTTGTTATCATGAGTGTAAGTATTGGTCACTAATTACCAGTCACCCTATATACGGCACAAAAACAATTTTTAATATATTTTTTTTTGTCTGTCTCTCTGTTTGTTCCTGATAATCTCCGAGACGGCTGGACCGATTTTAACGCGACATTCACTGGCAGATAGTTGATGCTATAACGAGTAACTTTGGCTACTTTAATTTTAGAAAAAAAAAATAGAGTTCCGCGCAAAAACTTAACACCTATGAAATTGTGAATAAAATATAATTAAAATAGGGAAGCATTGACTTCCACGCGGGCGAAGCCACGGGCAATACCTAGTTAATAAAAAATGTAATCTTAATTGTCTTTATCAACGGTGCGGTTTAAAAGAAAATGTAGTGACAAAAATTGAAAAGAGTATGCTTAGATGGTTTGGTCATGTTGAGAGGGTGAATGAAAGACGACTAACAAAAGGTCTACCAAGACCACAACTAACCAGGCTGATGTGAGTGGAAATGCCGGGAGGAGACGCTCTAGGAAGACATATAGTGACCTAATTGGTGATGTTCTTCAGAAAGGTCAGGTGCGCAGTATTCGCAACAGCGTGCGTGTATGACCAGATGTATGAAATAAAAATCTGTCAGGCAGGGTGACATACCAAAATTTTCCGTTTTTTTCAATTTTAATGTATGTATTCATTTAAAAAATCATCAAGTCTCAAAAATTGCAAAGAATGTGCGCAATATGGAGTTATAGAATTATGGAGAAATGTTTTGACGCTGCGTGAGCGTGCGTGATCCATCGCCGCCCGCTCGATGTCCACCGCGCACAGGATGGATGGAAAGCAGCACATGAAGAAATTTTTTGCTCTGTTGGTGTAATTGCTGTATGGCGTTCCAGTGAGTGGATAAATAAGTAAATATATGAACGTAAACGAGGCAAAATGAGTATGTAAGGACCGTAGCAGGTGGCGTTCTGTAGTTTCTGCCTACCCCCATATGAAGAAGGCGTGCGAGTTTATGTTTATGTGTTGTCTTTATCACTTTTGTTTCACGACATATCGCACGCTTAATAATAAACTGACGTAACTAAAAAAAATCTGTTTTTCGGGAAATCGTAGGTATATAATATTTTGGCAATCATGACTTTTCTTACATAATGGCTTATAACTCACTCAAAAATCATAATAATAATAATGAAATCATTTATTGTAGGAATAATTAATTAATGAACTGATTTATTGATACAGAAATGAAATTTTGAAGAAATATTGTTTTTTTTTTTTTGATCATGTTTTTAACGTTTAAAAATTATGTTTATGACTTAAGAGCCCCACGAAGCTTGCGTAGTTCATACAAACGAAATACCAAAATAATTTATAAATCAAACATATTCTTAAGGTAGTGTGTGTTTATTCCGATTGGATTACAGAATATCTAGGTTCCCAAACACATATTTTGAAAGTACACTGATTTGAAGACGAGATATGAGGAATTTAAAATTTCTATAGAAAACTTATTTTTCTCATATTTTCTGTTTAAGTCAACGTTCTTATTTAATATACAGGGTTATTGGTAAAACACCAACAACCTCTTAAGGGGTCATTGTACTCATCATTATGAACAACTTTTACTATGGGACCAAACCTGAAAAAAACAGCTGTTCAGTACATTTTGACGAATTATGCGAACTTAAATGTATTGAAGAGCTGATTTTTTTTTCGCGATTACAGGTTTGGTGCCATAGTAAAAGTTGTTCATAATGATGAGTACAATGACCCCTTAAGAGGTTGTTGGTGTTTTACCAATAACCATGTATATTTGGGAACCGAGATATTCTGTAATCCAATCGGAATAAATACACACTACCTTTAAAATATGTTTGATTTACAAATTATTTTGGTATTTCGTTTGTATGAACTACGCATGTTCCGGGGGCGTTTTAAATCTGGAACTTACCTAAGTTTGGACGTTTATTATTAAGCGTGCGATATTATAACGAGTTATTTTTGACGTCGCATTTTGTATCAGGTGTGTGCAGCGTCTCAAGGTTGCATGAACAACCTAACGTTGGGTGAAGAAGATTGGGGCTACTATGAAACTGTTGCGGGCGGCAGTGGTGCTGTAAGTATATTGAATTTGTATATTTACCCCCTTATTTATAAGTTCAGTCATGATTAGTGTCTCTTTAACTATACATTGTTGACGTATAAACGTCTCTTAACCTTAAGAGACCCGAAAACGTTAAGTACTTTTAACTACAATGTTAAGTTTGTTCTTTTCTTTATTTGAGATGGGTTTGCTCTTGACTGTAGTCTAGGTGACAGAGACAAAGTCTACGATTGAGTGAGCTTACCCAGACGAAGCTTGTTCACTCTCACTTTGAAGAGATTCAGGTGGTATGCGTTCGTGAACACAGACGCAGGTAGTGAGTTCCACTCTTTTGCCGTGCGCAATATGAAGGATGTTTGGCGCTTAGCGCGAATTGGTTGAATAGCAACTAGGTAGGGATGGTGACTGGCAGTGCGATTAGATGTCGGATGGTAGAAGGCGGCAGGTGAAATGAGATCGTGGAGTTCTTGGGCACACTCACCGAAGTACTATCTGTAGAAGACCGACAAGCAGGCAACCTTGCGGCGATGAGCCTCTTAGCTATTCGTTCCACCGATTCAAGCGGGGCTAGTTGGTATTTAGCTGATCCATCCCAAAGGTGGCTGCAATACTCCATGCAGGATCACTACTACACTGTTAAGAACTACATTGTTAAGTTTATTCTTAAAATAAATTCATACCAACTACGGAACCCTCCATTTTGCATGGTCCGACATGCACTTGGCCGGTTTTGTTTACAGTATCCGTCTAGCCTCAATGCCATTGAAGGCGCATTATTAATTTCCTAAATCCTTCCCAGGGTCCCGGCTGGCACGGTTGCGGAGGTGTGCACACGCACATGACGAACACTCGCATCACCGACGTTGAGATCGTTGAGCGACGCTACCCCATGCTCGTCACCAAGTTCTCGCTAAGACCCGGCTCGGGTGGCAAAGGTATTTTCAATATTAAAGAAGCTATATTTTTAGGCTGTTCTCCCCTTTTGCTAGTGTGTTGCGGTTTTCTTAAGTCTGATCTACCTATAAACTTACCAGTGGAAACCGAAGCTAGAGCAAGACAATTCAATACTAGGCCCATTGAGACCAAGGCAAATATTCTAAGGCCGTTTGAAGGAACTTCGTCGACTCATACTCGACTCAGGTCGCCATAACAACAGCCGCAGAAACGCCCCGTTATTGGTATTGTTAGGGTCAAGCCACATCTGTCAGTGGCTTGATCCTTAGGGCGACTTGCAGCTATTACTTTCATCTCGATTTAAACTCGTCTTAGGCTTAAACTTAATTTAACGTGTCATCGACTTAAGGTTAACGTTTTAACGGCAATAAAGATCACTGTGATTTTGACAGACTTGTCAATGGTAGCAACCTAAAAGCAACCTTATTGCATCGATAATAAAGATCACTGTGATTTTGACAGACTTGTCAATGGTAGCAACCTTAAAGCAACCTTATTGCATCGATAATAAAGATCACTGTGATTTTGACAGACTTGTCAATGGTAGCAACCTAAAAGCAACCTTATTGCATCGATAATAAAGATAACTGTGATTTAGACAGACTTGTCAATGGTAGCAACCTAAAAGTAACCTTATTGCATAGATAAAAAAGATCACTGTGATTTTGACAGACTTATCAATAGTAGCAACCTAAAAGCAACCTTATTGCATCGATAGTAAAAATCACTGTCATTTTGACAGACTTGTCAATGGTAGCAACCTAAAAGTAACCTTATTGCATAGATAATAAAGATCACTGTGATTTTGACAAACTTGTCAAGGGTAGCAACCTAAAAGCAACCTTATTGCATCGATAATAAAAATCACTGTGATTTTGACAGACTTGTCAATGGTAGCAACCCAATAGCAACTTTATTGCAACGAAAATAAAGATCACTTATTTTAACAGACCTGTCAATGGTAGCAACCCAATAGCAACTTTATTGCAACTACAATAAAAATCACTGAATTTGACAGATTTTTCAATGGTAGCAACCTAAAAACAACCTTATTGCATCGACAATGAAGATCACTGTGATTTTGACAGACTTGTCAATCGTAGCAACCTAAAAGCAACCTTATTGCACCGACAATAAAGATCACTGTGATTTTGGCAGCATGGCGGCGCTGGCGACCTGATTAATCAAATGAGTGACTAACGTATTTCCGCCATGTATAATAAGTTAATAATATTAATATTAAACTTATAATGGTTGATCTTTTACCGTCTTCAAAAAATTAGGGTATAATAGGTGAACGGAGTAGAAGCCTATGGCAAACCTAGTTCAAAAAAAAAAAATCGAAATTCAAATCATACGCACTCCGCAGGGTTCATAGTGCGTGTGATTTTATTTCGATATTTTTTAACGATCTATAAAGTTTTTTCAAAATTTCTATTTTTATTGTTCTAGTTTACTGATAGAGCAATTTATGTCTAAGCCATTGAAAAAACAAAATTTAAAAAAAAATCTAGGTACGCCAAAGGCTTCTACTCCGTTCACCTTGTACCCTATTTTTTTCAAGACTAAAAAAAAACATCCAGTATATAATAAAGAATTATCGATGTTTTGTCAAGTCGTCAAAGCTGTGCGAGGCACGGGCGGGTCGCCCGTGCCTCGCACAGCTTGACGACAGCTTTGACGACTTGTTTTATTGCTTGTTTTATTTTATTATTTTGATTTTATTTACTTTGTAAAGTATTATATTATTTTAATTATTGTGAATGTGAAGACTATGTAAGTCATTGCATTTTTTGTTTGTTTTATTTTTTCTCACAGTTATTTTTAATCATGGTCTGGCAGTTTGAGTAATCTATGCGGCCTACCCCAATGTCCTTTCTTTGGTATTGTTCGTCGAATCGTTGAGCTCCTTAAGTTCTGAGTTGAGCTGCGCGATTACTGACAAATGCGTGCACTGACTGGACAGGTCCACTCAATCTGTGTGGTTCTTTCCTCAAAAGACCATTTCAGACAGCAATCTACATGATCTTCACATGAAGTGACCAAAATTATGTCTGGACTTTATAAGAGACTGTGACCTCTGAGTTTGTTTCGGCCTTTCTTCTCAGAGTAGTCAGATAGGAAACGCCGACCTCATGTAGTTTAAAAAAAAAACATGATTGACTTCAGAAATAAAATCATTTATAAAATAAATAATCATTAGTAAAATATACATAATTGTTACAGGTCGTTGGAACGGCGGAGATGGCGTATCTAGAGAGCTAGTATTCCGCCGCAGCGTGCAGCTGTCCGTGCTAACTGAGCGCAGATCCTTCCAGCCTTATGGCATGAATGGTAAATAAATACCCAATTATCTATACGTCATCCCCACACCGTTGGGCAAAAGCTAACCGCATGGTTAGCTTTTTCCCAACGGTGTGGGGGTCGACTTCCAGTCTAACCGGATGCAGCTGAATACCCGTATTTTACATGGAGCGACTGCCTATCTAACCTCCACAACCCAGTTACTGGGTAATACGATACCCCTTGGTAAGACTGGTTGTCAGACTTTCGGGCTTCTGACGACCAGTAACGACTGTCAAAGATCCACGAATGACAGGCGGAACCAACGGCTTAACGTGGTTTCCGAGGCACGGAGGGGTCTTTGTATGTAAAGATGGTTACCCATCCATGGACTGACCGCGTTAAGCGTAGTTTAACAGTCTGAAAACCAGTCTTACCAACCCAGTTACCAGTATTACCTGGTAACTGGGTTGTGGAGGTCAGATAGGCAGTCGCTCCATATAAAATATTGGTATTCAGCTGCATCCGGTGAGACTGCAAGCCGACCCCAACACAGTTGGGAAAGCGTTAGGCAGATGATGTCTAGTTCGAATATTGGTGTATTTTTCGGGGCTACATACTAATGCCTAGCGGGGTAATTGCGTAACACACTTACAGTATTAATCGGTTTCATTTTGAAAGTTCAGCAACATTCATTGCGTTATTTACGTTTTCGAGCAGACGATTTTTTCAAACATATGAAGCAATGGATTAGGAATTTCCTTCAAAATCTTTCGGATTGTGATTGAAGGTCACAGTCACAGAAACTATTGAAGTACAGGTTTCGTTGCGCGTGTACCCTAAAATAGTAAAGCATTTTTTTTTTCTTTTAAATAAAGGCTTTAAAAAACTGAATTAGCATGTTTGTCGTGAAAGATTCCGTTTCTAGATGTTTACTTCAAACTGCAAATAGGAAAGAGTAGTTACTGATGAATGTCTACAATTATGTTATTTATAGGTGGAGAATCAGGTGAGCGAGGTCTGAACCTATTGCAGCGTGTAGACGGACGACTCATCAACTTAGGAGGGAAGGCGTCAGTACAAGCGTTCCCAGGGGTAAGTGATTTTGTTACACTTCACTATTTCATCATAGGACCTCGTGGCTAAATAATAACAGCCGCACGGGTCGATCGAAGGTTAAGCTACGCTTGCCGAGGTCGGTCCGTGAATGGGTGACTCTCCATAGCTAAGGAAACTGTCCCAGCTGTCATTTGTAGGTCTTTGACAGTCGTTACGGATCGTCAGAAGCCCGAAAGTCTGACAGCCAGTCTTACCAAGGGTATCGTGTTACCCAGTAACTGTGTTGTGTAGGTGAGATGGGCGGTCGCTCCATGTAAAATACTGGTATTCAGCTGCATCTGGAAAAACTAGAAGCCGACCCGAACATAGTTGGGAATAAGCTAGGCAGATTGAAAGCAATAAAATCTAAAAACTGCCATCCTTTCTTTTCTAGAGCTTGGGGAACACCTGGATTCTCCATTTATAACCTTCTGAAGCGTAATGGATCTGCCATTCTGTTATATGCTACGGTGATGATGCGGAGTCGATGCACAATGAATTTAATTTAGAGCTAATTTTTCAATAGTCAGATAACTCTTATCTGAAGAATAAATATTTCAATTTGACAGCTTTTGTATAGAAAATATGCCAAACTGTCATATTTACTCTTCAGATAAAATTTATCTGACTACTGAAAAATCAGCCCTAAAACTACCATAGACTGAAAATGTCAATAACTTATAATAATATGTATGTAGCTTTATGTTTGTATATACGGGGTCAAATTAAATTAGCAAGAGAAACTCCGTAGACGTGTCGTGATGCGTATCGATATCTAGACATAAAACAGGTATTGACAGGCCCGTTGGCGTGGTTGGTTAAGATACCACCTATCACGCCGCAGGTCGTGGGTTCGATTCCCATCCAGGACAAATATTTGTGTGCATGAACATGTCTGTTCGTCCTGAATTTGGGTGTAATTATCTATACAAATATGTATTTACAACAAAAAAAAGTAGTGTATATAGTATATCAGTTATCTGGTTTCCATAGTACAAACTCTGCTTAGTTTGGGATCAGATGATCGTGTGTGAAAAATGTCGTTACTTGAAGTGTGAGTTTAAAAAATCAGTTATTCTTGTGTAAACTTCACCAACGTGATGACTATCAATATCTTAAACATAACCATCAAGTAAATAGGTACACTACCTGCGGTCTCCTAAAAAAAGTGTCAGTCATCTTGTTTTTGTTTTATCATGTTTATTTAGCGATACCCATCACGTCTACTACGGAGTTTCGTTAATTTAATACATTAGGCGCGGCAGACGCACATGCGCGGTTTCGGACGTTCACCAGGTGCTTGACGGCGCGTATGCGCGTCCATACAATTTACATAACTTTCTTCGAGTGCGGCGCGCCGCACCTGTGCGTTCGTTGTGCATCTCTATTGTTTCGAAAACATCGTAAAATAAGGGTCGGTAAGGGTGTAGCATAAAGAAGCGTTTGCATAAAGAATTAAGCAGATAATGTGTTAATTTGACCCTATATTTTGACATAATAAAATTATTATTATTATTAATTATTATTAATTATTATTAGTCTTATTTACAGGATAAATATATAATGAACTCCCCCGCCGGCGGTGGCTATGGCTTGCCTACCGACGACTCACAAGCAGACGAACAAACAAACAAGCAAGCGAGTGCCTTTCTGGAGAGAGGCAGCGTGTTTGAATACAGGAGCGCGCAGGAATCCGTGTAACGTTACCTCTGTATAAAGTGTAATGATCAGAGATCGGAAGAGGTAGTATATTTACTTAAAACTCAAGGAAGTAAATAACATAGAGTGGATAATACCTCCCCATAAAATCCTGTATTGATAGTCATGACCAGTGATCGGATAATCGGGCGCTTATATACCTAAACTTTTTCCCACGAAAGAATAATATGGACATTCCTTTCTGAATAAATAAGTAAACCCGAGTTCCCGGGATTGAACAGGTTTGTAAAAACGACTATAAGAAACTTAATGAATTTATAGCAGTGGTTATTTTGATTTAGTATCTTTATTTTATTCAAAATAAATGGAATATCATCAAAAAATGATAATGTGCATAAAGTTGATTAGATCTTACCCGTGCCTTTGACCTTGTATCTTACGAGGTTATGTGGCAAAACCTGCGGGAGAGAAAAGTGCCAGCGGAGCTGTTGCGTATCTTCCAGTATTGGTATTACAACCAGACGAACAGTGTGAGATGGGCCGATGGGCTGTCTGTGTCTTATGGGCTGGAGTGTGGGGTGAGACAGGGGGGGATAACGTCACCAAAACTGTTTAACCTCTATATAAACGATCTAATCGTTGAGCTCAGCAGCAAAAAAAAATCGGATGTCGCATTGATGAACTCAGTGTCAACAATATCAGCTACGCTGACGATATGGTGCTGCTGAGCCCAACGGTTAGGGCGCCTAGAGAGCTGCTTACTTGTTGCGAGGGCTATGCTCGTGAGCATGGCCTAATTTATAATGTTAATAAAAGCGAGTTCTTGGTATTTAAAGCTGGAGGTGCTAAATGTCCTGAGTATGTGCCCCCGATTAAACTAAATGGGAATGAACTATTGCGAGTGTAGAAGTTCAAGTACTTGGGGCATTATGTAACCGACGACCTTAATGACCAAATGGATATTGAGAGGGAACGTAGGGCGCTGGCAATCCGATATAACATGTTGACTCGTAGATTTTCACGCTGTAGCAGGGCAGTCAAAATAACGCTTTTTAAAGCTTATTGCCAAGTGTTTTACACGTGCAGTCTGTGGACCAACTATACTCAGCAGGCTATCAGCGCCCTACGGATCCAATATAATAACGGGTTTAGGATGTTGATGGGGCTGCTCCGTTTCTGCAGTGCATCAGGTATGTTTGCACCAGCACACATCAATGGCTTCCACGCCATCGTCGGACAGAAATCTGCCTCTTTGCTCTGCAGAGTGCGGGGAGCTCCAACTCCATCCTCCATCATATGGTCTTCAACCATAGCGGGGAGGTGCGAGTCTCCCTTATTAGGTGACGTTGTTCGAAGATGTATTTCGAACAACAGCCTTGTTTCCAAATAGATAATAAGTTTACTAACATAGTTGTAAGTTATCTTTTTTGCTTTTTTGTTTACTAACCCATATGGATGTTACTTATCCGAATTAAAGATTATTTTATTTTATTTTTTTATAATGTGGTTAAGTAGTGGACATTCATTTATCTATCTAACAGATTAGTAATCGAATTGACTAATTTATTGTGTTTTATACGAACAGAAGGGATTCTGGAAGGCATGTCCGTATTATTCTTTCGTGGGAATAAAAGTGAAGTTTAGTTATATTAGCGCCCGATATCCGATCACTGGTCATGACGTTTTCATCCCGAGATTTAAGAAATTATAAAATACTAGCTTTTGCCTGCGGCTTCGCCAGCGTGGTGGTCGGAAAATATCCCACGGGAACGTACTACCAGGATGAAAAAGTATCCTCTATGTTAATCCAGGTTATAAAATATCTGTGTGCCATCCGTTCAGCCGATTTGCGTCATTGAGTAACAAACATCCAAACTTTCACAATTATAATATTGGGAGGATGTATCACTCTTTGAATACATTTGTAACAAATTATTATTTCGTTCTATTTATATTTTTAGTTACCAATGAATGGACTCAACGGCCAATAAATAATTCGTGATTCTTAAGGGGGAAGCGTCAGGGTAGCCCGCGAAATTCAAATTTTCTTACGTTTTTTTTTACAATTTACAAGTCGGTATTAGATAGTATGTTGATCAAAATATAATTTGCGGCCATAACAAGTATCTATTTCACATAATTATAATCATTAAAGTGATCAATACAACTCTTTAAGACCATGTAATCCTAATGAATGACTATTTCATGAAATCTTGACATTTCAGGATTATACTAACTTACGGAGTTGTATTACTGATTCTAATGATTATAATTATGTAAAAACATATTTGTTACGGCCGCTATACTTTATTTAACATACAACTTAATACTGACTTGCAAATTGCAAAAAACGTAAGAAAATTTGAATTTCGCGGGCTACCCTGAAGCTTCCTCCTTAAATTCCGGGATTTGTGAAGGCGGTATTATTCACTCTGTGTTCCTTCCTTGAAGTTTGGGTTTAGGCAAATGTACTCTATCTGTTCTGATCTTTGGTAATTTATTCGAAGAAGAAATAGTACATCAGGCTGACAAGGACCTTTAGGTTTTAGAAGAAATTCGGTTTTGTACAGCGTCGTCTTTGTCACGCATACCTCCTGTCTCTTTCTAAATTTCGATATTTACGCTAGGGCTATGAAAAAAAAAAAACAAATATAGACAGACCTCTTCAGATATAAGTGATACTGCTGTCGCGCTCGGTAGCAGGTTTGCCTTCTGGTTACCTAATCACTTTGGATCAGTATCGCTACCGAGCGCTACAGCGATATCGCTTATATCTGAATAGGACTTAAGAGGATTGTGAAGTGACGATACGCGGCGCGATTTTTAGAGGCAATTGCCTACATTTCATACAATTATTTACATAAATATTGTTTCGGGCGATAACGTTTTTACTCCCCTAAACCTTTACGAAATGAGACAACTTTAATCTCATTACATTCAGTACACTTTAATCTAGGTTTGTACGTTTTTTGTTTTTAGTAATTCAATTTAATTTAATTTTAACAAATAAAAATGCTCGAAGATGTTTTTATGCCAAAAATATAGATATTTAGATGCTAATAACTTATATTGTATACAATATTTCTTTATAATAAAAACGTACGGACCTAGTTTTTCATTATACCTACCACATGTCCAAAAATTATGAAAATTAGACTATGTTTACGGGGAGAAAAACGTTATCTATTATTGTATGAAAATTTACAGCTTCACAATCCTCTTAACAGCGTTCATCCCGCGCGGTTTGGCAACGTCGCATTTCTAGAGGTTATTGTGATAATTTTACTAACTTCAAATCAAAGTACTATTTTTGTTCAGTCAAGTAATCGTCGTTGGTATTTTTATTACAGTTATTTTGGTATATTTACTCATAATAATTGACACTAAATTGAAATAATGTGCAAAAGTAGTGTCTGGTACACATTAGTTATCCGATTTGTTGGCGTGGCTTAAAACTTTGTGCCCGAAGAATAGATATATTTTTCTTCTAATATATAGCCGCTTCATTATAATAATTTACTTTGAAGAAATTTACAAAAGTGTGATAACTATGTTAAAATACCTGAGCTATGCATTTAACGTGGTGCAGTTTTTAGTCAAATATTCAATAAATAATGAAATCAATCCTAATCAATCTACAAAATATTTCTACATAACAGGTTAACTGTCCACCGACCACATATAGCAGGGATGGCGTACGATGGCGAACGATGGCTCGACACGTAACAAAATAATTTGGGCACAGCACAATTTCAAGAATTTAGGTACTTACTACCTTTTCTTCTAGTTTGCAACAGCAAAAGTCGCGCTAATTTGTTCCTTCATTTAAATAAATATAAAACTGGGTATTATTGTGAATAATATAAGGTATAGGTATCTATTCATACACGAAATCTCTTCAGGTTTCATTGTACTCATGATTATGAACAACTTTTACTATGGGACCAGACCTGAAATCGCGAAAAAAGAATCAGCTGTTCCCTCAAAAGAATCACATTTATGTTCGCATAGCTCGTGAAAATATACAGAACTGCAGGTTATTATTTCGCGATTTCAGGTTTGGTCCCATAGTAAAAGTTGTTCATAATGTTGAGTACAATGACTCCTTAAGAGATTTCGTGTATAAATAGATAGACCTTCTATAATTTTTTTTCCAGTAGTCAGTATGTTTGGATTGTGTCATGACCACATTCATTATTTTTTTGGAAAAATGGTACGTAGATGTATAGAGGTTCGCCATCCCTGACATACGGTCTGTAGAGTGACTATTAAACCAGTCCACAGACCGTATGTGGTATGTTCGCCAGCACAATTTCTAAGCCATCTGACACTATGGACGTGAGATAAAAGTCGCATTATAATGCGGACCGACTTTAAATAAAAACATAACTGGATTTATGGACCATTTCACTCTGGACATCCTGGACAGTTAATCTGTTAAAATCACCAGGGGCCCATAGGGAAGTCAGAATGTTATAAAACAACACTTCCCTATGCGGTCCCTCTTTTAATTGCATTATTGTAAGCTTTAAATGAGTTGTCAAGTACAATAAAACAAAAATGTATGTATACTTTTTATATTTACAAGTTATCATGTTGTTATTATTATATAAGTACATTATTTTTATATAATTTACAAGTTATTATAATCATATTACATTGTTATTACAGTATTTTAATGTCTTTAATTTTGGGAATACAATGTTATTAAATGTCCTAAATATGGAATAAGGAATAATGTAATTTATCCTACAATCAAAAGACTTGATAAAAGCATTAGTTATATAATTATAATTTGAAAGCTTTATTAAAAGTTATAAATAGGGAAGAGAAGATGATTACAATGAATAAATAGATTAATATTTAGGAATACAACTAGATAACAATGTTTTACTATAAAACGTAATTTAAATAACATCATCTTTTCAGACGCACTGAATACTACAAATACTTCAGATTATTTTAAATGCTCAGAGATCCTAAATCTTTGACATATTTTACAGGAATATTTATTATTCTGCAATAATACTTGTTTTTTTTTTAAATATTTTTTTGAGACAGGAAATTTATCTCTCGTCAGAAACACAACAGTTTTACAATCTTCAGGAATATTTAAAAGTATCACATTATCAGCGAAGTTAACATAGGTACATATGCTTCAAATTTCATAGAGATTAATTTTACTGGTATTAAACATTTCACATTATGCAGAGATACTCAACATTTTCACATTTTAGAGATATTCAACCTTTTAACGTCGTCCAGCGACACAACCTTTTTTCACTGCAGTCTTAAATGTTAATTGATACTACACAGAGATTGTCAAAATGTTATATACTTAGCAGAGATCCTCAACATTTTAAAACATTATGGGAGAGCCAATCAACATTTTCACATTCTTCAGAGAAGCTCAACATTTTTAGTTTTCAGAGAAACTCAACATTTTGACTACTCAGCTACATTCAACTTTTTAACGTTCACCAAAGACACTACAGTCTTTAAACGGTGAACCGATCTCCATTAAAGTGGAGATACCGCGCCAGCTGTCAGGCGTGATCTCCGGCCGCTGCTAACGCCTCCCTGATTGATTGATAAAATAAGTAATCTTTATTGCAAACCAAATAGAAAAACAAAACAAAAGAATACTAGAAATATGGTAATAGGTGATACAGTGAGCTTTACATATTGTAGGAAAACATCTAGAGGAAATAAACATTTATTAGAAGCAAAATTTTTTAGACATGTGACCTCCACCAGCCCGCTATGGGCCCGCTTGCTGGATTATCGTCCACTTCCCCCGAGAGAGAAAAGAGGTCTGAATCCCAGCAATGAGAACATTATAGATTGATTAAGCGTTTGCTAAATGATACACTGAAATAAAAATATTCGATTTCATATTTATAATAATAATAATTACCTGTTCTCATAAGCCCAGAATCCATGCAGCTCTAACAGTATAGACACAGCCGTATGTCCGTGTCCACTGCGTATGAGGTCTTGAAGAGTAATCCTTGAAGGGTCTTCTGGTCGAATCATGTCGAAGATCTCGTCTTTAACGTCGTCAAAGTTCACTGGCTCGGCGCCGTGGGCTATCATTTGTTCTTGTATTGCCTGTGGAAGATATATTAGCTTTAATAGTTTGGTGTGTCAGAAAAAGTAGTAAGCATTGATACAGGGTGTTCACGCCAATTTCACTCAGTCGGTGGAGTTTTGGAACCCGCACAACTGGCTCCTAAATGCTGATTGGAAACTCACTTCATATAATTACAGTGGATTTCATTTATTACGACCTTGGTTGTAGCGACCATTTACCTATAGCGACGTTAAATCTAAGTCCCTTGAATTTAAAGCATACTTTAGTACAAAATTCATGTGGCTATAGCGACTTTGGATGTAACGCCGAGTTCGGGTGTAGCGACTGTTTTTAATTAATCATTTGTAACAAATTCCTAGAAATCCCATGCAGATATTGCGACCGGAGTCGGCCGCCAAAGACACAAAGATTTTTTTCTACACAAATATTTCTTATCTTTTGTTTACATCCATTGCACACAGATGGTCAGCAAGTGTGGAGACCTTTACCTTTTGTTTATAGATATCAACTAAGTAGGTAGGGAAGCGTGTACGTTTCGGAGCTTTTATGGTTCAGTTACAAAGTGATATTCTGAGTAGCAGTTGCTACTCAGAATATCACTTTGTTTAGTAAACTTTTGAATAAGTATGGCTGCTAGACGCGTGTCTGTATCTCTTTACCTTTGCCTGTAACGACTTCCGGATATAACGACGAAAATAGAGTGGTCCCTTCATTGTCGTTATACCCGAAATCCACTGTATTGATAAAAACTATTTAAAAAAATTGTATGAATATTCAGAGCGCTCCCAATCAAGTTTCCCACTAAATATTGCACCCTTTGACCATCCGTTAACACATTCACTGCTACAAAAAACCCACAGGTGCGGCGCGCCGCATTCGAAGGAAGTACATAAATTGTATGGACACGCATATGCGACGGTAGCACTTGGTGAAGGTTCGAAAATCGCACATACGTGTCGGCCGCACAGAACGTGTTAAACGGGTTATTCTACAATCCCCATCAATGGAGATTTGTGAACTTTTTGTCCACAAATCTCCATTGACGTCTATGTCATAATGGCGATTTGTGGACAAAATTATTATGTCACAAAACATCATTGTTACATAATCCCATCATACAATAAAATTATATAATGTGCTGCGCCATGTTATATAATCCAACAAAACAAACAGCTAAAATATTTTTGACAGCTGCGCCGCTGTGCGCGCGCGGCACAGATAATGCATCCGACCGCAGCGCCGGCGTGGGAGTCGGTGGGTGCTAGCGCTGACGGAACGCAATGTTCTCAACTTCAATATTATATTTATATAAACTTTGAAATATTCAATATTGTTATTTATCTCATTTTAATAGTCATTTCCACTTTCACTGCATGATGCACCGGTCGACGTCATTACGTCAACGCCGGCTGTCGCTGAAAACCAGCGCTGGGGCTCTGTCTCGTATGGGGTCGCGGCATTATGCTGAGCGACGGCCGTTTTGCGTGAATGTGACGCATATTTTCCCCAAACTGGTTCTTTAATTATTTTATGTTGTTATTTTATTCCTTTGCGTCGTGTTTATCGCAAATAAACGTATTTTCTTCTTTCTTTCTATGTGTATTGACTTGAAAAAACGAATGTTTCGAAAGAGCTCTAATTACTGAAACTAATTTTACAATCTGGGTCTGATTCTAACAACAATTCATTGTGTTTATCACATAAGTCGTTAAAATCATTATCTGATAATAAAATTCTAAGATATGTACAGACGCCAGCACATCAAGCTACTACAATCTGTCAGATTTCTTTAATAGATTTTCGACTTTATTGCTAAGGCATTAGGTTCAAGGTTGATTGGGAAAATCTGACAGTTTCGGGTAGGTTGACCTGCTGGCGTCTGTACATACGAAAGGTGTAAGGGTCATCGACACACAAACAGTTACAATCATGATGATGATTCAGCTCATGATTCTACACGCACCACGGCGTTGAAATTTTTCCTCGGTTATTAAAAATAAAATAGCTGTTCCATACATTTTGACCATGCAGGTATTGCATCGGTAACTAAATTCGCCAGGTTCAAATTCCGGCTTGTGTATAAATCTGGCAGTCCTACCTTCGGAACGTAACTACCTAACAGACCCTATTTCCAACAGAATCAAAAATCAGGCACAGTTCTAAAATATCACTTTGAAGTAATTAAGCGTCTAATCTCGCCATCGGGGATAACCAGCAGGTGCCTATATCCAGCAGTTTCCTAACACCGGCAGGTGTCTAATTTCGACCAGATCCTAATGCCGGCAGGTGCCTATACCCGGTGTCAAAGACAAATTACAGCAGAAGCCCCGAAAACCTAAATCCGGTCGAAGCTTAATTCCGGCCAAGGCTCTAATTCCAGCAGTTGCCTAAATCAGCAGAACTCACCTTGAAGAAGTAATTAAGCGTGAACGCGTCGAGGTAGCCCACGCAGTTGATGTCGAGCACCCTGAAGAGATACGCGAGCGCCGCCGGCTGCTTCCTGTTCTCCAGCGCTAGCACCAGATCTAGGTACGTCTTGTAGTCCATCTCGCCGTCGTACGTAAGGCATTGTTGGAAGACTCTTTGGAGGAAGGCACGGGTTAGCGTGCCTGAGCCGTAGCTATGGGAGAGCAGCAAAAGGTAAGTTTTTTAACAAAGTAAATCTTGAAATGTTTAGTGACTGAACGACCAAATAAGCTTGTTTGTGAAGGGGCTTCGCACGCGTGGATGTCGGACAATAACCCACACGAATGTGCTACCGGGGTAAAAGTATCCTACGTCCTTACCCATAGATCACCCTTAGGTCATGATTTATCTGTGTGGCCAAATGTCATACAAATCCGTTCAGTCGTTTTTGCGTGATTGAGTAACAAACATCCAAACTTTCGCATTTATAATAAGTAGTAGAATGTTTACTAAAACTATTTAAAGCTTCTCCGAAACATTTTAATAGCAACACAGTTACACCGCAGGATTTATGGGTTCCATTTTATTACGCACATTGAATCAGCACGAGCAAAATACTTAATACATAGTACTTCCATTTATCAATAGATGGCGCTGTGCGCTGACGTCACGTTTCTGAATCGCGGTGTTAAGATTCTCCGTGAGCGAATGACTATCCCGATTTTTCAGTTTTACGGTATCGCTTCTCGGCCTTTTGGCTAAGATCAAAGTGTAGTATCTGTTCTTTTCAGCTTAATATCTGAAAGTTCCCTCACTGAGGGACCAGTATATTAAACTGATTTTTGTAAGCTGACGGGATGTTCGGGGCTCGCTCCACTCTCGTCGCGGGTCGGCCCGGCATTGCAGTGCCGCCGGGATCGGCCCACATAATACCCTAGAGTCTTCGTATCGTACTAGTGTTGGGTAACTCGCCTAATAAAAATGAGAACGCGGGAGGCCCTCATTTTACCTCGCGAGGTACCCCTCATTTGAGGCGAGGTGTTTGAATCGATCTAGCTATTGCTATTGGATGGCATGGCGCCTCACCACTTCACGAGTAGTCACGAGTACTCACGAGACTCACGAGTCATAGTTACGAAGCACCGAGCGCGAGCGAGCGAGACAGAAAATCTTGCTAAACGCGCGATGTGTGAGTGAGCGAAATGCAATTTTGTGCAACAAAACGACTGCGTGCGTAGGTGATGTTATTGTAAGGAGATAAGGTTCATAATTATCAATAAACGCTTTAAATAATATTGGTACTCTATGTCAATAAAAATTCAACGGAATTTCGAATTGCTTGTATTTTTATTTATTTTTTTAGTTGCTTCGTGACCTTGATCGTGCATTGTTGACATTATTACGCTTTTGAACTTTTGTTTGCATTTTTGTAATACTTATCGTAATTGTTACTAATTTATTTCCTAGTATATCTATTATTATTGGTGGTGGTATTCAAAACTGTTGGTGGTATTTATTGAAGTGGTGGTGGTAATTTATTTGCTATAAAGATGGCCCCAACTGTGAAAAGATCAAGAACCTGGGAGTTCTTCACGGATTTAGGAGAACATAAGGCGAAGTGTACAATTTGTATGAAAATTTTATCCTATAGAGGCGCGGGACCCTACAACCTAACAAGACATTTAAAATCATTTCACCCATTAGTGCTAGCTGGTATACAAGAACAGGAACAAATTTTGAATGGAAATGGAACCGTTGCGGTGGTTCCAGCTACATTAGTTTCCCCGATGCCTTCTACGTCTCAGTCTGAAACTACGTCATCGACTATAGCCTGCCCTGAAACAACACAAACTACAAACTGTGCTCCAAGTCACCTTTTTCGTCCGACCGGCCAAAATAATAACCGCATAAATCAATATTTCTCAAAACCACTCACATTAAAAAAAACCGAACTCATCAATAAATTACTACTTCAAATGATCGTTAAAAATTATTTGCCTTTTACCATAGTAGAAAGCGATTCATTTAAGGCTTTTGTGCGAGAGCTATCTCCTTCATACTTGGTTCCAACTAGAAAAACTTTGTCAAATGCATTATTGCAAAAATATTACAATTTTGTTAAAGAAGACGTTGTAAAAGCTCTCACGCAAGCTGAATATATAGCCCTAACAACAGATGCCTGGACTTCTGCGTCTCATCAGCAATATGTTGCAATTACAGCTCATTTTGTGCAAACTAACGACACTTCGACAGAAATAATATCTTACATGCTTGAATGTATCCCTGATACACACCGTCATACGGCTCAAAATTTGGCCAATTTAATAAAAAAGGTTTGCGACGATTGGGGTATTGCAGAGAAAATAGTTGCTGTTACCACAGATAATGCAGCAAATATTCAAGCAGCGATTTCCTTACTAAAATGGAAGCAAGTACCTTGTTTCGCACACACATTAAACCTGATTATACAGAACAGCTTAACGGAGATCAAAGAGGTGCATACCAAAATAAAAACAATTGTTGAGCTGTTTCGCAGAAGTGTCTTGGCCAGTGAACGCCTAAACGCAACTCAAAAACAATTAGGTGAAAAAGAGCTAAAAATCAAACAAGACGTTATCACAAGATGGAACTCGACATTTGATATGTTCGAGAGAATTCTTGAAATAAAAAGAAGTATAATTACAACAATTGCTACTGATTACCCTGGCACACCAAATTTAACACCTGATGACATTAAAACAATAACAAAAAGTTGTGAAATTTTGCGACATTTCAAATCGGTTACAGAGATTATGAGTGCTGAACGACATGTGACCGTATCACAAATAATTGTTTTGGCAAATTTGTTAAAAAATAAATGTGAGTCATTTATTTTACAGGACGACGCTCCACAGGTCGTAAAAGATATGGCCACACGAATATGTAGTGAAATATACAGTCGTTTCAGGAATGTGGAAGATAACAAGCTTTTTGCTGTGAGCACGTTATTAGACCCAAGGTTTAAAACTTATGGTTTCCCGGATGAAAAAAAAAGTAGCATTGATAATGCGAAGAAATATTTGGCCAATGTAGCGGCTAAAAGCGCTCTACCCAGTCATACAAATGACGAAATGGACATCGACACAACAGCTGTTCAGTCTACCAATACTGGAATAAGCAGTATTTGGGATGACTTCGATGAGAAAGTTATTGGTGCGATAAAGAAGCAAAACCCTACTGCAGCCGCTATTATAGAAATAGACAAATATTTTTCTGAGCCCCTCATTAGCCGAAAGAATAACGATCCACTGGTATGGTGGACCACAAAAAAATATACATATCCACGACTTTACGATATAGTGAAAAGACAATTTTGTATTCCAGCAACCTCAACTCCGTCGGAAAGAGTCTTTTCAAAAGCTGGACATGTAATTACCGACAGGCGTAATCGCCTAGATGGTAAAAAAGTGCGCATGATTTTGTTCTTAAATGCTAATATGTAAATATTTTGTATTCTTCAAATAAATAGATTTTAAAATTTATAAGTATCAATTTTTTTTTCATCATTCATTAATCTGGCATACAGTTCGGCTAACTTAACGTCTGCCATCATTCGTGAATCGATCTGTACCTACTTACAGTTCACTTGAATCATCCGCTTTATTTCATTCACAAGTCGAGTCGCCCCGTGTTCCCGATTGCGTCAAAAGCGATATTATCGCGAATCCAACCAAAGCGCAATGTCTCAAATATTACTCGGTTAGCCCTTATATTCTGTGACTGTTAAATTTGGTTGGGTTCGCGATAAAATCGCTTTTGACGCAATTCGGAACGCACGCAGGTTTGATCGGACTCGATCGTGAAATCTCATCAATGCCACTCGGGGCACTCGTCGCTCGCCTCGCGAGTTTTCGGACGAAACATTACACGAGTGAGCTAGTCGCATTACTCTCGCTAGAATACTCTGTAAACCTCGTGAGGAATTATATGAGGTGGTTCAAATTTGAGAAACGAGTAACTCTTTCAACTCGTCGAGGCGAGTTACTCGTTTGAGGTACCTCACGAGTGAGGGACTCATCACTATATCGTACATAGCCCCGCTATGTAGATGTACTTCAGTTTCAGTTACCAGATAAACGATTAACCGATACACAAAGAGAGTAGACATGGGTCGGATTAGGTAAAAACGATACCTAATCCACCTAATCCTAGTATTTAAAAATACCTAATCCATTTACCTAATCCGAATATTTATTCAATAAACCCGCTGGCCTGTTACCGATAGTATCGTATGTGGATTGGGTAAGAAATATTCGGCATGGAGTATGGACATTCCGTTTCTGATATACTATTGTGGAACGGATTATATTTCGTTTTTTATGGGCAAACGGTACTTAAAGTCAAAAATATAGTTTAAACCGGGGATCCAAGAACATGCACAGTGAAAAAGTGCGGCTTCGGTCCAAATTCTGGAACCGCCTACCGTTATAATCCACCTAATACTAGGATTAGGTGGATTAGGTATCGTTTTTACCTAATCCGACCCATGTCTATTGCTAGAGCATTAACTAGTTCAGTGGTATTCTACATAGATGGCGCTGGCAGCAGTGCTAATTAAACTTGAAACTTATTCCTCACACATTAAGGTACGGAATATCTTCTGTGTAGACTGTGTATGAATATTTTGTGCCATACCTAATCCTCGACGCTTTGGATTAGGTACGGACTCGCATCGAGAAATACCTAATCCAATATTTATGCCTCACGTCTAAGGTGACCTCAATTGGCATTTCATGCTTGCCTTGATTTATTCCTCCTGTCAATATTGTGGTTTGTTGTTGTCATGTATCGCACTTGTGTTTCAGGTGACTTACCCAGCCAGTTCGTTGATGCTCAGCATGCCATTATGATCTCTATCAAGATTGAGGTACTGTCCATAAACCCGCAAAGCTGATGCCGCACTGAACCAATTCTGTTCTTGAAGCTCCATTGGAAGGTCTTCTTCTCGCAGCTAATAAGAAGTTTGAAGGTGTTTAGTTATTTGTTGAATTGAATTAAATTATAGCAAAAAAATACGTGTACCTCATGTCGTAGATGCGGCAGAAAAGTTACAGCAAATAGCATTTTTAAATGCCTTAGCTACTATAGCAAACGTTTTCAGGCTCAGTCTACAAAAATATGTGAGTCCCTCCAATCTCCACAGTTTTCTTATGAATTTGCAACTTACATCATTGATGGCAGGCAGTGGAATTGGTGAGTGTTACATTAATTTAAACAATGTCCAAATACGAAAGTTCATCAAGACATCTTCATGCCTAGCTCTGACCTCCCCAACCCAGTTACTGGGTAAAACGGTACTCCTTGGTAAAATGGTTGTCAGACTTTCGAGCTTCTGTCGACCCGTAACGACTGTCAAAGATCCACGACAGCCGGGGCCAACGGCTTCTTGGTCTTGGTATGTAAAGGAGGTCACCCATCCACGGATCAACCGCGGCAAGCGTAACTTAAGCTGATCGATCGACCCGTGCGGCTGTTTATCAATTAGCGATTGTTATAGACATGATATTTTAATCAAAGAGAGGGACTCAGATCCAGGAAAATTGGCAATTATAAATGACAAACCATGTCTGTGTCACCAACTATCATCTTTAACTAAAATAATCTACCTACTCTTTCTCACCTCCAACAAATCATCAAGGAAGGAGCAAGACAGCACGTCCCGTATCCGCACCCTGCCAACCCTGAGAGGGTCTAGGAAGAACAGGAACTTCCTAGCAGCCGTGCACACGTAGAACGAACTGAAGGACGAGTCGAGACCGTCGAGTGCTGCGAGTGAGGGCACTAGTTCTGCTATGTAGCTTTCTAAGTCCTGAAGTGAAAGTGATAATTCAGAATACATTTTTTTTATTTCTACAATAAGTGCTGGTTCAATCAGCTGGTCTATTCTGTAAAAATTTCACTGTGAAAATATAGGTGAAGAGAGCTGTCATTCCGGCTGATGCTAGGGATTGACATTATTGACAGCTCACTCCACGCTCACCTCACCTAAGTTTTCACGGTGTTTGTACAGAATAGCACTGCTGTTCAGTCACTCACATGACTGACTTAAACATTTGACCACAAGTAAAATGATGTAGGATTTACCAAAAGAAATGTAAAAATCTCACTGTTTTGAGAGCCTAATCAGTCAATGGGCTATCACATCTCATTCACTATTGCTATGATTTACAAAAAAAAAAAACAAGAACGAGAGATAATTCTCATAAAGTAACCAAAAACTTGTGGTTTGTGGTTTATATAAAAAAAGCACATTTGCTTATGTTAAATCTATCTACATCTGTTCAAAAGGTCGTATTTCACTTTCCAACTTTTTTTTTTTGAACCCACTACAAAATAGTCCATCGAATGAACTTGAAATCTTGTTCAAAAGGAGCGTATTTCCCATACAATAAAATCCAAAAATTTGGTTTCCAATCAAAACGGATGTATTTTGCATCAATATTTTCTTAGATTTTAAACATAACAGTCATATTTCTTCTACAAAAAGCTTCGTTTATGTATTGTTCTATTGAAAAGGTCATATTTTTTCCATACTTTGTAAGTTTAATATAAGGGATGCCCGGTTTTTTGCTTTGTATCGATCTTCTGGATCATAATGGATCGTAACCTCGTGAAACGATTCATGATCTTAATCGTATTGAATCGAACTTAATCGATCTCGGAAGATCGCATCGTCATTTTATGAAAATAATGAAAAGTACCTTTGTGATGACGTCTGAGATGATTTTTTAAATTGGTAGTATTTTCTTTCGTTTTAACAATCTGTTTATACAATTTACATTGTCCACTACTTAATAAAAAATGTCCAAATGTTTGATTTTGTTGGCGGGCCATATTATTCCGTTGTACAGATATAACTTACATGAAATTAAAAATAAATTAAGGAAATGGCTCTTATCCATAAATTATGTTGAAACAGAAAATATATTGGCTATAGATTCATAACTTTATCATACCTTTATTTACCTTGAAAGAAAGCTTATCACACACACTACACATACACACAAACTACACCCATATACACACTCATACACAACCACAATTATTCACACCATTTGCTGTGTTAATAACCACTGTAAACTAACAGAAAAGTCACGGTTGTATTGTATTATATAAATTGAGGCCGCAAAATCTCCGACTCCTAAGATACAGGTCTGCGTACCTAGTTTAGGAGCCCAGAAAGCTGATGATAATTTTAAACTTCGTAGTACAACCCACTGTTTCCATAAGCTATGTACTGTGTTGTGATTTTGTTTTTATGTACTAATAAACTTATTATTATTATTAAAAAGTATTTTAAAATAATAGGTCACGCTCATAGAACAGATATATAACTCTTCCTACTGCAGTAATACTATTACAAAGAATAAAAGAAAACAAAATCAGAGAATGCTAACATTCCCGATACCTGACAATAAAATAAACAAAATATTATCACGGTATCACCTACCTTCAGATTTCATACAATACCGCTTTTGAATAAAGTAACCCGAAACAGTCTAAACTAATCTCATTCAATGTTTATGTAGGTAATCTTACTTTGTTGTAGTTCGTACGGTACGTTCCGGTGGTCGTTTAGTCGATTCGATTTTTTCATACGATCTTGGCGCATAGCATACGATTCGATCTGGGCGAAGATCGCATCCTGTTGAATCGATTATAAAAATCGGTAGAGCATATGGCCATGAATCGATGTTCTGGAAGATCTATTCAGATCGGGCATCCCTATTAATACAAATTGATTATTTCGATTTTGTGAAGTTTGTTTAGGATAGAAATACGACTTTTTCTCTTCTACTGTTGTTTAATCCAACAAAAACATTGTATTGATACAAAAAATGTTCCAGAAGTTAAACTTACATGTTCAGTAAGGTATCCCTGCCCAGTGACATCATACAAAGACAGTCCGATCCTCGTCTGTTGTAGCCAGACGCGCCGCATCACATAGTTGAACAGAGACACTGCACGCACGCGACCCACACCGCCTTCAGCCGCTTGCAGGCGACCGAATACCTCGGCTGTGAAGTACGGCCTGAAACATGCCATAAATATATGGATAAATCACTTGCACATCAAACAGTACCTGTAATAGAATATACAGGAAAAGTTTATAAGTAGTGCACAAATTTTCTCAGGATGTTCTTCACCCATGAATATGAACAATTTTCTCTATGAGACCAACTCTGATGTCACGAAAAAAAATTGTGCTGTTTCATATTCTTTCAAAAGATCAATAACTACTCGCCCCTGTATGAAACAGCTAATTATTTTTTTCGTGATTTCAGAGTTGGTCCCATAGTGAAAGTTGTTCATATTCATTCACCCTATGAAAATGTGTGCACTACTTAAAAATTATTCCTGTATAGGTGGAATTTTCTCTACCAGCAATTTCTTAGCATAGTTTTGGCTATACAAGTGTTTTAGCATCTAATATATTAGGTAAAATTTATTGAAAGAATGGTGCATTTCCACCACATTCCAATATACACTTCTGTTTCTAACTGCACAATGTGTTACATTTAATAAGTTTATAGTGTTACTAAATTGTGTTCTATCTGTGGCATTCAGCAAACAGTTTAGGTACATGCCCCAACTTTTTCATCACTCACACACCCACACACTCCTCACAATAATTCCTTCCTATAAGTAAAATGGGAATTATTATCTAGACCAGTCTCCTACAATGTTTTTCTGTAAGCCCATGACTAAATAATATTGTATTTTGTTATTATTTTATAAGGATTTATTGTGGTGAGAAAAGTAAATAAATATTATTATTATCTAGCATTAATGGTAAGAAGGACATTGCATTTAGCTGAGGCCAGCATACCAATTGATAGTGATCTATGATTGCCAGTGCCTCAGGTATGTTTTATTTATTTACAAGTGTTTAACTGAACAGTAAATGTCAGCAATAATTCAGGATCTAATAATGGTCATTTTTAGAGAGCCATGTCAATAGGATTTGTCTTTACAGATCTTTCTATAGTCATCATCTGCCTAGCCTTTTCCCAACTATGTTGGAGTCGGCTTCCAGTCTAACCGGATGCAGCTGAATACCAGTATTTTACATGGAGCGACTGCCTATCTGACCTCCACAACCCAGTTACTGGGTAATACGATACCCCTTGGTAAGACTGGTTGTCAGACTTTTGGGCTTCTGACGACCCGTAACGACTGTCAAAGATCCACGAATGACAGCCGGGACCAACGGCTTAATGCGCTTTCCGAGGTACGGAGGAGTTTCCGTATGTAAAGATCCACAGACCAACCCCGGCAAGCGTAGCTTAACCTAATGAATTGACCCGTGCGGCTGTAATTACTTAGCCCAAGATCTTTCTATAGTGATTAGCATTAAAGGCATTCTGTATACAGCATCTTGTAATAGTACTCACTTATACTTAAGGCCCGCTTCTTCCCTAATCTTCTTAAATTGAAAATAGTCAATAATGAGCTCATCATTATTTGCTGCATTGTAACTTCCATTGGTCTTTTCTAGTAAGCTCCAGAGATGCTTCAATTCACTGTTGTCAAGTAATTCCTTACTCTTCTTCTGTAAGAACTGAGCTCGGGTCTCTTCTCGTAACTTCTGAGCGAGCATGTCATCAGGTCTTGGTAGTTTGAAGTAGAATTTCGGAATGTTCTTGTATGAGTCTTCGTTGCCAGCGAGTTTGGGTTTGTATAGTTGACGGAATGTGTCAACTTCTAGCTTTATACTTTCCTCTTTTGTTATGCTTGTTCCTGTATCTGTGGACAAAAGATTATGATTGAAAATTTGTTGCAAATATGCAGTTTTAAGTGTAATAAAGTAAGTGAGATCTAAGGAATGTTCATGTTGTTTTTCAACTGTTACATAAATGACATTTGGTATTACATGTTTGAAATAAAAATTCTAAAAGGAATCCAATCAGAGATTACCTTACTATCTCCTGCAGAAAAAATTTTTTTTTTTTTTAAAAGTTGTGAATGCGAGTATATTAATTCAAAACTCTGGACATATGATACACACTGCACGTATTACTAAAATCTCTCTATAAATGTAATAATTATTGTGTTAATTGTAATACAAATCTTACCATCCAGTTTCTTGATATATTTTCTGAGTCGATCTTTTAACATGTTATTCACTTTAATTTGATTATCGTCCGCAGGTTTTTGTTCTGTGGTGGTGTTGTTATTCTCAGAGTCTTCATTTTTAGTATCATTTACATTCTCAGACATTGTTTTATGTAATAACACTGCGACAGTAATAAAACAGAATTCTGTTTACATCGATCGAAACACACAAGTAGAAGTTGTCATTGATTGTCATGAACGAAACATTGACACTTGCAAAACTTCTCATTTTACGTATAGTTCGCTAACAATTGTTTTAAAAGTTTAATACCAAAAAGTATAACTGTCGAAATTATAAGTCGACATTCTTTCAAACATTAACATTACTTTTAATGTAACAAAAGATAAAATTATAATTAACAATGGTTTTATAAGAGAATATCTTAAGATATAAAAGCACATTATCTTTTACTTGTACAGGAACGTAACAGTAGTAGCCACGTAGCTATTTGACACTAGATGACACTGTTTAGTTTATACTTTTCACCACTAGAGGCGCTGTACTACCTCAAACTCGTTGATGTCTTTTGTATGAGCTAAATTAATTAATGTTCACCGACGATGATTACTATTTCTACATAAATCCTTCATAATCGTTAGTTTACGAGTTTTTATGTATTATTTCACATTATTACTAACTATAAACCTAAGTTAATAGGTAATTTTCTTAATTACCGTAGTTGCTTTCAATTCTCACATAAATAACAAACAATAAGCAATTTAATTATTATTTTATTAGTTATATTACCTGTAATGGTATAGTATACGCAGTAATCAGTATTGTCACATCGCATCGGCTGCAGATTGTGGTTTATTTTCCAATTTGCAATCTAATACTACACCGTGATGCACTTGCAAGTGAAACCCATATATTGACGGCGACAGAGCTCTATAGTTTATGGAAGCGCCTGTGATGTTTATCATATTAGTTTGTGAAAGTCCTAACTATAGGCACTGAATACCTACCTAAGGTTGCAGGTTGATTTTTTGGGATGGGCTTCAGGAAGCAAATAAAACGATGAGAAATAGAAAATAATAACAATTAAAAAAAAAATTAAATGATAGTACACATACATACTTACATAAACTCACGCCTTCTCTTGTGGGTATGCAGACTCTAGAGAACGGCACCTGCTACGATCCTCCATTTGCTTCGTTTAGGTACGTTTATCACATGCCAGTAGCGAGTATTACGAACCTGACCCTCTGAAGAACATCACCAACAATATAAGGTCACTATGTGTCCTTCTAGGGCCCCCTCCCGGCAGCAGCGTTACCACTCACAGCTGCTTTGTAAATATTATTATTCATTTTATTATATTGTATTGTACATTATTCTTGTATTTTATAGTTATTTTCGTGTTATCAATCCCTTATGTTGCACCTGCGATGTTTTCTGTCTGCATCACCCTAAGGTTGACTGGTAGAAAATGCCTCAAGCGTTAAGTCCGCCTTTGTATGTTTTTTTTACGTGTGTATAAAGTTTGAATATATAAATAAATAATAAATTTAGTTAGTCTTTTGTTAGTCGCCTTTCATTCATCCTCTCAATATGACCAAACCTTCTAAGATGGTAAGGATTATTCTTCTCTAGTGTTCGCACGAGGTAGATACGAGTAAGCCACAAACCCCATGACGTAATGATGGAAAAATTTAAAAGAAACACTATCGTTGAAACAGAAAGAAAAAAATATATCGTGCCAATACAAGACAAGAATAATCCTATCTTAAAAACGTTCCAGTCAAAATAATAGTAGTTAATGCCTCTTCCAAAGTCGTAGATCTTTGTAATAGTGCATAAAGGCGTTAGCAGAAGTCAGTGGTTTAATAACAAACACTTTCGTTGGCTCCATGCACCGGGTTTCACTTTGTAGTTAGTACTGTTACTTATTATGTTAGATAGATATGTACTAGACGCGTCGCATCTTTATTGTGGTTTATAATTTTATTTTTTCTCTATATTTTATTTGAATATAACTTAACTGTTTAATGTTTATACTGGATGATTTTTTTACCGTCTTGAAAAAAATAGGGTACAATAGTTGAACGGAGTAGAAGCCTATGACATACCCAGCAGGCTTAGCACGAGAACCGTAGAGAGGAAGCGTCTTCTTGACGGAAGAGTAGACAAAATGACGTTACCGTGTAGACAGTACGACGATGGCAACAAAGTAGAAAGAGTCAACTGCACTTTACGAAATTCGCTTTTTTACATAATTCGACTGAAAATTCTTTGTTTTTTATTTTCATAGGATTTTATTTTTCTGTTCAATTCTCAATTTTACAAATATTAAGTCAAGCATATAAATACAACTGCGGAGGCAAGACCGTAGCGCCGGAGAATATTTGATTCTCAACGTGTTTTATATGAAATACTTATATGGAATTTTTCACTTTTTGTATGGAAAATATTAAAAATTATTACCTACATGTAGAGTTTTAGTGGTTTATATGTATTGAAAAGGGGGTCAAAATTTTCATTATTTTTGCAACAGGACACACCGTTTTCGAGATATATGGCGATTACAAAATCAAATTGTCTTCACTACCCTAGACAGCTTTCTTCCGAAATAGTCTACATAAAAAAGGACCTAGACAAAGATCGCTAGAAACGAAAGACAAAATGACAAATTGTAGAAGGATTTCTACTTCACTTTGTATAGAAAAATTTGTCTACTCTTCGTAGAGATAGACAAGTGGTCATGCTAAGCACACAGGTTTAAAAAAAAAAACTAAATTCAAATCACATGCACTACGCACCCTGCGTAGTGCATGTGATTTGAATTTAGATTTTTTTTTAAATCTGGGTATGCCATAGGCTTCTACTCCGTTCACTTATTATACCCTAGTAGATGTGGTCATTAATAACTTAGGTATTATTAATGTTGTTACACAAGAATATGAATAAAATAATATATGTACTTTTTTTTTTGGATGGGAAATCATCAAATAACTTCTCCCGCTCTGGGTGGAGCGGGAGGACGTGTCAGACTTCTACTGACTAAAACCCACCCGTGTTCCTTCAGTTGCCTGTGCCAGGGCCACGGTAACTCTTTAAAACAACCCGCAACCCTGGCGGGAAAATAATACACTTGGGATAACATTAGGTACCTATGGCAGGACCTTGCATATGCATAAAATATGATTAATTGTTCGAAGATTGTGCTAATTACGAAATTAAATGATGTTATCGTAGTTCTAATGAATAAATCAAATTATTAATGCTAATCGTGAGTTTAATTATGAAAGTCTAATTAATTGTTCCAATGACTTTGAGTGCAAGCAAGCATTAACGCAGCTCTTCTAGAACAAAATATTAATAAAACAAAATTTTTACAGATAAAAAAAAAATGAAATCTGCCCATTAAAGTGCCTACAGATTTGCTCGATATTTGACGATTGACACGTGCGAATGAAAATCGAGTAAATGTTTAAGCAATAGACGATCGACATAGTATTTTTCGTCGTAAATCTGTTAGTTTATCAACTGTCAAGATCAAAACACAGAATATTGAGCGACAATAATCGAGCAAATCTTTACACACCTAAAGAAAACCAAGTTCTTAAACACCCCATCTTCTTATATTAGCGTATCTATAGCAGAAAGTTCATACGTATAATACAAGGTCAAATTAAATTATTTAGCGAAACTCCGAAGATGTGATAGGTATCGATATCTAAACATGATAAAACAAAAAGAAATTATTAATTGATTGAAAAATTAATTAATTGATTGATTGAAGAAAATAATTAATTGATTGATTTTTTGTGGGGTCAATCGACCGCAGTTTGAAATATCAGTTTTTTTTTTGGTGTGTAAACTTCACAGACGTGATGACTATCGTCTAAACATGATGAAACAAAATAAAACAGACTTTATCAACTCATACTGCAAGTTACAACACCACAAGCGGTCATTGACCCCCCAGAAAAACATGAATCTTTTTTATTTTTATTTTATCGTCTTCAGATATCGATACTCATTACGTTTGCAGTTTGCTAGCTAATTTAATTTGACTGTATTTGGCCCAAAATTCAGCTACGCGAAATGCACTCACTGACGCAGTCATAAGGTAACTGCACAGGTCTGCATGCAGCGCAAGATGGAAGGTGGCCCATTGTATTTAGGGAGACACCGCATACGCACCGGATATCTGAGCCGTCCATGAACCTGTCTGCCATCTGTGGACATTGTCTTTGCACCCCATAAGCTTTTACCATTAACTTGAACCCAATGCACTACCAATCACGGAAAACTTACCAACCACGCAATAAAAGGAACTTCTCAAACAAAACAACTCCTTTTCACTTGACATAAGACTCGTAAGTAAAGCATAAGTGATGACATAACTCCTACTTATCATACAGTACTGGTTTTTCATGAATATTCTTCATAATTCACGTTAAATAACTAGTTACATATAACACAATATATAACGGTTATGTAACAATGCACCGCTTTTTTTTACTTAATTATCGTGTGGTATTCGCGCATGTAGTGACTCTGTACGGTTTTGGTTATTATGGATTTGTCCATTTTTTAACTTTTAAAAACATCAATTCACGCATTTCACGTCGAAAAGAACGCTCCTTTTTTAATTTGTTCCACTCACGTATAAATATGTATGTGTAACCTTTTCATCACAGCCTTGCGCTTTTTAACTGAATCGAGATACCATTTTTGCCTTACAGAGTAAAAATATGAAGACCAGCACCTTAATTGCGTAACACACTTTCACTCACAATCTGAATGATTTTGAAGGATTTTGCTAATCCATTGCTTCATACGTTCAAAACATTTGTCAGCTCAACAAAGTAAATCAGGACCGGAACCGCTGCAAAACCGACTCCACGTAGTCTTTTATGCCCTACCCCTAGAGTGTAATTTAAGCTCGCGTAGGCGCTAAGGGCGAGGTGGCCCGTGAGCTGAGGAGCAGGTGGCTTTAACCTCCGCCGCCGCGTCTGAGCCGAAGCTGCGGTGGTGAGCGTTAAACCCTCTGCGACGATAAGCTCGTGTGGGACCGCCACGCCGCCGGAGCCCCGCAGCGCGATAGTTGTGACAGAAACCATGCCTGCTGCTTGCTTCCTGCATGCTGCATTTCGGGTAAGTAATTTATAATATGAAAGAAGAACGTTTATTTGCGATAAACATGACGCAAATAAAATAATAAAAGAACAAGTTTGGGGAAAGTATGCGTCACATTCACGCAAAACGGTCGTCGCTCAGCATAATGCCGCGACCCCATACGAGACAGCCCCAGCGCTGGTTTTCAGCGACAGACGGCGTTGACGTAATGATAATATTACATAATCTCTATTATTTACATATAACATCTGAATTTTATTTGATTTAATGATTAGTTAATATAATAAACTATTGATATAATTTCAAAATAACAAATTTTCATAAGCCTGTGAGGATTTCAAATATATTTTTTTTTTATTATTTTAAAATAAATCATTTAAAAGTTATTTAAGAAAATAGACGAAAATTGACCATTCCCCCCTTATCTCCAAAAGTACTGAGCCTAAAATTTTGAAAAAAAAATTAAAAAAATAGTTCAATACCTATAGATTACAGGAAAACCTATAAGAAGTCTATGGTCTTAAAACAACATGGTAAATCTCTCAATATTGTGCATACAAACTTACATTTACAGTTGGAACGAATGGGAGAACATGTTTTTCAACTACAATATTAAGTTTGTTCTTGAGATTCATCCCATTTGTACGTAGTCCGACACGCACGTGGCCGGTTGTTTTTTACTTCTGTGGATAAAAATGTTACTAGCGGGCGCGTGGTGAGGACTCGATAACGTCTTAATTGGGACGTTTTTCTTTCAAGAAGGGCGACGAGCTAAATTACAAAAACGCAAGGAAAAATATAAAACATGTTTTCGTCGATTGCTCCTTAAATACTGGACGTAAACAGATAATTGTCAACTTTGAAAAAAAAACGTGATTTTTTATATGTTCGAAATGTTTTAGTGAAACACGCTTAAGTATCAAAATAGATATAGATATAGATATATTTAAAAAATAAGAAGTTAGTTCAAAATCAATCATTGTCGATTATCATTTTATTTTCCGGCGATGGCGCTGTGTGTGTCACGACCAGATTTTAAATGTCGCGCGTCAGGTAAATGTAACATATTTAGGGTTCACGGGCTATTTGTGTTAAGCGACATGTTTGGAACTTTACAAGAGAGCATTTCAAAGTTTTATTATTCGGAAAAAAGAACATTGTAAAAAAGTATCAACATTTTTTACGAAAAAGTGGTCTATCGAGGGTTAATAATCAATAGTGTCTAACTCCACTTTTTAATGCAGGTTGATATAATAATCACTCAATATCGGCCAGGATGTCGCTTAATACAAATAGCCCGTGAACCCTTTATATCTTGTGTATAATATCATTGGGGTGACTTCGTCTAATAAATCGTAATTTCTTCTTCCCCCGACACACCCCATCGCAGCCACCACCAGCCCGCGGTAATATTACTTCGTTTTCGCTTAGCGTTCATTCTGATTTTTTTTCTTTTTGCTCGGCTCCTAAGCGTCGACGCGAGATGTGAAGTAGCCTATAAGCCTGCCTCAAGAGTTGGACTATCAAATGCAAAAAGATTTTGTTAAATCCGATTGGTAGTTCCAGAGATAAGCGCGTTCAAACACACAAGAAAACAAACTCTTCAGCTTTATTATTACAATTATAAGCACGTGTGAGAAGTGAATGACCGCTAACGAAAATGTAATAAAATGAAGACGTTGCTAGTAGTAGATAATATTATGATTAGTTATGAATTTTAGAATTATGTAAATAGCTAAGATTAATTTTTTACGCTGTGTCGAGGTACCTTTACACAAAAAAACCGGTCAAGAGCGAGTCGGACTCGCGCACCGAGGGTTCCGTGCCATCCTACTTCCTACTTATCCTACTAATATTATAAATGCGAAAGTTTGTTACTATTTCACGCAAAAACTATTAAACGGATATTAATGAAATTTAGCAAACAGATAGTTTATAACCTGGATTAACACATAGGATACTTTTTATTCAGTCATATAAAAAAGTGTGCTATTTACAGACATCGTTTTATTTTTACTGTAATCTTTACATATACTTCTATCACACAGAATACCCCCCCCATCTCCGCAGCTTTTTCGGGGGACGGTATTTTTATTTACATTTTTAACTATGCTATGCCGCCTAAAAAAAACTTAAAAATGTCTGAAAATGTGCAAACAGCGCTGTCTCATATGATAACCCACATGCACTAGTAGGCTAACTTCGAATTTTTAAGACCCCTTTTCAGTCTCTAATGCAAAAAAAAATGTCTTTCTTATTTGCAAAATAGTTGGGCAAACGTCATCTAAAACCATTCCAAAATTCAAGTTGATAGCATTAGTAGTTCTTGAGATATCTAGCTGTGACAGACAGACAGACTGAGTCGCACCATAAGGGTTCCTTTTTACCATATTGGTACGGAACCCTAAAAATAGAACTAAGTCTTGATAAAATGCATAGTTTAGATTAGATTTATTTATTAACTTTATCAATTTAAATGGCAGTTCTAAACTAGTTGGTACCTAGTGAAATAGACTTAAAATTTCCCTTACCGCAGACGAGTTTCGATACGTTGATCGAATAAAAAACCGGCCAAGTGCACGTTGGACCACGCACAATGAAGGGTTCCGTAGTTGGGAGGAATTTATACCAAGAAGACACTTAACATTGTAATTGAAAAATATGTTCTCCCATACATTCCAACTGCAAATATAAGTTGGCACGCACAATATTGAGAGATTGACCAGGTTATTTTAAGACCATAGACTTCTTACATATTTTCCTGTAATCTATAGGTATAGAAATATTTTCTGTATTTTTTTTTTCAATATTTTAGGCTCAGTAGTTTCGGAGATAAGGGAGGGAATGGTCAATTTTCGTCTATTTCCTTAAATAGCTTTAAAAAGCTTTATTTTAAAATTATAAAAAAATATATATATTTGAGACCCTCACATTTGATATGTATCACGGTACAATTTGCATTTTTTTTATATTCTTATTTGCCCCCCAAAATTGACCCCCATATTCAAAATTCATTTATTTACGTTACACGTCCGTATTTGGGCCACAGAAATTAATAAGTGTACACAAAATTTCAACTTAATCGGTTCATTAGATTCGAGGAAATTGGCTGTGACAGAGGGACAGACAGACAGACAGACACACGAGTGATCCTTTAAGGGTTCAGTTTTGTACTTTTGAGGTACGAAACTCTAAAAACCCCCAATAATTGAACTCTCCATATTACTGAAGATAAGATAAACCAAAAGAGACACTATCGGATAAAGATAAGAAATAAAAATTCCTCTAAAATCTTCAATGCATGAGCGATTTTATTTGGCAAGCGGCATCTTCAACTGAATCATCGATAACCATTAGATTAGATAATAGTCAAAAGCGAAACCCCCTATACCTACCAACTATACAGAGTGTATCAGAAAAGGTGTGGTTATATTAAAGGGTGTAGTACAGAGCATTAAAATGAACAACTTTCTCCATGGGACCAACATTCTAATCGAGAAGAAATAATCAGCTGTTCCAGACATTTGGGCGGGACAGCTGAAAATTTTATCTCGATTACGATATTGGTCCCATGAAAAAAGTTGTTCAGTTTAATGCTCTGTACCAAACCCTTAAAAGACAATGTTCAAAATGGCCCTGTGCAATGAAGAGTTTGAGAATATACGATAATTAATCGCCTATTTTATTATATAAGTTGCAAATACTTCTGTATCACGGACTAGCTGTATTCCAAAATGTATTTTTAATAGAATTTAATGCGACTAATAACATTACATCGCCATCTTCACCTATGTCGTGTCAAAAGTGAAATAGGGATGTCCGATCAATTATAATCGATCGATTGAATTATTAATCGATCGATTGTGTTTTTTTTCTAAAGTGTAGTTTTAAAAACCTAATAAAATACTTTATGAATGCAGTCATACTCTAATTTAAATAGGTAGTAAGAATAATATTATACAATAATCAAAACTTCTTTATTTCTATACAATCATTCAAACTAATTCATTATTTACGACAGTTAATACAAAAATAACGCTCCTTTTGCGGTTCATTAAACGAAAAAAATACTTATTTTTACTAAACACATCACAATTACCTAATGTTTTATTTAAAAAACAATATTGCAAACTAGATACAGATGTTATTATATATTATTATTACCAGTATAGAAGAGTGTTGTTATATATAAAATAAACCATTGTCATACATACTTGTAATGTTTATATGACAAAGTAGATGTAACAGACTGTAATAATTTAAGACCACAGTAAATCATAATCGAAAAATCGATTAATGGTGTCGTATTACATCCCTAGTTTTGCCGGTGAACGTGTCATTGTTACCAATGGCACAAAGGCCAAAAAGCCATGCCATAAAATTATTTAAAAAAAAAGTCATTGTTACCACAATTGAGAGTTATCGTTTCTGCGCTGTGCTTTTTCCTGTGTTCTTTTCTTGTGTTCGGTGTTTTGGTGACTTTCGGGACTTTTTTACGACTTGGCTATTTTAACGGACTTGGATTGGTTTAAAAAACGATTGACCTGGCTGTGATTTTCGGAACTGTGTACCTGTGTGTGAATTAAATTCTGAAACCGTATGGTTATTACGGGGGAAAATTCACAGCCATCATATAAGTACTAAAGTGTATTTTGTATATATTTTAATTGACTCATCACAAATAGGTCGACAGGAAATAGTCGAACATTGCTGTAATTGTATCGTTGGGCGCAGAACTATCGGTTGCTGCGCCCATGTTATGACCATTATTTGGTACCTAAGTTATGCGAGGTATCAAAATAATGTCAACCCCCCTGCACAGTTTTTAGACACTATTTTAGTTCGTAATTTAGACGAAGAACAATAAACGTGAAATTAAAATCTGTGTTTTATTTCTTATTCAAATATAAATATTGTAGGACTAGGTTTTAAAAAATCACTTATTACCATCTAATTGGTAAAGCTGGTATCCTATGCACACCGTTCAGGCATAGGGACGCTGTTTCTACTCATCTCATTCCAAAACGAATGCTACGAATTCAGTTACCTACCTATGTTGATTAGTTTAATGTATATTAATTTTGCACTTGCATCTATTTTTTTAGAAAAATAACTGCATAGGTACCTAATTATCTAGGTAGGTATTATGATATTACTTTTCAGTTTCTTAAAAATTACTCAGAGCTATGAAAAATCATGGTAGGTACCTACATTTAATATTCGTTGTTATGGTTAGATTATAACCTCAAAATCTGATACTTTTTTTGAAATATATCTTTTCTGCAGCTAGTCCGCTATAAAAACAAGATCTTCTAGGAGTCTCCAAATGATAGAGAATACAATACATAATTATCCGATGCTCTTGGCTCCAGGGCCAACAATGTATGGACGCAGAGCAATGTCCTTTGGCCACACCTTTCTGATGCATAGGTAGGTCTACCTACGCATCAGAAATATTTTACTTATATATTTTACTTAGGTATGCTATTTTACTTTAACTGCGCGCCCCTCCACTAAAATATTTGAAATTTCTATAACATTTGAAGTGTATGCAACACACAGCCCCTCCACTGCTTGATGCATACACTTTTCAAATGTTTTGTGTAGTTTTAGAGTAACACATCTCTACACAATTCATCATCTGCCTAGCCTTTTCCCAACTATGTTGGGGTCGGCTTCCAGTCTAACCGAATGCAGCTGAATACTAGTACTTCACATGGAGCGACTGCATATCTGACCTCCACAACCTAGTTAGGTACTAGGTATTACGATACCCCTTGATAAGACTGGTTGTCAGATTTTCGGGCTTCTGACGACCCGTAACGACTGCCAAAGATCCACGGGTGACAGCCGGGACCAACGGCTTAATGTGCTTTCCGAGGCACGGAGGGGGTCTTGGTATGTAAAGATAGTCACCCATCCACGGACCAACCGCGACAAGCGTAGCTTAACCTGATTAATCGACCCGTGCGGCTGTTATTACTTAGCCACAAGCTGCACCCACATTTCGCCAGTTATGTTTAAAAATAATGTATTCATTCATCATCATTCTCTTACCCTTATCCCAATTTATTTGTATGTATGTCTTTTTTAACTGGCTTCAAAAAAGTAGGTTGTGTGTTCGTCTGTATGTTTTTTTTTATTATTTTCCTCGATTTTTTCGTCCATTACTGTAGCCCGATTTTAAAAATTAATTTTTATTTTGTAGAAAAGATATTAAGCATCGATAATACGTACCTATTTAAACCACACCATTACTTCATGTCATTCTTGTTTAATGTTTAGGTTACATAGCAAGTAGTGTGGTATACGAAGTGGTGTGGCCTATAGGTACCATAACTTAAAACTGAAAAAAGAAAACAACAGACTTCCAAAAAAAAAACACTACAAAGTGAATAATAACTAATTTCGGAAGTCGGTGGCAAAAACTAAAATACAGATCCAAAGACACCGAATTCCGAAATTAAAGTTTTTTTCACTTCGTAATGTTTTTCTTTTTTTTTGGAAGTCGGTTGTTTTTTTCTTCTTCTATAAGAACTCTATTTCAGGTCGTTTGGTTTAATAAAACTACTAAGTAAAATGTCCTAAACAACTCAAAACTATGGACTATCTACTCGTATGTTACAGAACTACATTCAAGCCGTGACGAGCAGACTGCTGTTCTTTTATTGAATAATTACTAAATAGAAAGCAACACTCATTTGTTTTTGTAAACACTATTTATACTGTATAATATTTTAGCATAGTCATCGTAAGTAATTACAAAAGGTTACCTACACAAAAGGGCACCTCATCTGCCGCGGTTCGCAATATTATTATCTTAGATTTCGGTAAGTAATTATAATTTTACGTGAGGCAAACCAAGGTAATTCTTGACACATTTTTCACACTATGGGAAACCTATCTCAGTTTTTTTAAATTCCTTTTTGGTAGTGTCTTAGGACTTTTTGATCCGGGACCTGATTTCGGCAATGTTGGGCGATTCGTGTTTCTGGCGAAATGTAGGCGAACCTGTCTAACCCTTCGGTGAAAGCAGGCGTGCCTTTTGTGCAACAAGGCTGAACTGACCCTAGAATTCTTTGCTGAAGAATCTTAGGTCTCAGATGACTTGTCTTTTTTACAATTGAACTGATCATTTAGTATAATCATAGCAGCCGATACTCATCCTATAAAGTTCCCATAGCCGGGACACAGGCCTCCTCTCTTTGAGAGGGAGTGCGGGTTGGTAGATATCACATGTCTTCGAAGTTTTGGTTCTAGGACAAACCGGTTTTCCGATGTTTTTCCTCACAAAGTAAAGCGCCTGCCTGGGTTCGAACCCACGACTACAACTCGTAAGTTGGAGCATACAGGGGCCACCACTGCTTTGCATCACTGATCATTTAGCTAGGGTCTAACTGAATAAGTAGAAACTAGTTAGAGAATACCTAAAACTATTTTAAAAATACTACTAGCACTGCAGAGTGCAGAAGTAGTTGACACTACTAGTCCACTCTACTATTCCTACTTTGTAGAATAACCTGAGTGTTAATTGACTATTAAACTAGATTATAAATCCCAAGCAATAAGCAATCATGTCCAACCAATGCTAAACCCCGTCTAATAGACCAAGGACAAGCACTGTTAGCCGTCCCAAAAGCATCAAGTACTAGTAACCGCGGGATACACTTTTACTATCTAAATCTACACATTAGCAGAATAATAAACCCATGTTTTTAATGACGTATATAAACAAATTTGCAGTTTACGCTCTCACGAAAACCCATGTGAAACAGTGAAACTGTAACTCATTCATCATGCCAAATATTATATAATTTTATTTATCCGATACCAATTTATTCATATGACAAAAGGCTAGGTAACTAAACGCAAGCGTAAACCGGACCATCCGCTAGCAGCGCGGGCGCAAACTCACCCAACGAGTTTCCGCTCTCAACTCGCCAGTTATGCGTGAGACGTCGTGGGGTGAGGACGTAGCGTCCTATTGAATATTGCAAAATATCGCCGTGCGTTCGGAAACAGTGTTACACAATTGTGCCTTACGATTTTTTGGCGTGAAAATAAAAAGTTTTAATTGATAAAGCGCAGTGCCTCTTGTTAATACTTGGATAAATGCGCGACCCTCGTGACGCTGATTTTGTAAAGGTAAGCGATTGTTACACGGCCGAGTTGAGAAGGGCTCTATTACTATAAGCTATTTTAGCGGTTCAAGTTCTTTTCGAAAGGGTTAGTCGGGTTTTGCAAGGCGGATCGCATTCTGAGACTAGGGACCATTTGTCAACAATTATTGAGCAATGTGAATTTGAATTTTGATAGAATTGTGACCCTAGTTTTGTAATTCAATTACGTTTCGTATAGTCAATCTCTCCGGCCTTGGTGTGGAATGTTGGCTACTTATTTGAAGAAAATGTGAAGGTAGTCTGTAAGTGGAGTAGTGTCAGCTGCATCTGTCACAATTGACTTTTATTTTTTTCCACCTTAACTGTGACATTCAGTGGCAGCTTTCATGGCATCTTGTGCAAGAATTCGTTCATACTTGCGATTTTTAGTAGGTACCTAGTGCTTGTACGTGAATTAGGTACTGCAGCAAGATTACTCACGCGTTCGCAACTTGCGATTAAGCGAAACGATTAAGTGAATTGCGATGTTAAGATTGTTAAGTCACTCATTATGTAAAGAGGTTTATTATGCTTTACTTTTAAACCAGTACCTTCGATAAGGATGTTGGCAGGACACTATATCTTAAAAGAATAAATGGCTGTGAAGAAACTTGTGATTTACGTAATTCTTTAACTGCATCTTTTTGGGTCAATGTTATCGTCAAGATTTTTGATGTGAACAATTATAATTAAAGACAATGTTGTAATTAATAGTGTTACTTGAAAGGTAAGTTGACTATCAGAGGTATTAAGTCATTAAAAGACTGTTAATCTGGCTACTATTCAAAGAAATCTTTAATACTTATTTACTCACATAGAGACAGCTGTAATAACTGACGATTTCATATTATCACTAACATAACACTGGACGATGTGTTAGCTAGCTTCAAAACAAACCAGGGACGGTGGTTCTCAAAATTACTGGCCCCTGAATAATGGTGGCGTAGGTAAATGGCTGATAAACATCTAATTAAGTAGATACAGTCTGTCATCTTCTGCCTAGTCTTGTCCCAACTAAGTTGGGGTCAGCTTCCAGTCTAACCGGATGCAGCTGAATACCAGCATTTTACATTTTACATGGAGCGACTGCCTATCTGACCACAACCCAGTTACTGGGTAATACGATACCCTTGAGTAAGACTGGTTGTCAGACTTTCGGGCTTCTGACGTCCCGTAACGACTGTCAATGATCCACGAATGACAGCCTGGACCAACGGCTTAACGTGCTTTAGCTTAACCTGATCGATCGACCCGTGCGGCTGTTATTACTTAGCCATATCAAAAGTAAATAGAACTTTAGTGTATGACCAAATAAAAAAGTAACCATTGACTTTCTATACATTACAAAAAAACCAGCTGCACAACTGCTACTTAATACAAGACAGCCCTAATTCTGTCACTCCTGCTACACCAGCGTGGGAGTAAACTCGTCCACTGTTCATCGTAGGTAATAATTATGAAGACATGATTGTCTAAACACCAAACATACTGTTAACACGACATGCTACACGCTACGCGCATATTGTTACTCAAATCGCGTGCATCAAGGACGTACCAAATATCCACAACGAATAAACGAATTATAAACATCTACTTTTGAAAATTGGCACTAATCTTCGATAATTGGAAGATTTGATGGTAATTTAGTTTAAAATCTAGAATAATTAAAAGCGCACTACACATTGGAACTCCTGAAAGTCAGAATCCACAGTGGCGACCGTCAGAAAAACCCCGAGACGATGAAGCTTTACGAGTCCCGGAAAAACGATTCAACTGTTTTGGAAGTCTCGACGAAATTTATCAGAAAAGAACAGAACTCCTCCGGAGTAATAAATATAGGTACGAATCATGAATGACCATACTATTCTATAATCGTGATATCGGTTGAAAGAAGTTCACTTGTCGTGTTAATTCGCTGGATGGTTGTACGACAGCAACAATCATTGTAGCAATGTTTGACGGGAGCCCGTTACTGCAGTGGATGTCTTTCATTCTAGAATACCGTATTAATTGGATCTTTTTATTGAGGAACCGATCTGTATTCTAATATCTTCCCGATTTGAATCAGGCAAAGAACTGCTTGGGCTATAGAGGTCCCTACATATTTGCAAAACCCCATTTGCCTCTCTCGTAATACGTGAGCAGCTATAAAATTGAGAATCTGGGCAAGGAAAAGATAAAGATAAGACATGAAAAGGTCAAAAACTTCATCTACAAGGCCTAAAATCCAATTAAGATTCCACAAAATTCTCAATCGCTCTTACTACTGTTGATTCAATAACTTAACAAATTGGACAATCATACGACATAATTTCACGTTTAATATGTAACTTCGGAGAAGTAAGTAATTAGACATTAAATGAACACGCAACCACGCCTAGAATTCATTCACAAACTATTCTAATAGTGCATTTTCTAAGAATTTGGTCGAAACGCAACGTATAAATTGATTCAGGTAAATTTTATTGCTAATGTATTAGGGCATCATAAAGTTGCAGGATGAAGTCGTAGAGGCGCTTAATCCATTTGAGACTTTCAAGGAATTGCTCTGAGATGCCTTATACGTCAAGGTCCCTAATTATTCGTGCTCGTATCTTCTGGGAAGAACCGATTAGGGTAAAACGGATGGGAAAACAAAAGAAAGATGTTGAATTGTTGATGTAATGGGCGGAACACTAGATTTTTTAGTTCTCAGCTCGAACATTAATCAAACTTCAGCTTAGCTTATATGATTAGTTTTAATAATCGTCTAGTTTTGTAGTCAGATTTTGTTTTTAATGATGCCCAATACTTTTTCGTTTGTTTTATTGTGGGATTTTATAGAGCATATATAATTTTAGTTCTCATTTTCAGACCTAACTAATCAACGTCGATTCTTGTCATAAATTTTTCACGCATTTTGCCGAATCAATACGATTAGATTTGATATTTTGCTTACCCATGTTTACCGCGTTTATCATACAGTTTTTGTTGAAATGATATTGTCACGTCACATATGTATATCATGTCTGGTTCCTCATTACATTTTATATTTTCCCACAGTTACTGAAGTGTCATTAAATTATCTCCACGGTCACTCTTTAAGGAAAACTCTGCGGAATGATCAAATTTATGACAATTCCGTTTTTTATAGATAAGAGACCAGTAAAATACTCGTAAGGTTAAATAATTCTGTCGAAAATTCGACAGAATTATTTCAAGCAGCATTCCGCTCTTTATAGGTTTTTCTTTTTCCCAATTTTGACATGTTGCATTCCGTTCTTCAACACCTGGGTCCTATGTCTCAAAATGTCTGAAAGTGAAACACCAAAAGGTATTTGTATCTGAAAATAATAATAATAATAATAATAACCTGGGACATCACACACGGTCATCTGATCCCAAACTAAGCAGAGCTTGTACTATGGAAACCAGATAACTGATATACTACATATACTACTTTTTTTTGTAAATACATACTTATATAGATAATTACACACCCAGACTCAGAACAAACAAACATGTTCATGCACACAAATGTTTGTACTGGATGGGAATCGAACCCACGACCTGCGGCATGATAGGTGGTATCTTAACCAACCACGCCAACTGACCTGTCAAAAAAATGCTTCTGCATTGTATTTATATGAAAGGGTATTAATATTATAATAATTCTGAGCTGATAATAACATACTGCAATTACCAATCCGTTGACCAACAATGGTCATTATCGCAAGTGTTTATTATTTTATTTGAAGCAAATATTGCCGAGTGAACCAAAAGCACACATAATTTGACATAATTCCTTCCTCAAGCATCCAAATAAAATCACCAAATGACATAATTGTCAGTGGCTTCCTTTTACTAGCAAAAAACAAATGCCGACTTATTAAGAAACATCGTGTGAAATAACATCACGTTTAATGATTGCATGCTTTCCTGTAAGCAGTAAATCATTGAAACGCACTAAGCGCCGACCTCGTTGCATCCTGTTACGTCCAAACGTTTCTAGGTTGGCTGGTCTAGAAAATGTTGGCGCTTACGACGTTTTTAATGAGCGTGAATCCGTGCGTTTATAGTGTTAACAATGTTTGAAAAATTGTTAAGAGAAGGTTATCTTTTAATTACTATTTTGTATTATGGTTGTTTATTTTGTTTTTGAATAGCTTGATTTTTGGAGATTAGAAAACTGATCCTGCATTTCAAGGACGAGGAGCGTCACATTCGCTCTTAGAATATTATTTTAATGAACAAACCTTTGCCTTACAAATTTTCAAAGTTACTTCACACAGAAGATTCTGCTGCTCATCTCCTCAAAACAATTTCACACTAACACGAATTTAAATAAATTTAAATATTCAGCCAATATCATAAACAAAAACAGTCCATGTTGTAAAACTTATGCAAATAAAATTGTCAATAAACTCAGCCTTATAATGGGAAAGCATATAAAATTATGCAATTCTACAGCTATCCGTGACATCATTCAAATTAGTTAGAATTGTTTAGTAGCATGCATATTTGTTTGTTTTGTAGCTAACGAGGAAATTACTGGTACGGCAGTGATGCATTTTTAACCGACTTAAAAAAACGGAGGTTATCTATTCGACAATATTATTGGAACGGCAATATATTCATATATGATAATCTATTAGGGCTTCTAGGCAAATATACAAAATTTTATAGATACATGATGTTTGTATGTATGTATGTTTGTCCAAGCATTTCTCCGAAACTATTAATCGGATCGTGACCATTTTATTTTTATTGGCTTACATTTACTTAAACTTAGTAACAGTGCAAGTTTCATCAAAATCGGTTCAGTAGTTTTCAAGATAATGGAATAATACGTGTAAGTGTGACGGCCTAGCTTATTGATACGAGCTACGGGTGTGGTGTCGAAAAGAAAACATCTCAAAATCTTGGTCAAATTCTAGTGCAATATTTATAACAAAACTATTAACTACTTATTACAAACAAATACAAAAAAAAATATTTCGTAATTTTTAGTTTTTACTAAAAACTTCGCATCACATAATTGAAAAAATTAAATCGACTTCAAAAAGAAATTAACTCAAAATTATGAAATATCGTTAATTTCGGAAGTCGTGGCAAAAAACGAAAATACAGATCCCATGACTTCCGAAATTAAAGTTACTTCATAATTTTGAGTTAATTTCTTTTTGAAGTCGTTAATTTTTTTGTGTGGAGTAAATACTCAATAAAAATCGTAAATTCTTTCATTAATATCAGAACAGGACAACGCACAGCCCGAACCAATTTTGTACAAGACTTCCAAAGTGAAAGTGAGCAATAAGGAAGGATTTTTGAAAAGTCATCCCCTAAAGGGGTTAAATAGAGAATGAAGCTTGGTATAGAAAGAAGCTTGTCATTTTTGCCAATGGCAAATTCGTTCACAAAATTTTCGTGATGTGCTTGCGTAAAGGCAGATAGTGTAATCAAATTGGTTCCTAGTAACTTTTTAGTAACTGTTAGTTAGCTGTTAATCGTAATTGAAGTCTGTGAGTGCGAGAGCAATTACATTTTCTATTAACGGCCTGTAGGCCATAGCAGGCCTAGTTGTGAGTAGGATATACATTTATACGTATTAGCCTATTGGCCACAACAACTGTTGGCTTTTTAAGAGGGTTGTGAAGTGCCGATACGCGGCGAGATTCTTGGAGGCAATTACCTACATTTCATACAATTATTTACATAAATATTGTTTCGGGCGATAACGTTTTCACTCCCCTAAACCTTTACAAAATGAGACAATTTTGGTCTCATTACATTCTGTACACTTTAATCTAGGTCTGTACGTTTTTGGTTTTTAGTAATTCAATTTAATATAACTTAAAAAAATAAAAATGCTCGAGGATGTTTTTATGTCAAAAATACAGATATTTAGATGCTAATTTATATCGTATGCAATATTTCTTTATAATAAAAACATACGGACCTAGTTTTTCATTATACCTACAACACTTCCAAAAATTATGAAAATTAGACTATGTTTACGGGAGGAAAACCGTTATCGCTTTTTGTATGAAAATTTACAGCTTCACACGATACATACGATATAAGTTATTAGCATCTAAATCTCTAAATGTATGACATAAAAACTTCCTCGAGATTTTTTAATAAAATAAAATTGAATTACTAAAAAAGGAAAAACGTACAAAAGGGTTTAGGTGGGTGAAAACGTTATCGCCCGAAACAATATCTATGTAAATAATTGTATGAAAGGTAGGTAAATTGCCTCCAAGACTCGCGCCGCGTATCGGCACTTCACAATCCTCTTAACACTTTGAGGACACTAAACGCCCATAGGCGTAATAACAATGAAACTTGTATTGTGTGTCGTTCACTGCCCATCAACCGATTAATTACCCGACTACAAACAAAAGAAGGGTTATGTTTTTTACATGTCATTTTTTTTTCTTATCATACATTACTATGACAGTAACTAATATTAAACAATACTATAGATCCATAAGGTTAATCTACGCTTGCCGGGGTTGGTCCATGGATGGGTGACCATCTTTACATACCGAGATACCTCCTTGCCTCGGAAACCACGTTTAAGCTGTTGGTCCCGGCAGATCCGATGGCCGAAAATCTGACAACCAGTCTTACCAAGAGGTATCGTATTACCCAGTAACTGGGTTGTGGAGGTCAGATAGGCAGTCGCTCCATGTAAAATACTGTATTCCGCTGCATCCGGTTAGACTGGAAGCCGACCCCAACATAGTTGGAAAAAGGCTAGGCAGATTGATTGATTATAAAAAGAAATAAGTAAAAAGAAATAGTTTTATAAAAAACAACAAAAAAAAAACATAGTCAACGTTATTTATTTTAAGGTAGAAAATATAGTTATATACCGGTTTCTTTTTCATCGTTCGGGTCGGCGACCTCTGCGAGTTTGTCATAGTGTCATTTAGAATTCGGTAATTAGGTAAACTACTAGATTGTTTCAAGTGTTGTTTAAGTAGGTATGGTATTTGTGTTAATTTATGTGCCTATGTTAATTGGTTTAACACATTGTTTGTGACTATAATAGCTGTTCGCCATGACTTCGTTCGAATAATTATTATAATCATCAATCCCCATTTGACCCACAGAAGTGTTAAGTTTAAGTATTTTGGAAACTGGACACTCTGTATGTTAATGGTTGAAAGGCTAATAGTGCTAAACGACATTTTTTTTTAAACTACCCTCTTACAAGTGTGGAATTAAAAGTTTGTTTCTCAATCAATCAATCAATCAATCTGCGTAGCCTTTTCCTAACTATGTTGGGGTCGGCTTCCACTCTAATCGGATGCAGCTGAATACTAGTATCTTACATGGATCGCTCCATGTAAAATACTAGTATTCAGCTGCATCCTATCTGACCTGCCTATCTGACCTCCACAACCCAGTTACTGGGTAATACGATACCGCTTGGTAAGACTGGTTGTCAGATTTTCGGGCTTCTGACAACCTGTAACGACTGTCAAAAATCCACGAATGACAGCCGCGGGACCAACGGCTTAACGTGCTTTCCAAGGCACGGAGGAGTCTCGGTATGAAAAGATGGTCACCCATCCACGGAACAACCCCGGTAAGCGTAGCTTAACCTGATGGATCCACCCGTGCGGCTGTTATTACTTAGCCACGAGCTCCTCTTCTTGTGTTGTTTCTTTCTATAAACATAATATCTTCTGTAAAATATCTTCTTTTTTTTGAGATAGGGTTGCTCGCTCTTGACTCTAGTCTAGGGTGGAGGCGACAGAGACAAACTCGACGATGGAGTGAGCTTACCCAAAAGAAGCCTGTTCACTCTTACTTCAAAACCTAAAACGAATAAAATAACTTTCATAAAAAAATTAACAGCTTCTGAAGTCGGTGCCAAGCTAAGGTGCATTGAAGAATTGAAGACACCGACTTCAGAAGCTGTTAAGTTTTTTATGAAACATATTTTATTATTTTTAGTTTTTGAAGTCGGTTTTTACTTTTATAAAAGTAAATTTATAGTTCCATTTTTAGTTGAATATACAATTACACAAGCCAAAGACGAATCATCAAAATCCGCTTAGAAATACCGGAGATACAGTACATTTATGCATATAACTTCGTACATAAGAATAATTACCTAACATATTATATACTAAAACCTTCCTGTTAGTAAAGGATAATCAAAATTGGTTTATCAGTTTTTGAGAAAATCGCGGACATACAAACATACATACATACGGGTCGAATACAGAACCTCCTTTTTTGGAGTCAGTTAAAAATAACATCATAAACGAGTTTGAACTGGCAATTCTTTCACCTCCTTATTAAATACGAACTATGGTGCTGTCAAATACCTTATATGTGCCACTGTACCTACTAATCTAACTACCCTCTTTGGTATATTATCCTCACCTTCACAAAGTCCGACTTCACAAACTGCGTGGTACATACCTCTCTCTGCTGCCAGCTTATGGCAATCTCCTCGGTTAACAGTCATAACACAAATCCTAGCACCTTGTTCTAGCTTGCTTCAAAACCCACTTATTACCGACAATACGCAGAATACGGTGTTCGGAATTATGTACTGTCATTTATTGGCGCTTAACTGTGTTTCATTGCTTTCAAACTCAGTTTACTACTTCTAGTATGCTTGTAAGTTGGTACAATGTAAATAAGTACAGAAGGTTCATTAAGTCCAAATAATAGAGGTGTGTTATATTTGTGCACCAAAGATCGAAAGAAGATCGATGAGATTGAAGCTTATATATCATATCATATAAGATTTCCGTGCCAAAGTGCCTTTCAAATTATTGTCGAGACCAACTGACGTAACTTCCTTCGAAACAATGTGATCAACCAACTGAATGCAGTAAGTCTCTCAGATTTAGGCATTGGAACCGACTGCCTCAAACTCGATCGTCTACTTAGAAAACTTTTGTCTCATACATAACTAAGCTACGTTTGCATTTCACCATCAAAATTCCTTCTCACGTAATGAAAAACAATTGCATCCATTGTGGACAACTTTGGACTTCAGGCGTTCTTCGCAGCAGTGGTCTTTCTGTATCCTTCCTGCTAGATGTATGACACGTCGTTCAAGAAAATGGTGGAAATAAGCGGATATTCTAGAGTCTAGAACGCAGACATTTGTGCCAATGTTACATCTAGACTCTAGGTCATTGTTAACAGGGTTCCAGAACTATACTTAATGCGTGTGGTTGACAGTGTAGGTGTTTGTGTGGTGAAGGATAATGAGCACAGCAATTTACCTGGGTTAAATTTTCTAACTTGTCTTTCTGTAATTTAGAAGGACATAATCTTGTCATTTAGATGATAAATAAATTACAAGTACAGAGACACTAACTTGTTTTCTTTTATGTCCTCTGAGTTTCTTTAATGAATAAAATCTACAACACCCTTTGCTTGTATGATGCTGACTAGTAGCCTTGGAAAAGTATACTTGGCATTCTTCAAATGCCTTTATTTTTATTTACTACATAATGAATGAAATGCACTGACCCCAGTGTAGTTTGACCAGACTCGATTACTCGAATGAACCCAAAGATTCACACTAGCCCCTGTTGCCTCATGCAACATGATGCAACTGAGACCATTGCATATGAAGGAGTAGACCGGGGGCGAGATAATGGTACGGAAGATGTGCTCTTAGGATAATATGCATAAGGGTTACAGTCAACCCAGTATGCACCGTAAAGTAAGCAATGGAATAGTTGAGCGACGCCGACGGGTGATATACAGGGTTATTTGTAAAACACCAGCAACCTCTTAAGAGGTCATTGTACTCATCATTATGAACAACTTTTACTATGGGCCCAAACCTGAAATCGCGAAAAAAAAATCAGCTGTTCAGTACATTTATGTTCGCGTAATTCGTCAAAATGTACTGAATAGCTGATTTTTTTTCGCGATTTCAGGTTTGGTCCCATAGTAAAAGTGGTTCATAATGATGAGTACAATGACCCCTTAAGAGGTTGCTGGTGTTTTACAAATAATCCTGTATATCAATGGATGGGCATCTTTTAACGACGTCGCCGCCGGGTTGCCTCAGGTCTTGCTTCACCGGTGAATCTTTTGGCGGGGTTAATTACCACATAAGATAAAATATTGAAATACAGATTTAAAGAGAAGATGAACATATTCAACATTGATCCTATTAGAGTCACAATATAAGAGTAGGTATCATAGGTTATTAAACTTCGTACGAAACTACAAATATTTTACCATATACGTAAAACAAGAATAAAACCTGTTCAAGACGACACTTATCGACATAAATAAAGAAATTCAATTCGCACCTCCAGCTGTCAAGTTTTACAGTCTATATTTATGTAATTATGGCTAACCATTGTTCGGTCACGCGAATTAAAATAACAAACAATTTGTTAGGTATTTTGGTTAAACTTGCGAATTTTCACGGGTTCGGAAATTATGTTTATTTTTTTTATTGAAATATTTGTTCGGTCGTCAGTTCGTCACACTATATTTTTCTCATTTCTTATACTTGTTTATAATTATGCAAGTATGAATTAACCAATATTGAATTCCGTTGCCACTTATTTAGAAAAAAAGTGAATGAAATGTCAATAACTGCTTATTCTACGATGTGTCACGAGAAAAAAAACATATTTAAGTAAGTTACAGCTTCTAAAATATTAATCACATAACATTCACAGTTTTTGACAAACCCATTAGACAGGTACCCTGTCACTCTGAAGGTGTGTAGGGTTTGAGAGCCTTGGTCCTTAACATCTCAATCTCTCCTTGTTTTACGCCAAACTAAAAAAAATGTTTCTTAAAAGAGAAACACTAACCTATTTAATTTAAAAAATACAAACAAAGATTGCCATAATATTTAAAAAAAATGTACAACACACAATATCAGCAACTTTGATAAATATATATTAAAACATCCCCATCGAAGGACCTTATTAAATATAAATTATCGCTAGTTTTATATCGGACATCCCACGCTAACATTGTAGGCAATCCATTGACTTTTTATTTCAGACCAGAACGTTCTGTTTGCTTGGAGACTAAAATAAAACTACACGACAGTATTTTAATAGTTTGTGTCTCAAGCAGATGCATGCTAATTTGTTTTCTATGCTAATTTAGAAGCTAACTTTATGAAGATGAAAGAAACGACAGAGTTTATAGGATTGGGTTAAATGCGATGGGATTCGGTTGACATTGGCGCCTATTCCCTTGTTCACAAGCTAAACTAAATTTAAGTTCTCATATTTTTCTTTCTATTTTATTAAGAAAAGGACAGAAGATAAATATTAATTTCAAATTAATTATTTCTGTCAAATTAAGATACTCCATAGATAAGATTAGACGTGATTAAAAAATTGGCTATAAAAATACGTCAGGCGCTGACTAATTTGACGGGACCAAACTAATATTTATCTTCTCTCCTTTTTAATATGAAATAGAAAGAAAAAAATGCACTGAACTTAAATCTAATTTAGTTGGTGAACAAGGGAATCGGCGCCATTGTTGGTATAGTGTGCGCGCAAGTCCTAGTCACAGACGGGAGAGGGCGCGATTGACAATAATGGCAGACTGAGTTAGCTTGACCTTTGTCTACCTCCCCCTTGAAAACACTTAGCCATTGGTGAACTTTGTATGTTCACTGTAGCAACAAAAAAGATCTGTGTTGCTTCGACAGTTTAAGATAGGTACCTAAAATCTATCCAAATTCTCGTTTCCAATACACTTAAGCAAATTTTAAATTACGTGTAAACTAAGTTGAATTCAGAATGACTTGTGCACTATTATTGAAAAAGCCATGAAAACGTATGAAATTACAACTTTAAAACGTATAAAGTCGCCTTTTTTGACTTATAGTCTAAACGGAAATATATATATTTCTGACTTTCATGATTTAATATCGATACCCGCTATGTCTGAAGTTTTCGACCCTGTATATTTTTTTTTATGTACAGAATTTTGTTCCAGTCTCTTGACTGGAACAAAATTATGTTTACAGATACCAATATCACATCGATATCTGTAAACGTAAACACGTAACAAGGGAAATCCTTGCATGATTCCAATTTTCTTACCGTTTGAAAAGAAGTTAATTTTTTTTGGCCCAATACTCAGCAACGCTAACATGATTCCTCTATTAAAAAGTGCTGCAAAAGCAGTCTTTGCCCCTATTCTATTTAATATGCAACCTGCATTGCCAGTACATCTTTTTGCTTTTATAACTCAAAGTAAACCATTTCTAAAAGAAACAAAATAGGGTGCTAGGAGCTAGCAGCTACGCACTTGTTCCAACTTACATACAAAGTAATTTATTCCCATCCGTGGCTTGTTTGAGAATGACATTATAATTTCTTTTTCCATTTACCTCATAATGTTTGGTGTTCATGCAGATAGGGCTAGACTCCTTTATTTTTGTGCGGTTGGTACAACGTCCAATGCAAGCTGGATAGCCGAGGTGTTACTGTGGGAACTCGAAGGGATTTCGAATGTAAGGAATCATCCAGAAATCGTTTTAATTACTTTTTATTTTTGCCTCGGTATTGGTATTGGTTTAGTTGTAATTTTGTACTGAAAGTTTGCAGTTAAAAATAAAAATAAAAACATACTTCGTCTAAGACATGTGAGGCTTAAAAAGCTCTAAATGGTGTCAAGTATCACCCCCTTTAGGCTTTGCACCCTGCTTCCGAACACCCTACTGAGAAAATATGCTAAGTTGTTAACCAATCTCATGTTAGTTTTTATGGTTTTTTGAATAAATCGTCCAAGCTATGTACTTTTGACGAGATTTGCCGATTTCCTTGCTTGACTGCCATAAATCGTGGTTTAATATATTTTATCCCTTTTTATATATAGAACATGTAGTTAAACCTATTGGCCTATTAATATAAGCAGTTAACATGTAGTGAATCCATACCATGACTATAAAATTTATTCCAAAATGCCAACTAACAACTGAACGCATCTAATAATCCCGATCAAGAATAAAGACAGCAAAAATACGAATACATTACATTAAAAAAAACTAACAACTCGCTATCTGGATTCTCGATCACGTTTTAACATCGTCATTATCTCGATTTGCAATCGAGTATTCGTAGTAGGGCAATTTATTTTCGCCGTAATTTAAAAATCGATTGCCGTAGTTCGAGAGATAATTTTATGACATCGCAATAAGATAATGTTACGAAGTATCGATGGATCGTCTAATATCGTTCGACGCAGATAGGTACTAGTCTGTAGTTTCATGAGAAAACAAATTATGTAAGTGATAGACTATCTATTTATGACTATTGCACTTTTTATATTCGTCTCCTCAATGTGCCCGTGGGTTTTTTTTTAATTTATGTTGGTGGCCGTGACAAAAAATTGTGACATGAAAAAAGTCTTCAAATAAAAAAATAATTTTTAACCGCCTGGCTTACATTAGTATTGTTCAGATAAATAGTGTGATTGCATAGAATGATATAATATAACATCTACAATATGTGTCTGTATACAAATCTATATACAGGGTGTAAGTTTAAACAGTGGCAACATTTTAAAGGGTCATTGTACTCATCAGTATGAAGAACTTACTATTGGACCAAACCTGAAATCGCGAAAAAAATCGGCCGTTCATTACATTTTTGACGAATTATGCGAACAAAAATGTACTGAATAACAGATACTTTTTTCGCGATTTCACGTTTGGACCCTTAGTAAAAGTTGTTCATAATGATGAGTACCTTTTAAAACGTTGACACTGTTTACACTTACACCCTGTCTAAAAAAAATTATCCCTGTTTCCCTTGGTCAAGCATAACTTGAGAACGGCTGGACTTTGGTTTTAAAATATTTGAAATATGTAGTTCGAATTAGGTTCTTACGGAAAGAAAAATAGGAAAAGTTTTCCGGAAAATTGGAAAAAATTGTTATTTTTGTATGAATTATTGAAATTTGGACAGGACGTCAGTCAGGTCAGCTTTTTCTATTATAATTATAGCTTGAGTTAAAATGTGACCAACTATCCAAGACTTATTTGATTTTATGTAAGTGTTTCTTGCATCTACGATACACGACAACAAAGCATGTATTAGACTAGGTAACCATAAAAAAAGGAGAGACAAACATCATTAATTCAAATTCTCGCCACTGAGTTCTACTGCTGAGAAAATCCAAGGGGAAAGTCCTCTTAAACTTTGTTTCTCATTAAGTGATTATGTAAAACTTTGAGAAATAAATGATATTTTAAACCGTAACCGTAAAAACTAAAAAAAAAATACACCCGAAGAATATTTTCATGAGTATATACTTAAGTGTCGTCTATTTTTCGAAGGCGCAAAACGTATCGAGCGTGTGTTGTCGTAATGTGTGCGCCCGCGGCGGTGCGACATTCCCGACAACGCAGTTGTTGCTTGCCACTAGATGGGGAGGGGAAGAAGGCCCACAGATGTGGGAAATAATTGTGATAATGACACAGGCTTTTTCGCTCTGTGCCTCTGCGAAATGAGCGATTTGGGGAGTCTTCGAGTAATACCAGCAGCATTGTATGATAGCGCCTGTGAACTTTCACACCTATACAGGATTATTGGTAAAACACCAACAACCTCTTAAGGGGTCATTGTACTCATCATTATGAACAACTTTTACTATGGGACCAAACCAAAAAATCGCGAAAAAAAATTCAGCGGTTCAGTACATTTATGTTAGCATAATTCGTCAAAATGTACTGAACTTTTCGCGAATTCGAATTTGGTCCCATAGTAAAAGTTGTTTGTTATCATGAGTACAATCATGTGTATCGGTCACTAATTACCAGTCACCCTATATTTTATCATATTATTATACACAGTACAAAGTAGGCCTTCTGTATGTCTCCCCACATCTTTGTCTCAGATGCTGCGCATGCACCGCGCGCGTCGAAGATCAAGCCTTCTGCGCGCTAAAAGGATAGAGTTTTGTTTGCTAAGGATTGCATTATTTGTATGTGAGACTGGCTGAGTCTTATTATGGATGTTGAGTTATTAAAAGCATGTCATGGTTATAAGTGGGGAACTGGCGACCTCTGTTCTTCTCTTCTGTCCCTACTTCTCTCGCTACGGTAAAAAGTAAAAGCAAGGCATCAAGTTTGAGATCAATGATATTATAAGTAAAAAGACGTAGATAGGTTATACAAGCTCCGCAAGTGACACGTCAAAATGTGGCTAATTAGCCACATTTTCGTCGTCTTGTCTCGTTTTCGCTCCCGATAATTACGACATGCCGTCCTACTTCCACGTGTCACCTAATAGTTCGACATTGTGTCGTTTTTGAACATCGAATGTTGGGTAGGTAACCTATCTACGTCTTTTTACTTATAACATCATTGTTTGAGATATTGTTAATCTCCCGTCTTGTCTTCACATCCATCTTTTGTTCTTCCTAACACTTACTTATTTGTCCACCATCATTTTTTCGTTTTGTGCCTTGAACTTATTTAGCAAACTGTGTTGAGTCTGAAATACGTGAATCCACAGTTCTTCATTATTAAGGCTCCCACAGAAAGGTGCGTCGCGACTCTAGTATACCAATTTCCATAATGTTCTAAGAGAAATTGTTCCAATAGAGTTAGGTCGCGCGGTCGCATCGTGCCTGTCTGTGGGAGCTTTTAGGGTGCATTAAAATAGTCTCCACTCAATAGTAATTATATTATTTTCATTTTCTCTATCTTTATCGTCTTCAATTTCAAGCCTATCCTGAAAACCACAGCAATTGATCTCCCCCATTCAATTAACTATAAAACTTAGTGAGCCATTTGCGTGCTCGCGTGTGCTCAGTACTTTATTTTGCACTGATTTGTATCGTCGCCATCGCTGCGCTCGCGCAATGGATCGCATTACGAGTTAATTAGAAGAGCGATTTATATTATTGAGATTGGTTTAAATAGGGCAGGAGAGTTAGTTGATATTATCGATCTTTGACTGCCGTGAATAATCGCACCTTTGCTATGTTCAATCTGATTTGTTTATTTTGCTCTTTCTTCAACCTTCTTTAACAGTGTGTTGGTATATTCTTTATCTTTCTCTTGATTTGTCTGTGTTGATTGTCCGTACTTCTGTAAGCTGAGGTTTATTCACGCACAAATACAAACACACACACATACGTATGTAGCTACTACAAGTATGTGTGTATACACACACATACATACACACTCAACAACACAAGCCCTGTATATAACTACAGAGACTATACAGAGAGCTGCAAATTAGTTTATAAGTCATCTATTGCAGTATTTTCTTTCTAAATTTGATTTTTATTCACATTTTGTATACAATCGTCTCAATATTGTTAATAATTATTAAGGGAAATATCGAGATAGCCCCAACACAAGTATTATCAATTACTTACTGGGGATGTCTCATAAAGTCTCATTTAAAATCCATGTAACTGTTTTGGGACAATTAAACATTTTTCATTTCATATCTAAACCTTTTTACAACCCCATTCAGTGTTTCCTTACATTGTTACATTTATTTATTTTGTGAGGAGCTCGTGGCTAAATAATAACAGCCGCACGGGTCGATCCATCAGGTTCAAGCTACGCTTGCCGGGGTTGATCTGTAGATGGGTGACCATCTTTTCATACCGAGACTCCTCCGTGCCTCGGAAAGCACGTTAAGCGGTTGGTCCCGGCTGTCATTCGTGGATCTTTGACAGTCGTTACGGGTCGTCAGAAGCCCGAAAGTCTGACAACCAGTCTTACCAAGGCGTATCGTATTACCCAGTCACTGGGTTGTGCAGGTCAGATAGGCAGTCGCTCCATGTAAAATACTGGTATTCAGCTGCATCCGCTTAGACTGGAAGCCGACCCCACCATAGTTGGGAAAAGGCTAGGCAGATTGATTTGGTATATTTATTTATTTTAACATAAAACGGCTAAGGCCAATGACATATTAAAGACACATCGACAGTCATACGCTCATCTCACAATACTCCTGACATACTGAGAAGAGAAGATCTTGTCAGTATGTTTGGAGTATTCCATTCATCCGCGAATTCCATTCATCAGTGAGCGTGCGAGGGCATTGTGGCGAGGGACAGAAGACTGGGCTCGAGCGACGACGGTTCGACTCCGCGGCATGGCGAACAATCTGTGCCTGATAAAAATAAATCGCCACCCATCCTGCTACACATAGTTCTATCTTTCCTGTGGTGTTTTGTGTGGGCCTACCACTTTTCCTATTTACATTTAGGTATGCTAAAAACTACATCAATTACGTTAAAATATTAATTTGTAAGTCCTATTCTATCTTTGCAAGGTAATCTTACATACAATATATTCACTTTACCATCCACTATAACTTTTCCCCTCCCAAATTCATACAAACAATAATCCTAATGTAAATGAAGCCTCATTATTAAACTCTTGCGCCTGACAGCTGCACAATATGGCGCCCGTGTATTAGAGAAAGTGCTGTTACTATCTAAATCTAATGAGTTCCATACGCATTATGCATGCACGTCGTGGAAATTGATTCACGCTTGTTTGAATGTAAGAGGGGAAGTAGTTCGGTGTTTTATAAACGTGCACCGAGCTTTTTATACTCAGAAATATGTTTTTATAACCGTTCCTTGAAGTAGTAAACAATTAAATACAAAATTTATTTAAAAAAAAGTAAAAACCGACTTCAAAAACATAAAACAAAAAACAGCTTCTGAAGTCGGAACCAAGCTAATTGAAGAATTAAAGACACCGACTTCAGAAGCTGTTAAGTTTTATTATTCGTTTTAGGTTTTTGAAGTCGGTTTTTACTTTTTAAAAAGTGAATTTATTCTTCCATTTTTAGTTGAATATACAATTACATAAGCCTAAGACGAACGAAACGAAGAATCATCAAAATCCGCTTAGAAATGCCAGTAATACAGTACATTTATGCACATAACTTCGTATATAAGAATAAATACCTGCTGCATTATATACTAAAACGTTCCGGGGAGTATGTAAATCACGTTAGTGAAAGAATCATCAAAATCGGTTCATAAGTTTTTGAGAAAATCGTGAACATACAAACTTACATACGGGTCGAATACAGAACCTCCTTTTTGAAGTCGGTTAAAAATCTAGGGAAATATATTGGTATTATTTGGGGATATACAGGGTGGCAGGGACCTCGACGCACAACCTGTTACCATAGATTCAGTAGGTACATGATTCTGGACCTTTGAAATTTTTTATCGGTTATAGGACAAAAAAATATCTGCCGTTTCCTACAAAAGTGCAATAGCTACGCGGTCAAAATGTATGAAACAGTTTATTAAAAAATTTCAACGCAGGTGGTCCAGAATCATGTACGGAATCCATGGTAACGTCGTTGTCTCTGACACTCGGTATACTAGGCAGAATACACGATGGAAACACGATTTCATAAAGTTGACTAAATTCGCAAAGTTACCTTTTATAAAGTATATCATTTTTTTTCTTCTCTAAAAGTGTGATTATTTTTAACCGACTTCAAATAGTTTTGTTACACTCAAAGACGGATGAACCGATTTGGCAAGTTCTTTTTTTGTTTGAAAGCTTTCGTTTAAATATTATTAACTTTGCTTGGGTAGTTTTTGAGTTATCTTCAATAATGCGTATTTTTCCCACTTAGTATTACGTAATTATGTGGATGACGTTTTAATAACTTCCTATCACTGTTATTTACATAGCAGGTAGTGGTATTCGAATTTGTGTGGCGTAGGTACCACAACTAAAAAGTGAAAAATAAAAACATATTAACAAAAAATAAAACCGACTTCCAAAACAAAACACTACAAAGTGAAAAATAACTTTCAATTCCAGAAGTCGGTGGCATAAAACGAAAATACAAAACCAAAGACAACTACTTCCGAAATTAAAGTTATTTTTCACTTTGTAGTATTTTGTTTTGGAAGTCTGTTTTATTTTTTTGCTAAACAGTTTTTACACGTAAAGAAAATGACAGACAAAGCCAAACGCTCGGTGCGCATGGCGCGGTTTGTCTGTGGATGGGTGACCATCTCTACATACCAAGACCCCTCCGTGCCTCGGATAGCACGCTAAGCCCCGGCTGTCATTCGTGGATCTTTGACAGTCGTTACGGGTCGTCAGGAGCCCGAAAGTCTGACAACCAGTCTTACCAAGGGGTATCGTATTACCCAGTAACTGGATTGTGGAGGTCAGATAGGCAGTCGCTCCATGTAAAATACTGGTATTCAGCTGCATTTGGTTAGTCTGGAAGCCTACCCCAACATGTTGGGAAAAGTCTAGGCAGATGAAGGTACCATTTGGTATAAATATTGGCCATCATAAGAGTTGGTTATGCTTGTTGGCAATTTGAACGAATAGACTTCAGTTAAAATTGCCTTACTTAATACTGAAGACATCGTACTGCGTACTGTTGATCAGAATCAATACGGCACGACGAATTGACGATACTTCAACAATCTGAATACAATACAGCGGAAATTAAAACATGTTATTGTACAACTCTCAAAATACTTGTAGGTACAGGTTATTCTGACCGCCTTAATTTAATGAGACATTTCTTTTTTATTACCTCCTGTATTATGAAACGGAGATAACATTTGAATGATTTGATAATATGAGCATGAAGAGAAGGGAGGTTTATTTCATAAGTTACATGGATTAGGTTGGATTGAAAGTGTTAAAGATGATATGATTAGGAAGGCGGACGAATGCTGCGATGACGGCAGATAGAGATGCATGGAAGAAGAAGACATGCATCGACCTCAAAAAATGGCAAGAGATGATATCATATTTCTTCATTTTTTTTTTTGTATGTAATTGCATAATGAAACTATTTGTTATTTCTATTTAATAAAATAAAATATCTATAACACAGATTTCTCTCAAGTGGATATACTGTTTTTTTTTATTTAAGAGGCCAGTCGCATTTTGACATTACTCTCGCTCACACGGGACCAAAATTTTAAGAATGTTAATTGAAAATATGGTTTTTTGAAAAATGTAATCTATTTATTATTGTTAATAAATATTATTACCTAATTAATAGGTAATTATTAAAAACTCATTTCTATTGTGTTAGCAACTCCTTGAATTTGTTTCTAACCTTGATAATCATTCATTTAGACACTGGCGCCGATTCTCTTGTTCAATAATTAAACTGAAATTAGAGAATCGCTATCTTTTACTAACAAGCAGCGCAAGAAAAGGACGGCTATAGATAGCTATGAACTAAGTTAGAGATGTCAAACTAGTTTACGCCTTGCTCTTTCTTCACCATGTTTTTAGTCGACACGTTTTATGTGTCGTTTAAATTTGTTTGGAAATATTTAGTTCAACTAAATTTGACAGCTCTAAATTACGTTCGTCTCTTTCTGGTTTTATTAGAGAGAAAAAGCAATAGCCTAAATTAAGTTTAGTTTGTGCGCAATAGAATCGGCACCATTAACGACTGACTACCAAAGTAATTTAAAACAGGGTTTAAGCGCAGACCACACCGTCAGCTAACGAGCGAGCGAGCAAGCCGGGCGAGCATTGTTTCACCTCCTTTCATACTTTGGTTCACACCCTGAACTACAGAGATAACCTACGTCAGCTATACAAACGATGCGAACAAAATTTCCGCCGATGCCAGCGATGCTATTTGTTCACCTCGTTGGCGTAGCTTAGCTCTGTAGTTCGCGGTGTTTACCAAAGTATGAAAAAGGGTGACACGATGCTCGCTCGGCTCGTCCGGTTCGCCCGCCCGCTCCCGCTTTGGCGATCTTCTTCGGACTAGTCGACGCTCGTCTTTCAAATAGGAGTGTAGTTACGTTGCGAATTTGATGTTTATATCGACGAAAGTTAGATGATGATTTAACTCAAAATGCACTTTGGATGAATTCTTCCATGACGCTATGCAACATGGACGTGCGCTATGCATCTGCGCTCGACTGACATGAGACGGAACGCACCCCTCGCTCTTCCATCTGCTCGCTCGCCCGTAGTTTTCGGTGCGAACCCTAGTTTACTCGCCAAAGCATCGGTTTCCCTCACCTCGCTTCGCCCGCCAGCTCGCTTACTCGCTCGTTATCTGGCGGTGTGGCCTGCGCTTCGAGCTGTAACTTCGCCCTTGAAAACCAACAAATAAAAGTAGATAGAGTTGGAGGAGCCATGCACGAAGCTAGTTATTATAAATGCATCAATTACCGATTAGTCTGCCTTCGGTGCTCATGCAATTAATAAACGCTAGCGGACTGCAAAACTTAAGTCCTTGTGAGTGATTTTTAGCAACATACCTTTAAAAAATAAACGTAGTATTGTTTGCCCAGCAGATAAAACTGATCTGCATTTGGTATTATCAGAAAAAAATACCAACGTGAGAGACAAAGATGAAGATCAAATCAATATCCCCGAAGCCGATTCAAATTAATTGAAAGCTTGTTCACAATTCAGCAGTGGATTGTTACAAAGAAAAGAGTAGTTTTATTAATTCTAACTGAACTATCGATGTGATTAGCTGATTAAATGCATAAATATGTTAGTGGGGAGGATCCCAAATCTCAATGATAATGATGATTCTTTAGGGACGGAATCTAGAAATATAGAAGCGGAAACACTATAAAAAGGAACGCTATGCAACGCTTTCTACACATATCTGACTTCAAAGCCACGTGTATTTGTGAAACATGATTCATGGCATCACCAATTGCTATTAAAAAATCCTTTTGTAACATCTATCCATTGTCCTCATTGTATTTTTCTAAGCAATTTCTTGGCACGTGCTTAGCTGTACCATCTGCCGTTCGCATAACTAACCCAACCTACTTTAGACCTTATTACATTTCTGCTATGTTTATTTTCGCTTATACGTTTTCAGCAGATGGGTCCAATCAGCTGTTGGGGACGCAAATAGTAGTAATTTGAACTTAATTGTTCAAGATGTAGGGTTGGTTTTTATTCATATTTGTCGTAGGTATTACGGTATGTTACAATGCGAATACATTGTGATCTTTGAACATCTGCGTTGACCTTTGGTACCAAATGGCAATTTTTTTTTCTATCTTTGAGTAAACTTTAAACTCGTGATGTAAATATGTATTAGGAACTTATTTAGGAAGATATGATTTTGTAATCAGTGGTTTAATAGAGATTTAAGAGATTCCTTGATCACTTATCCGTCGAATAATCGTGGTGATTTTAGAAATTTTACAACCATCGTTCTTTGGATGAAATGATTCAGATTTTTTGCACATTGTCCTGAAAAAATATTATGTCTTTCATCTTTAGAGAATTTCATTCTTTCATTTGTTTGTACCATCATCAAATGATTCTCAGGGTTTGGTAGAATGAAGTCGGTCTTGCAGTTAGCTAAAAAAAAGTTTGCCAAGTTTTTGCCAGAGTTTTCAGCATCTTATTGGTTCATCGATCCTTTTGGCAATCTTGCAATATGTTTAACCCATTTTACCAAATTAGGCTGACACAGCTATATCTCTGAATATATCCCAAGATGTAGGATTCAGGTGATTTCCTCACACTATCTGTCTGCACCATAGATATAATAAATAAGGTCTGAACCTTTCTGACCTTTCTCTCGAAAACCTTTTTCTAGCATACCCAAATTGGAAAACAAAGGGGCCGACAGTTCAAGTTTTCAAGTAAACAGTAAACAGTCAGGTACTGAGGTATGTTTTTATATGACTGTGAAGCAACGCGCGTGCGTGCGGAATGGTTAGCGGCGCTTTTGATCGCTTAATCAAATGATGGGGGTCTTTCGACGAATGGGAAAACCTTTCAGAAAAACAGATCGGTTTCCAAATTTTACTAGGGATTTAGAAACAAAAGGAGAATGTGTAGGACAATAATAGCAAGTACGTACAGAACAACTATTTTCTTAATGTCCCTCGGTAATCATTGCATTTGCGAATAAGTACAAACTAATCCATGCTAAATTCCATGTCTAACCTTATTAGATTTATCTTCGTGTATAATAATTTGAATTCAGAACTAAGTACCTTATTGTGTTTTTGTTTTGATTTGAACAACAATAAAGTACTTAGTTCTGAATTCAAATCATTATACACGATAAATCTAATAATTGATGGACATGGAAATTAGCATTCGTATGTATTCGGAAATACGATGATTGCCGAGGGACATTAAAAAAATAGTTGTACCTACTGCATACTACTTCATTGCTGCGAATCTGAACTATGGAAGTATGCATTCTCACCGATTGCTAATAAGAGGTTTGCTAAAGAATCGTATGGGCATTATTTTATCAAACACTAGTCATTTGATACTGTCTTGTATTGTGTAATAATAAAGTGGAAGAGTAGTTTTTTGTTTGTTTGTTGGACGCGCTAATCTCTGGAGCTGTCAGTCGGATTTGAAAAAATCCTTTTGCATTTGATAGTCCACTTTATTCTCGAGGAATGCTATAGGCTATTTAATAGGCATCACGCCAAAAAAATAGTCAGAAAGAAAGCTAAGAGAAAACGAAGAAACAGCGCCGGCAAGCGATGCAATGCGACAGGGTGGGTTGGTGGGTACAAGAAATTTGAAGCTAGTTCATAATAAAGCCTCTAGCGTTTCTTGTTGCTAAATTGAAAAGCTTTTAAAATAGGTCACACGTTTTTGTCATGATCTGTATTATCAAATGGTCCATCCCTAAAAGTTTCAATGGGTGATTTTCTTTATTTTTCCTTATGGATCTAATGGCGTAAATCCGCCACGGATCCACAAGAAGGAATATGACCTTGATAGCTTCACAAAATATGTCTCACGTCGAAAAATCTTATAGACGCTACTGATAATAGATACCTCGTAACTCAGTTCTGCGCTGGGAGTAATTTAGATTTGCCATTAACTCGCTATGTAAGAAGAACCTTTGCAGAGAATAATGTATCTAGATAAGTAGATACGGAACCACAGCTAGATATATACGAGGTTGTATGTTATCGTAAATTCGTGCAAACGCCGTCACGCTCTATTTGAGTCAATGGAAATTTGGAACTGTTCGCGTTTGTTGTGCTAAAGTCAACATTTGAGCAACGTGGAGTATTTCCTAAACCACAGCGAAGCATGCATAAACTACACTGACACATTTCGTGTAGAGTGCGCGCTAGTGTTAATCACCGCCTGATGTATGCAAGCGGTAAGACGAGGGAGACAAGTAACGCGAGCTAACTCAGTCTGCCAGTCTTGTCAATCGCGTCCTCCCCCGTCTCACCGCTCACGTCTCAGGCGGTGACTAACACTATAGTTGGAGAAGTAGGGGAAGAAGTCAATCTATCTGCCTTGCTTTTTCCCAACTATGTTGGGTCCGGCTTCCGGTCTTGCCAGATGCAGCTCAAGACCAGTATTTTACATGGAGCGACTGCCTATCTGATCTCCACAACCCAGTTACTGGGAAACATGATACCCATTGGTAAGAAGGAAAAGATAAGTAAGGTGCATGAAATCTTGATCCTAGATACGTTTAAAATCCATTTTGGTACTTGCATACTGTGTTGGCATGGGATAAAAGACGTTAGCTCACGGAGTCATCATCTTTCTCCAGCCCTTATCCCAAACTATTTGTGGTCGGCGCAACATGTCCCTTTTTTTCATACTTCTCTATTAGTCGTCATCTCGGTAGACACCCCCTTTCTAGCCATATCGTTTTTCACAAAGTCCATCCATCGTTTCTTTGTTCCTCCCCTACTCTTAAAGTCATCGATATTTATACTCAAAATTTAAAAGTTCCTCACGACATTTTCCTCATTCCTCCGCATCAAATACCCATACCACGACAACCGATTTCCGTATAACATTTCTGTCACCGGTGCCACTTTCAAACTTCCTCTTATTTACTCATTACTTACTCTATCCATTCGCGTAACACCACACATCCCTCTTAGCATTCTCATCTCAGCTGCATGTCATCATTCATTCATCCCTTTCGTGGCTCAACATTCTGATCCATACAAGACAGCAGGTCTAACCATTGTTTTATATATCTTCCCCTTAAGTTTAAAAGGAAAGCAGGAGTCGCAGATTGTTCCCGTAACCTGTCGCCATTTCATCCATCCAGTGTTAATCTGTGCTTCACCATCCGATCTACTTCGCCATCGCTTTGCACGACTGAACCGAGATACCGAAAGTCGGATTTGCTCATGGAGTGACGTCACAAATTGATAAACCAATCAGCCAGGCTTGCTACTGCTGTCAACCTTACTACTAATCTGCTGAGTTGGAAAGATGAGCTAAAGACAAGTTTTGAGACGTCTCCCAAAGTGTTGTCTATCGAAATCCCTATGACCTCCTTCTCCCTATACATCCTGAAGAAAACCATAAGTTCCAATGATGACTTTATACTCTATTGCACATTTTTCCTCGGTTTGATGGGGTATGCATTATTATCAGGTCAGGTTATGTAGTGAATAAGGTGCATTCCATAGAAGGCTATCTTGAATATTCAATTTATTGCAACAATTTACGACGCCCTTGTCCAAACATGTTTCATTGCATTGCATCACATTGAAATACTTACTGAGGAAACACTCACTTTATAAAGCCTCCATTTCCTTAAATTCAACATTGTGCATATATTTCGTCATTGTTTCAAATAAATGACGAAATGCTTAAAAGCGGAAAATATCCAAACAATGCTGTCAAAGTCATAGGTCTTCAAACAAAACGTGCTTACGCAACCAATCGTAGGTGCCAAAAAGTTTTTCTGAATGAACTTTTCATTGGAAACCATTCATCGAATCGTCACGTGCGTAAATTCTAAGGTAAATAGGGAGCACAAATTTATTTTTTGCTGCCGTAAAAACCGCGGGCCGTTTTTTGGCCTTAGCACTTAAGAAATAAATGCGTAAATAAGTTTACACTTCGTGATCGGACCGTAGAAGTTTCTTTGGTGTTGGCTTGACTTACCAACTTGACTTTGCTGATGCTTGGACGTTATACGAAAGATATAAGGGTTATTTTTGGTTAACTTGTTGTGGTCAGTGGGAAGTTCATTGAACCGAATCACAGCTAAGTAAATAAATAGGTGGCAGCACGTCTAAGATGCAAGTGTGAAAAGAAAAAAAGTTCTATTTGCGATACTTGCTGTGTCTTGTGTTAGATAATTTAACTGTTGGAAGGAATGGGACCAATAAGTGGTTGTGTTGTAACAGAACCCCTTATTGGTCCCATTCCTTCCAACAGTTACAGTGTACTGTAAGGCTTACAAAGAGGCTGTTAGTGGAGGAAATGCTAATAGATTGTTTTCACGAAGACTTGTCTTACTGAGAACCACTGTAAGGTTGCTTAGACTCTTGGACAGTTTTGTAGCAGAAAGTTCGTAGAATTGTCATTGTTGTCAATTTGAGGGCTTCCGCAGTGCACACCTCTAACCTTTTCTCATGATGAAAGCAGCTTTGTATTTCCTTTCAGATCGAAATGGATATCTTTTTTTTTCCTAGATTTGGCCTAAATTGAAACCGTGTTATCACATAGCTAGTTTAAGGAATATCTAAATAGGTGGCCCAATTTTCTAATAGTCGACTTTTAAGATTCTTAATAAATAGCGAAAAGGATTTATATGTACTTGGTTATTAGCAATGACAATTGAATGCATTTGCAATTTCAGCATGAGAATCTTGAATTTTTGCCATGCAATTACTAATCCAAAAAATTCACAGTAATCTAAACCAAATACGAACAACCGTTGCCTCAAAATCATTACTACTTAGATACTAGGTACTAGGAGCGCAAGCAATGCTAGGAGGTAGTTTCAATAACGATACTAACGATACCCATCTCGCACTAACAGAAAATCACATACCCATCTCAAACAAGATTTGAACTCGTGCTTATTCTGACCTCTATGTAACATGATTGCGCGAAATTACGGTGCTTATGAGCATTTTTTATTACCGCATGTTGTTTTAGTACGGTTATAATGATACAATGTAGCTAGCATTTCCTTTTTAGGTGCTTGACCGGAAAGATTAGGGGTGGGGTTAGTCAGTAACTCGGTGTTAAGACAATTATACTGGATGATATTTTTACCGTCTTGAAAAAAATTGGGTATAATAGGAGAATGGAGTAGAAGCCTATGGCATACCTAGTTTTTTTTTTGTTTTTTCAATAGCTTAGACCCAAATTGCTCTATCAATAAACACTACATTTGAAGTTAACTAGAACAATAAAACCAGAAATTTTGAAAAAACTTTATAGATTGTTATAAAATATCGAAATTCAAATCATACGCACTAAGCAGGGTGCGTAGTGCGTATGATTACAAATAAAAAAAAAAGATTTTATTAAAAAAAAACTAAGTATGCCATAGGCTTCTACTAGTACTCCGTTCACCTATTATATTTACCTTATTTTTTTCAAGACGGTAAAAAAAAATCACCCAGTATATTGTCTAGTGTAATGCCTAGTCATCTTTAGTCTTTTCTTAGGTAATTCTGATAGTATTTATTTATTTAAATTAAAGGCTTACCAACTAAACACATAGGTACACAGCATTAACACTGAGTCTTTGATATAGATCTCGCAAGTATCTAAATCTTATAGGAAAGCACAGCATTATCAATTAGCGTACAAGAACTTCATACAAAAATAAAATTAAAACACTAGTTTATTGTGGTAATTACGATAATGGGGTAATTCCGATTGATGATAATTTCTACCAAACGCAGCGGCATATTATATAGTAACAGCGCTAATCATTATGTTGCCATTTCGCCAATGTAGTAAAATGCCGCTGCGTATGGTAGAAAATATCATCAATCGGAATTACCCCATTATCGTAATTACCCCATTATCGTAATTACCCCAATAAACCTCATCTGTTTCTGGTTCTGTAAAAGTACGCAACTATACCCAATATTGGTCGATAAACAGCGTTGTGGTCCAGTTTGAAGAGTATGGGTGCCGGCGTAGTTACAGGAACGTCGGATATTTCTCGTTTATCTCTGGCATGGCAACGGCATTCATCATCATCATTTCAGCCTGGAATCACCCACTGCGGGGCATATGCCTGCCCTATCTGATGCCATACTTCCTGATTCCACGTGAGCCCTCATCCAGGTGTTTCCGGCGACTTTGGACGATATCATCAACACAACGCGCTTTTGGTATCGTCATTGGAGATTAGTAAACCATGTTTACAGTTTACGAAATAAGTATTATTTGATGATTAGTAGAAGAAATGAAGACGATGGAATTCTTCAGAAAGTCCAGGTGCGTAGTACTCGCAACCGGTGTGCGTGTATGACTAGATGTATGAACGAAGCAAAAGGAGTATCCACGCCTCGCCTCGCCGGTGTAAAACCACGTAGCTCGTGGCGTTCTGTAGTTTATGCTTCATCATGGAAAGAAGGCGTATGTTTGTGTTTGTATGTATTAGAAGAATAAATACAAAGGGTTGTCTATGACTTCAACGGTATAAGCTAAGATGTTCTGAAATTCGCAATAGTAGGCAATTGCCCGAGTATAATGTGAAATTGTTCGTAGGCGTTGACCCAGTAATTTATAACCACTTGAGCCATCTCTAAATGTCAATTGTTTTATGTAACTCTAGAAATTACCTTATTGGTGAAATTATTTCGATTCTTGGGTCTGTAGGTTTTGAATCTGGTGTATATGGTAGATAGGGTCGAACCCTGATAAGTACTGAATTTTCACTTACGTCGAACAATATAAAATTATCAGGTACCTCATAACGTCAATTTATTTTGACATTACTTACACTATCCCAGAGTTTAGCGGCTTAAGAGGATTGTGAAGTGCCCATACGCGGCGTGATTTTTGGAGGCAATTACCTAAATTTCATACAATTATTTACATAAATATTGTTTCGGGCGATAACGTTTTTACTCCCCTAAACATTTACAAAATGAGACAATTTTGGTTTCATTACATTCAGTACACTTTAATCTAGGTCTGCTTGTTTTTCGTTTTTAGTAATTCAATTTAATTTAATTTAAAAAAATAAAAATGCTCGAGTATATTTTTATGTCAAAAATATAGATATTTAGATGCTAATAACTTATATTGAATGCAATATTTCTTTATGATAAAAACGTGCCGACCTAGTTTTTCATTAAACCTACAACATTTCCAAAAATTATGAAAATTAGACTATGTTTACGGGGAGAAAAACGTTATCTCTTTTTGTATGAAAATTTACAGCTTCACAATCCTCTTAACTCTACCACATCCGTGGGTTAAATATTTAGAAGTTTAGATAGATCATTTATTTGCATAAAAACATGGTATAAGAGATGTTACAAAATTAAATATAGTGCATGCATGTTTTTGCTTAAAATTATAAGCGTGCAAATTTTCGTACATACAATTCGGTCAGTTATTTCTTTTGTCAAAAAACTCTTTAACTCTAGGTGGTGGTCTTCTTTAACCCTAGGTTTACCTCTAACTGTTGGTGGCGCAGGATGAATTATTTGATTATCCTTGAATTAGCTGTTAACTCCGAGTTATCTAAGATAACCCAAGTCCGCACAAGTGGGCCTTAGCGGTTTTTTAATGTGGTTTCAATTTCAATAACTGCTTTAGAGGGATATCCCCATAATTATGACCCTTATAGCCTATCCACAAAACGAATTTTCTGTAATGGGTTAAAACTTGGTAGGTCTACATACAGGGTTATCGGCGGTCGATGACCTCCCACAAAACAAACATCATTTAATTTTATATTAAAGTATTTAGACATCGATACCCGTCGCGAGTGTGGAGCTAGCCAATTGCGAAAAGGATCCAACCCACTTTACACCTAATGTGGGTTGGATCCTTTTCGTTTAACTACTGACAATTTAAAATAACACTGTATTCTCCATAGATTAGCATATACTCCTACCAAACATAATGCATAGTTTGGTAATAGAGAAGCTATCACTGACAAGCATTTTGAATACAGCAAAAGCGTGAATATTGTTCCAAAGCCTCCAATCACATAAATATTGCGTAGCAGTGGCAGTATATTGTAAAAATCTGTGTCAAGTCTACTTAAATTTACGGTTACCAAAAAACAAAAAAACTGAAAAGTTATTTATGATAATGATAATTAAATATTTCTTCACCCACAATCCAGCTCAAAACGTTCTTCTCAACAATTTGTAACATAAAATAAATTAAAAAAAAAATATATCAGCTCGCATAATCTCCGGGAATGCAACGTGCAAAGTAAAAATGTTGAGACGTTCGTAAGATAAAGCTGATTTTATTCCGATTACAAAATATTACTGGCCAGTCACAAGTTGGCGACATGGTGGACAATGACAATACAACGAGGTAGAATACTACCCGATTCGAAGTCTCGACACTTGTGTCCTACGTTATGCCAGGAAGTGACGACACTATAGCTGTATTATTTGTAAATTTTGTTCGCTGTACCGTATTGAATCGTAGTGCATGCGGTGCTTATAAATGCCTTGACATATTTTGTTGGTTTGTGTAATGGAGACGGAAGCTTTGATTGTTGGCTGCTTTAAAATTTACGACGTTAAAGTGGATATTTGTGCCGATTCGCTTGATCAATAACTAAACTAAAATTAGAGAATCGCTGTCTTTTACTAACGAACAGGCAGCGCGAGAAAAGGACGGCTCTACCTATGAACTAAGTTAGAGATGTCAAACTAGTTTATGACTTGCTCTTTACCATGTTTTTACGGAAATATTTAAATTTGTATGGAAATATTTAGTTCAACAAATTTGACAGCTCTAATTTACGTCCGTCTCTTTCTTGTTTTATTAGAGAGAAAAGTTAGCAATAGCCTAAATTAAGTTTAGTTTGTGTACAACAGAATCGGCACCATTGTCGAAGTAGTCTTGATGTCAGTGGTTTTTCATAAAGAGGTATAAATACTCTTTATTTCACACTACGTCAATTGCAATTTATAGCTATAGATAGTATTAAGGTGATCGCCCAATGGTAGCCCGCGAAATTCAAATTTTCTTAGGTTTTTTGCAATTTTCACGTCAGTGTCAGGTTGTATGTTGATCAAAATATGATTCGCCACTATATAGAATATGTACTTGCATAATTCAATACAATTCTCTAAGTTAGATTTGTTTTAAAATGTCATGATTTACATTTTAGAACATATCTACGACAAATAAATTTACTTTGAAAAAGTAATAACCGACTTCAGGTTTTTACTTTTTTAAAGTAAATTATTGTTCCATTTTTAGTTGAATAAACAATTACATAAGCCCAAGACGAACGAAAAGAAGAATCATCAAAATCCGCTTAGAAATGCCGGAGATACAGTACATTTATGTATATAACTTCGTACATAAGTTTGAAGCTTTTGACCGCTTAATTTGGTGTAAATTTGTTTATCCTAAACTTATCATTATTACATCTGACTCAACTCTGAAAAAGTACCTATTTCGAAATTGTTTCATTAAACATTCTTGCAATCACCGCTACTGTTTTGAGATAATTACCCGACTGCGGCGAAGCCCAAAAGGAGGGTTATGTGTGTTGACCTGTAGGTATGTATGTCCGTTTCTTTGTTCCCTCGTAACTCCTAAATGAATGAACAGATTTGGATAAATTATACGTCTTTAGATTTGTCTTGGGAGCGCGAGTGTCGCTGGCTACTTTAAAATCAAAAATAAAGTAAAATGGCGGATTTGGGTGCCATATTGTGGAGTTCGAATTTTTTTTTCTTCTAATACCATGGAGTGGGATATAAAAATGAAGGGTTTAAAAATATGATTACAAAAATGTATACAACTTATATGGTTAAAAGTAATTCGTAGTGACAAATCGTAAAAAATCTTTTAAATAACCCTCACCATTACCTTTTTTAACCACCTTTCAAGAACTAAATCATCTGCGAAATCTTTCACATTTGTAAACTAAAAAGCTGAGATTTTATTTGAGTTTGAAATATAAAAATGGAATGGGTCCCGCCTGCTTCCAACTTTTATTTAATATAAAATGGGCTTGTTTTTAGCTTTTCAGTTTTACCGCAGCCGGGGTTTTTAGTTTTTTTTAAATTACTTTTTTATTTAATGAAATTCTTTCACGTGGGAAGCATAGTGTTTTAATTTTTAAAGCCTTTTTCAAGTTGAAAAAGGACATTTTGAATCATGACTTAGTTGGACGTAAATAGATATAAAAGATTCTGATGCTTTGATTCTAAAAATCATTTAAAATTGTTAGTTTCAAGTATAAACAAGTTATGTTTGTTTTTTTTAAAACAGAGCTCTGTTTTAAAAACAAAAACTTTAGGAACTGAAAATTTGTGACATACTAGAAAGCTCTGAAGATATATTGATACATATCTATTAGCAAAAGGAACTCGTGGCTAAGTAATAAAAGCCGCACGTGTCGATCCATCAGGTTAAGCTACGCTTGCCGGGGTTGGTCTGTGGATGAGTGACCATCTGTACATACCGAGACTCCTCCGTATTTCGGAAAGCACGTTAAGACGTTGGTCCCGGCTGTCATCTTTGACAGTCGTTACGGGTCGTCAGAAGCCCGAAAGACTGGCAACCAGTCTTACCAAGGGGCTCAGATTATAGAAAGGGCTATCGTATTACCCAGTATCTGAGTTGTGGAGGTCAGATAGGTAGTCGCGCCATATAAAATGCTGGTATTCAGTTGCATACGGTTAGACTGGAAGCCGACACCAACATACTTAGGAAAAAGCTAGGCAGATTAACTATTTGATTACTAGGAACTTCGTTCCAACCTTGTGTCCCCCGACACCTCCCGACTTTTTCTTTTTCAATTCGGTAATTTGAAAATACTCCAACGCCAGTGTTTTCACTTATTATGCACTATTCTAATTTCTAACGTCAACTATAATATCGTCACGTTAAAAATTATAAAAGCGCACAATGGCGCCGGTTCCCTTGTTCACAAACTAAACTAAATTTAAGTTCAATGCATCTTTTTCTTTCTATTTCATTAAGAAAAGGACAGAAGATAAATATTAGCTTAGTCCTGTCAAATTAGTCAACGCCTGACGTAAATTGACGTATTTTTAGTAGGCAAATTTTTAATCACGTCTAAACTTGTCTATGGAGTATCTTAATGACAGAACTAAACTGTTTTTTTTTTCTTTTTGGCTTCGCACGGTTTGTGCAAACTGATATTTATCGTCTGTAAATAAATTACGTTTAGTTTGTGAACAAGGGAATCGGCGCCAATGTCATATCCACATTGTATAATAAAATAAAACCTCCTTTCCTTTCTGCTATACTTTCACCCATCATACTTAACTCCTCTGCTAGGTACTTAATACTTCTAAGAAAGTAATTAATTACTTGTTGACTTACGCAACCGTGATATACTTAGTAAACATTAAATGCTGCTCATAACAGGCATCACTTTCGTGGCATTGTTGCGCAATACCGTGGAAACTGTGGCGGTACCCACTGCAATGTGCACTCTTATCATACTAGCATTGTTTTAGCTCAGTTGTAGTAAGTGGTGTGAGCAGAGGAGTTTGTTTTTGTTTGGATGACCTCGATTGGGAAGTAAACAAAAGATTTTTGAAAAAGAAAATGGAAGTAAACAACGCTGACTGCAAAGGCCAGTTCTGTACCTAATTCGATTTTCTTCCTGGCTTCTAGAAATTGCTCTGAACCCAGTCAGACAGTCTTCTAAGTTGCACTTAAACTCCGTGACGCGTGAGTTCACGTGAATTGAGACCAATCCTGCCTGATCCCAGGATTGTTTCTAGCATCTAGTGCATTCTACTTTCATTAGGAATGTCGGAGCTCCTTAGTGTTTAAAACAGGTCCTGGAGACTTTCTTAGAAGAAATTTTAAACCTTGAATCTCAATATAAGGGCGTTAGATCCTTCAATCGAATTATGGGCGTTCTACTAAACATAGCTACCCCAAAAATACAACAGAAGAAAATCAACTCCAAAGAAGGGAGTCAACTTACCTAAATACTCTAATAGACTATTAGGTAAGCTTTTTTCCATATACTGAGTCAGCCACGGTACATGATGACCCACTATATAATCCACCCAAAAAGTCAATTTATGAAACAAAGAATGGTTTCTAGTAATGCAAGCTAACATCTTTCCCAAGCAACTTCTTAATGTTTGGACATTATTGACATTTCTACTTAGCTACCTGACGTTATGTTTATCGTGTATATTAGCGTGGACACAAATATTTATATGCGTTTATAACTCACACGTTTAGTTAAGGGGGAAGTGTCAGGGTAGCCCGCGTATTTTTCTTACGTTTTTTTGCAATTTACAAGTCGGTATTAGATTGTACGTTGATCAGAATATAATTTGCGGCCGTAACAAGTATCTATTTACATAATTAGAATCATTAAAGTGATCCATACAACTCTTTAAGACCAGGTAATCCTAATGAATGACTATTACATGAAATCTTGACATTTCAGGATTATACTAACTGAAGGAATTGTATTACTGATTCTGAAAATATACAACGGTACGGTGTATGTGGTACTTTAATAATAATAAAAAACTCTTAACACACTAGGTACTAAAATTTCTATATAATAATATAATTCAATCATGATCTGAAAGACACTTGGCACCATCTATTATCATAAGAACGTTATTGTTGTTTTCCTCGGGAACAGTACTTTTTTTGGGATGACAGGTACCCTATGTCCATTTCTGTGCACCTGACAACGTATATGCCAAAATTTCAAGATGATTGGTTCAGTGGTTTAGGCGTGAAAAGGTAACAAACAAACAAACAAACTTACTTTCGCATTTATAATATTAAGTTAGGAATTAATTAGGATTCACAGCATTCATTGACTGCCTCGTTGGTCTAGCGGTCGCAAGCGCTATGATGAGCGGGAGATCCTGGGTCAGTCAGTCTTATTGGGCTTTTCCCATCTAGAGATCTCTCAGCTACAGCCTGGAGTTTGGATTTATGCCCGGTTGATGGTAATAGGCTCATACATGTGACTTAACTGACGAATTGTGGGTATACTAATGTAGGTACTCTTCTACCTAACCCTTCGTGGATTGCAGACGTGTTGATGTTATGTTTATTATTCACAGATGACGACATAAACAAATGTTTGATCTTCAATTCAAGCCAACTAACGAGGCATGGAACAAAACCCTTAAAAACTGCCCCAATTAATCTCATAACATCAGGAAACAAGTTGATTACGCCACCAAAAAATTATAGATGCGCAAACCCACCCACTCTTGTCTTCGTTAGCTATGAAGCAAAAAGTTTAAGACAAAGAGGTCGTGGGATAAAGAAGAGTTTATCAGGGCAGTTCACATGCCACGTAAGAATCTGTATTAAATATAAGGTTGCCAACCACAGATATTTTATTTTATAGTGTTGCCAATAAAAGTAGGCCTAGTAGGCATGGTATTTTTACCAGTACCTACCTAGAAGTGATTTCAGTTTAATACTTTAAACTGAAACCACTACTACTTGTACTACTGGTACTAAAGATGAAAATAAAGTATTATTTTGGCGGTCTGTAACATTGTAATACTTAGCTAAGAACATGCTTAGGAATGAGACTTTTAAAATGCAAAAAATCGTTTCAAAATCGGCCTAGTCGCACTCACACAAAAACCTCTAACCCCAAACGCATGTACCGTCTCCGTGGCCGTCACGGGTAAAAATGAGCTTCACTTTTTAATTTAATATTAATTTTCAATAATTTTAGTAACTTAACGTAAAAAATAAGTTAGAACCTAATAATTCAAAAGGATTCTTTTTTCATTTACTTTCTCTTTCCTCGTTTAAACCCTGCTTTTTCTTTGGGAAAAAAAGTTGGCAACCCTAATTATCTAATCTTTGCCTAAATTGGCAGTCTATAATTTAGTCGATGGGTATGTTTACTTGATCTTCTCACGTTGTGTGCAATGGCTACTGGATACTGGTAATTTGATAGAGATTTATGTATTGTTTTTTGTTTGTGGATTCTTGTTAGTGATGATGTTCGCGTCATGTAAGTTTGAAAAAATGATTGCGCAGCGATAAATAACGCACAACCCCTTAAGGGGTCATTGTACTCATCCTTATGAACAACTTTAACTATGGGACCAAACCTGATATCGCGATAAAAAAATCAGCTGATCCCTACATTTTGACGTGTTATGCGAACATAAATGTATGGAACAGCTAATTGTAATTCCGTGCCTTTTGGTTTAGTTTTTGTTTTCCGTGTATTTTTGTTTATTTTTTAAAGTAAATAAGGTGACAGTTAAAATATGGGTATCTTTGTACAATCTACCTTATACCAGGCATTTTTATTGCTATATATACAATATTATATCCTTCAAGATAAAAACAAACTGATACCTACTTACTGTATCAGTATTTTTATATCTTAGTTCACTATCTTCAATCGACGTCTTAGGACTTTATCTCGCACCGCTGATCATCAATATTGTCCTCATAATTTTCTTCATTATAATCATCCACTTCCTGCACTTGTCTTATGCTACGTGGGGTCGGCGCAACACGTTTTCTTCTATTCTCCCTGTCAACCGTCATGATATCATTCACTCCCTTTTCATATCAATCGATATCATTCCTCACACAATCTATCCATCTTTTCTTTGGCCTTTCTTACAATGTTAGTCAGCTTTCAGTCCAATTACATTTAGCTTCGATCATTGATCGAAGACGTTTAGCTTGATAATATTTTGAGACGAAGCTGCTACCATTTGACCTCTCCATTCTAATTACTGGGGAATAGCTCATCCAAACTTTGGAGCAGTTGTTGTATAAAGTCATTTTCATCTCCACATACTTTCACAGTTATGTTAGACCACAAACAATTTGTAGCATCTTCGATAACACGCTCGCTTCAAGTGTTGATGTCTAAATTGCAACATTCTTGTCTATGATCTCAATTCCGTCACGATCATAATAATATAAATTGTTTGTGGTTATTTTCGTAACTCGACGGAATTATCTCTGTTAAAAATAATAATAAAAAAATATTACGCAATATTGCTGTTCTATGACGAATTTATCAGCATTACAAGTTACTTGTAAATCGGAAATATTTTCTATAATTTCACTTACAAACACTAAAATTGCTCCTGTTCTTTGAATATGGTTGAAAGACAGAAATAACTATATGACCCGAAGAGTTAGGCAGACCTTACAGCTATAATACACCCACATTGCGCCAGATGTGCTGTTGTTGTATGTGAAATAAAGCGAATTCCGTTTTTTGGCACAAGAAGGAACAAACAAAAACAAGAAACAAAAGAAAGCACTTTACAAAATTAAGAAAAATATAGTTTTTTTTTTATTTGAGATGGGTTTGCTTTTGACTCTAGGTCGGAGGCGACAGAGACAAATTCGGCGATGGAGTGAGCTTACCCAGAAGAAGCCTGTTCACTCCGAAGAGATTAGGGTTGTATGTCAGTACACTTTGTACTAACACCTAACGCTACTCCATTATTCTTTTCTACAGCCTTTTTCACTTATACAAGGTTATTGGCAACATATCGGCAATCCATTAAGGAGATGTAGGAGAGGTCATTTGCAACCAAATGACCCCGACTCCTATGCAAAATCAGCCATTTTTGATTTTTTTTTTATAAATTTTCACAGTTTCATAAAATGTCAAATTACTCGAAAATGGTTGAAATTTGCACAGGGCTCATGAGGGGTCATTTGGTTGCAAATGACTTCTCCTACATCCCCTTAATGGATTGCAGACATATAACCAATAACCCTGTATACATATAAGTACCTCCTACATTTTACGCCTCTGTTCCCTGTTTTGCGTCAATCTTGTCCGAGTCTGACCTTTCTTTTTTTTTGTGGATGGGAAATCATCAAATAACTTCTCCCGCTCTTTCGTGTCGGACTTCTACTGACTAAAACCCACCCGTGTTCCTTCAGTTGCCTGTGCCAGGGCCACGGTAACTCTTTCGAACAACCCGCAACCCTGGCAGGCATCTGCCCTAGCGGACCCCTTCAGCTAGTGCTGACATCTCTTTGAGGCGCGCGTGGAATACAACGTGCCGTCGACCCGGGCCTGGCCCTTACCGGACGGCGAGCTACCCATTGCTCGCCAGTCCGAGTCTGACCTATCTTATCATTGTTTTCTTACGGCGTAAGAATTAAGTAATGGTTACTCGTCCAGCGTCCAATATACCATAAATACCTATATTGTTTCATTCTTCAACGAATATCGCATGAGGTCATTTCACTTATAAGGCATATTTTATGCTTGTAATCTGGCATGCACATATTTTATTGGTAATGTTTCAGCAATACACTTGACTCGACATTTATAGGGTGGTTCATTTTAATTTTGTGTAGGTTGGTCTTATGATATCGCCCAATAATATTACAATGTTGGACATGGATTTTTGCACCTAAATTGTTGCAACTATTGATTTTGGGGTTAGTGAATGGTGTGATGTCATCGATGTCATTGTCGACATTGAGGACAATGCACTGGGCCTAGACAAAGTAACATTCGATTAGCGATGATGCTAGTAGAAAATCCGAAAATTTGGGATGACATAAGCTATCGAAATGTCACGTGATCATAGATTAACGAATTGACAGCGTCCAACGATGACTTCCATGGAAATGCCTCGATAGCGATTGTAGAAGTAGAATAGCTCCGAAGTAAATGCTATTTGGCTAATCCTACAGGTCAGACAGTGCAAGTCACTCTTGCCATTACTTCGTTTGCTTGGCACCTGTTTTCTTAAGAATTATTAATGATTAAATGATTTTTATTTCTGTAAGTAGGTTTGTACAAACACTTTTACAAGTCAAACATGTTTTTTTTTTTAAACTAGATGAGGTCGGCGTTTCCTATCTGACTACTCTGAGAAGAAAGGCCGAAACAAACTCAGAGGTCACAGTCTCTTATAAAGTCCAGACATAATCTTGGTCACTTCATGTGAAGACCATGTAGATTGGTGTCTAAAATGGTCTTTTGAGGAAAGAACCACACAGATTGAGAGGACCTGTCCAGTAAGTGCACGCATTTGTCAGTAATCGCGCAGCTCAACTCAGAACTTAAGGAGCTCAACGATTCGACGAACAATACCAAAGAAAGGACATTGGGGTAGGCCGCATAAATTACTCAAACTGCCAGACCATGATTAAAAATAACTTAGAGAAAAAATAAAACAAACAAAAAAAGCAATGACCTACATAGTCTTCACATTCACAATAAATTAAAATAATATAATACTTTACAAAGTAAATAGTCATGTCAACATTCAGTATGCAAAAATAAAAAAATAAAATAAAATTTTGAGCAGTTCATGCCCAAGCCTTTTTGTCCTCAATATAATATTTAACGGTATAAAAAGCTTTCTGACACAACTTGCGTTTAATGAATGATTTGAATTTATTAAGGCTCAGATCTTGAACGTGGCTTGGAAGTTTATTATAAAAGCGTATACATTGACACCTGAATGAGCGACCTATTTTCTTTTAATGCTATTTACAGTTAACATTACAATTATTTCAAAGTGTTCTTTGGATAATTTAACTCCTCAACTGTTTTACGTACATACGGTGTACGTAAGAAAAATCTTTATATAATATGTATACAGGGTTATTGGTAAAACACCAGCAACCTCTTAAGGGGTCATTGTACTCATCATTATGAACAACTTTTACTATGGGACCAAATCTGAAATCGTGAAAAAAATCAGCTGTTCCAGACATTTATATTCGCATAACTGGTCAAAATGTAGGGAACAGCTGATTAATTTTTCGCGATTTCAGGTTTGATCCCATAGTAAAACTTGTTCATAATGATGAGTACACCACTATCATGGCAGCTCCCTAGCCAATAAAAACAGCGTGTATATATAAACGTAAAAAAAAACATCGTCCAATGGCGACCGCGGGCTTACAGTAATTGTGAACTTTGTGGTTCGGTTGACATTCGAGCACACATGGACATGACCTATGTGGTTTTTTATGTATATAAACGAACAGTTGACGGGTTCATCCGTATAATATATTTTAATGTAGTTCCACTATGACATCTGGCTCAGTGACGGCGGCGCTGTTGGTGAACAGAAACCTTGTCACTTGTCTTAATTATAATAATTCCGTTAGTTCCACTTTCAGCCAGTGCGGTTCAGATAAGTTTGTGGAAACTGTTGATACTTCAATAACTTGAATCATAATCTCTTTACGAAAATGAAGTTCGCTTTGAACATTCTTCTTTGTAATTTAATCATAAATGGCAGAGTCCATAACACACTTCATCGCTTCCTATCATATGACCATATACAGGGTTATTTGTAAAACACCAGCAACCTCTTAAGGGGTCATTGTACTCATCATTATGAACAACTTTTACTATGGGACCAAACCTGAAATCGCAAAAAAAAAAATCAGCTCTCAGTAACATTTTGACGAATTATGCGAACATAAATGTACTGAACAGCTGATTTTTTTTCGCGATTTCGGGTTTGGTCCCATAGTAAAAGTTGTTCATAATGATGAGTACAATGATCCCTTAAGAGGTTGCTGGTGTTTTACAAATAACCTTGTATACGTATTGTCTATCTCAACTTTAAACGTAATTCCCTCGACTCTGCTCTGGGCCGAAGAAAATAATGAACATAATATATCTTACCTCTTCCCACGTAGTTGTAAAAGTTCGTAGAAATGGGTTAATAGTGTCCGTAGGCGATGGATTAGCACAATCGTGATCTCTGCATAATATATGGACATTCGTGTTAAATTGCTACGTGAGTTTGAGTTACATGTCGTCATAAACTTCGAGTATATCCAGAAGTCTTAATTTATACTCGTCATCATATGCTTATCTTTTTTTCCAAATATGTTGGAGTCGGCTTCCAGTCTGATCGACTGCCTGCCTGCCTCCACAACTTCCTGTGTAATACGATACCTCTTTGGTAAGACTGGTTGTCAGAATTTCGGGTTTCTGACTACCTACCCGTAACCAGTATTGAAGTCTCCATTACTGTCGTAAACTTAAGAAGCACTGAACATACCTACTATTCCTCCGAAATATTTAAAGGCATTGGACTAACTTCTACCGTTTTGGGATAAGTCTGATTTGAAGGATGGAAACGTGACGAATCTCAACCGATGAATTTTTTTGAATTGACAAAATGAAATGTTTTGTGTTTGAAGTGTGTTTCGCTGTTCAGGTGTTGTAGAGAGGTGTTTGGAAAAAGCGCATGTAAAACAGTTGACAGAGATAAATCGTGCGCATTGCTACTTAAAATAATTGATGTCTGGCGCCAAACAGTGCCCTGAAACTGCCTTACTATTTCAGACCATCGTCATCACCACCCTTTGTCAATTGGTTTGAATTTTGTAGTCTTGTTACCAAATTCCAGTTTTAGGATAGCAGTCCTAGGGTTCTGGTTATCAACCCGTCTCATCTCGTAATTACCTATAGAGTCAATAAAGCCATTGTGTCTGAACCTATAATATGGGGTTCATACAATACGCAAACACTTAAGAGGATTGTGAAGCTGTAAATTTTCATACAAAAAGTTATAACCTTTTTCTCCCCGTACACATAGTCTAATTTTCATAATTTTTGGAAATGTTATAGATATAATGATAAACTAGGTCCGTACAGAACATTTTTTGACACTGAGTGTTGTAATTTTTACATAAGTTGATAATTAAGGAATAATTAAACCGAGATGTGATTCAAAGTAGTTCTTTAGTCTTTTACAAGATGGCGCTGTTATTAAATTTAATAGAACAGCTCGTGGCCAGGATGCATTACAAGTGATGGAGTGCTTTTGGGTCGTTATCGACCCTATTGACATAATATATGGATTAAAACCCACAAAGACAGCCTAACTTCAATTTGCATCTAAAATATTGTTTCCAACAATAAATGAGGTTCATAATCATAATCAAGCCCTCTTAGGTAGAGGGCTGAATTTATGGGAGGTATTTATAAGTGAATTCGTGCGTCACTCAGCAACAATGTAGCAAGGTGAGGTGTTGCTAAGTTTTCTGGATAACGCCTTTATGACCAGGAAGGAGGAATGCAAGTGACTAGTGCTGGGAGAGTATGAATTACTAGATTTGTGGGATAGACTTTGAACTTCGTGATGTGTTGAATTTTTGGAAAGAGGTACTTAGTCTATTCTATTCAGAATTTGATTTTTCTGTCTACAGGGTCAAGTTAAATTAGTTAGCGGAATTCCGCGGACGTGATGGGTATCGATAGCTAAATATGATAAAAGAAAAAAGAAATTAATTTGACGATGTTTTTTTTGGGTCACTTAAAATATCAGTTTAAAAATCTGTATTTTTTCAGTAAACTTCACAGACGTGATGGTTATAGATATCTTAAAACGATAAAACAGAAGTAACAACACTACCAGCCGGTCGTTGACCCCAAAAAACATCATCAAATCTTTCTATTTTTATTTTGTCGTGTTTAGATATCTGTACCCATCACGTCTGCAGAGTTTCGCTAGCTAATTTAATTTGACCTTGTTTATGTAGTTACTCGTAGTGTAGCGCTTTCTACCTTAGCGTGGATTTTGGAAATTCGATTATAGTAGTAGAGCTCCCAACTGCAGCAACCATTGCTATCAATAATTCGTACACCCACCAATTATACCTTTTGTACCACTTTTAAGTACAAAAACTGCGAGGTCCTGCGGGGTAATTGCGTAACAGACTATAGTAGGAATTGGTTTCATTTTGACAGTTCAACTACATTCATAAATATGCTTCAAAATCATTCAGATTGTGATTGACAGTGTGTTACACAAGCAGACTGGTCGGATGTAGCTGTAACTGGTCGTCAAGTTCGGCCATATTTCCGCATTCTCATTGATTTTGCCAGTGTTGATAGATGGCATGACCATTGCCAATCATGGTGGTCTGAAGGCTTTTAACCATAGAAAGGTAATACTGCCCATTCTTCTAATAAAACCTTTCAGTTGCTTTTAATGCCACCCACGTTGTACAAGACAATATGTTCTCTAAAAACATGGTCAAAGCTTATTGTGTAGGTACCTCACGGAACACATAATGATTGCAATTAAACTTGTTTTGTGAAACAGTCCCGTATAATCACAACAAATTAATGGCGATCCTACTCGCTTGGCAACGAGGAAGTCGGGGCGCGTAACCCTATAGGTCTTAAGATCTAGAATAATCTTGCACTTAGGCACACCTTTATTACCTCTACTCCAAGCTACATTCTTGCTCACACCAACTGCAGATTTATCGTTGTCCAATTCCAGGAGCTAAGCAATGATAGCAGTCGTATAAGCTCTTATGTTGAATATCATAGAGGTGGTATTCGATTGCTTTAATGGTAGAGTTAAATTGGTTGTTAGGGCACGCGCTAAGCCATGATGCGACCTCGGCCACACGCCTGGACCTAGATTGGGATTACGCTGATATTACAAAGTAACAAGACTGGAGTGCAGAAGGTTCAGTTCAACTCACAATGATCACACAAAAATTGAAGCTGAATAAAACTAGAGCATAGAACAGATATAAAGATAAAACTGACATAAATTGATGATATACATACTTAGTTTGATAGAAGAAATACTTGCAGCCAACTGCGAAGTCAACTCCCACCCAATATTGTACGATTTTACACGGAGTGGCTTCCACTACGTATCCTAAAATTATACCGTCATCAAGTCTTCGGAGTTCTTGATCATGTCTTTGAATTGTGTCATTGTATCAGGTCAGCATCCATCTCGGGTGACGTGACTTGAGTATAACTGTGTCTTGAATATCCAAGGAGTGCTATCGTGTTTAATCATAGCATACGAAGGTGACGTGACTCAGCACACGCGACTCGATCCTTTGCGAAGTTCACCTTCTGTAGCTATTTATTTGTTACTGGTATTACAAAACAAGCTTTGCATGTGGGTTCTTACATCTTTTGTCAAGTGTGCGTTAACCGAGTCGACTCCTGACTTGAAACTACATGGCATTTGGTCGGTTGAGTAAAGATGGCGGATTTTTGGCATTCTTTCGAATATTTATTTGCTACCTGGATACTTGCGAGGTCATTTGAAATTACAGTGGTTTTGATACGTAATAACGGTGTTGGCAAGGTAGCCTAGAGTTATTGCAGTACATGCTATGGTATGTTCTCAAATAGGAAGGTCATTAGCCCGTTATTGCCTTCAGCTGGGTATGAGCTTGGGGCCAAAAGAGTGCATGACACTCAAGGAAACAGCAATATACGTGCTTGGCTTGAATTACCTTCATTGGTCACCATCATTGCTCATCGTTTGTTCACCATTTTCCTGCCCTTATCCCAATTTATTTGAATTATTTAGATTTCCGATCTGTCACCCTGCCTTGCCCCCTTAGAGAAACAGATCGGAAAAAAAGTTTGATCTGTCCCACTATTAACAACTCTATTCACTCCTATCTGTCCCAGATAGGAGTGAATAAAGTTCGAACTGTCCTCTCGTTAAATCATTTTTTTCCTATCTGTTAGGGGACAAAGCAGGGTGACAGATCGGAATAATCCATTTATTTGGGGTCGGCGCAAAATGTCTTTTTCTTCCATACTTCTCTATTAGTCGTCATCTCAGTAGTCACTCCCTTTCTAGCCATATCATCTTTCACACAGTCCATCCTTTGTTTCTTTGGTCTTTTCCTACTCTTATAGCCATCCACATTCATACTCAAAACATTGCTCATCGTGTGTTGTCCTTGTGGAATAAAATTGAAAATAAAGGTCAAAGTTTCCTTAACACTTTTTTCATCACTGAAAGGCGGTAGATGACTTAGCCTCTTTTTCACCATACATCACTAAACGCGTTTAACGCTAAACGAGTTTACCACATCATTCTGCCACTGTCATCTTCAAACGATTGAAAGAAACGGAGCGATGTTTTAAACTTGTTTAGCGTTAAACGCGTTTACTGCATGCAACATGCTTAAGTTATTTACTGCATTAGTAGTTTTAATCCTAAAACCGCATACTTATTAAGAAATCTAACTATATCAGCACCACGACATCTTTGCAGACAAGTACCTTAGTAATTATGACGTTATCAAACCAATCATTGTATGTGGCGTCATTAACACAGAACCTTGTAATGGATTTGCATGAAGTATTGTGCGCTTACCCAATAGGAAATGAGTTTGAAGATATACACATTAATCCACCATTAACATAATAACGAACGTGTTAAACCACCCATAGTGTACTTGGGTCATTACCCAGAGATAAGAGGAAGGTTGTGTACTGATAGGTTTTAAGTTAGAAGGTTTGTTCTTGTCCAAAACTGAGCAATCAAGCTAGAGGAGACTATTCTAGAATATATTGTACGTGTATCCTAGCTAGAGATCAATCTAGCTGAAGCTGAATGAACGAAGACGGCAAGGACATCTGTCCTCGCTTTCTTACTTCATTCTCTTGGTTGGAATCCTCTTAGAGTAAAGATAATATTTATTTATTTTTTATTTATTTATTTATTTAACTCTCTTAAACTATCATTACAGGTTTAGAAACCTAATGCGATAGCTAAGCCTACTTATAATATTAATTAACCATTTTAAATAACACTATTACTAACAATTACAAATAACTACACAATACATTAACACCAAATTATAACTAAAACACTACAACCTTATAATTCTGACAATGACAATTCACAGAAAATTAACATAAGTACATATGTTTTACATAAAAATAACAATAAAAGAAACAATAAACATAACATTACACTAATTGTTGCTCTCGTAACATATTATGTATAAACTTACTCTTGCAAGTTCACTAAAGTAACACGAAAAAATGTCCAACCTATTCTGAATTTCGTTAACAGTACGAATTGCTCGCGTGAGAGGTGCTTTGGCCAGCAGGTTGGTTCTGGCAGTTGGCACAGCCAGCAGTGGCGGGCGCCGCCGCCTCCACACGTAGCGGTCTGGAACAGACAACCGCAAGCACTGAAGCACTCCCGGATTGTGCTCCTTACCCCGGAGTAATTTAATTAAATAGACGACAAGAGTAAACTGTCGTCGCACCCTTAACTCGTTGTACCCGACCATGCCCAGTACAAACAGGGTGGGGTACATCAGCGGGTACAATGGATAAACCCCGTACAGTCTGAAGTACAAGTGACGCGTGAACTTATTCTGTACGCGCTCCAGCATGACAGAGTACTTGGCTTCATGTGGAGCCCATATGACAGCACCATACTCCAAGTGACTCCTGACTAGAGCGTCGTATAATACCCTTATAGTCGTAATATTAGTGAACCCCTGTGACTGCCTAAGTACAAAGCCGAGGTTTCTGTACGCTCTCTTACATATCTTAATGATATGCTCGCGAAACGTAAGATCTGGAGTGAGATATACCCCTAGATCCCGCACTTGCGTTACTCGCTGCATGGGTATCGCCTCTGCTTTGTACTCATAGCGGATAGGGGTGCGCGCACGACCAAAGGATATTACCGAGCATTTGGACACGTTGAAATACAGCCTATTGTCATGGCTCCATTTCACCACTCTATCAATGTCACCCTGGAGTCGCTCACAGTCTGACTCATCCCTTACCTCGAGCAGCAACTTGAGGTCATCTGCGAACAACAAACATGAGGCATGTCTGACGACCTCCGGCAAGCTGTCTATCATTATGATAAATTCAAGAGGCCCCAAATTGCTGCCCTGGCTCACTCCAGATCTGGTGAAGTACGGCTTCGACTCGTACCCATTGTAGTCCACGTACTGTTGACGGTCTCTCATATAGCTGACAAAGAACTGCAGTAAGTGCGGCGTACATCCTACATCTGCCAGCTTTCTTAACAAGACATCATTGTCCACGGTGTCAAAGGCTTTTTTAAAATCAAAGTACGCCGTGTCTACCTGTACTCCAGCGTCGACTGCCGGCATAACCTTCGCCATGAAGTTAAGCAGGTTGGTGGAAGTGCTGTGTCCGGGCCGAAAGCCGTGCTGCGCGTCCGACAGTTGCGCTCGGACTTGCCCCTGTATGCAGCGCTGAATAGCGCCTTCAAAAACTTTTGCCGGCGTCGACAACACTGCAACTGGTCTATAACCGCTGACATCTGGACCTGCCTTACCCTTGGGTACTGGAACGACACGTGTAGTCTTCCACTGATCCGGGAACGTCGATTGCTTTAAGCACGTGTTATATATGTAATGCAGCGGGATTGCTAAAACTCTAGCACAGTCTCTAAAGAGAAACGCTGGTATACCGTCAGGGCCAGATGATCGTTTTGGCTTGAGGTTCGTCAGCGCATCCTGCACATCTTTGAGACTCAAAGTCTCTATATGTACCCGTGCACTGGTAGCACTGCTGACCTCTGCCATCGCCGCTTGAACGTCTAGTTGCGGTGGTTTCTGACTGTATACCGACTCAAAAAATTCTGCAAATTCCCTAGGACACTGCTCATCAGTGAGATTTTGCCCATCTTTTACAATACTTTGCCTATCTATTCTACTTTTTTTTGACCTAATATATTGCCAGAATGATTTTGGATCTTTAGCGAACTGATTTTGAATTTTATTTTTATGGTTTCTGTGTGCAATTTCTATAGATTTTTTTATCCGGGCCCTACATTTCGCGTATTCTTCGTAATCACAATCACGTTTTGAGTTTTTAAACAATTTGTGAAGTTTTGCTTTAATTTTGATCTCTTTAATAATTTCTCCGGTGTACCATTCGGGATACACATAACGTGAGTTTTCCTGGGTAAACTTTTTCCTTGGTACACATTCGTCCAGAATACGGCCTAATTTCACATAAAATAAATTCAATATATCTTCCAAGTCATGCATTTCATACATTGCACTCCAGTCAGCCGAAGTTAACCTCGAATACAATAATTCATAATCAGCTTTATAAAAATTCCACTGCGGTCTGTTATTGCACGCGCTGTCAAAGAGGGATTCGCCAGCGGGCGAAGGCGGGGAAGGCGCGGAGGCTGAGGGCGCGGGGTGCACGCACACCGCTAGTGGCGGGTGGTACGGGTCGACCGGAACGAGCGCCCCGTCCGCCAACATCACCGACACTTCTCCGCTAAAACCCGTACTCAGAACCAAATCCAGGTGTCGGCCTAAGACATTTGGTACCATGTTACCTTGAGTGAACTCGCAATACGACATAAAGCATTCATAATAATTGCTAATATTTACCGGACAAGAATGTAAATTAAAATCTCCAATAACAATAATTTGTCTATATCTATTACACATATTTTCTATTACCCTAAACAAAATCATATAATCGTTCTCCGAACTCCCAGGCGGAATATAAACAACACAACATAAAAATAAAAATCTATTCTTTAAATGAACCGTTGCACAAACAATTTCAAATACGCAGGTGTCTATCGACGCGTCCGAGACAAGTACCTGTCGCAGCTCGAAGCGGTGTGTGGCCACGAGAAACGCTCCGCCCTGCTTACGCCCATCCACTCGATCACAACGTATTATTTTATATCCTTGTGGGATAATTTCTGCGTCTTGAATGGATTCATTGCAGCCTGATTCCGTTATAGCGTATAAGTCAGAATTAAATGATAATATGTTATTTCTAAAGTTTTCTAATTTTGTACGAAGCCCTCTTGCATTTTGATAATACATTTCAATGTTGCTGTTATGGCTATAATATGTTTGATTTTGTTCTATTTGAGTTCCGAAACCATATCCACTCACTGAACTCTGCATTCAATGGCCAGATTTCGGCCTGGTTCAACTTATCAAAACACTTTTCTGGTACTCCAACAACAAACGACGAATAATCTCTCACGATTTTGTGTTTGATTTTGTCCACCTTTATTTGAACATCTAGTCCGCATACATTTTTCACGTGATCGGCTATTGCTTCAAGAGTGGTATCCGGATGCAGTCGCCAAACATGCAGATATTTTTTACGATCACTAACTTGAATCGCCTTCAACTCTGTATTTGTACCCACTCTGACCTCTTTAGGTTGCCTGTTATTTTTTTTTTTGTTTCGAACAGTCACCCATCCCGATTCAATCTTCTCCTCTTCATCGTTAGGTGGTTCAATATTCACCAGTGAGCTAGTACTACACAAAGCTTTTTCCGGTAAAATTTCGGCCGATTTCGTGGCTCCACATTTGTTTACCATTTGAGTTTCGACGTAGGTATGCAGCGATTTCTTGGAAACGATAGAATTATTCTGCTGACTTACGACCTCGGCAAAAGAAGATTGAGAAGGAGGATTTCGGGGAACATCAGCTGCTATTTCGTGGGCTTGGTTGTACTGAGTTAGTTTAGTTAACTGAGCTTCTACTTTTTCCTCGAGTACCCCCATCATTTTAATTATGTTGGCCAACTCAGTTTTTGTTTGGGAATATTGATTAAGTAGAAGCGATATCGCATTTGCCTGACTGTCCATGCGAGCTATCACGTCAGCTTTAAACTCTCTCAATTCTTGGAGTAGTACGCAATCAGAATCCATAGGTATGGGTGAATACTGAGTCCGACTTCCGCGCTGACTGTTTACATTGTTTACCGGTGTGGTGGCATGAGGGTTTGATACGTTAATGCGGACCGGGGTTTCACTGTTGCGTATTTTTGGCTTAGCACAGATACATTCCGGACATAACCATTTCTTTATATATGTCTGGGTGTACGCCTTAAACGCCTCTTTGTTTATTTCGAGACAGGCTATATCATACCTCTTCATGCATTTATCATTGGCACATTCCATGTAATCATCAATTATGGGTGAAGCACAAGCGCCACAATTATTAGGCATTTTTATTATTAGTAGGTATCGCGAACAACAATTCAAATTTTGATGATCAAACCGAGCACTTCGCGGTTCACAGCGGCGCGACAGAGACGAATTATGTCTTTTTCGCAGCCCGTCTCTTTCACTCCAGGTGAGGAAGAGCCTACCTCGGCGTTTTCGGACGGCGCGATGTCACGCTCGCGTATTATTTTCACCAAAACAGTTCACTCCACTTTAGTCCTTATTTTTAACATATTATAAGTTAATATTGCACAAGTTAATGCTCTAAATATAAATTGAGCAATATAAAGTAACACAAAACACGTCTGCCACTGACCACAGTCGGTGCATGGAAGATTTAAATCTGGAAGATTTAAGTCTGAAGTAAACATTCTGCCATATAGCAGAGTAAACTCTGCAAATAGCGGCAACGTATTCCTCGTTTTGTATGTAATGTTGTGTATTTTGGTGGCAATAAACCCCATAATGCCCTGACGAAGAAAGAAGACTATTTGTTAATCTGTATTTTTAAAATTATCTGTTATTGGAGCAGCTCATCCTGCTCTTATCCTAAGTTATAAGGGGTCGATGTTGCACGTCTCATCTTTATTAGCCCTCATCTCAGAATTCACTTCCTACATAACTATATCATCTTGCACACAATCCAACTTTTAAGCTTTTAACTTAACCATCCTAATTTATACATAAATTTCATCCCCTATTTTACCCCCTTTGGGGTGGAATTTTCAAAAACCTTTCGTTAGTAGATGCCTACACTGTATAAGGTATCTACATATGTTCAAAATTTCAAGTTTCGTGGTCCAGCGGTTTGAGCTGTGCGTTGAGATATCACCCAGTCAGTATACCATTATAAAAGGTAAATGAAATAATAACCTATGAAATTACCAATTTTTGATACCGGCTAGTGAAGATCAATATCTTTCATTATATTTAGAATTCCAAATTCAAATTAATTTTGTAATTCGATTTTTTTTTATGTCATGTATATTTAAAAAAATCAGTTGTTCATTTGTTTTCCCGCCGTTCGATTTTTTGATGTTTCTGTAACCAAAATTGCGCGCTATTTTCGAATTCGAGTTCCGTCGTCGTGACACCAACGCAACACAGGCAGCACGACGTGTATGGACAAGGTACCGCTAGTGAACGCACGGTGCGTTTTTGGTTTTATCGCTTCCGTTCTGGAAATGTTGATCTCAACAATGACCCCGGGGAAAAATTTCAAATCCAACGAGCCGGTGAAAAACGCCTTTAAAGAATTTATCGATTCCCGTTCCCAGGATATCTATAGTAGAGGCATCAACGAACTTTAATTAAAATGGCAAAAGTGCATCGACAATATTTCTTAAAAAAAAATGGTTTGATTTTTTTTTCTATATAAATCGGCAATTTCATAGATTATATACATATATGTAAGTACATATACCTAATAACACGTTTCGTGTTGGTTTGAGCATTTATCCGCACAGTTCTGCTCTCTTGTCGAGTACGTACAACTACAATCATCTGAACGTGGAATCCTAATGAATAGGAATCAGCACAATAGCTGGCAGTGTTATTAATTACTCCATCCATCTTGTATTGATGATCGATCGATAACAGAACATCAATTTGTTCGTGCCTGCAGTTGTAGATTCAGTTCCAATCAATGTATGAATTCTTCTGTGAGTTTATTCGTTTGTATTGTTGTAAGTACCGTGTTGGAGAATGTTGAATGTATCTTGATAGATCTGAGAAGATAACTGTTTTTGTTCGACGTATTATACGTATATACTAATAATAAAGCTGAAGAGTTTGTTTGTTTTTTGTTTGTTTGTTTGAACGCGCTAATCTCTGGAACTACCAGTCGGATTTAAAAAAATCTTTTTGAGTTTGGTAGCCCAATTCTCGAGGAAGCAAAAAACGAGCAGCACAAAGAAAAAAACGATCGAGCCTTACAGTAGTCGCATATGATATGTAACATCTGACATCTGTTTGGGTTGGTACCATCTCACGGCCAACTCTAGTACCACGCGCGCTAATTGGTCAAATCAAATAGTGTGCGTCCTGTTACACACTTCCGTCCCTTTTCACGAAATCACTCCCACAAATTGCAGGAAAGCGAAAGGAAAGATTAGTAGTTACTCATTAAAAAAGTCAGAAAGAACGCTAAGCGAAAACGATGGCAGGCGATGCAGAGCGACGGGGTGGGTCGGGGGTACAAGACATTTCACGCGGATGAAGTCGCGAGCAGAAGCTAGTAATAGATAAATATTGGCACTACTTTGGATCTCTCTTTGACAGTCGTTACGGGCCGACAGAAGCTCGAAAGTCTGACAAGCAGTCTTACCAAGGGTTATTACCCAGTATCAACTATAGATACCTCTGTAGTGGGTTGTGGGGGTCAGATAGGCAGTCGCTCCATGTAAAATACTGGTATTCAGCTGCATCCGGTTAGACTGGCAGACCACCCAAACTCAGTTGGGAAAAGTCTCAGCAGATAGTGAAGTAAGTTTGCGTCTACATAAAGTGATGGAAAATTTTTAATAATATAAGGTGTTAAATAATTAACTATACAAACTTTAAGAGGTGCTTTCGAACTGAATAACTTTTACTGTGGGACTAACTACGAAAAAAAAAAAATTCAGTACATTTATGTTCGCATAATTTCCTGAACAGCCGATTTTTTTTCGCGATTTCAAAGTTAGTCCCATAGTAAAAGTTATTCAGTTCGATGGTCTAATGCACTCCTTAAAGTTTCTACCTGTAAGTAGTTAATTTTTTAACACCTTATACAAGGTGTAACTAAAATAACGTACAACTTCTTTGGGGTCATTGTACTCATCATTATGAACAACTTTTACTATGGGACCAAACCTGAAATCGCGAAATAAAATCAGCTGTTCAGTACATTTATGTTCGCATAATTAAAAATGTAGGGAACAACTGATTTTCGATTCAATTTCCAAAATCAGCTGTTCAGTACATTTTGACTATAAATGTACTGAACAGCTGATTCTTTTTTCGCGATTCTAGGTTTGATCCCATAGTAAAAGTTGTTCATAATGAGGAGTACAATGATCCCTTAAGAGGTTGCGTTATTTAAGTTACACCACAGAACAGTGTATAGTGTTGTAGGTACACCACAGAACAGATAAAAGAGGTAGCAAAGATATTTGCGAATATACAGGTCGGGTGAAGCGTCGCGCATTCATTTTTGATTCCTTAGGTCCTAGGCAACATACTATTTAAGAAAACAACTGTATATACAGAGATAATCTATAGCTGATTATGGAGCGCCCGCGCATTCTCTGCGTTGTGTATGGAGTTGAATGAAACTCCGAAGATGACCATAAAGTGCTAGATGCCCATTGAACTAAAATATCCCTAGTTGAATGAGTCGGCTTTGCAACCACATGGCATAACTAATGGGCGAGTCGAAATGTCTAACAAATTCAACTCTCCTTCTAAGAAAACAGGATCAAAAAATCTTTTAAATAGACAGGTACGGTAAATTAAAAGTATCAATGTTCTTGGCAGATAGATAAGTCTCATCCTGAAATTATACTAGGAAATAATACTCAAATGTCAACTACTACTTACTTACTCAAAAGTACAGACAGCAAAAGTGTTAGGTGTGAAGAAATAATAGTAGGAAAATGATAACAGAGCGTCAAGCCACAGAGTAGCCTAACTGGTTTGCTAGTCAGACTGCAAATTACGAGAGATGAGTAACTGACATACTGCTATTTTCTATTCATATTTCTGTATAATGTGCACTCCGACTAGATTGACGATCACGGTGAACGAATTAGCTTGGAGCTACTTATGTGATGGCCTACTTCTGTGGAGTACAGTCGAACAAACTATGTATTTGGTATATAGGTGTATATAATTATTTAAGATCTCCAACAAAAGATATACACAATACTATATATTTGAAATATTTATCTATGATTTCTTGTTTCTTTTTTATGATTTTAAAGACGAATATAGTCAAATACTTTTACTTATATAATATATGATTCCATGATTCATAAAGTTTTTAATTTGGCTTCGGTTTTTACAAGAAACCGCTGAACCACACGGCATTCTTAAATGTTATCACGATCGCGGTCGAAAGGGCCATAGTTCGCAGAAACGGCCATTTGCCTGTGACATGAGCAGTGTGATCACGACGCCCGAATACCGACACGCCCCTTTGCCACTTCTCCTGTTTTTTACATTTCTGCGGTAATAACATTTTAAGCTTATGGAATACTTAAGTGAGCGATAGAAATGAATTAACTATTCAGCAAACTCATAACATTGTTTAAAAGTAGTTGCAAGTTAGCTGCTTGTATACCAAATAGCTTGTTCGACTGTAGGTACAGACGTCAGCAGGTCAAGCTACCCGAAAATGTCAAACTTTCCCAATCAACCTTGAACCTAATGCTTTAGCGATAAAGTTGAAAATCAAGATATTTGACAGATTGTAGTAGCTTGATGTGCTAGCGTCTGTATGTTACTACACCAAAAGCAAGTAGTGACGATACTCAAATAAACGTTCAGAGACGAGATGTGATCAATGTCAGTTGACATTAAATATTACCAAGTTTAGTGCTGTTTCACAGTTAAGCTATGCATGTATACTTGCTTCGCTTAGTATTCTTACACACGAGCGGACGGCGGTCGTCCACGCGCCGACGACTGCAAGCGACCACTGCAGCTGTAGCATGTCGCGTGCGCCATTTTGTCAGTGGACTGCAACAACTAATTCAGGAGTGACAAAATGGCGGACGCGACACGCTACAACTGTAAGCGTCGCTTTAGGTCGACGGTGGGCGTCGGCGCGTCTACGACCGCCGTCGACGTTTGCAGTTGCCTCTGCCGTTGACACGTGTCGCTCTTGTGTAAGAACACTTAGTATGACAATGGAGGCGGGCACGCGAAGCACGATAACATTGCTGGCAAACAAATGAACCGCTCAGCTAACGTGGCAAACATCTCCGTGCACATCGTACGTAACACTGTTCGGTCGACAGATGTTCAGCATTATACTTATATGACTTACATCTTAATTTTACGACAGCCCCAATAAAAATAGCTTTAGCAACACGACACACATTTGTACTATCATCCGAAGGTCTTTATGTAATCATTACTTCGTACCAAATACTTGAGTTTACCAAACGCTACTCGTTCTATTAGCACCGTGGGTAAACACATCAAAAAACAATCCCAACGTTGACAAAGATATACATTGCATTTATTTGTACGCAACCTTTAGATTTGTATCAAAAACTTGGCAAGTCAAACCAAGGCTTTTCATACAATTATACCGTATGGGAACTGGATAGAGCGCATAATTGTTTATTGTTCTATTCGTTAAACAATTGGACAGTTGTGAAATAGGAACGGTGGGTGACCCTAAAAGATGATTTCGATTTTTCTACCATAATGTTCTGTAATGCTCGGTGGGTGATGGTCTTCTCACGTTGGGTTATATAAGAAATTGGTACGCAAGAGAAACATAATACAGGTCTTCATACAACGGTCAAATAATGACAGTTGTGTTTTGGAGGACTATTTTCGTAACAATAAACCTGATTTTACTAACTTCCGGTTTCTAAAGGCCAGCAAACATGATGATACTTAGATATCTTAGCAATATTGGCAATAACGCTGAAATCACCCTTCATATTCAGCTGATTAATCAGATCCAGCCTGTCCATTGCTGTCCTCCCCCAGCTACGTCACAGGGTGTGCCCTTAGCGCGTAGTCGCTTATAGTACATTCGCGTTAAGAATGCAGTGAGTTATCATTGTCCGTCGGTCTAGCCCCGCCCCCTAACCAATCAAATCTTTTCAAATTACAAAGTCCAGTTCACAATGACAGTTGAAGGCATTGCTTCGAACGCAACGGTTGTGCGCTGCAGAAAATACTTTTGTTATAAATACTAACGAGGATACTAGTGATAGTGATTAAAATATGATATTAATTATTTAATTTTGATTTTAAACTTTAAGTGTATTTTTATAAATTCAGTAAAATTAATCTTTTAAAATATAATTCGTTTGAATTTAACACCACTGTGAATACACCTTTATCTTGCAGTTGCACTGATGACTCACTGCATTCTTAACGCGAACGAACTATAGTTTAGAAGTTTTGTGCCCTGGCTGAAGGTCTTAACTTATTGAGGCACCCACATGAAAGTTCGGGTAAGCAACCGACAAGCTCCTAGGTTGACCTACGAGATGCCATTTCACAAAAACAAAAACCCATTCAGCTGATCAGAAAAAATACAACACATCCGATTACCCTTGTCTATTCAACATTCTACAGAGAGTAAGTTGTATAAACAATGGCAACCTTTTAAGGGGCCATTGTACTCATCATTATGAACAACTTTTACTAAGGAACCAAACCTGAAATTGAATCGAAAATCAGCTGTTCCCTACATTTTAAATTATGCGAACATAAATGTACTGAACAGCAGATTTATTTTTGCGATTTCAAGTTTGGTCCCTTACTAAAAGTTGTCCATAATGATGAGTAGGTACAATGACCCCTTATAAGGTTGCCACTGTTTACACTTACACCCTGTATAACAAGTTCTTTCATCACATTACATACACACAATCTCATACATAGTAAGTAATAATAAATTATAGTTATTTGTTACTTTGTCATACGTGTACGCAAACTTGACTATTGTTAGGGAGCCCTTTGAATTCTCGCCATTTAGAGGCACTGCTTGACGCGGCCTCCGCGACCTTTGTTGTAGTGTGGACAAGGAAGAGGCGGAAGCGATAGCGATTTAGACTCATAAGGTTTGAAATACACGGTTTTGGATCTGAGACAACATCATCATCCCTGAATTCAAAAATACATAGGTAATGTTTAGTTATAACTAGCTGTTACCCGTGACTTCGTCTGCCAGGATGAAAAGTAGCCTACAGGTCTACCCATGTGCCAAATTTCATACAAATCCGTTCTGCCAATTTAGCGTGAGAGCGTAACAAACAGACTCACTTTCGCATTTATTTTAGGATAATATTTAGTTATAACTAGCTGTTGCCCGCGATTTCGCTTGCAATCCAGGATGAAAAGTAGCTTATGCAGGTTATGGTCTACCCATGTGATAATTTCATCCAAATCCGTTCAGCCGTTTTAGCGTGAAAGCGTAACAAACAAACAAACAAACTCACTTTTGCATTTATAATATTAATTAGGATTAAGATAGGGATACACTGTTGCAATTTAATTTTATTATTGATTTTTGTAAATGTTTTTATAATTACTACTGTTGGTGTACCTACGAGTAAATAAATAAATAGTCTGTGGCTTTGCATTTCTCATTGTTTCAAAAGTAAAACTGCAAATTTTTATGCTGCATTTTAGTGCATTCGTTTCGCTATGGTGTTTTATTTTTCATCTTTCTTTTAGTCTCTAACTTTACGTATCGCATGACCAGAATACCTTAAGTGTACCTTTACAAGTGGGTATTATATTGTACGTTGATTAAATTATAATTTGCGGTCGTAACAAACATCTATTTACATACATTTGACATTTTAGGATTATAATAACTTAAGGAGTTGTATTACTGATTCTATTGTATATAATTCTGTAAAATACATATTTGTTATGGCCGCGAGTCATACTTTATTTAACATACAACTTAATACTGACTTGCAAATTGCAAAAAACGTAAGAAAATTTGAATTTCGCGGGCTACCCTAACGCTTCCTTCTTAAAGCGACGACAACCGATTTTTAATGATTTTAAACTGAAGATCACGTCTAAACGAGTAGTGTTAATGATTTGAAAAAATATGTATATTGTATATTAGAGCATTTTCTTAATAACTTATTCTGTGAATGTTTTAGATTATATTACATAGTGTAATTCATTTGTAAAGTGATGTCTCACGCGGATAAAAACTGAGAATCACGCAAAAACTACCAAGCTAATTTTTATGAAACCTTCAGCATTTTAAATAAAATTGAATTATTTATGTTTTAGTATACATGTTTTAATATAATACCTTTAGTATAATAAATTTTTTGTTTAGTATAGTAAATATCTAATGTGGACTAGCGCTCGTTGATGAGCGAGTCCTATTACTGGTTAAACTTATGACTGTGTACGTCGCGTTGCGTGAGCTCAGCACAAACCAAGCGAGCTAACCGCTCAAGGTCGTTGGCGCCTATCTGCGTCTTAAGAGTACGTTTACTTGAGTATAGTTTTCGATTTTTATTTTTGGTATATTGGCGTGTAATTTAATGTTTTGTGTTGCGTAATGTACCTAAATTATTATGCGCAGTGTTGTATAGATTCAATTTTTTTTTTTTAACTGAACAGATAGCTGTGCTGCGACTTCTTCTCCCCAGCTAAAGCACTAGGAAGTGGTGAAGGGCGGGCGTTTTGGGGGACTGTCTTATGTAATTTTGACGTTCAAAAAGTGCTGATTCTCAGCCTAGTTTGAATAAATGACTTTTGATTTTGATTTTGACTGTTTTATAAGTGTGCGTTTTTAAAACCCCCATACCTACAAAATGCTTATATATCTATAACCCATTATAATATGAGGTAGCCTCTTTTAACTTGCACTATCATTTACAAGCCTGCTGACCTCAGTTCTCCATATACGTATTGATGACACTCGTGCGCAGTACGAATAATAATGTCATATTAAGTGGACCACTTGTTCTGTGGAACCTATTTAAATATATTGTAATATTTACAAGGATTCTTCAATAGTAGCTTGAGTACAAATCAGATGGTCGATTAAGAAAGAGTTTTTCTTGTTTGAACAAATAGGAGAGTTAGATGTTGTTATTGTCAAGTTCATTCATTCATCTTTCATCTCTACATACTTTGTTGCGCCACTTCTTCTCCCCAGCTAAAGCACTAGGAAGTGGTGTAGGGCGGGCGTTTTGGGGGACTGTCTTATATGTACTTATGTTGTTCAAAAAGTGCTGATTCTCAGCCTAGTTTGAATAAATTAAAACTACTCGTATTTATCTCGCGATATCAACCATACTCCATTTGAATTAAGAATAGACATTTGAATAAATCTTTTTACAGTCCGTCAACCGATTTTGACTTCTATTTCGTAGGCATAGGATGGCATTAAAAACAAAAAAGTGGTTGTAATACCAACTGTTTACTGCACCTGCCATTTGTCATGACACCAACCTCAAAATCGGTTGAACGGACTGTAAAAAAGGTTTATTTGAAATAAGAAAGGAAAAAAAAATCCCAAATAGGCTTGAAATTTCAAATAACCCTTTATATCTAATATTATAGACGTCATGTAAAGGACCTACCTACCGAAGACATCCTAATGGAACCAAATTAGGATATCTTCAAATCTTTTGAAGTATGTTGTAGGTCTATATACTTTTTTTCTTTGACCAGCATAAGAAACATCGTCACGTAAAATGCATTAGATTGACACCCTCAGCGCCATGTGTATAATTATTGCACACACTGTCTCAACACTTGTGTATCATTTTAGATACACAGCTCTAGAGAGTTTCAACTTTGTTTACCGTTCATGCACACGTTTACTATACATTAGACCATTTTAAAATTCGTTTGGAACTTAAAATTTATTTAGAGACCAGGGGCTTAGCGCTGAGGGTGTTAAATAATATTAGCAGAATATTATTGTCTCAATGCCGGGCAAACGCCTCTTCTCATACAGAGAAGGCACGAGCATTGGCACGCTTGCTCAAGACGGGTTGGCGATTTCAGACTTATACTGCCGCCGTCATAAGGAAAAAAGACGTATCTGACATTTTTTCGAAATTGATTTATTTACATATTCGGAATCAGCAAAAAAACACGCGTCTCTACCAATATTTTTATATTGGCGTAAACTTAACGAAAACCTAATAAGTCTTACTATTAAAAGACGCATCTGCCTTTGTATCTTATACAGGGTTATTGATAAAACACCAACAACCTCTTAAGGGGTCATTGTACTCATCATTATGAATAACTTTTACTATGGGACCAAACCAGAAATCGCGAAAAAAAATCAGCTGTTCACTACATTTATGTTCGCATAATTCGTCAAAATGTACTGAACAGCTGATTTTTTTGAGTACAATGACCCCTTAAGAAGTTTTTGGTGTTCTACCAATAACACTGTAGTTTAAACAGGACAAAATATATTTTTTATCCATTTCAATATTTCTGTAGATCATACGTTATTTTTCCTTACAGCGGCAGAATATTAGTACAAGTCCAGGTTTCCTCACGATGTAATATGGTTTACCGATGTAATGTCCAGGATATACTCAGAAAGTACCTACATATGAATAGAAAAAAACCGGCTAAGTGCGAGTCGAAACTCGCACACGAAGTGCGATACAATATTTAACACCACATTTTTTTTTAATACTTCAGTATAAAAAAAAATATAAATTTTAACTTTATTTTATATTTATTATTTGTTGCTATATCGGCAATAGAAATACACAATCTGTGAAAGATTCAACTGTCTACCTATTACAGTTCATGAGATACAGCCCGCTGACAGACATACGGACGGACAGCGGAGGCTTAATAATAGAGTTCCGTTTGGCAACCTTCGGGTACAGCAAAACCCTAAAAAGTCACATGAGATGAGAGGCCAGGCTTAAAACTCACGCTATCACGACATTTTGGTGTTGATTGAATGGCAGATGTCAAATAACGATGATGTATATCTGCCCGTGTCCCTAATACTAACTATGAATACTTATGATCAAAATGTAGCAACTTGTCCCTAATTCCTATATGTCTTTGTTGCAGGTAATTTACAAGGGCCCTGTCAATCTTCTGTGCTAAAGAGACGTTTGAAGGTCAGCTCATGAGGTCTAAAAAGGATGGGTGGGTGTTATTATATCCGTCATGGTGTCGCTGCTGTCAATCCAAGCTGTGAAACGTTATTGAAATCTTGGTTATGATTTGAGGTAGGAGTCAGAAAAAAAAAAATCGGCTAAGTGCATGTCGGACCACGCACAATGAATGGTTCCGTAGTTGGAATGAAATCTTCCCAAGAACAAACTTAACATTGTAGTTGAAAAACATGTTCGCCCATACATTCCAACTGCATATGTAAGTTTGTATTTTTTTGCATATAGAACTATTTTCTTTATTTATTTTTTAAAATTTTAGGCTTAGTAGTTTCGGAGATGGGGTGGAATGGTAAATTTTCGTCTATTTTCTTAAATAACTTTAAAACATTCCCACTTCCTATATTATCCCTCCACATATAAACATAGATGCATATTTACCTAAAGTTGAGGGGTTGGCTAATGTGGAATGCATTTTTGTATACAAAATAACCCGCGATTCCGGGATCGACAAACTTAGAGTTCTGATTACAGAATCGAATAAATATCTACTTACGTTTAGGTGTTGGCTAATATGGAATTAACTTTTGTATCGATCGTAAAAATCTCGCGATTCCGAAATTTGTACTTTTTGACCTAAGTGCTATTAATAATAATATCTTGGGGCATTTCACACACGGTCGTCTGATCTCAAACTAAGCAGAGCTTGTACTATGGAAACCAGATAACTGATATACTACATACACTACTTTTTACAGAGTAGACAAGCTCTAACTATGTAATGTTGTAACGCAGGTTGCCAAACTGGCATAGAAAACGTCATAAGTATTTTTTTTTCTTTTCTCCACATAGCCACAAACAACTCGGTGCCTTGAGCTTCGTTAAAAAATGTTTTAAGAAGTCATTTCCATACCACGTATCCGATTAGTGGTGCATTCCCGGATTTTCTGGAATCCCGGGATTTATATTAAAAAAAACATTAAAAAGCCGCTTCCATAATTTCTTAGCCAAAACTGAACTTTAGATATGCATCTGATTATCCGATCTCTGTACGTAACATAGGGAAAAGCTGCTGCATATTTTTTCGTTTGACCATTGAAATGATATCAAAAAACCGGCCAAGTGCGTGTCGGACCACGAACAATGAAGGGTTCCGTAGTTGGGATGAATTTATCCCAAGAACAAACTTAACATTGTAGTTGAAAAACATGTTCTTCCAGACATTCCAACTGCAAATGTAAGTTTGTACGCACCATATTGAGAGATTTACTATGTTGTTTTAAAATATAGGTATAGAACTATTTTCTTTATATTTTTTTTTTCAAAATTTTAGGCTCAGAACTTTCAGAGATAACAGGGGGATAGGTCATTTTTCGTCTATTTTCTTAAATAACTTTAAAACATTTTATTTTAAAATTATAAAAAAAATATATTTGAGACTCACACAATAAGCCCTTTCATTTGACATATCACACGGTACAGTCTGCCAAACTTTTTTTTTAATTTTCTTATTTGCCCCTCAAAATTGACCCCCATATTCAAAATTCATTTATTTACGTTCCACGTCCGTGTTTGGGTCACAGAAATCCATACGTGTACCAAATTTCATCTTTAGCGGTCCATTAGATTCGGAGCAAATTGGCTGTGACAGACGGACGGATAGACAGACAGACAGACAGACACACAAGTAATCCTATAAAGGTACCGTTTTCGTTTTGAGGTACGGAACCCTAAAAAGCCATACCTATTCAAATCACAAGTTGCAAAAAATCTATTGCACAAGTCAAAAAATTCCCAAAACATCGCTAAATAATCCCATGATTTCGTCATCAATATTAATAATGCACAGCCCAGAGTTCTAGACCACATTTCTAACAATTTATCCTGGTTCGTCAGTCGCGTTAGCCGCCATTTTTTGCGTCAAACGTGAAGACTCGTAAGTTTTTTGACCAAGTCTTCACCAAGGTCGCGCCTTGTTGTTAGAGGTACCGTTGGCAAAACAAGTCGCAATGAAGTTACATAGAAAATATTTTTATTGTTTGTCTTTATGTCTGGGACGTGAGTTTTTGGTAAATGAGTAATACGGTGGGTTGTGCGAATTTATGATGTGTTGTTGCGAAATTTTTACGTAATTTAAATTAGTGTAGGCTGCAGTTAAAATATAATAGGTACAAATGCAGATATTTGAAGTAATATTTTTTTCTTATTTAAATCTAGACCAAGGATTGTAGAAACGTTGATTTTAAAATTTAATTAAATTGAAATAAGACCATTACTGCTTAAAGAAAACAAGACAAATTCTGTTAAGTTTATATTAATATGTACGTTAATCGATGTTGTTTTCATATATTTGCTGACGCTATAAGGAGCACAGCCTAAATTACGAGGTGTCACGTCAGAGCAATATATTTTTTATTGCATTCAGCGATCCATATCCTTTTAGGATGTCTCCAATCAAATACTTTATTGGTTAGTGGCAAAAACTGACCTGATTTCACGATTAAAATATTGGGGCTATCCATAAATTATGCCACACGATAATGGGAGATCAACATAATGTGACATCGTGTGACACGGGGGGGGGGGGGGTTAGGTTTGTGACGTTCCAGGTATAAAGGAGATGTTCCAAAATGTATGGACCTTGGGCCAAGTACGTGTACACTATTGATAAAAATAGGGAAATATATTTAAAACAGTTCTCAACTGTCCAATTACTTTAAAATGGCTTTCTTTGCTGGTAAACCACAATTAATTACACTTGAAATTGCAACACACAACAAAAACTCGTCATGGGGGAAAGCTGTCATTTTGATTGTTTAATGACGTTTGACATCTAGAAGAGGACTGAAGTGACACTGTTGTGACAGCTGCCTGTGGTACGGCTGAACGATCCCACTTAGCGGTGGTAGGCTCCGCAAGGGGCCGCCTGGCTCGCGACCACCATCCCACCGGAGTCTGGCGCCAAGCAGCTTGCTGTGTTCCGTCGGTGTGTGGGAGTGCCAGTGCCTTTGGGGGAGAAGGAGATTGTCAGTTGCGCTGTTTGGCACCGGTTGTGGTCTCTGAGTCAGCTAGCCGGGTAACTCATTTTGGAGGGTAGCGGGATCCGAAGCACGGTGCCAGCCGTTGGCCGACCGCAGTCAGTAGGGGGCCCAAGTAGCACGCCAGCCACGTGCCAAAGGCTGCCCCGCCAACTCGCGAAAAATCCCGGTATGCTCCACCGTGCCAGCCGGCGACTGGATGGGAGGACCCGGTGGCCATATCCGGGGGGGTTCGGGCGTCCCCGCAGTCTCCAGATGAGTTCCCCGTAGGTTTGGTTGGCTCTAGTGTTCCACTTGGATCACTGAGCGGCGCCTCGACAAGTCGACTTTTTCCCCCAACAACTCCACTCAATATGACACACAAAGCGAAGAAAAATAGGGTAAAACAACGGCTGCACTTCCTCCCACTAAAAGTGCACCTCACTAATATCAGGGGGTTGCACTCCAATCTCGATTCGGTCCATCACCACCTTGAGACCGAGAAGCCGCACCTGTTTTTCCTAACGGAGACGAAGATAACAACCCCGTCGGACGTGGCGTACCTCAACTACCCGGGGTACTCTCTTGAACACAAGTTCAAGAAGCAAGCTGGGGTCTGTGTGTACGTTCGCGATGACATTTGTTGTCGTCGTCTCCGTTGCTTTGAGAAATCGGGTTTCTCTGCCATATGGCTACTTGTGGATACTGGCGTGGAGAAATCTCTCTACATCGGCATCTACCGATCGCATAGCGGTGACCAGGAGACAACAGCGCTCTTTAATTTCCTCGTGGAGTCGACTGACGTAGCCCAGCAACGGTACCCAACGGCGAAGCTCATTTTTCTGGGGGACTTCAACGCCCATCATAAAGAATGGTTGTTCCCATACCAGAAAACTGACCATGCTGGGTTGGAGGCGCGCAATTTTGCTTTAACGCTAGATCTAACCCAGATGGTGAATGTGGCAACGCGGGTACCGGATGTTGACGGCCATACACCCAATTGCTTGGACCTTCTGCTGGCAACTGATCCGGACAGTCATTCAGTATCGGTCTCAGCCCCGCTGGGAACGTCTGACCACTGTGTGGTGAAATCCATATCAACCTGCTCTCCTCCAGATGAGAGCCCTAGAGGCACGAGGCGAGTATGGCGATACGGGTCAGCAGACTGGGATGAGATGCAGCACTTTTTTGCGTCTTATCCATGGCGGCAAGTGTGCTTTTCCTCGGGTGACCCCTCGCGCTGTGCTGACGCGGTTGCGGACGTGATTCGGCAGGGGATGGAATATTTTATTCCATTCTCCGACATCCCGCTCGGTCACAAATCCCGGCCTTGGTATAATGCAGAATGTGCCCACGCTGAGGCCCGAAAAGAGACTGTCTACCAAGCCTGGGTCAAGGCCCGCGACCGCAAAGTTAGAGCGCGCAGGGTTCGCGCGAAGAAGAGAGCCTTTAATTCTGCCGCCAAGTTCTGCAAGCGGGTTTTGCGTAGGGCACGTTTTGACCATGTCGGACATATCGGGGCCAGGCTGGCTTCGCACCCTCCGGGTAGTAAACAGTTCTGGTCCCTGTCTAAAGCGGTTGAAACGAATTTCTGTCGTCCCACTTTACCTCCTATGATGAAACCTGATGGGTCGCTGGCTCACTCTGCAACTGAGAAGGCAAATTTATTTGCATCTCTCTTCGCAAGCAATTCACGTCTGGACGCTGGCTCAAAGCAACCACCTACTGTACCTCATTGTGACTCCTCGATGCCGGAGATCGCAGTACACATTAAAGAGGTCCGAAGAGTATTGTGCAGTCTAGACGTGAACAAGGCCAGCGGGCCTGACGGCATTCCAGCGAGAGTGTTGAGGCAGTGTGCGCCTGAACTGTCTCCTGTATTGACACGTTTGTTCCGCCTCTCTCTTGAAAAAAGAACGGTGCCGAAATCCTGGAAGCTTGCAAATGTACAACCAGTGCCCAAAAAAGGCGACCGTGCAGACCCTGCCCATTACCGTCCGATCGCCATTACCTCCATTCTGTGCAAAGTTTTGGAAAGGGTACTGAACAATAAGTTGCTGAACTACCTTGAAGACAATGATCTCCTCAGTGACCGTCAATATGGCTTTCGCCGGGGACGGTCAACTGGCGATCTTCTTGTGTATGTCACGCACTGCTTTGGCGAAGCCATCGAGAAACACGGCGAAGCACTGGCTGTATCGCTTGACATCTCGAAGGCCTTTGACAGGGTCTGGCACGCTGCTCTGCTCAGCAAGCTTCCTGCTTATGGCATCCCAGCTGATTTTTGTAGCTGGATATCAGATTTCCTTAGTGAACGGTCGATTAGAGTAGTTGTTGATGGCTGCTCTTCTGACCTTATGGCTATTGATGCCGGAGTTCCTCAGGGGTCTGTTCTCTCTGCAACTCTTTTCCTGCTGCACATCAATGACCTGCTTCGGCCTGGTATTGTTGGGTACGCAGATGACAGTACAGTTTCAGAGAGATACTTGTCCAGCGCAAAAACCAGCGGGGCTGAAGTTCGTTCCTTGAGAGAGGCCATGGTAGAGCGGACAGATTTGACCTTAAGCTTTGTCTCCCAGTGGGGTGATGATAATCTGGTCTCTTTTAATGCCACCAAAACGCAGGCGTGTCTTTTTACCGCTAAAAAGAGTCGTTTCGCCCAAACTCCTACTTTTCGGGGTACATCTGTTCCTGTAACTGATCGACTTGAGCTCCTAGGCATGGAGTTGACATCTGGTCTCAACTTCGGCGCCACCATCGAGTACAAGGCCCAAACTGCGGCCAAGAAACTGGGCATCCTAAATAGGGTGAAGCGATACTTTACGCCTGGACAGCTTTCAACCCTTTACAAAGCGCAAGTCCGATCCTGCATGGAGTATTGCAGTCACCTTTGGGATGGATCAGCTAAGTACCAACTAGCCGCGCTTGACTCGGTGGAACGCAGAGCTAAGAGGCTCATTGGCGACGTAAAACTGGTGGATGCCAAGCTTCATTGCTTGGCTCATCGCCGCAAGGTTGCCTGCTTGTCGGTCTTCTACAGATTGTACTTCGGAGAGTGTGCCCGAGAACTCCACGACCTCATTCCACCGGCCCCCTTCTACCACCGGACATCTAGACGCACTGCCAGTTACTATCCCTACCTGGTTGCTATTCCACCAATTCGCACTAAGCGCTTCCAAATGTCTTTTATAATGCGCACAGCAAAAGAGTGGAACTCACTACCTGCGTCTGTGTTTCCGAACGTATACAACCCTAATCTCTTCAAAGTGAGAGTGAACAGGCTTCTTCTGGGTAAGCTCACTCCATCGTCGACTTTGTCTCTGTCACCTCTGACCTAGACTAGAGTCAAGAGCAAACCCATCACAAATAAAAAAAAAAAAAAAAAAAGCTGATAGTCCTCTTTCTATGATCAGTGATCGATCTATGGTTCACTGTCATTGTTTTTATGCACAGAGTAACGAAATCTGTGAGACGCCACGTTGAAAGTAGATAAAGATAATTGATAAATATCAATTCCCTACCACAACAGTATACATTTAAATGAATTATCTGCATTTTTCCCGAATTCTACGGATTTTTCTCGTTTTTTTGAGGTAGTGTACACAGACCTGGCCCATTTTGAAACATCTTCTTTAAAGTATTTAAACTCCAAACTTCAACTCTAACGAAAAACTTAAAAATATTACCAACTCTATCAATATTATTATAACAATTTATTTTTTTTTTATTCCAAAATATTCTGGTCACACATATATGTAATTGTACACACCACCTGTGTAATTTTACGGATAGCCTATATTAGAAGATCATTGCTAATAATATCTAAATCCTAATAATTTGGTAGGGACGCAACTGATACCTATGTCTATCAGATAGCTATAGACAAAGTTGATTGATGTGACCTTTTGTAGTCGAACTTAATGAAAATTAACATAATTACATACAGAAAATACATAATGAAAAGGATTCTGTTTGACATAACGAATTATTAAAAACTTAGCTTAATTAGTTTTAATTTTGATTGATGCTTTAATAAATACTTTTCAACAAAGAATATTCAACAAAAAATATCATTTGTGAACTTAATTTCTTATTTAAAAGTTCTGAACTAATCAACTGTTCAAGTTCATATTACATCCATTTAGGAGTTCCAAAAACTAATCTGCGACTGTCTGCGAGTAATTTAAAAAGGTAGGTATTAATTATAGAACATCATATTATTATTTCGATCTAATTTCAGGGTGTAATTCTTAAAAAAACGTTTATGAATTAAATGATACAGAATGATTCGTAACATGTAAAAAAGATATCATACAAAAAGTATTCAATGTCAACATATAAGAAATCGAAGTCACATTTGCAAGATGACGTAATTTTGATCGCGTTTTTTTTATACTTAATAAAAATATTACATTATGTTTTGGGTTTGGCCAAAATAATAATGGCGTGAATAAATTGTTGTACCTACTAAATTGTGAAAAAGGTACAATTATTGCCGAAGTGAAGACTTCTTTAGGCGCGTTGAGCGATTTTTGGTAGGGGCATATCTCACAGGATCGCGTCACCGCGTCAATGCGACATGCTATGCGTAGTTTTACGTATAATTTTCACTTCTGTAGGCAGTTCCGATGACTACCTATTTTTAAAAATCCTCATCAGTAGGATTGAAAACTATTGCAGTGGTAAAATGCATCTAATTTCAGACGCTGATGCTACTTTAAATCGGGGAAAGAACCAAAAGAAGAAAAGGGGTCAATGATCGCTTATTTTCATTACCTACGTAGGTTTGTGTCAATGTCGTGGTCACTGTAAGCTTGGTTATAATCATACGACCAATGCGAAAACCGGCGAAGAATGGCCCAAAGGACCACCCTGGTGGACCCAATATTTTGATCTGAACATACAAGGACAAAATATTCGAAAAAAAAAGTCCTTTTGCAAATGTCAATACGAAACGTCATAATTAATGGTGTTCATAAAGTACTTCATATCTTTCAATAGTGAAATAATACGAATAACAAAAGACGGCGGAGGAATGTAGTTGAACTTGACAGGTCTTATTGTACGACCAGATTTAATCTTCTCTCGATAATGGAGGAATATTGCATTTAAATCATCAATTTCTTCGGACATAAATTGGAAAAGCTAGAATGTATTGGTCCGCTGCTGCTAGTCTCGCAAGTTGTTTATCAGACGTTAAATAAAAATAAAAATTATAATTAAATACCAATAAGCTAGGGTTAGTAGTTTCAATAATTTTAAAACTAGATAGTAAAGCAATATAATGTTCAATACTCGTAGAATAGAATATAATTTATTTCGAACATGTGGTTTAAAAAACAAAGCTGGTCAAAATAAAAGAAATATTCCTAACATACCCCAAATTATTCTAGTGTAGACTGGACATATAGAAAACTAAGGTATTTACAAGAAACTACACTAAGTAATACAAGGTAGAAGATGGAAATATAAGATAGAGGTTGAAATACACATAGATTTAGTAAAAGTCGTATCATTCCACCAAGAAAGATGGTGATTGATAATACGGAGAGAGCCAATAATTTGACGGTGAGTGAGGATATAAAAGATTGTTAAATGTTTTCAACAGCTGCCAGTTGCTGCATATCACCGTTAACAGCCCTCATTACCCATTTAGATAACAAACAGACCCGTATTGACATAAAAAAAACAAATGTAAATGTCAGTCGAAGTGGCCCATTTTTAAAGAAAAGACAATTAACTAGGACAAATTTACTTTGTCGTAGTTAATTGTCTTTTCTTTTTGCACCATTGGAAACACCAGGTAATATTGCAATTGAATATTGCAAATAAACGTATTTTCTTTCTTTCTGTCTGATATTTAAATTTAACAAAATCTTGAAACTAGTTTTGATTGTTTTGATCGGTAGGTGAAAATCCTAATAAATAATGTTGGAATTCGCTTACAGTCTAAACGGATGCAGCTTAATACCATGTACCATAGATACAATTACATGGAGCGACTGCCTATCTGACCTCCACAACCCAGTTACTGGGTAACACGATACCCCTAAGTAAGACTGGTTGTCAAACTTTTGGGCTTCTGTCTACCCGTAACGACTATCAAAAAGATCTGCGAATGACAGCTGTACTTTCCGAGGGGTCTCGATATGTAATGGATGGTCACCCATCCACGAACCGACTGCGTCAAGCGTAGCTTAACCTTCGACCGACCCATGCGGCTGTTATCATTTAGCCACGAGCCTCACAAAAAACCTAATAATGAGAACCAAAAAATATTGTTTAGAATTAACTTCTTGTTTGATCTATTTTACCTGAATTGATTTATATTATTTGCTGAGAAAATATTTCAACCTAATGCATGCAGCTGGGCTATGTGAACGAACTTGAATTTTACAAAAATAGTATGCCCAAATCGGGAAACCTGGCTTCTAAAGAATTCGCTCGGTTCACGACAAGGCTCGAGCATCAATTACGTCACGATTTTTATAGGAATTTAAAAAGTTGTCTTTGTTTTGGATAACAAGTGGGTTTTTAAATACTTTTATTAGTTTATGAAACCAAAATCACTAAATGGTTCAGATAAAGATGGTTAGAATATTTATAATTAACTGCTTAGGTTTTGGCTTTTTTTTGTGATTTTCGTTTTTTTTTTTTCATTTAAAACCTAGTTTTAAACTGGATTTAACTGTCTCATCTGATATGTTCCTGAGCCCCTTTATAGATAATGTAATTCTATGATTATGCAAAAGATTCAACATAGGGGGTTCAGAATTTCATTTCATCAATCAGAACACGTGTTCCAAGAAGCACAAAACCTCTTTTTATCCGACCGCCTCAAACAAAAACCTGCTCCACAAAAAACCAGACTAATCGTTTGATTGACATTATAATCCAAGTAAATAAAAAAGGCCTATTATATAAATAGGACAAAGAGGTCATGGACCCTAAGATTGCGTCATATGTTCATTGAAATTCAATGAGAAGCGTTTGAGTGACACACGTGCAGTTATGATTAAAAAGACCTACCACAAACAATGGAGTGCCACATGGAATAGTTTTAGGGCCCGTGTTGTGAGAGCCCGCATCAAATTATTTTATCAATGGTTTTTATTAATTCATAAGTTAGGAGCATTGAAACAATGATGACTTATTGCACTTGCCTGTGCCGCCCATTGCGACTTTAAACTGTTGATAAACCATGGATGATAGCAGCTAAAGAACCAATCCAGTAAGTAAGGAACTATGCATATGGCAGTAATGAGTTTGACATGATAGTTATTCGGAATAGATTGTAAATGATCTTCAATTTACTGAATAAAAATAAATCATTGTCAAACATACGAAATGACTAAAGTAGGTAACTTTATAGAACTGTCTGATCATGGAACGAGGAACATTATAAATTAGATCGTGAGGCCAACCAATGCGTGGGAATAAGATATATCAATATATTCTCACATGTTGCACTCTTTTGATGGCACACCTGAGGGCTTTTCATCGCTATGTAAATTAGTTTATCACAAGGATGAGTAAAGGGAGCGAGTTCTATTATCTATACGTACAACTTTAGTAATATTATAATAGGAGTTTCGGAGCCTAATTTTATTCAAATTGGAAAATAAATCTCCATTTTGACAGACACGACTTTTCGATTATAATTTTGGGTATTAAGTACATAATTTTCTTCCTAATCGAATTCTTTTTGTAAATACAGGCGTCTCTTCTTCATTTAGTGTGATAGTTTTCTAAATTCGCGTTACCAACTCTCAGTGACAATGCTCCATCCAACAATCCAGTTTTCTTCCTCATATCTCAAAGGTTTTTATCTACTTCAACCAATTATAATAACGGTACTACATCCTGTTTCCATCGAGGAAATTACGAAATGATTCCCTTGTTAATGAATAGGTGAAGCTGTTACTTATGGTCATGTGAATAAGTGTGGAAACGAGATAACGAAGTTTTAGAAGGTTCAAAATAACTTATGATAACCGTTTGTGCTCATCAGTGTTTTTGATATCGTTGGATCTATTATCACCATCAACATGTCAGCTGAAAGACGTCCACTGCCGGATATAGGCCTGCCTCAACCGTCATCCTGTGATTCTCGCATCCTGCGGATTCCCCCGGCCTTTGTATCCTGCGGATGCATCCCCGGCCGGGCGGCCTTCACAAGGTCATCGGTCCATCACCCATTACTAAATACTTATTGTTAACTATCTTTTTGATTTTGCCTATCTGTTACTAAATGCCACGGTTTTCAAAAAAACGGGTCGTGGATTGTGTTGGCTTCATACAGTTTAAAGCTAACTTAACCCCTGAATTTTATACGCCAAACCAAGTTAAAATAAGCATATTATCCAAGGTATATTGCAAGTTAGGTTTTACCCGAAGTATGATTATCATTTTTCTTCTTATCCTGCCATAATAACGACATTATCATCATATTCTTCGACTATTGTATGAAATGAATCTTCTGCAAAGTTAATTTCTCATTGTATATGTTTGATTTTTTACGAGTTTCCGCGGTCGGAGCTATATTTAGAAAGCTTTTCATTCGAGGATGCTCCTGCAATCACTGATTTGCCGGTCAAGTGTGTGGCATTAGTTTTCTTCATATATGACGTAATTATTACTTGGTAGGAAGTTTTGATGAGTTTTAAAATTCAAAGCTTTTCTGCACTCTTCTACTTGGTCTTTCAGTGCCAAGGATCGTGTCGTGCGTGACCCATCTTGTAATGACTTTTCACACTAGCAGTGGCTTATAAATTAAGTTTAGTATGAGTGTAATTAGGGAGTATCTTCCCCATTCTTCTCCACACAAAACTACCTATTGGCAGGGTAACTATGTAGAATCAATTCTATTTTCTTATAAATTTTGAAGTTCTAAAGTACTTTTATTTGCTTAATAAATGATTTGCCTTTGACTTTATGATCCTCAAGAGTGCTCAATAGTCATTGGCGCCGATTCCTTTGTTCACAAATTAAACTAAATTTAAGTTCAGTGCATCTTTTTATTTCTATTTCATTAAGAAAAGGACAGACGGTAAATATTAGTTTAGTCCTGTCAAATTATGATACTCCATAGACAAGTTTAGACGTGATTAAAAATTTGGCTACTAAAAATAGGTCAATTTACGTCAGGCGCTGACTAATTTGACAGGACTAAACTAATATTTATCTGCTATCCTTTTCTTAATGAAATAGAATGAAAAAGATGCACTGATTTAATTTGTGAACAAGGGAATCGGCGCCAATGTCTATATTTACAAGACATTTTTGAGGCTATAAAGTCTATAAACAAATTATTTGACGTGGCTTATAATTTTAATCATTCAAGAACCAAGAAACACGGTGACCCACCAGATTTAACAATACATACTTTATATATTTTTAATACAAGATCAGCGTGGAAATATTTCTCACACAAAAAAAACTTCACGGCCTTTAAAAATAAAGACACAGTGAGTCAGAAGACAACCTCATGGGCACCAAGGTGTTTTACTAGTCGAAGTAATTTATAGGAAGCACAGGTGTCTTACATAACCATATATATATATATATATATATATATATATATATATATATATATAAGATTTCTTCCCATTGATAAAAAGAGCACACCTATTTGACGATAAAATTAGAATTTTTATTTAATGATGTCAATTCAAAATGTCAATGAGTTGTTGGTAAATTGTATCGGTTGGTTTTCCACGAATGGCGTTAAAATATCAATTGATCATAATTACAAACAATGAAATATTATGCATTGTTGGTCAAAATTATTGACGTAGACATACGATCCAAAAATAATGATTATAATCGGTTAATATATACATATTTAATAATTTTTTTTGCGTGCTTATTTACCCACTAAGTCATAAAAAATCATTTAAATAGACCACATTCCCAGGAGCTACATTCATTTGAATAGTTATTCATTGGAATAGATTTATTTATTATCATTACTTTTGGATTAGCCTAGTAAATCCGTCACGAAACGAATAAAAGCATTTGTATTAAATTAAATATTCGTCGACTTGTTTTTATAGCTTAGATCTGAGAGCAAAGAATTGACAGTCATTTTAAGTCTTTTCATTTTTAGCACTTTTAAATAAAACATTCATTTTTGGTCAGAGGCATGGATAAGATTAATCACCTTCACATTAATTTACTCAGTAATTTAATTAATTCTTGAATTTTAAGCTTCTAACTGGTCAATGATCTAGCTTTTCTATACAGACTAACGTCATAAGAATAAAGACGTATCTAAATTTTTCTTTTAAATAAGTTATTTACATATTCGGAATCGGCAAAAAAGACGCATCATCCAGTAAACTTCACGAAAACCTAATAATTCTTACTATTAAATAAGACGCATTTGCTTTTGTATTGTATTTTAAAAAGGACAAAAACTTTTTTTTCTACATGTCAATATTTCTGTAGAAACCTCCTTTTTCTATAGCTACTTCATTTTTTCTATAGCTACCTAAATTTTTGTTTATTTTTAAATTTTTCCTACGTAAAAATTCCAAACTGATTTCATAATCATAGCTGTGTGTACCCTTAAATCCGTATTAGATAACTTCAGAATAATCTGATCGCAAATTAATTACTTTTGAACAATACAAAAACTATTGTTACATCAACGTTTAAAAGAAAAAAAAATTGGAGCAAACTAGTACGTACCAAAAAACTTCGACGCAAATCGACAAAGTTAATTTTGCCGTTAAAAAACTTGTACCGCTACTTATAAAATCATTATTCGGAAGGGTTACGGCTTCTGTCGCATCGGAATTGATTTCGACAGCTGTATTTGTAAATTGGTAATATTTATAAGACAGGTCGTTGTACCAGAATATTGCAAACGAAACTGAATCTTATACTTTGAGATTTAAAGTTCATAATGGTCTGTTATGTGCCAGTTATTTATAATATGAACAGGTGCTTTGGCTGTTCATCGAATTTGATTAGTGAGGGGGACATCGACTTATTTTTTTAAGTTCAACTTTAAATCGATGCTTTTGATTGAGATGTGGATGTTATTTTTTTTTAATAATAATGTTCAGTAGTTTTCCAAGTTTATAATGATTTTTACTTTTTGTTTAACGTTACCCTAATAAACTTGGACTCTTAATACATAAGCGACTCAAAATGCACCATTGAATTTTGAGTAGTTTAGACATCCACAACTTTTCTAGTTAAAAACTTTTCTAGACCTACAGAATAAAAATAAAAAAAATCCTGTTTTCTACGAACCATTTTACCTAATAATATGTCTAACTTCTTTTTTTTTTATCAAATTTTAGTCGTAAAAGTTTCAAATTGGATATCTTTTGTAGAGTTTACGACTTTAGCTAGAGCAACAACAGATAAAAATACCTAAAACAAAAATATCATTGGATTTTCTGCTAACCATACTGCTACTGTAAACTATTAGCTCACAAAATGAGAAATACCCACATTAAAGCCTTATCTAATACTAAATAGCGACATCTTATAAAATGTGGAGGATACCGCACTTTTCTGACGTAATCAGTTAAAGTCGGGTAAACATGCCTAGACGAGTTATTGGATCATTAACCGCTGATTACTGGACTTTTAAAATATGTAATAACACATGGGTAAGACTTATGTTATATACCTATGTTAAATGTTTCCCATCGTTTAGGTCATTTATTTCAAAGGTATTTTTGCTTGAGTATAAGATTATTTTCAGAAATCACACTATCAATCGGAATCTGAATCATTTTGATGCAAATTGCTAATCCATTGCTTCATATGTTCGAAAAAATTTTCTGCTCGTTAACGTAAATAACGCAATGAATGTCCTTGAACTGTCAAAATGAAACCGTTGATAGTGTATTACGCAATGGCCCCGCTGGTTGCACAGGTGACAGCTACACTGCCGCCGTAAGGAAAAAGGACGAATTTACAGAAATATTGCAATGGAGAAAAAAATATTTTGTCTTGTTTAAAACAGAATTATTAGGTTTTCGTTATGTTTACGCCAATTTAAAAAATACTGGTAGATGCGTCTTTTCTTGCTGATTCCGAATATATAAATAACTATTTCCAAAAAAATGTCAGATAGTCTTTTTTCCTTATGACGGCAGTACAAGGATCTTTTGGCGCTCGCTCGAATGACGTTGACAGGGGCGCGCTGTTGGCACTTAGAATACTTAGTAAAGTAACTAAGGTTAGCACATTTGTGAAATGTCACTGTATTCAAAAACAAGATGGCGGTGTTAGTTCCGATTTTGTCCGCGCGCCAAAATAACGTTTTAGCGCTACGTTTCGGTTCACTCAAAACTATTGACAGAAATGAATGTATGAATGAATATGAACTAAACTAATAATGTTTAGTAGTTCCTAGCGGAATCTGCGAATTCGTTATTATTTCTGCGTCAAGATTAACTAAATAGGTACCTAATAATTTATTACAGTCAATGCCTATTTACAAAATACTCGTAGTATTCATATTAGATTGTTTTTTGGCATTTGAGCCGATGTCGACTATTCAGCCAGCGCAACGTTTAGACGGTTTCATGTTAGGTGCTAGCTGCTGAATGAACCGGTTTTTAGATTTGACAGATGTTCAAAAATAAACGTAGTTTAATTTAGGACAATAATTCTTCCAAGAGCTATCATCCCATTTCCAAGAATACCAAAAACAATAACAAACATCGCATTTAATGTTAAAAGTTCTAAGTCATATACATATACATAAGTCATAGGCGCGTACGCAGCATAGATATCTAATTACTAATTAACGCCCGCAGTTAGTGGCTTATCCTTATTAATTAAAAGATTAAGTACTACCCGTCAAACAGTGTCTGTTAAGATGCCAGTAAACTAACTGTTATTTATTATTATGGCGTGTTTTATCACTGAGCGAAAGCGGAATATCCTTACCATTAAGCATTTTGTGTGACATGTACTAGGAGCGCATAAAAAAGCAGTATGATTTTTTATCGCAGATTTCACCAATGAAACTGAACGTAATCAGCGTTTCTAAGCCGCGTTCAAGAGCCGTCAGTGTCAATATTCCATATCAATGTCGACAATGACAGTGATGACGCGGCCTAGATGTGCTGAACGCGTTCCGTTTCATTGGTGAAATTCGCCCTTTGTGAGAGAATTCTTCATTTCTGCTTCATTTCTGCATTGCTGCCCGAAAATTCTTAAGAAATAAGCAGTGTCTTTGCTATATACTTTTTTGTCCATAAATGACATAAAAGAAAGTCAGTTAAATCAGCCGGGTAAACCTAGATCTTTTGTTTTTATTAACTTAGTTTTTGTAAGACCAACTTTTCCTATTGACAGTGATGCGGTCGAATCTTTCGATGTCCAATGAGCTCTTAGCTCCTTATTTTACTTACCTTAGGCACACTTGCACCTCGAATCACTAAATATATTTAACGTTAAAACATCTTTCTGTTTCTATCAATCGTTTCAAGATGACAGAGACAGAATTATGTTTTGATGACAGATCGCCCGGAGTCCTGCCAGCAGGAAAGCACTTCCGGAAGGAAGCAATTTTTTCGGTTACGGTACCGTTATTATAAAGGGTGACTGGTAATTAGTGACCGATACTTAAACACATGATTGTACTCGTGATAACAAACAACTTTTACTACGGGACCAAAACTGAAACCGCGAAAAAAAATCAGCTGCTCCTTACATTTTGAAGAGTTATGCGAACATGATGTATAGGACAGCTGATTTTTTTTCTCGAATTCAGTTTTTTCAGAGTACTCATGATAACAAACAACTTTTACTATGGGAGTAAAAGTTGTTTGTTATCATGAGTACCTACTCATGTGTTTAAGTATCGGTCACTAATTACCAGTACCCTATATACCTACAGCACAATGTTCAAATTTGCACGAAAAAAAATGTTTCACAAAAAAATACAACCGACTTCCAAAAACAAAACTACAAAGTGAAAAATAACTTTAATTTCGGAAGTCGGTGTCTTTGGATCTGTAGTTTAGTTGTTTGCCACCGACTTCTGAAATTGTTATTTTTCACTTTGTAGTGTTGTTTTTGGAAGTCGATGGTATTTTTTTGTAAAATGTTTTTATTTTCACTTTTTAGTTGTGGTACCTTACCCCACACAAATTCGAATACCACTACCTGCAAAAAAAAATAAGAACATCATCCACATAAAAAGTGGGAAAAAATACGTGTTATTAAAGCTAACTCAAAAACTACCCAAGCGAAGTTAAGAAATATGGGACCAACTTTGAAGTATACCCGAATAAAACAAAAAAAAAATAAAAATCTAATCGGACTACTCTGTAAAAAGCTATGCGTGGTCATATACATAAAAAAAAACAAATATACGTGTCGACTTGAGAACCCCCTCCTTCTTTTTCTTTGGTTAATTTTTTTTTGTCTATTTCACGTTGTACGCGAAACGGTTGCTAAACACAACTGACCTTCAATCGGTAGGCGATGGCGCATGAGAATCACGTTCGCGCTCGCCCGACTTATTTCGACGTCAATATTTCTAAATTCCAGCGTAATCATCAATTTTTTTTCCTGATTTTTATTTTTTTAAGTACCGTGTCACTCGCTCCTTTTTTTATTAATTGTTAACTGTACATGCACAATTTTTAAAGCTTAATTAAACCAAAGATTCAGATTTATAGTTCCATAAATAGGCTCTTTTCTATAAATAATATTAGATAAATAGGTACGCTCTTATACTAATAATTCGTCACTTATTAAGTACGAATACATCTATTTTTATTATTAAAATTATGAAAGTATTTAAATGAATTTTATTTTAATACGCACTGATCAAATGTTTAAAACTTTTGACGAGCGCAAGTTCAAAATCGAGGTCACCGTACTGCTGGAAGGACCTGCAGTGCTATTCTGTACAAATCTCACCGTGAAAACTTAGGTGAAGTGAACGTGGAGTGAGCTGTCAATAGTGTCAATCCCTTAGCATCAGATGGAATGACAGCTCACTTCAAGCTCACTTCACCTAAGTTTTCACGGTGAGATTTGTACAGAATAGACCGGCACACCAAGATTTCATACAAACTGCGTACTGCTAGCAGGTCTCACAGAAGTCTTCCGGCAGGACGCAAACCCGTCCTTCCGGAAGACGTAAGACTTTCGTGTAAGTAAAAAAAAAAGCGAGCGAGCCTAACAGTAGTCGCATATGATGTGTAACATCTGACATCTCACCTTGGTAATACTGCCGCCGCCGCGGCGCGCCGTAAGGAAAAAGGGCGTTTCGACAGAAATATTGAAATAGAAAAAAAAAAAATTGTCCTGATTAAAATACAAAATACAAAGGCGTCTTTTAATAAAAAGAATTGTTAGGTTTTCGTTAAGTTTACGCCAATATAAAAATACTGGTAGCTATGCGTCTTTTTTGCTGTTTCCGAATATGTAAATAACTCTATTTCGAAAAAATGTCAGATACGTCTTTTTTCCTTATGACGACAGAATAAGCAACAATAGCATTGTATATTGAAAAAAAGAAAAAACATTGTATGCGCATTTCGAGTCCACACTGTTTGTTTTCGTGAAAACAGATTGAAATTTTACTACGTTTTCCGAGACTGCCGTAGCCATTGTATTTGCTCGACACTAGACTTAGTAGGCTCATTGCATTCCATATTGTAAGCTTTCACCGATTATAATATTTTTCAGTTCTGAGCAGATTTACGGCCGATATGAGATGACATCTTAAACTTTTTGCTATTTGCAACAGATTTTCTTACGGTTTCTGACACTGACATAGTTATTGTATTTGTTGAGCACTAGACTCTTTAGGCTCTTTGATAGGTACAGACGCCAGCAGGTCAAACTACCCAAAACCGTAAAATTTTTCCAATCAACCTTGAACTTTGATGATAAAGTTGAAACTCTATTGAAGAAATTTGACATATTGTAGTAGCTTGATGTGCTGGCGTCTGTACAAGCTTTCTTTGATTGCGGTTTTTACGACTTCTGACATTATTCATTTTTATTTTTAAACGTTTTTTATCAACCCTTAACAAAGACAGCAGAATAACTGATCTAGCTAATCACGTTTTTGAGCTTTACGTATTGATATTTAGACACGTAGCGAAAAGTAGAGGATAGCTCGCATGCGCGTGCTCCCGCATTGTGACGTCATACGTAAATGCCTTAAGATTGTTATAAACATGACCTATCTTTTGAATGCTCAAACATTACTCAGCATTAAAAGTCTCGCAGTTATTAGCGGTTGAAATCTTACATGTTGAACTTACCACCACCGGTACACCGAGTGTAAAGACGTTTTCACGTCAAAATTAGCCAGGTATTGGTATAGTTATTTCTCTGTGGAAAAATTGTAGTTCCATACCAAATAAGTAACGTTTTAAATACGGCAATATTTCAATCCAAAGAGCGAGGTAACATTAAAAAAAAATACTTTTCTTGTTTGTGAGTTTTTTGTCATGTCAGATTGTCAGTGTTATTCACAGATAACTATTTATATAATAAGTCAGAGAGTTATTATTCTTGGATGCAAAGCAAAGAGTATAACTAATAATTAGGGAAAAGCAAAGAATATAATAATTAAATATGGTTGGAAGTGTTTTGTCATATTTTTATTGTTTTTTGCATTATAAACAGGCAGAATTCTATTTGTGTATCAGTATTCATAGACGGATTTGTAAAGGATTCAAGTCTGGTAAGTAAATTAATTCGTAAGAATTTTAAGAAAACAAATTAGCTTACGATAAGTACCACCAATGTTTTTAATCTACTTATGATCAGATTTATATAGCACACAGCTGATGGCTGACAGTTACTGTTACTCTAGCATCGCGCGCGCTTAATGGTCAAATCAAATAGCGCGCGCCCCGGCTTCCTGTTACACACTTCCGTCCCTTTTCACGAAATCACTCCCACAGATTGCAGGAAAGCGAAAGGAATGTTACATCAATAATAGGCATACCTAAGCTAGTTTTACGTTCAGCAATAAAAAAAAAATGATCAAATCGTATTAAAAAGAGTTTCAGACAACAGAAAAAACTTTTTAGTAAAAAATAAAACCGACTTCCAAAACAAAACACTACAAAGTGAAAAATAACTTTAATTTCGGTAGTCGGTGTCTTTGGTTTTGTATTTTCGCTTTTTGCCACCGACTTCCGAAATTAAAGTTATTTTTCACTTTGTAGTGTTTTGTTTTGGAAGTCGGTTTTATTTTTTGCTAAAAAGTTTTTATTTTTCCCTTTTTATTTGTGGAACCTACTCCACACAAACTCGAATACCATTACCTGCTATGTAAATAACAGTGATAGGAAGTTATTAAAACATCATCCAGATAAATTAAGTGGGAAATATACGCATTATTGAAGCTAACTCAAAAACTACCCAAGCAAAGTTAATAAAAAACAAAAAAATAATTTTCCAAATCCGTCCATCTGTCTTTGAGTAAGTCTCTTTGTGACATCATAATCAATCAAATCATACGACTTATCCTCAAGGACGCTTAATAGTTTATTAGTTATTCAACTAACAGCGTATTGTTCCCATATTAGTATTACAATATTAGTTACCGAGTCAATTCCATAGGCTACCGCACAAAAAGTCACTCGTGTGACTGGGTCAGACAACCGGTGTGTTGTCGTTTCGAACCATTGCATTGTTTCGGCCGTATCGCCCAATCACAATACCTACTGTAAATCAATTGTTGTGTAACAGTACAACTTTATGTTTTGCTGGTAGTGAAAATAAATAATTGTGATACGTTTTCTTGTGTTTTTAATTTAAAAAAATATAGTTGCTACAGTCAAGCTCTTTTAGAATTAAATGAATTTTTCAGTAGTAGAAATAATTAAAAATGAGTGCTGTGCAAAAAATTGTGTTTGTTTACCATCAAGGTTTAGGAAACGAGTAAGTGAAAATGTTTTACTTTTTAACAACAAAAGAAAAACCTATTAAATATTTGACGGATTTTATACCAGTCTCATTTTACTGTATCTCATGTATAGTCGAATTTAATTAATCGGGATGTAAGCTTCAGCAATTGTTTTGCTTAGGCTGCAAATATTCCCCGACAGCAAAAGAGTAAGAATTATTTGGAGTTCCCCACCATTAATTAATCCATTCATCCATTTCATTCATCCATTATACCAGTCTCATTTTACTGTATCTCATGTATAGTCGAATTTAATTAATCGGGATGTAAGCTTCAGCAATTGTTTTGCTTAGGCTGCAAATATTCACCGACAGCATAAGAGTAAGAATTATTTGGAGTTCCCCACCATTAATTAATCGTTTATTTCCCATTATCTATTAATTCTATGCTAAGCCGTGTAGTAAAAATAAAAAAAAAAGAATCACCTGCTAATGTTTGCGTGAACATTTAAACAAATGAGGTTTATCTAATAAACAAATTGTCTCCATAAAATTGTCCACAAGAACTTCGTATGTGCATTTACAGTGCGTGTAGACTTGAAGAAATAAATGTATGGAAGTTATCCTAAGGGAATCAGTGCTACGTATTTATGGTTGATGGGACAATAAATAACTGTAAGGCTGAGCTCAGATTGCCGCGTTATGTCGTCTTAGCGCGCGCTCATAGCACGAACTGTCGCGAATCAGCGCAAACCATAGATGCGTGATTCTGAAAAACTGCACACTATGTCCCATTTAATTGTTAAGTGGACATAGTCCCGTAAACATAGTCTAATTTTCATAATTTTTGGAAATATTGTTGGTATAATGAAAAACTAGGTCCGTACGTTTTTATTATAAAGAAATATTGCATACGATATAAGTTATTAGCATCTAAATATCTATATGTTTGACATAAAAACTTTTTTAATTAAATAAAATTGAATTGAAAAAAAGGAAAACGTACAGACCTAGACTAAGGTGTACTAAATGTAATGAGACTAAAATTGTCTCATTTAGTAAAGGTTTAGGAGGGTGAAAACGTTATCGCCCGAAACAATATCTATGTAAATAATTGTATGAAATGTAGGTAATTGACTCGCGCCGCGTATCGGCACTTCACAATCCTCTTAATAGACAAAATTAGAAGATATGGTATTGTTTACAATGTCAACTTAAGGGATAAACTTTTTGCCCAAAGCAATACGCAGAAAAAATCAGCTGGCTTAGCATGACCATTTCTATCTCTAGGAAGAGTAGACACGTCTCTTTCTATACAAAGTGACATTTCGTTTCCTCGTTTTTGACATCGCATCGTAGAAAGCCTTCTTCTACAATTTGTCATTTTGTCTTTTGTTTCTAACGATCTTTGTCTAGGTCCTTTTTTTTGTAGACTGTAAGAAAGTTTTCTATCCCAACTGTCAAAATCACACTGACAACTGACAATTGTCAAGGGTACCGAAGACAATTTGATTTTTTCATGCTAAAAAAGACAGTAGAAAACTTTCTACTCGACGGCCGCAAAGTATATACGGTTATTTACAAAATCATCTTTTTTCTCTTTTTTTGCTTTTATCTCGAAAACGGTGTGTCCTATCGCAAAAATAATGAAAATTTTGTCCCCCTTTATGAAACACATAACCCCCTAAAACTCTAAATGTAGGTAATAATTTTTCATATTTTCCATACAGAAAGTGAAAAATTCCTTAAAATACGTTGAGAATTGCGATTCTCCGGCGCTACTTGCTCGCCTCCGCAGTTGTATTTATAAGCGTGACTTAATATTTGTAAAAACTGAGAACTAAACAGAAAAAGATCCTATGAAAAAACAAAGAATTCCGAATCGAATTATGTAAAAAAGACTCTTTCTACTTTGTTACCGTCGTACTGTCTACACGGTAACGTCATTTTTGTCTACTCTTCCGTCGACAAGACGCTGCTCTACGGTTCTCGTGCTAAGCCTGTTAGACATACATACACACCGCCCGAGTTTTGATATTTTCGGAATCGACAAACCAGCGATTCGAAAGAGGCATACTAAAGTATAAAATAAAGGATCACTAAACAATGACGGTTGAGGTGACTCAATAATAAGAAATCAAGTTGAAATTCAAAAGATTACTAAAGAGGCACATCGCAAAATTGCGTTTTACAGATTAGGTATATTGAAGCACGGCGACGCAGTGCTATATGTTGCAATTTGGCAGTTGTAATATTTTGAGTTATATATGTTTTTCTTTTGGGCTAAGTAATAACAGCCGCACGGGTCGATCGATCAGGTTAAGCTACGCTTGCCGAGGTTGGTCCGTGGATGAGTGACCATCTTACATAGCAAGACCACTCCGTCCCTCGGAAATCACGTTAAGCCGTTGGTCCCGGATGTCATTAGTGGATCTTTGACAGTCGTTATGGGTCGTCAGAAGCACGAAAGTCTGACAACCAGTCTTACCAACGGGTATCGTATTGCCCAGTAACTGGGTAGCTGAAACCGACCCCAACATACTTGGAAAAAGGCTAGGCAAATGATGATGGGGTGTGTGTGTAGTTTTACTGATTCTGTTTACCTAGGTATAGAGCGTTTTATAATGCGCACAGCAAAAGAGTGGAACTATCTACTTCCGTCTGTGTGTCCGAACGCATACAACCTTATTCTTTTCAAAATGAGAGTGAACACTGAACAGGCTTCTTCTGGGTAAGCTCACTCCATCGTCAACTTTGTCTCTGCCACCTCCGACCTAGACCACAGATTAATACAGATGGGACACTCCACAAAATCATTTAAATAAAAAGCGACCCACGAGCTAAGAGCGAGCGACGAGACAATAAAGTGCAATTCAGGTCGCACAACGCTTATTACCTACAGTTATATTCACCTACAAGTTGCCTCTCTTTCTATCGCGTAACTCTTATACCTCCTGACTCGTTAGGGTTGTCTTTTTTACGACGCTGCGTGTGAGTATCGATCGAACTGACATGACCGTGCGAGCCGGCCGGTGCGCGGCAGCCCGCACTGAATGAATTGGCCCGACAAGTCGAGCCCGCTGCGTACTTGTAGCTTCATACCTAAACTGAGGAGTGACCCATCTATATTCGTCTGTGCCTAGACTAGAGTCAAGAGCAAACCCATTTCAAATAATAATAAAAAATGCATTGTATTACCCGTTTTATTTTTGATGCCATTTTCAATATCAGTAAGCATACAAAGCAGCTTACATTTCGAGTATTTTAACGGAACTACTGCTTACCTATGTACTGGTATTATGTACCGTCCAAACAAAATCTAAGTCTGTGTTAATACATTAGGCGCAGCAGACGCACATGCGCGTTTTCGGACGTTCACCAGGTGCTTGACGGCGCGTATGCGCGTCCATACAATTTACATAACTTTCTTCGAGTGCGGCGCGCCGCACCTGTGCGTTCGTTGTGCATCTCTATTGTTTCGAAAACATCGTAAAATAAGGGTCGGTAAGGCTGTAGCATAAAGAAGCATTTGCTTATGCAAATGCTTCCAACCAATACACAACCAATTTACAGAAATAAATTTCATTAAAAACTTTCATCGAGCGTTTTATCTGAACCGTCTGGACCTAGCCTTATCAGGAATCAGTATTATTTGATGGGACATCGCGTCACTATTTATGTTCTCAAGTTATTGCTAGATAGAGTCTAGTAGATGAACCGTGTCGTATTAAATGGCTATGCTATATAACAGATATGTAGTAAATCTTATTTACGTATCCATAATTCTAGAATTCTTCAAATGAAAAGACACAGTCATGACTGCCTCGATGATCTAGTGGTCGCAGGGAATACTGGTGATCGTGGGTCTGGTTTCATTCCCCGAATCGGGGAGAGGGATTTTAGGTTTCTCCAGTAGCAATTTATTAGCAGCAGCCCAGTCATGATTGCCTGATAAATGGCAATTTGCTCTCCCCTTAAGGTTACGCTAGTCGGTAATTTTTCCATACAAACGTAATATGGTGAGTACTCGTCTGTTTGACAGTGTGCTTTCAAAACTAAAAATTATATCAATTTGTCTCGTCATTATCTTGTCCTGTATGGAAGAAGCAAAATTGGAAAAAGATATCTATTGGTTTGGAAGTTATGAGCATATTTCAACACAAATTTTAACGCATCTTTGGGTGTAAATAAATAGCTCCAGGAGTATGAAACTGGCAAAATTGTTACCAAACAGGCATAGACAATTTATCCGAGAATTCAAATAACTTTATTTTGAATAAATGCATCCAGTAGTTTTTTCGTAATGTCTAGATACGCCCAAAAGTCTGTTCATGAAATTTTACACGCTCGTTTTCGTTATAAATCATCGTCTATTTGACTAAATAAATAAATACTATAAAAATAAAACTAAATAGCATGCATATTAGCCACACCACCAACGAGTTCGAGCCGCCCATTAGTGCAACCTTAAGATGGCTGTCGCATTTTGTCATCTCTCTCGCTAACACGGGACCAAATTTTTAAGCAGGTTAAATAAAAAGATGCTTTTTAGAAAAATGTAATCAATTAGCGAACTAAAAAAACACATTTTTATTGTGGCATTTATTTAACTCATCTCAAAAACAGATCATAATACTTATTGAGCTGAGTTTATTAGATAACACAGTAGAAACGTGTTTTTGATAAATTAACATTTCATATCATTTTCAATAAAGCATCTTTTCATTTAACATTCTTAAAAATCTGGTCACGTGTGAGCGAGAGAGGTGACAAAATGTGACAGCCCTCTTATTATAATTAATTAATTATTATAATTAATTAATTAATTACAACGGCTTGCGCCAATGACAGTAATTATCAGGTAAAACTAAACATGTTACAAAAACAAATAACAAGTCAGAGATCCAATTACATTAAAAAGAGAAAATAAAATAAAATCGAATAAAATGACATACAACTTATTTACCTATTAAACATAGCTTTCACAGAACATGAGACAATTTGACATGATCACCGTGAGTGTGTCATTAAAGATGTCACATTCCAATGATTGAAGATGATTCCACATATCATACATATGATTTTACATATCAGAAATGCGTGGTCATACTTAAGTACAGACCATCAAACTGAAAAAAAATATCAGTTGTTCCATACAAAACTTCAATACCTACTAGATCTAAATGCCACACGTTTCTGATACTTGCTGTATATGTATATACTTACCAACAGGCGAAATAAAGTTGTACCATACACCGCTGTCAACCCTGTTGGGAAAATACAGGCATGATGTTTTGCATACAGACTCAAAAGATGGAGCCACTTACCCCAACCGCAAAAACAAGTTTGTCAAACACTAAGTGTCTACACGTATTTTATCTGCGTGTGAAAATCATTTTATACACTTTTGTCCTGTAATAGGTACCTAGACTGCCTAGTTAGCTGCTAGGCTAGTGGGAAACACCTCTTGTATGGAGATTAGTAAAGAAAATTGTTAGTTTACGTCTACCAACGGATATTTTGCAATAATTAAAACTATAGGAAATTATATGTTAGAAAAACCGCGGGAAGATGTTGTTTTGTTTCTTTTTCTTTTGTTTTGAATTATAATATATTGATGTAAATGCCAATGACCGGTCACTGTTAAAGATGAAAACTTAATTTATGTGATAATAAAAAACAAGATTGCTTTATCGTCAAACGTACATAATAATGACACTATTCTGCTTAGGAATCTTCTGTTTCAGGTTTTTAAATCATAATCCGTCTTTGCTCCCACTGTTGATTATAGGCCCGCACCCTTTGATGCCATGTATTCCTGGTATATGCGACTCTCATGCATGTCTTACCCGCGTTCTTTTGTAGGTAGTTCATCTACCATCTGGGTGTTAGTTGGTATGTCAACAGTCCTCCAACCGTCTCTCGGCAACCATTCAGTTAGGGCTTCACTCCAATACTTTCTACCAGATATTTCAATAATAGCTAATTCATCTCATCTTTGGCAGGCTTGTTCCACCCACTAGTATAGGCCGCCTCCCTTTTGTGCCATGCTTCCCTGGTCTGTGCGATAGCTAAGTATATCATAATAAAATCTACATCGTAAAATATTGCATTGATCAACAAACTTCTAATAAAAAATCTCGCAACTGTTTCGATATTCACTGATTTGTTCTCATACAAATTATTTAATTTTATGGCTCTATAACTAGCATTCGATGACGTAATAGTTGTAAAATGCCCATTACATGGACATTTCATTAATATTTATGTAATAAATGCCTCGTTAGTGTATCTGGTCGTAGGTTCGCACACGGCTGAGGTAATTCCAATTCCTTTGGGCTAATGATGATAGATGTGGTTTGGGTTAATAAATTTTGTTACTGAATATTGTGTTTGTGTACCTAGTTTTAAGTGGAATTATGTCTCTTTGTTGGTACATACTACATACCTAGTCTAGTTTGGTGGGAATGTCGTTTCAAGAAGATGAGTTCTGCGAACAGTAGACCTAACGAGCACAAACTTTTTGCAACAATTATTATACCACTAAAGTTATTTAAAACGGGATATTTACCATGTTTTTCTTTTTCATCAGATCTTCGTCAAATTTTTATGAGACCAACTTAAAGTTTCATATAAAAGAAGAATCATCGAAATTGGGTCTCAGAAGGCGGAGATATCCAGTAGCTCCCTTTTTGGAGGAAGTACCCTATAATAAGAAATTCCCGACGACAAAAAATTCTATAAAGTCGTAAAACCTGTATACCAAGTTTCGTCCAAATCGGTTGTTATACAAAGTGGCGATTAGGTTATCACATTGATTGAAACCACGTATTCAGTACATGATTCTGGAACCCACTGCGTTGAAATTTTTCGTCGGTTATTATAAAAAAAAACTGTGGTTTCCTACAAAAGTGCAATACCTACGTGGTCAAAATGTATGGAATAGCATTTTTTTTTTATAATAACCGGCAAAAAATTTCAACGCAGGGGTCCACAGTCATGTCCTGAATATGTAGTTTCAATTAATGTGATAACCTAATCGCCACTCTGTATACGACCTGACCTGTCCTGGAGGAGTACCAACAAACTGACAGAGGGAAGCAATTTTGCTAGACTTGAAGCAGAGACGCTTCACTCGCTTGGTCAATAAATTCTTGTTTGTAGGTAACTATGTGCCTACTGTGACCGACATCATTGATATTATCAAGCGTGGTAATTACGACAATTTTACCATAAGCCTTCATAGAGATATGTGCTTGTTTAGCAGATTAGCTGTGGTCGTGTATGTCCTTATGCTGGAATTACTAGGCTGCCACTTTTGTCTAGAGGATCCTCACAAATCAGATACGTTTACCCAATTTAAAATAAAATATCTATCAGGCCCTCGATTTTCTGTTAAGGCTTTTCTTGTAACTTAAAAACTAACCAATGCTTCTTTTGTTTCCAGGTGGCGGGAACATCATCAATGGCCTGACAACATGTTCAGAACGGCGTCAGTCGAGGGCTCCGGGCCGAGGACGCCGCCGGCCTACGCCCCCCACCCCCCGTACGTCCCGCCCCGCTTCTTCCCTCCTCGGATCCGACCCCCACCACCTCAATACTGCTTCGACGCAGCACGCTTCGCTTGTGATGCTTCTAAACCAAGATACTTAGATGTAGAACGCGAAAGACTAGTCACACGATGGCTCGCGGAGGCCAACGAAGCCTTAGTAAGGCGAGACCGTCCTCCTAGATACAAGCCTCGCAGTAGTGAACGAAGACCTGACTTCCTAGAGCGGAGACCGAACGCTCCGGAATGGGCGGACAATTTTTTACTAGGTCGCCGAAATGGTTCGGTCGAGCCCGAAGACGATACAAGTGAAGTGATGACGTTGAAGGATTTCGTGGATAAGTTCTCGTTGCCTCGCGTGGTGAAGTTTGAGGGGGAGGATAGGCCAGTGCTTTTGTATAGAGTGTTGGAGGCCCACAGGAGGGTGGAAGCGGTTCCTCTGTCGGGGAAAAAGGGGAAACTGGTCGGAAAGCCCCTGTATATTCCGGATTCTTATGATGGTGAGTGAAATTTTGTTGTTATAGAAAATAAGTCAGCCGTGCGTTTGATTACCTATCCATTATGAATTTAAGCCTGGGTCTATCGAATGTGACAAGACCCTCATTTCCTCTGAGGGCGTTTTTTACTAATGCAGGGTTATCTTCTGAATTACCTTGTCGCGACAATGATTTTTAGTGAAACTGATATGACGAAATTGTGACTTGGACTCGCTACGAAACCCACCCTCAAAGACAGACAGTGAAATTGACAGAACCCTTACCAACTATTTTAAATCAAATATTCATAAAAACGGTACCCTAAAATTAAGCTCGATCAACTCAATGACCTACTGATTGTAACAATGGATAATTGACAATAGCCGGTATGTCTGTCTGTTCGGCAATGATCGGAAACGTTCGGAGATGCGTGACGTAAGCGATCCGGCCATCAGATGGTGATATGTTTTTGATTATTAGCTAACTTTGATGATTGTAATATAAAAAGGATTTTCAGAAAATGAATCTTTGGTCTAGTAGGTACCTGACCAAACTGTTTTTGGAACTTTTAAGGGCTTTCGTACACACACGCATTCATTCATAAACTCACAGTCTACAAAAAATTCGTTGTCAAAATATTTAGACACTAGCTTGTGCTCGCGACTTCACTTGAAGTTATATCCTATCCTATGACACTCGGCATAGTGAAAGAATTTTCGGAATCGGATCAGCAGTTGCGAAGATTACCCCTACCACACATACCACACATGCAAACAAACAAATGTTACCTCTTTATTATTATGGATGAGTAGGTAGGTAACGTCTAACACTAGGAAGAATACCTAGTTTTTAAAAAATACCGAAGAGACAACGGATTGCAGTAATAAAATTCATCTTATGGTACTCTAAGCACCAAATTAAGACAAGGAAACATTTAGATCAAATAGTTAGTTAAGTAGGTAGTTTCATAAGATCACACAAAAAAAGCCCGACATCTCTGAACAAAAGATCTAAAATTACATATTTCAGCAAAAACATGCGATTCTTCTCATAAAAATATCATTTCAAAACTAGATTACTTAATTAAATTAACATTTTTTACCAATTCAATTAAACTGGTAACTCTGATTACGCGGAAATCATAACGAGAACAAGTGTACCAATTTAATTGAATAAGTTCAGTTTGTAAATATAAGTACATGTTAATAATCGTTGGAGGTCAAATGTTATGATTATGACCAATTGAATTTTAAAAGTCTGTCAATGGCAGTGACGTTTTTTTTATGTACAAATTAAATAAGCATGTAATTTAACTGTTTGTTGATTACAATCGATTATATACTTATTTTTAACCGACTTCAAAAAGGAGGTTCTGTATTCGACCTGTATGTATATAAGTTTGTATGTCCACCTTTTTCTCAAAAACGAATGAACCAATTTAATGATTCTTTTACTAACGTGATCGTCGTTTACTTTCAGGAAGGTTTTAGTATATAATACATTAGGTAATTATTCTTATGTACGAAATTAAATGCATAAATGTACTGCATCTCCTGCATTTCTATGCGAATTTTGATGATTCTTCTTCTTGGGCTTATTAACCGACTTCAAAAGGAAGTTCTGTATTCGACCTGTATGTATGTAAGTTTGTATGTCTACGATTTTCTTAATAACAATGAACCAATTTTGACGATTCTTTCACTAACGTGATCTACATACATAATACATTAGGTAATTATTCTAATGTACGAATTTATATGCATAAATGTACTGTATTACTGGCATTTCTAAGCGGATTTTGATGATAATTGTTTAGGAATTCAACTAAAAATGGAATAGTAAATTTACTTTAAAAAAAGTAAAAACCGACTTAAAAATCTAAAACGAATAAAATAACTTTCTTAGTACAACTCAACTTCTGAAGTCGGGTTTTATTAGCTTCTGAAGTCGGTGTCTTCAATTTTTAATTCACCTTAGCTTGGCACCGACTAAGTTTTACTAAGAAAGTTAGTTTATTCGTTTTTGAAGTCGGTTTTTACTTTTTTTTTTTAAGTAAAATTATATATTTTTACTAGCGACCCGCTACTCCTTCGCAAGGTTTTTAAGACTTGTTTAAACATCGAGACGTAAGTTTAATAGTAATGTTTTATACACATAAACCTTCCAGAATACGTTCTATAAATGATGGTGAAAACCTTATCAAAATCCGTTGAGCAGTATAGAAGAACAACGCTGTCACATAGACTCGAAAAGCGACTTTAATTTATAAGATGTAGTTCAATCAAGTAAACAGAATCAGTAAAACTACACAATACATCATGCCTAGCGTTTCCCAACTGTGTTGGGGAACGGATGCAGCTGAATACCAGTATTTTACATGGAACTACTGCCTATCTGACCTCCACGACCCAGTTACTGGGTAATACGATACCCCTTGGTAAGATTGGTTCTCAGACTTTCGGGCTTCTGATGACCCGTAACGACGTAATGACAGCCGGGACCAATGGCTTAACGTGCTTTCCGAGGCACGGAGGGGTCTTGATGTGTAAAGATGGTCACCCATCGACGGACCAACTGCGGCAAGCGCAGCTTAACCTGACCGAACGACCCGTGCGGCTGATTTACACTAGGTAAATTAAATGACTAATCGTATTCTTATATTCTAAGCTTTGATTTTCAGCCAAGCCTCTTACTAGATTCCGCATTGATTAAATACTCGACCTTTTTGTTCAAGATTTGTCTACTTTGGGTTTTTACATGACGAGATCGACTTCAGAATAATGTGCAGCATCGGGATAAATTGGTCTCTGTTGGTCTTCTCTTAGATGCATGCAACAGCGATCAAAACATGTCAATTTCTAACGGCGAAGGTCAGAATGTTCCTGAAACAACTTTGACTTATTTTCAATCAACAAATCCACACTAACCTTTCTTTGCATTGAGATTTTTGTCTGCCTATGTATGTTTAAAATTCAAACTCAAACCACCTTGAACTTTTTAACATCTAACCCTGCGCCCGCGCAAAGGCACGGGAGCAACGTCCCATTAGCGACGCAAGCGACAGGTCGCGGCCTCGTCCGATATGTGCATACTGAGCTGCTAGACTGGGTGTCTGATTGTGTAGTTGTGTATTTCATTGTGGGGATAGTTATTATATACTTAGGTGTGTTCTAGGGAAAAGGACATGATCTTTGACAGTCGTTACGGGTAGTCAGAAGTCCAAAAGTCTGACAACCAGTATTACCAAGGGGTATCTTGTTACAAAGTAATTGGGTTGTGGAAGTCATGTAAAATACTGGTATTCAGCTGCATCCGGTTAGACTGGGAGCCAACCCTAACATAGTCGGGAAAAGGCTAGGCAGATTGATTGATCTAGTGGGAAAGGGTTGGAGCAACCTTGGTCTTGCCATGGGTGTGGTAAATGGAATGATGTTTTAATTTAACACACTTTCCATCACGATCTGAATGATTTTGAAGGATATAGCTAATCCATTACTTCATATGTTCGAAAAATGTGTCTGCTCAATAACGTAAATAACGCAATGAATGTTGTTGTTACTGTGTGTTACGCAATTACCCCGCTGTAGTGGGCTCAAACAACGGCTTGTTGCTTTCCTAGAATTTAATTTTTGCTCAGAATCCATTTACCCACCTTATCAAAACTACAGAGTTCATAAAACACTGTCCAATTACAACTCCTCCTACTAGATAACTTCTAAATTAATCATTAAGCGGACTTCTATTAAATTGCTGACATTACACGAACAATACTACATGAATCAAGCTACCCACTTATTTTTAATTTATTGCGGCCCACAGTTACGAAGCCGCTCAGAGATCCGTGCATCTGAGGCCGTAACCTCGTCCATATGGTGCCATATATGGCCTACAGTTAATAGGCCTGGTCTCCCACGCGCCCGGAAGGTTAGCCCAAGGCCTGATTCAATAGGCCTCGGAATACAGTAGCAATTAAGGCCATTTGAGGATGCCGTGTGCATATATTGCATGCTTGCCGTTCGTAATTACTGAGCGATTGTATTTTAGGGTTAACTTCGTAGTAGCTGTCAGTCAGGGTTTGAATAGGATGGAATAACGTTACCTTGGAATGCAGGAGATGCGTAGATTATTCTGATTGGCTACTTGATTAACAGACAACGCACAGACTAAAGTACTGAAGACAGAAACATTACATCTGGAAAATGATATGCTTTATAAAGGAATAATTATACAGCGGCACTATGGTAGGGTGTTGACGGAACACTCGTCAATGACATAAGTTACGCCGATGACATGGTGCTGCGTGCCCCATCGATCAGCGCCTTCAGAAAACTTATGTCTGTTTGTGAGCGATATGCGGAACCTCAGGGCCTCAGATATAATAAAAAAACCGGTCAAGAGCGTGTCGGACTACGCACAATGAAGGGTTCCGTAGTTGGGAAGAATTTATCCCAAGAACAAACTTAAAATTGTAGTTGAAAAACATGTTCTCCCATACATTTCCAACTGCAAATGTAAGTTTGTACGCACAGTATTGAGACATTTACCATGTTATTTTAAGACCATAGATTTCTTATAAGTTTTCCTGTAATCTATAGATATAGAACTATTTTCTGTGTATTTTTCAAAATATTAGGCTTAATAGTTTCGGAGATAAGGGGGGAATGGTCAATTTTCGTCTATTTTCTTAAATAACTTTAACACAGTGTAAGCGCTTGCATTTGATATATAGCACGGTACAGTTTGCGAAACTTTATTTTATTTTCTTATTTGAACCAAAAGTTGACCCCCGTATTCAAAATACATTAATTTACATTTCACGTCCGTGTTTGAGTCACAGAAATACATACGTGTATCAAATTGAAACTTAATCGGTCCATTAGATTCGGAGCAAATTGGCTGTGACAGACGGACAGACAGGCAGACGAACAGACAGACACATGAGTGATCCTATAAGGGTACCGTTTTTCCTTTAGAGGTACGGAACCCTAAAAAGAGCCAGTGTCTGTTAATCAAGGCAGGCACTAAAGACTACCGAGAAGTGCCACCTCACACTCGGTGGGACTGCGTTACAGTGGGTAAAGTCTTTTAAGTATCTGGGGCACTAGGTCACTGCAACGCATACGGATAGTGTAGAGGAGAGGGAGCGTAGGGCGCTGTCAGTCAGGAGCAAATTGTTGATCCGTAGGTTTGCAAAGTGCTCAAGGGATGTAAAAACTTCTCTGTTTAGGTCATACTGCCAATCTTTATACACCTGCAGTCTATGGATCAACTACGCGCAGAGAGCTTACAGCGCCTTACGCGTCCAGTACAACAACGCATACAGAGCGCTGTTGGAGTTGCCACGACTCTGTAGCGCATCAGGGTTGTCTGCAGAGGCACGGGTAGATGGCTTTACGCAATCATGCGTGCGCGTGTCGCCTCCGTGACGCCCTGCACCCTGCAGGGCAGCGCCCAGTGGACCTTAGGCCAGAAGCTCTAATGCTCAGGCACTGAATCAAGACACAAGTATTGCCTACAAACCATGGCGTGAAATAATGTGGTTGATTATTATTATTAATGAACCCTGACTTTCGTATTAATTACCAAATTTATGTACTCAATAATCTGCCTAGCCTTTTCCCAACTATGTTGGGGTCGGCTTCCAGTCTAACCAGATGCAGCTGAATACCAGTATTTTACATGGAGCGACTGCCTATCTGCCCTCCACAACCCAGTTACTAGGTAATACGATACCCCTTGGTGAGACTGGTTGTCAGACTTTCGGGCTTCTGACGACCCGTAACGACTGTCAAAGATCCACGAATGACAGCCTGGACCAACGGCTTAACGTGCTCTCCGAGGCACGGAGGAGACTCGGTATGAAAAGATGGTCACCCATCCACAGACCAACCCCGGCAAGCGTAGCTTAACCTGATGGATCGACCCATGCGGCTGTTATTTGGTATTACTGACTACGCAAGACATACATAATTGGACCGAAGAAAGCAGCCATGTCGGAAAAGTACAAACAGAGTTATAAGCACTTTTCTGTCGATGGTTGCATTATGGATGTATGGACAAGGCTGCATTTGACGGCTCATATCTCCGTGATAAATAGAGATATCAACATGTCTGTTTTTGCAAAAAATCTTGTATGTCGAAATTAGTACGACTGTGTTTTTAACTCATTTTTGGAAAAAGTGCGATATGGCTGCTTTCTGCATAACTAGGTCCAATTTTCTCTCAAAAACGGTGAAGGAAAACATCGTGAGGAAACCGGCATATCCTAGAACGAAAAATTCGAACACATTGACATCTACCAACCCACACTCGCTCTCGAAGAGAGGAGGCAGAGCCTGTGTCCTAGCTGGCAGTGGGAAAATTTTAGACTAAATATGCATAAATAATTTTCAAGTCATCATATTTGAAATGTTTTTTTACATAACTTTTTAGAGGATGCTAAATTTATTTTATTTGAGATGGGTTTGCTCTTGACTCTAGTCTAGGTCAGACGTGACAGAGACCAAATCGACGATGTAGTGAGCTTACCCAGAAGAAGCCTGTTCAGTCTCACTTTGAAGAGATTAGAGTTGTATGCGCTCGGAAACGCAGACGCAGGTAGTAAGTTCCACTCTTGCTGTGCGCATTACAATTATTCCTATTGGGATTATTACTGCTGGGATTTTCCTTATCGAGAACAGATTCAAGGTCCCGAGCATCACAAAATCAAAATCATAACCCTCCTTTCTCTCCCCGTAATCGGTCAAATCAAATTACAATTTACATAGTTACGATAACTATCTAAATGACGTCACTTAACTATTATTCATTTTGTACGGTATTACTGGACTCAGAATTTTAACTGCACATCCTGGGAATTGAACCCACGACCCCGGTATCGGTATCCGACCGTTAGGTACGTTGTTCTATGGTAATATCAGTATTTGGGTATCGTGTTCCTATATTTTACGTGTTGTTATCGGTACACGTTATCGTATTGAAATTGTTCGTTTTATTTGTATGTTATCTTTAAAAACATTGATTAATATCTTGCATCTTGATATCTTATTGAGAGAGAGGGCTTGTGGCTAAATAATATTTAACAGCCGCACGGATTGATCGATCAGGTTAAGCTACGCTTGCCGCGGTTGGTCCGTGGATGGGTGGCCTCTTTATATACCAATACCTCTCCGTGCCTCGGTAAGCACGCTAAGGATCTAGCCGGGAGCTACATCTTTGACACTCCTTAGGGGTCGTTAGAAGCCCGAAAGGCTGACAACCAGTCTTACCAAGGGTATCGTATTACCCAGTTACTGGGTTGTGGAGGTCAGATAGGCAGTCGCTCCATGTAAAATACTGGTATTCAGCTGCATCCTGTTGGACTGGAAGCCGACCCCAACATAGTTGGAAAAAGGCTAGACAGATTGATTTACCTAAACATTAGTAAATTGCTCGTAAATTTAAATCACAACCGTGATTCTTTATCAGCTGTATATACACACACACACACACACAGACTGTACGTTGTACCTAGATGGTAACAGGCTGGCAGGCAGGCTGAGGCTGCAGTCTCGACTTAGACAACGATCGCTTTTCGACCGAATTCGGTCGCAAGGTCCTAATGGGGTCCCTAGACGGTCAAAATTGCTTGACAAACAAGCACGTGATTTTCTCGTGCTTGTCAAGCAATTTTGCCTGTCTAGGTTCCACATTAGAACTTTGCAACCGAATTCGGTCGTAAAGCCGTCGCTATCTATGTCGAGAGTGCAGGCCCTGTGTACTTGGTTACTTTGATCTGATTTTGACAGCTAAATTATCCCTGGTAAAAAATATAGCCACAAGAAATACATAGTCTCTTTGTCTTACCATTCCTATCCAACAATGTCATATTGCTTGTAAAGCAATGACTTACCAAGCATGATTAATGATTAACAACAGAGTAGTTAAAAGAATTCTGAGCATGCGCAGTTAGGCGTTCGTCGATTGTTTGAGAAACAATGTGTGCATGCGAAATACAAAGTAAACGTATCTCTTATGAGTGCCTGGTAGGTTGGGAATTCGGATGAGTAACGAAATGTCTGCGTACCACATAAAATGGTAGTTTTTGGGAGTTTTGTGATCTGGGGCAGTCTCGACATTGATAGTGATTGCTTTACGACCTAATTCGACCGAAAAGTCCTAATAGGGGACCCTATTAGGACTTTTCGGCCGACGGTCAAAATTTCTTGACAAGCACGTGATTTTTTCGTGCTTGTCAAGCAATTTTAACCGTCTAGGGGTCCCTAGACGGTTAATATTGCTTAGGACTTTGCGACCGAATTCGGGCGTAAAGTGATCGGTATCTGTGGTGAGACCGCTGCCCTGATGTGTTTTGTTAGCGTTGTACTACAAGGCATACTCTTTTCTCTTTTTTACCTCTTGCTGTTCTGTTTACAGGCATACTAAGGTCAGTCTAGATATGAGTCCAGTTCATCCCGCCAATTTCTTATGGTCTTGCTGCGACGTCGTTTGCTGTTGGCTTCGATCCACTTGTTTTTCCGAAAGCTCATTGTATTGATATTATTATAAATAACATAATCAATACTCTTGCATTATTTTAACTAAGTTCATTTGATATAGGTTTTGTCATAATCCATGAGCGAAATTTTTGACTTCACATTAGATGCTCTTGACTTTAGACTAACTTTTAACAGCAAACAGCTGTTAAAAAAATCTCACTATCGATTTTAGAGATGAATTAGCTATTCTGTCTAACGACTATATTATTTCCTTTTGCACCGCGGTTACAACACATACGATTGTAAATTGACAAATGATATAGTAACATTGTCTCCGAGTGAGTTATTGTTTGTGCTTTGAATCAATATAAAGCGGGTGTTTTTATTGTTTTTCAATAAACATATTATCATGCAGGAAATATGCATATGAAAAACTGCATTATGTTAGATGTCATGCATATCATTACGTTGATATAGCCCTGTCCAACGAGCTGGTTTTTAATTTCTTTGACAAAGTCTTTCATTGCGTTTCGATTATGTTTGAAACAATAAATATATGTGATATCTTTGACAGAAACGTCACTGTATTATATTGGCTTGGCTTGCCAACATCTGCTGGCTATATTAACAGTATCAATAGTTTGGCACCCTAATTGCGTAACACACTATCGATCGAAGTCGGTTTCATTTTGACAGTTCAACAACATTCATTGCGTTATTTACGGTGTTGAGAAGACAAATTTTTCGAACATATGAAGCAATGGATTAGCAATTTCTTTCAAAATGACTCGGATTTCGATCGATAATGTGTTACGTAATGTTCATACTATGTATGGTATTTTTCGTAAAAAAAATAAAACTATTTGGGTCTACCTTTAGACTCCAGACCATAGACAGTAAAACAGCTCTAATTAATTATGAAACAAGTTCCTCCATCGAAACACACACGACGTTCTTTTCTCCTTACTCCATACTTCCAAGAGTTGACGGCAGATCAAAAGCGTCAGTAATCAGTGTGGTGGCATCCGTCTTTTCTCATTAACTCTCATGGGCACGTGACCAGTGAGCCAATGACAGACGTCGTTCCCTTTCTTAGAACTAGGGCTGACTGCACTAAGTTAACGGAAAGTTAGGGAAGATTGATAAATATTAATCGAATGTATGGTTTTTAAATTTTATTTGAATATGTCTATATTTTTTGTGCTAAAATAGAATTTGATATTTTAGGGCCAATTTTCAATAGGCATAATTTAGGCTTAATAGAAAAACTTTTGGGTTTTATTTTGAATGTCACTGACCGTTTATTACGGTGATTAACAGACTTGACAATTGGTCCCAGAAATTTAATTAAGACATATTTTACTCCTAGTCCAAAAAAAGTCGAAATATCATCAAATTAAAACAATATCTACATCTACACTAATATTATAAAGCTGAAAAGTTTGTTTGTTTGGTTGAACGCGCTAATCTCAGGAACTTCTGGTTTGAATTGAAAAATTCTTTCAGTGTTGGATAGCCCATTTATCGAGAAAGGCTAGCTGCTATAAACATCACGCTACGATCATAAGCGGAGCATCAATGAAAAATGTTGCAAAAACGGGGAAAATTTATTTCTTTTGAGAGCTTCCGTTGCGTGCGAGTTACGCAACAATCATGTGTGACGGAATTGTTCCTCTTAAAAAGTACTTAAAAAAAAGTCCGCCATAGCATAATTATGCCGATCTTTTAAGGTTGGCAAATTTGATTACTATTAAAAAAAAGTTATATAAAAAAGTTATATAGGTACAAAAAATTTATATAAAAAAAGTTATATACAAAAAAGTTATATAAAAAAAAAACAAATTGAAAAAATACTAATTTGTACTAATAATAAAGCTGAAGAGTTTGTTTTTTTGTTTGTTTGAACGTGCTAATCCCTGGAACTACCAGTCGGATTTAAAAAAAATATTTTTGCAATTGATAGCCCAGTTCTTGAGTCGAAGTCGAGACGAAGTCGTGGGCAGAAGCTAGTCAGGGATAAATGTCGCCGCCAGGTCCATCAAGTTTATCTTCTTTGTCCTAATTAAAAAGAAAGTTGTTAAGTGATTTATTAAACTTAAATGAATAGTAAGCTGTCAGTTAAGTATGAATACAACGGTTATCTAACTACATTTGGTTAATTTTTGTTGCACCATAAAAATTCACGACTCCTTACGCCTTATTGCCACCATTTTGAATGAAAATGTCAGTTCGCAGTTCGCGCCTCTATGTCGGCTGCCCCATTTCAAAACCTAGTAAGAACTTAAGGAGGATGCTTCGATGAGCCGTTCATACATTTTTCTTTCGGATTATACGCTAAACATAGACACTGTTTGTTTAAAACGAATCATTTTATCACTTTTCTACAATAAAATGTGACCGCCCCTGACCTTTTTAGGAAAAAACTTACATTATTTACTGAGAAAAACGATCGTGAAATCTTAGCAAAATTTGACACTTGCGTCGAAGTGTGCGTGAGTTTTGACATTTTACAGGAGAGCGAAAACACGTAAAGTGCTCACGGGGCAGTGAATGGGGCTTACTAGGTTTCGATGCTTAAATATATCTGCTTATTTGTGAGGTTTTAACGCTGTGTTTTGGTATTTGATAAGGACTATTAGGATAGCACGATTATGTAATAGAACGATTTTTATTAAAAGTGTCCCTTACTAGGTTTTGAAATGGGGCAGCCGATGTGGGTAAGGAGTAAACATACATAACATCACGGCTGTATTCCCCGAAGGGTTAAGCAGAGTGTATCTATAGTACACCCACATTTCGTCAGTTATGTTTAAGTTCCATGTAATAGGGGGCGAGGCTATTGCCATGAACCGGGGACAAACCCAGACTCCAGGCTGCTACTGAGAAATTCCAGATAGAAAAACTCAATAACACTGCCCGACCTGGGAATCGAACCCAGGACCTCATGTTCAGCAGTAGCGCTAGCAACCACTAGAGCAATGAGGCAGTTACTTATCATTTTCGCTTCAGAATCAGAATCAGAATTCATTTATTTGTAAGAATGTAATTTTACATAATATGGTGTTAATATTTTTTAAGTTCGACAGGGTTATGTGTAAAACACCAGCAACCTCTTATGGGGTCATTGTACTCATCATTATGAACAACTTTTACTATGGGACCAAACCTGAAATCGCGAAAAAAAATCAGTTGTTCAGTTCATTTATGTTCGCATAATTCGTCAAAATGTACTGAACAGCTGATTTTTATTTTTCGCGATTTCAGGTTTGGTCCCATAGTAAAAGTTGTTCATAATGATGAGTACAATGACGCCTTAAGAGGTTGCTGGTGTTATACACATAACCCTGTATACATCCTACCACAACATAGGATGTACAAATATTCAAATGTGTCAATAAATAATGTGACAAATATTATAATTAGAATAATAATATAATAATATCCTGGGACATTTCACACACGGTCATCTGATCCCAAACTAAGCAGAGCTTGTACTATGGAACCCAGATAACTGATATACACTACTACATACACTACTTTTTTTTTGTAAATACATACTTATATAGATAATTACAACCAGACTCAGAACAAACATACATGTTCATGCACACAAATGTTTGTCCTGGGAGGGAATCGAACCCACGATCTGCGGCATGATAGGTGGTACCTTAACCAACCACGCCAACTGGCCTGGAATAAAGAAGATGTTTCAAAATGGGCCAGGTCTGTGTACACTACTTCAAAAAAAAGAGAAAAATCCGTAGAATTCGGAAAAAACACAGATAATTCATGTATACACTGTAGTGGTAGGGAATTGATATTTATCAATTATTTTTATCGACTTTCAACATGGCGTCTCACCGATTTAGGTTACTCTGTGCATAAAAACAATGACAAGAAACCATAGATCGACCACTGATCATAGAAAGAGGACTGTCAGCTGTCACAACAGTGTCACTTCAGTCCTCCTCTAGAGTAATAAACATGTGAAACGTCAATAATCAATCAAAATGACAGCTCACCCCATGACGGGTTTTTGTTGTGTGTTGCAATTTCAAGTGTGATTTACCAGCAAACAAAGCTATTTTAAAGTAATTGGACAGTTGAGAACTATATTTCCCTACTTTTATGTATGGTCCAAGGTCCATACATTTTGGAACATCTCCTTTAAGATTAGTGTTTTACAATACTACTAGAATGCTAACTTCTGTACCTACGATTACCTAGCTATGCGTAAATTGTTAAGACACAGTAATGTTGTATTGTGTAAGAAAACAGAGCGCAAACAATAATTTTTATCTCTAAAAATGTTCTGCTGGAAACCTTCAAAGACTTCCTAATATGATAGACCAGGATTCCTTAAACGTATGGCCCCACATACCCTTGTTAAAGTTCCCAGAAGACAGCAAACCCCTAACCCCCAGTAAAGACAATCGTAAGTCAAAGCTAATAATAAAAGATGTAGACTGATCGATTTTAGCAATGAGTTGTGTAGCAATGGGTAAAAAGAAGGCTGTTTTGCTCTCCATCCATTGGATATGGGATCAAGGAGTTCGAATATTCCTCAGACCCATTCAAAACTTCAATCAATCCTCTTGGTTTTACGGCATACTGCTGACTTAGAATTCATTGGCAATATTTCAGGGGGTGAAAGACACGACAGCAGGTAGATATTTTTAATAGGGATGATGACTAAAAAATGTTTTTTTGTCCGTCATGTAGATTATTAAAATATATTGGACACGTATTTTTTCTTTTTCTACGTAATCAAAAGATTACGGCGATACATTGAGTTAAAATGTGGCATGACGTCACGTCTTCGTAGATTTTATACGTAGAAGTGACGTAGCGAGCCCCCACTCCCGAACTTTAATGCGAGTTATCTAAGTCATTTTTTATTAATATGATAAAGCAAAAAATACGTGTCTAATATTTTTTTATTATCTGGCTGACGGACTAAATAGAATTTCTTTTTTTTTACCCAGGCATCATCCCTATTGCAATTAAGTAATATCTGCTATATCAGAGTTGGTCCAAAGTAAAACTTATATTAAAGATTGCCAAGGATCAAGCCCGCGACTTCGACTGCGATCGAGGATGAAAAGCCTATGTCCTAACCCAGGTCATGGACTACCCGTGTGCCAAATTTAAACCAAATCTGGTCAGCCTTTTTAGCGGGAAAGCGTAACAAACAAATTCACTTTCGCTATTATATTGTTAAGTTCGGATTAGGATTGCAGCATTTGCAGCAGGTGTTAAACACTCGTGTACAACAAAACGAAACCAGCTAATATATTTTCGTAATATTTGCCTATACATATGGGCAAAACAATCCTAAAATACTAAGAACGACGATACATATCACAGTATATTTTTATTCGGCTTCCAACTCTATAGAAAAACTTGATAGCCCTAAGAACAATGACATTCCCTAACCTATCTATAGGCGATCTCAATCACGCGTGTATGAACGCCCTTACTTGCAAATATAACACTACTGCCCGTTCATACGATTTTCAACCTTATATATTCAATTATAAAAAATTGATTGTTGGCACAAATAAAGTTGGTGATATGTTAGTTGACCAAGATCATTTTGCAGACACGTCAAACGGTTTTGTACTTTGGTGACAAGGAATAAAGTTCATCATTGAGTTTTCGAAAGACTAACTAAGTTGGTGGACGTGGAGTTGTCACGTCCAGATGTCATCAAGTAACAGGGGTGTGCGCTTGAATTTATAAAAAAGTAAAGCTTGCGACGATGTTATCCCGTTACGTGTTCATTGAAGTTTTCATTTCGGAGTAAGGTTTTATGTAATATTTCTGATACTTGTCATCATCACTACATATTATAAAACAAAGTCCCCCACCGCGTCTGTCTGCCTGTCTGTATGTTCGCGATGATCTCAAAAACTACTGAACGGATTTTAATGCGGTTTTCATCAATAGATAGAGTAATTCAAGAGAAAGGTTTATACTTATAACTTATTTTATTTTTTACATCCACGGGCGAAGCCGCGGGCAAAACCTAGTAAGGTACATAACCAAAAATCGTTCGGAAGTTTGCAACTTTTACATAATTATAGCTTCAATCCATTAAACGAAAAAGGCTTATCGCAATTAACTGTCTCGTGGATCTAGTGGTCGCAAGCGCCACTGCTGAGCATGAGGTCCTAGGTTCGACTCCCAGATCGGGCAGTGTTATTGGGATTTTCCATCAGGAGTTTGGATTTGTGCCTGATTGATGGCAATAGGATCGCCCCCTATTAGATGGATGGGACTCGTATCATAACTGGCGAAATGTGGGTGTACTATAGGTACACCTCAGCCTAACCCTCCGGGGATTACTAGCGTGATTTTTTTATTCTATTTGAGATAGGTATGCTCTTGACTCTAGTCTAGGTCAGAGGTGACAGGGACAAAGTCGACGATGGAGTGAGCTTACCCAGAAGAAGCCTGTTCACTCTCACTTTGGAGAGATTAGAAAGAGTTTCCGAGTCCCTTGGCGTCGGGAATTGAGAGCTGATTCCCGGCCACCGTAGGCGCGGGCTAGCGGACGGCGAGCAATGGGTAGCTCGCCGTCCGGCAAGGACCAGGCCCGGGATGTCAGCAGTAAGTGATGGGGTCCGCCAGGGCCGATGCCTGCCAAGGTCGCGGGTTGCTTTTTTTTATTTGAGATGGGTTTGCTCTTGACTCTAGTCTAGGTCAGAGGTGACAAAGACAAAGTCGACGATGGAGTGAGCTTACCCAGAAGAAGCCTGTTCACTCACACTTTGAAGAGATTAGGGTTGTATGCGCTCGGAAACACAGACGCAAGTAGTGAGTTCCATTCGTTTGCTATGCGCATTATAAAAGATATTTGGAAGCGCTTAGTGCGAATTGGTGGAATAGCAACTACAACTAGGTATGGATGGTAACTTGCAGTGCGTCTAGATATCCGATGGTAGACGGGGGCCGGTGGAATGAGGTCGTGGAGTTCTTGAGCACCGAAGTACAATCTGTAGAAGACCGACAAGCAGGCAACCTTGCAGCGATGAGCCAAGCTGTGAAGCTTGGCATCCACCAGTTTTACGAGATGATGTTATGTTCATTAGAATCCTGCCTTCGACCTGTTGTTCTTAATGCTAGCATATTTTCCTACCACTCATTAGCTATTCCTGCATACCTAGATATCTGTATGCAAGCCCACTTGTTCCTCATTAGACTAGATATCTGATCTAATGTAAATAAAAAAAACTTAGCAGCTTCTGAAGTCGGTGTCAAGCTAAGGTGTATTGAAGACACCCACTTCAGAAGGTTTTTTTTTAATGAAAGTTATTTTATTCGTTTTAAGTTTTTGAAGTCGGTTCTTACTTTTTTTAAAGTATATTTATTTTTCCATTTTTAGTTGAATGCCTATACTACTATAAGCCCAAGAAACGAAGAATCATCAAAATCCGCTTAGAAATGCCAGAGTTACATTTATGCATATAACTTCGTACATAAGAATAATTACGTAATTTATTATATATTAAAACCTTGCTGAGAGTATGTAGATCCAGTGAAAGAATCGTCAAAATTGGTTCAATCGTTTTTGAGAAAATCGCGGACATACAAACATACATACATATACAGGGTTGTTTGTAAAACACCAGCAACCTCTTAAGGGGTCATTGTACTCATCATTATGAACAACTTTTACTGTGGGACCAAACCTGAAATCGCCAAAAAAAAAAATTCAGCTGTTCAGTACATTTTTGTTCGCATAATTCGTAAAAATGTACTGAACAGCTGATTTTTTTTCGCGATTTCAGGTTTGGTCCCATAGTAAAAGTTGTTCATAATGATGAGTACAATGACCTCTTAAGAGGTTGCTGGTGTTTTATAAATAACCCTGTATACATACGGGTCGAATATATTCCTTTTTCAAGTTTTTGGCAAGCTCGTGATGTGATGCGTAAAATAAACTATTGTTGATCGTTTTCATTCCCGGAGTGTCCGGAATCCGTAAAATCCTAGGTGTATACCTAGGATTTTACGGATTTATTTATTTTACTGATTTTTTTTTAAATTCACAAATGTAACCATAACCAACCATCAACAAAGCGCAGAAACCTATGAAGCCAGTCTTACCAGGACTTCAGGATCTACAAAGAAGTCGTGTTTTCTCCAGGTGTCAGTGATGTAATTCATTCTGTTTGACCATGGTTTAGCTGAATTTGCCTCACTTTTAAAACCATATTTTAGACTGATCTCAGTTTAAAATTAAGTTTAGTCATGGTTTGTTCATCTGCAGTCGGAAGGATATACGCATATTAGTGTTAAGGTCTTAGGATGTAAACTATGATTGTATGAATGAAGCCATGTTTCCTAGGTAAATAAACGTATTTCCACTACGTTGCCACACTTCCTGCGCTAAATGGCAACTGGCAATTTGTCTGTCAGTCAAATTTTTTCAAGAAAATCTTGCTATGAAGTCCTTTGATTGCAATATGAATTCGGTACTGATTCCTTTTTTAAAAGAAGTCCCCCCCCCCCCCCTTGTGTTCTTTCCTATTGTGTAGTTAGAATAAACTATTTTGATATCTGATTTCTTTCATCATTCTTGCATCTAAAAAAATCTTCTCCATTTAAGGTAAACGCACCCTAGTCCGCGCCGAAAGAACGAAAAGTCCTACGAACGAAAGTTCCTAGTAATTCTTCCGGCGATTCGTCCGTTTCGGCGCGGATTTCATAGCATTTCATACAAGTAATTCTAAAATTCGATTCTTTCGACTCCTTCGCTTCCTTCGAGAAACGAAATCACTAAAAAGATTTTTAGTGTTCCGTACTTCAAAAGGAAAAAAACTGAACCCTTATAAGATCACTCGTGTGTCTGTCTGTCTATCCGTCTATCACAGCCAATTAAGTTGAAATTTGGTACACCTATGAATTTCTGTGACCCAAATAAGGACGTGTAACGTAAATAAATTAATTTTGAATATTCGGGTCAATTTTAGGGGCAAATAAGAAAATTAAAAAAGAAAATTTTCCCAAACTGTGCCGTGTGACATGTCAAATGAAAGGGCTTACTGTAAGGGTCTATAATATATTTTTGTTATAATTTTAAAATAATGTGTTTTAAAGTTATTTAACTAGCTAGACAAAAGCTACTAGAACTTAATAGACAAAAATTGACCATTCTCCTTATTTCCAAAACTAGTGAGACTAAAGTTTTGAAAAAAAAAATATTGAAAATATTTATTTATAGATTACTGGAAAACTTATAAGAAGTCTATGGTCTTAAAATAACATGGTAAATCTCTCAATATTGTGCGTACAAACTTACATTACTTTGTAGTTGGAAAGTATGGGAAAACATGTTTTTCAACTACAATGCTAACTTTGTTATTGAGATAAATTCATAACAACTACGGAACCCTTCATTGTGCGTGGTCCAACACGCACTTGGCCGGTTTTTAAATTAAATATTCATAGCGTAGTGATAAATTAACATTAATATTATCTCAATTCGTAGTTTTAACAACATTCATTCAACAAAACCTACAAAAACGAATCGAAACTACCAGGACAGCATAGATAGATGATACGATAAGGCATAATATCTGCAAACTGTAATGCGTAATTACGTCACAGACTCATCTCAGGGTTGTCCATGGTCAGTAATAGGTAATAGCTAGTGTAGTGTGTGACAGAGCAAATAACCGAGGAGAGCCTACAGTTATGGCCGTTATTAGGCATCGGCATTAAGTGTGGGGCTATAGAAAGCGCGGAGCAATGTTTAAAAAGGTTCAGAGATAAATGTAGACTTTTTTCAATGAGTAACTTAGCTTCTATGTTACTGAGTAGGCTTTTACGAATAATTTCTACTTAGAAATTAAAGATCTTATTTGTTCCATTAGAACAGTTTGGTTGTTTGCATATTTTTGATTCTCATTGGCAATTTTGATTCTTGTACTATCAAAAATTACTTTCTTAGTTAGATAAAAGGGCAAGTTGATTTAGAAAAACTCATGTATGGGTAAAAGCAAAAACACCAAAACGTGCGAAAATTTGGTGGTCTGGCTGACTGTCTTCTCAAACGTTTGGAAAATAATAATTACCATAAGCCTTTTATAGATACCTAGTTTCTCCACTATTCCAATGCTTGTTATAGGGTGCATACTCGGTAGGCTCTTTATCCCCTCCATATCCTCCACGTCCTCCGTTATCGCACCCCCCGGTCTACTTGATATGCAATGGTTTCTGTTGCACCATGTAACATGAGGCAATCTCGAATAAACCCAAAGATTCACACTAGCCCCTGGCTAGTGTGAATCTTTGGGTTTATTCGAATTATTGAGTCAGGTCCAACCACGCTGGGGTAGGTGCATTTCTTTCATTCATAGCACTATCTCGCGGCAAAGTTTTCAGCGACGAACTCCATTGGCAGCTGAATGAAAGTAACAAACACTTAACGCCATCTACGAGGAACTAATTTGACGGTTTTCTTTCCCATTGTCACAGAAATTATATTGAGATTAATTAATTAATCGAGTCTGGTCAAACCACGCTGGGGTCGGCGCATTTCATTCATTCATAAGCCTTTAATGGATACCTACCTAGTTTGTGATTACGTATGACCTAACTGAGGAGCACCCTAATTGCGTAACACACTATCAAATCAATCACTATCTGAATGATTGTGAAGCATAATGTTACTCCATTGCTACATATGTTGAAAAATTTGTCTGCTAAGCTACGTAAATAACGCAATGAATGTTGTTGAACTGTCAAAATTAAACCCATTTCCTAGTGTAAGTGAGTTACGTAATTACCACGCAGATTCCATTATGTCAGACAGATTAACACAAATTAAACTATATACAAACCGCCGTTTTTAAAGCCACTCAAAGCTTGTTCACATTTAATGATTGTATTACTTATAGTGTACAGCCAGCCTAATAATAGAGTGACGTAAACAACATAATGCTGTAGGTGAGTACTTACGCATGAACTTTTCATTCTTAGCGATTTAGAAAAAAATGAAAGTTCTCTTTTTATTTTCTTTATTTGAATCATTAGGGTCATTGTGTAGCTTGACAATATGGAAGTTTGGGGAACGATGTGGTTATGAAATAGTGAATTATTGTTTGTTTATTCGTTTGTCGGTTATTAAAAAAGAATCTGCGATTTTCTACAAAAGTGCAATCAATACCTACGCGGTCAAAATAGATTGCGCATCAATAAACAGATTGCGCATCGATGTTCCTGTCACCCTTGTATAATGAAAATGAAATGCTGTTCGTTGGTAAGCACATGACTTTAGAACGGCTGGGCCGATTTGGCTAATTTTGGTTTTAAAATGTTTTAATAAGTAGTTCCAGTTAGATTCTTACGGAAAGAAAAATTGGAAATGTTTCCCGGAAACTTTTCAAATTCGTGAAAAACCCTTGTACCTATAATAAAAATGAAATGCTGTTTGTTGGTAAGCGAATGACTTGACAACGGCTCGACCGATTTGGTTAATTTTTGTTTTAAAATGTTTGTAATAAGTAGGTAGTTCGAGCTTTCGGAAAAAAAAAAAATTGAAAAAGTTTCCCGGAAATTTTCAAATTCGGGAAAACTGAACGTCCTTTCTTGTATGAATCATTGAGGACAGGATGTCTCGATCTGTCGGGTCAGCTAATCCTACTGTCCTACTTCCTATTAATATTATAAATGTGAAAATTTGTGAAGATGTTTTGATGTTTGTTACTCAATCAGACCAGAACGGCCGAACGGATCTGGATGAAATTTAGCACAGAGAGAGATTATAGTCTGGAATAGCACATAGGATACTTTTTATCTCGGAAAAATGTACGGTTCCCGTGGCATAATTTCCAACATCCACGCGAGCGAAGCCGCTGGCAAAAGCTAGTAGGTATATTTAGTAGAATACTTGATGAAAATTGCTTATAGAAAACCACACAAAATAACAAACTGATAACAATTACCATTCATGACCATAAGATTACCATGCTTTATGTAATAAGGACATTACCATAGATACAAATTATCATCCGCTATTGTTGTGTGTCGTAACACGGGCGCTTGTCCCATAGACAACCATTGTCTGTGATTTCGCAACCTTGCTGCCACTGGATAATTAACTTGACTGTGGATTTGGGGTTATGTAGATAGAGTTTTGGAAACCTTTCGTCAAAAATCACAAATGTGTACAAATTAGGAAATTCTTCAATCACTTTTATGATTGATTTTGGTCTCTGTTTTTGTTATAATTTATCTTTACTTAGAAAAAAATTACTGTGTTCTTGTCTGAAGTTTTATGACTCAAGGGATTGTCTGAATTTTGGAGTAAATCTACTAATAATAAAACTGAAAAGTTTGTTTGTCTGAACGCGCTAATCTCTGGAACTGCCAGTCGGATTTGTAAAATTCTTTTTACAAGTAGCGGCACGAAACTTTAGCGCTGACCTTGAATTACTTTAAGCGATTTTGGACCTTACTACTGAGACAATACGTATGCGCAAACCGTCCCCCACCACTCCTCCGAGCGCTAGAGATTCGTGCCGGCAGTTGTACATTTGATAGCCCTATTATTGAAAAAGGTTATAGGCTATTTAATATCACGCTACAGCCCTAAGAAGCCGAGTAAAAAGAAAAAAAAGTCAGAAATCGCGGGCGGCCGATACGATGCGACGCAGTGGGCTGGGGGCTGAAATTTTACTCGGACGAAGTTGCGGGCAGAAGCCTTTTTGGTACGGATTAGGTCCGTCATTGACTGATCGCACAGTTGCTAGTATTTACATGTGTACACAGTGCGATCAGCAAATTGCTTTAAGACGCCCGCGGAGCATGCGTAGTTCATACAAACGAAATACCAAAATAATTTTTAAATCAAACATATTCTAAAGGTAGTGTGTATTTATTCATTCTAAAGGTAGTGTGTATTTATTCCGATTGGATTACATTATATCTAGGTTCCCAAATATATATTAACTAAGAACATTGATTTAAACAGGAAATATCAGAAAAATAAGTTTTGTATAGAAATTTTAAATTCCTCATATCTCGTCTTCAAATCAGAGTCCTTTCAAAATATATGTTTGGGAAACTAGATATTCTGTAATTCAATCGGAATAAATACACACTACCTTAAGAATATGTTTGATTTACAAATTATTTTGGTATTTCGTTTGTATGAACAACGCATGCTTCGTGGGCCTCTTAATAATTTTTGATATACGTAAATTATACTAATTGTATAATTATATATTACTAAAAAAATGGCAGTCATGGGGACTGCGACAGAAGTGAAAACTTAAACGTAAAACTATGCATAGCATGTCGCGGTGTCGAGATGACGCGAAAAATCGCTTAACGCGCCTAAAGAAATTTTCACTTCAAAAAGTGTTATTAACATCATGTACCTAAAATGAAATTAGGGTAAAACCAGGAAAATTGGACCACATTTTTTCCAACTTTAATATCTTTATTTATTGCTTAATAACTAATAACGATTTAGTGTTATTCTCACTAACTATCAATACTCAACATTTTTTTTATTTTAATGTGACACGATCAGAGCTTCTTTATGGAAATAATTGAAATCTTAAAAAAGTACCCTCGCGGCCTCGGTCCATCTCTCCCATACTATACGGGTGAGCCGGACCATCCAGTAAGGACAGATGGTCCTAACAAAAATAATCATTAACACTTCATATTCACATTCAAAATGAAATTAACAAGTAAGATAAACAATTAAATTACAAGTCTTCGTTTAAATGTAGTTTTTGGTATTCCAAATGTTTTTACTGCTTCATTGATACCCATTCCATTAGAAACAGCTTGAAAAGCATCAGTTAATGCACTTCCTGTCCTTTCCCCTCTACATACTCCACTTTTCCTCTTATATGTTAAAGGCATATTACCTACAAAAGAAGAGATTAACTAATTAAAAATGTATAGATTAAAAAAGAAGTTGCAACTAATCATCTAAAACCACTTAAAATTTGCAAATAAAATGTTTGACTCTTGGTCCATCTCACCCATACATAACATCGTCCATCTCTCCTAAATTCAGTTGAGAGACGGACCACTTTATCATATTAAAAGCACAATAAAAAAAACAAAAAAATTGAGGTTATTTTATCGTTTTATGAACATACTAACAGCTTAAATACATTTAATAGTTTGGTAGAAATTACGATGGTCCGTCTCAGCCGCTGGTCCATCTCTCCTGGTTTTACCCTATGTGTTGTTTAAAAAAAAACATGATTGACTTGTAAAAATGTTTGTACAAACCTACTTATAGAAATAAAATCATTTATCATTTATCACGAATGACAGCCGGGACCAATGGCTGCACGTGCTTTCCGAGGCACGGATGGTCTCGGTATGTAGCTGGTCATTGGTCACCCATCCACGAACCGACCGCGGCAAGCGTAGCTTAAGCTGATCGATCGATCCGTGCGGCTATTACTACTTACAAGCACCTCTCAATGCAGACAGAATATCAGAGTACAAAAGACCATATGTTTGCCTGCCATTACGGGGTACTAGCAGATATAATGTATGTAACTACTTCTTTTTCGCTTTGTCTGTTACTAAAAGCTATCTATCCTCCCAATTTAGTTCAGATTCGGCCGACGTACGTCTATTCTTCTACCCACACTAACCTCAGTTACAGAATTAGATTTAACATAGCATTAATTAGTAAAGATAATGATCCGACTTGGCCAAGTGAAATCGTGGCTAGAGGTCGCCGCCGACACGCCCGCTTGAGCACAGTTAATACGAACACTAATGTGCTGGTTTGTACAACCTTCGTTTACGTACTTTGTTGAAAACATCTAGGATTGTGCGTGCAAGAACTTTGAAAACGATAAACTAATTTTGGAGGTAAGATAGCGTCAGTTTTGTCAACTCTCTCTCTTCGGTCAGACTACACGAGAATAGCTGATATCATGGCGGAAAGATTAGTAACTTTAGCCGACTGTCTTCTAGACTTAGAGCGTTTGTGCAGTACAAGGAATTTTACTGGCCGGTAGACCGTAAAAAATCGGCAGTCCGATTTTTTACGGTCCGATATGGCACGCCATATATCTATATACTAGTTTTTGCACTAAAAGTAATTTTACTGTCCAACATTTTACTTTCCCCATTCCGGACCGTGCTTATCGTTCCTAGCGTAATTACGCGTGCGTGTCGTGTAGTTTAAAAGAGAACTACCCTGAACTGCGCCGCACCGATCCGAGTAAAAACGGACCAGTGCACAAGCCAATCATCCGTTTATTTTCATGCCACCTCGGACCGTAAAAAGTCGGACTGCCGGACAGTAAAATTCAATGTAGTGCACAAACGCCCTTAGAGTGTAACTGACTTACTGAAGTATTGCAACTCTTTAGGCTCTTTTAGTGCATCCCTGAAAGAAGTAAGTCGTTTATTATGTAAATGCATTGAGATATAGGACGCTAGTAGATGTCCAAAATCACAGAGCAGACGTAGTTTATAAAAAAAAAATGAAACCTTTACATATAACATCACTTTATGTCCATCTGTCACTGGGGTTCTTCGTCGAGATCTGCAATGCAGGAGTTTAAAATTTGGCATTAATGTCTCGGGTGACGCGCACACACCAAGCAAAGACCAAGTTTTTTTCCTAATTTTAGTTAAAGGTTACTTTACATCATATAATGTTCAGAGCAGCGAAAAAAACAAATTACTCAGTTTCTCCACTAAACGAACCGTGAAAAGCCTTTTTCCATTTTCTCATTTATACTTACTTCCTAACTATCATTAACGAAGCACTAAACTATAACGATCAATTAAATATCATTTAGTACATTGGGAATGTACCGTCAAGAAAATGGATAGACAAAAATCAGCTATGTTTCAATTTTAACCCATTTTGTGCAAATTATGCTGAGTAGTCAAGTTTCTGATACCGCAATATGTAGCGTAATTACTTAAAACAGTTTTTGGAGTAGGTATATTTATACACATACTGTGTGACTTTTTACCGTCTTGACAAAAATAGGGTATAATGGGTGAACGGAGTAGAAGCCTATGGCATACCTATACTACGTAATTTTGTGTTTTTTGAAGAAAAAAAAAATACGCAGAGGTAAATTTCTGTTTTATTGTTCTAGTTTACTTCAATTAATGCGTAGTGTTTATTGAGAGAGCAATTTCTGTCTAAGCTATTTAAAAAAAAATCTGTTATGCCATAGGCTTGTACTCCGTTCACCTGTTGTACTCTATTTTTTAAGACGGTAAAAAAATCATCCAGTCTATGTAGGTGTACACATATATGTAGTATTTCCAGAATCAAACAAAGAAGAGTTAATCAAAGTTCTTTAAGAGGCTTGCGGTAGGAGTAAACATGTAGAAATCGTCACGTAACGAAAGAGCGTTATGCCCTCTCGTGTGAATTTGGTCAAAATGAAAATCCAAGTTGGCGGCTGCGAAAATTTAAATTTTTTTCATCATGGGTATCGTTTTCATGGTTTTCAAGGGTGCTAAATTCGATAGTGAGGTCAAAATGTAAATCCAAGATGGCGGATCAGAAAATTTTGTTTTTGTTTTATATCATACGTGAGAAGGAACTTCGTTCCTGAGGGCGCACTTTTTATAATCTGATTGGCTCTCTTTGGTCACAACTGAATGATGCGGTCGACGATTGACGATGATGCTTGCTTGCCTAGAACTAACCTTATCCCACGAAGCTCCCAGACTCTTGACGTCGTAAACTGTTTTGTAGACTGTACATTATAATTATGCAGATGATAATGATAATGATTGAAGACTCGTGGCTAAGTAACAACAGCCGCACAATCCATCAGGTTAAGCTACGCTTGCCGGGGTTGGTCCGTGGATGGGTGACCATCTTTACATACCGAGATTCCTCCGTGCCTCGGAAAGCATAATAAACCGTTGGTCCTGGCTGTCAATCGTGGATCTTTGACAGTCGTTACGGGTCGTCAGAAGCCCGACAGGCTGACAAACTGACAACCAGTCTTACCAAGGAGTATCGTATCACCCGGTTACTGGGTAGTGGAAGACAGATGTGAGAGACTGGAAGCCGACCCCAACATAGTTGGGAAAAGGCTGGGCAGATTGATTTTGATAATGATTACTTTCCATTTCTGAGAAGAGCTTGCTGCGCGTAGGTTAATGAGTGGCAAAGATGGAACCATCATTTATAGTTACACTAGCTCCAGCCCGCGACATCGCCCGCGTGGTATGTCGATAAAAAGTAGCCTATATCCTTTTCCAGGTCATGGCCTACCCGTGTCAATATCATCCGAATCCGTTCAGCCGTCTTAGCGTGAAAATGTAACAAACATCCTCACTTTCGCATTTATAATATTAGTTAGGATAGTTAGGAGGATGAAAACCCTGTCTATCGACACTCTAGAATTACAAAAAGTATTAGGTACCTACATTAAAAAAAACTCTTAACACAGTACTAAAGTTTCAATAATAATATAATTTAATCATGATTCGAAAGACACGTGGCGCCATCTATTATCATAAGAACGTTATTGTTGTTTTCCTCGGGAGCAGTACTTTTTTTCTGAGATGAAAGGTACCCTATGTCCGTTTCTGTACACCTGACAACGTATAATCAAAATTTCAGGATGATCGGTTTAGTGGTTTAGGCGTGAAAAGGTAACAAACAAACTTACTTTCGCATTTATAATATTAAAGTTAGGAAGTTAGGATTCTAATTAATTGAAAGTTTTTAAAAGAGGTCAGTTCTTATTCCTTAGGTAAGTACTCGTATGTCTACATGAGCAGTATTTGGCTTATTGGCAAAAGAAATGATGTTACTGGTAAAGAATCAACCTAGGTTTTTGGAAGTATTGTTGCCAAACCGCTTGGCAAGTGCATCATGGACCAGTAAGTTTTTATTGGCTAATTAGGTATTGTAATTTTCTCATCATAATTACCTAGAGTAACTGCTTATTTGCGATATGGGAACTGGTTTACAGAGCCTTTTATTATTAACCTTGTATAAGGCTTCCGCAGACAGGAGCGACGCAACTCTGGTGGACCAATTTTTTGAAACTTCGTAGAGACGCGTCGTGTCTGTCTGCGGGAAAACCTTTATACTAATATTGTGGCGGCATCTACATCGCCACATGCGAACTACGTACGTATCACACTGACGTTACGCAAAATCCTGCATCTCGCAAGGAAAGTTTACCGTGCGACTAGCATATACAATACCGTGTCCCGACATCAATCGTCGGGCAGTTTCGCACCAGACAAAGCACCCGTCTGGTCGGAGGATCCTCCCTTTTCTGTGAGTGAACTTTACACCATCTTCTTCATACCGATATACGCAAGAGAGAAGCTACCATGTCATCTTATACCAACCCGTGATCACTAATTTGGCAGCCAACCGTGGTGATCATAGCCTTTACACTTTGTACCTATAATTAGACTGAAATTCAGAACACAATCTTTAATTTGTAAATAACAGTAGGTTGTAATTTTTAATGACTAATAATTTGCGTATCGATTTATTTAATAATAACTTAATTAGACTTAAAAGGAAAACGATAAACTGTAAAAAATGCGTAGGTTTACACAAATTGATTCCAATTACCAAATTAATACAGAAGATGAAGAATGAATGGTCTCGTCCGTATTTGGTCAGATTTTTTTTCGAAAGTCGTATTGATGATGTTGATGAGGGACTCGAGGCTAATAACAGCTGCATGGGTCTAAAGACCAGGTTAACCTACGCTTGCCGCGATTGATCCGTGGATGGTAGACCATCTTTACATACCGAGACCCCTCCGTGCCTCGGAAAGCACGTTAAGCCTGTGGTCCCGGCTGTCATACGTGGATCTTTGACAGTCGTTACGGGTCGTCACGAGCCCGAAAGTCTGACAACCAAGGGATATCGTATTACCCAGTAAATGGGTTGTGGAGGTCAGGTAGGCAGATGCTCCATGTAAAATACTGGTATCCAGCTGCATCCGTTTAGACTGGAAGCTGACCCCGACATAGTTTGGAAAGGGCTAGGCAGATGATAAGTCCGGGATTTTTTTTATCCTGTCCTCCAGCAAGCCGTATGATAATTAGTAACTTCATTTGTGAAAATTAATACTTTTGTATATTTGCTTTTTTTAAATATTTTCTTGTTTATCCGCTTATGACATAAATAAACATGATCTATTTTCAGTATATCCTCTTCTCATCTCTCTTTCTTTCATAATAATAAACTCTCAAAGAAGATCTAACTATAAAACAAAATACAATCTGCACGCTCATTCTGTAAGGTCATCACATCATACGCCGCTGTTTATGGCGTAATAATAACTTAGGCAGGTTTACAGGCATTCCTACCACTTACAGACTGGGAAATCCCGGAGATACTTACTGATGTTATTAGGGGGATCTTTCCGGTTCTAAAGTATTGGTAGAGTCGTATCTTTTATTGTTCTTGCTGGTTTTATAACTGTATTGGAGCTTGGATGGATGTAATTTGTACGGTGTAGGAGTACACCTGTTGCTGTTTATGTTGTCCTGGTAGTTTGCAGTAGCAAGTGGGATAGATATTTTAAACAAATATATTATGCCTCTACTTTAGGACTTGGTCTATATGGACCACATTCATTACAAGCTTTTTTTTTTTGTTTCACATGTCCCGATGTTTGTCTGTAATCGAATCTTACAAGTTTTTGACCCACTTCCCGGTATACGATTGAACTGAAATTTTAATGTATATGTAAATCAGATGACAATGCAATATTATTATGACATGCAGGTGATCTGATGATGGAGCCGGAGGCGGCCTTGGGAACTCAGTAATACAACTATGCAACCCTATCGAGTTTGGGCTCGTTTGATTTGTCTTGACAAGGATTTTGGAAGAGGAGCAAGGAGCTTGTATTTGAAAACGTATTTTTAAATAATACACTTGTTTATTTATTACATGGTTTAAACACTATTACAAGTTCAGAAGTCACCTTACGCACGTGTATCGTACAACGTTTTACTATGCATTGTGCCAGGAAATAAAAAATAAATTATATTGAAGTTTTTTTTTAGCCGGTAAGAGGCTGTTGCTGGCATTTTGTGCTTCTTGAATAACATTTTCTGGGAATAATTGATTCGTACTCCGATCTAAGCATTAAATTAGTAAAATGGCAGCTTATTTGAAATACATGTGCGCTCAGCATATCTACTACTGCGCATGTGCAAATAGCTGCCACGCGTCGAGTCGCAAAAAGGCACGACCTAAAAAAAAAATTAAAAAATGAAATCGACTTCAAAAAGAAATTAATTCAAAATTATGAAATAACTTTAATTTCGGATCTCGGTCTTGGGATCTGAATTTTAGTATTTTGCCACCGACTTCCGAAATTAAAGTTATTTCATAATTTTGAGTTAATTTCATTATGAAGTCGATTTAATTTTTTTAAATTATTTTTTATTTATTAATTTTTAGTTTTTAGTAAACACTGGAATATTTGTTTGTAATAAGTAGTTAATAGTTTTGTTATTTATTTATTTATTTAGGTTAACCAACAATAGGGATGATGCCTGGGTAAAAAAAAAGAAATTCTATTTAGTCCGTCAGTCAGATCAGAATATTAGATACGTATTTTTTGCTTTATCATATTAATAAAAAATGACTTAGATAACACGCATTAAAGTTCGGGAGTGGGGGCTTGCTACGTCACTTCTACGTATAAAATCTACAAAGACGTGACGTCATGCCACATTTTAACTCAATGTATCGCCGTAATCTTTTGATTACGTAGAAAAAGAAAAAATACGTGTCCAATATATTTTAATAATCTACATGACGGACAAAATATCATTTTTTAGTCATCATCCCTATTGTTTACACTATATAAATTTCTGATTTAATGACTCGAGTAACATTTACAAGTGCAACAATTAATTACAGGTTAACACCACATGCACCAAAAATGGTTATAAATATTGCACTAGAATTTGATCAAGGTTTTGAGATGTTTCCCCGTTTGACACCACACCCGTAGCTCGTAGCCAGGCCGTCACACTTACACGTATTAGTCCATTATCTTGAAAGCTGCTGCACCGATTTGGATGAAACTGGCACTGTTCCCTATGTTGAAGTAAAATGTAAGCCAAGGAAAATAAAATGCTTCAAGATCCGATTAATAGTTTCAGAGAAATGCATACATACAGACATACATACATCTATAAAATTTTGTATATTTGTTTGGAAGCCCTAATAGATTATCATATGTGAATATATTGCAGTTCCAATAATATAACATTAATACGTGTCGAATTGATAACCTCCTTTTTTTAAGTCGCTTAAAAATGATGTGTCAACAATATAAGTTCAGCCAAACATATTGAGTGAAAAATTTATTGATCAAAATCTAAATCTAGAGTAATTAATAATGCGTTTGATGAAGTATTAGTTTTATTATACTTTTTATATTAATGATGATCTGTACTTGAGTAATTTGTAAAACTTTGCGTCGGGCTGACGACGGAGTTAAAAATAATAAAAACAAAAAACAGAAAAGAAAAAAGCACTTGTGCGAAAAAGTGACATTTTCCGCACAATTTGGCTGCTTGGAAAACGCTATTTTAGAACACGTGCATTGTAAAAATCGTTACTTGCTAATACACAAACCCCCAACCTCTTTCTGCATGTGAGCTTCACGCATTCATATTTTCTTCTACAACTAATAGCGCAGAAGCCACGTTTTAGCTTCAGGGTCAATCAAGCTTTTCCCTTATTTATTAGTTATGTAATAATTTTCACATCGTTACCGTTCAACATTTTGAACCACCTAAATCAAACCAAACATACATAATTATTCCACTGAACAGTCAAAAAACTTCAACACACTACTTTCGCAAACGGGTATTTTCGACCGACCAACAATGCTATAGTACATAGCCTGATGTGCCAACAATTACAGACAGTTACAGGTTAAGTCCGATGGCACAACAGGTCCGTAGGTCAAGCGAAGGGTTTTGTCACGTTTACGAAAGATTAAATGATTTGTAATTGTGGATTCAGGCTGCGTTGGCGCAGTACTTTGGCATTTTTTGTAAAGGTTTACGAGAATGTTTTGCAAGTTAAACAATTGAATTGGTTTTTAATTAGTTATTTTTAATTATAAATCTCTGACACCAGGTTAGTCACTATCCACACGAAAAAGAAAGAATTAGCTGCCCATTAATTTGGCTTTAAGAAAAAGTTTAGTACAAAACTAATGCTGTTTATTAAAAATCAAGTTTGGTTGTACCAACTGCAATTTAATAAGCTCTATCTAGCCCCCACTTTCAGTACATTTGCGCCAACCACTATAAAAATCTACGTTCGTCTTTTTCAATGTCCCACTCATCGCACCGACTTCATTCACTCTTCCTTCTTCGTTCAGTCTATCTCTCTGTGGAATACGTTACCCCAGGAAACCAGGATAGCAACCAACCGATTACCCTTCATAGTAAAAGTTCGCGAGCACATTCGTAAAAAGCTGGCAGTATCATCACAACGTTAATGTTTTCACCAATGATATTATATATTAAAAAGAAAAAAAAATCAGCTGTTCCCTACATTTTGACGAATCAACGAACATAAATGTCGTGAACAGCTGATTTTTTTTCGTGGTTTCAGGTTTGGTTCCTTAGCAAAAGTTGTTCAAAATGACGAGTACGATGACCCCTTAAAAGGTTGCCACTTTTTACACTTACAGCCTGTATATAATTAGGTATATATTATTCTATTTATAGTTTGTAGTCCGTCTCTGCATCACCCAAAGGTTGACTGGTAGAAAATACCTATGGCATTAAATCCGGCTCTGTACCTACATATTTTGTGCCTGACGTATTAAATAAATAAGCTTATGACTGAAATCTTTGACAGATACAGTCGCGACCAAAAGTCGATAAGCAAACTCACAAAGCTATAGCTTGGCGTTTAGTTTGACTTAAGACCTTCTATTTCCAAGAATATAAACATGCATAATTATTGTCGTCAACAACTGATTGTAGTTCATAATTTCAAAGTTATAACATGTGTACAGATGACCTAGCGGTTAAGCGCGTGCAGATAGATGCGTGAATCAGTGAGCCGTGAGTTCAAATCTCACGCAGTACTTGACTTTTTGTAAGTTTTTACTTGATTGGAAGTAATGGGACAGAAATATAATAATATTCTTTATCTTGTTCGCTTGGTCACTCATTTCGTAAAGTTAGAAAGGTAGATCATAGAAAACTAAATAAATAATTTCGATTTCTGTGAGGTAGACATGAGTTTTAGGAATATTTAACTTGATCCGAATGAACGTTGTCGGTTGGTTGTAGTTGTTGGTTAGTGACGTGTGGTTTAATAGATAGCGGTTAGCAGTTATTCTCAAAATGCAGGCAAATATTAATATTGAGACGAGGGCGACTATTATTGCGCTGCATAAAAGTGGTCTTAATAGAACACAAATATCTAATGAAACTGGACTGAATGTGAGTATTGAATTGTATCTTTTATTTGAAATTTATACCTAAGATTATTTGGTGACATATGGATTAATTCTTTTTATTGTTTTTTAAATCCATCATGAGGTCTATAAAATAAATAATTTGTGTTTATTATTGGATTTTTAAATGCAGAGTATTTTGTATTTTATTATATTAAATCAACTCAAACAACAACAATCAACAAAGACTCAACTTTTATATACTATACATATTATATATATATATATATATATATATATATATATATATATATATATATTACTTTATTTTTGTTTTAGAGGAATACTGTAAGCCTCTGGATCAAAAGATATGACGAAGAGGGTAGCCTTGCTAGTCGACAGCGAAGTGGAAGGCCGTCGCTTATTAGCGAGGCGCAGCGAATTCATATGGTGGGCGAGTATGAATCAAATGGTTTCAAACCAACGAGACACTTTGCGGAATTATTCGATACCTCATTGCAAACTGTTCGCCGTGCTCTCCACGCTGAAGGCTTGCATCATAGAAGACCAGCTAAAAAGCCCTTCTTGACAGAAAGACATAAACAAGAACGATTACGTTTCGCACGGGATTATTTAGATTTTGACTGGAATACTACCATATTTTCAGATGAAAAGACATTTAAGTCTAGTCAAAAGGGTAGGCTTCATTTATGGCGCAAGGATAACACTCGCTGGTGTGATAAAAACGTAATTCCTACTACAGACTCAGGTCGAATTACGATTAATATGTGGGGATGGATGAGTGCAGCAGGGCCAGGAGAACTGGCTTTTATTCCTCCACGCGCCAACAGTTCTACTTATGTAGAAGTATTAGACGATGTCATGTTACCTACTGTGCGCAACATTTACCCAGCTGATGAGTTGACACAAATAACATTTGTGCAGGACAATTGTCCTATTCACCGGGCGAGCAGTGTGCGTGAGTGGTTTCAAAATTACCCGGAGATAATCGTTGTTCCATGGCCAGCGCGATCACCCGATCTCAACCCCATAGAAAATCTATGGGGTTTGATGGTCCAAAGGTGGGAGTCACGGGATGAAAGGTGTATAGAACAATTAAAAATCCATTGCATGGAGGTATGGGAAAATTTAAGAGGAACCGAAATATGTGGTAATATTGTAGGGTCCATGCGCAAACGTCTACTTGACTGTATTGAAAATAATGGGGGTTATACAAAATATTAATACCTAGATTTTTTTTTTTAATTAGACGGTGTAGCTGAATATTTAGTAATATTGACATATCCGTAATTATTTAATGATCTTAAATTGAGGTTTAGTTTCAATCTTCTTTTCGTCAAGAAAATGAACACTTAAGCTATAACCTCGATACATTCATAGTGACGTTACATTAAAAAAACATGTTCATAACGTCTAAATCATACACTAGTTTTGAATAAACTCTGCTGACCCAGATACCCATATCTGGGTATTGACAATTATATATGTGTTATTAGAATATCCTTTCTTTGTTATGTTATTATGAATTGACTAAGTGGGTATACAACAAAAAATCCTATGAACGGTTCCAAAAAAACTTCTTTTATCTAGTAGGAATGTAACGTCACAATTCTCTTAAGTTTGTTAATTTTATAAATAAGTAAATAAAACGAATAAACATTTTTGTTACCATTCAGCACGACTTTTTTATTTCAACCTTCTAACACCGAAAAGATAAATTAAAAATCACATAAATAGTTAAATAATAATACAATAACTAATATTTAACTTCTTATAAAAATAAATAATAAATGAACATTTAAAACATCTAACAAGTTTTTGCTTAAAATATATTATTATGGTTCCAAAGAAACAAAAAACAGTCCCACATTGTGATTAAGATTCGAACTCAGACTTCATTGATCGTGAAACCATTGCTTAGCCCAAACAGCTACCAGCACATGTTATGTTTATGCGAATTTTAGCAATGCAATGGTAAGAACACGTCGCCACTATGACGCGTATTCTAAATGCAACATAAATATAATGTTATTTCGCGTAGTACGACGACATGCGACAATTCATTAGTGTGTGTTATCTGCGGAATGTTGAGTGAGACATCGCTCACACAGGCACACGCACAGTTCATAGCAATGTAATCCTTAGCACGCTTATGGACTTTTGAGCGTTTACTGTACATCCTCTTCCTGCCCTAAATACATCTGTTTGACGGTAAAATCAAGATAGAGACTTTAAAACGCCAGCCTTTTCGTATTTTGTCTAGCTCAATGTAAGGCTTATCCAAAAGCGCATGAGCTGATTAATAACCTAAAATAATTTTCTTCAAATATATAAAAATATAAAGGAATTTATGAGCATTTTTACAGGCATAACATGCATTGTCTTCGAAACAGAATTAACATGCAAAATTTCAGCTCCGTAAATAAGAGGAAGAAGTTTTAATTCAGCTTACAAGATTTTGACCAATACGTACTAATTACAAGGCAAGTTAATAAAAGTATGGCACGTTGTACAACTTCTATTTTACTGTTTGAAATCAACAAGCTTTTTAGAACAACAGACTCCTACTACGAGAACTTTCTTCAACCATAGATAAAGGCACAGCGTTCCCAGTTCCCATAAACAACCCGTCTCGGTAGTACAAATATGCCTGCACTCATTGTGAATTTATTGCGGCCTACCATGGTAGCCCAGTTGTGTTATCACACCGAGTTAGTTAACCGAACGGACCGTTATTCGAAACTCGCGGAGAAGTGGGACGAATTGATGTGAGAAATTGTGTGGACAAGGTACTGTTTGTCACACGCGAAAATCAAATTTTCTTACATATTTGTTACGGTCGCAAATCATATTTTGATCAACGTACCACCTGACACTGACCTGCAAATTGCAGAAGGTAAGAAAATTTGAATTTCGCGGGCTATCATTGCGCATTCACGTTAAGAAGTACCGAATTGAGACACTGTAATGATAGCTTATTTATGTAAATAAATATATTTATTAATTAATGGTGTAATGAGAGTGACTTGTCGAGAAATAGAAAAATAGAGAAAATATTATATCGGATCTGGTATTACTCACAACTCACAAAAAGGTGAAACTAACCTACGGAAAATAAGACTCGAGTGAGTCACTGTTGACAATGGTGCCAATTCTGTTGTGCACAAAATAAACTTAATTTAGGCTATTGCTAACTTTTCCTACCTAATAAAATAGGAAAGAGACGGACGTAAATTAGAGCTGTCAAATTTAGTTGAACTAATATTTCCATAAAAATTTAGACGACACGTAAAAACTTGTCGACAAGTTTACTTTAAAAAAACAAGTTAAAACCGACTTTAAAAACCTAAAAAGAATAAAATAACTTTCATCAAAAACTTAACAGCTTCTTAAGTCGGTGCCAAGCTAAGGTTCGTTAAAGACCCCGACACCGTTGGTTTCTGAAGTCGAATATACATTTTTAGTTGAATATACAATTACACAAGCCAAAGACAAACGTAAAGAAGAATCATTAAAATCCGTTTAGAAATGTCGGAGATACAGTACATTTTCGCATATAACTTCGTACTTAAGAATGTTTATCTATGTACTAAAACCTCCCTGAAAGCATGTAGATCACGTTAGTGAGAAAGAACCATTAAAATTGGTTCACAAGTTTTTGAGGAAATCACGGGCATACAAACATACCTACATCGAATCGGTCGAACATAGAACCTCCTTTTTTGAAGTCGGTTAAAAATAATATAGGTATAATCATCATCCACATTTACTTCTAATTTTGCCAGTTAAAAAATACTTTTGCTTCTTGCACGGTTTTAGTAATATTAATTTTTTTTAACAATTATCTACAAGGTTTATACTCAAACAAATTTGTTCAATGACTGGTGAAACTTTTGAGCTAGCCAGACGTTTTTATCCAAAACCCATAACATGATTTCCAGGTACCGACCCTTAACATAATAAATAATGTACCTAATTAGGCAAATATACAGGGTTATTGGTAAAACACCAACAACCTCTTAAGAGGTCGTTGTACTCATCATATGGGAACAAACCTGAAATCGCGAAAAACAATCAGCTGTGCAGTACATTTTGACGAATTATGTGAACATAAATGTACTGAACAGCTGATTTTTTTTCGCGATTTCAGGTTTGGTCCCATAGTAAAAGTTGTTCATAATGATGGATGAGTATAATGACCTCTTAAGAGGTTGTTGGTGTTTTACCAATAATCCTGTATACACAGGCAACCAACTGCCTCATTCACCCGAGCACACTTGCCTTCCAACCTCGTTGTCCCAATCTCGCATCGGGCACAGATACTAAACGGGTTCCATTTCGATGAGACTTTATTATTTGATTGTAGACTTACGCAATGGTGGAAACTACGTAAATACCGGGTTACGCGCACGTTTGCGTTAATAGAAACAGCTTACTGAAGAGCAAAGGGTTAGTTAGGGCGTGGCTTACTTTAATGTAATCACAACTAAAATACAAGACTTGCATGTAATTAAAACTTAAAATCCCAGATTTGCTTAAAGGGATATGAACGTGATCTTACCAGGGAGGCGGAAAAATATTGAGCCTTCAAGTATCATTATGGTCTCGCCCTGCATATAATTAATTAGGGATTATTCCGATCTGTCACCCTGCTTTGTCCCCTTAGAGGAACAGATCGGAAAAAAAAATTGTCCCCCTGTTAGCAACGAGAGGACAGTGGATAAAGTTGCTAACAGTGGGACAAATCAAACTTTTTTTCCGATCTGTTCCTCTAAGGGGACAAAGCAGGGTGACAGATCGGAATAATCCCTAATTTGCGAATACCCTCTAATTTTACATAAGTACAACGTCGTATTATTATTTTGGCTGATATTTCAAGTATAATTCGGAATCGTCAACCCCTTTTACATTTATTGCAATCCATCATCACATTTTCCGCGATTTTTTAAAATCTTTTACCACATATTAAAATAAGAGAAAGATAAAGACCAGTTGCAAAAACCTACAAATTAGCCGTAACATTACATGAATAAATAAAGGGGTAGCTCGTTTGCAAACATTTAAAACTTCAGGTCATATTCCCATTGCCCAAAGTATAGTACATCATCATCTGTCCAGCCTTTTCCCAACTATGTTAGAGTCGGCTTCCAGTCTACCCGGATGCAGCTGAATACCAGTATTTTACATGGAGCGACTTCCTATCTGACCTCCACAAGTTGTGGAGGTCGTATATCGTATTATATTACGGTCGGTATCATATTACCCAGTACAGTTACTGGGTTGTAGTCTGTACACCCCTTGATAAGACTGGTTGTCAGACTTTCGGGCTTCTGACGACCCGTAACGACTGTCAAAGATCCACGAATGAAAGCCGAGACCCGTTCGTGCTTTCCAAGGCACGAAGGGTCTTGGTATGTAAAGATAGAACGGTCCCCCATCCACAGACCAACTGCACCAAGCGTAGCTTAACCTGATCGATCGACTCGAGCGGCTGTTATTACTTAGCCACAAGCCCCTATTATTAAAGTCAATCAGTACGTTAACCCAAAATTACCCTTTCCTTTTTCAAATATGATTAAGGAACTAGGTTTCCTCAAAGGAAATGCGTACTCAGAACTGGCTTTTATAATGGAGATATTTCATAGAAACCCGCCTAACTGTTCAGTTCATTACAAAGGCTAGAACACATCATTGTGCAGTCCAACAGGCAGGCACAATGGCGACCCCCCGGATTTTGTCCTCGATGCAGTGTGTCCAGCGTTTACATGATGATTTAATACTTTGGCTCCGTGACCCTAGCATAAAGATGGGTCGGTTTAGATCTTGGGTGGTATAATAATAAATACTGAAATAATGTGTAAGGTGTGCGAGCCTCTTTTGAGTGATGATTCACATAAACGTCACTTCAGGAAATGTCTTGAGGATAGAAGCATTTTCTGGGTGTCAGTAAGCTTTACACGCTATCTTTTTGAAGAATTCTGGCGAATTAAAACAGTGCAGTTGTTACAAAAGAAATACAAGAACTAAAATGACCTCATTGTGAACTAAATTGACATGCTGCCTGTCTCCGTCTGCTGAACAAGCAACAATAGAAGTTGATCCAAATCATTTGTTGCTTGAATTTTATCGTACCTATGCCGCAGGAAAGAAACTTGCATCCTATAAATGGGGCTTAAAGCTCGATCTGTCATATTAACACCCTGATTCAGTGTTTACCACAAGATAATTCACCTCACCTCAAAAAACCACCCGCCACCCATATGCACACAAAGTTCACAATCCACATGGTGCGTCTAATCGCGTGCCTGCGCGCACGCAGCCTTGAATTAGTTACAGCGAATTTACGTGTCATGCCACTTACATGGTGTTTTGTATAGCAAACCTGTTTTGGTGTTCAGCGATTGGTTTTAGATGTTATTATACGTTTTGTTTTCACGGATACAGGTGTGTTTCAACCCGGAACTGGGAGATTAGTCTTTATGTGGATGGAAAGGTCGTGAACCTCTGTTTCGGTAATGTAAAGAGTGTCCATTGAGTTTCTTGTCCATTCTTCTGTTTAGAGATCAACGTTTTGGAGCGCTTCAACTTCGGACAGGGCAAAAATAATAATAATAACATTCCACGTACAACAATAGTCCTGCACCAACCGGGGGTTGTCCTTGGGAGCACTTGCAGTGCAGATAAGGATAATCGTCGGTTGGTGCCTCCTCATCTTTTAAAATGATCTAAGGGGTCTCTGCGAGTTGGCTTCGGCTCCTCGTACGCCTTCCAAAGGTCCGAGACCCCAGGGTCCCGAGAAATCTATGAATAATAATATCCCGGGACATTTCACACACGGTCATCTGATCCCAAACTAAGCATACACTACTTTTTTTTTGTAAATACATACTTATATAGATAATTACACCCTGACTCGGGACAAACATACATGTTCATGCACACAAATGTTTCTATTGGATGGGAATCGAACCCACGACCTGCGACATGATAGGCGGTATCTTAACCAACCACGCCAGCTGGCCTGTCAAAATGGTTGTTGATAGTATAAATTAAATAAATGTTTTTATGGTTGGTAACATCGAAATTGTAAACTAGGTACAGTACAGCTATTTTCTTAATGTCCCTCGGCAATCATCGCATTTCTGAATACAAACGAATGCTAAGTTCCATGTCCATCAATTATTAGATTTATCGTGTACCTATAATAATTTGAATTCAGAACTAAGTACTTTATTGTTGTTGAAATCAAAACAAAACAACAATAAAGTTCTTAGTTCTGAATTCAAATTATTATACACGATAAATCAAATAATTGATGGACATGGAAATTAGCATGCATTGGTTTGGATTGCCGAAGGACAATAAGAAAATAGTTGTTCTGTACCTACCTACTAACTATTTACACTAAGTACTAAATTAAATGACTAACTAACTAACTAACTATACAAATAAATACAAAAATAAAAGGACACCGCCTGTTTTCACCAAACCTTAAGTGACACTTAAATGAATCTCTAAATATTATTGCACTGTGCGATTTTCAACTCTCCGCGTTGTGAACCTAGCGTTGAAAATGCAACAGTGCCCTTTTATTTAGGGATTAATTTGTGTCACCTAGGGTTGGTGAAACAAGGCATTAAGCGTCCAAGTACTCGTCCGCATCGCTGTCATCCAGTAACGTGGCCAGAAGACCTGGCAATGCTGCCAGCATTCCAAAAATGCTGCCAGCATTGCCACGTTGAATGGCAATGCTAATTCTTTAATAATGTTTTTTTATGATTTCGTACCTCAAAGGGAAAAAACGGAACCCTTAGAGGATCACTCGTGTGTCTGTCTGTCCGTCTGTCACAGCCAATTTGCTCCAAATCTAATGGACTGATTAAGTTGAAATTTGGTACACGTATGAATTTCTGTGACCCAAACACGGACTTGGAAGGTAAATAAATGAATTTTGAATATAGAGGTAAATTTTTTGGGGCCTATAATTTTTTTGTATATTTAAAAAAAAATAACTGATATTTCAGGTGATGGTGACCTGCGGTTGATGACCCAAAAAAAGGCATCTAATAAATTTCTTTTTGTGTTATCAATTATCATGTTTAGGTATCGATACCCATTACGTCTACGGAGTTTTGCTAGCGAATTTTATTTGACCCTGTACATTGTGTTGTGTTTTCTCATTCGAGGCAAAGCAATGGAAACCGAGTCGATCGACGACTGTTGACTTTCGTTTATGTGAGAGCAGTGGTCGGGTTGGAGGGGCTTGTGGCTAAGTAATAACAGCAGCACGGGTCGATCAATCAGGTTAAGCTACGCTTGCTGCGGTTGGTCCGTGGATGGGTGACCATCTTTACATACCAAGACGCCTCCGGGCCCTGGAAAGCATGTTAAACCGTGGCCCTCCGATGTCATTCGAGGATCTTTGACAGATGAACCAACGGGTATCGTAACCCAGTAACTGAGTTGTGAAGGTTAGATAGACAGTCGCTCCATGTAAAATACTGGTATTCAGCTGCATCCGGTTAGACTGGAAGCTGACCCGAACATAATTGGGAAAAGGCTAGGCAGATGAATATTGTGTTGTTTATTGTGTCGAAGTAGTATTGTGTAATTTGTGTATTTATCTATGCTATTTTGCATTATTACTTATATAATATTGTTATTTACTTAATTATTATATATTTAAATTTTTTCGATATAGTTACTTTGTTTGCACACTGACATCCCAAAATGTCTCTCATTTTATTCAGTCCATCGAAAGTTTGTAAGAAACCGCTTTTGTGCATTATATTATTAACCGATTTCAAAAAAGGAGGAGGTTATTAGGTTCGTCTGTATTTTTTTTTTGTATCTTCCTAATATTCATCGGTACGTTCGTCAGTTGTGGACCGATTTTGAAAATTATTTTTTCTTTTGGTACCTAGAGTAAGGCGCGGTGATATTGGATAGTTTTCGAGTTAGCTTCGATAATACGTATGATGTTATAACACTTCCTGTCACTGATGTTTACCTAGCAAATAGTGATATACGAAAATAGTAAAGTTATTTTTCACTTTGTAGTGTTTTTTTTTTTTTTGTGTATCTAAGTATTTAGAAGTTGTGGTGTAGAACAAAGTGTTTAATAAATAATAATAAAGGTAGAATTTATAGAAGTTATAATAATATGAATTATTTTATTTAAGTAACAAGACTCATAGTGTTAGTAACAATACACTTACAAACTACGAGTAGGTATGTAGTAAAACATTAACACAGAAACACTTTGTGACGTCACTGCTGCAAGGTGACAGGCCCAGCCGATACCTTGCAGCAGTGCTTTACAGACGCACAATCTATCCTGCTTACTACCGAAGACGATGGATGCTGTCGGTGCTGCCCCGCACCCTACTAACCAGGGCCCCAAGTCTGCTATTTTTTATAAATTCGTCATTCCAACACGATCCCATTGTCATTTTGCTAAAAGTTCGTAATCTGCTAAATTCATAATGGTCGATCATTGGTAGGTCAGTGGTCTCGTAATAGAATCGTGGTACTGATTAAAGGAACTGTCAAAATTTTAGCAGATTACCGCATACGTCATAACGCTAATTATAAGATCTGTATTTTCACCTGTAGCAAACAATGAATAAATGAATTATGAATTATTATGAGTCAGCCTTTCATTTGTCATTATGTAAGAGATTACCATTTTAAGCCATTTCTTTCAATGGAGTGTCAGTGGTTGTCCATTGGAAAGTCATAATGACGCCATTATATTAGTACATTACAAAACTTGTCAAAATCAACAATTATGAAATCAATGATAGACCATTCTGACACTATTGAAATAACAGACTTGAGGCCCAGGGATGCGCACCACTTTCGCATCACAGCGTAGAAGCAGTCAACACGAGCTTCAGCAAACATCCCTGATGCGCTGCATTATCGGGGCAACCCTATCACCACCCTGAATGCATTATTGTATTTTTATGGTCCTTGTATGTGTAAAATTGTAATAGTTAATAATTAGCTCGTGGCTAAGTAATAACAGCCGCACGGGTCGATCCATCAGGTTAAGCTACGCTTGCCGGGGTTGGTCTGTGGATGGGTGACCATCTTTACATACCAAGACTCCTCCGTGCCTCGGAAAGCACGTTAAGCCGTTGGTCCCGGCTGTCATTCGTAGATCTTTGACAGTCGTTACTGGTCGTCAGAAGCCCGAAAGTCTGACAACCAGTCTTACCAAGGGGTATCGTATTACCCAGTAACTGGGTTGTGGAGGTCAGATAGGCAGTCGCTCCATGTAAAATACTGGTATTCAGCTGCATCCGGTTAGACTGGAAGCCGACCCCAACACAGTTGGGAAAAGGCTAGGCAGATGATGTATGTGTAAAATTGTAAAGCTTGACCAAGTAAAACGGGAGTCGAATTTCGTATGGGATCGGAAGTCGCGGTCGATAGCTGAAAAGTAAACAAAAGTCTCCAATTACATAACTCGAAACCCAAACCCCATAGAAGTAACGTTCAGGTGGCAACAAGACTAATATACGACTAATAAGTCAGCTGACAAGTCTACAATTAGCAATTAGCATAGAATGGCGACAGTTGCTTTCTATTAGAACGTTCATAGACTGTGTTTCATAATAACTGAATGCAAAGCTTAGATGTCATGGAGTTTGTATTGCTTCATGATACTTAATTAGGGATTCGGAATGTTGGATATGTGCAGTAGCTTGTAAGTCATAATTGTCCATAGTTAAACGAAAAGGATCTGACCCATTTTAATGGAGGTTGGATCCTTTTCGTTTAACTATGGACAATTGATGTAGGTAGTAATAACAGCCGCACGGGTCGATCCATCAGGTTAAGCTACGCTTGCCGGGGTTGGACTGTGGATGGGTGACCATTTTTTCATACAGAGATTCCTCCGTGCCTCGGAAAGTACGTTAAGCCGTTGGTCCCGGCTGTCATTCGTGGATCTTTGACAGTCGTTACGGGTCGTCAGAAGGCCGAAAGTCTGACAACCAGTCTTACCAAAGGGGTATCGTATTACCCAGTAACTGGGTTGTGGAGGTCAGATAGGCAGTCGCTCCATGTGAAATACTGGTATTCAGCTGCATCCGGTTAGACTGGAAGCCGACCCCAACATAGTTGGGAAAAGGCTAGGCAGATTGACCCTGCTACCAGGGGAAGTGAAAAGTTTTGACCCTAAGTACCTTCAAGTGTCATTATTGTCTCGCGATTTGCGAATACCCTCTTTAGTATAAGCATTATTATGCTTTTAGTAATTAATCCGTAAACATCATCAAGTCTCAGTCATCCGCGGCCCATCCCTACGGAATAGATTAAAAATCGATTGAGCGGTCTGCAAAAAGATTGATTTAAATGTCTAATCTTATTGGAAATGAAGTATAAATGGAGCCTAAATTATTGTCGACTTGCACAGTCACTCGCAGCTAACTTCCGAGCAGTGATTAAGTTTGAACCGAACTATACAATTCGTTTGCACCTTGTGTGTCGGGCACGTGTTGAAACATTTTTGTTTCATTGTTAATTTAAGTCTCCTTCAAACAGGCGCAACAGACGACACGAATCGCACGCGACGCTAAGGCACTACTCGTCGCGCGACATGCGGTGCCTTTTTGTCTCGTGCAAATCGCGTCGCCTGTCGTGCCTTTTTGTAGGAGCCTTTAATTGTCGCATTTTGAACTTAGCGAACCTTCGATCAGAAAAATGTTGAATCCGTAAAAACTCCATAGGTAACTCTGAAAGGATACACGGATGTGTATTTATAGATACTTTGATTAGTTTGATAGATTGAAAATAATAGTCACCAGAGCATTTTTGTTGTATGTACCAATCATTTTAAAACCTTTAATAAAATATCAAAAAAAGTACTATAAACATTCGTCAAATGAATCAATCTTAAGCGCTTCCAAATGTCTTTTATAATGCGCACAGCAAAAGAGTGGAACTCACTACCTGCGTCTGTGTTTCCGAACGTATACAACCCTAATCTCTTCAAAGTGAGAGTGAACAGGCTTCTTCTGGGTAAGCTCACTCCATCGTCGACTTTGTCTCTGTCACCTCTGACCTAGACTAGAGTCAAGAGCAAACCCATCACAAATAAAAAAAAAAAGCTTGAAGCTACCCTGATTATGCGAAAGTGAGTTTGTTTGTTTCTTACGCTTTCACGCTAAAACGGCTGAACGGATTTGGATGAAATTTGACACACAGGTAGCCTGGGACCTGGAGAAGAACATAGGCTACTTTTCATCCTGGATCGCAGACGAAGTCGCGAGCAACAGCTAGTCTAGTATGTTGTAAAAATAATGTGTTGACAAGAAGCCTTATATCAACATTCAATAAAAAAATCACTATTTTAATAATATTTATCCTCTGTTTCAGGTACGTAACTCAACAGTTATAAAGTGTTCAACCGAATCCTTCGAACAGTAAGTTAATAATTGTATGAATATTTTATTTTTAACCTAAATAACCACTAACCACATCTCCTTGTGAATAGACATTAATATTCGGCAAGCATGCACGGAATTTTGTGAAGAATTCCGTAGTACTGCAATTAGGTAATGTTTTTTTGAGATTTTGAACCTAACCTAAGCTCTTCTTACACAGTTAGGAAGAAATCGAGCATGTAACAAACACCTCCAGGTAATTCAAAGCAGTCTACGAGGGTTTTATGTTTATTACCCTTATGTATCAAACTTGGAATAAAAACTCTTTCATTTTGACAACGAGTAAAACAATTCATCAATTGCTGCTAAAACAATTCATCTGCCTGATTATGTTAATTTATTTATCTTATTTATTATGTAATGTACGACATAAATCCTCCTAGGACCCTCCTAGGTCCTTCTAGGACACAACACTAAAAAATATAGTATTTTTATTGTAAAATAACGTAATTCATCTAAAGTACTATTGTAAACAAGTCTTAATGATCGCACTACTTTATTTAAATCACCTAATCACACCCTGAGTGTACAAGAGGATTGCTTTCTTAATAAAAAAAGGATTTTCAATTATTTCAACATGTTCCAAAGAACCCTAAAAAACATTTTCCACGATTTGGAAATCAGGAAATTAAGGAGTTCATATCGCATTATTATCTACACATCTATTTCCTTCGCTTTATAGCTATATCACTAATTTTAAATGCTGCTACAATAGAACTTGATATACGAAACACAACCATATTACAATTGTTTTAAGAGCTATCAAACATATAAACAAAATTGTACAACTGAACAAATTACAATGCCGTATTTTAGTTACGCTATTAGAAACCTTAATACATTTTTGCTCACAATATAGCGATTGTTACACACGCAATTTAAATTTTAATCAAAAGGTTTTACAGTCTAAAATTGATTGATGGACTCACATAATAATATGAAGTATTACTGGTGTTACGACCATACTTATGAAGTGATCGATTAATTTCTTTGCAATTTATGATTGCCTGGTACTTGGACGCGTAACTTTGCCTACCCGAGTAGGGTTATATATTCGCTGATACCATAGTACCTACCTCAAGTAATTATGTAAAAGTAGTTAATATAATTTATGTTGTCATGAAAACAGTTATGTTAAGTATTTGCCGACATAACTGATTTAATTATAGTTACAGGTATGCCGCTTAATTAATTCAGTTACAGTATAAGTTTTTCAGATAGCGTGTTTTGAGCGCTCCATTTTTGTAGGAATTCGGCGAAGAAAGGCGATTAACTCTTCGTTTCAGCAACATTTAAAAGGAGCATTTAGATAGACTTTACCGAGTCTAGGTAAATGGTCCTTTTGCATGGTTCCGTACCTCAAAAGGAAAAAACGGAACCCTTATAGGATCACTCGTGTGTCTTTATGTTAGTCCGTCTGTCACAGCCAAGTTGCTCCGAATCTAATGGGCCGATTAAGTTGGGTCCATATATGTGTGACCCAAACATGGACGTGTAACGTAAATAAATGAATTTTGAATATGAGGGTCACTTTTGGGGGGCAAATAAGAAAATAAATAAAAAAAGTTTTGCAAACTCTACCGTGTGACATATCAAATGAAAGGGTGCTTACTGTGAGGGCCTTAAATTGTGTTTTTTTTTTTTTAATTTAAAGTTATTTAATAAAATAGACGAACATTGACCACCCCTATATATAGTTTCAGAAAACTACTGAGCCTATTTTTTTTTTAATAATTTAAATAGTTATATACCAATAGATTACAAGAAAACCTAAAAGAAGTCTATGCTCTTAAAATAACATGGTAAATCTCTCAATATTATGAGTACAAACTTACATTTGCAATTAGAATGTATGGGAGAACATGTTTTTCAACTACAATGTTAAGTTTGTTCTTGGGATAAATTCTACATTGTGCGTGATCCGACACGCACTTGCCCGGTTAAACTTTATGCTTTTCTTTTGTGATAACTTGTCGATAGGTATGTTTTTTTCTGCCTAAGGACATCATGAAACCACTACCCCTAATATTACTTACCTACCTATTTCATATCAGCAGCACTCAAATGATACTACACACATAATGAATCACCAAAACTTCGATACAAAAATCGATTAAAAAGCCGGCCATAATCGAATGAGATTCCAGCTAAATAGCCGTAAAATCACACTATTAACTTGGCATTGTCAGATCATTGTAAGATGACGATATTTTTCAAAACTTATGACGTCATTCGTCAGTGACGCGTTACCGTGACGGTCTCGCTCTAGTTGACGCGACTTTGAAAGCCGTACAGTGTCACTGCTTCGGATCGTGGTTTACCTATAGGATTGTACAAGGTGGTTTGAGACTGAAAGCAGATGGGCTTAGTTCATACTAACCCCTGGTATATTCATAAGGTTAGGCCACTTGACTGGGTATTACGTATACTCAACAATAAAATTCGAGATCAAAAATGGAAACGAAAGATGTTGCCAATTTAAAATAATTGCCTCAATTGTGTAGTTTTTTTAATATTTTTATAATATAGTTTTTAAAATTTTAGGCATATCTCGCCAAGGTAGCCCGCGAAATTCAAATTTTCTTACGTTTTTTTTTTTGCAATTTGCAAGTCAGTATTAGGTTGTATGTTTATCAAGTACGATTCGCGACTGTAACAAGTATGTATTTACAGAATTATAATAATTAAATTCAAGGTAAGTTGCGCAGAAAAACGTAACGCTTTTGAGTTAACGCTTGTATTATTTCACTCCTCTTTTCATTGTGGCCTTATATAAAAAAAAAAAATTATGGAGTAAACTGGTCCTTAGATCATGACTTTATGACACATTCTGGGGACAGGCGCACCCAACCCATCTCATAATCGATACGATCTTAATATACAAGAGCTGTATTGGTCAAGAATCCCAAATGGAGCAGATTGAATAAGTAGGGAACACTAACACGAAGAACCATGAAAAAGTAAATAATCATGCTGGTAAACTGTCTGCTTGTCATAGAATTAACCAAATAAACAAAACCTATACTTAGATCTAACGGACTTAGCTTAACAGGAACGTTCATTCACAACGTCGATCACAAAAAAAAAATCATCATTCAGTTCATCTGTAGACTTTACAATTAAAGCACAATACACCGGAAAATGCTCGAAAAAAAAAAACTTCTGGCCAATCTCGATCGGATACAGTAACTGGGCATCGAACCTGCGTCCGCTACATCTCCATCGAGATAAGGAACAATTGAATCAAAAGCTACTCGAGTATAGATTTTTATCTTGTAGATACAAAGTGTATGGAATTGCTCTGTGAATTTATGAAACCCTGGTAGGGGCAGGTGTTTTGGTACGGTTTGACGACCCTAATAATGTTTTCTCTGCAGTTTGTGCTAGATTTTTAGTTGTTAGAATAATAGGGTACAAACAAACAGGTAGGAGCTGACAAGATCTTTATAGTTAGCAGCTCTGTGAATTTATGAAGCCTTGGTACAAGCAGGTGTTTTGATGCAGTTTGGTGACCCTGGTAGTTGTTGTGTGAAGTTTTTCTGCCTGAATTTTCTACTAGAAAAATATAGTAGTTCTGCGAACAGTAGACCTAACGAGCACAAACTTTTTTGCAACAAATTATTATACCAATAAAGATATTTAAAACGAGATATTTCACATTTTTTTTTTTGTTTCAGTAACACCATCTGGTGACCTTTTTGTAAAATTAACATAATATTGGTTTTAAAGCCTCGGTTTATGGAATTCTGATAATTATTTTCAGAATTCTCTAGTTTTGTGATGATCCCAGAAGAAGGTGATCCCAGGTGCTCCATCAATCCCTACCTAGTAGTTAGGCAGATTCCACTGGCAGAAATCTAAAAGTGAGCAATTTATTTTCAATTGGAGTACCAACGAACTGACAGAGGAAAGCAAATTTTGCCAGACTTGAAGCAGAGACGCTTCTCGCTCAATAACTCTTCTTGCAGATTTGGAAGAATTGCTGACCTCCTCTAGTCGTGCAATTGAAAATTGATTCGTCCTGATTTGGCCAGAAACCGCTTTTCCCTTAGTAGTAAGTACGTTCATCGATTGCGGGAGAAAGGTAACTCACGTGTAAATTGAAACTCAATTGCTATCACGCATTCACGCTACGTCCGTCATGTGGGCGAAGCAAATCGGATGGAAGGACCAGGAAAATAGCTTGAAGAAAAATGGATTGAAAATGTCTCATCTAGCAACTCTTTAAAGACCATCGACCTAACAGTATTACGATCAATAGATAGTTTGTGTTGCAACATGTCAAGACAATAATATTTAGTTAACGGGCACCTAATAACCGTACGCCCTTAAGATTTACCGGTTCGACTAGTATTACGGATGACAGAGCGATTTCTTTTAGTAAACCGTTAAAACTGACAGGTTACCTACGGAAACACACCGGTTACGCAAGTGTTTTATATTTCCATGTGATCTGGGAACTGGGAACATGTTTGTGGAACTGTAAAATGTAGCCACATTATCATAGCTTAGTTATTGTGTAAGGAGCTCCGGTTGTGAGGTTTCTGGAAAAGTCTTCGGCAAGTTTCTGACTTGTGCCATTTTTGGACCTTTGGTCTGTTGATACTTACTTTTCATCGTCATTAGAAGTCGCTATGAACTAGTTGTTCTTTCGAAATTAGTTACTACTGTGTAACATTTCAGCAATAACTGAAAGACAATGTAAGCCATATCAATTTTTATATTCGTTCTAAAAAAAACTAGAACAAAACCATTTAAAATTACTAGGCTCTCATAAAAACAGCGTACTAGTTAGATAAAACGCTATCTGCGACATCCGGGTGTTTTCAGCCGACGGGGAACTGAGGCAACAATTACCTATCACGTGTGAACGTCCCACTGTTATGCTTTCCTGGTAATACGTGAACACTTTCTATGGTGGGTGTTGACTTTCCCTAGTGGCGATAAGTTATGTGACGTCATTGAATAAATCAGAGGGGAAACTCGAGCAAATGTGTTTACTATAATTTTTGAGAATTTCAATCGAAAATCGCGAATCTTGGAGTGTAGAGTATTGAATGCAATATCGTGATGGCCGGAAATAGTGTCCGAGTAGAGAATGCAGATACAAAATCTATAGAAATTAAGACATCTCAGACACGCTCAGTAAAACACTTTTCTTGTACTAAGTAACTTCCAAGTTTTAAATAAACCTTTAAGTAGATTTCATCTTCAGGACAGTCTTGTTACCTGACTTTGGAGCATTTAACATGTGCTGTCATATCTCGAACTTTCTGTGACGATCGAATAACATACCTAAGTCGAAAAATTTAAATCATCAATCCATAGATGAAGTCTTAGTAAGCATTATAGTAATCGAACGCCAATCACCATGGTCAATGATAGCTGTACTTTACCACTTGATTATTTTACCTTTCAAGTCACGACAGGTAGCACATGTCATGAGACAGACATGTAATTTTAAATACATTACGAGTTAAACATAAGATTGATGACTTAAGAAATGAATTACTCTTGTAAAAAAATTGTTTGCTCTCTTTCTAACCATCAAATTACTTCCCACTGCTGAAATCCTAGTCTTATTTTTCTTCGTCATTATTCAGCTCCTTCTTCGCTTCTTTCACTTGTCTGTATACTGCTTTCTGCGACCAGTCCTAAAAGTATGAATCCAGTTTATCCTGCCATCTACTATTGAGCCTGCTGCAAAGTTATAAGTACCCTTTTTTATTCCGTGTAAAAACCCTTGTGATTGGTTACCTTCTGTCTGGAAAAGGTGTACTTCCAGGAAGGTCAAAAGCCAGTTCCTGCAACATCATTAGCACAAGCCAATTTATTAGCGGTATATGCAAAATACTTTTATTAAACCGTTTCCGTACATAAAGACCAATTAAACGTATGTGGTTTGAAACAGAAAACCTTAGTGAAAGTGTATTTAAAACATGTTAAAAGTTTACTTTACGAAATGTTATCTCCTACATGGAACAAATGTAGGTTAAAAGTAAAACAATTACTTATATGGTAAGAAGACTAAACTCAATTGTTTTGTATGGATATCGGCCTTAGAGCCGAATTGACGGAACCGTTGTGACCAGTACGTAACCAGCTACGATAATTCCGCTTTGCAGTTTTAGAAAATAGACGCCATATTGAAATCGCGTCCAATTTTTTAACCGACTTCGAGAAAAGGAGGTTATTAATTTGACACGTATGTATGTAATATTATTGGAACTGCAATATATTCACATATTATGATCTATTAGGGGTTCCAAACAAATATACAAAATGTTATAGGTGTATGTATATTATGTACCTATGTTTGTCCACGCATTTTTCTGAAACTATCGGATCATGACAATTTTATTTTTATTGGCTTTCATTTACTTCAACTTAGGGAACAGTGCAAGCTTTATCAAAATCGGTTCAGTAGTTTTCAAGATAATAGACTAATACGTGTAAGTGTAACGGCCTGGCTTATTGATGCGAGCTAAGGGCCACACCCTCAAATGGAAAACATCTCAAGACCTTGGTCAAATTCTAGTGCAATATTTAGAACAAAACTATTAACTGCTTATTACAAACAAATATTCCAGTTTTTACTAAAAATAAAAACTAAAAATAGCGAAATAAAAAAAATAAAAAAAATCGACTTCAAAAAGAAATTAACTCAAAATCCGATCCTAAGACACCGACTTCAGAAATTAAAGCTATTTCATAATTTTGAGTTAATTTCTTTTTGATGTCGATTTAATTTTTATAAATCGTTTTTGTTTGTTTCACATTGATTTTTGCTAGCCTACGCTTTCCAATCCTGGACGAGGATTCCCTCCACTCCTTCCATCTTCTGCGAGCCCGCGCGTCCTCCTTCCATTTTTAACTGAACCTGTTCCTCCCCTATCTGCTTCGTGGCCTGCCGCGTCCCCGCTGCACATATTTTAGGTTTTACATTTGAGAAGCCACTTCTTTATAATTGCGAAATAATTTATAAACTAGACTGATATCTCCATGGACATTTATTTGTTTTCGTCTTCTTCGTAATCTCTCGGTGGCCCAGACACATACAGCCTGTCAGACATATACAGTCGGCCCAGAATTCAGTAGAGTCCATCAGTTCCTTTAACGTGCAGATAACAGTACATGCTGGACACGATATTAAGTGCCCCATTGTTTGTGATTTCTTAATGTTGGTCCTTTTACCCAAATACATTTGTTGGGTTTCTTTAGAATGTTCCAGATAAGTGCAGTTTTCAATTCAAACATCCTCACAGTATACCCGCTGTTACTTAAGAGGCCCACGAAGCATGCGTAGTTCATACAAATGAAATACCAAAATAATTTGTAAATCAAACATATTCTTAAGGTAGTGTGTATTTATTCCGATTGAATTACATAATATCTAGGTTCTCAAACATATATTTTGAAAGGACACTGATTTGAAGACGAGATATGAGGAATTTATAATTTCTATAGAAAACTTATTTTTCTCATATTTCCTGTTTAAATCAATGTTCTTTTTCAATATATATTTGGGAACCTAGATATTCTGTAATCTAATCGTAATAAATACACGCTACCTTTAGAATATGTTTGATTTACAAATTATTTGGGTATTTCGTTTGTATGAACTACGCATGTTCCGGGGGCATCTTAAATAATAATTCTCTCAAGACCTTGTAACAAACTGACCATGTACCTAAAAGAAGCACCATGTACCTAGTCGTGTCCCTACGTAATGTCACATGGTACTTAAACGGACGTAAAATGGCGGTATTGCCCATCCGGTGCGGTTGCGTAGTCATGCACTTGACGATGCGGTCAAGCAATTTATTTTAAAATTTTACCATTCAATCAATCAATCTGCCTAGACATATCCCAACATGTTGGTATCGGCTTCCAGTCTACCGGATGCAGCTGAATACCAGTATTTTACACAGAGCGACTGCCTATCTGACCTCCACTACCCAGTTACTGGGTAACATGATGGTAAGACGGTTGTCAGACTTTTGGACTTCTAACTACTCGTAACGACAGTCGAAGATCTACGAATGACAGCCGGGACTAACGGCTTAACGTGCTTTCCGAGGCACGAATGGGTCTCGATATTTATTGGATGGTCACCTATCCACAAAGCAACCGCGCGCGGCAAGCGTAGCATCGACCCGTGCGGATGTTATCATTTACCATTATTTGGATGAAAAAGATGGATGAAGAAGTATGGGCATCGGTGGCTTGTATTATATGTTTCTTTTATATGACAATTAATATTAGAAGAGTCATAGAAGGCAAGATACTCTTAGTATCAGTGACCAGCGATTAAGTCGCTTTTTGGAAGTTCGATACTGCGATAGTGCGACTTCACATTGCACGCCTTGATGATAAATTGTTCCAATATCGCATGTCAACCAATCAAAGATTCACCAAAACGCAATGTAGCATTGATGCAGTAGGAAAATTGCTGATCGCCGAATCTAAAAGTAGCACGTCTACTGTAGCCCTTATAAGGTACATATTATAGAATTATTTCACTGTTCATAACTGAATATATTTAAACTTCCTTCCATTGCGTGTAGTGGGGTAACGGCCTCGACTAAGTTGTAGGTCGTGGGTTCGAACTCAGGCAGGCGCTTTACTTTGTGTAAATAATTTCATCGTCACTGCTCTCAAAACGGTGAAGAAAAATTTCGAAGACATGTGACATCTACTCCCTACTCCCTCCCACCGAGAACTTCCTTCCATTCTAACCGCTACATGATTAGAGAGAACATTGTTATTTCTTCTAAGTTGTCAAAAGCTAAGTCAGAAACAGCCAGAAAGCAAGCCTGCAGGGTTCGCAGACTTCTTCATGATCGCCTTTTTACTGTAATATAGTACCTAAAGTCCGCTGCTTAGAATGTGGTCTTCGAGTACAGGGCCAGTGACAAATCTAGCCATGCCCATCCTTATATCAGGAATGTGGTAAATGCCATAGTTTAAGTAGGTTGAAATAATCTTTTAAGGAATTATGATTTTATAATCTCTTCGATTACCATACAGGTAGGTACCTCATATCCTTTAGCCAGTTTTTCACCTAAAGTTTTGAGATGGCTTAGCTAAATACCAACTTGCTGTGCTTGACTCAGTGGAACGCAGAGCTAAGAGGCTCATTGGCGACGTAAAACTGGTGGATGTCAAGCTTCACAGCTTGGTTCATCGCCGCAAAATTGGCTGCTTGTCTGTCTTCTAGAGTCCGCTCAGGAACTCCACAACCTCATCTCACCGGCCCCCTTCTACCATCGAACGTCTAAACGCATTGCAAGTTACCATAAGTTACCTAGTTGCCATTCCACCAATTCGCACTAAGCACTTCCCAACATCCTTCATAATACGCACGGCAAAAGAGTGGAACTCACTACCTGCGTCTGTGTTCCCAAACGCATACAACCCGAATCTCGTCAAAATGAGAGTGAACAGGCTTCTTCTGGGTAAGCTCGCTCCATCGTAGACTTTGTCTCTGTCACCTCTAACCTAGACTATAGTCAAGAGCAAACCGATCTCAAATAAAAAAAAATAAAAATAAAAAGTAGGCGATAAGTGTTGATCTAGCTAGATGTTTTCAGAATAAGTTCTAGCTTATACATACTTCAATAAAAGCGAACACACACCAGTCCACCGCCACCACCACTGATGATTCTGCTCCATTGCTTGTCGAGACTCCCGTACCTCGGAAAGCACGTGGTCTAGGCTGTCATTTCTAGATTTTTAACAGTCGTTAGTCAGAAGCCCGAATGTCTGACAACCAGTCTTACTAAGGGGTATCGTATTAGCCAGGATAGGCAGTAGCTCCATGTAAAATACTGGTATTCAGCTGCATCCGGTTAGACTGGAAGCCAACCCCAACATAGTTGGGATAAGGCTAGGCTAGGCAGAGGCAACTCGCATGAGATGATGATATAATATAAAATTGAAGCAGCTACAGTAATACCGACACCATCTCATTTAAAAGGTACATACGTATTTAGTAATACCAAGAATGATTACCTAAATACAAACATGCATAAACTTACGCCTTCTCCCCATGGGGGTAGGCAGAAACTTCAGAACGCCACCTGCTACGATACTTACAAACTCCTTTGGCTTACGTTCATATATAATAAACCACGTCACTTAAAAAGTATGACCACGTTTCTAACTTTCACAAGACTCTCAAAGACTTCGCAGGAACTCTCGCATATTGTGTCTGCTATTTAACATCCTTCACAACCCTAAAACACCTTCCTATTTGCGGGAACGCTTTTCTTATGCCCGTCCTTTTGATGTGCTTTGCAGGTCACATCTTAGAAACCTCCTAAAATTTCCTTCCCATTCCACTGACTTCTACTCCTACTCCTTCACTGTGCACGCGGTTCCGTTGTGGAATTCACTACCACCTGACATTAGGGACTGCCAAACTGTTGCAGTATTTAAAAGAAGAGTGAAAGAACACTATCTTTCCATTTCGTCATAGTTATTTTAGTGATATTTATTCTATTTATTTATCCTATGTATGTATTTAAGTATTTGTTATATGTTTTGTTAGCTTAGTGAATTGTTTTTTAGATTTTATGTATTTTTATTTTCTCTCTTATTCTTACACACGGTGTCTACATCTCTTTTTATCCTCTGTCCTATCGCAGGTATGCTGGAAGAGATTTCTTTAGAAATAAGCATCACCTTTGTACGTAATTTTCTGTTCCTTTATTCTTCTCTGTTTATTTGTGTGTACATAAATGGTTAAATAAATAAATAAATAATATATCTGGTCTGGTCATACGCACCTGACCTTTCTGAAGAACATCAGCAATAAGGTCAGTTCTAGGGCGTCCCCTTCCGGCGTATCCACTCACGTCTGCCTTGTAAATGATTTTTGTTAGTCGCCTTTCACTCATCCTTTCAATATGACCAATCCACCTAAGCATACTCTTTTCAAGTTATGTCACTACATCTTCTTTTCAACCGCACCCAAGGGAAAAAGGCGCAAGTTTATGTATGTACGTATGAAGCAGTTACAGTAATACTGACAGTGACCCATCTCATTTAGAAAGTACTCGTATTTAGTAATACCAAACATGAGTGTCTAAATATATCATTTTAATTATAAAACTCAGCACAATGATTGTGAAAGAATAAACGATCAATCATAGCGAATAATCTGTATTAAGTTTAAGTGTAGTCTAAGAGTCTGTGGATTGTTACGTTATCTCACCCACTTGGACTACTCGTGAATTGTCATTAGATTTATTACGATTGCGTGTTACACAATAAGGATTATTATTACTAGAAACACTTCTCGAGTTTATTGTAACTTTTTATGGTTTAATTTTACGGTATGTATTTTCAATCAATAAAATGTAAAAATCTGATAATTGAAATTGGATTTATAAACGTTTTTTAAAGTTAAAACAACGGACTTCCAAAAACACTACAAAGTGAAAAATAACTTTAATTTTGGAAGTCGGTGTCTTTGGTTTCGTATTTTCGTTTTTTGCCACCGACTTCCGTAATTTAAAAAAATAAATATATACAAGGCGTAACTTAAATAACGCACAACCTCTTGAGGGGTCATTGCACTCATCATTATGAACAACTTTTACGATAGGACCAAACCTGAAATCGCGAAAAAAAAAACAGCTGTTCCCCACATTTTGACGAATTATGCAAATATAAATGTAATGAACAGCTGATTATTTCGCGATTTCAGGTTTGGCCCCATAGTAAAAGTTGTTCATAATGATGACTACAATGACCCCTTAAAAGGTTGCACTGTTTACACTTACACCATGTAGAATCACACTTATTGTTCACATGTAAGTCGGTATTTGCTATTGTGCAAATAAGATTTGCTCGTGAAATCAACAAAATAATTCCATCAACGGTATCTTTCTAGATGGTAAGCGAAAATGCGGCTTAAACTAACACTTTTTATTCACTTTTACTTGTCTCATTACTATTTACTCCGCACCTCCATATCAGAAGATCTGTTTTATCTCGCGTCCGTGCCAACTAGCACTTCGTGTCACTATCTCCTAGACTACGTGCATTGCCAGTGAGCCAGCATCGGCATTAGGTATTCAAAACACACAGTGAAAGGCGAGCCGACCACAAACAGTTCAAGGTAGATATGTCAAGTTTGAACTATCAAACATACATAACTGTGCTTGGATTATGGACTTGAATATCCGTATTAATATTTCCGAGTTTTTAACCGACTTCAAAAAAGGAGATTCTCTATTCGACCCGTATGTATGTATGTTTGTATCTAAGTTTGTATTTCCACGATTTTCTCAAAAACTGATGAAACAATTGAGATGATTCTTTTTCTGGCGTGATCTACATACTTTCAGGAAGATTTTAGTATTTAATACATTAGGTAATTAAACTTATGTACGAAGTTATATACACAAATGTACGGTATCTCTGGCATTTCTAAGCGGATTTTTAACCAACTTCAAAAACGAGGTTCTGTTTTCGACCCGTATGTATGTATATGTATGTTTGTAAGTTTGTATGTCGTCCACGATTTTGTCAAAAACGAATGAACCAATTTTGATGATTCTTTCACTAACGTGGTCTACATACTCTCAGGAAGGTTTAAGTATATAATACATTAGGTAATTATTCTTAAATACGAAGTTATATGCATAAATTAAAGCGGATTTTGATGATTCATCGTTTCGTTCGTCTTGGGCATAAGTAATTGTATAGGAATTCAACTAAAAATGTAAAAATAAATTTACTTTAAAAAAGTAAACACCGACATCAAAAACCTAAAACGAATAAAATTACTTTCATAATAAAACTTAACAGCTTCTGAAGTCGGTGTCTTCAATTCTTCAATGCACCTTAGCTTGACACCGACTTCAGAAGCTGTTAAGTTTTGTTATGAAAGTAATTTTATAGGTATTTACTTTTTTAAAGTAATTTTTTTGTAAGTTACTATGTGAATTTGCCTAGATTTCATAAAGAATGTCAAAAGAATATGATAAAGTTTTTTTTTTTCTGAAGACTTATTGATGACGTTTATTTCTGAAATCTAGAGTCGTATTTTACAACCGATCTAGACGAAACTTGGTAAGTATACAGATTTTACAACTTCATATATATTTTTTGTCGTTGGAGATTTTTTATTGGAGGCTTCCTCCAAAAACGGGCTACTGGGTATCTCCGCCTTTCGTTCTTTTTTATCTGAGTAGTAGAACTTTAAGTTAGTCTCATAAAAATTTGGTAAAGATCTGATGAAAAAAAAAAACATGTTAAATATCCCGTTGTTGCAAAAAGTTTGTGCTCTCGAGTTTGTGTTTGCAGAACTACTAGTATGTATTTTCGTCTAAAATATCCTACAAGATGAAATAACCTATCAATTGATAAAGGACCAGACAGTCGTTCGAAACACATTTTATTTTTCCCGAATCACAATTACGTAACATTATATATTAGGTACTAGCGACTTCGTCTGCGATCCAGTATGAATAGTAGCCTGTGTCCTTCTCCAGGTCATGGTCTACCCATGTGCCAAATTGCATCCAAATCCGTTCAGCTGTTTTAGCGTGAAAGCGTAATCAACAAACAAACACACTTTCGGATTTTTTGTATTAGGTAGGATAGTTAGGAGGATGAAAAACCGGTCTATCGACAATCTAGAAGCCTAGACTCACAAAATGTATTATGTAGTTACTTAAATAAATAAATAAAAAACTCTTAAGAGGATTGTGAAGTGCCGATACGCGGCGCAAGTCTTGGAGGCAATTACCTACATTTCATACAATTATTTACATAAATATTGTTTCGGGAGATAACGTTTTCACCGCCTTAAACCTTTACGAAATGAAACAATTTTGGTTTCATTACATTTAGTACACCTTAATCTAGGTCTGTGCGTTTTTCTTTTTTAGTAATTCAATTAAATTTAATTTTAAAAAATAAAAACGTTCGAGGAAGTTTTTATGTCAAAAATAAAGATATTTAGATGCTAATAACTTATATTGTATGCAATATTTCTTTATAATAAAAACGTACGGACCTAGTTTTTCATTCTACCTACAGAATTTGCATCATGAAAGAAAAATCATGAAAATTAGACTATGATTGCGGGGAGAAAAACGTTATCGCTTTTTGTATGAAAATTTACAGCTTCACAATCCTCTTAACTTACTACTAAAGTTTCTATGATAATATAATTCGATCATGATTCGAAAGACACGTGGCGCCATCTATTATCATTAATCACGTTATTGTTGTTTTCCTCGGGAACAGTACTTTTTGCGGGATGACAGGTACCCTATGTCCATTTCTGTACACCAGACAACGTATATGCAAAATTTCATGATGATCGGTTCAGTGGTTTAGGCGTGAAAAGGTGACAAACAAACAAACAAACTTATATACTATTATACAGGGTTGTTGGTAAAACACCAACAACCTCTTAAGGGGCCATTGTACTCATCATTATGATCAACTTTTACTATGGGATCAAACCTGAAAGCGCGAAAAAAAACTGCTGTTCAGTACATTTATGTTCGCGTAATTCGTCAAAATGTACTGAACAGCAGATTTTTTTTTTTTGCGGTTTCAGATTTGGTCCCATAGTAAAAGTTGTTCACAATGATGAGTACAATGACCCCTTAAGAGGTTGCTGGTGTTTTACCAATAACCCTGTATATATTATTAAGGATTCTAAAAACTAAAACATTGTTCATCAATGTTTATTTTATCTACTGCTGCGCAGATTATACATTCATTGCCTGTCAGTAACACCATTAATATAGAAGCAGGTACTCAACCGCTATGTTAACTAATTAAAGTACTACATAACTAGTTTTGCGACGACTTCGGTTACTATCTTACTAACGTGACTATTCATTAGGTCAGTTTCGTATTGGTTGAAGATCTCTATCCTGAAAACCCAGAAGTAACAACTGTGTTTTATTTTAAATCAACTTGATATAAATGTGGGACATTTGCAGTGAACCACTTTTGACCTTTTCGACCTTATTATTAAGACAATAAGGTTAAATATACCCAATAGGTTCAGAGTACATAACGCCCTTTGTCCTTATAGGGCGTTTAGAAACGTGATGAATACAGTCAAACCATAACATATAATATATTAAAGAATTAGGCGAATTGATTTTTTTCCAACAGTAGCAGTGCAATTTCTTTTTTCAAAAAAAAAAAACTTCGCAGTCCTACACGCACATGTAACATAAGAACGAGGCTTCCATAAGCACTTAGAAATGTCGAGAGTTACACCATTTAGCAATTAGCTTGGGGCTTGGAGAGTGTCTCAAGAGCTGGCAGTCTAGTATACTAACCTCGCGTTAATTACTAGGGTAGCAGAGGTCACTGGAAGAATGTGTGTTATGTATGGAAAGTTTGCCTTTTGTAAATTAGGTACTTTCCTAGGATCATAGTAACGTGATTCTTTAGAGAAAATACAAAATATTGCAAAGACATACTGTTAGTTTTAAAGGGTAAGCAATAGAAACTTAATAATCGATTCTGGAATTACTGTCTTTAAAAGGTTACACATATATAATCACCACAAAGAACGAAGGTTAGGACAACTGTATCGAAATTCGAACCGCACCCTAACTGCGTAACATACTGTCAATCTGAATCTGAATCATTTTGAAACAAATTGTTAAACCATTAATTACTTCATATGTTCGAAAAATTTGTCTGCTCGACAACGTAAATAACGCAATCAGTGTTGTTGAACTGTCAAAATGAAACCGATTTCGATTGTCAGTGCGTTACGCAATTAGGGTGCAGATATGTATACGTCTATCTCTCTTGCTAACTGTACCAGTAATCAGCTATAATAACACTGTTTACACATACATAACAGGTACATGTAATACAATGTTGTTACACTCAAAGCTTACCATCACTTTCACACAATTACTGCTCAATGCTCATATTTTCCGTTAGATATTGATCGAAGTCAAACAATGGCGGCGATGCGTGGGCGTCGGTTTGCAACACCAACATAATCATATTTTGGTGTTATGTAACCAGGATGTGTTCTGAATGTGATGTTGTGAACTTCTTTATAGACATGATTGCCTGGTACCGTGATTCTTATCAAGATAGTTTGTTATGGTTTTTTTGATTTAGTAGTAAAGCACACAGGCATTTGTTAAGATTTTTGTCTCATCATGAAAGTTACTAAAATATTTTCTGTTTCGCTGTCTTTATTTATCGTTGCGGAATTTAATATTCTCCTGTCCTTATCCCAACTCCCAAGTTATTTCGGGTCGGCGCAACATAATCTTATTTCAAACATTTCTATCAGCCGTCAACTCATTAATCACTACTTTTCTACATCTTTCACAAGATTCATGTCATCCTTTCTTTTTTCTTCCTCTATTCCTGCTCTTTGAATATAAGTATTTTTTTTTTCACTCTAATCAGAACCAACATGTTAGCCCTGTCAGACTTCCTGGCCTGATTTATATTTGATCGCTGGAGATTGATATTCAAAGCGAAATTATTTCGGCTATTCATTTGACGCAAGCGTAGCCGTAGGCTCAGTCAAAAGCTTATGTCATAGACTCATAGTATGTTAATCTCTTGAGATATTAACATACACAGCTGTCTAATAACTTAAATTCTACATACGCCAGTTATTTCATGCCTAAATATGTGTCACATACTTACCAATGTACAGACGCCAGCACATCAAGCTACTACAATCTGTCAGATTTCTTTAATAGATTTTCGACTTTATTGCTAAAGCATTAGGTTCAATGTTGATTGGGAAAATCTGACAGTTTCGGGTAGGTTGACCTGCTGGCGTCTGTACTTAAAACACACCCAATAATTATTTTGGTCCCGTGTAACAAAATTCTTGGTAGCCCTTAAACTGTCTATCAAAATAAGTCAGTAACATAACTTTGATTTCCAAGACACATACACTAGTTATAATAATGCCAATACTTCTGTAGATACCTCTCGCTGCGCCTGAGACAATTCAAACTACACTTTACGTAGTAACACACTACAGGCAACAATTTCCAGCACCTTGGTATCCTACCATTAAGGTTGATTTTCGTAGATCAACTGACGTGCAGTTGAAAATGCGCGAACGTCGCTCAATATTTCGCAATCACTGCACTGCGCGCACGCGCGGATCATCGGGCGATTCGACGCGCCCATACCAAATGACAGATACAGTTTATTGTTTCGATATAAAGGTATGTAGGTTTTAGATCGGTAGAATTGGTCCGTATAGAATTGTTGAGTGATCATTATTTTTGTGACAGGAACACATCTATTCTGAAAAATGGCGATCGTTTTCAAAGTGTTTCGTATTTCTACCACGACATTCAACAGGAATGATTTAATAAAGCTTTTCGGTAGCATATATCAGTCCTATACATTTTTAACGTTTTCATCATTGTTCTCGCCGACAGAATGTCACTTTGTCGAGGCTGGTAAACGACTAGCCCTATCTAGTCTGTCGAAAAAAATGACTGAAGAGATTAAGGAGATACTAGTGTCCACTTTTCTGCTTATAACCACAAACGATTACTGCAGTGATTATCCTATTGTTATCGTCCATTGTTTTACCTTGTGTCAGTAGTCTTCTTCCCCTCGACTCCAAAGCACCAAAGATTTTGAATACAAGAAAAAAGTATTACATAATACATATCTATGTTTACTTGTTCATACATAGGTACGTCCGTTAACCCGGATCCCAGATGGATCAACTTTACTAATATTTATATTATCGACATATCGTAGATTGAAGAGATATGATCAAGAAAAAGTCAAGCAACATTTACTCAGGACTGTTGACGCAAACAGTGATAGCAAAAGTAATGTCTACGAGTGCCCTCATAATAAGAAGTCATTTAAGTAAATACTCAAACAGAATAAATATTGATACTGATAGGCAGTATCCTGATCACCAGCTATCAGCAGCTTAAGCACACGATGACAGGAATAGGAAACACCCGACTAACAGTGAAGAAAAACATCATGAAGAGCGTGAGGAAACTTGGACCTTTCTTAAGCCGATTTTACAGAAACAATGAAAAAGCTATTGTGTCTCGCGTAGATCTGCGCTTCATACGACTGGTTAATCAACTCAATCTATCGCAGTCCCAGTCACAACGTTCCGTCTCCGTATGGAAGAGGAAGAAGGAAAGACAGAGGAAGAGTGGAAGAGAGTGGAGAGAGGAAGAATGTGGTTGCCTCTTGTAGAGGCACATGAAAATAATAACAAGCTGGTGTTATTAGTGGAAAGGTATCCAAAATCGAAAGTACGTTTAATATTTAGAAGAATGTATCAAAACAAACATGGTTTTATGAAACAAAAAGTTAAACTGATTGACCTACAACTGAAAGCCATCAATAAAGAACAATGAGATTATATTTTATGTACGTAGACATGTCTAACATTTGTTTAACATGATAATGTACACGACACACCTACTTGTCTGAATCATAGCGAACACGAATATGCATAACTCTTGAGTACACCAATGCTTATGTAATGTTTAGTACCTCGTCGACGAAGCTCTGCTCGGGTGAAAATAGACAAAACGAATTTTCCCAGATATGAGTCCTTGCTAAATCGATTTTTCGCCCCCGTAAACACCTACATTGCAACTTTAATCGAAATCGTTAGAGCCGTTTTCGAGAACGTGATTACAAATATACAAATTACAAATATTGCTTCTTTAACGAATGAATTTTGAACACAATATACAACTGTGTAAAATTAAAAGACTATATGAAATTTCCTCTTCCGAGAGTGACAGGCGTCCAGTGCCTGTACCCAGAATGATGGATCTTCAAATTCCCATAAAGTCAAGTTTATTAAATCTTGACGGCGATAATTGCTTAGTTCATGAGGGGTTATCTATGGTTCTTCTCTAAATACTCTCACATGGTGCAGCAACAACTCTTTTCATATACATTGTTGATGGTAACAAGATAACTGTTACTGAACTATTTTGCGAAAGATGTTCGAGCTATGGTAACTACTCCCATAGTCTGTCGATGACGATAGTAAATAAGTTAGTAGATAATGTAATAACGACAATCCTTGGATCTGTGTTAAGTAATACCTAAACGATCATTCGTAACATAGACAACATACCATCTATAACAAAAACGAGTAGATCAGTAAAGACAATGTGCAACGAAATGAAACATTCAAACATAGTTTGTATTATAATGTTACATCATATAGTAAAGATCATTTATCAAGAAGTATTGATCCATAATAATTGTGGGCAAAGATTATGTATGTTATGGTTTATAGAGAGGTAATAATGTATCTAATGTTTCTGCCTAACGCCTGAGAGATGACAATCAAAAAGCAGGTCCCGGCGTTGCTACGTAAAAACCCGTTTAGTAACTTCAAATGTATCGAAAAATAATTTATTATTTTATTTATTTTATTGTGTTTGGTTGGCTTACAACGTACAATACAAAAGTCAGTAATAGTGAGGTTATTCATGACAAGCCAATTACAAACCTCCATAGTTAGCAATAGAGTATTGTTGTACAGGTTTGGAAATCCTAAGGTTTCGTCTGCATTGTCATCATCGTCATCAAGTGGAATTATTTCAGAAAGTATCGCTTTCTCTTAATTTACCTCAAGTTTTTTCCTATCGGGGTGATACACTTTGAGCAAAATCTTGTAATATTACCAATCTACTTTTGGGTCTCTTAGGATTGTTTTGCTGAAACAGTTTACGGGAGGCCGTGAAAAAGAAGGACTTCTTCGTCGTGTGCAAATACATTGATTATTAGTATCAAAATTACGTATCTCCATTTACCATTATCTTTGTCCATTATTATTATTATTCCTCCAGCGAAGCATACATCAGGGCTATTGTTTACATCGTACAATCGTACGACGTGCGTGCGTAACATTGATGGGTACGGCTTACAACCTAATATTATAAATGCGAAAGTAAGTTTGTTTGTTTGTTTGTTACCGTTTCACGCCTAAACCACTGAACCGTTCATCCTGAAATTCTGCATATACGTTGTCAGGTGTACAGACACGGACATAGGGTACCTTTCGTCCCGAAAAAAGCACTGTTCCCGAATATAACAACAATAAAGTTCTTATGATAATAGATGGCGCCACGTGTCTTTCAAATCATGATTGAATTATAGAAACTTCAGTAGTGTGTTTAAAGTTTTTTTTTTAAATTAAAATACCTAATACATTTTGTGAGTGTCGATAGACCGGTTTTTCGTCTCCCTAACTAATATTATAAATGCGAAAGTGTTTGTTTGTTTGTTAATTACGCTTTCACGCTAAAACGGCTGAACGGATTTGGATACAATTTGGCACTTGGGTAGACCAAGACCTCGAAAAGGACATAGACTATTCATCCTGATACTATTCATCCTGGGTCGCAGACGAAGTCGCGGGCAACAGCTAGTCCGTCATAATCTTAACTTACGTCCATCTGTCTTATCTCATCATCATCTTACCTTTTGACATATTATTATACGACTGCTATTGTGTTTGATGGTAAATATTTGAATAAAGATTTTGTTACCTACATTATACATTTCCCTTCATTTTCTAAAGAATATTTTTCGTTGTCTGTGATTCTCTCTCTTTTGCTACCCGATTCGATGGAGACATTTCTTAGGCAACTTTGAAAAGAACTATCCTAAGAATTCTCTTTAAGCTTGACAGGATTTAGTTATTTTAAAAGAAATATGCTAACACCTAAGCACCCTACCGAAGCATATTAAATAGTTATATTTACACTAGGTAACTATCAAATACAAAAACAAAAGGACACTTATGGCCGATTCCTATAACTTACGGTCCGTTATTGGTTAAAATTAGGACTCTTGTATATTTACCAATAATTAAGCAAATACTCAGCAAAGCTCATAGTTTTGTATAGCAGACGTAGACTCTCCCATATTGAAGCCGTCACCTCCTGAAGCCATCACCTCCTTCTGGCGAAGAGGCAATCTTTACGCCCTTACGCCCCTAGTCGCCGCAGGAGACGCCCTGGGTGTCGGGAATTGAAGCTGATTCCCGGCCACCGTAGGCGCATGCTTGCGCGTCTGGTCCTTACCGGACGGCGAGCTACCCATTGCTCGACGTCCGGTAAGGACAGTAAAAGTCTGACACTGCAAAAAAAGCTACCATTGGTAAGCAAAACGGTTCGTTTTCGTTTATAGGAACTGAACATTAGACGTGGAAGTACTCTTCCACATCACTGTCATCCGGAATTGTGTCCAGAAGAATGGCAGCTATAATAAAATATCAGTTTCTGTCTCAAATAATATATACAATCATGGGCACAATTGTCTAGGAAAATCCTTCTTGTATGTTGAATTATTTCTATATCGATACAGCATTTTGCCGTTTGAACTTTTGCATCTAGGTGTACTAATCTTTGTCCAACGTATCAACCAGCCAACCGTGAACATAGTCTATTGTTTACATGCAACGTGGTCTATGGATGATCATTAACATACATGGGTGCGTTTTATATTCTATACTATTAAATGACCATTATTTGTATATACCGGTGACTTTTTTCACCGTCTTGAAAAAAATAAGGTATAATAGGTGAACGGAGTAGAAGCCTATGGCATACCTAGTTCTTTTTAATTAATAATATCTAAATTCAAATCATACGTGCGTGATTTGAAATTGAATTTTAATAAAAATTTTTACGATCTATGAAGTTTTTTTCAAAATTTCTGTTTTTATTGTTCTAGTTTACTTCAAACGTGTAGTGTTTATTGATAGAGCAGTTTCTGTCTAAGCTATTGAAAGAACAAAAAAAAACTAGGTATGCCATAGACTTCTACTCCGTTCACATAAATTGTACCCTATGTTTTTTCAAGACGGTAAAAAAATCATCCAGTATTTATACAACTACTGGATATATTTTTTTTACCGTCTTTAATCACGTTCTCGACCTAGCTAGATCACTTATCTGGAAAAAATGGGTTTTCTCTATTATCATCAGAGCAGAGCTCGGTCGCCCAGGGGCGACATGATGATCGTCTTGAATGTTACTTTCTGTCACAAAAAAAAAATCTAAAAAATATACACTACAAAAGAGTTATGTATATTTGAAGCTTCACCGGCAGAAAACTCTAAATATTACCAAAACAAAATAACTCGAAAACTACAAAAAATCGCGGAACATACATTGGGTTATTTTCGATTTTTTCTCATACCCCCCATGGGTATGAGAAATTTATATTTTTCTTTTTGACGTCACTATTTGAACCACCGTGTATAAAAAGAGCGTTGCAAAAAAGTATCCAACGAGTTTCCATTTCAACTCCTTACTTTGAAAGATTTCAACACGAGGTAGCGCTCTATGGTTTGGTTTCCTTTACGTGAAATTAGTTAAAGTATTTTAATTTTAAACAAGTACCTAGGGAAATGTAAATAGCTAGTAAATACCTAGGGAAATGGCTAGCGCGTAGATCCATATCCGTGCTTGAGATACTGGTCATCAACATCATCATTTTGCAGCCTTGTTGCATCCACTGTTGTGTATAAGCCTTCTCCCTTTTGTGCCATGCTTCCCTGGTGTGTGCGTGTCTCATCCAGCTCTTCCTCGCGATCTTTTGGTAATGGGAAATACTGCGGTGCTTTTAAGAAATCCTCTCAGTAAAATATTTAATTCACCCAGACTCTCATCTCCATATAATGCCATCTGAATGCCAAAGTTCGTTGTCTCGGCCGCTTTCCCGCCGAAAGGATTAGTATTCTCTGTTCGTCCATTTGAGACAGATTTAACTGCTTAACATTCACTTTCCAAGAAAATAGGAACAAGTTTGTTTGTGCCGAGGTAGGTACAGACGGCTACAAATCAAGCTATGCATTTTCAGTATAAGCTGACCTCTCATTGTACAGAAATCCTATACAATGCGATATCAACTTATACTGGAAATGTACCTATATCTTGATATGTAGCCGTATGTAGGTACTATAAATATATGAGAAGGATATCTGAAACTAAAAGCTCGTTTTGAATTTAACCTATTCCAAGATGGTGGATCTCAGATGGAACTGTCAAAATCATCATCATCATCCACAGCCCGACTTTACCTACTCCTGGACATAGGCTTTTCTTTTCTTGTGCCAATCCCCACGCTCCTCTGCCAGCCTCATCCAGGTTTTGCCCGCGATAACAATAATGTCGTCCACCCATCTCGCCGCCGACGACCGATATCTCGTCTTCCAGTCCTTGGGCGCCACTCTGTCACAGCTTTACTCCACCTGTCATTACTGCGCCAGGTGTCCTGCCCAACTCCATTTGAGTTCCATCCTAACTAATACTATAAATGCCAAAGTGAGTTTGTTTGTGTATTACGCTTTTATGCTAAAACGTCTGAACCGATTTGGATGAAATCTGGCACCAAACCTCTAAACCATGACCTGGAGAAGGACATAAGCTACTTTTTATCCTGGATCGTAGACGAAGCCGAGAGCAATAGCTAGTAAGAATATAAAGGACAAATACTAATAAAGGTAATGAACGTCTTAAAAACAAATGAAGCAATAGAAGTACAAAAACCGCAAAAACACAGAATCCTATAATTATGTTACAATCAATCAATGAAATGTCAAAAGAAAATGTTTACAATAGCATAAACAAAAGCATAGTAGCAACAGGTTGTTTTGACAACAATTGAAAGGACAGAATTTTGCAATAGTTACGCAATCGGTTTTGATTGCAAATTGCATGATTAGATCGAGACCGAGACGAATCCGTAATGAGAATGATTTTTCATTAAATTGATATTATTTTATCATCTTGTACATACAAATATTTTGTAATATCCCTCGTATTATTAGACCTACATACCGACAGCAATATGAGTCCTCGTTACAGAATTGGCGTAGTACCTACGTCTTCTTCTTCCATATATCTCTGTAGTCGTGATCTCAGAGTTCATTTCCTTTTTCGCCATATCATCTTTCACGCAATGCTTTCATCTATCTATTCTCTATTCTTATCGTCATCTCTATTCATCATTCACTTAAAGCTTCTCTTGTCACATTTAGCTCATTCCTTCTCGTCGCGTGTTTACTCACAAAAATAGTCGTACCCACTCGTCCTGTCAGCATGTAATTATAATGATATTATCGAATCGAAATTATCAAACTATCAAACCGTGCTTATTCACCTTGGTGTCGCGCGAGATTTGCATCGCGTGTCGCGCCTCTGTAAGAGTTTTCAATCATAGTAAAATATGAATATTTTACCACTACCAGTGATTTGCAATCGTTTTGGTTCATTATGGAAACATTCCGAATAAGGTATCAGTTTCCATTTCAACTCAGAATAATAAAGTGACCTTCATTGTATAATTTAGGTTTCAAATCCGATATAAACTCACCGATAAGATAGATAACAGGGCCTAACAATTCTGCTAATTACACAACAAAACTTAACAACCCTAAACTCTAAACCAAACGTAATAGGATTCCAAATCCAACACCCAAACAAACGCCTAAAGGCGTTCGTTATTACAAATTCAAACAATAAAATCATTTTATATGTTGTAAACACAAACTTTATTCATCAGAAAAGCAGGTATATAAACCGAAGCGCGCCTTATCTACCTAGCATGATATTTAGGCGTTCAGCCTACAACGAGCTGGATTTCATTCTATTTTCCAAGAATTATTCGCTCAAATATTCTTGACACCCCCAAGCGACTTTAAACCTTGTTTAAAGCGAGAATAAAGGTGGGTTTAGGTTGGGTATCGTAGAGAAAGCTCTGATGTACGTTTGTTCTATTGATAACCAAGCTTCCCGGTCTGTGAGATGCAAATTATTATCACCACGGTGACCCGGCTCCGAAGTGGGCGTACCGTTGTGTAATAGTTATTTATTATCATCATATTTGTGTCGAGAACAAGAGATCGTTGTGTTGGCACTGTTGGCAGTTGTCCTTTATGGGCCAGATAATGACAGAAAATACGAAAGAATTTGGAGGACGTTTGAATGATTTTTGGGGTTCCGTACCTCAAAAGGAAAAAACGGAATCCTTATAGGATCACTCGTGTGTCTGTCTGTCTGTCCCTCTGTCTGCTCTGAATCTAATGAACCGATTAAGTTGAAATTTGGTACACTTATGTATTTCTGTGACCCAAACACGGACGTGTAACTTAAATAAACAAATTTTGAATATGGAGGTCAACTTTGGGAGGCAAATAAGAGAATTAAAAAAAAAGTTTTGCAATCTGTACCGTGTGACATATCAAATGAAAGGGCTTACTGCGAGGGTCTCAAATATATATATGTATTTTTTTTTTACAATTTTAATATAAAGCGTTTTAAAGTTATTTAAGAAAATAGACGAAAATTAACCATTCCCCCCTTATCTCCGAAAGTACTCAGCCTAAAATTTTGAAAAAAATACAGAAAATAGTTCAATACCTATAGATTACAGGAAACCCTATAAGAAGTCGATGGTCTTAAAACAACATGGTAAATCTCTCAATATTCTGCGTACAAACTTACATTTGTCCGTAGTTAACAAAAAGGATCCAACCCACATTAGGTGTAATGTGGGTTGGAATGTATGGGAGAACATGTTTTTCAACTACAATGTTAAGTTTGTTCTTGGGATAAATTCATCCCAACTACGGAACCCTTCATTGTGCGTGGTCCGACATGTACTTTACCGGTTTTTTATGGACGAGTGAGAGTGAGAGTGACTTTTGGATTTGAATGGAGCATCCTTTTTTAAATGGGGAATTTACGAGTTTGTCGGTAAGCTCGACTGCTGAGCGTGTTCCTGAGTTCGATCTGCGGGTTGGGTAAAGTGTTGTTTTTATTAGAGTTTTTCTTTTAGAAATAGCTCGGTGGCAGCCCGGAGTTAACTTGCTTGGGCCGACTAATGGCAATTGGCTCGCTCACCGAACTACTAAAATAACTGGCGAATGGTCTGTGTACACCTTTGGCTGTTACATTGTAGGAAGGGTACTGTTTCAGGAAATACCTCCTAGTATTTCCTGCAAGATGGTTCACAGTCGCATACTACGACCCGACTGACTATTTAAAGGATTCATTCGTCTGCTATAAAAACGAAGAAATAATATAAATTTAATTTTTCTTTTTAAAATACTTCAGAGTAAAATAGACTGCCCCCCGTTGTTACGCTAATTTAATTTTAACCTACCCCACAACTATCCGCGTCACTCTATAAAACTATTACCAGGATCCAACTCCCCCATCCTCAGAATCTGCAGGCTTCTTAATAATTGCGATGAATCAATAGATATTTTTTCCACAACACTTCAAAAATTCAAGCGCCAAGTCCATCAAAACTAACCACCATATTGTCTTTTTTCTTTTCTTTTATGTCATCTTTGTATTTACTGTATTTCTAAAGCCACCCATTGTCGTTGCAAGTGTTATTTCTGCACTGTTATTGTATATTTTTTTTATGTTATAATTTTGTTATTTTTTGTATGCTGTGTCTATCGCATCATATTATACACTATGCTTGTATCATGTTGCTTGTGTTAGTAAAATAAACGGTGTGACAATTGTAGATAGGCCAATAAATAAATAAATAAAATGGATTCGTAAAATGCCGCTTTTCTGCTTTGGTTGACAACGCAGAAAAGCTATTGATGGAAGCCGCATAATTGGAATTATTTTCCACGTCAACTTAATTCCAAGGGATACGCCGGGATAAACTTATAAACACACATATCCCGAGGCGATTTACCTACCTTCTCACTACTGTATAACCAACACTGCCTAATCTAGAGAGCAAAAGGAGGTAATTTAATCGCAGCATCTACGACGATACGATGACCTTGGTTTGGTTTTGTTCTGTGACTTCGAGTTACGACTACATGTACGGCTATATGTAAGTGGGCACGCTCTTTATTACTGGAGGCTTTTATTTAGGTTTAAAGTTCTGCTTACGTTTTTAGTATTGTATTTTTGTTTCTGCTTGAGTAGGTATAGTTTTCGATTTTTTTCTTCTTTTTTTTGGTATATTGGCGTGTGCTAGCTGACTTATTGCAAATAATTAAATTAAATTTAATGTTTGTGTTGCGTAATGTACTTAGATACATTATTTTGCGCAGTGTTGTGTAGATTTTTTTGTTTTACTGAACAGACAGCTGTGCTGCTGGGTAGTTTGTTGCGCCACTTCTTCTCCTCAGCTAAAGCACTAGGAAGTGGTAAGGTGGTTAAGTGGTGAAGGGCGGGCGTTGGGGGACTGTCTTATGTAATTTTGACGTTCAAAAAGTGCTGATTCTCAGCCTAGTTTGAATAAATGACTTTTGACTTTTGACACGCTGATTCTTTTCATGTAGGTGCAAATTATTGTACATATTATTATCAATAGAAAGTAATTTCGGGTAAAGTTCCCAAGCTTTAAAAATAAACGAATATTTGAGTGTTCAAACTATGCATATTTATCAACCGTCCACTAATAAACCATGAGAACGCATATCATTGCATCCATTGCTTCTCGACCGGTAGCGTTTATGAGTACCGTACATTCTTTTGTCAACAACCGTTGCTTATCATTGACCACAGATATGAGTAAATATATGCGACAGAGACTGAACCCCATAACGTTGTGATGCGATACATTTTTATTGTAAGTTGTATTAGCGTAACGGTTGCCTGCGGTTTTACTGCCAAGGAAAACATGTACCCAAATAAAGAAATATCCTTTGTGTTATTCCGGGATACTTATGTTCTCTCTGTGTGCCTAATTTCACTCATATCTGTTCTGTCATTTATGAGTGATTGAAGAAGAAAAAATTGTACAAACTTACACATTTATACAACGTAAGAATCGGTAGTAGTGGTGAAACCGTATTCGGTTTCAACAAGTATATCGCAGCAAAAGAATTAATACTAGTCTGGCAATACTTTTGGATACCTTCCCAAATTGTGTATCTACTCGTACAGTCCTTTCAAAGAATAGAATAGAATTATTTGCTTCACAAATTTTACCTCTGACCAAGCAGCAGCCCACCAGCAATCTTATTGTAATAAGGTTAAAAACCTATTTAATTTTGACAGTAACGCAAAATGAGAGGTAAAATAAATAAAACAACTGCAGTTGTACGGGTGTTCCTTTCGCATCGCGATTGTAAAGCTTGGTCTCTGTTGTATAATTTACTCTGTAACTCAAGCACGATTGCATTCAAGTGCTAAACGTATATGTGCATACGATCTGTCTCATGCACGTAATCGATGAATTTCTTCATGCATATTTGTTTGGAAACACACGGGAAGCGGTAATGGGCGTTACTGAGGAATCGTTTTTAATATTGCGGAATGTATAGGATGATTGGTAATAATTAGTGACCGATACATAAACACGTAATTGAACTCATGATAGCAAACAACTTTTACTATGAGACCAAATCTGAATTCACGAAAAAAAATCAGCTGAAATAGAAATTAGAAAAAACCTAGGTATGTTGCATAGCTTGCCATAATCCTACTAGTCCTCCTAATATTATAAATGTGAAAGATTGTATGTTTACTCAATCTTGCAAAAACGGCTGAACGGATTTGGAAGGCACACAGATAGTTTATAACCTAGATTAACATATGGGATACTTTTTATCCCAGTAGTACGTTTCTATGGGATAATTTCCGACAACCACGCGGGTGATGCCGCTGGCAAAAGCTAGTATAGACACCAGCAGGTCAAGCTACCCGAAACTGTCAAATTTTCCCAATCAAACTTGAACCTAATACTTTAGCGATAAAGTTGAAAATCTATTAAAGAAATTGGACAGATTGTAGTAGCTTGATGTGCTGGCGTCTGTACATACATAAAAATCTTTAAACGTTAGCAATAGTATTCTACGACTGTTCAACGAGACATTTTTATAACAGCTAAAGCAACATAAAGCTGGATCTAATGATCCCTAAGAAATACCTGGAACGGAGGGGAATGGATGCATTCATGCCACTTAACGTTTTATTAGTCATCGGAACCCTTAATGAGTCTATCGTTAAATAGTTTAAACTTTAACAGATATCTTATCTGAGAATGTCATTTAATTATTGAACACTGATTTTAAAAAAAGAAACATATTCTGCATTCTATTTATATCTAGACAAATAGATAGGTAATATTAGAAATAATAAATAATAAAAATTTGTAATATTGATAGGTTATATTGGTAATATTGAATTTAGCAGATATTATCACGCAAGCCAGTATTTTTAACAAATTCTGAGGTATTGCTACCAGACTTAATCTGTGGTTTGCTAAAGGGCTCTAAACTCGCCACAAAATAATAGGTCCGTTTTGATAGCCCATATCGTTTCATATGCCAAAGAGAGACAAACATAGCGGGACAAAGAGAGACACCCTCATGTCAAAACGGACCTATTATTTTGTGGCGAGTTTAGGAGTAGATTCCCTTGAAAAAAAAACTTTATCCTTAGAAATAGAAATCATTTATTGGCTTATTATGTATGTATACCTACAGATAAGATGGAATTTATATAAATAGTGGCGATACATCATTCAACAAACGCAGCGTGTCATCACAAAGTATCTTCCCGAATATTTACCTACAAGCAGTTCTTCATGTCAACAACGAAATGAATACACGATATTACTCAATCCAATCTTTGTTAGCAGAAGTGGGCGACTAAAACTCATCCGATCTTCACTACTGTTATGTGTTCCTGGTATGTACACTCTCCACAGCAGTCAAGTTTTGTTTCAGATCTACAGGGTTATTGGTAAAACACTAACAACCTCTTAAGGGGTCATTGTACTCATCATTATGAACAACTTTTAACTGTCTGTGGATGGGTGACCATCTTTTCATACCGAGACTCCTCCGTGCCCCGGAAAGCACGTTAAGCCGTTGGTCCCGGCTGTCATTCGTGGATCTTTGACAGTCCTTACGGGTCGCCAGAAGCCCGAAAATCTGACAACCAGTCTTACCAAGGGGTATCGTATTACTCAGTAACTGGGTTGTGGACGTCAGATGGCAGTCGCTCCATGTAAAATACTGGTATTCAGCTGCATCCGGTTAGCCGACCCCAACAATGTTGGGAAAAGGCTAGGTAGATTTGATGCTTTATTTATTACTTACAAAACTGATCGCGGATGGCCGAAGAAGAAAAATCACATTACTTGTTAACGGGATGAAATCGGTGTGCCTGTGCCCAAAACAGTACTGAATTCTTTTTTCTGAAAGACAAAGCTCTATTACTTTAATGTAACCCTGGTACTTTAGTATTCTGAATCATTTTTGAGCTTGGATTTAATCTCGAGTAATCCTCAAATAGTAAGACTTTTTTTTGAGTCATATGTAATACATATTTTTTTAATAATCTGTAAAGGCTCTCTTAAACAAGTGCGACGCGACTCTAGTAGAGCAATTTTTATGAAAGCTTCATGGAAATATTTTTACTATAAATAGTCACGTCGCGCCTTTCTGCGGGAGCCTTCAAACTTTGGTTTAGATACCTTATTATCACTCGTGATTTTACATAATTCTTCAAACTGACAGACAGTCTTTCTAATGTTTGACCCTGAAGGCAGAATACTAAAACAAAACTTATGCATGTTTAGCTTCGCTTAAGTTTGCGCCCTGTTTAGTATTAGAACTAGCTTTCACTCTGGTTAGGTGCTAATTTAAATATTTATGACATTTTAAATCCGTCTTAGGTTATGTAGAGCTAAGTTAGGTGGAAACTTTCAAAACAATAACAAACTGATTTTGCTTGAATGAATAGTTATGTATACATACTAGAAAATATAATGACGTCAGTTAAGTTTTACATAACATGTTATATCTTTCGGATAAATAGTAAATAGTTAAAGATCATTAACCTTTTTATGAGCACAGCATTGGCAGCCTTGTTCCATCCACGGCTGAGTATAAGCCTTCTCCCCTTTTGTGCCATGCTTCCCTGGTATGTGCGAGTCTCATCCAGGTCCTTCCAGCGATCTTCATCAGTGTTCGTTGCTGTCTTACAAATCTTTTCTGCGTCATTGTCACAATCTGTATTACTAGCCAGCGAAATTAAAATTTACTCACGTTTTTTGCAATTTGTAGGTCAGTATCATATACGAGTATATAGGTATATTAGGTTGTATGATGAACTGAATACGATTAGCGACCGTAACAAATCTGTACGTATTTATAGATTTATAATAATTAAAATCATCAATACAACTCTCTTAGTTCATATAATCATAATGAATGACTATTTCAGGAAATCTTGACATTTCAGGAGTTGTATTACTGATTCTAATGAATATTATTGTAAATATATACATGTTACGGTCGCAAATCATACTTTAATCAACATACATCCTAATACTGACATGAAAATTGTAAAAAAAACTTAAGAAAATTAGAATTTCGCGGGCTACCTGGAGCTTCCTCCTTAAGAAGATAGTCTAAGCACTTATTTCTGTACTAGCTGGCCCCACGGCTTCATTTACATGAATGTGTATTCTCTTGGCATTATAAGTTAATCGAAACGTGGAGTCATAGTATGTGTATATTCGAGTAGAAATAGAAAATAGTTGTAATTCATTTCTTAATTGAAAAGGCTTTAACATCAGCTAGGTATTTGACATTAAACATGATGATAGTAAACTTACGTTGTTATCAAAACACAACATTTGCTTTCACTCGCGACTTCGCTCGCTCGCGTTAATTAAGAATTTGACAATCAATTCACACTACCTACTAAACAGACGAAACTTTAGTAGTGCGTTAGTATCTTAAATTATATAAAAAAATACCGATTATTATATCACCGTGAATTAATTCTAATTGACATTATAATTCAATCATGATTCGAAAGACATGTGGCGCCATCTATCATCATAAGAACGTTATTGTTGGTTTCCTCGGGAACAGTACTTTTTTTCGGGATGAAAGGTATCCTATGTACGTTTCTGTACACCTGACAACGTACTTGTAAAATTTCAGGATGATCGGTTCAGTGGTTTAAGCGTGAAAAGGTAACAAACAAACAAATAAACTTACTTTCACATTTATAATATTAGTTAGGATATAGTCAGGATGATCTATAGCATAGAAATATCGAAAACTCAACTCATCCATTTCTTCTTCTCCACTTAGCTGCATAATCCAACGTCCAATTCAAAACTAAAATAAACCTCACTTCAAAATCAAAGCCCAGTTATCTTCACAGTGGATCAGCAGAATTCCTCAGCCCGTCATGTCGCCTAGATCCCCGCGGCCGCAGATAAGCTGCGCCCGCGCACTATCCGTGCCGATCTTTTGTACGAAAGCAGGTCGTTCACCTCAGAACCGGATATCGATGGAATTTGGATAGTGATAAGGGTTCTAGGTGAATTAGGTACCTACCTTCTTGTTTTGGACTATTTACTGTTGGATTATAATTACAGGTAAGGTGGTGAATTGTAGGTTGAGATATAACGGTACTTGGAGACATCGAAATGCGAAACTGTCAAAATCAGTACAGTCACCTTCAAAAAATGTCACAAGAACGACATTGACAAGAATTATTAAGATTCGTTTTCTGCTCCACCGATCGTTATTTCTTCTGATAAAGGTTATTTTGCTTATGCATGTATCTATCTGAGGAGCTCGTGGCTAAGTAATAACAGCCGCACTGGTCGATCCATCAGGTTAAGCTACGCTTGCCGGGGTTGGTCTGTGGATGGGTGACCATCTTTTCATACCGAGATTCCTCCGTGCCTCGGAAAGCACGTTAAGCCGTTGGTCCCGGCTGTCATTCGTGGATCTTTGGCAGTCGTTAAGGGTCGTCAGAAGCCCGAAAGTCTGACAACCAGTCTTACCAAGGGGTATCGTATTACCCAATAACTGGGTTGTGGAAGTCAGATAGGCGGTCCCTCCATGTAAAATACTGGTATTCAGCTGCATCCGGTTAGACTGGAAGTCGACCCCAACATAGTTGGGAAAAGGCTAGGCAGATTGATTGGCATGTATCTATCTATTCGTATTTTTATTCTTGTACTTTATAGTTATTTTCGAGTTATCTATCCCTTATGTTGCATCTGCCATGTTTTGTCCCTGCATCGGCATCGCCCTAAAGTTTACTAGTAGAAAATGTCTCAGGCATTAAGTCCGCCTTTGTGCAGTATTAAACAAAAAAAATAAAAAAATAGTAGTAGTAGTAAAAATTTGGTTTTTTGTGTGTATTGTCCATAATTTGTTTTTAATAATACTGTTTCCAATGTGTTATGTAACACATTGGAAACGGTATTATTGAAAACAAAATTATGGACATGACAATCAAATGAATTCGTACCGTAGGTATATCTTTTTGAAGCTGACTGTGCCTATAAATTCTACCTACCTATGCATTGCTGTTACCTTACTCTTGGCATCATTGACATAAGGGGCGGCACCCATTATTCTCTTTCGAGGGCTGAGTTTCGCAAAATATTCTAGGCTGTGCGTTCTCCGTCACCCAGATCATCAAAATAAGTTGTTTCAAGGATTAATTACATCTTTGTCTTTGAGAGAATTAAGAAATACCTATTTTATCTATTTATGGCGTAACAAACAATTTTTTTTTGTGGGATGCAACGTGTGTTGATACTCTTGCACCATCCCATCTTCCTGGCACAGCGTGCTGTGCTGGCGCCGCTGCTGCGGCTGCGGAAAACCTCAAGCGGCGTTAATATTTTCGAGCTATTTGGGGTTGAAACTCTTGAGCCGTGGGGCCCGAGTGCTCATGGTCTCAAAACGGCTGGTCGACACTTCCCGTGACCCAAGGGCTGACGTTGGCCAGAGACTTAGCATGGCCAAACAACGTGGCAATGCCGCCAGTCTTTTGAGTACATTACCATCGACAGAGATGCGAATGAATTTTTCTACGCCATATTTTAGTTTTCCTTAAGTTAGGACATAATTTTGTTATTTTTATGGCTTTACTGATTATGAATATGGTGGTAGCGCCGTCCCTTTTGCATCTATGTATGGTCGAGCATCTCTCTTTACTTCTCTTTGGCTTTCCTTAACTGAATAGATCTAAGGCGCGTCGCTCACTGGTAAGGAGAGGCGAGGTCGCGGATGTGAGAAGGAAGCATAGCCGGCGCCTCGACTCTACATAGAGACCACGCCTAGCCTCGACCACGCCGCGACGCCGCCGCGACCTCGCCTCGACTTACCAGTGAGCGACGCGCCTAAGAGTCGGTCACAAGTCTTGCCAATGAAAATAAATTATATATTTGCATTTTCAAATCGTCTGGTAGACATTAATTTCTTAGAATTTGTTCAAGTAATGGCTACAATTATATTTACCTGAACTTTGACCTGCGATCTAGACCAGTCATGTGACCACACACATATTATTTAAACTGATATAATAGCAGTAATATCTAAGTATTGCACAAGTGTACCTCACATCAGAGCTACGAGTATTTGCGTAACTGCACTCCTCTAAAGTGAATGTCAGATCAGCTGTTTATTATTATAACTAGTTGTTGGATAGTTGTATTGGTAATGGATTAATGGAATGGAGAATTAAAGTGTTATGGTTACGTTGGGTATTGGAGGATGATAAATAAATAAAATTATATTAGTACCTAATAAGTTCTGTTGTCCAATCACGTTGCCGCGGTTGGTCCGTGGACGGGTGAATATCTTTAATACCAAGAACCCTCCGTGCCTCGGAAAGCACGTTAAGCCGTTGGTCCCGGCTGTCATTCTTGATTCGTGGATCTTTGATAGTCGTTACGGGTTGTCAGAAGCCCGAATGTCTGACAACCACAACCAGTCTTACCAAGGGGTATCGTATTACCCAATAACTGGGTTGTGGAGCTTAGATAGGCAGAAGCTCCATGTAAAAGCTTCTATGTATTCAGCAGCAGCATCCGGTTTGAATGGAAACCGACCCCAATATACTTGGGAAAAGGATAGGCGTATGATGAAGTTCCTTTGTCCACCAACACATAGCCTAAGATCGAATCGAAACCACTTTATGAGAAATACAATGATCTTTTGGCATGTGGCCAAAATTGGAACTAACGCAGCCATCTTCTTTTATCCCGTAGACAGAGAAAACTCATCTACGTTTGTTCCATACATTTCACAAAACAATTTCACTAAATGCTTACAAACAGCGCCACCCTGTCAACGTCATTCGAGCGCCTAAAGCACGTGTAGAAACAGATTGTAAAAATATTTCTACGGCGCGATGTCAAAAGTTAAGATAAGACAACATGTCACATTGGATGGAAAGAGACAGGCTATTCTTCGTAGACTTGGATACTTCCCATTTGGTACAATTTAATTATTTAATCGCAGGGGCGAAATCTCTAAGGCTCCGTATCCGCCCTCCGGATACGGAAGCCATTCAGGCGGAGCTGTACGAGGGGTACAGAGAGGCGAAGACCGCCCTCCGAGCGGCGATCTTGCGGGCCAGGGATCTGGCTCGCGAGGAGTCGCTGGAGACTCTAAACAGGGACCCATGGGGACGCCCTTATAAAATGGTACGGAATAAACTCCGTCCATGGGCGCCCCCGCTGACGCAGAGTCTCCGGCCCCAGCTTGTGGAGGACGTGGTGAGCGCTCTGTTCCCTTCGCGAGGGGAACATACTCCCCCGCCCATGGCTCCGCTTCCTGCGGTGCCCGTTGCGGACCACATCACCGACGACGACGACGATGCTCCGGAAGTGACCGAGGTAGAGTTGAGAGCGGCGGTACGTAGGCTGAGTGCCAAAAATGCCGCCCCAGGACCCGACGGCTTACCTGGAAGAGCCTGGGTTCTGGCCTTTGGGGCTCTGGGGCCTCGACTAGGGGGGTTCCTAAGCGCATGCTTGGAGAGGGGCCAGTTCCCACTTCGTTGGAAGACGGGGAAACTGGTCCTCATTAAGAAGCCGGGGCGCCCTGAGGACTCTCCGTCCGCTTACCGACCCATCGTGCTGCTCGACGAGGTGGGCAAGCTCTTTGAAAGAGTTATTGCAGACCGCCTCGTCGGGTGGCTGGTGCAGGAGGGGCCGGATTTGGCGGAGAGCCAGTTTGGTTTCCGCAGGGGGCGCTCTACGGTGGACGCCATCATGCGCGTGCGAGCCCTCACGACGGGGGATGCTGTTGCCCGGGGTGGGGTCGTCTTGGCGGTGTCTCTAGACATCGCCAACGCCTTCAATACCCTACCATGGAGTTGCATCAGGGAGGCACTCCGGTATCACCGGATGCCGACCTACCTCTGTCGAGTGGTTGAGGCCTATTTGACGGATAGGGCCGTCATCTACCCCGGTCATCAGGGAGAGTGGAACCGGCGAGAGATGTCGTGCGGTGTCCCACAGGGATCGGTCCTGGGGCCGCATTTGTGGGACATCGGGTACGACTGGGTGCTGCGCGCCGACCTCCCTAGCGGCGTCAGCGTGGTATGTTACGCTGACGACACGCTGGTCCTGGCGCAGGGAAGGTCGCACCAGGCGGCGGCTGAATTAGCGACACGCGGGGTTGCGATAGTCGTTGAGAGGATCCGGCAGTTGGGACTCGTGGTGGCCCTGCACAAGTCCGAGGCCATGTGTTTTCATGGTCCTCGGAATGCGCCACCGTCGGGTTCCCAAATAACGGTAGGAGGGGTTCGCATCGGAGTCGAGTCGACGATGAAGTACCTGGGACTCGTCCTCGACAGCCGGTGGAACTTCGTGGAGCATTTCCGACGTTTGGCTCCCAGACTGGAGCGGGCTGGGGCTGCCTTGAAGCGGCTCCTGCCCAATCTAGGTGGTCCAAACGCCTCCTGCCGGAGGCTTTACGCGGGGGTCGTGCGGTCCATGGCCCTTTACGGGGCACCGGTGTGGGCGCGTTCCCTGAGGCTGCGGCCAGTCCGCCGGTTGAACGCGTCCCAGAGGGTCATGGCCATTCGGCTAGTCCGGGGTTACCGCACGGTCTCCGGTGAGGCGGCGAGCCTCCTTGCCGGATTGCCGCCGTGGGATCTGGAGGCGAAAGTCCTCGCGCACGTGTGGGAGTGGCGCGAGGAGGCGAAACGCCGGGGCGTAACTCCGCTGCCGCGAGAAATCACGGTACAGCGGACAGAGCTCCGGCGGGATCTCATGGCGGCATGGAGAGTGCGACTGTCGCAGCCCAGCGCTGGGCACGCCACAATTGCGGCGATAAGTCCCCTCTTTGAGGAGTGGTTAGAGAGGCGCCACGGCGTCCTCACCTTCCGCCTGACGCAGGTCCTCACCGGACACGGTTGTCTCGGGAGGTTCCTGTTTCGCATAAGGCGGGAGGAAACGCCCGGGTGTCACCATTGTGTGGATCGCCCAGAGGACACGGTGGAGCATACAGTGGAGGTCTGCCCGGCTTGGGCAGAGCACCGCCGTGTTCTCACGGAGGCGATCGGCGGCGGCGATCTCTCGCGTCCGAGCCTGGTCCAGGCCATGGTGCGGAGCGAGAGTGCATGGGAGGCCGTCACCTCCTTCTGCGAAGCGGTAATGCTCGCAAAGGAGGAGGCGGAACGCGTGAGGGAGAGGCAACCTCACGCCCTCAGTCGCCGCAGGAGACGCCCTGGGCGGCGGGAATCGATAGCCGATTCCCGGCCACCGTAGGCGCGGGCTTGCGGACGGTGAGTAGTGGGTAGCTCGCCGTCCGGTGAGGACCAGGCCCGGGTCGACGGCGCGTTGTGTTCCACGCGCGCCTCAAAGAGATGTCAGCAAGAGATGGGGTCCAATAGGGCCGATGCCGCTGGGGTCGCGGGTTGTTTGAAAAAGATACCGTGGCCCTGGCATAGGCAACTGAAGGAACACGGTAAAAAAAAAAAAAAGGGGCGAAATCTAAGGGGAAAGGGTACGAACACTCTTTTTCCAAACTTAAAAAGTTGTTCAAACAGATTTTTCTGCTCCGATGAAACTCTTCTACAAAAAAAAAAAAAATAGTGGCTAACACACACACACACACAAGCAAAACCTCCGTTTACACAAAACTGACAAACACACATAGAAAAACTTTCTATCCTTCCAAAAGACAATGCATTTCACAATTTCTTGGCACCACCTTAAAGCAAAGGGTTCAAACCGGTCGACCTTGGTCGAAGGACGCCATCGCCATGCCTCCTCACTCGCTTATACTTTTTTTTTAATAAAAATTGCCCATAAAACGGTGAGCGATCCTACACAGAGTAATGAAAGAATCAGAAGAGATACCATCATAAATTTTTATTTTTATGAACAGTAAATTATGTTATAAAAAAATACGTGCAATGATTTTTTTACATTATTTATCGTTCTGTTTTGTGTTATTCGAATAAAATTATTTCGTAATGAAAGCTCTTGTTTATGGTTATGGGATTTTTATTGAGTTTTGGTTGTAAGTTGTGAGTTGATGAAATCAGATAATCTCTGGTTTAAGAGTGTGGCGAGATTTTTGAATTAGTATTATTAAAAAAAATACCTATACCTACCATGATCGGAGATAATAAAACACTCACTTTAGAAGATAAAAGTATTGTTATTCGCTGTGTATGTGTGCGTGAAGACGAGTAGCGTCAGCCTACACACATACTCTTCCGACTTCGCCATTGTCTCGGACGGTACTGAGAGCTTATGCGCTTACACACTCATTCACAGCGTATTTTTACAGGTACATACACTTGGTAAACACAAGTAAAGCGCGTGTCGCTTCGTGAGAGAAAATTACTTATAATAATAATAATAATAATAATAATTGACTGACCCCGCTTCCTACCTAAAAGCGATCGTCGCACGAATTCACTATCGTTTGAACTTTATGATTTGTTTTTTTGAATGAACGCATGGTCGCGCCGATAGAGGGCGCTTTCTGGTTTTCAAGACAAAGTGATAGGTATAATATATGCACGCGACAGATCGCGTATCCGCGCGATGATCGCTTTTAGGTAGGACGCGGCCTTATGGTCAATCTCCACCTAACGGGAAAATACTCGCCGATGCTCGAGCTCTTTTTAAATTTCACTGTGCTCAAGCACCCGCGTGAATTTTCCTCTTGGTGGTGTCTGACTCCTAACATTATAATAATTTGGAAAATCGTAATTTGTTTTAAATTTGTATAGGTATTTTTGTTATAGTAATAAATATAAGGACCTAAGTACTAGTGAAGTAAGTTTTCCTCGTCGCATACAAAGGAATGGCAAATTGTCTGTAGAAAAAAATCAAAATTACCAAAATACGAATCGGTTTCATATTGTAAATAAGTTCCATCAGATCATGAAGAAGAAGTCATTAAGACCCTATAATAGTGCAACCTCTATACTTTGACTACTCTGTACAAGTGAGAGTGGTTCTCATGTCAGACGTTTTTGTATCGTGTCGGTCGTGGCGAACGAACGCGTTATGTGTGCCCGCTCTTATCGCGAGCGCGTTCGAGTGTGGTGCCATTGTTACTTGGGACGGTTGGGCTATGGGCCAAGTGTGGATATATTTTTGCGAGTTTTATTCATGCTTTCTTTAGAACTGTAACCTATACAACAAGTCCCGGAATTAAAACACAACCTCTTAAGGGGTGTAAAAGTTGTTCAAAATGATGATTATGATGACCTCTTAAGAGGTTGTGCGTTAATTCTGGGACATTTTGCCTACATACATTTGTTAGGAATAGACTTTATGTGAATAGTACAACAAAAGTAGAAAAAAAAAGAATCTAATCGAATATTTTGGACGAAAATGGGAATGATGAATTTAAGAAATGGTCTGAGAGAAATTTTTATACCTATTACTTTTTGTTGACATTCAACATTACTTCCTTCAAAATATATAAAGTACTTACTGCTTAAAAATGTAAAATATTTTCAAAATCATTATTAGTATCATAATATTATGATTTGAATTCGATTTTAAATCAAACATAAATACTGTTACTTTTCTTTTCTCACTCCTAATTTGAATCAATAGTCAATTTAAGGAAGACTTGCATTATTCCAGGCAACATATTTTAAATCCGTGCCAATATCTTTAACATCTTTCATTACCGTTGTCAAACCCTGGTTCCTAACCTACCTCAATTTAAAACTCGCCAGTCTTTCAAAAAGCCAGCTTTATAAAAAGCCGGTGCTCGTAGGGATAATACTCAACCTTTAATTACGTCAGAGCATTACAAGGGTTACGTGGTAATGACTTCGCTTGACATTTTACCTTTTCACCTTTTTTTGGTTCAGTTTAATGGCAGAGAAGTCATGGTCAGTATTGGTTGAGTAGGGTTGCCTACTTATTGAAATTATCAAGAAAAGTATTTTAACCTCAGCCCCATCGGTTTCTGGAAGCTTTGACTGACCACAGATAAGCTTTTTAATTTTTCCGTTGTCAATGTGAAGGGCAATTTATGGTTAGTATGTTGATACTGCTTTTTGTTTGTTTTGATTGTTTGTTGTCATTTGCTTGTCTTTGGTCCCTGGCCCTGACATCAATCAATGGACAAAATTTTCAACTTACAGACTACTTGAATACGAGGCTTTTGCCTGCTTTGCATGTGTGTACCTACTTTATGTCTTATTTTTTTGCGCTTTGTTTGTGCAGCATAAACATTTTTCCTTTTCTTTGGTGGTTAGGGTGGGTGTTTTGTAGTTAATTTTGGTCGCTTAATAAACAGATCTAGTTTAAGATTTGACAATGCTTTTTAAAACCTAATTAAGTTTATCGTATTGTTGATCATGAAATGTAACACCGTCCGATTCTGGACGTAGCTTCTTTGAAAACCTACCAGCCTGGTGTCAGGTAGCATCCCACTTTTTAGTCTTTTTAACGATGTCTACCATTTCATTACTGAGTCAGGCAGCTACCTGCCTCCCACCACTGCTAGCTAGCTGTACTACTACTAGAGGAAAGTAACCAAATATGGAATAGTATCCCTAAAATGGAATACCACCATTTCTCGGAAATGAATACTCCTAGTTACAAAAGACAGTGATCTTCTGTCTCTTTCCATGATTATACTCGCGTACAGGTTTCGACTTATCACTCGGACGACCGTTGTGGCCACGGTGAGAGTGTTTTGTTTTGGCGCTGTGAGAAAAGTTTTAATGTACATAAAACTAAGTATTTTTCAATACGTGATTGGAAATCATATTGTATATTATGACTATGCGTTGATTACTCGTTTGTTTGATTGTTTTAGAGGTTTTTTCTTATCTGATGTATTTAGTTTTAGTTCCTGTAGGCTCTCATAAAAGTAAAGGCTTATTTATTATTCATAGTTTTATAGTAGTCCATATTTGGGTACCTATTCCATAATTAGATGCCTTTATGTTGATTTTGTTGTTGAGAAAATTTTATATTTTATATTAATATATGTAAAACAAGACTGTCAATAAGTTAAGCGCAACTGTATGACTGATAATAAATGAGAATAAAAGTTTTTGACCTACAATATCTTTTTTTTTATAACATAAACAAAATGGTACTCCATATTTGGTTACTTTCCTCTATTGTAGTAGGTAGCTAGCTGTCTGGAGAGAAAAGGACCCTAAAAAATGCCTCGATATAATTTATTTGTTATTGTTTGTTATGGTAGCAACCCTAACACAATTGAGTATACTTAGGCCGTAAAACTGTTTTACTTTTTCTTTAGTCCAGTCTGGGTATAAAAGAATGTATAGACTAGCAGCTGCGTCTCATTTTGCGTAATTTGTTAAAGGTAATTACATGTCAACGTCCATCGTTCCTTTTATATAAAAGAATTTAATATGGATGATAAGATACATCAATAGGTTTTTAAATGAGCCAGTATTGGCCATTGTGTAAAAGTTATATCCCCACACAGGGCCATACAATCGCTACCCTTTATAAAATTCTTCAAATGGCATAGCTATGCCAGGCTTAAGGAACATTTTTGTTCATTATGAGCCAAATTTTCTCAGTTTGGTTACTTATGTACCACTACCATATATTTTAGGAGAAGTTAAATGCCGGAGTGGCCAGAGCAATGACCTGATTATTTTGATAAAAACTTGAATAGTAGTTACATAATCTAAGATAATATTTTTATATTCTTTATTGATGATAAGCAAATTAGCTACACTCGTTTTTATTTAACGAAATGTTAATGATCGCGCTGCTAGTGACATCTATTGACGAAGAGAGGAACTAAAATTTGATTTTTCATTACTAAGGGACTACAGGACCTCATGCGCGGTCACTGTCGGACTGCATAGAAAAGAAAGAGAAGCGCGATAACACAACCCGGGTAATTTATTGCAAAATATGAAGCAATTATCTGTTTACCAAAAATCTATTGATTGTACTAAAAAATTGTAGAATAATCTGACAAAAAATTAGAATTAGTGCATGTTTAGTATGGTTTTTAATCGATAAAAGAAATTTTTAGAGGTATCATCGTGACTTTTTTTCAATCGTATCAAATTATTTGTATTATGTTTTCAAAACACACTATCTAACTGGCTTATATCCTGAAGAATATCATATTATTATATTTTTTTGATTTTGTTTACTTCAGTGTTGATCATATATAGATAGGTATATATATAGAGGAGCTCGTGGCTAAGTAATAACAGCCGCACAGGTCGATACATCAGGTTAAGCTACGCTTGCCGGGGTTGGTCTGTGGATGGTTGACCATCTTTTCATACCGAGACTCCTCCGTGCCTCGGAAAGCACGTTGAGCCGTTTGTCCCGGCTGTCATTCGAGGATCTTTGACAGTCGTTACGGGTCGTCAGAAGCCCGAAAGTCTGACAACCAGTCTTACCAAGGGGTATTGTATTACCCAGTAACTGGGTTGTGGAAGTCAGATAGGCAGTCGCTCCATGTGGAATACTGGTATTCAGCTGCATCCGGTTAGACTAGAAGCCGACCCTAACATAGTTGGGAAAAGCCTAGGCAGATTGAGTGTGGATCATATATGATACTTACCTACTTTTAGGAATTATAAAACTTGCGTTTAGGTCCTGTAGTCCCCTCAATAATATCTAAGTATTTCTTTTTCAATAAATATTTAGCTGCCAGGAACCAAACGATCCGCCAGGGTTGTGGGTTGTTCGAAAGAGTTACCGTGGCCCTGGCACAGGCAACTGAAGGAACACGGGTGGGTTTTAGTCAGTAGAAGTCTGACACGTCCTCCCGCTCCACCCAGAGCGGGAGAAGTTATTAGATGATTTCCCATCCAAAAAAAAGGAACCAAATTATTTGACATAAATTGAGTCATGTTTATAATCATAGATATCCGAGTTTATAATGTAAGGCCGCGTCTTTCTTACCAAAAGCGATCGTCGGACGAGTAGCTACGTGATACTTGAGCTCTTTTATATGAATAGGCATACCTACTAGCGACCCGCCCCAGGAGGTTTTATGCCGTGACATGAAGAAGGTGGCTGTACGACATTTTAAAAAATTCGTACAGCCGCCTTCTTCCATATCACGGCAGTTTACTCCGTAAGCACGAAATCCGTAGTTTCGGCCGAAGTTACGAGCGTTTCCTACTCCGTATCACTTACAGACATAAGATTAATTCGGGGCCCGAACTAAGAAGTAGGTATGACAACACAATTTGATAGTTGTCCCTACTCCCGGAGTATTTTTTCCCCTTGGAAAGAATTTGACACTTGTTTTAACGCATCAACTACTTTCGGACGGGCACGTATCTTCTTTGACGGACTTAGAAAACCCCCACCTACGCATAAAAGATTAGTATTGGGCTCGACCTAAAAATGAAAGACACCACGATTTGACAGCTGTCAATACTCTCGATGACGGGTTTTTACCCGTCCGTTAAAGTTATCGGTCACTCCGAAATTTCTAACTACTTTCGGAGCGGCCCGTATTTTCGATGGGTGAGATTACTGTGCTTTATCTATCTTAGTTAAATATAAATGAATTACACACGTAAACCTTCCGGAATAATTGCTCTAATTTCTGCTTCAAACTGCATCAAAATCCTCTGTGTAATTTAGAAAATCTCAGCGGTCATAAATACATAGCCAGACACGAAAAGCGACTTTGTCTTGCGTACCTATGTACCGACAAAACGGACACACTAATTCACCCTGCCCCATGGTTCTTTGTTTGTCCTACAATTGCAGCTTGCAAGCAAAATTGTTTCAACATTGGAAAAGCCTGGCGTTTGTCGATAGTACGAGTACCAACGTCAAGCGAACGATCGCGTCTATCGCGTACTCGCGTGGCGGTCGCTTTATTAGGATTAGTCCTTAGTATACCAAAGCCCTAACTAAATAGTGTTCCATTCTTTCAGGTTGGTTCTCAGCGTGCGGCTGCCGAGGCGGAGCGCTGACGGCGCCGCGGGGCTCCATCGCGGCCCTGCTGCGGGCGCGGGCCTTCGCCCTCGTGTCACCGCGCGCCATCTCCGCATACCGAGCGCGGCCGGCCTCCGGTAAGTAATTTAACAGACTTAACTATTTTACCTTAAAAGTAGAGCGCTTTGAAAAATGGCTGCTCCGGGAGAATTGTGCTAGTACACCAAATCAAGAAGGTTTAAGGCGCTATGATCCTCGCTCTAGCTGCGTACTGCGCTGAGGTAGGATCGCGAGTGGTTGCCTCGCGAATTTTGTAGGTATTTAAGGTGAAAAAGTCAAGGTAGCCCGCGAAATTCGAATTTACTTACGTTTTTTGCAATTTTCAAGTTAGACAGTTAATACAACTCTTTTAAGAGATCAGGTAATCCTATTGAATGACTATTTCATTGAATCTTGACGTTTGAGGATTACACTAACTTAAGGAGTTGTTTTACTGATTCTAATGATTATAATTATGTAAATACATATTTGTTACGGCCGCGAATCATACTTTAATCAACATACATCCTAGTACTGGCTTGTAAATTGCAAACAACGTAAGAAAATTTGAATTTCGTGGGCTACCCTGGCGCTTGCCTATTAAATATAAGTAGTATTTTTTTGTATACTTTTTCATTTATAAAAAAATAACAAATAAAGGTCTGTTTTGTAGCTATGAGATTGATTAAGCATTACGAAACGGGGTAGCTTTGGGATTATTTTCTGTCCAGCAAAGTTAATCTAATCGTGTCATTAAAACGATTGCATTTCGGCCAGATTCATCATTTTTTTTTTTCAGAATTTTGAAAAATTGAGAACGCTGTGCTATGTTTCTTATGGATTCAAAAAACTAGTAAGCGCGGTCTCTGTCGTGTCAGCACCTTAAAGGTGAAATAACAGGGAAAATACAGGGTTATTGATAAAACACCAACAATCTCTTAAGGGGTCATTGCACTCATCATTATGAACAACTTTTAGCAGCATCAGCTGTTCAGTACATTTTGACGAATTATGCGAACATAAATGTACTGAACAGCTGATTTTTTTTTCGCGATTTTAGGTTTGGTCCCATAGTAAAAATTGTTCATAATTATGAGTACAATGACCCCTTAAGAGGTTGTTTTTTTTTTTGTTTTACCAATAACCCTGTATATTCCAATTTTGATATGATTGTCAATATTGACAATGCATTAGCAAATTCCTCGGTGTTGCAGATGTATCTAGGTTTTCTATGACCCATAACTGTTAAAAACACTTGGTCTGAAGAAGTCGGTAGGTACAGTAAGGTAACGGTAGGTAAAGAATAGACCTAGGTATGATAGGCTATATGCTGGAGGCGAAGATGTAGGTTATGATGAGGCAAATGTCAAAAGCCAAAAAAGAAATGTAATTTGGAATAAACTTTAATATTTCGACGGTTCGAAAACTAAGGTTAATTTGACGATTCCTTTGACCCATTTTAAACCCGTGTCACAGTTTCCACCGTGTACTTCCACAGAGTGTAAGCCTCACAGAAATTTAATAAACCCCTGTTCCCACAGAGAGCGGGCGCGTAGGAGCGCAGTACGAGCGGGCGGCGGCTCGGCCCGGCACGCCGTTACGGCTGGCAGGCGTGTTCGCAGACGGCAGCAAAGCGAAGGCGCCGAAATACGCTCAGCTTATCGATCCGCAGGGGAACGTGAGTACCTAAAGTCTATTCAAGTCCTTGTTTTTAAGTAATGTTATTACTACTTAAACGAATATAAACTTTAAGCTAGTGCAAAAAGGAACTATACTTTTTATCATTTAATTTCTAACTATTTACAACATGTACAAAATTATATTACTACCTAACTAACTGTATATACAAATAAAAAAAAACTAGGAAGTTTTAGGCGTCGAAGTACTCGTCCACATCGCTGTCGTCCGGAAACGTGCCCAGAAGACTGGCAGCATTACCACGTTGAATTGCAATGCTAATTCTTTGACCAAAGAACGAGCCAGCCTTCTGGTCATGTGAAGTGTCGACCAGTCGGCGAGAAATTTCCTTAAAAAGAAGACGCGCACTCGGGCCCCATTACCCGAGCGTTTCGACCCCAAACGGCTCAAAACTGTAGTTACCCATAATAAGGTTACAATATTTGCGCCGCTTGAGGGTCTCAGCAGCCGCCGCAGCGGCGCCAGCGCAGCACGCCGAGCTTGGAACATGAGATGGCGCAAGTGTGTCGACACAGGTTGCGTCTCACACCAGAGGCCTACCCACCTTTTAAGGCAACAACGTCATGCCGTCTGGTCTCTTCCCATCGTCACGTACCAAGCCGTTTGGTTCTAACACCGCTGGTACGCCGGTGACAAAAGCTCGACGAATAATATCGTTGATACTGGCGTGCCGTGCTAGCTAGTGCAATTAAAGTTCATTTCAGAATGACTCACCATCACTTCTTCTTCACTTTTGTCAGAGCAGTCGTGGTCTTCACGTAGTTTCTTGTCCAGAGGCTGATGTGATTTGCCTCACGATTTCTCGCCATCTACTCCGATTTTTGGTGTTTTTAGTGCACGCATACCAGGGATCACCCATTGCCTAATTACAGAGAATGACAAGTCATGAAAATGTTTGAAGTTGTAACGCAAACTGAACTTAATGTGTGGGTATTAAAGTTATTTTTTTTTTTGTTTACTAAATCGCAAACACAGTACCTACCTATAGCTTTATTTTCTGCTTAGCGAGAGTAGGATTACCACCCGTCTGGATTGGTTCAGACTGGGAGATTTTTAATCCCCCCCGTCAGGATTTTGTCCGGAGTGGTCATTTGTTCGGACATTTTGAAATGAGGGGATTTTTATTGTAGGTACCCCCCTACTCTCAACCCTAATCTCTTCAAAGTGAAAATGAACAGGGTTCTTCTGGGTAAGCTCACTCCATCGTCGACTTTGTCTCTGTCACCTCTGACCTAGACTAGAGTCAAGAGCAAACCCATGTCACATAAAAAAGGTACTTAGTTATCTACATATTTTTTTTTTTTAATAGTTACTGAAAACGAAAAAACGAATTTTGAATAAGGTTATTTAAACTAAAATGTCCGGACTTCTTGCCAATGCCCGGCTTGCTGCCAGGACTTTTAAAATTTCGTAAGGATAACCTTAAGCGAGAGAGACTCTTAGCTAAATAACAGCCGCGAGGATCCCATTGATCCATGAAGTAGGATGTGGATATCCGTATGTGTACTATCGAGACCCTTCTGAAAGCATGTTTCAGGTTCAAAGCAATCATGCTAGTTCATAAATATCCCTTCTACACGTAAAATACCATAGTTAAACGAAAAAGATCCAACCCCCATTAGATGTAATGTGGGTTGGATCCTTTTCGTTTAACTATGGACAATTTGTACTGCAGTAATATTGTCAATCGGTTCAATTTCACTTGGTAGGTTTTAATCACGTAAGAATTGATAATTATTGCAATTGATTGATCCCTGCGAATGATATCGCCAGAATTACCGATCTCTGGCGCAGATTTGCCGATCCAGTGTACGCAATAACTTAGAAATCAATACGAAGCAACGAATATTTACGGTGCGGACGCTCCGATTCCGACCCGCAGTGGAAGGATGTTCCATCTTCGTTTAAAAGCTAACTTATTTTGTTTACCACAGATAAAACTAATGCCCTAGGGAATGTTCTCGTTTAAAACCCGGCAGTTCTTTGGCTCGTCACGTCCGCCACGACCTTTCCTCCTGATATTTATGGCAGCCTAGTACTCGGGTCTTCCTAAAGTCTAGACTTTAGTGAAAGCGAACTAAATAGTATTGTAGTTTATATTGTGTAATCTTTTGGGATAATAAATATTACATTTCTCCTGAAAGCTTGATGGAAATGAAATTAATAGGTCTCTTTTACCTTTGAAATTGTCGATTTTTGATACCGGCTAGTGTGAAGATCAATACGTATATTTCATTCTATTTAGAAATCCAAATTCAAATTAATTTTATAATATAGCATGACATTTAAAAAAATTCAGTTGTTCATTACATAATATATATATTTATTTTTAGCTTGTACATATTCTCCATGTAAGGAAACAATAAAGATGTCATCAAAAAAATATAAACATACGAATTGAGAACTTGTTGTTCATTTGTTTTTCCCTCCCTTCGATTTTTCTTTGATATCGATGGTTCTGTAACCATAAAAAAATCGAAATAGCGCGCTATTTTCGAATACGAGTTCCGTCGTCGTGACACCAACGCAACACAGGCAGCACGACGTGTATGGACAATATACCGCAAGTGAACGCACGGTACGTTTTTGGTTTGATCGCTTCCCTTCTGGAAATGTTGATCTCAACAATGAGCCCCGGGGAAAAATTTCAAATTCAACGAGGCGGTGAAAAACGCCTTTTAAAGAATTGATCGATTTCCGTTCCCAGGATATCTATAGCAGAGGCATCAACAAACTTTCATTAAAATGGCAAAAGTGCATCGACAATTTTTCTTTAAAAAAAAAAACAGTTTGGTTTGGAAAAAGTGTTTCGTAGATAGAGTTAACAATATCATGATAGTCCAGACCATGATTATTATGGTCCCTCGTGATTATTGCAAATTAACATCTTAAACTGACCACGATGCTTGATTCCCAACTAATATGGCAGTCTGTGTTGGTTCTCCTTCAGGTGCTGATGTTAATCTAATAACTGGATAAAAACTTTTTAGATGCGACTACGACCCACCACGAAGTAGGTACTGTATCTATGAAATACAATCAGCTCTTGTCCCATTCCAATCCATTTACCTTTCACACAAAACCTCCACATATAATCACCCTAACGGTAAACCAAAATAATTCCCGCTATATCAAATGACCCAGAACAATAAATACTAGTAAGATTAAGACCTCTTACTAATGCCATCTAGTGACATTAAAGATAAACAATTGCACATTACTCCGTTAAAATTTAAATCAATTGTGTGCAGAATTACGACCTCGAAGGACTATATTTACGAGGATTTATGCACCAATTGAATCTATGACAAAATATAATTAGCACACAATACAGTAATAGGTAACACTGAGTTTAAAGCTGTCTTCTTAAAACGAATAGACGGACAGGAGCTACATCGATTTTATAGTCAGGCCGCGTAATGAATCTTGTGGGGGAAGAGACAAGCGGGGAGCGATTTAAAGTACAAGGTAGCTACAATTGGACCATGTTATGCAAAAAGCAGCCATGTCGAGAAAAGTACAAACAGAGTTATAAGCATTTTTCTGTCGATGGTTGCATCATGGATGTGTATGGACGAGGTTGCATTCGACGGCTCACATCTCCGTGATAAATAAAGATATCGACATGGCTGTTTTCGCAAAAAATCTTGTACATCGAAATTAGTATGACTGTGTTTTATTTATTTATTTATTTAACCATTTATGTACACACAAATAAACAGACAAGAATAAAGGAATAGAAAATTACGTACAAAGGTGATGCTTATTTCTAAAGAAATTTCTTCCAGCATACCTGCGATAGGACAGGGGATAAAAAGAGATGTAGACACCGTGTGTAAGAATAAGAGAGAAAATAAAAATACATAAAATCTAAAAAACAATTCACTAAGCTAACAAAACATATAACAAATACTTAAATACATACATACTTCTAGAATAAATATCACTAAAATAACTATGACGAAATGGAAAGATAGTGTTCTTTCATTCTTTTTTTAAATACTGCAACAGTTTGGCAGTCCCTAATGTCAGGTGGTAGTGAATTCCACAACCGAACCGCGTGCACAGTGAAGGAGTAGGAGTAGAAGTCAGTGGAATGGGAAGGAAATTTTAGGAGGTTTCTAAGATGCGACCTGCAAAGCACATCAAAAGGACGGGCATAAGAAAAGCGTTCCCGCAAATAGGAAGGTGTTTTAGGGTTGTGAAGGATGTTAAATAGCAGACACAATATGCGAGAGTTCCTGCGAAGTCGAATAGGGAGCCACTTGAGAGTCTTGCGAAAGTTAGAAACGTGGTCATACTTTTTAAGGTTAAAAACAAAACGAATACAGATATTTTGTAAACGCTCAAGTTTATTCAAAAGCTCCTCGGTGGCATCCAAATAACAGGCATCTGCGTAGTCAATAATAGGCTGAATGAGTGTTTTATATTTTTCGAAAAAGTGTCATATGGCTGCTTGGTCCAATTATTCGTCCGTATACCCTAGACAGTTAGACAGACAGCTATGCTGCCAAACCTGCTGATTGACTATTATTGTATAACTAATTCCTGTTAAAAAAAGACAAGACAATAGAAAAATTAAAAATATATATCACAACATTAGTTTATGTAAGGAATAATTGGGGCACATTCGATCTTCTTAACCTTGTATTCACAAGCTTCCACTAATAAAAGTCTCTCTATAGGCTTAATGGCTTAATTGATGGACTAGAGGAGAATTTTAGACCGGGGAAAATACCTCGTAAAAAAATACGGGAACCAGAGCAGTACCTCGTATAGTACGGAACAGTTGAAACGTTTCCGTTTAGTTGACTTTTACGATTTCCGTAGGAAGCAGCTGGCATATTTCGTTTTCCTTCGACAGGATATTGTTGAAGGCGACATTACGAGTGTGTGCCAATAGCTTCGCCGAACTGTGTGCGAACTGCATGTTTAATCTAAGAAGGACGGGACACGTCGCTGCTTTTATATCCATTGACATAAAACAAGTTCTACAACCAAATGAAAGAATTCTCTGGATCCTGCGCTAGTTATAAAAGTGTTGCCAGTGTCCTCCCGTAAAGAAGTCTTATTATAACAACAGTGTATACTTTGGTTGGGAAAAGGCTAGGCAGACTGATTTAAAGTATAGACTTTAAATCAATCTGCCTAGCCTTTTCCCAACTATGTTGGGGTCGGCTTCCAGTCTAACAGGATGCAGCTGAATACCAATATTTTACATGGAGCGACTGCCTATTTGACTTCCACAACCCAGTTACTGGGTAATATGATACCCCTTGGTAAGACTGGTTATCAGACTCGGGCTTCTGACGACCCGGAACGACTATCAATGATCCACGAATGACAGCCGGGACCTACGGCTTAACGTGCTTTTCGAGGCACGGAGCAGTCTCGGTATGAAAAGATGGTCACCCATCCACGGACCAACCCCGGCAAGCGTAGCTTAACCTGATGGATCGACCCGTGCGGCTGTTATTACTTAGCCACGAGCTCCTCTATATTTTAATTTAGACTATACTTTAAAGAAGAGGTATAAACCAATTAATAAAAATAAAAAAACAACTTTACATGGTTCTTCTTTTGCGAGAAAGTATGTTTGTTAGTATATGTGCGTGTGTATTTGTGTGTGTACGTATATATGTGAGTGTGCATGCTTGAATTGTTTGTTCAGGCTGATCCTGTTCCATCACAAAAACTATGAAACTGTTATTTTTTAAATATGTTGAAAGCCTTTTTACGAAATCGTTTATAAAAAATCGATGTGTACTTGGAATAAGATGTATGTAATTAGGACCTTTTGATCTTTCATCGTACTCGTATCTTTTGAGTTCTTCAAGACGTCAATTTTAGCATTGGAGCACTTTGTCCACGATTTATCAAACGTTTCCTTATCGAGGGCCTCCTATACCTTAGACCACACCCCACACGCGTTCTCCATACAACAATATACCAGTGCTTTATAGCAGTACTAATATCTATTAATCAAGTCGATCGGACACGTAAGTTAAAAAGAAAGATCGGGCTGAACGTTAGGGCTTCGACAACCTTACGATTAATCGTTCACAGTCGATTGATGGTAAGGTTTGTCGTATGTAATTATGTTTGCGATTATTTTTGTAGAGATTGACTTTGTAGATGTTGTTCTTATTTATGAAGATAAGTCTTTTTGCATTGATGTTGTCATGATTTAAGATTTAGTTGACAATAATGATGAAGGTATGGAGTATTTCATGAGCTGCTCAGAATTGAACTTGATTAGCTTAGAATTTGATCATTTTAATGATAAAACTTTTTAGCAAAAACTAAAACCGACTTCCAAAACAAAACACTACAAAGTGAAAAATAACTTTAATTTCGGTAGTCGGTGTCGGTCGGTCGGTTTTGTATTTTCATGTTATGCCACCGACTTCCAAAATTAAAGTTATTTATCACTTTGTAGTGTTTTGTTTTGGAAGACGGTTTTATTTTTTGCTAAAAAGTTTTTATTTTTCACTTTTTAGTTATGGTACCTACCCCACACAAATTCGAATACCACTACCTGCAGTAAATAACAGTGATAGGAAGTTATTAAAACATCATCCAGATAAAGTAAGTGAGAAAAATACTCGTTATTGAACCTAAGTCAAAAACTACCCAAGCAAAGTTAATAAAATTTATATGGGACCACCTTGGAAGAATACCCTTCAAATAAAAAAGAGTTTTCTAAATCGGTCCATCCGTATTTGAGTAATCGCGTAACAAAAAAAAAAACACAGACGAATTCAACAAATACAACAAAACAATTTCGTAATTTTTCAATGTAACATGCGAAAAAACGGGAAACACCACAATTACTTTTTTTCGAGAAAAATACAATTTTTTGTTTCGGCATTTTCAACGTTGACATAGCAAGTATACGAATTGATTTGGGGTAGGTGCCATAAACCCGTATCTAAAAAGTGAAAAATAAAAAACTTTTTTACAAAAAAAAACCGACTTCCAAAAAAACACTACAAAATGAAAAATAACTTTTATTTCGGAAGTCGGTGGCAAAAACCTAAAATACAGATCCAAAGACACTGAGATCCTAAATTAGTTATTTTTCACTTTGTAGTGTTTTTTTGGAAGTCAGCATTTTCAACGTTGACATAGCAAGTATACGAATTCATTTGGGGTAGGTGCCATAACCCCATATCTAAAAAGTGAAAAATAAAAATCTTTTTTTACAAAAAAAAAACAACCGACTTCCAAAAAACACTACAAAGTGAAAAATAACTTTAATTTCGGAAGTCGGTGGCAAAAACCTAAAATACAAATCCAAAGACATTGAGATCCGAAATTGGTTATTTTTCACACGGTAGTTTTTTTTTTGGAAGTCGTTTTTTTTTAATACATGTTTTATTCCTGCAGTGGTTCACAAGCTTCAGGCCACCATAGCTTTATACATTTTATTTATTATTCTGTCAGCTATCATCAATCGTTGACAAGTTGCCTACACATTCATAAATACAAAGCTTACAAGTTTTTAGCTAGCTCATACATCTTAGGAGAAAATATAAGCAGACGTATTTAGTAGATAGATGTCATGTTTTTTCTCTAGCATTGAATATAAACTAAACTATCTGACTCGACAGACGTTGTCCTGTCTAAATCCTATATAAAAACGCACGTTCAGTTTTTCCCGAATTTTCTAAATTTTCGGGAAACTCTTCCAGTTTTTGTTGTTCTAAAACCAGATCTGAACTATTACGAATATTTTCACTAATAAAAATGTGATACATGACAAAATTACCAAATAACATTATTATTTATATTAAAAAAAAATACATTTCGTCACATATTTTAATGCCAGTTTTCTACAGTTGTAAGTTTTTGAAAAGTAAGCCTAAAATCAGTAAGTTAACATGCAACCAGAGCCAAATGTATTTCCTACACATACCTAGCCATAGAGCACGGATAAACGCGTCTACAGCCACTGCTAAAGATGCCATTGCCAACATTTTCCATGCAATCCAAGCGTGTCTCCGTTTACTTGCACTACGACACATGACGTATAGAAACTGACGGCTTTGAAGGCGGTCCGTGGCAGAAGTTGTGCGCTCAATGCGCTTTCGACACCACGGGTTTTATTAGTACCTACTGCCGTCTCTAGTCGCAGTGGTCCTAGAATGCACTTTGAGAGATGTCCCGATTTTGACAAAATCCCGACACCTGCCTCATCAAGTTCCTAGCATTTCACTTCGAGACATGTCCCGATTTTGACAAAATCCCGACACCTGCCTCACCAAGTCCCTAGCATTGACTTCGAGACATGTACCGATTTTGACAAAATCCCGACACCTGTCTCACCAAGTCACATAGAACAGTCATTATCGTACCTATTGATTGCACCTGTTATTATCTCATGGCAAGCTGTTCCGCCCACACGAACATTATCGTTGATGATATTATGGGCCAATGTAGGGCCTATGGCCATTTAACGCGGGCCATTTCAATTCCTTAAGGAAGGGACTGAAGGCAGTGTCCCTGTAATGCTGTAATGTTAATGGTGCGGCCCTTGTTACCAGCTCTTGTTAGTATTGAGCTAATAAAGTCTTGTTATTTTACTGTATGGGGAAATGTTTTATAGTTCGTTCGCGTTAAGAATGCAGTGAGTCATCAGTGCAACTGCAAGATCCGACCAACCGTTGCGTTCGAAGCAATGCCTTCAACTGTCATTGTGAACTTGCTTTGTAATTTGAAAAGATTTGATTGGTTAGGGGTCGGGGCTATGCCGACGGACAATGATGACTCACTGCATTCTTAACGCGAATGTACAGACGCCAGCAGGTCAAGCTACCCGAAACTGTCAAATTTTCCCAATCAACCTTGAACCTAATACTTTAGTAATAAAGTTGAAAATTTATTAAAGAAATTTGACAGATTGTAGTAGCTTGATGTGCTGGTGTCTGTACTATAGGATGCTTTTCCATCTGGCGAAGTTTGACGCTGCTTTGACGCCGCGTAGATGATGTGCCTATGTTACATTAGCCGTGCATATTACGTCTGCCAAAGCTTATGCTAGATGCAGACGATGCTCTAGAGTTCATTGCAATAATACTTATCTGGTTTAAAAAATGCATCCATGAAATAAAATATCGGTTAAAATCCTATTTAATATTATAACAGCGAAAGTTTGTGAGGATGGATGGATGTTTGTTACTCTTTCACGCAAAAACTACTGAACGGATTTTGACGAAACTTGGCACACAGATAGATTATAACCTGGATTAACACATGGGATACTTGTTATCCCTATATTCTTACGGGTTCGAGACTTACGCAGGTGAAACCGCGGGGCGCTGCTAGTATAAAATAAATATGAGAGCCCGTAGGAATGTCTGCATTAAAAGTATCCTATGTCCTATTCCAGGTCATAGTCTACATGTTTGCCAAATTTCATTCAAATCCATTTAGCCGTTTTAGCGCGAAACCTTAACAAACAAACTCACTTTCGCATTTATATTATTATATTAGGATTGATTGTCATGTTGGTCACTCTGCTACTTAATATGGCGTTAATTTTTTTAGGAATGAAAGCATACGTTTTGTATAATCGGAATTCCATTCAGTTTTTGTGCTGAATATTTATTTTATTTTTGATCAACCACAATCACGGATAAGTTTCCTAAACTATAAAGGGAAAAGCTTATTATCTAAATTGCCTATTTAGTTAAGAAATATAGTACCAGGGACTCAGAAATAGCAACAACCTTTTACGGCTATGAATGAACCACCTACTTATTACAAAAATTACACGCTGCTTAAAAATACTAATCCCCTGATAGTATTCAACCTGAAATTATATTTCGATCGCGAACACTACGATTATATGCGAAAAATAAGTATAAAAGAAGAGAAAAGCCTTCTTTACACTTGAAAGAACATTAAATTCTTTGTCTATTTTTGTTCGACAACCCATAGTAACACGCCACAGGATCTTGACAGTAAAGATCTGACATTATCCTGTTTAAAACAAACGAAAACCTACCTTATCACCAACATAATAAAGTTCAGAAAAACCGCCGTACTTCTAAATGGAATGCATAGACACGACCAAGTTAGTTCAAGTAGTTCTGTCAAACGAAACTGGAGTTTACTACTTCGAAATAAGCTGGGAGCTATATGGATAGTTAAGTTAGTAAGATGTAGCGTCGCGGGGCAGTGTCCTCAGTGAACCGTGTTGCTAGGACGCTCCTATAGGGATGTCACGATTTCAAAATGAAACCTTTGTTTTGTTTAGTTTTTATTGGCAGAAGTAAAATTATTGTTTGACGTGAAGCAGGACTCGCTTGGATATTACGTGAAGCATTGACTTTTATGATTACTAAATAACTTTTGAGTTTTATTTGAATATGGATTTATTTTCGTCATTCGAAACTGTTTTGGAATTTAACTTGAATAATGGTTTTATTTTGTCGTAGTATATTAAGAAATGGTTTTGCTTACAAAGAATGGATTATTTAATGCTCATGTAATTTAATGAATTCAAAGTGTAGGTAGTATTTAAGAGCAGGAAAACTGCAATCTGTTTTAATTGAATAATATGAAAATTAGTCCGAAAAAAAGGTTCTCAAAAATAAAATCTTACAATTCTTCATTAACCGATTTACCGATATCCCGACATTAAAATTTGTATACTTACATTGTATACATAAACTACAATCACATTTAAAAACGAATAATTACGACATCTTTCTGCGCCACAACTCTAAACTTCTAATTATCACAGCCCTAATGGAAACTTAGCGAAAAATGACGCGCGCGCTCACTTTTTTTTTGTGTATAATGAGAACCTTAATTATGTACGGTCCGGACAGACGGCCGGACAACGAGTCGGACATGACTCCAGAATAATATAAGCACAAGTGTATAACAAATTACGCTAGGAAGAAAATGTAGGCTAAAGTAGTCTTAGTAGATACCGGTATTTTTCTGGATGGCGAGGGTTAGAGCTAGCTTAAAAGCATCACCACCACTTAGTACATATTATAAAACTACATCGAGCTGTAGGCACGCAAACGAACAGCCTTTGGATTAAAGCTGCCTTGTGTGATAGTGGAATCAACACAAATGTTTTTTCAGCGCATTCATAGTACACGCCACACTGCTACATCTAGGTCTCCGTCTCTCGGTGTTAGCATTGGCATAATAGGGATGATGCCTGGGTAAAAAAAGAAAGTCTATTTAGTCCGTCAGTCAGATAATAAAAAAATATTAGACACGTATTTTTTGCTTTATCATTTTAATAAAAAATGACTTAGATAACTCGCATTAAAGTTCGGGAGTGGGGGCTCGCTACGTCACTTTCTACGTATAAAATCTACAAAGACGTGACGTCATGCCACATTTTAACTCAATGTATCGCCGTAATCTTTTGATTAGGTAGAAAAAGAAAAAATACGTGTCCAATATATTTTAATAATCTACATGACGGATTAAAATAATTTTTAGTCATCATCCCTATTCATAGTACTGCAAGTTGGAGCGCTTACTGAAAAATTTGCAAAATTTTATTGATTTAGCCCAATCCATGGCTTTTGTAATTTCTGCTCGGTGGTACTGTAGTTGGTTTTAGAAAATTGTTATTAAAAAGCCCCACTTGCAGCACAAAACTAAATGCATTTAGCGCTAAACGAATTAAACATTGTTCTTTCTCTGTCAATCGGTTGAAGATGACAGAGATAGAATGATGTTTTATATACGCTTAGCGTTAATAGCAGTTAGTAATTTGTGGTGCAAGTGCACCTAAGAATTGACCTTGTCTGAAACCTAAGAATTGACCCAGTCTGAAACCTAAGAAACGACCCAGTCTGAAACTAAGAATTGACACAGTCTGAAACCTAAAAATTGACAGTCTGAAACATAAGAATTGACCCAGTCTGAAACATAAGAATTGACCCAGTCTAAAATCGTTTTTCGTTCTTAAGCCCCGATATAATAGGACGTAGCTAAGGCCAAATCTAACTCTAGTTTAAAAATGATCTTCGTAATGGTGTTTTTTACAAGCATCCAAACTATATGCTATCGAACTATCAACATAATCATTGTCGTTGTTTTTTTCAAAAGCTTTTCGTCCCAATTAGCTTATTTTTAGCGGAAGGCCAAAATATAGTGATCTTTATTTTTTACTGCTACTCACCTACCTAATTTACAATGATTAAGATTCTCCAGATCACCATCTACCCAGATATATGCAAATACCTACCACTTTAAGCACTTAAGTGTACGAGACTGAGGCTTCTCGCTAGATACTGATCTACAAATAACGGGCTCTTCTATCTTCGGATTGTGTGCTGTATGTTACGGAAATTAGATAAATTTGATACATAATAGGTATCTTTAGTATTCGTACTTCTAGCCGCGATTTTTTTCTGCGTGGCGCAATGGTAGCCCGCGAAATTCAAATTGTGATTTCGGAAATCATCACATTGTAGAACAAATCTAACTTAGAGACCATTGAGCATTCACCTTAAGGCGAAAGCGCCAGGGTAGCACGCGAAATTCAAATTTTCTAATGGTTTTGTATGTTCATCAATATATGATTCGCGACCGTAACAAGAACGTACATATTTACATAATTATAATAATTAAAATCACCAATACTATTCTCTAAGTTCAAATTACTCTTTTGAATGACTATTTCATGAAATCATGACATTTGAGGCCAAGAGAGAGTTGAGAGATTTAGACAGTTGTATTGATAATTCTAATAATTATATTTTCGTAAATACATAAGTATTTGTTACGGTCGCGAATCATATTTTGATCAACATATAACCTAATACTGACCTCCAAATTGCAAAATACGTAATAAAATTTTAATTTCGCGGACTACCTTATCGCATCTCTCATAACCTCTTGAGACCGTGGGTACACATATGTGCACCTATAATTTATTCAAGCTAAAACTAGTAGCGACATCTTTTGACAGCTTTTAGTAATTGAATAAGTTATTATAGATTCCAGAGTTTCGATATAAGTCTATAGATGGCGTCGCGGAGAAAGTTTGTCGAATAATTCTTTCATTCAAATTTGTTGGTTGTAATTTTTGTCACGTGACAGCTACTTGCAATATTTGAAATTCGTTAAAAAATTAAATTGTTCGGTTTAGTTCGATATTTTTGTTGATTTGTGTTGCTAAATTATTGGACTAACGTGTGAAAGGTAAGTTTTTCATCTGTTTGATTTTTTTATTGTGTTATTGTCGTCTTGTTTTAATGGTACACGTATGTGTACCTCAGGACTAAAGATTACTTTTGTGACATTTATGATTCTTTTTCAGCTTGAATATGGACGACCGAGCGATTGAGGATATCCTGAATAACAGTGACTTTGACTTTTCTGGAGACGATGATGATGAAGAGTATTTGCCTCCAGATGTCTTAAGAGCTCTTCAGGAGTATGAAGATGCGGAAAATAGTGGAGAAAGCGAAGTTGAAGAAATATCTGAAGAAGCGAGACAAGACGACGAAAATATTGAAGAAGTAAGTCAAAGTACATCACGATTATTGTGGCGGAAGAACGTAATGCCTTGCCGTGGGCCTGATATTGCAGATGACGTGCTAATTTCGCAGGGGAATTCAGACATGAATGTCTTGTACTGTTTTTTTGAGTATTTGGGGCTAGACTTTTGGGAATTATTAGCAGAACAGAGCAACCTGTATTCAGCTCAGAAAAGAGATCTAAAGTCAATAGATACAAATGCTATTGAAATGATCCACTTTGCCGGCGTGCAACTGATGATGGGCTCCCTCAAATATCCCCAGGGAAAGCTCTACTGGTGTCAAGATCTTTGTGTACCTATAATTAGGGATACAATCAGTCGTGATCGTTTTTTTGAGCTTAGGAACTATCTGCACTTAGTGGACGTCAACCAGCCAAATGCTAATGACAAGCAGTGGAAAATCAGACCTTTGATAGACCGCATTCTGAAAAAATGTCATAGTTTGCCACGCTCGAAACATATGTCAATTGACGAGCAAATGATACCATTTTCCGGACGATGTGAATTCCGCCAATACGTGCCAGCTAAGCCAAATCCACTTGGCCTGAAGAACTTCGTGCTGGCTGCCCGAGATGGGTTAGTATTGGATTTTGAAATTTATGTTGGCAAGGATACATTACCTGCAGATGCCATGAAAAATCTAGGACTAGGAGCGGGTATCGTGGAAAAACTTTGTCGTACAATTACCGGTAGCTGTGTTTTGTACACAGATAGATTTTTTACCAGTCTGAAGCTGGCAGAACATTTACTGGAAAAAAATTGCGGCATTTTTCTAACTGGAACTGCAATGTCAAATAGGATTGGGCCAGTAGCAAAGAAACTGAAGAATGACAAGGCATTAGGAAGAGGAGAGTGGGATGAAAGAGTAAGAAGTGATGAGAATGTGTGTGTCGTAAAATGGATGGATACAAAGGCCGTGACGATGTTGTCTACATGTTCAGGGAGCGCTTCTGCAGATACCTGCAAACGGTGGTGTAAAAAAGAAAAGAAGAAAATAGACGTAGCCCGGCCAGCAGCAATCAGAAATTACAACACCTGTATGGGTGGAATAGACTTGTGCGACAGACTAATCGCTTACTACCGGAGTGCAATGCGAACAAGAAAGTGGACTACAAGAACTTTTTGCCATTTTATTGATTTGGTTGTCGTCAATTGCTGGATAATGTACACCCGCTGTTGCACCGAAGAAAATGTCCAACGCAAGGACAAGTTAGGCTTACTACAATACCGACTGAATCTAGCCAAAGCCTTGATGAAGTATAGCGGCGGAAGGGTTGAACGCAACTTCTTGGCTCTTGGTTCCAGATCTCGTCCCAGCGCCAGCCCTTCGATAAGATCCCGCTCGACTTCTACAAGCGATGTATGTGAACCGCCCACAAAAAAACACCGGCAAGTTGTACCCCAACCACAACCTGAAATTAGGCTTGACAATGTGGGTCATCTGCCGCGATTTGTGGACAGCAAGTTCGCTTCAAAATGTCGACATCCAACGTGTTCCTCACGCTGCCGCACCATGTGTGTCAAATGCAATGTGTACCTATGTGTGCTCAAAAATAATTGTTTTGAAAGCTACCACAATTACAAGAGCTTAGGCCCACGCTGAAACCTAAGGTACACATATGTGCACCAACTTTTTTATTAATTATATTAATTAAAAAAAAACTAAAAAAAATTGTGTGTCTTATTTATACCCCTATAACTACAATAAACCACAAAAAACATTATTATCATATTTGGTTCAAGTTCAGGTCTTAAGAGGATAATCCTCATGATGGCGCCTTAACACTGCCACAGGGATCTTTCGGCGCTCGAATGACGTACAGAGGGGGCTGTTGAGTGTTGGTAAACAGTTTTTAAGCTACTACAATCTGTCTAATTTCTTTAATAGATTTTCAACTTTATCGCTAAAGCATTAGGTTCAAGGTTGATTGGGAAAATTTAACAGTTTCGGGTAGCTTGATGTGCTGGCGTATGTACAACAGAAATGTATTGAAAAAAGCAAGATGGCGGCGTTAGATCCAATTTTTACCCCGCGCCAAAAGATCCATCAGTCAGACAGACACACGAGTGATCCTATAAATAAGGGTTCCGTTTTTTCCTTTTGAGGTACAGAACCCTGAAAAAAATCACCGAAAAAACTTAGGTGAAGTGAGCTTGAGTGAGCTGTCATTCCACCTGACGGAATGACACTATTGACAGCTTACTTTGAGATTTTACGGAATAGACTGACAGAAACCACAGTCGCAGTACCTCAAAAGGAAAACGGAACCCTTAAAGGACCACTCGTGTGTCTGTCTGTCTGTCCGTCTGTCACCGCCAATTTGCTCCAAATCTAGTAGACCGATTAAGTTGAAAGGCACATGTATGAATTTCTGTGACCCAAACATGGACGGTCAATTTTGAGGGCAAATAAGAAAATTAAAAATATATATTTGCAAACTGTACCGTGTGACATATCAAATGAAATGAGGGTCTCAACAATATACATATATTTTTTATAATTTTAAAATAATTTTTTTCTCAGTTTTTTCTAAGTTTAAGAAAATATACGAAAATTGATTCCCTCATCTCCGAGACTACTGAGCCTAAAATTTGTAAAAAAAATACAGGAAATAGTTCTACGTATACCTGTAGATTACAGGAAAACTTATACGAAGTCTATGGTCTTAATGTAACATGGTAAATCTCTCAATATTGTGCGTACAGGAGCTCGTGGCTAAGTAATAACAGCCGCCCGGGTCATTGCCGGGGTTGGTCTGTGGATGGGTGACCATCTTTTCATACCGAGACTCCTCCGTGCCTCGGAAAGCGGTTAAGCCGTTGGTCCCGGCTGTCATTCGTGGATCTTTCACAGTCGTTACGGGTTGTCAGAAGCCCGAAAGTCTGACAACCAGTCTTACCAAGGGGTATCGTATTACCAAGTACCTGGGTTGTGGAGGTCAGATAGGCAGTCGCTCCATGTAAAATACTGGTATTCAGCAGCATTCGGTTAGACCCCAACATAGTTGGGAAAAGGCTAGGCAGATTGATTGATTGTGCGTACCAACTTACATTTGCAGTTGGAATGTATGGGAGAACATGTTATTCAACTACAATTTATTACATTATTATAAATAATTAAGTTAAAAATATAATAACCTAACTTAACAAAAAATATATTATAAAACTAAAATATGGCGTCGAAAAATTGACTGGTAATGTACCAAGGAGACTGGCGGCATTGCCACGTTGTATGGCAATCTTGGCCTCTGGCCAAGGTAAAAGCCAGCCCTTGGGTCACGGGAAGTGTCAACCAGCCGAATGGAGATTTCGTTGAACAAACCATGAGCACTCGGACCCCACGGCCCGAGGGTTTCAACCCCAAACGGCTCGAAAATATAGTTACCGATAAGGTTATTATACTTCCGCCGCTTGAGGTTTTCCGCAGCTGCAGCAGCAGCGCCAACACAGTACGCGTTGCCAGGATAATGCGATGGCGCAAGGTTATCGACACACGTTCCATCCCACACTGAAGGTCTACCCACCTTCCATGGAAATAAAGACATGCCGTCTGGTCTCTTGCCATCGTCGCGTGCCAAGCCATTGGCTTCTAATACAGCTGGAACGCCGACGGTGACAAGAGTTCGTCGAATAATGTCATTAATATTCGCGTGCCGCGCTAAGCGACCCGCACTTCGGCTGCAAGACTGGCCGTGGTGTCCGAGGCTGTTGACATCTACAATTTTAAGTTTGTTTTGGAATAAATTCATTCCAACTACGGAACCCTTTACCCTTCATTGTGGTCCTACACGCACTTGGCTGGTTTTTGTGAGTGATGTAGGTCAGACCTTTTGAGCGGAACCATATCACTTTTCAGTATGTCTCACCACTTCACCTCATATGCAACAGTTATCTTTTAGTCCAAACTTATTTAACGGCAACTCAATACTTAAACCGATATCCATGTTGAGTTTCTGCACTCTTTACCTACACTTATTTCTCTTATTACCTCACAACTTAAAAATACCTCCCGTTAGATCCCATATTCTTCCCATTATTTTTTTTTTAATTTGAAATGGGTTTGCCTTTGACTCTAGTCTAGGTCAGAGGTGACAGAGACAAAGTCGACGATGGACTGAGCTTACCCAGAAAAAGCCTGTTCACTCTCACTTTGAAGAGATTAGGGATTAGGGGATGGTAGAAGGGCGCCGGTGGAATCAGGTCGTAGAGTTCTTGGGCACACTCACTGAAGTACAATCTGTGGAAGATCGACAAGCAGGCAACCTTGCGGCGATGAGCCAAGCTGTGAAGCTTGGCATCCACCAGTTCTACGTTCTTCATTTATATATCACATTACTCAAAGCTAAGTCCAATTTAAGATAACGGCCCCAGTCTAAACGTTTAGATACGTTTGAAAAATAGTTCTATCTCCAGGAAACTGATGAACGTTAACTAAGGGACCCCTTACGGCGCAAGATTGATGGTGCGTACGCGCAGCTAATAGGACAGTTTTAATTATTATTTGCGAGAAATAAATTAAGTAGGAGAGCGTTTTATTATATTTTGTTTGGCAGGAAACCATTAATGTTGTAGATAGGATGTATTGAAGAGGTCGATGTGAGATAAATTGCGGATTTAAGGTTTGATTTGTAGAGTTATTATGGGCGAGTAGCTCGTTTAATTGGGTTAAAAGAATAAATGTAGGGTTTGTAAACTTGGAGTTATGTAATTAACATTATAACTCTTAGTATGCGTTGCGCCACTAAAAAGTTACACAGGGTTAGTTAACCGACATTAGTTTTTTTGAGTTGGGAACATTGCAGTTCAAAAAAAAATGGCGGATTCATCTTACTTAACTCTTGTTACTTAGAATATTATCCCCTTGAATCTGCTTCTAGGTAGTTGATTGTTAGAAAAATCTCACGGTGCGTTGCATGCAGTGTTATGAATTAGTCTGAAATATTATCAGTGCTGTCACAAGCGATGTGCTCATACACTCGCGAGCAATAAACTGGAATCGCTTCATCGCGCGTTGCTCAAAACAATTTTTTACAATGTCTTTGCAATGGACTATGGGTTGCGTATATTATTTTAAAGGTAATTTTGTTAGCTTTCAAATGATATCAAAAAAAAAATTCTACCTATATTTAGGGAATTATTGCAATAGGTCGAAGTTGTCAAAATGAATAGGAAATCATAATTACGAAAATATGGAATCTTTGAACGTTGTCGTACTGTAACCTTTTGTATAAATAAATAAATCATTTATTTTGGACCAAACACTGAACATGAGACTTCTATTGCATGAACCTGTACGTAGTTTATTCACGTGAAAGTGACGCACACAAAATACACATGAAAAAGCGAAACACAAAATAATAAAATATAACAAACCACACAAAACAAAAAACACAAAAACAAACATAAGTAGTACAATAAAATTGTTGGAAATGTGCGTCACTACCGCGCGAAATGGCTAAACGCTCAGCATAATGCCGCGGCCCCGTGCACGAAGGCACGAATCCACGGCGCTGGTTTTCAGCGTAAGCCGGCGGTGTATCGCTGTCTGAGAACAGTAAAAATAAGTAACAATTTTAACCTAATATTAAAAGTATCATACGTTGAGATAACCACGATCAACTAAATCAAACTAAATAAAAAAATATAATGTACAGACATAAATAATAAAATATGTGGCAACATTTCGAGGCGTCTCGAACCAAAGACCGAGAAGAGTTTGTGACATACGTTCCCGAGGTATTATTTTTAAAGTGCTACTCTTGGCAGATTCTGCTGCATAAGATCCCGTGCACACGGCAATGTTCAGTACGATAATTTACTGTATAATTTTGGGATCACATGGAACAATGGAATATTGACGTGTCACTCAATTTTTTACGGTAAAATATCGTACTGGTCAGTGGTCATCGTCGTTTGTATGGACTAAAACCAAAATCAGAAAATTTTATGACCACTAGATGGCGTTAAACACTTCATCATTGCCCCCCAACAGATGTCGCTGTACAAAGTTATAAACACTAGAACTTAATCACAAACGTTCAAGATTTTCCATTAAACTGCCAATTACCATGAAAATTTATAGTTATTCCCTGGTGAACTCTATTATAAGTTACTAAGAACGGTAGGCGAAGAATTAACATTTATGTTGGTCGAATGCAAAGTATATGCGTCGGACTCGGAACAAATGCCTACTTAGTATACATGCGTTTACACTTGTCTTGTCTTTGTTGGTGTTTAGAACAATGTGTCAAGTGGGTACGGTTCAACGAGAATTTACTTGCAATAATTTAAACATTTTATTTATAATTGTAATTATCTATATAAGTATGTATTTACAAAAAAAAAGTAGTGTATGTAGTATATCAGTTATCTGGTTTCCATAGTACAGACGCCAGCAGGTCAAGCTACCCGAAACTGTCAAATTGTCCCAATCAACCTTGAACCTGATGCTTTAGCGATAAAGTTGAAAATCTGTTAAAGAAATTAGTCAGATTGTAGTAGCTTGATGTGCTGGCGTCTGTACAAGCTCTGTTTAGTTTGGGATCAGATGACCGTGTGTGAAATGTCCCAGGATATTATTATTCTTATTTTCTTCTGTAAACGCTCTGTGAATCTGACGATTTTCGACTGTGTTTTGTTTTGAACAAAAGATTTCAACGCGCAATCTTTGCGATGTGGTTTTATATTTTGGTGTAATGTGGTCACATGATAATATTTTATCGAGTAGCCTAGAACGTGTAGTCAATGTAAATAAATCATTAGTCCTAAAAGGCTCATTTAGTTAACGCTCAGATGCTGCTTCTTCTTTGCTCATTTACTAGTCTGTGATATTTGTATCTAAAAGGTAAAAAGAAATCAATCGTTAGTCTTTATTTATAAACACAGGTTACTAATGGTTACGTGATTCTTATTAAAATAAAGATTCTCTATGTTTTGCTATTTGACGTACAAATATACATTTATGGACAGCTTTTGCCAATTAAGTAATAATAATTCACAAGTATCAATGTCGATTATTAGGGTTCCGTACCAAAATGGTAAAAAGGAACCCTTATGGTGCGACTCAGTCTGTCTGTCTGCTATCAATTTAAGTTTTGGAATAGTTTTAGATGACGTTTGCCTAACTATTTTGCAAATAAGAATATTGTTATTTCAGCCCCTACTAGGGCATATGCGGTATTATATGAAAGAATTCTGTTTGCTCATTTTCAAACATTTTTTCTTTTTTTTTTTAGTCCGAATAGTTTTCGACTTTTGATGAAAGATGAAAAATGTAAAAAAAGATACCGTTCCCCCCTGAACTCCGAAGTTTGCATAGAGAAAAATCTGAAATTATTCTATGTGATAGAAGTTTATGTAAAGATTACAGGAAAAATAAAACGATGTCTCTAAATAACACTTTTTTTTAACCCACCGAGGGTTCAAAAAATAAAAGTGTGCTATTTAGAGCGCGAGTCCGACTCGCTCTTGGCCTGTTTTTTTAAATGTTATGTTATTTAATAAAATGCAGGCAATGTCAGGTAAAGTTAATATTTACAAGAAAGAAAGAATAACGTTTATTTGGACACACAGTTCGTGAAATACAAAATACAAATCCTACTAGGTAATATTGTAAACGCAAATTTTGTGAGGATGGATGGATGGATATTTGTTACTCTTTCACGCAAAAACTACTTAACTGATTTTGATGAAATTTGGCACACAGATAGTTTATAACCTGGATTAACACATAGGATACATTTTATCCCGATATTCATACGGGTTCGAGAGTAACGCGGGAGAAACCGCGGGGCACGGCTAGTAATAAAATGAAAATGTTTTAAACAACAATGGTGTGTGCCTCACGTCTGCGTCAAAAAGGCTCATTTCAATATTAATGCCAAACAGATGCTAAAATGATGAAAAATTGCCCGTCAACAAATTATTTACGAGGTTAGTCATTGCCCAGGACCGGACATAGTTACTTACTTAAAGAAAGAAAGAAAATACGATAAACATGACGCAAAGAAATAACACAAAAAAAAATCCGGCCAAGCGCATGTCGGACTACGCACAATGAAGGGTTACGTCGTTGGGATGAATTTTTCCCAAATACTATAAATACTAAATTGTCTGAGACACACACACACACACACACACACACACACACACACACACACACACACACACACACAAACAGGTTTAGTTTAATTTAAGACACAATAGTTGCAAAAATTGTAAATAGGTTTAAGTCTTGAACAAATAATAATTATTGTTATTATAGGCAGACCACCGCACCGGGAAGAAATTATTGCCATCGAGAGTAAAACCTATTTGAAACTGTCACAGAACCATGGATATATTGGCATATTGATATATTGTATACAGTAGCTGTTGGTGAACCTTTATAAATAAATAAATAGACAGAGAAAACCTACGCCCAGAAGTCGGTGGAATCTAGCTGTGGGTGATGATATATCATCGATAAAGACTACACTACTCCGTCTCAAACTAGTTTTAGATTCCCTGCTCTATTCCTAAATAGCGCAGTGGATTAACTACCTACCAGACTGAGAGAGAGAGTCTGCCCTTCAGCAACAAAATCCAAAAACCCTCCACAAAGGCCAAAATCGGTAGTTTCCATTCAACACCACCTGACCTCATAACCACGAGAGTAAATTACAAGTAGGTACCAAACAAACTACCATAATTTACGCCTTTCCCATACTTTTGACGCACAATCAAACTAACTTTCGTTTGAAATCACGATTTTTCTCACCAAATAATATGTTTAGTGCGATTGTTTCGACATTTTATATTATTTTTGCTGCCTCAAGGTTTCACTGGCTTTCGTTAGAGAGAACGATGATTTTCAATCTAAGACTTAATTGGCGATTGAATTTGAGCAACAAGTGCATTGTGTACGAATTATTTAGATTCTAAACTAAGATATAAATTGAATTTGCAATTTTGGGGATGTGCAATGAATGCTATATTGAAAAAAATATTATGATCCATAAACTGTTATTTGGTACAATTCACATTGATACTGATCCATTTGGCTCAAAACCAGATACTCGTACGAAACATGGTTCTGAACCGAGAGTAAATACGAAACCTTATACAGGGGATCATGAACTCTTGTAGTAGGGACCAATCACAGGGCCAAATATAAATAAGTCGGGTATCATGTGAATGGCAAGCTGAACGCGATGGGGTGATTTATTCAGACTTTATTCATCACCACCATCAAAATACCTACACAATAATGACATCGCAAATCATCCGCAGAAAGATAATCTCATAAAAGATAATTTAAAAGTAAAAAAAAAGAAATAAAAGAAAAGTACTAGATTATTAACTCTCAAGTCTTAATAGATAATTATAATAATAATAGATAATTTATATATAGATAATTTATGAAATGTTTGAAAGATGGAACAAGATCTTTTGGATTATAATCTTCACCTGTCTATTAGGTTGTACCAACGAATTATCAACTTTGTTCAGCTACTATAGAGTTGATATTACACTTAAGGATTTTCTTAATTCATTGGTATTCCATCACAGTTTTTATAGTCACGTTTTGATTACAGCGCGCCAACTCTGACTGGCATAGTTTATTTTGTATTCCCTATGCATCGAACTAAACGTACACATTCAAATCTGCAGTCCTCCACTAAAAAAACATTAAATTTGAATTTTAACACCCAGCGATACGATTCATAAAGAATTTCTTGCACCGCAAACGAATGTGCAAATTCGAATCCTGTTCGACACAATTAGTGTTGCTTTCTGCAATATAAATTTCGAATGAATTATGACTCAATGTCAAGGGAATACGGGTTGTTTATAAGTTTCTCCAATGCATATTTAAGTTGGTTTGTAGTCGATGCTATTGTGTCGCTCAACTTTGAACCGTAAAAGGAAGGCAGACACATACATTAGACCTGTGTCACTTTGCCCGTTATAAAGGAAACTTAAATTCGCTCCTAATAACACTAATCTACTCATACAATAATAGTACCTATTTCCTGAGGCGTTGAATTAATTTTAGGTTGCTATATTTTTATTTTGTAAACTATTAACCTACTCTAGTAGGTAATAAAAGGATTTGATTTGATTAGTTCTTTAACTGATGTTGGTGGGCCATAATAAAAAGGAATATTATTGCTTCAACAAAATTCAAGATATGTACGACAGTCTAAATTAGGGTAAGAAATCCATTTCTCAGCACTTTAAGAAGTCCTCTAATTTCAATTATATTTTTGGCATTTAAGGCATTTATGGAAATATGAGGAGTGAAATAATAAAAGCGTTAACTTAAAAGCGTTACGTTTTTCTGCGCAACGAAAAACAGAACGAACGCCTTTACACCCTAAAGTTGATTTTTGTATAGCACTGATTCATTGACGAAACACTGCCCCCTTTTTTTTGTGGATAGGAAATCATCAAATAACTTCTCCCACTCTGGACAGAGCGGGCGTGTCAGACTTTTATTGACTAAAACCCACCCGTGTTCCTTCAGTTGCCTGTGCCAGGGCCACGGTAACTCTTTCAAACAACCCGCAACCCTGGCAGGGATCGGCCCTAGCGGACCTCAACAGTTAATGCTGACAATTCTTTGAGGCGCGCGTAGAACACAACGCGCCGTCGACCCGAGCCTAGACCTTACCGGACGGCGAGCTACTCAGAGCTACCCATTGCTCGCCATCCACAAGCCCGCGCCGCGCCTGTAGTGGCCGGGAACTACGGGTCGGCTCTCAATTCCTGACGCCCAGGGCGTCACCAGCAGCGACTAGGGGCCGGAAACGACTCGGAACGACTGTCAAAGATCCACGAATGACAGCTGGGACCAACGGATTAACGTGTTTTCCGACGCGCGGAGGCTTGATATGTAAAGATGGGGGTATCCACGGACTAACGGTGGCAAGCGTAGCTTAACCTGATCGATCGACCCGTGCGACTGTTATCACTAAGCTACCCCCCCCCCCCCCCCCCCCCCTTCAATGTTATGAGTTAATAACTAATAGTATTGAGGACTGCAGTGAACATAAAGTAATAGGTGCTTATGTACGTTTACATAGTACTTGCAGATCATCAGATACCGGTATTTCACAGCTTTCAGCTCATAATGAAAATTGATGCTTATGAAATTAACTTCCATTAAAATTTGATGTACCTATAATGTGGTTTTTATTGGATATACTGGTCAAAATGACCCATCATTCTTTGGCATCAGTTAGATTATGACCGAGTTAGGACATAGAATACCTACTTTTCATCCCGGTCGCACGTCCCGGATAAGTTCCGACCTCCACGCAGACGAGGCCACGGGCCAAAGCTATCAAGTAATAAGTCTAGAAACGCCATTTTTTTTCATGGTAGTCATTTAAGAACGATTTAAACTACACTACCAAAACGAAAATACCATCGACACGACAAAACATTCGCCGACAAATGACCAGGAAATCATAAGCCGCAAAGAGATAATAAATATTTATGTCCAGTAGCTCACTGCTAACATATTCGGACCATGTTACTTGTAGAGTGACAATGTAATTAGCTGCACCTGTCGCTTGCTGCATACTGCATTATATGGATGTGATATGGATGCTTTGCTTTAGACCCTGAACCATCACGAGCTTGCCTTCATTAGCTGTGTTAACGAATGCGTGCTTGACCATATTATTACGTTCGTTGACCTAACATGACTTTTATCATTTTCTATCCACTCTTCCAAGTTTGGTCGATTTTTTGTCTTCAACATCAAAATATTGTATCGAGGTATAAGTTTGACAGTATTTCTGATTATAACGAGTTTTGAACCAATATAAAACTCATCATCATCATTTCAGTCTAAAATTATTTACTGTTGAGAGTGCTGAGTAAAGTAAAGGCCATCTTTCTTTTCTGCAGTCCTGTTACTCTGCACGGCTCCGTGCGTCCTAAGGCTGGGTTTTTAGTTAAGGCTTTTTTTTAAGTGGAATTCTACTTTATTTTTAAAATTTGAGTGTCTAACCGAAACACGATTTTCATCCGAAACCGAGACGTAACCGAACCTTCGGCTCCTCTTCTAGTTTCGGCCGAAACCGAAACTTACGAAATCCGTTCTTTTTCGTAAATTTACAATAAAATTTAAAATAAGATTGATTTTGCAATTATCAGATTTATTTTATCCAAAGAAAAAATACTTTCAGATTTCTTTTATCCAGAGAAAAAGTACCTATATTAACATAACTTTCGCAAATCGACTAGTATCTTCAGACTTATGATACTCTAATATTAAATATCTAAATATCTGTACTGTGTGTGGTGTTCCATTGAATTGTACGGGACCGATTTGTCGAAGATAATATATATTTGATATTATCTTCGGTGTGTGTGACTGTAGATATTGGTTTGTCCAATAGTAAAATAGGTAGGAAGCTGAGTTGGTATATTTACTTCGTGCTAGGAGCTATCAGGTTGGCACAAAAGTAATGAGACACTTGGTTTACGTTTTATATTTTCTTTATTATTATTATTACAATACAAAAAGCTAATTCAATGATGTAATCACAATTAGCATCTAAGACTTCTTGCCAACGATGTCTTTCGCCCAGAACTCTGATGGCTGTGCCTCGAAAAAGTTGTTCAACTCCTCCTCTACATCAGAGAAATCATTAAATTGTTTACCCCGCAAATGTTGTTTCAGGGCTCTAAACAAATTATAGTCTGATGGGGCGAGGTCTGGGGAATAAGTTGGGTGGGGTATCGTCTCCCAGCCCAAGTTCTCCAACTGTTGGCGAAAGGCAAATGCGACATGAGGTCGAGCGTTATGTGTCATACATTGACTCGTTTTCGTCGTTTTTTCTAGATAGCAGCAGATAGTTTGGTGAGTTGGGTTGAATATTTGTCCGCGTTTATAGTTTCATTGTGTTTCATAAAACAGCATGCCTTGCGCGTCCCAGAAACAGCAAAGCAGAACTTTTAAGCGGTTCTTTTGACTCAACTTCGGTTGAGTTGGTGGCGTTTCTTCTGGAGGCAGCCAAAAAGCACGACGTGTATCGTTCTCGTAATGAATCCATGATTCATCTGAAGTAACCAGATCAGACAAAAACTCTTTACGTCGGGGTCGCAGCAAAAGTGATTGACAGATAGCGACACGGACTGCGTCCTCATAACTTGTGCCAACCCAATAGATACGAGTAGTACCTTGCTTGAGCAAGTGACATAAAAAGTGGTCAGATCGCTTCGCTGTCAAAACAAGTGACAGCTATGCGCAAAACGCGAGCACAGATTAGCAATATTAGCATACTAATTTGTTACTTTTTTAGGGTTATGACATGATAAAACCTGTTGTGCCTATCGACACATTAGGTTACTTCATCGAAGATATTATTTATTGTTAGTGGCCGTTACATTGTATTTATAGTTAGATATTAGATAATCATTTTGTAAGTACTTACGCAGGTATAAGGGAACGTGCATGGATAGATTATTTGCAAAACCTTTTGAGTAAAAAAACGTAAGTTGATAGGTTGTACTCGGACGGACACTTGCTTGGTTATAATAAAATTGGACCCAGCGCAAATACAAAAGCAAAAGACTGAATGATGACATTTCATCTCTCTCTGATTGAGGCAGAAAAACGAATTAATCAACGACAACAATACATAAGTTCTGACTGACAATAGTAGAAATGCCTTCACATTGTTTTAGCCGTAATGATACAAAATTACCTATAATTAGGTATATAAATATTTTAAGGGAAAAATTGTAATAAAATGATTGTAAGAAAATGAAAATAAGATTACTTATATTAACAGAAAGAAATGCGGTGTAGATCTGTTTTGCCATAATACCTAGTAGGTCTTTAACACGTTCTGTGCGGCAGACACGCATGTGCGATTTTCGAACGTTCACCATGTGCTACCGGCGCATATGCGTGTCCATACAATTTATGTACTTCCTTCGAATGCGGCGCGCCGCACCTGTGGGTTTTTTGTGCATCTCTATTGTTCTTGGCGTAATTGTTTTATGACTCATAAAAAATGGGAAATTTTTCAAACACACCTAGGCGTCTCGCCGCACTTGGGATAAGTTTGTAACGGCGCACTATGTGCCCAGCCGCACTGGGTAGAGTTTCTTCAATCGCGCCTGCGCGCTCATAGCACCACACGAAGTATTTTTTGGGCGTGCATGAGTGTTTGCCGCACAGGGTTTAGTGTATCATAAAGCAGCACTTGGAGCAAGTTCGCCAAATAATTCAGCAGTGAATGTGTTAAAAATAAAAAAATAGGCTAATAAAAGATTTGATCAAAGCATATACGATTTCAAACTTACAAACTGCAATACAGATCCCGCGTGCAGCTAATAGACGAACGCTAACTTTGTACCACACAATGGGCGAGCTCGCACCTAACATTCAGCCAGAATCGATTAAGTAATAAACCTGTATTTAAATCTAGATAGACGTAAAATTGCACCATTGTGTTTGATGAAGCCTAGTTTTTATTTAGGTTGATATTATTACTTACAATACAAGTGTATTATACTCTTGTGCCATAATTCATAACACATCAGGTGATGTGTGACTCGATGCAGCTGTTGTATTAGAAACAAGAAAACGTAATTAGCATTTAAATAAACCTGCATTAGCATTTGAGCAATCACATAATGAACAACTCTTCCTTGTATTGTAATCACTGTGTTCAAGTGAGAATAATATTATTGATGATAATTACAACTTAAGTCCTAAACCTAGTACCCAAATGTCCTTTATTTGGTATATTTCGTCGAACCGTTGAGCTCCTTAAGTTCTGAGTTGAGCTGCGCGATTATTGACAAATTCGTTCACTGACTGGACAGGTCCTCTCAATCTGTGTGGTTCTCCTCAAAATACCATTTCAGACATCAATCTACATGGTCTTCACATGAACTGACCAAGATTATATCTGTCCTTTATAAGAGACTGTGACCTCTGAGTTTGTTTGGGCCTTTCATCTCAGAGTAGTCAGATAGGAAACGCCGACCTCATCTAGTTTTTAAAAACACATGATTGACTTGTAAAAGTTTGTACAAACCTAGTTACAGAAATAAAATAATTTATCATTAAGACAGTAACGCCATCTATTATCGAGTAGCAGTACTTAAATTATTTTTCACTGTAGACTTGTGATCGAGGTATTCAGCGTTAACCAAAGTCTACCTAAGGTCTTATGTGCACAGGGTTTCCAAGGTTTACCGAGACTAGCAAATAATCAATCAAAACTGACCACCACAAGCACGCATACACTGGCGAACATACAAACCAAACCAGTGTCAAGTTCCGCCATATTGGATTGGGAATGTGCGAAAGCATAAACAATAAATGCTTGCCGTGACAGAGAATACATTAAAATAAATGGAGAGGAATAAAACACGCAGACAATACCTACGCTAGTTGCTTTACAAGGAACGATATTGCCAGACTCAATAATATAGGAATGTTCGCTCTTGGTTTTCTTTTTGCGAACTTGCTTTTCTGCGTGGCAAGTTCAAAATTTCATATAAAAATAAAAAAATTATATGCCTGAGAAGGTAAAAGTATGTTTGCGGTATGCATTGCGATAAAAAAAAATAATTTGCAGTCAGCAAAATTATTTTATGTATTATAAGATTTCGGTCCGCTTGCACTACAAATCACTAAATATGCTTAGCGCTGAACATATTTAGAACATCACCCTGTCTGTCTCTGTCAGCTTCAAACTATCGGCTTCAATAGATAGAAACAGAGCGATGTTTTAAATACGTGTAGCGGAAAACGTATTAAGCGATTTCTGGTGCAAAAGGGCCTTGATTTCTTTCATCATGCTCTAAAACAATCTGCACCGAACACATTACTTACCAGGTGCTCATATCTTTCCAGGAGCTCTTCGTGCCTATCAATACTAAAGGGGAACTGTACGAGGTATGCCCGGAGGAGCTGTCACCAGCGGAGTGGGAGCCCGCGGGGGAGGGGCGGGGCGTGGCTCCCGACGTGGCTGCAAGGGCGCACCGCCTACCGCACTTGCTGAGCATATGGCGGCTGCCGTGTAGAGTGCGCCTGTTGGCAGGGACGGTGCCGATCGAGATGGCACATGATGTTGGAGGTGAGTTGAAAAATCATTCCTAAATAATAAATAAGCCCTGATTGTCTTAACTTAGAAGCAAGAGCTCGTTATGTGTTATCATAGCAACACACACTCCTCATTCAAAGAGATATAAGCCCTTAGACAATATACAAATATTACAGAAATTTTTTTTCAATTGCAGATGACCTTCTACTGCGAGCGGCATCAACAGAACCAGTTCTCGTGATGTGCACCCTCCCGGAGTACGGGTCGATGCCCTCGAGCCCGAGCAAGCAAGTAGACCCTCGCTACCACGCCAAGGAAACCCTGCAGCTTCTCCCCCTCAACAGCAACATCAAAGTGAGACGCACTCAGCTCGGCTTCGAGAACGAGAAGCGCATGTTCCTCTCCGCACGCCTTCAAAAAGCTCTAACCTTCTGTCAACTCAATGTTGACAACTGGATCAGGCAGATTTCCTACGCCAACTCAACCGTAGTCGGGAAAGCTAAAACAGCCGAAGACCTCATCAAAGAAGACCATGAACCTGTTAAGTTTGAAAAAGAAAGAAAATTTACTTTACAAGGTCTCAAGATTGACACATCTAGGTTATTCGGCAAAAGCGAAAAGGTATTGAAAGATATTCCGGACGAGACTGAAGGATCTATAATATTTTTAAGTAAAAACGAACTCGAGCATATGAATTATGACGTATACAGCGACGACGAGGGAAAAGAAGATAAACCAGATGAGAAAATGGAACATGAACAGTTTTCTAGCGATAAAATGCAAGTATTTAGAGAAGATTCGGGACAGAAAAAGAACAAATGGTTTAAGAATTTGAAACTCTTAAAGAGCACGGAGAAACTTACTGATGAAAAGATAACAGCTATAGAGAATAGTGAGAAGTCAAGAGATGTCAAGGATCCTTTTGATCCTTTAGGTGAGAAGCATAGTTCCATAGAACGGTACCAAGACATGGCAAAATTGATTGAAGATAGATTCGGCTGCACGAGAAAGAACGATGGAACAGCTGAGAAGAGTCATTCCTATAAAAGTCTAACGACATCTTCGTCGGACATGGGAACAAGTCAGTGCAGTTCCAATCACAAGAAGCCAATACTGACGAAATCAGTCTCCGTACAAACAGGAATGCCAGACAATTCTTATACGGAAGACGACAGCGGTATCAACATGAAACATGGTCGCAAAAACCTTAGCGTCGACCAAATCAACTACTGCGGTTCTATGGAAAGTGATGCTAGCTCTGGAAGAAAACTGAAGAGTCTGGACGAAAATATGCTCAAAAAATCATCAGCTACTAAATCATCTACGAATCTAGAGAGAAGACAAAGGATACAACCTGATTTGATACCAGAAATAGCCATGGTTAAGTCCGAATCTTACAATCAGATACAAAGCTGCGAAGAAATCAATATGTTTGGCGTCGGATCTCTGTATAACGACAGCGATTTTGAAATTAATTACAAACAACACTCTTTCATAACAGAAAAACTATGCTCCGAGTTTCACGTAAAAACTAAGAGAGTACTAAGCAAATCTACATCAAATCTCCTTCATCCTAAAAAGACTACTGACAAAAAAGAAGGCAGCAACAGTAACAGCATGCCAACAAAAACAGAAAGGTCTGCAGACAGTGAAAAGATTGTAAACTTTAGAAAGAAAATTGATAAACTACGAGCCCCGACACCAAAGTCTGAAATCGAAGACGATATCACAGCGATTGACATTTCTGAAGAGGAACCGCAAATGCAAGTAAAAATCCGTAGGTCTATTTCATCTATACAAAAAAGGAAGCTGCCGGTCATAGAGGATCTACCATATGGACAAGTAGCTGACGCTGTTCACGTGGAAGAAGGAAAAGTTGAATCCGATGCGAGCTCCGACAACATTTACGCAGAGATTTGTACCCCGAATGGTAACAAAACTAGCGATGAAGAAAATTACGACAACAACATCGATGTACTTGCTACAGATCCCGTCATCTGCAACGTGAAGAAAGAAGTGATCATCAGAAATGATGAGAGAGCGAGACAGATGATAGAAAACCAAGAAAATCCATTCAGACACATAGAAGTTGTCGTTATTGAAAAAACTACAGATTTCGATTTGGACAATTCCAGTGTTACTTCAAGCGATATTGAAGAAATGGGAAGTAAGAACGATGTCTCAATTATAGATTCTTGGGAACGTGATAAAGATAAATCAGAGAACAAAATGCACGCTATCAGATTAGAAATAACGAGTAACAACGACGACTATCCAAATGAGAATGATAATAATATAGAAAAAACTGAAATCTGTTTAAGTAAAGATAATGCGTTAAGTTTTAGTAACAGCATACATTTGAATGGTACATATCCCAACGAAGCCATCTATGATACTTTAAAATAGTTTAAGTTTTAGTATAATATTTACACTGGCGGCCACAAATAGTGTCTTGTAGTCATATTTTTTGATGTACCAATAAAAATATAGCCTACAGTTTCCGCTTAGAAAAGTCACCTTAGATGTGATGCCGATTTTTTTAGTTTAGCTTTTTCAGTGTATAAATGCTTTATATTATCCGTACTTAAGTCATTATAGTAAATCAATATTAAGCATGTGATTACAACCAGTGAAGACGTGGCATATGATAGATGTAATAATGAATTTTGGCTTCATATCACCATAGACGTAGTAAACGTTGAATCTCAAATCATTTTGTATACATTGAATACCTGGTCAGACAACATTTGCAAAAAAAAAACCAGAATATTGTGCCAGAAATTAAAAACTAGATTGGCCGTCTAATTACTGTTTTTTAGTGTTTCTGCAGTAGAAACAACTAAAGTAGGTTTTTAAGTGTTTTTATTGCCCTAGCCGGCTAGGGAAAATTCTGATTAAAAAATGCGACCCCATATTAAGACAGCCCATCTAGTAAAACCACTCAAGACTAAATACCATTCAACAATATCAAAAACCTTGTAAAATTATTTCTGTACAAGATTTGGGGTGATAAAAATGTAAAAATTAGTTCATAGTTTATCTTTTAAAAAGTGTATACTTATATTGACACGAAGTGTACCACATAATTGTAAAAATGCACTATTTAGTTACACGATTCTTATTATATGGCACCTACTAATTTGTCACTGTATTTAATGGTTAAAGGCAAGATATTTATAACTTTTCAGCGATATAATTTTTTGATTACAAAATGTTATCAAAACTAAAATTGATTAAAATTCGGCCGACAGTCATCTGAATTATTTACGCCATTATTATGTATGGTGAATTCCAATTCAACGCTGAGCGGGATGATCGACAACTGATTGGATCGTATCAGTTGCCATATATTTACGAAAGATAGCAAGAAAGATAAATCTACTACTTACCGCTTACGTCCATAATATTTTCGAGTGTTACACTGCAAAGCTACCACTGAATTAACTTATAACTAATAATTTTGTAGTCAAAAAATTGTATCGTTAAAACGAAACTCACATAAAATAGACTGTTTTTCACACTAGAAATTCATCACAATTGGTGCTATATGGTGCTCAATTTTAATCTAGATTGATTATCGATTCCACCACTATCGATATGCTATAAAAAAATAGTAAAATGTTTTTAGTAAGATGTCTACTTATTTGTAAAAGAGAATACCATATAAAAATTGTAAAATAATATAAAAGAGAAAATAAATGTCAACAAATATATATATTATAATTATTTTGTCTATCTACGGGCATTGGTTGATAGCGGAACTATGAAAAATCTATTATAGACATCAACTCGAACCTTAAGATATCCTCTCGCTAATATACTGCACGATTTATATATTATTTTTTTTACATTTCTTGGGATCCTGGGGTCCCGGACCTTTGGAAGGCGTACGAGGAGCCGAAGCCAACTCGCAGAGGCCCCTTAGATAATTTTAAATGATGAGGAGGCACCAACCGACGATTAGCCCTGTATGCACTATGCAAGTGCACCCAAGGACAACCCACGGTTGGTGCAGGACTATTGTTGTACGTGTTATTATATTAATTTCATTTCACTAGTTCCGCTACTCACCGCTAGGAACTATAGGGCGCTAGTGTGGAAGAGAAAAAATAATGCCTTTTGGTAGTGGTGAAATCGATCTAATTTTCGTATTATAAGTACCACATACGACATGACATAATTGTAAAAAGCGTTTGTATTATATAGTTTTAACATTGTATTATAATATCGAAAGTGCTCTCGAAGAAAAATGTAAAATTGAAATGATTTGCGAAATTATACAAATTATTGAAATAAATCTCTCGTATTCTTTATTTTTATGACTACAGACTCCCAAACTAAAACTATTTTTTTTTTTATATATGGCATCTCGTAGTTGGCCTAGAGAGGCCAATCCTGTGGCTGCCTTAACACATTCTCTGCTTAATTCTTTATGCAAACGCTTCTTTATGCTACACCTTTACCGACCCTTTTTTTACGATGTTTTCGAAACAATAGAGATTCACAACGAACGCACATGTGCGGCGCGCCGCACTCGAAGAAAGTTATGAAAACGCGCATATGCGTCTGCCGCGCCTAATGTATTAAGCGAACTCGAAGCCCAGCCAGGGGCATACAACTTACAGACTAAGCGACTACACGCTAAGGGCTCCCCCTGTGGGGAACGAACCTCGGTTTAGGGCGTCGCTGGGGGGTCCTCCCCCCAAGATGGGACAGGCTGGATCAGATTAGAGTGATTATTATTGAACAGGGAGTTTAAAGCAACTGGCTCAGCTACGCCACCAGCTGGCACTTCATTCCCGAGCAAGGGACGGGGGGGAGGACGATCACTTAGGGGTCGTCGCGAGGGACCTCGGCGGCGAGGTCGGAATGTCGATTTGTTTTTGTTCCTACGGTCCCTACTGCTCTCCTGGAGAAGAGTTATGGGGTCGTCGGGATCCGTCGGGATCTGAGAGGGCAAGCCTTGGGGGGCCGGCCGTTTCTAATACGGGAGGGGACATAGCTAGCCGCCTCGACAACCAGAGGGTTGCGATGGTTGGTGTCTGAGTCGAAGAAGCGCTTGGAATTGCGTTTCAAAAACTGGTGGGAATGCGGAGATCTACGTGGAGGATTTCGTTATGAACGAACCAAGGGGCTCCCGTTGCCTTTCGGAGGAAACGGTTTTGGAGGGCCTGCATCCTATGAATGAGGTGTGGTTTTGCGTGCGCAAACACTGAACCCGCATAGGTCATGATGGGGCGAATGCACGCTGTATAAATGCGCAATTTGCACCTAAGTGACAATTTGCTACGTGCATTCAGAACGGAGTGGAGTCTACCGACAGCGAAAGCGGCGCGCGAACGCACCTGCTTTATGTGCTCAGCTAAGGAGCGGTGGTGCTCGAGGGTCAACCAAATCGGCTTGCCGAACATGGTGATTGGTCGGGGGGGCAAACTATTAGCTCAGCAGGCTCAACTTATACACGATTCAAGAAATGAGTGACGTCATTTACGCAATTCACTGAACAATATGTGGATACTACAGAAACCACGTGTGTAAACATGTGACGTGTCTCAAAGGTTAATAATATAGGCGAGGATATACAATAAAATGTAGGTACCTGAACGACATATTTCTCTTTCAGTGTTTAATTTATCAAGTCGAGTACATAAACATAAACCAGACAAGCTGTGCACCTCTAATATTTTCGTGTTTCCGAATTATTACGAACGTCGCGCGTCGTACCAAAGGGGTTACTTTGGTACGACGTTCGTAATAAATCGAACGTCGTACCAAAGTAACCCCCCAGGGGCAAAGCTTCTAAGTTTTGTACTGCCGCGCTTGATTGAAGTAGTGCACATAACGTTGCGCGTTTGTATAATGGACTACTCACACTTATTCAGCTCTATTTGCGTTTCGCTGAACGATTTTGGTCACACTTATACAGTTCTGCTTCTATCAGCCGCGTACAGCGTCGTAAGAATGAGAAAAGCCATCATAGCGTGTTATCTCCGCTGAAACGATTCCATCGCTTTTATTTCGTAAAAATAAAAAATAATTAAAAAAAAATCGACTTCAAAAAGAAACGAACTCATAATTATGAAATAACCATAGATTTAAAATCTATGGAAATAACTATAATTTCGGAAGTCGGTGTCGTGGGATCTGTATTTTAGGTTTTTACCACCGACTTCCAAAATTAAAGTTATTTCATAATTTTGAGTTCGTTTCTTTTTGAATTCAAATGAGGCAATTGAGGCATAAGCTGAATAAGTGTAAGTAGTCCCTAAAAAGCTTTCTCTATTGGGCTACCTACTTTGGTTGCACCTCGTCATCTTTCATCTCTGATGGTAATATAAAAAATAGGTAAGTACCTACTTGCACCATGCTGCATATTAGTAATCTGCGACTTCCACTGTTTTAACAGCTCTATATTCTATAGTTTAGTTGTTATTCCAAAATTAAATTTCATCATCGCGCGTTCTGGTTTCCATAGATAGATGATGATTGCGCATACTATTTCTGGGAATTCTGTATTTTGTACGAAAGCGTATTGGGCAATACCTGTGTGAATAGGATATGAGGTTTAAATGAAAAAAAAAACTTTATATAATATGACAAATATACTGTGTTTAATCAAATAAATTACATTTAAAATTAAAAATAGTACCGACAAATAATTTCGTTAGCGTGGCGCTGATACAAAACAATATTTTTATATTTTTACAATAAAAATTGAACTAAAATCAAATAATAATCAAAAAACCACGACTTTGAATGGCAAAATCGCGTTCTTGTGCGTCTACACATTACTCAAATAAAAATTAAAGGAATGAATTTCAACAACATTTTTCTAAATGCTCTCGATTTTTTATCTTCACCTTAGCATTAAATTCATTTTTACAATATACAAGAATATAGTACGTACAATTATGTTTATTTTTGAGATTATATTGTTTAAAACCTGCGCTTAAGAATAATTAAACATAAGTATTTCAACTTTGAAAGCTACATACGAGTTGCGCAGTCATTGTTCACAATAGGAGGTTTTAATTAAATCTCCTAGTATGCACAATATTTAATAAATTTATTGTAATTTACTACGGGACTCGTGGCTTGAAAGGTTCCATATAAACATGGAAAATGTGTATAGTCTTTCATACAGAAACTAGACGAAACGAAAACATACATTTGATTTAATATACGCTAAATATTTTAAATAGATACAACAGATTACATAGTCTATAAAATACTAGGCAATCAGAAATGGATAGTACATTCAACTAGGCACCATTCAAGCAAGTTGCTCTCGGTGTTTTAATCTCAGCCGTTCAAAAAAGTACCAGGCTTTCAGAAGTTAGTACGTCAAAAGCCTGTTAGAAACGATTCAAGCCACAATGGTAAGGTATCAGTCAAGGGTGGGAATCACAAGGGGGATCTAGGCGAGTCGTATAGATTGGATTATTTGGAACACTGCTGATCCGCACACTACGAATATGAAGAGGGCAAGCAACCAGGGCGCGACGGGGTACTGGTCGTCCTTTTCCTGGAAAGAGGTGAAACATATAAATAAACAAAGAAAATAAGTTATCTTTCACACGAACTGTGTGAATGAGGGTTCTAACTACTATAGCTTGGTTTCTAGAAGCTTATTCAAGGCAATCGGTTGTCGAATTACAATTAAGATGTCGTGATTGGTTTGCTAAAAATGTAAGAAACCTATTATTTAACATCACCATAAACGACAGGAGTCCTCATACCCATGGGCGATTATTTATCGCGCACTAGATTTTCAACGCACTGCTTCCCACCGAGAGTTGAAAATCCAACATTGTATTTTTTTTGACGTGCTGAAATGCCCGCTGTTGGATTTTCAATGCTCGACTTAACACCAAAAGTTGAAAATACAGTGCGCGATTTAAAAAAGTCGCCTGTGCGTACCCGGGCTTACTTGTACCTAAATTTGAAAAGAATAAGAATAAGAATAAGAATAATTTATTCATAAGTTCACTTATATAAATTATAAATTACGTAGAAGTTACAACATTACAAAGTTACATATTAATATCAGTAAGAAAATAGGCTTATAGAAATCAGAATTTGTAATTAAGTAACTAATAAATTCCCCTAAGATGTTTTGAGTTTTTAAATGCCACCCTATTATTTTAATTCTTTCAGTGAATAAATCATCAGTGGCCACGGTATTTCCATTCTAATATCACCATGAAAACAATTACCTAGTTATGATTTAAATATTCAACACATACTTCTAGCGTTACTAATTCATTTCACGTGTTAGTGCAAAAGTAGGGTTGCCAGGTCAAAAAATCGAAATTCCGGAGGAAATTCCGGACATTTGATGAAAATTCCTGACTTAATTAAAAAAAAAATGAGACGCGAAATGTTCTACAAAACTATTATTAAAGATCGGGAAGTGTTGAAGAACATTTCCGGGAGCACTAAATATCAGTAAAATGAATAATTACATAATTAATGTTGATTATTACCTTAATTTGAAATAATAACATTTGATTTATAAAAAAATATATATTCCACTCTTTAATTAAATTGTAAAAAATCCGGACGGTTTAGGATTCCCTCCGCATTCCGGACAAAGACCAATATTACCGGACCAGTCCGGAAAATTCCGGACGTATGGCAACCCTATGCAAAAGAGTATATTGTGGAATGTTGCCATTAAAGTTATGCGCAATTTATTCATTTAAAAATAAAAGTTAATTTTTATTGTTTTTTGGCTACTTAAATTATTACTGGCCTTGTTTTATGAAACTTTTGACTATTTGCTACTGATATCATATATTTATTTGAGGCAATATTTTCTTGATTTCTATGCAAACCTATAAAACTTGAACTTGACTCGGCAAAAGAAGAAAAAAAAAAACGTTTCCTATTTTTTAGTGCCGCCACAGAATTGAGTAATAATAGTGGATCAACAATAAATTGTGATAAAAAGTGGTATAAATTTAGCTTGAGCGTCACTTCACAAAAACACACACACAGCATCAATTTTATTCACTTTTACTTAGTTTGATAACACTTCTCTTCACGTTTTACCTTTCACTTTCAAGAGATTACTCAAGCATGAACAGTTGTTAGATAATCACTGCAAAATGTTAAATATTATCTGTATAATTGTTTTTATTAACTACTTTGTAGCTTTTACAAACTGGGAACATTATATGCACCACGCATAAAGGTTACTGCATTATCGTAATTCTTTGTATTTGGTTTATCAAGTCAATTTAAAGTCATTTACAGCAAGTGAAGTAGCATGTTATACAATATTTACAAATTTATTATTACAGTTATTTAAGACAGTGCATTCTGAAGGGGAAGCCACACGCAAAAAAAAGAAATAAAATAAAACATCTTGCATATTGATTGAGAATTGAAAATGACAAAATTAGTATCAGGACAAGTCTTAGGTGACGTTTAAATTAGCAGCAAAACTTACAGAAGTTGACTTCCGCAAGCAATTCTTACTTAGAGAACTTGCAGAAATAGACTTCTGCAAGCAATGCTTACATGAATAAACTTGCAGAAGTGCAAAAAACAATTCTTACTCAGAGAACATGCAAAAGTTCACTTCTGCAAGCAATTGTTATTTAGAAAACTTGGAGAAGTGAGTTTGCCGCAATTGTTTACATGGTAAAAATTGCTTATGGGAAGTCAACTTTTGCGTCTTTTGTTATCTAAACTTGGCTTTAGACAAGGTGTTAGTAACTAATGTTAAGAAAAAACAAAACTAAATTGGTGGTACGTACTACCTTGGTCGACTTAGGCACGTTGCCTCTCATGGTGATGTTTTTGCTGGCAATCTCGTTGGCGATACGCATCCTCTGTTTTGGGGCCATTTTTAATGATTTGCAGATATATTTGTCCTGAAAATAAGAGAATAATCTATGTTAAGAATATATCTAAAGCACTTGCTGTTTTTTTTTTTTACTAACTCAAAATGGTTTTTATTTTCCTGAAAAGGATCCTGTCTTATTTCACGTACAATTTTATTCATCAACCCGTTGGGTAGTTTTGAGAAGAAAATATACAGAGAAAGAAATGTTAGGTGAATGTATTGGTAAACATTATTCATACAGGAAAAGTTTTTAAGCAGCGTGCAAATTTTCACAGGATGTTCTACCCATGAATATAAACAACTTTTACTATGGGACCAACTCTGAAATCACGAAAAAAAAATCAGCTGTTTCATACAAAAGTTCAATACCAACTCAACCAAAATGTATGAAACATCTGATTTTCATTCGTGATTTCAGAGTTTGTCCCATAGTGAAAGTTGTTTATATTCATGGGTCCTGTGAAAATTTGCGCACTGCTTAAAAACTTTTCCTGTATATAATGTCTATGTTTGGAACTAAAAGATTCCAGACTGATGTGTAAACTATATACTTACAGTCAGGGAGATTATTAGTTTATGAACTTGACTCACTATGTCAATTTGTCATTCTCAAGCCATTTTTACTTTCAAAGAATAGCCATCACAATGTCCGGGCGACTGTGGTTGCCCAAAAAACTTTTTCCGGTTTAATTTAAAATGTTTTTGTACCATGCTAACTCTATGAGCGCTTCTAAAAATTATATGAGATAACAATGTATTTAAAATAATTGCTTATTAATGATTGAATAATGATTGTTTGATAGATTGATGAATAATTATGTTGGGCGTGGGCACCAAACTTCGGCAGCTGGTGACTAAACAAATAGAATTTATGCTTTATTGTACACCAAAATGTAAGAATGATGGTTGTGATTTGAATACAGACATTTTACGTTTTAGAAACCATTAATCTACCTGACTTTACATAAAATAAACTTCACAAAGATAGAGATAACAATGTATTTAAAATAATTGCTTATTAATGATTGAATAATGATTGTTTGATAGATTGATGAATAATTATGTTGTGTGTGTGCACCAAACTTCATTAGACGCTCTGACAGCTGCTGGCTAAATAAATAGAATATGCTTTATTGTACACCAAAATGTAAGAATGATGGTTGTGATTTGAATACAGACAATTTACATTTTAGAAATCATTAATCTCCCTGACTTTACATAAAATAAACTTCACAACGTTAACAGATTTTCAAGCTAACAAACGGAAGTAATAACACTTAAAACAATGAATTGGAAGAGCAATAATTAATATCACAAATATTATAGAGGTGTTTGCCACATCGGGTTCTGACTTCTGACATAATTACATGTTCTAGTATTTTTTCAAATAAATAACCAATTCATTTATACAACTAATATTGCAACTTAAATATCATATAGTTTATTTAAGGAAAACGATGATGCAGACAATTCAACGTAAACATATGGTTGACTAAACTTATCCTACCAACTTTTATCAGAAAAATATTGAAGTTCACAAAATCACACAGATTTTGTTTTCCCATTGAGTAAAGTACCTATTTATAATAAAATTAAGTGCAGTATACCCACTTTTCGTACAGGAAATCACTGTCGGAAATACAGAAAAGGCTTGTCTAACAAGTTGTTCACCTCAAATATAATATATTTGAGGTGAACAACTTGTTAGACAAGCCTTTTCTGTTATGTCAATGTTTGTCAATGTTTGTCAAATTATGTCAATGGATCTAACTGTTGTTTCACTAGAAAAGTGGCACAATATGTTTAAGTTAACTGTGAGTTACACATAAAAATAAATGTCCAAACGCGTGCGTTACGTCAATAAGACAACCAAAACGATCAAATTTCCACGTTGAATACGTGTCAATTTAAAGATTCCCATTATCTTTCAATAACAATGCTGGTGATTAAGCTTAATGATAAATACTCAATTAAAACAGCAAAACGAAGGTCAACGCGTTAATCTACAGTAATCTATTAAGTTTCACCTTTTATTTACGTCGCAATTATCCTAAATCTACTCGAAAGCGATGGAAAACACAATATTATATTGGCACAGCTGGATGGAAAATAAAGCGGTCACAAACTCCTTTTGAGACCAATTAATGGCACCACATGCGTAATTTAAAAAGTAACAAGCCACAGTCGCGGTTTTAAAACGAATTACACACTAAATCAGCCGTTGTTATCGAGAAACATGTTATTACATACACGTAATGAAACTAGTGTAAACAGGCCGACGAAACTTACAAGTTAAACTAAAGTTTTTATATGAAAAATGGCACACCAACTATGCACAACCGTCACACAGGTATATTAGACAAGAATTATAGCAAAAATAAAATTCTACTCACAATTAATTCCTAAAATTAAGGGCCGCTAAAGCCAAACGCGCAAGTTCGCTTGACACGTATGTAAAAAGTGAAATGACAGATATGTCAAACGCGTCATTTGAAAGCAAGCTGATTGCGCATGTACCAGACACGCGTCAGTTAATGTTACGATAACAGAAAAATAATATAACAAAAACATCACAGGAAAATAAATTAATACTGTTTAATTAAATTAAGAAAATTATCTTGAATTTTCGAATATAATTAAGAGTTAACTATAGAACCCGGTCGAATTAAATTTAAATTAATTAAATACGGTCTCTAAAGCTTCTTACATTGCTCAACAACGCCATCTAGAGTTATATAGAATAACTTGTTCTTCAGTGTAAACTGTTTCTAACAAAATTCTACTGGGTAGCGTTGTCAGCTTTGTATTTTCGACAACAGATGCCGCTGAAGTAGTTTTGGTTACCGGCGTAGCCCGTAGAGAGCGCTACCACTGGAATAGTTTTTGGTAGCCTTTTTCTTCGTTGGTCCATTAGTCCATTTCGTGACTCTCTGGGTGCGAACAATTCATTAGTGTTTGTTTTTGTGTATTATTATGAGTTTGTTTTAGTATTGCAATGAAACACTTTGCACCCAGCATTTATTATGATGTTTAGCAGTTTATTACAGTCAAAATAAAAGGCATTATTTATTCCAATACATTCAAAATAACATTAAACAGTAGGTACTTACGGAAAAACTGGTTCATTCAATAAAAAGAGATAGTAGGCTGAATAATGATCACATAATGATGACTATAAAAGCGAAAGAGACAACCAACAAAGGATCGCCAGGACATCACTATAAGGTGTCAACTAATTGACCAATCACAATGAAGCATTATCCTTGGAGGGTGATCCTTTCGCTCCGATTGGTCGCTTTAGACAACGCCTCAAAACGCTACGCCTACGGATAAAATCCATTTGAATTTGAATGTCGAAGGGAGAACGTCAATAAATTCTAGGAATCGTTTCAGACAAGAATTTAAAAGAGAACGCATTTTGTTTATGATCGGTCCATCTAGGAAGGATTATTTCATGTAGTATTTTGAAATACCTACCTACCTCCCATTTTAGAATAGGTATATTTGAAAATAATACCTACTTAATAAGACGTAAATATAATAGGTATCTAGAAGGAACCTATAATGTAGGTAGGTATATTAGGTAGGTCTCTACTAAGTTTATTTTCTGTAATGTAGCCGACGAATATTCTAATAGGTAGGTAGGTAAGTACCTAATTTACTTTCCTTTTTATCGGAGTATTCCTATTTGAGCACCTATGTATTTTGCACCAAAAGTATTCTCAAATGGGAATACTTTCGTGTAAAATGCTTAGGTGCTCTAAAAATAGGTGCTCAAATGGGAATAGGTAGGTAGGTACTCCTTTTTATCTTGCTACATTTCAACCCCTTGGATAGGTAGGTTATCAAAGTTATCAGCTACCCGCCTTGTGCTGTGAAGACCTGAGTTAGATGCTCAGTGTGAACTTTTATTTTAACCTCGGTAAGTTGGTACCTAATTGGACCTAGTTATGCAGAAAGCAACCATATGGCACTTTTTCCAAAAATGAGTTATAAACACAGTCGACATACACGATTTTTTGCAAAAACAACCATGTCCATATCTCTATTTATCACAGAGATATGAGCCGTCGAGCCGTCAAATGCAGCCTTGTCCATACATAAGAAAGTACCTACATACCTAATGCAACCAACGACAGAAAAATGCTTATAACTCTGTACTTTTCCCGACATGGCTTTTTTTGCGTGGAGAAATGCTCATGCATACTGCACTACCACGAGGAGATAGTGCAGTTATGTGGGACACCAACCCACTAAAACTCCACGGTGTCCTCCTCTGCCGCTTGTGGCGGGAACGCGGGCACGCGTTAGCACTCACCGCGAACCCGCCGCTTTCTGCATACCTACCTACCTAACACGGTCCAATTAGGTATCAACGTTATCAAGATCCTACACCGGTAAATTGTATTTGGTATTTTTTAGTTGTTACATTGGTAAAGAAACTCAGTGGTAGAACTGATAGATAAGTAAATAGGTATACCTAGACTAGAATTCTACCGTTCATCATCATTAGATATCGTCACCCATCGCGTCTGCGAAGATCTGCAGCTAATTTAACACGTTCGCTGTCCAGCTAAAATGTCGAAATTAGCTCTCACGTCCAAATTACTTTTTTCGTTGAGGTACTTACTTGCCTTTAAAGTTGAAGTAACCCTTTTAAATTTATTTATAAGTTTAATTTTCAAAGCTTTGTAAACTGTCCTAAATAAATAAAAAAATCGATGGCTCATTGCTTTTTAATTTTACCTACATACATACTAGTAGGTATGTATCTTTTATGTCCACGAAGTAAGAACCCATTATGTATGAAAAGTGCTATGACCCAAATGTATGGCACGGACGTCTCGTTCCTACCCAAAATGGCCCATATGTGGGTCACTAGTGAACTTGTTAATTACCTAAACCCTGTAGGTATATTTTAAGTTTTCCTTCCACCTACCTACTAAATAAACCAAGGCATTTATCGACCTCGGACCTAAGTAAAAATCAATCCGCCTAGCCTTTTCCCAACTATGTTGGAGTCGGCTTCCAGTATAACCGGATGCAGCTGAATATACCATTATTTTACATGGAGCGACTGCCTATCTGACCTCCACAACCCAGGGGGTATGGTTCCCAGTCCACAACCCAGTTAGCTAACTGTGAATAGAATAGAATAGAATAGGACTTTATTTGCTAAGAATGCAGGTACATACAAATAGGATCGAAAATAACATAATAAAGAACCGTGTGCATTCTGCCTTGTTGGCATGCATGTGGTTAGACTGGTTGTCAGACTTTCGGGCTTTTAAATGATAAATGATTTTATTTCTGTAAGTAGGCTTGTACAAACACTTTTACACGTCAATCATGTTTTTTTTTTTAAACTAGACGAGGTCGGCGTTTCCTGACTACTCTGAGAAGAAAGGCCGAAACAAACTCAGAGGTCACATGAGTCTCTTAATAAAGTCCAGATATAATCTTGGTCAGTCGACTTGGTTGTGACGAATGACAGCCGGGACCAACGGCTTAACGTGATTTCCCGGGGCACAAAGGGGTCTCGGTATGTAAAGATGATCACCCATCCACGGACCAACCCCGGCAAGCGTAGCTTAACCTGACGGATCGACCCGTGCGGCTTTTATTACATAAATCTGACAATGGCATATTGAGGGCCATATACGAGGTAAACTATACTTCTTCGTAGGTAGGTATAAAATAATACTTATCTTTACTTGTAATTTTGTAATCTTTTGTAATCTGGTGTAAACTCTAATTTTTTTAATTTTATATGGGTGTCGGTATTCCTGAAATAAAAAAAAAATGATTTGATTTTGATTACTTAGCCACGACCTCCTCCATTTATCGACCTAAGTAGGTATGAAGTTACCTACTACCTACCTGTACAGTCATGAGCACTAATATTGAGCAACTTTTAAAAATTAATTTTCTCCTACTGTATTGATTGTAATTTGATGTTGTTACAAACAACATTTTGGCACCCATACTAACTATTATGAAATAGGTCTTATCTCAAAGTTGCGATCATCATTACACGAGAAAATGATTTTGAATTTTGTTTTGTGTACCTACACATATTTGTGCTCGTGCACGTATGTACCTACTTACCTACCTAATTTCATCCAACATTCACAGAATAGATGCGGTCAATAACAAAAGTTCGCTAGGTAACATTGTCACATTATAAAATTTATACAACGTGTTTTTTTTTTGATCAACCATATCTCGAGGCTATTAATGAGACCATCATTTTGAACAACTTTTACTATGGGACCAAACATGAAATCGCGAAAAAAAAATCAGCAGTACCTACCCTACATTTTGACGAGTTGCGAACATAAATGTATGGGACAGCTGATTTTTTTCGTGAATTCAGATTTGGTCCCATAGTAAAAGTTATTCAAACGATGGTCTCATTAATATCCTAGAGTTATGGAAGGTATATAAAAAAAAAAGTTGTATAAGATATCAAAATTGACACGTAGGTAATTTTATTAGATTTTTAGCTTTTCATGATAGTTAGCTAGCTTTGAATTTTACTTCTGATACTTTGCTCAATAATTTAGATTAAAAAAAAACATAAGTTTTAAGCGCCATTTTCTGCTGACTCTACCAACCAACTGTAAACTTAATCATAATCTCATCATAATGAAGCCTCACCTATCTAACTTGATACGCGAACCTACCTCCCTACCTACCGACTATTAGGCATCTATTAAGTCCTTCATTATGTAGACAAGCAGTCCTCATTAATTAATTATTATAGCAAGCGTGTCGGGTATCCTACAGACACACACACACACACACTAATAACTTATGTCTCATTAGCTGATAACATCTCTTGTTTTCAGCCTAGGTACGAAAATAGGTAATCGAGTATGTCTAAGTTTTAAGTGTCGCGATAATTAGAGGGCAGGGTCGGATTCTTAAGGGAAAAAAAAGTTTATTAATTTATTTATTTTTCCTCCCACTGGAAACGCCATACAGCAGTTAAAATAAATAAAAAATAAAAATTGTTTAATGACACTAAAATTTCAACATTGGTATTTAAGTATGCACAGTCTTATGACGGTTATTACAATATACCTATATGTACTGATACTGATTCCCAAACTAGGCCAGGATTACAGCAACGGAGCAAAAAATTATTCAAGTGCTGTCCATTCCACGCATCCTGTCCGCGTTGGACATCGAACAGGCGGCGATGGATCACGCACGCTCACGCAGCGTCAAGACACTTCTCCATAGTTCCACAACTCCATCCATATTGCACACATTCTTTGTGATTTTTTTGAGACTCAATGATTAAAAAAAAATAAAAACATTAAAATTGCAAAAAACGGAAAATTTTGATGTCTCATCCTGCCTGCATCCTGTTTATAATGCGATGAATCGAGCTCTTTTCATTTTTAACTAGCGATCCCGCTCCTGCTTTTCAGGTCTAGGTAAGTAGGTATATGACTTGACAAAATATCGAAGTGTATTTTTAGGGTTCCGTACCCCATAAGGAAAAAACGGAACTCTTATAGGAAGGATCACTTCGTTGTCCGCCTGTCTGTCAAGACCCTTTTCCTCAGGAAAGCGTGGAGGTAACATATCAAGTTGAAATTTATGTCTACAGTCCCTTGGAACTCAAAAAACAATTAAGTTTCTAAGTCAACGCAATAAAAAGATACTTACGGCTATTTATGAGACCGAGCTCTGCTCGAGTGAAAATAGAGAAAACGAATTTTCCCAGATATGAGACCTAAGTAGACCGATTTTCGGCCCCTATAAACCCTTATACCTACCTACCTATTATTGCAACTTCCACCGATATCGTTAGAGCCGTTTTCAAGAACATATTCGTAATCTCGTAGGTATATGTTGATATTCGCAAATTAATCAAAACCTATAAGGTACTTCCCGTTGACTAAGGGCCGGTTTTTTGACCGTAGTTAATCAATAGTTAAACATAGTAACTAATGGTTGAATTTTGGCTAAATATGAAATGCTAAGCACGAATGTATTCATGTTAGCTCATTCATATTAAAAAATAGTAACTAATGGCATAACTCATTCATGTTTGGCCTTTCACATTTAGCCAAAATTCAACCATTAGTTACTACAAAAAACATGGCCTCACAGCCCAAGTATACCTAAAGGAAAAAGTCCGGAAGTATTTAATTTCTAGTTCTATCACATAAAGAAAATATTATAAGTATTTACCGCGCGAACAAACGCCTGCTCGCTCAGGACTCTTCAGATCGCTAAATGAAAATGCAGCCTAAGACGTCATGGCGTTCAGTTCAGAGCTACTTAGACCTTGTACCGATAATCAAAGATTTGGTATCAGATAACGAAGAAAGAATTCATTAGCTTTTAATGACTGAGTTTGGAATAATTTTGGTGGCAATCCAATTAGTTTGGAATCTTATGATAGGTAATCTTAATATACCTATTTAACAAGTAGTATATTCCTAGGTACGTTTTCTGATATTAGGTAGTTCTAGTTAGGTATGTACAGACGCCAGCAGGTCAACCTACCCGAAACTGTCAGATTTTCCCAATCAACCTTGAACCTAATGCTTTAGCAATAAAGTCGAAAATCTATTCTTTAATAGATTTTCGACTGTCTAATTTCTAATTTCTACTTCTGTCTGATTTTCGATTTTCTACAATCTGTCAGACGTCTTTACGTCTGACAGATTGTAGTAGCTTAATGTGCTGGCGTCTGTACTATAGCCCATGCTTTAACCCGTCGCATGTTGTAATTACAGAAACAATTAAAAAAACATTGTGTTTGAATCTATGTCGCGGCCCGTGACGAGCATTCCACGGATCATCCTATACTTACATTCGATCGGACAGGCTACGGCAGGCCACCGCAGGCCAACTGTTCCCACGGCCTGTCGCCCTGGCCTGGCACGGTCTGGCTTGTGAGAAAGTGGGCCGTGTGACCGCGGCATTAGACTCTTAAGGGGGAGGCGTCAGGCTAGCCCCCGAAATTCAAATTTTCTTACGTTTTTTGCAATTTACAAGTCGGTATTATATTGTACGTTGATCAAATTATAATTTGCGGTCGTAGCAAGTATCTATTTACATAATTAGAATCATTAAAGTGATCAATACAACTCTTTAAGACCAGGTAGGTACCTAATCTTAAAATATGACTATTTCATGAAATCTTGACATTTTAGGATTATACTAACTTGAGGAGTTGTATTACTGATTCTATTGTATATAATTCTGTAAATACATATTTGTTATGGCCGCAAATCATACTTTATTTAACATACAACTTAATACTGACTTGCAAATTGCAAAAAACGTAAGAAAATTTGTATTTCGTGGGCTACCTAGACGCTTCCTCCGTAACGCTGGGCGCTCAATTGTTGCGTTCCCACGGCCCGTTGAGGCCTGTCGTGGCCTGTGCCTGTCGATGTATGGGATGATCCGTCATGGAATGCTCGGCACACGGCGACAGACCTCAACAGGCACGGGCCGCAGCGGGCCTCGCCTGGCCGTAGGAACGCGGCATAACAGTACCGGGTAAAAATAAAAGATAGTTGTACCAGATTTAGGTACCTACATGAAATTGAATTAATCTATAATACATGTTGACGTGAGGTACCTACTGCCTTTGTAATTCTTACAGATCTGTCGATCCTATATTTTTAAACCTTACCGACCACAAGGATATATACCTATTTATATGTAGATACCATAGTATAGAACTAAAAATAATCACATCTCAAACTCTCTTCACCATGTTATCTTAGGGTGCAAGAAAAAATATTTGCAGTGTGGCGCCGCTTCGCCCTTGACCAGACAGTTGAGCAAAAAACAATGCAATGTTTAATAATGCCTATTATAAATTTATAATGGTTTAGTTGTAGTAAGAGCGCAATATAAAATTATTGTTCAGAAATGAGGCTTTAGAGCAAAAAAAAAAAAATTAAAAACTTATTCCTGTAAAAAATTTTGATAAACTCCTGGAACTTTTCCAGATCGAGGTCTGCACCTGTGAAAATAAGTCCACAATCCTAGTTTTAAAATTAATCTTTTTCAGTCTTCGTAACTTTACTGTTTTTTTTTTCCCTAATACTTTACTATTAATAAACGATCACATGAGAAGCTTACCTACTGTGTAGATAACAAAGCGATAACAGCAACGTTTTTAAACATAAATTGTATTTTTTTTTTATCCGACGGCATGGCTCAAAAAGGAGGCGCTATGAAAACTCGGTACGCTTTTAAACCAATTTTTCGCTTCTCTGCTTATATCCTAGTACACAGCAAACATTATGGGGATGACAAAGGGACAGTTTTCGCTTTTATCCATCCCCTATCCGCTTTGAGTGTATTAGAGGATGGAGATAAAAGGATAATGATCTTGATTTTATTGTCAATAGATTTTAACAATGTGATTTATCTTTTTGATCATCATTGACTGGTATCTATGTAGGTTGTTGTTACGGTTGTGTACAAAAGAAGCGATGGATGCTAAAGTGAAAGAGCGATACTTTCGATGTGATAAGATTGAAAGAGATTTCGTTTTAAGGATACCTTTTTTTCAGAAGAAAGTGTCTATGGCATGAATGAGTATTGAGTAGGTAGGTATACTAGGTTCCTAATGTATTTAAAACTGTTTTTGAACAGTTGTTCTAGAAATGCGACATTTTTTTTTTGTGATGATTTTATATTCGACACATCAGAGACTGTTCTTGCAGCTTATCAAGATTTCATCTGAAAAAAAAAAAACAACAAGTACAGTACCTACGGCCGATTTATCTTGGCAGGTCCGAACTTCGTGCAGAAGGCTGCGCAATAACATTTTTTAGGAACCAAATGGTGCTATGAGGCGAGTGTGAGTGAGAGAACATGCGCGAAAGTTCGTAGTGCCCATGTTCAGACCTACCAAGATAAATCGGCTGTAGTGTACCTAATGTGTGTGTGGCTGTGTGTGAGTTTGTGTGTGTGTGTGTATGTGTATATGTGTGTGCTTGTGCGTGTGTGCTTGTGTGTGTGTCTGTGTGTCTACCATCGACTTTCCACCCTCCAATCCAGCGCACTGAACGACCCATCGCACAAATTGTATCATCATCTGCCTAGCCTTTTATCTGTCGGCTTTCAGTCTAACCAGATGCAGCTGAATAGGTACCAGTATTTTACATGGACATCGACTGCCTATCTGACCTCCACAACCCAGTTTACACATACCTACCTCTTGGTTAGACTGGTTGTCAGACTTTCGGGCTTCTGACGACCCGTTACGACTGTCAAAATCTACAAATGACAGCCGGGACCATCGCACAAATTGTATATTTACAACTATTTTTGAGGCCTTTTATAAACTGTGTCAAACATGGAAAAGTTTGGCTTTCAGTTTGCAAAAATTGAGTAGGTACTATCACAAACCGGGATTGTTGAGCCACTAGCATATCATCTTAACTTGGTTGTGTTACACGAATGTCGCCCGTGAAATTTGACATGTGACATTTCAATAACGAAAAATGGGCGACATTCGTGGTACACAACCCAGTTAAGATGATAGGCTAGTGGCTCAACAATCCCGGTTCGTGACTGTACCTACCGTACCCAGTGTTGAATCATCCAAATAAAAATAAAAAAAAATTAAATGTAAGTACGTACGTACTAATGATCACACCTTCACCAAATCCCAAAGTTTCGCCAACCAAAAATACATCATAATCTACAGAACACCCACAAACATCTGCTTTTCCTATCGAAATTGCGTAAATAAACAAAAAATAACCATAATCCACACATGACTAGATAACAATAAACACCATAAAATTGGATTTCGGTTAATATTTTTATTTAACCCGTGGTTGTGTGGTCGCCAATGTAGCCAGCTCCTTGCTTTACGTCAGACCTCGTCAGAGAACCAATGAAGCAGAATGCTCGTTGCCGTAGCCGTTTAAAAAATAAATTAAAAAGATGTGGAAATGTTATTTTTTGCGCGGTGAACTTTTGTGTTTTCGTTGAAAGTTACTTATCTGAGTCGTTGGTTTTTTCATTGGTTTTAGATTTTCTACATATTGTCCATGGCTAGAAACTGCTAAAGAGGGGTGACTACTAAAATGACGACTAATATCTATAGAAAAGTAGGTAGGTATGGAAGATGAAATTAAGTTACGCCGTGCCCAATTAAGTTGAAATATAACGATGATTGTTCAGATATTTTTCTTCGGGCATTTAAGTAACTAATTACTGGTGGTTTCAATTAAAATACTTACTTAAGAGGCCCCCGGATCATGCGTAGTTCATACAAACGAAATACCAAAATAATTTGTAAATCAAACATATTCTTAAAGCAGTGTGTATTTATTCCGATTGGATTACATAATATCTAGGTTTCCAAACATATATTTTGAAAGGACACTGATTTGAAGACGAGATATAAGGAATTTAAAATTTCTATAGAAAACTTATTTTTCTCATACTCGTAGGTATTTCCTGTTTAAATCAATGTTCTTATTTAATATATATTTGGAAACCTAGATATTCTGTAATTCAATTGAAATAAATACACACTACCTTTAGAATAAATTAGATTTACAAATTATTTTGGTATTTCGTTTGTCTATGCGTGCTCCAGGGGCGTCTTAAATAATTATTTTATTATTTCCTAATAGTTTGGATGTATCATCATACATACGTTAGTAGGTTTATTTCGAAGGCTCTTCCTATTTAAATAACTGATTAAAGGTGTGCATGTTAGATAATTTAGTTATTAGAGACCTACCTTTAGGTAGCTAAAGCTAATTAAAAGTAATAACAAATTAAGCGAATACTGCGAGTTATGAATTTGCATAGGTACCTAACTAATTCTCGTATTCCTAACTGGTGCTGTTATACAGAGTTATTTGTAAAACACCAACAACCTCTTAAGGGGTCATTGTACTAATCATTATGAACAACTTTTAATCTGGGACCAAATCTTAAATCGCGAAAAAAAATTCAGCTGTTCAGTACATTTTGACGAAATACGCGAACATAAATGTACTGAACAGCTGATTTTTTTTTTTCGCGATTTCAGGTTTGTCCCATAGTAGGTATAAGTTGTTCATAATGATGAGTACAATGACCCCTTAAGAGGTTGCTGGTGTTTTACAAATAACCCTGTATAATATAACCACGTATGTATTCAATACATAGATAGTAGGTACTGTCACAGATTAATACAGATGGGACACTCCGCTAAATCATTTAAATAAAAAGCGACTCTTGCTACGACACAATAAAGTGCAATTCAGGCCGCACAATGCTTATTACCTACAGTTATATTCAACTACAAGTTGCCTCTCTTTCTATCGCGTAACTCTTATACCCTCTGACTCGTTAGTGTACGGCCCGAGTGAAAAAGCGTCCAGCGGGGCGTTCAGGGTTGCGTGCATGCGTCGAAGAGCGTTCACCGAGCGCCGCTCGGCAGTCACTCCGGACACTCGCGAGTGTTTGCATGTGTTTAACACGAACGTCGCACGCCCCGCCCCGCCGGACGCTCGAGTCGAGCGTGCACTCTGGCCGTACACTTAGAGTTGTCTTCTTTTACGACGCGGCGTGTGAGTATCGAACTGACCGTGCGAGCCGGCCGGTGCGCGGCAGCCCGCAATGAATTGGCCCGACCAGTCGAGCCCACTGCGTAATTACTTGTAGCTTCATACCTAAACTGCGGAATGTCTCATCTGTACTAATCTGTGGTACTGTAAAGGTTTCCTTCAAGCCCCAGTCTAGGTAGACCAGGCTGGCAATGTCTTTGACATTTGAACGATCACTTTTTATTAAAGGCGTTTCTAGCTGTTGTTCTAGGAATACTCAGAGCGTCGGCCCCCAGCCATCGAGCTAGTTAATTTAAAGATATATCGTAAAGTCTTCTAGAATATATATCAGAGTACTACGTGAATAGTTCATTATTTAATTAGTCTAGAACCCAAAGAAAGTAAAGGTCCTTCAGGCATTTACATTACCTAATATCTATGCATTGAATACATATATTACGTAGATAGATGAGATACTCAGAACGAGATCTATAAACGTTACTTAGAACGTACTATGACTAAAGCTTTGGTTTCCTGACAAAACGATTCCATCACTTTACTAGTTGTTCTGCGAACAGTAGACCTCACAAGCACAAACTTTTTGCACCATTTTTATGAGACTAATTTAAATTTACTACCTTTCAAATAAAAAAAGAACCATCGTTATCAGATCTCATAAGGCGGAGTTATCCAGTAGCCTCCCCTTTTGCCCCTTTTTTGGAGGAAGTACCCCTCCAATCAAAAATCACATTCTACAAAGATGTATACCAAGTTTCATCCAGATCGGTTGTAACATACGACCTGTAGACTGTAGAGGAGTATCAACAAAGTGACAGAAAAATGTAAATTTTGCCAGACTTGAAGCAGAGACGCTTCACTCGCTCGGTCATGGAAATCTGTCATTTTCACGAGTATTTCGATGGCTGCTAAGTATACTGAGTCAACTGTACCTATACTTCTAATCACTTTAAACGCAGGCGATAAAAAGAGCGAATGGTTATAATATTTGAAATGTTAATACAATCAAGAAAAATAGCTAATCATAATGAATTGAATATAATAAGGACTATTAACAGTGGAAAATAAATTTCATATTATTTTATTAATTACCATTCGCTCTTTTTATCGCCTTCCTTTAAAGTTATTAGAAGTACAGTTGCCTCAATATACTTAGGAGCCATCGCTTTGACATTAAGGTGCCAAAAAATGCTCTGTATTTGGATAGCCGCTATTGTGAGACTGTTCACCGCTTTCATATGAAACAAAAGCGTTGTTCATGTCACTGTCGCACAAAGGTCAAACTACCAGTGCAAGATAGTGACGGGAATCTATCTATCTAGTCTAAGGCCGTTTGTTCAGCGCACTGTGAAGGGGACGTCAACGAGAACGAGATGACGGCGCCGAAGTATCAACGATAAATTTACTTTGGCCGAATAATCTCGCTTCTCGTTGACATCCCGTTCACGGTGCGGTCATGGAGAAACAGAACAGTGTAAGTTAAAGCAAATGCTAAGTACCTAACCTTTATAGATCTCGGCATTAAGTCCGGTGTATCCTGGACAATGAGCCCCACTACCAATCTTACTGACCTAACTAATCTTCCTTCCTTGGTATGAGCTATTCCCATTTTCTCAGCGACGATAACCGAATTTTAATGATTTTAAACTGCAGATCACGTCTAAACGAGTAGTGTTAATGATTTGGCAAAAATATATGTTAAATCAAAGCATTTTCTTAATAACTTAATCTGTGAATATTTTAGATCATGTTTATATCACATAGTGTAATTAATTGGTAAAGTTATGTCTAACGCGGATAAAAAACTGAGATTCACGCAAAAATTATCAAGCGTACTTTTATGAAACCTACACTATTTTAAAGATATTTTAATTATTTACCTTTTAGTATACTTACGTGTTTTAATACACATATAATACCTTTTGTTTTATAATAATAATAATAATAATAATCTTCATTTCAGACATTTGTCCATAGGTACACACAACAAGCAAAATATAGGTAATAAGATAAAATAAAATATAAAATAAAAATCAAAATCAAAAATTAAACAATCTGAGGAAAGGAGGAACTATCCAGTGCTCACGTTGCAGTGACTGTGTGCAAGCGTATCCAGTGGCGCAGCAGTGGAGAGTCCCACCTATCCACGAACACGCTTAAGATACTACTACGGCTGGACCTAACACGCCTCAACAGCGACGCACACTGTTTCCTTATAAGGGCATGAAAGCCATCTGTATGCGTTTCTGCAAACATATTTGAAGCACTGCAGAATCGTGGCAGCCCCAGCAGCACCCTAAACGCGTTATTGTATTGAACACGCGAGGCGGTTATGTATAATAAATTAATAATGCGTTTAATTTGTGACAGCACTCTTGATGGGAGAGTCCTTTTACTGGCTGAACGTACGATGCGTTGTGTGAGCTCAGCACAGAACACGCATGGTAACCACTCAAGGTCATTGGCACGAGAGAAGAAAAAAAAAACCGGCCAAGTGCGTGTCGGACTACGCACAATGAAGGGTTCCATATTTGGAATAAATTTGGAATATATATGTAATAATTATAAAAATTATATTTGAGATCTTCAAAGTAAGCCCTTTCATTTGATATGTTACACGGTACAGTTTGCAAAACTTTTTTCTAAATTTTCTTATTTGCCCCCCAAAATTGATCCCCATATTCAAAATTAATTTAATTACGTTACACGTCCGTGTTTGGGTCACAGAAATACATACGTCTACATAGGTACTAAACAATTTAATCGGTCCATAAGATTCGGAGCAAATTGGCTGTGTCAGACGGACGAGTGATCCTATAAGGGTTCCGTTTTTTCCTTTTGAGGTACGGAACCCTAAAAAGGAACAGTTTAACTGATTTTTCCTCAGACAATGCTAATCTATTGTGTCAAAGAACCTCGCTGAATGTATCTTTTATTTGAAATATTTTAAAATGAGTGAAATGTATACCTACCACATTCGTAATTCTGAAATAGAGACACACGAGTGATCCTATAAGGGTTCCGTTTTTTCCTTTTGAGGTACGGAACCCTAAAAAGGAACAGTTTAACTGATTTTTCCTCAGACAATGCTAATCTATTGTGTCAAAGAACCTCGCTGAATGTATCTTTTATTTGAAATATTTTAAAATGAGTGAAATGTATACCTACCACATTCGTAATTCTGAAATAGAGACGTCAAATTATCCTGAAAACAATGTTGCCGTCTACTTAATTACAGAAGTAGAAAAAAAAGTACCTACCTATGTTTACTGTCTCACGATGCCTTCGCAAAAATATTTGCACCAGACATGGAAAAAAAAAAGTTTGCACATTTTGGCGCCATTTCTCTCAACTTGTGCTCGAGTACCCAAGGAGATTATTGTAAAAAGTATTTATTTATTTGTTAACCAAAGTAAATCAGTTATTGTAATTGTTCGGCCATGTTTTACGGGTATTTGGTATTATTTGTGACAGGTTAAAGATAAACATTTGCCGTCGGCGCCATGTTGAAATTGTTTTTGGGTTAGGAGCTTCAAATTAAACTCAACTTTTTTGCTTTAAGGTGCCAATTAGGTGAAAGTATTGCAGTGATATTTCTCTTCCGTTTGCTATAACAATGTAGAATATAAGTAACTTGTAGCAGGGCCAGTATTCTTTCTTCAATCTGATAGAATGCTGGGCTCGTGTAAGTATTTCTTTGCTGTCGAAACTTATTTAGAACGAACTCTGGACGTGGTTGATGATCAATTTCCTGCAAAAAATAATGCTGCCATTACTTTTGTAAACACGCAGAGCCACAGTCATCAGAATCCAGCTTCGATATTTCAGAAAACTGCCTAAGGTTATGGAAATAACTTGAAACACTAACGCAACTTTCGCTGTTGAGCCTAGCGTTGAAAATCCAACAGCTCGATATTATACTTATAAGCATAAATTTAGGTCGCCTAGAGTTAGTGAAAATGGGCATAAAGCAAACAGCTCTCCATTTAGAAATAGATCTGCAAGAAAAATTGCATTTCGATCCGTACTACGAAGGCCTGGCTCTACCAACAACCACAACGCAACGCATCCCGCATTTCAAGCGAGTCTAAAACGATCTAAGCCGTCAGACAACCAGGAGAGCATGGGCAGGAGGTGTGTAACTCGATAGCCACCAGTCCCCCTCCCTCCCGCCGCCACCCCGCGCCCCGCGCTCCCGACGCGCAACGTATGCCGCTCGATACTCGATAAATTGTGGATGGTGTTATGTGGGATGTTGAAATTGGGAATTAGGAAGTTCATGGATCAGCTAGAATTTACGGTTATCATCACTTTTCAGTTCGCGGTCTACTTTAATCACGACATAAACGTTATATTTTACCCGAGAGAGAGCATTGAAGTTCTTATAAACGAAAAATCCTCTAGGTATTTTTTCGAACCACCACTATCTTGCTAAGTTCCTAGTCCTCCGCCATTACCATTTCAAAAGCACAATCTTGTGCAATGCATATGTTACAATTTAAGAAACACCTCTTTTGGAACTTGATACGTTCACTTCATGAGACGATGCGATGCGGCGTCAGTAATTCATTTTCTCGATTATCTTTGGATCTCACTATCACTAAACGAGTCCGTACTAGTTCGTTCAATTTTTTTTAAAAGCTGTTGCAACAATAGTAACGTTATTGCCATTTTTATCACATTCACAATTCTAACTTCAAATAAGTTTATTTTTCAGATTTTCTGGCAGGTATCAATAAAAAATATGAATTCGCTTACGTTTTCAAATTTTAAGTAAAAAAAGAAACAAAAAGGTACTTAGTTGTCCTCAAAAACGGTAGTCTGAATTCGAGTTCTGAATCCAATTTTTGAGATTGCCAATAACGCGTATGTAACTTGTGACGTAAGTACATAGGTATTAACATACCAAAGATTTTCTCATGCTTTAAGATAAAAGCACGAACAATACACGCAGCAAAAAGAGACAGAAAAACTCCATCTCGCCCTGCCTGCCTCCCTTCAACATAACCCTCATCCTGCAAGGTGTAGATCCCTACGGCCCTAACAATCACTTACGCAATTGTTTAAACAATGCTCACTAATAAAATATCAAATTACACCAGAATTATGTGAGCAGCGAGTAACGCGGCCAATATGCCTGAATACAATTATAATATAGGGGTAGATTGTACCCCACGCAGCTTTTTTGATGCGCATTTCGGTAATGACATTTGAGGGCTGGTGGAGTCAATTATTTTAGAGCCGGGGGCTGTTTTTATTTTAAGGGATTATCTTGTTTCGTGGTCATGTTATGGATTAGAAATGAGATGAGGCGTTTGTACTCTCTGGTGGGTTGATGAAAATAAGTGGGTGTTATAAGCTTTTTTCTGTGTGTAGATTTTTAGGGTTCCGTACCTAAATGGTAAAAAGGAACCCTTATGGTGCGACTAAGTCTATCTGTCTATCTGTCTGTCTGTCACAGCTTGATATCGTAATAACTACTAATGCTATCAACATGAATTTTGTAATAGTCTTAGATGACGTTTGCCCATCTATTTTGCAAATAATATATATATATATATATATATATATATATATATTGCAACAGGGAAAGAAAGGGGGTCTTAAAATTCGAAGTAGGGCTACTAAGGCATGTGGGGTATGATACCCGATGAAAGAACGTTGTTTGCACATTTTCAAATATTTTTGCTTTTTTTAGGCCGAATAGATTTCGACTTTTGATGAAAAATGTAAAAAAAAATACCGTTCCATCTCCGAAGTTTGCATAGAGAAAAATCTGAAATTATTCTATGTGATAGAAGTTTATGTAAAAATTACAGGAAAAATAAAACGATGTCTCTAATTGGCACATTTTTTTTATGGTACGGAACCCTCGGTGCGCGAGTCCGACTCGCTCTTGGCCCGTTTTTTTTTCAGCTGCTTGTTCTTCACCGTGTCGATGGCAAAAATTTCGCCACTTCCACGACATCGTCGGTGGCAGCGCAGAGGTCGCTGTTATACCTACATTGGGGTTTGCCTTTTTGGTGTGACTATCTTATACTAACCAAGCCCTTTTTAGGGTTCCGTACCCGATGTATGCCAAAACGTAACCCTATTACCAAGCCAATTGTGTACTTACTTCTATTGCCGCTTTAATAAAAAATATAAAAATAAAATAAAGTTAAAAATTAAAGGGTCCCCATACAAGAAACATGTTTTTTTTAACTGAAGTATTTTTTTTTAATATGTAGTGTTAAATATTCTACGGTGGCACCCATCGTGTGTGAGACCGACTCGCACTTGTGACATAGGTACGAGAATGGTCCAAATAATTTAAATATTTCAGTAAACAAAGAGGTTTCATTCAAGCCCCTGTGTACTTACAATATATCAGGCTGCCAGTATCTTTGACATTCGGATGATCACTTTTATAACTTTGGTTCTAAGGAGACGTCAGCGAGGCACAGCCCCCTGGACGAATATACGCACGTTGTTTTTGAAATAGAAACAATATAGAAACGTCTTAAACGTGAAGAGTTTATTTCTTTATTCAGCCACGATCCCAATAGTAAAGATCCCATTCGGGGATCGTTACAGTATCGTGCTTTTGCCTCTCTGGTAACAGCAACCAGAGCACATACAGAGCTTCCAATAAACTCAATATAAACCAATCAGCCCTTTGGTGCTTCGGATATCCAATACCTATCTAATCTTTAACTATAGTTAATTACCCATACAATTTGATTGATTTACAAAACAATCTATATCTTCAAAAATATACGACAAATCGCCGATCCTCCTATTTTAAAACGTATATACTTTGCCCTCTGCCAGTCACTCATTACATATTGTATATCTGTGTGGGGAGGTGCTCCAAAAACAACGCTCAAATCTATTGAGGTTGCCCAACGTGCAATAGGTAAGTACTACCTACTGAAGGTAAGTACTTTTAAACCAATACTTTTCTCTACTGCCTCACTTTATCAATTATGTGGAGTACTAACTGTGAGACAATTATTTCTACTAAAAATAATTATAATGCAACACTCAAAAATAATTTACAACCCCCAGATGTTGAATAAACGCAGAAATTACAAGGTTTGCACGCAACAAAGATCCTCTAACACTAAATTTATAACTAAATTCATAAATACTCTCGGCCCCTATATTTACAACAAAATTAATAAGCTCCTTAACATGTATCCACTCAATACAGATCGTTGCAAGAGAAAAGTATTCGAATACCTACAAGGTCTTACTTATGACGAGACTGAGCAGCTTCTAAGCGTATCAAAATAGGCTGCAGATTTCCACACATTATTCATATATATATATATATATATATATATATATATATATATATATATATATATAGTATTCATATATTTATAAAACCGTATCTCATTCATTCATTAACATGTCCACTCATAAACTCACATATCATACTCACACCCAACTATAGACACACCCTCTCTCACTCACTCATTCATCTGCATAACACACAAAGAGAGGAGCAGACCACTATTACATAGCTTTTTAATATTCAATGGTATATAATATTCAATGATATTGTAAAATGCAAGCATTTAAGACACCCTTATCTAATGTGACTCGAGGGTGTTGGCGCTGTAAGCCGAAATACAGGTTCCTCCTAGTTCGGCTCCAGATGCTAAAACTTTTGTGTACGTTTATATAATACTGTTCATAGCATTTGTTTTGTAATTTATAATAAGTACTTTTTGTGAAAGAAATAAATTATTATTATTAATTATTATTATTATAATCATTTATTACATGGTAAGTAGGTACCTACTTACCATGTAATAAATGATTGTTTACTGTTACTGTAACATTAAATTAATTAAATAACATTCAATAATTTGTAGTTGTCAATCTGCTTGAACAATGGTCACGATCACCAACTGCGATATTATTACATTGTACTCGTACTTTGTACTTAACGGGGAAGCTCCAAATTCAAATATTCTTATGTTTTATGCAATATGCAAGTCATTATTAGGGTGTAAGTAAAATATTATACGTATTTACAATATTATAATAATTAGAATCAGCAATACAATTCGTTAAGTTAGTATAATCCTAAATATCAAGATTTCATGAATTATGAACTAAAGTTGTATTGATGATTTTAATGATTAGAATTCTTTAAATAGAGATTTGTTACCGTCGCGAATCATATTCAAATCAACATACAACCTAACACTGACCAGAAAATTACAAAAAAACGTAAGAAAATTTGTATTTTGCGGGAGCTTTCGCGTTAACATCCCGAATCTGTGGGCAGTTACCAAGTGTTTTTAGTAGAAGCCTAACAATACCTCAAGTAGAATAATTGTCTATGAGTATTGGTTTGATTCGAATTAGTTGCTAATGGCAGAACTCAATAACCTATTTTCAGTAAAAGGCAGATCGCTATTGACGATAGACAATATAATTCTATCTGTCCTTACGTTCTTTTCGTTCGTTCGTGTTCATTTGTTTTATCTCTGTGTGACGGAGACTCCATGCCATTCCTTACATTTTGTATCAAAAAGAAAGCGGCAGCATCAATTTAAAGTCTCCATTAAACTAATGTAGGTTTTGTGCAACTCACCGTTAGCTTATAGGGACGTTAAAACCATAGATATATAGGTTTTTCAATCTCCAGTATGCCAAAACTGGTGATAGATAGGTTTGGTCGTAAGTATAGTCCTGAATCTAACTACATTAATATTTTTGGAAAATCTGTCTGTAATTTTTTCAAATATTGGCGTTTGAATCGTATAGGCACTCAAAATCAAAATCAAAATCAAATCAAAATCAAAAGTCATTTATTCAAACTAGGCTGAGAATCAGCACTTTTTGAACGTCAAAATTACATAAGACAGTCCCCCAAAACGCCCGCCCTTCACCACTTCCTAGTGCTTTAGCTGGGGAGAAGAAGTGGCGCAACAAACTCCCCAGCAGCACAGCTGTTTGTTCAGCAAAAAAAAAAAAAGATTGTATGTAACATTGCGCATAATAATTTAGGTACATTACGCAATACAAAACATTAAATTAAATTATTTGCTATAAGTAAGCTAGCACACGCCAATATACCAAAAAAAAAAAAATCGAAAACTATACTCAAGCAGAAACAAAATACAAAACTAAAAACGTAAGCAGAACTTTATACCCAAATAAAAGCCTCCAGTAATAAAGGGCGTGCCCACTTACATATAGCCGTACATGTAGTCGTAACTCAAAGTCACAGATGATAAACTAGGACCATCGAAGTAAAATCAACAACGAGTTAAGTTACTAATAACAAAACAAAACCAAGGTCAGCAAGACGACCTGTCACCACAAGCAGCACCCGTTCACGAGTATAACGCAAAGATCAGCCATTACCCCCTCGCCATATTTGAGGGAAGGAGACAACCCGACCCCCGACGCTACCGCAAGCAGTGACATCTAAGGGAGCATGACGAACTTGCTGCCGGTTGCTCGGGCAAGAAAAACTATGATCAATTGTCGAGGTCACTAGCTAACCACATATTGCAATACCACTCATAAAAAATAAATAAACATTGAAATGAGAAGATTATATCAATAATAAATAAAAATAAAATTAAAATAAATTGACCTTGAGAGTCAAACAAAATAAATAATTATATGAACTCATATAACCTGTCAGTAGGTATGCTAATTCTGGAGAAAGAACATAAACATTGTCTTAAGTTAAACACAGCGACCAACTATTCTTATCGTTTAAGTAATCGTTGATAGAATAGTATGCCTTTGAACAAAGGTTAGATTTTACTTTAGCTTTGAACGCATTAAAGGGCAAATCTAGCAAAGAAGAGGGTAGCTTGTTATAAAAAGATATACCAAGCCCAACAAATGAGTTATGAACCTTATGAAGCCGGTGAAATGGAGCACGTAATTTGTCCTTATTTCTGGTGTTAACATTGTGAATATCACTGTTTTTAGTGTATAAATGTATATTTTGTCTAATATATAAGATGTTGGCGAAGATGAATTGTGATGCCACCGTGAGAATACCAATCTGTTTAAAAAAATCTCTCAAAGAAACTCTGGCACCGAGCTGGTAAATTGCTCGAACAGCTCGTTTCTGAAGAACAAATATATTTTGAATGTCAGTGGCTTTGCCCCAGAGCAGAATACCGTATGACATAACGCTATGAAAATAACTAAAATAGACTAACCGAGCTGTATCAACGTCAGTGTATTGTCTTACTTTCCTGACGACGTAGGCGGCTGAACTGAGCCTTCCCGCTAGGCTTGATATATGTGGGCCCCACTGAAGTTTGGCATCTACTGTTATACCCAGAAAAACTGCCGAGTCTACAGTTTTAAGCATCTCTTTATCTAAAACGATGTTGGGTCCTAGATTTCTAACATTCGGTAAGGCAAACTTTATACATTTCGTTTTCTTAGCATTGAGAACTAAGTTATTTGTCGTAAACCAATCTGTAACTATTGAGAGTGCACTGTTTACGTCGTCAAAATTTTGTCTATTCCTGTCTACTTTAAAAATAAGAGAGGTATCATCTGCAAACAGTACAACGTCACAGATATCCTTTAAATAGAATGGTAAGTCATTGATATACACTAAAAACAAGAATGGACCCAGTATTGAACCTTGAGGTACACCTAACTGAACTGGTAGCCCGGAAGATTTCACACCATTTACATCTACACATTAACCTATTATGTAAGTATGAATTTATTACTTTAAGAGCTTCGTTTTGTACACCGTAATGATGTAGTTTACGCAAAAGCGTGACATGGTGCACGCAATCAAAGGCTTTGGAAAGGTCACAGAAAATTCCAATAGCATTTTGCGAGTTCTCCCATGCGTTAAATATATGTTTCAGCAGAGCAACACCCGCATCTGTAGTCGAACGACCTTTAGTAAAGCCATATTGTTCATCATGAAGGAGGCCATTTAAATTAAAATGTCTTAGCAACTGATTGAGTATTAACTTTTCAAATATTTTGCTAAATGCAGGTAAGATAGAAATAGGCCTAAAATTGCCAACGTCATTTTTATTACCTGATTTAAATAAAGGTATGACTACTACTTTTCATGAGGTCAGGAAAAGTTCCTACATCAACACATTTATTAAAAGTAACAGCTAGATAGGGGGCTACTATGTCTATTATATTACTTAACAGTTTAATGGAGATGCCCCAGTAATCACCAGTGTTTTTAGACTTAAGTGTGTTAAATACATTAACTACATCACGAGGTGTTATATGTTCGAAGCTAAATAAGCGACCACATTTAGGCACACTACTATGCAAAAGGGTTTCAGCTTTAGACGGGGATGAATTTAAGGAGCGAGTCGTAGTTATAGGTATGTTGGCAAAAAACTCATTAAATGCCTCAGCAACGTCTGCTGCTTTATTAATTAATTTGTTGTCAACCATAACTTCAAGTTGTTTGTCTTGTTTAACCGACTTACCCGTTTCATTGTTAATAATTTTCCAAGTGGTTTTTACTTTGTTATTGGAATTTTTAATTGTATTGCTTAAAAATTTAGATTTAGCACAAACACAAATACTTTTAAATAATTTTGAATAATTTTTGACATACTCTAGGAAAGGAGTATCAAACCTGTGCTTTTTCAAACCATATAATTCGTATAGTCTTCTTTTGTGGTCTTCAACGAAGTCTTCAACGAAGAGTATAGTTGCACATTTTTTTGAAAAGCACACTAACTTCAGACAAAACAGGAATGACGTTAAAAAAAACATCTTTGGAACGTGGTCTTCATTTCAAACTCGGTCAACCTAAAAATTTGCATTGTACACCATTGCGTACTATCCTATAATCTTTATTTTAAATTCAAAATACAAAAAGTGAAACACAAACGAAATCGAAAAGGACATTTACGAATTTAATGTTGCAGAAATTAGAAAAAAGACATTATTTTGAGCAGACAAGCGTAATTGACGCAAGGATTTGGCGCCAACTACAATAGGCGGACATTTTGGAGTGCGTTTAGTAGCTGCAATTATTGTGTAGCGCGGGCGAGTGACTCTTTGTGCTTGTGCCTTATATCAGGTGTCGTATGAAAGTGCTCGAGTTACACTTTCTACTTCAAGGAGTGTATAAAGTAGATGGAATTGTTGAAGAGAAGTGATATGGATGGAATCCTGATGGAACATACAAGTTTTGTACTTCAGGTAGTTTTCTTTAATGATTTTGATTTCTATCATGGCCTTATACTTCCATTAACTCTTCCTATCGTAGTTTAAATTATATATTATGTAGGTTATATATTTTTATATTACGTGTCTCTACCAAGTTGCTCCACAACACCTGATTACTGAGATAGGCAGCCAGGAAATTAGGTCCTTTAAGCGGAGGCCTAAAGGACCTAGTCTCCTGGCTGCCTTTTTAAAACTATCGATTGGTCAATAGCTGGTCTTAGGATTTTGTCATGTTCCCGATTTATAAGCTGTGGTGAAATAAAATGATTAAAAACAAAAGAACATCGAACAGTGTTCTTTTGACTGCCCTAAAAAGAACAGTTGTACGGATAAAAACTCGCAACACTCGATGCAATAGAATGTGAAAACGATTCATCATAAAGCCTAGCCTATCCCAAGCTAACAATGTCGGGGTCAGCTGTCGAAAGCAACTAATTATCCGTTGACTGTAGGTATTTGCCACAAATTGACTGGCATTATGTAAAAAAACTAGTTCTAAATTCCGATGTCTATAGCATAGTATTAAGTAGGTATCTAGGTATTTAATACAGTAGCTACCTATATAATTATTAAGTACCTAAGTAATTATTTGATCATTCACCGATTTTGCCTGCGATTTCACCTGGCACTGTCCAAGTATCAATACAATTATTGCATTTACCATTTTCTAATTGTAAAAAGACTAAACTAATTGTTTCGTTTGGCGCCAACATTTCGGCGCCATATTGGAATGCGTTTAGTTGCTGCAATTATTGTTTATTCGCGGGCGAGTGCACCTTTGCGTCTGTGGATCGGGTGACACTCGGGGTCCAATTGAAGTGATTGAGTTACACTTTCCTCTGAATAAGTGTCTTTAGATCGTGTTATTGTTTGTAATATAGGATTGTAGGTATTCTAAAAAGTGCCTTAGATCTTGATTTAATGGGGGTTGAAACAGAATTAGCTAACTATTTATGAAGAAGTTTCCAAGTTCTGCCAAGTTAAATGCTCTATATCTAATGAAAAGAAAATAAATTGTATTATTTAGAATCTAAACCGGGTGGTCGTATAACCAAGTCTATGAAGACGCAGATATATGCCAACGACCTTGAGTGGTAAGCTTGCGTGTTCTGTGCGCTGAGCTTACGCAACGCGTCGTACGTCCACCCAGTAATAGAACTCTCCCATCTTCAATCCCATCAAATTAAACGCATGGTTAATATAATATAGGTACATAAAACAAATATTAAAACACGTATTTTAATAAATAAATTATCTTTAAAATTTAAAAAAAAAAATAGTTTTTGCGTGATTCTCAGTTTCATCCGCGTTATATAGTTTTATTCGCGTAATATAAACATAATCTAAAATATTCACACATTAAGTTATTCATAGTTAGCCTGTGGGTCAGCTCTCTGCGCATCCAGTTTAACAATGCATTCAGGGCGCTGTTGCGTCTGCCACGCTTCTGCAGTGCGTCAACAATGTTCGCTGAGTCGCGCACAGACGGCGTTGATGCCACCTGGCGCAAAAAGACAGGCTCACTGCTAAGCAGATTGCATGGAAGCAGTAACAGCATCCTGAATGTAATAGGCAATAAGTTAGACAGCCCACTGGTGTGGAGCCTCACCCAGGGGACTAAGTTTTTACTAACAATATGATTAAATGATTTTTATTTCTGTATGTAGGTTTGTACAAACACTTTTACAAGTCAATCATGTTTTTTTTTAAACTAGATGAGGTCGGTGTTTCCTATCTGACTACTCTGAGTAGAAAGGCCGAAACAAACTCAGAGGTCACAGTCTCTTATAAAGTCCAGACATAATCTTGGTCACTTCATGTGAAGACCATGTAGATTGGTGTCTGAAATGGTCTTTTGAGGAAAGAACCATACAGATTGAGAGGACCTGTCCAGTAAGTGCACGCATTTGTCAGTAATCGCGCAGCTCAACTCAGAACTTAAGGAGCTCAACGATTCGTACGAACAATACCAAAGAAAGGACATTTGGGTATGTAATGTTAATGTAATGGACCAATGGATGTCTGAGTAAACAATTGAACTATTATTAATTATTATTAAGAAAATGCTGTAATATAACATATAATATACAAAGTTTTTTACAAATCATTAACACTACTCGTTTAGACGTGATCTTCAGTTAAAAATCATTATAAGTCGGTTATCGTCGCCTTAATAGATAAAGGAGTATTTTCAAGATTGTATAAGTCTTGTAACGAACCCCTGTCAAATGAAAGAAAAAAAAAAAGTTTACCTAAACTCGGCTATTTCAGAAACAATTAACAACTTCTAAACAACTTACCTACCAAACCGTTTCTATAAAAATCCCGTACAAAAAAAAGTTCTCCTGAAACTCGAACCTCCTCTAAAAACAAGAAAAAATGTTTAAAATTTACCAATGTTTACAAAAATAAAGGGCAAACCACACTTGCGTGGCTTCAGAACCCTTCCGCCGGGGTGGGTAGGGGAAATGTTATAAACAAACGGAAAATGTACACCGACACGGAAACCTTTTAGGAAGCACCTCCCCTATTTTGTGGAGTAAATAAAAAGCTTAAAATAATTTCACTGACTTTTGTTTTTATTTTTGTTCGATAAACTTTTTTCTTTTGTTGGAAGGAAATAACACAATTTTATTTGTTTGATGAAATTAAACGACGACGGTAGTTTTGAATTAAAATATTTTTATGTTGCCGAGCGAAAATAGCGCAAATATTTCGTAAGATTATAATAGACTAGCCGCGGCTTGGCCTGCGTGGTATGTCTATAAAAATGTCCTTTTCCAGGTAAATTTCATTTCATCCAAATCCGTTCAGCCGTTTTAACGTGAAAGCGAAACAAACATACAAACAAACTCATTTTCGCATTTATAATATTACTAGCTTTTGCCAGCGCCTTCGCTCGCATGGATGTTGGAAATTATCCCACGGGACCCGTACATTTTTTCCGGAATAAAAAGTATCCTATGTGCTATTCCAGATTATAATCTATATCTGTGCCAAATGTCAACCAGATCCGTTTAGCCGCTCTGGCGTGATTGAGTGACAAACATCCATCCAAACTTTCAGTAGGATAGTAGGATTAGTAGGACATAGTAAGGATACAACGTTAATGACTACGAGTGGCAAATGAGACCTACGTTATACTACATATTTTTTTTATTGATGTGAAAACGTCATTTCACTCGATGTACTGGAGGTAAGTTTAATATTTGCTTGAACGGGTGCTGCTTGTGGTGACTGGTCGTCTTGCTGTCCTTGGATTTGTTTTGTTATTAGTAATTAACTTTGTTTATTTTACTTCGATGGTCCTAGTTTATCATCTGTGACTACGAGTTACGATTACATGTACGGCTATATGTAAGTGGGCACGCCCTTTATTACTGGAGGCTTTTATTTAGGTATAAAATTCTGCTTACGTTTTTAGTTTTGTATTTTTATTTCTGCTTGAGTATAGTTTTCGATTTTTTTATTGGTATATTGGCGTGTGCTAACTTACTTATAGCAAATAATTTAATTTAATGTTTTGTGTTGCGTAATGTACCTAAATTATTATTTTAACTGAATAGACAGCTGTGCTGCTGGGGAGTTTGTTGCGCCACTTCTTCTCCCCAGCTAAAGCACTAGGAAGTGGTGAAGGGCGGGCATTTTGGGGAACTGTCTTATGTAATTTTGACGTTCAAAAAGTGCTGATTCTCAGCCTCGTTTGAATAAATGACTTTTGATTTGATTTCTGTCCGACAAAAACGTCTAAGATTTCAACCGCTATTAGCTACGAGACTTTTGATGCTAGAGCAATGGTTGGAAGGAGCGTACCCATTCAAGAAGATGCGTTCACTCTTGCTTTGAAGGCAGACGTGTTATATGTGGAAGGGAACAAAAACCGGCACAGAATTCCATCCACACTTGGGCTGTGCACATAATAAAACCGGAGAAGAAGCCCTGAGTACGACTGGTCGGGATATCAACCAAGTTCTGATAGTACTCTGCAGTACGTCTGGTAAGCAGAAGAAAGAACAGACCCCTGAGGAACACTGGCACCAATAGCCATAATATGATCCGATGAACAGCCATCCATAGCCACTCAGATCGATCGATCCCTCAGGAAGTCAGAATTCCAGTTGCAAAAACCAGCAGGGATGCCGAATGCAGGAAGCTTACCCAACAGACTAACAAGCCAGACCCAGTCAAAGGCGTTTGAAATTTCAAGCGACACAGCAAGGGCTTCGTCGCGTCTCTCAATGGCCTCGCCCCAGCAATGCGCAATATACGCAAGTAGATCCATAGTTGATCGACCACGACGGAAGCCACTGTGGTGGACACTGAGGAGCTCATTGTCTGTCAGGTATGCTAGTAGCTTATTGTCTTTCCCTCATTTTACGCAGTAGGGAGGTTACGGCGATAGGTCTACAGTTGACAGGATCGGCACGGTTACTCTTTTAGGGCACTGGCTGCACATAAGCAAGCTTCCAGGACTCCGGCACCATTCCAGTTTTTAGATAGAGGCGATACAAGCGCTTCAAGACAGGAGACAACTCTGGAGCACATTTGTTCAGGACTCTTGCGGGTATTCCTTCCGGCCCAATGGCTTTATTCACGTGTAGAAGGCCTTACGGACCTCATTCAGGTGAATTGAGATCTCTGGTATTGCGGAATTAATTGGTCTGGTAAATTTTTCGACCATAATTTTTACATCGAGATTTAAGATAAATCTCTTGAAAGACCAAAGGCAAAAAGCTACCATCACTATGCTGATAGTTGGGTTAAAGAAATCCGCCAAGAATATCGCCAGTAGAATGAAATTCTATTCTTTCTATAGGACAATAATAAAAGACGGGCCTACATCCTCGTCTCAGAAGAATTTAGCTACTTCCTTTATAAAACTTTCATTTTCTTCATTAACGCAGTAATGATGACGAGTACCAGGAATACATAAATACTCAAAGCTAACAGTAATGTAATGTGCACGGTTCACTACCACTTGTGCTAACAATGCGTTTGACAAACATCATCAGTTTGGTGCAGCCGACAAACAAAACATAAAGTACACGCACTTCAGATGAATATTGGGCTTTTTGGAGCCACTAAAATGGTGCTCGAAAACGAGCTCGGTCAAAGATATTTCCATATTTTCAATCAACTGTTTCATCCAGAATTTCAGACTACATATAAGATTTTGAAAGATTTTATTTTAAAGAAAAATAATGGTGAAGGCAACCATTTTCCTGATGACATTGTGAAAGGAAATGAAGAAAACGGCCGCCGTTAGGCAGTTAGGACTGAGGCAGTTTTGACCATCAGAAAGCCGTGTTTATTAAGTACGTGAATATGGCTTTCTGATGGTAAAAAAATGCAAAACACCTTCTTCTTCTTTCTTTCTTTCTTCTTCTTCTTCAAAGTAGTTTCCATGTTTCTCGGGAAATAGTTCCCAAAAAAACATGGAAACTACCTACTTTGTATTTTTGACAGACAACACAATTGGCCTCACTAGGTACTGAAATGGGGACTGGCAGTCCTGACAAAGGCACCATTTTAACTCCCCAAAAACCGGTAACACTCAGAATCAAAGACACAAAGCTAAGTCGATCGCGATAATATTGACTGAACCGGACTTGAGCGGCGACCGCAAACACGCGAGCAAACAGATTAACGTTAGAACAATGGCGGGGAACATTTGGGGTAATGTATTGAAATAATATTGGATTGGGAGACTACCTCGGCGTTCATGCGGTCCTGGTAATTTTGTTAGATGGGCGATTAGGTTTGCTTAGAATTTTGTAAGTAACTTGCTTGATATGATGGGGCTGACATGACCTGTTAATAGTTGCAAGTCCCTAATAAATAAAGAGAAAAAAAAATCATGTTACCTCTAGTAATTTCAGTATGTTTTTAAGAACGGTTTTGCCACAGTCAGTTTCGGATCTAAACGAAGACCATATGCGTCATGTAAATCCTACTAATATTATAAATGCAAAAGTTTGGATGCATGGATGGAAGTTTGTTACTCAATCACGGCAAAACGGCTGAACGGTTCTGGATGAAATTTTTCACAGAGATAGATTATAGTCTGGAATATCACCTAAGATACGTTTATCCCGGAAAATGTACGGTTCTCGTGGGATAATTTCCAACATTCACGCGGGCGAAACCGCTGGCAAAAGCTAGTAATACCTAAATGCGAAAGTTAGTGTGATAGTTTCTTTTATCGCTAAAACGGCTAAACGGATTTGAATGAAATTTGGCACATGGGTAGACCATGAGCTGGATTAGGATATAAGATACTTGTTATCCCGGTAGTACAGTTCCCGTGGGATAAATTCGAACTCCACGCGCTCGAAGCCACGGGCAAAAGCTAGTATCACATATCATAGAGAGATATCAGAGTGTGCCCGAGAACTCCACGACCTCATTCCACTGGCCCCCTTCTACCATCGGACATCTAGACGCACTGCCAGCTACCATCACTACCTGGTTGCTATTCCACCAATTCGCACTAAGCGCTTCCAAATGTCTTTTATAATGCGCACAGCAAAAGAGTGGAACTCACTACCTGCGTCTGTGTTTCCGAACGTATACAACCCTAATCTCTTCAAAGTGAGAGTGAACATGTTTCTTCTGGGTAAGCTCACTCCATCGACGACTTTGTCTCTGTCACCTCTGACATCAAGAGCAAACCCATCACAAATAAAAAAAAAAAAAATAAATCAGCAACTGGGAGTTGAGCTGGACTTGGTGAACAGTTGGGAACTGAGTAGAAAATGGCAATTAAATACTTTGAAAAGTTGGTTATCAAAGTAAGATAGACAATTACTTTATTTAAATTAACCCAGTATAAATTAACCCAGTATAATCGGAAATAGTTATCTGATTGTGTTCTTAAAATGGGAATTTCCACAAGTTAAGAGAGGCCTCCCAGGAGTGGGTTAAGTCGGACTGATGATGTTGATGTTCTTAAAATGATAGGTACTTTCCAATTAGAAATCCACTTTTTATTAAAATCCTCTCCTGCCGAGAAAAGTGAGCTGAGACGGACTATTCCGATCTGTCCCCCTGCTTTGTCCCCTTAGAGGAACAGATTGGAAAAAAAATTGATCTTTCCATCTGTTAGAGGACAGTTCGAACTTTATTCACTCCTATCTGGGACAGATAGGTTAGTTAATAAAGTTGCTAAAAGTGGAACAGATCAAACTTATTTTCCGATCTGTTCATGTATGGGCACAAAGCATGGTGACAGATCGGAATAAGTGTACGGCCCGAGTGAAAAAGCGTCCAGCGGGGCGTTCAGCGTTGCGTGCAAATTCACCGAGCGCCGCTAGGCTGTCACTCAGGACACTCGCGAGTGTTTGCATGTGTTTAACACGAACGTCGCACGCCCCGCCCCGCCAGACGCTCGAGTCGAGCGTGCACTCAGGCCGTACACTTATACCCTGAGGCGCCCACACTACGGACTACGACCGAATACGATTTCAAGCGTTCAAACTTTCAATATGTCCCACGCAGGGCACGTCGTCCTTGGGTAACTTATCCATGAGTGCACGCTCGACTTGAGCGTCCGGCGGGGCGGGGCGTGCGACGCTCGTGTTAAACACATGCAAACACTCGCGAGTGTCCTGAGTGACGGCCGAGTGGCGCTCGGTGAACTTGCACGCAACGCTGAACGCCCCGCTGGACGCTTTTTCACTCGGGTCGTACACTAACACACAAACACAACAGCTGTTTCGTCCTATACATCCTATACATCTACACATCTACAGAATAATCAGTAGCTCATTTCATCAAGTGGAACACACCTCATCTCTAGTCTATGATACTCAAGATGCAAAACACATAGGTAGTCTATCAAGTTACAGGCCGGTAAAACGACACCCGTCGGTACGAGGTACGTACTAGCTACGTGACGCTAGCAGCCATGTTTTATATAGTTTTTGTTATTTTAATGTCGTGACATTTGTACGTACCTAATCGTCGTAGTCAGGAAGTTTTGTTGAGTCAATCAATCTAAAAATGTAAGAAAAATATTTGATTCTCTACACATACTTGACAGCACAAAAAAATGGTGAAGATTCAAACTAGATACTGTATAAATAACGCTGTGGGGTGTGAATCTACAATAATAGACGATGAGCTTTAAGACGGATATTAAGTATTCTTTTTATCAATTTATCTCAAAGAGACGTGAACAACATAACTCTAAAATTTTTCATCTGATTTTTCTTCAAACAAAAACCTAATCCGTCAAATTCAAAAGTATTAGGTTGGTGCATATGAAATTGCCGATTTAAACAGATAATTTTGCAGTTAGAGTTCGTGTGGCACCCACTGATCAAGCTTCCTTACTTTACCAATTTGTCCGCGGTCTCGTACAACTGTTGTATGATGGACAGCGAGTTCTTGTGCTAGTTCTCTTGTGGTTATATGCACATTAGACTCCACTAATTTTTGTAAAATTTGCAGATCCAGTACGCGCGAAGATATAAAGATATGGAGATATACACGGATAAAAAGGCAGGGGGTGACTTGCACACTCAATAATGGGCCCCCAGAAACGGCCGCTAGCACATAGTGACGTAGCGACAAGGAGGCAACACTTCCTGGGGTTCTTGAGAAGTGGAGAGGTATCCCACGGCTATCAGGACAATCCCGGAAGTACGGTCAAGATCCCTACCAGCACCTTACTGGAATACTTCCTTCCTCCGAGCACGTTTGCTCTTGCGAATCTCCACTCAAGCCGGCCAATAAAGGCAAGAAAGAGGTGGGAGCTCTGTTCCTCGTCAGTGCTCACTCCAACCGGTCAATAAAGGCAAGCCAAAGATGAGGACAAGATTTCTCCCGGGACATAGGGTCCGTGGGGTTGCTACTGCCCAACAGCTCGCCACATGCTGCCCTGCGGGTTTCTGAATCTCTCTTGGTCTGGCTCCTCATCCTAGACCCGTTCCGGCAAAGTAAACTCTACCTGCACAGACCTAAAGTTCGGGGCGTGCAAGCCCCACCACGACGTTAACGTAGAGATACAGCGGTGGGGATATATTATTATTATTAAGATGATGACGAGAACTTGAGTTGACCAAAACTGACCAATTTACTTTAGTATTTTGGTGAGTTCATCATAGTCTGCATAGCCTTTTCCCAACATGTTGTGGTCGGTTTCCATTCTAACCGTATAGAGCGACATGGAGCGATTGCCTATTTTTTTTTTTTTTTTCATCAAAAGACTTCTCTCACCCGATCAAATAGCTTCTCTGGAAGGAGCTCAGAGCGTGTCAGACTTTTATCGTATCGGCCCTAACGGACCCCATCAGTTAGTGCTGACTTCTCTTTGGGGCGCGTGTGGAACACAATGCGCCGTCGACCCAAGCCTGGTCCTTACCGGACGGCGAGCTACCCATTGCTCGCCATCCGCAAGCCCGTGCCTAAGGTGGCCGGGAATCGGCTCTCAATTCCCGACACCCAGGACGTCGTGCATGCACATGCACATGCGGCGACTTATGGGGGCGTGAGGGCGCAAAGATGACCTCCACAGCCCAGTTACTGGGTAATACGATACCCCTTTGGTAAGACTGGACATGAAAATGTAGAATGTAGCAGAATTGAGTAAGATAAACCTAAGAATCTATTCAGCATTAACGTTACGATTCTGCCTTTTAATTTAGTTGAAGCAACCAAAAAAGACATACAAGGGAATCTTTATTTTCGGCCACATTCTTTACTTCTTAGTGAAATAATTTGGTTGAACCGTATTACATATTGCCATAACGGGTATTAGAATGGAAGGAAGACTATAAAAACGAAGGGACTTTTACTATTATCCTTTAAAAACAGTCGAGAGGTGTGGTGGGACACCCGTAGCCTAATTGCGTACCTAACACACAATGAATCAGAGTCTGAACCATTTTGAAGCAAATTGCTAATCCATTGCTTCACATGTTCAAAAATTTGTCCGCTCTACAACGTAAATAACGCGATGAATGTTGTTGAACTGTCAAAATGAACCCAACCCGATTCCGATTGTACGCAATAGTGTGTTACGCAATTGCTTCGCCGGTTGGAACGAAGATCCTTTTGCTTATGCACACTTGGAGAATGAGAGCCAGACCGAAATAAAACTGAGCAAGAGCGAGTCGGACTCGCGCACCCAGGGTTCCGTGCTATCGTACTAATATTATTCATTAACGTCATATTCCAAAATTTAAGTTGATAGCATTAGTAGTTCTTGAGACAGACAGACAGACTGAGTCGTACCATAAGGGTTCCTTTTTACCATTTTGCTACGCTTGTGATAGGCTTGAGAAAGCATTTGTATAGAAGTAGTAAGCTTTCTAGAGACATTTGGGATTTTTCGTTGATCATCGAGTGCAAGCTTTGGGGAACTGCAGCGAAGTCCAAGATCGAAATCATTCAATGGTTTGAAGTCTTTGAAAAAACATTCCGACACATAGTAAATCATCAGCTTATTGCAAGAACTCATTAATAGGAAAAAGTCATCAAGTACAATGAAATTTATTTGTATGAGTTTAATGTTATGCAAAAAGTCACTATCTTCCAGCTTTTCAAATTCAGACGTTATAACCAACACATAAAGTCGATAACTTCTATTGTATGTTTAAGATTGAAAAAGTTCATTAATTGATTTCTCATCATTTCATTTTAGTCACTTAATGAGTTCTTGCAATAAGCCGACGAAATGCTCCCTGGTACGTAACAAACGAGAGAATTCCCAAGGATTTAAAGATAAAAACTGTCAAAGAGGAAATTAAAGCTAACACATATTCCACCAGATTAGTTCACCACTAGTTCACAGTTCGCAAGACTGAAAAGAAGGTCACCCCAAGACTTTCAACCAGCAAGAATGAGCGGTGGTCTCTGTCTAATGGGGCAGTGGCTTCATACCATGTAAATTCAGGAGCCTACCGCTGAATGTCCCAGAACAGATTGCATTAAAGAGAAGGAGAAAAAAAAGTTACCCCTGAACCCACTACCTACTTAACCAAGCTTTAAATCCTTTGTTTCTCAAAACCTAAAGATTTATCTCCTCAGTAAGTATTGCCGTCAAATATTTGTCCATACACCGGGCAATTGGCGGTGGCAAGCACTAATTATACCTACCGATATGTTTGAGAGCTGGCTTCTGTCAATATTAGGACTTCGAAGAAAACGGGCGTCATTATATTTTTAAGCTTACTAACTTGAGAAATACTAAGTTATTTTAAACACTGTGTGTAGTAATTTATTGATTCTTTATCTCATAGAACTAATTTAAAAATAAATTTAAAATTTATACGGTAGATTTTCGATTGGATTTTGGAAATATATATTTATTCCTAAATAAAAACGTCAATAATGCACCTTGAATAAAGCGATTATTTCAGAGTGTAAGTACCTTTCTGAAAAAGAACATAAAAAAGTAAAGACCAAATTTAAAGGTTTTTACTTTTTTTAAGTATTATTTTTTTTTCATTTTTAGTTGACATATACAATTACATAAGCCCAAGACGAACGAAAAGAATAATCATCAAAATCCGCTTAGAAATGCCGGAAATACAGTACCTACATTTAAGCATATACCTTCGTACATAATAATGATTACCTAATGTATTATATACTAGAACCTTCCTGAAAGTATGTAGAAAGTTAGTGAAATAATCATCAAAATAGGTTCATTCGTTTTTGAGAAAATCGCGGACATACAATCATCCAATGAAGCTGTTTTAGTTTTCATCAAAATCAACCCCGAGGCTCCTTTGAGTACTTTTCGTTATTCCTCATAGTTTCTAATTTGGCCATCCACGCCCACTTGAAAAAATCATCCTGTACATTAGTTAATACAGGGTGATGATTGATGATTGTTGAATGATTACTCATTCTTATGTACGCAGTCATATACATAAATGTACTGTATCTCCGGTAGTTCTAAGCGGATTTTGATGATTCTTCTTTTCGTTCGTCTTGGGCTTATGTAATTGTACAATCAACTAAAAAAATGGAAAAATAAATTTACGTTTAAAAAAGCAAAAACCGACTTCAAAAACCTAAAACAAATAAAATAACTTTCATAAAAACTTAACAGTTTCTGAAATCGATGTATCTTCAATTCTTTAATGCACCTTAGCTGGGCACTGAATTCAGAAGCTTAAGATTTTTATGAAAGTTTTAGTTTTATGGAAGTTATTCGTTTTAGGTTTTTGAAGTCCGTTTTTACTTTTTCTATTTTTGTAAATTTTTACTTTTTCTGATTGAAATATTTATGTTAAGTAAGTAGTATGAATGAGAAGAAGTGACCAGAAGATCATGATCATGATGTAATGAGTAGGTAGATATTCATTTAATTTTTAATCCTTTTTATATTCGCAAAGGAGACAGGGATATATCATATTTCCTCTTTTAACTACTTTTATCAAAACTTCCCTTTTTGAACACCCTCTACAACAAAATCTTTCCATAATCCTTACTAAACTAATGCCATAATTTTTCCCATTAATTATGAACTTTTCCATATAATGGTCGAAGTCACGTGCCTCTCGACACATCTCCCTTGTTGCTCCAAACAATACACACCAATTTTTAACATTACCCTTCAACGGCACAACCGACCTTCAAAAATCCACCTTATTTCCATAGCATAAGATGTAAAATTGATGTTGATCAACGCAGATAGAATTTATAATTTTTAGACGTCATGCAGTTTGGAAGCCGAATCACCTGTCAAGGATTTAATGAAAGGGTCACGTGACTGCTCCTGTGGGAGCGCCAGAATTCTTCCTATGAACTTATGTCGCCCTGGTACTTTGCGTTTAGTTATTCTAATGTTTTCAACGCATAAGGGGTTCGGCGGGTCCTTCGATCAGTCGGGAACTCGGGATTGTTTAGCGTTCATCGTCCATTGCTTGGCTAAACGAGGCTTGTGGCTCTAATAATATCTAATGATATGTATGAGAGTTTTAACGTAATGTTCTAAAAGTCTCAGGGAAAGAGGAGGTGGCGTAAGTTTTTTGGAAACCTTGAAGAGACCCGACTGTGAAAGGAAAGATAAATAAAATAAATAGGTTTATCTGTCACAGAGACACGTGCATAAAAAGGTAAGTGCGGATGCGGAATTCCAGCGCCAATATAGAAAAATATTTCAAGGTCAGCAAGTGCAATACTAGGGATGGGCCGAAATTTATTTCACATTCAGTTTAACCGAACTTCGGTGTTCGGCCGAAAGGTTCAAATAGATTCGATACAAGAAGACATTAAAATAAATCGACTGTTTTGAGTAAAATAATAAAACTAAACTAGTAGAATAAAATCATAAGGATTTATTTATTTTTTGTTAGTTGTTGCTTATTTAACAATTAAATGTCTAAACATTATCAGAATTTTGACATCCAATAAAAAAAGTCAAAAAAAGAAAAATTATCGTAAAAAACATTTTTTTTAAGTGTTTAATGAAATCATATTAGGTACTACACTGGGTTCGATTCCCACCCAGGACAAACATTTGTGTGCATGAACATGTCTGTTTGTTCTGAGTCTGGGTGTAATTATCTATATAAGTATGTATTTACAAAAAAAAAGTAGTATATGTAGTATATCAGTTATCTGGTTTCCATAGTACAAGCTCTGCTTAGTTTGGGACCAGATGACCGTGTGTGAAAATGTCCCAGGATATTATTATTATTATTTAAGATTTACCAAGGGCAGGTTATGGTGCAAAAACACTAAGGATTCTGCGTTATCTGGCAGGAGTCTGTTACGTCTTTCGTTTACGTTGCAGTTCACAATTTTTCTACAGTTTATAATCTAATGGAAATAACCCCGATGGATTATAAATAAATTAACGAAGTTCTACATACACACATAAACTCACGCCTTCTTCCCATGGGTGTAGGCAGAAACTACAGAACGGGTGACGAGTACTACGCACCTGACCTTTCTCAAGAACATCACCAATAAGGTCACTAATATGTCTTCCTCGTCCCATCCCGGCGTTTTTACTCACATCTTGTAAATTCCTTTTGTTAGTCCCCTTTCATTCATCTTCTCAACATGACCAAACTATACATTTCCTAGTACAAATATCCGAAGTTCATTTTCTCTTCACCGAGTATTCTTTTTTATTCCACCGAATGTTCTGCCGAAGTTCGTATTCGGTTTAAACCACGTTCGGTCCACCCCTATTTAATACTACTGCAATTAAAATAATTAACAATCTGCAACTGAATTTAATTTGACAAAACGTCACAATTGACGGACACAGTTAGTTAACAAGTGGAAGTCTGAACAAGAGGAAGTCTGACACCTTTGACAAAAGTTGTGTGGAAATTTTCTGTCATGGTATGGGCACGTGCGAAGAAATGAGGGAAGTCAGTCAGATCAGTCAGATGGCTGGCTATACGAGTGGGGGAAGACCAAATAAACGATGGATGGTCTGCGTGAAAGATGATAACGCTAGAAATGCAGTGATTAGAGATGTCGATTAATAGAGATGTATGGAAAGACTTGTCGCGCGCCGACCCCAAATAAATTAGTACTAGGGCAGCAGAATGATGAGTTAGTTAACAAGATCGCATTGTTGTGAGCAATGTGCAGATAGTTCTTCAATAGAAGTGCAGCCTACGTACACAACATTGTAGCCGCGAATGACAACTCCATTCTGCGTGGGTGCCGAACAGCCGACATAGTATAAACTTTACGATTATTTCAACAACATTGTCAGTATTATTTATTGTAACGGCTCCAGAATTGACGAGAGCGTTAAATGAATAGTCATTAAATTAAACTGAGATGACTATAATGTGCAAAAGATTAAAGAAGTTGACGCGAGAAATCATATTTTTTTTCACTTTCATTCGCCCAAGCTGATTGCAGCTAAAGCTTATGCGAATATAAGACTTCCTGCTTCTTCCCGGTAATAAATCGATTTAAGCCATGATTAAAAAGTTTGGTACTTCGTGACACTCTACCGCAATATTCAAGTTAACTCAAGATTCCGTAGTTTGCGACACGGAAAATACATGATGGAAAAATCAATGGGCCCTGACGGGAAACCAATTTAAATCCTTAAGATAGTCTATTTTACTTAAAGGCAACATTCCTTTATTTAAAAAAATAAACAAAACTGTATTCACAGATTTCTCGAAAAACTTACCTAAAGCAGGAATCGAAACAGCTAACAAATAAAAAATAAAATAAACACTCGCTATTTTATTCTACTAATCGATAGGATTACTGTTCAGGATAAAATCTCTATAATAAATATTTGATCTTGGAGGAGCTCGTGGCTAAGTAATAACAGCCGCACGGGTATATCCATCAGGTTAAGCTACGCTTGCCGGGGTTGGTCTGTGGATGGGTGACCATCTTTTCATACCGAGACTCCTCCGTGCCTCGGAAAGCACGTTAAGCCGTTAGTTCCGGCTGTCATTCGAGGATCTTTGACAGTCGTTACGGGTCGTCAGAAGCCCGAAAGTCTGACAACCAATCTTACCAAGGGGTATCGTATTACCCAGTAAACTGGGTTGTGGAGGTCGGCAGATTGAATAAATATTTGATCTTAGAAATAAAAAAGATTGTGAAGTCTAACATTTTATCATCAATTCTAATATGAAGGACACGTACTCGTAAACATGAAAGAAAATTGTTATCATTACCAAGACAATGATACTTGAACTGTTTAAAATTACAATTTTATTACACTTTAATATCATCATCTGCCAAGCCTTTTCCAACTATGTTGGGGTCGGCTTCCAGTCTAACCGGGTGCAGCTGAATACTTGTTACACTTTAATAATTTAACTGATAAGTTGTTCGAAATGAGACCCCTCGTTACGGATACACTAATTCAGTCTTCTTTAAAATTCTCTTCGTGTAGCCTTCTACAAAGTGTTTGTGGTGTATGCTTCTAATAACATTTTCTACCTCAATCCTTAGCTCTTCTACAGTCTCATAAGACTTTTCGTAAAAAAAAAAACACGGCCCCGTTAAGAGGATTGTGAAGCTGTAAATTTTCATACAAAAAGAGATAACGTTTTTCTCCCCGTAAACATAGTTTAATTTTCATAATTTTTGGAAATGTTGTTGGTATAATGAAAAACTAGGTCCGTACGTTTTTATTACGAGTATAAAGAAATATTGTATACGATATAAGTTATTAGCATCTAAATATCTATATTTTTGACATAAAAACATCCTCGAGCATTTTTATTTTTTAAAATTAAATTAAATTGAATTACTAAAAATGAAAAACGTACAGACCTAGATTAAAGTGTAGTGGATGTAATGAGATTAAAATTGTCTCATTTCGTAAAGGTTTAGGGGAGTAAAAACGTTAACGCCCGAAACAATATTTATGTAAATAATTGTATGAAATGTAGGCAATTGCCTCTAAAAATAGCGCCGCGTATCGGCACTTCACAATCCTCTCAGAGGCGTTAGGTCCGGACTTCTTGGAGGCAATCTAATCGTCCCATTTGTACGTATCCTACCTTCCTAAATATTAGATTTCACGGGTATCTTATACGACAGACGAGTGTAAGACCTGATATTGCTTGAAGAAATTTTATCTTTAACATTGACCGTATCGACTTGAAATAAAATAGCGAGTGTTTATTTGTTTAATTTTTAGCTGGTTCGATTCCCGGTTTAGGTAAACTTGTCGAGAAATCCGTGAATGCAGTTTTGTTTCTTTTTAAAAATAAAGGGATGTTTCCTTTAAGTAAAGTAATCTAATCTAAAGTGGTTTCCCTTCGGGGCCCATTGATTTTTTCCATCCTGTATAGGGTGACTGGTAATTAGTGACCGATACTTAAACACATGATTGTACTCATGATAACAAACAACTTTTACTATGGGACCAAACCTAAATTCGCGAAAAAAATCAGCTGTCCTATACATCCATGTTCGCATAACTCGTCAAAATGTAGGGAGCAGCTGATTTTTTTTTTCGCGATTTCAGGTTTGTTCCCATAGTAAAAGTTGTTTTTTGCCATGAGTACAACTAATTACCAGTCACCCTATATATTATAAAATATATAAATTTTCTAATCGCGTCAATAATTAATTAATTAATTATAATCTTAATTTTCAGGTGGAGTGAAAAATCATAATGATAAAACCAATAGAGTGGTGATAGATCGACAAGAGCGCCATGCAATGGTAGTTGATATCGCTGTCCCTCATGACGAGAATTTCGTGAAAGCTGAGAAAGATAAAAAAATCAAGTATCTTGAATTAGCACACTAGGTTGTCGACATGTGGGACGTGGAATCGACAATCATTGTACCGATAATCGTTACGGTTAATGGCCTAATAGCGGACAGCTTCGACCAACACCTCAGGAGCTCTCATTGCGCGGCTGGGCCATGGGCTTCATTCAACACAGACACGACACGCATAGTGAGGAGGTTTGGCTCTCTAGCGCCCTGATGACGAAGAGCTGTTTTTATTTTGGTGTTTTTTACAAAAACATTTATAACAATAAATATCAAAATTAAAGAAAGAGGAAACCAATAGAATAAAAATAATAAAAACAAAAGAAAGTACTAGGAACTCACGAACTCCAAGAAATATTCCAAATACAATTTCCTTTCATAAAATCGTGCTTTTTCGCCAGGCCGCCAGATGTACGGTAACTTGATATAGGTACAGCGTGTTTTTTTTATTTGACGGTACAAGCTTTCCGCTCCCGGTCGGGGATGAAAGAGGCTTTTGAACTGTTGGTACGCTTGCTAGTTTTTTTCTCAAGACAAGCAATCACGGTCTTGGTTATTTTTGTTTTAATAGACAAGTGGTGGCGATATCCTTTTATCTTTTGAGAAAGAAAGTAGATGTAAAAAATCATTATTGTTCTTCTTGTCAATCAAATATGTAAGATGGTATTTATGTGAAAGTTATGTAGTTTTGGTCTTGTTTTATATCTTAGTTTCAGTAAAGGCAAGTAATTAGATATTAATTCATATCAATCATTACACATGATATAGGTATTAATTATTATGAAAATAATAATAATAATAATAACCTGGGACATTTTCACACACGGTCATCTGATCCCAAACTAAGCAGAGCTTGTACTATGGAAACCAGATAACTGATATACTACATACACTACTTTTTTTTTTGTAAATACATACTTATATAGATAATTACACCCAGACTCAGGACAAACAGACATGTTCATGCACACAAAATGTTTGTTGATGATATAATATGTATATATATATATATATATATATATATATATATATATATATATATATATATATAGATACTGCTATATTAATGATGACATCATTAATATAGCAGTTTCAGACGGAATTACCGTTTAAGAGTGAATTTCATCAAAAAACTTTAATCTAAACTCACTGATCTATACATCTTATTTTTTTATTTAGTTGAGTTACTCGTATAGGTCAGTGTCTAAACCGCGTTAAAAGTTCTTAGTGTCATCATTGTTGTGGAATATTGAGACAGCTCTAGAAAGCGGTTTAAATGTGCTGATCGCGTTCAGTTTCAGTGGTGAAATTCGGCCTAAGTCTTCGGATTTTTTTTTTTTAATATAATGTCAACATACATAGATAAACGATTTTCTTATGATTTATGAAGTAGTTTTTCTCTGATTATTTTTTTAAATAATAGAAGACTGGAATGTTACTTTTTCCTAGTAAACACCAAGAAGGCTTACTAGAGGAAATGAGTAGGTACTTCTAAGTACATGTTATGTACACGGATGTGTGTGGGGTGTGGTCAGTCAGGCCGAGTGCCCACAGTGAGCACGTCCCGTGACCGCCCGTTATACAGCCGCTGTCATGCTCTACCTAGCACCACTGTGGGGACGGCTAGGAAAAATAATATTACAATTCATTATGTATAAAGTATTTATGATTTAAAATATTTTATCATTTGGATTGTATTGAAATTCCGAATGGATAAATGCTCCCTCAGACAGCCGCGACGCGACAGCGCGACACAACTCTAGTAGAACAATTTCCATGAAGTTTTCATAGAAATTGTTCTACTAGAGTCGCGCCGCGCCTGTCTAAGAGAACCTTAAAGAGTTGCTGTGTACCCAAGTATCTTACGTCATTTACGTTTGATGGCGAGAGGCGCTCTTTTACAACAATAAACCAACTTACGTACATACCTACTACTTTTACATAAATTACACTGTTAGATACGGTTTAATCTTATACAATATATTTATTTCTGCTAACTGTCCTGTATAATACTTTTCAATTTGGTCTTAAGTGATCCTTTACTAATTTTTACTTTTTCTCTTAATAAATCTATTTTATTGAATACTTAAGGTTCGTGGTGTGGTTGACTACTCCAACAGGTGCACCGGACGTACTTAAGTGCGATGTAAAGGTCTTGACTCTGGGTTTTTGGAATGAAGTTCTTTAACGCGGCTCGCGGTAAGAGTGACTGGTAGAAATTGTCTTGTCTTTAAAAGCGTACGCAAAATCAAGTTTGTCCTCAAAAACTGCATATTAGCCTTATATTTTTCATGATTATAAAAATTTAAAATTTTCTTCAACCTACTTAATTATGAGAGCCAAAACATGATTGACACAATTAGGATCAATATAAAAAAAAAACTTGCAGTTTCCTCAAAATTAACATAAAATTGCGCGCGGGCTGGTCATACCATCGCTCTCGTACCCCGTTAGTCTTAAAGTCGTCCGCAACGCAGAAAATTACAGATATAAATGCCATTTTTTTTTGTAATCCTCCTTATGACGAAAATTGCGAAATATCTGGAATTATTTTGTCTTTGTAACTCGAATTTCAACAAAAAGTAAGATAGCTCTGTATTAAAGCGAAAGGAACATCGTTCCAACCGGCACCCTAATGGCGTAATACACTATCAATCGGAATCGGTTTCATTTTAACAGTTCAACAACATTCATTGCGTTATATACGTTGACGAGCAGACAAATTTTTCGAACATTATGAAGCAATGGATTAGCAATTTGCTTCAAAATGATTCAGATTTCGATTGATAATGTGTTACGCATTTAGTGAGCGGGTGTCTCTCGAACAAGTCGACTTTTTTAATATAAACACATTTTCTACATTAATCGGTTGAAGGACATAGAACGAGACACAATAAAAGTCTTATTGTTATTACGCCTACAGAAACGCGCATGCGTACAGAAATGTTTCTAAAACTATTTTAATGTAGAAAATGTTAAATAAGGACTATGAGCATATAATGAATATTGTCAATCATCATAATAATTCGAGCGTGACCAAAGCCATCCTATGAAGCATTGCAACAATATCAACAAAATAACATTGTATCCAGCATACAATGTCTGCGTACCTCTTTGGCCTGTACACAGACCGTGTGACGGAGCGCTGCGGTGACGAGACAACGCCTTGTGGTTACCGGGACCGCGTGAAACTTAGAACTTACTCACCGTGTGTATATGCTATGTGTGGCTGCTATGTATTGTGGAGTACATAACGTAATATCTGTGATTCTTGGTGATATTCCAGAAATGACTAAAATTTTTAAGCAATTTTCTATTGTACCTATTGAGTATTACACAAACCAAGTACCTAGTTTGTAAGATATTTTGAATTTGAATAAAGTTGCGAGAAAGGCGGCTTTTCTTCTTTATTTTTAGGTTTATGAAGCCTTAAAAATGCATACGGCAGATTATACAGCATCCTTGGCGACACTACAGTGGCTGCCCAACGAGTTAAAATAAATGAATATGCTTAACATATGTCTTAATACCCACCCTATTTTTTTAATGTTATATACAAAGTAAATACCTAATTTTAACTACATCAGCTATACTCAGATAAGAAAAACTCACAAAATTCACCAACTATCACTAATACGGGGAGCGTGCCGCTAATACGTCCAACAATTACGAGCCCGCCATCTAGCGCCACGCGCCGGTAAATGGAATTAATTATTCGAATCCCGAACAACATCCCCCTGTATTGTTAACAACATAATTTGACGTGCTGATGTTTCTGTGCGCCTGTGCGTTGTTATGGGCTGTTATTTTTAATTAGAATTGTAGAGAAAAAGAGAAAAAATTCTTAGGTACTACGTACTTATTTCAGGTAAAAAAAAACTAAAATGACTTGATATATGATATATATATGATATAACTTTTCTCAAAAACTGGGCTATCAAATGAAAAATAAAGAAATAATTTTGGCCTGGTAGTTCCAGAGATTAGCGCGTTCAAACAAACAATCTCTTCAGCTTTGTTATATTAAGTATATACATAGATTAATTAATGAATCTATCGTCTGATATCTTTAAATGTGAATAACTACAACGACTTCTGCGTAGTATAAAATAATAAATTAAAAAGTATTACCAAAATTAATGAGCTATATCGAAAACAGTCACCCTATTTTGGCTCGGCGTCACATCCAGCCCTCGAGTGTCCAAACAGAGGGAATCTCGGAAAATTGTTTGTTTCCATTGCCCCTTTTAATAGAACAAACATTTTAATGGCCTCGCCGACCGCCATTTTAGCGCTGATCGATACGCCCAAATTATGGGCCAAATGGACAATGATTCATTTTTGACGAGTCTATCTACACAAAATACATTATACTCAATCAATTTTAACTGTTCTAATGTCTAGTTATATGTAATATATAATAGTTTGACTCAAACGAAAGTTGAGATCCTACTATTTTTATAAGCACTTAGATTTTTATGGTTAATTATTGGTATTTTAAATGCAAGACATTTCACTAAGGTCGATTTGATGAGTTTGCTACTTCAGAAACATCTTGTTTCATATCATCCAATTTGTATAATTTCTTCATTCTTTCTTTTTGCAAACTCTCCCCTTTGCGAATGTTTGCGTTCATCCCCTAAAGTACCAGGGCGGCAAGTCTCGCTGGCAGTCCGCAGAGTGGTGGGTAAATATAGGGCGCCGCCACGTCGCGCAACCACCTGCCTGCAGGCTTTGTGTACATAACTGAGAGTACATCTTACGAATATATGACTAAATGTAGGTATGGGATACACTTTTACTATAATGCCTAACCCTGAACAACATGGCGCAGCTCGTCACCCTATAATTAATGGCCAGGGCAACCACTCGACATTTTCGCAGACAAAAACACAGACTAGCTACAGTTACGAACTTTTGAAATTGGTAGAAAAGAACCATCTGTATAGTCGAGTTTTCAAAATGATAGTTTTGGGATATAAAGGATGTAAGTAATTAATGATCCTGGAAATGAAGTAAGTAAATCCGGAAATTGAAAATAATTACATGAACATGTCTTGAAAGACAGTCCTTCCAGTCGTCACCCTTTCTTCGTTCCTCGGAAATGTTGCGAAATTTTTGCATAAAGGGATTGCAAACTACTAGGAGCTCAAGAGTTTTAGGGGTTGAGTTCTAAAAACTCACGCAGTAGAAGTTTCGCGACGTCTTCATGGAGAAGTGAAAAGTCGGAAAAAATTATTGGTTTGGTATTTTTGTTATTTATTTTATACTATGGAGACGCATTTCTACCTTTTCCTCTAACAATACTTTAGAACCACATTTAATTCATTACATTTCCGCTATTTCGAAACATTCTACGACTGAAGCAAAATTACTAGTAACTAACAAGAAGACATGCAAGATTCAGAAAAGCAGAAATAAAAAGAGGTTTGCCAACGTCTTGCGAAATACCAGGAGCCCATAGCTCGCAAGCGATGTTTGCAAAACACTCGACTGTGTGTGCACAGTTGCGCGTTTCTGTACCCCCATGGGCCGAAACGACCTGTGCTAATATCCTATATGTGACCTTGATATTATTGGTGAAGTATCTACGGCTGGTTAAATATCAGTTTAAGTGGATTTGACATAGGTACATAATAATTATGTACCTATCTCAAATCCACTTAACACTTTTGCTTAGCTTTTGTTAAGATTTTCCCAGAGAAAGTAGTGATAAAAAACATTGTTAAAATACTAGTCCTGCCTATAAGTTAACCCTTTACAACTGTTAAATATTGTTGAACAATAAATAAATCCAAAGTCATTTAACCCTTACATATACTTGCACCTGAAGCTCATTCATTGTTTGACAAAACCAAATTGAGAATTTCCGAAAAACTACAAAATAATACTAAGTATTATTTTCTGGTTATTTTTTTTTCAATACGGTATTGTTCATTTTATTGCCCTTTTTTGCAAAGAAAGAAACAACCATGAATTTCTTAAACGCACATTTCTTAGAGGGTGACAAAGAAAGGGTTACTCGAAGTCTTTACAATTTGTGACCTTTGTAAAGTAATTTGTGAACTTTGACATTTTGAGAAAAAATATTAAAGAAAAGGTCAACAATTTATGCTCGTTAGAGACTTTGGTAATACTTACAGGTAAAGTGTAAAATATCGTTTTAAAACTAATGTAAAAAGTTTAAAAAAAATTTGTTTTTTTTTTCTCCATTTTTGAAACACCTTGTGTGTATGCTATTGATGTTGTAAACCTTTTCCTGATTTGGTGAGAAATAATAAAACGGTGCCTGTGAAAGTTGTTACTATTATGATTTTCGAAATTAGCCTAGTGTTGCAAATTTTATTTTATTATACTCTTTTAGTTAGTCTAAACTAGCTTTTGCCAGCGGCTTCACCCGCATGCATGTCAGAAATGATTAATTACGTAAGTACTACATTGATAAAAAAGTATCCTATGTCCTAATCCAAGTCACGGTCTACCCGTGTGCTAAATTTCATCTAAATCCGTTCAACTATTTTAGCGTGAAAGCGTAACAATCAAACAAATGCATTCACATTTATAAATATTGTGAGGATTATTGTTGGTTAAGTGGAACTTATTCATTTAATATCAAAATATAACTATGACATTTGAGTACTATTTTCGTTTTTGTTTAGTATCTACTATTGTTTCAGTCTGTAGCTATTTCTACAATAAAGCTTGATTTGTTAGCTTTTCAGCCATTTGTTTGATTTCAGTTATTTTTTTTTTCATTCCATTTGCACGCCGTTTTCTCCATCAACTTCCTCCATAGAAAAACCAAAAACCTAATTTTTTATGTGTGCTGTACAGAGAGTGGATACCTACGCAAAAACTGAGGCTTTACCGGTAGCGCTGTCCTCACATGAATACGTAAGTGTCGCTTACCCTCATTTAATTCTCGCCATTATCCAAAGAAATATTATATTTACTTTAGTTTTATGAAAACCAACCGATATTCGTGAGACAGCGCGCGTGCGGTACGCCGCAGCCGCTAGTTATAGTAAAAATATTATTTTATTGGCCCAGTGTGAGGCGCGTTGACTTGCGGTCGTCGATAAATTACACCCAATTGATACTTGGAACCATTTCGATGATTTACGCCCACCATTTTGTACGAAATATGTAATACAGAACAACGATTCAACCACATATTGGACTCATATTCTTGAGCAAGTTCGCCAAAGGAAATGCTCGCTTTGCTTCAGTTAAAACGTGATGTCCTACTAATTACAGTTATTTTTAAACAGCCTCATTAGTAACCATAATATGACAAAATACAGAATAATTATAACCCGTTGACAGTCGCCTCTCAGCGTTTTCTTTGATATCACAATTAACAAGTTACAGTAATATAACAATAACAACATTCAGCACATTCTTAAAACATTTTAAAGCTGATGGACAGACAGGAAAACATTATTCACTAGGTATTAAAAAAACACGACAAATCCCAGTACATTAAGTTTGGCAGTACCAGTACCAAGAGTGCATAGGAAGGCGGGACGTCGTTGACAGGTGATTGACATCTCACTCGCGTTTGGCCCGCCATGTTTATCTCATTGCTTTCGACAAACTTATGCGTTCCCCATACTAAAACTCATTTCAGCTCTATTTATAAGTAGTTAAGGACGAGATTAAAAGGGTTTTAGTATGTTTGGATGGCAATATAAAGGTTGTGAAACATCACTAATGTAATGAATGACTAACAAGACAGAACCAAACTAAATAGTGACTAGAAATGGGCCAGCTGTGTCCGGTGACGGATTGCTTTAGTTTTAATTCTAAATGGGTACTAATTGAAAACTGTCCACAAGCGTGAAGATGTGTAAGGTGTTGTTAAATTAAGATTTAAAAAAATACATACTGTAATATAAAATAAATGAAAAAACTGTTAAAAAAAAACTAGGTTGTATTGGACGGCATCGTATAGCACTCGGTCTGAGAAAGACAAAACTATACAGGTTTGCTAAGAAAATACCTAAGTACTGTTCAAGAAAGAAACCCAATAATTTAAAATAAAATCCCAAAACCTATTAGAGAAATGCCTACTGCTCTGTTTAAAATACATTTTAAAAAATATCTCATAGCCAAATGCTATTATACCTTAGCGGATTATTTAAATGACCGCAATTAATTAAATAGATTCCTATAATTATGAAATTTTCACAATTTGACCCCCAAATCTATATAACAACAACCAAATCTAAGTATATATAACAACTTTATTTTTACATTTTTTAGTTATCATTAGAATTAAAATATTAATTTCATAGTTTTCTGTGTAGACTCAATTTTTTATGGTTTATTCTAAACCAAAAATATGATGATTATAAATGGCAAAACATGCAGATCTACCTGTTATTTTATGACCTTGCACATAGTATTTGAAGCTCATGTTTTTACAATAAATATATTGTATTCTATTCTATTATTTGTTTTAGAATTTGGATCTCGAAATCAAGGGAATATAGTTCACTTCAAAACATTTAAAAGTAGGTAAGGTAGGTACTTTACCTTGATTGTATTTTTTTTATCTTTTTAGGTACGTAACTAATTCAAACGTATCAATGGCTTAATCTTTCGTACAATTGTAAAAGTCAATGTGAAAGGGTATTAACCTTGATTATGTAATATTTTCTTGGCAAACCTTTCTTTTCATACCTTTTTGTAAGCAAAGGTCAATAATATTATAACAATCAATAAAAAGTACTTACAAATATAATTCCCAAGGGGTCAATCATTGAAAGGGTTAACAAAAGACTTTAATTTTCGACAAATCGCAAAAAAGTTGACCCTTTCTATTGATTGTCCATATTTCAAGTGAAAAGGTGGCAGGTAATAAAAAATATTATTTTTTGTCCATGGGCTGCGTAACTTAAAACCACAGTGCACATGCGAGGACGATTTGTAAGAAAAATAAAAAAAGCGTTTTTTTTTTTAACAATATTCCCTGATTTCATGCGAAAATATCGAGTTTCGTCTATTTAGGGCTTTCGTTGTTAATTTTTCGGTTTTCGGTCGCCGATTTCGATTTCGGACATGTGCTAGTGATGGAGGTATGTGCACGACCGAATTATTTTCGGAAAACAAAAGGAAACGTCAATCTTTGTTTATTTTTGAACTGTGTAACGGATATTTTAAGAACGTTTTTTTGTCTATCAGATGTTTCCAAAGTATGTAGCGGTTACGGTTGTCTATTGAAAGAATGTTTCTCTCTTTTAAGTACCTACTTTTTTTTCGAAAAATAGTCGAAAAAAAAATAGTCGAAAAAAATAATTGATTAAAATTTCTAATACATCATCGTCATTTCAGCCGAAGATGTCCAATGTTGGCATAGGCTTCCCCCGAGTACCGCCACTTTGACCGGTTCTGAGCTTCCCGCACCCAGCGGATTCCTGCGGCCTTTACAAGGTCATCAGTCCATCTTATGGGAGGCCTTTCAACACGGCGTCTTCTGGTACGCGGTCGTCACTTCAGAACCTTTCGGCTCCACCGCCCCATTGGCCATCTGTTCTGCGAGCAATGTGCTCTGCCCACTGCCACTTAGCAAAAGCAAAAGCCTCATATTATCATACTAGGAAATCACAAACCTACAAGCAATTATCCTATATACGCGGCTACTAAGTACGTTCGCTCGCTGCGATTTGACGATTTTTGAGTTCATATCAAGACTGAACTGACTGAACAATAGTGCACAAGCCAAAATAGGACTACCTAGACGAAAAATATTAGACCAGGGAAGCATGACATAAAAGGGAGTAGGGTATACTCACCAGTGCTGTAGTGGTGGAACAAGACTGCCAATAGGGATGATGCCTGGGTAAAAAAAGAAATTATAATTAGTCCGTTAGTCAGATAATAAGAAATATAAGACACGTATTTTTTGCTTTATCATATTAATAAAAAATGACTTAGATAACACGCATTATAAAGTTCGGGAGTGGGGGCTTGCTACGTCACTTCTACGTATAAAATCTACAAAGGCGTGACGTCATGCCACATTTTAACTCAATGTATCGCCGTAATCTTTTGATTACGTAGAAAAAAAAAACACGTGTCCAATATATTTTAATAATCTACATGACGGACAAAAAAAATTTTTACTCATCATCCCTATTCTTTGGGCTATGTCGATCTATTTCTTCCAGTGGATCTGGTAAAAGGCCACTAAGGGATTTACTGGAGAACTGTGCAGTAGCGTTCTTTATGCATGTTTAACGCCATATAGATACTGAGATCGCCAACCTGCCTGCCAAGCGTGGCGATAATGGCAACCCCCATAATGGCAACCACCCTTTCATAATTAATTACAAAAACAGTGTTTCATTCTTATCATCATCTGTCTAGCCTTTTCCCAACTATGTTGGGGTTGGCTTCCAGACTAATCGGATGCAGCTGAATACCAGTATTTTACATGGAACGACTGCCTATCTGACCTCCACATCAGTTACTGGGTGATACGATACCCCTTGGTAAGACTGGTTGTCAGACTTTCGGGCTTCTGACGACCCGTAACGACTGCCAAAGATCCAGGAATGGCAGTGCTTCTTTCTTATATTATGAAAAAATAACTAAATGTTTATAGGCAGGAAGGATTAGGCAATTTCCTAATATTGGAAAATTGTGCAATATAGTGTGTTTTTTTACTTTTACTTTGTGGTTTGCACACAATATGATGACAGTGGCACACAGACGCCAGCACGTCAAGCTACTACAATATGTCAAATATCTTTAATAGATTTTCAACTTTATCGCTAAAGTATTAGGTTCAGGGTTGATTGGGAAAATTTGACAGTTTCGGGTAGCTTGATGGGCTGGCGTCTGTACCTATCTAGATTTTAAGTAATAGCCGCAAGACTGAAATAAAAGATGTTTTCAGTACTTTAAACTTTACCGGAAAAATGCTCTAATATTCCAATACTTTATACTCACTGAAAAAAATATTCGAATATTCCAATACTTTATTATAATAATAATAATAATAATTTTATTTCAAGCAACAAGACTCATATACTTACTATAAAAAATATTTCAATACTTTATACTTACTGAAAAAAATACTCTAATACTCCAACGCTTTATACTTACTGAAAAAATTATTCTAATATTCCAATACGTTATACTTACTGAAAAAAATATTCGAATATTCCAATACTTTATACTTACTGAAAAAAATGTTCTAATATTCCAATACTTTATACTTACAAAAAAAAATATTTGAATATTCCAATACTTTATACTTACTGAAAAAAATGTTCTAATATTCCAATACTTTATACTTACTGAAAAAAATGTTCTAATATTCCAATACTTTATACTTACAAAAAAAAAATATTTGAATATTCCAATACTTTATACTTACTGAAAAAAATGTTCTAATATTCCAATACTTTATACTTACTGAAAAAAATGTTCTAATATTCCAATACTTTATACTTACAAAAAAAAATATTTGAATATTCCAATACTTTATACTTACTGAAAAAAATGTTCTAATATTCCAATACTTTATACTTACAAAAAAAAATATTTGAATATTCTTAATGCTCTGTTACGATTGTAAAGTGGAACCCAGTAACAAACCACATTTAGCTACAAGTAAAACTTAAGTTGTTCTTCCAACATTTTGGTGTTCGGTGTTGTGTTCCAAAATATTATTTGTGTCACTTAAAGGGTTAGTTCTGACTGACAGACAGATAAACATTGGAGATGAGTCTCTACGTATGGACTTCGAAGAAAAATATCGAGTTTAAACGTGGTGACTTCTTGAAGTGTCAATATTCAACGCTAAGTAGGAGCAGGGCCTAATGACTCATCATTATTATTTATTAATTTGATAAAACAAAAAAAAAATACTTGTCTAACATTTTTTTTTTTATTATCTGACTGACGGACTAATTATAACTTCTTTTTTTTTACCCAGGCATCATCCCTATTGGCAGACTTGTTCCACCACTACAGCACTGGTGAGTATAGGCCTCCTCCCTTTTATGTCATGCTTCCCTGGTAGTTCTATTTTGGCTTGTTCACTATTGTTCAGTCAGTTCAGTCTTGATATGAACTTAAAAATCGTCAAATCGCAACGAGCGAGCGTACTTAGTAGCCGCGTATATAGGATAATTGCTTGCAGGTTTGTGATTTCCTAGTATGATAATATGAGACTTTTGCTTAACAGTGGGGCAGTTACAGCCTTACAGGGTGATACACAGAATGCATTGAATAGGCGCAGTTCGAGTCCGCGCTGTTTGTTTTCATGAAAACATATTATTGAAATTTTATTTGCTCGACACTAAACTTGGTAGGCTCATTGCATCTTACTAAATTACAAATGCGAAAGTTTGGATGGATGGATGTTTTTTACCCAATCACGCCAGAACGGCTGAACGATTATAGTCTGGAATAGCACATAAGATACTTTTATCCCGGAAAAATGTACGGTTGCCGTGGGATAATTTGCAACATCCACACGGGAGAAGCCGCTGGCAAAAGCTAGTTACTTATAAAGTGAGCTTTCACCGATTTTAATACAATATTTTTCATTTCTGAGCAGATTTACGGCTGATATGAGACGAAATCTGACATTATTTTGCTACTGTCAACTTCTATTAATTTTTAACTCTATTTTGGTCAATATTTCTGTTATTTCTCTTTAGGTCCTGGTAGTGCTTTGTCAATTTTTGACAAAGACACTAGAATAATTACTGATCTAGCTAAACACGTTTTTGCGCTAAACGAATTGATATTTCGACACATAGTGAAAAGTATAGGGTCACGCGCATGCGCGTGCACTCGCAGTGTGACGTCATAGGCAAATTATATCCGGCCTTAAAATTGTTATAAATATGACCTATCTTTTGAATGCTCAACCATTACTCTAGTATCAAAAGTATCGTAGTTATTAGTGGTTGAAATCTTACCTAGCGAAAAGACGTTTTCACGTCAAAAAATATTGACGACTTTGTAAAATGCGTTGAGAATACCTTATAATAATCATAATTGGCAACCTTGTTCCACCCTCCGCTGAGAATAAGTCTCGTCCTTTTTGTGCCATGCTTCCCTGGTTTGTGCTCGTCCTTTTGGGTCTATCAAAATCAGGGCAAACCAACTCATTATGATGGTGTGGGCACCAATATCGGTCGTTGAACTTTGACCTATCAAATAACACACAAACATTATCAAAAAGCTACAACCATTCATCAAAGCATTCACCATTCTTAACAAGGAATTCGTATCAAGGAACAGAAGGCCATCTATCAAACATACACGCGCTATCAGTGTTTGGATCGCAGCGGTCCGTCCGTCACCGCACGGATCACACACGATACAAAAAGTGCCTCCGTTGAAACAAAAATTCGAGGGACAAGATTTGAATCGGTTGTTATGGAGAAAGGAGTATCTGTAATTTTTCGGATGTGAATTCTTTATCGCAAACCCGTCTTGGGTAATTAATGATTTGCTCTGCAGTGGGAAAATAATGGGCTGATATGGCAATAGTCTTCGTGTTGTATATGAATCGAGTTGTGGTCCTGTAAGAGTCCTGTGTAGGTTTGACAAGTTTCTTGTTTTAGTTTTTTTTTATTATTTGAAATGCGTTTGCTCTTGACTCTAGTCTAGGTCAGAGGTGACATCGACAAAGTGAGCTTACCTAGAAGAAGCCTGTTCACTCTCACTTTGAAGAGATTAGGGTTGTATGTTTTCTTAAAGATACTTGATATGACTGCTAAATGAAGCTGTAATCAATTTAGTAGGTACTAATTACTAAATGAAGATGAAAATCTTGATTGATAGTCAAAATAAAAAGAACGATCTCCCATAGTTAATTTCGATTTCCATTGAATAATAATGCACTTTAATAATATACTCTACTTAAGGCGAAAGCGTCAGAGTAGCCCACGAAATTCAAATTTTGTAACGTTTTTTGCAATTTACAAGTCAGTACCTATTAGGTTGTACGTTGAACAAAATATGATTCACGACCGTAACAAGTATGTATTTACAGAATTATAATCATTAAAGTGATCAATACAACTCTTTAAGACCAGGTAATCCTAATGAATGACTATTTCATGAAATCTTGACATTTGAGGATTATACTAACTTAAGGAGTTGTATTACTAACTTTAATGATTATAACTCTATAGATACATATTTGTTACGGTCGCGAATCATACTTTATTCAACATACAACTTAATACTGACTTGCAAATTGCAAAAAACGTAAGAAAATTTGAATTTCGCGGGCTACCCTGACGCTTCCCCTTTAATAAATTACTACTTAATATGTTAACATTATAAGCAAGTTACCTGCCATTGCAGCATCACCGCCTCAGCTCTCTAGATAAAATAAAAAAAATAAAAATGTAAACTTAAGGTCGCGCCATACTGTCTGCTATCCGGTTTCCCCGATATTAAGTTACGTTAGCTCTGGAACGATGGGCTTTATAAAAAATATATAATTTTCTTTATTGAAATATCTTGTTAGTGGCTACACTTAATGATTTGTTTTAGTATAAAAATAATATTTCATATTTACGATACTTTTTGGGGGATTCTTGTAATTTAACTGAAAGTGTAGACTTGTCTCAAGTTACGATAATCAGCGTCAGTTATATAGTTTTTGGTGTCAGGTAATGTCGAAATTGCAGTTTAGTTGCTTCATTATGATCACATAACGGTATGACCTCAAATTCAGTTGCCCATATGACTTAGGAGACGTTTCTCTTAATCCCGAGTTTGTATCCAGTGTGAAATTCACTTGCAGTCGCTTCAAAAATAGGCAAATACGGCGCAAAGCAGGTAAAAAGATTATTTTGTAGTCCAAAATACAAGTTGACGTGTCGATAATTACTACCGGTTTGCAAAATGCAGTAAAAAAAACTTCGTTCATGACGATGTTAATCAATCGATTATCAATTTAGTCGAAACAAAAAAAGGCATCTACTTACCATCAATTCTCGAAAGTACCAGGCGCCCACAAGTTAGTAGTAGTAGTGTTTCCGCGAATCTGACTCAGCGTTGTAGTTCTGTCGATGCCAGGCGGCGCCTGCCCGCCGCGCCACCACGATATCAGCTAACGCCTTTTGTATTTATTGCGCCCTAGTACATTATTATTCGGTTGTATTATTCAATAATTATTCGGGTTATCCCAGGACTGTTTATGCAAATGTGTTTGAATTGTTTATTTATTGGGCGGAGCAGAGTGTATTGCTTGCTAGCAACCGACAAATGAGGGGTTCTATTTCAGTGGTAAAATTATGTCGATTACTAAAACTTATGGGATTAGCATGACTCCTGTTTGAATGAGTCAATGCCTCTACATTCTAGAGGTCCATTTTCTAGAGTCTAGAAAATGGACTATCATCGCTTCTGGATATTTTCAGGAGGTATAATGCTTAATTGACCGCAAATAAAGACTTAATAGCAAATAAAGAATATTATTTAATATGATCAAATCCAGAACCTGTATTACTCCATTACTGATAATGGAGTAGATCAGGTTCTGGATTAATCCAAAGGACCAATCCATTGGTCCAACATTATAGATTAATTGATAAAATTCGACATTCATCGACTGATATACTGCGAAAAATAATGATCCTTAGGGACTGCGTTTATGCAGAACGACCCTCCCTAATTAGCATTAGCTGAAAAGACAAATTCCTTCGTTCTATTAAATGTCAATAATGCCTAATCACTAGCAACAAAAGAACATTGCGTTTTTTGCTTTATTATTTATAAAAAGCAAAATATGAAAAAAGTGTTTATCATTCCATTCCACCTGAAATCTAATACTTAGTAGTAATTCTTAGAATAGCATTGTTTATCACTGCATTATACTTTATTGTAACCGACTGGTAACCCAGTTTTGCAATAGTTTACATACAAATTACGTATTTATAAAAATTTTAACCTTGGCAATGGCGATTTGATGACGCGCGTGATTTATAGTCATAGATCTAGTTAAAACAGACTAGACAGATTCACCTTATGAGTGATCTTCGCCAATATTGTGGTAGTCTTGTAGAATCGGTCGTAACGATGTTTCTACAGCCGAGAATTGAGTTTAGGGACTTGGAATTTAATAAGCCTAGTCTAGTGGTTAAGGGGCTTGTGGCCCCACGGGTTGATCGACCAGGTTAAGCTACGATTTCCGCGGTTAGTCCGCGGATGGGTGACCATCTTTAAATATCCCTCCGTGCCTCGGAAAGCACGTGGTCTCGGCTGTCATTCGTGAATCCTTGGCAGTCGTCAGAAGCCCGAAAGTCTAACAACCAGTCTTACTAAAGGGTGTTGTGGAGGTCAGGTAGGCAGTCGCCCCATGTAAAAAATACTGGTATTCAGCTGCATCGGGTTAGACTAGAAGCCGACCCCAATATAGTTCAGAGGAAAAGGCTAGGCAGATGATGAGTCTACTACTTGACTGAAGTGGTTGACGAGGTTACAGTCATAGAAAAAAACAAACAAGAGTGAATATGAGATATATCTTTACTCGTTGCTAATTTCTTCATTCAATGTGTCTGTTAGCAAATTTGGTTAGACATTTTTATCCTCTATAGCCCTAAATGAACTACAAAATTGGCGAAGGAAGTCTATTTATTATGTTTATCTTGTGATTTTTTCCCTGAATGACGATTACGTAAAAAAGCAATGTATTGTGTATTCAAGACCATGACGTACAGTGCTGAGACGTGGACGCTCATGCAGGAGGCTGTGTACAGGCGGAGAGTTGCACAGAGAGCCATGGAGCGTTCCATGCTTGGCATCAGGCTAACAGACCGTTCCAAACGTCGAGATCCGAAGACGTACAAAGGTCTTCGATATCGGAAAGCGTATTATGGAGCTCAAATGGAGTTGGCAGGACCACTGGCATGGCGCATTGATGACAGGCGGAGTAAGGCTGTGACAGAATGACGTTCAAGGACTGGAAGACGAGATTGCAGTCGTCCGGCGGCGAGATGGGAGTATAACATTGTTGCTATCGTGGACAAAACCTGGACGAGGCTGGCACAGGAGCGTGGGGATTGGCACAAGTAAAGAGAGTCTTACGTCCAGGAGTGGGTGAAGTCAGGATATGGTTGATGATGATGTGTTCAAGACAAGTATTTAATTACCAGTGGCACTTATGAATATAACATAGTACAGGCATATACCAATCTCTTCCAATCTTCGCGATGCCTGCCTACCTAACCTCTACGAAGAGTTCTTTTAGCCTTTCTACCCTGTGCATTTCCATACTCTTTGACACAAAACCGCTTACCTGTACTTGCTGCCGTAGCTTTAATTGTGACAGTCAGCGCTAACCGTGGGAATGAGTCGTTGTTATCACGCCTTCCTTGTAACTATAGGCATTTTATTTGTTTTAATCGTAAGGAATATTTTGTGCTGATTATTAAACACATGTTGGAATCCAACCTTTCTTTTAATATATATGAAAGATGGTTAGGTTTTATTGCCACTTTACACTACAACCGAGTCTATACCGCAGTAACAGTTGGATAGAGTTGGTTGAAATTAAATGGAATGTAGGTATGCTGAGGGGCTCGTGGCTAAGTAACAACAGCCGCATGGGTCGATCCATCAGGTTAAGCTACGCTTGCTGCGGTTGGATCTTTACATACCGAAGCCCCTCCATGCCTCGGAAAGCACGTTAAGCCGGTGGTTCCGGCTGTCATTCATGGATCTTTGACAGTCGTTACGGGTCGTCAGAAGCCCGAAAGTCTGACAACCAGGGGTACCGTATTACCCAGTAAATGGGTTGTGAAGGTCAGATAGGCAGACGCTCTATGTAAAGTACTGGTATACAACTGCATCCAATCAGACTGAAAGCCGATCTCAACATAGCTGGGAACAGGTGGGGCACATGACGTAGTTGTCTGATTTGCAAAACGCTAGGATAAGTATAATTCAGACAGAGGGCATGCGGAGATCTAGGAATTGGTTTATTGGGAAACTGATTGTACCTAGTCCCGGAAACGCAAGTGGAGTAGAAATTACCGACTAGGTCAGTTTCATCGAATCTACTTTTTTGTTTATATGAATACGTCTGCGTACTTTGATATTCTCTAGCGAAAACCTCTTGAAAATCACTAGGTTTTAGAGATTTTAAAATTTGTTTATCCCTACAGCCTTGATCGCACGTACTCGCCGTGGGCTCGGTACATTTCGTACCGAGCACTCGGCCGATAGCACTGTCTCGTCCATCTACTCGGTACGTGTGATCCAGGCATTAGACTCATAAGTCATGGGATATTATTAATTGCACATCAAATAAATAATCACCAATCAATTTGTTTCCATCATTTAAATAAATTTTTACATCAAAAATACTGACTGCACAGCAAATTAACCAGACCGTACATACACAATACTCGCACACATAGCACATTTTGCTATAACATGGCAACTAATATTAACCCTGAGGTTAGGTTTGGTTAGGTTACTTTAAACCCTTTACACAGAAATAGAAGCCCAGCGAAGCGGGGCTTCGTCGACATAGGATGCAAGAGCGAGCGAAGGGCATGAAGGCTAAGTTACAATAATTTGTTTTTCTTAAGAATGGTAATAGGTAATATATAGGTTTAATGTGCGCTAGTCATTATTAGCTATGCATTAATAAAAAAGCTTTAGTACTTTAAGATAAAGAGCGGTGCGCCACGAATATAAATTGTTGCTTATGTACCTACTTATATTTTGAGTTGAGTATTTTGCTGTGCAATCATTAATTTTGATTGGAATTCGGATTACTTTTGGATACAAAAGTCATTTTTTTGAATTGCGTTTAAATACTACCCATAAGTCATATGTCATAATGAACACAAAAGCACAAGACAACACAACCAAGCAACCAATCCATATCAGCCATGCTCAATTGCTCATCCACGATGAGCTACTAATCTACTGTAGCTTCACTAAATAGACAAAAACATGCCCATAGGGACGACCAGTACCGCCAGGCCCGTCAGGTTGCATCTGACCACAATGGCTCAGCTGCCCACCGCGTGGAAGCGTGGCTTTTCTACGGGCTCCTTTAAACAGGACGTGTATGGGCTTCACTGCTGAGTTTGTGTGTGTAGGGGCTTACTGCGGTATTGTAGGGTCAATAGAACAGAAATATTAAATTAGCATCATGGCTGTATTCCCTGAGGTGGTAAGCAGAGGTCGGAGGCAATAGTTCTTTATTGTTAAATTTAAGAAGATGCTTCCAACTGCATGAGATTGTTTATGGTATTCAGTTATTTATCTTCTCACTTCATCACTTTTTACGCAGTTGGGTTATTTTTATTTTTTAAATTTTATTTTATACAGTTTTGTATTTGCAGATGCAATACATAAATATTATATAGCCTATGTCACTCCCACAATTAAATCGAATCTAACGACACCTCAGTTAAGAGGCTACCGAGCGCACTGTGGCGCCCTCATCGTTTGTTTTGTTATTTCTTTTAATTTAAAAAGAAAATGCAGAAAATAAGCACGTTAAGTTGTACTCCACAAGACTATACGTTATTATTATTATAAACAGTAGTTTTAAAGTAGTAGTCGGAAAAAAGTGGCCACCATTTCCCGTTTTAATGATTACAATAAAACTTAACAATATAAAACTACTGTTTATAATAATAATAATAACGTATAGTCTTGTGGAGTACAAATTAACGTGCTTATTTTCTTCATTTTCTTATTAAATTAAAAGAAATAACAAAACAAACGATGAGGGCGCCACTGTGCGCTCGGTAGCGTCTTAAAATCCATCAAGCCGTTTAGGCTGCAGAGCGTGCTAAAGAAATATCGAGACATACATAACTGCACGCATACATACATACTCTCGAAAAACATTACCCTCCTTCTGGGGCAGTCGGGTAAAAAGGCCTTTGCCCATCCACTGATATTAGCTGACATTGAAAGCTAAGAGAAGATTGTATGGATATAGTAAGTACCGGGTGTTTTTTTTACAGGATTGAAATAAAACAGAAAAATATTTTTAATATCCATAAAATTGGCTTTATTTGATAGATAATTTTATGCCATTAATGTTTGAACATGATTCCGGGCATGTGGCCGCCGCGAAACAAAAAAATAAATAAACCCTTTATGTAGAGCTAATACGAATATTCGTCCATGATGATTTTTAGTTCGGAATTTCCTAATGACTGTGATAATTATAATAAAAACTAATAGTCCATTTCACTTATCGAGAGCCATGTGTTAGTGGACGTCACGTATCGACCAATGACATATTTAAAACAACTGCTATAGCATTGTGAAATGTATCAGGTTACAGAAAACAACTACATGTTCTAATTTTAACGTAATAAACTCTGGAGTTTTTGGATTTTTCTGTATGAAAACCCTTTTAACACCCTCATAGGATCGAAACGTTATAATGATGACACAGGAGTGACTTATACCTGTTTGTACTTTAAAGTTTAAACTAGCGGTCTATAGACCTACCTGGAAAAGGTCAGGGGTAAGTGATCCTAAGCTCAATAAGAGCTTGCCTTGCCTCCTCAACTTATAAAGCCATTATTCCCACATATGCTTGCAGTATTGACGATATTCGTATGTTAAATTATTCACGTCCAGCTGCAACTATCTGTCATATCGGATTTGACCTTCCAACACTTCTAGTTCCCTGGTACATTTCATAGTCCAGGGGGGTAATTGCGTAACCAGGGTTGCCTACTAGCTCTCCACCAGATTCCACTTCAATCCGTAAATCAACAAGTCAAGACCAAGAACATTAAAATGATTCAACAACAACTGATAATCTAAATTAATTCGTCTTCTTCAGATGAATAACTTTTGTCTGCACCATTATCGTTGGTTTCACATTGATACAATTCTTTGGTACCGATTTGTTTATTGGAGTTTCATATTCATTGCAGCATTTTCCTTCCAATCTCAAACCACAGCGTATTCTTTAGTATAGTAGTTAAAAGATTTAACTTCATTCTGTTCATCTGCTTGTTTTTTATTACATTCATACTGCTAAATAGTCTCTCAAAAAAGAGTAACTGAAAATTAAATGTTAGAAATAATATATTTCGTAATGTGTTAGTTAGTGGCTTAGTGGTTGAGTGACATCATTTTCAGTAATTGAAACCACCAGCCACTAAAAGCAATATTTCGCCACTAAATGAGGGACGAAACCACCAGTTTTAGTGGAAGATCCACTAAGTTGGCAACACTGTGCGTAACACACATAAAGTAGGAATGTTTCATTTTGACAGTTCAACAAAATTCATTGCGTTATTTGCGTTGTGTAGCAGACAAATTTTTGGAACATATGAAGCAATAGATTATCAATATGCTTCAAAATCATTCAGATTGTGATTGATAGTGTTACGCAATTAGGGTACAGGTCCTCTTTTATCTGATGTCTTGGTCCTTTTACCCGTGAAAGTTACACCAAGGACCAAGTTATCGTAACAACCACTGCAAGACTCCCAGACCACCCTCCACACAACACCAAGTCATTACAAGTTTATCACATACACGTAGATCTCAGAGTATCGATATAAATACTAAGGCGCCACCAACATCGACGGCGAGGCGATAAAACTCACAGTGTTTTAATTTATTCCCTTAGCAACTGGTGTGAGGTTACACTGGGTACTGGGATGTTTAAAATTGATATTAATGTTGACAAATCGGTGGAGGCTTGGAGGCTTTGGACCAAATATGTGCAGGGTTGTGGGTCTAATTTTATTAGGGGACTCAAGGTTGTGTGTGTTTTCTTTTGTTTTGTGAAATGACGTCTTCGTCATCGACATCATTTAAAAGACGTTTACTGCTGGAAGAGGCCTCTTTGGGCGATTCTAGAAATGACTCACCAATTATGATGCTATACGTAATTATTAATGCCTTATTATAATTTGTGGGTGTACTATAGGTAGACTTCTGCCTAACCCTTCGGGGAATAGGTACAGCCGTGATGTTATTTTAAATGTTATTATTAATGCCAAACAAAGTAAGTAGGTAGGTACTAGATTTTTCTTGAAAAAAAAAAACAACCGACAATTTCGAAAGCCGGTGTCTATGGATCCGTATTTTAGTTTTTTTTTTCACTTTGTGGTGCTTTTTTGAAAGTTGGTTGTTTTTTTTTTTTTGGAAAAAAAGGTTTTATTTTTCACCTTTTAGTGGGTCAGTTTGTAATTTATCTAAGTTACAATAGCCTAATGTCAACTGCTCATCACCTTTTAAAAAGTAAAATACCTATTGCTATTACCGATGTAGGGATGTTAATTATTTAGGAGTTCTCCTGGTAAGTACCTGGAGAACTGAAGCTTATGGTGAAGTCATCATCAGCTCTACTTCACCATATGCACTGTGACGAGCACAAATTGCTTAGCAACCATTATTAAAGTACGTAATCGAGTCGCAACCCGTGAAATACTTATTATTGAGTAGTTCCTGTGGCCATCTGTGATATTCGTCATCAGTGTTCCACTTCACTAAATGGTGCTTTCCGAGAGCAAATGCACGAGTTACTATAAAAATACCTAAATCAATATAGATAGATGTGCCTATAATAATATTTGAAGAGTTCCATCGATTTCTCCAGAATCCCATCATCAGATTCCGACCTGATGACAGTGGGACCAACTAGAAAGTATCCATTTCAAACAAAAAAGAATTTTTCAAATCGGTCCGTCTTCAAGTAATCGGGGAACATACATAAAAAAAACCGGTCAAGAGCGAGTCGGACTCACGCACCGAGGGTTCCGTACCATCCTACTTCCTATCCTACTATCCTACTAATATTATAAATGCGAAAGTTTGTGAGGGTGGATGGATTTGTTACTCTTTCACGCAGAAACTACTGAACGGATATTCATGAAATTTGGCACACAGATAGTTTATAACCTGGATTAATACATAGGATATTTTTTATCTCGATATTCCTACGGGTTCGAGACTTACACGCATGAAACCGTGGGGCGCTGCTAGTCATATATAAAAAAGTGCACTATTTACAGGCATCGTTTTATTTTTCCTGTAAACTTCTATCACACAGAATAATTTCAGATTTTTTCTATGCAAACTTCGAAGATGAGGGGGGAACGATATTTTTATTTACATTTCTCATCAAAAGTCGAAAACTGTGCGGCCTAAAAATAAGAAAACATTTTTGAGAATGTGTAAATAGCGCTGTTTCATATGATACTCCACATGCCCTAGTAGCCCCACTTCGAATTTTTATGACACCTTTCAGTCCCTGTTGCAAAAAAAGAAATTATTTTTGTTTCTTCCTTATTTGCAAAATAGTTGGGCAAACGTCATCTAAAACTATTCCAAAATTCAAGTTGATAGCATTAGTAGTTCTTAAGATATCTAGCTGTGACAGACAGACAGACAGACTGAGTCGCACCATAAGGGTTCCTTTTTACCATTTTGGTACGGAACCCTAAAAACTGAAATCACGGCTACCCAGTAGAGCTTTAACCAATATACTTATTGATATAATGAAACAATCTAATATACCATTCTTTCGAGGTGTGTTTATACGCAATTTTATCCAGACAGACAGACTAAGTCGCACCATAAGGGTTCCTTTTTACCATTTTGGTACGGAACCCTAAAAAGATCCGACGAACTGAGAACCTCCTCCTTTTTTGATGTCGGTTAAAAAAAAAAAACAGTGTGATGACCGCAAATGAATTGGGGAACAGCAGATAGAGAATGATACTCCATTTCCTTTTACTCAAGGAAATGTTTAGTTCACCGACCTATTATTTGGTGATAGATTGTCGTTATCATGTTGGCATCAGCTGTACGGATACCTGCCTATGGCTGCTATAGGTTCATTTAGCAGTCTTGGAAGCGGGATCATCCAGTGCCTGTCTGTGAAATTATATTTTTGTCACAGATACTGTACAGGCAGGAAAGGGAAATTGACCGCCGAATCGAAAACGCATGGAAAACCTACTGGTCCATGAAGACGCTAATGAAGGGTGATTTGCCGATCTCTCTGAAGCGAAAACTCATCAATATGTGTATCCTCCCTGTCCTAACCTATGGTGATCAGACCTGATCGCTCACCGAGTCGCAAAAGTTCCGCCTTGGAGTCTGCCAAAGAGCGATGGAATTCAGCATTCTAGGCGTAAAAAGGCAGGATATAATCCAGAACACCGCGCTCAGTTACAAAACGGGTATAATGGACGTAGGCAAGAAGGCTGCTCGGCTCAAATGGGATTGGGCGGGTCACGTCAGCCGCATGCACGATGAATCCTGGGCAAAAGTCTCCACACAATGGGTACCTGAAGATGGACGGTGCAGCTGAGGCCGGCCCAGTAAAAGGTGACGGGATGACCTGGACGCGTACCGTGAGGGTTGGTTCGAGGTGGCTCGGGAAACTGGTTCCTGGATGGACTTCGTGAAGGCCTTTACCCAGTAGTGGAACAGTAAATAAGGTAATGTAGGCCCATTATATAGAAATCACTTACCTATTTCAAAATCACGCAAAAAATCCACTTAGCCATAAACCTTTTTTTTCCTGACTTACATATTATTATCATTATAATTTATCGCATATTCATAGGGCATCATAAAGCTCGTGGCGATTTAATTTATTCCCACATGAGCGGTGTCAGGTTACGACACGATGTGTAAAACTGATTAGCGCTGACAAATCCGCCGGTGTGAACTGTCCCGCGGGATAGCGGGATAGCGGGGAGTATCCGGGTGGTAAGGAGTAATGACGATTCTGATAATACAGAGGGTTATTCAATTTGATTTTATAAAACAGTATTTATATATATAAATAGAAATTAAAGGATATTATGAAACTAAGCTAATAAAATTACAAACATAGGAAGAAGATCATTGGTGGTCACGACAATAATCCAGGATAAACATTAAAGAATAGGGACAATGATGGCCTTTATAAACTGCTGAAATCCTCCCGAAAACAAATAAATTGCCTAATGGGCGAATTTCACTAATGAAACTGAACGCGACCAACACGTCTAAACAGCGTTAAAGAGTTGTCAATGTCATTATCGTTGTGGAATATTGACACTGACAGGTCTTAAACGCAATATAGATGTGATGATCGCGTTCAGTTTCATTGGTGAAATTTTTACTAAATGACAATTTTCCCGAAGCAATTATTCGAATGAACAAATTCCGCAATTAAATTTAGGCGTCGATACTCAAATCTGAAGATGTTGTGGCCTTGTTTCAATCAATATTTTTTCCATATTGTTGAGTGTGTGGTTACAAAGATTCAAATTGATATAAAAACTGATAAATCGGCGGGCATATACCTCGGGATCTAGTCGCGTTTCATATGTGATAGAACTGGGTACGTGAGTTGTGTGGCACATTTAAAGTATTTTCTGTTGTGAACCCTCAATCCAACAATGTGTAGTGTCTGATCATTCTCCTGCCCAAGTCCCAACGCATCCTAAGATATTTTTTATATTTTAATTTTATTATTGAGTTTTGTAATATTAATAGATAAATAGTAGCCTAGTAAAAATTAACTATGCCTTAATTTTATCACACATTTAAGCACCTTCCTGACTATTCCTCAGTTATAAATTGAATCTCAGACCCGAATTCTGCACATTTTTAAATTCAACAAAGTCAGCTGTCCAATCCTCTTTTTACCCCACAAAGGCGCGAACAGGTACCATCAGCGTTAAAGTACCCTGATAGAACTCACTTCACACAAGGCTAGCTTACTGAAACTATGCTTGGCAATATTCGTCTCACCCGAGCTAGCTTGGGTAAGTTCCAGACGTATGACGGCTTCCATTCTAACCGTATGCAGCTGAATACCAGTATTTTACATGGAGCGACTGCCTATATGACCTCCACAACCAAGTTACTGGGTAATACGATACCCCTTGGTAAGACTGGTTGTCAGACTTTCGGGCTTCTGACGACCCGTAACGACTGTGAAAGATCCACGAATGACAGCCGGGACCAACGGCTTAACCGAGGCATGGACGGGTCTTGGTACGTCCAGATGGTCATCCATTCACGAACCACCCGCGGCAAGCGTAGCTTACCATAAACGATCGACCCGTGTGGCTGTTATTACTTAGCCAAAACAATTAGTTAAAAAATTTAACGCATATAACAATTTTGCAGTCCTCAGAACTCCGTCGGAATCAATTTCAGAGTTCACTAGCGCAAAAGAAATGCATTTACTCAGTTTTCGTTTCCCCTTCCACACTCCTGTTACCCCAACCTAAGGCGCGAACAGATACCATCAGTGTGGGGTGATAAAGTACCCCGATACACTCATCATCACCTCACACGTCTTATCGCGGCCTAATTGGCCAATTGTGCGCCTAATGTCATTATTACACCCCCTTTTATGATAACGCCATATGGTAGGATGAGTTATCCTTATGAATATTGATAAAGCTGTAACAATTTGTCCGCAGAGATTAGGGATTATATTTTTTGTGGATTGAATTAAGGCTACCATAGACTTGCGCGACGCGACAGTGCGACGCGATTCTGGTTGAAAAATTTTCATGAAGTTTTCATAGACATTGTTCTATGTACAGTCGCGCCGCGCTGTCGCGTCGCGCCTGTCTGTGGGAGCCTTTATTAATTTTATTACGGACTAGCTGTCCAGTAACTAGATTGTGGATGTCAGATAGGCAGTCGCTCATAAACTACTAAACTATTGGTATTCAGATGCATCAGGTTAGACTGGAAGCCGACCCCAGCATAGTTGGGAAAAGGCTAGGCTGATGATGATGATTAGGTACTAGCTATTGCCCCGCGACTTCGTCTACGAGGATTTTGTATTTCGTCATTTTTTGGGTTCCGTACTCGAATGGTACCAAATGGAACCCTGTTAATAACCCTCTACTGTCCGTCCGTCCGTCTGTCTTTTAGCGGGCTGTATCTCATGAACCGTAATAGGTAGACAGTTGAAATTTTCACAGTTTGTCTGTTTCTATTGCCGCTATAATAACAAATAATAATAATAATAATAGTTTTATTAACAAAAATACAAGTTTGACTCAATTAGAGTATACATACATAGTAGTCAACTAGGAGACAGAAATTGATTGAAAGTGTACAAAAGAAGGGTAAGTACAGTCAATACAAAATTTGAGCCCTGACTCCTAAACTAGGAAGATCCTGTATCTTAGGAGGCAGTCTTCGCCTAAATAATGGACAAACAAATAATGAGCGTACTAGCAGACACGAACATAATAAAAATAAAATAAGGTGAAAATTAAACCCCAAACAAGAAACGTATTTTTTAAACTGAAGTTTGTTTTATAAATACAAGGCAATTTTTTTATTAGGTGCCAAATTTTCACAGGGTGTTCTACCTTGAATTTTGGAATAGTTTTAGATGACGTTTGGCCAACTATTTTGCAAATAAGAAAGAAATAAAAAAATACATATATATATACAGGGTTATTGGTGAAACACCAACAACCTCTTAAGGGGTCATTGTACTCATCATTATGAACAACTTTTACTATGGGACGAAACCCGAAATTGCGAAAAAAAAATATCAGCTGTTCAATACATTTATGTTCGCATAATTCATCAAAATGTACTGAACAGCTAACTTTTTTCGCGATGTCATGTTTGGGCCCATAGTAAAAGTTGTTCATAATGATGAGTACAATGACCCCTTAAGAGGTTGTTGGTGTTTTACCAATAACCCTGTGTATATACAAATAAAAGTATCCTATGTGTTAATCTAGGTTATAAACTATCTGTGTGCCAAATTTCATGAAAATCCGTTCAGTAGTTTTTGCGTGAAAGAGTAGCAAACATCCATCCATCCTCACAAACTTTCGCATTTATAATATTAGTACGATAGTAGGATAGGAAGTAGGATAAGTAGGGGTACGAAACCCTCGGTTCGCGAGTCCGACTCGCTCTTGACCGGTTGTTCTACCTTGAATTTTGGAATAGTTTTAGATGACGTTTGGCCAACTATTTTGCAAATAAGAAAGAAATAAAAAAATACATATATATATACAGGGTTATTGGTGAAACACCAACAACCTCTTAAGGGGTCATTGTACTCATCATTATGAACAACTTTTACTATGGGACGAAACCCGAAATTGCGAAAAAAAAATATCAGCTGTTCAATACATTTATGTTCGCATAATTCATCAAAATGTACTGAACAGCTAACTTTTTTCGCGATGTCATGTTTGGGCCCATAGTAAAAGTTGTTCATAATGATGAGTACAATGACCCCTTAAGAGGTTGTTGGTGTTTTACCAATAACCCTGTGTATATACAAATAAAAGTATCCTATGTGTTAATCTAGGTTATAAACTATCTGTGTGCCAAATTTCATGAAAATCCGTTCAGTAGTTTTTGCGTGAAAGAGTAGCAAACATCCATCCATCCTCACAAACTTTCGCATTTATAATATTAGTACGATAGTAGGATAGGAAGTAGGATAAGTAGGGGTACGAAACCCTCGGTTCGCGAGTCCGACTCGCTCTTGACCGGTTTTTCTGAAAATGAATGGCATGTTTTTGCGAGCCCTAGTTGAAAATTCTGCAACACTCTTGAAGAATTTTGAGTTTATCATAAGTAATACAACCCCAGACGCTCCTCTTTACCTGTTATAAATTCCAATATTTCAACGATACTTGATCATAAATACCCCTCCTTCATTTGCAAGCTATCAAGCTTGACGGTATTAATTCTTGAAGTTTTCCTATGAAACTAATAAAGTCGAGTACTTACCGATTCCGTATAATTTGATAAACAATGTGTTACAATACTCCCCTGACTAGGAGACTACCCTCTCTCAGGGGGCGGGTGATTCTCAACACATAGGGTGATTGTGTTTTGTTTTGATCGGATTAGGGATTGTAGTTTTACTTGGTGGTGTTGTAAGTTGAAGTAACGATTCGATGGTAAACTTTTCGTAGTGACGGAATAGGAAGGAGAGTTTTAGTGAAAGCTATTATTTCCTATACTTTATTAACTTCGGAAATAGATAGTGCATCAAACTAAATGTATGGAATTTGAAAGTACTCCTTAATACTGGTGGAACAAGGTTCAAACTAAAAGCAGATTTTGCGTGGGATAACCATGATACCACGAACATTTTAATTGAACAAAAAAAAAAATGGGATAAATGTCATCCCATGTGCTAATACCGGTTAGAGTATTAATAACTAAGATATTTCTTTTCTTAATCATAGGTATTGCAAAAATCTTTCGATAACAAACGTAAATAAATTTCATGGAATTTATTAGCATTAATTATAACTCTGCTCAACAGGTACTTACGTAAATCTTTATTGTTTTGGGCCCACATCTGAAAATTACTGACTGCTCTTCAGACATGTGTTCATATTGCTGTATAGCTCAACTTTTGGCAAAATACGCCCTGAAAACTTACGTGACGAAAAGTGCATTTATTAACCGACTTCAAAAAGGAGGAGGTGCTCAATTCGTCTGTATGTTTTATTTTTTGTATGTTTGTTACGCGATTACCGATTTGGTAAATTCTTTTTTTGTTTGAAAGGGATTCTAGGCGGTCCCATATAAATTTTATTAATTTTGCTTGGCTATCCAAGCAAAATTAATAAGCAAAATTTTTGAGTTAGCTTCAATAATGCGTATTTTTCCCGCTTAGTTTATAAGGACGATGTTTTAATAACTTCCTATAACTGTTCTTTTCACTGTTTTGTTTGTGGTAGTGGTATTCGAATTTGTGTGGGGTAGGTACCACAACTAAAAAGTGAAAAATAAAAACTCTTTAGCAAAAAATAAAACCGACTTCCAAAACCAAACACTACAAAGTGAAAAATAACTTTAATTTCGGAAGTCGGTGGCAAAAAAACGAAAATACAAAACCAAAGACACCGACTACCGAAATTAAAGTTATTTTTCACTTTGTAGTGTTTGGTTTTGGAAGTCGGTTTTATTTTTTGCTAAAAAGTTATTTTTATATTATTTTTCTATTCAACAAAAATACTACGCATTAGAAAATCAACACTATAGGTAGGGCTGTCACATGTCTAGACTTTAAACAAGTTATTATTAAATGCGACTGGTACTCGCAGCAAATTGACGGAGCAAGTGGAAATTAGATTAATTTTACGCTACCCGCCTTCCGATAGTCACACTTTAAAGTGTAGGAGTTGGAAAACGTGCATCATGTTTATTTGAGTTTCGCGAAATGTCTCCTGGATTATGCAACGGGAATGGTTTGTAATGTTATACTGTGCTTTTGTTTCTAATTTGGGCAAAAAATATATTACAAAAACAGTATTTAACAAAAATATAAATGCACAAAAAGTGTTGTAAGCCAAGTTATCAGAGTAGGTACGTCTGTATTTTCTCATGCCATGATTAAAATTAAATTCGTTAAATAATACAAGTCAATCAATCAGCCTAGCCTTTTCCCAACTATGTTGGGGTTGGCTTCCAGTCTAACCGGAAGCAGCTGAATACCAGTATTTTACATGGAGCGACTGCCTACCTGACCTCCACAACCCAGTAACTAGGTAATACGATACCCCTTGGTAAGATTGGTTGTCAGACTTTCGGGCTTCTGACGACCCGTGACGACTGTCATAGATCCACGAATGACAGCCGGGACCAGCGGCTTAACGTGCTTTCACGAGCTCCTCCAAGTCATTTGCATTAATTATTACACTTACTTAATTATTATTTTTTAATAAAAGAAATCACACACAAAATGAAATATTAAAAATAAAATCTATCCGCGAACATGATTCAAACATTCTAAATTCGAATGTCTACTACGAATGACAGCTGTCAAAGCGGTGTCATAGCGGCGCAAGATGGCGTCCGGTTACCGTCGATCAGGCGCGCAAACCGTGACCGCTCCGGACACACACAAAATGACTATTAAATCATTTCCGATCTTTAAAATAGCAAATAGAATGTGTCATCATCTAGTTTCTGTATGAATTATGATGTAAAAAAAAAAAACTGAATCAGTTTCAGTTTGAATGGTTCGTTACCAACATTAAAAGTAATTTATCATTTTGGCAGTTTAATTTTAATTAGCCAAAGTCAAAGTAGATTCTATCCTTTTGAAATATTAGTAAATAGGTATAAGTCAAAACATAATTATGACGGCAGTTATCTTTATTCACCTACAGATGTGGTAGAATTGACAAAAAAAAAAAAATGTATATGAACTGGAGATAAAGATGAGATGCAGTCTTCAATGTGCTAGTAGCAGACAACTGTCAAGCAGGCGTTCATTGCACCGTTTCACGATGTGTACATGATGATGATTCCTGCTCCTCAAAACACTTTAAACAAAGGCCTTCAAATCTAAAAACTCGTACCTGTCAGCAACCACCATTATTCGGCAACAAAGCCTAATTGTTGCGAAAGCACCGAGTAACATAATCCAGCGAAGTTTTAGAAACTCGGCAGACAAAATCAAAGGATTCCAACCGTGACTGTAATGGATACCTACTGGAGAGACAATAGACGTAAATGAGGAATATAACCGGTCGGCTGTGATGATGAAGTTTTAGATTCATGTTTTGACATTGTTACTTGTTACTCTTTGGTAGTTATAATTCTCTGATGGTGCAAATTTCTCTGTATGCCAGTATTGGGAAATTGAACAGTCATTGAGCTCCGTTGAGCTACACGATTACTGACAAATGCGTGAACTGACTGAACAAATTCAAATGTAGGTATGTGGTTCTGTCCTCAAAACACATCAGGCCCTTATCTGCATGGTCCTCACATGATCTGACCAGGATCATGTCTGAAGACCTCTGAGTTTGTGTCAGTGTTTCTTCTTAGTGTAGTCAGATATGAAACACCGACCTCGTCTATTATAGATTTTTAAATAATATTGACGTGTAAAAGTTTTGTATAATAGGTCTATGTATACAAACACTTTTACGCGTCAATAATATTTTACAAAAATAAATATCATTTATCGATTGTCGTTGACTAAAGAAATGTCAAGCCTTTTGAGTGCTCACTTCGAGTAGGAGCCTCCTCTATCTAGACACGTTGATGTACTCAATTTAATTCATTTCAATTCAACTAGTACTTTAGACAGAAAATAATTTCTCTTCAGATTATTGAACGACGAGTAGCTTCTATCATCCGATTCATTCTGATGATACAATTTGAATTAATTACATTACCCATGATACGCGAAATAAAAATATTTGCCCAACAAAAGTCAAAACAGTGGCGTAACTGCGTAACGTATTATAGTTCAACAACATTCATTGCGTTATTTACCTTGTCGAGCAGACAAATATTTCGAACATATGAAGCAATAGATTAGCAATTTTATTCAAAATGATTACGATTCCGATTGATAGTGTGTTACGCAATTAGGGTGCAGGAAATGATGAAATGAAGAATCACGTATTCACGTAGACTCAGGTATTTCTCTAAAGAGTTTGATTTTACGATTCACAAGTACGAAAACATGTTGTTTTGAGAAATAAGTACAAGAAATCCTAACCAATCTTATAAAAGCGAAAGTAAGTTTGTTTGTTTGTTTGTTACCTTTTCACGCCTAAACCACTGAACCGATTATCTTGAAATTTTGCATATACGTTGTCAGGTGTACAGACACGGACATAGGATACCTTCTATCCCGAAAAAAGTACTGTTCCCGAGGAAAACAACAATAACGATACTTATGATAATAGGTGGCGCCACGTATCTGTCGAATCATGATTGATATTATTAGAGAAACTTTAGAAGTGTGTTAAGTTTTTTTTTTTTTTTTTAATTTATGTAAGTAACTAATACATTTTGTAAGTCTAGCTATATAAAGTGTCGCCTGTCGATTCACCGGTTTTTCATCTTCCTAGCTATCCTAACTAATATTATTAATGCGAAAGTGTTTGTTTTTGTTGACCTATGCTTTCACGCTAAAACGGCTGAACGGATTTGGATGAAACTAGACCATGACCTGGAGAAGGACATAGGCTACTATTCATCCTGGATCGCAGACGAAGTCACGGGCAACAGCCAGTTATAACATAAATTCTCTAAGAAACCTAATGTGGAATTCCACAACATAGTTGCCCACATAAACTCTATCAATACCAAGAAAAACCGAAAACAAAAACAAAAAAAAGCTAGCATCAAAATAGCTTCTATTAAGCATGCTTTGATTAAGCCAGCATACGCGTAACTAAAAATTATTGCAATTACAAACAAACGTATTTAGCTGCAGATCGGCTTCCGTTTATATATACGAGTAACTAGCTCGACTGCAAAAAGACGAGTGCTGTGTTGTGCACGCGGCTAATTTGTTGATTTAACGAGTAATTGCCCGACAATGTTTATTAGGGCTGGCAGAGTTTGTTGGTGAATTCCTGTACTTAGACAGTTTGTTGAAATTGATGTTGTTTTGTTGTAGTCTGGTGTTGATCTTGATAATGATTAATTTGTGTGTAATCATCATCATTAATTAATTTTAATACGTGAAGCAAAAATTTTGTAACCTTTTTTTATATTTTTATATAAGACTAGCTTTTGCCAGCGGCTTCGCCCGCGTGTATGTCGGAAATTATCCCACGGGAACCTTCTACCGGGATGAAAAGTATCCTATGTCTTAATCCAGGTTATAAACTATCTGTATACCAAATTTCATCCAAATCCGTTCAGCCGTTTTTGCGTGATTGAGTAACAAACATCCAAACATACAAACATTCACATTTATAATATTAGTGGATGCATTAGAAAAAAAAATAAAAAAAATATTACACACACTATCATGCGTTTGACACACATGTAATGTGTGGCCTCATTGCTTCGACTTACATTTATTTATTTTTACATTATGTCATGACGTCATCCTGTTTGTTACTGTCACATGGATAACACTATTGGAACTATAAAAACTTTTTTCCAATAAAAACACTACAAAGTGAAAAATAAATTTAATTTCCGATGTCCGAACCATTTCGTACACCCAGGTGTAATTGGTCTATGAGTCACGAAGAGAAAGTATGATTGCTATATTTTAGTACTTTAGACCCACTGTTGTTAATATAGTATCTATATTATACTGGATGACTTTTTTCCGTCTTGAAAAAATAGGTTATAATAGGTGAACGGAGTAGAAGCCTATGGCAATACCTAGTTTTTTTTTAAATCTAACTTCAAATGATTTGAATTTCGATATTTTTTAACGATCTATAAAGTTTTTCAAAATTTTTCTGTTTTTGTTGTTCTAGTTAACTTCAAATGTGTAGTGTTTATTGATAGAGCAGTTTCTGTCTAATCTATTGAAAATACAAAAAAAAAACTAGGTATGCCATAGGCTTCTACTCCGTTCACCTATTGTACCCTATTTTTTCAAGACGGTAAAAAAAAAATCATCCGGTATACGTGCATCCTTGCCTTTCTTCGTTGCACCCACAAAAAATGATTTCACTATGTCTTGAATTGGATTGATTTTCACCAATCACTCTTTGAACTAGGCGATTAGTTTCAGAGTTTCAACATTCAGATGAAAGTTCAATGTTTTTATAAATTTGCATTCTATATTCTCAGAACCTACTGAACATTGCTTGAAGCAGAATCTTAATGATTCTTAACTAATATTATAAATGCAAAAGTAAGTCTGTTTGTTTGTTTGTTACCTTTTCACGCCAAAACCACTGAACCGATCATCCTGAAATTTTGTATATACGTTGTCAGGTGTACAGAAACGGACATAGGGTACCTTTCATCTCGAAAAAAGTACTGTTCCCGAGGAAAACAACAATAACGTTCTTATGATAATATAGATGGCGCCACGTGTCTTTCGAATCATGGTTGAATTATATTATTATAGAAACTTTGCGGAAACGGCCGAACGGATTTCGATGAAATTTGGCACATGGGTAGACCATGACCCGGGGTAGGACATAGGTTACTATTCATCCTAGATCGCAGACGAAGTAGCAGGCAGCAGCTAGTAAAACATAAAGACCATATTGCCACGTATTTTTTTATCACAATATTATGTATTTTTTCATTTGTGTGAACCCTGATCACTAGCGCTAAATGTTATGTGTTAATACCGATATTTTTAGTAGTTAGACACAATAAGCCGCTGCCGCTGGGTGCACACACCAACCGCTAATATATTCTTTATTGATTTTAATTAGCATGCGTTTATTGTTTAACACTTTTCATTCGATCTTTACCAAAATTTTATGAGACAAGCTTAAAGTTACTTACTACCTTTCAAATAAACAAAGAATCATCAGAATCGGATCTCATAAGGTGGAGATATCCAGTAGCCCCCTTTTTGACTCTTTTTGGAGGAAGTATCCGTCTAGTCAAAAAAATTCGACAAAAAAATTCTATAAAGTCGTTCAACCTGTATACCAAGTTTCGTCCACATCGGTTGTAATATACGATCTGTAAAGGATAAATGATTTTTATTTCTGTAAGTAGGTTTGTACAAACACTTTTACAAGTCAATATTTTTTTTTTAAACTAGATGAGGTCGGCGTTTCCTATCTGAGAAGAAAGGCCGAAACAAACTCAGAGGTCACAGTCTCTTATAAAGTCCAGACATAATCTTGGTCACTTCATGTGAAGACCATGTAGATTGGTGTCTGAAATGTTCTTTTGAGGAAATAACCACACAGATTGAGAGGACCTGTCCAGTCAGTGCACGCATTTGTCAGTAATCGCGCAGCTCAACTCAGAACTTAAGGAGCTCAACGATTCGACGAACAATACCAAAGAAAGGACATTGGGGTAGGCCGCATAGATTACTCAAACTGCCAGACCATGATTAAAAATAACTGAGAGAAAAAATAAAACAAACAAAAAAAAAAGCAATGACCTACATAGTCTTCACATTCACAATAAAGTAAAATAATATAATACTTACAAAGTAAATATTAATGTCAACATTCAGTATGCAAAAATAAAAATAATATAAAATAAAATTGGAGCAGTTCAATCCCAAGCCTTTTTGTCCTCAATATAATCTTTAACGGTATAAAAAGCTTTCTGACACAACTTGCGTTTAATGAATGATTTGAATTTATTAAGGCTCAGATCTTGAACGTGGCTTGGAAGTTTATTATAAAAGCGTATACATTGACACCTGAATGACCCACCTATTTTCTTGAGCCTTGTTGGAGGTACAACAAATTTGTGTTTGTTCCTAGTATTTATATTGTGGCTATCACTGTATTTTTTAAACAATTTAATGTTTTTATGGGCATATAAAAGATTTTCAAAAATGTACTGAGAAGGCAAAGTCATTATATTAATCTCCTTAAATTTCTCTCTGAGAGATTGTCTCGGACTTAATTTATAAATGCATCGAACAGCTCTTTTCTGTAAAACAAAGATAGTCTGAATGTCGGCTGCATGTCGGCTGCTGTAGTCCTAAGTAGCAACAAACTAACAGACGAAAGCAAATTTTGCCAGACTGCTTCTGCTTCAAAGAGACGCTTTGCTCGCTCGGTCAATAAAGGACGATGGACAACCTATTATGGACCCCGTCCCCACTTTTTCTTTGATCTAACATAATATACTTATTTTTGTCTCATAATTTTCGTAAAGGACTACAAAATAACATATTTGTTTTAAGTCTTAAATATATGGGGTTTCCTGACAAAATCATCATTCAGTTTCATTTGTCTATCGAAAACTATACTTAGATATTTGTTTTCTATTTTTCGTCACAATAAAATAGATAAATAGTTATTGCTAATAATGATATTAATTGATTGAAAAGTCGCTTCCATAATCGAACCGACGCAAATGCGGAAAATAGCACTGTTTTTTTATGGTACCTGTCTAAACATTTTTGTGTCGTGAGCCACGTCGTGTCCTTAATTTTAGAAGGTCATGTTTTTTGTTCACTCTGTATATTCTGGCAGACAGCGAACAAAGGGAAATGCTGATATACAGCCGCGGATTGCCTAAATATTTTAAAATATCCCATGACGAGTATTAGAAGGTTCATGTTGTTCTTGACGTAGCATACTGAACTAAAAGAAAAACCGGTCAAGAGCGAGTCGGACTCACGCACCGATGGTTCCGTACCATCCTACTTCCTATCCTAATAATATTATAAATGCGAATATTTGTGAGGGTGGATTAATTTTTTGTTAACTCTTTCACACAAAAACTACTGAACAGATATTCATGAAATTTGGCACACAGATAGTTTATAACCTGGATTAACACATGGGATACTTTTATAATAATAATAATGTATACCCCACCGCTGTATCTTTACGTTGTCGTCGTGGTGGGGCTTGCGCGCTCCGAACTTTAGGTCTGTGCCGGCATCCTCCAGTGCCGTTTTAAACAGTTTTGGAGAGATAACGTCCCCTGTCTCAAACCTCGTTGCAGACGGATAGGTGTAGAGGTGGAGTCGGACTGTGATAGTGGCGTTTTCGGACAGACACTTCAGCACACTTTCAGCACCACACAGTACAAACACAGTATCACTGTTTATAACTCATTTTTGGAAAAAGTGCCATATGGCATTTCATAATTGAAATACAAAGTTAAGTTTGCGATTGTTAAAATGTAAGATGAATAATATTCTTCGTTTAGTATTTTCATAAAAATAAAATAAATGAAAAAATAAAAAAAAACACGTTTTTTCTGTGTGGCCATACAAGAAACGTGTTTTTTTAAACTGAAGTATTTTCGAGTCTGACTCGCACTTGACCGGTTTTTTATTTTATTTTTAAAGGATCAAGGAGGATTTTAGTTAGAGAAGTAAGGTCTCGATGATCAAACACGATCCTACAAAAAAACCTCGATGTCATTTTGGCAACTGACAATTGTGAATTGATAAACAAGCAATTTTCTCGTGCTTGTAATATTTTAAATTTATATTATTAATACAAATAAAAAACATCATGAGTAGCGATTCCTCTAGCGACCAAGGTAGTGTTAGCTCATTCTTCAGCCCAGTTTGCGACTGGCTGAATGAAGCCAGGTTATACAACCACAAATACGAGAAGATTCCCAGTGCCGCGCTCATGGACAGAGTGGACGCTATAGTCCTCTATTTTTCCATGCGAAACGCGGACAGATTTAACATCATGCAGGAGTTTAATGAGATCCATAAAGACACGAGACATATCAACCTACCCCTAGAAGTGATCAATGTTCCCATGGATGACAACGAAAAGGACATGCGTAAAAGCTTCGACGAACAGGCCAACTGGTACACTCTCATGTACAATGATCCTCTGATACCCACTCTACAGTATAGGTACGGAATAACATCTGTTCCTCATCTCCTGGTAATTAAAACTGACGGAACTATTGTCTCCTCCCACGGAATCTTAGATCTCGACGAGTATGGGAAGAATGCGTTGATAACTTGGATGGCCCCTTCAAATTCTAAGAATCCTGGCCGGTTATACAAGGATTTTGCAGCATTGGATTTGAGTACAGCTTATGCGAAGCATGAATATAAACCGAAGTTTGGTAATTTACCGAAGTTGCCATCGATGTGACGTCATTTGGAAAAAGAGAGAAATATCGCTGGAAATGCGTGCTCTTGAGAAAGTTTCTTGTATATTTATAGGTTTCTTTAAATCCTCCAAAATGGTTGACCCTAAAGCCCCGTATTCATGGTAAACATTTGTTTAGCAATAAAGTTGAATCAACGTGTTGCGGAGTTGCTGTCAAGATGTTGCTGGCAACACCGCGTGTTGCAGAGTTGATAGCGTCATGTTGACAAGCTCTCGCCCGACAAGCGTAAACATCAGTTTAGCGAAAATTGTTGACGTGTGTGAACGTGTTTGCAACAGTTTATAAACATGGCAGTAGTGTGGAGTAATGATAAAATAATGCAACTAATAGAATTATTTCAATCAAAACCATTATTATGGGATTCTTCTATAAAAGATGCGGATGATTCTGCTATTGATGGACCAATCATTTCCAGAAGATGTTCGAAATCACTTTTCGACATTCTCGTAAAGTTACCAAATGATCCATCTCCCATTCTGAGGTCACTCATCAAATTTCCTCTTTGCAAAAGATAGTTTCGAATCCACCATCTTTTTCTCTTTTTTTATTAGAAATCCTATACATCAGATACAGAGAACACAACAACACTACCTCCTCGGGCAACATTTTAACGCAGACTGGCGTGTGGACAACCTGTATTGATTTAAACATAGTTGCTAGCAACATTCTCGCCGCTCACCAACAATGTTGATCAACTGTTCCTAAACAAATGTTTACCATGAATACGGGGCTTAAACTTCGATGCTGATGAAGACGGCTTAGAATTATTTTTTAGATTATAATCATTATATTTTTTAGGATCTAGTTTTAATTAAATAAATAATAAAATAATCTTAAAATATTAAAATAAATAAATAAAGAAGCTGTTTCAATGGCTTGAGAAACATCCATTTATTCAAGCTACGGATCTTGTGATTATCTCTTCGTGTACTGATTTATCCATTGTGAAAGACTGCGGTTTTCTTGTCAAAAGTGAAATTACTATGAAGTTTACGTAAATTCTTCACGTTTTTGTCAGTGATCGTGCATCCCTTACGATCATCAAGGAGGCTGCGCCACGCACGTGCGTCGCCGCGGCGCCTTAGGCCCGCGCGTCTGCGCCACAGCCGTTAAGCTGTCACGAAGTGACACTCTTTGACATTTTTTGGAAAAATAATAATTTATATTTCTATTGACTATCGTTTTCTAGTGTTTTTATCTGTGTAAATAATCATTTTTGTGTTTGTGTATGTTTTGTGATAAGTCTTTTAGGTGAGTGTATTATATATGATAAATGCCGGCAATAGCGACGCCGGAATTAGTGCCAGTCAACCTGCCACATCGCTTGATGTCCAGGTGAGATGTCCCCATTGCTCCCAGGCACGCTTCTTTAAAGGTGAACGGGGGCTTCGGATACACTATGGGAAGGTTCACAAACCTCATAGTGTGCCTCTTTGCCCCCCAACTACAACTTCAATACCTTCAGACGAGAGAGAGACACTTTGGAAAATTCTTTCAAATTTAAAAAATTCTACCCCTGTCTTAAAGAGAGTTCCCCGGGGCGCAAGGCGGTCTGTTGCCCTAAGTTTGACGCGATGTCTCCGCGTTGTGACCCAGGAGAATTCCTATAGCGCCTGGGAGCAACTACTCACCTTCCCTTATAGGATTTTGCATGTCCAAAAAAATTTGGCAACTAAAAGAACATTAACAAACCAAATTAAAGACAACTGTAATAATCCGACTCTTATTTTAGATCCAAAATTACCTGATTTCAGTAACCCTTCTCGAAGAGGTTTATGCTCACATGTGGAATCCAAAGTAAGTGAAGGTGACATCAGGGGAGCAGCCAGGCTACTGTTCAGTAGCGATGTGGTGGCGCCCTACTCTCCAGAAACTCTTTCAGCCCTGGAGAGTAAACATCCAGCGCCTGGGGATGGTCTCACCTTCCCTGAACCCCCCCTCCCTTCCGACCTGGATTCAATTCCATTTAATGTTACTGCCCCGCAGTTGACTGCAGCCGTGAGCTCCTTCAGAAGTGGTTCCGCGGGCGGCCTGGACGGCCTGACTCCTCAACATTTAAAAGATTTACTGAGCTCAGGCGCCGGGGAAGCTGGTGAGTTGCTCTTGAAGGAGCTTGCGGCTCTAATTGACCTGATGCTCAACGGCGGTGTAAACGATGCCGTCGTTGATGTCTTGTACAGGGCCAACTTATGTGCCCTGCGCAAGAGGGACGGCGGCATTCGTCCTATCGCCGTTGGGTGCACCTACAGGCGTACGGCAGCCAAAATATGATGCAAATTATACGGAGAAATTTTGACTAAAAAGTTCCAGCCCCTACAGCTTGGCTTTGGATCCAAAGGGGGCTGCGAGGCTGCCGTACATGCCCTTTCCAGTTTTTTAAATGCCGGTAAAGGTGAGGTCATCCTCAAGGTTGACGTTAAGAATGCCTTCAATTCCGTTAATAGGGACACTTTGTTGGCTGAAGTAAAAAAGGAGTTACCAGAAATTTATGGTTTTATGTGGCAGTGCTACAGGCACCCATCAAAATTATTATTTAAAGACACCGTATTGGAATCTGCAGTAGGATGCCAACAAGGTGATCCTCTCGGGCCAGTCATTTTCAGTATGGCTATCCATCCCATAATAAAAAAACTAAATTCAAAATTTAATGTGTGGTACTTAGATGATGGAACACTAGGAGGTGACGTAGACACCGTTCTAAAAGATCTTCAATTCGTAAAGCAGCAGTTCCAATCCATCGGCCTTGACCTCAACAACTCCAAATGCGAAATTTACCTGTGTGACAATACCGACAGACAATCAACTATACAGAAATTCAATTCCATAGCCCCAGATATCAAAATTTTGGAAAAAAGTTCATTGCACCTCCTAGGTTCCCCAATATTAGAAGACAGTTTTTCATCTTTCGTCGACGACAAAATTAAACATTTTAACGATATTTCGGATAGACTTTCAAAAATTAATTTACATTCGGCATTCACCCTTATCAGATATTGCTGTTTTGGTCCAAATTTTATGTATTTTCTCCACTCTTCCTCTTTATGGAAGCAGCCACAACTTTTAAACAAAATCGATCATATTATTCGAAATACCCTATCATCAATTTTAAATGTGGCATTGGACGATCGGGCGTGGCTGCAAGCCACACTACCCATCCGTTTTGGTGGGCTCGGCGTCCGCAAAATTTCTAGTGTAAGCCTACCGGCGTTCCTGTCCTCGGTCCACAGCACCGAAAAGTTAACCACAAGAATCTTAGCCCCTTCTCAGGTTGACTCTGAAGTGCCGCGTTTGACCGACGCGGTGAATGCCTGGAAAGTGGCTTGCCCGGATACGGTTCAGCCCGAGAACCCGTCTTCCCAGAGACAGTGGGATGAGCCGCTCTGCAGGTTGGTACGGAATAAACTTATTAATACGTCCACCAATACTGCTGAGCGTGCCCGCCTGTTGGCTGTGGGTGAATGGGAGTCGGGTCTCTGGCTTCAGGCTCTACCGTCACCCAACATAGGCACTATGCTGAGTGACACCACATTCCGGCTCGCTACATGTTTGCGTGTGGGTGCTCCTTGTGGGGCTCCACATCGCTGTCAATGCGGTGAAGGAGTCGACTGCCTAGGACACCATGGACTATCCTGCAGCAAGAGCGCTGGTCGGATGGCACGGCACGCTAGCATTAACGACATCATCCGTAGGGCTCTTGTCACCGCCGGGGTGCCAGCAGTTTTAGAACCCAATGGCTTGGCACGCGACGATGGGAAGAGGCCAGACGGAATGACCTAATAATGCCTTGGAAGTTGGGTAGGCCTTTGGTGTGGGATGCAACCTGTGTCGACACCCTCGCGCCATCCCATCTTCTTAGCACGGCGGGTTGTGCTGGGGCGGCTGCTGCAGGAGCAGAAAACCTCAAACGGCGCAAATATAGCAACCTTATTGGGAGCTATATGTTTGAGCCGTTTGGGGTTGAAACTCTAGGGCCTTGGGGTCCGAGTGCTCATCGAGTATTTCGGGACATCGCCAAGCGGTTGGTCGACTCTTCACGGGACCAGAGGGCTGGCCTATTTTTAGCCCAAAGAATCAGCATTGCTATCCAACGTGGCAATGCTGCCAGCCTTTTGGGCACTTTTACCATTGACAGCGATGCGGACGAATTTTTTGATGCCCTATGAGCTTGTCACCTTTTTATTTTTATGATTTTTATATACTTGTACATAATATACATATATATCTTTTAGTTTTAGCTTGTACATATAATCTAGTTTCTGTTTGAAATCATTAATAAATACTGTTTTAATTTGAGGTGCTTGGATTATATAATATAATCACACAAAACAATATTATTACTTTTTTTTAAGGCCGTATTTTGTAGTCACGTTTTATTGTATTTATTAGTGACCGACCGAAGAATCGGTTGCAGTTTCGGCCAAAAATCAGCACATGGGTCATATGTTCGAAAAATTTGTCTGCTCAACAACGGAAATAACGCAATGAATGTTGTTGAAATGAAACCGATTCCGATTGATAGTGTGTTACGCTATTGCTTCGCAGGTATTGACCGGAGTTTCAGTTTCGGCCAAAAAGTTGGCGAATATTTGGCCTGACCGAAACTGGCGTATGGCGTTCGCGAGCTGAAGGTTTTGATAGAATACGAACGACTCACAGATATAGACAAATAGCGTATATGGGGAATGGGGTCCCGTTTTCACCCTTTTGTACAAATAGTCCCGCAGCCACCGCCTGTTTTTAGGGTTCCGTCCCCAAATGGTAAAAAGGAACCCTTATGGTGCGACTCAGTCTGTCTGTCTGTCTGTCACAGCTAGATATCTCAAGAACTACTAATGCTATCAACTTGAATTTTAGAATAGTTTTAGATGACATTTGCCCAACTATTTTGCAAATAAAAAAGAAATAAAAATTTATATATGTTTTTGCGAATGCCGCCCGTTTTTCGTTATTGAAATGTCACATGTCAAATTTCACGGGCGGCATTCGTGTAACACAACCAAAGATGATATGCTAGTGGCTCAACAATCCCGGTTCGTGACTGTACTATTATGTATTTTGTGACAGCGATGACAAATAGCAGTGCGGAACGTTCGTAAAAATAGTTGCGGTAAGCAAAGAACGTTTAAAAAGTAGCTGACTTGACAAAATCCGTTAATTATGAAAGTGTCATTGAAGTACCGATCTGTCCCTTGGAAAAAAATGTAAGTATTGAATAAATGGTGTTTCTTTCTTTGTGTGGCCTTTTTAGTTTTTTCATTATACCATCATTCTCAGACAACATCAACACACTGCTGGATTTTCTTTAATAATGAAAAGTTTTTGCTTTTTTCCGTTATTTTATGGGGCGACAAACTTATACAGGCCCAGGAAGGCAATTCTCGCGCATCTCGCAATCGTGATAGTCGATCGATTAGTACTTTTCCCTCGTCAAAATCTAGTCGAGCTATTCTCGCCATGTCGATCCGAGCGTTTCTCGCATGAAAGCCACGTGATATACCTTAGTTTACATACGACATGCAAAGTGTGGTAGGGACCAGTCAACACATGTGACAGTTGTTGGTTCATGATTGTGTCAATTATGGAAGAAAATAAAACATATGTTTTAATAAAATCTGATACGATTTAATAAACATCTAAGAAGACGCTGCGATCGCCACAACAAAGAAAAAAACACGAAGTAACCTTCACGCCTCTGCCAAAATTGTCAACTATTCATTGCTTGTGCGGCGTCGATTGATGAGACATCTGGCATACAGAAGCGGAAGGTCCCGGCTTCTAAATCCAGTCAAATGGATGAGTACAGCTTTGCTCTGTTGAGGGCACAAAAGGTCGATCTCATTGCAACCACAACAGACGCGGTACCACTCCCGCAAACGAGGATTTTTAAGCTGCAGTGCTCACCGTCTTCCTGCACATTTCCCGGTAGGAACCACAGATATCGAGAGAGAAGGAGCCAAGGCCAAATCAGTCCTGAATAAAGGACGTTGCTGAAGCAGTCACGGATGAAGTCGAGCAGTACTACAAATTTTAAGTCCTACTACCTCGAGACTTCCACTGCTTGACCCTCAGGGAGAAAAATTATTTTCGCAAGGATGAACAACCTTTTCAGACTTTGTAGAGTAAGGCAGTTGTGCGATGAACGAATAGCGAGTAGAACTAGCAACTGAAAACGAGTTGGCGAGCAGCGAGCAGCGAGTGTGTAGTTCCAATAGTTTTGTCCGAGTGTGACGGGCGATTACTCGCACCGCTCGCTCGACTGTTGTTTGGTCTCACGGCGTGAGCTCTGACCGCCAAGCGAGCATCGCTGAGCGAGTATTGCTGAGCGAGAGTTATCATTGATAGCTCTTGTAGCTCAGCTACAAACCAGTGAAGCGAGTCCTCGCCGGAAGTGTGAACAGTCAGCGATCAACTATTAATACAGTACAATCTCAGTAATCCGGCCTATCAATACACCGGCACGTCCGGTAATCCGGCACAGTATTAGATCGCATTTTTTAACCGACTTCAAAAAAGGGGTTCCTCTGAATCCTCTCGACCCGTATGTTTGTATGTCTACGATTTTCTCAAAAACTAATGAACCAATTTTGATAACTCTTTCACTAGCGTGATCTACATACTTTCAGTGATGTTTTAGTATATAATACATTAGGTATTTGCATAAATGTACTGTATTTCCGGCATTTGTAAGCGGATTTTGATGATTTTTCTTTTCGTTCGTCTTGAGCATATGGTATTTGTATATTCAACTAAAAATGGAAAAATTAATTTACTTTAAAAAAGTAAAAACGACTTCAATAACCTAAAACGAATAAAATAACTTTCATAAAAAACTGAATAGCTTCTGAAGTCGGTGTCTTCAGTTCTTCAATGCAAAAAAAGAAAGAAAGTTATTTTATTCGTTTTAGGTTTTTGAAGTCGGTTTTTACTTTTTTTTTAAGTAAAATTGTATTGCTAGGTCAGTTTCCTTTCGAGCAAAAATGCGAGTGCACGTCAAAACCGTAAACACGAGATTGATTTAGGTTGATTTTCGCTGATAATTCAGTTTCATAAGATTAATAAATAAATATTATTTATTTATAGTTAATTAAAACAATACAAGACTAATTACATTCATTAACAAAGAAACAATTATCACATAGACAATAATTATGTTGTATACAATTTAATTTAAAACTAACAAAATATAAAATTAGCATCAAGAATTTAGCATCTTTAGTGTACGACAGACTAGGGATTCGGCTCTGACTACAGTTTTGGATAGAAGTTGCGCAAACAGATTGTGCCGGTGCCTCTGACGTTACGCGATGTATTTGTCGGGCACAAATAATCGGCAGAAAAGGCCATGGAGCTCTGGGCAGTCAATACGTCCCCGTAAGGTCTTACAGGCTAACAGGCTACTGTGAGCTGATCAAGGCCTCTTCTCACCTCCAACGAGTTAAAGCCCAACGTCCCTAAAAGATAGTTGACTGGGTACATGTAGAGAAAGAAATGGAAGCTTGGAAGAGGCAACTTAGGAAAGTTTTCTGAACCTTTTCCAGCATCAGTGTTTGGGTCGCGGTATAGGGGTGACAAACACAGGCACTGAACTCAAGATTGCTTCGAACCAGAGTGGTGATCTGTCATTATGGCTTCTACAAGTACATGCACGTAATAAGAGAAAACATGAGACATTGACCTTGGGTGAGAAGAAGGAAATTTTAAAAAGGTTAGAAAAAGTCGAAAACATGTGTAAACTTGCGAAGGACTACGTCGTTGGGCGTGCTACACTCCATATTCCAGTAATCCGAAATTTTCCACTAATCCGGCACCCTTGTGTCTGAATTGGTGCCGGATTAGCGAGGTTGTGCTATATTATATTATTGTATGCATCTCTTTTGTTTACACGGAAATGTATATCTATTGTACGTTTCTTGAGCGAGAAAATAGCCAATAGTTAGTCGCTTCCTTGGTGAGATAACTGCCTAATGTAGCCGTAACGCCGGAACACTTAGATACAGCAGCAGCCATTCTGATAGCCGGTGATTCGGCCCGGTCTTTACGACAATCACGCTTCCTCTTCTCCATCTTGATAAGCCTTAATGTCATTTCAGTAGTGATCACTTTTTAATATCATTGGCAGACATTCTGTTTTTATTTGATTACTTAATTATGTTGGTAACCAAAGTAAATAAACAATACAATATAACCACAGAACATATATACCTTAGACGGGAATATAACTTTAATTTGAAGAGTGATTTGAAGTGACAAAAATCGTTGACATTGACAAATCAGCTTCAGCCATGCATTCCGTTCTAACAAATACAAAAGAGAACTTATTTAAATGTTAATAATAAAATAAAATTGAGTTACGGAATCAATTAATGTATTTTTTTTTATAAATGTATAAAAGGGTGCTCCAAACATTTATTTCAATTAGAAATAATTTTTAAAGATGTTCAAAAGTATGTACATTAACGATTGCGTTAAAAAAAAAACATCGTTATGTGGAGTGGATTACTTCGTGCGACGCATAATGGTGCCAACATGTCTGTCCTTCGACTGGACGACTCGTAGTGAAACTGGATAATGTCATTGTCACCATTTTCTAAGCGACTTTAGGAGACGAGCGGCAATGAAAAATGCGACATGTATGAGTGTAAACGCGAGAATGGGCCTCCAGGGCGCTGAATCTTAAAATACGTCATTGGCAGTGGACTAAGGCTGATTATGATGATCCGTTGATCCACATTAATCAAACTTTTAATTAACGAATCAAGAGTTGGAATTTAGGGAAGTGCCAGGATAACAAAAACACATTGGTATAGTACAATGTGATGACAGCATAAGAGCTGCGTTTAATATCAATTAGTGCCGCAATAACACGATGGTGCATCGCGGCTAAAAATTAATTTATTACGCGACAGTTTATGAGTCGCACTGTGTGGCGGACTGATCTGATAATTTGCATGACATTGTCAAGTCGATTTTGTTGCTGAATAATCTCTAGGGAAGCAGAAATGAATTTTAGGTAATTTTTTTTATGAATTTGGTTATATTTTTTTTATTTATCGAACCAACTGAAGAGATCAGACGCAAAAACTCATGACTAGTCGTAAGTACATGTGTTTGGTAAGCAGGTTAGTAAATATTCAAAAATAGGAAGATACACAAGATAAGTAATACGAACATAGGAAGAAACTATAAAGTGAATCATTTTGATTGCAATCACATTTTACGAGGGCAATTTGTGTGGTCATCAAATTATTTTGTGTCGTTTGACGATGCTGTGACTAAACCGATCACGCACGATCCTCATGATCAAAGGACCTAAGTAATTTAAATTGCAATGAAGTTCCCATAAATCCTACCCTAGTCTAAGATCTAGATCATACTGCAGCCTCATCATCTGATGATATCACGCCAATATTCGTCATCACCAAATGAGGAACCATTATTAAGTATCGCGTAAATATAACTGGAGTACCAGGAGTACAGAACGCAAGAGGAAGCGTAAATAGGTGTGAGACTCAGACCATCCGGCCCGACGCGTTAATGGCTGGCGTATGCCACAAGTTATATGTGGACAGGGGTAATCGATTTAATGGTCTAACCTCTGGTGACTAATGGGCAGCTAATCATTCTGGCTTTCAGTGAATGTCCACTGATTATGGGCCTCCTCCTCAAAACGCATTCAGATCACTTTAATGGCTTGCTTGAAGTGTTAAGCAAAAGTGTTAAGCTAAGGCAGGCAATGTCTCGCTTGCCCTAGTTTTATTACTTCCTTGCTGCTATTGGAATCTGGTCGGATAATCGTCTGGTATCTCCAAAACATTAGTTTATTAAATAAAATAAACTGCCTTCTTCCTTATCTATCAAGCAAGGTACCTAGAAGAACCTTTTGACCCGTTTTACTCCTAACCCGCTACCGCTCATGCAAAAGACTCCATTGTTGCCCAAATTAATCGCTCAGTCCAGCTTGATGAGGCGACTAGACGCTGTTACAGACGATCACGTGCGATGCAAATGGAAACGGCCTTTACCGTTTTAATTTAAACTAATGTTTAGCTAGTTTAGTTGAATTTATAGAGCATGCTAGTGTTGGATGCGTTTATAACTGCGATGTTTATGCAATCGTTCGTTAGGTAAATGGGTATTCAATTGTTTTGGGCATCACTACTTGGTTGGTGGCTGGTGGTGCATCCAATGAGTGAAATTTCTTCTCTGTAGAGGTTCCTTTTCAGGGAATTTGATTGCTTAATGTATGTTAATAGTTTGTGCACAAAATAAATGAAAAGAGCAAACAGAACAACAGTCAATCAGCGTTCATTGCTGACTGCTGTATTCGCTTACAAGACGTCAATCAAAGCTGTTGTAAATCATCAATGTACGCCAAAGCGCTAACATTAACAATTGCAAACAAAAAGGCATAAAATAAAATAATGTATAAAAAACACACTGTCTGAAATTCATTCGCCGACTTCCTTACCAAAAAGTTTTTATTTCAAAGGTTTCCCCAAAAAGAAGGTAAAATCGTCAATACTTTTTTACCAAAGTACCAGGCGAACACGAATCGGCGGGAGATCGATAGAACACCTGTGCGTTGCCATAGCTACGCGGAGGGCGCCACCCGATACCGGCGCGTAATTTGAAATCCGAAACTCGGCGATAATGTCTGGGTTGCGCGCGTGCCACTATTTCGGACCAAATTACGAGTAATTTCGGATGGGGATGGGTGTCTTTTCGTATAATTAAGGGTGTATCCTGTCTGTTTTGGAAGTTGGTGGTAAAAGTAGACTGAATGATATAAAACATGTTGCCGAACATTTTTCATTTGGGTACGAAAATGTCTCATTAAATGACTGTAACAATCTCGACTCTCTTGCATAGGTACTTTGAAAATAAATTATGCTATAGCTGATTCCAAATTAAGATTATATAAAGTGGTAATAACCGTGCTTTACCGGTATTCATGAGGGCTATCTCCAAAATTGGTTGCATTAAGTCATTTGATAATAATGAAGCTGGTATCCCGTTTCTGAGCTACCGGTATCAACAAGTTGCGATTAGGTTCTGAATTGAGGCCATTACAATAAAGTCTCCTTCGTTACTGGTATCCATAACAGAGGCTTTAAACAATAACTATGAACAAGCAGTAACATCAGCCTAGCGGTCTGGTATCATATTCGGCTAACTGGCAGTCGCACTAATAACCTAAACCGTGCAAATTAAACTCGCGCATGCGTTCTACATTACCAGCTGCAGATGCACATGCAGAAAGAACTCTTATTTCCTCATGAAGTCTTAGTACTTTACCCGACTTTCACTTGTGTCACTACACCCAGTCTTTGACAAAACCTAACTATGAGCATCACGATGGGATACATTGATTTAGATGAGTTTACGATATGCGAAAAGTTAATAATAGTCACGCTGTAGTAGTATCGGCTACTGCAAAGAGAAGAGGATATCTAAAACAGGTTCCCTCTATCTGGCAGAATCTCGATGCTCCGCAATTTATTTGGCATAACACACTTGGCATAATCTTCCTGAAGGAATATTTTTAAGGCATACAAATTATTTAATATAATTATTGTTTGACCGAATGTTCATATGCCCGATTTTAAAATGGCATACTTTTAAGATGACAGAATTTTTTTGGCATACCTTTGGCAAAGTTAAAATTCCGCATAATTTTGTTTAGCATAACATTTATTTAGAGCGATGATTATTTAAAGTAAAAATATTGTTAGTGACAGAAACGAATCGCTGCAAAAACGACTTTACGTAGTCTTGTCTGCCCTACCCCTAGAGTGTCGTAGGCGCGGAGGGGCAAGGCGGCCCGCGAGCTGAGCAGCAGTTGGTATGAGAGCCCGCCGCCGCAGTTGAAGCTGGCCGCTTTTTGGTGTATGCTTGTTTGCATGCTCGTATGATAGTTCTGGCTTTTAATGTCTATCGAAATGAAATCTATGCCAAAAGACGAACCTGACTGTGAACTTTCTGCGAAATGATGGTTCTACTTTTTAATTATTATGGATATAAAATTTATGCCAATAGATGATTCTAACTTACAAAATTTTGAATGTACGATGAATGAGTATTATGCCAAACGATTTTCTGTGATATGAAGTTTAAGCTATCCGCTGTTACGCAAAATAATATTATGACATAAAAAGTTCTGCTATAAAGGGTAGACTCGTCTAAAACATCCACTAGCCAGACTATGTCAGGAGTAGCTATGCAATACCTATCCCCAATCCACCTTTCGTTGTAGTTAGCCTAGAGCCCATTCACAGTTTTTCAAACACCTTCTATCTTTTTATGGAGTGTTGTTATTGTGTATTCAGTTTCGATAATTCAACGATATTTGAGAGTGAAATTTCAAGGACGCGTCACGTTTAGGCACACTTCGTTACGATGAAATATAATGAGAGAGAAGTAAAATCTATTTTTGTCGAGAAACCGAGAGAGATATACACGTGATAGAAGTGAACGATGATGCACGTGCAATTTTAAATTACAATATTTTTTTATTTAGCCTGCCTGATTTCCAAACCTCTTGAATAACACCCCGAGCAATACCAAGATCGGAAGAGACTTGAATGTTTAACGTTTTCAATACTATCCCACATTCGAATTCTGCATACCCAAGTGCAAACATGTCTGCCAATTTACTAGCCAGACGAGAGGCATGTTAATAAAAATTAGCCCACTCATTTTGCAGCACGTTAATTGATGCATTGGTGCAATGTAGCTGGCATTAATTCTCGTCACTATGATATATGACACGTAAAAATAGACATCTGTTAATTTGTCGAATGTGAGCTGTGACATGAATTATGACCGTCAGTGGAGATATGTGCAGTGTGACAATGAATCCTACACTCACTACATTTTAGCATGCTATAATCACTGTGTCAGTTTATGAAAAAAATGGTAGAAAGTAGGAGGGTTTTTAAAAGTAAATTAAAATGGTGCCAAAATAATAAAAATCAAATTAAAATGAGCATCATTAGTGACCCAAAAATTTTAGTAGTTTCTGGAAAACCACGAATAGCTTGAATCTCAAGTCAAGCCTGCCCGTGAGTGTAGCGGGTGTTAGTGACCCTAATTAGATATTTTAAGGTTGAATCACCCATCCTAGTGGGTCGGAGGATGTGGGGGGTCATAAAATGCTTAAAAAGGGGTAGGTAAGTCACTGGGGCATGTCAGCATGAGCATAGAGCATTTGCAATATGCAGGCAAGCACTTACCGCGGGTCTTAGCAATGCTATTTAGTTCTTGTACGAGTCACTCATATCTACCAGCAGACTTAGTTAAAACTATAGTAGTACCTGTAATAAAGAACAAGACTGGAGATTCGAGTGACTCAAGCAACTACAGACCTATTTTCTTGGCGACTATAATTGCAAAAGTGTTGGACGGTCTGATTGATCAGCAGTTGGATACGCATTTAACAATACATGACGCCCAATTTGGGTTTAAGCAACATTAATCAACAGAAACAGCTATTCCCTGTCTCAAACATACTGTCCAATACTATTCAAGTAGGAAAACACCGGTGTATGCATGTTTTCTGGATCTTTCCAACGCCTTTGACCTTGTGTCCTACGACTGCCTATAGAAGAAACTATCTGACTGGCCTGTTGGTCTAGTGGTTAGTGGCCCTGACTGCTATGCCGGAGGTCGTGGGTTCGATTCCCACCCAGGACAAATGTTTGTGTGATGAGCATGATCATTTGTTCTGTGTCTGGGTGTAATTTATCTATATATGTATGTATTTAGAAATATATAAGTATGTTTATCAGTTGTCTAGTACTCATAACACAAGCTCTGCTTAGCTTGAGGCTAGACGGCGTTGTGTGATAGTTGTGGAATATTATTATTATTATTATCGCATGACACCAACCTGCCATTATAATGTTAAATTAGTTGGTAAACTTATTTATGAAAGAACAACATACAATATCAAACCTAGTACCTATTTACTGCGATTGCTAATCCGTTTGCAGTGATTAATAATATTTGAAGTTCTGCAAGGAAGTGATTTCCCCGGGTCTTCGCTTTGGAACTTGTACGAGGAGCCGAACCTAACTCGCAGAGGTCCGTTAGACACTTTAAATGGAATGAGGCACAAACCATGTGTTTGCACTATGAAAGTGCACCCAAGGGCAACCCTTGGTTGGTGTAGCACTTAGACTTACTTAATTACAGACTATGGATTGTTATTTTCGACATTTCTCGGGACCTTTGGAAGGCGTACGAGAGGCCGAAGACAACTCGCAAAAGCCCCACACAATTTTAAATGATGAGGAGGCACCAACCGACATTTATCCCTGTATGCACTCTGCAAGTGCACCTAAGGACAAGCCCCGGTTGGTGCAGGACTATTGCAGAACATGGAAACAAAACATATTGGGTTTTGGTGGCTATAGTGGATTTGTTACTGAGAACTATGGAAGGACTATGTCCCCTGCCTGATCAGTGTTATGTAATACATGGATAAAATGGCAGGGGGTGACTTGCACACTCAATAATGGGGCCCTGAAAACGGTCGCTAGCACATAGTGACGCTTCGACAAGGGGGCAACACTTCCTGAGATGCTTGAGGAGTGGAGAGGTATTCCACGGCTATCAGGACAATCCCGGAAGTACGATCAAGATGCCTACCAGCCTCTTACTGGAATACTTTCTTCCTCCAAGCACGTTTGCTCTTGCGGGTCTCCACGCAAGCCGGCCAATATAGGCAAGCCAGGGGTGAAGAACACCCCTCCGGGGGGTTCCCGCATTGTCGAGGCGGGGGGGCTCAGTAGCCGTGGCTTGGTCACCCACGGTGAAGCGAAGAGGAACCCGAGGAGGGGCCGCTCGTCAGGGCTTTTTCCAGGAAGTCGACGACGTAGCGGCCAACAGGTAGGTTGCGGTGCCGCTTGGGCGACATCGCAACTGAGGCGGGCCGCGATGTCGTATGGGAGGCATCGCGGCTGAGGGTGGAAGGCCGCGGCGGGAGAGGAGTGCCGGTACTGCGGTGTGCCGCTCTCCCTACCTTCCGCGGCCTTGACGGGGTCGCCACCGTCTGATGGCGGACGCGGTGGGGCCGCAGGAGAGGAGGAGTGTCGGTATTTCGTTGGCCGCTCTCCCTATCCTCTGCGGCCGAAAAGTGGTAGGCGGCCGGGCCACTGACCTGACCGGTCGCAGGGGGACCAAGGGTGACTAGACACGGGGTCGTCTGGCGCCCATGTGCTGGTTTGGTCCATGGGGTGGTCACGGTGCACAATGTGTTCTTGTGCGCCGGTGATGGGCGGTGCTCCCCAGAGGAGGGTCCGGTGACGGACAGCCGCGGCGGGTTCGCGGTGAGTGCTAACGCGTGCCCGAGTTCCCGCCACAAGCGGCAGAGTAGAACACCGTGGAGTTTTACTGGGTTGGAGTCCCACATAACTGCACTATCTCCCCGTGGTAGTGCAGTATGCATGAGCATATCTCCACGGAAAAAAAAAGGGGTGAAGAACAAGACTTCTCCCGGGAGATAGGGTCCGTGGGGTCGCTACTGGTCTGGCTCCCTACCTTAGACCGGTTTTGGCAAAGTAAACTCTACCGGCATAAACACAGAGTTCGGGATTATTATTTATATTATTATGTCGGAGAATTTATCAGAAGTCAAAGTTCAGTTTGCACCAAAGAATAGAACATTAAAAGCAGAGAAGACACATTTTTCACCCTACAATAATGTAAGACTGTTTGTTATTCTTTTTTATTAGAAATTGAAATTTATTTCTTGAATTTTTTTTTTAATGTATTTATTGTAATCTCTCTTACATATCAACCATTATTAATATTATTTTATATGACATATATTATATTTAAAATGAATTATTTACATTATGAAATTACTACATATACGGTAATCAACTAACATTAACAATAAATAAAAAGTAGGTATGATTCTAATATATCTTGACATATTTACCTAACATATAGTAGAATTATTGCGAATTCACCCAAATTGCACGAAAATACATACATATAAAGGAAATATTTATATGTATTTCTCTCTCTCGTGAACTTTTTAATTTTTGAATTTACTGTGCGGATTGTTCGGGTGAGGGGGATTGTTGCCAGTAGATTGGTCCAGATTACCGGCATGACTAGTAGAAATTAATCAATGTCCATTATAATTTAATTTGCATTTAATACGAATGCATCAACGAATAAAGATGTTGGTACCTATATGAAATTGCACACCATCGAAATAAAAACTAAGTCAAAAAAATATTGACATAAAAAATTTACAAACCTGTTATCGAATTGTACTACTATAGATTAATAGGCTCGTAAATAAAGATAATCTATCAGACTTAACTCGCCACAAATTTGTGATACGCAGAAAATGATAAGAATTGATTGATTAATAATGTATTTAAACAGATGGTTCACTCGTCTGTGTAGTTAAAAACAATTCCATTAAAAAAAACCGGTCAAGTGCGTGTCGGACTACGCACAATGAAGGGTTCCGTAGTTGGGATGAATTTATCCCATTTTGGAATTCAGGGAAAATATACGAAAATTGATCATTCCCCCCCCCCCCCGACCCCCCCCGGAATGATCAATTTTCGTATATTTTCTTAAATAACTGTAAAACAGTTTATTTGAAAATTATAAAAAAAAAATATATTTGATACCCTCACAGTAAGCCCTTTCATTTGATATGTCACACGGTACAGGTTGCGAAACTTTTTTTTTTTAATTATCTTATTTGCCCCCCAAAATTGACCTCTACATTCAAAATTCATTTATTTACGTCACGTCAAACACGTCCGTGTTTGGGTCACAGAAATTCATACGTGTACCAAATTTCAACTTAATCGGTCTATTAGATTCGGAGTAAATTGGCTTTGACAGACGGAGAGACAGACAGATACAGTGATCCTATAAAGGTTCCGTTTTTCCTTTTGAGGTACGAAACCCTAAAAACGCATCCTCTAGAAAGAATCAAAACAAAACCTTAAACAAAAATATTTTTTTCTACAGGCCGAGGCCTAGGAAGCCTAGGAAGCCTAGGAAGGCCTAGGAAGAAGTGGCGAGACGAGCGACCTAGACGCGTACCGCGAGGGATGGATCGATGTGGCCCTGGAAAAGGATGCTTGGAAGGATTTGGGGAAAGCCTTTGCTCACAGTGGGACAATGTAGGCTAACATATAAAAACCGGTGGATTTTTTCGCAGACTTCTCAGTTGTTAATTTAATACAGAGTAAACCTGAAAAGGAAACTAAGCACAAGGAGTATGTAAGCGTGTCGTGTAGTGGCGTTCTGTCGGTTCTGCCTACCCTCAAAGGAAGAAGGCGTGAGGCTTCAGGCACACACTCTATTCTTCTTATCCAGTTCAAGTAACTGCAACATTCGTAAAGGTGAACCGGGCCACCGCGTTAGAGTTAAAATGTCATATTTTTGATGCACGAATTCATCCCGAAATCCAGAAGGGCCGTTTTCAAAAAGGAGGAGGTTGTTCGACTTTATGTATTTTTTTTTTATATATATGTCGTCTGATTTCTCCGTCAATTGTGGACCAATTTTGAAAATTTACGTATTTTTTGTTTGAAAGGGTATGCTCTCGAGGAGACCACCATTGTCACCAAGTTAGAATCTAATGACGGAATCCCATGCAAATCGAGGGAATCCCCCAAATTTTACAGGCACACATATAGCGATTTGGGTATTTTTTATAGTAAGTCGCGCATTTTCTCTCAGAAACCACCATTTGGTGAAGTGGAACTGATGACGACGACCACGACGGCCATCGGAACTACTCAATAACAAGTATTTCACGGGTTGCGATTCGATTACTTTAATATGGTTGCTAAGCCATGTATGGTCGTCATAATGCATATGGTGAAGTGGAGCTGGTGGTGAAGTCACCATCAGCTCCAGTTCACCTGGTTCTTACCAGGAGAACTCCTCAACAATTAACGTCTCTGCATCGGGAAAAACAATATTTTGTAAAAGGTGATGAGCAGTTGACATTAGGATATTGTAAGATAGTTAAATTACAAACTGACCCATTATAAAGTGAAAAATAAGAAACTTTTTTACGAAAAAAAACAATCGACTTCCAAAAAAAAAAAAACCCTACAAATTGGGTTGTGATGCAAAAGCTTCGCCGCAAGATAGCGCTGTGTGTTTGTCACTTGTCACAGTCATCTTGAAGACGAAGCGACCAATCGGGGACAAGAAAAAACACTTAGCTTATGTAAAATCGATGACAATTTAATATTTTGATACCATCGAGCTGATCTGATGATGGAGACGGAAGGTAGCCACAGGAAATCAGTAATACGCAACCCTATCGAGTTTGGGCTCGTTTGATTCGTCTTGATAAGGGTCCTAGACGATAATCCCAGACTAATAAAAGCTTCTTAATTTTTTTTAAATAATACTTTTGCTTAAAACCTTTATATTCTTATCACAGTCTTAATCTGTCAAAAACACCTTTTACTTCCTACATTTGTGACAAGTTTTTGACATTTATTGTCTTGTCGCTGCTTGATGAGATTGCGTCTTAAATTTGAACTCCTTTTTTTTACATAGAGAAGAATATAATAGGAAAGAATATAATAGAGAAATGACCTTTAGGTCAAGTTGCAGGCAGGCACAATACGCACTGGCCGATAAAATACCAAGCTTAGAAGAACATCGTATCTGTTCAATTTAAATGTAAATAATCTTATCTGTGACCCACGCCTTTGGCGATAAGGACACGATGCGTGTGTCCTACAATTATTTTTATACTAAAGTTATCAGTATTAAAAACAGTTACCGACTTACTGGAGACCATGTTTTAAATGCTGTTCTTATTTTTTAACTGCCTACCTGCCTGCTGCCTTTTAATGCCATTCAGTGTTAGTGATATTTCCTGAATATTGTGTGTGATGATATGTTGTGTTTTCTGTGAGACGGATCTTAGTTGTCGCTGGTAAGTAGATACGTAGCTGTAGTATTCTTTGAGCTTGGGTTCATCATCCTTCTAGCCTTATACCAATTTAATTGAAGGCAGTGCAGAATAGGTTCTTCTATATTCACTCCCTTTCTAGTCTAGCCATAAAATTTTCACAATTTGATTACTATAATAATTATTTTGCACCTGGATGAAAAGACAATTATTATCTTTTCATCCAGGTGCAAAATATAGCATTGTACAACGTTTTTGAAGTGAAAATTTCTTTAGGCGAGATGAGCGATTTTTGGTCTCACGGGTTCGCGTCACTGCGTCAACGCGACATGCTATGCATAGTTTTACGTTTAATTTTCACTCCTGTCAGCAGTCCCGATGTTGTTTCTCTGGGTAGCCTTGTGTATACCCTCCGTCTGGGAAGTACGAAGGGTTATGTCGGGCTTCTACCGATTAAAACCGCACTGTTCCTTCCAGTACCATGAGTCGGGGGCCCGCAAGATACTTGTACATTCGCCGCACCCCCGACGTATATCAGCCCGTCCATGCCAGAGGGCCCCATCACCAAGTGCGGCCGATCCCAAGACTGCAACTTCCTTCCATATAACACGCGTGTCATCAGCCACCTTTTTGAGCCTGTCCGCTTGAGTGACGACACAGCCCCCACTTCACCGCCCGCAAGCCACTCCTTATGGTGGCCGGAGATCTTTAAGTGCTATTCGACGCCCGGCTGCTCCTCTAGTGTAATGAGAGGTATGCTCTATCTCTCCATCTCCGCCGCCTCCTTTGCATGCATCATCTGCTCGCAAAAAGAGGTGACAACATCCCACGCGTTTTCGCTTCCGACCATGGACTGAACCACGGCCGGAAACTAGAGATCACCCGCAACAAGTGTCGCGACGTCGGCACAGTGCTGTTGTGCCCAAGCTGAGCACTCCTCCAGCGCATGTTGTGCCGTATCCTCGTATGGATGACAAGCGGGCGTCCGCTCCCGACCTTTGTGACGCAGGCATTTCCCGAAACATCCATGTCCAGTAAGCTCCAGTGTTAGTCGGAAATTGAAGGCCCCATGACGCCTCTCCATAACAGGCCCTACCGCAACTATTGTGGGGGGGCTCCCCACAATAGTTGTGCAAGTCACTCCCTCCATTCAGCGACTAGGATCTGACGGAGCTTGGTCCTTCGTGCCTCGAAATCGAGGAGAACTGGACGCTGATCACGCGCCAGCTCCACCTTCCGTCAGCGATATAGGGACGCAAGGATTTTTGCGACCAGATCCCGAGATTTTTGTTGATCCGGTCACTAGAGTTGCTGCCTCGTAGGAAATCGTACAATATCCCCTTATCACCCTAACCGCCATCGCTCTCTGCAGCCTTCGCAATATTGCGACTAGGTGTTTCAAATACCGGATTTTTGCAATACCGGTATTAATACCGCCCGGTATTGGAATTTTTCTCTTTTTCCTTTCTGAGACACTTTAAAAGAGTGGAACTCACTACCTGCGTCTGTGTTCCCGAACGCTTACAACCCAAATCTCTTCAAAGTTAGAGTGAACAGGCTTCTTCTGGGTAAGCTGACTCTATCGTAGACTTTATCTCAGTCACCTCTGACCTAGACAGTCAAGAGCAAACCTATCTCAAATAAATAAAAATAAAAACCGGTCAAGAGCGAGTCGGACTCGCGCACCGAGGTTTCCGTACCATCATATATAAAAACACAATGTTTGCTATACCTACAATTAAAGGTGTATGTAGTATATTTGAATTAAAATTGTAATAAACTAGATGTTATTGTATAAATTGACGTCAAACAAAAATAAAAAGACCGAGGGCATCGATAACCTGACGAGTCAATTAATAACGTCAATTCATAGAATAGCATCTCACTTATGTAAGATGTCGTCAAACAACAGTAAAAAGGCCGAAGGCATAAAGATGTCGTCAAACAACAGTAAAAAGGCCGAAGGCATAGATAAGCCGACGAGTCAATTGGTAACGTCAATTGATAAAATACCATCTCACTTATGTGAGATGTTATTGTATAAATTGACGTCAAACAAAAATAAAAAGGCCGAGAGCATCGATACTACCTGACGAGTCAATTGATAACGTCAATTCATAGAATAACATTCACTTACGTGAGATGTTATTGTATGCGTTGAGGTCAAACAACAGTAAAAAGGCCGAGGGCATCGAAAGCCAACGAGTCAATTGATAAAGTCAATTCATAGAATAACATCTCCCTTATGTGAGTGTATATCCATACGTATTGAAATGTAAATGTAAACAACATTTTTGATTTTGCCATATTTTGCTAGAATATGAAGATTTAGTGGGCTGGATATAGGTAACATTTTGCACATGTATGAAAGTCACTCTCCAGCAGAAAATAGGAACAACAACGCCGCGGGCAGATAATCGTGTCATTTCCACAACGCCACAACCAAACTCAAACTGTCTAGCTCTGCTTACACGGATTGTATTTTGAAAAAAAAATATAAGTAAATAAAAAAAGCCGGGAAATTATGGAGGTTCATAGACTGGCTCTCACAGTCACCTTGACCTGATGTTGACCTTTAGGTCAGCATCAGGCGACTATGAGGGCCAGTTTAGGAACCGCGATGATTTCGCGTCCAGTTTATTTTTCGTGTTTTTAAAGTGTCTCAGAAAAGGAACGGTTTCTTTTCTTCTATATTTGAGATTGACTTCCACAAACCGTTTCCTGATAGTAACTTGTAACTTGGGGCATATCATTAGGACCCTTTTTCATCAATATTTCACGAATGTATTGCGACTTTGCGGGTCGTCAGGGTGTTCGAATTACGAATTACGAATACGGGCGCCCCATACAGAGTCATAGACCGCATGATCCTCACGTACAGCCTTACAGCCTGGGCATGTAAGTACTAGCTGACCCAACAGACGTTATCCTTTCAATAATTCATACAAAAATCCCATAGAAAAATATTGTTTTCCCCGAATTTGAAAATTTTCCAGGATTTTTTTCCAATTTTTCTTTCCATAAAATCCTAATCGGACTATAACGACCATTTTAAATTAAAAAATTACCAAATTTGGTAATTTTTTACACTGTATTTAATCAACAAATACTAAAAACGCCGATTCATTAGGTGCTTTATTTAAATACGGGAGATTTAAAAAAAAAATCGAAAAATAATTTTATAATACTTTACACTTTATGCTTTACAGTGTGGCTCTGTAACGCTTCAGATTTAAGTTTTACTTCTCTTTTCTAACTTTTTGTTAACCACTGGCTTTAAGCCAGAATGCTGGCTTAAATAATTTCGTGTTGCCGCTGAAGAGACGTTCCCATGCAGAAGCTCCCTGAGCTGTAGGAACAGACTCGCGTTCGAAAAAAACAGGACACCAATACACACTCCCTGTGTTATTAGGTCAAGATAGATGTCAGAAAAATAATTCTCGCTTAAATTTTGGGGTATTTTTTTACCAAAAAATTCACAGAAACAATTAAAAAATCTGATTCAAGAGAAGAAATCCGGAGCTGAATGACCAAAAACCTCAAAATGACAAGAGAGGAGAAAAATTTTCAATTCCGAATTTAAAATGAATAAAAAAGTTGTGAAAAAAAAACCAAGAAAGTTCGAATATGTGCTCCAGATAAAGAGTATTTAATGTAAAAAATCTTTAAAAAGATTTTTTTCAAATCTCAAATCGTTTATTGCATCCATAATGTAAACATACAGGTGGTAAAATGAATAAATATAAACAATTTATGGACCCTGTCGGGCACAGCAAAACTTTAAATAATTAGGAGAGAGGAAAAGCGTTTTGTTAACTTTTCTTGTAAAATATAACAATTCAGTGTTTCAATACAATAATGCACTGAGAGTACTGCTGCGGCTGCCGTGACGTTGTGCGTCACGGATGTTTGCGGATAATAAACATTGATGGTTTTGCCGCCATTATTAGAAAAAGTCTTGCATCCCTGATGTCACGTGTTCGCGGCAGCACCAACAGTATTCTCAGTGTGTTCACTGATCGGTGGGATTCTCCGATGTTGCGGAGGTGGATGCAGCTCCACGCTGAATTTTAATTTTAATTGTACATTTATGTTCTGTGTCTGTACCTACTAACACTAGATGTTAAGGGGGAATCGTTAGGGTAGCCCGCGAAATTCAAATATTCTTACGTTTTTTGCAATTTGCAGGTCAGTATACGGTTTTATGTTTATTAAAATTTAATTCGCGACCGTAATAAACATATATTTACAGAATTATAATCACTAGAATCAGTAATACCACTTCATAAGTTAGACAAGACCTCAAATGTCAAGATTTCATGAAATAGTCATTCAATAGAGCTATATGAACTTAGAGAATTGTGTTGATGATTTTAATTATTATAATTATATAAATACAGATTTGTTACGGTCGCGAATCATATTCAGATCAACATACAACCTGATACTGACCTGCAAATTGCGAAAAACGTAAGAAAATTTGAAATTCGCGGGTTACCGTGTCGCTTCCCCCACTAACCCTATGGACTCTGTCTGAAATAAAAGTATTATGTGTATATAGAATATATTCTATATGTTTAATTAGACAAGCGAGGTTGAAGCGTCTGGCGTCGGGAGTTATTCGACTAATGAATACACTATTTATGGTTATTAGTTTATATTTTATTTTTTTCTCTAAATTATAGGCATTCTATTGTGTGTATTTTACTATCTTTTTATTCCCCTATTGGATTTGTAGATGTCCGTAGGTGTGTCCGTGGCATCACATGGGCCCTATCAGAATACCAGCGCTGCGGTATTTATTTAAATATTGCAGCTTTGTGCTGAGATAGGAGCCTTTTTGGCCTCGCACAGGGATTTTTTTATTGTTATATTTTGTATTTATTTTGTTTAATTTTTTTAATGTTAATTTTGTTAGTTTCCTATGCTCTTTTTTACTGTTTGTATTTCCTGTGCGTGTCCCAAATAAAGTATTTTTCTTTCTTCTTTCTTTCTTTCTAATTATTTAATGTCTATCTTGTACCTATTATTACATATTTTACACATTTTATTATTATTATCTACATATTTATTGTTGGATAAAATTACTACCTATTATTTGTTATTATCAATAGAATAGAATTTCATTTATTTGTTATTGTCAATAGAATAGAATCATCAAAATCCGCTTAGAAATGCCGGAAATACAGTACATTTATGCATATAATTTCGTATATAAGAACTGGCTTCTGCCCGCGGCTTCGTCCGCATGAAATGTCTTGTTCTTCCGCATTGCCTGCCCACGCTATTACTAGGTTTTTCTTTAGCGTTCTATCCGACTGTTTTTTTCTTTTTGATCGGCACTTAAGGGTCCTTGCGTGATGTTAAATATGCCTATAGCCTTCCTTAAGAGTTGGGCTATCAAATGCAAAAATAATTTTTCAAATCCGACTGGGAGTTCCAGAACTTAGCACGTTCAAACATACAAAAACATAAAAAAAAAAACAAATTCAGCTTTATTATTAATATAGATGAATAAGATGATTAAGATAAATAAAAATTCAGGGCAATTTTTAAGTTTATAAAGTAATAAACTGTGTCCTTTACCCCTTACCTACGATTACTGACAAATGCTGCAAGTATTTGTTAGTAATCGTATTACTCAACTCAGTACCTATGGAGCTCAACGAATCGAGGAACAATATCAAAGAAAGGATATTTGGGTAGGCTGCATAAAGAACTCGAAACTGCCTTACTATATTAGTACCGAGTTTCGAGTTAATCTGACAGTGCGTTAAAATGTTTCCTTACTCACATTTTATTCACACCTTACGTTCATTCATAAAAAAAAAATATGATTTAGGGGGTGTCAAAACCCCCTAAATCGTATTTTTTTTGTGAATGAACAACTTAAATACAACATTTCATCCCCCTTTTCACGCTATAAAGGGTTGAAATTTCAACAACACCGATAAATACATTGCGTTAGTTTCCAACCATAAGCCTTAATAATAAATTTAGTGATTTTTACTTTGTAAATGACTTTCCATACACAACTTCATACCCCTTTTCACTCCTTTGGGGGTGGAATTGTCAAAAACGCTGAGACACGTATAAATTAATTTTCAGTCGTCAGCCTAAACACAAAATTTGAAGATCCTAATTTCGAAACTGACGAACTTTCATATAAACTTACATCCCCTATTTTACCCCGTCAGGGGTGGAATTTCCAAAAAACCTTCCTTAGTAGATGCCTACACTGTATAAAGTATATATGGACAAATTCAAGTCTCTGATTTAAATTTATTATTTGAGTCAAAACAGTTGAGTTATTTTAATATTTTCTTGTACCGAATGTTCGGCATTTGAACTGAATTTCGGTCGAATGCCCAAGTTCGGTTCGAACCGCTGATGTTCGGTTAAACCGAATCATTATTCGCCCTTGTTCCAATTGATTTGGGGTCGGCGGAACATGTCTTTTTCTTCCATACTTTTCTATTAGTCGTCATCACGGTAGTCACTCCCTTCCTAGCTATATCATCTTTCACACAGTCCATCCATCGTTTCTTTGGTTTTCCCCTACTCGTATAACTATCCACATTCATACTCAAAACTTTCCTGACGATATTTTCCTTATTCCTCCGCATCACATGCCCATACCATTACAACCGAATTCCACACAACTTTTCAGTCACTGCTGTCATTGTCACTTTCAGACTTCCTCTTACATACTCATTTCTTATTCTATCCATTCGTATAACACCATACATCCCTCTTAGCATTCTCATCTCAGTGTGCTGTATGCAATTGCCTTTCATTCATTCTCTTTGTGGCCCAACATTCTGATCCATACAAGACAGCAGGTCTTACCATTGTTTTATATAAATCTTCCCCTTAAGTTTAAGGGGAATGCGGGAGTCGCAGATTGTTCGCGTGACCAGGGGGCCTAGACAAAATCCTAAATGTTAAATGTTAAGTATTGATTTGAAATTATACTACTATTACGTATTTAAGTCATTTAAGTACTATAGGTTTATTGAAAAATCAATGCGTGCTATTTTTTTCTAGAGTTCTTAGCAAAATACTATTTTTCCTAGTGTTTGGTACGATCCCCTAAAAAGTTGGCAACACCGGCGTCGCACGAAATACTCTGTAATAGTCTATGGAATAATGTGTAGCAGTTGTCAAGACTGATTAATTTGAAATAAACACCAAAATGTCAGCTTACATTTAAAACTATTAGCGTGAGGGTCCGAGCTCCTGCTAATGTAGCGTGTTGCAGAACAGCCAAAATGGCATTCACGTGTGTAAAAGTGGCACTCAGTCACATGACATCACTAAAACTAATGTCAACTCCATACAATTTGATCTTTCCGTTAGCGTCGCTTACAGAAAAGTGATTTTGTCTAGGCCTCCTGAACTGATCTGCCGCCATTTCATCCATGCAGTGTTAATTCTGTGCTTAACAGTCCGATCTACTTTTTAATATAATCTTCGCTATCCCTTTGCACAAATTAACCGAGATGCCGGAAGTCGGTGCAGACCGGGAGAAATGCGCCATCAAGCGCTATGGCCCCCGAACTGGAGAGACCGCCAAAATCGCAGAACATATACTCGGTTTTGGTTTTCAAGCCAACATTCTCCACCTTCCGTTGCCATTTCTCCAATCTGCCTTGGATTAATTCGGTAAAACCGAATGTGAAACGAATTTCGGCCCATCCCTACTAATTACGTAAACATGTTATTCATGTTTAAATTACAACAATATAATTACTTGAGAGTGGCCTTCGCTAGCACAAATATTATTCATACGTTCCCGCGTTTTTTTTTTCAAAACTTATTTAAATGAGACTTCTAGTAACTGTTAATTTTTTTTTGTTAATTCGACCTTAATTATCATTCGCTCATTCCACCTCATTCTCCTTTGACCGTTGTACATTTATTTCATTATTCTCAGAAATATTTGACAAGTGGCTGTGCTCAAGATGTTTGAATATAAGTATTTGACGAAGGAGCATTTGAGAGGATTTAATAAATATAAGGTAACCCTGCATATTCTTTTTTATTGTTGCTTTAATTTTTTAGGCGTTTCTTGACTGCCTAGTTGGTCTAGTGGTCGCAAACGCTACTGCTAAGCATTTCAATTCCCGCGTCGGGCAGTGTTATTGAATTTTTAGTTCAGAGTTCCGTAGTCAACAAGAAACCCATAAGGGAACTTTTTGCAGTAGGCACCTGCCGATCTAATACTGGTCTACGATCGCCAGTTCGTCGAATGACAGCAACTTACAATGAAATATTCGAACACATAGATATATTTGCATGCTCTTTGAAAAGGTTTCGTAGCCTTTTGTATGAGAAACTTGAAGCCTTGGACTAATTGTTTTTAATTGTTTGCTGTTGTTTCTAAAATACTAATATTTTTAACTATTTTTTTTTCTTATTGTTTTTATAATATAAGTGTAACTGTCATGCATGAAACAGTTCACCTCCTAGTGACTTTAAGGTTTGTTTATGTATGGTAATCTGTGAACAGCGTTGTGGGCTACATTATTACTTATGTGATTTATGTTTTTCTGATTGTAACATTGCATAATGTAGCTGTTTGTTGTTCCTATATTAAAAATAAAATAAAATAAAATAAAGTTTCGCCTTGTCCGTCTGTCTGTCTGTCCACGGCTTAGCTTAAAGACTCTTAGTACCAACTAGAAATCTGTAGTTTGGCACGGGTATACATAGTGAACACGCCGACATAGAGGTAAAATAAAATCTTGAAAAAAAAATCCAAGGGCTGATCCAAAAGGACAATCGGTTAATATATTTTTTAATAATTTTTTTTTGCATGCTTATTTGCCCACTAAGGGACTACCCACACTTATTCAGCTCTATTCAGCTTATGCCCATAGAAAACAACGATTTTGTATGGAGACGTGTACGCATCGTGTTCAGCTTTCCACGTCTATTCAGCTTTCGTGCATGCGAGTGCTATAGATAGAGTTCAGCGCTATTCTGCCGCGTTCAGCGCTGTACACGGATGGTTCTCAACTCCTTGTTGACAAATTGAGACCTGCATAGTTCCTGCATACATTTGATTTATTATTACGTAATCATTTTTCACGCAAGGATTGTGAGAATTCGGACGTCTTTTAAAGTAATTATAATTATATATATATATATATATATATATATCGGCGCAAATACAATAGTTTATGATTAAAATAATTAGGATTTCTAATCAAATTGCTCTAAAAATTAGTAAAATGATTACTTTGAGTTTATTACGATGTAAAATTAACGTTAGACAGTTATTCACTATGTTTGTTATTGTAATTTAAATGTTTCAATACTTAACCTAAAACTTGAACACGTGCTCGTAAGAGGGGCGAACATTATAAATACGTCCGCGCTGTCGGTGCTCGGGCATTCTCGTTCGAGCCACCGGACAGTACGGACCTCTCTGTGACGTCATTACGCTGAATATACGAAGTTTTGGAACAACTCGTGAAGTTTTCTTTTGAAGATCCAAAAATGAGTGGCCATCGTGAAGACAACATTAGTGACGTCAGCAATGCTGACGTCACACTTTTTAAAAACACTACGGAGGTTCTTCCTCCGTCATCAGAAGTGGGATCGCAAGAAGCTCCTACCCATACCACTTCCTCATCAGCTCGACCGCTACCTGATCAGCCGGAACCAACCATCACCCAGCAACGGGAGCCTGGGTTGGTTACCAGTACACCGTTTGAAACTGTACCGCAATCAAGACCACAAGCGTATCCTCACCATGGACTACAGATGGGCGGGATACCACCGCAATTTCTGATGCAAATGATGGACATGATGCAGAAGATGTCGGAGCGCTTATGTGCTCCACCTACCGAAGCAAAAATAAAGATCAAGGACGTCTATTTACCATCATTTGATCCGGACACCCACGTCGGTGTACGAGAATGGTGCCAGCATATCGATCAAGCGATCGAAGCATACAAACTGGATAATTTCGATGTCCGCATGAAAGTCTGCAGCCTGTTAAAGGGGCGTGCAAAAATGTGGATCGATGATTGGATGGTGAACACTACCACGTGGGAAGAGTTGAGGAAGAATCTCATTACCACGTTTGAACCTGAAAATAGATACTCTCGGGACATCATCATGTTCAGAGAACACGTTTACGACTCGTCAAAAGACATCGCAGAGTTCTTGTCACGAGCCTGGATGCTATGGAAAAGGGTCACCAAGGATAAACTGGGGGATGAACATGCTGTGGAGGCAGTGATTGGATGCGTTAACGATGAGCGTTTGCGTATCGAACTTTTGAACGCCAGGGCAACCACTGTTCCTGAGCTGATTTCGGTAGCAACATCCATACGGAAGAAGCGTACTCATCCAAGCTCTAGTTCCACAACACAAAACAAACGTCCACGTTTTGCTGATAATGCACCATCTACATCAAGCTGCCGTATATGTAAGAAGACAAACCACACTACCGATAATTGTAGATTCAGATCTTCTGAGTCTAAAACTGAAGCTGGCGACAAGGATTCAAAATCAACAACTGCAACTACTTGTACCTACTGCAAAAAGCCGGGCCACACTTACGAAACTTGCTTCAAACGAGAACGTTCGTTAACTTCAAACGTGAACTGCGTAGCAAGCAGTAAGCTGGCTCCTATCATCATCAAAATAGAGGAAAAGATTTTGCGAGCCGTCTTTGACAGCGGGGCGGAGTGCTCAATTATAAAAGAATCCGTTGCTGCGGCTTTACCTGGTCAAAGGAGCCCAGTGGTAAATTATTTAAAGGGGGTTGGTCAATTCCCCGCTTTGTCATTAACCAAACTTACAACTGTTTGCGTTATAGACACCATCAGCGTCGAGCTCGAATTTTACGTCTTGCCGGACTATGAAATGTCAACAGACATTTTGGTGGGCATGAATCTAATTCATGACACTAATCTAAGTGTGATAATCACTGCCAAAGGGACGGAGCTTATCCACAGAACACTCGTCAATCATGTGAGTACAAATTCTTCTCTCTTCAACAACTTGGACTGCGATTTAACCAATGAAGATGAAATCAAACAACTACGTCATCTTCTGAATAAATACGAACACCTATTCATCCGCGGATATCCGAAGACTCGTGTGAATACAGGCGCACTTGAAATCAGACTGAAAAACCCTGATAAATTCGTGGAAAGAAGACCATATCGCCTCAGCCCAGTGGAACGAGAGAAGGTTCGCAACATAATCAAAGAACTATTGGAACATGACATCATTCGTGAGAGCAAATCTCCCTACTCCAGCCCCATCATACTAGTGAAGAAGAAGAATGGTGACGACCGACTTTGCGTGGACTTTCGAGAACTTAACTCGAATACTCTGCGTGACCACTATCCACTCCCTTTGATTTCTGATCAGATTGATCAGTTGGCAAATGGACGTTTCTACACCAGTCTTGACATGGCAGCTGGTTTCCACCAGATTCCTATTAGAGAGACCTCAATAGAGAAGACCGCTTTTGTCACACCAGATGGGCTGTATGAATATCTCACCATGCCGTTTGGATTGAGCAATGCTTGTTCAGTTTACCAGCGTTGTATCAACAGAGCCCTGATATCATTGCTGGGAACAGCTGCACAAGTATACGTAGATGATGTGTTGAGCAAATGTACTGATTTTCCAGAGGGAATCTCACACCTGGAACGGATCCTCATTGCACTTCAAGACTCTGGATTTTCCATCAACGCAGACAAGTGCAGTTTCTTCAAACGATCTATTGAATATCTCGGAAACGTCGTTTTTGATGGACAAGTACGACCAAGTCCACGAAAAGTTGAAGCCCTCGTCAAAGCTCCAATACCTAAAACTGTCAAGCAAGTCAGGCAGTTCAATGGCTTGGCAGGTTACTTCAGGAAATATATTCCTGACTTCTCTCGTGTTATGTTGCCTTTGTACGAATTAACGAAACAAGGAGCAACTTGGACATGGACAGACAAGCACGAGAAAGCACGTAACACAATCATCGAATGCCTAACGTCCACTCCAGTTCTCACATTGTTTCAAGAAGAAGCACCCATATTGCTATACACGGATGCAAGCAGCCTTGGATTTGGTGCAGTACTGGTGCAGGTGATCGATGGACGCCAACATGCAGTTGCTTTTATGAGCATGAGAACCACGGAGGCTGAAAGTCGCTACCACTCCTACGAGTTGGAGACACTGGCAGTGGTCCGGGCTATAAAGCACTTTCGCCAGTATCTCTATGGGCGAAAATTCACCGTGATAACGGATTGCAATGCATTGAAGGCATCCAAACATAAAAAGGATCTCCTGCCAAGGATTCATCGCTGGTGGGCATTCCTGCAAAATTATAACTTCGAAGTTGAGTATCGCAAAGGTGAACGTCTTCAACATGCTGACTTTTTCAGCAGAAACCCTACTGAGCTATCAGTTAATATTATGACAAGAGACCTGAACTGGCTCAAAATTGAACAACGACGGGACGATGAGCTGCGACCAATAATGGATAGCCTCAGAGACAACAACCCAGTCGAAGACTATGTCTTGGAGGATGACGTCTTGAAGAAGAATGTTAATGATCCTGTCTTCGGTCAACAACTTAGCACAGTCGTTCCCAAGTCCTTTCAATGGAGTATCATAAACTCTTTTCACACTGCTCTAAAACACACCGGTTGGGAAAAGACTCTACAGAAGATAAGAGCAAGTTACTGGTTTAACAAAATGAGTTCTACTGTGCGAAGATTTGTTGATAACTGCGTGATATGCCGAACATCCAAAGGCAGATCCGGGGCAATTCAAGCCCAACTACACCCGATACAAAAACCAACAGCTGCCTTCCAAGTCATCCATATGGACATAACAGGGAAGCTGGGAACTCCCGATGATCAGCAGTACGTGATAGTAACCATCGACGCTTTCTCAAAATACATTTTACTGTATTTCAGCACCAATAAGAACCCACATAGCACACTAGCTGCTTTAAAACGTACGGTGCATCTTTTCGGCGCACCGGTTCAAGTTATAGTCGATGGAGGAAGAGAATTTCTTGGAGAATTCAAAGAGTACTGTGACCAAATTGGAATAAATATCCACGCTATTGCTCCAGGAGTTAGCCGAGCAAATGGCCAAGTGGAGAGGGTCGTTGCAACCCTAAAGAACGCCCTGGTTATGATCAAAAATTACGAAACGGAGCAGTGGCACACTGTGCTTGAAGAACTTCAACTGGCAATGAACTGTACAACACATAGAATCACTGGTGTTGCTCCACTGACACTTATTACACGGCGGAAATACTGTGTACCTCCTGAGCTTCTCAACCTTGTTGATATTGACAACGAAACAGTTGATATTGAAGCACTTACTCAACAGGTACAACAGAAAATGATTCGTTCCAGTGAACAGGACAGACAACGTTTCAACCTACATAAGGCCAAGATCCATCATTTCCAAAGGGGAGAGTACGTGTTAATTAAGAATAATCCTCGCAACCAAACTTCACTAGACCTTAAGTTCAGTGAGCCATATGAAATCTGCAGAATACTAGAAAACGACCGATATTTGGTCAAAAAAGTTGTCGGCAGAGGACGACCCCGCAAGGTTGCCCATGACCAGCTACGCCGTGCCCCTCAACCTGGGGATCAGTTGACCGTATCGGCGGAAAACGAATCACCTACTCACCGAGATCCTGCAGCAGAACAAAACGAGCCTATACCATCGACCTCACGAGAAAACTTACAAATGCAACCGAACGACGAGTCATCACAATAAATAGTAAGTAATTCATTTCAATTATTTCAAATAACCTAAACTAACTAACTAAAAAAAAAAAACCTTCGAGAATCTACGAGAACCTCCGAGACACTACGAGAATCTTCGAGAACCTACGAGACACTACGAGAACCTTCGAGAACTCTTCGAGAACTTTTAACAACCTACAAACCTTATTAGCTCTGAAATTCCCAGACTTACATAACAGTTGTCTGTTTTTGCATAACAACTAAACATAAAGCAACGTAAGTTGCTTACAGATACCAAACTCAGAGAAAGTTCTTTCTATTCTTACAGATGTCGCGACGAGAATCAACGAGGCTGGTGCAGAGCGCGCACCGCCAGTCAGAATGGCCGTATCGGCGCAAATACAATAGTTTATGATTAAAATAATTAGGATTTCTAATCAAATTGCTCTAAAAATTAGTAAAATGATTACTTTGAGTTTATTACGATGTAAAATTAACGTTAGACAGTTATTCACTATGTTTGTTATTGTAATTTAAATGTTTCAATACTTAACCTAAAACTTGAACACGTGCTCGTAAGAGGGGCGAACATTATAAATACGTCCGCGCTGTCGGTGCTCGGGCATTCTCGTTCGAGCCACCGGACAGTACGGACCTCTCTGTGACGTCATTACGCTGAATATACGAAGTTTTGGAACAACTCGTGAAGTTTTCTTTTGAAGATCCAAAAATGAGTGGCCATCGTGAAGACAACATTAGTGACGTCAGCAATGCTGACGTCACACTTTTTAAAAACACTACGGAGGTTCTTCCTCCGTCATATATATATATATATATATATATATATATATATATCTATTCCTATGTAAATAAAATCGCACATAGAACTGTCCATGTTGAAGGCACAATACTAAATGAATAGCTTACCGTCTTCGCAGCATATTCAGCGCCGTACGCAGTAGATAGAAGCGTTTCAGCGAGGAGAACACGTTATGACGGCTTTTCTCATTCTTATGACGCTATACGCAGAAGCAGAACTGTATAAGTGTGACCAAAATCGTTCAGCGAAACGCGAATGGAGCTGAATAAGTGTGAGTAGTCCCTAAGTCAGCATAAAAAAAAAATCATATAAATAGACCACAATTTCCGGGAGGTACATTCATTTGAATAGTTTTATTCATATTGTTGATTTTTTTTTTTTGATCAGCCTAGTAAAGTAGGGTATCGTTGGGTAGGCCGTTCAAAAATATTGTGAGTGTGTGATAAATTCATCCCAACTACTTCCAACACAATATAGACGGCTTTTTCCATCTAGAATTTCTCAGTAGCAGCTCGGAGTCTGGATTTGTTTTAGTTTTTAAATTTAATTTAATTCTAATGCATATTATATAAAAATATTAGCTTTCTGCATTCGTTCTCTGTATAAATTATAACTGTGCCAAAAGTCATACTCGTCCATCCGCGCAATTTTCGTAAAAAGGTATACAAAGCTTTTGCTTCATTTGTGGCCGGTTGTTAGCAGTTCGCTCCATGTTACATGTGACTTAAACATAAAGAACTAGCGAAATATGGGTGTACTATAGGTGCACCTCTCTCCCAGCCTAACCCTTCGAGGAATAAAGCCGTGATGATAATAATATGTTATGTTCATTCATAGGCTCCTACTTAAAATACAGATTATATATGCCTTGCTGGCGTTAGTATACTCGTAGTCCCGCGGGGTAATTGCGTAACGCACTATCGATCGGAATCGGTTTCATTTTGACAGTTCAACAGCATTCATTGCGTTACTTACGGTGTTGAGAAGACAAATTTTTCGAACATATGAAGCAATGGATTAGCAATTTGCTCCAAAATCATTCAGATTTCGATCGATAATGTGTCACGCAATTTGGGTGCTGGGATCAAAAATGTTTTTGGATATCATCAAAAAGAAGTTCTCATAGATAAGAGTCTGTCCCCATTGCCTTTTATTTTATTGGACTTGTCCTTAAGAGGATTGTGAAGAGCCGACACGCGGCGCGATTCTTGGACGCAATTACGTACATTTTATACAATTATTTACATAAATATTGTTTCGGGCGATAACGTTTTCACTCCACTAAACCCTTACGAAATGAGACAATCTTGGTCTCATTACATTCAATAAACTCTAATCTAGGTCTGTACGTTTTTTGTTTTTAGTAATTCAATTTAATTTAATTTAAGAAATAAAAATGCTCGAGGATGTTTTTATGTCAAAAATATAGATATTTAGATGCTAATAACTTATATCGTATGCAATATTTCTTCATAATAAAAACGTACGGACCCAGTTTTTCATTATACCTACAACTTTTCCAAAAATTATGAAAATAGACTATGTTTACGGGGAGAAAAACGTTATCTCTTTTTGTATGAAAATTTACAGCTTCACAATCCTCTTAAGGAATTTTTTTTTTACTTTTAACATCCCTAATTAATAAAATGTGTGTACCTCTGCCCACTCCTTCAAAGACTCTTGTATTGTCTGCGTTATGTAACAACAAGTTATTTTAATACTTGTATTTTTTTTTTTTTGTAATTTTTCAGTACAGTGCCATAGATACAAGCCCACTCAGTAATTATGTGATGCATCCGACATGGAATACTATTGCCAAAGTAAGTTTTATACAATTTTCTATAACTACTAGAACTCCAACTTTTCTTGGGAGACAGTAATCAATGAATTCGGTTCGGAAAAATCTTTGTGAATTTTTCACGTTCGGTAACTCTCCACTCATCGTTTTGCACGAAACCATAAAATAGGTGATTTTTAGGGCTCCGTAACTCAAATGGAAAACCGAACCCTTATAGGATCACTCGTGTGTCTGTCTGTCGGTCTATCCGTCTGTCACAGCCAATTTTCTCCGAATCTAATGGACCGATTAAGTTGAAATTTGGTAGACATACGGATTTCTGTGACCCAAACACGGGCGTGTAACGTAAATAAATAAATTTTGAATATGGGGTCATTTCTGGGGGCAAAAAAGAAAATTAAAAAAAAGTGTTTGAACTGTACCTTGTGACATATCAAATGAAAGGGCTTACTGTGGGGGTCCCAAATAGATTTTTTTTTTATAATTTTAAAATAAAATGTTTTAAAGTTTTAAAATGTTCTTTATTTTTGTTTTTCAGGTGATACCAAAGTCAATAGCCCCTAATTCAATAACCTTCGCTGGTTTCCTATGCATGGTGGTAGTCGTGTTGACTCTCACTGCGTATGATTACGACTTCTATGCCGCAGGGGGCCGGCCAGGACACGTGGGCTATGAATGTGATATACCTAACTGGGTTTTCACGTTTTGCGGCGTGCTGATCTTTTTGGCTTATAATTTAGGTAAGTGATAATTATACAGGGTGGATAACCTCAGATAGTCCAGAAGACAGGACAAGTCACACTCAAATCTGTGTGGTTCTTTCCTCAAAAGACCATTTCAGATATTTTGGTACATGGTCCACACATGATCGGACCAAAATAATGTCTGGACTTTAAAAGATACCGAATTTGTTTCGGCCTTTCTTCTCAGAGTAGTCGGATTGGAAATTCCGACCTTATCTAGTTTTTAAACTATGAGTGACGCGTAAAATTTAAATCTCCTTCAAAAGCGACCCACCAGCTTCCTCGGCGCCTGAACTCAATAAATCTTTTAAATGCTGAGGAGTCAGGCCGAAACGTTGACAGCTGGCTCAAGCACCTCAAACAGAGAAAGCATCCGAACACGGTACGCGGTCAGATTATTTCCCCCCTCTGTAGCCCCATAGTATGAGCGCAAGACGTTCTCGTAAATGAATTGTGTCCATCTCATGCACTGCACACTCAAAATCAAAAATCAAAATCAAAATCAAAAGTCATTTATTCAAACTAGGCTGAGAATCAGCACTTTTCGAACGTCAAAATTACATAAGACAGTCCCCCAAAACGCCCGCCCTTCACCACTTCCTAGTGCTTTAGCTGAGGAGAAGAAGTGGCGCAACAAACTCCTCAGCAGCACAGCTGTCTGTTCAGTTAAATAAAAAAAATTAAAAAAAATATATATATTCTATACAACACTGTGCAAATTACATGCAAGTACTTTACGCAACACAAACATTAAATTAAATTAAATTATTTGCTATAAGTCAGCTAGCACACGCCAATATACTTAAAAAAAGAAGAAAAAAAAAAATCGAAAACTATACTCAAGCAGAATCAAAATACAATACTAAAAACGTAAGTAGAACTTTATACCTATATTAAAAGCCTCCAGTAATAAAGGGCGTGCCCACTTACATATAGCCGTAACTCGAAGTCACAATGATAAACTAGGACCATCGAAGTAAAAAAAAACGAGTTAAATTACTAATAACAAAACAATACCAAGGTCAGCAAGACGACCAGTCACCACAAGCAGCACCCGTTCACGAGCATAACGCAAAGATCAGCCATTACCCCCCTCGCCATATTTGAGGGAAGGAGGCAACCCGACCCCCGACGCTACCGCAAGCAGTGACATCTAAGGGAGCATGACGAACCTGCTGCCGGTTGCTCAGACAAGAATAATTATGATCAATTGTCGAGGTCACTAGCTAACTACATATTGCAATACCACTCATAAAAAAAACATTGTAATGAGTAGATTATGTCAATGATAAATAAAAATAAAATAAATTGACCTTTACAGTCAAAGAAAATAAATAATTATATGAACCCATATAACCTGTCAGTAGGTAAGCTAATTCTGGAGAAAGAACATAAACATTGTCTTAAGTTAAACACAGCGACCAACTATTCTTATCGTTTAAGTAATCGTTGATAGAATAGTATGCCTTTGAACAAAGGTTAGATTTTACTTTGGCTTTAAACGCATTGTAAGGCAAATCTAGCAAAGAAGAGGGTAGCTTGTTATAAAAGGATATACCAAGCCCAACAAATGAGTTATGAACCTTATGAAGCCGGTGAAATGGAGCACGTAATTTGTCCTTATTTCTGGTGTTAACATTGTGAATATCACTGTTTTTAGTGTATAAATGTATATTTTGTCTAATAGATGTTGGCGAAGATGAATTGTGATGCCACCGTGAGAATACCAATATGTTTAAAAAAATCTCTCAGAGAAATTCTGGCACCGAGCTGGTAAATAGCACGAACAGCTCGTTTCTGAAGAACAAATATATTTTGAATATCAGCGGCTTTGCCCCAGAGCAGAATACCGTATGACATAACGCTATGAAAATAACTAAAATAGACTAACCGAGCTGTATCAACGTCAGTGTATTGTCTTACTTTCCTGACGGCGTAGGCGGCTGAACTGAGCCTTCCCGCTAGGCTTGATATATGTGGGCCCCACTGAAGTTTGGCATCTACTGTTATACCCAGAAAAACTGCCGAGTCTACAGTTTTAAGCACTTCTTTATCTAAAACGATGTTGGGTCCTAGATTTCTAACATTCGGTAAGGCAAACTTTATACATTTCGTTTTCTTAGCATTTAGAACTAAGTTATTTATCGTAAACCAATCTGTAACCATTGAGAGTGCATTGTTTACGTCGTCAAAATTTTGTCTATTCCTGTCTACTTTAAAAATAAGAGAGGTGTCATCTGCAAACAGTTCCGCAAACACTTCCGCCGGGAGCTGGGACCCTATCAGAGGCCGGTGGGCCTCGAGGTCCTAAGCCGTCCGGTGGCCGGCGTCCTCCCCGTCGACGAGCAGGTGGTGGTGACATCGGAAGGGAAAATATTCGTAGCTCGAGCTCGACGCAACTGCCACAGCCGGTGTCACAGCACTCTCGATGGGGCTGGGTACCGACGGTGGCGGGATGGAGCTGAGCTATAACTATTTATATATATATAAGCTAGCACACAAGTAAGCTAGCGACGAGTCCGAAGGTAGTAGGCTTTCGCGGCGAGCTGCTGATCTCGTCAATATTTTAGTTTTAACTTTCATACGTTTCTTGTTGTTTATGTCGGAGGTGACATCTAGGCTGTCATGTCACCTCCGATTCCGCATTTTTTGATTAAATTCTGTACTCTGGTTCATTTTGGTAAGTCAATTATCTCTGGGTTATTGTTTTTAACGTTTGTTGTATGGTTCTTCAAAAAAACTGCGACTAATATGAATAAAAATGGAAATGAGTAAGAAAATATTTTTTATGACTTGTTGGCGTTAAAAGTGAGAATCATGCAAAAACTATCAAGCGTAGTTTTATGAAACCTTCCCAACACACACACACACACTTAAACTTTACACACATACACTTTAAAGACAATTTAATTATTTATCTTTTAATGTACAAGTTTTATTAAAATACCTGTTGTTTTGTGTATAACAAATAAATAATGCGTCTAATTTGGAACAGCGCGAGCGAACTCCTTGACGGGCGAGTCCTATTACTGGCTGTACGTACGACGCAACACATGAGCTCAGCACAGAACATGCAAGCTAACCACTCAAGGCCTTTGGCATCTATCTGCTCCTTAATGTAACAATGGCTAATTTCCAGACGGCCTGGATGGCAAGCAAGCTCGTCGCATAGGCGTCTCCGGACCCTTAGGCGAGTTGTTCGACCACGGAGTGGACTCGTACATCGTGTTCTTTATTCCCTACTCTATTATATCCATCTATGGAAGGGATCCGGTGTTCTCCGTGTCTTGTTTCAGGTAGGTACTGAATAATTAAATCAATTCATTCTTTTTTTCTTTATCGTGTGGTTAGTGACTGACCTGATGTCAGATTTTTTATGCTGCTCATGGGGCTCTGACTTGGCTTCACATGCCTTCGAGAAATATCTCTCAGGCATGCCGGCTTCCTCATGACGTTGTCCTTCACTGTTTTTTAAGCACGACGTGATAATTATACAATACTCACATGAATCCGAAAAGTCAGAAGGTGCGTGCCTTGGTTTCGAACTAGAGACTTATGACTTGGCAGTCCGACGGTCACACCACTAGGCAAACTAGCTTTCTAATAGAGGAACTATCTACCCATTGTAATCAGTCCATTAAACGAAGACTCAAACTTTTAAGTTACACCCATTTTTTTGTATCGTGGGTTAAAAAAAAAAGCCTTATCCAGATACACTGAGGGACGAGACAGGGCCTTCGTTTAAAACTTTGCTGAGATTTTAAGTTAGGTAGGTAGACATAAAAAATAGTAGAGATATCTACGGTCGCTAAATACCTTTTGCTATGAAAGTTTTATTTTTCAGGGGCTTTCTCATAATATTAAGTATTGTGATGAATTTCTACGTGAGTCACTGTGAGAAGTACAACACAGGGACTTTGTACCTGCCGTGGAGCTACGATCTGAGTATGTGGGTGAGTAGGTTTTCATTTTAAAGGTCTATTACCCCCTGCCACACTATGCTCCTCCCGCTGCAGCGATGTCGCCCTCTCTGTCGACACACTGCTCTACTCGCGCAATTTATCACGACGCTCCGCACTAGGTCGCTCGCCATTGCAACACAATGGACGTTGAAACTGTGGCAGCGTGCGCGCTATGCATGTATAGTAAATCTACATAATTATATCAATGTCATAAAATGAAATATACGTCATCGTCGTCGTCCTCACCAACAGAGATGGTGGATGACATCTATTCATAGCAGTAGAACGTGGTAGGTACAGACGCCAGCACATCAAGCTACTACAATCTGGTCAAATTTCTTTAATAGATTCTCAACTTTATCACTGTGTTTTCAGTTTCGCATAGCTTGACCTGCTGGCGTCTGTACTTACAAGTATGCAAATTATCTATAGGTATCTATACTAATAAATAAAATTGAAGTGTCTGTTTGTAATGTCAAAATAACAGCTTTTTACTAAATGCTTAAGAAAATATATACGGTACTTATAACGAAAAACCAATTTTTAAAATTTTTGTCTGTCTGTCTGTTTGCTCCGGTTAATCTCCGAAACGGCGGGACCGATTTTCACGGGACTTTCACTGACGGATAGCTGATGTTATAAGGAGTAACTTAGGCTACTTTTAATTCAGAAAAAGAATTAGGGTTCCGCGCAAAAAAATGAAACAGTGAACAAAATCCGATTCAAATAAAGAAGCATTGACGTAGCCGCGGGCAATATCAAGTTATAGATAAGAAAGGGGTTTAAAAATGCGCTCAATGCGGACTGCGTTCATATTGCTCGCCCACAAAAAACCGACAAAATAGGGAGCAGTGGGCATGACGAAGAGCATGACGTGCGGCATGACGAGTAATGTTGCCACGCTAAGTCTCGTCCTCCTTTCCTCGCTACTTCCCATGCCACGCGACGATTGTGTGCTAACTAATTTATAGATATATGGTTGTACATAATAAAGAGTATTCTACGCCTATAATATACAGGTTGACTTTGAAAACATGCGACAAAATTTAAGGGGGTGTTCTACCCATCAATACGAACAACTTTTACTATGGGACCAACTAAGAATTCGCAAAAAAAAATACCTTCCCATGTAAAAGCACATACCCGATTGGGCCATTTTGTATAAAAAGGTCGAAATTTTTTTGCGAATTCCGAGTTGGTCCCATAGTAAAAGTTATTCATATTGATGGGTAGAACACCCCCTTAAATTTTGTCGCATGTTTTAAAAATCACCCTGTATAATAATAATAGCAGCCTATTATTGTCTCAGACAGAGAAGGCACGAGCTTTAAAATCACCAAGCTTGCTCACGACGGGTTGGCGATTTCAGACTTATATTAACTATAACTCCAGCTTACCCCACGATGTTTTCCTTCACCGACGTCAGTAATGTCTAAGATAAACTCGGAAAGTACATATGAATTGAAAAAGTCACATTGGTACTGGCCCGGATTTGAACCCACAACCTCGTGTATGAGAGGCAAGGCCTTCACCACTAGGCCATCAGGACTGTATTTCTACACCTACAAGATGAAATTGAATTCATGGGCCATCGTTTTAAGGGGTCATTGTACTCATCATTATGAATAATTTTTACTGTAGTACCAAACCTGAAATCGCGATAAAAAATCGGTTGTTCGTATTTTGACGAGTTATGCGAACATTTGAAGTGGCGAACAGCTGACTTTTTTTCACGATTTCAATTTTAGTCCCATAGTAAAAGTTGTTCATAATGATGAGTACAATGACCCCTTAAAAGGATGCCCATGAATTGAATTATTTCGATCTTCTACCTATTTTTTGCAGTATATGCGAGTTACGTGATAACAAAACCATTTAATTTAGCTTGTTACAAAAACTTCTTAACTCAAACAAAAAAAAAAAAATTGTGAAACATTACCGAATACAGCCGTTGTTAATATGAGTTATGTTTGCTCAATGACGCCCTGTATATTTTTACTAGCGGAAAATAAGTGATATCGACGCTTGAAAAGCAATCCTCACTAAGCGACATGAGTCCTTAAAGTTAGTAAGATGAGATTTAAAGTTAGTGAGGGTTGCCTTTCAAGCTTCGATATATTTTATCTGCTGTTTGTATTCTTGATCTGTGAATGACATATCGCAGGACAATCTAGGAGGTTGACGGTTGCTTATCCGGACTTTCCTGTGTGTGCCTCAATAATTTAAGACCTCCAGCCAGGGTATAAAACTTGTAGCTCGCCGTCCGGTGAGGACCAGGCCCGGGTCGACGGCGCATTGTGTTCCACGCGCGCCTCAAAGAGATGTCGGCAAAAGATGGGGTCCAATAGGGCTGATGCCGCTGGGGTCACGGGTTGTTTGAAAAAGATACCGTGGCCCTGGCATAGGCAATTGAAGGAACACGGGTGGGTTGTAGTCAGTAAAAGTCTGACACGCCCTTCCGCTCCACCCAGAGCGGGAGAAGTTATTTGATGATTTCCCATCCACAAAAAAAAAAGGGTATAAAACTTAAAAAGTACCTAAGCGTCCACACGCTAAGGGCAGTCCCTGTGTGGTACGGACCTCGGCTTAGGGCGTTACTGGGGGAGGACAGGAAGGGCCAGCCTGGATCTGTTTAATTATATACTCACTATCTAATTTTGAATTGATTTATTTACTCTATGTCGATCTATTTGCGATGAAGTTAAACTCCACCCTCTCTATAGATGTCAGTGGCGTATCCTAGCGCCTACATCTCTGGCTCACGATCTATCCTATAAACCAAGATACGGAAGAACGAGTAATCTATTTACTTCTTTCTCTTTCTAGGTGTCTTCTGCCCTCTTCATAGTGGCCGGGGCGTACGGCCCAGGGTACTACAAACACTACATTTTCGGTGACGTCACGTTCACCCAGATGTTAGAAATTGTCATCCATGGTATGGGGATCATTACTACATACCCTGTTGCAGTTTACAATGTTTATTTGTGAGTATTTGCATCAACTTTGTTTCACATCTGTGGTTGTAAGAAACTATTATATATTTCCTGACCCCTATAATACTGACTAATATTATAAATGCGAAAGTGAGTTTGTTTGTTTGTTACGCTATCACGCTGAAACGGCTGCACGGATTTGGATGCAATTTGACTGATAGGTAGCCTTGAGACCTGGAGAAGGACATAGGTTACTTTTTATCCTGGATCGCAGACGAAGTCCCTGGTATATTTACCCCAAGTTAATAATAATAAAGGGGTTTAAGTATGTATTTATTTATAAGAAACAATTAATGATAGAGTCAAAATATATGGTCATTACCTTATTTCATTATTTCAGGTCCTACAAAGACCGTACCGGCAAGAGATATCCTATCCTAGAAGCGGCTAAGCCAATATTCTCGATGTTTGTTATGACAGCGGCTGTCATAATTTGGGCTGTCAAGTCTCCTAATGTCATAGAGCAGCATCCCAGAGCTTTCATCGCGATGTACGGTACCCTGTTTAGTAATATTTCGGTAAGTAAGAGGAATCTAAATTATTGTACTTTCACGTACAGACTAAAGTAAAATAATTTAGTTTTCTCAGGGGCTCACAAATGGAAACTCACGAAAGGTTAAAATTAATATTAGCCTCTCGCTGTTAAAATCAGCAAAGAACCAATCAACCAGTGAAAGATGCGCTCAAAAGTTTAGTTTTCAATAAAGTAGCCATTTTGTGATCGATTTTTCTGTAGTTACATAGGTACACAGTTTCAGTAGTTTCAAGGAATTATAGTTTTAATCAAGATTTATCTATCATCTACATAATATTTCTGGAATTACACTTGGTATTACATTTCAGCAAATTTTACTACTTACTATTTTATACGTCCTGGCGCGACGTGCTTGCTGCCTGTAGACGAGATTGGTGTCAAGGTATTGGCTCAGAATCGAGTTGAATGGAAAAAAGGAAAAGGAGGCCTTTGCTTTACATTGGGATAACATAGACTAATTATTATATTAATATTACTATGATCAGTGATCATAGTCAAGAGACAAATTCTATCTACCTGTGTAGATAACTGCAGTGGCAGGTTCGGCCAAAGATAGATGAGTCAGTTACAGAAATCGGAAACCGCTGTAAATGCCAATGTCAAAATACATTCTGTTGGCTGTGTTACAAAAGTGAGACATAAAACAATAGTATTCTCGTTTTCCTTTCTTTAAATAACGTGATCTATTAACAAGACATGACTATAATACTGAAAATAAATTAAAAATCTATAAGGGGATCCGTCAGCGTAGCCCGCGAAATTCAAAATTTCCTTCATTTTTTTGCAAATTGCAGCACTGTTTTAATACAGACAGGTGCGACGCTACTCCGGTAAAACAGTTTCCATGAAGTTTTTATAGAAATTGGTCCACCAGAATCGCGTCGAGGCGCCGCCGCCGTCGCGTCGCGTCGCGCCTTTCTGTGGGAGCCTTTACGTTGTATGTTGATCGTAATTCAATTTGCAGCAATAACTACACTTAATTATAAATTATTTAATGGCCTGCGCACACTGGCGGATGGGATGGCAGAGGATTTTAAATTTATAAATTGAATTTAATAGTTACCCAATCGAAATAAGGAATATATTTCAATGTTCGGTGATCGACCTTGGAACATCGCAGTTTTCTCTGGAGCATCGAAGAGCATGCTGGAGGATACCGCGGCGGGAGGCGGCGGTATGCGCCGGTATGCGCCGGCAAGCGCTAGCCAACCGATGGGCCGGCGGTGCAGTCGCGCGGCGGATTGATACCTACGTGTCCGTTCTTTTTCTTCCGCGAAAATTGATATTAACACTAAATCCCAATCCAATATTATGAAATGAAACCCACAATGCACTCTTTTAAATGCAACTTTTCGACTGCGTAGTCGCTAGTGGAATAATGAAATCCCGGCGAGCGGTGGCTACTCGGCGAACGCTCGCGGCATCGCAGAGGATTTTTCTTGTCAATGTGCGCTGGCGGATAGAGGAATCCTCCTCGGTGTTTTCTCCTGCCGTCCGCCAGTGTGCCCCGGCCTTATGTCATTATATTTGATGGAACTAAGACTATTAAATTTCGTGAAAATATGACGACTCAAATTAAATTAATAAGCAAATTATGTACCTACAACATAACAAGATTTGTTGAACTAGACTTGAAACTAGTCGCGTCGTGCGGACGACTATTTTTACCAGACATCAGCGCGATAGCATAGACAGAGTTATATTTTACTGCAGTAAACAAGTTAAACTACTTGTAACTAGAAATTGTCATTTATAGTTTTACTCTGGAAATCCTTTTATACCCGATGGACTGTCTGCCTGTGGAGATGATATGGCCAGAAAGGGAGTGACTACCGAGATAACGACTAATAGAGAAGTATGGAAGAAAAAAACATGTTGCGCCGACCCCAAATAAATGGGGTAAGGGCAGGAGAATGATGATATTTCTAAATACAGTATCAAATAATCTGGAAATATATGTAGGATGTTAATTTGGAACGCACCATAATTTTCTTAAAAATATGAGTGTGAACGCAGCAATGAGTGAATGAGAGGGAAGGGGAGAGGGCGAGCTAAAGGAAGACGATTAAGACGACTCCAATGTTAAGGTGTTTTTTTTAATATTAAAAGAAGTTTTCAAGACGTGAAGATTTTTTATTTCGGTCATCCAAAACTCCCTACATATATGTATAGCAGTGGACAGCAGGGGGCAATTCCAGTATTTTTACGAACGTTCGCATTTTAAGCTAAGTCTCAATCTGTCAAAAACTTCTACTTTTTTATTTATTAAAATGCACAAGTAAAAAAAGAAATACTGTACTGTAAGGCGGACTTAGTGACTCAGGCTTTTTCTACCACTCAACCTTAGGGTGATGCAAGACAAAAAAGACAAAACATGGTAGGTAGGTACAACGTACAGGATATACAGCTTGGAAATAACTTGAAAATACAAGAATAAATACGAATACATAGATACATACATATAAACTAAATAAACTTTGTCAGGACAAATAACGATCGGTAGAGGAGAAAACGACTCCAGCAAACCAGCGCTGGGATATTCTAATTTACCTACATTGTAGACAAGTTTTTGATATTGATTGCGATTTGAATTTTAATGTTTTTATGCCTTTCTGATAATAAATTTTATGACAATCAACTTGCACTCGGATAGTTTTTTCTAACTCGTCTCTGGTCAACGATTCGCGTAAAGACAACGGCTTTATGTGACCCTTCTTTTCACTGTCCAGCGTAAAGTCCAGATTGTTTCAAATTACTTAACATGTAGTTGGAGTGAAATTCCGGAGCCTTCCTTTGATTTAGTTTAAATATGGATATTCCGACGCGATCGAGTGATAACCATTGAAAATATTGGTGTAAGAAGGTTTACTTATTGACACATATAAAAATCTTTCATCACTAAGGGCTGTGTTCACCAACTTTTAAAACGGCTGTTTAGATATTTAATCAGTTCTTTCCTTAGGAAGTTTGACATAAACCAACTGTTTAAATACCTAACCAGCACTTTGAATGTTGGTGAACACAGCACTAAGGTCGGAGTTCACCGACTTTAAAACAGCTGTTTAGATTTTTAATCAGTTCTTTCCTTAGGAAATTTGACATAAACCAACTGTTTAAATACCTAACCTGTGGTTTGAATGTTGGTGAACACAGGCCTAAGGGTCGGTTTTTGACCCGTAGTTAACTCAACCAATGATGGTTAAAAATAGTAACTAATGGTTGAATTTTGGATAAATGTGAAAGGCCTGATGAATGAGTTATGCCATTAGTTACTATTTTTTAGTAAGAATGAGATAACATGCATATATTCATGTTTAGTCTTACTGTGTTTAACCATTGGTTGAGTTAACTACGGATCAAAAAACCGGCCCTTAATAATAGCTTTAAATATTCAATGAGATTCTGCCAAAACACGTTCTTATTTCTACAAATTAATAAGTACACTATGCAACATCTATCATTTATGTTATTGCTATCACTGAAGTATTTATCTATTAATCTGCCACACTAGAAACGGTGTTAAAAAAAATTGTCTGATTAAAAGAACAACAACTGCAAAAAATAATCATAAAAATCTTAGGCCTGATAATCGAATTGTATAAACTCTAGTGTTTTGATGCATTTTCTGGATAAGACCCAGCATGCTTCCCTGTAACACCCCAACCGAAAGCCACTTAAATACCTGATATCTTCGAGTTATTAAAATCGATATTATATGGTACAGTTTTTTGAGATAAAAACTAATTATATTTTCCACAGTGCCGTCTGATAATCGCTGAAATGAGCCACAGTAGATGTGAGTTACTGTCTTGGATGACTTGGCCACTTCTAGCAGGGATGGTGACATCGCTGTATCAGCCGCAATTGGAGTCCGTCATTCTACACACACTGTTGATTCTGTTTGTCATGACGCACCTGCACTATGGGATTTGTGTGGTAAGTCTGTATTGGGATGTCGGTGACGTTGACTGGGGAGTTGCTTCACTTATTTTTCCCATCTAAAGGATGTGATGAAGGGCGGGCGTTTTGTGTAATGTCGACGTTAAAGAAGTGTTGACTCAGCCTCTTTGGGTAAAACGATTTTTGATTATGAGACACAATTTAATGACCATACTGCATTACTTGATTAAGTGACCCCCTTAACCTTATAAGGTAGGGCAGAAACAAAATTTGTAGTTTACTAGTCCAACTTTAAGGTCGATTTTATCAATCAACACAGGCACTGTACAAATTTCATGTCTGTCCTATAAAGGGTATACTTAATAGGTATCAAAGTTTTAAGCTAGGTTTGATAGATAGAAAGTGATGATGACTTTGTTAGTTAATAATAATGAACAGTTTATAACTTGTATAAATATGAATGAAAGAAAACAGTTGAAGATTTTAGTGTTAATTTTATTATTGTTGTCTTAGGTCCGGCAGATCTGCAATCATCTTAAAATAAGCTGCTTTACAGTGCCAAAAGAGAAGAGAAAATAAATATTAATGTATAAACTCAAATACTTAATAGCTTAAATATAAAAAAAGTGTTGTTTTTCCTATTTAGTACTTCGTAAGAATAAAGTGGTTTTTGTTCCAAAAATTGTATGATTATAAGATAAGAAAGATTATACCAACCTGCCTCCCGATCCATCCTGTTAAAAGAGCACCAGGTACGGAGCAGAATATGACACCGCGACACAATCTAATTCACAAAATAATACGTAATTCAATACTGAATAGCAAAAAAAATGAGCAATCCGACGTCGTTGTGCGAAAAGCTGCGCAACCTCCTCCGTATGTGAAAGAGAGACGACAATACACAGTCGATCGTTTGCGTAGCTCCGTCTTTAAATTATACGTTCTCATAGCCTTGTAGCGCGCTGGGAGTTTCGTCAAATGTCGGATAGCGCGCTACGTGTGGCTGCAATTTCGCCGTTATGATGTATGGTGGTAAGTTTATTTTAAATTGGTCCAAGTTTAGAGTTGGTACGTTTCAAATCCGATACGAAATTTAGTAATGGGGGGTGCGCGACATGGACACCGAAGTCAGGGTTTAGAATTTCAGTACAGCTTCGGATAGCCGCGAAGCGCTGCTTTGTTAGATCTCCAATTGTTTACAGATCCGATTTTTTTTTAATATCCCCCGCGACTATTATCGCTTATATGAAATATAGGAACCGGATTTATTAAAGAAACCAGATTCTTAGTTAGAAACTTTCACAAAAGCGCACTAAACGACGCAACAGTATAGTATTACAAAGAGCAAAAAATAAAAACTTGTGACTTGTGAACTTTTGAGTGTTTGAAGTGAGTGAAATAAATTAAAAATTAAATAAAACAGTGAAATGAACGAAGATATATAAAATTAATATTAGGTAAGTGTTGTGTTTGGTAAAGAGAAATTAACAGAATATAATAAAATCTTGTGGTGGTGTGGCAAATTGGCATGATATTTTTTTAATAAAAATAAAACAAAAACGCATGCTGGATGATGTTTTGAGTAAAGGAGATAGATTTTGAATAAAACTGAATGTTTTTTGCGAAGGAGACATGTTGCAAATTGAAGAGGTAAATATTTTCTGGAAACTTTTAGCATTCTTATTTTTCCTATGCGTAGTTACCGAATGTACTTATTTTTAACCTTTGACCTAAGATTAAACTTTACAATATCCAAGATAATAATGAAATACCGCATACTTAATGGATAATCCATGGTAAAATTAAAGTATTAGCTGATTTTCACGAACGACGGCACGTTTCAATTTGAAAACTGTATGTTTCATAGAATAATCTGTTTATTATAATCTCTCCGTGAGATATTTCACTTAATACTATGATTCACTGTGCTTTTAGTAAATACTGGTAGGTATGCAAAACCAAAATAAAAAAAAAGTAATATTTGCATATATACCTAATTATATTTGACATTTTGGTATTAGATTTTGTAATCAATTTGAGTTAAATAGATAAAAAAATATTGATATACAACATTGCACAAAGCAAAGCAAAAAGGTGCCTTCGTCGTCACCCCAGACAACGTGAAACATAAATATGATCAAAATTTTAATAAAACATATTCCAGTTTAAGATTAGATCTAAATAGATTAGCTTTGTTTAGTTTAATAAAATCCTTCGACCTAGACTAGAGTCAAGAGCAAACCCAACTCAAATAAAAAATAAATAGATACTTACTAATATTCAATAAAATAGATATATTTAACGCAATAATTAATTATATATCTATATTATTTGATGTTGAATGAATTGGAGTTGAAGTTAACGTTATCATTGGAATTTCCCAGTTGTAAGAAAACGTTAGATTTTGAAAAATTTGAGCGAAGAGACAAACCTATAAAAATAAAAGTTGAGAAAAGTTGTCTTTTAAATAAATGTATAAATAATTATCCAGAGGACATATTTCAATTTCTTATAAGAATTTAGGTATTCAAGTACTACCTTAAGTATTTCCTAGTTACTCTTATTTTGTAATGATTTGGTCTTCCGTTGCAAATATACTATTATATCTCCCGTTGCAAATAATTATTCTTATTTTAACAATGGCTTATTAAATATTTCACTCCCTACTTCTAAGACTCCTTTCCACTTTTCATTTCATTGCTTTCTAACAATACGCGTCCTGTACATCCAAGGATGTACCCAAACCAAGGACCAAGGTCCTAAGTAATTCTGACTTTCATTACGTGAAAAATATCACTATTATAAGCCCGTATCGTCCCACAGCTGGGCTAATGCTTCCCTAGTCTTCTTCCACTCTTCTCTATCTAGAGCTACTAAGGACCAGCCATTATTGAGTAAAACTTATATTATATTATATTTTAATTCATAATAAAACCTTATTAGGGATTCTCACTTTTATTCACTCTCTTTTATGTTATGACTTTCTCAGGAAGATACGCAGTTATTAAAAGTTTAGATTCTTCTTTATCCTTATCCATATGGACATCGTCGTGTTATCAGATGCAATGATCTCTGAAACGATGACATTTTTAAGCAAACAGATTGTTATTGGGATTAAAATCGTAAAAACAAATGCCTAAAGCTAGTTTTTTATTTCTTGTTTGGTTTAACTGCATAATCGGTACAGCATTCTTTTGAGATTTATGTCGTATATTAATTTCAAGCTAGTTCCAATATGAGTTATACGTCGTCATCTCAATTATATACTTGGTTCTTGATCACATATATTATATAATTTGCCTTAATTCCAACAACTAAAAACCTCATTCACGTCCGTCGTCAATCTTACAAGAATTTATCCTTCTGGATAAAATCGCCCGGTACTTAAATCAATGTTCAACAGCTTTTCCTCCTAAAGATAAAGAAGAAGAAATACTGCAAACTAAGAAACCGCTACAAGCTAAATCAGTTGAAGACCAAGGAATTAAAGATAAGAAATGAAATGAATAATTTTGTTAACATAATTCACATTTGGTTAATTAAACATCACCTAATGGTCCCACTGATAAAACAAAGGCCGTTTTGAGTCTAGTCTAGGCCGTCCGACCTAGACTAGTCAAGAGCAAACCCATTATAAATTAAAAAAAGGCCTTTTAAGATAAAGTTCAAGGAAAATTGGGAAGCTAAAAACTGTTAATAGCAAAAAATTTTGAAGAAAAAGTCCATAAAAAATATTAAAGTAATAATTTGATTGATATAAAGACCTGCGGGGTAATTGCGTAAAACACATAAACTGAAAATTGATCGCACTTTCTTTCATTTTGACGGTTCATCGACGTTCATACGTTTTTTACGTTGTTTAGCAGACGAATTTTTCAAACCTATAAATAAAGCAATGGTTTGGGAATTTCCTTCAAAACCCTTGAATTGTGATTGAAAGTGTTTTACGCAATTAGGATGCCGTATGAAAAAAATCACCCTACAACTAGGTATTCCGTTAACACGTTCTAACAATTAAAGCAGAAGAAAAACTACAATTTCAGATGTAACTTAATAGATTAAAAGCAACTAGATGTAATAGATGTAAAAAGTCAGTAAATACTCGTAGATAACGCTTGGGGAGGCCTACATAAAAATAAAATATTACAATATGGAGATAACGTTGGTCTCAAAATAAAATTAAAAATTGGCGACAGTTAATTAAGTTAGCCTTTTCGAGATTGCAAAACTAAAAATACAAAAATATATCGAGCAGGGGACGTCTTTCGGCTGGAATCAGTATGCGTTCACTGGCTGAAATGATGACGATAATGGTGAAAACGATAAAGTCAATGATTTGTTTAGCATAATCACTAAGATAATAAAGAACGATGGGCCCGTCCGTCGGCTCTTTATTACTCACTTCCTTTAAGTCGTTATGATTTATATTCTGATTAATATTTAGGGTTGGTGCTGTAAACAAACGTGTTAATTTTAATGCTATTGTCTTGTTGAATTATTGTTAGTGCTTGGTGATGAAATATTAGAAGGAAGGTTTGATGCAAGTACATAATTGTATGGGCAAGGCAGAAGGAGCAATGGTGCTTTCTTGCGATAGTGAAATTGTGCAATAAATTAGAAATCTGGTTTAATTCTTCGTAAGGTAAATGCAGCTATTAACGACCCATCGAAAATCCGCAGCTATTACCGATCTATTTCAATAATTTGCAATTTTTACGCTACTGGAACGATTTACGACAAAACACGCATGTTTGTTTATTGAGCATCGCAAAAACTTACGTTAGTGTGCGTGGCATCTCGGGAAAGAGAGAAAATTCCTTAGTTTCTGTGACGTGAACTCGCCGTCCGTGTGGTAAAATTCTTTGTTCCTACAGGTAAGCACATCTAATTTTTGCTTAAGACTTTTTACAGAAATATACGAAAGCCGCACTTGTTTTGTATTATTAAACGTGTTCATTTAGTGTAAATTCTTCATTTCGTATAGCATTTCATAAAATTTAAGTAATTTAGTAGGATAAAACTTGAAATTTAAATACAGCGTTAAAAGCTTCAATGATTTTAATAGTGACAGCTATTGCCAATCCATGTGTCGGTAATTGCCTAGCACATTATATTTAGTTTTAACTCTTTCCAGTCGATATGTTACAATAAAACAATTATTTTAATATGTCATTTTAGTCTCAAATAATCAGCCTTTGTTACACACAATTAGTGTATTTTGTCTAGTTCACTCGTTTTACCGTTTTAAGTTTACTGCTTATTATAAAATTATTCATTAATTGTCATTCTAAAGGAAAATTATTAAATTATCTTTCTTTGTATCACAATGTGTGCTTTCATTACACCTAAATGATTTCTAAACTAATATTCTCCAGTATCTGTTGTTATTGCTCGACTTCGCTCTGGATCTTAGGTCCATATTCCTCGACAATAATGTCTCTGTCAAACAGCATACACAAGGGTGGCTTTCCTTATGAAAAGTGGTATGAAAGTGATAAGGACTTGATGTAAGCCGACATGCCTTTCTTAATCCATACTAATTTCCTTCACGAAACCACATTTGTACAATCTATATACCTATTCTCCTCGTTTCTTATACTCGGTAAGAGCTTCATAGCCATTCCCATGGGTCGGTAATACGAACAATCGACTTGTCGTCCACTTATATTTTTTTTATTTTATGAAAATGTTTTATTTTAGGGCATTTAAGGTAATAAATACCTATAACTAGACAATCAAGAGTTTCATATAAAAATAACACACTGGGTGTGAAAGCAATCACCTCTCTTAATAATTATCATCGATTTTAAAATTATTTTAACAGGATCCGTAATAGGTGCGTTTACCTTAGTCCTTAAAACCAAGATAATAATAATAATAATAATAATAATAATAATAATAATATTCCACAACTATCACACAACGCCGTCTAGCCTCAAGCTAAGCAGAGCTTGTGTTATGAGTACTAGACAACTGATAAACATACTTATATATTTCTAAATACATACATATATAGATAAATTACACCCAGACACAGAACAAATGATCATGCTCATCACACAAACATTTGTCCTGGGTGGGAATCGAACCCACGACCTCCGGCATAGCAGTCAGGGCCACTAACCACTAGACCAACAGGCCAGTTGCTTCTGATTCTCATCATTATTCAACCATAATGATGAGAATCAGAAGCACAAGATTTGACAAGACACAGGTACAGCACAAAGGTCGTGCCAAAGTTAAAATTCAAGGAATTGGAACTTGAACGACTTTTAAAGGATTTAAAATTATGTTAAGTATTCTAATTATATAAAGCGTCAACTAAATGGTTAGTCTCTTGAATTGTGACACCAAAAATTAGTTATTGTTGAATGGCTTCTCATGATTTCCAAGAGGAAAAAGACAACTACTATTACCGGTATCGTACACATAACTCTATCCTTTTACTATTACTACTTGTGATCTAAAGACCTCGACAGCTGTTCCTACCATATTCTAAATGATGTCAAGCTCTTTTAAGTAGTATTCAATACTATCCCAGACATTAACACTTGTTTTCTAAAAACAAAAATCATTTCTCCTTACAGTCAGGCCCACATTTCACCAAGGACCTAATTTAAACTAGAAGATTCGTTAAACATCTTCTATAACAACTGCCTACAAAACAGTTTCGCATCGAGATTCACCCTTAAACAATATAATAGAATTGAGGCAGTTGTCTCACCGCCGGCGAGGAAGCGACTAACTATCGGATATTTTCTCGCTCAAGAGACGTACTATAGATATACATTCCGTGTAAACAAAAGAGGTGTATATATCGCTGACTGTTGAGAGAGGTGTGTGTACCGCGCGCGCGAGTACTCGTTTGTCGCAGCGACAAGAGCTATCAAAGAGATTACTCGCTCAGCGACCCTCGCTTGGCGGGCAGAGCACTCGCCGAGAGACTCACGTTTGGTACATACGCATAACAGCGAGTAATCGCTTGTCACAGTCGTCGTTCGCTCTCTGCTCGTTGCTCGCCAACTCGTTTCTAATTTATAGCTCTACTCTGGCTTCTCGCTCATCGTTGGCGGTGGGACAAATGGCTGAAGAACGATCATCGTTCTTGAATACGTCCATAAAAAAGAATTTCTTCCTTAACACCATTACAATGAACATAGCAAAAAATATCTCTTAAAATTGTCACGGCATATGTTTATGAAATACCAACGCATGTATTTTGGAAACCACTGGTAGTTGGTGTAAAAACTAAAGCAATCACGATTCATAAACATAATGCGTTCGTTCAGTTTACGTTCAGGTCATTGGGAAATAGTTGATCAAGTAAAACTTGGGTGAGAATTCATTATTGTGTATAAAACTGCTTGCTTGCTACTACAAGCCTTCCGTGTGGGGACTGGCGACTGGCGACTGAGGGATTATTTCAGGTAGAATGTTACGGAGATAACATTATATGGACGGCAGATGTTTGCTTTCAAATGAACTGCCAGACAAACAGAGACTGGTCAAATCATTAGTATAGTGGCAAAATGTGGATGAGAATGGTTAGGCTGGCACTACGCTAGATGACTTTCATTGAATATTACTACACTCTATTCAATATTTATTTACAACAGTAATTGAAAATCAATGATGGAATCATTTAGAGTCCCCATTTACGTATTATAAGTTTGGCACATGAGGACTTTAAATGATTTATTTCTCTTCAGCTTTTCTTTCTAATTTTCTATTGGTATTCAAAAGTTCTTCAATAATAGTCACGCGCACTTTTGAGAAAATTGTATTGTTTGATTGGAGGAGCTCGTGGCTAAATAATAACAGCCGCACAGGTCGATCCATCAGGTTAAGCTACGCTTGCCGGGGTTGGTCTGTGGATGGGTGACCATCTTTTCATACCGAGACTCCTCCGTGCCTCGGAAAGCACTTTAAGCCGTTGGTCCCGGCTGTCATTCGAGGATCTTTGACAGTCGTTACGGGTCGTCATAAGCCCGAAAGTCTGACAACCAGTCTTACCGAGGGGTATCGTATTACCCAGTAAGTGGGTTGTGGAGGTCAGAAAGGCAGTCGCTCCATGTAAAATACTGGTATTCAGCTGCATCCGGTTAGACTGGAAGCCGACCCCACCCTAGTTGGGAAAAGGCTAGGCAGAATGAAAATATTGTTTGATTGGCTTTGTTCATGCGGGTGCCTAAATTTCGATCTCCCAAACTTGGTCCTTCCATCAGTATTTCCCCAAATGAGCAGGGAATCATCAGCATCAAGAACCATTTCATAATCCTGTCTTTTTGCCCAAGTGTGTGGCATAATAACCTTTCGATTCATTGATTTTTTTTATACAATTTATATTAAAATATTAAAACAAAGGCAAGTGGCCCGACGATGCGTGGCGGTGGCTGAGGTTCTGCGAATCCTATGGCTCTGGTTCGACCAAGTCGGGATTATTTAGCTTAGTCAAGCGTGGTTTAGGGATGGGGCGTGTTGAACCGCCGATATCGATGTGTGAGGTCGATAGTTATGATATGATGTTGTGACAGTAATGTGATATCTTTCTCTTACGTTCACAGTGTATGGTTATCTCCAAATATTGTGAACATTCTTCATAGGAAGGTTGCATTCTGTTTCAAATTCTAACTAGCCGTCTAGTTAATTCAAGACTTACTAAAACTGAGCCGGTGTCGCATTTTTTATTAGGTATATTATCAAAAAAAAAACCATAGAGGAAACGTAATACGGCCTTTGCTACGCCTATTGTTAAATATATAAGCTATTTTTTATTTTGGATACTGTCGTCAACCGCGACAGAAATATAAGTAAATTAAAAAATTATTTTTATTTCGTCATATCTTTATAGTTAATTTTTTTTAATGCCTACCGGTCTCCAAAAATATAGCTATAACATTATTTTAATAAATCCACACATATTTATCTGGTTAACAAGCGTAAAAATATCTTCATAGGCAGGACAATAAATCAAGTTTTAATGACAGACATTTTGTAAAATAAAAGAATAACCACGGTGTTAGTAACGCTTATAGTTAGAAATACGTATTCATTTCTTTACACATTTTACGAGTAACGGACGAAATCAAACTGATAACTTAAAGATTTTGGAATCAAGTGAGCACATTTCCTATATTTCAACAAACAAACAATTTTAAGATGATATTAAAATATAAATTTTTAAGGTTCCGTACCTCAAAAGGAAAAAACGGAACCCTTCTAGGATCACTCGTGTGTCTGTCTGTCCGTGTGTCACAGCCAATTTGCTTCGAATCTAATGGACCGATTAAGTTGAAATTTGGTACACTTATGTATTTCTGTGGCCTAAACACGGACGTGTAACGTAAATAAATGAATTTTGAATATGGGAGTAAATTTTGGGGGCGAGCAAGAAAATTTAAAAAAAGTTTTGTAAACCGTGTGATATATGAAATGGAAAAAAAATTGAGATCCTCACAGTAAGCCCTTTTCTGTGAGGATCTCAAATATTTTCTTTTTTATCATTTTAAAATAAATCATTTTAAAGTTATTTAAGAAAATAGACGAAAATTGACCATTGAGCTTAAAATTTTGACAAAAATACAGAAAATAGTTAAATACCTATAGATTACCTACAGGAAAAGATTCATCCCAACTACGGAACCCTTTATTGTGCGTAGTCCGACACGCACTTGGCCGGTTTTTAACTCTCCCAACACATTTCGTGGCAATTCATCGACAAGACAACATTATCGATAGTGTGTATCCGCACATCGCTAATGTCTCGTGCCGTAAAAAGAGGACAGTGCACACTTCATTAATAAAAGGTTAAATAATGTGGAGGACGTCGTTTTGGCGTGCACATCGCCTCGCCTGCTCGGTGGTGTTCGGTTACATTCGGGGAGGATCGCCACTCCAGCTTAAGAGGACAGTGGAGGACCTAATGCACGACAATTGTGGAGACACATTTGGTGGATAGTTTTGAAGCCAGGGGTGAACTGTCCAGCTCCATTGGATTTTCTATCTCGGGAAATGATTTTACCAATTTTAGCTTTTTTGTTAGCAAGTTCGCGAGGTTTTGGATTTAGATTGGAACTAAACATAAAATAATTAGCGCTTGATTTCTAATCCGGGTTACCTTTGCTATCCGGTGGAAGGCAAAAATTGATCTCGGTTCGACTAATCTACGAAAAGATCATTCTACGTTCATAAGTTGAATTTTTACCTGCAGCTCTTGCGATGCGTAGCCTCAAACAAAACTTTTCGTAAAATATTTCTCGTTACGCGATGTCCCTAAAACTACGCTAATAGAATCATCAATATCCTAACACAATAAGAAGTAACCAACAAGCCACTATCCAAACATTAGAAATTAAACCGAAAAGCGATTTAGCAAACGCTCGGCCGCGTTCGTTCCTTCGCTTTTTTTTAATATGGAATTCGTGCTCACAACACCCGCATTGTATGCGCGTACGGCCCTGGCACTTCCAAGAATGATTTCGTTGAGAGAACGAGACACAACTACAAAAACGACACCAGCAAGAAAGAGACAGGATATATTAATTTTATTTTTCTTTTGGTTAATCTCCAGGCCACATGTGGCGATTGTTCTTGGACCTTATGGTCATTCTTTCTGATGGCCCGTCTCTTTTATTTTGTCGTACGTTAAAGGATATGGTTACTGAACTTTCTGGGGTGTTATTTTAATTAATATGTTGTACCTCACTTGTTTATGTTCAGGTTAGATGTGATTTGTCTCTGAATATTCTGATGGTGAAGATACGAGATGGTTTATGGGTGACATTTATGGTTTTTATTCCAACACCAAGTATGGCATGTGAAGCAATTAGCCGCGGATTTGAGATGACCCATTCATTAGAAATATTAAAATGCTCTTATCGCCTGAAGACGTGTTTGGAATTCCATAGCTTTGGGTTTTAGATCATATTCATTTCTGCCGTAAGCATAACAATAATATGTAACAAGTTGTTGAATCAGAAGCTGTTCCTTCTCGTACTGACCCGTCCGCGTTAAAGCGATATGTAAAAAGCTAACTGAGCGGTAATAAGAAAGTGACAGAGTCAATTACATCCACATGCGAAAAAAAGGGAACGCAACAATGCGCTGGAACCAAAATAAAAGCGCTAAACCTAATAAAAATCGTTTAAAAATAAATTAAGCTATCTTCTACCAAAATTTTTTTTTGTCAGAGTTTTCAATTACATAATACACACATTTTGAATGCAATTTTGCAATGAAATTACTTAGGATTTTAGAATTACAGAAAAAAATATAAAAAAGTAGAGGTCTTTTCGGAATTAAATTCTATCGAGGAAATTTAACCCAATCGTGTTTTCCTTCAGTCAGAGTATTGATCAAATATTAAATCCAAAAACTAAATCCATACATTCTGTAATAGCGAAATAAATGGTTACGAAAAAGCCCCCAACTTATTTTGGTATTGCCAATTAACAATGAGAAGTCCACGGTTCTTACCATTGACTTAAGTTTTTATATCAACGGTTCTCTCGTAAGCTCTTGAAATTATGAACATTCATAGAGCAACTGTTTACTTTCTGAAATGGTTTAAGAAGTTACTGATTCTGTCTCAAACGAAAAGATAGTCGAGTAACTGTTGCATATAATGGGAAAAGACTTACACCGGCCACACACCTGAGCAGCAAGCAGCAAGCGTACAGTAAACAATAGACTATTTGCTTTTCAATATTTGGCACTTGAAGGATTTGTGGCGTAAATACGCACACCTCTTACAGCATTTGCTGTATACTTGCTGCCTGCTGCTCAGGTGTGCGGCCTGGCATATACTTACTTCTTTAAATTCCTATATTATTTTTCATAATATAAACCCCATCTATTTGAACTCTCCATATGAACGTTCTGTTGTCACTAACTGGCGGTTACCACATATAACAGTTTAACTATGAATTATTACTTGTTCAAAGTGAACGGATGTTGTTTCGGTCTTCGGCATTTAACGTAACAATACCACAGTTATTTTGTGATTAATCATTATTATTAAACGTTTTTATTAATTACTCAGTTCCGGTCTAGATTGTGACGACTTGAATTTAAAGTTGAAGGGGTTCTAGAATGTGGCCTTGCGGCAGTACCTTGTTTATGTTACGAGTAATCCTAAATCATGAAATATTAAAAGGTTTAAGGATGAGAGAAGATACAACATAAAAGATTAGCTGAACACCTCTTCAAGAATCTAATAGGGAGAAGAATGTTAGTAAATACTCTAAAAGTGTTCATATTAAATTGTCAGTATCGTTTCAAAGAGCCAAATCTGATTATTCAAATCTTTAATTCGTTCAAAGTACTAAAAATGTCAAAGAAAAGTTCGGTAAACTGGGGTTACTTTGATACCACGGGGTTACTTTGTTAACATTTTTCGACATATGAAAAACATATTTTAATAATATCTACAAAGCCATATTAAAAAGAAACTATCAGAAGTGCCAACTATTGATAGTTTCTTTTTGGCGTTGTACATTATATGTTATAAAAATAAGTTTCAATCTGTCAAAAGTTGTTATCAAAGTAACCCCGTAGTATCAAAGTAACCCCAGTTTACGGTTCTCTTTTTCCTTTTTACAACCAAGATCCTTTAAATTCAATCAAATATCAATCATCCGTATAACAACCTAAACTTACCAGTGCAACAAGCAATATTTATGATCCTCTCAAATCGCTATACAAAAACCATGTTTCTTTTTTTTTCTACCATCCATTTGTCCCATACATTCAACTATACAAATTATAAATTCATACAATGTACTAGGCTCCCAAAAATGTGTAAGAGGTCGAGTCTTCAACGGTGATAAAGATCTGGGTCCCTTTCAACATGGCTAGTTATCGTCGCATCTGATGCATAGTATGGAAACTTTTTTGTAGACATGCCTCTTATACTCGTATCTTGATCTATTTTATAAGCAAGTTGGGATTAGATTTGGATTAGTGTTGAATTAGCTAGTTGTATTAAATGTATTTTAGGAATATAATTTTGTAGTTTGATGACAGTTTTATTGTCAGTTTCAAGACAGCTTTTGTAGTAGACCTCGAAATACGCAATCGTTTGAGTACACAACAAAGATTTAAATTGACTTGATTTAGTGCAATCACAAATCATAATTCTGCCTCACGTGGGTGGGAGGTTGGAAAATCATGCAATAGCTATGATTCAGAATAATTCAAGAATGTGATTGTTCTAAACTTGTGCGGATATTATTCAGGACCAACATTGCTTCATTATACATGGCGAACTCAAACTCCCTTAGGTAATTTAGCTCCCTCAATTTTAATAGGAACTTAGTTATTTAGTTGGTTAGAACCATTTTGGTCCTTTTTGGCGTAAAGTCATCAACCGCTTTCATTCCTATCTAGCAGACTGCTATATTTTTGTCAACCATCTCTAAACTACTTTTTATCCGATGAAAAAAAGGAGGAGGTTCTCAATTCGACACGTATATATATTTTTTTTATGTATGACCTCGCGTAACTTTTTATAGAGTAGTCCGATTTGAAAGATTTTTATTTTATTCGGGAGGGTATTCCTTGAAGTTGGTCCCATGTAAAATTTATTAACTTTGCTTGGGTAGTTTTTGAGTTAGCTTCAATAATTCGTATTCTTCTCACTTTTTATGTGGATGATGTTGTAATTTATTTTGCAGGTATTCGAATTTGTGTGGGGTATGTACCACAACTAAAAAGTGAAAAATAAAAACTTTTTTTACAATAAGAAAAAACAACCGACTTCCAAAAAAACAACTTTAATTTCGGAAGTCGGTGGCAAAAAATGAAAATACGAAACCAAAGACACCGACTTCCGAAATTAGAGTTATTTTTCACTTTGTACTGTTTTTATGGAAGTCGATTGTTTTTTTTTTTTTTTGTTAAAAGTGTTTTTCTTTTTACAACAAAACAATAGTCACGTACACTCATATATTATTTCAGATATGTACTCGTAACACTACCCAAAACGTACCAAAGGATCACGTATCATAGAAAGCCGCCATAACTTTGTGAGTCAAACCTAACAAATTGTACTAGGTGTATTTTGTTTACTCGTTGCAAAATAGTGACATCATCACGATCGGCGTTCTGCGACCACCAGGGAAGCATAAGCTGTAAGCATTTACTGTCTTGCTTGATATGGACTCGGTATTGTAAACATTTCGAGCAACGCCTAGCAGGTTGTGATTGCCTAGTACTTTGAGAGAGCAGTTGTGCAACGAGTCGGCAGAAAATAAAAAAGTAAACAAGTAACGTGTACAATGGATTTGCGGGCTAAGCAGAGACCTCCGACTGCTTGTCAACACACGAAATATTTTCCCAATCATTACATTTACCTACCGAAACGATGTTCCTCTGCAGAGGCAAGTTCTTTGAAAGTCTCGGGACCATCATGATAAAATATGAGTATGTACCTATAATGATACATAAAAGTTATAATAAGACTGTACCCTCATTGCAGTTTATCCAAGAAATTCCAACCTTACGGCGGACGTTTTGACCAATGTTTTAGAATAGCTTTCACCTGCTTTAAAGAAAATTACTTCACGTGTGCGAAGCCCTACGCAAAAGCAAGAGTAGGTACTTACCTACCTAATAAGTACCTAAACACAGAACCAGTTGTCAACATAAACAAATAGATTCCAACCTTATTTCAAAAACTGCACAGCCTACAATTTTAACAGTTTTGCATAAAGGTGAGAACTCACATAGAACATTCGCGTGCAACGTGTGAATGCAAAATTCGATTAAATGCTATATAGTACGCCATCTCAACGCCCTGAGTTACCGAGGAGCATAGCTTTGGTATAGTATTTTTATTTCACGAAGCGACGCGCGCTTTTCTTGTGGTAACCAAGTGTACTACGAGTATACAAACACGCTGTGAATGTGTGCGTGAAGACGAGTAGCGTCAGCACGTAACACACTCATAACCGACTTCGCCCGTGTCTCGGACGGTGCCGAGAGCTCCTGCGCTCATACTCATATTCACAGCGTTTTTAGGGTTCCGTAACAAAATGGTAAAAAGGGACCCTTATGGTGCGACTCAGTCTGTCTGTCTGTCACAGCTAGATATTTCAAGAACTACTATTGCTATCAACTTGAATTTTGGAATAGTTTTAGATGATGTTTGCTCAACTATTTTGCAAATAAGAAAGAAATAAAAATGTATATATTTTTATTTGCAACAGGGACTGAAAGCGGGTCTTAAAAATTCAAAGTGGGGCTACTAGGGCATGTGTGGTATCATATGAAAGGACGCTGTTTGCACATTCTCAAATATTTTTTTCTTTTTATTAAGCCGCTTAGTTTTCGACTTTGATGAAAAATGTAAATAAAAATACCGCCCCCCCCCCCCCCCGCCTTGTCTACGAAGTTTGCATAGACAAAAATCTGAAATTATTCGGTGTGATAGAAGTTTATGTAAAGATTACAGAAAAATAAAACGATATCTGTAAATAGCACACTTTTTTATATAAGACTAGCAGCGCCCCGCGTTTTCACCCGCCTAAGTCCCGAACCCGTAAGAATAACAGGATAAAAAGTATCCTATGTGTTAGTCCAGGTTACTAACTATTTGTGTGCCAAATTTCATGAATATCAGTTCAGTAGTTTTTGCGTGAAAGAGTAACAAACATCCATCCATCCTCACAAACTTTCGCATTTATAATATTAGTAGGAGTAGAATAGGAAGTAGGATAGTACGGAACCCTCGGTGCGCGAGTCCGACTCGCTCTTGACCAGTTATATTGTACACTTGATTACCACAAGTAAAGCGCGCGTCGCTTCGTGAGATAAAAATGCTGAAACAGTTTGACGCTCGACATTTCCTAGTGCAGATACCAGTCTCCCACAAAGGATTAAGCGGATCTTATATTCTGCATATTTTGTTTTTTTTTTTTTAAGATGCCTTTGTGGAAGAGAAATAAAAATGTTTATTATTTTATTATTATTATTATTATTGTTGTCATCAGCTTATAGCAGCCCACTGTTGGACAGTCTGTTGAGCATCTGTTGTTACAAATTATACTGCTGTACTTACCTGTATGTCTATTAGTAGGGATCATTCCGAAACTTACCAGGAAAGTTTCCAATATTGCCGGCAATATTGAGTAATATTGCCGGAAAGTTGCCAAAGTTGCCAGATTACATAGGGTTTTTCAAATGCCATTTTCAATGTTTATGCGCTAATGAGGTTTTATGTAATGGTGTAAATTGTAAGTAATTATACGTATTACTAGTAATATTGTATAGTTAATTGTTAATTATAGTTATTTTATAATTATCCATGCTTATATGTGAAGATAAAGTTACACTATTCCACTGGTAACTTATAAGTTTTTTTTAAGAATTTCACTTACAAATTTTATTAAAAAAAAGAAAGAGGGTATTGATACCGAATGAAATAAATATAAATCATACAACTGTGTAGTGTGAGTTATATATTAGCACAAATAGTACCGTCAAAAGAATTTTCAAAATCGGATCAGTAGTTTTTGAGAAAATCGCGAAATTACAAACATACATACACACAAACATTCGGATCGAATAAAGAGTCTTTATTGAAGTCAGTTAAAAACGTCAACTAGTTGTTACTGTGCAAATCGTCTTGCAAGGTTTGACCCTTTTATACATACACATTAGATGTATGTATACGTATTTTCTTACATAAAAGTGAAGTTAAATTAAAAAAACGTAGAAAAATAGAATTACGATATCTATAAAATATTTATGGTTTCATCACCAATAAACTATCATGGATAGCTTGTTTATTTTAGTGTATCAGTAAGAAAATAAATGTATAAACTAAAATTTTCAGTTGGATATTGTAGATAAGCATAAAAATTACCACCCTGCAGACAGCAATTTTATCCTACTAAGCAATTATATTAGAAAAATTGATTTTCTATTTATACGTTTCTTGCCCAGTGTTGCCGACAAGTTTGGAAACATTCCCGGCAGTTTTGGCAACTTTGGCAATATTGCCGGCAAAGAACAATGGCAGCTTCCCATACATTGTTTTATTTGAAATTAAATCACTACGTCTTGAAATGAAAAATACCTTATTTAACTCAGCATCATTTTCTGAGCTAGTTTGTGCAACATTTTTTGTTAGAGAAGGGTCAGATTAATAGATATTCAGTGATGAATTTTTGAACAACATAGGACAGAGCCACAGACTACAAAGAGATACAGAGCACAAGCTTCTGGTCTTCTGGTTACGAGTTGTAAACTGTCAACGGTTGTCAATGTCAACCACCAATAATTATTTTTAAGACTTAGAATATTAGTCTTTTTAGTTCAGAATTGCCATAACATTTGATATTTTTCCTACTTTGCTGCAATACTTTTGGAAGAACACAATAAACTCAAATAAATAACAGAATAAATGTATAATTTATTTGAAGTCTTCCGAGGCGTGAGTTATCGGGTAGGAAGGCAGTATGTCAATAAAATAACACCTGTCACAATCACTCCACTTCTAATTCTCCATAATTCAATCAAACACTTCGCAAAATAATTATAGATCGGTTGGATTAAGAGGGATGTGATTGAAACATAACGCCCACCGATCACGAGCTCACTGCTCGTTTTATAAGATGGCCGGCTCACCAGTTCTCGGTGTTCGTTTTTGAGGTTGACATTTGTACAACAAGTCAATTAACAGTCTAGAAAAGTGGAGGCGCCGACCATGTTCAGGTAGGCGTGGATTATCGGGTAGAAAGGCAGTATTTTAAAAAATAACACCTGTCACAATCACTCCACTACTGATTCTCAATAATTCAATGAAACACTTCACAAAATAATAATAGATCGCTTAGATTAAGAGGGATGCGATTAAAATATAACGTCCACCGACCACATGGTTGCGTGCGCACCTTACCGCAATCCAAAGTTCCCTGCTCGTTTTACAGGATGGCCGCCTCACCAGAGTGCTCGGTGTACGTTTTTGACCCTGACATTTGTACAATGTTAATTGACAGTCTAGAAAAGCGGAGGCACAACATATTATTTACTCTATGTAAATAAAATAACTAAAAATGATAACAACACCACGACAATTATGCTGTACCTACTATTTAGGAAAATAAACATAAAATGGCAATTTTAGTATTGCCAATCCAGCCAACAATTTCCTAACTTTTTAAAAGGAAGTAGTCAAAAACTTTTCATTAACCATATTTTTTTATTTGGCCTTAATTAGATAATATGATAGCATAAAAGAACTTAGACAATTAATTGAATTTCTTTTGTATAAGTGTCACTTTTAGACGTTCAAATTTATTTCAAATAAAGATTCGCCATTGTTCTTTCATGGCTATCTATTAGGTTATGCATTGCTCTGCTAAAATACTGCCTTCTCCAATATTTGAAGTTGTAATTGTAACATTCCATCTTTTCTAGTCTATGCACTGCACTGTAATGCTTACTTCCACCACTCACTGACTGATACAATTTTCAAACTTGAGTACCTACGTAAACTTGCGAATACTCCCGATGAGCACTCTCCTAAAATCCAAATGTAACCAAAGTTAGGGAGCTGTTCCACCGCTGATGAGGAAAAGACAAAGTACAAAAGATTGTAGGTGCCGTTTTAGTAAAAGAGATACATAATATATTAATAGTCGATCACTGACTATTCACACCACCAGCGAGTACTCGTTTGAAGCAGTGACAAAAGCTATCGAAGAGAGTAATCACTCGTCACCGTCGTGCGCTCGGTGCTCGTAGCTTGCAAATGCTTGCTTGAAAATACGGGACCCTTATAGGATCACTCATGTGTCTGTCTGTCACAGCCAATTTGTTCCGAATCTAGTGGACCTATTAAATTGAAATTTAGTACACGTATGTATTTCTGTGACCCAAACACGGACGTGTATTGTAAATTAATGAATTTTGAATATGGGGGTCAATTTTGAGGGCAAATAAGAAAAAACAAAAAAAATGCAAATTGTACTGTGCGATATATCAAATGAAAGGGCTTACTGTGAGGGTCTCAAATTTATATATATACAGTATAATTTTAAAATAAACTGTTTTAAAGTTATTTAAGAAAATAGACGAAAATTGACCATCCTCTCCCCCCTCCTTTATCTCCGAAACTACTAAGCTTAAAATTTTGATTTTGATTTTGAGATTAGAGAAAAACCAATAAGAAGTCTATGGTCTTAAAATAACATGGTAAATCTCTAAATATTGTGCGTACAAACTTACATTTGCAGTTGGAATGTATGGGAGAACATGTTGTTCAACTACAATGTTAAGTTTGTTCTTGGGATAAATTCATCCAAACTACGGAATCTTTCATAGTGCGTGGTCCGACACGCATTTGACCGGCTTTTAATTGCTATCTCTACTCGCTTCTCGTTAATCGCCGGCGGTGAGACAGGTGCCTTAAAGTGAATCCACTTGTTTAAGATATAAAATCTGAATTTCAATTGAAGGCAGACTTAGATTGAGATGCAGATAACGACATTGTAACGACGAATAAGTACGAAAACTGCTATAGAATTTTGAGATAAAATGTAAGTGCCTGCCGAGAATTCCTAATGTGCTACATTCCAATTTCTGTTGTAAACTGAACACAAAAAAGAGGTCTTGTTGGATTCGCTGTTGTAAAAATTACCCGATACAACCCGTAGGACTGAGCTCTATGAAGTTCTGAACCAATTTGTGCGATCAGCGCGTGTTAGTTCATATCCGGCTCGAAGGACCAATTCGTGCGATCTAATTTTATACAGTTATCACCGCTATCGGCGAACCGTGCTTGATATGGAATATTCCACTTTTGTGCAAACATTTTACTCATATCTAAGGTTTTCCTGACTGTTCTTCCCATTGCATATGCTTCAGCCAAATCCTTCTAAAACCATTTAGCAAATAATTATAGAAACATCACTGCTATCGCCATCGCTGTCTTACAATTACAACTCTTGTACCTAGAGTCACAGAATCATCTATACACATTCATTACAGTCTTCGCCTTAGATCTCGTCCTAGGCTGCCGGTCCTAAGGCTACGGAGCGAAGAAACGGAGAAATATTACCCAATAGGATCCTGGCTACTGGAGTGGAGCGGAGATGCAATCCTATTGGCTAATATTTCTACGTTTATCCGCTCCGCAGCCTTGCTTCGCTTCATTGGACAGGCAGCCTAAGTCGTGGGAAACTCCTCAGCCCCGAGGATTATTCGATCATTATAGCAAGCTGATGGTTTGAATTATATTTATCTGGACTGTATATATTGTCCCATTGGAGGGCACAGGTCTCCCTCTCCTTTTTCCACACACACTTCTGTTGTAATAAGAGTTCAACAATTTATTCCTAACTAGCTTTCGCCCACGGCTTCGCCCGCGTGGATGTCGTAAAAATCCCACGGGAACGTACTACCTGGGTTAAAAGTACCCAGCATCTGTTAATCCAGGGTAAACAATGTATTAATTCCGTAGTGCATTGTTTTCATATAAATCTATTGGTTTACGCAGCGCACGCCAGTAAAGCTCCCAGTCGCCATGATTTTTCCGGCATCTTCAACAATCATCGTTATATTTCAGCCAATTTCCACAAAGCCTTAATAAGTTACACACTTAAACCTTCCTCATGAACTACTCCGTCCATTGGTGAAACTGTATGAAAATCCGTTCGGTAGTTTTTGAGTTTATCGCGTCCAGACAGACGGGGACTTTGTTTTATAATAATTATGTAGTCTTAGATTATAGAATGCCATGTAGTGTCACATTACGAACGAACGCCTACCATCCAAGCTTCATATAATAATCGAAAGATACGAGTATATGTTTGATCTAGTCCCCAAACTCACAATCCATTTCACGCATTCCTCCATTTTGGGAGAGGCCGCAGTCTTCGATAGGCCGAGTTGAATGACATTTCTCTACATTATTAGAATACAAATCGATACAGAATATCAATATCGATAAATCAATCGACTCCTTAAAAGATGTAGGTCTATTGTTACGGTTTCAAGTGACAAAAATAATTATGGAACTGTTTTGGCGCCGGACATACCTGTTTTGTACTTAGCTTGGTTGCAAATATGTTCATGTTTACTTAGTGATTTAGGATTCAATTTTATGCAAAACTACTGCGTGAGTTGCTTGGAAGATTTGGTATCACTGTACTAGCGTTTTGTTTATGGACGTAACACGAAACTCTTTCAGTAGTAGGTATTGAAATGATTTAAGAGTATAATCTAAAGCTATTTCAGGATTTTGTTAGTGGAAAATGATCTAATTACGTAGTAAAAGGAAATATAAGCGTGTAAATAAGTATTGTAAAGGCTCCCGGAGAAGAGCCCGACGGTGCGACGCGATTCTGGTAGAATTTCCACGAAGTTTTCACAGAAATTGTTCTACTAGCGTCGTGCCTGTCTGCGAGAGCCTTAATACGATAAAGACCGACTTTTGGGCTTAGATGAATCAAATGTGTTTGGCTCTAATAAAATGACTTCAGGAGGCTTGCAGCCGATTCCCTATATAAGTAACAAAGGTGGCCTTGTTCTCGTGGTATAACAGCTACGTAACTATTTTGAAAAATAACAGTATTTTTCAAAAAAAAAAACCTTTGCAGCTTATTTCACATATAAAACCGAAAATGAAATATCCGGATACGATCCCAAACATTTACATCCACACAATACAAAGGAAACGTCCTCCATACATACAATACAATTAAAAAAAAAGACACACCGTCTACCCAAAAAGCGTCCTATTGTCCTAGTACCAGCACGGAAGGGGCGTGTCTAGGGGGCGGGGCGAAAGACCGAGACAGAAAGATGAGCCAGCTGCCAAAAGTTACGGGATACCAATGGTTTCACCAACGATAGAATAGGAGAGAGAGATTCTTATTTGTTCGTCTCGTAAAGAGGATTTTTGTGTTCATTGCCAATGTTTATTTTCGGTTTATTTTATCTTTAGTTATTAATTTGTTAGGTAAACATTATGCAATTACTTATAAAATTACGAGTATTTAACCACAAACGGAATAGACTTATTTTAGAATTCGATCTTGAGAAGTATAGATACTATTGCTGCATCCTTAATTCGTAAAAAAGGAAACATAAACTTTGTAGAATTTGCACTTTGTCGTAGAGCGGCCTAGCTTCACCGTGGATGTTAAGAGGCCTATCACAAAATTGCGTTTTGACAGATTAGGTATATTTGAAGCACGGCGACGGCGACACATTACATTATGTAGCAATTTGGCAGTTGTCTTATAATCTATTTTTTTTTCGTTTAAAGTATGAAAATTTAATTTCTTATGAAGTAACGTTTATTCTGCTATAAATTTTACGTAATAATATCATATTAATGTCGTAGGTAAGAAGAAATTTACAGTTAATTCTGAGCGTTTTGTTTTTTTTTTTAAAGAAAGAAAATACATTCATTTAGCACAGACTAAAAGGCACACAAAATCAGATTAAACAAATAAATAAAAATAAAAAAAGTGTAAAATGCGATGCAGGAATTTGTGCCTCACGGCTGCACCAAAAAAGGCCCAGTTCAGCGAAAATGCCAGACTACTACCTAGTGCCTGACGCTGGTTTTCAACTGGACCTGTGTAATGATTAGGTATTAGTAGTGTTATGGTTTTCAATGGGATTTTTTTAAATAGATATTTCAAAATTCTAAGGCTGTTATGAACTAAACCACTATTTAAGAGATATTATTACATATTTTTCATTTCATTTTCTTATGTAAGTAGTTCAATCCACGAGCTCAAAAAAATGCTATCGCGCATTTTACGAAAAACTTGCTTCGAAATTTTGGCTTTATACAAATAGATAAGAAAAAAATGCGTACCTAAAGTGAGGCCGCTATGAACTATACTAAAAACTATTCTCCACCACTCAATACGTCAAAGTTGTCGAAGTCTTTCAGTTTCTCAAAATAAGTACCTACGCTAAAGTTGGCCATTTGACGCAAAAATCACGGTCGAAATGTAATAGGAGCCTTAATGGATAATCTCTGAATTTCTGGGGTGACCTAACCTAACCTAACCCAGATTGTAGGTGGTAATGTTAGGTGGGTGGAGTTAGTAAATTGATTGCTTAGATTGATTGGAAAATTACAATAACTTTATTCTCCTCGACTACTTATACGACCGACCTTTCATCAGCGCTGTGCAGGAAACTTAAAAAAAAATTACCAATAAAATGCATCTTCGTCCATGCTCTATTGCTTAGAGATTTTCTTAATTTCCTTGTAAGATCTAGAGTACATCGCTGGTAGATATATGCTAGCCTAATAAAGAGAACTTCTTTCACGGTTGTGAAGTTCGGTTCTTGACGTGGCGTGATTTATCAACGACTAGCTGTTGCCTGCGACTTCGTCTGCGATCCAGAATGAAAAGTAGCCTATGTCCTTCTCCAGGTCATGGTCTACCCATGTGACAAATTTCCATCCAAATCCGTTCAACCATTTTAGCGTGATAGCGTAACAAACAAACTCACTTTCGCATTTATAATATTAAGTTAGGTTAGATTAGGCAACAAGCAATCGTTGTCGCTGATCTTATCGATAAACGCATAGTGGTTCAAAGGTATAAATAGGTATAAATAGGGTAAAGCGAAGGTGGCCACCTATAATTTAATTTAAAAGTTGTGATATTCTCTTTTTTTTTATCTGAGCTCGGAAAGTTTCGCTAGAGTTTAATAAAAAGTTACTCGTAGAAACAAAAGCAAAAATAAAAACTGAAGCATTATAGAGCCACACTGAACGTAAATAGGAACACAATCTTGTACGAGTACCTGCACTATCAAGGCATCGTCCAGCTAGATTTGAACTAGCTACTTAGAAAATTTTTGTTAAAAATCCAAGTGAAATTGTAAAATTTCTTGAAAATGATAGACTAGACATTTACATTTTTAAATGATAGGTGGTCACCTCCGCTTTACCCCATTAAGATACTCCATAGACAAGTTTAGACGTCATTAAAAAATCAGCTATTAAATATTTGTCAATTTACGTCAGACGCTGACTGTTTTGCAAGGTCTAAAGTAATATTTATCTTCTGTCCTTTTCTTAATAAAAAAGAAAGAAAAGGATGCACTGAATTTAAATTTAGTTTAGTTTGTGAACAAGGGAAACAGCACTAGTGTCAATTTATTGGATTGACATAAGCTAAGGAAAAGCTTATATCAATCCTGTTGAAAGTTGTTGTAGTACCTAATACATACCGCTTTGAAGGCGATTGCCGCTTGTCTAGGCCCTAAGGACCTCTGCTCTACTACATGTATTGTCTAGGGCGTAAGGATATATGTATTATCTAGGCCCTAGAGCGTAAGGACCTCTGCTCTACTACATGTAATGTCTAGGCCTTAAGGACCTCTGCTCTACTATATGTAATGTCTAGGCCTTAAGGACCTCTGCTCTACTACATGTAATGTCTAGGCCTTAAGGACCTCTGCTCTACTATATGTAATGTCTAGGCCTTAAGGACCTCTGCTCTACTATATGTAATGTCTAGGCCCTAAGGACCTCTGCTCTACTATATGTAATGTCTAGGTCTTAAGGACCTCTGCTCTACTACATGTAATGTCTAGGCCGTAAGGATATATGTATTATCTAGGCCCTAGAGCGTAAGGACCTCTGCTCTACTACATGTAATGTCTAGGCCTTAAGGACCTCTGCTCTACTACATGTAATGTCTAGGCCTTAAGGACCTCTGCTCTACTATATATAATGTCTAGGCCGTAAGGATATATGTATTATCTAGGCCCTAGAGCGTAAGGACCTCTGCTCTACTATATGTAATGTCTAGGCCTTAAGGACCTCTGCTCTACTACATGTAATGTCTAGGCCTTAAGGACCTCTGCTCTACTATATATAATGTCTAGGCCGTAAGGATATATGTATTATCTAGGCCCTAGAGCGTAAGGACCTCTGCTCTACTACATGTAATGTCTAGGCCTTAAGGACCTCTGCTCTACTATATGTAATGTCTAGGCCCTAAGGACCTCTGCTCTACTATATGTAATGTCTAGGCCCTAAGGACCTCTGCTCTACTATATGTAATGTCTAGGCCTTAAGGACCTCTGCTCTACTACATGTAATGTCTAGGCCCTAAGGACCTCTGCTCTACTATATGTAATGTCTAGGCCCTAAGGACCTCTGCTCTACTATATGTAATGTCTAGGCCTTAAGGACCTCTGCTCTACTATATGTAATGTCTAGGCCTTAAGGACCTCTGCTCTACTATATGTAATGTCTAGGCCTTAAGGACCTCTGCTCTACTATATGTAATGTCTAGGCCCTAAGGACCTCTGCTCTACTACATGTAATGTCTAGGCCCTAAGGACCTCTGCTCTACTATATGTAATGTCCAGGCCTTAAGGACCTCTGCTCTACTATATGTAATGTCTAGGCCCTAAGGACCTCTGCTCTACTACATGTAATGTCTAGGCCCTAAGGACCTCTGCTCTACTATATGTAATGTCTAGGCCTTAAGGACCTCTGCTCTACTACATGTAATGTCTAGGCCCTAAGGACCTCTGCTCTACTACATGTAATGTCCATAGAGCAGAGAAAATAGCGTCCAGGAAGTATTACATTTTTAGGGTTCCGTACCTCAAAAGGAAAAACGGGACCCTTATAGGATCACTCGTGTGTCTGTCTGTCTGTCCGTCTGTCACAACCAATTTGATCCGAATCTAATGGACCGATTAAGTTGAAATTGGGTACACGTATGTATTTCTGTGACCCAACAAAAAACAAAATTTTAAAAAAGTTTTGCAAACCGTGTGACATATCAAATGAAAGGTCTTTACTGTGAGGGTCACAAATATACTTTTTTATAATTTTAAAATAAATCATTTTAAAGTAATTTAAGAAAATAGACGAAAATTGACCATTCCACCCTTATCGCCTGAAATTTTGAAAAAAAATACAAAAAATAGTTCAATACGTATAGATTACAGTAAAACCTATAAAAAGTCTATGGTCTTAAAACAACATGGTAAATTTCTCAATATTATGCAAACTCACATTTGCAGTTGGAATGTATGGGAGAACATGTTTTTCAACTACAATGTTAAGTTTGTTCTTGAGATTCATTCCAAATCGGTTCAGTGGTTTAGGCGTGAAAAGGTAACAAACAAACAAACTTTCGCATTTATACCCGACAGACGTCCTGTCCAAATTTGATGTATGAAAAAATTAATTTTCTTCATACTTTTTTTCGTGTATGTTTTCCGATGTTTTAATAGTTATTCTGCTATTCGGGACGGAAACAAATACATCAAGTCAATAACCGAGAAAATCGTTTCAGCCATTCTCGAGTTATAAGTTTCGAACAAATTCGACTTTTACTTGTGACTCTGGCGAATATCAAATTATGTCGCATAAATGGCCGTAGTTTTTTTATTGCGTTTACTTGGAACTTGATTTTTTAGAGCTCCAAGGGACCATATACTTACGTATTTGATATTAATTTCAACTTGATACTTGCATGCGTTCCTGAGAAACAGGGTCTTGACAGACTGACAGAGAGACAAACAACGAAGTGACCCTATAAGGGTTCAGTTTTTACCTTTGGGGGTACGGGACCCTAAAAATGTTACTGCGCAGCCTTCTGCGCGAAGTTCGGACTCGCCAAGTTATTTTTTCTGCCGTGGTGTACAGTCACGAGCAATAGTATGTATACACTTAGCCACTTTTAAAACTGATTTTCTTCTAATGTATTGATTATAATTGTATGTCGTTACAAACATAGCGTTTTGGATTACATAGAATTATGAAATAGGTAGGAATCTCTCCATTGCTATCGTTATTTCAACAGAAAATCGCTTTTGAATTTCCCTAAGTGTATACATATTCGTGCTCGTGACTGTACTTACTAGTTTAAGTAGTGGAGCGCGTCATTTCATCTTAGACGAGCTCTACAGGTCTGCTCTGAAATATTAATAATCATAATTATTTATTTGTCTGAACATGGTCGGTATGTATTTTACATGGTCTTAAGTTAACATAGATTGTCTCATCACATTCTACCACATGGGCGTACAAATGTTAAATAGGTTACATTGGTGATAATAATATTAATAATAATAACATTTTTAAACGTTATACATAGTTCAAATTTAAAACTCTGTTAGAAATGAAATAATATAAATAATCGAATAAAATAAATATGTCAAAGTGTGATTTAAATAGTCATTCAAATTATAATAGCATTTATTACATAAGAATTCTTTAAATTGCCAGATTTTTATGCTTTCTGAAATATGGTACACAACTGTCCGTCACCTGAAGCCCAAACATAGATCTTAAGCAGCGCTTTTGCGCTTTAAATACGGCCTCCATATTTGTAGTTACCCCAAAATATGCCTATGATGATGAAATATGATATGATATATATGATGCCGTAGCTTAACACATATGCAAAAAAACCATGATAGGCTGTGAGTAGTGCATCCGTGTTAACGGTCGGAGCAAGTTTATATAGGGCATAGGATGAGCTACTTATTTTCTTGCATAATATTTCAATATGATTCTGCCAGTGAAGCTGTCTATCTATTATAAGACCTAAGAATTTAGCACTGTCCACGTCATTAATTACGTGGTTTTGAAATTTTACGTCCATTTTTGTACTAGATTTCCTATGGCCAAAGTGCATAATTTGAGTTTTATCAAGCCTAGCGGGAAGGCTCAGTTCAGCCGCCTACGCCGTCAGGAAAGTAAGACAATACACTGACGTTGATACAGCTCGGTTAGTCTATTTTAGTTATTTTCATAGCGTTATGTCATACGGTATTCTGCTCTGGGGCAAAGCCGCTGACATTCAAAATATATTTGTTCTTCAGAAACGAGCTGTTCGAGCAATTTACCAGCTCGGTGCCAGAGTTTCTTTGAGAGATTTTTTTAAACAGATTGGTATTCTCACAGTGGCATCACAATTCATCTTTGCCAACATCTTATATATTAGACAAAATATACATTTATACACTAAAAACAGTGATATTCACAATGTTAACACCAGAAATAAGGACAAATTACGTGCTCCATTTCACCGGCTTCATAAGGTTCATAACTCATTTGTTGGGCTTGGTATAACTTTTTATAACAAGCTACCCTCTTCTTTTCTAGATTTGCCCTTTAATGCGTTCAAAGCTAAAGTAAAATCTAACCTTTGTTCAAAGGCATACTATTCTATCAACGATTACTTAAACGATAAGAATAGTTGGTCGCTGTGTTTAGCTTAAGACAATGTTTATGTTCTTTCTCCAGAATTAGCATAGTTACTGACAGGTTATATGAGTTCATATAATTATTTATTTTCTTTGACTCTCAAGGTCAATTTATTTTAATTTTATTTTTATTTATTATTGACATAATCTACTCATTTCAATGTTTATTTATTTTTTATGAGTGGTATTGCAATATGTGGTTAGCTAGTGACCTCAACAATTGATCATAGTTTTTCTTGCCCGAGCAACCGGCAGCAAGTTCGTCATGCTCCCTTAGATGTCACTGCTTGCGGTAGCGTCGGGGGTCGGGTTGTCTCCTTCCCTCAAATATGGCGAGGGGGGTAATGGCTGATCTTTGCGTTATACTCGTGAACGGGTGCTGCTTGTGGTGACAGGTCGTCTTGCTGACCTTGGTTTTGTTTTGTTATTAGTAATTTAACTCGTTGTTGATTTTACTTCGATGGTCCTAGTTTATCCCTATCTGTGACTTGTGAGTTACGACTACATGTACGGCTATATGTAAGTGGGCACGCCCTTTATTACTGGAGGCTTTTATTTAGGTATAAAGTTCTGCATACGTTTTTAGTTTTATATTTTGTTTCTGCTTGAGTATTGTTTTCGTTTTTTTCTTTTTTTTTTTTTGGTATATTGGCGTGTGCTAGCTTACTTATAGCAAATAATTTAATTTAATGTTTTGTGTTGCGTAATGTACCTAAATTATTATGCGCAGTATTATATAGAATCATTTTTTTAACTGAACAGACAGCTGTGCTGCTGGGGAGTTTGTTGCGCCACTTCTTCTCCCCAGCTAAAGCACTAGGAAGTGGTGAAGGGCGGGCGTTTTTGGGGGACTGTCTTATGTAATTTTGACGTTCAAAAAGTGCTGATTCTCAGCCTAGTTTGAATAAATGACTTTTGATTTTGATTTTGATTTTGATTTTGATCAAGATTAATTTTTAAGTTGTTATTGTTAAGCCAAGAGATTATCGAGATTAACGCGTCATTTACATCAGATTCGTATTGGTCAGGTTTATTACCAGCTACTGTTATCGTGCTATCATCGGCGAATAGGGTTATGGGGTAATTTATGGCTTTAGGCAGATCATTAATATAATAGGTTGGGGAAAAAGTTTCTTCGCATTTTTTAAGAAAATTCAAAATTTTTTTAATCTAGTTTATTTACATTTAACTAAAGTATGTAGGTAGCATTTTGTTCGATAACTTTTTGCCATCTTGTAGGTAGGGACATGATCCCATTGCTATAGAAATTTTGGGACTTCTGGTCAAAATACCGCGACAAATGGTTTTGGCAGTCCTCTCGTGATGTTAACCTGATACTGCCTAAAGAATTCTGAAGAGACCGAAACAGGTGAAAATCTGAAGGTGCAAGGTCAGGACTATACGGCGGATGCATTAACACCTCCCAGCCAAACTCTCTTAATTTTTGCTGAGTGGCTAAAGATGTGTGAGGTCTAGCGTTATCATGATGAAGAACCACACCCCTTCTGTTGATTAATTCCGGCCACTTTCTCTCAACTTCTTGCTTTAATCTCATCAGTTGTTCGCAGTAGAGTTCAGAATCGATGGTCCTGCCTGGTGGTAACAGCTCATAATGAATAATGCCCTTCCAATCCCACCACACACACAGCATCACCTTGTTGCGAGTTAACCCGGGTTTCGCCACAGTCTGTGAAGCCTGACCGGCCTTTGACCACGACCTTTTTCACACGTTCTTGTCATACGTGATCCACTTTTCATCACCAGTTATCAGCTTCTTCAAAAATGGTTCGGTTTCATTACGTCGTAATAAAGAATCACAAATGAGTACACGGTTCATTAGGTTTCTTTCAGTGAGCTCGTGAGGTACCCAAATGTTGAGCTTTTTTGTGTACCCAGTTTTTTCAAATGCACCAAAACTGTTTTGTGGTCAATTTCCAGTTCTTCAGCTACGTCGTAACTACTGATATGCTCCACTTTTTCAAAAATGGCATCCATTTTATCCGTAATAGGGCGACCAGAGCGACGTGCATCTTTGACATTAAAATTTCCGGATTGAAAACGCTTAAACCAAATTTGTGCTACTCTCACAGACACTACACTAGGTCCATAAACATCGCAAATTTTTTTCGCGGCTTGCTTTGCATTTTTACCTTTTTTGTAGTAAAATTTTAAAATGTATCGAATTACTTCATTAGATTCACTCATCTTGACGGTACGAAAAACAAATGAAAATCACACATTTTCCTAATTTGAATTTGGAATTATGTTCTTTAAAATTTAAACTTTCAATGATACCAAAACCAGCCAGATACAAATAGTATAGCCAAAGAGATTTTATTACAAGTTCATACATACTATAATGCGAAAAGACTTTTTCCCCAACCTAATATATTTAAAAAAGTAAGGGACCCAGAACACTGCCCTGTGGTACGCCAAAGTATACAGTACGTTCTTTGGATAGGTATATAACTTCTTCTTTCGTTTTTAAATTTAAGTCTGTTATAGCAGTTTTTTGTTTTCTATTTGAGAGATAACTGATTAATAAAGCCAGAATATTACCTCTTATATCATAGGAGTACCTAAAGTGTGTGTTTTTAGGATATTGTGGTCAACATTGTCAAAAGCTTGTGTCATGTCACAGTACATAGCATACACAGTAGTGCTATTCTGTAAAAATCTCACAGTGAAAACTTAGGTGAAGTGAGCTATATAAGTGAGTTGTCAATGGTGTAAATCCCTGGCGTCTGGTGGAATGACAGCTCACTCCACGCTCACTTCACTTAAGTTTTCACGGTGAGATGGTTACAGAATAGCATGGCAGGTGTCTTTTTATCAATATTAGTCATAATACTATTCAAAAAGACATAATTAATCGTAAAAATATCACCACATCTTGTTCACAATCGTATAAAAATAAATAATTCTAAAGATTACTATATCATATGCCTATTCTTGCATAATAATCGATGCGGAAACATAAAAAAGTAATAAAATATTATTTTAATTCTAATTTTTAGGGTTCCGTAGTCAACAAGTTACCCTTATAGTTACGCCATGTCCGTCCGTCCACAGCTTAGCTCAGAGACTTTTAGTACTAGAATGCTATAATCACGCCGACAAAGTGGTACCAATAAAATCATGAAAAAAAAAAAAATTGGGTATCTCCTGTACACGTAAAGTGGGGATGTTTTTTTTTTCTCGTGTATCCTATGGCGTGGGGTTTGATAGGCCATTCAAAAATATTACGGATCTTTGAAAACTATTTTTCAATTCAGGGATCCGTTTGCGGAAAATGAAGCTTTAATTTGTCACGGCAGTAGGTAGTATATACATCGTGTTTTTTTTTTATATACCATAACTCTAGGGTAGGTATTAATGAGACCATCATTTTGAACAACTTTTACTATGGGACCTAACTTCAAGTCGCGAAAAAAAAATTTGCAGTTCCCTACATTTTGACGAGTTTTGCGAACATAAATGTATGGGACAACTGATCTTTTTTTCGCGATTTCAGGTATGGTCCCATAGTAAAACTTGTTCATAAATGATGGCCTCATTAATACCCTAGAGTTACGGAATATATATAAAAAAAACACGTTGTATAACGAAATTAAAAGGAAAACTATCACACTAAGTAGGCTTTACAAGCTTACGAGTAATAGTCGACCAACTTATTTGGAAAAGCAAACAATTTGTACAAATTCCATTGAAAAATTACTTATTCAACAACAATGTTAAGTTTGATTTCGGGATAAATTCATCACAACTACGGAACCCTTCATTGTGCGTGGTCCGACACGCACTTGGCCGGTTTTTTATTAGGTCCACTAACGTACTGAACATCAGTAGGAATCCGTTTATGGAAGCCCGAGTTTTAAATTAAAATATTTGTAATGGAGTGTAAAGAACAAAATATAAATTGAATAGAAGATACTTTTTAACCGACTTCCAAAAGGAGGAGGTTCTCAATTCGTTTGTATGTTTTTTTTTTTGTATGTTTGTTACGCGATTACTCAAAGACGGATGGACCGATTTGGAAAATTCTTTGTTTGAAAGGGTATACTTCCGAGGTGGTCCCATATAAGTTTTATTAACTTTGCTCGAGGAGTTTTTGAGTTAGCTTCAATAATGCGTATATTTCCCACTTATTTTATATGGATGTTGTGATGGTGTTTTAATAACTTCCTATCACTGTTATTTACATGGCTATATCTACAATTATTGTGCTCAATTATGTATTCGAATTTGTGTGGGGTAGGTTCCACAACTAAAAAGTGAAAAATAAAAACTATTTAGCAAAAAATAAAACCGACTTCTAAAACAAAACACTACAAAGTGAAAAATAACTTTAATTTCGGAAGTCGGTGGCAAAAAACGAAAATACAAAACCAAAGACACCGACTTCCGAAATTAAAGTTATTTTTCACTTTGTAGTGTTTTGTTTTAGAAGTCGGTTTTATTTTTTGCTAAAAAGTTTTTTCTATAACTTCCTCATTGGTATCGTGGTCGCAAGGTGCTACTGCTACTCATGAGGTCCTGGGTTCGATTATCAGGTCGTGCAAAGTCTTATTGAATGTTTCCATCTGGATTTTTTCTGTAGCAGCCCGAAGTCTGGATTTGTGCCCGTGTGATGGCAATAGGCTCACCCCATATTACATGGGACTTACACATAATTTATTTTCTAAGCTATAAGTGAGTTCAATAATATTATTTCTGGTGCGTTTCATAGCTTTCTTGTTCAGAGTGCTTAAGTACTTAGCATTGAACAGGCCTAAGAGCCGAGTCTCCGCTATATAGGTATATAGTTTACCTCCATTCCTCAATCCAGTCCGGATTTCGGTATATAAACTAAGCACCTATCTATGTTTCCCTATTACTCAGGTTTAGTTAAATGTTCAACACTCTTGCTCAAGAGTTGTATCGCGATTGCTGTAGATAATAAATAACTAAAGCTCCATTTACGTCACTTAATTATTCTGTATTCACAGGAATTAGAAGATTTAAATATTATTATTCACCTACATACCTACATTAACTTACATCATTAAAAATTATTAATGTATTAATCAATGGCCATGTGATCCGTATTTAGGTTACCTGCAATAAGTAATACTTTGGCTAGATTGCATACAATAACAATAATAATGCAATCTAAAAAGTACGCTACTACAGTTCATTCAACACAAACCAAAAGACGCTGACTAATCAAATAAAAAACCTCTTCGCCGTCATGCGACCTTGGTATTTGACTTTGACATTCATGTATCAGTAGCCAATCACTGGTCAATTTGATCGGAAAATTGACCACAATTGACCATATCTATCTTACCATGCGTGTTTATTTTGACCAAAATGTGACCGCAATTTAAATATTCACACGAGGTATCGATGTCAAATATCTTGGCAAAAAAGTTTAGACGATTTCGCACACTGATTGCAATAATACTATAAGTGTGATTTGTTTAATTATAATATTTGTGAATCTGGTTGTAAATATATCCGTGAGATTGACCTCGCTGATAATTTAGGCCAGAAGTAGGCGACTTTTATTTAACTTGCTAATTAGGCTAAAAACAGGTCGTTTTGATCTGTCATACGTTAGAATGTTGAACCGTGAGAAAATCCAGCTGCATTGACATTTTGAACTTTGTTACGAGCCAAATATGACTTCATCGATAAAACACGGCATTTATAATTGAAACAAACTGTGTACGTGGTTCACCTAATACATATTACATGACACCAATTGTTTATTTATCAAAAACTTGTAATTTGGCTGTAAAAACTTATCAAACAAACATACGAATAAATGCCTTACGGCAACGCTTCAGCTTCAATCCAGGTGAAACATTAGTCCTGCGGCATTCAGCATTGATTACCTACTTACCATAACAGCAAAAACATAAATTGCATTTACTATACAGCAATTTGTAATCTTAGGACGCAATTATATTTGATTCAATATTTGCACAGACGCCAGCAGGTCAAGATACCCGAAACTGTCTAATTTTCCCAATCAACCTTGAACCTAAGGCTATAGCGATAAAGTTGAAAATTTATTAAATAAATTTGACAGATTGTACTAGCTTGATGTGCTGCCGTCTGTATCACTATCAAAAGGTGCATTCACTCCTGTCGCCATAAATCTGCGTCAAATTGCTGACGTAGCAAGTTTTGATAACTTATCAGACTTCTGTTACTTACTCACAGACTGCTACATCAGCGTCTACGATTGAAGAATGCTTATTATTTGCCTGATAAGGGCTGTACTCTCTGTCGCGCTAAGAAATGCCTGCTTAGAGGTCTCTACTAGGTCAAACAAAAATTCCGCTTGGCAAAACAGAATAGGCATACTATGTAGGTTTGTTTGTATTTAGTCTGACTGGCTTTGACAATACACAAAGATTTGAAACTGGCGCCTGTTCGAATTCCGACGAAAACAAAAGTAAGTTTAGAATCTGCTTATAAATAAATACGTGTTGAGAATTGGGGATTTATCAATAATATTATATACCTATAAAAAGGAAGGACGTTAATTGTTGAGGAAATCTCCTAGTAAGAACCAAATGTTGTCTTAATTATAATACCTAGTCAAAAAGAATAAAATCGGAGCTTCAATATTGATTAATAATCTTATTAAATTAAATTTAATCATCACACAAGTAGTTGATGAGACCAATCAATGGTTAGCCTTTTCTCAACTATACTGTGGTCGGCTTCCAGTCTAACCGGATGCAGCTGAATACCAGTATTTTACATGTAGCGACTGCCTATCTGACCTCCTTAACCCAGTAACTGGGTAATACGATATACCCCTTGGTAAGACTGGTTGTCCGATTTTCGGGCTTCTGACGACCCGTAACGACTGTCAAAGATCCACAGGTGATAGCCGGAACCAACGGAGGACGGAGGGGTCTTGGTATGTGAAAATGGTCACCAATCCAATGGGACCAACCGCGGCAAGCGTAGCTTAACCTGATCGATCGACCCGTGCGGCTATTACTTAGCCACAAGCTCCTCCTCAAATAAACCAAATTTTACGTTAATTGCCTTCAATTTAAAATGTTTCCAATTTTAAAAAAATGGTCACACTTTGTGACCCACTTCACTAACTCAACGTCCCTGTACTTCATGCAACACATAATACAGATAAAGAATGGTAGTCAGTAGCCAAAAGTTGACGTTATTCAAATAAAAAATAATGAGGCGTATCCTTATTTCGTTCAATTGGCATTTTCACCACCAAAATTACAATATGTAAATTAATTTTGTCAACTCCGTTTTTTTCTGAAAGCAATGTTGCCAATAATCATATTGTTTGTTAATAATGATCATTGGCGATACTGGTTTAACAAGAATGGAATCCAGGGAGTAATTAAAAATATTCGCTTATTAATTTTGAAAAATGGTTGTGTTATTATGTTTTTAATTAAAGAGGTCCACTTAAACTCCAAATTGGTAAAGAAGCTCGTCGCTAAGTAGTAACAGCTGCACGGGTCGATCCATCAGGTTAAGCTATACTTGCCGGGGTTGGTTCATGGATGGGTGACTATTTTTAGGGTTCCGTAACTCAAAAGGAAAAACGGAACCCTTATAGGATCACTCATGTGTCTGTCTGTCTGTCCGTCTGTCACAGCCAATTTGCTCCGAATCTAATGGACAGATTAAGTTGAAATTTGGTACACGTATGTATTTCTGTGACCCAAACACGGACATGTAATGTATATTAATGAATTTTGAATATTTTGGGGGCAAATAATAATTTTAAAAAAAAAATGCAAACTGTACCGCGCGGTATATGAAATGAAAGGGCTTACTGTGAGGGTTTCAAATATATATTTTTGATAATTTTAAAATAAACTATTTTAAAGTTATTTAAGAAAATAGACGAAAATTGACCATTCCTCCCTTTATCTCCGAAAATACTGAGCTTAAAATTTTGAAAAAAATACAGTAAATAATTCTATATCTATAGATTACAGGAAAACCTATAAAAAAGTCTATGTTCTTAAAATAACATGGTAAACCTCTCAATATTGTGAGTACAAACTTACATTTGTCCATAGTTAAACGAAAAAGATCCAACCCACATTACACCTAATGTGGGTTGGATCCTTTTCGTTTCACACAAAACATGTTCTCCCATACATAGATATACGTCACGGTCAATTTTCCAACTGCAAAATTAAGTTTGTAGTCACAAAAAAACATTTCTTTTTATGTGATAAAACCACAAATTAACAATTTTCGGAAATTTTCATTTACTTGTGCTGTGAGACCTTGCTTCTTGCCAAATTTCATGATTCTAGGTCAACGAGAAGTACCCTATAGGTTTTGATTCCCTTGTGAAATCGAAAATATGCGACATAAACGGTCATATCTTTTGATCGCGTTCACTTATAAGTTTGATTTTTTCAAAGCTGAAAGAGATCATTTATGTGTAAATTTCAACTTGATACCTCTACGCGTTCCTGAGAAAAAGGGTCTTGACAGACAGACAGACGGACAACAAAGTAATCCTATAAGGGTTCCTTTTTCCTTTTGAGGTACGGAACCCTAAACACATGAAAAATTTCCGGTTTCTTTCATATTTTACGGTTTTATTGAAAAAAAAAAACATGAAATAATATATACTGGCAAATTTTCTTAAAACTTCAGAATAAAACATTGAAAAAAACAACGGAATTGAAAAGCAACGGGAATTTTTTTCTGCTTTTTTCAACGCTATGTTGGATGACAGCTCACTTCACCTAGATTTTTACAGAATAGACCGACTGTTTCTTAGTGACACATTGGATTGTAGGTAACTCTTCATTCATAACCATGACCTGTCTGGGGTCATATCGATCTCCTATCGGCAACTTTTCGAACGCTGTTACGGCCTTTAAGAAGTCTTGTGTCCTGTGTGTGTGTGTGTGTGTGTGTGTGTCATGTCCTTTGGGTCTTAAATAATGTAGGTAATGAATTGCCAAATTGATTGCAGTTGACATGCACTACAATAAAGACTTAAGCCGGTCTATTTTGTACAAATCTCACCGTGAAAACTTAGGTGAAGTGAGCTTGTAGTGAGCTGTCATTCCACATTCCACTTGATGCTAGATTGACACTATAGACAGCTCACTCCACGCTCACCTCACCTAAGTTTTTACGGTGAGATTTGTACAGAATAGCACTGCAGTTTAGTATGTTGTGTTTACTTCCATGGTTCACAATCTTAGTGTGGACAATCCTATCCTACTAATATTATTAATGCAAAAGTTTGGATGGATGGATGGATTGAATTTGGAACAGATATTAATTATAAATGATTGATAAATCATTTTTATTTCTGTAAGTAGGTTTGTACAAACACTTTTACAAGTCAATCATGTTTTTTTTTTTTAAACTGGATGAGGTCGGCATTTCCTATCTGACTACTCTGAGAAGAAAGGCTGAAACAAACTCAGAGGTCTCTATAAAGTCCAGACATAATCTTGGTCACTTCATGTGAAGACCATGTAGATTGGTGTCTGAAATGGTCATTTGAGGAAAGAACCACACAGATTGAGAGGACCTGTCCAGTCAGTGCACGCATTTGTCAGTAATCGCGCAGTTCAACTCAGGACTTGGTAATGTCTGAAAATATCAACATCACAGTTCTAGCCATTAATTTATAATTTTTAGATAATACTTTTTGATAAGAATCTAAAGTAGGTATATCACAAATTCCCAGACTGATTAATGTACGTATATTTTGACAAATATAATTTGGAATATATATATTTTTTTAATTGAATTACTAGGTACGAAAATAAAAAATATCCAAAATAATTTTTAGGGCTAAAATGTAAATCTTTATTTAATCGTTTTGGTAATTCTCAACAAATATAAACATAGGTGGTACCTTTGTTTTTACTCTGTGGGTGGTACCTAAAACTATTCAAATTGTTTGACATAAATATATTTCCCTATATCCGGAAAGTAGGTTCTCAAATACCAAAGTCCTATCGAGAATTTAATCAACAAAGATCTTCCGTCTCTCCTATCAATTAATTTTAACTGTCACCTCAACGATAGAACTCATCAAAATATCCAATTTGCATCTACTGATATTAGTTTTACCTTTCCTTAAAATAATTCGCGTTATTCGAACGCACAATCATTATTCCAAATTACTAAAAATCCCTTTCTCGATGTAGCCGATTACAATCGATTAATTTATGCCTAATATTCGAGTTGTCGATGTTATCGAGTGAAACCGGTTAGCGATCCGATCTTTAGGGCTCGGTTAGATGTCATGTCTTATATAGTACTCATGTATGTTTGTTATATTTATGTTTACAAGTTTCGAACAACAATAACGACTGTTTTTGGTATAAAAATGTCGTTTTTAAAAATGTCGTTTGTTAATAGCAAACTATGGTTTGTACACGTTGGTTAAATAATGCGTGTTGTTTTTAAATGTTTTAATATTTTCTTTCGCAGTAGGTTTTAAAAAAATACTTTGTGTTAATATTTTAATCTCACTCTCGATTTAATTATTCTAGATTCTCATTAGAGATAGAAGCATGCTTTTAATTGTGACTGCGTTTTTTTATAACTTCTATTTACTATTTCCTTAAATATCCAACTTATAAAATAATGTATACAAAATGTTCAAGTGGAATTTCTTACAGAGATCACATTGCAGGCGTACAGTAACAATAATTTAGTCCCCATGAAATAATTTCCTATTTAACTCAACCCTGAGTATTGCATTCACCTTTGGGATGGATCGGCTAAGTACCAACTAGCCACGCTAAACTCGGTGGAACGCAGAGCTAAGAGGCTCATTGGCGACGTAAAACTGGTGGATTCCAAGCTTCATAGCTTAGCTCATCGCCGCAAGGTTGCCTGCTTGTCGGTCTTCTATAGATTGTACTTCGGAGACTGTGCCCGAGAACTCCACTACCTCATTCCACCGGCCCCCTTCTACCATCGGACATCTAGACGCACTGCCAGTTACCATCCCTACCTGGTTGCTATTCCACCAATTCGCACTACGCGCTTCCAAATGTCTTTTATAATGCGCACAGCAAAGGAGTGGAACTCACTACCTGCATCTGTGTTTCCGAACGCATACAACCCTAATCTCTTCAAAGTGAGAGTGAACAGGTTTCTTCTGGGTAAGCTCACTCCTTCGTCGACTTTGTCTCTGTCACCTAGACTAGAGTCAAGAGCAAACCCATCACAAAAAAAACCCTGCTCCTAAGCCTAACAAACAATCAATATAAACCGCCATTGTTCAATAAAAGATTTAATCAACCAATTCTCGATTAGAGCAAATCGATTCTAATCTCACTAAATTTGCCTAAACGGGAATTCATTCCGTGGTTGCGATACAAGCAATTGATTTTAATTCGATCGTAAACACCATCACATAATCGATTCGAGTGCTTCGTCTGACAGAGCCCGACCGTCAGTGTGTTCTTGCCCGTTTTATTCGATAAAATGAATATTCATAAAGTTTTTTTTATTATAGTTGTATCAATTTGAATATTCGAATAGACAATGTTTTGTTGGAACGCTCTTACGATTGTTGTCGAATTACGTGGCGTTCCAAATTTGAACTGCGTTCTGTTTTGAACTTTTATATATCTTTTTCCTCACTAAGACCCCTACGTGCCTCCGAAAGCACGTTAAGCCATTGGTTCTTTGATCTTTGACTGTTGTTACGGCTCGTCAGAAGCCCGAAAGTCTGATAATCAGGACGAGGGATATTGTATTACTCAGTAACTTGGTTGTGGAGGTGAGATACGCAGTCACTCCATGTAAAATACTGGTATTCAGCTTCATCGGGTTAGACTGGAAGCCGACCCCAATATAGTTGGGAAAAGGCTGGGGAAATGATGATGATGACTCTTTGATGCATTGTCTAATTTGATGGTAATACCTATATTACCGACGGTCCCTTGCCATAATGTTGGTATATTTTATACTAGGTACTACGATCCTTCGATGTTTAGTCATCGTTATCCAATCCCTTCAGAATTAAGTATTTGAACACAATCTAATCACACAACTTACATGAACACATTATCCGGAATTTAAATAAATTATTTTTCGGAATTTAATCATTGCTTCTTCTTTCTCTGCATTATAAGGAGCCTTTGCCCTGCAGTTACAGGCTGTTATTTATTATTCAAATAGTTTTTATTATTTATGGTTCCAGCTACCGGTCCTCTACCCCACTGGGCTTATAGCGCGAAGGAATTGTCTATGCTGCCAATTAACCTCTTCTTGGGTCATAATGTCAACAATAAAAACTATTTTAATCGTCAATAAAAATATTCCATTCCAAAAAATCCTTATAATTGGTTAAAACAAAATCTTTTTTGCTGCTTTGAAAACGATTCTCATTTCCATTTCAACGTTAACCCATTGAAATAAGGTACATCAAATATTTTCCTCACTCTTAAGAATTCTAAGATTTTACCAATGTCAATACAGCAGTCAGTTACATGGATTTTCAACTTTATTTTCTTATCGGTAAGAGAAAATAGGATGCAGAACATAAGATGGTAGCTAGTGGAAAAGCAGTTTGACGTTTCCGTAGAAGCGTTTACCCCCTGTTGTGAAGAGGTAAAAGCCACGAGAGTGGGCCGAGTATGGTGTCCATAAAATTTTGGACATTCCGATATTTCGGCTGTTAGAGCGTATTTAATAATCGATTAAATCAATAATAGTAATATTAGAATGTAAATTATAGTGAGCTTGGCTGTCAATTACGGTTTTGTCGTCGCTCAATCTTTTCTAAACGATCGAATGAATCAATCCGAAGAAGCTCAGAGGGAACATCAGACAGTTTCGATGCTAATTGCATTTCTAGATAATGTTTTTTAATTTCGAGCTTGCTATGTTAATTTATTATACGATACGGTCTACTTATAATATGTGGCTTGTACAGCCATATTTCCTGCCACTATGGTTATAAATTTAGTATTTTCTGCGTTATGACTGTAACTTGCGTTATTCCGTAAACTAATATTATTAATTATGATTGGTTAAACCTAATCAAAATCTTTGTCAGCTGTTACGACTCCAACTACCCGTCGGAAGTCCAGAAGTCTGACAATCAGTCTTACCAAGGGGTATCATATTACCCAGTAACTGGGTTGTGGAGGTCAGACAGGCAGTCGCTCCATGTAAAATACTGGTATTCAGCTGCATCCGGTGAGGCTGGAAGCCGACCCCAACATAGTTGGGAAAAGGCTAGGCAGATTAACTACCAAATTAACTACCGAAACAAAAACAGAAGCAACTTAAATTCGATTTTTGAATAGGTACCCCAGGTATTCAGTCTGTATTTTATGATGACGTTGGCCACCCTGTCGTTTCGTTTCACGCAGTGAGGTTACGCTACTGTTTAACCCCCTGTTGATAGGAACACACTTGGCTCATAATATTTTATTTTTACGCTAATGACCGCCCGCGACTCCGCCTGCGTTTAAACTGTTTACTTAATATATTTATGTGTATTTGATAAAAATGAGAGCTTTACTCACAAATTGGTAGTGGTAATTATGTTAAAACGAGGTTGTTGGAATTGCTAAGAGAAATGGTAATTTTACTTTTCAGTGCCGAAGCAATTGTTATTGCTACGGTACTGGAAAATAACATGTAAATTGGCCATGTTAATTTTTCAAAGTTGTACATTTCGTTTTAATAAAAATTAGAAGCATTTTCACGTTTAGCGTGATATAATTACAAGAATTTGTCTCTCAACACGTCAACATGCTGGAATATCTACTTTTAAAGGTAAACCACTTGTTTTCTACTTGACTGAAAAGGGACGGACAGACACCGTATATTCTATAATATTACCTACACAAAAAAGGTTCCATTCCAAATCTAGTAGCGTGGAATAGAACGTAAATTCGAAAAAAGGTTCTTAATTTTTTCTTCTCTTTTAGAGGGTTTGTTTATGGTTAGATTAAGCCAGTATCTTTAGAATTATGTATATTTTGTTTAAGTAAACAGTCTAGAAAATATTTTTTTACCTTAATTTTAAGAGAATCAGCAACATAAATACCTAAAGATGTTATTAATCGTATCAACAATAACGCATAAGTACTTATAAAATGCAAGATTGTTTAGTTTGATATCGAGATGGACTCATGATAGCACAAGTTTAAACCTTAGTGGTTTTTGGTTGCTATGTAATATGTAATCCTGTACCTATTCTTTAGTTTAGATGATAAATAAATTTAAAAAAAAAACTTTGTTTTAGTTACCTGCCAAATAATATCTGATTCAAACTTGATTGTTTCCACTTAAATTTTATTTTCCTGAACATTTTCTAATCTCCTTAGGTATCAGTCATTTTTATTCAAGCAGGAGTCATTCTCGCTTATTATTTAACCATTTCCTCAATTATTACATACTACGTAGGACTATCCTATGTTCGTCAATGGATATTAAAGTGCGCCAAAGCATCTAGTGCACACGGAAGTCATAGACACAGCTAGCGACTGTAATACCTACCAACTTCTAAAGTGTTCTAAATAAATGAAACAAATACTATTGCAAGTAGGTACTCAAGTATCTATTCACATGACCAGAAGCCACAGATTATCAACGAATACAGATGAGGTTCTACAAAAAAGGCTCGTTCACAATTATGTCAAACTCAATTTGACAACTTGATGAACATGGCCGTTCAGCGTTTGACATAACTCCGTGGGTGGTCCGTCCGGCATGCGTGTAATTTTTTTTTTATTTTTGTTTCTAAATATATTTTTATTTCGACCACCGTAGGGCGATGACTAAGTGGCTTTCGATAACTAGCCACCGGCGAAGCGTTATAATTGGTTATGACTTTTTGGCGTATGGCCTTGGGATAAAATGATGAGGACGTTTTTTATGTTATTATCACGTCGATACGTTATGAAGATCACACATAACTTAAGTCAGAAGCAGAGCACCTATAAATTAATTATATTCACGAGCAAATTTCAATCATTTAAGGCTGAAGTAGGCAATTTTTACATTAAATTTGTCTAAAATGTATTTCCATCTCTAGGTTATCCAAGCTATGGATTGTGAAAAACTAACCAAAATCACACAACCAACCAAAGACAGAGTGTACCGTTCAAAAACTATACCTTAAGCGCAACATGACAGCACAAAAACTATTTCCCGCCAAAAGAACTGTCAAAGTGACATTGTGTGTGACATTACCACGAGGGTAAATAATGGTGACCCTGATGCCGTGTAGCTACCTCGGAGGGGGTGCCTCCCCACGCTGCAGCTTGGATCACGCCGAGCCAAAGGTCAGATGCATTCTGATAAGCAAACGTACGAGCTGTGAGGATTTCCATTTTCGCATTGAAGATGGCGCCTATTTGACCTTAGGTCTTGATAATCGCCTGTGTCTATGGTTATGAACATTCGAATAGAAAAAAATTGCTAAGTTTAAATTGGAAATCCTCACTGTGAATAAATGTTTAGTAGAAAATTGAGTGCTTTAAAATGTTTTAAAATATTTGTTTCTAAACTCAATTTTATTATAGTTCGTACGATTTGATAAATAATTTTGAACCACGAAATGCACTTTGTATAATTTCGCACAACAATGCACTTCACAGAATTTTAGTTCGTATTTAGTTCTAGCTTCTAACTTTATTTGCACGGAATGGCCTAATAAGATGCTTGCATGATCCTCTTTATCGTTACTAAAGCAATTTTTACTAAAATGTACATTAATGTTATTAAACTTTTTGCTGAAAAGTGCATTTTCCCATGAACTTTTTACTGAAAACCTTTAAAGTCCCTGGGATAATTAGGTACGGTACCTACATACTTAATTAAATAGCTGAGGAAGAAAATGATTTAACAGAACGTATTTACCTAATTTATGTAATATGTTAGAACAGACCTGAAAGACCTGAACGTTGAAAGTGTTGGAAGATTTTTTAATTCAAATTGAAAGGGCTTTGTCGCACATGCGATTATGCCGCCCGTGTTGGAAGATAAATCGGATTTGGTCAAGACGTGATTTAAATTTTCCAAAAACTATGTCACAACATGAACTTAAAACAATTGAAGTGACAAGACGAGCTTTATGGCACAAGCCGCCATGATTAATACACTCGAAGCGTTATCTGTCCAGCGTAACTAAAACCAAATTTTATTGGTCTCATTGTACAAAACTGTTTATGTTACCGAGTGGTATAAGCATGGTGAGGCGTCAGATCTCATGTTACCCATTCATGGTGACCATTAAAAAGTCGTAACGTACCTACGGGACAGAGGATCGTTAGCCACCTGATACCAGGTTCTCATAACTTCGAAGAGGTATTTGCTTACATGATGGTTGATCGTTTAATTTTGGTATGCGATGAATATTAGCGCGTAACAATGCCTTATTGCGATGATAATTAGGCTACGGGTGAGTGGAATGATTTCGCCGTAAAATAATTGTCTCTGTGGAGGGTTTAACTAGGTATGTCAGGTAGGTACTTACTACGTAACCTGCAGTAGCGGTACGTAAGGCTGTAAATTCTTATAGGTAAAAAAAACGAACCAAACAGAACAGGCTGGTGACATTCATATACTAGTTTTAGAAAATACCGATGCTTAAAGACAGCAATAACTCATCAACTCTGCCCGGTCACAGAATATACCTACGTCCATTGAACTTACAATAAAAACCTCAAACACATCACACGAAAAATAATAGAGATATTAATTTAATTCAATGGTCATTTTTTTAACCTATCGCACGCACCGCACATAAAATACTACAACAAAGAAACAAAATAGAAGGCAAAGACAACGAAAACTAAAGCCACCCAGAGATAACACCAATAAAAACAAATTTGTCCAGCTTGATAGTCGAACACGGCGCGATTTATCGACCGAGATGTCTTTCTCGATACAACTTGTAAGTTCCCGCGCATTATATCGATTGGGCTTAACTCCATTTTGTTTGTAATCGAAAACAGCCTTACTTTGTGAACGTGCGAGAAATTCGTGGAATTTGGCAGGAATGAGGTAGATGGCGGTTTTAATTTTGTTTGTCTTTTCTTTTTGATAAAAATTCATAAAAAGTTACATAAAAACCACAGTCTTGAAAGAAAAAATAGGTGAACGGAGTAGAAGCCCATGGCATACCTAGTTTTTTTTTTATAATACCGCATTTCGATATTTTGTAACGTTCCATAAAGTTTTTTCAAAATTTATGTTTTTCTTGTTCTAGTTTACTTCAAATGTGTAGGTAGTGTTTATTGATAGAGCAATTTATGTCTATGGTCTGTTTTTTAATCTGGGAGACTTGACATTTCAAATTCATAGTTTGACATTTTGTACCTGTCAAATTAGTCTTCGAGATTAAAAGACAGACTTTAAGCTATTGAAATAAAAAAAATAAAAAAACTAGCTATGTCATAGGCTTCTACTCCGTTCACCTATACCTATAATGTACCCTATTTTTTCAAGACGGTAAAAAAATCATCCAGTATATCGATACGTAAAAGTTACAGTACCTATACTTATCTATCGTAGCTTCACAATTTGTACATGGTAATTTTACTTGTCGTGTAGGTAAATAGAAACATACAAAATAACTCATTCGCTTTTAGCCAATGATAGGTAATTGAAGTAACTAACATTAGTTAATTAACTACATTTACCACTGAGTGATCATTCCAAAACATGTTCTCTATTCAATAGGGAATATGACGCAAAACTGAGACTGCAATGGCGCCACTTTGACGCGGGGTAAACAAAGCAAACTGTCAAAGGTGCGCGGCAAACTTTTTCGACGTTTTTCAGTATTATTTCACCTTTATTTCATCCTTGTTACTATAATTTAGGTTACAATAATACCAAAAGGTATAAAACATGCATAGAACAATTTCAAACATATTTGTTTTGTGATATTGAACTATGTACTTTATAATATACTTTTAACGTTACATTCAAGTAAATAGCACTGAAAATATAGTATTTTTCATTAGGTTTATACTCTGACCTGTAAAAATCCTTAAGTTTTTAGTCTTCAGTTCTAAAAGGATCAGAACCTGTAATGTTTTGTGACTGTATAATGCTTGCAACGTTGCAATTTACCATTGCTTGCGAAATTATTCGTTTTTAGTGAATTAATAAACGCTTTCGTTCCTGCATATACTACCTAATATCACAACCGATGCATTATTACAGATTATTCCTGACGAACGGCTATCAAATGTATTAGTATATTGTAAACACACCGGATTTCTCAATCAAACAGTCACCTAACCATAGATTTTTTTATAACCCTAAATGACAGAAGCTGCCTAAACTTAATGTTTTTCTATTTACGTTATTTATTTATTTATCCCCTTATAAAACTAACATTAAAGGTTTCATTAACTAACGCGATAGTGCATTTATTTTTAGTGATTTACAATTTAAAATTATTGAGAACTGTAACCTTCTTATTATAACCTTTTTATTAAGCTATTGCAATGGTGCCCTCTAGTGGGAGCATGGATTGGCAGTAAGGATCCCGTCTGTCAAAAAATTCTCCATTCTCAATGAGGATAAAAACTGCCACTTGCTCACTTCAGATGTCGCTACCATTGTCCGTCTTAAAATTTGACAGCTAGCTGTCAATATCCATACATTTTTTATAAACAATCAACATCTGTTACTCATAATTAATTAATATGCCCCGTTTCGCAGCTGTTGACTGCAAAAATTTATGAACGCATGTATTCCCTAAAGATGTTAAAAGAAGAAAACTGTGGGAGAGAGAGCTCTACCAATAAAAAATTGGAAAGCCAATAATACGTCGAGGCTTTGTTCTATCTATTTTAAACCTGAAACTTATCAGAGAAATTCGTATACAAGTGATGCTCTTTTTCATAAAATAGAACTGCGTGTTTTCATTACAGGCTCTGTACACGAAAATATGCATGGTTACAATCATAGGCAACTCTTAGCGTTACCAAGCTCCTACTTTCATACAGGATTTTCCCATTAAGGCGTATATTTTAAACCTGGATCAATATTAACATATTGTAAATAAAGTATTTTTTATTATTAGAATCAACTCACAAAGGAAGTTAAACGCATCATCACTGTATGAAAACTGACATGTCAGCAAACTCTTGAATGTGGGTTTTAGATAGCGCTGGAAGATCATATCTAGAGTTGACAGCCCTGAACTTTTCTAGGGCAGGAATGTCTTCAATTCCAATCAATCTGCCATTTGCCTCCAGTCTTCAACAAAAAAAGGACTTTAATGTAAAACAAACAATACAACCCATCAATTATAAAATGGTCATTATTAATAATGCGCAGCTTTAGTGGTAAGGTAAATATACATTCCCACTAAAGTTGCTTTTTTACCAGAGCTAGACGCTTCCCTTTTCCTTAGCTCTGCTGTTTTAGTTGTACTACACTCCAAGTGTTTTGTCCAGATTTTGTTTAATTAGTTATAGACACAACAGTGAACACATACACAACAATGGCGGTTTGAAGACGGACAATAGTGCTGCCACCTATGACGAGCTTTCAGTTTTTAACCCCATTCGAACCACAAACAAATAACAATCGCAAACAATAAACCAAAGACAACAAAAAATAAATCACTATTCAAATTGACAGTTCACGCGACAAGAAAAACTAACAGATCTTATTAATAATCGCCAATATCACAAGATAAAACATAAAGTTGGTCGGTCGATAAATTTTATAATTTATACGTTACGGCGCGGGTGCGGGATGAGACGTCCTCGATCGTAAATATGCAGTGAGATAAAACAATAAACGAATTATGTTTAAATAAAGAAGCGTTTTGTTCTGACGCTTGTTTAGAATATATATAGCGTGTTCTCGTTTTAATAAAAGCGTAGGTACTAATTTATTTTTTTATTTATTTTACCAAGGCGTGTAATTTGGGACGAGTAGTTTTGTAATTTTTATTCATCAATTTTGTTCATCAAGTATATTGATTTTATAAGTGAAAAAGCATTCGTAATTCCTTGTCTCAAGAGTGTACAAGGTATTAATTGATACCTATAAAGTTAACGACTACCAGGAATTTATAGAGTTCTTAGGTTAACGCATAAATAAGAATTAACATAAAGTTAATGTTACTGACTATCTCAAACACGATCTTATCGTAATTACTGATTTGATTGATGAAAATAAATGTTATTTGCTACACCTGCATCTTTTAATTACTAATGCACAACAAAGGTAAGAATATTTAATTCTTTGCGGCATCAGAGAAAATCACAATGATATAAATCTCTAAACAAGTTCCTGTAAAATACCAATACAGCCTAAACATACATCTAAAAAAAATCGATAAATCTTGAAAATCGTCATCATTATCTTGCCCTTATCCCGATCTATTTGGGGTCGGCGCAACATATCCCTTTTTTCCATAACCCTAGTAGTCGTCACTCCTTTTCTAGCCCTGTCATCTTTCACACAGTCACAGTCGTTTCTTTGGTCTTTCCCTGCTCTTATATAGCCACCGACATTCATACTCAAAACTTTCCTCACGACATTTTCCTCATTTCTCCGCATCACATGCCCATGTCATGACAACTGATGACAACTGATTTTCGCACATCTTTCAAGTCACCGGTGCACCTTTCAAACATATAAATCTTGAAATATGAGAAGAAAATTAATAACTAAGAAAATTTTATCTGCAAACAGCAGAAACCTTAAAAGCTAATCCATATCAAAACATTAAGTTACAAGAAACAGCATTTTCAATACTAAAATCAAACAAACATTTACAATAAAATAATTCAAAATGACACAGCCTGTATTCAGCCGTCCGTACAGGCGCGTTGTCGCCGCGTAAAACGTATAAATTAGCCGGAGTTATCGGGAGATCGGGCGGCCTCACACCTCGAGAGGAATGCGCCCGGTGATTTACGCCCTTTCTCACACGATACCTCCTTGGCATCGCTGTGGTCCTGGTAGCGAGCTTGAGGAATCGTCCGGTCATTAGGAAATGTTGGTGGTTTATTAATCAGAGTACTTAGAAGCAAACTTGAAACATATTTCAGGTGCTATTTTATAGCAATTTAAATCTGAACAATTTCGTACTCTTTGTAGAATCAATCAACATCTATAATTTAAACAATCTTCCCTGAGCGTTGTTCAAAGTCCAAAATGTGTGAGCCAACCTACTTCAGTGTTCACGCTTCTAAAATCTTCGTTGAAGTTAGTTGAAGTTATGATACAAAATACACAAATCAATCATTCTGCTTTGAGCAAAAATGCTGACAGGCTGAAAAGCCAGTGCCGGAGAATTCGCACAGCAGGACTTGAGGGCTTTCTCTATAATCTAACTAAACGCCAAACGGCCAATAAACGCATTTTTCTTTCTTTATCTGTCTTTACTGAGGAATCGTGAACTTTTTCGCAACTATGGCTTTTGTCCAAATTGTAGTGCCCAAGCAAAAATAAAAATCTCAAAATATTCACACCATATAAAAATTTACGTCACAGAAATTTTCATGCGTTTTAATCACCCCAATTAAATGGTAAGATTTGTATTAAACTACCAGGCACTCATAAGATTGTAAGAGAACGTGAAAGCACTTCAATTGTCACCAACAAAAAGTTCGTATATCATTTAGAGACAATATGGCGCCCCAGGACTCGGGTAAGGTGACATCACCGATTATCTTCCGTGTTTATTAAATCCCATGTTAATATGCAACTAACTAGCTTAACAGGTTTCAAATAATCTTGTGCTTGGTATTATTTGCATACCTTGAGAACAGATGGGTATGTTTAGTTCGGTCGGTGATTCATGTGATTTTGATAATAAATTGATAGTTGAAACTGAAACTTTGACTTCAGCATTTTTTTGTTTGAAATAAAAAAAAGCTCCAAAAAATGTGAGACAAAACACTGCTATTTAGAATTTATTATCTTAGTAAGTATGTTAAATCAAGCACCGATGTTAAAAATAAAACAAAAAAATAAGTACTTACATATTTCAAAAAACAAGCAACTAAACAGATAATTGTTACTGTCACCCAAAATTCGGTTCAGTTTTTTATGAATGTTGTAAAGCTAATCTTGATTCAAGAGGTGACATTTAAGAGTTTTATTATTTATACCTTAAAGTTTATCTCGAATCTTAGTTAGTTAAACTAACCGTAAGTTAAACTACATATTGGATTGGTAGTTAATAGGACTTAGTTATGTATGTATACTGGCTCTCAGTTATTAGATATCGAGATTGGGAGTAGGTAACAATCGGTAATTGGTAACAAAGGGGAAAAATGTGACCAATAGATCTAAATTTACCTACGTCTACAATGAAAATAAAACTCAAAAAAGTTAGAGTAGGTAAGTTAGAAAAGCTTTAAATACATAAAGGGTATTTAACACGTTCACTGTCCAGACAAAATGTCGAAATTTGCTCTCACATCCAATTTCGTTCGTATGTGCTGAGGTACTTGCGTTTACACCACTTCAGGTCCTTAGAGGCCATAAAAGTTGAAGGAACCCTTTTAAATTTATTTTTAAGTTCAATTTTCAAAGCGTTGGTAGTACTAAATAAATAAAAAAAATCGATGGTACATTGCTTTTTTATTTTACCTACATAATTGCTCATACGTTCATGTATAATACCAGTATGTTTCTTTTATGTTCCACGAAGTAAGAACCCATTATGTATGAAAAGTGCAGTGACCCACATGTATGGCACGGACGTTTCGTTCCATTCCAAAATGACCCACATGTGGGTCACGGGCAGTGAACGTGTATAACTATACTCTATGATATAAGTATACTCTAGGGTATTAATAATAATACTAACCATTATTGTCCCACTGCAGCTGCAGGTCAAAGGCCTCTTCTCATACAGAGCGCCTGCTCTATGCCTACTTCTATAAAGGGTGATACAGGAAAAAAATCCAATTATTAATGCTGGTAATATTTCTCTAACAGCAAAATAATATTTCCAGATGGCAACAATAAATTACTTTAATCGACAAATACTGGTCTTAGGCAGTTTTCATTAAATAATAATTAAGCGTCTCTTAAAAGCAACCTCTTATGAGACGCATAATTATTATTTACAATTAATTGTATCGTTAAACTAAAATATCTAAGATATATTTTTGATAATAAACGGGCTATCAAGATAACAGCTATTAATGGATTTAAAAATAAACTGGTTACTATTTTTACACGTGTAAGTAGGACTTTAACATATTTTTCAAGGCTTTATGAATATCAGATGAAAACAAAACAGATTTCCCACTTTTTTAGGGTTCCGTACCTCAAAACGAAAAACAGAACCCTTATAGGATTACTCATGTGTCTGTCTGTCTGTCCGTCTGTCACAGCCAATTTGCTCCTAATCTAATGGACCGATTAAGTTGGAATTTGTAACACGTATGTATTTCTGTGACCCAAACACGGACGCGTAATGTAAATTAATGAATTTTGAATATGAGGGTCAATTTTGGTGGCAATAAGAAAAAAAAAGTTTTGCAAACAAGAAAAAAGAAGTTTTGCAAACTGTACCGTGCGATATATCAAATGTTAGGCTTACTGTGGGGGTCTCAAACATTTTTTTTTTTATAATTTGAAATAAATTGTTTTAAAGTTATTTACGTAAATAGACGAAAATTGACCATTCCCCCTTTATCTCTGAAACTACTGGGCTTAAAATTTTGAAAAAAAATACAGAAAAAAGTACTTCTATGCCTTAATAGATTACAGGAAAACCTATAAGAAGTCTATGGTCATTAAATAACATGGTAAATCCCTCAACATTGTACGTACAAACTTACATTTGCAGTTGGAATGTATGGGAGAACATGTTTTTTTTTTTTTTATTTGTGATGGGTTTGCTCTTGACTCTAGTCTAGGTCAGAGGTGACAGAGACAAAGTCGACGATGGAGTGAGCTTACCCAGAAGAAGCCTGTTCACTCTCACTTTGAAGAGATTAGGGTTGTATACGTTCGGAAACACAGACGCAGGTAGTGAGTTCCACTCTTTTGCTGTGCGCATTATAAAAGACATTTGGAAGCGCTTAGTGCGAATTGGTGGAATAGCAACCAGGTAGGGATGGTAACTGGCAGTGCGTCTAGATGTCCGGTGGTAGAAGGGGGCCGGTGGAATGAGGTCGTGGAGTTCTCGGGCACACTCTCCGAAGTACAATCTGTAGAAGACCGACAAGCAGGCAACCTTGCGGCGATGAGCCAAGCTATGAAGCTTGGCATCCACCAGTTTTACGTCGCCAATGAGCCTCTTAGCTCTGCGTTCCACCGAGTCAAGCGCGGCTAGTTGGTACTTAGCTGATCCATCCCAAAGGTGACTGCAATACTCCATGCAGCATCGGACTTGCGCTTTGTAAAGGGTTAAAAGCTGTCCAGGCGTAAAGTATCGCTTCACCCTATTTAGGATGCCCAGTTTCTTGGCCGCAGTTTGGGCCTTGTACTCGATGGTGGCGCCGAAGTTGAGACCAGATGTCAACTCCATGCCTAGGAGCTCAAGTCGATCAGTTACAGGAACAGATGTACCCCGAAAAGTAGGAGTTTGGGCGAAACGACTCTTTTTAGCGGTAAAAAGACACGCCTGCGTTTTGGCGGCGTTAAAAGAGACCAGATTATCATCACCCCACTGGGAGACAAAGCTTAAGGTCAAATCTGTCCGCTCTACCATGGCCTCTCTCAAGGAACGAACTTCGGCCCCGCTGGTTTTTGCTCTGGACAAGTATCTCTCTGAAACTGTACTGTCATCTGCGTACCCAACAATACCAGGCCAAAGCAGGTCATTGATGTGCAGCAGGAAAAGAGTTGCAGAGAGAACAGACCCCTGTGGAACTCCGGCATCAATAGCCATAAGGTCAGAAGAGCAGCCATCAACAACTACTCTAATCGACCGTTCACTAAGGAAATCTGATATCCAGCTACAAAAATCAGCTGGGATGCCATAAGCAGGAAGCTTGCTGAGCAGAGCAGCGTGCCAGACCCTGTCAAAGGCCTTCGAGATGTCAAGCGATACAGCCAGTGCTTCGCCGTGTTTCTCGATGGCTTCGCCACAGCAGTGCGTGACATACACAAGAAGATCGCCGGTTGACCGTCCCCGGCGAAAGCCATATTGACGGTCATGAGGAGATCATTGTCTTCAAGGTAGTTCAGCAACTTATTGTTCAGTACCCTTTCCAAAACTTTGCACAGAATGCAGGTAATGGCGATCGGACGGTAATGGGCAGGGTCTGCACGGTCGCCTTTTTTGGGCACTGGTTGTACATTTGCAAGCTTCCAGGATTTCGGCACCGTTCTTTTTTCAAGAGAGAGGTGGAACAAACGTGTCAATACAGGAGACAGTTCAGGCGCACACTGCCTCAACACTCTCGCTGGAATGCCGTCAGGCCCGCTGGCCTTGTTCACGTCTAGACTGCACTCTTCGGACCTCTTTAATGTGTACTGCGATCTCCGGCATCGAGGAGTCACAATGAGGTACAGTAGGTGGTTGCTTTGAGCCAGCGTCCAGACGTGAATTGCTTGCGAAGAGAGATGCAAATAAATTTGCCTTCTCAGTTGCAGAGTGAGCCAGCGACCCATCAGGCCTCATCATAGGAGGTAAAGTGGGACGACAGAAATTCGTTTCAACCGCTTTAGACAGGGACCAGAACTGTTTACTACCCGGAGGGTGCGAAGCCAGCCTGGCCCCGATATGTCCGACATGGTCAAAACGTGCCCTACGCAAAACCCGCTTGCAGAACTTGGCGGCAGAATTAAATTCTCTTCCTCGCGCGAACCCTGCGCGCTCTAACTTTGCGGTCGCGGGCCTTGACCCAGGCTTGGTAGGCAGTCTCTTTTCGGGCCTCAGCGTGGGCACATTCTGCATTATACCAAGGCCGGGATTTGTGACCGAGCGGGATGTCGGAGAATGGAATAAAATATTCCATCCCCTGCCGAATCACGTCCGCAACCGCGTCAGCACAGCGCGAGGGGTCACCGGAGGAAAAGCACACTTGCCGCCATGGATAAGATGCAAAAAAGTGCCGCATCTCATCCCAGTCTGCTGACCCGTATCGCCATACTCGCCTCGTGCCTCTAGGGCTCTCATCTGGAGGAGAGCAGGTTGATATAGATTTCACCAGACAGTGGTCAGACGTTCCCAGCGGGGCTGAGACCGATACTGAATGACTGTCCGGATCAGATGCCAGCAGAAGGTCCAAGCAATTGGGTGTATGGCCGTCAATATCCGGTACCCGCGTTGCCACATTCACCATCTGGGTCAGATCTAGCGTTAAAGCAAAATTGCGCGCCTCCAACCCAGCATGGTCAGTTTTCTGGTATGGGAACAACCATTCTTTATGATGGGCGTTGAAGTCCCCCAGAAAAATGAGCTTCGCCGTTGGGTACCGTTGCTGGGCTACGTCAGTCGACTCCACGAGGAAATTAAAGAGCGCTGTTGTCTCCTGGTCACCGCTATGCGATCGGTAGATGCCGATGTAGAGAGATTTCTCCACGCCAGTATCCACAAGTAGCCATATGGCAGAGAAACCCGATTTCTCAAAGCAACGGAGACGACGACAACAAATGTCATCGCGGACGTACACACAGACCCCAGCTTGCTTCTTGAACTTGTGTTCAAGAGAGTACCCCGGGTAGTTGAGGTACGCCACGTCCGACGGGGTTGTTATTTTCGTCTCCGTTAGGAAAAACAGGTGCGGCTTCTCGGTCTCAAGGTGGTGATGGACCGAATCGAGATTGGAGTGCAACCCCCTGATATTAGTGAGATGCACTTTTAGTGGGAGGAAGTGCAGCCGTTGTTTTACCTTATTTTTCTTCGCTTTGTGTGTCATATTGAGTGGAGTTGTTGGGGAAAAAGTCGACTTGTCGAGGCGCCGCTCAGTGATCCTCGTGGAACACTAGAGTCAGCCAAACCTGCGGGGAACTCATCTGGAGACTGCGGGGACGCCCGAACCCCCCCCGGATATGGCCACCGGGTCCTCCCATCCAGTCGCCGGCTGGCACGGTGGAGCATACCCGGATTTTTCGCGAGTTGGCGGGGCAGCCTTTGGCACGTGGCTGGCGTGCTACTTGGGCCCCCTACTGACTGCAGTTGGCCAACGGCTGGCACCGTGCTTCGGATCCCGCAACCCTCCAAAATTAGTTACCCGGCTAGCTGACTCAGAGACCACAACCGGTGCCAAACAGCGCAACTGACAATCTCCTTCTCCCCCAAAGGCACTGGCACTCCCACACACCGACGGAACACAGCAAGCTGCTTGGCGCCGGACTCCGGTGGGATGGTGGTCGCGAGCCAGGCGGCCCCTTGCGGAGCCTACCACCGCTAAGTGGGATCGTTCAGCCGTACCACAGGCAAGCCTGTGGTGCCGTTGCCCGGGGTGGACCACTAGGAGGTAGATCCCAAAACCACCACATGCGTTTCAACTACAATGTTAAGTTTGTTCTTGGGATAAATTTATCCCATCTGCGGAACCCGTTCATTGCGCGTGGTCCGACACGCACTTGACCGGTTTTTATAAATACGATTGGCAAAAAGGCGATGGTTTTGGCGATTGGAAAGTTATTAAATTTACAAGGTGAGATATTGGAATATATATATAATATATATGATTGGAACCGCCAGGGGACGCCGTAGAAGACGTATAGTGACCTCATTGATGATGTTCTTCAGAGAGGTCAGGTGGGTAGTATTCGTCAACGGCGTGCGCGTAACACTATCAGTCGGAATCGGTGTCATGTTGACAGTTCAACAACATTCATTGCGTGATTTACGTTGTCGAGCAGGCAAATGTTGCGAACATATCATGTTCGAAACATTTGAAAAATTTGTTTCGCTTCATATGAAGCAATGGTTAAGCAATTTTACAGAAAGCCGCAATCTTATTCATGCCAGTGACAACCAAATGTCAAAAATGTAAGTAAATGCTATATAATTTTGGACAGATTTTGATTGAGATGAGATTGCGAACATTGTTAAAAATACTGTAATTGCCCCTCAGATGTATGAACGTAAACGAGGCAAAAGGAGTATGTAAGGAACGATCCTTACGTACTACTTTTGCCTCTTACCTGCTACGAAGCAGGTGACGTTCTGTAGTTTCTGCCTACCCCATGGGAAGAAGCCGTGAGTTTATGTACCTAGGTATATGTACGATTGACTACAGAAATTTCTTTAACGTACTGTTTCGCATTATAGAAACCGAATTGCTAATTAAACTGAGATATTACGATAAAAATCAAATGGCTAATTGCAATTCTCAAAAATAGTTTAAATCTTACTTAAACTATTTCAAGGCCTCCTTTTTGTCAATACATTATTTATGAGTTGTTTTTGTGAGACCAATAATAATAGTTAATGAAACTGTTGCGTAATAAGGGGTATTAAAACACGAGTGCGTGTTTAGGCGAGATTTTTAATAGTGTATCAAACGAGTGTTTTAATACCTAGTTATGTGCACTCATGCAATAGGTATTTAAATAAAATAAAAAACAAAGTTAGCAAAAAGTAAACAAACACAATAATGGCTCCGAAACCACAGTAACGTGGATTACGTTACTATGGTTACGGAGCTGTCATCGGTCAACCGCACATGCGCCCTAGCGCGGTCTCCAAATACAATGGTAAAAATCGAATTGAAAACTTCTTGGTCGATCCGAAGTGTACTTTAATAGAAAAAAAGTTATTTTATAGGATTGTGTTGTAAAGAAATCTGTATCATATCAATACTTTTTAATTTTGTTTGAGTTGTACATGCATATAGTCTATTTTTGAATTCATAATCAGAACTTTACGATATAAGTGTAGATAAACATTATTTTAATTTTATTGTTTTTATTAAAGCTCTAATGCATATTGTGACGAAACGCGCATCAACAGATGTTATCAGCACAAAAATGTCAATGTTAGATGTCAAAGGTGTTGATGATAATGAAAAAGAATGAACATAAATGAGGTCAGGTTTTATTTACATAGGTATATTATAGTGCACTGGGTAAAAAACAAAAAAAAAATCTTATTTGAGTGTCAATAGATCAGTTATTAGGGTAGGTTTTGATAGAGTTCACTACCAATGTTAGCGCGGGGAGCGAGAAAAGAGTGCACTGTATTCTAGGCAATGGTTTATTGCCTTGTTTATTATGTACAAAGTATAATACTGTCCCGGACCAACAATTAAACATTAAGTTACAGACGAGAATCGTCCTTCGCGGTGGAGTCCGTGGTGGTACTACAAAGAAATATTGTGTGAATTCAATGAGAATGTATTTATTTATCTATTTATTAAAGAACACCAACAGCATATACAATAATACATTCAACATTAGTTTACAAAAGTATTTAGGAAAGGTATTACTGCTAACTAATTTATTTATATGTCGCAGCCAACTAGCGTGATTAGCCGTTTAGTTACCAGCTTGGCCTTTGGAAGTAGCCACAGATATAGATAGACTATAAATATCTACAAGGTTATTGGTTATATGTCGGCAACCCATTACGGGGATGTACGCGAAATCATTTGCAACCAAATAACCCTTTCCAAATATCAACCATTTTCGAATAATTTGACTTTTTTTTTGACGTGAAATCGCTCCGTGTCTATTCTGTACAAATCTCACCGTGAAAACTTAGGTGAAGTGAGCTTGAAGTGAGCTGTCATTCCACCTGATGCTGGATTGACACTATAGACAGCTCATTCCACGCTCACCTCACTTAAGTTTTCACGGTGAGATGTGTACAGAATAGCACTGCTGGTGGTAAGTTCATTATTTGTGACTGACAAAAACATGTAAGATAACTACGAGACTTTTAAAGCTAGAGTAGTAGTTGAGCATTCAAAGAATAGATCATAATATATATAACATTTTTTTAAGCTGAATATAATTGGAAAATGTACCTTGTAATAGAGAGAGCCCTGTCACCCATAACACAAATTTAATCTTAGCTTGGGCGCCAGTGGAGATAGTCAGCGATTTATACAATTTAAAAACAATATTGTGGTTGTTAATACAACCACAATATTGTTTTATACATATCGCATATAAGTAAATTGTAAAATTGGAAAATAAAGTTATTATTAATTGGCGTGTGACGTCACACAGCTAGTGCACACGCATGCGCGCAACCTTCTACCATCTGTCGAAATATCAGTTCGTATAGCGCAAAAACGTGTTTAGCTAGATCTGTTACTCGGGTGATTTATCAAGAGTTGACAAAGCACTTCTAGGACCTAAAGAGAAACAATGGAAATATTGGAAAATAGAGGGTTCGTATTCTTCTTCTTCATCTGTGTAACGCCTGTGCATTCGAAGAGTACATGCGCAACGGTTTCCTCAGCCTCCATGCTTGCTCTGCACAGAGGGCTGTCCGTTATGCCCATTGTGTAAAAGTGTTTGTTTAGCGAGCAGTGTCCTGTGATGGTCCCCGTCACCAGGCGCAGGCCATTCCTGTCCAGGCGTAAAAGTTGCCTGGTTAATTTGCTATCTAATCTTGGCATAGCCTCCCTGGACTGCCTGCAAGTTGGTGTCGTGGATCACCACTCCTCTGCTTGTGTGTGGGTGTACTCTTATACCCACCTGCGTAATCGGTTGAAAGGGATGGGTACAATTGGTTCGGGTTCACAGGCTGACGCGCTGGATGCCCTCCTGGCAAGTTCGTCAGCTGTATCGTTACCCAGCGACCCACTGTGTCCTTTTATCTATTGCAGTGTCACTGAATTGCGGTTAGATACTGTTACTCGTTCTGACGCATTGTGACATTCTAGTATTAGTCTTGAAGTAATATATTTGTTCCCTAAGGTTTGGAGTACTGAGGCACTGTCAGAGAGTATACGTATTTGGCTATCCATAACTCTCCTGGCCTCTATGGCATACGTCGCTTGAATAATGCCCACACATTCTGCCTGGTAGACAGTATTGAACATTCCCAGCGGGCTGGATATGTTTATGTTGAGGTCGTGTGAGAAGACTCTGACTCCAGTTCCTGAGTCGGTCTTTGACCCGTCGGTGTAAACTCTCAAGTCTTTCGGGCCCGAGTAGTCACACTTTTCTTCCGTGAGTATTATGTTGTAATGCTTTTGGAAGTAGTGTTGTTTCGGGGCTCTGTCGCAGGTTGATGCCATCATTGGCTGTCTTTAGATCGCATCCTCCTTTATGCGTATGTGCTTAACTCTGGAATCTTTGCTCAGGGTTCCAGTTATATTGAGCCTAAAGGCGGCCAAAGCTGCCTCCTCTCTCACGATGAGGTGTAGTGGAGGCAGTTCAAGCATTGCCTGTAGAGCGGCCGTGGGTGCAGTTCTCATGCAGCCCGTGATTGCTACATAGGCGAATCGCTGCAGTTTTTCGAAATCTTTCCGGGTTGTACTCAAGTACAGACTTGAGTACAACCCGGAAAGATTGCCTGGGCCACCAGACTAGTGAGCCATAAGTGATGATCGGTCTGATGACTGAGGTGTATAGCCAGTAAGTGACCTTGGGGCTAATCCCCCAGTTCCTGCCAAGCAGTCTCTTACACTGCCACAGGGCTATGCTTTTGTGGTGATGTAATCAGTATGTTCTGCCCAGTTCAGCTGTTTGTCCAAAAAGATGCCCAGGTGTTTGGTTTCAGTTGATAGGCTTAGCGTAGTTCCAAAGAATCGTGGTAGTTGTAGTGTTGTCAGCTTCCTCTTTTTTGTGAAGAGAATCAGCTCGGTTTTGGTAGGGTTCACTGATAGTTGGTGTTTATTGCACCAGTCCTCTACTATCTTCAAAGCCTGACGCATGAGGTTACATCGTGTTTTCGTGGGTGCCATTTATTATAATGGTTATGTCGTCGGCGTAGCCAACAGTGAAGTATCTTTTGTCATTAAGTGCCTAATGAGGCTGTCTACGACCAGGTTCCATAGCAACGGAGAGAGGACGCCCCCTTGCGGGCAGCCCTTTTATTATAAAGTAAAATAAAATGCTGGATATTCTTCCGTAGTGTGATAGTGTCTCTTACAAATAAAACAAAAGTTATTAATGATCTAATGACCTAGTGTAAGCCAAATATTCCAGACCTCTACATAGTAGTGATTTATTATTCGAATATCTGATTTCAAGATCCTTATCTCGTCTAAATCAATATTCTTGCTTATTGATTATCAATAAAAATTTGAAGTAGCCTCTATGGCTGATTAACATTAAATTAGGTCAATACAAAAAAAAAATTGGTCATTAAATTAAGTAAGTAACAACTTTTTTTATTATAAAACGTCGTATTTTTAGGGTCAATGATAGGGTAATTAATTAAGTTTGATTATTATATTACCTAACCATATCCATCGGTCCAAATCCCAGACATTCCCGTCAATTTTAGTTTCATAAGTCCTAATGACATAACTTTCTTATAAATATATTTTAGGCAGTGACTGTAGACAAAAAGAATTTGTATCTACAGCTAATGATAAAACGGTTTTGACTGCTCAGAAACACAACAGTCTAGAAAGTCTCTTTGAAAATATATAATATAATAATAATAATATAAGCTCTTATAAAAATGTACATTACTAGCAAGTGAGCAGCATAGCTGTGTGTATTTCGCCAAAAAATCAGCCATTCAAAGTGGCAATGCTGCCAACCTCTGAACATTTTTCTCATTGTGAGTTTCTATTATTAACATATTTTTTTTACTGTAAATAAAAAAAAATCACACTTTAAATGTGGACGTCTAAATTAGTTCAACATCCCCGTGAGACACATTCAACAACAGACGCCATTCTTCATTACACAAAAGTCACAATGAATAGTTCCAAGAAGGGCATAATATGTTTGTGAAAAATGTCGCTAAATACAATCATGCTGTCTTTGATATTCTATTAACGTGAATGCTCTAAGCTAGTCACCGTTTTTTTAGGGTTCCGACCTTAAGGGTCGGCACTGTACCTAGACTTTTAATTATCTGCAATAAAATGACAGTTCTTACTGTCATTTCCATAAAAAGTGGTAGCCGTTTTTAACGAAATGACAGTAATAAGTGTCATCATTTTACAAGTCCGACCATAGGTAAACGTATTATGGGTTTTAGATAGGTTTATATAGAAAACTTAAATTAGTAGCCACGAAAAAAAAACGTCTAAACGTCTGCCTAGCTCAATAGTTTCATCAGTCAGTGAAAAACCTTTTTAGCAAAAAATAAAACCGACTTCCAAATCAAAACACTACAAAGTGAAAAATAACTTTAATTTCGATGGTCGGTGTCTTTGGCTTTGTTTTTTCGTTTTTTGCCACCTACTTCCGAAAGTAAAGTTATTTTTCACTTTGTAGTGTTCTGATTTGGACGTCGGTTTTATTTTTTGCTAAAAAGTTTTTATTTTTCACTTTTAATGGTGGTACCTACCCAACAATAATTCGAATACCACTACCTGCTATGTAAATAACAGTGATAGGAAGTTATTAAAACATTATCCACATAAACTAAGTGGAAAAAATACGCATTATTGAAACTAGCTCAAAAACCACCGAAGTAATGTTAATAAAATTTATACGGTACCACCCTTGGGATATCTCCTTTCCAACAAAAAAAGAATCATCAAAATCGGTTAATAAACGACGAAGTTATCCGCGAACACACATAAATATATATATTATTTACGGTCGAATTGAGAAACCTCCTCCTTTTTTGAAGTCAGTTAAAAAATCGGATTGAAGATAAACCCAAATTAATAATTTAAAACAAATCACGGTACCTAACATGTGGATAACGTTGTGAGCTACTCATACATTATTAACTTTAGATACTAAGGATCATTAATTAAGGAACTTTAGTGTAACTATTTGTTTTCCCAAAGAAATAAATAAATAAACCTTGTAGACGATTGTTAAAAAAATAATTGAACATCACTAAAAACGTGCAAGAAGCACTGCCGTATTTTGATAACATTGACGTGAATTAGAAGTCATGCTATAATGATACAAGTTTGTGATTCGATTCGAGATTTTTAAAAAAGGAATTTATGGTAATTAAATTGAAAGCATAGCAGTAACTGAGACTTATAAGTAGAAAATCAGATAAGGCCATCTCTAAAATGAAACATGTTTGAGTTTTATGATGTAGATATGTACCTACTGTAGCTCGGAACTTCCACAAGAGTCAAGGTCAGAGGACTCTGACCTTGGACTTGAATTGCACAATTATGTGGAAGCTCTGATTTTCTACAGTACCTAATAAAAGAAAAAGTGAAATCCTCGCGTAACCAGAAGAAAGAAGACAAGACGAAACGATAATTTAAAATAGCTTCCTGTATGTAATATAACATACATGGTGTCCGGTAAATAATGGATAACCCGCAAGGGTGCCTGCTTGTCGGTCTTCTACAGATAGTACTTCGGTGAGTGTGCCCAAGAACTCCACGACCTCATTCCACCGGCCCCCCTTTTACCATCGGACATCTAGACGCACTGCCAGTTACCATCCTTACCTAGTTGCTATTCCACCAATTCGCACTAAGCGTTTCCAAATGTATTTAATAATGCGCACAGCAAAAGAGTGGAACTCACTACTTGCGTCTGTGTTTCCGAGCGCATACAACCCGAATCTCATCAAAGTGAGAGTGAACAGGCTTCTTCTGGGTAAGCTCACTCCATTGTCGACTTTGTCTCTGTCACCTTTGATCTAGACTAGGGTCAAGAGCAAACCCATCTCAAATAAAAAATAAAAATAACCTTGTAATAGCATATAATTAGATAATGCTATTCCCGAAGATAATTTCAATCCCGGTATTTACGGAACTGACCATTCTTAATCCCGCTGGATCCAGGTATTTGCAGGTTGAACGTAGACTTCTCAAATTAGTCATAATAAAGACCTGATTTAAAGGGTTTTAATTTAAATTAAACACTTTTAATCTTTTTAGACATTAAGACGTAGTATCAATAAACATCTCCAGAAAATTAGAAAATTTAATATTATTTTGAAAATGATTGCGCAAAAAAGTTAAAATATAAATTGTTTTGGCGGGTAAACAGTTCCTAACCTTACAAACCAGCAGGTAACCAGCAGCTGAAAAGGCTCGTTCTGCTTCTACTCTATTAAGAACAATCTTCATTAATTAATTATAGGTGAATTGAAGCATACCTTCAATTCAACTTTAATTAATTAATGAAGATTGTATTTTAATCCACCCGACTCCAAATAATTCATCTCCTTCTTTATCAAATCCTCAAGATTGCTATTGCCGGATCTAGGTTGGGGTGTTGTTGCAAATCCAGAACTTTTCATACTGGTCAAGGTCAGTTTGAGTTCATCTTGTAGTGACAATGGTACTGCTGATGATGCTACTGTAAGTATCTGCCTCCAGATTGTTCAATTCGCACGCGGTCGCGCGCTGGTTAACATGATAAATATCGTTTCTCCGTAATCCCGCCATGACCCGGGAGATCCCGCTCAATTTTCGATCGGGGTTAGGCCCACATAATGCACACGGGATCCCGGTATCTCAGTGTTGTATAGTATATGCCTATTTGGCACAGCCGTGAGGCACACATTATTATCACTTTTTTTTTCTCTGTCTAGTTTTAAGCTTTTTATTGTATGGAGTTATTTTTTCTTTTATTTTTTTCTATTTGGTTGTTGTGTGCACGTATGCATGTGCCAAATAAACATGTTTTCTTTCTTTCTTTTTTATTGCATTTCTTACATATGTATAATAGACCTTATGGCTGTTCTAAAAGAAGTACAAAATATATATATATACAGTATGTTAACCAACAGAGGGCGTTCCCGTGCAACTGCATAAAGTAAAAAATTCACTTGCTAACGTTTAATGACGTCATTATCATTTAAATCCTAGCCTAACTGTCTAATACTATGTATTTTAATTTTAATGTTATTGAAACGTGGCTTAGATAGGTAGGTACATGAATTTATGTTTTTTTTATTTACCTAAAAAAAAATAAAAACCATTTTGTTTTCGAATGGTAATATTTTTTTTAGCATGTATGGATGCTATACTATTGCGGGTTAACGGGAACGCCCTCTGTTGGTTAACATACTGTATATATCCCCAGTAGGTACTTACCTATGATTTAAAAAAAAAAAACTTTACCTATATTAACGTTGTTCTTCACCACGACCACAAATGAATGAATTCCGTCTGTAATTTGTTGTTAGAATATTGTACGTTGAGTGCACCAACAGGAGACAGTACCTAAATAGTAGAACTAGACATCGCACAGTATATTTTTCAAAAAAAAAAAAATCGTATCTTAGGTGGGTACTCGTATATATATTTTTTTTTGTATTTTGTTTAGAACGGCCATAAGGTAATAATATGCTATTTCGAGGTTATTCACAGGGTTGATATGATTTAAATTAACTGATTTTAATCAATGATTTAAATCGCGATTAAAATCAAGTCATTTTTTTAAATAAATCGTTGATTTAAATCAATACCTTTTAAATGCAACAAAATCAGCCAAAAAGGTCAAGGGACGTCCCCGACATAAACTACTGAGCACACATACATACGTGCAATGCTATGTAAAAAAATCTGCTTGCGGAAAGTTTAACAAAACGGTGCGTAAAAGTTGTAATAATGAGTTAATGGGTAGTAGCGAGAATGAAAAAACATTTAGAAACATGACGTGTGGCAGAAAAGGATCAGAACACACACACAAAGACATGTTTTTTTTTTTAATAATAATTTACTTCCAAATGAAAAAAGATTGGAATACGTAAATAAATAAAAAATCTGATTTAAATAAAATAAATCCAATTAAAATTAAATAAATCCGATTATTTTGTTTTTTTTTTTTAAATTAATCATGACTTTTATCAACCCTGGTTATTCATTAATTACCGGACATCCTGTATTAATAGGGACTATACCATGGAACTTCCAGACGCAACGCAAATGAGCGATACCATCAGCAGACCTCGTTATCGTCGGGACACGTGACACGTACAGCTATTTTCAAGTTTAGTGCCTGTCAAATTATACACTCCCAGAGACGTACTTATGAACATAAGAAATGAAAACTTTATTCACATTTTTGACATAGACACATGTGACAGTTGCCTGTTTTGAATTGGAACACTACGAAATGTGTAAGTCAAAGACCACAAAAGGATTCCTACGGTGGCGACAGCTCATTGGAAGACATGTCCGACTAGTTATTATAAGTAGATACACTTATGTACTTATTAATAAAACAACATGGGAATTGGTTCATTATTTTCATTATGTAGGCAATGATCATGTAGGTAAAAACTAGTACATATCGGAAAGTCTGTTTTTGTTTGATTGACGCTTCGGTTTAATTAGTCTATGAGTTCTTTATGCCCCGAAGATAACGAGGTCAGGAGCTAGACCAATTATTTTAATCTTACTTGAGTGTGGGAAAGAGATGGAGCTAGACGTCCTGTATAGGTCCATCTCTTTCTCATAACCTTGAAATAATACTACTTTAAAAGGTGGTGGTTGACCCACTGACCATCAGTACTTGGTCATTACTATTGGCACTATCCCGATATGTCACACTCAGCGCTTCTCCCCAACATTCATAATGCTCTCAGTATAAATGTGGAACTTTCTACCAGCACAGTGTAGGTCTGTGTCCGTTACCGCCGTCGGAAATCAATCTACATTTAAAGTTACAGTCAAGAGATATCTACTGAGTGCGCTTATTCCATCGTAGACCTCATCCATTGCTTGCACCAGGCGAGATCGAGGTCAAGAGCGGTTCCTTACACAACAACCACAAACTGCAGTTGAGGATATAGACTTATGTTTGCGTACTTAGGTAGACCGTCCACACATTTTCTATCTATCTATTCTTTAAATATCTATATATCTTACATATAATTGCCGTGCACTAGCCTCGCAAAAATTCGAAAATGGCTCGACCGATTTAATTTTTTTTTTTTTTTTTGTTCGTCTCATCTCATTGCTGGGGTGGTTTAGAAAAAAAGAAAACTACGAAAAACCCAAAAAGAACAGCCGAAAAATCGAAATTTGATACGAGAAATTTGAAGCGTCGTATGAAGTTCACCGGGTCATCTTGTTTATTAATAAAATACTAGAAAAACTACAGCTGAGGGAGGACATATGTATTCCTAGTCACTGGTAGATCTTCCACTGTATTGCCTTGCATCTTGCACCTCGCTCGCATGTTACCTTTGCTTATTATGGGCTACCATAATATTCCGGATCCTCATTTAATTCTGTATTGTTACAGGCAAAAAGGCCAAGACCTGACACAGGCACCGATGTATCAGATCGGTAAGTTACCTTATGATAATAGTATTAGAGTATAAAGTTAAGTAAATAAGTGTACTATCTACTAAAATGACAAAGCTTAGCTTAGCTTTGATATTAGATCGAGATGTGCTGTGGGGTCTGGCAGCTCTCAGTGGGTAAAAGCTAACTAATGCATTTATTTTGCAATAATAATCATACTCATTGGATAATATCAGGGGGCTCGTGGCTAAGTAATAACAGCTGCACGGGTTGCTCGATCAGATTAAGCTACACTTGCCGCGATCGGTCCATGGATGGGTGAACATTTTTACATACCAAGACCCTTTTTTTTTGGATGGGAAATCATCAAATAACTTCTCCTGCTCTGGGTGGAGCGGGAGGGCGTCTCAGACTTCTACTGACTAAAACCCACCCGTTTTCCTTCAGTTGCCTGTGCCAGGGCCACGGTAACTCTTTCGAACAACCCGCAACCCTGGCGGGCATCGGCCCTAGCGGACCCCTTCAGCTAGTGCTGACATCTCTTTGAGGCGCGCGTGGAACACAACGCGCCGTCGACCCGGGCCTGGCCCTTACCGGACGGCGAGCTACAATACACAATAGTTTACATACAAATTACGTATTTATAAAAATTTTAACCTTGACAATGGCGATTTGATGACGCGCGTGAGTTATAGTCATAGATCTAGTTAAAACAGACTAGACACATTCACCTTATGAGTGATCTTCGCCAATATTGTGGTAGTCTTGTAGAATCGGTCGTAACGATGTTTCTACAGCCGAGAATTGAGTTTAGGGACTTGGAATTTAATAAGCCTAGTCTAGTGGTTAAGGGGCTTGTGGCCCCACGGGTTGATCGACTAGGTTAAGCTACGCTTGCCGCGGTTGGTCTGTGGATAGGTGACCATCTTCACATATAAAGACCCCTCCGTGTCTCGGAAAGCACGTGGTCTCGGCTGTCATTCGTGGATCTTTGGCAGTCGTTACGGGTAGTCAGAAGCCCGAAAGTCTGACAACCAGTCTTCCCAAGGGGTATCGTGTTTCCCAATAAGTGGGTTGTGGAGGTCAGATAGGCAGTCGCTCCATTTATAATACTGGTATTCAGCTAGTCTGGAAGCCGACCCCAATATATAATGTTGGAAAAAGGCTAGGCAGATTGACTCATTAGGAAATATAAAAAAGGGCCACACAGACTATCAGTGATCGGGTCTTTTCAAACCATTATTAGTGTTATCGTTCGCCCCCTAACTAAATACAACATGTCATGCTTAACCTATCGATTTATACAGGGGTGATATAATAATATGTTCAGTAATATCAGGGCAATTAAATTTTTAGAGAAGTCTCGTCCACAACCTACATCAACGTTTATTGCTAATCTATCACCGACTGATCTATGACTGCCTCGTTGGTCTAGTGGTCGCTAGTGCTAGTGCTGAGCAAGAGGTCCTGGGTTCGATTCCCGGGTCGGGTAAAGTGGTCTTGGGTTTTTCTATCTGGAATTTCTCAGCTCATATCGTCCACTCGTTCGCCACTGCATTCTTTCACGATTTCTTCTTTCTTTTTCGTGTTCTAGTTACTGAACTACTCTACTAACTTGGTGTAGTCATTGAGTTATATGCGGCCTGTGGCCCGCGCCTCTGACTATAATGCCATCATAAGGAAAAAAGACGTATCTGACATTTTTTCGAAATAGATTTATTTATTTATTTTTAAATTGGCGTAAACTTGCCGAAAACCTAATAATCCTCACTATTTAAAGACGCATCTGCCTTTGTATCTTATAGTTTAAACAGGACAATTTTTTTTAAGATACGTCCTTTTTCCTTACGGTAGGCAATAGGCTCGCCCCCATTACATGAGAGTTAAACATAACTGGCGAAATGTGGTCATACTTTGCTATTGGTATACCCATAGAAATATAAAATTTCATTAGGGAGAGGTATCTCTGCCTAACCTTGTGGGGAATACATCTTACTACTAAATCCTCTCCAGACTAGAAAGTATGATAGATTGATTAGTGAAAACAACACTGTATCTAGGTAGTATATTAGGGATCCGTACCAAAATGGTAAAAAGGAACCGTTATGGTGTGTCTCAGTCTGTCACAGCTAGATATCTCAAGAACTCTAATGCTTTCAACTTAAATTTTGGAATAGTTTTAGTTGACGTTTGCCCAACTATTTTGCAAATAAGAAAAAAATTTTTTTTTTCTTTTGCAACAGGGACTGAAAGGGTGTCTTAAAAATTCGAAGTGGGGCTTCTAGAGCATGTGGGGTATCAGCACATTCTCAAACATTTTTTCTTTTTTTTTTTTAGGCCGCATAGTTCCCCCCTACCTCCGAAGTTTGCATAGAGAAAAATTTGAAATTATTCTATGTGATAGAAATTTATGTAAAGATTACAGGAAAAATAAAACGATGTCTCTAAATAGCACATTTTTTTATAATTATATATGATGGTACGGAACCGGTTTTTTATAAGCATAGCATAATCAGCCTATAATGTTCCTACTGCTGGGATACAGCCCTCCTCTCTGTCAGAGGGACTGGGCTGTTATCCACCACGCGGGCCCAGTGCGGGTTGGTAGATGTCACATGTCTTCGAATTTTTGGTTCTAAGATATGCCGGTTTCCTCACGATGTTTTCCTTCACCATTTTTAGAGCAATGGTGATGAAATTATTTACACAAAGTAAAGCACCTGCCTGATGGATGGATGGTGTGGGGAATGATATGAAAGAGAAGGGCGTGACGGTTGACAGGGGAGAAGAGAAGAAGAAAATGTGGTGCGCCAACCCCACGTAGCATGGAACAAGGGCAGGAAGGTGATGAAAATCCCTGCCTGGGTTTGAACCCATGACCTACAACTCGTCAATCAGGGCCGTTACCATTGGACTACCACTGCTCTGTATATTGGACTGATTTTAAGACTTTTTTCGGTATTACTTAAGTTCTCCTACTTCTCCAAATTATTATAAGCTTAACTCTAAAATTTCTCCGCTCTTCCTTTCCCTTCTAAGCATATATCATCCCCATATCCATTTAATCAAACAAATACCATCATCTCATCTCGACACACACTCAACGTTTCCACTCATCTGCGTCCAAATTAAAGTTTATACCAAAATACGGCTCACACCCGTCTATGCTCTTCAAAACACAATAGCAAGGGCCCTTAATCCCTCTCTAATCCCCATATTGTAAGGACACAATTGCCGTGAAAAGAGCTACTTAATAAAACTACGAGCACGCCCCCAGTCCACATTATGACGCGGTGATCAAAGGAGATGGGGAGCACAATGAGGTTTTATGTTACGTGACGATTTGGGCCCTTCAATAGATTTGGAGAGCTGTTTTTGCAATCTCTGTCTGATCTCGTGATCTGATTTTTTTGCGAGATGCAGGTTTTTTGAGCTTGATTTTGGCTGTAGAGTACCATTTATTTGTCAGAATATTATTACAGAGATGTTACATAGTTTTTAAAGTGCATAATATTCTGCTGTTTCCGTACAAATACATTTTCAAGGTTTTGGTTATAAATAAATTAGGATAAGATTTAGTTTTAGAAATGTCAAAAAGATAAAATTAAGTCAAAAAGATAGGTAATAAGAAGAGAATAATGTATTTCCTAATATTTAAGTCAACTTTTCATTCAGAAAATCATTAGTCGATTAGCATTTACTTAAGGGAGAAGCGTCAGGGTAGCCCGCGAAATTCAAATTTTCTTACGTTTTTTTGCAATTTACCAGTCGGTATTAGATTCTACGTTGATCAAATATAATTTGCGGCCGTAACAAGTATCTATTTACATAATTAGAATCAATAAAGTGATCAATACAACTCTTTAAGACCAGGTAATCCTAATGAATGACTATTTCATGAAATCTTGACATTTCAGGATTATACTAACTTAAGGAGTTGTATTACTGATTCTAATGATTATAATTCTGTAAATACATATTTTTTACGGCCGCAAATCATACTTTATTTAACATACAACTTAATACTGACTTGCAAATTGCAAAAAACGTAAGAAAATTTGAATTTCGCGGGCTACCCTGACGCCTCCTCCTTAAGAGATCTTGCCAACAGGGTGTGGATGTGGAACTACATATGTCACAAACTATGCTCCACCACCTGACCTGCTCTCTGTGTCCCATTACTTGCAGCCAAAGTGATCTCTGCTCTGCTACTGACTACGCCCAGGACGTGGCGAAGTTTTGGGCCAATAACATCTAAAATACAGTCGTGCCAGCGACACGAAGAAGTATTATTTACGTTTAAATGTCCGAAAGTTAAGAGTTTTAAAACAATCTGGTACTTTATTATAAACTTTGGTCGCCATACAAAATACATTATTAGAAAATAGTTTATTATTTCGTCTACACTAAGCATGTAAACTTTGCTGCTAGGTTTGGCATACAGCATAATTATGTGGATCAAATTCATGGTTTATTTTGGTACACGAAAATAGAAATTTTAAATGCTTACTGCTGGGAGTGGTAATATTTAAATTTTTTTGAATAATGGGACACAGCTGTCCAGTGGGTGCGCTGTACATAATGAGCGAATGCATTTCTTTTGAGCTCGAAACACTGTGTTAAGTTCTATAGAATCATGTCATAACACAAAATTGATGAGACATAGCCATGGTATGCACTCACATAGTGCCGCATCAACACTAGCCACACGTGTTAATCTGTACAGAACGAATACGAATCTATCTACCTTTGTGCAGAGTTCATCAATATGAGCTTTCCAGTTACAGTGTTTGTCTATAGTTATCCCCAGGAACTTTGTACTCTCAACCTCTTCAATTGTGTCATTATTAAGCTGTATCTTTAACTGTGGACGCTTACTTTTGTATGGTTTTGCTAATATGTGTGTGGAGACTATTTTGTTTGAGCCATGTCATAATTTTATTTAGTGTCTCGTTAATTTTGGTCTGGTACCCACCTACGTCATAATTGTCGTTTAGAATGCTGAGGGTCGTTTCGTCAGCATGCAGTTGTGATTACGCTAGCGAAGTCTTAGGCATACAGCAAAAATAAAAGTGGTCCCAGTATGGTTCCTTGGGGAACACGGCAATTATTTTCCCGATCGAGAGATCTGCAGACGATTATTGTTGCCCTGTTTGCCTCGAGATCTCAACACATTGTTGTCGATGAGTGAGACAGCTTTCGAGCCATTTATGATTATGATATTTTTGATTATGCTTGTGTATGATTTTTCACTTATTAGTATATTTTGCACTTCACTTTTCCCAAGAATTTACCCAAGTACATGTTGATAATTAAGACGCCAATGGCTTTGAGTTGAGCTTGCGTATTCTGTACTGGGCTCACACAACGCGTCCTACGTCCACCCGGTAATAGGACTCGCCCGTCAAGGAGCGCTGTCCCAAATTAGACGCGTTATTAATTTATTATATTGAAACACGTAGGTATACTAAAAGATAAATAATTATCTTTAAAATTGAAAGTCATAAAAATACGCTTGATAGTTTTTGCGGGATTCTCAGTTTTTTTTCGCGTTTGACAAACCTTTGCAAATTAATCACAGTATGTGATATAAATATATATTATATTCAGTTATTAAAAACATGTTCTAATTTAACATATATTTTTTCCAAATCATTCAAACTACTCGTTTAGAAGTGACCTTCAGTTTAAAATCATTAAAAGTCGGTTATCGTCGCCTTAAACACATATCATTTGTCTTCAAAGTTGTCGACATGTTAGACATGACAGTGATGTGATGACAGGCTTTCGGCTTTCACAAAAAAGAACATGATCAGTGTTTACGTAAATTAATTCTGATAATAGAAGTAATATATCTTATTCTTATAAAACCAGCGCCTAATGTTTATTTACCTAGATTTCAATGTTTTTAGGGTTCCGTACCAAAATGGTAAAAAGGAACCCTTATGGTGCGACTCTGTCTGTCTGTCTGTCACAGCTAGATATCTCAAGAACTACTAACGCTATTAACTTGAATTTTGTATAGTTTTAGATGACGTTTGCCCAACTATTTTGCAAATAAGAAAGGAATGAAAATGTTTTTTTTTTTTTACAACAGGGACTGAAAGGGCGTCTTAAAAATTGGAAGTGGAGCTATTAGGGCATGTGGAGTATCATATGAAAGAGTGCTGTTTGCACATTCTCAGGCATTTTTTAGGCTGCATAGTTTTCGAGTTTTGATGAAAAATGTAAATAAAACTACAGTTCCGCCCTCCCCCCGCCTATCTCCTCGAAGTTTGCATAGAGAAAAATCTGAAATTATTCTGTGTGATAGAAGTTTATGTAAAGATTACAGGAAAAATAAAACGATGTCTGTAAATAGTGCACATTTTTATAAAGGGTCTTTCAAATAGGGCGGGTCGATGTTCACAGTTTGTGGCGGCCATGTTATTTTTGCGGCATCTGTCAAATGCGTTGTTATTTCTTCAGTTACTGATGCGAAATCACCATGGCAAGTTACACGATTGAGCAGCACGTCCAAATGATAAAACTTTATTATCAAAAGGGGTGTTCGTTAGTGCAAACGTTGCGCGCATTACGTCCATTTTAAGGCAGACGCGGTGGCCCTTCAAAGTCGACTCTCCAATGTTTGGTGACCAAATTCGAGACGACTGGTTCGGTAAACAATCACCCAACACCCTTACGTCAAAGAAACGCCAGATCGACCGAGAACATCGCTGCTGTCCGTGAGAGTGTGCAGTTGACTCCGAGGCAGTCGATTTCTCGCCGTGCACAAGAACTCGGCTTTTCGCAGACTTCAACTTGGCGAATTTTGCGTCGGGACTTGGGCCTACACCCGCACAAGATCCAACTGACCCAGGAGCTCAAAGTGAATGACCATAGACAACGCCGTTTGTTCGCTGACTGGGCTACATAACGTTTGGAAGAGGACCCCGATTTTGGCCAAAAAATCATCTTTAGTGACGAGGCGCATTTTTGGATGAATGGTTTTGTTAATAAGCAAAATTGCCGTATATGGGACAACCACAACCTACGTGAGGTTCACCAGGTGGTAATGCATCCGCAAAAAGTTACTGTTTGGTGCGGATTTTGGTACGGCGGCGTCATTGGTCCGTACTTCTTCGAAAACGATGATGGCGAGGCCATTACTGTCAACGGCGAGCGCTACAGATCAATGATTAACAATTTATTTTGCCCTGAATTGAACGATATGGACGTGGACAACATGTGGTTCAAACAAGACGGCGCTACGTGCCACACAGCGAGCGACACAATGGACATTCTGCATGAACGGTTCGAAGGTAGGGTTATCTCTCGCAGAGGTGACGTGAATTGGTCACCTAGATCGTGCGATTTGACCCCGCTAGACTTTTTGTTGTGGGGTTTTCTCAAGTCGCAGGTCTATGCTAATAACCCGCAATCAACCGATGCCCTGAAAGTCAACATAACGCAGGCCATCGATCAGATTCAGCCGGATCTATGCAGTAGAGTAATTGAAAATTGGACCTCTCGGATCCGTGCCACCCTTCGCAGCCGCGGTGGACATTTAAACAATGTCATATTTCATAAATAATGGCATAAATGGGCCTTTCAAATAAAAAAAATAATTTCTTTAATATTTCACATACAGCTTGTTCTATTTAATTTCAACATCGACCCGTCCTTGTTGAAAGACCCTTTATATGACCAGCAACGCCCCACTGTTTTACCCACGTATGTCTCGAACCCGTTGGAATATCGGGATAAAACGTATCCTATATGTGTAGTTTTAAACTATCTGAGTGCCAAATTTCGTGAATATCCGTTCAGTAGTTTGCGTGAAAGAGTAACAAACATCCATCCATCCTCACAAACTTTCGCATATATAATATTAGTAGGAAGTAGGATATTAATTTAGGAAGTAGGATGGTACGGAACTCGGTGCGCGAGTTCGACTCGCTCTTGACGGGTTTTTATTTTCCATTCACACCACAATATTTCAATCTTAAATTCCTTTGCCTCGCGAACAAAATAAAGAAACCACGTTTGGCATTCGACGGCCACATTCCGTTTTAGGCAGCTTATTAGTTAGGTTAATTAGTAGTTAACATTCAATTCATTCAAAAAATAATTAGTAGACAACATTCCTTGACTTTTTAAACGAAGTTCAACAATTTTCGAAGCTAAAATAATGAATGGGCGAAACTGAAGTATGTTTTGAGCTATATAAATCATTTTTTGACGCGATTCCGTTTCGTTATACGGTATATTTTTTACTTATGACAAGCAGGATCTGAAGTATCGTATGTCTTGACTGCCGAGTCTGTTGATGTTTTGTTGTTATTTTTTTATTTATATCCTCCCGTTGACGTAGGTTAAAATATGAATGGAACTCTTTCTATTTCTTCAAATGTTTTTAAAAGCAAGTGGCTTTTTTGCGTTCAATATTTTTGGTATCTGTTTTTCCTTTTTCAGTTTTCACTTAGGCAGTTTAGAAGCTTGGTATACTAAACCACGTTAACTATACTTCTTTTGGCTATCGTTAAGCAAAAAAAAAACAGATTTCGAAAATATCACTAGGTTTCTTATTGAATGGTGAACTCCAATTCCATTCCACGGAATAAGTGCCTACTCTACTGTTTTCAATCTTATTAGAATAGGTACTCATAGTAATCCAATTCATCATAATTCTAATTTAAAATCGTCTAAACGAAATCAGACAATCTAAGAAAAAAAAATATTTTTTTCTTCTCACATAAAAGCAAAAAGATTAATTTCGTCATTTTTCAAACTCAAAACATCAATCCATCTATTTGAAACTTCATACTAAATAAACACAAGTACTTAATTCTAAACCTGATTTCTAGTGGCATAATAAATTAGAAGTTTATTTTTAACCCTAACATTACTCATTCGAGACATCTGTTAGCTTTTTTATGTACGAAAAATTTTGGCAGTTGACAAAAAATGCAATTAATAGATTTTAACGCTAAGTTGCCACGTGGGGGCCAAATGGCGGGAAACGGCACCATTTTGGGATCCTTATTCATTTGGAGGATTGTTTTGTATTAATCAGTGCTATGTTTCTACTTACTAAAATACTATCAAGATAACATGCAATTCTATTTTATGTTACTGGTAGAAGTCGTCTCTTTGATGTAGGCCTCCCCCAAATCTCTCCAGTTTTCTGTTTCGTGCTGCTTGCATCCAACTTGCTCCTACTCTTTCATAAAATATGTCCCGCCACCTTTTCATGCCTGCCTTGTCTTCTTTTCCTTTCTCTTGGTAATCATTTTGTGGCTTTTGTCCATTTTACGCCATTTTTGCCATCTATCCTGCGGAGTAATTGCGTACCTAACATACTTACTTTAGCAACGGCTTTCATTTTGACAGTATAACAACATTCATTGCGTTCATTTGCGTTATTTAGGTTGTTGAGCAAACAAATTTTTCGAACATATGAAGCAATGGATTAGCAATATCCTTTAATACTCATTCAGACTGTGATTGAAAATGTGTTACACAATTAGGGTGCTGCATAGCCTAGCCTGCATATAGATGCAACGACCCATTTCCATTCCAAAAGTCTAGTTCGTAGTTTCACGTGAACAGAGTATGTCTTTTAGACTTATGATTGATTGATTTTCACGTTATAATAGGAGTATGTGCAATGATATTATATACAAGATATGTTACGTTCATAGTAACTGACGATTATAAAAACTTATTTACAAAAAAAGAACCACTGATTTTCAAAAAAAAAAAACACTACAAAGTGAAAAATAACTTTAATTTCAGAAGTCGGTGGCAAAAATCTAAAATACAGATCAAAAGACAGTGGTTCTGTTTTTTGAAAAAAAGTTTTTATTTTTCACTTTTTAGTTGGTCAGTTTGTAATTTGTCCAAGTTACGTACAATACGTCTGGGTGTAATTATCTATATAAGTATGTATTTACAAAAAAAAAAGTAGTGTATGTAGTATATCAGTTATCTGGTTTCCATAGCACAAGCTCTGCTTAGTTTGGGACCAGATGACCGTGTGTGAATAATGTCCCAGGTTATCCCAGGTTATTATAATTATTAATAGCCTAATGTCAACTGCTCATCACCTTTTACAAAATATTGCTTTTCCCGATATAGGGACGTTGATTGTTGAGGAGTTCTCTTTGAAAGAACCAGGCGAACCTGATGGCGAATTCACCATCACCATATACATTGTGACGAGCATAAATTATTTAGCAACCATTTTAAAGCAATCGTATCGCAACTCGTGAAATACTTAGGTATTGTTGTGGCCTGATATACTGAATACATCTGTGTAACCCTTTCGAGTGTACAGGCGTGATGTTACGTTGTGTGATGGTGTAAACAATGCATATTTATGCGATAGCAGCAATCGCGGTTGATTTGCTGTAATTTTTTGAAGAGTTCCGTTGTCTGTCTCCGGAATCTATCACCAGATCTGTATGAAATTTAAATGCTGGTCCCATTTAAATTTCATACAGATCTGAATAAACCCCTTTCAAACAACAAAAAAAAATTGCAAATCCGTCTATATACGATGGAGTTATGCCCGAACATACATAAAAAAATACATATAAACTTTCGAATTGATAACCTCCTCCTTTTTGAAGTCGGTTAAAAATCTGGTCGTGACACGTGACTATACAGAGTTTAGTCTTGACGCGCGAACTAAAGACAAAACGTCCCAATTAGGATGTTTTCGAGTCCTCACGAAGACGCGGGCCTTTAAACCTATCTGCCTCTTTTCTATAATATCATTGACTATTTGTGTAAGTTGTGTGTGGCTGAGAGTGACTTACTTTTGTACTTATAAGTAAATAGTAGTAGGTAATCAATACTGAGGCTAATTTGATTTATTAAGGGGACTACAGGACCCAACGGCAGGTTATGCCTAAAAGTACCTATATGATACTGAAGTAAACAAAATCAGAAAAATATATGATATTCTTCAGGATATATGCTAGTAAGATAGTGTATTGAAAACATAATACAACTAATTTGATACGATAAAAAAAAAATCGAAAATACCTCTAAAAATTATTTTATTGATTAAAAACCATACTAATATAACTACATGCAATCATTCTGATTTGTCAGATTATTCTACAAGCAACTTAGTAACGTAATAGTGTTTTAATTTTTTAGTCCAATCAATAGATCTTTTGTAAATAGATAATTGCTTCATATTTTGCAATAAATTATCAGCGTTGTGTCATTGCGCTTGTCTTTCTTTACTATGCAGTCCGACAGTGACTGCGCTTTAGGTCCTGTAGTCCCCTTAAAGAAAGTCAGAAAGGCAAAAGTCATTTATCCAAAATAGGCTGAAGTTCAAAATTACATATAGAAGAAAAAAAAGCATCGAAAGTTACCATTTATAGGAAACCTTATGCCTCAAATAAGAAGCCACACCAGTGAAACTCATTATTTCCCAACACAATCAAAATCCAATACCGAATTTAAAAAACTGCGCTTATAAATACAGTACAAAATACAAATCCCCGATAACACGCTACACAGTCCAGCGCAGTACCTACTCTTATTTACACCAACTTGTCACAATCAACTCACACGCAGCTACGGAACCCTCTTACAGAACAAAGAGGTCCTTCACGACGTGTGCCGTATATTGTCCCTGTCAAAGGGCACTAAGACTTTATTGTTTCGCTCTTAAAGCCCAAGTTTATACTCTTTATACTGTGGCATTAGTTCTTGTAGTAAATAAACACGTGCCTCGATAATGTGTCGAAGCGTTTGTACACAACAACGGTCTTTTGTTGTGATTGGGAATTGGGATATACATTATAAAGTGTAGCGATAGTGAAATGAGTACAAAGGTGAGATGTAGATTTTATACTGGTAGTGTTTTAGTAAATGTGGATGAATAAAGATTGAGCAATCGTAGAAATCTGGGGAACAGAGAGAGGTCAGAGATATACTCTCTGACCTCTCTCTGTTCCCCAGATTTCATCTTCTTCAACTATTTTGACCCTGCTGAGTATACCCAGCAGGGTCAAAATAGTTGAAGAAGATGAAAGTAAACGTAAATGTAAAGTTTTGAGTTTTAAGTTTTGAGTAAACGTAAATGGTAAGTTTTGACCAACGAAATCGGTAGTGATCGTGTCCAAGGAATGTCTAAGACAGCCATTCTCAAAATGTGTTCCGCGGAGCCTCTGTGGGGGTCCGCAAGAATATTAACCTATAGCCTATCTCCAGCAGGGGATGTCAGTGCTTTGTGATATTTTAGCTGCTTCGGAATCGTCCTAATCTAGTACGAATAGTTTAAGTATATCTTTTATTATTAAAACTGTTTTTATTTACGCCATAATATTTTATTAAATCCAACAGTGCCAGCCCTAGTGAGAAAAACGAACTTGGAATTTATACGAGTGTTCTTTGCCCCATCAAAATCAATTAGAAGGACACAGTGGGGGACAAAACCGTGAACTTTGTCCCAGTGATGGGACAGATTTGTGGGGCAAAGTGGACTAATCCAAAAAGACGCAGTTTTCGATTATTTTAGTGCTCCGTCAAATATTTGCTCCCTGGCTTTACTACTTTAAGATAAAGTCAGACTAGAGAGTCGGATATGGAAAGCTCCACTCGGAAAAGTAGTAGATAGTAGTACCTACCTATGGAAGGAAGAGAAAGTCACAATGACCAACCAGTCCACCATGTAGACACGGCAACGGCTTAAAGCACCCCCGAAGCATGCGTAGTTCATGCAAACGAAATACCAAAATAATTTGTAAATCAAACATATTCTAAAGATAGTGTGTATTTATTCCGTTTGGATTACAGAATATCTAGGTTCCCAAACATATATTTTGAAAGGACACTGATTTGAAGCCGAGATATGAGGAATTTAAAATTTCTATACAAAACTTATTTTTCTCATATTTCATGTTTAAATCAATGTTCTTATTTAATGTATATTTGGGAACCTAGATATTCTGTAATCCAATCGGAATAAATACACACTACCTTAAGAATATGTTTTATTTACAAATTATTTTGGTATTTCGTTTGTATGAACTAAGCATGCTTCGTAGGGCTCTTAAGACCAGAAACTCTATACTTTGTAAGCTAAAAGGAAACAACTCCAAGCATGAAAAGAACAAAAATCGGACGTCCATAAATGAGATGACTACTTTTTCATTCCTTCCTCTATTCCTACTTCGCATTATGAGATCAAGCCGCTAATAGTTTCTCTTCCACTTCCAAAATCTGCATGGAAACCATCAACATATCAAAAAGAACATCTTGATCGCCGAGGCCGCATATTTCAAACGCCAATTCACCCGGAACATAAAACTAAAAATGTGACAACTAACTTCGCGCCATATGGAATGTCAAGCATGGCCGCCTATTAAACTGTTTGAAGTCTTTTGTTAGACAAAATTAACGACATTTTACGATGACTACCGCGAGTAAAAAGTCTAAAGAATCCATTGAAAACGAGCCGAAAACATTAAAAAAAAAGCTTTCAATTAAAAATATAGTGACAATGCCAGCATTAACTGTAGAATTCCGGCGTTTGATATATGATAGTGTTGTTCCAATGGCCGAAGTGAAGCAAAGTGACACTTGAAAAAGGCGCGAACTAATATAAACAAGGCCCATTTTTTCTAGACAAAGGCAGCGATGTTCAGCCTCTTGATTTTTAATTGTATTATTTACGTTTGCCGTTCATTAGGTTTACTTTTATTTATATTATAGAAATAAATCAGATTGATAAAGGCTTTGATGTAACCGAATATCAATGTTTGGGTTTTTTAGGTCAGTTGAAAAATTAATTTTTACATATTGATTTTAGTTCTAATTAAAACAACAAAAGTACTATCACAAAATAGGTATAAAATTAAAAGCAAATTGCAAAACAACAGTTCCTATACCTCGTATTGTAACCATGCGCTCATTAAAAATATAATTGTTCCCGCACTTAAATAAAAGTGTACTTAATTACTGCTCGGTATCAATTAAAATGATATTTAATTGTATGCATAAACACCGCTAAAAGTCTAGCGTACGGTATGCGTAGTAATCACACCAATTAAAAAGCTATGTTTTTAGGGTTCCGTACTTCAAAAGGAAAAAACGGAACCCGTATTATTATATCCTTATTATTTTTAATTGAATATTGTGACTAATCGTAATTTATGATTATTTATATCACTGTAGAAACTATTCCATATTGTGACATTGATAAATTTTGTTTTTATTTATTTATCATCATTCTATTAATTTTGACATGCCTATCAAATAATTTACCTCCCGCATGACCAATATATTATTTCGCATGCAACCATATTTGTACGCCTGTTGGCATAATATAGCGACCTATGAACTCTATTTTAAAAACTGTATTTACTACCTATGTTACACAAATAATAAATGATTATAATAAATAATTATTGATTATTATAGGATCACTCGTGTGTCTGTCTGTCAGTCCGTCTCTCACAGCCAATTTGCTCCGAATATAATGGACCGATTAAGTTGAATTTTGGTATACATATGTATTTCTGTAACCCAAACACGGACGTGTAATGTACATTAATAAATTTTGAATATGGGGGTCCATTTTGGGGGGTAATAAGAAATTAAAAAAAAAAGTTTTGCAACTGTACCGTGCGATATATCAAATGAAAGGGCTTACTGTGAGGGTTTCAAATATATATCTTTTTTATTATTTTAAAATAAACTGTTTTAAAGTTATTTAAGAAAATAGACGAAAATTGACCTTTCCTCCATTATCTCTGTAATTACTGAGCTTAAAATTTTGAAAAAAATACAGGGAATACTTTTATACCTATAGATTACAGGAAAACCTTTAAGAAGTCTATGGTGCTAAAATAACATGGTAAATCTCTCAATATTGTGCGTAAAAACTGACATTTGCAGTTGGATTTTATGGGAGAACATGTTTTTCAACTACAATGTTAAGTTTGTTCTTGGGATAAATTCATCCCAACTACGGAACCCTTCATTGGGCGTGGTCCGACATGTACTTGGCCGGTTTTTTGTTTATTATTATGGTGAAGAAAGAACACGAGCTAAACCAGACATATTCCTTTCTTTTGAATGTTGGCCCCCCGTCGATCTCCACCAACTTATAGGCGAAAACTTTATTTTTTAACATGACTATGCCAAATGAATATTACAAATTAATGAATCATAGACATAAATATAATTTAATATGCAAATATTCACATAGAAATTAAACAGGTGTTTTGCAAAAAAGTCGCTATTAACATACATTTGACATTAGTATATTTTATTGCGCAAAATATTATAAATGTGCGCTGGGTTTGGTTTTAGTACTGTGATTAGCTGTTGTTTTATGGTTTATTAATCAATTGTTTGTGATTAATGATTAACTAACGTTTCGTATGAAGGCCTTTTTGTGTGTAGACGATGTGTACAGAGTGTTAGGTTAAACGAGGGATTTACTTTAAGGGGTCATTGTACGCATCATTTTGAACAACTTTTACTATGGGACTAAACCTAACACCGCGAAAAAAAATCAGCAGTTCAGTACGTTGTTGTTCGCATAATTTGTCAAAATGTAGGGAGCAGCTGATTTTTTGCGCGATTTCAGGTTTGGTTCCACAGTAAAAGTTGTTCATAATGATGAGTACAAAGTAAATCCCTCGTTTAACCTAACACTTTGTATAGAGTTGGCGGTATTTGTCCACCTCAAAAGAAATAATGTCATTTTTAGAGCTACATCATGGGCCATGGCTAGGAAACAACTCTTAGAATAATTTAAATATTTTTGTAAAAACCTTTTCTGTTAGAAAAAGGATGAAAGTTAGGCATGCATGTCTAATAGTAATGTTTTCTGTAGGTAGGTAACAGTAACATTTAAGTTCGTGGCTTTTCTGATGACAAGTTCTTTTATTTCAATAGAGATTTATGATCCACATATAAATTATTCAAATCACTACTTTATTATAAAACAAAGACCTCCGCCGCGTCTGTCTGTCTGTCTGTATGTTCGCAAAGATCCCAAAAACTACTGAACGGACTTTAATGGGGTTTTCATCAACATCATCATCTTCCTGCCCTTATCCCATGTTACTTGGGGTCGGCGCAACATGTTTTCTTCTTCCATTCTCCCCTGTCAACCGTCACACTATCATTCACTCCCTTCTCTTTCATATCATTCTTTACACATTCCATCCATCTTTTCTTCGGCCTTCCTCTCCCTCTCCATCCATCAACATGTATATTCATCACTCTTTGAGTCACATGCGTTTCGTCCCTTCTCATCACATGCCCATACCAAGCCAAACGATTTCCTTTCAACGTTTCTGTCACTGGCGCCACTTTCAAACTTACTCTTATATACTCATTTCTTACTTTATCCATTCTCGTTACTCCACACATCCATCTCAACATTCTCATCTCCGCTGCATGCAATCTTTTTTCATCCGTCTTCTTCGCGGCCCAGCATTCAGACCCATAAAGTACGACTTATAAATTTTCCCCTTTAACTTGAGGGGCATCCGTGGGTCGCAAGTTGTTCCTGTGACCTGTCGCCATTTCATCCATCCTGAGTTGATCCGGTGCGTTACGTCTCGGTCTACTTCGCCATCTCCTTGGACAAGCGACCCGAGGTACCGAAAGTCGGAACAGCTCGATAAGGGCGTTCCGGCGAGAGATATGGGCACAGGACTGGAGAGGCCGCCAAAATCACAAAACAGATACTCAGTTTTGGTACGACTTACTCTCAGGCCAACGGTCTCGGGTCTTTCCCACCACACCTCCAATCTGCTCTGGACCTCTAAGCCGTTCTCGGCAATCAGCACAATGTCATCAGCGAACAGCATACACCAGGGAGCCACTTCCTGGATATAGATGTAAGAGCATCCATTATCAGCACGAAGAGATAAGGGCTGAGTGCTGATCCCTGGTGCATGCCGACAGCCACATTGAAGCTGCCAGTAGTGCCCACTGTAGACCGGACTTGGGTACTGCATCGGCTGTACATCGCTCTAATCAACTGCACATACTTCCCTGGCACACCTTTCTCCTTCAGCGCCCACCACAAAACTTCACGAGGCACTCGGTCGTATGCCTTTTCGAGGTCAACAAATACCATGTGCAAGTTTTTATGCGCACCTCTGTATTTCTCGCACAGCTGGCCGATAGCAGAGATGGCATCTGTTGTTCCTCGACCAGGCATAAAACCGAATTGGTTTTGCGAAATTTCACTCTCTTCTCTCAGTCGCCTTTCAATAACTTTCTCCCAAGCCTTCATACTATGTGACATAAGCTTTATTCCTCTATAGTTGTTGCACTCCAGCACATCACCTTTGTTTTTAAAGATGGGCACCAGCGAACTGCTACACCATTCGTCAGGTATGGCTTCTTCCAGCAACAACTTATTGAAGAATAAAACTAACCATGTCCATCCATCTACTCGTAATAACTTCCATACTTCAACTGGTATTTCATCCGGGCCTATTGCTTTACCATTCTTCATCCCATTTATTACTATTCTCACTTCATCCATACTAATCATTCTCACTAAACCCTCATTTACTGGTTTATTCCCAAGCACACCACTCCAGCCATTCTCCTCATTCATTAGTCTTTCAAAATAGCTCTTCCACCTATCCTTAATTTTCTCATCATCCGAAAGAACTATTCCAGTTTCATCCTTTATACACTTTATCTTACAAATATCTCTCGTCTTTCTCTCTCTAGCTCTAGCAAGCCGGTAAAGATGTTTTTGGCCTGCTGGATTATCCAGTGTGTTATAAAGCTTGTCCTGGGCTTTTGCTCTTGCTATGGCCACAGCTTTCTTGGCTTTTTTCTTTAGAGCATCATACTCACTCTTTTTTTCTGTTTTCAAACTAACATTCTCATCTGCAACACTCTGCCATTCCTTGAACTTTCTCTTCTTATCCTGCAACACATTCTGTACTTCTGTCGACCACCACCATGTATCCCTATCTATCGTACCCTTTCCTTTCGTCTCTCCCAAAATATCTTTCGCTGCACTCCTAATATACCCTGCCATTTCATTCCAACATTCATTTACACTTCGACCATTCATGTCCCCCATACCTATCATTTTATCCACTATAATCCACTACTAGCTCATTAAATTTCTTCGCATAGTCATTCTTCTCCAGCATATGCCATTTTATTTTGGGTGGAGGGGGGAGGGAGGTTTTCATCAACAGAGAGTGATTAAAGAGGATGCTTTATACGTATAGTTTTCCGACATCCACGCGAACGAAGCCGCGGGCAAAAGCTAGTTAACCTATAAAAATAGTAATTGTTCATTTTTATAATAAGTTGGTCATCCTACAATAAACTAGCCTTTACAACGGTCAGAAACAATATGATTTAATTATTATTACACATTTTACGTGTTATTCAATTAGAGACGTCTTGTCCGATTTTTACCTCGAAAAAAGAAATAAAAAGTCAGTTGACGTCATGGCTGTCATGTTGACAGCGCGGGAATTGATTAAATAATGGCGGACGAAAGGGTTGCGTTCACGAGCGTTGATAAGGGACTTAATTAATCGAAACACGTGTAAACATTTTGTTTGATAAATCCATCGTCCCGAGAGATAGGGGCCCGAGTCCGTGGCATCTGTTATACGATTCTGGTGATTTGTTTTAATGATACTAATTTAGTATAAACAGCGTGTGATTTCGTTTGTTTAACACGCTCTTAATTGGGGCAATATGTTCTGTTTATTAATGCGTCGTGTCATGATTATTATGTACAGACGCCAGCAGGTCAACCTACCCGAAACTGTCAGATTTTCCCAATCAACCTTGAACCTAAAGCTTTAGCATTAAAGTCGAAAATCTATTAAAGAAATCTGACAGATTGTAGTAGCTTGATGTGCTGGCGTCTGTACGTCGTCAAGCGGTGATAGTGGAGTTTAACAACGTCATGCTCCCCAGCAACACCATCACCTGGTTTTCCATTTATAAGTTTACTAAGTTCCGCCCGTGGCTTCGCCCGCGTGGTATGTCGATAAAAAGTAGCCTATGTCCTGGTCAACCCGTGTGCCATATTTCATCCAAATCCGTTCAGCCGTTTAAGCGTGAAAGCGTATCAGAGAAAGAAAGAAACAAACAAACTAACTTTCGCATTTATAATACATATTAGTTAGGAATACGGTCGTTCTCAATCAATATGTACCTACTCAATTTGTATATACTTAAAAACCGGTCAAGAGCGAGTCGGACTCGCGCACCGAGGGTTCCGTACCATCATATACAACGTGTTTTTTTTATATACCATAACTCTAAGGTAGATTATCATTTTCAATTATCATTCAAACTAGATTATCATTTTGAACAACTTATGCTATGGCACCAAATCTAAAATCGCGAAAAAAAATCAGCAGTTCCCTACATTTTGACGAGTTTTGCGAATATAAATATGGAACAGCCATTGATGTATTAAAAGGAGGAAGATGGGTTACACGCTAACATCACAATCAGTAAACCTGGGCTCAGCGCACGACTACATGCACCGAAAATCACACATCTGCAATCAGTGTCATTACGTTCGCAAAACTACAAACAACAACAGTACATTTTGACGAATTATGCGAACATAAATGTACTGAACAGCTGATTTTTTTTTCGCCTGCCAAGGAGTTGTCCAAATTTTGGAAAAAGTAGAAGTCTGTCGGCGCAGTACGGTGGAAGACGCAAAACTTCTAACCCTAGCTCTTGTAGCTTAGAGACCGTCTGTTGTGCCATATGAGGTCGAGCGTTGTCGTTTAGGAGCAGCGGGGGGTGAGGTCGAGCGATTAACCAAGGCTGGCCGGAGATTTGCGAGCTTCTCCATCATTGTGTCCAGTTCCTCACAGTACCTATACATCCGCAGCAATACTGATGCCATTTGGTAAAAAGCTGTGTTGAATTATACCAGCACTAGACCACCAAACAGTAACCATGACTTTTTAGGGTTAAGTTTTCGTTTGGGGCATTGCCTAGGCGCTGAACCAGGGTCTAACCAATATGATGACCGCTTACGATTATCAAAAGAATCAATTTTTCATCGCCAGTGACAATGCGGTTCAAAATCCCTTCGTTTCTGTGTCTGTTAAGCAACGCAAGGCATAGCCAACGCATTCGTCGCGTTGGCGATCGTTCAGTTCGTGCGGCATCCACTTATCAAGTTTTTTTACCTTGCCAATTTGACGCAAATGGGCTGGATATTTGTTTTGATGGTAATGTTGAAAGCTGCTCCTAACTCAGCCGTAGATTGGGTATCGTAAAAAGTAAAGCTTCCACTATCGCCTTTTTTTCGCCGTTGCTTTTCGGGTGACCACAGGGTTCATTTTTTAGATCAAAATTTCCATGTCGGAAGCGTTCATACCACAAACGAGTCGTGCATTCGTTTGTAGTGTTCACTCCGTACACGTAATTAATGTTGCGAACCGTTTTTGCGGCATTGCTACCGCGACGGAACTCGTATTCCATAATTACTCGTATTTTTATCGTGTCCATATTCATGAAAAAGACAAATAATGTCAAAACAAAACACTAATCAATAAATAAATGACCGAATTTTAAAATAGAATTCCATATTTTTTAAATGAAATTCATTTGAATTTAGAATTTATTGCCAGTCATACATAAATTACGTTTCAAATGACCAATATTGTAAAACGGCAACTTCATAAGTAAATACCTATTATTTTGAATTTACGATGAAAGATACGGTCATGTAAAACTAGTCTGTCAAATTTCGAAAGTTCATAATGGCTTTGCATTTCAAGAATCGTTATGAGAGGAAGCTTAGAGTCCATTAAACGAAATGCAACCACTTCACAAGTCATACCGAGAAGCCAGACCACATGAATGACCAAAAAAGAATTGGATGTCTACTAACCTAACCACGGGACTTTGACACGTGAGAGCTTTAAAAGTGGAATCTTCCAAAAACAATAAAGTTCGTGATTCTTCGTAAAACTAATTCTGCTCTTGGAATACCCGTTAGTTTTCCACCTTTTCTTCCTTGAAAAAAATTTCCACAGAAAGATGTGATCTTTGGCAAAAACTGCTTAAACCTCCTGATTTATTTATTGAATCATTAGAGAGCCTCCCAGGCACAAGTTGCCGTGGTGGCCTACTTGGAAAACCTTGTACATATAGACTTTGTACCCAAGTAGGCTGCAGCAAGGACAACCTCCACCAGTCCAGATCGCCGTGTATGCGGCGTCTCTCCATAGACAATGGCTCACCTCCCATCTTGCACAGCATGTCCGGTCACCTGCACACATGAAGACCTAATGGCTCCGTCAGGGAACGGTATTCGCGTTGCTGAATTTTGGAACAAATAAAATTAATAAAACTATATACTTACATTTTTTTTTCGAGCAATCGGTAAGAATTCCTTAGTTCAAAACTTATGAATAAATTGGCCAATACCTGTACCTATACGTAGATAAAAGAAATAATAGAAAGATGGAAATTAAGGCAAGGTGAAGCATGATGCCCAAAACCAAAATATTGATGTGGTCTTCACAAGAATCACTAGTTAGGGTTTTGGGTTTAATGTAAAACCACCAGATTATCAGTAAATACACTACAGCTAAAAGGGAACCTGTCTAGTCGGCTCCGGGGATAGAGCGGGACTAAACGGGACTCTTGATACGCTGTACCCTTGAGTTGTGTGCTACATATCACAACCTATACTAAAATTGACACCTGCATTAAAATTGATCAACTAAGAAGACAAGAGTATTTTTATGGTAATGCCTCGACCAGATTATTAAAATAGAGCCGGAACAATAGCTTTTACGATATGGATTTAAGCATTCTTTCAGCCAACGCCCAACGGTAACTAATAGTAGATCGTAATGAGTAGACAAGTTTGGACCAAGGAATCTTCTTCTTCTTCGTCGTATCGATGATTCTCTCTTATTAATTTTATATAAGCTTCAACCAGAATTCGGCCCCTTCGACTGCGCTAGCATTGACCTCGCATGGTGCTGGTGTTTTTACACAGAGAGCACGACAAGAGGTGATGCATCGTTAGTGATGTGACTCCACAGTCGCACTGTGGCTCATCGGTATCCCCACCTGATGTAGTTGTACCTGCAGCGACCCACCTGGCTTCTTAGCCAGACTGCACACCTGAGCAGCAAGGAGCAAGCATACCTACAGCAAATGCTTTAGGAGGCCAAATGTTGAAAAGCAAATAAGTATAGTGTTTGCTGTACGCTTGCTGCTTGCTGCTCAGGTGTGCGACCGGGGTTAGTTGATTAAGAGAATTCCAGGTGGGCCATGGTAATTGGCGCCCGCTGGGAGCTTTTCTGCAGGCTCAACATACTCAGCAACCACAGTTTTAATCGTCTTGAGCTGCCGTCATTTAGTGGAATGGTCGACTTGAGGAAACTGTTACGGCTCTTCAGTCTGTCCCTCGGCTACGTTACATCACAGAGTGAATGACGTTTGTCTTTCTCCATAACACAGGGACAAGCTAAGCTTTTAAGACTCTATTATAAAACCCAGTGGATGCTATAAGCGGTTACTAGCGGAAACACTTTCAATAAGGACCAATTAAGTATTGATGGTCGGAACAATCACAGCTCACCCATCAAATAAATCGCTTTTTTATCGTCCTTAAATTAAGACATCCACAACTTTCCAAGAGGAAGGAGTTTTTACTACTTTTTACGGTTTTTTTTACGCCAAATGTTTTGATAACCGGCGGCTGTTTTGTTAGACCCGTTTAAAAAGCTGTTATCCTGTAAACAACTGAGTTTAACTGTCCGTTTTACTGCTTTATTGATAAACAAACTGAAGAAGAGGAGGGTTCAGATATAGGTAGGTACCTATTGCCTTTTTAGATTCTATTTTTTAAGTGAATACTTTTTAGGCGCTTTGCGCTCTTTCTGAACAGTGAATGAAACTGCTGAAACTGCGTATACTCGGCTCCCTCGACTCCAGTCGTAAATTTTCACTTCTTTAGTGTGTTCATAACCGCACACCCTCATTTCTTAGTTGGTCGTAAGAAATTAAGTTACAAACAAAAAGAATCAAGTGGTTCCTAAGCCTTTTTGTGAACTCGTAACTCCTAAATGCGTCCTTAACTGGTGTGTTGCGTAAAGTTGCGTTGGGAACTTCATGGTCCGTAGATGTAAAATATTAGGTCCTAATTGATTAAACCCCTATTAAATACCTAACCAAGATGCGACAGACATAAGTTCAATAGGCGAGACTAGGATAAAAGTAAGTTGGATCTAGAATGCGTCAGCCTTGTTCCCTGCATTTTTTCTTAATTTACAGAGAACATCGTGGAACATAGTGGAAGAAATTGAGTAAGAAGGCATTAAGCCTTCTTACTCAATTTCTTCCACTATATTTGACTGGATTTGCTCTTAAGCAACCTTTTCTTTCTTCCAGATTATCAGGCGAAGTCAACACCTCCCCGTGCGAATCGGAATCAACATCAAACTCCCCGCCGTCGCTCCTCCAGGATGCGACGTTGCCAGCTCTCCTAGTCTCCGGCGCGTCCACGCTGTTCCAGAACACAACCACGAACACTAACACAGCGCTGAGTTTGTCAGCTGTTGACAGCTTATGCTTGCCTGGTACCTCAGAGGTGGACAGCTGTAGTTTGGCGAACGGATGCTCGACGAGTTCGTCGCTTGGGTTGGCACTGCCGTTGACGTCGGCCGGGGGACTTTGTTCAACGTCCTCGTCGGCTGCGGTCGCCTGGTTGATGAATGAGGATAGCGCGGGTAGGTATCCTATCGGGACGATATTTTAGTTACTTGTTTTTGGTACTGGTCTCTTTTTGAAATGAAAAGGACGCACAGCATTGAAACCATAGCATTGCTTTGATTCCCGTATATTATCGGGTCGAAATCGTGAACCCAATCTGAAAATCCACATGCAGGATACGGAACCAAATCAATTTTTTATATAGACCCAACCATACGCAGTTGTTGTGTCAAAACCTTGGAAGTGCGGTACCTATAACCTTCCAAATAGGTAGCCAAGCTGGTATGACTGTGGCACCGATAGATTCGAGACTACGACATAGACTTCGACCTCATTGAGCTCTGCTGTACCAGGCTGAATAGTAAGGTCAAGCAAATTTTTACTCTGTGTTAATCTATCTTCATCACTGTCAGGTGGCGTAAAGAGCGAGGTCCGCAGCCCGGGCCTGTGTGAGGCAGACGTGGCGCTGTACGGCGAAACGTTGCCGTACGACCAGTCTGCGCTGCCCTACCAGTATTATAATAGGTAAGAAAAATATATCATAAACAATATTAGTCTATATTTGGCATTACCAAACAGGAAGCAACCGCATTGGCAGACTTCCACCAAGAAGGGCTTCCACCAAAGAGGAGAGAAGAGAAATGTCTCGTAAACAACTAACAGGTAGGCGTTGTTTTCTCATCAGTCTCTCGGGAGTGGCCAACCATACTTTATAATAAAGTATTCTACTTTATTTTCGATAAATACTTATACTTTTGCATAAAAATAAAGTAAGTAGTTATCCGAAAATACTTTATTTTTAATGTTTACTGTGACGCTAAAATCGAAAGACTCATATGGGTAATTACTGAACTATTTACCGAAGGGTTGCTTGGATGTTTTTATGTACCTATTATATTTTTTTCTTCCAAATACTTTTTTCCTTATTCAAAGAATTTGATTTTTACGTTATTTTTTTTTTTAAAGTTGGCAACTTTAGAGTTTCTTCCCTTAGCTATTGTTTGAGACACTTCGACCTCATTGCTTTTTAACAGACATCAAAAAAAACTTTTTAGAAAAAAATAAAACCGACCATAAACTTGACATTGGCTAAATGCACAAACCGTGCAAAGCCAAAAGGAAAAAAAACCGACTTCCAAAACAATAGGTACACTACAAAGTGAAAAATTACTTTAATTTCGGTAGTCGGTGTCTTTGGTTTTGTATTTTCGTTTTTTGCCACCGACTTCCGAAATTAAAGTTATTTTTCACTTTGTAGTGTTTTGTTTTGGATGTCGGTTTTATTTTTTGCTAAAAAGATTTTATTTTTCACTTTTTAGTTGTGGAACCTACCCCACACAAATTCGAATACATAATTGAGCACAATAATTGTAGGCATAGCCATGTAAATAACAGTGATAGGAAGTTATTAAAACATCATCACATCATCCACATATAATAAGTGGGAAATATACACATTATTGAAGCTAACTCAAAAACTCCCGAAGCAAAGTTAATAAGATTTATATGGGACCACCTCGGATGTATACCCTTTCAAACAAAAAAAGAATTTTCCAAGTCGGTCCATTCGTCTTTGAGTAATCGCGTAACAAACATACAAAAAAAAAACATACAGACGAATTGAGAACCTCCTCCTTTTGGAAGTCGGTTAAAAAGGAGGAGGTTCTCATTTCGTCAGAATCTTTTTTTATTTTTTTATGTATGTAGGTACGTATGTTTTTGTTATGTGTTGTTTAATAATGGTTGCTAAGCAATTTACACTCACAATGCATATGGCGAAGTGGAGCTGGTGGTGAAGTCATTTACCTACTTGGTACAACGGAGCCACAGCTATCTGCAGTTCGTTACGAGCCTACAGGTTTCTCCTCACCATTTCAGATTTCAGTCCGCAATCTAGTGGGTATCAACCAACGGGATAGTAACATTCTGGGTGATCAATTTCTCGGAAAATACCTAAACAATGTTTAACATCACAGAGTTAGTTTTAGGCAGAAGCACACCTAATGTCTCTATAATCGGTGATAATGACGTCACCATCTACGTCAAAGCTACCCCCGACATCTAATAATAGGTCTAAGTAGAAGTACGAACTCTCGAGGATTTTGTGAAGCTCCAAAAGTGTCTGGAATTCATAAACTTATCACGTAAGCGTACGTTAACGCTCCTCCCTGCGTAAATCCATAATCCTGTTTTATTAATCAACCCGGTAGGTATCTACCTATAATGTAAGATGTTGAATTAAAGGCTAACGCTACTTTAATGGTTAAGGGGCCGAAATAGACTGATTTTGATAAAGAACACGTTTCAAAATGGGCCAGGTCTGTGTACACTACCTCAAATTATGATGATTATTATTACAATTATTCATGATCTTTTTACAAGAAACTGAGTAGGTACCTACATTTGATTTTGAACATTAAAAAAAATAGAAAGATTAGAATTAGGGAAACATACAGATAATTCATTTAAATGTATACTGTTGTGGTAGGAAATTGATATTTATCAATTATTTTTATCGACTTTCAACATGGCGTTCACCGATTTAGTTACTCTGTACATAAAAAACAATGACAGTAAACCATAGATCGACCACTGATCATAGAAAGAGGACTGTCAGCTGTCACAACAACGTCACTTCAGCCCGCTTTTTGAGTATTAAACATGTCAAAAGTCATTAATCAATCAAAAAGACAACTTACCGCCATGTCGGGTTTTTGTTGTGTGTTGCAATTTCATGTGTAATGTAAAAAATGTAATTAAAAAAATGTAACAAACAAAGCCATTTTAAAGAAATTGGACAGTTGTGAACTGTTTTCAATATATTTCCCTATTTTTATGAATAATGTAGGTACACGTACCTGGCCCAAGGTCAATACAATTTGGAACATCTCCTTTATTCATTGTTTGTAAGAAATTGGAAGAGAATTTGAACAAAATTAGGTATTTACCTATGACTTGAAAAGTGGAGTTCTTTGTGTTGCATTTGGCTGAAAGGGATTTTTCAAATACCTAAATTAATTATTCATGGAAAATCACCAAAATTCGTAACAAGTTTTCCAAAAAATAACGCGGGAGTGACGTTTGATGATCTTTTTACAAGAATCTGAGTACATTTGATTTTGAACATTAAAAAAATATCATCAACATCATTATAAGGTCTGAAATTTAATAATCACACATTAGTCTTCAGCTATCTTTGAAATAAAATCTAAATTTTATTTTATGATAATACAATAGGTATCTTCATTAAGTAAATCAATGGCAAACTAACTATGTATATTTTCGAGAGCGCAAAAGTGATTAGCGTTGAGACTGACACGAATGGTTTAGGCGGCCTTTCCCAATGTGGGCGATAACGCCCCGTTGTGGGCGCTCGATATTTTCGTGTGGCACGATTACAGAGAGAATTAATTTTTAATTTGTGATTATTACGTAATAGATAATAGACAGACATATAAAATTGGTATAATCAACTATTATGTAAAGAGGGCGTTGGATTTTTTTTCTTGTAAAGGGGGCGATAGTCCATAAAAGTTTGGGAACCTCCGGTTTAGAGCCACAAAATCTGTAGTACATATACCGAGGTACTTTTATAATCACACATTTTTTAAGCTTTCGCAATGAGATAAGATATTGACAAAAAAGGGTATTTTTCGTGAACGGAGCCCTAAAAGATACACGAACGCTTGGTAGGTAATTCTTGTCTACTAGTCTCGCATGAACATTCGCACCTCTAGACGGTCGAGAAACCCTCCTCGTCTAGATAAACGAGGCTTTAGCGTTAGTACTATTATTTATTATGTGGCTTTAGTCTCAAATATCTTGTACGAATGGAACCTGAATCTTAAGATGGTTTTGCATCGTAACATGTTTCCTCATCGCAAAAAGCTTCGTCCCTTCGTGTCACGCCATCTGTTGGGAACTAGTGGAGCTAACAACGTCGGCTAGTTCCACTATCAACCGATAGGGGCGCTGTATAAATCGTTGCCCGATGTAAAAAAATAAAACACTGACCGTAAAACTTTTTTATTTGGCTGCTAGATGAAACTACTTCTCTTTTAAGATATAAATTGCCCATATTTTTATCACTAGCTTTTGCCAGCGGCTTCGCTCGCGTGGATGTTGGAAATTATCCCACGGGAACCGTACGTTTTTCCGGGATAAAAAGTATCCTATGTGCTATTCCAGACTATACTCTATCTCTGTGCCAAATTTCATCCAGATCTGTTCAGCCGTTCTGGCGTGATTGAGTAACAAACATCCATCCATCCATCCATCCAAACCATCACAATTATAATATTACAAGAGGAATACACGAATATGTGCTACCTAAAAATTATAATTGTGGCTACTTTAAGTCGCTTCGAATTGAAAAAATCGCAAAATGAACACAACCGTCAACGAAACGATGGCGACGACGCTTTCACGCGTCTAGGCTTTGGCGCTCCTTTCATTCTAATCACTTTAACTTTTAAACTGTCCGTTCAAATTACTTAGTGTAAAAGACAAAGTTTATCTATATTAAATTCCAAAAGCGATGAAGGTATTTATTTTGATAAGAATTAACTAAATACTCTAAAGTATGCATTGTAAAAAAAGAATCCAATTTAAATGTATTTATGGCTCACTATTTTGGTTATAATAGCTTCCACATAAAAGGTAAGTATATGCTGTCGTGGACTTTTATTTAGAACTGTTTAAGGCAAATAATCCCACCATACATTACCTTCGTATAACTGTAACGGCTTAAGCAGCGCACGCCAAGGTAACCCTCATAGGGCAGGAATTTTTCCGACTTACTTGATACTTATCGTTATATATTATGGCCAAATCACAAAAAAAAATCTTAATAAATTGTAGCCTATGTGCTATTCCAGGCTATAATCTATCTTGGTGCTAAATTTCATCCAGATCCGTTCAGTCGTTCAGGCGTGATTGAGTAACAAACATCCATCCATCCATCCTAACTTTCGCATTTATAATATTAGTAGGATAGTATTGATGCCTGAAACGAGAGAATTGTAATGTTCTGCGCTGATGTTAATCTTCTATGTTTTATCGTGGCCATTTCTTTGATACAGCATGCAGCAATATGGTAGCGGCAGCGCGGCTTCGTCGTACGTCAGCTCTTCGCTGTACAACCAGCCGTACGGCGCGTACCCGCCACAACATAACACTACCAACAGGTAAGCTTGTAAAAGAAAGTACAAAACATTTTATCCAACAACTTATAATCGAGGTAGAAATGCTATGGACACCTTAGTTCCCACTGCAACGAGAGAGATGAAGAAGATGATAATGCGCTGTTGAATGATTCGGCCACTGACAAAAATAGCACTCTTCATTGAAGGAACCGGATTCATTAAACGGAACTGAAAAGTTTATGTTGATAGTCATCAACAAAAACTTTTCTTTCTAATCTATAATTTATTGAGGTCTGTTGCTTCTCTACCTTCCTACCTTCACCAACTACAATAATTATGTCACCTCAACAGGTCGTCCTGCAAAGCGACGCCGACGTACCTATCTGCGTACGGTGTCAGCGGTGTGAGTGGAGTGCCCAGCGCCGGCTTCGGAACGCAACCCTCGCCTTACGCTTACTCTTCGTACAACGGAGGGCTGGCGCAGTCGTTTCCTACTGCACAACAGGTGAGAGACAAAAAATAATCCCAAAACCTGGCCTATCAGAAGTACATACCTACCATTCAAGTGCACTTTTGTAGATACCTACCTACCTAAAACACTTGTTAATCATACATTTTTTTATCGGTAGGACTACAGCAGCTATGCAGCAGGCTACGCGGACCACAATGTGGCCCAATACAGCGGATACTACGCTACACCTAGTTATTCTCCCTATGTCAGCTCGCCGAGCAGCAGCGGCAGTGCTGGACACACTTCATATCATTTAGGAGGTGCTTTATCAGGTAACTAAATGAAGAAAGAGGTGTCAAGTGTTTTTTAATATATTTTTTTTTGTGTGCAATGAGAACAAACTAATGTCATCACATGTCAAGTCAACGGTAGTGAAAACGTACTGAAATAAAATGTTGCCAAGTTGGAATATTACCTTGAATGATGAGAGTTTTATATTTATTAAGGTTTATGGTTTTATTCACGTATTTATTTCGAGTTTTCCCAACTACGTATTAGTTAATGTAGAAGTAGTAAGTATGTCGCACTATCTCACGAAACTTATTACACAAAAAGTGATATTAGTAAATTGGAACGTACAGCTAATAGAATAGCATTTTATATAAAATACCTTAACTTTAATATCATGGCTAACTCTTATAGCGAACTTTTATGTAAATGTTAGGCTGTAAGGGGGTTTCTGAATCCAAGAACTGGCTACCCAGTTTGAGAACGTCAAATCGAGTTTGACGTTTATTATAGTGATTATAGTGGTACTTACTTGTTGCCTCTGCTAAATGTAATGTTTACAAAGTAGTGTTTTTAAAACAAATGCCTTAATTTACAACAAAATAAAATAAACAATCTCATGTGTTCATATCAACCCGTCGATATACAAGACTGAAGTTCCATTCCGCAAACAATTAATAAGATTTTTAGTGCTCAAACAATGAATAAAGAAAACGAAAGTTTTAACGACAATAAGCGAAGGAAACTAGATGAAGATGCCTCAGAATCTCACTATGATGATTCAGATTACTGGCCGGACACAGACACCGACGATGGTAGGAGTTTTTAAACTTTTAAACGTAAAATTAGTTCAATCGTAAGAAGTGTTAAATCTAGTTGGTAAAGTAAACTCATTTCGTTCTACCTTTGCCGTGACATTGAATCTTATTTAACACACTGAGGCCAGAACGTGATAAATTGCTTCATTATTAGTCATGATCTGTTTCTATGTGATATATCGGTATGTGTACATATTTTGTGTATTGTATGTAATCTTATCTTAAACTTTTAATTGCATTTTTTATGTAGTTGCATGAAATTAAAAGAATATTAAACAAATTGTATGTAATGAACAATTATGAAACTCTAATCATTTTAAATACATACACACATGAACTCGTGCCTTCTTCCCATGGGGGTAGGCAGAAACTACAGAATGCCACCTGCTACGGTCCTTACATACTCCTTTCGCCTCGTTTACGTTCATATATCTGGTCATACACTTATGCCGGTTGCGGGTACTACGTACCTGACCACTCTGAAGATCATCACAATAAGGTCACCATATGTCCTCTTAGGGCGTCCCCTCCCGGAGTTTCTACTCACATCTGCCTTGTAAATACTTTTTGTTAGTCGCCTTTCTTTCATCCTCTCAACATGACCAAAGATAGTCTTTCAATTTTGGTCACTACATCATTTATTGATTTTTTTTCTCGTTTTAAATAATGCTAAATTAAAAACAATTCTTCTTTAGGACAATGGCAAAGTGTTATAAATGCCGCTAAATTAAAGTGTTATGGGGGATCCCATAACACTAATTTAGCAGAAATCAGAAGTCCTCTGTTGAGCAATGGAGGCTAACAAGTTTATATATGTATGTTGCAGGATGATATGATAGTTCGAATTTTCGCGACAACCCTAGGGATATTACGAAAACATGGATAATTAGACAATGGTGAAAACATTTCTCAGTCTTACTGGGAAAAGATAGAGTTTTTGCAAATACACAAGTCACTCTAGTAACATTGAATATCCTTAACTCTGATTGGCTAGAATTTTGCTTTCTGCCCAAATCTTATTCTGATTGGTCCCGAGTTTTACCCTGTCAGCTTTGCAGTATTATATCATAGAGATATGAAGGGTTAGAAATAGCAATATTGACTTATAGGAACTTTACTTTGCAGGTAAGTAGGAACTCAAGTAATTAACTTAATCATAGACCTAAACACAATTTTTCTATATCACATGCTTACTATTTAATATTATTGTTAAATAGTAAGCGAAACTTAAAAAGGTTACTTATGATTGACATTTAAAACGTCAACCAATCAGAGCCGGTCGGAGCGCCCAAAACGAGACCCCTTTTGGGCGCTCCGACCGGCCAATCAGCGTTCTTATTTCATGTTACTAGAGCGATTTGTGTTTTTGAAAAACCCTATGGTTTCCAGTAAGATTGAGAAATGTTTTCACCATTGTCTAATTATCCTAGGGTTTTCTCGAAAATGATTTTGTTACTGCTAGATGCATTTAAAACTATGTCATTTATCGAAGTCCGATTACTTTGTAACAAAATTTATGCTCGAGTCAAAACAAACCTTTACCAAGCTAAAAACTCTAACAACATTTGTTTTTATTGCAGAATCTCCATCATCAATGCTGCCATCAATAAACGACACAAGTCCACTATCTCCCATTAAAACAGAAGTACATGCAGCCAGTCGGAGATGTAGAGAGAACTCGGGGTAAGCATCTTATACCTACCTACTAAAAATACGAAAGGTGTCTAGTGTGTTTAGTAACTGGGGCCAATATAAAATAGGCAATGGAATCCAAGAGTAATGTCACACGTGTTCTAGGCAATTAACAATTACAAAAGCAAGGCGGCAATTTCAGCACCTCAAAGATTTAAGTAAGTGGAGCCTTTTGTAAACTGGTAACATAAACAGGGCCCCAAGTCTACTATTTTTTTATAAATTCGTCATTCCAACACGATCCCATTGTCATTTTGCTAAAAGTTCGTAATCTGCTAAATTCATAATGGTCGATCATTGGTAGGTCAGTGGTCTCGTAATAGAATCGTGGTACAGATCAAAGGAACTGTCAAAATTTTAGCAGATTACCTACGATACCCCTTGGTAATATAGGCGAACGTAGCCTATGGCATACCTAGTTTTTTTTTTTGTTTTGTCAGTCTTTCATTTGTCATTATGTACGAGATTACCATTTTAAGCCATTTCTTTCAATGGAGTGTCAGTGGTTGACCATTGGAAAGTCATAATGACGCCATTATATTAGTAGATTACAAAACTTGTCAAAATCAACAATTATGAAATCAATGACAGACCATTCTGACACTATTGTAATAGCAGACTTGAGGCCCTGTAATGCTGTTAAAATATATTTACTGACATCTAAATATGAACATATTTTTTCATAACATAGAATGGCTGTTGCGCAAGAGTGTATCAATGTATGGGTTTTTAGGTAAACCCACCAAATTGAACTAATTTCTATGTTATAGCAAGTTTAACGTTATATCGAAAGACGTTATAAAAAGATTACATTTACATTGTATAATAAAGCTGAAGAGTTTATTTGTTTGAATACGCTAATCTATGCCTAAAATTTTGAAAAAAAATACAGAATATATTTCTATATCTACCTATAGATTACAGGAAAACTTATAAGAAGTCTATGGTTTTAAAATAACATGGTAAATCTCTAAATATTGTGCGTACAAATTACGTTTGCAGTTGGAATATATGGGAGAACATGTTTTTCAACTACAATGTTAAGTTTGTTCTTGGGATAAATTCATCCCAAATATACGGAACCCTTCATTATGCGTAGTCCGACACGCACTTGGCCGGTTTTATTATTTTTGCTCGGCTTCTAAGGGTCCTAGCGTGATGTTAAATGACCTATAAGACTTCATCAAGAATTGTCATAAAATCATATATGCAAAAAGAATTTTTCAAATCCGACTGGCAGTTCCAGAGATTAGCGAGTTCAAACATACAAACAAAAAAAAGCAAACTTCTACTTTATTGTTAGTATGGATAACAGTTTTATTTTTCACGGTTTCAATCAAAAATTTGTTCTGTACCCTAATTTTGCGTAACACACTATCAATCGGAATCGGTTTCATTTTGACAGTTCAACAACATTCATTGCGTTATTTACGTTGTCGAGCAGATAAATTTTTCGAACATATGAAGCAATGGATTAGCAATTTGCTTCAAAATGATTCAGTTTCCGAACTAGTGTTACGAAATTAGGGCGCGAACTTATGCACTTCCTTAACAAAATTCCGCTCGAAATTATCATAAACTTTAAACCCTCACTTGGTTACTTTGTATCAGTGCGTGTATTTTATTACTAGCTTTTGCCCGTGGAAGGAGCTTGTGGCTAAGTAATAACAGCCGCAGAGGTCGATCCATCAGGTTCAGCTACGCTTGCCGGGGTTGGTACGTAGATGCGTGACCATCTTTCCATACCAAGACTCCTGCGTGCCTCGAAAGGCACGGGTCCCGGCTGTCATTCGTAGATCTTTGACAGTCGTTACGAGTCGTCAGAAGCTCGAAAGTCTAAATCGCTGCTTGTCATGAATAAAAAAATTTTGGTTTGTGCGGGACAAACCAAAATTTTGAAAATACTGGTTTATAACACAGTCAAATGCAAAATAGTCCTTATTTCATGGTCAGTAAGACTAACTCATAACGGCAAAACTGGCGGTTTGCCGATGCCGAATGCGAGTCTCACTGACCATGAAATAAGGACTATTTTGCATTTGGCTGTGTTATAAACCAGTATTTTCAAAATTTTGGTTTGTGTGGGTATTCATGCAAAGCAGCGAAATATGAACGCAGTACTCGTAACTGGGTTGTGGAGGTCAGACAGGCAGTCGCTCCATGTAAAATACTGGTATTCAGCACCATCCGGTTAAACTGGAAGCCAACCCCAATAGAGTTGGGAAAAGGCTGGTAGATTGACTAGGTTTTGCCCGCGTGGAGGTTGGAAATTATCCCACGGGAACGTACTATCGATATAAATAGTATCCTATGGTGAATCCAGGTCATGGTGTACCCATGTACCAAAATTTCATCCAAATCGTAACAAACAAACAAACTCACTTTCGTATTAGTGTTTTGGCGTCTTATTTGTGCAAAATAAACAATATATCTTTCTTTCTTCTTTCTATAACAGCCCGTAACTAATAAATTCTTCATGACCCTCAGTGAAAGCACAGCCTCCCGCTCCCGAGGCCGCGGCCGGCGCAACACATCGTCATCCCCGGCACAGCATGTGCCTGAACCGGCTACCGACCGCGTGTTCGTATGGGACCTTGACGAGACCATCATCATCTTCCACTCCCTGCTCACCGGCACATACGCTACCAAGTACAATAAGGTAAGAATCTGGAAACTTATTGTTTGAGGAAACAATAGGGAGAGGATGCCGGGGTAAAAAAAAAGATATTCTATTTAGTCCGTCAGTCAGATAATAAAAAATATTAGACACGTATTTTTTGCTTTATCATATTAATAAAAAAAAATACATGGATAACACGCGTTAAAGTTAGGGAGTGGGGGCTCGCTACGTCACAACTACGTATAAAATCTAGCAGGGCGTGACGTCATGTCATTCCCCCGATAATAATTATTACTTAACAGCCGCAAGGGTCGATCCATCAGGTTAAGCTACGCTTGCCGGGGTTGGTCCGTAGATGGGTGACCATCTGTACATACCGAGACTCCTCCGTGCCTCGGATAGCACGTTAAGCCGTTGCTCCCGGCTGTCATTCGTGGATCTTTGACAGTCGTTACGGGTCGTCAGAAGCCCGAAAGTCTGACAACCAGTCTTACCAAGGGGTATCGTATTACCCAATAACTGGGTTGTGGAGGTCAGATAGGCAGTCGCTCCATGTAAAATACTGGTATTCAGCTGCATCCGGTTAGACTGGAAGCCGACCCCAACATAGTTGGGAAAAGGCTAGGCAGATTGATTATAATTTGATCCAGTCTGTCCCATCTTGCTGTCCTCCCCCCAGCGACGCCCTAAGTCGAGGTTCGTTCGCCACAGGGCGAGCCCTTAGCGTGTAGTCGCTTAGTCTTGTAAGTTTTATGCCCTGGCTTTGAGTTCGCTTAAGGCAGCCACAGAGGTTTGACCGGTTAAGTAGTCACGGCCTCTCTAGGCCAACTAGGAAATGCAATTTATATAAAAAAAAGACGTCATGCCATATTTTAACACATTCGGTGCGGCAGACACACATGCGCGTTTTCATAACTTTCTTCGAGTGCGGCGCGGCGCACATGTGTGTTCGTTGTGCATCTCTATTGTTTCGAAAACATCGTAAAAAAAGGGGTCGGTAAGGGTGTAGCATAAAAAAGCGTTTGCATAAAGAATTCAGCAGAGAATGTGTTAACCAATGTATCGCCGTAATCTTTTGATAAAAGTATACATACGTGTTCAATATTTTTTAATATTCTACACGAGGGACAAAAAAGCATTTTAGCTATCATCCCTATTGAAGTTTGATTTTTGCCAACGTCATCATCATTCTCTTGCTCTTCCCTGCCATCAAACTGGATAATTTGGTCATCATTTGATTTTCAAATGTCATGATTATGGTAATATATTCCCTTCATGACTGTTTGTTGTAGCAATCATAAAACATGAGATGTTGTTATGAGGCAGAGTCCCCAAATGCAATGTAATGTAGCAATTGAGCCAACATCAGCATCAAAACATTCAAAACCGTTGGTTAGATTCTTTGTGCCTAGCTCTCCCTTTCCTCCCTTCTTCTTCTTCTTTATTTCTTTCTTCTTTCCTTTATTTTTTCTTAGTCTGGAACTACTCATAAGAAAACAGAATTCAACTTATTCAGTTTCAAATCTTACTCTTGATTCTACTGATCCCAGAAGCAAAAAACATGTGGTGGTCTTAAAAAGTTTTCAACAATGCTTATGTCAAATCTTTTTTTTCCAGGATACACAGCAAATAGTTCAATTGGGTTTTAGGATGGAAGAGATGATATTCAGCTTGGCTGACACACACTTCTTCTTCAATGATGTTGAGGTAAGACAATATTACAAACTTATAACCATTTGGAGACTTACACTATGCTATCAGAATAACTTTAAAGGCCTATTCAAACCTAAGCGGTATTCGCTGCCGCTATGGGTAGAGGTACATACCGCGCGGGTTTCGCTTAGGTATTTAGTATTATGTTTCGCGGCAAAAGCGGTACAGATGAATGAACAGTAATATTACCGCATACCCACTCGGTTTTCTCTACCGCAGACGGTAGCGAATACCGCTTAGGTTTGAATAGGCCTTAAGATTTCCTTTTAACTGGAGTTCCAGTTAAAAAAATATAATTTACCTATATGGCAAGATATAAATCCTATTCTTATTTTATATTTAGGTATTTACTTGTTTGCATTTTCGTCTAGTTATCAACATTACAATCATTTTCATCAAAACTTTTCCATTCTACAACTGAAAACCACCTCCTCACTCATCAGGATTGTGACCAGGAGCACATAGACGCGGTGGCGGCTGACGACAACGGACAAGATCTCTCCGCGTACAACTTCGCAGCTGACGGCTTCCATGCGGGCGCGGCACCTAACACCGGCTTATGTGCGCCTGGTGTCAGAGGCGGTGTGGACTGGATGAGGAAGCTGGCTTTTAGATACAGGAAGATCAAGGATACGTACAATAATTATAGGAATAGGTGAGTGTCATGAATCATTATTATTGGTTTTTTATAAAAATCTTATTTCGGAACTGTAAGATTTCTTGCAGCAACAAATGTATTTTGCCTTTCATAATATTAAAAAAAAAAAAATAACGAACTTCAAAAAAGGAGATTATGTTTTGATATCATTTTGTGGTCCTCGTGTCCTAAAATATCAACAACTATCCTATATCCATAATTCATAGATTATTAGATTAAATGTTTATCTGCAACTCTAACCTAGAATCAAGGCGAGAAGTAAAAACCGGTCAAGTGCGTGTCGGACCACGCATAATGAAGGGTTCCGTAGTTGGGATGAATTTATCCCAAGAACAAACTTAACATTGTAGTTGAAAGACATGTTTTCCCATACATTTCAACTGCAAATGTATGTTTGTATGCACAATATTGAGAGATTTACCATGTTGTTTTAAGACTATAGACTTCTTATAGGTTTTCCTGTAATCTATAGTTATTGTACTATTTTTGTATTTTTTTTTTCAAAATTTTAGGTTCAGTACTTTCGGAGATAAGGGGGGGAATGGTCAATTTTCGTCTATCTTCTTAAATAACTTGAAAATGATTTATTTCAAAATTATAAAAAAAATAAATTTGAGACCCTCACAGTAAGCCCTTTCATTTGATATGTCACTTGTCACACAGTTTGCTAAACTTTTTTTTAATTTTCTTATTTGCCCCCCATAATTGGCCCCCTTATTCAAAATTCATTTATTTACGTTACACGCCCGTGTTTGGGTCACAGAAATACATACGTGTACCAAATTTCAACTTAATCGGTCCATTAGATTCGGAGCAAATGGTCTGTGACAGACGGATAGACAGAAAGGCACACGAGTGATCCTGTAAGGGTTCCGTATTTTCCTTTTGAGGTACGGAACCCTAAAAATACTATAGAATCGACAATACAGAAATCTAATAATTTATTAGTATTTAGATACCTAACATCCTAACCTTATAATTTCTTTGTCAGTGTCGGAGGTCTACTCGGTCCAGCTAAAAGAGAACAATGGTTACAACTGCGAGCAGAACTAGAACAAGCGACAGACAACTGGCTGACATTGGCTTGCAAGTGTCTCAACATGATTAACTCACGGTAAGTTTATTTATTTATTTATTTTCCCTCCCACTGGAACGCCATATAGCAATTACATCAACGGAGCAAAAAATCGGTGGACATCGAACGAGTGGCGATGGATCACGCACGCTTACGCAGCGTCAAGACACTTCTCCATAGCTCCATAACTCCATCCATATTGCACACATTCTTTGTGATTTTTTGAGACTCAATGAATTTTTATATTGATTGTCTTGGACATCACTGCAGTACAAGGCTAAATCCAAACGTCGGCCGCCTTATCTACTCATGGATCAACAACCTAAAACAAGACATGATTTACTTCGATATTGAAATTAACTTTTGGCTGGATACGGTTGAAGAAAGAAATAAGATCAAAAAGGCTACTAATGAGATTTACCAGAAACCTGAAGTGGTTAGCAGAGATACCTTACACGAAGATTTTGGAAACAGCAACGTGTAAACATAGCAGTGACATAAAAAGAGTCGAAAACGCAGTTTAACCGCCTAAAGATTCACCGGGGAAGCTGGACTAAAAGCAACCTGGCGGCGACGTCGTAAAAAGAGCCCATCCATAATTATATCACCCGTCTCTCCACTATTCCAATGCTTGCTATAGGGTGCATACTCGGTAGGCTCTTTATCCCCTCCATATCCTAAGGGCCTGTCTACCGTACCATTATCGCGCCCCCTTTGATATGCAATGGTCTCTGTTGCACCATGTAACATGAGGCAATAGGGGCTAGTGTGAATCTTTGGGTTCATTCGAATAATCGAGTCTGGTCAAACCACGGTCGGTGCATTTCATTCATTCATTCATGTTTGTCTTCGACATAACTGACATTAGTGAAGGAAAAAATCGTGAGGAAATATAGACTTATAATAAAAATAAGTCTGAAATCGCCAGCCCGCCTTGAGCAAGCTTGCTGATCAATGTTCGTGGCTTCTCTGTTTGAGAAGAAGCCTCTGCTCTGCAGAGATATAATAATAGGCTGTTATCATTTATTTAGTATATTTATATTATTCTACCACAATAATCAAAATTTAATATTATTGTGGCAGTGAAGCTAAGGGCCGGTTTTTTGATCCGTAGTTAACTCAACCAATGGTTAAACATAGTAACTAATGGTTGAATTTTAGCTTAAATGTGTTTGCCAAGATGCCATTAGTTACTATTTTTTAACATGAATGACTTCACACGAATACTATCATGTTTAGCCTTTCACATTTAGCCAAAATTCAATCATTACATACTATGTTTAACCATTGGTTGAGTTAACTACGGATAAAAAAAACCGGCCCTAAGTCATGCAACTGCCCAAAATCATAAAGCATCAATTAGTTCATGTCTTGGAACCTTTTCAACAATTAAATTGCCCAGTTAGATTGAACTAGGCTATGACAGCTTTGTCAGATAATCATCGTCTGCCTAGCCTTTTCCCAACTATGTTGGGCTCGGCTTCCAGTTTAACCAGATGCAGCTGAATACCAGTATTTTACATGGAGCGACTGCCTATCTGACCTCCACAACCCACTTACTGAGTAATACGATACCTCTTGGTATAAGACTGGTTGTCAGACTTTTGGGCTTCTGACGACCCGTAACGACTGTCAAAGATCCACGAATGACAGCTGGGATTGGCGTGTTTTCCGGGGCACGGAGGGATCTTGGTATGTAAAGATGGTCATCCATCCACGGACCAACCGCGGCAAGTGCAGCTTAACCAGATCGATCGACCCCTGCGGATGTTATTACCTAGCCACAGGCCCTTAAACTTTGTCACATAATATGAAACTAAAATTCTGACTCCCTAACGATTCCAATTATTGAAAAATGGTTGTATATTCGCCCTAGCACAGCCAGTATTGATGCAGTAAAGTTATTTAAATGTATAGCATTCCTAATAAATATGTTTGGTCTTCCAGAGAGAACTGCGTGAACGTATTGGTAACGACGACGCAGCTGGTGCCCGCGCTCGCCAAGGTGCTGCTCTTCGGGTTGGGCGGAGTCTTCCCCATAGAGAACATATACTCCGCCACCAAAACTGGTAAGCTTCAGTTTATATTGAAGGTTTCTACATACAATTATATTGCACCGCAACAATTACAATTAGGTTGACTCTTTAAAGGGGAAGCTCCAGGTAGCCCGCGAAATTCAAATTTTCTTACGTTTTTAGCAATTTGCTAGTCAGTGTTAGGTTGTATGTTGATTCCCGACCGTAACATATGTGTATTTACAAAATTATAATCATTAGAATCAGTAATACAACTCCTTAAGTTTCTATGTAATATATAATACTAAATATCAACGTTTCATGAAATAGTAATTCATTAGGATTATATGAACTTAGAGAGTCGTATTGATGATTTTCATGCTTATAATTTATAAACATTAACACATTATCTGCTTAATTCTTTATGCAAACGCTTCTTTATGCTACACCCTTACCGACCCTAATTTTACGATGTTTTCGAAACAATAGAGATGCACAACGAACGCACAAGTGCGGCGCGCCGCACTCGAAGAAAGTTATGTAAATTGTATGGACGCGCATACGCGCCGTCAAGCACCTGGTGAACGTCCGAAAACGCGCATGTGCGTCTGCCGCGCCTAATGTATTAAACAGAATTATAAGTTGTAATTCTATAAAGATTTTTTCGGTCGCGAATCATAATCAGATCAACATACAACCTGATAATGACCTGCAAATTGCAAAAAAACGTAAGAAAATTTGAATTTCGCGGGCTACATGGAGCTGTCGCCTTAAGACAACGTACGATCGGTTGACACAGAAAGTATCCATCCTACAAAGCAGTTTACTTGGTTCGGTGGATAATTACATTGGTACACACGGCTTCATATCAAGCTATATATTTCCAGTTTAAGCTGAGTTAGCATTGTATAGGATTTCCGTACAGTGAGAGGTCAGCTTATACTGGACATATTGTATAGCTTGATATGTAGCCCGTGTACATTGACTGTACGTACGTTATTTTATTTGTTTATACCATCAGCAGTACATACAAAGAATTAATAGAAAACAATAATAAAAGTACAGCCTATTACACAGCATTCACAAAATTCCCTTTGTTTTTCCAGGCAAAGAAACTTGCTTCGAGAAAATAAAGCAGCGCTTCGGAGAGCGATGCACATACGTGGTCATCGGCGACGGACAGGACGAAGAAGCGGCAGCCAAAGCGAAGAACTACCCCTTCTGGAGGATATCCAGCCATTCAGACATCGCTGCCCTGTACAATGCGCTAGACATGGGTTTCTTATGATCTACTGGTATCCTAGTACTTGATCTACATATTACAGAGAAAAAGAAAGTTTGTTTTATGGAGAGTTTTCATAGCGTTTCTTTTAGGAAAGACATGTTCAGCCACTGATACATGTGAGTCTCTTATGATGTAATGGTATCCTGGTACTTGAAAAAAGGTTTCATAGAAAAGACAATGAGGAAAAGATAGAAAGAAGAAACGATAAAGCTGAACACCAAGATTAAAGTATGAATAAAAGTAAAAATTTTGCTAAAGATTGAATCTAATCGCCAGAATACTTGAGTTCTTGAGCTTCCTATGATTAAAGCCAAAAATTTTGATACTTTTATGAAACTTCTGTTTATATAGAAACTTGTTTTCCACATTTTTTTATATGTCTCGTCGTAAAAAGATGGCCTTATCCTAAGGTGGTCAAAATAGAAAGATAGATTTTATAAAATCAGATAGAACATTTTGTTGTTTGATTTAGGGCCGGTTTTTTGATCCGTAGTTAACTCAACCATTGGTTAAACATAGTAACTAATGGTTGAATTTTGGCTACTTGTGAAAGGCTAAACATGAATGAGTTATGCCATTAGTTACTATTTTTTAATATGAATGAACTAACATGATACATTCATGTTTAGCATTTCACATTTAGCCAAAATTGAACCATTAGTTTCTATGTTTAACCAATGGTTGAGTTAACTACGGATCAAAAAACCGGCCCTTATGGAGATAGATGACTTTTAAAACAGTCTTGTACGTAAAAATACAGTAGGTAGTTAGAAGAATTAACATAGCTTATATAAAACGAACTATTTTTATTTATTATACTGGTTGATAATATTATTTTTAGCTCAGTATATTATTATGTATGGACTCGAGTTCAATGGTAAACTCTATAATGGCCTTTTATATAATCCTAAATGCCCGCCTTGCACCTGTCGTAGCATACGTATACGCCGATCAGATCAGCCGTATAAACTCGTCTGCTTCGAGAATCTATATGGTTTCAGCCTGGCTTAAAAAGATATTGTTCTCGAGTCTAGGGTCTAAGTTCTAGGGACTAAGATTATTATCGCGATAGTTCAAAGGAATATATTAAAAAAAAAAACAACAAGAACATAGTCCATATTTCGTAATATGTACTATTTATTTTACTTTTGACATAAGCACGCCTATGAAGTTCCTCATTTATTGACAGGCAACCATAGACGAAAAAATGCAATACTTCATGGACGCTGTTTTTCTTTACATTCTATTAAAATTTCTTCGTAAATAAAATCGATTGTTAGAAGAACTCGAATCTCGAGCTGTCAAAAGTAAAATAAATGGTTGCAAAGATTATATGTATCTCCAAAAATTTATATCGAATAGTGACTTATACTGATTGTTTTTTTTCCCGTCTTGAAAGTATAATAGGTGAACAGCCTGTCAATAAATAAGGAACTTCATAGGCATGTTTATGTCAAAAGTAAAATAAATAGTACATATTACGAAATATGGACTATGTTCAAATAATCCACCCCGCATGATTCCTTGAATGTATCGCGTCAATAAATTGATATTTGTTCTCTTCTCGGCTCCATAAAAGTACATTTTTCATACAAGCATTAGTTTCGGAGCCTCAGCTATTTAAATATATTAATTATTTTAGTTTATAAAAGCTCAAAGTCAGCTCAAAATCTAATGAAACTAAAAGAAGTAATATGTTTTTGTAAATATTTACTGAAAATAGTAGCGAATTAGTGTTTTGTAAGTCCATCCCTAGTATAAGTTTTATATAATCTTTACTATGTACAGAATTTAAGTAATTCTTAGGACAATGGACAAATATTTGTTCTTATTATTTTCTGTTTGTATTCAGGATGATCTTAAATTGTATGAAAATAATTTTGAATTGATTTTAAATTCTTTGTGGAAATTTTATCTATTCTTTATTTAAAGAAAAGACGTCCTTCCTACACCAGTTTGTCAAACAAAAATTGTTCCAGTTACTCTAAGCACAACTATTTTTATATCTTCCAATATGACCACAACTTTCTATGTATATCTCTCCGAAAACTATGTACAACTATACGCGAAGACTTTTCATTTTACGAAACGTAGCAATATTTAAATATTATTAAAAAAATAGACGAAATTGTAAATAAAAATCTAAATTTTAGATTAGACATAGCTTATTATTCTAGTTCGAAAGTTATTATTATTCGATTTGTAAATAAAATTATATTATTTGAGAATTTATTGTGTTGTTTTACTTGGCCGAACTGTTATCCATAGGTATCCGATATTGAGTGCAAATGAGGTGATCTTAGCTTGGTCCTTCCTCATGCCTGGCCTTGCCTAGCTTGACCGGCTCGACACTAAAAAGTATTTACTAAAACCTAGTATAAACCTACTCTTTATATGTCTATGGTACAAACATTATTACACTCCTACCAACTTATCTGTGAAATGGCGAAAATTGGAACTACGGCCGTCATGTTGAAATGTCATTCGATTGTCAGTGTCTACCACATTCGGGTTCTCTGGTTGTTTTGTCTTGATATTGCTTAATTTATAAAGTTATATATGCCGAAAGCTATTAAAAGTGATGCTCGAAACATTATTGTAATGGTTAAAACCTTTTTTGAAGAAGAAGCTCGGGCGGGGTCTCCGATTATTCCATTTAATCAAACATACAAACGAATTTCGGCAGCGACAGGTTAGTGTTGTCAACTTGTTATAAATTACCCGATACTTAACTAATTATTTAAGTCCACGAAATATTAAATATTCGTAACGGTAACGTACATCTAATAGGTAACCTGCTAAGGGAGTGAGCAAACTAACCTGCCAGATTTCAAATTTCTACTAACATTTATTTTATTATCTAATATTTCAAATGTGAGTCAAGGACTAATTTCAAAAATAGTTAAAGAAGGGCACGCAGCAGAAGAAACTGGTACAAAAATTCGGACACCAGGCAAGGAGAGAAAACGTAAAAGTGGATTTGTGCATGTTGATGATTTTGACATGGGAGTTATACGGAGGAAATAACATGAATTTTATTCTGCTAAAAAAGATGTCCCTACTGTAAAAAAGCTTCTATAGGTCTTAAAGACAGAAATAAATTACACAGGACAGCGAGAGAGTCTGCGAAAGTTGCTTCACAAGGTGGGATTTCGTTTTAAAAAATCTTAACCCAATCGGAAGGTTCTTATGAAATATCAGCTTGGAGAGCTAAGTACTTGCATGTAGTGGATAAAAATAATAAATCCCCCCAGCCCCGGCCCATAATTTATTTAGATGAGACCTATATTTACTCTTCGCATACATCGGGTAAATGTTGGCAAGGAGAGGGTGAAGTTGGAGTATTGGAGCCTGTATCGAAAGGGCAAAGATATATTATTGTTCATGCGGGAGGAGATACTGGATTTGTTACAAATGCACTACTTGTGTTTAAATCAAACACAAAAAGTGGTGATTATCATGACGAGATGAATAGTACCAACTTTAAAAAGTGGGTTATTGAAAAACTTGTGGCTAATTTACGAGAGCCATCCATAATAGTGATGGATAATGCTCCTTATCACCGTATTTGAGTGAATAAAGTCCCAAATACGAATTCCTTAAAAAAAGATTTGCAATTATGGTTGTTCCAAAATAAAATTGACTAGGGAGAGAATTTGACTAAACCTCAGCTTTTAGAAATAATTAAGAGAAACAAGCCTGAACCTGTATATAAGATTGAAAAAAATTTAGAAGACAATAGACACAAATGCTTATATTTCCCAATCCCATTGAACTCATATGGAGCACAATGAAAAGAAAAGTCGCTGATGTAAATATTGAGCACAAAAATGCTGAAATTCCCCGCCTAGTTAGAGAAGCTTTTGGCGCTATTACAGTTCATGAGTGGGCACAGCATTGTAAACACGTTCGCAGGTTAGAAGGAGAATACTTAAAACATGATTTGTATTTAGATAAACCTTTTATTATAGAAGTGGTAAGTGACACTGAAACCGAAAGCGATAGTGATAATGATGACAGTGGTACGGAAATAAGCGGAGTATGGCCTCACAACCAGGATGAAGTTGTGTATGCAGGTTCATCTAAAGATCACAATTACTGTGAACCTCGTTTTCAATAAATCACTGTAAAGCAATTTGTTTTTTTTTTATTACACTACACTACCATAGACATCCAGGTACCTCTTGCAGGGTAGGTACCTACTTAACTTCGCATTAAATGAAAGTTGTATCCCCCCGAGGACCATTTTATCTGCTGAATTTCCACTTCATTGGATTACTTTTTAGATAAAGCCATAGTTTATTGCTGAGAGACCAAACTGTTAGCGTACCTACATAACTGTAAATTATCAAATTCTTTTTATTTATTTTGTTATTTTTATATAGGTATCATTGTTTTGTCTAATGTGAAATTTCCTTCTTGAAAACTTACTCAATTTTGGGCACCTTATATTAATTAGCAACACTGAATCGACGGTGCCGTTCTCTTTCAGTTCACAGATAAGTTGGTAGGACTGTAGAACAGCTATGTAAAAAAATAAATAAAATAATCAACCTATGCACTTTTTCAATTGGCTAAAACAGTAAGTATAGAAGCGTTGCCTATCATGGTCTAGTAGCCTCACTTCTACGTTACAGAATTATTTTTTGGGGTAATTCCCCGGATAAGGGATTCCTATTTAAGGCACAAAAAAGTTGCGGTAGAGCCATGTGTGGTCTGAAAACAGATGACAGCTGTGCACCGTATTTTAGATCATTGAAAATACTTACGCTACCGGCGATATACATATTAGAAATTAGTATCTTCGTCAAAACAAATCCCAACCAATGGTACGAAATGTTCCAATACGTAGTCAGTATAAAAATTCTTAGAGTAATTATAAATGTAAAACTGCATTAGTAAAAAAAAAGTGTCTTGGGTCACGCATTTATAATAAAATTCCAGATGCCATAAAAGAATTAAATTTTACACAATTTAAGAAAAAAATGAAATTGTTCCTAATTGATAAATGTTATTATACTATTGCCGATTACTTAAAATATGACGAATTAATTTAGAATTACAAGTATTATTATTGGCATTAAATAATTTTGACATTTTTAATTATTGACATTTTAATTCATCATTTAGGTCTGACTCAATTTATTTTCTAATTAGATAATATGCATGATTTTCAAATATTTTAGTAATTTAATTTAATTTTCAATTTGTAAGCTTCAGCTAGATCTGCACACTATATTTGTACACCCCTGATATAACATAGCGCTCTGTTTATCTAACATAAGATCTGTATTTCTTTACCAGGTTAACAAATAAATAAATAAATAAATAAAATATATATATATATATATATATATATAGTTCTAATCACAAAAAAAACAACACTAATATTTTATGGCAATTCTATCAACCAACTGTCACTCCGTTGCTAAGCAACAGTCAACACGAGTTGTAAAGTGTAAACAAAACAAAGCAAAAGAATAGTCGGAAAAATAAAGAATTTCAATCAAAATGAAGGCTGTCGATACGATATTATTCGATGTGTCCAAGAATGAGCTGTTCAAGTTCAACGAGAACTATAAAATGATGCACAGAAAACTGAAGACCACGTGGAAAGTCATGATGTGAGTTTGTTGTTCCTGCATTTTAAGGCGCCTCTTCACAGTCGGTGATCATAGACGATTACCTTCCTGGGGAAGAACATAGGCTACTTTTTGTCTCAAAAATAAATCCTAAAGGGGGTGATAAAGGGGATGAAAGATAATGATCTGTATTAGTTGTAGCCGTGTGAGTCAGTACGGCCCCTTCTTTTTCCGTGGAGAAATGCTCATGCATACTGCTTACCACGGGGAGATAGTGCAGTTATGCGGGACTCCGACCCACTAAAACTCCACGGTGTCCTCCTCTGCCGCTTGTGGCGGGAACACGGGCACGCGTTAGCACTCACCACTAACCTGCCGCGGCTCTCCGTCACCGGACCCTCCTCTGGGAGTACACCCTATCACCGGCGCACCAGAATACACTGCACGCCGTGACCACCCCAGGGACCAAACCAGCACATGGGCGCTAGAAGACCCCGTGTCTAGGCACCCTTGGTTCCCCTGCGACCGGTCAGGTCAGTGGCCCGGCCGCCTACCACTTTTCGGCCGCAGAGGATAGGGAGAGCGGCCAACGAAATACCGACACTCTTCTTCCGCTGCGGCCCCACCGCGTCTGCCATCAGACGGTGGCGATCCCGTCAACGCCGCGGAAGGTAGGGAGAGCGGTACAACGCAATACAACTCAGCTAGATATCTACAAAACATTCTCGTCAGTCGCCTAGACAGGACTGGTGCGAATCTTCTGAAAACTTCTTTGTTGCTTACGACTTCCAGGAGCAAAAAATTATAATTCTCATTGTCTGTACTTTTAACCAGGAAAATAAATAAATAGGTAAGTAGTAAGCTAATAGGTAGTTGTCTAATTAGCGCCGACATAAAAGGCCTAAAGCTCATTTCAGCCTACGCTATAATATAATACCATATAGTTCATAGCGCAACAATATCACTCGCCATATATTTATTTAGAACACGTTCACACTTTGCTAAACTATTTATTATCGGCTTGCTATACGCTATGAAATTGAGCGATACACTATGCTATGACCGCGCGGCGCTCTCCCCCCGCACGCCTCGCAACGGGACGAACGAAACGACACAACTGGTCAACTGAGCTTGCCATATATATTTGCTTGCGATTATATCGCACAATGCATAGCAGAATAGTATAGCGTAGTCTGAAATGAGCTTCAAGTCACCGAAAGTATTGGTCTTACAGAAACCGCGAGGAGCTATCATCAAATGTGCTAGAAGACGTGAAGATCCTGATAGTGGCCGGTCCTCAGAACGCGTTCACTGACGATGAGCTCTCTTCTCTCAAGCACATGGTGGAACGAGGCGACTCCGTGCTGGTTGCCATGTCGGACGGCGGGGAAGAACGGACCAATACTAATATTAACTTCTTTTTGGAGGAGTTTGGGATTGTCGTCAATAATGGTGAGTAATAACAGGTCAGCAACAGGGCTGCAAGGTAAGGTGGCAAAAGTTACCTAGTTGTAAAATATTCTGCCGTAAATTTTGGTAGGCAGAAACTATACAGGTCGCCAACTGCTACGATCCTTACATACTCCTTTTGCTTCGTTTACGTAGCTGTATTTGTGTAGGTATCAACCTATAATAAGAGTTTAGATATTCGGACTTGGGCGCCACCCCTTAAATAAAAGGTGTCCCAAAATTAACGCAAGATTTGATTTAAATAGAAAACAGTTTTTAGTCTTCTCATTGTCATTTTTTTTATTGAATCATAAAGTACATAGGATAGTGTTATTTATGGAATAACACATCGGGCAAATGACCTCCACATACGCACATACGCACTCGTTTGTCGAAAATGTAAGTTCCTGGACAGTCACCGACACGCACTGCTTCGATATTGACATTTGAAAGGCTTGATTTTGGACGACCAGTCTGTTTGGCGTCTCCAACGGTGGATCCGTTCCCGTCTCCCTGAATTTTTCAATTAAGAAGAAGAGATCTTCACAGTTGACGAAGTTAAAACACTATTCCGACCATATTTTGTATCGAACTGCAGCCGCAAAGCTTTCATTATTTTTGAAATATTGTTCAATAATGATAAGACACGTTGTTCTATCGTGTAACGGTCCATTTTTCTAACCCAAAACTGTCAGCTGTCGAATTGTTTTTTTTTTTAGGGTTTCCAACACTACTGCACAAATGGCGACAAATTCAAATCTTGCGTTAATTTTGGAACACCCTTTATTACCCCTTTCTTGCTCTGTGACATGGGCGGTAGGCGTTGTTGCTATCGGGGCTCAAGCCTGGATTACACTGGCATAATGAACGGCATAATTTGGTTATTTATATACATGTATTTGCCTCTTAATCAAAATTTTCTTCTTATTCTTCCAGACTGCGTGGTTCGAGCCAAGTACCACAAGTTCTACCACCCCAAGGAGTGTCACGTGTCCAACGGCATACTAAACAGAGCCGTCACCAAGTACTTGATGAAGATGCCCAACTACAGCAGCGAGTCTGATGATTTTCTGTAAGGTTCTATCATAATTTTATTATTTTATACACTTATTTTTACTAGCTTTAGCCAGCGGCTTCGCCCGCGTGGATGTTGGAAATTATCCCACGGGAACCGTACATTTTTCCGGGATAAAACGTATTCTATGTGCTATTCCAGACTATAATCTATCTCTGTGCCAAATTTCATCTAGATTCGTTTAGCCGTTCTGGCGTGATTGAGTAACAAACATCCATCCATCCATCCAAACTTTCGCATTTATAATATTAGTAGGATAGTAGGATTTTATCTACCAACCCACATTGGGCCTGCGTGGTGGATTACGGCCCACTCCCTCTCACCGAGAGGTCTGTGTCCCAACAGTGGGAACATTATAGGTTGATTTATATTATTGCTGATATATATTATTACTTTGGGACTTTCTGAAATAGCAATTCAAGGCGAAAATCGAAACTAAGTACTTAAGGAAAATATTGAAATAGCGTCTTCAGAGGAGTCCCTATATATATATTATATTTTATTACTTACAATAGGTACCTACGCCAAACGATAGTGCTGTTAATGAGGATTCAATTAAAATGAAATAAAAAAATCTTTAATTCGGATAAGCAACATCCATATAGGTTAGTAAACAAAAAAGAAAAAAAGTTAACTACAACCTATGTTAGTAGGTAAACTTATTATCTATTTGGAAACAAGGCTGTTCTTCGAAATACATCTTCGAACAACGTCACCTAATAAGGGAGACTCGCAGCTCCCCGCTGTGGTCTTCAGGATGGAGTTGGAGCTTTTCCGCACTCTGCAGAGCAAAGAGACAGAAAAAAAGACTATTAGTTACGATTTTCCGCCGCAAAACAAACAATCTGGACTTGCTTTGCTTACTTCTGTGAACAATTCCACACAGGCTGGTCACCACTGATCAGGTAACAATTATTTGTCCAGTGAAGAGCCAGCAACTCCGAGCTTCGTCTACCCATACGGAGCCACCATGACAGTGAAGAAGCCGGCGGCAGCTATTCTATCTAGCAGTGATGTATGCTACCCGGTCAAGAGACCAGTCGCCGCTTTGTACACGTCAGAGAAAAGTGGAGGTAGGTAATCATACAGTTTTTGCAGGAAATTGTGATCTATCGCCTACCTACTGTTCTTCTGCTTAGGTGATCATCCACTAGTAGCTAGTCAAATACCATTGAATCTCAATATTTTGTTAAGTTATTTTGTTGGTATCGTATTAACCAGTAACTGTTGTGAGATGAGCAGTCGCTCCATGCAAAATACTGGTATTCAGCTGCATCCAATATAGTTAGACTGGAAGCCGACTCCAATATAGTTACTTAGTCCTATACTGGTACAGGTGATCATCCACTAGTAGCTAGTCAAATACCATTGAATCTCAATATTTTGTTAACTAGAAGAGATTGTCATCTCTCAGCCACAACCCAGATCCAGGAGCTAAAAGTGAACGCCCTTTAGTCCTATACGAACATCTTCGAAGTTGTTTATACTTATGTAGCATTATTTTATTCGTGAATATCTGTCACATGTGTTTGAGGTTAATCTTTTTCAAAACCGTTCTAGGCTCGCAATATCAAATTAACATAAGTATTTATTTGTTCTCCAGGTAAACTCTTCGTCATAGGCTCGGGCCACTTCTTCGCAGACCAGTACCTTGAGAGCGAGTGCAACGACCTGATCAGAGAGATGATATTTAACTACCTAGGAGGAATTACCGACCTGCATCTGAACCCGGTGGATGTTGAGGATCCCGATGTAAGAGATATCATCATCATACATTTAATACAAATCTTAAATTCATTCATTTACTAACAGACACAGAGTGTACCGCTGGGTAGGTCTAGAAGCATGAAACTTTGCACAAGAGGTCCTTAATAGCGAGGTCCTTAATTATGCGCAGTGTTGTGTAGATTCAACTTTTTTAACTGAACAGACAGCTGTGCTGCTGGGGAGTTTGTTGCGCCACTTCTTCTCGTCAGCTAAAGCACTAGAAAAGGGTGAAGGGCGGGCGTTATGGGAGACTGTCTTATGTAATTTGACATTCGAAAAGTGCTGATTCTCAGCCTAGTTTGAATAAATGAGTTTTGATTTTGATTTTGAGTGCAAGCTCTAAGGAAGGATTCTTGAAATTGAAGTTTGTAGTTCGTCATTTTTTCCAATAGGAAATCCTATCGGGTACACGGCTTCTAAGGATCATTACTTATTCAGTCTACCACATTAGATATGTTTTCCGCCCGCGGCTTCGCCCGCGTGGTATGTCAATAAAAAGTAGCCTATGTCCTTTTCCAGGTCATGGCCTACCCGTGTGGCAATTACATCCGAATCTGTTCAGCCGTTTTAGCGTGAAAGTGTAACAAACAAACAAGCAAACTCATTTTCGCATTTATAATATTAGTTAGGATAGTTAGGAGGATGTAAAACCGGTCTATTGACACTCTAGACTCACAAAGTGTATTAGGTAAATCAAAAAAAAAAAAAAAACTATTCTTAACACACTAGAGGAGCTTGTGGCTAAGTAATAACAGCCGCACGGGTCGATCTATCAGGTTAAGCTACGCTTGCCCGGGTTGGTTCGTAGATGGGTGACCATCTTTACATACCGAGACTCCTCCGTGCCTCGGAAAGCACGTTAAGCCGTTGGTTCCGGCTGTCATTCGTGGATCTTTGACAGTCGTTAGGGGTCGTCAGAAGGCCGAAAATCTGACAATCAGTCTTACCAAGGGGTATCGTATTACCCAATAACTGGGTTGTTGAGGTCAGATAGTCAATCGCTCTATGTAAAATATTGGTATTCAGCTGCATCCGGTTAGACTGGAAGCCGACCCCAACGTAGTTGGGAAAAGGCTAGGCAGATTTTTTATTCTTAACACACTAAGTTTCAATACTAATATTAATACAATCATGATTCGAAAGACACCTGGCGCCATCTATTATCATAAGGACGTTTTTGTTCTTTTCCTCAGGAACAGTACTTTTTTCAGGATGAAAGGTACCCTATATCCGTTTCTGTACACCTGACAACGTATATGCAAAATTTCAGGATGATCGGTTCTGTGGTTTAGGCGTGAAAAGGTAACGAACAAACAAACAAACTTAGTTTCGCATTTATAATATTAGTTAGGATACTTATTCAATCAACCTAATTAATTGTGTTTACGTTACTAACGACTATCTCTAAGTCTGTTAGATGTTGTTTGCAGTTAGCCAACACTTCGAGACCCCTCCGTACTTCGGAGAGCATTTAAAACGGTCGGGCCCAGTTTTAATACGACCATGAGTATGGCTCTCTCTAAGTAAGAAGCCCACGACCATAAAATAAGTATTAGCATTGTTCAGTTTGGTCTAAGAGGGCCTGATGTCATAAAATTCTGCCGCATCTGAGTTACACCCGGTTTGAGAATTTGAAGTTGAGAACTAGTCAGACTCAGCATTACTTAAGAGGATTGTGAAGCTGTAAATTTTCATACAAAAAGCGATAACGTTTTTCTCCCCTTAAACATAGTCTAATTTTGTAAATTTTTGGGAATGTTGTAGGTACAATGAAATACTAGGTCTGTACTTTTTTATTATAAAGAAATATTGCATACGATATAAGTTACCTATTAGCATCTAAATATCAATATTTTTGACATGAAAACTTCCTCGAGCGTTTTTATTTTTTTTTTTTTATTACATTAAATTGAATTACTAAAAAAGAAAACGTAATGAGACCTAGAATGTAATGAGACCAAAATTGTCTCATTTCGTAAAGGTTTAGGAGGTTGAAAACGTTATCGCCAGAAACAATATCTATGTAAATAATTATATGAAATGTAGGTAATTGCCTCCAAGACTCGCGCCGCGTATCGGCACTTCACAATCCTCTTATGGTGAAAGCCAGCAAAATTCAAATTTCTTTGCAAATAAAGTAAGTAATTTCGCGGGCTACATTGAAGTAAGCACCTTAAGTAATACTAAAGTAAAGTTTGACAAGCTTAGTTTTCAATTTCAAATTCTCAATTCAGTAACCAGCTAGCTGAACCTAGTGGGAAAAAATCGGATAGTAATAATAATTTGGAACTTTTGTTTTCAGATCAACGAATACCGCACACTAGGCGATATGATGTGGCTGAGCAGCATCCCTCTCCCGGAGCCCGCCACCGCGCCCCCGCCGCGCCTCACCCCCCTGCACCCACACGCGCTGTTCACGTGGCGCCTGTTCTCTTTGAACCTGGCTCAGTGTGAGTAACATAGCCATAACCAACTTAGGTATCCATACTATTATAATATAGGTACTATAATATATTATATATTATTTTATAAATATGAAAGTTACTCTGTCTGTCTGATACCCTTTCACGCCTTAACGGCCTAACGGATTTCGATACTATTTGGCACCCAAGTACCTAGACCATGATCCAGGACATATGATACTTTTTATCCCGGTACGAGTAGTACCTACGTTCCCGTGGGATAATTTCCGACCTGCGGGCGAAGTCGCAGGCGGAAGCTAGTATGTAAGTAATAATAATATGTTTTTATACTGCACCGAGAAGAGGCATCTCTGTGAGGGAGGGAGTTGACCGTAATCCACGACACGGGCCCAGTGTGTCGGTTGTAGGATTAGGACATGCCATTTTCCTCAGAATGTTTGTCAAGTTTAAGCGCCTGCCCAAAAAGTTATTATTATGAAAATGATAACGGTTTAAATTTTCTCATTTCAGTGCCAGAAGTACTAGGACTGTATGACGCACTAGGAGTTAAACATGAACCTCTTCGGTTGATCGCGCCACAGTTCGAGACGCCATTCCCGCCACTACAGCTAGCAGTAAGTACGAACATGTACAGTCAAAGTCTAGAAGTCCACTTACACCGCAATGACCATTATCGCCTGCGCTATACGGGCTACCAAAGTTGCCAATGTGTAGTATTGTCAAACGTTCTTATAGAAGAAGGTCATAAGTACAACTAATATTGCTCTGCCATACTTTTGTGAGATTGCTAGTCGACTTCTGACTGTTACTGTACATACAAACATTGCTATGGTGAATTCGACCAAACTTTTATATCAATTTTGTACCAAAACCGATTGACCGGCTAATCCAGCGAATAAATTTTTATTCTTTGACAGTTTTCCCTTACAAAAACTGTCAGACGCCTTTTAGTACCACGGATAAAACATATCTGACTTTGGTTAAATCAGCCCTATAGTTTGACCAAGACCGCTATACCGCGCCTTAGGAATGCGGGGTGAGGCGGGGTGCAGTGCTGGCGAATGAGCGGTGGGTCGCCGTGAGCATTGACAAATGAGCGGCCTGCACTGCCCCCCGTCTCGCCGCGCACATACCTACGACGCGGTATAGCGGTCTTGGTCAAACTATAAGTAGGTTGCTGTAGACTGATTTGGAAAGTCTTCGAGAACGAGAGAATCAAAGACCTACAATAAGCTTTGCGTTCTAAATAAAAGCCCGGACAAGGTGATAACAGCTATCATGTGCTTTTAGTTAGTAAATAGGAGTCCGATTAGCGCCTTTCCCGGTTTTTAAACCTTTCACAAATCGCATTTCTTATGCCACATCGATGTCCTTTATTCCAGGTGTTTTCTCCAACATTTAGAGAACCGCCTCCGCCGCCTTTGGAACTCTTCGACTTGGACGAAGCGTTCAGCTCTGAAAGGTCACAACTCGCGAGGCTGGCCAATAAATGTCTACAACCACCATCTTCTAGACTTGGACAAGGTGAGTCGTCATTTAATAGATAGACCGAAAATTTATAATCAATTATAATCTTTCCAACCCTTTATTTAACTTTTGACATAGCACGCCTATATCCTTATTTATTGACAGGTAACCATAGACGAAAAAATTAAATATTCATGGTCGCTATTAAGTTCCTTATTTCTTGACAGGCAACCAGCGAGGAAAAAACGCAATACTTCATGGACGCTATAAAGTTCCTTATTTATTGACAAGCAACCATAGACGAAAACACGCAATACTTCATGGACGCTATGAAGTTCCTTATATATTGACAGGCAAACAGACGTAAAAATGCAATACTTCATGGACGCTATGAAGTTCCTTATTTATTGACAGACAGACAAAAATACCGGTAAAATTACCAAAAATTTTTGTTATGTTTCGTTAAATATTTAACGTTAAAAATAACATTAAATCATAGGATTTACCGGTATTTAAATAGCGTTACTAATAGCGTTATTTCGCTAAAAAATAGTAATATATGGTGCGACGTGAGACGGCGAGTCCCCACAGTCATCGTTAGAAAGAGATAGGCATATAAATTACCGGTATAAGAATTGTAACTTTTACCGGTACTATTATTAGTAATTAGATAACGTTAACTGACTTATGGGTTTCGTTATTAATATTGATACTTTTTTATCGTTAACATAACTGTACCTGGTAACGTTATAAAAAATTAATGGTAATTCGATCCCTGATTATCGATATCATATCGATACAAACCAATAGCGGGTTACTTTTAAGTTAAAGGTTTAAGTATGTAGCATAAAGTACCCTGTCTTCCAAAGCCAACCAAAGAGAATTAAAAAATATCAAAATAACCGCGTGTGCAGAGATCCAATAACTGGTCAAAACTAAAAAGGCTACTCATATTGTTATCTAACATAAGTGCAATTTCATATATGTGTCGTGAGCTTGAGTCACCCGTATGAGCAGTCAAGAGGCTGTATAGTCATTGTAGCCAGCAGAGTTTTTGAAAAGACCATCTGTACCTGGGTTATTAATGTCCGCGAAAAAAATAATCGTTCATCTTACCCAACGCCACTTGCATTTTAGAACTGGTCCTATCTGGTCGTTGGATCCTAAATCCCTACTTATTGTTCCAGGTGACGGCCGCCAACTAGAGAATGAACTGGAATACTTCGTCCGTGAGTGTGGTAGAGTGGTCAGACTATCAAAAGCCATACCCACTGATGAGGGACCCGCTGGGAAGCTTATACTACACCAACTAGCGGTCCAGCTTGCTACTTATAAGAAAATAGCACCGAGAGACTAGGTCAAGGAAGAAGGTTCGCATCAACTTTACGACCTCTATTGTAACCAGATGTAGCTTAACCTACAGGATGTAAAAATACCCATCACATGGTCGTCATCTACGCATTCCGAACATCAACCTAAGTATAGATAAACTATTCTAAAAATGAACGCCCCTCCACAGCGGTTACGCTCACATGCAAAGAAGGTAACACCTTATTTGCATGTGGCGCAATACCAGTGCCATTGCACTGGTACATTCTGCTCGAGATAAGTGCCTACAGCTCGCGACGACACAGTGTTGACTGGGTTTATACGCGCTCAGCGAGACACGAACGCGTCGTTTTTATTTTATTTTTGATTTCGTGCACCGTTCGCAGGATGACAGGAATAGGTACTGGGAGTGGGGAATGACTTTTACTTTAGGCACAGATTAATACAAATGGGACACTCCGCAGTTTAGGTATGAAGCCACAAGTACGCAGCGTGCTCGACTTGTCGGGCCAATTCAGTGCGGGCTGCCGCGCACCGGGCGGCTCGCACGGTCAGTTCGATACTCACTCACACGCCGCGTCGTAAAAGAAGACAACCCTTACAGGTCAGAAGGTATAAGAGTTACGCGATAGAGAGGCAACTTGTAGGTGGATATAACTGTAGGTAATAAGCATAGTTCGACCTGAATTGCACTTTATTGTGTCATAGCAAAAGTCGCTTTTTATTTAAATGCTTTTGCGGAATGTCCCATCTATATTAATCTGTGCTTTTGGTGTGAAGTCACTGTATATGGCAGCACGCAGTCTAACGTATGCAATACATTGTGCTTATCGTGGGAGTATTTGGACCTAGATATGCAGAAATCAGCCATATGGCACTTTTTCCAAAAATGAGTTATAAACACAGTCATACTAATTTTGATATATGTACAAGATTTTTTGCAAAAACAGCCATGTCGATATCTCTATTTATCACAGAGATATGAGCCGTCAAATGCAGCCATGTCCCACACATGCATAATGCAACCATCAACAGAAAATGCATTTAACTCTGTTTGTACTTTTCCCGACATGGCTGCTTTCTGCATAACACGGTCCATTTAATATTAAGTTTTTTTTTTATAATATTAATAATTAAAACTTGTAACGTAACATAACTTCACGCCTGTAATCCCCGAAGGGTTAGACAGAGGCGTACCTATAGTACACCCACATTTCGCTAGTTATGTTTAACCCTTAATTCGATAACGTGCAATATATTGGACATCAACTTTAAAAAAAATTACAATCATTTTTTAAAACTATACTGTATTTATTTTAATTCCATTAGTTTATTTGTATACTAATATAATTTATATAAAATTACGCGTAAGGTGCGCGTGCTCATTGCTGGTTAGTCGCCGCCGAAATGTCTGGAAGGAAGCACGTGCCGCGACCGCTCTCGGTAAGTCCCGATTTATTTGTTAATTTACTTTGCAATGATTACTCATCTTTTCTAAATATATTTTATAAAACCTATGAATTTGTGTACACAAACTAAAATTATAATAGCTGTTATGGATTTACCGTAATATTTAATGAAATTAGCGTGTCCAGTATTTTTCCCGTTGCCAAATAGGTACTGTTTTAGTGCGGTTTTGGGATGTGTAGTATATTGGACACTGCCAGTTAGTTAGAAAAGTAACTGCTAATATGATTTTATAAACTAAGATGCGTATTTAGTAATTATGTGTAATGTTTTTTTCTAATAATTTGTGTTATTTGCAGGTGTTCAAACAAACATCACGTGCATCAAAGTTATTGGCACTAGTGCCGCCAATTAACGCTTCATCAGACGTAGAAAATCAAACAAGTTCGGATGAAGAGGTTGTTATAAGCACATGCCGCCAAGACAGTGACGATTTGTCCTCTGAAGCACCATCTATACCGTCGTCATTAGAAAACTTGGATATTTCCGAAGACGATGATGATAGGAATAATGCTTCTGGTGATGAGATACCCAATAGCGAGCCAGAAGATCAAGAACTAGCAGTGCCTCTAACGCCAATTATCAACCAAGTGTTGCCGTCGACCAGTCAGGTAAATTTTGATAATATTCCAACTTTATCGTCCATTCAGTCTATACCGTCTGTTGAAAATATATCACCGATACTCAATGCCGTGAATACCAGGTCTAAGAGAAGGCGCTATGTCAACACCCACTCTCGTGTTCATAATATCAGGCCCAAAAAACGTAAACACACAGACTACAAATGGAAAAAAGGGAAATTCCTGCACAAAGCCAAAATAACTAATTGTGAATTTAAGTATAACTTACATGCCGATTTCACGCCTATAGATTATTTTTGGAAATACTTTTCTTTGGATATTTTACAAGATATAGTACATAATACCAACCTTTATGCAGTTCAAGTTACCGGCCGATCCATCAATATCTCTGAGGACGAAATGAAAGATTTTATTGCCATTTTATTACTTATGGGTGTGGTAAATTTGCCATCATATGTAGATTATTGGTCAAAAGAATTACGCTACCCAGCTATTGCTGAAATCATGTCACTGAAAAAGTTTGAAACCATACGCAGATACATCCATTTTGCTGATAACTCTTGTCCAGATTCAGATCGCTACTTCAAAGTAAGACCTTTTGTAGAGAAGGTGAGGAGAAACTGCTTGGCCACCGAAAGGGAAATGAGATATAGTATTGACGAGATGACCATACCGTATAAAGGCAAAAAGGCGGGTAACAGGAGACAGTACAATCCCATGAAACCCAATAAATGGGGTTTCAAAAACTTTGTCCGAGCAGGCATGTCGGGAATTGTATATGACTTCCTGCTTTATGGAGGTGAAGACACATTTAGATATATCCAGTTTTCACAAGCCGAAGAAACCTTAACCTTAGGAGCTAAAGTTGTCGTTGCTTTATGCAAGACAATACAAACGAGAGCCTGCGTCGTGTATTTTGACAATTATTTCTCGACTCTAGATTTGGCAATACACCTTAGAGACGAATGTGGTATATTTAGTTTAGGCACTATACGCCAAAACAGGCTAAAAGGTTGTGACAAACTACTGATGAGTGATAAATCTTTAAAAAAGAAAGGTAGAGGTTCTTATTGCCAAGTCGTTGATAATACTAATAAGATAGCAATAGTTAAATGGTACGATAATAAGGTGGTCACTCTAATCAGTACGTACGCTGATGCTTACCCTGTAGGAAAAATAAAGAGGTACAGCAAGGAAATGAAAGCCCGAATTGATGTGGACTGTCCAGAACTTATAAAGCATTATAATAATCACATGGGAGGCGTTGATCTTGCAGATATGCTGGTTGCGTTGTACCGGACTACTTATAAGAGCCGTCGTTGGTATACTGCAATCTTTGCTCAAATGCTCGACATTTGTGTGAACAACGCATGGTTAGTTTATCGCAGAGATTATAGCAATCGGGCAGTGAAGCACATGCCTTTGAAGTCTTTTCGGTGCCAATTAGCAAGAGAGTTACAGAATAAAAGTAGATCTCGTATATCTGTAAACAACAACTGTCGAACAGATGACAGTGTCCGCTATGATAGTATTGGCCATTTCCCTAGTTTTGGAGAGTCATACGGTCGCTGCAAACTATGTATCAAAAATAAGACTGATGTGTATTGTGTAAAGTGCAACCAAAGACTGTGTTTAGTACGTAAGAGAAATTGTTTTTATGATTATCATACTACTTAAGTGAAAGTTTCTAACTATGTTGACTGATTATATAATATTATAGTTGTTTAATTTTATCTGAAATTCAGAATAATAATCGTTACGTATCTTTTCATTCAGATTGATTATATTGTTGATCTCACTTAGAATATGTAAGTAAAATGTTCCTCATTCTATTCATAAAAAATAAAGATTTTCTAATACAATACAAAACATGTCATTGTTTTTGTGTTTTATTATATTTTATTTTATCACTTGCACAAAATAGAAATAAGTCCTATAAAGTAATAATTCGGCAATGTGTAATATACAGCACATCAAAATTATCGACAACTTTATGGCAAACCTGGCAAGGTCCAGTATACTGGACATGCATTTTCAGGAAATGAGGTAATACCAGATTTTTTTAATTATTTTTTCATGTTCTAACAACTCTTAGTGAAGCCGAAAATGTGAAAAAAGACATGAGTTTTTTTAATTTTTCCTCTTGCCAAATTAAGGGTTAAGAGGCTACCGAGCGCACAGTGGCGGGCGCCACTGTTGCGCGGGTGTCACCGTTTGTTTTGTTATTACTTTTAATTTAAAAAGAAAATGCAGAAAATAAGCACATTAAGTTGTGCTCCACAAGACAATACGTTATTATTATTATAAACAGTAGTTTTATATTGTTAAGTTTTATTGTAATCATTAAAACGGGAAATGGCGGCCACTTTTTTTCCGTTTTAATGATTACAATAAAACTCTACTACTAAAACTAAACTTGATCAATTTCCTATCATACAGGGAACACAAAAATACATTCGTGTTTTTTAATTGAAGAAATCAATAAATCTACACTAATTTCTTCGTCACTCATTTTACTCGTAATTTACGTGCGTATTCTAGACAATTTGTTGCCGACTGCACGGACTTACTGCAGCGACACAGCTGGGCGACGTCGCTGCCGCTAGGCGACGACGTCGTCGTCCACGGTCGTCAGCAAGGCGACTACGCCGCAGCGCTCGTCGTCGATCGAGTGTCGTTGGTCTGTAAGCGCCCTAAGAGTTACGCAATAGAAATAGAGGCAACTTGTAGGTGAATAACTATATATAAAAAAAATAACTGTAGGTAATAAGCGTTGAGCGACCGGAATTGCACTTTAGCAAGAGTCGCTTTTTATTTAAATGATTTTGCCGAGTGTCCCATCTGTATTAATCTGTGCTATAAGTGAGTTTCGGCTTCGTTAAGCGTCCTTACACACCGTCGTCGCACAGTGGGACGAAAATCGAGTTTCATAGACATAAACCACTTACAATTTTTTTTGACGTTTTCTTGCTGGAAACCAATGCAGACCAGTTAAAGAAGCCCCAACATTATCATATATTTGTACGTCAGGTGACGCGAAAATATTTTTTTAAAATAAAAAATGTATGGAGGAAAACAGAAAAATCCATTTTAATCGAGACTCGTGAGAGTGCCCGTTATATCTTGTGGTATGATTTTTGTCGTTATTTTTTACTATTTTTTGACATATCGCACACCCCTCGCACTCGATGAACTTTAGGTGAAAAAAAATGAAACGTATTTTTTTATTATTATTTCATTTTATTCCGAGTATTTACGGTATGTAACGACCTACAAGACCTGCTAATCTGCCATTTTTTAATGGTCTTCATAATTAATGACCATACGTGATTAATCTAGACAATGGGCTCGACAGATATTGTCCTTACTTGGTTTATCATTGTTGCTAATTTATTTAGTATTTTATACGTACTTATCAATAGGTTTCTATTAATCCTATTAACTTTGTGGCGGTTTTACTATGAAATACCTTTGAACACAGTTGCATTCACATATTTATGGTTCATCAGGGCTTACGTGTTGTAATGTTCTTTAATTGTTTCACCTATTCTACTAATTAGTGCTCATTAATACAGGGTAATATTAGGTTAGTATAAATACAGAGAGCACTCAATATTTACTTTAATTAGTTGCTAACTATTTTCTGTGAAACATTGTGCCTGTCATAGCTGTAAAAATGGATAAATCAGTTTTAAAAACTAACTTGGACCTATTTGTGATTCTGAAAGAGTCTGGTAAGCTTGGAAATTACTTAAGACTGTTCGGAACTGTTCAATCACAGTCATTCTTCATGAATTTTGTCGAAGATTCAGTCTGTGTTGAAAAGATGGAAAGTAGCGAAATGTAACACAGATTAATTCCGAAAACATTACATAGATTGGTTGGAACAAAAAATTGAGTGGCCAACGTGTGTACTTCAAAATATAAGACCTCAGGAATCATTTACTGAACCCATAATAACAAATGAAACCGATGATTTGTGTGCTCCCTCTACAAGTTCGTCAGTCGGAACATCTACTAAAGTAGCTGCAAGTCCACGCAAACCATTCACAGATCTTGGAGTGAAACAAAAGAAACGAAGAGTTGATGATGTCGAGTATAAAGATCGAGAAAGTACTTAATTAGCTTACGCTACAATAGCTAAATTGAAGCAAGAAGGCAACGATAATTTGGCAACAGCAATAGACCTACTTCTAAAGAACCCAAAAGAGGCGGAAAATATTATTCAACGGGTGAATCAAACGAAAAAATGTACTTTCACCCCTGTAAAGGCACTGGACTTATTATTATCAATGAAATTATCTAAGTGGCAGTACATGACTTTAAGAGAATCTACTCTTCGTGAAGGTATCACAGATTTATATCCTTCATATTACAAAATCCAACAAGCTAAGTTGGATTGTTACCCTCCAAAAGATGCAATAACAGTAACAGACGTAATGGCCAAAGTTTCTCTTAAAGCACTTTTAGATACTCGTATTACTGCTGCCAGAATTATAAAAAGCCTATCTCAAGATATAAAAGGCAAAAGTATGACACTGATATCCAAGTGGGGATTCGATGGTGCTTCAAGCCAAAGCACCTATAAACAAAAAATTGAAGGGGATGAAAGCGGTGATGATGAAGCAATTTTTATGACAACATTAGTTCCACTAAAAATTCAATCTGGAAACGAAGTAATTTGGGATAATCCAAAACCGTGCTCGGCATTGTATTGTCGTCCAATACAATTCATGTTTGCAAAAGAGTCCAAGGTTTTAGTGCAAGAACAGTTGGCCAAAATGGAAAACAAAAGAAAAAGTCTAAAGGCTACCCAGTACGAGAGTAACACAATTGACCACAGTCTGGTAATGACTATGATCGACGGAAAGATATGCACATATCTTTCAGACGCCAAATCGTCTGCAACTTGTTACTTGTGCTTGGCAAAACCTTCAGAAATGAATGATTTAGAGAGAGTTTCGCAAAGACATGTACAAACCGATCTGTAGAAATTTGGATTATCTCCTCTGCATGCTCGCATCAATTGTATGGAGTGTCTGCTTCATATTGCATACAGACAAGATTTGAAAATCTGGTCTGTCAGAGGAGGTAACAAAAATATTTTAGAGGCCAAGAAAAGGGAAATCCAAGCCAAGTTCCGGGCAGAGTTAGGTCTACTGATCGATAAAGTTAAGCAGGGTTCAGGAACAACCAAATTAATTTTATTTATTTATTTATGTCAGCATTTTGTTTTTTTAATTATAAACTTCTTTTAACATTTGCACACCATGACAATATGGTAAACATGTTAGCTCTACTCCATTTTATATCACCTTACATGCATTGTTTTCTTCCTTTATAATTGTATGTACACTCAAGTTAAGCAAGTAAAATATCTGAATCTGAATATATTCAAACACAATGTAAAAGTTGATATCAATAATTGAAATGATGATGAATCAAAATTTTTCTAATACTAAGTAAATAAGCAACAATGATAAGCCAAGTAGAACGACCTCTGTCGAGCCCATTGTCTAGGTTAGTCACGTATGGCCATTAGTAAGGAATTCAAATATTAAGTCCATTATAAAATGGCGGATTAGCAGGTAAACCGTCATTAACCCGTCGCATGTCCAATTAGAAGACACAATAGATTTTTTATTGTTATCACACATGGTGTGCAATCAACATTTAAAGGGTTAAGGAAGCAGTAGTAGCGTTTTAGACAATAGGCCGAGTGTTAAATACCACTTATAGGTCGTTACATACCGTAAATACTAGGAATATGATGAAATAATAATAAAAAAATACGTTTAATTTTTTTTCGCCTAAAGTCCATCGAGTGCGAGGCGCGTGCTATATGTCAAAAAATAGTAAAAAATAAGGACAAAAATCATACCACAGGATATAACGGGCACTCTCACGAGTCTCGATTAAAATGGATTTTTCTGTTTTCCTCCATACATTTTTTATTAAAAAAAATATTTTCGCGTCAGAATCACCTGACGTACAAAAATATGATAATGTTGGGGCTTCTTTAACTGGTCTGCATTGGTTTCCAGCAAGGAAACGTCAAAAAAAATTGTAAGTGGTCTATGTCTATGAAACTCGATTTTCGTCCCACTGTGCGTCGGCCCGATTTTAATCAGCGATTCATATGCCGAAGTGCAGCAGAAAAAGTATTGTTATTAGATTGTTGACTATAGCTTATTTTTGAGATCTCTACTGTAACAAACCCTATGAACGCGACGAGCGCGTGAATCAAAAATCTCGTGAAGTAAGAAGTTTTCTTATGCACTGACACCATAATTAAAACATTGCCTGTATTGTTTAAAGTTAATTAGTTTATTTTGTGTCGAAAAAAAAAAGTTAACTTAGTTGGACTTATAGCGCCACAAGGTTCTTTAGGCACGTGGCCAAAATCGGAACTAACGCGGCCATATTGTTTGTACAGACGCCAGTAGGTCAACCTACCCGAAACTGTCAGATTTTCCCAATCAACCTTGAACCTAATGCTTTAGCAATAAAGTCGAAATTCTATTAAAGAAATCTGACAGATTGTAGTAGCCAGATGTGCTGGCGTCTGTACAAGCTTTTTTTCGACACTTTTCACAAAACAATTGCACAATGTTTACCAACAGTGCGAAAGATCCTTGTAGCAATGTATGTAGATATAGCAGTATTGACTCATAATAGGTATTAACGGTATTATACCTTCGGGAAGACATGGTTTAAGCAGTGTACGGAAAATAAAAGACCCAGACGTAATTATGACATATCTAGCTTTAAAAAGAACTCGTGGCTAAATAATAATAGCCGCACGGGTGATCCAAGGTTAAGCTACGCTTACCGCGGTCGATTCGAGGATGGGTGACCATCCATTACATATCGAGACCCCTTCGTGCCTCAGAAAGCATGTTAAGCCGTTGGTCCCGGCTGTCATTCGTAGGTTTTTGACAACCATTGCGGATACTTAGAAGTCTGACAACCAGTCTTACCAAGGAGTATCGTTGAACCCTGTAACTGTTAAAATTATAAAACAATTTCGTGACTTACTAACACCACTAAACCACTGAAGGAAGAAGCTGTAATCATTATCTGCCTAGCGGCCAGCGGTTCCCAAACTTTTCTGGCGATGGAACCCTTTTGGAAAACGAAATATTTGTCGAAACCCTAAAATTATCAAAAACTGCGTTTTAGGGAGTATTCCACTTTGCCCCACTGGTGGGGCAAAGTGGATATAGTTCATAGTTTTGTCGTCCACTGTGTCCCATTAATTGATTTTGATGGGCCAAATAACACTCGCATAAACTCTGAGTTCAGTTTTTCCTACTAGAGCTGGCATTGTTGGAATTAATAAAACACTTAATCCATTTATGAAATATATTATAATTAGTAGGATTAAAATTATGTACTTACCTCTTTTCAAGTTACTTATTATCCTGTAGTACTGATTTGATTTGTATGCCTCTATTGCTTGGCACCTATTCTTGTATTATACTTAATATAATACTAGAGGGGAATGGTGCTGATAGCCGAAATACAGGCTATGCCTAGTTCGGCTACAGACGCTAATCTCTTTACTCTTATTGAAATTGTTGCCACATTGCCATTGTGAAATAGTACTGAGTTTTTTGGAAATAAATAAATAAATAAAAAAAAATTCGAAAAAAAAAATTATATGGCGAAAATAAAAATAGTTTTAATAATAAAAAATTGAAACTATTTGTACTAGATTACGATGATTTTGAAGCTGCTAAAATAACACAAATCAACAACGTCCACTGTGAACATAGGTACATAAGCTAATATTTTAGCGGAACCCTCACAGAGGCTTTGCGGAGCCCTAGGGTTCCGCGGAGCACACTTTGAGTATGGCTGAGCCTTTTTCCAACTATGTTGAGGTCGGCTTCCAGTCTAACCGGATACAGCAGAATACCAGTATTTTACATGGAGCGACTGCCTCAATGCTCTTGTAATTTAGAAGAGTCTTATAATATGGAAAACATAGTCTAAATTTGTCTGTCATGTTAGTCTAGTAGTAACAGGCGCAACTGCTGAGCATGGTCCTGGGTTCGATCCCCGTGTCGGGTAAGGTGGTATTTAGTGTTTCCGGTAGGAAATTCTAAGTGTTAGCCCGGAAAATGGACTGGAAATAACTGGCGAATTTTGGATGCACCTTTGCCTTTCCTTCGGAGGATACAGTTCTTTGTGTAACGGGTTATGATGAATGCAAGTGGTATTCGGTGGTCATGCCTTCACCATACATTTATGGTGTACAAAGTCATAAAATTAGTAGGTAATTCGATGTTAACAAGAGTACAGCATAATTAGTGTATTATTTTATAAATCATAATTATAAGTACTTATGACTGAAAATTTTAGATGATCGAATACGTCCTATTAAAACCTAGTAATAAGTTTTATGTTAATATGTCATGTTAAATAATAAATATTGAAAAAAAAAAACTGTGTCTGCATTTCTCATCTAAACAACCTAAAATATGCCCCAAATGATCGGCTAAGCAATTCACATCAACCTTATATGAAATACCGATAACTCAACAAAAAACCACTATTTTATTTTTTATAGTCAATAAAAATAACAATCGAAATCTTTTAATGCAATTTCACAATACCATGCGGAAAATAATAAAAGTATCATAAAAAACTGTGTAACTGTGATTTCTTCCAGGTCGGAGGCAAGCCTCAGTCATGAAGGTTCTGCTCGTAATATTCGCTATTTGTATAAGCTACACTCTAGGCGAGGAGAATACGAAAGTTATCGAGAACTTCTATCCCAAGAAATATAGGTCTTACAACGGCAAGATTTTAATAAACGCCGCGAAATATGACAAATCTAGTGATCCACCAGTGGCTAGATCGTACACCGCGTTCCAACTTGTGGGGTCCAACCTAAAGATGGTCAAGGCTGGTGTCCCCGACAGCCCTTACTTCCCCATCGATCTAGGTTATGTCCAAAAAGCCAGAGTGAAGAAAGTATTGCCCTTGGATTATCCTTGGGCAATTTTAAGAAGTAAAAGATCTGCCGAGCTGAACATATCTTCATTTGAAAAAAAAGACAAGAAGATAGAACCAATAGCAGCAGAAATAGAGAAGGTAAAAGAAAATACGCCGAATCTAACAAAGGCTGCGAAAGAAACGACTGTAAGCATATTAAGTTCACCTAAAGAAGTTCAATCTAAAAGCACTATAAAAATAAACACCGCGACAGCAAAGCCGAAAGAAGTTGAACGAGCGCGCTCAAAAACGGCCAAACAGAATAATCCGGCACGAAAAGGTAATAATCAGCCCAAATCCAAGACAGCACTGAAAAAGAACAGCGCTCGGGTAAGCCGCAACTTGAAATCAAAAGGGAAGAATGCTGCAGCCAGTAGAGCGAAACTGAAAGGCAGACAAACAAAATCAGCTAAAAAGCCCAAAGTAAACCAAATAGCGAGAAAGAAGGATAAGAAACGCAAAAGGAATACGCAAAGGAGCAAGAAACAAAAAGCCAAGCCGATAAAGGGACGCGCAGGAAGGATTCCAAAAGGTAAACCAGTTCAGCCAACCAATAAGAAAAATTACCCAAAATAATAAGTTATTATAAATAAAATATTGAAGGAAATTTTCGTTTTTATTTTGACTTAAATCCCTTCCTTTCTTCTTAGACACGCGTCGGCTGATTGCCGCGAGAGAGGCCCTCATTGAAGACTACCCTTACGTGGTGTCCATACAGAAGGACGGACAGCACTGGTGCTCCGGGGCACTGGTGAACAACCGCATGGTGATAACCACGGCCAATTGTCTTTGGAAGTGAGTAACAGAGAATTTGGTCTTCTGTTTACAAAACATCTCTAAGTTCTGCAACTGGTAAACCAATCAAGGGTCTGTAACCTCATAATCATCATCGTCATCATCATAATCAGCCTATCATGTTCCCACTGCTGGGATACAGGCCTCGTCTCGGTAAGAGGGAGTGGGGTAATCCACCACGTGCGCCCAGTGCGGGTTGGTAAATGTCACATGTCCTCAATTTTCTGGTTCTATGACAGTTTCCTCACGATGTTTTCCTTCACTGTTTTGAAAGCAATGGTGATGAAATAATTTACACAAAGTAAAGCACCTGTCTTGGTTCGAACCTACGACCTACAACTCGGTCGTTACGACTCTGCCACCACTGCTCCTCACTCTACTGCTCAATTTTAGCGACCTATTTTATACCAAATATATTTAATTTCTAGTAGTTGTATAATATTCACTAATCATGAATGTGAGAGTCAGCCGCCGAACCCAAAGTTACAGCATGTGAGATGTAAAACAAAAACTTAAAAAAAAAAGTAATTTCATACCGCACCAAAACCTTTTGGGACGATTTTTGGGATCATTTTCTACCTAAAAAAAAAATAGTCAGCCACATGATCTAATTATAAGTTTGCCACCTAAGAATTACATTACTACATTTTATTTATTGCTACATTTGGAATGCACTAAAATATTGAGTATTGAAGTGGGGGGAATATGTCAATCGCATAAATAAATAAACATAATTGTTGCAATGGCACATCAGGGCCTCAAGTCTGCTATTACAATAGTGTCAGAATGGTCTGTCATTGATTTCATAATTGTTGATTTTGACAAGTTTTGTAATCTACTAATATAATGACGTCATTATGACTTTCCAATGGTCAACCACTGACACTCCATTGAAAGAAATGGCTTAAAATGGTAATCTCTTACATAATATTAAAAACAATGTTACTAACCATATATGATTTGGCTCCAAATAAAGTTTATTTTATTCTATTCTATTTTATAATGACAAATGAATTTATTTATTTATTTATTTATAGTTAATTAAAACGGCACAGGTCCAATTACATTAATTAACATAGAATTATAAAAATTAAAAATAAAATAAGCATTCAAATAACATACAATACAAAAATTAAATTCATGGATATACAACTAGTGGATAACATAATTAATAATAATTTGAGTAAATGGTTAAAAAAAATTAAATACATGACAAACTAACATGTAACAGTGGACACCCTCGCATATTGTCTCTCACAGAACACCAGACAAGCACGTATTATTTTCTTCCATTCATCAGCAAACACATCACATTCAGGGTCGGCAGTCAGGAGGGCGTTTAGCATCCTTAGGGTTCGACATACTGGGGATTCGGCTCTAGCAACAGATCTAGATATCGGTGGTGCGAACAGATTATGACGGCGGCTTTGACGGTGCCCAATGTATTTGTCGGGCACAAATAGGCGGCAGAAAAGTCCGTGGAGCTCAGGGCAGTCAATACGACCGCTTAGGGTTTTACAGGCAATCGTGAGTTGATCAAAGCCCCTTCTTACCTCCAACGAATTGAAGCCCAATACCCCTAGAAGATAATTCGTTGGGTACATGAATGGGAAGAAATGGTACAGCCTTTGATACAAAAATCTCAGGAAGGTTTTCTGAACTTTCTCAAGCATCAGTGTCTGAGACGCAGTATGTGGATGCCAGACACAGGCGCTGGACTCGAGTTTACTCCGAACCAGAGTGGTGTATAGGAGTTTAATAATACTGGAATTGCGAAAGTCACGAGCGTTCCTCAAGACAAATCCCAGACGCCTGAAGGATTCCAATGAAAGACTGACGTATGCGGTAATCTGCTAAAATTTTGACTGTTCCTTTGATCAGTACCACGATTCTATTAAAAGACCACTGACCTACCAATGATCGACCATTATGAATTTAGCAGATTACGAACTTTTAGCAAAATGACAATGGGATCGTATTGGAATGACGAATTAATAAAAAATAGCAGACTTGGGGCCCTGGCTAAATTCGAAACTATGGGTTTCGAATTTAGTAAATAAAGAAATAGGCCAAAATGGTCAAAGAAACCATGATCTCAATTTTGAAGGAAAATAAAACTGCATTTTTGGTTTTTTTGAAAAAGCTTCGGCCACAGCCAGGGATCGAACCCGTTTTTTAACCGACTTCAAAAAGGAGGAGGTTCTCAATTCGTCGGAACCTTTCTTTTTTTTACGTATGTTCCCCGATTACTCGAAGATGGCTGGACCGATTTGAATATTTTTTGTTTTATTTGAAAGGGTATACTTTCCAGGTGGTCCCATGATCATCAAGTCAGGATCTGATGATGGGATCCTGGAGAAATAGAGGGAACTCTTCAAATTTTATAGTTACACTTGAAGCGATTTGGGTAGTTTTTGGAAGAGTACTTTCTCGAATAGGACCACTTATTACAATTTGGTGAAGATCTGATGAAGATCTTCGGAGATAGGTAATGGAACTCCTCAATAAATGATAGCAAATGGCCCGGGATTGCTGAAATCTCATGTCTGTCTATTGTTTCCACCAGTTCGTAACATAACATTACGCCCCGGTACGCTATGAAGGGTTAAGCACATGTGAACCACTAAAAAGTGAAAAATAAAAACTTTTTAACAAAAAATAAATAAAAACTTTTTATTTTTTTACAAAAACAGCACCACTTTTATTTCACTAACTGATAGTGTAGCTAGTAGGTATGGATCAAATGTTGTGAAAAAATGTAATGTGACAAATCAAAGGAAATCGATTTTTTTTTTTTCGTATTATATGAAACATAAAAATTGCAAACAATTAACAGTTCCTTTGATTTTACACAAAATATTCCTTTGCAGTATTTGATCCTTGTCAGCAACACTATCGCTGTATAAAAATACAGGATGTTTTTTTTTTGACGTGAAAACGGTTTTTCGCTCGGTGTAGGTACCTACTGGTGGTAAGTTCAATATTTCTGACCGGCAAAAACATGTAAGATTTCAACCGCTAATAACTACGATACTTTAAATGCTAGAGTAATTGTTGAGCTTTCAAAAGATAGGGCATATTTATAACAATTTTAAGGCAGGATATAATTTGCCTATAACTATGACTGCGAGTGCACGCGCATACGCGCGACCCTCTACTTTCACTGTGTCAAAATATCTATTCGTATAGTGCAAAAACGTGTTTAGCTAGATATTCTGGTGCTTGTATCAAGAGTTTACAAAGCACTACCCGGTGGGGCCGCAGGGGTGGAGGAGTGTCGGTATTTCATTGGCCGCTCTCCCTATCCTCTGCAGCCGAAAAGTGGTAGGCGGCCTGACCGGTCGCAGGGGGGCTAAGGGTGCCTAGACACGGGGTCGTCTAGCGCCTATGTGCTAGTTTGGTCCCTGGGGTGGTCACGGCGTGCAATGTTTTCTGGTGCGCCGGTGATGGGGTGTACTCCCAGAGGAGGGTCCGGTGACGGACAGCCGCGGCAGGTTCGCGGTGAGTGCTAACGCGTGCCCGTGTTCCCGCCACAAGCGGCAGAGGAGGACACCGTGAAGTTTTAGTGGGTCGGAGTCCCACATAACTGCACTATCTCTCCGTGGTAGTGCAATATGCATGAGCATTTCTCCACGCAAAAAAGGGTCTAAAGAGAAACAACAGAAATATTGGCGAAAATAGGTTTAAAAATTAATATGATGTTGACAATAGCAAAATAATGTCAAATATAGTCTCATATCGGCCGTAAATGTGCTCAGAAATGAAAAATATTATAAGCGGTGAAAACTTACTTTATAAGGAATGCAATGAGCCTACTAAGTCTAGTGTCGAGCAAATACAATGGCTACGGCAGTCTCGGAAACCGAAGTAAAATTTCAATAATGTTTTCACGAAAACAAACGGAGCGGCGCGGACTTGCACCGCGGCTACAAAACTTTTTTTTATAAGAGGTATCGGGTTCGACTTCTGGTTCAGGAAAAATCGTTTTTAAAAAACAAAAAGTGCAGTTTTTATTTCCTTCAAAATTTAGGTTATGGTTCCTTTGACCGCTTTGCCCATAGTTTCGAATCTAGCCATGTTGTGCCTTTGCAACAATCAAGTGCATTTACGCGACTGACATATATTTCCCCACTTCCATGCATCTGACTATTTTTCTTGGGTTGAAGATGATCCGAAAAACCGTTCCATAAGTTTTTGGCGCGGTATGAAATTACTACTTTCATAAGTTTTTTTTTTTACAACTTTGACATGCTCTAACTTTGGACTCCCCCACTATTGGAGCAGCTAACCCTCAGATCTCTTATGCACTAAGGAAAAACTATTTTTAGTATGCTTTTCAGCCGGTATGTAGAACAATGCTCAAAGACGTATGGACACCGTAAAGCCATGGTATTATTTTATTGTATGACAACGAAACAAATGTACCTATATAATGTATAACTTCATATAATATCGATATGAAGAAACCGGAATCAGTCACAATTGTGTTGCCGTTTATTGTTCTTTATTAAAAATATGGCAAAAAAATAACAAACAGAGAAATCATATTACCGCGGGATGATTAAATACATTCCATTCGGAGTTTTCAATCAACTCTTTGGAATCAAAATGGTGACTCCCGCACGGGATACAACTCCCGGGGCAGCTACAAAAAAGTTCAATGAAGAATTCTGTCGAATATCATGGAGTAACCATAGAAGTTTTTTTAAATTTTCAAATAAAAAACTGAACCGAACCCAAGTGCGAGTCGGACTCGCGCACGAAGGGTTCCGTAATCTATAAAAATGGCAAAAAAATCATGTCTGTTGTATGGGAACCCCCTTAATCACAAAGGAAAACCTTTTACTTTTATTGCAACATACAGGGGTGTAAAGGGGCGCCCTCTTACACCCCTGTGCGTTTCAATAAAGCCAACTACTCTTGCCGTCCTTGGAATCCTCACTTTCGAGGTCAGGTGGAGATGCATGCGATGCTTATAATTTGCCGTCGAAGTTTTCTACTACCGAAAGGATCTCCGGCCTCGAAACGACGATATCCCCACTGGATTTGGTCAACTTCGTCAGGTGGCTGCTCCCAAGTGACTAGAAGAACACTTTCAACCCCCGATGTTGCTCAATCGCTTTCTCTAAAGAGTGCGTATTGCAGCGTCGGCGGTCGCGTCGTACCAGTGTTTTAATATTTTTGTTGAGTGCCCGTTATTCCGACAAAATGATAGTTGGGTTTTCACGTCGTTCTGTCATAAGCTCCAGAGTCTCTTCCGAAAGTTTGGACCTCTTGCCCTTACGCCGCATTTAAAAAAATCGCGTGCCTGAGGTTTTTTTCCAAACTGCTTCAAGCATTCACTAATACATCCTATTCATAAAAGTGGGTCTAGAAGCAGTGTCGAGAACTATCGTCCGATTTCGGTCTTGCCTGCAATGTCCAAGATATTTGAAAAGCTTATCAACAAACGCCTAATGAGTTTTCTAAAACAATAACATATTATATCAGATTCTCAATATGGTTTCCAACCTAATAAATCTGCAGAAGATGCAGCGATACATCTAACAAATTTTATAGCAAGTAATTTGGACCAGGGTCGGAAATGTGTCGGAGTTTTTCTGGATCTAGCCAAGGCCTTCGATACTATTTCAATTAACCTACTTCTGACGAAACTCGAAGCGATCGGCATACGCGGCCTACCTCTGCAACTCGTGAAAGATTTTCTTACCAACAGGTACCAATCTGTGAAGATAGGTGACTACATTAGCTGCCCCCTCCCCATCACCTGTGGAGTTCCCCAAGGAAGTGTTCTTGGCCCAGGTCTCTTCCTGATATATATCAATGAACTTTGCCAATATGAACCGTCAAAAGGAAAAATATTTTCATACGCGGATGACACTGCGCTCATATTTCAGGGAGATTCCTGGGCTGACGCACGGTACCATGCCGAAAAAGGACTTCATCAGACATCACTGTGGTTAAATAAAAATCTTCTAACATTAAATGTCAATAAAACAAAATATATAACATTTTCGATGAATAAAACAACACAACCAAATAACTTTACTTTAAAAGTACACATCTGTAAAAATACCCAGTCATTAACATGCTCCTGCGCACCCCTAGTAAAAACTACCAATATTAGATATCTCGGCACACAAATAGATGATACCCTTTCATGGCATGCACAACTAGAAATTTTATCTGCACGTACGCGTAAAATGATATGGATTTTTAGAAAGCTCAGAAACGTACTCAAATTGAAAATATTAAAAACGGTTTACTATGCCTTGGTTCAATCAATCTTGGGTTATTGTATTCCGGTATGGGGTGGGACCCGCAAGACAAAAATCATAAAAGTTGAACGTGCACAAAGGTCATTACTCAAAGTAATGCTCAGAAAACCCTTTCGTTATCCCACAATGAACCTATATAAGGACTGCAATGTCTTGACAGTGAGGCAACTATTCATCCTTCACACTACACTTCGCAAACATAAAGAACTAACTTACGATGCTAAGTTAACATATCCTGCACGAAGAAATAACAGAATATGCAAGGCAACTAAACACAAAACTGCTTTCTTCAGGAGACACTCATGTTTCCTTGCTCCTTATTTATATAATAAACTTAACTCTCTTTTAAATATATTCTCAAAAAACTCGCATGAATATAAATCTATTATCCAAAAATATCTTCTAAATTTAAATTACAATGACACGGAATCCTTACTTATAATTTCTAAATAACTTCTCTGTTCTGTCCGAAGTAAATCAAGAGTAGTCAAAGCTCACTCATCCATAACCACGCATAATATATACATACTCCCAAAAACACAGATGCGCGCAACCATACTCTCACTCATCACACACACACACGCGCTCACACAAATACACACAATATATATTAATTACATCTCTAATAGTGGTCACTCATTAATAAATTGTACCAACTTACTCGCCGCGGGAGGAAGACCTGGAGTCCTGAAATACAGGGCTGCCCTAGTTTAGGCTCCAGTCCACTCCATTTATTTTAATAATATCTGTACTGTTTGAATTAGTGTGGAAAATAAATGAATTTTTACTTTTTTTTTTTTTTTCTTTTTACTTTTTTTTGCCATTTGGTTTAGCGCCTGGTCAACGTCATTTGTGGTTTCCACGGCAACAAATTGCTTCTCACTGGAACGCTTCAGATTCTAACATAGTGTATAGCATGTTTGGACGGAGCCTAGACTTCATCAAACCAGTTTGCTCGAGTTTGAAGTTGATATTGACCAAATTCGGTCGTAAAGTGATCGTTATCTATGTCGAGACTGCAGGCTCTGGAGACTTCTACAACGTTGTCAGAAAGGGATTTGTTTACCAGAAACCCGACTCCGCTGCGGGATAGCTGGTCTCTCTCTCGAAAATACATAAGGTGGCCCGATTCAAGGCTTATTGTGTCCTCTCCCTCTCTGCGGACTTCACTCAACCTAAGAATGTGCCACCTTATTTTTCCGAGCCCTTCTTCTAGCTGCACAAGATGTTCGTAGAACCGTAACGTGCATGCGTTATACGTCGACAATCGGCCATTCGTAACCAGGGGATTCTTTGCAACCGCTTTTTACTTTGCCGTTACCGTGATCGCCGTCAAAATCAACAAGGCGGTCGTGAACTGGGGCCGTGGTTGAATTTGGCTTGCAATTTGAAGGGTTTGCCCATAATTGCCACGCTGGGTGGGCATGCGGGTTGGCGATCGTAGATCGTAGCTTCATGAAATAGTGACGCTGCTGCTCCTCACTAATCTGCACCATTTAGCTGCGAAACTTTTATTTAGAATGTTTATACCGCCATTTGTCGGTTATTAGAGTCTCATTTGTTAATGAGCAGGGTGCACAACGAGTAGGTGAGGTTGTCTTGGGATATTGAGGTGGTAAGTGTGCCCCTTTACACCCCTGTGTGTTACAATAAAAGTAAAAGGTTTTTGTAATTAGGAATGTTTTTTTTTTTTGAAAACTAAACAACATCAATGGTTACTCCATGAAAACGATCTTCAACAGAATTCTTCATTGTACTTTTTTCTAGCTGCCCCGGGCGTTGTATTCCGTGCGGGAGTCACCATTTTGATTCCATAGTGTTGTTTGAAAACTCCGAACGAAGGTATTTAATCATCCCACGGTAATATGTTTTCTCTGTTTGTTATTTTTTTGCCATATTTTTAATAATAAAGCATAATTGTGACTGATTCCGGTTTCTTCATATCGATATAACTTTTTTCGGACAGACATTTCACTTTCGCTGTCACACAATAAAATGATAAGATGGCTATGGCCCTTCGATTAACATAGGTTTTGGGTGGATTTCAAAATTTTTGTACCATAAAAACGTTACAAAAAGAAAAATGGTAGTAGTAACAAAAAAATGTAACAAAATGGAATCATAAAGTTGGGGACATATCAAGAAAAACACCAAATATTTTATTTACCGATTCGTTTTATTTTTTCACAATAAAATCAATAAAACTGGGTGTCTTAATCATAGTCACCTTCATACGCTAACCCACTTATAAGCTGCCAGATCACATGCATAATTGCGCATCATATTCTACTAATCAGTATAATAGATAATAGTTACCTACTTAAAAAATAAAAATTTCTTAAACAAATTACACTTCTAAACTTGAATAAGAAAATACAAAAATAAATAATAAGAACGGCAGTACTTACTGCTCTTTCACCAGGTATCGTTACGTTACAAATTAAACCGTAACAAGATTGACCAGAAACCACATGTCTAATGTAACCTTTTAAAATTCATTTACTCGGAATTATGAAATCAAAAGTTATCAGTTTTCGATCATTTAACGACTCATCTTCATAGCTCAGAATAACAACTAAAATAACTAAATGAGGTACTTACTTTTGGCTCTCGTAAAGAATGATCCTACACTCAAAAAAATGTCTAAATTCTTAGAATTAGAAACACGTTCACACTCTCATAGCTGTCGTACACAAATTGACTCCCATTTTCATATTTATGTTTTTGATGGGAAGAAGTATACTAAAGGCAACGAGACGCCACAAGTTTCATGCTTTGGGATTAAAAACTTTAACTTAAATGCGTATGGTTCAGTTTCCATTGCAACTAAAATCATTTTAGAACGTTCATCGATAGTTTTTTTTTCTTTCAAAAATATACTTACACTAGTTTAAAAATGATATTTGTATAACTTGCAATTTTATGTATTTTTCTCGTATCGTTGGCCTAAGTGCAGAATAGGTCGCACACAGAGCATGGAATCGCCACGTCGTGCGCCGCCCGCGCCTCCCCAGGCATCGTCTATAGGGACGACAGTAGGTACTAATAAATATTCGTAGTATCGAAAGTGCATTGAGCGCACAACTTCTGCTACGGACCGCCTTCAATACCGTCAGTTTCTATACGTCATTTGTGACGTAGTGCGAGTAAATGGTGACACAATTAGTTTGTATGGAAAGTGTTGAGAATGCCATTTAGCGGCGGCCGCCGTGGCGTCTCCGTGCTGCCACCTCTAAAAGCAGTATTTTTTCAATGTCAGAAAGAGATGGAGCTAGCTAGAACGTCTAGCTCCATCTCTTTCCTACACTCAAGTAAGATAACAATAATACTGCTTGGTGGCAGGGGGCTAGCCCTGGTCAAAAATATGTAGCTCTTCTAAATCGTTTATGGTGATCATCTTATAGAGCAAACCACATCTCTCGAATGGAGGTGAGGACGGGTTCTCGCCACACAAACCGCGGAGGTCAGTTGGCAGGCATACAGGAGGTCATGAAACACCCAGGCTGGGGGCTACGGAAGAACCCTGATAATGACGTCGCGCTCTTGCTACTTGACACATTTATCAGGTAAGTCCTTGGCCTTCTTCAACGGCACAACTAGAATGTTTATTGCCTACACCGATTGTATGTTGCTGGACAAAACCACGTGGAAGTGGCGGAGTCTCCTGCGGAGTGTCCTGCAGCATAACAAGCAATTCCTTGCTTAAAAGGTGACTCCAAATGTTGTAAAGCAGGGTTCCACAAACTTATGACCCCATGGTACCCCTGTTAAAGTTTTGTAAAGAAAATAATAAAATTTAGCTGTAGAAGAAAATAGAGTTTTTATTTTAATTTTAATAAGAGTTAACAAAAACAGTATCAAAAAGAAAGATGTTAAAAGTATTAATGTGATGAGTGGGCTCTTGTTTCTTGACGCAAATTGAGTCGATTTTAAGAGTACCTAATGCTGGACATTTTTAAACTAAATTCTGACTCAGCATCGACGATTTAAGTATTTCGTTTTTATCATGACCAGGTGAGAAAACCCACTCTCACGTATTGTATGTTTTTGCGAAGGGTAAAAGGAAAATTACCGCATTGCGTGAGAGTTCAGTTGCGCGCGCGCTTGCCAGCCATCCTTGACTTGTCGCGAACCCCCTACCGTCAAATGGCGAACCCCCAAGGCTTCTCGTACCCCACTTTGAGTAACCCTGTTGTAAAAAATGTTCCTTATCGCACTCAAGCGAAAGGAACTTCGTTCCTACCCACGACACCTCCCATGACACTTCTTGACAGTTTTTTTTTTACCGATTTCAAAAAAAGGAGGCTATGAGTTCGACACGTATGTATGTAACATTATTGGGACTGCATATATTCACATAAGGCAAACTAAGGCTTCCAAACAAATATGCAAAATGTATGTATGTAATAGGTTGGGGAATAAGTTTCTTCGCATTTTTTAAGAAAATTCAAAACATTTTTTAATATAGTTTATTTACATTTAACTAAAGTATGTAGGTACCATTTTGTTCGATAACTTTTTGCCATCTTGTAGGTAGGGACATGATCCCATTGCTATAGAAATTTTGGGACTTCTGGTCAAAATACCGCGACAAGTGGTTTTGGCAGTCCTCTCGTGATGTTAACCTGACACTGCCTAAGAATTCTGAAGAGACCGAAACAGGTGGAAATCTGAAGTTGCAAGGTCAGGACTATACGGCGGATGCATTAACACCTCCCAGCCAAACTCTCTTAATTTTTGCTGAGTGACTAAAGATGTGTGAGGTCTAGCGTTATCATGGTGAAAAACCACACCCCTTCTGTTGATTAATTCCGGCCGCTTTCTCTCAACTTCTTGCTTTAATCTCATCAGTTGTTCGCAGTAGAGTTCAGAATAGATGGTCCTGCCTGGTGGTAACAGCTCATAATGAATAATGCCCTTCCAATCCCACCACACACACAGCATCACCTTGTTGCGAGTTAACCCGGGTTTCGCCACAGTCTGTGAAGCCTGACCGGCCTTTGACCACGACCTTTCTCGCACGTTCTTGTCATACGTGATCCACTTTTCATCACCAGTTATCAGCTTCTTCAAAAATGGTTCGGTTTCATTACGTCGTAATAAAGAATCACAAATGAGTACACGGTTCATTAGGTTTCTTTCAGTGAGCTCGTGAGGTACCCAAATGGCGAGCTTTTTTGTGTACCCAGTTTTTTTCAAATGCGCCAAAACTGTTTTGTGGTCAATTTCCAGTTCTTCAGCTACGTCGTAACTACTGATATGCCGATCTTGCTCCACTTTTTCAAAAATGGCATCCATTTTATCCGTAATAGGGCGACCAGAGCGACGTGCATCTTTGACATCAAAATTTCCGGATTGAAAACGCTTAAACCAAATTTGTGCTACTCTCACAGACACTACACTAGGTCCATAAACATCGCAAATTTTTTTCGCGGCTTGCCTTGCATTTTTACCTTTTTTGTAGTAAAATTTTAAAATGTATCGAATTTCTTCATTAGATTCACTCATCTTGACGGTACGAAAAACAAATGAAAATCACACATTTTCCTAATTTGAATTTGGAATTATGTTCTTTAAAATTTAAACTTTCAATGATACCAAAACCAGCCAGATACAAATAGTATAGCCAAAGAGATTTTATTACAAGTTCATACATACTATAATGCGAAAAGACTTTTTCCCCAACCTAATATGTATGTTTGTCCGACCGTTTTTTTTTTTTACTTATATTTACTTTAAGTTGGGGATGTTGGAGTATAGCAAAAACAAACGACCCCACTTCAACACTATTAGTCTTTCTGTTTCTAACTCATAAATATAATTTACGACTATCCGAGCCCTCCTCAGCACTTGACTGAAATCCATACTTTCTCATAGCGTCACTACTCTCCTATTAGCCTTGCGTGAGACCACAAGTCTCCCGTAATATTAGTAAATCACACCTTCCATTATATAAAATAAAAGGATAATAAACATACTATTGAAATCCTTAGAATGGTCTTTGCTTTGGCTTTCTCCTTTAACCCTAACAAGGGAGCAGTGTAATTTTGATCAAAAGTGGTTCAGTAGTTTTCAAGATATGGACTAATACGTGTAAGTGTGACGGCCTGGCTTATTATTATATATAAGCCAACCTACCTAAACAGTCAAACTTGATTAACTAGTGATCTAGGGAGGTTACACATTACATTCTACACAGTATATAGAATGATGTTCTTTCTATTGTAAAGCTCAATTCCATTTTAATTGGTCAAAGCATTTTTACAACAAAATCACAAACATTTTAGATAACTTGGAATTAGTAAAAAAAAAAAAAATATTACATTAGTATTCTTGAACATTAAATTAAGATGAACTGGGTGGTTGACCGTTCATTTTCTTCTTTGGTAAGAGCTCTGGTTGGAGATGTGCTATGACACCGCCCTGGACTATGATCACATCATCTAGCATTTTGGATAGATCGTCGTCTTTGCGGACAGCCAGCATAATGTGTCGAGGTGATACTCTGGTTCTGTTATTATCTGCAGCTGCTTTTGCAGCCTGCTCCAATATCTCAGCAACTAAGTACTCAAGCACTGCAGCCAAGTACACGGCCGCGCCACTACCAATACGAGATGCGTAGTTCCCGTCTTTAAGAGTCCTATGGATTCTGCTCACAGGTAAGGTCAAACCTGCGCGAGAACTGCGAGTTTTGGCGTTTGTCCTCATCTTAGCTGGGTTGTTGTCACTTCTGTTCACTGGCTTCATTCACAGGCACGATTAGATTATTAAATTGTTATACGATTTAATTTGAAGAGACGTTTCCAATCGCTTACATGCACTCATCGAAAGAGTAAAAAAAGTTCAACTAACGACCGATTTTCGGATTGATTAGATTTTGAGATGATATTGACACGAGCTACGGGTGTGGTGTCAAAGGGAAACATCTCAAAACCTTGGTCGAATTCTAGTGCAATATTTACAATAAAATTACAGTAGAACCTCGATAAGTTAAGCCTGGATTACGTAAAAACCTTTATAAATAAAAAAAATGTGTTTCCAACCCCACAGAGCCCAAAACCTATTTTACTTAATATATGAACCCTCTATAGCTTGGGTATTGGACTTCAGTAACTCAAAGTAATGTCTTGATGACCTCTATAACGTAAACCATCTATCAGTGACTCATTTAAAATGAATGTGCAAACAAAAGCTTCCAGTCAAAGGACATGTCCAAAAATGGTTTTTTATTTAAGGCGATATGTAAAAAGCTAACCGAGCGGTAATAAGAAAGTGACAGATTTAGTTACATCCACATGCGAAAAAAAGAGAGGCAACAATGCGCTGGAACCAAAATAAAAGCGCCAAACCAAATAAAAATTGTTTAAAAATAAATTAAACTGTCTATCAAAAATATTATGTTCAGCCAGAGTTTTCAATTACCTAATATGCACATTTTGAATGCAATTTTGCAATGAAATTACTTAGGATTTTAGAATTAATGAAAAAATATAAAAAGTAGAGGTATTTTCGGAATTAAATTCTATCGAGGAAATTTAACCCAATCGTGTTTTCCTTCAGTCAGAGTATTGATCAAATAGTCAATAAACATATATCCAAAAATTAAATCCATACATTCTGTAATAGCGAAATAAATGGTTACGAAAAAGCCCCCAACTTACAGGCCAGTTGGCGTGGTTGGTAAAGATACCACCTATCACGCCGCAGGTCGTGGGTTCGATTCCCATCCAGGACAAACATTTGTGTGCATGAACATGTCTGTTTGTCCTGAGTCTGGGTGTAATTATCTATATAAGTATGTATTTACAAAAAAAAGTAGTATATGTAGTATATCAGTTATCTGGTTCCCATAGTACAAGCTCTGCTTAGTTTGCGACAGATGACCGTGTGTGAAAATGTCCCAGGATATTATTATATTATTTTGGTATCGCCTTAAAAACCAACGTCCATACAAAAAGCGGACATCTCCTTTAATTGTATTGCTGTTTAGTGAAGTGAAGTGAACACTGTACACGTACCATTAACACGTTGACTGCCAACCTACGAGTATACTCGTAGTACAAGATCTGGATCCCACTGCCAGCTACGAGTATTCTCGTAGTTCATTTATGCGATTTGTAATGAATTCTAAAAGAGTGGCAGTGGAAGGAGTGCGGGTTTAAATTCTTTAGTATTTTAAGTAAATCATTGTTTAATCAGAAAAAGAATTTTAATAGAATTTTTTTTGGGTACTTGTTTTCTCGTATCTACATTTTTGTATGGTGGCAATGGGCATAAAAAAGTTACCACGAGTATACTCGTATGGCAGCCAACGTGTTTAGTTCTTGGAAGCTCTACCTGAGGTTTATGTACAGCTTGTTTGGTTCATTAGATTTTGGCCTACCCTAACCTTTCTAGTACATATAATGTATGCCTAACAAAGCGCACAAACGAACCTCACTAAGGCTCATTTTCACCACACATCACTAAACGCGTTTAATGCTAAACGAGTTTAAAACATCATCGCTCCGATTCTTTCAAGCGTTTGAAGATGGCAGAGACAGAACGGCGTTTTAAACTCGTTTAGCGTTAAACGCGTTTAGTGATGTGTGGTGAAAATGAGCCAAAGTAAAAATATAAACTATTAGAAACTCCATAACTTATACCCTTAGTAAGTTAAAAACTCATAACCTAAATTTTTGTGGCCCTTGGTCTTTAAGTTATCGAGTTTCTACTGTATTAACTACCAATTACAAACAAATAATCCAGTTTTTACTTAAAACTAAAAATTACGAAATAAAAACATAAGTAATTAAAAAAAAATTGACTTAAAAAAAATTACTCAAAATTATGAGAGACTCATTTTCACCACACATCACTAAACGCGTTTAACGCTAAACGAGTTTAAACGGGTGAAACTAATTTCACCTGTCCCGGTATCTGTCTGTCTGTCTGTAATCGAATCTTGCAAGTTTTGACCCAGTTCCCGGTTTCCGATTGAGCTGAAATTGTACAAGCATAATTATGTAAATTGGATGACAATGCAATATTATAATGACATGGAGGTGATCTGATTAGCTTGTGGCTAAGTAATAACAGCCGCACGGGTCGATCCATCAGGTTAAGCTACGCTTGCCGGGGTTGGACCGTAGATGGGTGACCATCTTTACATACCGAGACTCCTCCGTGCCTAGGAAAGGACGTTAAGCCGTTGGTCCCGGCTGTCATTCGTGGATCTTTGACAGTCGTTACGGGTTGTCAGAAGCCCGAAGGTCTGACAATCAGTCTTACCAAGGGGTATCGGATTACCCAATAACTGGGTTGTGGAGCTCCATGTAAAATACTGGTATTCAGTTGCATCCGGTTACACTGGAAGCCGACCCCAACATAGTTGGGAAAAGGCTAGGCAGATTGATTTTATGGAGGTGATCTGATGATCGGAGCCGGAAGGTGGTCATGGGAACTCAGTAATAAAACGACGCAACCCTATCCAGTTTGGGCTCGTTTGATTTGACTTCACAAGGACTCTGTCCTAGATGATATCCAGATTAATACAAGCTTGTTTAAAAAAGATGTTTTAATAATACAATTGTTTTACTTATATTACTTTTTTTTTAAGACAAAGTTGAAGAGACCTACGTTTCGTTCTTATGGTTGGACTCTGTAACTAAGCCTACGCCGACTGCCTGTCTGTCTATCACGGGCTATGTCTACCGACTTGTTTATAGCGATGCGATGGTTCAAAACTAAATGACTTAACAAGCAGTAGATGGCATCAAATCTGGGATTGATATAAAATAACTGCCGCACCTTCTACTAACCAACATCAGACTGCTCTTAGTTGCAGTCGGGATTTTTGAAATTTAAACATTTTTAGAGTTGCGTACCTCAAAATGAAAAACGGAACTGTTATAGGATCACTCGTGTGTCTGTCTGTTCGTCTGTCACAGCCAGTTTACTCCGAATCCAATGAACAGATTAAGTTGAAATTCTGTACACATATGTAACGTAAATAAATGAATTTTGATATTGGGGTCAATTTTGGGGAAGAAATAACAAAATTAAAAATAATGTTTTGCAAACTGTACCGGGTGACATATCAACTGAAAGGGCTTACTGTGAGGGTCTCAATTATATATATTTTTTTTTATAATTTTAAAATAACTCATTTTAAAATAACTTAGACGAAAATTGATCATTCCTCCCCTTATCTCCAAAAGTACCGAGGCAGAAATTTTGAAAAAAAAAAATACAAAAGAAATTGTTCAGTACCTGTAGATTACAGGAAAACTTATAAGAAGTCTATGGTCTTAACATGGTAAATCTCTCAATATTGTACATACGAACTTATATTTGCAGATGGAATGTATGGGAGAACCTGTTTTTCAACTACAATGTTAAGTTTGTTCTTGGGATTCCTCCCAACTACGGAACCCTTCATTGTGCGTAGTCCGACACGCACTTGGCCGGTTTTTATTTTTTACTCCATGTTCTATAATAGTGCCCGAGAGCTCGTGGCTAAGTAATAACAGCCGCACGGGTCGATCCATCAGGTTAAGCTACGCTTTCCGGGGTTGGTCCGTGGATGGGTGACCATCTTTACATACCGAGACTCCTCCGTGCCTCGGAAAGCACGTTAAGCTCAACCGTTGGTTCCGGCTGTCATTCGTGGAACATTGACAGTCGTTACAGAAGCCCGAAAGTCTGACAACCTGCAGTCTTACCAGGTTTTACCTGGGTATCGTATTACCCAGTTACTGGATTGTGGAGGTTAGTTTGGCAGTCGCTCCATGCAAAATACTGGTATTCAGCTGCATCCGTTAAGACTGGAAGCCGACCCCAACATAGTTGTGAAATTCTGTATTAACGCCCAGAAAAGAACATAGGAGTGTTTATTTAGTGAGCACGCATAATAATTCTATCTAATCTAACTAGTCTATACTATCCAACATCAGGGCAAAGGCGGGAGGCCTTTGCCCTTTCTCCCCTTTCTCTTTTTTCCACACAATTCTGTCTTTTGCTAGTGTCGGCCAGTCCTTTTGGTACGAGTCAAGCTCGTTCCGCCATCTTCGTCTCGGGCTTCCGCGATCTCGTCGTGCGTTTGGTGGGACCCAATCGGTGGTTCTTTTAGCCAATTTGTCATCTTACATGCGGCAGACATGTCCGGCCCAGTCCCACTTAGCTTACCAGCTACATGGGTAACGTCCGTGATTTTTATTTTGGCGCGCAGTGTTGTGATACGGTCCGAAATTCGAACCCCCAGCATACTGTGCTCCATAGTTCGCAGGCACCTCAGCAGGCAGGCTGCACCTCAGCAGGCTTGGACCTCTGCTGAAGTGTCAAAGAACAGGTTTGAGCACCATATGTGAAATTGGGGAGAATACACATGTCCATATTTCTCCGTTTGAGACATATTGGTAGATATGTATTCTTTCAGTATATTTTCCATTGTCCAGGCGCTTTCGAAAAAAAAAAGCTAATTAAAATTTCTGATATACAGGTTTTCAGATGCAGTCCATGCTGTAGATCTTCCGAACAGAGTGATGTTGCCAGCATTCGATGACGCTTGGATCACCAGCTGGGGTTCCGAGAGGGTATGTAAGCTATAATTGCACAGCCCACAGTACACCGCCACGCGCCTAAAGTTCCTTTTGGCGCGTGGCCGAAATCGGAACTAACGCCACCATCTTGTTTTTTCAATACATTTCACAAAACATACATTTTTTTTTGTGAAATGTATTGAAATATAACAACACGTGCAAGACACCATACTTACTAACAGCGCCCCCTGTCACCGTTATTCGAGCGCTAAAAGATCCTTGTTGCAGTGTATATGATCCACTCTTCGCTCGAAGTTGCCAAGTGAGAAACATGGGCTTTGTTAATTTTAGATTAGATGTACATAGGTCTTTGTAAAGGAGCTCGTTTGGCCTTTGGGTAAGTAGGTACCAATTTGGAAAATTTCACACATTTTCAGACAATTACTGCAGGATTCAGTTATACCAGTACGACTAGGAATATTATTATCAATAATTACATAAATAAAGTAAGTTCGGCTGGTTATATGTCGCGACTTAATTCTACCCCTTCCGCTTATCGTGTTACCACTGCTTCTAAGATTATATTGCTCTGTGTTGATGGGTACACTACATAGGTACCCTAAATGGGGAACGTACGTTCGAACGTACGAGCGAGCTTTACGTATTAGGTATGTTCCCAGGGCGAATAAAATGAGGTCTCTGTATTCCCGGATAGGGAAATATAATAAATTATTTGCATGTCAAATTCGAAAAATATAAACCAATCTAAAACACGCGAAACTCAAACAATGACAATAGCGGCTCGACAGCATGACAGCATGTGTCACTGTCAGTTTTGCTAAGAATGCAAAGTCTGAGTTGCCATTTTTATCATTCTTCCGGACAAATAAAACAAAAAAAAAGAGGTTAAGTATATCTTTCAACGACAGAGCACTAAACATAAATAGGTATGTGGTTTATGTCAATTTATTTATTTAACACACCACCTAGTGGGTATTTCTCAGACATAATATCGAGGGCTCACGGGCTATTTGTATTAAGCGACACCCTGGCCGATATTGAGTTATAATCTACCTATAAACTGAGATAGACACTATTGATTCTTAACCGTCGATAGGCCACTTTTCGTAAAAAATATTGATACATTTTTTACAATGTTCTGTATTCGAATAATGAAACTTTTCTTCTTTCCTGTAAAATTGCAAAAATGTCGCGTGAAACCTCGATACATAACTGCGCTGTACAGCAAAAAAAGTACTCGATCTGGCGCGAAACGCATTCCGTTGGCAACATTATTGTGATTACCCATAAAAGTTGTTTTAAAATTCATATTTACCGCTAAAAACCAAAGAATGGAACTCTCAATATTTATTAACCACGGAGTTTTTTCATTTTAATATCTTTTCTATAATATATTTAGGAATTAGTAACGAACATTTTACAATATTTTTTGTTTCAGTAACAAGCTTTTTTTGTTCATTAATTAGCTGCCATTGTTATTTCATCCAAATCGGACCAGCCGTTTAGGAGGAGTTAGGTGACAAACACACGCGCTGAAGAATTATATATATATATATATATATATATATATAATTCTATATATATTCTATTATATATATATATATATATATATATATATATATATATATATATATATATATATATATACAATATTAGTTTTAGTATATGCGAAACTCGAAACACGTGTCTAGTATTTTTATGTAAAGAACCTATGTACAAAATTTCAAAACTGTATCATAAAAAATGACAAAGATATAAGCATGTTATTTTACCTGGTTGTCCGTACAAAAACATACGTCACCACGCGCCCCGAGTCGCCCGTGCGCGCCTGTGCCTCCACCGCTCGCTCATTGATAATTAATTTGGCAGTAGGTACTAACCGTACGGCGATTGTATTGTAATTAACTGGTAAACTAATTAACTGGTACTTGCAGGTTTTGGACTGTCGTAATGGTCAAGTGTAGGTAGATATTATTATGTACTTTATTCGTAAATGCAGCCGTAAGTGATAAAATGAAGTCAATGCGACTTGTTGCACCTTATGCCAACCCCTTAAAGTTCAAAATGAATGAAAAAAAGGTGTTAAACATCACATTACTAAAACAATGAGGCCAAATAATAAGTTTCTACAATTAATCATGTTGGCGTGGTTAAAAAAGTTAATTGTCACTATTTACAATAATTGATTTAATCACTATTTACGATTGACTGATTGGCGACCGAGTTATCAGGGATAGCGGCTGTCGGAGGCCGAAAGGCATCGTAGTCCCTAAATGTTTGTGTGACGGAAATCATTATGTAATGTATTCCACGATACTCTGATGCCGAATTGCTCCTAGTAACACCACAAACTGCTGGTGTACGTACCATTTTTGTGTACTGGACGTAGTATGAGAAAGACACGGTTACACGATACTTTTTACATACGATAACCACACGATCAACCAAAAGACAACTGTAAGCCCACGGCAGCCACGCACTCGCGTGGAGCGTGACACGTCAACACGTGCGCGTCCATCTGTAGCATCCGGGAGACTGAAGGGCCCGAAGGGTTGGTTTTACCCCCGCCCCGCTGTGCGCCCGCGCCTAGGTAAGTACCTGTGGTGTGTGCCGGTGATTGCTGATAATACTTAGTGTCGCTCGGTCATTGACTTATATCTATTTATTTATTTAATAAATAAATAAATATCGCTCGGTGTCCAACTTGGTATTTTTTTTTTAAATATTTATGGTACAAAATATAATGTGGTGTAAAAATTATTGGAATCGATTCAGTTACTTATTCTGAACAAACAATATTCAGGTTTCGCATATACTAAAAATAATGTTGTATATATCGCAGCATGTCCATAAAAACGTGAACTTCGTTGGACGTCTCTTTCCAGCAAAGTCTACTTTTTCAGTTCAAAAATATTTCTTGGGAACATACTTATTGAGAGAGAACATTCCTAACGATGCTGCTTTGAGAGTCTCGACAAAAAACAATGCGGAAGTTACAGAGAAACTGAAACTTGTATCACAATGCAACGAAAGGAAGAGAACCAAAGTGAAATAATTAAAAATCTTTGTTTTAACGATTTCGTTCGATTTCTTTAACAGCGCGATGGCGTCTACGACTTCTATGATTCGACGTCTCTCCAGGTATACCACGCACGGCTAATGGACCGGGAGAAATGCAATAACATCACAATGAGGTTCAGCGTTGTCGTCACAGATAACTTTATCTGTCTAGCTCAGAGCGGCCGGCAAGCTCCTTGCACTGTTAGTATCTGGTACTGGTAGTTTTTCTTTTAATGTGGAGAAAGAAACTGGACATAGAAGCGACAATAAAACGTGAAGTTTCAGATTATGATAGGCTTGACTTTGTAAGTAATGCAATGTTATGATTTCAGCGGGATACCGGGGCCCCAGCAGTCAGTGACGGTATTCTGTGGGGTCTCGCGTCATGGGGGATTAGGAAACTGTAAGTAATCTTGTACAAATTACCAGTGGGCCACTACTGCTCGATAAATAACATCAATTAATATGGGTAAATGTGCACTATTTCAGATGCGGTACTGAACGATTCCCTGCGATGTTCTCATACCTAGCTTCCCACTCGAATATGGAATTCATAATGAATGCGACGCGCTTCCTAATGTCCGACAAGAGACAGTACCCGTTCGGAGACCGATACCCTAGTATCTTGATGAAACGGAAAAAATAAACTCCTATTTACTTCTGATTTTCGTATCATTTATACAGTATGTTAGGTTAAACGAGGGATATATAGAGGGAGGGTATTCAGTATTCGATTCTCGTCCTAAATATTTAAGAAACCTATAACCTTAATTTATGACGTAATTGTCCAATAAAATAAATTATTCATAAACACTAAGCGCGCACGAAGAGAACTTGTAAACAGTAAAATAGTTACGCGGCAAAACACGTGCCAATCCTGCCAAAAAGGAAGCCAGCCCGTGGGCAAACCCCGCCCTTTTCATTTGTGTTGTCTCCGATGCACCGACAGGACATTATCCCGCGCTGACCGCAGTCTATGCGAGTGCGCCGCTATTTCCGCATGTCGAATTGCGCTTTCGAGTATCGCTTAAACAATCCCGCTTACTTCACGATGTATCCTGTAAACGTGTTGTTGAATAAACAAAAATGACGGCTTATCAATAATATTGGGATTTGGTTCGTGCCTACGCGTTATCTAATGATAGTGTGCGAGGAGCCATTAATTTGTACCGAGAGATGTTTCGAAATGCTGCAAGACGGTTCGGTGTATCGCATTGGACTGTGTGGAAGCTGGTACATGAAGAAGGAATGCACCCATACCATTTTAGACCCGTTCAAGAACTCGGGGTCAACGACCACGAACCACGTGTGAATTTTTGCTGCTGGTTTTTGTCTAATTTAGACAAAAACATTTTATTTACTGATGAAGCCACACTTACACGAATTGAGATATTTAATGTGCATAATGAACATTAGTGGAGTAATGAAGATCCCTAGTTCTTTTTTTAAATATTTTTATTAGTATCATGTTTGCGTTAACTATTGTGGGTTTGAATACGTCCCTCGTTTAAACTAACATACTGTATAAGGTGTAATTTTAATCACCGTTATCCCCTTAAGGGGTTGCAATTATGAACAACTTTTAATATGGGACCAAACCTGAAATCGCGAAAAATGTCTGCTGTTACCTACATTTATGTTCACATAACTCGTCAAAATGTATGATTTTGTTCGCGATGTCAGGTTTGGTCCCATAGTAAAAGTTGTTTATAATGATGAGCAAAATCAACCATTAAGAGGATAACGGTGATTAAAATGACACCTAGTATATAATCCATAATTGTATTTTTAACTTTTTTCAACCTAGTACAGTTTGATTTTTGTTTGCACGTGAAAACCGCGCCTTGCCAGAGGTGCGCCAAGAAGAAACACGTAGTATTCGATTTAGGTTTTTAACACGCTTTTAGTAGCTTGGTCTGTATCTATGTATCTACGTAGCGGAATATTTGAACGTGATTTTCACCCACTTCAAAACGTCGGATTGAATTGAAACTTCGCACACTTATCAAGGACCGATGGCAATACAATAATTTAATAAGTTTGTCCGTTTATCCTAATCAGGATCTTCAGGATTAACGATTTTTTCCATATCTGAAAACACGGTAGTGTCTTGTGCCACGTACTAAGGCGTGTACTGAAGCATATATGACTTAGCCGATTCTTCGTTACTATGAAATTATCATCGTTAAAGACTGAAAAAGCAAAAATAAATAATAGTTTAAAAAACTGAAAAACACGCTATTGTAACTAGCCGAACTAAAAGTAGAAAATAATTTTCTAAAAGTTCAAAAAAAGAATAGTGACATTTTATCGTAAGAAGCGTGGGATGTTAGATGTCAATTGTTGTAAATATTTCATTGACAGATATTGGTAAAAGTCATCTTAAAATATCGCACTCCACGCTTTTTTACGATAAAATGATTTTTTTCTTAATCACTCTAGGGTTCCGTACCTCAAAAAGAAAAAATTGAACCCTTATAGGATCACTAGTGTGTAGTGTATTTGTCCATCTGTCCGTCTGTATAGTCAATTTGCTCCGAATATAATGGACCAATTAATTTGAAATTTACACGTATGAATTTCTATGACCCAAACACGGACGTATAACGCAAATAAATGAATTTTGAATATGAGGATCAATTTTGGGGGACAAATAATAAATTAAAAAAAAAAGTTTTGCAAACGATACCGTGTGACATATCAAATGAAAGGACTTACTGTGAGGGTCTCAAATATAATAGGTGACTAGCAATTAGTGACCGATACTTAAACACATGATTGTACTCATAATTACAAACAACTTTTACTAAGGGACCAAACCTGCAATCACAAAAAAAAAAATCAGCTGCTCCTATACATTTTGACGAGTTATACGAACATGAATGTATGGGACAGCTGATTTTTTTCCCGCGAATTCAGGTTTGGTCCCATAGTAAAAGTTGTTAGTTATCATGAGTACAATCATGGGTTTAAGTATCGGTCACTAGTTACCAGTCACCTTATATATATATTTTTTTGTAATTATAAAATTGGATTTTGGATGATAGCACTCCAAGAAAGAGCTCCAAGGATGTTGGCTTTCGTTATCACTACCCTGAATGGTTCACTGCTGACATAATAGGTAAGAAGGCTTTCTGGCACACATCTTTTAAGAAGACTGGTTCAGTCAGCGACTATGTTAAATTTTCTCACTGCCGTTCTATTGTCAAAGACAAAATCAGTACCGCATACCGCGATTATCAGAGGCGTACGGAGCAGCAATTTGTAAAGGATCCGAGGTCTTTTTGGGGTTTCATTGGAGGCAAGCGCTCGAAACGGAGTAGACCGAAGATAACTAGGAATGGTGAGCTGTTGCCAGAACATGAGTGTGCTCAGGCGTTCGCTGACTATTTTCATTCGGTTTATGGGGCGGCGGCACCGAGGTTGGATGCGGCTGCCGCTGGGCGGGTGGCGCCCGAGCGGGGTGCCCGCGTTCACATGGGGCAGCTGTGAGGTGGGTGCCGCGCTCGCGCGTCTTAAGCCCAAGCGTTCGGTTGGGCCAAACGGGGTGCCACCCATCATCGTTAGGGATTGTAGGGCAGTACTGGCCCGGCCGCTCATGCATTTATTTAATAGTTTTTTAAGAGAAGGCTCGTATCCGGACGGCTGGAAATTAACTCGGGTTACTCCGGTACCGAAAGGGGCTCCAAGCTCGGATGTTAGCGGATATAGACCAGTAGCAGTTCTGTCAACATTTGCTAAAGTCTTCGAGTCCGCGTTGTGTTCAATTCGCAAGTAGCCTCACAGCTCAACGACGCACAACATGGTTTCCGTGTAGGCCGTAGCACGAATTCTAATTTAATGTGTTTTTTGAATCATGCCACCACAGTGCTGGACGCGGAGACTGGTGCCCAACTAGACGTCGCCTACTTTGACTTCAGGGAGGCATTTGACAGTGTGGATAATGATTTACTTTTAAATAAATTTGCGAGGGTTGGTTTTACCCCAGCCCTCCTAAAGTTCTTTGCTAGCTACTTGGGCAAACACAAACAAATGGTAGAATATGCAGGTTACATCTCGGACCAGTATTTTACCCTTACGGGGGTAAGTCAGGGGACCAATTTAGGACCTTTAGAATTTATAATTATCTTCCAGAAGTCATTATAGACGCTAGTTGTCTCTTATTCGCTGACGATCTCAAGCTATTCATGCGGATCACAGACGAGTCAGACTGTGGAAAGCTCCAGCGAGACATCGATCGAGTGGTAGCGTGGAGTGAAGAGAATAAACTATTCTTCAATGTGACGAAGTGTAGCGTAATGTCCTTCACGCGGGCAGTGGTACCCCGATGCCATGATTATTGCATGGGTGGTCACGTCATACCGCGGGTAGTGTAGTAGTGCGAGATCTTGGGGTTACCTTCTCTAGGGATCTTTCGTTTCGTACTGATGTGGTGCAGGTGTGAAAGAAAGCATTTAAAATCTTGGTTTTGTCATGCGTGAAACACGTGACTTCATTAATATGGCAGCAGTGAAAGCACTTTATAATGGATTGGTGCGAAGCAACTTGGAAACTAGTGCTATCATCTGGAATCCTTATGAAGTGAAGTATTCCCAGATGCTGGAAAAGATGCAGAATAAATTTACCCGATACCTTTACTTAAAACAGTTTGGTGTCTACCCTTTCTACCCACTTATGTACCCAACTCTCTTTGTTATAGGCATGGTTGGGTACTATAAGTTGGAAGTAAGGCGCAACCTCGCTCTAGCAAAATATGTTTTCATGGTTTTTCGTGGGATACTGAATAATCCACAAATTTTGGAATCGTTGGGATTGCTCGTTCCAGACAGGAGGTTACGGTTGGGACCGAGGGAGGCACTTTTTAGGGTTCTGGCAACCCGTACAAACTTATTAAAGTTTGCACCGGTGATTCGTGCAATAAGAATCCTTAATAGTGTCTCTCGGCGTTTGGACATATTTTCTTGCTCTTTGGCGGAATTCCAGAGGGTGACACTTAGTATGTTGTCCGCTGTGTAACTTGTGCTTCTAATCTGAGCAATCATGACTACTTTTGTTAGCTTGGGTATTACCTGTTACAACAAATGTATGTGTTAATTAATAAAATAAATAAAATAAATTGTTTTAAATTATTTACGAAAATAGACGAAAATTGAATTGATTGATTGAAAATTTTAGGCTCGGTAGTTTCGGAGCCTAAAATTTTGAAAAAATACAGAAAATTGTTCTACAACCTTATTTTTAGTATATGAGAAACCTGAATAAAGTTTGTTCAGACTAAGTAACTGAATCGATTCCAATAATTTTTACACCATGTTATATTTTCTCCCAAAAATGTTTAAAAAAGGTTACAAGTTGGACACCGTATAAGTCAATGACCGAGCGACAGTAATTACCTATCGACAATCACGGCGCATGGCCAAGCTAGGCACGGGCGCACAGCAGGGCGGGGGTAAAACCATACCGGCCTTCAATCTCCCGGATGCTACAGATTGACGCGCACGTGTTGACGTGTCACGCTCCCCGCAAGTGCGCGGGCCACCGCCGGCCACGGCGCGCCGTGGGCCTACAGTTGTGTTTTTTTTGATCGTGTATGTACTTATAGAACGTAAAAAGTGTCGTGTAACCGTCTTTCTCATACACAAACGTCCAGTACATAGAAATTGTACGTAAACTAGCAGTTTGTGGTGTTACTAAGAGCAATTCGGCATCAGAGTATCGTGGAATACATTACACAATGCTTTTTGTCACACAAAGATCTAGGGACTACGGTACCTTTTGGCCTCCGACAGCCGTGATAACTCAGTCGCCAATCAATCGTTATTAATTCAATTATTGGAAATAGTGATGAATAACATTTTTAAACATGCCAAGATGGTTAATTGTAGAAAGTTATTATTTGTACCTACAGCCTGCTTTGGTTAAGTAATGCGATGTTTAACACTTTTCATCCACATTGAATTTTAAGGGGTTGGCAGGTGCAACAAATCGCATTGACTTCATTTTATGACTTACGGCTGCATTTACGAATAAAGAACATAATAATATCTACCTACACTTGACCATTACGACAGTCCAAAACCTGCAAGTGTGATAGAAAATGTTATCACCAGTTAATTACAATACAATCGTGAGCGAGCGTAGCGCGACGCCGCTGCGGTTGGAGGTACACGCGCGCGCGCGCAGCTCGCGGCGCGTGCTGACCATGTTTTTGTACGAACAACCAGGTAACATAACATGCTTATAACTTTGTCATTTTTCATGATACAGTTTTGAGATTTTGTACATAGGTTCTATACATAAAAATATTAGACACGTGTTTCGGGTTTCACATATACTAAAACTAGCGTTGTATACCTATACATTACAGGAAAATTCATAAGAAGTCTATGGTCTTAAAATAACATGATAAATCTCTCAATATTGTGCGTACAAACTTACTTTTGTAGTTGGAATGTATGGGAGAACATGTTTTGCAACTACAATGTTAAGTTTGTTCTTGGGATAAATTCATCCCAACTACGGAACCCTTCATTGTGCGTGATGCGTGCCATTTTTTGAACTTATAGAAAATTATTTTTTACATTTTAGTTTGGCTAGTTAAATAAGCTGTAGAAATTTATTTGTAAGTTTCGATTAAATAAAACAAATTGTTCAGTATATGAGCATATTTAATATTTTCTTTTTCAAAATTGTAAAACTCACATTTTGAAATTGCAAAATTATAACTAAATTCTCATATCGTTAATAGTAACAATCGCCATTTTGTAGTTTTTTTTTTCACCATTTTGTATTTCTCTCGAACTAATAGATAATAATAATTGTAAACCATTTATACATCTCTAATAATAATATATTTTAATGTCTAACAAATTCATTTTCTCAACGTATTACCACCATTTTCGTTTTTTATCGTTATCCCAACATCAACTTTCACGTATTCTAATCAACTTTTTTATAATTCTAAACATACTTTTTACATTTTTTCCCATATATAATGACTACAGCTTTCCTTCGTCGCACCGAGTGTCCATTTTAGAAAAATATTGGAATGACTTTTTCAAAAACAAAAATAAAGTACCCTTAAAATTAATCTTAACTTCAGAATATTATAATTATAATAAGTAAAATTAATATGCAATTCCACGTACCATACATAATTCAATTACGAAAAATCAATTCGTTTCTTTGGCAATTTTTGTATTCAAAAGTGAATTTACAATTTTATTTAAAACTGGCGTTAAGCGTTACACTATTGAGAAAAACTGGCAAAGTTGAGAAAATATTATACATTATTTGTAGAATTCAAACAGTTTCCACCATTTTAGGGAAAAATCATTTTTTAATTGGACGGTGAGCGATGACAGCAAAGAATTCTGGCTCGCTATTGGTCAAACAGACCGTCGAGGAACGTTCTACAATGGTCGAAACATTTGAAGTTATGAAATCAGTAGCAACATAATAAGCGTTTATGTGACTTTAATTATTCTATTGTAATTATTTTGTTTAGGGCCGATTTTTCAATCATTAGAAAACTTTTACCTGAAGAATAAATGTGACGTTTTGACAGATGGTCCATACAAAAAATGTCAAAATGACAAACTTATTCGTCGGATAAAAGATAACGGGCTATTGAAAAACCGGCCCTTAATCTTATTAACGAAATTACATTATAGATTACAAAAATCAAATAAAACTGGCCAAAGTGTAAAACTAAAGTAAGTATAGTTAACAACACAAATAACACTAAGAGGTATTACCAAAATCCACTTTTTGCTCAAAGAAATTATTTTAGGCCAAAATATAAACTTTCATAATTGAAAAATAAGGTATTTAATTTGAACAGTTTTTGCTTTCTTATAGAAGTGGAATATTTTGTACACCGTAAGCAAGTAACTTATTTTATACCTTACCTACAGTAGTTGGCCATACATCTATGGTAACAAACAGATACAGTACTGAGCAAAGCGAATACTTAATAAAACTAAAAACTATTAAGAAAAAACTTAGCAAAAAGATTTTGGATGGAGCCGATCACGATATATAAAGAGCTATAGAATATTTTTTAAATAAAGAAATGTTTAAAATTATAAATATATTAATCATTGTAAAGCTAGAGCGCTATTTTACAAAATAACAAATAAATTCGTGCCTCTTACTACTAAAATGCCACTTCAACCTAAATTATTAACTCTAGGTTGACTTCGAAGCTGCGACAAACGATGTTGACAAAAAACCTTATAAGTGTCCACATACGACAAAGGTCATCAAAGTCTATTTCTTATTAATAAACCGCAGCTCTCAATTCTTACTCCAAATCACTGTACCGTAATCTTAAGATACGTTAAATCAACAGGGATCTCGAGTAGATGACAACAGCCGATCTATTTTGTAAAAATCTCACCGTGAAAACTTAGGCGAAGTGAGCTGTCATTGTCAAACGTGTCAATTCCTTGCATCAGACGAAATTACAGCTCACTTCAAGCGCTCTCTTTACCTTAGTTTTAACTGTGACTTTTTTACAGAATAGATTGTGATTCATGAATGATGAATCTTGTTACTGACTCAATCGAAACTTTTATCGATTTATCGACTACTTTTCGAAGTCACCCGATCAAGAAAAGTTGTGTTTCGTACTCCAAATATGTTAATAGCCGCCTTTTTTCCAAGCAATTTCGATGAGATAATCGATATACTATTCTATAAATCGCACCAGGCAAGAAATCGTTTTTTTTTAGTAACCTAACGCTAGAGACTCCCTGATTTTTTTCTCTTATAATCTAAATATACACAAAAATAATTTTGTACTCTCCCAACGATTTTCAAATGGCAACATTTAGATTTTTTTACAATAATTATGGCAGCTTTTGTACGATCGCCGAAATAGATTTCTAAGTTGGCAACACCGTCGACATTAACAAAATAGTTCTCAATTTTTAATTATTCGTTTTGTGAATGTCGATGGAGTCGTCTAAGAATGCGCACGCGCTTACCGACTCACTCAGGAGAGTAAGTAGGCGCACCGAGAAACAAATAAATATGTAAACAATCGTTGACGTCCACTAGTGACTGTCAGATAAGAGTGCGCACATTCTTAGATGTTTGTATTATCAATGGATAGACTCGAGATTCTACTTAATATGTTGGACAAATGTGGTATTGTTGGCAACACTAAAAACATGTATAACAAGCACCGTATTATGCGATCAATAATGTTGCCAGCATACAATTTTTTTTGTAACATAAACTATGTTTTTAATTGTGTATTCTACTTATTTCGGGTATATGTAAGCGATGTGTGAAATGTCTATTGAAAAATTGAATTAATCTATGGTGAGATGAAATGCCTAGTTACTGGCCAAAGCCAATTTGTCAAGATTGGACAGTTTTGTACCAGTAACTGACCACCTCATCCCAGTAACTGTAACTATTGACAAAAATTCCAGATACCTATTTAAATGTAACATGTAGAAACAATTAAAAATCCTCGTTAGTAAAATTGGCATAATTCAGTCACAAATTTTAAATTTGAGATTCGCAATTCGCAAACCATTTTCTACCGAGTCCATTTCAAAAATTCCGAATTTCATCTCTGTGCATTTATAATAATTTAATTCATACAATAATTTGACATCAATTTAAATCCCGAAACAGTTTTTAACACTCAGAAAGCCACTCAATTTAGTCCAAAATCACTGTATTTTTCTCACGAGCACAGATTAAAAATATCCAAATTTAAACCCGAATACGTCAGTTAAGGGTTTGGCCGTATCCTAGGGTTGGTTCAGGAGTAAAGCTTCGAGTTCATCGGCGGAGCGAAGCAGAAAGGCTGCGGACTCACGGTAGCCAGTGATCAGCTGTCGAACGGCACCTACTTCGGCTCCTGACAGCTTATGTGAGAGGAGCTGTGGCTTGGCTTGGCTGGAGGCCGTGGAAGCTGCAAGGGGTGACGCTGTGGTTGTCCCGTGGAGAGAAGTTGGGGTTGAGCTCTTCAGTGATAGATCTGTTGGTGCTGGAATTGAATGAAATTGATAAATGATTAATGAGGTAATTAATACAGAGATGATAATTATTATAACTAATTATGAAAGGCCATACACTTAGCGCAGGACCGAGCCGTCTGGCAGGTGGCGAAAATTGCCAATCGATTTGACATTTGGTCACGAGGAAATGACTGAGAAAATAATACATTTCATTGAAAGCATCTAACGGGCCTCTGCGTGTTGGCTTCGGCCTCTTGTACGCTTTCCAAAGGACCGGAACCCCAGAGTCCCGAGATATGTCCAAAGACAAATAAGAAATAAACGCACCGACGTATCTCTACGTTGACGTCGTGGTGGGGCTTGCGCGCTCTGGAACTCCTAGGCCTGTGCCGGTAGAGTTTACTTTGACGAAACAGGTCTAGGGTGCTCTAGCCAGACCTAGAGAGGGCAGCATGTGGCGAGCTGTTGGGCAGTAGCGACCGTACGGACTCTATCACCCGGAAGGTCTTGTTCCGCACATAAGCACCTCAGGACATGTTGCCTCTTTGTCACTACTTCACTATTTAATAGTGACCGTTTCACCCCCTGCCATTTTATCCGTGTATATTATATAACATTACCTGGTCGACCGATAATAGAGAATACTATTTTTTTCCCCCAGAAAATTGACCAAGCTAGATCGATTTTTCGCCCCCGTAAACCTGTATATTGCAACTTTCATCGAAATCGTTAGAGCTGTTTTCGAGAACGTGATTACACATATATTTATACAAATGTTATTTATTTAATAGTATAGCATTCAGGCACGGGACATAATTCTCGTATAGTTAATGTTACCCAATCCTCTATAGCCACCCAAGCCCATAGCCCAATATATTTTGTTTCCGTGTTCTACACTAGTCCTGCACCAACCGGGGGTTGTCCTTGGGTAGACTTCTATAGTTCATTCAGGGATAGTGGTCGGTTGGTGCCTCCTTATCATTTAAAATTGCCCAAGTGGCCTCTGCGTTTTGGCTTCGTCCCCTCGTACGCCTTCCAAAGGTCCGGGACCCGAGGATCCCGAGATATGTCAAAGAAATTTTTAAAATAATAATAATCGTTCAATCAATACTATTTACGGTCAACTGTGCGTTTTGTAAAATTAATTATAACTAACCGGAGAGGCTGGTGGGGAACGTGTGCGTGTGCGCAGCCATAGCCGAAAGCAGCGCGCTCTGATATGCTGCCATCGCTGCATTCACGCCTGCTCCTAGAGAAAAACATTAGTGTAGATACGGTTTTACACATTACATTACTAATAAATCATACTGCAGTTTGACACGTTAGAATAAAATTGTAATCACAATAAAAGGCATCATTAATTGTTTCAGAATGTTGTTAAAATTGCTAAAAAGGGAAAATGGTAAAGTCATCAAAATACAAGATACCGCTGTAAATGATTTGTCTTTTTTGCAAGATGTTATATATTTCTTTTATTTTCAAATGTAAGGTTCTCAAGGAAAAGTGGTTCTACTCACCGGTAGGAGGCAGCGCAGTAAGAGTTGAAAGTAGGGCGCTACTGGTCAGCGCTGATGATGCAGGGTTCGGGTGGGAACTGAAATGTAAAAATGGTCCATCAGTTATGTTATCCCAGTAGCACGACATTTGGGTGATCATGTTGCCACTGTCTTTGCTACTTACTTTTGTCGTCCGAAAGTCTGCGGAGTTCCAAACGTATTTGGGAATGATGGTCTGAATAGAGGCGCCGGTGATGACGCTGGGCTGTAAAGTAAACAGAAATCAATTAAAAATTCGTCAAAGCCTAAAAAAGTCGAGCATAAATCGCTATGAGTAACTGCAGTATGTTCCATAACATGAAGTGTCCACAATCATTCATCAGAAAAACTTAATACACCAGTCCTCTAAAAGCACCAGGGCATCACGACTCACCTAGCAGTCTTACTACCAGCGTTTCCATTAGCATTATCCAGCTTCAAATTATTGTTGTTCAGCAGCGGATTGTCCATTGTGGGGCTCGCTGATGGCCTGGTAGTGTCTGCAGCAGCCTTGCTGTGGCCAGCAGTGGCCAATGACGTGGTTGACGTGGTAGTAGCTGGTGTAGACGCTGGGCTGCTTATAGCACCACTGTACAGGCTCAGGAATGAAGAAGCTACTGCTGAAGTGGCTGTGGTGTCAATAGCCTGTGGAAGATTGTATAAAGAAATAAACTAGAGGAAAAGAAGCTACAGAAGAATATAAATTTATACAATGAACACACCGTAGTTAGAAAAGAAGGAAGGATATTTTTAGAAGAACCCATACAATTTATTGTAACTAACACAACAGTTGAAAAGAAAAAGCCGTGGAAAAGCTGTAATGTATGTAGACAAAAGGAAACTTTAGATTTTTGTTTGACTTAATGCATCTATTTGTTTAGGACCATTTATCGAAATGAATGATGAATTCATCATCACCATCATCATCCACAGCCTAACTTCAGCCACTTTTGGGCATAGGCCTCTCTTTTCTTGTGCCAATCCCCACGCTCATCCCTCATCGCCTCATCTAGGTTTTGCTCGCGATGGCAACAATGTCGTCCGCCCATCTCGCCGCCGGACGACCGACATCTCTTTCAGTCCTTGGGCGCCACTCTGTCACAGCCTTACTCCACCTGTCATCACTGCGCCTTGCCCAACTCCATTTGAGTTCCATAATACGTTTTCCGATACCGAAGACCTTTGTACGTCTTCGGATCTCGACGTTTGGAACTCGGTCTGTTAGCCTGAGGCCAAGCATGGAACGCTCCATGGCTCTCCGTGCAACTCTCCGCCTGTACACAGCCTCCTGCGTGAGCGTCCACGTCTCAGCACCGTACTTCATGGTGGGCAGACCACACTGGTTGTAGAGTCGGGACTTCAGACATTGTGGAATTTTAGCTGATCTCAGAATGTCATCCAGTTTTCTAAATGCGGTCCGCCCAAGCTGTATTCTTCTCCATGTCTCTGTCTGTTGATGCTCTTTGCCAAAAGAAAGAATATGACCAAGATCTAGACGGCCCTCCCCAACATTTAATTTCAGACTTTAACAGAAGGATTTGAATTGCTAAAGATGTTTGCCATAACCTTCGTCTTTCATTCATCCTAAGTCCTAACTTGAAAGAGGCATCACAGGATCATTTCGATACTAATTACCCATTCACATATACACCAACAACACTACGTAATTTAAAAAAAAAAATGGAGCACCGATGACGCTCTTGCCAAGACATCATGTAACTCGCTGGTCTTCAAAAACCGTGGTTTTTCGTGCTTTGAAGAGCACATCAGGATGCGAATCTTGCCTTTATACCAGAGAAACAGTTATTATTAGCTGCTGTTTAATATTTTTCAGTTCTAGAACTCACCATAGGAGTGGGCACGGTCGGCATAGGCTGGCTCACAGGGTCAAGTCCGAGACGCATGCGCTTAGCGTTCAGGCTTTCGTTCTCACAAGCCTGAGCCAGAATGTGTTCTGCCTGCACTGACGTCAGATGTGCTGGAGTGGGCCGCACCTGGACAAAGAGTAGGTAGATTAGTCGTTGATAAAATTGGGGGCAAAATAGGACTCTGGCAAAATCTGAATACATATTGCCAGGCCGAGTGTTGTACTTTTTACTGAAACTGATACGGAGACATTTCAGGCCAAAAAGGAAATGTTTAATTTATGAATATTTGGAATTTCTCCATCTACATAGGGAGTGGTCAATTATATTATTTGATGAACCAAACATGAGAGTATAATAAGTGAAGAGTAGTTAGTTATTAGAATCAAATAAAGGATTAAGTAAGTTAAGAAGACCTATTGCATATTTATCATGCATTCGGATAGTCACAGTTTCTTATCTTAGTTTATATATCTGCAAATCATTGCTAAAAGTCAAGTTTACCTTAACTTTACTTGTAAAATACCAAGGTAACATGAACAGAAAGGAGATCGGACCCTCACCGCAGTGTCCCAGGCGTTGCCAGACCCCGGTGTACTCCCACCGTTGCCAGTCGTCGGAATCTCTCCTCGGACTTTCTTGTTCCGTCTGCAGCTCTTCAAATAAGTCCGAATTCTCTTTCGGGCACGTTCGGCAAACTCCGGAAACTGCCTTGTGCACGAGTCAATGATAGCCTGGATCTTCTCTTTAGGCTGCTTGGATATGGGCACTATCCTATCCAAGTTTTCGTCTACGAAGAGGCGGACAAACATCTGTGAAGGAATTTTGTGATCGTTTTATAAAAGGGTAAACTATTCAGTTATCTTATACTAGCTGTTACCGGCGACTTTGTCTGCGATCCAGGATAAAGAGTAGCCTATGTCCTTCTCCAGGTCCCGAGCTACATATCTGTCAAATTTCAGTTTCAGTTCAGCTGTTTTAGCTTGAAAGCGTAATCAACAAACAAACAAACAATTTCGCATTTATAATATTAGTTAGGATAGGTGGAAAGATAAAAAACCGGTCTATCGACACTCTAGACTCACAAAATGTATTACGTACTTAAATAAAAAAATAAAAAACTCTTAACACACTACTAAAGTTTCTATAATAATGTAATTCAATCATAATTCGTAAGACACGTGGCGCCATCTATTATCTTAAAGAACGTTATTGTTGTTTTCCTCGGGAACAGTACCTACTTTTTTTCGGGATGAAAGGTACCCTATGTCCGTGTCTGTACGTAGACCTGACAACGTATATGCAAAATTTCAGGATGTTCGGTTCAGTGGTTTAGGCGTGAAAGGGTAACAAACAAACAAACAAAACTTACTTTCGCATTTATAATATTAGTTAGAATAGTTAGGATATAAGCCAACATACTTAAAATAATAATAATATGTACATTTTTAGTTGAAAAAAAATCTAAGCTATTTTTGTACCTACACAAAATTAAAATGTCTGATTTGATCTCGGGCCTGATATTTCACTGACACCCAACAATCTTTGCATCGCGAGAGATGACTTCCAAGATAGGCGTTACTATAAATCTACGCCACCACCTTGCTTGGCAGTTTTTTTTTCCACGGCTCGAGCTATTCTCACATAGTTCGCGAAGGCAATACGACAGGAGAAGACAGATATTATGGCGCTACCAGTTATTTTAAAACGAGTTATTCTATGTACCACTTACTAAATTAATAACATTATAAATACTTACGTTAAAAGCCTTCAGCCGCTCCGGATCATGGTGCTGCGGGTCCACCCTGTCATCAGAGTCATCATCCGAAGCCCCGCCGTCGTCATCATCCTTGGTACGGTCTGATGATGAGGTCTCATCGTGTGTGGATGCTGGCTCGACTCCTGGTGTCAATGAGCCCACGTGGATTGGACTCTGTAGGGTACAATTATTATGGTTAAAATAGGAATTAATACCACAAAGGATCAGCTATACTCTTTCCAATGTAGACAGAGATTAGTTTCTCTGTCTACGCTTTCCAACCACTTATTTTACTTTTGACATAAGCACACCTATGAAGTTCCTTATTTATTGACAGGCAACCATAAACGAAAAAATGCAGTACTTCATGGACGCTATGAAGTTCCTTATTTATTGACAGGCAACCATAGACGAAAAAATGCAATACTTAATGGACGCTATGGAGTTCCTTATTTATTGACAGGCAACCATAGACGAAAAAATGCAATACTTCGTAGACGCTATGAAGTTCCTTATTGACAGGCAACCATAGACGAAAAAATGCAATACTTCGTAGACGCTATGAAGTTCCTTATTGACAGGCAACCATAGACGAAAAAATGCAATACTTCGTAGACGCTATGAAGTGCCTTATTGACAGGCAACCATAGACGAAAAAAATGCAATACTTCATGGACGCTAAAGTAAAATAAATGGTTGGAAAGATTTTATGGAACCTCGTATTTAAACCAAGTTCGGAATGATTGTAAAAAATAATGTGGTAATATGTTCTGTCGGCATCCTTTGTAACCAGTTTAACTTGCAATAAAGATATTTGAATATATATTCTAGATTTATTCTAGGCTATATTCTAGGTTTTTTTTTAATAAAAACCGTTTTATAGTAACTTAAGATTTGGACCCAAAATTCCCGAGGACTGCAATTGTAGATAAAGGAAAATTAATTAATAGTTAGGTAGATGAAACGCTGCTCAACCTTAAAACTCACCGAGTGGCCAGTGGCCAATGGCGTTGGTGGCTTCGGAGGCTTGCTGCCAAGACCCAAAGCGCTATGGTATGAAGCCCAAAGATCCGCCATACTGTCGCCACCGCTCTCCGTAATGTCGCCGTTGCGGCCTGAAAGTACCAGGAGATTAGATTGTAACAGGAGGTTGGAGAAACTATAAAATATTGGAAATTGAAAATTTTGCATTCGTTCCATTCGTTGTGATAGAAGAACGCGTTTTCTTCCGGTCGGGAGATTACATCGATATTGTCACCGAGTCACGTATGCAGTAAACAGTCACTCTTTTGAAATACGAAATTAAAATGTCTTAGTTATTTACCAGCATTTTTACTCTAATCGGCACCCTAACTGCGTAACACACTGGCGGCGATTCCCTTGTTCAGAAACTAAACTAAATTTAAGTTCAGAGCAACCTTTTCTTTCTATTTCATTAACAAAAGGACAGAAGATAAATATTAGTTTAGTTCTGTCAAATTAGTCAGCGCCTGACGTAAATTGACGTATGTAGCAATTTTTTAAATTACGTCTATACTTGTCTATGGAGTATCTTAATTTGACAGGACTAAACTCATATTTATCGTCAGTCCTTTTCTTAATGAAATAGAAAGAAAAAGATGCACTGAACTTAAATTTAGTTTAGTTTGTGAACAAGGGAATCGGCGCCATTATCAATCAGAATCTGAATGATTTTGAAGCTTATTCCTAATCCAATGCCTCATAATTACATTCGAAATTTTTTTCTGCTCAAAAACGTAAATATGAAACACTAGAGAAGCCTTAGGAACACTTTCCCCTCTGTCAAAAAGTACTGCCTTGTACTTCAGTTTTCTAGTACCTACGTTCATAAAAACTACTATCAAATCGATTCCAACGCACATCGTCAATCGTTTCGAGACGCGCGGTTCTCATCCAGGGCTTCGTAAAAACGCCTGGTTGTGCTGTTAAAACTTGTAAAAAGCGCTCAATTACGTCAGACTTAAATAAAGACGGACCTTCTAAATACTTTATTTAAATATTTTGTCAAGTTTTTATTAAAATTCAAAATCATAACCTCATAAATACATTTTGATTTTTCATTCGATTCAACCATGATTCAACATGGCGGACGGGCATGAATCGAGTAGTTTCCTCACATTGCTTTTGTGATGTCACCATGTCTCACTACACCTCGTTTTTATGTTCATAGGGTTCAAAATATTTTTGATTTTTGCATTACGAAAAATCATCAATACTGACATGCACTTGACATGCGATTATGTCTTTTAGCAAAAATGTTAGCGAGACTACCGAAGGTCATGTATGAAACCAAAATTGACACAATATATCGATAAATATTTTTTGTTGTATTTTTTTTTTTTTTTTTGAACGAAGTACTTTAACACGGCTTGAGGTAGGAGTTAACTGGTAGAAATCGTCACGTACGGAATTTGCGTTATGCCCTCTCTATGCGACTTTATCTCTGTATCTTTCTTTATACGAGTGTGTGCGTATGACATTATTTATTGTACTTCTTTTTCGACATAGGTGTCATTTTCATAGTTTTCAAGGGCGCTGATAACAAAAAAGGGATTAAAAACCAAATTCAAGACGGCGCCAACGATAAATTGCTAATTTTTCGTCATGGGTATCGTTTTCATGGTTTTCGAGGGCGCTGACAACGATTTTGGCGTCATAACCAAAAACGAAGATAGCGCCACAAAAAATTTGCAAATTTTTCGTCATGGGTGTCGTCTTCATGGTTTTTCATAATTTCTTTATGTCAGCAATATGAGAAGTTAATAAGGCTAGGATTGAATGACCACAAAACATTAAGTACTCAATATACCACCACCATGTAATAACAAGGGCTCTGCGGAATCTTCTTGGGGAAACATTGTTCTCACAAGATCATGATACCGACATCTTGAATAGTTATGAGGTAGAACTAGCTAAAGCCGTGATGACCAAATATAGAGACACGAGAATTGCGCACATTACAAAATTAGGAATCTCAAAAATGTATTAGCCATATTTATTCGAAATTGATTCATTTTAAATATCAGTAGTTGTAATGTATCTACTGATTTTTAAAATGTATTAATTCTTGGTACAATAACAAAAAATTGTATTACTTTTATTTAATAGTTGTTATTATTAAAATTTATCTATTTTATGCATCAACTGTTTTATTTAATGGACTCAAGCAAAACTCCGAATGAATATCGATATCGATAAAAAAAAATCTCTTTCCGGGCGAGCTACTTTTTTTATTGTAGTAGCTACCGCGTCCCCCGCTAAAAGTGACAGACTTTTTTGTTCAGAATATTGCACTCCAGTGTTATGTTGTTTAACTGTCAATATGAAACCGATTCCTACTGTACCTAAGTGTGTTACGCAATTACCCCGCGGAACAGCAACGCTGTTTGGCGGTAGAGATACCTACTTATCTAATTCTCAGGCACAATGAGCAAACCCTAGTGCATCTAATTCCAAGATCATAAATATTCGCATTTGTAGCACCGTTTTAGTGTTGCGTGTACCGGTAAACTAGACAATAGGGGTGGGACATGACAGTTTTACTTGAATTAAGTAATCATACAGAGGCATATCACAAAATTGCGTTTTGACAGATTACGACGAAGCATCGCATTATGTAGCAATTTGGCAGTTGTAATTACATTTATTTTGAGTTTTACAATTGTTTAAATATGAAATTTTAATTTCTTATGAAATAACGTTTATTCTAATATTTTTACGTAATAATATTAATGTAATAAGGAAAAATTTACAGTAAATTCTGAGCGTTTTTAGTAGTTGTATGGTTTTGGATGGGATCTTTTATAGGTATACCATACATATTTCAAAGTTCTGAAGCCGCTATGAATTAAACCACTATTTAGGAGATATTATTATACAGGGTTATTGGTAAAACACCAACAACCTCTTAAGGGGTCAATGTACTCATCATTATGAACAAATTTTACTATGGAACCAAACCTGAAATCGCAAAAAAAAATCAGCTTTTTGACGAATTATGCGAACATAAATTGGCTGATTTTCCTAACACGCTGAATCACGTGGTTTTTAATTTTTAACCAGATTACTAAATACCAATTTTCATGGTTTAAACTACAAAAATGACGATGTTTTCCATACAAAATCAAAATCAAAAGTCAGTTATTCAAATTAGGCTGAGAGTCAGCACTTTTCGAAGATCAATTCAAATACATAAGACAGTCTTCCAAAACGCCCGCCCTTCACCACTTCCTAGTGCTTTAGCTGGGGAGAAGAAGTGGTGCAACAAAGCTCTCCAACAGCACAGCTCTGTTCAGTTAAAAAAAAATGATTCTATACAATAGTACGCAAAATAATCTACTTACATTACGCAACACAAAACATTAAATTAAATTAAAACTATTTATTTATTTACAGCTTCATATAGCTATACAAAATTTCATCCCCTATTTTACTCCAGTAGAGGTTGAATTTCGAAAAATCCTTCCTTATTCCTTGTCTGCATTATAAAAGTAACCTCCGTGCAATTTCAGCTTTCTAGGTTCAAGGGTTTCGGCTGTGCGTTGATGAGTCAGTCAGTCAGGAGTTTTCTTTTTATTTATACAGGGCTATTTTTAAATCACTAGCTAAATTTTCACAGTGTGTTTTACCCATGAATATGAACAACTTTCACTATGGGACCAACTCTGAAATCACGAAAAAAAAATCAGTTGTTTCATACGAAAGTTCTATACCTACTCGACCAAATGTTACGTTACCAGGAATACATACACATACTAGGCGTTAAAACGAACAAGTGAAGCAAAATAAAAGCTTGTCTAAATTGTAAGTAATCGTAGTACTAAGTACTAGTAGGTACATACTCAGATTGCCCATCACTACAACGGCTACAAAAGCTATACCATGTGTTTTATGAACATTTTCAGTAACGACCTCCGAACAGGGTTGTCAATCCATCTATTTCAATCGGACTGACTTTTTTGTGTTTTGGATACACGACGTTTCGTTTTTGAAAAGGTTATAAGTAAGTGTCATCTAATCCTACGATACAAAGCCTTTGATTTCAGCTGTAGGTATCATAAACTTTATTCAACTGTTTTTGACGTTTTGCCAGAATTATTTTCGGAAATGGTTACGGATGATAAACGATTCTGATCAGCTGATGTCAACATTTGTGTTTCATTACTACAGAGAACAGTGGCACTAGTTTCTACGTTTATCCTGCTACCCATAAATCCTGTCTGACCCAGTGCTATCCAATGGCTCCTCACTTTTGGTCCTACTTCTCCTGTCTTCTGGTCCTCAAAAACTATGAAACTGACAACCCTACAACTTCATTTCGCAGCTCATTAAAACTATGTGAGTACACATTACTGTTTAGGATTTATTGTGTCCTAAATTTCATCCTAGACGGTTCCTTTTTCAGACGTTAATTGTCTTGTCTAGACCTGAAACGACTATTTTGTTAAAACTCACCAAAAATAAAGCTCCATCTTCACGGTGCAAGTTTCTGGAACGTTCAAGAGTAATAATTGCATGCCATAAAGCACGTTCAATGTTATTGCCATTCAAGAATTGCATGCAGTGTTTACACGCGTGCGATTTCCATAAAATAGCATAGAATAATTGAATGCTAGTTTTGCCATTCAATAAAATTGTATGCGACTTATACCAAAGCAATAAACAAGGCAAGGCGATTATTGCATACAAGTTTTGTCTCGTCTAAACACAGAGTTGCACGCCCTTGTACAAATGATTCAAGTATTATCCATATTTGCGCTGTCAAATATTTCATAAAATTTTTTTGAACGTCTTGTTTCGTTCGCTCATTATGATAGAAAATTTTCATGCCAGAATTGAATGCGGTTTTATTGTACTTGCAATTTTATTGTATGTGCTGTTTACACCTATACCAGTTTTAAACGGCAACTAACTTGCCCGTATCGTGCAACAATATTGTACGCGTTATTTAGACGTTGCCAGTTAATTGCCCTTCAATGTATGCCATAGGCAATAAACTTGCATCGTGTAAATGGAGCTTTATTTCTACACTCTCTAAACATCACTGCGAGATTCTAATGGTGGTGAGATGTGAATCCGCGATGATTTAAAAACAAATGAGTTTTTGTGCCGTATACGGTCACTTGAGCGAGTTTAATAATAATAATAATAAAATAATAATAATAATAATCCCCACCGCTGTATCTCTACGTTGACGTCGTGGTGGGGCTTGCGTGCTCCAAACTTTAGGTCTGTGCCGGTAGAGTTTGCCGGAACGGGTCTAGGATGAGGAGCCAGACTAAGAGAGATATTGAAACCCGCAGGGCAGCATGTGGCGAGCTGTTGGGCAGTAGCGACCCCATGGACCCTATCTCCCGGGAGAAATCTTGTCCTCATCTCTGGCTTGCCTTTATTGGCCGGCTGGAGTGAACACTGACGAGGAACAGAGCTCCCACCTCTTTCTTGCCTTTATTGGCCGGCTTGAGTGGAGATTCGCAAGAGCAAACGTGCTCGGAGGAAGGAAGTATTCCAGTAAGGTGCTGGTAGGGATCTTGACCGTATTTCCGGGATTGTCCTGATAGCCGTGGAATACCTCTCCACTCCTCAAGCACCTCAGGAAGTGTTGCCCCCTTGTCGCTACGTCACTATGTGCTAGCGGCCGTCTCCGGGGGCCCATTATTGAGTGTGCAAGTCACCCCCTGCCATTTTATCCGTGTATAATATATAACATTGGTCAGGCAGGGGACATAGTTCTTCCATAGTTCAAGTTACCCAATCCACTTTAGCCACCCAAACCCATAGCCCAATATGTTTTGTTTTCACCTACAACAATAGTCCTGTACCAACCGGGGGTTGTCCTTGGGTGCACTTGCATAGTGCATACAGGGATAATCGTCGGTTGGTGCCTCCTCATCATTTAAAATTATCTAAGGGGCCTCTGTGAGTTGGCTTCGGCTCCTCGTACGCCTTCCAAAGGTCCGGGACCCCAGGGTCGCGAGAAATATCAAAAAATAATAATAATATCCTGGGACATTTTCACACACGGTCATCTGATCCCAAACTAAGCAGAGCTTGTACTATGGAAACCAGATAACTGATATACTACATATACTACTTTTTTTTTGTAAATACATACTTATATAGATAATTACACAGTTATAGTTTATAGTATAGATATATATGATAGTTTCGAAGTGAAATTTCCGGAACACGACTAGGTATTATAGCTCAGTGTCCAAATTCCATTTTCTCGATAGATTATTTCTAGGCAAGCGTCCCCATCGTCAACCACATCTTCGCTTATCATCAGATGAGATAGTGGTCTAACGCGAGCCTATCAATAATATTTAAAAAAATATAGACTGCCAAGTGTTAAAACTGCAAAAGTTATAACGACCACACTTGGAAAATTGATGATCGCGGCATCTTGTTAAGCAAAGGGGAGGTTGCTACTGCCCACCATTTGATTTCCCTTAGTCGTCTTTTTAAGAATAGGGTGACTACAGAGCGTGTAAAACTGATAGAATTGCTTTATTATGGTCAGAAGGGGAGGAAAGCGGGCGACAATTGGTTTGGGTCTTCAAATTCACTTAAATTAAATTTTCTAAATGGCAGGTCCCAGCCCAAACTACCCGGAGATCATGGCTCCAGTGAAGTAACCTCCTTACAACACGAGCAGTAGGTACTCGACCAATTGCATAACAACAGCCTTTTCAGGCGATGGTCGAGACTCTTGGCTAGTAGTCCATTGAATGTTTCAACTATTGGCACAATGATCGCTGAGTCCACATCCCACATGTCGACAACCTCGGGTGCCAAGTTTCTACTAAGATGCTTTTCTTTTTTTTCAGCTTTAATGACATTTTGAGTTCGTACTTACTGCTTATAAGACTAATGGTAATATAATATAATGTAATACGCTATTATTGTATACGCATGGTGTTGTTTGAGTGTTTATTTTTCCATTTTTGTTCCCATTGACCATAATAAATTCAGTAATTCCTTTAATTTGCACTAATAAATAGTCATTACATTAAGTTAAAATGGGACCTGCTATAAAAGAGCCATTAAAAACAATGTTTATTTTATGGCTTTTACACGTGCTTATTTACTTTTTGTTTTAATAAACAGGTTTGTTAACCCTTAACGAGCTGGATACTTTGGTGTCTATTTTTAACTATTTTGTCCTAATGGAAAGCTAGCCTGCATTCATTCCTACATGTGTCCGCTAAACCAATGGGATAAGATTTAAGTGTTGTCCTAATAGCCAATTTCATAGAAATTACATGAGAAATTTAAAAATCATCTAATTTAGGCCAATGTGCATAACGTGGCCTGGTGCAAGAACAGCTCCAAGCCTATTTCACATTTTTTGGAAAAGCTAGCCTTTATTAAATTTATTATAAAACATTAATCAGGCAAACCCATCTATTCAACTATCAATCGGAATCTAAATGGTATTGAAGCAAATTGTTAATTCATTGCCTTCATAATGTTCGAAACATTTGTCTGCTCAACAACGTTAATAACGCAAAGAATATTGTTGAACTGTCAAAATGAAACCGATTCCGATTGATAGAGTGTTACGCAATTGCCTGGCTGATTTCTAATTGCATAGAATGTTCATGAGCCTTCTTTTAAAGCACACTTTTTATACTTTCAGGCCCAAGGGTAACCGCTCGAAAAATTTTACAATTTTGGACACACGCTGTCAAAAATTGTGAAATGTTCCGTTTGACACTTCTTATCCAATACTGGCCAAGTAAGTGTACCATGTGTTTAAAACTAAACTTTATAATGTACGATGTGGTGGTCGAACCACTTATAAAACATAAATTATGTATAAAAGGACTTGCCTACACACCTAGACACGCTTGATTATATGTCATCGTGATGAATGCACGGCATTCGACAGGTCACACCTAACGTGACAGCGTGACAGGTGCGAGCACCAACCTCATTCTCAAGGGAAATAACGATATATAGACAAAATATACAGAAACAATTACTAATCCAGAACCCGAATTGCGTAACACATTATCATGCGGAATCGGTTTCCTTTTGACAGTTCAACAACATTCATTGCGTTATTTACGTTTTGAGCTGACATTTTTTTTTACAATAGGTACACTTTTTTTACATATTAAGCAATGGATTAGTAATTTACTTCAAAATGATTCAGATTCCGATCGATAGTGTGTTACGCAATTAGGGTGCTGGGACACATTGTTATTCATTTATGAACCAAACTATTCGAACAATTGCTATCTTTGATTCGAATAAAACTTTATGTACTAGTGGTACTTGAATTCATTTTATACCACAAACAACTCGTTTAATTCATACACACAACAAAACGATAATTTGCTATATTATTTAGTATTCGCACGGTTAGTTACCAAGGCGGCAGAAATTAATGAGGGCCTACAGAACGCAAGGGACCGGTGCATCTGCGTCTAAATGTCAACCCGAACAAGCCCCCTTGCCTATAAATAATTTGAGAAGGTGCCTGCATCGCTAGCGCCCCTAGTACTCTCGATATGGCTTCGTGCAATAAAAATAGCCTATGCGTTCCAGTCGACGTGAAAATTATGTAGTCAATAAAGTATTCAGATGACAAGAAAAATGGCTTTGAAAAGTAGTTGCAACAGTAAAAGGTTCAATGTCAAATGTTTATGAGTGGCATTTTATATTAGTGGATACTGTGGAATTAAACAGGCCAAGGGTTGACTGGGTCTTACCATCTGTGCCATAAAAATGCTCGCAGAAAAAGCACAAAAAGGCAGACTACATTGAAGAAGCGTTAAAACGTAGTCAAAAGCTGAAAAACGATATTTGAGCTGGCAAATCCCACTTTGTACATCGTCAAGCGAGGTAGCCCTTACAATATGCCTTATAACCATAATGAAGCAGTGATTGAGAACCCTATATTTAGCAGTGGACGTTCACAGGCTGACATTAATCACGTAATCGATAATAATCTACATAGCCCCAAGTTATCTCTCGTCCGAGACACACTTAATACAACTAATATAGATGGCAGCACGCGATTGATCTGTCACTATCACAATTAATCAGTGGTAGTATGTAAATCCAGAGATATATTATTAAATGCTGATACTCAAACGCATCTGGTTAACTAGAAGTTAAGGCTAAGCATGATTATTATATCGTAATACAGAGTAATTTAAATTACGACGCGAAGGACCAAAACCCATGAAAGTATGAAAATTTTCAAAATTACTGGCTAGAAATTGTCAAGCAATAGTCGTCTCTTCACGATATTTTGCTTGAAACTCAAACCCCGTTCCCGTGAATCGGGTCTCTATACCTCACGGGTCATCATAACTACGAAATGACTGACTTATGTGCCTGTGAAAAGCAAAGCATACTCGCTTGGCTGAAAATCGCGGTATGAGATTAGTATATACCTCAAAATTTTTGCTAGAACGATTGTACTAAGTACTAAAGCTACAAATGGCCTTTTTAAAATCAAACTTGATGATGTTCTTCAAGACGGAAGGAGTACCTACAACAGCATTTATAATCAGAAAGTTGAGGTCATATTCAAATTATCAATTGTCCCATACTTCAATACCTACTCGACCCAATTGTACTTCCATGGAAAACGTTGTTCAGTTTGATGGTCTATACCACAACATTAAAATATGGCCACACCTTTCTGATATACTTGCTTTTGCCCGCGGCTTCGCCCGCGTTGATGTCGGAAAACTATACGTATAAACCTTCCTCTTGAATCACTCTATATATTGATGAAAACCGCATTATAATCCGTTCAGCAGTTTTTGAGATCATCGCGAACATACAGACAGACGCGGCGAGAGGACTTTATTTTATAATATGTAGTGATGCTGTATAAAGTTTCTAATTGATATTATGCCAGGCTGACCAAAATTATCTTGCGAAAACATTATAAGTATCACGTGAAACTAAAACAAAAGCTTTTATCAAGATGAAAAGCCAACATGGTGGATGGATTATCTAAGGATTTATCAAAACAGGAAAGTTATAGACTATCATTCAATACTGAGAGATAATATTATTGCATTTCCACGTAAAAGTCATAAATACATCGTCAACAATATCTTATATTTATCGAATCGGAAGATTTCTTTTATCATAATTAGTTCATTTCCTCTTGCTTTTTTTAATTAAATACTGTATTACTTTTGCAATAGATGCAGACATCCCTTTCAGATTTAATTAAAGTATCATTTGTAGCTAACTCGTGTTACATTAGGTAAATTTGGTGAGTCTGAACGTAGGCACTACGAACTTTCGCGCATGTTCTCTCAACTCACACTCGCCTCATAGCACCATTTGGTTCCTAAAAAAATGTTACTGCGCAGCCTTCTGCGCGAAGTTCGGACTCGCCAAGATAAATTTGTCGTACCTGTAGTACACTGTTATATTTTGTCAGTTAATTTAAGGTTATGCACTTGGTGTCTTTGATCTGATATGAACTTGTCCATAGACTGTTAAATGTAATAGAGGAGACGAATCATACGACTCCATTAAGGCCCCTATTACATTTCGACCGCTTTGACGTATTGAGTGGTAGGCCTCACTTTTCGCAATTTTTACTTATCTATTTATATAAATTCCGAAGCAAGTTTTTCATAAAATGTGCGACAGCATTATTTTTTTTTTTTTTGAGTTCTTGGATTGGTTTTACATAAGAAAATTAAATGAAAAATATATAATAATATCTCTTAAATAGTGGTTTAGTCCATAGCGGCCTCAGAATTTTGAAATATGTATGGAATATCTATAAAAAATAATCCCATTTAAAACCATTAAACTTACTGAAAACACTTAGAATTAACTGTAAATTTCTCCTTACTACATTCATATTATTACGTAAAATTTATACCCGAATAAACTTTAGTTTGGGAATTAAAATTTCATAATTTAAACAAAAAATATATATAATATATATAAGACTCAAAATAAGCGTAGTTGCAACTGCCAAATTGTTACATAGTGGCGCCGATTCCCTTGTTCACAACCTAAACTAAATTTAAGTTCAGTGCATCTTTATCTTTCTATTTCATTACGAAAAGGACAGACGATAAATATTAGTTTAGTCCTGTCAAATAAGATACCTACCAACTCCATAGACAAGTTAGACGTGATTAAAAAATTGGCTACTAAAAAAACGTCAATTTACGTCAGGCGCTGACTAATTTGACAGGACTAAACTAATATTTATCTTCTGTCCGTTTCATAATAGAATAGAAAGAAAAAGATGCACTGAACTTTAATTTAGTTTAGTTTGTGAACAAGGGAATCGGCGCCATAGTGATGCGTAGCCGTGCTTCAATATACCTAATCTGTGAACACGCGCAATTTTGTGATAGCAATTTAGTTGACGATTGCTTTCTGTAGAAGATATTTTCTTATAAGATTTACTAAAAAAAATTAGTTCTACGGTACGTTTTTTAAAATTCAAATTAACCCCGATAACCCTGTAAATAAACTAAACAAATGTTTTACCTTGTGCCTGGCTGTGGTAATTCCATGCTAGCAACATCATTTTCAACTTCTCAGCATCTTTCGCGAGGGCCTGACCTGCACCAGATCACATAGCCAATTGAATTCTCAAAATTTTGATCAATTTTCACACATTTTGGTTCAAAAATAGCCAATTCGGGAGCATTTTATGCAGATTATCGATGATTTGGTGATGTTTGCATAAAAAGCAGGTTCTTTTAAGTTGATGTGATGCAAGTGGCTGGTGCATTACTTGGATGATTGAATTTTTATTTTTTTTAGTACTTACTAGAAAAATTATCATCGTCGTTCATGTCTGCTGGTTCGGGTGTTAAGTTATCCTGTAACAACAAAAAGGTCCAGATTAAAAACATTGTTTTTCATACTGCGTTGATTGGTTATTCGTTTACCCTCCAAGTGTATTTTTTTCAATAAAAATTAATCGACAAATGAGTAGTGTCACAATTTTTAAGTATTGGCACAATTCAAATCAGCAACTCTACCGCTTTCAGAAGACACTACTTTTGGAAAAGCGCGAGTTAGGCCTAATATGTCTAAATTATTAAGCACCCTAAACCATGCTAAACCTATAGCACGGCACGCCAGCATCAACGATATTATTCGTCGAGCCCTTGTCACCGGCGTACCAGCGGTGTTAGAACCAAACGGCTTGGTACGTGACGATGACCAGACGCAATGACGTTGTTACCTTGGAAGGTGGGTGTGGGTAGGCCTCTGGTGTGAGACGTAACCTGCGTCGACACCCTTACGCCATCTCATGTTCCTATTTCACTGAAATTATTCAAGCAATTTCTTTGTCCCTTTGTTGAAATTTTCAATCACAGTTTATCAGTTGATTGATGGGTATATAGGTATGAAAATATTTTCATGATCCCACTCACAAACGGGGATGATTTCCCCCCATTTTCCGCTAACCGGGGAGCAGGCTCACGCATGCCCGCTACCAGGACATCATACGCGTTCGTAAGTTTAAATAATTAATAAATTAGCGAAACGGCCGGCGGCTGTGCAGTGCTGGGCGGGTCAACGTTCTGAACCGTGGAGGCAAATCGATAGTGCTTCAAATGGACAAGCCACTAAATATAGCTGGATGTACCACCATATGTGTGCTAGGTCCCTGGTCAATGCGGGCAGGTTTTCAAAGCAGTTGTCCCGGTTCGAAGTTGGTAACGGACGAGACAAATACACTTTTGGAAGCCGAGTTCTAAACAAACAGAGAGTGTTTATCAAATGATGAATATAATAGCTTACTTCTGTTTTATTTTTGCATGGTACACATATACACAACCTAAATAGATTCTCGAATCTGTTATCAAACGGAGTACAAAAAAATAATAGTAAAAAAAAATAATTTTTAATGCAAATGTTTCAATGAAAATGCGATTTTCAAAAGACCTACTATTTGTCTCTTCTATGCACATGTTATTCAACATATAGCGTCCAGGTGCAACACATAATTATAGGTTTCCTGCATTATTTTACACACCATAGTAAAAAAATATCTTCACAGAGGGCATAAGTATTCATTAGCATAGTTTTCCTATTAACATTATCCAGAATCATTATTAAGTGTATTGAGAAATCGAACTTGGGTAATAATGTATTAATCCCATTCTTAAAATCTCTCTCTCGTAAAACCATAATTAAGTTAAGAACATAAATGTCACAAAGAAATTAACATACCAGGGCGAAAAAACCAAATACCAAATACCAGGGAAGCAGTTTGAAGAAGTGTTCGTTAAATATTTAAAGGAATTGCAATAATTACTATCTTGTAAATGATGACAAAATGTCTGAGTACCGAATAGTCCTGTCGTTCTAACGCACACATGCGTCTAACTGGCCGCTAAAATGTTGCTGTATGTTTAGAACGGGTTACAATTTTAATTTAGTCGTAACAAAATTTTGAATACGTTGATTTTGAATTTTGTTTGAAAATGGACGATGACGTTGTACAGTGTAGCAAACATAAATATGCATCGTTAATGGTTTGTGTTGCGAAAAGCGAATTTCACGACTGAAACTGAACGCTATCAGCACATATACCACGTCTGGCTGTCAGTATCATATTTTCTGTAGAATATAGATTTGCTGATCACGTTCAGTTTCATGGGTTAAATTCACACTTAATGTTTTCAAAGATCATTTAAATGTCTTTCGACTACTTATAATTCAAACGAACCATGACCGAACTCGAATAAAACTTCACAAAAGATCACTTTGAATGGCGCAGCAGCATTTTTCCGCTTTTGTAACAGCTGACGTCGTCGGCGTAAACTTACGAAAACACACGAAGATTTTCATTCAACAAGTGGTAGCTATCCCATGCAAAGCGTCATTCATCAATTCACAGCCACACTTGTACTAAGTTTCCGCGCGGAAAAGTTAAGTCGAAAATATTGAATATGTTATGATTATGAAGTTTGCTTGGAAATTGTACGTTGTCGGAGTGTTTGCTTCCCACTTTTATTGATGTATTGTAGTTTAGAGGGGTTAAGGATTTAACGATGTTTTGATTTGACAGTTGTTTCTTTGATTTGCATTTATAATGATTTGATTTGCACATTAAATTCAAATGCTGTTTGTTTTATGTTTATTATTCTGTCTGCAGAATTCACACAATTGGACTGTTTATAAAATAATTTATTCAAATCATAAATAGTTAACCCACATTTAAATATTTTGATTGCGTAACTGAGTGACACCTGAATATAATTATGTTTAAAATTGTATGTCGAGTCACACTTAGCGTTTTAAACTTTGAAATTATTTATTCAATGACAAGTATAGCGCGGTAGGCATAACTACAACTAGTACTTAATTCGTCTAAGTACCAGGTGTACATAGGCAGTTTGGAGTTAGGTGGGGTGACAAGCTAGATATCGACCGTCTTCAGGGCGGTGGCCAAGGACCGCATCTGCTATGCGGACACTAAATATCCGTTGACCCTTCGCGTTATGTTTGTCTAGTATAGTTAGGTTGATACCATTGCAATTTAGTCTGTAATTAATTACACCTCAATGACAGATAAGGTGCAGTGGAGCGTGCATACATATCTAAGTACACTTACGTAGTTAGTGCAAACATATCATTAAGCAAAAGGTTAACTTGTGTAGTTAGATCATTTAACGAGCATCCTAACTGATTCTTAATGGCGTCTTTGTTAGGCATCCAAGGAATACGCTTATCTACCTTTTGAGGCGGCATGTAGGAGGCACCCGTCCCTTAATCTGTTTAAGTGAGCATAAACTTTGACAGCGGTAAACTTGTTAACTTTTCTGGCGCATTATCAAAAGAAAAATCGGCCAAAGAGTTCTTAGGCAAGTGAAAATTCTTTCTTGAACACAATTTAGGCGTGATGCTTTTCCTTGGAAAATTGATATTCAAACAACAAAGCTGGTCATAGATTCATAATAATATACTTAATATAACATGAAATAAACTTCGGAGGGGCGGCCGGTCATCTGCCGATAGACGAATAAATCGCGGAATAACCTAGTTTTCCCATACAAAATAACTGCAAAATTTTCGGGAATCCAGCAACGGTTATATGCTGAGGGCCTGGTATGTACTGATACATGGGCTATGTACTGCGGTATGCCCCCCTCGGCCCCTGCCTCCGCTCGCACTCCGCGTGTTACCGTGTAGTGCTTGCCACCCCGCGAGTGATCGCGCTGCGACACTGCTGCGACACCATCGCGGTTATCGATAGTCGATAGAAACTATCCTAGAACATTATTTTGTAGAGGAAAATATTGGTACCGGTGTGGAGTGGTAGGAGATATTATAAATGCTTTTGATAGAGTAGGTATTAATAATGATATCTCAAACTTTGAACTTGGTAGACATTTTTTTCTAGGTATCGAATGCTTCGCCCAGACCTAACCTAGAAGCAGGTCTTAACTAGATGACAACATAAATTATATAGTAGCAGCTAAGCTCCTACGCTAACTGTCATTCGGCATATCGGAACAGACTTGTTACTTTTTTTTACCAAAACACCTAACAACGCCTAAAATAATCAATTTTTTCACCCGTTCCTTATCTATCACCAAACATCAGGAACACTTCCAAGTCCAATAGCAATCAATTCATCGATAACAAGTAATCATCGATAGCGCGTCAGAGTGCCAGCAATCAGGTGGCAGTCAGCGTATAATCATTAAATACCCACGCGAAGGGGGCCGATGACGCCCGCGGCGCCACCACGCACCCCTCCCCCCACCCGCCCAATTATGAAAATACGAACAAAATACAAATTTCGAGCTTTTCGAACGTCAAAGGCCGTTAAACACGATGCTGTGATTATCGATAATGAGCCGACCACATCCTTACCGTGGTTCCACTAACATATTTTTGTTGGACGTGTATTGATTGTGATTTAGGCAAGTTATGGATGATTGACCTGTGGCTCCAACAAGTTTGAGAAGAAGAAAGTTTTAGATATGGCCGGACTTGGCTTTGCTTTGTGTGAAATTTTACTTGTGACAAAAGTTTGCGCAAACAAAATTGTTACCCAGTTACCCTTAGAGATGAGCAAGTTTATCAATTCTGGAGATTACTTAAACAGAGGATTAACTTTTCATGCGCAAACACTCCTTTAAACAGCCGGTTTCATGAGCCAAAAACATTTTTCTGCATGCACAGCTAATAGCTACTACGAGGTCCGCTTTTTTATTCGCCATCCTTACAACTTTTTACCCGTCTCTGCCAGGAGCGCAGAGGCGAGTTGAAAGTCTTCGGTCTTTCAAAATAAACGGCTTCCTTTAGCATTCTGCTTGCTCGGTAGTTTCGCCCGCCGCTTGCGCCCTAGTATTTTTAAAGCGGACAGCGCCCCCTGCGGCACTCGCGGGCTCGCGCACCCCCTCTCACCCCCTGTATCCCCCTCGCCCACACACAGTAATACCATAACGGGTGCGAGCTATGACGAGATTATCTACGTACACGCGTATCCACTATACCAATACATACGTTGCCTATATACCAGGAATACATAAGCACATAAGCGATGACTGTTGTACATAACGGGCATTGATTTACCGGGCCGGACGCTACCTGTCATCGGACACAATGACGATTACATGGGGCGGTGGCAAAAATTCAGGCGAACAACGAACTGGACTGAATACCGAAAACAATGGAGGAACACATTATAGGTACAAGGACTGTCACAGCCATTTGAGTTCCCATCATTTATAATGTATCATCACAAATACGTAGCACAAAATATCCACCAATTGCCTCTGTCCACGCTATTCTACAAAGTTCTGTTAGTCAGTTGTGGAACTGTCGGTGTTGAAAGCTTCTTACTTTTTCCACCCCCCTAAAAGAAAACGTTCTTTGTTCCTAGCCCTACCTATTTCATATCCGCTTGACGTTCACTGCAGAAGACAATCATCTAAATAGACCACAACAAAGAAGCTGATGGTAAACAATGCTATTGGCAAACGGAATAATTGTGATCGTATATAATTTCTCGTCCAAAGCCGTATGACCTCTTTAATATCTATCCGTAAATCCGTACCATATTTTTAAACTACTGAATAAACGGTGGATATGAATGTGCCCATAACCACCACCCATGGCAAACGGAATTGGAATCGGAAAGTCCAATCTTTATAAAAATTCTTCATAATGTCAACCACGCGGCGGCTCACAGTTCTCAAATAAAAATTTTGATTCGATTCGAAAACAAAAAATCGAAATTGACTTCATTTGAGCAACACTGTCAATATGTGATTTAAAAATCAACATGAATACGAACGAAGCAAATTCAAAAATTGAAAAGATTGCTCGAGACAGTACGATGCGCCACTAGATACAAGGGAAGTTGCACTAGATAGGTTTTAAGATTGTCAATTTTGATTTCAATGTACGCCTGGAGCTCCCTGAGCATTCAGCTCCATACCACCTTGCTGCCTGGGTTATATTTTACGCCACGGCATGAACTATCCTTACATATAGTTCGTGCCGATACAAGAGAACAACATGACAACAGCAGAAGAAAAATAACTATTTCGGGCAAGAGTACTTTTATGATACGGAGTCACTACAATCCATTACAACTATAAAAATAATAATCCAGGGTTGAAAATAAACCACTTTAAAGATGCCATGAGAACTCAGCACTAAAAAATGCACCATATCGTGATTTAATCTCCCTAGATGCTGATATACAGGCGTGCTATAGCTAGCAGTATGTATAGGTAGCTCCACAATGGCTTACAGCTTGTCCAGATGAAGGGATTTACGCTTGTATCTCACAGGAGATTTATGGGACCTATTCTCTTCTTGATCTGTTTGATTTTATAATGGTTTGGCAAAAGGGCGATGACTGTACCATAATATCCTTTGACGAAAGATTTTTTTTTTGGGATATGTTTTAATTTTCAACATTGCAGAAGTTGTTAAACATTTTCAAAATATCACATAACTAGACTGTGGTAGACCCAGTAGAAGCAATATTTTTTTTTTTTTTGTAAAGTGGTTGCATAGTTTTTGTTGTTTAAGTTAGAGACGGCCTATGCTTAATCCTAACTTGGCTTGATACATTGCCGTGTCTCTACGTTATACATATTATATCATACTATATTATGTCGCCATAACAGACACAGCTGTAATTTTTGTATGTCCTACTAAAATAGGGCAAACGAATATTTTTCCAAACGGGGCTCCGTGCCAGTTTACACTACTAATCACTTATCTTCCACTAATTTCCTCTTTTATCACAATCATCATCATCATTTCAGCCGGAAGACGTCTACTACTGGACTTAGGCCTCCCCCAAGCACTGCCACTTCGACCGGTTCTGTCCTTCCCGCATCCAGCGGATTCCTGCGACCTTCACAAGGTCGTCGGTCCATCTTGTGTGAGACCTTCCAACGTCACGTCTTCCGGTACGCGGTCGCCACTCCAGAACCATTCGGCCCTATCGGCCATCTGTTCTGCGAGGATTGTGCCCTGCCTACTGCCACTTACACATTGCCTCTTTAGTTTAGCATTAACATACGCTTAGCTTATGCGTTTGCTTAGCTTGTCATTTATAATGCGCACAGCAAAAGAGTGGAACTCTCTATAGTCTCTGTCGCTAATGTCTGTGTTTCCGAACGCATACAATCCGAACCTCTTCAAAGTGAGAGTGAACAGGCTTCTTCTGGGTAAGCTGGCTCCATCGTCGACTTTATCTCTTTCGCCTTCGACCTAGAGTCAAGAGCAAACCATCTCAAATAAAAAAAAAAACAACACATATATACTTGAATTATTTCCAAAGGACCACTTTTGAAAGTAATGATTGGTAAATAAAAACCAGCCAAGTGCGTGTCAAACTATCCACAATGAAGGGTTCCGTAGTTGGGACGAATTTATCTCGAGAACAAACTTAATATTGTAGTTGAAAAACATGTTCTTCCATACATTCCAACTGCAAATGTAAGTTTGTACGCACAATATTGAGAGATTTACCATGTTATTTTAAGACCATTTATCAAGTTTTCCAGTAATCTATAGAAATAGAACAATTTTCTGTTTATTTAATTTTTAGGCTCAGTAGTTTCGGAGATAAGGAGAATGGTCAATTTTCGACTATTTTCTTAAATAACTTTAAAACAATTTATTTTAAAATGGTAAAAAAAATATATTTGATACCCTCACAATAAGCCCTTTCATTTGATATGTCACACGGTACAGGTTGCAAAACTTTTTTGTTTAATTTTCTTATTAGCCCGCAAAATTAATTTTGCCGTATTCAAAATTAATTTGCTTACGTCACACGTCCGTACTTGGATCACAGAAATTCATACGTGTACCAAATTGGCTGTAACAGACGGACAGACAGACTCACGAGTGTTTTTCTTTTTGAGGTACGGAATCCTAAAAACGACTCGTAATCGAATATAGGAACTGAGCAATACGTCCTAGTCATCAATTCAGCGGCTCAATATGAGTACATAGTGCGTACATGTAACATAAGGGTACTTACGAACGGTATACGAAAGATTGCGAAAGAATATTGAACAAAAATACGCATGAGAAGCAATATTACATTCACGATGAATAATAAACTGTTGAATAATTTTCTTTCTGTTTTAACAATGGTGAATGAATAGTTTTTGACAGCCACGATATTTCGATAGCTGATTAGGCATGCCACTGCAAAGCAATCCACCTCGAAGGACCAAAAACTAAGAGACTTGAAAACACTTGTCTAGTGTCAGATGTTTTAGATTGATAGTTGAAACGTTGGAGGGGCCAGTCAAAAGGTTCTTGACTTTTGATACACGGATGGAGAGATAGACAGCCAGATTGACATGAAGGAAACGGGGTTGCATTTTTGCTGTTTGGTACTAGAATCACAAAAGACGTAAAATCCATATTGAAACTCATAGGCAGCTAAAAGAATTAGCATTAAATAGAGTAGGCATGGAAATTGTCACACTGACCAGTGCCTAGCACTTTAATTTTGGATGGATTCGTATGTTACGAGGACCGTGGTAAGTACTCTGAAATATGCAGAATATATTCCTAGTTAACTCACAAAAGTTCAGTGTAACTTTGTTAATTGTTCTACAACAGTGCAAACGCTTTGCGTTACAGAATAAAAACGAAGAAAAAAAGATAGGCAGCAAACAATTATTTTCGTATGAGTGCAGCTCAAGCAAAAAAATAAACGTTTTGGAGCGATTTTGAAGGAAATTTTGGGGATATTTTTCATGCTACGGCGCATCGAGGTGCGTTTCGTCAGTAAAAGTCTTTCGATGGGGTGTAGTATAGCCGCAGGTCATACCACATTTGGATGCTATCCCTCAATGTTGTTTGCTAAACGATTACTGAAGTGCATGAAACACAGTTTTACAGTTAGATGCAGTAGATACATATTTTTGAACGAAATGCATAATGCGGCCAAATTAAAAACTGCTTACGACAATAAAACTTCATAATCGAATCAAAGTTTTAAATCGAAAGTATGTTTCATTATAATAACAGGCAATAAATCATTTATCATCAAATTCCTCGATGACGAACACAACAAGCAAACTAAATAGGCAGTTACATCAAAATACCATTGCCACACGCTAATGCGATTAAAACTGAAATGGAGGAAACTGGCATGTGAAAAATCCTCTAACAGATTGAATAAATAATTAAACACCCACATTCACTCAGAGTTTAGTGAGAAACTAGGTGCAGAAACCGCGTAGTTACCGCGTGATAAGTACCAGAGTAGCAAAGGCGCTTTGGAGGTAGACGCAGATACTCGCATTATGTGAGGGGGAAGCGGCCCGACCTCGAAAAACCGAATGGGGGTCGCGTCTCCGTCGAAAAGCATCGCGAATTTCACAAAGCGGCTTCCTAGTTACAGGGGTATCGCTGGGGAGACGCGGTTACAAGTCGACGCTTACTCGTGCTCTTTGAAGTGTGATAAACTGAGCGAGCGAAGGCACTAAATATGGATACCTACATACGTCGGAGTGCGTGCCGCCACCGCGTGCTGCTCCCCTGCTCCCCGAGATTTATAAACGCGGTTAAATTTACTGTTATATCTTGCTTTAATGTAAATAGCTGTTTTGGTTACATCTCAACGTATGCAGAAGATTATACCGAACCGAAGACACAACCGAAAGAACCCTGATATCATCAAGCTATTTCTGAACTGTGTCTGAGCTGAAGATGTCAAACTTCAACTCCGAACAAAAGGACCACCATATTTCACCTTAAGTTACTTCAGTAGAATTCTTTTTTTACCCACGATAGTCGATTGTCTTTTCAAACTACCAAATCGGTCTCCATGTCAGGACTGAATCGTATTAAGGCACATCAGGACTTACACCTCACAAGTCACAAGCATAGCGGGTTTATCTTTTCCTCATAAAAAGAAAAAAGACAAAAAATATCTCCTTGTTTAATTTATAAACGGATTATCACAGAAAATCGCGGTGCTAGATATACCGGCGCCAATGTTCACTGCAACTATTTTTACTCTATCGATTGAAGTCCGAACGGAGCGGACTATAATGCGGCAATATTACAGTACTCATCTCAATTAGAGGTGCTTAATTTAGTGTCCATTTTGAGTATGATTGTGCTGACTTTTTAGATCACGGGAAGGCCAAAGACACTACGGATGGATTGTGTGAAGATGATATGGGTAGAAAGGGGGTGAAACCCGAGATGACGGCTAATACAAATATATGGAAGAAGAAAATATGTTGCGCTGACCCCAAACAAATTAGAATGGGGCTCTTTCCTCAGATATCAAGCTGCCTTTTTCATCTAAATGAGTTGAAAGTCCAACTGGAAAACGTAACCAGACAAGGAGAGTAACTTTATTTCAATAAATGTTTCTGTCAGCGCCTATCCATGTTATATAATATCTTAATTATTCGTTGCTATGAGGAGAAAGAATTTCAAATAAATACAAGTTTTAATTTACCTAGAAAAGCTAGTGGATTTCCTTCGATATTAAACATAGTAACTAATGGTTGAATTTTGGCTAAATGTGAAAGGCTAAACATATTTTTTTTTTAACATGAATGTATTCATGTTAACTCAGTCGTGTTAAAAAATAGTAATAATGGCATTTTGGCAAACACATTTAGCCGAAATTCAAACATTAGTTACTATTTTTAACCATTGGTTGTGTTAACTACGGATCAAAAAACCGGCCCTAACAGATCGGTTCACTAAAAACTTTCTTTTCCTATTGTGATTATTGGTCAAAGATAGGTACTAGTCAATATCACATCACCCCAGTTAACAAATATGTCTAGCCAACATGGTCCAGGTGTTGGTGCATGAGAGATTTGATCAATCAATCAATATTGCCTAGTCTTTTCCCGACTATGTTGGGGTTGGCCAGTCTAACCAGTATCAATATCCATTTTTTACATGGAGCGACTTCCCATCTGACCTCCACAACCCAGTTACTGGGTAACACCATACCTTGGTAAGACAAGTTGTCAGACTTTCGGGCTTCTGACTACCCGTAACGACTGTCAAAGATGTACGAATTACAGCTTTGTGACTACGGCAGGACACCGTACTGCCAAAAACAAAAAGCATCATTATACTTCTTGTTTTGATTGCCCATTGCCTATCAGTTATGTAATAATGCTGGTAGTAGACGAAAAGGCCTTAGATAATGATAATTATGAAGGTCACGAGCACATTTCAAATGACTCTTACCATAATTTTGATACTAAGTGGTTCTCCGGCACGTTTTACAGCCTTACCAATGCCGTTCTAATTTTAACTAATATGTCCACAATAACTATGTGTAAAGTGTCCATCTAGTGATAAAGTTACAACAATTGCAAGTATTTTAGAAGCTAGCATAGAGCATGTCAAGGAAATGTTCGATACGCCCCAAGAATACAAACGGTATATTAGCTTAAGATATTCTCATCTTAGACTAGGCTTTAGATTCAAGTTAACCACAAAGTAACCTTGCAGGTTACCTCTAATAAAGTGGTTAAGGTTTAATTTAATATGTTAAGGAGGATTTTTTAGGCTTGTTATTTCATATTTGGTTGTTTGATCCTAATGCAAAAAAAAAATCTTCAACAATCGTATTAAAACAGCCACTATCTGATATATATTACGTAAACATATCCTGCACAACATATCTTGCATGGCCACCATAGAAACGGGTTTTTTCGACGGAAGAATAGACACAAAATGACACATCGCCATGCTTAGATGTTAGAAATATTTCTACAATCTGTCATTTTGTCTATGCTTCCGTCGACAAAATCTGTTGCTACGTGTGCTAACGGTATCAGAATCATCAAAATGCTTTACGTATATGTGTGCATCAAAACGTCCTTCGGACTTTCATATTCAGATTCATCTCACGATCTCGCTAACAATGGTCTGAGAGATGGATCGCCGGCTTTATAGTCCTGTATGCAATCACCGTTAGATGCAGTTTAACAACTTGTGACAAATTACCACCTACGGACCACTCCTATGAGACATTCAGACATTGTGATAGAAAGTTATAAACAAACTTTTCTAATTTATATCAATCACCCTGGTAAAATGTATTCAATCCTCATATTCAGCGCATAGTTTTATGCTCGAATCAATAAAGTTGTTTGTAAAAGCAGAAGCAGAAAAAACACACAAAGATCCCCTAGTCAGCCATATATAGCGGATTAAGAAAAATTCTCGGCGTCACCTACAAAAAGAGGCGGCTTGCGGGCAAACCTCCGCAGCTCCGTAGTAATTCCAACCCCCACGGACCGTCTCGTAGCGTCTGGCTGCTCAAGTAATTACGCCCCCTTACACACCCCATCCCTCCCTTCGGGGATAAGTAAAAACAATATTTTTACGCGCGCAGTCCACGGTACCAAAAGTGACAGATATAAATTGAGGGTGAAAATGAAATTAGTGGCGGCTTCCTTGATGTCTGAGGCAACTTTTTATTGTTAGTGTGATCTGTTGGACTAAGCTGCTTATTTTGGTACTTTTTGGGGGTTATTACTGAGCTGCTTTCCCGCTGTTCTGAGATTAATGACAGAAGACTACTACTCTTCAGTGTTCATACTTTCAAGGCTTATAATACTTATATTATAAACCACTACTAAACCTAAGTTTACTAGTGGTTTGTACATGACCTAGCAATATGTAACTTTATTAACATCTAACGCATTATGGTTATAGAAGACTTGATTTGGTCATTTGTTACAAGTTTACTGGAATTTAACTAAGTTAAAAACGTTGATGCTGGTGTGAATATTGATGTTGAAACGTTGAAGGTTCAACATTGCATCTTTATAAAGAAATAAGTAGGTATACAAAAATAATTTAAATATAAACTATCGAATTCATGACGACTCAATTTCACATCGGCTCAGTCGAATAACAAATAAAAATGCTAACAAAACAATTACCTAAATACCGAAGAAAACATTTTGATTACTTTACATTTCCACACAGAAAACACACAATTGAGTGAACTCAACAAAGAATATAATCATAACAAATATATATAAGTCAACAAAACATAATGACGCATAAGTTTCCAAATAAAACTAGGGTAACTAAATTCGGTAATACATAATTTTTACCAAGTAGAGACAGTTAACCAAAAGGACCATTTTTTTTCTCAGTCAATGCTCATAGAAGAATGTTTTTCTTCTACCCTTTGACAAAATAGTTCTTTCACGGATTTTTCGCCGTAGCACTACAATAATTATTACAATTATATTCTCTTCTAGTTCCTGGCTATGAATTCTTCTCGTAAGTTGGCCATGCTGTGACTTGCCTTTTTCAAAATCATTACTTCGCAACAAACAATCTAGTCGACACGTCCTCCCATACTTCGACCTGTTTTCCATACACGTTCTGTATAAGCAAAATTATTATTGGTAACCCGATACCCCACTACTGTTAGATGCACTTACAATACGATAAAGTGACACATACGATGTCCAACACCATGTTTACCTCAGTTATCAATTAAATTATGCGTCATATACCTATAACGAAGTATACTACTATGTCCGGTTATTCTTGAATTCATGTGCAAAGTTTAGGCAGCAAGTCTTGCATGGATATCAGGTGGACATGCAAACAATGCGGCTAGCTATACGGAATGCAGGCGAACGCGGGAGCGCGCGTTGAATAATGTACGCGCCGTCTCAACGGACAGCGCCTCGGTCTTATGACGCCTTGGTACCAACGAGGTCTTAAAGGAGTTTAAATATTTAAGAAAGGCCATCTTTTAATTGGTTTTGTGGGATCCTCGGGTCCGTAAAATAAAGGATCCGTGAAATTTATAAGGGTAAGTCCTGCTACTATAAAATAAAGTAGGATTCGCCTTCCGTCTTTTTAATATGAAAGGTTGCAGGTGTTTTCATCAAGGCAATATTTAAAGCAGTGAGTTTAAATTGGATGGGTGTTAAAATTCTAAGAATATTAGTATTTCGTTGGTCGAGTGGTCGTAAGCGCTACTGCTGAACATAGCTCCTGGGTTCGATTCCCAGGTCAGGCAGTGTTATTGGGTTTTTCTATCTGGAATTTCTCAGTAGCAGCCTGGAGTCAGTTCATGGCAATAGCCTCGCCCCCTATTACATGGGACTTGAACATAACTGGCGCATGTAGGTACTATAGGTATGCCTCCGGCCAACCCTTCGGGAAACAAGGCGTGATGTTATGTCATTAGAATTTCATCCTTATTTTTGGATCAAACACATGCCTCCTAGCAGACAAAGCCGAGCCACATCCTAAAACCTCTTGCAGAAATAACAACATATATCCAACACTGGATAATATTGCAATTTCAGCAATTCCAAACGTTTAAAATGCAGTTTCCTTAATTGGATATAACAGTACAATTGTGCGTAACTTGTCAATTTCTAACTGGACATAACAATAACCAGTTTCTCTAAATTGTCTAAAACTGCATAGTTTTGTATCAAATCTACTGTTTGTGCAGCGGTATCTACATCTTCACAGTCAGTCAGTTGTTAGTCTTGTCAGACTAATCCTGGCCGGATCTTGGCTGATGGAGTAACAGGCTTTGAAGGCTTGCCAAGTCCCATTGATTTTCTCCCATTTCAGAAAATGGTCCATAAGGCTCAGTTCCTTGATTGTATTCACTTACAACCAGAGGACCCGTTACGCGTTGTGCATTAATTAACGTTGTTTATAGCTAAAAGAATCATAATATTTTCGGTCTGAGCGGTCAGTCAAAACATTTGGTATAGATTTCTAGATTAGTTCGAAAGGTTGGCTGATTGCTGTTAACTTTTAAACTCTTGGGTTTCATCATTCATTGTTAAACTTTTATCAGTCTTTATTGAAATCTCATTGATATTCAAGGATCCAAAGGATGAAAGGATCCAAAATTATTGTAACTGTCTTAGATAAATAAATACAATCTTTTGGCATTACCATCTACGATAACAAGAATGCTCGTGACAATAATGTGAACGAAAATATGTCCAAAATAGCCGACCGTATTTATGATGTTAATGACAATCCTAATTTATGGATCGGATGTAACGGTATCTAAGTATGCACCAGCAGTTTTTGAAGCCAAGGCCAGCAAAATGTAGACTATTACGCGACACTAAGAACCTAATGATTGCTTGTCAGCTATGCGTATTCGTTATTTATGACGTGAACTCGAAATGTTTTGCTTCTTTTTGCTTTGAGTGAGGACTCATAATATTGTTTCGTGTCTTAAGAAAAAACTAATCAGAAAGGAATCATTAAAAATATTTTTTTTCCTAGTTATATTATATTAACATTGTTATTAAAACTTTATTTAAACTGTCAAATATGAGAAAAAACGACTTAGACAAGACATAACCAGAATCATCTTTAATACGGGTACTCGTAGTATTAGAGATACTGTGTGTAAGTACTATTGGATAAGTTGCTGTGGCACTGAGATAACCTTAAAACCGCTTTACATTACTGCTGTCAATTAGATTTAGAACGATCATCATCGTTTAGTTACTCCTTAACTGAGCATCATGAACGACAACATTATTCACGTTAGATATTAACTATTTATTGTCTCAAAACGTTTTGGACACACTTTATGCAAGTGAACAATTGGTTCGTACCTTGAATTAAATTTCCGAAGAATATAAAGATAAGAGCATGTGTGTCTATGTGGGTGCAGATGGTATAGATATCACACCCAGATTTTAATTCCACTTTAACTACAACTAGAAAAGTCATAACATAAATGCAGAATATAGAAACAGGTATATCAGTAGATGAGACAATGTTTCCTAAAAAAAAAAACAGCACGATGACAACCAACTTGCATCTTTACAAGTACTTACATGAGCTAGGACCGATCTAGCTATACTCTATAGCGGTGTAGCGGGGTGGGCAGATACGGGCAGCATGCAAGGCCAACCGGCGCCTCGATGATCAAGGAGACATCTTAGCGTGGATCTGTCTAATGCGTTTGATACTGTTGCACGAGAGGTTTTCTTGAGAATATTTTGGATTTGAATTTTGTGTGTTTTTTTCAAGTATGACGGTTTATAATTGTTTGTCATTTATTGTTGGTGTTACGGTAGAATGCATTATTTTTTTTATACAATGATATTTTACTTTCATGACAATTAATTATGATCGTGGATGGGCGATCATCTTTACATACCAAGACCCCTCTGTGCCTCGGAAACCCCGTTAAGCTACTGGTCCCGGCAGACATTAGTGGAACTTTGACAGTCGTTACGCGTCGTCAAAAACGCAAAAGTCCGACAATCTTATCAACGGCTATCTTATTACCCAGTAACTGGGTTGTGTAGGTCAAATAGACAGTCACTCCATGTAAAAATAAGATATTTTTTACTACATTAATACTGGTATTCAGCTGCATCTAGTTAGACTGGAAGCCCCACGAAAAGGCTATGCAGTTGATGATGATATAGTTTTTCCATTATGAGAAGAAGAAGTATTAGTTGTAAGCTCTCATTTTATTTAGAAAATCACTGCATCTCTTCGAGTAGGTTTTCTTATTACAATTACAATAAGTGAAATATTGTATAGTGTATTATTAATTTAGCAATTCAGTGTTTTATTTCTGTTTCTACTACGTGAAAGCAATACATGTACAATTAATTTATTACTTCACAAACAATATTACTCGCTTATTAGAACCCCATATTACTAATCGGTTTTCCAAGAAAAACCGATGCAATAATGAAATGTTTTATTTCTATTAAATGTTAATAAAATCTGTTAGTAGCTGGGTATGTCCATTCTAATGCCATCAACGCCGCGTGTCACTTGAAACTCCGCCATTTTGCAAGGCGAACCGTCCGCGGCGGGAAAACTGACTTTGGCGCCAATTTCGATGCGGCCACGTCTGCTATTCGACCGCATCCGGATGATCAGCCACTCAACAGAAGCCCTCACAAGCAGCGAACACCGCAAATCGGTCGGTTAACATAGCCACGGGTGTCATTATAAATTCCTTTAATTATACCATTTTTACTGCGCTTTATAGTAGCCTGCAAACTCATGGCGGGAACTCGCCGTTTTATAAGTGCCATCGCTGTTCTCAGCCTTGGCATGTTTCTCTTGACCGTTTCAAATAGACCTCGTGCCTTTTGCATACATTACGAGAGGAGGGGTCTTGTTGTACTGGCTGTTGTAAGGGATCCTATTAAAATAATTAAAAAGTTACCTTTGGCAGGACATGTTGAAGGAGTGCACCAGCTTTCCTTTTGGCAGCCATCTTGCTTTTTTGGCGGGTCACGCACAGCACTTTTGTCTTTGGTTTCGTTTTATTATTTCTTCTTTTAATTAGTTCATGGACTCCATCTCAATCTGACTAGAAACAAAATTTCGGAATGCTTCGGATACGTTCGGCAAGTTTTCCACATGTTTTGAGAAAGGTTGCAATTAGACGTCAACCAACTATTTTGCTAAAGAAAAGGATTACGACTACGAAAAATGCATTTTTTTATATGAAAAGGTTACCGGTCCTACATAACTGTTTGAAACTGTATCAAAGGACCAATATTTCAACTTTGGAATTACTACAGCTGACGCGCCTGAAGAAGGACAATTGTTACTTCACATTGCAATCGCTATTATAATTGCTACGATTTGTAACAAATAGGACTGTTTTCAAATGAATTAATTATTGTTGAGGAATAAAACAGCTTAGTATGAAAAAATGCTAATTTTATTTTTGTAAATGAATAATAACTTAAAATTTATAGAACCTAGCGACTGGCAATTAATACAATTATTCAACTAAAGTTGAATACAAATATTCTCTCAGTTTCGCATCTGTATCGCAGATAATTTTGTTAACAACGGTTATTGTTCAGAAATGGGCCAAAAACCACTGTATTTTTTTTAGAAATAGCTAATAATTTACATCATTTTAAACCAAATAACAAACCTACATACACAAAGAATAAATAACAATACACACTAATCAAAAACTCAACCCATAATACAAAATTACAAACCCGTTTACAGAACAAGATAAAATAGGAACTAAAGGTAATCACACACAAGTTGAGTAAGGTCAGTGCTGTATTTGAATCAGGCATTTTGGAGAAGAGGCTATTTTGCTGAGGGTGCATCCCTCCCCTATTTGCGCAATACTTTAACAATGAACTCTCATTGTTTGATACTCCGAGCTGTCAGTATTTTGTTCAGATAGAAATAGGGCGCTTTAGAATTGAGATGACTATTTGGAACAAAACCAGTTTCATTACAACCCTATTTGTAGGCCAGGTCTATATAGGAATGAAACAGGAAATAATAGATTATTTAACGGTGAAGTAGACTTTTCTGTAGACCTATATATTGGTAACGACGATATGCTAATAGCAGAAATGATTAACATATTGTGGTTTCCTAATAATATGATGTTGTAATATCATTGCGTTAACTTCTTAATTCCTATCCTAATGACGTCAATCAAAATTGTGTTAGACCAGAACTAAGCTACAAGTTTGCATTTTGTTGAAGTAATAGTAGCAAATAAATTCTCAATTTCAGTCATAATCCTACTATCCTACTAATATTATAAATGTGAAAGTTTGTGATGATGTTTGGATGTTTGTTACTCAAGCAGACCAGAACGGCCGAACGGATCTGGATGAAACTTAGCACAGAGATAGATTATAGTCTGGAATAGCACATAGGATACTTTTTATCTCGGAAAAATGTACCGTTCCCGTGGGATAGTTTCCAACATCCACGCAGGCGAAGCCGCTTGCAAAAGCTAGTAACTCATAAAGTCATAATCCTCTAATGCCATTACACAGTTTGGTTCAACCACACTATGAAAATCATTGTAGGTCTTAAAAGCAGTTATGAAGCATATTGCGATAGAACAATCATACTGAACAATGCTTAGGTGTCAGATAACAGAGGTAACTGCCCTATGGCACTACCCTATCCGACGGTGACATACCATACGCAAATTGGATAGGGCAACGTGCTTAGTCTGACTTTTCTATTCAAATCTACGACAAGATTTCCTTGCACAGAGGCTCTATGAGTTTCTGCAGACTCCACAACAAGAGAGATACTTAATATTATGAAGGAAAACGAACGAACGGTGAATGAAAATTAGTTAGAAATTAAACAAAAATGTTTGAGTATCTAAAGCAGGGATTCCCAAAAGGTCGATATCGGTTTCCCAGGGGTTCACATAAACGAAAACTGATTTTGGGGGTCGACGAGGTCTAAAAATCGACCCCTATTAATTAACACAAGTTCTTATTTGAAACTTTCAAGATACTGTATAAGTTGTGTTACGTGTACCAACTTGTTATAAGAATGACTAATATTTTATTAGGAAGTATCATTGTTATACTTAAAAAAAAAAAAATTCAAAATGATGTCAAGTTTACTCACTTAACCAACCACAAAGTTTTTAAATTGGTAAGTATTTTGTATCAATAGGAAAAAAAATGAGAGATAGGATTTTTAAAGTAATTTGGCTATGGGGGTCTGAGGTATCAGTTCCATATCGTCGTTGCGACTTTAAGACCTCTTATGTGTCACTTTTGGTAAAATCACTTTTTTACGCTAGCCGATTCTACATTTTGAAGCTCTATCGAATGCAAAAACTCTCATGAGTATACGACGTTTCAATCGTAATTTGCTTACAAACTTCAAGATCTCCAATGTCCTTGCTAATTAAAACTGATAGACGGTTTTTATCGATTTTCTCACAAAACTGATTTTTACACATAAGAGGTCTTAAAGTTACAACGACGATATATCCTAACTCAATGTTATATGCGAAAGTGAGTTTGTTTTTTACGCTTTCACGCTAAAACGGCTGAATGGATTTGGATGAAATTTGGCACATGGGTAGGCCATGACCTGGATTAGGACATAGGATATTTTTTATCCTGGTAGTACGTTACCATGGGATAATTTCCGACTTCACGCGGGCGAAGCTAGTCATCAATAATGTAACCCAAAATAATAATAATAATCACACCAACCAGCGGTTGTCATTGGTGCACTTGCATAGTACATACAAATATAATCGTCGGTTGATGCCTCCTCATTATTTAAAATTGTCTAAGTGGCCTCTACTAGTTGGCTTCGGCCCACGTAAGCCTTCCAAAAGTCCGGGACCCCAGGATCCCGAGATGTCAAAATAAAAACCTGCCAAGTGCGTATCGAACCACGCACAATGAAGGGTTCTGTAGTTGGGATGAATCTATCCCAAGAACAAACTTAAGACTGTAGTTGAAAAACATGTTTGTACGCACAATACTGAGAGATTTACCATGTTATTTCAAAACCACAGAATTCTTATAGGTTTTCCTGTAATCTGTGGGTTTAGAACTATTTTCTGTATTTTATTCAAAATTTTAGGCTCAGTAGTTTCGGAGACAAAGGGGGGAATGTTCAATTTTCGTCTATTTTCTTAAATAACTTTAAAAACGTTTATTTTAAAATTATATAAAAAATATATTTGAGACCCTCACAGTAAGCCCTTTCATTTGATATGTCACACGGTACAGTTTGAAAAACTTTCTTTTTTAATTTTCTTATTTGCCCCCCAAAATTGACCCCCATATTCAAAATTCATTTATTTGCGTTACACGTCCGTGTTTGGGTCATAAAAATTCATATGTGTACCAAATTTCAACTTAATCAGTCCATTAGATTAGGAGCAAATTGGCTGTGACAGACGGACAGACAGACACACGAGTGATCCTAGGTTAAGGGTTCCGTGCATTCCTTTTGAGGTACGGAAATAAATAGGCTTTAAATATAAGTTTTCTCCATGGGAGATATTACATATTTGGAAAAGTGCACGACTCGGGAACAACGTGGGATAATTTCCGACATCTACGCGGGGAAAGCTGCCGGCAAAATCTTGTCTATAATTAACCGAGCGAGCGAATTCTCTGCTTCAAGGGTGATAAAATTTTCTTTCATCTGTCAGTTTGTTGGTACTCCTTTACAGGTCATATTTTACAACGGATCTTGACGAAACTTGTTATACAGGTTTTACGACTTTATAGAATATTTTTGGTTGGAACGGTACCTACTTCCTCCAAAAAGGGGCAAAAAGGTTTAGCTGTTTAGAAAAGTGCACGACTCTATTTGGATTTAGAATAAAAATGTTTTGGTCCAAGTGATACAAAGCAACCAAAACTTTTTCGAGGTAAATCAACGCCCTTTTTTTTTCAAGATCAATATATCGGAACCTAGCAATATGACCATGAGCCTGATGACCATGAGCCTAGCAATACGACCATGAGCCTGATGCATTTGCGAAATTGGCTGTTCAAACATGTACTCACTCACTGTGTACCATTTGTAGGTCATAATCAAATCAATGAGTATTATCGAATGTAAGATTAAATTGAACTATTACACGCTGGCTAATGACAGTATCAAAGACAGCTGGAAAATTAAATTTGAATTCTTGGAAAGAATTGTTTTAAACGGAGAACTGTGGTAGGAAGACAATTATTATTTTATACGGTCTGTCATTTTGATCGTTTTACTTATCGTTATTATGTAGTAGGATAATTGTATTATTAGAAAAACGTATATTGAAAATTTTAAACATATACTATGTACTGTTTTTATGGTTTCCTCACAGATTTTCCGCGTAAATTATGATTTTCCAATATAATAGAGCTAATAAAAAGGGTACTACAGTACGACAATGGCAACGTTCAAAAGCTCTACTGTTTAACTTCGGAAAAACCGAAACATCTCAAATACATAAAATTGAAGTGTCTCTTTGTAATTTCAAAATAATAGCTTTTTACTAAATACTTATGAAAGTATATAGGTACGGTACTAATAACAAAAAAAAAACAGTTTTTAAAATTTTTGTCTGTCTTTCTGTCTGTTTGTTCCGGCTAATCTACAAAACACCTGGGCCGATTTTGACGGAACTTTCATTGGCCGATAGCTGATATTATAAGGAGTAACATACGCTACGTTTATTTTAGAAAAAGAATTAGGGTTCCGCGTAAAAAAAATATGACAACCCATGAAATTGTGAACAAAACGTCGTATTTGAAAAATTCTTTTTGCATTTGGTAGCCCAATTCTTGAGGATGGTTACAGGTTATTTAACATCACGCTACGTCCCTTAGCAGTCGAGCAAAAAGAAGCTAAGTAAGAGCGCAGGCGGGTGATGCAGCGCGCGGGTCGGGGGGGGGATCGAGGGAGTTTTATTAAAATGTGGCTTTTATTTTAGTATGTTGTGTATCTTACGACATCTACGCGAACGAAGTCGCGGGGAACAGCTAGTAGCAAATAAAATGTTACCATCGACCAATAGAAATTGATTTATATTCCCATCTAAATTAGTAGAAGTTCTGCGAACAGTACATCTCGCGATCACAAGCTTTTTTGAAACAAATAATGTATGTACCTACCACTAAACTTATTTAAAATGGGATATTTAACACATTTTTTGTTTTTAGACCATTTCAGACACCAATTTACATGGTCTTCACATGAAGTGACCAAGATTATGTCTGGACTTTATAAGAGACTGTGACCTCTGAGTTTGTTTCGGCCTTTCTTCTCAGACTAGTCAGATAGGAAACGCCGACCTCATCTAGTTTAAAAAAACACGAATGACTTGTAAAAGTGTTTGTACAAACCTACTTACAGAAATAAAATCATTTATCATTTAATAGCTTTAGTAGAGAAAATAACCATGTCAGTTCAAAATCCTATAATTAATATATATTATTTAAAAAAACCCGACTGCGGCTATAGGTAAAAAACTAAAAAGCATAAAGTACTACTTAATTACTAAGTCTAACAGTGGCGCCATCTAGTGATCTTACTGTAAAACTAACATTAATTTTAGTTTTAAAAAAATAGAATTTTCTAGATCGTTGTGATGAGAAGATGGTCCCAGGTGCTCCATCAATCCCTACCTTGTAGTTAAAGGGCCGATTCCACTGGTAGAAATCTAAAAGTGAGCAATTTACTGCATTTTGAAGAGCTATTCTGCTCATCACGCCGCACACCCTCATCAGATCTTCACCAAATTTTCATGAAACCAACTTAAAGTTACTTACGTAAAAGAACCGGATCTCATATGGCGGAGATATCCAGTAGCCCCTTTTTGCCCCTTTTTGGAGGAAGGAAGTACCTCTCTAATCAAAACTCCCCGACAACATAAAAATTCTATAAAGTCGTAAAACCTGTACACCAAGTTTCATCCAGATCGGTTGTATAATATGACCTGTAGAAGAGTACCAGCAAACTGACAGACAAAGCAAATTTTGCCAGACTTGAAGCAGAGACTCTTCGCTCGCTTCCCCGCGGCTTCGGCCGCGTGGAGGTCAGAAATTATCCCAAGGAATCGCACTATCGGGATAAAAAGTATCCTATGTCCTAATCCAGGTCATGGTCTACCCATGTACCAAATTTCATCCAAATCCGTTCAGCCGTTTTAGTGTGAAAGCGTAACAAACAAACTCACTTTCGCATTGAAATTATTAGTTAGGATTAGGGAGTGTTACCAGATACAAAATGTAGTAGGGTATGTGCGTATCCAAAGACCACAAAATGATATGAATTGATAGGACTTGGAGAACCTGTGCGAAGGCCAATCCTACTAGTTATTATCTAGAAAATGCTACAAAACAGTTGCATGTCGATGTAAACAGCTGTTTTTATTCTCACACTATTGTTAAAAATGTAACTCAAGCTGTGAAGTACGTTTCTAACTGCCCCTACGCTTAGGGCTTATGTTTACTTGAATGCTTTCATATCACAGAAAACTGTGGTTTTCTAAGAAGATTTAAAACTATCTCCAGATCTGAGAAAAATATAAACTCTTTTACCTATCATTTCATTTATATTCTCACAAGTTACTTATTTGTTTACAAATAGAATCCTTTACTTTACTTTTATTTTATTTATCTTAGACCATGTATTTACTTCAGATATCTGAAAATTATATGTGTAAAGTGAACCAAGATCTGCTTTGAATTAAAAACGGACAAGCATTAGACCCGAATGCTTCCTAACTTTAAAGTTGGCTATATTTACTACAAAATAAAATATTAATAAATTATGGTTAGAAACCATAAACTTCTGTTCTCAAAACCAATCGATACGCAAGACAAAGTATCTCAATTCATTAATTAACTAAACAAGATGAATGCACAAACAAAATTGCAAAAAAAAGTATTAGGAGCACAGAGCTATCGGAGAGCTTTGAGCAGATTAAATCGCAAAGGGGTCTCATTCTCATGCTGCTCGCGATAACAACATAGGCCATTTTCCATCTGCAGACACCGGGTCTACGTGCTATATGCAGCGCTCCATATCTCAGATTGAAATTCTTCAACCTGACGTTTAATCCGCATCAAGTAATATTTCCATCGATTTAGTTTAACAGATTAATCGTTTAGTCGTGACATAATTGTAACATTGTAATCTGAGTTCAACGTTAGCAAGATCGATTTCCCATATTCTATCGATTTGGTTATGGATAGATTTTGCCGAATAAAATATTATCTAACTCGTATTATTTAGGATTAATCTTCTATAAAAATCAATAAATATTTCAGATTCTTTTAAAGCTTAGCTGTTTCATTGCGTGAGCAACTTTGTTCGAATCCTACACCCACGTCTTGCACTGTAATTATAATATTATTTTTAACTTTTAACTGTTTGAACAAATAAGGTATAGTCAGGCTAAGAATATTGAACGCCAACTACATTCAATCATATTTTTATATTGTATAGTTTTAAAGTGATTTCATGCATCATGATAATGTTGATTTGCATTAGAGAATCTTATCGAATGACATGATAATGTCTGGGCATGACATCGGAATAGGCTGTTAGGACTAACATAGCGAATTACTCGTACCACCATTAACTTATCAATGTATTTCATTTATCGGAATTAACACCGTCAAAAAAGGACGAATACTTATATCAACACCAGGTTCTCATATAACGTAGGAGTTAACGCATAAAAATCGAAAAAGGCGACACTCAGTAGGTACAAGAATTCACACCATTCCGCAACATTGGAACACTGTGTGACACACAAGGGTAGGTGGAAAGCGCACGCCATACGCGTTTAACGCGCGGTCAGTGCACTGCCAGCTATTTTCTTTTTAGCGATAACGACAAGGCCACTTTAATAGCTTTGGGTACGGTAGTCCGTGACGTTTTTTTTATCAACTGCCTAGTTTGCGAATTAGGTTCCACATTCAGAAAGGCATGTAACTTTGATTGGATACGAGAAAATACATTGTGTTATGATCGCGACTTTATCCATGAAGGTTTAGGTAAGTAAGAAGTTAATAACTTTTGTTAACCATCAGTACACTTATACTGCAAGGCTTTCATGTAGTGTATAGCCTATTGGATTATATCAGGCGCAATACAATCCCTAGATGAATTAAAAATACATACAACTCCACCACGTAAGTTAATTCGAAGACGAATTCAAATAAGAGTGAAATGTATTCCATTCAAAACAAAAAGGAGTCAAGTAGGCACGAAATGTTTCGGCACGGCACTTCTACGCAAGTTCTACGCATAATATCCTAGATCATAAGCTTGTCATTAAATTATCGTATGTATACTTAATAAAACTTGCAAGAAGTACCTACAGGTGCGAGGGTGTCTTAAATGTCAAGTAGTTACAGCGATCATTGACTTGATCGTATCTGCTGGCCATAAGGGAACAGAGGTGTGAAGGTGATATAATTTGTAAAATTATTAATGAAATATAATATTTTTGTTATTTTCTCAGCAAAGGAATGCGTAAGGATCATGAATGAAGAATAAAAGTGTTTTTCTTCTGTTTTTACATGCGTTTGCTTTAGATCCGACCAAGATTTAACAAGACTATCAATCGTCATCTTGGTAGTGTCGATGATTCCTTTAATAGATAAGCTTCAACTAGAACACGCAACAACAGTGTTAGCAATTCCAAATATGTTAATTCGTGGTCTTTGAATACGCACATACCTAAATTTTTATTAATAGTTTTATATTCTGTTTCTATATCTTAATTGCTCGAGAGGTTACGCGTTGGTGTGAGAGGCGGCCGACCGGCCCTTACACGTTATCCCGGCTAGTCGAATGTGAGGGGCTCATTACCCGAGTAACGGTCCCCACGCTCATTGTCCTACCCATCGGTTCGTTCCTTTTTTCATAAATATACTAATTACATGCCTGTGGAGGTTTGCGGTATAAAGGGTACGCGGAAAGAGATGATGGCTGTGTTTACGCTAGTTTAGTCGGCGATGTAGGCTTAATAGGTATTGTGCTTAGCAATGTGGTGCGTTGCCGTGGAATGCGAACCTGGTCCTTTGATACGACTGTTATGAATATTGCGATTGTTGTTACTTCATTCACGGGGTATACAATTCTTTGGATGGAAAAGCCCGGTTTTACACATAGGCTCTTTAGATAACTTGTATCAATGAGTATTTGGGATTCTTCATGGGTGGTGGTAGTAGCATGAATATAAAAGCGGATTGTCCTCGGCGAGCGCCAAACTATTAAGTTTGGCGCAAGTAAGTAGGTAACTACGTATAAATCGACTGTAATATTCGATAATAACAATATGAGAGCCTACCTTTATTGTAAAATAAGCAGTAAAGACGCAAACCTAAAAAGTAGGCGTAGTTTCGTGAAAACTCTATTGTTTTTCCTAAGTGAAGTAAGAAAATATACGAAAAGGTAATAAAAAAGTTTCACAGTTACTAGAGCAACATAACACGGCGGGTAGTGTTATCAGCGAAGTAAGGACCGTGAACGATTTGATTAGTTCGACGCGCGCTTGCACTCCAAAATTACTTTCAAACTTCGCTGCGTTCTACACATTGAGAAGTTCTGTACGTTCTGTACAAGTCTGCAAGCCTGGTATCTTTAGGTTAAATTATATGAGATCAGGTAACCCTAGTACGTAATAGAGAATACATAATTAGAGTTTGGTACAAAAACTAACTTCCAAGTGTATTGCGAGATGCTGCTGAAAACGTTTACCACAGACTCCAAGATTTGCATGAAGTTGATAAGAAGCAATCCTGTTTGATATTTACAACAACATCAAACAGTAAAACTAAGAATTAAATAAAGATGATAAAAACTAACAGCGTCGGATAAAAATAGTAGGAAATTACAAAGAACAATCTAAGAATCGGTACATAAGTGTCAGTTGGGCTAATAAATTCACTAAAACAATGCCTTGTCTTTTCAAACTGGCGTGACAAAGGAAACTTAGCGACACGAACCAACGATGGACTAATTGCATTTTTTGCTGTCACCATGTACTAATGCCAAGGCTTACTTACTCATCAAGTTCCTATGTCCATTCCTGACGGTCTATGCAAACCTGCATTCGTGCAAAAACTAGTATGTCAAGATGATAAAACTTCGCGCGCTGAACGTCTGATTGCAACTTTTTTTATGGAAAAATTGTAACGCAAAGGAAGCACAATGGGTTACCAACCTATATGTTGCACGGTAGTAATTTTTTTATGATTCGAATCTGTGATATTTGATAGTTGGAGTTCGTGTTTCGCGAGTAAGTTGTGTGCGGGCGCGGCGCGCGTGTTCGCCCCTCGGAGTTACAACGCACACTGGTCCGTCAGTTCGTGGACGAGGTGCGTTCGCTCCGTGTCCGGCCGGCCCCCATCGCCCCCTGTCCCCCATACCGAAATGCATCAATGACACTCGAAACACACGCACATTCTGAACGCAGTGGGGACAATCGATAGGTAAAAAATGTTTTTCAATTTTATGTTAGGTGCCCAGGCATGGTAACTCCGTGATGAACACATCAAGCCGGTACAGCCAGTTCACTCATGATATTCTGAAGTTATTTACAGAAAGAACCATTTATTATTTTTTATTTTTTTTGTCATATCGAACCATGATTGTGGCATAAAAAGCTACATGGCATACACAAATTTTAATTCATTTTCACCTTTCCTTCACCCAAACTTAGAGGCAAACTTTTGGTCACGATACGGAAAGACGCGGACATTATAAACTGTGATAGGTTTAGTAGAATATCAATTTAATAATAAACAAGACTAAAGTACTACATAACTAGAAAATAGATTTCATGAACATAGAATCACTTACTAAGAACTTAATAGAAACAACATCCTTGACTGTAGGCTACACGATCTTGTTTGATCCTAACCTCAAGCTTCGTCTTAATTAGGTAAATTAATTTAACCAATGTTGCATGACTATAAACTGATAATGATGATGTAATTATACAATCAATTCGCACACATGCACAATGACACTCGGGTATATACTACAGAATCGATACATACATACATACATGCAAATAAAGGCAGCATGTGTGTATATTACGTATATATGGGAATGAGGCACCAGGCACTCATGAAACACGAAGCGATACGTGTATATGTTATAATATGCGGGCGTTTAAATGGCGGAAAAGGATTGCAGAATTTGCAGAGTACTGACCCAGTGTTTTGCTAATAAGTACTTTGTCTTTATAGAGGAATTGGATCTACCGAATTCGTTGTTGTATTCTTTTCTATCTCCTTGTTTTTTCTGTAACCTTTATACACTCATGGAATTCAGTCATGTATCTATCCGTCGCCCAGACATTTCTTAAGAACTTGGACTTCAATGTCGTTTTACAAAGTCTTCTCGACTAATGAAGGTCGAAGTTAAGTTGTAATCTATAAAGAACTAACAATATTCTATATTAAAAGAGATTGCAGAGATTCTTTACTTTTTCTCAAAATTACACATATTTCAAGAAAAAGTTCTAGATCTTAATACTCCTCAATACTTTGAGGCTATATCAAACATATAGCAATAACTAGCGAAGATAGTATGACCCGAACAAGTCGGTGTGTAGGGCAAGATGCATCGTGTATAGATACGTATGTCGAGCATAGCTGTATACAGTCGCAGCTACCTCAGGGAATTTCGACAATTTGCGTAACAGCTAAATGCTAAGTTAGAATTTATCCTTTTGGAATTATTTAGGAAAATTAATCTTTTTTGGTGACTTTTGCAGACGAAAATGAAATGAAACTTTAAAATGAGGCTGTAGACGACTGAAAATTTACAGATACTGTTCTAATGACAGCACTTGGTGAATATACTGCTGATGACAGTGTTGCAATTGAAAGTTTTGAAGATGATATTTTCGATATTTTTTAGTTTTTAATTGACTTACGGACGTCCGCACCAAATGACGTGATAATGAGCCCGAAACTACAAAGAGGAGTTTAATAAAAAAAGATTTCCAACAAAAAAAAAGGCTGTACTGATAAAAGGTGTCTGGGGGCACGGAAGTGTCCCCGCCAAGTCGAGCAATACAAAGGCACGGCCGTACCATCCCTTTCTCGGAGACATTCGGGCCATTTTCGACCGCCTGTAAATTCGTTGTGGAAAAAACTAGAAGCCTAAATTTTCAGTGACCAAGAGGGCATTAAGTACATCTATAGATAGACATATTTCCAAATTACATTGAATTTGAACTAGTAGTTTAAGAATTATTGCAAGTCAAAGTTCCTTAATTTTGTCACTGACTCACTGATCATCAAAATTCTAAAGTACTTCTAACAGACCCACAAACTCCACATTTTGAACACAGTTATTGTATAGCCTAGCAAGGAAAAACTCTGACATTCCGAATTTTTAGTCCCGTTTTCTAGATATACAAACTGAATAAGTAACTTTGTAATCCTATATAAATTGTATGTAATTACAAATTTACTTTTACAGTTCTCAAATAGACTTCATTTAAATTGATGAAATAGGTAATTAGCACTATTAAAAACTTCCACCTTATCGCAGATAAAAAAAAAAATCTTTATTTATACAAAAACCTTAAACAATGCTTAAATACTAGGTCGCATGAATTTCTGTGAATAAAGGTCATACAGATAGAGTAAACCACAGAAAAGAAAAAACGGAAGACTACCTACAAAAAGAAATGAGATCCCATCAAAAACATAACATGTACAAAAATGCCAAGTCTCGCAACGCAGTTTGTCTGCCGTAAAACGTTGTAAAATCGAATGTACTTAAACTAAGTCGGTTAATTCAGTACCTATCAATGGGAGCAGCTATCCAACCACTTTGTCATAAATTGATACCTTGTTAGTTAGCTAACAACATTTTATAGTACCGTCTGACTGTTTTGTTCGTCTGAACGTAAGAAAACTTGAATTTCGCGGGCTACCCTGCCCTGACGCTTCCCCCTTAAACGTCAACGTTTAATGATATGTCAGTCAACTTTTGGCCATATCATTAATCCTCCTGGTGCCCCGGATTGTAAAAATTTAAAGATATCATATCAGCCAAATTCGTGACGAAAGCAACCGACATTCCAAGCTGACCACTGGGCATATCGCAAAGTAATTGCATTTCACGCCGCTAGTGGCACCCCGACCAAATGGGTTAGGTTAGGTTAGAACCGTGACCAACCGCGCGTGAAACGAACGAGCGAAGCGAGCGGTGCCGCGGTAGCGGCTTGGTTACTTGGCTATTGAGTATTTCTAGGAGTCTTAGGACCCTAAAATAGGAATTATTCTAGTAGGAATAGATGCACAATAAAAACAAAGCGACATCATGATCACTAATATTTGGCCACATCATGAAGTAGTCGTGCGTTTAACGGTCCATATCGTCACACGTTGAGTATTCAGTGATCTGGCCAGATCACATCATGATATGACCAGCGGTCGATGTTCTATTTCATGAAATACCACCATTTCATAAATGGTCGAACAATTCATGAAATGATCAATTCTGATGAATGATCTGTCTTCGACATATTCATGGAGTGACACCTTTTATATTGCATCTTATAATTTGGTCCTTATTCCTTTGCAGCCTGTTACTGTTCAGTGGTACCCAACTACCCACCATTTAATCGCTCAATTTGAGAGGCATATTTTCTGCTGTAGGCTGAAATCGCACATTGCTGTATGGATGGTCCCCTCAGAGAGAAGACATACATACAGCAATGTGTGATTGGAAAGGACCTCTCTTCTGCCAAGTTGTGACTTGATGAATTTCGCTATTGGCTCATTCGATTTTAGCTGTTTACTTATTTCGTGAAAGCCAGCAGTTGGATTTTAAAATTCGAAGCCCCACTTTCGATTATTTCTATGGTCTATTTTTTAATCTCGGAGACTAAATTAACAAGTGAAAATGTTAAAATGACCTTTATGATAATGTAATGTAAGCCAGTTTGACATTTGCACTTGTCAATTTAGTCTCCGAGATTAAAAAATGCACCATAGATTCCAATGACAAACATCATGTAAGTTAAACTAGGCGGTGCACCTTCTTCGCACGGTTTTGACATTAATGTATTATGCTTATACCTTTCGGAATAAATTCTCTAAACGATAGTTAAATCAGCATCAAAATCGCTTGAGTAGTTTAGAAGAATAATGCGGTCATACGCGTGTCGGACTACGCACAATGAAAAGTTCCGTAGTTGGGATGAATCCCAAGAACAAACTTAACATTGTAGTTGAAAAACGTGTTCTCCCATACATTCCAACTGCAAATGTAAGTTTGTACGCACAATATTGAGAGATTTACCATGTTGTTTTAAGACCTTAATTTATAATATGTATGGATACAGATTGAAAAGACGAAACTCGGTAGTAGCTGAAGTGGTTATTAAAGATTGTCAATGATTATGTTCACTATATTCTTGCTGGCTTGCTTACTAGTATAAAAAAACCTTCCTACTATATTAAATTCTTGCCTTGCCGTTGCTTGTCATCTAAATCGTCACCTAAGCGTTACCAAGACAGCATATTGGAATTTATGTGGCGTCACGTAGCCCGTCACACACCTGCACCCGTCACATACATCGTTTGTCAAAATAAGACGAGTAGTTTAGGAGTTATGTGGAAACAGATAAACATACATACATAGCCTGTTAAAATCATAACCCTCCTTTGACAGAGCCGTATTCGGGTAAAAATAACTTCCTAAGTATTCTTGCCTGCCCGTTGCACAAACATGTAAATTGTCACTTAAGCGATACCAGGATAGCATAGCTTAGTGTACCGTAGCTAAATTTGGGAGACGGCGACTGTCTGCGACACTGGTCTCAAGCCTAAATTCAGGTATAGACATTTCACAGTTATACATCTTTGCTATTAATAGCTAAGACGTGTATAGTCGTTGATCTATGTTAAAGCAGGTTGGGATCGGATGGTAAATGAAATAATTGGAAACTTAAATACAAACAGAGAGAAATGAATAATGGCAAAAGTTAGCAACAATGGATGGAGCTTTTGGGACAGCTTATGAGATTTAAATACGGTCATTAATCAATAATTACATTTTTGAATACGATTCTGCTTTTACCTATACATTTATGTATACTAGGTAGAGGTTAAATGTTCCGAAATAACAGTATCCATATCTTGAACTTCCAAAAGATATATTGAAGATATCTTTTAAATCTTCACAAAAACAAACGAGGCTAATGCCCATTACATCATAAACACGAGGTTTAATTTTTTTCAATATCAAACCTAATTTAGGACTAAGCAATATCATACTGTTTACAAGTGACCTAATTTGCAGTTTACCCACAACGCACACATAGCTAACCAATCATAATAATTAACTACTAAACAGGTACATATAAGGACTGCTAAGGTTCGCGCCATACAACCTATTATACATCCTTAAGGGAGGACCTTTAGGTCTAGTTTGGAGTGGTCGTTTACTATAATGTGCGACAGTAGCGATTAGGCATAGCGGGACGAAGACATGCGAATGTATGAAGGTCTCGAGTCATTTGCCGGGCCTAGTGTCCACGGCTTTATAACTGCCCATAGAATGTTATCATCATCATCAGCTTTTCTCTTAGACTTCCTTTTACTTGTGCGAGCCTAGTAACCCTTATTTTGGTAGTATACAAGATCATTCATTTATTTGTACGAGACATGGGTGTTAAAAAATTAACTCTACAAACTTGAAGTGCTTTAGGGCCGGTTTTTTGATTAGTAGTTAACTCAACCAATGGTTAAACGTAGTAACTAATGGTTGAATTTTGGCTAAATGTGAAAGGTTGAGTTATGCCATTAGTAACTGCTAACATGAATACATTAATGTTTAGCCTTTCACATTTAGCCAAAATTCAACCATTAGTTACTATGTTTAACCATTGGTTGAGTTAACTACGGATCAAAGAACCGGCCCTTAGACCATCGAACTGAATAACTTTTACTATTGGACCAACTTTGAAATCGCAAAAAGAAATCAGCTGTTCCATACTAAAGTCTTATACCTACCGTTCTAAACTATATGCATCAGCCGTTTTTTTTCGCGATTACAAAGTTGGTCCAACAATAAAAGTTATTCAGTTCGATGGTCTAAAGCACTCTGTATAGTTTGTAGAGTTAATTTTTTAACACCTTATACGGGAAAAGATGGTTAAATTGTGGTATGTGATAGCTGAATATACGGTGTATCGACCCCGTAAGGTCGAATCACTATTATGACACACATATGCAATGCAAGGTGTAGACCTATAATTATGCTTTGCGTACTGTCTATTATCGAATCAAACCTAAAGGAACCGTGTTTTTTTCAAGTACCTCCATGACAAAACATGTGTATGTCGAAAGTTCTGTAAAATTTCATCAAACATTTAAAAATCATACTGGCACAATCTTTTGTCACGGTGGTTAGCGGTGCAGTGCAAAAGCAGTAGGTACACGAAACAATTTTTTACATAATTACAGCATGAGACCACAAGTAAAACTGCAAAACATTAAAAGAGACGAAGAAAAATAGGTGTTAAACACCGATCAATCCAAAATCTATGCAACAGATTAACCGTGTAGGATGAACAGAATCAAACAAAGTGAAGAACACTAGTCGAAAAGCGAGCCAAAAAGCAAAGGCTGCGATATTTTTATCGGCTACTCTGCTACCCGGCTTCACACCGCCATAGATTGTAGAGTTGGACTGACAGTTCAGTAACTTAAAAATGTGCAAGTACAGGTACCTACTTTTATTGTTGTTTCTTTTCTTAATTGGCAATGCTTTTTAGCAATAAGGCCCGTCTTCACTAAGACTAAGCGACACTTAAATGAAATCCTGAATAAAAGCGCGCTGCTGGATTTTCATCACTCGGCTCAGCGCCAAAAGTTGAAAATCCAACAGGGCGCTTTTATTTATGTATTAACTTAGGTGTCGCATAGTGTTAGCCATCATGCAATAAATAATCTTAACTTATCAATGTACTTCAGAATATGCATTCTACACTGATAATATTTTCAGATGACTGCTACCACTTTGCTAGAGAAATTTCTTAGTCGTTTTAGACAAGTACTCACAAGGCCACAAGGGTCGTTCTTACTGCAGTCAATCTGCAACCAGCAACTGGCCAAGTATCCATTAGCCAAAGCGGACCAAAGGACGGCAATGCTAAGTAGGGGCGGGCGCCAAAATAGAAGATAAACTCAAAAGAAAACAGAGCACTGCAGATATTGTTCTAGGAATAGAAACAGTGCAGCAGTGGAATGTCTTTCATACCAACATTATTAAATAATATTTCAAAGCATGACTACTAGAGTTCTCTGAAATGTAAACATATTTTACGAAGACCCTCCCTGGTTCAACATTATTATTGTTATCCTCGATTTTATATGGAAAGGTCAAGCTGTCAACCTCCAGACAAAAAAAATTGAACGCCGCCCTACAAACAGGGGTACTAGGGTGACATAACCGCTGTGGCAGTTAATTAGTACCGGAGGGCGCGGCGCGACAGGCGCGGGCGCGGGCGCGGCGCGTTTAGAGGAAATTGTCGTTTTTATACGGCTTCCACCCCCCTTACTCCACCACCCGGGCCCTCCGACATTCGAATAATGAAACAACATAGTTACCTTCATCTTATAAGCACATGTCGCCCCGGTAATAAAGAGAAATTAATATCTTGAGGCCAGGATCTTGCCTCCCCCACGTTTCGGTCCGAAAACAAAACAGGATGACAACACTAAGCGTACGAGGCTTGGATGCATCGCAATTTTAACAGCAAAGAAAAGCGAAACTGTCCCTGAAGGAACGAATTATGGCAGTTTCGATCCATAACTGATCCTTTATAAAAATAATTCGGGTGTGGTTTTCTAACACACCTATTTAATCTTAGGCTCATTTTCACCACACATCACTAAAAGCGTTTAACGCTAAACGAGTTTAAAACATAATTCTGTCTCTGTCATCTACAAACGATTGGTGAAAATGAGCCTTAATCACGTAAAACCGTCCGTTCAATTTTCAAAACGAATCAATTAAATTGTTTTCTGACAACAAATAATACAGGCTGTTGCTGAAACCATTCCTCGCTTCTGAGAAACGTCTGAAGAATGATTGAATTGAATGAGTGAAACAGTTACATGGAGGATCGTTCCCTTTTTGTATTCAGAACCTACTGAAGTTGAAGTGGAATGCGAACGAATTAGTTCTATCCCGTGATAATAAACAAGGCAACAAATGTAACAAAAAGCTTACGTTTCCTGCGCATTTTTTCTCGGCTAATTTCCGTTTATTACTGAGAGCCTTCAACGTTTTATTGACCGTTCGAAACGCCAGACTAATAAATGAACGAAGCCATCGTCTAAACATTGTATATAAGTACCGAGGCACCATAGCCACATCAGATATAGTCTCGTTCCGTCGGCATAATGCGACCGCCGCCGCCGGCCCCGCTCGTAACACTCCAGCACAGCTAAAACCGGGCGATTCGGTTTTATACACACCCCCTATAAAAGCAAAAGGACCGGGTATGGTCCCGGGATAAGTGGGGGGCCTGTATCTTTATATCTGCCCCCCTGCGGCCCCCACTAGGGCATTATGACCGGGGGGTTCTTTGGACAGCTAAAAGAAATATCCGGTTGCCTTACCCGGCCAGTGGCGAGCAGCCGGTAATTCTTCTTCCAGTATTACTTTGCTTATTTACGAAGTAGTTAATCGCACCTCCCGCGGGTTGCTGGAAGCCTAGTAACCTCAAGATATTCTGATCAAGTAAACAAAGAAAATTAATACCTGATATAAAAGGAAAACTTTATGTTTGTGCGCACTCGATCTTGTAAAAGTATTGGTCCTAAGGTCTGGTCTAAAATTTTAGAAATAACAACGATGGTCGAACGAACAAATGGTCCTTACCATTGTTTGCAGTATTCTAAGCATCTGTAAGCAAAACTGCTCTAATCCATAATATTCAAAATTAAAATTACCAATATTCATTAAGAGTAAAGCCAATCTTAAGCTCGGGGGATCGTAAACCGAAGATAGCTTTGCTTTCGCGCCCCTGGGCTGAAGGCATTTCCAAAATAATAAAAAACCCTTTCCCTTTCAGCTGCCGTTTACGGCCGACCATAAAACTCCTTTAATATCTCATTATAAATTATATAAACTAAGTAGCGTTTAGTACTAAAACCTCGATTCTTCCTGGTTTGAGCCTACAGAAATGTTAAATACAAGTTCTCAAACTAAGTTTTTCTTTTAAGCAAGTGTTCAAAATAAGTCTGTAAGAATTATACAAACTATCTTAGAATACCTACTTATTGTTTTACTGAATAAACAATAACTACTATACTATATATATTTTATACTAGTCACAAAAATAGAACTTGAATTTATGGAACAATTAATTGATCCGACTAGGGTTGCAGTGCGAGCGAGAACGGTTACGAGCGTAAGAACCAAAGTTCGCATCTTAGTTCATTTTGTCATGAGTCGAAATTTGTTATCACGCCCTTCTAAACAGTGTATTTTCGTATATAAACAGCATATTTTCGATTTCTTATTAATTGTGATTTCGATTTTAACCAAAACAAAATTTTTTTATCGAGTTTTTAAGGGCATTATTTCGTATGAAGAACGAAAGATATTAGACGCACATAGCAATCACCTGAAAATCATTATCTTTCCTGTACATAAAATTATTATCTAAACCTTCCATAATCTTAGGCACTTGTCTTCAATTAAAACTGTCTTCAATTAATATTTTATAACAAAAAAATATGGAATGAAACTAGATTACAATTAAAGTAACATATCTTTTTAATCTGTACAATTAAGTTAATTAAGAGTCTTGTTGATTGAGATAAGGTTTTCTTATAATTAATATGTATTCATAAGCTTGAAACTAAATTAAAGTCCGATGTCATGACAAGAATTAACACCATGTTATCTCTATTTATATAATTTGTGATATGTATTAAAACTATTCCTGATGTTATAAAGACGTAAGTAGCTATTAGGGAAAATAAAATGCTAAGCTTAATAGCAAAAGATATAATTCCCCAAACCATGCAACGGTAACAAAAACTAAATTACTGAAAGAGCCCTTAAAACAAAACATTGCGTTCAACTCCGCACCTACTGAAAATCACGGCCAGAAATAAACGGTACGCCTAGTTCCCGCCGATCACGCAATACTATCCTTGTTTGTATCTCTTATATCTCCTGCTACCCTGGTAATTTCGTGATTCTATGCGCCTAGTAATTTATATACAGCCTTGCGCCTGGTAGGCTATATGTTTTAATTACACCTCCTTTTTGTTCTGTTATACTGGTATAGTAAATTGAAAATAACTCCTGGTCTATGGAAATTATAGAGAATTAATAATACTAATTGCATTTGTTCTGTCATAGCAATAAAAACGCAGGCAACTGCATAAAATTACTACGTATGATAAATTGTTTCTTTTTTTAATGAAAATATTCCATCATTACATGAAGCTAATTTCGAAAGTTATTTCGTTAAACCCCCAATCCTGCCTATGATACACGCTGATTACAAATTAGGTTATAGTAGGTAATTTCACGCAGACGGCTGAAAACTATGGAAATAAGTTTATGGTCCTCGAGTCTGAGATTAACAAATTGCTAACTTTTTAGAAACTTCTGGTTATTAAAAACCAAAATTTATTAAAATGCTTACCTATTAAATGAACCGCTTTTAATTCAAAAACAAGAAAGTTAAAAATATTTAAGACGCACGTTGATGTCTTTTATTTGGCACTCTTGAGAACATTCGTTTCCGTTAATCCGCACGTGTAGTTTGCATTTTCTTTTCGTCGTAATTTTTGTTTTGTTATTCTTTGTTTGATTCATACATGAATTGTAAATAAATATATTATAGGCATAGGTATTTTATGGGTTTCGAAAATGTAATATTATTAACTGATTACGACAAATCAAAAAAAAGTCGGCACGTATTGTGTAGGCCGGCCGGTATGCGGCACCTACAAATAAATGAAAGAAGGATTACAGGAGGAAATAATTTTTCCCAGCGAAAGTTTTAACGTACGAATTTATAAAAAAAAAATCAGCTTTCCCAATCTACCCCGCATCTGAAAAATTCGAAAACAAACCTCCCAACGTACCAGGAGACCAGAAAATTTTCAAAGATATCGCCAACTCGTAATCGGGGACGTGGGCCAACTTGAATTTTGGGGTTTTCCCGCTAAAGTTCGGCTCAAAGACGTCCTCAAAGCCCCGCTGTGGGTGGGCCGGGTACTAGGGTGGCATAGCAGGGTGGAGGTTTTGGGGTATCAAAGTTTACCCCCGTGGCGCGCGGAGGCTATACTTCGTGAGGAGGGAACTGCCTCGGCTACTTTGTTCGCCTTTTGGCTCGTGACAGTGGCACTTAAGGGAGCTACACACGGTCGCAGCGCTATATTAAAGTAGTATAATCCTTAGTAAGTTGGTGGCGCGCTTACTGACTTGGCAAAGTTCGTTTGTAATCTCAGAGTCGAAATGTCAAACGTATATAATACGAGGCCACCGAATTAAATTGATCCTGTCGTGTTTGTCTGGTAACGACATGACACAATCGGTTACAGCATACCCAGGAGATGTTTGTCCTTTATTCGGTACAAAGTAAATAGTAACTAACTTGTAAATAATAAGTATCACTGAACCAAATGTTATTCAGCCTACCTATATTTTTTATGCTACCTTTTTCTTCTTCTTTTTTTTACTACCGACTCCCGTACCAAAGGACCAGCCGATCTCACTTCATAATTTTATCACTATACTAACTACATAATATGAACACGTTCAAAAGGTTTAACGCAAACTAAACTTTACTTACGCTCACTTGTCTTCCTGAGTTTACAAATTTCCCGCTTTAATCCACTTTCCTGAAAGGAATTGCACCCTAATTCCATAACGCGCTCACAATTGCAATGGCTTTCATTTTGACGGTTCAACAATGTTCATTGCTTCGTTCCTTCGCAACTAAATCAACGCCATTGCGAGTGAGAATTTAGTATTATAGTTCCTCAAATTACAAAATGAAAATGACTTGATGACTGACACATTATATACGTTCTGTATGGGTATGTATACCATGTGTCACAAATGATGTCAAATACCGTTGCCAAGCATATTATAACTTACACGATAATGTCTGTGACCAAACTTTCTATGCTGAAAAAAACTAAGGTCGCCCTCACCTGAACGCAGTCACCTCGACAAAATATAGGTATAAAACTGTATGTAGGAGCGTAATACTTTTGATTCGTATTAGTGTCTAAACATAATTCGAAAATAATCACCCCTAATATTTCACATATCGATAACAAATAAATCGATACTGGAACAACACTCTAGAGTAATCATTTTTCTCAATCATCTTTTTCAAATTAATCCTTTTGTTTGTTTGAAAATTAATTTACAAAAGCATAACCCTCTTATAAAAGTTAATGTTGTCAGCATGTCACAATTCACAGCTGAGCAAAGGGCACCCCTATGATGTCAACAAATCATTAGTGTTGTAAAATAAACATCGATACATTATTATGGTGTCGGCAATTACTTCGAAATCAAAACATAAAAATGAATGGGTGTAAAGGGTGATGTTTGTACCTTTATTTATTTTGTTTTCGAGAAGGTTTTACAGCCAAAAAGGGATAAGCGACATATTTTGCGAAATCGATTTGTATATACGATTAGATTCGTCTCTTTTTTCTGCGTCTATATCGATATACAAGTCGATTTCGCAAAAAAATGTCGCTTATTCCTTTTTGGCTGTTAGGCATCGATATGTTACTAGCTTTTGCCCACGGCTTCGCTCGCGTTAATTTCGAATAGCAGTTTAGGACGTGAAAAGGTATCAAGCAAACAAACTTACTTTCGCAGCTATAATATTATAGTTAGGAGGATGAAAAACCGGTCTATCGACACTCTTCGACTCACAAAATGTGTTAGGAACTTAATTTAAAAAAAAAACCCTAAACACACTACTAAAGTTTCTATAATAATATAATTCAATCATGATTCGAAAGACACGTCGCGCCATCTATTATCATAAGAACGCTATTGTTGTTTTCCTCGGGAACAGTACTTATTTTCGGAATGAAAGGTACCCTATGTCCGTTTCCGTACACCTGAGAACTTATATATATGCAAAATTTCAGGATGATCGGTTCAGTGGTTTAGGCATGAAAAGGTAACAAACAAACAAACTTACTTTCGCATTAATAATATTTAAAAAAAAATAGTTTGAAATGCCCTAATGTATAGGCTTAAAATAAGTCAGTAATTTTATAGCTCCTAAGTGAAAGCGTATGGTTAGTCTCAAATAGCGTAACTGTAATATAATGGTTTAGTTTTAGTTTTCTATGTGTACTGTTTATTAAATAAATATGGCTTCTATAGTCATTGTACTCTTTGCAAAGAATCTTAAGCGGCAATGGTTCAACAGTGAAACACAGACCGACGAGCAGCCTTTAGTTCGATTCCGATGCGTATACATTATTTACGAAAAGTGTACTCCTAGTACGAGCGGGTTTAAAACTAAGAAATACTAACTAGGTGAAGGAAAGCCATGGTGATTTCGTGAACAGGGAAGCCGAGAGCCTTGATACTTAATAAACAAAACAATGACAAGATAAGGAAACAAGACCAATTAGTTTAATTATGGAAGCTCTACTACAAACGTAACCACATTAAGAGTTTCCTGTCTTCTGCTTATGCCCACATTTTTGACGCGGGAATCGAACCCGTAAGCAAAGAAGACAGTGCCACTTCACCCTCGTGGTTTAATTTCCAATGACACGTCACAATTCACATCAGTGAAGCGAGAACCCCCGTAGCGTGTTCGCTTTTCAAACTCTTGAAGGAATTATTAAGCAATGACCATACACCGTCTTGGTTTACTGTGCACCTGGTACCGTTAGGTAATACTATTGGTATATTTAAAGGTATGGAACCCGCTGACTTGAATAGAGAGAAACTGTGAAAAATCAGAATGAAAACGTTTTGGAAAATTGGAACTTGTGTTCTTATGTATGGCTGATGCAAATTTCTTTTAAAAGCTCAACAGGTTGGTTTCATTGAGGATGTGTTAAAATGTAAATAGAGATGTACTTCTTTTAGTCTTTTGTTGTTACATTGGGTTGTATGTATGCTGACATCAAAAGAGGATACTTATGAACGAAATTAAACCTAACACCATAGTACATAGTTAGTAGTGAAAATTCAAACGACCGTCCCCAGCGTCCCTCACTAAGAGAAATCTGAAACTTTTATATAATATAACGACGAAACAACGCGGCCTAAACCTACAAAGGTCAACAAGGGCCTGAAAAGGGAATATGTAGGTCCCTAACTCGTGAGAAAGGCCTCAAAGGGTCTGACCGACCCTAAAAAAGTATATAACCCAAGCGGTAGGTACCAGGGTTCCATATAAGCGAGGCATCTTCCTTCTGTGCCTCCGAGCCAGGGAAATGTTAAGAAGGGTCCGGGAGGGACAGGAAGCCCCCTCCCCATCCGGTGGGGTAGGGGGTGCGTTGGGGAAAAAATTCTGTCGAGAGGACCGTGTACCCTTGGCTCGACCCGGCGCCGCCGTCTGCGCCCGTAATTAGTGATGCGGCGTGACTCGGGCTGGTGCTGTGTCGATAATATCGAGTCGATATTTTTTGTGAAATTATTGTATGAAAGAAGATTTGACGCTGAATTTTTAATAAATTCGAGCTGAGAACTTTCTAGAATTATTTGTCTCAGATCTTTTATGAATAGTTTGTCCTGACAGTACTGAGTTACTGATCTTAGGCACTTTATATCTTCAGACTAAAATTATAATTTCCATGAGTCGAGACAATAACTGAAATGATTGAAACGCAACAGTACGTGCATAATGAGGTATGAACGTGTGAAAACTCATATAACAGGTAGTATATTGTACATTTCTAATGAATTATTATTTCTAATGAGTTATTCCAATTTCCAATGTATTATGAATTGCAGATTCACATATATTACGTATTCTGAGGCGGTATCTTTATTAGATTTTACTACAATTTTAGTGTCTGACATATCTAGGGACCATGCGGTCCCGGACCTCTGGTAGGCGTATGAGGGGCCGAAGCCAACTCGCAGAGGCCCGTTAGACAATTTTAAATGAGGAGGCACCAACCGACGATTATCCCTATATGCACTATGCAAGTTCACCCAAGGACAACCCCCGGTTGGTGCAGGACTATTATAAAACGTGGAAACAAAACATATTGGGCTATGGGTTTGGGTGGCTAAAGTGGATTGGGTAACTTGAACTATGGAAGAACTATGTCCCCTGCCTGACCAATGTTATATAATTATACACGGATAAAATGGAAGAGGGTGGCTTGCACACTCATTAATGGGCGTTTACTACAATAATTATTATTGTAGTAATAATAGTATTTAATTGAAACATTATTTTATACATTTATCTCTCGGTAAAGTCAAAGATAGGGTTTTATCGACAAACGAAAGCACTATCGACGCACCCACATCCCTAAAAGATTATGACAAGATACAGAGCACAGGGCTGCTAACGACGACCGGCGAGCTGTCAAAAGAACCTACATTAATGTTATTATAACTTTTTCCCGACACCCCTGTATATACATAGAACGCATCCTGTACACGCCTTGGCGCTCGTACGAATATTGCTCACAGTTTTTACTTAGGCACTGCAGTTTTTGTGAATGTACTTGCATTTTGATGATTAGTGACACTCCCTTGGTTATTTATGACAGCCGATATTTTGCTGAGTTTTGGATTACTTTTATGTTATTCCTGTGACTAGTATAAATAATGAAATTCTAGAGAGAAAAAAAGTCGAGAGGTGTTGTGGTACACCACCCGGTTGGAACAAATTTCCTTTCACGGTATATTATTAAATAAAAGGTACAGTGAAATAACGTTCGAGAGTAAATGAATTTTTAAAAATTAAAAATTTTCTCAGTCGCCATCTTGGATTTACATTTAGACCTCACTATCGACTTTAGCATCCTCACGCATGAAAACCCATGAGGAAAATTTTAAAGATTTTCGCAGCCGCTATCGTGGATTTTCATTTTGTTTTCACTATTGACTTTTACACCCTGGACAACCATGAAAACGATACCCATTATATAAAATTTGAAAATTTTCGCAGCCGCCATCTTGGATCTACATTTGACGTCACTATCGGTTTTAACACCGTCGTAAACTATGAAAGCGACACACATGACGAAAAATTTTTAAATTTTCGCAGTCGGGCCTTGGATGTTCATTTTGACCAAATTCACTCTATCTCTCTCTGTCTCTTTCTATTATATACAGGGTCTCTTTCTGTTATATGTCGGCAATCCATTAAAAGGATGTAAGAGGTCAGTTGCAACCAAATGACCACTGAGGTATGACTCCTATGCAAATGCCAACCTTTTTCATAACGATTTTTCGTTTCGTGACTTTTTCTACCAGTCAACTCCTACCACAAGCCCCGTTAAAGAACTTCGTTCCAAAAAAGCTCGAAAAAAGTATAGACAAATTAGGTTTTGCGTAAATCCCTAAAATTAAATATTTTATTCAGTAGCGCGGACCCTAGCAATAAGTTGTAGAAAGTGCACGTGTAACCAAATAAACAGAAAATGAAGCATTAACAGAGCAAATGGTCATCATAACCCTCATTTTTACCAAACTGTCTTTGAAGGAGAGTAATGTTTTCAGTTTAACAATAAAAATTCACTGTGTGGCCAGTGGAAGACAGATTTGAAAACATACGATGTGTTGAACATTTTTGTGCCACCAAGTTAAAAGCCAAAGCGATTTCGAATCAATCGCTTTGGCGAACTGGGCCCCAAGTCTGCTATTTTTTATTAATTCACGATCCCATTGTCATTTTGCAAAAAGTTCGTAATCTGCTAAATTCATAATGGTCGATCATTGATAGGTCAGTGGTCTCGTAATAGAATCGTGGTACTGATCAAAGGAACTGTCAAAATTTTAGCAGATTACCGCATACCGAGTCTTTCATTTGCCATTATAGAATAGAATAGAATAAACTTTATTACGAGCCAACTCATATATGGTTAGTAACATTGTTTTTAACATTATGTAAGAGATTACCATTTTAAGCCATTTCTTTCAATGGAGTGTCAGTGGTTGACCATTGGAAAGTCATAATGACGCCATTATATTAGTACATTACAAAACTTGTAAAAATCAACAATTATGAAATCAATGACCAACCATTCTGACACTATTGTAATAGCAGACTTGAGGCCCTGAACTTATGTCATTTTCTTGGGGTCGATTTAAGTTTTTACTTATTAGTTTCCAAATTAAAATCTTACCTTCGTTGGTACATCTTGACGTGTAGTGATGTAGGCCCGTGATTATTCTTACCTAAAAATCAAAAACAAATTTGTAGTTAACGAAAATTTCTCAATCAAAGAATGTAAGCAAAAATGTACTTAACATCGACTTATTACTAAGGAAAAGGATACAACTACTGAACCTCTAAATCAAGTACCTTGGAATTTAATTACAAAGTCAAGATTTCGGGTCGAGTAGACTTAGAATTTTATGTTAGTAGAGTAGACAGGAGTTCTAACTAAAAGACACTTTACTATTCATTAAATTTTGATTTGAAAGAACTCCTATGATTTACACATCCCACATTATCATTATTATCAAAATCCGCAGACAAAAATCATCATCTGCCTAGCCTTTTCCCAACTATGTTGGGGTTGGCTTCCAGTCTAACCGGATGCAGCTGAATACCAGTAGTTTACATGGAGCGACTGCCTATCTGACCTCCACAACCCAGTTATTGGGTAATACGATACCCCTTGATAGGACTGGTTGTCAGACTTTCGGGTTTCTGACGACCCGTAACGACTGTCAAAGATCCACGAATGACAGCCCGGACCAACGGCTTAACGTGCTTTCCGAGGCACGGAGGAGTCTCGGTATGTAAAGATGGTCACCCATCTGCGGACCAACCGCGGCAAGCGTGGCTTAACCTGGTGGATCGATCCGTGCGGCTGTTATTACTTAGCCACGAGCTCCTCAGACAAAAATATAGAAGTATAAGTTATTAACTTCTATATTTTTATTCAAAAATATAGAAGTATAAATTTCTCCAGAAAAACTAGTAAGTATAAACAAATCGTTCATTTCCATTATCAGCCAATTTTTGTTGAGTTGATTTTTTTTTTTTTTTTTTTTTTACCTTGCCTTTTTTGAGGAATTTCATTTTTGATTTGCATATGACTTTCGTTTTGAATGCTGTATTGTGTTATATTATTACGATAAATAGTTCACTTTATGTATAACATTCGAAATTTATTTCTGTTCGTTCTTTGTATCTCATATTCACTTAACACAGCTCTAGGGTAACATAAACTCATGTAATATTTAGGCAATTTGTACCATCTGTCTATGGACATAAGCCTATAAACAGTGGTCCTAGGTTTATAAGCTGAAAAGCCATGATCGTAATTTCATTGAAATAGGTGTTTAGGTGACATAAATGTAAGACATCTCATTGTGGAATTTACCATCACTATCTGTTGGTTTTTGATCTGTTGATTATCAAGTAATGCGGACCGTAGGACCAAAAAATGTTGATGCCATTTTTGCTTGTGCTATATTCTCTAGGATTGCTCATAGTAGTTTTCAAGATCTTTAGAGCTAATACTTTGATGATTACAACTTAGGTAAAAGGAAAACAAGGAATAATACCAAAATAAAATCAAAGTTATCAATCATGTTCTGAAAAGGTCGCAATCAAATTGCAAAAAGACGTTACATAGAACGAATTGGTGAGATTGTGTCGTGATTGCGGTCCAGCAACTGACAACCACTTACATAATACCCCATCGGTTAGGCAACAAACTTGTATGTTTACGCTCACAGGCCAGCTACCTCCAGGGCCCCGAGGGTCGCGGGGCGGGCCCGTATTGGACATTTTGTATAAGTGTAGGGCCGAATGCCTCGATCCCAAGGCAAATCCCTTTTGGTAGGTTCGGTGGGTACGGAGGACCCTTTTCGAAAAGGTCTGACGACCGTGCCCGAGCCCCGAATTTGCGGATTTTTAAGGTAAAATTTATATAGGGGTGGCGGGCGTATGAAATGTGGAGGATGCCAGCATTATATTTTTAAGTTTAAACGTTGGCTGCCCGATTAAACTGTGATCTTCATACATTTTGAGCGTAATGAAGTATCCAGTAATTCGGCGGTAAACGAGGGCCAAGTCATTTGTGTGTGTTAATTAAATGAATAAATTCTGCTTTATCCTTTTTAAAGAAGATCGTGGAAGCATATTAATGTTCACATTAGTAAAGTAACATGGGAGTTGGTACTGTTCAATTGATAACTGGCTTTTCCTCTTGTAGAATTTCATAGACTTCAGTCTTTTTTTTTTTTCAAAATAAATAAGTAAGGGATGTGAAGTTTATGATGAGAAAACTATTTGTCGGAAACTGAATCAAAACTACATAGAAATGCATACTATTTGATACGAGGCTATGGCTTTATAGGTCAGAGCCAGCATAAGTTATTTTTATTTCTTCGGAGAAGACAGCATGGCCCGCAAATAGGCAACAATATACAAAAGAAAAATATTAATTGAAGAGTAAATATGAAGAAAAATACCATTACGGGGATCATATAAGCCCTAATTGGTTTCAGCGTGCGAGAACACAATCCCTCACTAGCATTGCGTATCGCGAACGTTTATAAATAGTGTTGGCGGGTGTGGGGCAGGCATCACGCGAGCCTCCTGCCTACCTATGCGGTCCTGGTACTTAGTCCCGGACCCTTCGGACCCTCGTCGACCCGGGCTAACTAGATAACGACGATATCGGGTGAAACGAAACTAAAGGAAAAGTATTTGTAGCTCTGCTAGTGTGGAAACTGTACGGAATTAGGATGGGGGAATTGGGTTGCGTTATCCAGTGGTAAATTAACATGTTTGCGCGCTGACTAGGCCCTTTCAAAGTTATAGTGAGCTTTATAAGCATTTTGGTTCACAGACCTGGCGGTTTGTTTGATAATCACGAATTCACAAATTCAGAATGTTATTTTTTTTGGCGTGTTTTTGTTCAGTGCTTAATTGTTCCAAAACTGATTAATTATTGTTAACATTTCAATCCTGAAAAAATATTTAAAGGAAAGCCATAAAAACTTATAACAAAATACTGAAACAAAATTCAAACCATAAACAGATCGAAATTCAACTCGGACTGTAAACGCCCACTTCACCCTTTTACACTCTCTAACAGATGCCACTTTACCCACTTTCGATTCATCAGTTTTCCCGGTCAAATTAGAAATGATTTCATTAGATCCCTGCAAATAACTTAATAATAGCTTCGGTAAATAAAGAACAGTAATGATCTAGGCATAATTTAATAAACAAAAAACAGAAAAAAAAATAACACAAGTCATTTGATGTTACTAAACGTCCGACAAAGCTTTTTTCTTAATTAATTAAGTCGCAAATTGATTACTTTCGACGGGCAGGAAGGTATAAAAAGCAGGGTGTAGGTACCAGGAGCACAGCGGGTGGTGGGGGTGTACCGTACCCCGCCTTACGTTGCGAGTGGGAAATGTGAAAGCAGACACACGAACCCCGCTGCTGCCCGGTACTGAATGCAGAAAAATTCTTAGATGAAAAAATTATAATCAAATGTTGTTTTATTTCGCTGTTTACCATAAAATTGTACCCAAGGACCAAAATTTAAATATAATAAAAAAAAAAATTGGTCCTTTTTAACGACTTCAAAAAAAGTAGTTATCAATTCGAGACATATGTTGTAATATTATTATAAGAACTGCAATATATTCACATATGATAATCTATTAGGGCTTCCAAACAAATATACAAAATTTTATAGATGTATGTATGTTTGTATGTATGTATGCTTGTCCACGCAAAAAGAAATTAATTCAAAATTTTGAAATAACTTTAATTTCGGAAGTCGGTGTCTTGGGATCTGTATTATAGTTTTTTGCCACCGACTTACGACGAAAGATTGTAATAAAAAATAATTTAAAAAAATTAAATCGACTTCAAAATGAAATTAACTCAAAATTATGAAATAACTTTAATTTCGGAAGTCAGTGGCAATAAACTAAAATACAAATCCCAAGACACCGACTTCCAAAATTTCATAATTTTCAGTTAATTTCTTTTTAAAGTCGATTTTTTTTTTTTATCTATCGTGATTTAAACAGTCTCACGGCGCGCGGCGGCGCAGATACCTTTACTTGCAGGTTGTTTGAAAAGTCACCGTGGCCCTGGCACAGGCAACTGAAGGAACACGGGTGGGTTTTAGGTGGGCATGAGCACGTTGTTCAAAATTTAAAGTTTATAACTTAATTTTTTTATAGAGTAGATCTTGCTGGGGCAACCTACCCTAGGTCTTGCTGGGACGTATTCTTCTGTCAACACGAGAGGCTATCGGGCGCGCAACGACAAGTTCTTCGTATACGTCCATGCCATCTCTTGACTGACGCCTCGGTCTATTGATGGCATCTGTGTAGGTCGACTCTCCTTGTTAATGCTGCGGTCCAAAACTAGACCGCGCACGCTTTAATCTACCTCAGGAAGAAAACACTGACGAAAAAGTAACAACAGCAAAGGGAAGAAAACCCTGAAGAGAAAAATCACTCCAAATAAAGGGATGACAACCCTAACCACCATACAATATTTAACACATATTTTAAAAATACTTCAGTTAAAAAAAACACGTTTCTTGTATGGGGAACCCCCTTAAATTTTTAACTTTGTTTTATTTTTATGAAAATACTAAACTAAGAATGTTTTTCATCTTAAATTTTAACAATCGCAAAGATAACTTTGTATTTCATAATGATACTGTGAATTACAAAGTTATTTTTGAAGTTGCAAAAAATCACCTATATTTAAACAAAATACATATCATAAGAATCGGTGTTTTTAATATTTGTTGATTAAATGGTACAAAGTATACAGAGGTTTCAAATTCCTAACATGTTTAGTTGTTACGATAGAGCTCGTACAAAAATGGTCTAAAACTGACAGCTTTTTCATTATTTTTAAAGATAAAAATAAATAAAAATTATATTTGGTACTGTACTCGATGAATTCTAGACAATGACCCCACATGCCAGGCTAAGAAAAAAATGTTCAAAATCAAAAGTTTATTATACCCCCTTTAATTTTTAACTTTATTTTATTTTTATTATTTGTTGTTATAGCGGTAATAGAAATACACAATCTGTGAAAATGTTAACTGTCTACTTATTACGGTTCATGAGATACAGCCCTCTGACAGACAGACGGACGGACGGACAGCGAAGGCTTAATAATAGGGTTCCGTTTGGCACCCTTCGGTTACGGAACCCTAGAAAGAAAGAAAAATATTTTATTTGGGACACGCACAGGAAATACAAACAGAAAAAAGGACCATATATAACTAACAAAATTAACATTAAAAACAAAAAATACAAAATTAACTAATTTAAAAAAGACCGGTGCAAAGCCAAAAAGGATCCTATCTCAGCATAAAGCTGCGATATTAAATAAAAAAATCCATGTGATGCCACGAACACCTATAAATCCGTAAGGGAATAAAATAAAAAAAAATAAGAAAATAAAATACACATAATAGAATACGTATAATTTAGAAAAAAAAAACAAATCAATGTAACCAGAGTCCACCATACCAATGAATGCCTACACAACAGAAGTGAAGCTGCTCTCCTGATGAAATAGATTCACAAATTAATCTAGTGAAAAGAACTCAGAAACGAAATCAAATAATCTATACACTCAGGGGAATAAATAACCAAGAAGCCAATACTAACATGGATATCGAGACAAGCAATAGTTTTGAACTGTTTGATGTGGAGGAAACAGACCAAAACGCAGAAAACAATCTTCAAGGTTCACACACGAGAAACAACAAGACAACACACACGCTCGGAGAACTTATTTCAAAAATATCGCTAGCCTTGCACCACAGAGAAAACAAATGACTGAAACAGAGACTGAAAATACCACACGAGAGCACAGACCGAGTTTAGAAGCGCTATAAAATAACAAGAATGGAAAGAATTGACCAGCTGTTCACACAGCTACGTTCAATGATGAATCGTATAGTCACACTCATCAGTAAACTGTCAAAATGACATCCCTACGGATTGCTACATGGAATATAAATGGCTTAGCGCCAAAACTAATAGACAACAAAATTGACAAAGCTCTGATATCAGAAACCCACCTTAATGACAAAAAAATGTTTCAAGATAGAAGACATATAGCATTTACTGTGCAAATCACCCTGATAGCACCTCCCATGGCGGTTCTGCTGTGATCATAAAAAATACTACCTACACAGAAAATCACAGGAAGATTGGGTGCAAGCCACAACAACAACCATAAATGAGAAAATGGACTCCATTAATGTTAGCGCTATTTACAGCCCACCGAAGCATAATCCAAAACAGAAAATATTCGACCGCTACTCTCAGAGTCTAGAAAATCGATTCATAAGTGGCGGAGACTGAAACTGCAAACACACCTATTGGGGCTCACGACTGACAACATTACTACAAAAGGACGAGAATTGAAAAAGAGTATCGATAAAGAACAGCATAAAGCACTAGGAATAAATGACCTGATCTTGTGGATTTCTTCGTTGTACACTTATACTTTCACATAGGATCTTCACTCGACACCGTTTCAGACCACACACCAATAATAGCAACTTTTAGCGCCACAGCAGTAATTAGCTCATTATGCAAAAAATAACTAGTACAGTAAAACATCGCGTCTCTCCAACATCTTTTAGCCTCTAAAGACCAAATAAAACTAAACGAACAAACTAATCTCAAAGTACCCAAACAAAAAAAATTAAAAAAAAACACATTAAATACAAGTTTTTTCTGCAGCCAGTACATTAGACGGCCGTGCCCGTACTACTAGTTATTATTTACCGGCTTTATCATTTCGAAAATTTCATATTCCCCGCACTTGGACGCTTGAGGTTTAAAAGCGTGAGCGGCCCCCCTTCTCGGGCGAGGGTAGTTCTACTTTTTGCCTACAAACAGCCCGCTTAGTACTTAGCACGACTAGGGGGACATAGGGTGTGCAGAGCTAAGAAATAATAACGGTGGAGCATGCAAGAGGGGCGACTGGACATAGTTTTTGTGACTGATGGAATCCTAATGACTCGCTGGGTGTTGTGTGTTGTGTGTGTGTTATTTGCTGTGTGTGGGCAAATCCTAGTACCTACAATAAATGCGAAAGTTTGGATGGACGGATGTTTGTTACTCAATCACGCCAAAACGGCTGAACGGATATGGATGAAATTTAGCACAGAGATATTTTTCCGTGGGATAATTTCCGAAATCCACGCGGGCGAGGCCGCTGGCAAGAGCTAGTATATAATAATTTTGTTGCTTTACCGAATGTCATATGCCTATTATTGGCATAAACTACTAGCTTTGTAGGTAAAACTTTTCTTAGAACCCTTCAAGTCTATTATCTTGAAAATAAACAATTATGAAAGCGTAAACAACATAATATTTACAATAACAAAGAATTCTACTACAGTTTGCTTTTATACCTACATAGATACCAGAAATTGTACTAATTTAGTCAACCATAAAAAGATGACGTAATAATCATTACGCTACGAGAACGTACTCGTAGCCGTACTACGCCGTAGCAGCACCCTCCTTTCAAATCCGTAGAGTTTGCTACGGCGCGTAGCAATAATCAACTAATCATCTGACTCGTAGCTACACAAAAGAAAGTTAGAAACGCACAAACATACTTTATAGTCATGTGATTCCTAATACAAGTCTCCCCTGCCCACTAGGGTAAATTATGAAATAATAGAAAATAATTTGTTAGTAGGTACTCGTATGTAGGTATCATTGTTTTTTGTACATAATTTTGATTTTCGTTTTACGTCCGCTTTGCAAATATATGAAAGGAAAAAAAATCATTCATCTCGAAATTCATTTAAGTTGCACACGTTCAGCAAAACCACAGTCGGGGCCACGGGGTGGCACATAGTCGGCACAAGTCTGCCAGCTAACCCATCAGGGTCCCAGTATTTTTAATGAAAGCTGCGGCGTCGGGCGGTCGTACTGTACCGTATTAATCTTGGCGGACGGTAACCTCCTACGCGCCCCTGCTTGCCTAGTAGGTGGTGCCCAAGGAACCCGGCGAGGGGGCGAAATTTTTCCCCGATTTTTCTCTATTTTCCCTACTTTTTCGCTGCATGCATTATGCAGGGTGGTACCCGGTACGAAAATTTATCGATGCCAAAATAAAAGTAATGTGTTCCTACTCGCATGCGGGACTCTCTGAGAAATTCCTTCTGCAGTGGGTTTAATTGGCTAAAGGAATTATGTGTGATCGGAAAAATTAAATACCTATTTTGAAATGAAGAATTAAAACAAAATTCCGAACGATAGGACCTGTTGACGCATTTTATACGCTCATTTAAAACTTTGTGAATTATAAATGGAGCCGTCGATTCTGTTGGTCACCGAAGAAACTGAAAATATTGCTGCCTACAAGTAACTGGGATAATAATAAAGAACTGGAGATAAAACTGATGCGCTGTCAAATTAAGTTTTGGTTCTAAATGTGTCGACTATTATGAAGGTACCTAAATATATTTCCAGTTATTAAATTTTAGTTTAATAATAGACAAACTGGATTATATTTCTTAGTTTACATAGTGAATCCAATGCCCATCAGCTTCGAGACCTCTGATCCTCTTTCACGCAATTTAAAGTCATTTTTTGTTAGTTCGCTTTGTGGGCTAAATTTTTACTTATATAAATTAAACATGATTCCAATATTATGCCTTTTTTCACTATTGTTACAACGATGCAACAAAAAGATGACGCATTTCGTTTCACAAGCAATTTCAACACACACCTTCAGGCATCGTCGGCAAACCCCACGACCTCAGAAATCACGCATCAATACAAAAAAGTCCTGACCGTTTATTTTTCATTTCGGCGGGAAACGAGGAAATTACAAGCGAGTAAAAAATACGTCTCGATCTTCGACGGCGAAAAAAAATCCACCAAAAAGGAAGCAAGCGACCATTAGGGTATTATCGGGCAGAAAGGGAGGGAAAAAATCAGAAAAAAATTGCTAGAACCACCCTTTTCCTTTTCGTGAGCGTCGCCTGTACCCCCCTTGGTCTACATTAGACACCCCGCGGCCAGGGGGCGCATGTATGGGGTGAATTACATGAACGCCAGGTGAATTTGGATAATTAAAGTTCCTATTAGGTGGTAGCACTTTGGTGAACCAAGGCTTGGCTTAATTGTGGATGGGACACGACAGGCACTTTTGAGTACAATTAAGATAGCCTCCAATTTATTGGCGTGCTAGTAGAGGGCGCAGTTTTTTGGGCGGAAAATTGTGTAAAAAGTACTACACGTGGCCTAGAGTTTTCAGCCTCGTTGAAAAAAAAACCTGATATTTACATTATTTTTTTTTTTAATTCCGAAATTAATATATTATCAGTATATTTTTCAAAGACATATTGTCTTGATGTTGACAGGATTTCCAATGTTCGCGGTATTTGTTTTAATATTGTAAACTTCATGGTTATTCTGCGTTTCAAAGCTGGAACTGACCATACTTTAATATCAGTCACGTTATTAAAATACAAGTTATTGAAATTGTAAACATTTCAGTTGCCAAGTTATAAAAACTACTCGTGTTTCAGGATATACTTTTTTTCTGCTTTCTGCAGAAAAACAAACTGCACGAGCTGAGTTTTTACATCTAGATCTCATTTACTAAAGAGATTCTTGAAACAAAAATCACAGCGAATTCCCAGAGCTACCAGGCAAACATACCATTCGCAGAGCTAGCGCACATTTCAAAAGAAACCCGAAGGGACGCTAACGAGGAGGTCGAGACACGCGTCAATATCAAAATAATTCATATGTGACAATAATTAAGAGGTTTCGTCCCTCCCACTCCCTTTTGGGGCTAGGAGGCATAGGACGAGGGGGATTCGGAACCCCGTATGAGTCAATAGGTACCCGACCCTACCCGGCATCCGAAGTAGATGTATTGGATTCCGTATTTAAGATTATTTTTAGTAAAAACTCCCCGAGTCTAACGCTAAATGTAGCCCATGTAGCTATTGTTCGAGATAAGAATTAGGTTTTAGATAAAAATCGATTGAAAGGCTTCTGTACATTTTCGGGATTAGCTGAAAATAATAGTGAAGAGACAAGTTTGTGTACTTACAAGAAAGAATACCCTTATTTTTGATAACCCTGTATTTCGATTGTTTCTCTCGATATTTGAAAATAGCTTCAAACTTAATTAATTACATTGTAAAAGATTATTATTTATTTATTATTTTAAACCTAACTGAAATTCTTGAACACAGAAATATTGAGAACAATAAAACTTCGATACCCGTACTAAAGGACCAATGTCAAAAAACTTCGAAGGATCACCTTTATGAAACTATAAAAAACTTTTTAGCAAAAAATAAAACCGCCTTCCAAAACAAAACACTACAAAGTGAAAAATAACTTTAATTTCGGTAGTCGATGTCTTTGGTTTTGTATTTTCGTTTTTGCCACCGACTTCAGAAATTAAAGTTATTTTTCACTTTGTAGTGTTTTGTTTTGGAAGTCGGTTTTATTTTTTGATAAAAAGTTTTTATTTTTCTCTTTTTAGTTTTGGAACCTACCCCACACAAATTCGAATACATAATTGAGCACAATCACTGTAGATATAGCCATGTAAATAACAGTGATAGGAAGTTATTAAAACATCATCACATCATCCACATAAAATAAGTGGGAAATATACGCATTATTGAAGCTAACTCAAAAACTACCCAAGCAAAGTTAATAAAATTTATACGGGACCACCTCGGAAGTATACCCTTTCAAACAAAAAAAAGAATTTTCCAAATCGGTCCATCCGTCTTTGAGTAATCGCGTAACAAACATACAAAACAAAACATACAGACGAATTGAGAACCTCCTCCTTTTTGAAGTCGGTTAAAAAAGAAAACTTATCATTATAATTTTATCAACACACATTTGTAACTTTGTAAGCGCTGCCACATGTTCAGTAATTTGACCATCATAACTACCACCGCTACCAAGTTCTCATAAAACATGAGGATGAGGCGCACTAATTCGCAGAGTTAATAGCGGCGCACCTACGCGACGGGGTCTGAAATGATTATTTAATAGAAAGCCCCCCACGGTCCGAGGGGGGACCGAGACCCAAGAAAAAGTTTTGCTGCCACGTCTATCAAACTGAGGGGAATGAATACAGGAAACAGTGGAGCTGACTAATTTAATGTTACCTACTAAAATAGGAAAGATTATCTTCAATTTATTTCTCAGCTGACATTTATTTGAGTATCCAATCGCTGTGAACGAGTAACCGCGTTTGTAGAGTATGTTTTACTGAATGCATTTCTTAGGAACAGACAAAATCTCTTTAAATTTCAAAAAAAATTGCTTCTAGTTTTTCTACAGTTATTAGAATAGAACTTACTTTCTTGTAAAAATGATTTTAAAATTTGTCGAAGCTCTGACATCTTTCAGTCAATGCATAGATTCTTGATTTATGTCTTGCATGGATACAGTTTCTTAGTTCTTTACTATAAGCGATAGCACTTATTAGGCACTTTTATATTGGCATGAACTACGTAATTTAAAATAGCCCATGCCGTGAAAAAATATTAGTCCACGGTACGGACGAACATTTTAGTATCGCCACTCGTTGAGGCGATATTAATACACCTTATTTTATTATATTATAGATAATCAATCTGTCTAGCCTTTTCCCAACTATGTTGGGGTCGACTTCCAGTCTAACCGGATGCAGCTGAATACCAGTATTTTACATGGAGCGACTGCCTATCTGACCTCCACAACCCAGTTACTGGGTAATACGATACCCCTTGGTAAGACTTTCGGGCTTCTGACGACCCTTAACGACTGTCAAAGATCCACGAAAGACAGCCGGGACCAACGGTTTAACGTGCTTCCCGAGGCACGGAGGAGTCTCGGTATGAAAAGATGGTCACACATCCACAGACCAACCCCGGCAAGCATAGCTTAACCTGATGGATCGACCCGTGCGGCTGTTATTACTTAGCCACGAGCTGCTCGAGCTCCTCGAAATTCACATAATATTATTATTATATTATAGATAAAATTTCATAAAAAAATCCGTTTTTTTTTTTCGAAAACAATCGAATCCTTCTAACATCTCATCACAAAAAAAAAACCGGTCAACTCAACTCCATGCCACCTCTGTCCACATATTCTATGAGCCCGAAACTAATAGGAGTCGTATGCGGTTTATTATAACAAGTTACAACAAACGATTATGTGAATTTGAGGTGCTCTCGGTGTGGCCTAATAAGTATGTATATTGTTATGTAAATTGAAATATTATTTTAAACAATGGATGATAGTGTTATGAACATCCGAGGTGTGATGTGGCGGTTTGGTTATAATTTTTCAGAGCATATTGTAGATGATATTTCTTGACGGTGGGAAAAGTCATTTGGGTGTTGTTTGGTTGTCTTCGATTGTTGGTACTGATTTGAAATTATTTGTGCCTGGATCCTGGCTATGGGGTTATTTAAGCACCTATCATAAAATATCTTCCATCGTTCGATTCAATTGCACGGTTTCTCTTACGTTTTATAAGAAAATACACATAGAATTTCAAAATCCACGGTAATCGATTAAACATCGACCATTATATCAATTTTAAAATCAATTGTCGAAATAACGAATTTATTATCGACTCTAATAACGATTTCTTCATATAAATTACAAGGCAATCATAAAATACAAGAAGATAATGTGTATAGCACGAAAAGGGAGACGCTGCCGCTGTCAGTGCAAATAGATAGGTAGTAGGGTACATAGGGTTTTGCGTCGCAAGGGCTCCCGGGGGTGACGATGCCCTGGGCTCGACACAGCCGGAGACCAGGATGTCATAAATTATAACTACATATTACTTAGGTTTATTACTAAAGCTTGGTGTCATTTGCCAAACCAAGTAGGTACCAGGATTTTCGTGTTCTTTGTTAGGCAAACTTTGATGTTTTTTCTTGAATAGAAAAGTTCGAAAATAGCATTAGTTTATTGCCATTAGCAACAGAAAAAGGTTTGGAAATACCGACCTAGTTTCGCTAGAAATAACAAAATGTGTTTGAAGAACAAATTGAGTTACTTTCAGTAACTTTTTTTGTTAGGCTCCATGTCTTGAAAACGCCATGATCTATGAATAACACCGTTGTGCTGTGTTTTGGTTATGCACATTATTTGTTAACCTTTAATCGCGGATGCCGATGCGACTACAGTGGTTCTCCTTTTTAAAGGACGTTACTAAATTCGAATATCCTCTATAAAGTACATTCACAACATTTTGTCTATCTACCTATGGGAAAAAACATAAACTTTTATCCGCACTTAAACATAACTGTAAATCCTAAAACAACCTTGTCCATTCCTTCGACCCTCGCAGACTCGTCCTTTGCCTATCCCGGGTAGCGGGTTTAGTAATGATTTACGCACCCCTTAAACATTTATTGGGACTTCCAGATAACTTATGCTCGCCTGGTTTTTTAGTTCACCCGTTTCCTAAAGAAATAAAATGCATTACATCTCTGCATTGATTTTGTGAATTATTGAAATTATCTGAAAGACTAATTTGTTTTAAGTCTGTGTGTAAAATAATGACTTTACTACTTATATTATCCAGTACATAGGCTACTAAAAGCTACTCACTAGAGCTCAGGAGATTTTGTAGTAAAACACATATATTGTGTATTAAGTTTACATAGTAAGTAAGAAGACAAAGTTGCTTTCAGTTTAATCATAAATTGTAATGATGTTTTGAAGATTACCTATGTGCTTCAAGATAAAGCTGTTATATTCTATGTAGTGCTAAACCTAATTTTCTTATCTACCTACCTGTCCTATATGTATAATCTTTATCAAAATCTGGAAAAGGGGTCAATACAGTTTAAAATGATGAATACATTACATTTTGATTGCATGAATAGATTTTGATTTATCAGTCACTTTTTCAAATACTTGCAAAAATGTTAACGTCTCGATGCGTAAGTCCAATTTTTTCGTACTTCTCGAAAAAAATTGTGAAATTTTCCCTTTTCAACACTTTGACTAGATTCGCTGTGGTGTGTTTTGTACTTTCAGTCCGATAAAAGAATATGACGCCAATAGTAAAATAGGAATAACAGTTTTTTTTTTTTCGAAATAATATAAAATAATTGCTCATCATAAAAGCTGGCATAATCACAGTACCGAAGTTGCTTTTCAGAAAAAATACGCAACGCTAAAACTGTTTGCCTTTCAATGAAAAATCAAGCGAAGAAGAGCGAGTGAGCGAGCGAGCGTTTTTTCAGGAAAGCTAAAGCTAGAACTTAATAACAAGACAGTCTGTCAATCTGTAGCCGCTATGTAGGTTAATAAACTGAGTTAAAAATGATTTTCCTTCAGTTAATGTTTTTGCGGCATTGCGTGTAGACACCTCGTGCCTGCGAGTTACTAGGCGCTAAAACTAGGCGAGGAGGTGGGTGGAACTCCTACCCTTCGCCTTACTAGGTACATGTGTGAATTTACTACGGCGCCCTGCAGGCGGCAAGCAGCCTCGCGACTAATTCCGTTAAAATTCTCCGTTGGTGTTTTGCTCGCCTGGTAGCTACGGTAAGTAGGGTAAATGACAACGGGGTGGTTGCCAGTTGGCTGGCACCCACCCCCGTGGCGCAAGGGCTTTAGCTCGCGTTTATTTGCGACTAGCTCTTCAACCCGACTTGGCACGGTGTGAGGGTAAATTCTACTTGGTTGATTTAAACGTGCTGCCAGAATAACAGTAACTCCAGCTTTTTACTTACCTACTGCAGCAGTATAAAAAGAAAGGTAATATGGTTTTTTTTTTACTACGTTTCTATGTTTTGCTCATAAACATTAACTATAGCTTGCCTGACTGACCTACTAACTACACACGTCACAATCTCATTGCTTACCATAGCACGCGTACTAAACAAAGTATTTCTGATCAAAATCGCAAAACTAGGAACTAGGATCAAACAAATATAAACTATATTTACATAACGGTAAAAAATAAAATGTGTTGCACGCGCTCGGTTTTTAAGTCATTCTATTTTAATAAAAGCAACCCTACAGATGCCGTCGGGTGTCTAGCGGACCCTCATGGTAATGAAAAGCAGAATCGATCGCTGGGGGACCAAACTTAATTATGTCACAGCTCAAGGTCGCGATGCACACGCATTCGCACATAAATCCAGTTTTGGATGAATTGCTTTTGAATAAGTTCGTAATTGCAATCTTGAGGAGTTTTGAAAGCAATTAAAATGGCGTCAATACGATTATGCAACAGTTTATAAATGTAATTACGAATGTATTATAAAGCGAAGTGTTAATAATATTTGCTGTTATGAAATTTAACGGATATTGGAATGATTTGAAATAACTGGACTATGTTTATAGAAGGACAAAGAATAATCTGCCAGAAAAGCTTTTAGTGGTAGCATCGTTATTCATACCGTTTCTTTCTACCCGACTGCGTGACAACAAAGACAGGGTTATGTTTTTTGTGTATTCCTTAAATTATTTTCTACTAGCTTTCGTCCGCGGCTTCGCCCGCGTTATTGTCGGAAATTATCCCACAGGCACGCACTACCGGGATCAAAAGTATCCTATGACGTAATACAGGTCATAGTCTACCCATGTGCCAAATTTCATCCAAATCCGTTTAGCGGTTTTAGCTTGAAAACGTAACAAACAAACAAACTCACTTTCGCATTTATATTATTATGAAAAACCGGTCTATCGACACTCTAGCTAGACTCACAAAATGTTGTACTTTAAAAAAAAATTCACACACTACTAAAGTTTCTATAATGATATAATTCAAACATGATTCGAAAGACACGTGGCGCCATCTATTATGATAAGAACGTTATTGTTGTTTTCCTCGGGAACAATACTTTTTTTCGGGATGAAAGTACCCTATGTCCGTTTCTGTACACGTGACAGCGTATATGCAAAATTTCAGGATGATTAGTTTAGTGGTTTAGGCGTGAAAAGGTAACAAACAAACAAACAAACTTACTTTCGCATTTATAATATTAGTTAGGATTCACACTAAATCACTACATATCTAATAACGTTGCAAAAAATAAACTTCTTTAAGTAGATATTGTCAATTAAGTATTCAAGACCGTCATTGTTACATCTGTGACAGTCGTTACGTGTAGTCAGAAGCCCGTCTGACGACCAGTCTTACCAAGGGGTATCGTTTTACCCAGTAACTAGGTTGTGGAGGTCAGATAGGCAGTCGCTCCATGTAAAATACTGGTATTTTGGTGCATCCCGTTAGACTGGAAGTTGTCCCCAACATAGTTGGGAAAAGGGAAAGCAGACTGATTATATTCTTTAAGTATTCAAGACAAATGGATGGACAGTGGTTATAGCTTAAGACACACTACAGAGTTCTAAATTATCTACCTAATTCTAAGTAAAAGTTTGCACACTACGAAACAGCCTAAAAAAGCGAAGCCGGGTACAACCACTTTTATCAAATCGTAACAGGATTGAAGTAAACTATTGTGCCACAGAGCTAAAGTAAGTTAACAATTTGGACGCAAACATTGCCCTGGGCTATCTATTGAAGTAAATATAACTTACAAACAGAACGCTACGGTATCATGGTGTTCTTGAACGGTGAAAAGTTAAATCTCGGCTGTAAATTGAATTGAAAATATACTTTCGAGACACCAAATCCACTCAACTCCAAACAACTGAACCGATTTTTAATACTTATGGTAACATCTTAAAGATGAAACGTCAGGCTTTAAAAAAAATAACTTTTTCATAAATGGGATAAGAACTTTTTGGAAGAAAAAAAAAACTATTTTGTATGCACGGGTTGTACACATGGGGTTGAGACGTTGAATCGATTGGGTTGCTCGCGAGTGTACAGTGTATATTTACATAAAAAATCTGTTGTCAACGAATAAATGTATTTTTAAATTAATTTGTCCTTTGTAGAGGATAGTGCGGTAAGTTAGGGTTAAAACTTTCCCTGTTTCAATTTTATAGTAATATACACTGGCTGAGGCCTATGTAAAAAAATGATGATTTTTATTTTTCATTTATTAATTTTGTGAACACAGGGGCAAATTATGCGCGGGCTGGGGCTGCCTTGAAGCGGCTCCTGCCCAATCTAGGTGGTCCAAACGCCTCCTGCCGGAGGCTTTACGCGGGGGTCGTGCGGTCCATGGCCCTTTACGGGGCACCGGTGTGGGCGCGTTCCCTGAGGCTGCGGCCAGTCCGCCGGTTGAACGCGTCCCAGAGGGTCATGGCCATTCGGCTAGTCCGGGGTTACCGCACGGTCTCCGGTGAGGCGGCGAGCCTCCTTGCCGGATTGCCGCCGTGGGATCTGGAGGCGAAAGTCCTCGCGCACGTGTGGGAGTGGCGCGAGGAGGCAAAACGCCGGGGCGTAACTCCGCTGCCGCGAGAAATCACGGTACAGCGGACAGAACTCCGGCGGGATCTCATGGCGACATGGAGAGTGCGACTGTCGCAGCCCAGCGCTGGGCACGCCACAATTGCGGCGATAAGTCCCCTCTTTGAGGAGTGGTTAGAGAGGCGCCACGGCGTCCTCACCTTCCGCCTGACGCAGGTCCTCACCGGACACGGTTGTTTCGGGAGGTTCCTGTTTCGCATAAGGCGGGAGGAAACGCCCGGGTGTCACCATTGTGTGGATCGCCCAGAGGACACGGTGGAGCATACAGTGGAGGTCTGCCCGGCTTGGGCAGAGCACCGCCGTGTTCTCACGGAGGCGATCGGCGGCGGCGATCTCTCGCGTCCGAGCCTGGTCCAGGCCATGGTGCGGAGCGAGAGTGCATGGGAGGCCGTCACCTCCTTCTGCGAAGCGGTAATGCTCGCGAAGGAGGAGGCGGAACGCGTGAGGGAGAGGCAGCCTCACGCCCTCAGTCGCCGCAGGAGACGCCCTGGGCGGCGGGAATTGATAGCCGATTCCCGGCCACCGTAGGCGCGGGCTTGCGGACGGTGAGTAGTGGGTAGCTCGCCGTCCGGTGAGGACCAGGCCCGGGTCGACGGCGCGTTGTGTTCCACGCGCGCCTCAAAGAGATGTCAGCAAAAGATGGGGTCCAATAGGGCCAATGCCGCTGGGGTCGCGGGTTGTTTGAAAAAGATACCGTGGCCCTGGCATAGGCAACTGAAGGAACACGGGTGGGTTTTAGTCAGTAAAAGTCTGACACGCCCTCCCGCTCCACCCAGAGCGGGAGAAGTTATTTGATGATTTCCCATCCACAAAAAAAAAAAAAAAAAAAAAAAAAGGGGCAAATTATGCGGATGTAATTATACAAAAACGTTGGTCCATACTATGTCCCGTCAGAAGCCATACAAAATGGGCTATCGATCACCTTAACAAAATACAAAAGAATTAAGTCAGTAGGTAAGTAGATGACACAATTTCATTTCATACACTAAGACTTAATAATAATGCGTCAATACAGTAAGATGGTACATAAACAAATTATTATTACAAAATTAAGATGTCGATAAAGAGTATCACTAACTATCTATCTATACACAATTATATTAATATTATTGATAATCATATCAAGTAGATGATTGCCGAGAACAGTTCATACCAAAAAAAAAACTCACTCATTCCAAATTCGTACTCATTCCAAAAAAAATATTACTTTTCAAACATAACCCTCTATAAATTAAGCAAAACTATCAGTTCCAAATTTAAACTTTGCCCGCCCAAATATCAAACATTCAAAACACGCTACACATATCAAACATAGAGATTGGCCACAATAACATGGGCATAGCTAAACAAACTTCTAATCTCTGACATCAAAGCAGTCACACGGCCGCAAGTGGCGCTGGACGAATAAAATAGCCTGTTGTGTTATTAACAGCGCCCGTCGAGAAAAAAGGGGGTGGATGCGTGGTGCAGACGCTGGATGAGACATCGTGAGGTGTGGGATGAAGGAATTTTGTTGGTTCTTTGAAATAGTGACCAGAGTATTGGTATTTTTAATGAACTAGATATCAGGTGAATACTATATTAGGATATTTTTTTATACTAGTTATTAATACTTGAATGCTAGCATGAATAATACATTTATTTAATAAGCTTAGATCTTCCCAATTTATTAACTTCTAGGAAAAAAAAGTGAAATTGGGCAGACACACACTTTCAAAAAAAAATATATGTTGTTTATGAGAAGTGGAAAGCTTTTATATTTATGCCCCTGTTTAACACTATGTTTGGTTCAAACATTTTAAGAAACACACCAATCGTCACGTCGTCTCGCGTAGACACAAAGAAATTTAAAAAACCACCTCTAAAACACCCTAATACCTTAAGAAGGCCTCCACCTAAAACAGAACCGTTCCATCTAATCTATATCCCGGTCGCAAGTACCCGAGAAAAAAGGGGGAGGGTCGAATATCCCACAAGGGTGGTTGGCAATGGACTGAAGGAGCCCCAATCAATCTTACAAGTCGCAGTGCGATGCGGGGGCCAAGGGGGGATAAGGCACTTTTGGGAGGTCGAAGGGACGATACCCTCTTATGGACGGGCTCGGGCTCGACTGACCCTTCGGGAGGCCCCACACGAAAAAGGTCTAACATAAACTTTTTGTTAGTACGATATTTTCTGCGTTAGGACCCATCATATTACAAGCTTTAGGCGTTTATTGCAATTAATGTTGGCGTTGTGGGTTTAAGTATGTTTTTATGTCAAGTTCATTTGTGTAGTGTAGTATAGTATAGTCTAACACATCCCTTTTTGATGTGTCTACAAAAAATGACCCCGATCAAAATGTGCTCTCATCAGCAAACATTATGTGTGTAAATAAATACTTCTTCTATTGTCCTAAAAAAAACAAAATACTAAAACAACAACTAACACAAAAAAATTCCATCTAGGCCACAAAAAACAAATACAAAATCAAACAAGAATCTCCCAAGAGTGTAACATAATGTCTACGTTGAAAAACCTATAATATAGCCGCGATAGTAGATATAACCGTCATCAGAAAACTTACTAGCCCACTTCTCCGCCGGGCATCGTTTTTGTGTCTTGTCTAATACCGTGACGCCCCCTCAGGCTGATGAAACCTCGTGCCTTCCACCCACCACCCCGCCCGTGCCCCAAGCGAGAAAAATGAGTTAGAAAAGATGCGGCGCCCGATTATAGCGTGACGCCCCGTGGTCCTTTGTGAGGGACATTCGTCTGAATCAATCGCGGGTCGTGTGGGACGCCGCGAGCATTACAGCGTTACGTCAGGTACGCGCTAACGCCTATAAATTCTGAGTGCCTGGTACTTTTGAAATGATTTTGATAAAAACTTTGTCTCCTATAAAAAAAATAAGACGAATTATCACATTATTATTCTGTATCCTATGGCCCGTTTGCACGTTTTGTAGAGTTTGTAAACTCGGAGTTATGTAATTAACATTTTAACTCTTATTTATTACGCGTTGCGCCACTAAAAAATAACACCGAGTTGTGAACTGTCTGTTCAGCAGTGCTATTCTGTACGAATCTCACGGTGAAATCTTAGGTGTCAAGTGAACGTGGAGTGAACTATCAATAGTGTCAATCCCTAGCATCAGGTAGAATGACAGCTCTCTTCAAGCTCACTTCGCCTAAGTTTTTACGGTGAGATTTTTACAGAATAGACCGGCAGTAGACGAAACACAAAATTGCAATGTCTTTGTTGCCCTGATAAGTAATCCGATTAAAAAGAATGACATTGTATACCCATCTCTTTTACTCTACATTACGATAAGTAATACTTTCTTGTCTTTGAATTTTATAACATGACATTTAATTTAATCGTTTTGTACTAAATCTCCATGGAAACCACATACAATACGACAGATGGAAAAATATTTTTAAGGTTTTTATAATTAGTATTTATTTCAAGATGAGTTCATGAATCTATTGCCTGCTGAAATAGCACCGAATTTTCATTTACCTCGAACAATATAAAATACAAAATAAGTTATCAGGTAGGTACCTCATTACGTCAATTTATTTTGACATTACTTACACTAACCTAGAGTTTATCGGCTTAACTCTCCCGCATCCGTGGGTTAAATATTTAGAAGTTTAACTCTAGGTTTACCTCTAACTCTTGGTGGCGCAGGAAGAATTATTTGATTAACCCTGAGTTAGCTATTAACTCCCGAGTTATTTAATATAAACCATGAACGCGTAATTGGCCCTAACAATATTAAAGTACCTACAAGTAGGCAACACAGAATTCTCCAAAGGACCCCTGGATGTTGGACCCATGTCTCCGTGTAAGCCCACCAAAATTCCGGGTCCCTCCTTGCTTTAGATGGGAACATTAATTTTGTATACCTGATTAACTCAACATCTACAAAAGAGCTGCTGCTTCAAACTTTTTTTCTAGGACATCAAAGTCCTTATTTGCATACATGCCTAACTACGAGTAACTAAGATGTTTTTTGACTACGAAGAAAATAAACACCCTCCACAAAATCAATACTATCAAAATCCAAAAATTGGCACGCCAAAAAATAATTGTTTCTTTTAAACGAAACTTAAAAAAACTTTTTTACATAATCTTACTAGAGCAATGTCTTCTATATACTTTAACTTTCAAGTATATCAAAATGACCTCCAATATATAAGAAAATATAACAACTAAAACCACCGATATCAACCATCCAATCGTTCAAATAAATAAAATAGGCACTCCAATAATTTTTACTTCAACGTCGGATAGCAGTCTTCAAAATCATAACAAGGGTTAGAAAGGATCCCATACAAAGGTTTGCGGATCCGACCGACCGCCGCTTTACCAGTTTGTTAGCAGAAGTTTAAAGCTAGGGTTAAACGCGGACCGGCCCGCAAAATCATATGTTTATTTTACATTTGTTTAGACGAAATTATTTAGCAGGTTTTGGTGTGGTTTCATACTTTGTGTGAGAGGATGAGGAATTTAGAACAGTTTTGAGGAACCCTAATGTTTGATACTTTTCGAGGAAAACGGTTTTACTTCTGCAGAAGTTGAAAAGCAAATAAACACTGGATTTGGATTGCCTTATAAATTAGCAAATGATTAATGGAAGACAGTTGATGTAGTAAAATAAAATAAAAACCGGCCAAGTGCGTGTCGGACTACGCGCAATGAAGGGTTCCGTAGTTAGAATGAATTTATCACAAGAACAAACTTAAGATTGTAGTTGAAAAACATGTTCTGTCATACATTACAACTGCAAATGTAAGTTTGTACGCACAATATTGAGAGATTTACCATGTTATTTTAAGACCATAGACTTCTTATAAGTTTTCCTGTAATCTATAGGTATAGAACTATTTTCTGTATTTTATCCACAATTTTCGGCTCAGTAGTTTCGGAGATTAAGTTACCTCTATTACAATTTACCGCTATTTTCTTAAATAACTTTAAAAACAATTTATTTTAAAATTATAAAAATATATATTTGGGACCCTCACAGTAAGCCCTTTCATTTGACATGTCGATTGTTACAGTTTGCAAAACTTTTTTTTTCTTATTTGCCCCCCAAAATTTACTCCAATATTCAAAATTCATTCATTTACATTAGGTACACGTCCTTGTTTGGGTCACAGAAATTCATACGTGTACCAAATTTCAACTAAATCGGTCCATTCGATTCGGACCAAATTGGCTGTGACAGACGGACTGACAGACAGACACACGAGTGATCCTATAAGGGTTCCGTTTTTCCTTTTGAGGTACGGAACCCTAAAAAAGTGTGCTATTTAGAGACATCGTTTTATCTTTCCTGTAATCTTTACATAAACTTCTATCACATAGAATAATTTCAGATTTTTGTCTATGCAAACTTTTACATTTTCATCAAAAGTCGAAAACTATGCGGCCTGAAAAAGAAAAGATTTTTTTGAGAATGTGCAAACAGCGTTCTTATTTCTGTGACCCATACACGGACGTGTAACGTAAATAAATTAATTTTGAATATGGGGGTCAATTTTGGAGGAGCAAATAAGAAAATTTAAAAAAAAAGTTTTGAAAGCTGTATCGTGTGACATATCAAATGCTTACTGTGCGGGTCTCAAATATATATATTTTTTAATAATGTTAAAATAAACAATTTTAAAGTTATTTAAGAAAATTGGCGAAAATTGACCATTCCCCCCCTTATCTCCGAAAGTCCCGAGCCCAAATTTTGAAAAAAAAAATACAGAAAATAGTTCAGTACCTATAGACTACAGGAAAACTTATAAGTCTATGGTCTTAAAACAACATGGTAAATCGATCAATATTGTGCCGAAAAACTTACATTTGCAGTTGGAATGTATGGGAGAACATGTTTTTCAACTACAATGTTATGTTTGTTCTTGGGATTCATCCCAACTACGGAACCCTTCATTGTGCGTAGTCCGACACGCACTTGGCCAGTTTTTTTTATTTTATTTATGATGGTACGGAATCCTCGGTGCGTGAGTCCGACTCGCTCTTGACCGGCTTTTTTTTATTTGATACTAATGTAACGAAAGAAAATACGTTTATTTGCTATAAACATGACGCAAAGAAATATCACAACAAAATAAAATAATAAAAAAACAACAAACAATGTAGTCGTAATTTATTTTTTTTAAATACCTTCCTCTCCCTTTTTTGTATTTCCAGATACCATCATTCATTCATTATGGGGGGTTTAGGTTTCCGCACTTAGTCCTTCAATTGGACCATTGTGAGTTTCCAGATACCATATATAAATATTATATAGCCTATTATATCTATATATAGAATCTAACGACACCTCATATGTTAAAATCCATCAGTTTAGACTACAGTGCCAAAGAAACATACATACATACATACTCTCGAAAAACATTACCCTCCTACTGGGGCAGTCGGGTAAAGAATAAACAACATCTACACTGACCTTGTTCTCTGAATCCTTGCGGTCCTGGTACGCCATATTCCTCATATGCTTCAGATACGCCGTCGTTATAGGCACGTTGTAGTCCATCTCTTCACCCCCATAAAACGCTCCACCATCTGGTCTCCAAGGCTTTGGAATCCTCCCAGACCCAAAAGAATTAGAGGAATATTCAATACTTGAAGTCAACAGCTTCTTTCTTGGAGGAGACCTTGATTTTGGAGGGTCTTTCGACGTTAAATTAGCTACGTCAAGTGGATTGTACTTTTTCTCTTTTTTGGGTTCAGTCTTATCGTTAGGTCCTCTACTTTCTGCCCTCTTGGTGCTTTCACTTTCTGACTGCCGGGTATCATCATCTTTTTGTGATCTTGAAGGTACTGGGCTGTCAGGTATGACGTCTTCTACGTCTATTAGACTATTGTCATCTTTGTCTATTTCTGGGTCAGTTCTAACCGGTTCATCTTCTTGATACGCGGGATCTACAGGCGAAGTTCTGTTCAAAAGTGGTGTTGCTTCGAAACCGTTAAGTTTCTTCGACGTGAGCTCAATATACGTAGGTTCCGGATCTTCAACATCAGGTTTGGGGCTTTCAGTTTTCTTCACCGGCTGAAGTTCCGTATACTCGAATTTCGGTTCGTAGTAATTAGAATGTGCGGCGTCTATCTCAGATTCCCAGTTGCGCGTGTAATCAGGCGCGCAGTGGGGTAGGAAGGGGAGGTAAGTGGGGTGTCTGGTGGGCGAGGGTGATGGTGTGGGGAGGGGCGGGGGGGATGCACTGCGCGGGCGCCGCGCGCACTCGGCGCATCCGGTGAGGAAGCGCGTGACTGCCTCCCGCGGAAGGAACGCGTACGTCTCGGTAATCTGTTGGCGAAAACATCCGTGATTAAGGGAAAGGAGAGAATATATTCTTTTGTGATGTTTTGTGTTCGAGTGATAAAATTACGGGTGGATTCGTTGGGTGTTTGCTGGAAAACAAATGAATATTCGTTTATTGAACGGTTTACAACTTTGATTTTGGGTTGGTTAACTTCGGAAATGTACATAAAGCGAATAGACGCTTATGTTTTATTGGATATACTATTATTATAACAGTTGGAAATATTAGAGACGCTGACCGGTACTCAGGTCATGTTTTAATTCTTAATCTGTTCGCGGATCAAACCTCTCGTCAAAATTGTGATCCTTAGCACGGAGAACCAACCAGTCAACCACTGCGCTATTGGTTAAGTAGCTTATCAAGGCAATAAAATATGTAGGACTTTAGTATTATTTTTATTTTATTTTTTCTTATTGCAATGGATTTGTTTATCGCCAACCGCAGAATTACTAAATGCACACGACATGACATCACGATGAATTTGCCATTCATACAGTTGTATTAGCAGAACTTACAAGGATTCATAAAAAAAAAAAAAACTAGCAATGCAGGAAAGACCCATAATATATTGTACTGAAAATATGTACATGACGATTTCATCATCGACATGAATTGGACAATGAAAATCGGTGCTCAGCGCCATCTATTAACTAAGGCTAACAGCTCAAAAAGGGAACATAGCGTGTAGCCAGTGACAATTTTGTGAGTTGGTAGCACTACCATTCACCCAATGGTTTAACAAAATATCGCTAGATGGCGCTGACTTAAAATATTAAACCGACGAAAATATTCCACAAGAAACGGTACAGTATTTAAAAATTATACTCATTGGTGAGCAATAATACTCTGCAAAATGAATGACAGACATTTTAGGATGATTAATACATTTAAAAATACACTCACTGTTCTATAAGTTCGCTTCTGCCCTGCATGTTTTCCAGGCCTTCCTTCTAGTTCCACATGCACGGTATAGATGATATCGAAGAAATTTTCCACCACGGCCACCTTTCTGTATACTGGATCTTGATTTGGCGCGTTCTGTAACAAGAAACATGAAAATCGTTAAATACATTTTCAGAACGATGCATTTATTTTTAAAACGCGCCATCTAACAAGGAGTGCTTGAAGATTTGCACTCATGTAGTTTTGTTATTCGCCGCTAGACGGCGTTACAAGAATGTTTCAGAAAGTTTTGGAAGAGAGTATAGATGGCGGTGCTAAATTCCCGCCAATTCGTGTTCTTTCTAGTTTTTAACCCCCGCGCCCGGCGCAAAAAGAGAGGTGTTATGATGATAAAGTTTAACTTAATTTTAATATTGATAAATTATGTTGTAGCTATTAGTAAATACCTCAGACTCATTAAAAAAAAAAAAACACTTAATATATTATAACTTATTGCCTTGTTTCCCCGAATAGTTGGGGAGAGGTGTACCTCCTACACCCTCATTTCGCCAGTTATATATATGTCCCATGTAATATGTATATATAGCTTATTGCCATCAGTAACTTTTCCAAAAATGCATCACTCATGAACGCTGAACGCACAATGACAAAAAATAGGGCTGTCCATCCAAAGTGACGTGGATCATGTAATTTGTTTCATAAATTACCCGCGGAGGCCAATTATTCCCGATCGCAGGTCGGGCGTAATTAGCCTGTCCCGGGCGCCCGGGACCGCTGTAATTAGCCGGACGACGGGCCCCGGGACTGCGGTAATTACGGGATCCGTTGCAAAGCGCCGCACTATGTTTGCGGATTTCAACTTTGCTAAATAAATAGCATGTTCAGTGTTGCATCCTCGTTTGTGAAGCACTGAAGCATATTTTATGTTAAAATATATTCCTGTGTAAGTAATCTGGTAACTTTTTGCTATCCCCCGTATAAAGGTAGTTATAAAGGCGTTTTTTGTACTAATCAAGAATTATGTTAATTATGGTGTGTTTACTTTGTGTTTCCTAGCGCATACAACCCTAATCTCTTCAAAGTGAGAGTGAACAGGCTTCTTCTGGGTAAGCTCACTCCATCGTCGAGTCTCTGTCGCCTCCGACCTAGACTAGAGTCAACAGCAAACCCACATTAAATTTAAAAAAAAACTTCAATCGTTTTTCAGAATTTCGGATTCGGAATAGATTTTCGGAATCGTGATTCCGATAATCTGTACTGAAAAGTACGATACCTAGGTACATACATAACCTAGCTACCTATCCTAGTTGATTAGCTTTTATTTCAGACAGCTGTGCTGCTGGGGAGTTTGTTGCGCCACTTCTTCTCCCCAGCTAAAGCACTAGGAAGTGGTGAAGGGCGTGCGTTTTGGGGGACTGTCTTATGTAATTTTGACGATGGAAACATGCTAATTCTCAGCCTAGTTTGAATAAATGACTTTTGATTTTATAGATAGGCACCAAAATTACTATGCAGTTTTGAAAGGTAAGTCTAAGTACATAATCACAATTCATAACAAAGCCATAATGTAAGGGTCCTAGCATTCGCATTTTTCAATATCCAAAATAAACATTTTTACGACTCCTAAAAACACTTGCTCCCGTACCGATTATAATTTACCAAAAAAACCGCTTCTAAAATTTATCTGTGGCAAAAAAATATATAACGGCCGCGTTAGGAGCGCTCGCGCGACGAAACAGCGGTATCATCACAGATCCTTATCCCGGCGGTCTGGAAGCGGCCCCGGGCAGGACTAATGGGCACGGCAATTACACGGCGAGGCGCGCCAGCCGCGACAACTAGTGTGGGGGCCGTGCTTTTTGTGGATTATCGAGATATTTTTGGACGTGGTACCGGTATCGGATATTGTTATTCGTTATTGTTTTGACGGGTATAAGATGTTTTTGATAAGAATCTGATTAAAAAGTTGTTATAAGTTGGTAACTAAAACCAAAACGTCTAAACGTCAAAACGTCTAACAAGTTAACAGTTGGTCGGCCGGCGGCAGACTGCTGTCAGGCTGTATTATGTGTGTGCCCTTTACTAACGTGTCCCGAAGTGGCAAGACAGAGTGTTAGGTTACTCGAGGGATTTACTTTAAGGGGTCATTGTACTCATCATTATGAACAACTTTTACTATGGGACTAAACCTGAAATCGCGAAAAAAAATTCAGCTGCTCCCTACATTTTCACGAATTATGCGAACATAAATGTACTGAACAGCTGATTTTTTTTTGCGATTTACGATTTGGTCCCATAGTAAAAGTTGTTCATAATTATGAGTACAATGACCCCTTAAAGTATCCCTCGTTTAACCTAACACTCTGTATAAAGAGCCTAGTTGTGCAATTGAAATAAGCGAAAGACGAAACTTTTCAGCGATATCGAGATGATTCCTAATAATTGTAGCAGTGTTGGAGAGGAGACTTTTATTTTAAAAAAGCGGCTTTTATTGTGCTAAGTTATAGAACAAAACCACGGCAATTACATTTAGCAGAATTGAGCCGTCTACACACGCCATCAAAAGTTAAAAGTACTCACCTAAACTTACCCATTCCACTAGTACCTTTCAAGAGATCTTTTGGAAGTAGGTATATACACAAGCTTGAGTGAAATCTTAAAATACTCATTGAACTAACCTCGACCAAATATGACTGAAATATACAATTTTTCTTTTAATTCTTGTCAAAAATTTCTAAAACAAAACACAACTTCTAAAGAAAGCGTTCACATCACTATTTCGCCGAGCGCGCCAATTAGCAGAGAGCCGCCCGCGCCATTCGCGCCGAGACAATTCTGCCGCCAAATAAAAATAAATTGTACGAAATATCGCAGAACGCGCCATCGCGCCACCCGGCGAGTTTATAAAATGCTGAACTTGGGCGAAATTGTATCAGTTAGCTACCGATAAATTAATGTTTGTGGATGTATTACAGTTTTGAAGACTTTCGCCATATTTTCAGAGGGCTCTTGAGTCTCGTGGAGCTTCTTCAGTGAAGTTTGAGAGGATGAATATGCATTATTTATTTACGTTTGTCGATTTTGGAAATAAAACTATAGTTTTCACGCAAATCCTTGTCTTTGTTTTTAATTTTTACCATTTTAGTTACAGCAGGTTGCTTGTTTCTAGACTAGAAGTCGTGAATTAAAAGTTGTTAATTATTATGACGAGTATAATCTACCCTGAAATTTTAATTCACAAATTCAAAAAGTATATACAATATTATTAACAATGTAGTGGTAGTTATAATAATAATTGACAATGTGAAAAACTGTAACGACACCACATCCAGAAATCTTTTCAATTTTAAACGAACGAACTAACTAAATAAATAAACTAAACAACTTGCTCCAAAGAATCCTCTCAAATTCAAGAAATAAATAAATTCTGCACACTGCGAGTACTGGGCGCGCAGCAACAGGTGTTGGTGTGAGCTCTCCCTCATTGCGAACACAGTACACCTGCGCGTTCGATACCACTCAGACCCCGATCCAAGTTTCTTCATACAAAGGAAAGTGCAGAAGGCCAATGAAATAAGTAAATCTCACATGAAAATGTTCTTGTGTGATTTTCTTACTAACCGACTTCAAAAAAAAAAAACTAGATGTATGTATGCTTGTATGTTTATATGTTTGTATGTATGTTTATATGTTTGTATGCATATTTATATATTTGTATGTACCTGCACACGTGAGGACCTAATGGCTGCGTCAGCAAATGGTATTAGCGTTGCTCAATTTTGGGGCAAACAGATATTATTTTATGTGTTATTTTGCCATCGCAATCTTCTTAGCGTGTGTTAAGAAGATCGCCAGCTAGCGTAAACACATTGCATAAACTTGTAGAATGTTTGTTGTCTTCGATCAACAATTCATCGAAGTTTGTTGTCAAACTATTTTTTGACTAAAACCTCTACCTAGAAGAATGAATTTCTCGAATTACGCCACGACGCCTGATCACCCGTTTTCCACATTTCGAGGCTTGGCCGGACTGGGTTTTCTGTTTAACCTGTATACTTGTTGATACCGCTTCGTACCACTAAACTTTTTTTGAAACTTGCGACTTAGACGTGCAATATTGTACGTATGTACCTATAGATTATGATTTGTTGATCAGAATTTATTTGTGTACTGTGTTTTGAGGAATATTTAAGAAAAGAGGTGAATAAAGTACCGATGGATAGGATGTGTGAAAGGTGATTGATGGCTAGGAAGGAAGTAAACACTGAGATGACGGCTGATAGTGCTGTAAGAGATGTACTTACACAGTACACTCAACAAAGTTGCGGGATGACCACTTTTCACTCTTATGCCCTAGGTTAGGTTGAAAAGTAGCCAACCGCAAACGTTGCCGACTGGATATATTGCAAGAAAAAGTACTGCGCCTTCTACAGATGAAAATGTTCCAAACCACACAACCGCATTTCGAGATAATTGACTTTAAAGTTTATTGCTGTATTTCTCTGGCTTTGTAATGCTTAACGTTGTATTTTTAATTTTATGTAATTCTAACTGTACTCAACTAATTTACACGCATGCAACTTATTTGGAGTACATAGGTCACAACAACTCGAAATAGTCGAGGTTGTGGGTTGGAACATTTTTGCTTAAATCGGTCCAATTGGGAACAGGAGGAATTTTATGATGAGTAAAGAAACTCTTGTCAAAGATTGTTTAAATTTTAAACAAGTCCTTTGCTGTGTGAATAAGTGAAAACGTCCCATCGACCAACAGACTGAGATCAGGCTGAGATAAGGTTGAAAAGTGCTTCACCGCCAGTGTCCGCGATGGTACATTGATTCTTTTTGCAAGCCTGACGTGGGAATAGAATTGACTAGATAAAATACCTACCTACTCGTTCATGTTATTGTGCATTTGTGCTCAGGACTGATGTAATATAACTTTTGTTCATTAATGAGTAGGTATAGTTGGTTAACTATCATGGCAGCTTCCTAGCCAATAACAAAGCAGCGTGTAATACAAACATCTCCAGGAATTAACGCCAACAACCCCTTAATAAGGGGTCATTATACTTATCATTAAGTATGAATAACTTTTACTATGGGACCAAAGTAAATATTATAATTCTGTCCTGTCATCTCCTGGACTCCTGGTACACTCAGGGAAGGCGGCCGGAAGGAGTGAGCCAGACAGGGGTATCTGGCATTCCAGCCCGGCCCTGCTCCCCCGGTTACCACATTGTGCGGTAACTGAATGAGATGCTGGCGAGTTGACGACTTCAGGTACTCGTAGAATCACATGGCTGAATTTTATATATCGAGTAGGTACTTAGTTGTAATTCAATCGATTTTTATTTCGTTTGACAATTCTTTTGTTGATAATGTTTGAAAGGGTTCCCGGAATCCCAAGAGGTCAACTCAAACCTCTCTTTACCCGTGTTGAAATAAAAATACGATTGTTACAAAAGGCCACCGGCTGTCACGTGTACCAACCAATTGAAATATTGTAATGTGTAGGTACGCCTTTATGTTTCTTTAATTACATATTTTTAAGGTTAGGAGAGCGATAAGTTTTAAATCGGAATACACCAACCCTGTGACACATAAATGAATCCATAAATACAAGTGTTGGATTTTCAACCCTAGGCTTAACAGCGCGCGAAAGTTGAAAATCCAACATTGCAATAATATTTAGAAATTCATTTAAGAGTCAGGGTTGGTGAAAACATGTATAAGTACTTCAATTTAACCTTAGTGACGCTTGTACTAGGTTTTACTAGGTCAGAGATGCATGTTCATATTTTGTTAACCCGGCGAGGATGTGGTGAAAATAGTTACGTGGAGGTTGTGGAGGGTATATTTGACCCTGGAATTGTATTGCATTTTTAAAGGCTAGATTTATATTATTTATCAAACTATTGAATAACATTACATTAGTTGGATATTATTTTATGGATTTTGATTAAAAAAAGAACAAGTTACAGTACAAAATGTTTTATTTTTTTAAATTTTAGCTAAGGCCTAAAAACAATCAGCTTTGGCAAAGGCTTTCGTTCCAAACATGAAAAAAACTAAAAATAATTAAAACTTCTCTTAAGAATTACGATAATTTGGTATAAATATATATTTAGAGATCAATCAGTTTCACAAAATAAGTCAGTCTTATAAACTACACAATATTATTATCTGTTGGTACACTCATATGATCTTCACATTCGCTACCGTCGGACAATAAGTCGTCTTCATTGTCTGCTTGTACAATACCTATTTGGAAGAAAAACAAAGCTGTGAGATTAAAAAGAACCTCCTCTGTTCCCAATGAACAAAACTTGACGACTACCAGCGCTGCATAGAATTCGTTGGCTTACACACAGAACACAAAGTGTTTTCATAAGTCCGGCTTGCTAGCAAGACGCGAAGGCTAACATCTAAAGCCTCGCCTGCCAGTGCGTAAACTACCCAAAGGAGTAGTATAGAAGCATAGAGGTAGGTATACTAGTAACTTTAGTTTCAGGCTTCCACGCAACGATGCATGCTTGCAAACTCATGGGAGGTCGGAGGGTATACTCCAATGAACAATCTATAGAGTGGTTGATCAAGAGGATAAGGTTATTGGGAGTTGAGCACTAGTGAATGTCACTAGATTTGTTACACGTTTACCCTCGAAGATGATTCGATCATGCAAAAAGATGCCCTTTGAGTTTCCATTGCAAATTAGACGTGGAATCAGAGATGGAAGTAGAATTTTAATGCTCTCCAATGATGATTTTGTCACATTTTGTGACATTATGTGAATCATGTGAATAAGCTCTATTTGGTATTTCATGTCGGATGCAAGGTCAGGTACTCCTTTCTTCGCCTCCTGCCGGAGGCTTTACGCGGGGGTCGTGCGGTCCATGGCCCTTTACGGGGCACCGGTGTGGGCGCGTTCCCTGAGGCTGCGGCCAGTCCGCCGGTTGAACGCGTCCCAGAGGGTCATGGCCATTCGGCTAGTCCGGGGTTACCGCACGGTCTCCGGTGAGGCGGCGAGCCTCCTTGCCGGATTGCCGCCGTGGGATCTGGAGGCGAAAGTCCTCGCGCACGTGTGGGAGTGGCGCGAGGAGGCGAAACGCCGGGGCGTAACTCCGCTGCCGCGAGAAATCACGGTACAGCGGACAGAGCTCCGGCGGGATCTCATGGCGACATGGAGAGTGCGACTGTCGCAGCCCAGCGCTGGGCACGCCACAATTGCGGCGATAAGTCCCCTCTTTGAGGAGTGGTTAGAGAGGCGCCACGGCGTCCTCACCTTCCGCCTGACGCAGGTCCTCACCGGACACGGTTGTTTCGGGAGGTTCCTGTTTCGCATAAGGCGGGAGGAAACGCCCGGGTGTCACCATTGTGTGGATCGCCCAGAGGACACGGTGGAGCATACAGTGGAGGTCTGCCCGGCTTGGGCAGAGCACCGCCGTGTTCTCACGGAGGCGATCGGCGGCGGCGATCTCTCGCGTCCGAGCTTGGTCCAGGCCATGGTGCGGAGCGAGAGTGCATGGGAGGCCATCACCTCCTTCTGCGAAGCGGTAATGCTCGCAAAGGAGGAGGCGGAACGCGTGAGGGAGAGGCAACCTCACGCCCTCAGTCGCCGCAGGAGACGCCCTGGGCGGCGGGAATCGATAGCCGATTCCCGGCCACCGTAGGCGCGGGCTTGCGGACGGTGAGTAGTGGGTAGCTCGCCGTCCGGTGAGGACCAGGCCCGGGTCGACGGCGCGTTGTGTTCCACGCGCGCCTCAAAGAGATGTCAGCAAGAGATGGGGTCCAATAGGGCCGATGCCGCTGGGGTCGCGGGTTGTTTGAAAAAGATACCGTGGCCCTGGCATAGGCAACTGAAGGAACACGGGTGGGTTTTAGTCGGTAAAAGTCTGACACGCCCTTCCGCTCCACCCAGAGCGGGAGAAGTTATTCGATGAATTCCCATCCACAAAAAAAAAAAAAAAAAGGTACTCCTTTCTTGCAGATAACTCAAAAGCTATTTGTTTGAATGCGTTCTGAAATCCCTTGGTTGTTATACTCAAATACCATTCAATTTGCCCGTAGATAGATCTTTCTCTCTCTCTCTCTCTCTCTCTGTTTTGCTCTTGGACCAATAACAACAGCTTACCTACATTGATTTGAGAGAGCTACAAGAAATAATTTCAACAGATCTCACCGCCCATTTTTTGCTATCGCCCAACGCTAAAATTCATCAGTAAGTGATTAGGAAGCGAACAGACTTGGTCGCGTGGTCGCGCCGCATCAGATGCGCGCAGCAATTGATCTATGGTCGTTAATCGCGAACGTCGCCGGTCGCTTCGACCCGCTAGATTCCAGATATGGATGCAGGGTTGACAGACACTCGGTTGAAACATTAAAGTATTTCTTACAGTATTTTCCAAAACATAGAAATATAAAAAAAAACAGTTCTTTCTTATATCTATGGTCCAAAATGTTGGTTTGGGATGGACCATGAGAAAAGCTTGGAAAGTAGTAAGTTTTAGGAGAAAGTGAAATGAAAAACATTGAAACTTCTGCCAAGAAGAGCAAATGTTTTGGGGTAGATACTCAAAACTCACATGCTTGACTACATAGATAACATTCATCCCATTGTGAAGAGGGTTACGAAAACTTTATAAAGGCCATGTGCACACAGTCTATTCCACCAATTCGCACTAAGCGCTTCCAAATGTCTTTTCTAATGCGCACACCAAAAGAGAACTCACTACCTGCGTCTGTGTTTCCGAGCGCATACAACCCTAATCTCTTCAAAGTGAGAGTGAACTGGCTTCTTCTGGGTAAGCTCGCTCCATCGTCGACTTTGTCTCTATCACCTAGACTACAGTCAAGAGCAAACCCATCTCAAAAAAAAAAGTCTAAATCTTACAGATTCATTGCACATTTGTCAGTTTCATGGACCCTTTTACAGCATTGACCGTGATAAAAATATTAAAAAGGAAATATATTCTCCCACTCAACGATATCGCCAACCCTACCGCTCCTTAAGATTCCCGCCGACACTTGATCCACGATCCAAACGCCGCGCCGCGCTACCGACCGACGACGACGCCAAAACACCATATCTATATAATCCATAGGTATACATAGATATACACCCGCCGATCGACGATCCGAACCGGGCTTCACCGCGCGTGGGGCGCTGAACGAGCGCCTTCGGTAAATAACCCGCCGGCAAACGAATAGTAATTACGTAGCCGGGCTATGTCGGCGTAAAGCCGGGCGATGTCGGGCTATTGAGCGTAACGTGTGCTCTAGTCAATACTAGTGATGCGGGGTTGTCATTATTTAAGCTGGGATTTTTACAAGTGTTTTGGGCGTCTGTGTGTAGGACCTTTTCTTTTTTTGGATGGGAATTCATCAAATAACTTCTGGGCGTGTCAGACTTCTACTGACTAAAACCCAACCGTGTTCCTTCAGTTGCCTGTGCCAGGGCCACGGTAACTCTTTCGAACAACCCGCAACCCTGGCGAGCATCGGCCCTAGCGGACCCCTTCAGCTAGTGCTGACATCTCTTTGAGGCGCGCGTGAAACACAACGCGCCGTCGACCTGGGCCTGGTGCTTACCGGACGGCGAGCTACCCATTGCTCGCCATCCGCAAGCCCACGCCTACGGTGGCCGGGAATCGGCTATCGATTCCCGACGCCCAGGGCGTCTCCTGCGGCGACTAGGGGCGTGAGGGCGCAAAGATTGCCTCTCCCTTACGCGTTCAGCCTCCTCCTTTGCGAGCATTATTACTGCTTCGCAGAAGCATGCACCATGCACTCTCGCTCCGTACCATGACCTGTACCAGGGCCGGACGCGAGAGATCGCCGCCGCCGATCGCCTCCGCGAGGACGCGGCGGTGCTCTGCCCAAGCCGGGCAGACCTCCACCGTATGCTCCACCGTGTCCTCCGGGCGATCCACACAACGGTAACACCCGGGCGTTTCCTCCCGCCTTATCCGGAACAGGAACCTCCCGAAGCAACCGTGTCCGGTGAGGACTGTGTGTAGGACCTACGAACCAAACTTCGTTAGAATTGGTAACCAACCGTTGAACGGCTTTTGGCTGCGATTACCTCAGACTTCAGATATATAACATCACGCCGTATTTCCCCGAAGGGGGCAGAGGTGTGTTGAGAAATCAAGATAGAAAAGCCCAATAATAATTTCCCCGACTTGGGAACCGAACCCAGAACCGCTGGCGAACACTAGACCAATTTGGCACAAAGGTTAAAGTTGGCAAAAAAATAAAATATTTGCATAAGTAGGTAAAATAGATTCCGATCCTACTACATCATTCGCAGGTAGTTCCCGATCTCTCCCGCATACAGAAACACGAATCAATGTACATACCTAATTATCTTGTGTAATAAAGAAAAAAAATCTGCCTAGCCTTTTCCCAACTATCTTGGGGTCGGCTTCCAGTCTAACCGGATGCAGCTGAATACCAGTATTTTACATGGCGCGACTGCCTATCTGACCTCCACAACCCAGTTACTGGGTAATACGATACCCTTTGATAAGACTGGTTGTCAGATTTTCGGGCTTCTGACGACCCGTAAGACTGTCAAAGATCCACGAATGACAGCCGCGACCAACGGTTTAACGTGATTTCCGAGGCACGGAGGAGTCTCAGTATGAAAAGATGGTCACCCATCCAACCCTTAGCTTAACCTGATGGATCGACCAGTGCGGCTGGTATTACTTAGCCACAAGCTCCTCATGTGTTGTAAAGACTATTGACCAATAGTAGGTACTAGTTTGGATTGGAGATGGGAGATGAGAATACTCCGACCCCCCGACCCGTACTAAAACGCCGGCTATTCTGAAAATTCTCACCGTGAAAACTAAAGTGAAGTGAACTTGTAGTGAGCTGTATTACACCTAGTGCTGGGGATTGACACTATAGACAGCTAACTTTATGTCCTTTCTTTGGTATTGTTCGTCGAATCGTTGAGCTCCTTAAGTTCTGAGTTGAGCTGCGCGATTACTGACAAATGCGTGCACTGACTGGACAGGTTCTCTCAATCTGTGTGGTTCTTTCCTCAAAAGACCATTTCAGACACCAATCTATATGGTCTTCACATGAAGTGACCAAGATTATGTCTGGACTTTATAAGAGACTGTGACCTCTGAGTTTGTTTCGGCCTTTCTTCTCAGAGTAGTCAGATAGGAAACGCCGACCTCATCTAGTTTAGTGTTTGTACAAAGGTTTGTACAAACACTTTTACAAGTCAATCATGTTTTTGTACTTACAGAAATAAAAATCATTTATCATTTATAACTTTACCTAAGTTTTCACGATAAGATTTTTCAGAATAGACCGGCTGATGCCTCTTTAACTCACCCTATTCAAGACTGGTGACTTATTATTTCGTGCCACATGGCCAAATAAAGTAATGGAGCGCGGACATATTTCGTTGACGTTAGCCGAAGCATGGAGGGTCCCAAAATTAAATAAAAGTCTTACCGATTGCCATCCACTCGATCATAGTAGACGTTTGGAGTTGTGGGGGCCACGCGTATTATACTCCCTCGTACTCTGTATAATGCACAATGTCAACAATCACTGGCAGAAATACGGTTGTAATATTGTGTGCGTTCAATTTCAAATTTTAAACGGTTTTTAACCAACTTCAAAAAAGGAAGAAGTTCTCAGCACGTTGGAATTTTTTTTTGATGTAAGTTTGTTCCCCGATTACTCGAAGAAGGCTGGACCGATTTGGAAAATTCTTTTTTTGTTTGAAACGGTTATACTCCCTAATATGGGACCAACTAGAAAGTATACCCTTTCAAACATATCATTAGATCAGGACCTGATAATGGGATCCTGGAGAAATCGATGGAAATCTTCAAACATTATAGGCACATCATTTATAGCGATTTGGGTGTTTTTTATAGGAGGAACTCTAATCGTGTATTTGCTCTCGCAGCATCATTTAGTGAAATGGAACTACTTTTTTTTTTTAGATGGATTTGCTCTCGACTCTAGTCTAGGTCGGAGGCGACCGAGACAAAGTCAACGATAGAGTGAGCTTACCCGGAAGAAGCCTGTTCACTCTCACTTTGAAGAGATTAGGGTTGTATGCCTTCGTAAACACTGACGCAGGTAGTGAGTTCCACTCTTTTGCTGTGCGTCTTATAAATGACATTTGGAAACGCTTAGTACGAATTGGTAGAACAGCAACTAGGTAGGGATGGTAACTGGCAGTCCAATGGTAGACGGTAGTGGTGGTGGAATCAGGTCGTGGATTTCTTGAGCACACTCACCGAAGTACAACCTTGCGGCGATGAGCCAAGCTGCAGCTTGGTTTGGCCGAAATCGCCAAAAAAAAACCAGCTGATTTTTTTGGCGATTTCAGGTTTGGTCCCATAGTAAAAGTTGTTCATAATGATGAGTACAATGACCCTTTTGAGAGGGATAACGTTGATTAAAATTTTCTCAAATAAAGGGTTTTGGAGGGTTAAAATGATGAGACCTGGCATTTACTCTTACTTGTAGAGTTTTCTCACTTTTTCAGTTCTCACTCAACCATGTTTGACTATAATTCGTTTCTGGAAAAAGTAGCTAAGGTTACGTACAAGATAAAACCCAAAATCGATGTTAAAATCAAATAAGTCAGTCTCACTGTTGCACCCTCTCACAATAAGACAGCTCCGTCTCAACCGCAGTGTGCTCGTATGTTTTCAAAGTGAGGGTCCTAAAAGACCTCTTAACTGTTAGCGACCCGCAGCTCTCGATTGTCGCCTGGCCCCAGTTTGTTTGCTCTGGGACACTTTCATCTAGTTTGCAGACACAGTCGGGACACCACGGTAATTAGTCGCTGGTGGATTGTTTGAGAAAATGCTGTTTACTTTTGACCAGTGCTTTTTAAATTACTGTTTTACTGTGAAGTTCTTGTAGAACTATAGTAAGGTTTGTTTTGAAGATTTGAAAAAAGAATAGTGTTGTTATTTGACCCATTGGGCAATGATTTCTAACTAAAAGTATTGAGGTTATAATGGATGGAAAGAGTAAAAACACCTGTCAAATAAGTTTGAACTGCAAAACCCGAACAAATAACACCACAAGAAAACCAAGTTAAAGGTAGCTCGGAAAAATTCGTAATCACAAAGGGGCTTAACTATTTTTAAAGCTTGTCCTATTTGACTAATGTGGATTATTTTTTCTGTGTTGTTTTTCTCTTGATCTAATATGGCAAATGAAGGTTGTTTTATTGGTGAGATACCACGACGTGGAAGTCCTGTAATTTTCAGGCCTCTAACAATTTCACTCAGGGTTTCTTAGCATTCAATTTTGTGGAATTTCTCTTGTCTTCTATTGTTTTTCCTAGGAACTTTAATATGTAGCACTTACTAATTCCATGCATGTTGTAATTTCTAATTACATGCTATTGACACTAGAGCAATTTTTTTTTTTGAGTCGTCAAAACCACGAGCAATACCGACAGCCTAGTTTAAATGGAGAATAACTTCCTAAATCTTCAAACCCTAATAGTCTATCAAAGCTCCAAGAAATATAAATTATCTAATAAACCTGGTCGCCCTAAGCCACCATGATCAATAGCTTTGGTCGTCGTTCTAATACAAAGCAATGTTTTGCAGCCACCGCTCAAATGACTTTGTAAGGCGTGTCGCCCACACGAGCTAGAGTCGAGTCTTCCCTCCCCCCCCCCCGCACCACTGCTCCACACGCCCGCGCCACGACGCCGCGCGCCGCCTCGACTCTAGCTCGTGTGGGCGACGCGCCTTACGATTCCATTCAAGTCGGCTCGTACCTATTCCGCGATTAGTTTGCACAGCGATCTAGAATAATGTTGCCACAATTAAGTTTGTAAGGTTTTAGGTGTTTAATGCAGTGTGAGTGTTAAAAATATGCTTTGCGTAGAACAATGAAATGAAATAAGCTAGAGTAAAAAAAAACCCAAGAGAACTACACAAAGACTGAAGAACCGACTGGACAAAAAGCATATATTCCGCGATCCTCATGTACTAAAACAAAGAAATAAATTCACCTACCTACTCGTATGATGTTGGACTTCGCAAAAATCCACAAACTAAACAAAAAAATCACAATTCCCAAACTAATTCCCGTTCCACACCAAAGGCTCGGAACCGGGACGCTCGAAATAGTTACATCACTAACGCCCCATTAAAATCAGGACACCACTATTTGCGGCGGACCGGGCCAACCCTTCGCCTGCCACCGGTTTGCGAATGTGCCGAAAATGTCCGGCGATCGGCCGCCTGACGGACATCGGACGATCGTAATGACATAAGTACGCTTGGTTGCATTAGCAGTAATTGACAACTGTTGGTAAGTGGTGTGGGATGCTCTTCTTAGTGCAGACAGTCGGGCCATCAAGAGAATGCGTTCTTGACACCGGCCAGTTCGACAATTTCTAGTACTAATAAGGATCAAATTCGCAAAACATATATTTGTTAGTATGAAATTGACAGGTGTCAAGAACGCATTCTCTCAATGGCCGGACTGTAGTGTTAGATTGCGGTGTAATAATTAGATGGTCACAAGTATAGATATTTGCGGGGTTAAAAGAGTCTATTATTATTAATGATTTGACACACGAATCATTAGTTACCGAATCAGAAAAAAGATGGTGTGTGCTTATGACCACTGATAGAATTCAACGCCGAGTATAATTCAGCGTCACCGACTGACTGGAGCCGAGTATACCAGATTCAGCGTTTCCGACCCAAGGAACGTTGTCATCCGTCCGGATAATGCCGGACAGTGTTAGGCTTTTTGACCTCATGTCCGGCCAAATTTGACTGCGTCCGGCCCGTCCGGTTTTTGTTAGGCTTTTTATATCTATCGTTCAGTCACTTCTCAGAAACGAGCGAGCGAGACGATACTCTTGACTCGTCAAGACACGCAAGTTCACATACTACCTACATATTCTGAGTTACTACCCTCGGCCGCGCCACTTCCGATTGACACCGAGCCAAAAACCTTTCGGGCAGCGTTCTTCGCTGATAATGCTGCTACTAACTCTGATACCAAAGACAGAGGAAGAGGAGGCCAAAATAACATGCAAAAAACAAACATGGAATTTTCTTGAAAAATACGTTTTATTCGAATTTTTTGTCAAACTCCCTTTTTTAGCGTACGGTCTTGTGACTCAAAAGTTCGGTTTTTAAATATGTGTTTTATTTTGATACTTTTGTCAAAAATCCTTTTTTTTTGTCTTAGCGTCCGGCCTTGGGACCCAAAAGTCCGGCTTTTTTAACGGGTAAGACCGGCATTTTGATTTTTAGAAATGGCAACGCTAGACCCAAACGTGACGGTTCAGTTTCGTTCACCGTCCAGAAAGGACTAAGAAAAACTCAGAAACTTCAACTAAAAACCGCATCTCTATGCATGTGTTAGACAATAAATCAGAAGCCCCGCTCCCTGAACTTTAATATCTGCAACTCCGAGACCCAATTAGGGGTAAACGTTGCTACAAATACTTATTATCGGTCCGCCCCGCTCGCCGAACAGCCGCCGTATTTTACGATCCTAGATAAGTGATGGGGTGGCTGTATCCGTTCTATCCGTAACCGGGCCCACACATCTCCCGACGACGCGGCGACGCGACGTCCCAACACGTCCGCTAGATGCTATTGTGCCCGACATCACACGCCCGGAACGTATGTCCGATCTGAAATATTAAAACTTGCTTCTGTCAAATTGTTCGTGCTAGCGTCACGAGACGCCGGGATGAAATCGTACTGAAACATGCAGCGAGTTTCGTGGAAATGTGGGGAATTGTAGACCATAGAATTGGGGTCTTGAATGAAAGTAGATTATGGTAATGAAAATTAAATGCGTTTTGATGTATTCATCTATAAAGTACTTCAGGGTTCTAGCACTTTATTCATCAAAACAATTATTATTTTGATTAGCTCAAAGAAATTATCATGAACATGTTCTTAGTAAATCTTTATGTACCAGGCTATCATAGGTTGCTCGAAACCTTCTAGGACTACTTAAAAAATCTCAGCGTTATAAGCACCTACTCAGACTGCCATTTATAAAAGATTCAAAGTAAAGTCACATTCAGAATGTCAGGGTGCACCGAAATCGGGCAAAAAGCAGTCATAAGTAGGTAACCCTCATAAAGTATCGGGTCCCTTCCATTGTTGAGGGACGATTTTTACCTGTCAAGTGTCCCTGTGACCCGGATTAGCAGTGGAGGGTTGAATGAGTGCGACTCGGCTTGAGAACTTGATGCCTAGGTAGGAATTATAAATCTTTCTTGGGTTTGGAGGCGAAGAATATCAAAATTGATTGAATCTTACAAGTGTGCTTCAATATTTGAGGGCACCATGCTGTCTTATCGACTTATCAGTGCCAATTACATAGACATAATTTATATATTTGTTCTAATTTATTACTTTTATCATTTCGTGATAAGCACACAGTCTGATCAAACACGATCTTTTCACCGAGCTCGGAGCTGACTGGACAGCTTCAGGAGATTCCATTCAGAATTCAAAAATACACTCTACGCCCCTAATAAACACCTACAACAATACCAGGCGCCCATACATTGCATGAAAACTAGCACCATCATTTAGAATTTCCTTCCTCTCTCTCCTAATAATAATACGCATGGGTACCAGGCTTTCATACAAAGGGAGGCATTTGTATACTTATTCTATAGGATAATACATTACGTGAAGCTCCCGCATCATGCCGACCGCATGCCCGAGGCAAGTTCGCAGCGGGCCATAAAAATATAACCGGTGGGCTGTGCCTGCGGGATATATTGCGGTTACGTTTGTGGTGTCCCGGCGCGGTGTTACTGTGTTTCGTGCTTTGTATTTTTATGCTAACTTAGTTGTGGGGATACTCTCTGCTACTGCAAAAAGTCTGGAAAATTAAATCTTTTGTTAAAAAAATTCAAAAGCTGCCATAGCCCACCTACATTTTAGTCTGACTGGAACACTTTAAATAAGTAATAACAATATTTAAGAACAAGTAAATCATAACCGGTCTTATTTATACAGGATGTGGCGTAATTAATGGATAACAATGTATCTGCGGGTGGGGGACCCCAAGCCCTATATGTATAATATACAAAAAATGTCAAATCCCGGAATCGATGGGCAAGCGCAATTTTTTTTTTACTTTTTATAAAAAATTGCCATCTTTGGTCACTTCCTCGGCCACCGTGTCCACAAATGAAGGAATCTTTCACTATCTGATTTCTACATAATATTCTTAAATAAACGTGCTATAAGATGTGTATTACAGTTTTCATCATCATGTGTTTTTTTTTAATCTTAAAGTGAAAAAATTGTTTCTGTAAAAAAAAAATTTTGTATCTAAAAAAGATACGGAATCTTGATATACTTACCAATTTGGAATCTGCATTAAGGGGACAAGTTTTAAAAATATGGGCAGCTAGGTTTCCATACATTTTTTTTTAACTATACAGAAAGACAATTTTTTTACTTTAAGATAAAAAAAAAACTACATGAAGTACTTACTCTAAAACTGTAATATACATCTTATAGCACGTTTATTCAAGAACATTATGCAGAAATCAGATAGAGAAAATTCCTTCATTTGTGAACACGGTGGCAGAGAAAGTGACCAAAGGTGGCATTTTTTTATAAAAAATAAATAAAAATAGATTTTTTATATTATAGGGCTTGTGGTCCCCCACCCGCAGACACAGGATTATCCATTAATTACACCACACCGTGCATTACTTTATTTATCTATTTCCCCAAATTATTTCTCATACTTGACACAGATAACATGCGTCGCATACTATGCACTTTTCAATAACAAAGTGTTCCTGGAACTGTTACATTATATAAACAGCGGAAAGTATTTGATATTGCATAGTGAAACAAAGCTTCCGCTGAAAAACTACCACGTACTTGATACTTATTAAAAAAACTTTTTAGCAAAAAATAAAACCGACTTCCAAAACAAAACACTACAAAGTGAAAAATAACTTTAATTTCGGTAGTCGGTGTCTTGGGTTTTGTATTTTCGTTTTTTGCCACCGACTTCCGAAATTAAAGTTATTTTTCACTTTGTAGTGTTTTGTTTTGGAAGTCGGTTTTATTTTTTGCTAAAAAGTTTTTATTTTTCACTTTTTAGTTGTGGAACCTACCCCACACAAATTCGAATACATAATTGAGCACAATAATTGTAGATATAGCCATGTAAATAACAGTGATAGGAAGTTATTAAAACACCATCACATCATCCACATAAAATAAGTGGGAAATATACGCATTATTGAAGCTAACTCAAAAACTCTCTAAGCTAAGTTAATAAAATTTATATGGGACCATCTCGGAAGTATACCCTATCAAACAAAAAAAGAATTTGCTAAGTCGGTCCATCCGTCTTTGAGTAATCGCGTAACAAACATACAAAAAAACAAAAAAAAAAATACAGACGAATTGAGAACCTCCTCCTTTTGGAAGTCGGTTGAAAATTAATACGAAATACTTGTGTCAAACAGAATAAATTCAAACGAAGAAAACACAGAAATTAGGGCAGACCAAAAATATAGTTTGAAGTTTAAAATATTAATCATTCTTTCATTATTTTAGAATATAAAAACCCCGTTAAGCAACATTAACTAACAAAAAGGCTGTATTAGAATTTCCCGAAATAAAAAGAAAGCCTCTACTACTAAGGAAGAAAAACACTAAAGACGAAGACAGCCACAATTAACAAAGACGGGAAAACTGGTAAGCGGGGAGCAAACGAGAACGTGACGTAATAAAAGAACATAAAAACTACCAGGGGACCAAGGATGGGAGGGGGTTGGACGCTCGGGGCGTAAACAGCCGGGACCATCCGGCGAGTGAAGTTCAGTGAAGCTTCCCTAGGGTTAGCGCGATATCGGGACTGGCGGATAGGCGTGAAGTTTTAACTAAATTAGTGGCGACATCGACAGGAGTGTAGGTAATAGTGTGATTATGAGACGAACGAAAAGTCTACTGGACCTCATAATATCACTTGCTAGTGTTGCTACCTCTAAAGATGTTAATATTTCCACAAATAATAATCGATAGTAAGTATAGAAAAGTACGACCTAAATTACATTATTTCGCTACCTACTTAAGTATACATTACCAATTTCTAGGTCCCCCTACCCATCACGCACCGCGTTGCATCGCATCGCCCGTCCCCGCTATTACCTACTTCGTTTTCGCTTAGCGTTCTTTCTGATTTTTTTTTCTTTTTTCTCGGCTCCTTTGTCGTAGCGTAATGTTAAATAGCCTATAACCTTTTTCAAGAATTGGGCTATCAAATGCAAAAAGAATATTTTTCAAATACGTCTGGTACATAGTTCCAACTGTTTCCTTGGGCTCCGTCAGCTGTACCGGCGGCGGGGCGTCCCCATCAGTTCAAGCTCACGTTCGCCGACTACACGACGGGCGATTCAGCGGCCGTTGCATACAGATAACCATTTTACTACCCTATTGATGTCTTTTACGGTTTAGCTTGTAGTTTATTTAAACGTAGGAAAGAACGTATTTCCGTCTGGGCCGTCGATTATGATTCTGCTTGAATGTTATTGTTGACTTGAGTCGCGTGTTCGTGGGATACGTTGTGTACCCGCATGGTTTAGGCGGCCTTGCTCTATGGAATTCGAATTCAATAGGATAGGACGCTTAGATCCAATATAGGTGCTATCTCTCTTCACATTTAAGCATAACCTTATCCGGCCACCGTTTCAAATACCTAAATTATCTCCATGTTCTACCGCTAACAAAGAGAAATTCGGGATTGTTTTTTTTATAATTTTGTGTGTTTTTATATACTTTTGTATGTTTGTTACCTTTATAATCCGTGTTACGTTATTTTTATTAAGTTTGAAAAATTATACGTATTTAAAGTGGTAAATTTGGATTTCTTTTTTTACAATACTGCAAAATGGCGGGAGATTAGCGCGTTCAAACTAACAAACTCTTCAGCTTTATTATTGGTATATGTATATGTGTGGATAGATAGATAGATATAGATTCTTATCGCAAAGCAACGGGAGTCCATTTTCCAACTGTGATTTCCTCAATTTTCGTTCAGCACTTCAATTTACTAACAACTGCCAAATAAATCACGTCCAAACGTCAAATATACAATATCAAAGATACCATCCTTCATGACTACAATATTTTTCAATTTAATCAATTAAAAATATGCCTTTTTGGGTTCCGTACCCGAAGTGTGTCAAACGGAACCCTATTAAGTACTAAGCCTCCGCTGACCGTCCGTCTGTCTGTCAGCGAGCTGTATCGCCTGTATCTCATGAGCCGCAATAGGTAAACATCATTTTCACAGATTGTGTATTTTTATTGCCGTTGTAACAACAAATCCTTAATTAAAATTAAGTTAAAAAAGAATATAAGAAAAGTGTTTTTCACTCTGAAGTATTTTTTTAAATATGTACTTAGTGTTAGAATTACGGTGGCCGGTTTTTTTTTTCAATATCGAACTGCGCCACCCCTGACCGGGGGACTGACAATAGTCCACCGTCCCGATACTCTTGACGTTTAACAGCGCGGCAAAACGTCAGATATACACACTCCGGTAGGTTTAACGATTTTTATTCGCTGTGCCACTGAAACTAAAGCATTTTTAATGGTTTTCAATCGCTATGTCGATTAATCATTATCTGGGATGCATTTTGGTAAATGGAGAAAATCAGTACATAGTGATTTATTTGTTCCCCGTAAGTATGTACATTAAAGTACCACAAAGACTTGGAAATATTGATTTATTATTATCATTTAACCAATCCGTGGCCATTGTGATTCCACTTTCAAATATTCACACCCTATTTTCAGCAGAATCAAGGATTTTGTGCAAAGAATGAGCAGCAAGTCAAGTGTTCCGTTTGCTGTATATCAACATAATACAAGGTCTAATTAAATTAGCTAGCGAAACTACTGAAAATACTTATCAGTTTAAAAAGCTGATCTTTTTTGTGTAAACTTCTCAGAAGTGATGGGTATCGATATCTCAACTTGACACGATACAACAGTCTTTATCAACTAACACTTCTAGTAACAACACTACGAGCAGTTATTGAGCCCAAAAAAAAAACATCAAATCTTTTTATTTTTTTATATCTATCAAAAAATAAAAAGATTTGATGTTTTTTTTTTTCGTTCGATCGATACCGATCATCACGTCTGCGGAGTTTCGCTAGCTAATTTAATTTAATTCAATTAAATTAGAATTAAATTAATTCTGATGACGTTCTGCAGTGGCAGTGGGCGCGTCATAGTCATGGCGTCACATTATTTTAAATATTATAATATGACTCCTTGTATTTTTTTATTCATGAAAATGTTATCATTTCATTTAAATGCTTTTGTGTGTTGTGCTTCATCTTTTGTGTGCACTAAATAAGTGATGTATATATCTATCTCATTTTACGAAAAGTGGGAGTGAACGAAGTGAACGAAGAGTGGGATCTCATTATACATTCATGAGGATTTTATGAACTTATAAGAGTTGCATTAATAATTTTAATTCTATAAATAGATTTATTATAGTCGCGATCATTCAGATCAACATACAACCTAATACTGACCTGCAAATTGCAAAAAAAAAACGTTTGAAAGTTGAATTTCGCGGGCTACCTAGAGCTTTCGCCTTACCCTGATCGATCGACCCGTGCAGTACTATTTATTATCTGTGCCCGCGCGGCTGTTGTTACTTAGACACCCTCTTCTAAATACTAGTCATATATCAGTTGAAAAACGAAATTAATAGTTAGTTCGGCTGTATAATAAGTGTACTAGCATCAACACTAAGAACAGAGCACTACCCATCAGTAACATCACTAATAATAAGGTTTGAAACAGTGTTGTGCCATGAACATCGACACGTATCGATTCTACCGATAAGACACGTCCCGCGCTGCTCATGGACTATTGAATTAGTGATCCTCTAAGCAAGCTACGTTTATCATCTAAGGTTTCAGAAGAAAATGCTGAGATATTATCTCAATTTGAGAAGAGAATATTGATATTTTTATAAGTAATTTAAGTTGTAAGGTTTTTGTGTGTTTTCTACGTCACTTGAAATCATAGTAGAAAATTTAATATGTTAATATATTATATTAATTCACCCATTAGTACATACCTACTTAGTACATCTATGTTTATTAGTGCTGGACTTTTTTTTTCCTTTTGGCTTCGCACGGTTTGTGCATTTAGCCAATGTCAAGTTTATAATTATTTCAGAAGCAAAGTTAGGGAAACGAAAATATTAGTATGAATAATCAATTTATTATAACGGGATTTAGGATAGGACGGATATAAGATCAGTATATTTATACAGGTGATGATAGTGAATAATGAGCAAATTACAATGAGGAAAATTTACAACTTAATATTATTTAAAGTGATGAATGAGACTATACATTTACATACAGGAAAGCTATTTGTGCAAAGTTAGTGCTAGACTTATTCGCCTAATCTACTTACATCTGGTGCCCGGGCATCAGTCACTTGGCTTTCTCCGCAATTTGAGTAATTTACTGAGAAATACATACCTACAGTGTAAAGACAAAACTAGGCGAAGACTTCCCAGAAAGTGGGGATGAAATAGGTACAATACCAGAAAAATGTGGTGATTAATTCTATCAATTTTAAAGGTTCAGTAGTTTTAATTTTATAAAATATTATGAAATCATGTTCAGGTACTTATGGAAAATCAGAATTTGGGTACCTAGGTATAGGTACGAAGAACCAACCAGAAACCCACGGTTAGATACCCATATAAACCTAATTTAATACATGATTAAAAGTTCCGTAAAAATACAACAAATAAAACTATGTCATCTTCAATGTGTGAAATCAACAAATAAATGGCAAAATACAAATTATTTCGAAAATCAACCCCGCCCGATGGCGATGACCATAATAAATTCGCAACACTTCGCATCACATTTAATACTTTTCAAAAATGTACTAGGCGCACAAGTAGACAAGGAGCGTTGTTTTCAAAATTCGCGTTTTGGATTTTAGAAGAACTTACGCAACCAGTATCATCGTCTTGTTGTGCGGTAATTACTATCGTGTTTAATTTTATTTTATTTAGGAGGCCGCTAATATTGCCGCTGATTACAAATATCTAGGCCATTTTATTCTGATAATATATTTTTTTATGGAAAGAACTTTCAGATTTTTATTAAAATAAGAACTGAATACAATCAAAGATTGTTCTATTTAGGAAGATGGACTGGTTGGGTAATCTGTGAGACTGTGAATAAGATAAGTTAATAAATTAGGTTTTTTTTTTATAAGGCCGTCAACAAGGCTATCCACATCGTTTCATGGGAGAAGTTTCCAAGAGGCTGGCAGAAATGTCACGTTGGATAGCAGTAATGATTGTCCGAAACATAGCGCCAACCCTCAGTCACGTCAAAACTCGAAAAATCGACCAATCGCTTGGCGATGTCCTTGGTGTCAGTGAACGTCAACATCGTCATCCACAGATATACATATACCTACATAATAAATTATACCTGTGTATCTTTATCTTTATAGGGTGACTGGTAATTACTGACGGATACTTAAACACCTGATTATATTAATGATAACAAACAACTTTTACTCTGGGACTAAACCTGAAATCGCGAAAAAAAAATCGGGTGCTCCCTACATTTTGACGAGATAATATGCGACATAAAATGTGGGGAACAGCTGATTTTTTTCCGCGATTTCAGGTTTGGTCCCATAGTAGTAAAAGTTTTTTTGTTATTATGAGTACTTACAATCAGGTGTTTAATTAAGTATCGGTCACTAATGACCAGTCATCCTTTATATCTATGTCGTCATCAATTCATCATCATCATGTTATATCAAATAGGACCACCTATTGTTTCAAACCCAAACGAACGGCTCAATGACCTAATTACATACTCGTACACTATCGCATAACTATTTCGCTGTTTCTAACTCAAAAGAACTGTATCATTCATTTCTAATACCACAATATACAATACAGTTTCTAATCAAAAGTACTAGGCGCGCAGAACGCGAAAAGGGTTTATGTATTAGGAAAAAACTAAGACGGTGTATAGGTAATAAGATGACGTAAGCTAAGTGACGCGGCCATGTACACATGTGCCTCGAGCATCAGTCACCTCGACTTGAGTCCCCGCGTGGTTTGCCGCCGGCGGTGAACAGGGTTGTCCAAAATAAATTTTGAAAATTCTTATTATTCTGTATAGTCAAAACTTGCGTGCTGGTTCCTGTTAGACTCATGTAAAATACTTCTGTTGCAAAATACAAAATGATATGATTTAGTTTAGGGCCCAAACACACGACGTTTTTTATACGCACCGTCTATGCGCGTTCCCTGTAACGCGCGTCGACGGCGCGTTTTCTTCCTTACTAAACTTGAGAAATCTGCACGGTTTGCCTTTTATGCATTTACGGCTGGACATGGGCCTCCCATGTCCAGCCTTAAACGCATAAAATTGCTTCCACCAAAAACACTGTTATGGGACATTGTAGGTATACCATTCACTATTTACTGGCCTAACAGGTTTGATGATTGCAGCAATGTGTTGTTGTTTTATTAGCAACCACGATACCACAAAGGCGGGCATTCCCGTAAATGATATCGTTTAGTTCAATTAAACGACACAAAAAAAAGTGGCTTGGCTTAGGTCAACCTTATACTATTGCTGCGATAATTTCCTAATTCCAGCGCAACATAGATACTAAAATACTCAGCAATCAGCATTGATAGTACCATTTCTCATTAAAATTGTTCTCAACGTAAAAAAAATACCGTCCTAAAAACCCCAAAAAATAAATTATTTCCACCGTGTGCCAACCCTGCAACGGGAGCAAGAGCGCCATGAGAGGGGTGGCGACGACGCGACGGGGCGGGGGCGGAAGTGTCGTGCGTGCGATTTAATTCCATCGCTCGCCGCCCAAAGCCGCGCGCCCGGGACACAGGCCCGAGCACACTTCAAGTTGAGGGTTGGGATCGTAATTGTGTATTGATGTTATCGATTGATTTTATATGTTAATTATTAAATTGCGTATTTTTTGGTTAAGTTGATGTTATTTTAACATACAGCTGATGCAAGTTTATTATTAGACTACACGTTTTTGGGTAAAAAATTGTTTGACATTTTAAGTTTCATTGGTCCTACTGCAAAAACAAATAAGTAGGAGGATTTTTTTCAGCTTGTAAATATTACTCATTCGTAGAACTTTGACAGTCGTTACGGGGAGTCTGAAGCCCAAAAGTCTGTCAACCAGTCTTATCAAGGGGTATCGTTACCCAGTAACTAGGTTGTGGAGGTCAAATAGGCAGTCGCTCCATGTAAAATACTGATATTCAGCTGCATCTGGTTAGACTGGAAGCCGACCTCAACAGACTTGCAAAGGCAAAGGCTAGGCAGATTGTTTTTTTTTTTGTGATTGCAAATTTATCACCCATAGAGCAGTCAGGCTTTATTTTGTTACTTACTTCTTCAAAATCTGTGTCAAAAAGCGTATCCTTATAAAATATTAAATTGCAATATCCCGGATATCGAATAAACTTAGACACAGCACTACGCTCGTGAAACGCGGTGGAAGCGGCGGGCTGGTCGTAAAATTGCGAGACCAGGTGATTCTGTCGGCGGCGTTACACGTACATAAGTACATACACCCGACACTATGTACTTAGCACAGGGCTGTCAGCTCACTATAAATAAATGTAGGTAGTTATTTATATTTTTATTACACCACACCACACCACATCACACCTCACCACACCACACTACACTACACTACACTACTTTATACCAGACCACTCCACAACACACTTCACTGATACCACAATCTTCAATCATATCTTTTAATGTTGTATCTTTTATTCCTTTATTTTTTGTGTACTGTGTTTTTCTACCAAAGGATAAAATAATTTGTTAATATTATCTTTAAGATCACATACTCAAACACTGTTTTTTTGGGGCTGGTAATCAGTGTGACAGGTTTTCCTAGTGCAGATACCAGTCAAATACAATCAAAGGATTAACATACTTACTACATATTTTTAAGGCACCTTTGTGGAAGAGAAATAAATGTTTATTATTATTATTATGTTCGTATATTATACTGGTTTCGAATCAAATTGGGAAATCAAAGACACTCAGTCGACCGATTAAGTACTATCCACATCGTATTGGACCAGAGGTCGACATTTAAATTAAGCTGCAAAAGAAAATGTCTAGAATAATTTTAAAGCCTTCTTTCTATTGAAGTCATGAATCATGATTGATTTAATTTTATGCAATTGACAGTCTATTCTGTGTTCACTTCATATGTTTATTTGTATGGCAATATGTAGTATGGTGTATGAAGGTATGCCCTGGCATAGCAATGCAGGCTGCGGATTATGGCTACTACATTTTAATCCAAGAGTTTTATATATATTGTACGTTGAATTCCTGCAGATAAAAGGGTTTATACGTAGTATTTATTTCAGTATTATTAGCTTGTCATCGTTAGACAATGGTACCTTGTTATTGAAAACCTACGTTTCATGAAGTTGTTCTGTGTTTGCTCAGGTTTACAGTGTCGGGCGGTTCGTGAAATTGAGAGAACAGATTATGCCAGTAGCGCCATACTTATGTGCATATACGAAGGCTCCGCTATATACTAACTTAGGGTTGCCGCGGCGCTGAAGTTTATTGACTAATTACAAAATGATAAGTAGTTTTTTTTTTTCTAAAGTATGTTGTTTTCGTTTAATAGGGATGATGCCTGGGTAAAAATAAAGAAATTCTATTTAGTCCGTCAGTCAGATAATAAAAAAATATTAGACACGTATTTTTTGCTTTATCATATTAATAAAAAAATACTTAGATAACTCGCATTAAAGTTCGGGAGTGGGGGCTTGCTACGTCACTTCTACGTATAAAGTCTACCAAGGCGTGACGTCATGCCACATTTTAACTCAATGTATCGCCGTAATCTTTTGATTACGGAAAAAAAAAAAAAATATGTGTCCAATATTTTTTACTATTCTACATGACGGACAAATAAAAAAATAGTCATCATCCCTATTCTGTACTAAGTTAGATAATTACTCTAAGATAAGACATGAGACTAAAATTAAACTAGGTTTTTCCAGTCCCAGACGCAACAACGAGAAAACCATACCGATGCCTAACAGCCAAAAAGGGACAAGCGACATATTTTTTGCGAAACTTGTATATCGATATAGACGCAGAAAAAAAGCCGAATCTAACCATATATATACAAGACGATTTCACAAAAAAATGTCGCTTATCCCTTTTTGGCTGTCGATACATATTTATTATAGGTATAGGATTAATTCTATGATTATTAACATAGGCGCACTGATATCCTATAAATACGCAACAATAACAAATCACCCTAAACGCGACGGCTCAAGCTTGGGAGACGATTGAGAGGTCGAGAGTCCGAATTCCACTTGTTGCTATAATTCGATGAACCGATCTCAAAACATGGTTAAGGGAAGTCAACTTAAAGTTCTCAAAATCAGTGCGTATCTAAAATAACGCCACGTAAAAAATTATAACATTTGTAATTTCTTTTCTTTTTTTCTGTTTTATTTAAGCGACTACTTTTGCACTTGACGTGACTGATGTTTGAGTATTTGAACTCGCTTTACTGATCTCATGATAGCACTATAGAATAGAACAACGTGTATTGTCTGGTCAGATGTTCTCTCCCAGGGATAGTACTTGATATTTTATTAAAAATGACATGGAATAACAGCTAAGTATAACTGTCGCACGGGTCGATCCATCAGGTTAAGCTACGCGTGGGTGGGTAACCATCTTTACATACCGAGACTCCTCCGTGTCTCGGAAAGCACGTTAAGCCGTTGGTCCCGGCTGTCATTCGTGGATCTTTGGCAGTCGTTACGGGTCGTCAGAAGCCCGCAAGTCTAACAACCAGTCTTACCAAGGGGTATCGTATTATCAAGTTATTATGGAGGTCAGATAGGCAGTCGCTCCATGTAAAATAGACTGGAAGCCGACCCCAACATAGTTGGGAAAAGGCTAGGCAGATTGATTGACATGGAATTTATTATCTATCTATGTTGGCAGAGGAGCTTGTGGCTAAGTAATAACAGCCGCACGGGTCGATCCATTAGGTTAAGCTACGCTTGCCGAGGTTGGTCTGTGGATGGGTGACCATCTTTTCATACCGAGACTCCTCCGTGCCTCGGAAAGCACGTTAAGCCGTTGGTCCCGGCTGTCATTCGTGGATCTTTGGCAGTCGTTACGGGTCGTCAGAAGCCCGAAAGTCTAACAACCAGTCTTACCAAGGGGTATCGTAATACCAAGTTATTGTGGGGGTTAGATAGGCAGTCACTCCATGTAAAATAGACTGGAAGCCGACCCTAACATAGTTGGGAAAAGGCTAGGCAGACTGATTGACATGGAATTTATTATCTATCTATGTTGGCACAGCCCTGCACAACTGTGCTCAGTATCCCGTCAATTCCCGTCCCGTGCTTACGTGTGGTACGTGCGACGGCGCTACAAACTTGTGTTGTACCAGATATTTAATATTACATCAACTATACATAAAGTCCGCCATATGTATACGTATATGTACAGAATTCTGACAGACGCCGTATGTACACAGCGTTACGCTTACGATCCCTAATGAGGTTAACAGAATCTTCGTAGTTGCTACTTCGTAATCTTGTATTATGTTCATCTTGTATTCTGAGTTTCATATGAGACTGAATTATTAAACGTTACCTTTCTATCATCACTCTACTTCAATCCGCTAATGACTTAGTGAACTCACTTTTGTACTTTTAAAAAGCCTTAAATTCTTTGAAAAATTTAAATTAAACTAAATGCCTTAGACAAAATCAATCAATTGCCTAGCCTTTTCCCAACTATGTTGGGGTCGGCTTCCAGTCTAACCAGATACAGCTGAATACCAGTATTTCACATGGAACGACTGCCTATGTGACCTCCACAACCCAGTTACTGGGTAATACGATACTCCTTGGTAAGACTGGTTGTCAGATTTTCGGGCTTCTGACGACCCGTTATAACGACTGTCAAAGATCCACGAATGACAGCCGGGACCAACGGTTTAACGTGCTTTCCGAGGCACGGAGGAGTCTCAGTATGTAAATATGGTCACCAATCCACGGACCAACTGCGGCAAGATCCCTTAGACTTGAAAATTAATGTATTGAATGCTTTTAAAAGATTGGTAGACCTTTTCAGTAGTGTTTTCAGCCAGCAGTCAAAGTATATTCTCAAATTTTCAACTTTCTGTGAACCACCGTATTCTAAACCAAAATGGTACCGAGAATACCGAGATACAAGTCAATGAATATTTTGGGATACGCTACCGTACCTTGCTTCAAATGATAATAGCTATTCTATCAGTAATTCAACCAGGAATTTTGATACTACCTGCATCCTAATTGCGTAACACACTATCAAACGAAATCCAAATCATTTTGAAGTAAATTGCTAATCCATTGCTTCATTGTGTTAGAAAAATTTGTCTGCTCATCAACGTAAATAACACAATGAATGTTGTTGAACTGTCAAAATGAAACCCAATTGCCCCGCTGCCGCTGGTATATGTTACCTGTAGGAAATGCAGTATTGAAATGGAAATTGTATAAAACGACCAATGCCTATTGCGATGAATCGCAAATATTTGAAAGTTTATTAAGTTTGGTACACTTTATTCGACATAAATTGAAAACTAGAAGTATAGGACCTTTTCATCACTCTCCTGCCCTTGTCCCAATTTATTTGTGGTCGGCGCAACATGTCTTTTTCTTCCATACTTCTCTATTCGTCGTCATCTCGGTAGTCACTCCCTTTCTAGACATCATCTTTCACACAGTCCATCCATTGTTTCTTTGGTCTTCCCTTACTCGTATAGCCCTCCACGTTCATACTCAACACTTTCCTGACATTTTCCTCATTCCGCCGCATCACATGCTCGGTTGTCATGGCAACCGATTTCCACACAACTTTTCAGTCACCGGTGTCACTTTTAGACTTCCTCTTACATACTTCACACATCCCTCTTAGCATTCTCATCTCGGCTGCATGCAATTAATTCCCTTTCCGTTCTTTTTATGGCCCAACATTCTGTTCCATACAAATCAGCAGGTCTAACCATTGTTATATAAATCTTTCCCTTGAGTTTAAGGCGAATGCGGGAGAGGACCTTTTATTAACCCGACATTACTACTCATGTTGCGACGTACAAAGACACTACTCATACGCCTGCGAGGCGCATCATATTGACTAATGATTTTATTCAAAACCTATAAGTATGATTGATATGTTTTGACTGTTTATATAATTGTGTATATTACTAAAAAGAGCAAAACATAATTTTAAATAATATTTGTATATTTTATTATAAAATCTTTAATCAAATAAATCTTAGGAACAAATTTTAGGAACTTAGGCAATTAAACATTCTTCTCACTAAAAATAATAAAAAAAAACAAATTAAAGTATACACTTCTCTTAAAATATAGTTAACCCTTATCGTGGCAAGATATTTTTTTTAAGAAAATCAAAAAAATATTATATAGATAGTTTAATTGGGTAATAAAACAAGTCAGAAAAATAAATAAAAAAATCACGATATGAAAATTTTGGAAAAACAATATGTATAGTATAATATACATTGCTACGCTTGCAGTGATTAGCGCATTTTTGGGACTGTATATTATGCTATACATTGCTATGTCTATGGAGAGTTTGAATTTAATTGCTAGTTTTTTAAAAAAGTATTGTAAATTAAATAATTTTAAATAAAAATACCTGTTTTTATGAAAGTAATTTTTTTTCATATTATAAAATCGTTCTTAAACACGATCTTTTACAAAATACTAGTAATAATAAAACTCAGAGACCCTATTGCTTGCGGTGGTACTCCAAAAAACAATTTCGGTTCTTCACGTAGCAAAGATGAACCTTACATTTCGTGCACATCGTACTTGCCTGGCCAGCTTTGCAGTACTTGCACCTCTGATATCCGGTTATTTGAGGCCAGTGGTCATATTTGTCATACCGCACATCATCGCATGGTCGTTCAGTTACCGGTTTCTTTATTTTGGCTTTGTCGGGAATCCCGTCTAAATTTTTTACTATAACACTTCGGCCCCGTCTCAGTAGGCCACTATAGATTTCATATCTAAAATCTTTTAGGCGATCCTGCTTCCTGTTGGTGTTGGCCATCTTGTCATGCCTCCGACGTAACAGCCAAGCGTTGTTGATGCATATATCTAAAAGCTGCGAGAAAATATTCATATACCACCTGTGCGATCTTATTCCAGTGCGATATAATGCAATCAGCATGTCTGCCAAATCGACACCACCCATGTGACGATTATAGTCTTTTACAATTTTTGGACACTCTACATCAACACGAGACTTTGCTTCTTTGCTGAAGCGTTTTATATTTTCGACAGGGTATGCATCATCATAAGAACTCACCAGTGTGACTTGTTTGTTATCAAACCACTTGACAATACTTAGTTTATTAGTATTACAAACAACCTGACAAAATGCACCTCTTCCTTTCTTTTTTAAAACTTTTTCAGTAAGCAGTTTAGTAGCAGCATCTTTGAGTCTATTTTGTCTGATTGTTCCTAAACTAAATATACCATAATTTTCCCTCAACAGATGCACCAGCTCCAAGGAAGTAAAATAATTGTCGAAATACACAACACTTGCTTTATTTTTAATAGTCTTAGATAAAGCTAAGACTATTTTACTTCCAACACCCATAGTCTCTTCCTCTTCAGTAAATGTAATGCCTCTAAAAGTGTCATCCCCCGCGTAGAGCAAAAAGTCATAAATGATGCCAGATACACCGGCCCTGACTAAGTTCTTGAAACCCCATTTACAAGGCTTGTTGGGGTTATATTGGCGTCGACTTCCTGCTTTCTTCCCTTTGTATGGTATAACCATTTCGTCGATGCTAAACGCATTCTCCTCTTCTACGGATAAACACTGTGTTCGAATGCGATCAATTACAGGACGTAGTTTATAATATCTATCTGATGTGTCAGCTTCAGAATTATTTGTAAAATGAAGAAATCGCCTGATTTGTTCATATCTTTTTAGGGACATTACATCTGCTACCTTTGCGTAACGAAAAGACCTTTTCCAGTAATCTTTATACGATGGCAAAACTACAATACCCATGATGACATTTATGGCCAAAAAATCTAGTATTTCTTCCCTTGAAACTTTTATGGATCTTCCTGTTCGTTGTACGCTATATAAATTCGTGTGAGTTGTAATCATATCTACTAAGTCTTCAGTAAAAAATCTATAAAAATAATCTAAAGGTGACCAATCAGATGGTACATTTTCCAAAAATGTAGGTCCTGCTATTTCAGCCTTGTGTTGAAACTGTGCTTTTTGCCAGTGAAAAGATAAATTAATTCTTCTGCAAGACTGTCTTTTTATTTTTCGCGCAACGATGGCAGGTGCTTTGCGTTTCATTTTTTGAGTGCGTGTCAAAGGTGTACTAACAGGCGTGGAAGCAATTAGTGGCCGATTTGAAGGCAAAGAGGGCAAAGATGAAATTGAAGGTAGAGCGTCATAATTACTTTCTGAAGGATTAGGAAATACCTGATTGAAAATAGGTGTAAGAGGAACTTCAGTTGTATCGGCATACATATCATTTGCATGCGTATCTAACTCATCCTCAGAACTTTGTAGGAGGTTCAACCTTTCCAAACTGGAATTTATAGATGGCGCTGCAGAACTTTTTGCTGAACTAATCATTCCAGCTTCATCACCGCTACTTGCTCCGTCACTTGCGTCAGAGTCTGCATTCTTCTCAGGCACCAGGGATAAAATGTGCCTAGCTCTTTCACTCATAGCAGTCTAAAACCAAAGCAAAAGAAATATGCAAAGAAACCATCACCAAAGTAAAGCCAAACAATACTGTACTGAGATAACTACATAATTTATTATTTGTCCCTTATATATAGATAGGTAGTTATAGTCATGCAGTAGTAATTATAATACAAAATAATAATAGTAGTACTTTTTTATGAGGATCGAACCCACACCCTCGAGGCAGGCAAAAATCAGTACTCAGACATACTTGAAATGTTAATTTTATATTGAAGAATAAAAACAAATATTGATCCCGTGAAGTTAGCAATGTATATTATTCTATACACAACAAACGAAAGGTAAATTACTGCTACTACGGTATTGTATAGTATAATATACGTTAGTAAAAAACACGACAAAAACATGCTAATTCCCATAGCGACACCAGCTTTTTTATAAAAATACGAAAGAACATACATTTAGGCATCTGTATTTTCTAATAAACTTGCATATTTATGTGTTAAAACATAAAAATAAAATAAAACTTACCTTAGATAAAACTGACCGGCGCATCCTGACGGTTATTTTTCACAACTGATTTAAAATTATGACAGCTAGCGTACTATTTTTATTTTTGAAGTGTGAAGAAACGTTTAGAAATGTCATGTGTTTAATAAACCTAAGTTAAAAAGTATTTGCAGTGATTGTGAATTTTTTTGAAGTTGTATGTATGGTATGCTATACAAAATGAACTTAAGGGTTAATCAAAGTAATTAACTAAAAATAACTCAAAATGCCCAACCCCCAAAATAAAGAAAATATTACTTACGTCGACCTATTTCACGATGGAATGAATCGAGAACCGTACATAGCAACTAGCCACTGTTTAACCTAACTCATTAATTATCCACACCACAATGATCTATGAAGATCTTCGTCTTCACATATATACTCCCCGTGGGTTTCGCATTTGGAAGTCCCAGTCCACATAAAGGACATATCTCATCGAAAACCGAGGCTTTGTTGATTGTGACAGTGAAAATCCCCATGAAATCCACAATGGAGTTGTGTGCATAATATGTTCACAGTACGTCGATATCCGGAATTCCGGATTTATTGGACTTTTAGAGTTAAAAGTTTGGTTCAGTTATATTTTTTTATTGTGACTCAGTACGAAAAAAAAGGAAGGTAAAGTGTTTCAAAATTTAAATTGTCTTTAAAAAAAGATTTTTTCGAAATTAGAATGTTCTTTTTACCGTGTAGGTAAGGTTAATCAAAATATATTTTTTTAAATAGATAAATATAATGTAGGGTGTATCTATAGATGTACGTATGTGTACTTAGGTATATCTGACAATCACAATAACAATAATAGCGCTTAATTACAGAATCACAGTATTCCTATACTAAGTCTTCTTGTTCTTCGTAACGCTTACTCGTTAATATATTATCATTAAATCACTTACTAACAGTTTCTCCCAATTACGAAGCTTAATAATCACGTGTACATAGTATTTATTAGTAGTCAACAAATGGGTATAAAAAGTTAAAAAAAAACTTGTTTTACTCCCAAAATATCAACAATTAAAATTAAACAGTTTTTGGTATTTTTAAATCACAAAGAAGCGCTCATCCCGCGCGCGCTAGCACCGCCGCCGCATTTCTAGAGGATTTTCTTGATTTTTTTATTAAATTTATATCGAAGTAATATTTTTTTCAGCCAAGTACCTACTTTCTAGAACGTTGTATTTTATAATTATTTTTAACATTTACTCTGTAGTAAAATCAATCAATCTGCCTAGCGTTTTCCCAACTATGTTGGGTCGGCTTCCAGTCTAACCGGATGCAGCCGAATACCATTATTTTACATGATGCGACTGCCTATCTGACCTCCACAACGATACCCCTTGGTAAGACTGGTTGTCACACTTTCGGGCTTCTCACAAAAAATAAAAAAGTAAATAAAAATATTTAATCGTACCTAATACCTACTGCTAATAGAAAATAATTGACATCATTTCTTTTTTATACACATAATAGCATGCGTATCTACTTATAAATACCAACGACCAACTAGGTGGCTGAAAAATAATAGTACCTACATTGATTTAAATTTAATTAAATAATCACGAAAAGCCTCTATATATAAAATATGTTAAAAGTAATAGCGTTGCAACACTTATCGATAATATTGCATTCAATTATTGGTCCACACTTGGACGTAGTTATGCTATAACGTTCCAATCCACAAGGTGGTCAAAATTGAGTTTTTGAGCCCAAGCTAGGTATTTTGACAAGTATATAATAAAATAATGTTTATTTATTTAGTTGAAGTGATACATACTACTTAGTTGTACTCGCTACCAAAAAAAAGCGTACCACAAAATTAAAAAAACGCGATTTACTCAGTTCGACCTGCGTGTGGATTGGAACGTTATAGCATAACTACGTCCACTTATAAAATAATGTAGCTGCCTAAATTATGTTGTGTACTTACTCAAAACTTTTAAGATTTGATTTTAATTAAGGCATTATTTAAGGCATATTGGCAAAACTTCTATGGCAGCAGCTTATGGACAACATATTCTCAAAAGGCCCTCAACACCTTGCGCGTCCAATATAACAATGCCCTTCGTCAGAATGCGGCTCCCACGTTTCTGCAGCGCATCTGCCATATTCATGGAGGCTCGAACGGATGGATTCGCAGCTATTCTGCGCAAAAAAGTCGCCTCCTTATTGAGCAGAGTTCTTGCTAGCAGGAACGGCATTCTGGCTGTTATTGCGGATAAATTTGACTGCCCAATTCTAAGTCATTGAACAGTACATTAGTGTACCGACTAAAATGAATAAACAATCAAACTGATGTAATTCTTATTTGAATTTGATTGTTTTAATATATTTTTTTACCACTAACATAGTTCTTAAGTACCTACTTTTTCACTAACCCATATGGACCTTGTTGTTTAAAATAAATAATAATTTTTGATTTGATTTAATAATGGCTAAATTGGCTAAAAGTAACGTAGGTACAGACGCCAGCACATCAAGCTCTCAAATTCAAAATCTGTCAAATTTCTTTAATAGATTTTCAACTTTATCTCTGAAGCATTAGGTTCAAGGTTGATTGGGAAAATTTGACAGTTTCGGGTAGCTTGACCTGCTGGCGTCTGTACATAGAGCTAATTATTTAGTAACACCGTAACCGAGTGAAAACGCAACTGGATTTATTATTATTTTTTTCGGGTGAAAACGCAAGTTTTTAGGGGAATAAGAATTTGATATCATACTTAGTTTTTTTTCAGCTAATAAGTAGATAGATACCGTATTTTTCATTCTGTATATTTTACTGTAGGTATTTTTTTTTCTTAGTTCTAACTCTGTAGGTATTGAAGCTTGTGTTATTATTAATTAATCAGCCTGTATTGTCCGACTGCAGGGCAAAGGCCTTCCTTTCCTGTTTCCACTCAACTCGATTCTGAGCCAATATGAACCAATCCCTCTTATAAGCGTCAAGTTGGTCTCGCTTTCTACGCCTGGGTCTTCCGTGATGACGAGCCGTTAGACGTTTTCAGGAACCCATGTTGTGCTGGTCTTAGCCCACAATGCCTCCGAGATGCGACAAACGTGTCCGGCCCAGTTCGATTTATTCCGTTCTAATACCAACAACTAATACCGCTGGTATTTGTTTCAACTCATATTTATTGTCTATTCCGTACGGATACCAACCCCTCTTAAAATAATTCGAATACTAAGAATTGAATTGGTACAGTCAGCTCAGACAAACCTAATCTAATATTTTTTCTAATATTTTTATGTGATCGTAATATAATCCTATCCAAATTCACATAATTTCAACATTTTTACAAAGGTACAGATAGGTAGGTAAGAGTAGTTTAGTCATCATAAGTGAATCATTTTTACCTGCGAGAAAGGTATTTTTTTTTTAATTTAATTGTTTTTTTTTTCAAATAAAGGTCTTACATACCAACTACATACATGTACCGATTGTTCCTTAAGTCTTTGAACTGGTTTTGCTATTAGTTTAAACAATGGTATCTGTTCGGAACATTAAAAAAAATGAGTTGAAACAAATACCTGTGGTAATATTTGTTGGTATTAGAACGGAATAAATCCCCAGTCCTCCCATTTTTTGGGTGAAGTCTGTGATTTGTGTCTTAGAGCGTAGTATTGTGCTACGTATCCGGTCGGTAAGTCGAATCCGTTCGGAAGTTTGTGTGAACGGAGTATTTACGACTCCTTTCACCTATTCATTAAAAAAAAAATACAATTACGAAAACTTAAAACGATTTCTTTTCTCAATCATTTTTGTACTTAAACTAAAAATTAAATAGGGAAAAGTTATCGATATCGATAAGCAGCCACATAAGCACATCCCTATCGCATGCCGAGGGCGATTTACGGGCGCGCGACAAGTCGCAAACTGGCGCTGCTGGCGCAAACTCAGGTGACCGCACGAACGTACCTACCTACCGGCCTGTACCTACCGCACGGGACATTATCCCACACAATATGAATACAGAAGTACAACTGCTCACAACTCTCGAAAATTGCTGAAGGGAAGAAGCAATATCATTGCAAACAGCGCGTGACTGCAAATCACAGTAGAGTGCTACAATGATCTTTTGGCACCTAAATGACATTGACAGGAGAGCCGTTGTTAGTAAACATTTGTGAAATTGTTTGGCGCGACGCATCTCTGATGCAGTCGCGTTTCGCCTGTCTGCGGGACTGCCTTTATTGTATTGACTTAACAAGATGGTGGTGCGAGAACTTTGTAGCGTTTACGTTGCAACTTCAAGTTTCTCAAGCGGGCAACAAACGTGCAGTTTTAACCGCCAGATTGTAAGATTTTTCTGATTCGTTGTAAGTTTGCTGTCAGTTCAACTGTGCAGCTCCGTTTTCTCTACCCTTACAATTAACGGAATTTGTAACAGACAGTTTGACTGACACTGACTGACAGACTGCAATTGTTGCCGACTTGCTGAGGGCTTGAAAAACTGTCATTGTTTCAAGATTGGCTTGTCTAACTTATATAAAGGCATCGTTTAGACAGGCGCGACGCGACTCTGGTGGAACAATTTCTATGAAAACTTCATTAAAATTGTTCTACCGAAGTCGCGTCACACCTGTCTGCACGAGCCTTAAGTCGATTAGTACTAGAAACTGTTTATACTTTGTCTTTCTGTTCTCCTAGAGCATAGGTTCCCAAAGGGGGCGGTACCGCCCCGCAGTGGGCGCTAGAGCTTTTCGTGCGGCACGATTACAGAGAGTGAGAGAGAGAGAGAGATTTAATTTTAATTTGTGATTATTAATAGATAATAGATAGCCATATAAAATTGGTATAATTAACTATTATGTAAAGGGGGCGGTAGTCCATAAAAGTTTGGGAACCTATGCCTTAGAGCAAGGGACTCAATTCTGTAGGTGAAAGCTAAAGGACCTTAAGTCACATTTTATAAATTATTCAGTAGAGCTCATTAAAGATGTCTATAGGTACCCGAAATTAGATATTAAAATCGACCGTGTATAAAAAGTAAATAGTGTATCGTTGTAGAATAAACTTATGACTATGAAGGTTTATTAAGCTATTATATTGTGATATTTTTTGACAAATATTGTTCCTTAAGGCTGTAAAAATAAAAATGGACTTAAGGTCTTTTAGCTTTCACCTACAGAATTAATTTGACTAACCTAGAACTACTATGCTCACCTGTTTAGTGGCTTTTAAACGCGGCCCGCATCCTCTATACGTACGTGTGATACACGCTATGGAGTGGCACATATACACATATGACGTATAACCCGCAATACATGTTCTCACACATCACCTGTTCACTGGCTGTCAGTTGTAGCGTGCATACATAATATTGGTATTAACGAGCTGAGCAATACATAATAGTGGCAGTATTTGAATTAAAGCCCATTTTGGGTGAAATTATATACGCTTATTGATTACAGGTTCGGTATTGTATTTTCTGAACGAGTGAACATTTAAACATATTCAAGTTCGATTTGTCTTCCAATTCAAAGACTAATCTCTTCAAAGTGTGAGTGAACAGGCTTCTTCTGGGTAAGGTCACTCCATCGTCGACTTTGTCTCTATCACCTCTGGCCTAGACTAAAGTCAAGAGCAAACCCATCTCAAATTTAAAAAAAAGTTGCAATACATTGCTCTCAGTAGTGTCCGGAACTGTCAGTTTTACAAAACTGACAGTTGTCATGAGTAAACTAGAAACATTGTCAGTTTTTTATGACCGTCTATTTTTTTTGGTGGAGTAACAAGGCACAGCGTGGTCGTAAGTAAGCCTAGTTCGGAAATACCAAGATGTCCACTTAGCGTTGCCATCTCCAAAAATCAAAAAGCCGGACTTACCCGTTAAAAAAGCCGGACTTTTGGGTCCGAAGGCCGGACGCTGGATTTTGACAAAAATATCGAATAAAACACATATTTAAAATCCGAACTTTTGAGTCACAAGGCCGGACGCTAGAAAAAGGGAGTTTGTCAAAAAATTCGAATAAAACATATTTTTCAAGAACATTCCAAGTTTGTTTTGGTTGTTTGTGAGGGATTTCAGTTTCGAATAAACATTATTTTGGCCTCCTCTTCCTCTGTCTTCCCCACCAAAGTTAGTAGCAGTATTATCAGCGAAGAACGCTGTCCGAAAGGTTTTTGGCTCGGTGTCAATCGGAGGTGGCGCGGCCGAGGGTAGTAGTAACTCAGAATATGTAGGTAGTATGTGAACTTGCGTGTCTTGACGAGTCATGCGCCTCGTCTCGCTCGCTTGTTTCTGACTGAAGTGACTGAAAGATAGATATAAAAAGCCTAACAAAAACCGGACGGGCCGGACGAAGTTAAATTTGGCCGGACATGGGGTCAAAAAGCCTAACACTGTCCACACAATCAGGACGAATGGCAACGCTATGCCCACTACAAAGATTTTTAAAAACAAAATAAACCTTGAATCTCCAATTTTAAAATCGTTTATGAAAAAAGTGGCCAGTGCAGACAGTCAGAAGCTTTTACCCCTGGGGGTAAATAATCCTCCCAACCTCCTATTTTACCTACAATTTGCTTTGTACGATACGGGCTACAGGCAGGCCAGCGGTAAAAGTACGCAGAAAGACAATATCTACCTATGTACCTACAACATGTACACACATTTATATATGAAACGATATTATGTTCGATAGCTGAATGCACGGCTCGCCATGCCAGTTGCAACGTCAAAACTTAGTTATAAAACGAAGGTCCGAACAATTTTGGTAATTGGTAGATCTGTGCTGCAAAAAATAATTGCAGGTAGGTATATATTGGATTGGCTGACTGGTTTATAAAAATAGTACAACAAAGGTAATTAGGCCTGCATGTACAGGAAGTATCAGGAAGGTGTGGTCATAAATTAACGGTGTGGTACAGACCATCAAACTGAACAACTTTTTCCGTGAGACCAACAACGCAATCGCGAAAATATAATCAGTCGTTCCATACATTTGGGTCAAGTAGATATTGAAATTTTGTATGGGACGACTAATGAGTGAGAGAGATGAGGTGTGATAAAAATTAAGCTTGTGGTACAAACCATCAAGGTTTGTACCACAAGCTTAATTTTTATCACACCTTTCTGATACACGCTGTATGTGAAGATTTCTGGCCCTGCCTTAGTTTTTAAGGCATGATCCAACCAAGGATGCCCCTTCATTGGAATCTGTCAGTGTCACACGTTTCTCGTATATACTGATGAGGTAAGGAATGTGAGGATGACCTACCCGTTTTGGTTTTGACAGTTTATTAAAAGTTCGCAACTGCAAACGATTATAAAACCAACGTAACCTATCATTTCGCTCCCTCATTAATTTAATGACGTGGATATTCCACTATATTAATTGATAATTACAGGCGGATACCAAGCGTACATAGCCTGCAAGAGTTATATAACTCCCGATAAATTTCATCGGCGCGCCCGGCAAGCGTCGCGTTACAAGTAGTACTCGACGCTAATGACGCACTTGTTCCCGCCTCTGCCGCCCGCGTACTCGTACTCGCCCCTTCTCGTCAGCCGTTGCCCGCGCTTTCTCGCAATTGCCTGCGCCACCGGTGTTCGTGGGTGCAATTTCGCTAGAAGCGCGTGGCGTGTTTTGGGGCAAATTCAATTTAATACATTGCATAACCGGCGTCGCGCCTAATAACCCCGGGAGATTGGTAGAGGTGCCACCGAGTGCCACGGTGCATCTACTATCATGTGATACAGTGTACATACAAAGTTGGCGAATGATTCCCCACAAGTGATAGGACCTAGGGGGTGAGAAAATGGCCGTTTGCCTTTTATTAGAGATACGGCGCGGTAGCGGGCGGTCTGAAATATTCATATCTAGGAATTCAACAAAGACCCAGCAGTTTGAAGTCAAAATTTGAGGTCAAAATTGCTTGACAAGCATGATTGTGATTTTTCGTGTTTGTTATGCAATTTTGACCGTCTAGGATCCCCACTAGGACTTTGCGACCAAATTCAGTCTTAAAGCGATTGCAATCTATGTCGACATTGTAGTTCCTGTAAGCATAGGTTTTTATTCTAAGCCACTACACTAGCAATACCTAAATCATTATCCATAACCTTACATAAATAAAGTCCCCCCCGCCCGCCGTGTCTGTCTGTCTGACCGCGATGATCTCAAAAACTTCTGAACGGATTTTCATGCGGTTTTCATATATCAACAAAGTGATTCTTGAGGAAGGTATAGGTGTAAAATTCGTTAAGGTTTTGTGTAAATTGGTTCAAATATGACGATAATGGTTGAATATCTTAGAAGTTATCATAAATTAAAAACTACGCGCGTTAGAATAAAATTCATGCGGTCTCGCACCAACACGACGCGACGCACGTGATTCGCTTGATGCAGTCACCCCACCCCGCCCGCGCTCCACCACCCGCTGTCACCTACAGTTGTTATTTACTATAGCGCGTGATTCCCTATAATTAAAAATACTCGATGCAACAAGCTGATGCTAAAAATATAGGCACACACCTATACTCCTACCCGTCCGAACCCGAGGCGGGCCCTAGTATGATCTAAATGGTGGTACTCATTGGTAGACTCATGGCACGTATAGTAACATACATACGAACAATGACGTATTCATACATACCGAACTGCACTGCTATTCTGTACAAATCTCACCGTGAAAACTTAGGTGAAGTGAGCGTGGAGTGAGCTGTCAATTGTGTCAATCCCTAGCATCAGGTGGAATGACAGCTCACTTCACGCTCACTTCACCTAAGTTTTCACGGTGAGATTTGTACAGAATAGACCGGCTGTTGTCTTTTCACTAAAAGACGCTATTAACAGCTCTAGCATTACATTCTAATAAGAACCTTTAATTATATTAATTTCGTAATAACTTAGTAAGGAACTTAGGCGCACCTTCTATGATAAGGACAATTTATTGATGGCTCAGAAAAGGCCAACGCTCAAATGAGCTGCTTTGCATTTTATCGGTGTCCAACTGTCCAATCAAACTCGAAAATTATGTGTTCCAATTTTCAAACAATTGTTAAGGCCCGCTGGCACCACAAATCTCTAATTAATGTGTTTAACGTTAAACGTCCGGTTTTTTGATCCGTAATTAACTCAAGCTAGACTAACTATAATGGTTGAATTTTGGCTAAATCTAAAAGGCTAAACATGAATGAGATAACATGAATGTACTCATGTTAACCAAAGAGAAGAGGCTATATTACAGTCATTGATGTTAACTCATTCATGTTAAAAGATAGTAGGTAACTAATGGCATTATGGCAAACACATTTAGCCATAATTCAACCATTAATTACTATGTTTAACCATTGGTTGAGTTAACTACGGATCAACAATACCGGCCCTAAAACGTTATTCTGTCTCTGTCATCTTCAAACAATTGAAAGAAACTGAGGGAACTTTTAAATACGCTTAGCGCTAAACGCATTAGTGATTTGTGGTGTAAGCGGGCCTAAAACTATCAAAGTGGCAACTTAAAACTTGCGACAGGAATTCTTGCATTGCGATTTTTCGAATTTCGAACCTGCAGCAAGGAACCATTCTGCCACAGCGCTACAGCAGTGGAAGTATCGTGGTATTTAGTTACGTAGTAGTACCTAGATACCTTTTATTTAATGGCTATATCTGGGAATTCTGTTCATATGCCATGTGTAGCGGTGGCGATGCAGTCCTGTTCCACATTGCTTAGCGGAGCACATTTATCATTTATGTGCGTTGCGGACGCGACACCGTTTCCCTGTGTTTTTCGTCTTGTATTCTAAATATGTAATTATACATTCTGAGAACACAAGGTGCCGAAATAATTGCCCTTCCTTGACGATGGCGATGCGCACAGTTTACCAAACGGGCAGACGGAAGCGTTGTACAAATAAATTCATAAATATATGGGTGGGGAAAGACGCATGGGCCTGGGGCGGCAGTTTCGACACTCGTAACGATAGCTTTACGACTGAAATCGCGCGCTAAGTCCTAATGGGGTACCTAGACGGGCAAAATGGTAATAGTTAGGTTTTTTCAAAGACAATTATTGGCAATTATTCAAATTAACCTTGAATAACTAGAAAAATTGGAGAACATGATTAAATAAAAAAAACGGTTCTCGCCGCAACTGGTTTGAATCTGTAAATGGTTTTTTCGTGCTTGTCAAGCAATTTTGACCGTCTTAGTACTCCATTAGGACTTAGCGAGCGATTTCATTCGTAAAGCTATCGTTACGAATGTCGAGACTGCAGGGGCGGCAGTCTCGACATTCGTAACGATAGCTTTCGACAGATTTCGGTAGCAAAGTCCTAGTGGGGTACCTAGACGGTCAAAATTGCATGACAAACATGTCATTTTTTCGCGTTTGTCATGCAATTTTGATCGTCTAGTAACCCACTAGGACTTTGCGACCGAATTCGGTCGTAAAGCGATCGTTATCTATTTCGAGACTGCAGCCCCTGGGGCTAGCCTAGTATACCTACTAATAACTATTGTGTAACATAGGTTGCACTGGGTCTCAGTCTTCCCACTAAGCTCGTTTCAAAATACATCAATTATTCTTCTGTACTTTTAAGTGACTGATGCTGTAAATAAGACCGATATTCCTACACCTCCTGGACCTCTGAGTTTGTTTCGGCCTTTCTTCTCAGAGTAGTCAGTTAGGAAACGCCGACCTCATCTAGTTTAAAAAAAAAAAATATTGACTTGTAAAAGTGTTTGTACAAACCTACTTACAGAAATAAAAATCATTTATCATTTATCATTTACCTGCACGTAAAAATTGTCACAGAAGTGACCAAAACCGTACACGATAACTTTACGACAGACCAATGCTGAAGACAGATGCCGTGAGCGACTGTCAGAACTGGATGGCTCAGGAGGTCGTGACTCGCGTCTGATCGTTTGTTTACACCCTTATTAAAAATCTGAATCATAAAAACAAAAGCTACAATTTATTCCCAATTCAAACAAGTTTATTCACAAAATAATTTCGCGCCTTGCATTGCGGTCACATCCAGCCAGACCGCCTCTTCGCTCGACACGGCGCCACAAGAACAATGCGTCTGAAGCGCAGTCGCGCGCCAGCGGAACACCCGCCGCCGACTTCTTTTTTATTTATTTTAGCCAACGACGCTTTATTTAATTCGTCCTGTATTTATTGCGCTAGCTCTTGTTGCTACTTGTTGAGACGTTAGCCCGTGTCGCGTCTTAGGGAACTAACTTGGAAGTTGCATTTCTTGCGTCAGACAAAATCACACAATTTCGGGAATTTAATGGAGATTAAGTTGTTATGGGTTTATCTACCTACAGAGGGCACCCATTACTTTGGGGCGGTACTCCTCTTTGTAGAAAATAAAATAAAATATTCCGACGAACTGAGAACCTCCTCCTTTTTTGAAGTCGGTTAAAAAGAAGGAGTGGTGTGGTGTAGTACAGAGGACCCAGCCAACTGAATACTTGAATTTTGTACGCCAGCCAGGGAACAACTGTTTAACTAACTTCAAAAAAGGAGGAGGTTCTCAATTCGACTGCATGTTTTTTTTTTTTTTTTGTATGTTTGTTACGTGATTACTCGGCCAATTATGATTTTGATGATTATTGTTTTTTTGGTAGGTCATACTTCAGAGGTGGTCCCGTTGTTGTTTACATATCAATTAATGGTATTACGAATTAGGTTGGGGTAGGTAGCCATATCTAAAAAGTGAAAATTAACTTTAATTTCTGCGGTGGTAATAAACTAAAATACAAATCTAAAGACTCCGACTTGCGAAAGGTTATTTTTCACTTTGTAGTATTTTTTTTTTTTTTGGAAGTCAGTTTATTTTTCACATAAAAAGCTAATCTAATCGAGAAAACGTTTTCCTGTATAAAAAAAAAACTGACCACTCCGACCGGTGACGACATTTAGCGGCGCGGCGCTACCAGGCTATCATAAATTACAAGCTAGCGGCATTGCACTAGCGGTCGGTAATTACGACGCTGCAAATTTATACAGCAGTTGAAACGAGCAAAACTCAACCTTACCTGTATGATGCCAGGAGTGTCACGTCAATAAACTGGCGTGTCAAAGACTACGGGCCAGTCTCGACCGGCGCATGCAGGCGCGGCGACGCTGATGACGCGTAATTAGAACACGGAGGGATTCTGAAACTATCGAATTTCGGAATCGAGTGCCGTCGTCACACATTGAATCGGATTTCGATTGTCTTTGTTCCATTTTCTATTTGATTTCTTCTGATAGGTATCTGTTTGTAGCAAATTGATTCGAATAAATTGTTATCACTATCTTGTTGACAGCAGGACTAGCTTCAAATAATTTTATTAGTGTGGTAATATTTGCGTTTTAATAAGGAACACAGTCATCATGTTTAATATAGTGATTTATACTGAAGTGCGGAAAGTAGGTGTTTTCCGACGAGTGTATAAGTCGACACGAGATGGAAATCATCTTACGCATGTGCATCATACAACGTTTTACATTGTGTGAGGAAATAAAAAAATATACAGGATATAAGTGTAAACAGTGGCCACCTTTTAACGGGTAAGTAATTGTACTCATCATTATGAACAACATTTACTATGGGACCAAACCTGAAATCGCGAAAAAGTCTGTTGTTCGGTACATTTATATTCGCATAATTTGTCAAAATATAAGGAACAGCTGATTTTTTTCGCGGTTTCAGGTTTGGTCCCATAGTCCAACCTTTTAAGGGGTACAACTTTTAACTTTTAGTTAAAAGTTGTACCCCTTAAAAGGTTGACACTGTTTACACTTACACCCTGTATATTGAAAAAGTATTTTTCTTTGGATTTAGCCGGTAAGAAGCTGCTGCTGTTGTTGGCATTTTGTGCTTCTTGAATAATAACATTTTCCGGGGTTCAATTAATTGATTCGTCACTTGAACTCGAAATTTTTAGCAGGTTTACACAGATCGACTCCTAACTAAGAAAGACATTAGTAAAATGGCGGGCTTATTTTAAATACATGCGCGCTCAGCATACCTACTACTGCGTATGTGCAAATAGCGTCCACGTCGTATCGCATAAAAGCATGCAAGTTCAGTTAATCCCGGAAAATGTTATTCAAGAAACACAAAATGCTAACAACAGCCTCTTACCGACTAAATCAAAAGAAAAATACTTTTGCAATATATATTTTTTTATTTCCTTGCACAACGCATAGTAAAACGTTGTATGATACATTTCCGCACTTGTAGCATAAAGAACATTTTTATTTTTTTATTTTGTTGGATGTGGCCTTTGTCGCGAACTTTTTAAGCATTGTCCCTTATTTATTCAATGCCCTGTATGAATAAGTAGCATCCTACCAACCTCCTTCTTGTTTAGTTCACGACCTCGCGTCAGCCTCACAATCTCGCCCACACACATTCATTATTCGGGCAGGCCTGCCTCATCGTCACGTAATTATCAGCCGCTTCTAATTATCGCGAGCGATCCTTAACGTGCCTAGGGGTATCTTGGGTAGCGTCGGGGCTGATTCGTCTTGCGATCCATGGACACGTAACTATCTAATCTTGATTGCCTTTTAAAGCAGTATGTATAATATAACTCAGTCTTTGGATTTGTCTCCACTGTACTAGCTTTTGCCCGCGTTCTCGCCCGCGTGTTGGTCGGAAATTATCCCACGTGAACGTACTATCGGGATAAAAAGTATCCTATGTCCTAACCCAGATCATGGTGTATCCAATCAATCTGTCTAGCCTTTTCCCAATTATTTTGGGCTCAACTTCCAGTCTAACCGGATGCAGCTGAATACCCATGGTCATGGTCTATCCATGTGCCAAATTTCATCCAAATCCGTTCAGCCGTTTTAACGTGAAAGCGTAACAAACTAACACAAATTCACTTTCGCATTTATAATGTTATAGGATTTGGAATTAGGATTCTGTAATGAGAAGAGAACCGCCCGAAACCATCTATATCCAACAAGAGTAGGTTATTCAAAATTAAAAACATTTTGATAAGTGAATTACGGATTGGAATGCGCCTTTCTCATAAAATTAAGGTCCTTCGTGTTCCACTTACAACAGTGACTTCCACAATCACTTCTTCCACCCTTATCATTTACGAAAACATATTCATAAAATCGTCAAGTCCAATAACGGCGCACTTTAACAGCACCATAAGATAAAACCGTGGCGTTGGCAGACCACGGTATCAGCCATAAAGCGGTAACAATTCACCATCGTAAACCAACCACATCACCATAGTACCAGACCCTCATAAATAACAGGCGTAAAGATGTTTTCAACAGATGGATTTTTTGGTCGTCCGTAAACAAGGTCGCGTTTTCCATTTTTGTACTAGGACTGTAGAATTTTTAGGGGGGTTGGTTGACGTTTAATGGCAATTCAGATAAGGTGGTGTTTGTTTTTAGTAAAGCAGAAATAGTTCTGAAATGTTTCACACCTTTGGAAATATTTGCTATTGACTCCTTCATGTTAGGCACTGGTAGGATTAGCAGAATGTGCAAATTGCAATAAACTCCGTCGAGTACATAATTGACCTGATTTGAGCAAAACAGAAACAGGTCAATCAACTTTTACTAACTTTGTAATCGATTGATTACTTAATTTTCTAAATGAAATTATTGAATCCGTAATCGAATTAGAGCCGTCAGTTACTTATTTTTGAATTACTTATGTTTAATTTTTATCGGATTATTTTATGAATCGATTTTAAAACACTGTTTTTTGTTTACAGCAACTCTAAATAATAAAATGTAGTTAGGTGCTACATTACATAAATAAATAGTCGATTGTGCACGAGCCTAATCAACACCCGTATCGTACTTACTACCGGTAACGTCACACAATCGACGCCAAATTACTAGGGTCGCAGAGTTGATAACAAGCTAAACTGAACACTTATCGTTACGGCCCGTGCGAATGAATCAATCAATCAACGCGGTGGAGGGAAAGTGGCGCGGATAATGAGCGAGCGGGAGGCGCCGCGAGATGGCGTGCCCGAAGCGCCACAATGGCGTCAGGTTTATGGTATGGTTGGCGAGGCGGGGAATGCAGTTGATGTTTGTAGGTAAGTATTTTGCTAGTCTTAGTAGGAAGGAGGATCTCTTCTTCATGACTTGAGCCAATTTGTGTAGTTTTAAGTGAAACTCTCTTGAGAACTCAAAGAGCAGAGAAAATATTTGTAAGTGATGATGATGAATTGATGATTTCATGAAATATAATTATGATCTTAAAATTAGGTAGGTAAGTTGAGGATACGCAAAATGCCACGTGATCGGTTCGATCCATATCCTAAGGGCCTGTCTTCCCTACCATTATCGCGCCCCCCGTCTACTCCTTGTAACATGAGGCAACAGGGGCTAGTGTGAATCTTTGGGTTCATTCGAGTAATCGAGTCTGGTGAAACTACGCTGGGGTCGGTGCATTTCATTCATTCATTCAATATGTTTTGTAGCGTGTATGGACTACACTAATGCGGGTTAAAAGGAACGCCTTTCGTTAATAAAATTAAAATACTGAAATTATAAGAATATTGATCTATTACGATTTCGAGAATTAGATAGGTAGATGATTAAGAATAAATAATAAAGAAAGCCTTGCGGATCTGACTGCACATATTATGAATTCAGAACAATTACTAGGACTATCATTGTCTAATTTAGACGACGACGATGATGTATTTGTGTAGTGGCAGCGGCAGTTCTGAAAAAACGGAAGAAAAAACGGATATTTTGAAAAGAAAACAAAGAAGATTTTGGATGCAAAATATTAATTATTTGAGAAGAGAATACAGTGACTTTAAACTAATCAACGAGTTGTCAAATGATGATTTTCGTACTTAATTAGGAATGACCAGAGATGAGTTTGAATATTTACATGCTTTAGTCGACTGAAGCCGCCGTGGGACTAACCGTCCTGAGGGAGTGGTGCGAGTAATTGCCCGTCGCACTCGGACACTCGCTGATAGCCCAGCGACAAAACTGTCGGAACTACACACTCGCAGCTCGCTGCACGCCAACTCGTTTTCAGTTGCTAGTTCTACTCGCTACTCGTTCATCGCCGCCGGTGGGACAACTGCCTAAAAAAACCTTGTAATTTAGCTTCGCATTTACGTATAGGTACCTGCACTGCACCACGACGCCCAGATCTTATTGGTTTCTTTCCCCCAAATTTATTAGGTACCTACATAAACTATCATTTTGTCGCCACAAATTATACTCGCCCTCTATCCCCGCTTCGCTTACCACCTTGCCCTCACCCCAATTAGTCCGATGGAAGAAAAGGCGGAAATCCGCCGAGTGTCTCCACAATACAGCATTATAATATAATTTCTTCACCTGCTCACTTCCCGGCAGCAAATAGCGTGAAATTTTTAAAACATTACGTCTCATTACACTTCGGTTCTTCCTGTGTCGCCGTATCTGTCAATGTAACACCCTATTTTGTTTGTTGTTGTTATATGAAATTAGACATTTTTGTGATTATGACGTAATTTGCTTGAAATTCAAAATTTATTGATAAATGATTTGTATTTCTGTAAGTAGGTTTGTACAAACACTCTTACAAGTCAATCATGTTTTTTTTTTTTTTTTTTTTAACTAGATGAGGTCGGCGTTTCCTATCTGACTACTCTGAGAAGAAAGGCCGAAACAAACTCAGAGGTCACAGTCTCTTATAAAGTCCAGACATAATCTTGGTCACTTCATGTGAAGACCATGTAGATTGGTGTCTGAAATGGTCTTTTGTGGAAAGAACCACACAGATTGAGAGGACCTGTCCAGTCAGTGCACGCATTTGTCAGTAATGTAATTTATTTAGAAATGAGTTCAGCACTTAAATGTAATACTTTTAACAAAAACCCAGGATTCTCTGTTTATAACGAAATTCAAGGGACAGAGCATTTTTTTTTCGTTATAGCACAAATTATTTATCTGTGGTTAAAGAATTTTTGTTATGTAGAGTGAAGAAAGAGTAACAACCAAATCAATCTGCCTAGCCTTTTCCCAACTATGTTGGGGTCGGCTTCCAGTGTAACTGGATGCAGGTGAATACCAGTATTTTACATGGAGCGACTGCCTATCTGACCTCTACAACTCAGTTATTGGGTAATACGATACCCCTTGGTAAGACTGATTGTCAGACTGTCGAGCTTCTGACGACCCATAACGACTGTCAAAGATCCACGAATGACAGCCTGGACCAACGGCTTTACGTGCTTTCCGAGGCACGGAGGAGTCTCGGTATGTACAGATGGTCACCCATCTACGGACCAACCCCGGCAAGCGTAGCTTAACCTGATGGATCGACCCTTGCGACTGTTATTATTTAGCCACGAGCTCCTCCAAAAGTATCAACCAAATACTAATCACAATACTTTTTAAATATTTGTATTATTTATTTATTGGTTTACTTACGACGATGCAGCAATCCAAGAGTAATGTAATGTCACACGTGTATTAGGCAATTAACAATAGGTTACAAAAGCAAGGCGGTTGTTTACGACCTCAGGTGGATTTCTTATGCCACGGCCCCACGGCCCTCTTTCTCACAGGCCAGCCCGTGCCAGGCCAAGCAGACAGGCCGTGGGAACAGTCGGCCTGCGGTGGCCTGTCGTCGCCTGTCCTATCGAATGTATGGGATGATCCGTGGGAATGCTCGACACGGGCCGCGACAGGTCTCGACAGGCAACAGGGAAGGGCTGCAGTCTCGACATAGGCAGCGAACCTAATAGGGTCCCTAGACGATCAAAATTGCTTGACAAGCACGAAAAAATCACGTGCTTGTCTAAAGACCTCATTAGGACTTTGCGACCGAACTCGGTCGTAAAGCGATCGCTATGTATGTCGAGACTGCAGCCACAGGCCACGACAGGCCTCGCCGGGCCGTGGGAACGCCGCATTTCGGCACCTCGAAGATTTAGTCGGAGCCTTTTGTAAACTGGTAACATATAAGTACCTAATGCTGATAAAACATTTTTTCTGACTTCTAAGTATGTATATAATAATATGAACGTATTTCTTCATAATAGAGAATGGTTGTTGCGTTTTATAGAGTGTATAGGTATCAAGGTTTTAAGGTGACCCAACCAAATTGAACTAATTTCTATGTTACTGGAAGATTTACGTTATAACGAAAGACGTTATAAAGAGTTTGCACTGTACTTCAAGATAATTGCATAGACTTTGAATAAATGAATGAATGCAAGAATGTATTTGATTGGAACCAGCATTCTGTCATAACGTAAAATTTCAATATGCCACGACATTAAGGCTTGTAATACATTAATTTGATATAACGTCTTCTCTTGCATGTTTACCGATATTAGGTAGATATGTATATGCCGGTAGATTAATTAACTTTTAAATCCAATCGAAGTAGGAAACTTGCAGAGGCCTATAGGTATTCGTCTGATGGTCTGCGAATCTGCGTAAAGAATTTGTTACAACATTCATTCATAGCAACTATTTATGTAAGTAGGTACTCATTTTACTACGTAAGGTATATCTATTCATACACAAAATCTCGTAAGGGGACATTATGCTCATCATTATGAAGAACTTTTACTATGGGTGCCTGAAATCACGAAAAAAAAATCAGATGTTCCCTACATTTTGACGAGATAGGAGACCATACGTTTTGTCCCATAGTAAAAGTTGTTCATAATGATGAGTACAATGACCCCTTAAGAGATTTCGTGTATGAATAGATAGACCTTATATACAACAAAAAGTAAGTAGGTATTCTTTGCTTTGTTTTTTCAATGGTTTTAAAGGACGCAACAGCAACTTGTATTTAAAATTCTACGCGCCATTATCATCTTCAAAACACCTAGTACTCGTATGCAAGTTTGAGAATCGTTTGAAGTTTTTTGAGCGATAGCGTAACCACTTTCAGTGCTTTAACTTTTACTGCGCTGTAGCTAAAAATATTTAAGTACATATATACGTAGATCCAAAAACAAAAGTACCTAAGTCATGTTGAGTGTCCGTTCAGCGAGGGATGAACAGGGGGAGCAAGTGGCCGGAAAAATACAGAGGGGAGGTATCACGGAGCGATGTCGGCGATTAAACTGTTTAGGAGTACGTACCACTTGTTATGTCCCAGTTCTGTGCTACAATCGATAAAGTTTTACTCGATTTTGTGAGTATTCTAACATACACCATGTCGGAAATTACTCGGAACATCACTATTTTATAATTTAAAAAATAGAATGCGACGTTTGAATTTATGGGATGAAAAAATGTTTCGGTTATTTATTTTTGCTGCTACATTTTTCCCGCGTATTTGCTACCAAAATTTCCAACAAAAGCGTAGGTACTTTGTTCGAATCAATCAACTTAAACCCACCTCTGTCAAGTAATTATTATTCCGCTTACCAACTTTTGCCAGTTTCCGCGCGCGGCTGAATGCCGCCTTTCCCGAGGCGTCCGCGCTTCAAATATTGCAGAATCTCGCCTCGCGCATTTTTACGGAAAGCCGTGACTTTGTCACGCCTGGCGGGTGTCGTGCCGTGATCATCTGACAGATGTCTACTTAAGCACGTCTGTACGAGACTGTGGATATTTCGAAAGCTTTTTTCTTAGTAAATTGCGGGAGAGATAAGAACAGCCCGTTCGATGTGCCTTGGATGTTTATCGGCATAATCTTGTGGTGGAACAAGAAAGAGTAATGTACACCGAATACGTGTCTTCTAATACATACCTTTTTAATGAGAATAATTATCAAGAAGGTGGAATTGCTTTGACTTATTATTTATTATGTTATAATCCCACAGATATTTGAAGGAATGCCTTGTTTCTTTTCTGTGGGTAACATTATACGAAGCACGGCCCGCCCGTCTCTCCATGAAATTGCTATTTCGTTCAAATTCCTATCCTGAACGGCAGTTTAGCGTCACGCCAGCCGTCACGTCAGTCAACACACTCACATCCAAATAATGTGTTGTAAGTACACAAATACATAGTAAACCTGAAACCAAGTACGTTATTAATATATATTTCGACGCAACGTACATATAGTTACTAGGTATGTAGCAACGTGCCAAAGTTATATCGCGCGGATTCACACGAGGCGCGACGCGACGCCGACGTAGGTAGTCGGCACCTAATGGCCCGGGAGGTAACGACGAGCCGTCATTATAACTAAATTATGTAGGTGCCGCCGCCTTGCTAATGCGACACAGCTCGGCGCGCTGGCCACCGCTCTTTGTTTCTGCGCCCCTGGTATTTCAGTTACATTCGGAATGGAGTTACTTTGCCCCGTTGCACAATTTGTTTGGAATTTTGGTCGGTAATTTTAATTATCTGTGCCTGCCCATTTAATATCAACCAATCACATAATTAAATAAATTTATAATCACTTACTTTTTCGGATGCCTATTAAATTACCTAATTAAGAACAATTTTCCTTTTTCTGTGTATAAAAATAATTTGTCGTCAGTCGTCACTTAGGCTATGATGATGCGCAATATTTTAATTTCTTCAACATTTACTTTCAAGAAATAACATAATGAAGAGTAACTACCATTAAATTATAATAATAATAATATGTAATGTTTAAACACAATGTGAATTTTAATTTATAAATAAATTGAAATGATAGTAACCAAGGTAACCATCAAAACTAATTAAATTGTCGGTAATGCCATCTACATTTCATTTAATTCATAATTAAATTCGCGTTTACGTCTTTTTAGTCTAGTAATATACAACAAATACCAGGCCATCATGATTGGTAGGCATTATCGCAGCATACGTATATCCGAGGTTTTCCTCCATTATTCTGTGCTAATAGGTGTGCGGAATGTTGGTTATAGGTACAGTTCCAATTCATTTGATGAATGCCTCCCTGTTCGCTGTTTACTACAACAACCACAAAATGAAATTAATGAATTCATGTTCACGTTAACAAATTGTGTTAAATAAATAATTTTTATTATACATTGTTATAGATAGATATTGTTACCTACTTCATATAAAGCCTCCAACTTTTTTGTTGTCAGTGAAAAAATAGGAAATAATATCATCAGACGTATGTACACAGAAATAGACACATTTTTTTTACAAACCGCTCCGTACCAGAATTTTCTCAAAATATGCAGAATTACTAAAACAAACACACCCCCAGATAACGCACGGGCACGCACGGCATTGCTTGCATGCAGAATTGCAGATACGCCTTTTTACACTGGAAATTTACAACAAGTACCAGGAGATCAAAGCTCGTGGGCGTTCGCTCTTCGTATTAATAATATAATCGCGAATCAGATCCACCGTAGCGTAGGTAAGATGCTAAAGATACGAGATTTATCGAGCTCGAACGAATGTTCTCAAACACCCGAAGATTGACTCTGAGCTCGGAACCGGAGTTTTTTGTCGCCTGTAGCATTAGATAACTGTATGGACACATTGAACACAGCAACATTTTTTGACTTTGGTTGCACTCTCTGAAAAATTACTGAAGCGGATAGATACTCAAGGTGCTTAATTCCTGGTATCCGACCAAATCCACCAAAATAAAAAAAACATCATCAGCTTAATGTCTCTGACAATAATTATAGTACAATAGTTCTATTTCTGTCCAACAGATGGCAACTGTAGTGACGGACCTTTTATCAGACTTCAGCATTAGCCATGTCACCGCGAGAGTGATCGCCATGAGAGAAGGATTCCAAGAAATCGTATTCTATCTTCCAATATGTCGCTAAACAATGATCTGAGACCCTTTCCAAGAATCCATGCCTTATGCAATGGGGCCTCACTTCTATCGGTACAGCATAGCATACTACTAGTCGACCAAGTTAATTAGACAAATGGCACTAGTGACAATATCCGCAAAGATTTCGTGAACGATTAAACGCATTGAAATTTATTTGATTCCATTTGTTGTCTAATTGCAAATTACAGTCTCGGCTGAATTATGATGATGTTTATTTATCTTGGTGGGCTTATACGCCCTATGTATACAGTACCATTCCCATCGCGATTGTATTTCACTATCTACTTATGAGTACTTGTAGACTTACCTCCCGTCTACAAAACGTACAAAAAGTCATCGTAACAGAGCCAATAATTTTTGTCAGTAATCATTGGCAGCTGACAGTTTGATCAAACGTTGGCGCCGCGCCAGCAACGCGCCGCGTCGGCGTGTAGAGCGTGACACGGGATCACTTCGGTGCAGGACCGTCGCGAGCAGTGTACACCGCGCGAATGCGGAGTTGATACTTTTGGGATTTATTAAAGTTTTGTAGAAGCAATAGCAAGTTATAGAAAGATACACTAATTTGCAGGGTACGATTTTTCATTTCATCGCGTTGAGTGAAGTAGAAACGACTGGCGAGGAGGAAGGAAAGGAAAGGAAAGGAGGGACATAGACACTCTGGTTTTTTAGGCATGTATAGTCCTATGTTGTTATTACTTATAATAATTATCTACTTTCTATCTACTATCAGGTTTTCTTTTTTAAAACAATAAATCGGTTCACTATCCATTTGCATAAAATTTTAAGCCATAATATAACATGGCATACTTTTGTTTATCCTAACTATATTTACGCATAACAGTTTACGCATAATTATTTGAAGCATAAAAAGGAACCTAACCAAACCGAACATCGGTTTGCCTCTGACGTAGACCGTCTAGGGTAAGTCTTTTCGGGTCAGGTAAATTAGCCTACAAGATAATTATGTCAACATAAATTAACTGTATGCCAAAAACAATGATACCAAAATAGTTATGCCAAAGAATATTAGGAAAAAAAAACATTGTGCCAAAAGAACGGGTGCCCAATATTTATTGGGCACCCCGTAGGGAAAACTCGTTTCTTTATTACGTCTGCGATACCAAACCGGCTTCCTTGCATTTCAAACGGACACTGGCAAAATCTACATACTTACATATTAATTAAAAATTGTTGTAAGGTCTATATAAGGTCAAAAGTCAAACTTCATAATTCATTTCAACTCCCAACTGCCGATGCCGTAAAGATATCCGATTCGTCGCGCTTTTCCGAACGGCCCGCGCGCCGCCGCCGCCTGGCGCGTCCCATAAAGAGTCAGATATATGAAGTACAACTTATCAGAATGCACGGCTCGCGCTACAGTAGACACATATTTATTGGGTAAATAATAAATATTCAGCTTTGGAGCAGTAGCTACTGTCAATATTTGCCGTCAACGGCTACTGCTCACAGACAGACATTTTATCAATGTTGGGTATTACGTTGGGTATGACGACTCTTTTGTTTTCAGATTTTTTTTTTTTTTATTAAAAGATTCGGTGTTAGTGTCAATCACAGCGTTAAAATGTACAGTCACGAACCGGGATTGTTGAGCCACTAGCTTATCATCTTAACTTGGTTGTATTACACGAATGCCGCCCGTTTTACGTTATTGAAATGTCACATGTCTAATTTCACGGGCGGCATTCGTGTAACACAACCAAGTTAAGATGATATGCAAGTGGCTCAACAATCCCGGTTCGTGACTGTACTTATTGAATTTGAAGATGACGTACTTAGATTTATAATACAAAATGGTGCCGATTCTCTTGTTCAATAACTAAATTAAAATGAGAGAATCGCTATCTTTTACTAACAGGCAGCGTGAGAAAAGGACGGCTATAGCTATGAACTAAGTTAGAGATGTCAAAGTAGTTTACGCCTTGCGCTTCACCATGCTTTTAGTCGACATGTTTTTACGTGTCGTCTGAATTTGTATGGAAATATTAGTTACAACTAGACAGCTCTAATTTACGTCCGCCTCTTTCTTGTTTTATTACAGAGAAAAAGTTAGCAATAGCCTAAATTAAGTTTAGTTTGTGTACAGACGCCAGCACATCAAGCTACTACAACCTGTCAGATTTCTTTAATAGATTTTCGACTTTATTACTATAGCATTAGGTTCGTGGTTGATTGGGAAAATCTGACAGCTGGCGTCTGTACAACAGAATCGGCACCATTGTATATTAACCAGCACCAAAGTGTACTTCAGACTTCAACTCTTTGACCCACGGGGCAATTGCAACATATTGACAGTAGGAATCGATTTAATTTTGACATTTCAACAACATTCATTGCGTTATTAAACGTTGTTGAGCAGACACATTTTTGGAACATATGAAGTAATGAATTAGCAATATGCTTCCAAATCGTTCAGATTGTGATTGATAGTGTGTTACGTAATTAGGGTGTCAGTCAGAAGTAGAGTTTCCAATTTCAATTAATCCTTTCTTAATCCATCGCTAGAGAATATTAGTGAGCGTCGTCGGTCTGTCAGTTAGTCAATCAGGTCCATAGTACTCGCAACCGGCGTGCGTATATGGCCAGATGTATGAACGTAAACGAGGCAAAAGTAGTATGTAAGGATCGTAGCAGGTGGCGTTCTGTAGTTCCTGCCTACCCCCATGCGAAGAAGGCGTGAGTTTATGTATGTACTAGCAGCTCCCCGCGGTTTCACCCGCGTAAGTCTCGAACCCGTAAGAATATCGGAATAAATTGTACCCACATAGGGTACAATTTATTCCGATAATCCAGGTTAATCCAGGTTATAAATTATCTGTGTGCCACATTTTATCAAAATCCGTTCAGTAGTTTTTGCGTGAAAGAGTAACAAACATCCATCCATCCTCACAGACTTTCGCGTTTATAATATTAGTAGCTTTTGCCAGCGGCTTCGCCCGCGTGGATGTTGGAAATTATCCCACGGGAATCGTACATTTTTTGTATGTGATATTTCAGACTATAATCTATCTCTGTGTCTAATTTCATCCAGATCCGTTCAACCGTTCTGGAGTGATAGAGTAACAAACAAACATCCATCCATCCATCCAAACTTTCGCATTTATAGTCAATTTGGACAGGACAACGTCTGTCGGGTCAGCTAGTAGAACATATAATATATATAGAGCTGTAGAAACTGGACACACCAACAACTACTTACCAATAGTTACCAAGCAAACTCGCGGGTACAGCTAGTGTAAGTAATATAACGAAGTCTTGTCACCAGACAGGAGCAATCATTTTAGCGGCAGTGATCAGTGGCACGCTCGCAAATGCGGCTTCATTTCGGCCCGGGGCGCGTTGCGGGCCTACCGCGACTAACTCGTTTTGATACTTGGCATTAAATAATTATTTTCTATCGATTTTATTTGAATTAAAGTATAGATATATTTGGTATAAATTCCGGTAAATTCGCCACAGATTACTTTGTTGGCGCATTGGCTAAGCGATTGGCCTTCTACGTATCGGGTTTCGGGTTGTCTTATATTACTTTTAGCGGCATGGGTGGCAGAGCACAAATGTTAAAATAATGGACGGTTTTATTTACGAGGCTGCTTTATATTATAATATCAGCATTGTATCGTTAGCCTTTCTCACTATTAAATTCACGTCATTAACTGCACAGCAACAGAAAATGCAGGCAGTAAATTTCAAACTAGATTATTCTCTGCAAGTCGCACGTCTCACGCTGTGCACCTCTCAAAGTACTCTTTAACGTCAGGATCTTTATAAAAGTGGCTTCAGAACGTGACGCTGAATCACAATCGCTTCATTTTATACATCATCGTCATATAAATAATGTTCCTCGCAGTAATAACGGCTGCTGTAATATACGCAGACGTATGTAGTATTATTAAAGGTGAGAGTGAGGTGGCGTCCTGATAAAGCTTGATAGAAGTGCTGTAATAAACGTGGTGGAAATGTCGAGTCTGGAGATGGCAGTGGTAGAATTTGAAGATCTTTTATCACACCTAAATGTAGGTACAGAGATGAGTTATTACGACTTTACTGGGCACTCACTAGATTGTTTGAAGTATTCCCGTTTGAGCACCTATTTTTGGAGCACCAAAGGTATTCCCATTACCAAATGGGAATACCTTTGATGCTCAGTGCATATGGTGCTCAAATGGGAATACTCCGATTGTTTTACTTTGCAAACTATGTATAAAGTGTCGAACGATAAAACCCGAAGCTGCACATAATCTAACTACGCTTTCAAAGAGGTGCTAAATTAAATCTTTTTAATTATACCTCCCGATTTGTCATCGTCGTAAACACGAGACGGGAGGCACGAGAGTATAAAACTCGCAGGTACAATAAAGGCGAAGCGTAGCCAGCCGTGCGGTAATCCACCGAAAGTACCATACCAGGCATCCATAACACGTATAGATACTCAAATATTGAACGAGGCAGGCGGGCGAGCATCACGAGCAGGGCTGCCAAGATTCCACGACATCGAAAGTTATCGATATTACCGAGAGGATTGCCTCCCCCAGTCGAATTCATAAATGGAATATTTTATGAAATTAAGTACGGATTTGAACTGCATACAAACTTCAGCATTATCTGCTTGTTGAATTGGGGTGCATCAAATACTCATTTAGAAGTCTAAAACTTTTGGTAAGAATTTATTTATAATATCAATAAAATCACTACTAACAAAACTACATGTTTTCTGAAAACCAGGTTCTCGCTCTCAGAAAACTAACACAAAACAATTATAGGTTTATAAGCAAACAATAAACCACGCAGTAGCAGCAATAAAATTGCCAATAAGAGGTTTCTTCAGCGCGGTCCGTCGGCAGCCCTACTCGGCACGACACAGGATACGGGCCGCGTTATCGCGCCCCCGCGGCGGGCGCACGTCACCTTGTCACCGAGCCGGTTTAATGGGCTGCCGTGTACGCCGCCTGCTCCAGCTTGATGCTTTGATTTATGAGCCTCTAGTATAGCTCTAGCTATATGTATGAGTAGGAGTACAGTGATAAATGTGTTTATTAGTTTGTAATTATTTATTAGGGACCGAAAGGAGGTCACGTCATGCAGTACCCAGTTGTCATACTTTTGTTAACGAATTATTGATAATCAACTCAAAATTACTCTATTCAAAAATTAATGACAATCAACTCAGCATTAAAATAATCGTTTTATAGGATTTGATATTGGTTCACTGGAATGCAAAAGTGCGTGGTAGATAAGCAAATTTATAGTTTAAACCAAATCCACAAAAATTTCAAAAACATTCGGATAAAATAGAACATCGTTTTAAAACAGTTAAAATATAATTCTTCAAAGCGTGAAATGCATGTTCTGTAGGAGCGGTGTACGTGGGCAGCATAGCAACGTACAGTTAAGCTTATGGCCGGCGGCGAGCGCACGCCGCGTCGTAGTGGGCCGCACCCACCGGGCACCGTGGCCACCGCGGCGACCCGACACGGCTTCCATACGGGGTGAGCGAGCGACACTCTTTGTTTTTTTTAGGCCACTTGAACCACGCAAGACGATATTATGATTGCACTTCTTTTTTTGTTCCTTGAAAATATAGACGACTATGTTCAGAGTACGAGTAATGCACCTAAAGTAGGAATGAGTCAAGAACATAAAGTCGCTTAGACGTAGAAATGATACCAGCAACAGTAACTGAAAATTTCTGAGTATTCTACGATTTAACTGGCCCACTTGAGCATTCATGGGTTATCTTAGATAACTCGGAGTTGACAGCTAATTCAGGATTAATCAAATAATTCATCTTACGCCACCATCGTATCGCAATGTATAGTAAAAGAGATGGGTATACAATTTCCATTCATTCATTTTTGATCGGATTACAGAGAAACGTGACCCTCCCTCCCCGGACGGCAACGCTACAAAAAAAATCTTAGGAATCGTTTCGAAAAAATAATAATCGTTCATAAAAAATCGATTTTTATGAAATAATAATAAATTTTTTAATCTACATTTATTAATTTAACTCGACTAAACGTGCAAGTGGACCTAAGAAGCTCTCTAGCTTGCGAGCTAGAGAGCTTCTTAGGTATTATCCGTAATAACGCCAGATAGAAGCAGGTAAGTGACATTCAAATATATATTCGCACGTTAGTGAAGCCCTTCATACCACTAATTAGTCACCACAACGGCACGACCAATGTATTCGAACATCAACTCCCCAAAGGCGGCGAATATATTTCGCTGTATCTGCAATCAACGCCCTCTGACATCCGACCTTCATTTTCACAATTAGGACAAAAATTATGACTTATGTTTATGTATGACTGTCTATTTTGTTTTTAAAGGTAAATTCTCTATATATCTCTCAGTGGTAAGATATCGCAAGGATACAGACGCTACTAGTTTCAGCTGTTTCTGTACGTTTTCTGTGTCATCGACGTTCACTGCCGATTTCGGCTACATCTAACGCGACCGCTACCTAAATAGGTATTTGATCGCCATGTCCAAACTTTGCACATTTTTTGCATTCTCGGTATCCGTGTTTACTTGTAACTACAAAAACAGAACGAAAGAGGTATGGCGCTCGAAGGGTTTAAATCTTGCATCTATATCAGTTGGCGGCAACATGTTCGTGTCGAAAAAAACGTCGGCGTTGTGAATTGCATAAAAAATGTCTGGCTGGCGGCGAGCGGCGGCGGGTCGCTAACGCCGCCTCTAATGACGGCGCGCCCGACTCGCTCGCTTTGTGAGTAGGGCTGCGAGACGCTTTTATTAAATGCATTATATTATTTTTGTTGATATAATTTTTGTTTTATTTATTCAGCACTGGGGGTAAGTTTGTTTCTGTCGAGGCGAGACAAAAACAATTCTTGAGCCGCTGAGAAGCATTTATTTAAATTTTTTTAACCGACTTCAAAAAAGAAGGTTCTGTATTAGACCCGTAGGTATGTATGTATGTTTGTATGTCCACGATTTTCTCAAAAACTAATGAATGAACCAAATTTTGATGATTCTTTCACTAACGTGATCTACAAACTATCAAGAAAGTTTTATTATATCATAATATATTAAGTAATTATTCATATGTACGAAGTTATATGCATAAATGTAGTGTAATTGCAAGTGTATAAGTATTCAACTAAAAATGGAAAATAAATTTACTTTAAAAAAGTAAAATTTTGACAGACTTTAAAACCTAAAACGAATAAAATAACTTTAATAAAAAAACTTAACAGCTTCTGAAGTCGGTGTCTCCAATTCTTCAATGCACCTTGCATGACACCGACTTCAGAAGGTGTCAAGTTTTTTATGTAAGTTATTTTATTCGTTTTAGGTTTTGTAGTCGGTTTTTACTGTTTTTTTTTTTTAAGTACATACTTAAGTTCGCGATATGTTAATGAGTCACATTTCATCCGCTTTGTCATCTATCTATTTCATTGGAATATTTATGGGTTGAGCATCATTGGACGCCGTACTTCCATTATGCTGTTGGAGAGAATATAGCATCCTAGAAATAAACTTGGAAATATAATACCAGCATTTCTAAATAAAATAAATCAAAACCATATCGTGCAATGAACTCTACGTGAATACAACATGTAAGTACTATTAATATCGTCACTAGGAAATAAATATGAAATACTGTAAACTTTATCGTCGCACACAAACAAGCTCTCAACAAACGAAATTATATTTCAAAAAGAATTTCCACAAACACTCATAAATAAGTAATAAACGTGCACAAATTAAAAACGAGTCGTCGTCAGCCCTGGCGGCGTGGGTGCGAGTTGCCTCCTACATATTTAATTTGCCCGGACTGGTTTCTGTCCGAGCGCCGCCGCGCCGCGCGCCGCTACGCTTTGTGTTTCGTTATGGCTCTATCGCTCCGCACTGTAGGGCTGCCTGATGAGGAATCGCTACTTTATTGGCGGGTGGGCGCTCTGAATACGGAGCCGGGAATTTATGTTTTAGCGAATAGTTCCTGGCGTTTTGTCGACGCCAGTAAAATACTCTAACGTTGCGCTGTTCTCGGTTTATTAAATAAAATATTGGTACTCGGGAAAGCCGCGATCAAAAACTCATTTTCAAACAAAAATAAGCAAGATTTTGGTTGTTCGGTCTTATCTTGAGATATTGTGAAGGGTGACAAGTACGTAAGCCGAAAAATGTAATCCTGGTCACGAACTTCGAGGAACTTTACCTACTCAAGAATATTCGTAGAAAACAAAACAATAGAAAAGTTTGTCATCTCATGAAATATTTAAACTATTGAAGGGTCAAACGTTCTGTGGCTTTTTGTATCTGTTGGGACCTGAACTTTAAGCTGAATATTAAAAGAGGTTGTACAAGGCTACCTGAACCTAGTCGAAAGTTGCCACTTCTTAAGCCTGCCTTAAAACTTTATCTTGAAATTACTACGTTTTAAGAATACAACAGAAAACGACTACATGCTATGCCCGACCGGCCCACTACACTTTCGTCTCCAAAACCTCATTTACCGCGTCTCATCACAGTTTTTAACGTTAAGTACAAAACACTTTATCCGCAGCGTAACACAAACTGTCATAACAACAAACTTTGTAAGCGAGACCGCTCTTCCGCAGAGCATCTAAGAAAAGCGTAAAACGCCTTCTTAAAGCGAACTAGCTCATATCTTAATTCATAATTCAATATTCACTCCGCTCCACTTTCTGTGGCAAAGTGCAAGCGCGCGGGAAAAAAGCCAGCAGGGCAAACGAGGGGGGAACAAAGTAGGGGGTGGGTGGTGTTGGCAGGGGGAGCCCGTAATCCCTTATCGCGGCCGCCGACCGCGCATCGACAATTATTATAAAGAGCCCGATGTAAACTATTGTAAGTACGTACGGTGGGAGCCGTGAATAGGAGGGTCTGATTTATGAAGTGTGTTAGTCATTTGTGATAGTTAGTTGTTAAACATTTTTTGTTAGAATCTACTCTTAGAAAAGGTTTTGCCGCAAAACTTTTAACGCATTCATATTTCCTACAAGTAGGATGTAGTTTCTGCGTTGTAATGTTAGATTAGCAATAAAATTCAGTTTTCCCACGTCTTACAGCAGTTGATGTAGGTACCTACATATTTTTCTTTTATTTGATTTATAATTATAACATTTATAACTTAATTATTAAAAGCACCTAATAACTTTTTCTGTGTTATAGGTAAGTTATAGCTATCTTTATTCTTTTCACAATGCCTAAGAGCAACCTTTTCTTGAAAAGTATATCTGCATTTAATTTAACGATCTAAAATTCCAGCTCAGACAGAAAAAAATGCAGCTCAAGTTTCTCCACACATAAAATAATATCAAGTATCAAAACTGTTCGCACTTAGTACTCGACACCGCGGTCGTAAGCTACCGGCTACCGCACGGGCCGTCGTCCACGGTCCCACAATACTATCGCGCTCTCTCTCACTCACATCTCTCGCCCGCACATTAGGGAAGGAATCACGCCTTGCCGAAAACTTCGGGAAAATAATCGGATTTGTTTTAGCCGAGGCCGAGATCGCGTGTCTGGATTTGTAATGTCGGTGAACGGTTGTTGCGAGCAGTTGTAGTCGGACTGTTTGTGATGGAGGGCGAATGGGCGATGCCTTGGTACTTATGTGTAATTTTCTAAGGCGCAGTTTTATGTGGGATAGACAAACAATGCTTTGACGTCCTCTAGGTCGTTCTTTCTACTTTTCTGATTTTAGACTATAATTGAAGTACCCATGAAGTACAGTCACGAACCGGGATTGTTGAGCCACTAGCTTATCATCTTAACTTGGTTGTGTTACACGAATGCCGCCCGTTTTTCGTTATTGAAATGTCACAGTAAAATTTACGGTCGGCAATCGTGTAACACAACTAAGTAGTGGCTCAACAATCCCGGTTCGTGACTGTACCTATTTCGAACACCGTTCTCATTTTGTGATTTCTTTTGATTGACAATGATGTCATATTATTGTCAAAATAATGAAAATAGAGAAAAATAACAAAATTTTCCTCCACTATCTATTTAATATTTTACTAATTTTCGTCTTCGGCATACAGAATAACCGAATAGACTAAATCTTACCCATCCCTCTCCAGGCAGCTTACCCGAACGCGCTTAAAGAATTTAATAAACACTCCGTAGTTCGTAACTTTGACGCTCCGTACCTCTCGTAACGTCAAACCTATGAAATTACAAGCGTTGGTCAAATACACGGCGACTTAATGAAGGTTCGGATGTACTTGGAAGTATATTAAGGGCGAAGTTGCTAAGTTTGTGAGAAAAAATAGGAAATTCTTACTTTTCTGCCTTTGTAAGGTTTTGGTTTCAGTTTTGATACTTGTTTGGAGTAAGTACTGGGGTTTCTAACAAGAGTTTTGCGTTGGAGGAGTAGGTAATTTAACACGCTGCATTTTGATCTATAGGAATCGTATACTGGGCAATTTTTAGGGTTCCGTACCTTGAAAGGAAAAACGGAACCCTTATAGGATCACTCATGACAGTGTCTGTCTGTCCGTCTGTCACAGCGTCTGTACGAATCGTACCGATTAAGTTGAAATTTGGTAAACTTATATGTATTTCTGTGACCCAAACACGGATGTGTAATGTAAATTCATGAATTTTGAATATGGGAGTCTATTTGGGGAAGGGGGTTAATAAGGAAATTAAAATAAAAAGTTTTGCAAACTGTACCGTGCGATAATCAAATGAAAGGGGTTATTGTGAGGGTAAAATAAACTGTTTTAAAGTTATTTAAGAAAATAGACGAAAATTGACCATTCTGAAATTACGAAAAAAATCATCGACCAAAATGTAGGAAACAGCTGATTTTATTTTTCGTGATTTCAGAGTTGGTCCCATAGTGAAAGTTGTTCATATTCATGGGTAGAACAACCTATGAAAATTTGGCTAGTGATAAAAAAAATAGTCTTGCATAAGAAAATACGTTCATGAAAATAGCCTGTACGAATACGAACTTATAATTTATCAAGCAAGGCATCCGCACCTGAGCAGTCAGCCTCACAACCACGTTGCTGGCTGGCTATTATTTTTTACCACGACATGACGTGCCAAAAGAAAGATTAGACTTACCCATACATAGGTATGGGTAAGTCTAATCTTTCTTTCGGCACGTATACGTAATAATACACTGCAGGGAATCCATTTCCACCACATTTTGGCAAAGTAACGGTCACACACACTTTCTTGTACAGCTTGTAGCATAAAGTGCTGCTAATTAATTGGTAGGAAGTTGGCCAAACTAAAACACTGCAGTGCGTACATTTTTTTCTACTACAGTGCCAGCTGTCGAGAGAATTCGTTCCTGACACATGTCAGTTGGACAATTTCTAGTAGTAATAAGGATCTAATTCGCATGACATAATATCGCTCACCTTGTAATATATTGGCACATCTGCAAAAAATGCGAAATTTAGTTTATACAGCATACCTACATTTTCATTATATAGCATAAGTGCTTAATCTAAAATGTGTATTGATTGACGTCTATACCTAGTAACCAAACCGAACCATCTGTAAAAAAAAACCGGCCAAGTGCGTGTCGGACTACGCACAATGAAGGTTTCCGTAGTTGGGATGTATTTCAAGAACAAACTTTACATTCCAACTGCAAATGGAAGTTTGTATGCACAATATTCAGAGATTTACCATAGACTTCTTATAGGTTTTCCTGTAATCTATAGGTATTGAACTTTTTTTTTTCAGAATTGTTGGTTCAGTACTTTCGGAGATAGGGGGTGGGGAATGATCAATTTTAGTCTATTTTCTTTTAAATAATTTTAAAATGATTTATTTTAAAATTATAAAAAAAAATATATTTGAGACCCTCACAGTAAGCCTTTTCATTTGATATGTTGTCACACGGTACAGTTTGCAAAACTTTTTTTTTATTTTCTTATTTTCCCCCCAAAATTGACCCCCATATTCAAAATTCATTTATTTACGTTACACGTCCGCGTTTGAGTCACAGAAATACATACTTATACCATATTTCAACTTAATCGGTCTATTAGATTCGGAGCAAATTGGCTGCGACAGACGGACAGACAGACAGACACACGAGTGATCCTATAAGAGTGCCGTTTTTTCCTTTTGAGGTACGGAACCCTAAAAACATAAAATCGTTTCTGTAAAATGTGAAAACCGTAGTTGTGCCAATATGTATTCGTTAGTATGAAATTGACAGGTGTCAAGAACGTATTCTCTCACCGGCCGGACTGTATAAAAATAGTAGATCTTGTGAAGTACTCGTAGTTCGTTCAAAGAAATACTTTCTACCACTATCCCGACGAATTCTATTCCTGCCACCAGGCTTTATTCGTTACTGAGTTTGCGAATCCCGCTTGATGGGTACTGGGGCTGCAGTCTCGACATAGATAGCGATCGCTATACGACCGAATTCGGTCGCAAAGTCCCAGCGGGGTACCTAGACGGACAAAATTGCTTGACAAGCATGTGATTTTGTCGTGTTTGTCATACAAATTTTGACCGTCTCAGACCCCACTAGGACTTTGCGACGGAATTCGGTCGTATGGCGATCGCTACCTATGTCGAGACTGCAGGCCCAGGACACACCGGTGAAATTGCGGGGCGTATGAGAATTTCAATATTCATATTTACTAACCAAACCAAACGTGTGAATGCAATGACGCGTAGAGTTTACCCTAACTATTTCTTTAAAGTGGACAGGCACTTTAAAATAAATTTACTTAAAATAAAAAAGTACAAACGACTTCAAAAACCTAATAATAACTTTCATAAAAAACTTAACAACTTCTGAAGTCGGTGCCAAACTATAGTGCATTGAAGTTAGAGATGGGCAATCAACCGGGTTAAAACCCGTTTACTGGGTTTTAACCCAATAAAAACCCATTTATTCCCTCCCACGGGATTTTTATTCGGGTGTTTATTGATTTGGTGAAATTTATCAATTTAAACATGGATAATGTAAATATTTGTGAATATTCTAGTACTATTCACTAATATTTACATATACAGGGTGTTTGACGCATGGACCGATACAATTTTTCCAGGGATTTGGGTGTCATTAGCTAGGTTCTACCCATACACCCTTTGTCCCAAATGTCACGGTTGGTTAAATATGTTTTTTTTTTAATGAAAATAAATACCCAAAATGTTTCCTTTAATTCGAAATAACTTTTTTGTTTGTGGGTGTAGTGACACAAAATAATACTCTCCAAAGTCATTTAAATCCAAATACATCTTTGTTTGATACAACTGGTTTCAAGAAAATTCCTTACAAGCTTCCAAAGTTTAATTTTTTATTGAATGTATGAAATTTTACAACTTCTAAATTCGTTAAAAAAAACTAAGAGCCATTTTGAACTTAGCTTTATTTTAAAAAGTTCTTTAGTTATTAGCAGGGACCGGCCGGATACTCGTTGAAAGGGTGTTTGAAATGGTTATTTTAAGCGCTTCAAAAAAAACCCTATGATACATGGTACACCTTCGAACGGGTGTAGTTAACCCGTTACGAACGGGTTACCTTTTCAACACCCTGCAACACTGTAACAGGGTAAGCCATTCCAACTCAAGACATTGTAATATGCACTGTTTACAATCGATATTAGTTTGAAAATTGCACAACCACGACCGCACGTGACATCGTACCGCGCCCGGCGGCGGTCCGCCAATCTTGCGTGTACCGACTTGAGGAGTGACTTGTAAACATGGAAAAATACCTATTGTCTGTATGATCTTATAGTTCAATTTTGCTTGTCACACATGCTAAACATTGTAATAATATTTATTTCTTCGTGTCTATACTTGTTTATTTTCATTATTCGTCATTTGATTCGGAACTCGGACGGAACTACTCAAGCTACTACTAGCAACTACTACTTATTAGGTAATCCAGGGTAACCCGAAAAAAGCTTTTCGAGAAGGTAACCTCTTCAAAGGCTTAAGTCATTGAAGGTGTTAACCCCTTTACGTGGTTACCTTAATAAAGGTGTTAACCATTTCGCTGGGTTTCGAGGATGTAACTCGAACAAAAAGTAACACTGCGATGTGAGTTACCCCATGTAAGGGTTACCCTGTCCAAAGGCTTAACTCTTAAGCGGGGTTGTCCGGTCCTTGGTTATTAGTATACCCTTTCTAACAGTATCCTACATGTCATAGAAATTATTCATTATGTAGTCAAAACGCTAGTTTGGAGAGTCAGGGTTAAGAAAAGACTTATTAAGGTTATTATGTTTTTATTAAAGTAAAGTTATAAAAAAGGAGGCAAAACACCCGCCGGGAGAGATAGAAAGAAATGGGAGAAATGCCTTTGCCCAGCAGTGGGACAGAATAGTTAACAAAAGTTTTATAAATCTTGTTCAAATTGACCTCCTCCATTTCGTATGCACGCACGACATCTGTTTCTTATTTCAACTGTCGTTGTACAGACGCCAGCAGGTCAACCTACCCGAAACTGTCAGATTTTCCCAATCAACCTTGAACCTAATGCCTTAGCAATAAAGTCGAAACTCTATTAAAGAAATCTGACAGATTGTAGTAGCTTGATGTGCTGGCGTCTGTACGTAGTCGCATTTCTTCTGTCATAGTTTGGAACGCGCCGGTTATTCGTTCAATTAGAACTTCCCTAGTGGGCACTTCTGTCTGTCAAACCCATTCTGAGGTTGAGAATTTTTACGTCTGGGGACGTGCAAAAGTCAATCTCTGAGATCAACAGTAGACTAGTATGTGTGATACTACTTATAGCTATTATTTTAAATATGCTTGATATTTTAGTTTTGAATGGGCTGTGATGAAATACTTGCATAAATAATACAATTGTTGAAATATCATGTGCAAGAGTAAGTTGTCAAACTTGATGTGCTGTTAAATGCACCACTATCAGTGATATTTATACTCCAAAAAACACTAGAAGTACCTAAATCGTGTTAAGTCCACGATCCAAGATAATAGTGAAAGTACTCAATTTAGACCCGCTGTTTGGGTTTTTATTCGGGTTTAAACCCGTTTAAACCCAAAAAACCCGGTTTAAACCCGTTTCCACCCATTGGGTTTAAACCCTCTGCCCATCTCTAATTGAAGTATTGAAGACACCGACTTCAGAAGCTGTTAAGTTTTTTATGAACGTTATTTTTCCATTTTTAGTTGAATATACAAAATGCCATAGTCTCAAGAATCGAAGAAAAGAAGGATTATCAAAATCCGCTTAGAAATGCCGGAAATACAGTACATTTATGCATATAACTTCGTATATAAGAATAATTACCTAATGTATTATATATTAAAACCTTCCTGAAAGTATGTAGATCACGTTAGTGAATGAATCATCAAAATTGGTTCATTAGTTTTTGAGAAAATCGTGGATATACATACAGTCGCGACCAAAAGTCGATAAGCAAAACTCACAAAGCAATAGCTTGGCGTTTAGTTTGACTTAAGACCTTCTATTTCCAAGAACATAAACATGCATAATTATTGTCGTCAACAACTGATTGTAGTTCATAATTTCAAAGTTATAACATGTGTAAAGATGACCTAGCGGTTAAGCGCGTGCAGATAGATGCGCGAATCAGTGAGCCGTGAGTTCAAATCTCACGCAGTACTTGACTTTCTGTAAGTTTTTACTTGATTGGAAGTAATGGGACAGAAATATAATATTCTTTATCTTGTTCGCTGGTCACTCATTTCGTAAAGTTAGAAAGGTAGATCATAGAAAACTAAATAAATAATTTCGATTTCTGTGAGGTAGACATGAATTGACTAAGTGGGTATACAACAAAAAATCCTATGAACGGTTACAAAAAAACTTCTTTTATCTAGTAGGAATGTAACGTCACAATTCTCCTAAGTTTGTTAATTTTATAAATAAGTAAATAAAACGAATAAACATTTTTGTTACCATTCAGCACGACTTTTTTTTATTTCAACCTTCCAACACAGAAAAGATAAATTAAAAATCACAAAAATAGTTAAATAATAATACAATAACTAATATTTAACTTCTTATAAAAATAAATAATAAATGAATATAAACATCTAACAAGTTTTTGCTTAAAATAGTACAAATATATTATAATGGTTCCAAAGAAACAAAAAACAGTCCCACATTGTGATTAAGATTCGAACTCAGACTTCATTGATCGTGAAACCATTGCTTAGCCCAAACAGCTACCAGCACATGTTATGTTATTGCGAATTTTAGCAATGCAATGGTAAGAACAGGTCGCCACTATGACGAGTATTCTAAATGCAACAGAAATATAATGTTATTTCGCGTAGTACGACGACATGCGACAATTCATTAGTGTGTGTTATCTGCGGAATGTTGAGTGAGACATCGCTCATACACGCACACGTACTGGTTCGTGCTCGCACAGTTCATAGCAATGTAATCCTTAGCACGATTATGGACTTTTGAGCGTTTACTGTACATTCGGGTTGAATAGAGAACCTCCTTTTTTGAAGTCGGTTAATAATTATGTCTTTTGGGCCATCTGCCAAAAGAACTTTGCTTAAAGGATGTCATGCAGATAATGTAGATTTTACTTGGAACGAACTGCATAGCTGGTCTATCTGCAAAGAAACTGCCAGTATCAAGTTTATACTTTTATCCTTGTCATATAACTTTTAACTTTTTCTCTTTCCTTTTTATATTTACTGAAGTGAAAAGCAAAGAAATTGTAGTAGCAGCTGTTCACACAACATTCAAATGTCAAATATTCCCAGCACTTCAAAAACTCAAATAAAGCCACATCTACACTCTCGCATGTCGCAGATAATGCCTCCCTCGCAAGGTACATTCAGCACGAATATTATCATAATAACACGCTCACGCGTCGTTGATCGCGCCGAATAATAAACCGTAATGGGGCGAGACGCGACTGCAATCTGTGTTACTAGCAAGGGTAGTACTACCTACCTTGCTTTGCCTGATTTGTCCCAAAGGACGAGAATGAATGGTTGTAATTTTATTGTAACCGAGTGTTTGCAGAATTTGTTGTGCATTAGGATGCCTTCTAGTTAAAACGGTCTTTGGGAAGTCCGATGGACAGCTATGGTTTGTTTTATAACAGACTGTTAGAAAGACATTTTTTTTTTCTCGCAACGAAATAGCCAGTCAGCAAGGTAGCGGGGGCCACTGGCCACTGCCGTGCACTCCAATTGCGTAACACACTATCGATCGGAATATGAATAATTTTGAAGCAAATTGCTAATCCATTGCTTCGTATGTTCGAAAAATTTGTCTTCTCAACACTGTAAATAACGCAATGAATGCTGTTGAACTGTCAAAATTAAACCGATTCCGTTTGATGGTGTGTTACGTAATTAGGGTGCAGGGTATGCCAGACGTATATTTTTTAAGTGTCTTACTCTAGAGTAGAGGCAATTTTATAACATTATGTACAGACGCCAGCAGGTCAACCTACCCGAAACTGTCAGATTTTCCCAATCAACCTTGAACCTAATGCCTTAGTAATAAAGTCGAAAACCTATTAAAGAAATCTGACAGATTGTAGTAGCTTGATGTGCTGGCGTCTGTACCTAACACTCCATTTTTTGCCGCACTGGTAAAAATGGTAAAATTCATTAGTTATTTACTGTTGGACGTAGGTTTGTTGCTGCATCGATATAACACTGTATGAAGTACGCGAATGGGAATCGTGTCATGGCCCACCTGATATCCTAATCCTAACTATATATACAGGATTATTGCGCCACGTGTCTTTCGAATCATGATTCAATTATATTATTATAGAAAGTTTAGTAATGTGTTAAGAGTTTTTTTTAAAGTACCTAATACATTTTATGAGTCTAGAGTGTCGATAGACCGGTTTTCCATAATATTATAAATGCGAAAGTGAGTTTGTTTGTTACTCGTTCACGGTAAAACCGCTGAACGGATTTCGATGAAATTTGGCACATGGGTAGACTATGATCTGGCTTAGGACATAGGATACTTTTGATCCCGGTAGTGCATTCCCGTGGGATAATTTCCGACAACAACGCGGGCGAAGCCGTGGGTAGAAGCTAGTAGGTAGTATTTAAAAGTAATCATGAGTGTAGCGTGGGTCTGTATTAAAAACCCGGAAACAATATTTATTTTCAAAATTAGACGATAACTACACGATAAAAATGAAAAATCTACAGTTTGGATCATTCCAAGTATGCTCTCATTTTTCTTGGACAAAAGTACTATTTCATCTTCCCGCCTCGCCTTCGCGCCATTTTAACCGTTCGCGCCATTTTGGGCTGTCAAATGACTCGCGGAACGCAATGTCGCGCGTCGAGTGAGATGCGATTGTGAATTTGGTTGCGAATAGCGCTGAACTCCTTAGGAAATAATGTTTGAATTTTCTCTTACGTTTTCCAATTATTTTTTTTTTTTTTATAGACGGGAGGCATAACTACTACTCCCTTAAAATGGTACATAAAAAAGCAAGCACAAAATATAAAAAAAAATAGTCAGGAGTAAATTCTTGATACTTTTATTAACAAACGCCCATTACTAGGTTGATGGCTGACAGCCTAGCACGGCATCGGCAATGCTTCGCATGCCAAACCAACGGGTAATCAATAATGAATGTCGACGGGATTACGCGGGAATTAAATCAGGCAGTATGGGCGGTTGAGTCTAATGGCGTGCGATAGGAGAGGTCTATGTCCAGCAGTAGACTGCTGTGGGCTGACGATGATGATGATGTATGGGCGGTACACAATGACTGTATTTATTTAAATACTTTTCATTCTAATTTGGAGCTAGTTGGATGTGTAAATAGTTTTTCATTTTGAATATTATGAAGTATGGGATGTTGAATTGTAACTTTATTTGTTTCGAATATTGTTATATAATATTTGAGTAAGTAGAGTAATCACTATTGATTGATACTTGAAATCATTGCATGAAATTATATCGTAGAAAACCTGTAAATAAATTTTTTTTTTCAACGATAATGTTTCTTTGTGATTTTAATATATGATTTTTTTCAATTAATTATTTAAGAAAATAAAACTATTTTGACCGTCAATGAAGGAAATAAACTCACAATAATTATTATGACATTTATAAAATATTTATTTCTCAATAAATCACAATCTGTATACAATCTAATTGTGGCACATAGAACAACAGATAATATATAATATGTATTACAGAACCGTACACTACTAATATGTAAGTACTGACACTTATATTTTGAGGTATTCAATTTCATATTATCATGAAATGCAGGCTGCAATTATTCTAAGGGCAAATTCAACAGGGCAACACCGAAAAAAGCCGGGTAATTTTGGATCTAATTTAATAACATTGCCGTCATTGCCCGGATAATTTCGACAGTGGACGAAGAATCCCACATTTTCTATATTAATCACATTTTTAATATAACACAGATATCTACATTTTAAAAAACCTATCACAATAAAAGTAAATTCGTTATTGTTGGCAACTTTTTCTTTTCGGGAGTTGCTTTCGTTAACGCAAAATAGGTTATTATTATAATATGGTAACATTTTGTTTTGTAAAATAATATTACACAGCCGAAACATCGAGATCTACATTACACCGAAATATCAATGACTAGTTTTTGAAAAATACTACTTTTTGATTTTTCTCCACATATAAAATCTTCTCAGATTTTTTCTACTACGAATACATTAACCACACAAATATTCCATCTAAAACACATACATATATAAATAATGACAGTTAATATGTTACCCAAATCACCAACCAGATCAGGATCTAAGTGATGTCATTGTGCGTCGTACGCTATACAAGGTATATAATGAGCAAAATTCTCAAATTTATCTCAACAGAGAATTATGAGGTACTTATAGGTTGTGTGAGCAAAAACAGGTCTCAAATGGCTCCTGGAATCTTAATCTTCGTTTTCGGAACCTAAAGAATATTCGATAGTCTTTAAATCCCTGTTCATTTCATCAGGAGAATCGTTTTCCATGCCCAAAGTTCGAGATCCGAAAGTGCTCTGTGTCGCCATGCCCGCTAGAATCCCGTTGGACAAAGCCTGTACCGACAAGGCTTCCTGAGACGGGCCCGCATAACTGTACTGCTGATAAACAGCTTGTATCCTCGCCGCGTTTACTAACGTCTGTATTTTCAACTGTGTGTCCAGCGCCAAACTGAGCGGCAGCTTCCGCAACTGGCTCGCAATTAACTTCCCAAACATCTCGAACTCGTTCTCATTACCATTCTCGGAATGTTGACTCAGATCTTGCGGCAAATCCGTGTGATCGCCGCTGTCTGAATTACTTTTCTTTTGTTTTGTCGGCACCGGGTAGATAGTTGCTAGTGAGGTAGTCAACGGCGTAGCTATCCCTACGGGGGGATTGAGAAAAGGCGCGGACGTAACCGGCGGGAGGATTCCAAATGTCCCTTGACTCAAGCCGAACGGAGTACCGGGGCGAGGGGACGGCGTGTTCAACACGTACGGTGTCGACGAACGCGTCGAGCTGCGGCGCTTTCGCGGACTTTTCTTTTCCGGCGATTTTCGCTCGCTGAGGTCTTGAACCACGTCGCTGTCGTCACTCGCCGGGATCTCCAGCAAACTGTTGTCCACCTATCAACAAACGTACAGCCGCTTAACGTCAGAGCGCATATGTAAACATGAGTAAGCGTCGTAAACAACAAAAAAATAAGACTCACAGAGCTCGGTGTGACGATCGCCCGCAGAAACCTGTCTGCATGTTCGAACCACGTGACGCTCGGTCGGTACGCATGCGCGCCAGCCTTCCTCGCCGCGCGAATCTTCTTCAACTCGACGCTGTACGACGAACGTATGTTTTTTATTTTATTTTTCAATTCTTTAACTGTGACGTCGACCAAATTCAGTGCATTTATTATCTCTATGTAACCTTGCTCCCTTATTTTCTTATTCTTGTAGTGTTCCGAGACGGGGTTCCAGAGGTATTCGCGCTTCTCGTACTCGATAATCATCTGGATGGTGAGATCCTCGCTCCACTTGGGGTTGGCCAGGATAGCGACCATTTTGTTTTAAAGCATGCTATATTGAGCACAGTTAATATTTTTTATTTAGTTATTTGTTATTTAATTTCGCGAGTTTAGCTTTGTTAGTACCAGGAGCGCAGAAGGGTGCGGGCGGTTCGCATGCGCGCAGCATACTAAAAGCACGTCGATGGGCCGGCACCCCGCGCGGGGGGTCTATTTCGGGAGTAGCCGGCATCACGCAGTCGCGTGCTTTGGAGCGTGCTGTTTCCTCTTCTCACCGCTCGGAGGCTGGGCACCGAGTGAAACGGAAGATTTGTGGCCGCCGGACGGGCGACTGTTCGTACTTACTTACATACATACAACGGCGACCGCCCGCCAATTGTCATATTTCAATCGGAGCACTTAGGACCTTTGGCGATATTGAATTTTAGATTTTCTATCGCAGTAAAGATTGTAATAGTGGAAGACGCGCAGTAGGTATTTATTGAGGCATAGTCACGTTTTAATTTTTGGTTTTTATCGATTTTTTGCTACTTTTAATAACTTGGAAATAAAACTTTTTGTATCAAGATTGTTTTATTGCATTATAAATTATAAAGAAGTATGAAGTAAGCATAAGGCAAGTTAATTTAAAAGTGGCTATTAGAGACCACCCAAGAAATATATTTTATAGTCGAGCGCCGCCTCGCGTCGTCGTCCTTGTTTATGATTAAATAAAAAACTTTACTAGTAATTTTAAGGCTACCCTAATCTTTTTAAACGAAAACATTACTTTGCAACAACTTAGAGAAACTAGTAAGTATAATGGAAAAGACAAGAATTATTAAACCATCGTCAGAAATAGACAGAATTAAATTTTTAAAATTCGAATATAAAATACGCAAACTATGCAGTACTCAAACGTCCGTGATCCTTGCTCGGTCCGCCATCCACCGCCAATATCAGCCATCATCACTAGCCGGGGAGGTGCGGGCGCGGGCCATTTGCTTGCGCCGTTCACTTGCCGCCGCCCTAACGTCTGCACATGTTTGCTGACCAGCCGATAACCTCGTTGTGACCCTGCGCATAATTGTGGGAGCAATTTGCATCTGCTACATTTTTTTCGAAATGAATAGGGCTTTTTAATTCGTGCTCTTTATGTTCGGTATTACGACTTGAGGTGTAATGCTATTGAGTAGTTACAAAGAAAAAAGTTCGTACTTTTAGACAGCTAATAAACAGATGGTTTTGTCCAGTTCACTTAACTAGGTAGGTAATATAATTATAATGCCTATAACAATATTGGATCGTAAGAAGATTTTTGTTCATTGATTCGAAAGTAACTTCAGTAAAACATAGGTACTTACCGATTTTGCTTCCTTAAGGAGGAAGCGTCAGGGTAGCCCGCGAAATTCAAATTTTCTTACGTTTTTTGCAATTTGCAAGTCAGTATTAAGTTGTATGTTAAATAAAGTATGATTTGCGGCCATAACAAATATGTATTTACAGAATTATATACAATAGAATCAGTAATACAACTCCTTAAGTTAGTATAATCCTAAAATGTCAAGATTTCATGAAATAGTAATTTTTTAAGATTACCTGGTTTTGGCTAAGTAATAACAGCGGCGCGGGTCGATCCATCAGGTTAAGCTACGCTTGCCGGGGTTGGTCTGTGGATGGGTGACCATCTTTTCATACCGCGACTCCTCCGTGTCTCGGAAAGCACGTTAAGCCGTTGGTCCCGGCTGTCTTTCGTGTATCTTTGACAGTCGTTACGGGTCGTCAGAAGCCCGAAAGTCTGACAACCAGTCTTACCAAGGGGTATCGTATTACCCAGTAACTGGGTTGTGGAGGTCAGATAGGCAGTCGCTCCATGTAAAATACTGGTATTCAGCTGCATTCGGTTAGACGGGAAGCCGACCCCAACATAGTTGGGAAAAGGCTAGGCAGAATGAAAAATGAACCTGGTTTTAAAGAGTTGTATTGATCACTATAATGAATCTAATTATATAAATAGATACTTGTTACGACCGCAAATTATAATTTGATCGACGTACAATATAATACCCACTTGTAAATTGCAAATAACGTAAGAAAATTTGAATTTCGCGGGCTACCCTGACGCTTCCCCCTTAAATAAAACTTAAAGCGATGAGGAGTTTTGACATTTCGTGAAACATTAACGAAAGATTTCTTGCTTAATTGTATTAATTGAGCTGTTACTATGAAGGGTCACGTGGTAGAAACAGCGATTAATAATGAAATAGTGTCTACCCAAGGAAGATAACAAGAGCGGAGTCGAAGCAATTAGAATGCAGGTGCAGCGCGAGAGATTTAAAACTCTAGCTTGAACAGTTATGACGGAAATTTAATGATTTTGCTGCAGTTTTTTTAAAATTATTTTTATAATTTCCTGGGACATTTCACACACGGTCATCTGATCCCAAACTAAGCAGAGCTTGTACTATGGAAACCAGATAACTGATATACTAAATACACTACTTTTTTTTTGTAAATACATATTTATATAGTTAATTACACTCAGACTCAGGACAAACAGACATGTTCATGTACACAAATTTGTCCTGGATAGGAATCGAAACCACGACCTGCGGAGTGATAGGTGGTATCTTAACCAACCACGCCAACTGGCCTGTCAGTTTGAGAGTAAACTAATTAATGTAATAAACTGCATTTTCGTAACTCCTTGATATAGATATAATTTGCAACAAAACACGAGTTTGCGCAATCACAAATAAAAGCAGACATTCATCCAACAAGTAGGTAATGTAAATGTGAATAATTAATTTCAAGTATTTTAATACTTACTGTGTTTAATTTAATTCTAAATATTAATAATGTTGAGCCTAAACTCTGTATTAATAAATAATTCGGCTCAATTAGCATTCCTGCTCATCACTCCTAAGTTGTTGAAGTTGCTTCGAGGCAGTTCGGGGTGAAAACAAATTCCTTTACGAAAGTCGTGTAATATTTGTTCGCACAAAAGCGAGATATTTCACTGTTGTACAGACGCCAGCACATCAAGCTAATACAATCTGTCAGATTCCTTTAATAGATTTTCGACTTTATTGCTAAAGCATTAGGTTCAATGTTGATTGGGAAAATCTGACAGTTTCGGGTAGGTTGACTTGCTGGCGTCTGTACCAATATTTGAGTTGACAGAAATATCGTACAGTACTAAACTTGTTGTGCTGGTCATTATTTCTAGCGCTAACCACTTTAAAATACCAAGTATTGAACATTTGATGCTGATCATCGATGGGGTATTTAATTGGTTTGACGTATATCTTGCTTTCAATTAGTCTCAAATCAAATCAAATCATTTATTTTTGCAGAAAACACTGTTACAATGGTGTTATAAAACTTACATGTTTCAAGTGATTCTACCGTAAGGCATGCAAAATGTATTCAGTCATAAAATACAATTAAACACATAAAACAATCATAAAATAGTTTCAGATATTAAATTAATGCAATGTCATACAGATTAATTATTTATTTAATAATATTAATATCTAAATTATCTCAATGTCATTCTTAGAATTATTACAATATATACACCGTGTAATTGACAGGTTGGCAAAAACTTAAACAGTAGCTTCAGACCATGATTTATGACTGAAAAATGGATGAATATGTTGGAATTTTCTTCAGGAAAATTGTCGAATTTTCCGACCGTTTTTCAACTAGATTTGTGTTCTATTCATTTGTTACAACAAAATCCAGCCCTAAAAACATAATTTTAGTGAAAAAAAGCAAAAAACCTAAACTCGGCAATGTAAATAATAATGATTTAAAAAGAAAATTCATACATACCGCGCGGAATCAGCTGTTAGCTCTAAAAAAAAAACTCTCTTGAAAAACGTTCACCTATCATTTCCGGGAAAATATTTCACTATCAAAATGTTAACAATACCAGTCTGAATTCATACTTTTCGTTTTTGCCAACCTGTCAATTACACAGTGTATAACATAATAAATGCTATTACTTGATATCACTGAGCGTGAGCGGTCTTAAGTTTGGAAAAATTATCGTTTAAGAAGTCGTTCAAGTTATAGTAACATTTATTTAACTAAAAGTCTCTTTAGACTTTCCTTAAATAAGGCAGTATTCATTTCCCTTATTTCTTTAGGTAATTTATTGAAAGTCTCAACTTCAATGTCATGCAGACTATCCTCATGCGTTGATTCTAGGAGCAACACAACCAAAATTACTTAAACCATTTCCAAATATGACAGATACCTAAACAATTCTACCAGCAGCATCCGTATTTAATTAAGAAAACTATTATCAGAACAATTGCTCGCTTGCTGTAATAAAACCAAAGTGGCAATATTCGTATGTCGACGCGTCTGACATTGCGCGTCAGTGGATGGAAACGACACGGGCCTCTCGAGCGACGATAAGATACCGAGCGAGACGGGACGGGAAAATCTCGGCGATGCGATGTGAGCCCGTGAAATATGTCCGGGAAATGTGCGGCGCACTACGCTTAAATATTGCTCCGGTTTTCGCGTTATGAGATCAGAATGGAAAGGTGTGTTGTCATATTGAAGTGGGGGTTTCTGTTTTTGTGTGAGATGGTTTTAAATTAAATTTGGAGTGTCAAGTTGGTCTTATACCTACGTTTATAAAATTATGAGTATGTATATTACATTAGGCGCGGCAGACGCACATGCGCGTTTTCATAACTTTCTTCGAGTGCGGCGCGCCGCACATGTGCGTTCGTTGTGCATCTCTATTGTTTCGAAAACATCGTAAAAAAAGGGTCGGTAAGGGTGTAGCACAAAGAAGCGTTTGCATAAAGAATTAAGCAGAGAATGTGATATAGGGTGACTGGAAATTAGTGACCGATATTAAACACATGATTGTACTCATGATAACAAATAACTTTTACTATGGGACCAAATCTGTAATGCTATTATTCTGTACAAACCTCACCGTGAAAACTTAGGTGAAGTGAGCGTGGAGTAAGCTGTCAATAGTGTTAGTACCTAGGATCAGGCAGAATGACAGCTCACTTCACCTAAGTTTTCACGGTGAGATTTTTACAGAATAGACCGGCTGGAATCGCAAAAAAAAAATCAACTGCTCCCTACATTTACGTTCGCATAACTCGTCAAAATATAAAGAGCAGTTTCGTGATTTCAGGTTTGGTCCCATAGCAAAAGTACTTTGTTACCATGAGTATCGGTCAACAATTCCCAGTCACCCTATATACATAGCTATAGTTATATAGTATAGTTAGGTAAAGTACAGTTATATGCTATAGATTGTGCTGGAGTGGAGGCCTAGAAAACGTGAACATACTATTAAGTATAACGAAAGAGATTCGTCTGGAATGCGAAGTGCTGTGGAGTTTACCATCATTTCACTTATCACCACAGGATGTTCTAGTGCAGGCAAATAACAATAAGCACTTGTTACTTACTGTTTAACTTTGTAACTTGAATAAAATATTATTATTATTATTTCCTTTATTTATTACTTACTAAAACCAATGTACTGAAACACTTAAAACAGTAAGTAACACAACACACGGCCCCAATAATAGTTATTAAGAGGGCCCTTCCCGGTCCGTCTATCGTCAACGCGAGCATGGTCGAAAAGCTTATTGTTTCATCCATCGCAAGTGAGAACTACTAACAAGCAAGTGAGAACGCGATAACATTGAACGATAAATAGTGTGCGAAATTTCATAAAAAACTTGTTGTGTTTTTAAGAAAGCCTTACAAGTTTTTAATATATATGTTTATTATTTAGAATCTCTATTACATGTGCGAGGTTTCCTATGTAGATATTTTCTTTACTTTTACAATTTATGAGTACATTATGAACGGCCAAAGTTTTGGTAAAATTTGTGCAATAAAGCAAATTTTTGTAGGCATATACTGAATTTCTTTCTCCAAATCTTAATTTTTTGCTTTCATAGAAACTTAGATATAGTGCACAAGATACCTATTAGATCAACAAAAATCAAAGAAAGATGTGTTACAACGCCACAATAAAAAACGAGCGTTTGTATGAAAAGTATGACGGGTTGGCCGCTCTTAAGTAAATGTGGAAACAATGGAGAAGTAAGAAATTCTACTACACTTAATGGAGGGAAGAATAAAGCCAATGATGAATGTTAATGATGTTAATGATTATATCGTGGAATGTATTTGAATTCAATTTACAGTTTCAGCAGTTTCTGTAATAGGTAATGGACAGCACGTACAACTCTCAGCCATAATGTCGGGTACTGTCGATTAATTCATTAGGCGCGGCAGACGCGCATGCGCGTTTTCGGACGTTCACCAGGTGCTTGACGGCGCGTATGCGCGTCCATATAATTTACATAACTTTCTTCGAGTGCGGCGCGCCGCACCTGTGCGTTCGTTGTGCATCTCTATTGTGTCGAAAACATCGTAAAATAAGGGTCGGTAAGGGTGTCTACACTCAAGATATTTTTTGCACGCACCCGAGTGTTTGCCACACAGGATTAGTGTAGCATAAAGAAGCGTTTGCATATATTTCGCTAATAATTACTTAAGCAGTTAATGTGTTAATTATCCCCTCTACAATTTGTATATTCTGAAAGGGCGGCTGACTATGTTAAATAAAAGTAAGTATACCACACACATTCAATACGCATATTACACAAAACATCATTATAAATATTATATGTATATACAGATGTGAAGCGGTCCCGCGTTGCGTCACTGCACGCAAGCACATCTATCTACGGTGCTATAGTTCCACATACACCGACTACTAACAGACCTGATAATGGAAAATATACCTTAGTGAATGAAAATAAAGGTTATGGTGATGGCAAATCAATGTGTGCGGCACTCGATAGGTGCCGGCGAGGCCAAGAGACAGATAAATATCGCTTTATACTCATCGCATCGCTTTGAAGCCGTGCGGTCAGTAATTTTCTCGCTCTCACTGCTGTGGCGTTAGCAGTCTCGTGTATATTTATCACGGTGATATACTAACGCGTTCCCGGCGACGGTTTTTACGATTATTGTTCTTGCTTTTGTTTGTAGGCTCGTATTAAGCATATGGAAAGGTTTTCAACGTTTGTTCAAGCGAGAACTTACATGGTTTTATGTTGCAGTTGGTTTCTTTGTGAGAAACTTGTATAGCGATAGTTTCGTCCGCAGTTATTTTAATAGCTGTCTCTTTTATTAATCAGCAACACCAATAACCATGAAGAAATTAATATCAAATATTCATGAAGTAAAAACTTCAATTTTTCCTTTTATCTACAAATACTTAATAGAATATACAAAGTGGCGATTAGGTTATCACATTGATTGAAACCACGTATTCAGTACATGATTCTGGAACCCACTGCGTTGAAATTTTTCGTCGGTTATTATAAAAAAAAACTGTGGTTTCCTACAAAAGTGCAATACCTACGTGGTCAAAATGTATGGAATAGCAATTTTTTTTTTATAATAACCGGCAAAAAATTTCAACGCAGGGGTCCTCAGTCATGTCCTGAATATGTAGTTTCAATTAATGTGATAACCTAATCGCCACTCTGTATAATATTGCTAGTTTCAATAGAATCATAGCCAGGCAAAGTAACAAAACGTCAATATTGAAATACTTATTTATTAGTGACAGAGCAAACAGTGGATGAGTAGACATTACAGTAAGTAACAGGATCCGTCGGTTCAACGTCCATATCTTTACTGGTTATACGATACGTCAAAGGAGCTGCTATCATTTCTAGACCACCAGAATAGTTTTCTACATAACTAGAACGATTACCAACGACAGGTCTAAAGATAAAGGAGCAGTTTTCTTTCAACAATTACCAAAATTCGTAACCTGGCTGTTACATTATTGTTAGTCGATAATTACCAAAGATTCAGTGGTTATATTGGGGGATATAAACGATAAAAAAATAAATAACATATATAAACGATGGGTGGACTGTGTGAAAGATGATATGGCCAGAAAGGGAGTGACTACCGAGATGACGACTAATAGAGAAGTATGGAAGAAAAAGACATGTTGCGCAGACCCCAAATAAATTGGGACAAGGGCAGGAGAATGATGATGATGATGATGAATGATGATTGGGAATTAAAGTTATGTATAGTAACGATTACTAGCTCATCAAACCTGGAAGTTACACGTAGCGAATAGAGAAATGGTGAAATCTTTGCCATACGTTGTTCTGTAGAAAGCTATACTAGCAAAGTTAATGCCTCTAAGCAATAAAAGCAAGGAGCTCAGAAATCACAGCCATTACCCACACCGGCAGCCGGTTAACCAACTCGAAAATCGTAAACAGAAACCCTAACTTCTATTTACGCTAGGCAGCCGATACTCTATAATTTCATAAGGTTACATAAAACCCTTCGGATAACACGCTACAAATGAACACTGTTGTAAATTGACAAGTCTACGTCGCATTACCACGGGGCAAAGCGCCATTTTGCAAAATGTATCCTCACGCGGTAACATAATGAGGGTGACAGCGGCGTGGGAGGAAACAGCCTGCGAGGCGCGAGCCCCCTGGCCCTTTGACGAGCTACCGACCGCCGCGCCGGAATGGGCTTGGTCGTTAGCGGCACGGTGAAATATTTCTTCGTACTTTTTGTAGAGTGCAGACACAGAAATGTTGATGAATAAGGCGCAATGTGCATAATTTGATGATAAATGTGCTAGATGTGACAGAGACTCATTAAAATGATTTGTAAAAGAATATGCGCATGTTATTTTTGTAAAATCAAGTATTAATATTGTCTTGCAAATGTATTGCTTGATTTTTTGCAATACACGGAGAAAGAAATCACCATAAATTAAAAAAAAAAAAACTGTTTTGAATTTTCATCATATACATCATTACCTATATTTACAAATGATTTGCTTAAAATTACTAACGTATATCTTAAAACGATAAAATTAATAAGTTTTGTAATTTTTGCAAACCCATTTAGTGACTTTTACGTCATCATTTCTGACATTGCTATTGAACTCTTAGAATAATACAAAACAGTTAGTATTTGTCTATGACGTCATCATTTCGTTTATAGTAATATTTACTAACTGTATTTACAAAAATCGATATGCCATTATTACAGGACATTTGTTGTCCTCGGATTTATGAATATTATAGTAAAAATTAATGTATTTTTGTCAGATTTTGGCTCAGGGTCCTCAGAGTTTATCGTTACGAAATGCAAAGTTGCGACAAGGCGTCTTTTTCAACATCAACAACAAATCCAATCACCCAACAATGAAACAACCACTAAAAACCATTAAGTTCGGTTCACCAAATCCAAAATCTCCTATTTGGATACCGATCGATATCGTTTAAAAATAATATTCGTGCCATCGACACGAAATAAGAAGTAGTTAACTAGAATGCACATTATTATTCACATTCAAATATTTAATCAAAAATAATAAAATACCAAGTATCAAGAGAGTTATTGTCGCGCTATAGCCCGTCAGCGAAGGCAGGCACCCACAGTCGACAGCGAGGCGCGGCCCGGGGCGCGGAGCCTAGCCGGCGCTTCACCTACCGCGACACGCTAGCGATATACACGCAGCGATGTGGATAATATACTATGCTTAAGCTATACGTATTGCGTGACACGAAATTGATAGCTTTGTTATAGAAGACTAAGGGCGAATTCCACCAATGAACAGCACATGTTAACCACGTCCAAGAACTGCCAGTGTTATCATGTTTTTGGAATATTGACACCGACAGCTCTTTCTTGCACATGATTTATATGTGCATATCGCGTTCAGTTTCATTGGTGAAACTCGTCCTCAATACAGTTGCTGGTTGTCTGGTTTATTAGTGGTTGATTAGGCCAATACGGGTTGTAAGTTCATAACTTCAACTGTGTATGCCTGTATTTCCCATAAGCTTAAATAAACTGCTGTTCAGAACATTCATGTTCGCATAATTCGTCAAAATGTAGTACTGAACAGCTGATTTTTTTTTCGCGATTTCAGGTTTGGTCCCATAGTAATAGTTGTTCATAATGATGAGTACAATGACCCCTTAAGAGGTTGTTGGCGTTTTATCAATAACCCTGTATATGCGGTTACCCTAACAAATTAAGGTGTCGGACGACGAACGGCAAGCTTAGTGTGCTTTTGAAGATTAGTGTCCACTAGATAAAGATGCTCCTGAACCCTCTCGACACCATTTCTAAATGGCCGGGCATTATCCGACTTTTAGTGGTCTTACAGTAAGTTACTTGCGATTACTAGCGATGCACTCATTGATAGAATTTTATAATGATAATAGTTTCAATCATTATTTTTGTCCCAAATGAAGATTGCAAGTTTAGAATGTTGGTCCTAGGTTCCAAAGCAGCTTGAACAGGATTACAGGTGCGCCCTGGCAGGCAGACAAGCAGGGGACGGATTGCGAAATTTAAGTGCAATGATCACCTTGCCTTCCACGACTTTGAATAGTTTCGATCAGAAAAAGTAATAAGGTAACAAGTACGAAAACTATTGTATTGAACTTTTCCGAATAAAAGACACATTCACTATAAAATGTCTTGTCGAGTTGACATTATTAGTGTGCTACAAACTGTTTCTGAAAAGCTTTCAGGTTAACAATAACAAAACAGCAAAACACGGGTCTAACAAGACCTTCACAAGACTGAAAATAAAAATGAAAGTACAAAAAATCCGTGAAAAAGAAAAAATCGTCACTCGGGAGCAGGGGCTAACGAGCAGTAGGTACCAGGGAGGCATGACATTATAGAGGCACGCGCCATTAGACGAACGCTGCCGCACCGGGCGGTGGCGGAACAGGCCCTATTTCCGGAAGGAAGCGCGCCCGGAAGCCGCGCCGCGTCCGCCCCGCCTGTCGCTAAGTTACTTCGCCTGCTACTGAGTTATAGTCGCCTGGTGTCTGTACTAGATTTTGATACGGTCATGGTAGCCTAGTCTCCAAGTTATTCCGGTGCATTTATTTTACTTGGGTAAAGAAACTTGTCTTTTTTATTTTTAGTTGGTACTTTTACTTACACTTGTGGAGTTGTAAATGATGTCTTACCTGAAAAGTAAAAAATATATTAGAATTTTAATAAGTATAAGCCCCCACCCTAGCCACATAACAATGATTATTCTTTATATTAATCAGTCAATCAACATGATTTTTTCATCCTCGTGTAAATCAAAGAGCCACCAGTAATCAAAGAGTTTTGGACTCACAAGGACCGTTGAGTCCAAAACTCCCAAGCTAAAGTATCATCCCAAAAAGAATCGAAAAAATTCGATAGGTACCAAAATTCACAAATACGCCTACATACAGCACTCCGCAAAAGACCACATTCGTTGTCATATGCACAGGCTGTGTAATTTAGTATTAGCATCGCGAACAGCCAGAATGCGGGGCACTGCGGTACTAGGAAAACATGACGCGGTCAGGGATGACATTAATCAAAATTAAAAGTGGATTACGACAAGGATGGCGCGCGGAGCCGCGGTAAACCTCGCTATCCCGCTGGTACATTTACAACTGTAAATGAGGGGAGAATTTTTGTTGAGTTGTATTTTTGTAGGTAGTATTTTTCAGATTGATGATTATTATGAGTTTGATGTCGATTCAGAAGATGAACCCATAATTTAGAAGTTTGAAAGTGCAAACTGCTGGGCGCTACACCGTCAAGATACCTACTGTGCATCCCTGTTGTTCCCCAGATCACCAGCATTCCTGATAACCATTATATTATTACATATTTATTAAAATACAAAGTTTATAAGCTCCCACATCACGGTTTGTCTGTGCGGACACTTAAAAGGAGTAAAGTTAAAAGTGGGAATCGAACTTGCGTGCTCTCTGTTGCAGATGTGTTATCGAGATTATTAAAAGCTTAATAACCACTAGTTAAAATTGGCAGTTAGCTTATTTGTAAAGATCAAAATTAAAATTCCATCACTTATAAAGCTAGCAAGCAAGCTTACTGTGCGAAGCTACAGCTTTTTATTTTATATCGGTCCACCCACACACCGATAAAACAGGCAGACACAAAGGATGGGCCGTTCCGCACTCCCGATCTCGACATATGGCGGGGCGGGCCAAATTGATAACTTGATAACACCCGGGATCCCGCAATCCCGCGACCCGGGAACCCGCAATCCCGGCCCGGGGCTAATCCGGGGAAGAAAAAGATATGCTTTTTAGTGCGGGCCTGGCCGCCTGTTTATTATGTAAAATCGTAATTCATCTGGATGGAATGATAACATGCGGAACACGTATGCTTCGTTCCTGAGCGCTTAGTACTGTAAGTGTTGAGCTTGGTTGAATAACTCTTTGGGTATATATTATTTATTATATTTGCAGCGTTAAAGCGTAAAACCCTTTCATTGTCAAAATCAAACGTCATTTTATTCAAAATAGGCTGAGAATCAGCACATTTCGAACGTCAAAATTACATAAGACAGTTAAAAGACAGTCCCCCAAAACGCCCGTCCTTCACCATTAAAAGAGACAGCCTCTCGACTGTGGATATTTATAAACAGGCAGTCTGTCCTACTAGGTAGTGCTGTTTAGCCGCCAGTTGCGACTCCACTGGGTGTCATTTTAATCACCGTTATCCTCTTAAGGGGATCATTGTACTAATCATTATGAACAACTTTTACTATGGGACCAAACCTGAAATCGCGAAAAAAATCAGCTGTTCCCTATGTAGTGGACAGCTGATTTTTTTTAGCCATGTCAGGTTTGGCCCCATAGTAAAAGTTGTTCAGCCACCGACCACAGCCACCGGTGGCTGTGGTCGGTGGCCCGTTTGCGCCGAGCCTAATAGCGCGGGCATGCGATGCGATGGGGTGGGTCGGGGGGGACAAGGATTTCACGCGGGCGAAGTCGCGGACATTAGCTAGTAAATAATATTTCTCGTATGTCCCACCGCTGGCGATTAGAAGCGAGCAGAGCTATCAACTAAAACCGAGTTGACGAGTAACGAGCAGCGAGTGCGCGACGCCGACGAGCGATTACTCGCTGGTATGCGTATGATGTATAATCATGTATTGTACCTATGGACGCTTTTACCTTTGGACATTGATTATAATTAAAAAAACTGGCAATACTAGAAATATAATATTGCAACACTGTGGTGGCATTTTTATTTTCTAGCAACACCAGTGAGTGGCGTGACGCTATCGGTGTTGTGTGCAGTGTGAGGCCATTTTGGAGATAGTCTGAAATGTCCATAGGTACAATACATGACCCTACCAAGCGTGAGTCTCTCAGCGAGCGTACTGCCTACCAAGCGAGCGTCGCTGAGCGAGTTCTCCCTTTGATAGCTCGTCAATAATATAATGCCAGCCTAATATTGACCCACTGCAGGGGGCACAAGCAGGCCTCTACTCGTACAATGCACGACGAGCATTGATCACCACGCTTGCTCAAGAAGGATAGTTATGAATGTCAAATGGTCTAGGTTCTAGATTAACCTACGAAACCTCTCTATTGATTCCTACTTAGCCAGCTATAAAATGACTAGCTTTTGCCAGCGGCTTCGCCCGCGTGGATGTTGGAAATTATCCCACGGGAACAGTACATTTTTCCGGAATAAAAAGTATCCTATGTGCTACTCCAGACTATAATCTATCTCTGTGCCAAATTTCATCCAGATCCGTTCAGCCGTTCTGGCGTGATTGAGTAACAAACATCCATCCATCCATCCAAACACGCATTTATATTATTAAGTAGGGAATACTCGTAGTAAGATTCCATTTGGGTCTGCCTATCCTATCTAACCTAGATTAAGTCAACATACCCCTAATCTATTATCGAACAAATTGTACCAGAAGTACAGATCAGGTGAGGACATAATTTTACAGTTGTAATATCTCATTTAGCTAGCGGCGACCCGGGAAGGGGATCGGGAATGGAATTAAACGCCGCCGGGACCGCCCCGTCCCGGGAACAGGCGCCCCGGGATTGTTACATACCGATCATAGAGGTGCTGGATGTGACATTGTATTGACATTTTTGTTTTCATAACATTAGAAGTTTTTTTTAATGCTTTTTATGACAAAGCCGCTATTTAATGTCAGGCAAACCGTTAATGTCCTATAACCAACTCGACTGGAATTATCAGCGACTTGAAGTTCTAAAAATACAGGTTCCACTAATAAAAAAGCTTTAAAACGTGAGGCTAAGAAACTGTTACTGAAACAGCATTTGTGCAGTTATTTCCCCGTACACCGCAACGGATCCTGTCTTGAAATCGAGAATTCGAGATTCATTTCTCGAGATACGTTTCATTGCTTACTCGATGTCTCAACTTATGGTTTGGAGATCGGTAAGCTATAAGCTATGATGAGGGCATAAATGCACAATTGGTAAACTGAACTAATGATATAATAAAACCGCTTTTCTCATGTTAATGAGAAAAACTGTTTAAAAAAACAGGCCACTTCCTGTCATCTCTACATCTTGTACCGAGGGTCCAAGCGTAGCCCACTCGCGCAAGTTCGATCAGACACTAATTGGGGTGTGAATTTGCCTGCGGGCCCCTCCGTTACGTCTTGGATCCGAGGGATCTCTAAAAGTTGCATGATTTAGTGCTGTATTGCGTTTCGCAAAGGGAGGCTTAGTTCGAAGGGAACGTTCTAAGTTTGAAATTTTAAAACGTCATTCATGGTTTGAATGGTTTCCTTTTGTTTTTTAAGTAGTTTGGTTCTTACCTTATACATGCTCTGTGTTCTTACCTACTTATGGTCAGTTTCCACCAAAGGGAAACATCCTCGCGGATGCTCGAGCACTTCATCATCTTCCTGCCCTTGTCCCATGTTACTTGGGGTCGGCGCACCACGTTTTCTTCTTCCATTCTCCCCTGTCAACCGTCACGCTATCATTCACTCCCTTCTCTTTCATATCATTCCTCACACAATCCATCCAACTTTTCTTCGGCCTTCCTCTCCCTCTCCATCCATCAACATGTATATTCTTCACTCTTTTAGTCACATGCGTTTCGTCCCTTCTCATCACATGCCCATACCAAGCCAAACGATTTCCTTTCAACTTTTCTGTCACTAACGCCACTTTCAAACTACCTCTTATATACTTATTTCTTACTTTATCCATTCTCGTCACTCCACACATCCATCTCAACATTCTCATCTCCACTGCATGCAATCTTTTTTCATCCGTCTTCTTCACGGCCCAGCATTCAGACCTATAAAGTACGACAGGCCTTATCACGGACTTATAAATTTACCCCTTTAACTTGAGAGGCATCCGTGGTGCAAGTTGTTCCTGTGACCTGTCGCCATTTCATCCATCCTGAGTTGATTGTGCGTTCACTGAATAAGTTACCTTACTGTATCAATGTTGAGTTTAAGTATAAAATTCGATGCAGACATCAAGCCGCCTCTTTGCTTCAATAACGTGATAAGTCCGAAAATTCATTTTTTTTATTATTTGATTATTGAAACCGCCGTGGCCGATTTTATTTTTCCACAAAACGTGGTATCTTTTGCACATCTAGCAGTGAATCTATGAGCGAAAGAGACAGAACAACTGTGTCAGATCGCGATATCACGTTGTCTCTTTCTGCGCGAAGATTTATTTCAACAACGAAACAAAACAGTTGTCACTACGCACGCGCCGAGGAAGGTGCTCTCATATTTCGGCAAAAACGTGACATCACGAAGTTATCACTTTGTGGTTGCAAAGGTATGTTTCATTTGAATTATTATTTTTTATTCTAAAATGTGATAGTGCGGGTTGACACAGTGTTGTTGAAAAAAGTGGGTCATATATTCATTGTTATAATTGGTCATATCACATTGTTGCCGAAAGAATGACAATTTTGCTTTGTGTTAACATGAGATACAACATTGTATTTGATAAAACTTTTTCTAATACTAAAATCAAGTAATAGTTATCTGCTGATGTTCCGTTATTGAACAAAACACGAGTGAATTTGACCAGTAATATTCTTAAATATAACTATGTTAGTGCTAAAACAAATAACTAGTTGTACTTATTTTTTCAGATGAATTCGCGATCTAAAACACTTGTTAATCTTGCATTGACAACGGACAACTCGAACACACCTATTGCAGGGACAAGTGCAGGTATTTATTTGTATTACTAACTATTGATGATCTCTAAAACTCCGGCGCTGCCCCTCACGCGGCTGATTTAGTTCCCGCCTTCTACTTTATAACGCGTGGTAGGTAGGTACGTGTAATATTGAACTGTTCTGTGCGCGGTATTCTATTCTAGGCACTAAGTTTATATTAAATAAAAAAATTCTGTCGTACCTACTACAATTAAACATTTCATTTACGAAAACGTTTTTTTTTAGATGAGGCCGTAACGTTAAACTCAGGGGATGCACGGTCAAAGATAGAAGAAGCAACGTTAAATGTTGATGACGCAACAATAAAAAAAGCGGCCTCACCAATATCTAATCGCCTTCGTTGTGATTCGACGAGCAGCAGCAGTAGTTCTTCAAGCGACTCATCATCTTCAAGCAGCTCATCTAATACGTCTTTTGTTGAAGGTAAATTTCACTACTGTTATTTTTTTTTTGTAATTAAATTTGTCTAATCATAATTATATTCCAACCGTTATATATTATGTATACAGACAGCGACGATTCAGTTAAAGATCCAAACTATGAAGTTATGGAGCCTCGAAATTGTTCAGATTCTGACGAAGAAGTAGCTAATAACAAGGGAAGAAACCAAGATGTTGTTTCACAAGAAATTGCTATTGATACACCTACAGAAGACCACGAAATGGTTCTTGACAGTCTAGTACAAGAAGCCGATGTGCTTCCGATTTTAAATGAACCATCAGCTGTTGAAAATGTTGGGCCCACTGAACAGAACCTACAAAACCAAGACTGTAGTCCGAACAAAAAAGGAAAAAGAAAACGAAGGCAAGAAGGAAACTGGAAGAAAAATGTAGCGAAGAGACTAAGAAATATCGGTAAGTCTTATCAATCAGTAAAAACAAAAAAAATGATTCCCGAACGTAAATTGAAATCGCCTTGCAAAGAAAATTGCGCATTCAAATGTCGATCAAATATCACAGATGAACAACGTCAACTACTTTTAAAAGAATTTTGGAACTTGGGGGACATTGGAAAACAGTGGTCGTTTATAGCAAATAGTGTCGAAGCAATCATCCCAAAACATCGATATGTGAAGATAGATTCAGATGGAAACGTTGCACCAATTCGCAACAATAACAATGCTTTCTTTTTTTACCGTTTCTGGAATAAAAACAAGAGTGTGCAAACTATTTTTCAAAAACACTTTGGCGATTACGAACCGGCCAATAGAGACGGCGTTGAAGAAGAAAAATAGAGATTGCAACATTTCTTCAATGAAAGATGAGCGAGGACATCATGCAAATAAATTTAAAGTGGATAAATAATGGTGTAAAAAAATTTAGAGAAGCTATACCAAAAATTGAATCACACTACGTAAGAGCCAACTCTAGAAGACATTACATTGATGGCAGCAAAGCCATTACCGATCTTCATAGAGATTATGTTGCAGAATGTAAGTCAAAAAATTCACCTTTTGCCAATTATTTAATGTTTTATCGTATATTTACACAAGATTACAATATTTCATTCTTTATTCCTAAAAAAGATCTTTGTGATGTATGTGAAGCATACAAATATAGCACTAATGAAGAGAAAGAAATATTAAAAGAAAGCTACGAAACGCACCAGAATGAAAAAGTTCTCTCTCGTATGGAGAAGGAGAACGATAAGAAGAATAATAACATTCACGTTGCTGTATACGACCTTGAAGCTGTTTTTCAGTGTCCCAAAGGGGACATCTCTGTCTTTTATTACAAGTCTAAATTGAATGTCCTCAATTTAACTGTGTACAACATTCAGAATAACTATGTTGAATGCTATGTTTGGGACGAGTCAAACGCTCACAGAGGTGTTAATGAAATCGGCACCTGCGTTTACAAATACCTCGTCAAAATTTCAGAAACAGTCGAAAACCTAGATTTTGTATTCTACTCAGATAACTGTGGGGGTCAACAAAAAAACAAATTCATGATTTGCATGTATTTATACGCAGTTAAGACGATACAAAATCTCAATTCAGTGACGCATAAATATTTGATCAAAGGACACACCCAAAATGAGGGCGATTCCGCTCATTCCCAAATTGAGAGAGAAATTAAAAGACAATTACGATCTGGTCCCATGTATTCACCTGACGCGTTTGTTGGTGCTATAAAGGCTGCTAGGAAGAAAAGTGAGCCTTTTCATGTCAACGAAATGTGTTTCGCAGATTTCTATGATTGGAAAACACTCACTAACCAAATGAATTTTTCATTGCTAAAAGATGAAAATAATGATTCTGTCAAACTCACGAGTATATAGGTGATAAAAATTCAAAAAAGCGATCCTGAAGCTGTATTTTTTAAAGATTCCTATGCTGATACAGAATTCAAAAAAGCGATTGTTATTAAAAAGAAAAGGAACACCAACGTCGAATTAAAAAATGCATATGTCCAAAAACCTGGGATATCAGATAAAAAAAAGCAGACCTAATGGATTTAGTCAACAAAAACCTTATCCCCAGATACCATAGGCCATTTTATGAAAGTTTGTAGCTTTTGAGGAAAGCGGGTTTTTTTAATTTAAGTGATTTTTAAAGGCTGATATTATTAATATTTAAGCCAAAACATAACTAAGACTGTTACACAATTTAAGATAGTGTGTTATCATTCGATTGTAAGGATAGTATTTTTATGTAAAATTGATAATTTTTGTTTGTTAACAAGCAGTACTGAATTATTTTTATATTCTAAGTGTTAGTCACTTTTGAGTTTTGTTTTTTTTTTAGTTTATTAAAATTATTCTTTTTTCGTCTATGACGAGTTAGATGTTGTTAATGTATAATTCTTGCATTTATATTGTATTTGCAAATGAATAAGAGTTTCTTGTCTCTTCAACAATACCTACTCTTTACTTATTAAGTTATAATAAGCTATACTACCTGTGATTCAATTATTAAAGTCTGATTATTCATAGGGACAAAATATTAAGCTAATAATTTAATTTCTCCAGTAAATGTGATTCTCGTTAAGTAATAAACAAGAAAAATTGTGATATTAGTAGTCATAAGATGTTTCATATAAGTACCTACATTTTGCAAGTGTACTGTTTCCAATAAAGATTGATTCTGATTTTTTAATATTATTTTATTTCAACAATGTTTCCTCCTAATATAACTCAGTTTCATAACCAAAATAATATCATCAAAATCGTGACAATTTAGTTTGAAACACTTATTTTACTATATATTTGCAAGAACAATGTGACATGTTTTCCCTTTTTTTTTAAATAAAGCAAATTTCTTGCTAAACTTCTAAAATATCAGTTTTTTAATAAGTTTTCACTTAGTTAATTAGTCATCATTTACAGTACATTATATCATAACTGTAAAAAAATATTCTGTGCTACACAATTATTTTTTGAAAGTTTAAAAACGCTCTCCTGTAAAATTCCACTTTTCAAGATATCACATTATTGAAGCAAAGAGGCGAAGCGTATATCGAGCGTAGTGTCTGCGTCGAATTTTATACAGTAAAAACTTTTTAGCAAAAAATAAAACCGACTTCCAAAACAAAACACTACAAAGTGAAAAATAACTTTAATTTCGGTAGTCGGTGTCTTGGGTTTTGTATTTTCGTTTTTTGCCACCGACTTCCGAAATTAAAGTTATTTTTCACTTTGTAGTGTTTTGTTTTGGAAGTCGGTTTTATTTTTTGCTAAAAAGTTTTTATTTTTCACTTTTTAGTTGTGGAACCTACCCCACACAAATTCGAATACATAATTGAGCATAATAATTGTAGATATAGCCATGTAAATAACAGTGATAGGAAGTTATTAAAACACCATCACATCATCCACATAAAATAAATGAGAGGGACCACCTCGGAAGTATACCCTATCAAACAAAAAAAGAATTTTCCAAATCGGTCCATCCGTCTTTGAGTAATCGCGTAACAAACATACAAAAAAAAAAAACATACAGACGAATTGAGAACCTCCTCCTTTTGGAAGTCGGTTAAAAATTGAAAAGTCCTCGAGGATCCGCTAGGATTTTTCCGTTCGGTGGAGTCTGACCCTTACTTGTAGGTATAGTTAAATATTATAAATACAAATTGTCTGCAGTCTTGGATGATCAAATGAGAGTATATGACCAATGGCACTACCTACTGAATGATAATCTTCTCACGTATCGACTGTCGTTTCCAACTTTACGAGAAAAGTTCTTACTTTTACCACGGTAAAATATTAAAGTCTGCAAGGTTGTTAATGCTCCAAGGTGAATGTGTGACCACAATGTTGCTCATTTATGTATAAGTTATTTCAAAGCGGTACTATTAAGCTTACAGACGTCTCCCTGCTAGGGTTTATTTGAGTCTTATCTGAAAACCAGCGTTGCAACGGCTAATTACCTACTGTTTTACATAGTAAGGTACGCTGCGGTGTGGAATAGCGTCTTTTATCTCTTTTTCTAAATACCTATAGGTAATGTATTTTTTCTGTATTTTATAATCCGTGGAAGAACAAGACAATATTTATTTCTTTTTAAAATTCCCAAAGTTTTATGTGCAATATCACTTCGCCTTGCTTATCTTAAAAATTCGCTTCAATTTTCAAAAACATTCTATAAGTTCCAACTTCGAATTCAAATATAGAACGTGTGCGGGCCGGTTGGCGGCACGTTCGCCATTTTACGTAGCGTTTTTACGATGTACCCGATAACGTTTACGAGGCGCGCTGAGTGGCGTCGCCGCGGCTCGCCCCGACTGATTGCATGCGAGGGCACCGCGTTATATACGTAGGGATTGTGCAAAGTTTCTTTTTTGTCGATTTTATGTTTAATTTTTAGGTGTGATGTAGGTATGTAAATGTTTACATAGATAGGTAGATGATGATTTTTTGGCGATTCGGCTATAAATTGATAAGTATATTTTTAGTTACGATGGTCAAGTAGGTATTTAACGAAGTGGATTATAAAACATATTTAAAAATTCTGTTTGTGTTACGTATGTTTTTTCGTATTCATTATTCATAGTTTGATTTAATCAAAAACACAAAAATAAACATCCGACAAAAAGGGAAAACGAAAATTTAAAAACATTTTATCGATATCGACGATATCCGTTCTTAGCCACATCTCTACACGGGTCGTGTATCCGTGACACATCGTGTAGTGTAGCCGACGACATCGCGCGGCGTATTTTATGCGCCCCGTCGCGCGGCCACGACCGCTCGCTCCCGACAGCACCCGACCGTCCCCAAAGGGTTACCACTACTAGACAATTTTAAATTTATTTTTTTTAGAACACTATACACGCTGTTTGAAATTTTTTGCACGTTCTTTTGTGTTGCTAAGCAGAAAGTCTTTAGAGATTCATAGAATGATCGATCTTGTCTGAAAGTGAAGTATTTATGATATCGCGTATAATTTATGTGGCCCCTCGCGCCTTAGCGCGCAAGATAACAGTAGTATAAAGGACTGAATCGAGGGGAAAATAATACCTTGGTACCAGTTTTTACATTTTATATTTATTTTGTTCCCGATTCGAAATTTTAGCTCTGAAGAACATTAAAAACTAATTAATTGTATAAATGACGCAATTGCATTGAGAAATAATTTGGATTAACAATACTTGGCAGGGATTCAAAAAACCTAATTAACTAGTGTTATAAGATTTAAATCTAAATATTCAAAAGAGCCTCTTGAGTTGCAATAAAATCTTTTCGAATCGATACTGAACCTTATTGTGTACCCAACATTGTGTCAGTACGGACTAAATAAAATACATAAATAAATGAAAAGAACAGTGCGTTAAAAACTGGCAACCCTGAGTCCGCGCCGAGCCCGTGCGAACCGGGCGGCGACCGGCGACTAATGACCGAAAAGGGCCTTCCCTACGAATTATAATAAGAATGATGTTTTCGTTCGAAAAACTGTTAATTGGTGTTCAAATGTGGCTTTTCGAAGTGACGAGGCGTCAAAGCGTAAATAGAAAATATTTTGAAAAAAGAAATGAACATCTTGTAGATCCCGGGTTTTTTGGTCACCTATCCTCTGCAACCCAGGATAGTCAATGGGTACCGTCACGAAACTCACGAATGATAAAATACTATTTGTAGTGTTCATTTCTCAAGGTGGATCTGCAGTGATAGCCCGTGAAATTCAAATTTTCTTGCGTTTTTTGCAATTTGTAGGTTAGTGACAGGTTGTATCTTGAAATCAGATCCAGGAGTTAAACTTATTTCTATTGTTCTCGTTGTTTCTGTCAATCAATTCTGAGCAACGGAAGGAGTTCTTCGAAATTCTGTCAAAGTTTCAGACGTTGGGCTACTGCGGACTACTGCCTCACTTCGAAGTAATATCTTTTGAATGGAAGAAACAAAAGACGTTGGATCTAGACGAAAGTTGAAGACAGTGCTTTGTTTAAACAATCCGGCAAAAAAACTATCAATTATCCGGCAAAATAGCTTAGTGACTCAATGCGCAAAAATGACCAGACAAGATTAAAAAATAGATTTGGTCGTTTCTGGACCTAAAGGGCGGAACTTAGCATCAGACATTACCTCACGACTCTACGAAGTTGAGGGCGAGGCAACAGTCAGTCACACACAAATAATATTAAATTTCTCAACTTTAAAAAGTCTAAAATGAGTACACTCCAGAAATAAAAGCGCTTTATAGACTTTATACTCCAGCCTTCCGCTTGATTTAAGCGAACTATAACTCCTATGCCTTTGATGGTAGTATTAAAAACTGAGGTGCGCTCTGCACACACATAACGTTCTGATTTACGGCATCATAACATGGTTAATGTTTATACCGTAGCCACCAGTGCTTCCCATAGTTTATGGTGAGCCGGTTACTAGATAAATAATATGGTGTAGCTTTTCAATCAAAAGTCTGCTGTCGTCATGGGATTAATCTACAACGTGGTGTGTCGTGTGAATTCTATAACTCCGGAGTCTTATGGAGTTCTTGTTAAAAAAATATGGTTTATTTTCCCGCTTTTAAGTGAGGGTCAAGGGTGCGTAGGAGTACCATGATTTTTACAAGGGCCCACCCGGAAGTTCCTACGAGTACATCCGGGAGTTTTGAGGGCGAAACTAGGATGAAACTGGGGTAACTCAGACGGATGCGGGCTTACGCATGACGGTCTCCGTTTCAATTATTTTGAATTGAAAAATCTTGAGGGCCTGTGATTACTTCAAGCAACACTCTTCAACTTGAAAACGAACACAGCAATGCTGGCAGATAAAATAAGCGTGCTGCCCCGGACGAACTCCCCACAGACTTCCATTAATCACTTAACGACATGCAGCAGTGAGGACCAACTGCTTAACCAGGAAATGATATTATCATCTTCTCTGATTTTAGTACAGTAGTCGTTGTTGGCATGTCAAAGATTTATAGAAATCCCAGAAATAGTAAATCCGTCCGCAGCTTGTTCCGACCGGTCAGTAACTCAGTATGCCACCAAGTAGCAACTCTCATTATGTTCGTTTCCGTGATGGATGTTACAGGAACATTCAATTTGTTATTTTCATGGGAAATCTCAAAACTTCCTTTTAGCCGGAATGTGAATATTGGAGCGAAATTATGTTGTGCGAAATAAGTAAACCTTTTGTCACATCCGGCTGGATCCTACGAGATTCCCAGGCTTTCCTAGATTAGAAGTAGTCCCGAGAACCTCAAGTCACAGAATTAGAACAATAATAGATGTTACGGTCTGTTTAGGCACCTATATTGCTCTCCGGCCGGATTACCGCGTATTGTCCTAGATTTGAGGACCCATGAATACGGTTCTTATAAAGATTCCGGGTAAACCTGAATTTGTACCCCTAATAGAGAAACTAGGGCCAGCACACACGCAATGCATTTAGGCCTGAATGTTTTCACATGCAGTCATGCAGCCCAACTAAATACCTCACCCCCAAGACTTAATTACGTTTTTATTAAAATATATATCAATGTTAAGCAGCTGATACCTCCATCTTATCCTCTTTTAATCCCGGATTATCGCACAAGCGTGTTAAAGATTAGCTAAAAGATTCAACTTTATTCAGCCGTAATGGCCGGACCGGAGTCGAAAACTTTTCAAGGTTCCACCGTTTCCCCCTTTCTCTCTGGCATTCGTCCCGTGGCTGATATAAAGACTGCGTAAATTATCTGAATATTTTATATTGAATTTATCATTGTTTGCACCTTTTGTAAATAATTTGCCATTTCCATCAGGCGATCCTATTACTTCTCGCCAAAGTTTTAGTTCCAAATTCGGTACGAGACGTTTCGGTTGCTGAAATCCTGACGCTCTCATCACATTTACGTCAATCTCACTCAATATTCAAGTTATATATCTCAATAGTAATAAAATATACGACGTGAGAACCTCTAACAGTGTAATAAAGGGAACTTTGGCGCAAAACGTTAACTTTTCAGTGGAGAGAGTAGGTGCCGACATAGCACTCGATAGCTAAAGTACTAGGTATACATGTGTTGGCAGGAGGTGTGTGCGCTCGTGGCGGGCGGTAGCGCCGTCGGTCGGATGTATAAAGTGGCGCGCCGGTGGCCACATGACATAGCTATAACTCCGCGGTAGCATGACAAACAGCCGCCCGGAGTGGTATGGAGTCGATAACTTTTGTTATGAGGATTTTTTTTTGTCTGTAATTTTCATTCTTAATAGTTTTTTTTTCATACAAGTTAATTTCGTACGATTTATCAATTCAGTTATCGCCCTGTATAATTAAATTTGTGAAGTTTCACTAAGTACATAGTTTGACAGGCATGCCGCATGCATGTTTGATGGTTCATATACTACAGCGATAAGCAAGAAAAGAAATAAATTAAATAGTTCTCAGCTCTTTGCAATTTGCAAGTATCATAATGATACAATATTTTATATTATACAGAATAATACGTTACAACATGTACAAAATAAACATAAAACAGAAAATCCAACATCCATCCTAATTTAAATATCCTACAACCCGAACCGGCTCACAAAAATAAAGTAAAATAAAACAACCAAAAAAATATACACCTAATTCGACTCCACCGGCGTATAATGCGCGCCCGACACCGGAGGGCGCCCGTCGCTAAAGCGCGATACTACGGGCTCGCCTCGGGCGGCGCGAACCAATTACCCGCCGCCGCCGCGCGGGCATTTACCCCCTCCTCCCGACCGCCCGCCCGGCCCCCGACCGAGCACAGAATTACTTATCTCCTCGCGCCGCTGCGATCCTGGTACTCTGCCGCCAGACGTACGCCCGCAATGCCAATGCGCCGCAACTTTTTGTCGCGCCTCCATGCGTCATGCGTGTCCTTTTTGCATTTTCCGGAACAAAAAAAGCTAAAAATATGTCATGTGACGACTGTTGCGTGCGGGCTGCTGATAGAGAACTGAATTATCATGGAGTTGCCGTTTGAATAATTAAAAGGATATTTTCATTCGCGATATCTGGTTGTTTGGTGTTTAATTTAAATTAACGCTATATGTGAGACTCATTTAAGTATGGGATAGATACACCTTTCTTTTACACCCTGTATAATTAAAAGAAAACAATTTTGCTTTGTGGGATATACGAGCCGAAAAATATATAAATAAAATGTGAGGTGTATTCAATCTTCGATATCGATAAAAAATCAGATCTCGTATGTCCCAACCCTATTTATGAGCGGACAATAGATAGGAGAGAATATAAATTATTACTAGTATAGTTAAAGTGTAAAAGGATAAGAGTATGGTCGCGATAATGTCGAGGGGCGATAATGAAAACGTGCAAAATTGCCGTTGTTAACGTACCGCGAGAAATTATAATGAGCTTGCGCGTTTATAAAGGACATAGTTAGGTTAGGTTAGAGTCAATCTGTGACGCGACGAGGTCGGTCGGTGGATGGGTGACCATACATTACATATATCGAGACCCCTCCGTGCCTCGGAAAGCACTTTAAGCGGGAAGCGTCAGGGTAGCTCGCGAATTTTAAATTTTCTTACGTTTTTTTCAATTTGCAAGTCAGTATTAAGTTGTATGTTAAATAAAGTATGAATCGTGGCCGTAACAAATATGTATTTACATAATTATAATAATTAAAATCAGTAATACAACTCCTTAGGTTAGTATAATCCTCAAATGTCAAGATTTCATGAAACAGCCATTCATTATGATTACCTGGTCTTAAAGAGTTCTATTGATCACTTTAATTATTATAATTATGTAAAGACATACTTGTTACAACCGCGAATTACAATTTTGATCAACGTACAACTTAATACTGACACGTAAATTGCAAAAAACGTACGAATTTCATCTAAAGTTCAGAGAATTTCAGTGTGGCAAAATATTAAAATATCCAAGTCATTAAATAATTATTCTTTTCAGATTTTCAAAACCATAATACAGTGTGAAAAGTTTATGAAGTTATGTGGTCGAAAAATTACCTGCTTATTACTAAAAGCAAACACAAATAAGTTACATTAAGTCCGCATTATGAGCTACAAACTATTTCATACTTTCAACTCTTTGCTTCACGAGAAACTGAGTGTGATATCGTAACTATTCTTAAATTCCTGGTAGAGGATGAGCATCTCGTATGTCATAAGCATATTTTATTCTGGGAAAATAGGTATTTGGTTCGTTTCAAAACCTTCGGGTAAGTTCAGGTTAACTTATCTAACAGATAAAGATTTACAAACTCTCGTTCCACTTTTTAGTTTATCTAGTAGATAGTACCTATTCGGACCTTGTATTGGCTCGTCCAGCGCATCCGATAACCAGCAACTTACCATAGAATGATCTATTTTCATAAACATAATGTAATTTGTGCCGACCGAGATAATTTCGTTGATACAACATATTATTATAGTACCTATGTACAGACGCCAGCAGGTCAACCTACCCGAAACTGTCAGATTTTCCCAATCAACCTTGAACCTAATGCTTTGGCAATAAAGTCGAAAATCTATTAAAGAAATCTGACAGATTGTAGTAGCTTGATGTGCTGGCGTCTGTACATCGATAGATTCCACCACCTGTAGGATTACAAAATCCAAAGTTTTAAACCGGAACGAAACTTATTCCTCATACGGTGAATACTGGCTAAATATAAACATGAATAATAGCTGCAGCAAAACATTTGGAAAAGAGAAGAAATAGTATTTTTTGTTTGAGCAAAGCCCGTTTCATTGTTGTTTTGTGAAACACTATTAAAATTAAATACCTACGACACTTGTTTGTTAATATGATTGCGATTTATATTAAAATACTAAGATTTCAGTCGATCGAAACGTCTCCAGTAATAACTAATCCTGCGTAGGCTGTAGCGATACTATTCAATTTTAGAGATTACTGAATCATTGATTGAAATAGGTTCGTTAATCATTCACTATCACAAAGTATTAGCGTACACCAATCTACGAAATTTTCTGATTGGTGGTTGGCTACAAAGACAGGCTTAATTCCGATTCCTTTTGCGTAGAAATAAACTTATTAATGGTTTATTATTAAAATGTGGTAGTAAAAACATTAAAAGCCGCGAACCTTTGATGGCACCTGGCAGTCAACCGTTAGGTGGGCGAATGACAAGATGAAACACCTGATGTGTCTTCTTAGTCGTTCACTCCCTGTACAAGACAAATATTTAAACAGGGAGTGAACGATTCGTGTCGCTAAGCCATGCGTGACGTCCGCGACTTCATTCGCATACAAACTTCAACTCGCTTCAGCTCAGGGGTAAAAGCTTGGGTGGTTCGAAAACTTCGCCATCAAGATCTGCCGGTCTATTCTGAAGAAATCTCACCGTGAAACTTAGGTGAAGTGATTTTGACGTGAGCTGTCATTCCGCCTGATAGATTGACACTAATGACAGCTTACTTCACGTAACTTTTCACTTTCACTTTTCGGTGATACTGATAATAGATCGGCTGGCTTGTATTCTAGATAGATCGGGCATGAATCGCTAATTTAGATTAGTATGATACTCCTTCTTTGTCATTCTGTGCATCGTTCGAATTTCAAATCTGGAATCCGGGTCTTACAATGAATGTAGAACCAGTAACAAGAAAGGCATGAACATATCACCCAAATGTCCATTGCGGAAATATAATTTACCTACATTACAACAAAATCCCTTTATGACTCTCCCGTTTCCCCGTCTGTTCTCTAACAAGCTTCAGGCGTCTCCACCAGCTTTCTGCCTACCCAGTAACAAACACTCAACACTTAGCACTAGGTACAGCACTATCTATCGTATCCATAATATATTTTCGGCGCGCCTTTGTGAAGTCGCACCCGCGCCGCGCGCCTCGCGCCTTCTTCTAGGGTTGTTACATCCGACAAATTGATTTATCTGTAGTTTTGGAGAGGTAACAATATGTTTAAATTACGTAAAGACCCAGGAAGGGTGATGGGATGTTGTGTAGTTAGATATGAGTGGATTAGTGACATTGTGAGGATCAAAAAGTAAAGGTTGTGGGGAAAGGTTTACTATGAAGAAATAATTAAACAAAATAACTGATTTGATAACCTCGCCAATTATTTGATTAAGAGCCTATAGTACCTCAAATAGCTTAACATGATCCTCCGTTATGTCGAAAATACTGCAGCATTAATTTTGAAACAAATATATGGTAAAGTTGAGGATTCATGTTAATACTATATTTGACGAAAACACGATTCCACAAAATTTTGTCGATAGAAAAATATTCAAACCGAAAAATAAACCGCTGGTATTCAAAAAATTCTTCAAATTTGGTCATGAAACTTTGCATACTAACTGAACTAACTATAAAGCAGGTCTTATGTGTTTTTTTTTAATTAGCATTATTTTCACCGTAAAAATAAATTAACTAAACTATCGGCGTCTTGAAGTTTGTTCCCTGCCGCCCAACACCCCCGCTCAGTCTCACTTCGGTTTTCGAACGGGAGGGCTGTGTCGCTTGCGCTCAGAACACACATTACGCAACAGGTAAAATAGGTAAGACAAAGAGTGAGGTGGCGCGGGGAAGTGGGTCGAAATTACAATTTGAGCTGAGGTTGTATAGGCTCTTAAGTAGCTCAAATCAACATCTGGGACCACGCCAGAAACAAAATCCTAAGCCAAAATACAATCCTATAATCTTTCCAATCATTTATTTTAATTTAGCGTCCATGAAGTATGTGTTGTATTTTTTCCTCGTGGTTACCTGTCATTATAGTATAAGGAACTTCATAGCGTCCAAGAAGTATTGAATTTTTTCGAATTTGCGTCTTTAAAATAAATGTTGGAAAGAGTTTAGCTCTGACGTAACATGGATCCATCTGCTTTCTTCAATCCCCGGTTAAAACAATAACAGTCTAAAACCAAAACCTCCCGAAGTCCCGATCCCGAAACAGCTGAAAAGAGAAACAAAAAGCGTTCGAATTTTGAATATAGCTGCTTTAAGTAGAAATCCGAGATACAAAACCTAGCTACTATAGTAGGTATTCCATATCAACAGTGTGGGGCAGCCCTGTGTATAATTTACGAGGCGAGCCGCGGCGGGCCGTCGACGGCGCGCTCCGGCCGGATTTATGGCGTAATTTTTACAATGCTCCGGGTCGGCCGGATTATACAGTTCTCGGTTCTTGACCAGGGTTTCAGTTTTGTGCAGTGGTGTCCGAAATATAGGTATATTGAGATTGTGTGGGTGGGAGTATTCTTATGCTGTCACATATTTAGACTGTGTGAAAAGACGACCGACGTGTCATTTTCAAGTCTTGCATCTGGGCTCAAAGGGAGCGACCCTTTACCAACGAAACTGAAAGTTTCGTATGATGTCCCCGAACTGAGTCGATTAGAATAGGCGGGATAATTGTACTTGTGGCGAATCAAGGATAGAGCTAGCAAGGCAGGCAGGGTAGCTCGATTACTTTAAAAGATTGGACAATGTTTAAACACATACACACGCCTTCTTCCCATGGGATCAGGCAGAAACTACAGAACGCCACCTGCTACGGTCCTTACTAAGTATATGAAAATTGTCCAAAATGTGTTTGCTTGTCTCTTCAGTTCGGCTATGGACGCTGTGGTTCAAAACTTGAGCGGAGCGATTGATAAAGTGCCTTGTCAAAGGGTGCATTTTTAAAATAGGGTTGATTTATTTGTAGTATTTTTTCTTAATACCCGGCTCGTGTCTGAAGTAAACTTTGCACAATGTCAATATGGTCTTATACAACCGGTTTTCAGCTAAGAGGATATTGCGCGCTTTGTGTTTGTTTCGCAGGGTCAATCTTATAATGGCACAACTCGTGCTGACCCTTTGTTGGCCACGTGCCGGAGTGCGAACCAGTCCGGTCATTAATTAGTGGTATTTTGTGGTGTAATTTTAAATAAATAAACCATGTTAAATAAATGAGTTATTAAGGGGTCAAAAGTGGCTTCAAATGATTCGTGTAATATACACACGGCTGCTGCGTTCGCCAGTTCCTTTTTCTTGAACTTGGCTTGAAACACTGCCGCGTGTCTAGATTACTTTGGCGGGGGATGGGCCCGTACCGCGCCAATTTTCGAAAGAATGGAAGCAGTGAAGCAGGACATTGGGGTCTTATTAGAAGACTTGGTAGGAGAATCGATTTTTTTAGACAATATGCGTTTTACATTAGACACGTTGCTTTACTATATATGCCTTCAACTGTCGACGCCATTTTGCGCAAATCCGCGCATCTGTTTCGGGAGTCCTGAGGGACCTCTGGAAGGCGTACGAGGGGACGAAGCCAACTTGCAGAGGCCCCTTAAAAAATTTAAATGATGAGGTAGGTACGCATAGTGCACCAAAGGACAACCCCCGGTTGGTGCAGGACTATTGCAGAACGTGGAAACAAAATATATTGGGCTATGGGTTTGGGTGGCTATAGTGTATTGCTTACCTAGAACTATGGAAGAACTAACACTATTATTCCCTTTATTTATTTTCTAAACTTATTGAATATTTTTATAAAAAAAAAACATTTAAAAAAATAAAACTGGACTGATTATGCTAATAATGTCCCCACTGCTGAGACACACTACGTGGGCCTCGTAGTCTTCGAGAGGGAGTGGGCTATAATACACCACGCGGGCCCAGTGCGGGTTGGTAAGTATTACATGTCTTCGATTTTATTTGGTTCTAGGACAAGCTGTTTTCCTCATGATGTCTTCCTTCACCGTTTTGAGAGCAGTGGTGATGAAATAATTTACACAAAGTAAAGTGCCTGCCTGAGTTCGAACCTACAATTTCTAAGTCGGGGCCGTTAGCACTGGGCCACCACTGTTCCTCCTCATTTTATTATTGTTTTCTGTTAATTCTTTGTATGTTAATGTACCAAATAAATAAGTAAAATGAACAGCAATCGAATACGAGGACACCAGGCGATTATAGATCGTAGGCGAAGGTGTAGCAAATGAGAGCTACGTGGCTACACTGTAGCGTAGCACCAATCAACGCGTGCTTATTTTCTGCATTTTCTTTTCAAATTAAAAGAAATAACAAAACAAATGATGAGGGCGCCACTGTGCGCTCGGTAGCCTCTTAAAAAATAAGAAGTTAGGTCAGACTCAATCATCGTCGATTATAATTTTATTCTTCGGGGACGGCGATATGTACGCGGTGCCCGGTACTTATAAACCTGTGCGTTAATCAAGCTTCCTCATAGATGATATAATAATTCTACTTTGGCTTATTAGCTGCAATCAAAGTTCCTAGTCTTAATTTAGCAGCCACAAAAACTTCGGCCATTTAGTGTGTGTTAGCTGGAGTGACGTCACTCCAGCTTCCTCACTCAGTACAGGCAAACCAGTGAGGTTAGGGTATTGAATTGTAGTCAGAAAAATAAGGCATAATAGCTGCACAGGGAATGAAGGAACTGAACGATACTACTAAAATAAAATAAAAAAATAAGTAAATCGATTTCAAAAAGAAATTAACTCAAAATTATGAAATAACTTTAATTCCGTAAGTCGGTGTATTTTAGTTTTTTGCTACCGACTTACGAAATTAAAGTTATTTCATAATTTTGAGTTTATTTCTTTTTGAAGTCGATTTAATTTTTTTAATTATTTTTGTATTTCGTAATTTTTAGTTTAGTACTTAAGACAAAAAGTTTATTGGACAAACATACATACATACAAAACATACAAACAAACATAATAGGTTGGGGAAAAAGTTTCTTCGCATTTTTTAAGAAAATTCAAAACATTTTTTAATATAGTTTATTTACATTTAACTAAAGTATGTAGGTACCATTTTGTTCGATAACTTTTTGCCATCTTGTAGGTAGGGACATGATCCCATTGCTATAGAAATTTTGGGACTTCTGGTCAAAATACCGCGACAAGTGGTTTTGGCAGTCCTCTCGTGATGTTAACCTGACACTGCCTAAAGAATTCTGAAGAGACCGAAACAGGTGGAAATCTGAAGGTGCAAGGTCAGGACTATACGGCGGATGCATTAACACCTCCCAGCCAAACTCTCTTAATTTTTGCTGAGTGGCTAAAGATGTGTGAGGTCTAGCGTTATCATGATGAAAAACCACACCCCTTCTGTTTCCGCTTTCTCTCAACTTCTTGCTTTAATCTCATCAGTTGTTCGCAGTAGAGTTCAGAATCGATGGTCCTGCCTGGTGGTAACAGCTCATAATGAATAATGCCCTTCCAATCCCACCACACACACAGCATCACCTTGTTGCGAGTTAACCCGGGTTTCGCCACAGTCTGTGAAGCCTGACCGGCCTTTGACCACGACCTTTTTCGCACGTTCTTGTCATACGTGATCCACTTTTCATCACCAGTTATCAGCTTCTTCAAAAATGGTTCAGTTTCATTACGTCGTAATAATCGCAAATGAGTACACGGTTCATTAGGTTTCTTTCAGTGAGCTCGTGAGGTACCCAAATGTCGAGCTTTTTTGTGTACCCAGTTTTTTTCAAATGCGCCAAAACTGTTTTGTGGTCAATTTCCAGTTCTTCAGCTACGTCGTAACTACTGATATGCTGCTCTTGCTCCACTTTTTCAAAAATGGCATCCATTTTATCCGTAACAGGGCGACCAGAGCGACGTGCATCTTTGACATCAAAATTTCCGGATTGAAAACGCTTAAACGAAATTTGTGCTACTCTCACAGACACTACACTAGGTCCATAAACATCGCAAGTTTTTTTCTCGGCTTGCGTTGCATTTTTACCTTTTTTGTAGTAAAATTTTAAAATGTATCGAATTTCTTCATTAGATTCACTCATCTTGACGGTACGAAAAACAAATGAAAATCACACATTTTCCTAATTTGAATTTGGAATTATGTTCTTTAAAATTTAAACTTTCAATGATACCAAAACCAGCCAGATACAAATAGTATAGCCAAAGAGATTTTATTACAAGTTCATACATACTATAATGCGAAAAGACTTTTTCCCCAACCTAATACAATCTATAAAATTGTGTACCTATATTGTTTGGAAGCCCTAATAGATTATTCCACCAAAAACATTTTCATGTAAAATGTTGCCAAGACACAACTTTTTGATAGTGCGAGCCATATAGTCTCGCCATGTGGCTCGCATTGTCAAAAAGTTGTCATATCTCACGTAGAGCCAAGCTTCTAACTCTACACGCCCTAACTTCACAAACTATACACTTTAGTCAAAATATGAGGCTTGGCCGTTTTGTTACTACAAGAACTATTGTATAACATAAATATTATGAACAGTGAATTAATTTTTCACCTTATGCCAATGAAACGGCCACATATTTTGACTTAGGTGTAGAGTTTGTGAAGTCAGGGCTTGTAGAATTAGGGCGTGTAGAACTGTAGAGATAGAATAATAATAATAATAATATAATATTCCACAACTATCACACAACGCCGTCTAGCCTCAAGCTAAGCAGAGCTTGTGTTATGAGTACTAGACAACTGATAAACATACTTATATATTTCTAAATACATACATATATAGATAAATTACACCCAGACACAGAACAAATGATCATGCTCATCACACAAACATTTGTCCTGGGTGGGAATCGAACCCACGACCTCCGGCATAGCAGTCAGGGCCACTAACCACTAGACCAACAGACCAGTCAAAAGACCAGTAAAAAGAAGCTTGGCTCTACATGAGATCTGATAACTTTTTGACAATGCGAGCCAAATGGCGAGACTATATGGCTCGCACTATCAAAAAGTTGTGTCTTGGCAACATTTTACATGAAAATGTTTTTGGTGGAATAATCTATTAGGGCTTCCAAACAATATAGGTACACAATTTTATAGATGTATGTATGTTTGTTTGTATGTTTTGTATGTATGTATGTTTGTCCAATAAACTTTTTGTCTTGGCAACATTTTACATGAAAATGTTTTTGGTGGGATTTCACTTCTTTTTGTGAGATTTACTAAAAATCCTGAAATATGTATTTTATTATTTATAACAAGGAGTCTCTATATCAATTTTCAGACCTCTAGCAAAAAAATTGCGGAAGTCTCATACAAACTTCCATCCCCTAGTTTAAGGGGTTGGGGGTAAGAGTTCCAAATCTTAGAATTTTTTTTTGTTGTTTGTGTACTAATACTAGCTTACATACCAAATGTCAGCTTTCTAGGACTTCAGGAAGTACCCTAAGAGTTTTGATGATCATCAGTCAGTGACGAAATCGGGTTTTTTTTAGATATCAATAAAGTCTAAAGTATAAGAGCTATGCAATTGAAACTTTGTATGTTTAATAAGTCCACTATTGACATCATATCCCGAGAATTTTGTTTAAATGTGGTATAATCCAAACCCTAGTTATAAGGTTAAAAAAAAACGACGAAGCGCTTCGAGAAAAGGTAGATAGTGCCCTTGCGCTTCGCTTGGCTCGTCTTGGCGGGGGCACTGCCGTGCCCCCAGATAATATGTGAATAAATTACACCAATAATATTAAATAATAGGTACATACGTGTCGAATAAAAAAACCTCCTTTTTTTGACGTCGATTAAATATAAGATTTAAACCACCTTATAAAATGTATTCATGTCTTTTCCACTTGACTTCCCTTAATTTGACATTTACAATTTCGGAAAAACATTTTTTTTTTTAATAATTAAGTATCACAATCTCCTGTGCTGAATTTACTATGTTTATAATTTATATAAAATACTCCACATACATAGCCACGGCCACCAAACCTCACCCAACTACATACAACCAACTTCAAACATATTTTACGTCAGCTTAAAAGTTTTACACATACAGCCGTGCACACTTGCACAGTGCACCAATTATGACGTAAATTGCAGCATCAGGCGCATCCGACACCACTATGTGCTATGATCACCTCAAAACTAGAGTTGGTCAGTTGTTAGAGAAATTTCTAGAAAACAAAACTAGTTTTCGCTGACGTAATTTTCGCGTCTGAAGGCTACTGTTTCGTTTATTTTACTCAGCTGTGTATTTTCTGTACGTCCCTAGGGAAGGGAACAGAGTACTCTACGTAAAGGAGTAAGTACTAGGAGTACAGAGATACTAAACACCCTATTTCCCTGTTGAGTCGTGGTCGGACGGCATTTGTTTTAAAATGCAGACTTGCTGCATCACCTGTAAGGAGGTTTCATTTCATTGCAAGTCTGCATGTGAATTTTGAAGCTTCTGAGAAAGAAGTTTTTGTAATTGTGCTGGTAAAACCGACAGTTTTTTTTTTTGGATCATTTACAGGGTGTATTGAAAGGTGTGGACAAAATTAAGGGAGTGTGGGGTACAGAACATCCAACTGAACAACTTTCTCCATAAGTTGGTCAGTTTGATGGTCTGTACCACATCCGTAATTTTTACTACACCTTTATGATATCCCTGTATGAAGGAGTTCTCAAGTTCTCACAACATCTTGAAACCTTAGGACTGCTAAGTTATATCTCAGAAAGTATTTTTAAATAGGAAACTATAATAGCAACTTTTGAGGAGTGATTTAATTAGTGAAAGTTTGAAGTAACAAACATACTATTGGGAAATTGTAGAGTGATTACTTATTAACAAGTGTTGTTTCGAGCTCGTTCTTACGTATTTTACTCATTGTGTACACAACCTCCAAACATAAATCCGTCAACCGGCTATCGACTGTAGACTCATCCGAAGCTCTCATTTTTTTTTTTAAATGCAAAGGTAAGCGATTCGCAGCATGTGCCTCAGCTAACCCCCACCCGCGTCAGGTGTGATGATGCGGAATAATTTAATTGCTGCACACCACGACGACTCCGTCCGCCATTGCTTGACGTGTATTTTTTTTTATTTAGTTTTATTTTCGACGTGTTACGTGACTGCATGTATTATGATGAGGATTTTTAAAAATATGGAATATCGTAAAAATATTGAATATTAAAAAAAAAACTGAGTTGAAGTTTCATGACTTACATGTGTCGTTATATTCCGTAAAACTCTTTGAAAACCTGTTCACAAATCAAGCAAAAACCGCCACAGAAGACATAGGCTTAATCTTATTAGCAAAAGGATTAGGAAGCCATAAATTATAGGAATTTAAAAGGTCCAAATTCCAGCTTACTAATAAGCGTTTAATTCCGCGCAGGTAAAAACGAGGTTGGCTCAGGGTTGGTCCAGCATTCATTTTAATCAAGTGTGTCAAGCCCCGATTGCCTGATGAATTATACCACCGCAGCTTTGTTTTATTAATGCTGGCAATGCGGCGCGGCCATTTTTATATTTTTAGGCTAAAAACTTTTTGGTTTTCGAATTTGGAACTGCATTTGAATTTCGAGTTTCGTTTCGAGTTTTTTCTATGCGTTCAATGCGGTGGTTCCATTAATTTATATTCTCAATGGGTGCAACTTCATAAAATTAAACTTTAACTTAATAAAATGTCTTCCAAGCCCAGCAGAAAATGCCCACCAAAGGCAGTGCAGTGTTTTCAGAAAACAAAGAACTTAAGTGGTAAGTACCAACTTACAGTAGGTACTTACCTACTTAGGTAAGTACTTTGTTTTGGAGATAAAAAAGTTTGTAAGTTGTAAACTCGGTGAACATAGATATTTTACAGAACGAAATCTGATGGGCCATTTTTCTTTAATAATAAAATTGTGAACGAAGCACGATGCTTATAATCCGTGTATTTTCATTGTACATACATATTTATTTGTTATTTAGCCTTTAACCACGATACAAAAAAAAAATCTAACATTTTAACCATATGTATGAAACGTACAGACGCCAGCAGGTCAACATACCCGAAACTGTCAGGTTTTCCCAATCAACTTTGAATCTAATGCTTTAGCAATAAAGTCGAAAATCTATTAAAGAAATCTGACAGATTGTAGTAGCTTGATGTGCTGGCGTCTGTACAAATAGTGCATTGCTTGATTTTTGAAAAAGCCTGCAGTTTTCAGTCTCGTAATTATTCCATTTATAGATTCTATGGTGTTATGTTATGTGTTATTTGGTCATGGACATTGGACATTCCTTAAGAAATGATAAATATGTAATTATATTCAATTCATTAAAAAAACAACGATTATCGTTAAACAACTCCAAAAAGATGTCATCGCAACCGTGTCAATCGCGACACGATGGCGCTGACATCATTTTGGAGTTGTTGATCGATTCATCCGATACGAAAGATCAAGGCAACATAGCGTGACAGGAGGTGTTTGACATGTATGCGATCAAGTCGAACTACAAGCAGAAATGAATCGATCGCTGTTATCGCCAACATATCGGCCGGTGCTTTCTATGTGTGGTCGCGGCCGCACCCATTGTTCTCCAGGTTTTTGCTAAAACGTGCGCCTGAAGCGCCTGGCGAATATAAATTGAATGCGAACGTTTGTTTAAAATTTCACACCGCGTCCACATTGTCATGTGCGCACGGATATCCACGAAATGTCCCACAACGCCACAAAGCACCGGTTTTGCATAGGCCTGCCTTACCTATTGAAACTGTGTCTATGTATATACAGAATAGCTTCGGATACACTAGGTACCTCTGTATACAGAATCGGTTATCGCAAGCTTAATCCAATACTGTCACTATCCAAAAAAGTTAACTTTTCAGGAGCGCCAAAAACGTTTTTTGGCGCTCGTGCGATATGATGTAATTATCAAGCTTACAAAGACACACGTGGATAAAATGACAGAGAGGATACTCCAGCTACAAAATCGAACTTTAACTACCTAACTAACATTTAGTTTTTACTCTGTAGTCTTATGTAATTTTAATTGCGCTCCGCCGCGGATAGTTTTAGACTTAGTTTAAAACTCGTAATAAGATATCCGAACAAATATTAATAATAAGCGGATCTCTGAGCCGCAGTGAGATCAGGTGAGGTGAGACCAGGCTCGCGGGATAGCTGACTCTTTAATAAACATGAGGCAGCAGGCTGGGGCCGCTAATAATAAATGAGCGCGGCCCGCCCGGCACGTCTGAACACCCGGCGTGCAAGGGAAACTAGGAGTTGCGTATAACTGCGCTATATAACTACGAACGAGCTACGTCTTATTACTAATGGTACTCGTTATGATTTGATGAAACCCTGGTGAATGTAGTCCAAGTACACTTGTTTGAATCAAGGGGTCTATCTACTGTCTAAAAGTCCGTCAACGAAGATACGGGCCCGTCCGAAAGTAGTTGATCCGTCAAAACAAGCAAATTATTTTTTTCGGACAGGCAAATACATATCGGGTGTAGGGACAACTGTCAAATCGTGTTGTCATTCATTCTTAGTTCGGAAACCGTAGAGTGCGTTTCGTCAAATAGTTCCTATGCTGTAATGTTGGCTCCACTGTTGTAGAACGAACACGATACGCTACCGTTGATAAAGCATGGACCTGATAGGTCCAGTAGGTCCATAAGACAGTGGAGCCAACATTACGGCATAGGAACTATTTGATGAAACGCACTCTACTAATCGTATATTATATCATGACTTGCTGTTTATGGAGTAGACAGAACCCGTAAGTACGAAAAGCCCGTAGCTTCGACCGAAACTACGGATTTCGTGCTAGGGAGTAGACCCCCAGATGAGATGATCCTTCCGAAACTCCGAATGACTGGGATGACTTTTTCAAAGTGTGACAAAAACGACCAATTTTTTTTTTAGATACACGCACCCATACTGTAATGACAGACCGATGACCGGTAAAAGTCAATTTATTTTATTTTTATTTATCAATGACATAATCTACTCCTAACAATGTTTTTGATGAATGGTATTGTAATATGTGGTTAGCTAGTGACCTCGACAATTGATCATAATTATTCTTGCCTGAGCAACCGGCAGCAGGTTTGTCATGCTCCCTTAGATGTCACTGCTTGCGGTAGCGTCAGGGGTCGGGTTGCCTCCTTCCCTTAAATATGGCGAGGGGGCTAATGGCTGATCTTTGCGTTATGCTCGTGAACGGGTGCTGTTTGTGGTGACTGGTCGTCTTGCTGACCTTGGTTTTGTTTTGTTATTAGTAATTAACTCTTTGTTTATTTTACTTCGGTGGTGGCTGATTCGATGGTGATGGTGGATGAACCTTACTTTTAGTAAACCTCTAATAACTTAGCTCTCAGATTGTTAAAACTTAAACAGAATTTTCAGCGAGGGACTGATAAGTTGGGATCTATTAGTTCACACCATTTTCATCTCGTTACATTCAGGTCCAAGATTGTATGTAATCGTTTCCGTCTCCTTTCAATTCTCCTATACTCTCATCTCGGCAATTCGGCACGAGCTAAGTGAGCTACATACATGTAATAGAATAATTTACTAGTCCTTGCCGTGAATAGTATTAGCCAGCAAAGGGGCGGTTTTCTAGGAAAAAGGCCGTAACGGCCGTCATTAAATCTGTCAAATTCACCAGTATTTGACATTAAGTCAAACCCCGTCCCTAAATATTTAAATCGCTAGATTTGCCCTCACCGTACTTAGTCACAAGAAAAAGTGTCCATAATGAGAAGAGAGTTCATGATAATCAAGTGAAGTCACTGCGTCATTGCGTGTCAGAGGTTGTGTCAAAATGAAGCAGAAATGCGACTATCCTTTCACGCGGTAGGGCGAATCTAACGATTTAAATCTTTGCCGCTGTCATCATTTTCATGACAGTTACTACGGTAGCTTAACATATAACTGCGATGGGGCTCACCGGTGACCGGCACTATACTATTCCGTTAGGGCCGTGGGGCGCACCGGTGACCGACAAGAAAGGCCAGTATTTGAATGTTTGCTGAGCTCCGCCGGTCACTCGTAAATGGCGTTTTTACGTTTCGGGTGACCCGCGCGGCGCCCAGGAACATTTCTTAGCGCTTGGTTTCCAAATTTTTATTAGTTTTCGAGTAGGTAAATCAGTGTGGCAATTAAGCTCCTGCGCACTCTTAAAATTCGCTACCAGAATTGGTTACTGTGCAAGATACATCTCAGGTTCGAAGCAGTCACACTTGTCTTTGGAGACGAGTCCTCGAGTGGTTATTGTGGAGACCGCGTATCGGCAAGTGTACCGTGAGATGTCACCCAGCCCCCAGCTAGATGGATATCTTTAAAAATATGGACCGCACAGACTGGATACAGAAGGCGAAGAACAGGTGTTTTGGCTCAACTTGGCATATGTTATATAAAGTAGCGGACTGCGATAGGCTAAGTTAATTGCCTTAGTTTTACGAAAAGTGCAGAAAGTATAAAATTCTTCATTTTAATTAAAATTCTGTATGAAAAACTGTAATCTATTACCGCCGTCCCATTGTACATGCATTTCGTTCATGATAAGCCATTGATTGGCTTCTTGATTAACAATGTCCGTGCAAATTATCGACTCACACAAGTTTCATTTTTACGATCGATATTGAGAGCTTGAGATACAATTCTAACGAATGTGTCTCATTTCACATTTTCATCATCCTTTTTAGGGTTCCGTGCGACCGAATGAATAAACGGAACCCCTATAGGATCACTCGTGTGTCTGTCTCTGTATGTCTGTCTGTCACAGCCGATTTGCTCCTAATCTATTGAACCCATTAAGTTGAAATTTAGTACACATATGAATTTCTGTGACCCAAACACGAACGTGTAACGTAAATAAAGAATTTTGATTATGGGGCGCAGTCTTGGGGGAAATTTTTTGGAAAATTAAAAAGAAAGTTTTGCAAACTGTACCGTGTGACATGAAATAAAAAGAAAGGGCTTGTTATGAGGATTTCAAATATATTTTTTTATAAGTTTTAAATAAACAGTTTTAAAGTTATTAAAGAATATTAATGAAAATTGACGTTTTCCCCATTATCTCTGAAACTGCTGAGCCTTATTATAGATTAATACTTATAGATTACAGGAAATTGTAATTATTCGACCACATTGTTACAGCCGAAGTCGCTTCCTATGTAAAGTGCACCAATCTTGGCCAATCACGTGACGTAGCTATCACCGGTAAAGGGTTCCGTCATTTGTCCAACTGAATTTCAACTAGAAACAACACACAACCCTCCTTCGTCGGGAAAAATGCACTGAAGCCTATTATAAGAATTTTGGTACCTACTTTTTAAATAATCGAACCAGAGAATATCCTCAATTAATAGTATTGTAAGTACTTATATTAGGTCCTTACATATGAAATTGGCGTTTTGTCAAACTGGCCACTTTGATCTCAAGTGTCTGGCGTTTGGTTAGGAATTCTAAATCCAAATTTATTTCAAGTTTAGGCTTGTGTATTTGTGGTTTCAATTTAGCGATCCATTTGTTTTCACGCCATTTGATATTTTTTTGACATCGTTCTGTTCACAATATGGTAAACTTAAAATATCGGGTTATTTACCAATACGAGTTCCACCGCGGCACCAGGCGCCGCAGAAACAGCTCGAAGGATTCATGATGTGCATGGGGCAGCTACCGTAAAAGAAAACGGTACGTTTTTGGTTCCAACGTTTTCGTTCTGAAAATTTTGACCTACAGAACAAACCCCGAGGACGACCGGATACCCTAGTTGACATTGAAGAATTAAAAGTGATCATGGAAGCGGATCCATCGCAAACCACGTCAGAATTAGCGGCAGGCTTCGGTGTGAGTGATAAAAATAACAAACACGTGTCGAGTGCTGCGTTACATCACTCAACCGTCACAATAACCAATTTTTGGGATTTTGAATCGTATCGTTACTTGTGATGCAAAATGGATCCTGTACGATAATCGGAAACAGTCATCACAATGGTTGAACCCAGGAGAACCGTCCAAATCCTGCCCCAAGCGAAAGTTGACTCAGAAAAAGGTACTGGTAAGAGTCTGGAGAACCAGTCCTGGTGTCATCCACTACAGCTTCCTAAGATCTGACCAGACGATTACGGCAGATCTGTATTGTCAGCAATTGCAAACCATGATGGAAAAGCTAGCCGTTAAATAACTGAGACTGGTCAATTGCTCTAGCCCACTTCAGGCTGCTGCTTCAGGACAACGCTAGTCCACACAACAACGGTCGCTAAATTAGAGGAGCTGCGATTGGAATGTCTCCGATATGCACCATACTCCCCGGGCCTTGCTCCAACAGATTACCACTTTTTCCGGAATTGGAGAACTTCTTGCAAGGAAAAAATTCAATTCCGATGAGGCTGTCAAAACCGCCTTCAAAGATTTTATTGATTCTCGCTCCCACGATTTTTTCATCAAAGGAATCAATGAACTACCGATAAAATGGCGAAAGTGCATCTAGATAACAATGGTACATACTATGATTGATTAATTAAAATATTTTCATTAAAAAAAAATCGTTTTGCTTTAATTTCATAATATGTAAGGACCTAATAATATAATTTCTGCATCCTCCATAGATCGTCTTGGGGGGCGTGACCGCACGTCACATTACCACAGAAAACCCACCCGGATGATATCATGCCGCTTCAATAAAGGGCCCATTACATTACACGATTTCTCGGGCCCTGTCAATCGTGCGCTCTGCCTAACAGGCAGGGCGCCGCTTATCACTCGTTCGCCCTGTTTAAGGACCCTGACTCCCTGTTTCTTATTACACTACCCTGTCCCTGCTGCGAGTAGGGTCCGAGAAATCGTGTAGTGTAATAGGCCCTTAAGCTGTGTATCTAAGAGCATAATGTGCTGTGCATTGCATTTAAAAATAACACCTCTTACAAAGTTATGCGAACCTAGTACAGAGGTGGCACAGATCACCTGTTCTTTGATCTTGCTTGTTCTACTTTTCTTCAAGTTCATTCATCCTCCGATGATACTCCATCTTCTTTGGGGCTTATCAATCTTATCAAGTTCATTCATGATGTTGATAAATCATTGCGAAATAAAGCAAGCAAGCAAAATGATTTGAACACCGCATTGCCGCAACTGTCAATGGAGTATCTCCGTAAGTTATGTTTCCTTGGTATATTAGAAACAAAAATCACCTGTTCTTGTTTATGAATCAAACAGCAACAACGAGACAAAGCAAGGTTTTCTCAGAGTTTAGGATCGTATTTTAATATTTATTTATGAAGCCCGAAAGTCTAACAACCAGTCTAACCAAAGGGGTATCGTATTACCCAGTGACTGGGTTGTGGAGGTCAGAGGTCAGATAAGCAGTCGCTTTATGTAAAATACTGGTATTCAGCTGCATCCGATTAGACTGGAAGCCGACCCCAACATAGTTGGGAAAAGGCTAGACAGATTGATTGATTTTAATATTTATTTATGCAACTGTTGTATAATAAGGGGTATTATTCGCCTCGTGTGATAATAGTATCACATGAGTGTTTTAATACATGATGTACAGTTGCATACAAGACTATCTACACCCATGATCCTTCCTGAGAAAAGGTTCTGTGTTGTACAGTGATGTAAGAACTCTAAGTAAATTCATGGAAAGTTTAATTGCTGAGTATCTAATCCAGACAAACTATGTATAGGTGTTATTATTATTTACTGTACTGTACTGTGTAATAGTTTGGATCGTTCAATTATTGAAATGCACTTTAATATTTGCACCTTGTTGAATGTTGGCAGATCCTGATGTACTCGAAATTCTTTAAATTACGGCGCTGTGGTAGTAAAACGCGCATGATAATGTTCTTTTTTTGAAATTCATAAAGATACGACGAAATGAGTAGTGAGAATGTGGCTGTTTGATGAGTAAGGAAGGGATCGAAAAAGCAAAGGAGTTGCATAATGAAATTTAGTACAACATTATAACACTCGTTTGGATTATATTATGGTTACTATGACACTGGCTGTTTTAATGTTGGCAATAAGCTAACTGTTTCAGAAACTTTATAGAGGATTTATAGCATGGGTGTAGATAAAAATATATTATATGTATACGTATATGGGAAAAACAACTACTACAACTAGTTCAAAATAGGAACAATTAACAGTTTTATCTATGGTCTAAGCCTTGGCCTATGCAGCTCCAATCAGACCCTAGTTTTAACTTAGGTTCTCATGTTTTCTAATGTGACCGCAAGTTTTCGAACAGTGGGATAGTCATAGGAACTACACAGCTAACACTAGGCAACACTCAAAATTTCCCGCGGAAAATTCGTAGCGTATTTCGTAATCAATTTTTTTTTATCAATTTTGGAGGATAGCTTTAATTGTTTGTTACAAACGATCACAATAACATTTTGTAGTCTTAGTATACATTTATTTCTGTCACCATGTCTCGCTGTTGTGTTAATTCTCCAGATTTATTTTGCTTTATTTGTGATTTAGGTATATTCACCAAAATGTAAAAAAAAAAGTATTACGCCTTTGATTACGAAGTGATATCGTGCATACTTTGGTTTAGACATTCGCAACCAAGACAAATATTAGGTGCCACTGACATAATATACTATGTGTTGTTTCTCATGCCACAACAATTTGACGAACTGGTTCAATGGAAAACTAACAGAGATGATAGTAACTACGAAAAATTGTAAAAATTTAAATAAGTTCTCTATAGCATGGTGATCCCGAATCGCACAATTAAATCGCTGGAAAAAAAGTGTTTTTTTTTTGTTGCCTAGTGTAATATTAGAAACATTATAAACGTTTCAATAGGCTTCAAATTAAATCATTGCAATCAATTTTCAATAAATACCCAAATACCAGCAAAAATTGATTTGATCGAGTCCCGTCCGGTCCGACGCCGACGGACGGCCGCCTAAAGTTAGAAGTAGTATCTTAGTGAGTTATGTTTCCTTGGTACATTAGAAACTAAAATCACCTGTTCTTGTTTATGAATCAAACAGGCAAGATCACAAGATGTTTCACCGGCGGCGGCGCTCGGAGAGCGGTAGTACTTTGGAACTAAAAGTTGTGCGCGCTATGGATCTACCTAATTATAAACCTATACCTATATAATATATATATTATTACCTATTTTGATAGGTAGGTATCTCACACACAATTACCACATTTAAAGTTTTTTAATCCTTTACCAAAATAAATAACACCATTATCATCAGTGAACTATTTCTTATAATAAAACAGTAAACATACACACGCGTAGTAAAATGTAGGAATTGTAAGATCCATCCATACTTAAATTAAAGTAGATACATTGTTAGTATAAATAATGAGGTGTCGCTCACCTTAACCGGCGGGGTCGGAATGTACAGCGGCGGGTCATTTTGGGAGCCACTGTAAACGTCTTGACCCTCAACGCCTGCAGTACATCTTTCGGCGTCGACCACGCTATATCTGCACACGATGCCGTCGGCCGGTTTCGCATCATAACCAGGCGGCTTCCCAACATGAAAACCCTTCGCTTTTACCCAGAAGCGGAATTTAGAACTGTCGGAACTATTGCATTCTTCCCCTCGCAAAGTACGGAGGATGCGACCATACTTCTTCAAAGTAATCGTCTTAGTTTTAGCTAAATCCCCGTACGTCTGTATGACCCACGGTTGGTATGTCGCAAATAAGTCTAATTTCGGATCCCCCGTCTGCACTTTCGCTCTCTTGTTATTGTTTTGCTCGTTTTTCTTATCAGTTTTCGAGCTACTTGCTGTTGATTTACGCTTTGAGGGTTTTCGCGGAGTTTTCTCCGGAATAGCCTCTTGCGTTAACTTCTTACGAAGTCCCCGGTCACTTATCATTGCTGCTGCCATGTTTAATAAGTTCCAATTAGCACTGCACTTTAAAGTTCATGCTCGTCATTGTAAATCACAGTTTAATTGATATTCTCGAACTGATCACTAAGTCACTGTAGGTAGTACATAGTCTCTGTACTCTTTCTGTTTTCCATTAGACAGTACGCAACTTGAAGCGTTCTCAGAAACGGTTCGGGAATTGTTTTCGCGAAAAGTTGTCGAACTGAAAACTTCCCGAGACTCGTGCGTGTAACTTTGCGAACGCGAACTTTTGACTGCGAAGTTCGCGTCGACCTATAAGGACTTTGTATACATAGATAGAGGAAAACTTTTCCCGGCGGGCGGCGATCGGACCGCGGAGGAAGGATGTCGCTCGGCCTTTTACTAGTGATGATTACAACGGTGTTCGTTTTCGTTGATTGGTCTTCAGGAAGATGTCAAAGTATAATTCTTCTATTAGATGCAAAGTTTTGTATATTTTTATTTGTCCCCGAATTGGGTCAAATATATTAAATTCAAAGTTAAAAATTTCCAATTTAACTTTGTTAGTAAACAGTTCTAAACCCATCCAACAGGTGTCAGTCCAGAAGTCGCAAAGAAAAAAAAAATGGCGAACCAAAAAAGGCGGATGCGGGATGTGTGCCGTCGGGCAGGCGTCCCGTGCGTAGTTCGCAGCGTGCGAGAAACCGAGCGATAGGGACCCACCGTAGCGGCCGCTCGCGGACAGCGCGCGCGGAGTACTGGCGCGGGCCGGGCGCCGGGAGCGGCACGTGCGGGCAGACGGGCCCAACGCTAATTGCCCGCAAAACAATCGCCGATCGTGGGCCGCGCGCGGGGCGCCCGAATGCTCGCACTTGCCCCGTCCTTCGAGATAACGCGCGCGGCTATTGTTCGATAGATAACTTCTACTCTTCAACGCGATAAAACGGCCCGTCGTCGCGTCGTGCGGCCCATCGTCTGTAACTCGGTACTTACTTACCTATTATCATAATAGGTTAGCCGTGTGTGTACATATTATTATGTGTTTATTGTTTGGCGTTCAATATGATTATTACGGCGTTGTAGTAAATAGTTGGCTACAAATAGGGAAGTGTTGCAGAGCGGTGTATGCGCAAAGCTATCGACCTCGACACCGGATTAGTGTGTTAGCAAAGCTGAGTTATCGTAGGGAGTTAGTAGTTATTGGCAAAAACTATTAAATTAATTGTGTCTGCATCAGGGCCACGGGGGTAATCCCAAACTCCAGGCTAATGCTTTGAGATTGGCGCCGAAACCCTTGTTCAGAAACCAAACTAAATTCATGTTCAGTGCATCTTTTTCTTTATATTTCACAGAAGTTTAGGCCTGACGTAAATAGACGTAATTTTAGTAGCCAATTTTTTAATCACGTCTAAACTTGTATACGGAGTATCTTAATTTGACAGGACTAAACTAAATATTTATCGTCTGTCCTTTTCTTAATGAAATAGAAAGAAAAACATGCACTGAACTTAAATTTAGTTTAGGGAACCACTGCAGTTAGTAAGGCGTCGCTTTTTTATAGGGTCTAGTTATTTTTTTTGGGTAGAATAAACCCTTTTAAGTATACAGGGTTATTGGTAAAACACCAACAACCTCTTAAGGGGTCATTGTACTCATAATTATGAAGAACTTTTACTATGGGACCAAACCTGAAATCGCGAAAAAAATCAGCTGTTCAGTTTTGACGAATTATGCAAACATAAATGTTCTGAACAGCTGATTTTTTTCGCGATTTCAGGTTTGGTCCCATAGTAAAAGTTGCTCATAATGATGAGTACAATGACCCCTTAAGAGGTTGTTGGTTTTTTACCAATAACCCTTTAGGTATTATTGTGTATACGAGTTAGGGTCAGGCAAAGACTATATATTCTCTATGGGGTCAGGATACTCCGTGGTCAGGACCGTCAGGAGGACCACGAGGACCGTCAGGAGGACGGTTATTTTTACCCGGCGGCTAAGAAGGGTTAATTCGTTGCATCCATACGGCAATATTTTCAGCATTTTTATAACAACTGATCATCATCATCTTCATCATCATTATTCTTTTGCACTTACTTATCCCAATTTATTTGGGATATTGATAATTAATAAAACGTAAATATAAAATTGCATACCTACCCACTATTAAGAGGATTGTGAAGTGCCGATACGCGGCGCGATTTTTGGAGGCAATTACCTACATTTCATACAATTATTTAAATAAATATTGTTTCGGGCGATAACGTTTTTACTCCCCTAACCCTTTACGAAATGAGACAATTTTGGTCTCATTACATTCAGTACACTTTAATCTAGGTCTGTACGTTTTTGGTTTTTAGTAATTCAATTTAATTTAATTAAAAAAAATAAAAATGCTCGAGGATGTTTTTATGTCAAAAATATAGATATTTAGATGCTAATATTGTTGCCACATTGCCATTGTAAAATAATTGTACTAAGTTTTTTTGGTAATAAATAAATAAAAACTTATATTGTATGCAATATTTCTTTATAATAAAAACAAACGGACCTGGTTTTTCATGATACCTACAACATTTTCAAAAATTATGAAAATTAGACTATGATTATGGAGAGAAAAACGTTATTTCTTTTTGTATGAAAATTTACAGCTTCACTAGGTATCCTCTTAAAAAAAAAATATCCCGCAATAGGATATGCGATGCGAGCTTTGTGCGTCGCTCTCGGGGCGTTCGGTCGAGCGAGCCTGCCACTCATTTTTAGTATATACAGAATGTAAGTGTAAACAGTGGCAACCTTTTTAGGGGTCATTGTACTCATCATTATGACTGAAATCGTGAAAAAAAATCTGCTGTTCAGTACATTTATGTTCGCATAGTTCGTCAAAATGGCAACAGCTGACTTTTTTTCGCGATTTCAGGTTTGGTCCCATAGTAAAAGTTGTTAATAATGATGAGTACAATTTACACTTACATCCTGTATGTCTATGGCCTGCCTAACCTGCCTGTTGCCTGCCTCTCTACTGACGCGCAACTCGGCAAGCGCGCCAAGCGCACGCGCATCGATCGAGACGACTTCCAGTCTGACATGTTGTAAACATTTCATGCACACAATATTACTTAAATTAAACTTTACATTACTTAACATACAGATCAAATTGGTTTAGCCTAAAATTACACTTCTGATGTTTTAAAAATAGTAGGGTTGACCGTCTGCGCGCGCATTGCGCTCCAATCTGGTGCGCACGAGCCCGCACTCTTGCGCGAAATGTGCGCATGTTACTAGGCGAGCATAAAATAAAAAGAGCTGTGACGCGTCAAGACCACACCGGCTGCGCGCGCGCCGACCGCGGAGCACGCTTGCAACTGCAAGCTTACAAGTTTGTAACCTTCCCCTTTCGTGTTCGAGCAATAGAAAATAATCTTTATGTCGATCAAATACGTTATACTTTTGAATAAGCTGTCATCATCAACAGGCAGAAATTTTTTTCTCGTTGCCAAAAGTTGGCATTTTGGTTGGGTTCAAGAAAAACTTCTTCCGTTCTATGCTGCCCTGTGAACTTGATGAACACGTTAGCCATGATTTTTGATATTTTTTTTTTATTGATTTTGATCGATTGATCGCTACCACAGACAGACGGAAAAGATCAAAGATTACGTGATAAATGGGGATTCCCAACAGCTAGCTAGCAGCTATCTAGATCAATAAAAATTAAAATGAAATATTTATTAAATTATGTAGACTGAAAAAAAAGCCAACTTCTATTTTTGCAAATGAATACAATGATAATAAACTCAGGTGTTTTTACAAAAATCGAATTAATAAAATCATGTAGATTGAGTAAGAAGAATCGATGTTGCTTCATTGAACGAAAATGTACTAGGCTCGCATAACAAGATGGGTCTCTTTTTACAAGAAGTTATCGAGTTCCTCGTAGTACAGCTATTAACTAATAGATGGCGCAAGTAGTTGTTAGTTTTCCAAGTGATGGAAAGGTTTCCAAAATTCTAAAACTAGAAGAAAACGCGCCACTTTCCTGAAAAATTACATTTTATTTAGGAATCCGTGAAATTGGCACCTAAAAATATCAAACGTTACGGTATCAAGTGCGTCGACAGTCAACACCGCCGCGGCCCGCCCAATTCGCTGATTCGCTAATTTTCAATACAAAAGAAGGAAAAAATCCGGGTTGTAATCGGTGAATCAGCATCTCTCCTGATGGAATATATATCAATATAATAATTATATATAATAATACATAAGGCAATATTTATCTCAGCTATGCGTCCGTCATGTAGAGTCTTACATCTCACCTTGTCACCTATCCTATATTAGATAGGTAGGTACATAGGTACTTACTTACCTACCTATTTACCGGACTGCAATGAAGCCAAAACAGGAGTGTTTTGTTTTTAGCTCAAAATACTCAAATCAATAACTTACAATATTTTATCAATTCATGAAAACAAAGAAATAATAGGCATTTCAAAACAAAGGAATGATAAATAGGTATTTCAATATTATTTTTGGGTTATATGGCGCGAGCATCGCCCCGATCGGATGGACTTAGCTGGTTTTGATTCCAACTCCGTTGAATGAGTACTAGGAGAACATAGTTTAATGAGATACTATGGGATGCCCAAACAAAAATTATTGTTACCGGATAAAAAATTGTCTGGACGGAGTTAGAGTTACGTGGTTTTGATTTTATTCCGCCAAATGATTACTAAGATAACATGATTAACAAGAAGGCTTAATTTTTTTTTTCACCGCCAAGTCCAGCCAGCGGCTGAGGTGACAAAGGGGCTGCGCTGCGCCCGCGCCGCGCGCCGCGCCCGTAGTTGATGTGGAGGACATGGCTGGGCTGCTGGGCCAACTGACTTACGCGGTTTTGATTTTACTTCATTTAATGATTACTAAGTCAACATGGTTATGCAGGAGGCTCCAACTCTTTGTAATAAAAATAAACAGGACGATGGCAGTTACATGGTTTTGACTTCTCCATTGAACGTGTACTAAGATAACATGACTACGTAGTAAGCTCATTTTACAGCCACTCTAAATTGTACAGCACTACAGCTTATCCTTTGTGTTCCTAGTATAATTGTTCCTAAAGAAACTCGAAAACACTTATGCGCGTTTCCATGAAATGCAGAGCTTTTTTGCAACACTCTTCAACATCTGCTGAATTCTGATAGGTCAATTTTACTCTGTCGTCTGTCCCTTTTTAACGGTAAACAGAGTGAAAGAGATGTAGAAGAAAGTAGCATGCTAAATAGCATGCTATTTTCTACATCTCTTCATCTCATTCCTTAGCCTCTGTATCGGCGCGGCGTGGCGTATCGGAGGTAGTATCAGTGACATATTGCTTTAGTTCAGCATATTGCAACTTCTCTCGTAGCCCCATTCACTAGGAGAACATGTAAGTGCAGTAATTGTGGATTCGACCTCCTGAATGGACCTGCTGATACAATGAGATAAAATAATACTAGATGCACATAAAAGTATGAAGAAAGCGATGCAGTCTCTATGCTGAAAGAAGTGAAACTTTGTGGAAATGCCTGAAACCAATGATCAGTAAGTGTTCAAAACAAGGAAAATTGTTAGGAACTTGTTTTTCAATTCAACGTGTGTGTGCTGAGTTCTCTATTTACCTTATTATTGTTTATTGCTTTATTAATATGAAACATCACATCACGCTTTAGGTAGGTACTGAAGGCAATTAATGATTTTAGATTTATGCTGAAGGCTCGAAAGATGGCGATGGCTGCTCTCGCTTCAAAAAATAACACGTTTATCGTAGTTATATTCTAACGTCTTTTGCTTCATGCGATCCTAGTACAAAGACGATGCAACAAATCCAAGAGCATTTTGCTAAATAACACCACCGCGGACCGGCTTCCCACTGACTTGCCACTGAACTCATCCAAGTATGATATTTAATAAAAAGAGCCGTGCCCTTGCGAATAGTCACTACATATTACTATAAAAACTCCCACCGCGTCTTTGTGTCTGTATGTATGTAATGTTCGCGATGATCTCAAAACTACTGAACGGATTTTTATGCGGTTTTCATCAGTTTCACGATAACTGTTGAAGATGTCGGAAAAAATCAAGCTGTCTGGGATCTTTCATCGAAAACGTCGTCTAATTAATCCGTTTGAGATATAACAAAACAATGTGTGGTGGGATTGTTTCTCTTTTAGAGGGCTACAAAAAACGTCTGCGATTCTAACTTCTAAAAAAAATATCACATATATTGTGGTATATGCAAAAGCTATTTAGACGGATACAGTATTAATTATTATCAAATTAAATTCGTTAGTTACCTTAAACATTTCATACACATTAAATAGCCCTTTACACCAAACAATTGAAATGAATATCTTAGGAGTTATTTTAAAATTAAAAACTACGCGCGAGAAAATAAATTCAAGCGGACTCACACCAAAACGCGACGCGACGGGACTCGCTTGATGCAGCGTTTATAACCTGGATTTACACAATGTGTTGTTAATCCTGGTTATAACACCAGGTTACTAAGAGTACGAGTACCCTATGTCATAGGGTACTCTTAGTCCCGGTAGTACATTCCTGTGGAACAATTTCCGACATCAGCGCGGACGAAGCCGCGGGCAGAAGCTAGTTTACAAATAAAAACGCTCAAATGATAATTGAAAAGCATCGATACTGCGTCGATAGAATAGTTTTAAATGGTATTCAGCGAGAAATACCCACATTCGCACAGGCGCTTTTTTAACGCGAAGTTTTTGACTGTGCTCTGGGTTTTCAAGTCTCGGCGTTGAACCGAGCTTTGAGAATCCAACAGGGTGCATCCCTAGCGCGTTGAAAAAGTGCACAATTGAAATTTCAACTCACGCCGCTAAGCCGAGCGTTGAAAATCCAGTGCGCAGCAAGAACTGTCGCGTTACAAAGAGCGCCCGTGCGGACGTACGCTTAAAAAACCACTGACTGACTGACTTTTCATACTGTGTAATTAGAATTTTATATAAGGCCACTTTTAGAAAATGGATTACGTATTGGTAAGCATGAGCCAATTATGTTGGTCTTGATTGTATATTTGATTGGACGATTGACAAAATGTTGAAATATAATTTGAATGGTCTCCCCTCTGGTCTGTAATCAATCGGATTCGGACACAAACCCCGACAAACGACCGACAGCTAGTGAGAATTTCTTAGTGGGAATAACTCATACAGCCTTACTAATAAAGATGAGTTATACCGGATTTATAACACTTTTTAAAAGGGCCAAAAGCGTTATAACTCCGTTATAGCTCGTGTGTAAATCTTTATTAGTAAAACATTTTATGTCCGAAGTGGAATTCAAACTCCGTGCTAGAATTCCGCTGCAACAAGCTTAGGTTGTGAACTACTTGTGACAACATGTGGGAGGCAGGCACCGTGACTGATATCACATAGTACCGGGATGGCAGGAGTTGACAGGACATAGATACAATCGGCGCGTTGGTAACGCGGGTCTTGCGTGGTGCCGCTGCCGCGGCGACACGCTTCGCCGACGACGATTGTCCCGGTGTCACTTGTCGATGTAAATCTTGGTGCTATTTTTTTTTTTTTGAGAGTTGATTATCTGCTTAAGCCTGTGCCATTGTATGTACCTTGGCTGGATAGTATGTTAATTGTTAGTAAGCAAGCCGCCTGAATTCAAAAGTTAAACGCCCTCGGAGCATCAGTTCATACGAAATACCAAAATAATTTGTAAATCAAACATATTCTAAAGGTAGTGTGTATTTATTCCGATTGGATTACAGAATATCTAGGTTCCGAAATATATATTAAATAAGAAAATTGATTTAAACAGGAAATATGTACGAACTTTTCTATAGAAATTTTATATTCCTCATTATCTCGTCTTCAAATCAGTGTCCTTTCAAAATATATGTTTGGGAACCTAGATATTCTGTAATCCAATCCGAATAAATACACAATACCTTAAGAATATGTTTGATTTACAAATTATTTTGGTAATTCGTTAGTATGAACTACGCATGTTTCGTGGGGCTCTAGATAATTTTAGCATCTTCGCTGGAATAGTGAGAAAGCATCGCGTTCTCAGGTTTACTTATCTTTTCCAAAGTTAAATTAGAAACTAAGTAGTAAATGTTTGATTTGTGTAGTAAACTTTCGTTCAGAATATCCCACATCGATTAACAGTAAATTATTTTTTTTTTATATGTCCCATCCCTACCGGACCTACTTAACTGGCCGAGCCAGGCAGTGTCGCGGTTTGATCGCTACTCCCTCCCCCTCCCGACAGCCGCCTACTCCCTACGCCCGCGGCTTATCTGACGCGGAAGCCCGTCCACGAGATATATTAATTTCATCTCGCCACTCGACAGTTTTCAGGTTTTTCTGTACACACCGAGTTCAGTACTCCTAGTGCAGTCTGGATGCCTGGTATTTGATCATAATTTTGTTAAGTAAAAGTTGGGATTATAAAAATGCAAACAATTTTTAGATGGATTTCGCTTCAGATTAGAAGTCTCTGGGGAATAGGCCCCCAGCTATTAATACTCTCACTGATACATTATAACCTCAGAGTACTATTTTCTCAAATGTCAGTGGAATTCAGTTGAAATGGAGAGGCTTGCGTAAAGATCATCAATAAATAAAGCATTTTCTGCTCATGGCTAGGCTATTTTCCGCTCTAAGGAATTAATTTATCCATTGATAATAAAGTGATAAATCTATGAATTTATCACTTTATTGTCAGTGAGAAACATGTATTGACAGAATTTTAAGTCAAGGAGACTTAAAATACAGAGTTGATGAAGCTGTTTGAATTTCAGGAGAAGGTAGAAGATGCGTTTGACATTATTGGATCGTTGATTTTCTCTGATAAGCACCATTTTCAACGTTGATACGTCATTAGATCACTTTCTGAGAAAAGTCTCCCACACGACCCTGTTCAAGGGGAACATTAAGGGGCGTTCATTAATTACGTGAGGTGATTTTTCGATCCCCCACCCCCTTGGTGAGATGTCGTGAGATTTGGATCGACCCCCTCCCTCTCCTCCTAATCTCACATGAGATTTTTCAAAATGCGTATTTTTAGTGTAAATACCATTGATGTACAAAAGTAATGGGACACTTTACAAAACTTTTTACACACAACAACAATTAACGACCACCCGCAGTGAATGATGACGATTTACGCTGCGAACTGCAGTCGAATCCGGATGCTAACACTCGTGAATTAGCAGAAGCACTTAACTGCGGTCACCACGCCGTGGAAAACCATCTGCATGAGTTTGGGTATCGAAAAGGTTTGGCTCGGTCGGTACCGCACATCCTTACAGACGCCAGTCGTGCAGTCCGTGTCGCTATCTGTCAATCACTTTTGCTGCGACCCCGACGACAAAAAACGACGTAAAGAGTTTTTGTCTGATCTGATTACTGGAGATGAATCATGGATTCATTACGAGAACGATACACGTCGTGCTTTTTGGCTGCCTCCAGAAGAAACGCTAAAAGTTATCTTAATTTTATTATTTTAAAATTAGTTGTCTTATTTCACTGCAATACTTAAATATCAATAAAATCAAATACTTAAAATCAAAAGTCATTTATTCAAACTAGGCTGAGAATCAGCACTTTTCGAACGTCAAAATTACATAAGACAGTGCCCCAAAACGCCCGCCCTTCACCACTTCCTAGTGCTTTAGCTGGGCTGAGGAGCAGAAGTGGTGCAACAAACTCCCCAGCAACACAACTGTCTGTTCAGTTAAAAAAATTGATTGTATACAGCACTGCGCAAAATAATTTGAGTATTATGCAACAAAACATGAAATTAAATTAAATTCATTGCCATAAGTCAGCTAGCACACGCAAATATACCAAAAAAAGAAAAAAATCGAAAACTATACTCAAGCAGAAATAAAAATACAAAACTAAAAACGTAAACAGAACTTTATAACTACATAAAAGCCTCCAGGCATAAAGGACGTGTCCACTTACATATAGCCATATATGTAGCAGTAATTCTAGTTTAACATACATTTTTTGCATAAATCAAAATCAAAAGTCATTTATTCAAACTAGGCTGAGAATCAGCACTTTTTGAACGTCAAAATTACATAAGACAGTCCCCCAAAACGCCCGCCCTTCACCACTTCCTAGTGCTTTAGCTGGGGAGAAGAAGTGGCGCAACAAACTCCCCAGCAGCACAGCTGTCTGTTCAGTTAAAAAAAAAAATGATTCTATATAACACTGCGCATAATCATTTAGGTACATTACGCAATACAAAACATTAAATTAAATTATTTGCTATAAGTAAGCTAGCACACGCCAATATACCAAAAAAAAAATCGAAAATTATACTCAAGCAGAAACAAAATACAAAACTAAAAACGTAAGCAGAACTTTATACCCAAATAAAAGCCTCCAGTAATAAAGGGCGTGCCCACTTACATATAGCCGTACATGTAGTCGTAACACAAAGTCACAGATGATAAACTAGGACCATCGAAGTAAAAACAACAACGAGTTAAGTTACTAATAACAAAACAAAACCAAGGTCAGCAAGACGACCTGTCACCACAAGCAGCACCCGTTCACGAGTATAACGCAAAGATCAGCCATTACCCCCCTCGCCATATTTGAGGGAAGGAGACAACCCGACCCTCGACGCTACCGCAAGCAGTGACATCTAAGGGAGCATGACGAACTTGCTGCCGGTTGCTCGGGCAAGAAAAACTATGATCAATTGTCGAGGTCACTAGCTAACCACATATTGCAATACCACTCATAAAAAATAAATAAACATTGAAATGAGTAGATTATGTCAATAATAAATAAAAATAAAATTAAAATAAATTGACCTTGAGAGTCAAACAAAATAAATAATTATATGACCTCATATAACCTGTCAGTAGGTATGCTAATTCTGGAGAAAGAACATAAACATTGTCTTAAGTTAAACACAGCGACCAACTATTCTTATCGTTTAAGTAATCGTTGATAGAATAGTATGCCTTTGAACAAAGGTTAGATTTTACTTTAGCTTTGAACGCATTAAAGGGCAAATCTAGCAAAGAAGAGGGTAGCTTATTATAAAAAGATATACCAAGCCCAACAAATGAGTTATGAACCTTATGAAGCCGGTGAAATGGAGCACGTAATTTGTCCTTATTTCTGGTGTTAACATTGTGAATATCACTGTTTTTAGTGTATAAATGTATATTTTGTCTAATATATAAGATGTTGGCGAAGATGAATAATGTGATGCCACCGTGAGAATACCAATCTGTTTAAAAAAATCTCTCAAAGAAACTCTGGCACCGACCTGGTAAATTGCTCGAACAGCTCGTTTCTGAAGAACAAATATATTTTGAATGTCAGCGGCTTTGCCCCAGAGCAGAATACCGTATGACATAACGCTATGAAAATAACTAAAATAGACTAACCGAGCTGTATCAACGTCAGTGTATTGTCTTACTTTCCTGACGGCGTAGGCGGCTGAACTGAGCCTTCCCGCTAGGCTTGATATATGTGGGCCCCACTGAAGTTTGGCATCTACTGTTATACCCAGAAAAACTGCCTGCATAACTTACTTGCATTATTATTGAAGACGTAATAACAGATTTAAAAGTCACTAAAATCAATGCGCGCGTCACACTTTCTACCAGTTAACTGCTACCACAGGCCGCGTTAAAGAACTTCGTTCCAAAAATCGAGTAACAAACCCAAAATTGTATTGCTTTGAAAGATAATTTTGACGGCCGTTACCTAGCATTTCAGCTTATAATGTTCCCACTCCTGCTCTCTGCGAAAAGGAGTGGGCTATAATCCACCACGCGGGCCCAGTGCGGGTTGATAGATGTCACATGTCTTCGAACTTTTGCTTCTAGGACATGCCAGTTTCCTCACGATGTTTTCACCGTTTTGAGAGCATTGGTGATGAAATAATTTACACAAAGTAAAGCATCTGCCTGGGTTCGAACCCACGCCCTACAACTCGTAAGTTGGGTCCGTTAAAGCGTTACTTGATTACAGTGAGAGAAAAATAATCCTTCCTAACTAAAAAGTGTAAAATAAAAACAGTACTTAATTTTTTTTTTAATTCACATCCTTTCATGCAAAAAAAAACGTGATATTTGCCTGGATCCCCTCTGCCCCACGTGAGATTGGGTGAGATTCAGCTCCATTAAACGTTAAACGCTAAACGCCTCAAGTAATTAATGAACGCCCCCTTAGAATTAGGAAGAATTAGGTACAGACGCCAGCACATCAAGCGACTACAATCTGTCAGATTTCTTTAATAGGTTTTCGACTTTATTACTAAGGCATTAGGTTCAAGGTTGATTGGGAAAATCTGACAGTTTCGGGTAGGTTGACCTGCTGGCGTCTGTACATACATATTACCACCGAGTACCACCATTACCTTTTTTGCCTCCTATGGTTTAGTTACTTAGAGTGAACAAGATTACATGACTGTATTGTAGTGGAATTTACAGACTTACAGTTACAGTTTTGGTTCACAGCTTGATATTGTTTGCACATTTTAAAAGCCGCTTATTTCGATTTAAGCTACGCCCAACATATTATAAATACTTACAGACAGGCCTCGATAAAAATATTTCCGTCCGACATCCTTTGACCTAAATCCTGCCCCGCAGCCTGCGGCTTACTATAAGCGTTTAATTAAAAAATTCACGCCTACAAACTCACCTAATTAGTGTCCGTGGGACTTAGCTTTGACTCTGTATATTTCATGATGTCTTAGTAGGTTGGGTAAGATGGCTTACCTGGCGGTTTAACTAGGCTGTAATGGCTGGGCTTATAATAAAGTCTGGATGTTGTCGGCTATTTCCATTGGCTATTTCCCGAAAAACAAAGAACAGACAATACCTTCTATTAAACTATAGCGCTACAAGGTTCTTTTGGCGCGTGGTCAAAATCGGAATTTACGCCATGTTATTTTTTCACTACATTTCACAAAACGATTGCACAAATGTTCACCAACAGTGCCCCCCTAATTAACGTTTTGAGCCAAAAGGTCTCTGTGGCAGTGTACTTTTGCTGTAAGAAGGGAAGAAACGGGCCAGGCGCCGCCATTTGACATGCTTCTATAGTTATCACCAATCCGTTTCCGTAGAAAATAATTTCCTTACTTCAATTATTCGGCATTGGGGTTGACAGCTGAGGCATTTTACCTTGTGCTATTCTACTTTTTTGAAAATTTAGTTTGCGGATGAAGTACCTGATAAAGATGTATCTCTTTGATACAACCTAGGCAGCCTATTTAATGAACAATAAAGAATTTAGAGTGAATTTTGCATAAGATAAGTACCAATTTCTAGTACTTTGACAACCTCAAACTAGCTGAACAACAAAATATCCCTGTAACTATTGGGAGTTGCGACTTGGGGCCGATATCAAAAACCTATTGTCAGAAGAAATCGCAAATTGGATAGATACTTGTTACTGTATATTCCTTTTCAGTACGCTTTTCAATAAATTATGTAATGCTGTATTTGAAACTGCCATGCAGTTATCTGGAACAATGCTTGCTATGTAGGTAGGTACCTATTATACGTATGTATCTAAATACTAAAACTATTGATAGTCAAGGGACATTCTTGAAAAAGCTAGTGGCTCAACAATCCCGGTTCGTGACTGTACTTATAAAAGTTATAGGTATATAAAATACTGATATTTTTTTATTGTTTACTAATAAATATTTTCAAACCCGCAACCATAAATATGTACATTAATTCGGTAACAACTTATCAAAATTATTACGTCAACAGGAACGAACCCCGGCCGGACTACATGCGCGAAAGCAGCAGCACGCCTGTCGATGCCGCGTGCCGGTCGCACTTTCGGATAACACCATGCACGGTGTGTTTTTCCGCACCGAAAGCAAGAAAGTGAGCGCTGTCGTGCTGCGAGTACCAGGGTGGCAGAACGCGGCAAGAGTAAATTAGGTGGCGCGGCGGCGGACACTTGGCTCGGCGCGACTCGACGCGCGCACTCAGCGATATTGTTATCGGCCCGCCCCGGTTGCGGTAGGGTTGGCAGGAAAGTTGTGAAATAGTATCATTTATTTTAAAGTAACTGTGCCCCGCGACTTCGTTCGCGTGAAAGTCGTAAGATTTTTTCATAGAACTCCTTCGTTCCCCGACCCGCCGCATTGCATCTCCCGCCGCTATTTGTTCACAACTTCATGGGTTTTAATTTTTTTGCGCGGATTCCTAATTATTTTTCTTTTTCTAAAATAAAAGTAGCCTAAGTTACGCCTTATAACATCAGCTACCTGCCAGAGAAAGCCCCGTCAAAATCGGTCCAGCCGTTTCGGAGATTAGGAACAAACAGACAGACAGACAGACCTACAGACAGACAGACAGACAAAAATTTAAAAAAGAATATTATAAGTACCGTATATACTTTCATAATTATGCATTTAGTAAAAACTGTTATTTTGACATGAAACCGACACTCCAATTTTATTCATTTATATAGATGTATAGATGTTTGTTGCTAATGATCCGTTTAATACTTCAGAAGTCCAGGAAATGCTTTTTTAGACATATTTTTGTTTTCTCTATTGTCCAACCAACAAATTGTTTACAGTGATAGTATTTTAAGTTTACCATTATGTTTCACTATAATTTAAGGTTAATGTAACTCTGTAACAAATTCTTCACTATGTTATTAAGAATCTAACGTTTAGAAATTATTTAAAGTTTCTAAAGATAAAGTATTTTAATTACTTTACCAACGTATCGTACTCCGTCTGTAATCTATATATATATATGAATCGCCGAAATGTATGTACGCGCATAACGTCCGAATCACTGCACCAAATAGGATAATTCTTTTTTTGTTGTGTTTGTAATTGTCAGGACAAGGTTTGTATGAAAGAAAATGTTTGAAAAGTTGCCGGGAAAATTGGAAAATTCGGGAAAACTGAAAGTGCATTTTCTATGGGAATTTTGTATGAATTATTGAAATTTTGACAGGTCAACGTTTGTCGGGTCAGTTAGTTCCGTATAAAAAATGTGATTAAATTTTCAAAATTGAACTTACTAAAATAGTCTGTATTAAATAATAAATAAAAACAATTTTAATTTAATACGTGTACGTAGCAGCCCTGTGATACCGGCGTGGCGGGGCGGAGCGCGTCGCCCGCCAGCCCGGGAACAAAGCAGTCGCGCGCCAGCGCCACTCACCGCGTGCGAACTGCGATCACGCTGACTTGATACTTTACAATTTACATTTTATATTTAGTTTTAATTTTTAAACATATACATAATTGAAATGTGGGTGTACTATAGGTACACCTGTGACTAAATCTTCTTCTTCTTGGATTACAGGCATGGTGTTATCTTGATATGTGTTTTCATTTTTAATATCACAAGTCGGCGTGATGTTCTGACGATATTGTTGCCGCGATGACGACAGTGGAAATTGGCACAAAGAGAGGCCTATGCACTGCAGTCGGTGAAGTACAGATGTAGATGATGATTTAATAATACGAAAATCAGCCAGTGATAAATTGCATAAATGGTGCCGATTCTGTTGTACACAAACTCTACTTAATTTAGACTATTGCTAACGTTTTCTCTCTAATAAAACAAGAAAGACACGGACGTAAATTAGAGCTGTCAAATTTAGTTGAACTAAATATTTCCATATCGTCGTTGTCAAACCAAAATCTGCTATGTGCACTTTTTTGAGATTTCTACTTTATGATCTTTGCGTATACTTCACTGCCCTATATACCGTATAAGAAAACTACTATGTGCCTATGATCGACGATAATATCTATGGGTTTCATTTGATATAGTTATTTGAAAAACACCTTCATATAAAAGTTTATAGGAGAATTTTTTTCAATATTTCAATAGTATAATTTTTGCACATAGCAGATTTTGGTTTGACAACGACGATATAAATTCAGACAACACGTGAAACCATGTCGACTAAAAACACGGTGAAGCGCAAGGCGTAAACTAATTTGACATCTCTAACTTAGTTCATAGCTACAGCCGTCCTTTTCTCGCGCTGCCTGTTAGTAAAAGATAGCGATTCTCTAATTTTAGTTTATTTATTGAACAAGAGAATCGGCACCAATATGTGGCTACTAGGCGAGAAAGAATTAATACTGCTTGAGATGACGACTATGGAAATGAGAAATTGATGTCTTGTTTGCGATTGTCTCCAACCTTTCCAGGTAAGCAGGCAAGCTAGTCACAGGATCTTATCGCCGCGGAACGACTGTATTCAATAATACAAACTATAATACATACATACTTTGTTTTTGGTATACAGTTAACATGCGATACGGAGCGCGGCCTGCTCGGGAACAAAGCAGCGAGCGCCTATGCCACTCACCTTGTGCCTACTGTGACTACACCTACTTGATACTTTACAGTTATTATTCAGTTCTAAGAGGATTAGCTTTCACGTTAAGGCTAGGAAAACTGCCTGATTGCCAGTGCCTATTTCATATTTTCTTCGGCCTTAAGATTTGAGACTAATCTTCAATGTCTAGAGTCCTGTACCCAAAGGGTGCCAACGATACCCGATCACTTAAACCTAAGGTTTCCAAGGGTTCTGTCACGGAAACCTAACTGCGCGTATGCAACCTGTGCTTATTTTCTAGATAAATGCCAACTATCAAGATTGTTCGGTTGCCCTGTCAGTACATTACCCAATGATTCACCGGAGGCGCGGCGCGGCCCGCCACCGCGCGCCGCATCGACATCGTTCCGTATATTGTATGTACCGCTACACACACAACCACATCGTTCATGCAAACACCAAAATGTGTGATAGTGTGTTCATAACTTTGAATTGAATCCATACGAAACAAGCACGTTCGCACTTTTCTAATGACTTGCTATTATAGCAAGCGCTATGTGCATTGAAGACATGTCTACATCAAGCATGTAGGTAGTAGGTAGGTACCTATATGAAACACATGATGCACCATCATTATTTACCTCAATATTTACAAAGCTCTTTCAATCTGTCTAGCCTTTTCCCAACTACATAATTATGTTGGGGTCGGCTTCCAGCCTAACCGGACGCAGCTGAGTACCAGTATTTTACATGGAGATACTGCCTATCTGACTTCCACAACCCATTTACTGGGTAACACGAGTAACACGGTACCCTTCGATCGACAGGTGCGGCTGTTATTACTTAGCCACTAGCCCCTCTGGTAAGTTGCATCTTTTTGAGATACTTATTCAGTAAAATATGATTTACAAAATGATATTTCGGAGTTGTCTTTTTTATCAATTCGCATACGACTGTTTGTCTACCGCACTGGGAACGGGACGTCAACGAGAAGCGAGATTATTCGGCCATAGTTTAATGTAGTACATACCTACTGTCGCTTCTTCGGCGCCGTCATCTGTTTTCTCGTTGACGTCCCATTCCCGATGCGGTTCAAAAAGCTATTCTTTACAGCTCATGTCATGGCGTGATTAAAAGATAACACGCTGAATTGACAGTTGGTGAGGAAGTAAGGCAGACTGCCCAACCAGGGCCAAGGTGCGCTTTTTAAAATAAATATGAAGCGTCCAATAAATAACCTTAGGGATAATAAATATTAATTACCGTATAAATAAAAATAATCCTACTATGATTATAAATGTGAAAGTTTGTGATGTGAAGATGTCTGGATGTTTGTTACTCAATCACGCCAGAACGCCTTAACGGATCTCGATGAAATTTAGCACAGAGATAGATTATAGTCTGGAATAGCACATGGATACTTTTATCCCGGAAAAATGTACAGTTCCCAGCTCCCGTGATAATTTCCAACAACGAAGCTGCTGGCAAAAACTAGAAGTAAATAAAACAATAATTAATAATTTAAAATATAAATGATTATTACATTGTTACTACCTACTCAAATAAATAAATATAAAAAATTATAAAATAATAATTAATTATAATTTTTAAATTCAATAAATAATAAAATTTATCGAATTAAACCCCCAGTGTTCTTCCTCCTCTCTCCTGCTTGATCTGTGCTGCCCGACAGCGTCCATAATTGACTAATATCATTATTTCCCTAACAACTATACAGAAGAACTTTTTTACCGTCTTGAAAAAATGGGGTATAATAGGTGAACGGAGTAGAAGCCAGCATACCTAGTTCTTTTTTATTTTGAAAAAAAAAATCCAAATTCAAATCATATGCATTACGCATCCTGCGTAGTGCGTATGATTTGAATTTCGATATTTTTAAAGATCTATAAAGTTTTTTCAAAATTTCTGTTTTTATTATTCTAGTTTACTTCAAATGTGTAGTGTTTATTGATAGAGCAATTTCCATCTAAGTTATTGAAAAAAATAAAAATCAAACTAGGTATGCCATAGGCTTATACTCCGTCCACCTATATTGTATCCTATTTTTTTCAAGACGGTAAAAAAAATCATCCAGTATACATTATGGTACCTAGGTACGCAATAAAGAATTGAGAATTGCTTGCGAGTCGCTTGAACACATAACATCACGCCTGCTATACCCCGACGGGTTAGGCAGAAGTGTACCTACCCTACTAGTACAGTATTAGTATTATTTATAGTAAGTAGTATAATCGCTGCGAGCATCAGTAGGGAACAGCTGATTTTTTTTCGCGATTTCAGGTTTGTTCCCATAGTTAAAGTTATTCATATTATTATGAGTACAATGACCCCTTGTATTATCTGTGCTTGAGTTTAAAAACTCTTTTATATGCTTACTAGTTACTTAGTCTTAGTTACTTCGTCTGCGATCTAGGATAAAAAGTAGCTTATGTCCTTCTCCAGGTTTTGGACCCATGTGCCAAATTTCACCCAAATTCGTTCAGCCTTTTTAGCGTGAAAGCGTAACTGACAAACTCACTTTCGCATTTATAATAATTATTGGTTAGGATGCAATTGTGTGTTTTTTTTTGTCTAAAATATTTTACTACATAAACAACTTTTTTATATAAGTATTTTTTGTTTAAACTTTTAAGAATACCTTTCGAAATCACACAGAACTCGCTTCATTTTTTATTTTGTTTATTTCTATTATCAGGGCATACAACAAAACTTGGGAGCAAAAAAAGTAAAAAAATGGTCCTCCTCTAGTACAATAATTTAATCGTAACGTTACACAGCACCCTCTAGTTACTAAAGGCTGTTTTAAAAGCGACTCTAAGGTTCTTTAAAGAAAGGGAAATTTGGTATAATAGTAAAGTTGCTACACGTCAGATTAGTCTGTGTCTGGCATATTCAAAACGTTTATCGCAGTTTCCAATAGATGTCGCTAGTAAATATAAGATCTTTTAAAAACATTTGGGAATATAACTTCTATCTATTTTCCTATTTATTCTTGTTTCTGGTTTCTAGTTACGTGTTTACCATATTCATAACTTTATTTGCATTCCATAATGTTTTGAAAAGGTGTTACAATGGCTTAAAGCTAAGGTGCAGACGCCAGCACATCAATATAGGTACATACTTTTACTACAATCTGTCAAATTTCTTTAATAGATTTTCAATTTTATCAATAAAGCATTAGGTTCAAGGTTCATTGGGAAACATTGACAGTTTCGGGTAGCTTGACCTGCTGGCGTCTGTACAATGTATAATTACGGATCCTGTATAACAAAAAGTACTTATAAAATTAATTCATAAAATAAAGTTTAAATTTAAATAAAATTTGAACACAAAAATAAAATAATATTAGGAAACAAATCAAGAATCAACATTTTTTTAATAAGTTACCTACTAACATTAATTAAGTATAGGCACAGATATTACAATACTAGTATAGGTATAGGTATAGGTAAAAGGTGAACAAAAATATAGTCTTTCGTTACACTAAGAAAAGAAAACCTTACATACACAGTTGGACTTGCAAGTAGTAATTACGACCGCGATAAAAAGTATCCTATGTCCTATACCATGTGCCTTTCATACAAATCCATTTGGCCGTTTTAGCATGAAAGCGCAACAAACAAACTCACTTTCGCTTTAATATTAGTTAGGATAATAATATAAATTATCATTTTGTGTAGTGCGGATTTTTTTTAAATTGTTGGCCTAATTTCTAATCTACAGGCGCGTCACTATTTCTACCACGGTAATAATATACATATTTTTACTTTGCTTCTTCTATCTTGCACCTCTAAACTTCTCATGTTTGCCTAGTACTTGCGATTTCTGCGGCGAATGTGACGGGGCAAATGCGTCCGGACTCCGGAGAGACTTCACAAATATTTGCACAGGTCATTCAAAGGATGGTCCCTAGCTGGTGGCTGGTGGCAGCCTAGAGGGTTTTTGAGCAAGCATAATATTACCTATGGAAGGCGAAAAGTTGATAGTAGTGTGGTTGTAGAGCACATCAAATACTTATATATTATTTGAAAAGCCCGAGTCCACTTTCAGATTTCAAAAATGGACCAATAATAAAGTGATTGATTTTCATGATCGTGTGTCATGTGTGGTGGCTGCTCTGATGAAGAAATTGTTGACTTTCCGTAAATCTAATGAATTTGAAAACTGAGATTTGAACTATTTTTAAAAGGATATTCAAGGCGAGTGAAAGTTATTCTGTGTCCTGTAAATATAACAATTTTTATCCTCGACTGTACAAACCCCGTTGCTTTTTAAGATGAAATGTTTTGTTACAGTAATTGCCGGTTATAAGCAATAAGTTGACACGCATTAGAACTGTGTTGGTCATCAGGCCAGGCTTCATACAAAAATGCCCATCATTATTTCACCAATTCAGAAAATTACCCGTAAGTGGTCATAATTTTGCATTTATTCCTATATCAAGGAACCCAATAGCTTCGATTTCGATTAGTACTGTTTGAATTTGAAGCTGACACTTTTGTGAAGATTTTTCGATACTCAGACGTTTGAAAACTTCGATCAACGACTTATCGAAATATGAAAATCCCAAACACTTGAACGTAATGCCACAGATTAATATGTGGTAATGACTAAACATAACACACGCCTGCTATAAACTTATGAGTGCCTGGTTTTAGCTCAGTTTGTGGACAGCATGTGACGGAACTGTATGGGAACGGATGATCCATTGAGATAGGAAAACTATCAGTGGTTCAGACAAAATAATTTACGTCCATGCGGACAATCGCGTTGTATACGAAACTCCTTCAAATTCATGTGACTCTAGTACTTGTGAATAAGACGTCGGGGCAAAACGGAACGATCACGAGCAACTCTCCATTACTAAACTTTTCATCTAGAAGCAATAGGTGACGCTACCGAATAACAAATGAAGTCAGACCGTACCTCAGACCGGGTGTGAGTGAAGAAACAAGGCAAAAAGAATGAAGGCTATGCAATACGATACAATTTCTTTCTTCGGCATCCGTTTCTCCGTTGAATTGATCGCCGACAGAACGATTTCGAAACTCATCATCTGCCTAGCCTTTTCCCAACTATGTTGGGGTCGGCTTGCAGTCTTACCGGATGCAGCTGAATACCGGTATTTTACATGGAATGACTGCCTATCTAACCTCCACAACCCAGTTACTGGGTACTTAATACGATACCCCTTGGTAAGACTTGTTTTCAAACTTTCGGTCTTCTGACGACCCGTAACGACTGTCAAAGATCCACGAATGACAGCCGGGACCAACGGCTTAACGTGCTTTCCAAGGCACGGACGTCCGTCACGGAGGGGTCTTGGTATGTAAAGATGGTCACCCATCCATGGATGAACCGCGGCAAGCGTAGCTTAACCTGATCGATCGACCCGTGCGGCTGTTACTACTTAGCCACAAGCCCCTAATTAAAACCCTGTCGCTTCCCCCAGCGACAGGGTAGCCCGCGAAATTCAAATTTTCTTAGGTTTTTACAATTTGCATGTCAGTATTAGGTAGTATGTTGATTAAAGTATGATTCACGACCGTTACAAAAATATTTATTTACAGAATTTTATTCAATAAAATCAGAAATACGAGGCTTATGCCCTAGGCGAAAGATGGCGCTGCCTGCTCTCGCTTTAAAAAATAACACGTTTGTCGAAGTACCTAGTTATTTTATTTTATAAAGTCTTTGGTTTCATGCGATCCTAGTACAAATGCGATGCAACAAATCCAAGAACAAAGTATAGGCATTCGTTTCTACCTCAAATGTCCTCCGTTATGTCGGAAATTTTGAAATAAATCTATCAGTGTCGTGGGATCTGTATTTTAGTTTTTTGCCACCGACTTCCGAAATTAAAGTTATTTCATAATTTTGAGGTAATTTCTTTTTGAAGTCGATTTTTTTTTAAATTATTTTTTATTTCGTAATTTTTAATTTTTAGTAAAAACTGGAATATTTGTTTGTAATAACTAATAAGTACTTAATAGTTTTCTTATAAATATTGCACTAGAATTTGACCAAGGTTTTGAGATGTTTTTCCTTTGACACCACACCCGTAGCTCGTATCAATAAGCTAGGCCGTCACACTTACACGTATTAGTCCATTATCTTGAAAACTGCCGAACCGATGTTGATGAAACTTGCACTGTTCCCTAAGTTAAACTAAATGTAAGCCAATAAAAATTAAATAGTCACGATCTGATTAATAGTTTTGGAGAAATCCGTGGGCAAACATACTTTTTTTTATTTTATTTGGGATGGGTTTGCTCTTGACTCTAGTCTAAGTAGAGACAAAGTCGACGATGGAGTGAGCTTACCCAGAAGAAGCCTGTTCACTCTCACTTTGAAGCAAAGAGTTTATATTAGCAAATATAAACTCTTTGCTTTGAAGAGATTAGCATACCTACATACAAACATAAATATACAATCATAAATACATCTATAAAATGTATATTTGTTTGGAAGCCGTAATATGTGACATAAGATTATCATTATATCTGAATATTATGTGACGTTCCACGGGAAAAAGTACCTTATGGCGCTTTTTAGTTTTGGAGACATTAAATTTTTCGTAAAAATATATAAAAAAAATAGGTTTTTTTATTGCTGTTTCGTAAACCTTTGTAACATTTATTTTCCTATTTTTATTTCTTATGATATATAAGTTTAGAAAAAGTATAGATAAGAGTGAACTGATTATTATTGTAGCAGTTTATTATTAAAATTAATTTAAAGATTATTGTCAATGTATATCATATTGTCCTGACATATTTGTTACGTAATTTCCAAATGTATGAAACAATTATTGTGATGTAGGTAAGTTTAAGTGACTTAAAAAGTTATTATTAGTTATAGTCATAAATGCGAAATATCGCATTTATGACTATTAATTCTATAAATTTTTACACACAAATTTGAAGTTGATTTGTGTGTAAGAATTTATATTGTTTGTTAAAATAAAAGTTACGTGATTTTGCATGAAAATATTAAGAGTTATTCTTACCTCTAATTCTTGTGTTTTTTTTTTGTCTAGATTTTATCTAGTAATTGTTTTCTAATAGATTAGTAAAAAATCTGGCGTTCTTATCGTAAAAAATCGAAAAAATTAAGAAATTTTTTTGTGTAATCATTCGTTTACGCTAAGAAAACAAAATATTTATTAAAAATTGTTAAAAAAAAACTGTTTCTAGCCTATAAACTAAAACAATAAATAAACTGTCAAGATTTGACATTTGTCAGGTAGATAATTACATACTTTGACCGAGCGAGCGAAGCGTGTTTCACAATGACTATACCTACTGTTTCAAGTCTGGCGCTTTCCTCTTTCCTCTGTCAGTTTGTTGGTACTCCTCTACAGGTACTATTTTACAACCGATCTAGACGAAACTTGGTATGCAGGCTTATAGAATGTTTTGTCGTCGGGGATCTTCGGAGTGATGAGCAGAATATAGCTCCTCAAAATGCAGTAAATTGCTTACTTTTAGATTTCTACCTGTGGAATCGGCCCTTTAACTACTAGATAGGGATTGACGGAGCACCTGGGACCACCGCCTAATTTTGAAAATAATTATCAGAATTCTACGAGGCTTTTTAGCCAATATTAATGTTAGTTTTACAATAAGGTCACCAGATGGCGCTACTGTGCATCATTCTACGCCGCCATTCGTCTACAGACTGTTCGCAGAACTACTAGTTTTTAATTTGTGAAAGCTAGTAAATGGCAATTGTAAGCGCTATTGTAGGTACAAAACTTACCTTTATAGATATTAAACTGTAAGCTTTCTGAAGAATAAATAAATAAAACAAGTGGTTTTCCTCTATTATCTTGATCGCCATTTAAATTCCTCTTCCTATTCTTACTATTAACGTTACACAGCACCCTCTAGTTACTAAAGGCTGTTTTAAAAGCGACTCTAATGTTCTCCAAAGAATGGGAAGATTGATATAACAGTAAAGTTCCTACACGTCTGCAAATCCAAAACGCTTCTCGTATTTTTCGACAGACGTCGCCAGTAAATATAAAATCTTGTCAAAAAATTGGGATCTTTGCATCTATGTACCTATTTTTAGGGTTCCGTACCTCAAAAGGAAAAAACGGAACCCTTATAGGATCACTCGTGTGTCTGTCTGTCTGTCCATCTGTCACAGTCAATTTGCTCCGAATCTAATGGACTGATTAAAATAGGTACACACAATTTCTGTGACCAGAAGTCCAGAACTCGGACGTGTAACGTAAATGAGTAAAAGAAAATGTTTTGCAAACTGTACCGTGTGAGTGACATATCAAATACAAGGGCTTATTGTGAGGGTCTCAAATACATTATTTTAATCATTTTAAAACAAATTGTTTTAAAGTTATTTAAGAAAATAGACTAAATTTACCCTTATCTACGAAACTACTGAGCCTAAAATATTGGGAAAATAATGCAGAAAATAGTTCTATTTCTATACCTGTAGATTACAGGAAAACTTGTAAGAAGTCTATGGTCTTAAAATAACATGGTAAAACTATCAATATTGTGCATACAATCTTACATTTGCAGTTGGAATAAAATGGGGGAGAACATGTTTTTCAATTCCTATTCATTCTTGTTTCAGATTTATAATTACTGTTTATCAGTAAAAGGTGAACAAAAATAAAACGAAGTTTAGTCATTCGTTTACACTACGAAAACCATAATACTTACGGCTTTAATCAAATTATTAAGATTTTATACAGTTGCATGTAGCAATTTTATTGTATAAAATTTTAACAACTTGCAATGCCCATCTTCCTTAAATAAATATTTATTATAATAATTATCATTTTGTTTAGTGCGGATTTTTTACAAGCTTTTATTATTTCGTTTCATATGCCCCGGTGTCTGTCTGTTTGTTTGTAATTGTAATCTAATCATGCAAGATTTTGAGTCACTTCCCGGTTTCAGATTGGGCTGAAATTTTATATGCCTATGTAAATCGGATGACAATGAAATATTATGTGTATTATGAAATGGAGCTGATGTGATGATGAAACCGGTTCGTGGCCATGGGAACTTAGTACCTAATAAAACGACGCAACCCTATCTAATTTGGGCTCGTTTGATTCGTCTTGACAAGTGAGGACAATATGATATCCAGACTTATCAACGTTACTTCTACCTTGCACCTCTAAACTTCTCATGTTCGCCTAGTACTTTCCGTTTCTGCGGCGAATGTGATGGGGCAAGTGCATAGACTTCACAAATTAATTAATTGCACAGGCCGTTCAGAGGTACTTAACAGATTCAGACAGACAGACAGATCTGTAAAACTAATGCAATCTGTAAAACTAGTGCAATATTTGTAACAAAACTATTAACTACTCATTACAAACAATTATTCCAGTTTTTACTTAAAACTAAAAATTACGAAATAAAAAATATTTAAAAAAAAATAAATCGACTTCAAAAAGAAATTAACTCAAAATTATGAAATAACTTCAATTTTGGAAGTCGGTGGCAAAAAACCTGAAATACAGAAGTCGGTGTCTGGGAATCTGTATTTTAGTTTTTTTTGCCACCGACTTCCGAAATTAAAGTTATTTCATAATTTTGAGGTAATTTCTTATTGAAGTCGACTTAATTTTTAAAATTATTTTAGTTAATTAGGTCAAATAGATAGATTCACCATATTTTTTTGCTGACTGAAAAGTGATATTTGATGATGATATGAGCCAACGAGACACCAAGTCAGACTAGATAGTGGTCGCAAAGTCGCAACTCGAAAGCGCAACTATGTACTGCTGGAACTTTTGCTAAACGCGGGTTCGATTCCCGTCGGGCAAAGTTCTATTCAGTTTTTCCATCAAGAATTTCTCAATAGTATGTACCTACTTACACCGGACACAAAATCTGAGTCAAAGCTAGTAAGAGTCAGATTTTGTGTCCGGTTAGTGGCAATAGGGGCCGAAATGTGGGTTGTTTGAATTACTTTGAATACACCTCTCTGCTTACGTGCAGTCCTCCTGTAAACTTATGAGCGTCTGGTTTTAGCGTAGTTTGTGGACAACTTGTGACGGAACTGTAAATGGAAACGGAAGATCAGACAATAATATAGTGCGGACAATCGCTAGTCGTAAACGAAACTCCTTCAAATTCATGTGTCCTTGGTACTTGTGAATAAGACGTCGGGGCAAAACGGAACGATCACGACAACGCAACGTAAGTCTCCGTTATACTGAAGCGATGACGACTAACAAGAGAGAGAGTGAAGAAACAAGGCAGAAATAATTAAGGCTAAGTAATACTTACGAATTACGATACAATTTCGTTCTTCGGCATTCGTTTCTCCATTATTCAGTTTTGACGTTAAAACGTGTTTTCTCTCGGTGTACTGGGTAAGTTCAAAATTTCTGAATTTTCTGACCGACAAAAACATGTAAGAATTCAGCCGCTATTAGCTACGAGACTTTTGATGCTAGAGTAATGGTTGAGCATTCAAAAGATAGATAAAAAATTTAAGGCAGGATATAATTGGCCTATGACGTCACACTGCGAGTGCACGCGCATGCGATCGACCCTCTACTTTTCACTATGTGTCGAAATACATATCAATTCGTATAGCGCAAGAACGTGTTTATCTAATTCGATGTCTTTGTCAAGAGTTGACAAAGTACTATCCGAACCTAAAAAGAAACCACAGAAATATTGGAAAAAAATAGGGTTAAAACGTAATACGAAGTTGACAATACCTAGCAAAATAATGTCAGATGTTGTCTCGTATCGGCCGTAAATTTGTCAGAAATGAAAAAACGCCCTAATCGAAGAAAGCTTGCATCAAAAGGAATGCCATGAGCCTAAAAGTCTAGTGCCGAACACATTGCAATAGCTACGGCAGACCGCAAGAAAATCTGTTGCAAATAATGTCGTCTCCGGCCGTAAATCTGGAGGACTGAAAAATATTATAATCGGTGAATCCTTATGTGATAAGGAATGCAATGAGCCAAGATAAGTCTGCGCGCGACTGGTGGCGCCGTGGCGTTGTATACGTATCTTAGGGCCGGATTTTTGATCCATAGTTAACTCAACGAATTGTTAAACATAGTTACTATAGTTTGACCATAACCGCTGTACCGCGTCGTAGGTATGTGCGCGGCGAGACAGACAGTGCAGGCCGCTCATTCGTCAACGCTCACGGCGTCCCACCGCTAAATCGCCAGCGCTGCACCCCGCCTCGCCACGCATTCCTAAAGCGCGGTACAGCGGTCTTGGTCAAACTATAAAGGTTTAATTTTGGCTAAATGTGAAAGGCTAAACATGAATGTATTCATTTTAACTCATTCATCTTAGAAAATAGTAATTAATGGCATTTTGGCAAACACATTTAGTTATAATTCAACCATTAGTTACTATGTTTAACCATTGGTTGAATAGGGATGATGACTAAAAAACGTTTTTTTGTCCGTCATGTAGATTATTAAAATATATTGGATACGTATTTTTTCTTTTTCTCCGTAATCAAAAGATTACGGCGATACATTGAGTTAAAATGTGGCATGACGTCACTTCTTTGTAGATTTTATACGTAGAAGTGACGTAGCAAGCCCCCACTCCCGAACTTTAATGCGAGTTATCTAAGTCATTTTTTATTAATATGATAAAGCAAAAAATACGTATCTAATATTTTTTTATTATCTGACTGACGGACTAAATAGAATTTCTTTTTTTTTACCCAGGAATCATCCCTATTAACTACGGATCAAAAAACCGGCCCTTAATCTTACAGTATACATATCAAGATTTCTAGCTCGTGGAAACGTTATTTTAGGTAGGTAGGTACAGAAATATGACCTGAGTTGATCTGACATACGTTAAGATTAAGACGGCTCAAGTATAGTGTCGAGCAAATACAATGGCAGTATCGGAAATTGTAGTAAAACTTCAATTCATGAAAACAAACGGCGCGGTCTCGAACTGCGCCTACTAATTTTTTCCATCAATAATTTCTCAAATAACCGACATTTCGGTCCCCTAAAGTAAGTAGGTAAGTACTACTTTAGGAGACTGAGTACTACACTAATACCTCTCTGCTTACGTGCAGTGAACTTAGGCATCCTCATCTGCCTAGCCTTTTCCTAACAATGTTGGGAGCGGCTTCCAGTCTAACCGGATGCAGCTGAATACCAGTATTTTATATGGAGCGACTGCCTATCTGACCTCCACAACCCAGTAACTGGTAATACGATACCCCTTGGCAAGACTGGTTGTCAGACTTTCGAGCTTCTGACGACCCGTAACGACTGTCAAAGATCCACGAATGACAGCCGAGACCAACGGCTTAACGTGCTTTCCGAGGCTCGGAGGAGTCTTGGTATGTAAAGATGGTCAACCATCCACGGACCGACCGCGGCTGGCGCAGTGTTACCTGATCGATCGACCCGTGCGGCCTTTATTACTTAGCCACAAGCCCATCGAAAACTGATGATATTATTATAATACCCCTCCTGAAAACTTATGAGTACCTGGTCTTAGCTCAGTTTGTGGGCAACTTGTGACGGGGTAAGAGGAAACTAACGGACGGACAACCGCTAGTCGTATACGAAACTCCTTCAAATTCATGTAACCCTGGTACTTGTAAAAACTAAGCAGATTTGCGTGGGGTACAGCTTCAACTTTTTCTTTTATTGAATTATTATTATTAATCGCGTCAGCAGAATTGGGATTCAATTAAGATTCATTATGCAGTATAATGCAATACGATACAATTTCTATTATAATTTCCATTATATTACTTGGCGCCTTTTTGCAATTAGCAAGTCAGTATTAAGTTGTATGTTAAATAAAGTATGATTTGCGGCCGTAACAAATGTTTTTACAGAATTATATACAATAGAATCAGTAATACAACTCCTTAAGTTAGTATAATCCTAAAATGTCAAGATTTCATGAATTAGTAATTTTTTGGGATTACCTGGTCTTAAAGAGTTGTATTAATCACTTTAATGATTCTAATGATGTAAATAGATACTTGTTACGACCGCAAATTATAATTTGATCAACGTACAATATAATACCGACTTGTAAATTGCAAAAACGTAAGAAAATTTGAATTTCGCGGGCTACCCTGACGCTTCCCCCTTAATACTAAACCGAGCGGCGTTAAATTATGTTTGCGAAAAATTAACTTCCCTGGTGACAATTTATGAATGATTAAAATTCGTAAAATGAGCTGCTGTGCTGTGGGAAAGCTGTGGGAAAAAGTTAATATAGGTACCTAAGCTAGCAACTAAAATTCCAAGTGTCCTAATTGGGCGAAAAAAATACTGAGTGGGCGAAAATAATACTTAGTGAGTGACTATATAACCGATTTGGCTTAATACATGAAGTGCTTCAAAAAATACCGTTTTATGATGTGTTTATGAGCTCCGGTATTAATATCGTTAAATACTGTAATACTATTTCAATTAATATTTGTTTCTATTCTAGCATATTATTCTTGTGAAAATAGCACACAGGATTCGTTCGGCTCGTACAAATTTTGGGGGCGGAGCGACGAAGCGCCAACGCTGTGCAGCGCAGGAGTTCGGGTGCACTCAGGTACAAATAACAGCATCTTTGGCAAATAAAAAATTACTTTAATAAAATAAAAAAAAGAACCGACTTCAAAAACCCAAAAAGAACAAAATAACTTTTATAAAAAAACTTAACAGCTTCTGAAGTCAGTATTGAAGAATTGAAGACACCAACTGCAGAAGCTGTTAAGTTTTTTATGAAAGTTATTTTATTCGTTTTAGGTTTTTGAACTCGGTTAATACCATAAGCTCAAGACGAACGACAAGAAAAATCATCAAAATCCGCTAAGAAATGCCGGAAATACAATACATTTATGCATATAACTTCGTACATAAGAATAATTACCTAATGTATTATCTTTATACTAAAACCTTCCTGAAAGTATGTAGTTCACGTTAGTGAAAGAATCATCAAAATTAAATCAATAGTTTTTGAGAAAATCGTGGACATACATACATACGGGTCGAATAGAGAACCTCCTTTTTTGAAGTCGGTTAAAAACCGCGCTATAACGGCTCGTCGAGTACGTCGATCACCCACTTTAGGTCTGGAGAACAGCTAGCTGCTGGCCGACTTACGCGGTTTTGGTTTTACTTCATTGAATGATTACTAAGACAACATGGTTATGCAGGCAGCTCCAATATTTTGTACTTGTGTAATAAACAAAATAAAATAGGAGGATGGAGTTACGTGGTTTTGACTTTTACATTGAACGTGTACTAAGATAACATGACTAGGTAGTAGGCTCTAACGTTTTACAGCCTCTTTAAATAGTATAGTACAGCACTACAGTTTATCCTTTGTGTTCCTACATTCCTAGTCCAAGTGTTCCTAAAGAAACTCGAAAAGGCGTATGCACGTTTCCATGAAATGCAGATCTTTCTTGCAAAACGTACTTCGTCAACATCTGCTAAGTTCTGATATAAAATTTTACTCTGTCCCTTTTCAACGGTAAACAGAGTGAAAGAGATGTAGAAAATAGCATGCTATTCCTTAGCTTGGTATCGGCGCGCGGCGGCGGCGTATCGGTGACATAATATGGCGACTTCTCTCATAGCCCAAATTTACTAGGAGAACATATGTAAGTGCAGTTGCGGAATCGAGCTCCTGAAGGACCTGCCTGCTGATACATTGCGATAAAATAATACTAGATGCACATAAAAATATGAAGAAGGCGGTGCAGTTAGAAACTGCACCGCCTTCTTCATATTTTTATGTGCAAAAAAGTGAAATTGAGGAAATGCCTGAAAATAAATGATCACTAGTGTTCAAAACGAGGAAAATTAGGAACTTGTTTTTCAATTCAATGTGTGTGCAGTTATCTTTTACCTTATTAATGTTCAATGCTTTATCTACATGAAATATCACGATATTAAAATAAACTGAAGATAATGTATGATTTATGCTGAAGGCTAAGTGTACGGCCAGAGTGCACGCTCGACTCGAGCGTCCGGCGGGGCGGGGCAGCAAACACTCGCGAGCGTCACCCCCTGAGTGACGGCCGAGCGGCTCTCGCTTTATAAAATAACACTATTGTCGTAGTTATTTCCTAAAGTCTTTGTTTCATGCGATCCTAGTACAAAGGCGATGCAACAAATCCAAGAACAAAGTATTTGGCATTCTGCTAATTCCACTTCCACTGACTTACCACTGAACACTCAAGTATGCTAATGCTAACGCGTGTTAAAAAAGCGCCCATGCCAGTAGATTACAAATACATAATTTACAAATAAAAACGCTCAAGTAATAATGATACTAATCGATAAAATAGTTTTAGATGGCATTCAACGAGCGACAGGCTGACTTTTCATACTGTAATTCACTGTACTATTTGATATTTTTCTTTCTTCACAAGAAAAGAGAGGTGCGGGTGAAGTCGGGCTATGCATGAGCATTGAGCATCATTTTGTGAACTCCAAGATTGATGCTGCAATATAAAATCGATATTTATCATGATTTCATGAGCCACATTGAGCCAGAGAGGAGCTCGTGGCTAAGTAATAAAAGCCGCGCGGATCAATCCATCAGGTCTTGCCGGGGTTGGTCCGTGGATGGGTGATCATCTTTTCACACCGAGACTCCTCCGTGCCTCGGAAAACACGTTAAGCCGTTGGTCCCGGCTGTCATTCGTGAACCTTTGACAGTCGTTAGGGGTCGTCAGAAGCCCGAAAGTCTGACAACCAGTCTTACCAAGGGATATCATCGTATTACCCAGTAACTGGGTTGTGGTGGTCAGATAGGCAGTCGCTCCATGTAAAATACTGGTATTCGCCTACACCCGGTTAGACTGGAAGCCGACCCCAACATAGTTGGGAAAAGGCTAGGCAGATTAATTCATGAGCCACATTGCAAATGTGCAAGAATCGGCCAATTGGATTTAGCTGGTTTTGATTCCAACTCCGTTGAATGAGTACTAGGCAAACATATAGTAGGGGAGGCCACGACGCTAAATGGTGCTTTAGGTACTCGAGCGTCTTGGGGACCTAAGTCCCCCCTGTTCCACCATCTTATCTGTTCAGTTGATAGCGTCGCTAGTGGAGAATTTGGTATTGCCATTTAAGAAATTCACTAAGAAAAAGGGAATTAAAAGTCAAGGGGCAAATTTTAAAATACCTATCATAATAAGAATATAATATAATAATAGTATACTAAAAATAAATCATACAAGTCTAACTAAGTAGTACATAATAAGTGAATATTCAACATGGCTTAATTATAATTACAACTACTTAGCTGTTGCCCGCGTTCACAATTTCATGGGTTTAAATCTTTTGCGCGAACCCTAATTCTTTTTCTAAAATAAAAGTAAGTTAGCCTAAGTTACTCCTTATAACATCAGCTATCTGCCAGTGAAAGTCCCGTCAAAATCGGTCCAGGTGTTTCGGAGATTAGCCGGAACAAACAGACAGACCGACAAAATTTAAAAAAATAGTTTGTTGTTATAAGTACCGTATACACTTTCATATTATATTAATTTATTAAAAAGCTGTTGTTAAAAATAGTTAGTAAAATATTAGGTTGGGGAAAAAGTCTTTTCGCATTCTTTTCGTATGTATGAACTTGTAATAAAATCTCTTTGGCTATACTATTTGTATCTGGCTGGTTTTGGTATCATTGAAAGTTTAAATTTTAAAGAACATAATTCCAAATTCAAATTAGGAAAATGTGTGATTTTCATTTGTTTTTCGTACCGTCAAGATGAGTGAATCTAATGAAGACATTCGATACATTTTAAAATTTTACTACAAAAAAGGTAAAAATGCAACGCAAGCCGCGAAAAAAATTTGCGATGTTTATGGACCTAGTGTAGTGTCTGTGAGAGTAGCACAAATTTGGTTTAAGCGTTTTCAATCCGGAAATTTTGATGTCAAAGATGCACGTCGCTCTGGTCGCCCTATTACGGATAAAATGGATGCCATTTTTGAAAAAGTGGAGCAAGATCGGCATATCAGTAGTTACGACGTAGCTGAAGAACTGGAAATTGACTACAAAACAGTTTTGGCGCATTTGAAAAAAACTGGGTACACAAAAAAGCTCGACATTTGGGTACCTCACGAGCTCACTGAAAGAAACCTAATGAACCGTGTACACATTTGTGATTCTTTATTACGACGTAATGAAACCGAACCATTTTTGAAGAAGCTGATAACTGGTGGTGAAAAGTGGATCACATATGACAAGAACGTGCGAAAAAGGTTGTGGTCAAAGGCCGGTCAGGCTTCACAGACTGTGGCGAAACCCGGGTTAACTCGCAACAAGGTGATGCTGTGTGTGTGGTGGGATTGGAAGGGCATTATTCATTATGAGCTGTTACCACCAGGCAGGACCATCGATTCTGAACTCTACTGCGAACAACTGATGAGATTAAAGCAAGAAGTTGAGAGAAAGCGGCCGGAATTAATCAACAGAAGGGGTGTGGCTTTTCATCATGATAACGCTAGACCTCACACATATTTAGCCACTCAGCAAAGATGAAAGAGAGTTTGGCTGGGAGGTGTTAATGCATCCGCCGTATAGTCCTGACCTTGCACCTTCAGATTTCCACCTGTTTCGGTCTCTTCAGAATTCTTTAGGCAGTGTCAGGTTAACATCACGAGAAGACTGCCAAAACCACTTCTCGCGGTATTTTGACCAGAAGTCCCAAAATTTCTATAGCAATGGGATCATGTCCCTACCTACAAGATGACAAAAAGTTATCGAACAAAATGGTACCTACATACTTTAGTTAAATGTAAATAAACTATATTAAAAAATGTTTTGAATTTTCATAAAAAATGCGAAGAAACTTTTTCCCCAACCTATTATAATAAATTACCTACAATGTTAAAATATAGCTATGAATCTGATCAAGTAAATAAACAAAACTAAAAGTGCGAAATAATATTATTTTATTTATATTTTGTAAAAATAATTGTGATCATGGTCTCTTGAGTTCGAGCGGCCGCACTCCAGGGCCTCAAGTCGGCTATTACAATAGTGTCAGAATGGTCTATCATTGATTTCATAATTGTTGATTTTGACAAGTTTTGTAATCTACTAATATAATGGCGTCATTATGACTTTCCAATGGTCAACCACTGACACTCCATTGAAAGAAATGGCTTAAAATGGTAATCTCTTGTGGACAAATCTTTGTGGAGCCGTTTTAAAGAATTTTACTTTTTGCTTAGAAATAAATATCTTCCTTTCAGTTACTTCGGTAAGGTTGGAATTTCTTTTCTCACTGAATAAAATTCATGTATCTTTCTTGTTGTAAAACTAATGTCAAAATCATCAATTTCTAGATTCCCGTTTTTCCTTTCCCTTTTCTTGCCAGGTAGAGATTTTAGAATTAATTTCTTCAGCCTGTTTATCTTCATTGATTAGTTTGTAGATAAGCCGTTCGAAAACACCTGTAAGAAAACGGACACAATAAACATTTTTTTATGAAAAACCATGATGACATTACGTAAGTAACTACTTTCAGATTTTTTTCGATAAATTAGAATACCTATTATAAATAAATACACAAAAAAAAATTGGTGGCAATTTTATTTGGACATTTGTTAAACTTATTTTTAACCGACTCCAATAAAAGGAGGAGGTTCTCAATTCGTTACAATCTTTTTTTTTTAATGTATGTTCCCTGATTACTCGAAGACGGCTGGACCGATTTGGAAAATTATTTTTTTGTTTGAAAGGGTATACTTTCTAGTTGGTCCCATTGTCATCAGGTCAGGGTCTAATGATCCCCCCGGGGGGTACCCGCATTGTCGAGGCGGGGGGCTCAGTAGCCGTGGCTTGGTCACCCACGGTGAAGCGAAGAGGAACCTGAGGAGGGGCCGCTCGTCAGGGCTTTTTCCAGGAAGTCGACGACGTAGCGGCCAACAGGTAGGTTGCGGTACCGCTTGGGCGACATCGCAACTGAGGCGGGCCGCGATGTCGTATGGGAGGCATCGCGGCTGAGGGTTGGAGGCCGCGGCGGGAGAGAAGTGGCGGTATTGCAGTGCGCCGCTCTCCCTACCTTCCGCGGCCTTGACGGGGTCGCCACCGTCTGATGGCAGACGCGGTGGGGCCGCAGGGGAGGAGGAGTGTCGGTATTTCGTTGGCCGCTCTCCCTATCCTCTGCGGCCGAAAAGTGGTAGGCGGCCAGGCCACTGACCTGACCGGTCGCAGGGGGACCAAGGGTGACTAGACACGGGGTCGTCTGGCGCCCATGTGCTGGTTTGGTCCAGGTGGTGGTCACGGTGCACAATGTGTTCTTGTGCGCCGGTGATGGGGGGTGCTCCCCAGAGGAGGGTCCGGTGACCGGCTGTCCAGCCGCGGCGGGTTCGCGGTGAGTGCTAACGCGTGCCCGTGTTCCCGCCACAAGCGGCAGAGGAGGACACCGTGGAGTTTTAGTGGGTTGGAGTCCCACATAACTGCACTATCTCCCCGTGGTAGTGCAATATGCATGAGCATTTCTCCACGGAAAAAAAAAAAGGGTCTAATGATGGGATCCTGGAGAGATCGACGGAACTCTTCAAATATTATAGGAACACCTATAGCGATTTGCGTATTTTTTATAGTAACTCGTGCATTTGTTCTTGGAAAGCACCATTTGGTGAAGTGGATCTGATGATGAAGATCACAGATGGCCACCGGAATAACTTAATAATAAGTATTTCAAGGGTTGCGATTCGATTAGGTACCTACTTTAATAATGGTTGCTAAGTAATTTATGCTCATCACAATGTGGAGTTCTCAACCAGAAGAACTCCTCAACAATTATTATTAACGTCCCTGCATCGGGAAAAGAAATATTTTGTAAAAGGTAATTAGGAAATATTTTGACATTAGGATATTGTAACTTAGATAAATTACAAACTGACCCACTAAAAAGTGAAAAATAAAAACTGTTTTCCAAAAAAACCCCACTAAGTGAAAAATAACTTTAATTTCGGAAGTCGGTGGCAAAAAAGTAAAATACAGATCCAAAGACACCGACTTCCGAAATTAAAGTTATTTTTCACTATGTGGGGTTTTTTGGAAGTTGGTTGATTTTTGGAAAAAAGTTTTGTAGATTTACACACGCGTATAATCAATGTCCCTAAAAAAGTAAGAAACCTAAACCTAGCCTTGGATTACTCCAGGTTTATTACGTTGCATTCGACATCGCGATAAACTCCATAAAAAATCCCGTAACTCACCCAATAGATAGATTACAAACACGAAAAAAAGGTGTGCTCCTCCTCTCGAACTTCTAAAAACACGTACGGACCCGTATACTGCAGCCAATCAAGTATGTAAGTTCTTTGCCAACATAGGCACAGACCTAGCCACTAAAATTGCGGCCCCCTCACAGCCATTTTCTCCACAAAAAATTCCTCCCCTTGTTCTTTTATCATTCTTGACGTTGATAATTCTGAGGTTGAGTCTACCATCATGAATTTAAGATATGATTGTGCCACTGGGTGGGACGGAATATCGTCTATTCTCCTCAAAATATGTCGTAAATCTCTTGTTCCCGTTATAACACATATAATAAATATTTCAATAGCGTCAGGTATTTTTCCGGAACCCTTTAAGAGGGTATTGGTAAGGGTGGGAGCAGGGACTGTGTTAATAATTACAGACCGATCTCAGTTCTTTCAGCAATGTGTAGGGTTATGGAAAGGTTGATAAATGGTCGTCTACTTAACTATCTATGCAAACATCAAGTCATAGCGCGCAACCAATATGGCTTTAAAAAAGGTGTATCTACGGAAGATGCAATTGCCCACCTAACGGAAACTGTTGCTAAAAATTTAGGTGATCATCGTAAATGCCTCTCAGTATTCTTGGACCTTCAGAAGGCCTTTGACACGGTCTCTGTTCCTACTCTCCTGTCGAAATTGGAAGCGGTAGGCATTCGGGGAGTAGCGCATGAGTTTTTCAAGAGCTACCTCCAAAACAGGAAATTCCGTGTCAAGATCGATTCATATACTAGTGATGAAGAAATCATCACATACGGAGTTCCGCAAGGCAGTGTGTTGGGGCCTACGCTCTTTCTAATATATATAAACGACCTTTGCACACTAGCACTCACCAATACCAAGATATTCACATATGCTGACGATACTGCGATTGTGGTGCATGGAGATACTTGGACAGACGTGAAATATCATGCAGAAAAATCGCTACATACGGTTGTGAGGTGGCTGCAGAATAACCTTTTGTCACTTAATTTGGCTAAAACCAACTACATCCCTTTTTCCGTTAGTCACAGGACAAAAGCCCCATCTGATTTAAATGTTCTTGCTCATACCTGTTTGGACTCCTCTTCATGTTCATGTTCAGCATTATCTCGTGTCAGTCAAACCAAATACCTGGGTGTAGTGATTGATGACGGACTAAAGTGGTACTCTAAAGTTGAAAGCCTAACGTCAAGGCTCGGGAAACTTATTTATATCTTTAAGTCTCTAAGGCAATGCGCTGACTCTAAAACATTAAGAATGGTTTATCTTGCACTTGGCCAGTCTGTCATCAGTTATTGCATCCCGGTTTGGGGTGGCACCGCTAAGACTAAACTGCTTGGATAGGAACGCGCCCAGAGGGCTGTGCTCAAGGTGATGCTCGGCAAGCCGTATAGATTTCCCACCCGTGAATTGTACGCGGAATGCAGGGTACTTACTATGCGGCAGCTCTTTGTGCTCAATGCCACCCTCAGGAAGCATGGTCAGGTTCCTCCATTAGAACCAACCGCTCGTAAAGCCAAATCTGCATACCCAGCTGTCTCTCACAAAACAGCTTTTGCTAGCCGTCAGCTTTATGTAATAAGCTCACTCATTTACAGAAGGGTCAAAAAACTTATACAAATAAATAATTTAAATAAACATGATCTCAAAACAAATTACAAATCTGGCTGTATAATCAGGACTATTCTCGTACAGAAGACCTTATCTCTAAAATAATTTAGGCACTTAATAATCACTATTGTTCTACAAAAACGGATACAAAAAACATGCGTCATCACACGAACACACCTTACACGACTACACATACCCCCACAAAACACCCCCTCTCATACATCACACCACTCCACTCCACACCACACCACACCATACCACACCCCATCCCACTCACACAGCCATTCCCCTTTACACACATACTTACCAACACATTCATATTCATAGTTACATCAGGTCATTATGGGTTTATTAACACGCATACATAAAGGTTTCTTTGTACACGAAGTTACAGTAGAACACTGACTCCTAGGTCACAGGGTTCCCCTAGTTTAGGAGGCAGGGTTTTTCACTATTTGTGCAGCCTTTTCCCAAAATACCAATGTACAGACGCCAGCAGGTCAACCTACCCGAAACTGTCAGATTTTCCCAATCAACATTGAACCTAATGCTTTAGCAATAAAGTCGAAAATCTATTAAAGAAATCTGACAGATTGTAGTAGCTTGATGTGCTGGCGTCTGTACCTAAATGAAATGTATTGATTTTGTATACAAAGGTATTTTGTGTCTATAAACTTATTTTTTTTATTTTTAAATAAAATCACCACCTTAAAAATAATATGTCTTTTTAATAATGGGTGGTTTATTTTTTCCATATCTGGCAGCACTGACCTCTGAGGTCGCAGCAGCAACGCGTTCGTTCAGCTTTAGGAATGGTACCTATTATTGGAGCTTGGAGGCGTTTCTCTTCTCTCTTAGAAGATAAAAATTTTAAAATAACTAGCCGTGCATCACGTTTGAGAGGTTTCGGCATTGTAGTTGCACTTTTCACAATGAAATCAAACAAAAAAGAAGGAAGCACTCACACTAGACAGAAACTGACAGCGGAAAGGAATGATGCTTTCAAAATGGCAGATGACGAGGGCGTAGTTCCAAATTTGCCCACCTGAACAGCTAAGTTGGTGGCAGTATACTGGATTAGTAGATGGTAGAAATAAAAAAGGTTATAATCTTCGATCAACAATTGTCGATTGAAGGTTATAATGATGTATACCCTTCACCGGTGAGGGAAACGGCTACAGGTTTACAAATAGCAAAAAAAAAAACTGTCACACGGAAATACTCGAGCGCGTCAGATATTGATAGTGTATATTAGGGGTCTAGATGTAAATCCGCCTTTGTCCATTATTCCATATTACGCATAAGATATTAATGCTCTTGTTACCTATAAAACTTATTATGAGCTGCTAAAAACTGTATTTGTTTCACTTAAACCCAGAAGATTTCTCCGAAAATGGAGGATTTATTAAGCCATGGACACTGGCCATGGAACGTTTTTTAACTGCTGTGAACATTTTCAAAAACTGAGGTGAACATAGAGGTGAATTTGCACTTAGACCTCTCATGCCCCACGTGTTTCTGCCGGTTTGCATGGTGGGGGTGGCCGTACGAAGGGGTTGAAAATGGGAAAAAAGAATGATTCGAGCGCATCAGATATTCAGAAGGGATGTTAAGTTGTATAATGCTCATCCCACATAGTAAATAGCGTAATAATTTATAAACTCTAGACTGACCAGACTTGGAATATCTACGCAAAATTTGAGCAAAATCTATCCGGTAGTATTTGCGTGATGCTGGAACATACATTCAGATAAACAGACAAATAGACAAAAATTCTAAAAGCTATATTTTCGGCAATATAATCATTCCCAGAACTCTGAAAAATTACTATCGTCTGTTTTTTAATCTCGTAGACTAATTTGACAGGTGCAAATGTCAAACTATGAAATGAAAAAATGATACATGGAACATTTGAAACGTCAATTTAGTCTACGTGGGAGAACACGAAAGTTCTTACTTTCGTAGTGCTGACTCGCCAAGATAAACGGCCGTAGTGCACCTATGGAAGTGAAGCAAAGGCAGACTGCCGAGCCAGAGGTTCTGCTATTTTAACGCAGTGTGCTTATGATAATGGTTTTTAGACTAGATAATATTTTATTAAACGACTTTTTTACTTACCTATATTTTTTTTTTTTCACTGTCAAGTCATGCAAATCTGCTTGATTTCTGTTTGATGTTATAACATCAGCGCATTTAATAAAACTTGAGAGCACAAAAACTAAAACCAGTGGTCCTATTTGTTCCATATTATTCAATACTTTAACACATTATCTGCTTAATTCTTAGCGAATTAGAGGTATATATTCTCACTATTAACGTTACAGAGCGCCCTCTAGTTACTAAAGGCTGTTTTAAAAGCGACTTTATGGTTCTATTTATAAAGGACGGGAAACTCGGTGGTAAAGATACTTCACGTCTGGCAAATCCAAAAGCAAAATGTTTATCATATTTTTCGATAGATGTCGCTAGTAAAGATATACCTATAATCTTCATAAAAATTGAATGGGAAGCTACCTCAGGTTCTATCTTCTACCTATTTTATTTATTAACCGACTTCAAAAAGGAGGAGGTTCTCAATTCGACTGTATGCTTTTTTAATGTTTGTTACGCGATTACTCAAAGATGGATGGACTGATTTGGAAAATTCTTTTTTTGTTTGAAAGGGTAGGTATACTACCTAGGTGGTCCCAAATTTTATTAACTTTGCTTGGGTAGTTTTAGAGTTAGCTTCAATAATGCGTATTTTTGTGAGGGTCTCAAATATACATATATTTTTTTATAATTTTAAAATAAATTATTTTAAAGTTATATAAGAAAATAGACGAAAATTGACCTTTCCCCCCTCTTATTTCTAAAACTATTGAGCCTAAAATTTTGAAAAAATACAGAAAATAGTTCTATAGGTACCTATAGATTACATGAAAACTTACGAATATAAGCAGTCTATGGTCTTAAAATAACATGGTAAATCTCTCAATATTGTGCGTACAAACTTACATTTGCAGTTGGAATGTATGGGAGAACATGTTTTTCAACTACAATGTTAACGTTTGTTCTTGGGATAAATTCATCCCAACTACGGAACCCTTCATTGTACGTGGTCCGATACGCACTTGGCCGGTTTTTTATTGTTGGCCTAAAGCTGACACACATTCTCATTAGTAGCACGAAAGCATGCTTTTAGTTGCTACTTTTTACCATTAGGATGTATGTCACCAAGTGGTGACCTGCATCTAATAAGTAGCATGTGTTTGTGTCACACACAACATTGCTTTGATTGAGGTTTTCGAGTAAGCATGCATAAAAGCATGCTTTTTACATAATTATAAGCATGTGTGTCGGTAGCGCAGTAGCTTCACGGAACAGAAAAAACAGTTATTATTATTACTGTTTTGTTACATAACTATTTTTATTATTCCGTGCCTACGAATAATAAAAGGACTTTTATTATTCGTAGTTCCATTCCTTCACAATTCACAGGTGCTTTAATTCCGTGCTTTACTTCTTATCCAGGCGCGCCGATACTTCGACTCGAACTTGCACCCCTATACTTCTCATGTTCGCCTAGTACTTGCAGTTTCTGCGGCCAATGTGACGGGGCAAATGCGTCTGCGAGCCCGACTCCGTGGTCCGGACTCAAGACAGACTTCACAAATTAATTGAACAGGCTCTTTAGAGGTAAGTAGCTAACAGGTGCATTTAATTAAATTCAGGTTTGAAACTAATCAACAAAACCAAAGAATAATTGCTTCTTTACCTTGTTTTATTATTATTAGCTACCTACCCACTCAACCGTTACAGCTAACATAGTAGCCTAATAATTTTTCCGGTTGAGCGTTACAGCTACCAGGGTAGCTGCGCCGACTTGTTCCCTTTAAACCGTTATTGTACAATGGTAACTCTATGTGAGTGTCTAAAAATTATACGAGATGGCGCTGTATTAAATTCCGCGTCTGTGAGTGCGTGGCACACTGTTTGCCAGCATAGAGAACAATTGAAAGAAAAAAGTTGAATGTCAGTGTTTAGTGTCAGTGTGAAGTTTTCGCAAGCGGCGTGTTTACGATATAAGTACAATTTTATTTAAAACCCAATGTATTTGTGTATTATATAAAAAAAATCCTCAAGATTCAAGCTTTACGAATATCTAAAAATTTCTTAAGTTCAAAGTCTAATGAAAACGATAATATCGAAATCCAAAACATTGTCGTGTCCCATGTTGGGAGTGGGCATTTTCGTAATATTTTTGTATGATTTACTAAATAATCTATTAAAATATTACTCGTAATATGGAAACTAGTTGATTATTAGTATTTACACACACTTAGAAAGTAAAATACAACGAAAATAGTTAAGATTTTATGTGTTAATAATTACGTTCAACAGGTTATCATCAAATTGATGAAGGAATGGATTGTTTGTTTTGGCTTATTGTGCTACTCAGAACATTCCAAGTAATGAGTTAGTGGTATCAAAAAAAAGCTTACATAGTCTAGTTTAATTATAAATAGGTTTTAAAGACACAAACTACAAATTATTGGTACAAACTTAAATAGAACAAATATTTTATTGATATTCAACCCATATTCTCAAGTTTAACTTTTTTTTAAGTACTTGAAACTAGTTGTTGTAATTTAGTTTTTACATTATGTCGATTCTCCATAGTTTTAGCTATACACACGTATTTTTTATTTCGGTGTAGCTGCAGTAGTTTATTAGATAATCAGCTGTATGTTGGATATGGCACAGGGCGCTTGCGCGCAGAAATTCCATTCTCGCGGCTGGACGTTCAACACTACTGCAGCTCCGCCGCGTGGACGTTTCAGTGGATAAGGTACGAAAGAAACTATTTATTATTAGTGACCTACATTTTTAGGGTTCCGTACCTCAAAAGGAAAAACGGAAGCCTTATAGGATCACTTTGTTGTCCGTCTGTCTGTCAAGACCCTTTTTCTCAGGAAAGCGTACGCTTCAACTTGTTAACTCCACGTGGAGGTACCAAGTTGAAGTTAATATCAAATAAATCTCCTCCATAGCCAGGGGTCTACGGTCCCTTGGAGTTCTAAAAAATCAAACATCTAAGTCAACGCACTAAAAAAATTCGGCCATTTATGCGACATATTCTGATACTCGCAAATAAATCAAAACCTATAGGGTACCTACTAGGGCTGCCACCTTTTTTTGCAATTAAAGTACATTGGTTATTAAGGGCGTTCGCTACGTTAAGAGGCTACCGAGCGCACAGTGGTGCCCTCATCGTTCGTTTTGTTATTTCTTTTAATTTAAAAAGATAATGCAGAAAATAAGCACGTTAACTTGTACTCCACAAGACTATACGTTATTATTATTATAAACAGTAGTTTTATATTGTTAAGTTTTATTGTAATCATTAAAACGGAAAAAAGTGGCCACCATTTCCCGTTTTAATGATTACAATAAAACTTTTAGTGTGACAAAAATGTACTAATCATAATGACGGTTTGAATATTGAATAAGATACATTGTTATTCACTATCACTAAACGGAAACACTGATTATGTTATTATTAATTATAGCACAACACTATTAAACAAACTTGCATTAAATGCACTGCACAACGCCAGCTTCGCAAATCGCAATGAATAGGTACATGAATAGGGTGTAATACACAATGTTAGCATGAATAGGGTAGTCGAAAAAAAAAAATCGGACAAAATAAAAAAGTATGTCTACCTACCTACCCTACTCAACGTTTTCCTAAAACATGATTTATCTTTTTAAGTATAACTCTTACAGGGACGACTGATTCGTCAAATTTTAGTACAACATTTTTCACAATTTCTGATGTATCTACCTTCTACTTATAAGTTTTGGTTTATTAAATATAGTTCAAAATAATGATCTCTCAGTTGGGACGATCGACAAAAAACAAGATTTTCATTTTCTCTTGAACCAGTAAGATTTCAATCACGATTTTTGTTTCACAAATTTTCCCAGAAGCATAATTTGCAATAAACATGATAATGATACATACATACTTTTTCAGTATTAGGTCGTGTTTTACAAGATCACTCAATTGAAAATTGTCCACTCTGAGTGATCCATATAAACCGTTATAAATCTTAAACGTGGCTTTGAAACGAATCGAAATTTTGTTTAGCAGTTTTCACAAATCCTTCACAATTAATTAAAATGCAAATTATAAACACATAGGCAGTATATTCTTGGTTACGCGTTATGGCTTTTTCTTCAGTTGTCCAGATTGAGAGATCCAGTTAATGAGTTCTAACTTTCTTTGTTTAGGTTTCACAAATTTTATACCTTACCATGAAGTTTTCACAATTATTTCCTAAATCTTCTTATAATTTGGTTGGGATTGGAAGAGTTTTTCCAAAAGATCTCTCAATCCAAACGCACATTTTTTTTTTACATTTTTCATCAAGTCGAAAACTATGCGGTCAAAATAAAAAAAAAAAACATGTTCGAGAATTTGCAAACAGTGCTCTTTCATATGATACCCCCACATGCCCTATAGTAGCCTCACTTCGAAAGTTTAGGACCCCTTTCAGTCCATTATCTATATAAGTATGTATTTACAAACAAAAAAAAAACGGTAGTATATGTAGTGTATCAGTTATCTGGTTTCCATAGCATGGGCGTAGCGAGGGGAGGCAGGGGGGGGGGCAGCTGCCCCCCCCCTAGCAGGCGGGCGGGCTGGCGAACTGAGCGAATTTTATTTCACCTCTTTATAGAAATTTACTGAGCTAAGCTATGTCATACTCATAATTATGGTAATATTGTTATCTTTCGCCTCGCTAGCACAGTTTAGTGTTATTCTATAGTTTAGTTGAGTTTAGTAGCTCGGTAGACAGACGTTCGTTCCTGCCGCGCCGCGCCATCGCCAGCCGCACGCGCCGCGCCGTCGAGCCGGAGCGGGGTGCGGGTACGGGGTGAGAGGGGAGGCAGCTGATGCACAGCGCGCGTGCGCATAACAACAAACAATATTTTAAGTACACAGATTTTGTATTTGTATTCAATCTTGTCTCGGTGGTCCTCTTATAACGTCTTCTGTTCGTAATTATCGTGCAATTCGAAGTCGTGAATCGAGATTTTTGTTGTAATTTAATTTGTTTTTTCGCTGTCGCTTCGCTGGTGTTTGGGTGGGTGTGTTGGACGACTGGTGTTTGTTTTAAAAAATGGATATAAGAAAGTTTTTCAAAGGTAAGGTATTTTTTATTATCACAGTTAATTTTAGATTAATAACGATATGATATTTATATTTACCTATTTAAAAACGCGTGAATTTTTGTTTAAGGGACTTTAAAAAGAAAAAAAGCAGAAACTAGTAGTGAAAGTAGTGATGACGAGAAAAAGGAAGAAAGTTCGCTGGCGCTGGCTCAAGCTGGATCTTTTAAGAGTTCAAAATACACCTGAAGTGGCTGCAGATGAATTCGTTTGTGATAACGATTTAGGCAAATGGGTAGGGGCAGGGCGAACTTCTTTGATGACCACAAGTCAAAAATTGGATATGCTTAAACGTTGTTGGGTGCCCCCTGAAAATTATGACTTCTCTAAGGATGCCAAAGCTGCTGATCTGCAGCGAAAATTCAATCATAGTTGGTTGCAAACTTATTCGCCCTGGCTTGTTTATTCGAAACATCTTAAAGGTGCGCTGTGTTTATATTGCGTACTATTCCCTCCAAAGACAGTTGTTGGAGTTTTGGGCTCATTCGTAATTCGACCTTTTTGCCGTTTCAAATATATTCATGAATACTGCGTTAAGCATGTCTCATCACAATATCATAAATCAGCAGTTACCGATGCAAAACATTTGTCGGAGAAAATGCCTGTGGATATAATGATGAATACTGCTCACCAGAAAGAAATTGAGACAAATAAAAAGATACTGGCATCTATAATTTCTTCAGTAATTTTTTGTGGCACTCACGATTTACCTTTGAGGGGTAAACAGAATCATGAAGGCATTCTTGAAGACCTTCTAAATCTAAAAATTGAATCTGGTGATCAAGATTTAAAGCAGCATTTAGAACATGGCAAAAAAAATGCTATGTATACTTCCCCACAGATACAAAACGAAATTATTGAATTGTGCGGTTTGGTCGTAAAGAATGAAATTATACAGGAAGCAAAGAAAGCTTATGCGTATAGTGTCATGGCAGATGAGTCATGTGATATAGCGGGTAAAGAACAACTATCTATCGGAATCCGTTTTTTTGACGAAGATCAAAATATAATACGTGAAGAATTTCTAGGATTTGTAGAATTAGAGGCCATGGATGCTAATACAATTGCGACAGAAATTGATAAATTCTTAGAAAGCGCCGGACTAGAATCCAATAAGTGCGTAGGCCAAGGCTACGATGGCTGTTCGACTATGGCGGGGAGTATTAGCGGCGTACAAAAAAAAATTAGAGATAAATATAAAAAAGCCTTATACTTTCATTGCGCTAGCCATAGGCTTAATTTGGTAATAAATGACTTGAACCAAGTTCCAGAAATTCGTAACACCATCGGAACAATCAAAGACAATAAATTTTTTTCGAGAATCTGCTTTACGTAGAAAATACGTACCTAATATTCCGGCGTTATGCGAGACCCGCTGGTCTCACAAATATAAAAGTGTGGCCATGTTTTACAAGCATTTTGAGGAGATCATTCATGGACTCGAGAACATATCTAAAGACGGAAATGCTGCAGCCAGAAAAAATGCTTATCAATTACATTGTGCTGCAACGAAATCAGTATTCATCATATGTGTGACACTGATAGCCAAATATTCTGCAATACTGGAACCTGTTGCTAACGCACTTCAGTCGAAATCTATTGATATGCATACATGTACGAACCATATTAAGAGAATTATTTCTCTAGTAAAAGATCACCGTCAAAACGTAGACACAGAAAGTGAAAATATAATTGAAACTTCTCAAGGAACTGCATCTGCCCTTGGTACCGACTTACAAGTCCCACGCATTGCGTCTCGGCAACAACATCGGTCCAATCACCCGGCACAGAGCTCTTCAGACTATTGGAAAAGATCCATTATAATACCCTATTTAGATTCCTTAATTTCCGCACTCGATCAACGCTTTTCGAATGAGCATCTGCCAGCCTTCAGCCTAATGTCATTGCACCCAAACACAATGTTATCAATGACCCTCAGTGATTTCCAAGAGAATTGCAAAGCATTCACCAATTTTTACGAGCTCGCTATCGAGCCTGAAGCAGAATTGTGGTATAAATTGTGGAAAGACAAGGGGATTCCAAATGAAGAGTTAGAGAAAATGGATTTTACCGACACGCTTAAAGAGGCAAATACTTTCTTCCCCGCCACAAAGAGGGCCATACTTATTTTACTGGCGCAACCATGCACCACGGCCAATATAGAACGGTCTTTTTCCACCTTACGGCGAGTAAAAACGTGGTTGCGGTCTACAATGTCAGAAAATCGTCTGAACGGCCTATGTATGTTAAGCGTACATAGGAAAATGGTAGAAGGAAAGAAAGGCGAAGTTATTGAAAAAGTTTTAAATAGATTTTGTGAACAACCACGCAAGTTACTGTTTAAGTAATTAAAACTATTCTGTTTCTGGTTAAAATTCGTTTTTTTATTGTTACACTTGCTGACCCGGCGGACGTCGTCGTCCTGCCCAGTAATCAATCTTACACCTACCCTAACTAAACTAAACCTACCCTACCCCTATCTATGTATGTGTTATTCTGAGTCTTCAGCTACCTACATAACAAATTTCATCGTAATGTGTTCAGTAGCTTTTGCTTGAAAGAGGTAACAAACATGCATCCGTCCACACACACTCACAAACTTTCACCTTTATACCTAATGTATGAAAACATAAATTCAGTTTCTCTATGATTTTCTCAACCTGCCCCCCCCTGTACAAAATCCTGGCTACGCCCTTGTTCCATAGTACAAGCTCTGCTTAGTTTGGGATCAGATGACCGTGTGTGAAAAATGTCCTAGGTTATTATTATTATTTCAAAAAAACCTTTTATATTTGCAAAATAGTTGGGCAAACGTCATCTAAAACTATTCCAAATTTCAAGTTGATAGCATTAGTAGTTCTTGAGATATCCAGCTGTGACAGACAGACTGTGTCGCACCTTACGGGTTCCTTTTTACCATTTTGGTACTTACGGAAGTGTCATAAAGTGCAGTTGCATAAACAACATCAAGAATGTGAGTATACTACAGTAAAGTCCACCCCTGGTTGTACCTTCGGGAAAAACAGGCGTAATATTATGAAAATTTTGAATAAGACATGGTTTTTGATTGATTAGAATTGATTATTTTGGAGGCCCTTTCGCCAACGTCCATACTACGTTGAATACACCGGTTCTCGTCCGATCACCGAAGTTAAGCAACATCGGGCGCGGTCAGTACTTGGATGGGTGACCGCCTGGGAACACCGCGTGACGTTGGCTTTTACTTTTGCCATCATCGAACCGGTTTTGATGAAAACTTGCAGTGATTACTCCAGCTATTGAGAACTTCATTATTGAAAAACAGTTTTTTTGCCTTTGCTTTCGAGCCATCTTTTCCCAAAAGATTTTTGGTGTGGAATAAATTTCCGCTTCCGTTAATTTGTTAGGTCAATGAATGAGTTTATAGAACTTTTGTTGGGACGTGATTTAGGTTCTATGAAATTAAATGTTCATTTAGTGGTACACATGAGTTTAATAAAATGATATTAAAATTAACACGGTACAATGACTGATTGTATGACAATTATGAAATGACGCGAATGACGCGGTAGGTAACGACAGTGTTGCGTGTTGTCGTGACGTCGACTGACGACTGTTGACTGTTTGACAATTATGAAATGACGCGAATGACGCGGTAGGTAACGACAGTGTTGTCGTGACGTCGACTGACGACTGTTGACTGTCGACTGTGTGTTGAACTTCGCAGACATGAGAAGTTATAGGCACTTAAGCGCATGTGTGTGCATGTGTGGTTCCATACCACTACATGTCCTCCCCCCTTTGATGAAGACAATTTATTAAAAGGGTAAACAAAAATAATTGTCAAAGAACATGAGCAAAGTGTAGGTAAAACATTGCAAATACCTATAAAATGGTTTAGTGTAAAAGTTTATACCTAACTTAAATGAAACAATTAGACACTATGCTAACATGAGGCATTTAGAATGTATATAAAAACAAAACTACACAAGTGGATGCTTAAACTAGAGAAAGACAGGTCATAAATTGACAACAACTTAATACAAAAAGGTTTTTAACTTAACTAAGTGGTAACGATAACATAAAAATAATGACGTTATAAGTTGACATAATTAGTGTGAGAACGCCACAGAATTGTTTGTTTTGTTGGTCTATTTTAAAAACACAGAATACTTCACCGCACTTCAAATTTCACATTGACATTTTTATTGCTTTGGGACTGGCGACAAAAAATGTTTTAAATGGCAAATCTCACGGTCTTTTTCACGATGCGACCTGATCTAGTCGTGACAGATGGCTCAGATTTGTCAAGCGGTGTCGATTGGGCTCCACTTCCAACCGGTGTGTTTGCTTTTGTTTCTGGTGAAACGAAAACTTCATGTGGTGACGACTCAAGTGCAGGGCCATTAGTTATAACATAAGCAGGTTTGAGACGATCGAGAGAAATAGTAACTTTTCGAGAACCTACTTGAATGTCGTAATGTTTATTGCCTCGTTCGAGGATTTTATAAGGGCCGTCGTATGGTGGTGTTAACGAACGTTTAACTTCGTTTTTAATGAACACGTAGTCTGATTTTTCGAACTCTCCTAGAGGTGTAATTGTATGCCTTTGTACTTTACATTTCGGACATTGAATGCGACTTCTTACAAAGCTTGCAACGCCAGTATTCATGTTAGGCCAAAAATAGCGCTGCGCGATAAGGCGACGCGTAGCGGCTACCCCAGGGTTGTTAAGAGCGTGGACACTTGAAATCGCTTTTTCTCGAAACTCCGACGGTAAATAAAGTCGCGCTGATGACGTTGATGTTTCGAAACGTAAGCTCATGATTTGAGTATGGCATGCGGAACAATTTAAATTCCAAGTTAGGTTTTTGTTTTAGCATTATTAATTCCGTATCTTCGAGTTGGCTTTTGTATAATTGCTCATAATCGAAAATATCGTGTACATAATTATATCTCTTCTATTCTTGAAAGAGCATCGGCGGCGTTATTGAGCTCGCCCTTAACGCGGAAATTTCTTTAACTAAAATATTAAATTGTTGATCAGTTGATTGACTGTGGATAGCGACAGGATTTAGCGAACTGACTTCGGTTGGCCGTGCAGTCTCCATAATTTTATCAGCAATAGCTGCGACATTGTCCAACGTAACATCGCAGACAGTGACTACTGCGCGGACTGCTTGAGGCAGGCGATCTAACCACAAAATTTTGATTGTGTCCTCGGGAATTTTGTTCCTTCCGAGTTCTCGCATTTTACGAAGAAGTTGAGTGGGTCGTTGATCCCCTAGTTCGACTTTCGTAAGTAATGTATGTAATTGCTTGGACTCAGACTCTTCATATGCCGAAATTAATCTGTCTTTTACTGTTTGGTATTTACCGTTCGCGGGCGGGTTCTCGAGAATGTCACTAATTTGACCCAATTCGTCTCGACCTAACTTAGCTATAACTAGTTGGTATTTGTGTAAGTCACCTGCTTTTTGTGCACCGATTATGGCCTCGAACTGGTGGAACCATAGTCGTGGACGCGCTGCCCAGAAGTCGGCGATGCGGGAGTTGATGGTGATCGTCCCCGTCTCTGACGGCTGGTGCTGGTCTATGGTATAACACGGACCAGCTTGCTGAGGTGCGTAGACGCTGCCAGGTGCGGTGCCAGCCATGGTGGCTGTGTGCTCAGGATCGACAGTAATTTTGTAGTCAGCGGCAGCAGCAGATGTAGGGTTGGACATTTCGAAAGTTCGTAAAAGAGTTCACAGTAACAACACTAAAGATGGTCTGAGTCTGTATTAAACGCAATTGCACTCGCGGGTGCAGAACCGTATTTTTAAAATCACGTCAGGGTCACCAATATAGAACTTTTGTTGGGACGTGATTTAGGTTCTATGAAATTAAATATTCATTTAGTGGTACACATGAGTTTAATAAAATGATATTAAAATTAACACGGTACAATAACTGATTGTATGACAATTATGAAATGACGCGAATGACGCGGTAGGTAACGACAGTGTTGCGTGTTGTCGTGACGTCGACTGACGACTGTTGACTGTTTGACAATTATGAAATGACGCGAATGACGCGGTAGGTAACGACAGTGTTGTCGTGACGTCGACTGACGACTGTCGACTGTGTGTTGAACTTCGCAGACATGAGAAGTTATAGGCACTTAAGCGCATGTGTGTGCATGTGTGGTTCCATACCACTACAAGTTAACCTTTTAAGCGCTTGGCTAAATATCAGTTGCCGTGCCCCTAGCGCGCGGCTACAAATCGACAAAATAATACCTACAATAAATAAGGAGGGGTAACCATTGTATCGATAAAAAAAAGTCAAAAAGTTTTTTATGTTTTTATTTTAAATCAGCAATCTATTACACATTGCGGTTTTAATTTAGGCAGACCAGAAAATTGATCCCAATTGTCTGACGGAACAATTTTGTCATCATGTACGGTAGACAGCATGGTAACAGCTTTTTTGTCTTGCCATTTTAACGCTAAAAGAGGAGGAGATGAAAATGCTTCTATTTCTCCACGCTTAAGTTTTTTGAATTTTGGCATATGTTTCCTATTACTTTTGACGGTACCGCATGCATAAATGCCTCTTTCTTTTAAATAAAGAAAAAGTCGCGGACTAGAATACCAATTGTCGACATATAGCTCTCGATTACTATGATAATAACCTTGTATGAGTTCAGTGACTACTGATCCTGTAATACCTAAATTTGGTACCTGCTCTATTTGTGTTTGTGAACCACAGTAAACAATGAAATCAATTATAAACCCTGATTCGACATCACACAAAACAAAAAGTTTTATTCCAAATCTGTTTCGCTGTCAAATATTGTTTGATTACCAGACGACCTTTGAAAGGCACAATGCTTTCATCAATGCATAGTTTGCCCCCGGGGACCAATGTGTGTTGAAATTTTTGTCGTGCGTTGTCAATCATCATTTGAATTTTATATAATCTTGATAAATTACTTACATCCACGTGCACTTCAGAAAATGAAAGCATTGCCAGTATTGAGCAATATCTATCTCTATACATAATACTGTTAAATATGGGACTATTTAAAAGGGGGTCTACAGACCAATGTTCTTCAATAGTGATCCTTTTACTCATTGTAAAGAGCATCGTAAGGGCTAAAAAGATATAAATGTCATAAACAGTCACATCTTGCCACCTTTGCAAACAAGCGTACACCCTCAGATCCGTTTGCCTGACATAGAACTGGTGATATTCGTTAGTAAAATAACATATATTTTCTACTAAATCATTGCCACAAAAATGTTCAGTAATATCCAGGTCCGAGGAGTCGCTGCTAGGTGATATAAATTGAAATAAATTCGTCAAATTTTTCTATATCAGGTACAGGTATGTCTGACGTCCAATTAATGCCTTCATTGTCCTCATATTCCTGAAATGACAAATTAAAATTTATTACGTAGGTAGGTATATTCTTTTTTATATTCATTCGGTCAAAATTACATTTCGAAACAAATGGTAGGTAGGTAGGTAGGTATATAACTTAAAAAAAAGGATGAAACAAGAAAATAATTTAAATAGAAATCCAGAAATGCTTAGGTATTATTTTTAACTTTATTTTTTATTTAATACTTTTCCGTTTCCCAATCGGGCATATACACTAGCCGTGCACATAATATTTTGACTTAAACAATATGACATCCTACTAATCGCTGAATGGCAACGCCGGAGCTCAGTAAGAGACAACGCCATATGGAACTCCGTTCGTTAAAAAGAGACAAACGCGAGTGCGAGTGCCTGGCCGACTTGGTAGGTACTGTCACAGTACCTTATTAATGGTAAGGACAACATACAACACGGTTCCGAACAATCAATAGGATATGTAGATAAGTAGGTAATATAATAACAGAATTACATCACAATATTTAAAATACTATTTCGATTCATCAAGGAGTTACCTAAACCCAACGGAAGTCTTATTTATACCTACTGAATAATGTGCAACGAACATAAGAAGAAATTGAAATATGTACTTACCTCGTCATCACTTCTAAATTCTTCTGTAGATTCGAATAATAATTCCTCTTCGTCGTCACCTTCTAATATTCTTATTAATTCCTCAGTAGTCGTCATTATTGAAATGTGACCATTTTATCGACAATGCACAAATACCCACGAACAACATTAATGGAACTTTCCATTCGTTTGATCCGCTTGTGACGTAAGCAGCAGTCGTATTAATGCGACAGCCGCGCTAGACTAACTAGAGAAATATGTTGCAAGCATATGCGTCTAGGGATGGGAACTAACGTCAAATTTTGGCATTATACAAAGATCCTGAGGGATATTTTTCTTTAGAATAATAAGGAAAAGAATTAATAACACAAGGCAATATGTTAAATTTAACTTTATTTCGTATGACACCGTTTATTTTTTGCTCAATGATGCATTATACCTGATTATTTAACTGTTTGTTATTTCGTTTTTAAAATGCGTATTGCATTGTATCCCATCCCTATGGTCATATTTATGCGACGCGCGCGATAGACACCGAAGAAAAGTCCAAGCTGCCAATTACTTATTTTTGTTTAAGTTTTTTCAATGCTTAGAGCTATGAAACATAATTTTAAGTAATTGTTGTAAATAATAGCTCTATTTAATAATAGTTTCAGTTGTACCATGCAGTTAATAGCAATAAAATAGAACGAAAAAATCATGCATGTTCTCTGTCGCAGAAATACGACACGAGCGGTAGAGACACGGAAATATGTGTCGCATATATGCGACACAAGCGGTTAAAAGGTTAAATAAAGTGTATTATTTACATTACTATGAATAAAACACACACAAAATTGATGTTTCTTTTATTCGCTGTCAAAATTCCGTAGATTCAAACAAAAAAGTGAAGAGTTAATAAACACCATATTATTAAAAGTGGCTATAGGAACATTTGTACAGACGCCAGCAGGTCAACCTACCCGAAACTGTCAGATTTTCCCAATCAACCTTGAACCTAATGCTTCGGTAATAAAGTCGAAAATCTATTAAAGAAATCTGACAGATTGTAGTAGCTTGATGTGCTGGCGTCTGTACATTTTCATTAAAAAAAAACCAAAGCTATTTATTCTTTATGTTTATAGGATCGGCGGTTACAGTCGATGAATGTTTTTTTATCTCGAATTGACCACTTCCTCTGGTTATTGAATCCAGTCTTGTCAAACCTCAAAGTGATTTCATTGATTGTTGTTATTTCGATCAACTAAGGGCGATAATACACATGCTTGTAACTTGCACAAAAGTATACCAGTAGCTTGCATGCCGTATACCATTAACAACTTCCGATTGGCGAATGTCACAATGCTATGACATGCCAGCTATGCACTATGCAAGTGGTGGTGTATTCCCGCCCTAATGCCAGTAGTAGTAAACATGAGATTTGACGAGTAATTTTGTATCGTTGTATCGTCGACATCATAAAAAATGTTAGGGGTGCTACACACAATATGTTCGGGTCAGCATGATTCGACACAGGTTGGCGACAAAATGGAACTCGGGCATATTTTCCGCCCGGCTGTATCGAATCATATCGACTCTGAACAATTGTGTAGCACGCCATAGGCGGCGTTCATTAATTACGTGAGGTATTTAGAAGGAGAGGGAGGGGAGTCGAGCCAAATCTCACGCGGCTCTCGGCAAATATCATGTAATTTGTATTTTCCGCAAAAAACACTATAAAATTGCAAGAAAACTTAAAAAATACATAATTAAGCAAATTCTGATTTAAATAAATCATCCAACGGAATCAAACACAGATTAACGTATTTACAATACGCATTTTGAAAAATCTCACGTGAGATTAGAGTGTCGACCAAATCTCACCAAGGAGGAGTCGCTTCACGTAATTAATGGGCGCCCGCTTACAGGCTGATGATGTCTTCAAAACAAGACGCATGTGCGTTATGTTTGAATTGGCTTGCGAGACCGCTTTTTTTATAGACCAGTGATTTTTATCTCACGTATTATAAGCAATGCGGTGGTCAACTATATAATTTTAGTCATTCATGATTTAAATTGAGCTTAGTCACCAGCCAAAAGAAACGGGAGAACGAACGATCTTAACCAGTCTTGACAACCTGGCCCATAATATTGCAGTTTTTGAACAGTCTTGATAAATAAAAACGTCTATTATTACATGATAACACATTTCAGACTTCGCTAGACAAAAAATAGTAGTATATCACCATAATAGAATTTATTGCAGAGTTAGCAAAACAGCTGCATCCTTTTCTCTTCCAAATGCCTTATTCGATTTGAAATAAGATTAGACATTTAAACAATCCTTCTTTACAGTCCATTCAACCGATTTTGACTTCGATTGCGTTGGTGGCAGGACAAATGGCAGCTGCAGTAAACAGTTGGTATTATAACCACGTTTTTGCTTTTTAACGCCACCCTTGTGCCTACGGAATAAAAGTCAAAATAGATTGAACGGACTGTAAAAAGATTTAGTTTCTTATTTCAAATGGAGTATACATACGTACATAAATTCATGCCTTCCCATGGTGGTAGGCTGAAACTACAGAACGCCATCCGCTACGATTGTTACATACGTTTTGCTTTTTTACAAATACATATATATATATATATATACATACAAAATTGTAGTACATAAAAGACTGTTGTACTTTTTTAGAATTGAAATATTACAGATTTTTGTACCTACCGTTTCCTTATCAAATAAGGTAAGTATGTGAGAAAAAATCACTGCAGCTATTTTGGTAATGTAACCGCCAATCTTTACAATGCTAACAGCAACAGAATTAAATAATCATTAACTATTTACACATTAAATAATTACACTTACAAGTTCATAAATGGTAAATTAAAGTAACTTATTATTAAAAACGAATCGATGAAAAAAATATGCTATTTACAATTAAACAGTAACGCCTGATGTTTAACACTAGACTTTATTGATAGAAATATTACAACATAATAACTGTAACAATTTGCAGTCAAATAAGTATTACTTAATAAAAAAGAAACGGAAAAATCAAAGCTTTTCCGTTCCTCCAAGATTAATCGGCCTTTGTATATCCCTATATACAACGGCCGATTATTCTTTTCAGAGTTCCCAAAAGTCATCCTCATTCTCCTGCCCTTATCCCAATTTATTTGGGGTCGGCGCAACATGTCCTCTTTCTTCCATACTTCTCTATTAGTCCTCATCTCGGTTTCTAGCCATATCATCTTTCACACAGTCAATCCATCGTTCCAAAAGTATGAGATGAAAATAACAAATAGATCTGAAAACTTATGTGGCATCAGCAATTTAATAATGTTATTCAAACAATAATTGTTGAAAACACGTTAACGAATTTAATCTGAACTGCGTTTGTTTACATTTTAATCACATACTTTTTGAACAGCTCTTATAGCTATAGTTTTTGGCATATCCAGAAAATAAACTGAACACAATATTGTAACTGAATAATAATTAACACATGTTTGCCGTGTGGCTGGATATAATTATGTAATTACAATGGGGTTCTGGGAGTATTTTTTAAATTCGTTTTTAAACTAGCAGTGCAATTTAAGTGCGTTATTCGAGTCGGGGTATCGACCAAAGTAGAGTGCAGTCTTTGAACGACCAAAAATAAACTTAAATATAAAATTTATCAATAATTGATAAAACGAAACTCAAAACAATTACATTTTATTTATTTACTTTTGATGTTGACAGCTCATCGAAATATTATAACCTCAAATTGTATACCAGTGTAAATAGCGTTGGAAGAAATTATTAACCTACGAAAAAATGAGGAGGTTCTCAATTCGACGCGTAATTTTTTTTGAATTAGAGAGCTCAGAACACATTTTGGCCTGTGATTGTTTGAAGGCGATCATTATTACAGAATTTTGGCATGCACTCTAAAATTAAATCTACAAAGGTATTATTAAAAGTATTGGCTTTAGAAAAAACGTAGTCCAAATTGTCTTTAAGCTGCAGCGAGGTAAAATACAGAGTGGATTGCATTGGCAAGCTAAGGGCGTATTTGTACCCAAGAATATAAATAAGTTTTAGTATGTTGTGTTCGAAATATAAATCTTCTATTACAAATTTAAACAAAAATGAATCCTTGTTTACCTTGGTAACGCTATAACTTGAAAACGGCTGGACAAAGGCTAGCTTTGGTTTTAAAATATTTGTAACAGTTCGAATTAGGTTCTTACGGAATCCCCGGACACGGTTGCTTCGGGAGGTTCCTGTTCCGGATAAGGCGGGAGGAAACGCCCGGGTGTTACCACTGTGTGGATCGCCCGGAGGACACGGTGGAGCATACGGTGGAGGTCTGCCCGGCTTGGGCAGAGCACCGCCGCGTCCTCGCGGAGGCGGCGATCTCTCCCGTACAGGCCATGGTACGGAGGGAGAGTGCATGGGAAGCCGTCAGCTCCTTCTGCGAAGCAGTAATGCTCGCGAAGGAGGAGGCTGAACGCGTGAGGGAGAGGCAATCTTTGCGCCCTCACGCCCCTAGTCGCCGAATCGATAGCCGATTCCCGGCCACCGTAGGCGCGGGCTTGCGGATGGCGAGCAATGGGTAGCTCGCCGTCCGGTAAGCACCAGGCCCAAGTCGACGGCGCGTTGTGTTCCACGCGCGCCTCAAAGAGATGTCAGCACTAGCTGAAGGGGTCCGCTAGGGCCGATGCCCGCCAGGGTTGCGGGTTGTTCGAAAGAGTTACCGTGGCCCTGGCACAGGCAACTGAAGGAACACGGGTGGGTTTTAGTCAGTAGAAGTCTGACACACCCTCCCGCTCCACCCAGAGCGGGAGAAGTTATTTGATGATTTCCCATCCACAAAAAAAAGGTTCTTACGGAAAGAAAAATTGGAAGTTTCCCGGAAAATTGGAAAAATCGGGAAAAACTGAACGTCATTTTTGTATGAATTATTGAAATTTGGACAAGACAACGGCTGTCAGGTCAGCTAGTAAATAAATAAAAATGAAATGTTGTTTGTTGGTAAATGCATCACTTGAGCTGGTCCGATTTGGCTATTTTTTGTTTTAAAATTTTCGTATTCTGGAATAACTGAACATCCTTCTTATATGTGATTTTCGTATGAATTATTGAAAAGATGTATTTTTATTATTTTTAACACGTTCTGTGCGGCCGACACGTATGTGCGATTTTCGAACCTTCACCAAGTGCTACCGTCGCATATGCGTGTCCATACAATTTATGTACTTCCTTCGAATGCGGCGCGCCGCACCTGTGGGTTTTTTGTGGGTTTTTTGTAGCAGTGAATGTGTTAACCGACGAAAAAAGGAGGAGGTTCTCAAGTCAACACGTATATTTTTATTAGAATTTGTTCATATTCACGAGTTCTTTCATCCCCGGCAAGAATGCAGATTTTTATGGGTAAATACCAAAATAATTACTGTAAAAAATAGCATACATACTTATAAATACCAACGATACATGGAGTGTATTAAGAAAAATAGTAATTTGATTTAAATGTATTAAAATAATCACGACAAAGCTTTAGAAATGCGACGTTGCCAGCCCGCGCGGAATAAACGCTCTTATCTTAAGCTTTTACAGTTTTTATAATATTGTTTGCATTATTTGCCAACACATTTTTTTTGAGTTAAAAATAAATATATTGTCATCATCCCTATTTGAGTGTTTAGGGAAAATGGGGACAATGTACCCAAGAGTTTGGACTTAAGTACGGGAGAATGTTTGAAATTCGTGAAGCTGTATAATACTATTTGGCAACGGCAACAAATTATTTTTCGATATAATAGTAGTACATTTAATTCGCGAATCCCGAGTTGCTTCCATACTAAAAGTCCTTAATAGTCTTATTTCAACCTTTATTAGACTTAGTTATAAAAATAAGATACCGGTAGGACAATTTGGACTAGATTTAAATTAAAAACAGATAAATATGAAGCTACATCCCTATATTTTATACAAGGACTAACAGTTCTCAGTACTGATTCCACGGCACATTATCTATAGAATGTTTCTTTAGTTTGTGCTTCTTCAAATATTTCGAGTCTATGAAAGCCTCTCCACAAATGGAGCACACATACGGGCGCTCCCCAGTATGGGTTCTGAGATGAACAACTAAATTCCCTTTGAGGGCAAAAAACTTCATACAAACTGAGCATCCAAACTTCTTTTCCCGTGTATGAGTAAGCTGATGAGTCCGTAAATGTGTTTTTGTTTTAAAACGTAAAGAACACAGCTGGCACGGGAAAGGCCTCTCATTTGTATGTACTCGCTCATGCATCAAAAGCATAGCTTGACTCGAACACCCTTTGCCACAAATACTGCATTCAAACCTTTTTACATTCTTCACTTTCATGTTTTTGTGAGTCAGTATGTGAGTTTGCATGTCTTTCTTAGATGGTAGTACTTCACCGCACTCTGAACATAACAATTCTGTTGGATCAACAATGTGTGTGCTCTCAATATGTTGCTCTAATGCAGACTCCATTGAAAACATCTTCTTGCATAGCGAGCAAGCATAACCAAGCAGTTTACCAAGATTTGTAGTAATTTCTTGCTTAACAGTCTTCATTAATTCTTCTTTGACCTTAATCACTTTAGATTTTGAGCAGTCATCAGATTCTTTGTGACTGGTCAATGCAGCCTTATTCTCAAATGATTGGTCACATTGGTTGCATGAAAATGGATTCATATGCGTTAATCTATGTGTTTGCATTGTGATTTTCTGGTGGAATCTCTTGAAACAGATGTCACATTCGAATTCTCTGATGCCGCTGTGAATCATCATGTGACGTTTCAAGTTGTTTGGATTAGCAAATGTCTTGAAACAAATATTGCAGCGAGGTTTGATGTTGTTGTGACCATATTTGATGTGTTGCGTCAAAGCATTGCGTCTGATAAGCTGGTTACAGAATGGACAAGTGATTAGCAGCCCTGTACTGCTATGAAGTAACATGTGTCCAGTAAGAATTTCTGCAGACTCAAAGCCTTTACCGCACAAGTTACACAAATGTTCCCCAGCAGGATTGTGTTTGTACTGATGCTTCTCATAATCGGCCAAGTCTTCGAACTGTTCTCCACAATCACATAAGAATGTCCCATCCTCTTGTTGGAGTACTGTAGCTATTTGGCTATCATCCGCGTATTCTATAACTAATTCTGAACCATCGTATTTCAGGATTTGGAACTGGGAGGAGTCATCACCTTCACAGAAAATCACTTCTTGGGACAATGCGTCTCCATCTTCATCTTCGTTTGTGACCAGTTGAGAATCAGTCAAGTATTGGATCCTGTCGTTTCTTTTTAACAGGATAGTGCCATCAGAGTCAGTTGTAGTCAATATTTTGATGAAGTTTTTAGAACTAGGCAGCTCATTGATAACACCAGAAGTAATAGTTTCAATGGTTTCATCGTTTTGCGCCTCTTCCATTTCTGCAAAATTTTGGTCATGAGACAAACTGTCCTGGGTTTCATCTATGTTCATGGCTCCATCTAAATCGTCAGCATCCTGGCCCTCTTCCTCATTTTCTAAAATAGTAGCTGGTACATTAGCTGAGACTTTGGTGTTGGACATGAGGAATGATTCTATTGAGTCTTCAAACTGACTCTGAGAGCTTGGAGTTGGTTCTTGTGTGTAAGTAGTTGTAGTCTCCTCAGTAGTAGCAATATCTTCATATTCTTCTTGCTTAATGTTTGTCACTTCTATTGTTTCTTCCTTATTTTTATCTTTGGGGTCATCAATAACCAAGACATAATAGTAATCATCATCGCTATCAGTTGGCTCTTGTTTAATGATAGCCTCCAGCTGTTTCATGGGGTCATTCCCAATATCGTCGTCATCACCGCTAGGGTCATATTTAGAGAGATTATCACTTTTAGATATATCTAATACAGTGTTGAGCTGTAGACGTAATTCATTATCCATTTTGATGCACTGTTTTCGAAACTGGTATGCAGAGTTCATGATAGCATAACAATCTGTGCACAGCTTCTGCGGTAGACCATCGTCTTCCTTGACCTGGAATTGAAAAGATTATTACTTAAAGATGAGCATATGGATTTACTAATAGAGTTGATTGATGATAATTGTCTTTCACAGCAGACTATTTCAACTCCGACAGATATTCTGAACTGATACAGGTGGGATGATTCTTAATGGAGAAACATCTAATGGCCTAATGACGTGTGCAAGACCAACCATCTAATTATGGTTGTAATTATAGCCAACCGCAGATTAAAGCAAGGAGAAAATAAAGTTTTTCACTAAAACAGAAGTCTATTAAGATTAAGATTGGGAGCAATGAATAAATTATATTATTTTATTCAAGAATCTGTAAAATCTGGATATGTCTGTAGAACAGGGGTTAGGAATAGGTGTATGCCCAGCAATGGGACACTAGGAAACAACGAATTGGAACCATGGAACTAACTTCTGACGTATCATGGTGCCTAAGTGATTAGTTAAGTAAAATATTTGGAATTTTAAGTATCTATAATTTACCTCTTCTTGCACTACAGGTACAATTGTTCTCAATCATTATTTAGAACAAGTTGTGACTACGAAGAAATTTCCCATTTCTCTTCCGCTATATGGCGCTCCTGTGCACAATTTCATGTTTCTAGACCCAGCGGTATCGGCTGTGCGTAGTGTGTCAGTGAATCAATGAATATAACATTCTTATTAAGTAGATACCAGGATACAGGTACCACAAAAATTGATAACACCATAAATGTCAGTTAAGTGTCCATGCAAAAGTGATAGTCGCATATTACAGTCCTTCTTGATAACCCTTCTTACTGCGCACGTCAATAAAATAAATAGGGCTTCGAGTGGCGCGTCGATTGATCGAACTAATGGCCCTCAGGTAGTTGGACTATACGTAGTCGGGCCATAAGTTCTGTCACATAGGTAAAATTTCGTATTTAGAATGCAAGCCGAGGAAAATGTTATGGGCAATCGAAATTTGAATATTTAAAGAAAATAAAAACAAAGGGATTCTGGAATTTTGTTAATTTCCTAAAATGGAGTGGACGCGCAAAGAAGACAGATTTGCATCGTTGCGGTCACGCGCCAACTGAGATTTTCAAACTGATGAATAATTTGAAAATTCCACAGAGATTTATTTATCGTACAAACAAACGATTCAGGGAAGATTCAAGATTTGAAGATAAACAAAGGAGCGGTCGACCTCGTATTGTTCCGACTCCAGCGGTCATCGAAGCAGTGAAGGCGCGAATCCAACGAAATCCTGTCCGCAAGCAAAAAATGTTGGCACTGCAGATGGGACTAAGCAGAACTACTGTTAAAAGGGTGTTAAATGAAGACCTAGGACTGCATGCTAATAGACAAAAAACAGCACATCTTCTTAACGCACGGCTGAAGAAAATCAGACACGAAAGAAGCCGGGTTTTGTTAAGGCGGTACGCAGGAAAAAAATACCGCGAAATATTTTTTCAGACGATAAAATTTTTAATGTTGAGGAGAGTTTCAACTAACAAAATGATAAAATGTATGCACATTCTAGTGAAGAAGCGAGCAGACGTTGTGCCACGTGTTCAGCGTGGTCATCACCCTTCGGCGTTCATGGTTTGGCTTGGGGTGTCTTATTTGGGTCCAACGGACGTGTTTTTTTGTGAAAAAGGAGTGAAAACCAGTGCCCTTGTATATCAAAACACAGTCCTAACAAACATTGTGGAACCTCTTTCACAAACAATGTTCGAAATCAAACACTGGGTATTCCAGCAGGATTCTGCGCCGGCTCATAAGGCGAAAAGTACCCAAAACTGGCTCACGACCCGTTGAATCAACTTTACCAGGCATGAGGATTGGCCCTCATCCAGTCCTGACTTGAATCCCTTGGATTACAAAATATGGCAGCACTTAGAGGAGAAGGTCAGGTCTGCGCTAAACCCTATCGCAACTTGGAGTCACTTAAAGCATCCCTGATTAAAGCAGTCGCCGATATTGACATGAACGTCGTGCGTGCTTCGATTGATGACTGGCCTTGCAGATTGAAGGCTTTTATCGAAGCAAGAGGAGGACATTTCGAATAATTTTAATGTGGTGTAAATCTGTATTTTATACCCTTTCATTTGATGTATAATTATGTAAATGGTTGTAGTGCGTAAGTCATTGTGTCAGTTATTTAACTTTCCATATGTGACAAAACTTATGACCAGACTACGTATTTATATGCAAGTTAATTTTTTTTAAATGTTATTTATCTCAAATACAAATTGTAAAAGGCTCGCTCAGCAAAACGAAACTGGCGAAATTTGAGTTTACACCTGTGCCTAAGGGTGCCTGTCCACAGAACCGGAGCGAGGCTGCGGAGCGGAGAAACGGAGAAGTATTAACCAATAGGATCCCGGCTTCCTGGAGCGGAACGGAGATTTATGCAATCCTATTGGTCAATATTTCTCAGTTTCTCCGCTCCGCAGCCTCACTCCGCTTCTGTGGACAGGCACCCATAAGATTGAATAAATCTCCGTTCCGCTCTAGGAGCCAGGATCCTGTTGGTTAATATTTCTCCGCTCCGCAGCCTCGCTCCGCTTCAGGGACAGGCACCCTAACCCTTTCGGAAACACAGGCGTAATCTTTGTGTTGTTATTTTTCCCAAACGAAAAAAAAATCAATAAATCTGCTTCGCCTTTTCACAACTACGTTGGGGTCGGCTTCCAGTCTAATCAGTTAACAGTATTTAACATGGAGTGATTGCCTCTAAAACCCAGTTACTGAGTAACACGATACCACTTGGTAAGATTGGTTTTCTTAGTCTGATTTGTCCAATTGAAAAACATGATCTAAAAATTAAATTGACACAACATTCTTACTAAGTTGTTACCTAGTTTACAGCTGCGACCTCCAATAATGATTATTTTCCAATATTCCTAGGAATTTGATTAAATATGCAACTAACTACATTCGACTATTAAGCTCAGTGGTTAAGCTTATTGATTGATACAACTATGTCATTGCAGAAACTAAGAATGTTCAGAAGTCCTACTTCCCACTTTTAAAATTCAAACTAGGCACAAATCGACCGTCCCTATTAATAATGTCGGTTCTGCAGGGAGACTACTGTTTAGTTCCTACTGAACAGTGGTCTTTTTCGCAGAACTGACATTGTTAATATCATAAAGATTCTTTTTTATCGTTGGGGCAAACTTTGAAGTGCCCTCAGTTCAAAGGTAGTTTTGACAGTGAAGAATTCTTTTTGAATTGTAATTTGATTTATGTAAAAACGTATATCCGACATTGTTAATAGGGACGGTCGAAATATGGCAGGCATATAGGCAGGTTGGTTATTTAGTTACCTTTTTTTTTTGTGGGTGGGAAATCATCTACGCACAACGAAGGGTTCCGTAGTTGGGATGAATTTATCAGAACAAACTTAACATTGTAGTTGAAAAACATGTTCTTCCATACATTAAAACTGCAAATGTAAGTTTGTATGCACAATATTGAGAGATTTACCATGTAATTTTAAGACCATAGACTTCATATAAGTTTTCCTGTAATCTATAGGTATAGAACTATTTTATGTATTTTTTTTAAATTTTAGGCTCAGTAGTTTCTCAGATAAGGGCAGGTGGGATGTTCAATTTTCGTCTATTTTCTTCAATAACTTAAAATGTTACACGTCCATGTTTGGATCACAGAAATTCATATGTGTACCAAATTTCAACTCAATTGGTCTATTAGATCCGGAGCAAATTAGCTATGACAGACCGACAGACAGACACACAAGCGATTCTATAAGGGTTCCATTTTTCCTTTTGAGATATGGAATCCTAAAAAAGTAAATACGGTACGTACCTATAAGAGACAGGTAGCAAATGCGTAGTATGGTCATAGGTAGTGTTGGGTTAATAGCCGGATGCTTTGAGTTATTATCGATTATAATCCATAAGTGTCCATTAATAGCCTTGTAATGGATGATAACCCTGCTATTAATGTATTGTTAAAAAAATAAATGCAATTTTTTTGTTTTATTGTGAAATCTGTAGGTGTGAACATAAATAGGGTGTGTGTACGCAGTGTGATTCAATGTATTGTTATTCTTTTTATTTATTTTCACTTTTGGATGTGAAAAACACATTTTTTGGGAAATTCAGTTTTGTTAATTTAGAGATCCAATACTATAAAAACCATAATTACTATTGACACATCGCTTTGTGATTTAACCATCTACCATCATCTGAATGAGCAGGAAAAATAACTTATATATCACACAACTGGAATTTGGAAAACAGACCGTCAAGTATAGATACGGAAAGTGATTTTCACATGGATTCGGAACCTTTCTCTCCAACATCAGAAATCGATGAAATATCCTGTGACTGTAATAAGCCTGTACTTCTTAATACACCAGAAATAGATCCATTAGCGTCCGATCCAATCGATGTACCAAACTTAGGAGATTTTGAAGAATCCAGTGTTTCTAGTAGTAATTAGGCTGAAAATTATTTTTGAGCAACAAACAAAAAAAAAAAAAATACAACTAAAAACGAAAATAAAAAATCCCAAAAAAATATCCTAAATAAATGACTGATTAAGAAAAAAAAAAAAACTAAGTACATAAAAAATCTAATTATAAAAAATCAATGTAAATAGCTGATTGAAAATTTTTAAATGGGCCAGATTAGTTTTAAATTGCACATTTATTTACTACAAAGAAAGAAGATGACAATGAAGTCTAATCTGACAGTCCTAAGCCTGAAAACCATGAAGGGAAATTTTCAATCACTAAAATAACATTAACAGCAGGGTTATCATCCATAATTGCTATTAATGGCTACTAACTGCTTTTAATCGATTATTAGCCAAATGATATTAAGCGGATTATTATCATTGCCCAACACTAGTCATAGGGAAATTCAGCTGCATCCAGTCGGCTGGAAGCCGACCCTAACATAGTTGGGAAGACTAGGCAGATTGACTGGGCTTCTTAGGGGAAAGTTGTTCAAAATGGCAGGTAGAATAACCCTATTTACGATAGCGGGAAATCACCAGCCTCTATAATTTGCAAGAGTAAAATATGCATGTAATAATCAAGAAAAGAATTTAATAAACCGTGTTATGTAACTGAGTGCAGTGATAATATTTTTAACCCACTTCAAAAAAGGAGGTTCTGTATTCAACCCATATGCATGTATGTTTGTAAGGCTGTAAGTACTGCTTTTGAAGTTTTTACTAATCATAAGAAATAATGGAATTTGATATGATGTCTGCTGGTTTGTTCGTTGTTTTAACATAATTTTCTCCCAAATACGAAGCCTATTTATACTTACCCAATACATTATGTTTTTAACAATTTAAAATGATCAAAGTAAATTTTGTTTACATTTGCAATATTGTTAACTTTCATTTTAGGATATTTAGTGTAGATAGCTTCTCCAATAAAACAATGGGTGGAGACTAATAGAGAAGTATAGAAGAAAGATACATGTTGCACCAACCCTAATTAAATTGGAATAAAGACAGGAGAATGATAACGAGCTTCTGTCATTTAATTTTAACAAAAAAATAATTCTTTTACTAAATTGCAATGTTTTAAACCTATTTGATATTTGTACACCGTTAACGACAAGACATAGAGATTTTTATTTACAACACCCAATTTTAGGGTTCCATACCCGAAAGGTGCCAAACGGAACCCTATTATTAAGTCTCCACTATCCATCTGTCCATCAGTGGGCTGTAACTCATGAACTGTACTAGGTAAACAGTTAAAATTTTTACAAGATTGTGTATTTCTATTGCAGCTATAACAAAAATAATATAAAGTTCAAAATTAAAGGGCATACAATAAACTTTATGGGGTGTCATTGTCTAAAACCCACCAAGTAGAGTACAAATATAATTTTTATTTTGTTTTTTAGACCATTTTTGTAAGAGCTGTATCACAACAACTAAACAGGTTGGGAATTTGAAACATGTGTATCTCATGATGATGATAAACTGTATTTAATCAACAAATACTAAAAACGCCTATTCATAAGGTATTTTTTTTAAATGTGGGAGCTTTTCTGCAACTGCAAAATAACTTTGTAATTCACAGTACCATTATGAAATACAAAGTTATCTTTAAAGTTGTTAAAATTCAAGATGAAAAATATTGTTTGTTTAGTATTAAATATTTCTATTATGAGTAATAATTACATGCTGTTTATTATAACTAGTTCTTCGTTATCAGCGATGCTTTTGCCGCCTTTATACCCTAGCGTTCTATAAAAGAAAATTGTCCGAAATCTTCAAAGCAAAATCAACCTACTGACTCTATTAAGCAAATACAATAACGTTGAAAATCGCTTGCAAACAATGCATTTTCGCGGCGAATCTAAACATGAAGTGAGGTTATGTTCCATGTCAATAATTAATAAACTGACATACTTACATGACATTATAGTGATAATAACTCAGAATATACATAATTTATCCTAAAGCAGAGTATGATAAGATAAATTTTACGTACCTCAATTGTAGTTACTTCATGAAACTTCTCAGTTACATTCTGTTCCGAATCTAGGAGTGACACTTCGGAATTGGCAGACAAACAACAGCGGCAGAGATCGGACCACGTATCCATTTCAATAGACGCGCATTATTATCCAACCAGTAACACCTGGAAAAATTAATATAAACACTATAAAAATGCATTGTTTTGACAGTTAGTAATCAGAGACCACAATACAATAATAAGGTATCCAAAGAGTAAAAATTATCTACGGATACGGACCATGCCCATAAAGACGATCTACTATTCGAAATTATAGACAAGAGACGAGCGTACAAAATGGAGGCAACTGCGCAACGGACGCGGCGTCACAGCACAGAGATAATGATTTTGACTGTCATGGTGGCACCACTGACATCTTTTAACGACGTTCCGGTCAACACTACTTTATTTTAATTTAGTCTTTATCAATAACATGCTTAATAAATACCTTGATTTCAAATTCTGATTTGATTAAAACAATATTTTTGATTTTTACTGCACTAACTATTAATATTAGGTACTAAACTTTTAGGATGAAAGTTATTTTCCCGTAAATTGGTTATGAACTCATGTTAAATGAGAAAAAAAAACAATCCAGTTAATGTCAGGCATTTTTATTAATATTTTACTGCTAATTTCTATTTGTTCTGTAAATAATTTGCTTCAATGTTTTATTGTCCAGTAATATTAATGATGAGCATAGACAATATTAAAAAAAAATCTGCACTGATATAGTGACAGACAGTTTTGACCCACAGATTTGAGATTATAGTAGACAAAGAACTAAAGAAAACGACAGATGGCAATGCTTGGCCCACAGAGTACTTTTTACATAGAGGCAAAGCATTGTGGCAAATGCCCTCAGTCTCCTGGGTACATTACCATTCGACAGCGATGCGGAGGAATTTTACGACGCCATATTTTAGTTTTTTAATAGTTTTATGTTAGGTTATTATATTTTTAACTTAATTATTTATAACCATGTAATGAAATAAATCAAGAAAACGGAATATTTTATTACATTTGTGACAAAATGTTGATTTATGAACACTATAGGCATTATTATGCATTTTTATATACTAATTTTTCACTTGGACTAGACCATCGTGTGACCTGGATTGGTTAAGGGGAAGCTCCAGGTAGCCCGCAAAATTCAAACTTATGTTTTTTGTTGCAATTGAGGTCGATTTCAAGCCGAGGTTGATTAAAGTATGATTCGCGACCGTAACATATATGTATTTACAAAATTATAATCATTAGGTACAATCAGTAACACAACTCTTTTAGTATATTCCTAAATGTCAAGATTTCAAGTACCTAATAGTCATTCATTCAGATTATATGAACTTACTGTTGTATTGATGATTTTCATGATTATAATTCTATAAATACAGATTTATTAGGGTCTCGAATCATATTCAGATCAACATATAACCTGATCTTGATCTGCAAATTGCAAAAAAAAACATAAGAAAATTTCGTGGGCTACCTGGAGCTTTCGCCTTCATGACCTTCATTTTACACCACAGTCAATATACTGGTGATAACGTTATAATCATCAGGGACCCAACCCCTACCTTTAACCTCTTTTACCCCTCTCCTCCTGCCAAACGATACCTACTAAAATCAAGCCGTCTTTCAGAGGGAGAATAGGGAATATTACGGAAAATTGAGACAGCGATGGCACCACTTTGACGAGGGGTAAACAAAGCAAACTGTCAAAGATACGCGGCAAAGATTTTGGACATTTTTCAAAATTGTTTCAGTTTTATTAATGATTAAACGAACTTACCTTAAGTGTAGTTCGATCATAATTATACGAAGGCTTTGTTCGAAGAGATTAGCATTTAGATTAGACATTCGGTGTCGCCATCTGCACTGTGTTTGAGAGTATTTTTTTTTCAATTCCCGCCTTCGTCTGACAGCCCCAGCGAACTTCATTTACTTCAGAGCATCTGGTTGATATTTGAATTTGAATACACTGGGGAGATGGGAGGGTGAGGTCAGATGCTAGATGCTATTCTCTTCGGACAAAGCCTTCGTATAATTATGATCGAACTTCACATAAGGTAAGTTCGTTTAATCATTATTTATGCTCGACTTTGTCCTCGTGATTAGCATAGAGATTACTGATAGATGTTGAGCGTTCAATATGAAAATGTCAATAATAATTAAAAAGTTTTGAAAAAACCGAAGATCATTTTTATTTCCTTCAATACAAAAATACAAAATTCGTAATTATCTGCTCATCAATAATAAACTAACTAAACAACTAAACCAAACCAATAATAAACTAACTAAATCACTTTGTAATCAATCAGTATTTAACATAATGCTTTTAGCAAAGAATTGTTACTCACATTAGAAAGAAATAATCTTAATATAAAATTTACCAAATGTTTTGGAATTATTGATCCAGCATGTTGTTTTTTCGGATTACGTCCAAGCTTACTCCAAGTTGGTGTGCCTTAGAAGTAGAGGCGTTTCTAGTGCTATGTGCAGTAAATATGGACACACTAGCTTTTGCCCGCGGCTTCGCTCGCGTTAATTTAGACTGATAATCAATTCACACTACTAAACACACGAAACTTTAGAAGTGTGTTAGTAACTTAAAATTTTATCTTAATTTATCTAGAAAATGACCGGTTGATATATCACCATAAATTAATTCTAAATGACATTTTAGATAATATAAATTCAATCATGATTTGAAAGACACGTGGCGCCATCTAATTATAAGAACGTTATTGTGGTTTTTCTTGGGAACAGTACTTTCGGAATAAAAGGTACCCTATGTCTATTTCCGTACACCTGACAACATATATGCAAACTTTCAGGATAATCGGTTCAGTGGTTTAAGCGTGAAAAGCTAACAAACAAACAAACAAACTTACTTTCGCATTTATAATATCAGTTAGGATTAATTCCACTACTACCTAACGTAGATTTTACCCATCTTGTCTGCGGAGTGATAGAATATAGGGTTTCTATAAAGTTAAAAACAAGATCATCTCTTTTTCTTACCTAAGGATTTTGTTATTGTAATATAAGATTGCAATGCAAGGGCAGAGCATATTTCTGGCCTTTCCCGGAAAAAGGGCAGTATTAATATTGGTTGTGATGATCCAAGAAGGGACGTTTTTATTAAATTTGGGAAATTTGAATTTCGTTATTAAATACTTCTATATTTTTTATGTTAATTTTAGAAAATATCTGCACTCTATGTGCGGTTGCCAGGACAAGTAAAGTTATTAATATCTTAGATATTTTCTCCAAATTGTCCAATTATCCAAAAAGTTAAGGACAATGGATGTGTCCTAAGTATTGTACTTACAGCGGGGTAATTGTGTAACACGCGTATCACACCTACACTCCTACAGTGACAATTGATCATATTTTCATTAATTTTGACAGTTCAGCCACGTTCATTGCGTTTTTTACGTTGCTTAGCTAATGAATTTATTAAACCTATAAAGCAATGGTTTAGAAATATCCTTCAAAATTTTCGGATTGTGATTGTAAGTGTGAAACGCAATTAGGGTGCTGCCGATCTATTCTGTAAAAATCTCACCGTGAAAACTAAGGTGAAGTGAGCTGTCAGTAGTGTCAATCCCTAGCATCAGGCGGAATGACAGCTCACTTCACCTAAGTTGTCACAGTGAGATTTTTATTTAGATTGATTTTGATATTTAATTTAAATTTACTATTTTAAACCAATCACTGTGACCTTGTTATCATTCCGCTGCCCTTATCCCAATCTATTTGGAGTCGGCGCAACATGTCCATTTTTCCTATAAGTACTTCTCTATCAATCATCATCTTGGTATTCACCCCCTTTCTAGCCATATCATCTTTCACACAGTGACCTTGTGTTTGCTTTTATTTTAATTCACTGCAAATAAAACTGCGAACCAATCAATTCTACAGCGAATCAATCGCAAACAGGCGGCTGATCAATCAATCTTTTGAGAGAGCTTCGCGTTTTCAAGCGCTATTTTGTAAGTTTTGGCGGGAATTCTGGATCGCACTTTACGCGCCATTTATGCCGACGATAATCGGCTGCGTTTACAAACAAACGTCTTTTATTTTTTTTTCCAGGAAATTGACCTCTTTCTGTTTGTTCCTTCTGTCGCCAAGCAACATCGTAGACAGTTACATTTAAAAATGATTTATAACGATTTAAACTTATAACGTATTTAAATTCATAACCATCCTTTTGAACGTCTAGTTAAGTGATATAGCTTATTACATATCATAATCATCATTTGCCCAGCCTTTCCCATCTAAATTAACTAACTATTCCAAAATTCAAGTTGATAGCATAGTTCTTGAGATATCCAGCCGTGGCAGACGGGCAGACAGACAGACCATAAGGGTAGGGTAGTCGCACCATAAGGGTTCCTTTTTACCCTAAAAATACAATGAAAAACGGGTCAAGTTTTAAACAAACTCTCGAACATCATAGTTGTTTGTTTGTTTTATATAGAGGGCTCTTGAGGCGGCAATACTTAAAATCTGGTAGGCCGTCAAACTATTTGGCAATATCCTACTTTTTAATATAATAATAATAATAATAATATGTGTTTATTTCTCACCACGAGCCAAAAAAATACAAACAATATTGTTCACTCGAAAAACAGCTAACAATTTTTGGTTGTGGATCGCTGGTGCCTGTGGTAGGTAGTAACACCTGTAATACAGGTCACCAGGTCCCCACCTGCTCACAGTTACATATTTGATAGCTTACAACTGATATCACAGCAAGTAACAAAAGTTTCAAACAATTATAGTAGTAAAAATAAATAAATTAATATCTATTTGGCTTCGCTATAGTCGGTTGAAATAGGACAAATCAGTGATGTCTTAGACCACTTCGCCTAATTGAAGTATGGAAACCTAGGAAATCCTGTTGAATAGATTATCCTAACTATGAATGAGCCCTTAGCATGAATCGGTACTACTTACTTATAAAGTATCCTATTCACTACCGCTTAGGAAAATACTGCCGCCCCGTAAGGAAAAGGGACATTCTACAGAAATATTGAAATGGACAAAAAATGTTTTGTCCTTTTTAAAATATAAAATACAAAAGCAGATGCGTCTTTTTATAGTAAGAATTTGTTAAGGGTTTTCATTAAATTTACGCCAATATAAAAATACTGGTAGATGCGCCTTGCGTTTCACACTTACAATCACAATCCAAAAGTTTTGAAGGATATTTCTAAACCATTGCTTTATAGGTTTAATAAATTCATTAGCTAAGCAACGTAAAAAACGCAATGAACGTGGCTGAACTGTCAAAATTAATGAAAATATGATCAATTGTCACTGTAGGAGTGTAGGTGTGATACGCGTGTTACACAATTACCCCGCTGTACCTACGACACTAAAGATGGACTGTAAAGGGACTATTCAATCAAGCCCTGAGAAAGTGCCCTCTCTTGCTTATATCTCATCTCTACTATTTGTGTTGTGTAGCCCGTGAAGTTTTATGTCACATAGAAAGAAAGTGACTTAATAATAACAGCTGCACAGGTCGATCTATTAGATATTAAGAACCCTTCGTAGCTCGGAAAGTACGTTAAGCCGCTGGTCCCGGCTATCATTCGTAGATCTATGACAGTCGTTACCTACCGGTAGTCAGAAGTCCAAAAGTTTGTCAACCAGTCTTGCCAAGGGGTACCGTGTCGGTACTCGTTTATTGAATGACTATTTCATGTCAATCAATCTGCCTAGCCTTTTCCCAACTATGTTGGGGTCGGCTTCCAGCCTAACCGGATGCAGCTGAATACCAGTATTTTACATGGAGCGACTGCCTATCTGACCTCCACAACCCAGTTACTGGGTAATACGACACCCCTTGTTAAGACTGGTTGTCAGACTTTCGGGCTTCTGACGACCCGTAACAACTGTCAAAGATCCACAAATGACAGCCGGGACCAACGGCTTAACATGCTTTCCGAGGCACGGAGGAGTCTCGGTATGAAAAGATGGTCACCCATCCACAGACCAACCTCGGCAAGTGTAGCTTAACCTGATGGATCGACCCGTGCGGCTGTTATTACTTAGCCACAAGCTCCTATTAAGACTATTTCATGTCATTCAAACAAAAACATCAACACATTAAAAAATTAGATCAATTCTAAATTAGAGAGTTGCATTGACCATTATAATTATATTTCTGTGAATAGATAATTGTTATCATATTTGTTGTCATATTTTGATAAACAAACAACTATGACACTGACCGGCTAATGGAAAAAAAACGTAAGAAAAATTGAATTTCGCGGGCTACCTTAACACATCCCCATAAGCACAGCACACATTTACTCCCGAAGTGCGAATTTTATGTCAAATCTCAGCTAAGAGTTTTTACAAAAACAGCACTTCAAAAAAAGTTTTACAGTAGAACAAAAAAAAAACTAAATATCTTCATTTCTTTTATGTTTTTGTAAATAATTATTGTGCTAGGTTGTAAAAGAGAATATAGATTTTTTAACGAGCAGCTAAATCTACATCCATCTCCTCCCTTTCTTACCAAAAAGATGGTTCAAAGTGACACTGACATAGTTATGTATTATAGTTTTTGAATATTTAGAGGTAGTTTTTAAATATAAGCTAAGATATAAGATATAATATTATATCTTATATAAATCAGCTGTCCCATACTTCCATGTTCGCATAACTCGTCAAAATGTAGGGAGCAGCTGATTTATTTTTTCGTGACTTCAGGTTTGATCCCATAGTAAAAGTTGTTTTTTATCATGAGTACAATCATGTGTTTAAGTATCGGTCACTAATTACCAGTCACCCTATACGAGGTGTAACTTAAATAACGCACAACCTCATAAGGGGTCATTGTACTCATAATGAGCATAAATGCACTGAACAGCTGATTTTTATTCGCGGTTTTAGGACCCCTTAAGAGGTTGTGCATTATTTAATTTACACCTTGTATATGAAGTGCGAGAAGACATTGGTACCTGGATTAACACATAGGGTAGTTTTAATCATGGTAGTACGTTCCTGTGGGATATTTTCCGACAACTACGAGGGCGAAGCCGCCGGCAAAAGCTAGTTTAATATAACAGTCATTTATCAATTAAAAAAAAAACTTAACATTGTAGTTGAAAAACATGTTCTCCCATACATTTCAACTGCAAATGTAAGGTTTGTACGCACAATATTGAGAGATTCACCATGTTATTTTAAGACCATAGAATTCTTTTAAGTTTTCCTATAATCTATAGGTACAGAACTATTTTCTATATTTTTTCCAAAAAATGCTCAGTAGTTTCGGAGATAAAGGGGGGAATGGTCAATTTTCGCCTATTTTCTTAAATAACTTTAAAACAATTTATTTTAAAATTATAAAAAAAATATATATATATTTGAGACGCTCACAGTAAGCCCTTTCATTTGTAATATGACACGGTACAGTTTGCAAAACTTTTTTTAAATTTTCTTATGTGCCCCCCATATTCAAAATTAATTTATTTACGTAATACGTCCGTGTTTGGGTCACAGAAATTCATACGTGTACTAAATTTCAACTTAATCGCTTCATTAGATTCGGTGCATATTGGCTGTGACAGACGGACAGACAGACAGTCAGACACACGAGTGATCCTCTAAGGGTTCCGTTTTTTCCTTTTGAGGTACGGAATCCTAAAAACAAGATGGCGGTGTTGGTTCCCATTGAGACCGCGAAGATCCTTGTACGGCTACATATCAAGCTACTTCGCATTGTACGGAAATCCTATACAATGCGAGATCAGCTTATACTGGAAGTGTATATCTTGATATGTAGCTATAAAACTCGTTGTGGTCTTCTTGGATTTATTTGGTTGACGGACTAATTTATATGCAAATACGCAACTGCGAGACTAAGGGTACCAGGATAATAGGGTGTGACAGGAGGACAGGTGGAGAGACGTGATGCTTTAAATGCGAAAATTAGGGTACGTTGTGGCCTTTAAGAAAGCGATAAGATTGAATATAGCATTATTTTTATATTCATGTACACCTACATATTTACTCTTTTACTTTCTTTTATTTTTTAGCTAATCTATCTTGTCCTTCTGCTGGGCCAAGATACTTTTCCAATTTTCTTTATGTTTGTGCCTTCTCTTGCCAATCGGTCAGGAATGAGTCCATATTGTCACGCCAGCATTTCGTTGGCCTGCCTCGGTGACGTCGCCCGTTTTTAGGCACCTGTGACGATCCTGAATTCCTGACCCATGTGTCTTGATGTATCCTATATATGTGACCCGTCCAGTCCTATTTAAACCTTGCAAACTTATCGCTAACATCGGCGATACTGTCTTGGAGCGTTTTGTGATATTACGAATTTAGAGAGAAATAGTCGGTGAGTTTAATTTTTAAAATGCTACGCTCCGTCGCCCTTTGGCCACCCTTGAGTTTGGACTTCTGGTTTCGGTCAAGTACTAAGTCTGAGCGCCATAGGTTAGGGTAGGTAGGATACACAATTATGCATGTCGACTAGCTTGCGCTTTAGTGAGATAGGAAGGTCGCCCTTCATTAGCGCCTTCATGGATCAATAGCTCCTCCAGGCATTTTCGACTCGACAGAAAATGATATTTATTTCTGTAAACTGTAATTGTTTAAAAAAAAAACACTTTTACAGGTGAAAATTTAATTATATTTTAAAACTAGATGAGTTCGGTGTTTCCTAGCTGACTACTCTATAAGAAGAAAGACCGAAATGAACTCAGAGGGTCGATCTCTTTGTCCTATCTGCTGTGGAAGGAAACGAGCTGGCCCAGGTTACAGATAATATAATCATAATGAGTTTCCTTCCAGATCAGCCGGTTTATTCTGTAAAAATCTTACCGTGTAACTTAGGTGAAGTGAGCTTGAAGGGAGCTGTTATTGACACTATTACAGCTCACTCCACGCTCACCTCACTTAAGTTTTTACGGTGAGATTTGTACAGAATATCACTGCTGCAGTGATATTCTGTACAAATCTCACCGTGAAATATCGTTCCGAATAATGCCGTTCCTCTATAATATAAAATGATATATCGTCATTGTAGCTACCTCTATTTGTCTCTGCATCACCCAAAGGTTGTCTGGTAGAAAATGCTTATGGCATTAAGTTCGCCTCTGTGCATTTGTATGCTTAAAGTATTAAATAAATAAATATAACGTATCTTATACCCATTAATTACCTGCCTACAGTGCTGTCAACAGCCAGTATATTCCGTCTAAAGGAAAATAAGTATTCCGCCTTTGTCAGTCATAGATTCTGCGTAATCTTTGTGCCGCGGTTTTCCAGGCCTAGTGTCTGATAAGGCCATAAAACGGTTGACATGTTAAGGGGGCATTCTGAAACTTTGGACAGTGTGAACCCGCATTATTTTACGCAAACTTCAACATCGATTATATCGAAAGTTACTCACGCTTTTATCCACACAGCGGTAGGCAGAGACTACAAAAAGCCAGCTGCTACGATACTTACATATGTTTGTAGATAGGTCCATACCCCTTTATTTATTGACGTTGTATAATATAACCTCTTTTTATTCTAATAGATTGCATTTTGCTAATAGAAAAATGGGCAAATACTTGTAATCTCGATATTACAATCAGTAAAACTTTAATATAATTTCACTACGTATACCTGTTATCGAAATCTCATACTAGAACTGGGGCGGCAGTCTCGACATTCGTAACGATAGCTTTAGGTACGAATGAAATCGCTCGCTAAGTCCTAATAGAGTACTAAGACGGTCAAAATTGTTTGACAAGCACGAAAAAACCATTTACAGTTTCAAACAAGTTGCGGTGAGAACCGTTTTTTATTTAATCATGTTCTCCAATTTTCCTCGTTATTCAACGTTAATTTGACGTGGCCAATTTTGCCCGTCTAGGTACCCCAATAGGACTTAGCGAGCGATTTCAGTCGTAAAGCTATCGTTACGAGAGTCGAGACTGCCGCCCCTGGACGAACGACTTCAAGCGCGAGTGAGAGTGAGCTAGTCCGCATTTCATCCCACCATGTGCTATTCTGTGTTGCCAATTGAAATATATAAATTAAATTCCAGAACATAGTAGGTATACGTATACAAGAAATCATGACAGTTGCTTAAAGCGAAGTAATGATTAGCGCCTGTTTAACCACAGGTGCATTTTTGACGTTTAGACGTCTTTTAACTTTAATTACATATATAAATAAACCTCTTACTTACTAGGCTAGGACGTACCACAAAAATACGTATAGTGATTATCTTAGCGTATCGATTAGGTAACTGAACATAACATCACGCCTATTTTTGCAAATGGCTAGGCAGAGCCTACCTATAGTATTCCGTCGTATAATATTCCGCCAGTATGTTTCGGTGGCAACCTATTAGGTAGGTACTGTAAAAAATCTCCGAATAAGATCTTTACTTTACCTCGGGATCTAGACTACTCAAATAATATATCCTGGCACATTATTCACACACGGTCATTAAGAAGAGCTTGTACTATGGAAACCAGATAACTGATATACTACATACACTAACTTTTTTTTTTTTTTGTAAATACATACTTATATAGATAATTACACCCAGACTCAGGACAAACAGGCATGTTCATGCACACAAATGTTTGTCTTGGATGGGAATCGAACCCACGACCAGCGGCATGATAGGTGGTATCTTAACCAACCACGCCATCTGGCCTGTGAAATGATAAGCTCTTCTCGTTTAAGACTTCTCTATATTGTTTCTATTTCAAAACCAACGCGCCTATATTTGCCGAGGGGGCCCGTCTCTCTGACGTCTCCCTAGAACAAACTCTAAACGTCTTCTATGAAAGTGACAGTTCGAATGTCATAGATACGGCCAGTAAGATATGTGGTTGCCCAATGAATGAAACCTCTACATGAGCTACCACTCTTGAATGAAAGTATCGATGTAGTCTATCTCTAAATAAGACTTTTATTCATAGTATGACATTCGAGCGCTCAAGCTAAGCCTACCTAAGCCTATAAGAACAATTATCTAACATCAGAAATAAAATTTATAATATAATATCATACCCTTACAAGAGCAGGCCGAACTCAGGACAAACGAATCACGTACGCCGATACTCCGCTAAGTTTCAGTCAAATTATTACGTACAGACGCCAGCAGGTTAATCTACCCGAAACTGTCAGATTTTCCCAATCAACCTTGAACCTAATGCCTTAGCAATAAAGTCGCAAATCTATTAAAGAAATCTGACAGATTGTAGTAGCTTGATGTGCTGGCGTCTGTACATTAAGGTGTGCTACTTTGCACACATAAATAATACGTTGTCCTGTTTAAACCTCGTCAAAAAAAAAAAAACTGATGAAAACGTCATTGACGAGCCTCCTATGAGCAAACAATATAATGTGACAATTCACATCTGCCCAGAAGGGGTTGAAAAAACTAAAACCTTAAACAATAACGGCTTTCACGTCATCGTACTGTATGAAGTCAGAGGAAAAGGAAGTCAGAACTGTATAAGATTGACCACTGACACATGAACTTACTCCAAAGGTAAAAAAATCAACATATAATGTCAGCATTAAACGTCAATTATTTTTACTAGTCCATAATGACTGAACTGTGGGTCCCGGAAGCTTCGCCGCAAGGTGGCGCTGTATGTTTGTGTAACAAGCATACTGCTGTCAAAGTTTTTGATAAAGACGTGTGCATTGTGTGGACGATTTTTAAGTATTTGCGTGTTTTTTTTTAAATTTATTTGTGTTGCTTCACAATGTATTCTACCTGGCGTATCGGCCAGTTGAAGGAGGAGTTGAAAAAAAGCGGAGTATCGCAATAAGGAAGGAAATCCAAACTTGTCGTAAGGTACATTATATTTAACATGTTATCGACTATTAGCCGTATTCTGGACAATATTATGGTTTTATAAGTTATAAAATAAACTTAACTTATTACTTTTTTTCTTTTTTAACCGACTTCCAAAAGGAGGAGGTTATCAATTCGTCTGTATGTTTTTTTTTTTTTTGTATGTTTGTTACGCGATTACTCAAAGACGGATGGACCGATTTGGAAAATTCTTTTTTTGTTTGAAAGGGTATACTTCCGAGGTGGTCCCATATAAATTTTATTAACTTTGCTCGAGGAGTTTTTCAGTTACCTTCAATAATGCGTATATTTCCCACTTATTTTATATGGATGTTGTGATGGTGTTTTAATAACTTCCTATCACTGTTATTTACATGGCTATATCTACAATTATTGTGCTCAATTATGTATTCGAATTTGTGTGGGGTAGGTTCCACAACTAAAAAGTGAAAAATAAAAACTTTTTAGCAAAAAATAAAACCGACTTCTAAAACAAAACACTACAAAGTGAAAAATAACTTTAATTTCGGAAGTCGGTGGCAAAAAACGAAAATACAAAACCAAAGACACCGACTTCCGAAATTAAAGTTATTTTTCACTTTGTAGTGTTTTGTTTTAGAAGTCGGTTTTATTTTTTGCTAAAAAGTTTTTTAATGATACTAATGATAAACAAGATGTAAAGTTACTTGTTACAAAATGTATGGTTATTTGAAAGGAAACCATTTATTGTTCACAGATTGTAAGCTTCTTTACTAATATTAATAAAAAGACATCATTAATAATAATAGGTATGGTACCAACGTGTCGTCTTAGAAGTGGTCTCGTAGTTTGTTTCCTTGAAATGTTTCCCACATAACCTCAATGAAAAACCAGATTTGAAGTTTATTTAAATTTCAGTGCCTTTTCCCACTTTCTCTTCATGCGAAAATTACTTAGGAGTTTGCCAACGCCTATTTCTTTGCATCCAAAGGCTACGCAACGACCCATTATATTGATTGAAGTCACAAAAATACAAAATATTGTTTAATTTCTATGGAGTTGACAGTTCATTTGAGATAAATATTCAGCGCCATTTACGCGGAACTAATTGACAGTTTACTTCCCCATTGTGTCAACCTGACACACTTTGCAAAGGCCCTGTTAGCAAAGTTGGTCAGCACAGAGTGAGTCACCCCTCCTTTCGAGAAAGAACACATTATTCAGAACCTTGGAGTATTTTCAACCTAATCATCGCAAAAAAAAATCTGATTTCGTGGTGATTCATCACACTTCCTCTGCTCGGTAGCTCATCAGAATATGAAACAAAATTAAATGATGAATACTTCATACCCTGCTGATTTCACAAAAGTAGCGCAGTGACATGATAAACTGAAAACAATGACAATTAGATAATTTTTCATCTATATAATATTAAAAAGTTTACAATTATCAATACTGTCAACAATTATACAATAAAACGAAAATTTGAAAGGAATAATTTTCATCATTACTGTTGATGATTTGTTGTTATTTGTTTTAATTTGTTTATTTTTTTATGTTATGTTGTAAATCTAATATGGCGGATGCAAAAATTTTAAAATTTCATGGTTTTTGAGGGCGCTAGCCGATAGTGAAGTCAAAATGAAAATCCAAGATGGCGGTTGCGAAAATTTTCAAAGTTTTCATCATGTGTATCGATTTCATGGTTTTCGAGGGTGCTAAAGCCGATAGTGAAGTCAAAATGAAAATCCAAGATGATGGCTGTGAAAATTTTCACATTTTTCATCACGGGTGTCGTTTTTATGGTTTTCGAAGGTGCTGAAGTCATAGTAAGGTCAAAATATAAATCCAAAATGGCGGCTGCGAAAGCTTTGTTTTTGTTTTAAATCATAGGTAAGTACGTATGAAGGAACTTTGTTCCTGACGGGGTATTCGCGACCGCGTTGTTACTACAAAAAGTAGGAGTAATAAATTAATATTGTGATTTTTTGTGCTCGCTACGACCGCATCTCTGTTATGAATTTGTGAATGTTCAAAAAAACCATCATACATATTTTTTTTTTATTGCACTGCCAGTGTTCTTAATTTTTGGCTCTCACTTCACTCGCGCCTTAAAAAAAACGGGTTTTTGCCTATTTGCGTATTACACCATGCTTGCTTGTATACGATTATGGAATGTGTTACAGTCAATTTCCTTATTTACGCTACAAAAAACTTAAATACTTTAGCACCCGCTTTTACAAGCAATAGTTTTCCTTATTTCAAATGTGTATGGTAATGAATATTACGTGTTATTGGACCTATGTTTGTATATCACTTTAAGATCTGGGCATTTTCTTGTAGTTTATATATTTTGAATAGTATTTGGCACATTTTAAATCGTATCTACATGTGCGTGTGATATTTGTGAAAAGTAAAAATGTAAACACACACGATTGGCACAAAACTTCGACTTTGGATATCGAAAACCTTTATTACCACTACTTATTTACCTTGAACTGAATTTGATGAATTCGTCAAATAATTAAATAAGTAATTATATTATTCACTGCTGTAGTGGAGTTTGGATGTTCGCAATCCCCAATTTTTATGTTTTTTAGCCTCGACATGTCATTGTGTCATGTATTTACAGATTTTGATTCTATAAAGGTAAATTATTATCCTTGCGTGCTAAATATGAAAGATTTGGCATTTACGTATGAGTTTTTTTTATCAACTCTCTCTTAAATGTAAGTTAATCATAATTAACGCACTCTCATAAGATTTGATGGGTAGCATAATAAATATTTACATAATAAAAGGGTGTTGTATGTCGTCATTCTAATAACGAGCCGACGGAGGTTATGTGTTCGGGTCCAATTGGGGGCGTTTCCGAACTATTCGGTTAAAGAAATCAACTAACACTCACAAAAACAATCTTCGTCCATGTTAATAAAACTCCTTTGTCATCTCGCGTTTTTTTCGTGAGGTGTTAAAAATATGGGTAGGTAAGCTGATTTCATGCCCTCGGCAACACTTCAACAGTTACTGCATCACATTATTATTTTTTCATTTTCAAATTCAACTAAGAAATACAAGGTGAAATTGAATACTTACTTATGAAATGAGATGTTAGTGCACTTTTAATTTTTCGTATTGTAATTTTTACACGATTTCACAGCACAAACTGTAATTTTTAGAAATTAAAACACCTGGCTCGTGACGTTTACGCGGCGAACGTTCCTTGACGTGTGACGCGAGGATCGGACAACTTAGCTAGTACTAGCTACTTAAATTTGGAATCAATTTACGGTGGCCTACTAGGAATCTGGACATTCTATAATCTAAGACTGTCAATAAAAACTCTCTAAAAATCTTTTCACTCAATTTAAAAAAAAAATACACTTTAAAATGAAAAACCTTTTTATAAAATGTCTATTGGTTTTCGTGGACATTCTTAAATTATTTAATTTGCTTTGGGAATGAAGTTTTTAAATTTAGTCCTTCTAACGGAATCATTGATTTCTTAGTGTGTTTCTTAAATTATTTATAGCACCTTGTCGTGATGCGAAATTAAGAAATTCATCATATTTTCTTTCATGCAGTGAATGGAAATATGATGAATAAGTACCAACTTGCACATTATCACTTACAGTTTCGACTGCGCATGACTCCACGTCATCCTCAATTAACTTGAAATCAATAACTTGGCCATATTTTATATTAGGATTATCTTCATTTCACAGGCGATGTCATTTTTAATAATTTCCACATTGTGAACATATTCATCCAGATACACTAAAATACTGTATTTTCATTTTGAAATATTTTAATTATGCGGGTTTTTAAAAATAAGTTAAGTTTATCAATCTACTCCTGGTGATGGAACATTGGAAAATATTTTGAACCCTCTAAATGAAATCTTTTTTTTTGTGCAAATAAAAAATGTAAGGATCTCGCCATGATTCTTTATGTTTCAAACGAGTTAATAGGTAAAGTAGCTTTTGCAACTTCTTATCTCCTGTCCCATTCTTGCATAATGCCTTTCGTCCGCGTGTGAGGTAGACGACTACACCAAGTGGCGTCACCTCGTCGCTACATTTGAACTAGAGAGGATACAATATGGTGATTTTCTATGTTCGGCGTCGCTCACGCAACACGTGCATTCAAACTCGAAGAAACAAGTGAAAATTCGTGAAAATTGCATACGTGCTCTAGGCCTCCATTGCATCAAGTAAGGTATTGTGCATCCTTTCCTTTGTACAAACTGTCGTTTTATCATCTAATTTCTCTCCAAACGGTAATTGTAAGCCATCCATTGTTTTTCGTAACACCAACTACTAAATCTATCGTTAGACAACGCTTATTCGCGAACTCAATAACCCTAGTGTCAAGCTGGGCAATCATATTTTACTGAATTTCATTATAACCCGCTGTTCAATAACGTGATTTGAATTTGGAACCTTAAGTAAAAAATTGTATGAAATATCTTACAAAAGAAAAAAGAAAAACGAAAATATAATCGGTTTTTATTACGTAGCAGAAAATGTGAAAAGTTGAGTATTCTCCTCAGGGATTAAGGTATCTTCGTCTTAAGCAAGCTTAAATTCCTCACTACATGACTTCATGGCACTGCTTTAACCCCGTGGTGAATAATTTAGTCTTCATGCTCAGGCCTTGGTGATTACCCATGTGATCGTGTTGTTCGCCAACCATCCATCACTTTCGGCCACTTGTTAGGATTATAAGTATCGCGATCCTTCTTCCACATTTCAAATATTTCAGCCCTCTTATTAGGATCAGGTACTAAATCAATAGACGGAGCATAATATGATAGTGTTGTTGTGATAGGTTTTCTTGGTCGACCTATTTTTTTTTTTTTAGTGTGAGTAGTAGTGTAAGTAGAGATTGGTAGTTCATGTTTAGGAGTTCTGGTGGGATTACTACTAGCAATGTTCCACCAGTGAGTTGCTGGTGATGTAGTGTCTACATTCGGAGCATTTGGTGTTGTTGATTTATGTTTTCTTGGTTTTCTTGTTTTTGTTTTTGTAGAGGAAGTAGACGTTGTTAGACGTCCAGAAATGTAATTGTCGAAGTAAATTTTCCACAAGTCAGGACCTGTTATAGCGTGGAAATACGGAGCAAGTGGAGTTGTTGATTCATGTTTACTTGGTCGTTTGTGCTTTGCTGCACTTTTTATTTTTTTTTGAATTTGATGTTGGTATAAATCAGATTTAACTTTCTGGGTATCTTTCGGCTTCCATAATGGCAGTTCAGTATAATATGCTCTCAGATGATCTAAACGGTCTTTTCTTGTTGGAACCGTTCCGTAGTTGTACTCGTAATCTGGTCCGAAACTTAAAGAGCTTTCTGCAAGGTTTGATGCTATAAGTAACCAGGAAATATCTGTAACAGAAAAGAAAATACCAGTTTGAAGTTATACTTTTCTAATTTGCGTTCTCATCCCGTTTAATTTAGGGTACAGGAGTTGTGGGGAATTTAAAACATGTTCTCGTGAAACTTTGACCTTCAATATCTCCGTAAAAATAAGGTGCCAAAGGTCTATACCTTGGCACCTTATTTTCCGTTTAAAAAAAAAATCAAAATGACGGAGCCGTACAAGTGACTCTCGGCTTCGTTAAGCGTCCTTGTACACCCTTTATGGGTAATGCAGTACTTTTAATCCCGGTAGTACGTTCCCGTGGGATGATTTCCGACATCCACGTGGGCAAAGACATGTTCTCGTTAAAACGTGTTAAAAAATGTTCTCGTGAAACTTTGACCTTCAATATCTCCGTAAAAATAAGGTGCCAAGGTACAGTCCATTTAAAAAAAAAATCTAAATGACGGAGCTGTACAAGTGATTCTCGGCTTCGTTAAGCGTCCTTGTACACCCTTTATAGGTAATGCAGTACTTTTAATCCCGGTAGTACGTTCCCGTGGGATGATTTCCGACATCCACGTGGGCAAAGACATGTTCTCGTTAAAACGTGTTAAAAAATGTTCTCGTGAAACTTTGACCTTCAATATCTCCGTAAAAATAAGGTGCCAAGGTATAGTCCGTTTAAAAAAAAATCAAAATGACGGAGCTGTACAAGTGACTCTCGGCTTCGTTAAGCGTCCTTGTATACCCTTTATAGGTAATGCAGTACTTTTAATCCCGGTAGTACGTTCCCGTGGGATGATTTCCGACATCCACGTGGGCAAAGACATGTTCTCGTTAAAACGTGTTAAAAAATGTTCTCGTGAAACTTTGACCTTCAATATCTCCGTAAAAATAAGGTGCCAAGGTATAGTCCGTTTAAAAAAAAATCAAAATGACGGAGCTGAACAAGTGACTCTCGGCTTCGTTAAGCGTCCTTGTACACCCTTTATAGGTAATGCAGTACTTTTAATCCCGGTAGTACGTTCCCGTGGGATGATTTCTGACATCCACGTGAGCAAAGCCGTGGACAAAAGCTAGTATAATATACAACAGATAAAAAAACTCAAATAAAAAGTGTAAAAAAAAATAAAATCTTTTATTTCGGACCCTTAGGTATAGTCCAATTGGTTAGTAGGTATACATGTCGCAGGTCTATGACAAAATCAGGTTTTTGATAAAAAACCTAGGCTTTTGACTACATCTACCAGAAAAACGACACAAACTATTTATTACTACGCCCCTGCCTGCGGTGGCATGGAGGCGTATCCATTGACCCAGTACCTATGAGGCGGTCCCACCTATCAGCTATAGTTTTCAGTAAAGTGCGATGTTAGAAATTTGCAGGAAAGAGTGCCTCACGGCTGCGCCAAAAAGGCCCAGTTCAGCAAAAATGCCAGACTACGGGTTTTCAACTGGACCTGAAGTGTGAGGTGACGGATGTATTCGGTTTGATACTGCCACAAAAAAAAAACGAATATTTACATAAATAGTGGGGTTTTTAATAAAATTGCAAAACAAAACAAAACTGACAGAGAGACTGACTGAGACTGAAAAATGAGATGTAAGCATGAACCTTCTTTAAGAGGGGCCAGCCGTCATACTTTTCATACAAACGCTCGTACGTGATTATAGCGTTCTAACATATCTTTCTAAGAAATTTTTGAACTAATAGATATTTGGTTCACTGTATCTAGGTTTCTATTAAAGCAAAAAATAAAAATTTGGAGAAACAAATTTAGTAAAAGCCTCCAAAAAATCTGCATTTTTGCACAGTTTTTACCTGAACTTAGGCCGTTCATAATGTACTCATAAATTATAAAAGTAAAGAAAACATATCTATAAAAACGTCGCACATGTAATGGAGATTCTAAATGACCAACATTTGTTTCACAAACTTGTAAGGCTTGCTAAAAACACCTATTTCCTGGAACAAGTTTCATAAAATTTCCGCACGCTATTTTTTGTTCAATGTTATCGCGTTCTCACTTGCTTGTTAGTCAACGGGCGTTGCGCTGGTTGTAACAATAAGCTTTTCGACCATGCTCGCGTTGACGATAGACGGGCCGGGAAGCGCCCTCTTAACATGTAAATCCTTCGATGCGAGTCAGAGAAAAAAACTGTTTTAAACGATGCCAGACTTCCCATGCCAACACATTGACATAATTTCCACGATCCTTGAATATATAATACAATAATACCAACGCCTTAATGCGCTTTTCGAGGCACGGATGGGGCTTGGTGTGTGTATATGGCCACCCATCCACGGACCAACCGTGGAAAGCGTAGCTTAACCTGATCGATCGACCGTTGCGGCTGTTATTACTTAACCACAAGCCCCTCACCCTCTCGTAGGTCTATGGTCAAGATAATAGTTGGTTTGTTGCGAAAATAATAAAGAAATAAATAAAAGGGAATGGCTACAAAGTTTAAATATAAAAAAAAATATATATCAAATCAAATAAAACAGTTTATTTGTGATACACAGGTTACAATGTAGGTCTTACAATATACAGTGAATTCATGCTGTGATCAGCCTCATAGACATACAAATTTATATTTAAAAAAATATAATAATTAAACAATTATCTTACGTGATATCTTAATCATAGCTGCTCGGAGCTTTTCTTTTCACAGTCTGTTATTATTTCGCACCGACCGATATGCTACGACGGCTTGGCACTACGTGAACTGAGTTACACCTCAAGAAACATTTAATATACCCGTACTCGTACATTATAACTGGAAAATAGCAAATTATGAAAGATTTCATATTATTAGTTATTCAATTTAAATTCTATGTCTCTTTTAATTGTTTGATAAGCTATAATTACGATAAAGTATTAGCTACGAATGACGGACCATAATAAGTGGAAATGATTACCTAACTTTAATTAAAACAATATTTTATAAATTGAGAATGGATAATGGATAACCCGTGGACGAAATTATGTGAGGAGGAGTATTTATTCCTGGTTAGTGGAGCGATATGGAGTAACTTAATACTTAGTCTATGTAGCTCAATATGCTGTGGCGGTTTCTCTGGCATTAATTGCTACAATCTTGAGATCGGAGTAAATTACAAAAATAATAAAACCGGCTAAGAGCGAGTCGGACTCGCGCACCGAGGGTTCCGTATCATCATATATATAAAAAAACTGTACTATTTAGAGACATCGTTTTATTTTTCCTGTAATGTTTACATAGACTTCTATCACACAGAATAATTTAAGATTTTACTCTATGCACATTTCGGAGATAAGGGGAACGGTATTTTTTTTACATTTTTCATCAAAAGTCGAAATTATGCGGCCTAAAAAAATGTTTCAGAATGTGCAAACAGCGCTCTTTTATATGATACCCCACATGCCCTAGTAGCCCCACTTTGAATTTTTAAGATGCCCTTTTAGTCCCTGTTGCTAAAAATATGTATAATTTTTTATTTCTTTCTTATTTGCAAAATAGTTGGGCAAACGTCATCTAAAACTATTCCAAATTTCAAGTTGATAACATTAGTGGTTCTTGAGATATCCAGCTGTGACAGACAGACAGACAGACTGAGTCGTACCATAAGGGTTCCTTTTTACCATTTTGGTACGGAACCCTAACAAGGTTTCTCAGTAGCAGCCTGGAGTTTGAATGTTGGCGGTGTGATACCCCGCGGTACCTCGGAAACCACGTTAGAAGCTCACCTAAGGGCGAGGACAAACGAGCGTTATTTTGTGAGAAGTGATTCGCGTATTTTGAGTACCGCAATTTACATTCAGCTGAGGCTGCCAGACGGACGGACGTAACTTGAGTTGCTAACCAACGTTTGTACGGGGTGCTTGTGTCGATTCTCGCGCATTCTGTAACTAATTGACGCTTGCTTCGCTCCCCTCCCTCACCCCGAGCGCAATCCGGTTGAAATAATGCGCGTGAGTCAGCAGACAAGACCCCATCATGACCTATGCGGGTTCAGTGTTTGCGCACGCAAAACCCCACCTCATTCAAAGAATGCAGGCCCTCCAAAACCGTTTCCTCCGAAAGGCAACGGGAGCCCCTTGGTTTGTTCGGAACGAAATCCTCCATTTAGATTTCGACATTCCCACCATCTCCCAGTTCTTGAAACGCAATTCCAAGCGTTTCTTCGACTCAACCTCCAACCATCGCAACCCTCTGGTTGTCGAGGCGGCTAGCTATGTCCCCTCCCGTATTAGTAAGGTCCGCCACCCAAGGCTTGTCCTCTTAGATCCCGAAGAACCCATAACTCTTCTCCAGGAAAGCAGTAGGGACCGTAGGAACAAAAACAAATCGACATTCCGACCGAGGTCCCTCGCGACGACCCCGAAGTAATCGTCTTCCCCCCCGTCCCTTGCTCGGTAATGAAGTGCCAGCTGGTGGCGTAGCTGAGCCAGTAGCTTTAAACTCCCCTTTCAATAATAATTACTCTAATTTGATCCAGCTTGTCCCATCTTGCTCTCCTCCCCCCAGCGACGCCCTAAGCCAAGGTTCGTTCCCCACAGGGGGAGCCCTTAGCGTGTAGTCGCTTAGTCTTGTAAGTTTTATGCCCCTGGCTGGAGGCTTTGAGTTCGCTTAAGGCAGCCACAGGATTGACCGGTTAAGTAGTCACGGCCTCTCTAGGCCAACTACGAGATGCCATTTATAAAATGTAAAAAAAAAAAAAATAGCAGACAAGTCATTTTCTGTCGCCGTGTGGTGCAAACAGAACTTTAGTATGAAACCGAATACAGCGTACTTAGCTTCCATAAAGGTCCACGGCTATGTTCCGCACGTGTACTTAGCTTCCATAGAGGTCCACGGCTATGTTCCGCACGTGCACTTAGCTTCCATAGAGGTCCACGGCTATGTTCCGCACGTGTACTTAGCTTCCATAGCGGTCCACGGCTAAATATCGCACGTGTACTTAGCTTCCATAGAGGTCCACGGCTATGTTCCGCACGTGTACTTAGCTTCCATAGCGATCCACGGCTATGTTCCGCACGTGTACTTAGCTTCCATAGAGGTCCACGGCTATGTTCCGCACGTGTACTTAGCTTCCATAGAGGTCCACGGCTAAGTTTCGCACGTGTACTTAGCTTCCATAGAGGTCCACGGCTATGTTCCGCACGTGTACTTAGCTTCCATAGCGGTCCACGGCTATGTTCCGCACGTGTACTTAGCTTCCATAGAGGTCCACGGCTATGTTCCGCATGTGTACTTAGCTTCCATAGATGTCCACGGCTAAGTTCGCACACGTACTTAGCTTCCATAGAGGTCCACGGCTAAGTTTCGCACGTGTACTTAGCTTCCATAGAGGTCCACGGCTGAGTTTCGCACGTATACTTAGCTTCAATAGAGGTCCACGGCTAAGTTTCGCACGTGTACTTAGCTTCCATAGAGGTCCACGGCTAAGTTTCGCACGTGTACTTAGCTTCCATAGAGGTCCACGGCTATGTTCCGCACGTGCACTTAGCTTCCATAAAGGTCCACGGCTATGTTTTGCACGTGTACTTAGCTTCCATAGCGGTCCACGGCTAAGTTTAGCACGTGTACTTAGCTTCCATAGAGGTCCACGGCTATGTTCCGCACGTGCACTTAGCTTCCATAGAGGTCCACGGCTATGTTCCGCACGTGTACTTAGCTTCCATAGCGGTCCACGGCTATGTTCCGCACGTGTACTTAGCTTCCATAGCGGTCCACGGCTATGTTCCGCACGTGCACTTAGCTTCCATAGAGGTCCACGGCTATGTTCCGCACGTGCACTTAGCTTCCATAGAGGTCCACGGCTATGTTCCGCACGTGTACTTAGCTTCCATAGCGGTCCACGGCTATGTTCCGCACGTGTACTTAGCTTCCATAGCGGTCCACGGCTATGTTCCGCACGTGTACTTAGCTTCCATAGCGGTCCACGGCTATGTTCCGCACGTGTACTTAGCTTCCATAGCGGTCCACGGCTATGTTCCGCACGTGTACTTAGCTTCCATAGAGGTCCACGGCTAAATATCGCACGTGTACTTAGCTTCCATAGAGGTCCACGGCTATGTTCCGCACGTGTACTTAGCTTCCATAGCGGTCCACGACTATGTTCCGCACGTGTACTTAGCTTCCATAGAGGTCCACGGCTATGTTCCGCACGTGTACTTAGCTTCCATAGATGTCCACGGCTAAGTTCGCACACGTACTTAGCTTCCATAGAGGTCCACGGCTAAGTTTCGCACGTGTACTTAGCTTCCATAGAGGTCCACGGCTAAATTTCGCACGTGTACTTAGCTTCCATAGAGGTCCACGGCTAAGTTTCGCACGTGTACTTAGCTTCCATAGAGGTCCACGGCTATGTTCCGCACGTGTACTTAGCTTCCATAGCGGTCCACGGCTATGTTCCGCACGTGTACTTAGCTTCCATAGAGGTCCACGGCTATGTTCCGCACGTGTACTTAGCTTCCATAGATGTCCACGGCTAAGTTCGCACACGTACTTAGCTTCCATAGAGGTCCACGGCTAAGTTTCGCACGTGTACTTAGCTTCCATAGAGGTCCACGGCTGAGTTTCGCACGTATACTTAGCTTCCATAAGAGGTCCACGGCTAAATATCGCACGTGTACTTAGCTTCCATAGAGGTCCACGGCTATGTTCCGCACGTGTACTTAGCTTCCATAGCGGTCCACGGCTATGTTCCGCACGTGTACTTAGCTTCCATAGAGGTCCACGGCTATGTTCCGCACGTGTACTTAGCTTCCATAGCGGTCCACGGCTATGTTCCGCACGTGTACTTAGCTTCCATAGAGGTCCACGGCTATGTTCCGCACGTGTACTTAGCTTCCATAGATGTCCACGGCTAAGTTCGCACACGTACTTAGCTTCCATAGAGGTCCACGGCTATGTTCCGCACGTGTACTTAGCTTCCATAGCGGTCCACGGCTATGTTCCGCACGTGTACTTAGCTTCCATAGAGGTCCACGGCTATGTTCCGCACGTGTACTTAGCTTCCATAGATGTCCACGGCTAAGTTCGCACACGTACTTAGCTTCCATAGAGGTCCACGGCTAAGTTTCGCACGTGTACTTAGCTTCCATAGAGGTCCACGGCTATGTTCCGCACGTGTACTTAGCTTCCATAGCGGTCCACGGCTATGTTCCGCACGTGCACTTAGCTTCCATAAAGGTCCACGGCTATGTTTTGCACGTGTACTTAGCTTCCATAGCGGTCCACGGCTAAGTTTCGCACGTGTACTTAGCTTCCTTCGAGGTCCACGGCTAAGTTTCGCACGTATACTAAGCTTCCATAGAGGTCCTAAGTACACGTGCGGAACATAGCCGTGGACCGCTATGGAAGCTAAGTGCACGTGCGGAACATAGCCGTGGACCGCTATGGAAGCTAAGTGCACGTGCGGAGCATAGCCGTGGACCGCTATGGAAGCTTAGTATACGTGCGAAACTTGGCTAAGTTTCGCACGTGTACTTAGCTTCCATAGAGGTCCACGGCTGAGTTTCGCACGTATACTTAGCTTCCATAAGAGGTCCACGGCTAAGTTTCGCACGTGTACTTAGCTTCCATAGAGGTCCACGGCTAAGTATCGCACGTGTACTTAGCTTCCATAGAGGTCCACGGCTAAGTATCGCACGTGTACTTGGCTTCCATAGAGGTCCACGGCTAAGTATCGCACGTGTACTTAGCTTCCATAGCGGTCCACGGCTATGTTCCGCACGTGTACTTGGCTTCCATAGAGGTCCACGGCTAAGTATCGCACGTGTACTTAGCTTCCATAGCAGTCCACGGCTATGTTCCGCACGTGCACTTAGCTTCCATAGAGGTCCACGGCTATGTTCCACACGTGTACTTAGCTTCCATAGAGGTCCACGGCTATGTTCCGCACGTGTACTTAGCTTCCATAGCGGTCCACGGCTATGTTCCGCACGTGCACTTAGCTTCCATAGCGGCCCACGGCTATGTTCCGCACGTGTACTTAACTTCCATAGCGGTCCACGGCTATGTTCCGCACGTGTACTTAGCTTCCATAGCGGTCCACGGCTATGTTCCGCACGTGTACTTAGCTTCCATAAAGGTCCACGGCTATGTTTCGCACGTGTACTTAGCTTCCATAGCGGTCCACGGCTAAGTTTCGCACGTGTACTTAGCTTCCTTCGAGGTCCACGGCTAAGTTTCGCACGTGTACTAAGCTTCCATAGAGGTCCACGGCTAAGTATCGCACGTGTACTAAGCTTCCATAGAGGTCCACGGCTAAGTATCGCACGTGCACTTAGCTTCCATAGAGGTCCACGGCTAAGTATCGCACGTGCACTTAGCTTCCATAGCGGTCCACGGATAAGTTCGCACATGTACTTAGCTTCCATAGAGGTACACGGCTAAGTTCGCACATGTACTTAGCTTCCATAGCGGTCCACGGCTGAGTTTCGCACGTATACTTAGCTTCCATAGCGGTCCACGGCTATGTTCCGCACGTGCACTTAGCTTTCATAGAGGTCCACGGCTATGTTCCGCACGTGTACTAAGCTTCCATAGAGGTCCACGGCTAAGTATCGCACGTGCACTTAGCTTCCATAAAGGTCCACGGCTATGTTCCGCACGTGCACTTAGCTTTCATAACGGTCCACGGCTATGTTACGCACGTGTACTTAGCTTCCATAGCGGTCCACGGCTATGTTCCGCACGTGCACTTAGCTTCCATAGCGGTCCACGGCTATGTTCCGCACGTGTACTAAGCTTCCATAGAGGTCCACGGCTATGTTCCGCACGTGTACTTAGCTTCCATAGCGGTCCACGGCTATGTTCCGCACGTGCACTTAGCTTCCATAAAGGTCCACGGCTATGTTCCGCACGTGTACTTAGCTTCCATAGCGGTCCACGGCTATGTTCCGCACGTGTACTTAGCTTCCATAGCGGTCCACGGCTATGTTCCGCACGTGTACTTAGCTTCCATAGAGGTCCACGGCTATGTTCCGCACGTGTACTTAGCTTCCATAGCGGTCCACGACTATGTTCCGCACGTGTACTTAGCTTCCATAGAGGTCCACGGCTATGTTCCGCACGTGTACTTAGCTTCCATAGATGTCCACGGCTAAGTTCGCACACGTACTTAGCTTCCATAGAGGTCCACGGCTAAGTTTCGCACGTGTACTTAGCTTCCATAGAGGTCCACGGCTAAATTTCGCACGTGTACTTAGCTTCCATAGAGGTCCACGGCTAAGTTTCGCACGTGTACTTAGCTTCCATAGAGGTCCACGGCTATGTTCCGCACGTGTACTTAGCTTCCATAGCGGTCCACGGCTATGTTCCGCACGTGTACTTAGCTTCCATAGAGGTCCACGGCTATGTTCCGCACGTGTACTTAGCTTCCATAGATGTCCACGGCTAAGTTCGCACACGTACTTAGCTTCCATAGAGGTCCACGGCTAAGTTTCGCACGTGTACTTAGCTTCCATAGAGGTCCACGGCTGAGTTTCGCACGTATACTTAGCTTCCATAAGAGGTCCACGGCTAAATATCGCACGTGTACTTAGCTTCCATAGAGGTCCACGGCTATGTTCCGCACGTGTACTTAGCTTCCATAGCGGTCCACGGCTATGTTCCGCACGTGTACTTAGCTTCCATAGAGGTCCACGGCTATGTTCCGCACGTGTACTTAGCTTCCATAGCGGTCCACGGCTATGTTCCGCACGTGTACTTAGCTTCCATAGAGGTCCACGGCTATGTTCCGCACGTGTACTTAGCTTCCATAGATGTCCACGGCTAAGTTCGCACACGTACTTAGCTTCCATAGAGGTCCACGGTTATGTTCCGCACGTGTACTTAGCTTCCATAGCGGTCCACGGCTATGTTCCGCACGTGTACTTAGCTTCCATAGAGGTCCACGGCTATGTTCCGCACGTGTACTTAGCTTCCATAGATGTCCACGGCTAAGTTCGCACACGTACTTAGCTTCCATAGAGGTCCACGGCTAAGTTTCGCACGTGTACTTAGCTTCCATAGAGGTCCACGGCTATGTTCCGCACGTGTACTTAGCTTCCATAGCGGTCCACGGCTATGTTCCGCACGTGCACTTAGCTTCCATAAAGGTCCACGGCTATGTTTTGCACGTGTACTTAGCTTCCATAGCGGTCCACGGCTAAGTTTCGCACGTGTACTTAGCTTCCTTCGAGGTCCACGGCTAAGTTTCGCACGTATACTAAGCTTCCATAGAGGTCCTAAGTACACGTGCGGAACATAGCCGTGGACCGCTATGGAAGCTAAGTGCACGTGCGGAACATAGCCGTGGACCGCTATGGAAGCTAAGTGCACGTGCGGAGCATAGCCGTGGACCGCTATGGAAGCTTAGTATACGTGCGAAACTTGGCTAAGTTTCGCACGTGTACTTAGCTTCCATAGAGGTCCACGGCTGAGTTTCGCACGTATACTTAGCTTCCATAAGAGGTCCACGGCTAAGTTTCGCACGTGTACTTAGCTTCCATAGAGGTCCACGGCTAAGTATCGCACGTGTACTTAGCTTCCATAGAGGTCCACGGCTAAGTATCGCACGTGTACTTGGCTTCCATAGAGGTCCACGGCTAAGTATCGCACGTGTACTTAGCTTCCATAGCGGTCCACGGCTATGTTCCGCACGTGTACTTGGCTTCCATAGAGGTCCACGGCTAAGTATCGCACGTGTACTTAGCTTCCATAGCAGTCCACGGCTATGTTCCGCACGTGCACTTAGCTTCCATAGAGGTCCACGGCTATGTTCCACACGTGTACTTAGCTTCCATAGAGGTCCACGGCTATGTTCCGCACGTGTACTTAGCTTCCATAGCGGTCCACGGCTATGTTCCGCACGTGCACTTAGCTTCCATAGCGGCCCACGGCTATGTTCCGCACGTGTACTTAACTTCCATAGCGGTCCACGGCTATGTTCCGCACGTGTACTTAGCTTCCATAGCGGTCCACGGCTATGTTCCGCACGTGTACTTAGCTTCCATAAAGGTCCACGGCTATGTTTCGCACGTGTACTTAGCTTCCATAGCGGTCCACGGCTAAGTTTCGCACGTGTACTTAGCTTCCTTCGAGGTCCACGGCTAAGTTTCGCACGTGTACTAAGCTTCCATAGAGGTCCACGGCTAAGTATCGCACGTGTACTAAGCTTCCATAGAGGTCCACGGCTAAGTATCGCACGTGCACTTAGCTTCCATAGAGGTCCACGGCTAAGTATCGCACGTGCACTTAGCTTCCATAGCGGTCCACGGATAAGTTCGCACATGTACTTAGCTTCCATAGAGGTACACGGCTAAGTTCGCACATGTACTTAGCTTCCATAGCGGTCCACGGCTGAGTTTCGCACGTATACTTAGCTTCCATAGCGGTCCACGGCTATGTTCCGCACGTGCACTTAGCTTTCATAGAGGTCCACGGCTATGTTCCGCACGTGTACTAAGCTTCCATAGAGGTCCACGGCTAAGTATCGCACGTGCACTTAGCTTCCATAAAGGTCCACGGCTATGTTCCGCACGTGCACTTAGCTTTCATAACGGTCCACGGCTATGTTACGCACGTGTACTTAGCTTCCATAGCGGTCCACGGCTATGTTCCGCACGTGCACTTAGCTTCCATAGTGGTCCACGGCTATGTTCCGCACGTGTACTAAGCTTCCATAGAGGTCCACGGCTATGTTCCGCACGTGTACTTAGCTTCCATAGCGGTCCACGGCTATGTTCCGCACGTGCACTTAGCTTCCATAAAGGTCCACGGCTATGTTCCGCACGTGTACTTAGCTTCCATAGAGGTCCACGGCTATGTTCCGCACGTGTACTTAGCTTCCATCTTAGCTTCCATAGAGGTCCACGGCTATGTTCCGCACGTGTACTTAGCTTCCATAGAGGTCCACGGCTATGTTCCGCACGTGTACTTAGCTTCCATAGCGGTCCACGGCTATGTTCCGCACGTGTACTTAGCTTCCATAGAGGTCCACGGCTAAGTATCGCACGTGTACTTAGCTTCCATAGAGGTCCACGGCTAAGTATCGAACGTGTACTTGGCTTCCATAGAGGTCCACGGCTAAGTATCGCACGTGTACTTAGCTTCCATAGCGGTCCACGGCTATGTTCCGCACGTGTACTTAGCTTCCATAGAGGTCCACGGCTAAGTATCGCACGTGTACTTAGCTTCCATAGCGGTCCACGGCTATGTACCGCACGTGTACTTAGCTTCCATAGAGGTCCACGGCTAAGTATCGCACGTGCACTTAGCTTCCATAGAGGTCCACGACTATGTTCCGCACGTGTACTTAGCTTCCATAGAGGTCCACGGCTATGTTCCGCACGTGCACTTAGCTTCCATAGCGGTCCACGGCTATGTTCCGCACGTGCACTTAGCTTCCATAGAGGTCCACGGCTATGTTCCGCACGTGTACTTAGCTTCCATAGCGGTCCACGGCTATGTTCCGCACGTGTACTTAGCTTCCATAGAGGTCCACGACTAAGTATCGCACGTGTACTTAGCTTCCATAGAGGTCCACGGCTATGTTCCGCACGTGTACTTAGCTTCCATAGCGGTCCACGGCTATGTTCCGCACGTGTACTTAGCTTCCAAAGAGGTCCACGGCTAAGTATCGCACGTGTACTTAGCTTCCATAGAGGTCCACGGCTATTTTCCGCACGTGTACTTAACTTCCATAGCGGTCCACGGCTATGTTCCGCACGTGTACTTAGCTTCCATAGTGGTCCACGGCTATGTTCCGCACGTGTACTTAGCTTCCATAAAGGTCCACGGCTATGTTTCGCACGTGTACTTAGCTTCCATAGCGGTCCACGGCTAAGTTTCGCACGTGTACTTAGCTTCCTTCGAGGTCCACGGCTAAGTTTCGCACGTGTACTAAGCTTCCATAGAGGTCCACGGCTAAGTATCGCACGTGTACTAAGCTTCCATAGAGGTCCACGGCTAAGTATCGCACGTGCACTTAGCTTCCATAGAGGTCCACGGCTAAGTATCGCACGTGCACTTAGCTTCCATAGCGGTCCACGGCTAAGTTCGCACATGTACTTAGCTTCCATAGAGGTACACGGCTAAGTTCGCACATGTACTTAGCTTCCATAGCGGTCCACGGCTGAGTTTCGCACGTATACTTAGCTTCCATAGCGGTCCACGGCTATGTTCCGCACGTGCACTTAGCTTCCATAGAGGTACACGGCTATGTTCCGCACGTGTACTAAGCTTCCATAGAGGTCCACGGCTAAGTATCGCACGTGCACTTAGCTTCCATAAAGGTCCACGGCTATGTTCCGCACGTGTACTTAGCTTCCATAGAGGTCCACGGCTATGTTCCGCACGTGTACTTAGCTTCCATAGCGGTCCACGGCTATGTTCCGCACGTGCACTTAGCTTTCATAACGGTCCACGGCTATGTTACGCACGTGTACTTAGCTTCCATAGCGGTCCACGGCTATGTTCCGCACGTGCACTTAGCTTCCATAGCGGTCCACGGCTATGTTCCGCACGTGTACTAAGCTTCCATAGAGGTCCACGGCTATGTTCCACACGTGTACTTAGCTTCCATAGCGGTCCACGGCTATGTTCCGCACGTGCACTTAGCTTTCATAAAGGTCCATGGCTATGTTCCGCACGTGTACTAAGCTTCCATAGAGGTCCACAGCTATGTTCCGCACGTGTACTTAGCTTCCATAGCGGTCCACGGCTATGTTCCGCACGTGCACTTAGCTTCCATAGAGGTCCACGGCTATGTTCCGCACGTGTACTTAGCTTCCATAGAGGTCCACGGCTAAGTATCGCACGTGTACTTAGCTTCCATAGAGGTCCACGGCTAAGTATCGCACGTGTACTTGGCTTCCATAGAGGTCCACGGCTAAGTATCGCACGTGTACTTAGCTTCCATAGCGGTCCACGGCTATGTTCCGCACGTGTACTTAGCTTCCATAGAGGTCCACGGCTAAGTATCGCACGTGTACTTAGCTTCCATAGCGGTCCACGGCTATGTTCCGCACGTGTACTTAGCTTCCATAGAGGTCCACGGCTAAGTATCGCACGTGTACTTAGCTTCCATAGAGGTCAACGGCTAAGTATCGCACGTGTACTTGGCTTCCATAGAGGTCCACGGCTAAGTATCGCACGTGTACTTAGCTTCTATAGCAGTCCACGGCTATGTTCCGCACGTGCACTTAGCTTCCATAGAGGTCCACGGCTAAGTTTCGCACGTGTACTTAGCTTCCATAGCGGTCCACGGCTATGTTCCGCACGTGTACTTAGCTTCCATAGCGGTCCACGGCTATGTTCTGCACGTGCACTTAGTTTCCATAGAGGTCCACGGCTATGTTCCGCACGTGTACTTAGCTTCCATAGCGGTCCACGGCTATGTTCCGCACGTGTACTTAGCTTCCATAGAGGTCCACGGCTAAGTATCGCACGTGTACTTAGCTTCCATAGAGGTCCACGGCTATTTTCCGCACGTGTACTTAGCTTCCATAGCGGTCCACGGCTATGTTCCGCACGTGTACTTAGCTTCCATAGCGGTCCACGGCTATGTTCCGCACGTGTACTTAGCTTCCATAGCGGTCCACGGCTATGTTCCGCACGTGCACTTAGCTTCCATAAAGGTCCACGGCTAAGTTTCGCACGTGTACTAAGCTTCCATAGAGGTCCACGGCTATGTTTCGCACGTGTACTTAGCTTCCATAGAAGTCCACGGCTAAGTTTCGCACGTGTACTTAGCTTCCATAGAGGTCCACGGCTAAGTATCGCACGTGTACTTGGCTTCCATAATAATAATAATCATTTATTGCTCAGACTACAAATGCGGTCCATTGTGTTAGTAACAATCTTACTTAGCCTATGTTAGTACTTAATAACTAATACAGATCTGGTTCGATCCACTAACGCCCACACAAGCGGACTATCTGCTCGGGCGGCGATCGACTGCAGAATAATGTTGGGACTGCCACGCATCCTGCGAAGTAACGAAGCTGATTTCTTGCGCCATACTGCGTCAAAACTGTCAGCGCGCGCGTCGGCAAACATTGCCGACGCACTGCAGAAACGTGGCAGTCCCAAAAGCACCCTGAACGCATTGTTATATTGGATACGCAGAGCGTTGTAAGCCCTTTGGGTATATCTGAACCACAGGGCCCCCGAGTACAGTGATGTGCAATACGCCTTAAAAAGGGCTATTTTAACTGCGACTGTACATCGAGAGAACCTACGGGCCAGCATGTTCGCCCGGACTGACAACGCCCTGCGCTCCCTCTCCAAATCTGAATCGTCTTTCAGGGTATCTGTTACCAGATGGCCCAAATATTTAAATTTATACACCCTGTTTATTGGGTGACCTTTAAGGAACAGAGGAGGGACCGTAGATGGACATCTGGCACCAGACCTGAACACGATATACTCAGTCTTTTTGGTGTTGTATATCAACCCATGAGACTCCGCGTACGACTCACACACAGCCAGTAACTTTCGGAGCGCATTGATTGAGGGAGCCAGCAGCACCATGTCGTCCGCGTAGCTCAGATTATTAAAACAAACACCATCCACATAGCAGCCGACGCGCATGCTGCTGAGTCGCTCGACCAAAGCATTCACATAGAGACCGAAGAGCAAGGGCGAGGACAGTCCCCCCTGTCTCACCCCACACTCCGGCCTGCATGGCTCCGAAAGCTCCCCTACCCATCTCACCCGAGTCTCTTGATGTAGGTACCAGTATTTGAGGAGAGATGCGAGCTCTGGCGGCAGTGTTGTATCTCCTAGCTTCTGCCAGAGTAAATCGTAGGAGACTAGATCAAAGGCCTTGGATAGATCCAGGAAAACCGCGTAGACGGGTGTTTGTCTATCCGTGTAATACTTAACAGCGTGCTTCAAACTAAGAATGGCCGTCTCCGTTGACAGCCCTGCCCGAAAACCGAACTGGGCATCATGAATCTTGACATGCCTATTTAAATGCGAGTTGAGCACGCTGTCAAGCACCTTGGCTATGATGGTGGCTAGTGAGATGGGCCTGTAGTTTGACCCGTCCGATACGTCTCCAGTCTTGTTCTTGACTACTGGTACCACCAGAGTCCGCATCATGTCCGAGGGCAAGTACGAATGGGACAGACACAAGTTAAATAATAGTGCGAGTACTCGTGGTAAGTGCACACCAGCATGCTGTAGGTGCTCGATGCTTAGCCCATCGTGTCCTGGGGATTTCCCTCTAACCATATTCTTAATCTTGGCCCTGACATCTTTCGCCAAGACCACCGTTGGTACCTCCTCACCTATGGGAAGAGCATCGAGCTCCCCGCATGGTGGTCCCAGGGGCGACTGTGTGGTAAACTGGGTTTTAAACAACTCAGCAATATCTTTTGGGCTGGCAACCCCATCGACACTCACAGGAATACCAGGCCTAGGATTTAGCTTATTAGTACCTTTCCAGAAACTTTTAAAGTCTGAATTGGCATAGTGCTTTGCCAGCGAATCCATCCTCAACTGTTCCTGGTGGTTTTGGCACCACTTGACTTTTCCTTTGAAAATTTTCCGCGATTTCACCATTGAGTCATAAACAGGACCCGATGAGGGCTTTCCGTAGTCACACCATGTAATGAAATCCAGCCTAGCATTACTATGAGCCTCGCTAACATACCTGTTCCACCCCGCCAATGGTTTCCTTCTTTTACAAGCCTTTTGCTCGTAAGTAACAACAGCGTTCGTACATAAGATATTTACAACCTCTTTATAAACACTATCTATGACCTCTCTATGCGATGTAATATTACAATATTTGCCACAACAGTGTTGTAACTCAGTATGCAAATCAATGAGCCTAAGTTTAGAGTTACATAAGCTTTCGTAAGCTAGACATTGACTTGCATTCCTGTCTCCCCATTTAATTCCATTACAAACAGGGTTCATTGGCAATGCCTTTTGCTTAATAACATTTAGATTGCAGTTGATGACTAATGGGAGATGATCAGACCAATAGACGTCGTATTTAACATATACATTGGTAATACAATCTAAAGCTGCGCTTGTAACTATGCAATGGTCCAGCCAGCGTTTGCAACCATGTGCTTCACTAATAAATGTGAACGTCTCAGATGTCAGCTGTAACCTACTAGTGTCTACACATGTCCAGTCTTGTTCCAGGGAGAAAGTTAAAAGCTCACGATAAAAACGCTCACCTGGATGTGCGTTGAAATCCCCTAGCATGATTACGGACTCAACATCACTGTCATCAATTAAGGCACTCACCGCACTTAAACAGTCTGTGAATTCCGGCACATTTTCCGCACAGTCCGTGGGCATGTAAACACTAAACACTAGCACTGGCCGATCATTCGTCACCACCCGTATAGCTGCAATACGCGGGTTCCCACACGAAACCACAGAGACGCACGGGAAAAGCGCCTTACGCCACAGCAGTGCAACTCCACCGAAAGGCCGACCTCTTAAAATACCGGTCGCCGTGTCCACAGCCGATGTCCCGGTACTTCCAAACTCACTGTGCACGCCAGCCAAGTATGACATCTCATCCGGCAGCAACCACGTCTCTTGCAAGGCAATTATATCTGCAAAGCTGCACAGCTGCTGTATACCCTCGACGGAGCGCTTGACATTCTTACAGTTATATGTCACTAAGGTTGTGCTCATAATTGTTTTGAATGCTTTCTGTTTTCATCCTTGTCAGACCTAGGGTTTTTGTAAGGTCTGAACCGTCTACATGTTATACCAGCTGGCCATAACTCATCGCTTAGGAACATGTTTAACTTGTTATTGCAAACTATTATTTTATACGCATTGTATTCTTTTTCGTTTTTCATTTTAATTCTTTGTAAAACGACTTTTTCGTTAATCTTCGAAAACACATACTCCACAATATCCTTTTCCGATGTATCTTTGTGTACATTGGAGAGGAACAAAGGTATGTTCGACCTAGCGGGCTTAAATTTATCCTCGGGCATGTAGGCAGCTTTTCCTCTAACAAAAGAGTCTGAGCGCATGTTTCTCTGCCTCTTCCTTTGCACTGTGATCCATGGTTCTTGAGGACATTCCGATTTACCTACACTATTCCGCGTTACCTCTGCTAACGACTTACTTTTGTTTACATCAGTCGTAACGATACGGCTGTCTAATGAGTCGGCGCTAACAGTGACTACTTCCGGCGGCGCTCGCATTCCCTCAGTAAATCGGTTCGACGGTGACAATGTTTTATCATTCGTACACACAGTTTGTGAGTCACCCGATCGCTGTTGCATGACGTCGTTGGTGTCACCGGTGACGGTGGCGGCTACGGTAGTATAATCAGCTGGGCTCGGGCCGCGTGCGAAAGAGATAGCGCTATGGCAACTTCCAGCCTTATTATTTTGGGGAAATGCGGGTGATCGCCAATGTACCTTTTCCTTTGTTTTATTTTTAGGCGTACTTTCCACATTGCTGTTATTTTTCGAAAGATTTATAATACCGATCGGACCACTATCGCAGTCACTTTCCAGTAAGTATCCACCGCGTCTATTGTTTACATACACTGGTCGTTCCGCATCTACCAGCGACGCAAACTTCATATGGTCGATATCCGCTCTTAAACTGTTTAATTGGTCTATCGTCACACTAGACTGTTTTAAATTATGAATTTCCGATTTCAAAACCAGAATATTTTTCAACAAAGCTGAGACATCGATGTGGTCAAAGGATATCGGTGGTAGTTTCTCCAGCATTCGGGCCACAAAGATTGGGGTTTTATCCGGGTCTGTTGACTTTAAGACGCATATAATATCTTCAATATTCTTCTGCTCTTTGTTTTTTCGCCTCGATATATTGCGGGTACTTGCAGAAATAGACTCAAACAATAAACTTTTTGCCGTTGCGATTTCTTCCTCATTATAGGTGCTAATACACAAACGGATCAAACTCTCCTCGTCCATAATGTCTATTTTATTTTGCACAAAACATAACAACTCGTTTATCACTATGTTACATGATACGCACTTTACTTTCTCAGAAGACATTTTCTACACCCGAACGCTTCCGAGTTCGCGCGAAGACTGAGCGGTCCACGGCTAAGTTTCGCACGTGTACTTAGCTTCCATAGAGGTCCACGGCTAAGTTTCGCACGTGTACTAAGCTTCTATAGAGGTCCACGGCTCAGTATCGCACGTGTACTTAGCTTCCATAGAGGTTCACGGCTATGTTCCGCACGTGTACTTAGCTTCCATAGAGGTCCACGGCTATGTTCCGCACGTGTACTTAGCTTCTATAGAGGTCCACGGCTATGTTCCGCACGTGTACTTAGCTTCCATAGAGGTCCACGGCTAAGTTTCGCACGTGTACTTAGCTTCCATAGAGGTCTACGGCTAAGTATCGCACGTGTACTTGGCTTCCATAGCGGTCCACGGCTATGTTCCGCACGTGTACTTAGCTTCCTTCGAGGTCCACGGCTAAGTTTCGCACGTATACTAAGCTTCCATAGAGGTCCTAAGTACACCTCTATGGAAGCTAAGTACACGTGCGAAACTTAGCCAAGTTTCGCACGTATACTAAGCTTCCATAGCGGTCCACGGCTATGCTCCGCACGTGCACTAAGCTTCCATAGAGGTCCACGGCTAAGTATCGCACGTGCACTTAGCTTCCATAAAGGTCCACGGCTATGTTCCGCACGTGCACTTAGCTTTCATAACGGTCCACGGCTATGTTACGCACGTGTACTTAGCTTCCATAGCGGTCCACGGCTATGTTCCGCACGTGCACTTAGCTTCCATAGCGGTCCACGGCTATGTTCCGCACGTGTACTAAGCTTCCATAGAGGTCCACGGCTATATTCCGCACGTGTACTTAGCTTCCATAGCGGTCCACGGCTATGTTCCGCACGTGCACTTAGCTTCCATAAAGGTCCACGGCTATGTTCCGCACGTGTACTTAGCTTCCATAGAGGTCCACGGCTATGTTCCGCACGTGTACTTAGCTTCCATCTTAGCTTCCATAGAGGTCCACGGCTATGTTCCGCACGTGTACTTAGCTTCCATAGAGGTCCACGGCTATGTTCCGCACGTGTACTTAGCTTCCATAGCGGTCCACGGCTATGTTCCGCACGTGTACTTAGCTTCCATAGAGGTCCACGGCTAAGTATCGCACGTGTACTTAGCTTCCATAGAGGTCCACGGCTAAGTATCGAACGTGTACTTGGCTTCCATAGAGGTCCACGGCTAAGTATCGCACGTGTACTTAGCTTCCATAGCGGTCCACGGCTATGTTCCGCACGTGTACTTAGCTTCCATAGAGGTCCACGGCTAAGTATCGCACGTGTACTTAGCTTCCATAGCGGTCCACGGCTATGTACCGCACGTGTACTTAGCTTCCATAGAGGTCCACGGCTAAGTATCGCACGTGCACTTAGCTTCCATAGAGGTCCACGACTATGTTCCGCACGTGTACTTAGCTTCCATAGAGGTCCACGGCTATGTTCCGCACGTGCACTTAGCTTCCATAGCGGTCCACGGCTATGTTCCGCACGTGCACTTAGCTTCCATAGAGGTCCACGGCTATGTTCCGCACGTGTACTTAGCTTCCATAGCGGTCCACGGCTATGTTCCGCACGTGTACTTAGCTTCCATAGAGGTCCACGGCTATGTTCCACACGTGTACTTAGCTTCCATAGCGGTCCACGGCTATGTTCCGCACGTGCACTTAGCTTTCATAAAGGTCCATGGCTATGTTCCGCACGTGTACTAAGCTTCCATAGAGGTCCACAGCTATGTTCCGCACGTGTACTTAGCTTCCATAGCGGTCCACGGCTATGTTCCGCACGTGCACTTAGCTTCCATAGAGGTCCACGGCTATGTTCCGCACGTGTACTTAGCTTCCATAGAGGTCCACGGCTAAGTATCGCACGTGTACTTAGCTTCCATAGCGGTCCACGGCTATGTTCCGCACGTGCACTTACCTACCATAGCGGTCCACGGCTATGTTCCGCACGTGTACTTAGCTTTCATAGCGGTCCACGGCTAAGTTTCGCACGTGTACTTAGCTTCCATAGAGGTCCACGGCTAAGTATCGCACGTGCACTTAGCTTCCATAGCGGTCCACGGCTATGTTCCGCACGTGCACTTAGCTTCCATAGAGGTCCACGGCTAAGTTCGCACATGTACTTAGCTTCCATAGAGGTACACGGCTAAGTTCGCACATGTACTTAGCTTCCATACCGGTCCACGGCTGAGTTTCGCACGTATACTTAGCTTCCATAGCGGTCCACGGCTATGTTCCGCACGTGCACTTAGCTTCTATAGAGGTCCACGGCTATGTTCCGCCCGTGTACTAAGCTTCCATAGAGATCCGCGGCTAAGTATCGCACGTGCACTTAGCTTCCATAAAGGTCCACGGCTATGTTCCGCACGTGTACTTAGCTTCCATAGAGGTCCACGGCTAAGTTTCGCACGTGTATTTAGCTTCCATAGAGGTCCACGGCTATGTTCCGCACGTGTACTTAGCTTCCATAGCGGTCCACGGCTATGTTCCGCACGTGCACTTAGCTTCCATAGCGGTCCACGGCTATGTTCCGCACGTGTACTTAGTTTCCATAGCGGTCCACGGCTATGTTCCGCACGTGCACTTTGCTTCCATAGCGGTCCACGGCTAAGTTTCGCACGTGTACTAAGCTTTCATAGAGGTCCACGGCTAAGTATCGCACGTGTACTTAGCTTCCATAGAGGTCTACGGCTATGTTTCGCACGTGTACTTAGCTTCCATAGAGGTCCACGGCTAAGTATCGCACGTGTACTTGGCTTCCATAGCGGTCCACGGCTATGTTCCGCACGTGTACTTGGCTTCCATAGCGGTCCACGGCTATGTTCCGCACGTGTACTTAGCTTCCATAGAGGTCCACGGCTAAGTATCGCACGTGTACTTAGCTTCCATAGAGGTCCACGGCTATGTTCCGCACGTGTACTTAGCTTCCATAGCGGTCCACGGCTATGTTCCGCACGTGTACTTAGCTTCCATAGAGGTCCACGGCTATGTTCCGCACGTGTACTTAGCTTCCATAGAGGTCCACGGCTAAGTTTCGCACGAGTACTTAGCTGCCTTAGAGGTCTACAGCTAAGACCATAGCGGTCCACGGCTATGTTCCGCACGTATACTTAGCTTCCATAGCGGTCCACGGCTATGTTCCGCACGTGCACTTAGCTTCCATAGAGGTCTACGGCTATGTTCCGCACGTGTACTAAGCTTCCATAGAGGTCCACGGCTAAGTACCGCACGTGTACTTGGCTTCCATAGAGGTCCACGGCTAAGTATCGCACGTGCACTTAGCTTCCATAAAGGTCCACGGCTATGTTCCGCACGTGTACTTAGCTTCCATAGAGGTCCACGGCTATGTTCCGCACGTGTACTTAGCTTCCATAGAGGTCCACGGCTATGTTCCGCACGTGCACTTAGCTTCCATAGAGGTCCACGGCTATGTTCCGCACGTGCACTTAGCTTCCATAGCGGTCCACGGCTATGTTCCGCACGTGCACTTAGCTTCCATAGCGGTCTACGGCTATGTTCCGCACGTGCACTTAGCTTCCATAGCGGTCCACGGCTATGTTCCGCACGTGCACTTAGTTTCCATAGCGGTCCACGGCTATGTTCCGCACGTGCACTTAGCTTCCATAGCGGTCCACGGCTAAGTTTCGCACGTGTACTAAGCTTCCATAGAGGTCCACGGCTAAGTATCGCACGTGTACTTAGCTTCCATAGCGGTCCACGGCTATGTTACGCACGTGTACTAAGCTTCCATAGAGGTCCACGGCTATGTTCCGCACGTGCACTTAGCTTCCATAGCGGTCCACGGCTATGTTCCGCACGTGTACTTAGCTTCCATAGCGGTCCACGGCTATGTTCCGCACGTTTACTTAGCTTCCATAGAGGTCCACGGCTATGTTCCGCACGTGCACTTAGCTTCCATAGAGGTCCACGGCTATGTTCCGCACGTGCACTTAGCTTCCATAGCGGTCCACGGCTATGTTCCGCACGTGCACTTAGCTTCCATAGCGGTCCACGGCTATGTTCCGCACGTGTACTTAGCTTTCATAGCGGTCCACGGCTAAGTTTCACACGTGTACTTAGCTTCCATAGAGGTCCACGGCTAAGTATCGCACGTGCACTTAGCTTCCATAGCGGTCCACGGCTATGTTCCGCACGTGTACTTAGCTTCCATAGCGGTCCACGGCTATGTTCCGCACGTGCACTTAGCTTCCATAGCGGTCCACGGCTAAGTATCGCACGTGTACTTAGCTTCCATAGAGGTCCACGGCTAAGTATCGCACGTGTACTTAGCTTCCATAGAGGTCCACGGCTATGTTCCGCACGTGTACTTAGCTTCCATAGCGGTCCACGGCTATGTTCCGCACGTGTACTTAGCTTCCATAGCGGTCCACGGCTATGTTCCGCACGTGTACTTAGCTTTCATAGCGGTCCACGGCTATGTTCCGCACGTGCACTTAGCTTCCATAAAGGTCCACGGCTAAGTATCGCACGTGTACTTGGCTTCCATAGCGGTCCACGGCTATGTTCCGCACGTGTACTTAGCTTCCATAGCGGTCCACGGCTAAGTTCCGCACGTGTACTTAGCTTCTATAAAGGTCCACGGCTATGTTTCGCACGTGTACTTAGCTTCCATAGCGGTCCACGGCTAAGTTTCGCACGTGTACTTAGCTTCCTTCGAGGTCCACGGCTAAGTTTCGCACGTGTACTAAGCTTCCATAGAGGTCCACGGCTAAGTATCGCACGTGCACTTAGCTTCCATAGCGGTCCACGGCTAAGTTCGCACATGTACTTAGCTTCCATAGAGGTACACGGCTAAGTTCGCACATGTACTTAGCTTCCATAGCGGTCCACGGCTGAGTTTCGCACGTATACTTAGCTTCCATAGAGGTCCACGGCTATGTTCCGCACGTGTACTTAGCTTCCATAGCGGTCCACGGCTATGTTCCGCACGTGCACTTAGCTTCCATAGAGGTCCACGGCTAAGTTCGCACATGTACTTAGCTTCCATAGCGGTCCACGGCTATGTTCCGCACGTGCACTTAGCTTCCATAGAGGTCCACGGCTAAGTTCGCACATGTACTTAGCTTCCATAGAGGTACACGGCTAAGTTCGCACATGTACTTAGCTTCCATAGCGGTCCACGGCTGAGTTTCGCACGTATACTTAGCTTCCATAGCGGTCCACGGCTATGTTCCGCACGTGCATTTAACTTCCATAGAGGTCCACGGCTATGTTCCGCCCGTGTACTAAGCTTCCATAGAGATCCGCGGCTAAGTATCGCACGTGCACTTAGCTTCCATAAAGGTCCACGGCTATGTTCCGCACGTGTACTTAGCTTCCATAGAGGTCCACGGCTAAGTTTCGCACGTGTATTTAGCTTCCATAGAGGTCCACGGCTATGTTCCGCACGTGTACTTAGCTTCCATAGCGGTCCACGGCTATGTTCCGCACGTGCACTTAGCTTCCATAGCGGTCCAAGGCTATGTTCCGCACGTGTACTTAGTTTCCATAGCGGTCCACGGCTATGTTCCGCACGTGCACTTAGCTTCCATAGCGGTCCACGGCTAAGTTTCGCACGTGTACTAAGCTTCCATAGAGGTCCACGGCTAAGTATCGCACGTGTACTTAGCTTCCATAGAGGTCCACGGCTATGTTTCGCACGTGTACTTAGCTTCCATAGAGGTCCACGGCTAAGTATCGCACGTGTACTTGGCTTCCATAGCGGTCCACGGCTATGTTCCGCACGTGTACTTGGCTTCCATAGCGGTCCACGGCTATGTTCCGCACGTGTACTTAGCTTCCATAGAGGTCCACGGCTAAGTATCGCACGTGTACTTAGCTTCCATAGAGGTCCACGGCTATGTTCCGCACGTGTACTTAGCTTCCATAGCGGTCCACGGCTATGTTCCGCACGTGTACTTAGCTTCCATAGAGGTCCACGGCTATGTTCCGCACGTGTACTTAGCTTCCATAGAGGTCCACGGCTAAGTTTCGCACGAGTACTTAGCTGCCTTAGAGGTCTACAGCTAAGACCATAGCGGTCCACGGCTATGTTCCGCACGTATACTTAGCTTCCATAGCGGTCCACGGCTATGTTCCGCACGTGCACTTAGCTTCCATAGAGGTCCACGGCTATGTTCCGCACGTGTACTAAGCTTCCATAGAGGTCCACGGCTAAGTATCGCACGTGTGCACATTGAAACATATTTACATAATAGGTTTCAATGTGTAGATGTAAATGGTGTGAAATCTTCCGGGCTACCAGTTCTGTTAGGTGTACCTCAAGGCTCAATATTGGGTCCATTCTTGTTTTTAGTGTATATCAATGACTTACCATTCTATTTAAAGGGTATCTGTGACGTTGTACTGTTTGCAGATGACACCTCTCTTATTTTTAAAGTAGACAGGAATAGACAAAATTTTGACGACGTAAACAGTGCACTCTCAATGGTTACAGATTGGTTTACGATAAATAACTTAGTTCTCAATGCTAAGAAAACGAAATGTATAAAGTTTGCCTTACCGAATGTTAGAAATCTAGGACCCAACATCGTTTTAGATAAAGAAGTGCTTAAAACTGTAGACTCGGCAGTTTTTCTGGGTATAACAGTAGATGCCAAACTTCAGTGGGGCCCACATATATCAAGCCTAGCGGGAAGGCTCAGTTCAGCCGCCTACGCCGTCAGGAAAGTAAGACAATACACTGACGTTGATACAGCTCGGTTAGTCTATTTTAGTTATTTTCATAGCGTTATGTCATACGGTATTCTGCTCTGGGGCAAAGCCGCTGATATTCAAAATATATTTGTTCTTCAGAAACGAGCTGTTCGTGCTATTTACCAGCTCGGTGCCAGAATTTCTCTGAGAGATTTTTTTAAACATATTGGTATTCTCACGGTGGCATCACAATTCATCTTCGCCAACATCTTATATATTAGACAAAATATACATTTATACACTAAAAACAGTGATATTCACAATGTTAACACCAGAAATAAGGACAAATTACGTGCTCCATTTCACCGGCTTCATAAGGTTCATAACTCATTTGTTGGGCTTGGTATATCCTTTTATAACAAGCTACCCTCTTCTTTGCTAGATTTGCCTTACAATGCGTTTAAAGCCAAAGTAAAATCTAACCTTTGTTCAAAGGCATACTATTCTATCAACGATTACTTAAACGATAAGAATAGTTGGTCGCTGTGTTTAACTTAAGACAATGTTTATGTTCTTTCTCCAGAATTAGCTTACCTACTGACAGGTTATATGGGTTCATATAATTATTTATTTTCTTTGACTGTAAAGGTCAATTTATTTTAATTTTATTTTTATTTATCATTGACATAATCTACTCATTACAATGTTTTTTTATGAGTGGTATTGCAATATGTGGTTAGCTAGTGACCTCGACAATTGATCATAATTATTCTTGTCTGAGCAACCGGCAGCAGGTTCGTCATGCTCCCTTAGATGTCACTGCTTGCGGTAGCGTCGGGGGTCGGGTTGCCTCCTTCCCTCAAATATGGCGAGGGGGGTAATGGCTGATCTTTGCGTTATGCTCGTGAACGGGTGCTGCTTGTGGTGACTGGTCGTCTTGCTGACCTTGGTTTTGTTTTGTTATTAGTAATTTAACTCGTTTTTTTTACTTCGATGGTCCTAGTTTATCATCTGTGACTTCGAGTTACGGCTATATGTAAGTGGGCACGCCCTTTATTACTGGAGGCTTTTAATATAGGTATAAAGTTCTACTTACGTTTTTAGTTTTGTATTTTGATTCTGCTTGAGTATAGTTTTCGATTTTTCGATTTTTTCTTTTTTTAAGTATATTGGCGTGTGCTAGCTGACTTATAGCAAATAATTAAATTTAATTTAATGTTTGTGTTGCGTAATGTACTTGCATGTAATTTGCACAGTGTTGTATAGAATATATATATTTATTTTTTTTTTTTTATTTAACTGAACAGACAGCTGTGCTGCTGAGGAGTTTGTTGCGCCACTTCTTCTCCTCAGCTAAAGCACTAGGAAGTGGTGAAGGGCGGGCGTTTTGGGGGACTGTCTTATGTAATTTTGACGTTCGAAAAGTGCTGATTCTCAGCCTAGTTTGAATAAATGACTTTTGATTTTGATTTTGATTTAGTACTTGGCTTCCATAGCGGTCCACGGCTATGTTCCGCACGTGTACTTAGCTTCCATAGAGGTCCACGGCTATGTTCCGCACGTGTACTTAGCTTCCATAGAGGTCCACGGCTATGTTCCGCACGTGCACTTAGCTTCCATAGAGGTCCACGGCTATGTTCCGCACGTGCACTTAGCTTCCATAGCGGTCCACGGCTATGTTCCGCACGTGCACTTAGCTTCCATAGCGGTCCACGGCTATGTTCCGCACGTGCACTTAGTTTCCATAGCGGTCCACGGCTATGTTCCGCACGTGCACTTAGCTTCCATAGCGGTCCACGGCTAAGTTTCGCACGTGTACTAAGCTTCCATAGAGGTCCACGGCTAAGTATCGCACGTGTACTTAGCTTCCATAGCGGTCCACGGCTATGTTACGCACGTGTACTTAGCTTCCATAGCGGTCCACGGCTATGTTCCGCACGTGTACTTAGCTTCCATAGCGGTCCACGGCTATGTTCCGCACGTTTACTTAGCTTCCATAGAGGTCCACGGCTATGTTCCGCACGTGCACTTAGCTTCCATAGAGGTCCACGGCTATGTTCCGCACGTGCACTTAGCTTCCATAGCGGTCCACGGCTATGTTCCGCACGTGCACTTAGCTTCTATAGCGGTCCACGGCTATGTTCCGCACGTGTACTTAGCTTTCATAGCGGTCCACGGCTAAGTTTCGCACGTGTACTTAGCTTCCATAGAGGTCCACGGCTATGTTCCGCACGTGCACTTAGCTTCCATAGCGGTCCACGGCTATGTTCCGCACGTGCACTTAGCTTCCATAGCGGTCCACGGCTATGTTCCGCACGTGCACTTAGTTTCCATAGCGGTCCACGGCTATGTTCCGCACGTGCACTTAGCTTCCATAGCGGTCCACGGCTAAGTTTCGCACGTGTACTAAGCTTCCATAGCGGTCCACGGCTATGTTCCGCACGTGCACTTAGCTTCCATAGCGGTCCACGGCTATGTTCCGCACGTGCACTTAGCTTCCATAGCGGTCCACGGCTAAGTTTCGCACGTGTACTAAGCTTCCATAGAGGTCCACGGCTAAGTATCGCACGTGTACTTAGCTTCCATAGCGGTCCACGGCTATGTTACGCACGTGTACTTAGCTTCCATAGAGGTCCACGGCTATGTTCCGCAAGTGCACTTAGCTTCCATAGCGGTCCACGGCTATGTTCCGCACGAGTACTTAGCTTCCATAGCGGTCCACGGCTATGTTCCGCACGTTTACTTAGCTTCCATAGAGGTCCACGGCTATGTTCCGCACGTGCACTTAGCTTCCATAGAGGTCCACGGCTATGTTCCGCACGTGCACTTAGCTTCCATAGCGGTCCACGGCTATGTTCCGCACGTGCACTTAGCTTCCATAGCGGTCCACGGCTATGTTCCGCACGTGTACTTAGCTTTCATAGCGGTCCACGGCTAAGTTTCGCACGTGTACTTAGCTTCCATAGAGGTCCACGGCTAAGTATCGCACGTGCACTTAGCTTCCATAGCGGTCCACGGCTATGTTCCGCACGTGTACTTAGCTTCCATAGCGGTCCACGGCTATGTTCCGCAAGTGCACTTAGCTTCCATAGCGGTCCACGGCTAAGTATCGCACGTGTACTTAGCTTCCATAGAGGTCCACGGCTAAGTATCGCACGTGTACTTAGCTTCCATAGAGGTCTACGGCTATGTTCCGCACGTGTACTAAGCTTCCATAGAGGTCCACGGCTAAGTATCGCACGTGCACTTGGCTTCCATAGAGGTCCACGGCTAAGTATCGCACGTGTACTTAGCTTCCATAGAGGTCCACGGCTAAGTTTCGCACGTGTATTTAGCTTCCATAGAGGTCCACGGCTATGTTCCGCACGTGTACTTAGCTTCCATAGCGGTCCACGGCTATGTTCTGCACGTGCACTTAGCTTCCATAGCGGTCCACGGCTATGTTCCTCACGTGTACTTAGTTTCCATAGCGGTCCACGGCTATGTTCCGCACGTGCACTTAGCTTCCATAGCGGTCCACGGCTATGTTCCGCACGTGCACTTAGCTTCCATAGCGGTCCACGGCTATGTTCCGCACGTGTACTTAGCTTCCATAGCGGTCCACGGCTATGTTCCGCACGTGCACTTAGCTTCCATAGCGGTCCACGGCTATGTTCCGCACGTGTACTTAGTTTCCATAGCGGTCCACGGCTATGTTCCGCACGTGCACTTTGCTTCCATAGCGGTCCACGGCTAAGTTTCGCACGTGTACTAAGCTTTCATAGAGGTCCACGGCTAAGTATCGCACGTGTACTTAGCTTCCATAGAGGTCTACGGCTATGTTTCGCACGTGTACTTAGCTTCCATAGAGGTCCACGGCTAAGTTCGCACATGTACTTAGCTTCCATACCGGTCCACGGCTGAGTTTCGCACGTATACTTAGCTTCCATAGCGGTCCACGGCTATGTTCCGCACGTGCACTTAGCTTCCATAGAGGTCCACGGCTATGTTCCGCCCGTGTTCTAAGCTTCCATAGAGATCCGCGGCTAAGTATCGCACGTGCACTTAGCTTCCATAAAGGTCCACGGCTATGTTCCGCACGTGTACTTAGCTTCCATAGAGGTCCACGGCTAAGTTTCGCACGTGTATTTAGCTTCCATAGAGGTCCACGGCTATGTTCCGCACGTGTACTTAGCTTCCATAGCGGTCCACGGCTATGTTCCGCACGTGCACTTAGCTTCCATAGCGGTCCACGGCTATGTTCCGCACGTGTACTTAGTTTCCATAGCGGTCCACGGCTATGTTCCGCACGTGCACTTTGCTTCCATAGCGGTCCACGGCTAAGTTTCGCACGTGTACTAAGCTTTCATAGAGGTCCACGGCTAAGTATCGCACGTGTACTTAGCTTCCATAGAGGTCTACGGCTATGTTTCGCACGTGTACTTAGCTTCCATAGAGGTCCACGGCTAAGTATCGCACGTGTACTTGGCTTCCATAGCGGTCCACTGCTATGTTCCGCACGTGTACTTGGCTTCCATAGCGGTCCACGGCTATGTTCCGCACGTGTACTTAGCTTCCATAGAGGTCCACGGCTAAGTATCGCACGTGTACTTAGCTTCCATAGAGGTCCACGGCTATGTTCCGCACGTGTACTTAGCTTCCATAGCGGTCCACGGCTATGTTCCGCACGTGTACTTAGCTTCCATAGAGGTCCACGGCTATGTTCCGCACGTGTACTTAGCTTCCATAGAGGTCCACGGCTAAGTTTCGCACGAGTACTTAGCTGCCTTAGAGGTCTACAGCTAAGACCATAGCGGTCCACGGCTATGTTCCGCACGTATACTTAGCTTCCATAGCGGTCCACGGCTATGTTCCGCACGTGCACTTAGCTTCCATAGAGGTCTACGGCTATGTTCCGCACGTGTACTAAGCTTCCATAGAGGTCCACGGCTAAGTATCGCACGTGTACTTGGCTTCCATAGAGGTCCACGGCTAAGTATCGCACGTGCACTTAGCTTCCATAAAGGTCCACGGCTATGTTCCGCACGTGTACTTAGCTTCCATAGAGGTCCACGGCTATGTTCCGCACGTGTACTTAGCTTCCATAGAGGTCCACGGCTATGTTCCGCACGTGCACTTAGCTTCCATAGAGGTCCACGGCTATGTTCCGCACGTGCACTTAGCTTCCATAGCGGTCCACGGCTATGTTCCGCACGTGCACTTAGCTTCCATAGCGGTCTACGGCTATGTTCCGCACGTGCACTTAGCTTCCATAGAGGTCCACGGCTATGTTCCGCACGTGTACTAAGCTTCCATAGAGGTCCACGGCTAAGTATCGCACGTGTACTTGGCTTCCATAGCGGTCCACGGCTATGTTCCGCACGTGTACTTAGCTTCCATAGAGGTCCACGGCTATGTTCCGCACGTGTACTTAGCTTCCATAGAGGTCCACGGCTATGTTCCGCACGTGCACTTAGCTTCCATAGAGGTCCACGGCTATGTTCCGCACGTGCACTTAGCTTCCATAGCGGTCCACGGCTATGTTCCGCACGTGCACTTAGCTTCCATAGCGGTCCACGGCTATGTTCCGCACGTGCACTTAGTTTCCATAGCGGTCCACGGCTATGTTCCGCACGTGCACTTAGCTTCCATAGCGGTCCACGGCTAAGTTTCGCACGTGTACTAAGCTTCCATAGAGGTCCACGGCTAAGTATCGCACGTGTACTTAGCTTCCATAGCGGTCCACGGCTATGTTACGCACGTGTACTTAGCTTCCATAGCGGTCCACGGCTATGTTCCGCACGTGTACTTAGCTTCCATAGCGGTCCACGGCTATGTTCCGCACGTTTACTTAGCTTCCATAGAGGTCCACGGCTATGTTCCGCACGTGCACTTAGCTTCCACAGAGGTCCACGGCTATGTTCCGCACGTGCACTTAGCTTCCATAGCGGTCCACGGCTATGTTCCGCACGTGCACTTAGCTTCTATAGCGGTCCACGGCTATGTTCCGCACGTGTACTTAGCTTTCATAGCGGTCCACGGCTAAGTTTCGCACGTGTACTTAGCTTCCATAGAGGTCCACGGCTATGTTCCGCACGTGCACTTAGCTTCCATAGCGGTCCACGGCTATGTTCCGCACGTGCACTTAGCTTTCATAGCGGTCCACGGCTATGTTCCGCACGTGCACTTAGTTTCCATAGCGGTCCACGGCTATGTTCCGCACGTGCACTTAGCTTCCATAGCGGTCCACGGCTAAGTTTCGCACGTGTACTAAGCTTCCATAGCGGTCCACGGCTATGTTCCGCACGTGCACTTAGCTTCCATAGCGGTCCACGGCTATGTTCCGCACGTGCACTTAGCTTCCATAGCGGTCCACGGCTAAGTTTCGCACGTGTACTAAGCTTCCATAGAGGTCCACGGCTAAGTATCGCACGTGTACTTAGCTTCCATAGCGGTCCACGGCTATGTTACGCACGTGTACTTAGCTTCCATAGAGGTCCACGGCTATGTTCCGCAAGTGCACTTAGCTTCCATAGCGGTCCACGGCTATGTTCCGCACGTGCACTTAGCTTCCATAGCGGTCCACGGCTATGTTCCGCACGTGTACTTAGTTTCCATAGCGGTCCACGGCTATGTTCCGCACGTGCACTTTGCTTCCATAGCGGTCCACGGCTAAGTTTCGCACGTGTACTAAGCTTTCATAGAGGTCCACGGCTAAGTATCGCACGTGTACTTAGCTTCCATAGAGGTCTACGGCTATGTTTCGCACGTGTACTTAGCTTCCATAGAGGTCCACGGCTAAGTATCGCACGTGTACTTGGCTTCCATAGCGGTCCACTGCTATGTTCCGCACGTGTACTTGGCTTCCATAGCGGTCCACGGCTATGTTCCGCACGTGTACTTAGCTTCCATAGAGGTCCACGGCTAAGTATCGCACGTGTACTTAGCTTCCATAGAGGTCCACGGCTATGTTCCGCACGTGTACTTAGCTTCCATAGCGGTCCACGGCTATGTTCCGCACGTGTACTTAGCTTCCATAGAGGTCCACGGCTATGTTCCGCACGTGTACTTAGCTTCCATAGAGGTCCACGGCTAAGTTTCGCACGAGTACTTAGCTGCCTTAGAGGTCTACAGCTAAGACCATAGCGGTCCACGGCTATGTTCCGCACGTATACTTAGCTTCCATAGCGGTCCACGGCTATGTTCCGCACGTGCACTTAGCTTCCATAGAGGTCTACGGCTATGTTCCGCACGTGTACTAAGCTTCCATAGAGGTCCACGGCTAAGTATCGCACGTGTACTTGGCTTCCATAGAGGTCCACGGCTAAGTATCGCACGTGCACTTAGCTTCCATAAAGGTCCACGGCTATGTTCCGCACGTGTACTTAGCTTCCATAGAGGTCCACGGCTATGTTCCGCACGTGTACTTAGCTTCCATAGAGGTCCACGGCTATGTTCCGCACGTGCACTTAGCTTCCATAGAGGTCCACGGCTATGTTCCGCACGTGCACTTAGCTTCCATAGCGGTCCACGGCTATGTTCCGCACGTGCACTTAGCTTCCATAGCGGTCTACGGCTATGTTCCGCACGTGCACTTAGCTTCCATAGAGGTCCACGGCTATGTTCCGCACGTGTACTAAGCTTCCATAGAGGTCCACGGCTAAGTATCGCACGTGTACTTGGCTTCCATAGCGGTCCACGGCTATGTTCCGCACGTGTACTTAGCTTCCATAGAGGTCCACGGCTATGTTCCGCACGTGTACTTAGCTTCCATAGAGGTCCACGGCTATGTTCCGCACGTGCACTTAGCTTCCATAGAGGTCCACGGCTATGTTCCGCACGTGCACTTAGCTTCCATAGCGGTCCACGGCTATGTTCCGCACGTGCACTTAGCTTCCATAGCGGTCCACGGCTATGTTCCGCACGTGCACTTAGTTTCCATAGCGGTCCACGGCTATGTTCCGCACGTGCACTTAGCTTCCATAGCGGTCCACGGCTAAGTTTCGCACGTGTACTAAGCTTCCATAGAGGTCCACGGCTAAGTATCGCACGTGTACTTAGCTTCCATAGCGGTCCACGGCTATGTTACGCACGTGTACTTAGCTTCCATAGCGGTCCACGGCTATGTTCCGCACGTGTACTTAGCTTCCATAGCGGTCCACGGCTATGTTCCGCACGTTTACTTAGCTTCCATAGAGGTCCACGGCTATGTTCCGCACGTGCACTTAGCTTCCACAGAGGTCCAAGGCTATGTTCCGCACGTGCACTTAGCTTCCATAGCGGTCCACGGCTATGTTCCGCACGTGCACTTAGCTTCTATAGCGGTCCACGGCTATGTTCCGCACGTGTACTTAGCTTTCATAGCGGTCCACGGCTAAGTTTCGCACGTGTACTTAGCTTCCATAGAGGTCCACGGCTATGTTCCGCACGTGCACTTAGCTTCCATAGCGGTCCACGGCTATGTTCCGCACGTGCACTTAGCTTTCATAGCGGTCCACGGCTATGTTCCGCACGTGCACTTAGTTTCCATAGCGGTCCACGGCTATGTTCCGCACGTGCACTTAGCTTCCATAGCGGTCCACGGCTAAGTTTCGCACGTGTACTAAGCTTCCATAGCGGTCCACGGCTATGTTCCGCACGTGCACTTAGCTTCCATAGCGGTCCACGGCTATGTTCCGCACGTGCACTTAGCTTCCATAGCGGTCCACGGCTAAGTTTCGCACGTGTACTAAGCTTCCATAGAGGTCCACGGCTAAGTATCGCACGTGTACTTAGCTTCCATAGCGGTCCACGGCTATGTTACGCACGTGTACTTAGCTTCCATAGAGGTCCACGGCTATGTTCCGCAAGTGCACTTAGCTTCCATAGCGGTCCACGGCTATGTTCCGCACGTGTACTTAGCTTCCATAGCGGTCCACGGCTATGTTCCGCACGTTTACTTAGCTTCCATAGAGGTCCACGGCTATGTTCCGCACGTGCACTTAGCTTCCATAGAGGTCCACGGCTATGTTCCGCACGTGCACTTAGCTTCCATAGCGGTCCACGGCTATGTTCCGCACGTGCACTTAGCTTCCATAGCGGTCCACGGCTATGTTCCGCACGTGTACTTAGCTTTCATAGCGGTCCACGGCTAAGTTTCGCACGTGTACTTAGCTTCCATAGAGGTCCACGGCTAAGTATCGCACGTGCACTTAGCTTCCATAGCGGTCCACGGCTATGTTCCGCACGTGTACTTAGCTTCCATAGAGGTCCACGGCTATGTTCCGCAAGTGCACTTAGCTTCCATAGCGGTCCACGGCTAAGTATCGCACGTGTACTTAGCTTCCATAGAGGTCCACGGCTAAGTATCGCACGAGTACTTAGCTTCCATAGAGGTCCACGGCTATGTTCCGCACGTGTACTTAGCTTCCATAGCGGTCCACGGCTATGTTCCGCACGTGTACTTAGCTTCCATAGCGGTCCACGGCTATGTTCCGCACGTGTACTTAGCTTTCATAGCGGTCCACGGCTATGTTCCGCACGTGCACTTAGCTTCCATAAAGGTCCACGGCTAAGTATCGCACGTGTACTTGGCTTCCATAGCGGTCCACGGCTATGTTCCGCACGTGTACTTAGCTTCCATAGCGGTCCACGGCTAAGTTCCGCACGTGTACTTAGCTTCCATAAAGGTCCACGGCTATGTTTCGCACGTGTACTTAGCTTCCATAGCGGTCCACGGCTAAGTTTCGCACGTGTACTTAGCTTCCTTCGAGGTCCACGGCTAAGTTTCGCACGTGTACTAAGCTTCCATAGAGGTCCACGGCTAAGTATCGCACGTGCACTTAGCTTCCATAGCGGTCCACGGCTAAGTTCGCACATGTACTTAGCTTCCATAGAGGTACACGGCTAAGTTCGCACATGTACTTAGCTTCCATAGCGGTCCACGGCTGAGTTTCGCACGTATACTTAGCTTCCATAGAGGTCCACGGCTATGTTCCGCACGTGTACTTAGCTTCCATAGCGGTCCACGGCTATGTTCCGCACGTGCACTTAGCTTCCATAGAGGTCCACGGCTAAGTTCGCACATGTACTTAGCTTCTATAGCGGTCCACGGCTATGTTCGCACATGTACTTAGCTTCCATAGCGGTCCACGGCTGAGTTTCGCACGTATACTTAGCTTCCATAGCGGTCCACGGCTATGTTCCGCACGTGCACTTAGCTTCCATAGAGGTCCACGGCTATGTTCCGCCCGTGTACTAAGCTTCCATAGAGATCCGCGGCTAAGTATCGCACGTGCACTTAGCTTCCATAAAGGTCCACGGCTATGTTCTGCACGTGTACTTAGCTTCCATAGAGGTCCACGGCTAAGTTTCGCACGTGTATTTAGCTTCCATAGAGGTCCACGGCTATGTTCCGCACGTGTACTTAGCTTCCATAGCGGTCCACGGCTATGTTCTGCACGTGCACTTAGCTTCCATAGCGGTCCACGGCTATGTTCCTAACGTGTACTTAGTTTCCATAGCGGTCCACGGCTATGTTCCGCACGTGCACTTAGCTTCCATAGCGGTCCACGGCTATGTTCCGCACGTGCACTTAGCTTCCATAGCGGTCCACGGCTATGTTCCGCACGTGTACTTAGCTTCCATAGCGGTCCACGGCTATGTTCCGCACGTGCACTTAGCTTCCATAGCGGTCCACGGCTATGTTCCGCACGTGTACTTAGTTTCCATAGCGGTCCACGGCTATGTTCCGCACGTGCACTTTGCTTCCATAGCGGTCCACGGCTAAGTTTCGCACGTGTACTAAGCTTTCATAGAGGTCCACGGCTAAGTATCGCACGTGTACTTAGCTTCCATAGAGGTCTACGGCTATGTTTCGCACGTGTACTTAGCTTCCATAGAGGTCCACGGCTAAGTTCGCACATGTACTTAGCTTCCATACCGGTCCACGGCTGAGTTTCGCACGTATACTTAGCTTCCATAGCGGTCCACGGCTATGTTCCGCACGTGCACTTAGCTTCCATAGAGGTCCACGGCTATGTTCCGCCCGTGTACTAAGCTTCCATAGAGATCCGCGGCTAAGTATCGCACGTGCACATAGCTTCCATAAAGGTCCACGGCTATGTTCCGCACGTGTACTTAGCTTCCATAGAGGTCCACGGCTAAGTTTCGCACGTGTATTTAGCTTCCATAGAGGTCCACGGCTATGTTCCGCACGTGTACTTAGCTTCCATAGCGGTCCACGGCTATGTTCCGCACGTGCACTTAGCTTCCATAGCGGTCCACGGCTATGTTCCGCACGTGTACTTAGTTTCCATAGCGGTCCACGGCTATGTTCCGCACGTGCACTTTGCTTCCATAGCGGTCCACGGCTAAGTTTCGCACGTGTACTAAGCTTTCATAGAGGTCCACGGCTAAGTATCGCACGTGTACTTAGCTTCCATAGAGGTCTACGGCTATGTTTCGCACGTGTACTTAGCTTCCATAGAGGTCCACGGCTAAGTATCGCACGTGTACTTGGCTTCCATAGCGGTCCACGGCTATGTTCCGCACGTGTACTTGGCTTCCATAGCGGTCCACGGCTATGTTCCGCACGTGTACTTAGCTTCCATAGAGGTCCACGGCTAAGTATCGCACGTGTACTTAGCTTCCATAGAGGTCCACGGCTATGTTCCGCACGTGTACTTAGCTTCCATAGCGGTCCACGGCTATGTTCCGCACGTGTACTTAGCTTCCATAGAGGTCCACGGCTATGTTCCGCACGAGTACTTAGCTGCCTTAGAGGTCTACAGCTAAGACCATAGCGGTCCACGGCTATGTTCCGCACGTATACTTAGCTTCCATAGCGGTCCACGGCTATGTTCCGCACGTGCACTTAGCTTCCATAGAGGTCTACGGCTATGTTCCGCACGTGTACTAAGCTTCCATAAAGGTCCACGGCTAAGTATCGCACGTGTACTTGGCTTCCATAGAGGTCCACGGCTAAGTATCGCACGTGCACTTAGCTTCCATAAAGGTCCACGGCTATGTTCCGCACGTGTACTTAGCTTCCATAGAGGTCCACGGCTATGTTCCGCACGTGTACTTAGCTTCCATAGAGGTCCACGGCTATGTTCCGCACGTGCACTTAGCTTCCATAGAGGTCCACGGCTATGTTCCGCACGTGCACTTAGCTTCCATAGCGGTCCACGGCTATGTTCCGCACGTGCACTTAGCTTCCATAGCGGTCTACGGCTATGTTCCGCACGTGCACTTAGCTTCCATAGCGGTCCACGGCTATGTTCCGCACGTGCACTTAGTTTCCATAGCGGTCCACGGCTATGTTCCGCACGTGCACTTAGCTTCCATAGCGGTCCACGGCTAAGTTTCGCACGTGTACTAAGCTTCCATAGAGGTCCACGGCTAAGTATCGCACGTGTACTTAGCTTCCATAGCGGTCCACGGCTATGTTACGCACGTGTACTTAGCTTCCATAGAAGTCCACGGCTATGTTCCGCACGTGCACTTAGCTTCCATAGCGGTCCACGGCTATGTTCCGCACGTGTACTAAGCTTCCATAGCGGTCCACGGCTAAGTATCGCACGTGTACTTGGCTTCCATAGCGGTCCACGGCTATGTTCCGCACGTGTACTTGGCTTCCATAGCGGTCCACGGCTAAGTATCGCACGTGTACTTGGCTTCCATAGCGGTCCACGGCTATGTTCCGCACGTGTACTTGGCTTCCATAGCGGTCCACGGCTATGTTCCGCACGTTTACTTAGCTTCCATAGCGGTCCACGGCTAAGTTTCGCACGTGTACTAAGCTTCCATAGAGGTCCACGGCTAAGTATCGCACGTGTACTTAGCTTCCATAGCGGTCCACGGCTATGTTACGCACGTGTACTTAGCTTCCATAGAGGTCCACGGCTATGTTCCGCACGTGCACTTAGCTTCCATAGCGGTCCACGGCTATGTTCCGCACGTGTACTTAGCTTCCATAGCGGTCCACGGCTAAGTATCGCACGTGTACTTGGCTTCCATAGCGGTCCACGGCTATGTTCCGCACGTGTACTTAGCTTCCATAGCGGTCCACGGCTAAGTATCGCACGTGTACTTGGCTTCCATAGCGGTCCACGGCTATGTTCCGCACGTGTACTTGGCTTCCATAGCGGTCCACGGCTATGTTCCGCACGTTTACTTAGCTTCCATAGAGGTCCACGGCTATGTTCCGCACGTGCACTTAGCTTCCATAGAGGTCCACGGCTATGTTCCGCACGTGCACTTAGCTTCCATAGCGGTCCACGGCTATGTTCCGCACGTGCACTTAGCTTCCATAGCGGTCCACGGCTATGTTCCGCACGTGTACTTAGCTTTCATAGCGGTCCACGGCTAAGTTTCACACGTGTACTTAGCTTCCATAGAGGTCCACGGCTAAGTATCGCACGTGCACTTAGCTTCCATAGCGGTCCACGGCTATGTTCCGCACGTGTACTTAGCTTCCATAGCGGTCCACGGCTATGTTCCGCACGTGCACTTAGCTTCCATAGCGGTCCACGGCTATGTTCGCACATGTACTTAGCTTCCATAGCGGTCCACGGCTGAGTTTCGCACGTATACTTAGCTTCCATAGCGGTCCACGGCTATGTTCCGCACGTGCACTTAGCTTCCATAGAGGTCCACGGCTATGTTCCGCCCGTGTACTAAGCTTCCATAGAGATCCGCGGCTAAGTATCGCACGTGCACTTAGCTTCCATAAAGGTCCACGGCTATGTTCTGCACGTGTACTTAGCTTCCATAGTGGTCCACGGCTAAGTTTCGCACGTGTATTTAGCTTCCATAGAGGTCCACGGCTATGTTCCGCACGTGTACTTAGCTTCCATAGCGGTCCACGGCTATGTTCTGCACGTGCACTTAGCTTCCATAGCGGTCCACGGCTATGTTCCTCACGTGTACTTAGTTTCCATAGCGGTCCACGGCTATGTTCCGCACGTGCACTTAGCTTCCATAGCGGTCCACGGCTATGTTCCGCACGTGCACTTAGCTTCCATAGCGGTCCACGGCTATGTTCCGCACGTGTACTTAGCTTCCATAGCGGTCCACGGCTATGTTCCGCACGTGCACTTAGCTTCCATAGCGGTCCACGGCTATGTTCCGCACGTGTACTTAGTTTCCATAGCGGTCCACGGCTATGTTCCGCACGTGCACTTTGCTTCCATAGCGGTCCACGGCTAAGTTTCGCACGTGTACTAAGCTTTCATAGAGGTCCACGGCTAAGTATCGCACGTGTACTTAGCTTCCATAGAGGTCTACGGCTATGTTTCGCACGTGTACTTAGCTTCCATAGAGGTCCACGGCTAAGTTCGCACATGTACTTAGCTTCCATACCGGTCCACGGCTGAGTTTCGCACGTATACTTAGCTTCCATAGCGGTCCACGGCTATGTTCCGCACGTGCACTTAGCTTCCATAGAGGTCCACGGCTATGTTCCGCCCGTGTACTAAGCTTCCATAGAGATCCGCGGCTAAGTATCGCACGTGCACTTAGCTTCCATAAAGGTCCACGGCTATGTTCCGCACGTGTACTTAGCTTCCATAGAGGTCCACGGCTAAGTTTCGCACGTGTATTTAGCTTCCATAGAGGTCCACGGCTATGTTCCGCACGTGTACTTAGCTTCCATAGCGGTCCACGGCTATGTTCCGCACGTGTACTTAGTATCCATAGCGGTCCACGGCTATGTTCCGCACGTGCACTTTGCTTCCATAGCGGTCCACGGCTAAGTTTCGCACGTGTACTAAGCTTTCATAGAGGTCCACGGCTAAGTATCGCACGTGTACTTAGCTTCCATAGAGGTCTACGGCTATGTTCATCACGTGTACTTAGCTTCCATAGAGGTCCACGGCTATGTTCCGCACGTGCACTTAGCTTCCATAGAGGTCCACGGCTATATTCCGCACGTGCACTTAGCTTCCATAGCGGTCCACGGCTATGTTCCGCACGTGCACTTAGCTTCCATAGCGGTCTACGGCTATGTTCCGCACGTGCACTTAGCTTCCATAGCGGTCCACGGCTATGTTCCGCACGTGCACTTAGTTTCCATAGCGGTCCACGGCTATGTTCCGCACGTGCACTTAGCTTCCATAGCGGTCCACGGCTAAGTTTCGCACGTGTACTAAGCTTCCATAGAGGTCCACGGCTAAGTATCGCACGTGTACTTAGCTTCCATAGCGGTCCACGGCTATGTTACGCACGTGTACTTAGCTTCCATAGAGGTCCACGGCTATGTTCCGCACGTGCACTTAGCTTCCATAGCGGTCCACGGCTATGTTCCGCACGTGTACTTAGCTTCCATAGCGGTCCACGGCTATGTTCCGCACGTTTACTTAGCTTCCATAGAGGTCCACGGCTATGTTCCGCACGTGCACTTAGCTTCCATAGAGGTCCACGGCTATGTTCCGCACGTGCACTTAGCTTCCATAGCGGTCCACGGCTATGTTCCGCACATGCACTTAGCTTCCATAGCGGTCCACGGCTATGTTCCGCACGTGTACTTAGCTTTCATAGCGGTCCACGGCTAAGTTTCACACGTGTACTTAGCTTCCATAGAGGTCCACGGCTAAGTATCGCACGTGCACTTAGCTTCCATAGCGGTCCACGGCTATGTTCCGCACGTGTACTTAGCTTCCATAGCGGTCCACGGCTAAGTTCCGCACGTGTACTTAGCTTCCATAAAGGTCCACGGCTATGTTTCGCACGTGTACTTAGCTTCCATAGCGGTCCACGGCTAAGTTTCGCACGTGTACTTAGCTTCCTTCGAGGTCCACGGCTAAGTTTCGCACGTGTACTAAGCTTCCATAGAGGTCCACGGCTAAGTATCGCACGTGCACTTAGCTTCCATAGCGGTCCACGGCTAAGTTCGCACATGTACTTAGCTTCCATAGAGGTACACGGCTAAGTTCGCACATGTACTTAGCTTCCATAGCGGTCCACGGCTGAGTTTCGCACGTATACTTAGCTTCCATAGAGGTCCACGGCTATGTTCCGCACGTGTACTTAGCTTCCATAGCGGTCCACGGCTATGTTCCGCACGTGCACTTAGCTTCCATAGAGGTCCACGGCTAAGTTCGCACATGTACTTAGCTTCCATAGCGGTCCACGGCTATGTTCCGCACGTGCACTTAGCTTCCATAGAGGTCCACGGCTAAGTTCGCACATGTACTTAGCTTCCATAGAGGTACACGGCTAAGTTCGCACATGTACTTAGCTTCCATAGCGGTCCACGGCTGAGTTTCGCACGTATACTTAGCTTCCATAGCGGTCCACGGCTATGTTCCGCACGTGCATTTAACTTCCATAGAGGTCCACGGCTATGTTCCGCCCGTGTACTAAGCTTCCATAGAGATCCGCGGCTAAGTATCGCACGTGCACTTAGCTTCCATAAAGGTCCACGGCTATGTTCCGCACGTGTACTTCGCTTCCATAGAGGTCCACGGCTAAGTTTCGCACGTGTATTTAGCTTCCATAGAGGTCCACGGCTATGTTCCGCACGTGTACTTAGCTTCCATAGCGGTCCACGGCTATGTTCCGCACGTGCACTTAGCTTCCATAAGGCTATGTTCCGCACGTGTACTTAGTTTCCATAGCGGTCCACGGCTATGTTCCGCACGTGCACTTAGCTTCCATAGCGGTCCACGGCTAAGTTTCGCACGTGTACTAAGCTTCCATAGAGGTCCACGGCTAAGTATCGCACGTGTACTTAGCTTCCATAGAGGTCCACGGCTATGTTTCGCACGTGTACTTAGCTTCCATAGAGGTCCACGGCTAAGTATCGCACGTGTACTTGGCTTCCATAGCGGTCCACGGCTATGTTCCGCACGTGTACTTGGCTTCCATAGCGGTCCACGGCTATGTTCCGCACGTGTACTTAGCTTCCATAGAGGTCCACGGCTAAGTATCGCACGTGTACTTAGCTTCCATAGAGGTCCACGGCTATGTTCCGCACGTGTACTTAGCTTCCATAGCGGTCCACGGCTATGTTCCGCACGTGTACTTAGCTTCCATAGAGGTCCACGGCTATGTTCCGCACGTGTACTTAGCTTCCATAGAGGTCCACGGCTAAGTTTCGCACGAGTACTTAGCTGCCTTAGAGGTCTACAGCTAAGACCATAGCGGTCCACGGCTATGTTCCGCACGTATACTTAGCTTCCATAGCGGTCCACGGCTATGTTCCGCACGTGCACTTAGCTTCCATAGAGGTCCACGGCTATGTTCCGCACGTGTACTAAGCTTCCATAGAGGTCCACGGCTAAGTATCGCACGTGTACTTGGCTTCCATAGCGGTCCACGGCTATGTTCCGCACGTGTACTTAGCTTCCATAAAGGTCCACGGCTATGTTCCGCACGTGTACTTAGCTTCCATAGAGGTCCACGGCTATGTTCCGCACGTGTACTTAGCTTCCATAGAGGTCCACGGCTATGTTCCGCACGTGCACTTAGCTTCCATAGAGGTCCACGGCTATGTTCCGCACGTGCACTTAGCTTCCATAGCGGTCCACGGCTATGTTCCGCACGTGCACTTAGCTTCCATAGCGGTCCACGGCTATGTTCCGCACGTGCACTTAGTTTCCATAGCGGTCCACGGCTATGTTCCGCACGTGCACTTAGCTTCCATAGCGGTCCACGGCTAAGTTTCGCACGTGTACTAAGCTTCCATAGAGGTCCACGGCTAAGTATCGCACGTGTACTTAGCTTCCATAGCGGTCCACGGCTATGTTACGCACGTGTACTTAGCTTCCATAGCGGTCCACGGCTATGTTCCGCACGTGTACTTAGCTTCCATAGCGGTCCACGGCTATGTTCCGCACGTTTACTTAGCTTCCATAGAGGTCCACGGCTATGTTCCGCACGTGTACTAAGCTTCCATAGAGGTCCACGGCTAAGTATCGCACGTGTACTTGGCTTCCATAGAGGTCCACGGCTAAGTATCGCACGTGCACTTAGCTTCCATAAAGGTCCACGGCTATGTTCCGCACGTGTACTTAGCTTCCATAGAGGTCCACGGCTATGTTCCGCACGTGTACTTAGCTTCCATAGAGGTCCACGGCTATGTTCCGCACGTGTACTTAGCTTCCATAGAGGTCCACGGCTATGTTCCGCACGTGCACTTAGCTTCCATAGAGGTCCACGGCTATGTTCCGCACGTGCACTTAGCTTCCATAGCGGTCCACGGCTATGTTCCGCACGTGCACTTAGCTTCCATAGCGGTCCACGGCTATGTTCCGCACGTGCACTTAGTTTCCATAGCGGTCCACGGCTATGTTCCGCACGTGCACTTAGCTTCCATAGCGGTCCACGGCTAAGTATCGCACGTGTACTTAGCTTCCATAGCGGTCCACGGCTATGTTACGCACGTTTACTTAGCTTCCATAGAGGTCCACGGCTATGTTCCGCACGTGCACTTAGCTTCCATAGAGGTCCACGGCTATGTTCCGCACGTGCACTTAGCTTCCATAGCGGTCCACGGCTATGTTCCGCACGTGTACTTAGCTTTCATAGCGGTCCACGGCTAAGTTTCGCACGTGTACTTAGCTTCCATAGAGGTCCACGGCTAAGTATCGCACGTGCACTTAGCTTCCATAGCGGTCCACGGCTATGTTCCGCACGTGTACTTAGCTTCCATAGCGGTCCACGGCTATGTTCCGCAAGTGCACTTAGCTTCCATAGCGGTCCACGGCTAAGTATCGCACGTGTACTTAGCTTCCATAGAGGTCCACGGCTAAGTATCGCACGTGTACTTAGCTTCCATAGAGGTCCACGGCTATGTTCCCTACGTGTACTTAGCTTCCATAGCGGTCCACGGCTATGTTCCGCACGTGTACTTAGCTTCCATAGCGGTCCACGGCTATGTTCCGCAAGTGTACTTAGCTTTCATAGCGGTCCACGGCTATGTTCCGCACGTGCACTTAGCTTCCATAGAGGTCCACGGCTATGTTTCGCACGTGTACTTAGCTTCCATAGAGGTCCACGGCTAAGTATCGCACGTGTACTTGGCTTCCATAGCGGTCCACGGCTATGTTCCGCACGTGTACTTGGCTTCCATAGCGGTCCACGGCTATGTTCCGCACGTGCACTTAGCTTCCATAGAGGTCCACGGCTATGTTTCGCACGTGTACTTAGCTTCCATAGAGGTCCACGGCTAAGTATCGCACGTGTACTTGGCTTCCATAGCGGTCCACGGCTATGTTCCGCACGTGTACTTGGCTTCCATAGAGGTCCACGGCTATGTTCCGCACGTGCACTTAGCTTCCATAGAGGTCCACGGCTATGTTCCGCACGTGCACTTAGCTTCCATAGCGGTCCACGGCTATGTTCCGCACGTGCACTTAGCTTCTATAGCGGTCCACGGCTATGTTCCGCACGTGTACTTAGCTTTCATAGCGGTCCACGGCTAAGTTTCGCACGTGTACTTAGCTTCCATAGAGGTCCACGGCTAAGTATCGCACGTGCACTTAGCTTCCATAGCGGTCCACGGCTAAGTTTCGCACGTGTACTAAGCTTCCATAGAGGTCCACGGCTAAGTATCGCACGTGCACTTAGCTTCCATAGCGGTCCACGGCTAAGTTCGCACATGTACTTAGCTTCCATAGAGGTACACGGCTAAGTTCGCACATGTACTTAGCTTCCATAGCGGTCCACGGCTGAGTTTCGCACGTATACTTAGCTTCCATAGAGGTCCACGGCTATGTTCCGCACGTGTACTTAGCTTCCATAGCGGTCCACGGCTATGTTCCGCACGTGCACTTAGCTTCCATAGAGGTCCACGGCTAAGTTCGCACATGTACTTAGCTTCCATAGCGGTCCACGGCTATGTTCGCACATGTACTTAGCTTCCATAGCGGTCCACGGCTGAGTTTCGCACGTATACTTAGCTTCCATAGCGGTCCACGGCTATGTTCCGCACGTACACTTAGCTTCCATAGAGGTCCACGGCTATGTTCCGCCCGTGTACTAAGCTTCCATAGAGATCCGCGGCTAAGTATCGCACGTGCACTTAGCTTCCATAAAGGTCCACGGCTATGTTCTGCACGTGTACTTAGCTTCCATAGAGGTCCACGGCTAAGTTTCGCACGTGTACTTAGCTTCCATAGAGGTCTACGGCTATGTTTCGCACGTGTACTTAGCTTCCATAGAGGTCCACGGCTAAGTATCGCACGTGTACTTGGCTTCCATAGCGGTCCACGGCTATGTTCCGCACGTGTACTTGGCTTCCATAGCGGTCCACGGCTATGTTCCGCACGTGTACTTGGCTTCCATAGCGGTCCACGGCTATGTTCCGCACGTGTACTTAGCTTCCATAGAGGTCCACGGCTAAGTATCGCACGTGTACTTAGCTTCCATAGAGGTCCACGGCTATGTTCCGCACGTGTACTTAGCTTCCATAGCGGTCCACGGCTATGTTCCGCACGTGTACTTAGCTTCCATAGAGGTCCACGGCTATGTTCCGCACGTGTACTTAGCTTCCATAGAGGTCCACGGCTAAGTTTCGCACGAGTACTTAGCTGCCTTAGAGGTCTACAGCTAAGACCATAGCGGTCCACGGCTATGTTCCGCACGTATACTTAGCTTCCATAGCGGTCCACGGCTATGTTCCGCACGTGCACTTAGCTTCCATAGAGGTCTACGGCTATGTTCCGCACGTGTACTAAGCTTCCATAGAGGTCCACGGCTAAGTATCGCACGTGTACTTGGCTTCCATAGAGGTCCACGGCTAAGTATCGCACGTGCACTTAGCTTCCATAAAGGTCCACGGCTATGTTCCGCACGTGTACTTAGCTTCCATAGAGGTCCACGGCTATGTTCCGCACGTGTACTTAGCTTCCATAGAGGTCCACGGCTATGTTCCGCACGTGCACTTAGCTTCCATAGAGGTCCACGGCTATGTTCCGCACGTGCACTTAGCTTCCATAGCGGTCCACGGCTATGTTCCGCACGTGCACTTAGCTTCCATAGCGGTCTACGGCTATGTTCCGCACGTGCACTTAGCTTCCATAGAGGTCCACGGCTATGTTCCGCACGTGTACTAAGCTTCCATAGAGGTCCACGGCTAAGTATCGCACGTGTACTTGGCTTCCATAGCGGTCCACGGCTAAGTTCCGCACGTGTACTTAGCTTCCATAAAGGTCCACGGCTATGTTTCGCACGTGTACTTAGCTTCCATAGCGGTCCACGGCTAAGTTTCGCACGTGTACTTAGCTTCCTTCGAGGTCCACGGCTAAGTTTCGCACGTGTACTAAGCTTCCATAGAGGTCCACGGCTAAGTATCGCACGTGCACTTAGCTTCCATAGCGGTCCACGGCTAAGTTCGCACATGTACTTAGCTTCCATAGAGGTACACGGCTAAGTTCGCACATGTACTTAGCTTCCATAGCGGTCCACGGCTGAGTTTCGCACGTATACTTAGCTTCCATAGAGGTCCACGGCTATGTTCCGCACGTGTACTTAGCTTCCATAGCGGTCCACGGCTATGTTCCGCACGTGCACTTAGCTTCCATAGAGGTCCACGGCTAAGTTCGCACATGTACTTAGCTTCCATAGCGGTCCACGGCTAAGTATCGCACGTGTACTTAGCTTCCATAGCGGTCCACGGCTATGTTACGCACGTGTACTTAGCTTCCATAGAAGTCCACGGCTATGTTCCGCACGTGCACTTAGCTTCCATAGCGGTCCACGGCTAAGTATCGCACGTGTACTTGGCTTCCATAGCGGTCCACGGCTATGTTCCGCACGTGTACTTGGCTTCCATAGCGGTCCACGGCTAAGTATCGCACGTGTACTTGGCTTCCATAGCGGTCCACGGCTATGTTCCGCACGTGTACTTGGCTTCCATAGCGGTCCACGGCTATGTTCCGCACGTTTACTTAGCTTCCATAGCGGTCCACGGCTAAGTTTCGCACGTGTACTAAGCTTCCATAGAGGTCCACGGCTAAGTATCGCACGTGTACTTAGCTTCCATAGCGGTCCACGGCTATGTTACGCACGTGTACTTAGCTTCCATAGAGGTCCACGGCTATGTTCCGCACGTGCACTTAGCTTCCATAGCGGTCCACGGCTATGTTCCGCACGTGTACTTAGCTTCCATAGCGGTCCACGGCTAAGTATCGCACGTGTACTTGGCTTCCATAGCGGTCCACGGCTATGTTCCGCACGTGTACTTAGCTTCCATAGCGGTCCACGGCTAAGTATCGCACGTGTACTTGGCTTCCATAGCGGTCCACGGCTATGTTCCGCACGTGTACTTGGCTTCCATAGCGGTCCACGGCTATGTTCCGCACGTATACTTAGCTTCCATAGCGGTCCACGGCTATGTTCCGCACGTGCACTTAGCTTCCATAGAGGTCCACGGCTATGTTCCGCACGTGTACTAAGCTTCCATAGAGGTCCACGGCTAAGTATCGCACGTGTACTTGGCTTCCATAGCGGTCCACGGCTATGTTCCGCACGTGTACTTAGCTTCCATAAAGGTCCACGGCTATGTTCCGCACGTGTACTTAGCTTCCATAGAGGTCCACGGCTATGTTCCGCACGTGTACTTAGCTTCCATAGAGGTCCACGGCTATGTTCCGCACGTGCACTTAGCTTCCATAGAGGTCCACGGCTATGTTCCGCACGTGCACTTAGCTTCCATAGCGGTCCACGGCTATGTTCCGCACGTGCACTTAGCTTCCATAGCGGTCCACGGCTATGTTCCGCACGTGCACTTAGTTTCCATAGCGGTCCACGGCTATGTTCCGCACGTGCACTTAGCTTCCATAGCGGTCCACGGCTAAGTTTCGCACGTGTACTAAGCTTCCATAGAGGTCCACGGCTAAGTATCGCACGTGTACTTAGCTTCCATAGCGGTCCACGGCTATGTTACGCACGTGTACTTAGCTTCCATAGCGGTCCACGGCTATGTTCCGCACGTGTACTTAGCTTCCATAGCGGTCCACGGCTATGTTCCGCACGTTTACTTAGCTTCCATAGAGGTCCACGGCTATGTTCCGCACGTGTACTAAGCTTCCATAGAGGTCCACGGCTAAGTATCGCACGTGTACTTGGCTTCCATAGAGGTCCACGGCTAAGTATCGCACGTGCACTTAGCTTCCATAAAGGTCCACGGCTATGTTCCGCACGTGTACTTAGCTTCCATAGAGGTCCACGGCTATGTTCCGCACGTGTACTTAGCTTCCATAGAGGTCCACGGCTATGTTCCGCACGTGTACTTAGCTTCCATAGAGGTCCACGGCTATGTTCCGCACGTGCACTTAGCTTCCATAGAGGTCCACGGCTATGTTCCGCACGTGCACTTAGCTTCCATAGCGGTCCACGGCTATGTTCCGCACGTGCACTTAGCTTCCATAGCGGTCCACGGCTATGTTCCGCACGTGCACTTAGTTTCCATAGCGGTCCACGGCTATGTTCCGCACGTGCACTTAGCTTCCATAGCGGTCCACGGCTAAGTATCGCACGTGTACTTAGCTTCCATAGCGGTCCACGGCTATGTTACGCACGTTTACTTAGCTTCCATAGAGGTCCACGGCTATGTTCCGCACGTGCACTTAGCTTCCATAGAGGTCCACGGCTATGTTCCGCACGTGCACTTAGCTTCCATAGCGGTCCACGGCTATGTTCCGCACGTGTACTTAGCTTTCATAGCGGTCCACGGCTAAGTTTCGCACGTGTACTTAGCTTCCATAGAGGTCCACGGCTAAGTATCGCACGTGCACTTAGCTTCCATAGCGGTCCACGGCTATGTTCCGCACGTGTACTTAGCTTCCATAGCGGTCCACGGCTATGTTCCGCAAGTGCACTTAGCTTCCATAGCGGTCCACGGCTAAGTATCGCACGTGTACTTAGCTTCCATAGAGGTCCACGGCTAAGTATCGCACGTGTACTTAGCTTCCATAGAGGTCCACGGCTATGTTCCCTACGTGTACTTAGCTTCCATAGAGGTCCACGGCTAAGTATCGCACGTGTACTTGGCTTCCATAGCGGTCCACGGCTATGTTCCGCACGTGTACTTGGCTTCCATAGCGGTCCACGGCTATGTTCCGCACGTGCACTTAGCTTCCATAGAGGTCCACGGCTATGTTTCGCACGTGTACTTAGCTTCCATAGAGGTCCACGGCTAAGTATCGCACGTGTACTTGGCTTCCATAGCGGTCCACGGCTATGTTCCGCACGTGTACTTGGCTTCCATAGAGGTCCACGGCTATGTTCCGCACGTGCACTTAGCTTCCATAGAGGTCCACGGCTATGTTCCGCACGTGCACTTAGCTTCCATAGCGGTCCACGGCTATGTTCCGCACGTGCACTTAGCTTCTATAGCGGTCCACGGCTATGTTCCGCACGTGTACTTAGCTTTCATAGCGGTCCACGGCTATGTTTCGCACGTGTACTTAGCTTCCATAGAGGTCCACGGCTAAGTATCGCACGTGCACTTAGCTTCCATAGCGGTCCACGGCTAAGTTTCGCACGTGTACTAAGCTTCCATAGAGGTCCACGGCTAAGTATCGCACGTGCACTTAGCTTCCATAGCGGTCCACGGCTAAGTTCGCACATGTACTTAGCTTCCATAGAGGTACACGGCTAAGTTCGCACATGTACTTAGCTTCCATAGCGGTCCACGGCTGAGTTTCGCACGTATACTTAGCTTCCATAGAGGTCCACGGCTATGTTCCGCACGTGTACTTAGCTTCCATAGCGGTCCACGGCTATGTTCCGCACGTGCACTTAGCTTCCATAGAGGTCCACGGCTAAGTTCGCACATGTACTTAGCTTCCATAGCGGTCCACGGCTATGTTCGCACATGTACTTAGCTTCCATAGCGGTCCACGGCTGAGTTTCGCACGTATACTTAGCTTCCATAGCGGTCCACGGCTATGTTCCGCACGTACACTTAGCTTCCATAGAGGTCCACGGCTATGTTCCGCCCGTGTACTAAGCTTCCATAGAGATCCGCGGCTAAGTATCGCACGTGCACTTAGCTTCCATAAAGGTCCACGGCTATGTTCTGCACGTGTACTTAGCTTCCATAGAGGTCCACGGCTAAGTTTCGCACGTGTACTTAGCTTCCATAGAGGTCTACGGCTATGTTTCGCACGTGTACTTAGCTTCCATAGAGGTCCACGGCTAAGTATCGCACGTGTACTTGGCTTCCATAGCGGTCCACGGCTATGTTCCGCACGTGTACTTGGCTTCCATAGCGGTCCACGGCTATGTTCCGCACGTGTACTTGGCTTCCATAGCGGTCCACGGCTATGTTCCGCACGTGTACTTAGCTTCCATAGAGGTCCACGGCTAAGTATCGCACGTGTACTTAGCTTCCATAGAGGTCCACGGCTATGTTCCGCACGTGTACTTAGCTTCCATAGCGGTCCACGGCTATGTTCCGCACGTGTACTTAGCTTCCATAGAGGTCCACGGCTATGTTCCGCACGTGTACTTAGCTTCCATAGAGGTCCACGGCTAAGTTTCGCACGAGTACTTAGCTGCCTTAGAGGTCTACAGCTAAGACCATAGCGGTCCACGGCTATGTTCCGCACGTATACTTAGCTTCCATAGCGGTCCACGGCTATGTTCCGCACGTGCACTTAGCTTCCATAGAGGTCTACGGCTATGTTCCGCACGTGTACTAAGCTTCCATAGAGGTCCACGGCTAAGTATCGCACGTGTACTTGGCTTCCATAGAGGTCCACGGCTAAGTATCGCACGTGCACTTAGCTTCCATAAAGGTCCACGGCTATGTTCCGCACGTGTACTTAGCTTCCATAGAGGTCCACGGCTATGTTCCGCACGTGTACTTAGCTTCCATAGAGGTCCACGGCTATGTTCCGCACGTGCACTTAGCTTCCATAGAGGTCCACGGCTATGTTCCGCACGTGCACTTAGCTTCCATAGCGGTCCACGGCTATGTTCCGCACGTGCACTTAGCTTCCATAGCGGTCTACGGCTATGTTCCGCACGTGCACTTAGCTTCCATAGAGGTCCACGGCTATGTTCCGCACGTGTACTAAGCTTCCATAGAGGTCCACGGCTAAGTATCGCACGTGTACTTGGCTTCCATAGCGGTCCACGGCTAAGTTCCGCACGTGTACTTAGCTTCCATAAAGGTCCACGGCTATGTTTCGCACGTGTACTTAGCTTCCATAGCGGTCCACGGCTAAGTTTCGCACGTGTACTTAGCTTCCTTCGAGGTCCACGGCTAAGTTTCGCACGTGTACTAAGCTTCCATAGAGGTCCACGGCTAAGTATCGCATGTGCACTTAGCTTCCATAGCGTTCCACGGCTAAGTTCGCACATGTACTTAGCTTCCATAGAGGTACACGGCTAAGTTCGCACATGTACTTAGCTTCCATAGCGGTCCACGGCTGAGTTTCGCACGTATACTTAGCTTCCATAGAGGTCCACGGCTATGTTCCGCACGTGTACTTAGCTTCCATAGCGGTCCACGGCTATGTTCCGCACGTGCACTTAGCTTCCATAGAGGTCCACGGCTAAGTTCGCACATGTACTTAGCTTCCATAGCGGTCCACGGCTAAGTATCGCACGTGTACTTAGCTTCCATAGCGGTCCACGGCTATGTTACGCACGTGTACTTAGCTTCCATAGAAGTCCACGGCTATGTTCCGCACGTGCACCTAGCTTCCATAGCGGTCCTCGGCTATGTTCCGCACGTGTACTAAGCTTCCATAGCGGTCCACGGCTAAGTATCGCACGTGTACTTGGCTTCCATAGCGGTCCACGGCTATGTTCCGCACGTGTACTTGGCTTCCATAGCGGTCCACGGCTAAGTATCGCACGTGTACTTGGCTTCCATAGCGGTCCACGGCTATGTTCCGCACGTGTACTTGGCTTCCATAGCCGTCCACGGCTATGTTCCGCACGTTTACTTAGCTTCCATAGCGGTCCACGGCTAAGTTTCGCGCGTGTACTAAGCTTCCATAGAGGTCCACGGCTAAGTATCGCACGTGTACTTAGCTTCCATAGCGGTCCACGGCTATGTTACGCACGTGTACTTAGCTTCCATAGAGGTCCACGGCTATGTTCCGCACGTGCACTTAGCTTCCATAGCGGTCCACGGCTATGTTCCGCACGTGTACTTAGCTTCCATAGCGGTCCACGGCTAAGTATCGCACGTGTACTTGGCTTCCATAGCGGTCCACGGCTATGTTCCGCACGTGTACTTAGCTTCCATAGCGGTCCACGGCTAAGTATCGCACGTGTACTTGGCTTCCATAGCGGTCCACGGCTATGTTCCGCACGTGTACTTGGCTTCCATAGCGGTCCACGGCTATGTTCCGCACGTTTACTTAGCTTCCATAGAGGTCCACGGCTATGTTCCGCACGTGCACTTAGCTTCCATAGAGGTCCACGGCTATGTTCCGCACGTGCACTTAGCTTCCATAGCGGTCCACGGCTATGTTCCGCACGTGCACTTAGCTTCCATAGCGGTCCACGGCTATGTTCCGCACGTGCACTTAGCTTCCATAGCGGTCCACGGCTATGTTCGCACATGTACTTAGCTTCCATAGCGGTCCACGGCTGAGTTTCGCACGTATACTTAGCTTCCATAGCGGTCCACGGCTATGTTCCGCACGTGCACTTAGCTTCCATAGAGGTCCACGGCTATGTTCCGCCCGTGTACTAAGCTTCCATAGAGATCCGCGGCTAAGTATCGCACGTGCACTTAGCTTCCATAAAGGTCCACGGCTATGTTCTGCACGTGTACTTAGCTTCCATAGTGGTCCACGGCTAAGTTTCGCACGTGTATTTAGCTTCCATAGAGGTCCACGGCTATGTTCCGCACGTGTACTTAGCTTCCATAGCGGTCCACGGCTATGTTCTGCACGTGCACTTAGCTTCCATAGCGGTCCACGGCTATGTTCCTCACGTGTACTTAGTTTCCATAGCGGTCCACGGCTATGTTCCGCACGTGCACTTAGCTTCCATAGCGGTCCACGGCTATGTTCCGCACGTGCACTTAGCTTCCATAGCGGTCCACGGCTATGTTCCGCACGTGTACTTAGCTTCCATAGCGGTCCACGGCTATGTTCCGCACGTGCACTTAGCTTCCATAGCGGTCCACGGCTATGTTCCGCACGTGTACTTAGTTTCCATAGCGGTCCACGGCTATGTTCCGCACGTGCACTTAGCTTCCATAGAGGTCCACGGCTATGTTCCGCCCGTGTACTAAGCTTCCATAGAGATCCGCGGCTAAGTATCGCACGTGCACTTAGCTTCCATAAAGGTCCACGGCTATGTTCCGCACGTGTACTTAGCTTCCATAGAGGTCCACGGCTAAGTTTCGCACGTGTATTTAGCTTCCATAGAGGTCCACGGCTATGTTCCGCACGTGTACTTAGCTTCCATAGCGGTCCACGGCTATGTTCCGCACGTGTACTTAGTATCCATAGCGGTCCACGGCTATGTTCCGCACGTGCACTTTGCTTCCATAGCGGTCCACGGCTAAGTTTCGCACGTGTACTAAGCTTTCATAGAGGTCCACGGCTAAGTATCGCACGTGTACTTAGCTTCCATAGAGGTCTACGGCTATGTTTCGCACGTGTACTTAGCTTCCATAGAGGTCCACGGCTAAGTATCGCACGTGTACTTGGCTTCCATAGCGGTCCACGGCTATGTTCCGCACGTGTACTTGACTTCCATAGCGGTCCACGGCTATGTTCCGCACGTGTACTTAGCTTCCATAGAGGTCCACGGCTAAGTATCGCACGTGTACTTAGCTTCCATAGAGGTCCACGGCTATGTTCCGCACGTGTACTTAGCTTCCATAGCGGTCCACGGCTATGTTCCGCACGTGTACTTAGCTTCCATAGAGGTCCACGGCTATGTTCCGCACGTGTACTTAGCTTCCATAGAGGTCCACGGCTAAGTTTCGCACGAGTACTTAGCTGCCTTAGAGGTCTACAGCTAAGACCATAGCGGTCCACGGCTATGTTCCGCACGTATACTTAGCTTCCATAGCGGTCCACGGCTATGTTCCGCACGTGCACTTAGCTTCCATAGAGGTCAACGGCTATGTTCCGCACGTGTACTAAGCTTCCATAGAGGTCCACGGCTAAGTATCGCACGTGTACTTGGCTTCCATAGAGGTCCACGGCTAAGTATCGCACGTGCACTTAGCTTCCATAAAGGTCCACGGCTATGTTCCGCACGTGTACTTAGCTTCCATAGAGGTCCACGGCTATGTTCATCACGTGTACTTAGCTTCCATAGAGGTCCACGGCTATGTTCCGCACGTGCACTTAGCTTCCATAGAGGTCCACGGCTATATTCCGCACGTGCACTTAGCTTCCATAGCGGTCCACGGCTATGTTCCGCACGTGCACTTAGCTTCCATAGCGGTCTACGGCTATGTTCCGCACGTGCACTTAGCTTCCATAGCGGTCCACGGCTATGTTCCGCACGTGCACTTAGTTTCCATAGCGGTCCACGGCTATGTTCCGCACGTGCACTTAGCTTCCATAGCGGTCCACGGCTAAGTTTCGCACGTGTACTAAGCTTCCATAGAGGTCCACGGCTAAGTATCGCACGTGTACTTAGCTTCCATAGCGGTCCACGGCTATGTTACGCACGTGTACTTAGCTTCCATAGAGGTCCACGGCTATGTTCCGCACGTGCACTTAGCTTCCATAGCGGTCCACGGCTATGTTCCGCACGTGTACTTAGCTTCCATAGCGGTCCACGGCTATGTTCCGCACGTTTACTTAGCTTCCATAGAGGTCCACGGCTATGTTCCGCACGTGCACTTAGCTTCCATAGAGGTCCACGGCTATGTTCCGCACGTGCACTTAGCTTCCATAGCGGTCCACGGCTATGTTCCGCACGTGCACTTAGCTTCCATAGCGGTCCACGGCTATGTTCCGCACGTGTACTTAGCTTTCATAGCGGTCCACGGCTAAGTTTCACACGTGTACTTAGCTTCCATAGAGGTCCACGGCTAAGTATCGCACGTGCACTTAGCTTCCATAGCGGTCCACGGCTATGTTCCGCACGTGTACTTAGCTTCCATAGCGGTCCACGGCTAAGTTCCGCACGTGTACTTAGCTTCCATAAAGGTCCACGGCTATGTTTCGCACGTGTACTTAGCTTCCATAGCGGTCCACGGCTAAGTTTCGCACGTGTACTTAGCTTCCTTCGAGGTCCACGGCTAAGTTTCGCACGTGTACTAAGCTTCCATAGAGGTCCACGGCTAAGTATCGCACGTGCACTTAGCTTCCATAGCGGTCCACGGCTAAGTTCGCACATGTACTTAGCTTCCATAGAGGTACACGGCTAAGTTCGCACATGTACTTAGCTTCCATAGCGGTCCACGGCTGAGTTTCGCACGTATACTTAGCTTCCATAGAGGTCCACGGCTATGTTCCGCACGTGTACTTAGCTTCCATAGCGGTCCACGGCTATGTTCCGCACGTGCACTTAGCTTCCATAGAGGTCCACGGCTATGTTCCGCACGTGTACTTAGCTTCCATAGCGGTCCACGGCTATGTTCCGCACGTGCACTTAGCTTCCATAGCGGTCCACGGCTATGTTCCGCACGTATACTTAGCTTCCATAGCGGTCCACGGCTATGTTCCGCACGTGCATTTAACTTCCATAGAGGTCCACGGCTATGTTCCGCCCGTGTACTAAGCTTCCATAGAGATCCGCGGCTAAGTATCGCACGTGCACTTAGCTTCCATAAAGGTCCACGGCTATGTTCCGCACGTGTACTTCGCTTCCATAGCGGTCCACGGCTATGTTCCGCACGTGCACTTAGCTTCCATAGCGGTCCACGGCTAAGTTTCGCACGTGTACTAAGCTTCCATAGAGGTCCACGGCTAAGTATCGCACGTGTACTTAGCTTCCATAGCGGTCCACGGCTATGTTACGCACGTGTACTTAGCTTCCATAGAGGTCCACGGCTATGTTCCGCACGTGCACTTAGCTTCCATAGCGGTCCACGGCTATGTTCCGCACGTGTACTTAGCTTCCATAGCGGTCCACGGCTATGTTCCGCACGTTTACTTAGCTTCCATAGAGGTCCACGGCTATGTTCCGCACGTGCACTTAGCTTCCATAGAGGTCCACGGCTATGTTCCGCACGTGCACTTAGCTTCCATAGCGGTCCACGGCTATGTTCCGCACGTGCACTTAGCTTCCATAGCGGTCCACGGCTATGTTCCGCACGTGTACTTAGCTTTCATAGCGGTCCACGGCTAAGTTTCACACGTGTACTTAGCTTCCATAGAGGTCCACGGCTAAGTATCGCACGTGCACTTAGCTTCCATAGCGGTCCACGGCTATGTTCCGCACGTGTACTTAGCTTCCATAGCGGTCCACGGCTAAGTTCCGCACGTGTACTTAGCTTCCATAAAGGTCCACGGCTATGTTTCGCACGTGTACTTAGCTTCCATAGCGGTCCACGGCTAAGTTTCGCACGTGTACTTAGCTTCCTTCGAGGTCCACGGCTAAGTTTCGCACGTGTACTAAGCTTCCATAGAGGTCCACGGCTAAGTATCGCACGTGCACTTAGCTTCCATAGCGGTCCACGGCTAAGTTCGCACATGTACTTAGCTTCCATAGAGGTACACGGCTAAGTTCGCACATGTACTTAGCTTCCATAGCGGTCCACGGCTGAGTTTCGCACGTATACTTAGCTTCCATAGAGGTCCACGGCTATGTTCCGCACGTGTACTTAGCTTCCATAGCGGTCCACGGCTATGTTCCGCACGTGCACTTAGCTTCCATAGAGGTCCACGGCTAAGTTCGCACATGTACTTAGCTTCCATAGCGGTCCACGGCTATGTTCCGCACGTGCACTTAGCTTCCATAGAGGTCCACGGCTAAGTTCGCACATGTACTTAGCTTCCATAGAGGTACACGGCTAAGTTCGCACATGTACTTAGCTTCCATAGCGGTCCACGGCTGAGTTTCGCACGTATACTTAGCTTCCATAGCGGTCCACGGCTATGTTCCGCACGTGCATTTAACTTCCATAGAGGTCCACGGCTATGTTCCGCCCGTGTACTAAGCTTCCATAGAGATCCGCGGCTAAGTATCGCACGTGCACTTAGCTTCCATAAAGGTCCACGGCTATGTTCCGCACGTGTACTTCGCTTCCATAGAGGTCCACGGCTAAGTTTCGCACGTGTATTTAGCTTCCATAGAGGTCCACGGCTATGTTCCGCACGTGTACTTAGCTTCCATAGCGGTCCACGGCTATGTTCCGCACGTGCACTTAGCTTCCATAGCGGTCCAAGGCTATGTTCCGCACGTGTACTTAGTTTCCATAGCGGTCCACGGCTATGTTCCGCACGTGCACTTAGCTTCCATAGCGGTCCACGGCTAAGTTTCGCACGTGTACTAAGCTTCCATAGAGGTCCACGGCTAAGTATCGCACGTGTACTTAGCTTCCATAGAGGTCCACGGCTATGTTTCGCACGTGTACTTAGCTTCCATAGAGGTCCACGGCTAAGTATCGCACGTGTACTTGGCTTCCATAGCGGTCCACGGCTATGTTCCGCACGTGTACTTGGCTTCCATAGCGGTCCACGGCTATGTTCCGCACGTGTACTTAGCTTCCATAGAGGTCCACGGCTAAGTATCGCACGTGTACTTAGCTTCCATAGAGGTCCACGGCTATGTTCCGCACGTGTACTTAGCTTCCATAGCGGTCCACGGCTATGTTCCGCACGTGTACTTAGCTTCCATAGAGGTCCACGGCTATGTTCCGCACGTGTACTTAGCTTCCATAGAGGTCCACGGCTAAGTTTCGCACGAGTACTTAGCTGCCTTAGAGGTCTACAGCTAAGACCATAGCGGTCCACGGCTATGTTCCGCACGTATACTTAGCTTCCATAGCGGTCCACGGCTATGTTCCGCACGTGCACTTAGCTTCCATAGAGGTCCACGGCTATGTTCCGCACGTGTACTAAGCTTCCATAGAGGTCCACGGCTAAGTATCGCACGTGTACTTGGCTTCCATAGCGGTCCACGGCTATGTTCCGCACGTGTACTTAGCTTCCATAAAGGTCCACGGCTATGTTCCGCACGTGTACTTAGCTTCCATAGAGGTCCACGGCTATGTTCCGCACGTGTACTTAGCTTCCATAGAGGTCCACGGCTATGTTCCGCACGTGCACTTAGCTTCCATAGAGGTCCACGGCTATGTTCCGCACGTGCACTTAGCTTCCATAGCGGTCCACGGCTATGTTCCGCACGTGCACTTAGCTTCCATAGCGGTCCACGGCTATGTTCCGCACGTGCACTTAGTTTCCATAGCGGTCCACGGCTATGTTCCGCACGTGCACTTAGCTTCCATAGCGGTCCACGGCTAAGTTTCGCACGTGTACTAAGCTTCCATAGAGGTCCACGGCTAAGTATCGCACGTGTACTTAGCTTCCATAGCGGTCCACGGCTATGTTACGCACGTGTACTTAGCTTCCATAGCGGTCCACGGCTATGTTCCGCACGTGTACTTAGCTTCCATAGCGGTCCACGGCTATGTTCCGCACGTTTACTTAGCTTCCATAGAGGTCCACGGCTATGTTCCGCACGTGTACTAAGCTTCCATAGAGGTCCACGGCTAAGTATCGCACGTGTACTTGGCTTCCATAGAGGTCCACGGCTAAGTATCGCACGTGCACTTAGCTTCCATAAAGGTCCACGGCTATGTTCCGCACGTGTACTTAGCTTCCATAGAGGTCCACGGCTATGTTCCGCACGTGTACTTAGCTTCCATAGAGGTCCACGGCTATGTTCCGCACGTGTACTTAGCTTCCATAGAGGTCCACGGCTATGTTCCGCACGTGCACTTAGCTTCCATAGAGGTCCACGGCTATGTTCCGCACGTGCACTTAGCTTCCATAGCGGTCCACGGCTATGTTCCGCACGTGCACTTAGCTTCCATAGCGGTCCACGGCTATGTTCCGCACGTGCACTTAGTTTCCATAGCGGTCCACGGCTATGTTCCGCACGTGCACTTAGCTTCCATAGCGGTCCACGGCTAAGTATCGCACGTGTACTTAGCTTCCATAGCGGTCCACGGCTATGTTACGCACGTTTACTTAGCTTCCATGGAGGTCCACGGCTATGTTCCGCACGTGCACTTAGCTTCCATAGAGGTCCACGGCTATGTTCCGCACGTGCACTTAGCTTCCATAGCGGTCCACGGCTATGTTCCGCACGTGTACTTAGCTTTCATAGCGGTCCACGGCTAAGTTTCGCACGTGTACTTAGCTTCCATAGAGGTCCACGGCTAAGTATCGCACGTGCACTTAGCTTCCATAGCGGTCCACGGCTATGTTCCGCACGTGTACTTAGCTTCCATAGCGGTCCACGGCTATGTTCCGCAAGTGCACTTAGCTTCCATAGCGGTCCACGGCTAAGTATCGCACGTGTACTTAGCTTCCATAGAGGTCCACGGCTAAGTATCGCACGTGTACTTAGCTTCCATAGAGGTCCACGGCTATGTTCCCTACGTGTACTTAGCTTCCATAGCGGTCCACGGCTATGTTCCGCACGTGTACTTAGCTTCCATAGCGGTCCACGGCTATGTTCCGCAAGTGTACTTAGCTTTCATAGCGGTCCACGGCTATGTTCCGCACGTGCACTTAGCTTCCATAGAGGTCCACGGCTATGTTTCGCACGTGTACTTAGCTTCCATAGAGGTCCACGGCTAAGTATCGCACGTGTACTTGGCTTCCATAGCGGTCCACGGCTATGTTCCGCACGTGTACTTGGCTTCCATAGCGGTCCACGGCTATGTTCCGCACGTGCACTTAGCTTCCATAGAGGTCCACGGCTATGTTTCGCACGTGTACTTAGCTTCCATAGAGGTCCACGGCTAAGTATCGCACGTGTACTTGGCTTCCATAGCGGTCCACGGCTATGTTCCGCACGTGTACTTGGCTTCCATAGAGGTCCACGGCTATGTTCCGCACGTGCACTTAGCTTCCATTGAGGTCCACGGCTATGTTCCGCACGTGCACTTAGCTTCCATAGCGGTCCACGGCTATGTTCCGCACGTGCACTTAGCTTCTATAGCGGTCCACGGCTATGTTCCGCACGTGTACTTAGCTTTCATAGCGGTCCACGGCTAAGTTTCGCACGTGTACTTAGCTTCCATAGAGGTCCACGGCTAAGTATCGCACGTGCACTTAGCTTCCATAGCGGTCCACGGCTAAGTTTCGCACGTGTACTAAGCTTCCATAGAGGTCCACGGCTAAGTATCGCACGTGCACTTAGCTTCCATAGCGGTCCACGGCTAAGTTCGCACATGTACTTAGCTTCCATAGAGGTACACGGCTAAGTTCGCACATGTACTTAGCTTCCATAGCGGTCCACGGCTGAGTTTCGCACGTATACTTAGCTTCCATAGAGGTCCACGGCTATGTTCCGCACGTGTACTTAGCTTCCATAGCGGTCCATGGCTATGTTCCGCACGTGCACTTAGCTTCCATAGAGGTCCACGGCTAAGTTCGCACATGTACTTAGCTTCCATAGCGGTCCACGGCTATGTTCGCACATGTACTTAGCTTCCATAGCGGTCCACGGCTGAGTTTCGCACGTATACTTAGCTTCCATAGCGGTCCACGGCTATGTTCCGCACGTACACTTAGCTTCCATAGAGGTCCACGGCTATGTTCCGCCCGTGTACTAAGCTTCCATAGAGATCCGCGGCTAAGTATCGCACGTGCACTTAGCTTCCATAAAGGTCCACGGCTATGTTCTGCACGTGTACTTAGCTTCCATAGAGGTCCACGGCTAAGTTTCGCACGTGTACTTAGCTTCCATAGAGGTCTACGGCTATGTTTCGCACGTGTACTTAGCTTCCATAGAGGTCCACGGCTAAGTATCGCACGTGTACTTGGCTTCCATAGCGGTCCACGGCTATGTTCCGCACGTGTACTTGGCTTCCATAGCGGTCCACGGCTATGTTCCGCACGTGTACTTAGCTTCCATAGAGGTCCACGGCTAAGTATCGCACGTGTACTTAGCTTCCATAGAGGTCCACGGCTATGTTCCGCACGTGTACTTAGCTTCCATAGCGGTCCACGGCTATGTTCCGCACGTGTACTTAGCTTCCATAGAGGTCCACGGCTATGTTCCGCACGTGTACTTAGCTTCCATAGAGGTCCACGGCTAAGTTTCGCACGAGTACTTAGCTGCCTTAGAGGTCTACAGCTAAGACCATAGCGGTCCACGGCTATGTTCCGCACGTATACTTAGCTTCCATAGCGGTCCACGGCTATGTTCCGCACGTGCACTTAGCTTCCATAGAGGTCTACGGCTATGTTCCGCACGTGTACTAAGCTTCCATAGAGGTCCACGGCTAAGTATCGCACGTGTACTTGGCTTCCATAGAGGTCCACGGCTAAGTATCGCACGTGCACTTAGCTTCCATAAAGGTCCACGGCTATGTTCCGCACGTGTACTTAGCTTCCATAGAGGTCCACGGCTATGTTCCGCACGTGTACTTAGCTTCCATAGAGGTCCACGGCTATGTTCCGCACGTGCACTTAGCTTCCATAGAGGTCCACGGCTATGTTCCGCACGTGCACTTAGCTTCCATAGCGGTCCACGGCTATGTTCCGCACGTGCACTTAGCTTCCATAGCGGTCTACGGCTATGTTCCGCACGTGCACTTAGCTTCCATAGAGGTCCACGGCTATGTTCCGCACGTGTACTAAGCTTCCATAGAGGTCCACGGCTAAGTATCGCACGTGTACTTGGCTTCCATAGCGGTCCACGGCTATGTTCCGCACGTGTACTTAGCTTCCATAGAGGTCCACGGCTATGTTCCGCACGTGTACTTAGCTTCCATAGAGGTTCACGGCTATGTTCCGCACGTGCACTTAGCTTCCATAGAGGTCCACGGCTATGTTCCGCACGTGCACTTAGCTTCCATAGCGGTCCACGGCTATGTTCCGCACGTGCACTTAGCTTCCATAGCGGTCCACGGCTATGTTCCGCACGTGCACTTAGCTTCCATAGCGGTCCACGGCTAAGTTTCGCACGTGTACTAAGCTTCCATAGAGGTCCACGGCTAAATATCGCACGTGTACTTAGCTTCCATAGCGGTCCACGGCTTTGTTACGCACGTGTACTTAGCTTCCATAGCGGTCCACGGCTATGTTCCGCACGTGTACTTAGCTTCCATAGCGGTCCACGGCTATGTTCCGCACGTTTACTTAGCTTCCATAGAGGTCCACGGCTATGTTCCGCACGTGCACTTAGCTTCCACAGAGGTCCACGGCTATGTTCCGCACGTGCACTTAGCTTCCATAGCGGTCCACGGCTATGTTCCGCACGTGCACTTAGCTTCTATAGCGGTCCACGGCTATGTTCCGCACGTGTACTTAGCTTTCATAGCGGTCCACGGCTAAGTTTCGCACGTGTACTTAGCTTCCATAGAGGTCCACGGCTATGTTCCGCACGTGCACTTAGCTTCCATAGCGGTCCACGGCTATGTTCCGCACGTGCACTTAGCTTCCATAGCGGTCCACGGCTATGTTCCGCACGTGCACTTAGTTTCCATAGCGGTCCACGGCTATGTTCCGCACGTGCACTTAGCTTCCATAGCGGTCCACGGCTAAGTTTCGCACGTGCACTTAGCTTCCATAGCGGTCCACGGCTAAGTTTCGCACGTGTACTAAGCTTCCATAGCGGTCCACGGCTATGTTCCGCACGTGCACTTAGCTTCCATAGCGGTCCACGGCTATGTTCCGCACGTGCACTTAGCTTCCATAGCGGTCCACGGCTAAGTTTCGCACGTGTACTAAGCTTCCATAGAGGTCCACGGCTAAGTATCGCACGTGTACTTAGCTTCCATAGCGGTCCACGGCTATGTTACGCACGTGTACTTAGCTTCCATAGAGGTCCACGGCTATGTTCCGCAAGTGCACTTAGCTTCCATAGCGGTCCACGGCTATGTTCCGCACGTGTACTTAGCTTCCATAGCGGTCCACGGCTATGTTCCGCACGTACACTTAGCTTCCATAGAGGTCCACGGCTATGTTCCGCACGTGCACTTAGCTTCCATAGAGGTCCACGGCTATGTTCCGCACGTGCACTTAGCTTCCATAGCGGTCCACGGCTATGTTCCGCACGTGCACTTAGCTTCCATAGCGGTCCACGGCTATGTTCCGCACGCGTACTTAGCTATCATAGCGGTCCACGGCTAAGTTTCGCACGTGTACTTAGCTTCCATAGAGGTCCACGGCTAAGTATCGCACGTGCACTTAGCTTCCATAGCGGTCCACGGCTATGTTCCGCACGTGTACTTAGCTTCCATAGCGGTCCACGGCTATGTTCCGCAAGTGCACTTAGCTTCCATAGCGGTCCACGGCTAAGTATCGCACGTGTACTTAGCTTCCATAGAGGTCCACGGCTAAGTATCGCACGTGTACTTAGCTTCCATAGAGGTCCACGGCTATGTTCCGCACGTGTACTTAGCTTCCATAGCGGTCCACGGCTATGTTCCGCACGTGTACTTAGCTTCCATAGCGGTCCACGGCTATGTTCCGCACGTGTACTTAGCTTTCATAGCGGTCCACGGCTATGTTCCGCACGTGCACTTAGCTTCCATAAAGGTCCACGGCTAAGTATCGCACGTGTACTTGGCTTCCATAGCGGTCCACGGCTATGTTCCGCACGTGTACTTAGCTTCCATAGCGGTCCACGGCTAAGTTCCGCACGTGTACTTAGCTTCCATAAAGGTCCACGGCTATGTTTCGCACGTGTACTTAGCTTCCATAGCGGTCCACGGCTAAGTTTCGCAAGTGTACTTAGCTTCCTTCGAGGTCCACGGCTAAGTTTCGCACGTGTACTAAGCTTCCATAGAGGTCCACGGCTAAGTATCGCACGTGCACTTAGCTTCCATAGCGGTCCACGGCTAAGTTCGCACATGTACTTAGCTTCCATAGAGGTACACGGCTAAGTTCGCACATGTACTTAGCTTCCATAGCGGTCCACGGCTGAGTTTCGCACGTATACTTAGCTTCCATAGAGGTCCACGGCTATGTTCCGCACGTGTACTTAGCTTCCATAGCGGTCCACGGCTATGTTCCGCACGTGCACTTAGCTTCCATAGAGGTCCACGGCTAAGTTCGCACATGTACTTAGCTTCTATAGCGGTCCACGGCTATGTTCGCACATGTACTTAGCTTCCATAGCGGTCCACGGCTGAGTTTCGCACGTATACTTAGCTTCCATAGCGGTCCACGGCTATGTTCCGCACGTGCACTTAGCTTCCATAGAGGTCCACGGCTATGTTCCGCCCGTGTACTAAGCTTCCATAGAGATCCGCGGCTAAGTATCGCACGTGTATTTAGCTTCCATAGAGGTCCACGGCTATGTTCCGCACGTGTACTTAGCTTCCATAGCGGTCCACGGCTATGTTCTGCACGTGCACTTAGCTTCCATAGCGGTCCACGGCTATGTTCCTAACGTGTACTTAGTTTCCATAGCGGTCCACGGCTATGTTCCGCACGTGCACTTAGCTTCCATAGCGGTCCACGGCTATGTTCCGCACGTGCACTTAGCTTCCATAGCGGTCCACGGCTATGTTCCGCACGTGTACTTAGCTTCCATAGCGGTCCACGGCTATGTTCCGCACGTGCACTTAGCTTCCATAGCGGTCCACGGCTATGTTCCGCACGTGTACTTAGTTTCCATAGCGGTCCACGGCTATGTTCCGCACGTGCACTTTGCTTCCATAGCGGTCCACGGCTAAGTTTCGCACGTGTACTAAGCTTTCATAGAGGTCCACGGCTAAGTATCGCACGTGTACTTAGCTTACATAGAGGTCTACGGCTATGTTTCGCACGTGTACTTAGCTTCCATAGAGGTCCACGGCTAAGTTCGCACATGTACTTAGCTTCCATACCGGTCCACGGCTGAGTTTCGCACGTATACTTAGCTTCCATAGCGGTCCACGGCTATGTTCCGCACGTGCACTTAGCTTCCATAGAGGTCCACGGCTATGTTCCGCCCGTGTACTAAGCTTCCATAGAGATCCGCGGCTAAGTATCGCACGTGCACTTAGCTTCCATAAAGGTCCACGGCTATGTTCCGCACGTGTACTTAGCTTCCATAGAGGTCCACGGCTAAGTTTCGCACGTGTATTTAGCTTCCATAGAGGTCCACGGCTATGTTCCGCACGTGTACTTAGCTTCCATAGCGGTCCACGGCTATGTTCCGCACGTGCACTTAGCTTCCATAGCGGTCCACGGCTATGTTCCGCACGTGTACTTAGTTTCCATAGCGGTCCACGGCTATGTTCCGCACGTGCACTTTGCTTCCATAGCGGTCCACGGCTAAGTTTCGCACGTGTACTAAGCTTTCATAGAGGTCCACGGCTAAGTATCGCACGTGTACTTAGCTTCCATAGAGGTCTACGGCTATGTTTCGCACGTGTACTTAGCTTCCATAGAGGTCCACGGCTAAGTATCGCACGTGTACTTGGCTTCCATAGCGGTCCACGGCTATGTTCCGCACGTGTACTTGGCTTCCATAGCGGTCCACGGCTATGTTCCGCACGTGTACTTAGCTTCCATAGAGGTCCACGGCTAAGTATCGCACGTGTACTTAGCTTCCATAGAGGTCCACGGCTATGTTCCGCACGTGTACTTAGCTTCCATAGCGGTCCACGGCTATGTTCCGCACGTGTACTTAGCTTCCATAGAGGTCCACGGCTAAGTTTCGCACGAGTACTTAGCTGCCTTAGAGGTCTACAGCTAAGACCATAGCGGTCCACGGCTATGTTCCGCACGTATACTTAGCTTCCTTAGCGGTCCACGGCTATGTTCCGCACGTGCACTTAGCTTCCATAGAGGTCTACGGCTATGTTCCGCACGTGTACTAAGCTTCCATAGAGGTCCACGGCTAAGTATCGCACGTGTACTTGGCTTCCATAGAGGTCCACGGCTAAGTATCGCACGTGCACTTAGCTTCCATAAAGGTCCACGGCTATGTTCCGCACGTGTACTTAGCTTCCATAGAGGTCCACGGCTATGTTCCGCACGTGTACTTAGCTTCCATAGAGGTCCACGGCTATGTTCCGCACGTGCACTTAGCTTCCATAGAGGTCCACGGCTATGTTCCGCACGTGCACTTAGCTTCCATAGCGGTCCACGGCTATGTTCCGCACGTGCACTTAGCTTCCATAGCGGTCTACGGCTATGTTCCGCACGTGCACTTAGCTTCCATAGAGGTCCACGGCTATGTTCCGCACGTGCACTTAGTTTCCATAGCGGTCCACGGCTATGTTCCGCACGTGTACTTAGCTTCCATAGCGGTCCACGGCTATGTTCCGCACGTTTACTTAGCTTCCATAGAGGTCCACGGCTATGTTCCGCACGTGCACTTAGCTTCCATAGAGGTCCACGGCTATGTTCCGCACGTGCACTTAGCTTCCATAGCGGTCCACGGCTATGTTCCGCACGTGCACTTAGCTTCCATAGCGGTCCACGGCTATGTTCCGCACGTGTACTTAGCTTTCATAGCGGTCCACGGCTAAGTTTCACACGTGTACTTAGCTTCCATAGAGGTCCACGGCTAAGTATCGCACGTGCACTTAGCTTCCATAGCGGTCCACGGCTATGTTCCGCACGTGTACTTAGCTTCCATAGCGGTCCACGGCTATGTTCCGCACGTGCACTTAGCTTCCATAGCGGTCCACGGCTATGTTCGCACATGTACTTAGCTTCCATAGCGGTCCACGGCTGAGTTTCGCACGTATACTTAGCTTCCATAGCGGTCCACGGCTATGTTCCGCACGTGCACTTAGCTTCCATAGAGGTCCACGGCTATGTTCCGCCCGTGTACTAAGCTTCCATAGAGATCCGCGGCTAAGTATCGCACGTGCACTTAGCTTCCATAAAGGTCCACGGCTATGTTCTGCACGTGTACTTAGCTTCCATAGAGGTCCACGGCTAAGTTTCGCACGTGTATTTAGCTTCCATAGAGGTCCACGGCTATGTTCCGCACGTGTACTTAGCTTCCATAGCGGTCCACGGCTATGTTCTGCACGTGCACTTAGCTTCCATAGCGGTCCACGGCTATGTTCCTCACGTGTACTTAGTTTCCATAGCGGTTCACGGCTATGTTCCGCACGTGCACTTAGCTTCCATAGCGGTCCACGGCTATGTTCCGCACGTGCACTTAGCTTCCATAGCGGTCCACGGCTATGTTCCGCACGTGTACTTAGCTTCCATAGCGGTCCACGGCTATGTTCCGCACGTGCACTTAGCTTCCATAGCGGTCCACGGCTATGTTCCGCACGTGTACTTAGTTTCCATAGCGGTCCACGGCTATGTTCCGCACGTGCACTTTGCTTCCATAGCGGTCCACGGCTAAGCTTCGCACGTGTACTAAGCTTTCATAGAGGTCCACGGCTAAGTATCGCACGTGTACTTAGCTTCCATAGAGGTCTACGGCTATGTTTCGCACGTGTACTTAGCTTCCATAGAGGTCCACGGCTAAGTTCGCACATGTACTTAGCTTCCATACCGGTCCACGGCTGAGTTTCGCACGTATACTTAGCTTCCATAGCGGTCCACGGCTATGTTCCGCACGTGCACTTAGCTTCCATAGAGGTCCACGGCTATGTTCCGCCCGTGTACTAAGCTTCCATAGAGATCCGCGGCTAAGTATCGCACGTGCACTTAGCTTCCATAAAGGTCCACGGCTATGTTCCGCACGTGTACTTAGCTTCCATAGAGGTCCACGGCTAAGTTTCGCACGTGTATTTAGCTTCCATAGAGGTCCACGGCTATGTTCCGCACGTGTACTTAGCTTCCATAGCGGTCCACGGCTATGTTCCGCACGTGTACTTAGTTTCCATAGCGGTCCACGGCTATGTTCCGCACGTGCACTTTGCTTCCATAGCGGTCCACGGCTAAGTTTCGCACGTGTACTAAGCTTTCATAGAGGTCCACGGCTAAGTATCGCACGTGTACTTAGCTTCCATAGAGGTCTACGGCTATGTTTCGCACGTGTACTTAGCTTCCATAGAGGTCCACGGCTAAGTATCGCACGTGTACTTGGCTTCCATAGCGGTCCACGGCTGTGTTCCGCACGTGTACTTGGCTTCCATAGCGGTCCACGGCTATGTTCCGCACGTGTACTTAGCTTCCATAGAGGTCCACGGCTAAGTATCGCACGTGTACTTAGCTTCCATAGAGGTCCACGGCTATGTTCCGCACGTGTACTTAGCTTCCATAGCGGTCCACGGCTATGTTCCGCACGTGAACTTAGCTTCCATAGAGGTCCACGGCTATGTTCCGCACGTGTACTTAGCTTCCATAGAGGTCCACGGCTAAGTTTCGCACGAGTACTTAGCTGCCTTAGAGGTCTACAGCTAAGACCATAGCGGTCCACGGCTATGTTCCGCACGTATACTTAGCTTCCATAGCGGTCCACGGCTATGTTCCGCACGTGCACTTAGCTTCCATAGAGGTCTACGGCTATGTTCCGCACGTGTACTAAGCTTCCATAGAGGTCCACGGCTATGTTCCGCACGTGTACTTAGCTTCCATAGCGGTCCACGGCTATGTTCCGCACGTGTACTTAGTTTCCATAGCGGTCCACGGCTATGTTCCGCACGTGCACTTTGCTTCCATAGCGGTCCACGGCTAAGTTTCGCACGTGTACTAAGCTTTCATAGAGGTCCACGGCTAAGTATCGCACGTGTACTTAGCTTCCATAGAGGTCTACGGCTATGTTTCGCACGTGTACTTAGCTTCCATAGAGGTCCACGGCTAAGTATCGCACGTGTACTTGGCTTCCATAGCGGTCCACGGCTATGTTCCGCACGTGTACTTGGCTTCCATAGCGGTCCACGGCTATGTTCCGCACGTGTACTTAGCTTCCATAGAGGTCCACGGCTAAGTATCGCACGTGTACTTAGCTTCCATAGAGGTCCACGGCTATGTTCCGCACGTGTACTTAGCTTCCATAGCGGTCCACGGCTATGTTCCGCACGTGAACTTAGCTTCCATAGCGGTCCACGGCTATGTTCCGCACGTGCACTTAGCTTCCATAGAGGTCCACGGCTAAGTATCGCACGTGTACTTAGCTTCCATAGAGGTCCACGGCTATGTTCCGCACGTGTACTTAGCTTCCATAGCGGTCCACGGCTATGTTCCGCACGTGTACTTAGCTTCCATAGCGGTCCACGGCTATGTTCCGCACGTGTACTTAGCTTTCATAGCGGTCCACGGCTATGTTCCGCACGTGCACTTAGCTTCCATAAAGGTCCACGGCTAAGTATCGCACGTGTACTTGGCTTCCATAGCGGTCCACGGCTATGTTCCGCACGTGTACTTAGCTTTCATAGAGGTCCACGGCTAAGTATCGCACGTGTACTTAGCTTACATAGAGGTCTACGGCTATGTTTCGCACGTGCACTTAGCTTCCATAGAGGTCCACGGCTATGTTCCGCCCGTGTACTAAGCTTCCATAGAGATCCGCGGCTAAGTATCGCACGTGCACTTAGCTTCCATAAAGGTCCACGGCTATGTTCCGCACGTGTACTTAGCTTCCATAGAGGTCCACGGCTAAGTTTCGCACGTGTATTTAGCTTCCATAGAGGTCCACGGCTATGTTCCGCACGTGTACTTAGCTTCCATAGCGGTCCACGGCTATGTTCCGCACGTGCACTTAGCTTCCATAGCGGTCCACGGCTATGTTCCGCACGTGTACTTAGTTTCCATAGCGGTCCACGGCTATGTTCCGCACGTGCACTTTGCTTCCATAGCGGTCCACGGCTAAGTTTCGCACGTGTACTAAGCTTTCATAGAGGTCCACGGCTAAGTATCGCACGTGTACTTAGCTTCCATAGAGGTCTACGGCTATGTTTCGCACGTGTACTTAGCTTCCATAGAGGTCCACGGCTAAGTATCGCACGTGTACTTGGCTTCCATAGCGGTCCACGGCTATGTTCCGCACGTGTACTTGGCTTCCATAGCGGTCCACGGCTATGTTCCGCACGTGTACTTAGCTTCCATAGAGGTCCACGGCTAAGTATCGCACGTGTACTTAGCTTCCATAGAGGTCCACGGCTATGTTCCGCACGTGTACTTAGCTTCCATAGCGGTCCACGGCTATGTTCCGCACGTGTACTTAGCTTCCATAGAGGTCCACGGCTAAGTTTCGCACGAGTACTTAGCTGCCTTAGAGGTCTACAGCTAAGACCATAGCGGTCCACGGCTATGTTCCGCACGTATACTTAGCTTCCTTAGCGGTCCACGGCTATGTTCCGCACGTGCACTTAGCTTCCATAGAGGTCTACGGCTATGTTCCGCACGTGTACTAAGCTTCCATAGAGGTCCACGGCTAAGTATCGCACGTGTACTTGGCTTCCATAGAGGTCCACGGCTAAGTATCGCACGTGCACTTAGCTTCCATAAAGGTCCACGGCTATGTTCCGCACGTGTACTTAGCTTCCATAGAGGTCCACGGCTATGTTCCGCACGTGTACTTAGCTTCCATAGAGGTCCACGGCTATGTTCCGCACGTGCACTTAGCTTCCATAGAGGTCCACGGCTATGTTCCGCACGTGCACTTAGCTTCCATAGCGGTCCACGGCTATGTTCCGCACGTGCACTTAGCTTCCATAGCGGTCTACGGCTATGTTCCGCACGTGCACTTAGCTTCCATAGCGGTCCACGGCTATGTTCCGCACGTGCACTTAGTTTCCATAGCGGTCCACGGCTATGTTCCGCACGTGTACTTAGCTTCCATAGCGGTCCACGGCTATGTTCCGCACGTTTACTTAGCTTCCATAGAGGTCCACGGCTATGTTCCGCACGTGCACTTAGCTTCCATAGAGGTCCACGGCTATGTTCCGCACGTGCACTTAGCTTCCATAGCGGTCCACGGCTATGTTCCGCACGTGCACTTAGCTTCCATAGCGGTCCACGGCTATGTTCCGCACGTGTACTTAGCTTTCATAGCGGTCCACGGCTAAGTTTCACACGTGTACTTAGCTTCCATAGAGGTCCACGGCTAAGTATCGCACGTGCACTTAGCTTCCATAGCGGTCCACGGCTATGTTCCGCACGTGTACTTAGCTTCCATAGCGGTCCACGGCTATGTTCCGCACGTGCACTTAGCTTCCATAGCGGTCCACGGCTATGTTCGCACATGTACTTAGCTTCCATAGCGGTCCACGGCTGAGTTTCGCACGTATACTTAGCTTCCATAGCGGTCCACGGCTATGTTCCGCACGTGCACTTAGCTTCCATAGAGGTCCACGGCTATGTTCCGCCCGTGTACTAAGCTTCCATAGAGATCCGCGGCTAAGTATCGCACGTGCACTTAGCTTCCATAAAGGTCCACGGCTATGTTCTGCACGTGTACTTAGCTTCCATAGAGGTCCACGGCTAAGTTTCGCACGTGTATTTAGCTTCCATAGAGGTCCACGGCTATGTTCCGCACGTGTACTTAGCTTCCATAGCGGTCCACGGCTATGTTCTGCACGTGCACTTAGCTTCCATAGCGGTCCACGGCTATGTTCCTCACGTGTACTTAGTTTCCATAGCGGTTCACGGCTATGTTCCGCACGTGCACTTAGCTTCCATAGCGGTCCACGGCTATGTTCCGCACGTGCACTTAGCTTCCATAGCGGTCCACGGCTATGTTCCGCACGTGTACTTAGCTTCCATAGCGGTCCACGGCTATGTTCCGCACGTGCACTTAGCTTCCATAGCGGTCCACGGCTATGTTCCGCACGTGTACTTAGTTTCCATAGCGGTCCACGGCTATGTTCCGCACGTGCACTTTGCTTCCATAGCGGTCCACGGCTAAGCTTCGCACGTGTACTAAGCTTTCATAGAGGTCCACGGCTAAGTATCGCACGTGTACTTAGCTTCCATAGAGGTCTACGGCTATGTTTCGCACGTGTACTTAGCTTCCATAGAGGTCCACGGCTAAGTTCGCACATGTACTTAGCTTCCATACCGGTCCACGGCTGAGTTTCGCACGTATACTTAGCTTCCATAGCGGTCCACGGCTATGTTCCGCACGTGCACTTAGCTTCCATAGAGGTCCACGGCTATGTTCCGCCCGTGTACTAAGCTTCCATAGAGATCCGCGGCTAAGTATCGCACGTGCACTTAGCTTCCATAAAGGTCCACGGCTATGTTCCGCACGTGTACTTAGCTTCCATAGAGGTCCACGGCTAAGTTTCGCACGTGTATTTAGCTTCCATAGAGGTCCACGGCTATGTTCCGCACGTGTACTTAGCTTCCATAGCGGTCCACGGCTATGTTCCGCACGTGTACTTAGTTTCCATAGCGGTCCACGGCTATGTTCCGCACGTGCACTTTGCTTCCATAGCGGTCCACGGCTAAGTTTCGCACGTGTACTAAGCTTTCATAGAGGTCCACGGCTAAGTATCGCACGTGTACTTAGCTTCCATAGAGGTCTACGGCTATGTTTCGCACGTGTACTTAGCTTCCATAGAGGTCCACGGCTAAGTATCGCACGTGTACTTGGCTTCCATAGCGGTCCACGGCTGTGTTCCGCACGTGTACTTGGCTTCCATAGCGGTCCACGGCTATGTTCCGCACGTGTACTTAGCTTCCATAGAGGTCCACGGCTAAGTATCGCACGTGTACTTAGCTTCCATAGAGGTCCACGGCTATGTTCCGCACGTGTACTTAGCTTCCATAGCGGTCCACGGCTATGTTCCGCACGTGAACTTAGCTTCCATAGAGGTCCACGGCTATGTTCCGCACGTGTACTTAGCTTCCATAGAGGTCCACGGCTAAGTTTCGCACGAGTACTTAGCTGCCTTAGAGGTCTACAGCTAAGACCATAGCGGTCCACGGCTATGTTCCGCACGTATACTTAGCTTCCATAGCGGTCCACGGCTATGTTCCGCACGTGCACTTAGCTTCCATAGAGGTCTACGGCTATGTTCCGCACGTGTACTAAGCTTCCATAGAGGTCCACGGCTATGTTCCGCACGTGTACTTAGCTTCCATAGCGGTCCACGGCTATGTTCCGCACGTGTACTTAGTTTCCATAGCGGTCCACGGCTATGTTCCGCACGTGCACTTTGCTTCCATAGCGGTCCACGGCTAAGTTTCGCACGTGTACTAAGCTTTCATAGAGGTCCACGGCTAAGTATCGCACGTGTACTTAGCTTCCATAGAGGTCTACGGCTATGTTTCGCACGTGTACTTAGCTTCCATAGAGGTCCACGGCTAAGTATCGCACGTGTACTTGGCTTCCATAGCGGTCCACGGCTATGTTCCGCACGTGTACTTGGCTTCCATAGCGGTCCACGGCTATGTTCCGCACGTGTACTTAGCTTCCATAGAGGTCCACGGCTAAGTATCGCACGTGTACTTAGCTTCCATAGAGGTCCACGGCTATGTTCCGCACGTGTACTTAGCTTCCATAGCGGTCCACGGCTATGTTCCGCACGTGAACTTAGCTTCCATAGCGGTCCACGGCTATGTTCCGCACGTGCACTTAGCTTCCATAGAGGTCCACGGCTAAGTATCGCACGTGTACTTAGCTTCCATAGAGGTCCACGGCTATGTTCCGCACGTGTACTTAGCTTCCATAGCGGTCCACGGCTATGTTCCGCACGTGTACTTAGCTTCCATAGCGGTCCACGGCTATGTTCCGCACGTGTACTTAGCTTTCATAGCGGTCCACGGCTATGTTCCGCACGTGCACTTAGCTTCCATAAAGGTCCACGGCTAAGTATCGCACGTGTACTTGGCTTCCATAGCGGTCCACGGCTATGTTCCGCACGTGTACTTAGCTTCCATAGCGGTCCACGGCTAAGTTCCGCACGTGTACTTAGCTTCCATAAAGGTCCACGGCTATGTTTCGCACGTGTACTTAGCTTCCATAGCGGTCCACGGCTAAGTTTCGCACGTGTACTTAGCTTCCTTCGAGGTCCACGGCTAAGTTTCGCACGTGTACTAAGCTTCCATAGAGGTCCACGGCTAAGTATCGTACGTGCACTTAGCTTCCATAGCGGTCCACGGCTAAGTTCGCACATGTACTTAGCTTCCATAGAGGTACACGGCTAAGTTCGCACATGTACTTAGCTTCCATAGCGGTCCACGGCTGAGTTTCGCACGTATACTTAGCTTCCATAGAGGTCCACGGCTATGTTCCGCACGTGTACTTAGCTTCCATAGCGGTCCACGGCTATGTTTCGCACGTGCACTTAGCTTCCATAGAGGTCCACGGCTAAGTTCGCACACGTACTTAGCTTCCATAGCGGTCCACGGCTATGTTCCGCACGTGCACTTATCTTCCATAGAGGTCCACGGCTAAGTTCGCACATGTACTTAGCTTCCATAGAGGTACACGGCTAAGTTCGCACATGTACTTAGCTTCCATAGCGGTCCACGGCTGAGTTTCGCACGTATACTTAGCTTCCATAGCGGTCCACGGCTATGTTCCGCACGTGCACTTAGCTTTCATAGAGGTCCACGGCTATGTTCCGCCCGTGTACTAAGCTTCCATAGAGATCCGCGGCTAAGTATCGCACGTGCACTTAGCTTCCATAAAGGTCCACGGCTATGTTCCGCACGTGTACTTAGCTTCCATAGAGGTCCACGGCTAAGTTTCGCACGTGTATTTAGCTTCCATAGAGGTCCACGGCTATGTTCCGCACGTGTACTTAGCTTCCATAGCGGTCCACGGCTATGTTCCGCACGTGCACTTAGCTTCCATAGCGGTCCACGGCTATGTTCCGCACGTGTACTTAGTTTCCATAGCGGTCCACGGCTATGTTCCGCACGTGCACTTAGCTTCCATAGCGGTCCACGGCTAAGTTTCGCACGTGTACTAAGCTTCCATAGAGGTCCACGGCTAAGTATCGCACGTGTACTTAGCTTCCATAGAGGTCCACGGCTATGTTTCGCACGTGTACTTAGCTTCCATAGAGGTCCACGGCTAAGTATCGCACGTGTACTTGGCTTCCATAGCGGTCCACGGCTATGTTCCGCACGTGTACTTGGCTTTCATAGCGGTCCACTGCTATGTTCCGCACGTGTACTTAGCTTCCATAGAGGTCCACGGCTAAGTATCGCACGTGTACTTAGCTTCCATAGAGGTCCACGGCTATGTTCCGCACGTGTACTTAGCTTCCATAGCGGTCCACGGCTATGTTCCGCACGTGTACTTAGCTTCCATAGAGGTCCACGGCTATGTTCCGCACGTGTACTTAGCTTCCATAGAGGTCCACGGCTAAGTTTCGCACGAGTACTTAGCTGCCTTAGAGGTCTACAGCTAAGACCATAGCGGTCCACGGCTATGTTCCGCACGTATACTTAGCTTCCATAGCGGTCCACGACTATGTTCCGCACGTGCACTTAGCTTCCATAGAGGTCCACGGCTATGTTCCGCACGTGTACTAAGCTTCCATAGAGGTCCACGGCTAAGTATCGCACGTGTACTTGGCTTCCATAGAGGTCCACGGCTAAGTATCGCACGTGCACTTAGCTTCCATAAAGGTCCACGGCTATGTTCCGCACGTGTACTTAGCTTCCATAGAGGTCCACGGCTATGTTCCGCACGTGTACTTAGCTTCCATAGAGGTCCACGGCTATGTTCCGCACGTGCACTTAGCTTCCATAGAGGTCCACGGCTATGTTAAGCACGTGCACTTAGCTTCCATAGCGGTCCACGGCTATGTTCCGCACGTGCACTTAGCTTCCATTGCGGTCCACGGCTATGTTCCGCACGTGCACTTAGCTTCCATAGCGGTCCACGGCTATGTTCCGCACGTGCACTTAGTTTCCATAGCGGTCCACGGCTATGTTCCGCACGTGCACTTAGCTTCCATAGCGGTCCACGGCTAAGTTTCGCACGTGTACTAAGCTTCCATAGAGGTCCACGGCTAAGTATCGCACGTGTACTTAGCTTCCATAGCGGTCCACGGCTATGTTACGCACGTGTACTTAGCTTCCATAGAGGTCCACGGCTATGTTCCGCAAGTGCACTTAGCTTCCATAGCGGTCCACGGCTATGTACCGCACGTGTACTTAGCTTCCATAGCGGTCCACGGCTATGTTCCGCACGTTTACTTAGCTTCCATAGAGGTCCACGGCTATGTTCCGCACGTGCACTTAGCTTCCATAGAGGTCCACGGCTATGTTCCGCACGTGCACTTAGCTTCCATAGCGGTCCACGGCTATGTTCCGCACGTGCACTTAGCTTCCATAGCGGTCCACGGCTATGTTCCGCACGTGTACTTAGCTTTCATAGCGGTCCACGGCTAAGTTTCGCACGTGTACTTAGCTTCCATCGAGGTCCACGGCTAAGTATCGCACGTGCACTTAGCTTCCATAGCGGTCCACGGCTATGTTCCGCACGTGTACTTAGCTTCCATAGCGGTCCACGGCTATGTTCCGCACGTGCACTTAGCTTCCATAGCGGTCCACGGCAAAGTATCGCACGTGTACTTAGCTTCCATAGAGGTCCACGGCTAAGTATCGCACGTGTACTTAGCTTCCATAGAGGTCCACGGCTATGTTCCGCACGTGTACTTAGCTTCCATAGCGGTCCACGGCTATGTTCCGCACGTGTACTTAGCTTCCATAGCGGTCCACGGCTAAGTTTCGCACGTGTACTAAGCTTCCATAGAGGTCCACGGCTAAGTATCGCACGTGCACTTAGCTTCCATAGCGGTCCACGGCTATGTTCCGCACGTGTACTTAGCTTCCATAGCGGTCCACGGCTATGTTCCGCACGTGCACTTAGCTTCCATAGCGGTCCACGGCTAAGTATCGCACGTGTACTTAGCTTCCATAGAGGTCCACGGCTAAGTATCGCACGTGTACTTAGCTTCCATAGAGGTCCACGGCTATGTTCCGCACGTGTACTTAGTTTCCATAGCGGTCCACGGCTATGTTCCGCACGTGCACTTTGCTTCCATAGCGGTCCACGGCTAAGTTTCGCACGTGTACTAAGCTTTCATAGAGGTCCACGGCTAAGTATCGCACGTGTACTTAGCTTACATAGAGGTCTACGGCTATGTTTCGCACGTGTACTTAGCTTCCATAGAGGTCCACGGCTAAGTTCGCACATGTACTTAGCTTCCATACCGGTCCACGGCTGAGTTTCGCACGTATACTTAGCTTCCATAGCGGTCCACGGCTATGTTCCGCACGTGCACTTAGCTTCCATAGAGGTCCACGGCTATGTTCCGCCCGTGTACTAAGCTTCCATAGAGATCCGCGGCTAAGTATCGCACGTGCACTTAGCTTCCATAAAGGTCCACGGCTATGTTCCGCACGTGTACTTAGCTTCCATAGAGGTCCACGGCTAAGTTTCGCACGTGTATTTAGCTTCCATAGAGGTCCACGGCTATGTTCCGCACGTGTACTTAGCTTCCATAGCGGTCCACGGCTATGTTCCGCACGTGCACTTAGCTTCCATAGCGGTCCACGGCTATGTTCCGCACGTGTACTTAGTTTCCATAGCGGTCCACGGCTATGTTCCGCACGTGCACTTTGCTTCCATAGCGGTCCACGGCTAAGTTTCGCACGTGTACTAAGCTTTCATAGAGGTCCACGGCTAAGTATCGCACGTGTACTTAGCTTCCATAGAGGTCTACGGCTATGTTTCGCACGTGTACTTAGCTTCCATAGAGGTCCACGGCTAAGTATCGCACGTGTACTTGGCTTCCATAGCGGTCCACGGCTATGTTCCGCACGTGTACTTGGCTTCCATAGCGGTCCACGGCTATGTTCCGCACGTGTACTTAGCTTCCATAGAGGTCCACGGCTAAGTATCGCACGTGTACTTAGCTTCCATAGAGGTCCACGGCTATGTTCCGCACGTGTACTTAGCTTCCATAGCGGTCCACGGCTATGTTCCGCACGTGTACTTAGCTTCCATAGAGGTCCACGGCTATGTTCCGCACGTGTACTTAGCTTCCATAGAGGTCCACGGCTAAGTTTCGCACGAGTACTTAGCTGCCTTAGAGGTCTACAGCTAAGACCATAGCGGTCCACGGCTATGTTCCGCACGTATACTTAGCTTCCATAGCGGTCCACGGCTATGTTCCGCACGTGCACTTAGCTTCCATAGAGGTCTACGGCTATGTTCCGCACGTGTACTAAGCTTCCATAGAGGTCCACGGCTAAGTATCGCACGTGTACTTGGCTTCCATAGAGGTCCACGGCTAAGTATCGCACGTGCACTTAGCTTCCATAAAGGTCCACGGCTATGTTCCGCACGTGTACTTAGCTTCCATAGAGGTCCACGGCTATGTTCCGCACGTGTACTTAGCTTCCATAGAGGTCCACGGCTATTTTCCGCACGTGCACTTAGCTTCCATAGAGGTCCACGGCTATGTTCCGCACGTGCACTTAGCTTCCATAGCGGTCCACGGCTATGTTCCGCACGTGCACTTAGCTTCCATAGCGGTCCACGGCTATGTTCCGCACGTGTACTTAGCTTCCATAGCGGTCCACGGCTAAGTTTCGCACGTGTACTAAGCTTCCATAGAGGTCCACGGCTAAGTATCGCACGTGCACTTAGCTTCCATAGCGGTCCACGGCTATGTTCCGCACGTGTACTTAGCTTCCATAGCGGTCCACGGCTATGTTCCGCACGTGCACTTAGCTTCCATAGCGGTCCACGGCTAAGTATCGCACGTGTACTTAGCTTCCATAGAGGTCCACGGCTAAGTATCGCACGTGTACTTAGCTTCCATAGAGGTCCACGGCTATGTTCCGCACGTGTACTTAGTTTCCATAGCGGTCCACGGCTATGTTCCGCACGTGCACTTTGCTTCCATAGCGGTCCACGGCTAAGTTTCGCACGTGTACTAAGCTTTCATAGAGGTCCACGGCTAAGTATCGCACGTGTACTTAGCTTACATAGAGGTCTACGGCTATGTTTCGCACGTGTACTTAGCTTCCATAGAGGTCCACGGCTAAGTTCGCACATGTACTTAGCTTCCATACCGGTCCACGGCTGAGTTTCGCACGTATACTTAGCTTCCATAGCGGTCCACGGCTATGTTCCGCACGTGCACTTAGCTTCCATAGAGGTCCACGGCTATGTTCCGCCCGTGTACTAAGCTTCCATAGAGATCCGCGGCTAAGTATCGCACGTGCACTTAGCTTCCATAAAGGTCCACGGCTATGTTCCGCACGTGTACTTAGCTTCCATAGAGGTCCACGGCTAAGTTTCGCACGTGTATTTAGCTTCCATAGAGGTCCACGGCTATGTTCCGCACGTGTACTTAGCTTCCATAGCGGTCCACGGCTATGTTCCGCACGTGCACTTAGCTTCTATAGCGGTCCACGGCTATGTTCCGCACGTGTACTTAGTTTCCATAGCGGTCCACGGCTATGTTCCGCACGTGCACTTTGCTTCCATAGCGGTCCACGGCTAAGTTTCGCACGTGTACTAAGCTTTCATAGAGGTCCACGGCTAAGTATCGCACGTGTACTTAGCTTCCATAGAGGTCTACGGCTATGTTTCGCACGTGTACTTAGCTTCCATAGAGGTCCACGGCTAAGTATCGCACGTGTACTTGGCTTCCATAGCGGTCCACGGCTATGTTCCGCACGTGTACTTGGCTTCCATAGCGGTCCACGGCTATGTTCCGCACGTGTACTTAGCTTCCATAGAGGTCCACGGCTAAGTATCGCACGTGTACTTAGCTTCCATAGAGGTCCACGGCTATGTTCCGCACGTGTACTTAGCTTCCATAGCGGTCCACGGCTATGTTCCGCACGTGTACTTAGCTTCCATAGAGGTCCACGGCTATGTTCCGCACGTGTACTTAGCTTCCATAGAGGTCCACGGCTAAGTTTCGCACGAGTACTTAGCTGCCTTAGAGGTCTACAGCTAAGACCATAGCGGTCCACGGCTATGTTCCGCACGTATACTTAGCTTCCATAGCGGTCCACGGCTATGTTCCGCACGTGCACTTAGCTTCCATAGAGGTCCACGGCTAAGTATCGCACGTGTACTTGGCTTCCATAGAGGTCCACGGCTAAGTATCGCACGTGCACTTAGCTTCCATAAAGGTCCACGGCTATGTTCCGCACGTGTACTTAGCTTCCATAGAGGTCCACGGCTATGTTCCGCACGTGTACTTAGCTTCCATAGAGGTCCACGGCTATTTTCCGCACGTGCACTTAGCTTCCATAGAGGTCCACGGCTATGTTCCGCACGTGCACTTAGCTTCCATAGCGGTCCACGGCTATGTTCCGCACGTGCACTTAGCTTCCATAGCGGTCTACGGCTATGTTCCGCACGTGCACTTAGCTTCCATAGCGGTCCACGGCTATGTTCCGCACGTGCACTTAGTTTCCATAGCGGTCCACGGCTATGTTCCGCACGTGCACTTAGCTTCCATAGCGGTCCACGGCTAAGTTTCGCACGTGTACTAAGCTTCCATAGAGGTCCACGGCTAAGTATCGCACGTGTACTTAGCTTCCATAGCGGTCCACGGCTATGTTACGCACGTGTACTTAGCTTCCATAGAGGTCCACGGCTATGTTCCGCACGTGCACTTAGCTTCCATAGCGGTCCACGGCTATGTTCCGCACGTGTACTTAGCTTCCATAGCGGTCCACGGCTATGTTCCGCACGTTTACTTAGCTTCCATAGAGGTCCACGGCTATGTTCCGCACGTGCACTTAGCTTCCATAGAGGTCCACGGCTATGTTCCGCACGTGCACTTAGCTTCCATAGCGGTCCACGGCTATGTTCCGCACGTGCACTTAGCTTCCATAGCGGTCCACGGCTATGTTCCGCACGTGTACTTAGCTTTCATAGCGGTCCACGGCTAAGTTTCACACGTGTACTTAGCTTCCATAGAGGTCCACGGCTAAGTATCGCACGTGCACTTAGCTTCCATAGCGGTCCACGGCTATGTTCCGCACGTGTACTTAGCTTCCATAGCGGTCCACGGCTATGTTCCGCACGTGCACTTAGCTTCCATAGCGGTCCACGGCTATGTTCGCACATGTACTTAGCTTCCATAGCGGTCCACGGCTGAGTTTCGCACGTATACTTAGCTTCCATAGCGGTCCACGGCTATGTTCCGCACGTGCACTTAGCTTCCATAGAGGTCCACGGCTATGTTCCGCCCGTGTACTAAGCTTCCATAGAGATCCGCGGCTAAGTATCGCACGTGCACTTAGCTTCCATAAAGGTCCACGGCTATGTTCTGCACGTGTACTTAGCTTCCATAGAGGTCCACGGCTAAGTTTCGCACGTGTATTTAGCTTCCATAGAGGTCCACGGCTATGTTCCGCACGTGTACTTAGCTTCCATAGCGGTCCACGGCTATGTTCTGCACGTGCACTTAGCTTCCATAGCGGTCCACGGCTATGTTCCTCACGTGTACTTAGTTTCCATAGCGGTCCACGGCTATGTTCCGCACGTGCACTTAGCTTCCATAGCGGTCCACGGCTATGTTCCGCACGTGCACTTAGCTTCCATAGCGGTCCACGGCTATGTTCCGCACGTGTACTTAGCTTCCATAGCGGTCCACGGCTATGTTCCGCACGTGCACTTAGCTTCCATAGCGGTCCACGGCTATGTTCCGCACGTGTACTTAGTTTCCATAGCGGTCCACGGCTATGTTCCGCACGTGCACTTTGCTTCCATAGCGGTCCACGGCTAAGCTTCGCACGTGTACTAAGCTTTCATAGAGGTCCACGGCTAAGTATCGCACGTGTACTTAGCTTCCATAGAGGTCTACGGCTATGTTTCGCACGTGTACTTAGCTTCCATAGAGGTCCACGGCTAAGTTCGCACATGTACTTAGCTTCCATACCGGTCCACGGCTGAGTTTCGCACGTATACTTAGCTTCCATAGCGGTCCACGGCTATGTTCCGCACGTGCACTTAGCTTCCATAGAGGTCCACGGCTATGTTCCGCCCGTGTACTAAGCTTCCATAGAGATCCGCGGCTAAGTATCGCACGTGCACTTAGCTTCCATAAAGGTCCACGGCTATGTTCCGCACGTGTACTTAGCTTCCATAGAGGTCCACGGCTAAGTTTCGCACGTGTATTTAGCTTCCATAGAGGTCCACGGCTATGTTCCGCACGTGTACTTAGCTTCCATAGCGGTCCACGGCTATGTTCCGCACGTGTACTTAGTTTCCATAGCGGTCCACGGCTATGTTCCGCACGTGCACTTTGCTTCCATAGCGGTCCACGGCTAAGTTTCGCACGTGTACTAAGCTTTCATAGAGGTCCACGGCTAAGTATCGCACGTGTACTTAGCTTCCATAGAGGTCTACGGCTATGTTTCGCACGTGTACTTAGCTTCCATAGAGGTCCACGGCTAAGTATCGCACGTGTACTTGGCTTCCATAGCGGTCCACGGCTATGTTCCGCACGTGTACTTGGCTTCCATAGCGGTCCACGGCTATGTTCCGCACGTGTACTTAGCTTCCATAGAGGTCCACGGCTAAGTATCGCACGTGTACTTAGCTTCCATAGAGGTCCACGGCTATGTTCCGCACGTGTACTTAGCTTCCATAGCGGTCCACGGCTATGTTCCGCACGTGAACTTAGCTTCCATAGAGGTCCACGGCTATGTTCCGCACGTGTACTTAGCTTCCATAGAGGTCCACGGCTAAGTTTCGCACGAGTACTTAGCTGCCTTAGAGGTCTACAGCTAAGACCATAGCGGTCCACGGCTATGTTCCGCACGTATACTTAGCTTCCATAGCGGTCCACGGCTATGTTCCGCACGTGCACTTAGCTTCCATAGAGGTCTACGGCTATGTTCCGCACGTGTACTAAGCTTCCATAGAGGTCCACGGCTATGTTCCGCACGTGTACTTAGCTTCCATAGCGGTCCACGGCTATGTTCCGCACGTGTACTTAGTTTCCATAGCGGTCCACGGCTATGTTCCGCACGTGCACTTTGCTTCCATAGCGGTCCACGGCTAAGTTTCGCACGTGTACTAAGCTTTCATAGAGGTCCACGGCTAAGTATCGCACGTGTACTTAGCTTCCATAGAGGTCTACGGCTATGTTTCGCACGTGTACTTAGCTTCCATAGAGGTCCACGGCTAAGTATCGCACGTGTACTTGGCTTCCATAGCGGTCCACGGCTATGTTCCGCACGTGTACTTGGCTTCCATAGCGGTCCACGGCTATGTTCCGCACGTGTACTTAGCTTCCATAGAGGTCCACGGCTAAGTATCGCACGTGTACTTAGCTTCCATAGAGGTCCACGGCTATGTTCCGCACGTGTACTTAGCTTCCATAGCGGTCCACGGCTATGTTCCGCACGTGAACTTAGCTTCCATAGCGGTCCACGGCTATGTTCCGCACGTGCACTTAGCTTCCATAGCGGTCCACGGCTAAGTATCGCACGTGTACTTAGCTTCCATAGAGGTCCACGGCTAAGTATCGCACGTGTACTTAGCTTCCATAGAGGTCCACGGCTATGTTCCGCACGTGTACTTAGCTTCCATAGCGGTCCACGGCTATGTTCCGCACGTGTACTTAGCTTCCATAGCGGTCCACGGGTATGTTCCGCACGTGTACTTAGCTTTCATAGCGGTCCACGGCTATGTTCCGCACGTGCACTTAGCTTCCATAAAGGTCCACGGCTAAGTATCGCACGTGTACTTGGCTTCCATAGCGGTCCACGGCTATGTTCCGCACGTGTACTTAGCTTCCATAGCGGTCCACGGCTAAGTTCCGCACGTGTACTTAGCTTCCATAAAGGTCCACGGCTATGTTTCGCACGTGTACTTAGCTTCCATAGCGGTCCACGGCTAAGTTTCGCACGTGTACTTAGCTTCCTTCGAGGTCCACGGCTAAGTTTCGCACGTGTACTAAGCTTCCATAGAGGTCCACGGCTAAGTATCGTACGTGCACTTAGCTTCCATAGCGGTCCACGGCTAAGTTCGCACATGTACTTAGCTTCCATAGAGGTACACGGCTAAGTTCGCACATGTACTTAGCTTCCATAGCGGTCCACGGCTGAGTTTCGCACGTATACTTAGCTTCCATAGAGGTCCACGGCTATGTTCCGCACGTGTACTTAGCTTCCATAGCGGTCCACGGCTATGTTTCGCACGTGCACTTAGCTTCCATAGAGGTCCACGGCTAAGTTCGCACATGTACTTAGCTTCCATAGCGGTCCACGGCTATGTTCCGCACGTGCACTTATCTTCCATAGAGGTCCACGGCTAAGTTCGCACATGTACTTAGCTTCCATAGAGGTACACGGCTAAGTTCGCACATGTACTTAGCTTCCATAGCGGTCCACGGCTGAGTTTCGCACGTATACTTAGCTTCCATAGCGGTCCACGGCTATGTTCCGCACGTGCACTTAGCTTCCATAGAGGTCCACGGCTATGTTCCGCCCGTGTACTAAGCTTCCATAGAGATCCGCGGCTAAGTATCGCACGTGCACTTAGCTTCCATAAAGGTCCACGGCTATGTTCCGCACGTGTACTTAGCTTCCATAGAGGTCCACGGCTAAGTTTCGCACGTGTATTTAGCTTCCATAGAGGTCCACGGCTATGTTCCGCACGTGTACTTAGCTTCCATAGCGGTCCACGGCTATGTTCCGCACGTGCACTTAGCTTCCATAGCGGTCCACGGCTATGTTCCGCACGTGTACTTAGTTTCCATAGCGGTCCACGGCTATGTTCCGCACGTGCACTTAGCTTCCATAGCGGTCCACGGCTAAGTTTCGCACGTGTACTAAGCTTCCATAGAGGTCCACGGCTAAGTATCGCACGTGTACTTAGCTTCCATAGAGGTCCACGGCTATGTTTCGCACGTGTACTTAGCTTCCATAGCGGTCCACGGCTAAGTATCGCACGTGTACTTGGCTTCCATAGCGGTCCACGGCTATGTTCCGCACGTGTACTTGGCTTTCATAGCGGTCCACGGCTATGTTCCGCACGTGTACTTAGCTTCCATAGAGGTCCACGGCTAAGTATCGCACGTGTACTTAGCTTCCATAGAGGTCCACGGCTATGTTCCGCACGTGTACTTAGCTTCCATAGCGGTCCACGGCTATGTTCCGCACGTGTACTTAGCTTCCATAGAGGTCCACGGCTATGTTCCGCACGTGTACTTAGCTTCCATAGAGGTCCACGGCTAAGTATCGCACGTGCACTTAGCTTCCATAAAGGTCCACGGCTATGTTCCGCACGTGTACTTAGCTTCCATAGAGGTCCACGGCTATGTTCCGCACGTGTACTTAGCTTCCATAGAGGTCCACGGCTATGTTCCGCACGTGCACTTAGCTTCCATAGAGGTCCACGGCTATGTTCCGCACGTGCACTTAGCTTCCATAGCGGTCCACGGCTATGTTCCGCACGTGCACTTAGCTTCCATTGCGGTCCACGGCTATGTTCCGCACGTGCACTTAGCTTCCATAGCGGTCCACGGCTATGTTCCGCACGTGCACTTAGTTTCCATAGCGGTCCACGGCTATGTTCCGCACGTGCACTTAGCTTCCATAGCGGTCCACGGCTAAGTTTCGCACGTGTACTAAGCTTCCATAGAGGTCCACGGCTAAGTATCGCACGTGTACTTAGCTTCCATTGCGGTCCACGGCTATGTTACGCACGTGTACTTAGCTTCCATAGAGGTCCACGGCTATGTTCCGCAAGTGCACTTAGCTTCCATAGCGGTCCACGGCTATGTTCCGCACGTGTACTTAGCTTCCATAGCGGTCCACGGCTATGTTCCGCACGTTTACTTAGCTTCCATAGAGGTCCACGGCTATGTTCCGCACGTGCACTTAGCTTCCATAGAGGTCCACGGCTATGTTCCGCACGTGCACTTAGCTTCCATAGCGGTCCACGGCTATGTTCCGCACGTGCACTTAGCTTCCATAGCGGTCCACGGCTATGTTCCGCACGTGTACTTAGCTTTCATAGCGGTCCACGGCTAAGTTTCGCACGTGTACTTAGCTTCCATCGAGGTCCACGGCTAAGTATCGCACGTGCACTTAGCTTCCATAGCGGTCCACGGCTATGTTCCGCACGTGTACTTAGCTTCCATAGCGGTCCACGGCTATGTTCCGCACGTGCACTTAGCTTCCATAGCGGTCCACGGCTAAGTATCGCACGTGTACTTAGCTTCCATAGAGGTCCACGGCTAAGTATCGCACGTGTACTTAGCTTCCATAGAGGTCCACGGCTATGTTCCGCACGTGTACTTAGCTTCCATAGCGGTCCACGGCTATGTTCCGCACGTGTACTTAGCTTCCATAGCGGTCCACGGCTAAGTTTCGCACGTGTACTAAGCTTCCATAGAGGTCCACGGCTAAGTATCGCACGTGCACTTAGCTTCCATAGCGGTCCACGGCTAAGTTCGCACATGTACTTAGCTTCCATAGCGGTCCACGGCTGAGTTTCGCACGTATACTTAGCTTCCATAGAGGTCCACGGCTATGTTCCGCACGTGTACTTAGCTTCCATAGCGGTCCACGGCTATGTTCCGCACGTGCACTTAGCTTCCATAGAGGTCCACGGCTAAGTTCGCACATGTACTTAGCTTCCATAGCGGTCCACGGCTATGTTCGCACATGTACTTAGCTTCCATAGCGGTCCACGGCTGAGTTTCGCACGTATACTTAGCTTCCATAGCGGTCCACGGCTATGTTCCGCACGTGCACTTAGCTTCCAAAGAGGTCCACGGCTATGTTCCGCCCGTGTACTAAGCTTCCATAGAGATCCGCGGCTAAGTATCGCACGTGCACTTAGCTTCCATAAAGGTCCACGGCTATGTTCTGCACGTGTACTTAGCTTCCATAGAGGTCCACGGCTAAGTTTCGCACGTGTATTTAGCTTCCATAGAGGTCCACGGCTATGTTCCGCACGTGTACTTAGCTTCCATAGCGGTCCACGGCTATGTTCTGCACGTGCACTTAGCTTCCATAGCGGTCCACGGCTATGTTCCTCACGTGTACTTAGTTTCCATAGCGGTCCACGGCTATGTTCCGCACGTGCACTTAGCTTCCATAGCGGTCCACGGCTAAGTTTCGCACGTGTACTAAGCTTCCATAGAGGTCCACGGCTAAGTATCGCACGTGTACTTAGCTTCCATAGAGGTCCACGGCTATGTTTCGCACGTGTACTTAGCTTCCATAGAGGTCCACGGCTAAGTATCGCACGTGTACTTGGCTTCCATAGCGGTCCACGGCTATGTTCCGCACGTGTACTTGGCTTCCATAGCGGTCCACGGCTATGTTCCGCACGTGTACTTAGCTTCCATAGAGGTCCACGGCTAAGTATTGCACGTGTACTTAGCTTCCATAGAGGTCCACGGCTATGTTCCGCACGTGTACTTAGCTTCCATAGCGGTCCACGGCTATGTTCCGCACGTGTACTTAGCTTCCATAGAGGTCCACGGCTATGTTCCGCACGTGTACTTAGCTTCCATAGAGGTCCACGGCTAAGTTTCGCACGAGTACTTAGCTGCCTTAGAGGTCTACAGCTAAGACCATAGCGGTCCACGGCTATGTTCCGCACGTATACTTTAGCTTCCATAGCGGTCCACGACTATGTTCCGCACGTGCACTTAGCTTCCATAGAGGTCCACGGCTATGTTCCGCACGTGTACTAAGCTTCCATAGAGGTCCACGGCTAAGTATCGCACGTGTACTTAGCTTCCATAGAGGTCCACGGCTATGTTTCGCATGTGTACTTAGCTTCCATAGCGGTCCACGGCTATGTTCCGCACGTGTACTTGGCTTCCATAGCGGTCCACGGCTATGTTCCGCACGTGTACTTAGTTTCCATAGCGGTCCACGGCTATGTTCCGCACGTGCACTTAGCTTCCATAGCGGTCCACGGCTAAGTTTCGCACGTGTACTAAGCTTCCATAGAGGTCCACGGCTAAGTATCGCACGTGTACTTAGCTTCCATAGCGGTCCACGGCTATGTTACGCACGTGTACTTAGCTTCCATAGAGGTCCACGGCTATGTTCCGCAAGTGCACTTAGCTTCCATAGCGGTCCACGGCTATGTTCCGCACGTGTACTTAGCTTCCATAGCGGTCCACGGCTATGTTCCGCACGTTTACTTAGCTTCCATAGAGGTCCACGGCTATGTTCCGCACGTGCACTTAGCTTCCATAGAGGTCCACGGCTATGTTCCGCACGTGCACTTAGCTTCCATAGCCGTCCACGGCTATGTTCCGCACGTGCACTTAGCTTCTATAGCGGTCCACGGCTATGTTCCGCACGTGTACTTAGCTTTCATAGCGGTCCACGGCTAAGTTTCGCACGTGTACTTAGCTTCCATCGAGGTCCACGGCTAAGTATCGCACGTGCACTTAGCTTCCATAGCGGTCCACGGCTATGTTCCGCACGTGTACTTAGCTTCCATAGCGGTCCACGGCTATGTTCCGCACGTGCACTTAGCTTCCATAGCGGTCCACGGCTAAGTATCGCACGTGTACTTAGCTTCCATAGAGGTCCACGGCTATGTTCCGCACGTGTACTTAGCTTCCATAGCGGTCCACGGCTATGTTCCGCACGTGTACTTAGCTTCCATAGCGGTCCACGGCTATGTTCCGCACGTGTACTTAGCTTTCATAGCGGTCCACGGCTATGTTCCGCACGTGCACTTAGCTTCCATAAAGGTCCACGGCTAAGTATCGCACGTGTACTTGGCTTCCATAGCGGTCCACGGCTATGTTCCGCACGTGTACTTAGCTTCCATAGCGGTCCACGGCTAAGTTCCGCACGTGTACTTAGCTTCCATAAAGGTCCACGGCTATGTTTCGCACGTGTACTTAGCTTCCATAGCGGTCCACGGCTAAGTTTCGCACGTGTACTTAGCTTCCTTCGAGGTCCACGGCTAAGTTTCGCACGTGTACTAAGCTTCCATAGAGGTCCACGGCTAAGTATCGTACGTGCACTTAGCTTCCATAGCGGTCCACGGCTAAGTTCGCACATGTACTTAGCTTCCATAGAGGTACACGGCTAAGTTCGCACATGTACTTAGCTTCCATAGCGGTCCACGGCTGAGTTTCGCACGTATACTTAGCTTCCATAGAGGTCCACGGCTATGTTCCGCACGTGTACTTAGCTTCCATAGCGGTCCACGGCTATGTTTCGCACGTGCACTTAGCTTCCATAGAGGTCCACGGCTAAGTTCGCACATGTACTTAGCTTCCATAGCGGTCCACGGCTATGTTCCGCACGTGCACTTAGCTTCCATAGAGGTCCACGGCTAACTTCGCACATGTACTTAGCTTCCATAGAGGTACACGGCTAAGTTCGCACATGTACTTAGCTTCCATAGCGGTCCACGGCTGAGTTTCGCACGTATACTTAGCTTCCATAGCGGTCCACGGCTATGTTCCGCACGTGCACTTAGCTTCCATAGAGGTCCACGGCTATGTTCCGCCCGTGTACTAAGCTTCCATAGAGATCCCCGGCTAAGTATCGCACGTGCACTTAGCTTCCATAAAGGTCCACGGCTATGTTCCGCACGTGTACTTAGCTTCCATAGAGGTCCACGGCTAAGTTTCGCACGTGTATTTAGCTTCCATAGAGGTCCACGGCTATGTTCCGCACGTGTACTTAGCTTCCATAGCGGTCCACGGCTATGTTCCGCACGTGCACTTAGCTTCCATAGCGGTCCACGGCTATGTTCCGCACGTGTACTTAGTTTCCATAGCGGTCCACGGCTATGTTCCGCACGTGCACTTAGCTTCCATAGCGGTCCACGGCTAAGTTTCGCACGTGTACTAAGCTTCCATAGAGGTCCACGGCTAAGTATCGCACGTGTACTTAGCTTCCATAGAGGTCCACGGCTATGTTTCGCACGTGTACTTAGCTTCCATAGAGGTTCACGGCTCAGTATCGCACGTGCACTTAGCTTCCATAGCGGTCCACGGCTAAGTTCGCACATGTACTTAGCTTCCATAGAGGTACACGGCTAAGTTCGCACATGTACTTAGCTTCCATAGCGGTCCACGGCTGAGTTTCGCACGTATACTTAGCTTCCATAGAGGTCCACGGCTATGTTCCGCACGTGTACTTAGCTTCCATAGCGGTCCACGGCTGAGTTTCGCACGTATACTTAGCTTCCATAGCGGTCCACGGCTATGTTCCGCACGTGCACTTAGCTTCCATAGAGGTCCACGGCTATGTTCCGCCCGTGTACTAAGCTTCCATAGAGATCCGCGGCTAAGTATCGCTCGTGCACTTAGCTTCCATAAAGGTCCACGGCTATGTTCCGCACGTGTACTTAGCTTCCATAGAGGTCCACGGCTAAGTTTCGCACGTGTATTTAGCTTCCATAGAGGTCCACGGCTATGTTCCGCACGTGTACTTGGCTTCCATAGCGGTCCACGGCTATGTTCCGCACGTGCACTTAGCTTCCATAGCGGTCCACGGCTATATTCCGCACGTGTACTTAGTTTCCATAGCGGTCCACGGCTAAGTTTCGCACGTGTACTAAGCTTCCATAGAGGTCCACGGCTAAGTATCGCACGTGCACTTAGCTTCCATAGCGGTCCACGGCTAAGTTCGCACATGTACTTAGCTTCCATAGAGGTACACGGCTAAGTTCGCACATGTACTTAGCTTCCATAGCGGTCCACGGCTGAGTTTCGCACGTATACTTAGCTTCCATAGAGGTCCACGGCTATGTTCCGCACGTGTACTTAGCTTCCATAGCGGTCCACGGCTATGTTCCGCACGTGCACTTAGCTTCCATATAGGTCCACGGCTAAGTTCGCACATGTACTTAGCTTCCATAGCGGTCCACGGCTATGTTCGCACATGTACTTAGCTTCCATAGCGGTCCACGGCTGAGTTTCGCACGTATACTTAGCTTCCATAGCGGTCCACGGCTATGTTCCGCACGTGCACTTAGCTTCCATAGAGGTCCACGGCTATGTTCCGCCCGTGTACTAAGCTTCCATAGAGATCCGCGGCTAAGTATCGCACGTGCACTTAGCTTCCATAAAGGTCCACGGCTATGTTCTGCACGTGTACTTAGCTACCATAGAGGTCCACGGCTAAATTCCGCACGTGTATTTAGCTTCCATAGAGGTCCACGGCTATGTTCCGCACGTGTACTTAGCTTCCATAGCGGTCCACGGCTATGTTCTGCACGTGCACTTAGCTTCCATAGCGGTCCACGGCTATGTTCCTCACGTGTACTTAGTTTCCATAGCGGTCCACGGCTATGTTCCGCACGTGCACTTAGCTTCCATAGCGGTCCACGGCTAAGTTTCGCACGTGTACTAAGCTTCCATAGAGGTCCACGGCTAAGTATCGCACGTGTACTTAGCTTCCATAGAGGTCCACGGCTATGTTTCGCACGTGTACTTAGCTTCCATAGAGGTCCACGGCTAAGTATCGCACGTGTACTTGGCTTCCATAGCGGTCCACGGCTATGTTCCGCACGTGTACTTGGCTTCCATAGCGGTCCACGGCTATGTTCCGCACGTGTACTTAGCTTGCATAGAGGTCCACGGCTAAGTATTGCACGTGTACTTAGCTTCCATAGAGGTCCACGGCTATGTTCCGCACGTGTACTTAGCTTCCATAGCGGTCCACGGCTATGTTCCGCACGTGTACTTAGCTTCCATAGAGGTCCACGGCTATGTTCCGCACGTGTACTTAGCTTCCATAGAGGTCCACGGCTAAGTTTCGCACGAGTACTTAGCTGCCTTAGAGGTCTACAGCTAAGACCATAGCGGTCCACGGCTATGTTCCGCACGTATACTTAGCTTCCATAGCGGTCCACGACTATGTTCCGCACGTGCACTTAGCTTCGATAGAGGTCCACGGCTATGTTCCGCACGTGTACTAAGCTTCCATAGAGGTCCACGGCTAAGTATCGCACGTGTACTTAGCTTCCATAGAGGTCCACGGCTATGTTTCGCATGTGTACTTAGCTTCCATAGAGGTCCACGGCTAAGTATCGCACGTGTACTTGGCTTCCATAGCGGTCCACGGCTATGTTCCGCACGTGTACTTGGCTTCCATAGCGGTCCACGGCTATGTTACGCACGTGTACTTAGCTTCCATAGAGGTCCACGGCTATGTTCCGCAAGTGCACTTAGCTTCCATAGCGGTCCACGGCTATGTTCCGCACGTGTACTTAGCTTCCATAGCGGTCCACGGCTATGTTCCGCACGTTTACTTAGCTTCCATAGAGGTCCACGGCTATGTTCCGCACGTGCACTTAGCTTCCATAGAGGTCCACGGCTATGTTCCGCACGTGCACTTAGCTTCCATAGCGGTCCACGGCTATGTTCCGCACGTGCACTTAGCTTCCATAGCGGTCCACGGCTATGTTCCGCACGTGTACTTAGCTTTCATAGCGGTCCACGGCTAAGTTTCGCACGTGTACTTAGCTTCCATCGAGGTCCACGGCTAAGTATCGCACGTGCACTTAGCTTCCATAGCGGTCCACGGCTATGTTCCGCACGTGTACTTAGCTTCCATAGCGGTCCACGGCTATGTTCCGCACGTGCACTTAGCTTCCATAGCGGTCCACGGCTAAGTATCGCACGTGTACTTAGCTTCCATAGAGGTCCACGGCTAAGTATCGCACGTGTACTTAGCTTCCATAGAGGTCCACGGCTATGTTCCGCACGTGTACTTAGCTTCCATAGCGGTCCACGGCTATGTTCCGCACGTGTACTTAGCTTCCATAGCGGTCCACGGCTAAGTTTCGCACGTGTACTAAGCTTCCATAGAGGTCCACGGCTAAGTATCGCACGTGCACTTAGCTTCCATAGCGGTCCACGGCTAAGTTCGCACATGTACTTAGCTTCCATAGCGGTCCACGGCTGAGTTTCGCACGTATACTTAGCTTCCATAGAGGTCCACGGCTATGTTCCGCACGTGTACTTAGCTTCCATAGCGGTCCACGGCTATGTTCCGCACGTGCACTTAGCTTCCATAGAGGTCCACGGCTAAGTTCGCACATGTACTTAGCTTCCATAGCGGTCCACGGCTATGTTCGCACATGTACTTAGCTTCCATAGCGGTCCACGGCTGAGTTTCGCACGTATACTTAGCTTCCATAGCGGTCCACGGCTATGTTCCGCACGTGCACTTAGCTTCCAAAGAGGTCCACGGCTATGTTCCGCCCGTGTACTAAGCTTCCATAGAGATCCGCGGCTAAGTATCGCACGTGCACTTAGCTTCCATAAAGGTCCACGGCTATGTTCTGCACGTGTACTTAGCTTCCATAGAGGTCCACGGCTAAGTTTCGCACGTGTATTTAGCTTCCATAGAGGTCCACGGCTATGTTCCGCACGTGTACTTAGCTTCCATAGCGGTCCACGGCTATGTTCTGCACGTGCACTTAGCTTCCATAGCGGTCCACGGCTATGTTCCTCACGTGTACTTAGTTTCCATAGCGGTCCACGGCTATGTTCCGCACGTGCACTTAGCTTCCATAGCGGTCCACGGCTAAGTTTCGCACGTGTACTAAGCTTCCATAGAGGTCCACGGCTAAGTATCGCACGTGTACTTAGCTTCCATAGAGGTCCACGGCTATGTTTCGCACGTGTACTTAGCTTCCATAGAGGTCCACGGCTAAGTATCGCACGTGTACTTGGCTTCCATAGCGGTCCACGGCTATGTTCCGCACGTGTACTTGGCTTCCATAGCGGTCCACGGCTATGTTCCGCACGTGTACTTAGCTTCCATAGAGGTCCACGGCTAAGTATTGCACGTGTACTTAGCTTCCATAGAGGTCCACGGCTATGTTCCGCACGTGTACTTAGCTTCCATAGCGGTCCACGGCTATGTTCCGCACGTGTTCTTAGCTTCCATAGAGGTCCACGGCTATGTTCCGCACGTGTACTTAGCTTCCATAGAGGTCCACGGCTAAGTTTCGCACGAGTACTTAGCTGCCTTAGAGGTCTACAGCTAAGACCATAGCGGTCCACGGCTATATTCCGCACGTATACTTTAGCTTCCATAGCGGTCCACGACTATGTTCCGCACGTGCACTTAGCTTCCATAGAGGTCCACGGCTATGTTCCGCACGTGTACTAAGCTTCCATAGAGGTCCACGGCTAAGTATCGCACGTGTACTTAGCTTCCATAGAGGTCCACGGCTATGTTTCGCATGTGTACTTAGCTTCCATAGCGGTCCACGGCTATGTTCCGCACGTGTACTTGGCTTCCATAGCGGTCCACGGCTATGTTCCGCACGTGTACTTAGTTTCCATAGCGGTCCACGGCTATGTTCCGCACGTGCACTTAGCTTCCATAGCGGTCCACGGCTAAGTTTCGCACGTGTACTAAGCTTCCATAGAGGTCCACGGCTAAGTATCGCACGTGTACTTAGCTTCCATAGCGGTCCACGGCTATGTTACGCACGTGTACTTAGCTTCCATAGAGGTCCACGGCTATGTTCCGCAAGTGCACTTAGCTTCCATAGCGGTCCACGGCTATGTTCCGCACGTGTACTTAGCTTCCATAGCGGTCCACGGCTATGTTCCGCACGTTTACTTAGCTTCCATAGAGGTCCACGGCTATGTTCCGCACGTGCACTTAGCTTCCATAGAGGTCCACGGCTATGTTCCGCACGTGCACTTAGCTTCCATAGCCGTCCACGGCTATGTTCCGCACGTGCACTTAGCTTCTATAGCGGTCCACGGCTATGTTCCGCACGTGTACTTAGCTTTCATAGCGGTCCACGGCTAAGTTTCGCACGTGTACTTAGCTTCCATCGAGGTCCACGGCTAAGTATCGCACGTGCACTTAGCTTCCATAGCGGTCCACGGCTATGTTCCGCACGTGTACTTAGCTTCCATAGCGGTCCACGGCTATGTTCCGCACGTGCACTTAGCTTCCATAGCGGTCCACGGCTAAGTATCGCACGTGTACTTAGCTTCCATAGAGGTCCACGGCTATGTTCCGCACGTGTACTTAGCTTCCATAGCGGTCCACGGCTATGTTCCGCACGTGTACTTAGCTTCCATAGCGGTCCACGGCTATGTTCCGCACGTGTACTTAGCTTTCATAGCGGTCCACGGCTATGTTCCGCACGTGCACTTAGCTTCCATAAAGGTCCACGGCTAAGTATCGCACGTGTACTTGGCTTCCATAGCGGTCCACGGCTATGTTCCGCACGTGTACTTAGCTTCCATAGCGGTCCACGGCTAAGTTCCGCACGTGTACTTAGCTTCCATAAAGGTCCACGGCTATGTTTCGCACGTGTACTTAGCTTCCATAGCGGTCCACGGCTAAGTTTCGCACGTGTACTTAGCTTCCTTCGAGGTCCACGGCTAAGTTTCGCACGTGTACTAAGCTTCCATAGAGGTCCACGGCTAAGTATCGTACGTGCACTTAGCTTCCATAGCGGTCCACGGCTAAGTTCGCACATGTACTTAGCTTCCATAGAGGTACACGGCTAAGTTCGCACATGTACTTAGCTTCCATAGCGGTCCACGGCTGAGTTTCGCACGTATACTTAGCTTCCATAGAGGTCCACGGCTATGTTCCGCACGTGTACTTAGCTTCCATAGCGGTCCACGGCTATGTTTCGCACGTGCACTTAGCTTCCATAGAGGTCCACGGCTAAGTTCGCACATGTACTTAGCTTCCATAGCGGTCCACGGCTATGTTCCGCACGTGCACTTAGCTTCCATAGAGGTCCACGGCTAACTTCGCACATGTACTTAGCTTCCATAGAGGTACACGGCTAAGTTCGCACATGTACTTAGCTTCCATAGCGGTCCACGGCTGAGTTTCGCACGTATACTTAGCTTCCATAGCGGTCCACGGCTATGTTCCGCACGTGCACTTAGCTTCCATAGAGGTCCACGGCTATGTTCCGCCCGTGTACTAAGCTTCCATAGAGATCCCCGGCTAAGTATCGCACGTGCACTTAGCTTCCATAAAGGTCCACGGCTATGTTCCGCACGTGTACTTAGCTTCCATAGAGGTCCACGGCTAAGTTTCGCACGTGTATTTAGCTTCCATAGAGGTCCACGGCTATGTTCCGCACGTGTACTTAGCTTCCATAGCGGTCCACGGCTATGTTCCGCACGTGCACTTAGCTTCCATAGCGGTCCACGGCTATGTTCCGCACGTGTACTTAGTTTCCATAGCGGTCCACGGCTATGTTCCGCACGTGCACTTAGCTTCCATAGCGGTCCACGGCTAAGTTTCGCACGTGTACTAAGCTTCCATAGAGGTCCACGGCTAAGTATCGCACGTGTACTTAGCTTCCATAGAGGTCCACGGCTATGTTTCGCACGTGTACTTAGCTTCCATAGAGGTCCACGGCTAAGTATCGCACGTGCACTTAGCTTCCATAGCGGTCCACGGCTAAGTTCGCACATGTACTTAGCTTCCATAGAGGTACACGGCTAAGTTCGCACATGTACTTAGCTTCCATAGCGGTCCACGGCTGAGTTTCGCACGTATACTTAGCTTCCATAGAGGTCCACGGCTATGTTCCGCACGTGTACTTAGCTTCCATAGCGGTCCACGGCTGAGTTTCGCACGTATACTTAGCTTCCATAGCGGTCCACGGCTATGTTCCGCACGTGCACTTAGCTTCCATAGAGGTCCACGGCTATGTTCCGCCCGTGTACTAAGCTTCCATAGAGATCCGCGGCTAAGTATCGCTCGTGCACTTAGCTTCCATAAAGGTCCACGGCTATGTTCCGCACGTGTACTTAGCTTCCATAGAGGTCCACGGCTAAGTTTCGCACGTGTATTTAGCTTCCATAGAGGTCCACGGCTATGTTCCGCACGTGTACTTAGCTTCCATAGCGGTCCACGGCTATGTTCCGCACGTGCACTTAGCTTCCATAGCGGTCCACGGCTATATTCCGCACGTGTACTTAGTTTCCATAGCGGTCCACGGCTAAGTTTCGCACGTGTACTAAGCTTCCATAGAGGTCCACGGCTAAGTATCGCACGTGCACTTAGCTTCCATAGCGGTCCACGGCTAAGTTCGCACATGTACTTAGCTTCCATAGAGGTACACGGCTAAGTTCGCACATGTACTTAGCTTCCATAGCGGTCCACGGCTGAGTTTCGCACGTATACTTAGCTTCCATAGAGGTCCACGGCTATGTTCCGCACGTGTACTTAGCTTCCATAGCGGTCCACGGCTATGTTCCGCACGTGCACTTAGCTTCCATAGAGGTCCACGGCTAAGTTCGCACATGTACTTAGCTTCCATAGCGGTCCACGGCTATGTTCGCACATGTACTTAGCTTCCATAGCGGTCCACGGCTGAGTTTCGCACGTATACTTAGCTTCCATAGCGGTCCACGGCTATGTTCCGCACGTGCACTTAGCTTCCATAGAGGTCCACGGCTATGTTCCGCCCGTGTACTAAGCTTCCATAGAGATCCGCGGCTAAGTATCGCACGTGCACTTAGCTTCCATAAAGGTCCACGGCTATGTTCTGCACGTGTACTTAGCTACCATAGAGGTCCACGGCTAAATTCCGCACGTGTATTTAGCTTCCATAGAGGTCCACGGCTATGTTCCGCACGTGTACTTAGCTTCCATAGCGGTCCACGGCTATGTTCTGCACGTGCACTTAGCTTCCATAGCGGTCCACGGCTATGTTCCTCACGTGTACTTAGTTTCCATAGCGGTCCACGGCTATGTTCCGCACGTGCACTTAGCTTCCATAGCGGTCCACGGCTAAGTTTCGCACGTGTACTAAGCTTCCATAGAGGTCCACGGCTAAGTATCGCACGTGTACTTAGCTTCCATAGAGGTCCACGGCTATGTTTCGCACGTGTACTTAGCTTCCATAGAGGTCCACGGCTAAGTATCGCACGTGTACTTGGCTTCCATAGCGGTCCACGGCTATGTTCCGCACGTGTACTTGGCTTCCATAGCGGTCCACGGCTATGTTCCGCACGTGTACTTAGCTTGCATAGAGGTCCACGGCTAAGTATTGCACGTGTACTTAGCTTCCATAGAGGTCCACGGCTATGTTCCGCACGTGTACTTAGCTTCCATAGCGGTCCACGGCTATGTTCCGCACGTGTACTTAGCTTCCATAGAGGTCCACGGCTATGTTCCGCACGTGTACTTAGCTTCCATAGAGGTCCACGGCTAAGTTTCGCACGAGTACTTAGCTGCCTTAGAGGTCTACAGCTAAGACCATAGCGGTCCACGGCTATGTTCCGCACGTATACTTAGCTTCCATAGCGGTCCACGACTATGTTCCGCACGTGCACTTAGCTTCCATAGAGGTCCACGGCTATGTTCCGCACGTGTACTAAGCTTCCATAGAGGTCCACGGCTAAGTATCGCACGTGTACTTAGCTTCCATAGAGGTCCACGGCTATGTTTCGCATGTGTACTTAGCTTCCATAGAGGTCCACGGCTAAGTATCGCACGTGTACTTGGCTTCCATAGCGGTCCACGGCTATGTTCCGCACGTGTACTTGGCTTCCATAGCGGTCCACGGCTATGTTCCGCACGTGTACTTAGCTTCCATAGAGGTCCACGGCTAAGTATCGCACGTGTACTTAGCTTCCATAGAGGTCCACGGCTATGTTCCGCACGTGTACTTAGCTTCCATAGCGGTCCACGGCTATGTTCCGCACGTGTACTTAGCTTCCATAGAGGTCCACGGCTATGTTCCGCACGTGTACTTAGCTTCCATAGAGGTCCACGGCTAAGTTTCGCACGAGTACTTAGCTGCCTTAGAGGTCTACAGCTAAGACCATAGCGGTCCACGGCTATGTTCCGCACGTGCACTTAGCTTCCATAGAGGTCCACGGCTATGTTCCGCACGTGTACTAAGCTTCCATAGAGGTCCACGGCTAAGTATCGCACGTGTACTTGGCTTCCATAGAGGTCCACGGCTAAGTATCGCACGTGCACTTAGCTTCCATAAAGGTCCACGGCTATGTTCCGCACGTGTACTTAGCTTCCATAGAGGTCCACGGCTATGTTCCGCACGTGCACTTAGCTTCCATAGAGGTCCACGGCTATGTTCCGCACGTGCACTTAGCTTCCATAGCGGTCCACGGCTATGTTCCGCACGTGCACTTAGCTTCCATAGCGGTCCACGGCTATGTTCCGCACGTGTACTTAGCTTCCATAGCGGTCCACGGCTATGTTCCGCACGTTTACTTAGCTTCCATAGAGGTCCACGGCTATGTTCCGCACGTGCACTTAGCTTCCATAGAGGTCCACGGCTATGTTCCGCACGTGCACTTAGCTTCCATAGCGGTCCACGGCTATGTTCCGCACGTGCACTTAGCTTCCATAGCGGTCCACGGCTATGTTCCGCACGTGTACTTAGCTTTCATAGCGGTCCACGGCTATGTTCCGCACGTGCACTTAGCTTCCATAGCGGTCCACGGCTATGTTCCGCACGTGCACTTAGCTTCCATAGCGGTCCACGGCTAAGTTTCGCACGTGTACTAAGCTTCCATAGAGGTCCACGGCTAAGTATCGCACGTGTACTTAGCTTCCATAGCGGTCCACGGCTAAGTTCCGCACGTGTACTTAGCTTCCATAGATGTCCACGGCTATGTTCCGCAAGTGCACTTAGCTTCCATAGCGGTCCACGGCTATGTTCCGCACGTGTACTTAGCTTCCATAGCGGTCCACGGCTATGTTCCGCACGTTTACTTAGCTTCCATAGAGGTCCACGGCTATGTTCCGCACGTGCACTTAGCTTCCATAGAGGTCCACGGCTATGTTCCGCACGTGCACTTAGCTTCCATAGCGGTCCACGGCTATGTTCCGCACGTGCACTTAGCTTCCATAGCGGTCCACGGCTATGTTCCGCACGTGTACTTAGCTTTCATAGCGGTCCACGGCTAAGTTTCGCACGTGTACTTAGCTTCCATAGAGGTCCACGGCTAAGTATCGCACGTGCACTTAGCTTCCATAGCAGTCCACGGCTATGTTCCGCACGTGTACTTAGCTTCCATAGCGGTCCATGGCTATGTTCCGCACGTGCACTTAGCTTCCATAGCGGTCCACGGCTAAGTATCGCACGTGTACTTAGCTTCCATAGAGGTCCACGACTAAGTATCGCACGTGTACTTAGCTTCCATAGAGGTCCACGGCTATGTTCCGCACGTGTACTTAGCTTCCATAGCGGTCCACGGCTATGTTCCGCACGTGTACTTAGCTTCCATAGCGGTCCACGGCTATGTTCCGCACGTGTACTTAGCTTTCATAGCGGTCCACGGCTATGTTCCGCACGTGCACTTAGCTTCCATAAAGGTCCACGGCTAAGTATCGCACGTGTACTTGGCTTCCATAGCGGTCCACGGCTATGTTCCGCACGTGTAGTTAGCTTCCATAGCGGTCCACGGCTAAGTTCCGCACGTGTACTTAGCTTCCATAAAGGTCCACGGCTATGTTTCGCACGTGTACTTAGCTTCCATAGCGGTCCACGGCTAAGTTTCGCACGTGTACTTAGCTTCCTTCGAGGTCCACGGCTAAGTTTCGCACGTGTACTAAGCTTCCATAGAGGTCCACGGCTAAGTATCGTACGTGCACTTAGCTTCCATAGATGTCCACGGCTATGTTCCGCAAGTGCACTTAGCTTCCATAGCGGTCCACGGCTATGTTCCGCACGTGTACTTAGCTTCCATAGCGGTCCACGGCTATGTTCCGCACGTTTACTTAGCTTCCATAGAGGTCCACGGCTATGTTCCGCACGTGCACTTAGCTTCCATAGAGGTCCACGGCTATGTTCCGCACGTGCACTTAGCTTCCATAGCGGTCCACGGCTATGTTCCGCACGTGCACTTAGCTTCCATAGCGGTCCACGGCTATGTTCCGCACGTGTACTTAGCTTTCATAGCGGTCCACGGCTAAGTTTCGCACGTGTACTTAGCTTCCATAGAGGTCCACGGCTAAGTATCGCACGTGCACTTAGCTTCCATAGCAGTCCACGGCTATGTTCCGCACGTGTACTTAGCTTCCATAGCGGTCCATGGCTATGTTCCGCACGTGCACTTAGCTTCCATAGCGGTCCACGGCTAAGTATCGCACGTGTACTTAGCTTCCATAGAGGTCCACGACTAAGTATCGCACGTGTACTTAGCTTCCATAGAGGTCCACGGCTATGTTCCGCACGTGTACTTAGCTTCCATAGCGGTCCACGGCTATGTTCCGCACGTGTACTTAGCTTCCATAGCGGTCCACGGCTATGTTCCGCACGTGTACTTAGCTTTCATAGCGGTCCACGGCTATGTTCCGCACGTGCACTTAGCTTCCATAAAGGTCCACGGCTAAGTATCGCACGTGTACTTGGCTTCCATAGCGGTCCACGGCTATGTTCCGCACGTGTACTTAGCTTCCATAGCGGTCCACGGCTAAGTTCCGCACGTGTACTTAGCTTCCATAAAGGTCCACGGCTATGTTTCGCACGTGTACTTAGCTTCCATAGCGGTCCACGGCTAAGTTTCGCACGTGTACTTAGCTTCCTTCGAGGTCCACGGCTAAGTTTCGCACGTGTACTAAGCTTCCATAGAGGTCCACGGCTAAGTATCGTACGTGCACTTAGCTTCCATAGCGGTCCACGGCTAAGTTCGCACATGTACTTAGCTTCCATAGAGGTACACGGCTAAGTTCGCACATGTACTTAGCTTCCATAGCGGTCCACGGCTGAGTTTCGCACGTATACTTAGCTTCCATAGAGGTCCACGGCTATGTTCCGCACGTGTACTTAGCTTCCATAGCGGTCCACGGCTATGTTTCGCACGTGCACTTAGCTTCCATAGAGGTCCACGGCTAAGTTCGCACATGTACTTAGCTTCCATAGCGGTCCACGGCTATGTTCCGCACGTGCACTTAGCTTCCATAGAGGTCCACGGCTAACTTCGCACATGTACTTAGCTTCCATAGAGGTACACGGCTAAGTTCGCACATGTACTTAGCTTCCATAGCGGTCCACGGCTGAGTTTCGCACGTATACTTAGCTTTCATAGCGGTCCACGGCTATGTTCCGCACGTGCACTTAGCTTCCATAGAGGTCCACGGCTATGTTCCGCCCGTGTACTAAGCTTCCGTAGAGATCCGCGGCTAAGTATCGCACGTGCACTTAGCTTCCATAAAGGTCCACGGCTATGTTCCGCACGTGTACTTAGCTTCCATAGAGGTCCACGGCTAAGTTTCGCACGTGTATTAAGCTTCCATAGAGGTCCACGGCTATGTTCCGCACGTGTACTTAGCTTCCATAGCGGTCCACGGCTATGTTCCGCACGTGCACTTAGCTTCCATAGCGGTCCACGGCTATGTTCCGCACGTGTACTTAGTTTCCATAGCGGTCCACGGCTATGTTCCGCACGTGCACTTAGCTTCCATAGCGGTCCACGGCTAAGTTTCGCACGTGTACTAAGCTTCCATAGAGGTCCACGGCTAAGTATCGCACGTGTACTTAGCTTCCATAGAGGTCCACGGCTATGTTTCGCACGTGTACTTAGCTTCCATAGAGGTCCACGGCTAAGTATCGCACGTGTACTTGGCTTCCATAGCGGTCCACGGCTATGTTCCGCACGTATACTTAGCTTCCATAGCGGTCCACGACTATGTTCCGCACGTGCACTTAGCTTCCATAGAGGTCCACGGCTATGTTCCGCACGTGTACTAAGCTTCCATAGAGGTCCACGGCTAAGTATCGCACGTGTACTTAGCTTCCATAGAGGTCCACGGCTATGTTTCGCATGTGTACTTAGCTTCCATAGAGGTCCACGGCTAAGTATCGCACGTGTACTTGGCTTCCATAGCGGTCCACGGCTATGTTCCGCACGTGTACTTGGCTTCCATAGCGGTCCACGGCTATGTTCCGCACGTGTACTTAGCTTCCATAGAGGTCCACGGCTAAGTATCGCACGTGTACTTAGCTTCCATAGAGGTCCACGGCTATGTTCCGCACGTGTACTTAGCTTCCATAGCGGTCCACGGCTATGTTCCGCACGTGTACTTAGCTTCCATAGAGGTCCACGGCTATGTTCCGCACGTGTACTTAGCTTCCATAGAGGTCCACGGCTAAGTTTCGCACGAGTACTTAGCTGCCTTAGAGGTCTACAGCTAAGACCATAGCGGTCCACGGCTATGTTCCGCACGTGCACTTAGCTTCCATAGAGGTCCACGGCTATGTTCCGCACGTGTACTAAGCTTCCATAGAGGTCCACGGCTAAGTATCGCACGTGTACTTGGCTTCCATAGAGGTCCACGGCTAAGTATCGCACGTGCACTTAGCTTCCATAAAGGTCCACGGCTATGTTCCGCACGTGTACTTAGCTTCCATAGAGGTCCACGGCTATGTTCCGCACGTGTACTTAGCTTCCATAGAGGTCCACGGCTATGTTCCGCACGTGCACTTAGCTTCCATAGAGGTCCACGGCTATGTTCCGCACGTGCACTTAGCTTCCATAGCGGTCCACGGCTATGTTCCGCACGTGCACTTAGCTTCCATAGCGGTCCACGGCTATGTTCCGCACGTGTACTTAGCTTCCATAGCGGTCCACGGCTATGTTCCGCACGTTTACTTAGCTTCCATAGAGGTCCACGGCTATGTTCCGCACGTGCACTTAGCTTCCATAGAGGTCCACGGCTATGTTCCGCACGTGCACTTAGCTTCCATAGCGGTCCACGGCTATGTTCCGCACGTGCACTTAGCTTCCATAGCGGTCCACGGCTATGTTCCGCACGTGTACTTAGCTTTCATAGCGGTCCACGGCTATGTTCCGCACGTGCACTTAGCTTCCATAGCGGTCCACGGCTATGTTCCGCACGTGCACTTAGCTTCCATAGCGGTCCACGGCTAAGTTTCGCACGTGTACTAAGCTTCCATAGAGGTCCACGGCTAAGTATCGCACGTGTACTTAGCTTCCATAGCGGTCCACGGCTAAGTTCCGCACGTGTACTTAGCTTCCATAGATGTCCACGGCTATGTTCCGCAAGTGCACTTAGCTTCCATAGCGGTCCACGGCTATGTTCCGCACGTGTACTTAGCTTCCATAGCGGTCCACGGCTATGTTCCGCACGTTTACTTAGCTTCCATAGAGGTCCACGGCTATGTTCCGCACGTGCACTTAGCTTCCATAGAGGTCCACGGCTATGTTCCGCACGTGCACTTAGCTTCCATAGCGGTCCACGGCTATGTTCCGCACGTGCACTTAGCTTCCATAGCGGTCCACGGCTATGTTCCGCACGTGTACTTAGCTTTCATAGCGGTCCACGGCTAAGTTTCGCACGTGTACTTAGCTTCCATAGAGGTCCACGGCTAAGTATCGCACGTGCACTTAGCTTCCATAGCAGTCCACGGCTATGTTCCGCACGTGTACTTAGCTTCCATAGCGGTCCATGGCTATGTTCCGCACGTGCACTTAGCTTCCATAGCGGTCCACGGCTAAGTATCGCACGTGTACTTAGCTTCCATAGAGGTCCACGACTAAGTATCGCACGTGTACTTAGCTTCCATAGAGGTCCACGGCTATGTTCCGCACGTGTACTTAGCTTCCATAGCGGTCCACGGCTATGTTCCGCACGTGTACTTAGCTTCCATAGCGGTCCACGGCTATGTTCCGCACGTGTACTTAGCTTTCATAGCGGTCCACGGCTATGTTCCGCACGTGCACTTAGCTTCCATAAAGGTCCACGGCTAAGTATCGCACGTGTACTTGGCTTCCATAGCGGTCCACGGCTATGTTCCGCACGTGTACTTAGCTTCCATAGCGGTCCACGGCTAAGTTCCGCACGTGTACTTAGCTTCCATAAAGGTCCACGGCTATGTTTCGCACGTGTACTTAGCTTCCATAGCGGTCCACGGCTAAGTTTCGCACGTGTACTTAGCTTCCTTCGAGGTCCACGGCTAAGTTTCGCACGTGTACTAAGCTTCCATAGAGGTCCACGGCTAAGTATCGTACGTGCACTTAGCTTCCATAGCGGTCCACGGCTAAGTTCGCACATGTACTTAGCTTCCATAGAGGTACACGGCTAAGTTCGCACATGTACTTAGCTTCCATAGCGGTCCACGGCTGAGTTTCGCACGTATACTTAGCTTCCATAGAGGTCCACGGCTATGTTCCGCACGTGTACTTAGCTTCCATAGCGGTCCACGGCTATGTTTCGCACGTGCACTTAGCTTCCATAGAGGTCCACGGCTAAGTTCGCACATGTACTTAGCTTCCATAGCGGTCCACGGCTATGTTCCGCACGTGCACTTATCTTCCATAGAGGTCCACGGCTAAGTTCGCACATGTACTTAGCTTCCATAGAGGTACACGGCTAAGTTCGCACATGTACTTAGCTTCCATAGCGGTCCACGGCTGAGTTTCGCACGTATACTTAGCTTCCATAGCGGTCCACGGCTATGTTCCGCACGTGCACTTAGCTTCCATAGAGGTCCACGGCTATGTTCCGCCCGTGTACTAAGCTTCCGTAGAGATCCGCGGCTAAGTATCGCACGTGCACTTAGCTTCCATAAAGGTCCACGGCTATGTTCCGCACGTGTACTTAGCTTCCATAGAGGTCCACGGCTAAGTTTCGCACGTGTATTAAGCTTCCATAGAGGTCCACGGCTATGTTCCGCACGTGTACTTAGCTTCCATAGCGGTCCACGGCTATGTTCCGCACGTGCACTTAGCTTCCATAGCGGTCCACGGCTATGTTCCGCACGTGTACTTAGTTTCCATAGCGGTCCACGGCTATGTTCCGCACGTGCACTTAGCTTCCATAGCGGTCCACGGCTAAGTTTCGCACGTGTACTAAGCTTCCATAGAGGTCCACGGCTAAGTATCGCACGTGTACTTAGCTTCCATAGAGGTCCACGGCTATGTTTCGCACGTGTACTTAGCTTCCATAGAGGTCCACGGCTAAGTATCGCACGTGTACTTGGCTTCCATAGCGGTCCACGGCTATGTTCCGCACGTGTACTTGGCTTCCATAGCGGTCCACGGCTATGTTCCGCACGTGTACTTAGCTTCCATAGAGGTCCACGGCTAAGTATCGCACGTGTACTTAGCTTCCATAGAGGTCCACGGCTATGTTCCGCACGTGTACTTAGCTTCCATAGCGGTCCACGGCTATGTTCCGCACGTGTACTTAGCTTCCATAGAGGTCCACGGCTATGTTCCGCACGTGTACTTAGCTTCCATAGAGGTCCACGGCTAAGTTTCGCACGAGTACTTAGCTGCCTTAGAGGTCTACAGCTAAGACCATAGCGGTCCACGGCTATGTTCCGCACGTATACTTAGCTTCCATAGCGGTCCACGACTATGTTCCGCACGTGCACTTAGCTTCCATAGAGGTCCACGGCTATGTTCCGCACGTGTACTAAGCTTCCATAGAGGTCCACGGCTAAGTATCGCACGTGTACTTGGCTTCCATAGAGGTCCACGGCTAAGTATCGCACGTGCACTTAGCTTCCATAAAGGTCCACGGCTATGTTCCGCACGTGTACTTAGCTTCCATAGAGGTCCACGGCTATGTTCCGCACGTGTACTTAGCTTCCATAGAGGTCCACGGCTATGTTCCGCACGTGCACTTAGCTTCCATAGAGGTCCACGGCTATGTTCCGCACGTGCACTTAGCTTCCATAGCGGTCCACGGCTATGTTCCGCACGTGCACTTAGCTTCCATAGCGGTCCACGGCTATGTTCCGCACGTGCACTTAGCTTCCATAGCGGTCCACGGCTATGTTCCGCACGTGCACTTAGTTTCCATAGCGGTCCACGGCTATGTTCCGCACGTGCACTTAGCTTCCATAGCGGTCCACGGCTAAGTTTCGCACGTGTACTAAGCTTCCATAGAGGTCCACGGCTAAGTATCGCACGTGTACTTAGCTTCCATAGCGGTCCACGGCTATGTTACGCACGTGTACTTAGCTTCCATAGAGGTCCACGGCTATGTTCCGCAAGTGCACTTAGCTTCCATAGCGGTCCACGGCTATGTTCCGCACGTGTACTTAGCTTCCATAGCGGTCCACGGCTATGTTCCGCACGTTTACTTAGCTTCCATAGAGGTCCACGGCTATGTTCCGCACGTGCACTTAGCTTCCATAGAGGTCCACGGCTATGTTCCGCACGTGCACTTAGCTTCCATAGCGGTCCACGGCTATGTTCCGCACGTGCACTTAGCTTCCATAGCGGTCCACGGCTATGTTCCGCACGTGTACTTAGCTTTCATAGCGGTCCACGGCTAAGTTTCGCACGTGTACTTAGCTTCCATCGAGGTCCACGGCTAAGTATCGCACGTGCACTTAGCTTCCATAGCGGTCCACGGCTATGTTCCGCACGTGTACTTAGCTTCCATAGCGGTCCACGGCTATGTTCCGCACGTTTACTTAGCTTCCATAGCGGTCCACGGCTAAGTATCGCACGTGTACTTAGCTTCCATAGAGGTCCACGGCTAAGTATCGCACGTGTACTTAGCTTCCATAGAGGTCCACGGCTATGTTTCGCATGTGTACTTAGCTTCCATAGAGGTCCACGGCTAAGTATCGCACGTGTACTTGGCTTCCATAGCGGTCCACGGCTATGTTCCGCACGTGTACTTGGCTTCCATAGCGGTCCACGGCTATGTTCCGCACGTGTACTTAGCTTCCATAGAGGTCCACGGCTAAGTATCGCACGTGTACTTAGCTTCCATAGAGGTCCACGGCTATGTTCCGCACGTGTACTTAGCTTCCATAGCGGTCCACGGCTATGTTCCGCACGTGTACTTAGCTTCCATAGAGGTCCACGGCTATGTTCCGCACGTGTACTTAGCTTCCATAGAGGTCCACGGCTAAGTTTCGCACGAGTACTTAGCTGCCTTAGAGGTCTACAGCTAAGACCATAGCGGTCCACGGCTATGTTCCGCACGTGCACTTAGCTTCCATAGAGGTCCACGGCTATGTTCCGCACGTGTACTAAGCTTCCATAGAGGTCCACGGCTAAGTATCGCACGTGTACTTGGCTTCCATAGAGGTCCACGGCTAAGTATCGCACGTGCACTTAGCTTCCATAAAGGTCCACGGCTATGTTCCGCACGTGTACTTAGCTTCCATAGAGGTCCACGGCTATGTTCCGCACGTGTACTTAGCTTCCATAGAGGTCCACGGCTATGTTCCGCACGTGCACTTAGCTTCCATAGAGGTCCACGGCTATGTTCCGCACGTGCACTTAGCTTCCATAGCGGTCCACGGCTATGTTCCGCACGTGCACTTAGCTTCCATAGCGGTCCACGGCTATGTTCCGCACGTGCACTTAGCTTCCATAGCGGTCCACGGCTATGTTCCGCACGTGTACTTAGCTTCCATAGCGGTCCACGGCTATGTTCCGCACGTTTACTTAGCTTCCATAGAGGTCCACGGCTATGTTCCGCACGTGCACTTAGCTTCCATAGAGGACCACGGCTATGTTCCGCACGTGCACTTAGCTTCCATAGCGGTCCACGGCTATGTTCCGCACGTGCACTTAGCTTCCATAGCGGTCCACGGCTATGTTCCGCACGTGTACTTAGCTTTCATAGCGGTCCACGGCTAAGTTTCGCACGTGTACTTAGCTTCCATAGAGGTCCACGGCTAAGTATCGCACGTGCACTTAGCTTCCATAGCGGTCCACGGCTATGTTCCGCACGTGCACTTAGCTTCCATAGCGGTCCACGGCTAAGTTTCGCACGTGTACTAAGCTTCCATAGAGGTCCACGGCTAAGTATCGCACGTGTACTTAGCTTCCATAGCGGTCCACGGCTAAGTTCCGCACGTGTACTTAGCTTCCATAGAGGTCCACGGCTATGTTCCGCAAGTGCACTTAGCTTCCATAGCGGTCCACGGCTATGTTCCGCACGTGTACTTAGCTTCCATAGCGGTCCACGGCTATGTTCCGCACGTTTACTTAGCTTCCATAGAGGTCCACGGCTATGTTCCGCACGTGCACTTAGCTTCCATAGAGGTCCACGGCTATGTTCCGCACGTGCACTTAGCTTCCATAGCGGTCCACGGCTATGTTCCGCACGTGCACTTAGCTTCCATAGCGGTCCACGGCTATGTTCCGCACGTGTACTTAGCTTTCATAGCGGTCCACGGCTAAGTTTCGCACGTGTACTTAGCTTCCATAGAGGTCCACGGCTAAGTATCGCACGTGCACTTAGCTTCCATAGCAGTCCACGGCTATGTTCCGCACGTGTACTTAGCTTCCATAGCGGTCCATGGCTATGTTCCGCACGTGCACTTAGCTTCCATAGCGGTCCACGGCTAAGTATCGCACGTGTACTTAGCTTCCATAGAGGTCCACGACTAAGTATCGCACGTGTACTTAGCTTCCATAGAGGTCCACGGCTATGTTCCGCACGTGTACTTAGCTTCCATAGCGGTCCACGGCTATGTTCCGCACGTGTACTTAGCTTCCATAGCGGTCCACGGCTATGTTCCGCACGTGTACTTAGCTTTCATAGCGGTCCACGGCTATGTTCCGCACGTGCACTTAGCTTCCATAAAGGTCCACGGCTAAGTATCGCACGTGTACTTGGCTTCCATAGCGGTCCACGGCTATGTTCCGCACGTGTACTTAGCTTCCATAGCGGTCCACGGCTAAGTTCCGCACGTGTACTTAGCTTCCATAAAGGTCCACGGCTATGTTTCGCACGTGTACTTAGCTTCCATAGCGGTCCACGGCTAAGTTTCGCACGTGTACTTAGCTTCCTTCGAGGTCCACGGCTAAGTTTCGCACGTGTACTAAGCTTCCATAGAGGTCCACGGCTAAGTATCGTACGTGCACTTAGCTTCCATAGCGGTCCACGGCTAAGTTCGCACATGTACTTAGCTTCCATAGAGGTACACGGCTAAGTTCGCACATGTACTTAGCTTCCATAGCGGTCCACGGCTGAGTTTCGCACGTATACTTAGCTTCCATAGAGGTCCACGGCTATGTTCCGCACGTGTACTTAGCTTCCATAGCGGTCCACGGCTATGTTTCGCACGTGCACTTAGCTTCCATAGAGGTCCACGGCTAAGTTCGCACATGTACTTAGCTTCCATAGCGGTCCACGGCTATGTTCCGCACGTGCACTTAGCTTCCATAGAGGTCCACGGCTAACTTCGCACATGTACTTAGCTTCCATAGAGGTACACGGCTAAGTTCGCACATGTACTTAGCTTCCATAGCGGTCCACGGCTGAGTTTCGCACGTATACTTAGCTTCCATAGCGGTCCACGGCTATGTTCCGCACGTGCACTTAGCTTCCATAGAGGTCCACGGCTATGTTCCGCCCGTGTACTAAGCTTCCGTAGAGATCCGCGGCTAAGTATCGCACGTGCACTTAGCTTCCATAAAGGTCCACGGCTATGTTCCGCACGTGTACTTAGCTTCCATAGAGGTCCACGGCTAAGTTTCGCACGTGTATTAAGCTTCCATAGAGGTCCACGGCTATGTTCCGCACGTGTACTTAGCTTCCATAGCGGTCCACGGCTATGTTCCGCACGTGCACTTAGCTTCCATAGCGGTCCACGGCTATGTTCCGCACGTGTACTTAGTTTCCATAGCGGTCCACGGCTATGTTCCGCACGTGCACTTAGCTTCCATAGCGGTCCACGGCTAAGTTTCGCACGTGAACTAAGCTTCCATAGAGGTCCACGGCTAAGTATCGCACGTGTACTTAGCTTCCATAGAGGTCCACGGCTATGTTTCGCACGTGTACTTAGCTTCCATAGAGGTCCACGGCTAAGTATCGCACGTGTACTTGGCTTCCATAGCGGTCCACGGCTATGTTCCGCACGTGTACTTGGCTTCCATAGCGGTCCACGGCTATGTTCCGCACGTGTACTTAGCTTCCATAGAGGTCCACGGCTAAGTATCGCACGTGTACTTAGCTTCCATAGAGGTCCACGGCTATGTTCCGCACGTGTACTTAGCTTCCATAGCGGTCCACGGCTATGTTCCGCACGTGTACTTAGCTTCCATAGAGGTCCACGGCTATGTTCCGCACGTGTACTTAGCTTCCATAGAGGTCCACGGCTAAGTTTCGCACGAGTACTTAGCTGCCTTAGAGGTCTACAGCTAAGACCATAGCGGTCCACGGCTATGTTCCGCACGTATACTTAGCTTCCATAGCGGTCCACGACTATGTTCCGCACGTGCACTTAGCTTCCATAGAGGTCCACGGCTATGTTCCGCACGTGTACTAAGCTTCCATAGAGGTCCACGGCTAAGTATCGCACGTGTACTTGGCTTCCATAGAGGTCCACGGCTAAGTATCGCACGTGCACTTAGCTTCCATAAAGGTCCACGGCTATGTTCCGCACGTGTACTTAGCTTCCATAGAGGTCCACGGCTATGTTCCGCACGTGTACTTAGCTTCCATAGAGGTCCACGGCTATGTTCCGCACGTGCACTTAGCTTCCATAGAGGTCCACGGCTATGTTCCGCACGTGCACTTAGCTTCCATAGCGGTCCACGGCTATGTTCCGCACGTGCACTTAGCTTCCATAGCGGTCCACGGCTATGTTCCGCACGTGCACTTAGCTTCCATAGCGGTCCACGGCTATGTTCCGCACGTGCACTTAGTTTCCATAGCGGTCCACGGCTATGTTCCGCACGTGCACTTAGCTTCCATAGCGGTCCACGGCTAAGTTTCGCACGTGTACTAAGCTTCCATAGAGGTCCACGGCTAAGTATCGCACGTGTACTTAGCTTCCATAGCGGTCCACGGCTATGTTACGCACGTGTACTTAGCTTCCATAGAGGTCCACGGCTATGTTCCGCAAGTGCACTTAGCTTCCATAGCGGTCCACGGCTATGTTCCGCACGTGTACTTAGCTTCCATAGCGGTCCACGGCTATGTTCCGCACGTTTACTTAGCTTCCATAGAGGTCCACGGCTATGTTCCGCACGTGCACTTAGCTTCCATAGAGGTCCACGGCTATGTTCCGCACGTGCACTTAGCTTCCATAGCGGTCCACGGCTATGTTCCGCACGTGCACTTAGCTTCCATAGCGGTCCACGGCTATGTTCCGCACGTGTACTTAGCTTTCATAGCGGTCCACGGCTAAGTTTCGCACGTGTACTTAGCTTCCATCGAGGTCCACGGCTAAGTATCGCACGTGCACTTAGCTTCCATAGCGGTCCACGGCTATGTTCCGCACGTGTACTTAGCTTCCATAGCGGTCCACGGCTATGTTCCGCACGTGCACTTAGCTTCCATAGCGGTCCACGGCTAAGTATCGCACGTGTACTTAGCTTCCATAGAGGTCCACGGCTAAGTATCGCACGTGTACTTAGCTTCCATAGAGGTCCACGGCTATGTTCCGCACGTGTACTTAGCTTCCATAGCGGTCCACGGCTATGTTCCGCACGTGTACTTAGCTTCCATAGAGGTCCACGGCTATGTTCCGCACGTGTACTTAGCTTCCATAGAGGTCCACGGCTAAGTTTCGCACGAGTACTTAGCTGCCTTAGAGGTCTACAGCTAAGACCATAGCGGTCCACGGCTATGTTCCGCACGTATACTTAGCTTCCATAGCGGTCCACGACTATGTTCCGCACGTGCACTTAGCTTCCATAGAGGTCCACGGCTATGTTCCGCACGTGTACTAAGCTTCCATAGAGGTCCACGGCTAAGTATCGCACGTGTACTTGGCTTCCATAGAGGTCCACGGCTAAGTATCGCACGTGCACTTAGCTTCCATAAAGGTCCACGGCTATGTTCCGCACGTGTACTTAGCTTCCATAGAGGTCCACGGCTATGTTCCGCACGTGTACTTAGCTTCCATAGAGGTCCACGGCTATGTTCCGCACGTGCACTTAGCTTCCATAGAGGTCCACGGCTATGTTCCGCACGTGCACTTAGCTTCCATAGCGGTCCACGGCTATGTTCCGCACGTGCACTTAGCTTCCATAGCGGTCCACGGCTATGTTCCGCACGTGCACTTAGCTTCCATAGCGGTCCACGGCTATGTTCCGCACGTGCACTTAGTTTCCATAGCGGTCCACGGCTATGTTCCGCACGTGCACTTAGCTTCCATAGCGGTCCACGGCTAAGTTTCGCACGTGTACTAAGCTTCCATAGAGGTCCACGGCTAAGTATCGCACGTGTACTTAGCTTCCATAGCGGTCCACGGCTATGTTACGCACGTGTACTTAGCTTCCATAGAGGTCCACGGCTATGTTCCGCAAGTGCACTTAGCTTCCATAGCGGTCCACGGCTATGTTCCGCACGTGTACTTAGCTTCCATAGCGGTCCACGGCTATGTTCCGCACGTTTACTTAGCTTCCATAGAGGTCCACGGCTATGTTCCGCACGTGCACTTAGCTTCCATAGAGGTCCACGGCTATGTTCCGCACGTGCACTTAGCTTCCATAGCGGTCCACGGCTATGTTCCGCACGTGCACTTAGCTTCCATAGCGGTCCACGGCTATGTTCCGCACGTGTACTTAGCTTTCATAGCGGTCCACGGCTAAGTTTCGCACGTGTACTTAGCTTCCATCGAGGTCCACGGCTAAGTATCGCACGTGCACTTAGCTTCCATAGCGGTCCACGGCTATGTTCCGCACGTGTACTTAGCTTCCATAGCGGTCCACGGCTATGTTCCGCACGTGCACTTAGCTTCCATAGCGGTCCACGGCTAAGTATCGCACGTGTACTTAGCTTCCATAGAGGTCCACGGCTAAGTATCGCACGTGTACTTAGCTTCCATAGAGGTCCACGGCTATGTTCCGCACGTGTACTTAGCTTCCATAGCGGTCCACGGCTATGTTCCGCACGTGTACTTAGCTTCCATAGCGGTCCACGGCTATGTTCCGCACGTGTACTTAGCTTTCATAGCGGTCCACGGCTATGTTCCGCACGTGCACTTAGCTTACATAAAGGTCCACGGCTAAGTGACGCACGTATACTTGGCTTCCATAGCGGTCCACGGCTATGTTCCGCACGTGTACTTAGCTTCCATAGCGGTCCACGGCTAAGTTCCGCACGTGTACTTAGCTTCCATAAAGGTCCACGGCTATGTTTCGCACGTGTACTTAGCTTCCATAGCGGTCCACGGCTAAGTTTCGCACGTGTACTTAGCTTCCATCGAGGTCCACGGCTAAGTTTCGCACGTGTACTAAGCTTCCATAGAGGTCCACGGCTAAGTATCGCACGTGCACTTAGCTTCCATAGCGGTCCACGGCTAAGTTCGCACATGTACTTAGCTTCCATAGAGGTACACGGCTAAGTTCGCACATGTACTTAGCTTCCATAGCGGTCCACGGCTGAGTTTCGCACGTATACTTAGCTTCCATAGAGGTCCACGGCTATGTTCCGCACGTGTACTTAGCTTCCATAGCGGTCCACGGCTATGTTCCGCACGTGCACTTAGCTTCCATAGAGGTCCACGGCTAAGTTCGCACATGTACTTAGCTTCCATAGCGGTCCACGGCTATGTTCCGCACGTGCACTTAGCTTCCATAGAGGTCCACGGCTAAGTTCGCACATGTACTTAGCTTCCATAGAGGTACACGGCTAAGTTCGCACATGTACTTAGCTTCCATAGCGGTCCACGGCTGAGTTTCGCACGTATACTTAGCTTCCATAGCGGTCCACGGCTATGTTCCGCACGTGCACTTAGCTTCCATAGAGGTCCACGGCTATGTTCCGCCCGTGTACTAAGCTTCCATAGAGATCCGCGGCTAAGTATCGCACGTGCACTTAGCTTCCATAAAGGTCCACGGCTATGTTCCGCACGTGTACTTAGCTTCCATAGAGGTCCACGGCTAAGTTTCGCACGTGTATTTAGCTTCCATAGAGGTCCACGGCTATGTTCCGCACGTGTACTTAGCTTCTATAGCGGTCCACGGCTATGTTCCGCACGTGCACTTAGCTTCCATAGCGGTCCACGGCTATGTTCCGCACGTGTACTTAGTTTCCATAGCGGTCCACGGCTATGTTCCGCACGTGCACTTAGCTTCCATAGCGGTCCACGGCTAAGTTTCGCACGTGTACTAAGCTTCCATAGAGGTCCACGGCTAAGTATCGCACGTGTACTTAGCTTCCATAGAGGTCCACGGCTATGTTTCGCACGTGTACTTAGCTTCCATAGAGGTCCACGGCTAAGTATCGCACGTGTACTCGGCTTCCATAGCGGTCCACGGCTATGTTCCGCACGTGTACTTGGCTTCCATAGCGGTCCACGGCTATGTTCCGCACGTGTACTTAGCTTCCATAGAGGTCCACGGCTAAGTATCGCACGTGTACTTAGCTTCCATAGAGGTCCACGGCTATGTTCCGCACGTGTACTTAGCTTCCATAGCGGTCCACGGCTATGTTCCGCACGTGTACTTAGCTTCCATAGAGGTGCACGGCTATGTTCCGCACGTGTACTTAGCTTCCATAGAGGTCCACGGCTAAGTTTCGCACGAGTACTTAGCTGCCTTAGAGGTCTACAGCTAAGACCATAGCGGTCCACGGCTATGTTCCGCACGTATACTTAGCTTCCATAGCGGTCCACGGCTATGTTCCGCACGTGCACTTAGCTTTCATAGAGGTCCACGGCTATGTTCCGCACGTGTACTAAGCTTCCATAGAGGTCCACGGCTAAGTATCGCACGTGTACTTGGCTTCCATAGAGGTTCACGGCTAAGTATCGCACGTGCACTTAGCTTCCATAAAGGTCCACGGCTATGTTCCGCACGTGTACTTAGCTTCTATAGAGGTCCACGGCTATGTTCCGCACGTGTACTTAGCTTCCATAGAGGTCCACGGCTAAGTTTCGCACCAGTACTTAGCTGCCTTAGAGGTCTACAGCTAAGACCATAGCGGTCCACGGCTATGTTCCGCACGTATACTTAGCTTCCATAGCGGTCCACGGCTATGTTCCGCACGTGCACTTAGCTTCCATAGAGGTCCACGGCTATGTTCCGCACGTGTACTAAGCCTTCATAGAGGTCCACGGCTAAGTATCGCACGTGTACTTGGCTTCCATAGAGGTCCACGGCTAAGTATCGCACGTGCACTTAGCTTCCATAAAGGTCCACGGCTATGTTCCGCACGTGTACTAAGCTTCCATAGAGGTCCACGGCTAAGTTTCGCACGTGTACTTAGCTTCCATAGAGGTCCACTGCTAAGTTTCGCACGTGTACTTAGCTTCCATAGAGGTCCACGGCTAAGTTCGCACATGTACTTAGCTTCCATAGCGGTCCACGGCTATGTTCCGCACGTGCACTTAGCTTCCATAGAGGTCCACGGCTAAGTTCGCACATGTACTTAGCTTCCATAGAGGTACACGGCTAAGTTCGCACATGTACTTAGCTTCCATAGCGGTCCACGGCTGAGTTTCGCACGTATACTTAGCTTCCATAGCGGTCCACGGCTATGTTCCGCACGTGCACTTAGCTTCCATAGAGGTCCACGGCTATGTTCCGCCCGTGTACTAAGCTTCCATAGAGATCCGCGGCTAAGTATCGCACGTGCACTTAGCTTCCATAAAGGTCCACGGCTATGTTCCGCACGTGTACTTAGCTTCCATAGAGGTCCACGGCTAAGTTTCGCACGTGTATTTAGCTTCCATAGAGGTCCACGGCTATGTTCCGCACGTGTACTTAGCTTCCATAGCGGTCCACGGCTATGTTCCGCACGTGCACTTAGCTTCCATAGCGGTCCACGGCTATGTTCCGCACGTGTACTTAGTTTCCATAGCGGTCCACGGCTATGTTCCGCACGTGCACTTAGCTTCCATAGCGGTCCACGGCTAAGTTTCGCACGTGTACTAAGCTTCCATAGAGGTCCACGGCTAAGTATCGCACGTGTACTTAGCTTCCATAGAGGTCCACGGCTATGTTTCGCACGTGTACTTAGCTTCCATAGAGGTCCACGGCTAAGTATCGCACGTGTACTCGGCTTCCATAGCGGTCCACGGCTATGTTCCGCACGTGTACTTGGCTTCCATAGCGGTCCACGGCTATGTTCCGCACGTGTACTTAGCTTCCTTAGAGGTCCACGGCTAAGTATCGCACGTGTACTTAGCTTCCATAGAGGTCCACGGCTATGTTCCGCACGTGTACTTAGCTTCCATAGCGGTCCACGGCTATGTTCCGCACGTGTACTTAGCTTCCATAGAGGTGCACGGCTATGTTCCGCACGTGTACTTAGCTTCCATAGAGGTCCACGGCTAAGTTTCGCACGAGTACTTAGCTGCCTTAGAGGTCTACAGCTAAGACCATAGCGGTCCACGGCTATGTTCCGCACGTATACTTAGCTTCCATAGCGGTCCACGGCTATGTTCCGCACGTGCACTTAGCTTTCATAGAGGTCCACGGCTATGTTCCGCACGTGTACTAAGCTTCCATAGAGGTCCACGGCTAAGTATCGCACGTGTACTTGGCTTCCATAGAGGTTCACGGCTAAGTATCGCACGTGCACTTAGCTTCCATAAAGGTCCACGGCTATGTTCCGCACGTGTACTTAGCTTCTATAGAGGTCCACGGCTATGTTCCGCACGTGTACTTAGCTTCCATAGAGGTCCACGGCTAAGTTTCGCACGAGTACTTAGCTGCCTTAGAGGTCTACAGCTAAGACCATAGCGGTCCACGGCTATGTTCCGCACGTATACTTAGCTTCCATAGCGGTCCACGGCTATGTTCCGCACGTGCACTTAGCTTCCATAGAGGTCCACGGCTATGTTCCGCACGTGTACTAAGCCTTCATAGAGGTCCACGGCTAAGTATCGCACGTGTACTTGGCTTCCATAGAGGTCCACGGCTAAGTATCGCACGTGCACTTAGCTTCCATAAAGGTCCACGGCTATGTTCCGCACGTGTACTAAGCTTCCATAGAGGTCCACGGCTAAGTTTCGCACGTGTACTTAGCTTCCATAGAGGTCCACTGCTAAGTTTCGCACGTGTACTTAGCTTCCATAGAGGTCCACGGCTAAGTATCGCACGTGTACTTGGCTTCCATAGCGGTCCACGGCTATACGGCTATGTTCCGCACGTGTACTTAGCTTCCATAGAGGTCCACGGCTAAGTTTCGCACGTGTATTAAGCTTCCATAGAGGTCCACGGCTATGTTCCGCACGTGTACTTAGCTTCCATAGCGGTCCACGGCTATGTTCCGCACGTGCACTTAGCTTCCATAGCGGTCCACGGCTATGTTCCGCACGTGTACTTAGTTTCCATAGCGGTCCACGGCTATGTTCCGCACGTGCACTTAGCTTCCATAGCGGTCCACGGCTAAGTTTCGCACGTGTACTAAGCTTCCATAGAGGTCCACGGCTAAGTATCGCACGTGTACTTAGCTTCCATAGAGGTCCACGGCTATGTTTCGCACGTGTACTTAGCTTCCATAGAGGTCCACGGCTAAGTATCGCACGTGTACTTGGCTTCCATAGCGGTCCACGGCTATGTTCCGCACGTGTACTTGGCTTCCATAGCGGTCCACGGCTATGTTCCGCACGTGTACTTAGCTTCCATAGAGGTCCACGGCTAAGTATCGCACGTGCACTTAGCTTCCATAGCGGTCCACGGCTATGTTCCGCACGTGTACTTAGCTTCCATAGCGGTCCACGGCTATGTTCCGCACGTGCACTTAGCTTCCATAGCGGTCCACGGCTAAGTATCGCACGTGTACTTAGCTTCCATAGAGGTCCACGGCTAAGTATCGACGTGTACTTAGCTTCCATAGAGGTCCACGGCTATGTTCCGCACGTGTACTTAGCTTCCATAGCGGTCCACGGCTATGTTCCGCACGTGTACTTAGCTTCCATAGCGGTCCACGGCTATGTTCCGCACGTGTACTTAGCTTTCATAGCGGTCCACGGCTATGTTCCGCACGTGCACTTAGCTTCCATAAAGGTCCACGGCTAAGTGTCGCACGTATACTTGGCTTCCATAGCGGTCCACGGCTATGTTCCGCACGTGTACTTAGCTTCCATAGCGGTCCACGGCTAAGTTCCGCACGTGTACTTAGCTTCCATAAAGGTCCACGGCTATGTTTCGCACGTGTACTTAGCTTCCATAGCGGTCCACGGCTAAGTTTCGCACGTGTACTTAGCTTCCATCGAGGTCCACGGCTAAGTTTCGCACGTGTACTAAGCTTCCATAGAGGTCCACGGCTAAGTATCGCACGTGCACTTAGCTTCCATAGCGGTCCACGGCTAAGTTCGCACATGTACTTAGCTTCCATAGAGGTCCACGGCTATGTTCCGCACGTGTACTAAGCCTTCATAGAGGTCCACGGCTAAGTATCGCACGTGTACTTGGCTTCCATAGAGGTCCACGGCTAAGTATCGCACGTGCACTTAGCTTCCATAAAGGTCCACGGCTATGTTCCGCACGTGTACTAAGCTTCCATAGAGGTCCACGGCTAAGTTTCGCACGTGTACTTAGCTTCCATAGAGGTCCACTGCTAAGTTTCGCACGTGTACTTAGCTTCCATAGAGGTCCACGGCTAAGTATCGCACGTGTACTTGGCTTCCATAGCGGTCCACGGCTATGTTCCGCACGTGTACTTAGCTTCCATAGCGGTCCACGGCTATGTTCCGCACGTGTACTTAGCTTCCATAGAGGTCCACGGCTAAGTATCGCACGTGTACTTAGCTTCCATAGAGGTCCACGGCTATGTTCCGCCCGTGTACTTAGCTTCCATAGAGATCCGCGGCTAAGTATCGCACGTGCACTTAGCTTCCATAGAGGTCCACGGCTAAGTTTCGCACGTGTACTAAGCTTCCATAGAGGTCCACGGCTAAGTATCGCACGTGTACTTAGCTTCCATAGCGGTCCACGGCTATGTTCCGCACGTGTACTTAGCTTCCATAGCGGTCCACGGCTATGTTCCGCACGTGCACTTAGCTTCCATAGAGGTCCACGGCTAAGTATCGCACGTGTACTTGGCTTCCATAGAGGTCCACGGCTAAGTATCGCACGTGTACTTAGCTTCCATAGCGGTCCACGGCTATGTTCCGCACGTGTACTTAGCTTCCATAGAGGTCCACGGCTAAGTATCGCACGTGTACTTAGCTTCCATAGAGGTCCACGGCTAAGTATCGCACGTGTACTTGGCTTCCATAGCGGTCCACGGCTATGTTCCGTACGTGTACTTAGCTTCCATAGCGGTCCACGGCTATGTTCCGCACGTGTACTTAGCTTCCATAGAGGTCCACGGCTAAGTATCGCACGTGTGCTTAGCTTCCATAGAGGTCCACGGCTAAGTTTCGCACGTGTACTTAGCTTCCATAGAGGTCCACGGCTAAGTTTCGCACGTGTACTTAGCTTCCATAGAGGTCCACGGCTAAGTTTCGCACGTGTACTAAGCTTCTATAGAGGTCCACGGCTAAGTATCGCACGTGTACTTAGCTTCCATAGAGGTCCACGGCTAAGTATCGCACGTGTGCTTAGCTTCCATAGAGGTCCACGGCTAAGTATCGCACGTGTACTTAGCTTCCATAGAGGTCCACGGCTAAGTTTCGCACGTGTACTTAGCTTCCATAGAGGTCCGCGGCTAAGTTCGCACACGTACTAAGCTTCTTTAGAGGTCCACGGCTAAGTATCGCACGTGCACTTAGCTTCCATAAAGGTCCACGGCTATGTTCCGCACGTGTACTTAGCTTCCATAGAGGTCCACGGCTAAGTTTCGCACGTGTATTTAGCTTCCATAGAGGTCCACGGCTATGTTCCGCACGTGTACTTAGCTTCCATAGCGGTCCACGGCTATGTTCCGCACGTGCACTTAGCTTCCATAGCGGTCCACGGCTATGTTCCGCACGTGTACTTAGCTTCCATAGCGGTCCACGGCTATGTTCCGCACGTGCACTTAGCTTCCATAGCGGTCCACGGCTATGTTCCGCACGTGTACTTAGTTTCCATAGCGGTCCACGGCTATGTTCCGCACGTGCACTTAGCTTCCATAGCGGTCCACGGCTAAGTTTCGCACGTGTACTAAGCCTTCATAGAGGTCCACGGCTAAGTATCGCACGTGTACTTGGCTTCCATAGAGGTCCACGGCTAAGTATCGCACGTGCACTTAGCTTCCATAAAGGTCCACGGCTATGTTCCGCACGTGTACTAAGCTTCCATAGAGGTCCACGGCTAAGTTTCGCACGTGTACTTAGCTTCCATAGAGGTCCACTGCTAAGTTTCGCACGTGTACTTAGCTTCCATAGAGGTCCACGGCTAAGTATCGCACGTGTACTTGGCTTCCATAGCGGTCCACGGCTATGTTCCGCACGTGTACTTAGCTTCCATAGCGGTCCACGGCTATGTTCCGCACGTGTACTTAGCTTCCATAGAGGTCCACGGCTAAGTATCGCACGTGTACTTAGCTTCCATAGAGGTCCACGGCTATGTTCCGCCCGTGTACTTAGCTTCCATAGAGATCCGCGGCTAAGTATCGCACGTGCACTTAGCTTCCATAGAGGTCCACGGCTAAGTTTCGCACGTGTACTAAGCTTCCATAAAGGTCCACGGCTATGTTCCGCACGTGTACTTAGCTTCTATAGAGGTCCACGGCTATGTTCCGCACGTGTACTTAGCTTCCATAGAGGTCCACGGCTAAGTTTCGCACCAGTACTTAGCTGCCTTAGAGGTCTACAGCTAAGACCATAGCGGTCCACGGCTATGTTCCGCACGTATACTTAGCTTCCATAGCGGTCCACGGCTATGTTCCGCACGTGCACTTAGCTTCCATAGAGGTCCACGGCTATGTTCCGCACGTGTACTAAGCCTTCATAGAGGTCCACGGCTAAGTATCGCACGTGTACTTGGCTTCCATAGAGGTCCACGGCTAAGTATCGCACGTGCACTTAGCTTCCATAAAGGTCCACGGCTATGTTCCGCACGTGTACTAAGCTTCCATAGAGGTCCACGGCTAAGTTTCGCACGTGTACTTAGCTTCCATAGAGGTCCACTGCTAAGTTTCGCACGTGTACTTAGCTTCCATAGAGGTCCACGGCTAAGTTCGCACATGTACTTAGCTTCCATAGCGGTCCACGGCTATGTTCCGCACGTGCACTTAGCTTCCATAGAGGTCCACGGCTAAGTTCGCACATGTACTTAGCTTCCATAGAGGTACACGGCTAAGTTCGCACATGTACTTAGCTTCCATAGCGGTCCACGGCTGAGTTTCGCACGTATACTTAGCTTCCATAGCGGTCCACGGCTATGTTCCGCACGTGCACTTAGCTTCCATAGAGGTCCACGGCTATGTTCCGCCCGTGTACTAAGCTTCCATAGAGATCCGCGGCTAAGTATCGCACGTGCACTTAGCTTCCATAAAGGTCCACGGCTATGTTCCGCACGTGTACTTAGCTTCCATAGAGGTCCACGGCTAAGTTTCGCACGTGTATTTAGCTTCCATAGAGGTCCACGGCTATGTTCCGCACGTGTACTTAGCTTCCATAGCGGTCCACGGCTATGTTCCGCACGTGCACTTAGCTTCCATAGCGGTCCACGGCTATGTTCCGCACGTGTACTTAGTTTCCATAGCGGTCCACGGCTATGTTCCGCACGTGCACTTAGCTTCCATAGCGGTCCACGGCTAAGTTTCGCACGTGTACTAAGCTTCCATAGAGGTCCACGGCTAAGTATCGCACGTGTACTTAGCTTCCATAGAGGTCCACGGCTATGTTTCGCACGTGTACTTAGCTTCCATAGAGGTCCACGGCTAAGTATCGCACGTGTACTCGGCTTCCATAGCGGTCCACGGCTATGTTCCGCACGTGTACTTGGCTTCCATAGCGGTCCACGGCTATGTTCCGCACGTGTACTTAGCTTCCTTAGAGGTCCACGGCTAAGTATCGCACGTGTACTTAGCTTCCATAGAGGTCCACGGCTATGTTCCGCACGTGTACTTAGCTTCCATAGCGGTCCACGGCTATGTTCCGCACGTGTACTTAGCTTCCATAGAGGTGCACGGCTATGTTCCGCACGTGTACTTAGCTTCCATAGAGGTCCACGGCTAAGTTTCGCACGAGTACTTAGCTGCCTTAGAGGTCTACAGCTAAGACCATAGCGGTCCACGGCTATGTTCCGCACGTATACTTAGCTTCCATAGCGGTCCACGGCTATGTTCCGCACGTGCACTTAGCTTTCATAGAGGTCCACGGCTATGTTCCGCACGTGTACTAAGCTTCCATAGAGGTCCACGGCTAAGTATCGCACGTGTACTTGGCTTCCATAGAGGTTCACGGCTAAGTATCGCACGTGCACTTAGCTTCCATAAAGGTCCACGGCTATGTTCCGCACGTGTACTTAGCTTCTATAGAGGTCCACGGCTATGTTCCGCACGTGTACTTAGCTTCCATAGAGGTCCACGGCTAAGTTTCGCACGAGTACTTAGCTGCCTTAGAGGTCTACAGCTAAGACCATAGCGGTCCACGGCTATGTTCCGCACGTATACTTAGCTTCCATAGCGGTCCACGGCTATGTTCCGCACGTGCACTTAGCTTCCATAGAGGTCCACGGCTATGTTCCGCACGTGTACTAAGCCTTCATAGAGGTCCACGGCTAAGTATCGCACGTGTACTTGGCTTCCATAGAGGTCCACGGCTAAGTATCGCACGTGCACTTAGCTTCCATAAAGGTCCACGGCTATGTTCCGCACGTGTACTAAGCTTCCATAGAGGTCCACGGCTAAGTTTCGCACGTGTACTTAGCTTCCATAGAGGTCCACTGCTAAGTTTCGCACGTGTACTTAGCTTCCATAGAGGTCCACGGCTAAGTATCGCACGTGTACTTGGCTTCCATAGCGGTCCACGGCTATACGGCTATGTTCCGCACGTGTACTTAGCTTCCATAGAGGTCCACGGCTAAGTTTCGCACGTGTATTAAGCTTCCATAGAGGTCCACGGCTATGTTCCGCACGTGTACTTAGCTTCCATAGCGGTCCACGGCTATGTTCCGCACGTGCACTTAGCTTCCATAGCGGTCCACGGCTATGTTCCGCACGTGTACTTAGTTTCCATAGCGGTCCACGGCTATGTTCCGCACGTGCACTTAGCTTCCATAGCGGTCCACGGCTAAGTTTCGCACGTGTACTAAGCTTCCATAGAGGTCCACGGCTAAGTATCGCACGTGTACTTAGCTTCCATAGAGGTCCACGGCTATGTTTCGCACGTGTACTTAGCTTCCATAGAGGTCCACGGCTAAGTATCGCACGTGTACTTGGCTTCCATAGCGGTCCACGGCTATGTTCCGCACGTGTACTTGGCTTCCATAGCGGTCCACGGCTATGTTCCGCACGTGTACTTAGCTTCCATAGAGGTCCACGGCTAAGTATCGCACGTGCACTTAGCTTCCATAGCGGTCCACGGCTATGTTCCGCACGTGTACTTAGCTTCCATAGCGGTCCACGGCTATGTTCCGCACGTGCACTTAGCTTCCATAGCGGTCCACGGCTAAGTATCGCACGTGTACTTAGCTTCCATAGAGGTCCACGGCTAAGTATCGACGTGTACTTAGCTTCCATAGAGGTCCACGGCTATGTTCCGCACGTGTACTTAGCTTCCATAGCGGTCCACGGCTATGTTCCGCACGTGTACTTAGCTTCCATAGCGGTCCACGGCTATGTTCCGCACGTGTACTTAGCTTTCATAGCGGTCCACGGCTATGTTCCGCACGTGCACTTAGCTTCCATAAAGGTCCACGGCTAAGTGTCGCACGTATACTTGGCTTCCATAGCGGTCCACGGCTATGTTCCGCACGTGTACTTAGCTTCCATAGCGGTCCACGGCTAAGTTCCGCACGTGTACTTAGCTTCCATAAAGGTCCACGGCTATGTTTCGCACGTGTACTTAGCTTCCATAGCGGTCCACGGCTAAGTTTCGCACGTGTACTTAGCTTCCATCGAGGTCCACGGCTAAGTTTCGCACGTGTACTAAGCTTCCATAGAGGTCCACGGCTAAGTATCGCACGTGCACTTAGCTTCCATAGCGGTCCACGGCTAAGTTCGCACATGTACTTAGCTTCCATAGAGGTCCACGGCTATGTTCCGCACGTGTACTAAGCCTTCATAGAGGTCCACGGCTAAGTATCGCACGTGTACTTGGCTTCCATAGAGGTCCACGGCTAAGTATCGCACGTGCACTTAGCTTCCATAAAGGTCCACGGCTATGTTCCGCACGTGTACTAAGCTTCCATAGAGGTCCACGGCTAAGTTTCGCACGTGTACTTAGCTTCCATAGAGGTCCACTGCTAAGTTTCGCACGTGTACTTAGCTTCCATAGAGGTCCACGGCTAAGTATCGCACGTGTACTTGGCTTCCATAGCGGTCCACGGCTATGTTCCGCACGTGTACTTAGCTTCCATAGCGGTCCACGGCTATGTTCCGCACGTGTACTTAGCTTCCATAGAGGTCCACGGCTAAGTATCGCACGTGTACTTAGCTTCCATAGAGGTCCACGGCTATGTTCCGCCCGTGTACTTAGCTTCCATAGAGATCCGCGGCTAAGTATCGCACGTGCACTTAGCTTCCATAGAGGTCCACGGCTAAGTTTCGCACGTGTACTAAGCTTCCATAGAGGTCCACGGCTAAGTATCGCACGTGTACTTAGCTTCCATAGCGGTCCACGGCTATGTTCCGCACGTGTACTTAGCTTCCATAGCGGTCCACGGCTATGTTCCGCACGTGCACTTAGCTTCCATAGAGGTCCACGGCTAAGTATCGCACGTGTACTTGGCTTCCATAGAGGTCCACGGCTAAGTATCGCACGTGTACTTAGCTTCCATAGCGGTCCACGGCTATGTTCCGCACGTGTACTTAGCTTCCATAGAGGTCCACGGCTAAGTATCGCACGTGTACTTAGCTTCCATAGAGGTCCACGGCTAAGTATCGCACGTGTACTTGGCTTCCATAGCGGTCCACGGCTATGTTCCGTACGTGTACTTAGCTTCCATAGCGGTCCACGGCTATGTTCCGCACGTGTACTTAGCTTCCATAGAGGTCCACGGCTAAGTATCGCACGTGTGCTTAGCTTCCATAGAGGTCCACGGCTAAGTTTCGCACGTGTACTTAGCTTCCATAGAGGTCCACGGCTAAGTTTCGCACGTGTACTTAGCTTCCATAGAGGTCCACGGCTAAGTTTCGCACGTGTACTAAGCTTCTATAGAGGTCCACGGCTAAGTATCGCACGTGTACTTAGCTTCCATAGAGGTCCACGGCTAAGTATCGCACGTGTGCTTAGCTTCCATAGAGGTCCACGGCTAAGTATCGCACGTGTACTTAGCTTCCATAGAGGTCCACGGCTAAGTTTCGCACGTGTACTTAGCTTCCATAGAGGTCCGCGGCTAAGTTCGCACACGTACTAAGCTTCTTTAGAGGTCCACGGCTAAGTATCGCACGTGCACTTAGCTTCCATAAAGGTCCACGGCTATGTTCCGCACGTGTACTTAGCTTCCATAGAGGTCCACGGCTAAGTTTCGCACGTGTATTTAGCTTCCATAGAGGTCCACGGCTATGTTCCGCACGTGTACTTAGCTTCCATAGCGGTCCACGGCTATGTTCCGCACGTGCACTTAGCTTCCATAGCGGTCCACGGCTATGTTCCGCACGTGTACTTAGCTTCCATAGCGGTCCACGGCTATGTTCCGCACGTGCACTTAGCTTCCATAGCGGTCCACGGCTATGTTCCGCACGTGTACTTAGTTTCCATAGCGGTCCACGGCTATGTTCCGCACGTGCACTTAGCTTCCATAGCGGTCCACGGCTAAGTTTCGCACGTGTACTAAGCCTTCATAGAGGTCCACGGCTAAGTATCGCACGTGTACTTGGCTTCCATAGAGGTCCACGGCTAAGTATCGCACGTGCACTTAGCTTCCATAAAGGTCCACGGCTATGTTCCGCACGTGTACTAAGCTTTCATAGAGGTCCACGGCTAAGTTTCGCACGTGTACTTAGCTTCCATAGAGGTCCACTGCTAAGTTTCGCACGTGTACTTAGCTTCCATAGAGGTCCACGGCTAAGTATCGCACGTGTACTTGGCTTCCATAGCGGTCCACGGCTATGTTCCGCACGTGTACTTAGCTTCCATAGCGGTCCACGGCTATGTTCCGCACGTGTACTTAGCTTCCATAGAGGTCCACGGCTAAGTATCGCACGTGTACTTAGCTTCCATAGAGGTCCACGGCTATGTTCCGCCCGTGTACTTAGCTTCCATAGAGATCCGCGGCTAAGTATCGCACGTGCACTTAGCTTCCATAGAGGTCCACGGCTAAGTTTCGCACGTGTACTAAGCTTCCATAGAGGTCCACGGCTAAGTATCGCACGTGTACTTAGCTTCCATAGCGGTCCACGGCTATGTTCCGCACGTGTACTTAGCTTCCATAGCGGTCCACGGCTATGTTCCGCACGTGCACTTAGCTTCCATAGAGGTCCACGGCTAAGTATCGCACGTGTACTTGGCTTCCATAGAGGTCCACGGCTAAGTATCGCACGTGTACTTAGCTTCCATAGCGGTCCACGGCTATGTTCCGCACGTGTACTTAGCTTCCATAGAGGTCCACGGCTAAGTATCGCACGTGTACTTAGCTTCCATAGAGGTCCACGGCTAAGTATCGCACGTGTACTTGGCTTCCATAGCGGTCCACGGCTATGTTCCGTACGTGTACTTAGCTTCCATAGCGGTCCACGGCTATGTTCCGCACGTGTACTTAGCTTCCATAGAGGTCCACGGCTAAGTATCGCACGTGTGCTTAGCTTCCATAGAGGTCCACGGCTAAGTTTCGCACGTGTACTTAGCTTCCATAGAGGTCCACGGCTAAGTTTCGCACGTGTACTTAGCTTCCATAGAGGTCCACGGCTAAGTTTCGCACGTGTACTAAGCTTCTATAGAGGTCCACGGCTAAGTATCGCACGTGTACTTAGCTTCCATAGAGGTCCACGGCTAAGTATCGCACGTGTGCTTAGCTTCCATAGAGGTCCACGGCTAAGTATCGCACGTGTACTTAGCTTCCATAGAGGTCCACGGCTAAGTTTCGCACGTGTACTTAGCTTCCATAGAGGTCCGCGGCTAAGTTCGCACACGTACTAAGCTTCTTTAGAGGTCCACGGCTAAGTATCGCACGTGCACTTAGCTTCCATAAAGGTCCACGGCTATGTTCCGCACGTGTACTTAGCTTCCATAGAGGTCCACGGCTAAGTTTCGCACGTGTATTTAGCTTCCATAGAGGTCCACGGCTATGTTCCGCACGTGTACTTAGCTTCCATAGCGGTCCACGGCTATGTTCCGCACGTGCACTTAGCTTCCATAGCGGTCCACGGCTATGTTCCGCACGTGTACTTAGTTTCCATAGCGGTCCACGGCTATGTTCCGCACGTGCACTTAGCTTCCATAGCGGTCCACGGCTAAGTTTCGCACGTGTACTAAGCTTCCATAGAGGTCCACGGCTAAGTATCGCACGTGTACTTAGCTTCCATAGAGGTCCACGGCTATGTTTCGCACGTGTACTTAGCTTCCATAGAGGTCCACGGCTAAGTATCGCACGTGTACTCGGCTTCCATAGCGGTCCACGGCTATGTTCCGCACGTGTACTTGGCTTCCATAGCGGTCCACGGCTATGTTCCGCACGTGTACTTAGCTTCCTTAGAGGTCCACGGCTAAGTATCGCACGTGTACTTAGCTTCCATAGAGGTCCACGGCTATGTTCCGCACGTGTACTTAGCTTCCATAGCGGTCCACGGCTATGTTCCGCACGTGTACTTAGCTTCCATAGAGGTGCACGGCTATGTTCCGCACGTGTACTTAGCTTCCATAGAGGTCCACGGCTAAGTTTCGCACGAGTACTTAGCTGCCTTAGAGGTCTACAGCTAAGACCATAGCGGTCCACGGCTATGTTCCGCACGTATACTTAGCTTCCATAGCGGTCCACGGCTATGTTCCGCACGTGCACTTAGCTTTCATAGAGGTCCACGGCTATGTTCCGCACGTGTACTAAGCTTCCATAGAGGTCCACGGCTAAGTATCGCACGTGTACTTGGCTTCCATAGAGGTTCACGGCTAAGTATCGCACGTGCACTTAGCTTCCATAAAGGTCCACGGCTATGTTCCGCACGTGTACTTAGCTTCTATAGAGGTCCACGGCTATGTTCCGCACGTGTACTTAGCTTCCATAGAGGTCCACGGCTAAGTTTCGCACGAGTACTTAGCTGCCTTAGAGGTCTACAGCTAAGACCATAGCGGTCCACGGCTGTGTTCCGCACGTATACTTAGCTTCCATAGCGGTCCACGGCTATGTTCCGCACGTGCACTTAGCTTCCATAGAGGTCCACGGCTATGTTCCGCACGTGTACTAAGCCTTCATAGAGGTCCACGGCTAAGTATCGCACGTGTACTTGGCTTCCATAGAGGTCCACGGCTAAGTATCGCACGTGCACTTAGCTTCCATAAAGGTCCACGGCTATGTTCCGCACGTGTACTAAGCTTCCATAGAGGTCCACGGCTAAGTTTCGCACGTGTACTTAGCTTCCATAGAGGTCCACTGCTAAGTTTCGCACGTGTACTTAGCTTCCATAGAGGTCCACGGCTAAGTATCGCACGTGTACTTGGCTTCCATAGCGGTCCACGGCTATGTTCCGCACGTGTACTTAGCTTCCATAGCGGTCCACGGCTATGTTCCGCACGTGTACTTAGCTTCCATAGAGGTCCACGGCTAAGTATCGCACGTGTACTTAGCTTCCATAGAGGTCCACGGCTAAGTTTCGCACGTGTACTTAGCTTCCATAGAGGTCCACGGCTAAGTTTCGCACGTGTACTTAGCTTCCATAGAGGTCCACGGCTAAGTATCGCACGTGTACTTGGCTTCCATAGCGGTCCACGGCTATGTTCCGCACGTGTACTTAGCTTCCATAGCGGTCCACGGCTATGTTCCGCACGTGTACTTAGCTTCCATAGAGGTCCACGGCTAAGTATCGCACGTGTACTTAGCTTCCATAGAGGTCCACGGCTATGTTCCGCCCGTGTACTTGGCTTCCATAGAGGTCCACGGCTAAGTATCGCACGTGTACTTAGCTACCATAGCGGTCCACGGCTCTGTTCCGCACGTGTACTTAGCTTCCATAGAGGTCCACGGCTAAGTATCGCACGTGTACTTAGCTTCCATAGAGGTCCACGGCTAAGTATCGCACGTGTACTTGGCTTCCATAGCGGTCCACGGCTATGTTCCGTACGTGTACTTAGCTTCCATAGCGGTCCACGGCTATGTTCCGCACGTGTACTTAGCTTCCATAGAGGTCCACGGCTAAGTATCGCACGTGTGCTTAGCTTCCATAGAGGTCCACGGCTAAGTTTCGCACGTGTACTTAGCTTCCATAGAGGTCCACGGCTAAGTTTCGCACGTGTACTTAGCTTCCATAGAGGTCCACGGCTAAGTTTCGCACGTGTACTAAGCTTCTATAGAGGTCCACGGCTAAGTATCGCACGTGTACTTAGCTTCCATAGAGGTTCACGGCTATGTTCCGCACGTGTACTTAGCTTCCATAGAGGTCCACGGCTAAGTATCGCACGTGTGCTTAGCTTCCATAGAGGTCCACGGCTAAGTATCGCACGTGTACTTAGCTTCCATAGAGGTCCACGGCTAAGTTTCGCACGTGTACTTAGCTTCCATAGAGGTCCGCGGCTAAGTTCGCACACGTACTAAGCTTCTTTAGAGGTCCACGGCTAAGTTTCGCACGTGTACTAAGCTTCCATAGAGGTCCACGGCTATGTTTCGCACGTGTACTTAGCTTCCATAGAGGTCCACGGCTAAGTTTCGCACGTGTACTTAGCTTCCATAGAGGTCCACGGCTAAGTATCGCACGTGTACTTGGCTTCCATAGCGGTCCACGGCTATGTTCCGCACGTGTACTTAGCTTCCATAGCGGTCCACGGCTATGTTCCGCACGTGTACTTAGCTTCCATAGAGGTCCACGGCTAAGTATCGCACGTGTACTTAGCTTCCATAGAGGTCCACGGCTAAGTTTCGCACGTGTACTTAGCTTCCATAGAGGTCCACGGCTAAGTATCGCACGTGTACTTGGCTTCCATAGCGGTCCACGGCTATGTTCCGCACGTGTACTTAGCTTCCATAGCGGTCCACGGCTAGGTTTCGCACGTGTACTTAGCTTCCATAGAGGTCCACGGCTAAGTTTCGCACGTGTACTTAGCTTCCATAGCGGTCCACGGCTATGTTCCGCACGTGTACTTAGCTTCCATAGCGGTCCACGGCTATGTTCCGCACGTGTACTTAGCTTCCATAGAGGTCCACGGCTATGTTCCGCACGTGTACTTAGCTTCCATAGAGGTCCACGGCTAAGTTTCGCACGAGTACTTAGCTGCCTTAGAGGTCTACAGCTAAGACCATAGCGGTCCACGGCTATGTTCCGCACGTATACTTAGCTTCCATAGCGGTCCACGACTATGTTCCGCACGTGCAGTTAGCTTCCATAGAGGTCCACGGCTATGTTCCGCACGTGTACTTAGCTTCCATAGCGGTCCACGGCTAGGTTCCGCACGTGTACTTAGCTTCCATAGAGGTCCACGGCTAAGTTTCGCACGTGTATTTAGCTTCCATAGAGGTCCACGGCTATGTTCCGCACGTGTACTTAGCTTCCATAGCGGTCCACGGCTATGTTCCGCACATGTACTTAGCTTCCATAGCGGTCCACGGCTATGTTCCGCACGTGTACTTAGCTTCCATAGAGGTCCACGGCTATGTTCCGCACGTGTACTTAGCTTCCATAGAGGTCCACGGCTAAGTTTCGCACGAGTACTTAGCTGCCTTAGAGGTCTACAGCTAAGACCATAGCGGTCCACGGCTATGTTCCGCACGTATACTTAGCTTCCATAGCGGTCCACGACTATGTTCCGCACGTGCACTTAGCTTCCATAGAGGTCCACGGCTATGTTCCGCACGTGTACTAAGCTTCCATAGAGGTCCACGGCTAAGTATCGCACGTGTACTTAGCTTCCATAGCGGTCCACGGCTAAGTTCGCACATGTACTTAGCTTCCATAGAGGTACACGGCTAAGTTCGCACATGTACTTAGCTTCCATAGCGGTCCACGGCTGAGTTTCGCACGTATACTTAGCTTCCATAGAGGTCCACGGCTATGTTCCGCACGTGTACTTAGCTTCCATAGCGGTCCACGGCTATGTTCCGCACGTGCACTTAGCTTCCATAGAGGTCCACGGCTAAGTTCGCACATGTACTTAGCTTCCATAGCGGTCCACGGCTGAGTTTCGCACGTATACTTAGCTTCCATAGCGGTCCACGGCTATGTTCCGCACGTGCACTTAGCTTCCATAGAGGTCCACGGCTATGTTCCGCCCGTGTACTAAGCTTCCATAGAGATCCGCGGCTAAGTATCGCACGTGCACTTAGCTTCCATAAAGGTCCACGGCTATGTTCCGCACGTGTACTTAGCTTCCATAGAGGTCCACGGCTAAGTTTCGCAAGTGTATTTAGCTTCCATAGAGGTCCACGGCTATGTTCCGCACGTGTACTTAGCTTCCATAGCGGTCCACGGCTATGTTCCGCACGTGCACTTAGCTTCCATAGCGGTCCACGGCTATGTTCCGCACGTGTACTTAGTTTCCATAGCGGTCCACGGCTAAGTTTCGCACGTGTACTAAGCTTCCATAGAGGTCCACGGCTAAGTATCGCACGTGCACTTAGCTTCCATAGCGGTCCACGGCTAAGTTCGCACATGTACTTAGCTTCCATAGAGGTACACGGCTAAGTTCGCACATGTACTTAGCTTCCATAGCGGTCCACGGCTGAGTTTCGCACGTATACTTAGCTTCCATAGAGGTCCACGGCTATGTTCCGCACGTGTACTTAGCTTCCATAGCGGTCCACGGCTATGTTCCGCACGTGCACTTAGCTTCCATAGAGGTCCACGGCTAAGTTCGCACATGTACTTAGCTTCCATAGCGGTCCACGGCTATGTTCGCACATGTACTTAGCTTCCATAGCGGTCCACGGCTGAGTTTCGCACGTATACTTAGCTTCCATAGCGGTCCACGGCTATGTTCCGCACGTGCACTTAGCTTCCATAGAGGTCCACGGCTATGTTCCGCCCGTGTACTAAGCTTCCATAGAGATCCGCGGCTAAGTATCGCACGTGCACTTAGCTTCCATAAAGGTCCACGGCTATGTTCTGCACGTGTACTTAGCTACCATAGAGGTCCACGGCTAAGTTTCGCACGTGTATTTAGCTTCCATAGAGGTCCACGGCTATGTTCCGCACGTGTACTTAGCTTCCATAGCGGTCCACGGCTATGTTCCTCACGTGTACTTAGTTTCCATAGCGGTCCACGGCTATGTTCCGCACGTGCACTTAGCTTCCATAGCGGTCCACGGCTAAGTTTCGCACGTGTACTAAGCTTCCATAGAGGTCCACGGCTAAGTATCGCACGTGTACTTAGCTTCCATAGAGGTCCACGGCTATGTTTCGCACGTGTACTTAGCTTCCATAGAGGTCCACGGCTAAGTATCGCACGTGTACTTGGCTTCCATAGCGGTCCACGGCTATGTTCCGCACGTGTACTTGGCTTCCATAGCGGTCCACGGCTATGTTCCGCACGTGTACTTAGCTTCCATAGAGGTCCACGGCTAAGTATTGCACGTGTACTTAGCTTCCATAGAGGTCCACGGCTATGTTCCGCACGTGTACTTAGCTTCCATAGCGGTCCACGGCTATGTTCCGCACGTGTACTTAGCTTCCATAGAGGTCCACGGCTATGTTCCGCACGTGTACTTAGCTTCCATAGAGGTCCACGGCTAAGTTTCGCACGAGTACTTAGCTGCCTTAGAGGTCTACAGCTAAGACCATAGCGGTCCACGGCTATGTTCCGCACGTATACTTAGCTTCCATAGCGGTCCACGACTATGTTCCGCACGTGCACTTAGCTTCCATAGAGGTCCACGGCTATGTTCCGCACGTGTACTAAGCTTCCATAGAGGTCCACGGCTAAGTATCGCACGTGTACTTAGCTTCCATGGAGGTCCACGGCTATGTTTCGCATGTGTACTTAGCTTCCATAGAGGTCCACGGCTAAGTATCGCACGTGTACTTGGCTTCCATAGCGGTCCACGGCTATGTTCCGCACGTGTACTTGGCTTCCATAGCGGTCCACGGCTATGTTCCGCACGTGTACTTAGCTTCCATAGAGGTCCACGGCTAAGTATCGCACGTGTACTTAGCTTCCATAGAGGTCCACGGCTATGTTCCGCACGTGTACTTAGCTTCCATAGCGGTCCACGGCTATGTTCCGCACGTGTACTTAGCTTCCATAGAGGTCCACGGCTATGTTCCGCACGTGTACTTAGCTTCCATAGAGGTCCACGGCTAAGTTTCGCACGAGTACTTAGCTGCCTTAGAGGTCTACAGCTAAGACCATAGCGGTCCACGGCTATGTTCCGCACGTGCACTTAGCTTCCATAGAGGTCCACGGCTATGTTCCGCACGTGTACTAAGCTTCCATAGAGGTCCACGGCTAAGTATCGCACGTGTACTTGGCTTCCATAGAGGTCCACGGCTAAATATCGCACGTGCACTTAGCTTCCATAAAGGTCCACGGCTATGTTCCGCACGTGTACTTAGCTTCCATAGAGGTCCACGGCTATGTTCCGCACGTGTACTTAGCTTCCATAGAGGTCCACGGCTATGTTCCGCACGTGCACTTAGCTTCCATAGAGGTCCACGGCTATGTTCCGCACGTGCACTTAGCTTCCATAGCGGTCCACGGCTATGTTCCGCACGTGCACTTAGCTTCCATAGCGGTCCACGGCTATGTTCCGCACGTGCACTTAGCTTCCATAGCGGTCCACGGCTATGTTCCGCACGTGTACTTAGCTTCCATAGCGGTCCACGGCTATGTTCCGCACGTTTACTTAGCTTCCATAGAGGTCCACGGCTATGTTCCGCACGTGCACTTAGCTTCCATAGAGGTCCACGGCTATGTTCCGCACGTGCACTTAGCTTCCATAGCGGTCCACGGCTATGTTCCGCACGTGCACTTAGCTTCCATAGCGGTCCACGGCTATGTTCCGCACGTGTACTTAGCTTTCATAGCGGTCCACGGCTAAGTTTCGCACGTGTACTTAGCTTCCATAGAGGTCCACGGCTAAGTATCGCACGTGCACTTAGCTTCCATAGCGGTCCACGGCTATGTTCCGCACGTGCACTTAGCTTCCATAGCGGTCCACGGCTAAGTTTCGCACGTGTACTAAGCTTCCATAGAGGTCCACGGCTAAGTATCGCACGTGTACTTAGCTTCCATAGCGGTCCACGGCTAAGTTCCGCACGTGTACTTAGCTTCCATAGAGGTCCACGGCTATGTTCCGCAAGTGCACTTAGCTTCGATAGCGGTCCACGGCTATGTTCCGCACGTGTACTTAGCTTCCATAGAGGTCCACGGCTATGTTTCGCACGTGTACTTAGCTTCCATAGAGGTCCACGGCTAAGTATCGCACGTGTACTCGGCTTCCATAGCGGTCCACGGCTATGTTCCGCACGTGTACTTGGCTTCCATAGCGGTCCACGGCTAAGTTTCGCACGTGTACTAAGCTTCCATAGAGGTCCACGGCTAAGTATCGCACGTGTACTTAGCTTCCATAGAGGTCCACGGCTATGTTTCGCACGTGTACTTAGCTTCCATAGCGGTCCACGGCTAAGTTCCGCACGTGTACTTAGCTTCCATAGAGGTCCACGGCTATGTTCCGCAAGTGCACTTAGCTTCCATAGCGGTCCACGGCTAAGTATCGCACGTGTACTTAGCTTCCATAGAGGTCCACGGCTATGTTTCGCACGTGTACTTAGCTTCCATAGAGGTCCACGGCTAAGTATCGCACGTGTACTCGGCTTCCATAGCGGTCCACGGCTATGTTCCGCACGTGTACTTGGCTTCCATAGCGGTCCACGGCTAAGTTTCGCACGTGTACTAAGCTTCCATAGAGGTCCACGGCTAAGTATCGCACGTGTACTTAGCTTCCATAGAGGTCCACGGCTATGTTTCGCACGTGTACTTAGCTTCCATAGAGGTCCACGGCTAAGTATCGCACGTGTACTCGGCTTCCATAGCGGTCCACGGCTATGTTCCGCACGTGTACTTGGCTTCCATAGCGGTCCACGGCTATGTTCCGCACGTGTACTTAGCTTCCATAGAGGTCCACGGCTAAGTATCGCACGTGTACTTAGCTTCCATAGAGGTCCACGGCTATGTTCCGCACGTGTACTTAGCTTCCATAGCGGTCCACGGCTATGTTCCGCACGTGTACTTAGCTTCCATAGAGGTGCACGGCTATGTTCCGCACGTGTACTTAGCTTCCATAGAGGTCCACGGCTAAGTTTCGCACGAGTACTTAGCTGCCTTAGAGGTCTACAGCTAAGACCATAGCGGTCCACGGCTATGTTCCGCACGTATACTTAGCTTCCATAGCGGTCCACGGCTATGTTCCGCACGTGCACTTAGCTTTCATAGAGGTCCACGGCTATGTTCCGCACGTGTACTAAGCTTCCATAGAGGTCCACGGCTAAGTATCGCACGTGTACTTGGCTTCCATAGAGGTTCACGGCTAAGTATCGCACGTGCACTTAGCTTCCATAAAGGTCCACGGCTATGTTCCGCACGTGTACTTAGCTTCTATAGAGGTCCACGGCTATGTTCCGCACGTGTACTTAGCTTCCATAGAGGTCCACGGCTAAGTTTCGCACCAGTACTTAGCTGCCTTAGAGGTCTACAGCTAAGACCATAGCGGTCCACGGCTATGTTCCGCACGTATACTTAGCTTCCATAGCGGTCCACGGCTATGTTCCGCACGTGCACTTAGCTTCCATAGAGGTCCACGGCTATGTTCCGCCCGTGTACTAAGCTTCCATAGAGATCCGCGGCTAAGTATCGCACGTGCACTTAGCTTCCATAAAGGTCCACGGCTATGTTCTGCACGTGTACTTAGCTACCATAGAGGTCCACGGCTAAGTTTCGCACGTGTATTTAGCTTCCATAGAGGTCCACGGCTATGTTCCGCACGTGTACTTAGCTTCCATAGCGGTCCACGGCTATGTTCTGCACGTGCACTTAGCTTCCATAGCGGTCCACGGCTATGTTCCTCACGTGTACTTAGTTTCCATAGCGGTCCACGGCTATGTTCCGCACGTGCACTTAGCTTCCATAGCGGTCCACGGCTAAGTTTCGCACGTGTACTAAGCTTCCATAGAGGTCCACGGCTAAGTATCGCACGTGTACTTAGCTTCCATAGAGGTCCACGGCTATGTTTCGCACGTGTACTTAGCTTCCATAGAGGTCCACGGCTAAGTATCGCACGTGTACTTGGCTTCCATAGCGGTCCACGGCTATGTTCCGCACGTGTACTTGGCTTCCATAGCGGTCCACGGCTATGTTCCGCACGTGTACTTAGCTTCCATAGAGGTCCACGGCTAAGTATTGCACGTGTACTTAGCTTCCATAGAGGTCCACGGCTATGTTCCGCACGTGTACTTAGCTTCCATAGCGGTCCACGGCTATGTTCCGCACGTGTACTTAGCTTCCATAGAGGTCCACGGCTATGTTCCGCACGTGTACTTAGCTTCCATAGAGGTCCACGGCTAAGTTTCGCACGAGTACTTAGCTGCCTTAGAGGTCTACAGCTAAGACCATAGCGGTCCACGGCTATGTTCCGCACGTATACTTAGCTTCCATAGCGGTCCACGACTATGTTCCGCACGTGCACTTAGCTTCCATAGAGGTCCACGGCTATGTTCCGCACGTGTACTAAGCTTCCATAGAGGTCCACGGCTAAGTATCGCACGTGTACTTAGCTTCCATGGAGGTCCACGGCTATGTTTCGCATGTGTACTTAGCTTCCATAGAGGTCCACGGCTAAGTATCGCACGTGTACTTGGCTTCCATAGCGGTCCACGGCTATGTTCCGCACGTGTACTTGGCTTCCATAGCGGTCCACGGCTATGTTCCGCACGTGTACTTAGCTTCCATAGAGGTCCACGGCTAAGTATCGCACGTGTACTTAGCTTCCATAGAGGTCCACGGCTATGTTCCGCACGTGTACTTAGCTTCCATAGCGGTCCACGGCTATGTTCCGCACGTGTACTTAGCTTCCATAGAGGTCCACGGCTATGTTCCGCACGTGTACTTAGCTTCCATAGAGGTCCACGTCTAAGTTTCGCACGAGTACTTAGCTGCCTTAGAGGTCTACAGCTAAGACCATAGCGGTCCACGGCTATGTTCCGCACGTGCACTTAGCTTCCATAGAGGTCCACGGCTATGTTCCGCACGTGTACTAAGCTTCCATAGAGGTCCACGGCTAAGTATCGCACGTGTACTTGGCTTCCATAGAGGTCCACGGCTAAGTATCGCACGTGCACTTAGCTTCCATAAAGGTCCACGGCTATGTTCCGCACGTGTACTTAGCTTCCATAGAGGTCCACGGCTATGTTCCGCACGTGTACTTAGCTTCCATAGAGGTCCACGGCTATGTTCCGCACGTGCACTTAGCTTCCATAGAGGTCCACGGCTATGTTCCGCACGTGCACTTAGCTTCCATAGCGGTCCACGGCTATGTTCCGCACGTGCACTTAGCTTCCATAGCGGTCCACGGCTATGTTCCGCACGTGCACTTAGCTTCCATAGCGGTCCACGGCTATGTTCCGCACGTGTACTTAGCTTCCATAGCGGTCCACGGCTATGTTCCGCACGTTTACTTAGCTTCCATAGAGGTCCACGGCTATGTTCCGCACGTGCACTTAGCTTCCATAGAGGTCCACGGCTATGTTCCGCACGTGCACTTAGCTTCCATAGCGGTCCACGGCTATGTTCCGCACGTGCACTTAGCTTCCATAGCGGTCCACGGCTATGTTCCGCACGTGTACTTAGCTTTCATAGCGGTCCACGGCTAAGTTTCGCACGTGTACTTAGCTTCCATAGAGGTCCACGGCTAAGTATCGCACGTGCACTTAGCTTCCATAGCGGTCCACGGCTATGTTCCGCACGTGCACTTAGCTTCCATAGCGGTCCACGGCTAAGTTTCGCACGTGTACTAAGCTTCCATAGAGGTCCACGGCTAAGTATCGCACGTGTACTTAGCTTCCATAGCGGTCCACGGCTAAGTTCCGCACGTGTACTTAGCTTCCATAGAGGTCCACGGCTATGTTCCGCAAGTGCACTTAGCTTCCATAGCGGTCCACGGCTATGTTCCGCACGTGTACTTAGCTTCCATAGAGGTCCACGGCTATGTTTCGCACGTGTACTTAGCTTCCATAGAGGTCCACGGCTAAGTATCGCACGTGTACTCGGCTTCCATAGCGGTCCACGGCTATGTTCCGCACGTGTACTTGGCTTCCATAGCGGTCCACGGCTAAGTTTCGCACGTGTACTAAGCTTCCATAGAGGTCCACGGCTAAGTATCGCACGTGTACTTAGCTTCCATAGAGGTCCACGGCTATGTTTCGCACGTGTACTTAGCTTCCATAGCGGTCCACGGCTAAGTTCCGCACGTGTACTTAGCTTCCATAGAGGTCCACGGCTATGTTCCGCAAGTGCACTTAGCTTTCATAGCGGTCCACGGCTAAGTATCGCACGTGTACTTAGCTTCCATAGAGGTCCACGGCTATGTTTCGCACGTGTACTTAGCTTCCATAGAGGTCCACGGCTAAGTATCGCACGTGTACTCGGCTTCCATAGCGGTCCACGGCTATGTTCCGCACGTGTACTTGGCTTCCATAGCGGTCCACGGCTAAGTTTCGCACGTGTACTAAGCTTCCATAGAGGTCCACGGCTAAGTATCGCACGTGTACTTAGCTTCCATAGAGGTCCACGGCTATGTTTCGCACGTGTACTTAGCTTCCATAGAGGTCCACGGCTAAGTATCGCACGTGTACTCGGCTTCCATAGCGGTCCACGGCTATGTTCCGCACGTGTACTTGGCTTCCATAGCGGTCCACGGCTATGTTCCGCACGTGTACTTAGCTTCCATAGAGGTCCACGGCTAAGTATCGCACGTGTACTTAGCTTCCATAGAGGTCCACGGCTATGTTCCGCACGTGTACTTAGCTTCCATAGCGGTCCACGGCTATGTTCCGCACGTGTACTTAGCTTCCATAGAGGTGCACGGCTATGTTCCGCACGTGTACTTAGCTTCCATAGAGGTCCACGGCTAAGTTTCGCACGAGTACTTAGCTGCCTTAGAGGTCTACAGCTAAGACCATAGCGGTCCACGGCTATGTTCCGCACGTATACTTAGCTTCCATAGCGGTCCACGGCTATGTTCCGCACGTGCACTTAGCTTTCATAGAGGTCCACGGCTATGTTCCGCACGTGTACTAAGCTTCCATAGAGGTCCACGGCTAAGTATCGCACGTGTACTTGGCTTCCATAGAGGTTCACGGCTAAGTATCGCACGTGCACTTAGCTTCCATAAAGGTCCACGGCTATGTTCCGCACGTGTACTTAGCTTCTATAGAGGTCCACGGCTATGTTCCGCACGTGTACTTAGCTTCCATAGAGGTCCACGGCTAAGTTTCGCACCAGTACTTAGCTGCCTTAGAGGTCTACAGCTAAGACCATAGCGGTCCACGGCTATGTTCCGCACGTATACTTAGCTTCCATAGCGGTCCACGGCTATGTTCCGCACGTGCACTTAGCTTCCATAGAGGTCCACGGCTATGTTCCGCACGTGTACTAAGCCTTCATAGAGGTCCACGGCTGAGTTTCGCACGTATACTTAGCTTCCATAGCGGTCCACGGCTATGTTCCGCACGTGCACTTAGCTTCCATAGAGGTCCACGGCTATGTTCCGCCCGTGTACTAAGCTTCCATAGAGATCCGCGGCTAAGTATCGCACGTGCACTTAGCTTCCATAAAGGTCCACGGCTATGTTCCGCACGTGTACTTAGCTTCCATAGAGGTCCACGGCTAAGTATCGCACGTGTACTCGGCTTCCATAGCGGTCCACGGCTATGTTCCGCACGTGTACTTAGCTTCCATAGCGGTCCACGGCTGAGTTTCGCACGTATACTTAGCTTCCATAGCGGTCCACGGCTATGTTCCGCACGTGCACTTAGCTTCCATAGAGGTCCACGGCTATGTTCCGCCCGTGTACTAAGCTTCCATAGAGATCCGCGGCTAAGTATCGCACGTGCACTTAGCTTCCATAAAGGTCCACGGCTATGTTCCGCACGTGTACTTAGCTTCCATAGAGGTCCACGGCTAAGTTTCGCACGTGTATTTAGCTTCCATAGAGGTCCACGGCTATGTTCCGCACGTGTACTTAGCTTCCATAGCGGTCCACGGCTATGTTCCGCACGTGCACTTAGCTTCCATAGCGGTCCACGGCTATGTTCCGCACGTGTACTTAGTTTCCATAGCGGTCCACGGCTATGTTCCGCACGTGCACTTAGCTTCCATAGCGGTCCACGGCTAAGTTTCGCACGTGTACTAAGCTTCCATAGAGGTCCACGGCTAAGTATCGCACGTGTACTTAGCTTCCATAGAGGTCCACGGCTATGTTTCGCACGTGTACTTAGCTTCCATAGAGGTCCACGGCTAAGTATCGCACGTGTACTCGGCTTCCATAGCGGTCCACGGCTATGTTCCGCACGTGTACTTGGCTTCCATAGCGGTCCACGGCTATGTTCCGCACGTGTACTTAGCTTCCATAGAGGTCCACGGCTAAGTATCGCACGTGTACTTAGCTTCCATAGAGGTCCACGGCTATGTTCCGCACGTGTACTTAGCTTCCATAGCGGTCCACGGCTATGTTCCGCACGTGTACTTAGCTTCCATAGAGGTGCACGGCTATGTTCCGCACGTGTACTTAGCTTCCATAGAGGTCCACGGCTAAGTTTCGCACGAGTACTTAGCTGCCTTAGAGGTCTACAGCTAAGACCATAGCGGTCCACGGCTATGTTCCGCACGTATACTTAGCTTCCATAGCGGTCCACGGCTATGTTCCGCACGTGCACTTAGCTTTCATAGAGGTCCACGGCTATGTTCCGCACGTGTACTAAGCTTCCATAGAGGTCCACGGCTAAGTATCGCACGTGTACTTGGCTTCCATAGAGGTTCACGGCTAAGTATCGCACGTGCACTTAGCTTCCATAAAGGTCCACGGCTATGTTCCGCACGTGTACTTAGCTTCTATAGAGGTCCACGGCTATGTTCCGCACGTGTACTTAGCTTCCATAGAGGTCCACGGCTAAGTTTCGCACCAGTACTTAGCTGCCTTAGAGGTCTACAGCTAAGACCATAGCGGTCCACGGCTATGTTCCGCACGTATACTTAGCTTCCATAGCGGTCCACGGCTATGTTCCGCACGTGCACTTAGCTTCCATAGAGGTCCACGGCTATGTTCCGCACGTGTACTAAGCCTTCATAGAGGTCCACGGCTAAGTATCGCACGTGTACTTGGCTTCCATAGAGGTCCACGGCTAAGTATCGCACGTGCACTTAGCTTCCATAAAGGTCCACGGCTATGTTCCGCACGTGTACTAAGCTTCCATAGAGGTCCACGGCTAAGTTTCGCACGTGTACTTAGCTTCCATAGAGGTCCACTGCTAAGTTTCGCACGTGTACTTAGCTTCCATAGAGGTCCACGGCTAAGTTCGCACATGTACTTAGCTTCCATAGCGGTCCACGGCTATGTTCCGCACGTGCACTTAGCTTCCATAGAGGTCCACGGCTAAGTTCGCACATGTACTTAGCTTCCATAGAGGTACACGGCTAAGTTCGCACATGTACTTAGCTTCCATAGCGGTCCACGGCTGAGTTTCGCACGTATACTTAGCTTCCATAGCGGTCCACGGCTATGTTCCGCACGTGCACTTAGCTTCCATAGAGGTCCACGGCTATGTTCCGCCCGTGTACTAAGCTTCCATAGAGATCCGCGGCTAAGTATCGCACGTGCACTTAGCTTCCATAAAGGTCCACGGCTATGTTCCGCACGTGTACTTAGCTTCCATAGAGGTCCACGGCTAAGTTTCGCACGTGTATTTAGCTTCCATAGAGGTCCACGGCTATGTTCCGCACGTGTACTTAGCTTCCATAGCGGTCCACGGCTATGTTCCGCACGTGCACTTAGCTTCCATAGCGGTCCACGGCTATGTTCCGCACGTGTACTTAGTTTCCATAGCGGTCCACGGCTATGTTCCGCACGTGCACTTAGCTTCCATAGCGGTCCACGGCTAAGTTTCGCACGTGTACTAAGCTTCCATAGAGGTCCACGGCTAAGTATCGCACGTGTACTTAGCTTCCATAGAGGTCCACGGCTATGTTTCGCACGTGTACTTAGCTTCCATAGAGGTCCACGGCTAAGTATCGCACGTGTACTCGGCTTCCATAGCGGTCCACGGCTATGTTCCGCACGTGTACTTGGCTTCCATAGCGGTCCACGGCTATGTTCCGCACGTGTACTTAGCTTCCATAGAGGTCCACGGCTAAGTATCGCACGTGTACTTAGCTTCCATAGAGGTCCACGGCTATGTTCCGCACGTGTACTTAGCTTCCATAGCGGTCCACGGCTATGTTCCGCACGTGTACTTAGCTTCCATAGAGGTGCACGGCTATGTTCCGCACGTGTACTTAGCTTCCATAGAGGTCCACGGCTAAGTTTCGCACGAGTACTTAGCTGCCTTAGAGGTCTACAGCTAAGACCATAGCGGTCCACGGCTATGTTCCGCACGTATACTTAGCTTCCATAGCGGTCCACGGCTATGTTCCGCACGTGCACTTAGCTTTCATAGAGGTCCACGGCTATGTTCCGCACGTGTACTAAGCTTCCATAGAGGTCCACGGCTAAGTATCGCACGTGTACTTGGCTTCCATAGAGGTTCACGGCTAAGTATCGCACGTGCACTTAGCTTCCATAAAGGTCCACGGCTATGTTCCGCACGTGTACTTAGCTTCTATAGAGGTCCACGGCTATGTTCCGCACGTGTACTTAGGTTCCATAGAGGTCCACGGCTAAGTTTCGCACGAGTACTTAGCTGCCTTAGAGGTCTACAGCTAAGACCATAGCGGTCCACGGCTATGTTCCGCACGTATACTTAGCTTCCATAGCGGTCCACGGCTATGTTCCGCACGTGCACTTAGCTTCCATAGAGGTCCACGGCTATGTTCCGCACGTGTACTAAGCCTTCATAGAGGTCCACGGCTAAGTATCGCACGTGTACTTGGCTTCCATAGAGATCCACGGCTAAGTATCGCACGTGCACTTAGCTTCCATAAAGGTCCACGGCTATGTTCCGCACGTGTACTAAGCTTCCATAGAGGTCCACGGCTAAGTTTCGCACGTGTACTTAGCTTCCATAGAGGTCCACTGCTAAGTTTCGCACGTGTACTTAGCTTCCATAGAGGTCCACGGCTAAGTATCGCACGTGTACTTGGCTTCCATAGCGGTCCACGGCTATGTTCCGCACGTGTACTTAGCTTCCATAGCGGTCCACGGCTATGTTCCGCACGTGTACTTAGCTTCCATAGAGGTCCACGGCTAAGTATCGCACGTGTACTTAGCTTCCATAGAGGTCCACGGCTAAGTTTCGCACGTGTACTTAGCTTCCATAGAGGTCCACGGCTAAGTTTCGCACGTGTACTTAGCTTCCATAGAGGTCCACGGCTAAGTTTCGCACGTGTACTAAGCTTCCATAGAGGTCCACGGCTAAGTATCGCACGTGTACCTAGCTTCCATAGCGGTCCACGGCTATGTTCCGCACGTGCACTTAGCTTCCATAGGGGTCCACGGCTATGTTCCGCACGTGCACTTAGCTTCCATAGAGGTCCACGGCTAAGTATCGCACGTGTACTTGGCTTCCATAGAGGTCCACGGCTAAGTATCGCACGTGTACTTAGCTTCCATAGCGGTCCACGGCTATGTTCCGCACGTGTACTTAGCTTCCATAGAGGTCCACGGCTAAGTATCGCACGTGTACTTAGCTTCCATAGAGGTCCACGGCTAAGTATCGCACGTGTACTTGGCTTCCATAGCGGTCCACGGCTATGTTCCGTACGTGTACTTAGCTTCCATAGCGGTCCACGGCTATGTTCCGCACGTGTACTTAGCTTCCATAGAGGTCCACGGCTAAGTATCGCACGTGTGCTTAGCTTCCATAGAGGTCCACGGCTAAGTTTCGCACGTGTACTTAGCTTCCATAGAGGTCCACGGCTAAGTTTCGCACGTGTACTTAGCTTCCATAGAGGTCCACGGCTAAGTTTCGCACGTGTACTAAGCTTCTATAGAGGTCCACGGCTAAGTATCGCACGTGTACTTAGCTTCCATAGAGGTTCACGGCTATGTTCCGCACGTGTACTTAGCTTCCATAGAGGTCCACGGCTAAGTATCGCACGTGTGCTTAGCTTCCATAGAGGTCCACGGCTAAGTATCGCACGTGTACTTAGCTTCCATAGAGGTCCACGGCTAAGTTTCGCACGTGTACTTAGCTTCCATAGAGGTCCGCGGCTAAGTTCGCACACGTACTAAGCTTCTTTAGAGGTCCACGGCTAAGTTTCGCACGTGTACTAAGCTTCCATAGAGGTCCACGGCTATGTTTCGCACGTCTACTTAGCTTCCATAGAGGTCCACGGCTAAGTTTCGCACGTGTACTTGGCTTCCATAGCGGTCCACGGCTATGTTCCGCACGTGTACTTAGCTTCCATAGCGGTCCACGGCTATGTTCCGCACGTGTACTTAGCTTCCATAGAGGTCCACGGCTAAGTATCGCACGTGTACTTAGCTTCCATAGAGGTCCACGGCTAAGTTTCGCACGTGTACTTAGCTTCCATAGAGGTCCACGGCTAAGTATCGCACGTGTACTTGGCTTCCATAGCGGTCCACGGCTATGTTCCGCACGTGTACTTAGCTTCCATAGCGGTCCACGGCTAGGTTTCGCACGTGTACTTAGCTTCCATAGAGGTCCACGGCTAAGTTTCGCACGTGTACTTAGCTTCCATAGCGGTCCACGGCTATGTTCCGCACGTGTACTTAGCTTCCATAGCGGTCCACGGCTATGTTCCGCACGTGTACTTAGCTTCCATAGAGGTCCACGGCTATGTTCCGCACGTGTACTTAGCTTCCATAGAGGTCCACGGCTAAGTTTCGCACGAGTACTTAGCTGCCTTAGAGGTCTACAGCTAAGACCATAGCGGTCCACGGCTATGTTCCGCACGTATACTTAGCTTCCATAGCGGTCCACGACTATGTTCCGCACGTGCACTTAGCTTCCATAGAGGTCCACGGCTATGTTCCGCACGTGTACTTAGCTTCCATAGCGGTCCACGGCTAGGTTCCGCACGTGTACTTAGCTTCCATAGAGGTCCACGGCTAAGTTTCGCACGTGTATTTAGCTTCCATAGAGGTCCACGGCTATGTTCCGCACGTGTACTTAGCTTCCATAGCGGTCCACGGCTATGTTCCGCACGTGTACTTAGCTTCCATAGCGGTCCACGGCTATGTTCCGCACGTGTACTTAGCTTCCATAGAGGTCCACGGCTATGTTCCGCACGTGTACTTAGCTTCCATAGAGGTCCACGGCTAAGTTTCGCACGAGTACTTAGCTGCCTTAGAGGTCTACAGCTAAGACCATAGCGGTCCACGGCTATGTTCCGCACGTATACTTAGCTTCCATAGCGGTCCACGACTATGTTCCGCACGTGCACTTAGCTTCCATAGAGGTCCACGGCTATGTTCCGCACGTGTACTAAGCTTCCATAGAGGTCCACGGCTAAGTATCGCACGTGTACTTAGCTTCCATAGCGGTCCACGGCTAAGTTCGCACATGTACTTAGCTTCCATAGAGGTACACGGCTAAGTTCGCACATGTACTTAGCTTCCATAGCGGTCCACGGCTGAGTTTCGCACGTATACTTAGCTTCCATAGAGGTCCACGGCTATGTTCCGCACGTGTACTTAGCTTCCATAGCGGTCCACGGCTATGTTCCGCACGTGCACTTAGCTTCCATAGAGGTCCACGGCTAAGTTCGCACATGTACTTAGCTTCCATAGCGGTCCACGGCTGAGTTTCGCACGTATACTTAGCTTCCATAGCGGTCCACGGCTATGTTCCGCACGTGCACTTAGCTTCCATAGAGGTCCACGGCTATGTTCCGCCCGTGTACTAAGCTTCCATAGAGATCCGCGGCTAAGTATCGCACGTGCACTTAGCTTCCATAAAGGTCCACGGCTATGTTCCGCACGTGTACTTAGCTTCCATAGAGGTCCACGGCTAAGTTTCGCACGTGTATTTAGCTTCCATAGAGGTCCACGGCTATGTTCCGCACGTGTACTTAGCTTCCATAGCGGTCCACGGCTATGTTCCGCACGTGCACTTAGCTTCCATAGCGGTCCACGGCTATGTTCCGCACGTGTACTTAGTTTCCATAGCGGTCCACGGCTAAGTTTCGCACGTGTACTAAGCTTCCATAGAGGTCCACGGCTAAGTATCGCACATGCACTTAGCTTCCATAGCGGTCCACGGCTAAGTTCGCACATGTACTTAGCTTCCATAGAGGTACACGGCTAAGTTCGCACATGTACTTAGCTTCCATAGCGGTCCACGGCTGAGTTTCGCACGTATACTTAGCTTCCATAGAGGTCCACGGCTATGTTCCGCACGTGTACTTAGCTTCCATAGCGGTCCACGGCTATGTTCCGCACGTGCACTTAGCTTCCATAGAGGTTCACGGCTAAGTTCGCACATGTACTTAGCTTCCATAGCGGTCCACGGCTATGTTCGCACATGTACTTAGCTTCCATAGCGGTCCACGGCTGAGTTTCGCACGTATACTTAGCTTCCATAGCGGTCCACGGCTATGTTCCGCACGTGTACTTAGCTTCCATAGCGGTCCACGGCTGAGTTTCGCACGTATACTTAGCTTCCATAGCGGTCCACGGCTATGTTCGCACATGTACTTAGCTTCCATAGCGGTCCACGGCTGAGTTTCGCACGTATACTTAGCTTCCATAGCGGTCCACGGCTATGTTCGCACATGTACTTAGCTTCCATAGCGGTCCACGGCTGAGTTTCGCACGTATACTTAGCTTCCATAGCGGTCCACGGCTATGTTCCGCACGTGCACTTAGCTTCCATAGAGGTCCACGGCTATGTTCCGCCCGTGTACTAAGCTTCCATAGAGATCCGCGGCTAAGTATCGCACGTGCACTTAGCTTCCATAAAGGTCCACGGCTATGTTCTGCACGTGTACTTAGCTACCATAGAGGTCCACGGCTAAGTTTCGCACGTGTATGTAGCTTCCATAGAGGTCCACGGCTATGTTCCGCACGTGTACTTAGCTTCCATAGCGGTCCACGGCTATGTTCTGCACGTGCACTTAGCTTCCATAGCGGTCCACGGCTATGTTCCTCACGTGTACTTAGTTTCCATAGCGGTCCACGGCTATGTTCCGCACGTGCACTTAGCTTCCATAGCGGTCCACGGCTAAGTTTCGCACGTGTACTAAGCTTCCATAGAGGTCCACGGCTAAGTATCGCACGTGTACTTAGCTTCCATAGAGGTCCACGGCTATGTTTCGCACGTGTACTTAGCTTCCATAGAGGTCCACGGCTAAGTATTGCACGTGTACTTGGCTTCCATAGCGGTCCACGGCTATGTTCCGCACGTGTACTTGGCTTCCATAGCGGTCCACGGCTATGTTCCGCACGTGTACTTAGCTTCCATAGAGGTCCACGGCTAAGTATTGCACGTGTACTTAGCTTCCATAGAGGTCCACGGCTATGTTCCGCACGTGTACTTAGCTTCCATAGCGGTCCACGGCTATGTTCCGCACGTGTACTTAGCTTCCATAGAGGTCCACGGCTATGTTCCGCACGTGTACTTAGCTTCCATAGAGGTCCACGGCTAAGTTTCGCACGAGTACTTAGCTGCCTTAGAGGTCTACAGCTAAGACCATAGCGGTCCACGGCTATGTTCCGCACGTATACTTAGCTTCCATAGCGGTCCACGACTATGTTCCGCACGTGCACTTAGCTTCCATAGAGGTCCACGGCTATGTTCCGCACGTGTACTAAGCTTCCATAGAGGTCCACGGCTAAGTATCGCACGTGTACTTAGCTTCCATAGAGGTCCACGGCTATGTTTCGCATGTGTACTTAGCTTCCATAGAGGTCCACGGCTAAGTATCGCACGTGTACTTGGCTTCCATAGCGGTCCACGGCTATGTTCCGCACGTGTACTTGGCTTCCATAGCGGTCCACGGCTATGTTCCGCACGTGTACTTAGCTTCCATAGAGGTCCACGGCTAAGTATCGCACGTGTACTTAGCTTCCATAGAGGTCCACGGCTATGTTCCGCACGTGTACTTAGCTTCCATAGCGGTCCACGGCTATGTTCCGCACGTGTACTTAGCTTCCATAGAGGTCCACGGCTATGTTCCGCACGTGTACTTAGCTTCCATAGAGGTCCACGGCTAAGTTTCGCACGAGTACTTAGCTGCCTTAGAGGTCTACAGCTAAGACCATAGCGGTCCACGGCTATGTTCCGCACGTGCACTTAGCTTCCATAGAGGTCCACGGCTATGTTCCGCACGTGTACTAAGCTTCCATAGAGGTCCACGGCTAAGTATCGCACGTGTACTTGGCTTCCATAGAGGTCCACGGCTAAGTATCGCACGTGCACTTAGCTTCCATAAAGGTCCACGGCTATGTTCCGCACGTGTACTTAGCTTCCATAGAGGTCCACGGCTATGTTCCGCACGTGTACTTAGCTTCCATAGAGGTCCACGGCTATGTTCCGCACGTGCACTTAGCTTCCATAGAGGTCCACGGCTATGTTCCGCACGTGCACTTAGCTTCTATAGCGGTCCACGGCTATGTTCCGCACGTGCACTTAGCTTCCATAGCGGTCCACGGCTATGTTCCGCACGTGCACTTAGCTTCCATAGCGGTCCACGGCTATGTTCCGCACGTGTACTTAGCTTCCATAGAGGTCCACGGCTATGTTCCGCACGTGTACTTAGCTTCCATAGAGGTCCACGGCTAAGTTTCGCACGAGTACTTAGCTGCCTTAGAGGTCTACAGCTAAGACCATAGCGGTCCACGGCTATGTTCCGCACGTGCACTTAGCTTCCATAGAGGTCCACGGCTATGTTCCGCACGTGTACTAAGCTTCCATAGAGGTCCACGGCTAAGTATCGCACGTGTACTTGGCTTCCATAGAGGTCCACGGCTAAGTATCGCACGTGCACTTAGCCTCCATAAAGGTCCACGGCTATGTTCCGCACGTGTACTTAGCTTCCATAGCGGTCCACGGCTATGTTCCGCACGTTTACTTAGCTTCCATAGAGGTCCACGGCTATGTTCCGCACGTGCACTTAGCTTCCATAGAGGTCCACGGCTATGTTCCGCACGTGCACTTAGCTTCCATAGCGGTCCACGGCTATGTTCCGCACGTGCACTTAGCTTCCATAGCGGTCCACGGCTATGTTCCGCACGTGTACTTAGCTTTCATAGCGGTCCACGGCTAAGTTTCGCACGTGTACTTAGCTTCCATAGAGGTCCACGGCTAAGTATCGCACGTGCACTTAGCTTCCATAGCGGTCCACGGCTATGTTCCGCACGTGCACTTAGCTTCCATAGAGGTCCACGGCTAAGTATCGCACGTGCACTTAGCTTCCATAGCGGTCCACGGCTATGTTCCGCACGTGCACTTAGCTTCCATAGCGGTCCACGGCTAAGTTTCGCACGTGTACTAAGCTTCCATAGAGGTCCACGGCTAAGTATCGCACGTGTACTTAGATTCCATATCGGTCCACGGCTATGTTCCGCACGTGTACTTAGCTTCCATAGAGGTCCACGGCTATGTTCCGCACGTGTACTTAGCTTCCATAGAGGTCCACGGCTATGTTCCGCACGTGCACTTAGCTTCCATAGAGGTCCACGGCTATGTTCCGCACATGCACTTAGCTTCCATAGCGGTCCACGGCTATGTTCCGCACGTGCACTTAGCTTCCATAGCGGTCCACGGCTATGTTCCGCACGTGCACTTAGCTTCCATAGCGGTCCACGGCTATGTTCCGCACGTGTACTTAGCTTCCATAGCGGTCCACGGCTATGTTCCGCACGTTTACTTAGCTTCCATAGAGGTCCACGGCTATGTTCCGCACGTGCACTTAGCTTCCATAGAGGTCCACGGCTATGTTCCGCACGTGCACTTAGCTTCCATAGCGGTCCACGGCTATGTTCCGCACGTGCACTTAGCTTCCATAGCGGTCCACGGCTATGTTCCGCACGTGTACTTAGCTTTCATAGCGGTCCACGGCTAAGTTTCGCACGTGTACTTAGCTTCCATAGAGGTCCACGGCTAAGTATCGCACGTGCACTTAGCTTCCATAGCGGTCCACGGCTATGTTCCGCACGTGCACTTAGCTTCCATAGCGGTCCACGGCTAAGTTTCGCACGTGTACTAAGCTTCCATAGAGGTCCACGGCTAAGTATCGCACGTGTACTTAGCTTCCATAGCGGTCCACGGCTAAGTTCCGCACGTGTACTTAGCTTCCATAGAGGTCCACGGCTATGTTCCGCAAGTGCACTTAGCTTCCATAGCGGTCCACGGCTATGTTCCGCACGTGTACTTAGCTTCCATAGCGGTCCACGGCTATGTTCCGCACGTTTACTTAGCTTCCATAGAGGTCCACGGCTATGTTCCGCACGTGCACTTAGCTTCCATAGAGGTCCACGGCTATGTTCCGCACGTGCACTTAGCTTCCATAGCGGTCCACGGCTATGTTCCGCACGTGCACTTAGCTTCCATAGCGGTCCACGGCTATGTTCCGCACGTGTACTTAGCTTTCATAGCGGTCCACGGCTAAGTTTCGCACGTGTACTTAGCTCCCATAGAGGTCCACGGCTAAGTATCGCACGTGCACTTAGCTTCCATAGCAGTCCACGGCTATGTTCCGCACGTGTACTTAGCTTCCATAGCGGTCCATGGCTATGTTCCGCACGTGCACTTAGCTTCCATAGCGGTCCACGGCTAAGTATCGCACGTGTACTTAGCTTTCATAGAGGTCCACGGCTAAGTATCGCACGTGTACTTAGCTTCCATAGAGGTCCACGGCTATGTTCCGCACGTGTACTTAGCTTCCATAGCGGTCCACGGCTATGTTCCGCACGTGTACTTAGCTTCCATAGCGGTCCACGGCTATGTTCCGCACGTGTACTTAGCTTTCATAGCGGTCCACGGCTATGTTCCGCACGTGCACTTAGCTTCCATAAAGGTCCACGTCTAAGTATCGCACGTGTACTTGGCTTCCATAGCGGTCCACGGCTATGTTCCGCACGTGTACTTAGCTTCCATAGCGGTCCACGGCTAAGTTCCGCACGTGTACTTAGCTTCCATAAAGGTCCACGGCTATGTTTCGCACGTGTACTAAGCTTCCATAGAGGTCCACGGCTAAGTATCGCACGTGTACTTAGCTTCCATAGCGGTCCACGGCTAAGTTCCGCACGTGTACTTAGCTTCCATAGAGGTCCACGGCTATGTTCCGCAAGTGCACTTAGCTTCCATAGCGGTCCACGGCTATGTTCCGCACGTGTACTTAGCTTCCATAGCGGTCCACGGCTATGTTCCGCACGTTTACTTAGCTTCCATAGAGGTCCACGGCTATGTTCCGCACGTGCACTTAGCTTCCATAGAGGTCCACGGCTATGTTCCGCACGTGCACTTAGCTTCCATAGCGGTCCACGGCTATGTTCCGCACGTGCACTTAGCTTCCATAGCGGTCCACGGCTATGTTCCGCACGTGTACTTAGCTTTCATAGCGGTCCACGGCTAAGTTTCGCACGTGTACTTAGCTCCCATAGAGGTCCACGGCTAAGTATCGCACGTGCACTTAGCTTCCATAGCAGTCCACGGCTATGTTCCGCACGTGTACTTAGCTTCCATAGCGGTCCATGGCTATGTTCCGCACGTGCACTTAGCTTCCATAGCGGTCCACGGCTAAGTATCGCACGTGTACTTAGCTTTCATAGAGGTCCACGGCTAAGTATCGCACGTGTACTTAGCTTCCATAGAGGTCCACGGCTATGTTCCGCACGTGTACTTAGCTTCCATAGCGGTCCACGGCTATGTTCCGCACGTGTACTTAGCTTCCATAGCGGTCCACGGCTATGTTCCGCACGTGTACTTAGCTTTCATAGCGGTCCACGGCTATGTTCCGCACGTGCACTTAGCTTCCATAAAGGTCCACGTCTAAGTATCGCACGTGTACTTGGCTTCCATAGCGGTCCACGGCTATGTTCCGCACGTGTACTTAGCTTCCATAGCGGTCCACGGCTAAGTTCCGCACGTGTACTTAGCTTCCATAAAGGTCCACGGCTATGTTTCGCACGTGTACTTAGCTTCCATAGCGGTCCACGGCTAAGTTTCGCACGTGTACTTAGCTTCATTCGAGGTCCACGGCTAAGTTTCGCACGTGTACTAAGCTTCCATAGAGGTCCACGGCTAAGTATCGTACGTGCACTTAGCTTCCATAGCGGTCCACGGCTAAGTTCGCACATGTACTTAGCTTCCATAGAGGTACACGGCTAAGTTCGCACATGTACTTAGCTTCCATAGCGGTCCACGGCTGAGTTTCGCACGTATACTTAGCTTCCATAGAGGTCCACGGCTATGTTCCGCACGTGTACTTAGCTTCCATAGCGGTCCACGGCTATGTTTCGCACGTGCACTTAGCTTCCATAGAGGTCCACGGCTAAGTTCGCACATGTACTTAGCTTCCATAGCGGTCCACGGCTATGTTCCGCACGTGCACTTAGCTTCCATAGAGGTCCACGGCTAACTTCGCACATGTACTTAGCTTCCATAGAGGTACACGGCTAAGTTCGCACATGTACTTAGCTTCCATAGCGGTCCACGGCTGAGTTTCGCACGTATACTTAGCTTCCATAGCGGTCCACGGCTATGTTCCGCACGTGCACTTAGCTTCCATAGAGGTCCACGGCTATGTTCCGCCCGTGTACTAAGCTTCCATAGAGATCCGCGGCTAAGTATCGCACGTGCACTTAGCTTCCATAAAGGTCCACGGCTATGTTCCGCACGTGTACTTAGCTTCCATAGAGGTCCACGGCTAAGTTTCGCACGTGTATTTAGCTTCCATAGAGGTCCACGGCTATGTTCCGCACGTGTACTTAGCTTCCATAGCGGTCCACGGCTATGTTCCGCACGTGCACTTAGCTTCCATAGCGGTCCACGGCTATGTTCCGCACGTGTACTTAGTTTCCATAGCGGTCCACGGCTATGTTCCGCACGTGCACTTAGCTTCCATAGCGGTCCACGGCTAAGTTTCGCACGTGTACTAAGCTTCCATAGAGGTCCACGGCTAAGTATCGCACGTGTACTTAGCTTCCATAGAGGTCCACGGCTATGTTTCGCACGTGTACTTAGCTTCCATAGAGGTCCACGGCTAAGTATCGCACGTGTACTCGGCTTCCATAGCGGTCCACGGCTATGTTCCGCACGTGTACTTGGCTTCCATAGCGGTCCACGGCTATGTTCCGCACGTGTACTTAGCTTCCATAGAGGTCCACGGCTAAGTATCGCACGTGTACTTAGCTTCCATAGAGGTCCACGGCTATGTTCCGCACGTGTACTTAGCTTCCATAGCGGTCCACGGCTATGTTCCGCACGTGTACTTAGCTTCCATAGAGGTGCACGGCTATGTTCCGCACGTGTACTTAGCTTCCATAGAGGTCCACGGCTAAGTTTCGCACGAGTACTTAGCTGCCTTAGAGGTCTACAGCTAAGACCATAGCGGTCCACGGCTATGTTCCGCACGTATACTTAGCTTCCATAGCGGTCCACGGCTATGTTCCGCACGTGCACTTAGCTTTCATAGAGGTCCACGGCTATGTTCCGCACGTGTACTAAGCTTCCATAGAGGTCCACGGCTAAGTATCGCACGTGTACTTGGCTTCCATAGAGGTTCACGGCTAAGTATCGCACGTGCACTTAGCTTCCATAAAGGTCCACGGCTATGTTCCGCACGTGTACTTAGCTTCTATAGAGGTCCACGGCTATGTTCCGCACGTGTACTTAGGTTCCATAGAGGTCCACGGCTAAGTTTCGCACGAGTACTTAGCTGCCTTAGAGGTCTACAGCTAAGACCATAGCGGTCCACGGCTATGTTCCGCACGTATACTTAGCTTCCATAGCGGTCCACGGCTATGTTCCGCACGTGCACTTAGCTTCCATAGAGGTCCACGGCTATGTTCCGCACGTGTACTAAGCCTTCATAGAGGTCCACGGCTAAGTATCGCACGTGTACTTGGCTTCCATAGAGATCCACGGCTAAGTATCGCACGTGCACTTAGCTTCCATAAAGGTCCACGGCTATGTTCCGCACGTGTACTAAGCTTCCATAGAGGTCCACGGCTAAGTTTCGCACGTGTACTTAGCTTCCATAGAGGTCCACTGCTAAGTTTCGCACGTGTACTTAGCTTCCATAGAGGTCCACGGCTAAGTATCGCACGTGTACTTGGCTTCCATAGCGGTCCACGGCTATGTTCCGCACGTGTACTTAGCTTCCATAGCGGTCCACGGCTATGTTCCGCACGTGTACTTAGCTTCCATAGAGGTCCACGGCTAAGTATCGCACGTGTACTTAGCTTCCATAGAGGTCCACGGCTAAGTTTCGCACGTGTACTTAGCTTCCATAGAGGTCCACGGCTAAGTTTCGCACGTGTACTTAGCTTCCATAGAGGTCCACGGCTAAGTTTCGCACGTGTACTAAGCTTCCATAGAGGTCCACGGCTAAGTATCGCACGTGTACCTAGCTTCCATAGCGGTCCACGGCTATGTTCCGCACGTGCACTTAGCTTCCATAGGGGTCCACGGCTATGTTCCGCACGTGCACTTAGCTTCCATAGAGGTCCACGGCTAAGTATCGCACGTGTACTTGGCTTCCATAGAGGTCCACGGCTAAGTATCGCACGTGTACTTAGCTTCCATAGCGGTCCACGGCTATGTTCCGCACGTGTACTTAGCTTCCATAGAGGTCCACGGCTAAGTATCGCACGTGTACTTAGCTTCCATAGAGGTCCACGGCTAAGTATCGCACGTGTACTTGGCTTCCATAGCGGTCCACGGCTATGTTCCGTACGTGTACTTAGCTTCCATAGCGGTCCACGGCTATGTTCCGCACGTGTACTTAGCTTCCATAGAGGTCCACGGCTAAGTATCGCACGTGTGCTTAGCTTCCATAGAGGTCCACGGCTAAGTTTCGCACGTGTACTTAGCTTCCATAGAGGTCCACGGCTAAGTTTCGCACGTGTACTTAGCTTCCATAGAGGTCCACGGCTAAGTTTCGCACGTGTACTAAGCTTCTATAGAGGTCCACGGCTAAGTATCGCACGTGTACTTAGCTTCCATAGAGGTTCACGGCTATGTTCCGCACGTGTACTTAGCTTCCATAGAGGTCCACGGCTAAGTATCGCACGTGTGCTTAGCTTCCATAGAGGTCCACGGCTAAGTATCGCACGTGTACTTAGCTTCCATAGAGGTCCACGGCTAAGTTTCGCACGTGTACTTAGCTTCCATAGAGGTCCGCGGCTAAGTTCGCACACGTACTAAGCTTCTTTAGAGGTCCACGGCTAAGTTTCGCACGTGTACTAAGCTTCCATAGAGGTCCACGGCTATGTTTCGCACGTCTACTTAGCTTCCATAGAGGTCCACGGCTAAGTTTCGCACGTGTACTTGGCTTCCATAGCGGTCCACGGCTATGTTCCGCACGTGTACTTAGCTTCCATAGCGGTCCACGGCTATGTTCCGCACGTGTACTTAGCTTCCATAGAGGTCCACGGCTAAGTATCGCACGTGTACTTAGCTTCCATAGAGGTCCACGGCTAAGTTTCGCACGTGTACTTAGCTTCCATAGAGGTCCACGGCTAAGTATCGCACGTGTACTTGGCTTCCATAGCGGTCCACGGCTATGTTCCGCACGTGTACTTAGCTTCCATAGCGGTCCACGGCTAGGTTTCGCACGTGTACTTAGCTTCCATAGAGGTCCACGGCTAAGTTTCGCACGTGTACTTAGCTTCCATAGCGGTCCACGGCTATGTTCCGCACGTGTACTTAGCTTCCATAGCGGTCCACGGCTATGTTCCGCACGTGTACTTAGCTTCCATAGAGGTCCACGGCTATGTTCCGCACGTGTACTTAGCTTCCATAGAGGTCCACGGCTAAGTTTCGCACGAGTACTTAGCTGCCTTAGAGGTCTACAGCTAAGACCATAGCGGTCCACGGCTATGTTCCGCACGTATACTTAGCTTCCATAGCGGTCCACGACTATGTTCCGCACGTGCACTTAGCTTCCATAGAGGTCCACGGCTATGTTCCGCACGTGTACTTAGCTTCCATAGCGGTCCACGGCTAGGTTCCGCACGTGTACTTAGCTTCCATAGAGGTCCACGGCTAAGTTTCGCACGTGTATTTAGCTTCCATAGAGGTCCACGGCTATGTTCCGCACGTGTACTTAGCTTCCATAGCGGTCCACGGCTATGTTCCGCACGTGTACTTAGCTTCCATAGCGGTCCACGGCTATGTTCCGCACGTGTACTTAGCTTCCATAGAGGTCCACGGCTATGTTCCGCACGTGTACTTAGCTTCCATAGAGGTCCACGGCTAAGTTTCGCACGAGTACTTAGCTGCCTTAGAGGTCTACAGCTAAGACCATAGCGGTCCACGGCTATGTTCCGCACGTATACTTAGCTTCCATAGCGGTCCACGACTATGTTCCGCACGTGCACTTAGCTTCCATAGAGGTCCACGGCTATGTTCCGCACGTGTACTAAGCTTCCATAGAGGTCCACGGCTAAGTATCGCACGTGTACTTAGCTTCCATAGCGGTCCACGGCTAAGTTCGCACATGTACTTAGCTTCCATAGAGGTACACGGCTAAGTTCGCACATGTACTTAGCTTCCATAGCGGTCCACGGCTGAGTTTCGCACGTATACTTAGCTTCCATAGAGGTCCACGGCTATGTTCCGCACGTGTACTTAGCTTCCATAGCGGTCCACGGCTATGTTCCGCACGTGCACTTAGCTTCCATAGAGGTCCACGGCTAAGTTCGCACATGTACTTAGCTTCCATAGCGGTCCACGGCTGAGTTTCGCACGTATACTTAGCTTCCATAGCGGTCCACGGCTATGTTCCGCACGTGCACTTAGCTTCCATAGAGGTCCACGGCTATGTTCCGCCCGTGTACTAAGCTTCCATAGAGATCCGCGGCTAAGTATCGCACGTGCACTTAGCTTCCATAAAGGTCCACGGCTATGTTCCGCACGTGTACTTAGCTTCCATAGAGGTCCACGGCTAAGTTTCGCACGTGTATTTAGCTTCCATAGAGGTCCACGGCTATGTTCCGCACGTGTACTTAGCTTCCATAGCGGTCCACGGCTATGTTCCGCACGTGCACTTAGCTTCCATAGCGGTCCACGGCTATGTTCCGCACGTGTACTTAGTTTCCATAGCGGTCCACGGCTAAGTTTCGCACGTGTACTAAGCTTCCATAGAGGTCCACGGCTAAGTATCGCACATGCACTTAGCTTCCATAGCGGTCCACGGCTAAGTTCGCACATGTACTTAGCTTCCATAGAGGTACACGGCTAAGTTCGCACATGTACTTAGCTTCCATAGCGGTCCACGGCTGAGTTTCGCACGTATACTTAGCTTCCATAGAGGTCCACGGCTATGTTCCGCACGTGTACTTAGCTTCCATAGCGGTCCACGGCTATGTTCCGCACGTGCACTTAGCTTCCATAGAGGTCCACGGCTAAGTTCGCACATGTACTTAGCTTCCATAGCGGTCCACGGCTATGTTCGCACATGTACTTAGCTTCCATAGCGGTCCACGGCTGAGTTTCGCACGTATACTTAGCTTCCATAGCGGTCCACGGCTATGTTCCGCACGTGTACTTAGCTTCCATAGCGGTCCACGGCTGAGTTTCGCACGTATACTTAGCTTCCATAGCGGTCCACGGCTATGTTCGCACATGTACTTAGCTTCCATAGCGGTCCACGGCTGAGTTTCGCACGTATACTTAGCTTCCATAGCGGTCCACGGCTATGTTCGCACATGTACTTAGCTTCCATAGCGGTCCACGGCTGAGTTTCGCACGTATACTTAGCTTCCATAGCGGTCCACGGCTATGTTCCGCACGTGCACTTAGCTTCCATAGAGGTCCACGGCTATGTTCCGCCCGTGTACTAAGCTTCCATAGAGATCCGCGGCTAAGTATCGCACGTGCACTTAGCTTCCATAAAGGTCCACGGCTATGTTCTGCACGTGTACTTAGCTACCATAGAGGTCCACGGCTAAGTTTCGCACGTGTATGTAGCTTCCATAGAGGTCCACGGCTATGTTCCGCACGTGTACTTAGCTTCCATAGCGGTCCACGGCTATGTTCTGCACGTGCACTTAGCTTCCATAGCGGTCCACGGCTATGTTCCTCACGTGTACTTAGTTTCCATAGCGGTCCACGGCTATGTTCCGCACGTGCACTTAGCTTCCATAGCGGTCCACGGCTAAGTTTCGCACGTGTACTAAGCTTCCATAGAGGTCCACGGCTAAGTATCGCACGTGTACTTAGCTTCCATAGAGGTCCACGGCTATGTTTCGCACGTGTACTTAGCTTCCATAGAGGTCCACGGCTAAGTATTGCACGTGTACTTGGCTTCCATAGCGGTCCACGGCTATGTTCCGCACGTGTACTTGGCTTCCATAGCGGTCCACGGCTATGTTCCGCACGTGTACTTAGCTTCCATAGAGGTCCACGGCTAAGTATTGCACGTGTACTTAGCTTCCATAGAGGTCCACGGCTATGTTCCGCACGTGTACTTAGCTTCCATAGCGGTCCACGGCTATGTTCCGCACGTGTACTTAGCTTCCATAGAGGTCCACGGCTATGTTCCGCACGTGTACTTAGCTTCCATAGAGGTCCACGGCTAAGTTTCGCACGAGTACTTAGCTGCCTTAGAGGTCTACAGCTAAGACCATAGCGGTCCACGGCTATGTTCCGCACGTATACTTAGCTTCCATAGCGGTCCACGACTATGTTCCGCACGTGCACTTAGCTTCCATAGAGGTCCACGGCTATGTTCCGCACGTGTACTAAGCTTCCATAGAGGTCCACGGCTAAGTATCGCACGTGTACTTAGCTTCCATAGAGGTCCACGGCTATGTTTCGCATGTGTACTTAGCTTCCATAGAGGTCCACGGCTAAGTATCGCACGTGTACTTGGCTTCCATAGCGGTCCACGGCTATGTTCCGCACGTGTACTTGGCTTCCATAGCGGTCCACGGCTATGTTCCGCACGTGTACTTAGCTTCCATAGAGGTCCACGGCTAAGTATCGCACGTGTACTTAGCTTCCATAGAGGTCCACGGCTATGTTCCGCACGTGTACTTAGCTTCCATAGCGGTCCACGGCTATGTTCCGCACGTGTACTTAGCTTCCATAGAGGTCCACGGCTATGTTCCGCACGTGTACTTAGCTTCCATAGAGGTCCACGGCTAAGTTTCGCACGAGTACTTAGCTGCCTTAGAGGTCTACAGCTAAGACCATAGCGGTCCACGGCTATGTTCCGCACGTGCACTTAGCTTCCATAGAGGTCCACGGCTATGTTCCGCACGTGTACTAAGCTTCCATAGAGGTCCACGGCTAAGTATCGCACGTGTACTTGGCTTCCATAGAGGTCCACGGCTAAGTATCGCACGTGCACTTAGCTTCCATAAAGGTCCACGGCTATGTTCCGCACGTGTACTTAGCTTCCATAGAGGTCCACGGCTATGTTCCGCACGTGTACTTAGCTTCCATAGAGGTCCACGGCTATGTTCCGCACGTGCACTTAGCTTCCATAGAGGTCCACGGCTATGTTCCGCACGTGCACTTAGCTTCTATAGCGGTCCACGGCTATGTTCCGCACGTGCACTTAGCTTCCATAGCGGTCCACGGCTATGTTCCGCACGTGCACTTAGCTTCCATAGCGGTCCACGGCTATGTTCCGCACGTGTACTTAGCTTCCATAGAGGTCCACGGCTATGTTCCGCACGTGTACTTAGCTTCCATAGAGGTCCACGGCTAAGTTTCGCACGAGTACTTAGCTGCCTTAGAGGTCTACAGCTAAGACCATAGCGGTCCACGGCTATGTTCCGCACGTGCACTTAGCTTCCATAGAGGTCCACGGCTATGTTCCGCACGTGTACTAAGCTTCCATAGAGGTCCACGGCTAAGTATCGCACGTGTACTTGGCTTCCATAGAGGTCCACGGCTAAGTATCGCACGTGCACTTAGCCTCCATAAAGGTCCACGGCTATGTTCCGCACGTGTACTTAGCTTCCATAGCGGTCCACGGCTATGTTCCGCACGTTTACTTAGCTTCCATAGAGGTCCACGGCTATGTTCCGCACGTGCACTTAGCTTCCATAGAGGTCCACGGCTATGTTCCGCACGTGCACTTAGCTTCCATAGCGGTCCACGGCTATGTTCCGCACGTGCACTTAGCTTCCATAGCGGTCCACGGCTATGTTCCGCACGTGTACTTAGCTTTCATAGCGGTCCACGGCTAAGTTTCGCACGTGTACTTAGCTTCCATAGAGGTCCACGGCTAAGTATCGCACGTGCACTTAGCTTCCATAGCGGTCCACGGCTATGTTCCGCACGTGCACTTAGCTTCCATAGAGGTCCACGGCTAAGTATCGCACGTGCACTTAGCTTCCATAGCGGTCCACGGCTATGTTCCGCACGTGCACTTAGCTTCCATAGCGGTCCACGGCTAAGTTTCGCACGTGTACTAAGCTTCCATAGAGGTCCACGGCTAAGTATCGCACGTGTACTTAGATTCCATATCGGTCCACGGCTATGTTCCGCACGTGTACTTAGCTTCCATAGAGGTCCACGGCTATGTTCCGCACGTGTACTTAGCTTCCATAGAGGTCCACGGCTATGTTCCGCACGTGCACTTAGCTTCCATAGAGGTCCACGGCTATGTTCCGCACGTGCACTTAGCTTCCATAGCGGTCCACGGCTATGTTCCGCACGTGCACTTAGCTTCCATAGCGGTCCACGGCTATGTTCCGCACGTGCACTTAGCTTCCATAGCGGTCCACGGCTATGTTCCGCACGTGTACTTAGCTTCCATAGCGGTCCACGGCTATGTTCCGCACGTTTACTTAGCTTCCATAGAGGTCCACGGCTATGTTCCGCACGTGCACTTAGCTTCCATAGAGGTCCACGGCTATGTTCCGCACGTGCACTTAGCTTCCATAGCGGTCCACGGCTATGTTCCGCACGTGCACTTAGCTTCCATAGCGGTCCACGGCTATGTTCCGCACGTGTACTTAGCTTTCATAGCGGTCCACGGCTAAGTTTCGCACGTGTACTTAGCTTCCATAGAGGTCCACGGCTAAGTATCGCACGTGCACTTAGCTTCCATAGCGGTCCACGGCTATGTTCCGCACGTGCACTTAGCTTCCATAGCGGTCCACGGCTAAGTTTCGCACGTGTACTAAGCTTCCATAGAGGTCCACGGCTAAGTATCGCACGTGTACTTAGCTTCCATAGCGGTCCACGGCTAAGTTCCGCACGTGTACTTAGCTTCCATAGAGGTCCACGGCTATGTTCCGCAAGTGCACTTAGCTTCCATAGCGGTCCACGGCTATGTTCCGCACGTGTACTTAGCTTCCATAGCGGTCCACGGCTATGTTCCGCACGTTTACTTAGCTTCCATAGAGGTCCACGGCTATGTTCCGCACGTGCACTTAGCTTCCATAGAGGTCCACGGCTATGTTCCGCACGTGCACTTAGCTTCCATAGCGGTCCACGGCTATGTTCCGCACGTGCACTTAGCTTCCATAGCGGTCCACGGCTATGTTCCGCACGTGTACTTAGCTTTCATAGCGGTCCACGGCTAAGTTTCGCACGTGTACTTAGCTCCCATAGAGGTCCACGGCTAAGTATCGCACGTGCACTTAGCTTCCATAGCAGTCCACGGCTATGTTCCGCACGTGTACTTAGCTTCCATAGCGGTCCATGGCTATGTTCCGCACGTGCACTTAGCTTCCATAGCGGTCCACGGCTAAGTATCGCACGTGTACTTAGCTTTCATAGAGGTCCACGGCTAAGTATCGCACGTGTACTTAGCTTCCATAGAGGTCCACGGCTATGTTCCGCACGTGTACTTAGCTTCCATAGCGGTCCACGGCTATGTTCCGCACGTGTACTTAGCTTCCATAGCGGTCCACGGCTATGTTCCGCACGTGTACTTAGCTTTCATAGCGGTCCACGGCTATGTTCCGCACGTGCACTTAGCTTCCATAAAGGTCCACGTCTAAGTATCGCACGTGTACTTGGCTTCCATAGCGGTCCACGGCTATGTTCCGCACGTGTACTTAGCTTCCATAGCGGTCCACGGCTAAGTTCCGCACGTGTACTTAGCTTCCATAAAGGTCCACGGCTATGTTTCGCACGTGTACTTAGCTTCCATAGCGGTCCACGGCTAAGTTTCGCACGTGTACTTAGCTTCATTCGAGGTCCACGGCTAAGTTTCGCACGTGTACTAAGCTTCCATAGAGGTCCACGGCTAAGTATCGTACGTGCACTTAGCTTCCATAGCGGTCCACGGCTAAGTTCGCACATGTACTTAGCTTCCATAGAGGTACACGGCTAAGTTCGCACATGTACTTAGCTTCCATAGCGGTCCACGGCTGAGTTTCGCACGTATACTTAGCTTCCATAGAGGTCCACGGCTATGTTCCGCACGTGTACTTAGCTTCCATAGCGGTCCACGGCTATGTTTCGCACGTGCACTTAGCTTCCATAGAGGTCCACGGCTAAGTTCGCACATGTACTTAGCTTCCATAGCGGTCCACGGCTATGTTCCGCACGTGCACTTAGCTTCCATAGAGGTCCACGGCTAACTTCGCACATGTACTTAGCTTCCATAGAGGTACACGGCTAAGTTCGCACATGTACTTAGCTTCCATAGCGGTCCACGGCTGAGTTTCGCACGTATACTTAGCTTCCATAGCGGTCCACGGCTATGTTCCGCACGTGCACTTAGCTTCCATAGAGGTCCACGGCTATGTTCCGCCCGTGTACTAAGCTTCCATAGAGATCCGCGGCTAAGTATCGCACGTGCACTTAGCTTCCATAAAGGTCCACGGCTATGTTCCGCACGTGTACTTAGCTTCCATAGAGGTCCACGGCTAAGTTTCGCACGTGTATTAAGCTTCCATAGAGGTCCACGGCTATGTTCCGCACGTGTACTTAGCTTCCATAGCGGTCCACGGCTATGTTCCGCACGTGCACTTAGCTTCCATAGCGGTCCACGGCTATGTTCCGCACGTGTACTTAGTTTCCATAGCGGTCCACGGCTATGTTCCGCACGTGCACTTAGCTTCCATAGCGGTCCACGGCTAAGTTTCGCACGTGTACTAAGCTTCCATAGAGGTCCACGGCTAAGTATCGCACGTGTACTTAGCTTCCATAGAGGTCCACGGCTATGTTTCGCACGTGTACTTAGCTTCCATAGAGGTCCACGGCTAAGTATCGCACGTGTACTTGGCTTCCATAGCGGTCCACGGCTATGTTCCGCACGTGTACTTGGCTTCCATAGCGGTCCACGGCTATGTTCCGCACGTGTACTTAGCTTCCATAGAGGTCCACGGCTATGTTCCGCACGTGCACTTAGCTTCCATAGCGGTCCACGGCTAAGTATCGCACGTGTACTTAGCTTCCATAGAGGTCCACGGCTAAGTATCGACGTGTACTTAGCTTCCATAGAGGTCCACGGCTATGTTCCGCACGTGTACTTAGCTTCCATAGCGGTCCACGGCTATGTTCCGCACGTGTACTTAGCTTCCATAGCGGTCCACGGCTATGTTCCGCACGTGTACTTAGCTTTCATAGCGGTCCACGGCTATGTTCCGCACGTGCACTTAGCTTCCATAAAGGTCCACGGCTAAGTGTCGCACGTATACTTGGCTTCCATAGCGGTCCACTGCTATGTTCCGCACGTGTACTTAGCTTCCATAGCGGTCCACGGCTAAGTTCCGCACGTGTACTTAGCTTCCATAAAGGTCCACGGCTATGTTTCGCACGTGTACTTAGCTTCCATAGCGGTCCACGGCTAAGTTTCGCACGTGTACTTAGCTTCCATCGAGGTCCACGGCTAAGTTTCGCACGTGTACTAAGCTTCCATAGAGGTCCACGGCTAAGTATCGCACGTGCACTTAGCTTCCATAGCGGTCCACGGCTAAGTTCGCACATGTACTTAGCTTCCATAGAGGTACACGGCTAAGTTCGCACATGTACTTAGCTTCCATAGCGGTCCACGGCTGAGTTTCGCACGTATACTTAGCTTCCATAGAGGTCCACGGCTATGTTCCGCACGTGTACTTAGCTTCCATAGCGGTCCACGGCTATGTTCCGCACGTGCACTTAGCTTCCATAGAGGTCCACGGCTAAGTTCGCACATGTACTTAGCTTCCATAGCGGTCCACGGCTATGTTCCGCACGTGCACTTAGCTTCCATAGAGGTCCACGGCTAAGTTCGCACATGTACTTAGCTTCCATAGAGGTACACGGCTAAGTTCGCACATGTACTTAGCTTCCATAGCGGTCCACGGCTGAGTTTTGCACGTATACTTAGCTTCCATAGCGGTCCACGGCTATGTTCCGCACGTGCACTTAGCTTCCATAGAGGTCCACGGCTATGTTCCGCCCGTGTACTAAGCTTCCATAGAGATCCGCGGCTAAGTATCGCACGTGCACTTAGCTTCCATAAAGGTCCACGGCTATGTTCCGCACGTGTACTTAGCTTCCATAGAGGTCCACGGCTAAGTTTCGCACGTGTATTTAGCTTCCATAGAGGTCCACGGCTATGTTCCGCACGTGTACTTAGCTTCCATAGCGGTCCACGGCTATGTTCCGCACGTGCACTTAGCTTCCATAGCGGTCCACGGCTATGTTCCGCACGTGTACTTAGTTTCCATAGCGGTCCACGGCTATGTTCCGCACGTGCACTTAGCTTCCATAGCGGTCCACGGCTAAGTTTCGCACGTGTACTAAGCTTCCATAGAGGTCCACGGCTAAGTATCGCACGTGTACTTAGCTTCCATAGAGGTCCACGGCTATGTTTCGCACGTGTACTTAGCTTCCATAGAGGTCCACGGCTAAGTATCGCACGTGTACTCGGCTTCCATAGCGGTCCACGGCTATGTTCCGCACGTGTACTTGGCTTCCATAGCGGTCCACGGCTATGTTCCGCACGTGTACTTAGCTTCCATAGAGGTCCACGGCTAAGTATCGCACGTGTACTTAGCTTCCATAGAGGTCCACGGCTATGTTCCGCACGTGTACTTAGCTTCCATAGCGGTCCACGGCTATGTTCCGCACGTGTACTTAGCTTCCATAGAGGTGCACGGCTATGTTCCGCACGTGTACTTAGCTTCCATAGAGGTCCACGGCTAAGTTTCGCACGAGTACTTAGCTGCCTTAGAGGTCTACAGCTAAGACCATAGCGGTCCACGGCTATGTTCCGCACGTATACTTAGCTTCCATAGCGGTCCACGGCTATGTTCCGCACGTGCACTTAGCTTTCATAGAGGTCCACGGCTATGTTCCGCACGTGTACTAAGCTTCCATAGAGGTCCACGGCTAAGTATCGCACGTGTACTTGGCTTCCATAGAGGTTCACGGCTAAGTATCGCACGTGCACTTAGCTTCCATAAAGGTCCACGGCTATGTTCCGCACGTGTACTTAGCTTCTATAGAGGTCCACGGCTATGTTCCGCACGTGTACTTAGCTTCCATAGAGGTCCACGGCTAAGTTTCGCACCAGTACTTAGCTGCCTTAGAGGTCTACAGCTAAGACCATAGCGGTCCACGGCTATGTTCCGCACGTATACTTAGCTTCCATAGCGGTCCACGGCTATGTTCCGCACGTGCACTTAGCTTCCATAGAGGTCCACGGCTATGTTCCGCACGTGTACTAAGCCTTCATAGAGGTCCACGGCTAAGTATCGCACGTGTACTTGGCTTCCATAGAGGTCCACGGCTAAGTATCGCACGTGCACTTAGCTTCCATAAAGGTCCACGGCTATGTTCCGCACGTGTACTAAGCTTCCATAGAGGTCCACGGCTAAGTTTCGCACGTGTACTTAGCTTCCATAGAGGTCCACTGCTAAGTTTCGCACGTGTACTTAGCTTCCATAGAGGTCCACGGCTAAGTTCGCACATGTACTTAGCTTCCATAGCGGTCCACGGCTATGTTCCGCACGTGCACTTAGCTTCCATAGAGGTCCACGGCTAAGTTCGCACATGTACTTAGCTTCCATAGAGGTACACGGCTAAGTTCGCACATGTACTTAGCTTCCATAGCGGTCCACGGCTGAGTTTCGCACGTATACTTAGCTTCCATAGCGGTCCACGGCTATGTTCCGCACGTGCACTTAGCTTCCATAGAGGTCCACGGCTATGTTCCGCCCGTGTACTAAGCTTCCATAGAGATCCGCGGCTAAGTATCGCACGTGCACTTAGCTTCCATAAAGGTCCACGGCTATGTTCCGCACGTGTACTTAGCTTCCATAGAGGTCCACGGCTAAGTTTCGCACGTGTATTTAGCTTCCATAGAGGTCCACGGCTATGTTCCGCACGTGTACTTAGCTTCCATAGCGGTCCACGGCTATGTTCCGCACGTGCACTTAGCTTCCATAGCGGTCCACGGCTATGTTCCGCACGTGTACTTAGTTCCCATAGCGGTCCACGGCTATGTTCCGCACGTGCACTTAGCTTCCATAGCGGTCCACGGCTAAGTTTCGCACGTGTACTAAGCTTCCATAGAGGTCCACGGCTAAGTATCGCACGTGTACTTAGCTTCCATAGAGGTCCACGGCTATGTTTCGCACGTGTACTTAGCTTCCATAGAGGTCCACGGCTAAGTATCGCACGTGTACTCGGCTTCCATAGCGGTCCACGGCTATGTTCCGCACGTGTACTTGGCTTCCATAGCGGTCCACGGCTATGTTCCGCACGTGTACTTAGCTTCCATAGAGGTCCACGGCTAAGTATCGCACGTGTACTTAGCTTCCATAGAGGTCCACGGCTATGTTCCGCACGTGTACTTAGCTTCCATAGCGGTCCACGGCTATGTTCCGCACGTGTACTTAGCTTCCATAGAGGTGCACGGCTATGTTCCGCACGTGTACTTAGCTTCCATAGAGGTCCACGGCTAAGTTTCGCACGAGTACTTAGCTGCCTTAGAGGTCTACAGCTAAGACCATAGCGGTCCACGGCTATGTTCCGCACGTATACTTAGCTTCCATAGCGGTCCACGGCTATGTTCCGCACGTGCACTTAGCTTTCATAGAGGTCCACGGCTATGTTCCGCACGTGTACTAAGCTTCCATAGAGGTCCACGGCTAAGTATCGCACGTGTACTTGGCTTCCATAGAGGTTCACGGCTAAGTATCGCACGTGCACTTAGCTTCCATAAAGGTCCACGGCTATGTTCCGCACGTGTACTTAGCTTCTATAGAGGTCCACGGCTATGTTCCGCACGTGTACTTAGCTTCCATAGAGGTCCACGGCTAAGTTTCGCACGAGTACTTAGCTGCCTTAGAGGTCTACAGCTAAGACCATAGCGGTCCACGGCTATGTTCCGCACGTATACTTAGCTTCCATAGCGGTCCACGGCTATGTTCCGCACGTGCACTTAGCTTCCATAGAGGTCCACGGCTATGTTCCGCACGTGTACTAAGCCTTCATAGAGGTCCACGGCTAAGTATCGCACGTGTACTTGGCTTCCATAGAGGTCCACGGCTAAGTATCGCACGTGCACTTAGCTTCCATAAAGGTCCACGGCTATGTTCCGCACGTGTACTAAGCTTCCATAGAGGTCCACGGCTAAGTTTCGCACGTGTACTTAGCTTCCATAGAGGTCCACTGCTAAGTTTCGCACGTGTACTTAGCTTCCATAGAGGTCCACGGCTAAGTATCGCACGTGTACTTGGCTTCCATAGCGGTCCACGGCTATGTTCCGCACGTGTACTTAGCTTCCATAGCGGTCCACGGCTATGTTCCGCACGTGTACTTAGCTTCCATAGAGGTCCACGGCTAAGTATCGCACGTGTACTTAGCTTCCATAGAGGTCCACGGCTAAGTTTCGCACGTGTACTTAGCTTCCATAGAGGTCCACGGCTAAGTTTCGCACGTGTACTTAGCTTCCATAGAGGTCCACGGCTAAGTTTCGCACGTGTACTAAGCTTCCATAGAGGTCCACGGCTAAGTATCGCACGTGTACTTAGCTTCCATAGCGGTCCACGGCTATAAAGATAAAAGATAAAGATAAAGATAAAGATAATTTATTTGTTCAAAACATGAGTATACACAACACATGGCATGCAAGATGTTACATCAATAATTATAGCAGACAGTCATGTTTTGCCTGAATGGCGTACAAATAAGAGAAGCAGGACGCTAGACCGCATCAATTAATTTTAAAATTGCCCATTATACGCATTTATAATTAATCATTTAAATTAGAGCATTACTAGAAGTTAGACGGTACAATAAAATAATGTCATAAGCTCATCATAATAATACAATAGAAATAAAATAAAAAATCAAATGTCAAATCAGGTATTATTAAAATTAGGATGTCACTATACAAGTCAAATTAAATTGTCAGATAAGAATTCGTCTGTGCTATAGTAAGCTTTCTCTAATAAAAGGCCTTTTAATTTATTTTTTAATTTGTCGGTACTGTATTCCCTCCAATGTTTTGGCAACTTATTGAACATAATTGGCGCCATACAGAATATACTTTTCCGCATTAGTGTCGTCTTGGATCTCGGAATACATAGCTTAGTGTTGTCGCGTCTATTTCGAACAACTTTATCTGACACTAAGGGGAATAAGTGTGGGTTCGATTTGACGAACATAATGGTCTCCAAAATGTACATTGACGGAAGCGTTAATATTTTGTATTCTTTAAAAAATGGTTTGCAGCTCTCAGTAACATGAAGTCCAAACATAGCCCTCAGGCATCTCTTTTGTGTTTTGAAGATCATACCCTTATTTACTGAATTTCCCCAAAAAATGAGTCCATATCTCAAGTTAGAGGACACTAAGCCGTGATAAGCCGTTAGCAACGCATTAACATTTAAGATGGGGGCTAATTTATACAATGCATATGCGGAATTACTAATTTTCTTGCTTAATGCTTCCGTATGCGCTTTCCAATCTAATTTGCCGTCAATAGTTATTCCAAGAAATTTAGTCATATTCACTTTATCTATGTTGGTGTTACAATAATGGACATTTACATTTGGTATGGATGATCTTTGGGCAAAATGCAGAATATTGGTTTTCCCAAGGTTTATCTTAAGATTGTTGTTTTCCAACCATTTTACCATTGATTCTATAGAATTATTAATGTCAGATTCGTATGTGTCTCTATTCTTGCAAGCTATTGTAATGGTACTGTCGTCGGCAAAGAGTGTCATTGGGTGATCGATACTTTTGGGTAAGTCATTAATATATAATATAAAAAATAGCGGGCCCACGACAGTACCTTGGGGCACGCCAAATTTAACTACACGTTCCCTTGATCTGTACATAATTTCCTGTTTACTGTTTTTATTTACAGCTGAAATTTCTGTAAATTGTTCTCTGTTGCTTAAGTATGATCTAATAAGGTTTGAGACATTACCTCTTATGCCGTATGCTTCTAATTTTTCAATCAATATGTCGTGCCGGACATGGTCGAAAGCCTGCGTCATGTCACAGAAGATCGTACATACAGGTGTGTTAGAATCTACGTTTTGCATGACATAATATAAAAAATCGTAAATTGCCAAGTTGATAGTTTTACCATTTCTGAACCCTTTCTGTTCATTAGCGAGAATGTTGTCTTTTTCGAGGTAAGAATACAGTTGTTTACATAAATACTTTTCAAATACTTTGGAAATTACACTTATGAGGGATATTGGCCTATAAAATTGCATAAGCTCTCTATTTTCTTTTTTGAATAGTGGCTTAATGATTGATATTTTCAGTGCATCGGGAAAAACACCTGTCTCGATGCACAGATTAATTATATAGCTAAGATGTGGTGATATTTCTCCCGCTACAGATTTTAAGACTTTAGTTGATAGGCCATCATGTCCCACACTATTTGTATTCTTCAATTGATTTATAGTTTTAAACACATCGATTGGCAGACATGGTGCGAGAAAAAAGGAATCTTTTCTTTTAGGTATCAGGGATGCTGCATTATTCCCAGATCCTGCTATAGGATTGATTTTGTCAATGAAGTAATTATTAAAAGCATCTGCAATAGCCTTTGGGTCAGTGATGACGTCATTTTGTACACAAATCTTGTCAATACAATTTTTTGGAACGTTGAATTTAGAGTTGTTTATAATTTTCCAAGTAGTTTTTGATTTGTTATCTGACGTATTTATAGCATAATTGTTCTGTGCCTTTTGAGTAAGTCTTACAATTTTTTTAAATACTTTTGAATAACAAGTTAGTTTTCTCTTGTTCGTCTCATTTGGTTTAAATCTATATTGCCATAAAAGTTGTCTTTTCTTTTTACTACAGAGTTTTACACCACGTGAAACCCATTTTGGTTTTCGTATCGTGCTAATTCGAACATTTTTTTCCGGAAAGCACAATTTATAGAATAATGAAAATATGTCAAAAAAGGATTTATACGCTACATTAGGATCATTAGTTTTGTAAATGTCAGAAAATGATAAGTTATCTAAGCAATTTTTAAATTTTGTCATATTTTCATTGCAGTAGTCACGTCTTAAAATCCGCCAATATTTAATCTTACATTTTTTTTGTACTGGAAATGTCATTATTTGTGCTGTATGGTCCGATAAAGCTAGTTCTAGGACTTCGACCTTACATGATTTGCGAAAGTTATGAGCAATATTATCAATACAGGTTTTACTCTTTAGGCGTGTAGGCTGATTCAAAGCTAATTTTAAATTATAGTTCAGTAATAGGCATTCAAAATCAATCGTATGGACATTCTTCTTTAACATGTCGATATTAAAATCCCCTGCAATGACAATATTATGATGGGATTTCTTAGTTAACTCTTGTAGGAGGGATTGTAATTTGTCCATACATACGTAGAAGTTTGTTATCTTGGGAACCCTATATACACAAGCCAGGACAATGTTATAGTTAGGTAACTCTATTGCGCAACATTCAAATACTCCGGGCTCTGATATGTTGGATATCTTCTTTAATTCGATAAAGTTATGTCCATTCTTTACCAAGATGCATGCTCCACCTCTCTTGCTATCTTTCCTGCAGTACGAAGCCGCTAGTTGATAGTTTGGTATAGTTAAATAAGACTCGTACCCTGTCATGATGAAGTGTTCAGTTACACACAATATATCTACACTTACACCCTTTTCTGATAACAGCTCATCTAAGCATATTGTGAGATTGTCGGATTTGTTTAATAACCCGGCAATATTCTGATGCATAACACAAACATTATTAGTCTCGAAAAAAATTTGTTATATTCTCCTGGTTTCCTGCCGTTTTTGTTTCTTCTTGGTCATCAATTGGTCGAGTCAAGTTATTTTCTTGTGTCACATTGTTTGAATCTATTGAGTCAGCGTAAAAACGTTTGATATCGAACAAAAGGTCATTTAAATCTTGAAAAATTGTTCGCATGCCAGTGTTATTGAGCTTTCCGCTACGTCTATAGAACATTTTGTAGTCATAGGTCAGGTTCATGTTTGAGTCGAGAAAGTAAGCGTGTTCGTGGGTGAGTATATCATGACATAGTAGACTATTGAAATATTCAATCTTCCCATTAAATATATTAGTGTAATTGCCACATTTATATGTCGGTGCGCAAATAATAATATTTGTATGTTGAATTTTATTTATAGATGCTCGTATACTATATATTAAATTAGGGTAGTCATTTGAGTTGATGTCTTCTTCTCCTATAAATATAATACAGAAGTCGTTCATAGTGAATGACTTCAGTTTGGTTTCTATATTGAGCATCATTTGGTCCATCGTACAGTGTGGCATTAAGTAGTGACATATCTCTGATTTGAATTGCAGAGTGGTATTTGAGATCGAAAGAATCTTGTTTTCCTTGTTATTGCTAAGAATACATATCTTACTGGTTGTTGTTGTATTTTGTTCGGATCTTGGTTCTTGTGTAGATGTTGACGAGTTTATTGAGACTGTATTTTTGGCTACAAAATAAGAATCTGTCTGTGTTTGTTTATTTATACACCCCGTTTGTGTTGAGCATTTAATCCCTTGTTTTTTGGGGTGATGGTAGGAGATTTTGATGGGCTAGCAACTATTTGTCTGTACAGTAAGTTTTTTCGAGTAAGATTTTCATTCTCCTTTTTAAGCTTGCCAATTTCTAAGCTTAATGAGTCAATTTCTCCATTTGCGCTACTGAGTTTAATGGTAAGGTCATCAATATTTTTCTTTAACTGAGTAATTAAATCAATGTCATCATCATCTGATATGTCAGGCATGCTACGTACAGTGCCATCTAGTGTGCGATTAACAAAAGTTTCATCCAAGTTGTCGGAACTTGAGTGCGCTCGTGCGCGTCTGACTGTCACATTATTGATTTCGTCCATAGTTGTTTATGTAGTACTGATATTTATCACTAGATGTCTATTACAGCGTATCACTTGTTTCGAAACTAGATGTCGCCTTACTCAATGTTGACTGTTGATCATGCGTCTATGAGACTACCGATTCAAAATGTTGAAAATTAACGATCTCAATTTGCACTTCATGTGATTAATGAGTCTTTTAATAGAACTAAGTTATTGTACCTGTAGTCTTTGGTGTTATTTCGTCGTCCAGTAGGTTTAAATCCTTTTCTTACGTCTGTGTCACTGATTTATTTGTTTTGTAAACACTGCACGAATGTTGTTTATTTTGTCACTTTACAATTGAGTTTTTCGAAGATAACACTGTTTAGCGTCAATAGGCACTTTCTGGACACATATATACTAAAAATTCATCAATTAATGCACATTACTATTTAATTAGATTTTTCAAATACGGAGTCGATGTTTACTGTGCGCCACTAGCGCCCTCTCTCCTATGCTATGTTCCGCACGTGCACTTAGCTTCCATAGCGGTCCACGGCTATGTTCCGCACGTGCACTTAGCTTCCATAGAGGTCCACGGCTAAGTATCGCACGTGTACTTGGCTTCCATAGAGGTCCACGGCTAAGTATCGCACGTGTACTTAGCTTCCATAGCGGTCCACGGCTATGTTCCGCACGTGTACTTAGCTTCCATAGAGGTCCACGGCTAAGTATCGCACGTGTACTTAGCTTCCATAGAGGTCCACGGCTAAGTATCGCACGTGTACTTGGCTTCCATAGCGGTCCACGGCTATGTTCCGTACGTGTACTTAGCTTCCATAGCGGTCCACGGCTATGTTCCGCACGTGTACTTAGCTTCCATAGAGGTCCACGGCTAAGTATCGCACGTGTGCTTAGCTTCCATAGAGGTCCACGGCTAAGTTTCGCACGTGTACTTAGCTTCCATAGAGGTCCACGGCTAAGTTTCGCACGTGTACTTAGCTTCCATAGAGGTCCACGGCTAAGTTTCGCACGTGTACTAAGCTTCTATAGAGGTCCACGGCTAAGTATCGCACGTGTACTTAGCTTCCATAGAGGTTCACGGCTATGTTCCGCACGTGTACTTAGCTTCCATAGAGGTCCACGGCTAAGTATCGCACGTGTGCTTAGCTTCCATAGAGGTCCACGGCTAAGTATCGCACGTGTACTTAGCTTCCATAGAGGTCCACGGCTAAGTTTCGCACGTGTACTTAGCTTCCATAGAGGTCCGCGGCTAAGTTCGCACACGTACTAAGCTTCTTTAGAGGTCCACGGCTAAGTTTCGCACGTGTACTAAGCTTCCATAGAGGTCCACGGCTATGTTTCGCACGTGTACTTAGCTTCCATAGAGGTCCACGGCTAAGTTTCGCACGTGTACTTAGCTTCCATAGAGGTCCACGGCTAAGTATCGCACGTGTACTTGGCTTCCATAGCGGTCCACGGCTATGTTCCGCACGTGTACTTAGCTTCCATAGCGGTCCACGGCTATGTTCCGCACGTGTACTTAGCTTCCATAGAGGTCCACGGCTAAGTATCGCACGTGTACTTAGCTTCCATAGAGGTCCACGGCTAAGTTTCGCACGTGTACTTAGCTTCCATAGAGGTCCACGGCTAAGTATCGCACGTGTACTTGGCTTCCATAGCGGTCCACGGCTATGTTCCGCACGTGTACTTAGCTTCCATAGCGGTCCACGGCTAGGTTTCGCACGTGTACTTAGCTTCCATAGAGGTCCACGGCTAAGTTTCGCACGTGTACTTAGCTTCCATAGCGGTCCACGGCTATGTTCCGCACGTGTACTTAGCTTCCATAGCGGTCCACGGCTATGTTCCGCACGTGTACTTAGCTTCCATAGAGGTCCACGGCTATGTTCCGCACGTGTACTTAGCTTCCATAGAGGTCCACGGCTAAGTTTCGCACGAGTACTTAGCTGCCTTAGAGGTCTACAGCTAAGACCATAGCGGTCCACGGCTATGTTCCGCACGTATACTTAGCTTCCATAGCGGTCCACGACTATGTTCCGCACGTGCACTTAGCTTCCATAGAGGTCCACGGCTATGTTCCGCACGTGTACTTAGCTTCCATAGCGGTCCACGGCTAGGTTCCGCACGTGTACTTAGCTTCCATAGAGGTCCACGGCTAAGTTTCGCACGTGTATTTAGCTTCCATAGAGGTCCACGGCTATGTTCCGCACGTGTACTTAGCTTCCATAGCGGTCCACGGCTATGTTCCGCACGTGTACTTAGCTTCCATAGCGGTCCACGGCTATGTTCCGCACGTGTACTTAGCTTCCATAGAGGTCCACGGCTATGTTCCGCACGTGTACTTAGCTTCCATAGAGGTCCACGGCTAAGTTTCGCACGAGTACTTAGCTGCCTTAGAGGTCTACAGCTAAGACCATAGCGGTCCACGGCTATGTTCCGCACGTATACTTAGCTTCCATAGCGGTCCACGACTATGTTCCGCACGTGCACTTAAATTCCATAGAGGTCCACGGCTATGTTCCGCACGTGTACTAAGCTTCCATAGAGGTCCACGGCTAAGTATCGCACGTGTACTTAGCTTCCATAGCGGTCCACGGCTAAGTTCGCACATGTACTTAGCTTCCATAGAGGTACACGGCTAAGTTCGCACATGTACTTAGCTTCCATAGCGGTCCACGGCTGAGTTTCGCACGTATACTTAGCTTCCATAGAGGTCCACGGCTATGTTCCGCACGTGTACTTAGCTTCCATAGCGGTCCACGGCTATGTTCCGCACGTGCACTTAGCTTCCATAGAGGTCCACGGCTAAGTTCGCACATGTACTTAGCTTCCATAGCGGTCCACGGCTGAGTTTCGCACGTATACTTAGCTTCCATAGCGGTCCACGGCTATGTTCCGCACGTGCACTTAGCTTCCATAGAGGTCCACGGCTATGTTCCGCCCGTGTACTAAGCTTCCATAGAGATCCGCGGCTAAGTATCGCACGTGCACTTAGCTTCCATAAAGGTCCACGGCTATGTTCCGCACTTGTACTTAGCTTCCATAGAGGTCCACGGCTAAGTTTCGCACGTGTATTTAGCTTCCATAGAGGTCCACGGCTATGTTCCGCACGTGTACTTAGCTTCCATAGCGGTCCACGGCTATGTTCCGCACGTGCACTTAGCTTCCATAGCGGTCCACGGCTATGTTCCGCACGTGTACTTAGTTTCCATAGCGGTCCACGGCTAAGTTTCGCACGTGTACTAAGCTTCCATAGAGGTCCACGGCTAAGTATCGCACGTGCACTTAGCTTCCATAGCGGTCCACGGCTAAGTTCGCACATGTACTTAGCTTCCATAGAGGTACACGGCTAAGTTCGCACATGTACTTAGCTTCCATAGCGGTCCACGGCTGAGTTTCGCACGTATACTTAGCTTCCATAGAGGTCCACGGCTATGTTCCGCACGTGTACTTAGCTTCCATAGCGGTCCACGGCTATGTTCCGCACGTGCACTTAGCTTCCATAGAGGTCCACGGCTAAGTTCGCACATGTACTTAGCTTCCATAGCGGTCCACGGCTATGTTCGCACATGTACTTAGCTTCCATAGCGGTCCACGGCTGAGTTTCGCACGTATACTTAGCTTCCATAGCGGTCCACGGCTATGTTCCGCACGTGTACTTAGCTTCCATAGCGGTCCACGGCTGAGTTTCGCACGTATACTTAGCTTCCATAGCGGTCCACGGCTATGTTCGCACATGTACTTAGCTTCCATAGCGGTCCACGGCTGAGTTTCGCACGTATACTTAGCTTCCATAGCGGTCCACGGCTATGTTCGCACATGTACTTAGCTTCCATAGCGGTCCACGGCTGAGTTTCGCACGTATACTTAGCTTCCATAGCGGTCCACGGCTATGTTCCGCACGTGCACTTAGCTTCCATAGAGGTCCACGGCTATGTTCCGCCCGTGTACTAAGCTTCCATAGAGATCCGCGGCTAAGTATCGCACGTGCACTTAGCTTCCATAAAGGTCCACGGCTATGTTCTGCACGTGTACTTAGCTACCATAGAGGTCCACGGCTAAGTTTCGCACGTGTATTTAGCTTCCATAGAGGTCCACGGCTATGTTCCGCACGTGTACTTAGCTTCCATAGCGGTCCACGGCTATGTTCTGCACGTGCACTTAGCTTCCATAGCGGTCCACGGCTATGTTCCTCACGTGTACTTAGTTTCCATACCGGTCCACGGCTATGTTCCGCACGTGCACTTAGCTTCCATAGCGGTCCACGGCTAAGTTTCGCACGTGTACTAAGCTTCCATAGAGGTCCACGGCTAAGTATCGCACGTGTACTTAGCTTCCATAGAGGTCCACGGCTATGTTTCGCACGTGTACTTAGCTTCCATAGAGGTCCACGGCTAAGTATCGCACGTGTACTTGGCTTCCATAGCGGTCCACGGCTATGTTCCGCACGTGTACTTGGCTTCCATAGCGGTCCACGGCTATGTTCCGCACGTGTACTTAGCTTCCATAGAGGTCCACGGCTAAGTATTGCACGTGTACTTAGCTTCCATAGAGGTCCACGGCTATGTTCCGCACGTGTACTTAGCTTCCATAGCGGTCCACGGCTATGTTCCGCACGTGTACTTAGCTTCCATAGAGGTCCACGGCTATGTTCCGCACGTGTACTTAGCTTCCATAGAGGTCCACGGCTAAGTTTCGCACGAGTACTTAGCTGCCTTAGAGGTCTACAGCTAAGACCATAGCGGTCCACGGCTATGTTCCGCACGTATACTTAGCTTCCATAGCGGTCCACGACTATGTTTCCGCACGTGCACTTAGCTTCCATAGAGGTCCACGGCTATGTTCCGCACGTGTACTAAGCTTCCATAGAGGTCCACGGCTAAGTATCGCACGTGTACTTAGCTTCCATAGAGGTCCACGGCTATGTTTCGCATGTGTACTTAGCTTCCATAGAGGTCCACGGCTAAGTATCGCACGTGTACTTGGCTTCCATAGCGGTCCACGGCTATGTTCCGCACGTGTACTTGGCTTCCATAGCGGTCCACGGCTATGTTCCGCACGTGTACTTAGCTTCCATAGAGGTCCACGGCTAAGTATCGCACGTGTACTTAGCTTCCATAGAGGTCCACGGCTATGTTCCGCACGTGTACTTAGCTTCCATAGCGGTCCACGGCTATGTTCCGCACGTGTACTTAGCTTCCATAGAGGTCCACGGCTATGTTCCGCACGTGTACTTAGCTTCCATAGAGGTCCACGGCTAAGTTTCGCACGAGTACTTAGCTGCCTTAGAGGTCTACAGCTAAGACCATAGCGGTCCACGGCTATGTTCCGCACGTGCACTTAGCTTCCATAGAGGTCCACGGCTATGTTCCGCACGTGTACTAAGCTTCCATAGAGGTCCACGGCTAAGTATCGCACGTGTACTTGGCTTCCATAGAGGTCCACGGCTAAGTATCGCACGTGCACTTAGCTTCCATAAAGGTCCACGGCTATGTACCGCACGTGTACTTAGCTTCCATAGAGGTCCACGGCTATGTTCCGCACGTGTACTTAGCTTCCATAGAGGTCCACGGCTATGTTCCGCACGTGTACTAAGCTTCCATAGAGGTCCACGGCTAAGTATCGCACGTGTACTTGGCTTCCATAGAGGTCCACGGCTAAGTATCGCACGTGCACTTAGCTTCCATAAAGGTCCACGGCTATGTTCCGCACGTGTACTTAGCTTCCATAGAGGTCCACGGCTATGTTCCGCACGTGTACTTAGCTTCCATAGAGGTCCACGGCTATGTTCCGCACGTGTACTAAGCTTCCATAGAGGTCCACGGCTAAGTATCGCACGTGTACTTAGCTTCCATAGCGGTCCACGGCTATAAAGATAAAAGATAAAGATAAAGATAAAGATAATTTATTTGTTCAAAACATGAGTATACACAACACATGGCATGCAAGATGTTACATCAATAATTATAGCAGACAGTCATGTTTTGCCTGAATGGCGTACAAATAAGAGAAGCAGGACGCTAGACCGCATCAATTAATTTTAAAATTGCCCATTATACGCATTTATAATTAATCATTTAAATTAGAGCATTACTAGAAGTTAGACGGTACAATAAAATAATGTCATAAGCTCATCATAATAATACAATAGAAATAAAATAAAAAATCAAATGTCAAATCAGGTATTATTAAAATTAGGATGTCACTATACAAGTCAAATTAAATTGTCAGATAAGAATTCGTCTGTGCTATAGTAAGCTTTCTCTAATAAAAGGCCTTTTAATTTATTTTTTAATTTGTCGGTACTGTATTCCCTCCAATGTTTTGGCAACTTATTGAACATAATTGGCGCCATACAGAATATACTTTTCCGCATTAGTGTCGTCTTGGATCTCGGAATACATAGCTTAGTGTTGTCGCGTCTATTTCGAACAACTTTATCTGACACTAAGGGGAATAAGTGTGGGTTCGATTTGACGAACATAATGGTCTCCAAAATGTACATTGACGGAAGCGTTAATATTTTGTATTCTTTAAAAAATGGTTTGCAGCTCTCAGTAACATGAAGTCCAAACATAGCCCTCAGGCATCTCTTTTGTGTTTTGAAGATCATACCCTTATTTACTGAATTTCCCCAAAAAATGAGTCCATATCTCAAGTTAGAGGACACTAAGCCGTGATAAGCCGTTAGCAACGCATTAACATTTAAGATGGGGGCTAATTTATACAATGCATATGCGGAATTACTAATTTTCTTGCTTAATGCTTCCGTATGCGCTTTCCAATCTAATTTGCCGTCAATAGTTATTCCAAGAAATTTAGTCATATTCACTTTATCTATGTTGGTGTTACAATAATGGACATTTACATTTGGTATGGATGATCTTTGGGCAAAATGCAGAATATTGGTTTTCCCAAGGTTTATCTTAAGATTGTTGTTTTCCAACCATTTTACCATTGATTCTATAGAATTATTAATGTCAGATTCGTATGTGTCTCTATTCTTGCAAGCTATTGTAATGGTACTGTCGTCGGCAAAGAGTGTCATTGGGTGATCGATACTTTTGGGTAAGTCATTAATATATAATATAAAAAATAGCGGGCCCACGACAGTACCTTGGGGCACGCCAAATTTAACTACACGTTCCCTTGATCTGTACATAATTTCCTGTTTACTGTTTTTATTTACAGCTGAAATTTCTGTAAATTGTTCTCTGTTGCTTAAGTATGATCTAATAAGGTTTGAGACATTACCTCTTATGCCGTATGCTTCTAATTTTTCAATCAATATGTCGTGCCGGACATGGTCGAAAGCCTGCGTCATGTCACAGAAGATCGTACATACAGGTGTGTTAGAATCTACGTTTTGCATGACATAATATAAAAAATCGTAAATTGCCAAGTTGATAGTTTTACCATTTCTGAACCCTTTCTGTTCATTAGCGAGAATGTTGTCTTTTTCGAGGTAAGAATACAGTTGTTTACATAAATACTTTTCAAATACTTTGGAAATTACACTTATGAGGGATATTGGCCTATAAAATTGCATAAGCTCTCTATTTTCTTTTTTGAATAGTGGCTTAATGATTGATATTTTCAGTGCATCGGGAAAAACACCTGTCTCGATGCACAGATTAATTATATAGCTAAGATGTGGTGATATTTCTCCCGCTACAGATTTTAAGACTTTAGTTGATAGGCCATCATGTCCCACACTATTTGTATTCTTCAATTGATTTATAGTTTTAAACACATCGATTGGCAGACATGGTGCGAGAAAAAAGGAATCTTTTCTTTTAGGTATCAGGGATGCTGCATTATTCCCAGATCCTGCTATAGGATTGATTTTGTCAATGAAGTAATTATTAAAAGCATCTGCAATAGCCTTTGGGTCAGTGATGACGTCATTTTGTACACAAATCTTGTCAATACAATTTTTTGGAACGTTGAATTTAGAGTTGTTTATAATTTTCCAAGTAGTTTTTGATTTGTTATCTGACGTATTTATAGCATAATTGTTCTGTGCCTTTTGAGTAAGTCTTACAATTTTTTTAAATACTTTTGAATAACAAGTTAGTTTTCTCTTGTTCGTCTCATTTGGTTTAAATCTATATTGCCATAAAAGTTGTCTTTTCTTTTTACTACAGAGTTTTACACCACGTGAAACCCATTTTGGTTTTCGTATCGTGCTAATTCGAACATTTTTTTCCGGAAAGCACAATTTATAGAATAATGAAAATATGTCAAAAAAGGATTTATACGCTACATTAGGATCATTAGTTTTGTAAATGTCAGAAAATGATAAGTTATCTAAGCAATTTTTAAATTTTGTCATATTTTCATTGCAGTAGTCACGTCTTAAAATCCGCCAATATTTAATCTTACATTTTTTTTGTACTGGAAATGTCATTATTTGTGCTGTATGGTCCGATAAAGCTAGTTCTAGGACTTCGACCTTACATGATTTGCGAAAGTTATGAGCAATATTATCAATACAGGTTTTACTCTTTAGGCGTGTAGGCTGATTCAAAGCTAATTTTAAATTATAGTTCAGTAATAGGCATTCAAAATCAATCGTATGGACATTCTTCTTTAACATGTCGATATTAAAATCCCCTGCAATGACAATATTATGATGGGATTTCTTAGTTAACTCTTGTAGGAGGGATTGTAATTTGTCCATACATACGTAGAAGTTTGTTATCTTGGGAACCCTATATACACAAGCCAGGACAATGTTATAGTTAGGTAACTCTATTGCGCAACATTCAAATACTCCGGGCTCTGATATGTTGGATATCTTCTTTAATTCGATAAAGTTATGTCCATTCTTTACCAAGATGCATGCTCCACCTCTCTTGCTATCTTTCCTGCAGTACGAAGCCGCTAGTTGATAGTTTGGTATAGTTAAATAAGACTCGTACCCTGTCATGATGAAGTGTTCAGTTACACACAATATATCTACACTTACACCCTTTTCTGATAACAGCTCATCTAAGCATATTGTGAGATTGTCGGATTTGTTTAATAACCCGGCAATATTCTGATGCATAACACAAACATTATTAGTCTCGAAAAAAATTTGTTATATTCTCCTGGTTTCCTGCCGTTTTTGTTTCTTCTTGGTCATCAATTGGTCGAGTCAAGTTATTTTCTTGTGTCACATTGTTTGAATCTATTGAGTCAGCGTAAAAACGTTTGATATCGAACAAAAGGTCATTTAAATCTTGAAAAATTGTTCGCATGCCAGTGTTATTGAGCTTTCCGCTACGTCTATAGAACATTTTGTAGTCATAGGTCAGGTTCATGTTTGAGTCGAGAAAGTAAGCGTGTTCGTGGGTGAGTATATCATGACATAGTAGACTATTGAAATATTCAATCTTCCCATTAAATATATTAGTGTAATTGCCACATTTATATGTCGGTGCGCAAATAATAATATTTGTATGTTGAATTTTATTTATAGATGCTCGTATACTATATATCAAATTAGGGTAGTCATTTGAGTTGATGTCTTCTTCTCCTATAAATATAATACAGAAGTCGTTCATAGTGAATGACTTCAGTTTGGTTTCTATATTGAGCATCATTTGGTCCATCGTACAGTGTGGCATTAAGTAGTGACATATCTCTGATTTGAATTGCAGAGTGGTATTTGAGATCGAAAGAATCTTGTTTTCCTTGTTATTGCTAAGAATACATATCTTACTGGTTGTTGTTGTATTTTGTTCGGATCTTGGTTCTTGTGTAGATGTTGACGAGTTTATTGAGACTGTATTTTTGGCTACAAAATAAGAATCTGTCTGTGTTTGTTTATTTATACACCCCGTTTGTGTTGAGCATTTAATCCCTTGTTTTTTGGGGTGATGGTAGGAGATTTTGATGGGCTAGCAACTATTTGTCTGTACAGTAAGTTTTTTCGAGTAAGATTTTCATTCTCCTTTTTAAGCTTGCCAATTTCTAAGCTTAATGAGTCAATTTCTCCATTTGCGCTACTGAGTTTAATGGTAAGGTCATCAATATTTTTCTTTAACTGAGTAATTAAATCAATGTCATCATCATCTGATATGTCAGGCATGCTACGTACAGTGCCATCTAGTGTGCGATTAACAAAAGTTTCATCCAAGTTGTCGGAACTTGAGTGCGCTCGTGCGCGTCTGACTGTCACATTATTGATTTCGTCCATAGTTGTTTATGTAGTACTGATATTTATCACTAGATGTCTATTACAGCGTATCACTTGTTTCGAAACTAGATGTCGCCTTACTCAATGTTGACTGTTGATCATGCGTCTATGAGACTACCGATTCAAAATGTTGAAAATTAACGATCTCAATTTGCACTTCATGTGATTAATGAGTCTTTTAATAGAACTAAGTTATTGTACCTGTAGTCTTTGGTGTTATTTCGTCGTCCAGTAGGTTTAAATCCTTTTCTTACGTCTGTGTCACTGATTTATTTGTTTTGTAAACACTGCACGAATGTTGTTTATTTTGTCACTTTACAATTGAGTTTTTCGAAGATAACACTGTTTAGCGTCAATAGGCACTTTCTGGACACATATATACTAAAAATTCATCAATTAATGCACATTACTATTTAATTAGATTTTTCAAATACGGAGTCGATGTTTACTGTGCGCCACTAGCGCCCTCTCTCCTATGCTATGTTCCGCACGTGCACTTAGCTTCCATAGCGGTCCACGGCTATGTTCCGCACGTGCACTTAGCTTCCATAGAGGTCCACGGCTAAGTATCGCACGTGTACTTGGCTTCCATAGAGGTCCACGGCTAAGTATCGCACGTGTACTTAGCTTCCATAGCGGTCCACGGCTATGTTCCGCACGTGTACTTAGCTTCCATAGAGGTCCACGGCTAAGTATCGCACGTGTACTTAGCTTCCATAGAGGTCCACGGCTAAGTATCGCACGTGTACTTGGCTTCCATAGCGGTCCACGGCTATGTTCCGTACGTGTACTTAGCTTCCATAGCGGTCCACGGCTATGTTCCGCACGTGTACTTAGCTTCCATAGAGGTCCACGGCTAAGTATCGCACGTGTGCTTAGCTTCCATAGAGGTCCATGGCTAAGTTTCGCACGTGTACTTAGCTTCCATAGAGGTCCACGGCTAAGTTTCGCACGTGTACTTAGCTTCCATAGAGGTCCACGGCTAAGTTTCGCACGTGTACTAAGCTTCTATAGAGGTCCACGGCTAAGTATCGCACGTGTACTTAGCTTCCATAGAGGTTCACGGCTATGTTCCGCACGTGTACTTAGCTTCCATAGAGGTCCACGGCTAAGTATCGCACGTGTGCTTAGCTTCCATAGAGGTCCACGGCTAAGTATCGCACGTGTACTTAGCTTCCATAGAGGTCCACGGCTAAGTTTCGCACGTGTACTTAGCTTCCATAGAGGTCCGCGGCTAAGTTCGCACACGTACTAAGCTTCTTTAGAGGTCCACGGCTAAGTTTCGCACGTGTACTAAGCTTCCATAGAGGTCCACGGCTATGTTTCGCACGTGTACTTAGCTTCCATAGAGGTCCACGGCTAAGTTTCGCACGTGTACTTAGCTTCCATAGAGGTCCACGGCTAAGTATCGCACGTGTACTTGGCTTCCATAGCGGTCCACGGCTATGTTCCGCACGTGTACTTAGCTTCCATAGCGGTCCACGGCTATGTTCCGCACGTGTACTTAGCTTCCATAGAGGTCCACGGCTAAGTATCGCACGTGTACTTAGCTTCCATAGAGGTCCACGGCTAAGTTTCGCACGTGTACTTAGCTTCCATAGAGGTCCACGGCTAAGTATCGCACGTGTACTTGGCTTCCATAGCGGTCCACGGCTATGTTCCGCACGTGTACTTAGCTTCCATAGCGGTCCACGGCTAGGTTTCGCACGTGTACTTAGCTTCCATAGAGGTCCACGGCTAAGTTTCGCACGTGTACTTAGCTTCCATAGCGGTCCACGGCTATGTTCCGCACGTGTACTTAGCTTCCATAGCGGTCCACGGCTATGTTCCGCACGTGTACTTAGCTTCCATAGAGGTCCACGGCTATGTTCCGCACGTGTACTTAGCTTCCATAGAGGTCCACGGCTAAGTTTCGCACGAGTACTTAGCTGCCTTAGAGGTCTACAGCTAAGACCATAGCGGTCCACGGCTATGTTCCGCACGTATACTTAGCTTCCATAGCGGTCCACGACTATGTTCCGCACGTGCACTTAGCTTCCATAGAGGTCCACGGCTATGTTCCGCACGTGTACTTAGCTTCCATAGCGGTCCACGGCTAGGTTCCGCACGTGTACTTAGCTTCCATAGAGGTCCACGGCTAAGTTTCGCACGTGTATTTAGCTTCCATAGAGGTCCACGGCTATGTTCCGCACGTGTACTTAGCTTCCATAGCGGTCCACGGCTATGTTCCGCACGTGTACTTAGCTTCCATAGCGGTCCACGGCTATGTTCCGCACGTGTACTTAGCTTCCATAGAGGTCCACGGCTATGTTCCGCACGTGTACTTAGCTTCCATAGAGGTCCACGGCTAAGTTTCGCACGAGTACTTAGCTGCCTTAGAGGTCTACAGCTAAGACCATAGCGGTCCACGGCTATGTTCCGCACGTATACTTAGCTTCCATAGCGGTCCACGACTATGTTCCGCACGTGCACTTAGCTTCCATAGAGGTCCACGGCTATGTTCCGCACGTGTACTTAGCTGCCATAGCGGTCCACGGCTAGGTTCCGCACGTGTACTTAGCTTCCATAGAGGTCCACGGCTAAGTTTCGCACGTGTATTTAGCTTCCATAGAGGTCCACGGCTATGTTCCGCACGTGTACTTAGCTTCCATAGCGGTCCACGGCTATGTTCCGCACGTGTACTTAGCTTCCATAGCGGTCCACGGCTATGTTCCGCACGTATACTTAGCTTCCATAGCGGTCCACGACTATGTTCCGCACGTGCACTTAAATTCCATAGAGGTCCACGGCTATGTTCCGCACGTGTACTAAGCTTCCATAGAGGTCCACGGCTAAGTATCGCACGTGTACTTAGCTTCCATAGCGGTCCACGGCTAAGTTCGCACATGTACTTAGCTTCCATAGAGGTACACGGCTAAGTTCGCACATGTACTTAGCTTCCATAGCGGTCCACGGCTGAGTTTCGCACGTATACTTAGCTTCCATAGAGGTCCACGGCTATGTTCCGCACGTGTACTTAGCTTCCATAGCGGTCCACGGCTATGTTCCGCACGTGCACTTAGCTTCCATAGAGGTCCACGGCTAAGTTCGCACATGTACTTAGCTTCCATAGCGGTCCACGGCTGAGTTTCGCACGTATACTTAGCTTCCATAGCGGTCCACGGCTATGTTCCGCACGTGCACTTAGCTTCCATAGAGGTCCACGGCTATGTTCCGCCCGTGTACTAAGCTTCCATAGAGATCCGCGGCTAAGTATCGCACGTGCACTTAGCTTCCATAAAGGTCCACGGCTATGTTCCGCACTTGTACTTAGCTTCCATAGAGGTCCACGGCTAAGTTTCGCACGTGTATTTAGCTTCCATAGAGGTCCACGGCTATGTTCCGCACGTGTACTTAGCTTCCATAGCGGTCCACGGCTATGTTCCGCACGTGCACTTAGCTTCCATAGCGGTCCACGGCTATGTTCCGCACGTGTACTTAGTTTCCATAGCGGTCCACGGCTAAGTTTCGCACGTGTACTAAGCTTCCATAGAGGTCCACGGCTAAGTATCGCACGTGCACTTAGCTTCCATAGCGGTCCACGGCTAAGTTCGCACATGTACTTAGCTTCCATAGAGGTACACGGCTAAGTTCGCACATGTACTTAGCTTCCATAGCGGTCCACGGCTGAGTTTCGCACGTATACTTAGCTTCCATAGAGGTCCACGGCTATGTTCCGCACGTGTACTTAGCTTCCATAGCGGTCCACGGCTATGTTCCGCACGTGCACTTAGCTTCCATAGAGGTCCACGGCTAAGTTCGCACATGTACTTAGCTTCCATAGCGGTCCACGGCTATGTTCGCACATGTACTTAGCTTCCATAGCGGTCCACGGCTGAGTTTCGCACGTATACTTAGCTTCCATAGCGGTCCACGGCTATGTTCCGCACGTGTACTTAGCTTCCATAGCGGTCCACGGCTGAGTTTCGCACGTATACTTAGCTTCCATAGCGGTCCACGGCTATGTTCGCACATGTACTTAGCTTCCATAGCGGTCCACGGCTGAGTTTCGCACGTATACTTAGCTTCCATAGCGGTCCACGGCTATGTTCGCACATGTACTTAGCTTCCATAGCGGTCCACGGCTGAGTTTCGCACGTATACTTAGCTTCCATAGCGGTCCACGGCTATGTTCCGCACGTGCACTTAGCTTCCATAGAGGTCCACGGCTATGTTCCGCCCGTGTACTAAGCTTCCATAGAGATCCGCGGCTAAGTATCGCACGTGCACTTAGCTTCCATAAAGGTCCACGGCTATGTTCTGCACGTGTACTTAGCTACCATAGAGGTCCACGGCTAAGTTTCGCACGTGTATTTAGCTTCCATAGAGGTCCACGGCTATGTTCCGCACGTGTACTTAGCTTCCATAGCGGTCCACGGCTATGTTCTGCACGTGCACTTAGCTTCCATAGCGGTCCACGGCTATGTTCCTCACGTGTACTTAGTTTCCATAGCGGTCCACGGCTATGTTCCGCACGTGCACTTAGCTTCCATAGCGGTCCACGGCTAAGTTTCGCACGTGTACTAAGCTTCCATAGAGGTCCACGGCTAAGTATCGCACGTGTACTTAGCTTCCATAGAGGTCCACGGCTATGTTTCGCACGTGTACTTAGCTTCCATAGAGGTCCACGGCTAAGTATCGCACGTGTACTTGGCTTCCATAGCGGTCCACGGCTATGTTCCGCACGTGTACTTGGCTTCCATAGCGGTCCACGGCTATGTTCCGCACGTGTACTAAGCTTCCATAGAGGTCCACGGCTAAGTATTGCACGTGTACTTAGCTTCCATAGAGGTCCACGGCTATGTTCCGCACGTGTACTTAGCTTCCATAGCGGTCCACAGCTATGTTCCGCACGTGTACTTAGCTTCCATAGAGGTCCACGGCTATGTTCCGCACGTGTACTTAGCTTCCATAGAGGTCCACGGCTAAGTTTCGCACGAGTACTTAGCTGCCTTAGAGGTCTACAGCTAAGACCATAGCGGTCCACGGCTATGTTCCGCACGTATACTTAGCTTCCATAGCGGTCCACGACTATGTTCCGCACGTGCACTTAGCTTCCATAGAGGTCCACGGCTATGTTCCGCACGTGTACTAAGCTTCCATAGAGGTCCACGGCTAAGTATCGCACGTGTACTTAGCTTCCATAGAGGTCCACGGCTATGTTTCGCATGTGTACTTAGCTTCCATAGAGGTCCACGGCTAAGTATCGCACGTGTACTTGGCTTCCATAGCGGTCCACGGCTATGTTCCGCACGTGTACTTGGCTTCCATAGCGGTCCACGGCTATGTTCCGCACGTGTACTTAGCTTCCATAGAGGTCCACGGCTAAGTATCGCACGTGTACTTAGCTTCCATAGAGGTCCACGGCTATGTTCCGCACGTGTACTTAGCTTCCATAGCGGTCCACGGCTATGTTCCGCACGTGTACTTAGCTTCCATAGAGGTCCACGGCTATGTTCCGCACGTGTACTTAGCTTCCATAGAGGTCCACGGCTAAGTTTCGCACGAGTACTTAGCTGCCTTAGAGGTCTACAGCTAAGACCATAGCGGTCCACGGCTATGTTCCGCACGTGCACTTAGCTTCCATAGAGGTCCACGGCTATGTTCCGCACGTGTACTAAGCTTCCATAGAGGTCCACGGCTAAGTATCGCACGTGTACTTGGCTTCCATAGAGGTCCACGGCTAAGTATCGCACGTGCACTTAGCTTCCATAAAGGTCCACGGCTATGTTCCGCACGTGTACTTAGCTTCCATAGAGGTCCACGGCTATGTTCCGCACGTGTACTTAGCTTCAATAGAGGTCCACGGCTATGTTCCGCACGTGCACTTAGCTTCCATAGAGGTCCACGGCTATGTTCCGCACGTGCACTTAGCTTCTATAGCGGTCCACGGCTATGTTCCGCACGTGCACTTAGCTTCCATAGCGGTCCACGGCTATGTTCCGCACGTGCACTTAGCTTCCATAGCGGTCCACGGCTATGTTCCGCACGTGTACTTAGCTTCCATAGCGGTCCACGGCTATGTTCCGCACGTTTACTTAGCTTCCATAGAGGTCCACGGCTATGTTCCGCACGTGCACTTAGCTTCCATAGAGGTCCACGGCTATGTTCCGCACGTGCACTTAGCTTCCATAGCGGTCCACGGCTATGTTCCGCACGTGCACTTAGCTTCCATAGCGGTCCACGGCTATGTTCCGCACGTGTACTTAGCTTTCATAGCGGTCCACGGCTAAGTTTCGCACGTGTACTTAGCTTCCATAGAGGTCCACGGCTAAGTATCGCACGTGCACTTAGCTTCCATAGCGGTCCACGGCTATATTCCGCACGTGCACTTAGCTTCCATAGCGGTCCACGGCTAAGTTTCGCACGTGTACTAAGCTTCCATAGAGGTCCACGGCTAAGTATCGCACGTGTACTTAGATTCCATAGCGGTCCACGGCTATGTTACGCACGTGTACTTAGCTTCCATAGAGGTCCACGGCTATGTTACGCACGTGTACTTAGCTTCCATAGAGGTCCACGGCTATGTTCCGCAAGTGCACTTAGCTTCCATAGCGGTCCACGGCTATGTTCCGCACGTGTACTTAGCTTCCATAGCGGTCCACGGCTATGTTCCGCACGTGTACTTAGCTTTCATAGCGGTCCACGGCTATGTTCCGCACGTGCACTTAGCTTCCATAAAGGTCCACGGCTAAGTATCGCACGTGTACTTGGCTTCCATAGCGGTCCACGGCTATGTTCCGCACGTGTACTTAGCTTCCATAGCAGTCCACGGCTATGTTCCGCACGTGTACTTAGCTTCCATAGCGGTCCATGGCTATGTTCCGCACGTGCACTTAGCTTCCATAGCGGTCCACGGCTAAGTATCGCACGTGTACTTAGCTTCCATAGAGGTCCACGGCTAAGTATCGCACGTGTACTTAGCTTCCATAGAGGTCCACGGCTATGTTCCGCACGTGTACTTAGCTTCCATAGCGGTCCACGGCTATGTTCCGCACGTGTACTTAGCTTCCATAGCGGTCCACGGCTATGTTCCGCACGTGTACTTAGCTTTCATAGCGGTCCACGGCTATGTTCCGCACGTGCACTTAGCTTCCATAAAGGTCCACGGCTAAGTATCGCACGTGTACTTGGCTTCCATAGCGGTCCACGGCTATGTTCCGCACGTGTACTTAGCTTCCATAGCGGTCCACGGCTAAGTTCCGCACGTGTACTTAGCTTCCATAAAGGTCCACGGCTATGTTTCGCACGTGTACTTAGCTTCCATAGCGGTCCACGGCTAAGTTTCGCACGTGTACTTAGCTTCCTTCGAGGTCCACGGCTAAGTTTCGCACGTGTACTAAGCTTCCATAGAGGTCCACGGCTAAGTATCGTACGTGCACTTAGCTTCCATAGCGGTCCACGGCTAAGTTCGCACATGTACTTAGCTTCCATAGAGGTACACGGCTAAGTTCGCACATGTACTTAGCTTCCATAGCGGTCCACGGCTGAGTTTCGCACGTATACTTAGCTTCCATAGAGGTCCACGGCTATGTTCCGCACGTGTACTTAGCTTCCATAGCGGTCCACGGCTATGTTTCGCACGTGCACTTAGCTTCCATAGAGGTCCACGGCTAAGTTCGCACATGTACTTAGCTTTCATAGCGGTCCACGGCTATGTTCCGCACGTGCACTTAGCTTCCATAGAGGTCCACGGCTAACTTCGCACATGTACTTAGCTTCCATAGAGGTACACGGCTAAGTTCGCACATGTACTTAGCTTCCATAGCGGTCCACGGCTGAGTTTCGCACGTATACTTAGCTTCCATAGCGGTCCACGGCTATGTTCCGCACGTGCACTTAGCTTCCATAGAGGTCCACGGCTATGTTCCGCCCGTGTACTAAGCTTCCATAGAGATCCGCGGCTAAGTATCGCACGTGCACTTAGCTTCCATAAAGGTCCACGGCTATGTTCCGCACGTGTACTTAGCTTCCATAGAGGTCCACGGCTAAGTTTCGCACGTGTATTAAGCTTCCATAGAGGTCCACGGCTATGTTCCGCACGTGTACTTAGCTTCCATAGCGGTCCACGGCTATGTTCCGCACGTGCACTTAGCTTCCATAGCGGTCCACGGCTACGTTCCGCACGTGTACTTAGTTTCCATAGCGGTCCACGGCTATGTTCCGCACGTGCACTTAGCTTCCATAGCGGTCCACGGCTAAGTTTCGCACGTGTACTAAGCTTCCATAGAGGTCCACGGCTAAGTATCGCACGTGTACTTAGCTTCCATAGAGGTCCACGGCTATGTTTCGCACGTGTACTTAGCTTCCATAGAGGTCCACGGCTAAGTATCGCACGTGTACTTGGCTTCCATAGCGGTCCACGGCTATGTTCCGCACGTGTACTTGGCTTCCATAGCGGTCCACGGCTATGTTCCGCACGTGTACTTAGCTTCCATAGAGGTCCACGGCTAAGTATCGCACGTGTACTTAGCTGCCTTAGAGGTCTACAGCTAAGACCATAGCGGTCCACGGCTATGTTCCGCACGTATACTTAGCTTCCATAGCGGTCCACGGCTATGTTCCGCACGTGCACTTAGCTTTCATAGGGGTCCACGGCTATGTTCCGCACGTGTACTAAGCTTCCATAGAGGTCCACGGCTAAGTATCGCACGTGTACTTGGCTTCCATAGAGGTTCACGGCTAAGTATCGCACGTGCACTTAGCTTCCATAAAGGTCCACGGCTATGTTCCGCACGTGTACTTAGCTTCTATAGAGGTCCACGGCTATGTTCCGCACGTGTACTTAGCTTCCATAGAGGTCCACGGCTAAGTTTCGCACGAGTACTTAGCTGCCTTAGAGGTCTACAGCTAAGACCATAGCGGTCCACGGCTATGTTCCGCACGTATACTTAGCTTCCATAGCGGTCCACGGCTATGTTCCGCACGTGCACTTAGCTTCCATAGAGGTCCACGGCTATGTTCCGCACGTGTACTAAGCCTTCATAGAGGTCCACGGCTAAGTATCGCACGTGTACTTGGCTTCCATAGAGGTCCACGGCTAAGTATCGCACGTGCACTTAGCTTCCATAAAGGTCCACGGCTATGTTCCGCACGTGTACTAAGCTTCCATAGAGGTCCACGGCTAAGTTTCGCACGTGTACTTAGCTTCCATAGAGGTCCACTGCTAAGTTTCGCACGTGTACTTAGCTTCCATAGAGGTCCACGGCTAAGTATCGCACGTGTACTTGGCTTCCATAGCGGTCCACGGCTATGTTCCGCACGTGTACTTAGCTTCCATAGCGGTCCACGGCTATGTTCCGCACGTGTACTTAGCTTCCATAGAGGTCCACGGCTAAGTATCGCACGTGTACTTAGCTTCCATAGAGGTCCACGGCTAAGTTTCGCACGTGTACTTAGCTTCCATAGAGGTCCACGGCTAAGTTTCGCACGTGTACTTAGCTTCCATAGAGGTCCACGGCTAAGTTTCGCACGTGTACTAAGCTTCCATAGAGGTCCACGGCTAAGTATCGCACGTGTACTTAGCTTCCATAGCGGTCCACGGCTATGTTCCGCACGTGCACTTAGCTTCCATAGCGGTCCACGGCTATGTTCCGCACGTGCACTTAGCTTCCATAGAGGTCCACGGCTAAGTATCGCACGTGTACTTGGCTTCCATAGAGGTCCACGGCTAAGTATCGCACGTGTACTTAGCTTCCATAGCGGTCCACGGCTATGTTCCGCACGTGTACTTAGCTTCCATAGAGGTCCACGGCTAAGTATCGCACGTGTACTTAGCTTCCATAGAGGTCCACGGCTAAGTATCGCACGTGTACTTGGCTTCCATAGCGGTCCACGGCTATGTTCCGTACGTGTACTTAGCTTCCATAGCGGTCCACGGCTATGTTCCGCACGTGTACTTAGCTTCCATAGAGGTCCACGGCTAAGTATCGCACGTGTGCTTAGCTTCCATAGAGGTCCACGGCTAAGTTTCGCACGTGTACTTAGCTTCCATAGAGGTCCACGGCTAAGTTTCGCACGTGTACTTAGCTTCCATAGAGGTCCACGGCTAAGTTTCGCACGTGAACTAAGCTTCTATAGAGGTCCACGGCTAAGTATCGCACGTGTACTTAGCTTCCATAGAGGTTCACGGCTATGTTCCGCACGTGTACTTAGCTTCCATAGAGGTCCACGGCTAAGTATCGCACGTGTGCTTAGCTTCCATAGAGGTCCACGGCTAAGTATCGCACGTGTACTTAGCTTCCATAGAGGTCCACGGCTAAGTTTCGCACGTGTACTTAGCTTCCATAGAGGTCCGCGGCTAAGTTCGCACACGTACTAAGCTTCTTTAGAGGTCCACGGCTAAGTTTCGCACGTGTACTAAGCTTCCATAGAGGTCCACGGCTATGTTTCGCACGTGTACTTAGCTTCCATAGAGGTCCACGGCTAAGTTTCGCACGTGTACTTAGCTTCCATAGAGGTCCACGGCTAAGTATCGCACGTGTACTTGGCTTCCATAGCGGTCCACGGCTATGTTCCGCACGTGTACTTAGCTTCCATAGCGGTCCACGGCTATGTTCCGCACGTGTACTTAGCTTCCATAGAGGTCCACGGCTAAGTATCGCACGTGTACTTAGCTTCCATAGAGGTCCACGGCTAAGTTTCGCACGTGTACTTAGCTTCCATAGAGGTCCACGGCTAAGTATCGCACGTGTACTTGGCTTCCATAGCGGTCCACGGCTATGTTCCGCACGTGTACTTAGCTTCCATAGCGGTCCACGGCTAGGTTTCGCACGTGTACTTAGCTTCCATAGAGGTCCACGGCTAAGTTTCGCACGTGTACTTAGCTTCCATAGCGGTCCACGGCTATGTTCCGCACGTGTACTTAGCTTCCATAGCGGTCCACGGCTATGTTCCGCACGTGTACTTAGCTTCCATAGAGGTCCACGGCTATGTTCCGCACGTGTACTTAGCTTCCATAGAGGTCCACGGCTAAGTTTCGCACGAGTACTTAGCTGCCTTAGAGGTCTACAGCTAAGACCATAGCGGTCCACGGCTATGTTCCGCACGTATACTTAGCTTCCATAGCGGTCCACGACTATGTTCCGCACGTGCACTTAGCTTCCATAGAGGTCCACGGCTATGTTCCGCACGTGTACTTAGCTTCCATAGCGGTCCACGGCTAGGTTCCGCACGTGTACTTAGCTTCCATAGAGGTCCACGGCTAAGTTTCGCACGTGTATTTAGCTTCCATAGAGGTCCACGGCTATGTTCCGCACGTGTACTTAGCTTCCATAGCGGTCCACGGCTATGTTCCGCACGTGTACTTAGCTTCCATAGCGGTCCACGGCTATGTTCCGCACGTGTACTTAGCTTCCATAGAGGTCCACGGCTATGTTCCGCACGTGTACTTAGCTTCCATAGAGATCCACGGCTAAGTTTCGCACGAGTACTTAGCTGCCTTAGAGGTCTACAGCTAAGACCATAGCGGTCCACGGCTATGTTCCGCACGTATACTTAGCTTCCATAGCGGTCCACGACTATGTTCCGCACGTGCACTTAGCTTCCATAGAGGTCCACGGCTATGTTCCGCACGTGTACTAAGCTTCCATAGAGGTCCACGGCTAAGTATCGCACGTGTACTTAGCTTCCATAGCGGTCCACGGCTAAGTTCGCACATGTACTTAGCTTCCATAGAGGTACACGGCTAAGTTCGCACATGTACTTAGCTTCCATAGCGGTCCACGGCTGAGTTTCGCACGTATACTTAGCTTCCATAGAGGTCCACGGCTATGTTCCGCACGTGTACTTAGCTTCCATAGCGGTCCACGGCTATGTTCCGCACGTGCACTTAGCTTCCATAGAGGTCCACGGCTAAGTTCGCACATGTACTTAGCTTCCATAGCGGTCCACGGCTGAGTTTCGCACGTATACTTAGCTTCCATAGCGGTCCACGGCTATGTTCCGCACGTGCACTTAGCTTCCATAGAGGTCCACGGCTATGTTCCGCCCGTGTACTAAGCTTCCATAGAGATCCGCGGCTAAGTATCGCACGTGCACTTAGCTTCCATAAAGGTCCACGGCTATGTTCCGCACGTGTACTTAGCTTCCATAGAGGTCCACGGCTAAGTTTCGCACGTGTATTTAGCTTCCATAGAGGTCCACGGCTATGTTCCGCACGTGTACTTAGCTTCCATAGCGGTCCACGGCTATGTTCCGCACGTGCACTTAGCTTCCATAGCGGTCCACGGCTATGTTCCGCACGTGTACTTAGTTTCCATAGCGGTCCACGGCTAAGTTTCGCACGTGTACTAAGCTTCCATAGAGGTCCACGGCTAAGTATCGCACGTGCACTTAGCTTCCATAGCGGTCCACGGCTAAGTTCGCACATGTACTTAGCTTCCATAGAGGTACACGGCTAAGTTCGCACATGTACTTAGCTTCCATAGCGGTCCACGGCTGAGTTTCGCACGTATACTTAGCTTCCATAGAGGTCCACGGCTATGTTCCGCACGTGTACTTAGCTTCCATAGCGGTCCACGGCTATGTTCCGCACGTGCACTTAGCTTCCATAGAGGTCCACGGCTAAGTTCGCACATGTACTTAGCTTCCATAGCGGTCCACGGCTATGTTCGCACATGTACTTAGCTTCCATAGCGGTCCACGGCTGAGTTTCGCACGTATACTTAGCTTCCATAGCGGTCCACGGCTATGTTCCGCACGTGTACTTAGCTTCCATAGCGGTCCACGGCTGAGTTTCGCACGTATACTTAGCTTCCATAGCGGTCCACGGCTATGTTCGCACATGTACTTAGCTTCCATAGCGGTCCACGGCTGAGTTTCGCACGTATACTTAGCTTCCATAGCGGTCCACGGCTATGTTCGCACATGTACTTAGCTTCCATAGCGGTCCACGGCTGAGTTTCGCACGTATACTTAGCTTCCATAGCGGTCCACGGCTATGTTCCGCACGTGCACTTAGCTTCCATAGAGGTCCACGGCTATGTTCCGCCCGTGTACTAAGCTTCCATAGAGATCCGCGGCTAAGTATCGCACGTGCACTTAGCTTCCATAAAGGTCCACGGCTATGTTCTGCACGTGTACTTAGCTACCATAGAGGTCCACGGCTAAGTTTCGCACGTGTATTTAGCTTCCATAGAGGTCCACGGCTATGTTCCGCACGTGTACTTAGCTTCCATAGCGGTCCACGGCTATGTTCTGCACGTGCACTTAGCTTCCATAGCGGTCCACGGCTATGTTCCTCACGTGTACTTAGTTTCCATAGCGGTCCACGGCTATGTTCCGCACGTGCACTTAGCTTCCATAGCGGTCCACGGCTAAGTTTCGCACGTGTACTAAGCTTCCATAGAGGTCCACGGCTAAGTATCGCACGTGTACTTAGCTTCCATAGAGGTCCACGGCTATGTTTCGCACGTGTACTTAGCTTCCATAGAGGTCCACGGCTAAGTATCGCACGTGTACTTGGCTTCCATAGCGGTCCACGGCTATGTTCCGCACGTGTACTTGGCTTCCATAGCGGTCCACGGCTATGTTCCGCACGTGTACTTAGCTTCCATAGAGGTCCACGGCTAAGTATTGCACGTGTACTTAGCTTCCATAGAGGTCCACGGCTATGTTCCGCACGTGTACTTAGCTTCCATAGCGGTCCACGGCTATGTTCCGCACGTGTACTTAGCTTCCATAGAGGTCCACGGCTATGTTCCGCACGTGTACTTAGCTTCCATAGAGGTCCACGGCTAAGTTTCGCACGAGTACTTAGCTGCCTTAGAGGTCTACAGCTAAGACCATAGCGGTCCACGGCTATGTTCCGCACGTATACTTAGCTTCCATAGCGGTCCACGACTATGTTCCGCACGTGCACTTAGCTTCCATAGAGGTCCACGGCTATGTTCCGCACGTGTACTAAGCTTCCATAGAGGTCCACGGCTAAGTATCGCACGTGTACTTAGCTTCCATAGAGGTCCACGGCTATGTTCCGCACGTGTACTTAGCTTCCATAGCGGTCCACGGCTATGTTCCGCACGTGTACTTAGCTTCCATAGAGGTCCACGGCTATGTTCCGCACGTGTACTTAGCTTCCATAGAGGTCCACGGCTAAGTTTCGCACGAGTACTTAGCTGCCTTAGAGGTCTACAGCTAAGACCATAGCGGTCCACGGCTATGTTCCGCACGTGCACTTAGCTTCCATAGAGGTCCACGGCTATGTTCCGCACGTGTACTAAGCTTCCATAGAGGTCCACGGCTAAGTATCGCACGTGTACTTGGCTTCCATAGAGGTCCACGGCTAAGTATCGCACGTGCACTTAGCTTCCATAAAGGTCCACGGCTATGTTCCGCACGTGTACTTAGCTTCCATAGAGGTCCACGGCTATGTTCCGCACGTGTACTTAGCTTCCATAGAGGTCCACGGCTATGTTCCGCACGTGCACTTAGCTTCCATAGAGGTCCACGGCTATGTTCCGCACGTGCACTTAGCTTCCATAGCGGTCCACGGCTATGTTCCGCACGTGCACTTAGCTTCCATAGCGGTCCACGGCTATGTTCCGCACGTGTACTTAGCTTTCATAGCGGTCCACGGCTAAGTTTCGCACGTGTACTTAGCTTCCATAGAGGTCCACGGCTAAGTATCGCACGTGCACTTAGCTTCCATAGCGGTCCACGGCTATGTTCCGCACGTGCACTTAGCTTCCATAGCGGTCCACGGCTAAGTTTCGCACGTGTACTAAGCTTCCATAGAGGTCCACGGCTAAGTATCGCACGTGTACTTAGATTCCATAGCGGTCCACGGCTATGTTACGCACGTGTACTTAGCTTCCATAGAGGTCCACGGCTATGTTCCGCAAGTGCACTTAGCTTCCATAGCGGTCCACGGCTATGTTCCGCACGTGTACTTAGCTTCCATAGCGGTCCACGGCTATGTTCCGCACGTTTACTTAGCTTCCATAGAGGTCCACGGCTATGTTCCGCACGTGCACTTAGCTTCCATAGAGGTCCACGGCTATGTTCCGCACGTGCACTTAGCTTCCATAGCGGTCCACGGCTATGTTCCGCACGTGCACTTAGCTTCCATAGCGGTCCACGGCTATGTTCCGCACGTGTACTTAGCTTTCATAGCGGTCCACGGCTAAGTTTCGCACGTGTACTTAGCTTCCATAGAGGTCCACGGCTAAGTATCGCACGTGCACTTAGCTTCCATAGCAGTCCACGGCTATGTTCCGCACGTGTACTTAGCTTCCATAGCGGTCCATGGCTATGTTCCGCACGTGCACTTAGCTTCCATAGCGGTCCACGGCTAAGTATCGCACGTGTACTTAGCTTCCATAGAGGTCCACGGCTAAGTATCGCACGTGTACTTAGCTTCCATAGAGGTCCACGGCTATGTTCCGCACGTGTACTTAGCTTCCATAGCGGTCCACGGCTATGTTCCGCACGTGTACTTAGCTTCCATAGCGGTCCACGGCTATGTTCCGCACGTGTACTTAGCTTTCATAGCGGTCCACGGCTATGTTCCGCACGTGCACTTAGCTTCCATAAAGGTCCACGGCTAAGTATCGCACGTGTACTTGGCTTCCATAGCGGTCCACGGCTATGTTCCGCACGTGTACTTAGCTTCCATAGCGGTCCACGGCTAAGTTCCGCACGTGTACTTAGCTTCCATAAAGGTCCACGGCTATGTTTCGCACGTGTACTTAGCTTCCATAGCGGTCCACGGCTAAGTTTCGCACGTGTACTTAGCTTCCTTCGAGGTCCACGGCTAAGTTTCGCACGTGTACTAAGCTTCCATAGAGGTCCACGGCTAAGTATCGTACGTGCACTTAGCTTCCATAGCGGTCCACGGCTAAGTTCGCACATGTACTTAGCTTCCATAGAGGTACACGGCTAAGTTCGCACATGTACTTAGCTTCCATAGCGGTCTACGGCTGAGTTTCGCACGTATACTTAGCTTCCATAGAGGTCCACGGCTATGTTCCGCACGTGTACTTAGCTTCCATAGCGGTCCACGGCTATGTTTCGCACGTGCACTTAGCTTCCATAGAGGTCCACGGCTAAGTTCGCACATGTACTTAGCTTCCATAGCGGTCCACGGCTATGTTCCGCACGTGCACTTAGCTTCCATAGAGGTCCACGGCTAACTTCGCACATGTACTTAGCTTCCATAGAGGTACACGGCTAAGTTCCGCACGTGCACTTAGCTTCCATAGAGATCCGCGGCTAAGTATCGCACGTGCACTTAGCTTCCATAAAGGTCCACGGCTATGTTCCGCACGTGTACTTAGCTTCCATAGAGGTCCACGGCTAAGTTTCGCACGTGTATTAAGCTTCCATAGAGGTCCACGGCTATGTTCCGCACGTGTACTTAGCTTCCATAGCGGTCCACGGCTATGTTCCGCACGTGCACTTAGCTTCCATAGCGGTCCACGGCTATGTTCCGCACGTGTACTTAGTTTCCATAGCGGTCCACGGCTATGTTCCGCACGTGCACTTAGCTTCCATAGCGGTCCACGGCTAAGTTTCGCACGTGTACTAAGCTTCCATAGAGGTCCACGGCTAAGTATCGCACGTGTACTTAGCTTCCATAGAGGTCCACGGCTATGTTTCGCACGTGTACTTAGCTTCCATAGAGGTCCACGGCTAAGTATCGCACGTGTACTTGGCTTCCATAGCGGTCCACGGCTATGTTCCGCACGTGTACTTGGCTTCCATAGCGGTCCACGGCTATGTTCCGCACGTGTACTTAGCTTCCATAGAGGTCCACGGCTAAGTATCGCACGTGTACTTAGCTTCCATAGAGGTCCACGGCTATGTTCCGCACGTGTACTTAGCTTCCATAGCGGTCCACGGCTATGTTCCGCACGTGTACTTAGCTTCCATAGAGGTCCACGGCTATGTTCCGCACGTGTACTTAGCTTTCATAGAGGTCCACGGCTAAGTTTCGCACGAGTACTTAGCTGCCTTAGAGGTCTACAGCTAAGACCATAGCGGTCCACGGCTATGTTCCGCACGTATACTTAGCTTCCATAGCGGTCCACGACTATGTTCCGCACGTGCACTTAGCTTCCATAGAGGTCCACGGCTATGTTCCGCACGTGTACTAAGCTTCCATAGAGGTCCACGGCTAAGTATCGCACGTGTACTTGGCTTCCATAGAGGTCCACGGCTAAGTATCGCACGTGCACTTAGCTTCCATAAAGGTCCACGGCTATGTTCCGCACGTGTACTTAGCTTCCATAGAGGTCCACGGCTATGTTCCGCACGTGTACTTAGCTTCCATAGAGGTCCACGGCTATGTTCCGCACGTGCACTTAGCTTCCATAGAGGTCCACGGCTATGTTCCGCACGTGCACTTAGCTTCCATAGCGGTCCACGGCTATGTTCCGCACGTGCACTTAGCTTCCATAGCGGTCCACGGCTATGTTCCGCACGTGCACTTAGCTTCCATAGCGGTCCACGGCTATGTTCCGCACGTGCACTTAGTTTCCATAGCGGTCCACGGCTATGTTCCGCACGTGCACTTAGCTTCCATAGCGGTCCACGGCTAAGTTTCGCACGTGTACTAAGCTTCCATAGAGGTCCACGGCTAAGTATCGCACGTGTACTTAGCTTCCATAGCGGTCCACGGCTATGTTACGCACGTGTACTTAGCTTCCATAGAGGTCCACGGCTATGTTCCGCAAGTGCACTTAGCTTCCATAGCGGTCCACGGCTATGTTCCGCACGTGTACTTAGCTTCCATAGCGGTCCACGGCTATGTTCCGCACGTTTACTTAGCTTCCATAGAGGTCCACGGCTATGTTCCGCACGTGCACTTAGCTTCCATAGAGGTCCACGGCTATGTTCCGCACGTGCACTTAGCTTCCATAGCGGTCCACGGCTATGTTCCGCACGTGCACTTAGCTTCCATAGCGGTCCACGGCTATGTTCCGCACGTGTACTTAGCTTTCATAGCGGTCCACGGCTAAGTTTCGCACGTGTACTTAGCTTCCATCGAGGTCCACGGCTAAGTATCGCACGTGCACTTAGCTTCCATAGCGGTCCACGGCTATGTTCCGCACGTGTACTTAGCTTCCATAGCGGTCCACGGCTATGTTCCGCACGTGCACTTAGCTTCCATAGCGGTCCACGGCTAAGTATCGCACGTGTACTTAGCTTCCATAGAGGTCCACGGCTAAGTATCGCACGTGTACTTAGCTTCCATAGAGGTCCACGGCTATGTTCCGCACGTGTACTTAGCTTCCATAGCGGTCCACGGCTATGTTCCGCACGTGTACTTAGCTTCCATAGCGGTCCACGGCTATGTTCCGCACGTGTACTTAGCTTTCATAGCGGTCCACGGCTATGTTCCGCACGTGCACTTAGCTTCCATAAAGGTCCACGGCTAAGTGTCGCACGTGTACTTGGCTTCCATAGCGGTCCACGGCTATGTTCCGCACGTGTACTTAGCTTCCATAGCGGTCCACGGCTAAGTTCCGCACGTGTACTTAGCTTCCATAAAGGTCCACGGCTATGTTTCGCACGTGTACTTAGCTTCCATAGCGGTCCACGGCTAAGTTTCGCACGTGTACTTAGCTTCCTTCGAGGTCCACGGCTAAGTTTCGCACGTGTACTAAGCTTCCATAGAGGTCCACGGCTAAGTATCGCACGTGCACTTAGCTTCCATAGCGGTCCACGGCTAAGTTCGCACATGTACTTAGCTTCCATAGAGGTACACGGCTAAGTTCGCACATGTACTTAGCTTCCATAGCGGTCCACGGCTGAGTTTCGCACGTATACTTAGCTTCCATAGAGGTCCACGGCTATGTTCCGCACGTGTACTTAGCTTCCATAGCGGTCCACGGCTATGTTCCGCACGTGCACTTAGCTTCCATAGAGGTCCACGGCTAAGTTCGCACATGTACTTAGCTTCCATAGCGGTCCACGGCTATGTTCCGCACGTGCACTTAGCTTCCATAGAGGTCCACGGCTAAGTTCGCACATGTACTTAGCTTCCATAGAGGTACACGGCTAAGTTCGCACATGTACTTAGCTTCCATAGCGGTCCACGGCTGAGTTTCGCACGTATACTTAGCTTCCATAGCGGTCCACGGCTATGTTCCGCACGTGCACTTAGCTTCCATAGAGGTCCACGGCTATGTTCCGCCCGTGTACTAAGCTTCCATAGAGATCCGCGGCTAAGTATCGCACGTGCACTTAGCTTCCATAAAGGTCCACGGCTATGTTCCGCACGTGTACTTAGCTTCCATGGAGTTCGGCTAGGTCGCGAGACTAAGCAGACGTGTTTTTGTGTTGATTGTTATGATATTGTTTTAATAATTGCGAATAATGTTATTGCAATATTTTGCAGAGTAAGTTTGTTCTGAAAGTGCCGAGTGTGACTAATAATTATACTGTTCTTCGTTGTGAAAGATGAACTAGATAGATCTTGCATAGAAAATCACCGTTTTCAGTGTTAGAAGTATGTCTAACGCAGGAGATAGCCCTTTTGGCCGCAGCCAATTGGTACGACGTAGTCCCCCTTCGACGCCATCGCCGGCTGTCCAAAACCAAACAAGAGAACCTGTGCCGCCAGCAGCCACAGAGAACGACTTCCCAAATGAAATCGTCTCTACGTCGGAGATTCAGAGATGGCTTGGGTCCATCGACACAATTCTGAATGAAATCTGCACGATTGTGGAAGAGGGAAAAATGAATTCCGACCAAAAACTCCGTGTCACCGGTCTTTGTCGAAAAGTCAATCACGGGACATCTCAGATGGCCGTGTTGTACCAATCGCTGAAGCAAAAATCAATCCAAGCGCACACCACTATCCAGCACCTGCAAGTGCAGCAGAATGTTTCGGAATCCCTTTGTCAGTTCAAAGAAGTCATGGAAACGAAAATGAGCCGAAATCAAGCAGATACTAGCTCCTACGCTAACATGGTGAAGAAAGGTACAGATAAATTTATTCGTCCAGAAAATATTAGTTCGGTCGCTATTTATCCCAGCGATAAGACTAAAACCAGTGATGATACCAAGTCGTTGGTTCAAAAAATTATCTCGCCTGAGGAATTGAAGCTCCATGTCCGCGGTGTAAGGAAAATTAGAAACGGAGGCGTTATCATCCGAACGGATAATCAAGACGACATTAATAAATTAAAAAGCTCGCAGAAGCTAGTTTCCTCAGGCCTTAAGGTTGAAGAACCGTCCAAACGTCGCCCTAGGATTGCGGTCATTGGTGTCCCCGTAGCCCTTACGGAAAAAGAGGTTTTCGAATGCATTTACGTCCAAAATTTGAGTGATAAATTACCGAACGTTACTCGTGAGTCCTTCTTAGAAAGTTTGAAGTTGAGCCATAAGTCAGGTAAGAAAGAACGACCTACCTGCAATTACATATTGGAAGTACCTGCAAATATTAGGAAAATCTTGATTGACCAAGGACGAATCTTCATAAATTGGACATCGTGTCCAGTGAGAGATTTCACGATTGTGACCAGGTGTTTTAACTGCCAGCAGTTCGGACATGCAGCCAAATTTTGTAAAGAATCGAGCGCTACCTGCAACCTCTGTGGTGAAACAGGACATTCATTCAAGGAATGTAATAATAAAGGTTCTCCGCCTCAAAGTGCGACCTGCAAACGCTTTAAGCGGAAAAATGATCATCCAACAGGTGATGTAAATTGCCCAGCACGTAAATATGCAGAGGACAATTATATTAATTCCATTGACTATGAGGGCGCCTAGGAGCGCCGCCAATTTACTAGTTAATTTAGCACATAGATAGTAGGTTAACTTCTACATATAATATTCTTTGCATGGCTAATCAGCTTATTTGTGATCTCGATCGGTTTTCCGTGTCTGAAACTAAAATCTGTAATGTCGTGGAGTGCAAAAACTTAGTTTTTAAAGGGGACAAAACATTGACCATTCTTACACAAAACATACGCAGTATAACCCGTAATTTTGATGGTTTCCAAGTATTGTTACAAGATCTTGATATATGCTGCGACATTATCGTTCTGACAGAGTGTTGGTTATCTAAGCAGACGGCCAATTTACCAACTCTCGATGGATTTAATCTTCACAAAAGCGACAGAACGTTCAACCAGAATGATGGGGTCGTCGTTTATATTAAAAATAATTTAAAAGTATTAGTAGAGGAACCTATTTTTCCAGACTGCAATTGCTTAGTAATTAAAATGTTTCCCGATACAGTAATAATGGCTATATATAGGCCACCATCTCTAAGTATTGATGGGTTTTTGAACTCGCTTAACAGTAACTTAAGAAAATTATCCTCGTTTAAAAATATCGTACTGGTAGGAGATATCAACATAAACATTGCCGCCGAAAAAAATGATACTCATTCTCATAATTATCTAAACATTTGCTCTTTTCATGGATTATTACCAGCTCATTATCACCCAACCCACCAGAGCGGCTCTTGTCTGGACCATATCCTTATAAAATTGAGGAGTCCTTCCAAAACCTTAGTTACTAACTCATCACTTACCGATCATCAAGCTGTTTTACTAACATTGCAAATAACTTCACCTCGTAATAACTGCATGCACAGCTATACTAAAATCAATATGACGAGTCTTGAAACTGACTTACGCGGTATTAATTTTGACCCCGTTTACAATTCACGCGATCCAAATATTTCTTTACAATACTTCGTCGATGTGTTGCAATCTACGATAAGGAAAAATACATTTACTAAAGTAATACCTAGAAAATATGGTAATATTAAACCATGGATTACGCCCGGACTTGTCCGCTGCATTAGGCATAGAGATAAACTCCACCAAAAATTAAAAAATACACCGGGTGATAAACAACTATCAATTATTTACAAACGATATAGGAATTTCTGTAATAACCTTTTGAAAAAGCTAAAAAACCAATACGATCAGACTCAACTACAAAAAGCAGGTAAAAACACTAAACTTATATGGAAATTCATAAAAACTAACACTATTAGGTCAAAAATGCCGAACCAGCACTTGATCTTTTATCGTCTGAGTGGAGCCCTACCGAAGCAGTAAACAAAACTAACAACTTTTTCATTAACGTAGGAAAAAACTTAGCAGAAAAAATCTTATTTTCTAATAGATCTAGTTCTTCCAGTCATAGCCAAACTAAAACATATGCAAAACAAAACTCTTTTGTCTTATTAGATACCGATGTTGATGAGGTAGTAGATATTATAAATGGATTAAAAGAAATTTGTGCCGTAGGATATGACGGCATACCTAATAGCATACTAAAAAGATTTAAATACGTCATTGCCCCTCCTTTAACTCATATTTTTCAGTTATGTTTAACCAGAGGAATATTTCCTAAATTGCATAAAAAAGCCGTAGTCACCCCTGTGTTTAAATCTGGAGACAAACATTGTGTAAATAATTACAGGCCAATATCAGTTTTAACTGGCCTGTCAAAAATATTGGAAAAAATTATAAATAGTAGATTAGTAAAATACCTTGAAAGTAATAAATTACTCTCTGATCAACAATTTGGTTTTAGGCCTAAAAGATCAACGAGCCAAGCTGTTCACCATCTAACAAATTATATAAGCACAAACCTGGATAACGGTCTGCACACCCTAGGGATCTTTTTAGACCTCGCCAAGGCTTTTGATACAATTTCTTGTACTTTGCTTTTGAACAAGCTGGAGAAGCTGGGAATACGGGGAGCACAATTGCAATTATTATCTGATTACCTAAGTGATCGCCATCAGTCTGTAAAAGTGGGTCAATGCATCAGTTCTGAACTTAAAAATACCTGTTACGGAATCCCACAGGGTAGTATTTTGGGTCCTACCTTGTTTCTTATTTATATAAATGACCTGTGCAATTTGGCCCTCGAGAACGGTTTAATTATTTCATATGCTGATGACACAGCTCTACTTTTTACGGCTAAATCAAAAGTCGAGGTCTATGAGGTAGCACAAAATGGTTTCGATACTGTTTCTAATTGGCTTCACGATAATCTCTTAAGTTTAAATACAGATAAAACCAAATACTTATTATTTACAATGAGAAACACCTATCCAACGCTTACTAATCTAAGCATTCAAGCGCATAACAATTGTCACCTTCATTGTGCTGATATCGCATGTACTTGTCCTAGTTTAGCAAAAACTGACCATATAAAATATTTAGGTATCACGATTGACGCAAACCTAAACTTCCGCAAACACATCGATTTATTGTGCAACAGAGTGCGTAAATTAATATATATCTTTAAAAACTTACGTAACATAGCCGACTTTAAATTAATTAAACAGGTTTATTTGGCTTTCTGTCAATCTATTATTACCTACGGTATTACGTCATGGGGTGGCGCCGCTAAATCGATCATGCTGCACTTAGAACGCGCCCAAAGAGCAGTTTTAAAAGTTTCTACTTTTCGCCCCTTTCGATTTCCCACAGACCAACTATACATGGCATGTAAGGTCCTAACAGTACGCCAACTATTTGTTTTGCAGGTAATTTTGCTCCAACATACTAACCTTTATTTTAACCCATTACCATCAGATAGAAGAAGAAAAGATTTGGTATGCACTAACTTTCGAACTAAACATGCTTATGCTCAGCGATTCTTCTTATTTTTAGGACCCTACTTGTATAATCAGTTTAACAGAATACTAAAGATCTATAGTCTAAGTTATAATAGGTGTAATTTACTAGTTCAGGAATATTTAGCAAAACAGAATTATGCAGACACGGAAAAACTTCTAGAAATTGTAAAATAAAGCCTCTTTTCTAATGTAATTAACTTTAATTAATTATTAAGTCTCCACTTTATTGGTTACAATATTGTTCGTAAATTTGTTTAAATATAATATCATACTTAATCTAGTTTAAAATAATATTACTCAACATGTTACTTTTAAGTCATTGAAAATATTGTCTTCCTTTCTTTTATTATTTTGCATTTTGTTTTTCATTTAAATGTTTGATCTAAATAGATGGCCTGAAACACAGGTTTTTTTTTTATTAACCTAGATCAGGCAGGTCTACATTACACTTAGGACTAAAAACATTCTCAATTGTAATTCATGTAAATCACAATTGTACTAACTTTTTACTTGAATAAATTATTATTATTATTATTATTATATTATTATAGAGGTCCACGGCTAAGTTTCGCACGTGTATTTAGCTTCCATAGAGGTCCACGGCTATGTTCCGCACGTGTACTTAGCTTCCATAGCGGTCCACGGCTATGTTCCGCACGTGCACTTAGCTTCCATAGCGGTCCACGGCTATGTTCCGCACGTGTACTTAGTTTCCATAGCGGTCCACGGCTATGTTCCGCACGTGCACTTAGCTTCCATAGCGGTCCACGGCTAAGTTTCGCACGTGTACTAAGCTTCCATAGAGGTCCACGGCTAAGTATCGCACGTGTACTTAGCTTCCATAGAGGTCCACGGCTATGTTTCGCACGTGTACTTAGCTTCCATAGAGGTCCACGGCTAAGTATCGCACGTGTACTCGGCTTCCATAGCGGTCCACGGCTATGTTCCGCACGTGTACTTGGCTTCCATAGCGGTCCACGGCTATGTTCCGCACGTGTACTTAGCTTCCATAGAGGTCCACGGCTAAGTATCGCACGTGTACTTAGCTTCCATAGAGGTCCACGGCTATGTTCCGCACGTGTACTTAGCTTCCATAGCGGTCCACGGCTATGTTCCGCACGTGTACTTAGCTTCCATAGCGGTGCACGGCTATGTTCCGCACGTGTACTTAGCTTCCATAGAGGTCCACGGCTAAGTTTCGCACGAGTACTTAGCTGCCTTAGAGGTCTACAGCTAAGACCATAGCGGTCCACGGCTATGTTCCGCACGTATACTTAGCTTCCATAGCGGTCCACGGCTATGTTCCGCACGTGCACTTAGCTTTCATAGAGGTCCACGGCTATGTTCCGCACGTGTACTAAGCTTCCATAGAGGTCCACGGCTAAGTATCGCACGTGTACTTGGCTTCCATAGAGGTTCACGGCTAAGTATCGCACGTGCACTTAGCTTCCATAAAGGTCCACGGCTATGTTCCGCACGTGTACTTAGCTTCTATAGAGGTCCACGGCTATGTTCCGCACGTGTACTTAGCTTCCATAGAGGTCCACGGCTAAGTTTCGCACCAGTACTTAGCTGCCTTAGAGGTCTACAGCTAAGACCATAGCGGTCCACGGCTATGTTCCGCACGTATACTTAGCTTCCATAGCGGTCCACGGCTATGTTCCGCACGTGCACTTAGCTTCCATAGAGGTCCACGGCTATGTTCCGCACGTGTACTAAGCCTTCATAGAGGTCCACGGCTAAGTATCGCACGTGTACTTGGCTTCCATAGAGGTCCACGGCTAAGTATCGCACGTGCACTTAGCTTCCATAAAGGTCCACGGCTATGTTCCGCACGTGTACTAAGCTTCCATAGAGGTCCACGGCTAAGTTTCGCACGTGTACTTAGCTTCCATAGAGGTCCACTGCTAAGTTTCGCACGTGTACTTAGCTTCCATAGAGGTCCACGGCTAAGTTCGCACATGTACTTAGCTTCCATAGCGGTCCACGGCTATGTTCCGCACGTGCACTTAGCTTCCATAGAGGTCCACGGCTAAGTTCGCACATGTACTTAGCTTCCATAGAGGTACACGGCTAAGTTCGCACATGTACTTAGCTTCCATAGCGGTCCACGGCTGAGTTTCGCACGTATACTTAGCTTCCATAGCGGTCCACGGCTATGTTCCGCACGTGCACTTAGCTTCCATAGAGGTCCACGGCTATGTTCCGCCCGTGTACTAAGCTTCCATAGAGATCCGCGGCTAAGTATCGCACGTGCACTTAGCTTCCATAAAGGTCCACGGCTATGTTCCGCACGTGTACTTAGCTTCCATAGAGGTCCACGGCTAAGTTTCGCACGTGTATTTAGCTTCCATAGAGGTCCACGGCTATGTTCCGCACGTGTACTTAGCTTCCATAGCGGTCCACGGCTATGTTCCGCACGTGCACTTAGCTTCCATAGCGGTCCACGGCTATGTTCCGCACGTGTACTTAGTTTCCATAGCGGTCCACGGCTATGTTCCGCACGTGCACTTAGCTTCCATAGCGGTCCACGGCTAAGTTTCGCACGTGTACTAAGCTTCCATAGCGGTCCACGGCTATGTTCCGCACGTGCACTTAGCTTTCATAGAGGTCCACGGCTATGTTCCGCACGTGTACTAAGCTTCCATAGAGGTCCACGGCTAAGTATCGCACGTGTACTTAGCTTCCATAGAGGTCCACGGCTAAGTATCGCACGTGCACTTAGCTTCCATAGCGGTCCACGGCTATGTTCCGCACGTGCACTTAGCTTCCATAGCGGTCCACGGCTATGTTCCGCACGTGTACTTAGCTTTCATAGCGGTCCACGGCTAAGTTTCGCACGTGTACTTAGCTTCCATAGAGGTCCACGGCTAAGTATCGCACGTGCACTTAGCTTCCATAGCAGTCCACGGCTATGTTCCGCACGTGTACTTAGCTTCCATAGCGGTCCATGGCTATGTTCCGCACGTGCACTTAGCTTCCATAGCGGTCCACGGCTAAGTATCGCACGTGTACTTAGCTTCCATAGAGGTCCACGGCTAAGTATCGCACGTGTACTTAGCTTCCATAGAGGTCCACGGCTATGTTCCGCACGTGTACTTAGCTTCCATAGCGGTCCACGGCTATGTTCCGCACGTGTACTTAGCTTCCATAGCGGTCCACGGCTATGTTCCGCACGTGTACTTAGCTTTCATAGCGGTCCACGGCTATGTTCCGCACGTGCACTTAGCTTCCATAAAGGTCCACGGCTAAGTATCGCACGTGTACTTAGCTTCCATAGCGGTCCATGGCTATGTTCCGCACGTGCACTTAGCTTCCATAGCGGTCCACGGCTAAGTATCGCACGTGTACTTAGCTTCCATAGAGGTCCACGGCTAAGTATCGCACGTGTACTTAGCTTCCATAGAGGTCCACGGCTATGTTCCGCACGTGTACTTAGCTTCCATAGCGGTCCACGGCTATGTTCCGCACGTGTACTTAGCTTCCATAGCGGTCCACGGCTATGTTCCGCACGTGTACTTAGCTTTCATAGCGGTCCACGGCTATGTTCCGCACGTGCACTTAGCTTCCATAAAGGTCCACGGCTAAGTATCGCACGTGTACTTGGCTTCCATAGCGGTCCACGGCTATGTTCCGCACGTGTACTTAGCTTCCATAGCGGTCCACGGCTAAGTTCCGCACGTGTACTTAGCTTCCATAAAGGTCCACGGCTATGTTTCGCACGTGTACTTAGCTTCCATAGCGGTCCACGGCTAAGTTTCGCACGTGTACTTAGCTTCCTTCGAGGTCCACGGCTAAGTTTCGCACGTGTACTAAGCTTCCATAGAGGTCCACGGCTAAGTATCGTACGTGCACTTAGCTTCCATAGCGGTCCACGGCTAAGTTCGCACATGTACTTAGCTTCCATAGAGGTACACGGCTAAGTTCGCACATGTACTTAGCTTCCATAGCGGTCCACGGCTGAGTTTCGCACGTATACTTAGCTTCCATAGAGGTCCACGGCTATGTTCCGCACGTGTACTTAGCTTCCATAGCGGTCCACGGCTATGTTTCGCACGTGCACTTAGCTTCCATAGAGGTCCACGGCTAAGTTCGCACATGTACTTAGCTTCCATAGCGGTCCACGGCTATGTTCCGCACGTGTACTTAGCTTCCATAGAGGTCCACGGCTAAGTATCGCACGTGTACTTAGCTTCCATAGCGGTCCACGGCTATGTTCCGCACGTGTACTTAGCTTCCATAGCGGTCCACGGCTATGTTCCGCACGTGTACTTAGCTTCCATAGCGGTCCACGGCTATGTTCCGCACGTGTACTTAGCTTCCATAGAGGTCCACGGCTAAGTATCGCACGTGTACTTAGCTTCCATAGAGGTCCACGGCTAAGTTTCGCACGTGTACTTAGCTTCCATAGAGGTCCACGGCTAAGTATCGCACGTGTACTTGGCTTCCATAGCGGTCCACGGCTATGTTCCGCACGTGTACTTAGCTTCCATAGCGGTCCACGGCTAGGTTTCGCACGTGTACTTAGCTTCCATAGAGGTCCACGGCTAAGTTTCGCACGTGTACTTAGCTTCCATAGCGGTCCACGGCTATGTTCCGCACGTGTACTTAGCTTCCATAGCGGTCCACGGCTATGTTCCGCACGTGTACTTAGCTTCCATAGAGGTCCACGGCTATGTTCCGCACGTGTACTTAGCTTCCATAGAGGTCCACGGCTAAGTTTCGCACGAGTACTTAGCTGCCTTAGAGGTCTACAGCTAAGACCATAGCGGTCCACGGCTATGTTCCGCACGTATACTTAGCTTCCATAGCTGTCCACGACTATGTTCCGCACGTGCACTTAGCTTCCATAGAGGTCCACGGCTATGTTCCGCACGTGTACTTAGCTTCCATAGCGGTCCACGGCTAGGTTCCGCACGTGTACTTAGCTTCCATTGAGGTCCACGGCTAAGTTTCGCACGTGTATTTAGCTTCCATAGAGGTCCACGGCTATGTTCCGCACGTGTACTTAGCTTCCATAGCGGTCCACGGCTATGTTCCGCACGTGTACTTAGCTTCCATAGCGGTCCACGGCTATGTTCCGCACGTGTACTTAGCTTCCATAGAGGTCCACGGCTATGTTCCGCACGTGTACTTAGCTTCCATAGAGGTCCACGGCTAAGTTTCGCACGAGTACTTAGCTGCCTTAGAGGTCTACAGCTAAGACCATAGCGGTCCACGGCTATGTTCCGCACGTATACTTAGCTTCCATAGCGGTCCACGACTATGTTCCGCACGTGCACTTAGCTTCCATAGAGGTCCACGGCTATGTTCCGCACGTGTACTAAGCTTCCATAGAGGTCCACGGCTAAGTATCGCACGTGTACTTGGCTTCCATAGAGGTCCACGGCTAAGTATCGCACGTGCACTTAGCTTCCATAAAGGTCCACGGCTATGTTCCGCACGTGTACTTAGCTTCCATAGAGGTCCACGGCTATGTTCCGCACGTGTACTTAGCTTCCATAGAGGTCCACGGCTATGTTCCGCACGTGCACTTAGCTTCCATAGAGGTCCACGGCTAAGTATCGCACGTGCACTTAGCTTCCATAAAGGTCCACGGCTATGTTCCGCACGTGTACTTAGCTTCTATAGAGGTCCACGGCTATGTTCCGCACGTGTACTTAGCTTCCATAGAGGTCCACGGCTAAGTTTCGCACGAGTACTTAGCTGCCTTAGAGGTCTACAGCTAAGACCATAGCGGTCCACGGCTATGTTCCGCACGTATACTTAGCTTCCATAGCGGTCCACGGCTATGTTCCGCACGTGCACTTAGCTTCCATAGAGGTCCACGGCTATGTTCCGCACGTGTACTAAGCCTTCATAGAGGTCCACGGCTAAGTATCGCACGTGTACTTGGCTTCCATAGAGGTCCACGGCTAAGTATCGCACGTGCACTTAGCTTCCATAAAGGTCCACGGCTATGTTCCGCACGTGTACTAAGCTTCCATAGAGGTCCACGGCTAAGTTTCGCACGTGTACTTAGCTTCCATAGAGGTCCACTGCTAAGTTTCGCACGTGTACTTAGCTTCCATAGAGGTCCACGGCTAAGTATCGCACGTGTACTTGGCTTCCATAGCGGTCCACGGCTATGTTCCGCACGTGTACTTAGCTTCCATAGCGGTCCACGGCTATGTTCCGCACGTGTACTTAGCTTCCATAGAGGTCCACGGCTAAGTATCGCACGTGTACTTAGCTTCCATAGAGGTCCACGGCTAAGTTTCGCACGTGTACTTAGCTTTCATAGAGGTCCACGGCTAAGTTTCGCACGTGTACTTAGCTTCCATAGAGGTCCACGGCTAAGTTTCGCACGTGTACTAAGCTTCCATAGAGGTCCACGGCTAAGTATCGCACGTGTACTTAGCTTCCATAGAGGTCCACGGCTAAGTATCGCACGTGTACTTAGCTTCCATAGAGGTCCACGGCTAAGTTTCGCACGTGTACTAAGCTTCCATAGAGGTCCACGGCTAAGTATCGCACGTGTACTTGGCTTCCATAGCGGTCCACGGCTATGTTCCGCACGTGCACTTAGCTTCCATAGCGGTCCACGGCTATGTTCCGCACGTGCACTTAGCTTCCATAGAGGTCCACGGCTAAGTATCGCACGTGTACTTGGCTTCCATAGAGGTCCACGGCTAAGTATCGCACGTGTACTTAGCTTCCATAGCGGTCCACGGCTATGTTCCGCACGTGTACTTAGCTTCCATAGAGGTCCACGGCTAAGTATCGCACGTGTACTTAGCTTCCATAGAGGTCCACGGCTAAGTATCGCACGTGTACTTGGCTTCCATAGCGGTCCACGGCTATGTTCCGTACGTGTACTTAGCTTCCATAGCGGTCCACGGCTATGTTCCGCACGTGTACTTAGCTTCCATAGAGGTCCACGGCTAAGTATCGCACGTGTGCTTAGCTTCCATAGAGGTCCACGGCTAAGTTTCGCACGTGTACTTAGCTTCCATAGAGGTCCACGGCTAAGTTTCGCACGTGTACTTAGCTTCCATAGAGGTCCACGGCTAAGTTTCGCACGTGTACTAAGCTTCTATAGAGGTCCACGGCTAAGTATCGCACGTGTACTTAGCTTCCATAGAGGTTCACGGCTATGTTCCGCACGTGTCCTTAGCTTCCATAGAGGTCCACGGCTAAGTATCGCACGTGTGCTTAGCTTCCATAGAGGTCCACGGCTAAGTATCGCACGTGTACTTAGCTTCCATAGAGGTCCACGGCTAAGTTTCGCACGTGTACTTAGCTTCCATAGAGGTCCGCGGCTAAGTTCGCACACGTACTAAGCTTCTTTAGAGGTCCACGGCTAAGTTTCGCACGTGTACTAAGCTTCCATAGAGGTCCACGGCTATGTTTCGCACGTGTACTTAGCTTCCATAGAGGTCCACGGCTTAGTTTCGCACGTGTACTTAGCTTCCATAGAGGTCCACGGCTAAGTATCGCACGTGTACTTGGCTTCCATAGCGGTCCACGGCTATGTTCCGCACGTGTACTTAGCTTCCATAGCGGTCCACGGCTATGTTCCGCACGTGTACTTAGCTTCCATAGAGGTCCACGGCTAAGTATCGCACGTGTACTTAGCTTCCATAGAGGTCCACGGCTAAGTTTCGCACGTGTACTTAGCTTCCATAGAGGTCCACGGCTAAGTATCGCACGTGTACTTGGCTTCCATAGCGGTCCACGGCTATGTTCCGCACGTGTACTTAGCTTCCATAGCGGTCCACGGCTAGGTTTCGCACGTGTACTTAGCTTCCATAGAGGTCCACGGCTAAGTTTCGCACGTGTACTTAGCTTCCATAGCGGTCCACGGCTATGTTCCGCACGTGTACTTAGCTTCCATAGCGGTCCACGGCTATGTTCCGCACATGTACTTAGCTTCCATAGAGGTCCACGGCTATGTTCCGCACGTGTACTTAGCTTCCATAGAGGTCCACGGCTAAGTTTCGCACGAGTACTTAGCTGCCTTAGAGGTCTACAGCTAAGACCATAGCGGTCCACGGCTATGTTCCGCACGTATACTTAGCTTCCATAGCGGTCCACGACTATGTTCCGCACGTGCACTTAGCTTCCATAGAGGTCCACGGCTATGTTCCGCACGTGTACTTAGCTTCCATAGCGGTCCACGGCTAGGTTCCGCACGTGTACTTAGCTTCCATTAAGGTCCACGGCTAAGTTTCGCACGTGTATTTAGCTTCCATAGAGGTCCACGGCTATGTTCCGCACGTGTACTTAGCTTCCATAGCGGTCCACGGCTATGTTCCGCACGTGTACTTAGCTTCCATAGCGGTCCACGGCTATGTTCCGCACGTGTACTTAGCTTCCATAGAGGTCCACGGCTATGTTCCGCACGTGTACTTAGCTTCCATAGAGGTCCACGGCTAAGTTTCGCACGAGTACTTAGCTGCCTTAGAGGTCTACAGCTAAGACCATAGCGGTCCACGGCTATGTTCCGCACGTATACTTAGCTTCCATAGCGGTCCACGACTATGTTCCGCACGTGCACTTAGCTTCCATAGAGGTCCACGGCTATGTTCCGCACGTGTACTAAGCTTCCATAGAGGTCCACGGCTAAGTATCGCACGTGTACTTGGCTTCCATAGAGGTCCACGGCTAAGTATCGCACGTGCACTTAGCTTCCATAAAGGTCCACGGCTATGTTCCGCACGTGTACTTAGCTTCCATAGAGGTCCACGGCTATGTTCCGCACGTGTACTTAGCTTCCATAGAGCTCCACGGCTATGTTCCGCACGTGCACTTAGCTTCCATAGAGGTCCACGGCTATGTTTCGCACGTGCACTTAGCTTCCATAGCGGTCCACGGCTATGTTCCGCACGTGCACTTAGCTTCCATAGCGGTCCACGGCTATGTTCCGCACGTGCACTTAGCTTCCATAGCGGTCCACGGCTATGTTCCGCACGTGCACTTAGTTTCCATAGCGGTCCACGGCTATGTTCCGCACGTGCACTTAGCTTCCATAGCGGTCCACGGCTAAGTTTCGCACGTGTTCTAAGCTTCCATAGAGGTCCACGGCTAAGTATCGCACGTGTACTTAGCTTCCATAGCGGTCCACGGCTTTGTTACGCACGTGTACTTAGCTTCCATAGAGGTCCACGGCTATGTTCCGCAAGTGCACTTAGCTTCCATAGCGGTCCACGGCTATGTTCCGCACGTGTACTTAGCTTCCAAAGCGGTCCACGGCTATGTTCCGCACGTTTACTTAGCTTCCATAGAGGTCCACGGCTATGTTCCGCACGTGCACTTAGCTTCCATAGAGGTCCACGGCTATGTTCCGCACGTGCACTTAGCTTCCATAGCGGTCCACGGCTATGTTCCGCACGTGCACTTAGCTTCCATAGCGGTCCACGGCTATGTTCCGCACGTGTACTTAGCTTTCATAGCGGTCCACGGCTAAGTTTCGCACGTGTACTTAGCTTCCATCGAGGTCCACGGCTAAGTATCGCACGTGCACTTAGCTTCCATAGCGGTCCACGGCTATGTTCCGCACGTGTACTTAGCTTCCATAGCGGTCCACGGCTATGTTCCGCACGTGCACTTAGCTTCCATAGCGGTCCACGGCTAAGTATCGCACGTGTACTTAGCTTCCATAGAGGTCCACGGCTAAGTATCGCACGTGTACTTAGCTTCCATAGAGGTCCACGGCTATGTTCCGCACGTGTACTTAGCTTCCATAGCGGTCCACGGCTATGTTCCGCACGTGTACTTAGCTTCCATAGCGGTCCACGGCTATGTTCCGCACGTGTACTTAGCTTTCATAGCGGTCCACGGCTATGTTCCGCACGTGCACTTAGCTTCCATAAAGGTCCACGGCTAAGTATCGCACGTGTACTTGGCTTCCATAGCGGTCCACGGCTATGTTCCGCACGTGTACTTAGCTTCCATAGCGGTCCACGGCTAAGTTCCGCACGTGTACTTAGCTTCCATAAAGGTCCACGGCTATGTTTCGCACGTGTACTTAGCTTCCATAGCGGTCCACGGCTAAGTTTCGCACGTGTACTTAGCTTCCTTCGAGGTCCACGGCTAAGTTTCGCACGTGTACTAAGCTTCCATAGAGGTCCACGGCTAAGTATCGCACGTGCACTTAGCTTCCATAGCGGTCCACGACTAAGTTCGCACATGTACTTAGCTTCCATAGAGGTACACGGCTAAGTTCGCACATGTACTTAGCTTCCATAGCGGTCCACGGCTGAGTTTCGCACGTATACTTAGCTTCCATAGAGGTCCACGGCTATGTTCCGCACGTGTACTTAGCTTCCATAGCGGTCCACGGCTATGTTCCGCACGTGCACTTAGCTTCCATAGAGGTCCACGGCTAAGTTCGCACATGTACTTAGCTTCCATAGCGGTCCACGGCTATGTTCCGCACGTGCACTTAGCTTCCATAGAGGTCCACGGCTAAGTTCGCACATGTACTTAGCTTCCATAGAGGTACACGGCTAAGTTCGCACATGTACTTAGCTTCCATAGCGGTCCACGGCTGAGTTTCGCACGTATACTTAGCTTCCATAGCGGTCCACGGCTATGTTCCGCACGTGCACTTAGCTTCAATAGAGGTCCACGGCTATGTTCCGCCCGTGTACTAAGCTTCCATAGAGATCCGCGGCTAAGTATCGCACGTGCACTTAGCTTCCATAAAGGTCCACGGCTATGTTCCGCACGTGTACTTAGCTTCCATAGAGGTCCACGGCTAAGTTTCGCACGTGTATTTAGCTTCCATAGAGGTCCACGGCTATGTTCCGCACGTGTACTTAGCTTCCATAGCGGTCCACGGCTATGTTCCGCACGTGCACTTAGCTTCCATAGCGGTCCACGGCTATGTTCCGCACGTGTACTTAATTTCCATAGCGGTCCACGGCTATGTTCCGCACGTGCACTTAGCTTCCATAGCGGTCCACGGCTAAGTTTCGCACGTGTACTAAGCTTCCATAGAGGTCCACGGCTAAGTATCGCACGTGTACTTAGCTTCCATAGAGGTCCACGGCTATGTTTCGCACGTGTACTTAGCTTCCATAGAGGTCCACGGCTAAGTATCGCACGTGTACTCGGCTTCCATAGCGGTCCACGGCTATGTTCCGCACGTGTACTTGGCTTCCATAGCGGTCCACGGCTATGTTCCGCACGTGTACTTAGCTTCCATAGAGGTCCACGGCTAAGTATCGCACGTGTACTTAGCTTCCATAGAGGTCCACGGCTATGTTCCGCACGTGTACTTAGCTTCCATAGCGGTCCACGGCTATGTTCCGCACGTGTACTTAGCTTCCATAGAGGTGCACGGCTATGTTCCGCACGTGTACTTAGCTTCCATAGAGGTCCACGGCTAAGTTTCGCACGAGTACTTAGCTGCCTTAGAGGTCTACAGCTAAGACCATAGCGGTCCACGGCTATGTTCCGCACGTATACTTAGCTTCCATAGCGGTCCACGGCTATGTTCCGCACGTGCACTTAGCTTTCATAGAGGTCCACGGCTATGTTCCGCACGTGTACTAAGCTTCCATAGAGGTCCACGGCTAAGTATCGCACGTGTACTTGGCTTCCATAGAGGTTCACGGCTAAGTATCGTACGTGCACTTAGCTTCCATAAAGGTCCACGGCTATGTTCCGCACGTGTACTTAGCTTCCATAGCGGTCCACGGCTATGTTCCGCACGTGTACTTAGCTTCCATAGCGGTCCACGGCTATGTTCCGCACGTGTACTTAGCTTCCATAGAGGTCCACGGCTATGTTCCGCACGTGTACTTAGCTTCCATAGAGGTCCACGGCTAAGTTTCGCACGAGTACTTAGCTGCCTTAGAGGTCTACAGCTAAGACCATAGCGGTCCACGGCTATGTTCCGCACGTGCACTTAGCTTCCATAGAGGTCCACGGCTATGTTCCGCCCGTGTACTAAGCTTCCATAGAGATCCGCGGCTAAGTATCGCACGTGCACTTAGCTTCCATAAAGGTCCACGGCTATGTTCCGCACGTGTACTTAGCTTCCATAGAGGTCCACGGCTAAGTTTCGCACGTGTATTTAGCTTCCATAGAGGTCCACGGCTATGTTCCGCACGTGTACTTAGCTTCCATAGCGGTCCACGGCTATGTTCCGCACGTGTACTTAGCTTCCATAGCGGTCCACGGCTATGTTCCGCACGTGTACTTAGCTTCCATAGAGGTCCACGGCTATGTTCCGCACGTGTTCTTAGCTTCCATAGAGGTCCACGGCTAAGTTTCGCACGAGTACTTAGCTGCCTTAGAGGTCTACAGCTAAGACCATAGCGGTCCACGGCTATGTTCCGCACGTATACTTAGCTTCCATAGCGGTCCACGACTATGTTCCGCACGTGTACTTGGCTTCCATAGAGGTCCACGGCTAAGTATCGCACGTGCACTTAGCTTCCATAAAGGTCCACGGCTATGTTCCGCACGTGTACTTAGCTTCCATAGAGGTCCACGGCTAAGTATCGCACGTGTGCTTAGCTTCCATAGAGGTCCACGGCTAAGTATCGCACGTGTACTTAGCTTCCATAGAGGTCCACGGCTAAGTTTCGCACGTGTACTTAGCTTCCATAGAGGTCCGCGGCTAAGTTCGCACACGTACTAAGCTTCTTTAGAGGTCCACGGCTAAGTTTCGCACGTGTACTAAGCTTCCATAGAGGTCCACGGCTATGTTTCGCACGTGTACTTAGCTTCCATAGAGGTCCACGGCTTAGTTTCGCACGTGTACTTAGCTTCCATAGAGGTCCACGGCTAAGTATCGCACGTGTACTTGGCTTCCATAGCGGTCCACGGCTATGTTCCGCACGTGTACTTAGCTTCCATAGCGGTCCACGGCTATGTTCCGCACGTGTACTTAGCTTCCATAGAGGTCCACGGCTAAGTATCGCACGTGTACTTAGCTTCCATAGAGGTCCACGGCTAAGTTTCGCACGTGTACTTAGCTTCCATAGAGGTCCACGGCTAAGTATCGCACGTGTACTTGGCTTCCATAGCGGTCCACGGCTATGTTCCGCACGTGTACTTAGCTTCCATAGCGGTCCACGGCTAGGTTTCGCACGTGTACTTAGCTTCCATAGAGGTCCACGGCTAAGTTTCGCACGTGTACTTAGCTTCCATAGCGGTCCACGGCTATGTTCCGCACGTGTACTTAGCTTCCATAGCGGTCCACGGCTATGTTCCGCACGTGTACTTAGCTTCCATAGAGGTCCACGGCTATGTTCCGCACGTGTACTTAGCTTCCATAGAGGTCCACGGCTAAGTTTCGCACGAGTACTTAGCTGCCTTAGAGGTCTACAGCTAAGACCATAGCGGTCCACGGCTATGTTCCGCACGTATACTTAGCTTCCATAGCGGTCCACGACTATGTTCCGCACGTGCACTTAGCTTCCATAGAGGTCCACGGCTATGTTCCGCACGTGTACTTAGCTTCCATAGCGGTCCACGGCTAGGTTCCGCACGTGTACTTAGCTTCCATTGAGGTCCACGGCTAAGTTTCGCACGTGTATTTAGCTTCCATAGAGGTCCACGGCTATGTTCCGCACGTGTACTTAGCTTCCATAGCGGTCCACGGCTATGTTCCGCACGTGTACTTAGCTTCCATAGCGGTCCACGGCTATGTTCCGCACGTGTACTTAGCTTCCATAGAGGTCCACGGCTATGTTCCGCACGTGTACTTAGCTTCCATAGAGGTCCACGGCTAAGTTTCGCACGAGTACTTAGCTGCCTTAGAGGTCTACAGCTAAGACCATAGCGGTCCACGGCTATGTTCCGCACGTATACTTAGCTTCCATAGCGGTCCACGACTATGTTCCGCACGTGCACTTAGCTTCCATAGAGGTCCACGGCTATGTTCCGCACGTGTACTAAGCTTCCATAGAGGTCCACGGCTAAGTATCGCACGTGTACTTGGCTTCCATAGAGGTCCACGGCTAAGTATCGCACGTGCACTTAGCTTCCATAAAGGTCCACGGCTATGTTCCGCACGTGTACTTAGCTTCCATAGAGGTCCACGGCTATGTTCCGCACGTGTACTTAGCTTCCATAGAGGTCCACGGCTATGTTCCGCACGTGCACTTAGCTTCCATAGAGGTCCACGGCTATGTTTCGCACGTGCACTTAGCTTCCATAGCGGTCCACGGCTATGTTCCGCACGTGCACTTAGCTTCCATAGCGGTCCACGGCTATGTTCCGCACGTGCACTTAGCTTCCATAGCGGTCCACGGCTATGTTCCGCACGTGCACTTAGTTTCCATAGCGGTCCACGGCTATGTTCCGCACGTGCACTTAGCTTCCATAGCGGTCCACGGCTAAGTTTCGCACGTGTACTAAGCTTCCATAGAGGTCCACGGCTAAGTATCGCACGTGTACTTAGCTTCCATAGCGGTCCACGGCTATGTTACGCACGTGTACTTAGCTTCCATAGAGGTCCACGGCTATGTTCCGCAAGTGCACTTAGCTTCCATAGCGGTCCACGGCTATGTTCCGCACGTGTACTTAGCTTCCATAGCGGTCCACGGCTATGTTCCGCACGTTTACTTAGCTTCCATAGAGGTCCACGGCTATGTTCCGCACGTGCACTTAGCTTCCATAGAGGTCCACGGCTATGTTCCGCACGTGCACTTAGCTTCCATAGCGGTCCACGGCTATGTTCCGCACGTGCACTTAGCTTCCATAGCGGTCCACGGCTATGTTCCGCACGTGTACTTAGCTTTCATAGCGGTCCACGGCTAAGTTTCGCACGTGTACTTAGCTTCCATCGAGGTCCACGGCTAAGTATCGCACGTGCACTTAGCTTCCATAGCGGTCCACGGCTATGTTCCGCACGTGTACTTAGCTTCCATAGCGGTCCACGGCTATGTTCCGCACGTGCACTTAGCTTCCATAGCGGTCCACGGCTAAGTATCGCACGTGTACTTAGCTTCCATAGAGGTCCACGGCTAAGTATCGCACGTGTACTTAGCTTCCATAGAGGTCCACGGCTATGTTCCGCACGTGTACTTAGCTTCCATAGCGGTCCACGGCTATGTTCCGCACGTGTACTTAGCTTCCATAGCGGTCCACGGCTATGTTCCGCACGTGTACTTAGCTTTCATAGCGGTCCACGGCTATGTTCCGCACGTGCACTTAGCTTCCATAAAGGTCCACGGCTAAGTATCGCACGTGTACTTGGCTTCCATAGCGGTCCACGGCTATGTTCCGCACGTGTACTTAGCTTCCATAGCGGTCCACGGCTAAGTCCCGCACGTGTACTTAGCTTCCATAAAGGTCCACGGCTATGTTTCGCACGTGTACTTAGCTTCCATAGCGGTCCACGGCTAAGTTTCGCACGTGTACTTAGCTTCCTTCGAGGTCCACGGCTAAGTTTCGCACGTGTACTAAGCTTCCATAGAGGTCCACGGCTAAGTATCGCACGTGCACTTAGCTTCCATAGCGGTCCACGGCTAAGTTCGCACATGTACTTAGCTTCCATAGAGGTACACGGCTAAGTTCGCACATGTACTTAGCTTCCATAGCGGTCCACGGCTGAGTTTCGCACGTATACTTAGCTTCCATAGAGGTCCACGGCTATGTTCCGCACGTGTACTTAGCTTCCATAGCGGTCCACGGCTATGTTCCGCACGTGCACTTAGCTTCCATAGAGGTCCACGGCTAAGTTCGCACATGTACTTAGCTTCCATAGCGGTCCACGGCTATGTTCCGCACGTGCACTTAGCTTCCATAGAGGTCCACGGCTAAGTTCGCACATGTACTTAGCTTCCATAGAGGTACACGGCTAAGTTCGCACATGTACTTAGCTTCCATAGCGGTCCACGGCTGAGTTTCGCACATATACTTAGCTTCCATAGCGGTCCACGGCTATGTTCCGCACGTGCACTTAGCTTCAATAGAGGTTCACGGCTATGTTCCGCCCGTGTACTAAGCTTCCATAGAGATCCGCGGCTAAGTATCGCACGTGCACTTAGCTTCCATAAAGGTCCACGGCTATGTTCCGCACGTGTACTTAGCTTCCATAGAGGTCCACGGCTAAGTTTCGCACGTGTATTTAGCTTCCATAGAGGTCCACGGCTATGTTCCGCACGTGTACTTAGCTTCCATAGCGGTCCACGGCTATGTTCCGCACGTGCACTTAGCTTCCATAGCGGTCCACGGCTATGTTCCGCACGTGTACTTAATTTCCATAGCGGTCCACGGCTATGTTCCGCACGTGCACTTAGCTTCCATAGCGGTCCACGGCTAAGTTTCGCACGTGTACTAAGCTTCCATAGAGGTCCACGGCTAAGTATCGCACGTGTACTTAGCTTCCATAGAGGTCCACGGCTAAGTATCGCACGTGTACTCGGCTTCCATAGCGGTCCACGGCTATGTTCCGCACGTGTACTTGGCTTCCATAGCGGTCCACGGCTATGTTCCGCACGTGTACTTAGCTTCCATAGAGGTCCACGGCTAAGTATCGCACGTGTACTTAGCTTCCATAGAGGTCCACGGCTATGTTCCGCACGTGTACTTAGCTTCCATAGCGGTCCACGGCTATGTTCCGCACGTGTACTTAGCTTCCATAGAGGTGCACGGCTATGTTCCGCACGTGTACTTAGCTTCCATAGAGGTCCACGGCTAAGTTTCGCACGAGTACTTAGCTGCCTTAGAGGTCTACAGCTAAGACCATAGCGGTCCACGGCTATGTTCCGCACGTATACTTAGCTTCCATAGCGGTCCACGGCTATGTTCCGCACGTGCACTTAGCTTTCATAGAGGTCCACGGCTATGTTCCGCACGTGTACTAAGCTTCCATAGAGGTCCACGGCTAAGTATCGCACGTGTACTTGGCTTCCATAGAGGTTCACGGCTAAGTATCGCACGTGCACTTAGCTTCCATAAAGGTCCACGGCTATGTTCCGCACGTGTACTTAGCTTCCATAGCGGTCCACGGCTATGTTCCGCACGTGTACTTAGCTTCCATAGCGGTCCACGGCTATGTTCCGCACGTGTACTTAGCTTCCATAGAGGTCCACGGCTATGTTCCGCACGTGTACTTAGCTTCCATAGAGGTCCACGGCTAAGTTTCGCACGAGTACTTAGCTGCCTTAGAGGTCTACAGCTAAGACCATAGCGGTCCACGGCTATGTTCCGCACGTGCACTTAGCTTCCATAGAGGTCCACGGCTATGTTCCGCCCGTGTACTAAGCTTCCATAGAGATCCGCGGCTAAGTATCGCACGTGCACTTAGCTTCCATAAAGGTCCACGGCTATGTTCCGCACGTGTACTTAGCTTCCATAGAGGTCCACGGCTAAGTTTCGCACGTGTATTTAGCTTCCATAGAGGTCCACGGCTATGTTCCGCACGTGTACTTAGCTTCCATAGCGGTCCACGGCTATGTTCCGCACGTGTACTTAGCTTCCATAGCGGTCCACGGCTATGTTCCGCACGTGTACTTAGCTTCCATAGAGGTCCACGGCTATGTTCCGCACGTGTTCTTAGCTTCCATAGAGGTCCACGGCTAAGTTTCGCACGAGTACTTAGCTGCCTTAGAGGTCTACAGCTAAGACCATAGCGGTCCACGGCTATGTTCCGCACGTATACTTAGCTTCCATAGCGGTCCACGACTATGTTCCGCACGTGCACTTAGCTTCCATAGAGGTCCACGGCTATGTTCCGCACGTGTACTAAGCTTCCATAGAGGTCCACGGCTAAGTATCGCACGTGTACTTGGCTTCCATAGAGGTCCACGGCTAAGTATCGCACGTGCACTTAGCTTCCATAAAGGTCCACGGCTATGTTCCGCACGTGTACTTAGCTTCCATAGAGGTCCACGGCTATGTTCCGCACGTGTACTTAGCTTCCATAGAGGTCCACGGCTATGTTCCGCACGTGCACTTAGCTTCCATAGAGGTCCACGGCTATGTTTCGCACGTGCACTTAGCTTCCATAGCGGTCCACGGCTATGTTCCGCACGTGCACTTAGCTTCCATAGCGGTCCACGGCTATGTTCCGCACGTGCACTTAGCTTCCATAGCGGTCCACGGCTATGTTCCGCACGTGCACTTAGTTTCCATAGCGGTCCACGGCTATGTTCCGCACGTGCACTTAGCTTCCATAGCGGTCCACGGCTAAGTTTCGCACGTGTACTAAGCTTCCATAGAGGTCCACGGCTAAGTATCGCACGTGTACTTAGCTTCCATAGCGGTCCACGGCTATGTTACGCACGTGTACTTAGCTTCCATAGAGGTCCACGGCTATGTTCCGCACGTTTACTTAGCTTCCATAGAGGTCCACGGCTATGTTCCGCACGTGCACTTAGCTTCCATAGAGGTCCACGGCTATGTTCCGCACGTGCACTTAGCTTCCATAGCGGTCCACGGCTATGTTCCGCACGTGCACTTAGCTTCCATAGCGGTCCACGGCTATGTTCCGCACGTGTACTTAGCTTTCATATCGGTCCACGGCTAAGTTTCGCACGTGTACTTAGCTTCCATCGAGGTCCACGGCTAAGTATCGCACGTGCACTTAGCTTCCATAGCGGTCCACGGCTATGTTCCGCACGTGTACTTAGCTTCCATAGCGGTCCACGGCTATGTTCCGCACGTGCACTTAGCTTCCATAGCGGTCCACGGCTAAGTATCGCACGTGTACTTAGCTTCCATAGAGGTCCACGGCTAAGTATCGCACGTGTACTTAGCTTCCATAGAGGTCCACGGCTATGTTCCGCACGTGTACTTAGCTTCCATAGCGGTCCACGGCTATGTTCCGCACGTGTACTTAGCTTCCATAGCGGTCCACGGCTATGTTCCGCACGTGTACTTAGCTTTCATAGCGGTCCACGGCTATGTTCCGCACGTGCACTTAGCTTCCATAAAGGTCCACGGCTAAGTATCGCACGTGTACTTGGCTTCCATAGCGGTCCACGGCTATGTTCCGCACGTGTACTTAGCTTCCATAGCGGTCCACGGCTAAGTTCCGCACGTGAACTTAGCTTCCATAAAGGTCCACGGCTATGTTTCGCACGTGTACTTAGCTTCCATAGCGGTCCACGGCTAAGTTTCGCACGTGTACTTAGCTTCCTTCGAGGTCCACGGCTAAGTTTCGCACGTGTACTAAGCTTCCATAGAGGTCCACGGCTAAGTATCGCACGTGCACTTAGCTTCCATAGCGGTCCACGGCTAAGTTCGCACATGTACTTAGCTTCCATAGAGGTACACGGCTAAGTTCGCACATGTACTTAGCTTCCATAGCGGTCCACGGCTGAGTTTCGCACGTATACTTAGCTTCCATAGAGGTCCACGGCTATGTTCCGCACGTGTACTTAGCTTCCATAGCGGTCCACGGCTATGTTCCGCACGTGCACTTAGCTTCCATAGAGGTCCACGGCTAAGTTCGCACATGTACTTAGCTTCCATAGCGGTCCACGGCTATGTTCCGCACGTGCACTTAGCTTCCATAGAGGTCCACGGCTAAGTTCGCACATGTACTTAGCTTCCATAGAGGTACACGGCTAAGTTCGCACATGTACTTAGCTTCCATAGCGGTCCACGGCTGAGTTTCGCACGTATACTTAGCTTCCATAGCGGTCCACGGCTATGTTCCGCACGTGCACTTAGCTTCCATAGAGGTCCACGGCTATGTTCCGCCCGTGTACTAAGCTTCCATAGAGATCCGCGGCTAAGTATCGCACGTGCACTTAGCTTCCATAAAGGTCCACGGCTATGTTCCGCACGTGTACTTAGCTTCCATAGAGGTCCACGGCTAAGTTTCGCACGTGTATTTAGCTTCCATAGAGGTCCACGGCTATGTTCCGCACGTGTACTTAGCTTCCATAGCGGTCCACGGCTATGTTCCGCACGTGCACTTATCTTCCATAGCGGTCCACGGCTATGTTCCGCACGTGTACTTAGTTTCCATAGCGGTCCACGGCTATGTTCCGCACGTGCACTTAGCTTCCATAGCGGTCCACGGCTAAGTTTCGCACGTGTACTAAGCTTCCATAGAGGTCCACGGCTAAGTATCGCACGTGTACTTAGCTTCCATAGAGGTCCACGGCTATGTTTCGCACGTGTACTTAGCTTCCATAGAGGTCCACGGCTAAGTATCGCACGTGTACTCGGCTTCCATAGCGGTCCACGGCTATGTTCCGCACGTGTACTTGGCTTCCATAGCGGTCCACGGCTATGTTCCGCACGTGTACTTAGCTTCCATAGAGGTCCACGGCTAAGTATCGCACGTGTACTTAGCTTCCATAGAGGTCCACGGCTATGTTCCGCACGTGTACTTAGCTTCCATAGCGGTCCACGGCTATGTTCCGCACGTGTACTTAGCTTCCATAGAGGTGCACGGCTATGTTCCGCACGTGTACTTAGCTTCCATAGAGGTCCACGGCTAAGTTTCGCACGAGTACTTAGCTGCCTTAGAGGTCTACAGCTAAGACCATAGCGGTCCACGGCTATGTTCCGCACGTATACTTAGCTTCCATAGCGGTCCACGGCTATGTTCCGCACGTGCTCTTAGCTTTCATAGAGGTCCACGGCTATGTTCCGCACGTGTACTAAGCTTCCATAGAGGTCCACGGCTAAGTATCGCACGTGTACTTGGCTTCCATAGAGGTTCACGGCTAAGTATCGCACGTGCACTTAGCTTCCATAAAGGTCCACGGCTATGTTCCGCACGTGTACTTAGCTTCTATAGAGGTCCACGGCTATGTTCCGCACGTGTACTTAGCTTCCATAGAGGTCCACGGCTAAGTTTCGCACGAGTACTTAGCTGCCTTAGAGGTCTACAGCTAAGACCATAGCGGTCCACGGCTATGTTCCGCACGTATACTTAGCTTCCATAGCGGTCCACGGCTATGTTCCGCACGTTCACTTAGCTTCCATAGAGGTCCACGGCTATGTTCCGCACGTGTACTAAGCCTTCATAGAGGTCCACGGCTAAGTATCGCACGTGTACTTGGCTTCCATAGAGGTCCACGGCTAAGTATCGCACGTGCACTTAGCTTCCATAAAGGTCCACGGCTATGTTCCGCACGTGTACTAAGCTTCCATAGAGGTCCACGGCTAAGTTTCGCACGTGTACTTAGCTTCCATAGAGGTCCACTGCTAAGTTTCGCACGTGTACTTAGCTTCCATAGAGGTCCACGGCTAAGTATCGCACGTGTACTTGGCTTCCATAGCGGTCCACGGCTATGTTCCGCACGTGTACTTAGCTTCCATAGCGGTCCACGGCTATGTTCCGCACGTGTACTTAGCTTCCATAGAGGTCCACGGCTAAGTATCGCACGTGTACTTAGCTTCCATAGAGGTCCACGGCTAAGTTTCGCACGTGTACTAAGCTTCCATAGAGGTCCACGGCTAAGTTCCGCACGTGCACTTAGCTTCCATAGAGGTCCACGGCTAAGTATCGCACGTGTACTTGGCTTCCATAGAGGTCCACGGCTAAGTATCGCACGTGTACTTAGCTTCCATAGCGGTCCACGGCTATGTTCCGCACGTGTACTTAGCTTCCATAGAGGTCCACGGCTAAGTATCGCACGTGTACTTAGCTTCCATAGAGGTCCACGGCTAAGTATCGCACGTGTACTTGGCTTCCATAGCGGTCCACGGCTATGTTCCGTACGTGCACTTAGCTTCCATAGCGGTCCACGGCTAAGTATCGCACGTGTACTTAGCTTCCATAGAGGTCCACGGCTAAGTATCGCACGTGTACTTAGCTTCCATAGAGGTCCACGGCTATGTTCCGCACGTGTACTTAGCTTCCATAGCGGTCCACGGCTATGTTCCGCACGTGTACTTAGCTTCCATAGCGGTCCACGGCTATGTTCCGCACGTGTACTTAGCTTTCATAGCGGTCCACGGCTATGTTCCGCACGTGCACTTAGCTTCCATAAAGGTCCACGGCTAAGTATCGCACGTGTACTTGGCTTCCATAGCGGTCCACGGCTATGTTCCGCACGTGTACTTAGCTTCCATAGCGGTCCACGGCTAAGTTCCGCACGTGTACTTAGCTTCCATAAAGGTCCACGGCTATGTTTCGCACGTGTACTTAGCTTCCATAGCGGTCCACGGCTAAGTTTCGCACGTGTACTTAGCTTCCTTCGAGGTCCACGGCTAAGTTTCGCACGTGTACTAAGCTTCCATAGAGGTCCACGGCTAAGTATCGCACGTGCACTTAGCTTCCATAGCGGTCCACGGCTAAGTTCGCACATGTACTTAGCTTCCATAGAGGTACACGGCTAAGTTCGCACATGTACTTAGCTTCCATAGCGGTCCACGGCTGAGTTTCGCACGTATACTTAGCTTCCATAGAGGTCCACGGCTATGTTCCGCACGTGTACTTAGCTTCCATAGCGGTCCACGGCTATGTTCCGCACGTGCACTTAGCTTCCATAGAGGTCCACGGCTAAGTTCGCACATGTACTTAGCTTCCATAGCGGTCCACGGCTATGTTCCGCACGTGCACTTAGCTTCCATAGAGGTCCACGGCTAAGTTCGCACATGTACTTAGCTTCCATAGAGGTACACGGCTAAGTTCGCACATGTACTTAGCTTCCATAGCGGTCCACGGCTGAGTTTCGCACGTATACTTAGCTTCCATAGCGGTCCACGGCTATGTTCCGCACGTGCACTTAGCTTCCATAGAGGTCCACGGCTATGTTCCGCCCGTGTACTAAGCTTCCATAGAGATCCGCGGCTAAGTATCGCACGTGCACTTAGCTTCCATAAAGGTCCACGGCTATGTTCCGCACGTGTACTTAGCTTCCATAGAGGTCCACGGCTAAGTTTCGCACGTGTATTTAGCTTCCATAGAGGTCCACGGCTATGTTCCGCACGTGTACTTAGCTTCCATAGCGGTCCACGGCTATGTTCCGCACGTGCACTTATCTTCCATAGCGGTCCACGGCTATGTTCCGCACGTGTACTTAGTTTCCATAGCGGTCCACGGCTATGTTCCGCACGTGCACTTAGCTTCCATAGCGGTCCACGGCTAAGTTTCGCACGTGTACTAAGCTTCCATAGAGGTCCACGGCTAAGTATCGCACGTGTACTTAGCTTCCATAGAGGTCCACGGCTATGTTTCGCACGTGTACTTAGCTTCCATAGAGGTCCACGGCTAAGTATCGCACGTGTACTCGGCTTCCATAGCGGTCCACGGCTATGTTCCGCACGTGCACTTAGCTTCCATAGAGGTCCACGGCTAAGTTCGCACATGTACTTAGCTTCCATAGCGGTCCACGGCTATGTTCCGCACGTGCACTTAGCTTCCATAGAGGTCCACGGCTAAGTTCGCACATGTACTTAGCTTCCATAGAGGTACACGGCTAAGTTCGCACATGTACTTAGCTTCCATAGCGGTCCACGGCTGAGTTTCGCACGTATACTTAGCTTCCATAGCGGTCCACGGCTATGTTCCGCACGTGCACTTAGCTTCCATAGAGGTCCACGGCTATGTTCCGCCCGTGTACTAAGCTTCCATAGAGATCCGCGGCTAAGTATCGCACGTGCACTTAGCTTCCATAAAGGTCCACGGCTATGTTCCGCACGTGTACTTAGCTTCCATAGAGGTCCACGGCTAAGTATCGCACGTGTACTCGGCTTCCATAGCGGTCCACGGCTATGTTCCGCACGTGTACTTGGCTTCCATAGCGGTCCACGGCTATGTTCCGCACGTGTACTTAGCTTCCATAGAGGTCCACGGCTAAGTATCGCACGTGTACTTAGCTTCCATAGAGGTCCACGGCTATGTTCCGCACGTGTACTTAGCTTCCATAGCGGTCCACGGCTATGTTCCGCACGTGTACTTAGCTTCCATAGCGGTCCACGGCTAAGTTTCGCACGTGTACTAAGCTTCCATAGAGGTCCACGGCTAAGTATCGCACGTGTACTTAGCTTCCATAGAGGTCCACGGCTATGTTTCGCACGTGTACTTAGCTTCCATAGAGGTCCACGGCTAAGTATCGCACGTGTACTCGGCTTCCATAGCGGTCCACGGCTATGTTCCGCACGTGTACTTGGCTTCCATAGCGGTCCACGGCTATGTTCCGCACGTGTACTTAGCTTCCATAGAGGTCCACGGCTAAGTATCGCACGTGTACTTAGCTTCCATAGAGGTCCACGGCTATGTTCCGCACGTGTACTTAGCTTCCATAGCGGTCCACGGCTATGTTCCGCACGTGTACTTAGCTTCCATAGCGGTCCACGGCTAAGTTTCGCACGTGTACTAAGCTTCCATAGAGGTCCACGGCTAAGTTTCGCACGAGTACTTAGCTGCCTTAGAGGTCTACAGCTAAGACCATAGCGGTCCACGGCTATGTTCCGCACGTATACTTAGCTTCCATAGCGGTCCACGGCTATGTTCCGCACGTTCACTTAGCTTCCATAGAGGTCCACGGCTATGTTCCGCACGTGTACTAAGCCTTCATAGAGGTCCACGGCTAAGTATCGCACGTGTACTTGGCTTCCATAGAGGTCCACGGCTAAGTATCGCACGTGCACTTAGCTTCCATAAAGGTCCACGGCTATGTTCCGCACGTGTACTAAGCTTCCATAGAGGTCCACGGCTAAGTTTCGCACGTGTACTTAGCTTCCATAGAGGTCCACTGCTAAGTTTCGCACGTGTACTTAGCTTCCATAGAGGTCCACGGCTAAGTATCGCACGTGTACTTGGCTTCCATAGCGGTCCACGGCTATGTTCCGCACGTGTACTTAGCTTCCATAGCGGTCCACGGCTATGTTCCGCACGTGTACTTAGCTTCCATAGAGGTCCACGGCTAAGTATCGCACGTGTACTTAGCTTCCATAGAGGTCCACGGCTAAGTTTCGCACGTGTACTAAGCTTCCATAGAGGTCCACGGCTAAGTTCCGCACGTGCACTTAGCTTCCATAGAGGTCCACGGCTAAGTATCGCACGTGTACTTGGCTTCCATAGAGGTCCACGGCTAAGTATCGCACGTGTACTTAGCTTCCATAGCGGTCCACGGCTATGTTCCGCACGTGTACTTAGCTTCCATAGAGGTCCACGGCTAAGTATCGCACGTGTACTTAGCTTCCATAGAGGTCCACGGCTAAGTATCGCACGTGTACTTGGCTTCCATAGCGGTCCACGGCTATGTTCCGTACGTGCACTTAGCTTCCATAGCGGTCCACGGCTAAGTATCGCACGTGTACTTAGCTTCCATAGAGGTCCACGGCTAAGTATCGCACGTGTACTTAGCTTCCATAGAGGTCCACGGCTATGTTCCGCACGTGTACTTAGCTTCCATAGCGGTCCACGGCTATGTTCCGCACGTGTACTTAGCTTCCATAGCGGTCCACGGCTATGTTCCGCACGTGTACTTAGCTTTCATAGCGGTCCACGGCTATGTTCCGCACGTGCACTTAGCTTCCATAAAGGTCCACGGCTAAGTATCGCACGTGTACTTGGCTTCCATAGCGGTCCACGGCTATGTTCCGCACGTGTACTTAGCTTCCATAGCGGTCCACGCCTAAGTTCCGCACGTGTACTTAGCTTCCATAAAGGTCCACGGCTATGTTTCGCACGTGTACTTAGCTTCCATAGCGGTCCACGGCTAAGTTTCGCACGTGTACTTAGCTTCCTTCGAGGTCCACGGCTAAGTTTCGCACGTGTACTAAGCTTCCATAGAGGTCCACGGCTAAGTATCGCACGTGCACTTAGCTTCCATAGCGGTCCACGGCTAAGTTCGCACATGTACTTAGCTTCCATAGAGGTACACGGCTAAGTTCGCACATGTACTTAGCTTCCATAGCGGTCCACGGCTGAGTTTCGCACGTATACTTAGCTTCCATAGAGGTCCACGGCTATGTTCCGCACGTGTACTTAGCTTCCATAGCGGTCCACGGCTATGTTCCGCACGTGCACTTAGCTTCCATAGAGGTCCACGGCTAAGTTCGCACATGTACTTAGCTTCCATAGCGGTCCACGGCTATGTTCCGCACGTGCACTTAGCTTCCATAGAGGTCCACGGCTAAGTTCGCACATGTACTTAGCTTCCATAGAGGTACACGGCTAAGTTCGCACATGTACTTAGCTTCCATAGCGGTCCACGGCTGAGTTTCGCACGTATACTTAGCTTCCATAGCGGTCCACGGCTATGTTCCGCACGTGCACTTAGCTTCCATAGAGGTCCACGGCTATGTTCCGCCCGTGTACTAAGCTTCCATAGAGATCCGCGGCTAAGTATCGCACGTGCACTTAGCTTCCATAAAGGTCCACGGCTATGTTCCGCACGTGTACTTAGCTTCCATAGAGGTCCACGGCTAAGTTTCGCACGTGTATTTAGCTTCCATAGAGGTCCACGGCTATGTTCCGCACGTGTACTTAGCTTCCATAGCGGTCCACGGCTATGTTCCGCACGTGCACTTATCTTCCATAGCGGTCCACGGCTATGTTCCGCACGTGTACTTAGTTTCCATAGCGGTCCACGGCTATGTTCCGCACGTGCACTTAGCTTCCATAGCGGTCCACGGCTAAGTTTCGCACGTGTACTAAGCTTCCATAGAGGTCCACGGCTAAGTATCGCACGTGTACTTAGCTTCCATAGAGGTCCACGGCTATGTTTCGCACGTGTACTTAGCTTCCATAGAGGTCCACGGCTAAGTATCGCACGTGTACTCGGCTTCCATAGCGGTCCACGGCTATGTTCCGCACGTGTACTTGGCTTCCATAGCGGTCCACGGCTATGTTCCGCACGTGTACTTAGCTTCCATAGAGGTCCACGGCTAAGTATCGCACGTGTACTTAGCTTCCATAGAGGTCCACGGCTATGTTCCGCACGTGTACTTAGCTTCCATAGCGGTCCACGGCTATGTTCCGCACGTGTACTTAGCTTCCATAGAGGTGCACGGCTATGTTCCGCACGTGTACTTAGCTTCCATAGAGGTCCACGGCTAAGTTTCGCACGAGTACTTAGCTGCCTTAGAGGTCTACAGCTAAGACCATAGCGGTCCACGGCTATGTTCCGCACGTATACTTAGCTTCCATAGCGGTCCACGGCTATGTTCCGCACGTGCTCTTAGCTTTCATAGAGGTCCACGGCTATGTTCCGCACGTGTACTAAGCTTCCATAGAGGTCCACGGCTAAGTATCGCACGTGTACTTGGCTTCCATAGAGGTTCACGGCTAAGTATCGCACGTGCACTTAGCTTCCATAAAGGTCCACGGCTATGTTCCGCACGTGTACTTAGCTTCTATAGAGGTCCACGGCTATGTTCCGCACGTGTACTTAGCTTCCATAGAGGTCCACGGCTAAGTTTCGCACGAGTACTTAGCTGCCTTAGAGGTCTACAGCTAAGACCATAGCGGTCCACGGCTATGTTCCGCACGTATACTTAGCTTCCATAGCGGTCCACGGCTATGTTCCGCACGTTCACTTAGCTTCCATAGAGGTCCACGGCTATGTTCCGCACGTGTACTAAGCCTTCATAGAGGTCCACGGCTAAGTATCGCACGTGTACTTGGCTTCCATAGAGGTCCACGGCTAAGTATCGCACGTGCACTTAGCTTCCATAAAGGTCCACGGCTATGTTCCGCACGTGTACTAAGCTTCCATAGAGGTCCACGGCTAAGTTTCGCACGTGTACTTAGCTTCCATAGAGGTCCACTGCTAAGTTTCGCACGTGTACTTAGCTTCCATAGAGGTCCACGGCTAAGTATCGCACGTGTACTTGGCTTCCATAGCGGTCCACGGCTATGTTCCGCACGTGTACTTAGCTTCCATAGCGGTCCACGGCTATGTTCCGCACGTGTACTTAGCTTCCATAGAGGTCCACGGCTAAGTATCGCACGTGTACTTAGCTTCCATAGAGGTCCACGGCTAAGTTTCGCACGTGTACTAAGCTTCCATAGAGGTCCACGGCTAAGTTCCGCACGTGCACTTAGCTTCCATAGAGGTCCACGGCTAAGTATCGCACGTGTACTTGGCTTCCATAGAGGTCCACGGCTAAGTATCGCACGTGTACTTAGCTTCCATAGCGGTCCACGGCTATGTTCGCACGTGTACTTAGCTTCCATAGAGGTCCACGGCTAAGTATCGCACGTGTACTTAGCTTCCATAGAGGTCCACGGCTAAGTATCGCACGTGTACTTGGCTTCCATAGCGGTCCACGGCTATGTTCCGTACGTGTACTTAGCTTCCATAGCGGTCCACGGCTATGTTCCGCACGTGTACTTAGCTTCCATAGAGGTCCACGGCTAAGTATCGCACGTGTGCTTAGCTTCCATAGAGGTCCACGGCTAAGTTTAGCACGTGTACTTAGCTTCCATAGAGGTCCACGGCTAAGTTTCGCACGTGTACTTAGCTTCCATAGAGGTCCACGGCTAAGTTTCGCACGTGTACTAAGCTTCTATAGAGGTCCACGGCTAAGTATCGCACGTGTACTTAGCTTCCATAGAGGTTCACGGCTATGTTCCGCACGTGTACTTAGCTTCCATAGAGGTCCACGGCTAAGTATCGCACGTGTGCTTAGCTTCCATAGAGGTCCACGGCTAAGTATCGCACGTGTACTTAGCTTCCATAGAGGTCCACGGCTAAGTTTCGCACGTGTACTTAGCTTCCATAGAGGTCCGCGGCTAAGTTCGCACACGTACTTAGCTTCTTTAGAGGTCCACGGCTAAGTTTCGCACGTGTACTAAGCTTCCATAGAGGTCCACGGCTATGTTTCGCACGTGTACTTAGCTTCCATAGAGGTCCACGGCTAAGTTTCGCACGTGTACTTAGCTTCCATAGAGGTCCACGGCTAAGTATCGCACGTGTACTTGGCTTCCATAGCGGTCCACGGCTATGTTCCGCACGTGTACTTAGCTTCCATAGCGGTCCACGGCTATGTTCCGCACGTGTACTTAGCTTCCATAGAGGTCCACGGCTAAGTATCGCACGTGTACTTAGCTTCCATAGAGGTCCACGGCTAAGTTTCGCACGTGTACTTAGCTTCCATAGAGGTCCACGGCTAAGTATCGCACGTGTACTTGGCTTCCATAGCGGTCCACGGCTATGTTCCGCACGTGTACTTAGCTTCCATAGCGGTCCACGGCTAAGTTTCGCACGTGTACTTAGCTTCCATAGAGGTCCACGGCTAAGTTTCGCACGTGTACTTAGCTTCCATAGAGGTCCACGGCTAAGTTTCGCACGTGTACTAAGCTTCTATAGAGGTCCACGGCTAAGTATCGCACGTGTACTTAGCTTCCATAGAGGTCAACGGCTAAGTATCGCACTTGTACTTAGCTTCCATAGAGGTCCACGGCTATGTTCCGCACGTGTACTTAGCTTCCATAGCGGTCCACGGCTATGTTCCGCACGTGTACTTAGCTTCCATAGCGGTCCACGGCTATGTTCCGCACGTGTACTTAGCTTTCATAGCGGTCCACGGCTATGTTCCGCACGTGCACTTAGCTTCCATAAAGGTCCACGGCTAAGTATCGCACGTGTACTTGGCTTCCATAGCGGTCCACGGCTATGTTCCGCACGTGTACTTAGCTTCATAGCGGTCCACGGCTAAGTTTCGCACGTGTACTTAGCTTCCATAGAGGTCCACGGCTAAGTTTCGCACGTGTACTTAGCTTCCATAGAGGTCCACGGCTAAGTTTCGCACGTGTACTAAGCTTCTATAGAGGTCCACGGCTAAGTATCGCACGTGTACTTAGCTTCCATAGAGGTCCACGGCTAAGTATCGCACTTGTACTTAGCTTCCATAGAGGTCCACGGCTATGTTCCGCACGTGTACTTAGCTTCCATAGAGGTCCACGGCTATGTTCCGCACGTGTACTTAGCTTCCATAGCGGTCCACGGCTATGTTCCGCACGTGTACTTAGCTTCCATAGCGGTCCACGGCTATGTTCCGCACGTGTACTTAGCTTTCATAGCGGTCCACGGCTATGTTCCGCACGTGCACTTAGCTTCCATAAAGGTCCACGGCTAAGTATCGCACGTGTACTTGGCTTCCATAGCGGTCCACGGCTATGTTCCGCACGTGTACTTAGCTTCCATAGCGGTCCACGGCTAAGTTCCGCACGTGTACTTAGCTTCCATAAAGGTCCACGGCTATGTTTCGCACGTGTACTTAGCTTCCATAGCGGTCCACGGCTAAGTTTCGCACGTGTACTTAGCTTCCTTCGAGGTCCACGGCTAAGTTTCGCACGTGTACTAAGCTTCCATAGAGGTCCACGGCTAAGTATCGCACGTGCACTTAGCTTCCATAGAGGTACACGGCTAAGTTCGCACATGTACTTAGCTTCCATAGCGGTCCACGGCTGAGTTTCGCACGTATACTTAGCTTCCATAGAGGTCCACGGCTATGTTCCGCACGTGTACTTAGCTTCCATAGCGGTCCACGGCTATGTTCCGCACGTGCACTTAGCTTCCATAGAGGTCCACGGCTAAGTTCGCACATGTACTTAGCTTCCATAGCGGTCCACGGCTATGTTCCGCACGTGCACTTAGCTTCCATAGAGGTCCACGGCTAAGTTCGCACATGTACTTAGCTTCCATAGAGGTACACGGCTAAGTTCGCACATGTACTTAGCTTCCATAGCGGTCCACGGCTGAGTTTCGCACGTATACTTAGCTTCCATAGCGGTCCACGGCTATGTTCCGCACGTGCACTTAGCTTCCATAGAGGTCCACGGCTATGTTCCGCCCGTGTACTAAGCTTCCATAGAGATCCGCGGCTAAGTATCGCACGTGCACTTAGCTTCCATAAAGTTCCACGGCTATGTTCCGCACGTGTACTTAGCTTCCATAGAGGTCCACGGCTAAGTTTCGCACGTGTATTTAGCTTCCATAGAGGTCCACGGCTATGTTCCGCACGTGTACTTAGCTTCCATAGCGGTCCACGGCTATGTTCCGCACGTGTACTTAGTTTCCATAGCGGTCCACGGCTATGTTCCGCACGTGCACTTAGCTTCCATAGCGGTCCACGGCTAAGTTTCGCACGTGTACTAAGCTTCCATAGAGGTCCACGGCTAAGTATCGCACGTGTACTTAGCTTCCATAGAGGTCCACGGCTATGTTTCGCACGTGTACTTAGCTTCCATAGAGGTCCACGGCTAAGTATCGCACGTGTACTTGGCTTCCATAGCGGTCCACGGCTATGTTCCGCACGTGTACTTGGCTTCCATAGCGGTCCACGGCTATGTTCCGCACGTGTACTTAGCTTCCATAGAGGTCCACGGCTAAGTATCGCACGTGTACTTAGCTTCCATAGAGGTCCACGGCTATGTTCCGCACGTGTACTTAGCTTCCATAGCGGTCCACGGCTATGTTCCGCACGTGTACTTAGCTTCCATAGAGGTCCACGGCTATGTTCCGCACGTGTACTTAGCTTCCATAGAGGTCCACGGCTAAGTTTCGCACGAGTACTTAGCTGCCTTAGAGGTCTACAGCTAAGACCATAGCGGTCCACGGCTATGTTCCGCACGTATACTTAGCTTCCATAGCGGTCCACGGCTATGTTCCGCACGTGCACTTAGCTTCCATAGAGGTCCACGGCTATGTTCCGCACGTGTACTAAGCTTCCATAGAGGTCCACGGCTAAGTATCGCACGTGTACTTGGCTTCCATAGAGGTTCACGGCTAAGTATCGCACGTGCACTTAGCTTCCATAAAGGTCCACGGCTATGTTCCGCACGTGTACTTAGCTTCCATAGAGGTCCACGGCTAAGTTTCGCACGTGTACTAAGCTTCCATAGAGGTCCACGGCTAAGTTTCGCACGAGTACTTAGCTGCCTTAGAGGTCTACAGCTAAGACCATAGCGGTCCACGGCTATGTTCCGCACGTATACTTAGCTTACATAGCGGTCCACGGCTATGTTCCGCACGTGCACTTAGCTTCCATAGAGGTCCACGGCTATGTTCCGCACGTGTACTAAGCTTCCATAGAGGTCCACGGCTAAGTATCGCACGTGTACTTGGCTTCCATAGAGGTCCACGGCTAAGTATCGCACGTGCACTTAGCTTCCATAAAGGTCCACGGCTATGTTCCGCACGTGTACTAAGCTTCCATAGAGGTCCACGGCTAAGTTTCGCACGTGTACTTAGCTTCCATAGAGGTCCACTGCTAAGTTTCGCACGTGTACTTAGCTTCTATAGAGGTCCACGGCTAAGTATCGCACGTGTACTTGGCTTCCATAGCGGTCCACGGCTATGTTCCGCACGTGTACTTAGCTTCCATAGCGGTCCACGGCTATGTTCCGCACGTGTACTTAGCTTCCATAGAGGTCCACGGCTAAGTATCGCACGTGTACTTAGCTTCCATAGAGGTCCACGGCTAAGTTTCGCACGTGTACTTAGCTTCCATAGAGGTCCACGGCTAAGTTTCGCACGTGTACTTAGCTTCCATAGAGGTCCACGGCTAAGTTTCGCACGTGTACTAAGCTTCCATAGAGGTCCACGGCTAAGTATCGCACGTGTACTTAGCTTCCATAGAGGTCCACGGCTAAGTATCGCACGTGTACTTAGCTTCCATAGAGGTCCACGGCTAAGTTTCGCACGTGTACTAAGCTTCCATAGAGGTCCACGGCTAAGTATCGCACGTGTACTTGGCTTCCATAGCGGTCCACGGCTATGTTCCGCACGTGCACTTAGCTTCCATAGCGGTCCACGGCTATGTTTCGCACGTGTACTTAGCTTCCATAGAGGTCCACGGCTAAGTATCGCACGTGTACTTGGCTTCCATAGCGGTCCACGGCTATGTTCCGTACGTGTACTTAGCTTCCATAGCGGTCCACGGCTATGTTCCGCACGTGTACTTAGCTTCCATAGAGGTCCACGGCTAAGTATCGCACGTGTGCTTAGCTTCCATAGAGGTCCACGGCTAAGTTTCGCACGTGTACTTAGCTTCCATAGAGGTCCACGGCTAAGTTTCGCACGTGTACTTAGCTTCCATAGAGGTCCACGGCTAAGTTTCGCACGTGTACTAAGCTTCTATAGAGGTCCACGGCTAAGTATCGCACGTGTACTTAGCTTCCATAGAGGTTCACGGCTATGTTCCGCACGTGTACTTAGCTTCTATAGAGGTCCACGGCTAAGTATCGCACGTGTGCTTAGCTTCCATAGAGGTCCACGGCTAAGTATCGCACGTGTACTTAGCTTCCATAGAGGTCCACGGCTAAGTTTCGCACGTGTACTTAGCTTCCATAGAGGTCCGCGGCTAAGTTCGCACACGTACTTAGCTTCTTTAGAGGTCCACGGCTAAGTTTCGCACGTGTACTAAGCTTCCATAGAGGTCCACGGCTATGTTTCGCACGTGTACTTAGCTTCCATAGAGGTCCACGGCTAAGTTTCGCACGTGTACTTAGCTTCCATAGAGGTCCACGGCTAAGTATCGCACGTGTACTTGGCTTCCATAGCGGTCCACGGCTATGTTCCGCACGTGTACTTAGCTTCCATAGCGGTCCACGGCTATGTTCCGCACGTGTACTTAGCTTCCATAGAGGTCCACGGCTAAGTATCGCACGTGTACTTAGCTTCCATAGAGGTCCACGGCTAAGTTTCGCACGTGTACTTAGCTTCCATAGAGGTCCACGGCTAAGTATCGCACGTGTACTTGGCTTCCATAGCGGTCCACGGCTAAGTATCGCACGTGTACTTAGCTTCCATAGAGGTCCACGGCTAAGTATCGCACGTGTACTTAGCTTCCATAGAGGTCCACGGCTATGTTCCGCACGTGTACTTAGCTTCCATAGCGGTCCACGGCTATGTTCCGCACGTGTACTTAGCTTCCATAGAGGTCCACGGCTATGTTCCGCACGTGTACTTAGCTTCCATAGAGGTCCACGGCTAAGTTTCGCACGAGTACTTAGCTGCCTTAGAGGTCTACAGCTAAGACCATAGCGGTCCACGGCTATGTTCCGCACGTATACTTAGCTTCCATAGCGGTCCACGGCTATGTTCCGCACGTGCACTTAGCTTCCATAGAGGTCCACGGCTATGTTCCGCACGTGTACTAAGCTTCCATAGAGGTCCACGGCTAAGTATCGCACGTGTACTTGGCTTCCATAGAGGTTCACGGCTAAGTATCGCACGTGCACTTAGCTTCCATAAAGGTCCACGGCTATGTTCCGCACGTGTACTTAGCTTCCATAGAGGTCCACGGCTATGTTCCGCACGTGTACTTAGCTTCCATAGAGGTCCACGGCTAAGTTTCGCACGAGTACTTAGCTGCCTTAGAGGTCTACAGCTAAGACCATAGCGGTCCACGGCTATGTTCCGCACGTATACTTAGCTTCCATAGCGGTCCACGGCTATGTTCCGCACGTGCACTTAGCTTCCATAGAGGTCCACGGCTATGTTCCGCACGTGTACTAAGCTTCCATAGAGGTCCACGGCTAAGTATCGCACGTGTACTTGGCTTCCATAGAGGTCCACGGCTAAGTATCGCACGTGTACTTAGCTTCCATAGCGGTCCACGGCTATGTTCCGCACGTGTCCTTAGCTTCCATAGAGGTCCACGGCTAAGTATCGCACGTGTGCTTAGCTTCCATAGAGGTCCACGGCTAAGTATCGCACGTGTACTTAGCTTCCATAGAGGTCCACGGCTAAGTTTCGCACGTGTACTTAGCTTCCATAGAGGTCCGCGGCTAAGTTCGCACACGTACTAAGCTTCTTTAGAGGTCCACGGCTAAGTTTCGCACGTGTACTAAGCTTCCATAGAGGTCCACGGCTATGTTTCGCACGTGTACTTAGCTTCCATAGAGGTCCACGGCTTAGTTTCGCACGTGTACTTAGCTTCCATAGAGGTCCACGGCTAAGTATCGCACGTGTACTTGGCTTCCATAGCGGTCCACGGCTATGTTCCGCACGTGTACTTAGCTTCCATAGCGGTCCACGGCTATGTTCCGCACGTGTACTTAGCTTCCATAGAGGTCCACGGCTAAGTATCGCACGTGTACTTAGCTTCCATAGAGGTCCACGGCTAAGTTTCGCACGTGTACTTAGCTTCCATAGAGGTCCACGGCTAAGTATCGCACGTGTACTTGGCTTCCATAGCGGTCCACGGCTATGTTCCGCACGTGTACTTAGCTTCCATAGCGGTCCACGGCTAGGTTTCGCACGTGTACTTAGCTTCCATAGAGGTCCACGGCTAAGTTTCGCACGTGTACTTAGCTTCCATAGCGGTCCACGGCTATGTTCCGCACGTGTACTTAGCTTCCATAGCGGTCCACGGCTATGTTCCGCACGTGTACTTAGCTTCCATAGAGGTCCACGGCTATGTTCCGCACGTGTACTTAGCTTCCATAGAGGTCCACGGCTAAGTTTCGCACGAGTACTTAGCTGCCTTAGAGGTCTACAGCTAAGACCATAGCGGTCCACGGCTATGTTCCGCACGTATACTTAGCTTCCATAGAGGTCCACGGCTATGTTCCGCACGTGTACTTAGCTTCCATAGCGGTCCACGGCTAGGTTCCGCACGTGTACTTAGCTTCCATAGCGGTCCACGGCTATGTTCCGCACGTGTACTTAGCTTCCATAGAGGTCCACGGCTAAGTATCGCACGTGTACTTAGCTTCCATAGAGGTCCACGGCTAAGTTTCGCACGTGTACTTAGCTTCCATAGAGGTCCACGGCTAAGTATCGCACGTGTACTTGGCTTCCATAGCGGTCCACGGCTATGTTCCGCACGTGTACTTAGCTTCCATAGCGGTCCACGGCTAGGTTTCGCACGTGTACTTAGCTTCCATAGAGGTCCACGGCTAAGTTTCGCACGTGTACTTAGCTTCCATAGCGGTCCACGGCTATGTTCCGCACGTGTACTTAGCTTCCATAGCGGTCCACGGCTATGTTCCGCACGTGTACTTAGCTTCCATAGAGGTCCACGGCTATGTTCCGCACGTGTACTTAGCTTCCATAGAGGTCCACGGCTAAGTTTCGCACGAGTACTTAGCTGCCTTAGAGGTCTACAGCTAAGACCATAGCGGTCCACGGCTATGTTCCGCACGTATACTTAGCTTCCATAGCGGTCCACGACTATGTTCCGCACGTGCACTTAGCTTCCATAGAGGTCCACGGCTATGTTCCGCAAGTGTACTTAGCTTCCATAGCGGTCCACGGCTAGGTTCCGCACGTGTACTTAGCTTCCATTGAGGTCCACGGCTAAGTTTCGCACGTGTATTTAGCTTCCATAGAGGTCCACGGCTATGTTCCGCACGTGTACTTAGCTTCCATAGCGGTCCACGGCTATGTTCCGCACGTGTACTTAGCTTCCATAGCGGTCCACGGCTATGTTCCGCACGTGTACTTAGCTTCCATAGAGGTCCACGGCTATGTTCCGCACGTGTACTTAGCTTCCATAGAGGTCCACGGCTAAGTTTCGCACGAGTACTTAGCTGCCTTAGAGGTCTACAGCTAAGACCATAGCGGTCCACGGCTATGTTCCGCACGTATACTTAGCTTCCATAGCGGTCCACGACTATGTTCCGCACGTGCACTTAGCTTCCATAGAGGTCCACGGCTATGTTCCGCACGTGTACTAAGCTTCCATAGCGGTCCACGACTATGTTCCGCACGTGCACTTAGCTTCCATAGAGGTCCACGGCTATGTTCCGCACGTGTACTAAGCTTCCATAGAGGTCCACGGCTATGTTCCGCACGTGTACTTAGCTTCCATAGAGGTCCACGGCTATGTTCCGCACGTGTACTTAGCTTCCATAGAGGTCCACGGCTATGTTCCGCACGTGCACTTAGCTTCCATAGAGGTCCACGGCTATGTTTCGCACGTGCACTTAGCTTCCATAGCGGTCCACGGCTATGTTCCGCACGTGCACTTAGCTTCCATAGCGGTCCACGGCTATGTTCCGCACGTGCACTTAGCTTCCATAGCGGTCCACGGCTATGTTCCGCACGTGCACTTAGTTTCCATAGCGGTCCACGGCTATGTTCCGCACGTGCACTTAGCTTCCATAGCGGTCCACGGCTAAGTTTCGCACGTGTACTAAGCTTCCATAGAGGTCCACGGCTAAGTATCGCACGTGTACTTAGCTTCCATAGCGGTCCACGGCTATGTTACGCACGTGTACTTAGCTTCCATAGAGGTCCACGGCTATGTTCCGCAAGTGCACTTAGCTTCCATAGCGGTCCACGGCTATGTTCCGCACGTGTACTTAGCTTCCATAGCGGTCCACGGCTATGTTCCGCACGTTTACTTAGCTTCCATAGCGGTCCACGGCTATGTTCCGCACGTGCACTTAGCTTCCATAGCGGTCCACGGCTATGTTCCGCACGTGTACTTAGCTTTCATAGCGGTCCACGGCTAAGTATCGCACGTGCACTTAGCTTCCATAGCGGTCCACGGCTATGTTCCGCACGTGTACTTAGCTTCCATAGCGGTCCACGGCTATGTTCCGCACGTGTACTTAGCTTCCATAGCGGTCCACGGCTATGTTCCGCACGTGCACTTAGCTTCCATAGCGGTCCACGGCTAAGTATCGCACGTGTACTTAGCTTCCATAGAGGTCCACGGCTAAGTATCGCACGTGTACTTAGCTTCCATAGAGGTCCACGGCTATGTTCCGCACGTGTACTTAGCTTCCATAGCGGTCCACGGCTATGTTCCGCACGTGTACTTAGCTTCCATAGCGGTCCACGGCTATGTTCCGCACGTGTACTTAGCTTTCATAGCGGTCCACGGCTATGTTCCGCACGTGCACTTAGCTTCCATAAAGGTCCACGGCTAAGTATCGCACGTGTACTTGGCTTCCATAGCGGTCCACGGCTATGTTCCGCACGTGTACTTAGCTTCCATAGCGGTCCACGGCTAAGTTCCGCACGTGTACTTAGCTTCCATAAAGGTCCACGGCTATGTTTCGCACGTGTACTTAGCTTCCATAGCGGTCCACGGCTAAGCTTCGCACGTGTACTTAGCTTCCTTCGAGGTCCACGGCTAAGTTTCTCACGTGTACTAAGCTTCCATAGAGGTCCACGGCTAAGTATCGCACGTGCACTTAGCTTCCATAGCGGTCCACGGCTAAGTTCGCACATGTACTTAGCTTCCATAGAGGTACACGGCTAAGTTCGCACATGTACTTAGCTTCCATAGCGGTCCACGGCTGAGTTTCGCACGTATACTTAGCTTCCATAGAGGTCCACGGCTATGTTCCGCACGTGTACTTAGCTTCCATAGCGGTCCACGGCTATGTTCCGCACGTGCACTTAGCTTCCATAGAGGTCCACGGCTAAGTTCGCACATGTACTTAGCTTCCATAGCGGTCCACGGCTATGTTCCGCACGTGCACTTAGCTTCCATAGAGGTCCACGGCTAAGTTCGCACATGTACTTAGCTTCCATAGAGGTACACGGCTAAGTTCGCACATGTACTTAGCTTCCATAGCGGTCCACGGCTGAGTTTCGCACGTATACTTAGCTTCCATAGCGGTCCACGGCTATGTTCCGCACGTGCACTTAGCTTCAATAGAGGTCCACGGCTATGTTCCGCCCGTGTACTAAGCTTCCATAGAGATCCGCGGCTAAGTATCGCACGTGCACTTAGCTTCCATAAAGGTCCACGGCTATGTTCCGCACGTGTACTTAGCTTCCATAGAGGTCCACGGCTAAGTTTCGCACGTGTATTTAGCTTCCATAGAGGTCCACGGCTATGTTCCGCACGTGTACTTAGCTTCCATAGCGGTCCACGGCTATGTTCCGCACGTGCACTTAGCTTCCATAGCGGTCCACGGCTATGTTCCGCACGTGTACTTAATTTCCATAGCGGTCCACGGCTATGTTCCGCACGTGCACTTAGCTTCCATAGCGGTCCACGGCTAAGTTTCGCACGTGTACTAAGCTTCCATAGAGGTCCACGGCTAAGTATCGCACGTGTACTTAGCTTCCATAGAGGTCCACGGCTATGTTTCGCACGTGTACTTAGCTTCCATAGAGGTCCACGGCTAAGTATCGCACGTGTACTCGGCTTCCATAGCGGTCCACGGCTATGTTCCGCACGTGTACTTGGCTTCCATAGCGGTCCACGGCTATGTTCCGCACGTGTACTTAGCTTCCATAGAGGTCCACGGCTAAGTATCGCACGTGTACTTAGCTTCCATAGAGGTCCACGGCTATGTTCCGCACGTGTACTTAGCTTCCATAGCGGTCCACGGCTATGTTCCGCACGTGTACTTAGCTTCCATAGAGGTGCACGGCTATGTTCCGCACGTGTACTTAGCTTCCATAGAGGTCCACGGCTAAGTTTCGCACGAGTACTTAGCTGCCTTAGAGGTCTACAGCTAAGACCATAGCGGTCCACGGCTATGTTCCGCACGTATACTTAGCTTCCATATCGGTCCACGGCTATGTTCCGCACGTGCACTTAGCTTTCATAGAGGTCCACGGCTATGTTCCGCACGTGTACTAAGCTTCCATAGAGGTCCACGGCTAAGTATCGCACGTGTACTTGGCTTCCATAGAGGTTCACGGCTAAGTATCGCACGTGCACTTAGCTTCCATAAAGGTCCACGGCTATGTTCCGCACGTGTACTTAGCTTCCATAGCGGTCCACGGCTATGTTCCGCACGTGTACTTAGCTTCCATAGCGGTCCACGGCTATGTTCCGCACGTGTACTTAGCTTCCATAGAGGTCCACGGCTATGTTCCGCACGTGTACTTAGCTTCCATAGAGGTCCACGGCTAAGTTTCGCACGAGTACTTAGCTGCCTTAGAGGTCTACAGCTAAGACCATAGCGGTCCACGGCTATGTTCCGCACGTGCACTTAGCTTCCATAGAGGTCCACGGCTATGTTCCGCCCGTGTACTAAGCTTCCATAGAGATCCGCGGCTAAGTATCGCACGTGCACTTAGCTTCCATAAAGGTCCACGGCTATGTTCCGCACGTGTACTTAGCTTCCATAGAGGTCCACGGCTAAGTTTCGCACGTGTATTTAGCTTCCATAGAGGTCCACGGCTATGTTCCGCACGTGTACTTAGCTTCCATAGCGGTCCACGGCTATGTTCCGCACGTGTACTTAGCTTCCATAGCGGTCCACGGCTATGTTCCGCACGTGTACTTAGCTTCCATAGAGGTCCACGGCTATGTTCCGCACGTGTTCTTAGCTTCCATAGAGGTCCACGGCTAAGTTTCGCACGAGTACTTAGCTTCCTTAGAGGTCTACAGCTAAGACCATAGCGGTCCACGGCTATGTTCCGCACGTATACTTAGCTTCCATAGCGGTCCACGACTATGTTCCGCACGTGCACTTAGCTTCCATAGAGGTCCACGGCTATGTTCCGCACGTGTACTAAGCTTCCATAGAGGTCCACGGCTAAGTATCGCACGTGTACTTGGCTTCCATAGAGGTCCACGGCTAAGTATCGCACGTGCACTTAGCTTCCATAAAGGTCCACGGCTATGTTCCGCACGTGTACTTAGCTTCCATAGAGGTCCACGGCTATGTTCCGCACGTGTACTTAGCTTCCATAGAGGTCCACGGCTATGTTCCGCACGTGCACTTAGCTTCCATAGAGGTCCACGGCTATGTTTCGCACGTGCACTTAGCTTCCATAGCGGTCCACGGCTATGTTCCGCACGTGCACTTAGCTTCCATAGCGGTCCACGGCTATGTTCCGCACGTGCACTTAGCTTCCATAGCGGTCCACGGCTATGTTCCGCACGTGCACTTAGTTTCCATAGCGGTCCACGGCTATGTTCCGCACGTGTACTAAGCTTCCATAGAGGTCCACGGCTAAGTATCGCACGTGTACTTAGCTTCCATAGCGGTCCACGGCTATGTTACGCACGTGTACTTAGCTTCCATAGAGGTCCACGGCTATGTTCCGCAAGTGCACTTAGCTTCCATAGCGGTCCACGGCTATGTTCCGCACGTGTACTTAGCTTCCATAGCGGTCCACGGCTATGTTCCGCACGTTTACTTAGCTTCCATAGAGGTCCACGGCTATGTTCCGCACGTGCACTTAGCTTCCATAGAGGTCCACGGCTATGTTCCGCACGTGCACTTAGCTTCCATAGCGGTCCACGGCTATGTTCCGCACGTGCACTTAGCTTCCATAGCGGTCCACGGCTATGTTCCGCACGTGTACTTAGCTTTCATATCGGTCCACGGCTAAGTTTCGCACGTGTACTTAGCTTCCATCGAGGTCCACGGCTAAGTATCGCACGTGCACTTAGCTTCCATAGCGGTCCACGGCTATGTTCCGCACGTGTACTTAGCTTCCATAGCGGTCCACGGCTATGTTCCGCACGTGCACTTAGCTTCCATAGCGGTCCACGGCTAAGTATCGCACGTGTACTTAGCTTCCATAGAGGTCCACGGCTAAGTATCGCACGTGTACTTAGCTTCCATAGAGGTCCACGGCTATGTTCCGCACGTGTACTTAGCTTCCATAGCGGTCCACGGCTATGTTCCGCACGTGTACTTAGCTTCCATAGCGGTCCACGGCTATGTTCCGCACGTGTACTTAGCTTTCATAGCGGTCCACGGCTATGTTCCGCACGTGCACTTAGCTTCCATAAAGGTCCACGGCTAAGTATCGCACGTGTACTTGGCTTCCATAGCGGTCCACGGCTATGTTCCGCACGTGTACTTAGCTTCCATAGCGGTCCACGGCTAAGTTCCGCACGTGTACTTAGCTTCCATAAAGGTCCACGGCTATGTTTCGCACGTGTACTTAGCTTCCATAGCGGTCCACGGCTAAGTTTCGCACGTGTACTTAGCTTCCTTCGAGGTCCACGGCTAAGTTTCGCACGTGTACTAAGCTTCCATAGAGGTCCACGGCTAAGTATCGCACGTGCACTTAGCTTCCATAGCGGTCCACGGCTAAGTTCGCACATGTACTTAGCTTCCATAGAGGTACACGGCTAAGTTCGCACATGTACTTAGCTTCCATAGCGGTCCACGGCTGAGTTTCGCACGTATACTTAGCTTCCATAGAGGTCCACGGCTATGTTCCGCACGTGTACTTAGCTTCCATAGCGGTCCACGGCTATGTTCCGCACGTGCACTTAGCTTCCATAGAGGTCCACGGCTAAGTTCGCACATGTACTTAGCTTCCATAGCGGTCCACGGCTATGTTCCGCACGTGCACTTAGCTTCCATAGAGGTCCACGGCTAAGTTCGCACATGTACTTAGCTTCCATAGAGGTACACGGCTAAGTTCGCACATGTACTTAGCTTCCATAGCGGTCCACGGCTGAGTTTCGCACGTATACTTAGCTTCCATAGCGGTCCACGGCTATGTTCCGCACGTGCACTTAGCTTCCATAGAGGTCCACGGCTATGTTCCGCCCGTGTACTAAGCTTCCATAGAGATCCGCGGCTAAGTATCGCACGTGCACTTAGCTTCCATAAAGGTCCACGGCTATGTTCCGCACGTGTACTTAGCTTCCATAGAGGTCCACGGCTAAGTTTCGCACGTGTATTTAGCTTCCATAGAGGTCCACGGCTATGTTCCGCACGTGTACTTAGCTTCCATAGCGGTCCACGGCTATGTTCCGCACGTGCACTTAGCTTCCATAGCGGTCCACGGCTATGTTCCGCACGTGTACTTAGTTTCCATAGCGGTCCACGGCTATGTTCCGCACGTGCACTTAGCTTCCATAGCGGTCCACGGCTAAGTTTCGCACGTGTACTAAGCTTCCATAGAGGTCCACGGCTAAGTATCGCACGTGTACTTAGCTTCCATAGAGGTCCACGGCTATGTTTCGCACGTGTACTTAGCTTCCATAGAGGTCCACGGCTAAGTATCGCACGTGTACTCGGCTTCCATAGCGGTCCACGGCTATGTTCCGCACGTGTACTTGGCTTCCATAGCGGTCCACGGCTATGTTCCGCACGTGTACTTAGCTTCCATAGAGGTCCACGGCTAAGTATCGCACGTGTACTTAGCTTCCATAGAGGTCCACGGCTATGTTCCGCACGTGTACTTAGCTTCCATAGCGGTCCACGGCTATGTTCCGCACGTGTACTTAGCTTCCATAGAGGTGCACGGCTATGTTCCGCACGTGTACTTAGCTTCCATAGAGGTCCACGGCTAAGTTTCGCACGAGTACTTAGCTGCCTTAGAGGTCTACAGCTAAGACCATAGCGGTCCACGGCTATGTTCCGCACGTATACTTAGCTTCCATAGCGGTCCACGGCTATGTTCCGCACGTGCACTTAGCTTTCATAGAGGTCCACGGCTATGTTCCGCACGTGTACTAAGCTTCCATAGAGGTCCACGGCTAAGTATCGCACGTGTACTTGGCTTCCATAGAGGTTCACGGCTAAGTATCGCACGTGCACTTAGCTTCCATAAAGGTCCACGGCTATGTTCCGCACGTGTACTTAGCTTCTATAGAGGTCCACGGCTATGTTCCGCACGTGTACTTAGCTTCCATAGAGGTCCACGGCTAAGTTTCGCACGAGTACTTAGCTGCCTTAGAGGTCTACAGCTAAGACCATAGCGGTCCACGGCTATGTTCCGCACGTATACTTAGCTTCCGTAGCGGTCCACGGCTATGTTCCGCACGTTCACTTAGCTTCCATAGAGGTCCACGGCTATGTTCCGCACGTGTACTAAGCCTTCATAGAGGTCCACGGCTAAGTATCGCACGTGTACTTGGCTTCCATAGAGGTCCACGGCTAAGTATCGCACGTGCACTTAGCTTCCATAAAGGTCCACGGCTATGTTCCGCACGTGTACTAAGCTTCCATAGAGGTCCACGGCTAAGTTTCGCACGTGTACTTAGCTTCCATAGAGGTCCACTGCTAAGTTTCGCACGTGTACTTAGCTTCCATAGAGGTCCACGGCTAAGTATCGCACGTGTACTTGGCTTCCATAGCGGTCCACGGCTATGTTCCGCACGTGTACTTAGCTTCCATAGCGGTCCACGGCTATGTTCCGCACGTGTACTTAGCTTCCATAGAGGTCCACGGCTAAGTATCGCACGTGTACTTAGCTTCCATAGAGGTCCACGGCTAAGTTTCGCACGTGTACTAAGCTTCCATAGAGGTCCACGGCTAAGTATCGCACGTGTACTTAGCTTCCATAGAGGTCCACGGCTAAGTATCGCACGTGTACTTAGCTTCCATAGAGGTCCACGGCTAAGTTTCGCACGTGTACTAAGCTTCCATAGAGGTCCACGGCTAAGTATCGCACGTGTACTTGGCTTCCATAGCGGTCCACGGCTATGTTCCGCACGTGCACTTAGCTTCCATAGCGGTCCACGGCTATGTTCCGCACGTGCACTTAGCTTCCATAGAGGTCCACGGCTAAGTATCGCACGTGTACTTGGCTTCCATAGAGGTCCACGGCTAAGTATCGCACGTGTACTTAGCTTCCATAGCGGTCCACGGCTATGTTCCGCACGTGTACTTAGCTTCCATAGAGGTCCACGGCTAAGTATCGCACGTGTACTTAGCTTCCATAGAGGTCCACGGCTAAGTATCGCACGTGTACTTGGCTTCCATAGCGGTCCACGGCTATGTTCCGTACGTGTACTTAGCTTCCATAGCGGTCCACGGCTATGTTCCGCACGTGTACTTAGCTTCCATAGAGGTCCACGGCTAAGTATCGCACGTGTGCTTAGCTTCCATAGAGGTCCACGGCTAAGTTTCGCACGTGTACTTAGCTTCCATAGAGGTCCACGGCTAAGTTTCGCACGTGTACTTAGCTTCCATAGAGGTCCACGGCTAAGTTTCGCACGTGTACTAAGCTTCTATAGAGGTCCACGGCTAAGTATCGCACGTGTACTTAGCTTCCATAGAGGTTCACGGCTATGTTCCGCACGTGTACTTAGCTTCCATAGAGGTCCACGGCTAAGTATCGCACGTGTGCTTAGCTTCCATAGAGGTCCACGGCTAAGTATCGCACGTGTACTTAGCTTCCATAGAGGTCCACGGCTAAGTTTCGCACGTGTACTTAGCTTCCATAGAGGTCCGCGGCTAAGTTCGCACACGTACTTAGCTTCTTTAGAGGTCCACGGCTAAGTTTCGCACGTGTACTAAGCTTCCATAGAGGTCCACGGCTATGTTTCGCACGTGTACTTAGCTTCCATAGAGGTCCACGGCTAAGTTTCGCACGTGTACTTAGCTTCCATAGAGGTCCACGGCTAAGTATCGCACGTGTACTTGGCTTCCATAGCGGTCCACGGCTATGTTCCGCACGTGTACTTAGCTTCCATAGCGGTCCACGGCTATGTTCCGCACGTGTACTTAGCTTCCATAGAGGTCCACGGCTAAGTATCGCACGTGTACTTAGCTTCCATAGAGGTCCACGGCTAAGTTTCGCACGTGTACTTAGCTTCCATAGAGGTCCACGGCTAAGTATCGCACGTGTACTTGGCTTCCATAGCGGTCCACGGCTATGTTCCGCACGTGTACTTAGCTTCCATAGCGGTCCACGGCTAAGTTTCGCACGTGTACTTAGCTTCCATAGAGGTCCACGGCTAAGTTTCGCACGTGTACTTAGCTTCCATAGAGGTCCACGGCTAAGTTTCGCACGTGTACTAAGCTTCTATAGAGGTCCACGGCTAAGTATCGCACGTGTACTTAGCTTCCATAGAGGTCAACGGCTAAGTATCGCACTTGTACTTAGCTTCCATAGAGGTCCACGGCTATGTTCCGCACGTGTACTTAGCTTCCATAGCGGTCCACGGCTATGTTCCGCACGTGTACTTAGCTTCCATAGCGGTCCACGGCTATGTTCCGCACGTGTACTTAGCTTTCATAGCGGTCCACGGCTATGTTCCGCACGTGCACTTAGCTTCCATAAAGGTCCACGGCTAAGTATCGCACGTGTACTTGGCTTCCATAGCGGTCCACGGCTATGTTCCGCACGTGTACTTAGCTTCATAGCGGTCCACGGCTAAGTTTCGCACGTGTACTTAGCTTCCATAGAGGTCCACGGCTAAGTTTCGCACGTGTACTTAGCTTCCATAGAGGTCCACGGCTAAGTTTCGCACGTGTACTAAGCTTCTATAGAGGTCCACGGCTAAGTATCGCACGTGTACTTAGCTTCCATAGAGGTCCACGGCTAAGTATCGCACTTGTACTTAGCTTCCATAGAGGTCCACGGCTATGTTCCGCACGTGTACTTAGCTTCCATAGAGGTCCACGGCTATGTTCCGCACGTGTACTTAGCTTCCATAGCGGTCCACGGCTATGTTCCGCACGTGTACTTAGCTTCCATAGCGGTCCACGGCTATGTTCCGCACGTGTACTTAGCTTTCATAGCGGTCCACGGCTATGTTCCGCACGTGCACTTAGCTTCCATAAAGGTCCACGGCTAAGTATCGCACGTGTACTTGGCTTCCATAGCGGTCCACGGCTATGTTCCGCACGTGTACTTAGCTTCCATAGCGGTCCACGGCTAAGTTCCGCACGTGTACTTAGCTTCCATAAAGGTCCACGGCTATGTTTCGCACGTGTACTTAGCTTCCATAGCGGTCCACGGCTAAGTTTCGCACGTGTACTTAGCTTCCTTCGAGGTCCACGGCTAAGTTTCGCACGTGTACTAAGCTTCCATAGAGGTCCACGGCTAAGTATCGCACGTGCACTTAGCTTCCATAGAGGTACACGGCTAAGTTCGCACATGTACTTAGCTTCCATAGCGGTCCACGGCTGAGTTTCGCACGTATACTTAGCTTCCATAGAGGTCCACGGCTATGTTCCGCACGTGTACTTAGCTTCCATAGCGGTCCACGGCTATGTTCCGCACGTGCACTTAGCTTCCATAGAGGTCCACGGCTAAGTTCGCACATGTACTTAGCTTCCACAGCGGTCCACGGCTATGTTCCGCACGTGCACTTAGCTTCCATAGAGGTCCACGGCTAAGTTCGCACATGTACTTAGCTTCCATAGAGGTACACGGCTAAGTTCGCACATGTACTTAGCTTCCATAGCGGTCCACGGCTGAGTTTCGCACGTATACTTAGCTTCCATAGCGGTCCACGGCTATGTTCCGCACGTGCACTTAGCTTCCATAGAGGTCCACGGCTATGTTCCGCCCGTGTACTAAGCTTCCATAGAGATCCGTGGCTAAGTATCGCACGTGCACTTAGCTTCCATAAAGGTCCACGGCTATGTTCCGCACGTGTACTTAGCTTCCATAGAGGTCCACGGCTAAGTTTCGCACGTGTATTTAGCTTCCATAGAGGTCCACGGCTATGTTCCGCACGTGTACTTAGCTTCCATAGCGGTCCACGGCTATGTTCCGCACGTGTACTTAGTTTCCATAGCGGTCCACGGCTATGTTCCGCACGTGCACTTAGCTTCCATAGCGGTCCACGGCTAAGTTTCGCACGTGTACTAAGCTTCCATAGAGGTCCACGGCTAAGTATCGCACGTGTACTTAGCTTCCATAGAGGTCCACGGCTATGTTTCGCACGTGTACTTAGCTTCCATAGAGGTCCACGGCTAAGTATCGCACGTGTACTTGGCTTCCATAGCGGTCCACGGCTATGTTCCGCACGTGTACTTGGCTTCCATAGCGGTCCACGGCTATGTTCCGCACGTGTACTTAGCTTCCATAGAGGTCCACGGCTAAGTATCGCACGTGTACTTAGCTTCCATAGAGGTCCACGGCTATGTTCCGCACGTGTACTTAGCTTCCATAGCGGTCCACGGCTATGTTCCGCACGTGTACTTAGCTTCCATAGAGGTCCACGGCTATGTTCCGCACGTGTACTTAGCTTCCATAGAGGTCCACGGCTAAGTTTCGCACGAGTACTTAGCTGCCTTAGAGGTCTACAGCTAAGACCATAGCGGTCCACGGCTATGTTCCGCACGTATACTTAGCTTCCATAGCGGTCCACGGCTATGTTCCGCACGTGCACTTAGCTTCCATAGAGGTCCACGGCTATGTTCCGCACGTGTACTAAGCTTCCATAGAGGTCCACGGCTAAGTATCGCACGTGTACTTGGCTTCCATAGAGGTTCACGGCTAAGTATCGCACGTGCACTTAGCTTCCATAAAGGTCCACGGCTATGTTCCGCACGTGTACTTAGCTTCCATAGAGGTCCACGGCTATGTTCCGCACGTGTACTTAGCTTCCATAGAGGTCCACGGCTAAGTTTCGCACGAGTACTTAGCTGCCTTAGAGGTCTACAGCTAAGACCATAGCGGTCCACGGCTATGTTCCGCACGTATACTTAGCTTCCATAGCGGTCCACGGCTATGTTCCGCACGTGCACTTAGCTTCCATAGAGGTCCACGGCTATGTTCCGCACGTGTACTAAGCTTCCATAGAGGTCCACGGCTAAGTATCGCACGTGTACTTGGCTTCCATAGAGGTCCACGGCTAAGTATCGCACGTGCACTTAGCTTCCATAAAGGTCCACGGCTATGTTCCGCACGTGTACTAAGCTTCCATAGAGGTCCACGGCTAAGTTTCGCACGTGTACTTAGCTTCCATAGAGGTCCACTGCTAAGTTTCGCACGTGTACTTAGCTTCTATAGAGGTCCACGGCTAAGTATCGCACGTGTACTTGGCTTCCATAGCGGTCCACGGCTATGTTCCGCACGTGTACTTAGCTTCCATAGCGGTCCACGGCTATGTTCCGCACGTGTACTTAGCTTCCATAGAGGTCCACGGCTAAGTATCGCACGTGTACTTAGCTTCCATAGAGGTCCACGGCTAAGTTTCGCACGTGTACTTAGCTTCCATAGAGGTCCACGGCTAAGTTTCGCACGTGTACTTAGCTTCCATAGAGGTCCACGGCTAAGTTTCGCACGTGTACTAAGCTTCCATAGAGGTCCACGGCTAAGTATCGCACGTGTACTTAGCTTCCATAGAGGTCCACGGCTAAGTATCGCACGTGTACTTAGCTTCCATAGAGGTCCACGGCTAAGTTTCGCACGTGTACTAAGCTTCCATAGAGGTCCACGGCTAAGTATCGCACGTGTACTTGGCTTCCATAGCGGTCCACGGCTATGTTCCGCACGTGCACTTAGCTTCCATAGCGGTCCACGGCTATGTTTCGCACGTGTACTTAGCTTCCATAGAGGTCCACGGCTAAGTATCGCACGTGTACTTGGCTTCCATAGCGGTCCACGGCTATGTTCCGTACGTGTACTTAGCTTCCATAGCGGTCCACGGCTATGTTCCGCACGTGTACTTAGCTTCCATAGAGGTCCACGGCTAAGTATCGCACGTGTGCTTAGCTTCCATAGAGGTCCACGGCTAAGTTTCGCACGTGTACTTAGCTTCCATAGAGGTCCACGGCTAAGTTTCGCACGTGTACTTAGCTTCCATAGAGGTCCACGGCTAAGTTTCGCACGTGTACTAAGCTTCTATAGAGGTCCACGGCTAAGTATCGCACGTGTACTTAGCTTCCATAGAGGTTCACGGCTATGTTCCGCACGTGTACTTAGCTTCCATAGAGGTCCACGGCTAAGTATCGCACGTGTGCTTAGCTTCCATAGAGGTCCACGGCTAAGTATCGCACGTGTACTTAGCTTCCATAGAGGTCCACGGCTAAGTTTCGCACGTGTACTTAGCTTCCATAGAGGTCCGCGGCTAAGTTCGCACACGTACTTAGCTTCTTTAGAGGTCCACGGCTAAGTTTCGCACGTGTACTAAGCTTCCATAGAGGTCCACGGCTATGTTTCGCACGTGTACTTAGCTTCCATAGAGGTCCACGGCTAAGTTTCGCACGTGTACTTAGCTTCCATAGAGGTCCACGGCTAAGTATCGCACGTGTACTTGGCTTCCATAGCGGTCCACGGCTATGTTCCGCACGTGTACTTAGCTTCCATAGCGGTCCACGGCTATGTTCCGCACGTGTACTTAGCTTCCATAGAGGTCCACGGCTAAGTATCGCACGTGTACTTAGCTTCCATAGAGGTCCACGGCTAAGTTTCGCACGTGTACTTAGCTTCCATAGAGGTCCACGGCTAAGTATCGCACGTGTACTTGGCTTCCATAGCGGTCCACGGCTAAGTATCGCACGTGTACTTAGCTTCCATAGAGGTCCACGGCTAAGTATCGCACGTGTACTTAGCTTCCATAGAGGTCCACGGCTATGTTCCGCACGTGTACTTAGCTTCCATAGCGGTCCACGGCTATGTTCCGCACGTGTACTTAGCTTCCATAGAGGTCCACGGCTATGTTCCGCACGTGTACTTAGCTTCCATAGAGGTCCACGGCTAAGTTTCGCACGAGTACTTAGCTGCCTTAGAGGTCTACAGCTAAGACCATAGCGGTCCACGGCTATGTTCCGCACGTATACTAAGCTTCCATAGCGGTCCACGGCTATGTTCCGCACGTGCACTTAGCTTCCATAGAGGTCCACGGCTATGTTCCGCACGTGTACTAAGCTTCCATAGAGGTCCACGGCTAAGTATCGCACGTGTACTTGGCTTCCATAGAGGTTCACGGCTAAGTATCGCACGTGCACTTAGCTTCCATAAAGGTCCACGGCTATGTTCCGCACGTGTACTTAGCTTCCATAGAGGTCCACGGCTATGTTCCGCACGTGTACTTAGCTTCCATAGAGGTTCACGGCTAAGTTTCGCACGAGTACTTAGCTGCCTTAGAGGTCTACAGCTAAGACCATAGCGGTCCACGGCTATGTTCCGCACGTATACTTAGCTTCCATAGCGGTCCACGGCTATGTTCCGCACGTGCACTTAGCTTCCATAGAGATCCACGGCTATGTTCCGCACGTGTACTAAGCTTCCATAGAGGTCCACGGCTAAGTATCGCACGTGTACTTGGCTTCCATAGAGGTCCACGGCTAAGTATCGCACGTGCACTTAGCTTCCATAAAGGTCCACGGCTATGTTCCGCACGTGTACTAAGCTTCCATAGAGGTCCACGGCTAAGTTTCGCACGTGTACTTAGCTTCCATAGAGGTCCACTGCTAAGTTTCGCACGTGTACTTAGCTTCTATAGAGGTCTACGGCTAAGTATCGCACGTGTACTTGGCTTCCATAGCGGTCCACGGCTATGTTCCGCACGTGTACTTAGCTTCCATAGCGGTCCACGGCTATGTTCCGCACGTGTACTTAGCTTCCATAGAGGTCCACGGCTAAGTATCGCACGTGTACTTAGCTTCCATAGAGGTCCACGGCTAAGTTTCGCACGTGTACTTAGCTTCCATAGAGGTCCACGGCTAAGTTTCGCACGTGTACTTAGCTTCCATAGAGGTCCACGGCTAAGTTTCGCACGTGTACTAAGCTTCCATAGAGGTCCACGGCTAAGTATCGCACGTGTACTTAGCTTCCATAGAGGTCCACGGCTAAGTATCGCACGTGTACTTAGCTTCCATAGAGGTCCACGGCTAAGTTTCGCACGTGTACTAAGCTTCCATAGAGGTCCACGGCTAAGTATCGCACGTGTACTTGGCTTCCATAGCGGTCCACGGCTATGTTCCGCACGTGCACTTAGCTTCCATAGCGGTCCACGGCTATGTTTCGCACGTGTACTTAGCTTCCATAGAGGTCCACGGCTAAGTATCGCACGTGTACTTGGCTTCCATAGCGGTCCACGGCTATGTTCCGTACGTGTACTTAGCTTCCATAGCGGTCCACGGCTATGTTCCGCACGTGTACTTAGCTTCCATAGAGGTCCACGGCTAAGTATCGCACGTGTGCTTAGCTTCCATAGAGGTCCACGGCTAAGTTTCGCACGTGTACTTAGCTTCCATAGAGGTCCACGGCTAAGTTTCGCACGTGTACTTAGCTTCCATAGAGGTCCACGGCTAAGTTTCGCACGTGTACTAAGCTTCTATAGAGGTCCACGGCTAAGTATCGCACGTGTACTTAGCTTCCATAGAGGTTCACGGCTATGTTCCGCACGTGTACTTAGCTTCCATAGAGGTCCACGGCTAAGTATCGCACGTGTGCTTAGCTTCCATAGAGGTCCACGGCTAAGTATCGCACGTGTACTTAGCTTCCATAGAGGTCCACGGCTAAGTTTCGCACGTGTACTTAGCTTCCATAGAGGTCCGCGGCTAAGTTCGCACACGTACTTAGCTTCTTTAGAGGTCCACGGCTAAGTTTCGCACGTGTACTAAGCTTCCATAGAGGTCCACGGCTATGTTTCGCACGTGTACTTAGCTTCCATAGAGGTCCACGGCTAAGTTTCGCACGTGTACTTAGCTTCCATAGAAGTCCACGGCTAAGTATCGCACGTGTACTTGGCTTCCATAGCGGTCCACGGCTATGTTCCGCACGTGTACTTAGCTTCCATAGCGGTCCACGGCTATGTTCCGCACGTGTACTTAGCTTCCATAGAGGTCCACGGCTAAGTATCGCACGTGTACTTAGCTTCCATAGAGGTCCACGGCTAAGTTTCGCACGTGTACTTAGCTTCCATAGAGGTCCACGGCTAAGTATCGCACGTGTACTTGGCTTCCATAGCGGTCCACGGCTATGTTCCGCACGTGTACTTAGCTTCCATAGCGGTCCACGGCTAAGTTTCGCACGTGTACTTAGCTTCCATAGAGGTCCACGGCTAAGTTTCGCACGTGTACTTAGCTTCCATAGAGGTCCACGGCTAAGTTTCGCACGTGTACTAAGCTTCTATAGAGGTCCACGGCTAAGTATCGCACGTGTATTTAGCTTCCATAGAGGTCCACGGCTAAGTTTCGCACGTGTACTTAGCTTCCATAGAGGTCCATGGCTAAGTTTCGCACGTGTACTAAGCTTCCATAGAGGTCCACGGCTATGTTTCGCACGTGTACTTAGCTTCCATAGAGGTCCACGGCTAAGTTTCGCACGTGTACTTAGCTTCCATAGAGGTCCACGGCTAAGTATCGCACGTGTACTTGGCTTCCATAGCGGTCCACGGCTATGTTCCGCACGTGTACTTAGCTTCCATAGCGGTCCACGGCTATGTTCCGCACGTGTACTTAGCTTCCATAGAGGTCCACGGCTAAGTATCGCACGTGTACTTAGCTTCCATAGAGGTCCACGGCTAAGTTTCGCACGTGTACTTAGCTTCCATAGAGGTCCACGGCTAAGTATCGCACGTGTACTTGGCTTCCATAGCGGTCCACGGCTATGTTCCGCACGTGTACTTAGCTTCCATAGCGGTCCACGGCTAAGTTTCGCACGTGTACTTAGCTTCCATAGAGGTCCACGGCTAAGTTTCGCACGTGTACTTAGCTTCCATAGAGGTCCACGGCTAAGTTTCGCACGTGTACTAAGCTTCTATAGAGGTCCACGGCTAAGTATCGCACGTGTACTTAGCTTCCATAGAGGTCAACGGCTAAGTATCGCACTTGTACTTAGCTTCCATAGAGGTCCACGGCTATGTTCCGCACGTGTACTTAGCTTCCATAGCGGTCCACGGCTATGTTCCGCACGTGTACTTAGCTTCCATAGCGGTCCACGGCTATGTTCCGCACGTGTACTTAGCTTTCATAGCGGTCCACGGCTATGTTCCGCACGTGCACTTAGCTTCCATAAAGGTCCACGGCTAAGTATCGCACGTGTACTTGGCTTCCATAGCGGTCCACGGCTATGTTCCGCACGTGTACTTAGCTTCATAGCGGTCCACGGCTAAGTTTCGCACGTGTACTTAGCTTCCATAGAGGTCCACGGCTAAGTTTCGCACGTGTACTTAGCTTCCATAGAGGTCCACGGCTAAGTTTCGCACGTGTACTAAGCTTCTATAGAGGTCCACGGCTAAGTATCGCACGTGTACTTAGCTTCCATAGAGGTCCACGGCTAAGTATCGCACTTGTACTTAGCTTCCATAGAGGTCCACGGCTATGTTCCGCACGTGTACTTAGCTTCCATAGAGGTCCACGGCTATGTTCCGCACGTGTACTTAGCTTCCATAGCGGTCCACGGCTATGTTCCGCACGTGTACTTAGCTTCCATAGCGGTCCACGGCTATGTTCCGCACGTGTACTTAGCTTTCATAGCGGTCCACGGCTATGTTCCGCACGTGCACTTAGCTTCCATAAAGGTCCACGGCTAAGTATCGCACGTGTACTTGGCTTCCATAGCGGTCCACGGCTATGTTCCGCACGTGTACTTAGCTTCCATAGCGGTCCACGGCTAAGTTCCGCACGTGTACTTAGCTTCCATAAAGGTCCACGGCTATGTTTCGCACGTGTACTTAGCTTCCATAGCGGTCCACGGCTAAGTTTCGCACGTGTACTTAGCTTCCTTCGAGGTCCACGGCTAAGTTTCGCACGTGTACTAAGCTTCCATAGAGGTCCACGGCTAAGTATCGCACGTGCACTTAGCTTCCATAGAGGTACACGGCTAAGTTCGCACATGTACTTAGCTTCCATAGCGGTCCACGGCTGAGTTTCGCACGTATACTTAGCTTCCATAGAGGTCCACGGCTATGTTCCGCACGTGTACTTAGCTTCCATAGCGGTCCACGGCTATGTTCCGCACGTGCACTTAGCTTCCATAGAGGTCCACGGCTAAGTTCGCACATGTACTTAGCTTCCATAGCGGTCCACGGCTATGTTCCGCACGTGCACTTAGCTTCCATAGAGGTCCACGGCTAAGTTCGCACATGTACTTAGCTTCCATAGAGGTACACGGCTAAGTTCGCACATGTACTTAGCTTCCATAGCGGTCCACGGCTGAGTTTCGCACGTATACTTAGCTTCCATAGCGGTCCACGGCTATGTTCCGCACGTGCACTTAGCTTCCATAGAGGTCCACGGCTATGTTCCGCCCGTGTACTAAGCTTCCATAGAGATCCGCGGCTAAGTATCGCACGTGCACTTAGCTTCCATAAAGGTCCACGGCTATGTTCCGCACGTGTACTTAGCTTCCATAGAGGTCCACGGCTAAGTTTCGCACGTGTATTTAGCTTCCATAGAGGTCCACGGCTATGTTCCGCACGTGTACTTAGCTTCCATAGCGGTCCACGGCTATGTTCCGCACGTGTACTTAGTTTCCATAGCGGTCCACGGCTATGTTCCGCACGTGCACTTAGCTTCCATAGCGGTCCACGGCTAAGTTTCGCACGTGTACTAAGCTTCCATAGAGGTCCACGGCTAAGTATCGCACGTGTACTTAGCTTCCATAGAGGTCCACGGCTATGTTTCGCACGTGTACTTAGCTTCCATAGAGGTCCACGGCTAAGTATCGCACGTGTACTTGGCTTCCATAGCGGTCCACGGCTATGTTCCGCACGTGTACTTGGCTTCCATAGCGGTCCACGGCTATGTTCCGCACGTGTACTTAGCTTCCATAGAGGTCCACGGCTAAGTATCGCACGTGTACTTAGCTTCCATAGAGGTCCACGGCTATGTTCCGCACGTGTACTTAGCTTCCATAGCGGTCCACGGCTATGTTCCGCACGTGTACTTAGCTTCCATAGAGGTCCACGGCTATGTTCCGCACGTGTACTTAGCTTCCATAGAGGTCCACGGCTAAGTTTCGCACGAGTACTTAGCTGCCTTAGAGGTCTACAGCTAAGACCATAGCGGTCCACGGCTATGTTCCGCACGTATACTTAGCTTCCATAGCGGTCCACGGCTATGTTCCGCACGTGCACTTAGCTTCCATAGAGGTCCACGGCTATGTTCCGCACGTGTACTAAGCTTCCATAGAGGTCCACGGCTAAGTATCGCACGTGTACTTGGCTTCCATAGAGGTTCACGGCTAAGTATCGCACGTGCACTTAGCTTCCATAAAGGTCCACGGCTATGTTCCGCACGTGTACTTAGCTTCCATAGAGGTCCACGGCTATGTTCCGCACGTGTACTTAGCTTCCATAGAGGTCCACGGCTAAGTTTCGCACGAGTACTTAGCTGCCTTAGAGGTCTACAGCTAAGACCATAGCGGTCCACGGCTATGTTCCGCACGTATACTTAGCTTCCATAGCGGTCCACGGCTATGTTCCGCACGTGCACTTAGCTTCCATAGAGGTCCACGGCTATGTTCCGCACGTGTACTAAGCTTCCATAGAGGTCCACGGCTAAGTATCGCACGTGTACTTGGCTTCCATAGAGGTCCACGGCTAAGTATCGCACGTGCACTTAGCTTCCATAAAGGTCCACGGCTATGTTCCGCACGTGTACTAAGCTTCCATAGAGGTCCACGGCTAAGTTTCGCACGTGTACTTAGCTTCCATAGAGGTCCACTGCTAAGTTTCGCACGTGTACTTAGCTTCTATAGAGGTCCACGGCTAAGTATCGCACGTGTACTTGGCTTCCATAGCGGTCCACGGCTATGTTCCGCACGTGTACTTAGCTTCCATAGCGGTCCACGGCTATGTTCCGCACGTGTACTTAGCTTCCATAGAGGTCCACGGCTAAGTATCGCACGTGTACTTAGCTTCCATAGAGGTCCACGGCTAAGTTTCGCACGTGTACTTAGCTTCCATAGAGGTCCACGGCTAAGTTTCGCACGTGTACTTAGCTTCCATAGAGGTCCACGGCTAAGTTTCGCGCGTGTACTAAGCTTCCATAGAGGTCCACGGCTAAGTATCGCACGTGTACTTAGCTTCCATAGAGGTCCACGGCTAAGTATCGCACGTGTACTTAGCTTCCATAGAGGTCCACGGCTAAGTTTCGCACGTGTACTAAGCTTCCATAGAGGTCCACGGCTAAGTATCGCACGTGTACTTGGCTTCCATAGCGGTCCACGGCTATGTTCCGCACGTGCACTTAGCTTCCATAGCGGTCCACGGCTATGTTTCGCACGTGTACTTAGCTTCCATAGAGGTCCACGGCTAAGTATCGCACGTGTACTTGGCTTCCATAGCGGTCCACGGCTATGTTCCGTACGTGTACTTAGCTTCCATAGCGGTCCACGGCTATGTTCCGCACGTGTACTTAGCTTCCATAGAGGTCCACGGCTAAGTATCGCACGTGTGCTTAGCTTCCATAGAGGTCCACGGCTAAGTTTCGCACGTGTACTTAGCTTCCATAGAGGTCCACGGCTAAGTTTCGCACGTGTACTTAGCTTCCATAGAGGTCCACGGCTAAGTTTCGCACGTGTACTAAGCTTCTATAGAGGTCCACGGCTAAGTATCGCACGTGTACTTAGCTTCCATAGAGGTTCACGGCTATGTTCCGCACGTGTACTTAGCTTCCATAGAGGTCCACGGCTAAGTATCGCACGTGTGCTTAGCTTCCATAGAGGTCCACGGCTAAGTATCGCACGTGTACTTAGCTTCCATAGAGGTCCACGGCTAAGTTTCGCACGTGTACTTAGCTTCCATAGAGGTCCGCGGCTAAGTTCGCACACGTACTTAGCTTCTTTAGAGGTCCACGGCTAAGTTTCGCACGTGTACTAAGCTTCCATAGAGGTCCACGGCTATGTTTCGCACGTGTACTTAGCTTCCATAGAGGTCCACGGCTAAGTTTCGCACGTGTACTTAGCTTCCATAGAGGTCCACGGCTAAGTATCGCACGTGTACTTGGCTTCCATAGCGGTCCACGGCTATGTTCCGCACGTGTACTTAGCTTCCATAGCGGTCCACGGCTATGTTCCGCACGTGTACTTAGCTTCCATAGAGGTCCACGGCTAAGTATCGCACGTGTACTTAGCTTCCATAGAGGTCCACGGCTAAGTTTCGCACGTGTACTTAGCTTCCATAGAGGTCCACGGCTAAGTATCGCACGTGTACTTGGCTTCCATAGCGGTCCACGGCTAAGTATCGCACGTGTACTTAGCTTCCATAGAGGTCCACGGCTAAGTATCGCACGTGTACTTAGCTTCCATAGAGGTCCACGGCTATGTTCCGCACGTGTACTTAGCTTCCATAGCGGTCCACGGCTATGTTCCGCACGTGTACTTAGCTTCCATAGAGGTCCACGGCTATGTTCCGCACGTGTACTTAGCTTCCATAGAGGTCCACGGCTAAGTTTCGCACGAGTACTTAGCTGCCTTAGAGGTCTACAGCTAAGACCATAGCGGTCCACGGCTATGTTCCGCACGTATACTTAGCTTCCATAGCGGTCCACGGCTATGTTCCGCACGTGCACTTAGCTTCCATAGAGGTCCACGGCTATGTTCCGCACGTGTACTAAGCTTCCATAGAGGTCCACGGCTAAGTATCGCACGTGTACTTGGCTTCCATAGAGGTTCACGGCTAAGTATCGCACGTGCACTTAGCTTCCATAAAGGTCCACGGCTATGTTCCGCACGTGTACTTAGCTTCCATAGAGGTCCACGGCTATGTTCCGCACGTGTACTTAGCTTCCATAGAGGTTCACGGCTAAGTTTCGCACGAGTACTTAGCTGCCTTAGAGGTCTACAGCTAAGACCATAGCGGTCCACGGCTATGTTCCGCACGTATACTTAGCTTCCATAGCGGTCCACGGCTATGTTCCGCACGTGCACTTAGCTTCCATAGAGGTCCACGGCTATGTTCCGCACGTGTACTAAGCTTCCATAGAGGTCCACGGCTAAGTATCGCACGTGTACTTGGCTTCCATAGAGGTCCACGGCTAAGTATCGCACGTGCACTTAGCTTCCATAAAGGTCCACGGCTATGTTCCGCACGTGTACTAAGCTTCCATAGAGGTCCACGGCTAAGTTTCGCACGTGTACTTAGCTTCCATAGAGGTCCACTGCTAAGTTTCGCACGTGTACTTAGCTTCTATAGAGGTCCACGGCTAAGTATCGCACGTGTACTTGGCTTCCATAGCGGTCCACGGCTATGTTCCGCACGTGTACTTAGCTTCCATAGCGGTCCACGGCTATGTTCCGCACGTGTACTTAGCTTCCATAGAGGTCCACGGCTAAGTATCGCACGTGTACTTAGCTTCCATAGAGGTCCACGGCTAAGTTTCGCACGTGTACTTAGCTTCCATAGAGATCCACGGCTAAGTTTCGCACGTGTACTAAGCTTCCATAGAGGTCCACGGCTAAGTATCGCACGTGTACTTAGCTTCCATAGAGGTCCACGGCTAAGTATCGCACGTGTACTTAGCTTCCATAGAGGTCCACGGCTAAGTTTCGCACGTGTACTAAGCTTCCATAGAGGTCCACGGCTAAGTATCGCACGTGTACTTGGCTTCCATAGCGGTCCACGGCTATGTTCCGCACGTGCACTTAGCTTCCATAGCGGTCCACGGCTATGTTTCGCACGTGTACTTAGCTTCCATAGAGGTCCACGGCTAAGTATCGCACGTGTACTTGGCTTCCATAGCGGTCCACGGCTATGTTCCGTACGTGTACTTAGCTTCCATAGCGGTCCACGGCTATGTTCCGCACGTGTACTTAGCTTCCATAGAGGTCCACGGCTAAGTATCGCACGTGTGCTTAGCTTCCATAGAGGTCCACGGCTAAGTTTCGCACGTGTACTTAGCTTCCATAGAGGTCCACGGCTAAGTTTCGCACGTGTACTTAGCTTCCATAGAGGTCCACGGCTAAGTTTCGCACGTGTACTAAGCTTCTATAGAGGTCCACGGCTAAGTATCGCACGTGTACTTAGCTTCCATAGAGGTTCACGGCTATGTTCCGCACGTGTACTTAGCTTCCATAGAGGTCCACGGCTAAGTATCGCACGTGTGCTTAGCTTCCATAGAGGTCCACGGCTAAGTATCGCACGTGTACTTAGCTTCCATAGAGGTCCACGGCTAAGTTTCGCACGTGTACTTAGCTTCCATAGAGGTCCGCGGCTAAGTTCGCACACGTACTTAGCTTCTTTAGAGGTCCACGGCTAAGTTTCGCACGTGTACTAAGCTTCCATAGAGGTCCACGGCTATGTTTCGCACGTGTACTTAGCTTCCATAGAGGTCCACGGCTAAGTTTCGCACGTGTACTTAGCTTCCATAGAGGTCCACGGCTAAGTATCGCACGTGTACTTGGCTTCCATAGCGGTCCACGGCTATGTTCCGCACGTGTACTTAGCTTCCATAGCGGTCCACGGCTATGTTCCGCACGTGTACTTAGCTTCCATAGAGGTCCACGGCTAAGTATCGCACGTGTACTTAGCTTCCATAGAGGTCCACGGCTAAGTTTCGCACGTGTACTTAGCTTCCATAGAGGTCCACGGCTAAGTATCGCACGTGTACTTGGCTTCCATAGCGGTCCACGGCTATGTTCCGCACGTGTACTTAGCTTCCATAGCGGTCCACGGCTAAGTTTCGCACGTGTACTTAGCTTCCATAGAGGTCCACGGCTAAGTTTCGCACGTGTACTTAGCTTCCATAGAGGTCCACGGCTAAGTTTCGCACGTGTACTAAGCTTCTATAGAGGTCCACGGCTAAGTATCGCACGTGTACTTAGCTTCCATAGAGGTCCACGGCTAAGTATCGCACTTGTACTTAGCTTCCATAGAGGTCCACGGCTAAGTTTCGCACGTGTACTTAGCTTCCATAGAGGTCCACGGCTAAGTTTCGCACGTGTATTTAGCTTCCATAGAGGTCCACGGCTAAGTTTCGCACGTGTACTTAGCTTCCATAGAGGTCCATGGCTAAGTTTCGCACGTGTACTTAGCTTCTATAGAGGTCCACGGCTAAGTTTCACACGTGTACTTAGCTTCCATAGAGGTCCATATCCGTTTCATATGAGGTAAATAAATTGATGTTAATTATTAAATCAAAATAATGTAATGGGTGTGTGCGTGTGTGAATTATTGTTGATTGTTGTGATAACACATGAATCAACATCAATTAACACAAGTTAATTTATGTTGATTCATGTGTTGTACTTTGATGGTCTTAAACTTGATTGGTGTTAAACCAAACCTTTCTGATGTATCTTTATCATGTATAGTATATAAAAAGACATGTAAAAAAGCGTAGGTAAATATTTATTACAATAAATACATCGCTGTTACATATTATCGTGATCAACTAAGAAATAATCCAGAAAACTAGCTAGGCGTTGCATATTGCCTACACGCATAGGCGAGGTGATTAATACAACATGCTGATTACATGTTTCACACAATTTCCCAACGTACGACAACCAACGATTTTTTTTATTTTATTGACGTAAAAACATCTTTTCGCTCGGCGTACTGGTGGCAAGTTCAATAGATACTTTTAATGCTAGAGCAATGGTTGAGCACTCAAAAGTTGGTCACATTTATAAGAATTTTAAGGCCGGATATAATTTGTGTATGTCGTCATACTGCGAGAACTTTTGACTATGTGTCGAAATATCAAAGGATAACTGATCTGGCTAAATAGTAAGAATGTCTCTGTCAAAAATTGACACAGCACTACAAGAATCTAAAGAGAATCAACAGAAATATTGGCCAAAATAGAGTTAAAAAGTTGACAGTAGCAAAATAATGTCGTCTCATATCGGCCGTAAACTGCTAAGAAATGAAAAAATCCCCAACCAAAGAAAGTTTGCATCAAAAGCAATGCAATCAATGAGCCTAAAACGTCTAGTGTCGAGCAAATACAATAGCTACAGCGCTGTCAAAAACCGTAACAAAATCTGTTGCAAATATCAAAAAACTTTAAGATGTCGTCTCATATCGGTCGTAAATCTGATCAGAACTGAAAAATATCACAATCGGTAAAAGCTTACTTTATAAGGAATGCAATGAGCCGATAAGTCTAGTATTGAGAAAATACAATGGCTACGGCAGTATCGGAAACCGTAGTAAAATTTCAATCTGTTTTCACGAAAATATACGGCGCGCACTCGAACTGTGACCACATTTTTTTTATAATGCATAAGGCACCCTGTCTGGGTAGGGTTCTTGATATGCATTGTATAACAATTGTTTATTCAGTAAATAATACAAAATAAACAATTTCATTTAATTAATAAGGGCTGCTGCAATTCTAAAGTAAGATAAGATAAGATAAGATAAGATAAGATAATTTTTATTTGTGCAAACATGAGTGTACATACAGTATAGCATGCAAGGTGGCACTTTATAAATGAGCTGTCACGTTTGGCCTATAAGGCGTACAAATATATAAAGTAGTCAAACTTACACAACAGTTCAATATAATATAATACAATGCAATTCAATTCAATATAGTATAATTATAATCCGATTCAATTCAATATAGCATAATTAAATTCATTCACGACATAAATTTAATAGGTCATTCATATTTCAATAATTTTATCATTTAGAAAGTCGCGTATGTCATAGTATGCTTTCCCTTGTAAGTGTCGTTTTAGCTTCATTTTTAATCTATGGACATTAAGTTCTTTCCACACTTTTGGTAGTTTATTATAAATTATGGGGGCCATACAAAAAATGCTCTTTTGCATTAATGCGGTTTTTGACTGGGGTACACGAAGAATAGTGTCATCGCGTCTGCTACGGCTACTTCCTTCTGATATGCGTGGGAACCGATGTTGGTTATGTTTCACAAACATGACCACTTCCAATATATATAGCGAGGGCAGTGTTAGTATTCTATAGTTAATAAAGTAGGGTTTACAGCTTTCGGTTGTAGCTAACTTAAAAATCGCCCTAATACATTGTTTTTGGGCTTTAAAAACAATTTCCTTGTTGGTCGAGTTGCCCCAGAAGATTATTCCATACCTAAGGTGTGATGCAACTAAGCCATGGTATGCGGTAAGTAGCGAATCGACTTTAAGCACTGCAGTCAGTTTATGTAAGGCATACGCCGAGCTACTCACTTTTTTGCACAGAGCCGCAATGTGTTCCTTCCAGTTTAATTTACTGTCAATCGTCACTCCAAGGAATTTAGCGGTATTAACTTCTACGATAGTTTTATTATTATATTGTATGTTAAGGTTACATAAGGTCGATACGCGTTGGCCAAAATGGATTATATTAGTTTTGTCAAGGTTTATCTTCAAATTATTATTATTTAGCCAGTTAATCATTGATACAAGAGAGTTATTAATGTCAGTATTATAATCATTTAAATTATTATTATATTCAATTGTCATAGTGCTGTCGTCGGCAAATAGTGTTACAGATTGATCGATAAATTCTGGTAAATCATTTATGTAAAGTATAAAAAGTAGAGGGCCTATCACGGTGCCCTGAGGTACTCCATACTTCACTACTCGTTCTTCTGATTGGTGTTTGACTTCATTTTTAGTTTTAGCATTGATCGATGATATTTCCGTGACTTGTTGTCTATTTTCGAGATAAGATTGAATCAATTTTAGAACGTTGCCTCTTATTCCATATGCTTCCATTTTGTCCAACAGAATATCATGCCTTACATAATCGAACGCCTGGGTCATATCGCAGAATATGGTGCATACAGGGTTCGTCTTATCAACACTCGAGGTTACCTTGTGCAAGAAATCATAAATAGCCATATTTATAGTTTTGTTTGCTCTAAATCCTTTTTGCTCGTTAGCTAGTATATTATTTTTTTCCATAAAGTTGCTTATATTCAAATATATATATTTTTCATAAATTTTTGAAATAATACTGATGAGTGAGATTGGTCTATAGCACTCCATAGCTTCCCTATTTACTTTTTTAAATACAGGTATTACTTTTGACTTTTTTAAAGCATCTGGATATATACCTGAACTGATGGTTAAATTAATAAGGTAACTAAGGTGTGAGCATATATCATCAGCGATCAGTTTAATTATCTTTGTTGAAATTTCGTCACAACCGACACTATTCGTGTTTCTCAAAGATTTGATTATTCTAAGTACATCCTGTGGCACACACGGTGGCATGAAAAATGATTTTACATTCCAAGGTATTCGATATGCGACATTATTTCCTGAGCTTGGTATTGGATTGACTTTTTCAATAAAATAATTATTAAATGCATCAGCAATTTTCACGGGATCTGTAATGATATCACTATTTACTCTTAATTTTGTAATAGGTTGTCGTGGCATATTATACTTTGAGCTATTTATTATTTTCCAGCTCGCCTTGGATTTGTTACTTGCTGTATTAATTTTGTAGTTATTTTGAGCAAATTGTGTCAAATTCATAATTTTTTTTAATAGCTTGGAATATTTAGTGAATAATGTTTTATTTGAAATGTTAGGGTTACGTCTGTATTGCCATAATAGTTGTCTTTTTTTCTTACTACATTTTTTTATGCCGTGTGATACCCATTTCGATTTTTTTGTCGTATATAAGGTTGACATTTCAAAGGGAAAGCATAAATTATAAAAAAGAGTAAATGTTTCCATAAACTTATTATAGGCTACGTTGGGGTCACTTATTTCATATATGTCGGCGAATGATAAGCTACGGATACAGTCTTTAAATTTTTTAACATGCTCTATATTATAATTACGTTTATTTACACGCCAATATTTAATAGAACAACCGTTTTGGACAGGAATTTTTATTAGCTGTGCGGTGTGGTCCGACAATGCAAATTCCAATACTTGCACGTCACAGGATTTTTTATGGTTATGCGCTATATTATCTATGCATGTTTGACTTTTAAGTCTAGTAGGTTGATACACAGATAATTTTAAATTGTAGTTTAACAGTAAGCATTCAAAATCTAGCGTTTGATTAGTTCTTTTTAAGACATCGATGTTGAAGTCTCCTGCAATTACAATATTATGATATGGTTTCCTATCAAGTTCTTGCAAGACTAAATGTAACTTTTCCATACAAGCATTGAAGTTAGTTATTTTTGGAACTCTGTAGATACATACAATAGCAATCCTATAACAAATCAACTCCAAAGCACAACACTCGAATACTCCTGTTTCTGACAATTTTGCAATTTGTTCTATCTCTCTATACTGGTGACCGTTTCTTGCAAGTATGCAGGCACCTCCTCTTTTACTTTCTCTTCGAGTATAGCAGGCAGCAAGCTGGTAGTTAGGTATATTTAGATATTTTTCATACCCTTGCATAATAAAATGTTCTGTGATGCATAAAATATCGACACATGTACCCTTCTCCGCCAATTCTTCTAAGCAAACCGTCATACTATCTGATTTTGATAATAATCCGGCAATGTTCTGGTGCATCACGCTTAAAGTTTTAGTGGCGAAAAAAATCCGTCGGAATGTCTTCACGCTTGCTGTCTTGACAGACTAAAAACTGCGAGTTCTTTCCATTTTTGTCATAAGAATTGCATATGTCCACAATTAGACTTTGCAAATCAGACACAACAATCCTTAAACCATGTTTGTTTAAGGTTTTACGAAGGTTATATGTATCATAACTGTAGGGTAAATTTAGGTTGGAGTCTAAGATGTGTGCATATCTGTGTGTAATTGCGTCCATATACAGAAGATTATTAAACATTTCGATGCGACTATTAAACATAATGTTAGTGTTTTCCATATATTTGAAGGTTGGCAAACATATTATAAAGTTAGTGTGGGTTAGGTTTAACAATTTTTCTCTTATAAATAACACTAATTCTATATAATTACGTGTTTTTTTAAAGTCTTGTTCGCCTATATAGATTATACAGAAATCAGAGTGGGTGTAGTCTTTTACTTTTCCGTCAATTTTATCCATTAATTGTTCCAATCCACATTTAGGTTTACGGTAGTGGCATATGTCGTAATGTTGCAGGTCAGTAGTAGTAGCAATTTCATATAGCCTGTTTGAGGTTTCGCTACTAATTAAGCATATTTTAGGTGTTATAGGTTCATTTGGGCATTTTGTTTTGTCTTGTATAGCGATTGTACTCGTGACGCTGTCCTTTCCACTATTTAAGGTACTTTTTGATATGATGCCATTTTTATTATTTAAGTTATTTTCAGATCTGAAGTCATTTTCGGTAATATTAAATGTCTGCGTTTGTTTGGTTTTTGTGGCCTTTTTTATAATATTTTTAGGTGTCGTCACTTTTGCTTTCACTGGACTATTGACAATTTTTTTGTATAATATATTCTTCTTAGTAAATTCTTCGTTTTGTCTCTTCAGACTATGATTTTCTAATGTTAATGATTCTATCTCGTTATGCGCGCTATTTAGCTGAGAAGTTAAAATGTCTATCTTTTCCTTTAATATTTTTATTTCATTGTTATCTTCGTCATCCGATACTTCTGGCAAACTATTTGCAGTTTGTTCTAGACTTTGAGAAATAATATCACTATCATCATTGTTTGGTACAGACTGTGTGCGTGTGCGCCTGAACGTTATATTATTTAGGTAATTCATTTTAATTCCCAAAATACCACAACATCATTCAATTTCTACCATAAATACAATTTTTTATAGGTTGGCAGCCCTGATTTGGCTGCGAGCAAAAGGACAAGTATTCATGTCCCCAAAATCATTGTAGAGGTCGATTTCTGAACGAAGCTTTTAAAGTCAGTTTTTCCACAGTCGTTTATGATTGGTCAATGTTAATCGTAGTGAGTCATATGTTCTTTGTTTACAAAGTTTTAAATTCACTACTGGTATTTATGTTAGTTAAATTGTATATAATCACGGTTTGAATATGGTTATTTTTAATTAAAAGTCGCTATTTAGTACTTGCCGCTCTTAAGCACACTGTCATTGCTCAATAATAAGACTTTAGTATAGATATCAGGTCACTCATTCAAAACACTGTAATCCTCAAACTTAACTTAATTCACAGAAATATCCTTGAGATAACACTGTCACTTGGGTACTCGGGTGCACTGAGTGTTCTAAATATTGTTTTAGGTTTCTTTGACTATATTTATCATTAAATTTAATTATAAATTTGCAGACCGATGTTGACATTGGCTACTCAACTCATTGCATTTGTCTCTGTTTTGTTGAAATGACTGTTATTAGCACTCTCAGTGCTTAACTGGCTTTCTTTCCGTTGTTTAGATGGTGGAATAGGTATGTGCAACATAACTGCATAGTGTACATATATTATCTCTTTTTGACCACGGGAAACTCTATATTCGACGCTTGCAATGTTGCAGCTTTGTGGTGCTGTGGTGATTATTTTGAGATAAACTCATTTCACATTTCATATCTAACATTTTAAAACCACACCACACCACATGGTAGTATAGTTTCTTATATGGACGATAGTACACATTGTAGAATTTCCATCCAACGAGAATCGTTTTGAATTATTTTGAAAAATGAAAAAATGAAAAATGGTTTATTATTATGTAGGGTCGTAAGTACTTGCCTACTCCTACGCTACACGGGAATCTAACCCGTATAGCTGTGTAGATACGAAGCAATTTAGCGGAACAAGCAGAAGAATGGGTGAGTGCGAAAGATGAAGAATGTAGAATGAAGCAAGGAAGACGAAATGAATAATTATTATTTAGCGACGGAACAATATATTTAAAGGAACAAAATTACAAAAGTATGGATAAGGGTAAGTTATTAAGCAAGGTAAGCGCGACGCGACCGACTTCGAGGCTAGCTCAGAGCGACTGTCCGGGTGCGGCGCTTGAGTGCGGCACAGGTAGGTGGCTCGCTAATGACCTGACGTCAGCACGAACAAAAGATCGTATGATCTGTCTGTGTGGCCCAAAGTTCATAAGCGGAGCGTTTCCGCTGGTCGTGAGGCGTAGACACGCCACAAGTTCCCCCCGGCCAGACCGTTGCTCACGGTCGATAGAAATCGGGGAATCTTACTCGCCGCCCGCTTTTTGTCTTTCTCTCCTCGCTTGTAGTAGTGGTGGCGGTAGTGGTTGATGACGACGTATTTGTTGGCTCTTCATTTGGAACTTTGTTGTCCTCTCGCATCATGTAGGCCGGCTTGAGTCGATCGATGGAAACATTGTTGGGCTTCCCTTGCATCTCGATCGTGAAGTATTTTGCGTGCCTCTGTAGAACCTTGTAGGGGCCTGCATATGGTGGTTCCAGTGAGCTGCGAACGTAGTCTCTGCGTAGGAAGACGTGCGAGGATGAGTGCAGGTCGCGCGGCACGTAGAATGGCGATGTAGAATGCCACGAAGTAGGTCTTGGAGTCAGCCTTGCCATGTGTTGACGCAACCGGGTTGCGTACTGGGTGACGTCAGCCGCTGTATAGTCTTCCTTTGATGATAGGAACTGGCCTGGAAGATGAAGTTGCTCTCCGTAGACGAGCTCGGCTGGCGTAGCTTGGATGTCTTCCTTCCAAGAGTTACGCATGCCAAGGAGTACCAGTGGAAGCGCTTCAGTCCACTGCGAAGACGTGTGGCACATGATGGCGGCCTTCAGCTGCCGATGCAGCCGTTCCACTAAGCCGTTGGCTGCAGGGTGGTAGGCAGTGGTGCGGGAGTGGTGTGCGCCTACCAAGGCTGTGAGCGCTTTGAAGAGGTGACTCTCGAACTGGCGACCACGGTCAGTAGTCACCCGTGCAGGACAGCCGAACCTGGCTATCCAGCCAGACACCAGAGCAGCTGCGCAGGTCTCCGCCGTGATGTCTTTCAAGGGGTACGCCTCAGGCCATCGCGTAAACCTGTCAATGACGGTGAGGCAGTATCTGTAATCAGACGAAGGGTTTAAGGGCCCTATGATGTCGAGGTGAATATGAGAGAAACGAGAGGAAGGGGTAAGGTAAGTGGAAAGAGGAGATTTGGTGTGGCGAGTTACTTTGCACGCCTGGCAATGTAGACATTGCCTTGCCCACTCTCTACAGTCCTTACGTATCCCTGGCCACACAAAGTGTTGTGTCACCAGTCGCACTGTAGCAGATATCCCAGGATGATGTAAGTTATGCAGAGAGTTGAATGCCTCCTTCCGTAGTGTCGGCGTTATGTAGGGGCGAGGCTGTTGCGTGGAGGTGTCGCAGTACATGGGTAAGTTTGTGCTGCCGGTGATCTTCTTTAATTTCAGAGCGGTACCATGGAGCAGCAGGCCTTGCAGTTCTGGATCCTCGTCCTGAAGTTTTGCAAGGTTCTCGTAGTCTATGGCAGCAGATACCTCCTCCACGCGCGATAGTGCATCAGCAACAACGTTGTCGCTACCTGGTAAGTGCCTTATATCCGTTGTGAACTGCCCGATGTAGTCTAGATATCGAAACTGTCTTGGAGATAGGCTCTCTCTATTCAGTTTGAAGGCGAATACGAGTGGCTTGTGATCCGTGTACACCGTAAACGTTCTGGCCTCAACCATGTGCCGGAAGTATTTGATAGCCTCGTATACTGCCAGTAGTTCTCGGTCATACGGGCTGTACTTCCTCTGAGCATCACTAAGTTTATGAGAGTAAAAAGCTAGAGGTTGCCAGTTCTCACCTTTGCGTTGCTGAAGAACTGCGCCTGTCGCGGTATTTGATGCATCCGTCATAATTGCTAGCTCCGCCGATATGTCTGGGTGAGCAAGGAGTGTTGCCTTAGACAGCGAGGACTTGCAGTCATCGAAAGCCTTCAGCAGTTCTGTCGTCATATGTACCGGATGGGATCCTTTTACCTTGGGACCAGCAAGGACGGCGTGTAGTGGTGCTTGAAGATGGGCTGCGTTTGGGACAAATCGACGATAGAAATTTATCATTCCCAAGAATCGTCGTAGCTCCTTGACTGTCTTCGGCTTCGGGAATTCCTGGATCGCCTGAACCTTAGATTGTAATGGTTTCGTACCTTCAGCTGACACGCTATAGCCTAGGAAGACGACCTCGGGTTGCCCGATCTTGCACTTAGCTGCGTTGACGACGATACCGTATTGCTTCAGACGGTCAAATAGCAGTCGTAGGTGGACCTTATGCTGTTCTGGTGATGCTGAATAAATGAGAATGTCATCAATAAATCCGTAGCAGAAATCTAGGTCAAGTAGGACTTCGTCGATGAACCTTTGGAAGGTTTGAGCAGCGTTCCTCAAACCAAAGGTCATGAAGGGAAACTCGTATAAACCAAAAGGTGTGGTTATTGCGGTCTTCTGTATATCCTCTGGGTTTACAGCTAGTTGGTTATATGCCTTTACTAGGTCTATAGTTGAGAAGACAGTACAGCCTGCTAGTTGGTGAGAGAAGTCTTGAATATGACGAACTGGGTACCTGTCGGGTATAGTTCGTGAGTTGAGTGCCCTGTAGTCGCCGCATGGTCTCCATCCATCATCCTTCTTCTTCACCAGGTGCAGTGGCGCAGACCAAGCACTCTCCGAGCGCCGTGCTACGCCGCTTGCAAGCATTTCCTCGAACTCTTTCTTAGCTGCCTGCAATCGAGAAGGGTCAAGGCGTCTAGGCTTACATGCTACCGGTGGGCCTGGCGTCGTCCTAATGTAGTGCAGTGTATTGTGCTTTCCCGGTAGCTGTCTGCCTGGAGGTCGCGTAATTTCCGGATATTCGCGCAGAATCTGATGGTAGTCCGTGTCTCCTACTACCGCCTTTACTGATGCGATGTCAACAGAATTGCAGTGTGCAACAGAGACAGAAAGGGACGTGAGGTTGTCGATCAGGCGTTGATTCCTGCAATCTACCAACAGATTATAAAAGCTGAGGAAGTCCACACCGATAATTGCTTTCGACACATCTGCAATTGTAAAGCTCCAGCTGTAGCTCCTCCTGAGTCCTAAATCCAATTGCAGCTGTAGGGGACCGTATGTGTGGATTACCGTATTGTTGGCAGCTATCAGATCATACTTGGATTGTATGCAGGGCGTCTTGACCGCAGATCGGGGAAAAACGCACAAGTCTGAGCCTGTGTCTACTAGAAATTGCACTTTTGACGTCCGATCGGTAATAAACAAACGGCCTGAAGAAGTGGTGGGGCAGTCGTTGGCCGCTACTTGCGACCGCCCTTCTTGTTTTCCGACTCGAACGTACAGGGCTGCTTGCATTTTCGCGCCCTATCTCCATAGTTGTAGTGGTAAAAACAGTGCGGGTGATTCTGTGGTGGCTGTGGTCTATGGCTAGAGCGGTCATACCTTCGATGGTTGCTGCGTGGGCGTGAGCGTGAGCGGTTTCTCCCTCTGCTATTGAGCTGCGCAGTGAGCGAAGCTACCTGTCTCGTAAGCTCACTCACCTGCGCTGCCAGGTCCGTGGAAGCAGCGCTTGAGGATGCGGAAGTGCTCGCAACCTGTGGTGTCATCGGGGCGATTTCGTGCACCCTATCCGCTATCTCCGCTAGCCGCTCGACCTGTAAGTGAGAAATTTGTGAGGCGATGACTGTCTGTATATTTTGGGGCAGTCGGCTAGTCCATATGCTTTTGACAAAATCTGCGGCACCTGATGGTCCAACTAAGCCTTGGAGGTGTCGCAAGAATTGAGATGGCTTCCTATCACCTAACTCCTCATGGACTAGTAGCTGCTTAATGCGCTTTTCTTGAGTCGCTGACAATCGATTTATTAGTTCGTTTTTCAGTTTTTCGAACTTGTTTGTCTCTGGAGGGTAGGTTATAATATCTTTGACCTCTATGGCATATTTGGATTCAAGTTGAGAGGTCGCAAAATAAAATTTAGTTGTGTCACTGGTGATTCGAGACAAAATAAATTGGCCTTCAAGCTGTGCGAACCATAACGCTGGCTCTTCCGGGCAAAATGGTGGACAACGCAATGGTAGACCAACCCTCGACACTTCTCCGGAGACAGTGCCCGTAGCCTCTTTAGCATCTGCATAATTTTCCGAGTCAGACATGTTTGGCACGTAGCAAAAATAAAAAAAAAATCAAATCGCTCACCGCTTATGACTTGTACCAAAGTCGAAATATTCGTTTACCCTCAGAATGTTTCGGATGTGAAAATACACTTCTCCACCAGAATCACGCTCCTCTTGATTCACCGACACTGTTGGCTTCCTGCTACTGCCCTCGGGACTTCTAAGAGCGCGGGTGTCACCTGGTTCCACTGCTGTCCTGGACTCCTGGTCTGCTGGACACCTAGACTTCTGGGCTTCCGGGCTTCTGGGCTTCTGGACTTCTGGACTCCTGGTGTCTTGAGTAACGCGGTAGTCGGGGTCACCAATGTAGGGTCGTAGGTACTTGCCTACTCCTACGCTACACGGGAATCTAACCCGTATAGCTGTGTAGATACGAAGCAATTTAGCGGAACAAGCAGAAGAATGGGTGAGTGCGAAAGATGAAGAATGTAGAATGAAGCAAGGAAGACGAAATGAATAATTATTATTTAGCGACGGAACAATATATTTAAAGGAACAAAATTACAAAAGTATGGATAAGGGTAAGTTATTAAGCAAGGTAAGCGCGACGCGACCGACTTCGAGGCTAGCTCAGAGCGACTGTCCGGGTGCGGCGCTTGAGTGCGGCACAGGTAGGTGGCTCGCTAATGACCTGACGTCAGCACGAACAAAAGATCGTATGATCTGTCTGTGTGGCCCAAAGTTCATAAGCGGAGCGTTTCCGCTGGTCGTGAGGCGTAGACACGCCACAATTATTACAAGTAAATATCCTAACAACTAGTGATCGGAGTCTCCTTTTAAGCAAATAAGCCTGTGTTAGGAGACTCCGCTCTTCCAATATCAATAAGTACAATTTACTTGTTTTATTTTTGATTCTATACATTCGAAATAATAAGTACTAAGTAATATAAAGAAATGTGAATTAAAACTAAACATAAAAAATAGAAAAATAAAATAAATAAATATTTTGCAACAATACTCTTTCAATTATAATTACATTGGCTTTTTCTCACAATTGTTATTTTTATTTTTATTTAATTTTTGATGCCAGACAGCCAGATCATTCCGCTGGCTTGTCAGATTTTTTTCAATTGTCACTATCGAATTCTCCATCAAACCTGGGAGTCCGAAATTAAATTTTCCTCATTTTTTTCACTAATGCAATTATTTGGTATCGCTATTAAGCCAACTTAACAATGCTATGACCGCTGTCGTTCCAGTACAATATGGAATAATCATTCAATACGTGACGATGGTAAGTATTGAAGTATTTATTCTATTGGGGGCGTTTTTCCTCTCCCGTTGAGATTATAACCTTATTAGGAAGCTCTTTTCACATACGCCGTGATTGTCACGAGTCCTAATTGTTTGCAACGCCCAAGGGCTAAATCCATCTTCGAAGCGGTATGTATTTCCTTCTCAATTCTTCTACTCTTTTAAGAATTTGGCCTGTAACTTGATACTTATCCATGATTTCCATTTAAGAAGGTATCAAGCCAGATTTCTGGCTCCACCATCAGAGGTTTGGTAGGAGAGACGAAGGGAGTTATGTCAACTTACTTCCTACAAACCACGCACTGCGCCTGTTAGAGTGGATCCGGCCTCTACGTCTACACTCTTCACCAGAGTGTTATCAGATAATTCATTTTCTTTCCACCCTTTAAATTTAAATAAATTGTTTATATTTTATGATTCTCTTATTCCTGTACGTGTTAATTATTCATTTTAAGTCTACTCTTCGATTGTGTACAAACTTCGAGCCATGTGCTTATTGGGTAGGAAATCATCAAATAACTTCTCCCGCTCTGGGCGGAGTGGGAGGGCGTGTCAGACTTCTACTGACTAAAACCCACCCGTGTTCCTTCAGTTGCCTGTGCGAGTTGTTTGAAAGAGTTACTGTGACCCTGCCACGGTAAATCTTTCAAACAACTCGTGACCCTGGCAGGATGATGTTATACCTAAGTTCATACAAAATAAAAGCGCGGCTTGAGTTTAACCCACTGATTTTTCTTACAAAAAACTACTAAATAAATTAAAAAAATATTGTATTTTCTTAAAAAAAAGATTAATAGTAAAAATCCGTTATAACATTGAATGGAAAATTCGGTTGCAAAATCATGCGATTTCTTTGTTATTCCTTTTTGTATTTTTGGTAACTACAAAAAAAATATACGTGTTTTTGTAGTGGCAAAATATACTCTTTTTATTTATTCTGCTACAATATGTACTATCCTACATATAAGTTTTTTAAATCGACCCGGTTTTTTTATCGGCATTTGCCTTTGGTTTTGTTGGTCATCAGAGCTCACAATAGAAAAGAAAATAAGTCGGTGTCGCTCTCTCCTGATGAAGAGGAATCTCCCACTGAATATGTTTTAGAAATGTCGTTAAATATCGGGCAAAAATCGTCACTCATTGGACGCCTGAGGGTGGACATCACCGTCGAGGTAGACCACAGCGAAGGCGGTGTGACAATCTGATAACATTTGCAGGGCCAATGTGGTCAGAGTTTGCTCAATAGTGGGTCACAATTTAAGTGCGTTTCCACACTGGTCCCGCATCACCGGCGCGTTGGTGTTGAGACTGTGGATTGTGTGACCTGTGTCCTTGTCCCAGTAGGGGAAAAATTCTTGGCCAATTAAGTATGTTATGTTTTTGGAGCTGGTTTTCTTTAAATTAAAATTTGACATTTTTTAGGCTTTGTGAATCGATTGATTTATTAGTTGTACTGGTCACAGGTAATAGTAAATTATAATACAACTATTTGAATATTTACACTACGTAGGTAAGTACTATTAAATTAAATAATAAACTTCTTAAATTTTTTTAATTTTAACTTTTTTAGACAAGGTGATAATGGCTATTTACTCTGAAGTATGCTGTAGCGAGCTATCCAAAATGTTCAAGCACAAATGTTCAGCACTAAAAGCCTATAGGCCGATATAATGAAATTAATTTTTATTACAACAATCATTGTAGTTGTACTTAATAGCAGCCATACGAAGCAGATTAATACACTTCATTTGTTTAACAACTTCTAGTGAGCAAGCAGGATGGATATATGAGTGTAGCACGAGAGTGACAGTGACGGAAAACAATAGAACATTGAAGACATGCGAGCAGTTTGTGGATCGCACAAAGGATTCGGGGTCACGAGGCTAACGGGGCAGAATTACCCGAAATCGGGGGAGAATTACCCAGCATGGTATTGCTTCAGCACCGTTCTAGAATTCGGGCCTAAAGTAGAGCACGTCGACGCGTATTGGAGTGCATTTTGCAATGTAATTAAAGAAATTGAATTGTCTGTTCAAAAGTTAAAGTTCATATTTGGGTACACCTAGAAATCGGCCGTATGTGCTCGGGGGCCGTCATCGATTCCCATGCATAGATTGATTGTGATGCTGCCCCGCTACCAGTTACACAAAGAACGCTCGAGGGTGCACGCGGATGCGCGATACTTCCAGTGCACTTTTCCGCTTCGCGCCGGTCCCATACGCTCCGATGCACTCCGTCAGTTTCGTATCTAACAGTCTAGAACCATCAAAAAGTATTCACGGATTTTCTTTGAGGTTAGGCCTAATCAGAGTTACCTATATGTAACTACTATTGGTTATAGTAATTTCAGAAAACTTGACTTGTGACTAAGTAATAAACTGAGTAATAAACAGGACTTGTGGCTAAGTAATAACGGGAAAAGGCTAGGCAGATGAGTTATTTCAGGAAACGTTTTAGACTTACCTACCTATACGAAAAACATAGGTACGTGAATATTGCAAAATAATTTTCCAATACTGGCAACACCGCCCTGAAAGACCACCGGGAATCGGGAGCTTGCCCGAACGTGCTTCAGTCGGTCGCGGGAGCTCGGCCTTGTCACTCGGGCCCGAGCAATCGATTGCCACAATCGGAACAATCGAATTAAAATCGAACACCAAACTCACAATAACCTAACATAACATCAATAAAATAACATTCTATTTTCAAATACTTGAAAGGTGACAGCTGATTTGAATCGTGTTTCGTGTTCCATTTATGAAATGAAAGTAGGTTGTGAGAGTGCACAGGATACGCTAGCGAAACAGGGATATTATTAAAAATAGGCTGTTTTCACACAGTTGTTGTGAGGGTGAAACCAGGTGAGTTCTCATTTATTATTTATAGAAACATGTTCTTCTTGCTGGGAACAAATTGCCTCGGGACTGTCCCTTACAGTTGACGTCTATATTTAAGACCGACAAGTATAATTGTATTTGTTTGTAATTTGTCACCATTCTTTTTTTGAAGCTTACAAGCGTTTAATATAAATTACCCCGTTAATACTTTTTATCAAAGACGGTGTTCATTGGATCCCGTCAATAAAGTTTGAAAATCGGGTACCTACCTATAATCAGTTTTCTTAAATAAGTAATTTTCTTGGAGTGATTGAATAAATTATATTTAAACAAAAGCGAAGAATCATGTATGTATGTAGGTAGGCCTTTATGTTATGGCAAACATCCGATTCCGGGTGTTTTTTCATCCTCCAGTACCTACTTATAACCAACCAGTTTTGTTCCGCAATTATCAATTAATCACATGGTTATTAATAAAAAATAGAATGAAATAATAAAAATTAGAATGTTGAATTCTATTTTTGTGTTTATTCAGATTTTTTTTTATTTCTTTAAGTTTATAAAAAGAAACTGGTCAAATTAGTCAGAAGCTGAATTTTATAAAACATTTATGTTTGTCTTTTCTGTGGCCATATACAAACTACTTTAACTAACTTTAATATTACAAACTAACTGACCGGACAGATGTTGTCCTGACCTTTCAATAATTGTAACGAAAATCTCGTAGAAAAGGGACGTTCCGTTTTTCCCGAATTTGAACATTTCCCGGGAAACTGTTTTATTTTTCTATTCAAACCCTAATTCGGACTATTATGAACATTTTAAAATAAAAAATTGCTAAATCAGTCCAACCGTTCTCAAGTGATGCGCTTAGTTAAAAAACCGCCCAAGTGCGTGTTGGACTACGCACAATGAAGGGTTCCGTAGTTGGGATGAATCACATAAGGGGGAATTGTCAATTTTCGTCTTTTTTCTTAAATAACTTTAAAATGATTTATTTTAAAATTATAAAAATATAATCTGAGACCCTCACAGTAAGCCCTTTCATTTGATATGTAACACGGTACAGTTTGCAACACTTTTTTAGAATTTTCTTATTTGCCCCCCAAAATTGACCCCCATATTCAAAATTAATTTATTTACGTTACACGTTCGTGTTTGGACAGAGATACATACGTGTACCAAATTTCAACTTAATCGGTCCATTAGATTAGGAGCAAATTGGCTGTGACAGGCGGACAGATAGACAGACAGATACACGAGTGATCCTATAAGAGCTTCGTTTTTCCTTTTGAGGTACGGAACCCTAAAAAACTTAGAAACAGTAGTTTATGACACTGTTACATAACAAGGGTTATTAAAACACGAGTGTGAATTTATAAACCTAGCTTGCGGCTCTGTTTATAATAGTATCACACGCGTGTGTGTAGGTATTTTATCTAAACTCATGAAATTTCATCAAAAGTACAATAAATAATATCGTATGGCACTCGCAACAACATTCCGGTGCGCGGGTACGCGCCACAGCAGCCTGAATCACAGAGAACACTAAAATAATTAAAAACCTTGAAAACTGTACTATAATAGAAAAAAAAGTTATTTTAAAGCATTATTTTGTGAAAAGTGTGTTTTTATACAACTTTTTTATTTCACTTGGATAAAGTCTGCAAGTCGGTATTATTTTGAGGGTTCCGAACCTGAAAAGGAAAAAAACGGAAGCCTTATAGGATCACTTCGTTATCCGTCTGTCTGTCTGTCTCTGTCAGTCTGTTAAGACCCTTTTTCTCAGGAACGCGTCAAAACCTGTAGGGTACTTCCCGTTGACCTAGGATCATGAAATTTGGTAAGAAGTAATATCTCACAGCACAAGTAAAGGAAAAAGTCCGAAAATGGTTCATTTGTAGTTTTATCACATAAAAAATAAGTTAATGTGCAGTTAATGGTTTAATTAATAGTTATTTTTTTGCAGTTGGAGAATTGACCGTGACTTCTAATCTGTGGGAGAACATATTTTTTTTGGGATAAATTCTTTTCAAGTAAGGGACCCTTCATTGTGCATGGTTCGACACGCACTTGCCAGTTTTTTTTTATTTCAAAATAAGAATTTGATAATGAATATAGATATTTTTTTTTCATCATCGATGTTTCATTCATCAATGTTTAAGCCCTGATGATTCCAAAGTAACTACTATTACTCAGATGGTAGTTTCTGGATGACTTTGTAATGACGTGTGACTCCGGCTATATGAAAATCGTAAAAAAATTATGTCTTGTTTATAACTTTCTAGATGGCGTTTTTGTCGTAGGTAGTTAGTTAGTAGGGGTTTAAGTTTTCATATCTCTCTTGTCAAATTATATTATTCTATAATATTATATTAAAAGTTAGCTCGTGTCATGATTCCCACGAGAGTTGACACGAGATGATGTGATGTGAACATGGAATTAGTTTATGTTTTATGGATGTGAATGAGATGTGACACTGGCTGTGAAATCTCATTATAGGTCCTACAGCCCATCACAGTTATTTTACTACTAATTTTGCATCACAGTGATATTTATTTTCGTTACTGTAAGATTGCTGTTAATGCTCAAATATACGGGCGGCACGTTGCCGACGGCAGAGGCAACTGCAGCTGTCGAGTCCAACTGCAGCCATCGATGCATAGGCGGCTACCGTCGACAACGTGCCGCTCGTGTATATGAGTACGTGTTCAAATACACGAACAGCACGTTGCCAACGGCAGCCACCCACGCGTGTCATGTGTGCCACGAGTGTCGACGGCTGCAGTTGCCTCTGCCGTAGTAGGCACCGTGCCGCTCGGGTATTTGAGCACTTAGAGGTAAAATACATGTGAAAGGACAACTTTGGTACAGTCCTTTCACAGGTATTTTACCTCTTCTTCTTCTTCTTCTTTGTACAGCAAGTTCTGTGCAAAGATCTTTTGGTGGTACGTGTCCAAAATCGGAACAAACGCCGCCATCTTGTTTCATCAATATAAATTCGCAAAAAAAGTCACTTATGTTTACGTAGTTGTTTACCAACAACGCCCCTCATTGAAACGCCAAAAGATGCTTGTAGCACCTATCTGGCCCGATGACGGAGGTGCTGTCAGTGTATAAAAAATAACAGGTATTGTTAATTTCCATAGTGATTCCAATTTAGAAACCGGCTCTGGAAAGCTTGCTGCATCGTAAGAGATAAATGCGTCGGTATATTGCCGTATCGGTATATTTTAATGCTTGTTAGTAGATCTATTGTTTCGTCGACCAGTTGTTTCCTAGATGCGAGTGCATAAGTGATATTTTTAGGCTTTGTGAATAATTTTACCAAAGTTTCAATTGCGGATGAAAAAGTAGTGCATTCGCTGATATACGTGAAAACGTTTGATGAAACGTCGGGTATGAGAAGATCTTCGTTTCCAGGAAGTTGGTTAGGCTTGTACCTTCTCTCATGAAAAGACGCCTTCCGAAGCCTTAAGGAAGCTTTCAAATGTTTTCTTCCAATTTTCCCATTTTATTAATGCAGATCAACGGGATCGATATCCAAACGTTCGAGTTTTAGGTGGTGGCAAAACTTTTAAAATAATAGGTTGGGGAAAAAGTTTCTTCGCATTTTTTAAGAAAATTCAAAACATTTTTTAATACAGTTTATTTACATTTAACTAAAGTATGTAGGTACCATTTTGTTCGATAACTTTTTGCCATCTTGTAGGTAGGGACATGATCCCATTGCTATAGAAATTTTGGGACTTCTGGTCAAAATACCACGACAAGTGGTTTTGGCAGTCCTCTCGTGATGTTAACCTGACAGTGCCTAAAGAATCCTGAAGAGACCGAAACAGGTGGAAATCTGAAGGTGCAAGGTCAGGACTATACGGTGGATGCATTAACATCTCCCAGCCAAACTCTCTTAATTTTTGCTGAGTGGCTAAAGATGTGTGAGGTCTAGCGTTATCATGATGAAAAACCACACTCCTTCTGTTGATTAATTCCGGCCGCTTTCTCTCAATTTCTTGCTTTAATCTCATCAGTTGTTCGCAGTAGAGTTCAGAATCGATGGTCCTGCCTGGTGGTAACAGCTCATAATGAATAATGCCCTTCCAATCCCACCACACACACAGCATCACCTTGTTGCGAGTTAACCCGGGTTTCGCCACAGTCTGTGAAGCCTGACCGGCCTTTGACCACGACCTTTTTCGCACGTTCTTGTCATACGTGATCCACTTTTCATCACCAGTTATCAGCTTCTTTAAAAATGGTTCGGTTTCATTACGTCGTAATAAAGAATCACAAATGAGTACACGGTTCATTAGGTTTCTTTCAGTGAGCTCGTGAGGTACCCAAATGTCGAGCTTTTTTGTGTACCCAGTTTTTTTCAAATGCGCCAAAACTGTTTTGTGGTCAATTTCCAGTTCTTCAGCTACGTCGTAACTACTTCTATCCGATCTTGCTCCACTTTTTCAAAAATGGCATCCATTTTATCCGTAATAGGGCGACCAGAGCGACGTGCATCTTTGACATCAAAATTTCCGGATTGAAAACGCTTAAACCAAATTTGTGCTACTCTCACAGACACTACACTAGGTCCATAAACATCGCAAATTTTTTTCGCGGCTTGCGTTGCATTTTTACCTTTTTTGTAGTAAAATTTTAAAATGTATCGAATTTTTTCATTAGATTCAATCATCTTGACGGTACGAAAAACAAATGAAAATCACACATTTTCCTAATTTGAATTTGGAATTATGTTCTTTAAAATTTAAACTTTCAATGATACCAAAACCAGCCAGATACAAATAGTATAGCCAAAGAGATTTTATTACAAGTTCATACATACTATAATGCGAAAAGACTTTTCCCCAACCTAATATTTTGTTGATTACATTGTAAAAAGAGATACACGAAATGATAATAGTAGTTTATGAAACTGTTGCATAATGAGGGATATTAAAACATGAGTGTACGGCTCGGTCTTTTAATAGTATCACACGACTGTTTTAATACCTAGTTATGTGCAGTTTAATACACTACTTTATCTACACTCATGCACTGAGTTATTACCTATTTAAATAAAACCACAAAGCAAAAAGTAAACAAACACAATAATGGCTCTGAAACCATAGTAACGTGGATTAGGTTACTATGTTTACGGAGCTGTCATCGGTCAACCGCGCATGCGCCCTAGCGCAGTCCCCGTATGTATAATGATAAAAATCGAATTGAAAACTCCTTGGTCGATCTGAAGTGTACTTTAATAGAACAAAAAGTGATTTTATAGCATTATGTTGTTAAGAAATCCGTATCATACTAAAACTTTTAAATTTTGTTTGCAATTGCAGACTTTATACATGTACAGCTCGTACATGTATAAAGTCTGCAATTATGGTACTATTTTTGAGTTTATAATAAGAACTTTACGATATGAATGTAGATAATATTTTTTTATGAAACTGTTGCATAATGAGGGGTAAACAGTAGTGTGTGTTTAAAAACCGAGACGTAGGCGAATACCTACTTAGCTGTGTGCAGTTTTATACACTACTTTATCTTCTCTCATATACTGGGATTAAACTCATTGAACCTATACAAAAAAATCCTACAAAATTCAGTACAAGAAAACTTATGAATGGCGCGAAAACCCACTACATCACCGCGCATGCGCTAAAGTGGGCGCTGCCACAGACAAGTAAAAAATGGAATCAAAACTTTTTTGACAAAACTCATTTTTTGTTGTATATGGGCCATATAAAAAAAAATGAGCGTCGCGGGACGCCATATTTATAATATGGCTCAACAAGCAGCTTGAAGTTAGAAGGCAGTTCGTAAAAAGAAACATAAGTACCAGGGTGGCAGAAATTATGAGGTCTCAAAGCTCGAAGCGTGCTCGTGTACGGTGTGCGAGCGTAATTGCTTCCTGTGGGGAAACTCGGTGTGTGAAGAACGACCTCTCTCCACCCTGTTGCTACCAGGCTGCTATAAATTCGAGGGAGATGTAATTAAGCCAGCTGTACTCAAACGTCATCGGGCTTGGAGCGTTTTCCTTTGCGTTCCATTTTTGATTTGATTATGTCGTTAAATTCGGTCAAGTGATATTTGAACTCGTGAATGTGTTTATTAGAGAGATTTTATGTGACTTGGAAATTTTAAAGCATTTTAATAGGTTTTCGCTTATCAAAGGAATTCACAGATAGAGGTCATAATATTATATACCCTCGTCAATTGATTATGTAAAAAATTATGACCTGTAATGATGACTTACAAACATTTCTGCAGTAAGGTAAGTTCATGTGACCTAATTTTAGATCCAGTTTGTTAGACACCAGCAGTAATGTGCAGAATAACTTAGCAAGACTCCATATTCATAAAGCTGGGATTACACTTGTAAACAAGCGCTTTAGCCCTCGTTGTAGACGCGGCATTAGGTACACGCGAGCGAACAGTGCTTTCATTTAAAATTTCAAATGTTTGTTTTAAAAACAGGGAGTTTTTAACTTTGTTTTTAATGTAACTGCTGTACTGAGTTTATTTCTTGATTATTTTAATTAGAAGATTGTTTTGAGGAGGCATCTGTGTCATGAAGGTTTCGGTAAAAGATCCAAGGAATACAATTAGCCACTAGGTGGGAAATAACACGATAATTTTACTATGTGATTTTTGGTATTCCGTACCTACCTATAGGGTGCCAACGCGATCCTATTAATAAGGCTGTCCTTCCGACCGTCTGTCACAGGGCTGTATCTTTTGAACCGGATTACTTAGAAATATGAAATTTTCACTACTATGGCCGCTATAACAACAAATAATAAAATAAAGTTAAAAATTATAAGAAACGTGTTAATTAAATATGTAGTGTATGTGACTAAGTAATAATACCCGCACGGGTCGATCGATCAAGTTAAGCTACGCTTGCCACGGTTGGTCCGTGGATGGGTGACCATCTTTACATACCAAGACCCCTTAGAAAGCACGCTAAGGGCCAGTTTTTTGATCCCTAGTTAACTCAACCAATGGTTAAACGTAGTAACTAATGGTTGAATTTCGGCTAAATGTGAAAGGCTAAACTTTGAAAAATAGTAAGTAATGGCATTTTGGCAAACACATTAGCCAAAATTCAACCATTAGTTACTATGTTTAACCATTGGTTACAATACGGAACAAAAAACCGACCCTTAGCCATTGGTCCCGGCTGTCATTCGTGGATCTTTGACAGTCGTTACGGGTCGTCGGAAGCCCGAAAGTCTGACAACCAGTCTTACCAAGGGGTATCGTATTACCCAGTAAACTGGGTTGTGAAGTTAGATAGGCAGTCGCTCCATGTAAAATACTGGTATTCAGCTGCATCCGGTTAGACTGGTAGCCGACCCCAACATAGTTGGAAATAGGCTAGGCAGATGATAAATATAATATAATGTTAAATATTGTTCGGTGGTACGGAACCCTTCGTTTGCGTTATGCGTATGCGTTCCCAAAGAACAAATCCCTTCACAAAACTATTAGTACCTACTCCATGATAGTTAGTACAGACCCCTACTTAAATAAAACTCATTAAGAACATCTAGGAAGCGTTAAATTTCTGCATTCAGGCTCAATGTCGTAGTGCCCCTTAAATATTGTATGAAAGTTTCAGCGCCACACGAGCGTACGCGTGCTAGCGAGCTAAGTATGAAAAGGCAGGAGTCATATTGGTTGAGAAAGCGACTGATGAAGGAGTATTTATTCGGCTATCCTCGTTCAACTGGCTCATTTATTCAGGTCATCCAAATAGTGACGTCAAATAGAAAAATCTGAATTCCTCATACCCACGGGTATTCGAAAATACATCATGTTCCGCGATTTTTTGTAGTTTTTGAGTTATTTTTGGTTTTGTAATTATTTAGTTTTCTGGCGGTGGAGCTTCAAAAATTCATATGTATTTTTGTAATGCGTATTTTTCAGATTTTTTGTATGTCATAGAAAAAATGTGAAAAATACACACTATAAAAACAGATATGATTTTTTTAAGCTCCAGTGGCAGAAAAATCTAAATAATTACAAAAACTAAAATAACTCAAAAACTACAAAATATCTGAAATTCGTCGAGAAATTGAGATTTTTCTTTTGGACGTCACTATTTGGACCACCCTGTATACTTACGAGGCGAGTTTCTCGCCTGTAGAGGCAAAAATGTCAACCGGCAATCGTAAAAATCCTGCAGTAACAATTCAGGTAGATGATTACACCCCATTGAATGACTATATCATGATATCATAACACTTATTTTATTATTATTATTTAATCCTCTCGAATGTCTTATGTTACACAGTTCGACATAAGAAAATATGCTCCAAGTGTCTTAAGTCGGACAGTTACACTAACTTGACAAGTGAAAATATTAAAATGACCTTTATGATAATGTAATCCTAATACAGCTTGACAGCTTGACAATTTCAGTCAAGTCAATTTAGTCTCCGACATTCGAGAGGTTAAAAGTTCACAATATGATAAAGAACTTAGGTATGTACTAAGCCCCACTAAACCGTAGTAAAAGTTTGACTGTGGGATCTGGTGAGTCTTCTATACACTACTTCTTAAACTTCATACTTAGGACTTTGGCAGCACTTTAACACATTTCTAAATAATATCGTTTTTATTTATTTTTAAATCTATTTCTATTGGTATCACTCCTTGTCTTTCGGCAGACTATTCAATAGACATGGTATTCGTTTTTTTAGAGTTTATGGCCAATTATAACTTAGAGAGTGGTATTGATGATCCTAGGGATTATAACTCTATAAATATGTCTTTTTATTTTATTTTATTTTATTTGGGAAACAAACAGATGCAATAACAAATATATGTATACAATAATAAATATATGTATATGTCGTGGCATCTACAACGTCACATGCGAACAACGCATCTAAGACCTAAATCGAGCAAGCAGAGTTTACCGCGCGACTGGCATAATTATATTATATACAACGTCCCGACATCAACCTTTGGGCAGTAGCCCACCATATACAACATACGATGGTCGGAAGATCCTCCCTTTTCTATGGAGAATGAATGAATGAATGAATGAACTTTACAGCTTGTTCCTCTTAACTCTATACTGGTCAACTACTTCAGTGTGACGTCAGGTCTTTGTTGCGTAGTTCGCATGTGGCGTTGTAGATGCCGCCACAAATACATATTTGCTATGGTCACGAATCTTATTTTGATTAACATACAACCTGACACCTACTGACTTGACTTGCAAATTGCAATTAAAACGTACGAAAATTTGAATTTCGCGGGCTACCCTGGCGCTACTACACTACGTAGTATTATATTATCTGTGCCTGGCTCATCTCCTTTAGGTCATTTGACGTGTTTACTTCAAACATGGCGCACGACTACTTTGCACCGTTTGCAGTTCACCACTATAACTTCACTCTATCAGGTTTTATCACGTTTAGAAGACAGTTAAAAGAGCTATAAAATAATCCAACTTAGTTCAATTTGATGGCGAAAGATAGGGTAACAAACAATGTCTTTGGTTTCACTAGTAGTTTTGGGCTGATATAATTATTTCTGGCGCATTGAATATGAAAATTTCTTATGTGTTGAGCTAACTGTTGCCCGCGGATTGACCCGCGTGGATGTCAATGCTTCTCTATTTGAATAAGGATTTTGTTCATAATTTCATGGGTCTTAATTTTTTTTGCGCGGAATCCTGATTATTTTTCTTTTTTTTAAATACATGTAGCCTAAGGTTGATGTTATAAGGAGTAAGCATTATAACATCAGCTATCTGCCAGTCAAAGTCCCGTCAAAATCGGTCCAGCCGATCCGCAGTTTAGCCGGAACAAACAGACAGACAAAAATTTTAAAAATGATTTTTTGTTATAAGTACCGTATATATTATATTTTCATATGCATTTAGTAAAAAGCTGTTATTTTGATATTACAAACAGACACACATCTCTCATACTAAAACACCCTGTTATGATACTAAAGCTTTGGTTTCTTACGAAGGCGGTTCCGTCATATTAGAAATCTATCATTGTCACCTGTATTTGACATTAATGTCTCGAAAAACGCTATGTATTTGATCAGCCTTTATTGTGTGACCGTTCATCGCTTCCTTTGGAAACCAGAGCCTGTCGTAAAGATTATTTTGTTACGTTCCAATTGTCGACCGTTCCTCCTATTCTTTTTGTCACCCTATGCTGCCCTATTCTTGCCCAAACTCCTTCTATCTTTCACAATTCCATGCTTCCTCTTTCCAATTCTGGAGGAATCCATCCAGTTCGTCCCGGTATCTCCTCCGTGGCCGGCCGCGAGTTTGTCTCACTGTCTCAATCGCGCTGTTTCGATACAAAATATTGTAAAAAGTTTTAAAAGAGGACTACGTATGGAGTTTCTTGCCAATTCTCCTATAGTTTGACCAAGACCGCTATACCGCGCCGTAGGTATTGCGCGGCGAGACGGGGGGCAGTGCAGGCTGCTCATTCGTCAACGCTCACGGCGTCCCACCGCTCATTCGCCAGCGCTGCACCCCGCCTCGCCGCGCATTCCTAAGGCGCGGTACAGCGGTCTTGGTCAAACTATAGAAACAATATATTTTCTTGTAAACGTTCAAAAGTGCCTGTTATAAATGATTTGACTTCGACATAATATGGCACCAGCTCTGTGCTACTATGTGCAGGGACCTATCTCCGTCCCACACGGAAGTAATAATAAAATAATACTGTTAAATAGGTGGTGGTAGGCTCCCAGACCAGACCCATTTATGTTGGGCAGTCCATTGAGCCACATCAGCTAACTTTATGACTAGTAGCTGGTCAACCGAGTTCTGCTCGGGTGAAAATAGAGAAAACAAATGTTCCCAGATATGAGACCTAGCTAGATCGATTTTTCGCCCCCGTAAACATATTGCAACTTTCATCGAAATTGTTAGAGCCGTTTTCGAGAACGTGACTGCAGATATACAGCTATTATTTTAATAAAATATTATTTTTATGACGATTACTGTAATGAATGAATCTGTAATAATGAATGTTTTATTTTTAAGTATGTTTAAGCTTAATTTGTGATCTTCCTGTGCGAGTTGCAATAAATACTTTTTCTTTCTTTTATTTCCTTCTCTTTCTTTCAAACCTAACCTATGAAATAAGTTTATTATAATAATAAAACATATAATGATGAATGTCTTACATTGTGGCCGTAATGCGAGGAAATAGGCTTCTGTTAGGCCAGGAGACAGTGAGTGAAAGTTTTAAATAAGTACGCCCTTTTTGGCATAAACAAAATTGTTACTATGCAAGCGCATTCGTATCATTTCTGTGTTGCATTTCTGTAAGTAGAACCAACCAGGTACAATTTGCACTTGATCTTGCCTACTTTCTTAAGGTACTGTAAAGGTCCCATGCAATGGGCAAACTTTTACGTATATTACTGGCTGACATTTTATCACGCAAGCCGGTATAGAGCTCCCTTTTTAAATAAATAAATAAAAACCGGTCAAGAGCGAGTCGGACTCGCGCACTGAGGGTTCCGTACCATCATATATAAAAAAGTGTGCTATTTAGAGACATCTTTTTATTTTTGCTGTAATCTTTACATAAAGTTCTATCATACAGAATAATTTCAGATTTTTCTCTATGCAAACTTAGGAGATAAGGCCCCCCCCCCCCCTTAACTCCTAACCTAACCTAACCGTATTTTTTTACATTTTTCATCAAAAGTCGAAAACTATGCGGATTAAAAAAAAGAAAAATGTTTGAGAATGTGCAAACAACGCTCTTTCATATGATACTCCACATGACCTAGTAGCCCCACTTCGAATTTTTAAGACGCCCTTTCAGTCCCTGTTGCAAAAAACAAAAATATATACATTTTTATTTCTTTGTTACTTGCAAAATAGTTGGGCAAACGTTGTCTAAAACTATTCCAAAATTAAAGTTGATAGCATTAGTATTTCTTGAGATATCCAGCTGTGACAGACAGACAGACTGAGTCGCACCATAAAGGTCCCTTTTTACCATTTTTGGTACGGAACCCTAAAAAGGTAGCTAGTTTTTTGTTTGAGGCCGCAGTTCGGCTGGAGCTAGGGTGGATAGGTGGTGTACTTTAAGAAGTGCACGATTTCCTCCGAATATTGTATCGTTTCAACTATAAATCTCAAGATTCTTTTTCTGCGTATCCATCTGTTATTTCTTATTTACCTATTCCCCCAGTGGAGTCAGAACTTCCACAGTATACTTGATATACCTTGGGAGTATACTAAGATATAAGTCCTTAATAACTTGACCGCCAAACTGCCCGTCGCGTCGCAATATAAATAGACTTCGTCTCGACTTCCCAAGGGCGCCTAAATTAGAATACTACTAGTAGTAGTGCCTTAAAAGGTGTGACAGTTTTGTGACAGTGGTGTGACAGTTTTAGCTCCCAGAAAATAAAAGTAGCCTTGAACGCTTCCAAGCTCAATCTGTCTAACCTTTTCTCAACTATGTTGGGGTCGGCTTCCAGTCTAACCTATTTTACATGGAGCGACTGCCTATTTGACCTCCACAACCCAGTTACCGGGTAATACGATACCCCTTGGTAAGACTGGTTGTCAGACTTTCGGGCTTCTGACGACCTGTAACGACTGTCAAAGATCCACGAATGACAGCCGGGACCAACGGCTTAACGTGCTTTCCGAGGCACGGAGGAGTCTCGGTATGTAAAGATGGTCACCCATCCACGGACCAACCCCGGCAAGCGTAGCTTAACCTATGGATCGACCCGTGTGGCTGTTATTACTTAGCCACAAGCTCCTTTAAAACAATGTTCTTATTTAATATATATTTGGGAACCTAGATATTTTGTAATTCAATCGGAATAAATACACACTTTTGGTATTTCGTTTGTATGAACTACGCAAGCTCCGGGGGCGTCTTAAATATACTTTTTCTGCGTCTCCATCTGTTATTTCTTATTTAGCTATTCCCCCAGTGGAGCAGAACTTCCACATAGGTGTGCCGTGTGGTCAGAACTTCCACAGTACTTATCCTTGGGAATATACTAAGATATTAGTCCTTAATAACTTGACCGACAAAATGCTCGTCGCGTCGCAATATAAATAGACTTCGTCTCGACGTCCAAGGGCGCCTAAATTAGAATACTACTGGTAGTAGTGCCTTAAAAGGTTCCTGACAGTTTTAGCTCCCAGAAAATAAAAGTAGTCTTGAATACTTCCAAGCTAGTGGGACTTTATTATACTCGATTATAATGTAAAATTAAGGAATTATTTAGAAAAATCTCAGTAATGACAATGTGGCAAAATATAACAAGAGTTATGTGGTTAGGCTATACGTGTTCTTGAGTGGAGATTAGTAATCTGCAAACGTAAGACAGGATGGCTAGCTGGAGCGATGATCTTCACAGTTGAGTTCTGTTTACGTTTTTATGTATATTTGCGTGTACTAACTGACATGTGGCAAATAATTTAATTTAATGCTTTGTTTTGTTTTGTAATATTATAAATGAGAAAGATTGGATGTTTGTTACTCAATCACGCAAAAACGGCTGAACGGATCTGAATGAAATTTGGCACATAGATAGTTTATAACCTAGATGAACACACATAATACTTTTTATCCCGGTAGTACGTTCCCGTGGGATAATTATTGACCTCCACGCGGGTGAAGCCGCGGGCAAAAGCTGGTACTATTATATAATTTGAAGTTCTCTTCTAAGTTAACAGACAGATGTATTGCTAGGGAAAACTCCCCAGCAATACATCTGTCTGTTAACTTGCTTCAGTTTTTCACTAGGAAGCGATGAAGGGCGGCAGTTTTGGGTGACAGTCTTAAGTAATTTTGACTTTCAGTGCTGATTCTCAGCCTAATTTGGATAAACGACATTTTTGACTTTTTTTTATTTGAGATGGGTTTGCTCTTGACTCTAGTCTAGGTCAGAGGTGACAGAGACAAAGTCGACGATGGAGAGAGCTTCCCCAGAAGAAGCCTGTTCACTCTCACTTTGAAGAGATTAGGGTTGTATGCGCTCGGAAACACAGACGCAGGTAGTGAGTTCCAAGCTTTTTGTTAGTTTGTAGCAGCTGAATTAGAGTAGCTAAGGATGGCGTGCGATTGGAGGCATATATTCAGTAGAGGACTGCTATACTTCCTGTTATAGTATTTTTATCTCACGCAGGACGCGCGCTTTACTTGTGGTAACCAAGTGTACAAAGCACGCTGTGAATGTGTGCGTGAAAACGAGTAGCGTCAGCACATAACACACCCACACGCACAAACACACACTTTCGACTTCGCTAGTTTCTCGGACGGTACCGAGGGCGCTTACGCACACATTCATAGCGTGTTTGTATACTTGGTAACAACAAGTAAAGCGCGTCTCGTTTCGTAAGATAAAAATACCAGTGGCTGATAATGATGTAGACTTCAACCACCCTGTCTCCTAAACTAAGATAATAACCACGAACAAACGTAAGCTATATTTTTATTGCGTTCCTTTCGGAACGTTGTGGTTCATAAAATGGACCATATTTCTCGTTTCATGGTCCAATAGGCCTTTTGGTTGTAACTGTTTTATTAAATTTGACCGCTTCTAAGAATTGCTGTTTTCCCGAGATGATTTGAAGGGATATTTCGTTTTAGAATTCGTTTATAAACTTATACCGTCTTCAAACTAAAAGTTCTATGGTTTAATATTACTCTGCCAAATAAATAAATCTATATCTACGTATATCTATGTGCAGACATTATAAATTAAAGTCGCTGTTCATGTCTGTGTAACTGCATAAAGAAAATCGGCGTTTCACCGGCGCTCCGTAGTGACGAAACGTCCGACAAAAATACCGGGCTTGGAATTTTTGCCGGATCCGGTTAAAGGTGAACAGCTTCATATAATTTGTACAGCCACTCGACCTTCAGGCATGTCCTCTCAGATCCCGACGTCCCCATAACTCTTCTCCAGGAGAGCAGTAGGGACCGTAGGAACAAAAACAAACATTCCGACCTCGCCGTCGAGGTCCCTCGTGACGACCCCGAAGTAATCGTCTTCCCCCCCGTCCCTTGCTCGGTAATGAAGTGCCAGCTGGTGGCGTAGCTGAGCCAGTAGCTTTAAATTCCCTTGACCATAATGATTACCCTGATTTGATCCAGCCTGTCCCATCTTGCTGTCCTCCCCCCAGCTACGCCCAAGCTGAGGTTCGTTCCCCACAGGGAGAGCCCTTAGCGTGTAGTCGCTTAGTCTGTAAATTTTATGCCCCTGGCTGGAAGCTTTGAGTTCGCTTAAGGCAGCCACAGGATAGTCCGGTTAAGTAATCACGGCCTGTCTAGGCCAACTACGAGATGCCATTTATAAAAAAAGACCTTCGGGCAGTTTTACCGGCTCTGCAAAACCGCAGGTTCGGCGTAGTGGGAGCTGGCAGGCTTATTACGTGCAGTTGTCTAGCGACAGCAAATTTTGCGCAATATTTGCTTTTCAATCGCAAATGTACTATGTATCAGCGATAGCCACATCTTAGCTAACTAGCGATAGTGCTGCCTCTATGGAACAATCAGTTAATTAAAATGTGCATTTTCTTAAAGTGATCGTACGGCCTCAATGAGTACGGCACACCCTATACGTATTTGTATTTTGTGGGCACACCTTGACTAGCTTAGATCCAAAGATTGCTCCTTTACTTCTTTTGGCGCTAGTGTCGTAGCGATAAGTGCATATTATTAAACAGTTAGCGATTAGCGAATGATTTTTTAGATAATACCGATTTTTATAACTTTAAACGATTAATCGCGCGATTTCTGCGCGATAATTGCTGATTGACATTTTTTACGTAATAAGCCTGCCGGGCTAAAAGTTTCGCGTTGTTGACGCTCCCGGTTCGCACCCGCATCCCGCTACTTGACGCGCAGGTTTGGCTGTAGCATTTTGTGTATATAACATTAATATTAAACTTACATATAATAAAAAATCTCGATGAATTGTCAAGTCGTAAAAACCGTGTGAAGCAGGGGTCGATCGCTGGTATAAAGTATATACTTTACACGTCTTAAAACACGATGGGGAACGAAAACGATACTATCAACTAGCAACAAGCAAGTCTTCAGTATATTTTCATAGTTCAATGAAACGTTTTCACAGACGGGTAAGCACGAATTTCTAACGACACGACTTTTAAGATAGTTTTATTTTAAAAACTATGTATATTATGAAAGCTTGTTCCAGTTTCGACTACTTCTGTATTTGCACCAGTAGATATTATTTTCATTTTATACGTAGAAAAAATAGAAGCGAGACGAGGCTATTATTAGTATTAAAAAGTACGGTACGAAGAATGGTTATCATGGTAGGTATTATTATGCATGGAGCCAAGCATATTTTATGTTGGTTCAGATAATTTTATTCATAATCTACTTTCGTTATTATTGACTGCGTTATCCCATACACAGTGAAGTAGACCCAGATCACTTTTGTGTTATGCTTCCCTGGTAGTGCGAGTCTCATCCAGGTTTTACCCGAGAACTTTCTTTGTTGGTCATTGTTGTTCTCCCAATACTCAATCAATCATTTTTCGATAAATGTTTACTTAGCATTAAACATAACATCACGCCTTTTTCCCTGAAGGGTTAGGCAGAGGTGTACACCCACATTTCATAAGTAATGTTTCAGTCCCATGTAATAGGTATAGGGAGCGAGCCTATTGGCATCAACCTGGCACAAATCCAGTCTCCAGGCTGTTACTGTCAATATTCCTAATGGAAAAACTCAATACTTAACACTTTTCCCGGCTCGGGAATCGAACCCAGTGCCTCATGCTCAGCTTGCCGCCACTAAACCAATGAGGCGGTTACAGTGGCAGTGACAAATACTCAGTTAAAGCAATAGAGACATTGTTTACTTATAAATATACCATGTATTATAACCAGTGATCGGATAATCGGGCGCTTATATACCTAAACTTCTTCCCACGAAAGAATAATATGGACATTCCTTTCTGAATAAATAAGTAATCCCGGGTTCCTGGGATTGAACAATGTTGTAACAAATTTAATAAAATTATAGCGGTGGTTAGTAACTTTATTTTATTCAAAATAAATGGAATATCAATAAAAAATGATAATGTGCACAATGTGACCACATTATCATTTTTTCACAGTAGTGGAAATTAATTTAACTATTTAACAGATTAGTGATCGAATCGACTAATTTACAGTATTTTATACGAACAGACGGGATTATGAAAGGTGTGTCCGTATCATACTTTCGTGGGAATAAAAGTGAAGTTTAGGTATATTAGCGCCCGATTATCCGATCACTGATTATAACATATTGGCAGATTCGAGAGTAGGCCATTATCTATTGATAAAGTATACACGGTACATGCATATACGTATATAATATTATACTATGAAGGAGAGACCCTCTGAAGGTAGGTATTTTATACACAATAGACGTAATTCTCAATAAGGGATGCTGTAAGCAAGTCATCGTCAATAAATTGCTCGTTTCAGCCTCTTGATACTTCGTAAATTATGCCAACAAATACTTTTTAAAAGGGAAACTTGACGATCGTACGCGTTTGTAGGGATAAGTAGATTGACAATCAGATTCGATGTAGATAGGAATTTAGGGTAGTTATTATTTTAATTATGGTAATGAAATGAAGATAATTTTTCACGGAATTGTTACCTACTTTTTGTAATGATCACATTGAATGGTGAAACTGATGCTGCTAAGCATGGTTTGATTTTTAGGTCAGGCCTAGGTATAGAAAAGCCCAATAATAATTTAGTTATTGGGTTTTTAGGGTTCCGTACCTCAAAAACGAAAAAAAAAACGAAACCTTATAGGATCACTCGTGTGTCTGCCTGTCTGTCTGTCCGTCTGTCACAGCTGATTTACTGCTGGACCGATTAAGCTAAAATTTGGTGAATTAGCTGTGACCCAATCACGGACGTGTAAAGTAAATATATGAATTATGAATATGGGGGTTACTTTTGGGGGCAAATAAGAAAATAAAAAAAGTTTTGTATAATGTACCGTGGTCTCAAATAGATTTTGTAATCATTTTAAATCAAATTATTTTAAAGTTATTTAAGAAAATAGACGCAAATTGACCATTCTCCTTTTATCTCCGAAACTACTCAGCATAAATTTTGAAAAAAAAAAAACAAATAGTTTTATACCTATAGATTACAGGAAAACCTATAAGAAGTCTATAGTCTTAAAATAACATGGTAAATCTCTCAATATTGTGCGTACAAACTTACATTTGCAGTTGGAATGTATAGGAGAACATGTTTTTCAACTACAATGTTGAGGTTGTTCTACGGATAAATTCATCCCAACTACGGAGCCCTTGTTGTGCGTGGTCGACACGCAATTTGCCGGTTTTTTTAAATGTTCTTTATGCAAAGTAACCGTCGCATTCGTCGTAATAGTATCACAGATTATTCATCATCTGCTAAGCTTTCTCTCACCTATGTAGGGGTCCAATCTTAGTGAATACGACGTTATGGCAAATATTGCGGCTACGACTGCTATTTCACGTCCAAAATACATTTACAAAGGTTGCTATTTGACCAATATCCGAGCTAAAATCAAGCGACGATACGTGGGTCGTTGCATGAGGTTTTCAAAGATACTGGAGTAATCGACATTTCAAATTAGAACAGTCAAGCTTTCAAGCTTCTATCTACTAGTAACGTCTTTTCATAGAAATTCGTCAAACAAAATAACCATTGTAGTTGAAAAACATGTTGTTTTTCATAGTTTTGTTTGTTTAGTTTGTTTTTGGGATAAATTCATCCTAACTTTTTTCATTTCTCAGTAGCGGCTAGAACTTTGGATATAAGGGATTATGTTATACTGGATTTATACATAACTGGTGAAATGTAGGTGAACTATTCACCTCCATCAAACCTTTCGGGAAATCAGGCGTGTTTCAATATGAAAAAAACTAATCATCGAAGTCCAATAAATCAATATCGCCTTCAAGGATTACTTTTAGCAACATAAAACCTTTCACACGCTATACATGTGTTAATCAATCAATGAACAACTATAAGGCGATGTCTAGACAGGTTGTACTTAATCCTGCCTAAAACTGTAATGTGTCTTAATCAAGGAGCTGATGTGTTTTGACAGTGTAGATCGGACTTATAGATTGAGTTTAGACGATGAAATTTCGCCCTAGCTGGAAAAACACTGGTGTGTTGATAGGCTATCGTTAATTAATAAAATAAAAGCGAAGCAACTTGTAGAGGAAGTGTTACGTTGACTAGAACCGGTCTTCTAATGAGCGGCTTGAAATATTACATGTAACTCACGTATTTACAGATGAATGTTTACGGCTTAAATATTTATAATAATGACGTCTCTACGTTGACGTTAGGAGCTCGTGGCTAAGTAATAACAGCCGCACGGGTCGATCCATCAGGTTAAGCTACGCTTGCCGGGGTTGGTCTGTGGATGGGTGACCATCTTTTCATAACAAGAATCCTCCGTGCCTCGGAAAGCACGTTAAGCCGTTGGTCCCGGCTGTCATTCGTAGATCTTTGACAGTCGTTACGGGTTGTCAGAAGCCCGAAAGTCTGACAACCAGTCTTACCAAGGGGTATCGTATTACCCAGTAACTGGGTTGTGGAGGTCAGATAGGCAGTCGCTCCATGTAAAATACTGGTATTCAGCTGCATCCGGTTAGACTGGAAGCCGACCCCAACATAGTTGGGAAAAGGCTAGGCAGATTGATTGACGTCTCTACGTTGACGTCGTGTTGGGGCTTGCGCGTGTTAGAATTTATGTAATAAGGCACTAAAAGTGTATATTTAGATATTACCCAAACAGCAAGCCTTGAATGTCTGTATGTTTTACTAGTTATTTACTGTGTATGAAAGTACTATGAACATGGTGTGTAGGGAAAGGTTTCATGAACAAAAGCGCAGAAAGGCAAAACTAGGCATATATTATTTCAATTAGGCTTGTCAATAGCTAATCAGAAAGCTAATTGTCCGTTCGTAAAAGTCTTCATGGAGATGAGCGGACAAGAAACTCCATGGTAAGAGTATTAAAGTATTATTTACATTTCTTTAAACGTATCGTTATCTCAAAACAGTTAATTCTATCTATTGGACAATAGTCCCAATAACCCAGAATAATAGCAACATAATAACAATGGCTAGAAAAAGAACATGAATATTCCATTTTACAGTTTGAAACATTAGCAATATTATCAATAATATAACTACAACAACAATGTAGTCATAATAAGCAATAATTGAGATATAATATCATACATTAGATGTTAACGCCTTGAAAGTCGAAGAGAACTTCGACACTGTAGCTCCGCTCTTTTATACCTGTTGACAAACAAGTATGATTCACAAGTGACAGTTGAGTCAAACCAGTTTTTGACTTATAGAAAAATACGTTTGTTATAAAAATCATTTCGTAAATTCATTAATAAATTTTAACAATTGAGTATAAAATATTCAAAATCAAAAGTCATTTATTCAAACTAGGCTGAGAATCAGCACTTTTTGAAAGTCAAAATTACATAAGACAGTCCCCCAAAACGCCCGCCCTTCACCACTTCCTAGTGCTTTAGCTGGGGAGAAGAAGTGGCGCAACAAACTCCCCAGCAGCACAGCTATTTATTCAGTAAAAAAAAATGCATCTATACAACACTGCGCATAATAATTTAGGTACATTACGCAACACAAAACATTAAATTAAATTATTTGCTATAAGTAACCTAGCACACGCCAATATACCAAAAAAAAAAAAAAAAAAAATCGAAAACTATACTCAAGCAGAACTTTATATCTAAATAAAGGCCTCCAGTGATAAATGATGTGCCCACTTACATATATGAAGATTGTATATGAAGCCGAAACTCGAAGTCACAAATGATAAACTAAGACCATCGAAGTAAAATAAACAAAGTTAATTACTAATAACAAAACAAAACCAACATATTAAACAGCTAATAATTACATTTATAGGTATATCAAATATTTATTTTTAAATATTAGACACATAATAATAACATTTATATATCACGCGCTCTTGAACTCTAAGTATGTGCCGGTAGAGTTTACTTTGCCGAAACAGCGCTAGAGTGAGGAGCCAGACCAAGAGAGATACATGAACACAATGCATCCGACATGCGGCAAACGTGTCCGGCCCAGTACTATTTGTGTTCGGCTGCTTTTTGGATGATGTCTGCGATTTGTGTTCTAGAGCGGAGTATCGTGTTCCGTATACGGTCGGTAAGTCGAACTCCGAGGATACTGTTTACATGCAAAATATTATTCATGTACATTGTTCGCTTATGGCTGAGTAATAACAGCCGCACGGGTCGATCCATCAGGTTAAGCTACGCTTTCCGGGGTTGGTCCGTAGACGAGTGACCATCTTTACATACCGAGACTCCTCCGTGCCTCGGAAAGCACGTTAAGCTGTTGGTCCCGGCTGTCATTCGTGGATCTTTGACAGTCGTTACGGGTCGTCAGAAGCCCGAAAGTCTGACAACCAGTCTTACCAAGGGTATCGTATTACCCAATAACTGGGTTGTGGAGGTCAGATAGGCAGTCGCTCCATGTAAAATACTGGTATTCAGCTGTATCCGGTTAGACTGGAAGCCGACCTCAACATATTTGGGAAAAGGCTAGGCAGATTGATTGTACATTGCTCGCTTATAATTGCTTAGTAGTGATAAAGGAGTGTTGTTATAGTGAATGTGAGTACCAATACAAACCATTTCTTTAATGATACATACAATACAACATGAACTTGTATGAAGACTGTCTGCATAAATAAAATAAAAACATATTTTGGAATAAGAAATGACAGTACCTAAGTGCAAACCCTGAGGGAGTATGAAAAGGTGTGCAGGAATCCCTCGATTCGCGAGTTGTGTTTTGTTTTTCGCTAGTTGCTTTGATGGATTGAAATGAAAATCGTTGATAGAAATGGTGGTGGATGCCTAGTATGCCTACGTACCCAAAGGGTCAGAGTCAAACAAAGCGAAAAATACTCGCGGATGTTCGAGCCCTTTTCAAATTTTACTGAATAAGTACTTAACTGTCTCAATATTAACTTTAAGTATAAAATTCGACACAGACATCAAGCGTTTATCGAGCGTGATCTCTGCGTCGAATTTTATACCTACTTTCGTCCGCGAGGATTTTTCCGTTTGGTAGTAACTGGCCCAAAGAGTGCCAACGGGACTATTACCACATACTAATACAGATGGGACACACTGCAGTTTAGGTATGAAGCTACAAGTAGGCGGCGGGCTTATCTCACTGGGCCAAATCAGTAGAAGGTGACCAGTCAGTTCACCAAACATTAATTCAAAAATTTTTACTTGACAAGCAACGATTGTCAAAAACATTATTTGTCATTTCATCATTTTACAACAACAAGTTTACCAAATATTTCACTTAGCAAAATAATTATCCGATAAACTTTTATTTAATAACGTATTATTTGACAAACATTTCATAATTTTTTTCATTTCATTTCATAAACAACGTTTGGAATAAAGACATTACACAAGATAGGTTCCCTTTAAACCCTGCAGACAGAAATAGGAGCCCCGCGCAGCAGGGCTCTGTCGATCTGCTGACGAAAACTCTAACCCTAGACGGTCGAATTCAGGGGCACCCTGAGGTTCGGTTGGTTAGGTTCCTTTGAACCCTGCAGACAGAAATAGGAGCCCCGCGCAGCGGATCTCCGTCGATCTGCTGACGGAAACCCTAACCCTAGACGGTCAGCGTCAGGGGCACTCCGAGGTTCGGTTGGTTAGGTTCCTTTAAACCCTGCAGACAGAAATAGGAGCCCCGCCCAGCGGGGCTCTGTCGACCTGCTGACGGAAACCCTAACCCTAGACGGTCGACGTCAGGGGCACCCCGAGGTTCGGTTGGTTAGGTTTCTTTAAAACCTGCAGACAGAAATAGGAGCCTGCAGACAGAAATAGAGAAATAGGAAATGAAAAATGTTTAAATGATTAAATATCATCTGATGCATTTGTTAAAAGAATTGTTTGCCAAATATATGTTTGTAAAACGAGTGTTTATGAAATAAAACATTTGCGGAATAAGTTGTTTTCGAAATAAATAGTATAGGAAACGTTGGTTTTAAAATGAAAATTTGTCAATGGAGTTTTGGTGAAACTTTAGTGAACCTCAGTAGAAATGCCGTGGTCAGAAGGTATAAGAGTTACGCGATAGAAAGAGAGGCAACTTGTAGGTGAATATAACTGTAGGTAATAAGCGTTGTGCAACCTGAATTACGCTTTATTGTGTTGCAAGAGTCGCTTTTTATTGAAATGATGTTGCGGAGTGTCCCATCTGTATTAATCTGTGCTGTTACTAAGGATTCGCTGTTCATCCGTCTGTCACAGGACTGTATCTTTTGAACAGAGAGTAATAAGTAGACACTTGAAAATTTCACAGAGTGTGTAACTACTGTGGCGCTTAACAACAATCTTTATTATCTATATAATCTTCTGTGCGTGTGTATGTGACTGAACTCCTCCTAAACGGCTGGACCGATTTTGATGAAATTTTATGTGTGTGTTCAAGTGGATTCGAGAATGGTTTAGATTCATAATTGGAGCCGGTAGGTAGCGCTGCGATCGAGTTCTAGGAAACAAGACAAAGTCTGTTTAGTCAGCTAGTAATAAAAATAAAATAAAGATAAAAATTAAAGGTTGTCCCCATACAAGAACCGTATTTTTTTTAGCGTTTTTTATTATACTAAAGCATGTATTAAAAAAAATCTAGTATTAAATATTGTTCGGTGGTACGGAACCCTTCGTGTGCGAGTCCGACTCGCACTTGGTCGCGTTTTACATGTTACCTGTCGCTATCGTCGTATGTTTTGGTGAGACGCTGAAAACTTATGAGTTATGACGGAGGTAGTCAAAACAACCACTGTGGCTGAATGCGGGGAAGGTATGTAGGTAGGCAATGGGATGTTTGTCAAACACAACGATCTGCCTATACAAGACGTTTGATTAGCTAAGCAGTCATGATTATTGGTGTTATCTAGATTTCACTCCTTTCGGCTAGTACCTTAACGATATGCTGCGATCAAGCCTGCTAAACTTGTTGATTACCGCAATGCTGAAACAGCATCGTATCATCATTAGTAGCCTTGTTCCACCCATTATTACTCCTCCCTTTTGTGCCATGCTTTCCTGGTATGTGCGAGTCTCATTCAGGTCGTCCCCACTATCTTCTGTAGGTCGCCCACCCCAGTTGGCTATTGCATCGAATAATTTTAATGAATTAGCACTAATTACATTCGATTCATAATTACATCTCATTTTATTCTTAAAATGAATACAAATAACAAGAGTTTTCACTTTAATATCGACTGAACTTTTAATGTTATTAAACCATATTTCATCCTATAAAACAGGTCTGAAACATTTTACATTTTAAGCGCAAGTCTGTTTTCAACAGCGCGAGTGAGTGAGACAGCAGTATACGCGTTATTAGTTTTAGAAAGGGATGGTGTATGAATAATTTATGTATTGTAATTCGGTGCAGAGTTGTCATAGCTATTATAATTTTCAATGTTTTATTCAATATTTTCTCAATTTTTGTTTTGTGTAATAGATGTTTCATTTCTTCAACGTTTTTTTAACAGAGTTAAAAGGGATGACTTTCAGATGTACATCTGAATACAGCATTCCATTCGATTAATTCTCCACGTACGTGTTAGAACTGCTTTGCATACGTAAGAGATTGAATTAATTCAAGTCATGCATGTTCTTTGACCACATAGGTTTTACATATTGCTGGCCATTGAAATTGATTAGCTCATTCATCTACTGGGCTTTCTTTATTTAAACTAAACCAAAGACATGCTTTCTAAAATACAAATAAATGGCTTCATTTTACATAACATACATAAACTTATGCCTTCTAATCATGAGCGTACGCAGAAACTACAGAACGTCACGTGCTACGATCCTTAAATACTCCTTTTGCTTTGGCTTCATATAATTTTTTAGATTATTTTTATTTTTACAGGCTTTTATTTAGGTTCACATGTCCGTCTGTCTGTAATCTAATCATGCAAGTTTCCCCCCCCCCCCCCCAGTTTCCGGTTTCTGAATGAGCTGAAGTTTTACATGCTTATGTAAATGGGATGACAATGAAATATTATTATGACACGGAGCTGATCTGATGATGAAGCCGGAAGCTGACTATGGGTATTCAGAAATATAACGACGCAACCCTATCGAGTTTGGGACAAGGACTCTGGTCCTAGATGATATCCAAACTAATAAAATCTTGTTTAAGGCTCAACTCGCACATTCTGAATTCCTTCCTAAATTCAGAGTCAGAATTCAAGTTATTAGTTAAGAAAGCCCAGAATTGTATACAATTTAATTATGCTCCACACACATTCTATTTTTTACGAATTGTGATTTTCTCAGATCGATCTGTAAGAATGACGCTGACGAGCGTTCTGAATTCCGGATCTGAATATTTATGGTTATGATTTCATAACGCGCGTTTTTCTATACATTTGAACACGCGAACACACACACACACACACCGGAATCGGATTATGAATTGTTTCAGTTGACACTGCAGGCGGTAACAGTTAGACGTGTTCTGACTTGTGAAGTTGTGATCTGGCGTGATGTCTGACACGGAAAATTTAATTTTGTGCGTCGAAAGCCATAGTAATTAATAAGAATAAGAATAATTATAATAATAATGTGAGGTGAATGTACAGTCATTTTAATTTAAGACAAACGACTCCCAAACTGAGGCATCTTGGGTAGTCGGTGGTCAGCCGTTTTAGATGTTGTATATCACCGCCTTATTTTGTGCTATTATTTTACATATAACAATTTCAAATGACGTTGCTGACATTCTGTAGTAATGCGTTTCTTTTTTGTTATCTAATTATAGTCTGGAATAGCACATAGTATCTATGTGCTATTCCAGACTATAATCTATCTCTGTGCTAAATTTCATCTAGATCCATTCAGCCGTTCTAGCGTGATTGAGTAACAAACATCTTCACAAACATTCACATTTATAATATTAGTAGGATTATACGAGTTAGTATAGATTCTAAGAACGATTTCAGCGTGATTCCTGAGTAAAAACGATCAGAATGACGTGTAAATTCAACGTTTACCGTTTTTATTGAATTGATAGAATCCACAAAATGGATTTCTGTCATAAATTGTTCGAGAAAACCATTAGGATGATTTATGAAAAGAACTCCATTTTTATTTCGGAAAATTCAGACGTATTTAATTAGATAGATTGTTTATAGATGTCGGCCGGCGTTTATTTATGTAAGAGGTCTAAAATAGAAGTTAAAAGCTTGCATTGTTCAGCTCTAATCGTGTTTTGTTTTCTTATAAAAGTCTTGGTTTTTGGGATATTTATGATGAGTATTTGCCCGCGATTTCAATCTCGGCCTAGGAGAAATAATTCACGGGAGTCTCACAGACACATATTTATGGTCTGTGCTAATGTTAAAAATATTGTGTCCGCTTTGCGGACTGTGTACCTGCTGATTGGTATTCCATTATTTATTTTTATTGCTGATTGGTATTATCAAACAGCAATTACAAGTTTTTGAACTTTACTATAATACTGGATTACGATTTCATTTGAAAAACGTAGAATGAATGCTTAAAATACTTTTTTTACAAAGAAAAAAAAAACAACCAACTTCAAAAAAAAAAAAAGAACTAGATTCTGAAAACTAACTTTAAGTTTGGAAATCGGTGGCAAAAAACGAAAATACAAAGCCAAAGGCACCGACTTCCAAAGTTGATTGTTTTTTTTTTTTTTGTAAAAATGTTTTTATTTTTTACTTTTTAGTTATGGTACCCACCCCACACAAATTCGAATACAAGAACAAAGTCATCCACATAGATTAAGTGAGAAAATACGTATTATTGAAGCTAACTCAAAACTATCCAAAGCAAAGTTAATAAATTTTTACAAGGGACCTACTTCGAGGTATACCCACCCGAATAAAATAAGAATCATTCAAATCAGGCTACTCTGGCAAAAGTTATGCGGCCATACATAAAAAAAAATATACGCCTTGACTTTGACAACCTTCTCTTTTTTTTTTCGTCGATTAAAAATGAGCTTTATATCGTGATAATTACAGTCACAATTTACAAGGTTCAGTTGAAGAATCACTGGCGAGTATTAAACACAGTCCAGAACTTGACTTTTTTGAGTCAAGCCGCAATTTGTATTCCGAACTTTCAGTTTGTTTTCCTCCTACGTTAATACTAGAACTGAATGGTTGACATTATAGTGGGATTCATTTAATATTCCCTTTATACTAATGGCGGTAAAAGTAGTAATGTAGGCTCGGTTAGAAATAGACCACCTCATTACTTGCCGTGGGTTCAAAGGGATATCCGCTTTCATTTCAGGGATTAGGTATACTAAATTACTGTTGTCAAATTATACTTCCGAATCGATTCCTATTTAGATTATGGAACCACCGTTATGTAATTATGAGAGAATGACTCTTGTTAAAGTTGAATGCCAGAGTGAATGGCGAAACAAATCACACAAAGTGCATCAATTACACATTCGCTTTGTCATTCGAGCATTCACATAGTTTTTTTTTATAAATCTGGTGATGCGTACAGCTATAGACAGTGCGAGGCATTCACTTTGAATGGTAGGCCATGTATGTAACGAGTGACCACGGGGCCACGAGCTACACGCGTCTTGCGACAGCGACTGAGCAGAAAACAAATGAAAGAAGTTGTTTAGAACATGTTATATATAGTAGTAATCACGTCATCGTAGTAGTCATCATCACATAGTCACCACGACATGACTTGCGGAGTAACGGAAACCGGTGAAGCACGCGAGTCGCTTGATGCAAGTCGCATCGCTCAAAGCCGTGAACGGGGCTTGATGGACGCGGGACTCAGGATGAGGCATCTAACTTTTAAACAATTGCATTTGCACCGTATTCGCACTGTCTAGAACTCCAGAGGCACCGAGGTACAAGCTTGACTACATGAAACTACCACTTTTGAGTCGTAAATTGACCGCGGTAGTGTGTTACTCAATTAGGGCACAGGACGCAATGCTATGTAATGTAAGATAATTGGATCTATTTTGAGATTGAATTTTGAGTTTGGAATTGAATTTATTGTGAGGCTTAACCACATTGCTTTTGGGTCTTTTGTTTTTTTTTTTTTAAGTGCTAAGCCTGTCACGACAGACTAAAAGCATTGAAGCAAACTTTTGCTAGATAAGGTCATTGAACCCAATGTCAATGGAGCCCTCCGTACAAGCTACCATTGCATAAATAAGTCAATAAACAAATATATTTACATATTGTTGTGATTGGAGGTTTAACTTTGTTGACTATATAGAAACGTTTGACCTTATTCAAAGGTCAAACAGGGGTGAACGGTTTGGTCGTGTAAGAGTATTTTTATTGGTTTATTAAATTAATAAGGCCTGTGCTCGATGGAATTACCAATCGGTAATCAAACTCACTATTTAAACAATTTAGGGGGTGAATTTTTAACAGCATTCCTTATTTATTTATTCAAACTTTTTGCACACAGGCAGACTTAATGCCTTAGGCATTCTCTACCAGACAACCACGGGTGGTGAAGAGATAAGATAGCAGGTGATCTGATTGAGAGGAGATACTAATAATAAAAAATATTTATTATTTATATTATTTCCGGGGGCCCATTATTGAGTGTGCAAGTCACCCCCTGCCATTTTATCCGTGTATAATTACATTGGTCAACTAAAAAGTGAAAAATAAAAACTTTTTAGCAAAAAATAAAACCGACTTCTAAAACAAAACACTACAAAGTGAACCGACTTCCGAAATTAGTTATTTTTCACTTTGTAGTGTTTTGTTTTAGAAGTCGGTTTTATTTTTTGCTAAAAAGTTTTTATATAAATAAAAATATAGTAACATAGTTCTTCAATAGTTCAAGTTACCCAAACCTCATTCCACCGGCCCCTTTCTACCATCGGACATCTAGACGCACTGCCAGTTACCATCCCTACCTGGTTGCTATTCCACCAATTCGCACTAAGCGCTTCCAAATGTCTTTTATAATGCGCACAGCAAAGGAGTGGAACTCACTACCTGCGTCTGTGTTTCCGAACGCATACAACCCTAATCTCTTCAAAGTGAGAGTGAACAGGCTTCTTCAGGGTAAGCTTACTCCATCGTCGAGTTTGTCTCTGTCACCTCTGACCTAGACTAGAGTCAAGAGCTAACTCATCACAAATAAAAAAAATAAAAAAAAAAACAATTTAGGCACCCAAACCCACAGCCCAATATGTTTTGTTTCCACGTTCTGCAATAGTCCTGCAGCAACTGGAGGTTGTCCTTGGGTGCACTTGCAAAGTGCATATAGAGATAGTCGTCGGTTGGTGCCTCCTCATGATTTAAAATTATCTAAGGGGCCTCTGCGAGTTGGCTTCGGCCCCTCGTACGCCTTGGAAAGGTCCAGGAAAAAAATATGAAAATGCTAAAATGGGTTATAAACTTATAATACACATACATATATTTCATTTAATATATGCCTACATTATATATACAAATTCAAGAAAAGAGGTAATTGAGATAACTCTTAGCATAGAATCATCTCAATTACCTCTTTTCCTTTGGGTACACGATGACGGTGAGTACTAAGGACACATAACAATGTGCTCACCTTCGTTATACCAGGAACTCTTGCGCAAAATGTTATGCTTCTAGGTCCAGCAGTTTAGGCTGTGCTTTTTCAATTTTCAAGCCACCATTCTCTCAGTGAGAGAATGGTGGCTTGAAAATCAGCAGAACCAAAACCGAGTATATGTTCTGTGATTTCGGAGGTCACTCCAGTTCTGGAGCCATAGCGCTTGATGGCGCGCTTCTCCCGGTCTGCTCCGACTTCCGGTATCTCGGTTCACTCATGCAGAGTAGATCGGACAATCTGCGACTCCCGCATTCCTTTAAACTTAAGGGGAAGATTTATAAAACAATAGCTAACCAAATAATGGCTAGCCTGCTGTATGCTGTATGTATATGTATGGATCAAAATGTTGGGCCACAAAAGGAGTGAATGAAATTCATTTGCATGCAGCTGAGATGAGAATGCTATGAGGGATGTGTCGTGTTACGCGAATGGATAGAATAAGAAATGAGTATGTAACAGGAAGTCTGAAAGTGACACCGGTGACTGAAAAGTTGTGTGGAAATCGGTTGTCACGGTACGGGCTTGTGATGCAGAGGAATGAGGAAAATGTCGTCAGGAAAGTTTTGAGTATGAATGTGGATGCTATACGAGTAGGGGAAGAGCAAAGAAACAATGGATGGACGGTGCGTAAGATGATATGGCTAGAAAGGCAGTGACTACCGAGATGACGACTAATAGAGAAGTATGGCAGAAAAAGACACGCCGACCCCAAATAAATAGGTACAAGGGCAGGAGAATGAATGTTTTCTGTGAATGAATGCATTTAAGAATTAATTTTACGAATACTTGCGACGTACAAAAGTGGAGCCAAAAAACCAGGCACATATATAAAAAAAAAATACTGAAAAAAGGGAAAATCTCGGAAAAAATAGCGTTTTTACGTTTTATTATTTTACGGCACAAGAAAATTAAGTAGTTCAGTAGGTAGAAAGTTCACACTAAACATTATATTAGGTTATATACCTATATTTTTACAAAATATATTGTATTTGTATAAAACATCACACGCAATTCGTGCTTCGAATCTTGTGTAGATGCACGCACGGATTGACGTGATTTCAACCTAAATATAGTAAGTTGTTTTACCAAATTAATAAGGCTTTGAAGCCGATATGATTTAATTTCCTTTTTTATTCGATTCCTTTGAAGGCTTGGCAATGGAGCCAGTGAAAATAAACACCATTTTTTACTTTTTCTGTATCATGATGTGATTGGTTACAACAATTAAATACCATAACTCGGAGAAATAGCTGATACTCATCGTACAAACCAAACGTAGAATCCTTTCCGTCATTATAAAAGGGTGAATATTCGAGCGTTTTAACCGGCGTCATTACCTTCCGCCAAAAGTTGATGAAAGAGAATATATTTAATGAAATATTTCAGCAATTCCTGATTCTGGTCCTTAAGCAGATTCTGGGAATTGATGAAATATTTCATTAACGATATTCCCCTTCATCAACTTTTGGCGGAAGGTAATGACGGCGGTTAAAAGCTCGAATATTCACCCAAAACGAGTTCTAACTTTGTATATATATATATATATACACAAGTTAGACTCCGGTTTAAAATTTTTGTATTATGAACTTTTACTTTGTCGAAATAAAGTTGGAAATTCATAAATGGCCCCATGGTTTAAACCTGGGTCTAAAGATAGATCATGTTTTGCAATAAGGCCATTTGTGAAGAAAGCCGACCTAAAGTTAAAGTAGAAACCAACGCGTAGCGCGAGATGGCGAAGTCGGAAGTGAGTGTGTGTGTTATGTGCTGACGCTACTCGTCTTCACGCACACATTCATAGCGTGTTTGCATACTTGGTTCCCACAAGTAAAGTGCACGTCGCTTCGTGAGATAATAATACTATACGAGAATTAGCTTTCAGATGTCACCCATAACGTTTATTAGAAGATCAGACGTATTACGTTTATAAAAGTTATCGGTGACATCTGAAAGCTAATTCTCGTATAGCATTTTTATCTCACGAAGCGACGTACACTTTACTTTTGGGAACCAAGTGTGCAAACACGCTATTACCCCGCCAGGGTTGCAGGCTATTTGAAAGAGTTACCGTGGCCCTGGTACAGGCAACTGAAGGAACACGGGTGGGTTTTAGTCAGTAAAAGTCTGACACGCCCTCCCGCTCCACCGAGAGCAGGAGAAGTTATTTGATGATTTCCCATCCCAAAAAAATGACGTGTTGTGACGATAAAGCTAGGAATCGAATCAGAGTCGTCCAAAAACGCCCTTATGTCATACGGTTTGCACTTACCTAATATTGGCCTCAGTATCAAATCTTATATCGGTCTTAGGTTTTCTGTTAGAAAACCGTGCTGACTAAGGCTCTCCTTTGTTCATACATACAATGTTAAATCTTCAACTCTAGAAATTATAATTGTGGAAAACATCAGCCTGTAACCCTCGAAAGGCTAGGCAGACGTGTACAATTTTAATAATTATAAGAGTTTAGTATCAAACATCGTGCACGCAAACATATTTAACTGCCTAGCCTTTTCGCAACTATGTTGGGGTTGGCTTCCAGTATAACCGGATGCAGCTGGATACCAGTATTTTACATGGAGCGACTGTCTGACCTCCACAACCCAGTTACTGGGTAAAACGATACCCCTTGGTAAGACTGGTGGTCAGACTTTCGTGCTTCTGACGACCCGTAATGACTGTCAAAGATCTACGAATGACACCAACTGCTTAACATGCTTTCCGAGGCACAGAGGTGTTTCGGTATGTTATGGATGGTCACCCATCCACGGACCGACCTCGGCAAGCATTACTTAACCTTGATGATCGACCCGTGCGGCTGTTATAATTTAGCCACGAGCCACTCAAACATGATATCAGGAAAATTATTTTGCTCAAAAACAATTTATTCCTAAACTATTTTCTATAAAGCTAATATAAATACGTTTCCAAAGACAGAATCAAATTACCAACAGCATTCTATTAAACAATATGCAACTGACTCAAACAAAGACAGCATAAACAATGGTGTCACCTAACAAACTGCACCTTTCGCCGCCAACACTAATTGAATAATTATCAAGATCTATTGTGTATCAATTTTAATTAATAACTGCTTCCCTACGAAGGCATGTTTATCTTTAATTAAACAGATACATTCATTTGTGGTCTTACTCGTAGCAATAATTATGGAATGTTTGGATTTATAATTATAACGTGATTCAATGTTTATTGTGCGTTTAAATGGGGGTCCCGAAGCTTCTCGCCAATTTAGTTATAGGTAGTCTGGGATACCTTGTCTGTCTCTCCAAGATGTATATACGTATACCTTACCAGTACATTCGCACGAGCGCTCTTTCGATGTTTAAACGCGCGTTATTTTAACGTTTTGAACAGACCTTTATACTATAAAATTTTCCTGCGTGTGCACGTGAGCGCTTTTCTCACGTCGGGAGTTTTTTTATCGGTCCATGCTCTATTTTATACTCCGAGCTTAAAGCGCCCAAATATTGTAAGACAGGGAATGTAATGGATGAATGACGAGCGCTTTTTAAAGCTCCGAGTCCCTTAGTCAGTTGCGCCTGTAATGTCAAGCGACGCGCATGTGTGTATTTAGATAAAAGCCACGCGCGACATCCTTCGCGTATTTTTGCTACTACTAGGTATATTATCTGGACCCGTCATTACGTCCGAATAGATGGTGTCATGGATGTTGAAATACTAATACCTACTAGAAGTTGAAGAAACACCACTGTACCCTTTAAAAAAGCCTTGCCCGAATATTCTCATATTTGTATCTTGCAATGTTATTTTAGGGCCTAGAATAGCTAGTAATTCGTCATAAGCGGATTCACTATGATCCTGAAGGAGTTAAATATTTTTTCAGGGTTTTGTCTCAATTCTCAAATTGGCCTTTCAATAATCGCTCATTATTAATTGGGTGAATCCATAATTTTTGCTTTTCTCTTTCGCTTTCTTACAACTCAAATACCGATTTCAGCTGAATTCATAGCGCGTGTATCGAGCAATGTAAGGGCACAAAGTGGTTATATAAGCACTCGTTTAAACAGCGTTGGGACTCGGTGGTAAAAAATACATTGAGCGCTTTTTACGCGACCCTTATTTAAACTCCCGTGCGTATGAAGGCTTGGTAAAAGTCTACTTATCTAACTTCGAGAATATAGGTGTTAACCTGCTTGGTAATTTCGTAACACTCATAAATAGGCAATCGATCGCAATGCCTTTAATTTTGACAGTTCAGCCACGATCATTACGTTATTTAAGTTATTGGGCAGAAAAAAATTTCAAGCAATGAATGTCAAAATGAAAAGCATTGCGATCGATTGCCTTTTGTGTGTTACGCAATTACCACGCAGACTTTTCAGTGTAGTGAGGAAAACATGAATGAGGCGCCTACTAAAACGATTATAATCTGTGCGTTCCTGGGATTAATAAAAAGAAATTATATCTGAAGCTTTAGTCTCCTGCAGAAGTTGTTAAGTCATAAAGTCGATATTATACCGATATTTCTTAATAAGGTAACTTCCATACTAATACCAACCAAATATCTATCTATATGTGTTTACCCAAGCAGAACGTAACAGATAACGTTAAAGTTACACGTCATCGCATTTATTCACGCGTTGTATTGTACTCATTTGTAGATAAAGACTAGACGGCTTACGTTAAAATTATTCATGAATTAGTTTCAGCTTACTAAATCGGTAGAAAAGATAATAAAATTAAAACTAGTGACACGCCCCTGCTTCGCACGGTTCTTACGACTTGAAAAAACATTAAGATTACTTTATTATAATAAGATGTTAGTTTAATTAACATACAAAAAAACCTTCAGTAATTAATTCTCTAAATAATGGTGAAAACCGGATCATGAATTCATAATCCGTTCCGTGGTAATGGAGAACTAAGTTGTCATACAGACAGACACCAAAAGCGACTCAAATTTATAAGAAGTACTAGCTTTTGCCCGCGGCTTCGCTCGCGTGGATGTCGGAAAATATTCAACGGGAACGTACATGTGGAGAACATAGGGCCGTCCGGTATAACTGTGCAAACTCAAATCGCTACGATATCGTTGCCATGTATGGTGGGCTTAAAGCTCCCAGTCGACATGATTTTTTTCCGACATCTTCAACTATATTTCAGCCAATTTACACAAAACTTTAATTGTGGACTATGTGGTTTATGAGGAAGGTTTCATTGATTAATTAATCAATGAAACCTTCCTCATGAACCACATAGTCCATACGTGAAAACAGTATGAGAATTTTTCGATAGTTTATGAGTTTATCGCGTTCAAACAGACAGATAATATAATCATATAATAGAATCCTGGGACATTTCACACACGGTCATCTGATCCCAAACTAAGCAGAGCTTGTACTATGGAAACCAGATAACTGATAGTTTATCTGGTATACTACATACACTACTTTTTTTTTTTGTAAATACATACTTATATAGATAATTACACCCAGACTCAGGACAAACAGACATGTTCATGCACACAAATGTTTGTCCTGGGTGGGAATCGAACCCACGACCTGCGACATGATAGGTGATATCTTAACCAACCAAGCCAGCTGGCCTGTCAAGATGAACACGATAAACTCAAAAATTCTGGCGGTGGGGGGACTTTTTTTAGTTAAAATTTACTATGGCGGTCACTCTCTAATAACAAATAACTTTTAACCAAGTGTCCACTCGTTCAATTGTTATTTGATAAAATAATTTTGTCGTAAAAACGTTGATTCTAATGAAATAAAGGCTAAATGTTACCTCAAGATGTGAACTCTGACTACATTTCTAATCCCTTAAATCTCTTAAAAAGAGGTACACAATATTTTTTTTTTATATTAAGAATACAACAATCTGTTCCATCATTTAAATAACTGATGTCACTCGGAAACCTGCCACGCTTAGATGGAATTGGGCGGAACAGATCTGCCGCATGTCAGACGATCAAGGGGCAAAACTTACGACCCAGTGGGTCCCGCTTAATACTCGTAGTAAACGATAACGCGGCAGGCCCAAACAGAGACGGCGGGGTGAGCTGGACTCCTTTAATAAAGATTGGTCTTTGGCATCTCTGGACAGAGAGAGGTGGAAAGAGAGTAGGGTGGCCTTTGTCCAGCCGTGGGACAATATAGGCTAATAATAATTGTAGGAAGGCATAGACTAGGTTGGCGCGCTTTCTAAGGCGAGCGTAATAACGGAACGTTTTTCCCGCGCCACGCCGCCGAATCGCGCGCGCATCTCCACAGTACATCAGTAGTCCGGCCCGCAACGCTGTCGCATACGGTCACTTTGTGTTTAAAATCGTTACCTGCCACAGTTATTACTTAGAACTGAATGCTTGTTATGTGTTAATGTGTAAAACTCTTATAAAATAAACGATAGTCGCATTGTTCTATGGATATTTTAACTGTCCCACCACATAATAAATATAGCCCTACCGCCGTATCTCTACGTTGACGTCGTGGTGGGGCTTGCGCGCTCCTGAACTCTAGATCTGTGCCGGTAGAGTTTACTTTGCCGAAATAGGTCTAGGGTGTGCAGCCAGACCAAGAGAGATGCATAAACCCGCAGGGCAGCATGTGGCGAGCTGTTGGGCTGTAGCGACCTCACGGACCCTATCTCCCGGGAGAAGTCTCGTTCTTCACCCTTTTTTTTTCGTGGAGAAATGCTCATGCATACTGCACTACCACAGGGAGATAGTGCAGTTACGTAGGACTCCAACCCCTCTGCCGCTTGTGGCGGGAACCACCACCACGTGACCACCCCGTGGACCAAACCAGCACGTAGGCGCTAGACGATCCCGTGTCTAGGCACTCTTGGTCCCCCTGCAACCGGTCAGGTCAGTGGTCCGGCCGCCTACCACTTTTCGGCCGCAGAGTATAGGGAGAGCGGCCAACGAAGTACCGACACTCCTCCTCCCTTGCGGCCCCACCGCGTCCGCCGTCAGACGGTGGCGACCCCGTCAAGGCCGCCGAAGGTAGGGAGAGTGGCGCACCGCAATACCGGTACTCCTCTCCCGCCGCGGCCTCCAACCCTCAGCCGCGATGTCTCCCATACGACATCCCACACGACAATGCAGGAACCCACTGGCGGGGTGTTCTTCACCCCTGGCTTGCCTTTACTGGCTGGCTGGAGTGAACACTGACGAGGAACAGAGCTCCTACCTCTTTCTTGCCTTTATTGGCCGGCTTGAGTGGAGATTCGCAAAAGCAAACGTGCTCGGAGGAAGGAAGTATTCCAGTAAGGTGCTGGTAGGGATCTTGACCATACTTCCGGGATTGTCCTGATAGCTGTGGAATACCTCTCCACTCCTCAAGCATCTCAGGAAGTGTTGCCCTCTTGTCGCTACGTCACATGTGCTAGCAACCGTTTCCGGGGCCCATTATTGAGTGTGCAAGTCACCCCCTGCCATTTTTATATAACACTGATCAGGCAGGGGACATAGTTTTTCCATAGTTCAAGTTGCCCAATCCACTTTACCCACCCAATCCCAAGCCAATGTTTTATTTCCACGTTCTGCAATAGTCCTGCACCAAACGGGGGTTGTCCTTGGGTGCACTTACAAAGTCAATATAGGGATAATAGTCGGTTGGTGCCTCCTCATAATTAAAAATTGTCTAAGGGGCCTCTGCGAGTTGGCTTCGGCTCTCGTACGCCATCCAAAGGTCCGGGATCCCAGGGACCCGAGATATGTCAAAATAATAATAATAGATTAACTTAATAACAGTCAAATACAAGAGTACTAAAAATATGAATGCTACCAAAAACTTGCTTCATAATAATGCGTATATGTTACGTGAGGCAAATTTTGTTATACTCACCTAAATTAAAAACTTTTACACTTAAAATTCGAATCACGTGTACAATAAATAATAAATAAAATAACTTTATCAAACCTAACCCAAATATTAAATGTAGTCCAAAGACGTGCTATTGTTAACCTATCCTTGCCACGAAATATTCCACGACCGTTCAAGTACTGTAATTAATAATATTAAATCTTCTCATTAGTTGTGTTCCCACCTGCGTTTTCATTTCTACGTGAAATAACTAACAAAATATCCCTTTGAAAGGAAAATAAACCTTAAACTTTAGTGACAGAGCTACATTTTGTTTGTATCAAACTGCCACGGTCGAATTAAAGCACGATAATTAATAATTTAGTTTCGTCGACAGAGGAAAAATCCAGACTGTGTTCAGTTGGCTTTCGGTATGTTTGGACAAATATTTGGGGCAAAATGTTGTGCTTTGACTAGTAATAGAAAGTCAGGCTTTCATCTAAAACGACACTTACCTACTGCAGTTTTTTTTATTATTTTTTGTGATGGGTTTGCTCTTGATGTCAGAGGTGACAGAGACAAAGTCTACGATGGAGTGAGCTAACCCAGAAGAAAACTGTTCACACTATTTGTGAAGAGATTCGGGTTGTATGCGTTCGGGAACACAGACGCAGGTAATGAGTTCCACTCTTTTGCCGTGCGCATTATGAAGGATGTTTGGAAGCGCTTAGTGCGAATTGGTTTTAACGAAGACATTGAAATTATAATTTTATGATAGGAATTAATAAAGTTTTCCGTTCGAAGAAAAAAGTAAATTATTGGTACAATATTACCAGTACTTGGTTTTTATTTACTCATATAAGTCAGTCACAACTTTTTTACTAACTAAATACAAAACATGTATTATGATTACCTACGTATTTTAAATTTTACCTGTCACATACACTCGTTGGCATCGTGCCTATCTTTCGTCTTGCTCTCATACGTTTTTGACACAGTTATCATATTATTGTACATTCTAGTTTAAAATGTCTTGCTAAAAATTGGAGTTTGTAAGGGAGGTAGCTATACTGCTACCTGCAACATTACCGATCACGAAAAGCATACATTGAAATTTCAAGGTAAAATTATTACAAACCTGTAAAACATAGCATAGCATAACACCACGCATTCACCACATGGTGGGGCAGAGGCGTACCCACATTTTTTCTAGTTATGCTAAGTCCCATGTAATAGTACAATCCAGAGTCCAGGCTGCTACTGAGAAATTCCAGATAGAAAACCCCAATAACACTTTGTCTGACCTGGGAAACTAACCCAATACCTTAACCAAAACCCTTATGCTCAGCAGTAGCACTTGCAACCTCTAGACCAACGAGGCAGTCTTACTTATCATCATCATCAGTATCATTAGCTGCCTGACTATAGGCCTCCTCCCTTTTGTGCCATGCTTCCCTGGTCCCACGCATGCGACCACCTAGTCCATCGAGGCAGTCTTACTTATCTCATCATCATCATCAGTATCATTAGCTGCCTGACTATAGGCCTCTTCCCTTTTGGGCCATGATTCTCTGGTCCCGCGCATGCGACCACCTAGAGCAACGAGGTAGTCTTACTTATCTCATCATCATCATCAGTATCATTAGCTGCCTTGTTCTAGCCACCGCTGACTAAAGGCCTCCTCCCTTTTGTGCCATGCTTCCCTGGTCCCGCGCATGCGACCACTAGACCAACGAGGCAGTCTTACTTATCATCATCATCAGTATCATTAGCTGCCTTGTTCTAGCCACCGCTGACTAAAGGCCTCCTCCCTTTTGTGCCATGCTTCCCTGGTCCCGCGCACGCGATCACTAGACCAACGAGGCAGTCTTACTTATCATCATCATCAGTATCATTAGCTGCCTTATTCTAGCCACCGCTGAATAAAGGCCTCCTCCCTTTTGTGCCATGCTTCCCTGGTCCCACGCATGCGACCACCTAGTCCAACGAGGCAGTCTTACTTATCTCATCATCATCATTAGTATCATTAGCTGCCTGACTATAGGCCTCTTCCCTTTTGGGCCATGATTCTCTGGTCCCGCGCATGCGACCACCTAGAGCAACGAGGCAGACTTACTTATCTCATCATCATCAGTATCATTAGCTGTCTTGTTCCACCCACCGCTGACTATAGGCCTCCTCTCTTTTGTGCCATGCTTCCCTGGTCCCGCGCTTGCGACCACTAGACCAACGAGGCAGTTCTGATAACTAGTACCTAATGATAATTAAGATAATTTATTTAACAAAGTACCAGCCCACACCTTGCCCCAACATTGTCACCAAACTTTGTATCGAATTAAAAAAAAAAATCGGATACCAAGGGATAGACGAGAATAAAAATATCATCCTCACTTTACGTGCGAGGGAGGTAACCTACAAACATTTTCTTTTTTCAAGATTTTATTTTACCACTTTGTCGGAGTGATTAATATGTAATACCCATGGCAAATTACAGCTTTCTAATATTAAGAGTCTCTGAGCTAAGCCTCGGACAAACAGACAGTCAGACGGACATGGTGAAACTATAAGGCTTCCGGGTTGCCTAGGGAACCCTAAAAAAGTAACACAATTACCATGACCCATCGAGATTCAATTACGTTTCAGGTGGAAAGACCCTCGCGTGTTCCAATCCATTGTTTTTTAAATAATTAAGGCGTAATCTATGAGGAAATCGACCATTACAGTCCTTTGTTCAAATAGTGGACTGTTTTAAATTAACTATAGCGATTTGTTCAAGATTATTCTGTTGAGGGCTTTCGGAAATGATTCGAATGGAGTAACTAGAACTTGAAGCAAATTGGCTCGTGGCCAAATAATAACGGCCGTGCGGGTCGAACGAAGGTTTAGCTACGCTTGCCGCGGTCAGTATGTGGATGGGTGACCATCCATTAGATATTGAGACTCTTCCATGCCTCGAAAAGCACATCAAGCCGTAGGTCCCGTCATTCGTGGATCTTTGACAGTCGTTACGGGTCGTCACTCGTCAGAAGCTCAAAAGTCTGACAACCAGTGTTACAAAGGGGTATCGGGTATTACCCAGTAACTGGGTTGTGGAGGTCGGATAGGCAGTCGCTCCATGTAAAATACTGGTATTCAGTTGCATCCAGTTAGACTGGAAGCCGATCCCAACATATTTGGGAAAAGTCTAGGTAGATTGATTGATATTGTGCATGGGAAAATCTATATAGATATTCCTTGCCTGAAGGATGGTTACGGTAATTAACTGACTAAATAATTCGTTCAACTTATACCTGACCTGCCTTTGAGTACCTGTATGTATTTCTCCAAAGTGATTTTTAACTTCAAGACAACTGTAGTGATAATACCGTTCATATTTAGCTACGATATAAAGTCATACATTTTGCCATTTTTTACGGAATCCTAAAACCCCTATACAATATCGCTTTCTAAAGGGTCCAGCTTCCAAATAAATCAAACACAACTTCCGAATCGGTCCATCTGCCTTCCCCACATAAATGGCTACGAAGGGCTTTGTCCGCATAATATTACGCCTTTAAGATGGGTCTCGCACAAATCATAAATATTTGCTACGGAACCCACTTTACATAATCCGGCGCTCAAGTCGATAGATCACACAGCGATTTTGAATACATTAATGTAAAATGGAGTCTAAAATGTAATAATAGGGAATATTTATAGGTTTTAGTCCGCAAATAGAAGGTATTGTGTCTTAGGTTTATACATTTTTGCGTTTGTTAACCGTGGTACCCCCAGTTGAACCACAGTGGTACCACGGTTACTGTTCCCTAACCGTGGTTCCCCCAGTGGTACCACGGTTACTGTTCCCTAACCGTGGTTCCCTCAGTGGTACCACGGTTACTGTTCCCTAACCGTGGTTCCCTCAGTGGTACCACGGTTACTGTTCCCTAACCGTGGTTCCCTCAGTGGTACCACGGTTACTGTTCCCTAACCGTGGTTCCCCCAGTGGTACCACGGTTACTGTTCCCTAACCGTGGTTCCCTCAGTGGTACCACGGTTACTGTTCCCTAACCGTGGTTCCCTCAGTGGTACCACGGTTACTGTTCCCTAACCGTGGTTCCCCCAGTGGTACCACGGTTACTGTTCCCTAACCGTGGTTCCCCCAGTGGTACCACGGTTACTGTTCCCTAACCGTGGTTCCCCCAGTGGTACCACGGTTACTGTTCCCTAACCGTGGTTCCCTCAGTGGTACCACGGTTACTGTTCCCTAACCGTGGTTCCCTCAGTGGTACCACGGTTACTGTTCCCGAACCGTGGTTCCCCCAGTGGTACCATGGTTAGGAAAATGTAACCGTGGTACCACTCAGATTTCAAGTTTCACTTTAACCATGACGCGTGTTGCAGACAAAAAAAAAATTACTACGCAAATGTTATTATCGCATAAATGCATATTTGACTGACAAATCTATAGGTATAGAACTGACTTAATAATATAAATTGGCAAAAAATCTTAGATTAAATTAATAATTAACAAAACGTTACCATAAATTATACTTAAAATAACTTGTTATTCGTTGGTTTGCATGTATAAATGAGTCCTCTTCCGTTAAATTTTCTATTGCTGTGCCCAACAGGGTCCATAATTGTTACAACAAATGTTACCTACCACCTAAGTATATACATTGTGGAATGCAATAAATGATTGATTGATTGATTGATTGACCGCATACTAAGCTAAGTTAGTTTAGCTTAAAGTCTTACTTAACAGGCGACAAATAAGTGATCCTATCACTTATTTGTCGCCTGTCAAGACACTTTTTCTCAGGAACACGTGGAGGTATCAAGTTTTAATTAATATTAAATACGTAGGTCTACGGTTCCTTGGCTTTAAAAAAACAAGCTTCTAAGTCATATTTTGATAATTGCAAATAAATCAAAACCCGTTTGTACTTCCCGTTGACCTAGACTAGAATCATGAAAGGCAAGAAGCATGGTCCCACAGCACAAGTAAAGTAAAAAGTCCAAAAATCTTTAATTTATAGTTTTAACACATATTTTTTTTTGCGATTACAAACTTACATTTGGAGTTGGAGAATTGATCGTGACGTATATCGATATTATGGGAAAAAAAAGTTTCAACTACATAGTAAAGTTTGTTCTTTGGATAAATTCATCCCAACTACGGAACTCTTTATTGTGCGTAGTCCGACACGCACTTGGCCGGTTTTTCAATATAATTTCTGTAACAATGAGAAGAAATCTGTCAAATTAGGTCCGCGTAGATGGCGCTAAGAGTTTATTAATTTCATTCAAAATCAAAATCAAAAGTCATTTATTCAAACTAGGCTGAGAATCAGCACTTTTTGAACGTCAAAATTACATAAGACAGTCCCCCAAAACGCCCGCCCTTCACCACTTCCTAGTGCTTTAGCTGGGGAGAAGAAGTGGCGCAACAAACTCCCCAGCAGCACAGCTGTCTGTTCAGTTAAAAACAATGAATCTATATAACACTGCGCATAATAATTTAGGTACATTACGCAACACAAAACATTAAAATAAATTATTTGCTATAAGTAAGCTAACTATACTAAAGCAGAAACAAAATACAAAACTAAAAACGTAAGCAGAACTTTATACCTAAATAAAAGCCTCCAGTAATATAGGGCGTGCCCACTTACATATAGCCGTACATGTAGTCGTAACTCGAAGTCACAGATGATAAACTAGGACCATCGAAGTAAAATAAACAACGAGTTAAATTACTAATAACAAAACAAAACCAAGGACAGCAAGACGACCAGTCACCACAAGCAGCACCCGTTTACAAGCATAACGCAAAGGGAAGGAGACAACCCGACCCCCGACGCTACCGCAAGCAGTGACATCTAAGGGAGCATGACGAACTTGCTGCCGGTTGCTCAGGCAAGAAAATTATGATCAATTGTCGAGGTCACTAGCTAACCACATATTGCAATACCACTCATAAAAAAACATTGTAATGAGTAGATTATGTCAATGATAAATAAAGATAAAATTAAAATAAATTGACTTTTACAGTCAAAGAAAATAAATAATTATATGAACACATATAACCTGTCAGAAGATAAGCTAATTCTGGAGAAAGAACATAAACATTGTCTTGAGTTAATCACAGCGACCAACTATTCTTATCGTTTAAGTAGTCGTTGATAGAATAGTATGCCTTTGAACAAAGGTTAGATTTTACTTTAGCTTTAAACGCATTGAAGGGCAAATATAGCAAAGAAGAGGGTAGCATGTTATAAAAGGATATACCAAGCCCAACAAATGAGTTATGAACCTTATGAAGCCGGTGAAATGGAGCACGTAATTTGTCCTTATTTCTGGTGTTAACATTTTGAATATCACTGTTTTTAGTGTATAAATATATATTTTGTCTAATATATAAGATATTGGCGAATATGAATTGTGATGCCAGCGTGAGAATACCAATATGTTTAAAAAAATCTCTCAGAGAAGCTCTGGCACCGAGCTGGTAAATTGCTCGAACAGCTCGTTTCTGAAGAACAAATATATTTTGAATGTCAGCGGCTTTGCCCCAGAGCAGAATACCGTATGACATAACGCTATGAAAATAACTAAAATAGACTAACCGAGCTGTATCAACGTCAGTGTATTGTCTTACTTTCCTGACGGCGTAGGCGGCTGAACTGAGCCTTCCCGCTAGGCTTGATATATGTGGGCCCCACTGAAGTTTGGCATCTACTGTGATACCCAGAAAAACGCCGAGTCTACAGTTTTAAGCATCTCTTTATCTAAAACGATGTTGGGTCCTAGATTTCTAACATTCGGTAAGGCAAACTTTATACATTTCGTTTTCTTAGCATTGAGAACTAAGTTATTTGTCGTAAACCAATCTGTAACATTGAGCTGCATTAAACTGGCAATGGAGTTCCTTGCTGAACACTTTGCCGCGAGATAGCGCTAAGTGTTTTTTTCTTGTTGATTGGTCGCTTTGTCTTCAAGATGACTTTGACAAGTGACAAACACACATCGCTCTCTTGTGGCGAAGCTTTCGGTAAACAACCCTATTTCAGAAATGTTTACCAACTCACCTCCCCTGTCAGTGTCATTCAAGCACCAAAAGATCCTTGTAGAACACTTCATATATTATCATCACTCGTAAAGAACTGACATAGAAGAGAAAAATATTTCTTATAAAAAAGTTGCGCCGTAGCCTTTTTGCTACGCCGTAGCTGACCCGCTACGCTTGCTACGTCGTAGCTGGGAAGCAAACGGCTCATCTCAGATGGTACCGAGAGCTCCTGCGCTTACACACACATTCACGGCGTGCTTGTACTGTACTTTAAAAAAATTTCAAATTACTGAAACTTAAAAAACGTAAAAATAAAAATACTGTATTTATAAAACTTTGAAATTGAAGTCGCAATCTCTATTCTCTATTATTATATTATAAATGCGTAAGTGAGTTTGTTTGTTTGTTACGCTTTCACGCTAAAACCGCTGAACGGATTTGGATGAAATTTGGCACACGGGTGACCATGACCTGGATTAGAATATAGGATATTTTTTAGAAATTTGGCACACGGGCGTCCATGACCTGGATTAGAATATAGGATATTTTTTATCCCGGTAGTATATTCCCGTGGGATTCCCGACCACCACGCGGGCGAAGCCGCGAGCAAGAGCTAGTTTTTTTTATCAATCGCAAGTAAATACGATGTCGACTATGCTGCCAATGTCTAAAGTGAGTTGGTAAAACGAGCGACAATTAATGTTAAAACAAAAATAAAATAAATAAGTGTCAAAAATAAATTAGATGTATTTTTGAATGATTGAGACTGAGTTTAGAATGCAAAAAATGCTTTCTTAAAAATACGAGAATCGCCCTTCTGATGGCATACACTTCAGTGTATTTTTAAAGTTGCAGTGAGTATTTCAAAGAGATCTTATCAGTACATTTCCATAGTAAGCATCTGTAATTACCTATTGCAATAAAAGATTATAATAGTCCTGTAAGGGTTGGATGGAACACAATATAAGTTTTATTTTATTTTCATCTCTTTTTACCCGACTGCCCCAGAAGGAGGGTAATGTTTTTCGAGAGTATGTATGTATGTATGTCTATTTTTTGGCACGCTCTGTAGCCTGAACGGCTTGATGGATTTTAACATATGAGGTGTCGTTAAATTCGTCTTAATTGTGAGTGTGTTAGGCTATATAATATTTATATATTACATCTGGAAATATAAAAAAAGGGAGGGGAATGATTTTTTATAAACAAATTGCAAATGAATACTAGTAATGAGTCAATTCCAAATATATATTAATAAAACTAAAAAGATTGAAATAAAATAAATATTAAAAGTAAACAAAAAAACCCGACTGCAAAAACACATAACTGAACTGAGAATGTTCTTAGCAAGGAAATCAATGATTATTTTATTCAAGAAAATCTATTAAGCCGTTATGAGATTATCAGCGCTTTTCTAGTTTATGAATGTATGTGAGCATCTTTCACAGGTCTGATCGAGTCGAAAGGTATACTGTTACTTTTATTATACAGGGTTATTGGTAAAACACCAACAACCTCTTACGGGTCCATCGTACTCATCATTATGAACAACCTTTACAATGGGACCAAAACTGAAATCGCAAAAAAAAATCAGCTGTTCAGTACATTTTGACGAATTATGCTAACATAAATGTACTAAACAGCTGATTTTTTTTTTTGCGATTTCAGGTTTGGTCCCATAATAAAAGTTGTTCATAATGATGAGTACAATGACCTCTTAAGAGGTTGTTGATGTTTTACCAATAACCCCGTATTAGAATAACGTAGTAACTTGGCTGTACCTGATGCTGCAGCATTACCTGGAATTTGCAGGATACCCAACTCCCTCACCAACTTACAGCAGAGGTATCGTGTTTGGGCTCATTGGAATGGTCTCAATAAACAGGCAATAGATAGATGGTAATCAGGGTCTGATGATAGAGTAGCAAAAGTAAATGAGGGTAAATTGGTGTCGGGGGTTTTTTAAATTTAACATTTACGACTCGAGAGAACGATTTCATTGGTTCTTTCTTCGTGGATTTTGTATTCTAATATCATTATTTTCACGCTCGTTTTCTTGAGTCTATTCGAGTACGGAAACTAAAATGAGAGTGGATTTTTCAGTTTCCTTGTGAATAATGTAACAGCGGCCTTCTTCAAATTTCAATGGCTTTCAAATTTAATATTAAGTTTAGTATTTTCATGTTTATCGCAAATAAAAGTATTTTCTTACTTTCTTTATATACATAGGGTGTTTTGTTATGTGTATATGTATATAGGGTGACTGGTAATTAGTGATCGATACTTAAACATCATGATAGCAGACAACTTTCCAACCAACCAGACCGGATGACCGGACCAAACCTGAATTCGCGAAAAAAAAAATCAGCTATCCCATACATTCATGTTCGCATAACTCGTCAAAATGTAGGCAAGAGCTGATTTTTTTCGCGATTTCAGGTTTGGTCCAATAGTAAAAGTATCGGTCACTTAATTACCAGTCACCCTACACATTTATTTGGTTCTCAATTTATGGAAACAACAGCAGCATAGTGAATATTGCTCAGAGCTGGGATTCAACAGAGTCCAATCCTGATTCCTGACTGCTTGATTGTTTATAATTTTCGCAAAATCGAGTTGAAATTGTGCAATTACAATAACCACCATATTCGCTTCTAAACAAAATATCGTTTACTTTCGTCAACTCTTCACACGAACAAGATGCATCCCACAAAAACTTTATAAATTCCTTGCAAATATTCATTTTTTCTGTGCCATACTTCAAAGAACAAATTGCTACCTGATAATGGTTAACTTAATGGTCGCAACCAACTTGGTCGTAGTTTACTTGGTACACTTGGTGCCAAGATAAGTGCACCCTATTCCGGCCACTAAGTACGGAAGTATGGGTGGGCTGGTGGGCTATTAACGCGGCGGTGGATTAACACACTCGTGGTGAATATTTTAATTTAATTAGCGCGAAGGTGCGTTTAGGGGAATTAATTGCAAGTGCGGTTTCAGTGCCAAATAATACATACAATTTGTACTACGAAAGGTGTTTGTACTAGGAACTTTACAAGTAGCTTTAATAAGATTTTTTACCCGACTGCGCTGTAGGAAATCAGGTTACGGTCGTGAATTAAAAACATAGACTTTGAATTTAACGTTCTTTATATTTTGTTTAACGTTACACAGGGAAGGTTTATGTCTGTCTCCTAGCACAGATAGAGAAAAGGAACGAACTGACAGCAGCCGTTGGTTTTATTAAATTATTTAGTGACAGTGTTGCTATTATTCAAAAGTAAGAATCGATTATTTTTTGCATATTTAAATCGACATGCGCGGGGGCAAAGTCAGGGTTATGTTTTTCATGCGTAACTTTGTACCTTTGTATGTGGGATTATTTATACCGAAGAATTGAATCGAAGTATCCTAACGGCTGGGTCGATTTAATACATTTAATAAGGTGTCTATTGACGTCCAGGTTGCGCGATAGTTATAAAGCCCGGTTTCCACCGCGAGCGGAGCGGACACATTAAGGACTCAGTTTAACTAGCAAAAGTATACTGCATACATGTGTTTCCACCAACAAAGAGTCGAGCGAAAATGACTCAGCGGGCAAAAAGAGTAAAAATGAGCTCGCGGTGGTTTGCGGTGGGAATCAGACGACTAAACTCTTTCTTGATGGAAACACAAACCTATTTCATGAAAACGAAGTCCGCTCCGCTTAGCCATTTCCGGCTCATTACTATTTCGCGGTGGAAACCGGGCTTAAGCTAGGTTTTGGATTTATAAAACCAAAATGGCGGATTTTAGACGTCAATAACTAATTAGTTTTAGTGGCATGACCATGTGGGCTATCAAAATAAAGTGCTTGAGGAGACGATTATAAATATAACACTTCTAAAAAGTTGATAATAAAAAAAGAAAAGTGAGTTTGTTTTAAACTTCTTAGTCTTAGTCGGGTTTTACCCATGTAATAGAAAAACAAGTGGAAGTGCCCATGCAGCTATCCGGCACCTTTCACAATTATGTGGAAAGAATGTAAAATAATAACAACCTTCGACTGTTGTAATAAGTCTTAATTTTGTATGAATAACAAATAAGCTTTTCGTCAAAGTTGAATTTGTTGTTCATACAAAATTAAGACTTATTACAACTGGCGAAAGTTGTTAGTATTTTGCATATTTTTCCGCATAATTGTGAAACGTGCCGGATAGCTCCACCACCATTGTCACCGTTCGTTTAGTAGTTATATCTGTGTGTATAATGTCTCACTTATGGCTGAAGATGTGCCGTCTAACCTCAGTAATGAGAATGAATCGCATCGAGAAAAAAAGATTGATTTATTTTTCGCTCGTGGAAGATTGATTACAAAGTCCCGATTAATTCTCGACAAGACAGATCAAGGTAGCAACGTTTGGTTCAAAGACAATCTTCCTATTTCTTGAAAATATACGTTTTTCTACGAATAACCCGTGTAAATAAAGATTCCTTCAAACAGGCGCGACGGCGTAACTTCTATTCCTAGTTCAATTTATGTGATAGCACGATCTTACACACAGACTGCCGTATGCCGTGATGCGACGTGATATGTCGCGTTAGACGTGTCTGTGGCCTTAAGAAAGGGATTACTCATCTGATTACTGTTTCTTGAATCACGTGGGTTTTCAAGCACTACCTACTGATATTTAACGTATAGGCAATTGTCTGGCTAGTTTGAGAAGATAAGAAAACTGGAAAATCGTGCAGAAACTAACCACAGATAAAACAAACCCATAAAATGAATGGGTTTAGTGAACAAAGAACATTCGTAGTTCCTTGTTCATTCCCATTCGATTATCACAGCCATTTGTGCTCCCAAACTACTGTTTAATGGTTTAAGTGGAAGAACGATGTTGATTGTTTTGACAACGTGATTTACAATGACCGGGTGATAGATGGTGAACTATTTTGAGCTACTTGTTTACTAATACGTTTGGCTGGGCAGCAACCGTGTAAACTTTTGTGGATAATGATGACGGAAAAGACGATTTGTTTTGGAATATGGTGCTAATTATTTTTCAATTGCTTGCGATATAATAATCTGATAGGTTTAGAGCCACATGACAAAAAAGATGGACTAGCTTCTTCCAGCCTGCTAAGAACCTAATCTACGGCCACACATGAGTGGTTATTACGACATTATTATGTGGTTTTGGACAATTATGATTTTAAAGGCGTCGCCAAACATAATCCATTTAATATATATCATTACACAATAGACCACGACATTATTAATGTCATCAAAATCGATCACTTTGTACCAGGCAAACAGAGGCTGTAAGGAGCTTCTTATAGACATATTCGCGGTGTATTCGCGTCGATAAATCAGGCTGTGCCACTGTGCCAACATCGCTCACTCATTATAAAAGCGATCAAGGTTGTAAGGAGAAAGGCCTGGATTTTTATTTAAAAAGTGTATAGATATCCCTCGTTTCGCGAGGATCATGATGGATTAGGTAGTAACCATTGGATTAATAATTTTGAGTTCATCATTCATCTTCAGAGTTTGTAATCATGCAATGTCAGCTATTCTTTGCCTTGCTTCTCTAGGAATTATGAGGTCCTGGTACTACGGTTAGGGTTTTCTTTCTTCTTAGCGGCAGTGTTTAGAATAATAAAGATAAACGGTTAAGAGTAGAAATAAGTCTTTCAGTTGAATGATGATGAAATTAAAAATCTTTATTGGCAAAACCACATACTATTTGAAGGATGATGAGGCGTGACTGACCATCAATCAATGGTTTCCATCGACGTCGTCAACGTTTCAAGAAATCTTTTTATACATGTAATTTATTTAAAGCCACCTTTTTATGAGCGCTAGCTGCCAATGAATTCAATGGACTGACTAAGGAAAAAGCTTAACTGCCCAACGATTAAGGATACGGACTCGCCCAGTTGCACTATTGACGCAGGTATTGAAAAGAAGTAATAAAATTATTATGTTCGACCTACATTGTCACTAATATTTTCAACAACATATCATAGAAACTATCACAAAGTCGTATCCTAACGATCGCGTCGAAACAATCGACGACCAGCAAAGATTATTTCCAACGTAATCGGTATACAACGCGTCCTAATGTTGGGTACCCTTGTCCCCTAACATTTACGACTTTTCGCCTCATGTAACTAACGCGTCTTCATTAGAACATAGTTGACAAGTCCGTACTCGAAGCTGTGACGTAATTGCGATTTGAGAATGTAGGATACTTTGAGTATTTCAATAGTATGTTGATGCGGGTTGAACTGTGCCATGAAGTCCAGTGAGTATATTGAGGTCAAACAATATATTTGTGCTATCTCCTCTTCTGCAGCTCGTAATGATAATCTTTGCTCAAGAATGATTTCTCCTATCCTCCCCACATTACTTCCCATCTTGACTTACATTTTTAATTTCTCCTTGTTCTCTTGTACTGTTCCGGTGGCCTGGAAATAAGCCCATATCATCCCCTTACCCAAAAAAGCTCAGCCAGTGTCACCGATCGCTATCCTTTCAATTTATATCCTCCTCTCTCTAACTTCTCTTGAGGACATTACTCATCAGAATCTTTCTGACTTTCTACCTACGAATGACCTACTTAGTCTCTTAAATCTGGTTTTCGACCTGTACTCTAATTGCGTAATACACTATCAATCTAAATCGGTTTCATTTTGACAGTTCAACAACATTCACTGCGTTATTTACGTTGTTGAGCAGACAAAATTTTCGAATATATGAAGCAATGGATTAGGAATTTGCTTCAAAATGATTCAGCTTCCCATTGATAGTTGTTACGCAATTAAGGCAATTCTGGCTTCATTTTAACAGTTCAACAACATTCATTGCGTTATTTGTGTTGTCGAGCAGACAAATTTTTCGAACTTATGTAGCAATGAATTAACAAATTGCTTCAAAATGATTCAGATTCCGATTGCATGTGTGTTACGCAATTAGGGTGCTGGTCATAGCACAATAACGGCTCTTTTGTAGTTTACTGATCGAGTTCTTCTCGACCAGTCGTATTCTGATCGGTGCTCTCTTATCGCAAGTGTGCTTCAGGGTGGCGTTCTCTCTCCTCTGCTCCTCGTTTCTATTTTTAACCGCCTTCAAAAAAGGAGGTTCTGTATTTGACACGTATGTATGTTTGTATGTCCGCGATTTTCTCAAAAACTAACGAATTTTGATGATTTTTTCTCTAGCGTGATCTACATACTTTCAGGACGGTTTTAATGTATAGTACATTAGGTAATTAAACTTATGCACGAAGTTATATGCATAAATGTACTGTATCTCCGGCATTTCACCGCGGATTTTGATGTTTCTTCTTTACGTTCGGCTTGCGCTTATGTAATTTTACATTCAACTAAAAATGAAAAGTAAAATGTACTTTAAAAAAGGTTCAAACCGACTTCATAAACCTAAAACGAATAAAATAAATTTCATAAAAAACTTAACAGCTTCTGAAGTCCGTGTCTTCAATTGTTCAGTGAACCTTGGCTTGGCACCGACTTCAGAAGCTGTTAAGTTGTTTATGAAAGTTTGTTTTTATTCGTCTTGGATTTTTGAAGTCGTTTTTACTTTATTAAAAGTAAATTTATCATTAACTCCGTCACCAGAGCCATCTCTTCCTACTTCCAACCCTATGCCGACGATCTGAAGCATTACAGCCATTTTGTGCCATGAACTGACTGATGACATGAACCTGGATCTTGGTCCTTTGGTTGGACTGCAGTTCAACCCTAGGAAATCCCAGTCCATGATAATCGGCGTCAGGTATATGCGGAATAGGCTTGATGTTGCGTCGCTGTCTCCACTCTGTCTATTTGGAGTTCAGCACCCTAATTGCGTAACACAATATCAATCGGAATTTGAAATTTCCAAATTGCTAATCCATTGCTTCATATGTTCGAAAAATTTGTCTGTCTCTTGTCTCTGTCCTTTTTTTCTGTCAAAATGAAACCAATTCCGATTGATAGTGTGTTACGCAATTGCCCCGCAGAATTAATATACAAATACGGTTAAAAATCTGGGGGTCACCATGCGCTCCGACTTATCGTGCCTATTATACACGTATAGGTAGGCAATAGAATTGAACCCCTTTTTTGGTGATATCACTATGTCCCGTATTTATTGATTCCCGATGTCATAATTTTCTTCAAATGTTTCGTGTCGTCTTCACTTCTATTTTACCTGGGTCGACCAAATGTAGCATCTTATAAAACAAACTTTTTAATTGTTTACGCATTACTCGTACCAAACTTTATGAACAAGTTACTATGGACAGTCCTCGGTGTTCCGAAGTCTCGAACAATGTCGTTCGTATAATGAGGGCTGCAGAAGTTCAGGTCTATTGTGATCTAACAGCAAGTTTGTGGCACCAAACTGCGGCCTCCGTGATGAGGGAAATTCATTTCGCAACTGTCTTTTGTCTAGTTCGTGTATTGTGAAGGACGCTTTGTACCTGTTCGATATTATGTTCTTGTGGCGTTATGCTAGCCTGGTAGTTGTTACCTTTGTTCACTTTCCATTTGTTTTCGACCGTTGAATGTATACCATGTATGGCCTATTCCGATAATGGAAAAGTTGAATGAAATGTCCCTTTTGTTTTCAAAAGGAAACAATTCGAAAGACTGAGTGGCCCTATACGGATTGGTAAGGTGGACTACCCTTTTGTTGATACTACCTCCTTATCCAGACAGACACCATTTTTATCATAATGAATGTTCCTAAATCTTTGATGTATTGTGTGTGAGATTAAAAAAAAAAACACATTGTCTTTGATCTTGTCGATGTTTGAAGACTCAAATGACAGATTGGCAATTTGCCAACGCAGGGTTCCGGGCTCGAATCCCGATTCGGAAAAGCTGTACTTATGTTCCAAAACGGAACGCGAGGGCTCGTGATTATTACCACAACAGTATTTTAATGGGTTATTTGTTCACTTATGACCGTTTTAATGTGCGTGGACTCACGCAGCCATATTTCATGGTTTTCATCAATTCGTGGCGCCTTGCACAAATTGATCACAGCTCTTTCGATATCATAATTTCCTGTGACAAACATTACGTTAGATTGTTGCAACATTTTTCACTATTCCGAAATTAACTTTTAAGGTGCATCTACACCCCAAGACAAACAAGTTAAATTTTAAATTAAAAAAAAAAACCGACACAAATTTACCCTCATTTAACTTTAAAAACCTATACATTGAGACCATTCCAACGAGCCCTAACACGATATCTCTGCAGTAAGTTGGTGAGGAAGTTGGTGCAGTTCAATGTGTTATTCTAATATCACAAATAATAAAATAATAATAAATTTCGACTTAAACAGACCTGTGGCAGATGCTCGCATCCATTTATAATCTAGAAAAGAGCTGATAATCTGCAAACGGCTGAATAGATTTTCTTGAATCATATCTAAGAACACTTTTTATCAAGTCACCTTTCAAAGAAAACAAAAATCTAAACTGCGTCATTCATTTGGGAGTTACGATGCCACAGACAGATACACAGACACACAGATACCCACGTTAAACTTATAGCACTCCTCTGTTTCCGTCAGGGGTTAAAAAAAAGCATAGGCTTCAAAGCTCTGGTCAAACTGAAGCGAATCCCGCGCAGGATTATTATTATTATTATGAACCTGTTACGTCACACTGCAGGGCAAAGGGCTCCCTTCCGTCTTTCCATTTTTTCCTGTCTCTTACAACATCTTGCCGATAGGCGTCCAATTCGTCACGCCATCTCTTTCTGGGCCTGGGTCGCCAATTCCTGTTATTCGGAATCCAGTCGGTGGCTACTTTAGCCCAATTCTGTTGCGACATGCGGCAGATGTGGCCTGCTGAACTCCACTTTTAGTTTGGCGGCTGTGTTACCCACTTCTGCGATTTGGTTTTGAAACGAAGTATACTGTTCCGAATGCGGTCTGTGACTTTGACTCCAAGAATACTTCGTTACATTGCTCGCTGGCAGACCCCGAGTGATGACTTTTGACGTTTCGTTAACGACCACGTTTGCGCTCCGTAGGTGAGGATGGGAAGGATGCACATGTCCATGAGTTTTCTTTTTAGGAAAAGTGGAAGTGATCCTTTCATTAGGTGTTTCATGGGCCAATAATTCTTCCAGGTGTTTTCGGTGCGTCGAGCAACCTTTTCATCTTGCCTCGCCTGGAAAGAGACTATTAGGCCGAGGTATATGTACTCATGGACATATTCAACCTCCACACCACCAATGTCCACTTCGGAAATCGCGAAAACAAAATGAGCTCATTTTGTTTTCTCCCTACATTTTGACGAGTTATGCGAATATGAATGTACTAGCTGTTGCCCGCGACTTCGTCTGCGAATCAACAAACAAACAAACACTATACATTTATAATATTAGTTAGGATAGTTATAGTTAGGAAGATGAAAAACCAGTCTATCGACACTATAGACTCACAAAATGTATTAGGTACTTAAGTAAAAAAAAAAAAACTCTTAACACACTACTAAAGTTTCTATAATAATATAGTTAAATCATGATTCGAAAGATACGTGGCGCCATTTATTATCATAAGAACGTTATTGTTGTTTTCCTCGGGAACAGTACCTTTTTTCGGGATGAAAGGTACCTTATGTCCGTGTCTCTACACCTGACAATGTATATGCATAATTTCAGGATGACCGGTTCAGTGGTTTAGGTGTGAAAAGGTAACAAACAAACAAACAAACTTACTTTCGAATTTATAATATTAGGATAGTTAGGATGAGACAGCTGATTTTTTTTGCGTATTCAGGTTTGTCCCATAGTAAAAGTTGTTTCTTATCATGAGTACAATCATGTGTTTAAGTGTCGATCACTAATTACCAGTCACCCTATATACTTAGATAAAGAAAGAATATACATAAAGACTTGCACAGCTGCTTCCGCAAAACTTTTTGTTCAAGTTGTAGTAATTACTACGTAAGTTGCAACTTTCTGCACTGTTTTTATATCATGTGAAAACGTATGTACTAAATGATGCTGGTGTATTGAAAAACGCGTATTTTTTTATAGTTAGTTCATTATAATTGATCACTAAGTCTTTGGCCACGTGCGGCATAAATATACGATATCATATCATATCGTTGAAGTGTTCTGGAGTGGAGACCGCGGATTGGCAATAGTAGGATGTCCTCAGGCTAGATGGAGCGACGATCTTGAGAGGGTGGTTAGTAGCAGTAGAATGAGAGTTGCCGAGAATCGAGCTGAATGGCGTGGGCCTATCTCCAGCAGTGCACTGCTGCAGGCTGATGAAGGTGATGCTATACAAGCAAAACTGCCCTAGTTAGTCTTGAGTTCCTCGGACCTTTTACATATTTAGTACAGGGTGGTAAACATCCCCCCCGGTAGGTTCTCGCATTATCGAGGCGGGGTAGCTCATCGCTTCACCCACGGTGAAGCGAAGAGGAACCCGAGGAGTGTCCGCTCGTCAGGGTTTTCCCCAGAAGCCGACGACGTAGCAGCCAACAAGTAGGTTGCGGTGCCGCTTGGGCGACATCGCAAATAAGGTGGGCCGCGATGTCGTATAGGAGGCATCGCGGCTGAGGGTTGGCGGCCACGGCGAGAGAGGAGTGTCGGTATTGCGGTGCGACGCTTTCCCTACCTTCCGCGGCCACCGTCTGATGGTGGGGCCGCAGGGGAGGAGGAGTGTCGGTATTTCGTTGGCCGCTCTCCCTATCCTCTGCGGCCGAAAAGTGGTAGGTGGCCGGGCCACTGACCTGACCAGTCGCAGGGGGACCAAGGGTGCCTAAACACGGGGTCGTCTAGAGCCCATGTGGTGGTTTGGTCCCTGGGGTGGTCACTACGTGCAATGTGTTCTGGTGCGCCAGTGATGGGGGTTACTCCGCAGAGGAGGGTCTGGTAGCGGACAGCCGTGACGAGTATGCGGTAAGTGCTAATGCGTGCCCGTGTTCTCGCCACAAGCGGCAGAGGAGGACACCGTAAGTTTTAGTGGGTTGGAGTCACACATAAGTGCAGTATGCATGAACATATTTCTTCACGCAAATAAAAAAAGGTAGTAAACACACAATCCCACTTATGATCAACAAAAGGTACATTACCCTTTCTGAAACAATGCTATATAAGTAGGTACATGAAGAGCTAGGTTGATATTAATCGAACTTGAGTTCAATGTTCACGAGAATTGTGAAAAATCAACTATCTTTTACATTAAAGTCTTAATAATGTTTTTAAACGCGATTGCCTGCACCAAATTCCACTGTATTGCCATTTTAGATTCTTTAATATTCATAAAAACACGACTTGACTTCGAGAGCACACTAAAAAGACTCTGAACTGATATTATTTTATATACTTGGCACGTTATTTGCTACACCTACTACAGGCTAAATTGAACTCTAGTGCTATGATGATACAGTCGATATGGAGTGTAGTTTTAAACTTGGTTTTATCAGGCAAGTTTGCCTCGAGCTAATAGTTTTCCAACTAGCATCCGTGTTCGGAGATGATATCGTATATCGAGATAGTGGGGAATTGAATTGACTTTACGCTTTGCGGGTAGTTGAAAGAAAGGAATATTGTGGAGAAGTTAACCATACAGTTCAGAGTTAAAAGCAGCTTTGTGTAGAAGAGGAGTTTTAGATAGATTAGAACAAGGTTTTGTGTCAGCAGATATTGGATTTAAACGACAATAGTGCAATGGAATTGACTGTGGTGTCTTGAGACGTTGTGATTCATTTGTTTCCGCTCTATCATTCGTGGTGACCTGCGTCTGCTTTATCAGTACCTTCTAGTAGTCTGGTAGTCATCTGACCGAAATACCAGGACATGAGAAATGGAAGGATATAGTGACTATAAGCTCAATACATATCATAGGAGGAATGACATCGGGGCTTGTATTGAAAACCCGTCAAGATTGTGATAAATTGGCCTTCCAAACTTTATCTGTATTTGAGGATTCGTGCGTTGTTTTGAAGATGACCTAACAGGCCTATGACCCCAAGTTCTCCGACAACCTATATTTTATTTTCTAATCAAATCCACCAAAAAACTAACCTCCTTATTCATAAAAAAAAACTAAAACGCTTTATAAACTTATTTTATTTAAGTTGTGTTATCAATGCTACCGAAAATTGTGCGGAAAGTGTCACTTTTTCGCACTAGTGCTTTTTGCTTTTCAGTTGTTTTTTTTATTATTTTTAACTCAGTCGTCAGCTCAGTTTATATTATTTGAGAAAAGTTTTACAAATTAGTCAAGTACAGATTATCATTCTTAAATAATACAATAAAAGTAATAATACTTCATTAAACGCGTTCTTAACTCTAGATTTAGATTTTGATCAATAAGTTAATTTTAAATATTTATTAATTATTTTGACTGAACGTATTGCTCGTGCCTTTTTGCGACATGACGTGGCAGCTATTTGGCGCTGTGTAAATATGTTTAGTCCGTCATTTTACTAATTTCTTGCTTAGTTCGGAGTCAATCTGTGGAAATCTGCTAAAAATGTCGAGTTCAAGTGACGAATCCATTAATTTAACCCCGGAAAAAGTTTTTCAAGAAGCACAAAACGCTAACAATAGCCTCTTACCGGCTCAAAAGAAAAATACTTTTCAATATATATTTTTTTATTTCCTCGCACAGTGTATAATAAAACGTTGTATGATACACGTGCGTAAGACGATTTCAGACTCGTGTCGACTTATAAAAATGCCACTCGTTGGAAATCACCTACTTTCTGCACTTGTAGCATAAATACATATTTTAACTAAAATAGGTTTATAAAGCGTTTTAGTTTTTTTATGAATAAGGGGGGTAAATCTTTGGCCATAAACTTTTTAAAGGATAAAAAAACAATTCTGGTATATCCAACAGCTGGTCTGTACCAGGACATCAGAAGCGTAAAGCACTACGTTGTGTTGACTGTGAGGAATGGCCTCGCTGCTTGTATTGAAAGCCTGTCAACCCGTCAAGTGCTTGATGAATAGCTCTAAAGTTCCTCTACAAGTGAAGCTGTATGGCCTTGGTGGCCAATGTACCGACATTTTATTTAGTAATTTTGTTAGTGCCTATTGGATACCTACAATTTTGAAATCATGATTTGTGGTAGTTTGGTATTTTCTACTGCTTGATAAATAAACCAATTTGTTTTTAATTTTTTCAATTCCACCCATATAATACCTACGTGTCCGAAGACAGCAAAATGTAGCAGAATTAATCGTTAAACAAAATGCAACAGCAAAACGCAGCAATGACAATGGGCGATTTGGCATAACACAAAATATTGCAACAATAAGTTGTAACATAGGCCATCAAATTGGAGTTGGTTGTTACCAGGATATCAGAAACGTTAGTAAATTGCAGTTCGCCAGTCGATTGTGATAGAATGACTGACTTATAAACCTTATGGCTTCGTGCATACCTACAAAAAATCGGGTACTCAACATTCCCGTCTTTCGTAGGTTTATTACTGTGAGTGCAGTAGAGAGAGCAAGCAACCGTTTGACAGTACATCTACCAATCATCTACCACAAAACTCAGCACTCAACATGGCGACCGCTCACGCATAGATATGATTTTGACGTCACACACGAGTGTTGTCAAGTTTAGTCCTTGACAAACATTTAGATGTCTCTCTTTTCATACGTAGCTCTTGATTAGTTAAAAAGAAACAAAGCGCTTTTTGACATGTCTGTGTCGATATGACAGATATTTGTATAACTGTATAACTACTCTTCCTGTAGTAGAATATGGCATCTCCATGTTTTCCTATCTCAATGGATAGAATAGCCTCGCTTATTCTGACAGCTTATCTTTTGCCACGTGATGAATCGCTCGAAACATGAGATTTCACCATTTTACTAAAAGGGGATGTTTTCAATTGGATTTATAGTACAATCTCGGTAATCAGTCACTTCAATACATCGGCACGTCCAGTAATCCGGTACAGTATTAGTTCGCTTTTTTGTATTGCTAGGTCTGTTTCCCTGTGGGCGATAGCCGTAAACCCAAGATTGATTTAAATTGATTTTCGCTGATATTCATACGCTTAATCTATACAGGAGAGTATTTCAAATTTCATTATTCGGAAAAAGAACATTGTAAAAAAAATGTGTCTGTATTTTTACGAAAAGGTGGCCTATCGAGGGTTAAGAATCAATAGTGTCTATCTCAGTTTAAAGGTAGATTATAACCATATTATAACTCAATATGATTATAATTCCATATCGGCCAGGATGTCGCTTAATACAATATATTTGTAATCACGTTCTCGAAAACGGCTCTAATGATTTCTATGAAAGGTGCAATATAGAGGTTTCCGGGACGAAAAATCGATCTACTAGCTAGGCTCTAGCTTATTTTAATCAGAGCAGAGCTCGCGCGCCCAGGTACTACAAGTAATAAGAAAAAACATAATAGTTTGAATTTAGGTGAGAAGATGGAAATTTTAAAGAGTAGTAAAAGGCGAAAATTTTGCATTATTTGTCCATATTCGACTAATCCGAATTTTCCATTAATCTGGCACCTTTGTGTCTGAATTAGTGCCGGATTAGCGAGATGGTTATAAAATTAGTCTGGAAATTCAAGATACATTCTGTAGGTACTTACCTATTTGAAAACAATTTCAAATTATTTATCGAGGTGGTGCTCAAAGCTGTTTTGTAAATACTTATCTAAATAATCTGAGCACAAGTTTCCTTCCTTTCCTCCTTTGTCATCGATGACCAAGTATCACTCGAGATCAGAGTGATACTTCATTCAAGTTTCAACCTAATAACTGTTGCTTCAGTTCAGCCTCTAACTAGATTCCCGCCGTCTGGGCTGCTATGATTTATTTTTTTTTTTGGACGGACATAGACATACAATTGTTTGAATGGTATAAGTAATTAAGCTAAAATCCTGATTAAACACATGGTTGAAAGAAAAAGGAAACAGAAAGGAAATATGTTTATTTTGCACAAACCACACACAAAAAAAAAAGATTCTTATTTCCTACTTACAAAATCAATCAATTTAACTACATCTTTATATTGATGCCCGGATACATTCTAGCTCTCTCTACTGACGATCTCATCACCCTGTAGGTATTATTAAATCCAATCACAGTTATAAAATATATAGGGTGTTCTCAAACCGTTTGACAGCAAACAGCCTATAATTTTCATCAACTAATTTGATCGTTACAATCAAACTACCCCCATCGGTTGGTTATTATGTCTGATCGAGTTATTTGCAATGACGTCATCAACCGCACAGCTGATTGGCTGCCATGTAATCATGTCAGTCATTATTGCTTGAATGATGTGTCGTGTATTGACGGGTAGTGTTTGCTGTCGCTTTAGGACCAATTTGCAATTGTTGGCCGTTTGGCTGTAGTAACCCGATTGCGGACTTAAATTATTTTGTTACTGTTTTTTTTCTATTTAGTTACTATGCTTTATTAATATAATAGCGGGTATATTTGCTCAAGACGGCGAATTGTTGTAATGTTGTGATCTGTCACAAAAGAGTTTCGTATTGAATTCGGCTTTTCTCGGGGCAGACATACATTTAAGCCGGCCAGGCTGAACTGATCTAGTAAACAAAAATGTTGTGATTTTATTGGCCCAGCTATCTTATATATATCTTTAAAAAAAATTGTCCCATCTCAACCATAATAATACCCCCTAGCGCGTCCCAACCACGTTCAAAATTAACGTCGTCCACTTTAATAAATTAATAAGTGCAAAAAAAAAAAACAAAGTACAGTAGAATACATAAATTACTAACACAAACCTGTTATACAAGGGCCACAACTGGCATAGTACTTAACGATAGGTATTCCTAAGTCTTTTTAATTAAATTCCTTTGTTCATAATCCTCAGCTTTGCGCAAACTCTTACATTAATTCTGTCCTCATTTGTTTTAGGTTGTGGTTTTGAGAGCAACGTTTTGATTGGTCGTTTTAATTTTATGTTTTATGGCTTGTATGAGCTGTTATTGTTTATGAAGTAGGTTAAGTGTGTTCTGTTTCTTTTAATGATATTGTTTTACAGCTTGACCAGCTTGTGGTTACACCTGCTTTCAGTTCAAGGTCTTCTCAAATTAACTGCTGTTTTTATCAAGTGTAACAACATCTTTCCTCTCGCTTTCCTGCAATCTGTGGGAGTTATTTCGTGAAAAGGGGACGGAAGTGTGTAACAGGAAGCCGGGGAAGCGCGCGCTATTTGATGTATTCAATGAGCGCGCGCGGTGCTAGAATTGGCCGTCAGATGGTACTAACCCTAACTGATGTCAGATTAAAAGTACTCTGTGGATGTTACACGTCATATGAGACTACTGTAAGATTCGCTCGTTTTTTTACGTTCTTTTGTTATTAATGCGCAAAAAAAACCTCATCGAATCCTTAACCTCCATACTCCAATCTCTTGTTTGAATGTACCATATGCAGGTACGGCTTTAATGAGGAAAACCTTTTTTGTATGGCCCAAAGAATATTTAATAAGTTACCTTGCTCAATAAAAAGTCTAAATTTAGAAAATTTCAAGTGTAAATTACGTACCATATTAATACAGAAATAATAATAATATCATTATATCATATCATTGGGGGCGATTGCCGCAGGATCAGATAAACAATCTTATAAATTCAATGGAAAATCGTTGTGGAAAAGTTTTAAACAGCAGAGGCGGTCACACCTTGTATTAAACACCAAAAAAAATATCGTTATTTAATTTTGTAAAACATGAAAGTTCAATTTCGTTTTAGCTTTATTTCATACTACGTATGTTACGGTACACTTATTGTTAATTATTGTGATTAAATGAACAATTGTATGAAGGATTTTGTTGCCTTAGTCACTAATGTATCTAAAAATGCTTAGTTATTATTTATAAAAGAAATATAATTACTATGGTAAAAATCGTTCAAAAGTTCAAAACCCTACATGTTGCTAAGACTTTTTTGGTGTGTGTACATTAAAAACAAAATACATACAGACGAACATAGAACTGCCTCCTTTTATGAAGTTGGTTAATTACAGTATAGATAAAGCCTTATACCTAACAAATTATTCGCCATATATAATCCCACTAAACGTTGGTCGACCACTTGACTGGATCTACTTCCCTTCCCTTTGATATCATCTAAACCCTTCGTTAATTTTTCATCTCTAAGTAATTCAATTTAGCTTTGAAAAACGGATTACCAAGTATAAAGTAACTGTTTTCCTTTTTTTTTTAAGAAAAAATCTAATAATAATTTAACTCATTCTCTAAAAACTTATTAACCATCTAATGATGAACACTTTTTAGGGTTCCGTACCTCAAAAAGAAAAAACGGAACCCTTATAGGATTACTCGTGTGTCTGTCTGTCCGTCTGTCACAGCCAATTTGCTCCTAATCTAATGAACCAATATTTTTTTTAAATAATGGAACCACTTTTTAACTATCTGGCCTTTTCTCACAGTTGGTCGCAATTACTTGGTTCTTTAGTATTTTTAAGGTTTGAGATTTATAAAAAGAGGTGCAATCATTATATTAAAGTTCAATAATATTTTTAATAGTGCAAAATTGAAATTATTAGAGGTTCGATTAAATACATGGTTTTTTAACGAAAGAAGTGTGTTTCTTTTCTAATAATTACGAGTCGTAAAAGCTATAATTTTGATGTAACGAATGACTGAAAATTACTAATTAAATAAGTATAGGTTAGACCTTTAAAAAAACATAAAAATATGCAAGGAAAACATTAAAAAAGAATCTCAGCAGTTTTATATTATGATGAAAGTTAAAATGAAATAAAATATTAATAAACATCAATTTGTGCGAGGTCTGAACACTTTTAATATTTACATAGAAAAGAAGTCGTGTCGGGCTGGCGAATAGAAGTAGGTATTTTCTTTATCAAAGCTCTCCGCAATAACTTTTAATAAACGACGAAGCTATTTGATTTTCGCGTTGTTTTTAGGGTTCCGTACCAAAATGGTAAAAAGGAACCCTTATGGTGCGACTCAGTCTATCTGTCGGTCCGTCTGTCACAGCTGGATATCTCAAGAACTACTAATGCTATCAATTTGAATGGAATAGTTTTAGATGACGTTTGCCCAACTATTTTACAAATAAGAAAGAAATATTTTTTTTTCATTGATTTAATTTTGATTTAATTGCGATTTGATTTTAATTTAAATTTAATTTTGATTTTAATTTTGACTGATTTTTGTTTTTAATTTTAATTTAATTTTGATTTAATTGATTTGATTTTGATTTAAATTTAATTGAATTTTTACTGTGGTTCTGATTCAAATTTGAATTTTATTTGTAATTCTAATGTTGATTTTGATTTTAACACTAACATAGCGTGTAAGTTCTAGTACTAATACAATATGGACGATTTCCGAAATAAAAATGATTGATTGATTGAATCGGGCATGAAAGGGGGTCTTAAAAATTTGAAGAGCTAGGGCATGTGAGGTACTTATCATATAAAAGAGCGCTGTTTGCAAATTTTCAAACATTTTTTTTCTATTTTTATTGTAGGCCGAATAGTTTTCGAATTTTGATGAAAAATGTAAAAAAAAAATACCGTTCGCATAGAGGAAAATCTGAAATTATGTGATAGAAGTTTATGTAAAGTTTACAGGAAAAATAAATCGATGTCTCTAAATAGCACACTTTTTTATGGTACGGAACCCTCGGTGCGCGAGTCCGAACCGCTCTTGGTACAGACGCCAGCACATCAAGCTACTACAATCTGTCAAATTTCTTTAATAGATTTTCAACTTTACCGCTAAAGCATTAGGTTCAAGGTTGATTAGGAAAATTTGACAGTTTCGGGTAGCTTGACCTGCTGGCGTCTGTACATGTACTATCGAGGAAACTTACATATGATCAATTTGAAAACAAAATCCCCCCTCCGCCCCTTTTTGCGTCGACCAATGCGTTACTATAGCGGCCGACCACTACCTGCAAGCAAGAATAGTCCTTACGGTGGTCGGATGTAAGTTTCCTGTAAAGTACATGTACCTAAACCAGTGAAATTAATTGTTTACACTGCTTCATTTATGTTTGCTGTGTAACCCCGCGGCCTAATAGAAAGCGAACGTCGCGCATCGTTGCGTTCATAGGGCACTTTTTATTCAGTGAAACGGCCCGCGTGGTCGCGCCGACAGAGGGTGCCTTCCGGTTCATCGAATAAAAAGTGACAATATATGAACGCGATGATCGCTTATTCTCGCGACGGTCGCTTTCTATTAATTAGTACGTGGCCTTATAGTAATTTTATGCAACTGTCAAAGAATGACAGTCGGAAAATTTAAATTGATAGCAATAATTTACCCATCACCCTAATTTCGTAATACATATATCAATCGGAATCGGTTTCTTTTGACAGTTCAACAACATTAATTGCGTTATTTACGTTGTTGAGTAGACGATTTTTTCGAACATACGTAGCAATGGATTAGCAATTAGCTTCAAGGTTCCGATCGATAGTGTGTTATGTAATTAGGGTGCAGATTTATATTGTACAGTCGTTACGAAAAGTATGATACGATTTGAATAACGAAACGAGTTCATAAATATCTGCTAAATACTCGTAATGTTTTAAGATCTTGTAAGAAACAAATGCTGCTGAGATGTACAGACGCCAGCACATCAAGCTACTACAATCTGTCAAAAATCTTTAATAGATTTTCAACTTTATCGCTAAAGCATTAGGTTCTAGGTTGATTGGGAAAATTTGACAGTTTCGGGTAGCTTGACCTGCTGGCGTCTGTACAATCTGATGCTGTAGCTACTAAAAGTATTTTATCTTATTCTGACGTTATCTTTCCGTTGTTTCAGGAACATAAGTGTGGTGTGAGTACAATGATCCGTTGTATGTGACGTAAGTCTAGTGCGTGTGCGCAGTGCGTCAGTGACGTAGTGTGTGACAGTTAACACAAGATGGCGGACCCCGACGCGTTCGACGACGAGGTATGGTACCCTCTAGTAGTTTTATCTTTATATAATTATTAAAAAGCTTTATCTTTTTAACATAGTAGGTACTGGATTATCATCGAAGGGTATTGGTAATCATCGAAATTTTAAAAGATTAATTGCGCGCGTTCACCCTAAGTTACGCACAACAAGGAATGACTTCAAAATGTAACATTGAGGATAGATTGATCGTCTATGCCTGGGCTAAGCCCAGCTTGTCCTGACAAAAAATAGTGTCATTGCCAGGTACTGATTTTCTACAAGAACATCAGACTTCATTTCTTACAATTTTGGTTAAAATTTTATCACACAAAATGTTCTAAGTGCACTGCGGATTAAAACAAGCTCTATAATTATGTACTTCTTAAAACTAAGCGGATTTCCACCGCACCTGGCCTTATTCTATGCTGGTCTTATTCTATATACGTTCCGTCACCAACAATTTACACTACGCTAATTTGAATTTTGTGTATTTTTCGTTTTTAATGCCAAATTATTTATAGTATGGACTATTATTTAGTACAAAAACAATTATATAGAAATTCCAAAAAAAAAAAAACAATGAACTTACAAATTTAATGCAACGCTAAGTGAATGTAATTTTTGCAATAACGCGTTTTACATTACGCTATCTAACCGTTTGTAACAAAAAAAGGTACCACTTAGCTAAGAGGAGGTCGACTCTTTAGAAGTACTTATTACTATTGTTTTTTGTTGCTGTTAATATTTTAAAGAATTTATGTTTTTTTATTTCAGTTATTTTAGTTAAAGTTTGACAATTAATATGAATTTTTTGTGTTGTTTTAGCGTTCTCGCCTTTTGTCTTTCCATAATACGCTAACTATGACTTGGCGACACATTAATTTATCGACTTTTCAGTTTACACATTGCTAACTTGGGTTAAATTCATTCTAGTACTATCTAGAGAACTGAAAACAGTGAAAATTTAAATAAATTATCTTTATTAATAAAAAAGTTATTAAATTTTTTCTTTGAAACGCCTCTGGTGTAAAATCGACTTTTTCAAGTTAGCCTAGTGTTCATTGCTGTTGTCGCTTTGAGCTAGGAAACTACCTCATTTTCATACAGTGCAGTAATATTACTTTGGTAAATGGTAAATGATTTTATTTCTGTAAGTAGGTTTGTACAAACACTTTTACACTGCAGTTTTCGATATTGCAGAAACACTGCAGTTTCCTTGTTATTTTAAGTTAGATCAGCTCGTCAACTAGTTTCTGGTATGTATCTAATTGTATTGCTCCATCGCCGTTTATTGGGCATTATTCCAATTTTGAATGTAAATAACGGTTTCTAAATTCAAAATTGTTTATTTTAATTCATGAAGGAATTTGTATTATTATCAACCTTGTTTATAAAACATTCGTACGTAACCATACTTGATCTAAAAAATAAAAAGGATTGACGCAAGTATTTTTTTTTTAAGATTATTTAAACACTTTCCATTACAAAGACAATTATTTTCATTGTAGTTGCGTGCGCCATGTTTTTTAACCGACTTGAAAAAAGGAAGAGGTTTTTCTTCGATATTTTCGTCATTGTGGACCTCGATTATGAAAATTATTTTTTCATTTGGTAGAAAAAGCTTGAGCGGTGGTTCCATATATTAATTTTGTTTGAGTAGTTTTCAAGTTAGCTTCAATAATACGTATTTAATAATAATACGTATTTAATAATAATACGTATTTTAATCCACTTTGTGTATCTTGATGATGTTATAATACTTTCTGTCACTGTTGTTTACATAGCAAGTAGTGGTATACGAGTTGGTGTTGGGTAGGTACCATAACTAAAAAGCGAAAAATAAAACATACTTTTACAAAAAAAAAAAAAAAAACAACCCTTTAAAAAAATATCACAGATCTCGTGCTCTACACGACCTTCGAGTACATTGAAAATGCATGTGCATTTTCAATGTACTCGAAGGTACATAAGGATTGTTGAGCCTGCCTATGTAGGCAGGCTCAACAATCCCGGTTCGTGACTGTACTAAATATTACTTCAAAGACGATACAACATGAAAAGCCTGCCTATGTGCATTTTCAATGTTTTATAAAAAGTTTTTTTTTAAATACCTCGAGGGCTTTTTTAATTTTTTCGATATCGCATTTAGTTTTTGAGATATAGTTTAGAGTTAGTTTAGTAGATTTTATGACAAAAGACCCTAAAAATTGGTCGAATTTTTCATATTTTTACGATTTTCAAAAAAGATTATTGATTTTTAATTTTTTTTTCCACCATATTAAAGCACTTGTTGATACACGTCTTTTGAGACCTCAGCTCTAAAACTCACGACACCAAGGTGATGCCACACTCTGAGCGAAAATGGGAACTATACTGAAGCGATCGAAAAAAGATTTTTAATGTTAAAATCATTACAAAGTGAAAAATAAGTTTAATTTCGGATGTCACTGACAAAAAACTAAAATACAGATCCAAAGATTGAAAGATTGACTTCCGAAATAGAAAGTTATTTTTCACTTTGTAGCGTTTTTAGGGTTCCGTAGCCAAAGGGTAAAACGGGACCCTATTACTAAAATTTCGCCGTCTGTCTGTCCGTCTGTCACCAGGCTGTATCTCATGAACCGTGATAGTAAGATAGACCGAACATCTTACAGACAAAACTAAAAGACGTTGTTGTACACACATATTAAACTATACATCTCATACACATTAAACTATCTTTATCTTATAAAATATACATAACATAAAATTCAACAATAAACATATCAATAATCAGTCAAATATGTATCCCTCCTTCAATGCACTTTTGCGCTCCTGATACAAATTTCGGCAGGCTATCAAACACAACTTCCGATGGCATGTCATTTATAATGCGTAAGTACGGTCCTAGACAAAGGAGCAAACTTAAGTAAATTCGTCCTAGCCCATGGCACATCTAACAAAGCGGGGCGGCAGCGCGCCCCCACGTACCCGTCTGGGACTCGCAGCCGCATTGCCTCCAGCACATCTGGGTGGTGCACCAGTCCGCGCAGCACCCTCGCCACGTACTTCAATAGCGCGACGTCCCTTCTAACCGCCAGCCTAGTGTATCCGACCATACCCAGTACTAACAGACTCGGGTATTTCTGTTGCCTCTATAATAACAAATACTAAAAAACAGAATAAAATAAATATTTAAGGGGGCTCCCATATAACAAACGTGATTTTTTTTATAGATAATGGTACGGAACCCTTCGTGCGCGAGTCCGACTCGCACATGACCGGTCTTTTTTATACCGATAGTTTTTTTTTTTTTGCAAAAAAGCGTAAATACCTATTTAAACACTCAAACAAGCTATGTCAAATATTTGTGTAAGTACTCACACTCTCAGCTCAACATTGTTGTCTTTACAAAAATACAAAAAGCTTCAAAATTCATTAAAAATAAAATAAAAATAAAAAAAATCAGTACTCAATCGAACCGTCTAAAGACTGTAAAGAACACTTTCAAACTTTTTTTTTTAAAAACCTTTTTCATAAAGCAGTCACGTGTTCCAATTTTGAAAACACGTCAATTAAAAGTAGGTTTATTGGCACTAATTGGCAGCAACCACTGGGTTCGCGCATTTTTATTTTGCTATATTTTCGTCCTGAGTTTTTACGACTTTTTTGGTATACGAGCACGGACGAAAAATATTTGTAAAATATAGCTTTATTTCCCAGTTGGGGTTTCATTCAAACCGATTTTTTTTTAAAGTAAACAAGAAAAAGAAATCGGATGCTGCAGATTTTTTCGAATGCCATTATAATTTGGTTATGAATTTGCCGACAAATTTTTCACCAGTATTTTTCTTCCTGATGACGTTATTATATAAAAAGAAATAATTAAAAATAAATACAACCCGAATCTCTTCAAAGTTAGAGTGAACAGGCTTCGTCTGGGTAGGCTCACTCCATCGTAGACTTTGTCTCTGTCACCTCTGACCTAGATTATAATCAAGAGCAAACCCATCTTAAATAAAAAAATAAACGAATCTGTAAGTAAATGAAAAAGCTATTTTCACAAACTGGCAAAGCAAGAAAGAGATGGAAAATCTTAACGAATCTTAACGTCAGGAAGTTACAAGGAACCTAAAATTCAATATCTGTTAGTTTTACTTATCACTTTCGAATGTTCATAATAATAAGATATAGCAATAGTGCTCTACAGAACCAACACACTGTTCAGTGTTATATAAAGCCGCGGTCCCATGGCCCGCGGCACACTGTCAGACCACGCGAGGCGTTGCTACGCCTGTCGAGGTCTGTCGCAACCCGTTCCTAGCATTTCCACCGCAGGCCTCATCGGATGCGACTGTTCCCACGGCTTGTCAGCCTAGCCTGACGCGATCTGGCCTCTGAAAAAGCGAGCCGCGCGTGGGATCGCAGCATAAGAAAGCCAGATGCATATTTGTATTCACCAGGCATGCATGAATGAATAGATGCATGAGTTTGGAATTCATACAGTACAGGTGGATTGCATGGAGGCGTTCTATCACGTACCGTAGATGTTCCAGTACCGCAATGGTAGAATTAGGTAAATATTATGTATTTATGTAAGAACCGAAGAGGTGTGCAAGGATTTTGTATTGTTTTCCGTAGTTTTTGAACTTTTCAAGTCTTAAATGGATAATTTTCTTGTTTTTAATAGTGAACATTAAAATTATACATTCTATTTTTTTAGTTATTTTTATTCGAGCTTTGGCAAAATAATTTAGTACCAAATATGCACAATAGAAAATGAGATACTTAGTTCAAAATGGGAAATAATTAGCTCTAAAAACTTATTGATCTTCGAAATTGACTTTTTAAATTAAAATAGCACTAAAAACTTTTGCGCTTCTAATAATGCACATTTAAAAAAAATAATTGAGCTTCTTTTTAACCCCGGGTTAGGTTAGGTTGGAACAGAGTAGACCAACCGCGCGCGATACGAACGAGTGCTACTTACAAATTGGTCGCAGTTACTTGGCTATTCAGTATTTTTAGGACCCCAAAAGTGGAAAATATTTGAGATTTACAAAAATTATTATATTTTATATTATATTATATAATTTAAAAAATCGCATCATTAGTAACTAGAATCTGGGCCAGTAGCAACAGCATTCTGAAAATAGTGACAGAGAATTTTAATTCTCCCATTCTGAGGCATCTTGTGGAGAGGATGTCCAAGTGAGTAACTTGTACCTTACTTGGTCATCTTCTGTGCGAATATAATATCCTAGGACATTATTCACACACAGTCATCTGATCCCGAACTAAGCAGAGCTTGTACTATGGAAACCAGATAACTGATACACTACATACACTACTTTTTTTTTTTGTAAATACATATTTATGTAGATAATTTGTTCAATAATATTTTTAGGATAGCGAAATGGGAGTTATTTGAGGTTTGATTAAATAAATGCTGTTCAAAATGCTAGACCAATTTCTCGTTATTTTATTGGCTTTCAGTAGGTAGAAATCTTATACTAGTAGAAGATTGTTTTGAAGACCTTTTAAAGCTGGCTTAAAATCAATAGGAGATTAAAATACAAATCAAATACGAAAGCTAAACCTGATAAGCCTTTTTAAAAGTCTCTAAAACGACTCTAACCAATATCCACTTTTTAAATTCCTTACCTGAATCACCTCCTTCAAAAAAGGAGGTGATTCTTTCACTAACGTGATATACATACTGGCATTTCTAAGCGGATTTTGATGATTCTTCTTTTCGTTCGGTAATTGTATATTCAACTGAAAATGGAAATATAAATTTACTTTAAAAAAGTATGAACCGACTACAAAAGTAGAAACCTAAAACGAATAAAATAACTTTCATAAAATACTTATCAGCTTCTGAAGTCGGTGTCTTCAATTCTTCAATGCACCTTAGCTTGGCACTGACTTCAGAAGCTCTTAAGTTTTTTATGAAAGTAATTTTATTCGTTTTAGGTTTTGAAGTCGGTTTTTTTTAAATTACCTAATTTTAAATATACTTACAGTAGATATTGGTTAGAGGCGTTCTGTATTATTTAAATTACAGTATCTACTACTGTGACCCCTTTTTCAACAAAAACCCTTCATTTATTTTCCGATACAAAATACCAAGCTGTTAGCTATCGATACTTTTTTTCTATCCCTCAAATAACTGTATTTTGATCGCTCCGGTTTCGGAAAAAAGCTGGTGAGGCTTCGAAACCACAATATATTACGCATAGAGAACATAGAAGGGTTTTTGCACTTTTTACTAGAGAGTAATGATATTAGGTCTTTTATTTTTATATTAATTTGAATTTAGAATTCTAAATTCAAATTAATTTTATAATATAGCATGACATTTAAAAAAATCAGTTGTTCATTTATTTCCCCGCCGTTCGATTTTTCTTTGATATCGATGTTTCTGTAATCATGGAAAAATTAAAATTGCGCCTATTATTCCTACGACCTATCCTATTATTTGATAGGATAGGTCGAATAATTTTTAATCCATGAGTTCTTTTGCCAGATGATTGACCTACAACGTAAGATCCGTATGAGACTGACACTGACCAGGGAAGCATGGCACAGAAGGGGGACAGTTTTTAGCAGTGGGGAGTCACTAGTCGGTGGAACATAGCTATTAATGACGAAGTTTAATGGCAGTTTACAACTAGTTAAATAACTTATAAGGTGGCTGGTTATAAAACTCAAAATCAAAGCGTTTATTTGAATTAACAGGCACTTTTCAATTGCCAAGGAGACGGTTAATCTCAACAAAAGAGTGGAACTCTCTACCTGCGTCTGTGTTTCCGAACGTTATGTAACCCTAATCTTTTCAAAGTGAGAGTGAACAGGTTTCTTCTGGGTAAGCTCACTCTATCGTCAACTTTCTCTCTGTCGCCACCGACCTAGACTAGAGTCAAGAGCAAACCCATCCTACTATAATATTATAAATGTAAAAAATTGTGAAGATGTTTGTTATTCAATCACGCCAGAACGGCTGAACGGATCTGGATGCAATTTAGCATAGAGATAGATTATAGTCTGGAATAGCACATAGATTACTTTTATCCTGGAAAAATGAACGGTTCCCGTGGGATAATTTCCAATATCCACGCGGGCAAAGCCACTGGAAAAAGCTAGTCTTAAATAAAAGAAAGAGTCAGAAACATGAAGTCACTAGAAACTAGCTAAGGCATTGAGAGATATGTCCATCAATAGCTGCTATAGGCTGTTAAAAATTAAAGCAAATAATAGGAAATAAAAGACGTGGACCTTGTCTGCACAACTTTTTGTGGTTTATATACTGTTCAGTTCACGTTAAAGCACAGTCTGAAACTCCTGTTAATGCCATTTAAACTTTTCTGAAAAACAAACTTTTTCATTTATTTAAATTATTCCTGTCAGAGGCACAATCCAATATCATAAAACCTGTACCCGTATTACGTATCTACATAAGCCTAGCGATAGCAAAATTTGCGCAATAATTGCTTTTCAATCGCAAATCGTTATTATGTATCAGCGATACGTCATACTGATTTGCAATTGACAAGCGATTGAAAAGAAGTTATTGCGCAAATTTTGCTATCGCTAGGCTTCTGCAAGATACGTAATAAGTCTGCCAGTTAAAACGATTTCCTTTGTTTATTTTTTTTCTGTAGGAAAAAGCAAGTAAAGGATCAGGTTTATCAGGTCATAGTAACTCATTCTTTTTTTCTTTAATCGACCCGAGTAATATTGAAAATCTATACTTAATATTAAAAAAAAGAGGTTAAATTTTTGTTTGTATGTAGGTACCTTGAACTGATCCGATTCCATAAATCTTTTCCCTAACATAATGGGAAGCGTACAGTACTGCCAAGTGTTATTTTTTTATTTTTTTTTTTATTTGCGATGGGTTTGCTCTTGACTCTAGTCTAGGTCAGAGGTGACAGAGACAAAGTCTACGATGGAGTGAGCTTACCCAGAAGAAGCCTGTTCACTCTCACTTTGAAGAGATTAGGGTTGTATACGTTCGGAAACACAGACGCAGGTAGTGAGTTCCACTCTTTTGCTGTGCGCATTATAAAAGACATTTGGAAGAGCTTAGTGCGAATTGGTGGAATAGCAACCAGGTAGGTATGGTAACTGGCAGTGCGTCTAGATGTCCGATGGTAGAAGGGGGCCGGTGGAATGAGGTCGTGCAGTTCTCGGGCACACTCTCCGAAGTACAATCTGTAGAAGACCGAAAAACAGGCAACCTTGCGGCGATGAGCCAAGCTATGAAGCTTGGCATCCACCAGTTTTACGTCGCCGATGAGCCTCTTAGCTCTGCGTTCCACCGAGTCAAGCGCGGCTAGTTGGTACTTAGCTGATCCATCCCAAAGGTGACTGCAATACTCCATGCTGGATGTTATAGGACATATGTTATGTTCAAACAAGAAATTTCACGAAGTCGCGAGTTGAAACTAGTAAGTTGAAAATATTAGCCAGCAAGCTCCATGATTTTAGAATACATTTTACTGAAATGGTACAATTGGTTCATCTACAAGCATTCGTTAAATTCCAGTCGACTGCAAGATTGCAGTTTGAAAATCTGCTTATTTTAATCCAAAGCCAGCATGAATTAATTTAATTAAATAGAAAATCTTGGTCAAGGGCGAGCTGCATTTAAGAAATTAGGTTTTTAAAAGATCACTTTAGCTTATAGTTAGTAAATAAATCAAAGATTTAGGCCCATTTACCTACACCAAAAACCAATAGAAAGATTAGATTAGATTTAGCGCTCAACGTATATAAAAAATCGTTGTATTTCTGTCAATTGTTTGATTACAAATACCTATTTATAATCAAACAATTGACAGAAATACTCGTATAACGATTTTTTCGCCCGCACGGAAGTCGGGAATATCAGTGGGTTAACGGAAACGTACTACCGGGATAAAAGTATTCTATTTGTTGTGCCAAAATGTCATCTAAATCCTATTAGAAGCATAATACGAATGATTCAAATACATATTATCGTTAATTCATGCAAGCCTAGTACTTTTTGTTAGGTTTACTGCTCAGAAATTGTACACAACGTGTCGTGTCTTGAATTGATATACCTACTATCTTGAATTCATGTAATCCTGGTACTTTTTGTAAGGTTACTTCTTTCCGACGCGTCTGAGCCGCTTGGGTACGTACGTACCATAGATAAAAAAAAAAACATTTTGTAGTGGACCGAATTCTGAATCTAATCGATTCCCGAATCCACTTGAACACTCACAAAAAATTTCATCAAAATCGGTCCAGCCGTTTAAGAGGTTTAGTCAGTCGTTTAGTCACATACCATACGCACAGAAGAATTATATAATCACATTACAAATCTTTGAATTTCTCGGCTATTCTCTACTATAAACATACATTTTATACATATAAACCTTCATCTTCAATCACTATCTATTGCTGAGAACTGCATTAAAATCCGGTGCGTAGTTGAAAAGATTTAAGCGTACAGACAGCGTACAGACTTTGTTTTATACTATGTAAAGAAAACACTGCTATTTGTTTCATAGCTTTATAGAATAGTTTTTCAGGTAAACTGCATACAAACAGGTAGTCATTTTCTTCGAAACTTCACGCAAATGCACAGAATACGATACTTAAAATATTTTAAAAATCATTTTAAGAAACCTAAAACCAAGAAAAAAATAAATTAGGTAATTAAAGAAAACCAATTCAGTTTGGAAAGAAAGTAACAGTTTCATACAAAAACGGTTTGGTAAAAGGATTTCCAACGTTCTTTTCGCGTTCGTCGACTAATGCGCTATTGTAGTGAGCTGGCAACTTCTCCGCTCATAATGAGCCCGTAATGAATTCTTGGCAACCCTAGACGACCGTTAGGGTTGGCGAAGGATAATTTTTGTTGGAATTTTTAAATTAAATAATTTACGTCTTCGGCTATATAAGATCGCGGTGAACACTTGGATGAGACTCGGGAAGACCAGTGAAGCATGGCACGGGAGAACACCTATACTCAGCAGAGGGTGGAACAAGACTGCCAATGATGACGTCTTCGAATGAGAAATCTAGGAATCTATTTGTAGGCATTTAAATAAAAGTGCTTATAAATATTCTACAGAATCAATTAATAGACAATCACAGTGATGATTCATCGAAAGAGACAAAACATGGATATTTTATAATCTTATCCGAACACCAGGGTTTCTCTAACGTCTTAGTATCTGCCAGCAGACCTATGTCAAGTGGAAGTTACTCTGTAGATGATGACGATGGTAATCTCTTTAATTAGGGTTCCGTACCCAAAGGGTGCTAACGTTACCCTATTACTAAGATTTCGCTGTCCGTCCGTCTGTCACAGGGCTATATCTTTTGAACCGTAACAGGTAGTTACTTGAAATTTTCATAGTGTTCTAGACCTGTTCAACAGTTAACCACAAATTGTTCATTAAAAACATGTTTTTTATCTATTCTGATGAAAAGGCGGGTTCATTAGCTACATATTGGCATTGTCGACAGGGTCCATACTTGTGACTTGTATAATTATTTCCCAACCAACTATGTATATACATTATGGTACGCAATAAACAATTGAGAATTGAGAATTGAAGGACTGTTCATTTTCCTCACGATTTTTGAGAAAATAATGTTTAATAAAAAAATAGAGAATTGGTTCACTGTGTCCACACTATAGTACACTACTAACCGGGTTGGGGGGTTTCAACAGTTAACCATGGGGTACACAATTAATCACTAAATATGATAAATTGTTTATTTTGAAATAATAACACCATAAGTTATGAAATTGACCTTTTATTTGTTATTAAATTTATTTTGTCCCCCAAGGATAAGTTTTGTGGCAATACATTCGTGTGCTTTTTATGATGACTGGCTTGTAATATGTATTTCTTAGTGTCAATTAAATATTTTTATTATTATTTTGTCAAAATTAAACAAAAAAAATACGTTTTCCTAAAAAAAAAAACTACAACGAACAAACTAACATGTTTATAACATTACCAATCAGACTTCTCGATTTAGAACATAATTATAATAAATAATGATTTTAAAGCCGAGGAAGGCTTTAAAATCATTTTTTTATTATTTAAATAACTGCTGCTTAACTAAGTTCGCATTGTTTACTAGCCTTCCTTATGCTCATTCCACTTTGTACTAATTCAATAGCCTTCTTTATAGCGTCTGCTGAATGCCCTCATTTTTCTTTCTTGTTGTTTACGACCCATCTAAAATACAAATAAAATGATTAAAATCCGCAATGAAGCTAAACTAAAAAATATGAAATTCCACCTTTAAACCTGCTGTGAAGAGACTACGGTTCCCCGGTTCTGTCGACGACGGTTAATATCTAGATATTTATGTATTTATACAGACATTTTAATATTAATCATTTATATTTATCATATTTTTTATTGTGATAATAAATAAATACTAAGATATACCTTAGGGTATATGTTAGTATTTATTTATTTATTTTCACTACCTTTCGCCACTTTTCCACTGCTCTTTTCTTTTATAGATTTCTATACAGCCTTTGCTCCAACACTTAGGAATTCCTTTCAGAATTCAAAGGTTGAATGAAAGAGATCTCTTATGGGATAAGTCCGTCTTTTGTGTATTGTTTCGTTAATCTATGTATACCACATTTCTTTGTATACAACACATTAAAGAGTTTACAAATAAACAGACATAAAAATTATACAGGGTACACAATTAACCGTAGTCTACTGTAAAAGGCATGAGGGGATTTACTTCTTTGGGATCGACAATAATTAAATAATAAACTATTCACGTTGAAGAACTGTTTGAGATCTTGAACTTGAGGAGCTCGTGGCTAAGTAATAACAGCCGCACGGGTCGATCCATCAGGTTAAGCTACGCTTGCCGGGGTTGGTCTGTGGATGGGTGACCATCTTTTCATACTGAGACTTCGCCATGCCTTGGAAAGCACGTTAAGCCGTTGGTCCCGGCTGTCATTCGAGGATCTTTGACAGTCGTTACGGGTCGTCAGAAGCCCGAAAGTCTGACAACCAGTCTTACCAAGGGGTATCGTATTACCCAGTAACTGGGTGGTGGAGGTCAGATAGGCAGTCGCTCCATGTAAAATACTGGTATTCAGCTGCATCTGGTTAGACTGGAAGCCGACCCCAACATAGTTGGGAAAAGGCTAGGCAGACTTTGAAGAACTGTTATATACGTATATTTATAGAACACTACAATATGTCATCTAGCTACTACCCTTTTGGCCCGGGGCCGTCTGTCTGATATATCGAAATCAATCAATTGTTTCCTCCTCGATGTTTGCCTCTTAAGGGCACACAGATCAACTCGAGCCGAGCAGTATTCTTTGTATGAAACTCTTTACTGCAAAGCACACTAATCGGAATCGTAACGTAATCGCCTCGCCTCGGGACAAGCTCACGAGCCGAAGGCGATACGGTGACGATCCCGTTCAGAATTAATATGTGTACCTTTGATCTAATGTTTTTAAAAACCCGGGGAGTTTTTATGTCAGAACACCCCTGGTATTGAAGTCTCTACAGTAGCAACTGCATTTGGTAATTGTAGACCACCCTGCTCCCAGACCCGTTACTCTAACCTCGCTTTTAAATAAACGTCAATATACACACAATACCTACATATATATTATATATCAAATCAAATATGTATAGTCAGTCTCTACACAGTCTAATTAAACCAAATGAAGTGTAGCGAAAAAGCACTAACGTTATTTTTTTAACTATTTCGATTAAAAAACTCAAAATTTGATGTCACACAACTGACGCCGACGCTAGCTCGCTGCAAACTGGGAAAAGTGGAGCAGGCCGTTTTGACATCTAAGGGCCGGTTTTTTGATCCGTAGTTAACTCAACCAATGGTTGAACATAATAACTAATAGTCGAATTTTGGTTAGATGTGAAAGGCTAAACATGGACGAGATATTATGAATGTATTCATAACAACTCATTCATGGGAAATAAAAAACATATATAGGTATTGAAAAAGTTTTTTTCTTTTGATTTAGCAGGTAAGAGGTTGTTCTTGGCATGTTATGCTTCTTGAATTACAGTTTCCGGGGTTAATTTAATTTAATTGATTCGTCTCCTGAACTCGACATTTTTAGCAGATTTTCACAGATGGACTCCGAACTAAGCAAGAAATTTGGTATTAAAACACTCGTATGATACTATTAAAACACACACTCGTGTTTTAATGCCCTTCATTATGCAACAGTTTCATAAACTACTATTATGATTCAGCTATTTGTTTTTCTCTGTTATATACGAAGGCTTATGGCCAATTTCCCCAATGAAAGTGAAAGCGATCTACACAGCTCTTGGACGCGGTTTAGATGTGCAGCTCGCCCATAGAATGGAAAGTTTTAGGATAACTAATGTGGATTTATGGCTAGGTGTGGAATACCTAGGAAACGATTGACAGATTTTGTTAAAGTCAGCTCTTCTGGCTCAATTTTTGTTACTACAGCATGATCTATTCCTTTGTTTCGTGCCTATCACGCAGCCTTTTAACTAATCGGCGCCGTTCAAGTAGCGGCCGGAATGATATTTAATTATAGGTAAGGTTTGAACTGTAACCAACCACGCGCGAGCCAGATTGATCGCAGTAACTAAGCCGTAGCACCCTGATCAAACCCGTTGTAACCTACCCCAAGTTAAGTTAAAACTGTGACCAAACGCGCGCGAGCTGAGCAAGCGAAGCGAGCGGTGCCGCGGCAGTGGCCGGCGAGCGCTACTTCCAAAAGCTAGGCTGTAAACTAAACGGCTAATTAAGCTAGTTGGCTGCGACATCGCAGTTTAGTTTACTAATCACATTCGTTTTACCCTTAAGAACAGTTAACTCGAGTAAAAATAAAGGAATATTTCCATTAGTTACTTTCTTTTTTCTTAAGATTCTTCTAAAGAGGATATTATGTATAAATCCTCTCGTTTTTTAATTCGTAGATAAGCTGGGTCTTCCTCTAAATGCGAATGAATGGTTTTAATTTTGAAAGAGCTTAGCTCTCGCTCGCTCAGTGGCAGTGGTCTCTCGTTATTTTCCTATTAGTGTTCCGTTGTGGTGTAGATTTTATTATAATAGGACGTAAGGCTCGGAATGGAATGGCAATAGCAGCACCGAGAGTTGAAAATCCAACAGTGTAAAGCGCCTGTCTGGTTTCGAACCCACGTCCTCGTCAGTCGCAGCCGTTAGCACTGGGCAACCACTACTCTCATCCCCTACATACAAACTCAGAAATTTTACTTTAATTTCAAATTAATACACCAGCATCCATACCAATCAAACCGGAACATAGCAACGTAGCTTCAGCTATTTATTTGTAACTAGCGCTCGCACGCGACTTCTTCTGCGTGTAGTTTTTATGGTTCCGTACCTCAAAAGGAAAAACGGAACCCTTATAGGATTACTCGTGTGTCTGTCTGTCTGTCCGTCTGCCACAGCCAATTTGCTCCGAATCCAATTTACCGATTAAGTTGAAATTTGGTATATCTACATATGAATTTCTGTGACCCAAACTCGGACGTGTAACATAAATAAAGGATTTTGAATATGGGGGTCAGTTTGGGGGGCAAATAAAAAATAATAATTGCAAACTGTACTGTGTAACATATCAAATATTACACGCACGCGGCTTACTGTGAGGGTCTCAAATAGATTTTTATAATTTTAAAATATACCTAGGTATTGTTTTAAGGTTGTTTAATAAAACAGATGAAAATTGACCATTCCCTCCTTATCTCCGAAACTACTGAACCTAAAATTTTGAAAAAAAAAATACAGAAAATAGTTATATACCTAGAGATTACAGGAAAACTTATAAGAAAATAACATGGTAAATCTCTCAATATTGTGCGTACAAACTTACAATTGCAGTTGGAATGTATGGGCGAACACGTTTTTCAACTAAAATTCTTGGAATCAATTCTTTTTTTAATACAACATCCTGGATGAAAAAAGTATCCTTTATACTTCAAAATCAAAATCATAATATTTGATTTCACATAAACCTACATGGGAACTTATGAAACGTCAGAAGCTGGTGCATCCTCCAGGTCCCAGGCTACCTTTCTCTCAACGTGGTTCAGTGTTTTAGGTGTTATAAGGTAACAGACAGACACAGTTACTTTCTCATTTATAAAGTTAGTTATAGAGGTATGGATTGTGCCTTTAGGTCAAATATTAAGTCATACGCACGAGACCAACAGAAATAACTGGAAAAAGTCGGCTTTAAAAAAAAATTGAGGAATAGATAGATAGATATTTAGATAGCCTAATTCTTGAGGAAAGATAAAGGCTAGTTAACATCATGCTACGACATTTAGGAGTCGACCAAAAGGTAAAAAAATTAGAGGGCGCAGTTCGAGTCCGCGCCCTTTGTTTTCGTGAAAACAGATTAAAATTTTACTACGGTTTCCGAGCCATTGTATTTGCTCGACATTAGACTTAGTAGGCATTGCAATCCTTATAAAGTAAGCTTTCACCGCTTGTGATGTTTTTACTTCTGAGCAGATTTACGGCCGATATGAGATGACATATGACATTATTTTGCTATTGTCAAATTTATATTAATTTTATCTCTATTTTGGCCAACATTCTGTTGTTTCTCTTTAGATCCTGGTAGGGCTTTGTCAATTCGTGACAATGACACCAGAATAACTGATCTAGCTAAACACGTTTTTGTACTATACAAATTGATACCTATTTCGACACATGGTGAAAAGTAGAGGGTCACGCGTATGCGCGTGCGATCGCAGTGTGACGTCATCAGCAAATTATATCCGGCCTTAAAATTGTTATAAATTTGACCTATCTTTTGAATGTTCAACCATTACTCTATAATTAAAAGTCATTAGTGGTTATTAGCGGTTGAAATCTTACATGTTGTTGTCAGTTTGAAATATTGAACTTACCAGCAGTACACCGAGCGAAAAGACGTTTTCACGTACAAAAAGTCAGAAACAACGATAAGTGAAAACGAAGTACTAACTTGGGCGGGCGATGCGATGCGACGCAGTGGGTCGGGAGCCGAGGCAGTTTTATAAAAAAGTAGCTGTTATTTTAGTAAGTATATTGTGTATCTTCCGGGTCGATCCAACAGGTTAAGCTACGCTTGCCGGGGTTGGTCTGTGGATGGGTGACCATCTTTACATACCGAGACTCCTCCGTGCCTCGGAAAGCACGTTAAGCCGTTGGTCCCGGCTGTCATTCGTGGATCTTTGACAGTAAGTCTGACAACCAGTCTTACCAAGGGGTATCGTATTACCCAGTAACTGGGTTGTGGAGGTCCGATAGGCAGTCGCTCCATGTAAAATACTGGTATTCAGCTGCATCCGGTTAGACTGGAAGCCGACCCCAACATAGTTGGGAAAAGGCTAGGCAGATGATGATTGTGTATCTTCCGAAGTTCATGCGAACGAAGTCGCGGGCAGAAGCTTAGTTTTAATAATTTGAATAGCCATACAATTAACCAATGTTATAAAGAGCTTTCGAAAAGCTTTCGGCGACTAAATCTCTGCCAATGGGCTGCCAAGACCACGGTTGGCTTACAATGTACTTAATGAAGTTTTGTCAAACACGAAATTTTAACGTCCGGGAATTCATTAGCGTCGGAAATTGGCAATGATTTATTTAGTTAATAACACGATTTTCGTTTAATATAATTTAGAATTTAGTTTGTTAGTCATTTAATTTAGTAAAGAAAGAAAATAAAAGGAAAAAAGTGAACAGGCTTCTGGGTAAGCTCACTCCATCGTAGACTTTGTCTCTATCACCTCTGACCTAGACTAAAGTCAAGCGCAAACCCATCTCAAAAAAAAAAAAAATGTTTATTTGCGGTAAACATGACGCAACAAAGAAAACAAACACAAAACATAAGAAGTTGGGGGAAAACATGCGTCACATCCTTGCAAACCGGCCAGTACCTAGTATAAATAGTTGTGTTATATATTGTATTTAACCATTTTAATGTATAAGAAATAAATAAACATATGTAACAGTTTTAAATGTAAAAAAAACTCATTTAAAAGTGAATTTAAAGTAGAGATGGAATAGAATAGAGTAGTTCTTTATTTGCACAGAAAGTAGGTACAGATGTTAAGTTTAAAATGATCCTTATACTAACTACCTGATTTAGTACAAGTCAGGAATACAGAGATGTCATATTATCCAATTAAATTCCTATCGGTCAAAAATTCGTCAATTCAGTAATAACATTTATTAAATAATAGATCTGTCAATTTCTTTTTAAAAAGTGGTAATGTCTCATTTTTGTATTACATCGTGTATTTTGTTAAATATGATCGGACCCGTACATATGATACTTTTCTTTGATAGGGCTATATCGGAACCACCAATTATTTACAAATTTTTATACAGTCTCCTCATTGGCCGGTTTCTATTTTCGAAAATATGCATATCTGATTTAACAAAAACAGCCACGTCGAGAATATAGAGTGATGAGATTGTTAGTATTTTTAGGGACTTAAATACAGGTACGCAGCTATCTGTCACTATTAAATTACACATAGCCCTTATACAGCGTTTTAGGGCCTTGATCACCTGTTCCCTCAGACTACAATTTCTCCAAAATATGAGAAACTTTTTCTTTGCCCCACGCAACATTATTTGCACCATTTTTTTTGCATGTTTCATGATTGGAAACCGTAACAGGTAATATAAGAAAAGAGATTACGTAGCAAGGCCTAGATTTTCAGACAGCCTAAAACGTCAAACTTAAATAAAATTAATAAAATGTAGACGTCATTTTCTCATCTTTCTTTGATTCTACCGTACCATCTGCACATCTAACTATTTAGCCATGTGTATTTTGCCAAAGAACCTCCTCTTTAGTTTAAAAACCCACTTCGATTCCACTTAGCTCGTCACCAACACTCCAGAATCGTCCTATTACTGAACACCAGCAGAATAAAAAGACACAAACAAGGCACTATCAATAAATGGTTACTTCTAATTGGTTTCAGTCCGACGGCTCCCAATTACAGAGCAGTAGAGTGTGCTTTATGGGGCCCTAGTAACAGCGAGTATTGTTTCAAGAGTTTTTAATTATTGTTTCTTCTCTCCGCGCGTTTTCGCTCTTGTGACAATCGCAGGATGATGCAGTACAGTCCATTTTTTTTTCGGGTAGATAATTGTGTATTTATATGTCACTCTCTAACCCATAAACTATGTCTATGCAAAAAAACTGGCCAAGTACGTGTCGGACTACGCACAATTAATAATCCCAAAAATAATCTTAACATTGTAGTTGAAAAACATGTTCTCCCCATACATCGATATACGTTATGGTATATTTTCAACTGCAAATGTAAGTTTGTAATCGGCAATTTTTTTTTTTACAAATTAACGATTTTCAGACTCTTTTCTTTACTTGTGGTATTTATTTTCGAGTATATGATCTGTCGCATAAAATATGTCGATATGTGGCATAAAAGGCCGTATTTTTTTATTACGTTGACTTAGAAGCTTCATTTTTTTAGAGCTCCTACGTATTAATTTCAACTTGATACCTCTACGCGTTCCTGAGTAAAAGGGTCTTGACAGACTGACAGACAGACAGACAGTCGGACAACGAAATGATCCTATAAGGGTTCCGTTTTTTCCTTTTGAGGTACGGAACCCTAAAACACGTAGATATTATGCTCCGCTGGTGCTTGAAACAAGGATATACATACAATCACACCTTTGCATGTTTGCAACATTACTAGCGACCCGCCCCTGCGCACTGAGCGCTACCTGCCGGGTCCAATACTATCCTCTGTCTTTCAAGCTGGAATCAACTAAACACTATTACAAAGACACTTGAAATCGGGTGGGTTAACAATGGTTGGTTCTTGCAATGCCTTTTACATTTTTTTTTTAGGATCTTTCTCCGGCGCTCATACAACAACTAACCAAAGTTTCATCACAATCGGTTGAGGCATTGTCGAGTTTTTGCGAGACTAATGCACGGCAATTGATTTTTATATACTCGTATAGTATATATAGATAGTCTACCCGGTGAAGTTCATACCACGTGAGACAAAGCTTTTTTTCTTTCGATTTTTCGGATGTTCCTTTGGGTTTTTTTTCTAATTTTTGATTGGTGTCACTAAAAGTTCAAACATGTCAGCAATATTAGGTATAGTTCGCGTCAAATAACTTTGCAACTCTGAAACCAGGCTTTCCGATGCGCATGGAATGGCGCGCTGCTGTTTTAGTATAGATATTGACAGCTGCGCAGTCATTTGCGCGGACTTCAGAGCGGCAAAGTTATTTGACGCGAACTATATACTCCGTTGATTTGCTGGCATATTTCAACCATACTTTAGAAAAAAATACCTATGATTTTCTATTGCAAAGGCATTTATAACAATAGAAATGCAAATAATAGTAGACTGACAGCAAGCAATTACTGTGTAGCTCTAGAATATGCTAAGCAGAGCACTGACAGCGAAGAATAATTGTTTTAAAATTCAACAGAAAAATGTTGGCACATTTCTTTGTATGACTTGCTTTTCCAAGGTTGGATAATACAGTGCAGATGTTTTACTTCATCTATTTGGTAGTTAGCAAAAATATCTGGTCAAGTGTGAGTTGGATAAAACTGAAGGAAATAAATGAATATACATGTAGAGCTTGTCTACTCCGAAATGACGCGCCCTACTACTTAAATTTGTATACGTACTTACGGTAAATGCGGTAGTGGGACGTGTTAACAGTAATAATAATTAAATAAACAGTGTTTTGCACTAATTAGCGTGACTGGTAATTAGTGATACTTAAACACATGTGTACTCAGGATAACAAACAACTTTTACTACGGGACCAAACCTGAAATCGCGAAAAAATATCAGCAGCTACATTTATATTCGCTTAGCTCGTCAAAATATAGGGAACAGCTGTTTTGTTTTGGTTGCTTAGTAAAAGTCTGTTATCATGAGTATAATATTTGTGTTTAATGTAATGTAGTATCGGCCACTAATTACCAGTCATCCAATATAAAACTGCGAGCAATGTGCTCCGCTCACTGCAGTTCAGCAATTTTTCTGGCTATGTCGGTGGCAATTTTTTGCGAAGGCCTAACTTCAGCAGTGAACGTCTTTCGGTTGAACTGATGAAAATTCTGCAGAGACTGAAATTGAAATATGTGTCATAGGTCTAATTAAATACGGCTCAACGTATGCTTTATAGTTGTTAGCTTGTCGCTGCTTCTCTGGCCACACACTAGAGTCGCTAATTCGGATTAAAATAGGAAAAAAATGTGTGAATGTTATTGTCTTCTTGAAGTGATCCAGCTGTTCCTATTTGTTTGTAGGTTTCTGTATTGTGTTTATTAATTTGTTAATTATGTACTTACTGAGTTTTGTAAGCACAGCGAGTATTTTGTTTGTGATTTTAAGCGTCTGTCAGAGAATTTATTTTATTTGCGTATGCTGAAACTTGGATTTCCCTGAACTCACGTATAATAACATGGCGTAGAAATAAATAAGCACTTTTGAGAATTTAAAAATGTAGAATTTATAAGGGATTGATTGGAAATAATAATGTATCCCTCTGTTTAGCAAGTTTTGGAGATGAGACCCTGGGCTACAGTTCAAACAATACGTGGCACATTTGTGTGATTATCTATTAAATAAATATGTATTAATACACATTTCATCAGATTGATTACGCATAGAAATGTCCTGAACTTTGACTTACTTGGTTTCCACTATGTATTTCCGTTACTCTAGTAGTTACGGTACCCTAATAGAAGTCTAGCAATATATAATTATAATACTCTATTCTTATGGCATTGTTCATTGTAAGTTGCTACCCTAACTTCACCTTATTGCGAATAATAGCTACTTTCAATATGAATTTGCAAATAAAATAGTACGAAATTGAAACCAGGGCTGTAGACGTTCGTGCAAGTCAATTTCATAAACGAAATCAATAAAATCCTTTCAAGAAAGATGTAAAAGATAAAAGTATCAATTATTAGATTTAGCCTATTTTTTGAGACACGCGAGGATCATAAATAAATGAAATAGAATAAACGAAGGGATTTCACCGTACGTCGGGGGAAATAGTTTTTCCAAGTACTAGGCTGACATGCGGTGGTAAGAGGTTTTCTGTAAATCCGTCGCGGGTGAGACACGTACGCGGATAAATCCTAAAGCTTCGTTTATACGAGGAGTGTTTTTCCACTTGAATAGGCGATTATCGAAAGCAAATAAATGTTGACCCGTGTAACCTGGAAGTTTTTAAACAGACTCAGACCCCAGGTTGACTGAAGTAAGGAAAACCTGTTCAGGTGGAGGTTTCTAAATGACTCCGCCCTTCTTTTTTTCCGTGGAGGAATGCTTATGTATACTGCACTACTACGGGGAGATAGTGACTCCAACCCACTAAAACTCCACGGTGTCTGATCTGCTGCGGCTGTTCGTCACCGTACCCTCCTCTGGGGAGTAACCTCCATCACCGGCGCACCAGAACACATGGTACGCCGTGAGCACCCCAGGGACCAAACCAACACATGGGTGCTAGACGACCCCGTGTCTAGGCACCCTTGGTCTTCCTGCAACCGGTCAGGTCAGTGGCCCGGCGCCTACCACTTTTCGGCCGCAGAGGATAGGAAAAGCGACCAACGAAATACCGACACTCCTCCTCCCCTACGGCCCCACCGAGTCCGCCATCAGACGGTGGTGACCCTGCCAAAGCCGCGAAAGGTAGGGAGAGTGGCGCACCGCAATACCGGCACTCCTCTCTCGCGGAGGCTGCGCTCCTACCCTGGAAAAGCCATGACGAGCGGCCCCTCCTCGAGTTCCTCTTCGCTTCAGCGTGGGTGACCAAGCCACGGCTACTGAGCCCCCCACCTCGATAATGCGGGAACCCACCCGGAAATGACTCCATCCTGGAATGTAAATTTCGTGCGGTTCCACAAATGATGGGACACTTCATATCGTGTCTTGCGTGTCCTCGAACCCGAATTCTGGGCCGACTCGATTTAGATTGCCATCGACAAGCTAAGAAGAAGAAGTGATACACGTACATCGATACTTATGAAAAGCCTCACTTGTTAAGTGATCTGTGTATGTAAAAATCATACTGAGTTCAAGAAAGTTGCCTAGTGAGTCTCGTTTGGCAGAACCGTTGAGAGTTTTCGTTTTTCGACTCACTCGACAGTCGACAATGTCTCTGCGTGTGTGCGAGGCTTTATACTGATCCACCGCGGTTTAGTTTCACTGCTTCGCTTCATGTTGCCTTAGTAGATGGGAAAGTTTTATGGTGTGGTTTGTAGTTTTTTGTAGAACCTCTCTTGACATAATAAATCCTCGGAGTATATAAAGAAGTAATAATCTCTGTTATTTTGTCATGGTTATAAAATAGTGGAGATGGAAACTGTTAATGGTTGTTTTTCAGTGCTATTATTTAAGGGGGTTACTAAAGTCATTATACTTCAGTATCTACTTACTTTCTTCGTTTCGTTTCCCAACTTCTCACAAGCTTCAGTGCAACCCAAGTACCTTTACCCTTCCAGTTTAGAAGCCGTTTATCTAGGTAACTCAGTAAGTATACTAAGAAACTTACAACCATGTCACTTAGAACCAGAACTAACTTCAACGTACGGTATTGAACTTAAAGGTTTCAAAGTACAGGAGCAAGTTCACTTCGACCTCCTTTTAGGTAATATAATGTAAAATTGTCATTAATGGCATTATCATGCACCATGCATAACAAAGCTTTCACATTGCGTCCGCATGTTATTAATTTCCGCAAACCATGCTGCGAACGTTAGGGTTGGCAAAACTTTGAGAATCACATCCCTTTTGTGCCATGCTTCCCTGGTCAGTGTGAGTCTCATCCAGTAATCGTTATTGTTGTTAAAATATCGTTTTAAATATTAAAGGGAAGCGTCAGGGTTTCCTGCGAAATTAAAATTTTCCAAATTCAAATTATAATCATTAAAATCAGTAATACAACTACTGCTTAAGTTAGTATAATCCTCAAATTTTAAGATTTCATGAAATAGGATTATGGTATAGGATCATGGTATTAGGATTGCCTGGTCTTAAAGAGTTGTATATGTCGCAGGCAGATTGTCTGATTCGTCATTATACATACGGCGTCGTCTGTTTAAAAACGCTCGCAGTTATGAAATATGCCGAAGGCAAATTGGCAACTCGTTCAATTGTTATTATTTCGATATTGATTGTTATTGTAGGTTATGTTAGAGCTGTAAGCTACCGCGAGAGAGCCGATTTGGTCACAGTAACTAAGCCAGGGCACTCCGACGAAATGGGTTAGGTTATGTTAGAACTGTGACCAACCGCGTGCGGCGAGCACTACTTCCAATGGCTAGGCGGTTAACTAAACGACTAATTAAACCAGTTGGCTGCAACATATAGGTTGGAATAAGCGCACCGAACTGTATTATAAATTTCCTACCTCAATTCTTTCTTTACTTTGCACAAATAGCTTTCCTGTTTATAGATGTATGGTCTCATTCATTACTTTAAATAATATTAAGTTGTAAATTTTCCTCATTGTAATTTGCTCATTATTCAGTATCATCTATATAAATTTACTGATCCTATATATCTATCCTCCTAAATCCCGTTTTATCTAATTAATTAATCATAATAACAATTAAGTTTCCCTAACTTTTGATTCTGAACTAAATTAAACTTGACATTGGCTAAATGCACAAAACGTGCGAAGCCAATTAAAAAAAAAAATCTCTATTATAGAAGCAGAAGCAGCCAGCGAGAACTGAATACTTTAATTTGCCGCGACATTTTTAAATGGCGTTTGAATTATTCATTAAATGTTGTGGCATAATCTACGTATAAAACAATTTACATGTTGCCTTCGGCATATTTCATAACTCGAGCGTTTTTAAACGGACGACGCCGTTTGTAAAAAGCAGAATCATACAAATTGCCTGACTTTAATGATTTTAATTCTGTAAATACATGCTTGTTACGATCGCGAATTACATTTTGATCAACGTACAACCTAATGCTGACTTGTAAATTGCAAAAAACTTAAGAAAATTTGTATTTCGCGGGCTACCTTGACGCTTTCGCCTTAAGATGTTTTGTGCATAGCTTTGATAGCGTTCATTTTTTCCATTAATTTTGATGGACGATTGTATTAATAACTGTTGTTGCCTTTTAATGTTATTTAACGAGCGTATAGTATTTCTGCTTTGTAGGTAGGTAGGTAAAAACAAAACGAGAATTTTGTATCTTAAAATTTTGAGATGGATGAGCTGAGACGCTTCGGAAAGCAGGTTAAGCTGTTTGTCCCGGCTGCAATTCTTGAATCTTTGATAGTCGTTACGGGTAGCCAGCCAGAAGCCCAAAAGTCTGACAATCAATCTTACCAAGGGGTATCGTGTTACCCAGTAACTGGGTTGTGGAGATCAGTAGCTCCATGTAAAATACTGGCATTCAGCTGCATCCATTAGTTAGGAAAAGGCTAGGTAGATTGAAGCGACTTGTTTGAGATATCCATTTCTATTTTTACCTTCGAGTCAAACTTTATGTCAAATCAACAAGATCATACGTCACGCACATAATAAAATAACTGTTGTGTAGCACTGCGTTGCACTAATCATCTTCTAAAATGACAAAATAGTTAGTTCTAATTTCGTCACGTCCTGGCCAGCCCTAACTGCCCCTAACTATGAGTAAATAGCATGACACAAGCAAGTATTTCTAATATCCATTCATACGCATTTAATTAAATGTTATTTGCTGCATAATCGTTTAATCTCACGTAGGAATTGTTAACTATGTAGTTGTACGTGAAATGTGTTTATGTGGTTAATAAGCACTACTTACCTTAAGATATGGTTGCCTGGTAGCAAGGAGTGTTAAGAAGTGCATTTTAGCAACACGTAAAAATGATTGCATGAAAAAACCGGCCAAGTGCGAGTTGTACCGCACACGAATGCTATCAATGCATCACTGCCAGCGCAGTGGTAATTTTTAAATGGCCTTCTTGAAGAAGTCAGGTGTACGAGAGCCAACAAACTCTTCAAATTCATTTTGTACTGCCTCTCGGGTTTTGAATTTTTTTCCCTGCCAAGGAGTTGTCCAAATTTTGTAAAAAGTAGAAGTCTGTCGGCGCAAGGTCTGGCGAGTACGGTGGATGACGCAAAATTTCAACCCTAGCTCTTGTAGCTTAGAGACCGTCTGTTGTGCCATATGAGGTGGAGCGTTGTCGTGTAGGAGCAGCGAGGATGAGCGATTTTTTTAATTTTGTTTTTTTTTTATTTGAGATGGGTTTACTCTTGACTCTAGTTTAGGTCAGAGGTGACAGAGACAAAGTCGACGATGGAGTGAGCTTACCCAGAAGAAGCCTAAGCAAGAAGATTAACCAAGAAGATTCACGTAGGCTGGCCGGAGATTTGCGAGCTTCTCCATCATTGTGTCCAGTTCCTCACAGTACACATCCGCAGTAATGCTGATGCCATTTGGTAAGAAGCTGTGTTGAATTATACCAGCACTAGATCACCAAACAGTGACCATGACTTTTTAGGTGTAAGTTTTGGGGTATTGCCTAGGCACTGAACCAGCGTCTAACCAACATGATGACCGCTTACGATTATCTAAAATAAACCAATTTTTATCGCAAGTGACAATGCGGTTCAAAATCCCTTCGTTTCTGTGTCTGTTAAGCAACGCAAGGCATACCTCAACGCGTTCGTCGCATTGGCGATCGTTCAGTTCGTGCGGCACCCACTTATCGAGCTTTTTTACATTGCCAATTTGACGCAAGTGGACCAATATTGTTTGATGCTAACGTTGTAAGCTGCTGATAACTCAGCCGTAGGTTGAGTATCGTCAGCTTCCACTATCGCCTTTAATTCGTCGTTGCTGACTTTAGTTTTCGGGTGACCGCGGGGTTCATTTTTTAGATCAAAATTTCCATGTCGGAAGCGTTCAAACGAATAACGAGTCGTGCGTTCGTTTGTAGTGTTCACTCCGTACACGTAATTAATGTTGCGAGCTGTTTGTGCGGCATTGCTATCGCGACGGAACTCGTATTCCATAATTACTCGTATTTTTATCGTGTCCATATTGATGAAAAAGATACAAATGTAGTGAAAACAAAACACTAATCAATAAACAAATGACTGAATTTGAAAATAGAATTCCATATTTTTTAATTAAAATTCATTTTAATTTAGAATTTATTGCCAGCCATACATAAATTACGTTTCAAATGGCCAGTATTGTAAAACGGCAACCTCTTATTATTTACTTCCACGAAAATTTTATTGTATCACTTGTTATCGATACGCTGTAACTAACTAAAAGGAAGTATCCTTTTAAGGAAAAAAGAAAAGAGAAAGGAAAAAGATGTAAGAATATATTTTTTATATCGAAATAATACCAATCTGTCACCCCGTAATGCCGAAGCCATGCCAAAGCTAAGAGGAAATATGTGAGAGAAATTCCGACGCGAAAATATACGAAGAAAGACAGAAAACATATATTATGTTTATCCATACATTAGTAGGTATAAATCCAAAAGCGTGTCTGTTTGTTTGTTACTTTTTAGGGTTGCGTATCCGAAGGGTGCCAAAGGGAACCCTTACTAAGCCTCCGCTGTCCGTCCGTCCGTCTGTCAGTCAGCGGGCTGTATCTCATTTCACATTTTCACAGATTGTGATTCTATGGCCGCTATAACAACAAATAATAAAAATAAAATAAAGTTAAAAACTAAAGGGGTCCCCATTTAATAAACTTTTGATTTTGGAAAAAATCATTTCTTACTCTAGCATGTGGGGTGTCATTGTCTAGAACTCGTCAAGTAGAGTACAAATACAATTTTATTTTTTTATCTTCAGAAATGAGGAAATAGGGGGCCGTGAAAGTTGTCAGTTTTAGACCATTGCTACACGAACTCTATCGTAACAACTAACAATTAGGAATTGGAAACTTCTGTATATGAAAGAAAGAAAGAAAGAAAGAAAGAAAGAAAGAAAGAAAGAAAGAAAGAAAGAAAATACGTTTATTTGCGATAAACATGGCGCAAAGAAATAAAATAACAAAATAAAACAATTAAAGAACAAGTTTGGGGAAAATATGCGTCACATTCACGCAAAACGGCCGTCGCTCAGCATAATGCCGCGACCCCATACGAGACAGAGCCTCAGCGCTGGTTTTCAGCGACAGCCGGCGCGGCTGCCCCATTTCAAAACCTAGTAAGGGACACTTTTTACAAAAATCGTTTTATTACATAATCTTGCTAACCCAGTAAGTCTATACCAAATTCAAAAACACAGCGTTAAAATCTCACAAATAAGCAGATATATATAAGCATCGAAACCTGAGTGGCCCATTCACTGCCCCGTGACCACTTTACGTTTTTGCGCTCTCCTGTAAAATTTCGTTTTAGTCTTTACTAGGTTTTGAAACGGGGCAGCCGCGGCGTTGACGTAATGACGTCGACCGGTGCATCATGCAGTGGAAGTAAAAATGCCAATTAAAATTAGATAAATAAGATTATTGAATATTTTCAAAGTTTATGTAAATATAATAGGTATGGAAGTTGAGTACATACAGCGCTAGCACCCACCGACTCGGACGCCGGCGCTGCGGACGGATGCATTATCTGTGCCGTGCGCGCACAACGGCGCAGCTGTCAGAAATATTTTAGCTGTTGTTGTTTGTTTTGTCGGATAATTATATAACATGGCGCAGCACATTATATAATTTTATTTTATGATGGGATTATGTAACAATGATGTTTTTGTGTGATTGTGTGAGTTTGTGTTAAAAATATAGATTTTATAACAAGATAAAATAAAATACTCGGCGACTCAGAGATCAACCTCAGCTAGATGACAAATTAAATGGTAAGTGTGAATTAATTACATTATAGGTACCTAGGATTCATGATTAAAATGAAATTATATTACTTTTACATAAATGAAATTAGATTGATTATAATTAATTATATATGATAAGATATATTTTAAATAAAGAAATACCAAACAAACCATAGGGTGCCAGTTGAATTAATTATGTTTAACCGTGAATTTCAGAAAAATAAGATGGCGTTCCATATCATGTACTATATACTAAATACATTTAATAAAAAAAACCGGCCAAGTGCGTGTCGGAATATGCACAATGAAGGGTTCCGTAGTTGGGATGAATCCCAAGAACGAACTTAACATTGCAGTTGAAAAACATGTTCTCCCATGCATTCCAACTGGAAATGTAAGTTTGTAAGCACATTATTGAGAGATTTACTATGTTGTTTTAAGACCATAGATTTCTTACAAGTTTTCCTGTAAGTAATAATAATAATAATATCCTGGGACATTTCACACAAGGTCATCTGATCCCAAACTAAGCAGAGCTTGTACTATGCACACCAGATAACTGATACAAAGTTATCTTTGCGATTGTTAAAAATTAAGATGAAAAATATTCTTCGTTTACTAAACCTGGACAATGAGATAGGATATTTTTTGCCCGGGTACATGATGGTTTTCACCTAATTTCCCTGTAATTTCGTTGGCACTTTACCTTTTGAAGCAGCTTGGCTGTCAAAAAAATGAATACTCTCTAACTTTCCAAGTTTAAATTGTACAATAGAGTATCCTATAATATTCACTGTCTTCTTGACGAACAATGACAAAGGGCTCTATTACGACAAATACGGTTTTAAACCGACAGACATACTTAATCCCTTGCTCGAATTTTCCGCCTCTACATCCAAGTAATCTTTTCCCCTCAAATAACAAAGGGCTTTTACATTAAACTTTGACAAAAATATATCCTATCATCCTTATTCTCCTGTTTTCCTAGTAAACTGAATTTGTATATTCCTGTTGTCCACATCGCCGTGGCTGAATTACGAATCCTTCGATGTACTTAAATCTATCAGACACGTAGTAATGTCAGAAAGGGAATGAAATATGGTGGATACTTACTAAGTGTAAGAGTATAAAAAGCAGTAGGACATCTTTGGGCAAGAACTTGGGCCGAGGCCACAGAACTGTTTTGCTGTCTATCCATTGGTTATGGGGCATCGTAATCACTGCACTAAATTCCAGAATGATGTACAGATCATTTAACCTGACTTGGTTTCTGTACCTATGTCTTTTTCGGGTGACCACTGAAAATCAGCGCTGTGCTGTGGACCCCCCATAGCACAGCATCATGCTGAGTGGAAGCCTTCTTGTCAGTCATGGCGTGCCAGCAGCTGCCGAATTTTATTTTGTGCTCGTGATTTGTGTGTTATATTTTTCTTTTTGTAAAACTCGAGTTAATTATATTTTTGTATGCACGTGTTTCTGTGACAATTAAACTTATTTTTCTTTCTTTCAGAAGCCCTTAAGAAATAATAACCTAATGTGCACGATTCACAAAAAGTTCATACATTAGGTAGGACAGGTAGAGTATATTGGATTTTGTCTTTCCATTCCATCTAACCTGTGCCCCAGAAAAAAGGCCACAAATCCACGATCCCTGTTCACCCCATCTCAATGCTAAGTCGATATCAATACACTGCATACCTAATACCCTCACACTGAGGCACGTTGAGTCTCCTAATTTGCATACTGAGTAATTTCAAACGTACGTTCGGATTGTAGGCCGCCATATTGGTTTAGGGTCGATCCTTCAAATTTACATGGGATAGCGCTTTCGATTATTGTTAGAGGATTTGGTGTTGTCGATATAGTTTCTTATGAGAAAATTACATGCAACGTTTTAGTAATCCTAGATGCTGAAGCCCGAAAAAGGCCAACTTTTACTTTTTTTATTTTAGGTATCTCCTAAAATGAGCACTAACACAAAAGACCAGACGCCTAATTGCGTAACACACTTTCAATCACAATCTGAGGGTTTTGAAAGAAATGCCAAATCCATTGCTTCATAAGTTTAAAAAATTCGTCCGCTCAACAACGTAAATAACGCAATAATCGCGGTAGAACTGTCAAAAGGAAAGGTATTGCGATCAATTGTATTATGTTTTATACCCAATTACCCAATAGGCTAGGCAATTGAAGACCAATACCGTTGAGGCAGTCTTTTTAATAGTATTTCTGTTTCCCCGTACTACCCATTTGTGACCTTTAGCACTAAACCGAGAAGTCAATGGTAACAAGAGTAATATACGAGTATATTATAAACGTGAAAGTGAGTTCGTTTGTTACGCTTTCACGCTAAAACGGCGCAACCTAGTCTAGGACATATGATACTTTTTATCAAAATAGTACGTAACTGTCCACGCGGGGTAAGCCGCAGGCAAAAGCTAGTCTACTGTATTTAGGCACTTAATCACACTTGAGATTATAGTTAACTTTGTAGTACACATAACTATATCATTATCGCCCATCCAAATATCTTGGGATCGGATCTAAATTACGGTCGAAAATCAGTATTTTATCTTCCTATCTCAATTGCAATTAATATTCCAAATAGTCCATAAAATAACCCATAGAGAAGCGAAACTCTATTAGTGTTGGGCATTAATTTCGTTCTAAATGTCCATTTAAATCTTGATCCGGAATTCCGATCGAAATTAAGTTTAGGGCAGTTTTACAGTTCATCTTTGCCTTCCTTGTACATGACTTGGGTTGATAATCACCGGAATTCGTGACTCGTTTGGTGATTGTGCCAATCACCTTTAATTATGTAGATTGGATAAGTAGGTAGATGATTTCCAGTAATACCGGGATAACAAGCTGCTAGAAAATTCAGGAAGGAAAGATTGTGGTAATTTAATTTGTGTTTTAATTAATCTCAGTTGCTTGCGATGTATGAAAAAGCTTTTCGTAGATCATTATTATTCATTATTTGTCAGTTGACTCAGATGCTAGACGATCTTAGCACGGCAAGCCTACAGGTCGGATTTCAGACAAATATGTCAAAGCCCTAGTTGATGACGAACAGCGTGCATCGCAGCATCATTGTGGCGGGTGGGGAGGTTGAATACATTGATGAGTATCTCTATCTTGGTCAAATAGTCGCAAGACAAAACAAAGAAGTTGCAAGACTTATCGAAAATGCCTGGAAGAGCTATTGGGCCATGGCAGATTTAATGAAGGATGATCTTCCTTTGTCCCTTAGACTCATTGACGTCAGCATACTTCTCATCCAACATGGTTTTTGACAAATCAGCAGAGGTCCACTCTCGAGGTTTGCCAGAGGGCTATGGAACGAAGTATTCTGGGTATCAAACTAACAGACTGGTTTAGGAATACGACCATGCGTTCCATCACAAAAATAACTGATGTCACTTGGAAAACTGCCACGCTAAAGTAGAAGTCGGCTGGACATATTTACCGCATGTCAGACGACCAATGGGCCAAACTTACGACCCAATGGATCCCTCTTAATGGCAAGTGACATCGCGGCAGGCGCAGACGGAGATGGCGGGATGAGCTGGACTTCTTCAACAAGAACTGGTCCTTAGTAGCTTTAGACAGAGAGAAGTGGAAAGAGAGTAGGGAGGCCTTCGCCTTGCAGTAGGACATCACAAGCTTTTAATATTTAATATAATATAATTATTATGGAGCATCTTTCTCATTCAATGTGAAGCGTCACTCCTGAACCGCAAGCGCCATTAAATTAGTCCACTAGCGTCTGCGCATTTAGGGCTTAATTCTATACGTAGACATACATATTAATTTAATATCGCCAAAAAGTCTAGAACATGTCGCTGCTTTGCATGAATACCTACCCGCACAAACCAAAATTTTGAAATTACTGGTTTATAACACAGCCAAATGCAAAATAGTCCTTATTTCGTAGAAGTAAGACTCATATTCATAACGGCAAAACCACCGGTTGTGCCATTATGAATTTGAATCTTACTGACCATGAAATAAGGACTATTTTGCATTTGGCTGTGTTATAAACCAGTAATTTCAAAATTTTGGTTTGTGCGGGGTATTCATGCAAAGCAGTGATGTGGTTGAGGTGATTATGGAAACATTTTTGTTGACAGGAAAGAATACTTCTTCTCATTTTTTCTGAATATAATAGTTTTATGGCTTCCTACTACATCAGGAGCGCAGGAATGAAAGGTGGTCTAAAATTTCGTGATAAGTTGAGTGAAAGAACAACGGCCAATCAAATCACTTGGGTAACAGATTAAATTGGAGGATTTCATTAACCAGATGTTGTCTTACCCTATTGTTTCTGAAACTCGAAGTATTTCCACCAAACTAACTTTCGAAGCCTATAATTCGGAAAACAAAGTTTGAAAGAAGCTCAAACATTTAAATATGTATAAGACAAGAATTATGTTAAACAAGCCTTTAACTATTACCAAACCTTTTCAAATATTTGAAGTCTGTAACAAATTGAAAACTTACTTTTTTATCTTATAACAAAGTTTCCAGTATAATAATGTTTTACCTGTTTAGCAAACTATTCTATAAAAATCTCACCGTGTAAAGTCCGGTGACGTGAGCTTGAAGTGAGCTATCAATAGTGTCTATCACTAGCATCAGATGGAATGACAGCTCACTTGAAGCTCACTTCACCTAAGTTTTCTCGGTGAGATGATTACAGAATAGACCGGCTATTCTTCCCGCCCTGTGGGTATAGTGAAAGCCGAGGATTACCTTTCTTCAACAGAATATAAAGATTGGCGATCGTGTTTTGTTATTAAAATAGACTACGTTCACTTTCTGCAAATACTGTTATGGATGACTACGGCTATGAAATTGACCCTGGTTCAAATGCTATATTCACTAGCAGTAAAAGCGTCACCAGTGGATGGCAAGCTGCAGCAAAAAAGTCTCCGACACACGACACTCTTTGCACGACAACATCCTTGTGCCACGAAGGCTGAAAAGCCTTGACAGTTTTTTTAAAGTGCGTCGTTCCATACACTGGCGAAATATCAAAAAAAAAGACTGAAGCTGGGGCGAGACAGTGCTTCCTTACCCAAAACATTTGTCTCACCTGCTGAAGTTCTTCCACCTAGACATGAGTTGCCTTGGGTAACCTAGAAGTCTTAAAACAGAGAGAGAAGCAAGGAAAACCTGTTCAGGTGGAGATTTACAGAAGACTCAACCTTGGAGTGTAAATATGGCGTTGTTCCACAAACGATGGAACGCTTAATATAAATCCTCCGTGTCCTGTCAGCTGCACGTTACAGGAACTCATGGACGCTAGTGATGGCGCCAAACACGTAGTCGAATTTTGGACCGAGACCATTTGGATTGCCAGCGACACGCTAAGAAGAAGACCACGGCTATGTCAATTTCATCTTTCTCCGTGTATTGTAACGGCCATCAAAAGTTTTAACAATAAATGCTCATAGGTTGATTTGTGTCAAACATATACAACCTGGGCCAGCAGTCTCGACATAGGTAGCGATCGCTATACGACCGAATTCGGTCGCTAAGTCCTAGTGGGGTATACAGTCCAAATTGCTCGACAAGCATGTGATTTTTTCGTGTTTGTCAAGCAATTTTGACCGTCTAGGGAACCCACTAGGACTTTGCGACCGAATTCGGTCGTATAGCGATCCATATCTATGTCGAGACTGCTGGCCCTGGAGACAAGAATACTACAATAAATGAAAACACTGGCAATACTAATGTCTAGGAGTATTCTGAAACGCAATTAAATGATTAATATCATTACATTAAAAAAAGTCAAAACCGACTTCAAAAACCTAAAAAGAATAAAATAACTTTCTTAAAAATCTTAACAGCCTTTGAAGTCGGTGTCTTCAATTCTTCAATGCAAGGTGCAGTCGGCTTTTACTTTTTGAAAAGTAAATTTATTTTTCCATTTTTAGTTGAATATACATAAGTCCAAGACGAACAAAAAGAAGAATCCTCAAAATCCACTTAGAAAAGCCGGAGATACAGTACATTTATGCATACAAACTCGTACATAAGAATAATTATCTAAATCTAACATTAGAAGGAGGAAAGACTTTTTTGTTTGTATATTTGTACCGAATAAGCACCGAAACTACTGGACCGATTTTAACTATTCTTTCACTGATAGAAAACTAAATTATCAGGAAGTAACATAGGCTATAATTTATTAAAAAACATGGATGAATACTTTTTATCCCGCAGGCTTATTACGTATCTTGCAGAAGCCTAGCGATATCAAAATTTGCGCAATAATTGCTTCTGCAAGATACGTAATAAGCTTGCCGGTAGTACGTTTCCGTGTGTTAATTTCAGACTTCCACACGGGCGAAGCCGCTGGCAAAAACTAGTATATACGCAAACCTTCCTGAAAGTGTGTAGATTATGTTAGTACAAGAATCATCAAAATTGGTTCATAAGTTTTTACGCGGATCGCGGACATACAAACGTACATACATGCATACGGGTGGGATACAGAACCTCCTTTTTGAAGTCGGTTAAAAAGAGATTTTCCTACAATAGTCGACGATGAAATTTGAAGATCAGCCGACTAGTGATTAAACTAGTGGATATAAGATATTACGTATAAATAATACTTGATTATCTTTTTGTATTGACGCAGATTGGTAAAGCCTGCGCAGGCTTTACCAATCTGCGTCATTAGATAGACGAAGTTTAATTCTTAAATCGTATTGTCATCTCCACCTCGTACGTAGATTAGTTTATGTCAAAAGATTTAAATAAGTTATTCAACTTCGCGTTTGACACACGTTTTTCTTGCCGTGAAAAACTACAGTTTATTCGCCGTGTGATATAGGCACCGTCGCTAGTGTTCTTTGGATCACTATCATATGGAAGCTTGTTGACAGTCGTTTTTTCTACGTCGCGGTTTATACGCCTTTTTTTAGTTGGGTGGGAAATGATTAAATCAATTCTCTCGCTCTGGGCGGAGCGTGAGAGCGTGACAGACTTCTACTGACTAAAACCTAACCGTGTTCCTTCAGTTGCCTGTGCCAAGGCCACGGTAATTCTTTCAAACAACCCGCAACCCTGGCAGGCATCGGCTCTAGCGGACCCCACCAGTTAATGGTGACATCTCTTTGAGGCGCGCGTGGAACACATCGCGCCGTCGATCCGGGCCTGGTCTTTACCGGACGGCGAGCTACCCAGAGCGTCTCTGGCGGCGACTAGGGGCGTGAGGGTGCAAATATTGCATATCCCTCACGCGTTCCGCCTCTTCCTTCGGGAGCATTACTGCTTCGCAGAAGAAGGTGACGGCTTCCACGGTTTATACGCCGTGCCATAAAGAAACCGTGCCGTGGTTTTATGGTGTACGTTTGCCTTAAAGTAACTAACTCATTCATGATTGGAAGACTCCTAGGTTCATACTATCGGGAAACAGAATCTCTTAGCAATAACAACAAACTCCGATCCCAATTCGGCTGTCGAGTGCTACTTTAAGTGCTAAATTTTACTATATGCATACCTGTTATAACTAAAGACTTTGTCTCTGTCACCTCCGACCTAGACTAGAGACAAGAGCAAACCCATCTCAAATGGGCATCTTTTGTGATTTGTCCAAGGCATTCGATTGCGTTCTTCATGAAACGTTAATCAGGAAACTCCGCCATTACGGGATCCGGAATACCGCTCTGGATCTTCTTACTTCATACTTGAGTAATAGGATTCAGAGCGTTGACGTTAATGGAAAAAGATCGCCCGGATCTATAGTAACAATGGGGGTCCCACAGGGCTCGATTCTTGGTCCTTTCTTGTTTCTTATTTATATTAACGATTTGCCCTACCTCATAAAGGATAATCATGATATAGTTTTGTTTGCGGATGATACTTCACTTTTGTTTAAACTTAAACGTCAGCAGCTGGTTACTGACGATGTAAACAGAGCGATATCAAAAGTAGTTCACTGGTTCAGTGTTAATAATTTACTGCTTAATGAAAAAAAAAACCAAATGCATTAAGTTTACGCTACCTCACGTTAGGCAGGTGAAAAGTAACGTGTTGATAAAGGGCGAAGAGTTGAATCCCGAAGATAGCAGAGTATTCTTGGGCTTAACTTTAGATGCTAAGCTTCAGTGGGGCCCACATATAGATAAATTGTCAAAAAAGCTAAGCTCCGCAGCATACGCAGTTAGGAAAATTCGTAATTTAACCAACATAGAGACAGCCCGTTTAGTGTACTTTAGCTATTTTCATAGTGTAATGTCGTACGGTATTCTGTTGTGGGGAAATGCAGCCGACATTCAGACTATCTTTGTTTTGCAGAAAAGAGCTGTTCGATGCATTTATAAATTAAGTCCGAGACAATCTCTCAGAGAGAAATTTAAGGAGATTAATATAATGACTTTGCCTTCTCAGTACATTTTTGAAAATCTTTTATATGCCCATAAAAACATTAAATTGTTTAAAAAAAACAGTGATATCCACAATATAAATACTAGGAACAAACACAAATTTGTTGTACCTCCAACAAGGCTCAAGAAAATAGGTGGGTCATTCAGGTGTCAATGTATACGCTTTTATAATAAACTTCCAAGCCACGTTCAAGATCTGAGCCTTAATAAATTCAAATCATTCATTAAACGCAAGTTGTGTCAGAAAGCTTTTTATACCGTTAAAGATTATATTGAGGACAAAAAGGCTTGGGATTGAACTGCTCCAAATTTTATATTATTTTTATTTTTTGCATACTGAATGTTGACATGAATATTTACTTTGTAAGTATTATATTATTTTTATTTATTGTGAATGTGAAGACTATGTAGGTCATTGCTTTTTTTTTGTTTTATTTTTTCTCTTATTTTTAATCATGGTCTGGCAGTTTGAGTAATCTATGCGGCCTACCCCAATGTCCTTTCTTTGGTATTGTTCGTCGAATCGTTGAGCTCCTTAAGTTCTGAGTTGAGCTGCGCGATTACTGACAAATGCGTGCACTGACTGGACAGGTCCTCTCAATCTGTGTGGTTCTTTCCTCAAAAGACCATTTCAGACACCAATCTACATGGTCTTCACATGAAGTGACCAAGATTATGTCTGGACTTTATAAGAGACTGTGACCTCTGAGTTTGTTTCGGCCTTTCTTCTCAGAGTAGTCAGTTACGAAACGCCGACCTCATCTAGTTTAAAAAAAAAAAATATTGACTTGTAAAAGTGTTTGTACAAACCTACTTACAGAAATAAAAATCATTTATCATTTATCATCATTTATCATTAAAAAAAAGTCGTTTTTGTTCTTCAAAACTGCGCAACGGATTTTGATGCGGTTTTCACCATCATTTATATAATCTCGACGTTTTGTTAAGTCCTGAAAACCGTGCGAAGCCGGGGCGGATCGCTAGTCTCAAATAAGAGAATCAAGGAGATTAGGTACAGTACCATGGCGAAAACCTTCAACTGACCTCCACAACTTTCACAAGCCGCTTTATTTGTTTTCCTCAAGACCAGCAAAATAACTTTACTCTCTCGTAAATAAGCGGTATATTTTCCGTTTCGACACGTCATCTTGGCGGGAAAGTTCGTGATAAATACTCTCCCGAAGTTGTGACGTATGCTAGAATTTGTGACGTATGGTGTAACTTCGAATATTGTACCGTATCGGTGTATTAATCGGAGAGTTTCTTGTGGTGGATCTGGGTTGGATTTTGTTATGTGTTGCCCCGATTTGGATAAAGAAAAGCAGTCGCAGTCGCGTGTGCAGCCGCACAATATTTAACAAAATACTTTTCATGTATGCGGACGCTCTTTCATTTTTAACTATTTTTAATTTTCATAGGTGACCTGAAAGCCATTTCGATACTCGACTATATTCGACTGCAAGGTGCTTAGGCTCCGACAGATCTTTGTGCTTGAATCCACCTTGAGGAAGCATCGCTCAGTTCTCCCCCTCCTGATAGTGCCAGACGTAAACAGAGACTACGTAGTTTGTCATAATCCTTCACATCACACAGCATTTGCAAGAAAACAGTGTTATGTAACAAAACAAAATTAATAAAAAACATAATATATTACATTTAAGCAAACATGATGATCTCAGTGAAAAGATGTTTATTACAAGTAGACTACCTAAATACCGAACATCTTTTGTCTTCACAAACATATTAATTAAACACACACACACGCCCTCACACCCACCCTCATACACACACACATACATACACTCACACTTTTATCTACTACTTATATTCTTTATTAATAAATTAAAACAGCCCACAATGTTTTTATGTTATATACTTTGACAGGCCAGCTGGCGTGGTTGGTTAAGATACCGCCTATCATGTCGCAGGTCGTGGGTTCGATTCCCATCCAGGACAAACATTTGTGTGCATGCGCAAAAGTAGTGTATGTAGTATATCAGTTATCTGGTTTCCATAGTACAAGCTCTGCTTAGTTTGGGATCAGATGACCGTGTGTGAACAATGTCCCAGGTTATTATTATTATTATAGTACGAAATTGTCAGCTGAGCGCTATCTTCTGAGAAACAGGCCTCGGCCTCGCCTAGTTCAGAAGATAGAGTCAATACCCTCAGTTAACCTCTCTTTACCACCACAAATGCTGCTGGATTATTATTATATAATGTACATGATATTAGCACACTTACCTAGTACTAAGTACTTTTACTATTTAATGCTTGTTGCTATGCTGGTTGGAACTAAACAATTTTATTTTATTTTTATTATAAGTAATTTGTTGTTATAGCGGCCATAGTAGTACACACTGTGAAATTTCAAGTGTCTAACTATTACGATTCAAAACATACAGCTCTGTGATAGACGGATGGATGACCGGACAGACGTACAGCGGAGCCTTAGTGATAGGGTGCCACCCTTTTGCTGGATTAGGACATCATGTTTGATACATAGTGGACGGATGTTTTATCTATCGGTGAATGATCGTTTTCAAATGAGTTTCTAATCAAGCAAAAGGAAGTTGAGGGTTAAAACCTTCTTCTTCGTTCATCTCGCTTGCTCCGTTACTGGTTGGTTTAATAAAAAACTTTTCAATATTACGATACCTAATGAGAAAATATGAGTAAATTAAAACGGGTATGGGTGGGTACTGAGTCCGTTAATTTTTTTTTTAAATTTTTATTGTTTGTTATTCATAAAAAAACAGCATACATACATTTGTTAAACCTTCAAAACATACCACACAAACCATCGGTATGGCCAGACACGGCAACTCGGTGCCAATACATACTTAGTTATTAAATTAGATAATAAACAACCAGGTAGGCACCTACATATTAATGTTTTATTTTTTTATGGATTCTTTTATAGGTCCATTTTCAATCGTCAACTGCCCTTTTCATCGATTTCCGGCCAGAAAGTATATTCTTAACAATCACAATTTTCCTCTAAAACGAGAGGGAATAACAGTTAAAGAGATTTTCACGATAAAATAATTACATAATACTAACGAGTTTCCGCATCATAGACTTTGTCTTTTTTCAATTATTATTTTGTTTTGAGGAAAAATGAAAAAATATCTGTTTCTTTGGAAACGTTAATTTGGATAAGGTCATGAAAAGGAAAGAATTAATGATGAAAATTGTTAACAATTTCTGAAGTTTTTAATTGATTGTGTACCAAACAACAAACCGTTACCTTTTAAACGTGAAATTGTAAAAGTATATCTGAAAAAGGTTTGTTACGAGTAATTCCACAGTCAAACTAAAATCATGCCACTGGCCGCATTATAAGCATTTCCTCGGAAACAATTTGCTCCAGCTTTGATAAAATATTCTAGACTGGGTCAAAGAAAGCATTTGAAACGGTACGAATTCATTTTGATATTGGATCGAGATGGTTTGTTTTGTTCGTCTGTTATTATCATCAGCATTGTAATAACAATAGCCAAATAAATGGGCCATAATACCCGTGAAAAATAATTTGATAATTTTCGCGGGTATTATGGCCCATTTATTTGGCTATTGTGATGATCCAGGAATATGGCCAAATCATCTCTCGTGAAGTTTGAAAGTTCTTCTGTCAGCAAATAGCTCATTACGTGGTGAAAAGATTAATTAATCAGTAAGGTTCTTTGTACTCATTCAGCCGGGATATACAGAAAGAAAGAATGAAAATTATTTTACAGGAAGATCTCCAACTAAACTAAATACAATCTTAAAAATATAAAAAAAAAAACTAAATTATAAAGAATGTAAAGAAAACAGAAAGTCCTGTACTGGGCCAAAAGGCACTTACATTTTTTTATTTTTTTTTTTGTTCCGGGGTGGAAAATCCTCATGGATGTCCCCCGCCCTGGGGCGGGCGGAGGGTCTGTCAGTCTCTTACTGACTAAAAACCACCCCGTTGTTCCCTTCCCACACTTGGACCGGGGATCATAGGAACTTGTGCGCCTTCCACGATCCCCTGCTAGTGCCGGCCCGCGGGCCTTCGCGGGCCACCTCAAGTCCGCGGGGGGAGTAAGGTCCCTCTCCCTGCGAAATCCATTAGGGGCGCGCGTGGAACACTACGCGCCGCCGCCTCGGGTTCTGCTGGATGAGGGTTGGCGGACGTCCGCGAGTCCGCCATCCCTCCGGACCTATTTACGAGGGCTGGAAGAGGGAGCCGTCCGCCCTCCACCGATGCCTAGTCCACCTACTGCGGGTCGGGAGATTGGTTTCAATCTCCCTCTCCCTTTCCGCAGTCTCCTTCTGCGAAATGACCGTTTCACAGAAGGAGATCACCACATCCCATGACTCGGCGCTCCCGACCACGAGTGACGGCCGGCAGCGACAGGTCGGCTCCGACTTCTGATACGAGGGCACGACGCGGCTCCTCCCATGCGGCACACTCTGCCAGTGTGTGCCACGCCGTGTCCTCCCGACAGTGGACGCAGTGATGGCACCGAGCGTCCGGCTCCCTGCCTATGCGACACAGGTGCCTGTGTCGCATAGGCAGGGAGCACACAGCACGAAGCAGCCATGCCCCGAAAGCACCTGCGTCGCACGAAACGACAGAGTGCCGTGAAAAGGCCTATCTCAACTTGATGCTGCGACATTTAAAAATAAGTGTACCAGCGTGAATAAAATATAAATATGTAAAATATTAGCAGATAAAAATAAAATATTCATTTAGGGCAGGTTTTTTGATCCGTGGTTAACTCAACCAATGGTTAAACATAGTAACTAAAGGTTGAATTTTGTCTAAATGCACAGATTAATACAGATGGGGCACTCCGCAAAATCATTTAAATAATAAGCGACACTTGCTACGACACAATAAAGTGCAATTCAGGTCCCACAACGGTTATATTCACCTACAAGTTGCCTCTCTTTCTATCGCGTAATTCTTATACCTTCTGACTCGTTAGGGTTGTCTTCTTTTACGACGCGGCGTGTGAGTGAGTATCGAACTGATCGTGCGAGCCGGCCGGTGCGCGGCAGCCCGCACTAAATTGGCCCGACAAGTCGAGCACGCCGCGTACTTGTAGCTTCATACATAAACTGTGGAGTGTCCCATCTGTTATTATTCTGTGCTTAATGTAAAAGTCAAAACATGAATGAATGTATTCATATTAAATCATTTATGTTAAAACTACTTACTATAACTAGTTACTATAACTAATGGCATTTTGGCAAACACATTTAGCTAAAATTCAACCATTTTGTTACTTTAGTTACATGTTTAACCATTGGTTGAGTTAACTACGGATTTTTTATTTTTTTATTAAAACCCACCCGTGTTTCTTCAGCTACCTGTACCAGGGCCACAATAACTCTTTCAATCAACCCGCAACCCTGGCAAGTGCCTGACGTAACCTCATTACTTGTCTATGCCTACAACTTACTCATGCACCATCACCTCATCGCAAATATTCAAACCAATTAAAACTAAACAGCTCCCATTTTCAACTCAACTACCAGGCAAGCACGAACTTAAAAGAGCAACTAGGTAACAATGAATAATTACTAAGTAAACATTAACCTAATTCATTGACCTGGCCGGGTTCAAACGGAGTCCTTTATTAATATGTCCATTACAGAGCCGATTCGTGAATAATTGATGGCAACTGCTAATAAAGTAAACATGTTTGTGGAAATATTTTGACCTTTGGCTCGCTGTAATATTAAATAAACACTGCGTTGTTGCGTTGCTGCGTTGCTACAGTAACATGGCTGCTGTAAACATAATTAGTGTTATTGTCGTGGAAACGTTATTTTTTCCGATTTTTTTTGTACTTATTTAAGTAAGTACAAAAAAAAATCGGAAAAAAGAACGTGTTCTATGTTAGCTCATTCATATTAAAAATAGTAACGAATAGCATAACGCATTAATGTTTAGCCTTTCACATTTAGCCAAAATTCAACCATTAGTTACTATGTTTAACCATTGATTGAGTTAATTACGGATCAAAAAATCGGCCCTTAGTATACTCTTTTCAATTTTGTTACTACATCTTCTTTTAAACAGCAACGTTGAAAGAAAGAAAGAAAAGAAAAAGTATTTATTGAGACTCGCACAGGAAGATCACAAATTAAGCAAAACACACATAAAAAAAGTGAAATAAAAATAATAAAAAACAGTCCCGCACGAGGTCAAAAGGCTCTTATCTCAGCATGATGCTGCAACATTTAAAAGAAAGTGTCGCAGCGCTGGTATTCTGATAGGGCCTTCTGTGATGTCACAGACAATTACAGAAATAAATAAATAAAATAAAATAGAAAATAGATTTGTGAAATAACATAAAAAAATTAAATATTTATTATATTTGAACTCTAAACCACCTGTCAGCACCCGTCGTAACATCAGTTACTTGTCTATGCCTTTAGTAACTATGGTGGCATCGCTGAATCGCTGTGACAAGTGACAATCATAGGTGACAACTGTGACAAGTAAAGTACGTTGAATAATCAGAATCACATCATTCCTCAGCTTATCTATCTAGACAGGCCAGATGGCGTGGTTCCCATTCAGGACAAACATTTTGTGTGCATGAACATATCTGTTTGTCCTGAGTCTGGGTGTAATTATCTATATAAGTATCTATTTACAAAAAAAAAAAAGTAGTATATGTAGTATATCAGTTATCTGGTTTCCATAGTACAAGCTCTGCTTAGTTTGGGATCAGATGACCGTGTGTGAATAATGTCCCAGGTTATTATTATTTATCATTCATAGTTACACCAAACATGCTTCGCAAGTATAGCACCACTCCCTTTATTTCCCGCATTCACTCTCCTTTCCACATCTTCATCAATATTTCTTGTTCTTCCATCTCTTGTTTATTTAAATAGTTTATAAAATATACATAGTTTACAATAAAAATAGGCCGTAGGGTAAGTAAAGTAACATAATATTATAGTTGCAGCCAATAACTAAGCTAAGATAACTTAATATCTTGTAATTATAGGTATCAGCTCCCACCCTCTAGCCACCCCTAGCCGATGTTGTTGCCTAGCATGTAGAATGAAGACTGTTTAGTTGCAAAACTAAAATTAATATAAACAAAAGAAAAAGAAAAATTAAATAAAAAACAAAAAAAAAACTGGGAAACAAAGTGTGTTGGTATGTGTAGGGTCGCGTGTGAGCGTGTGCATACTTGGGTGTGAAGGTGTGTGTGTGTGTGAGTGAGGGAGTGAAGGTGTGTAAACTGACTCAAACTCATTCACTTGAGCCACACTCTAATCATTTGTTTTCACATCACATACCTACTCGTACCAACACATCCTCTTCTCTTTCAAACACCATGCCCTACGTCTTATTCACATTTATATTCATCCCTTTCATCTTATATGTCCCATGCATCACAGTCACCATGTCTTGCAACGGTTCTGGTGATGATGCACGTAGAATTTGATCATCTGCATAGAGAAGATATTTGGCATTTTTTTTTACCTCTTTCAAATATGTCATGAAATCCATGAACAGGTTGAACAGCCACAGTAACGCTACACAAGTAAATGCCATTACGATTAGTTCGAGTTGAAAGAATGAACTTTATCACTATTATAATATTAGATAAAGAAGTGCTTAAAACTGTAGACTCGGCAGTTTTTCTGGGTATAACAGTAGATGCCAAACTTCAGTGGGGCCCACATATATCAAGCCTAGCGGGAAGGCTCAGTTCAGCCGCCTACGCCGTCAGGAAAGTAAGACAATACACTGACGTTGATACAGCTCGGTTAGTCTATTTTAGTTATTTTCATAGCGTTATGTCATACGGTATTCTGCTCTGGGGCAAAGCCGCTGATATTCAAAATATATTTGTTCTTCAGAAACGAGCTGTTCGTGCTATTTACCAGCTCGGTGCCAGAATTTCTCTGAGAGATTTTTTTAAACATATTGGTATTCTCACGGTGGCATCACAATTCATCTTCGCCAACATCTTATATATTAGACAAAATATACATTTATACACTAAAAACAGTGATATTCACAATGTTAACACCAGAAATAAGGACAAATTACGTGCTCCATTTCACCGGCTTCATAAGGTTCATAACTCATTTGTTGGGCTTGGTATATCCTTTTATAACAAGCTACCCTCTTCTTTGCTAGATTTGCCTTACAATGCGTTTAAAGCCAAAGTAAAATCTAACCTTTGTTCAAAGGCATACTATTCTATCAACGATTACTTAAACGATAAGAATAGTTGGTCGCTGTGTTTAACTTAAGACAATGTTTATGTTCTTTCTCCAGAATTAGCTTACCTACTGACAGGTTATATGGGTTCATATAATTATTTATTTTCTTTGACTGTAAAGGTCAATTTATTTTAATTTTATTTTTATTTATCATTGACATAATCTACTCATTACAATGTTTTTATGAGTGGTATTGCAATATGTGGTTAGCTAGTGACCTCGACAATTGATCATAATTATTCTTGTCTGAGCAACCGGCAGCAGGTTCGTCATGCTCCCTTAGATGTCACTGCTTGCGGTAGCGTCGGGGGTCGGGTTGCCTCCTTCCCTCAAATATGGCGAGGGGGGTAATGGCTGATCTTTGCGTTATGCTCGTGAACGGGTGCTGCTTGTGGTGACTGGTCGTCTTGCTGACCTTGGTTTTGTTTTGTTATTAGTAATTTAACTCGTTTTTTTTACTTCGATGGTCCTAGTTTATCATCTGTGACTTCGAGTTACGGCTATATGTAAGTGGGCACGCCCTTTATTACTGGAGGCTTTTAATATAGGTATAAAGTTCTACTTACGTTTTTAGTTTTGTATTTTGATTCTGCTTGAGTATAGTTTTCGATTTTTCGATTTTTTCTTCTTTTTTTAAGTATATTGGCGTGTGCTAGCTGACTTATAGCAAATAATTAAATTTAATTTAATGTTTGTGTTGCGTAATGTACTTGCATGTAATTTGCACAGTGTTGTATAGAATATATATATTTTTTTATTTTTTTTTATTTAACTGAACAGACAGCTGTGCTGCTGAGGAGTTTGTTGCGCCACTTCTTCTCCTCAGCTAAAGCACTAGGAAGTGGTGAAGGGCGGGCGTTTTGGGGGACTGTCTTATGTAATTTTGACGTTCGAAAAGTGCTGATTCTCAGCCTAGTTTGAATAAATGACTTTTGATTTTGATTTTGATTTTGATTTTATGCTACACATTATAACTAATCTGACTAAAGGATTTAATGTTGCCACCAATCAATTACATTTTTCATTAGGTATACATATTACTTTACTACCTTTTTAGAGCTGTTGTTAAACGCAACAAATAATAAGAATTTAAGTAGAATAATTCACTAAACTCACCACAAAATGATAGGTCCGTTTTGACATGAGGGTGTCCCGCTTTGTCCCGCTATGTTTGTCTCTCTTTGGCATATGAAACGATATGGGCTGTCAAAACGGACCTATTATTTTGTGGCGAGTTTAGCTCCGTCATCGTGAAGTTCTTACAAGTCAATTTCCCAACCCAAATTAATTTCTCACCCAAAAAAAAGTCGCGCTGTTAATGTTACTTAATAATGTTTATTATAATTTGAATGAGTTTTTTTTTTGCAAAAAATTATATAAGTAGATATGTAACTAACATTTTAGATTTGCTTTTGTTAAGTATTGCATATCCGACAGGGGTTGATCCTAAAACTGTTTATATGCTATATTATAAGATCTAGTGGTACACAGTTACGCAATAAATTATTTTCATACTTATTTACCCTCGTGATGATGGTGGCTACTGCACCTGCTGACGATCACATTTGGCCCGGCCTGTTACCGGGTGATCGTCAGCAGGTTGCAGGTTTTTTTTAAATATTCATACATTATTATCAATCAAAGCTCGGATGAGGATGAGTCTCGCTTGTGCCGCATTCCGATGCGGACGTGTTTGCATAATATTCTGTTTTAATTAGCGCGGCGCAAGCTGTCGCTCGTGAATTACTCGCCATGAGCAATGAACTTGTGGCGAATGAGCTGCTGGCGTTCCTGCAACAGAAGCTGGATGTGATGGACGAGGTGTCTGCTGTCCAGATCTGTGCAACGAACTTCAGCGAGGAAGACATAGCTGCTGCCAAGCTGTTGTTGTTCAGTGTGCTGAACAAGCGCGACCAGATGGTGTCCCGCCGGCGTGACGGGACTAAGAAGAGCCTGCAGGATATAATCACGCTGTTCAAGGAGACCGACCCGGACGACGTGCCGACGTTTGTGGCGAAGGAGTTGCACAAGCTTCCACCCGTCACCTTCGACCATGTCGACGTAACGAGCCTTCTGAAGGACATTGTCTTCCTGAAGGCCCGCCTCGCGGATGTTCTGGCGAAATTAGATGCATCCCAAAACTCCGTCACCGAATTGCGCAAAGAAGTTAGCGAGTTGCGTAACAGTGTGGCGGTAACTAGGTCATCAGCCGATGCATCTAATGTAAACATGTGTCGCGGAGCCGGCCTCGATTTATCGTCGTCAAATTCCGCGTCAGCAGTTTCGTCGCCAGCGCATCCGTCGTTTGCTGAAATTGCAGAGCGCCCCGCCCCCGTGCCCCGCAGCCCTGCGCCCGTCACCGCAGCTCCTCCGCGCAACGCCGCCCAAGTTCATCACCCCGTCCCGCTGCCAGTATCTGCAGCCCTGGCGAATCCCTTACGAAAGGACTTCGCTAGCGTCCCCGCGAGTGCCCCAGGCGCTCCAAGTATGAAGCCTATGCCAGAAAAGGCGCCGAATAGGGCTGATGAAGAGGGTTTCGTGACAGTGCAAAGGAGGAAGCGCCGGTCGCGAACCAACAAGAATCGCTGCGGCAAAGCTCCTACGAAGCCAGAAGTGAGCTTGCGTGCCGCTAAGCCGAACACACCGGTGTATATCTCCCGCCTGCACTACAGCACTAAAGCGGAGGACATCGTGGAGTACGTGCGCCAGAAGACAAGGTACATGCCGAGGGTGCAGTTACTGGAGTCGCGCCGCAACGTCAATTTCAAGGCGTTCGTGGTGCGAGTACCGAATTGTTACCTGCCCGTCGTCATGGAAGAAGATTTCTGGCCGCAGGACGTGGTGTTTTGTCGCTTCCGCGGACAAGTGCCACAGGACAGCTCAAGGACAAGCTAGTGAAGTGAAGCGCTACTAACATAATTTTAAGCTATATTTATTAACACAAGTTTTGTTTTATACTTTATATAATTATGTTAGTTTGTAAGGTATGTATCTATGGGCCATTGTAGCCTGATAATAAATGTTTTATTATTATTATTATATTATTAAAGCGCATTTTGGACCATGCACTCTGTAGAGTTCCGTAATAAAGTCGCTAGTAGTAGGTTACATAATATTACTTTATCACTTTTAACAACAATTCCAAGAAAATTTAAACTTTACTAAGTACGATTCGAACTATCTAACTGTCACATAGACAAACAGTCGTTGTCGTTTAGTGACGTGCAAGTGACAGTCAACCTTAGGGTGACAAAGAAATCACGAGGTCGACTTAACGCGCAATCGCCAAACGAAAGACGGCTTACGGCACTGCAAAGTATTTTTAGGCGACGAATATACTCTGTCCATTAGGTTATCCACTATTTGACATCTGTCAGTTGGACAATTTCTAGTTGTAATAAGGATCAAATTCGCAAAACATATATTCGTAATTATGAAACTGACAGGTGTCAAAAATGCATTCTCTCGACGACCGGACAGTCGTAACAATATAACGTGATAACATTATTTCAATAACAATGTTCGTAGTTGATATACAGACGAACAGATAAACTTGGCGATACGTTAGTCTGTTCCAATAGTATCGCATGAAAATGTAAACTAACCCCGTAAATAAATAAAAAAAACATCTTTAACTTATTCAATAGCGTGATGAACTCTTACAATTCAGATTCACGTATATAATAAAACTGCGTGCTTCGTAAAAACGATTATATTATTCCAATCAATCACTCTTGCTTATATTCTTACACAACTTTGTTATAAAATAAATTACTAAGGCACAGCTATTAACACACCGATAATACATATTAAAACGTCTGTCTCGGTCGAAGTAGCCGATCAGAATGTCCCACTTTTTAAAAATCCCTGACCATGTGCATTTCGTTCCGCACTGCACGAAATGTATCCATCAATCTGTTCGTTCTTCATAGACTAACAAAGTAATGGCATTTTGAATAGACTAACGTACTAATACCGATTAAAATACAATCATCGAATAGGGTATTGTAAATTTAATATGAATATTGATAAAAAATAAACTTGATTTAATTGACAAATTTGTAGAATAATATTAAATGATCATAAATTAATTACAATAGTAGAGGAGCTTGTGGCTAAGTAATAACAGCCGCACGGGTCGATCCATCAGGTTAAGCTACGCTTGCCGGGGTTGGTCCTTAGATGGGTGACCATCTTTACATTCCAAGACTCCTCCGTGCCTCGGAAAGCACGTTAAGCCGTTGGTCCCGGCTGTCATTCGTGGATCTTTGACAGTCGTCACGGGTCGTCAGAAGCCCGAAAGTCTGACAATCAGTCTTACCAAAGGGTATCGTATTACCCAATAACTGGGTTGTAGAGGTCAGATAGGCAGTCGCTCCATGTAAAATACTGGTATTCAGCTGCATCCGATTAGACTGGAAGCCGACCCCAACATAGTTGGGAAAAGGCTAGGCAGAATGAAAAAATTCATTACAATAGTAAATACAAAATCACACATAAATGAATACAATTAGTAGATATTCATTACAATAGTCTCTTACGAGCGATACTATATGTAACTTGTCTGTCACAGCAGTGTCGCACATAAGGAAAATCCAACCTATCTGCTATCATACTCAGAACTTCCGCATGGTCGCATGAAAACAGTCCGTGCGCGCCCATGCGAACATACCTGAAGCGCTGCAGTAGCGAGGCAGACCCACAACCGCTCTACCAGGCAACCCCCAAAGCGCTGTTAAATTGAATGCGGAGAATATGTAGCTTTTCTGTCTTTAAAGGTTATCTTCTAACGCACTCACTAAAGGAAATTAGAAACACATTCATCTGTATTCAAAAGATTTCAACTTTATATTCATCACTTTTTTCCAACAATTTTGATTTAATTAACATTATTAAATTGTAATTGAAAAATCATGGACAAAAGTTAAGGTATTTTAAGGAATTTTTTAACCAACTAGAACTAGAAGATTACCTCGTTCTTTGCACAAAGAATTAGCATTGTTATTCTACGTGGCAATGTTGCCAGTCTTCTGGGCATGTTTCTGGATGACAGCGATGCAGACGAGTACTTCGACGCCTGAGTGTCCTTTTGTTTTTGTATTTATTTTAATAGTTACTCATTTAATTTAGTACGTAGTGTAAATAGTTAGTTGTGTAGTAATTGTTTATCCTACTAATATTATAAATGTGAAAGTTTGTATGTTTGGATGTTTGTTACTCAATCACGCAAAAACAGCTGAACGGATTTGGATGAAATTTGGTGTACAGATAGTTTATAATCTGGATTAAGACATAGGATACTTTTCATCCCGGTAGAAGGTTCCCGTGGGATAATTTTCGACATACACGCGGGCGAAGCCGAGGGTAACAGCTAGTGAGGTTATACAATTAATTTCAAGTATCCAATGAATAACACCTGTCGACCGATTTATATTAGAATTTCGAGTTTAATATTCCGGGGCACTAAACGCCCATAGACGTCACAACAATAAAACTTCTATTGTGTCTCGTTCAGTGTCCCGGAAAAATAATCAAATCATAGCAATTAATTTGTAAATAGCACTATAAATTGGCATTCGCAAGTTCGTTTTTCTGGTTGTTTACATTTTCATCAGATATTTTTGGAACAGACCATAATAGAGCATTTTGACTACGGAAACCTACACACTAAAGAAATCGATACTAAACCAAGGACATAAAACATTTATCATATATTTTTTTAAATATTTCATTTCGTGCAAGACTGACACTGACTGTCCACCCGATGCCGATGCACCGATATGCAGACTACGAAACATCGATGGCCTTCCGAAGGGCTTCGTAAGATAGATTATCAGAATTCTCCTTCTACTAAACAGCGTAATGCCTGTCATATCAATGGAAATATCAACAAACAATACCAGGAGATGAGAGCCAATACAAATATCAGTGAAATTTCAGCCGTGTTGTTTATTTTAATTGACAAATATAAGCGTTGGTACATAACGTTTGGATCGTGGCCAATTGAGCAGCCACGCGTTATAATAAATGTTAATGAGCTTCAACATTATCTGTATACTAAATGCATATTGTTTTGGGGCTATGTGTTTACATTCACCTAGGTGGCAGGATTAAAAGATTGGAGCCTTTTTTTAAATTGGTTTTTGTTACACAACCTCGTAGATAGCAGGACTGGTAAAAAAGCTGATGTGTAATTTTTCCATTATCTAAAGGTTTTTCTGTATATGAATACAGAAGAAAATTTTCCTGCAGCGCAATTCGTATATATTTTCTGTATTGGGGTAAGGACTATCTAAAATAGGATAGGTTTGAAAATCTTGCTAATTATTATTTAGTTAGTGGTTTGACTAGATATTATATGTTAAAAAACATCTACGTATGTTGCTGTAAGGTTTATTTGAAACTGTTTAAGAAAAATCTTTGTAAATTTGCTGTATTTTATTGGTGATTTTGAATTTCGTTTTAAAATAGAAGTAGGTACTACGATTCAAATAATTCCTATCATTTTCTTTTATACGTTTTTAATGGCCGATGACAAATTGTACACGATAGTGGTCACTTTGTAGCGACCTTCATTTTGACTGTAATTGATTATTACCGATGTTATTTTGGTGTCAGTAAAAATATTATTTCTTGAATCTTGTCAAGTTTCAAGATATATTACGAAGTTTGTTTGATAAGAGTGTGGGTGGAAATGGAAATATCCTCAAGATAGATCGTCCAGTGGAGGTGTACGGGATAGTTGTAGCTGTTGGAAAAGACTGGATGAAATAGAATGATTTAGTGCAACATAAAAAAAAATGCATCTGCAATTCTCATGGTGTACCTATATAATAAAGAGTATTCTTTTCTAAAATATAAAATTTCAAGAAAACTAGGAGAAGGAAGGCGTTATATCTGCAGCAGCAGTGGACCGAGATGAGCCGTGTTGATTGATGATTTGTGTGTGGGCTAAAAGTACCAGGATAACATAGAATGTTGAGGTCACTGGAATCATCGTTCCCCTGCCCTCATCACAATTTATTTGGGGTCGGTGTAACATGTCCCTTTCTTCTATACTTCTCTATTAGTATTCATCTCGGTAGTCACCCCTTTCTAGCCATATCATCTTTCACACAGTCCATCCATCGTTTCTTTGGTCTTCTCCTACTCTTATAGTACTTACCCTAAAACAACTGTCAGAGAGTAAGGCGAGCATCTTTAATACTATTGCGCTCTTACTTTGTCTATTTGTAGACCTAGGACCGCTAATTAATGAAGGACTGATTTTGACATTATCTACGTACTACTTATTCATATTGTTGTACTCAACTTCAAATGGATGTGCTTGCATGACCTCATACATAAATCCCTGAACATGATTTTTCTCATAAAGCATAAACTAAAATGTCAGCTTTGGCAAGCGAAGCCGCGGATTCGTTATACCCTGATATTAATGAGAGCTATACACCTGGGACTCCTGGGAGTGAGCTCAAATAAACATCTGCGATATTAAATATTGATCCATAGCCAGAATATGTGGAAATGGCTCCAATCCCACGAGACTGGCACATTGACGTATGAGCCTACATCTTGCAGAAGTGCTAGGGCGTCATCAGTTAGACGGGGGGAGGAACCTATCGAATAAACTGCCATTTTGGTGATTGAAGGGATCTGCATCCTCACCATTTTTAGGGCGCGAATAATAAAAGGCATATCAATTATTTACAAATTAATGTATATTTCTATTTATTTATTTACTACACTTGCACATTACCTACTAATAAAAAGAATATTTTCCAAATCCTGTGTTTTAATTGATTTAGATCGATAGTAGGTATAGTTGCCTGCGTAAATTATGGCAAGAATCACCCCATAAAAGCCTTCATACCACGCCTTTGCTTCTTTCACACGTTAATACCAGACACTATAAAAAAGAAAAACAAATGAAATACTGCAATTTATGTCCGACTTTTTAAATTTAATCAATTTGTTTAAATTACTTCCATTTAAAAACCGGCCAAGCGCATGTCGGACTTCGCAGATTTAGGGTTCCGTACCAAATGTAGAATTCTTGATTTATCAGTATATTAGTATTTGTTAGTAAAATATATGTAATAATAAACATTATTACCAAATTTCAAACTGACTTTGGTGGCTTCGCATTCCTTTGTTTTCCAATACTTTTTAAAACAAAAAATACATTATTTATCTTGTCAACGAGATCTACATACCCTACTAGATGGAGTAAGTCAAATATTTTTTTCGGCCCCATTTGTTTTACGCCTCCCTTGAAAATATTTAAAAATATTTTTTGAGAGTTTGTATGGCTTTGGATTAACAAGATAGTAATAAGTACTGTGAAAATTTGAAGACTGTAGCTCTAACCGTTTGGCTGTAAAACCTGTGTGGCAGACGACGGGCGGATGGACGGACAAATGAGTGACAGCAATAGGGCTGCGTTTGGACCCGTCAGGGTACGGAACCCTAAAAAAGAATCCTACAAGTAATGGAAATCATACCGGTCATATTTCTTGGGCATATGAGCGTATACGAGCTGGGAAATCTTCATGGGTTGGTTGGAAGCCTTGGTACTATCCGTCTTCTGTTTAACAGTGACTGCAGACGCAGTCGTCGAAGTCTTGGCTCTAACTATACTTTGTAAGTACGACTCATAAAGACTCATTCCTGGCAGCACAGAGTTATCTTCCGACGGTTCTATTGGCACATTTATAGGGTCATAAGGTAAAGTTAACATATATTTTCCGACGTCTGCATAATAATAAGGTCTATGGCTTTCAGATACTTCTTTCGTTGCGTTTGGTGGCATTTTTGATGTCGATGTCGTGGTGGGTGGTTCCGTGGTCGAAGGTTTGATGACCTCGTCCCAGATGACGGAGTCGAGCCATCGGATGAAGCTGGCGATCTTGGGGAAGGAGTGAGTCTTGGTGTAAAGAGCGCAAGCGTTGATGAAGGAGGATATGGCTACAAGGGTGTTATTCTGGATCACTGCGCCGCCGTTGTCTCTCTGCAAGACAAATGTTTATTAATGACTAAATTATATATCAGTCTGTAACTAGATATGCTAAAGAGAGAACAGGTAATCGATATTTGTTTATCGATTAACGGACAAACAGAGAAAGTTGCTTTTTAGAATACAGAAAGAAGAGTTACAGCGTTAATGGACTATCAATTGAAAACGGTTTGCATCTATCTTGCATTATCTTCTGTCATTTTTCAACGCTTTGCCGAATCATTTGTAGATAATACAAAAAGCTTCGTCAACTCAATATCGCTATCCCTCAGATTGTGACTACATAAACAACTGCATGTTTTATCTCCATTTGTTTTTATTCTTCGTCCCAATGACATTTATAAATGATCTCATAAAACAATGTAGCGGAACGATCCAGATGATTTATATATTTGTGCTTCCGTGAGCGTATCGAGTGCGTTTAATTTTATTGTGGCTGTTAACACCATACGTAATGATGATTACTTTGTCTTTTATGGCTTGGTGATATTCGGAAGAGAGGATACAGTAATCAGAAAGGTATTTTGGAGTGTTTTTGATACGGAACAGGCGTTCTTCTTTAAATATTATAAAATAAAGTCGCTTTTTGTGACGGTGTGTGACCCAATTATAAAAGAGGCAGATATGTTCTTAGTGCATGCGTCGTGAGACTCGAAAACGTCCTAATTGGGACGTGTTGTATTTAGTCCGCGCGTCAAAACTAAACAATGTGTAATCACATGTCACGACCACAGTTTAAACGTCGGTTACTATGAACGTAATATATCTTGTGTTTAATAACATTGGCGTGACCGCTTAGTTCTACTAAACTACACAACGGGGGGGCGGGGGGGGGGGGGGTGGGGGGGGTTGATGCGGTTTTTACCATTATTTAGAGAGTTTATCCCGGAAGGTTTATTTGTGTTTATTACATTTATCCTATCCTACTTCCTATTAATATTATAAACGTGAAAGTTTGTGAGGATGGATGGATGTTTGTTACTCTTTCACACAAAAACTGCTCAACGGATTTTGATGCAATTTGGCACACAGATAGTTTATAACTTGGATTAATACGTGGATACTTTTTATCCCCATATTTTTACAGGTTCGAGACTTACACAGGTCAAACCGCAGGGCGCCGCTAGTATTATATAAAAATAGATATAATATTAAAGCTTCTATGATTTGTCATGACATAAGAATCGTGCGACACAGGTGGATTGGTAGTAAAAAATAAAACGCATTCGTTTTTGTTTCTTATTTTTTGGACATAAGACACTGTCATAGTCTCAATAAATACTTTTTCTTTCTTTTATGTTTGTGATGACAGCAGGCGGATGAAGATACGCATTTATGAGCTAGATACAGTCACACAACCGGGATGGTTGAGCCAATAGCTTATCATCTTAACTTGGTTGTGTTACACGAATGTCGCCAGTTTTTTCGTTATTGAAATGTCACATGTCAAATTTCACGGGTGACATTCGTGTAACACAATCAAATTAAGATGATATGCTAGTGGCTCAACAATCCCGGTTCGTGACTGTACTTAAGTTTGGTCATTTGTGAGTAAGAAATAGGCGAAAGTTGTTTAAAGCGCTGGCCGTTTTTCAAAAAATACGTGGCAGTTTTCCTTTAAAACCCAAAACAAACATTTATTTACCAACTTAACGCTTTCCTTCAATAGTTTTCTCAATTTCACTGATAAAATTATCGGCCCGACAAGCGATTTATCTACAGAAAACCCATCATGTTTCATCCTTAACCCAATGGGAACGATATTCAAGCACAGGATAAAAAATAACGTGTTTACCCTTGACAGAGGCCCTTAACGGGGGATTCCTTATGGCGAAATTTATCGGTCCTAACTCAGGATTCAGTAAAATAAATGAACTTTCGAATTCGTTGTAGGATTAAATGGATCAATGAGGAGAAAGAGTTTGGAGGAGACATTTTCATCTTAGTTCGAACGAAGAAGAAAATATAATACTGAATAAGTTTTTGAAAGGAATTAAAACTACTGGATGGATTTCTGACATATATTTTTATCCCTTGCTAGGCTTGGTAATCAGTGATTTTGTTCAAAAACTGGCTCTGTACAGCCGGTCTATTCTGTAAATATTTCACCGTGAAAAAACGTTTTAGCAAAAAATAAAACCGACTTCCAAAACAAAACACTACAAAGTGAAAAATAAAAAATAACTTTAATTTCGGTAGTCGGTGTCTTTGGTTTTTTACTTTCGTGTTATGCCACCGACTTCCGAAATTAAAGTTATTTTTTATTTTTCACTTTTTAGTTGTGGTACCTACCCCACACAAATTCGAATACCACTACCTGCTATGTAAATAACAGTGATAGGAAGTTATTAAAACATCATCCAGATAAACTAAGTGGGAAAATATGCATTATTGAAGCTAACTCAAAAACTACCCAAGCAAAGTTAATAAAATGGGACCACCCTTGGAAGGGCCCTTTGAAACAAAACAAGAATTGTCTAAATCGGTCCACCCGTCTTTGAGTAATCGCATAATAAACATACAAAAAAAAACATACTGACGAATTGAGAACCTCCTCCTTTCTGACGTCGGTTAAAAACTAAGGTGAAGTAAGCTGTCATTCTAACTGATTCTAAGGATTGAGACTATTGACAGCTCACTCCACGCTCACCTCACCTAAGTTTACATGGTGAGATTTGTACAGAATAGCACTGCAGTATGAAGGATTTTGACGTTTTTGTTGAACATTTTTGTAACATTTTTGCAACATTTAGCAACATTTTTGCAACATTTTTGCAACATTTTTGCAACATTTTTGCAACATTTTTGCAACATTTATATAATACTGGAAAAAATGTTGCTTCAATCATTGCAAGAAGCAAGCGATGGTTTATAGTGATGGCCGAATTCTGGTTGAAGCTTATTTCAATCAATCCACCTAGCCTTTTCCCAACTGTATTGGGGTCGGCTTCCAGTCTAACCGGATGCAGCTGATAATCAGTATTTTATATGGACTGACTGCCTATACTAACTGGGTAATACGACACACCTTGGTAATACGATACAACCAGTCTTGGTTGTCAGAATTTAGTGTTTTCTGACGATCTGTAACGACTGTCAAAGATCCACGAATGACAACCGGGACCAGCGGCTTAACGTACTTCTGGTCGAAGCTTATTTAAAATATTTAAATGGAATTAATCATCGATACGTCGAAGAAGTCGCGTAAATTACCAATCCGTTTGCAAAGTATGATAATTAGGGGGAAGCGCTAAGGTAGCCCGCGAAATTCGAATGTTCATACGTTTTTTTTTTTTTTTGTAATTTGGTGGTCAGTAATAAGTTTAATGTTAAATTCAAATATATTTCGCGACCGTAACAAACATATATTTACAGAATTATAATAATTATAATCAGTAACACAACTTCATAAGTTGGAAGAAAACCTCAAATGTCAAGATTTCATGAAATAGTCATTCAATAGAGTAATATGAACTAAGAGAATTGTATTGATGATTTTAATTATTATAATTCTATAAATACAGACTTGTTACGGTCGCGAATCATATTCAGATCAACATACAACCTGATACTGACCTGCAAATTGCACAAAAACATAAGAATATTTAATTTTAAAATTAAATATTCTTACGTTACCATGTATATATATATATACATGGTAACGTAAGAATATTAGAGGTTATAATGTTCGTTAGGAAAAACACAAACTGCTTTAACAAGTTCAATAGCAAAAGATACAAATTCAATATATGTTTACCAAGCAATAAAACAGCGTTATTAAATAAAAGTATACTATGTATGGCTCCACGCATATATAACCATTTACCAAATTCACTTCTGGAGATAGGTGATTTAAATGTATTTAAAAACAGTATAAAAACAATGTTGCTAAAAAAAGCATATTACTCTGTCACTGAATATTTACAGGATAAAGTTATATAATGTTACTCCGTACGATGTTTTAAATAATGTCTTTTATTGTTAAAATTCTAGTTTAGTAGATACCTGTGTATTTGTAAATTTGCATGCCCTAGGGTAGGATATGGCTAATGGACACTATTGTTTGTTTTGAGACCTTTTCTTTTGTACCCATACTCACCAATGAATAAATGATTGATTGATTGATTGAATATTTTAATTTCGCGGGCTACCCTGGCGCTTTCACCTTAAGGCAAATTTTTAATTCTTAAAGTGATAAAGTTGTTACGTAGTGGTTAATTAGAAGACTTTATATTTTGCAATGATTAACGATCTAAGCAACAAAAGGCTATTTATATATATCTAGGTAAAAAAAAAAACTTTTTATGTGCAGCTAAACCAAAGCTTTCAAATATCAATTCTCTTCATCAACCTTGAAATGACGAAGAGTTTCCCAATCCGAACGAAACATATAGTGGGCAAAGCCATTAATCTGATTCGGATTAACTTGGAGAAAATATATTAATTATTAAGAATGTTACTCAAGTATCGATCTTCCTGTATTTCGTGACCCAGTTCCAACCTTTTCTAATAATTACTGTTTGATGTTGAAATTCTTTGTTCGCTTTTGGTAAAGTTGGAATTGTTTCAATTCCCGTGAAATTGCTTCCTAATGTCGCCTTCCTTCTTCCTGTTGCCTTTGTAAAGGGGGATGAAATTATTTTGTTAGATTAGGTGAATCATTTAAACGATCAAATTAATCAGCGCATAATTACCACATTTCCGAAATAAAATGGCCTATAAATCGACGTGTAACTAATTAAAATGATGGATTTTCTACGATTTATATATCAAATGCCTAAGCTGGGAATACCGTGACGAGATACATATGGCACTGATCTTGTATGTGTAAGAAATTCCTGTGCAATTGCGACTCCATAAGAATTCGGAAGTTGCATAGTCAAGTCAAAGTCAAAGTCAAAGATTTATTTGCATACTAAGTGTACATTTTGGTGTTGTTTACAAATGCAGGTACTTACAACTTAGCGGCCTTTTCCAGGCATCGCAAAACTTGAGGGCTAACTAGCAAACATTTAAACTATAACGACACAATGAAATTCATAATTACCTTCTATCATTAAGTAGGATTAAATCTAATTATTTAAGTCATAACATTTTGACGCATGCACATTCTTATAATCAACTCAACAGTCAACATACCCTGCAGAAATGTCTGTTAGGATCTTGAACACCTCCTACACAAACATAGTGTCCTGGTAGCATCTTCGTGTCGATCTCGCATATTGAAGGATCAATCATCGGGGCATTTACTACTCGCATATGCTGTGAAAAGAAAACATTATTTAACTTTAGATGTTAGGTAAATTCTAGTTTTTAAGGACATAATATCAAGTAATTCGGTTAGTGAACAGTCCAGTAATACTCCTGTTCCTTTTGATTCTTTAAGTGGTATAGGTACATACAGTGCCTAACTATTGTATTAAGGTCTAAAACTGCCTGACTCATTGAACAAGAATAGTAAGAAAAAGCCTGAAAAGGCCCTCTAGTGGCAGAATAACAGGCTGGTATTAAATTCTTCTTATTCCCCCCCCCCCCCCCCCCCGCTTTAGTCCACAAAAGATACATTTTTCATTTCGTGAAACATAAAAACTGAGACACATTATACGTTCTGCGGAAATTCATATGCCTTGAGTTTTCCTCACCATTGTTCACCGCAGTCCAACCTTTTTCTTCACATATATTTTTATCTGACGTCATAATATAAATGGTTGGTCTCACAATCTTGGGACTCGTATTTTAATGCAGAAATCTTTATGGCTTTTCTGATATTGATGTAGGCCATATAGTATTACTTAGTTTGAATATGTAATGGTAGATAGATACTATTTAGTATGCCCTTTGTCTATGAATAAGCCAGTAGTTTGTATGAAGTTTATTTATTGGCGACATTTTTACTACTGTAAATCATCTCAAGTTGGAAATGTTAAGGAACATGTTATTGAAGTAAGAGCTGCTCAACCGCGCTGAAGTGGTTGTGATGATTTATTTGACTGAACGGTCCAAGTTGACTGAAATAGCTGGAAGTCGTAAGGGAGATGCCTTGTGCAGCAGCGAGATGATGCAGGCTTACAGTAGGTCACCAGTGAACGTGATTAGAGGCCTTAGCACGAACGTGCTCCGTAAACGTATTGTAAATTCGTACATTGTTGAATCTAAAATACAACTATCCTATAGCATTTAGTTTGTATATGGTGAAATTAAGAGTGCTTATCACCCATCACCATTTTCCTACCCTTGTCCCATGTTACTTGAGGTCGCCGCAACACGTTTTCTCTTTTCCTTCTCTCCTGTCAACGCTATCATTCACTTCCTTCTCTTTCATATCATTCCTCACACAATCCATTTATTTTTTCTTTGACCTTCCTCTCTCTTTCCATCCATCAATAATTTATCGCTCTTTTAGTCTCATGCGTTTCCTCCCTCCTTATCACATGCCCATACCAAGCCAAACGATTTTCTTTCATCTTTTCTGTCACTGGCGCCACTTTCAAATTTCCCCTTATATACGAATTTCTAACTTTATTCATTTTCGTCACTCCAAACATCCATCTTAACATTCTCATCTCCGCTTAATGCAATCTTTTTCATGCGTCTTCTTCATGGCCCAGTATTGCCATCTATACAGTAGGACAAACCTTATCACGGACTTGTAAATTTTCTCTTTTAACTTGACATCCGAGGGTTACAAGTTGTTCCCGTGACCTGTCGCCATTTCATCCATCCTGAGTTGATCCTGTATTTTACGTCTCGGTCTACTTAGTCATTCCCTTGGACAAGCGACGCGAGGTACCGAAAGTGTGTTTATCACCCATACATATTATGATCAATAAAATCATAAAACTAAGTGAACATTATTTGCGCAACGAGTATTTTCAATTTTGAAATCAATCGACTGAACGTAGTAACAATTTCGATGCTCACCCCATTAGGAGTCCATGCGACGATGGAGGCTAGGAATCCGAGCGTGATTTCGTCGTCAGCGCCCGGCAGTCTGACGCTCTGCACTCGAGAACTGAACACCATCGGGGTTTCTAGCTTGACTGCTGTCACGTGAAGATCGAAGTTGTTGATCATCATTTTTATCTGGAACCAAAAAAAACGTCGTGATGGTTTTAAAATTACGCTAAAGGCTGCCGTATATGGTCGGCATAATCTCTTCGCATATGAGCAAGTATTTGTATCTGTATCTTCAAAGGAACAAAAATCTTCATTTGTTTTTCTTAAAGAGACAGAAAAGTCAATTAAATTAAGTTTTATTTCCGGAGAACAGCTGCTAGCACAATTAGTTAGAGTCAAGTAGTAAAAGTTTAATTCTAGGAGTTAGTACGTAGTAAATAGTTTCATCAGTTCCTCGAAAAAGCTTAGCATATTATTAGAAATGGTTTTAGTACCGTTTCATTACGATTAAGGGCCGGTTTTTTGATCCGTAGTTAACCAATGGTTAAACTTAGTAACTAATAGTTGAATTTTGGCTAAATGTGAAAGGCTAAACATGAATGAGTTAACATGAATGTATTCATTTTAATTCAATTATGTTAAAAAATAGTAACTAATGGCATTTTGGCAAAACATTTAGCCAAAATCCAAGCAATAATGACTGTTTAACTACTAGTTGAGTTAACTACGGATCAAAAAACCGGCTGTAAGTCGAATTTGCGCAGGTTGATATTTCGGGTAAGTGTGTACTCTACTTGAAGATACTAGCACAGACCAGGGAAGCACAAAAGGGAGGAAATCCAAATGTCCTTTCTTTGGTATTATTCTTCGAATTGTTGAGCTCCTTAAGTTCTAAGTTGAGCTGCGCGATTACTGGCAAATGCGTGCACTGACTGGACAGGTCCTCTCAATCTGTGTGGTTCTTTCCTCAAAATACCATTTCTGACACCAATCTACATGGTCTTCACCATGAACTGACCAAGATTATGTTTGGACTTTCTTCTCAGAGTAGTCAGATAGGTAACGCCGACCTCAACTAGTTAAAAAAAAAAAAAAACATGATTGACGTGTAAAAGTGTTTGTACAAACCTACTTACAGAAATAAAATCATTTATCATTAAACCTACCAAGCAGTGATTGCAACAAGATTGATGATGACCTAGGAGTATTATGGAGGTCAATATAAGGCAGTTGCTCCGTGAAAAGCGTGTCGTATTAGACTGGAATGGAAGCCTAAGACGGCTAAGGTGTGATGAAAATGCCTTTCCAATATTTGGAGTTATAATGTCCACAACAACCTTTAAAGTTTCTCTGCACAGAAATGAATATGTCACAAGTCACAATAGACGAGTTCAACAAACTATCCAACACGAAATGTTTAATCACCGCGCTTTTCAGCCAGTACTACGGACACTGTTACTGTCCGTAGTACGCAGACGCGACGGGCCATACGTAAATAAAATATGAATAGTGCTCAAATTGAACCTGCTGACGCTCTCTGTTCTCCTAGTAGGTACATGATGTTAATTTTAGTTGTCTGGTCCTATTTTTGTTTCGAGATTTGACCTGTTTCGATGACGTGAATAATTAATTCGAGGTTCAATAATTAGGTACTCTTTCTAAAGAATCGGGCTTAGTCTGGTTTAAAATCAGTGAGTTTTATTTCTTTGTTATTGTACTTTCTTATTTATGGAAGGCCATAAACTCATCACCACATTGTCCACATTGACCCAAATTCATTCTCTACAGTGAGATAAAAATACTTATTCGTTTGACTACGATCAAAGAACCAGTTTTTAAATAGACTTGTGGATCCCAGCAATGTAAGTAAGGCGAGAGAAGTAGATGATTATCAACACAGATGTAAATTAAGCCCCAAAGTAAGCTCTAACAAAAATAGTATTATTTCATCGTTCTAAATTCAAACTCACAATCTTCTAAGAAGAGCTTTTTAAACCAAATTCACAAGCCCAAAGATGCTCATACGCCGAACGACAATAAATGAATCCAGTAACCGACTCATTACCAACCCCTCCGGTGTCGCAGTAAAGATTTTACGCTCGGAATAAAAACGTCTGATATCACCTCTCAGTTGGTTACGTTATTACGTTTTCATGATACCGTTATTACCTCTTAGTTTTGGGAATAACTTGATGTTATCACTGTAAATGCGTTTGTTTTAGCTGATTGGGAAAGTTCAATTCGTTTTAGGAACACCAAAAGTATTTTTTTTGAAATTTCGAATGTCCCTTAATATTTTATGGAAACACGAGTAGCATTTAACAGCGAGAAAAGTAGTAGGAATCAATACCTTGTATCTAATGAAATCTTTAGGCTTACGAATATTGTCAAAGTGATGATGTTTACGGCTTATACTGCTAAACAACCGAGCCCAATAAATCGATGAATGTTGGCAGAGAGGTTAATAATACCCAGATGGTTATTTTTATTCCGGAAAACAATATCCGGTCGAAGCGATGCTTCTAGCCACCCCTTAACTCGTACTGTATTCAATAAATAATTAAATAAATATAGTCATGCATATTTGACTAGATAGTACAAAGCGATAATGACATTTTAATTTGAAAAAGATAACATAAACAATAGGCAATTCAAAAAGCATCAATTACAGACCGTTCATAGTTGTTTTACCTATAATTTTGCATCTTTTTAAAATCACAGTGATCTTTATTTCAGTTGTAATAAAGTTGCTATTGGGTTGCTATTGGGTTGCTATCAGAGGTAAAATAACTATCATTACGAAAACTATTTAACTGTCACAAAGACAAGACCTTGTTGTTATATGACGTGCAAGTGGCATTCAACCTTAGGGTGGTAAAGCATTAACGAGGTCGTCTATACCTACCACAAGAACCTTTTATTGATTGCGAATGTCCCTTTCTTCTTGTAAATTAATTTTAAGGGAAACAAGAGTAGCATTAACGGCGAGAAAAGTTGTTGGAATAATTATAATCTATACAAATGAAATCATACATGACATCCACATCAACATTTTCAAATCTAAGGTACGTCCTATCTTTTTGTGTGTTTTAGCTAACTAGAACTATCAAGTCAAATTGACCAATTTTGTTAGATAGGTACCTAAACAAGGATAAAAAAGTTATTTTTGTTCCGAAAAATATAGATTTTTCGGAACAAAAATAACTCTTTTATCCTACTATACATTATTATATTTTGAAGCGTTGCAAGTGTAGATAGTGTAAGCGATAATGATGTTTTAACTAGAAAAAGATAACAAAAAGAAAAGGCAATTCAAAAACATCAATAAATTATAATCCTGTTTCACCTCAGAACTCATTTACACAAGTATAGATAGATCTAACCAGGCAAACAGAGGGAACGAAGAGGATCAACAAGGAAAGTCCGTAAAACTCAGTTAAGTGGAAAAAGATAATGAAATGACAGGCCTGCGATAAATTAGTGGTGCCATATTTTATCGGACCGGTAACGGTAAGAGACCTTTCATAATATAATTATTTTGTTAGAACTGGGAAGTTTGATTAGGAGCTTGTTAGGAATGCTAATATTAGAAACCTTCATACGGATAGCTAAATAAAATAAAGTTGGCAGTTCTGATTAGTATTACAGAATTTTAAAATCAGAACTCATTACGAGTATAAGTGAGTGAGTTTATATAAGTACTATCAAATCAGAACAGTTACCCCAAATATTTAAAATAAATCATTTAATTTCTTTCATAAAAAAACCTTTTAACATTATGGTATTTCAAATTGCTTTGAACAACTATTTGTTATTTTCAATCGGAGATGTTTGTGTTTAGTTACTTTGACAATAAAATACCCAATTACATAGCTGCCAAACAAACACAATTTCCTTAAGTAAACGTCCATGCAACAGCTATGAAAAAGACAAACAGGTAAAAAGAACGTCCATACATCAACGAACTCAATCTAATTCTGTTAACAGCTTAGCATAAAATTAAACTTTACCTTATGGAGGGCCCCTGCTTTATTGTTATAGGAACTGCCTACCCTCACTGTGAAATTGCTGAGATTTTTGTGCGTCACATACGATGTTATGATGCTCCTGAAAACAAAAGAACGTTCCTTTACATAAATTATAAGGAACAATGGGGTAATGAAAGTGGGACTTGAATTTGGGTTGGATTGGGATGAAAAGTTTGATAGAAATTTAAATGCAAATTTGTCTATTACGATACGATTTAATATCAGTTAAGTGGGTAAACATGATACAACATTTTTTTAATGAACGAAAATGATGTAGTCTGAGACTGAAAAGGGATGAAGATTTGGAATGCGATTGTAAGAGAATGAAGGTTTTGATGGACGATATTTGTAGCTAGTTTAACATTAGTGGCTACCTATTTAATTAAATCGATATTGTATTGATGTAGACTGATAATAATCTCATCAGGTAGGTAATATCTATAGGACAAGCAAAACAATAGCTCGGAAAATATTTCAAACAAATTACGATGACTATTATACCATTATATTGTCGGCTTATCATGTCCAAACATAATAACAGGGCACCATAAATAATAAAACAGCTATTAATATTTCTGCCATTAAGGGTTTTTCGACTTTTATCCTACCTATTACTACTTGTCAGCTGTGGGTTGTGTTCAAGAGGGTTGGCCTTTCAACGATTTGGGTATTGGCCTAGGGTTTGCATTAAAAGGTTTTTTTAGCTTATTTTGTGCTATAATATGTAGACAGTTTTATGTAGTCCTAACATTCATGTAGAGGATTTTATTTAGGAACTGGAAATTACAATTTGTGAGGGATGTTTATATTAGTGAATTTATTATTGATCGAAGTAGTGAATAGTGTCCGAAGGGCTGAATTGATTATCGTTCTGAATAAGGTAGGTATAAATATTGGAATTTGAGTTCTCATAAATATAAATCAACGAGGATAGAGTTTCAGCGAGAGGAGGAACCTTTATTACCATACGATCATTATGTTAATCAGTAGATACTTCAATTGAACCACAATGCTGTATCAAAATTACTGCCACAGCAGTTTCAATAACACGTCCGATTAGATAGGATTCCACAGTTAATTAGGATCTTAGTTCAACAATTTTAAAAGAAAATCTCCAACTAAACACAAGTAAACATTTTTAAAACCCCTTTCATTTTCTGCTGACCTAGTACCATTAATAAAACTACACCATAGTATTCGGCGACCCTATATCGTATACTTTCCGTGTAAAAGGACTACGGCGTATCTTTCTTGCATTGTTGGTCCTTCAGAGGATATTAGAGGGCTCTTACGTAAACCGACTTGGATATTAGCGAATCTGAACATAAACCCTGATGTTTAGTAAAATAGGATGATTTATGTACCTATCGTCAGACGTTTATTTTCGTCGGAAGTTGGAATATTAAATATAAGGTTTTCTTTTTCCTAGAGATGCTTGTTGACAAGCACTTATTCATTTGATTAGGTTTTGTTCTTTAGTTACAAGAATGGGGTCGTGATTTCCTGGTGGGTTTGCCGCTTTTTGAACACAAGGTTGCCTGGCTTGTATGTACACGCCATGTGACTTTTCAGTTTTGACTGACTTAGGCACTGTGAAGGTAAATACGGTGTGGACTGAAGTAGCCACTTCGCAGTGAGTACAACTATCTAAGCGCGTTGTCCAATGCTCGATCCTTCTCTAAGTGACAAGAGTCCTACGCATAAAATTAGGGCAGTTACAGACCAGTATTATTGGATAACATAACTGAAAGCTGATTTGCATGTAATTAAAACACGAACTGAATAAATTCAAAGAGGATTCCGCGTGAAGCGTTTGAAATGGGCTTTGATATCCTACCTACCTGAAATCATATAATTATGTATCTACGAATATGTATACGTATTATAAACTAGCTTATGCCTGCGGCTTCGCCCGCGTGGATTTCGGAGATTATCCCACGGGAAGGATCTACCGGGATAAAAGTATCTTATGTGCTAACCCAGGTCATGGTCTACCCATGTGCCAAATTTCATCCAAATCCGGTCTGTCGTTTTAGCGTGAAAGCGTAATAAACAAAGAAACTCACAATCAATCTGCCTAGCCTTTTCCCAACTATGTTGGGGTCGGCTTCCAGTCTAACCGGATGCAGCTGAATATCTGGGGAGTTTGTTGCGCCACTTCTTCACCCCAGCTAAAGCACTAGGATGTGGTGAAGGGCGGGCGTTTTGGGGGACTGTCTTATGTAATTTTGACGTTCAAAAAGTGCTGATTCTCAGCCTAGTAAATAAATGAATTTTGATTTTGGTTTTGATCAGTATTTTTCATGGAGCGACTGCCTATCTGACCTCCACAACCCAGTTACTGGGTAATACGATACCCCTTGGTAAGACTGGTTGTCAGACTTTCCGGCTTCTGACGACTGTCAAAGATCCACGAATGACAGCCGGGACCAACGGCTTAATGTGCTTTTCGAGGCACGGAGATGTCTCGGTATGAAAAGATGGTCACCCATCCACAGACCAACCCCGGCAAGCGTAGCTTAACTTGATGGATCGACCCGAGCGGCTGTTATTATTTAGCCACGAGCTCTTCGAACAAAGAAACTCACGTTCGCATAATTTATATCTAGCTGCGCCCCGCGGTTTCACCCACATAAGTCTCGATCCTGTGGATATATCAGGTTAAAATTTATCCTATGTCCTAACCCAGATCATAGTCTACCTATGTGTCAAATTTAATCCAAATCTGGTGAGCCGTTTTACCGTAAAAGTGTAACAAACAAACAATGACACAAACAAACAAACAAACTCACATTCACGTTTGTTGCGCCACTTCTCCCCAGCTACAAGCACTAGGAAGTGGTGAAGGGCGGGCGTTTTGGGGGACTGTTTTATATAATTTTGACGTTCGAAAAGTGCTGATTCGCAGCCTAGTTTGAATAAATGACATTTGATTTTGATTCTGCATTTATAATATTATTAGCTTTTGCCAGCGGCTTCGACCGCATGCATGTCGGAAATTATCCCACGGGAACGTATTATCGAGATAAAAGTATCCTACGTCCCAATTCAGGTCGTGGTCGACCCATGTACCAAATTTCAACCAAATCCGTTCAGCCGTTTTAGCGTGAAAGCGTAACAAACAACAGACATCACTTTCGATTTCGTGTCTCTCTGTGTGACCCTGTTGTTCTTCTAAACTACGCAACGGATTTTGATGCAGTTTTCATCTTGATTTATATAATTTATTCCGGAAGGTTTATGTCTATTTACATTAATATTAAACTTCATTCTATTAAAGTAAACTCGATGTTTTGTCAAGTCGTAAAAACCGTGCGAAACTGGGCGCGTCGCTAGTAAAGCTATAAAATAAATCACAGTAAAAATAATAACGAATTTTGGCGTAGAATATGCAAGTACGAGTATTATCATAAAACATTTTTAAAAGTATGTAAAAAAATAAACAACTATTACCATTCATTGTGAATCTTAAACATGAATTTATATAATAAAGTAATAACTTTAAAAAATGGCGAATAAAAGTTAACATCCAGGCTTTTCACATAACAGACGAGGTAGATTTGCAAACATTTGTTTATCATGAGCAAAGGCAAAAGGCTATACAGCCAACGCAATGCGTAATTTGATTTAATCAAACATGTTTATCTCTTTCTCTCCTATTTGATTTTGGATGTAAGAGCGAGATGGCAACAAACCCTTTGAGTGTTGGCTGAATAAATGAGTATTTGCCATCGACTAAGGGGTTGGTAATCTTGTCTAAATTTAACGTAAACAATATCCCTAATTTGTGAATTAACAGCTAACGATAAACGAATTGTTTATGAATTGCCATTTATTAAAAATCCTTGAAATTATTTTACGATAATTTGATGGAATGGTGGGAGGAAGTGTGTCGTTGGATTTTATAGTCTACTAGCTTCTCCCCGCGACTTTGTCCACGTGAATTTCTATTGCCGCCATAACAACAAATAATATAAAAATAAAGAAAGTTAAAAGTTAAAGGAACCCCCAACCAATAAACTTTTGATTTTAAATTTTATTTTTATTGAACATTTGCGGGGTTAACAATTTAATTATTTCTCTGATGGAGAGGCGGAGTTGAACAACTTTTTCGAGGCACAGCCATCAGAGTTCTGGGAGAAAGGCATCCAAACTTTGCCGGATCGTTGGCAAGAAGTCTTAGATGCTAATGGTGATTACATCATTGACTAAGCTATTTGTATTGTAATATTAATAAAAAATATAAAACGTAAACCAAGTGTCTCATTACTTTTGTGCCAACCTGATAGCTATAAGTTTATTTTTCACAAGACGGAGAAGGTTGTAAACAACATAATAAATATTATGTAACTTAATAAGTAAAGTTATTCCTTTCTTATATGGTTCTTATCAACGTGTATTATCAATGAATTGTGTTAGACGTCTGAAAATAAATGGTTTGTTATCATACTTAATATGCAACGTTGAAAAGTAACTTTGCATAAAACCCAGAGAGGTTTACTCAGCACCGTAATTGCGTAACACATTATCAATCGGAAATATGTTTCATTTTGACCGTTCAACAACATTCATTGCGTTATTTACGTTGTAGCAGACCAATTTTTTGAACTTTTTTGCTTCTTATGCAATGGATTAGCAATTTGCTTCAAAATGATTCAGATTCCGATTGATAGTGTGTTATGCAATTAGGGTGCTGGTGTACAATATTCGGGATTCCGTACCTCAAAAGGAAAAACGGAATCCTTACAGGATCACTCGTGTGTCTGTCTGTCTGTCTGTATCTCTGTCTGCCTGTATGTCAGTCTGTCACAGCTAATTTGCTCTCTCTCTAATGGACCGATTAAGTTGAAATCTGGTATGCGTATGAATTTCTGTGACTCAAACAAGGCCGTGTAACATAAATAAAGGAATTTTGAATAAGGGGGTCAATTTTGGGGGACAAATAAAACAATAAAAAAAAAAGTTTTGCAAACTCTACCGTGTGACATATCAAATGAAAGGGTTTATTGTGAGGATAGTTCTATACCATAGATTACAGGATTTAAAAGAAGTGTTGATCTTAAAATAACATTGGTAAACCTCTCAATATTGTGCGTACAAACTTACATTTTCAATTAGAATGTATGGATGAACATGTAGTTGGTTTTTAGGATAAATTCATCCCAACTACGGAATCCTTCATTGTGCGGGGTTCAACACGCATTTGGCCGGTTTTTATTTACAACATTAATTAGCTACTCATCAAACAAAAGGAATCAACGGACTTCCACTTTTCTAAAACCTGTAGCTATATGGGTAAGTAGGTTACATATTTGATTTGTCAAACGGACTGTTTTCACTGTTTGCACAGGTCCGGGCCCTACAGCCAGGTATAATTCAATTGTCCATTTTTTTAATATTTAAGATGGGTTTGCTCTTGACTTTAACCAAGTGTGAGCTAACCAAGAAGAAGCCTGTTCACTCTCTCTTTACAGAGAGATTAGGTTTAGATTAGATTAGATTTTTAAAGAGATTAGGGTTGTATGCACTCGGAAACACAGACGCAGGTAGTCAGTTCCACTCTTTTGCTGTGCGCATTATAATATACATTTGGAAACGCTTAGTGCGAATTGGTGGAATAGCAACTTGGTAGGGATGGTAACTGGCAGTGCGTCTAGATGTCCGATGGTAGAAGGGGGTCGGTGAAATCAGGCCGTGGAGTTCTTGGGCACACTCACCGAAGTACAATCTGTAGAAGACCGACAAGCAGGCCACCTTGCTTCGATGAGCCAAGCTATGAAGCTTGGCGTCCACCATTTCTACGTCGCCAATGAGCCTGTTATCTCTACGTTTCACCGAGTCAAGCTTGGCTAGTAGGTACTTAGCTGGTCCATCCCAAAAGTGGCTGCAATACTCCATGCAGGATCGGACTTGCGCTTTGTAAAGGGTTAAAAGCTGTCCAGGCGTAAAGTATCGCTTCACCCAATTTAGGATACCCAGCTTATTGGCCGCTGTTTGGACTTTGTACTCGATGGTGGCGCCGAAATTGAGACCAGATGTCAACTTCATGCCTAGGAACTCAAGGCGATCAGTTACAGGAACAGATGTACTCCGAAAAAAAGGAGTTTGGGCGAAACAACTCCTTTTAGCGGTAAAAAGACACGCCTGTGTTTTGGTGTCGTTAAATGAGACCAGAGTATCATCACCCCACTGGGAGACAAGGTTTAAGGTCAAATCTATCCACTCTACCATGGCCTTTCTCAAGGAACTAACTTGGGCCTCGCTGGTTTTTGCGCTGGACAAGTATCTCTCTGAAACTGTACTGTCATCTGCGTACCCAACAACACCAGGCTGAAACAGGTCATTGATGTGCAGCAGGATAAGAGTTGCAAAAAGAACAGACCTCTGAGGAACTCCGGCACCAATAGCCATAAGGTCAGATGAGCAGCCGTTAACGACTATACTGATCGACCGTTCACTAAAAAAATCTGATAACCAGCTACAAAAAGCAGCTGGGTTGCCACAATCACCGTCTGGGTTAAATCTTGCGTTATCGCAAACTTACGCGCCTCCAACCCAGCATGGTCAGTTTTCTGGTACGGGAACAACCACTCTTTATGACGGGATGTTGAAGTCCCCCAGAAAAATAAGCTTCGCTGTTGGGTACCGTTGCTGGGCTGCGTCAGTCGACTCCACGAGGAAATTAAAGAGCGCTGTTGTCTCCTGGTCACCGCTGTGCGATCGGTAGACTCCGATGTAGAGAGATTTCTCCACGCCATTATCCACAAGTAGCCATATGGCAGAAAAACCTGATTTCTCAAAGCAACGGAGACGATGACAACAAATGTCATCGCCAACGTATACACAGACCCCAGCTTGCTTCTTGAACTTGTGTTCAAGAGCCCGGTACCCGGGTAGTTGAGGTACGCCACGTCCGACGGGGTTGTTATCTTCGTCTCCGTTAGGAAAAACAGGTGCGGCTTCTCGGTCTCAAGGTGGTGAAGGACCAGATCGAGATTGAAGTGCAACCCCCTGATGTTAGTGAGGTTCACTTTTGAGTGCGGGGAAGCCCGAACCCCCAGATATGGCCACCGGATCCAGTCGCCAGCTGGCACGGTGGAGCATACCGGGATTTTTCGCGAATTGGCGTGGCAGCCTTTGGCACGTGGCTGGCTTGCTACTTGGGCCCCCTACTGACTGCGGTCAGCCAATGGCTGGCACCGTGCTTCGGATCCCGCTACCCTCCAAAATGAGTTATCCGGATAGCTGACTCAGAGACCAAGACCGGTTCCAAACAGCGCAATTGACAATCCCACTCTCCTTCTCCCCAAAGGCACTGGCAATCCCACACGCCGACGGAACACAGCAAGCCGCTAGGCGCCGGACTCCGGTGGGATAGTGGTCGCGAGCCAGGCGGCTCCTTGCGGAGCCTAGCACCGCTAAGTGGAATCGTTCAGCCGTACCACAGGCAAGCCTGTGGTGCCGTTGCTCCGGGTGAGTCACTAGGAGGTAGATCCCAAACCACCCCAGATGAATGACGAACGTCATCATATATTTTATATACATTGTCGAAATTGAAGACCTCCTATGTGGCGCCAACTGGTTGCGAGAATTTTCATGAAAACCCTCATTTCATACTTGGTTCAAAAATTGCAATTTTCCATTTCCCGAAACGTAATAGGCAGAAATGTGTTTATTAGGGCTGATTTAACCAAATTCAAACATCTTTTATCCGTGGTATAAAATTGACATATGACAGTTTTCGTAAGGAGAAACTGTCGAAAATTCAAAATGTATGCGGAAGAGATGTCTTATTATAAAAGTTTGGTCGAATTCACCCTTAGTATATTTTCTATTCGACCGTTATGTTTAGTCCAATGGGGAAGAAAACTGCCAAATTAGTTCCGCGTAGATGGCACTACGGTTTGTTACTTTTATTCAGTTGCCAATTCCTTGCTTGAAAACGTTGCCGCGAGATGGTGATAAGTAATTTTTCTTGTTGCCGATTGGTCGCTTTGTCTTCAGATGACTTTGACAAGTGACAAACATACAGCGCTCTCTCGCGGCGAAGCTTTCGGTCAACAACCCCATTGTCAATATTTAAACTTTTAATTGTTGAATACGAGCCATTAAGCTACTTTTTTAATTTTTTTCTAAAACACTAAGCCTAATACATTTTGGTTTTAGTCACACAACGCAAACCTCTCAGGGTTAATCTGTGGGCTGGCGAGCCTTTAATTAATAATAATTATTATTAATTATTATCACCTTTAAAATGTATTTATCTATATATATATATATATATGAACTTTAGCTCTGTGCCGATAGAGTTTACTTTGCCGGAACGGCTCTAGGATGAGGAGCCAGACCAAGAGAGATACAGAAACCCGCAGGTCAGCATGTGGCGAGCTGTAGGGCAGTAGCGACCCCACGGACCCTATCTCCCGGGAGAAATCTTGTCCTCGTCTCTGGCTTGCCTTTATTGGCCGGCTGGAGTGAACACTGACGAGGAACCGAGCTCCCACCTCTTTCTTGCCTTTATTGGCCGGCTTGAGTGGAGATTCCCAAGAGCAAACGTGCTCGGAGGAAGTAAGTATTCCAGTAAGGTGCTGGTAGGGATCTTGACCGTACTTCCGGGATTGTCCTGATAGCCGTGGGATACCATTCCATTCCTCAAGCATCTCAGGAAGTGTTGCCCCCTTGTCACTACGTCACTATGTGCTAGCGGGTGTTTCCAGGGGCCCATTATTGAGTGTGCAAGTCACCCCCTGCCATTTTATCCATGTATAATATATAACATTGGTCAGGCAGGGGACATAGTTCTTCCATAGTTCAAGTTACTCAATCCACTTTAGCCACCCAGACCCATAGCCCAATATGTTTTGTTTCCACGTACAACAATAGTCCTGCAGCAACCGGGGGTTGTCCTTGGGTGCACTTGCATAGTGCATAAAGGGATAATCGTCGGTTGTTGCCTCCTTATCATTTAAAATTTAAGGAGCGTCTGCGAGTTGGCTTCAGCTCCTCGTGCGCCTTCCAAAGATCCGGGACCCCAGAATCCCGAGAAATATAGAAAACAATAATAATCTTTATTTTTTTCTCTCTGCAAAAAGTTTCACATAGTGCTAACATAGAGTCAAGAATTAGCGTTTTGACAAAAATGCATAAAATTTTGTGAGAGACGATCTATCCATACTAGTATACCCTGTGTGACAGATCACCAGGCTCTCACCCCGAATTTAATCTAATATAACATAACAACTGTCAATTGTCAAAATATAGACATTTTATTTATTGATGAAGAAAAAAGAAACATACATGTTTAAATTAAAAATTCATAGTACATTAAAACATACATACGTACATACTTTAGGAGAAGTTTTGTGTACGGAAACGTTTCGATTTGTTAAGTCTTCTGGAAGTTACTTAGAGTTTTTTTTTTTTTGGAATGTACAGATATATAATGCCAGCATATCAAGCTACCCGAAACTGTCACATTTTCCCAATCAGCCTTGAACCTAATGCTTTGGCTATAAAGTTGAAATTTGACAGATTGTAGTACCTAGCTTGATGTGCTGGCGTCTGTACGTTTTGATTGTAAATTTTTCTTTTTATCCGTGAGCCTGCCATAAACCGGGCACAAAATCACACTCTGATATCACTTTCCCCTTCGCCCTTTGCCATTAATTTTAATTTACGAATTTCAATTTACTAAAAACTTCAGCGCCCTACTGACCTTTGCTCAAATTATACTGGAGTGAAGTACATGCGCTCCAAACCAATATTTAATTAACATTCCTCATTCGATATGTCGATAGCTTTCATGGGAAACAGGCCAAATGCGCTGTTTCACTCGCTTTCTAGGTAAACTACTTCATGTATCCGGTTCAATCTGCCCTAGGGCTTAATCCAAGACAATACTATCTGTGTATCATTTAAATGCGTTAAGCAAACCCCCTAATAAATCCAAAGTTTCACATTAGAAATTCTATAAAGATAAAATACGAGTCACACAATATCTGTCAGTAATTAAAGTCGGCTACATAATGGTCAATACAAGCTCCGCATCTTGTCGGGAGAGTTATAGCAGGGGTAGACCGTGTGAGGCCATGAGACATGCGTCGTTAGATACTTGGTTACTTGGTGGTTGGTTGGTTGGTCGTTTATGTCGCCAGCCACAATAAATGTTTGTTGGTTTTTAACGACTTCCAAAAAGAGGAGGTTCTCAATTCAGATGTTTATATATATATATATATATATATATATATATATATATATATATATATATATATTATGTATGTTCGGGCATGACCGTCATACATAGACAGATTTGTAGTATTTTAAATTTTCTTTGAAGGGGTATTCTCTCGAGGTGGACCCATTGCCACCAAGTCAGAATCTGATGAGCAAATCCCATGGAAAACGAGGAAACCCCTCAAATTTTATAGGCACACCTATAGCAATTTGGGTATTATTTATAGTATTGGTAAAGTGGAACTGATGGTGAATACCACAGATGACTATTTCGTGGGTTTCGATTCAATTAATTTAATATGGTTGCTAAGCAATTTGTGCTCGTAACAATGCATATGGCGATGGTGATTTCACCATCAGCTCCAGTTGTCCTGGTTCTTACTAGGAGAACACCTCAACAATTAAGGCGATACCAAAATAAATTGGGGGTTGTTTCGTAACCATTTATTTCAGTATTACAGCATGTAACGATTTAAATTTTGGATATATGTTTATTGACTATTTGATTAATAGTGTAACTGAAGGAAAACGCAATTGGGTCTTTCCTCGATAGAGTTTAATTCCGAAAAGACCTCTACTTTTTTAATTTTTTTTCTGTAATTCTACAATCCTAAGTACTTTCATTGCAAAATTGCATTCAAAATGTGCGTATTAGGTAAATGAAAACTCTGGCTGAAAATATTTTTGATAGACAGCTTAATTTATTTTTAAACATTTTTTATTTGGTTTGGCGGTTTTATTATAATTCCAGCGCATGGTTGCGCTCTCTTTTTCGCATGTGGAAGTAATTGATTCTGTCTCTTTGTTATTCCCTCCCAGTTCACCTTTTACATATCACCTTAAACATCCCTGCATCGCGAAAAGCAATATTTTGTGATGAGCAGTTGACATTAGGCTATTGTAACTTAGGTAAATTACAAACTGCCCCACTATAAACTGAGAAATAAGAACATTTTTACAAAAAAAAAAAAAAACATTAAAACAACCGACTTTCAAAAAAAAAAACTACTACAAAGTTAAAAATAACTTTTATTTCGGAGGTCGGTGGCTAAAAACTAAAATAGAGATCCAAAGACACCGACTTCCGAAATTAAAGTTATTTTTCACTTTGTAGTGTTTTTTTTGGAAGTCGGTTGTTTTTTTTTGTAAAAAGGTTTTTATTAAGATCAAACAGGGTGGTGTAAAGGGAATTAAGAAATTGCTCTGTGTTTGTAAAAGAGGAAGACCAGTTAATGGCTAGGTTTAGCCTAGTACAGGCATCAATACTTTGTAATACCTATATTATTTCTAAGATTTACTTTATTGTACCAATTTGTATTATGAATTAATTTTATTATTAGGTATTTAAAAAACTTCTTTGACATATCCCGGGACCAGCACGCGTAGCATGGCCACCAAAGAAAAAGTTTTTGTCGACGGAAGAATAGACAAAAATTACGTTTCCGTGTTGACAAAGCAACAAAGTAGAAAGAGTCAACTGCACTTTTTACAGAATTCTTTGTTTTATCATATAGAATATTTTTCTTCTGTTTAATCCTCAATTTTTACTAATATTAAGTCACGTATAAAGACAACTATACCAGCGCTGCGACACTTTTAAATGTTGCAGCATCATGCTGAGATAGGAGCCTTTTGGCCTCGTACGAGAATGTTTTTATATTGTACCTTTTTATATTTTATTTTTAAATGTAATTTTGCGCTCTTCCTGTGCGAGCCTCAATAAATACTTTTTCTTTTTCATTCTTTTTCTTTCTAACTACACCAATTTTTGTGAAAGTGATGAACAACCATATTTTGGAAAATATATATTACAGTAATATTGGCCTTAACCATTTCCTTGCTAATGCCCTATTAACTAAATGATATAAAGTAGTAGAAGGTTTTGGTTGAAGGTTTTGCATTCAAAACACTCTCCTGTAAAATCATGATTTCGTAGATAACCGTATATATTTACTTTACGGCCGTCGAGTAGAATTTTATCTACTGTCTTTGTCATGGCGATTACAAAATCAAATTGTCTTCACTACCCTAGACAATTGAAAGTAGTCAGTGTGATTTTGACAGTTTGAATAGAAAACTTCCTTCCGAAATAGTCTACATAAAAAAGTACCTAGAAACGAAAGACAAAATGACAGATTGTAGAAGGTTAGATTGTAGAAGGATACAGTGCGATGAAAAAAATGGAGAAATGAAATGTCACTTTGTATAGAAACAGATATGTCTATTCTTCGTAGAGATAGAAGTGGTGCTGCTACTCGTGCTGGAGTCCCGGACCTTTGGAAGGCGTACGAGGGGCCAATTTATTATTATTATTATTATACAAAATAGAGATAATTACCTGGTATCTGTATAGATTACATTATTATAGTTTATGATGAGTAACTGCTGTTAATATCAGGCTTAAGACAATAGGCCTTATTATGTTTCAATTTACTTCAAAAATCGTTATTCTGATACCTTTATTGTCTTGTTACCAGGTAATTTAGGCGATATTGTCTTTTGCCGATTTTGTACTAGTACACGAAATCAAACAAATTCCAGTGGCATTAGCTACCAAAACGACCAAAAAATCCAATCATTATCATATTTTGGAATCACTATCCCGATGGTTCTCCCTCATATACCATGACTACCTAGTACCCAGTCTACCGTAAATGTGCTGGTTATGACAGTAAAATTGCATAAAATTAAATGAAAGATGGAGGTGAAAAAGAAAACCTCTTTCTTTCTTCATAACTTCCTGAATCTTTCTAAATAATACTAAGTTGTTCCTGTGTCATATCTTCCGGGCCAACAGAAAGAATAAAAATATTAATACATATAGGTATACTTACGAATCAAAGCATTTGGAGAGGGTCAGAAGCCAGTACGTGTTGAGTACGACGGCGCTGCAGATGTAGGTGTCATTCTTGTTAAGGGAGGCTGCGTACGGGTGTTCGAACACCTGCGTCACCATTGCTCCTATTCTCTCCATACTCTCATCCAAGTCATGGTCTCCTGGTAGGGAAAAGATTTGGATAGTGAGTTTTCTTTGCGGTTCGCTGTTTTAACCTGATTCGCTATTACGAACGTTTTAAAGCAAAAAATAGACGAATCAGTCCAGCCGTTCTCAAATGATGCGCTTACAGGTATAGATATACCAGAATCCATTTTGGATTTAGGATCATGTTACTGGAATTGGCGTCTGTATATTTATTACCACGATCAGTGGAAATCTTGACGAAGCGTTTCAAGGTGAAATTCATGTTAATTGCTATAACGTTCTAGATATTAGCAGTTGAATTCAAAGTTACATGCATCACTTATCATCGTCGTTATTCTAAATGTTACCATTGAAGAAGCAATTGTAATAAAGACGTGATCATATCTTCCAAAACTCAAGTAAAACTACACTTTAAAATTCTAACTCTTCTATGAGAGTGATTTATTAACATGGTCTCCTGGTATCTATTATGATAACTATTTTGGATTCCCTGTTAATCGGCTGGCGATGATTTTAAATTTCAAAATTCAGTGTTAACTACGAAACTGAACTATTGCAATTTGACCCTTTAGTGGGGTCATGACATTTTCTCCAACACCTGCTTCATTATATAGCAACCATGATATTTTTAGTCACATCTATTTTAACACCTCAAACAAAACTAGCCGTTATTCCAATAGCATAAGATTTATAATTGCGTAAATTTCATTCCAAAATATATAATGTGTTGAAATAATCGGATCCGGCAGGTAGCGGTCCAAAAATTTATGAAGAAGGAACGTTAGAAAAATAGGTCGCTTATAAAAGGACTGTGTCTATGGTTGGGTATGAATAGATATATCTACCTAGGTTTTTGCTGGTATGATTCATCATATTTTGAATACACTATAGAAATAGTCCTTTTCTTTCTTTCTTTTACCCTATGTCGTTATCAAAGGGGAGAAGAATGGCTACTATTGTTGGTAAAAGCATATAGAATTTGGCAGCACAGAGAGTTATGATAATCGATCAGTTTCAAATTCATCTTAGTGTGAATAACCCCACCGACGTAGGTATCTCTACGTTGAAGTCGTGGTGGGGCTTGTGCGCTCCGAACTCTAGGTCTGTGCCAGTAGAGTTTACTTTGCCGAAACAGGTCTAGGGAGATGAGCCAGATCATGAGCGATAAACGGACTCGCTGGGCAGCATGTGGCGAGCTGTTAGGCAGTAGCGACCCCATGGACCTTATCTCCCGGGAGAAGTCTTGTTTCCCACCTCTGGTTTGTCTTTATTGGCCGGCCGGAGTGAACACTGACGAGGAACAGAGCTCTCACCTCTTTCTTATCTTTATTGGCCGGCTTGAGTGGAGATTCGCAAGAGCAAACGTGCTCAAAGGAAGGAAGTATTCCAGTAAGGTTCTGGTAGAGGTCTTGACCGTATTTCCGGGGTTGTCCTGATAGCCGTGGAATACCTCTCCACTCCTCAAGCACCTCAGGACATGTTGGCCCCTTATCGCTACGTCACTATGTGCTAGCGACCGTTTCCGGGGGCCCATTATTGAGTGTGCAAGTCACCTCCTGCCATTTTATCTGTGTATAATTAAAATTGTTTGGCCCCTCGTATGCCTTCCAAAGTTCCGGGACTACGGAGTCCCGAGATATGTCAAAAAAAATTAAATAATAATAATGTTTATTTATCCAAAGTATAACATACTTTAAATGGTTACAAAAAACTTTTTAGCAAAAAATAAAACCGACTTCCAAAACAAAACACTACAAAGTGAAAAATAACTTTAATTTCGGTAGTCGGTGTATTTGGTTTTGTATTTTCGTTTTTTGCCACCGACTTCCGAAATGAAAATTATTTTTCACTTTGTAGTGTTTTGTTTTGGAAGTCGGTTTTATTTTTTGCTTAAAAGTTTTTATTTTTCACATTTTACTTGTGGTACCTACCCCACATAAATTAGAATACCACTACCTGCTATGCAAATAACAGTGATAGGAAGTTATTAAAACAAACAAACAAAAAAGAAAAACATACAGACGAATTGAGAACCTCCTCCTTTTTGAAGTCGATTAAAAATCTATACAGGGCTATTTTTAAATCATTAACTAAACTTTAACAGGGTGTTCTACCCATGAATATGAACAACTTTCACTATGGGACCAAACCTGAAATCGCGAAAAAAAAATCAGCTGTTCAGTACATTTATGTTGGCATAATTCGTCAAAATGTACTGAACAGCTGATTTTTTTTTCGCGATTTCAGGTTTGGTCCCATAGTGAAAGTTGTTCATATTCATGGGTAGAACACCCTGTTAAAGTTTAGTTAATTGTTTAAAAATAGCCCTGTATAAACAAAAATATAAACCAAGTATCTCTGTGTGTGTGTGTGTGTGTGTGTGTGTGTGTGTGTGTGTGTGTGTGTGAGTGTGGGTAAAGAGTGTATGGTATGTGTATTGTTGTATGTTTGTGTTTGTGATGTGTTCTGCTTACGTTTTTAGTTTTGTATTATGTTTCTGCTTGAGTATAGTTTTCGATTTTTTTTTTTTTTTGTTATATTGGCGTGTGCTAGCTTACTTATAGCAAATAATTTAATTTAGTTTTGTGTTGCGTAATGTACCTAAATTATTATGCGCAGTGTTATATAGATTCATTTTTTTTTAACTGAACAGACAGCTGTGCTGCTGGGGAGTTTGTTGCGCCACTTCTTCTCTCCAGCTAAAGCACTAGGAAGTGGCGAAGGGCGCGCGATTTGGGGGACTGTCTTATGTAATTTTGACGTTCAAAAAGTGCTGATTCTATTGCTAGTTTGAATAAATGACTTTTGATTTTGATTTTTTTGATAATAGTTTCACCTATACAACTACTGTTGAAAAAATCGTACCGTATAAATATTTTAAGGTAAAAAGTATTTACGTAACAACTATTTACATTGCACCCGCATTTAACACAAAATACAAATGTAAAACAAAACAAATTACTTTTGCTCGCTTTTCTCTCAACTATACTAAATAAAACCGTTTTTATTATGTTGTTATTACTTACCCCAGACATATTTATGATTATTATTGTTAGATATATTCACAAACTTACACAATGAGTAAAACTGTAAACTAGTTAAGAACATTAATAATTTTAAGTATGCTTCCACAATCGTTCATCAAGACCTTGAAACTAACGACCTTCTACTGTTGCTATCGCCTTAGTCCTTTAGCCTGAAACTATGCTGTATACAAGGCCCCTTCTAATTAATTGGCCACAGATGTGACGTGTTTTGGCATCTTAGCAATAATTTAAAAAAAAAGTCGGAGGCGTCGTGGGACACCCGCTTGGAGCGAAGTTCTTTCGCTGTATTTTATGTATTAATACAGAGCCATCTAGTATGTTCTCAAGTTTCAAGACGCAATAGAACAAAACCACCAAACATTCCTTTTACATTTTATTGCTACGAATTCCGGGAATTACAAGTAAGATGTCATTATATTTGACCAACTCCGACTTACGGAGTCGCTTGTTCGAGTTATAGAATCTATATAATTCGAGATTCCGCGTATTTAGGAGTTCAGCGGAAGGGGATGGCAAGTTTCTTCGTCTTACTACAACTTAACGAAAAAAAAAAAATACTTTTCAATTTATGTATTTTTTATTTCCTCGCAAAATGCGTAATATAACTATGTATGATACACGTGCGTAAGATGATTTCCGCACTTGTAGCATAAATAACTATTACAAGCTTTATACCATCGAAGTGAATAACTTTTACTATGGCACCAACTTTGAAATCGCGAAAAAGCAGCTGTTTAGAACAGTAGGTATTAAACTTGAGTATGGAACAGCAGATTTTTTTCGAAAAGTTATTCAGTTTGATGGTCCAACTACAGCACTCATTAAAATATGTACTTAAAGTTAATTTTTTAACACCTTAAGACGCCCCCGAAGCATGCGTAGGTTATACAAACGAAATACCAAAATCTAGATTCCCAAATATATATTAAATAACATTGATTTAAACAGGAAATATGAGAAAAATAAGATTTCTACAGAAATTTTAAATTCCTCATATCTCGTCTTCAAATCAGTGTCCTTTCAAAATATATGTTTGGAAACCTAGATATGCTGTAATTACATCGGAATAAATACACACTACCTTAAGAATATGTTTATTTTACAAATTATTCTGGTATTTCGTTTGTATGAACTGCGCATGCTTCTTGGGGCTCTTAAAGAATAGATATAGGTACATACTTAGATAATTATAGATTGTGCATTTAGGTGTCCCTACCCCTACTAACACAGACTAATATCGAAGCCATCTTTATTTAACGCAAACATAAACACATGTATTCAGTCTATAACCCCCATTTACTTCCAAGACTGCTTCTAACCCTAACTTAACCTAAAATAATATATTTGCCGTACCACTATCGTCTCCCCGCCAGCCTCACTTGTTAGTCTAAGGATTGGCAGCGCAGAGAGTTATGATAATCGATCAGCTTCAACTTCATCTTGGTGTGAGAGGGTACTCTATCTGTTAGCGCAGTCGGAGTTAGGCCAAACAAGTCCCAGATTTGATAAGACTAAAACTTTAAGATGAAACTTATATAGAGGGATGAGATTTAGATACGTCAAGGCGAATTAAGGTGGCTAGACTAGCTTGTTGACTCTTTTAGAGCTGTCCAGGTCGCTACGACGGAAAAGTTATGAGTCATCGACCTGAGAACACGAAGAGGCTTGAGTTGTACCTACTGGTACATTAATTTGTTCAACAAAGAAAATGACAGCGTAAATGTGACCTGAGGGTGTCCAAAGGGATGTAGTTTGCATAATATTATTTTCGTGTTCTTATTATTTCTTTTCTACGGCTTTAGACATGCTTGTACTTGACTGAGTTCTCTCTAGCAGTGACAATATTCTGCATTCCATAAACTTCAGTCCTGCAAAAAGCTATACTAGAGCATGAAATCAGAAACACATGCTATCTCTCTAATCGAACATCTCGCTCACTCCATTATCTGTGATTAAAACCCTTATTCCTGAAAATCACAGCGGAAGTCTGTCAGTCACGTCTACTGTAGCTAAATATACCTTAGTTACACCTGTTGGTACCATGCGCACATACTCACACAGGAGTGGATTGGGCGCCTAAATAGATTACTCGAGTACCGGTGATTGCCTAAATTCGGCGTGTGAAACAGAAGCGTTCACTTAGGGTCAGCTCACACCGAGACGCGACGCGACGCGACTATACTGGAAGAGGCCAGTGATTTCGCGCTGCGCCGCGCGCCGCCGCGAGACGCATCGCAACGTCGCGAGGCGCATAATAAAATCGTTGGCAACACGCCGCCTCGCTGTGCAGCGAGACGCCGCGCGGCGCAGCGGAACGTGTCTACATTCGCCACGTGCTCCCGCCCCGCTCCGCGTCCACCCGCAGTCTACCATTTGCAAGCGCATGAGAACGACGTAATTTAGCGGGTGCATTATGGAGATCGAGGAGAAGGTAATTTTTTTTTGTGCAGCGACCGAACTCTATCAATTCTACGCGAAGTCTGGACGGAAATAGTAGAGACAAGTCGCCACGGCAGCCTCGGCTGCGCCTCGCGGCGTCGCGCGGCTTCGTGAGGCGCAGCGCCGCTTTTGCACGCCGCGCGTACCGGCGTCGCGATGCACCGCGCTACGCCGCGAGGCATCACGAGGCGCAGCGCTCACAATGAAATGTGTATCTTTTCGTGTAGAAAACAAAGTTCTATTTTGAGTCGCTCTTTTAAAGTGTGCGCGCAGCGTCGCGTCGCGTCGCGTCTCGGTGTGAGCTGGCCCTTAATGGCATAACAGAGAATGATTCTGTGAATTTACGGTTTCCCCGAAAGATAAGTACAAAATTACTTATAAAGCCACAATATAGAAACTTAAATAAGCGTTTTTGACTTGGAAGACAATAAAAATATGACATGAAAATGACGAACGGAAAATCATAGTATCTATATTTAACAATGAAATAAGTTTCAAAGGTCGCGACATAGTTCTGTAACTCACATTTACTTTGTTCTCAAACATTTCACAATGTGCCTACGAAAACTACAAAAAGCACCACTGTTTAATAATGGTTGTGCTTTTTAACAATTTAATTCAGCAGAACATTCGCAAAAAAAAAAAAAAATTGTGGTCGTAGAACACAAATGCACTAGTTTTCTTAACTCCACATTATACGCGGTCGCAACAGCTGTTCGGAGAACCGAAAACTCGCGACTACATTGTTTGATAAACGCTTCGGATTCTCCCTAAAGTGGGAAAACCGAGCAAATAAGTGGCGAAATTGTCCGAATTTTTTTCGCTCCCGAATAAAGTTTCGGACGAAAGTTTGACCGCAATTTGGAGAGGGGTGTCTGAAAGTTGCGAATTATATTATGAATAATTTTTAGTTTTGGTAATTCTATTTTTGGTATTTTTCATTGAGAGTAACTTTGAAATCCGTGCATTAGTATTATTATGTTCGCAGCGCTATCTAGCAACTTTGACTTCAGATTTAGCTTATAATCAACTCAGCCTATCGCAGTCACTCACGCTGTAAATAGGCCTGTCCCAGGCTGCGCCACAATACCTTGTTCTCCGCCTTTCTTATCCAGTCTGTCGGTCGCCGGTCCATCTAGCTGGGCGCGTCCTGCACAACGCTTGCCTATACGCGGTATCCACTCGCTTGCTCCACCGGCCCTCAGTCCTTTCACAAACATGGCCAGCCCATTGCCACTTCAACTTGCATACTCTGCAAGCTATTTGTCAGTAACAACGGTTCTTTTCTGGATAATTTCCGATTTCATCCTTCACAGAAACTCCGAGCATAGCCCGCTCCATAGCGCGCTGAGCGACCTTGAATTTGTGAAACTAAATACTTAACTAAAATAAAATATTTCAGAAAGTCTTAGATATCTATGCTTAAGAATTTGTTTTCAAAAGAAAGTACTTCAAGAGATATCTAGTTTTATATTTTATGCTATCAAAGACTGTTCAAACTTGTAACAAAAAGAGGGTAATTTAAAAAGTAAACCCTTGAAGATGAACATCGTCTTCAGTCCTATCCATCAATCAAAAGGAGTTGTTTTAAACTAGAGCATTATAAGTACTTGTCTGTCTTTAGAAAGTTTTAGACTATTTTACGAGATTAACTCTTTGAAGAATGAGTTTCATCAAATATTGCAATACTGAAAGGGTATTTACATATTTTTGAAGATCGTGTGCTTTTCCAGATATACATAATCTATCAAATGAAATGGAGTACAAATCGTATCGTAATCGGTCTTGTAGATTTATTGACCGTTTTCTATTTTATTAAGTACTTGTTGATATGCCTACACTTTCCTACCAAGTAAAATTCAATGAAATAATATCTCCAAAGTAAATAAATCTGATTCATATTCTGAAGACCCTCGGACATAAAGACTCAATTAGAGACCTCAGAACCACACCAGCACCCTAATTCCGTACCACACTATCAATCGGAATCTGAACCATTTTGAAGCAAATCGCTAATCTATTGCTTCTTATGTTCCAAAAATTTGTCTGCTCGACCAACATAAATAACACAATGAATGTTGTTGAACTGTCAAAATGAAACCGATTCCGATTGATAGTGTGATACGCAATTGCCCCGCAGGCCTAAACTGCTTATGACTAAAACAAAAAGTCAAGTCCACATGCTCCTCCGACAAGCTTTAAGAGGACTGTCGCATTTTGTCACCTCTCTCGCTCACACGTGACCAAAATTTTTAAGAATGTTAAATGAAAAGATGCTTTTTTTGAAAAATGTAATCTATTAGCAAACTAGAAAATAATATTAACTTGTTAGGTAATTATTAAAAAACACATTTCAATTGTGTTATCTAAATAAACTCGGCTCAATAAGTAATAAGATCTGTTTTTGAGATGACTTTATAAATGCCAAAATAAAAATGTGTTTTTAATAATTACCTATTAAATTAATATTATTTAATATATTCGCCAATTGATTACATTTTTGCAAAAAAAGCCTGTTTTCATTTATCATTCATAAAAATTTGGTACCGTGTGAGCGAGAGAGGTGGCAAAATTAGACAGCCCTCTTAACAAAGAAAATAAACAAGAATGAGGTGACGTTAAAATCGGGTGTTTGGAGTTGTTTTCATTTTACAATATTATGTTATTGCCAACTCTTAGCGGCATTGTGAAGCTAAACAAGCGCATAAATCTGTACGGAGTTGACCGATTATTATCGTCTGTAATACATCCTACATTGCTATTTCACTGAGCAGTAACAATATTTTAGAGTAGTTATTAGGATTACTGTCTGCCTCGTTGGTGTAGTGGCCGCAAGCACTGCTGCTGGTCTTGGGTTCGATTCCCAGGTCGGGCAGTGTTTTTGGATTTTTCTATCTGGAATTTCTCAGTATCAGCCTGGAGTTTGGATTTGTGATCGTTTGATGGCTTGTGGATAAGTAATAACAGCCGCATGGGTCGATCGATCAGGTTAAGTTACGCTTGCCGCGGTTGGTCTCTGCATGGGTGACCATTTCTACATACCACCCGGGCCTCTGAAAGCACGTTTAAGCCGCTGGTCCCGGCTATCATTCGTAGGTCTGTGACAGTCATTACGGGACATCAGAAGTCCAAAAGTTTGACAACCAGTCTTACCAAGAGGTATCGTATTACCCAGTAATTGAGTTGTGGAGGTCAGATAGGCAGTCGCTTCATGTAAAATACTGGTATTCAGCTGCATCCGGTTAGACTGGAAGCCGACCCCAATATAGTTGGGAAAGTTATTTAATATTATTAGAATTTATATCTACGTTTTGATATTTAGATAAACTGCTTTCTTCTTTTTTGGAAGATGTATAAGATAAACTAACCCGTACTGGACTCGCATGGTAGACTTCGATCCTGCTTTTGGCCATGGCCTTCTTCCTCTTACAAAGCCATATGCCCAGCAGTTGGGGCATTAGGGTCAGTTTCCACCAAACGGGAAAATATACGCGATTGCTCGAGCACTTTTTAAATTTCACTGAATAAGTAACTGTATCAATATTGACTTGAGTATAAAATTCAACGCAGACATCAAACGTGAAGTCTGCGTCGAATTTTATACTTAAAGTCAATATAAAAAGTGCTCGATTATCCGTGGGGATTTTCCGTTTGCTTACACTTCGGCGTTTTTCTTATCAGATTTTATTTTCATTTAACACACGCAAGCTGAAAACAGTAACAGACCACATTTATCGAATTGTCAGTTATCGGTGTTAATAAGTAGTAATTAGGTACTACTACAATTTATTATATTCTAATTTAAGGTGGATTCGCAATGGTAGCCTGAGAAATTAAAATTTTCTTGCGTTTTTTTTTTGCAATTTGCAGGTCAGTCTAAATGTCATGATTTCGGAAATCAGACCAAAAGAGAACAAGTCTAACTTAGAGAGATGTATTGATGATTCTTAAGGTTATAATTATGTAAACAGATATTTATTATAGTTGCGAACCATATTTTGATCTACGTCCGTCTATGATTCCATGTCCTCGTCTGAATTGCAATGGAAACTCTTGATTCTTAAGGTTATAATTATCGAAATAGATATTTCTTATAGTTGCGAATCATATTTTGATCTACGTCCATCTATGATTCCATGTCCACGTCTGAATTGCAATGGAAACTCTTGATTCTTAAGGCTATAATTATGTAAATAGATATTTGTTATAGTTGCGAACCATATTTTGATCTACGTCCGTCTATGATTCCATGTCCTCGTCTGAATTGCAATGGAAACTCTTGATTCTTAAGGTTATAATTATCGAAATAGATATTTCTTATAGTTGCGAATCATATTTTGATCTACGTCCATCTATGATTCCATGTCCACGTCTGAATTGCAATGGAAACTCTTGATTCTTAAGGCTATAATTATGTAAATAGATATTTCTTATAGTTGCGAACCATATTTTGATCTACGTCCATCTATGATTCCATGTCCTCGTCTGAATTGTAATGGAAACTCTTGATTCTTAAGGTTATAATTATCGAAATAGATATTTCTTATACTTGCGAATCATATTTTGATCTACGTCCATCTATGATTCCATGTCCACGTCTGAATTGCAATGGAAACTCTTGATTCTTAAGGTTATAATTATGTAAATAGATATTTCTTATAGTTGCGAATCATATTTTCATAAAGATACAAACTGATACTGACCTGCAAATTGCAAAAAGCGCAAATAAATATGAATTTCGCGGGCTAACATTGCGAATCCACCTTAAGCAAATTGCAACTAATCTCTTGAGAAAAAAGACCTTGTCTTTGTAGGTCTACTTTTGCAATGACACAATCATTCGCTTATAATTATCATCAAATAACGCTTTACGTCCGCTATAAGCCGCCATGTTGGATATTATGTGACGTCATATAGCCTATAATCCGCTGAACAACATGACGTTTCCAACTGCACCTTGTACATAATGTATCAATACAACTAGTAGTTTAGGAGTTATGAGGGAACAGAAGTACATACCTACACAGATACATAGCCAGTTAAAATCATAACCCTCCTTTGGCTTTGCTTTTAGGCCCTTAGAACACCTCAGCCGCGAAACTATAGCAGCGAAACCGCAGTAGTTCAATTGAACTGACTCAGCGAATCATTGTGCAGTTTTGCGGTATCGCGGCGGAGATGTGCTAAGGCCCTAGCTAACCATGTTTATTCTACAATCGTTACCTCTGTCTTTCCTGTCCTAAGAATACTACTACTTTTCTGGTCCTGAGGTGACGACTCACAAGTTAGTAATATAAACTTTTATGTTGTTCTCAAACTGCACTTATACAAAATTATTTCCTGCTCGCATGAACGACGATCCCGCGGCGATTTTCTGTCACTGGATTTTCAAAGCTCGCGCTCTGCTTAGCGCCAAGTAAAATTAGTGTTATTTTTGGAAGACGGTTTTTTTTTGTAAAAAGTTTTTTGCTAATAACAAAATTCTGCATACCTGACGATCCTTGATCATCTTCTTCGTGCAATTTTCCATTTACGCCAAAAGCACACAGGACGAACAGCAGCACCCACATATTCATAGCTACTGTTTAATTATTCAACAAATGCTAATAGAGTTGTTTCGATTAGGCAATGTAGACCTACGAACGGATAGAACCGGTAGTAAAAGTAAAAAACTACGAATACAGTTAATTTCTTTTCTTTTGGCCACGTTTGTTTTTGTCGGTTTTTGTTGATGTACGGTTTGTGAGTAACTATTTACTCGAAGAGAGCCAAAGAGTTAAGAAGATTGGTGGTAGTGCGTTGCTGAATGACAGTCTTCGAAGAGAGCCAAAGGGTTAAGAAGATTGGTGGTAGTGCGTTGCTGAATGACAGTCTTCGAAGAGAGCCAAAGGGTTAAGAAGATTGGTGGTAGTGCGTTGCTGAATGACAGTCTTCGGAGAGGGCCAAAGAGTTAAGAAGATTGGTGATAGTGCGTTGCTGATGGACAGTCTTCGGAAAGGGCCAAAGAGCTAAGAAGATTGATGGTAGTGCGTTGCTGAATGACAGTCTTCGAAGAGAGCCAAAGAGTTAAGAAGATTGGTGGTAGTGCGTTGCTGAATGACAGTCTTCGGAGAGGGCCAAAGAGCTAAAAAGATTGGTGGTAGTGCGTTGCTGAATGACAGTCTTCGGAGAGGGCCAAAGAGCTAAAAAGATTGGTGGTAGTGCGTTGCTGAATGACAGTCTTCGGAGAGGGCCAAAGAGTTAAGAAGATTGGTGATAGTGCGTTGCTGATGGACAGTCTTCGGAAAGGGCCAAAGAGCTAAAAAGATTGGTGGTAGTGCGTTGCTGAATGACAGTCTTCGGAGAGGGCCAAAGAGTTAAGAAGATTGGTGATAGTGCGTTGCTGATGGACAGTCTTCGGAAAGGGCCAAAGAGCTAAGAAGATTGATGGTAGTGCGTTGCTGAATGACAGTCTTCGAAGAGAGCCAAAGAGTTAAGAAGATTGGTGGTAGTGCGTTGCTGAATGACAGTCTTCAGAGAGGGCCAAAGAGCTAAAAAGATTGGTGGTAGTGCGTTGCTGAATGACAGTCTTCGGAGAGGGCCAAAGAGCTAAAAAGATTGGTGGTAGTGCGTTGCTGAATGACAGTCTTCGGAGAGGGCCAAAGAGTTAAGAAGATTGGTGATAGTGCGTTGCTGATGGACAGTCTTCAGAAAGGGCCAAAGAGCTAAAAAGATTAGTGGTAGTGCGTTGCTGATGGACAGTCTTCGGAAAGGGCCAAAGAGCTAAAAAGATTGGTGGTAGTGCGTTGCTGAATAACAGTCTTCGAAGAGAGCCAAAGAGTTAAGAAGATTGGTGGTAGTGCGTTGCTGAATGACAGTTTTCGGAGAGGGCCAAAGAGTTAAGAAGATTGGTGATGGTGCGTTGCTGATGGACAGTCTTTGGAGAGGGCCAAAGAGTTAGGAAGATTGGTGATAGTGCGTTGCTGATGGACAGTCTTCGGAGAGGGCCAACAAGTTAAGAAGATTGGTGATAGTGCGTTGCTGATGGACAGTCTTCGGAAAGGGCCAAAGAGCTAAGAAGATTGGTGGTAGTGCGTTGCTGAATGACAGTCTTCGGAGAGGGCCAAAGAGTTAAGAAGATTGGTGATGGTGCGTTGCTGATGAAACTTTAGTAGTGTATTAAGAGATTTTTATTTTATTTAAGTACCAATACATTTTGTGAGTCTAGATAGACCGGTGTTTCATCCTTCTAACTATTCTAACTTATAAATACGAAAGCGTGTTTGTTTGTTTGTTCATTACGCTTTCACGCTAAAACGGCTGAACGGATTTGGTTCATCCAAATCCGTTCAGCCGTTTTAGCATATATTTGGCACTTGGGTAGATCGTGACCTGGAGAAGGACTATTTATCCTGGATCGCAGACGAAGTCGCGGGCAACAGTGGTAAAAAAATACTTTTAAAAAATTGAATTTACTTCAAAAACAAATTAGCTCAAAATTATGAAATAGCTTTAATTTCGAAAGTCGGTGGCAAAAACTAAAATACAGATCCAAAGACACTGACATCCGAAATTAAAGTTATTTCATTATTTTGAGTTAATTTGCTTTTGAAATCGATTTAATTTTTTTTAATTACTTTTTTATTTTCTTTTTCCGTAACCCTGATGTGCTCTGCGAGTATATTCAATTCGATCGTTTAGCCACACGGGCCTTATAGACACAGATAGTGATATACTCACTTCCGCATTCATAATCTTATTATTTCCAAGAATTATAACGTTATGGAATCTGGTGCGAGGTGAAGCATTCGTGAATGAGCGTTTGTATCTCAAAAAAGTTTGTAGCTCAAAAAAGGAATACCAGAATTATACATATGAATTGCGTACTCAGGACAAGACTATTTGACTTATTTTTTGTATGTCTGTCTGAATACGCTTTATGTTATCTACCGAGCCTTTTTTTATGTTGGAGTCGGCTTCCAGTCTAATTGGATGTAGCTGATTACCAGTATTTTACATGGAGCGACTGCCTATCTGAACTTCATAACCCAGCGATAACTGGGTAACACGATACCCCATGATAATACTGGTTGTCAGATTTTCGGCTTCTGGCTACACGTAATGAGTGTCAAAGATCTACTAATGACAGCCGCGACCAACCGCTTAACGTGTTTTCCGAGACCTGGAGAAGTCTCGAATACGCTTTATGTATAATAATAAATAAATCATTTTGCAAAAACAAAAATCTGCATGTCCACTACTAAACTATTCGTAGGTGTACTAGGGCGTCACAACTCGCAGGATGTTTTCATCTCGCAGCCAATGTTTGTGTCAACAGCGATAGTGGAACGGCAGTTTGAGGGAAATTGCTCTGCGAACGAGCTATAGTGTTTCTTTACGATGCCACAAAGCAATCGGGGATACAACCAACTTTTTGTACGTGTTGCTCTGTATTGCCTCACCACGTCAATTTGCTTAAGGCTTCGGTAAATGTTTATCGTTCGAAGGGAAGTCGCTATCGGTTTATTTTCTTAAGGCCGGTTTTTTGATCCGTAGTTAACTCAAGCAATGGTTAAACATAGTAACTAATGGTTGAATTTTGGCTAAATGTGTTTACCAAAATGCCATTAGTTACTATTTTTTAACATAAATAGGTTAACATGGATGTATTCATGTTACCATCATCAAGAAACCGAACCTTAGGAAAAAGGGGAGTTTTGGTGACGGAAATTCTGATTGTACGGTTTATGGTCTCCTGGTATTAAAAGGAAATGGTACTGGTTTGCTGTGTGGCTATATGTATAAACTACTAGATTTTTAGATAAATATAGACTTCCTTATATTGACTTGTCTCTATAACCATGGAAATAGTATTCCTGAAATCAAATTAAATGTAGTTTGGATTTTCTCTTTGTTTTTTTTCTAAGGAGGAGTAATGGAACCTTGGAGCGATGCGCATAGCGTCGATTTTCGGGGTAGCTTGTGTTTAGCGAAGCATCAATTACTTCAAGTATGATTAACAAGATGAGCGTGTTTTTTACCCATTGCTGTTTGACAGGCCAGTTGGCGTAGGCCAGGGTTGCGGTTTGTTCGAAAAAGTTACCGTGGCCCTGGCACAGGCAACTGAAGGAACACGGGTGGGTTTTAGTCAGTAGAAGCATAACTATTTAGTAATCTGTGGTAGAAGTCTGACACGCCCTCCCGCTCCACCCAGAGCGGGAGAAGTTATTTGATAAATGATTTTTATTTCTGTAAGTAGGTTTGTACAAACACTTTTACAAGTCAATATATATATATATATATATATTTAACTAGATGAGGTCGGCGTTTCCTATCTGACTACTCTGAGAAGAAAGGCCGAAACAAACTCAGAGGTCACAGTCTCTTATAAAGTCCAGACATAATCTTGGTCACTTCATGTGAAGACCATGTAGATTGGTGTCTGTAATGGACGATGGATGATGATTTCCCATCCACAAAAAAAAAGGCCAGTTGGCGTGGTTGGTTAAGATACCGCCTATCATGCCGACGGGTCGTGGGTTCGATTCCCATCCAGGACAAACATTTGTGTGCATGAAAATGTCTGTTTGTCCTGAGTCTGGGTGTAATTATCTATATAAGTATGTATTTACAAAAAAAAAAAAGTAGTGTATGTAGTATATCAGTTATCTGGTTCCCATAGCTCTGCTTAGTTTGGGATCAGATGATCATGTGTGAATAATGTCGCAGAATATTGGCTGTGCAGAGAACATTGTCATTATTCACTACTTACAATTTGTTGGTCGATGTATTTCTAAGTAATTTATTATAATACAAGTTCAGTCGTTCATCATTTATATGAATAAATGATTCTATCACTTAGCTCTAGTACACGGTGTTACCACATAGGTTTAGTTACGAACATGTTATTAATTCATATCCCTCGAGTTTTGAGCGCGGCAGCTAAGTAATTAAATCTCTATATCTCCGCGATACTGTTGTTAACTTGCAAAGCTACAGGTACTGGGTTCATTGCTCTGGTTGAGCAAAATTGTGATGCATTTTTCACTTTTGGGCTGGAGCGAAAACTTCACTAAAATGAACTAGATTAGTAATCTGGCCCGTGATTTTTCTGGAATCTTACCTTTCAAGTTTCTTTAGTCTAAGTTATGTCATGGTAACCTTAATGTTGAAGGAAAAACTTTAATGAACTAGATAAGTAATCAGGGCCTTAATGCCAAACCCTTGAATTTTCTGTAATCTTACTGTTCCAAGTTTCCTAGTCTAAGTTAAATTAAGTTGAAAGTTTTTTGTTAAAGAACATCAAACTATCGTAAACTCTTCTAACTTATGAACTCCTAGTCTCTTGTATCGCAGTCACGTCTATATTTTAATATTAACTTCAGTAACTTTCATAAAACGGCGGATAGATCCATACCCATGATATTGTAATGCCAAAAACTTTTAAAGCAAGATCAATCCCTCATTAGATCAGGTCTTTTTGATACAAAATCTTTCACGTTTCCCTCTCGACACTAAGGACCGGCCTAAGATAAACCGAAGGGAAGTAATAGGTTGTCACCCGAGTAGGCACTTGTTAAGATAACGACCCATTAATGCCCAGAGTGGCTATTAAGGCCAGGGAGTCAGTTACGACCTATTGAGACCGATTTCGTTTTTCGTGATATGTTTGGAGGTAAGGATATGGTTACGGGTAGGTAATTGGGCTGGATACCTTTACGTCTTCTTTTGTTACGAGCCATTACGAGATAGCCTATGCCTTGGTAAAAAGTTTGGCCAGTTATCTGGTTTGCCTTATTGTCCACGATGCGAAAAACGAACACATAGGACCGTCACTCTTGAAAACTCTTATATTCCACCTGATAAACTTTTAAAGTATAAGTAAAATTGGGAATATATCTAGGGCTAGGACGTTAGACTCGTCGTAAGTTTAAACATCGCCCGTTGCATGGACGTGAATAAATACATCATGCCGTGTCTCTGGCACGTACCGGCACATCGTTGCTACGTCCATGACGTGACTTTTACTACGTCCACTCTGTGTGACTAGCGTCAAAATTATGACCTGGCGATATTTCAACCCGCAGTGGGCGATCCCTTGTATGAGCGCACTAGAAATACCAAAAATCGGAATAGATGGCGAGAAATCATTAGGCGAATCACATATAAGAATACTACATACCTAGAACAAACATACAAGAAACTACATGAAGACCACGATCGCTCTTACAAGAGTGTTACGAAGAAGACGGTGTTTCAATAAATGTCAACTAAGATTATTATAATTTATTTATTTTATTTATTAAAATCCAACAAACCAAATGTGACAGTGCGTCAATTACAAATCTATTCTAACCTATTTACAATTTAAATTATAAGGACTAGCATACAAGTTAGGAACTTTAACACAATACTACACAGTGACATACTACCTACATTAATTTATATTATAAGGCTAGATGTCCCGGTGAGCGTCGTACCACGTGAAAAAAAAAAATTAATTTTTTTCGCTGTTCCGTTTGGTTTTTTCTCATTTTCTTTTCCCCAGTAATAAGGCAAACAAATCAAAGAAAAAAATATTGTAATTGGTCGAGCCATTGTCGAGTTTTGCGAAACTAATACACAACAATTGATTTTTAGATACATATATATATACGTAGATAGACTAGCTGACCCACCAGACGATGTCTTGTCAAAATTTCAATTTCTTTTTTCCTATTTTTTTCTTTTATACCACCCCTGTATTAGAGTAAACAAAACAAAAGAAAAATCAAATCGGTCAAGCCGTTTTTGAGTTTTAGCGAGACTAACGAACAGCAATTGATTTTTATACATATACAGGGTTATTGGTATAACACCAGCAACCTCTTAAGGGGTCATTGTACTCATCCTTATGATCAACTTTTACTATGCGACCAAATCTGAAATCGCAAAAATAAAAATCAGCTGTTCAGTACATTTATGTTCGCGTAATTCGTCAAAATGTACTGAAGAGCTGATTTTTTTGCTATTTCAGATTTGGTTCCATAGTAAAAGTTGTTCATAATGATGAGTACAATGACCCCTTAAGAGGTTGCTGGTGTTTTACCAATAACCCTGTATAAGATAAAAAAATAACAGTGTCCTTGCGAATTCACTCAAATGACACGTAAACACTGCCGTGAAGTTCGTTGACAACACGAATTCCCCGGGTCACAGGTGTTTTGGCGAGTAGGTTGATCCTAGCTGTCGGCTCAACCAGCAGTGTATAGGACGCCCTCATGCTAGATGGAGTGACGATTTTCGCAGGGTGGCTGGTAGCAGCTTGATGAGAGTAACCGGGGATCGCACCATTTTAGGCCTAAGTCCAGCCGTGGACTGTTAGGTATATGTAGACTGATGATGATGAAGAGCCTACGTAATTTTGGCATAGAGGATTTCTCGAATTCAAAACCAGGCGTTCTCAGTATCCAAAATTCTTTTGTAATTAACTTTAGACTTATTTAAAGCGAAGTAAAACATCGCGAAGCACTAACCTAATTGTTTAAACCGCTAACGAGGAGTGAGCAAGCATTATAACTAACTAGCTTTTGCCAGCGGCTTCGCCTGCGTGGATGTTGGAAATTATACCACGGGAACTGTACATTTTTCGGGATAAAAGTATCCTATGTACTGTTCCAGACTATAATCTATCTCTGTGCCAAATTTTATCTAGATCCGTTCAGCCGTTCTGGCGTGATTGAATTACAAACATATAAACTTTCGCATTTATAATATTAAAGTAGGATGGTTCTTCATTATCTGTTTATGAAGCATCCTTGGGCCTGCACACACATTGGTATTGTTATAAATATAATATAAGAATATAAAAGAGTTTCTAAACTCAAGGACAGATAATACAAGGGGTCATTGTACTCATATTTATGAACAACTTTTACTATAGGAACAGAACTGAAATCAGGAAAAAATCAGTTGTTCCCTACATTTATATTCGCATAACTTGTCAAAATGTAGCGATCAGCAGGTATTATTTTCGCAGTTTCAGGTTTGTTGCCATAGTAAAAGTTGTTCATAATGATGAGCACAATGACCACTTAAAGGTTGTCACTTATTTAATTTACACTTTGTATATTATATGTAGCTTTAGCCACCTGATTATGAATTTTTTTAGCGTTATTATTCTAGTTCAAGAGGGACTCTAACTACAGTTTTGAGCCGTTTGGAGTCGAAACGCTCGGGTCATGGGGCCCGAGTGCGCGTTTTCTTTTTAAGTAAATTTCTCGCCGACTGGTCGACACTTCAAGTGACTAGAGGGCTGGCTCGTTCTTTGGCCAAAGAATTAGCATTGCCATTCAACGTGGCAATGCTGCCAGTCTTCTGGGCACGTTTCCGGACGACAGCAATCCGGACGAGTACTTCGACGCCTAAAATTCCTAGTGTTTGTATTTATTTGTATACATGGTTATTGGTAAAACACCAACAACCTCTTAAGGGGTCATTGTACTCATCATTATGATCAACTTTTACTATGGGACCAAACCTGAAATCGCGAAAAAAAATCTGCTGTTCAGTACATTTATGTTCGCGTAATTCGTCAAAATGAACAGTGGATATTTTATTTGCGATTTCAAATTTGGTCCCATAGTAAAAGTTGTACATAATGATGAGTACAATGACCCCTTAAGAGGTTGCTGGTGTTTTACCAATAACCCTGTATATAGTTAGTTAGGTAGTAATATAAGTTTGTACATGGTGTAAATAGTTATAAATTAAATGAATAAAACTCTAAGAGAACCACCGATTGGCTCCCACAAACGCACGACGACATCGCGGCAGGCCGAGACGAAGATGGCGGGACGAGCTTGAGTCCTACCGAAAGGACTGGCCGACACTAGCAAAGGACAGAATTGTGTGGAAAAGGGAGAGGGAGGACTTTGTCCTGCAGTAGGACAGTAAGGCTAGTTAGATTAGATTATTCTAATTGTATTTCTTATTACTCTTGGATTTTCTATACTGAATTTATTATTAGTAACTGTGAGTCTGGATTAATTTACGGTTGAGGACAATAAGCTCACCCTCTATTACGTGGGACTTTGACCTTACACCTCAGCTTACCCCTTCGGGATAGAGACGTGATGTTACGTTAAAGGTGCAATACAAAGCTTCTTATAAATAACTGTGTCAATTTGCCACATTTTCAAACACACCTCAACATGGATATTTATCCCTAAATATCTCTGAAACTCTCGTGTGTAAGTATGCTCGAACAATTTGCCAGTTAATCGTCAGTCGACCGTCCTTATGAGGTGATTGGATCGATTCAGTTACATGGCACCTGAGCTGTGCAAGGGTACGGGAATGGGGCTTTTGTCTTCGTAATGGGGGTCAAAAGTACCAGGAACTAATGGGATAGTGCTGATTCATATTGATTGATGGTTAATCGTCATATACGTCTTCTGTTGTAAGTTTATCGTTGAGTTTATCGAAAGTTATTTTTCTAATCTATCGCTAACTCTTATTGAAATTAAAACCAACTAACTTCCTCATTATTGTGCCAAAGATGTGAGAAAGTAATATCACCAACTCTAACTAAAAAACCGTTATTGGGTACTGAAATGGTTTTCTTTACTTCGGCTCTTCAACGTCTTCTTTAGTACGGAATCTAGACAGAAATTTACGTTTAAGTTTAACCGTGCACCGTGTAGGTCAGTCTTAGGGGAAAAGATTTAATGTCCCATAGGGCAAAATAAAATTCGTATGTGCTGTTCTAGTCAGGAAAGTTCAACGTATCTACTCTTTTTCTTTTCACAAATACCTAGATATTCATAATTATATCCTCCAAAGAAAAATGAAGAAACTAATAGTTCTGCGAACAGTAGACCTCGCGAGCATAAACTTCAATCAATCTGCCTAGCCTTTTCCCAACTATGTTGGGGTCGGCTTCTAGTCTAACCGGGTGCAGCTGAATACCAGTATTTTACATGGAGCGACTGCCTATCTGACCTCCACAACCCAGTTATTGGGTAATACGATACCCCTTGGTAAGACTGATTGGCAGACTTTCGGGCTTCTGACGACCCGTAAGTCGTGTCAAAGATCCACGAATGACAGCCGGGACCAACGGCTTAACGTGCTTCCAACAATTAATATACCACTAAAGTTGTTTAAAACCGTATTTTTTGTTTCTAGCGGTGCACAGTAGCGCTATTTAGTGATTTATTGTAAAACTAACTTTAATATTGGTTTTAAAGCCTCGTTTTAGAAAGTTCTGACAAAATATAGTTTCAGAATTCTCTAGTTTTGTGATGAGAAGGTAGTGGTGCTCCATCAATCCCTACCTAGTAGTTAAAGAGCCGATTCCACAGGTAGGAATCTAAAAGTGAGCAATTTACTGCATTTTGAGGAGCTATTCTGCTAATCACTTCTTCTCTTCAGATATGCACCAAATTTTTATGAGATCAACTTAAAGTTACTGCCTTTCAAATAAAAAAGAACTATCAAAATCGGATCTGATACATAAGGCGGAGATATCCAGTGCCCCCTTTTGGAGGAAGTACCTTTCCAATGAAAATCTCCCACGGCAAAAAATCTATAAAATCGTAAAACCAAGTTTCGTCCAGATCTGTTGTAAAATACGACCTGTAGAGGAGTACCAACAAACTGACAGAGGAAAGCTTGCCATTGCCAGGCTTTAAGCAGAGACGCTTCGCTTGCTCGCTCGCTCAATATTTTTATGTGGTTCAAACTGATCATCATAAAATATACGATATACAAACTAACACTCAAATATAAATGTATATTATGTACATACAAGTATATAAATAAAAAAAATAAAACCCGACTGCGTAAAAAGCGAACTTTAAAAAAAGATGGAAACACTATGACCTATTTCTGTCTCCGAAATAGCTCACTTTGTTTCCATGTTTTTTTTTTTTAAAGCTCAATATTTACGCCGGCTTTTTGATTTTTTAAATTTAATTTTTTATTTTGGAATTTTTTGTTACGATTATTTTTCTCTGACTATATTAAGCAACGCTTTAGGTAACGGTCGTTAACATTATCTTTCAAAGCTTGTCACTCGATTTTAAGAATTATATTATAATGTAAATAACTCTCGTGCGTACAATACCCACATAAAATCGGGTGTTAACAGGCTCTTACTCACTCACTCCAAAAGTTCGAGATTGTGTTTTCTTTTTTCATTTCTCATTCCAAATTACAATTATATATATGATTTTATTTGTACATATTAGGTTGGGGAAAAAGTCTTTTCGCATTATAGTACGTATGAACTTGTAATAAAATCTCTTTGGCTATACTATTTGTATCTGGCTGGTTTTGATATCATTGAAAGTTTAAATTTTAAAGAACATAATTCCAAATTCAAATTAGGAAAATGTGTGATTTTCATTTATTTTTCGTACCGTCAAGATGAGTGAATCTAATGAAGAAATTCGATACATTTTAAAATTTTACTACAAAAAAGGTAAAAATGCAACGCAAGCCGCGAAAAAAATTGCGATGTTTATGGACCTAGTGTAGTGTCTGTGAGAGTAGCACAAATTTGGTTTAAGCGTTTTCAATCCGGAAATTTTGATGTCACAGATGCACGTCGCTCTGGTCGCCCTATTACGGATAAAATGGATGCCATTTTTGAAAAAGTGGAGCAAGATCGGCATATCAGTAGTTACGACGTAGCTGAAGAATTGGAAATTGACCACAAAACAGTTTTGGCGCATTTGAAAAAACTGGGTACACAAAAAAGCTCGACATTTGGGTACCTCACGAGCTCACTGAAAGAAACCTAATGAACCGTGTACTCATTTGTGATTCTTTATTACGACGTAATGAAACCGAACCATTTTTGAAAAAGCTGATAACTGGTGATGAAAAGTGGATCACGTATGACAAGAACGTGCGAAAAAGGTCGTGGTCAAAGGCCAGCCAGGCTTCACAGACTGTGGCGAAACCCGGGTTAACTCGCAACAAGGTGATGCTGTGTGTGTGGTGGGATTGGAAGGGCATTATTCATTATGAGCTGTTACCACCAGGCAGGACCATCGATTCTAAACTCTACTGCGAACAACTGATGAGATTAAAGCAAGAAGTTGAGAGAAAGCGGCCGGAATTAATCAACAGAAGGGGTGTGGTTTTTCATCATGATAACGCTAGACCTCACACATCTTTAGCCACTCAGCAAAAATTAAGAGAGTTTGGCTGGGAGGTGTTAATGCATCCGCCGTATAGTCCTGACCTTGCACCTTCAGATTTCCACCTGTTTCGGTCTCTTCAGAATTCTTTAGGCAGTGTCAGGTTAACATCAGGAGAGGACTGCCAAAACCACTTGTCGCGGTATTTTGACCAGAAGTCCCAAAATTTCTATAGCAATGGGATCATGTCCCTACCTACAAGATGGCAAAAAGTTATCGAACAAAATGGTACCTACATACTTTAGTTAAATGTAAATTGTATATTAAAAATGTTTTGAATTTGCTTAAAAAATGCGAAGAAACTTTTTCCCCAACCTATTATTTTTGTCATCTTTTAAATCCCTTCATTTTAATACTCCATTCGAAAGGTTTGGGAGATTTTTTTTATTTGAAAATATACATTTTGGCGCCAAAAATCCACCATTTTGATTTTTATAATTACCCATAAAGGTACCCAGTGGCACTCGCACAATAAAGACGAATCTAACGCTTCATTATCATCAAATATTCATCAAAATCGGTTCAACCGTTTACTAGTTACGAGGAAACATAGATACATACGGACATACATACATACATAGTCAAACACATAACCCTCGTTTGTTGGTTTCGCTGCAGTTGGATAAAAAGGGGAAGTGCTCATTGGGCATCAAAAAGTTCGTCCACATCGCAGAAATTAAATTGATTTTAATATTCAAAGGAGCCTGTTTCACAATGTCTAAGACGACACAATCTGCTAGATAACTTAGGGAATGGATGAGAATTTGTTTGAAAAAATCTGTTAGATAACTTAACCCGAATTCACCCGAATCAGGTGAAATAGGTAACAAAAAAGCGCTGAATAACGACAATATCGCTGACTGTCCATCCACATAATAATATTACCTTACAAATGGGATCATCCTTCATCCATCCTTTCTCAATAAACCAGCTTATCTATTCATATTTTATTATCATTCCAGTACATATTTCAGTAGTTTCAGGCTCATCACTCTTCGAACCTAGATTAACGTTACAGATTTCTTGCTATTATCCCTAAATCTATTGCCTGGCAGTCCTGAAACCCTGGTAGGTCGTAGCTATAAAAATAAGTAGTGTAAAACAGGTAAGAACAGAAGGTATACTCTCGAGCTTGTCTACTATGAAATGTCACGCCTCCACTACTTTGTATACGTAAACTAAGGCTCATTTTCACCGCTCATCACTAAACGCGGTTAAACGAGTTTTAAACATCATTCTCTCTCTGTCATCTTCAAATGATTAAAAAAAACAGAGCGATGTTTTAAACTCGTTTAGCGTTAAACGCGTTTAGTGATGAGTGGTGAAAATGAGCCTAAGGGAGAAGCGGTAGTGAAGGCGTCATTTCAGAGTAGACAAGCCCAAAGGTGTGTCTATCTATCTATTATTTGCGCGCCACTTGGTTCCCAGGTCGACCTAAGTGTGATTGGGTTTTTCCACCAGGAATTTCTCAGTAGCAGCTAAACAGCCCCGAGTCTGGATTTGTGCCCTGTTGATGGCAATAAGCTCGCCCCCTATTACATGGGACAAACATAATTGGTAGAATGTATAGGTGTACACCTCTGCCCAACCCTTCGGGGATTACAGGCGTGATGTTATGTTATATTGTTAGATCAAGACATAGCTGACCAAGATAATTATGTCACTGTCAGTTGTGACGTCATCTACAATAGTTCAGGTATAGAGTCAGATACCATACCAAACGATAAGGAGGAGGAGGAGGTGTGTCAGGATCGTTGCAGGTGGCGTTCTTTAGTTTCTGCCGCATTCCAACCCAACTAGTTACCTAATGGTCTGTCAGCTAACCACGTGGTAGCTGAACTACGCCACCTGAATATAGGATCCTTTTGAGGATTCCCTTGATAGTATGACAGTTGGGAAGAAGCAGCCTATTCTATCCTGTGTTGGCTATTTCATTTTCAAACATGTAAACAACTATGGGGGCAATTTACCGGACTAGTCGATCGATCAGGTTAGGTTAGGTTAGACAGATACCTGACGGCTGGCTGCATCTGACGGCTGGCTGCATCGCAATACTGCGTAAACCACAGAGGGCGATGGCCGTCAGAGCTATCAGGGGGTATCGCACGATCTCCTGCGAGGCGGCGTGTGCACTGGCCGGATCCCCGCCCTGGGACCTAGAGGCGAGAGCCCTTGCGTCTCGACGTCGCGGGGCGAGTCTCACACCTCACTCCTCCCGCGGGCCTGAGGTGGCCCGCAAAGGCTACTAGCTGGGGATCGTGGAAGGCGCACAAGTTCCCATGATCCCCGGTCCAAGTGTAGGAAGGGAACACCGGGGTGGTTTTTAGCCAGTAAGAGTCTGACAGACCCCTCCACTCACTCCAGGGCGGAGGACCTCCATGAAGATTTTCCACCCCAATACAAAAAAAAAGGTTAGGCAGCTTACGCTTGCCCCGGTTGGTCCGTGGATGGGTGACTATGTTTACATACCGAGACCACTCCGTGCTCGGAAAGCACGTTAAGCCGTTGGTCCCGGCTGTCATTCGTGGATCTTTGACACTCGTTACGGGTCGTCAGAAGCCCGAAAGTCTGACAACCAGTCTTAACAAGGGGTATCGTATTATCAGTAACTGGGTGGTGGAGGTTAGAAAAGCAGTCGCTCCATGTGAAATATTGGTATTCAGCTGCATCCAGTTAGACTGGCATTTGACCCCAACATAGCTGGAAAGAGGCTAGGCAGATGATGATGTAATGTAGACAACTATACAAAGCCAACGACCCCAGCATAGTTTGAAAAAGGTAGATTGATTGTACAAACTTTAACTCAGAAATGAAGTTCAGTTTGCGCTGCAATCTTAAAAAAAAACCGGTCAAGAGCGAGTCGGATTCACGCAACGAGGGTTCCTTACCATCACATATTAAAAAAAAAAGTGATATTTAGAGACATCATTTTATTTTTCTTGTAACGTTTACATAAATACGTTGTTCATCAAAAATCGAAAATTATGCGGCCTAAAAAAAAGAAAAATGTTTGAGAATGTGCAAACAGCGCTCTTTCTATACTCCACATGCCTTAGTAGCCCCACTTCGAATTTTTAAGACCCCCTTCCAGTCCCTGTTGCAAAAAAAAATCTTTCTCTCTTATTTGCAAAATTGTTGGGCAAACGTCATCTAAAACTATTCCAAAATTCAAGTTCATCAAAATTCAAGTCATTAGTAGATCTTGAGATCCAGCTGTGACAGACGGACAGACAGACAGAGAGACTGAATCGCACCATAAGGGTTCCTTTTTACCATTTTGGTACGGAACCCTAAAAAGAATATATTTTTTTCAATTGTGGTAATCATTCTGAAATCAACCTTATTTACATTTTGTAGTATTAAGTTGAATATCAACTTAATACTACTGTTTAAGGGGTAAGCGTCAGGGTAGCCCAGGAAATAAAAAAATTCTTAAGTTTTTTGCAATTTACAAGTCGGTATTAAAATAAAAAATAAAAATAAGTTTATTGACACAAAATACCTTTGTATACAAAGTCAATACATTTCATTTAGGTACATTGGAATTTTGGGAAAAGGCTGCACAAATAGTGAAAAGCCCTGCCTCCTAAACTAGGGGAACCCTGTGACCTAGGAGTCAGTGTTCTACTGTAACTTCGTGTACAAAGAAACCTTTATGTATGCGTGTTAATAAACCCATAATGACCTGATGTAACTATGAATATGAATGTGTTGGTAAGTATGTGTGTAAAGGGGGATGGCTGTGTGAGTGGGATGGGGTGTGGTATGGTGTGGTGTGGTGTGGAGTGGAGTGGTGTGATGTATGAGAGGGGGTGTTTTGTGTGGGTATGTGTAGTCGTGTAAGGTGTGTTCGTGTGATGATGCATGTTTTTTTGTATCCATTTTTGTAGAACAATAGATTGTATGTTGATCAAAATATAATTTGCGGCCATAACAAGTATCTATTTACATAATTAGAATAATTAAAGTGATCAATTCAACTCTTTAAGACCAGGTAATCCTGATGAATGACTATTTCATGAAATCTTGACATTTCAGGATTATACTAATTTAAGGAGTTGTATTACTGATTCTAATGATTATAATTCTGTAAATACATATTTGTTACGGCCGCAAATCATACTTTATTTAACACACAACTTAGTACTGACTTGAAAATTGCTAAAAAGGTAAGAAAATTTGAAATTCGCGGGTTACCCTGACGCTTCCTCCTTAAGTGAAAATTACACCAATAAAATGAAAATCGGAAACATGCACAGTATTACAGCTACAACTTTAGTGCAAGTTCTTATCACGTCATTACCACGAGCCTTCGGGAGCCCCTATCACGTGACAGCTAACCCTGTAAACGCTTAGGTACGTGAATAGGTATCTAGAGGTACGTGCGACCACGTTGTACGTGCCGGTCCGCTGTCAAAAGCAATTGATCATTTTACATCGACGCTGAAAACCGTTATTACAGAAACGTGACCAAGCTAAATTGTATACCCGGGTTACGGGCCCGTGGGGTTTTATTGATTTGAAATTAAGGAAGTTTCTTGGGTATTAAAAATGTATGTGATATTTGTTGAGTAATCACGTCATTAGCGAAGGATTTTTGGCTAGTTTTTATTCGACATGACGCTATGAATCTTACTGCACGTCGCGTGTTCGCTTTATTCGACATGACGCTATGAATCTTACTGCACGTCGCGTGTTCGCTTTCGACTGCTTTTAAATGTTTGGCTGGTCAGAAGAAGCAGCAATGTAAACTCCATAAATACAAGGTGATGACAATCACAGGAACGGCTAGCTTCAGTCTAAATAGAGAAGTTACCCCAGAAGAAAGGAAAACAGAAGGACGAACATTTTGAAATGGAGGAGCTCGTGGCTAAGTAATAACAGCCGCACGGGTCGATCCATCAGGTTAAGCTACGCTTGCCGGGGTTGGTTCATGGATGGGTGACCACCTTTACATACCAAGACCCCTCCCCTCCCTATATTAGGTAAAATACAAATTTTATCCATCTTGTGCGAGGCTTTCCAACGTTACGTCTTTCGGCACGCGGTCGCTACTCCAGAACCTTTCGACCATGGGTGACCATCTTTTCATACCGAGATTCCTCCGTGCCTCGGAAAGCACGTTAAGCCGTTGGTCCCGGCTGTCATTCGTGGATCTTTGACAGTCGTTACGGGTCGTCAGAAGCCAGAAAGTCTGACAACCAGTTTTACCAAGGGGTATCGTATTACCCAGTAACTGGGTCAGATAGGTCAGATAGGCAGTCGCTCCATGTGAAATACTGGTATTCAGCTGCATCCGGTTAGACTGGAAGCCGACCCCAACATAGTTGGGTAAAGGCAAGGCAGATTGATTGAAACATTTTGAAATAATAGACATCAGACGTTGTTACGTTACATCATTAAAAACAGTTAAAACACGTATGGTTCACAAAAATCATTAAATTATATGAAAAATACGAGAACCCTATTACCTACCTATTTAAGAAGCTTTTACCCACAAAGGTTTCGCTTTTGAGAAGTATTTTTGTTGTCGTAAAGCTGATGTTAATATGAGCAGAAATTCTCTAGAATGTCGGTACTCGGTTTTGTGTCACTGTATATTAATTTTTTTTATATAAACCAGTACTTACCAGTAATGTAAGGAATTTCACGCTTTAATGCTTTTAAGGCTCGAAGTATTGTTGGCATTCCGATGGTTAGTAAAGTAGCTGATGGTCTTACAGAGTTTTCTTCTTCAGATATTAAGTAGATAGGCAACCTTGATTTGTTTTTGTTATTTTATTAAGTTCTTTGAAAAAAAAAAAACTGATGTTTAAGTTTTTGTATTGGGTTGTTATAAATTGTAGCGTTTTAAAATCAATACATTTTACTAGTACAAAACCAAGTCCCCCCTGCCGCATCTGTCTAACTGTCTAAACGCGAAAAACTCAAAAAATATTACGGATTTTCATACGGTTTTCACCAATGGTCGGAGTGATTCATGAGGAAGGCTTAGGTGTATAATTCATTTAAGTTTTGTGTAAATTGGTTGAAATATGACGATGATTGTTTAAGATGTCGGAAAAAATCCAGCCGAATGGGAGCTTTATTGGCGTGCGTGAATGACTGATGACGTCATTGTTTACCTGTATTAGCACATAGGGTAGGTACTTTAAATCCTGGTAGTACGTTCCCATGGGATATTTTCCAACATCCAAGTGGAGACGAGGACAAAATCTAGTAGTTAATAAACTACTGTTCAGTGGTATTTCAATATAGCATGATAGTGTCCAAAATGAAGTGGACATAGCTGAAATCAATTTGTACTGCTAATCAACGCAGGTTAAATATTAATATTGTGCGTATTAATTGAAATTCAATATCAGCAATAATAGGACATAGTTACGCTATTCTATACGCTATTATTAGTAAGTCTATTAAGCCTACTATACAATTAAGGGCTGATTTTTCAATAGTCAGTGACAGTTTGTCATATTATAATAATAAAATTAATTTATTTCATATAAGTTACAGTCGAGAAAACATGTAGTTGTTACAATTAGGTAAAAGATGGATTATTACACTGGTAGACATAAGAGTAAAGACAAGTATTACATAATTGCCTATGCTGTAATCTAGTAATAGTAGGTCTGTACATGAATTGGGTGAGCCCTGCCTCTTAAACTAGGGTGACCTGTATCTTAAGAGGCAGTGATCAGCTATAGGGTATCTTATAAAGTAAACAAAACTTGTGAGGGGTGTCAGTTAGCCAATTAAGTGTTTTATAATATTTTACTTTTGTATGTACCTTGCTATATATATAGTATGTATTTTTTCCTAAAACATAAAACATATTTTATTAATTATTTACAATTATATTTTTAGGGTTCTGTACCAAAATGGTAAAAAGGTACCCTTATGGTGCGACTCAGTCTGTCTGTCTGTCACAGCCGGATATCTCAAGAACTACTAATAAACTACAAAACTTGAATTTTGGAATAGTTTTAGATGACATTTGCCCAACTATTTTGCTAATAAGAAAGAAATAAAAAAAATATTTTTTGAAGCAAGGACTGAAAGGGGGTCTTAAAAATTCGAAGTAGGGCTACTAGGGCATGTGGCATATTATATCGAGGGTTCACGGGCTATTTGTATTAAGCGACATGTTTGGAACTTAACAGGAGAGCATTTCAAAGTTTCATTATTCGGAAAAAAACACATTGTAAAAAAAGTATCAATATTTTTTACGAAAAAGTGGCCTATCGACGGTTAATAATCAATAGTGTCTATCTCCGATTTTTACGTTTTTCACTTTTTATGCAGATAGATATGATTATGTACAATTGCATACAAGACTTTATCTATATCCATGATATGAATCCTCTATTAAAAGGTTCTGAAACCATAGGGTGTTGTATACTGTTGTAAGAACTCTATGTAAATTCATGGTTTAATTGTTAATACAATTATTAATACAAACAATGTATAAGTTTTTTTTTATTAAGGCGTTGTGGTAGTGAAACGCGCGTGCGTGACAATGTTTTTTTTTTTAATTCGAAGATACCACGAATTGAGAGAATGTGGCTGTTTGATGAGTAAGAAAGGGTTCGAAAAAGCAAAAGGAGTTGCCTATATAGGGTGACTGGTCATTAGTGACCGATACTTAAACACGTGATTGTACTCATGATAATAAACAACTTTTACTATGGGACCTGAAATCGCGAAAATAAATCAGCTGTTCCCTACATTTACAAAACTCGTGGGAACCAGTGATTTTTTTTTCGCGAATTCAGGTTTGGTCCCATGGTAAAAGTTGTTTGTTATCATGAGTACAATCATGTGTTTAAGTATCGGTCACTAATTACCAGTCACCCTTTATATAAAAGAGTACTCTGTGGGAGTTGCATAATGAAATTTAGTACAACATTATAACACTCGTTTGGATGTTACTTATGACACTGGTTCTTTTAATTTTGGCAATAAGCTAACTGTTTCAGAAACTTTTAAACGAGTATTTATAGCATAGGTGTAGATAAAAAATTAAACATTATTAACATGACTAATCAGCCATAACAATATATGCATAATCATGCAGCACAATTGACTAGTCTATAGATATAATAATAAATTAAATTAAAAAATTAATTAACCCCCAACGCAAAAAAGAATAGCGAACATTTAAAAACTCAAAAATAATACCTACCGTTAGAGCCATCAAATTCGATTGAGTAATACCTAAATAGTTCTAGACGTAGGCAAAAAGGCTGCCAAGCTAAAATGGGATTGTGCGGGTCATGTCAGCCGCATGCTTAGTGACCGCTGGGCAACAGTTTCCACACGGTGGGTGCCTGAGGACGGCGCCGCCAAGCCAGGCCGGTGGAGGAAGAGGTGGCGAGACGACCTAGACGCGTACCGCAGGGGATGGATCGAGGTGGCCCTGGAAAAGGATGCTTGGAAAGATTTGGGGAAGGCCTTTGCTCACAGTGGGACAATGTAGGCTAAGATAAAAGAAAAAAATCCCTAGATATTTTTAACCAACTTCAAAAGGAGGAGGTTCTCCATTCGACTGTTTATTTTTTTGTATACGCGTTTACTCCAAGATGGATGGACTGATTTGGAAAATTCTTTTTTGTTTCTTCCTAGATGGTCCCATGTAAATTTTATTAACTTTACTTGGGTGGTTTTTAAGTTAGCTTCAATAATGCGTATTTTTCCCATTTAGTTTATGTGGATGGTGTTTTAATAACCTCCTATCACTGTTATTACTTAGCAGGTAGTGGTATTCGAATTTGTGTGGCGTAGGTACCATAACTAAAAAGTGAAAAATAAAAACATCTTAGCAAAAAATAAAACTGACTTCCAAAGCAAAATACTACAATGTGAAAAATAACGTTCATTTCGGAAGTCGGTGGCAAAAAACGAAAATACAAAACCAAAGACACCGACTACCGAAATTAAAGTTATTTTTCACTTTGTAGTGTTTTGTTTTGGAAGTCGGTTTTATTTTTTGCTATAAAATTTAATTATAGAAATTGATGAATGGCACAATAAGGTTCATTGAGATGGCGCTATAATGTCGCGGCGGGATAGCGCTTAAGCAAGTTAGACCCTTCATTTGATTGACTATCTACAACTTTATTAATTTAAGTAGTAGCTTACGATTATACGACCATTCCGACCAACTTCCTTCGATACGATCAAATTTTTGTTGCATATCTACATAATTACATTGGGTGTTAAATTGTTAAGTCTGGGAGCGTTACGAGTTTGCAATCTCCCTGTTTTAACTATTTAGTGATTAATTTAAACTTAGCGGTACCCCGCCAGTATTGGTGATTCTTACACACACACACACACACACACACACACACACACACACACACACATACATATTTGCACACATAATTGTTATTGTCTTGAATCATAATTTATCACTGACCAAAAAACGCATGAAAATTTTACTTCCGCAGGCTATCACTGCGGGTCCACCTTAGGTAAAGCACGATATATTTGGAATTCATTCGTCCTTCAAGTCCACGTGAGTAATATGGGCTGTTTTTTGTTGTATTATAATTATGTGAACGAATTTATAGTCACAAACAAGTAGCTAGTACAGTATTTTTATCTCACGAAGTGACGCGCGCTTTATTTATAGCACAGATTAATACAGATGGGACACTCCGCAGTTTAGGTATGAAGCTACAAGTACACGGCGGGCCTATCTCACTGGGCCACATCAGTAAGACTACCGCGGTCAGAAGGTATAACAGTTACGTGTTAGAAAGAGAGACAACTTGTATGTGAATATAACTGTTAGTAATAAGCGTTGTGCGACCAGAATTGCACTTTATTGTGTCGTAGCAAGAGTCGCTTTTTATTAAAATGATCTGGCGGAGTGTCCCATCTGTATTAATCTGTGCTTGTAGTAACCAAGTGTACAAACACGCTGTGAATGAGTGTGTAAGCGCAGGAGCTCTCGGTACCGTCCGAGACACGGACGGGCGAAGTCGAAAGTGTGTGCATCTGGTGGGCGTGTTATGTGCTGACGCTACTCGTCTTCACGCACACATTCACAGCGTGTTTGTACCCTTGGTTACCACAAGTAAAGCGCGTGTCGCTTCGTGAGATAAAATTTCTGTAGATACCCATTAGGCATCCTCATATTATACATGCGAAAGTAAGTTTGTTTGTTTGATTGTTACCTTTTCACGGCTAAACCACTGAACCGATCATCCTGAAATTTTACATATACGTTGTCAGTGTCAGATGTACAGAAACGGACATAGGGTACCTTTCATCCCGCAAAAAAGTACTGTTCCCGAGGAAAACAATAATAGCTTTCTTATGATAATAGATGGCGCCACGTGTCTTTCGAATCATGATTGAATTATATTACTATAGAAACTATAGTGAGTTAAGAGTTTTTATTTAAGGACCTAATATTTTTGCATTTTGTGAGTCGTAGAGTGTCGGTTTTCATCCTTTTAACTATAATATTATATTATGTAGATACGAAAGTAAGTTTGTTTGCTTAATACCTTTTCACGCCCTAAACCGCTATTCTAAATTAACGCGGGCGTAACCGCGGACAAAAGCTAGTAATATTATAAATGTAAAAGTGAGTGTGGTTGATTGTTGTGCTTTCACGCTAAAACGGCTGATCGGATTTGGATGAAATTTGGCACATGGGTAGACCTTGACCTAGATTAGGATATAGGATACTTTTACCCCCGTAGTACGTTCTCGTAGGATAATTTCTGATATCCACACGGGCGAAGCCGCGAGGAAAAGCTAGTTTATATTGCGAGTTCACGTTACCGGTTTATACCTGTCATTTTGTAAGTAGGTATCTCAGGAAAACTAAGCTCGAAAGCTAAAGAAAAATTACCTAGATGCTTCTCGTCTGGTATAATTTATCCATATCCGGCCATGAGGAAGGATGAGCCGTATAACACTGGACTTGGAAATAATAGTGAGGAAGATTCAAGTACTTTACGTATGGCAAACTTGCATAAGATTATGAAAAAACCGGCCAAGTGCGTGTCGGACTACGCACAATGAAGGGTTCCGTAGAACAAACTTAACATTGTAGTTGAAAAACATGTTCTCTCATAGGTACTAACTGTACTTAAATGTGAGTTTGTACGCAAAATATTGAGAGATTTACCATGTTATTTTAATACCATAGGTATAGAACTATTTTCAGTATTTCTTTTTTTTCAAAGTTTTAGGCTCGGTAGTTTCGGAGATAAGGGGTGCCCCCCTTATCTCCGAAACTACTGAGCCTGGTCAATTTTCGTCTATTTTCTTAAATAACTTTAAAACAATTTATTTTAAAATTATAAATACATATATACAGGGTGATTTTTAAAACATGCGACAAAATTTAAGGGGGTGTTCTACCCATCAATATGAACAACTTTTACTATGGGACCAACTCGGAATTCGCAAAAAAATTTCGACCTTTTTATACAAAATGGTCCAATCGGGTATGTGCTTTTACATGGGAAAGTAATTTTTTTTTTTGCGAATTCTTAGTTGGTCCCATAGTAAAAGTTGTTCATATTGATGGGTAGAACACCCCCTTAAATTTTGTCGCATGTTTTAAAAATCACCCTGTATATATAAGAAAATAAAAAATAAAACTTTTTATTTTTTATTTCCTTATTTGCCCGCCAAAATTGACCCCCATATTTAAAATTCATTTATTTACGTGACACGTTCGTGTTTGGGTAACAGAAATTCATACTTGTACCAAATCTAAACTTAATCGGTACCATTAGATTCGGAGCAAATTAGATGTGACAGACGGACAGACAGAAAGACAGACAGACACACGAGTGATCCTATAAGGGTTCCATTTTGTCCTGTCGCTGTACGGAACCCTAAAAATATGGTAATAGTTGTTCTGGGCATTATGGCATATATTATGCAGCTCGCACAGGGTCCTCGTGGTAGGTTACGGCTCACTACCTCTCACAGAGAGGAGGCCTGTGTCCCAGAATGAGAACATGGTAGGCTGGTCACTTATGTTATAGCATCTCTCATCAGTACAGCATGGATTTCTTACATGTAATCACTACACTTTAACACACGAAACGAACAAGTGAGTTCCCTTTCGAATTGTCTTGTCGATACTTCCACAAAAGCAGTGGTGGCCTGTGTTACCCATCGGTCCCGACTCACGAGTCATGGTCTACCCAGGCAGGTACTTTACTTTGTGCAATCTATTTTTAATTGACTTCAAAAAAGGTTATCAATTCGACACGTATGTACATAGGTAATATTATTGGAACTGCAATATAGTCACATATGATAATCTATTAGGGCTTCCAAACAAATATAGGAAATTTAATAGATGTATGTATGTTTGTCCACGCATTTCTCTGAAACTATTCATTGGGTCGTGACCATTTTATTTTTATTGGCTTATATTTACTTCAACTTAGGGAACAGTGCAAGATTCATCAAAATCGGTTCAGTAGTTTTCAAAATAATTGACTATTACGTACTATGTAAGTGTGACGGCCTGGCTTATTGATACGAGCTACGGGTGTGGTGTCAAAGGGAAAACGTCTCAAAGCCTTGGTCAAATTCTAGTGGAATATTTGTAACAAAACTATTAACCACTTATTACAAACAAATATTCCAGTTTTTACTAAAAACTAAAAATTACGAAATAAAAAAATTAAATCGACTTCAAAAACAAAACAACTCAAAATTATGAAATAACTTTAATTTCGGAAGTCGGTGGCAAAAAACTAAAATTCAGACCCTAAGACACCGACTTCCAAAATTAAAGTTATTTCATAATTTTGAGTTAATTTTTTTGTAAAGTCGATTTAATTTTATTTTTTTTAACACTGCTCTCAAAATAATGAAGGAACCAGCAGACATTCATCAACAGGCACTGGGCCCGCGGCCGCGGCCGGCTTACAGCCCATTCTCTCTAATAGAGAGGAAGTTTGTGTCCCAGCAATAGGAACGTTATTTGGGTAAGCTTCAAAATACTCTACACATTATCTAGTAGTTTCCTTTAATGAAAGGCACAGAAAAAATGTGTTATCTCCCTTCATGTTCATTCTTATACGCAGTTACATTTAGCCAACAGTGGCTCCTAAATGGGCCTTTGTGTAGACGAGTCATTACAGCAATTTTCTACAAACTGAATACTCGTAAGTACATGTGGCGTAGCTAACGACGCCTTATGACGTCATCACTATGACGTGGCGTCTTAATGACGCCGACGTTTAATGTTCAGGAGGTTCGCTTGAGATAAGCAGAGTTGAATCTCTAGTCTAGATTTTAGATACTATAGGTATTACTGGTTGAAATTAGTAGGTACTGAAATAGTTTCGAGAAATTTCGTTTGCGTTAAAATATTGATTTCTTGTTCTAATTGGTGGTTTTAACCGTATCTTTTAAGTAAAATTAATTGACGGTCAATTATTGCTAGTCTTTCGGAAATTGAAATACGTATAAAGCGTAAGTAGTAAAATTATCGTATCTCTGTTGCCGTGCTATTACCATAAAGGAAGACTACCCATCTTTTCAAATATGTAAGTACTGTGGAAGTTAAGACTACAATTTAATGGAAGTTCTTAGTTTCCACAGGGGGTGTAACTAAATAAGGAACAACACTCGGAGACGCAATAACGAGATATACAATAATTATCTATATAAGTATGTATTTACAAAAAAAAAAAAGTAGTATATGTAGTATATCAGTTATCTGGTTTCCATAGTACAAGCTCTGCTTAGTTTGGGATCAGATGACCGTGTGTGAAAATGTCCCGGGATATTATTATTATTATATATTATACAAGGTGTAACTTAAACAACGCACAACCTCTTAAGGGGTCATTGTACTCATCATTGTGAACATCTTTTACTATGGGACCAAACATGAAAACTGCAAAAAAAAAATCTGTTGTTCAGTACATTTATGTTCGCATTCGCGGTCGCAATTCGTCAAAATATACTGAACAGCAGATTTTTTTTCGCGATTACAGGTTTGGTCCCATTCGGGAGGTACCTGTTCCGGATAAGGGAGGAAACGCCTGGGTGTTACCATTGTGTGGATCGCCCGGAGGACACGGTTGAGCATACGGTGGAGGTCTGCCCGGCTTGGGCAGAGCACCGCCGCGTCCTCGCAGAGGCGATCGGCGGCGGCGATCTCTCGCGTCCGGCCCTGGTACAGGCCATGGTACGGAGCGAGAGTACATGGCAAGCCGTCACCTCCTTCTGCGAAGCAGTAATGCTCGCGAAGGAGGAGGCTGAACGCATGAGGGAGAGCCAATCTTTGCGCCCTCATGCCCCTAGTCGCCGCAGGAGCGTCGCTGACGCCCTGGGCGTCCGGAATCGATAGCCGATTCCCGACCACCGTAGGCGCGGGCTTGCGGATGGCGAGCAACGGGTAGCTCGCCGTCCGGTAAGGACCAGGCCCGGGTCGACGGCGCGTTGTGTTCCACGCGCGCCTCAAAGAGATGTCAGCACTAGCTGAAGGGGTCCGTTAGGGCCGATGCCCGCCAGGGTGGCGGGTTGTTCGAAAGAGTTACCGTGGCCCTGGCACAGGCAACTGAAGGAACACGGGTAGGTTTTAGTCAGTAGAAGTCTGATACGCCCTCCCGCTCCACCAAAAGAGCGGGAGAAGTTATTTGATGATTTCCCATCCAAAAAAAAAGTTTGGTCCCATAGTAAAAGTTGTTCATAATTATGAGTACAATGACTCCTTAAGAGGTTGTGCGTTATTTAAGTTACACCTTGTATAATTTATAAGTTTAAACGATACAATCTTCGATTAAAATCCGACACTTCTTAAAACTACACCGCCTAGCACCCTAGCTAAAGCCGATGTGCGGCCTGGAAAAACATGCGAACTACCTTTTTTATTTATTTAATAAAAGAGGGTTCTATACCGGCAGTAAATAATCGAATGTCAGCCAGTACAATATAAAGTTCCATGCAATGTAACTATAATGAAAGCATTATACCTACATATTTAAGAAGATGGTTAGTAGATATCTGACAAGATGGATATTTGACAGGCCAATTGGCGTGGTTGGTTAAGATACCACCTGCCATGCAGCTGGTCGTGGGTTCGATTCCCATCCAGGACAAACATTTGTGTGCATGAACATGTTTGTTTGTCCTGAGTCTGGGTGTAATTATCTATATAAGTATGTATTTACAAAAAAAAAGTAGTATATGTAGTATATCAGTTATCTGGTTTCCATAGTACAAGCTGTGCTTAGTTTGGGATCAGATGACCGTGTGTGAACAATGACTCAGGTTATTATATCTTCCATCATATGACATCTGTATTAACCGAAAGGATAGGCAGACATGTGAAATACAGCTACATTTCGCCAAATTTCCATGTAGTAGAGTCCGTCACCTAGTCTGACACAGTCTAGATATCTAGGCTGCGACATATAAATTACCAAACAAAAAAAAAAACCGGCCAAGAGCGTGTCGGGCCACGCTCAGTGTAGGGTTCCGTAGTTTCCCGTCCGTCACAATAAGTGTTCCCACTTATGAGTTTAAAGGTGGGTATCCATTATGTTCGCGCTCAGATACGTTCAGGATAATATAATATGTAAACGAAGTTAAAAAAAATGCTTGCATATACGATTATACTACAAACTTAGTCCAGAAATTATTAACCGAGTTCCAAAAGGAGGAGGTTATCAATTCGTCTGTATGTTTTTTTTTTTTTTTGTATGTTTGTTACGCGATTACTCAAAGACGGATGGACCGATTTGGAAAATTCTTTTTTTGTTTGAAAGCGTATACCTCCGAGGTGGTCCCATATAAATTTTTTTAACTTTGCTTGGGGAGTTTTTGAGTTAGCTTCAATAATGCGTATATTTCCCACTTATTTTATATGGATGATGTGATGATGTTTTAATAACTTCCTATCACTGTTATTTACATGGCTATATCTACAATTATTGTGCTCAGTTATGTATTCGAATTTGTGTGGGGTAGGTTCCACAACTAAAAAGTGAAAAATAAAAACTTTTTAGCAAAAAATAAAACCGACTTCTAAAACAAAACACTACAAAGTGAAAAATAACTTTAATTTCGGAAGTCGGTGGCAAAAAAACGAAAATACAAAACCAAAGACACCGACTTCCGAAATTAAAGTTATTTTTCACATTGTAGTGTTTTGTTTTAGAAGTCGGTTTTATTTTTTGCTAAAAAGTTTTTTTTTGTACAACTTTTTGTCTTTTTTGTACAAAAACTGTTGTTTCCATCAAGTTCATAATGATTTTCCTAGAAAGTCCTTATAAAGTTCTACTTTTCAGATTTTTTTCATATTTTCTAAACTTATGGTTCAAAAGTTAGAGGGGGGGGGGGATACATTGTTTTTTACTTTTGGAGCGATTATTTCCGAAATTATCAAAAAATGATTTTAGTAAACCCCTATTCATTTTTAAATACCTTTCCAACAATATATCACACGTTAGGGTTGAAATAAAAAAAAAATCACTTCCCACTTTACATATAGGGGGCTACCTTAATAAAACATTTTTTTCCAATTTTTATTTTACCACTTTGTCGGCGTGATTGATATATTATACATATCGGTACCAAATTTCAGCTTTCTAGTGCTAACGGTCACAGAGATTAAGCGAGGACGGACAGACGGACGGACAGACAGACATGGCGAAACTATAAGGGTTCCTAGTTGACTACGGAACCCTAAAAACAATAACGCTTTGCCTGACCCTCAACCCCACACACAACATTCGGGCTTGGGACCACTAGACCAACGAATAAACCTCTAATTTTAAGTGAAAAAGGAAGAGACATAGAATCAACTTGTAAGACACTCAATCTTCTCAGAATGATCCCACAGATTACGCGATTTAATCCGGAGACCTTTAAGAAGTTTAATTGAAAAGATTAAAGTATTATCCCGACGTATTTTTAGCGCTACGAGAGAAACCTTGCACGAGTTATCACGAGCAGAGTCTTGAGTCAAGCAAATTCTTTTGTAGTCTTTAAAATTCTGCATGAAATTGTAGAACAGTAGACCAGTTTATTTTGACGTTCAGTTTATATAAGACGCACATAAACATACATAAACTCAGTATTCCTTCTCATAAGGGTAGGATGAATCTAAAGAATGCCACCTGATACTCCTTTCGCTTGGTATACGTTCATACATCTGGTCATACACGCACACCTCTTGTGAGTACTACGCACCTGATCTTTCTGAAGATTACCACCAACAAGATCACTATGTAGGTCAATATATCCTTCTAGGGCGTCCCCCCTCCCGGTAAGAACTAACTTCGAAATCAGACAAAGCGTAATTGAAATAACTGAAAACTTCTTAAGAAGTCATTGTACTCATCATTATTAACAACTTTTACTATAAAACTAAATACGAAATAGCGAAAATTTTCTCGAGTTATGCGAACAACTTTTTATAAAAAACATAATAATATCTTGAATTAATAAAAATCTTGTTATTCACTTGAAGTTTAAATCAATGAGTGTCGAGGGGCTCCATTGGCCCCGATTCGTTGATCCACTTTCCGTGGTAAACCCTGTTTGGTAAGGTAATGACAATAACAGAAACCAAAAAAGATAATATCAACTCATAGTTCGGGATTGTAATGGAATATTGAGAGTTTCAGGAATACTGCTAATTTTACTCTCAAAATATCCAAACAAAGCACAGGTTAGTTCCTGTATAGCGTATTGCAGCCACTTATGGGATGCTGCATTTGACTCGGTGGAACGCAGAGCAAAAAGGCTTATAGGCGACGAGACGTCAGTGGCTAGGTTTCACAGCCTGGCTCATCGGTGTACTGTTGGTTGCCTGTCGATCTTCGACATACTGTTCTGCGGACCTGTACTGAGTGTGCGTAGGAGCTCTACGACCTGATCCCACCATCGCCCTTTTACTTTCCGATTATCAGACGTAAATATCCCGCCTAGTCGTACTCGGCGCTTCTCCTCTACATTTATTACGCGCACAACCTAATTGTGGAACTCTCTGCCAGCGTCTGTATTCCCTTCCACATATAACCCACCTGCTTTCAAATCAAGCGTGAACAGGAATCTTCTGGGCACGCTTGTTTCATCGTAGACCTCATCCATCGCTTTCCCTATGGAACCTGGGTCCTCTGGCCCGGGTCAGGTTTAAAAAAAAAAACAGTCCCAATCTACAAACACTTACGTGTGTTCAGTCAATCAATCTGCCTAGCCTTTTCCCAACTATATTGGGGTCGGCTTCCAGTCTAACTGGATACAGCTGAACACCAGTATTTTATATAGATCGACTGCCTATTTGACCTCCACAACCCAGTAGGTAACTGGGTAATACGATACGCCTTTGTTAAGACTAGCTGTCAGACTTTCGGGCTTCTGACGACCCGAAACGACTGTCAAAGATGAACGAATGACAGCCGGGACCAACGGCTTAACGTGCTTTCCGAGGCACGGAGGAGTCTCGTTGTATAAAGATGGTCACCCACCTACGGACCAACCCCGGCAAGTGTAGCTTAACCTGATGGATTGACCCGTGCGACTGTTATTACTTAGCCACGAGCTCCTCAGCTCCTGTGTTCAGTGTAGATTTCTAAATACCTCTCCACAGAATTCAAAGCCCTTTACCGCTGTGTCTACTATCAATGTATCTTATCAGAATCTATTTAGAAGTTTCATTGAAAAGTTCAAAGTACATAATATTATCCACCACACTTACATTTCTATCTTTCTCTAAAATTCGTAGGAACTCAACGCTAACTTCTATGCTGGCACATAAAACGTAAGTTAGTCTTAATTCTCATGTTACGAGGTCAGGTGTCTAAATACAGGTATCAGACTCATTGACACAGGTAAAGTAGGTACTAACTTAAAATTGACCCGGATTATCTGTGTCATTTGTGTTTTAAGTTGGTCAAAGTGGCCATAACATCACTATAACACATTCGCAATGGCACTGCCTATTATTTTCAGAATTCAAGAATGAATTATAAACATAGTTACATAAATAAACTCACGCATTTTTCCCATGGGTGTTGGCAGAAACTACAGAACGCCACCTGCAAGGATCCTTACAACTTGACGCGTGACGCGATTGGTAACACTGAATTTTGCAGTCTTAGTTTCAATAAAATAGAGTACAAAATAGCGACTGACCACACAGTAATACCAATCACATGACTGCATAACTCAGCGCTACCAATCGCGCGACGTGTCTCGTTATAATGAACGCACTGTAGTCCTCTTTCTTCGTTTACATTCATACTAGTCATCATTGTTAAACTACTTACTTTTTTATGTAGTAGCTGAAGAATGGACAATGATGTTATTATGTATGATTTTGAACCTAAAATGGCAGCTCCATAAAATTGTTGATTAAAAAAGCTTTAGCATCCTTGAAGCCTAATTGCCTGGAAAGTAAAAACTTGCGAAAACAACAAACCGTATTTTTTATCTCAAATTACCCACATAACAGGTGAGTTTTCCACTCCACCTTACATCCAAGATAGCCTTTAAAAAGTAACGTAGCGGTAAAATAAATTGTCTATGGGCGAACCATATAAAACTAAATAAGTACCTCCCTATGAAACTGTTATCGTTGGTACAACACTAACTTGCTGTAATGGCCGACATTTTGGCGGGAAAATGGTAGTGCGCCTCATATCCTCGAGTGTGAGAATATTATTGTTTTTCATTTAATTAACTTGCGACCCGCTCCAGCTTCGCACGGTTTTTGCGACTTGACAAAATATCCAGATTTATTTATTACTAGCTTTTGCCAGCGGCTTCACCTGCGTGGATGTTGGAAATTATCCCACGGGAACAGTACATTTTACGGGATAAAAAGTATCCTATGTGCTATTCCAGACTATAATCTATCTCTGTGCTAAATTTCATCCAGTTTCGTTCAGCCGTTCTGGCGTGATTAAGTAACAAACATCCATCCAAACTTTCGCATTTATAATATTAGTAGGATTATTATATTATAGTAGGATATGTAAATTTGATATAATGTACACATAAACCTTCCAGAATAAATGTTCTAAATGATGGCGCTGTAGTGTGCAGCACGTCTAACCCTATGTAACTGTAACTGCACACATACTAATTATCATTATTATACCGGTATTGGAACCAAACAGTTCTCTTTATTTAATAACCACGTCACCCTATTACAGCGTAACCCGCATCAAAATCCATTGCGTCGTCTAGAGGAACAACGCGGTCACACAGCCAGATACGAAATCGAATTAAATTTATAATAAAATCAAAATCAAAAGTTATTTATTCAAACTAGCTAGAATCAGCACTTTTCGAAGGTCAAAAATACATAAGACAGTCCCCCAAAATGTCCGCCCTACACCACTTCCAAGCGCTTAGCAGCATAGCTGTCTGTTCAGTTAGAAAAGTATGTACAAAATATCTCTGCGTTTACAATATGATAATTTTGATGATTATGTAGTTCGTTCGTATATTTAGTTTTGCTGAAGAGCCTTCATTTTCATACGTATGGCGGCGGCCTTCTGGCTCCATGATCTTTTACTGTGTGGAAATTAATAGGGTTTGCTTTACATTAATTTGGCAGTTTATTCCAGCACCAATGTGTGAAGTTCTGAAAATTATGACATCTGCCTGGTAGTAGGTATCTTTTTATACCGACAAGGATATTACTGAATGCGGAGTTAGCGATATTCAATTATTTACGCAACTGTCTCAAAAAAATCTCACCCGTAATACACCCCTTTTATATTATGTGAGATAAAAATATGCTGACAGGCAACATGCGACTGAAGACGACTTTTTCCTCGGTATAAGAAAACATTCTATAGTTATAAAACCAATAACAAAAGGAATTTTATAAAACGCCTTTTTTTGTTGTCTTGTATTAATGTCGTGATGGCCCAGTGAGGAAGGCCTCGCCTCGCCTCATACACGAGGAGGTGGGTTCAAATCCGAGCCAATGTGACTTTTTCAATTCATATGTACTTTCTGAGTTTTACTAATGTCGGTGAAGGAAAACATCGTGAGGAAACCTAGACTTGTAGTTAACAAAAGTCGGAAATCACCAGCCAAAGCTCGTGCCTTCTCTGTATGAGATGAGGCCTTTGCGATGCAGTGCATTATTATTACAGCATTATTATTATATTATATTTATATATTATTTTTTTATCAATACAATTTATTATCACATGGTATCGTAAAAGGCATTGGCATATAAAGTACAAATCGAAAATGCGAGAAAATTTGTTACTAAATTATTAAATTAATTATTTCGTGGTGTTTTTCTGTCGACAAAATTGTATTATTTTATGTTTCTGTTCCACAAATAGTTTGGAAATATCATGTAATTTCTCATAATATTTTTAATTTATTATCTATAAAATAATACATTTCATTTACTTTATCAATTTCATAAAAATCAAAGTTACGACTGGCAATTTTGCTTTCAGCGCTTTCTTTAGGTGCTGGTCTACAGATTGGTACCATAACTTTTTAAGAGTAGATCTTTAAAGTTTCACGCCAACAGGACACATCATTTTTCTTTGTTTGCAAACTTTCAGAAAGTCAAATGCAAGAAGAATTAGACTTTCTGAAAACGTATTTATAAACCATCAACGGCTCCCTAAAAAAAAATTAAAAAAAAAAATGCACATACAAATCGTTCGGTTATCCCACCGATCGTTCCTGGATACTATTAATCCATCCATGTTCTACAACCAAGTTATCAACGAATGGGTATGACGTATCGAGACTTATCGATGGCAGCAGGCGGCCATTTTGTTTTATATTGGCAGTTATAAATTCTTTGTTTGAAATTGTATTGCTGTATTTTTATGATTGATGCAAATGGTTTAAAATGGTTTCCTGTTTATTAAGTTCAGATTTCTTTTAGTTTTGACATGAAACTTACCATAGTAGGTTACGCCTAAGGTCTGTAAAGGGAAAAATAAATAATAATAATAATCCTTTTATCAAGACATGAGATGATAAAAAGAAAAGAAAGAAAAATAAAACGTTACCTTAATTGTTAATCTCATGTTCTGACGAAATATCAATAGTACGTGTATCCTACAGTTCATGTACAAAGTCGATTGAAAGCAAGGCTGTGTACATGTGGGTGCCTTGGTACTGATTCTATATTTTTCATTCATTTATATATGCCGCTATGTGCCCCTGTGTATAGATATAATCACGATCTCTCCTCTCTCTGTAATACCACCACTAACCTCAAGAACCTTCTTAACATATCCCCATTGTTTTCAGAAGTTGGTTGTCGGAGGTCCGAACCAGCGCAACTGGCGTGGTATCCTCATAGCCCTGCTCGTGATCGTCGCAGTGCTGGCCCTGATCGTGACGTCAGTCGTGTTGCTGACGCCACCTGATGAAGGGCCCAGGGTCAAGGGAAGAAGGCTGAGGATTCAAGACCTGTTGACGGAGGAACTGACGCCTGTCAGGTGGAATGGGTCGTGGATTTCAGGTGAGTGGTTTTTTAAGTATTTATAGATGTATGACTGTGCTCTGATTATTTTGGATGACTAGGAGAGAAGGAACTCGTGGTGATCTGACTACCTACCTACCTACTACTATGATATCTACAAATACAAGGTATTTTTTTATTAGTTGGCATCCCCATCACCTGTGAAGTTTATCTTTTTCATCAATTCTAATAGACACCGATGACTTAGATATTAGTATTGTATTTATAGTGAACTTATCTACATTTACTGTTTATTTTTTAAAATCTCTTGTCCATATCAAAAGAACCCTTACATGTTCTCCTTAGAGTGCGAACCCCAAGGAAAGAGGAAAATTATAGTTTATTTACCAAATGGTGTACTTACATATATAAGTTGGCCAAAGTCAAACCATTCGAGCATTACTTATTCTCAAAAAGTACAAAATATATATCAACTCCATACTTATTAGTTTTGCGTCCACAAAGAAGTGCCTTTTTATGTTTCTTTCGATATTTATTTCATGAATAAACTATTGCGATACAGATTTCGAAGAAACTAACAAATATACTGATAATCCTGTGAAAATAACAAAGAAAGATATAAAGATTTATCGTTTTTTCAGGCCAAACTGGCATACTAAATCTCGTGTCTATGTATTCTGTACGCGAACCTTCGAATAATATTGATGCCCTGTTTTTAGGGATAAAATAGCGTTAATATACTGGAATACTGGAACAAATTCTTATAGAATTCTGTGTAAAATGGATTCTTTGTGACTACCTCGTGGGTCTGGTGACAAAAGACGGACACATTGATATTTACATTAGGTTCTTTTTTACTATGGCGTAGGTACTTAACTAAATAGGTAGGTACCAAGAACAATAACAGAACAACACGGTACCACACACAATACACACTTGGATGATTATGGAATGCTGGCTAACGATCAAGTGTCTTCCTTGGGGAGGCCTATGTCAGGAGCTGAGGAGCTGTGGACGTCATTCGGCTTACTGATTAACGATGGTGACAAAGTCTTCATGCACCAAAGGTCGTCGAGATGTAGGTATGTCTATCAACCATTTTTACTATATGGTTGATTGATATTGACATATTATAAATGCGAAAGTGAGTTTGTTTATTTGTTACGCTTTCACGCTAAAACGGCTGAACAGATCTGGATGAAAATAATTTGGCGCATGGGTAGACCACGACCTGGACAACGACATAGGCTAGTTTTCATTCTCGATCGCAGACGAAGTCGTGGACAACAGCTGGTATGGTATAAATACTTTTCGCGCAACGACTAAATAAATGATGAACGGTTCAAGTAATAAATATGAATGTTTTCGAAATGAAATGAATAATTTTATGATAACGGAAATCAACATGGGAGAAGCGGAATGCCGAATAAAATTAATTAACAACTCAATTTTATATTCACTTATTTATTTTATTGATGGCAATTTTTTGTGTGACCTGGATGAGACTCGCGCAGACCAGGGAAGCATGGCACAAAAGGAGGAGGCCTATACTCAGCAGTAGGTGGAACAAGACTGTCAATGATGATGATGATGATGATGAGTAGACTTTACACCCAAGAATCGCGATGATTAAGAGTATATTATCCGTAAACTTTCATTAATCGATTCAGATTACCGAAAATGTCGTGTGCGTGTCGGCCCAAAACACACACATAGTAAACACGCATATAGCAGTTTGTAAAATTGCACTGTTCAACGCCCGGGATGACTTTTAATCTGTAATATTGTGCACGACGTCTATCTAAATATACAGGGTTATTGATAAAACACCAACAACAAAAAAAAAATCAGCTGTTCAGTACATTTTGACGAATTATGCGAACATAAATGTACTGAACAGCTGGTTTTTTTCGCCATGTCAGGTTTGGTCCCATAGTAAAAGTTGTTTGTTATCATTGGATCAGTAATGTGTTTAAATATATGGATGACATTTTCCGTCTTGAAAAAAATGGGGTATAATAGGTGAACGGAGTAGAAGCCTATGGCATACCTAGATTTTATTTTTTATAATAATATCGAGTGCTTATGATTTGAATTTCGATATTTTTTTAACGATCTATAAAGTTTTTTCAAAATTTCTGTTTTTATTGTTCTAATCAATCTGCCTAGCCTTTTCCCCAACTATGTTGGGATCGGCTTCCAGTCTAACCGGATGCAGCTGAATACCAGTATTTTACATGAAGCGACTGTCTATCTGACCTCCACAACCCAGTTATTGGGTAATACGATACCCCTTGGTAAGACTGGTTGTCAGACTTTCGGGCTTCTGACGACCCGTAACGACTGTCAAAGATCCACGAATGACAGCCGGGACCAACGGCTTAAAACGTTCCGAGGCACGGAGGAGTCTCGGTATGTAAAGATGGTCACCCATCTACGGACCAACCTCGGCAAGCGTAGCTTAACCTGATGGATCGGCCCGTGCGGCTGTTATTACTTAGCCACAAGCTCCTTTTATTATTCTAGTTTAGGTATATTTTATGTCAAAATAAATTTTACGCGAACGAAGTTGCGGGCTTGTATTTAATAAAGGCTTGTATTTAATAAAGGCTTGTATTTAACCGAACCTCAAATAATTATGAATAATAATAAATGCAAGAAAAGTCTCAATACTTGGCTAAAATCGCTTACATATGATGCAACTGAAAAACTTGTGGAAGTGTAACACATTCACCCTCACACACACATACACACACACCCTCACTTACACTACACTTATTCCGTAATTTTACTGTAGTGTTTTTCTTTTTGTTTTCCTTTTTATTCTTAACCACTTACATATTATAGTTTAAAAATATGTTTTTCTCTGGAACGAACTACCCTCTCACTAGGAGCTGGGCGTTGATAGCTGCGCCACAGTTACTAACTTTTATCATCGTATAACTATTTTTATGATTGTATCTGTTTTTGTTCCAAAATAAACGATTATTATTATTATTTATTACTATTTTTGGGGTCCTAAATAGCCAAGTACCTGCAACTAACTTGGATGTAACGCGGTTGGTCACTGTTCTAATCTTAACCAAACCCATATGGTTAGCGTGCTTAGTTACAACAACCAACTATGAGAAAAAGCATGAAAGTTAAACAAAGGCTCATTTATTTAAAAAGGTGTGCACCATTAACGATGGCATTATTATTTTGGTGTGCCCATAAAGTTTTGAGAGGTTAAGTAATTTTAAAAAGCGTACATCATAGCGTACATGAAGGTCGATAAGTTTTTTGAGGATCAGTTAAATAAATAAATAAAAAGCCTTTTATTTCTTGCAGTTATACACGATTTTCATATATCTAGTAGGTAGGTACATACTCGTATTGTGTTCTAATGGGTTAAGTTAACTTAGATTCATTTAATTAAATTAGTTTATTAGATTTTTTCTAATAAAAAAATTAATAAAAATCTGTTATATATTTTCCTTTAATAAATCATACAAAATGATTTCATAACTTAAGAATTAAATACTTTAGAGCATTATATTTAAGGTCTCTCTGAGAAAAACTTACATTGTTGTCTCAAAAACCGCCAAAGTGGCTCTTAATACTTTATTATTTACGATAAAGAAGACAACGAGATATTTCATAAATTCCTTTACAGTGTGCATTATAGTTTATGGCCTGGTTTCTACCGAAATGTTCATCAAAACTTAAAGTGGTGTGCAGTTTAGATCAGAAATGGTAGGAGTACGTAGAATTTCATATCGACTTACAGGCAGAGAATGACTTTTCAGCATATTTGATTGTTTTGCGTCCTATTTGCCTACACATAAAAAGTTGCTAAAACTACCAGATGTACTGCAGGGTACCATCCGCACTTGGTTGTTATCCCGACTAGTCGTACTCAGCGCTTCTCCTCCACATCTATGTATTATGCGCACAGCCAAAGTCTCTCACCAGCGTCTGAGTTCCCTCCACAGAGGAACGAGCGTGCCCAGAAGATGCCTGTTCTCACTTTATTTGAAGGATGGCGGGTTATACAAGGTGTAACTTAAATAACGCACAACCTCTTAAGGGGTCATTGTACTCATCATTATGAACAACTTTTACTATGGGACCAAACCTGACATCATGAAAAAAATCAGCTACTCAGTATATTTTGACGAATTATGCGAACACAAATGTACTGAACAGCTGATTTTTTTTTCGCGATTTTAGGTTTGGCCCCATAGTAAAAGTTGTTCATAGTGATGAGTACAATGACCCCTTAAGAGGTTGTGCGTTATTTAAGTTACACCTTGTATAACCCGCCATCCTTCAAATAAAGTGAGAACAGGCATCTTCTGGGCACGCTCGTTCCTCCGTAGACCACATACATCGCTTTCCATCAGGCGAGATCGAGGTCATGAGCAGGACCATTTAATAATCACCACATTTAAAAAAAACAAAGTTCCCCGCCACGTCTGTACTGTCTGTCTGTATCTACGTATGTACGAGTATGTTCGCGATGATCTCAAAAACTTCTGAACGGATTTTTATGCGGTTTTCATCTTTCAGCAGTGTTTCCTGAAAAAGGTATAGGTGTATAAAGGTTTTGTGTAGTATAAATATGATCATATGAAATAAAATCAAGCCGTCGGGACTCGCTTGATGCAGCCACCCCCACCCGCGCTTCACCACCCTCTTTTACCTACTGTAGTTATATAAACCGAGCGATAAAGCGCAATCGTGCGCTTTATCAAAAATATACCTATAATTAAAAATACTCCAAGTAGTGTGGTAATATTGGGTTGGCTAATAAGTAATGAGCGACATACAACTATTTTATTTGTATTTATTTATTAAATGAATAATTGTTAATCATTAATAATATATTCACCGTCGTTTTCTACTACCATTCGCCATCGATCTGGCAAAGAATGAATGGCGTCCGCATAGAACTTCGTTGGTTTTGAATTGAAGAAGTCATCTATGTATTGTTTCAAGTGTGGTTCATCGTCAAAGCTTTTTTCCCGTAAATTATTACAAAGTGATCGGAACAAGCTGAAATCAGTTGGTGCTAAGTCCGGCGAATATGAAGGGTGGGGTATTATTTCCCAATTAAGCTCCAATAGTTTTAGCCTGGTACTCTTAGCAATATGCGGCCGGGCATTGTCGTGCAGGAAAAATATTTTGTCGTGTTGTGGACGTTTGCGATGGATGACAAGCTTCAGTTTTTCGAGTTAATCACAATATACTTTTGCTGTAATCGTAGTATTAGTAGGAAGGAATTCCCAGCTTATTACTCCATGTATATCCCACCAGACAGAAAGCATTACCTTGCGATGATGAAGATCACCTTTTGACGTTGGTTTTCCCTGTTCTTTACATCCCAGCCACTGGCGCTTGCATGTGTGATTAACATAGAGAACCCACTTTTCATCTCCAGTGACAAGATGATCCAACCAATTAAATGTGCGGCGGAAAGATAAAAGTTGTACACAAATCTCAACTCGGTAGGTCAGCTGATCTTTACTTAATTGATGGGGTACCCAAACACTATATTTGTAAGTCTTTCCCAAACCATGTAAATGATTTTCTATGGTGCCATGAGAGCACTCGAGCTGAACAGCCAAATCGCGTGTAGTTAATAGTTTTAATTTATCGATATCTATTTCCACGGGGCGCCCAGACCTTGATTGATCGGTTAAGGAAAAATCGTTATTGCGGAACCGTTGGAACCAGCGCTTTGCTGTTGCTTCGGAGACTGCATCGTGAGCTATCCTTTGACATATAATATATTACGTGTAGCTTCTGCAGCAGAATGCCCAGATTGAAACTCATATAATAAACAATGTCGTACGTGGGTTTTAATATCACTCATTTCTTTGTGAACTTTAACGCACTAACAGCCAAACTATCAATAACGCGCATAAGCGCGACTCGCTCTTTATACACCCTCTGCTACAGAACGTTCTCGAAGCTTTCCGAAAATTCTAGAAATTATAAACTAAAACGCTCATTACTAATTAGCCAACCCGATATGTTACATTCAAATCTAATTCTTACTCGACGCAACAAGCTGATGAAAAAATATGTAGGCATATGCTTATATACTCTACTACCCGAAAGAAACCGGGGCGTGTTGCTAGTAAAATATAAATTTAAAAAATCCGAAAAAATCAACGATGTAGTTGGTAAAGTCTCAACAAAAGAAAAAACTTTAGTTCAATTTTCTATTTAAACTCGACCTAAATCAACGTTTGGTTTTGAAACCAAAGTCTGACCGAGCATGACGGAAGTCTGGATTTAGTTTCACGGAATCAATAACATTATCGTGACCGTGTTAAGTAAGCAAGTAATCTATTGAAACTAATCAATTTATTCCATGAACGATTACTAATTTATAATATTAGCGTTTTCACCTACCTGATGTAGGTGAAAACGCTAACAAATTATCGGTCAATTTTTATTTAAGAGAGCCCTTCCCGGCCTGTCTATCGTCAACGCGAGCATGGTCGAAAAGCTTGTTGTTTCATCCAGCGCAACGCCCGTTGACTAACAAACAAGTGAGAAGGCGATAACATTGAACGGAAAACAGTGTGCGGAAATTTTATGAAACGTGATCCAGGAAATACGTGGTTTTAGCAAGCCTCACAAGTTTGTGAAATAGATGTTTGTCATTTAGAATCTCCATTACATGTGCGAGGTTTCTATCCATATGTTTTTTTTTTACTTTGACAGTTTATGAGTACATTGTGAACGGCCAAAGTTCAGGTAAAAATTGTGCAAAAAAGCAGATTTTTTTAGGCTTATACTGAATTTGTTTCTCCAAATTTTTATTTTTCGCTTTGGTAGAAACCTAGATGCAGTGCACAAAATACCTATTGGTTCAAAAATTTCTTAGAAAGATATGTTAAAACACTATAATCACGTACGAGCGTCTGTATGAAAAGTATGACGGGTTGGCCGCTCTTAAGTTAAAAACATTTGAAGATACCGCGTCCATTAGGAGAATGTGAAAATTAACGGGGTTTCAATGTTTATGTGTGTATATGACATTACATACCTCCATAATACAGGGTCTAAGGAGACACCGATGCACAAACTGTTTCATGTGAATTCAGTACCTACAATATGATTGCTATGGCGTGCTTCTCCCGGTCTACTCCGACTTCGGTATCTCGGTTCACTCACGCAAAGCGATGGCGAAGTAGATCGGACTGTTAAGCACAGAATTAACACTGGATCGATGAAATGGCGGCAGGTCAGGAACTCAGTAATATAACGACGCAACCCTATCGAGTTTGGGCTCGTTTGATTCGTCTTGACAAAGGTCTGTGGTCCTAGATGACAACCACACAAAAAAAAAGCTTGTTAAAAAAATGTTTATTATTACACTTGCTACATTTCAGTGTAATTTAAAGAACATGAACTAATTGCTAAGTATCATAATTTTTATGTTATGCTTGAGATCAAAAGGTGCTAGCCATAATAAAAAAAAATCTTGTAATCTTGTTGTTTCATTGCTTGAAACGAAAAAGGACTTACATTTTCAAACCGAGGTAACCCTAAAAATCTGTGGCATAAAACTTCTTTTAAAATACAAAGTCAACTCCACATGGCAACCTCAAGATCTTTCAAGTATCCTACGTAAGATCTCTGCTTCCCTGGCACAGAAACGTCATGCATACGTAGTGCACTACTCTGGTACTTGGTAGTACTATACCCCCCCTTTGAAAGTACTACAGTCCTAGTACATTCGGGGAACTTTTAAGTGGACTTTAGTGTTGAAATGGTAAATGAAGGTGCAAAATTCTTTATTTTTTCTTTCTTACGTATGCGGTTAAATCGTGAGCTGTTTTCGGTGATTCTTTGGAAATAACTCGAAGGTGAATTTGGTGAGGAATATTGGTAAGTAGAGTAATAAATATTTATTTATACAAGTGCGGAAAGTAGGTGATTTCCGACGAGTGAGTCGATACCTACACCAGTCGGAAATCATCTTACGCACGTGTAACATACAACGTTTTACTATGCATTGCGCGAGGAAATAAAAAAAAAATATATTGAACCAGTATCTTTCTTTTGATTTCGCCGGTAAGAGGCTGTTGCTGGCATTTTGTGCTTCTTGAAGAAAATTTTCCGATGTTAAATTAATTGATTCGTCACTTGAACTCGGCATTTTTAGCAAATTTACACAGCTCGACTCCGAACTAAGCAAGAAATTACTAAAATGGCGGGCTTATTTTAAATACATGCACGCTCAGCTACTACTGCACTGCCACGTCGTGTCGCAAAAAAACACGAGCAAAATATACGTTTAGCCAAACATAATTAAAATTAATTTATTTATCAAAAGTATCTATTAGTTTTATTGGTACCTTTTACCTGAATGATAATATGTACTTGACTAATTAGTAAAAAAAAAATTCAAATAATAAAAACTCTTTGCTTTGTTTTTTTTTGTAATTCTGCCGTCAGCCGGGCTGACGGCAGAAGAACAAAAATAAAAAAAAAACTGAAAAGTAAAAAGCACTAGAGCAAAAAGTGGTACTTTCCACACAATTTGGCGGCTTGGAAACGCTCTGTTCGAACACATGCATTGTAAAATAATTTGAATTATTTATATCGAGGCGTTCAAATAATGAGAATAATGTAATAAAGTAGATATACAGTATCCTCATTTATTTGGCTTGCATTGATTCTGGAAAGTTCTCACCATAAATAAATAACTAGCTCAATATGTAATCGTATAAACTGATTTCAAATAATACTGTTGCAATGAATAATAATTGTAGGATTGCCTCATATTTTGCATAGTACTTATTTGTTTCTAAAATATTTTGTCACCAACTTAGATTTAAAACCTTAACCCTTTTCTATTCCTAACCTTTTACATAATTATTTAAATGACAAATCCTCTAAACACAGCATTTTCTCAAACAATCTAAATGCTTTTAGACATTCTAAAATATTGTCCTCAAAATTTCATAGATCGGCAAAATACAATTCTTCAAACATCGAATGTCAAATATTCTAAAATCCTCGCTTATAAAGAGAAATCTCATTTTAACGGAGGTAGATACATTCTATCGACGACTGCTTTTACTTCCTTTGCCTTTTGGTTACTGCAGACGGAAAATACTTATGTCACACTACTTTTGACGTCGTGCTTCGAATTTTTGAAAGGCAAAGTTATTAGTGTAAATTGAAAATGCTATGGAAATTGGGAAGTTGTATTTATTTATATATTAGCTTCTGCCCACGACTATGTCCGCGTGAAATTTCTTGTTCTCTCGACCCATCCCGTCGCATCGCATAGCGTAGCCCGCCTGCGCGATTATTTCGTTTTCGTTAGCGTTCTTTCTGACATTTTTTTTTCTCGGCTCCTAAGGGTCATTTCGTGATATTAAATAATCTTAAACAACTTATAGCGAGCCAACCTTAAAAGATAGACATATGACTTTTTTTTACAACTATTTAAGAAAAACATTTCCGTCATACATGATTGTTGCGTAACTTTAATCGTTTACGCAGCGCACGCAATGGAAGCTCTCAAACGGTATAAATTTTCCCCGTTTTTGCAACATTCTTCATTGACTCTCCGTTCCTATTAGTCGTAGCGTAATACTATATAGCCTATAGCCTTTCTCGTTAAATGGGCCATCCAATACTAAAATAATTTGTCAATTTGAACCAGTAGTTCCTGAGATTAGCGCGTTCAACCAAACAAACAAACTAACTTTTCAGCTTTATAATATTATACAATAGTGTAGAAGTGTAGATAAGCACACCAACAACACAGACATTTGGTCACTTGAAATTGAAATAAACAAATAACATCTAAAATTGGCCATGCAACAGATATGCATGACATTGACATGTGAATATTAGAGACTATTTAAAACTAGGAGAATATTTAAAAGTGTGTCTAGTAGACCTAAATCTAGAACACTACTCACACACCCCGCGCCTACGCGGGCTTAAATTACAGTGTAGGAGTAGGGCAGACAAGACTACGTGGAGTCGGTTTTGCAGCGATTCGTTTCTGTCACTAACTTTTGTAGCACAACATATTGACTTTTTAAGACAATATTTTAATTTTAATTTAAGGTAAAATTCTATTTTATAAATATGACAATATGCCTAATAAAATTATTCCAAATGAAATTCTGCCATCTTCATAGTATGCCAAGTAAAATTGTACTAAATAATCATCGCTCTAAATAAACGTTATGCTAAACGAAATTATGCAGAGTTTTAACTTTGCCAAAGCTAATTATGCCAAAAAAAAATCTGCTATCTTAAATTATGCCATTGTAAATTCGAACATTTAAACATTCGGCCAAACAATAATTATTATATTAAAGGATTTTTTGCCTTAAAAATATTCGTTTAAAAAGATTATGCCAAATAAATTTTAGAGCATTAAGATTCTGCCAGATAGGGAACCCTTATTCCAACTGATCCTTGGAATGGACACTATTGACAGCACGGTAAGATTTTTACAGAATAGATCGACTGATCTGCATTATTTGCCTGCATAGCAAATTATTTTCCCAACTGTACCTACATACATACGTAGGTTCCAATAGTCGACCACTAGGCATAGATCGATCGCATTCTGCGAACTCAACCAGAATTACAGCAACGCGTGAACTTGCGGTCAGTGCACGCCAATGATTAGTTATCGCTTTATCCCGTTAATTTCGATACCAGTAACCACTGACCGCATGACTAGACATACTGAATTCTAGCAACGAAATAAATAAAGATTTCAAAACTAGTAGGTACGAGTTATGGCTTACCTAGGAAACGCAGGTAAATAATAACATGCCAAAATTAAATGGTAACAGTTCATGAAACTCCATGTAAAATACTGGTATTCAGCTGCATCCGGTTAGACTGGAAGCCGACCCCAACATAGTTGGGAAAAGGCTAGGCAGATTGATTGAGTTCATGAAACCCAAAATACGAATAAAAAATTATTTGGCCAGCCAAGTGCGATAGCCTACAATTTAAAAAAAAATACAGAAAATAGTTCTGTACCTATAGACTACAGGAAAACTTATAAAAAGTGTATCGTCTTAAAATAACATGGCAAATCTCTCAATATTATGCGTACAAACTTGCATTTGAAGTTGGATTGTATGATAGAACATGTTTTTCAACTACAATGTTATGCTTGTTCTTGGGATAAATTCATCCCAACTACGGAATCCTTCACTGTGCGTAGTCCGACACGAACTTGGCCGATTTTATTCAAAAAAGTCTATCAATTAGGTAACTCTCTTGCTCTCGTTTAATATTCTAGACAGGGTTTATATTGATCTCATTGTTTTCTTACTTACTTAATAAAAGAGTATTAATGAACACAATAACTTTATTTTACAAGATTAATTTAATAATAAAAAACCGGCCAAGTGCGTGTCGGACGCGGACTACGCACAATGAAGGGTTCCGTAGTTAGGATGAATTAGCCCCAAGAACAAACCTAACATTGTAGTTACAAAAATATTCTCCCAAACATCGATATACGTCACGGTCAATTCTCCAACTGCAAATGTAACCGAATTTTTTCATAATGTGATAAAGCTACAAATTAACGATCTTTTTTCCTTTACTTGTGTTATGAGAACAAACGAAAGTACCCATATATATCGCATAAATGGCCGTATTTTCTTATTGCGTAGACTTAGAAGCAACGAAGTGGTCCTATAAGGATTCCGTTTTTCCTTTTGAGGTACGGAACCCTAAAAAGATCACAAAACCATTTATAATGACGTATTATTAGTCCTTTTCACACTCTCCGGTTGTCGGATAATCATAGACAAAATTATATCTACCTGGACCCCTATACGCTCCTTCACGAAATTCCGACCATGCATTACGAACTTTAATCGCCCGACCGTGTAACAGCTCTACTCACATGATTTATGAACATCGGTTATTCGGTAATGTATCTCCGGTAATTTTAGACCATTTATCTTGGAACACACAATAACGGCTCATACGTAAACATTTAGGTAAAGAATTTATTTCGGGAAACTCTACGCTTTCCCGGTATTTGTTTTTCGGGAAAAAAATTCGAAGTGCTGATAATTGGGGTGCTGTGGATCGGGTATTTGGATGGTTTTTTTTTTTTGTTTGCTAATCTTATTCTATAGTATTTTTGTGTTACGGGGCGACGCACGCTGTATTTGTGTTAACCAAGTGTGCAAACAGGCTATGTATGTGTGTGTAAGCGCAGGAGCTCTCGGTACCGTCCGAGACAATGGTGAAGTCGGAAGTGTGAGTTAAGGGTGAAGCGTCAGGGTAGCCCGTGAAATTCAAATTTTCTTACGTTTTTCGCAATTTGCAGGTCAGTATTAAGTTGTATGTTAAATAAAGTATGATTTGCGGCCGTAACAAATATGTATTTTCAGAATTATAATCATTAGAATCAGTAATACAACTCCTTAAGTTAGTATAATCCTGAAATGTCAAGATTTCATGAAATAGTCATTCATTAGGATTACCTGGTCATACAGAGTTGTATTGATCAATTTAATATTCTAATTATGTAAATGGATACTTGTTACGGCCGCAAATTATATTTTGATCAACGTACAATCTAATACCGACTTGTAAATTGCAAAAAAACGTAAGATTTGAATTTCGCGGGCTACCTTGACGCTTTCGTCTTAAGTACTGACGCTATTCGTCTTCACGCACACATTCACAGCATGTTTGTACACTTGGTTAACACAAATAAAGCGCGCGTCGCTTCGTGAGTAAAAATACTGTACTAGGTGATTTCGTGATAAACTACGATTTGAAGAAGTAATTGTTAAGTTAATTTATAATAAAATTTAATTTGTAAAAATAGCCGACTTTGAATTTTTTATGATTTCCGAAACATCACTTTGAAATTCAAACAAATGTGTCGAAATGTGAATCCACCGTGGTAATTCTTTTTTTTTTACAAATGAGTTCGCTTTCGAATTGTGTGCGGTCACTGGAGTGTTGTTCGAACAGAACTTTACAGATTAGCGCTACAGTCGATCTATTCTGTAACAATGTCACCGTGAAAACGAAGGTGAAGTGAGTGAGGGAACTGTCAATCCCAAGCATCAGGTCGAACGACAGCTCACTTCACCTAAGTTTTCACGGTGAGAGTCTTACAGAATAGTTCGGCAGTAAACTGTCGATCTTTATAACGTCACTGTTAAAACTTTGGTGAAGTGATCGGTCAATAGTGTCGATCCCTAGCATCAGGTGGAATGACAACGCACTTCACCTAAGTTTTCACGGTGAGAGTTTTACAGAATAGTTCGGCAGTAAACTGTCGATCTTTATAACGTGACCGTTAAAACTTTGATGAAGTGATCGGTCAATAGTGTCGATCCCTAGCATCAGGTGGAATGACAACGCACTTCACCTAAGTTTTCACGGTGAGAGTTTTACAGAATAGTTCGGCAGTAAACTGTGGATCTTTATAATGTCACTGTTAAAACTTCGGTGAAGTGAGCGGTCAATAGTGTCGATCCCTAGCATCAGGTGGAATGACAACGCACTTCACCTAAGTTTTCACGGTGAGAGTTTTACAGAATAGTTCGACAGTAAACTGTGGATCTTTATAATGTCACTGTTAAAACTTCGGTGAAGTGAGCGGTCAATAGTGTCGATCCCTAGCATCAGGTGGAATGACAACGCACTTCACCTAAGTTTTCACGCTGAGAGTTTTACAGAATAGTTCGGCAGTAAACTGTGGATCTTTATAATGTCACTGTTAAAAATTCGGTGAAGTGAGCGGTCAATAGTGTCGATCCCTAGCATCAGGTGGAATGACAACGCACTTCACCTAAGTTTTCACGGTGAGAGTTTTACAGAATAGTTCGGCAGTAAACTGTCGATCTTTATAATGTCACTGTTAAAACTTCGGTGAAGTGAGCGGTCAATAGTGTCGATCCCTAGCATCAGGTGGAATGACAACGCACTTCACCTAAGTTTTCACGGTGAGAGTTTTACAGAATAGTTCGGCAGTAAACTGTCGATCTTTATAACGTCACTGTTAAAACTTCGGTGAAGTGAGCGGTCAATAGTGTCGATCCCTAGCATCAGGTGGAATGACAACGCACTTCACCTAAGTTTTCACGGTGAGAGTTTTACAGAATAGTTCGGCAGTAAACTGTCGATCTTTATAACGTCACTGTTAAAACTTTGGTGAAGTGATCGGTCAATAGTGTCGATCCCTAGCATCAGGTGGAATGACAACGCACTTCACCTAAGTTTTCACGGTGAGAGTCTTACAGAATAGTTCGGCAGTAAACTGTCGATCTTTATAACGTCACTGTTAAAACTTCGGTGAAGTGAGCGGTCAATAGTGTCGATCCCTAGCATCAGGTGGAATGACAACGCACTTCACCTAAGTTTTCACGGTGAGAATTTTACAGAATAGTTCGGCAGTAAACTGTGGATCTTTATAACGTCACTGTTAAAACTTCGGTGAAGTGAGCGGTCAATAGTGTCGATCCCTAGCATCAGGTGGAATGACAACGCACTTCACCTAAGTTTTCACGGTGAGAGTTTTACAGAATAGTTCGGCAGTAAACTGTCGATCTTTATAAGGTCACTGTTAAAACTTCGGTGAAGTGAGCGGCCAATAGTGTCGATCCCTAGCATCAGGTGGAATGACAACGCACTTCACCTAAGTTTTCACGGTGAGAGTTTTACAGAATAGTTCGGCAGTAAACTGTCGATCTTTATAATGTCACTGTTAAAACTTCGGTGAAGTGAGCGGCCAATAGTGTCGATCCCTAGCATCAGGTGGAATGTCAACGCACTGCACCTAAGTTTTTACGGTGAGAGTTTTACACTGTCGATCTTTATAAGTCACTGTGGTGAAGTAAGCCTGAAGTGAGCCGTTAATAGTGTCGATCCCTATAAAGTAACTCACTTTTAGCTCACTTTTCACGGTTTAATTTTTTAGTTTTCACGGTGAGATTTTTGCAGAAGAGACCGGCTGTGTTCAATATTTCCAGCATTATAATTTCACCAGCACGTACCGCCATCAAGTTAAACTTAGTAATTACCTTGCTTATTCATGCTAATGTAATTGCAAAAAGTTTGCATTAGGTACAAGCCAAGTTTGAGTACAAAGGAGTGTCGAGTCTTGCGTTGTTTCTTCAGTCTCAATTCGAATCTTGAACATTTATGTTTTTAATTTATTTGGTTAATGGTTGGACGTACACCGCCGGGTTTTAGTGAGGTTAATCTGGCAATTTTAAGCTGTACAGCGGTCACCTTATTTCGAAGATATTTAATTTAATTAAAAAAAAAAAAACAAAACAAAAGCTGCCCCGTTGGTCTTGCTACGACTGCTGAGCGCAGGTTCCCTGGATTCAATTCCTAGGTCCGCCAAAGTGGTGTTGAGATTTTCCAGTGCCTCGGAAAGGACGTAAAGCCGTTGGCCTTGCGCCTGATCTCTCCGGTCGTGTCGGATTGCCGTCCCATCGGACTATGAGAGTAAAGAAACAGAGAGTTCACTGCACGCTTGTGCACTATAATATCTTGCTAATCTCAATTGAGACTGGCCACCGAGACTGAAATCAGTCAGGAGGAATACAAAACCTACTAATAAAGATATTCTTAAAACCGCAAACAACAAGTACTGACTCGCAAAAAAATCACGCATCCATAAAGAATCTGATACTGCCGTCACTACACTTCAGCCAGAAACTCGTAACAAACCTAACCTAACAAAATTAATACAAACATTAATCCACTGAATTATTCCGTTCTTTCTGTCAACAATCAACTCGATAACTAATTGTTTACTTCAAGAGTTTACCCTTATTACCGAACTATGGAAACAAAAGCGTGGCCGTATCTCTCGACCATCGTTGACTTAATGCTCATTTACACGGGTAAAGTTCCTCGTTTGTTATTTGTGAGATTTGCCAGGCAAATCTCGTACGTATGTGTTTACACTCAAACAAAAAAACGCGCCTACGATTGTGTAACACCACAAACGTCAGGCAATTGTTTTGAATCTTTGGTTTGACAACGGGAAATTCGAATTGCGGAAGAAATTTGCAAAAAAATAAGCTCTTCCGCTTATACTTCCGCTAAAAATTAACTATAAATCGCTACTAGTGGCTTATCATGGTCTGGTTGTGTCAGTCTTAAGGTATGGCATAATGTTTTGGGGCAATTGCAGCGAAAGGGAAAGCATTTTTAAATGTCAAAAGCGTTGCCTTAGAGCCATGTTTGGTCTAAAAGTAACGGATAGTTGTGTCCCTGTCTTTAAAATGAATAAACTGTTAACGTTTCCATGTCTGTATATTTTAGAATTAGCTATATTTGTCAAAACAAATAAACATTTATTTCCATCTTTAAATGACGTCAGGAAAAGAAATAACATTATGAGATCCCAGTATAAGAGTCTACTGTACACAGGTGCATATAATACTGCACTGTTAAAAAAGAGCGTGATTTGTATGGCAGTGGCACCGACTGTTTATAATAAAATACCTCATGGTATAAGAGAGCAACCGTTACATAAATTTAAAAAGTACCTTACAAAATTAGTTGTGGATAAATGTTATTATTCATTAACCGATTTTATCGCAGATAAGTTACCAAAATTGAATTCATTCTCAATTTATTAATTATAATTGTACTTGCTATTATGATTTCGTGACGATTATTTGTACTTCTTTTTTATAATTGTGACATGTTATTATGATCTTTTATTACTATTATGACTATGACATATTTATTCTACTTACATATAGTTTAAATTTATATAAATATATTATTCTGTTAATTATAATTATTTGAAAATTAATTAATTTAAAATTATTTTTTTCTAAAGATTTGCATGCCATGACGTTTGGCAAACATGTATTAAACACGTCTACTTTGTCTCTATTTTGTCATCCTACATATACTTATGCACCTATGTGTGTGTGTGTGTGTATGTATACACATGTTTTTGCGAATAAATTATTATTATTATTATTATTGTTCCAATTTTGAAAGACGAAACATTCTTGCGTTTCAGAATGCTAAACAGTATCGTCCATGAATACTGCTTACATGAGTCCATTAAACATATATTTTTTCCTTTCGATAATCGCCTGTTGGCGACGAGAAAATCTTCTCGTATAAGTAAAGCATCGCCCGATCCCTCGACCATCCTCGACTGATTTCCAGCGAATTGAAATCCCACAATACAATATTTATTCATAGAATCGTCGATCGGGAAAAAGTTCTGTTCTTTTTTTAAAAGCTTTTTCGACTTTTTTGGTTTTCTAACACTAATGGTTTCACGAAGTTTGTTACGTTGGAATAACTTAACGGTTTCTTAGAGTTCTGTAACCAAAAAGGTGCCTACGGGACGCTATTACTAAGCCTAAGCCTGTCGTCTGTTTGTCTGTCATAGGGCTAGCTTTTTATTTATTTATTTATTTATTTAATACTTTAAGCACACAAAATGTACAGAGGCGGACTTAATGCCATAGGCATTTTCTACCAGTCGACCTTTGGGTGATTCAGAGACAAACAGTGGTAGGTGCAACAGCGAGAGATGAGGAATAGATATATATTTAAATATAAAGATATAGATACATATAAATATAATATATACACCTAACTATATATAAATATAAACACAATAAATAGACATAAATATACTACAACAAATAAGACAAACCATTGGGAAACATTACCGTTGTGATGATACTACCAGCTTCTTCTTCTTCTTGCTTTTAACCTCATATGACGTAAGTATAGGAAACCCTAAGCCCTCTGAAATCCTGGAGCCTGTGGAACTTTGTATAGAATGTAATTTAGACTCTGGCATGGCATGCAAATAAAACAAGAAAATAGTTTAATAATATTTCGTCATTCTGGGGTAAGCTTGGACCCACTACAGAACCGGCGGAGGTTCGTTTGTTCGGATCCGTTTGTCCGTTTGTCGGACTTCTACAGATTGTACTTCGGAGAGTGTGCTCGAGAACTCCACGATCTCATTCCACCGGCCCCCTTCTACCACCGGACATCTAGACGCACTGCCAGTTACCATCCCTACCTGGTTGCTATTCCACCAATTCGCACTAAGCGTTTCCAAATGTGTTTTATAATGCGCACTGCAAAGGAGTGGAATTCACTACCTGCGTCTGTGTTTCCGAATGCATACAAATCTAATCTCTTCAAAGTGAGAGTGAACAGGCTTCTTCTGGGTAAGTTCACTCCATCGTCGACTTTGTCTCTGTCACCTCTGACCTAGACTAGAGTCAAGAGCAAACCCATCACAAATAATTTAAAAAAAAAATCCAATCGGTGACGCTTCCAAACTATACGGTTAAAATCCTACTCCTTTAACTACAATCCCAGTCCTAGTCGAGTAGATAATATTAGGCATCCCCATGCGTACAATAAACCTCGAAAAACTATTTACATTCAAGGCTTTTTGTAAATGCATGAACACGATTCGCACTTGACCATGTTTCTAGAAACTGCTAATTGAAATAAAAGAATTCATACTTTAAGTTAATGGATAAGGTGCCTGTATAAATACTTTTTGTTTTAAGTACTTTACCCTGTTTGAGCCTAAGTGGTACCGGGAATTAAGGTCTTGATTTAAATCCCATTAAAGAAAGGTGTGTATTTACAACCGTGCCGTGACTGATACACGTGAAAACTTACTACTGGACTCGAGTATGCGCGATTCAGCGCCGAGTATACGCAATTCATCGTCACCGACTGACTGAAGCCGAGTATACCCGATTCAGCGGCACCAACAAGACGTTCGTTTCGTCACTGTTCAGATAGAGCGCAAAGTCATTTTGAAAACGTGTTAAAATAAATTGTTTCTCTATGAATAAAATATTTAAGTATTCGTTAAAAACTGTCAATGGAATACCTACTTCTTATTGTACAGTGTACGTTGGTTGCGATATTGCTTTATTATGATTTATCTTGACGAAATTGTGATTTGCGATGCACATTGGGCTATTATGCATGATTAATTGAATGACTTAATATTCCTGTAACGTGTATTAATTGAATAATTGATCTTTATATAAGTACTTGATAATTTAATTAATGCTCTGATTTGGACTCGACCTCTATAATGTAAGCAGTGATTTTGGTTAATGGGACTACAGTACCTAAACGCAACTAAACGCAAGCTTTATAATTCCTAAGAGTATATGATCTACTACAGTAAACAAAATCAGAAAAATATGATATTCTTCAGGATATAATATGCTAGTTAGAAAGTGTGTTGAAAACATAATACAACTAATTTGATACGATAGAAAAAAAAAACCATTCAAGAGCGAGTCGGACTCGCGCACCGAGGGTTCCGTACCATCCTACTTCCTACTTATACTACTATCCTATTTCCTATCCTACTATCCTACTAATATTATAAATGAGAAAGTTTGTGAGGGTGGATGGATGTTTGATATACTTTCACGCAGAAACTACTGAACGGATATTCATGAAATTTTGGCACACAGATAGTTTATAACCTGGATTAACACATAGAATACTTTTTATTTCGATATTCTTATGGGTTCGAGACAAACCGCGGGGCGCTGCTAGTCATATATAAAAAAGTGTGCTATTTACAGACATCGTTTTATTTTTTCTGTAATAATAATTGAGTGGAATAATTTCAGATTTTTCTCAATGCAAACTTCGGAGATAAGGGCGCGGGGGGGATCGTTTTTTTTATTTACATATTTCATCAAAAGTCGAATACTATGTGGCCTAAAAAATAAGAAAACAATTTTGAGATTGTGCAAACAGTGCTATTTCATATGATACCCCACACGCCCTAGTAGCCCCGCTTTGAATTTTTAAGACCCCATTTCAGTCCCTGTTGCAAAAAATATATATAGTTTTTTATTTCTTTCTTAGTTTCAAAATAATTGGGCAAACGTCATCTAAAACCATTCCAAAATTGAAGTTGATAGAATTAGTAGTTCTTGAGATCTAGCTGTAACGGACAGACAGACAGATTGAGTCACACCATAAGGGTTCCTTTTTACCATTTTGGTACGGAACCCTAAAAAACACGAAGATGCCTCTAAAAATTTATTTTAACGATTAAAAACCATTCTAATATACATGCAATCATTCTGATTTTTTGTCAGATTATTCTACAAGCAACAAGAACGTAATAGTGTTTTAATTTTTTAATCCATTCAGTGGGTTTTTCATACATCAATGCATTCAGTCGATTTTTTGTAAATAGATAATTGCTTCATATTTTGCAATAAATACCAGCGTCATCGCGCTTCTCTTTCTATTCTAAGTAGTCCGACAGTGACCGCGCTTTATGTCCTGGGGCTGTATTATGAACAATTAACGCAATCATTTTTCCAGTGTTAGAGAGAGACGGAGCTATACATGACTTATAGCACCATCCCTTTTTCGCAACGGAATCATGATGGCGTTAATATTGTAGTTCCTTTAAGTTAAGGTGCGTAGTAGTCGCAACCAGCACGAGGCGAGTGTATGACCGTAAACGGAGCAAAAAGAGTATATTTAGGGATCGTAGCAGGTGGCGTTCTGTAGTTTCTGCCTACCCCCATGAGTAGAAGGCGTGAGTTTATGTATACTTGTGATTTTAGTTACTATTAACAAAATACCACAAAGAAATGTCCATTACTGAATACGTGATTAAATTCGCCAAATTATAAGCATGAAATCATTATTAATAATAATAATAATATCCTAGGACATTGTTCACACACGGTCATCTGATCCCAAACTAAGCAGAGCTTGTACTATGGAAACCAGATAACTGATAAACTACATACACTACTTTTTTTTTTTGTAAATACATACTTATATAGATAATTACACCCAGACTCAGGACAAACAGACATGTTCATGCACACAAATGTTTGTTCTGGATGGGAATCGAACCCACGACCAGCGGCATGGCATGTGGTATCTTAACCAACCACGCCATCTGGCCTGTTATTCTCAGCTAAGCTGTTTTTCGTGCAAAAATAAAACAAACTATATTTCTTTACCAAATGAAAACGAAGTAAGGTTTAACAAAGAATAAATAGAAAATATTTTTTCTACGTTTTAATAAAGTTTCTTCCCGCTTTAATTTTGTGGTTGTATGGAAATGAAACCTCTAATCATGCCCCGCTGGTACCAGGATCTCATAATGACGCTGTACATAATTTATAGCAACACTACAAGCTTTGCGGGAAAGTAACTGGTGACACAGTTTACTTTTTAATGATGTATATTTCTAAGAAAGTTACTTTGATGATATTACCTACACTAACTACACAGCATACTAAACGTACAGTACGACAACGTTCAAAGGTTACATCGTGTATCTTCGGAAAACCGAACTTTGCCGAATTAAATGTGATTGGTCCACTCACTCCCTTATAAAAATCAATCCGCCTAGCCTTTTCCCAACTATGTTAGGGTCGGCTTCCAGTCTAACCGGATGCAGCTGAATACCAGTATTATACACGGAGCGACCACCTATCTAACCTCCACAACCCAGTTACTGGGTAATACGATACTCCTTGGTAAGACTGGTTGTCAGACTTTCGGGCTTCTGACGACCCGTAACGACTGTGAAAGATCCTCGAATGACAGCCGGGCCAACGGCTTAACGTGTTTTCCGAGGCACGGAGGAGTCTCGGTATGAAAAGATGGTCACCCATCCACAGACCAACCTCGGCCAGCGTAGCTTAACCTGATGGATCAACCCGTGCAGCTGTTATTACATAGCCACGAACTCACTCCCTTATAGTGACGGAATTAGTGCGTCAATCTATAATAATTAAGGTGGGAATATAAATCAATTTCTATTGGACGATAGTCACATTTCATTCGCTATAATCTCGGTTTTATCTAAGATAAACGATGGAACCTTTGAACGATGTCATACTGTACATTGCTTCAATATTTTCTACTAGCTGAAGAAGAAGAAGTAATGTAAAAGTATGATAGTGAAAAGAAAAGTACGGTATATGAAAGTTACATTTTAGAAGTCAGTTCTAGAATAGCTAAGCAATACAAAATGAGTGAGCAAAAAGATTGGATCAATAAAACCCTTGACAGAGGTTTGCGCATAATAATGTGGCTTTTTCATACTACCAAGATGAGAGTTTGGCCAAAAGAAAAAAAAAGTGAGTTCGTGTGGTCATTGGTCAGTATCAGAAGACAAGTGACGTTTGCTCTTTAGTGCTAATAAATATGTGATAATGAAATTCTACTGTCCATAAAAGCCTACAAACATTTAATCAAACCTCCTCGGTACCAGGATCTCATAAGACTGCAGTGCATTATTTATAGGAGCACTAGCGGTGCGGGAACGCCGCTCCGGAGTGATTTCAGACTCGATTACTACCAACTTGGAATTTCATTGTAGAAGCTGTTCTATTCTATTGGATTTTATTTACACTGTTATAAAGCTCTCTTGTGTCCTGTTGTATTTAAACACGAATACAATGATACGACGAATTACAAAAAACAAAATCGTTTTAAAATCATTTAAATACAAAAATACATTCTTGATTCTTTTGATAAATCCACTCAATAAGATTAGGATTACAAAATAAATCTAAAGCAAAATGACATTTTTGCTTTGTTTGTTTTCCATTTAAATTATTTTCATATTTTATTTCTAAAATAAGTAGCTTTTGCCCGCGGCTTCGCCTGCGTGGATGTCGAAAAATATCGCATGGGAATGTACTACCGGGATTAAAAGTAACTTATGTGTTAATCCAGGATATAAACTTTATGTTTGCCAAAATTCATCCAAATCCATTTAGCCGTTTTTGCGCCAATCCGAAACATACATCCAGACAAACAGACAACAATTCTTAAAACTATACTTTCGGCATCAGGCTCGTTCCGACGCCACATAGCAATTTTTTAACCGACTTCCAAAAGGAGGAGGTTCTCAATTCGTCTGTATGTTTTTTTTTTTGTATGTTTGTTACGCGATTACTCAAAGACAGATGGACCGATTTAGAAAATTCTTTTTTTGTTTGATAGGGTATACTTCCGAGGTGGTCTCATATAAATTTTATTAACTTTGCTTGGGGAGTTTTTGAGTTAGCTTCAATAATGCGTATATTTTTCACTTATTTTATGTGGATGATGTGATGGTGTTTTAATAACTTCCTATCACTGTTATTTACATGGCTATATCTACAATTATTGTGCTCAGTTATGTATTCGAATTAGTGTGGGGTAGGTTCCACAACAAAAAAGTGAAAAATAAAAACTTTTTAGCCAAAAAATTTAAAACCGACTTCCAAAACAAAACACTACAAAGTGAAAAATAACTTTAATTTCGGAAGTCGGTGGCAAAAAACGAAAATTCAAAACCCAAGACACCGACTACAGAAATTAAAGTTATTTTTCACTTTGTAGTGTTTTGTTTTGGAAGTCGGTTTTATTTTTTGGCTAAAAAGTTTTTATTTTCAAAAATATCCAATGCACAGTTTTGTCTTCGTTACTATTTTATTCTGTCTAAAGATATAAAATCACACAATAAATATCAGTGCCTATAATATTATTTTTCAAAAGCCTGATATGACGCTGTCACACGATGAAAAATAACGAAGCGGCAAATATTGAAATTCACTTTTAATGTAAATGATAAATTGCTTTTTGTGACATGTTACAATTCACCCGGCCTACCGGGGTCTCGAACTTGATTAAGCTCTTAAGCTTTGTTTACACAGCGACAATATATGACAAATACTCATAGAATGTACTGTGTATATCTAGCCTAACGTGTTTGGCGCGTGTAGATACATAAATAATACGCTGCTACTTATTTTTCTTCTAGGTTATTATAGGTATTTATGGTGAGCTTATATTAGATATTCAGAAGGTCCACATACAAATTGTATGTGGACCTTCTGAATGATTGATTTATAAATAAGGTACAGACACCAGCACATCAAGCTCCCCGAAACGTCAGCGTCAAATTTTTTATCGCTTTAGCGATAAAGTTGAAAATCTATTAAAGAAAGGAAATGTTTCAAAATTGGCCAGGTCTGTGTACACTACCTCAAAAAAAAGAGAAAAGTCCTTAGAATTCGGAAAAAATACAGATAATTCATTTGAATGTATACTGTTGTGGTATGGAATTGATATTGATCAATTATTTTATTGACTTTCAACATGGCGTCTCACCGATTTAGTTACTCTGTGCATAAAAACAATGACAGTAAACCATAGATCGACCACTGATCATAGAAAGAGGACTGTCAGCTGTCACAACAGTGCAACGACCATTCGCAACAGTGTCACTTTCAGTCCTCTTCTTGAGTATTAAACATGTCAAGAGTCATTAATTAATCAAAATGACAGCTTACCGCCATGACGGATTTTTGTTTTGTGTTGCAATTTCAAGTGTTTTTAATTGTAGTTTATTGCCGTCACCACATAATGTTGGCAGAATAGTCGACATCGCCTCAGTTGCTGAAAGGAGAAAAAAAAAATTTGTGGTTTACCAGCAAACAAAGCCATTTTAAAGTAAATGGACAGTTGAGAACTGTTTTAAATGTATTTCCCTATTTTTATGTATAGTGTTTAGGTACCTGGCCCAAGGTCCAGACATTTTGGAACATCTCCTTTGACAGATTGTACCTATAAGCACATAATAAATGTCTTTTAGATAACCATTCGAAAACAAGATTCAATTTTGTTTTTTTTTTAATACTTCACATTACTCATAGCGTAACTTTAGAACCATCCAGCATGTTTGTTAGAATTTCACCATGTGACAACAATATCATCCCATCTCTTTTTTTTGGAATACAGCAAATACAAGCTCGGGCGTTCATTTCAACTGTAGCAACCTTGACATCTCTCAAGAGTGACAGATCTGTTTCAGAGCCTGAAATAGTTCTTTTGTCTGCGGGGTCAAGGTTCATAGCTTTTGGGGCCTTTTCACGTGGAGCGAGAATCTCGTCTGCTGGTCAAAGCTTTGAGGCATTCATTAAAGTGTTGAGTAACTTCACACTTTCGAATTTAACAGCGTTTCGAAATTCAAATTGTATTTAGCTGTTGTATGTAAGTTGTATATTGTATGTTCTTGTTTTGTTTAAATAGCAAAATTATTATACCAAAGACACCGAGTCTTAGGTTTTTAGAAAACCAATTATTTGTCGTTGTTTCTCTAGCTGTTTTCTTTGTCATACTGGAGGTATAGCTTGTCCACGGAAGAACCGAGGGGCCACTGGTGGGAAAGTTAGTCTCAGGGTGTGTTGGATCTATTTTAATAATTCTAACGCTCGTTTGTCAGTAAAAAGTATATACTGGAGTTAAAAACTCTTAAAAACTCAGTAGGTACACCTCTAACAGGTAAAACATTGAAATTGTCAACGAAGGATGCGTATTTGCAATGTTTCATATAAAATTGGTCAGAAACTTGATACTACGAGAGTGTCACAGACGTACGGACAAACATACAGACAGACATGAGTATAAAGAATTAAATGAGGTTTCTTTTTAACTGCAGGACCCTAAAAATACACTCTTTTCTCCCAACCGTATTACATAGAAAACCTGTTGAGACTACCAGGAAACTAGCAAAACTAGGATGCAAGTTGTATGCAATCACTCACCTTAGCAATTTACGAGAAAGGCTTACACTTTAGGTATATTGCAACTTGCAGAGAGAATGACGGGAGACTGATTTATTCTAGTTTACATGAATTTTCATCTGTTTTCCTGATAAAATCGAATGTGTTGCAGTAAATGTCGGACGGTAATACTTTAGGCTGTTACTGAGAATTACTGTACCTTCATAAAAACTCAATACAGTGCTGGATTAGGGGGCAACCGCCACCTTTTAAAGTTATTTGAATGTTACTTTAGTGTGAGAAAGAGATGGAGCTATACAGGACTACTGATGGGTAATGGAAAAATTTCGGAAGGAAAAGAAAAGAAAAAAAATATTTTTCCGAAATTTTTCTAATATTTTTCCAATACTTTTCCGATATTTTTCCAAATCAAAAAGCTGACTGTATTTAAGATTAAAAAAAAATAAGACTATTAATGTGTACTCTGACATCAAGCAATGAACTGACAATCAATGAATGACATCAAGCAATGAATAGACTGCTTGAATATCTACAAGACTTTTTGCTGCAGTTATTATTCTCAGGTCTTTTGCCTGCTTTGCATGTGTGTCATTACTATAGGTCTTTTTTTTGTAACGTGCGTTTTGTTTGTGCAGAATAAACAGTTTTTCTTTCTTTTCTTTTTTTTCTTTACTGAAAAATTATAAATATCTAATCTTTAATTTTTTTATTTATTTTGCCATAATGTTCTCTTATTGGAAATTATATACATAAATAAGAAAGAAATTACAATGTGCACTATAAGTATGTACACAAGTAGTTCTTTTTGGCCGGGTAGACGTGAGCCGACGACGATGCGCAGAATGCACAATTGGGAAAATACCATGTGCAGATGGCGCAAGATGGTGGTTGCGCTTATTTCAACCCGCGGAGCAAATTGCGTCATTGGAATCAGTTTCTTTTTGACAGTTCAAAAACATTCACTGCATTATTTACGTTGTCGAGCAGATAATATTTCGAACATGCGATGCAATGGATTAGCAATTTGCTTCAAAATGATTCAGATTTGATTGATAGGTTGTAACGCAATTAGGGTGCTGGTCAAAAAGATTGGGGACTAATTGGACTACTGTACTTAATCACGTCCAGGCGGAGCATTATACTGAACTGTTACTTGGTCCACATTCACATGTTTTCCTTTATAACCGTCTACAAGTTTTAAAAGATAGTAAGTTTCTCATGTACGGTAGTACATATTGCAATTCTTCTAACATTAAAAAGCAAAAATCATTTTCTAATGTCAATATTTTCTTGTTTCTTGGCACAAAAATCGGGGCATAATTAATCATACCTCTAAAATGAAAGTGTATGAATTTCATACTCTTTCATTTTAGAGGTATGATTAATTTTGCTTGTATTGCACTGTTCTTCTACAGCTGACTTAATTTTGGCGGGTTCTTTTCCTGGGTTTGGTTGATTTTCGGGTTTGTATAACTAGATCGGTTTTTCTCTGAAACTTGTTGGTGATATAAAACCCACCAACGGAAGATTTATTGTTTGTGTAGATGCAGTAGAAAATATTGATCATGATACTTTTCGCCAGTGATGATTCGGATTCTTCAACAGAATAGATGTGTTAATGCAATAAAACCCTTTGAATGTAAATAAAACCCTTTAAACTCTGTGTTATTTTACTTCCTGAAGTCAAAATTTTACAGTAAACAATAAAAAAACACATATCACAATCACTCCACTTCTAGTTCTCCACAATTCAATCAAACACTTCGCAAAGTAATTATAGATCGCTTAGATTAAGAGGGATGCGATTAAAATAAAACGACCACCGACCACGAGTTCACTGCTCGTTTTACAAGATGGCTGCCTCACTAGTTCTCGATGTTCGTTTTTGAGGTTGACATTTGTACAACAAGTCTATTAAGTCTAGAAAAGCGGAGGCGCCGACCATGTTCAGGTAGGCGTGGATTATCGGGTAGAAAGGCAGTATTTAAAAAAATAACACTTATCACAATCACTCCACTTCTATTTCTCCACAATTCAATCAAACACTTCGCAAAGTAATTATAGATCGCTTAGATTAAGAGGGATGCGATTAAAATAAAACGACCACCGACCACGAGTTCACTGCTCGTTTTACAAGATGGCTGCCTCACTAGTTCTCGATGTTCGTTTTTGAGGTTGACATTTGTACAACAAGTCTATTAAGTCTAGAAAAGCGGAGGCGCCGACCATGTTCAGGTAAGCGTGGATTATCGGGTAGAAAGGCAGTATTTAAAAAAATAACACTTATCACAATCACTCCACTTCTATTTCTCCACAATTCAATCAAACACTTCGCAAAGTAATTATAGATCGCTTAGATTAAGAGGGATGCGATTAAAATAAAACGACCACCGACCACGAGTTCACTGCTCGTTTTACAAGATGGCTGCCTCACTAGTTCTCGATGTTCGTTTTTGAGGTTGACATTTGTACAACAAGTCTATTAAGTCTAGAAAAGCGGAGGCGCCGACCATGTTCAGGTAAGCGTGGATTATCGGGTAGAAAGGCAGTATTTAAAAAAATAACACCTATCACAATCACTCCACTTCTAGTTCTACACAATTCAATCAAACACTTCGCAAAGTAATTATAGATCGCTTAGATTGAGAGGGATGCGATTAAAATAAAACGTCCACCGACCACGAGTTCACTGCTCGTTTCACAAGATGGCCGCCTCACCAGTTCTCGATGTTAGTTTTTCAGGTCAATTAAGTCTAGAAAAGCGGAGGCGCCGACCATGTTCAGGTAGGCGTGGATTATCGGGTAGAAAGGCAGTATTTCAAAAAATAACACCTATCACAATCACTCCACTTCTAATTCTCGATAATTCAATCAAACACTACACAAAATAATAATAGATCACTTAGATTAAGAGGGATGCGATTAAAATATAACGTCCACCGACCACATGGTTGCGTGCGCACCTTACCAAAAATCCGAAGTTACCTACCTGCTCATTTTACTAGATGGCCACCTTACCAGAGTGCTCGGTGTTCGTTTTTGACGTTGCCATTTGTACAACATGACAATTGACAGTCTAGAAAACCGGAGGCGCCGACATATTATTTACCGCATGTAAATAAAACAACAAACTAAAAATGATAACAACACCACGACAATTATGCTGTACCTACTGTATAGGAAAATAAACATAAAATGACAATTTTAGTTTAGTATTGCCAATCCAACCAACAATTTCCTAACCTTTTAGAACGAAGTAGTAAAAATTTTCATTGAACATATTTTTTTATTTGGCCTTAATTAGATAATATGATAGCATAAAAGAACATAGATAATTAATTGAATTTATTTTGTATAAATGTCACTTTTAGACGTTCAAATAAGAATTCGCCATTGTTCTTTTCGAGTTAATCAAGCCACGTAGTAGTATCCTCCCCTGCAAAATTTACTGCCCATTTTCACCCCGTAAGTATTCTTTATTTTTAGTCTTATGTATAAATAGTGAGTTTAGAGTTAATTGGTCAGCGCGTTAAAATTTTGACACACCCAATTCCCCTATAGCCCCCTAAAGGGGAATTCGGTGTGTCAAAATGGGTAGTTTAGAAAAACGAAAATTAAAATGTTCATAATTAACATAAATATGTATTCGTGCCAAGTTCAAGTTTATTAACTCAAGGAATAAGATTTTTCATACAAACAAAAACCCCCCTTTTCACCCCCTATAAGATTGAATTTCCAATAACCCCTTCTTAGTGCTCCCCTAAATTATAAAAGGAAGCCGTGTGCAAAATTTCACGTTCCTAGACCCAGTAGTTTCGGCCGTGCGTTGATTTGTCAGTCGGTCAGTCATTTTATTCAATCAATCAGTCAGTCATTCATTCAGTCAGTCAGTAAATATGTTCAGTATAAATAAAACCCTTTAATTCATATGTTATTTTAATTCCTGTAGTCAACATTTTACAGTAAACAATATTTTTCCATTATTTTTCCATATTGAAATTTTTCGGAAAAATAAACGGAAAAATTTCCAAGTTTTGAAAAATTTCCGAAAATTACCCATCACTATACAGGACGTCTAGCTCCATCTCTTTCCCACACTCAAGTATGATTAAAATAATACTGCTTTAACACATTAACTGCTTAATTCTTTATGCTACACCCTTACCGACCCTTATTTTACGATGTTTTCGAAACAATAGAGATGCACAACGAACGCACAGGTGCGGCGCGCCGCACTCGAAGAAAGTTGTATGGACGCGCATATGCGCCGTCAAGCACCTGGTGAACGTCCGAAAATGCGCATGTGCGTCTGCCGCGCCTAATGAATTAAAAGCGGCAACAGAAATACACCATCTGTGAAAATTTCAACTGTCTAACTATCGCGGTTGACTGTGATCCAGAAACGTGCCCAGAAGACTGGCAGATTATTCTTTGAAATAATAAAAGGTTCTGCTAGTCCTTTATTTGAAAAAGAAAAAATACGTGTCCAATATATTTTAATAATCTACATGACGGACAAAAAATCATTTTTTAGTCATCATCCCTATTACAGCCGACTCCAAACATCTCGGCTAGTTGTAACTACGGTAGCTTTTCACAGCACAATATCATAATATCACCCATTTCAAAGCAACATGAGCAATTTATAATATTCCGAGCGTACAAAGACTTGTAAAACAATTACATTCATACCTTCATTCCCGTTCATTCGAATGAATGCATTCATACTGCGCACCGCAGAGAAACAATGAAAATGCAACTTTATATTCGAAGCCCGGCTTCAAATTGAATGCCTTACAATGGCGGTGTCGGCCACATATAACTACGAAACCGGACGATGTAAATAATTTTAGTGTACTTATTTATGGAATGGAAGAATTTAATTCTTATCTTTTTAATAATTTAGCGTTATGCTTTGTCTGAACTAGAAATGCTTCTTCTAGTATGTACGTGTAGCCTTTTTCATTCATATTTAATCGATCCACAAATAATTATCATTCTGATTTCCTTTAATATAAATCAAAACGCTAATAAACATCTTTTTGTGATGCTCTAGGCTAGTAACTGCGACGGAAATAGCGCTTGCCAGCCTCTGTCGTGGCACCGCTCGCTTCGCTCGCTCGGCTCGCACGTGCTTGGTCAGGGTCTCCTGGCTTAGTTAGAGCTAGAAAGTTAAAAAGAGGCTCATTTATTTTTAGAGTACCTATTATTAATTTTTCCCTGGAAGAACCCATAACGAAGCCCTTCCTATTTCCTGTTTCTATCGCCAAACAGCGTTACTGTTTCGGTTTGAAGGGTGCTAGTGTACAGGCGCATGTGACATGTTGGCTTTGTCTCTGGGATGACGATGCACCGAGGCTACGATGCCTCTGTGATACCTACTCACAGATAGGTGGCGTTTACCATTCACCACGTTAATCATACCAAAGCGTAAAATTACCAGTATTTTACATGGAACGACCGATTGCCTATCTGACCTCCACAACCCACTAACTGGGTAATACGATACCCCTTGATAAGACTGGTTTTCAGACTTTCGGGCTTCTGACGACCCGTAACGAGTGTCAAAGATCCACGAATGACAGCCGGGATCAACGGCTTAACGTGCTTTCCAAGGCACGGAGAAGTCTCGGTATGTAAAGATGGTCACCCATCCACGGACCAACCCCAGCAAGCGTAGCTTAACCTGATGTATCGACCCATGCGGCTGTTATTACTTAGGCAGCATTTGTAGAAGCTTAATAAAAGCTTACAAAAATGCAGTCGAACCAAGAATTTATATGAATAACACAATAAACGAGGCAAACGTAGTAAAACTTAGTCCACATCCAAACTGAAGAAAAAGTTTCTGAAACGTTTTTGTTTCATGCCTGATACTTTGTTGACTCGTTGAATATCGGATTTTTGCTAAATACTTGTGCCAATTTGATGCAAATGTGGATTAGTTTGGACACAGTTATAAGTCCATACAACATGTGCCAGAATTATCACACACCATAAAGCACCCGAGTTAGAATATTACGTTATAATCATAAGCTCGGGTCGATCCATCAGGTTAAGCTAGGCTTGCCGGGGTTGGTCCGTAGATGGGTGCAACCATTCGCTTGCGCTATCTCAAATTTCAAAAAAAAGTCACCAACTTACCTGTATCACCAAAAAACCTTTGCTATGTGGTAATTACGTCGAGTGGGCTTTATTGATTGTTCAACAAATACTGCCGCGACTGAAGTGTGTAGAATAAGGGCTTATACGATGGTCAAAGCGACCACAATATGAAGCAAATCATTAAGAGCGTATATCCCGCGCGGGCTGGCAACATCGCATTTCTACAGGTTTTTCGTGATTATTTTAATTTTAAGTCAAATTACTATTTTTTTCAACCAAGCACTAGATCGTTGGTATTTATAAGTAAGCACGTATGCTAATTTTTACAGTTATTTTGTTATTTACTAATAAAAATAACTTTTTGCAACCAAACTAACTATCAAATCGAATGTCGAATCGTTGAGCTCCTTAAGTTCTGAGTTGAGCTGCGCGATTGCTGACAAATGCGTGCACTGACTGGACAGGTCCTCTCAATCTGTGTGGTTCTTTCCTCAAAAGACCATTTCAGACACCAATCTACATGGTCTTCACATGAAGTGACCAAGATTATGTCTGGACTTTATAAGAGACTGTGACCTCTGAGTTTGTTTCGGCCTTTCTTCTCAGAGGTAGTCAGATAGGAAACGCCGACCTCATCTAGTTTAAAAAACATGATTGACTTGTAAAAGTGTTTGTACAAACCTACTTACAGAAATAAAAATCATTTATCATTTATCAAAAATGACATACATACTTACAATTACTAACGATCTAGTTCTTGGCTGAAAAAAAAGTAATTTGATTTAATTTTATTAAAATAATCACGAAAGGCCTGTAGAAATGCGACGTTGCCAGCCAGCACGGGATAAACGCTCTTATAACTAAATAGTTTCAGCGTATCGTGTATTCCCTTGGTCAAATCAAACTGAAGCAGACAATCCGCCTGTTCAGGCTGACTTTTCAATTTGAGGAAGGCTTCAACCTGTACCAACAAACTCTTTTAAAAATTAACTCCTATTAAATAACCTCAAAGCAAACGAAATAAATTACAATTACACGTTTAACGAATAAATTCTTTCACAAAGGAATAATTTTAGAAGTAAATGATTTTTCTCAAGCCAGTCTTTATGGATTATGGTAATAAATGAGGGACTGTTTGCGCGTACGAATTAGGTCATGTGTAGGTCGCGTTTGTCCGTGTATAAGTGTGATTATAATGTTCAATGAGTGTACACGGTTTTTTTATATCTCTTTGGTAGTAAAATGCAGTCAGTATTATTATGAGTGGTACATTATTTTGAAAAAAAAAAGTTCACTACGTACTTACTGCAGAGGTTTTGTCCTTTGACAACCGACCTCCGAGAATATTTTATAAGTTGATGGCATGTTGAGACAAACACTATTTCAAATTTAGAAAGATAGAAAAAAGGCGGGAGTTGTCGTGGATTTCATCGTCTGGAATAATCGCTTTTGTACTTAATTACAATAAAAAAAAAAAAAACATAATTTAAGGTCGGCGATTTTGAATACAAATATAGTACAGCGGTAATGGTAATGAATACTACGCGTTATTGGACCTGTATTTGTATATTACGTTAACATTTGGCCATTTTCTTGTAGTTTACAATATTTTGAATAATATTTGTCATTCATCTGCCTAACCGGATGCAGCTGAATACCAGTATTTTACATGGAGCGACCGCCTATCTGACTTCCACAACCCAGTTACTGGGTAATACGATACCCCTTGGTAAGACTGCTTGTCAGACTTTTGGGCTTCTGACGACCCGTAACGACTGTCAAAGATCCACGAATGACAGCCGGGACCAACGGGTTAACGTGTTTTCCGAGGCACGGAGGAGTCTCGGTATGAAAAGATGGTCACCGGCAAGCGTAGCTTAACCTGATGGATCGACCCGTGCGGCTGTTATTACTTAGCCACGAGCTCCTATAATATTTGTCACTTTATAAATATTGTATCTACATGTGTGTGTGTGTGTGTGTGTGTGTGTGTGTGTGTGTGTCCGGAAACTGGAATCTTAGATTTATTTAGAAATAAATAGTTAAAAGGTATAATTAAGCAAGCTGCGCCCTTAAATCCCACGACGCTTGTTCTACCCATATCGTCGAAATGGTTGGCATCTACCCATGACAGTAGTCAGCAATAGACTGCCGCCCATCGCCCGCGCAGAGCGTAGCATGCCGTTCCGTTCGGCTTCAAAGGGAATATTTATTTTTAGTAACTAAATATGAATATTTGAAAAAAATCGCAAATAAAATTATATTTAGATTATAAAATATTCTGTTCATACAAAAAAAAAATATGAAAATATCGTAAGTAGTTGAAAGTTACAACGGTTTTATGTTTTGGGTTCCTGAATTTTTTTCATACTAGCTTTTGTCCGCGACTTCGCCCGCGTGGAGGAAATTATCCCACGGAAACGTACTACCGCGATTAAAAGTATCCTATGTCCTAATCCAGGTCATGGTCTACCCATGTGCCAAATTTAATTTAAATACGTTCAGCCGTTTTAGCGTGAAAGTGAAACAAACAAACAAACTCTCTTAGAATGTATAATATTAGTTAGGATTAGGATAGAATTTTACTACAATAATAATAATAATATCCCGGGACATTTCACACACGGTCATCTGATCCCAAACTAAGCAGAGCTTGTACTATGGAAACCAGATAACTAACACTACTTTTTTTTGTTGTAAATACATACTTATATAGATAATTACACCCAGACTCAGGACAAACAGACATGTTCATGCACACAAATGTTTCTCCTGGATGGGAATAGAACCCACGACCTGCGACATGATATGCGGTATCTTAACCAACCACGCCAGCTGGCCTGTCTTACAACACTTAAATATTACCTGACAATACTTAAATATTACCTAGACCGATTGTGCGTAGTCCAACACGCACTTGGTCGGTTTTTCTCTAAACTGCTGGAACGTTTTCACTGAGATGTAAGTTAATGTGAGTCCTCTCTGGAAAACTATTTTTTTATCAAATAGATACACTACGTCAATTTGCCGTGAAAGCCATTTGATACAACTGTCAAAAAATAACAGTTGTGATGCTAATATACGGACAATTAAAGTGTCAATTCGATAAAAAAAATTGTAGACAATTTAATAAACAATTCATTTCCCTGACTGTACGATCGACAAAAGCTACGCCTTTCCAATTTTGAAACAATGTTAACTGCAAGCTGCAACTGTACTTATGACAAAGTAAAACAAAAGACCATAGCGGCAGGGTTTTTCAATGAATCAGTGTACGCAAAAATCCACTTTAACGTGTAAAGGCGTCCGTTTTGTCGATAGTACAGACGCCAGCACGTCAAGCTACTACAATCTGTCAAATTTCTTTAATAGATTTTCAACTTTATCGCTAAAGTATTAGATTCAAGGTTGATTGGGAAAATTTGACAGTTTTGGGTAGCTTGACCTGCTGGCGTCTGTACATGACGTCTAGTTTTCAGCGCTGGTAGCGTCACTTTTGTAAGCATAACTGTTAAAGGGCAACTTAGCAATTATTTCAAGAATCGAGAAAGACTTGAATATGACTAATGATGTTACACACAGTAGGGATGTGACCGCACCAATGTGTACGTCTGGCGAGTTAACTATGTATGGGTCTAAATATGTCTAATCTACTGGACTGATTTTGACAAATGGAACTTTTATTGATCACACAATGTATTTAGGTGCTGTACGCCTAGTATTTTCAAGGCGCGTTCGAGACGAGCGGAGTGTACGTACTTATCGTAAATTCGAACTATGATAAAATTGAAAATAGTCGTTTCGCACATAAATTTTATTCATATCCATGGGTGGTACTTATTATGCTTGACAAAAGTATCGTCCCGCGTTCGTGCTAAGGTGCCTCTGAAGTTTTTTGGTTGGCAACCGATCTTATGACTTTATTTCAATGGGGAAGTAAACTGCCAAATTAGTTCCGTGTAGATTGTGCTAATAAGTGTTTGTTACTTTAATTCAGCTGCCAATGGAGTTCGTTGTTGAAAACTTTGCCGCGAGATGGCGCTAAGTGTTTTTTTCTTGTCGGCGATTGGTAGCTTTGTTTTCAATTTGACTTTGAATAGTGACAAACACACAGCGGCGGTTCGCGGCGAACCTTCCGGTAAACAACCCCATGTACACGAAAACAAAACTCATAAGCTGAATCTCGTAAGCACCGGTCCCATGTCATGTCGTGTATGGAATTAGTAAGTACCATATGGGTGTCATTGGTTGACATGGTTGAGACATTGTTAGATGACTTTTGACTCTTGCTGTTCGTACGACGATTGAAAATAAGTATGATGCTGTATGGTAATTGCAAAGAAAATGATTAATGACGATTAATTGTGTCGTGATGGAACGAGATATTATACCTTTTAAAAGGACGATTATCTGTTCTTACAGAAAGACAGGTTGAGATCATCGATATACATAATAATTATGTAAAGCATTTTCTGTGTTTGTTTGTCTATACAGCATGTAACAGAAAGGTGTGGTCATATTTAAGGTTGTGGTACAGACAATTAAACTGAACAACTTTCTTCGTGGGACCAACGTCGTAATCACGAAAAAATTATCAACTGTCCCATACAAAATTTCGAAACCTTATTCTTCAACTCGATTATTATTAACAACTTTCTGAAACCTTTTTTTTGGGTGGGAAATCATCAAATAACTTCTCCCGCTCAGGGCCGAATGGGAGGGCGTGTCAGACTTTTACTGACTAAAATCCACCCATGTTCCTTTAGTTGCCTGTGCCAGGGCCACGGTAACTCTTTCAAACAGCCCGTGACCCTGGCAGGCATTGGCCCTAGCGGACTCCAACAGTGAGTGCTGACATCTCTTTGAGGCGCGAATTAAGTAAACGACAACGGAAGTAGTTAAAAAAATAACTTTATTTCGACAGCGTTACAGCGAAACAGTAATTAAATTATTCTAATAAAATATTGGTCTTATATACTATATTTATTGCTAACGTAGTACATGGTACAGCGTGGTCGGATACGACGCATGTCCTAGATAATTATTAATGCTGATCAATCAATGGAATATTCTGGAAAGAACTGTATCTAATAAATACTTATTAGCTGACGAAGCTAATATTGGTAGGTTGGGGTTCCTTAACTCCTCCCTCCCTAAGAGAGAAATTATCCGAAGGTGTCGCAGACGGTTTCGGAGAATTTCGACAAAATTTTATAATCTGACATTTATACATTATAAAGATAATAACTGCTATTACAATAATCATATATTCGATAATGGACCATACACTAATTTCTATTGTCACTGTTTGAGTTGTATCGTCTATTTTACTAATTTTTGCACTTTGTAACACTTCTTTCACATCACTAAAGTCCACATTTCTTAGATCTACTTTCTTTACTCTTCTCTGGATATCCTGTTGTAGCTCTGGCATATGGATCAATGGCAGCTGGGGACTGGAAACTGTAGTGTTTGTGGTAGCGGCAACGACGACTTCGCCTATTTGCGTCTCGCATTGCTGGCTCGGGGTCACGATGTAGGTCCCAAGAATAGTGTGTTTCAGACTTTCTGTATTGCAATTCTCGGTGATGATGAGGTTTTCTTCTGAGTAAACCAACCATTGACTGTCGGTTACTTTTTGTACCTTAGTTTTCTCTATTTCAATATGGTTCTGTATGCAGCTTTTGTAGTTATTCTTCATCAGCATTATTTGTTCAATGCAGGTCTCAGTTGGATACTGGGCAAAATTGGTTTCAGCGCAGAGAAATTTATCATTTTCAATTTCAGCACATGGGCTTACCACGGGCATGTATTTCAATCTATTCACCATCAGGTAAGGGTATTTGGGTATAATAGTGAAGGTGTTTGGAGGATGGAATATAGGAATGGGTATAACCTTGTAATAATTATATGTTTCGTTATCTATTAGGGGAACTTCTAAAACAAAAACTAGCTTGTTGTTATTTATATATGATTTGAGTATAATATTACGTTCTAATTTAATTAAATTACGTTTACTTACTGGATATATTGTTCTAGCATGTTTAGCAATTATTTCTAACGTATTGTATAATTCTGTGCTATTTATAATGGATTGATGTAAAGTATTTAATTTACTAAAGGCAATGGCCGTCTCAATCTCTTGTATGTTTTCGTAACAAGTTCGAAAGTTACTTAAAATTTGGTACATAGTATTCAATATTTGGAAAAGTTTGTTAAACCTAAACTCATGTTCAACTAATTTATCCATTCCATTAGTATGTAAACCCAAGTTTTTAATATTTAAATTTATTATTTCAGAGTCATTTATTAATTTATCAAAAGCCTTTTGCATTGATGATACTTTACGTTCGACTACATGTTCTCTATTCTGTATCATTTGAATTTCCTTATCATATTTAATTGCATCATCTTCATCTAAATTTCCAGTAATAGCTTTTACCAGTGAGCCTAATGGATTGAACAAGGCTCGTTTATTTCTATAATGAAAAGGTAAGATTTGAAAAAATCTTTCCTTTGTTAGTTTAACTAGATATTCTATTTGAATTTCTATTCCTATGGTTTCATTACTTAATCTATTTTCCTTAACTTTCGTTTTTAAATTACTAAAATCCCGAATGTTAGTATCTATTTGTAAGCCTAATGGTTCTAAATCTACAGTTTTATATATAGTCCAATAGCTATTCCTCTTCACTGCTACTCCCCGTTTCAGCGCTGCTATCCCCGGATTCTGACCGAGGTTTTGGAGGTCCAGCGTGAATGTTGACGCTACTAGTACCAGAAGTACCAGCCCCGATCTGTGGAGGACGTTTTACATTCTTTAACGCTACTCTAGTTGTTCTTTTCTTTAATTCTACTGGCACTATATTTCTTTCAATTTCACCAATTACTTTTGCTTTTTCGTATCGCGGTTTTTCTTTAGCTTTTCTAATCCTAGTATCTTTCATATAAATATTATCGTCTGTCTTAAGAACCGGTGTCGTTTCACCACCTTTTTTATTTATTACTTTAATTTTATCCGCTTCTAATTTATCTGTTACGAATTCATAAAGTACTTTAAGGCGTTTTCTATGATCTAACAATAGTTTCTGAGTTAAATTCTTTTCTCTATCTACGTTAAATACATTATCTGAACAAGTGTGACCAAATACTAATTCAAAAGGCGTAAAATCTGTTGCTGAATGGATGGTGTTGTTATAAGCCATGATAGCATAAGTCATGACGGATGCTGCATCTAAATCGCTTTTATCGTATTTTGCTATACGGTAAATCTCAATAATGGTGGAATGAAACCTTTCTACCATTGCCATTGAACTGGGATTATTTGGAGTCCCTATGTGAAGTTCAATTTTATATAAGCTTAACATTTCTTTTATCAAAGCGTTATTGAATTCTGTACCTGAATCACAACTAATTTTCCTAGGCAGACCATACATACTAAAGTACTTAATTAATGCCCTAACTATCTCTGTTGTACTCCTATTCGGTACCTCTATGGCTTGTGCTATTTTGCTAAATGCATCTACTATAGTTAAATAATATTTCCCTTCTATATATAATAAATCCATAAAAGCTTCTTGAAAAGGACTATCCTGTGTTTGTGTTAACTGAATATGGTGTTTTATCGGTTTCCTATCATACTTCATGCGTTTACATGTTTCACAGGCGTTTATGATTGCCGCAATTGTTTCTTTCATATTTGCCCACCAATAATGTCTTTTAAGCTTGGTTAAAGTTTCTTTAATGCCTCTATGGCACGTTTTTCCCTCGTGATATTTAAGAATAACTTCCTTTTGATCTTCTTCCGATTCTGTCAAATTTACAACTCTTTCTGTACACTCTGTTAACTTAACTGAATCTTTTTTAAATAACTTAAGTACCATGTTTGAAAAAGTTTTTCTAAAAGTCGGATGTTCAAAGTGTATATAGTATTTATTTTTTGGATCTATATATTCTTTCAAGAAGTTTTTAACTAATGTGTCATTATTCGTCGGTAAGTGAACTTCAAGAATTCTTTGTTTGGTATTAGAAATATCTTTTACGGCTAATTTATTCTTTTGCCATGAATGTACTAAGATTTGTTTTGGTTTAATATCGACGGCTTCGTTTAAAATAGGGATACCTTCGTGTTCTCTATTTGAAACTGAATTGGCTGTGACCCCATCATCAGAATCTGAAAGTTCTATCGTTTCTATTGGGGTTTCAAGATCTTGTAATTCGTTTTCTATTATTTCTCTTATTCGTTCCTGCCTATCTCCTACATTTACAAATATTGAATCTAAGTCATCGTCAATTGCATTAATCTTAATTCTAGATAAAGCATCTGCATTAGTGTTTCGAGGACCCTTTTTATACTTAATTTCGAAATCGTACTCTTCTAGCCTTAACCGCCATCGCGTGAGTTTACTATTAGGCTCTTTCAATGAATACAGCCATGCTAATGGTCTATGGTCTGTAAATATAGTAAACTTATTACCATACAAATACGGTCTGAAGTGCTTAACTGCCCATATTATGGCTAACAGTTCCTTCTCGATAGTGCTATATTTTACTTCTGTGTCACTCAAGGTCCTACTAGCATATGCAACAGGCTTATCTGAGCCTATTGTTCCTTGTGACAATACGGCACCGATTGCAAAATTGGATGCATCAGTGGTTAAGATAAAAGCTTTACTAAAATCGGGAAATTGTAGCAAAGGTGCATTTGTTAAAAGCTTTTTACATGTCTCAAAACATTCTCTATATTCTTCATTAATAACAATTTTGCGACCTTTCTTTAGACAGGCTGTTAATGGTCTAGTTATCTTAGCAAAATCTTTGATGAATTTTCTGTAATATCCGATAAGTCCTAAAAAGCTTTTAATCTGTGTAGTAGTTTCTGGAATGGGATACCTCAGAACAGCATCTATTTTATCATTATTTGGCTTCAAACCCTCACTCATAATAGTATGCCCTAAATAAAGTACTTCTTTTCTAAGAAAATGTGATTTATCTAGTTAAACTTTCAGATTTGTTTGACGAAAGCAGTCAAAAACTGCTCTAAGTTTATCTACATGCTCAGGCAAACTTTTTGAAAAAATTATGACGTCATCAAGATATAATAGGCAATGTAAGCCCTGAAGGCCTCGTAAGACGTTATCCATCGCTCGCTGAAATGTTGCAGGTGCTGTCTTTAACCCAAATGGCATTCTGTTAAATTCGTAATGCCCTGAAGGTGTGCTAAACGCGGTTTTAGCTCGATCCTGCTCCTGGACTTCCAATTGATGGTATCCACTAGCTAAATCAAGGGTTGTGAAGTAAGTACTTTTACCTAACATGTCAAATAAATCGTTAATGTTGGGCAAAGGATATTTATCATCAATTGTCATTTCATTGAGCCGTCTATAGTCAACTACCATTCTCCATTTTTGTTGGCCTGATGCGTCTAACTTTTTAGGCACCAAATGTACGGGAGCACTCCAGGGAGAATGCGATTCCTGGATAATGTTATCCCTTAACATTTTCTCTACCTGACTTCTAATTTCTTTTGTTTGTATAGGCGGTAATCTATATGCCTTTATGTTTATTGGGTCTTCATTTTTTGTTCTTATTCTATGTTTAACCTGATTTGTGAAGGTTAATGGGATATTTTCGCAATAAAAGATATCTTTGTATTCCGTACAAAGTCCCTCAATAACCATACGTTCTTCTGAATTCATATGATCTAACTGTAATTTTTCTAAATTCTTTGTTAGTAATCTGTCCACTTCTGTATTATTATCCATAAAATTTACACTAATAGATGGGTTCTGTATATATGGCTCGACTTGAAAAGGCCCTGTAACCACTAAAGTTCTACTTTGATTGCTGTAATTCTGAATAACGGTTGTTGCATAACCTTTAACACATGTAACTAATGCGGCGGGCATTCGAATCCCTTCCGTAAATTGTTTGAAGTCTAACACAGCTTCCCCGTCCAATAAGTTGACCGGAAGTCTTACTCTAAGTTCACTACGAGGTGGTAGATTATATACCTCTCTCATATGTGGAGAATATACTATGGGAATATCAGTATTTTTTAAATGTAATATCTGACTTTCCATGTTAATCTTTGCCTGTAATTGCTTCAGTAAGTTGCTACCTATTAACCCATCATACCTATCGTCTACACTGTATACATAAAATTTGTGGAACTCTTTGCTACCAAAGGTAACCGGTAATGGAATAATTGCCGTTTCACTATGAACGCTCGATGCGTGAGTGCTAACAACTTCGAAGGGTTCATACTGTAAATAATTTTTAAAATATTTATTTGCTATGTACGGGCTTATAAACGACCTAACACTCCCCGTATCTATCATAAAAACTGCTTTTAATTCTGGTATAACTATATGTGGTAAATTTAAGCGTTTATTACAGTTTATTTTTATTCGTTCCCTAGTGTAGAGGCCATTATGCAAAAATTTCCCGCCCCGGGGGCTTCAGGGGAAAATTCCTGGCACTCGTATGAATTACTTGAACTCTGTTCGTTTTCACTAGAATTGTTTATGTAATTAACACGTCGCGAACTCGCAGTACGCATGGTGACATCAGTATTCGAACCTGACGTAGATGCTTGCGCTGCAAGATTCGCCGTGCCTGGTGCATGCGCCGCGTACTGTTGTGCAACCGGAACAGATGACCTACTTGACTGCGGTGACGAATTATTATTGTTGTTTGTACGATTATAACTATCTTGATTCTTTTGAATATTATTATGTTGTTTAAAATGCCTGTACTGATGCGATTTGTTCGGTGTAAATGTGCTATTTGTAGCGTTATTCGGTACATGTGTACTCGATACGTTATGCGAATTTTTCTCTTGACTATTATAATCAGATACATTTTGGTTATTAATTGAATTGGGTCTGTTAGTTCTATTTAAATTACGTCTATCGTTTGTTCTAGACTCATAGACTGCCTGGAAGTTTTGTTCTTCTAAAACAGTTTTTAACGCATCCTCTAATGTTGTAACGTCGCGCAAACGAACTAATCTGACTAGAAATGGCGGTAAATTATACAAGAAAACATTCATTGCTCTGTTACTATAAATTATTTGTTTTGCCTGACGTAAAGAGTCATCAATGATAGTTTCTGAAATTTTTGCGAATAAAACGCTTCTCATTCGCTGAATTCTATGGCAGAAATCTAAATAACTTTCGCCCTTATTAATTCTACAAGATTCTAACTCCATCGCTAAACAATCCTCTGTGCGAGGGTCACCGAAGTGTTGGTTTAACAACTTCTTCAGGTCATCCCACGTATTTATAGCATCTCTTTCGCCTACCAAATTGGCTGCTTCGCCTGATAACCTACTCGTTAATACATGAAATAAATATTCATTTTGAGCTACGGTTCCTTGGAACGTAGACAAAATATATTCACATTTTTTGATAAATAAAGGTAAGGTTCTAGCGTCGCCACTGAATATTGGTATGATGTTAACCATTTCCTGTGGGACACGGGTTACGTTTTCCATTGTGAAAAGTTATAAAAGTAACACGAGTAAAGAGAAAAAAATCACACTAATGTACTACTAAAATATCACTACTATAAAAATATTATTACAACTAAAATCTATGCAAATATTACTACGGCGTTGTCCAATCCCTAATAATACACGCACATAGACTTATTACAAGGTTGGGATGCAGATGGAAGAGCTGAGAGGAAGGTGAAAAAGATTTACTCACAATTCCGCAGCTAGCTTCATGCTCCCTGAATTACTGCTGTGGCTGGTCCTCTTCCGTGGCTCCTTAATGAATTTATTTGTTCGGCGATCTCTGCTTAACCGTAGACACGGACGTCGGCTGCTCCTCGTAGAATTGTATACACGGCAGACTGACTACAGAGATCCTACCGGCTGCGCCAATTAAGTAAACGACAACGGAAGTAGTTAAAAAAATAACTTTATTTCGACAGCGTTACAGCGAAACAGTAATTAAATTATTCTAATAAAATATTGGTCTTATATACTATATTTATTGCTAACGTAGTACATGGTACAGCGTGGTCGGATACGACGCATGTCCTAGATAATTATTAATGCTGATCAATCAATGGAATATTCTGGAAAGAACTGTATCTAATAAATACTTATTAGCTGACGAAGCTAATATTGGTAGGTTGGGGTTCCTTAACTCGCGCGTGGAACACAACGCGCCATCGACCTGGGCCTGGTCCTTACCTAGACGGCGAGCTCGCCATTGCTCGCCGTCTACGATGGCCGGGAATCGGCTCTCGATTCCCGACGCCCAGGGTGTCTCCTGCGGCAACTAGGGGTGTGTGGGCGCAAAGATTGCCTCTCACTGATGCGTTTCGCCTCCTCCTTCGCGAGCATTACTGCTTTACAGAAGGAGGTGACAGCTTCCCATTCACTCTCGCTCCGTACCATGGCATGGACTAGGGCCGGACGCGAGAGATCGCCTCCGCGAGGACGCAGCGGAGCTCCGCCGAAACAGGGCAGACCTCCACCGTATGCTCCACCGTGTCCTCCGGGCAATCCACACAATGGTAACACCCGGACGTGACTTTTTGATACCTGCTGTACGTATATATATTTAATTTCTTGCTCAAAACAGTATTTCCTAAATCAGCTAATATTCACCAAATAAATTAATTGTAATACAAAAGCTAATAAACTTACTGTCTTGAAATGCTGTCGTAACGCAGCCCCAAAATAAAATTAATGTTGAAAAGTGACAGTGAAATTAGCGGCTTGGCTGACAGATACGGACAGATGGGCCTCATGATTTATTTATTATTAAATTCTTTGTATACAAGATCCATTGTTGTGTATTTTTAAAGGCAGTATGACCAAATCTTTGAGGCAAAAGAAAGGAATATTAGGTGTATATTCACACCTGTTTTTTACCGCGAAGAATAAGGCAAAGGAGTGATTTTTTCAGGTTTATGTCTTTGTGACAAAATACCGTGTATAATTTTTTAACCTTTTCAGATTACGGTAACGCGCATACTCAAGAGTCTACGTAGGGCTACGTAATCCATTCTCGTATAACTATCTTCCGGAGACAAAAAAGTAATCCGCTTCAGTCTCACAAAGAAGAACTTTATTTTCATCTCGAATTTACAACCGATAAGTTACATCATTCAAATTGGAACAGAGTTACTGCTTTGCATAATCAGCTTATTATATTCCCTCTGTTGAAACACAGGCCTCCTCTCAGTGAGAGCGACTGAGCCGTAATCCACGACGTGGGCCCAGTGCGGGTTGGTGGATGCCACACGTCTTCGAATTTTCGGTTCTAGGACATGTCGGTTTCCTCACGCATGCATACACGCTTGGCAACAGAAAAATATAGCTTACTCCTTCCTTTAACGAAATCTTACCAAAGGTAGTAACTAGATACAACTAGTAAAGTGAAAAACAATTTTATCTTCTGCCAAAATGACTATTACGCTACTTTATACCATAACCAATAAATAGTCTCTTAAAAAAAGGTATAAGAAATAAGACTGTAAACACATATTTACGACACTAGCATCTAAGGTAACATATTTACGATACCTAGCGTCTAATGTAACAAGGGTAGGTTGTGAATTGTGACAGATATTTCCTGGGACACGTCATTTCTGTAGTGTGTCAGCTTCTAAATTGGCATTTTCGAAGTTACAAAGGAGAGTTAGGCGTTGACAGGCGATCAAGTATCTTGAAAGTCATGTTAACTATAGGTACTTAGATTTTAGACGAGATTAAATTTTATGAGAACATAACAAAATTAATCAAAAGAAACGCCAATTTCCTCTGTATTCAACTTGGTATGTAAGTCTTTCCTATAGTTTGACCTAGACCGCTGTACCGCGCCTTAGGAATGCGCGGCGAGGTGGGGTGCAGCGCTGGCGAATGAACGGTGGGATGCCGTGAGCGTTGACGAATGAGCGGCCTGCACTGCCCCCCGTCTCGCCGCGCTCATACCTACGGCGCGGTATAGCGGTCTTGGTCAAACTATAATACATCGATAAAATCAACCAACCTTGTAATGATGGAATTGAAAACGAAAAAATAAATGTTTATTTATTAGACTTTTACGTTTGAGGATATCCGTGACCAAGGGCTTTAAACGTTTGGTAATGACCGAACGTAAAATAAACTTAATTTTATATGTCGTCTTTATTGTTTTTAAGCAGTAAACAATGGAAAGTAAACCTATTTAATTTACTGTTTAAACCTTGGTTTATTTAGGGTTATTTAAAATGACCCTCCATATAAAAATAGTTCTAGTTAATGTGAAAATGTAGGTTATATAAGTTCAAAAGTCAGTCTTTTAAAAAAGACTGCGTAAAACTCTACAAGCTTAACGTTAATTTTTAAGGCAAGAAGAAAGTTTGTCGGGCAAACATTGGCAGACTTTATAATAAAAATTTAAGAATCTGAAGTATTTTCGAACTACCGTTTATAAACTGTCTACACAAATATTGCAAAGAGCTTTTCAAGAGTTTTTTAGAAGCTCCAAAAAGTACTTGAATTTTTCTTGTGGTTTCAAATAGATAAAAAGTGAAGCGTCTATTTGTTAACTTTGAATTTAACTAAAAGCTCACTTGTTTTAAACCAAACCCAGCCTCAATCTATCTTTATATATAGTTCTGCTGTACGCGTGTATGTCACTTAACTTCTCCTAAATGACTGGACCGATTTTGATGAACTTTTTTTGTCTTTGAGTGAGTCCATGGATGGTTCAGATTCACAATTGGACCCGGCAGGTGGCGTTGTTCGGGCAGGACAACGTCCTAAACGATGTTTAGAACTTGTCAAACTCTAGAATATATACATAAGGTGAAAAATTCAAATTCCTTTGCAAAATACGTAAGAAAATTGAATTTCGCGGACTACATGGAAGGAATTACCTTAAGGTAAGGTAGCCCTCGAAATGCAAATACGACTTTTCTTACGATTTTTGCAATTTGCAGCTCAGTGTCTGGGTGTATGTTGATTAAAGAATGATTCGCGACCGTAACAAATATGTATTTATCATCATCATCTGCCTAGCCTTTCCCTAACTATGTTGGGGTCGGCTTCCAGTCTAACCGGATGCAGCTGAATACCAGTATTTTACATGGAGCGACTGCCTATCTGACCTCCACAGACCAGTTATTGGGTAATATCCCCTTGGTAAGACTGGTTGTCAGACTTTCGGGCTTCTGACGATCCGTAACGACTGTCAAAGATCCACGAATGACAGCCGGGACCAACGGCTTAACGTGCTTTCCGAGGCACGGAGGAGCCTCGGTATGTAAAGATGGTCACCCATCTACGGACCAACCCCGGCTAGCGTAGCTTAACCTGATGGAATTAGCCTCAGACGTTATGATTTCATGAAATAGTCATTCAATAGGGTAATATTAACTTGAGTGCTGTATTGATGATTTTAATTATTATAATTCTATAAATACATATTTGTTACGGTTGCGAATCGTATTTAAACCAATATACAAACTGATACTGTCCTGCAAATTGCAAAAAACCCTGGCTAAAGAAGGGTATGACAAGTCCTCAATTTGAAATTATCAATTCAGAAGCCGGATAACATAACTCAAACAGTACTCTCGTTTAAATTTTAAATCCTCGCTACCAAAATTCAAACTCTGTCCTTAACCACCATATTTCCGCTTCACTTCAAATTCTTTTGACAAGCACCGCATATGTTCACTCATGCACATAATCCACAACACTTAACATTAAGTTCCTCTTTTGTGCGGCTCCGGTGCCGTATACGGCTCGTACGTACAGCCGGACCGGTTCTACTGAAACAAGGTCGAGCGGAAAATTACGGAGTTTTAAACGAGTCTGAATTTGCCGCGCCCGTTCGTATTTAGAGTTTTTAAAGTATGTTATAATTGGTACTTATAAACATTTCTTAAATGCTTGGGTTAACATTTTTCGCATATAGGTACTCAAAGCTGGTTCTCACATTGCATACTGTACTTTATTTTCTACTTGCGATCCTTCCCTGCTTTGCACGGTTTTTAGGACTTGACGAAATAAAAAGAACATATTAATGACTTTTTATTGTATGTTTGTAAATATATAAACCTTCGGGCTATGCTTGGAGTTTCTCTGAGGGATCGAATCCGGAACGAGGTCGTCCGGCAGAACCAAAGATGTCGACATAGCTCACAGTATAAGCAAGCTGAAGTGGGAATGGGTCGACCATATTAGCTGTAGAACCGATGACCGTTGGGATAGACGTGTTCTTGAGTGGATACCGTGAATCGGCAAACGTAAGGAAGGCCACTTTCAGGGTACGTGGAGCGACGATTTGCGTAGGGTGGCTGGTAGCAGCTGGATGAGAGCTGCCGAGAATCGAGCTGAATGGCGTGCAAGTGGATAGGCCTATGTCCTGCAGGGGACTGCTACAGGCTGATTATGATTATATTATGAAAATTTCTGGAATAAATTCTCTAAATGATGCTGAAAGCCGCATCAAAATCTGATGCGTGGTTTAGAAGAACTGTGTGTGAAATTAAAGTTATTTTTCATTTTGTAGTGTTTTGTTTTGGAAGTCGGTTTTATTTTTTGGCTAAAAAGTTTTTGTTTTTCACTTTTTAGTTGTGGAACCTACCCCACACTAATTCGAATACATAATTGAGCACAATAATTGTAGATATAGCCATGTAAATAACAGTGATAGGAAGTTATTAAAACACCATCACACCATCCACATAAAATAAGTGAAAAATATACGCATTATTGAAGCTAACTCAAAAACTCCCCAAGCAAAGTTAATAAAATTTATATGGGACCACCTCGAAAGTATACCCTATCAAACAAAAAAAGAATTTTCTAAATCGGTCCATCCGTCTTTAAGTAATCGCGTAACAAACATACAAAAAAAATATATATACAGGGTGTCCAGTAAATAGCACGACATACTGCAGGGGGTGATAGCTTGGATCACTACCTATCAATACAACACAATATATGTTCAGCAAAATCTTACGGATTTACAGTTTTACAAAATTTTCCGAAATATCGAAAAATCTCTACCTTGAAACAGATTTTTAAGCATCTCGTAATGAAAAAAATCCTTTTCTAGAACTTTTTTTACATCAAATTATTCGTGAATAGGTTACTCTACTCATTATAAGTTTTTTTTTTATCAAAAACAAGAAAGTTTTGAACAAATAGTTTTTTTTGTTAAAATTTTCACAGAACGATTTTCTTTTCGCATAACTTTAACCTACAGTGGTGAAAAAAAATCCGTAAGATTTTGCTGAACATATATTGTGTTGTATTGATAGGTAGTGACCCTAGCTATCACCCCCTGCAGTATGTCGTGCTATTTACTGGACACCCTGTATATACAGACGAATTGAGAACCTCCTCCTTTTGGAAGTCGGTTAAAAAATAAAACCGACTTACAAAACAAAACACTACAACAACGTGAAAAATAACTTTAATTTCGGTAGTCGGTGTCTTTGGTTTTGTATTTTCGTTTTTTGCCACCGACTTCCGAATTTAAAGATATTTTTCACTTTGTAGTGTTTTGTTTTGGAAGTCGGTTTTATTTTTTGCTAAAAAGATTTTATTTTTCACTTTTTAGTTGTGGTACCTACCCCACACAAATTCGAATACAAATCATTTGCGGCACTACCTGCTATATAAATAACAATGATAGGAAGTTATTAAAACTTCATATTTGTGCCGGCACGAATCTTGAGTGCTCGGTGGAGTGGTGGGGGTTGTTTGCGCATACGTATTGTCTCAGCAGTAAGGTCCAAAATCGCTTAAAGTAATTCAAGGTCAGCATACAAGTTTTGTGCCGGTAACTATACACATATACTAAGTGGGAAAAAGCGCATTACTGAAGCTAACTCAAAAACTACCCAAGCAAAGTTAGTAAAATTTATATGGGACCACCTTGGAAGTATACACTTTCAAAGCCAAAAGTCAAAGTCAAATTTATTTGTCAAAAACATGGTATTGAGGATGTTAAATACAATAAACAATAGTTCAACATGTTTCACCATTAATTGGTATACAAATATTATATGATATAAAATAAATGGAGCGTCACAGATAATATAGATCATAAATACATTAATTATTACACACATACACTCTTAATTATAAAAATAAAATAAAATAAATTACATTCATTGGTATTTAAAATTTTCTTAATTCAATAGATAATATAATTTTGCATTTTAATATGTTACCATTGTATCTATCATTTCAATATTTTTATTGAGTCATTCTTGTGATTTAAAAAATAATTTAAGTTATAATAACATTTCTCTAACAACCATTCTCGTAACTTGATCTTAAATAATCTTATCAATCGTAGCTCCCTTTTACATTTTGGTATTTTATTAAAGAGCCAAACAAAAAAAAGAATTTTCCATCTATCTTTATGTATGTTTGTTACATAAAAAAAAAACATAATGTCTAATTGAGAACCTCCTCCTTTTTGAAGTCGTTTAAAAAGAGAAGTTTTGTTTTCTAAAACTCATGCACCTACTTTGCCGGACTCGCTTTTTGCCTAAGATTTTCTTTCTTTAGATTTTTATTGCTTTGACTACAATTTAAAAAAAAAACAAGCTTGAACAAATGAGTAAACCATGTGTAAATTAAAGATGGCCGTACATTGGTTGTGACCCAAAAACGTACGTCGAACAGTCGCTGATTAAATTGACCGACTGCCAACCGGAACTGAGACCTGATAGAGATGCAACTCCGCACTGAAACTCAATCGGAAATGTTTCGCGCGCGCTACATTACATGACGCGCATACAATCAATACAGTGAATACCATACAACAATTAGGGACTCGTGGTTAAGAAAGTTATTACTTAGCCATGAGCTCCGACTGTTCGACGTACGTTTTTGGGTCACAACTAATGTACGGCCATCTTTAATTTACAATAAACAGCCGCACGGGTCGATCCATCAGGTATCAATCAGGCTGGGGTTGGTCCGTGAATGGGTGACCATCTTTATATACTCCTTCATGCCTTGGAAAACACGTTAAGCCATCGTCGTCGGTCCCGGCTGTCAGAAGCCCGAAAGTCTGACAACCAGTCTAACCGAGGGGTATCGTATTGACCAGGGTTGTGGACGTCAGATAGACAGTCACTCCATCTAAGATACTGGTATTCAGCTACATATGGTTAGACTGGAAGCTGACCCCAACATAATTAGAAAAAGGCTAGGCAGATTGATTGATCGACCTTAAAGCAATGTCTATCATGAATTGCATTACCAAAATACACTGCCTTTAAAAAAGCAATAAATACTCAAAATTAAAATGATATAAGGCCTAGTTCAGATGGCTAAATTCAGTGTAAATTGCTTTTGAAGTGGGTCGACGGGCGTTACTTGTGAACTAAATATGAAGTTGGTTGAATACATGCAGTATCACTATTTACATACTCGTACATTTTGAATTTGAAGAATAATAATGCTTGTTCAAGGAATGGGTTTTTCGTTATAATCCGATATCATTATATATTTCTAAGAATGCTCAGAATAATGAAGGTCTCCGAAACAGAATAGAGTACTTACAGTAATTCTTGCCGTAATAATGATACATTCTAGAGATATCTAGATAAAGTTCTTCTATACGTATAATAACATTTGTTTGAAACTGACTGGATTGTGTATCAAATAAAATTACACATAAACCAAAGTGAACCATATCTTCACCATCAACTCCAGTTCTCCTGGTTCTTACTAGGAGAACTCCTCAACAATTACCGTCCCTACATCGGGAAAAGCTATATTTTGTAAAAGTTGATGAGCAGTTGACTTAGGCTATTGTAACTTGACGGCGGACTTGGGGACGTAGTGTTCCACGCGCGACCCTAATGGACGTCGCGGGGGGAGTTTCACAGCACACTCCCGCCGCGGGCCTGAGGTGGCCCGCAATGGCGGGCCGGCACTAGCCGAGGATCGTGGAAGGCGCACAAGTTCCCATGATCCCCGGTCCAAGTGTGAGAAGGGAACACCGGGGTAGTTTTTAGTCAGTAAGAGTCTGACAGACCCTCCGCCCGCCCCAGGGCGGGGGACATCCATGAGGATTTTCCACCCCGGAAAAAAAAGGCTATTGTAACTTAGATAAATTACAAACTGACCCACTAAAAACTGAAAAATAAAAACTTAAAAAAAAAACACCCGACTATTTAACCAAATTGTAAATAATTTTGTTTTCGGAAGTCGGTGGCAAAAAACGAAAATACAGATCCAAAGAGACCGTTTTCCGAAATTAATGTTATTTTTCACTTTGTAGTGTTTTTTTGGTAGTCGGTTGTTTTTTTTTTTTTTTTTAAATGTTTTTATATATAATATAATATATATAATAATATTATATCCTTGGGACATTTCACACACGGTCATCTAATCCCAAACTAAGCAGAGCTTGTACTATGGAAACCAGATATACTACATACACTACTTTTTTTTTTGTAAATACATACTTATATAGATAATTACACCCAGACTCAGAACAAACATACATGTTCATGCACACAAATGTTTGTCCTGGGTGGGAATCGAACCCACGACCTGCGACATGATAGGCGGTATCTTAACCAACCACGCCAGCTGGCCTGTCCCCATATGACACTGCTTGACTCGGAAATTGAACCCAGGACTGCTCAGCAGCAGCTCTTTCGACCACGGGACCAACTAGGCAGTGCAATAAAACAATCCTTCTCAATTCCTTCGTTCCTTCCTCCATTACGCCAGGTACTGAGCCCCCCCCCCCCCCCCCGCCTCAACAATGCGGGAACCCACCGGGGGGGGACACCAACAAGCCTAACATTTTAATTACGAAACATCTGGACTTATTGGCTACTCGTAGGAAGTTCACAGTCGCACGGTCGTACGGAACCAATGGAACCAATATCGGCGCAGTGATTGTCTTGTCAATAAAACCGCAGCCGATATTACTTCAGCTGCTCCGTACGAGGAGGTAGGAGGCTGGATGTGACTAGTGGTTGGAATTGGCAATGTACCAACCAAGTATGTTTTAGAGAATGTTAAATTATATATCGGAAAAAAACAGTAAAATTCAAATCAAAATCAAAAGTCATTTATTCAAATTAGGCTGAGAATTAATCTGCATTTTTCAAGCGTCAAATTACATAGGACAGTTCACCATTTCCTAGTGCCTTAGCTGGGAAGAAATGGCGCAACAATTCCGTTGTAGTATATCCCAGTCAGTATTTCCAATTTAGTATCTTTATATTATCAAATAAGATATGTATGAAGCTTGCAAGCTGCATAAGAACTACTGAAAACTTTTAAACATCGAAAGATCAGAAAAAGTTACTTTTAGATAGGTACCTTAGGCCAATATTTGGCATGTTGCATATTTTCTATCATATCCTTGTAAAACATAAGACGTTAACGATTTCAAAGACACTGAACGAAACACAAATGAAGTTTTATTGCTATGACTGATATAGCCGTTTACTGTCAAGCGTTAAGGGGCCCACGAAGCATGCGTAGTTCGTACAAAAGAAATACCAAAATAATTTGTAAATCAAATATATTCTTAAGGTAGTATTCTGATTGTATTACAGAATATCCAGATTCCCAAACATAATATATTTTGAAAGGACACTGATTTGAAGACGAGATATTAGGAACTTAAAATTTCTATAGAAACTTATTTTTCTCATATTTCCTGTTTAAATCAATGTTCTTATTTAATATATATATATATATAGCACACACTACCTTTAGAATATGTTTGATTAACTAATTATTTTGGAATTTCGTTTCTATGAACTACGCATGCTCCGGGGGCGTCTTAAGTTTTTAAATGTGGTCAATTTATACCTTTACCCCTTGATATTTTAGGATCCTGGTATCATCTTCCAATTGATACAAAATTCTCCTATATTTGACATAAGTGTTTCCAATAACTTACCATTGAGCCACCAGTGAAATTTCTCTTCCATATTATGTTCTACATCCACGTTTCTAATTTTACAACTGGACTAAAGGCAAGGGTAAAAATTTATTACTAACATCGTGTGAGACTTACAAGGAAATACATGCATGTTGTATGTACATATACACATTGTTATAGCTATCTGATCCTATTCCACCTTTAGTAGTAAAGATTTTTTAGACCTTTTAGAGTATTTATTTTCCTTGTCACAGATTAATACAGATGGGACACTCTGAACGAATTTATAGTCAAAAACAAGTAGCTAGTACAGTATTTTTATCTCACGAAGCGACGCGCGCTTTATTTATAGCACAGATTAATACAGATGGGACACTCCGCAGTTCAGGTATGAAGCTACAAGTACGTGACGAGCCTATCTCACAGGGCCAATTCAGGAGGACTGCCACGGGCAGAAGGTTAGAAAGAGAGACATCTTGTAGGTATACACATATGCACTTTATTGTGTCGTAGCAAGAGTCGCTTTTTATTTAAATGATGTTGCGGAGTGTCCCATCTGTATTAATCTGTGGCCGTACGTTTCTGACTTCTGCCTATTGACTATTTGGACATCTGAATAGTTCTATATCCATCTTAGGTTTATTGGTTTCTTTGAAATTACTCGTATTGAAGATAAATAAATAAAAACATTTCGTTTTCAAACTGCATTTCTTTAAAGATTCTGGCATTCCAAATGACAGCATTACCGGGTATCAGTATTCTAACTCGTAAAAACATCATCATCATTCCCCTGCTCTTATCCCAATCTATTTGGGGTCGGCCGATTATGTATCTCTTTTCTATACTTCTCTATTAGTCGCCATCTTGGTAGTCACCCCCTTTCTAGCCATAAAATCTTTCACACGGTCCATCCATCGTTTCTTTGGTCTTTCCCTACTCTTATAGTCTTCAACATTCATACTCATCACATGCCCATACTAATACACCAAATAAACCATACAAAAAAAAAATTAATACCTAGGCAATGTGTGTGAATTTTAAAGCTCTGATCTGTATCTTCCTCAGATAGCGATCATTAGGTATAAGATAAATAAGCTTGTACATCATATTTTTTTCAATAGTATTTGTCACTGTCCTTTATATTTTCCACTACAAAAAAATCAATCGATCTGCCTAGCCTTTTCCCAACTATGTTGGGGACGGCTTGCAGTCTACCCAGATGCAGCTGAATACCAGTATTTTACATGGAGCGACTGCCTATCTGACCTCCACTACCCAGTTATTGGGTAATATTGGTTGTCAGACTTTCGGGCTTCTGACGACCCGTAACGGCTGCCAAAGATCCTCGAATGACAGCTGGGATCAACGGCTTAACGTGCTTTCCGAGGCACGGAGGAGTCTCGGTATGTGAAAGTCACCCATCTACGGACCAACCCCGGCAAGCGTAGCTTAACCTGATGGATCGACCCGTGCGGCTGTTGTTACTTAGCCACGAGCTCCTCAATTTTCCACTACAATTTTCTTTTTATCCAAGGCTTTGTCAACAAACAAGTGGCGAGTCTCGTAGCAATATTGCTACGGGCTACGGCGTAGCAGCGGCGTAGCAATGCGCTACGAGATTTCTGATAAAAACATTAATCTTTATATTATTACTTTTTAGTTTGTAAGAAACACATTGTTGTGGGATTTCTGGGTAAGAATGAAGTAGTTTACTGTTTCTTGTGTGTTGTCTAACAAAGATAACATCATTAGCCGATGTAGTCGTTAATTTGCTGAAAAAGTACCAGTCTTCGCTGGTCTAATGGCATCAAAATATTTAGTTACATATTTGGTTTTATAAAATAAATAGTTTATGTGTTTACAGCACCCATAATAAACTTAATAAACATATCGTTTCTTTAACAGTTTATTTTATGTAAAATGGTAGCCTAATTATTACACAATCAGTTCTAACAGAAAGAAAGGGTTTTGTAAAACATTTTTAAACATCTGTCCATTTTTAAAGAAAAATGTTTTACAAAAAACTTTTACTAACTTTCTTCGAGCAGGAGTCCATGAAACATTATTTAGAGTATTTCACTTCGATGCTAACTGGCTAGTAGCGCCACGTAACTGAGTTTGGAAGCATTAATTTAATTCCTACTATTCCGGCCATCCATCGAGTGCATCTGTTCCGCTCATGGTTGCTATTTATCTCTCTACTAGGGCTGTCTCACATTTTTTTTTTACATTTGATTTTTTTTTTGTTTCTGGACTTCATCGTTGTATTTTTACACAGAAAGCATTCGATTAAGGAGGAAGCGTCAGGGTAGCCCGCGAAATTCAAATTTTCTTACGTTTTCTGCAATTTGCAAGTCAATATTAAGTTGTACGTTAAATAAAGTATGATTTTCGGCCGTAACAAATATGTTTTTAATACAACTCCTTAAGTTAGTAAAATCCTAAAATGTCAAGATTTCATGAAATAGTATTTTTTTGGGATTACCTGGTCTAAAAGAGTTGTATTGATCACTCTAATGATTCTAATTATGTAAATAGATACTTTTTACTACCGCAAATTATAATTTGATCAACGTACAATATAATACCGACTTGTAAATTGCAAAAAACGTAAGAAAATTTGAATTTCGCGGGCTACCCTGACGCTTCCCCCTTAAACAATATAACATTTTGAGTGAAATACGTAGGTATTAGAAAAATAACAAATATAATAGAATATCGCCCCGGTATTCTTCAAAGGATTAGGTAGAGGTGTACCATACTACTGGTGAGTTTTTGCGCCACTTTTTCTTCCCAGCTAAAGCACTAGGAAGTGGTGAAGGGTGGGCGTTCTGGGAAACTGGCTTATGTTATTTTAACGTCCAAAAAGTGCTGATTTTTAGCCTAATTTTCAATAAATGACTTTTGGGTTGTACACCCATATTTTTCCAGTTAAAATAAGAAAAAAAAAACAATAAAATTATGAAGTCCTTTAATTCACATTGGCATCGAAGAGCTACAATTGTAAATGTACACAAAAATGAGTAGGTAAATAATAACAGCCGCACGGGTCGATAGATAAGGTTAAGCTACATTTACCGCCGCTGGTCCGTGTATGGGTGGATCTTAACATACCATGACCTCTCCGTGCTTCGGAAAGCACGTCAGGCCATTGGCCCCGGCTGACATTTGTGAATCTTTGAGAGTCGTTACGGATCGTCAGAAGCCCGAAAGTCTGACAACCAGACTAAGTCTGACAACCAAGGGGTATCTTTTTACCCAGTAACAAGGTTATGGAGGTCAGAAAGGCAGTCGTTCCATGTAAAATACTAGTATTCAACTGCATCCGGTTAGACTGGAAGCCGACCCCAACATAGTTGGGAAAAGGCGAGGCAGGTTATGATGCATAATCAGCCTATAGGGTTCCTACTGCTGGGACAAATCCTCCTCTCTGTGAGAGGGAGTGGGCCGTAATCCACCACGCGGGCCCAGCGCAGGTTGGTAGATGTCATATTTCTTCGAAGTTTTGGTTTCTTCACGATGTTTCCCTTCACCGTTTTGAGAGCAGTGATGATGAAATTATTTACAAAAAGTAAAGCGCCTGCTCACGACCAACAACTCGTAAATCGAGGCTGTTAACACTGGGCTACCAGCGACAGTGTAAGGATGCTGATGAGTAGGTAAGTAATACAGCTTACTTTGAAAAATATTAATGACAAAATAAAATACATATGAAATATTTATTAATATATACATTAAATAATCAACGAAGAAAAATATAACAAAAATAAAGATAACAACATAAAGATAATTTATTTATTATAACATGCGTTAACACACAATTTATTTTTTTTGCATGCATATTTTTTCAAACTACATTAGTAAAGTTTATGGAAATTACATTTTATCAGTAACATAATTTTTAAACATGTCATAAGTATCCGCCAAGAAGTAATTTATATTATAGTAACACTTGTCTGCTAATAAATTTCGGATCTTATTTTTAAATACATTTGTGGGTAGAGCTTTAAGTGACTGTGGTATTTTATTGTATAATCTAGGGGCCTTATAGAAGAAGCTTTTCCCCATAGCAGCAGTTTTTGTCGAGTGCAAGCAGAGTTGGTTATTGTCACGTCTGTTACACGGAAAGGTGTCAGATAAACGTGAAAACAGTTGGGGGTTACATTTTACGAACAACACAGTTTCAAAAATATACATAGACGGTAGAGTTAATAATTTGTATTTTTTAAATAATGGTCTGCAGCTTTCTGTCGAATCAAACATAGCCCGAATATCTCTTTTGTGTTTTAAACGCGACGACGCCATAGCGCAGCAGCGATGCTACAGATCCATGATATACCGTTACCAAGGCATCTGTGTTCAATTCAGGGGCCAGTTTGTACAGGACATACGTGGCCGAGCTCAGCTTTTTACTAAGGCTTTCAATGTGTGCTTTCCAATTCAATTTGGCATCTATCATCACACCAAGAAATGTTGTATCTTCAACTTTATTTAATACTGTGCCATTGTACAGAGCTTTCAGTCTATACCTGTTGACTAAAATGCATTATCATAGTGTTATTTAAGTTAATTTTAAGATTATTCCTATTAAGCCATAATATTACTGATGTCAAAGCTTTATCATAAACGTTCTTATTATTACATGTTATAGTCATTGTGCTGTCGTCTGCAAAGAGGGTCATGGTATAAACAATAGATTTCGGCATGTCATTAATATACTTATAAATAGAAGAGATCCAAGTACGCTGCCTTGTGGGCCACCGTATATAGGCGTTCTTTCGCCAGATATTTCCTTTCTTTTTGTGTTAATATTTATTTTAGCTATGTATTTCCGTGTACTGTTTTCTGTTAGTTAGGTACGACTGTATAAGATTAAGTATATTTCCCCTAATGCCATATGCCTCTAGTTTCTGAAGTAGAATGTTATGATGCACATAGTCAAAAGCTTGCGTAAATAGAGCAAACCGGGATTCTCCTGTCCATATTTAACGTTACCTTATGCAAGAAGACATAGATTGCCATATTAGTTGTCCTATTTTTTCTAAATCCTTTTTGCACATCGACTAAAATGTGCTTTTACGACCCCAAACTATTCAGGAGCCACTCAACCATCATTATCGCTCATAATTCGAATACTCTGCAGTAACAACATAATTAAACGTTTTACCCACCCGGGCATCAAACCCGGAACCTGGCCGCGCTAACTAATTTCCAATGTTGCGGCTTCTACCGGATGCAACTCCGGTCAGTCAGAGTCGTTATCTCTCTAGGAATAGGGTTGGTACGAACTTCATTTGTTTTAATGCTGCAGTTTCTTGAATTTTGCGCTGAAAAAAAATTAAATTATAGAGGTAAGACGAACAGGGTGTAAAGTTCACTCATCCTCTTTGAAAAGAGAGGATCCTCCGAACAGACGGATTTTGTGTATGGTAGGCCCACTGCCCGACAATCGAGGTCGGTATGTTGTATGCCAGTTGCAGGGTAAAATCTGCTTGCGAGACACAGGATTTGTGTAACGTCAGGTCTTCGATGCGTAGGTCGCTTGTGGTGTTGTAGATTCCGCCACAAAATAATGAGTTATGAGAGAGATAACGTGTCTGTACAACTCATGCATCATGTTCCTGCTTTTTTATTTATTTATTCATAAAGCCTTAACGAATATTTACAAACCGCACTAACCCACAGTCTCCCCAGTCCCGTCCAGTTTTCCCTCATGTTTCTTTGGTTCCCCGAAAACTTACGGGACAAAAAAAAACCGGCTAGGTGTGTGTCGGACCACGCACAATGAAGGATTCCCTATAGTTGGGATGAATTTATCCCAAAAACAAACTCAACATTGTAGTTGTAAAATATGTTCACCTATACATCGTTATACGTCTCTGTCAATTCTCCAACGGCAAATGTAAATTTGTAATCACAACGAAAAATGTGCTAATACTAAAAATTGGAAAAATTCTGACTTTTCCTTTATTTGTGCTGTGAGACCTTGCTTCTTGGCATATTTCATGATTCTAGGTCAACGGGAAGTAGGTACCCTAAAAGTTTTGCTTTATTTGCGAGTATTAAAATAAAAAATAAAAATAAGTTTATTGATACAAAATACCTTTGTATACAAAATCAGTACATTTCATTTAGGTACATTGGAATTTTGGGAAAAGGCTGCACAAATAGTGAAAAGCCCCGCCTCCTAAACTAGGGGAACCCTGTGACCTAGGAGTCAGTGTTCTACTGTAACTTCGTGTACAAAGAAACCTTTATGTATGCGTGTTAATAAACCCATAATGACCTGATGTAACTATGAATATGAATGTGTTGGTAAGTATGTGTGTAAAGGGGGATGGCTGTGTGAGTGGGATGGGGTGTGGTATGGTGTGCTGTGGTGTGGAGTGGAGTGGTGTGATGTATGAGAGGGGGTGTTTTGTGGGGGTATGTGTAGTCGTGTAAGGTGTGTTCGTGTGATGATGCATGTTTTTTTGTATCCGTTTTTGTAGAACAATAGTGATTATTAAGTGCCTAAATTATTTTAGAGATAAGGTCTTCTGCACGAGAATAGTCCTGATTATACAGCCAGATTTGTAATTTGGTTTTGAGTTCATGTTTATTTAAATTATTTATTTGTATAAGTTTGTTGACCCTTCTGTAAATGAGTGAGCTTATTACATAAAGCTGACGGCTAGCAAAAGCTGTTTTGTGAGAGACAGATGGGCATGCAGATTTGGCTTTACGAGCGGGTTTAAATGTCGCTTAGATTTCCGTATATTTTTACTGCGTTGACTTAGAAGCTAATTTTTTTTAGAGCTCCAATGGACCTTAGACCTACGTATTGATATTAATTTCAACTTGATACCTCCACGCATTCCTGAGCAAAAGGGTCTTGACAGACAGACAGACAACGAAGTGATCCTATAACGATTCCGTGTTTTCCTTTTGAGGTACGAAACCCTAAAAGTCAAGCAAGCTGCAAGATCATAAGTTTCTTAATCATCAACAATATGTTCAACATGTATGTAGTCATTGAATTATGCTTGATCCAGCATTTTTTTTTTTCATAAAAAATCGTGTAAAACGTGAAAAACTTGTCAATTAATTATTCATTAAAATTCGTCAGCGTTTTTTACATAATAAGCTAAAAGCATTTGAAACACAAAATAAAACATTTAAAAAAATCCACAGACAGGACATCCAATACAGAACGCTTGTGAATAGTTTGCATTTAAAAATCTCTTTCAAGTGCATCCATCCAACATTTTTGCTTTTGACAACCCTATACCAGACTAGAGTAGCCAGTTATTTGTAATACATAGTTGGCTCGTAAATCCAAGTTTATCGCTCAACTTCTTTTTTTATTATCACCATCTGGGGAATAAGGGTGGTCACGAATGAGTTTAATGCTTTTTTACAAACTATAAATTTAGAGGAGATTTTATTACTTTTTGATGAGTTTCGATAGGTTTTGCAAACATCTAATCGAAGGGGCTGATCACTTTAGCGCGCCTTGTTCATCATACACGCATAACCATGTATCATTTCTTGCTTCATCATACACGCATAACCATGTATCATTTCTCTTTTTTATTTTATCTTTATCTTTATATAAATAATAATTCTGTTTTCTACCATTAATTGTTAAAACTATTCCAAACTACTGAAAATGGCTCTAAGTTGCTACGGAGAATCACTGACTCCTAAGTCACAGGAACTTACACCTAGTTTAGGAGTCAGAGTATTTAATAACTGACCCTTGTAATTAAGCCTTTTATGTGTTACTTTTGTTGTATATTGTTAAGAGCTTTAGGTGAAATAAAGAATTTATTTATATTATTATTTATTGTTTTCAAGTTTTCCATCGACGTTTTTAGTTGATGTAAGGATCATAGCACTTGGCGGTCTGTTAAATTTTATGCCTCATTGTTTTGTTTAGCTTCATAATTTTGCCGTGAAAACGTCTTTTCGCTCGCTGTACTGATGGTAGGTTCAATATTTCTAACCGACAAAAACATGTAACCACTAATAACAATGAAAATTTTAATGCTAGAGTAATGGTTGAGCATTCAAAAGATAGATACATAAGACAGTCCCCCAATACGCCCGCCCTTCACCACTTCCTAGTGCTTTAGCTGGGGAGAAGAAGTGGCGCAACAAACTCCCCAGCAGCACAGCTGTCTGGTCAGTTATAAAAAAAAATATTGAAAAACACATACGACACACAAATATATATATGTGTGTGTATGCAGCCCTGCGCAAAATAATTTTGGTATTACGCAACAAAACATGAAATTAAATTAAATTCATTGCCATAAGTCAGCTAGCATACGCCAATATACCAAAAAGAAACAAAAATGAAAACAATACTCAAGCAGAAATAAAAATACAAAACTAAAAACGTAAACAGAACTTTATAACTAAATAAAAGCCTCCAGGCATAAAGGGCGTACCCAGTTACATATAGCCACATATATATAGCAGTAATTCGAAGACACAAATGATAAACTAGGACCATCGAAGTAAAGTAACATTACTAATAACAATAACAAAACCAAGGTCAGCAAGACGACCAGTCACCACAAGCAGCACCGGAGGACTAGCAAGGAGGCAACCCGACCCCCGATGCTACCGTAAGCAGTGACATCTAAGGGAGCATGACGAACTTACTGCCGGTTCCTCAGGCAAGAATAATATGATCAATTGTTGAGGTCGCTAGCTAACCACATATAGCAATACCACTCATAAAAGACATTGTAATGAGTAGATTGTGTCAATGATAAATAAAAATAAAATAAGTTGTCTTTTACATACAAATAAATAATTATATGAACTCATATAACCTGTCAGGAAGTAAGCTAATTCTGGAGAAGGAACATAAACATTGACTTGAGTTAATCACAACGACCAGATTCTTATCGCTTAAGTAGTAGGTAGTTGATAGAATAGAATACATATGAACAAAGGTTAGATTTTACTTTAGCTTTAAACGCATTGTAGGGCAAATCTAGCAAAGATGAGGATAGCTTGTTATAAAATGCCAAGAAATGAGTTATGAACCTTATGAAGCCGGTGAAATGGAGCACGTAATTTGTCCTTATTTCTGGTGATGACATTGTGGATATCACTGTTTTTAGTGTATAAATGTGTATTTTGTCTAATATACGTATATAAGATGTTGGCAAAGATGAATTGTGATGCCACCGTGAGAATACCAATACTTTAAAAAAAATCTCTTTAAAAAGAACAAATATATTTTGAACTAGCCTTTGCCCGTGGCTTCACTCGCGTAGTTGTCGGAAAAAAACACTTAACACACCACTAAAGTTTCTATAATAATATAATTCAATTATGATTCGAAAGACACGTGGCGCCATCTATTATCATAAGAACGTTATTGTTGCTTTCCTCAGGAACAGTTCTTTTTTTCGGGATGAAAGATACCCTTTGTCTGTACACGTGACAACGTATATGCAAAATTTCGGGATGATCGGTTCAGTGGTTTAGGCGTGAAAATGTAACTAACAAACAAACTTATTTTCGCATTTATAGAAGTTAGGATGTCCGCGGCTTTGCCCCAGAGCAGAATACCGTAGGACATAACGCTATGAAAATAACTAAAATAAACTAACCGAGCTGTATCAACGTCAGTGTATTGTCTTACTTTCCTGACGGCGTAGGTGGCTGAACTGAGCCTTCCCGCTAGACTTGGAATATGTGGGCCCCACTGAAGTTTGGCATCCACGGTTATGCCCAGAAAATCTGCTGAGTCTACAGTTTTAAGCACCTCTTTATCTAAGACGATGTTCGGTTCGAGATTTCTAACATTCGGTAAGGCAAACTTTATACATTTCGTTTTCTTAGCATTGAGAACTAAATTATTTGTCGTAAACCAATCTGTAACCATTGAGAGTGCACTGTTTACGTCGTCAAAATCTTGTCTATTCCTGTCTACTTTAAAAATAAGAGAGATGTCAGCTGCAAACAGTACAACGTCACAGATACCCTTTAAAAAGAATGACAAGTCATTGATATACACTAAGAATAAGAACGGACCCAGTTGAGGCACACCTAACTGAACTGGCAACCCGGAAGATTTCACACCATTAACATTTACACATTGAAACCTATTTTGCAAATATGAATTTATTACTTTAGGAGCTTCGTTTTTGACACCGTAATGATTTAGTTTACGCAAAAGCGTGTCATGGTGCACGCAATCGAAGGCTTTGGAGAGATCAGAGAAAACTCCAATAGCATTTTGCGAATTCTCCCATGCGTTAAATATGTTTTTAGGCAGAGCAACACCAGCATCTGTAGTCGAACGACTTTTTGTAAAGCCATATTGTTCGTCATGAAGGAGGCTATTTAAATTAAAATGTCTTAGCAACTGCTTGAGTATTAATTTTTCAAATATTTTGCGAATAGCAGGTAAAATAGAAATAGGCTTAAAATTGCCAACGTTATTTTTATTACCTGATTTAAATAATGGTATGACTTTACTACTTTTCATGAGGTCAGGAAAAGGTCCTACATCAACACATTTATTAAAATTAACAGGTAAATAGGGGGTTACGAGTTATATTACTTAGTAGTTTAATGGAGATGCCCCAGTAATCACCAGTGTTTTTAGACTTAAGTGTGTTAAAAGCATTAACTACAACACGAGGTGTTACGTGCTCGAAACTAAATAAGCGACTACATTTGGGCACACTACTATGCAAAGGTTTTCAGCTTTAGACGGGAATGAATTTAAGGAGCGAGTCGTAGTTACAGGTATGTTGGCAAAAAAATCATTGAATGCCTCAGCTACGTCAACTGCATTAAGTAATTTGTCGTCGACCATAATCTCAAGTTGTGTTTCTTGTTTAACCGACTTAATAATAATTTTCCAAGTGTCCAAATATCAATTCGTATAGCGCAAAACCTGTTTAGCTAGATCAGTTATTCTGGTGTCTTTGACAAGAATTGACAAAGCACTACCAGGACCTTAAGAGAAATAAAACAGACAAGAAAAACAGAAATATTCGCCAAAATAGGGTTAAAAAGTAATACGAGTATATACAGTTAACAATAGCAAAATAATGTAAGATGTCGTCTCATTCAGTCGTAAATCTGCTCAGAACTGAAAAATGTCATAATTGATGAAAGCTTATTTTATAAGGAATGCAATGAGCCTACTAAGTATGTAGTATGTAGTCAAGTACAATAGCTCCAGCATTACAGGAAACCGTAGTAAAAATTAATTTAAATCTGTTTTCACGAAAACTAATGGCGCGGGATCGAACTGCGCCTACAATTTTTTTTTTTGTTTTTTTTTTTATGTAGGATAACTGGTCTTGAACTATCTCAATGCTGGGGAAACCCTCTCTTAGTAAACTCTCTTATAAAACTTTATCACTGACTTTTGGCGATTTCAAACCATTACAATCCCAAACACGTGCCAACCAAAAATGTTACCCAAAAAAAGATTTAATAATACCATTACAAACCCTTTAAAAATGCTCGTTACCAACATTATAAAATTAGGTTTCCGACAGCGGGCAGAAAATAGCCTGTGTTTAACGGAACCCAGTTGAATAATTAAAAGTGGTTAACGGGCGAGGGTTGGTTCATGCGTCGTTTACTCGCAGGGTTAGGACGGGACCACATTAGTGAAAAATGCGTGGGAATTTGAAACGCATTGCGTGAAATGTGAGCTTAGTTTAAGAAAGGGTAGGTTCGAGATTACAGGATTTGAAAAGGCTGCAACAGCCCAATTTTCAGCACACAGCAATTTGTTTTCTCTATCACTCACACGGGACCAAATTTTTAAGAAATTTAAATGAAAATATGCTTTTTTGAAAAATTTAATTAATTGGAGAACTAATAAATAATATTAATTTAATAGATAATTATTTAAAAAAAGAAAACACATTCATATTGTGTTATCTAATAAACTCAGCTCAATAAGTATTATGATCTGTTTTTGAGAAGAGTTAAATAAATGCCACAATAAATATTTGTTTTAATAATATTATTACTTATTACTATTTAATTAATATTATTTATTACTAGTCCGCCAATTGATTACGTTTTTCATAAAAGCATCTTTTCATTTATCATTCTTAAAAAATAGTCCCGTGTGAGCGAGAGAGGTGAGAAAATACGACAGCCTTCTTTCCCTCGAATGCTAGTATACCTAGGAATACCTAGATTCATGTCGATGTGTGCTCGAAAATCAACCAATCGATGAACCCCATAGGTTCACAACAACTGTAAACCCGCGGTCGCCATTGGATGATGGTTTTTTTACGTTTATATGTATACTAGCTTTTGCCCACGGCCGCGTGGTTGTTGGAAATTATCCCACAGAAACGCACTACCGGGATCAAAAGTATCCTATGTCCTAATCCAGGCCATAGTCTACCCATGTGCCAAATTTCATCCAAATCAATTCAGCGGTTTTAGCGTGAAAGCGTAACAAACAAACAAACTCACTTTTGCATTTATAGTATTATGAAAAACCGGTCTATCGACACTCTAGACTCACAAAATGTATTACGTACGTATATATAAAAAGAAACTCTTAACACACTACTATAGTTTCTAATATATAATAATTTATATTGATCATGATTCGAAAGACACTTGGCGCATCTATTATGATAAGAACGTTATTGTTGTTTTCCTCGGGAACAGTAAATTTTTTTCGGGATGTAAGGTACTCTATGTCCGTTTCTGTATACGTGACAACATAATATATATAAGTATACAAAATTTACTCTCAAAACGTATTAGGTACTTAATTTTTTTTTTTTAACTCAACACATTACTAAAAAAATTATTATAATATAATTCAAACATGATTCGAAAGACACGTGGCGCCATCTACTAGTCATAAGAACGTTATTGTTGTTTTCCTCGGGAACAGTACTTTTTCGGGACGTAAGGTACCCTATGTCCGTTTCTGTACACCTGACAACCTGGTTTAGGCGTGGTAGGTAACAAACAAACAAACTTTCTTTCGCATTTATAATATAAGGATAGTAAGGATGATATACGTTTATATACATAATATGTAAAAATCCTTTATCTAATATTATTAGATAAAGGATTTTCCTTATGGACCTAAGCGGTGCCATGCGACAGTCCAGAGGTTAAGTCTAAGGCTTCGTTCACGACCTCGAGCAATGTGACTTGCGTCAGGCGAAGCGCGCGCTTCTCTCGTTTCCATTTTTAGTGGACCAAGGTTCTCAACTGTCATCTTGAGATTAAAGAGGGCTCATTTAAAAGGTCAAATCTTCAATGTCGGTGAACGAGAAAATAATGTAAAGGGAATGTTACAAATAACACTCTACGTAGTAAATAATTAATTTACTTGTGAGGACAACGTTATTGTTATGAATAATTTGGTCAAACGATTTCCAAATAGAAAGAAAAATATTTTATTTGGAACACGCACAGGAAATACAAACAGGTAAAAAAGGATAATATAAAACTAACAATATTAATATTTTTAAAAATACAAAATTAACAAATTTATAAAGACCAGTGCGAAGCCAAAAAGGCTCCTATCTCAGCATAAAGATTCGTTATTAAAAAAAAAAAATAACGCAGTGCTGGTATTCTGAAAGGGCTCAAGTGAAGCCACGGACATCTATAAATCCGTAACGAAATAAAATAAAAATATAAGAAAATAAAATACATACAATAGAAAACCTATAATAAAAAATTAAAAAATATATTACAATGGTCGACTCACGCCCGACACGTTACCAAACCAACAACGTGGAACCATATTCAAGGGATAGTTTATTTAAGTCCGGCTCGAAGGACCATGTAGAAAGTAGTGTTCTTTAGGTAATTCATTACAGGTGATTCGGGTTCCATTTTTGAGTTGGAGGTAAAATTATCATTCTGTGGGTTCCAATAGAGACGCAATGATTTGGTAGAATTGTTCTGCTATTGCTCTCTCTAAATCAGCTAGTCCGTCAGTTGTATCTGATATGTCGCTCCGCAAGTCGCATCGGGGTGACTCGGGGCATGCTCTAAACAATTTATTTCATTTGTTTTCTCCGCAGATTGTGTAGTTCATAGTCACGGAATGAAGCGACTCGGATATTAAGCGACTCGGATTTCAGCAGTACATAATAAATATATCCGCTTTAATGACCTATGACAGTGAGCCACAGACGTTGCTTGTTATTGACATAGTCAGTAAACATACCAAGAATCTACACCCCAATAAAAGGTAGAAATGAACAGTAGGTACTTCATTTCTGCCTTACCTTACCTTTCATTTTGTATCCGGAACGAATAGTAGCAAAACAAGTCAAACGTATCGTGTACGATGTGACGAACTGTTATAACGAAAGTGTTATATAAAACACACAGACGCATATATTTTGTTTGTGTTTTTTTTCTTTATACGTCACGTTTAGGTCATTAAAAATATTATATATCTTTATTATCTTTATCTTGTTTAAAGCAAGTTTCTAATCTCACACATAATTTATTATAAGAGCCTAATTTCCCAAGCCTTTCCTTGAAAAAACTTATACAATGTCCTTGAAAACCACTTCGAAATTCATGTAAAAAAGCTTTCTAAATTGCACCCCACCGTTTCTCAAAAAAGCCTTATTTGACGACTGCAAAACCACTGATGGGGCTAACATCTATATTATATTTCCTTAGACATATACGTAGATGGCGCCACTCCAAAGGAAATACGTTCAATTGATTGAGATAAATCAATCAGGGTGAATCTTTCCCTTTTTCGTCCCCTATTCCGTTTTGTTTCGCGTATTTGTTTCGGCTTTCATCCTTCTTGCGTTGTCAGAAACAATGGGAACATCCTATCTTATTGACAGCTGTCGGGATGGTTTAATATGGCGTTTGTTTGGAGCTAAATGGTTTTGTGCGTTTTTGTTTTTAGGGGAAAATAGAATGGTAAAATTTTGTCAATAACAGTGGCACCATTGTTATGTGATTTTTCAGATAGAACGTGAAGACGTTTGATTGTGCCCATCAGTTGACAATTGTTGAGAATATGGATTTGAATATTACTACGTCTCCTTGACAGCAATTTTATTAATTTTATTCATTTTTAGGGTTCCGTACCTCAATAGGAAAAAATGGAAACCTTATAGGATCACTCGTCTGTCTGTCTGTCCGTCTGTCACAGCCAATTTGCTCCGAATCTAATGGACCGATTAATTTGAAATTTAGTACACGTATGTATTTCTGTGACCCAAACAGGGATGTGTAACGAAAATACTAAATGAATTTTGAATATGGGGGTCCATTTTGGCGGGCAAATAAGAAAATTAAAAAAAAAGTTTTGCAAACTGTACCGTGTGACATATCAAATGAAAGAGCTTAGTGTGAGTCTCAAATATAGTTTTTTTATAATTTTAAAATACATTGTTTTAAAGTTATTTAAAAAAATAAACGAAACTCAATTATCTCAGACTGGCACTTAATACGCTTTTTTATGGCACAACCAAGTCATAAGACCTACCTTATGACTTAAAAAATAAGCATTATCATTATTTTTATGCCTATCCTAACTATTTTAATATTATTAATGCGAAAGTAAGTTTGTTTGTTACATTTTTACGCCTAAACCACTTAACTGATCATCCTGAAATATTGCATATACGTTGTCAGGTGTACAGAAACGGACATAGGGTAACTTTCATCCCGAAAAAAAAACCAAGCAACCGAGAAAAACCACAATAACTTTCCTATGATGGCGCCACGTGTCTTTCGAATCATGATTGAATTATATTGTTATACAAACTTTAGTATTGTCATAATTTCTTTTTCATTTTTTTAGTTAAGTACCTAACACATTTTGTGAGTCCAGTGTCGACAGACCGGTTTTTCATCCTTCTAACTTATATTATATTACAGACAAGCAGAGTACAACCCGAACTGATCGTCAAATTCTAAATTAACGCGAGCGAAGCCGCAGCCAAAAGCTAGTTCCTAATAATTAAGAATACGCATAACATCCCTTTTTCTTAGTTCATAGGTATTATTGAGGCAACTTACATCTATACACCGTAAGGATTACTCTTGCTTGCAGCGCTAGGCTGCTATAGTAACGCTTGCTAGCAGATGTGGTCGTCGTGTTTTTGAATTTGTTTTCAAATTGGTCAGATGTAAGTTTCCTCGATAGTACATCATCATTCTCCTGCCCTTGTCCCAATTTATTTGGGGTCGGCGCAACATGTCTTTTTCTTCCATACTTCTCTATTAGTCGTCATCTCGGTAGTCACTCCCTTTCTGGCCATATCATCTTTCACACAGTCCACCCATCGTTTCTTTGGTCTTCCCTTACTCGTATAGCCCTCCACGTTCATACTCAACACTTTCCTGACGACATTTTCCTCATTCCTCCGCATCACATGCCCATACCATGACAACCGATTTCCACACAACTTTTCAGTCACCGGTGTCACTTTCAGACTTCCTCTTACATACTCATTTCTTATTCTATCCATTCGCGTAATACCACACATCCCTCTTAGCATTCTCATCTCGGCTGCATGCAATTGCCTTTCATTCATTCTTTTTATGGCCCAACATTCTGATCCATACAAGATAGCAGGTCTAACCATTGTTTTATAAATCTTCCCCTTGAGTTTAAGGGTAATGCGGGAGTCGCAGATTGTTCCCATGACCTGCCGCCATTTCATCCATCCAGTGTTAATTCTGTGCTTAACAGTCCGGTCTACTTCGCCATCGCTTTGCACAAGTGAACCTAGATACCGGAAGTCGGAGCAGACCGGGAGAAGCGCGCCATCAAGCGCTATGGCTCCAGCACTGGAGAGACCGCCGAAATCGCAGAACATATATTCAGTCTTGGTTCTGCTGATTTTCAAGCCGACATTCTCCAGTTTCCGTTGCCATTTCTCCAATCTGCTCTGGATCTCAGGTCCATCTTCACCGACAAGAACGATGTCGTCGGCAAATGGCATGCACCAGGGTGCCTCTTCCTGTATGTCCGCTGTCAGAGCGTCCATAATTAACAGGAAGATGTAAGGACTTAAAGCTGACCCCTGGTGCAAGCCTACCGCCACACTGAACTCGTCGGTGTTGCCAGCAGCCGACCGGACTCCTCGATAGTACATATGTACACTTATACGAGTATAAGTAATTTACAATAATGTTACTAAACTCCTCACAGAGATATTGTTTAATTGAATCATCTTAAACTGCCCGTAACGCAACTCCTAAACTCTTAACTTGCCAAAAAGCCTTCAAAGTAATATAAGCCTACAACGCAATTTGACCACGACTCAGAACTTGTGACCACAACGGTTGGTCTTGTACCAAAGGGAGAACCCAAACTAATCCCTTTTGACATCTCTACAAATATTTGAGGTTCGAAGTAAATGGTAACTATATGACGCATAAAGACAATCCTAATTATATTATTGGATGAGTCAGTAATCCCCCACTGCGACAGATTGGTTGACAGGCCATATGGCGTGGTTGGTTAAGATACCACCTATCATGTCTCAGGTCGTGGGTTCGATTTCCATCCAGGACAAACATTTGTGTGCATGAACATGTCTGTTTGTCCTGAGTCTGGGTGTAATTATCTATATAAGTAAGTATTGACAAAAAAAAAGTAGTGTATGTAGTATATCAGTTATTTGGTTTTCATTGTACAAGCTCTGCTTAGTTTGGGATCAGATGACCGTGTGGGAATAATGTCCCAGGTTATTATTATATTATAAATTTGGGTTCTTGCCGTTCATTTGCTCTAAACAAGTACTACTAACAACTAACTACCCACCTAATGTTTTCTTTTTTTTTTTTGCTTTAGTATACCCCGGAGGCATCATATCCCACCGTATTCAAATGAACACAATATATTAAAAATGGCTGCACGACGGACACTACATGTAACCGTTTTAATGTTCCGTATCATTAAAACACACAAACCGGAATAGCTCTTTAATAAAATTAGCTGGAGGCTCGAGCACTACAGCTACTCTCTTCGTTCCACGTCCAACTCGATCACGATGCCTCGACATAGGACCACTGCCTTCAGAATGTGTTTCAAGTATGCCGCTTCTCGCTGCTGGAATGATATACTACCTCCCATAGGATCCCTGAAAGCAAAACAAAATTTTAGGTTACATCTGAAAAAAAAGCTAGTAGAAAAACAAAAGTATGAGCAGCAAATAACTCACATAGGGTTGAACATCTATGGGCAAGGTATATCAACATCCAAGTGGCTCGAGACAGCATCATGGTGATGCGTCTCGTCATCCTCCCTTATGCCGATAGCGACGTATAGTTACTTATACATAAGTAGTATATACTAAACACCTCACGTTTGATCAAGCGACTGAGACGCAAGCGCAAGCCAAGTTTATTATTATTATTATTATTTGATATTTCTCGGGACCCTGGGGTCCCGGCCCTTTGGAAGGCGAACGAGGAGCCGAAGCCAACTCGCAGAGGCCCCTTAGATAATTTTAAATGATGAGGAGGCACCAACCGACGATTATCCCTGTATGCACTATGCAAGTGCACCCAAGGACAACCCCCGGTTGGTGCAGGACTATTGTTGTACGTGGAAACAAAACATGTTGGGCTATGGGTTTGGGGGGCTAAAGTGGATTGGGTAACTTGAACTATGGAAGAACTATGTCCCCTGCCTGACCAATGTTATATATTATACACGGATAAAATGGCAGGGGGTGACTTACACACTCAATAATGGGACCCGGAGACGGCCGCTAGCACATAGTGACGTAGCGACAAGGAGGCAACACTTCCTGAGGTGCTTGAGGAGTGGAGAGGTATTCCACGGCTATCAGGACAATCCCGGAAGTACGGTCAAGATCCCTCGGACAAGATTTCTCTCGGGAGATAGGGTCCATGGGGTCGCTACTGCCCATCAGCTTGCCACATGCTGCCCTGCGGGTTTTTGTATCTCTCTTGGTCTGGCTCCTCATCCTAGACCCGTTCCGGCAAACTCTACCGGCACAGACCTAAAGTTTGGAGCACGCAAGCCCCAACACGACGTCAACGTAGAGATACAGCGGTGGGGTTGTTATTATTACATATTATTATACATGTTTAATCTGCTATTATTATATATATTATATAGTATTCAAAGTGAAATAAACAATTCGCAATTTCTTATTTCCCGGGAAATTATTGGGATTTAGAAATTGCGAATTATTAGTAGCTTTTGCCAGCGGCTTCGCCCGCGCGGATGTTGGAAATTATCTCACGGGAACTGTACATTTTCCGGGATAAAAGTATCCTATGTGCTATTCCAGACTATAATCTATCTCTGTACTAAATTTCATCCAGATTCGTTCAGCCGTTCTGGCGTGATTGAGTAACAAACATCCAAACATCTTCACAAACTATCACATTTATAATATTAATAGCTTTTGCCAGCGGCTTCGCCCGCGCGGATGTTGGAAATTATCTCACGGAAACCGTACATTTTTCCGGAATAAAAAGTATCCTATGTGCTATTCCAGACTATAATCTATCTCTGTACTAAATTTCATCCAGATTCGTTCAGCCGTTCTGGCGTGATTGAGTAACAAACATCCAAACATCTTCACAAACTATCACATTTATAATATTAGTTATTTATTTCAAACAGAAACTAGATTATAATATGTACAAGCTAAAACTAAAAGATATGTATATTATGTACAAGTATATAAAAATCATAAACATAAAAAGGTGAAAGCTCATAGGGCATCAAAAAATTCGTCCGCATCGCTGTCAATGGAAAAAGTGCCCAAAAGGCTGGCAGCATTGCCACGTTGGATAGCAATGCTGATTCTTTGGGCTAAAAATAGGCCAGCCCTCTGGTCCCGTGAAGAGTCGACCAACCGCTTGGCGATGGCCCGAAATACTAGATGAGCACTCGGACCCCAAGGCCCTAGAGTTTCAACCCCAAACGGCTCAAACATATAGCTCCCAACAAGGTTGCTATATTTGCGCCGTTTGAGGTTTCCTGCTCCTGCAGCAGCCGCCCCAGCACAACCCGCCGTGCTAAGAAGATGGGATGGCGCGAGGGTGTCGACACAGGTTGCATCCCACACCAAAGGCCTACCCAACTTCCAAGGCATTATGGTCATTCCGTCTGGCCTCTTCCCATCGTCGCGCGCCAAGCCATTGGGTTCTAAAACTGCTGGCACCCCGGCGGTGACAAGAGCCCGACGGAATATTAGTAAGATTTTATTATAAATATTTAATTTGTTACGAATGTATACAAAGTACAATAATTCTGACCAATTGGTTAAGGTTAGGTTAGAACTGTGCGAACTGAGCGAGCGATACTTCCAAGGATGTTAACTAAGTGGCTAAATAAACTAACAGATATTGATTGATTGTATATATTATAATATATTTTTTTAAGTGAACAGACAGCTGTGCTGCTGGGGAGTTTGTTGCGCCACTTCTTCTCCCCAGCTAAAGCAGGCAAGGAAGTGGTGAAGGGGGTGCGTTTTGGGGGATTGTCTTAGTAATTTTGACGCTCGAAAAGTGCTGATTCTCAGCCTAGTTTGAATAAATGACTTTTGATTTTGCTTTTGAGATACTTCAAACTAAGTAATGTTGAGCATAAATTATTGCTGACAATCGACTTTTTGGTGTGAAAAATCGCTGTTACCGACATCGCGCAATGTAGGTAACGCACGCAAATTATTGTGCTTACCGAGTGCATACAACGGTACAGCCGGTAAATTCTGGAAAAATCTCACCGTGATAACTTAAGGCGAAGTGAGCTTAAAGTGAGCTGTGAATCATGCTGATACTACTGACGACTCACTCCACGCTCACTTCACACAAGTTTTCACGGTGAGATGGTTACAGAATCGCACGGCTGGGATCGTGGTGGTTTTTAAACATAAATTATAACATTTAAAACTTACTTTCGTAAAACACGTGAAAACAAGTTGGACCTTAGATCTTCAATATATCCATTATGTGTCTTTTTGCAGCAGTAACTTATACTGAACTTAAACGTAAAACTGGCAGTACTAGTCTACTTATGCCACCACAATCACTACGTAATTACTCAGCCAAGACTAATTAGTGCTTTGCGATCAACAGAGCGCGATCTTATCAGATACATTATAATTATAACAGCTGCGATATGTGTACAGACGCCAGCAGATCAAGCTACCCGAAACTGTCAAATTTTCCCAATCAACCTTGAACCTAATGATGTAGCGATAAAGTTGAAAATCTATTAAAAAAATTTGACAGATTGTAGTAGCTTGATGTGCTGGCGTCATGATCAAAGAAGTATGAATCTTGAAACATACACGTAAAATAAATCCTAAACAGATTCTTAAAAAAAAAACTTAATTTATACAAGGTTTAATTAAATCAACAGGACTTCACAGACTTGAGTGATGGGTCAAAATTATCCATCACATTTGTGAAGTTACTGCCATATAAAAAATATATATCATCATTATCTGCCTAGCCAACTTGTAATATTGGGATCGGCTTCCAGTCTAACCGGATGCAGCTGAATACCAGTATTTTACATGGAGTGACTGCCTATCTGACCTCCACAACCTAGTTATTGGGTAACAGTATAATCTTTGGTAAGACTAGTTGTCAGACTTTCGGGCTTCTGACGACCCGTAACAACTGTCAAAGATCCACGAATGAAAGCCGGGACCAACGGCTTAAGGTACTTTGCGAGACACGTGTAAAGATGGTCACCCATTCATTGACCGACCTCGGCAAGCGAAGATTAACCTGACCGATCGACCAGTGCGGCGGTCATCACTTAACCACGAGCCCCTTCCACATAAAAAATATAATCAAATAAAAATAAAAACTATTTTCAAAGAGACATTTTACTTACCTACTGTGATTTTGTCGTATTGCCTCCCATGTGCTTCAAGCGATATTACCTCCCTGCATTTTCCCGATTTGATTTCTCTATGGAGTCTCTCAGCCTCTTTTGCTCTACTGAGCCGATGTGTTCGTCCGTGACACGGCTCTCGCTTACTGGCTCTAAAAATACTCTTTTTTTATAAAAATAAATGTGTTTATATAGACTAGCTTTTTTCCTGAAATAGCCGTTTAGCCCATGGAATTGGTACATTTTGCCTTGCATTGATTGAGGTTGTTCCGGTGTTTTTTTAGTGTTGTATGTCATGAGAAGTGGTTATGGCAATTCCAAGATTTCCAATTAAAAAGCTCTCCATACGAGTATTATTGTTAAATATGTATGTACTTGAAAAACCATACAATTTTCGGTATTTTTCAGATTTTCTAAATTTTTACTTATGCTACGGCAAAAGTTACTATGGGCATCTTAAAGTAGACTAAGTTTGCAACAAAATGAGATTAATTTGGTCTCAGCAGATCAAACTTTTTCTACGATACAGCTGTTCAAATGTTTGTAAAAATTTCAAAAGAAGGAAATTTTAGAGATTTTGTTATGTTTTCGTCAATGTTGATCACTAATTATGGCAAAAGTACTGTAGAAAAAGTTAAATTACACTAAATTTGCAACAAAACGAGACATATTTGGTCTATGTAGACCTGATAGTTCCTGAGATAGAGCTGTTTAAAGTTTGTAAACTGAAGTACGCGTTAATGAAATAAGTAATATAACTTAAAAAACTTGTTATTACTCGTTATTTTTTGTACATCTATGATGAACCAGGCTGGTTCTCTAAATCCACAGCACACCTTCTGGGGGCAGCCTGGTTCAGTAGAATTTCTTCATCGACCTGCTCAAGCAGTTCGAAATCGTCATCTAATGGTGGGTCACAGATGCATGGTTCATCAATGTCGTCACACATCAGGTTTTGTATATTCTCGCAAGATTTGCCACTGCAGTGGTTGCCAATAGTCGAGCACTTAAGTACTGCTTTCGTAGTGTAGTATGGAGTTTTATTTTAAGAGCGGTAATTTTCACCAGAACAATATTTTGATAGTCAAAACGTTGTCAAAACGTGATGATGATAATAATACCTCAAAAAAGATTGAACCTTATTTTATAACGCCTACATATTTCCTAAAGGGATAAACTCTAGCCGGAAAAATTTTGCAACGTAGTAGTTAGGTGTCTACGCTGATAGAGGCAATTTCCAACATTGGACTACGATATTCCCTAACAGAAAACTTTGCCTTATCTAAACAAGGGGTCTGTGCTTATGACACGATAGAAGTGAAAACTTACGACTGGACAAGAGTATACGCGATCCAGCGTCACCGACCGAGTGGAGCGTGACGATTCAGTTTCATTCACTGTTCAGAAGGAGCGCAAAGTCTTCACTTCAAAAATAACTCCAACTATCAAACGGTAATTAAAATAATATCATCCAATGTTTATTTACATTTAAATACAGCTCCACAATCCTCTTCCGATTCCCTCCATAATTGAATTGAGCCCGTTAATATTTCCACGTATTTGAACGTACTGCCTTCCAATTCAATGGGAATCAATTGGAATCAATTGAAAATACCCGTTTCGTAATGAAATTCATGTTCATGTATTGTATTGTGAGCTTTTTGGAGATCAAACGGTGCTCCTGATTCAGACATATTAATTTAGGTTTCAGAGTCCAATCCTTTTTGTCTCTAGTTCATAGAGGTTTTTAAGATTATGAAATTAGTTCTCCTAATACATTGAGTTCAATGTGAACCAGAGCAGGCGTCGCGGACAAAATATCGCTGCCCTATTTCAGTAGTAAGATATTTTGATGAGAGTTTGTTGTGTTTTGTTGAGTTGATATGAGTTAAGCTAATTCAATTCACTTGTTAGTTTTTTTAAATGTGGTTGATTTATTAAAATGATAATTTAGTTTAATGCTTGTGGAAGTTATTTATATTTCAATATGAATAAAATATATATTTTTTTATAATAGTTTTAAGGCTTTTAATAGTAAGATAACCTCATGTAGAACTCAGATTTTTTTAAAGATATCTTACTATTGAACTAGGGCAGCGATATGTGTCCCACGGATGGCAAATGTGGAAACCGCAGCGTTTGCGCGGTTGGTAGGTTCTCATGGAGTAATCCGTACTCGCAGATGCGACACAGTCTGCTTAGTCTGCTTACTTGATACCTAACACAGGGACAATTAAAATGAGTATTTTTAACTGCAGAACATTATTCTAATTTCCATTGTGTTATCATAAAAATATCATAAACTAAACCGGCCAACTGCGTGTAGGAAGGATGAAGGGCTCCGTAGTTGGTATGAATTTATCGCTAAAACAAACTTAACATTGTGGTTAAAAAAAATGTTATCCCGTACATCGATATACGTCACGGTCAATTCCCCAAATGCAAATGTAAGTTTGTAATCGCAAAAAAAAATTGTTTTTCGTTTATTTGTGCACCGAGGACCTTGCTTCTTGCCAAATTTCATTATTCTAGGTCAACGGGAAGTACCTTAGAGGTTTTGATTTATTTGCGAGTATCAAAATGTGTCGCATAAATGGCCGTATTTTTTATTGCGTTGACTTAGTAGCTTGATTTTTTTAGAGATGCAAGGGTCCATAGATCTACGTATTCGATTTTTCCACGCATTCCTGTCAAAAAGAGTCTTGACAGGCTGACAGACTGAAAGACAGACAGATAGACAGATGGACAACGAAGTTTTCCTAAAAGGGGTTCCTTTTTTCCTTTTGAGGTACGGAACCCTATAAAACGTATCAAATCAAACATATTTTATTCACAATAACTTGGACACAAACAATGTGTTTATACAATTAAACAATATTATAATTATAATAATTCCAACCTCTTAATATCCCACTGCAAGGCAAAGGCAGATAAAAAAAAGTCAGCTGCTCCCTACAATTATGTTCGCATAACTTGTCAAAATGTAAGGAACAGCAGATTTTTTTTTCGTGATTTCAGGTTTGGTCCCATAGTAAAAGTTGTTTGATATCATGAGTACAATCAGGTGTTTAAGTATCGGTCACTAATTACCACTCACCCTATTTAAGAATATTACAAAAAAAAATGTCATACGAGTAACATTACAAAAATCAATCAATCAATCAGCCTTGCCTTTTCCCAACTATGTTAGGGTCGGTTTTTATTATTATTTTTTTTTTGTGATGGGTTTGCTCTTGACTTTAGTCTAGGTCAGAGGTGACAGAGACAAAGTCAACGATGGAGTGAGCTTACCCAGAAGAAGCCTGTTCACTCTCACTTTGAAGAGATTAAAATTAGAGTTGTATACGTTCGGAAACACAGACGCAGGTAGTGAGTTCCACTCTTTTGCTGTGCGCATTATAAAAGACATTCCAGCCTAGCTGGAAGCCTAGCCTAACTGGATGCTGGATGGAGCGACTGCCTATCTGACCTCCACAACCCAGTAACTGGGTCAGTCAATACCCCTTGGTAAGGCTTCTGACGACCCATAACGACTGTCAAAGATCCACGAATGACTTTACAAAACAGGTTATTTACAAAGGCGAGCCCCAGAATTGGGTTCTCTAACAGCAAACCTCGGTGCGATAGAGAGATTTGTAAATGAGGACCATTGACCTGTATAGGTCCAATCACTGAAACAAGAATAAGTTCAATACTTCCCCATGCGGCCTTTGGCCATTTTGTTACCGGAAAACAAGTACTGAATCTTAACTACGTCCTAATTAATATTATAAATGCGAAAGTAAGTTTGTTTGTTTGTTTGTTTCCTTTTCACGCCTAAACCACCTAACCGATCATCCTGAAATTTTGCATATACGTTGTCAGGTGTACAGAAACGGACATAGGGTACCTTTCGTCTCGAAAAAAAATACTGTTCCCGATGAAAACAACAATAACTTTGTTATGATAATAGATGTCGCCACGTGTCTTTTGAATCATGATTAAATTATATTATTATAGTAACTTTAATAGTGTGTTAAGTTTTTTTACCTAATACATTTTGTAAGTCTGGTGTCGATAGATCGGTTTTTCATCTTCCTAACTATCCTAACAAATATTATAAATGCGAAAGTGTTTGTTTGTTGACTACGCATTCACGCTAAAACGGCTGAACGGATTGGGATGAAATTTGGCACTTAGGTAGATTATGAGTTGGAGAAGGACATAGGCTACTATTCATCCTGGATGGCAGACAAAGTCGCGGGCAACAGCAAGTCTTAACTAATATTATAAATCCAAAGTAAGTTTGTTTGTTTGTTTGTTTGTTACCTTTTCACGCCTAAACCACTGAACCAATCATCTTGAAATTTTGCATATACGTTGTTAAGTGTACAGAAACGGACATAGGGAACCTTTCATCAGTACTGTTACCCAAGGAAAACAACCATAACGTTTTTATGATAACATAGATGGCGCCACGTGTCTTTCGAATCATGATAGAATTATATTAGTATAGAAACTTTTTGCGTAACCGGCTGAACGGATTTGGATGAAATTTGGCACCTTGAAATTAGACTATGACCTGGAGTAGGACATAAAGTACTATTTATCCTGGATCGCAGACGAAGTCGCGGGCAACAGCTAGTATTTAGATAAACAAAAGTACTACTCGTATTTAACGAACATCTATACATTTAGCCGGTTGTTCAAAACACGTTGTTACACAACCAAAGCGTAAACTAATTCAATATGCACTAACTTCTGAGAGAGAACAGCCTCAGGAAATGTACGCGGTGTGTACATAAGTACATTGTATAGCATGGTTTATATCGAGGGTTCACGGGCTATTTGTATTAAGCGACATTTTTGGAACTGTAACAGCGGATCATTTCAAAGTTGCATTATTCGGAAAATAGAACATTGTAACAAAAAAGAATCAATATTTTTTAAGAAAAAGTGGCCTATTAATAGTTTTTTTTTTACGTTTTTCACTTTTTAATGCAGGTAGATTATAACTCAATATGATTAAAACTCAATATCAGCCAAGATGTCGCTTAATACAAATAGCCCGTGAGCCCTCGAAAACCATATTACGGTTTTTAGGGCGGCTGGAGATAAAGGGAGTTTGGGAGAATTTTTTATGCCATAACGGAGCTGTGTTTCAGTGTATATGCCTGCGGCTAACTTTTTTCTTACTGGATTTGCCTTATCGTCACTGTGGTTTTCTTATTGTCACCTAAGGTTAGGAATAGATGTTGGAAAACTTAGCCACAGTACATCGTTATCATCATAATCAACCTATAATGTTCCCACTCTACCCTGCCAATCCACTGTAACTTTTGAAAACCACATGTGAGATTTGTGATGATTAATTGCTTTAAACAGTGTTTTATAGCTTGCCTTATCTTGCAAAATATACATTGAAATAAAAAAATATATGGTCAGGGATACTAAACAGACTTAAGAGGGGCCAACCCGTCATACTTTTCATACAAACGCTCGTACGTGATTATAGCGTTTTAACACATCTTTCTACAAAAAATTGATCTAATAGGTATTTTGTGTACTGTATCTAGGTTTCTATCAAAGCGAAAAATAAAAATTTGGAGTAACAAATTTTGTTCGCAACGGAATCATGATGGCGTTAATAGTTCATAATACGGCCCCAGTTTTCAGATTTAAGTATTTCTGACAATATGATTTAGATTGTCTTGATAGCTGTGGAATTGGTTTTAGGTTGTTCTAGGGTTGCTCACTTGTGGCTACGTCACTATGTGCTAGCGACAATTTTCGGGGGCCCATTATTGAGTGTGCAAGTCACCCCCTATAAAAATTTATCGGGCAGGGGACATAGTCATTCCATACTCCTCCGAGGAGCTCGTGGCTAAGTAATAACAGCCGCACGGGTCGATCCATCAGGTTAAGCTACGCTTGCCGGGGTTGGTCTGTGGATGGGTGACCATCTTTTCATACCGAGATTCCTCCGTGCCTCGGAAAGCACGTTAAGCCGTTGGTCCCGGCTGTCATTCGAGGATCTTTGACAGTCGTTACGGGTCGTCAGAAGCCCGAAAGTCTGACAACCAGTCTTACCAAGGGGTATCGTATTACCCAGTAACTGGGTTGTGGAGGTCAGATAGGCAGTCGCTCCATGTAAAATACTGGTATTCAGCTGCATCCGGTTAGACTGGAAGCCGACCCCAACATAGTTGGGAAAAGGCTAGGCAGATGATGATTCCTAAGCAATCCATTATAGCCACCCAAACCCATCTTTTGTTTCCACGTTCTGCAAGTCCTGCACCAACCGGGGATAGTCCTTGGGTACACTTGCATAGTGCATAATCCGACAAATACTTTCAATATTTTAGCTACAAACAGTGAATTCAACTACATGTAATGGAAAAAAAACTACATAAAAGTCAAATGACTAGGAACCCATATTTGTCGAAGCAATATTGAGAAAGCAAAGTTCTTGTTTGTGAAGGATTGACGCCAAAACTTATACGAAAAATGTTTGTTTTCTACATTGTCAATATTATTCAGAATTTGTTGGTTTATTTTTGGGTTCTGAGATTGGATTAGATGCCATAAAATCTGTCTGACCCTGTGTTAAGAATTCACACTTAGTGCCAAATCTCAATTATGGTTTTCGTGATTAAATGATTTTATTTCTGTAAGTAGGTTTGTACAAACACTTCTAGAAGTCAATAATGTTTTTTTTTTTAACTAGATGAGGTCGGCGTTTCCTATCTGACTACTCTGAGAAGAAAGGCTGAAACAAACTCAGAGGTCACAGTCTCTTATAAAGTCCAGACATAATATTGGTCAGATCATGTGAAGACCATGTAGATTGGTGTCTGAAATGGTCTTTTGAGGAAAGAACCACACAGATTGAGAGGACCTGTCCAGTCAGTGCACGCATTTGTCAGTATTCGTTTGTTTTGAAAGTAACGCCATCATAGTATTCCCCATTCGTTTTATTTTTAATTTAATGCATCATAATGTAAGTCGTTAATACGAGATATTCGTTTTCTTTCTTTGTAATATACCTATCATCGTTGTCATAATATTTCAGCCTATAGACGTCACTACCCTAAGCGTAATGGGGCTCCCATTAAAAGAGCCTACACTCGTGACGAGACATGTAGACCGGCGCACTCAGGGCATACAGCCCTCCAATCAACTGAGCTGACAAACTAATATTTTTACATTCACTCTTCGAGAGAATGTCTTCTCTCGTGCCAGTAAAATTATGGGAAAAGCCAAATGCCCCAGATTTGCATACAAGGACATAAAGACACGTGAAATAGAAAATAAAGCGCCATCTTGAAAGCAGGCACCAGTTAAAAACTAACAACGCGGCAACGGCTCAATAAATTGCCACTAATGCTTAATGTTCCATAAAATATGTTTATGGGACATTGCGCCGTTTGGTGCGGATACCGACATCTTTTTATATTCCGTATAATCTCATATGTAATGCTCTTTTGTTTTGAATAGTGATTTACCCGCGAAAATATAAAAATTTGACGTGTATGAAGGCTTTATAGCTTTACTAGAGACCCGCTTCTGCTTCGCACGGTTTTCACGACTTGAGATAACATCGATATTTCTTTGTTCTATAATAGTAATACTAATTTATTTCGAAACTTCAGCATACGTTATATCAATGAGGTCTCGACCCCTGAACTAGGACATCCTGTATGACAGGGGTTGAAGTTTCTCCAGTTACATGGATTAGTTACTATACTTTTTAAATAAAATAGGTTTAAAAAATGGCAAATACATAATTAACAAAGAAAATATAGTTTTAGATTAGAGATATGTGATGGGTATGTGGATGTAGGTGTATGAGTGTGTTTAGTCCGAGTCTGTCCAATAGGTTAGATTACTGATAACGATTTCCGTATCATCATAGCTTATAGCATTCAAGTCAAAGTAAGATTTCCTTTTTTATGAGAAAATTGTTCACGTCTCTAATTATTTTGAACTGGCTTTTGCTGTAAAGGCTTGCTTTGTCTATGTCACCTCTTACCTAGACTAAAGTCAAGAGCAAACCCATCATAAATTAAAAAAAAAGGCGTGGCGCTATACTGGTACAGAGCTAGTCTATTTAAGTTAATGTATTATAAATATGTATTATAATGTATTATTATATTACTAATGTATTATACACATGAACCTTCCGAAATAAAGTCTCTAAATTATTGTGAAAACCGCATCAAAATCCGTTGCGTAGTTTAGAAGAACAAGCGGTCACACAGACAGACACAAACAGTGACTTTAATTTATAATATCTATATTTATGAATACTAATATTATAAATTCGAAAGAAACTCTGTCTGTATGTTACTTTTTCACGCCTAAACCGCTGAACGGATTTCGATAAAATTTGGCAAGGAGATAAATGGCATCCCGGGGACGGACATAGGCTACAAATCCTACAGGGGATAGCATGTATCAGCGTTTTTGTAAAATCAGAGGGGGGTAAAATAGGTGATGATTTTAAAATTCACATGTAGGTAATATTGAAACGTTTATGTAGGTACCTACTTCTTTTTTCTGAGATTTAAAAGGACTGGAAATATTGTCATAGTCCGTATCTTGAGGTAAAATTTAGTCTTTGTTTCATTAAAAGCGGGGCCTCATGGCTAAGTAATAACAGTCGCAAGGGTCGATCAATCAGGTTAAGCTACGCTTGCCGCGGCTGGTCTGTGGATGGGAGACCGTCTTTACATACCGAGACCCCTCCGTACCTCGGAAAGCACGTTAAGCTGTTGGTCCCGGCTGTCTTTCGTGGATCTTTGACAGTCGTTACGGGTCGTCAGAAGCCCGATGGTCTGACAATCAGTCTTACCAAGGGGTATCGTGTTACCCAGTAACTGGGTTGTGAAGGTCAGATAGGCAGTCGCTCCATGTAAAATACTGGTATTCAGCTGCATCCAGTTAGACTTGAAGCTGACCCCAACATAGTTGGGAAAAGACTAGGCATATGATGTTTAATTAAAAGCGGGCCACTTGCACTCGGTAATTACAATTTAAAGTCACAAAATAACTTGGCTGACACGTATACATACAGTTGCGTGGTCAAATGCGGCGCTTGAGTATTTCAAATTGATGTAATAAAGTAATTAATATTATTTTTAAGTAAGACATTAAGAATCATAAAATCCTGACATTTTTTTTTTTAATTTTACATAACATTGTGCAAAAAATCGTGAGCGGTGAAGGTGTTTTTTTTTTGGATGCCCCGCTGGGAGTTACTGAGAAACTTTTCTTTTAAATCTGATTTTTACTCAAATCTGAAAAGATAAAGGAGTTGCTGTTGCAGTCGTCTCCTCTGGAATATCTGCCACGTTGCTAAATGATGACTGAACAGCCATTAAATGAGGAAGTGCTAGATTGTAAAAATTACTGTAAACAGCGAGCAGGGACGAAAGTTTCAGCAATGTAAACTATTGATTTAGAATAAATGTACGGGTGTCCTACAAAAATGTAATCGAAGCACTAAATCGAACTGTCAAAGATATCAAGAACAACGAAAGTATCACGGAATATATTGAATTATGGTGGTACTGCCAGACTACGATTTTAGACAGTCTCTGGGGATAATTTGTGATCTCAACGCGGGCGAAGTCGCGGGCTAAAACTAGTAAGATATATGCGTAGGTAATCTATAGCTGCTAGCTTTCTTTCTTGCTTTCTATTTCAATAGGATTTTTATGGTTTAAGGGCCGGTTTTTTGATCCGTAGTTAACCCAACCAATGGTTGAGTTTTGGCTAAATGTGACTGGCTAAACAATCAATCAATCAATCTGCCTAGCCTTATCCCAACTATGTTGGGGTCGGCTTCCAGTCTAACCGGATGCAGCGGAGTACCAGTACTTTACATGGAGCGACTGCCTATCTGACCTTCACAACCCAGTTATTGGGTAATACGATACCCCTTGGTAAGACTGGTTGTCAGACTTTCGGGCTTCTGACGACCCGTAACGACTGTTAAAGATCCACGAATGTTAGCCGGGACCAACGGCTTGACGTGCTTTCCGAGGCATGGAGGAGTCTCGGTATGTAAAGTTGGTCACCCATCTACGGACCAACCCCGGCAAGCGTAGCTTAACCTGAAGGATCCACCCATGCGGCTGTTATTGCTTAGCCACGAGCTCCTCTGTGACAGGCTAATATGAATGAGTATACATGAATGGATTCATTTCAACTAAACCATTTAAAAAAATAGTAATGGCATTTTGGTAAAAACATTTGGCCAAAAATCAACCATTAGTTACTATGTTTAACCATTAGTAGAGTTAACTACCGGTCAAAAAACCGGCCCTGAGCATCGTGGGTTGCATTTTCTTACATTTCTCCAACCTTTTCTATTAAAGCGAAAGCTCCAGGGTAACCCGCGAAATACAAATTGTCTTACGATTTTTGCAATTCGCAAGTCAGTATTAGGGCCGTTTTTTTTGATCTGTGGTTAACTCAACCAAGGGTTAAACATTTAATTTAATATATACCTAGTCTTGCCATAAATACTGTCACGAAGAATTATTTTTTTTTTTATTGCAAGTAATATTTATTACTTTTACAGTGTGTTAGTTTAATACATAAATATAAAACAATTTAAAATATAAAAAGCTTATTCGAAGTGGTCTCCATTGGCTGCAATACAGTCCTTTAAACGTTGAGGCCAGTTATCAATAGAAGCACGCACTCTTTCCATGGGAAAATTCTTCACTGCCAATCGTATGGATTGTTTTAGGGACTCCAAATTATCATGGCGTTTAGAGCAAGCCGTTATCTCTAAAACTGACCATAAATCATAATGCAGCGGATTAAGATCGGAAGATCGGGACTAGACGACGGCCAGTCTTCAGCTCTGATGAAGTCCGAAACGTTCACTTCCAACCAAGACTGCGTGGACCGAGCTTTATGAACCGGCGCCGAGTCTTGTTGGAAGGACCATACTTGGTTATTGAACATGGTGTTTTTAAGGGGCTTAACTACCTTCTCAAGAATGGTATCTTGATATACTTGTGCCGATGTTTTGATACCTACCTTTTTCACAAAAATATGGCTCAGTCACTCCTTCATAGCTAACACCCCACGAAACCATCACTGAAGTCGGATAATGCCCACGTTGCACTCTGTCGACTAATTGGGAAGCTTCCTTAGAGCTTTGAGCATAAGTACGGTCATTTTGTTTGTTAAAATGATCTGTGTTCTGGGTGCTATCTTCATCTCCCGAGATAAAATCTTTCGCTTTCGGGCATGATTTCTTCGAATTCTTTCCCTTACTGCTTTGACCACCTTTTTCGTACGAACACTACGTGGACGTCCAGATCTTTTTTTTGTCACAAACAGAGGAGGTCTCATTGTACCTATTAATAGCCCGGTACACAAACAATTGACTAATACCAAGCGTATGGAGAGTTTTAAAAATTGCATTTGGCTCCATACCAGCTTTGTGTAATGCAATCACAGCGATTCGGTTCTCTTTATCACCCCACCCCACTCCATTTTAATATCGCAAAATATTGTAAAATGTATTGGCGCCAAAATTAATTAAAACTCAAAGAACAATCGTATAAAAATGACAGATTCCAAATTCAAATGTAATATCTTTCTTATTTTTAATTGTAACAGTATTTATGGCCAGTCTGTGTATTTAATAACATTAAACAACTAATCGTTGAATTTTGGCTAAATGTGTTTGCCAAAATACCTTTGGTTACTATTTTTTTACATGAATGGGTTAACATGAATACATTAATGTTAACTCAGTCATGTTTATCCTTTCACATTTAGCCCAAACTCAACCATTAGTTACCATGTTTAACCATTGGTTGAGTTAACTACGGATCAAAAAGCCGGTCCATAGCGATGTCCCAATTACTAGTGAATAGATTTTAGTGAAATTCTGCAAGGAAAATATTTTGTACGACTAAATAAATTTTGATTGTGACTCGAGTGATTCTTTGTTGGTTCCATTACCACTTATTAAAGACATGGCCGTTTCTGATTATGACGGGCATTTACAGTTATATTGATAAAGCCACTCTTACGTCATCTTGAAAGGAAGAAACAAGAAAAAGTATTTATTAGGATTCGCACAGGAAGTTAAATTACACAAACAACACATAAATATTATGACACAAACAGAAAAATAAAACAAATGGTCCTGTACGCCAAAAGATTATCTCTCTGAAATCTTAGGATGGAGCTGCGACATCCTAACTAGTTCTAACTAATAGGTATTATAAATGCGAAAATGAGTCTGTTTACCAGGGGGGCTGAAAAGTTTTGAGCCAAAGTACCTTCAAGTATCATTATTGTCTCGCGCTGCATATTACTAATTTGGGAATACCCTCTTTACTATAAATACAGAGTTTCATGTCATTAGCATCATTACGCTTTTAGTAATTAATCCGTAAACATCATCATGTCTCAGTCATCCGCGGCTCATCCCTAGGCTTAAAACTTTTCAGCCCCCCGGTACTCTTAAGAGCGCTATTGTTGATCAGACTTCTATAGGGCTTAAAAAACTTAGCGTACCGGGGGGATGAAAAGTGTCAGCCTAGAGTTGGGCCGCAGATAACTGAGACATTTTGATGTTTACGGATTAATTACTAAAAGCGTAATGATGGTAATCATAAAGAGGGTATTTGTAAATTATAATATGCAGCGCAAGACAACAATGATAGTTGAAGGCTCAAAACTTTTCAGCCCCCCAGCCCCCCTGGTATTTATTTGTTTATTTTGCTTTCACGCTAAAACGGCTGAATGGATTTGGATGAAGTTTGGCACATGGATATTACATGACCTGATGTGTTAGGACATAAGATACTTTTTATCACGGTAGTAAGTTCCCGTGGGATAATTTTCGAAGTCCGCGCGGGCGATGCCGCGTTTAAAAACTAGTTTAAAAATAAATGTCTCATCAAATTTTGTTAAAAAATATTTTTTCATACCCTATATACCATTTTACTGATGTCACAAACCTACATGATCAGACGAACACGACCACTAATGAAAATGCGTATGTCTAGTTCATTCCCTTGCAAAATGTTACCAACCCAATCTTGTTCACTAGTTCAGCATTACGCTGGAGAGGTGCCAGAATTTACTCCTATTTGTAGGGACATGTCGCCGACCAAGTGACTTTGGTGTTCAAAGACCTTTTTGCTTGGCAGCATGAACTTTATTTGAAGTTTATACTTTTGTATAAGTGCTGTGAGAAAATAAAAGGCTACCCACTCCATATTCGCGGGTGTTGTTTATGATAGAAGGGTGGGCGCGAAGTGTCTAGAGAAAATTAAGGGGAAGCGTCAGGGTAGCCCGCGAAATTCAAATTTTCTTACTTTTTTTTGCAATTTGCAAGTCAGTATTAGATTGAATGTTGATTAAAGTATGATTCGCGACCGTCACAAATACGTATAAACAGAATTATTATAATTAAAATCAGTAATATGACTCCTTAAGTTAGTATAATCCTAAATGTCAAGATTTCATGAAAAAGTCATTCATTAGGATTACCTGGTCTTAAAGAGTGGTATTGATGACTTTGGTGATTACATGTTACGGTCGCGAATCATATTTTTATCATTATACAACCTAAATCAATCGGTTTTAAATATTTTTTAAATAAAAATGGAGAAGATTACTCGGAACAAAAGCAACTCGTCGGATATGTGGTGTGCTCGCCGTTGGCGTTCGGAAACCAGAGATTACTATAGTAGTAGCAAGCTATTGGAAACAAGTGAAGTTCCAGACTGACAGCTGTCAAATCTCGTTCCGACGTATCTTTCAACAGATGGCGCGATAATCAAAGCGACCACTTATCGGACTCCGGGCTGCTACTGAGAAATAATGGATAAACGGAATTACCCGGAACGGAACGGCCCGATTTGACGATCGCCTGCATATATCAATCAATCTGCCTAGCCTTTTCCCAACTATGTTGTGGTCGGTTTTATATACGTATCGGGTTGGCTAATAAGTAATTAGCGTTTTAGTTTATAATTTCTAGAATTTTCGGAAAGGTTCGAGAACGTTCTGTAGCAGAGGGTATATAAAGAGCGAGTCGCGCTCATGCGCGTTATTGATAGTTTGGCTGTTAGTGCGTTAAAGTTCACAAAGAAATGAGTGATATTAAAACCCACGTACGACATTGTTTAGTATATGAGTTTCAACCTGGGCATTCTGCTGCAGAAGCTACACGTAATATATGTCAAAGGATAGCTCACGATGCAGTCTCCGAAGCAACAGCAAAGCGCTGGTTCCAACGGTTCCGCAATAACGATTTTTCCTTAACCGATCAACCAAGGTCTGGGCGGCCCGTGGAAATAGATATCGATAAATTAAAACTATTATCCAAGAAGATCCTCGAAGAACTACACGTGATTTGGCGGTTCAGCTCGAGTGCTCTCACGGCACCATAGAAAATCATTTACATGGTTTGGGAAAGACTTACAAATATAGTGTTTGGGTACCCCATCAATTAAGTAAAGATCAGCTGACCTACCGAACTGAGATTTGTGTACAACTTTTATCTTTCCGCCGCACATTTAATTGGTTAGATCATCTTGTCACTGGAGATGAAAAGTGGGTTCTCTATGTTAATCACACATGCAAGCGCCAGTGCTAGCAATGGAATTGTGGAGAGACGGGTGATATATTTATATATGGATGGGCTCTTTTAACGACGTCGGCGCCAGGCTCCTTCAAGTTATTCCAAAAGTATCGAATGAAAATGTATACAAATGGATCAGAAATGTATCTGTGGATGCCAATTTGTAGTGCCAACAAATATACTGCTTTTATTAGATTATTTAAATACCCGAAATTAAAAAAAATCCAGATGGTAATTTTGTAACCTTTTAGGTAAGGTTTTTTCAATTTCAATTATAATAATATTGTTAAAACAATAATTGTTGGAAAAAATGATGAAATGTAAAGGTTCAAACTTTCCAAATACAGATGAATATTATCATTACAACTTAAACGGGATATTTACAATGTATATTAATGGATTTGAGTTTCCGATATTTCGGCACTGTTGCAAGTGCCATGATCACGGATGAGTTTATCCGTGATCATGGCACTTGCAACGTTTTAAGTTGTAATGATAATGTTAGTGACCCTGTCGGTTTAAAAACAGATTCAAGAGATGTCAGTTCAGAAACAGAGTCAAGAGCAAACCCATCTCAAAAATTTTGAGATGGGTTTGCTCTTTACTATAGTCTAGGTCAGAGGTGACCGAGACAGAGTCGACGATGGAGTAAGCTTACCCAGAACAAGCCTGTCCACTCTAACTTCAATAATAAAATAAACAAGAAAATTAATAAATAATAAAATTATTAATAATGAAATCCTAACTGATATTATAAATGTGAAAGTAAGTTTGTTTGTTTGTTTGTTTCCCTTTCACCTTTTCACGCCTAAACCACTGAACCGATCATCCTAAAATTTTGCATATACGTTGTCATGTGTACAGAAACGGACATAGGGTACCTTCCATCCCGAAAAAAGTACTGTTCCCGAGGAAAACAACAATAACGTTCTTATGATAATAGATGGCGCCACGTGTCATTCGAATCATGATTGAATAATATTATTATAGAAACTCAATCAATCTGCCTAGCCTTTTCCCAACTATGTTGGGGTCGGCTTCCAGTCTAACCGGATGCAGCTGAATACCGGTATTTTACATGGAGCCACTGCTTATCTGACCTCCACAACCCACTTACTGGGTAATACGATACCCCTTGGTAAGACTGGTTGTCAGACTTTCGGACTTCTGACGACCCGTAACGACTGTCAAAGATCCACAAATGACAGCCGGGACCAACGGCTTAACGTGCTTTCCGAGGCACGGAGGAGTCTCGGTATGAAAAGATGGTCACCCATCTACAGACCAACCCCGGCAAGCGTAGCTTAACCTGATGGACCGACCCATACGGCTGTTATTACTTAGCCACGAGCTCCTATAGAAACTATAATAGTGTATTAAGAGTTTATTTTTTATTTAAGTACCAAATCGTCGCTTAAGTTCTAACACCGCGGAAGTCAAATTTTTAGCAAAATTCGTTTTGTATGTCATTCGATAGGGAATAATATTCCCTATCGAATGACACGATATTTTGACTTCCGCTGTGTTAGAACTTAAGCGACGAAATACATTTTGTAAGTAAACAAATTAATTAATATTGATTATTATTAATTGTATTACGGATTTTTGTATTATGGTTTGTTAACCCTACAGATACTTTTAGAACACATTTTAGTTCCTTTCTAATCAAGACATACAAATACACTATGCACAAGAAGTAACTAACCTACATACTACGACCTCTTCTAAATGGATATTCACGCTCACAAAACTTGCAACTCGAAGTTCAATTTAAATGGATCCCCTAGTTTTGAATGGCGACGAGTGTTTGAGCTGGCTTGTTTGAGTTGTCAGCTGCCCGCATGTGATCGGTACTGATATCAACTGTGATTGTCTAAAACTGTCGTGTGATATGAGAGTTTGAATATAGGTTTCAATAGTGTGACTGTGAAGATTGGATTTTTGACTGCTAAGGCATTGCACAAACTAAAACTTGTACTATGGAAACCAGATAACTGATATACTACATACACTACTTTTTTTTTTGTAAATACTTACTTATATAGATAATTACACCCAGACTCAGGACAAACAGACATGTTCATGCACACAAATGTTTGTCCTGGATGGGAATCGAACCCACGACCTGCGGCATGATATGGTGGTATCTTAACCAACCACGCCAACTGGCCCTAAGACAAATCAATCTGCCTAGCCTTTTCCCTACTATGTTGGGGTCGGCTTCCAGTATAACCAGATGCAGCTGAATACCAGTATTTTACATGGAGCCACTGCCTATCTGACCTCCACAACCCAGTAACTGAGTACTATGATACCCCTTGGTAAGACTGGACTTTCAGGCGTCTGACAACCCGTAACGACTGTCAAAGATCCACGAATGACAGCCGGGGACAAGGTTTAACGTGCTTTCCGAGGCACGGAGGAGTCTCGATATGTAAAGATAGTCACCCATCCAAGGGCCAACCCCGGCATCGTAGCTTAATCTGATGGATCGACCTGTGCGGCCGTTATTACTTAGCCACAATGAGGTAAACTATATATTTAATCATTTGTAATCTGGTGTAAATATATTAGTCCTATTCCTGAAATAAAAATGATTTAATTTGATTTTTGAATACGATACCACGCAGTGGCTCGGAGGAACAAGAAATTTCACGAGGACCAAGTCACAGACAGAAGCTAGTCGTTTATATACCCAAATGTCACCCGACACATGCTGCACAGTTGACTATCCCTTATTGAAAGGTTTATTATAGACTTATACCCTTCGAACAGGAACAGGATCAAAGCTATTGCTTGTCAGCAAAAAACGTATCATCAGATTACTCTCTGGATGAGCCTTTTCATAAGAAGCTTTTATGCTGTTATTCTAATTGATTGACATAAATAGGATGCATGCGAATTTATAACAAAGAGAAGTACAGTAGGCCACATGACAGTGATATATAAACCAGTATAAGCTGGTATCGCATTTCATTGAAACTCCGTAATACGCTTGGCCAGCACAAGGTCAGTTAAAGTGGTTGTACACCGGTGAGCCGAGGCGTGTATGAGATATGCGAAAATTTAAGTTTGTATGGCAAAATTTCTTTCCACGCCCTACCCATCTTTAGTGTAAAAGGTCTACGCGTAGATGCGCGAGGATGTGCGAGGCGAGTATTGAAATAATTGTTAGAACAATATTGAACTTTATTGCTCTAAGAATAAAGTATTTATTTACTTTGTAAAACGGATATACAAATCTCGCCAGCCATCGAGGACCCGCTCGGTCTATCTCCGTCAAGCGCTAACTCGCGATATCTCGCGATGGCTCGCGCTGGCACGCGCTGGCTGGCGCGCGAAACGGCTGGCCGGGCGGCGCGTGATAGCGCGAGACGGCGCAAGCTAGCGATGGCCGGCGCGTGACATCGCGAGCCGGCGCGAGCTAGCGATGGCCGGCACGTGACATCGCGAGCCGGCGCGAGGCTGCGCTGGCCATCGCGAGACGGTGCGGTATAGCGATGGACATCATTCGGTGTAAAAGGGTAAGCGTGACTTCAATTCTCGCCCATCCCATCTACGCCTTGCCTCGCCGGTGTAAAACAGTCTTAAGGATAGTCCACCACTGATGTGCGGCGACTGTACTTACCCAAAACGAATAAACAATAGCGGTCTTATTACAAAACAAGGTTCTTCTTTTGACACCGTTTAAACTATTGAGTCAGTTTTTGGAATAAAAACCTACTCGTAACTGTGATCAAAATTTTGTTATATTTATTTCGATCTTTACGACAATTGGAAAAAAGTTCGATATACAAAAACTGCCACGGCGTAAGTCCTTGGGGCGGACGATTAAAATTCGTACCCAAGTGCGGCTAAGAATAAGTTGGGATTGCTTTCAGACGTCGGAACAATATGCGCGTACATGCACGACTAACTTGCACCTAGTGTACGAGGTCGCACAGTACTTGCAGGATCGGTATATTCTTACGTGTTTGTACGAGTCAAATTGTACGAAAACGCGCCAAAGTGCGACTGGCCTTATGCTCGGGCTCAAGTTAGGTCTCGTTTTGTAATAAGGCCGTAGGCGTTTGTCATCTATTAATAAAATTGTGCCCTCGTCTTTGCGGTACCGGTGCCGTTGCGTACCTAGGCTGGTCAAAAGAAAAAATGCCTGTTATTAAAAGACAATTGAAATCAAACTCCTTTCACCTAAACCTTGTTGATCAATCAACATCGTATCGCAGTCTACTGCTGGACATAAACCTCTCCCAGGCTGCGCCATAATACCCTGTCTTCCACCTTCCGCATCCAGACTGGCCCAACCACCTTTTTATGTTCGTCGGCTCATCTAGATTAGGGCCGACTCACACTACGCTTGCCGATACGCAGTCTCCACTCCAGGACTCGTCTGCTGCTGTATGCCTGCCAGGGTTGCGGGTTGTTTGAAAGAGTTACTATGGCCCTGGCACAGGCTACTGAAGGAAGACGGGTGGGTTTTAGTCAGTAAAAGTCTGACACGAAGAGCGGAAGAAGTTATTTGATGATTTCCCATGCAAAAGAAAAAAAAGGTCTCGTCTACTCCACCAGCCATCGGTCTTTCGACAAACATGGCCAGCCCACTGCCACTTCAGCTTGCTTACTTTGCAAGCTATGCTGAAACCTATTGATATTTAAGTTTAATTATTTCAAATGAAACATTTGTATTCAGTACGCGTTGTAGACATTTGACAAGCGACGTAAAATATTTCGTGTCAGCATGATAGATATCGTCACAGTACAAGCAACAGCAGTAGGCTTAAACTACAGTTTCCTAAAATAGCGGTGGCCGCACGCCACATAGCGTCCGAAATGCCGGCCGTACCGGCCGACGAATGGCGTCACTGAGAGATTATTTATGTACGAGTAAATTAGTGTGTTTTACTAAAAAGCGCTTTTTGACACCGTAAAGTAGAACCCGGTTACCATCACGTTCATGACGGCCGTCTCTGAAGCCGTTATGTGGCGGCCACCGCTATAACCATTGCTACCATGGCATTGCGTGTTTACCGCTATTTGAGTTTAGAAACAATCTTGATTGGCTAAATATGAGCGTTGGGCGGTTTTTATATTTACACATTCTAACAATTTAGGATTTCAGGTCAACATGAAACCCACATTGCGTGATTATATATGACTATGTTCATGTTATGTATTTATTATCTTTCGAGAACACGATAAAATATCAGAGTCATTATATCGGCATGGAATTTTCATAAAATTAGTCATAATCATCATTTCAGCCGGAAGACGTCCACAGTTGGACATAGGTCTCCCCAAGCACCGCCACTTCGACCGGTTCTGTGCTTCCCGCATCCAGCGGATTCCTGCGGCCTTCACAAGGTCATCGGCAATACCAATACGCAATATAAAACTATGGCGGAGAGTATCGACTCTCCAATTTATAAGTTTTGTGAGAAGGACAGTCACTAACCGTTAATTGGTGATGTCCTTTTCACAACACTATTTATTTATTCTGTCTTTTGTATTGTATTTGAGCTACTAACACTAGTAATAAGTTATAATATTGTTTACTAACACGCTGGATCATTGTTGTCTGAAGAATAAAGAATATTTTTTTTTTTTTTTTACATTTCTCGGGACCCTGGGGTCCCGGACCTTTGGAAGGGGTACGAGGAGCCGAAGCCAACTCGCAGAGGCCCCTTAAATAATTTTAAATGATAAGGAGGCACCAATTATTATTATTATCTCCTTTATTTATTTTTAAACTTATTTTATTACATTTTTAAATATTTTTATAAAATAAATTTAAAAAAAAAAATTTAAAAATATAAAAAATAGTGATCTGCCGGTAGCGGGAGCAGGGTCCAAGCTACCGGTGGTTAGGGTCCCAGAGACAGGAACCTCCTCACAATACGCGCCGTATCAAGGAGGACTGCCTTCTGATTATTATTATTATTAATATCTTCCAGTCTCACATACCGCAGTGTATCAAGACGAAATTCTATGTACAGTACGTGTTGCCTACGGGTGATGACCTACTGTGATGACCTACGGCACTGACACGTGGTCGCTCACAATGGGCCTTGGCAATGGAGAGGGCTATGCTTGGAGTTTCCCTACGTAATCGAATCAGAAATGAAGAGATCCGCAGGAGAACCAAGGTAACCGATATAGCTCGAAGAATTGCTAAACTTAATTAGCAGTGCCCTCCGCACATTGCTTGCAGAAGAGATGGCCGATGCGGCTGAAAGGTTCTGGAGTGGCGACCGCGTACCGGAAGACGTAACGTTGGAAAGCCTCGCACAAGGTGGATGAAATTAGTATGTTTACCTAAAATAGGAAGGGCCCTCCCCTTCCTTCCTTCGTCTTGGTATGTAAAGGTGGTCACCCATCCATGAACCAACCGCGGCAAGCGTAGCTTAACCTGATCTAGTGACCTGTGTGGCTGTTACCACTTAGCCATAAGACCTCGTAAAATATACTCTAATTTAACATATATTTCTTGCAAATCATTAACTCTACTCGTTAAGACGTAATCTTCAGTTTAAAATCAATAAAAGTCGGTTGTCGTCTTTAGCTACGGTTTTCTAGAAAAGCGGTGGCCGCCACATAGCGTCTGCAATTTACCGGCGAATGACGTCACTGAAAAGTTATTTAAGAAAGTAAGTTGAAGTTTCCTAGAGAGCTTTTTTAGGGTTCCGTACCCAAAGAGTAAAACAGGACCCTATTACTAAGACTCCGCTTTCCGTCTGTCTGTCCGTCTGTCATCAGGCTGTATCTCATGAACCGTGATAGATAGACAGTTGAAATTTTCACAGATGATGTATTTCTGTTGCCGCTATAAAAATAAATACTAAAAAAAACAGAATATAGTAAATATTTAAGGGGGCTCTCATAACAGACTTGATTTTTTACCGTTTTTATAGATAATGGTACGGAACCCTTCGTGCACGAGTCCGACTCACACTTGGCCGGTTTTTTTGTACACCGCAAAGTCAAACCCCGTTGTCATCATGTTCATGACGGCCGTCACTGCGGTCGTTATGTGGCGGTCACCGCTCTTATAGGAAAATGTAGCTTTAGATTATTTTGTTTTTCCTCATACCCTAGTAAAAACATTTCACAGGCAGCCAGGTGGTTTAGGGCTTGATCGCCCAGAGTGTGTTGCATTAGCTTATATTACAAAATAGCAAACAAAAAATATGCTAACAGACAAATAAATACGAATCGAGAAAATAATAGTTGCACGTCAGCACAATCCGATCAATGTCCATTGAAAATGGCAAACAAAAAGAAGCAGACGTATCTATTATGTACTCCGTCGAGGTCTTTCGCTTTGTCGTCCAATTTTTTTCTCCATTTACCTAGTCACCTATATTTAATATCGAGTACCAAACTGCAAAAGCTTTTAACATAAATACGTAGAAACTTATTTATCTTCGCCACATCTGGGTTTACTGAACCATTTTGACAGCTCGAACGAAACCGCAATATTCTAAAATTCTATATTCGAAATTCTGAATTCACCTTCCAAATTCAAACGCTACGTAGCACCTAGTGACGTGCATTGCATAACAAAACCGTCGGAGGCACTTGTCCCACCGCCGGCGATTAAAAAGAAGTGATTATTGCTAGCAACTAAAAACAGTTGGCGAGCAACGAGCCGCGAGTTCACGACGGCAACGAGCCATTACTCAGTATTTATATCTCACGAAGCGACGCGCGCTTTACTTGTGGTTACCAAGTGTACAAACACGCTGTGAATATGTGTAGGCGTCCGAGACAATCGCGAAGCTGGAAGTATGCGTGCGTGTGTTATGTGCTGACGCTACTCGTCTTCACGCACACATTCATAGCGTGCTTGTACACTTGGTTCGCACAAAAAAAAAGCGCGCGTCGCTCTTGAGATAAAAATGCTATATGCGTGTGAGTCTATCAGCGAGTATTCTGCTCGCCAAAGGAGCGTCGCTGAGCGAGTATTCTCTTTCATATCTTTTGTCGTTGTGATAAACGAGTACTCGCCAGCGGTGTCAACAGTCGCAATCAATTATTAATATAGGTATGTATCTCTTTTACTTACACTGGACCCGATCTTTTGTTCTTGATCGAGAAAATCGTTGATAGTTAGTCGCTGCCTCGGCGGTGGGACAGGTGCCTAAATGTTATCGATTAAAAGAGAATCGAATATAATCAAATAATTTGATCGTGAATTTTTGAAATAATTACCATGATTGGTGCGATAATAACGTGAAATTGGCATCGGTTCGCTTGTCACACCGTAATCGATTTAAATCGCTTGGCTTGCGTGCTTCGTGTGATAACTTACTTACTTAGTGACTTGTTTGTATTGTGTTGTTTTTATATGATTTTTTTTTGTTTAAATTTAACTTTTAATGCTGTGACCCTGACAATTTGTATCTATAAATCTTCGTTTATTTTAATTGCACCGACATTTTATTTTTATATTTTTTTTATATTCTGTGACCTCTTTAGTTGGTCATAGATGTTTTAGTTTGTTAGTGTTATTCGTTTATTTTTATTGTATTAGCATTTAATTCTGATCCATTCTGTGGCAGTATTGTGAAATTTTATTTAATTTTGTGTTATAATTATGGGTTTAACCTAAACAAAAATCTGCGTTTGAACTAATAATAATATTGGTGACATTACCGTTTGCTGTTGGTCGCCTGTTTGTTTATTCTATTTGAGGTTAGTTCACTGGGGACTGAATAATTTCCAAAAGTGTATGGTTACCTAACAATATGATTTCCGCACTTATGGCATAATAGTTATTTATACGTTTTTCTATGTACTGTTTGTGCGAGGAAATAAAAAAATATGTATTGCAAACGTATTTTTCTTTTGATTTAGCCGGTAAGAGGGTGTTTATAATAACATTAAAGGGTGTTTAGAATAACATTTTACGGTTTTAAATTAACTCACCACTTCACTTACTTTGTTTCGGTTGATGCGTCACTTGAACTAGACATTTTTATTAGATTTACACAGATCAACTCCGAACTAAGCAACAAATTAGTAAAATGACGGGCTTATTTTAAATACATGCGCGCTCAGCATATCTACTACTGCGCATGTGTAAATAGCCGCCACGTCGCACGAGCATAATATGCGTTAAGCCAAGCATATTAATGAATATTTGAAATTAATTTATTGGTCAAAATCTAAATATAAAGTAATTAATAACGCGTTTAATGAACAATTATTTTTATTGTACTTTTTATAGGTCAGAGGTGACCGAGACAAATGGCTGCTTGATAAACGCTCTTTTCGAGCACATGGATAGTAAATAACTATTGTATTGTTTTATTTTTATACTAACTAGTGACTATTATTTTATGCTTATTGATTAGTTAGTACAAAAATAAAATAAATAATAAAAAGCGTTCTATAAATCTTACACACTTTTGTGTACTAGGAAACCAGGAATTGTGAAAAATTATCTGATTCGAGCTTCGCCTCGCAACGCTATCCATACGGATATTACGTTCACCATATCGCCGACAAGGATTTGCTTACTTAGGGATGCTTGAAAACGCTGTGAGAAATGGATTCTCTATCTATCTCTGGTTTTCTTGAAGAAGGGAATATTTTTAAAGGTAACAAATCTTATAATTTTGTAGACTGCAGTAAAACTATGTAACTTCTTAATAATGCAAAATAGTTAACAACATATTATTGATTGAAAGTTACTTCGGGCCTGACCTTAGCCCTTTTTATACAATCAATGCTTATAAGTTAGTCACATGTCGAGAAGCTTTAATAAGGAAATAAACGCGTGAGAATAAAGAACAACAAACTTTATTTCCTACGAAACGTTTCGCTCCAACTAAACTTTGGCAGTAACATTCAACGTTATCCAATGTATTTACCGAACGAGAAATTAGGAAAACAGGCGAAAATCTTTTGTGACTTACCTTACCTCGTTTCCTCATTAGGGACAATAAAGACATCACGTTTTCCCTTACTTTTTCCTTTTACTGAAGACTTGGCCGTAATTATGGAATTACGCTTCGGTGTAACAGGAGGCCGATGCGCAATGGAGTGTAATTATACAGACATTCGGTGGTGTGTCCGTGACGCTGTGAGATAACCTGCCATTCGGGAAATGGAAAACCACGGACAATATTTACAAAGCCTCATTTACACTTTGCATTATATTTTTAAAGAATCAAGTTTTTTATAACTGAACAGACTGCTGTGCTGCTAGGAGTTTGTTGCGCTACTTCTTCTCCCCAGCTAAAGTGATAGGAAATGGTCAAGGGTGGGTGTTTTGGGGGACTGTCTTATGTAATTTTGACGTGCAAGAAGTGCTGATTCTCAGCCTAGTTTTTTTTTTTTTTATAAATTACTATTGATTTTGATTTTGACTCGATTCCAGTTTCATCTTCATCACCAGATGGTGATCTAGCCTTTTCCCAACTATGGCAGGGTCGGCTTCTAGTCTTTTTTTATTATTATTATTATTTGAGATGGGTTTGCTCTTGACTTTAGTCTAGATCAGAGGTGACAGAGACAAAGTCGACGATGGAGTGAGCTTACCCAGAAGAAGCCTGTTCACTCTCACTTTGAAGAGATTAGGGTTGTATGCGTTCGAAAACACAGACGCAGTTAGTGAGTTCTACTCGTTTGCTGTGCGCATTATGAAAGACATTTGGAAACGCATTTTAATAGCCGTAGTAATACCCGTTACTGTGCGTGGCTCGATACGCGTTTCACCGATAACAAGGCTCTATCCCGTACCAATAGCTACCTCCTTTTAGTACCATACGACGTTTAAGATTGATCTTGTTCATGCAGTACTTTATCTCAGGGCAGCCATTAGAAGCGACAAGCGATACGGCTAATGTCTCTAGCTAGTACCATTAAGCCGTACATTTACCAACTAGAACTATTACAAGAACCTATATAATACGTACAAGTATCTATGTAGTTTTGCTACTAATTCGCTTGTGAACATATCCTACCTAATCATCGTTCTCCTGCCCATGTCCCAATTTATTTGGTGTCGGCGCAACATGTCGTTTTCTTCCATACTTCTCTATTAGTCGTCATCTCGGTAGTCACTCTCTTTCTAGACATATCATCTTTCACACAGTCCATCCATCGTTTCTTTGGTCCACATTCATACCCAAAATTTTCCATGACGATCGATTTCCACGCAACTGTTCAGTAACCGGTGTCACTTTCAGACTTCCTCTTATATACTCATTTCTTAATCTATCCATTCGCGTAACACCACACATCCCTCTTAGCATTGCTATCTCAGCTGCACGCCTTTCATTCATTCAACATATCCTACCTAATAACTGCAAAAAATCGTAGTAACAAAGTACTAGTTAGGATCTAACCGCATTTATTTCGTACGGTGAGCTAAAACAAAAACAATTAATACTCAATAATTTATTAACATTCCACAATGCGTACTCTTAGGTACTTAAAATTATTTGTCATTATGGACCCTATCGTACACAACGCACATAGTGGAAGAGAGGAAGCTTTGATAACTTAGCTCATCAGTCTTTTGAACTAAATCTAATATAATGATGTGTAGCGTTTTTTTTTTTCAATCAATCATTTATATTTGGCATGAAGTCTTTCATACACGTTCGCGTTCGTATCCGTAACGGCACCATCTTCTCTTCTTCGTTAAAGAAAAATAATATTCAAATTCAAATTCATTTATTTCAGGTCCCTGACCCATATTAAATACAAAAACAATACACATTTTTTTCGATTTTAAAAGTAGCTATTATGAATTAAATAAGTAATAATTTGTTGATTCATAAATAATTACACGTAAAAATATGAAAGACAAATAAATGTCAGTTCAAATCAATATGCCACAGACCGACCATGTCCCTGTAATGGCACAGATAAGAATCCTTCTTTTTAGCTGCATTCTACATATGCACCCCGTATAACCTTTAAGAAGCTGATTGCATAGTAGTGTCTCAGACAATAAGATTATATCCATTCAAAACGGACTGAAATTCAATGTTTTCCAAACATCATTATAACAATAGACAATTCGAGAAGCCATTAATCGTTCACAGATATCTAGTTTTTAAATCTCGAAGAAGAAGATACGGTAAATCTAATGATTAATCATATCTTCTTCATCTCAGTCAAAAATCAGCTGTTCAGTATATTTATGTTAGCATAATTCGTCAAAATGTACTGAACAGCTAATTTTTTTTTCGCAATTTCAGGTTTGGTCCCATAGTAAAAGTTGTTCATAATTATGAGTACAATGACCCCTTAAGAGGTTGTTGGTGTTTTACCAATAACCCTGTATACGCACTGGTCTTTACCTTATACCATTAAGTGCGACAAGCTATTAGGCTAATGCCTCAGGTACAAATATATAAATACATTGAATGTATAGCGATGTATTGTGCTGGTATAGACTCGAGGAAAATAATTGTTAAGCAAATTGACACTACGTAAATTTTCCGTGTTATAGCCATTTCAAGATGATATGAGAGCAGTGATGGCCCAGTGTTAACGACCGCTATTATCGGGTCGTAGGTTGGAACCCAGGCAGGCGCTTTACTTTGTGAAATTATTTCATCACTACTGCTCTCAAAACCGTGAAGAAAAACATCGTGAAGAAACTGGCATGCAGAACCAAAAATTCAAAGACATGTGACATTTACCAACCCGCACTGGGCCCGCGTGGTTGATTACAGCCCACTTCCTCTCACCAGAGGAGACCTGTGTCCCAACAGTGGGAACATTATAGTCTGATTATAGTCATTTCATAAAACTGTTAAATAATGACAGTTTTCATTTGAATGTACGAACAGTTTCAGTTGATAGTCAACTTGCTTAACAATTAACTTCCCTGATGTGCCATCAATTTATGATCAGAATACATGGAGCGTCGTAATGAGTTGGTCTGCAAGTAGTTTGGATGTCATCACCATTATATTAACTGTATTGTGTTTCTAGCTAATGAGCTTTACTTGAGAAGAGACTGGACTCCACGACACAGGGAATCCTAGTGTGGGGTCCAGGGAATTTGTAAAAATCTAGCACCTAAGGCTCGACCTATGTAATCTGTTACTAGTTTTTTTTTTTATATTGTACCGTGTTTTTCTGCACTGAATAAAGTTTTTATTTAAGTATTAAAAATATATATACATTTAAAAAACTGACAATACAACCCGACTGCATTTCAATGTTTTTAGTTTTATTAATATATATTTAGAATTGACTCATTACGAGTATTCATTTGATACCAATAATGTTAGCAATTTGTTTATTAAAAAAATATTCCCCTCCCTTTTTTATATTATCAGATATATAAATATTATATAGCCTATGTCAATCCCATAATTAAGACGAATCTAACGACAGCTGATATGTTAAAATCCATCAAGCCGTTTAGGCTACAGAGCATGCCAAAGAAATAGACATACATACATACTCTCGAAAAACATTACCCACCTTCTGGAGCAGTCGGGTAAAAAGCTACAGTATGCAGCCATTTAATTTATTAGTACAGCATTTTCAGGCAGGGGCTCGTGGCTAAATAATAACAGCCGCACGGGTCGATCGAAGGTTAAGCTACGCTTGCCGTGGTCGTTTCGTAGATGGGTGACCATAAATTACATATCGAGACCCATCCATGCCTCAGAAAGCACGTTAAGCCGTTAGTCCCGGCTGTCATTAGTAGATCTTTGACAGTCATTACGGGTAATCAGAAGCCCAAAAGTCTGACAACCAGTCTTACCAAGGCGAACCGTGTTACCCAGTGGTAAAAGGGTACCTCTTACTAAGACTGGTTGCCTATCTGACCTCCACAACCCAGTTACTGAAGTGGGCTGTGGAGGTCAGTTAGGCAGTGGCTCCAAATACATAAACAGCTGCATCCGGTTAGACTGAAAGCCAACCCCAACATAGATAGGAAAAGGCTCGGCAGATTGAGTATATAGAATCATTTTTTTTTTTTTTTAACTGAACAGACAGCTGTGCTGCTGGGGAGTTTGTTGCGCCACTTCTTCTCCCCAGCTAAAGCACTAGGAAGTGGTGAAGGGCGGGCGTTTTGGGGGACTGTCTTATGTAATTTTGACGTTCAAAAAGTGCTGATTCTCAACCTAGTTTGAATAAATGACTATTGATTTATTGATTGATTAGTATAGTATTTTCAGGTTTAGTGAGTCCTGAAAATAATCTCAACAATGAAATATTTGGGTAAAAATTATAACTCAGGCACATATTTCCATAATTTAACTGATCACTTATCTATATAAGTATGTATTTACAAAAAAAAAAGTAGTGTATGTAGTATATCAGTTATCTGGTTTCCATAGTACAAGCTCTGCTTAGTTTGAGATCAGATGACCGTGTGTGAATAATGTCCCAGGATATTATTATTATTTTATTATTACTTATTGGTCTTTGTTTTAAGCATAGTTTCAAGAGATCCCAACGTAAAATAAACATACCGTTAGAAATATTTTAGACGTCAGATTACGCTAGAATATAAAAACATTATATTATCCTAGCCAATTCATTTAATATCATTAACAAAGTACAATTAACTAACAACACTACATATTTGAAAACTAAACAAATGTAAGCTCTCGGATTCCCAAAACGAATGTCCTAAATAAATATTATGTAGGTAAGTACCTACGTATTGTGGAAGCACCTACCTACTTTTACAACGTCTCCAATTCATAATTTTTAGGGTTCCGTACCAAAATGCTAAAAAGGAACCCTTATGGTGCGACACAGTCTGTCTATCTGTCTGTCTGTCCGTCTGTCACAGCTGGATATCTCAAGAACTACTAATGCTATCAACTTGAATTTTGGAATAGTTTTAGATGACGTTAGCCCAACTATTTTGCAAATAAGAATGTATAATATATACATACCTAGTCTTGCCATAACAATTGTCACGAAGAAAAAAAAAATTATTGCTAATAATATTTATTACTTTTACAGTGTGTTAGTTTAATACATAAATATAAAACAATTTAAAATATAAAAAGCTTATTCGAAGTGGCCTCCATTGGCTGCAATACAGTCCTTTAAACGTTGAGGCCAGTTATCAATAGAAGCACGCACTCTTTCCATGAGAAAATTCTTCACTGCCAATCGTATGGATTGTTTTAGGGACTCCAAATTATCACGGCGTTTAGAGCAAGACGTACTCTCTAAAACTGACCATAAATCATAATCCAGCGGATTAAGATCGGGACTAGACGACGGCCAGTCTTCAGCTCTGATGAAGTCCGAAACGTTCACTTCCAACCAAGACTGCGTGGACCGAGCTTTACGACCCGGCGCCGAGTCTTGTTGGAAGGACCATACTTGGTTATTGAACATGGTGTTGTTAAGGGGCTTAACTACCTTCTCAAGAATGGTGTCTTGATACACTTGTGCCGATGTTTTGATACCTTTTTCACAAAAATATGGCTCAAGCACTCCTTCATAGCTAACACCCCACCAAACCATCACTGAAGTCGGATAATGCCCACGTTGCACTCTGTCGACTAATTGGGAAGCTGCCTTAGAGCTTTGCGCATAAATACGGTCATTTACTCGAACTCGTTCCTAATTTGTCATTGCGCACGAATCTGATGGGATTACGTCGGCGACCAATATTAAATGTTCCTTTCGCTATGACTAATTATACGCGTAATGTTTTTTCAATAAGAAGTGCACTTAGTTTCAATGGGCTTCCTAAGGACCTTAATGTCGACTTGTTCTGCACCAGTGTGGCGACCTTAAGACGGCTTTTGACACAGTTATTTTTCAAGGATAGTTAACTTGTCTGCTACTCTCTTTACTAAATAACTGATGAATAACTTGTATGTACTTTCTTTTTTATCGACCTTTATTTTTAACTATATGTGGAGGCTTGTAATTAGCTATTTGTTAATATTAAATTCTTTATGTAATTGGTTTGTTAGTCTGTAAGCCTTCTATAAAATAAAATAATAAATAAATAATATTTTGTTTGTTAAAATGTTGCTCAATTGATTTTCTCACCCGTAAACAAAATTTTTCTGTGCGTACCGCTTCAGTAGTTGTTTCGATTTTACCACCCTATTCATTTTTAAATTATCAGTTAAAAAATGACCAGTGCGTCTCTTATAGGCTGCAAGTCCTATAAGAGACGCACCGTCATCTTTTAAAATACGCGACATGGTTCTGGGTGCTATCTTCATCTCCCGAGATAAAATCTTTTTCTTTCGGACAGGATTTCTTCGAATTCTTTCCCTTACTGCTTTGACCACCTTTTTCGTACGAACAGTACGTGGACGGCCAGATCTTTTTCTGTCACAAACAGAGGAGGTCTCATTGTACCTATTAATAGCCCGGTACATTTGACTAATACCAAGCGTATGGAGAGTTTTAAAAATTGCATTTGGCTCCGTACCAACTTTGTGTAATGCAATCACAGCGATTCGGTTCTCTTTATCACCCCACTCCATTTTAATATCGCAAAATATTGTACAATGTATTGGCGCCAAAATTAGAAAACCAATGAACAATCGTATAAAAATGACAGATTCCAAATTTAAATTATATAATAGGACAGCTGATTATTTTTGAATCTTTGGTACAGTAGTACTACTACTGTACCAACCAGCCTCCTTTGTAGACTGTACTTGACTACTAAGTCAAGTACAGTCTACAAAGGAGATAATTATACAAGCAGTTCACGTCTAATAGATTCTTTTAATTAAAGTTATGTGTGTGCTGAATAGCCAAACATTTGACTTTAGTTGTCTTATTACACATTTCATTTCATAATCAATAAACATTTATTATGTACTCGATAAAAATAAAAATTACCTATTTGCATAGTATGGTGCCAAGATAGCCCTCTGTACCCAATTTCGTCCCTGTCCCATGAGGACAACGGTGGCTACGAGGAAACTGCGTACCATTACAGAAAAAGCAAAAAAAAGTAATGTCTACCAGAGTGTAAAACAGTTTGGTTTGCAGATAAGAAAGAGACATCCTCCGTCTCTTTCTTGTCCGTAAACCAAACTTTTTTCTGTCTGCACATATTGTGTTGGCACAAAAGTAATGAGACACTCTACAAAATTCTATACATTTCCATTTTCAAGTTAATTTGTTTTCTATAATATTCTAGAATGTTGTAGAACATTCTAGGTACTTGTGATGTAAGGATATATAAAGCCGCTTTCGCGATCTGTTAAGTCAGTTTGAAGAAAAATGGCTGAGCGACAAGTTCGAACACTATATCTACTTATACGAGTACTTGTTAGGCCACAATGCGCGGGCTGCGGCTGACAATACGTATCAACACTGCGTTGGGCGCTGGAAGTACAAGCCATGCGATGGTGTCAGGAGACAGGAAAGTCAGACACGCTCTGATCGACCACCCGCAGTGATTCATGATGATTTACGCCGCGAACTGCAGTCGAATCCGGATGCTACCACTCGTGAATTAGCGAAAACACTTAACTGCACTCACCACGCCGTGGAAAACCATCTGCATGAGCTTGGGTATCGAAAAGTTTTGGCTCGGTGGGTACCGCACATCTTTACAGACGCCAGTCGCGCAGTCTGTGTCGCTATCTGTCAATCACTTTTGCTGCGACCCCGACGTTAAGAGTTTTGTCTGATCTGGAGATGAATTATGGATTCATTACGATAACGATGCATATACTAACACTATATGGACACATTTAGTCTGAAATAAAGAAATTGAAATTGAAATTGATACACGTCGTGCTTTTTGGCTGCCTCCAGAAGAAACGCCACCAACTCAACCGAAGCTGAGTCAATAGAACCGCTTAAAAGTTCTGCTTTGCTGTTTCTGGGACGCGCAAGGCATGCTGTTTCATGAACTATAAACGCTGACAAATATTCAACCCAGCTCACCAAACTCTCTGCTGCTACCAGAAAAAACGACGAAGACGAGTCAATGTAGTTTTATTACACGATAACGCTCAACCTCATGTCGCATCTGCCGTTCGCCAACAGTTGGAGTACTTGGGCGGGGAGACGATACCCCACCCACCTTATTCCCCAGACCTCGCCCCATCAGACTATCATTTGGTTAATGATTTCTCTGATGTAGAGGCGAAGTTGAACAACTTTTTCGAAGCACAGCCATAAGAGTTCTGGGCGAAAGTTATCCAAACTTTGCCGGATCGTTGGCTAGAAGTCTTAGATGCTAATGGTGATTACATCATTGACTAAGCTTTTTATATTGTAATAATAATAAAAAATATTATATATCCTATATTATATATCCCCACCGCTGTATCTCTACGTTGACGTCGTGGTGGGGCTTGCGCGCTTCAAACTTTAGGTCTGTGCCGGTAGAGTTTACTTTGCCGGAACGGGTCTAGGATGAGGAGTCAGACCAAGAGAGATACAGAAACATGCTGCCCAGCATGTGACGAGCTGTTGGGCAGTATTGACCCCACGGACCCCCTATCTCCCGAGAGAAATCTTGTCCTCATCTCTGGCTTGCCTTTATTGGCCGGCTGGAGTGAACACTGACGAGGAACAGAGCTCCCACCACTTTCTTGCCTTTATTGGCCGGCTTGAGTGGAGATTCGCAAGAGCAAACGTGCTCGGAGGAAGGAAGTATTCCAGTAAGGTGCTGGTAGGGATCTTGACCATACTTCCGGGATTGTCCTGATAGCTGTGGAATACCTCTCCACTCCTCAAGCATCTCAGGAAGTGTTGCCCCCTTATCGCTACGTCACTATGTGCTAGCGGCCGTTTCCGGGGGCCCATTATTGAGTGTGCAAGTCACCCCCTGTCATTTTATCCGTGTATAATATATAACATTGGTCAGGCAGGGGACATAATTCTTCCATAGTTCAAATAACCCAATCCACTTTAGCCACCCAGACCCATAGCCCAATATGTTTGGTTTCCACACACAACAAAAGTCCTGCACCAACCGGGGGTTGTTCTTGGGTGCACTTGCATAGTGCATACAGGGATAATCGTCGGTTGGTGCCTCCTTATCATTTAAAATTATTTAAGGGGCCTCTGCGAGTTGGCGTCGGCTCCTTGTACGCCTTCCAAAGGTCCGGGACCCCAGGGTCCCGAGAAATGTAAAAAAAAATATATATAAAAAATATAAAACGTAAACCAAGTGTTTCATTACTTTTGTACCTGATATGTTACCGTTTGTTTTAGTAACACACAAACTTTGGAATCAAGTAAAATAATCGATAATCCTCTTACTCTGATTGGCCTGAATATTTTATTGAATAAATTCGATTAACGAAGGAGTCAGATACATAGGTAGGAAGGGGTGTAAAATATATATAACGTCGGATTTGTACTGGGAGGATATAGCGGTTACCGTTAGTGCTTTTTAGTTCAAGTTTATCCTGGTTTAATTTATGCAGAGATTCGGATCAAGGGTCGGGTTTGTAAAGGTTTATTTGAAATGAGGTTCTGAATAATGTTTGAGTAGGTACTGCTATATAATGTTGGCTGGCTCAAATATAACAAAATACATAACATCACACCTTGTTTCTCCGAAAATAATAATAATAATAATAATCATAATAGGGTCCGTACACTGCTGACCGCAAACCGGATGCATCACCCACGATCATCGGTAATGAGACTGTACATTCCGCGGAAGTGCGGGGGTCGAGGCTTTTTAAATGCGAAGACCGTACACAACCGCGAAATGTGCAGCCTCAGGGAATATTTTTTTAAAAGCCGAAGTGGGTATGCACCGTGATGTGGTCGCAGTAGACAAGGGGCTCACCCCGCTCTCCATGGCTAAAGAGAACTGGCGCAAACCTGTAGTACTTACTACCGATGACCGCAAGGGGATATGGCAAAGCAAGGAACTTCACGGGCGCTTCTATCGGGCTCTTCATGAGCCCGGTGTAAATTTCTTAGCGTCCGTATCCTGGCTACGTTTTGGTGACCTTTTCGGGGAAACTGAAGGTTTCGTCTGTGCAATTATGGACGAAGTTATCTTAACGAATAACTACCGGAAACATATTATGAGGGACGGGACGGTGGACGTGTGTCGGGCATGTCACCGCCCGGGTGAGTCCATCAGACATATTATCTCTGGTTGTTCTCGTCTGGCTAACGGCGAGTACTTGCACAGGCATAACCAAGTCGCCAGGATTATTCACCAGCAACTTGCTTTGAAATATAAACTTGTGGAATCTGAGGTACCATATTACAAGTATGTGCCCGACCCAGTTCTCGAAAATGACCATGTGACGTTGTACTGGGATCGGTCTATCATTACTGACAGGACTATTGTCGCCAATAAGCCTGACATAGTAGTGATAGATAGATTAGCGCGCCGCGCAATGATAGTCGATGTTACCATTCCACATGACGAGAACCTCGTGAAAGCTGAGAAAGAGAAACAAATAAAATATCTCGACTTAGCACACGAGGTTGTTGACATATGGAATGTGAGCTCGGCTGTCATTGTGCCGATTGTCGTAACGGCCAATGGCCTGATGGCCGAAAGTCTCGATCAACATCTTTCGAGGCTCTCGTTAGGCAGTTGGATCAAGGGCCAGATTCAGAAGGCAGTACTTCTTGATACGGCTCGCATTGTGAGGAGGTTCCTGTCTCTGCAGCCCTAACCACCGGTAGCTTGGACTTTGCTCCCGCTACTGGCGGATCACTATTTTTTATATTTTTAAATGTTTTTTTTTAATGTTTTTTATAAAAAATATTTAAAAATGTATTTAATAAGTTTTTAAAATGAATAAAGGACATAATAATAATTTATTCTTCAAAAAGTACAAAAACGTTACAAGAAACAATATTTTTCATCTTTTTTAGTGAGGTGAATGTACAGAGTCATTTCAATTTAAGACAAACGACTCCCAAACTGAGACTTGCTCGTATCTTGGGTACTCGGTGGTCATCCGTTTTAGATGTTGTATATCACCGCCTTATTTTGTGCTATTATTTTATACATAACAATTTTTACATAATTAATTAGCGTCTTTACAAAATAATGTGTATGTTTTGTGTTAAATTATTATTAAAAATTCTAAGACTAAGTTTTATTTTACTATTTCAATAAGTTTCTCAGACTCATCATAAGTTAACAACTTTAACCAATTAGTTAATTTATCTTTGAAATTGTGCTTATTTAGTTTGTATAGTGAGATCCTTTTGTTAATTTCATTGCACAGCCTGGAACTCAATGAGTTGTATTATCGCTGTGCGAAAGCCGAAAAGTTAGGCAAACATGTACCGTGTACGTGGAGAAAAGACGTATCTGACATTTTTTTCGAAATTGAGTTATTTACATATTTGGAATCAGCAAAAAAAAAAAAGACGCATCTACCGGTATTTTTAAATTGGCGTAAACTCAACGAAAACCTAATAATTCTTACTATTAAAAGACGCGTCTGCCTTTGTATCTTATAGTTTAAACAGGACAAAATATTGTTTGTTCTACATTTCAATTTTTCTGTAGATACGTTCTTTTACCTTATGGCGACAGTACAGTACACCCACATTTCACCAGTTATGTTTAAGTCTCATGTAATAGGGAACAAGCCTGTTGCCATCAACCGGACACATATGCAGACTCCGGGTTACTGCTGAGAAATTCCAGATGGATAAACTTTGCCCGACCGGGAATCGAACCTAGGACGTCATGCTCAGCAGTAGCGCTTGCGACCACTAGACCAACGAGGCAGTCTGTAAAACATGACAATAGCGTCGATAATGATAAATGATTTTTATTTCTGTAAGTATAATAGGTTTGTACAAACACTTTTACAAGTCAATCATGTTTTTTTTTTTTTTTAAACTAGATGAGGTCGGCGTTTCCTATCTGACTACTCTGAGAAGAAAGGCCGAAACAAACTCAGAGGTCACAGTCTCTTATAAAGTCCAGACATAATCTTGGTCACTTCATGTGAAGACCATGTAGATTGGTGTCTGAAATGGTCTTTTGAGGAAAGAACCACACAGATTGAGAGGACCTGTCCAGTCAGTGCACGCATTTGTCAGTAATCGCGCAGCTCAACTCAGAACTTAACTTGTTCATAAACTAAACTAATTTTAAGTTCAGTGAATCTTTTTCTTTATATTTCATTAAGAAAAGGACAGACGATAAATATTAGTTTAGTCCTGTCAAATTAAGATACTCCTTATACAAATTTAGCCGTGATTAAAAAATTGGCTACTAAAAATAGGTCAATTTACGTCAGACGCTGACTAATTTGACAGGACTAAAGTAATATTTATCGTCTGTCCTTTTCTTAATGGAATAGAAAGCAAAAAATGCATTTAAAAGGGAATCGGTGCCAATGTTTACAAAATAAATATTCCACGAAAATGGTTTTCATATCATTGTGTGTATTTTTTCAACTATTTTTGTTATTTAGGAAATTGAAAATCACTTTGTTAATTTAATAAACAGAAAAATAGTTTTTAAAATATCTTGGACACTTAAACGTTGCATTCGTATTTTATATCGAATTTAACGCGGCGACAAATTAATCTGAATTTGGGATTAAAGAATAATTAAAGCCGGTAGCAAGGAGGAGCTCGTGGCTAAGTAATAACAGCCGCACGGGTCGATCCATCAGGTTAAGCTACGCTTGCCGGGATTGGTCTGTGGATGGGTGACCATCTTTTCATACCGAGATTCCTCCGTGCCTCGGAAAGCACGTTAAGCCGTTGGTCCCGGCTGTCATTCGTGGATCTTTGACAGTCGTTACGGGTCGTCAGAAACCCGAAAGTCTGATAACCAGTCTTACCAAGGGGTATCGTATTACCCAGTAACTGGGTTGTGGAGGTCAGATAGGCAGTCGCTCCATGTAAAATACTGGTATTCAGCTGCTGACTGGAAGCCGACCCCAACATAGCAGATTGATTTAAAGCCGGTAGCAAGGTTGGCAGCTACAACTGGCGGATATAAACTAGAAAATGGGCATTCTTAAATTATACAATGAGGTTGTACCTATATAAAGCTAACTGAGATGAGAAATAAATACGAACAAGGTGACCTTGTTCATATTTACTTCTCATTTACGAGAATAACCCCGGGGTGCCCTTCGCTCGCTCTTGCATCCTATGTCGACGGAAATATTTTCGCTGCCAAGTTATGTTTTTAGTAGCAAATACTCGTAGTTGTCGCCCTTTAAGTTGTTAGTCGCCTGGAAAATAATTAGCATTTTATATCAAATCTAAACTAAATTTACACACAAAACACTTGTACTCGTATCTATGTATTTTATGTTATCCTACTTCCTAATATAATATTATAAAAGTGAAAGTTTGTGAAGATCTTTGGAACCGCTCAACGGATCTAGATAAAATTTGGCACAGAGATAGATTATAGTCTGGAATAGCACATAACATACTTTTCATCCCGGAAAAATGTATGGTTCCCGTGGGATAATTTCCAACATCCACGCGGGCGAAGCCGCCGGCAAAAGCTAGTTGTTGTATAAAAGTGTAAACTATATGTGTTAATATTTGTTTTCTGTTTGTTTCAGGCGATGAATTCATATTTCGCGACACGTTCGGAGGCATCAGCCTCATGTTTGCAGCCAATCAAACCTCCAAAACACTTATGCCGAACACTACATTCGTAAGTACAATTCATTATTCAATCATTGATAGTATAATTATATCTACATACTGGAATATGATAGTCCGGTCGAATCCGGTGAAACTTTCGTAAGCCCTCTGATGACTAGCAAAGCCAAATTTGGTCTTGAAAACCCGGTCACACCGTGTGCAAAATGGCTGATCAGAATTATTGTATGTGTAGGAATATGAAGACTTTGGACTTTGGTTTCCTATCGATAATCCTACATCATCATCAAATATATGTTTCGCTACTTCAACGCCGTCATCTGGTTCTCTTTGATGTTCCTCTGCTGGATATAGGCCTTTCCAATCAGACGCCATTTACTGCGATCGTCGGGTATTCTTATGAAGGTGATTGCTACCAGCCTTCATCTCTCCACGAAAGCGTCCCACATATTTCGATTCCCAGTAACACTCAAGAACATGTCTATCCCAACATTCCCAACACAAATTCGTATAACAGTAGCCTACAAGAATGTCTTAATATCATGCAGAGATGTTAAGCATCTCGGAGTTTATAAATACTGCGTGTACAGTATAACAATGCCTTCAGGATGCTTGTGGGGCTGCCGCGGTAGTGTAGCGCTTCAGGTATGTTTGCCGATGCGAGAGTGGATGATTTCTATGCCATTATTCGAAAACGATGCACCTCTCTCCGGCACAGAACAGATACCAGCACCCACGGCATGTTGAGAGCATTGAGTGACCGGTGGGACTGCCCGATGCTTGGTCGATGGGTGAGACTGCACGCACAGGTTGGTTAGATAGCTGTACGTGCATTTATTTTATTATTATTATTATTTTATTTTATCTTTATTACTATTATGTTGTTATTACTAATTTTGCCTATTTTGTGATTTTTATGTGTGTGTATTGTGTTATTTTTATTTGTCAATGTCAATTAATTTAATTCTATGGACTTCAGTGTCTGCAAATAAATGATTATTATTATTATTAAATATGAGTGTACAACTAAAATAAAATATCGGCATAAGTAGGTAGGTCGTTTATATTTAATCTGTTCAGTCAAAATACTACTAGATAGTGCATCCAACCTAATTAGTAGTTTCAATTATAAATCCCCAGTAAACGGTTCGAGCGTTTGAAGGACAAAAAATACAAAATGAAACTTAATTTTCAACGTTTAAAATAAATTTAAACACGGCATGAAAAGCCCGTCCACACAAAAGAAAAATAAACAACTAGCAAGCAAGTCAAAACCAGCACTTCAGCTTAACGAGCCAATTATCTAAGGAACAAAACACTCGATTTTAGTACAAAACTGTTTTCAATGGACTGAAAGTAGGTATACGAAAACGGCAAGGTCACTCAATATCCTAAGTGTCACGGACAGGGCCACGAAATAAATTGATGTCCAGCCAACAAGTGGCTTCAGGGGGATGAAGAGGGGTAGGGAGGGGAGGTTCCGATCCATTGCCTCCTTGTGTATTCGATGGAAAACTTATTTTTGCAACGTACGCGCGATTGAGTTAACATATTGCGGTGTTGGCGGACGCTTGTTTATTTTTGGAAGCTGTCTTTTTTGGAACATTGCTGCTATTGTTTTTTTAGAAAAAGAGTGCGACTGTGAGGTCTATAAGACGGTGCACAGACAGTGCTACTGGATTTTACGAGGGGAACCTTTCAAGTTTTAGCTTAGAAGTTAGTAGCAACCATTAGGGTCAGTTTCCACCAAACGGAAAAATACTCGCGAATGCTCGAGCACTTTTTTATTTTTCAATGAATAAGTAATTGCTTCAATATTGACTTTAAGTATAATATTCGACGCAGACATCACGCTTGATAAACGCTGATGTCTGCGTCGAATTTTTTACTTAAGTCAATATTGATGCAGTTACTTATTCAGTGTAATTTAAAAACCACTCGAGCATCCGCGAGGATTTTTCTGTTTGGTGGAAACTGACCCTTAATCGCTTAAAAATGTTACAAGGGCTCTTTTATTTACCTACACGATTTCTCTATTACAGCAATAAAGCAAAGATTAATTATGATTTCTCTTACCCCATTTTAGGCCAAACTGACACACAACCGGAGCTCAATTTATAAGCCTGCGTAGGTATGTGCTGAACAATTTTACGGCCTGCTTGCCACAAATCACTAAACTCAACTCATTAATACGAGATAAATACATAAAATTCCAACTTATACAAATATCCACTTTAAACTCAAGTAATAAAAGTTGATTTTTGAATGCAAAACATAATAAAATAATTTTTGTTGCAATGGAAACAGGACCATAAGCAATTAAGTTAAAGTTTTTAATCCCAAAGCGTGAAAGGAGATTGTTCTGCATCCAAACATCTTTCGCCCCAGAACCAACAGCGAAGGAAAATTACTTAAATTACAAGTATATGCCCATGCGAACAACGTTTAATGACGGACAGCATTCAGAAAGTATTTATTTTAAAAGAATTTTGAGGTTATATTTAGAAATACACTTCGGCCGAAATATCTTGGCAAGTTTGAACATAGGCACTACGAACTTGCGCGCATGTTCTCTCATTCACACTCGACTCATGTCACCGTTTGATGCCTAAAAAATGTTACTGCGCAACCTTCTGCGCGAATTTCAGTCTCGCCAAGATATTTTGGCCGTATTATAATGCCTGTCACTAATGTTTTTTTTTTTCCTCTGGTAACTGAGCCGGTGTCGACTATTCTGCTAGTGTTCTTACTGCGCGAAAGAAATGCGCGCAATAACTTGACAGTTGAGTTGATTGACATGACATGACAATGATTAGGGATGCCCATACATTTGATCCGTATAGGTATATTTTCAGACAATATTTTAAGCAAATTAACTTGTAGGCAGGTATGTTTATCTGGATACTGGCTGACTAAGCCCAGCTTCGCTTGGGCGATTTTTTCCCGCGGTGAATTTTTTTCGCACAAGGGATTTTCAACGCTCGCGTGCTCTCTTTAGCATCGAGAGTTGAAAATCCAACAGTGTGTTTTTTTTACGCGCTGGGATATACTTTGTTAGATTCTCAATGATTGGCTCAACGCCGAGAGTTCAAAATCCAGTGCGCGATAAAATCCCGCCGCGTTATTTTTACGTCCGTGCGAACGCGGGCTTAAAGTTTAAGTCGGTAGAATAACAACATACCCCAACCCCACCTTGCTCCTCCAGACAGACGGGTCCCATTATTACCACATACAAAAAAGATATAGATGACAACCGACATCGCAAAAAGGTATCGCAATGTAAACGAGCCTTTCGTAATTGAAAACAATTACTGCCAGCCCTACCTAGCCTCCCAATGTAACTAAAACAAACACATCCAAAAGGCTAGCAACTAGGGTTGTCACTAGTCAACCGACAGGCGTAAACAAGCGGAGACGGTGGTCGTACTGGTCGCAATACAATTACACTGTAGAGCAAATGCCAGTGAAATGTCTCGGCAGTGTAATGGCTGGTTCCGCAGAAGTGTAATTTTGTATGTAAATGAAACTTTCTGGTAATATTCAGAAAATCTTGTCGTGTTTTACAGGTAACCTACATACCTACTATTTTAGTTTTTTTTTTTTTTTGTTTGCGAAGTTTACTGGGCGTTATTGGAGAAAGTCTGATTTTTTTTCTGTGACTCTTTTCTGTGTTCCTTTGCAGGTCAGTTCAATCTAAACAAATTTTGGCTACGTAATTTGCATCACCTAACTGTTGGGCGGACACAATTTCAGAACCAATTTTCTTTTGGTTTACCTACCAAAAAATAAAAATCTGGCTTAATGCGTGTCGGACTACGCACAATGAAGGGTTCCGTAGTTGAGATGAATTTATCCCAAGAACAAATTTAAGATTTTACTTGAAAAACATGTTCTCCCATACATTCCAACTGTAAATATAAGTTTGTACGCACAATATTGAGAGTTTTACCAAAGGAATTCTTATAGGTTTTCCTGTAACTTATAAGTAGAGAACTATTTTCTATATATTTATTTTTTTCAAAGCTTTAGGCTCAGTAGCTGCGGAGAAGGAATGATCAATTTTCGTCTATTTTCGTAAATTACTTTAAAATTATAAAAAAAAAAACTATTTGAGACTCTCACAGTAAGCCCTTTCATTTGATATGTCAGACGGTACAGTTTGCAAAACTTTTTCAAAATTTTCTAATTTCTGCCCCAAAAGTGACCCCCATATTCAAAATTCATTTTTTTACGTTACACGTCCGCTTTGGATCACAAAAAGTCATATGTGTACTAAATTTCAACTGAATCGGTCGGAGCAAATTGGTTGTGACGGATAGACTCACGAGTGATACTATAAGAGTTCCGTGTTTTCCTTTTGAGGTGCGGAACCTTATACATAAGATGGTTATTTTAGTTATTTAGTTTTCTGTCCCTAGACTTATTATTCGTGGTGTGAATGTGTGATGTCGTCAGAACGGCAATGCTGCCAGACCCAAATACCCTTTCTAGGCTGATAGTATTTTTGAACAGTATTTAAGACACCATTATCAAAAAACAATGAAACACTCAATCATATTTATTTTATTTATTTATTTTTTGTTTACTTTTTTTTCAACTGAATAAAATAAAACCAAACATTACATATAACAAACCCTAGACCTAACTCACCCACAAAGTAACATTTTGCCTTACTTATTCCTCTGTTGTCTATTCTCACAGACCACTGAAGAAGTAAGTTATGGCGCTAAGAGTCGCCGAGAAATTCATTGAAGCAAGTATTAAGTTGAAAGCGGGACCATTTGCGGATTATTCGTGTCTGGCCAGAATATTTAGTAGGGAATATTGAAGGACGGAATGCTTGGTCTGTTCTCAATTTATTTTATCTTGATAAGTTCCCTAGCCTTATTTAATTAAGTATTCTGTCCATTTTCAAACATCCTGAATTAAAAGAGGATTGTGAAGTGCCGATACGCGGCGCGAGTCTTGGAGGCAATTACCTACATTTCATACAATTATTTACGTAAATATTGTTTCGGGCGATAACGTTTTCACCCTCCTAAACCTTTACGCAATGAGGCAATTTTGGTCTCATTACATTTAGTACATCTTAATCTAGGTCTGTTCATTTTTATTTTTTAGTAATTCTATTTAATTTAATTAAAAAAAATAAAAACGCTCGAGGAAGTTTTTATGTCAAAAGTATAGATATTTAGATGCTAATAACTTATATCGTATGCAATATTTCTTTATAATAAAAAAGTACGGACCAGTTCTTCAGTATAACTACAACATTTCTGAAAATTATGAAAATTAGACCATGTTTACGGGTTGAAATACGTTATCGCTTTTTGTATGAACAATTACAGCTTTACAATCCTCTTAAGGGGGAAGCGCCAGGTTAGCCCGCGAAATTTAAACTTTCTTTCGTTTTTTGCAATTAGCAAGACAATATCAGGTTGTATGTTGATTAAAGTATGATTCGCAACCAATAAGTATTTACAAAATTACAGAGTTGCATTGATGACTTTAATGGAAAGTCTCTTTAAGACCAGGTAATCCTAATGAATGACTATTTCATGAAATCTTAACATTTGATGATTATACTAACTTAAGGAGTTGTATTACTGATTCTAATGATTATAATTATGTAAATACATACTTGTTACGGTCGCGAATCATATTTTGATCAACATACAACTTAATACTTAATTGAAAATTGCAAAAAACGTAATAAAGTTTAATTTCGCGGGCTACCCTGCCAAGAAAACCAACACAGGCCCCCAAGACACAGGCGCTGCCTAAGTTGGGGACCACTGTTCAAATAACTATGTTAAATATTCTAGTCACAGTAAGCATACTTATTTTTTTTTTGTCTATAGACCAATACATTATTCTTATCCTATTAGATAAAAAACTTTTTAGTAAAAAATAAAACCGACTTCTAAAACAAAACACTACAAAGTGAAAAATAACTTTAATTTCGGAAGTCGGTGTCTTTCGTTTTGTATTTTCGTTTTTTGCCACCGACTTCCGAAATTAAAGTTATTTTTCACTTTGTAGTGTTTTGTTTTAGAAGTCGGTTTTATTTTTTGCTAAAGTTTTTATTTTTCACTTTTTAGTCGTGGAACCTACCCCACACAAATTCGAATACATAATGGAGCACAATAATTGTAGATATAGCCATGTAGATAACAGTGATATGAAGTTATTAAAACATCATCACATCATCCATATAAAATAAGTGGGAAATATACGCACTAACTCAAAAACTTCCCAAGCAAAGTTAATAAAAGTTATATGGGACCACCTCGGAGGTATACCCTTTCAAACAAAAAAAAGAATTTTCCAAATCGGTCCATCCGTCTTTGAGTAATCGCGTAACAAACATACAAAAAAAAAAAAAAACAAAAAAAAAATACAGACGAATTGAGAACCTCCTCCTTTTGGAAGTCGGTTAAAAAGGGGAAGTTGATGGGCCAACTATGGGTTTTGCTAACCTTTGAACTAGCTATACTGACTAAACTATGGGATACTAGCTGTTGCCTGCGACTTCGTCTGCGATCCAGGATTAATAGTAGCCTGCTATGTCCTTCTCCAGGTCATGGTCTACCCAAGAGCCAAATTTCATCCAAATTCGTTTAGCCGTTTAGCGTGAAAGCGTAATCAACAAACTAACGAAAATTTTCGCATTTATAATATTAGTTAGGATAGTTAGGAGGATGAAAAACATCTATCGACACTCTAGACTCACAAAATGTATTAGGTACTTAAATAAAAAATAAAAAAAATTAACACACCACTAAAGTTTTCATAATAATATAATTCAATCATGATTCGAAAGACACGTGGCGCCATCTATTATCATAAGAACGTTATTGTTGTTTCCTCGGGAAAAGTACTTTTTTCAGGACGAAAGGTACCTTATGTCCGTTTCTGTACACCTGATAACGTATATGCAAAATTTCAGGATGATCGGTTCAGTGTTTTAGGCATGAAAAGGTAACAAACAAACTTACTTTTGCATTGATAATGGATATATTTGGTGGAATTTCCATATGCAGAAGAAGGGCGGCCATAAGGTCAACAAATATCACTAAAAGGGGGTCCGCGTGAGCTTACCCTAATTTCTTATGAATAAAACAATTTTAACTTTAATTTTATCATTGAAAACAAAATGACAGCAAAGTATCGAGTAACATAAAACTTTTCCCATCACTTCATCATTGTTAATTCGCTTAGAATCGTATAATTCTCTTCTGACGTTCGCCCATTCTTTGGAAGTCCATTAGAAATTATAATCTCGTTATCAAGTTTTTGATAGGCACTCGATTTTATTCGTAAAACATTGTTTATGAGGAAATATTTACATAATTATGTAGTTAATGCGTCATTGGTCTAGTGGTCGCAAGCATTACTGAATGTAATTGCAGACTACATCCATAGTCCTATTTGGAGGCATTGGATTGGGCTGCACATATTGGAGGCTGACGGGTGTCTTTGTTTTTTGTGAATTACTAACATAGCTTTAAGTCATCTTGATCTACTAACACTCTATGGACCGAAAAGTCTGAAATAAAAGTTTTGAATTGAATTGAATTACTGCTAAGCATGAGGTCCTAGGTTCTATTCCCAAGTCAGGCAAAGTGTTATTGGGTGTTCCATCTGGAATTTCTCAGTAGCAGTTCGGAGTCTGGATTTGTCCCTGGTTCATGGCAATAGGCTCGCTCCCTATTACATGGAACTTAAACATAACTGGCGAAATGTGGGTGTACTATAGATACAAAGCTCTGCCCAACCCTTTTGGGGATAACAGGCGTGATTTATGCTTTATGTTATCTAATATAGCCAAATAGGTTCCAATATACAGGTTTTTTCTAAGCAGTGCGCAAACAGGGTGTACTACCCATGAATATGAACAACTTATACTATGGAACAAACTCTGAAATCAAGAAAAAAACCGGCCAAGTGCGAGTCGGACTCGCGCACGAAGGGTTCCGTACCATTATCTATAAAAAAATCTTGTTTGTTGTATGGGAGCTCCCTTAAATATTTATTTTATTCTGTTTTTAGTAGTTGTTATAGCGGCAACAGACATACATCATCTGTGAAAATGTCAATTGTCTAACTATCACGGTTCATGAGATTACAGCCTGATGACAGACGGAAAGACAGACGGACAGCGGAGTCTTAGTAATAGGGTCCCGTTTTACCCTTTGGGTACGGAACCCTAAAAAATCTGCTTTTTCATACATTTTGGTCGAGTTTTTAACTTTTGTATGAAAGAATTGATTTCTTTTTTTCGTAATTTCAGAGTTGGTCCCATAGTGAAAGTTGTTCATATACATTGGTAGAACACCGTGTGAAAATTTGAGCACTGATTAAATTTTTTTCTTATGTATTATAAAAAATACCTATACCCATAGCTATGACAGACCGTTTACTCCCTTTATAGAGGGCTAAACACTTTTAACCTTTTTGGTCACGTTCTTTTCGCCCCTTAATCCCATGTCAATTCTTCACCTCCATCAAAAATTGTCATCTCTGTAAAACACCCTGTAAGGTACAGTCGCGACCAAAAGTCGATAAGCAAACTCACAAAGCAATAGCTTGGCGTTTAGTTTGACTTAAGACCTTCTATTTCCAAGAACATAAACATGCATAATTCTTGTCGTCAACAACTGATTGTAGTTCATAATTTCAAAGTTATAACATGTGTAAAGATGACCTAGCGGTTAAGCGCGTGCAGATAGATGCGTGAATCAGTGAGCCGTGAGTTCAAATCTCACGCAGTACTTGACTTTTTGTAAGTTTTTACTTGATTGGAAGTAATGGGACAGAAATATAATATTCTTTATCTTGTTCGCTTGGTCACTCATTTCGTAAAGTTAGAAAGGTAGATCATAGAAAACTAAATAAGTAATTTCGATTTCTGTGAGGTAGACAACAAAAAATCCTATGAACGGTTACAAAAAAACTTCTTTTATCTAGTAGGAATGTAACGTCACAATTCTCTTAAGTTTGTTAATTTTATAAATAAGTAAATAAAACGAATAAACATTTTTGTTACCATTCAGCACGACTTTTTTATTTCAACCTTCCAACACCGAAAAGATAAATTAAAAATCACAAACATAGTTAAATAATAATACAATAACTAATATTTAACTTCTTTTAAAAATAAATAATAAATGAACATAAACATCTAACAAGTTTTTGCTTAAAATAGTACAAATATATTATTATGGTTCCAAAGAAACAAAAAACTGTCCCACATTGTGATTAAGATTCGAATTTAGACTTCATTGATCGTGAAACCATTGCTTAGCCCAAACAGCTACCAGCACATGTTATGTTTATGCGAATTTTAGCAATGCAATGGTAAGAACAGGTCGCCACTATGACGAGTATTCTAAATGCAACAGAAATATAATGTTATTTCTCGTAGTACGACGACATGCGACAATTCATTAGTGTGTGTTAATTGCGGAATGTTGAGTGAGACATCGCTCATACACGCACACGTACTGGTTCGTGCTGGCACAGTTCATAGCAATGTAATCCTTAGCACGCTTATGGACTTTTGAGCGTTTACTGTACGTATCTACGGAACCGTGTGATTTCTGAATCGTAGATATTTTTTATTATACAACGTGTTTTTTTTCCATATACCATAACTCAAGGATATCAATGACACCATAATTTTGAACAACTTTTACCAAACCTAAAATCGCGAAAAAAAACTCAGCTGTCCCATAAACTTACGTTCGCAAAACTCGTCAAAATGTAGAGAACTGCCGTTTTTTTTTGGCGATTTCAGGTTTAGTCCCATAGTAATAGTTGTTCAAAATGATGGTCTCATTAATACTCTAGAGTTAGTGTACTTATACAAAAAAAAAAAAAACACGCTGAAGTAACTGTCAAAAGTGTAGCTTATCTGTTGCCAGGAAAATTTAAAATTAAACATTATATAATTATAGCTTGGAAGTAATTTCATTAGACAGTCGTTAGATATAACAAGTTAAATAACTAATAACTGGGCGTTATTCAAATTTACAAGCATGACAGGCTTTTGTGAAGTGGCTACTAATTGGTACCTTCTTTGATCCTATAGAAAATACGCAAGGCTAAACATTGGACGAGACGTTATCATTTTTAATTAAAAAAAACTACAATAAACAACTTCCGCTTTAAATCAGTGCCCTAAACATTCAAAACAGATTTCCAAATAAATACTGATTTTACTATTCCAAAAAACAACAGATAATCAGACCAATTATACCTAACCCACCATCTCTGCTTACCCCAAGCCACTCCAACTTAAGGTTTTCGCATTAAAACTTATCTTGTTTGTTCCTAATTGAATATTTTCTGTTTGCTTAGGCCTTAAGCCGGGGACGGAGTTTGTTAACATTTTTAATTTCGTTCCCTTCCTCTGTGTTGTCAAGGAATAGTTGACAAAGAATGGTAATGAGATGCCTAAGTAGAAAATTACTTTTACTTATTTCTTGTCGTTGGAATATTTTCATTACTTAACTATTGGGAGTTTGACACACTTGACGCGGTACGATGCATCGCCCAGTTCGTGGGTATTTTGTTTTCTTCGTTTAGGCCTTCCACTTGATGCTAACAGAGTTCATAAGTTGAAATGTCTTATGGGCTTGTAATTACCCCTCATCTTCCAAATGGGGTATTTATTGGGATTCTCACAGGTAGATCACAAACTAAATTAACACAAAACCAACCAAACATAGGTACCTACCTCCTTTCGTTTTTTTTTACGGAATAGTAGAACAAAGATATCATCTGCGATCTGATCTATATTTGCCGTAGCGATGTTGAAGCACTTCCAAAAATCTTCAGCTCTTAAGCAATAAAAATGTTCTTATCTGCTATTCAATTAGGATCTCCATATTCCCTAGCCAACACTAAGAAAATCTTGGAAAGACCTGACTTTGTTACACTTAACATTCCTTTTAAAAAGTGACACAATTATATCCCGAGATAACGTTAACCCACAAGATTTTCTTACAATATTCTGGAACCAATAAAAAAATCCATTTATAACCCGACTTTTTTAACTATGCGCCTGTCAATGTCAAAATATTACAGTGTAATATCCATACCGTATAACAATCAATCAATCTGCCAAGCCTTTTCCCAACTATGTTGGGGTCGGCTTCCAGTCTAACTGGATGCAGCTGAATACCAGAAACGAGTGGACACTCGGTCAAAAGTTATTTGTTATTAGAGCGTTACCGGCATAATAAATTTTAACTAAACAATTTCCCCCCGCCGCCTGTCTGTCTGTTTGAATGCGATAAACTCAAAAACTACTGAAAAATATACTCATGCGGTTTTCACCAATAGACGGTGTGATTCATGAGGAAGGTTTCAGTGTATAATTAATTAAGGTTTTGTGTAAATTGACTGAAATATGATAAAAAAATAATGCCGACTGGGAGCTCTAAGCCCACCATACATGGCAACGATATATCGTAGCGATTTGAGTTTGCACAGTTATACCGGACGGCCGTATGTTCTCCACATGTAAGTACGTTCTCGTTGAATATTTTCCGACATCCACGCGAGCGAAGCCACGGGCAAAAGCTAGTGTATCTATATAAATAAAAATCAATTGCCAAATGTATGTAAGCGCTTCAGAACGGTTGCACCTATCTGACTATTTTTTTCTTGCGTTTGTATCAGGTTAGCGGAAAAATATTGCATAAGAATTTGTACTGTAAATTACTAGAATTTTCCGAAATATTTATTGATCTGGGATACGTAAGAATGTTGTAGAAGGTTCTCGAAGCTATCACATCAATGGTATTTAAAGGCGCGCTAGTGAGGATTTGGTTAGTTTGTGAAAATTATTAGTGAACATCAAGTTCGAACGATCACCTTTTACGAGTGGCGTCAGGGACACAACGTGAGTGTGGCTCCTGCTAACATCAGCAAAGCGTTCGGTGAAGGTGTTGTATCGCGATGGAAGATAAGCCGCTGGTTTGCTCACTTTGCATCGGGAGATATAACTCTTGAAGATCACGAGCGATCTGGGCGACCATCCACCTTCGACGTTGAGGAAGTACTCCGCTGTTTAAAGGCTAATCCAGAAATAAATACGCGTGATTTGGCAGAGACTCTTGGCTGTCATCATTCGACATTGTCGGGACAAAGTTTGTATGACAGATTGTTTTTGGAAAAATCGGAATATTCGGATGGTATTTGTTGTATGAAAATCTTAATAATCAGAGATGAGACATGTATAACATAGGTAATTCACCCGGGTGACACCGAGCACGAACAGCTAGTATCAAATTTAAAAAAAAAAATCCCAAAAAAAAAAAACAACTGACTTCCAAAAAAAAACACTACAAAAATAACTTTAATTTCGGAAGTCGGTGTCTCTGTCTTTGGATCTGTATTTTATTTTTTTTTCCACCGACTTCCGAAATTAAAGTTAGTTTTCACTTTGAAGTGTTAGTTTTTATTGTTCACTTTTTAGTGGGTCAATTTCTAATTTATCTAAGTTACAATAGCCTAAAGTTAACTGCTCATCACTTTTTATAAAATATTGCTTTTCCCGAAGAGAACTCCTCAACAACTAAGGTCCCTGACGTTAATTGTTGAGGAGTTCTCTTGGTAAGTACCAGGAGCTGATTGTGAAGTCACCATGAACTCCACTTATTGCATTGCGACGAGAATAAATTCTTAGCAACCATTATTAAAGTACCAAATCGAATCGCAACCCGTTAAATACATAATATTGAGTAGTTCCGGTGGTCATCTGTGATCTTTACTATCAGTTCCACTTTACCAAATGATGCTTTCTAAGAGCAAATGCACGAGTTTCTATAAAAAATACTCAAATCACTATAGGTGTGCCTATAATATTTGAAGAGTTCCGTCGATTTTTCCAGGATCCCATCAACAGATCAGATGACAATGGGACCAACTAGAAAGTATACCCTTTCAAACAAAAAAAGAATTTTCCAAATCGATCCAGCCGTCTTTGAGTAAATGCGTAACATACATACAAAAAAAAACATACAGTCGGATTGAGAACGTCCTCCTTTTTGAATTCGGTTAATAACAATAAAAACTTAACGAACTATATAATAACCTGGGACATTATTCACACACGGCCATCTGATCCCAAACTAAGCAGAGCTTGTACTATGGAAACCAGATAACTGATATACTACATACACTACTTTTTTTTTGTAAATACATACTTATATAGATAATTACACCCAGACTCAGGACAAACAGACGTGTTCATGCACACAAATGTTTGTCCTGGTTGGGAATCGAACCCACGACCTGCGGCTTGATAAGTGGTATCTTAACCAACCATGCCAACTGGCCTGTCATATGAAAGAACTGTGCAGACGACACGAGTGTGTATTTAGACTGTAGTGCTGAGGAGGTTAGCAGAGGCGCCGAATTCAATCATCAAACCTAACGACTTTGACAGTTCCAAGCACACAATTAGAAAAATCGAGTTATATCACAGATTAATACAGATGGGACACTTCGCAGTTTATGTATGAAGCTACAAGTATGCGGCGGCCCTTGTCACGCCAATTCAGCCAATTCAATGCGGGCTGCCGCGCACCGGCCGTCTCGCACAGTCAGTTCGATACTCAATCACACGCCGCCTCGTAAAAGAAGACAACCCTAACGAGTCAGAAGGTATAAGAGTTACGCGATAGAAAGAGAGGCAACTTGTAGGTGAATACACATATAACTGTAGGTAATAAGCGTTGTGCGACCTTAATTTCACTTTATTGTATCGTAGCAAGAGTCGCTTTTTATTTAAATGATTTTGCGGAGTGTCCTATCTGTATTAATCTGTGGTTTTACTAAAACACATTTCTAACACCTAAAAGAAATATCCAATGGAGTCCTCGTAAAAATACTAAAACCAATCTATTCTTTTTCTGTCGTAGTAAATTCGTGTTAGCTAAATTCCGCCAGATGGTGGCTAATGAAGATTTCTGCTTCAATTCTGTCTGTACCATTGACAATAACAAATCGCACCTGGCTTATTAGGTGGGACTGTGACGTAATAGGACTTTTTAGGGTTCCGTACGTCCGAATGAAAAAAACGGAACCCTTATAAGATCACTCGTGTGTCTCTGTCTGTCCGTCTACGAGTAGCGTCTGTCACAGCCGATTTGCTCCGAATCTACTGGACCGATTCAGTTGAGATTTGGGACACATATGAATTTCCACGTGTGAACCAAACATGAACTTGTAACGTAAATAAATGAATTATGAATATAGGGTTCACTTTTGGGGAGAAAATTAGAAAAAAATAAAACAAAAGTTTTCAAAAGTACCGTGTGACGTATCAAATGAAAGGGCTTGTTGTGAGGATTTCAAATATTATGTTTTATAATTTAAAATAAACAGTTTTAAAGTTATTTATAAAAATAGATGAAAATTTACCATTCTATAATTATAAAAATACATAAAATAATTCTATACATATAGGCTACAGGAAAATTTATAAGAAGTCTATAGTCTTAAAATAACCTGGTTCCCTCAATATTGTGCGTACAAACTAAAATTTGCATTTGGAATGTATGGGAGAACACGTTTTTCAACTACGTTAACGTGTTAAGTTTGTTCTTGGGATAAATTCATCCCAACTACGGAACCCTTCATTGTGTGTGGTCCGACACGCCGGTTTTTTTTATTACTTTTAATGTTATTTAGGTTTAGGTATAAAAAGTTACTGGTAGTATTTGAGGAGCCGAGGATCTATTTAAATGGATTCTTTGACCACAGAATTAGCATTGCCATTTAACGTGGCAATGCTGCCAGTCTTCTGGACACTTTCTTTCGAATGACAGCGATGTGGAAGAGTACTTTGACGCCGGTGTCTTTTTAGTTAGGTCTTTCTCTAGCGGTGGTTGGATGGCTATTAATTATAATGATAGCCTGTTTTGCCACCTTCTGATTCGGTTAACTTATTTCGCTTATATTTTCATACAAATTTGGTTTCAATTTTAGTTTATTGGGTAGACATAGGGCCGGAAGGTGACTTCTAAGAAGACCGAGAAGTCACCACCAGAGCCACCAGTAGAAGTTTGAGAACTTATGGTGGAGGATCTTCCTCCCTCAAGGGTGTCGAAGAGCCAAGCAGGAAGCTCTCTGATGATAGATGACTGTATCAAACTTAACATCAATAATTATTGGTGGTTTCTCGTTCGATTAAACCGTAATTAACAAACCAGTCCCACGAAATGTACCAGGGTGACATAACCATAAAGGAGTCTACTCAAAACCGTCATAAAACAAAACAGCCTTGAAGACAAATAAATACCATAACAATATTACCTACCGAACACGACCACGAGAATCGATTCAATCCAATTTGATAACATCGATACCTGTTTTACGATGATCTTTATAGGCGTAGGCATTGGTTCTCGTTTCCTGGTATCGAATATGGCGTATAATTCGATACTACTCTCTAATATAGGGATCGCGTGTCGATTGACATGCGAATTACGGATGAACGTTGACGCAGTGTTGCAGTGTAAGGAATTCAGTAGGGCAATGCTTTGTTGTCATACAGCGAATTTAAAATGTGGTTTTGAAGCTTTATTGGCTTTTGTAAAGGAGTCGTTATATAATTCCGATATTTTTTTAGAAGTTTTGTTAAAAAATATTTTTTCGTCTGTCAATTTATGAGATTTTTTTTCTCATTTCGAAGGTAGGAATTGGCGTTTATTTTTTAACTACTGTCACTATAGCTTGTGTAATGGTGACTTGATGACTTTGATATACGTCAATTTAGCCTTGAGAACTTCGTCATCACCAGCAGCTGAATATCATAAACTACATAAAATACATAAACACCTAAACATACTTGATCTGACAAAATGGGATATTAAACAAAAACTTACAGAGTGGCTACTTCAACAAGACTATGATCACACAGAATCATTATTAACCTACATAACACACGCCCAAACATACACACACACACACACACACACACACACACATACATACATACACACATACACACTAATACACACATGCACGCACATACACATACACACGAGAAATACGTTCATTATTACCCTTATTTAATTTTACTTCCTTATGATTTTTGATAATTGTTTAATTGTGGGTAGATCGACAGGGTCTTCACTTGATTAATAGTTAATATTAGAACATAACTTTATGGCCGTCCACTGTCTCTTAAGAAACAGGTATACCCTAGTTTAAGAGACAGGGTATCAGAACTTGTCAACAGATGTACCGTGTAATTACATCACCATGTTCTACCATAATAATGTAGTTACATAACTTTATATATCTTGATTGTTACTATTTTTAAGTTTTGTTTTTCTCATCATCTGTACTTTCAAGATCAATAAACAATTTATTTATTATTTATTTATTTATTATTATTATCAGTATTTTATATGGACAGACTGCCTATCTAACCTCCAGAACCCAGTTACTGGGTAATACGATACCCCTTGGTAAGACTGGTTCTCAGGCTTTCGGGCTGTCGACCCGTAACGACTGTCAAAGATCCACGAATGACAGCCGGGACCAACGTCTTAACGTGCTTTCCGAGGCCCGGAGGGGTTTTGGTATGTAAAGTTGGTCACCCATCCACGGACCAATCGCGGCAAACGTAGCTTAACCAATCGTTCGACCCGTGCGGCTGTAATTACTTAGCCACAAGCTCATGAGAACTTAGACACCCTAAAATATCAGGCAAATAGTTGAGAGGTTCATGCGCGGTAAACGAGACAAATAGAACTTTTATTGTTATGACGGCAATAGCCGTATACCGCGCCGAAACTTGTTAAAATATGTCGTACAATACAGAATTGTAATATTCACTGAGGCAACAATACAAATTTTAATACTAAGTACATCAGTATTGTAACTGTCTGAATGTATTTTCAATATCACAACTGATGATATTTTTTACTTTGGCAAAAAAATTGAAATTACGGTTACGACGACACATCGTTATTTCGCCAAGAGGCAGTCGTTGGATCGTGAAAGAGTATAGTGGTATGAAAAAAGTAATAAAACTATAGGTATTTTTCGTAAAATGTATCAAATCTCTTTATCCTTTCCTAAATTCTGTAAAATTTTCTGACGATTTTGCACGACGCACGGAATCACATCTCCGCGCCGCCCGGCCACTGAGGCGTATCCATACCCTGTGTGGTTTCGAGTTATGGTGCTTGCATAAACATACAGGTTTTCCAGTTCCGATTTGTTGTTACAGATCGGTACTGATAGGTACAGATCAACCCACAAGTGCTAGTATGAAAAAGTTTCTTTATGTACGAACCGTCTCGACTTGTCTTTACTAGTAACCTGTATCGTTATGCAAGCAGCCTTAGCCGCCATAATACCTACTAAAAACCGATCGCGTGTAACCCATACTTATATCCTATCATTTGTTTCAGAGGGTGCTAGAACCAGCCTCGTTCTCCGTGTCGGCTGACCGTCGGTTCCTTCTGCTCGCTCAGAATGTGCGCAAGATTCACACGCACTCCTACCTTGCGCGGTACACCGTCTACGACATACTGACCACGTGAGTACTATCTTATCTATACTAACAATAAAGCTGAAGAGTTTGCTTTTTTGTTTGTTTGTTCGCGCTAATCTCTAGAACTAGCTTGAAAAATTATTTTTGCATTTGATAGCCCAATTCTTGAGGAAGGCTATAGGCTGTTTATCATCACGCTACGAGCCTTAGGAGCCGAGCAAAATGATAAAAAGGCAGAAAGAACGCTAAGCTAAAATGTAGTAATAGCACGGGCAAGCGATGCAATACGACGGGATGGGTCGGCGGAACAAGAAATTTCACGCGGACGAAGTCGCAGGCAGAAGCTAGTTACAACATAAATTTAAGACGAGATTGAGTCCAAAGCTCTTCTTTAATCGTTGGAACATACCTAGGTACACCCAAGGAGACCTTACACCCTTCGGGTCACCGATTTGGCTGCAGCTCTACGTACTGAAAGGGATTTCCTAGTGTTGTATATTCCTAAAGTCTTAAGGTGCTACATACAACAACAACATACAACTATATGTTGTATGTTCACCTTTTTGATATTTTTGACCTGGATTTTAGGATTCCGTATCTCAAAAAGAAAAAATAGAACCCTTATAGGATCACTTGTGTGTCTGCCTATCCAATTTGCTCATTTGTCACAGCCAATTTGCTCCGAATCTAATGGACCGATTGTCTAATCTAATGAAATAGTAATCTAATGAACTTGTTTCAGGTGTCTGTTTATATGTATGTATGTATATATCGATGTATTTATTTTTGTATTTTTATTTTCGTGTTATCTATCCTTTATATTTCACCCGCCATGTTTTCTCACAAAATGCCTCAGGCATTAAGTCTGCCTTTGTACGGTATTTGCTTTTTTACTTGTGCATAAAGTGTTAATAAATAAAACAAATAAATGAAACTAGTAGGCACAATATGTAGAACACATGTTTTATACCTTGGTGTCAACGAAGGTTTGGGTACAAAGGTCTTCAAAAAATAAAGAAATACATATATTATGTGGCACTATTTGTTGGCGATGGCCCATTTGTTGGAGTGTCCAAAGTGTCAATACTCAGCACATTTGAGGACATAAAGAAATGGATTAAACATAACAACACAGAGGGAAGAGATAATGCCACTGAAGCCGAGACTAACATGGGATATAATAGTGGCCATGTTAGTCTCGGCTTCAGTGGCATTATCTCTTCTCTCTGTGTTGTTATGTTTAATCCATTTCTTTATGTCCTCAAATGTGCTGAGTATTGACACTTTGGACACTCCAACAAATGGACCATCGCCAACAAATAAAGGATTCTTCCAACACGCAGTGTCAATCGGGAGCATCTTTTGACACTGGGTATCGGAAGAATTCTTTAATCTACTGTCATGGATTCGTCGCAAGATATACGTCTTCAAGTAGGATTGATGTAGTAATAATCTGTTGCAGAAATACTGACCTAGATACTAAACGTGAAGCATACCTATAAACTACGTACTAAAAAAGATTTGCTTAATTTGATAAATTAGGTTAAATCATATGACTTCGAATCTTTTTTAGAGAAAATTAGGATTTTCTTTACGAGGGATATGCCGCCTAAAACACGTGCTACAGTCCGGCCGTCGAGAGGATGTGTTCTTGACACCTGTCCGTTGGATTTTTTCTATTAAAGAATAAGGATCAAATTCGCAAAACACATATTCGTTAGTATGAAACTAACGGACAGACGGCTAACTTTATTTCAGATTAAATAACTTTGTGATCATTCCAAATGATGTTTGCCTTTATGTTGTCATGTCTCTCATATTAAAATTAGTTCCTATTCTTAAATTTAATCCACTCACAGCAACCAAAGAATATACGTATATTAGTTATTAAAATAACACAAAGAACTTTTTAGCAAAAATTAAAACCGACTTCCAAAACAAACACTACAAAGTGAAAAATAACTTTAATTTCGGTAGTCGGTGTCTTTGGTTTTGTATTTTCGTATTTTGCCACCGACTTCCGAAATTAAAGTTATTTTTCACTTTGTACTTACCTAGTGTTTTGTTTTGGAAGTCGGTTTTATTTTTTGCTAAAAAGTTTTTATTTTTCACCCCACACAAATTCGAATGCCACTACCTGCTAAGTAAATAACAGTGATAGGAAGTTATTAAAACATCATCCAGATAAACTAAGTGGGAAAAATACTCGTACGCATTATTGAAGCTAACTCAAAAACTACCCAACCAAAGTTAATAAAATTTATATGGGACCACTTAGGAAGTATACCTTTTCAAACAAAAATAGGATTTTCCGAATCGGTTCATCCGTCTTTAAGTAATCGCGTAACAAACATACAAAAAAAAACATACAGACGAATTAAGAAGCTCCTCCTTTTTGAAGTCGGTTAAAATATAACGTAATGTATCCACAGCTGGGCAGGAAAGTTATTTCTCTAGCCAAGCTAATTACTTATGCATGACTGGTCCTCGTTAAATCGTATAAAGTTAAATTATTTCGGGTGCCGCAAGTAAAGACTTGGACACACTATGCGAGAAAAAGACCAACTTCGTACTCGCTTTATTAAGTTAAACGAAAAATTCTCCAGCTAATGTGGATTTCTTTTTGGCAAAAAAGATCTTATAAGCTATCCAGCGTTGACTAATGACTCACAATGAATGAGCTACCCGACTGTTACGATACCTCCAAAGGGAATTAAATTAATTAACGAGGTGTTTAGACAAAAAAGCTGTAATCAATCTCAAGGGGACGTTATTTAGTTATTCATCTCGTAAGCCTGACAAATCAACATCGTACTAGCCTGTAAAGGCCCAGTAAACTTCTGGGCCTCTAGCATTCAGAAGCTAACCAAGTACTAATCGAGGCTGTGCAAAACTCTAACCAATTCGTGGGTCTTCTCAGATCACAATGTGCGCTTTCATAATTTCTAACATGACGATATTATCGTGCACGTCCACGTCCACGTCACAATACTTATTTTCATACATTTCATGGACGTGATCCACGATAATATCGTAACGTTGGAAATTATAAAAGCCCACATTGACTGACTACGACCTTCACCGACTGATGACACCGACCAATGCTCAGTTTAACAATTACACATTGGTGCCGATTCTGTTGCGCACAAACTAAGCTTAATTTAGGCTATTGCTAACTCTTTCTCTAAACAAGAAAGAGACGGACGTAAATTAGAGCTGTGAAATTTAGTTGAACTAATATTTCCATAGAAATTTAGACTACACGTAAAAAAAAAATGTCGACTGAAAACACGGTGAAGCGCAAGACGTAAACTAGTTTGACATCTCTAACTAAGTTCATAGCTATAGCCGTCCTTTTCTCTTGCTGCCTGTTAGTAAAAAGATAGCGATTCTCTAATTTTAGTTTAGTTATTGAACAAGAGAATCGGCATCTCTGTCTTTCAACATCGCAGGCCCCTTAGTGTGCCTCATCCCTTACCAAAACATTATTACAGCATATACCACGTCTCAGGACTGTAGTATAATTAATTATTAAACAAAATTAACGAAGAGCTAACGAGCTCAAAGTTGAAGGGCGCGCTAAAACTCGTTAATTTGTTGTGCTATTAGTCTTTTTGGAAAACTCACTTTTTGTCCTACAGGTCTTAGGCTTAGCCTTTCACATTTAGCCAAAATTCAACCATTAGTTACTATGTTTAACCATTATTGGTTGAGTTAACCGGCCCTAATGAGGTCAAAAAGGTAGTTTTGTTAGGTAATTCTGCATAAGGTCACTTCTGAATATTTTAATCTTTATTAAACGACTTCTAAAAAGGAGGTTCTCTATTCGACCCGTATGTATGTAATGTATGTCCGCGATTTTCTCAAAAACTCATTAACCAACTTTGATGATTCTTTCTTTAACGTGATCTACATACTTTTAGGAAGATTTTAGTATACAATACATTAGGTAACTAAACTTATGTACGAAGTTATATACATAAATGTACTGTATCTCCGGCATTTCTAAGCGGATTTTGATGATTCTTCTTTTCGTTCGTAATTGTGTATCAACTAAATATGGAAAAATAAATTTACTTTAAAAACTAAAAACTGACTTCAAAAACCTAAAACGAATAAAACAACTTACATTAAAAACTTAACAGCTTCTGAAGTCGGTGTCTTCAATTCTTCAATGTCAATGTACCTTAGCTTGGCACCGACTTCAATAGCTGTTAAGTTTTTTATGTAAGTTATTTTAATCGTTTTAGGTTTTTGAAGTCGGTTTTTAGTTTTTTGAATTTTTTTTTTATAATTTGTTACCACACTTTTATAGTAATATTTCATTTTGACTTTAAAAGGAGGAAATACACAGAGTTGTTCTGTACTTAGCGTTCGAAATCCTAATGTTTTTAAAAAAAGGTTTTGCGTCGTGATAAAATGGCTAGGCTATTAAAAGGATATGATATTTTGATGACGACTTTGGAGCTAAGCATTTTATTTCAGAAACTCCATCAATGAGGGTTTTCTGAATTGACGTTCACTAGGTGGCAGCAATGAGACGTCAGGTCCGCGTACCTGTCAAAAGTGTCAAAACGTCTATATTTTTTTAGTCGCAACTGAATGACGAATTTCATCATATTTTTTATATTCATTGTCGAAATGGAAGACCTCTTGCAAGTGGCGCCAACTGGTGGCGAGATTTTTTATAAAAGCCCTCATTGTTAGTTTGTATGTAAGTATGCCAGCACATTAAGCTACTACAATCAGTCAAATTTCTTTAATAGATTTTCAGCTTTATCGCTAAAGCATTAGATTCAAGGTTGATTGGGAAAATTTGACAGTTTCGGGTAGCTCGATGTGTTGGCGTCTGTACAAAAACTTTATAGCTAAACATAGTAAACACGAAAGTTAGACAAATAGTGAACGATCCGGCAATCTATAAACTACAGTTTAATTTGAGAACAATTTGCTAGTGTTGCATATTAGCTTGCTCTCGTCAGCCACACAACTTTCATAATACTGAACCATAATTAAAAATTAAACAGTACGATTATAAGAACAAGGCTTACACAATATGTACCTACACATTACAAAAAGCGTTAAGGCTTTTCTCACGTGCCATTAATTTTTAACGTACTTTCCTACTGGTTCCTCACTTCGCTCTGTCAGAACCTATATAGGTACTTCTGGTTCTCCGCCCCTACTGCTGTAAAAACTCTAATATTTCAAAATTCATTATCAATTCAAGAGTTCGCGAGCTCTCCCTTGAATTTTGTTTCGTACAAGTCTATGAATTATGTAATGAAACATCTGTTCTTGAGTTCTGAAGAAAAGGGATGGGTAATGAGAATATAGTGTTCGAATTTTCGGTTGGAGTAGTAGCTGTTAGTATAAAGTAATGAAGGAATGTGAAGAATATGGAACCTGCTGGAACTATCGGGAACACAATGAAACACGGACTTCACTGATAGACGTATATTTGGCGACTGGCGCGCGGCTCGTAACGTACGAAGACTTAATTCTAAATACCCACTATTACAAATATATCACACCTCCACCACAATACAACAGTACATCTCTAAACTACAATAACACAATAATAACACAACGAATATAATCTCAACAAAACAACTATATAAACCTGATGTAAACTGATAATAATTCTTAACTAGTTAAACAATTTTAAATCTATCTACTGGTTTACGTGTTCGCTTAGAATACCGATTCACCGGCGGCGGAGGTTGTGGTTGTACATTAACCAGAGAATCTTCAGGAGTATTTATGTCCGGATTTGAACTTTCCCCCTTATTCCTGGTAGTCGCCTCTGGTGAAGATACCTTTACTACCCGTTCTAACCCCTCGCTAAGTGGCTCGACCACACTCTCTCCCCCATGATCTGTATTGTTCTCAGTCTCTGGACAGGTAACATCAGATAAGCGTGACCTGCGGCGCATTTGATCTACATGTCTTTTTAGTGATTGACCATTATCCTTTACCACTGAGTATCTACGGGCACTGTCTACCCGTTCCACTGTACCTTTCACCCACCTATCACTAACACCATACTCCCGAGCCCAAACTGAATCACCCTCCCTGAAACTGCGGTTTGTGCCCCCCGCGAATTCCATTTGCCGTCTCTGGGCTTGGTGAACTCTGTCTTTAGTGACCTGAATCGTACGCAGTAAATCAAGTCTGGAGCGTAATGGACGTTTCTGCAACAGCATAGCCGGGGTTTCCCCGGTGGTGCTGTGCACAGTGTTCCGGTACGCTAACAGAAACGTTTGTAGTGCGGTGTCGACATCTACACAATCCCTATGTGCTTTCTTAATAGCCCGCTTGCAAAGCTTGACTGCATTCTCCGCAGCCCCGTTTGATGATGGGTGGTAGACTGGTGAAAAAAACTGTTTAATGCCGTTGTTTTTTAAGAAAGTTTTGAACTCTATACTAGTGAATGGTGGGCCCTGATCAGATACTAATTCCTCCGGCAACCCAAACCTTGCAAATGTAACTCTTAACACCTTTATAACATTTGATGCATTAGTTCGTGTCATCTCAAACACTTCTAACCATTTTGAAGAAGAATCAATAATAACTAAGAAGGTGAGACCTTTATATGGCCCTAGAAAATCGATGTGAACCCTTGTCCAGGGGCGCGCGTGATACTGCCACGGCTGTATCGGGGCCCGCGGCGGTGCGGCCGCCTCCGCTGCACAAGTCTCACATTGCTTACACACTGCTTCCACGGCCGCGTCGATATTAGGCCACCATACATAGCTACGTGCCAAGCTTTTTGTTTTTACAATCCCCATGTGACTGCTATGAAGCTGTTTTAAAACATTATTCTGCAACGGAAATGGTATAACCATACGATAACCCCACATAATGCACCCACACTCCGTATATAACTCATTACGTCTCATAAAGTATGGTTTGATACTTTCTGTATCTACACAGGTTGAAGGCCACCCGGATTGTATGTAAACTAAAACCCTACTTAGCACTTTATCCGCAGCAGTCGCTTTCCTAACGTCCTGGCTCGTAATTGGTAAAAAATTTTCAACGAAATTAACATAAGTATTTTCTTTTTGTAATATTACATTTTCTTTACAACCTTTGTACGGCAGTCGTGATAATGCGTCGGCACAATTCTTACTCGAAGGAACATATTCAATGTCATAAGTGTACCCAGCCAACAACACCGCCCAACGCTGTAACCTAGACGCGGCCATCACCGGAATACCGACTTTATCACCAAAAATATAAGTGAGAGGCTTGTGATCGGTTCTTAATATAAATTTACGACCATACAGATATTGATGAAATTTACGAACTCCGAACACGATAGCGAGTGCCTCTCGATCAATTTGCGAGTAAACTTGCTCGGCTTGCGTGAGCGCGCGCGATGCGTACGCCACGGGACGCTCGCCCCGTGGTGTTGTGTGAGATATCACAGCTCCTACGCCTACACTGCTCGCGTCTGTTGTTAAAATTATAGGTAACTCCGGTGTGTAGTGCATTAGCACTTCACTACACGTTAATAAATGCTTCACTTTACTGAACGCATCTTCACATTCTTTATTCCAGCTATACGGAGCTCCAGCTTTAAGCAACTTATACAAAGGCGCTAGAATTGTACTAACATTTCTTATAAATTTTCCATAGTACATCACCATACCAATAAATGCTCTTAATTCAGAAATATTCGTGGGAGCTGGAGTTTTAACTATAGCTTGTACTTTGTCTGGGCACGTGTGAACCCCTTCTTTACTAATCGTGTGACCTAGATAATTTACTGATTCCGCAAAAAATACACATTTATCTTTTTTTACTCTGAGGCCGTATTTGTTCAAGCGATCAAAAACTTTGCATAAGTTACGCATGTGTGCTTCGTTTGTGGCTCCCGTTATTATAATGTCATCTAAAAACACCCCCACATGTGGTAAATCTGCAAACAATTGCTCCAAATGTCTTTGAAAAATGCCCGGACTAGATGCTAACCCGTATACTAGCCTATTATACATAAATAATCCTTTATGCGTGTTAATCACTGTGTACTTTTTCGTTTCATCCAGCTCAAATTGAGCGTATGCCTGTGAAAGGTCAATTTTACTGAAATGCTGGCCACCTTTCAAACGAAGTAGTACTTCCTCTACTCTAGGTAACGGGTAACGGTCAACTTCTATAACTTTGTTTAAAGTTAATTTGTAATCTGCGCAAATTCTAATGTTACCGTCCTTCTTGACGACGGGCACGATGGGTGTTGCCCAGTCGGAACGCTCCACAGGAGAGAGAATGCCGTCCCGCTGCAGCTGGTCCAGCGCGCGCTCCACCGGCTCACGCAGCGCGTACGCCAGCGGGCGCGCGCGCATGAACACCGGCCGCGCCCCCTCACGCACGCACACGCTCACCGTACCGCCGGTGAACCGTCCCAGCCCGTCCGCGAACACATCACAGTATTTGGTACTGAAAGCAGCCACATCAAATACATTATTTTTGTACATTACAATATCATTACTATTACAATCATAGGTGACTGTAGGTAATTGTATTTCCAGTTCTGCCATCCACTGACGGCCTAATAAAAGTGTTTTGCCATTCTCAACAACATATAAATCTAATTGCTTATGTCTATTTTCATATTTCACTAATGGTTGTATAACTCCAAGGGGTTTTACTAACTCGCCGGTATAATACTTTAGTATTAAATGACTAGGCTTAAGTTTTAAATAATTAAACAATCTACTATAACACTCCCAGCTTATGCATGACACCGCACTGCCGGTGTCACATTCCATTTTAATGTCAATACCATTTACATTCAGTTCAACATAAATAGGGCTACACTGCGTCGCTGATAATTTACAAACATCTACAAAAATTACCTCATCGCTCTCCGCGCCATCACTTTCATTGGACTTTCTTATTTGAACCGCGTCCATATCCACGTTGTAGTGTTCTGATAAATTCGGACACATACGTCGCAAATGTCCTACTTGGTTACAAACTCGGCAAACATAACGCCTGAACTTGCACTTGCTTGTGTCGTGAGTACGCGCGCCGCACACTCGACACTGCTGTTGCTGCGCACGCTCACCCCGCTTCATGGGTACGGGCACTGACGATGCGCGCGCGCCGCGCCCCCTTCCGCTAGACGTCGTAGTATCGTACGGTGTTGTCGCTCCGCGGAGGTCACCAGTAGCCACCGCCGCCATACCCTTCCGCCGCGAGCCCGCTGACATCGCTTGACACGTCACCGACGTCGTGGATGCACCCTCGTTTCTCGACCCGCTCTGGCCTTCAACGGCCGCAGCGTCTTTTTCTGCTGCCTCCATGCTAACCGCCAACTTATAGGCCTTCCCGAAATCCAAACTGCATTCGGCGAACAATCGTTGTCGTATGGTTTCATTGGTAATGCCACACACTAGCTGATCTCTCAAGCTTTCTTCCAGCCAGGACCCAAATTCACATGTTTTGGACATCTTCTTCAAGATCGCCGCGTACTCCGATATCGATTCACCTTCTTTCTGTTTCCTATGCCGAAACTTGTACCGCTCTGCCAACTCACTCGGCTTTGGTTGCAAGTGTTTTTCCATGACGTCAACGATTTGTGCTAACGTTTTATTTTTTGGTTTAACCGGCGTACACAAATTAACTAGAAGTTCATAACACTCCGCCCCCATCACTGTTATTAATGTAGGCACTTGTAATTCGGCGGGGATCTTGTTAACTAAAAAATATTGTTCTAAACGTTCCACGTACAACCGCCAATCATCACTGTGGACTTTGAACTCGGCAATTTTTCCGATCGACATTTTTTTATTAATTTTGTGTGTACTCTTCTTATTATTGCACGGTCACGCGTCGAATCGTCTGTACTCGTCGCCACTGAAGAATATGGAACCTGCTGGAACTATCGGGAACACAATGAAACACGGACTTCACTGATAGACGTATATTTGGCGACTGGCGCGCGGCTCGTAACGTACGAAGACTTAATTCTAAATACCCACTATTACAAATATATCACAGAATGAAGTGTATAGTTTGCGGTGTGGCTTACGAATCTGTGCATTTTCCTGCATCGGCCGGCATGTCACAAAATTTAAACTTAGTGCATTATTTGTGGTTATCAAGGACGAGAACAGATTAACCAGCCAAGCGCGTGTCAGACCACGCACAATGATGGGTTCCGTAGTAAAGTTGAATATATCCCAAAAACCAACTTAACATTGTAGTTGAATAAGTCATTTCATTTCAAAGGATTTCATGTCATTTCATTTCAAAATTTTTACTTTTCCAAGTACATTTTATAAGTTGGTCGATGATTACTCGTAAACTTGTAAAGCCTACTTAGCTGTGATAGTTTTCCTTTTAATTAACCGACTTCTAAAAAAGGAAGAGGTTCTCAATTCGGATGTTAGTATTTTGTTTGTATCTGAATTGAGAACCTCCTCCTTTTTTAGAAGTCGGTTAAAAACATCAAAATCCATCCATAAATGACAGAGTTATGCCCGAACAAACATTAATATATCCGGAGAATGATATTTTGAATGAAAAAAAGAAAACGTTTTCTAATTCTTTTTTTTTATTATTAGTGTTACAATTCCAACAAGCCCAAACACAGCTAAGATACATAGTCTTATTATGGAATTCCGGTGCCTGTCTCTTGGATTCATCATTAGATCTGATAGTAGAATGGTTCTTATTGAACGCAAATGCTTCACTTGTTGTAGAAAATAACAAAATCGCTGTACGTTTACCTATAAAATTTGAAGAGTTCCCTCGATTTCGCCAGGATTCCATCATCAGATCCTGACTTGGTCACTATGGGACCAATTGGAAAGCATAAGCTTTGGAATAAAAAATAATTTTCCAAATCGGTTCGTAAATGACGGAGTTATGCGCGAACAAAAAACGCAATGCACTGTAAACGAAAATATCGTTAATGTAGACAATGTATATAAATTTTTAGATTTTTGTAAATTTTTCAAAAACCGCTTGTCCGATTTTGATAAAATTTTCATGGGACCATTTGGGAAGTAAACCCTTTCCAACAAAAAAATAGTTTCGCAAATCGGTTGGCAAGCGATGGAGTTATGCGCGAACAAACATAAAGTTTTCCTTTTAATTTCGTTATATATACTACTGCCGTGAATTTTTCACATAGCCAAAAGCAACCATTTAGCTGGCAGGGAGGGCCACTTGATCTAACATAACAAAAATTTGTAATTTGAAGCTTAATTTTACGCAAACGGATACCTAAATCGAACAATGGTTTTCACAAACCGTAATATTTTTGAATGACCTCTCCAACGATACCCCACACCATGGGATAGACGAGAAAAAAACGGGCAAAATTTACGTGTACAGGAAGTACCCCAAAAAAAAAATTTTTTTTCATGATTTTATTTTACCGCTTTGCGGACGTGATTAATATGTATATCCAAGCCAAATTTTAGCTTTCTATTACTAAGAGTCTCTGAGCTAAGCTGCCGACGGACGGACAGGCGGACAAGTTGAAACTGTAAGGGTTCTTAGTTGACTACAGAACCTTAAAAACTAAGGAATCGCTTTGCTTTCTGATAGTGTTTGTAGCCTCAAAAATTCCCTGGTTTTCAGCAAAAATAAAAACTCTTCCAATGAAGGAGTGTGCTCATGATTCAATTTAATAATAAAAATTTTGGAATTTTCAAACGAGACAGATCGTGTTGTTATCTAGAAATTTCATCAGAGAATGAGATCTTTAAAACAGTCCCTGATAAACTAAATTAAAATATTTCACCGTTTCCACTGAATCATTCATAGAATCTTAATAAACTAACCGCCAGCCATTGTGACAATATTTAAAAACGATTTATAAATTAAATGTATAAATCAAAAATATTGAAGCGGAGTTTAACTAATAAATCTCTTTCACCTTTATGAAAACCTGGTACCTGGTTACAAATAGCCATCATTATGCACGGGGTAACAATTGAAAAACGTGAAAAATTTACTCCCTGTTCTAGGCAAAGCTTTGATAACTGAGTAGGTAACAAATTCATTCCGAATGCTGACTTGGATGCAAGATTTATTTTCAAAGAAAATGTTTGTTCTTTGTGTGAACTTGCTAAATGATGACATTATTTCAATGTTATTTAATTTTGGTTTAGCTATTATTGTATTGTATTCAGGCTTGTGTCCGCATTCCACGCCTAGACCCTCTTGTTACAATGTTATCATAAACCCTTCCGCTTACTTCCGATGTTAGGGTACACTACCGGTAGGTAGGTAGGGTGCCGCTGGGGTCGCGGGTTGTTTGAAAAAGATACCGTGGCCCTGGCATAGGCAACTGAAGGAACACGGGTGGGTTTTAGTCAGTAAAAGTCTGACACGCCCTTCCGCTCCACCCAGAGCGGGAGAAGTTATTTGATGATTTCCCATGCAAAAAAAAAAAAAAAAGGGTACACTACTAATAAGTAGTTTACCCTAGCTATACCTGAAATAAATCGGTGTCTTTTTTCTTTATTTGAGATGGGTTTGCTCTTGACTCTAGTCTAGGTCGGAGGCGACAGAGACAAAGTCGACGATGGAGTGAGCTTACCCAGAAGAAGCCTGTTCACTCTTACTTTGAAGAGATTAGGGTTGTATGCGTTCGGAAACACTGACGCAGGTAGAGAGTTCCACTCTTTGTCTGTACGAAAACACAAACGCCAATTCATAGACAAAGGCCATAAACTTTAAATATTACAAACCACAACAGACTACTCGATCCCAAATCGTTCGCCACAAATCTCACCTTATTAATCCTTCAAGTACCAAAGTCGTCGATAGTCTGTTAGTTTGTCACTACAACTTGTTGGCTACACAGACTTATTGTTAGTCGAATAGATTGCTCGAATTTGATTTAAACTTTGAATCGATTATCGAAGTTAACCGGCCTTTGTCAGTACACAAAATAGATAGTTAAGAAGGTTGGTTTCATACAGCGAGTGAAATCACACGCACACACACACATCGGGTGCTTTCGCACGGTGCTTATTCTTGCTGTTGTGCCCTGTGATCTTGTCATTCGCCCACATAAAGGTTGAATGCCAAGTGCCATGACGGTCCACGGCTTTTTTTTACTACCATATTACAATTAAATTGATAGATTTATTTTATCCTGTTTAGATATCGGTACCTACTTATTACGTCTGCGGAGTGTCGGTGTGCGTGCTCCTATATTCATTCGTTGTTTTGAGCCTTCTGTACCAACGCCTATCTATTCTGTGGTCTGTATTCGTTGGTTATTCCTCTTTTCCATTATGCCCCAACAAAAGAAACTTTTTTATGCTTTAAAAGTATTTCAAAGCCCGAGGTTGCATGTTTTGCGAATTGCCTTTTCGTATCCGATTTGAGTCGATTGGTAAAAAGGATGTTCTTTATCGATTTGGATTGTGTTGTGGAAGGTAATTAATCAAGTTCTGTTGAATAAACGTTTGTGTTTCGTAAATTAAGGTTATTTTAGAAATAATACGTTGATCGTTGTCTCGTAATAACTTTGTTGGGCAGCACCGACCCCACGGACCCTATCTCCCGGGAAAAGTCTTGTTCTTCACCTCTGGCTTGCCTTTATTGGCCGGCTTGAGTGGAGATTCGCAAGAACAAACGTGCTCGGAGTAAGGAAGTATTCCAGTAAGGTGCTGGAAGGGATCTTGACCGTACTTTCGGGATTGTCCTGATAGTCGTGGAATACCTCTCCACTCCTCAAGCACCCCAGGAAGTGTTGCCCCCTTGTCGCTACGTCACTATGTGCTAGCGACCGTTTCCGGGGGCCCATTATTGAGTGTGCAAGTCACCCCCTGCCATTTTATCCGTGTATAACATTGGTCAGGTAGGGGACATAGTTCTTCCATAGTTCAAGTTACCCAATCCACTTTAGCCACCCAGACCCATAGCACAATATGTTTTGTTTCTACGTTCTGCAATAGTCCTGCACCAACCGGGGGTTATCCTTGGGTGCACTTGCATAGTGAATACAGGGATAATCATCGGTTGGTGCGTCCTCATCAAGCAAAATTGTCTAAGGGGCCTCTGCGAGTCTCCGGGACCCCAGGGACCCCAAGATCAAAAAAATAATACTTTGAAATATGTAACGAAAATTTTGATCGAACATCTTGTACTCTGAACACTCACTACGAACCCGCCGCGGCTGTCCGTCACCGGACCCTCCTCTGGGGAGCATCTCACATCACCGACGCACAAGAACACCTTGCGCGCCGTGACCACCCCATGGACCAAACCAGCACATGGGCGCTAGACGACCCCGTGTCTAGGCACCCTTGGTCCCCTGCGACCAGTCAGGTCAGTGGCCTATGCTGCCCACCATTTTTGGCCGCAGAGGATAGGGAAAGCGGCCAACGAAATACCGATACTCCTCCCCTGCGGCCCTACCGCGTCCGCCATCAAACGGTGGCGACCCCGTCAAGGCCGTGGAGGTAGGGAGAGCGGCGCACCGCAATACCGGCACTCCTCTCCCACCGCGGCCTCCAACCCTCAGCCGCGATGCCTCCCATACGACATCGCGGCCTACCTCAGTTGCGATGTCGCCCAAGCGGCACCGCAACCTGACGAGCAGCCCCTCCTCGGGTTCCTCTTCGCTTCACCGTGGATAACCAAGCCATGGCTACTGAGCCCCCCCGCCTCGACAATGCGGGGACCCACCTTAGGGGGACTCACTACGTGCGTCTGTGTTTCCGAGCGCATACAACCCAAATCTCTTCAAAGTGAGAGTGAACAGGCTCTTCTGGCTAGGCTCACTCCATCATCGACTCTGTCTCTGTCGCTTCCGATCTAGACTAGAGTCATAAGCAAATCCACCTTAAATAAAAATAAAAAATCTGGACTACTGGACAAAAAAGTTTCCTCAGCAGTTTAACTGATATTTGTTTTATACATGTATAGGTACGTACCTAATAATCTGTTCTTTCATAGAAAATCACAACAATTCCACTTTGTTAACATAACCGAAGATCGAAAATTGTTATGTAAATTCTGGTATTATAATAAAGTACACAAGTACCTATACAAACATAACAGTACAATGCCCGTAATCGCAGGTACCAGGCAAGCATAAAACCTAATATGTTCATAAATCAGGCCTTTAACACTACGTTCGGTGTACTGAGGTATTTCGTTTGAATATACAAGACACGTAGAGGATTCTCTACTTTATATCATAGAAATAAGGTTGAATATAAAATGCGATTATTTATTTACTGGGTTGTCTGGATACATACAAATCTTGTAGTTTGTAGGAAGGTGTATCATAAGAGATTTTGTATGTTAACATACTTCATATTTCAAAGTCTAGTTTCATGTTTTCGCATTTTTCAGTCTCATTTCTCAGGTCTCATTTTTCTTTTGTTGAGAAAGGGCCATATTGGAGTGGCTTTTTCAAATGACTGCCATATAAATTAGACAGAAGGATTGGTTACAGGCAATAGTAGACGGTCCAAAATAATAGTTTTTATAAAAAAAAACCGGCCAAGTGCGTGTCGGACCACGCACAATGCAGGGTTCCGTATTTAAAAAGAATTTATCCCAAAAACAAACTCAACATTGTAGTTGAAAAAACATGTTCTCCTCCCAAACATTGATATACGTCACGGTCAATTCTCCAACTGCAAAAAGTTATGAATCCCAAAAAAGGTTTTTTATGTGATAAAATTACAAATGAACGATTTTCAGACATTTTCCTTAACCTACTTGTGCTGTGAGACCTTGCTTCTTACCAAATTGCCCTATCCTGTTGGGTTTTTTGATACTCGCAAGTAAAATCAAAACCTATAAGGCTTATAGGTTTTAATTTACTTGCGAGTATCAAAATATGTCGCATAAATGGCCGTATTTTTTTATTGCGTTCACTTATGAGCTTGATTTTTTTTAGAGCTCCAAGGGACCATAGACCTACGTATTTGATATAATTTTCAACTTGATACCTCCACCCATTTCTGAGAAAAAGGGTCTTGACAGACAGACGGACAACGAAGTGATCCTATAAGGGTTCCGTTGTTTACTTTTGAGTTACGGAACCCTAAAAATAATCTTCTAGAAACTCAAACCGAAATTAGTAATGGACAGGACTATTACCTTAAAAGGCACTGAAAAAGATCTCTATTCATCCGTTTTAATTCAAAGATTTCTTTAACATTTTCGTGAAATCAATGCCGTGTTAAAACATGGCTGAGTAATGTATATTTAAAAAGTGAAAGAGACGCAACGGCGACGGCACAAAAACCTTTGTTCGCCCTTCAGCCACTTCCCTTGGGCCCTTTGTTGAAAAAATAAAAAAATATTCGACCATTGCGCGGGAAACACGGCTTTGTGACTAATGTCTTGGATGCTAGTGGATACAAGCTTGTTTATTGAAGCTCTTCGCGAACTTGTGAGCCTGGTACTTTTCATGACTTATTTAGGAACGTGGGGTATGAGGTATCTCTGAATTAGTAGAAACAAAGCGATTTTTTGTGCATGGAAACTAGCTTTCTGTTTAACGATTTATCATCATCATCGCCCATCCACCCAGCCTTTTCCCAACTGTGTTTTCAACAACCCAGTTATTGGGTAATACGATACCCCAGACTGGGTGTCAGACTTTTGGGTTTCTGACTACCCGTAACGGCTGTCAAAGGTCTACGAATGACCTCCCGTATGTGCCGCAGAAAGCACGTTAAGCCGGGACCAACGGCTTAACGTGCTTTCTGAGGTACGGAGGGGTTTCGACATGTAATGGATGGTCACCCATCCACGGCTGCGACTACAGTGCGTCTGTTATTATTTACCCACGAGACCATCTTAAACGGTTAACGATTTATAAGTACTGTATTTAAATTCAAAAACACTTCGTATTATTAATTCACTGGAGAAAACTGACAGCTGCCAGCTGTTTGTTTGTAAAATATCATGGTCATACTGTCAGTTTGTCATTCACGGAACTGTATTACGTATTCGACTGCACAAATGAGTTTGCAAAAAGTCGAGACCAAGTCAAACAAAATTCAACAACAATACTCAGATTTCCAATTGCATTCTTGAACAGACGCTGATACGAGTACACTCTTTTGCAAAAAAAAAAAGCGGGAACCTAAGGAAATTTACATCCTAAAGTCGATTTGACTAAATTAAATGAAATTTAATGGTTTGACGTAGTCTGCATACTTATAATCGTGTAAATTAATAAGCGTGAAGTGAATTCTGGCATATAAAAAAAAAATCGAAGAATTCTTTAAAAACGATGTACACGGCCAAACTTATTAGCTCGGTAATAAAGACAAGAAGATTTTTTTTACTTTTTTTAATTAAATAAAGTTAAGAGTGTAAAAACCTAATAACGAGCGTGACCTCCTCTTGCCAAAATCACAGCTTGAATCCTTCTGGGCATGCTTTCCACGATGTTTTAATAACGTTTTTAGGAATAGGTTCCCACTCTTTTGCAATGACTCTTTTTAGCTCCCTGATGTTTTGTGGAGCAAGTTGCACTAATCTTACCCGTCTCTTTAGAATATCCCAGACATGCTCAATTGGATTGAGGTCAGGACGTCGAGCTGGCCAATCTAAATGACGGATCCCAACTTCTTGCATGTACGCTTCCACGTCGGCAGAACAGTGCGGGTGAGCATTGTCGTCCATAAAAATGGAATCATCCCCAAGTGCAGTCAATACGGGTTGTGCATATGTAATTAGGACTTCCATTATGTACCGATGTGCATTTAATGTTCCATTTTCTATGAAAACTAACTCTGTACGCTCTGTCGAATTAATTGCTGCCCAAAACATAACGGAGCCTCCGCCATAAGGAGTGATTTATTCGAAACACACTTCCGCATAGCGTTCCCGTGGTCTTCGCAGCACTCGCCGGCGTCGTCCTATCCACACAAAGAGATTCTAGCTTCATTAGAAAACAATACTTTATTCCAGTCCTCCAGAGTCCATGAAATACAGTTTTGAGGAAACTGAAGTCGAGCAGCACGGTACTCACGGAGTAATTTAGGGCCCCGAGCCGGGCGATAACTCCTGATATTTCGCAGCCAAAAGCCTCCTCTCGACGGTCACCGTCCACAAGCTAACTTCTACTCCTCTTACTTCTTCAAGACTCTTCTTCAGGTCTACACTTGACGCCTTACGATTCCGCAACGCCTGACTCACCAAAAAGCGGTCACCTCTTGGTTCTGTGCATCGTTTTCTTCCCGAACCGGGTCTTCTTTTGACCGAACCGGTCTCTTGATACCGTTGCCAAGTCCTCTGGACAGTTGAACGACTCACATTTAGCCGCTGAGACACCTAAGTTTGCGAACAACCTTCTTCAAGTAGGGCTATAATTTTACCGGCCCCCTTTATCACTCATATCAAAAAGTGGTATTTAATGTAAAAAGAAAGATTAAATTGTTTAATTTGCAGAAAATATCCAAAAAGTTTTTAAATTTTAGTAATCAGTAAAAAAAATCGTTTCAGCAATTTGCAATAAAATAATCCACAATAATCATTAATTTTTCTTTTGTTAATTTCAAAATTTAAATTCAGAACGTAAAGAACAATAATAATAATAATAATAATAACCCCACCGCTGTATCTCTACGTTGACGTCGTGGTGGGGCTTGCGCGCTTCAAACTTTAGGTCTGTGCCGGTAGAGTTTACTTTGCCGGAACGGGTCTAGGATGAGGAGCCAGACCAAGAGAGATACAGAAACCCGCAGGGCAGCATGTGGCGAGTTGTTGGGCAGTAGCGACCCCACGGACCCCTATCTCCCGAGAGAAATCTTGTCCTCATCTCTAGCTTGCCTTTATTGGCCGGCTGGAGTGAACACTGACGAGGAACAGAGCTCCCACCTCTTTCTTGCCTTTATTGGCCGGATTGAGTGGAGATTCGCAAGAGCAAACGTGCTCGGAGGAAGGAAGTATTCCAGTAAGGTGCTGGTAGGGATCTTGACCGTACTTCCGGGATTGTCCTGATAGCCGTGGAATACCTCTCCACTCCTCAAGCATCTCAGGAAGTGTTGCCCCCTTGTCGCTATGTGCTGGCGGCCGCTTCCGGGGGCCCATTATTGAGTGTGCAAGTCACCCCCTGCCATTTTATCCGTGTATAATATATAACATTGGTCAGGCAGGGGACATAGTTCTTCCATAGTTCAAGTTACCCAATCCACTTTAGCTACCCAGACCCATAGCCCAATATGTTTTGTTTCCACACACAACAATAGTCCTGCACCAACCGGGGGTTGTCCTTGGGTGCACTTGCATAGTGCATACAGGGATAATCGTCGGTTGGTGCCTCCTTATCATTTAAAATTATTTAAGGGGCCTCTGCGAGTTGGCTTCGGCTCCTTGTACGCCTTCCAAAGGTCCGGGACCCCAGGGTCCCGAGAAATGTATAAAAAAAAAAAAAAAAATAATATCCTGGGACATTTTCACACACGGTCATCTGGTCCCAAACTAAGCAGAGCTTGTACTATGGAAACCAGGTAACTGATATACTACATATACTACTTTTTTTTTTTTGTAAATACATACTTATATAGATAATTACACCCAGACTCAGAACAAACAGACATGTTCATGCACACAAATGTTTGTCCTGGATGGGAATCGAATCCACGACCTGCGACATGATAGGCGGTATCTTAACCAACCACGCCAACTGAATCATGCCAGGATGCTTCAAATAACATGCCAATACATCGAAAAATTAATAAAACCTCTTTCTTGTTCTTCTTCATTGAAGTAGAGAAAAAATCTAAAGTGCCCGTTTTTTTTTGCAAAAGAGTTTATATTTACATCATTCAAATTCATAATATTCCGACGGAAGTTCGCCACCCAAAGTCAAGGAGTAATGGAGCAGGCGAGGTGTTCTATCAAGTTGGTCTTGAATGCTGTCTAAAAAAAGTCGGCAGACTTACGTAGGTATAGAATCACTTCGTGAAATTATGAGCCTGGCATTATTTTAAGTAATTGAAATAGGGACTTTACCGATTTGAACAGTACTTTAGCGAACAGCACATAAACTATTCCACTTACGGCACCGATCCAAAATTTTGTTTGGTGCTATTTCTGGAACCGTTTAACAAATATCAATTTTATTCCACGAAAGGCACCTACTGCGTTGGACACAAATATTATTAAGCCTATACGAAAATCAGACGGAATTCCGGGCTGAGCTCTATAGGAGTCATGAAGCGGGTGAGGTTTTCTATCAAAATTGCCTAGCGGCGAAATCCCGCATAACATGATAAGACGGCGAATATTACTATTATATCCACTTTCTGTCTAGTTAGTGAGGGTCACGGAAAAGTCATTATTTGGGGAAGGTCAGGGATTTTAATAATTGTACCTAACGATATTATGTTGACTGCTGGTCTTAACGAGGCGTAACTTTAGGAAGGGTCAGGGAAAGGTTTGCGCATTAATAAGCATGTTTTAGGTACTAGCTTGTTTGTCATCATGCGTAGAAAATTAATCATGATTTGTTTGTTTTAATTTATACGGACAGGCCAATTACAATAATTAACATGTTGTGAATATAAATTAAAAAGTACGTAAATCTATGGTAATAATAAAACTGAAAAGTTTGTTTGTTTGTTTGTTTGAACGCGCTTATCTCTGGAACTGCCAATTGGATTTGCAAAATTCTTGCATTTGATAGGCCAATTCTGGAGGAAGGCTACAGGCTACTTAACATCACGCTAGGACCCTTAGGAGCCGAGTAAAAGGAAAAATGTCAGAAAGATAGCTAAGCGAAAACGAAGTACTCGTAATGGCGCGGGCTGGCTATACGATGCAACGGGGTGGGTCGCGGGAAAAAAAAAATCACACGGATGAAGTCTGTCAAATTTCTTTAATAGATTTTCAACTTTATCGCTAAAGCATTAGGTTAAAGGTTGATTGGGAAAATATGACAGTTTTGGGTAGCTTGACCTGCTGGCGTCTGTACCTAGGCCACCAATTCTTCAAGCTTATTGACCGAGCGAGCGAAGCGTCTTTGCTTCAAGTCTGGCAAAATTTGCTTTCGTCTGTCAGTTTGTTGATACTCCTTTACAGGTCGTATTTTATACCAGATCTGGACGAAACTTGGTATACAGGTTTTAAGACTTTATAGATTTTTTTTTGTAGTCCGGTTATTTTTGATGCTACGGGGCTACTGGATATCTCAGCCTCATGAGATCCGATTTCGATTGTTCTTTTTTTTATTTGAAAGGTTAACTTTAAGTTGATCTGAAAATTGGTGAATGTTTGATAAACAAAAACCAGTCAAGTGCGTGTCGGACCACGCACAATGAAGGGTTCCTTAGTTGGGATGAATCTAGCCCAAGAACAAACTTAACATTGTAGTTGAAAAACATGTTCTCCCATACATTCCAACAGCAAATATAAGTTTGTGTGCTTAATTTTGAGAGATTTGTCATGTTATTTTAAGACCATAGACTTTTTATAATTTTCCTGTAATCTATAGATATAGAGTGGATGGGTGACCACCCATCATACCGAGACTCCTCCGTGCCTCGAAAAGGACGTTAAGTCGTTAGTCCCGGCTGTCATTGGTGGATCTTTGACAGTCGTTACGGGTCGTCAGAAGCCCGAAAATCTGACAACCAGTCTTACCTAGGGTATCGTATTAGCCAGTTAACTGGGTTGTGGAAGCCAGATAGGCAGTCACTTCATGTAAAATACTGGTATGCATCCGGTTTGACTGGAAGCCGACCTTAGCATAGTTGAGAAAAGTCTAGGCAGATGATGACTTACTATCTAAGACTGCTACTCTAAAACAGACAAATCTAAGTCAAAATAGGACAAAATAGTCTTTTCACCAGAAATTCAGCTTCTTTTATAACTCGTCCCAAAAAGACAAGAAGATCAACACCAACAGTATTAATATTCTGCCTTCTTTTGTCCTCAGAGAATCCTACCCCCTAACTCCGTTACCAGACGAGGTTGGAGGTGGTGTCATCACAGAAGGACCCTCACTCCTCCTAGCCACCTGGACGCCGAAGGGTCACGGGCTGATCACTGTTAAAGACTATGACATATACTACAGGCCAGCACCTCGGTCTTCTACGGGCTATCGAGTGACAGAATCGGGGGTCCCTGGGACTATACACAACGGTGTTCCTGATTGGTTGTATGAAGGTTCGTGGTATTTTTTTTTTTTCTAATAACCTTTACAGTAATGAATTACCTTTACATGATAAGATTGTGGAGCAAGTAAGTGAGTTTGTATATTTGGGGAGTCTATTTACAAGGGATGGAAAGATTGATGAAGATGTGGAAAGGAGAGTAAATGCGGGAGATAAAGTGAATGGTGCTATACATTCGATTTGACCAGTTGATGTCCAAAAAGGCTCGACTCGATTCGTGCTGATGCTTACGCTTTTGTATGGAAGTGAATATTGGGTGTGGCAAAACAAGCAAGAAAGTAGAATAAATGCTGTGAAAATGCGATCCTTGCGAAGCATGTGTGGTGTGACTATGATTGATAGGCTGAGTAATGATTTGATAAGGCAACGGTGCAGTTTAAAAGAAAATGTAGTGACAAAAAATTTAAAAGAGTATACTTATATGGTTTAGTCATGTTGAGAGGATGAATGAAAGACGACTAACAAAAGGTATTTACAAAGCTGATGTGAGTGGTAACGCTGGGAGGGGACGCCCTAGGAAGACATATATAGTGACCTTATTGGTGATGTTCTTCAAAAAGGTCAGGTGCGTAGTACTCGCAACCGGCGAGCTAGCGGCTAGCGAGACACAAGGAGTATGTACTCGTAAGGATCATAGCAAGTCCGTTCTGTAGTTTCTTCCTACCGCCACCAAGAAGGCGTGAATTTATGTATGTATGTAACCTTTACAGTTTAACTCTCGTATATATTTCTATTTTTATCGCTCATGAGAAAACCACGACCTTAAACATTTAATTAAATTGTTGACTCGCTCCATCACAATAGAAACTTAGCTATTTCTTCTCACCATAATCTCGACAGACAACAAAGCCGCCCCACACTTTTATCGCTTCTACCATAGAATAGTCCCCGAAAATTTTCAAATATTTTCTCACAGCAAACAGACTCTTCAATTTCATGGTTGGCTAGGCGTATCCATATAATGCTTAGAAAATCTGTAAGTCTGGAACAGTGAAACCAGTGTTGCTAGTCAATTTTAATTTTTCGAAAGCGATTTTGTCATTGTGAAAGGGAAGCAGTAGGGTAAGTCCGGAGTGCTCTCGAAATATTTTATTGTTTGAAATTATAGCGTTCATTGTATTATGACTTTGATCCTAGCCTATTTTTGTAAAAAAAACTATTAGCTTTCATGTTGTCTTTCATTTATTTTTTTTTCATAATGGAAAACAAACAATAGTATTTTAAAAATGCACACTAATAACTTAACATATTTAACTTAACAAATATACTACAGGTTCACAACTTAAATATTTATATACAAATTGATGGCAAACGTTAACAGTAGTCAGGGCAAAATCAATTAAATGAACAAAACTAACTAAAAATAAAAAACAAGACTCTTGTTTGTGCATTGCATCCTTTATATTGCATATCTAAAAAGGTCATATAACTATGATATTAGAAATCAAAAAATAAATTTTATATTAGAAATCAAGAAACAAATTAAATACTAATGCCCGGGTTCTGAGGTTTTTAAACGGAGTTTACCATTCGATAACAAATATTGGTTCGAAATCGTGTTTCTGAACACTTCGATAAGGAAGAATTTAACTTAAAATTCGAGTGAATTAATATCGAGGTTAATCTGAGAACCTCAAAAACCGAGCATAAGGAATTCGCTTAAATAGATTATTTTGTCGAATCAATAGCTATCACGAGTTTAAACTCCGTTTAAGGATTTTTGAAAGAAGACATTATTCTTTGATACCCATACCCATATGGCTGGCCCATATTCCTTTTTAGAAAGACACTGGCAAACAAGTGTCAGAGAGGACATCTTTTTTTTAAATCTTGATTTGTGCCATATTTACGGCCAGGTTCTGTACAAAAATATTTGTACAGTCGCGACCAAAAGTCGATAAGCAAACTCACAAAGCAATAGCTTGGCGTTTAGTTTGACTTAAGACCTTCTATTTCCAAGAACATAAACATGCGTCGTCAACAACTGATTGTAGTTCATAATTTCAAAGTTATAACATGTGTAAAGATGACCTAGCGGTTAAGCGCGTGCAGATAGATGCGTGAATCAGTGAGCCGTGAGTTCAAATCTCACGCAGTACTTGACTTTTTGTAAGTTTTTACTTGATTGGAAGTAATGGGACAGAAATATAATATTCTTTATCTTGTTCGCTTGGTCACTCATTTCGTAAAGTTAGAAAGGTAGATCATAGAAAACTAAATAGGTATTGACAATTATATTTGTGTTATTAGAATATCATTTCTTTGTTATGTTATTATGAATTGACTAAGTGGGTGTACAACAAAAAATCCTATGAATGGTTAAAAAAAAAGTTATTTTATCTAGTAGGAATGTAACGTCACAATTCTCTTAAGTTTGTTAATTTTATAAATAACTAAATAAAACGAATAAACATTTTTGTTACCATTCAGCACGACTTTTTTATTTAAACCTTCCAACACCGAAAAGATAAATTAAAAATCACAAAAATAGTTAAATAATAATACAATAACTAATATTTAACTTCTTATAAAAATAAATAATAAATGAACATAAACATCTAACAAGTTTTTGCTTAAAATAGGAATATAATAGGTTGGGGAAAAAGTTTCTTCGCATTTTTTAAGAAAATTCAAAACATTTTTTAATATAGTTTATTTACATTTAACTAAAGTATGTAGGTACCATTTTGTTCGATAACTTTTTGCCATCTTGTAGGTAGGGACATGATCCCATTGCTATAGAAATTTTGGGACTTCTGGTCAAAATACCGCGACAAGTAGTTTTGGCAGTCCTCTCGTGATGTTAACGTGACACTGCCTAAAGAATTCTGAAGAGACCGAAACAGGTGGAAATCTGAAGGTGCAAGGTCAGGACTATACGGCGGATGCATTAACACCTCCCAGCCAAACTCTCTTAATTTTTGCTGAGTGGCTAAAGATGTGTGAGGTCTAGCGTTATCATGATGAAAAACCACACCCCTTCTGTTGATTAATTCCGGCCGCTTTCTCTCAACTTCTTGCTTTAATCTCATCAGTTGTTCGCAGTAGAGTTCAGAATCGATGGTCCTGCCTGGTGGTGACAGCTCATAATGAATAATGCCCTTCCAATCCCACCACACACACAGCATCACCTTGTTGCGAGTTAACCCGGGTTTCGACACAGTCTGTCAAGCCTGACCGGCCTTTGACCACGACCTTTTTCGCACGTTCTTGTCATACGTGATCCACTTTTCATCACCAGTGATCAGCTTCTTCAAAAATGGTTCGGTTTCATTATGTCGTAATAAAGAATCACAAATGAGTACACGGTTCATTAGGTTTCTTTCAGTGAGCTCGTGAGGTACCCAAATGTCGAGCTTTTTTGTGTACCCAGTTTTTTTCAAATGCGCCAAAACTGTTTTGTGGTCAATTTCCAGTTCTTCAGCTACGTCGTAACTACTGATATGCCGATCTTGCTCCACTTTTTCAAAAATGGCATCCATTTTATCCGTAATAGGGCGACCAGAGCGACGTGCATCTTCGACATCAAAATTTCCGGATTGAAAACGCTTAAACCAAATTTGTGCTACTCTCACAGACACTACACTAGGTCCATAAACATCGCATTTTTTTTTCGCGGCTTGCGTTGCATTTTTACCTTTTTTGTAGTAAAATTTTAAAATGTATCGAATTTCTTCATTAGATTCACTCATCTTGACGGTACGAAAAACATATGAAAATCACACATTTTCCTAATTTGAATTTGGAATTATGTTCTTTAAAATTTAAACTTTCAATGATACCAAAACCAGCCAGATACAAATAGTATAGCCAAAGAGATTTTATTACAAGTTCATACATACTATAATGCGAAAAGACTTTTTCCCCAACCTAATATTATTATGGTTCCAAAGAAACAAAAATCAGTAAAAATCATTGTGATTAAGATTCGAACTCAGACTTCATTGATCGTGAAACCATTGCTTAGCCCAAACAGCTACCAGCACATGTTATGTTTGTGCGAATTTTAGCAATGCAATAGTAAGAACAAGTCGCCACTATGACGAGTATTCTAAATTCAACAGAAATATAATGTTATTTCGCGTAGTACGACGACATGCGACAATTCATTAGTGTGTGTTATCTGCGGAATGTTGGCTCATACACGCACACGTACTGGTTCGTGCTCGCACAGTTCATAGCAATGTAATTCTTAGCATGCTTATGGACTTTTGAGCGTTTACTATACAAACCTATGTTTCAACAAAATACATATAAAAAAACCCAACTCGTGCAATCAGACAACTTACAATTTCCAATACCAATGTAAAATTACAGCACTGCCGCTTGAACTGTGTGTCGTTTTATCAGACGATTCGCTTTTCAACATGGCGGCCGCTCATTCAGCTCAATAATATTGTAAATTCTAATAAAGTTTCGATCGAAACGTTTGTCGTTTGTTCCTCGAGAAAATTCAATTGAACTTTGAGGGTATCTAGATAAATATTATTTTTACTGATATGAGGGTAGTTCTACGTTAGTGATAATGTTTGGCCAATGTTTGTGGTAAGCTGTCAGTTTAGACTGGTGACAAAATTATGTGGGTAGTTTGTTGGTAGGTACACTTTTAAAGTTCCGGCCTTAAGTCTTAGCACGCACTACGATTAAACGCAAGCAGTTTGAAACCACCGAAAAAAGTAATGTAAAGTAAAAATGCGCGCACTAGTGGATAAAGCTCCCCCACAGGCACTTTATTATTGTTTGATAATATCGGATGCGTTATTGTGATAATGCGTCCCGATTCCTTGTCTCATAGGTGCGTTTTTATCGTCCGATATTTCTAACGTGTGCGTACGCCTAAACCTACGTTACAAACGAAATTATTGAGGTATGACTAGTACTAACGTTACTAACGCTATGTATCTTGGACATCATACGAATATTTCTTCAATACCGCAATAAGTAGCAAAAGGTAACTATGTATGTAGATAGCCATACAAGTAGAAAAACACCAAAATCACATCGGTGAGGTCACATAAAAAAAAACTGATATTTCAAATAACTACACCGTTGACCCGAAAAAAAATCATCTAATTATTATTATTATTATTATTTTTGTTTTATCAGTCACGTATCGATACCCATCACGTCCGCAGAGTTTCGCTAGCTAATTTAATTTACCCTATAAAGGCAATCAAAAAAGTGTAGACTCAACAGTCAATTGTCAACAGTGGGCACAAAGTTACGAATATAAACACGTACGTTTAAACACTTACGTACATAGACACACTGCACACACACCTCATCACATCACACATTTAAACAGCAGCTACACGAACGCAGACACTATAAATATTAATAATTATGTCACTCTCTGAATTTCTTAATTTCTGTGAAGCTTCATAAGCTGTGAAGCTACCTTAAAATAAATAAATAAATTTATGAATATATTTGCGCTCTCTTCTCTCAAAGCACAAGTTTTCGCATTACTTATCGATATTTCCCCACACTGCATGTCGACTCGCTCTTTACAAAGTGCACTTATAGGAGACCAACTTTGTGAGTTACGGGTCTAGCAAGTTTCTGCAAGTTCTGTGCGTCTTTACTAACTTATAATTGAGGTAAGTTTGTTGAACTTACTTGTACCTTCATAGTCATATTTTATTCGTGTAAATAGCATTATTTTATATAAGGTCTGATGTCCGCAGTTTCACTTGCATCCTAAAGAAAGTACTTAATTTAACTTCAATTTAATTATTACAAAAAGTAAGAAATTGAAATGAAATGGTTTATTCTGTAAATAGTTATGGGAATCACTTTTACATGTTCTATATAAAAAATTAAAAAAAAACTAGATGGTGTCGACATTTCCTACTTGACTACCCCTGAGAAGAAATGGCAAAACAATTCGTTTAAGGTTCAGACATAATCTTATACTCAATACTCAATACTTTTATAGAATTCCACATTCTTAGGTGGTAATCTTATAATTAGATCATGCGGGGCACAGCAAAATAAGTGTTACGAGAGAGGAACCATTTGTTAATCATCTAACATTGGTCAGATTATGTGAGGACCGTGTGGTTAATGCCTTTTTTTTTTGGATGGGAAATCATTAAATAACTTCTCCCGCTCTGGGTGGAGCGGGAGGGCGTGTCAGACTTCTACTGAGTAAAACCCACCCGTGTTCCTTCAGTTGCCTGTGCCAGGGCCACGGTAACTCTTTCGAACAACCCGCAACCCTGACGGGCATCGGCCTTAGCGGACCCCTTCAGCTAGTGCTGACATGTCTTTGAGGTGCGCGTGGAACACAACGCGCCGTCGACCCGGGCCTGGTCCTTACCGGACGGTGTGATTAGTGCCTGAAATGGTCTTTTGAGGAAAGAACTACACAGATTTGAGTAGCTCTGTCCATTGAGTGAGCCCTACTTTAACTTCTTTTTTTTTCAAACTGATAAAAAGTATGCGCAGTGTGTTAGGACTTAATTCGTCTAGCTGTTTATGCATAACTAGCTTCTGCCCGCGACTTCTTGCGCGTGAAAATTATTATTTGACATAAAATAATATCCTATAGCAGTGCCCCGTTACTTCGGTTTTCACAGAGTTCTGTCTGACTGTTTTTCTAAGGGCGTGATGTTAAATTCTAAAGAATTGGACTAGTCAGCCAGAATTAACCTACTTGCCAAGGCATCCCTTACCAGAGCTATCCATACCATCAACGACCAATGATGTTATAAGTAAAAAGACGTAGATAGGTTACCTACCCAACATTCGATGTTCAAAAACGACACAATGGCGAACTATTAGATGACACGTGGAAGTAGGACGGCATGTCGTAATTATCGAGAGCGAAGAAGAGACAAGACGACGAAAATGTGGCTAATTAGCCACATTTTGACGTGCCACTTGCGGAGCGTGTATAACCTATCTACGTCTTTTTTTCTTATAATATCATTGGGTATTACTATTTATATTTATAGTATAAGTAAGTAAAGTAGGTATGTTTGTGTTTATGTTGTACTATGTTATGTTATACTATGTTTTGTGCTTTTAATGATGTAATAATTTAGTAATGTTGTTAGTTTTTATTTTATTTTATTTTTATCTAATTTGGTTATTGTGAGTACCTATATACTTAGCTTAGGTTACTAGTTTAAGTTCTTAACTGTCGCATTAGGGTAAACACTGTAATGGTAGTTTAAGCTGTTATAAAAAAATAAATAAATAAAATAAAAACATTTTTTAAAATCCAACTGTTAGTTACAGAGATTAGCGCATTCAAACAAACAAACTCTTTAGCTTTATTATATTAGTATAGAATAATCTAGTAGAGACAACGGACGAACATAAGTTCGTCCGTTGTCTCTATGAAAAGAAGTTCAGTCTAGTCTTACAGTGGGTCATTATTATCAGAGGGGCAGTTCCCGTATTTTTAAGAACGTTCACATTCTAATCTGTCTTAATCTGTCAAAAATACCTCTAATTTGCCTACATTTTTGACAAGTTTTTGACATTGAATGTCGCCGAGATGAAATGAGGGTTTTCGGAAGAAATAGGGGCTTTGACACTTTTCACAGGTGTCCGGACCTGACGTCTTAGTGCTGCCATTTCAGAAAACCCTCGTTGTGACCACATTTTATAATAATAATAATAATAATATTCCACAACTATCACACAACGCCGTCTAGCCTCAAGCTAAGCAGAGCTTGTGTTATGAGTACTAGACAACTGATAAACATACTTATATATTTCTAAATACATACATATATAGATAAATTACACCCAGACACAGAACAAATGATCATGCTCATCACACAAACATTTGTCCTGGGTGGGAATCGAACCCACGACCTCCGGCATAGCAGTCAGGGCCACTAACCACTAGACCAACAGGCCAGTCAACAACCAAAATATTTTGCATATTTTTAATTACGGGAATTGGCTTTATGATATGATAGCCCTCTCCTACAACTGTAGAAGTGCAGTAACAATAAGACTCCATTGTTAGATTAAACAAAACAGAAACATTTTCTTTTGTACTTGTACTGCACTTCAGAATAATTGCGTATTACAAGTTGTAATATTAAGTAGTATAATTTTAATAATGTTCCTTTCTTGGTCCAGCCCTATTGCATTTTCTGTTTTCCCTAACGGTTAAAAACTCCTTGTTTGTTTTAATTAAACTGCTGTATATAAAGGTTTAAGCTTTGCTTTGCTATGTAAGCGGTTCTGTCATTTTTTAACGGCTGTCATGAAGATCTGTCAATTTCATCAGTATTTGACTTAAAGGTGTCAAAAAACACTGTATTTGGACAAATATTATTGTGTGACTGTTCACCGCTTTCTTTAGAAACCAAAGCTTTAGGGACGCATTTCTATAAAAGTTTTGTTTTTTTAATAACTATACAGCTTTGATTAAATGTTTTAATATTTATCCTTTACAATTTCTGTACAAATTACAGCTCCATTTAGTTCCTGGTCAATAATAAATCATCCGATTCGTGTCACAAATAGCGGCTTTAGAGGTAAGGGATGACGACAATAGACAGCAGCATCCTCGTCTGCTTGTAAACTAAAAGCAACTTCAATTACTATTACGCGGTTCCTATAAACAAACACGAATCGTCTATTTTGCAAATAAGAAAGAAATAAAAATATGGATACTTTTTTTCTGCAACAGGAACTGAAAGGGGGTCTTAAAAATTCGAAGTGGGGCTAATAGGGCATGTGGGGTATCATATGAAAGAACGCCGTTTGCACAATCTCAAGCATTTTTTCTTTTTTTTAGGCCGCATAGTTTTCGACTTTTTATGAAAAACGTAAAAAATATCCCCCTCCATCATAAAATATCCAATCAAAAATATCCTCCTCCTCCATCTCCGAAGTTTGCATAGAGGAAAGTCTGAAATTATTCTACTATGTGAGTTTATGTAAAGATAAAACGATGTCTCTAAATAGCGCACTTTTTAAAAAATATGTGATGGTACGGAACCCTCGGCCTCGGTGCGCGAGTCCGACTCGCTCATGACCGGTTTTTTATTGTCAAACTGGGCATTTAAATAGATTCGTAAGCTAACTTTAGCTGTGATAGCTACATCCATATGGAAGTGTCTACTATGCAAACATCTTTCAAAGTCTTTGCTGCATTATTGGTAAAGATACAAGAGTCTTAATTTTAACCAATAACGTTCCGTAAATTATAGGAATCGACCATAATTCGTTTGACAAGCGCGGCGATGACAGCAAATCTTCTTGACATTTGTAGCAATTAACAAAAAGCCCAATCTCAATAATGGAAGTTATTCATAGTAACTCAAGCCTAACCATTTAATTCCAAATCCAAGCACACCTTCCCAACCTTCATTCCAACCAGAAATAACTGCTGAAATTTCGCATAAAACACGTTTCACCCCTCCAAGCGCATCTCTAGTGGCAACCTGGCAGATGCCAAGGAATGTGGCGGACGAACTGGCACAATCTGACAACTGGCACGCAAATGAGCCGAGTGCAAGCGCTCATTAAGATAAAGGTGGGCGCTCGTTTACAAGTCGGGTAATGGAATAAAATGATCATTCCCCTCCCTAGGGGGTTTAAAATTAGAACGTCTTGTGGTTTCAGGTTATTATGGTTCTGTGGAGAGGCTTGTCTTTGTGAACGATCTTTAAGCTGGCACGCGTAGTATTTAGCTGTGGTATTGTTATTTATGCGGTGAAGTATGTTTGAAGTATTGCCAACGCGAAACGGTCAGTGTTCAGCAAAAACGTTAAGTTACAATAAACATTATTGTAATACACATGAAAACTTAAAGTTGTTGCTGTTTTCGATCAATATTTCCAAATTTTTGTTTTGAGTGACCATAGTTTGGCCAGTGTTTTATAGTTACGCGTCCACTGGGTCGGAATCAGAGCATATACTCCGTACGGAGCGACCGCATGTACAGACGCCAGCAGGTCAAGCTACCCGAAACTGTCAAATTTCCCCAATCAACCTTGAACCTAATGCTTTAGCGATAAAGTTGAAAATCTATTAAATAAATTTGACAGATTGTAGTAGCTTGATGTGCTGGCGTCTGTACAAAATGCCGATAAGGTGCGTCCACTGCATTTGGATTTTGCATCGGCAATTTCAACCAGTGTTTCCACTTTTAGGGATTTCTCCCTTTTTTAGGGTAAAATTACCAATATTATGATATTATTGGCACGGCTTAGGACTATTTTATTTTGACAGGGATTTATAATGTACAGTCAACGTCTAGAAGTCCACTTACACCGCAATGACCATTATCGCTTGCGCTATACGGGCTGCCAAAGTTGCCAATATGTAGTATTGTCAAACGTTCTTATAGAAGAAGGTCATAAGTACAACTAATATTGCTATGCTATAGTTTTGTGAGATTGCTAGTCGACTTCTGACTATTACTGTACATAGAGTTGGTTTGTTTTTCATTCTGCATTCCGACAGGTTGCGGGTCAATAGCGTTATAATATTTTTAAGTGTTCTATTAGTTATTCGTTTGGAAGTGATTTGAATTAAAAATGTTTTTGTTTGTTATCATCACCTTTGTTAACACGTTCGGCCCAGCGCCGCTTTCGTAAGATGCGCAGTGCACGTCGTTATTTTCTCATAAAAAAATGGACATACTTTCACAAACGTTCTGTTCTACAAGTATCCTAGCAGTGATCGGATAATCGGGCGCTTATATACCTTAACTTCTTCCCACGAAAGAATAATATGGACATTCCTTTCTGAATAAATAACTAAGCCCGGGTTCCCGGGATTGAAGTATTTTGGTAAACCAACTATAACAAACTTAATGAAATTATAGCAGTGGTTATGTTTATTTTATTCAAAACAAATGGAAATTTAATAAAAAATGATATTGTGCACAATGTGGTTAAGTAGTAGACATTCAATTCAATTCAATTTATTTGTGAACATAGGTTACAATAGGTGTTACAGTCATATTATGGTCTCTACGTCCTACCACTTGATGGTGTACAAATAATAATAAAATAATAATAATAATATCAATAATTAATCAGATTACAATTAAAATAGCAGGAAATGACAGATAAAAGCATTACATTACATAATAAGAATATTAGTCAACATATATTTATTTAGTCCCATTATTGTATCAAGCAAGCATATCAATCACAACCATACTAAAACTAAAATATTAAATTCGGTCATTAAGGAATTCCTCAATAGAGTAATATGTCTTCTCAATCAGAAATAGAAAAAACCTCTTTTTAAAATCATTAAAATCATCTGCTAATTTGATAAACTTTGGTAGTTTTGAATAAACCTTTGGAGCCATTGCGAATATGCTTTTCTGAAACAAGAAAGAAAGAAAGAAAGAAAGAAAAACAGTTTATTCGCGTGAAAATGACGCACACAAACTATACAAGAAAAGCGAAACACAAAATAATAAAACATAACAAACCACACAAAACAAAAAACATAAGTACACACAATAAAGTTTTTGGAAATGTGCGTCACTACCCCGCGAAACGGCTACACGCTCAGCATAATGCCGCGGCCCGTGCACGAAGGCACGAATCCACGGCGCTGGTTTTCAGCGTAAGCCGGCGGTGTGTATCGCTGTCAGAGACCATTAAAATAAGTAACTAAAAAAAAACAATAAAAATATATAATATGTACAGACATAAACAATAAAATATGTGGCAACATTTCAACGCGTCTCAAACCACAGACAATAAAGTTTGTCTGTCATCGTTCGTGTCTTGAGATAGGTTTTATTTTCTGCAACAATGCAGTTTTGTGTGGAACTGAATGTAGCATACCGGCTCTGCGCAGACTACTTACTTGTGTAAACTTAGACAGGTTGCGCCTGACAAAAAGGGCAGTTTCGTAAATGTACATGGAGGGTAAAATTAATATTAGACATTGATTTATCTATCTAACAGATTAGTGATCAAATCGACTAATTTATTTTATTGTATTTTATACGAACAGAAGGGATTATGAAAGGTATGTCCGTATTATTATTTCGTGGGAATAAAAGTGAAGTTTAGGTATGTATTAGCGCCCGTTTATCCGACTACTGGTTATATAATAAGATTAAACACAACGTCCATACACGGTCAATACAACTGCATACAATAGGGATGATGACTAAAAAATGTTTTTTTGTCCGTCATGTAGATTATTAAAATATATTGGACACGTATTTTTTCTTTTTCTACGTAATCAAAAGATTACGGCGATACATTGAGTTAAAATATGGCATGACGTCACGTCTTCGTAGATTTTATACGTAGAAGTGACGTAGCAAGCCCCCACTCCCGAACTTTAATGCAAGTTATCTAAGTCATTTTTTATTAATATGATAAAGCAAAAAATACGTGCCTAATATTTTTTTATCATCTGACTGACGAACTAAATGGAATTTCTTTTTTTTTACCCAGGCATCATCCCTATTTGGACACAACGTCTGTTCCCGTCAACGTTCGTCTTGCGCACGTGTTCACACGTTGCGTATGTGTGCGTACACACTTGTGTGAGTGTGTAGTAGACGATAACAATTTAATAAGCCGCCAAAATTTGATTTGTTGTGGGTCTAGGTGTTTGACACTTATAGGTAAGTGTTGCGACGCAAAAGTTTAACTAATGGAATTTACTATGGCTTCCTACCGTTGTGTTGTGGGACGAAGTGCAAATAAAATCACATTTTTATTAGACGTGATTAGTTGTTGTCTTAATAGTAAATGATACTTGATTTTTATTTCTGTAAGTAGGTTTGTACAAACACTTTTACACGTCAATCATGTTTTTTTTTTTTTTTAACTAGTTGAGGTCGGCGTTTCCTATCTGACTACTCTGAGAAGAAAGGCCGAAACAAACTCAGAGGTCACAGTCTCTTATAAAGTCCAGACATAATCTTGGTCACTTCATGACTTCATACAAAAATAAAAAATAATATATAAATTGTACAAATTTAACGTTATAAGGCGTTGTTGGACCTAACGTGTTGAGTTTTGTTATTGACTGTTACGTTTTAAAGTTTAGTAGTTGTTATAAAATGCGTACCTAATGGCTTTTGATTTCTTAAATTGAAGTATAGTATTTATTTGAGTTTTAAGTTGCAGCCCATTGCATACATTTGCCACGACCACGTACACATTGCTACATAATATATGAATGAAGCTATACATTTCCAGTATAAGCTGGTCTTTCATTATTTAGGAATTCCGTACAATGAGGCGTCAGCTTATACTGGAATGGCTTGAGATGTAGCCGTGTGTACATACTTTCAAAACAACTACAACACGTAGTAAATATTATCAATCGCTTCAATGGCACTTGGTAGACGATCTATATTCGCATCAATGTGCATACAATTACGTTAAAATTAACAATTGCAATTGATAGTTACGGGGACCCTGTACCGTGTACCGAGCGCATCCAATACGGATGACGTCATCGGCAGAAATACCGGTCTCTGGCGCATATTTGCCGATCCAGTGCACGCAGTAGTTACCATAGAAATCAATACAAAGCAACAAATCTTTACACTTCTTAGACTCCGATTCCGACCATATGGACTCGTAACTTATTTTTTTTTTTAAATACTGTCTGACTGTGCTGCTCATATTCGGAAGCAACTGCCAATAAAGATTCGTTGTCTTCATTGAACGTTAGCTACTTCAAGGAAACGCTCCATAAAATAAAACTCTCCTTACTATTCACCACCAACATCATAGCAAATGTATACATGTCCAGGCACAATTTCATTTAATACTAGCTGTTCGAGCCCGGCGTCACCCGGGTGAATTTCAAGTCTCTATCTCCAGTGGTTTAGGATGTGTGTTGTCTGTTTTAATACAAAAATACCATCCAAATTTCCGACTATTCCGGTTAATTTTCCAAAAAAAATTAGTCATACAAACCTTGTCCTGATAATTGCAAATACAACAAAAAAAAAGAATTAGGCAAATACCGTTCTGAAGCGATGCGCTTATTACATTCGGCAATTGTTTTTTTTTTATTTATACAAGATGTAACTTAAATAACGCACAACCCCTTAAGGGGTCATTGTACTCATCATTGTATCATTATGAACAACTTTTACTAAGGGACCAAACCTGAAATCGCGAAAAAAGCAGCTTTTTTATTAATACATTGTGACGAGTTATGCGAACATACCTAAATGTAAGGAACAGCTGAACAGTGTGATCCCATAATAAAAGTTGTTCATAATTATGAGTACAATGACCTCTTAAGAGGTTGTGCGTTTATTTAAGTTACACCTTGTATATAGATTAAGACACGATTCAGCCATTCAAACACACTCTTCCCGAAGTGTTTTAGCGTAATAAAACCAAATATCCCGCTCACTATCCTCCCACCAAAATAATGTGTGAAAGATGTAGGGTCCTATTCTCAGCGAGCCCGCTGGCATACGACGACACTAATTGACCTAGGCACACGTAAACCTTGACATTCGGGTCAGATAGATAAAAGTTTTCCGCTATATTTGAGTCTAGCCTTGTTTGATTATTCAAGATCAACAATGCCTAGTTTTGTCTACATACTAAGGATAAGTGTCGTCATTATCGTCATTGGCAGCCTTTTTCCTTCCACTGCTCAAGTAGGCCTTCTCCTTTGCCATGCTTCCCTGGTATGTGAGAGTCTCAAGAAAATGTGTAAATAATTTAAATTACTACGTTTTCAATTCTTGTCCAATTGTAGGTGATATATTGTTTTCGTGTTTGGTTCCCAGGACAACCAGCTCTCTGTCTGTGACTCTGTAATCTTGTGACGTAACGATCAAACCTTTTACCACGCCCTTATCACACAAGACTAAGGGCCGATTTTTTGATCAGTAGTTAACTCAACCAATGGTTAAACATAGTTATAATATTACTATTTTTTTTAATATGGCTGAGTTACCATGAATATATATTCAAATTCAAATTCAAATTCATTTATTTGCTAGAATGTAGGTATACAATGTATGATCTTAAAAATAGTGGCCCCTTTACATTATACCATTATCCTATGGTGTGCAAATATTTAATTTCGTCGCTAGTGTGAAGCACGATGTTGCTATTTTAATTAAATTATAAATAAAAATACAAATAGACAGCCACACCAAATCAGAACTCATGCATTAGAATTTTACATGTCAAACAGGTCAGTTCAAGGGATAGTTTAATATAATGTCAGATTAACAATATGTAAATAATAAATGTCACAACTATTATCATGTCAGAGTGCAAATTTTAATTAATTAATTATTATAAAGTGTATATATTATTATTACAGTGTCATTCTCCGCGATCTGACATGTATTCACTGAGATCGTAAAAGCATTTTTCTTTTAACCATTGCGTTACCTTTTTTTAAACCTGGTCAAAGGTAGATTTTTAAAGGCGTCCGGTAATTTGTTATACACCTTTATAGCATTTATTTATTTATTTATTTATTTATTTAGGGACAACAAACAGCAGTATAATACTAAGTAAACATAGGTTAGAGCTTAATAATAGAGGTAACAAATACACTACTCACAACGTTATCCACATATTACTAAACAGATCTAGGTACTAGTTGTTAGAATGAACGATATCAAAATAAACAGAATAAAAGTAAACATTACTTAATTAGTAGGGTTCTGATCACTTAATATAGTAACAATTTCTTTTCTAAATATAGCCTTGCTGAGAAACATAATATCAGATGAGCCAAACTGCCTATTATAGGTGTCAACCAATCGACGCAGCGGTGAGCGTACGCCTGAGTTGGTTCTACAAAAAGTAGTAGCAAACAAGTGTCTCGAGCGAACTTCTCGACCATGTACGGTACGAGGGATCAGGTAGCACAAACTGTTCACTAGATCAATACAGTCGACTTTATTACGACATATACTAAATAGGGTCATCATCTCAAGTAGGGTGCGTCTGGATTTTAGAGTAATAAGGTCATATTTTTGCAGTAATAATTGATAAGACATTTTCTTTTTATAGCATCTATAGTGCATTGCACGTAGGAATTTGCGTTGGATCAATTCAATAATGTACGAGTTCCTTTTATACAATTCGAGCCTGCATTGCGGTAAGCAGAGCTCATGTTTAAATTTATCCTTATTTCTAGGAGCTACCTTTCGTTTGGTTACATCTTTGTATTTAGTCAAATATTCTGGATGTTGTCGTACAAATAGGCATAATTCTCTAACGTAAATACACGGTAATGGCAGAATATTGTACTTTTTAAACAAGGGCTTACAACTATCCGTATACCAGGCCCCACAAATTGCACGTACACATTTTTTTTGTACTCTAAACGCTTTTATAATATCCACCGAATTACCCCACAACAAGAGACCATAAGTGAGTACGGACGAAACGTATCCGTGATATGCACAAAGCGCAGCTTCTTTTGATACCGTGACTCTTAATCTTTTTATTGCGTAGACAAATCTGTCGAGTTTATCACACACATAATCGACGTGTGTTTTCCAGTTGCAGTTCTGATCCAAATTTATACCCAGAAAAAAATAAAAAAAATATGTTTAGCCTTTCACATTTAGCCATAATTCAACCTTTAGTCACTATGTTTAACCATTGGTTGAGTTAACTACGGATCAAAAACTCGACCCTTACACCCATATTCTAAGTCGTTTAGACTTAGAGTATGGGTGTAAGGGTCGATTTTTATCTCATGATTTCCTCGACTCGACTCAACCTCAGGTAGTTTAATATTCATAGTTGCAATTTTACTCCTCATATCAAACAGTTTCCTCAGTCGAGGTAAGTTTGAGTTCAGGAACTAACTGTCAAATATAAGGTAAGTCGGCATCTACCTTGAGGAAGGTAACTGCGTATTTTATTCGACTTTCGTAATGTCTTTTAAAGAGAAATATTACATTATTTACGGAATATTTCTCCAAACGTTTTCGTGACGTATCACTTCGACTCACACTTATTCAAGGAACCTCATAATTTCCATAGACTGTGAATACCGATTTTGAGGATCTTTCAAGGCACGTCTTGAGGTCTCCTCGACCGAGTTGTGAGTCGAGGAGCTTTCGAGGCTACGACTTAGAATATGGGTGTTAATCTAGACAGCGTAGGAGTATCTTGTGCCAGCCCCTCTGAATATTGCAGGAGTGACTCTATACACAAAATGTTTATTGTCCTTGACGCATACGCATAATCAACCTATTATATTCTCGCTGTTATGACACAGGCCTCCTCTCTGTGAGAGGGAGTGGGCCAATATCCACCATGAAGGCCAAGCGCGGGTAATATCCTTACTGTTCTAAGAACCACCGTTTATTAATCTCCCAGCTTACGAGACAACTATGCAAAAATGCTTCGGCCTAGACACTAGGCACGTCAACCGTCCGGAGAATTATACATGAAATTATATAGAAAAGGAGGTCCTACCATCAATGGAATGTCCTCACTAAATTCCCTAAGCTTCTCGACTATTTCGTAGTTATTTTTCGCAAACACTCCCAAAAGGGTTCTCTGCCTTTTCTGTGAAAAGGCCTCAAAAAGCGGAAAGGTTTCGAATTCCTTTGGGAGTGAGTGTGTTAAGTTAGTTTTATGGTAGGAAAACTACTCAAATATTCCAGTAGGTACTAATAGCGCACACACACATAAGCAAAACAATAGTTTATGAAACAATGAGGGGTATTAAAACACGAGTGCGTGTTTAAAAACCGAGCCGTAGGCGAAGTTTTGAATAGTATTATACGAGTGTTTTAATACCTAGTTAGGTGTAGTTTGATACACTACTTTATCTACTCTCATACATTGGGATTGAACCTACTAAATAAAAGATCAGAGTTAAAAGAGTAAGAAATAGTTAATTTTGACTCAAAACTTTTTTGTTATGCTATAAAAATGGCGCGCCCCGCAGCGTTCCGTTACAAAAAAAAATAATTGATAGAAACTTCTTGGTAATATTAACTTCTTGGATTTGCCCTGTATCGTATTGGTAAAAAAAAATGTTTAGTAACATTATTGTCTTACAGAAAAGTGATAATAAGATTCTATTTTTAAATTTCGATATTGTGTTTATAAAGTATGTCAATATAAACTAGTTTTGAAGTTTATAATTGGAATTGTACGATATGAGAATAGATAAAATACTTTATGGTTTTATTAAACAGCTGTATAATTAGCATAATCCGTCTATAATGTTCCCACTGCTGGGACACAGGGCTCCTTTTTCTGTGAGAGGGACTGGGCCGAAATCCACCTCGCGAGCCCAGTGCACTCGCACTGAGCCCTGCCTGGACTGCAGGATGTCACATGTCTTCGAATTATTATTTTTTGGTTCTAGAGCATGCCGGTTTCCTCACGATGTTTTCTTTAACCGTTTTAAGAGCAGTGGTGATGTAATAATTTACACAAATACAATAACACATATTTAATTACAAGTTCCTGCTTGGGTTCGAACCCACGACCTACAACTCGTAAGTCCTTCCTTCGTTTCCTCCCATGGTCAATATGACGCTCCTGGCTTTTCTCATCACGACCTGATTTTCCTATCGTGGAACCTACCAAACCTAAACCCAAGAATATGTCCAGGCGCTGTTTTGTTCGGATGAATGTCGTAAGCTCAAGGAAGATGCATCTTTGGTCGATTGGGGGCCTATGACGGAAGCCATGTCAGTTGACGACAAGGTTGCCATTTTCAATGATGTTTTAATCAATCTATACTCCCGTCTATGTATCCCGGATGATGTAGCTGTGCTGCTGGGGAGTTGCACTAGGAAGTGGTGAAGGGCGGGCGTTTTGGGGGGCTGTTATGTAATTTTGACGTTCGAAAAGTATTGATTCTCAGCCTAGTTTAAATAAATGACTTTTGATTTGAATTTTTGATTTTCTATAAAATAATTTAAAACATGATTTATGTAGGTAAGTGAACTATTTTAATTTTTAAATTTACATGTGTATGATTTATTTTTAAACGACTTCCAAAAGGAGTAGGTTCTTAATTCGGATGTTAATATATTTTTATGCATAACTCCGTCATATTATGTAGACGGATTTTCAAAATTATTTCTTTTTTTTATTTGAAAGGGTATTCTCTCGAGGTGGTCTCATTGCCACCAAGTCAGAATCTGATGAGGGAATCCCATGGAAATCACACCTATTGCGATTTGGGTTTGTTTTATAGTAACTCGAGCATTTGCTATCGGAAGGCACCTTTTGGTGAAGTGGAACTGATGATGAAGACCACAGATAGCCATCGGAACTACTCAATTATACCTATTTCACGGGTTGCGATTCGATTACTTTAGTATGGTTGCTAAGCAATTCATGCTCGTCACAAATTGACAATGCATATAGTGATGGTGACTTCACCATCAGCTCCAATTCTTCTGGTTCTCAGTAGGAGAACTTCTCAACAATTAACGTCCCTGCATCAGGAAAAGCAATATTTTGTAAAAGGTGATGAGCAGTTGACATTAGGTTATTGTAACTTTGATAAATTACAATCTGACTCACGGTGGCAAAAAAACTAAAATACAGACGCAAAGACACTGACTTCCGAAATTGAAGTTATTTATCAGTGTACTGTTTTTTTTTGAAGTCGGTTGGTTTTTTTTTTTTTTTTGTAAACAAGTTTTTATACAGCTATTATTTTTATACAGCTATTATTTTTATACAGCTATTATTTTTATACAGCTATTATTTTTATACAGCTATTATTTTTATACAGCTATTATTTTTAACAGCTATTATTTTTATACAGCTATTATTTTTATACAGCTATTATTTATATACAGCTATTATTTTTATACAGCTATTATTTTTTACAGCTATTATTTTTTACAGCTATTATTTTTTACAGCTATTATTTTTATACAGCTATTATTTTTATACAGCTATTATTTTTGAAGTGTGTGTCACGGTCACCTAAGTAAATAATTACTTACAAATCATTTCAGTCGGTAAAAAATTGTCCATATTATGTGTTGTCCTACACACGTTTTGTTTGTAGGACGCAATTACTTAGTTACAGGGTTGATATTAAAATTACACAGAAAAAAGTAAGGTCGCCTTACTTTTTTCTTTAATTGTTTTTTTTGACTTTATGTACCCAATCAATCAATCTGCTTAGCCTTTTCCCAACTGTGTTGGGGTCGGCTTCCAGTCTAACTGGATGCAGCTGAATACCAGTATTTTACATGGAACGACTGCCTATCTGACCTCCACAACACAGTTATTGGGTAATACGATACCCCTTGGTAAGACTGGTTGTCAGACTTTTGAGCTTCTGACGACCCGTAACGACTGCCAAAGATCCACGAATGACAGCCGGGACCAACGGCCTAACGTGCTTTCCGAGGCACGGAGGAGTCTCGGTATGTACAGATGGTCACCCATCTACGGACCAACCCCGGCAAGCGTAGCTCAACCTGATGGATCGACCCGTGCGGCTGTTATTATTTAGCCACGAGGTCCTCCACTTTATGTACCCAAACATTGTAAACCACATTAACATTGTAACTTTATGTACCTATGAATAAACTGCTGCTTAAAGAATATTTGCAGCTGCAAAATAACCATATTTTACCCAGAACAAGATTCTCCTCATTCTACATAAATCTTTTCAATCCTACAGAACCATCATCATTTCGTTCCCTGTAACAATTTATTCAGAAGATGTCTTCGCGATTTATCTTATCTGTAGAATGTCATCGAGACGTCTCGTGAGCGCGCACCTTAATGATGAAAATCTTGAACTTTTGAGTAGAAAGACTTAAAATGAAGTAGGATCCTTGAGTTGATGCAATGAGGGTTTTCTGAAATGACGTTCACTAGGTGGCAGCACTGAGACGTCAGGTCCGGGCATCTGTCAAAGCGCCTAAAGTTTCTTTAGTCATGACTGATTGATGAACGAATGAATGAAATGAATTATAGACGTCATCATATATTTTATATTCATTGTCGAAATGGAAGACCTCTTGTCAAAGTGGCGCCAACTGGTAAGGAACGGAAAAGTAAGTAATTCCCTAAAGCTGATATCAAATGCTTCACTTCTTGTCTTTAATTCGAAGTGAAACGTCTGAACACGATAATAATTAATTAGTGAACCGATCCAACGATTTTGGATTTCGGGAGGATCAGATGATCGTTCATTCCTATGTAATTTCGTCAGTGTCGTATGGACGTTGAATTGAATAAAAATGAACAGTCACTCTAGTGAACCGTCTGATAAGAGCTCATGCGAGTCAAACCACGAGTAATAGATATATTGACATAATTTTGCTCCACTATGTTATAATAGTACGCAGCCCAACCCCTTGCGACCACAGACACATTTTCCACTCTATTATACAAGGCATCCCTCTGATAAATAATATTTATAGTTCCCCTACAATCTATGTAGGGTAGCTTGCTTACTGGAGTAAAATAAACAAGGTTGCCACAGATAGTGTAATAATAGCTCGTCGTGGGAAATTATTGTGTAATGGTTTGTGTATATTAAGCAAAGATAGAATAGTGAAATGAAGCGATGCGTCTAAGTGTGAGATTTTATTAATTGAGCATATTTGTTATGAATTGATACAAAGAGACTTTTATCCGGGTATCCGGCTATATTATAGTTTCCCTTAAGATCAGCAGCTTATGCTTTACTGAGTGAAAACCTTACCCATTTTTAATATTAGTGATATTGGTAGTCACCTACCTACAGTCTATGGTAGGAGGCTTCCTAAGACTTCCAAATTAAACATTACAGCTTGTATCTATTTTATTTATATGATCAATTGTCAAGGTCTTTAGCTAACCACATATTGCAAAACCACTCATAAAAAACATTGTAATGAATAAGTAGATTATGTCAATGATAAATAAAAATAAAATTAAAATAAATTGACTTTTAGAGTCTAAGAAAATAAACAATTATATGAACTCATATAACCTGTCAGAAGGTAAGCTAATTCTGGAGAAAGAATATAAACATTGTCTTGAGTTAACTCAAAGCAACCAACTATTCTTATCGTTTAAGTAGTCATTGATAGAATAGTATGCCTTTGAACAAAGGTTAGATTTTACTTTAGCTTGGAACGCATTGAGGGCAAATCTAGCAAAGAAGAGGGTAACTTGTTATAAACGGATATACCAAGCACAACAAATGAGTTATGAACTTTATGAAGCCGGTGAAACAGAGCACGTAATTTGTCATTATTAATTTATTTATTTTAGTACATGGAGGACTTACAGCTAATAAAAACAAACACAAAAAGGAAACCATAGACATGGACTTGTAATTGACTTTCGGTCAATTACAAGTCCTCACATATAGACTTATAATAATAATTTATGGTGCGAGCACAAAAACACATCGCCTAAATTAAAGTAAGACACTTAAAAATACATAGTTTGCAATTATTTGACTAATATAATAGAGAAAATAATAAAATAAAAAATGAAATAATATAACTTAACGCTACTTGAAAATTTTGAGGCTTAAACACCTTCTGGCCGAATTCACACTAATTGTGAATGGATCAAAATCATATTCCTTGCATATATCATTGAAATTTTTGCTTGCGCGCACAATGTAGCTGTTCTGTCTATAATTCGAAGATGTATGAGGTACACGTATGGGTGGATTAAAAAGAAGTGCACATTAAAATAAAATTTTGACAATAATTTGGGGTTATCAATATTGCTATTGAAGATTTTCAACAAGAATTTCAAGAAGAAACTGTCTGCAATTCTACGTTGATCTACCAGTGGAAGCAGATGATACTTCTTACAAAGTCCAAGATAATCGGTTGAATGATATGGAATCTTTTGGTGAAAGCATTTTTCTGGTGTTAACATTGTGGATATCACTGTTTTTAGTGTATAAATGTATATTTTCTCTAATATATAAGATGTTGGCGAAGATAAATTGTGATGCCACCGTGAGAATACCAATATGTTTAAAAAAATCTGTCATAGAAGCCAGAGCTTCTATGACAGATTTTGGCAAAAAAGGAGCTGTTCGAGAATTTTACCAGCTAGGTAGCTGGTAAAATTCTCGAACAGCTCCTTTTTGAAGTACAAATATATTACCCCAGAGCAGAATACCGTAGGACATAATGCTATGAATATAACTAAAATAGATTAACCGAGCTGTATCAACGTCAGTGTATTGTCTTACTTTCCTGACGGCGTAGGCGGCTGAACTGAGCCTTCCCGCTAGGCTTGATATACATATGTGGGCCCCACTGCAGTTTGGCATCTACTGTTATGCCCAGAAAAACTGCCGAGTCTATAGTTTTAAGCACCTCTATAACTAAGATGATGTTGGGACCAAGATTTCTAACATTCGGTAAGGCAAACTTTATACATTTCGTTTTCTTGGAATTGAGAACTAAGTTATTTGTCGTAAACCAATCCGTAACCTTTGAGAGTGCACTGTTTACATCGTCAAAATCTTGTCTATTCCTGCCTACTTTAAAAATAAGAGAGGTGTCATCTGCAAACAGTACAACGTCACAGATAACCTTTAAATAGAATCGTACGAGTAAGTCATTGATATACACTAAGAATAAGAATGGGCCCAGTATTGAGCCTTGAGGTACACCTAACTGAACTGGTAGTAGTCAAGAGTGCGTTCCTGACACCTCTCAGTTGGACAATTTCTAGTAGTAAAAAGGACCAAATTCGTAAAACACTTAGGCCCGGCTTTTTTGATTCATAGTTAACTCAACCAATGGTTGAACATAGTAACTAATAATTGAATCTTGGCTAAATGAGAAAGGCTAAAGATGAATGTATTCATGTTAGCTCATTCATATTAAAAAATAGTAACTACTCAGTCGTGTTTAGCCTTTCACATTTAACCTAAATTCAACCATTAGTTACAATGTTTAACCATTGGTTGAGTTAACTACGGATCAAAAAACCGGCCCTTAATCGTTAATATGAAACTGACAGGGCAAGAACGCATTCACTCGACGGCTTTTTAAGCCCAAATGAGGCACGTAGACACAGATTTATTTATTTTCATCCTAGTTAAACTGGGTACAAATACTAAACATAGTACAGTTTCCTAATTCTATAACCTAAGTTTTATGTATTATGTGACGCTAAGTAAGTGGCAAGCAAGGCTTTTAGACTACGTATCTTCGAAAATGGCACTGATTTCCTGGTTCACAAACTAAACTAAAATGTTCAGTGCATCTTTTTCTTTCTATTTAATTAAGAAAAGGACGGAAGATAAATATTAGTTTAATCCTGTCGTCAAATTAGTCAGCGCCTGACGTAAATTGACGTAATTTTAGTAGCCAATTTTTTAATCACGTCTAAACTTGTATACGGAGTATATTAATTTGACAGTAATAAATTAATATTTATCTAATAGAAAGAACTAGTTGCATTGAACTTAAATTTAGTTCAGTTTGTGAACAAGGGAATCGGCGCCAATGTCTTGAGTCCTTGTATATTTTATTCCTATTTTGCTGTCCTATTCTTTTATTTTTTTTTGTTTGCAAGGCCGGATTTTTTTCTATGGCTCTATGACGTTAAGTAATCATAGGCCTGTATTGTAATAGTTATTTATAACTAAGCTGAGTTTAGGACGGTAAGCTTCCACCACAAGTTTGCAGTAAGGTTCTTAGTGTAGGTAGATCCAAGAATATTTTATTACGCAGGCCATTTTTATAATGCAAGCCTACACCTGTGGCACAAAGTAAACAAATGTAGGCTTATTTATGTATGTATGTGTTAAATAACTGAGCTAGCCTACAAGCAACTTTAGGTACACCTGGTGTTCGGTCTGGGCTCGTTTTATTTCTTTTTAGGGTTCCGTACCTCAAAAGTAAAAAACAGAACCCGTATAGGATCACTCATGTGTCTGTCTGTCTGTCCGTCTGTCACAGCCAATTTGCTCCGAATCTAATGGACCGATTAAATTTAAATTTAATACACGTATGTATTTGTGTGACCCAAATACTGACATGTAATGTAAATTAATGAATTTTGAATATGAGGGTCAAATTTAGGGGGCAAATAAGAAAATGGAAAAATAAAATTGCTAACTGTACCGTGCGATATATCAAATGAAAGGACTTACTGTGAGGGTCTCAAATATATTTTTTTGATAATTTTTAAATAAACTCTTTTAAAGTTATTTAAGAAATTAGACGAAAATTGACAATTCCCCTCTTTATTTCCGAAACTACTGACCTTAAAATTTTGAAAAAAAAAATACAGAAATTAATTCTATAGCTATAGATTACAGGAACACCTATAAGAATTCAATGGTCTTAAAATAACGTGGTAAATCTCTCAATATTGTGCGTACAAACATACATTTGTCCATAGTTAAACGTCCAACCCACATTAGGTGTGGGTTGAATCCTTTTCGTTTAACTATGGACATTTGTAATTGGAATGTATGGGAGAACATGTTTTTCAACTACAATGTTAAGTTTGTTCTTGGGATAAATTCATCCCAACTACGGAACCCTTCATTATGCGTGGCCGACACGCACTTGACCGGTTTTTTTTCTGTAAAAACGGTATTTTTATATTTGATGGCAATCAGCTTGCCTTCTATTACATGTGACTAAAAGATAACTAGCGAAATGTGGGTGTACTGTAAAGGTTCCATGCAATGGACCTGAATTCGTGAAAAAAAAAAATCAGCTGCTTCCTACATTTTGACGAGTTATACGAACATGAATGTATGGTGATTTTTTTTTTCACGAATTCAGGTTTGATCCCATAATAAAAGTTGTTTGTTATCATGATTACAATCATGTGTTTAAGTATCGGTCACTAATTACCAGTCACCCTATATAGGTAGACCACTGCCTTTTTTTTTCGGGGTAACCTTCGAAAGGTGCCCTGGCAGGTACACCTCTGCCTAGCCCTTTGGGAATACAGGCGTGATGTTATGTTGTTGTAGACAGGTATATCGGGATGTTATAAATGTGGTATTCCACTGCTACTCGTCTAACAGTTTTTATTATTCCTACGGGCAATATTCTTCAATAGAATTACGTATAAGTGAATATAGTCACCGTCAGATATATTGTAGCAGACAAGGTGACCAAATACTTCTGAAATGTCAATAAGTTCCATACTCTTCAAGTTACCATTAATATCTGAACATTCATTACTTCATTGATATCTGAGCAGATGTTTGTCAATAATTTCTATACACACAACTAACCAAAAATATCTGAACACTTACAACGTTATGTGTATCTACGCAGACAAATACTGAGCTTATCTAATTCGTTACTGCGTAATATAAATGATGATCCAAAAACAAACACTAAACTATCTGTGGTATAAATACGATGAAAAGGGAATAAAACACTTGACGTTGTAAGTGTTCAGATATTTTGTTGTAAGTGTGTGTTCAAACGCAAAAACTACATAATTCTTTATTTCCTACCAAAAGCATAAATTTGAATTTTCATATCCGTAACTTAAGAAATGCTGGGTTTCCCATACAAACTTTCATCCGCTATATCACCCCCTTCCCCAGGATGCCATCTATCGCCTTGCCAAATTTTATTGAAATCCGTTCAGTGGTTTAGGCATGAAAAGGCAACATACAGACAGAGTTCCTTTCGATTTTATAATAGTATTTATGACAAATTAATAGTATGGATGACAAAGTGAGTTTGTTTGTTTTCTTTCACGCTAAAACGGCTGAACGGATTTGGATGAAATTTGGCACATGGGTAGATCATGACCTGGAATATGACATAGGATACTTTTGATCCCAGTAGCACGTTCCCGTGGGATAATTTCCGGCCTCCACGCGGGTGAAGCTGCGGGCAAAAGTTAGAGATTATAATATAACCTCTTTGCCCTAGAGAGCGTTTATTAACGCCGTAAAGTCAAACCCCGCTGCCATCATTTTCATAACGGCCGTTATGCCGCGGTCCCACGGCCTGTCGTGGCCTATGCCTGTCGAGGCCTGTCGCGGCCCGTGCCTGTCGGGGCCTGTCGCGGCCCGTGCCAAGCGTTCCACGGATCATCCCATACATTCGATCGGACAGGCGACGACAGGCCACCGTAGGCCGACTGTTCCCATGGCCTGTCAGCCTGGCTTGGCACGGTCTGGCCTGTGAGAAAGCGAGCCTTGGGACCGCAGCATTATGTGGCGGCCACTGCTCTTCTAGGAAACCGTAGCTATACGTACACTGAAGTATCATCTGTCGTAGAGATTATTTTAATTTCATTATTGATTGCCTACCTACTTGCTCTGCTAAATATAGTCTTATGTCTCTTTTACGCAATGTTTGCATACACCTACCAGGCTGCCATGTACGGTGGAGAGCAAAGTAAACAGTGCGTCTGACCTTACCCGTGTACGGTCGGCAAATTCATGGATATGTTTTATTAATTTAACGAACTTTATGCACATAGGGAATTTAAATATGGAAGCTTTATAGTAAAATGGCGACTGGGTGAGAGCAATGAGTGAGGTATAATTTAGTGTCCCGGTCACGTTTTCGTCGGCTACCAGTTCTTTTTATTCTATGGTCACGTCCATGGTTGCAATTTGACATTTGCAGCACCTTTATTTCGTTGTAGTAAGGTCGGATTTCGAAGGTTAAGTGTACTAACTGAAGTGTGGTTGGCTGTATCTACCTTTTATAGCACGTTTGGCTGCCACCCTGCAAGTTCTAGCTGTCATGTAAATGTATGTACATACATTCAAAATCGAGTGAAATGTTTGCATAGAGATGACTGAGGTATTACTTGTTTCTTTTTTTTTTATTTATTCTTCGGAAAGCTTATATTCTAACATCTTTAAAGGTAAGTTATGTACAATAACGCTTACAATTGCCATTTACAAGCTACCACAAATTAACAACTATGTACCTAAAGTTAAAAAAAGAAACACAAAAATAAAAATAAACTCTCCTTATATATAACTTATCAAATACTATGTGGAGTGATATTTTGGAAAGAAGTTGGGAACAGTCGATGGAACTATTGGAAATATTTAACAGAAAAGTAATATCATTAGCATGGCGTCTGTTTTCGAACGAAAAAAAAAAAAATAATATCCTGGGACATTTTCACACACGGTCATCTCTTCCCAAACTAAGCAGAGCTTGTACTATGGAAACCAGATAACTGATATACTACATATACTACTTTTTTTTTTGTAAATACATACATACTTATATAGATAATTACACCCAGACTCAGGACAAACAGACATGTTCATGCACACAAATGTTTGTCCTGGATGGGAATCGAACCTATTTCGGTATGCCTTATTGTTAACTTTTAGAGGGTCGTTGATTGATGTATTTTAAAAATAATAATATTTTAAGCACACTGGTGAAAAAAGAAAAAAAAGATTTTTTAATTACCTTCAGTTGTACAAAAACTCTTATCTAAACACTATGTAGCGTTACAACTACGGGTAAAAGTGTTTACGGTGAACTCTCACACCCAATGTTTAGGGTGCCAGCTCCTCGCCTATAATATGAACATACATCACTAGTTGTAGGACGTGCACAGTATTTTATTATTAAGATAACTACAATACTTACTAGTAAATGCATATACTGGGTGATATTTTTTACCGTCATGAAAAAAAATGGGGCATAATAAGTGGACGGAGTAGAAGCCTATGGCATACTTAATTTGTTTTTTTTTTTTGGAAAAAAATCTTTTTTTTACGCACTGCGCACCCTGCGTAGTGCGTATGATTTGAATTTCGATATTTTATAACGATCTATAAAGTTTTTTCAACATTTCTGGTTTTATTGTTCTAGTTAGGTAAGTACTTCAAATGTAGTGTTCATTGATAGAGCAATTTGGGTCTAAGCTATTGAAAACCTAAAAAAAAACTAGGTATGCCTACTCCATTCTCTTATTGTACCCAATTTTTTTTCAAGACGGTAAAAAAAATCATCCAGTATTTACGATGTGGCCTATTAAAGTACCAATGTGGGGGTTTGTGTATACAGGGTGTAAGTATAAATAGTGTCAACTTTTTAAGGGGTCATTGTACTCATCATTATGAACAACTTTTACTATGGGACGAAACGTGAAATCGCAAACCAAAAATCAGCTGTTCCCTACATTTTGACGAATTATGGGAACATAAATGTACTGAACAGCTGATTTTTTTTCACGATTTCAGGTTTGGCCCCATAGTAGCAGTTGTTCATAATGATGAGTACCATGACCCCTTAAAATTTGGCCACTGTTTACACTTACACCCTATATATTGAGAAAGAGATAAATATGGTGTTTGTGTCTAAATAAGTCTGTATAAATATAATTATTACGTAAATATATGTAAAAAATCTTCAACCTTATCGTAACTCAGTGTCAAAAGCCACTTTGCGACCTTGGTCTTACATACATTTAGGCACATGAGGAGGAGCAATGGTGGATAGTTGTTTATTTTATTTTATTATATATGACGGAGGAAGAACCTCCATAGTATTTTCAAAATGTGTGACGTCATCTATGCTGACGTCACTAATATCGTCTTCGTGGTGACCACTCATCTTCGATTTCCAAAACAAAACTTCACGACTTGTTTCAAGGCCTTGTTTATTCAACTGACAACGTGACGACGTCCCAGAGAGGTCCGCACTGTCCGGCGGCTCGAACAAGAATGACCTTAGCGCTTTTTTTTTTATATATGGCATCTCGTAGTTGACCTAAAGAGGTCGAGACTACTTAACCGGACTATGATCTTAGCGCTTACAGTGCGGCCGTATTTATAGGGATCGTCGTACGTGCACATTTTTAGGTTAAGTATTGAACTATGTAAATTACAATTATTCTGTTGTAGTCATGTTAATTTTACATCGTAATAATCAGTCATTATTTTGTGAACTAATTTCAACTAATCAAATTATCATTTTAATTATGAGTACGATGCACGATGAGTAGTTGCGCCGATATATAAATGATTAGACAGAATATCATAATAACGCTGAGCAAAGGCCGTTCTACATTCGCGAGTTGAGCATACTTCGAAGTATCTACGCTTTTTAGTAGCATTTGGCTTATATACCACAGAGGAATGTTTGAGCAGAATAGAGCCAAGAACAAATTAAGGCAAAGACTTGGTTTATCATATTTTCTAGCATGTAGACTTTTTCTCTCAGATTAACCTTTACTGTATTCGCTCTCGATTAAAAGTCGAAAATATTAATTAACTTTCTGCTGACGCTACGTCCGTTTTTAGCAAACACCTGCCCATTCAAGTGGAACTTTTGTATGCTGACGCTACAACATCTCTCTATAGTTCTAACGAGAGGTTACGTTGGAAAAAACATGGCCGACTTAAATTATACACCTTTACATTTACGCGAGCAGTATTAGGGTGTGAACAATGCAATCTTTTTTGCTAACCGTACACGGTGTGTTTTAACTTTATAGCATTTTTAGTATAATGAATGAACTGACGTGTTCTTTTACATACTGAGTGTAAGAGAATATTCTGGTATAATGAGGGCGAGTTCATATACCCTGATGGTATAGGATACATTGCCCTTACTACTTGTTTGTGTGTATAAGACGTCTGAAGTTGTTCTTTTAGGATGATTTGTGTGAATGCATTAATTTTTAATTTTCGAGATATTACACAGCTTGAGTCATTCAATCTGTCTAGCCTTTTCCCAACTATGTTGGGGTCGACTTCCAGTCTAACCGAATGCAGCTGAATGCCAGTATTTTACATGGAGCAACGGCCTATCTGACCTCTACAACCCAGATACTGGGTAATACGATACCCCTTGGTAAGACTGGTTATCAGACTTTCGGGCTTCTGACGACTCGTAACGACTGCCAAAGATCCACGAATGACAGCCGGCACCAACGGCTTAACCTGCTTTCCGAGGTACGTAGGAGTCGATATGAAAAGATCTCGGTGGAGACTCGGTATGAAAAGATGGTCACCTATCCACGAACCAACTCCGGCAAGCGTGGCTTAACCTGATGGATGGACCCGTGCGTCTTTTATTACTCAGCCATGAGCTTCTCTTAAACAGCTTGGCTGAACTGTAATTATTAGTAGATAAGGGCTCGCTTACAATTAGGGAAGTTAATTAAATGATATATTGAATTTTCAATATTTTTCTCATTTTCCCTAAGAGTTTATGACCAGATAAAGATAAACTGTATACTGCTAGGTATAAACTAAATACAATACAATAACCTCTTCTTTCTAATAGGTTGGGGAAAAGTTTCTTCGTATTTTTTAAGAAAATTCAAAACATTTTTTAATATAGTTTATTTACATTTAACTAAAGTATGTAGGTACCATTTTGTTCGATAACTTTTTTCCATCTTGTAGGTAGGGACATGATCCCATTGCTATAGAAATTTTGGGACTTCTGGTCAAAATACCGCGACAAGTGGTTTTGGCAGTCCTCTCGTGATGTTAACCTGACACTGCCTAAAGAATTCTGAAGTGACCGAAGCAGATGGAAATCTGAAGGTGCAAGGTACTATACGGCGGATGCATTAACACCTCCCAGCCAAACTCTCTTAATTTTTGCTGAGTGGCTAAAGATGTGTGAGGTCTAGCGTTATCATGATGAAAAACCACACCCCTTCTGTTGATTAATTCCGGCCGCTTTCTCTCAACTTCTTGCTTTAATCTCATCAGTTGTTCGCAGTAGAGTTCAGAATCGATGGTCCTGCCTGGTGGTAACAGCTCATAATGAATAATGCCCTTCCAATCCCACCACACACACAGCATCACCTTGTTGCGAGTTAACCCGGGTTTCGCCACAGTCTGTGAAGCCTGACCGGCCTTTGACCACGACCTTTTTCGCACGTTCTTGTCATACGTGATCCACTTTTCATCACCAGTTATCAGCTTCTTCAAAAATGGTTCGGTTTCATTACGTTGTAATAAAGAATCACAAATGAGTACACGGTTCATTAGGTTTCTTTCAGTGAGCTCGTGAGGTACCCAAATGTCGAGCTTTTTTGTGTACCCAGTTTTTTTCAAATGCACCAAAACTATTTTGTGGTCAATTTCCAGTTCTTCAGCTACGTCGTAACTACTGACATGCCGATCTTGCTCCACTTTTTCAAAAATGGCATCCATTTTATCCGTAATAGGGCGACCAGAGCGACGTGCATCTTTGACATCAAAATTTCCGGATTGAAAACGCTTAAACCAAATTTGTGCTACTCTCACAGACACTACACTAGGTCAATAAACATCGCAAATTTTTTTCGCGGCTTGCGTTGCATTTTTACCTTTTTTGTAGTAAAATTTTAAAATGTATCGAATTTCTTCATTAGATTCACTCATCTTGACGGTACGAAAAACAAATGAAAATCACACATTTTCCTAATTTGAATTTGGGATTATGTTCTTTAAAATTTAAACTTTCAATGATACCAAAACCAGCCAGATACAAATAGTATAGCCAAAGAGATTTTATTACAAGTTCATACATACTATAATGCCAAAAGACTTTCCCCAACCTAATATATGAAAGTACTAATTTTTGCCCACGGCTTCGCTCGCGTGGAGGTCGGGAACGTACTACGGTATAAAAAGTATCCTAAGTCCTAAGCCGACTCCCTAACTGCATAACAAAGAAAATTTCTAATCCATTGTTTCATATGTTCGAAAAATTTCTCTGCTCCACAACGTAAATAATGCAAAGAATTTTGTTGAACTGTCAAAATGAAACCGATTCCGACTGATAGTGTGTTACTCAATTAGGGTGCAAGATCTTGGTCTACTCATGTGCCAAATTTCATTCAAATCCGTTCAGCCGTTTTTGCGTGAAATCGTAACAAACAAACAAACTCCTTTTTGCATTAATTATAATATTAGTTAAGATTTAGTGAAACCGAAAACGTACAAACTTTTACTCAAGTTAAGATAAGTTTATACCAAAAGGAACAATTTACATAAATAATTAACTCGGTGATTCTTCACGAACACCGTTACTTGGACGCGTAGAGGTTCCTAAGTTACTAAAGCAAAAACTTCAGATAGTAAACCAGGGAGATCCATTAAAATCCAATGGGGTCCAGCAGTGTTATTCTGTTCACTTCGAACCTCATTGAAGTGACCGACCAATTTGTTTTTACGGTAAGTGTTATCGCGCACTGGTGATTTTTGTCACCATAACTTTTCGTCGCTGTTACTATTTCTATGGACCCTTACGGTGGTGCGCGCACTTGAATACGTCACAGATGGGTAGCTTATTGTCTGCGGCGGCCGCCGACAAGCTAGTGTAGTGTGCTATATATAGCTTTAAATTCACAGTGCGCGCATTGATAATAAAATGTCACCTCACTCCCGCCCGCCCCCTCGCGCACCCCTCGCTTCAGTCTCCTGCCGAGCGTTGTCCCGTGCATTATTTTATTTTAAAATGGCGTCAACATCAACTTCTACACAAAACGTGTCTTGGCATGAAGATGATATAGACAATGACATATTGATTGAAGAAATTGAAATACGGTCGTTGATCTACGACAAATTCTTAAAGGAATATTCTGATTATAATTTGAAAGCCAAAGTTGGTTCGTGGATGGGTGACCATCTTTACATGCCGAGACTTCTCCGTGCCTCGGAAAGCACGTTAAGCCGTTGGTCCCGGCTGTCATTCGTGGATCTTTGGCAGTCGTGACGGGTCGTCAGAAGCCAGAAAGTCTGACAACCAGTTTTACCAAGGGGTATCGTATTGCCCAGTAACTGGGTTGTGGAGGTCAGATAGGCAGTCGCTCCATCTAAAATACTGGTATTCAGCTGCATCTGGTTAGACTGGAAGCCAACCCGAACGTAGTTGGCAGTTTGATTGAATTTGAAAGCCAAAGCACACTTTCTGTGTACCGAAGTATTTTTCAATGTTTGGGAAAACCTTTTCTAGATTTCTCGACATCCATCTTGACGAATAGCGGATATATTGCCTGACTTGTCACTGTAAGTGCGCGCAGTCAAGAAATTTTCGGTGATGTGACAGTGACTATGAATACCTTGACAAAATCGAATTTGAAATGAATTTACAGAATAAGACCGTGCCCTAAACAAAAGCGATCATCGCGCAAGTACGCGATCGTCGCGCTTTATTATTATGAATACTAGCGACCCGCCCCTACTTCGCACGGTTTTTACGACTTGACAAAACTTCAAGATTTCTTTATTTTAAGTAAGTTTAATATTAAGGTTTTATACACTTAAACCTTCCAGAATAAATTATCTAAATGATGGTGAAAACCGCATCAAAATCCGTTGCGCAGTTTAAAAGAACAACGCGGTTACACAGACAGACACTAAAAGCAATTTTAATATAAACTAATATTATTTATAAAGAGAAAATATTTTTGTGTACTTTTTTTTTTGTAATGGATAAACTTAAAAAAATACTTAATCGATTAAAATAAAATCACCTATAGAAAGCTACATTATCAGTGAGTAACATGGGCTATATTTTATCGACTTCCACGCGAACGATGTCACGAGCAGAAGCTAATTTATAATATGTATAGATATAGAAGATAACATAGTCGCGTGTACATCAAAATACATAGGTACAAATGATCGCGTACTCGCGCGACTTTCGCTTTTACGTCGTGCGGGTAACACTATTTTAAATAGGTAGTAATTATAGGGGATTGTGGGTATTTTTGATTTCAAAGTGAAATGCCCCTATAATGAATTACTAACATAATGAAGTCAAAGTTGATTAGAGTACTACAATCTAGTTCAAACGTAGCTACGTTCGACACCAGCAATGAACACTAGGCTAACTTTAAAAAGTTGATTTTACACCAGAGGCATTTCAAAGAAAAAATGTGATAACTTTTTTATTAATATAATTTATTGAAATTTTTACTGTTGTCATTTCTCTTGATAATACAAGAAATGTCGTTATTTAATTTCTTTGTTAATTGTTAGTTTTGAATTTAACCCAAGTTAGCTGTTTGTGAAATTAAAAGCCGATAAATTAATGTGTCGCCAACTCATAGTTAGCCTGATATTATGGAAAGACTAAAGGAGAGAATGCTAAAACAATACTTTAATAAATACATATTAATTGCCAAACTATAACTAAAATAACTGAAATAAAAACAATACTTTTATAAGAAGAAGAAAAAGTATTTATTGAGACTCGCACAGGAAGAGCGCAAATTAAGCTTAAAGATACTTAAAAAATGAAATAAAAATAATAAAACACAGTCCCGTACGAGGTAAAAAGGCTCCTATATGATGCTGCAACATTTAAAAGTGTCGCAGCGCTGGTATTCTGATAGGGCCCGCTGTGATGTCAAGGACAATTACAGAAATAAATAAATAAAATTTTACAATATTAACAACAACAAAAAGCAGTATTAATACCTTAAACCAATAAGTAAAAGTACTCTCAACTAAGTCGTGCCTTTTTGTTACAAACGTTCACGAACGGACTACACCAGGCTAACCAAGAGATAGCGTAATGTATATCGGACGATTGCAAAATAAATATTAGCGTTGTTTTTTTGTAACTTCGTTATTTTTTTTAATATCTATATAATTCTGTAGGTGAAAGCTAAAGGACCAAGTTCATTTTTATTTTTACAGCCTTAAGGAATAATATTTGTCAAAAAATATCACAATATAATAGCTTAATAAACCTTCATAATCATATTTTTTTTCTACAACGATACACTATTTACTTTTTATACACGGTCGATTTTAATATCTAATTTCGGGTACCTATAGACATCTTTAATGAGCTCTACTGAATAATTTATAAAATGTGACTTACGGTCCTTTAGCTTTCACCTACAGAACTGTTGTTGTACTAATTATAGTCCATACTATAAATAATTTGGCATTAAAAACGGAAATTGCAAAAAATTCAGCGTAGTGTAAATTGCTGGTGTCGGTTTCAACGTGCCGTTCGTGGAATAAAATTAATATTTTTAAACTGTTCCACAAATAATAATAATAATAATATTCTGAGACATTTCACACACGGTTATCTGATCCCAAACTAAGCAGAGCTTGTACTATGGAAACCAGATAACTGATATACTACATACACTACTTTTTTTTGTAAATACATACTTATATAGATAATTACACCCAGACTCAGGACAAACAGACATGTTCATGCACACAAATGTTTGTCCTGGATGGGAATCGAACCCACGACCTGCGGCATGATAGGTGGTATCTTAACCAACCACGCCAACTGGCCTGTCAAATGGCACCTAACTTTGAGCAGGAGCCGTCTAATCAGTGCTCTAAGCATTAAATTAAATTGATTAAACTAACAGTATTGTATATTTCAAGTACCAGTATCTCATAGCATCTGGTAGCATCTTTTACTTCATAATAAAATTATAATGGAGGCAAAGTAATTAATGTCAATGACTGCGAATAGAGAGTGCGACTCGTTGCACCACATCTGTGTGATATTGTTAGATGCGGATATACAGGATGAAACGTTATAAACTGGCAGTTTGAACTTTCCATAATTTTAGGTCATCAATCATGACAGAATTAACGTTCTTTGAGCTTGAGTAAATGGCCACAATTGTCTAAAGTAGATATAGGTGTAGGTACGCGTATTTAGGACATTACCAAATGAGACGAGATCAATTCAAATATAAATGTACACTGTGTACAGGCTAGTTTATTGTACAGACGCCAGTAGGTCAACCTACCCGAAACTGTCAGATTTTCCCAATCAACCTTGAACCTAATGCCTTAGCTATAAAGTCGAAAATCTATTAAAGAAATCTGACAGATTGTAGTAGCTTGATGTGCTGGCGTCTGTACATTGACGACAATATTAGTCATGTTACATCAAAGCCTACCATTATAAACCTATTCATTATAGTCTCTTGTTATAATGACCCTCTACACTTAAAAGGAGATGTCTAAATAGAAGTATGGACGACTGCCCCAGCAATGAATAAACATAGGTACCTAGCAATATGTAATGCTGAAAATATATTAATTACGGTTTCGATTTGACATTCTGGAAAAGCGATATGACTCCTCCCTAGCTCGCAGTACAGTATTATTTTCCGTTGACCTTGTCATGTCAAACAAACAAAGCTTAATAAGCAGTTAAGATACTTTTCTTTATGTTTAACAGTTCACGAAAGTTTTAGGAAATTATTAAAAACTAAATAATCTATAATATAAAAATGAATCGCTGAATGTGTTGCTAAGCGCAAATCTCGAGAGCAGCTGAACCGATTTTGCTAATTCTTTTTTAGAATATTCCTTGAAGTACGATGATGGTTCTTACGGAGAGAAAAATTTAAAATATTGGCTGAAAAGGTCTAAAAACAACACTTTTCTATACTCCCGTACGATCGATTCGTAATAATACTTAAAAGTCAATTTGAACTTTAATACCATACCATAAAGTTTAAGTGTTAGTGGAGAGGTTCCGGGAAGGCAAAACAATTGAGTGACGTTAGTATCGTATAAATATTAATGTCAACATTTATACGATGGTGACATTACTCAAAAATAAATTCATTGTGATTTTTTAGTGACAATTAAAAGAATTTTAGGTGGTTTATAATTTTAATTTTTTGACATAATGTAATTGTTGACTTATTAACTTTCTTTTTTCTTTTTTATCTTACTAGCTGACCCGGCCGTCCTGAATATAGCAGAATATTTAAGTACTATTAAACAAAAAAAAAAAAAAATGAATCGACTGTTAAGCGATACGAAGTTCGCCGGGTCAGCTAGTTCATGAAATAAATTTTAAATATTAGGAGTTAATGTCAGATTCCTTTGCATGCTTGGGGCAGTCATTTAGCTATCTCCTTTCTCCTGCATCATGAGTGCCGCTAGAAACAAAAAGCTCACATTCTCAAACAGCCAGACCCGAAACAAATGTCTATTGGTCAAATAAATAGTTGTTTCAAGCGAGAACCGAGCCCGTGCTACGTAGCGTAGCGGGTCAAACGCTTATCCACTAAATCGTTCCACTCTATTTCATATTAAAAATAAATCACCCTGTTTGCACATGACATGAGCCACATTGGCACGCTGCGGTACGCACTGACGTAGAAGCGATGCGACTGCTGTCAGCTCATCAGCTGTGACGGTTCGCTGACACACTCGTTTCATTAGTTATGTTGTCATTTTTATATCTACCCATAAACGTAGGATTATGAAGACTATACCTAGCGCTGTTATAACATAGGCGCCTTTGTGATATTCTCGGGGCTATAGGATCCTGATGTACTATACTCTGATTTTTAATTTGCTAAACTGAAATGGCTTAGTTACTACGTTTAACCATTGGTTGAGTTAACTACGGATCAAAAAACCGGGCCCTAACATAACATGAATAAAATGTCAAAATGACAAAAAAAGATCGATCGCAACTGTCATTTTGGTTTATCAAATTAAAAATCAGAGTGTAGTGGGATAATCTTTACTTCGTTAGAAACCTCGTAATGCGCGATACCAACATTATGCCAACAATTATAAGGAATCAAGTATTTTTAACCGACTTCCAAAAGGAGGAGGTTCTCAATTCGTCTGTATTTTTTTTTTTGTTTTTTTTTTTTTTTGTATGTTTGTTACGCGATTACTCAAAGACGGATGGACCGATTTGGAAAATTCTTTTTTTGCTTGAAAGGGTATACTTCCGAGGTGGTCCCGTATAAATTTTATTAACTTTGCTTGGGGAGTTTTTGAGTTAGCTTCAATAATGCGTATATTTCCCACTTATTTTATATGGATGAGGTGATGATGTTTTAATAACTCACTAATCTAATCAACTAATCACTGTTATTTACATGGCTATATCTACAATTATTGTGCTCAATTATGTATTCGAATTTGTGTGGGGTAGGTTCGACAACTAAAAAGTGAAAAATAAAAACTTTTTAGCAAAAAATAAAACCGACTTCTAAAACAAAACACTACGAAGTGAAAAATAACTTTAATTTCGGAAGTCGGTGGCAAAAAACGAAAATACAAAACCAAAGACACCGACTTCCGAAATTAAAGTTATTTTTCACTTCGTAGTGTTTTGTTTTAGAAGTCGGTTTTATTTTTTGCTAAAAAGTTTTTACTAAGTATTTTTTTTAGCGCGGCTGCCTATCCTCGTATTCTTGGTTCAGCCTCCAGATCGAGCAGTGTAATTGGATTTTCCAGCTGGAATTTCTTCGTAGCAGTCCGAAGTTTATAATTCTGCTCGGTTGATGCCAATAGGCCCGCGAAGCATGCTTAGTTCCTACTAACGAAATACCAAAATAATATGTAAATCAAACATATTCTTAAGGAAGTGTGTATCTAGGTTCCCAAACATACATTAAATATGAACACTGATTTAAACACGAAATATGAGAAAATTAAAGTTTTCTGTGGAGTTTAGAAATTCCTTTTATCTCGTCTTTTTAAATCAGTCATTTTTAAATATACATTTGGGAACCATAATTTAAGAGATAACTGTCTTAAAATCCTACTAATATTATGAATGAGAAATTTTGGATGTTTGTTACTCAATAACGCAAAAACGGCTGAACGGATCTGGATGGGCACATAAATAGTTTATAACCTAGATAGTTATTAACACATAGGATACTTTTTATCCCGGTAGTACATTCCCGTGGGATGATTACCGACCTCCACGCGGGCGAACTTCATAACCTAAAACGTAACAGCTACTGAAGTCGGTGCTAAGCTAAGGTGCATTGAAGAATTGATGACACCGACGTTTTTTAAGAAAGTTATTTTTTAACTTTTATTATGAGACCAAACTGAAATCGCAAAAAAATCAGCTGTTCAGTACATTTTGACGAATTATGCGAACATAAATGTACAGAACAGCAGATTTTTTTCGCGATTTCAGGTTTGGTCCCATAGTAAAAGTTGTTCATAATGATGAGTACAACGACCCCTTAAGAGGTTGTTGGTGTTTTACCAATAACCCTGTATATAAGTCCAAGACGAAAGAAAACGAGAATCATCAAAATCCGATTAGAAATGCCGGAGATACAGTACATTTATGCATATAACTGCACATAACAATAATTACCTAATGCCAAAACCTTCCTGGCAGCATGTAGATCAAGTAAGTGAAAGAATCATCAAAATTGGTTCATGAGTTTTGAGAAAATTGCGGACATACAAATATACATACATACGGTACGAATACAGAACCTCCGTTTTGAAGTCGGTTAAAAATTCATGTGTTTTTAAACCAAAAATATTTTTGTATTGAACATTGCTTCAACGTGACGCATATTTAATTTGAAAGTCATTTCGAATAGTGTTCAGCTGCAAATAAATATTCAATGCTGAAATGAAAAGAGGAAAATGTCGTGCTTGTTATTTCACGTTCAGTTCAGAAAACAATTTTTCTGAAGTCAGTGTTTTATGGATTCGCTTTTAATAACTACTTTAAAAGTGAACCCGTAAAACAGACTTCAATTTATTTTTTCTTTTCTTTTTAGGAAATTGTTCTTGGGTTGTCAGTAGTATAATTCAATCAATCTGCCTAGCCTTTTCCCAACTATGTTGGGGTCGGATTCCAGTCTAACCGGATGCAGCTGAATACCAGTATTTCACATGGAGCGACTGCCTATCTGACCTCCACAACCCAGTTACTGGGTAATATGATACCCCTTGGTAAGACTGGTTGTCAGACTTTCGGGCTTCTGACGACCCGTAACGACTGTCAAACATCAATGACGGCCGGGACCAACGGCTTAACGTGCTTTCCGAGGCACGGATGAATCTCGGTATGAAAAGATGGTCACCCATCCACAAACCAACCCCGGCAAGCGTAGCTTAACCTGATGGATCGACCCGTGCGGATGTTATTAGTTAGCCACGAGCTCCAGTAGTATAATTCCTCCTTATAAATTTCGATAACGGCAACCTTTTCAAATTATTATATTCAAGCTTGTGCCCTGATATGACTCGCCAGACCAAACTTGCTTTTGAATACTCGGTCACAATACTCACAAGGAATGCAATAAAGTTGGCGGACACAGATATAATAAGTAAGTACTTATTTGGCGTTTTTCGGTTATTGTATCGAGTCACTTTTTTTTCGAAAGTTTTATTAGTAGTACATCGTGATTACCGACAAACAGTGAAATGACCGTCAGGCACAAGTGTGTGATGATCAATGCTCTTCTGTAGGCCTATACAAATGGCATTCGCTTCGGAGCGATTCTATTTCTACAATCGCTATCGACGCATCTCTATGGAAATTCTGATCTATGATCACGTGACATTTCGATAGCTTGCGTCAACCCCATACATTTTGTGCCTTTTTTACTAGCGTCATCGCTAATCGAATGTTACTTTGTCTAGGCCTTCTGTTCGTTTCTACTCGGTATGAGAAGAGTCTTTGGCCTGCAGCACGCCTGCAGTAAAAGAGTAATTACAGACTGATTTCCTTAAATATCCTTAATGTTTGTGTTGAAATATTTTGCCGTAGACACCAGATAACTAACAATCAGAAGTGCATATTCATAAATTTCGTTACACAAATTTCATGATTTTTGGAGCCTTGTCACAGGTGCTCATTACTGCTTCATATATGTGGTAGGTCGCCACATATTTATCACACATATTTACATATTTAACACAGGTTTTGTTTTATACTTTATATATGTTAGTTTGTAAGGTATGTATCTATGGGCCATTGTAGCCTGATAATAAAGGTTTTATTATTATTATTATATTATTATTATTATTTATGCAATTTTAAATGAAACCTTATAATAATATTGATAGAGTAATGCCCGATTTCTGAAGAATTCTTAAACGGAGTTTAAACTCTTGATAGCTATTGATTCGACAAAATTTAAGCGAATTTCTTCCCTATGCTCGGTTTTTGAGGTCCTCGGATAAACCCTCGACAGTAATCCACTGGACTATTAAGCAAGGTAAATTTTTCCTTAACGAAGTGTTCAGAAACACGATTTCGAACCAATAATTACTATCGAATGGATAAACTCCATTTAAAATCCTCAGAAAGTTTTAATACTTTTCATTTTTTTTGATGTATACATGTGACGTCACACAATGTAACACTTTGTTGGCTCCCTCCCTCCCCTTTAAAAAATAAAAATAAAATAAAAATAAGTTTATTGACACAAAATACCTTTGTATACAAAATCAATACATTTCATTTAGGTACATTGGAATTTTGGGAAAAGGCTGCACAAATAGTGAAAAACCCTGCCTCCTAAACTAGGGGAACCCTGTGACCTAGGAGTCAGTGTTCTACTGTAACTTCGTGTACAAAGAAACCTTTATGTATGCGTGTTTATAAACCCATAATGACCTGATGTAACTATGAATATGAATGTGTTGGTAAGTATGTGTGTAAAGGGGGATGGCTGTGTGAGTGGGATGGGGTGTGGTATGGTGTGGTGTGGTGTGTAGTAGAGTGGTATGATGTATGAGAGGGCGTTGTGTTTTGTGTGAGTATGTGTAGTCGTGTAAGGTGTGTTCGTGTGATGATGCATGTTTTTTTGTATCCGTTTTTGTAGAACAATAGTGATTATTAAGTGCCTAAATTATTTTAGAAATAAGGTCTTCTGTACGAGAATAGTCCTGATTGTTGCTATAGATATCCTTTTTTTTTTTTTTTTTTTTTGTGGATGGTAAATCATCAAATAACTTCTCCCGCTCTGGGTGGAGCGGGAGGGCGTGTCAGACTTTTACTGACTAAAACCCACCCGTGTTCCTTCAGTTGCCTATGCCAGGGCCACGGTATCTTTTTCAAACAACCCGCGACCCCAGCGGCATTGGCCCTATTGGACCCCATCTTTTGCTGACATCTCTTTGAGGCGCGCGTGGAACACAACGCGCCGTCGACCCGGGCCTGGTCCTCACCGGACGGCGAGCTACCCACTACTCACCGTCCGCAAGCCCGCGCCTACGGTGGCCGGGAATCGGCTATCAATTCCCGCCGCCCAGGGCGTCTCCTGCGGCGACTGAGGGCGTGAGGCTGCCTCTCCCTCACGCGTTCCGCCTCCTCCTTCGCGAGCATTACCGCTTCGCAGAAGGAGGTGACGGCCTCCCATGCACTCTCGCTCCGCACCATGGCCTGGACCAGGCTCGGACGCGAGAGATCGCCGCCGCCGATCGCCTCCGTGAGAACACGGCGGTGCTCTGCCCAAGCTGGGCAGACCTCCACTGTATGCTCCACCGTGTCCTCTGGGCGTTCCACACAATGGTGACACCCGGGCGTTTCCTCCCGCCTTATGCGAAACAGGAACCTCCCGAAACAACCGTGTCCGGTGAGGACCTGCGTCAGGCGGAAGGTGAGGACGCCGTGGCGCCTCTCTAACCACTCCTCAAAGAGGGGACTTATCGCCGCAATTGTGGCGTGCCCAGCGCTGGGCTGCGACAGTCGCACTCTCCATGTCGCCATGAGATCCCGCCGGAGTTCTGTCCGCTGTACCGTGATTTCTCGCGGCAGCGGAGTTACGCCCCGGCGTTTTGCCTCCTCGCGCCACTCCCACACGTGCGCGAGGACTTTCGCCTCCAGATCCCACGGCGGCAATCCGGCAAGGAGGCTCGCCGCCTCACCGGAGACCGTGCGGTAACCCCGGACTAGCCGAATGGCCATGACCCTCTGGGACGCGTTCAACCGGCGGACTGGCCGCAGCCTCAGGGAACGCGCCCACACCGGTGCCCCGTAAAGGGCCATGGACCGCACGACCCCCGCGTAAAGCCTCCGGCAGGAGGCGTTTGGACCACCTAGATTGGGCAGGAGCCGCTTCAAGGCAGCCCCAGCCCGCTCCAGTCTGGGAGCCAAACGTCGGAAATGCTCCACGAAGTTCCACCGGCTGTCGAGGACGAGTCCCAGGTACTTCATCGTCGACTCGACTCCGATGCGAACCCCTCCTACCGTTATTTGGGAACCCGACGGTGGCGCATTCCGAGGGCCATGAAAACACATGGCCTCGGACTTGTGCAGGGCCACCTCGAGTCCCAACTGCCGGATCCTCTCAACGACTATCGCAACCCCGCGTGTCGCTAATTCAGCCGCCGCCTGGTGCGACCTCCCCTGCGCCAGGACCAGCGTGTCGTCAGCGTAACATACTACGCTGACGCCGCTAGGGAGGTCGGCGCGCAGCACCCAGTCGTACCCGATGTCCCACAAATGCGGCCCCAGGACCGATCCCTGTGGGACACCGCACGACATCTCTCGCCGGTTCCACTCTCCCTGATGACCGGGGTAGATGACGGCCCTATCCGTCAAATAGGCCTCAACCACTCGACAGAGGTAGGTCGGCATCCGGTGATACCGGAGTGCCTCCCTGATGCAACTCCAGGGCAGGGTATTGAAGGCGTTGGCGATGTCTAGAGACACCGCCAAGACGACCCCACCCCGGGCCACAGCATCCCCCGTCGTGAGGGCTCGCACGCGCATGATGGCGTCCACCGTAGAGCGCCCCCTGCGGAAACCAAACTGGCTCTCCGCCAAATCCGGCCCCTCCTGCACCAGCCACCCGACGAGGCGGTCTGCAATAACTCTTTCAAAGAGCTTGCCCACCTCCTCGAGCAGCACGATGGGTCGGTAAGCGGACGGAGAGTCCGCAGGGCGCCCCGGCTTCTTAATGAGGACCAGTTTCCCCGTCTTCCAATGAAGTGGGAACTGGCCCCTCTCCAAGCATGCGCTTAGGAGCCCCCCTAGTCGAGGCCCGAGAGCCCCAAAGGCCAGAACCCAGGCTCTTCCAGGTAAGCCGTCGGGTCCTGGGGCGGCATTTTTGGCACTCAGCCTACGTACCGCCGCTCTCAACTCTACCTCGGTCACTTCCGGAGCATCGTCGTCGTCGTCGGTGATGTGGTCCGCAATGGGCACCGCAGGAAGCGGAGCCATGGGCGGGGGAGTATGTTCCCCTCGCGAAGAGAACAGAGCGCTCACCACGTCCTCCACGAGCTGGGGCCGGAGACTCTGCGTCAGCGGGGGCGCCCATGGGCGGAGTTTATTCCGCACCATTTTATAAGGGCGTCCCCATGGGTCCCTGTTTAGAGTCTCCAGCGACTCCTCGCGAGCCAGATCCCTGGCCCGCAAGATCTCCGCTCGGAGGGCGGTCTTCGCCGCTCTGTACCCCTCGTACAGCTCCGCCTGAATGGCTTCCGTATCCGGAGGGCGGATACGGAGCCTGCGGTGCCTGGTGTACCGGTGCCGCGCAGCAACGCACGCCTCGCGCAGAGCCGCCAGCTCCGGCGACCACCAATACACCTGGCGCCAGGCGCGACCGCGCTGGACCCGGGGCATTGCCACGTCACATATTTCGGACATGGCCTCCCGGAACCACTCCGCCTCGTCGTTGATGTCGGCAGGCCTGTCCGGTGGTGACACCCAGGCCTGCACGATCGAGGCTTCCAGGAGGAGCTCCCGGTCCAGCTTCTTCAGCGCCCACCGCGGACCACTCGGGGCCTGTCGGACCGGCGCGCTCGAGGTCTGGGCGGAGACATCAAACCGGATGTACCGGTGGTCGGAGTAGGTCTCCACCCCCTCTATGACGCGCCAGTCAACAACATGTGGCAACAGAGCGGGGCTGGCGAACGAAATGTCCACCACTGATTCGCCCCGCATCCGCACACACGTGGGGACAGAACCCCGGTTTAGGATGACCAGGCCTGTCTCCAGAGCCCAGTCCTCCACCATCCTGCCCCGTGTGTCCGTATACCGGGAACCCCAAGCCACATTCTTGGCGTTGAAGTCCCCGAGGACGAGCACGGGAAGGGAACGAAACCCGACGACGACGTTTTTCAACTCCGCAAGGGAGTTGTGGAACTCGGCGAGAGTTCGGTTCGGGGAGAAGTATACCCCTACCACGACAATCCCCCCGAACCGTGCTGCAACGCAACCCTGTCCCCTCTTGACGGCTTCGAGGGACAGGGTACCGGCGGCGGCCGACGAAATGAGGGTCACTGAGCCGCTCAGGTCCTCCACCCAGTAATCACTGGGCGGGACAAAGTACGGCTCAGCGACCACGGCGATGTTAATCGACCACTGCGCCATGCTCTGGAGCAACAGATCCTGAGCGGCGACGCAGTGGTTGATGTTCGCCTGGAGGAGGCGTAATGGGGCCATTACTGGCACTCCATATTAGCCCCCCCCTGAGCCTCCTGTGAGGGCTCTGCCGCAGTGAGTACGGCGGCGACGGCAGTAGAGGCGGCAGCGACGGCGGCCGTGGCGGCGGCTGCGGCCGTGACGGCGGTAGCGGAGGCGGAGGGCTTGCCCCTGCCCTGGGCTTTGGTGGGTGGACCACAGCCCTTGCTTCCAGCCCGGTGATCGGCCGGCTTGCCAGCTGCCGCACATAGATAGCAGTGCGGCGTGGCATTGCACGAGCCGGCCTTGTGACCGGGCTGACCACAACGGAAGCAGTGACTGCTGCGATCCACCTCCGAGGTGCATTTTGCCCCCACGTGGTTGCCCACTTGGCAACGGAAGCACCTCAGAGGTCTGGGTTCCAGCAGTTTCACCCGCGTGGAATCCCAGCCCACCTGGAACCTTCGGCCCTCCCCAACTATTTTGTGGGCCGCCGATACGGGGCAGCTCACCGTAACGGCTCGCATCCCCGTGAGGTCAGGACGGATGGTGCCTACCTTCACCTGTTCGAAGGCACACCCCCCAGTCTTGACCACGGCGGCCACCACCTCTCGCTCCGTCACGGAGTCGTCCAGACCCAGGATGCGCAAGTCAACGCACTTGGCGGGTCTGGACACTCGGGCCTCGTCCGCATTTAAGGACGCCCTGAGCCTTTCGGCCAGAGCGTCAGCGGTCGGGCCACTGGCCGCACCGGGGATCTCGAGCATCCGAGCCCCAGTCGCAGTGACCCTTACCCGCAAGCCCTCGGTAACACCGATCTCCTCCAGGTTCACCGCCGCCCTCGCCTTGGCGAGCACGTCGCGGTAGGACACGCCCTTCTTCTCCGCCTCCGGCTGTAGTGTGATCACTACAGCTGCGGACTTTGGGGCACGTAACCTCGCCGCGACGCTTCGCTCTTTGCGCCGCCGCCGCCTCTCCCTCCGCTTGGCCGACCTTGCCGCCTTGCCCTCCTTCCTCTTCTCCCCAGCTACCTGCCATTCGGCGTCAGCCGGAGGAGATTTGGGAGGCGGGGGCAGCCGCTTCGTCACCGCCACAGCTGGGGCCCTCTCAGGCGCCTTCGCAGCCGCCTTCGTGGCCGCCTTCGCAGGCGTCGTCGCAGGCGCCTTCGCAGCCTCGGCCCCGCCCTTAGCCTGCCCTGCCGACCCTGGTTTGGCCGTGGCAGCCATGGCGGCATACGAAGCCGCCTTTGGCTGGCCCGAGGCCGCCGGTCGGCCTAGCGGGGGCCGCAGGACGATTCCCTCAAGGACCGAGAACCGGTTGCTAAGGGAAGCCAACTCGTTCCGCACCAAGGCCAGAACTCGGTCCTCTGCAGGCCCGAGGCCGCCTTGCCCCTGCTGTACCCCCTCCTGAGCGCCGGCTCCGCGGAGCCTGGCCAAGTCTGCTCGGAGCTCCTCATTCTCCTTTCGGAGAAGCTCCATGGCGGCTGTCAAGCGGGCGACCTCCGCCCGCATTTCGGACATTCCGTCCGACGGAGGCCCTTGGAGTAGAGCCTCCGCTGCCGCCATAATGGAGGCCTTGGCTGCGGGTATGGCCTTGTCTTTAGATGACTGCTTCTTCTTCAAGGCCACACCCTTGACTGCAGCGGCCACGACCTCCTCAAACCTGGCCCGGTCCGAATTGGAGCCACCAGCGGCGTCCGACTCATCGCCAGACGCCTCCACGGCGCTCCCCTCGGCCGACCCGGCTGAGCCGTCCTCTTGTGCGGCGTTTACCCGGCTCTTGCTCTTCCGGCCTAGGCCCCGGCGAGCATATTTTGGAGCCGATTTAACTCCGCCGTCCGAGGAAGACTCCTGGGCATCTCCCGGATTTAGGGTCCGCTTCAGGAAAGCATTTTTCCTTCCAGCGGCCCCCACCACTACGCACTCCGGGCTCTTAAAAATGCCCCTCGCGCCCTTCACTCCCGATGCGGCGTCGGACTCCGACCCCGCATCACTCCTCTCCCTCTCCTCTTCTCGTCCATTGTTTCTAGTTGGTTCCATATTTGTTCCCACGAGTAAAAACTTTATCACTGGCTCAAAACTGTGGTTCGCACTAGAGATTAATTTAGCTACCCATTAATCAAGCTACCAACCTCCCTCACGGTGCGCCGCCGCTTGAAGGTTTGGGGTAATTTTTTTATAGAGGTTTTCTTCCTCGCGGTCCGGGCGGTTAAGCCAAGACCCTCGACCCCCGTCAAAAGTCAGAGACATGACCTTGAACAATCTTCGGGACTACGAGACTAACGGTGGCAGAAGGAAATGACTTCCTCCTGCCTGCCCGGCGGCAGGGTTAGTGCACACCGAGCCCGCTCTTACTCCGCCGCTGTGCGTCTCTGCTTAGAGCAGAGGGACACACGTTGGAGCGTACCTCCGACAGGATATTGGCATACGGGCAACAAAACCCCTTAGACACACGTGCCTAAGGGGAACCATTGCCCGCACCCCAGGGTGCACCGTCCCGGAGACTGGCCTTCCCCCCGGACGTATCCGTAAGGGAACTCCAGCCCACGGGCACTCGGGGAGGTTTCCTGTCCACGCACCCCTGCTATAGATATCCTGGGAACGGGAACCGATAAATTCTCTAAAGGCGTTTTTCACCGCCTCGTTGGATTTGAAATAGTTCCGCGGGGCTCATTGTTGAGATCAAAATTTTAATTTTAACTTTTGATGGAATTTATGAGCGGCCCCGAAAACAGCTGAACCCTGTAAGAAACTATGCTTTGATCATTGGCGATGATTTAAAATCTGTATATTTGTTACAGAAGAAATCCTGGGCTCTCGAACAGCACTATGGATGTCAGCTGACGGCCATATGGTGCTGTATGCGACGTTCAACGACAGTCTGGTTCATGAACAGAAATACCCCTGGTATGGGGCAGCACTGGACACTGATGATGCTGCCAAGGTAATTTGTATCCTGTTTTTAAATTAATGAAGTTGAATATTTAGTTTTTCCTATTAAGTGATTGCCGCGTTTTCAATACTTCATTGTCAGATTTAAAGGACCTATAGCTTCTGTTACAACTGTTCATGTATATCTTAAAAAATAAATATGACCTAAAACTGACCTGAGAATTAGACAATTATGAGAAATGTCGTCTCACCGCGCATTCCGTCTTAGATCCCACGTTTGTCTTGGTATCGTGTGGTATTTCGTAACCATTCATACCCGAAATATTTGGGAGTGACGTCACTACTGCCAGTGTTATAGGTATTATCTTTATCTATAAAATTGTCGATTCACATAGAAAAAAATCAAACATTTTTTTTAAAGAAATATTGTCGATGCACTTTTGCCATTTTAATGAAAGTTCGTTGATGGCTTTGCTATAGATATCCTGAGAACGGGAATCGATAAATTCTTTAATGGCGTTTTTCACCGCCTCGTTGGATTTGAAACTTTTTCCCAGGGCTCATTGTTGAGATCAAAATTTCCAGAAAGGAAGCGATCGAACCAAAAACGCGCCATGCGGTCACTTGCGGTAACTTGCCCATTCACGTCGTTAATAGTGCGTGCTGTCTGTGTTGCGGCGATGCCACGACGGAACTCGTATTCGAAAACAGCGCGCAATTTCGATTTTTCCATACAGAAATATCGATTTCAAAGAAAAATGAACGGCAGGAAAACAAATGAACAACTGATTTTTTTTTTATTTCATGCTATATTATATCGAGGGTTCACGGTCTATTTGTATTAAGCGACATTTTTGGTTCTTACAGGAGAGCATTTCAAAGTTTCATTATTCGGAAAAAAAACATTGAAAAAATGTATGATCAAAATTTTTTACTAGAAAGTGACCTATCGGCGGTTAAGAATCAATGTGTCTATCTCAGTTTATAGGTAGATTATAACCATAATAAAACTCAATATGATATTAACTCAAAATCGGCCAGGATGGATACAAATAGCCCGTGAACCCTCGATATATAAAATTAATTTAAATTTGGAATTCTAAATAGAATGTAAGATATTGATCTTCACACTAGCCGGTATCAAAAATCGGCAATTTCATAGTTAAAGACCTATTATTTATAATTAACTTGATGGTACAAACCATTACTGAGGATCATTTTGAATAAAATTAGCAAAATATTTGTTGACTATTTCAATTAGATTTGTATATCCTATACCAATACTTTCCTTCTCCCTACACAGACATACCCGGAAATCAGAAGCGTGAGGTACCCAAAGCCAGGGACCAACAACCCTACGGTGACGCTAACGGTGGCCGACATTGCAGACCCGAAGCACATCCGCACACGACATCTCACGCCACCTAAAGTTATTCTTGAAGAGGGGTAAGGAACCTTTCTCAGTAATGCAAGCATGTAGGCATTTGAGGAGAAATTTTGGAGCTGTTCTTGTTAGGTTAGGTCATAATACGATTTTATTAGTTATACTTCTGTTTGAGAAAGACTTTACTTCAAGAAAAGAATCTACTACCACCCATACCTTCGTACTTGTCATATGATACATTTCAGCTTTATCTCTGGAATGCGACACCTTTGGTATTACAGTGTTTCTTTACTGACCCATACAAACTCATCATCATTCTCCTGCCCTTGTCCCAATTTATTTGGGGTCGGCGCAACATGTCTTTTACTTCCATACTTCTCTATTAGTCGTCATCTCGGTAGTCACTCCCTTTCTGGCCATATCATCTTTTACACAGTCCACCCGATCGTTTCTTTGGTCTTCCCTTACTCGTATAGCCCTCCACGTTCATACTCAACACTTTCCTGACGACATTTTCCTCATTCCTCCGCATCACATGCCCATACCATGACAACCGATTTCCACACAACTTTTCAGTCACCGGTGTCACTTTCAGACTTCCTCTTACATACTCATTTCTTATTCTATCCATTCGCGTAATACCACACATCCCTCTTAGCATTCTCATCTCGGCTGCATGCAATTGCCTTTCATTCATTCTTTTTATGGCCCAACATTCTGATCCATACAAGACAGCAGGTCTAACCATTGTTTTATAAATCTTCCCCTTGAGTTTAAGGGGAATGCGGGAGTCGCAGATTGTTCCCGTGACCTGCCGCCATTTCATCCATCCAGTGTTAATTCTGTGCTTAACAGACTGAAGAACTGACCCATACAAACTGAATAATTATAAAAAAAAAAAATGTTTTGACTAGCACCAAACCTTCATTGAGCCGTGACGACAAAGTTACTTATTGTGAAAATTATGGTCTGCTTTTTCCTTATATACAATGACTAGCTTCGGCCTGTGACTTCGTCCGCGTGAAATTTATTGTTCCCCCGACCCACCCCGTTTGCATCGCATCGCCTACTCGTGCTATTAGTATCTTCGTTTTTACTTAGCATTCTTTCTGACTTTTTTCTTTTTGCTCGGCTCCTAATGGTCCTAGCGTGATGTTTAAATAGCCAATAGCCTTGCTCAAGAATAATGCGAAAAGAATTTTTCAAATTCGACTGGTAGTTCCAGAGATTATCGCGTTGAAACAAACAAACAAGAAAAAAAAACTCTTCAGTTTTATTATTAGTATAGAGTATAGATATCTATGGATTGATTAAGTAAAAAGATGGGGTAGCTGTTTTCGATACAATATAAGCATAACACAACAAAGGCTGAGGCTGAATTTTTATTAAACATAGTACTTGAAAGTTGAACATATTCATAATGTTCCAATATACAAAGTCCCTAGATCTCCATATAAAGCGAAGACTGTAAAGCAAACTTGACTGCTTTAAAGCGCTGTAAGCCATAAAGCGAGGTAGATAAATGAGCTGAACCCCATAAAATAAACAATGTGGGAGGGCTTCGTATTAAAACTTCAATAATTGGAATCGACCTTCATTTACATTGTGATTTTATTGGCGAAAGAGCTCGATCGTCTTATGTTTTATTGTTTATTGGGAGTTCGTGAAGGTACGGTTTGATTTCTTATTATTTAGGCAAGTGGTCATGAGCTTTTTTGTGTATGTAGCTTGATCAACAATATTTTATGTGTTATGAAATTGCTAGCTTTCTTTTCTTGTTAAGTAAATTGATCACCAACTGGCTTGATTTGAATTCGAGCTAGTTCCAGACAGCATTTATTTGTTTTTCGATTCCTTCGTCCATCTCTATTATAAGCTACACGAAAACCAACTCTATCTGATAACATTTAATTCCCATTTTCATTCACACAACTACAACTATAATATTTCTTGCAGTGACTACTACTTCACGAGTGCACAATGGGTGTCACTCACAGAAGTATGCGTGGTCTGGCTGACAAGGATGCAGAATCTATCAGTGGTCTCCGTCTGCAAGAGTCCTATGTGGTACTGTCAGGAGGTAAGGAAGAACTTTCATAATTCACTGCGTTTTTTTGCCTTACCGATGCCATGATTGATGCCTGTGAATTTGATCATAAAACTGAATTCAATTGGGTCGTCCTGTTGTAGATTTCACCTGTGGTTTCGCTTCCGTGGTTTATCCTACAGGAACCGTGATTTATTTACGATTGAAAACGCATGCCTATCTGAGATAAGCTCCTACTGAGTTCTGATAGCCTAGTACTTTGACTGGAACACTACTAACCCAGATGATACTTCGAGTAAGCTTTATTTTATAGTAATCATAATAATAATATTATAACAGGATGAAGTTGCTACGACCTGATTTTACCTAATTAATATTGCAAGCGAGGTATGTTTATTAGCTAATTAGCCCAGTAAAGTGTAATCAAGCGATCATTAATCAGAATTTAAACAATGCAGAATGTTGATACCTATAATTATTGAACCGTTAATGTTCTTTTACCCTATAGGTAAAACGGTAGATAGGTAGGTAAATACAAAGTAAGTATAAATATCTACCAGTAGCATCCTGAGGACACCTGGACTTATAGTTAATATCAGGTTGACACAAAAGTATTGAGACACTTGGTTTACGTTTTATATTTTATTTTATTATTACAATACAAAAAGCTTAGTCAATGATGTAATACCATAAGCATCTAAGACTTCTTGCCAACGATCCGGCAAAGTTTGGATGCCTTTCGCCTAAAACTGATGACTGTGCCTGGAAAAAGTTGTTTAACTCCGCCTCTACATCAGACCTTTTTTTACCCCGCAAATGTTGTTTCAGGGCTCTAAACATATCGCACCTTGACAAAAGTGGCATTATCAAAACGTATGTTTTCTAAATAACTCCATAATTTACTGGCATATTTTCAGTATATACAAAACTTGAAGTAAGAAAATCAAATTGCAGTCTTTTATTTCAGTTATTTGCTAAGATATTGACCAAAATGCTGCGTCAAAAAAGCTTTAAATGGACATACAGAAAAAGTTTAATTTTTGTATAACGCCACTTTTGTTTTCAAGGTGCGATATGATAGTCTGATGGAGCGAGCTTTGGGGAATAAGGTGGGTGGGGTATCGTCTCCCAGCCCAAGTTCTCCAACTGTTGGCGAACGGCAGATGCGACATGAGGTCGAGCGTTATCGTGTAGTAAAACTACATTGAATCGTCTTCGTCGTTTTTTTTTTCTTGATAGCAGCAGATAGTTTGGAGAGCTGGGTTGATTATTTGTCAGCGTTTATAGTTTCATTGTGTACAGTTCATAAAACAGCATTCCTTGCGCGTCCCAGAAACAGCAAAGCAGAATAAGCCGTTCTTTTGCTCAGCCTCGGTTGAGTTGGTGGCGTTTCTTCTGGAGGCAGCCAAAAAGCACGGCATGTATCGTTCTCGTAATGAATCCATGATTCATCTCCAATAACTAGATCAGACAAAAACTCTTTACGTCGGGGTTGCAGCAACAGTGATTAACAGATAGCGGCACGTACTGCACGACTGGCGTCTGTAAGGATGTGCGGTGCCAACCGAGCCAAAACTTTTCGATACCCAAGCTCATGCAGATGGTTTTCCACGGCGTGGTGAATGAGTGCTTCCGCTAATTCACGAGTGGTAGCATCCGGATTCGACTGCAGTTCGCGGCGTAAATCGTCATCATTCACCTCGGGTGGTCGTCCAGAGCGTGGCTGACTTTCTAGGCTCTTGTCTCCTGATTTAAAATGGTCAAACCATCGGCACACCGTCGCATGGCATGTACTTCCAGCGCCCAATGCAGTGTTGATATTGTCAGCCGCAGCCCGCGCACTGTGGCCTAACAATTACTCGTATAAGTATAGTGTTCCAACTTGTCGCTCGTCCATTTTTCTTCAAACTGACTAAACCGATCGCGAGGGCGTCTTTATATACCCCCACATCACAAGTACCTAGAATGTTCTACAACATTCTAGAATATTATCGAAAACAATTAACTTGAAAAAGGACATGTATAGATTTTTGTAGTGTGTCTCATTACTTTTGTGCCAACCATATCAGTCTTTAGAAATCGCCAACCCGTCTTGAGCCAGCGTGGTGATCAATGCTCGTGCCTTCTCTGTATGAGAAGAGGGCTTTGTCCTGCAGTGAGACAATAATAGGCTGTTACTTCAACATTAAAATTCTTTAAATAAACAGTATCGCTGTCTGACAGAAATAACTATCTTTGACGATGGTCTTTCAAGCAATATTCACAAAAAGTATTCAAACTGAATATTATTGCAGAAGTTTTTACAATTGAAAAAGATACTGTTTTCTATTGTAACTTCATATTATTTGTGAATTTTTGAGCTCGTTTTTTTAATGAATGGCGTAGTTAAATTTAGTTTTGGACGTAGCTTTCAGCTTTAAAAATTTAATACAATTTTATGTTAGGATAGAGACTGCTATCACAAATTATTTTTAATGGCTTGCAATCTGTTGGATTAACATGTTTTTGTTTTAGATTTCGATCCAAACTTCAGCATGGGTTTTATATTCTTAATCCCTTTTCAGTAAATTTGAGTGAGAATAACTTATCGCGGTTTGACAAAAATGTCTCGGATTAAATATTCACTGGGCGTCCTTGATAGGGTGAAGCGATATTTTACGCCTGGACAGCTTTTAACCCTTTACAAAGCGCAAGTCCGATCCTGCATGGAGTATTGCAGCCACCTTTGGGATAGCTCAACTAAATACCAACTTGCCGCGCTTGACTCGATGGAACGCAGAGCTAAGAGGCTCATTGGCGACGTAAAACTGGTGCATGCCAAGCTTCACAGCTTGGGTCATCGCCGCAAAGTTGCCTGCTTGTCGGTCTTCTACAGACTGTACTTCGGTGAGTGTGCTCAAGAACTCCACGACCTCATACTGCTGCGCTGGCCCCCTTCTAACATCGGTCATCTAGACGCACTGCCAGTTACCATCCCAACCTATTCCACCAATTCGCACTAAGCGCAGCGCATAGCAAAAGAATGGAGCTACCTGCGTCTGTGTTTCCGAACGCATACAACCCTAATCTCTTCAAAGTGAGAGCGAACAGGTTCTTTCTGGGAAGTTCACTCCATCGTCAACTTTGTCTCTGTCGCCTCCGACCTAGACTAGAGTCAAGAGCAAACCCATCTCAAATAAAAAAAAAAATAATAATATAATAATATATTCCCTTAGGCTAATACCCGACGCGTTAGTCTGTCCTACCTAAGAACATAACATTGGTCAGCATTCACTTAGGGCACATTAGTATTGGCACCTTATGTCGGCACAAGTTGCATCTCATATGCCAGAAAGCCAATTCAATCTGTCTAGCCTTTTCCCAACATGTTGGGGTCAGCTTCCAGTTAACCGGATTTACATGGACCGACTGCCTATCTGACCTCCACAACCCAGTTACTGGGTAGTACCCCTTGGTAAGACTGGTTGTCAGACTTTTGGGCTTCTAACTAAGTGTACTAAGTCAAAGATTTACGAATGACAGCCGGGACCAACGGCTTAACGTGCTTTCCGAGGCACGAAGGGGTTTCGATATGCAATGGATGGTCACCGATCCAGGAACCGACCGCGGCAAGCGTAGCTTAACCTTCGATCGACCCGTATGGCTGATGTCATTTAGCCGTCAGACCTTTTACCAGAAGGCCAATTCCCGTATTCTAAAACGTTCAAAATTTAGTCGTGAACTCATCTCAGCGACAATCAATATCAAAAACTTTTCAAGAATGTAGGTAAATTAGAAGTACCATTTTTGACAGATTGAGACTGAGATGTAAGCTTGTGGCTAAGTAATAACAGCCGCACGGGTCGATCCATCAAGTTAAGCTACGCTTGCCGCGGTCGGTTCCTGGATGGGTGACCATCCATTGCATATCGAGACCCCTTCGTGCCTCGGAAAGCACGTTAAGCCGTTGGTCGCCGGCTGTCATTCGTAAATCTTTGATTTTATTACACTTATACGTAGTTAGAAGCCCAAAAGTCTGACCACCAGTCTTACCAAGGGGTATCGTATTATCCAATAACTGGGCTGTGGAGGTCAGATAGGCAGTCGCTCCATGTAAAATACTGGTATTCAGCTGCATCTGGTTAGACTGGAAGCCGACCCCATCATAGTTGGGAAAAGCTAGGCAGATTGATTGAGACTGAGATCTAAGAATGTGAATATTCTTAAAAATATGGCAATTGCAACAAAAACATTTTGAACTTGTACCCCAATAAGTCGCGAGAAATGTACCGTCTTGCCTTAGTGTGGACGAGGATTAAGTTTTAAAAGGAAACCTATTTTAATCCGACTTCAAAAAAGGATTAGGTTCTCAATTCAACTGTGTTTTTTTTTTGTATGTTTGTTACGCGATTGTTGACGGCCCCACACCAGTTCATATACCACTACTAAAAAGTAAAAAAATAAAAAACTATTTAAAAAAAAAAAAAAACAACCGACTTCCATAAAAGCGCTACAAAGTGAAAAATAATTTTAATTTCGGAAGTCGGTGGCAAAATAGTAAAATACAGATCCAAAGAGACCGACATCCGAAATTAAAGTTATTTTTCACTTTGTAGCGTTTTTTTTGTTTTTTTGAAATCGGTTGTTTTCCTGTGAATAAAATCTATATTATTTATTCTTCTATATTTTCATGCAATTTTCCTAACATTGAACTTCTTCCACAGGTATACAGAATATCCTCAGGGTTGGACGGCTGGGTAGAATCAGCCCCCTCACCTCTCTGGTCAGCCGGTGGCGGTGCCCTGGTCACCCTGGCCCCAGTAAGGGACGGCCCAGCCGGCCTGTTTCGTCATATAGTGAGAACGGAACATAACTCGCATGGGCCCAGGGCGTTGCCACTGACGCATGGGAGTTTTGATGTCGTCGAGTTGTTGGCTTGGGATCATGCTAATCAGCATATGTGAGTATTTTTCTTTTGTTTCTTATGTTCCACCATAATGCACTCGACATATATATTAATTAACACCTACTTTAGGTATCCGCAATCGGATTAGATCCGGAAATGTGGAAGGAGGAAAGGGAGGCCTTAACCTTAGTACCCACTTAATCTGCATGCTAATTCCAACCGCTTCGGGGTGCTGTTTTGAAAAAGCCTGTCAAACATATCGTTCGAATTTAAGTTGTCTATCAGTCAGTCAATCAATCAGTAACTGCATCCTAATTGCAAAACACAAATCGGAATAAAAGAAATAAACATTATTTATTATTTATTTAACCGTTTATGTACACACAAATGAACAGACAAGAATAAAGGAACTGAAAATTACGTACAAAGGTGATGCTTATTTCTAAAGAAATCTCTTCCAGCATACCTGTGATAGGACAGAGGATAACAAGAGATGTAGACACCGTGTGTAAGAATAAAAGAGAAAACAAAAATACATAAAATCTAAAAAAATAATTCTTTAAGCAAATAAAACATATAATATATACTTAAATACATACATACTTCTAGAATAAATATCACTAAAATAACTATGACGAAATGGAAAGATAGTGTTCTTTCACTCTTCTTTTAAATACTGCAACAGTTTGGCAGTCCCTAATGTCAGGTGGAAGTGAATTCCACAACCGAACCGCGTGCAGTGAAGGAGTAGGAGTAGAAGTCAGTGGAATGGGAAGGAAACTTTAGGAGGTTTCTAAGATGCATAAGAAAAGCGTTCCCGCAAATAGGAAAGTCTTGTAGGGTTGTGAAGGATGTTAAATAGCAGACACAATATGTGAGAGTTCCTGCGAAGTCGAATAGGGAGCCACTTGAGTGTCTTGCGAAAAATAGAAACGTGATCATACTTTTTAAGATTAAAAACAAAACGAATACAAATATTTTGTAAACGCTCAAGTTTATTCAAAAGCTCCTCGGTGGCATCCAAATAACACGCATCTGCGTAGTCAATAATAGGCTGAATGAGAGTTTGAGCAAGGGAGATTTCGGTCTTCATTAAGCACAAGAGGCTTTTCATCTCTTTATTTTCTCTTTTTTTAATCTCGTAAAAAAAGTAAGATTATATAAAAAAATATCCTTGATTTAAAAAAAAAATTGGTCCTATGAGCCGATACTGACTATAATTTTCTTTCAGCTACTACTTGGGCATCCCAGAGGGTAAACCAGGACAACAGCACCTATACAGAGTATCGTCCGAGGCGCCGAGGCCGGGCTCCCCGCAGAAATTACCGTACTGTGTCACATGTAACTCACAGGTCAGTGGAATATACAAAACTACCAAGATAGTGTTAGAAGTACATAGTTACTGTAGGTATACCGGGAAAGCAGAATTTGTATAGAGTAAGAGGAATATCAGCCAAAATAGGGTTAAAAAATAATATGAAATTGACCATAGCAAAATAATGTCTGATGTCGTCTCATATCGGCCGTAAATCTGCACAGAAATCGGAAAAAGCCCCAATCAAAGAAAGCTTGCATCAAAAGGAACGCAATGAGCCTGTCTAGTGCCGAGCAAATACAATAGCTACGGCAGTGTCAGAAACCGTAAGAAAATCTGTTGCAAATAGTAAAAAGTTTAAGATGTCGTCTCATATCAGCCTAAAATCTGCTCAGAACTGAAAAATATCATAATCGGTGAAAGCTTACTTTGACAATGAGCCTACTAAGTCTAGTGTCGAGCAAATACAATAGCTACGGCAGTATCGGAAACCATAGTAAAACTTTAATCTGTTTACACGATAACAAACAGCGCGGACTCGAACTGTGCCTGTATTTTTTTTACTATTTTCAGTGCATTACATATTTATTTTACAATTCATAATTTTATTTTGCGTTTTATGCAACTAAACGCAAACTAGAAACCTCCATGGTCGCAACAGACGATTAAGCGGTAGTGGATTTTTTTAGCATCAAGCAGTAGTTGAATTTGACTTTTAATACTTTTCTTGAGTTTATATCACTGTATTTTATTGATTAAGTAAAAATAAAAATCATGCATACCTATTCCCTATTGTGAAGCCATTTTCTTCCAATCATTTCTACAACCCATTTTCTTTCATTCTATTAAAAAGCATTATCTCCATCCAGCCATCTCCTTCAATAAACCTGGAGTACTACGGCAACCTGGCATCTTCTGGTGATAGCACGTGGGGTGACAGCGACTGGGACGAGGAGCTGCCTGCCACCTCTCCCTCGCCCAGCAAGAAGAAGAAGAAGAAGTACCCTGGTAAGAGGACGTTTTATTTAATTAATTGAAAAGAACGCATTGTTCTGTTTTGGTATTATATAACCTCATTTGTATATATAGTTGTGGTCAGCACTGTTACCGATAAACTTGCTACACAAAGGGGTTTTAGTCTCTCATATTAACTTTTGTAAATTATGATACCTGGGTTAATTCCTCTTTCCTGTTTTCTGCAGACATTCTATCCCAAATGTTAGTTTCACCAAAGATGAAGTTGAGTTGATTTGCACCAACCTTTTATAGGCCTGTCTACACAGAGCACATGGGGTAGTTATTTTAATTAGTGCAGGTTAGAAATATGTAGCAAGCCAATAATCTGACGTGAATCAGTGACTTCAAATCATAAATTAAAGGTTCGTCTTACGTCGCCTAGAACCAAACCACAACGCCACATCATCGGCGCCTTCCAAAACCCCATTTACTTTCTCCCCCCGTCCCCCCAGATGGCGTGCCTCAGAACCTGCCGTGCCTCTACCACGAGGCTCACTTCAGTCCATCATCAGCCTACTTCGTGCTGGAGTGCCTGGGACCTGGAGTGCCTACCTTCAGTTTGCACAGGACTGCGCTACCGGATCCCAGGCTGGTGGCTCATTTGGAGAATAATACTATTGTTAAGGTGAGGATTTGGATTTTTGTTTTATAGTTTTTCTAGACATAGAAAATAAGATTAAAAGAAATATCAGTCAAGTTCTAAATAGGTACCTATGGTCAACGATAAAAGTCGATTACCTCTGCTACTTTTAGAGCCCCCACAGATTACAGACTTTTTATCGGCCGATAGTTTGGTAGGTCTCTTAATCAATATGAAGATGCATGCAAGAGCGCTTTTTAACGATCGAACTTGCATACTGAAGAAACCGACCAAACTACATAAAGTAATTTTATACAGAGTGTCCCAGAAATCGACCGACATACTGTAGGTGGTGATAGCTTTGGTCAAGCCCTTATAATAATAATTTGATGGAAAAAGTTAGTAATAAAAAGATTTTATTTACACATGAGTGTCAAAAGTATGATGCTCGCGCAAGTTTTAGTAATAGGTATTGACGACCGCAGTTTTTGAACAATTCTATCCTTTCTCTCTCCAACTCCTCGTAAAACGGAACGAGATGGAATGATTTTCACGCGCGCCAAGGCAGGGGCGCATCCCGCGTTCAGTTCTTCCGCAAACCGCTTATACATTACACCGCTTCGCTCCGCGCCGAATATAATTCACTATTATATCAAGAACTCAAAAACTCTTATTTATAAGTGTTGGCCGACACAAGTGTAACATTTAAAGACCAGAGTGCAAATTCATCATCACGAGAGAAGTCTGTTTCATCTGGAAATTTCAAACTAAGTCTAAACCTAATTTCGTCTATATCCCCTTTTGCTCAATTTCTGTGTGTCGTTCATATTATATACCCGCATATCGTCCTTCGAAGCCGCTTCAACTTATTCTACAAATGACGAGGGCTTAACAAAAGCTATCACCACTGCCGGTCGATTTCTGGGACATCCTGTATCTAAGGTATCATCTAAATTGACACGAAATTATTTCATATAAGGGCTAATATTATTTTTATTTTACTTCTGTTCTAATTCTTTAAATATTCAGCTCAATAAATAAGATAAAAAAAAAACTGAAGAGTTAATAATTTTAGTCGCTGTTTTTCTAATTTCTGTACAAATCTCTTTGGTTATAAGCAGTTCCTTTAATTTTCAGTAGGAATTCGTTCGGTTTTCTTGGAAACTAGAAGGAAGAATTTGCTGATAAATTAATTTTCCGAGTGCTTTTTACTTGTAGGCACGAGAGAATAATGTGAGAGGGCCCTGCTCTGGCCGTGCGAGTGTGCCTTGATTAAAATTCAACTTAACACTTCTTTTTCAATAGTACGAAGACATATTATGACAGAGCTAAACTTTCCGCTAGACGCTTTTATGTACTTACAGCGTTTAAAGACCATTAGGTTTATAGCCTACTTTTTAAACATTCATGAGTATAAAACTGCGTCACGCACTTTATTAAACATGTTTGCTCGAAATTTTATATCTCAGCCTTTTAAAAGTCGTATACCGTAATAAAAAAATCAGACATTAAGGCCCGTTGTACACGGCACGGTTTCTTGACGGTATGACGCGCTAGCCGCACCGTAGAATAATCGTGTGAGCCTGTATATGACACGGCAAAACACCGGACGACGCATGCGCTGTGCCGTAGTGTCGCCGTGTCTGTCAACAAGCTTCCATAGTGATCCATACAACACTTACGACCGTGCCTACACAAGACGAATCAACCGCAGTTTTTCACCGTAAAAGACGTGTGTAAACAACGGGCCTAAATGTTAGCAATAAGCAAATAGTCTCGAAGTTATTTCTGTAGAAAATATATTTGAAATTTGAGCATAAAATTGAAATGGTAGAAATCGACCAAGGGAAAAATCCTGCTTCGATAGACAAAACATTTATTCTCTGTGCTTACCTATTATCTCGGGTAATCTGTGCTTTTATCAGAGGTCGATGCTAAACGAACTTTTTGCGTCAAAACCTCAAATTCATTCTTTGACTTTTTCCATTTGGCAACAGGACAATACTTAAGCTCGTCATTTGTTTTTTTTAAATATTGTATGCCGTGTTCTTGAGTGGAGACTGCAAATTGGCAAATGTAAGGTAGGAAGCCTTCAGGCTAGGTGGAGCGACGATCTTCGCAGGGGTGGCTGATAGCAGCTGGATGAGAGCTGCCGAGAATCGAGCTGAATGGCGTGCAAGTGGAGAGGCCCAAGTCCAGCAGTGGACTGCTATATTTTGCTTGCAAACAGTGATTTGTTTATCTATTTCAAATTGACTTATGTGGCAGTTCCACATTTAAAAAGAAACAAAACATGTTTATTTTGTCACAGAAATACGGACATTTAAAAGAGACAACTTGAATGATGACGTAGTACTTAAAACAAATACATACATAGTGGGGTTGTTTCCCAGAAGCTTCGCCGCAAGAGGGCGCTGTGAGTGTATTACAAGTCAAAAGTCTTTGATAAAAATGTATGCATTGTTTGGACGATTTTTAAGTATTTGAGTGTTTTTTTTTTTTTCATCTATTTGTGTTGCTTCACAATGAATTCTACCTGGCATATCGCCCACTTAAAGGAGAAGTTGAAAAAAGCGGAGTATAGCAACGAGGAAGGAAAGCAAAGCTTGTCGTAAGGTACATTATATTTAACATGTTATCGACTATTAGCCGTATTCTGGACAATATTATGGTTTTATAAGTTATAAAATGAACTTAACCTATTACTTTTTTTTTTTAATGATACTAATGATAAACAAGATGTAAAGTTATTTGTTACAAAATGTTTGTAAGCTTTTTTACTGTTATTAATAAACAGGCATCATTAATAGTAATAGGTATGGTACCAACGTGTCGTCTTAGAAGTGGTCACGTAGTCTATTTCCTTGAAATGTTTCCCACATAACCTCGAAAAATCACTTGATTTGAAGTTTTTTTATAATTTCAGTGCCTTTTCCCACTTTCTCTTTATGCGAAAATTACTTGGGAATTTGCCAACGCCTATTTCTTTGCATCCTAGCCTTTGGATGTAAAGTTACTTATTTCAGAATGTATGATTATTTGAAAGGAAACCATTTTGTTTCACGGGTTGTAAGCTTTTTACTATTATTAATAAAAAAGACATCATTAATAATAATAGGTATGGTACCAACGTGTCGTCTTAGAAGTGGTCACGTAGTCTATTTCCTTGAAATGTTTCCCACATAACCTCGAAAAATCACTTGATTTGAAGTTTTTTTATAATTTCAGTGCCTTTTCCCACTTTCTCTTTATGCGAAAAATACTTCGGAATTTGCCAACGCCTATTTCTTTACATCCAAAGGCTACAACGACCCATTATATTGATAAAAGTCACAAAAACACAAACTATTGTTTAATTTCTATGGAGTTTGACAGTTCGTTTGCAATAAACACTTAGTGCCATTTACGCGGAACTAATTCACAGTTTTCTTCCCCATTAAAAGGACGGAAAAAGTAGTCGACACGTCGTGATTGTGTCAAAAAGATTTCCACTCAGCGCGGCGCAGATTTTCAGTGGTCACTCAAAAGTAATAGTTTGCGTATGTGGTAACCATCATATTTCCAAATACAATCTAAGACACATGATATTTCATGATATTTGATACATGATATTTCATTTGAAGGATAAACTCCTACCCTAAGGAAACCTACACCCCATCGGTCTGATCAAGAATCACAAAATTGCTCTTTCCTACTCTGTATAGTAAAATCTTTTCCTGTTTACTTAATTTATAAATGTTAAGCTCTAAGGATAAACAATATCCCTCGAAAATCATAATCCAAAATTCCTCCAAGATACAGTCGAGATTTCAAGCCCATTAAAATGACGGTAAGCTATAGGCATAATTCCGCATCTCTTACAGCGGAGCCTTACACTTTGCTAAGTGATAAATGTCACATACGATTTGTGCACAAGAAACGGTCTTTGTAATTGAGGAAATATAGGGGAGATGATGATGAGAGAATGTTAAGGATGCGTGTTTTTGTTTGTGGCTAAGTTCCTGGTTTAATAACGTACATGTTTATAATATAATTATACCATTGTATGTGGTTGTATAACTGAGACTATACAGTGGTTGTAACATTCGCGTTGGGTATCATTTAGGCTCATGTGCACCAAAAATCACTAAAAGCATTTAGCGCTAAACTAATTTAAAACAGCGTTCTATTTCTGTCAATCGTTCGAAGATAACAGAGACAGAATGATGTTTTAAATACGTTTATAATCTGTCCAGCCATTTATTTTACTTTTGACAGCTCGAGTACTCATCAATTAGTGATGTCCTAATGCGTTACCGATTCGAGTTCCTCTAACAATAGACTTTATTATTTACGAAGAAATGTTAACAGATTTAACACATTGAAATTTTATTATAAAGAGGAATTTAAAGAAAAACAGCGTCCATGAAGTATTTCATTTTTCCTGTCAATAAATAAGGGACTTCATAGGCGTGCTTATGTCAAAAGTACAATAAATGGTTGGAAAGTTTTTAACGTTAAATTGCTTTTCGTGATTTATGGTGCAATTGGGCCTTAATGCACTTATACAATAAAATTAGAAAGTCACAATTCAATATTATTATTGCCAGTCAGCATGACTACTCACTGCTGAGTACTGGCACAATATGGTTTTAAAAGGAGTTCGCTACCTGATTATTTATTTAGGACCATATTGATCATGCTGGCCACGCCATGCTGTGTCATGCTTTGTTCTTGCTTGCTTTAAAACCACTCAAAGTTTTATACTGTTCATACGTACGCAGCCACCTTGAATACGCATCTCAAGTGTGGAACCCAAAATATAACATGTATAAGCCAAGAGAAAGCATTCAAAAAAGTTTTTAAGATACTTAGTTTAAAAGACAAAGCAAAGCTCAGCGGATTACACTCGTCGTTGCAAAAGATATCATTTTCTACACAGAACAGAACAGACGCCATGCTAATAATATTACTTTCCATTAAATATTGCCAATAGTTCCATCGACTGTTCCCAACTTCTCTCCAAAATATCACTCCACCCCCATCATGTTGGCATCAGACAGCGGCCACTTCTTCACATTCCATTCGCATCAACAAACTACCGACAGAATGCTTTCTTCTTACGTCAAAAATCAATCTGCCTAGCCTTTTCCCAACTATGTTTGGGGTCGGCTTCCAGTCCAACCGGATGCAGCTGAATACCAGTATTTTACATGGAGCGACTGCCTATCTGACCTCCACAACCCAGTTACTGGGTAATAAGATACCCCTTGGTAAGACTGGTTGTCAGACTTTCGGGCTTCTGACGACCCGTAACGACTGTCAAAGATCCTCGAATGACAGCCGGGACCAACGGCTTAACGTACTTTCCGAGGCACGGAGGAGTCTCGGTATGAAAATATGGTCACCCATCCACAGACCAACCCCGGCAAGCGTAGCTTAACTTGATGGATCGACCCGTGCGGCTGTTATTACTTAGCCACGAGCTCCTCATGCTTTCTTCTTACGTAGCGCCGTATAATAAGCTTCAATAATCTTCCCTCTCACTTAGATGTTGATCTATTTAGAATCAGCCCTAGCACATTAAGACGAAATATAAATAAAGAATACTTTGTTACAGACCACAATGAGCAGTATTACTATGATATATTATAATAACATGTAAAACAATGTGTATATTTTCTTGTTTACTGTTTTTAGCATAATATTAATAAACTGTTACGAGATAGTAGTAACTATTCATATATTCGAAGATTTTTTTTTTTTTAAAGGAGAATTTATTTTATTTTGTTTAAAGAAGAATTTGATTAGTTATATTTAAGGAGATTTTTTTTTGTTTTTTGTGTTTCTTTCTTTTTTTGAATGTTAGGTAAACAGTCTCATGACTGTAAGCTTTCTGAAGAATAAATATATATTAATTAGTCACGTTAAGCTGTTGGTGCTGCGCGGCGCCTGATTTCCTCTCCAGTCGTGTCGGATTGCCGTCCCATCGGACTATGAGAGTGAAGAAAGGGAGAGTGCATCTGTGATAATCTCCCGCGTCGATGGCTAGTCGCCGCTGAGAATCGCTGCCATGGACGAAATTCTGTAATTAGGTAATTAGTCACATACTAACACCTTGCTTTTATTCCGTTGTAACAGGAGAGACTGGCAGCCATAGCACTGCCGACGCCCCGAACATTCTCGGTGCAGCTATCCAGCGGGCACGCAGCCAGGGTGCGGCTGCTTCTACCGCCCGGGCTGAGAGAAGACGAGGTTACCAAGTACCCTCTGGTTTTGAAAGTGTGAGTACTAATAACCAAAGAAACAATCAATAAACAATTTTTCTGTCTTTTCTTTCTTTATTTTAATACTGCCATCACAAAAACAAACCGAGGGCAATTCCCGTAGTTTTAAGAACGTTCAAATTAAAATTTTTAAGAGCGCCAGATGGAAAGCGATGTATGAGGTCTACGATGGAATGAGCGTACCCAGAAGATGCCTGTTCACTCTTGCTTTGAAGGCTCTCGGGTTATAGGTGAAAAGGAACACAGACGCTGGCAGAGATTTCCACACTTTGGCTGCCCAGAACATGCCTGTTCACTCTTGCTTTGTTGACGGGTTATACATATGTGGAGGGGTACACAGACACTGGCAGAGATTTCCACACTTTGGTCGTGCGCATAATTTTGGAGGAGCTGCGCTGAGTACGACTGGTCGGGATATGAACCAAGTGCGGATAGTACCCTGCAGTACATCTGATAGTCCGGTAGTGAAAAGGAGATGGTGGGATCGTTGTGGAGCTCCTGCGCACACTGTCCGAAGTACAGTCTGTAGAAATTCAATTTCAGTCTGTCAAAAATACAATCAATTTAACAACATTTTTGACATGTTTTTGACATTGATTATCGGTGAGATTGTGATTTGACTTTGAACGTTTTAAAGTACATATGAGAATTGACCTTCCAAAAAGGTAACGAATGATAAGACATAACGAAAGGCCTTTATACAGCCAGGTTTAATAACAGGGATAATCGAGGAAAAGAGGCATCTCCTACGTTTAATTACGGTTAGGTTTTTGAATTAGGGAAACTCGAACAATGCCCGGCTTCCAAGATATTGTACCTACTTCATACGACAATCGCCAATGATTGTGAGCACGGCAACTAATAGACAACTTCTTTAAGAATAGCATAGAGCAACAACCAAACAAAAAAATGGGGCATCTGACTAATGTAGTGTTAAAACGTTCAGTTAGATTTAACCATTAAACAAAATGCTCTCCGATAACCTAAAAATGTTTTGGCGAAAAGCTTTTCAATATTTCGAATATTGTAATAGAGCCGTTCCTACAAATATTCTCCGATCCCAATACTATAAAGAACTCTGACAGTTATCGAAATTCGCAACCAAATTCGAAGATCAGAAAACGACTGAACACCTAAATTATTCGAATACTCCCACAGAATTAAACTGTAAATATAAAATCTTAATTTTTAAGAGACTGTTAGTCTATTCCTGGCCGATAGCCGCGCCATTAGAGGCATTGTTGCAAAAGTAATAAGAGCCGTAATGGCCACATGGATCTCACAAATCATTGGGACAATAGACTCTGAAAATATATCTGATGCTTAACATTCCTTGTAAGTAATAAGAGACATTTATGGATGGATTTATTACTGTCTTTACTGTTCTCAAATAATACGAATTTCTAAGCAATCTCTATTGTAATTTTCAAATGAAAAATGTCGTTTATTTTAGCTTCAAAATCTGTGTCTACTGCTCATTATTTTTGGTTTTAAAAACTATTTTGTGACTGAAATAAAAGGATATGTTAGAATAAGATTGATTTCAAATCCATCTAAATACACCTTTTTCAGTCCAGTTTGAAATAGTAAACCGATAATGCAAGTATAAACTCAAAACAAAAGACGATTCCTTTAGTTACAATGTTGGCCAAGGGGGTGGAAAACCACAGAATTATACTTGCAAGTGAACTTACTACTCTGGAGTTTTGTCTTGCAAAGCACCCGTTGAGATTGTCTTTAGAAATAAATACTAGATATTGTGTTCGTCTGACTTCAAAACCACAGAATTGTTGAAAATTGTTCTGGGATTCTTTTGAAGCTCGAATGACGTTAACAGGGGGGCTGGTGGTACACATTTGTGCAATTGTTTTGTGAAATTTATTAAAAAAATACAAGATGGCGGCGCTAGTTGCGATGTTGGCCACACGGGCCACTCGCCAAAAGATCCTTGTACAGCTATACTAGCAACTGTTGTCAGACAACAGCTGCTTCAATGTTCTTTATGATTTATATTCACCTGGTACTTTCACCTGCTTCGATGATATCATCTCACCTGTTTCTCCAGTCACGGTGCACCAGGGACACAGCTGGTCACAGAGCGTTGGGCCCTAGACTGGGGTTCGCTAGCTGCTGGTGCGGGGGCTATCCTCGCTTCGGTAGACGCGAGAGGGGCGGGAGGCAGGGGGCTCGGTGCTCATCACTCGTTACATCGCCGGCTCGGGACTGTTGAGCTACAGGACCAGTTGGAAGTTGCTGAGTAAGTTATAGCTACTAACAGACTAACAGAAATGGTAGTAAATATTTAGTGATAGAAAGGACTCGAGACGTAAAATCACTCTATAAAGGAACATTTGAAGGATAACTGAGCTGAACTATAAGTGCTGAGACTAAGGGTGAGGCCCCATTAGTGCGTTGCGTCGTCGCAGCGTCGTCGCTGCGACGTTTTCCATATATTTTTTATGACATGCCCCATTAGACCGTGGCGTCGTCGCGCGCGACGTTTCTACTGATCGACGGACAAGAGACGAAGTGGGAGGGAGGGTTGTCAGAACTTCACTGCGACGACGGACAGCGTTTGTATCTATCCATTGCGAAGGCTGAACTGAGACGCCGCTGCGACGGCGTGCATACCCTCTTGCGTTGCGTTGTCGCAGCGTCAACGCAACGCAGGTGTAGCATACAATGCGTTGTTCCGTTGCGACGACGCGACGCAACTTACTTGTTACGTTTGAGATTTTGGTCTCGAAATAACAGTACCTAATAGAACGTCGAGTTATAAATATGTACTAGATTGCTGGTGTGATTTGGGTCACCCATTTCTATCCAATACTTGTGCAAAGAAGAATGTTGATCAAGAACACTTATAACAAAATTCAGAAATTGAATGCTGGGAAGGCTGGCCTGGACTATCACATGGCCATTAAAAGTCAGCCTCTGGCCTTTCCATGATTCTTACTAGCATTACAATGCTTTAACGTTAACCTTGATTTCTCTTACCAGGTATCTCCGCGACTCCCTCCACTTCATAGACGCGCGTCGTGTGGCCGTATGGGGGCGCGCACACGGCGGCTTCCTAGCGGCCCTCGCGTTAGCTAGCACGCTGAATGTGTTCCATTGTGGCATTGCATTAACGCCCATCGTGCGCTGGCGGTACTACGGTCAGTAATGGATAGGGAAATACATATAAGCTTTATAGAATAGGTTGAAATTGAGTTCATGCTAAAAGTGTGTAATAAAGAAAATAAAGCGTCTTGTGAATGAGTTCGTCCAGGCAATACCTTAGTGCCTGAAAGTGGCGTTGTTGTGATGATCCGATAACGATTGTGCTTAAGTGGTCGTGATCACTTCTCCATGGATCACCTGAATACTCACCACCTAATAACATAAAAAATCCTCTCAATGCTTTGTGTTTGTTTCGCTTACGTTATAATATTGGCGGAATCTTCGCATCATAAAGCACTTAGTTTTTCCCCTTTACACGAACCAAGCAACCACAAAATTCCTTCATTAGAAGCCAGACAACAAAGGAACTTAAATAGTAATCGAAGGACGATTGTAATTGTTATATGTACAGTAATTCTACCTCATTGTAATGGTCCTTAATGTTATTTTAATGGAGGGTACATGACAGGCGCTGCTCGCTTAATCTATTTGAATTTGTAGGCTTTTGTTTTAAATTGAATGTCATTTGATAATCTTGGCTGATTAAAATACATGGGAATAGGAAGGATTGCTTTAAAAACAGTTTTAGGGTAATACGGGCTATGATTAAATTAGAATAAAGGCGCTCGCGAGTCCGCTGGCTGACCAGGAGAGCATGTTACGACAGCAGGTGAGAGGGAGAGTTCAAATTATTTATACCGCACGATAAGATGCTGCTATTGATGTTGGTATACGGGACTGCAGACAATAAAATGTTATGATTATTCATTTGCAAGTTTCACTTTACTCTTGGTTGTAATAAAAGTACTACTTCCATTGCTATTGGTGGTCTGTTAAAACTTTTTAAAGTCTTTTTCTCGCCTTTTCTTAAGGTCTAACTTTTATTTTCTTTCACAGCTTCACAACAAAGCCTGAATTAATAATGTTATTACCTATTCCCTGAACCTTTTAAACTTAATGTAGCTGAAAAGGCTTTTTTTAACTAAGCTTTTGTTATCTGTCCTCCTAAGTTCTAAGCTGTTGTTGTTAGTTATCTCGTTTAGTCCTAATCTCTAAATCAGTATTCTAAATCATCTCAAATTTTTTTAAAGTCAAATAATGGCTTTAATTTCCCTTCATTTTTGAGGTTTCTACAACCGTGTAGTAAGTAATACCATTTGTAGTAGTAGTAAATCTTAAGCTGAAGTAATAATAATAATAATGTTTATTCATATAAATTTGTACATTTTTCACAAGTAGAGTGCTTAATCTAAACTTAAAGTACACAAAAGTGTTAGCATTTGAGGCCGAACTAGGCATAACCTGTATTTCAGCCCTCAACGCCGATCCCCCTGAGTTACAAATTAAGTATTTTTATCATAATGTTGCAATGATAACTTGTATGAATGTACGTAAATTATTCTAGTTATAAAAGAAAATTTAGAGAGAAAATAAAAAGCATACAAGATTTAAAAGGTAACATTTCAGGTGTGTCCTATCTTTGTGTGCGATGGAAGTGTTCGTGAGCGAGTGTGCGAGGGTGTGTAAGATTGCGGAGCATGACTGTTTTGTTATTTTTGAAATAGATACTTAGATTAATTAAATTTATAATTCAAGAAGTAGTTGGGTCTTTAGTTGTTTATCTAGGTATTTGATGCAAGTTTTCTGTCTCCTCGTACGTGAGCTTCTGTAGGTACTTATTTACTGTAATTTTACAAGGTTTTTTCGTCATCGGGTAAATGATTAAGTATTACCACTTTAGGTAATTTTTGTCACCATGGTGAACCAAGATGCAATGCAGACACGCCATATGCAAGCTACGTTGCTGTGTTTCGGTTGGAAGCCAGTGAGACAACTTGGGGTGACAGGCTGCTTGTTTTCTAACTAACTGTTTTTTTTTTTTTTTTATCGCATAGATTGACATCCCTAACTACACAAAAATATATTTTTTTAAAACTTTTATCCAACAGCCTCAGCCTACGCGGAACGCTACATGGGCTTCCCGAACGCAACCGGCAACTACAGAGGGTATGCCGATGCTGACGTCACCAAGCAAGCAGCAGCGTTGCACGATAAGATGCTGCTATTGGTGCACGGGACTGCAGACAATAATGTGCATGTGCAGCAGAGCATGGCGCTCGCGAGGGCGCTGGCTGACCAGGGGAGCATGTTCCGACAGCAGGTGAGAGTTCAAGTAATAATTATATCCCGCAAGATAAGATGCAGCTATTGGTGCACGGGGCTGCAACAATAATGTACAAGTGCTGGCGCTCGCGAGGGCGCTGGCTGACCAGGGGAGCATGTTCCGACAGCAGGTGAGAGTTCAAGTAATAATTATATCCCGCAAGATAAGATGCAGCTATTGGTGCACGGGGCTGCAACAATAATGTACAAGTGCTGGCGCTCGCGAGGGCGCTGGCTGACCAGGGGAGCATGTTCCGACAGCAGGTGAGAGTTCAAGTAATAATTATATCCCGCAAGATAAGATGCAGCTATTGGTGCACGGGGCTGCAACAATAATGTACAAGTGCTGGCGCTCGCGAGGGCGCTGGCTGACCAGGGGAGCATGTTCCGACAGCAGGTGAGAGTTCAAGTAATAATTATATCCCGCAAGATAAGATGCAGCTATTGGTGCACGGGGCTGCAACAATAATGTATAAGTGCTGGCGCTCGCGAGGGCGCTGGCTGACCAGGGGAGCATGTTCCGACAGCAAGTGAGAGTTCAAGTAATAATTATATCCCGCAAGATAAGATGCAGCTATTGGTGCACGGGACTGCAACAATAATGTACAAGTGCTGGCGCTCGCGAGGGCGCTGGCTGACCAGGGGAGCATGTTCCGACAGCAGGTGAGAGTTCAAGTAATAATTATATCCCGCAAGATAAGATGCAGCTATTGGTGCACGGGACTGCAACAATAATGTACAAGTGCTGGCGCTCGCGAGGGCGCTGGCTGACCAGGGGAGCATGTTCCGACAGCAGGTGAGAGTTCAAGTAATAATTATATCCCGCAAGATAAGATGCAGCTATTGGTGCACGGGGCTGCAACAATAATGTACAAGTGCTGGCGCTCGCGAGGGCGCTGGCTGACCAGGGGAGCATGTTCCGACAGCAAGTGAGAGTTCAAGTAATAATTATATCCCGCAAGATAAGATGCAGCTATTGGTGCACGGGACTGCAACAATAATGTACAAGTGCTGGCGCTCGCGAGGGCGCTGGCTGACCAGGGGAGCATGTTCCGACAGCAGGTGAGAGTTCAAACAATATTTATATCCCGCAGGATAAGATGCTGCTATTGGTGCACGGGACTGCAAACAATAATGTGCATGTCCAATAGAGCATGGCGCTTTTGTGGGCGATTGCTGACTGAGCATGTTCTGACAGCAGATTATAGGTAATACGGGCTGGTGCCCGCAACTCCAGATAAAAGCGCGTATTTTGCGGTACAGCATAGTCAGATAGAGTTCAAAACGATTCCTTTGATTTTTAACTTTGGCAATGAAGAGAATATTATCAAGGCCCAGAACAATAGATTTAAACAGAAGATGAAGGGTGTAAGAGGCTGTTAGGAAGAAGACGTAGCTCAAGGTGTGACATTTACAGAATTACCTCATTTCTGACATCTGTTAGCAGGTTAGCAGGAAGCTATGAACTCTACTTATCCCAATAAAGAGTAACAGGTATGTTCTAACTTCGAAGAGAGAAACAAAGCTCTGACAATAAGTGTGATCTAATAATAAGTTCAACGAAGATACTAATAATGTTAGTGTTACTGATAGTCTTCAAGTTGTTATCTTGATTATGTCCAAGAATATTAACTACATGTATTTGTATTGTTGCGTGCTATTTTTCTTTTACTGAAATAAAACACTATTTAATCATCCACTCCCCGCTGGACCCGTGTGGTGGATTACAGCCCACTCCTTCTCATTGAGAGGTGACATGTGTGCCAGCAGTGGACACATTATAGGCTGAGTTCTGGTTGGCTGGCTATTAGAACGAAAGAAAAACAAGACTGCCATCAGCAACACGTCATTAAACATACACATGTTTGTAATCTTCCTTTTCCTTTAGATCTACCCCGACGAGGGCCACAGCCTGGACGGAGTCAAGCGGCACCTGTACCGCACGATGTCGGCCTTCTTGGACGACTGCTTCCGCAAGCAGGTGCCCCCCGAGACCAAGGCGGGGCTAAGGAACGGGGGGAACCTAGACTGAGACACGTGGAAAGACGAGGAGTTGTGCTCTTGGTGAGAAGTGTGTTGTTGTGACGTTACTTTTCGATCAGCCGATTTATTCTGTAAAGGTCTCACCGTGAAGACTTAGGTGAAGTGAGTTATTGATTGTGGATCTGAAAATTTTTTGACATACTCTGAACATTCTCAGTGATGTTATTGGCAAACAAGGTTACTATTCATAAAATTTGAGTAAGTGATTGTGTATTATGGTGTCGAGCTAAACGTATTTGTCCTAAAGTAAAGATCAATAAATATAATGTAAGCACAAAAATTGTTACGAGAAACTGGGGACTACAAAAAATAGGCAAACAAAACCTGTCCAAAAATCATGAATCATTCAAGTGATTTTGCACAATATTGCGATAAGTGGAATGGTACCAGGAGTACATAAGTTACGAGAGGCCGGTAGTAGGCCCGTATCAATGCCTTGCGGTCCGGACACAATGGCAAGATACACGTACTGCCCTCATATATATTGCAACTGCGGCTTGTTGTAATCCGGTCGGGGAATAATCCGGGCCTAAATGTATGTCAGATGGTTCTTGTTTATAAATGATAGGATATCTCTTCCGTCCGACCGAAGAATGCAGTAATTAATCGTCATTTTAGCGGTTTTTAGTTTTCATCACGTCAGTAATTTTTTACGAGTGATAATGCAGAATTTGTCTCAAATTGATATGTGTACCTTTGTATCTATACGTTTTTCAGTATACTACGTATATATTTTTTTCCAATATGAGTTTAATGAGAGATATTAATCTTATACCTATCCTACGTTTTTGGTTTCCCTAACTTGATTTGCAAATTTCTAATTCTTAGACTAAAGTAAGTAAGTAGACTTTAAATAAGCTTTTAATTAACTTGACATGTATGTTACAACGTATATATTGCTTTACAGCTCACCAATACGAGCAGAGGACAACTCTGAGCCAGAAGATTCCGACGAGAGGTATGTGGGACCAAATTTTAATCTTTATGTTATCTTGGTGCCTTAGCACAAATGGCTGCGTTCGTCAAGGAAGCATCTTAGGGCCAAGTCTATTTTTGTTCATTTTTACATACTTAATTTTAGATATTTTTGAAGTATTAATAATGCCCCACATCCATTTTAATCCCGGTTCACTTTTATTTTATTAATACAATAAATAAACGATTCCGTTCTATTTGTTTCCAGGTAATAATAAATCAAACGAGGACTAACACCCGAAGAGAGAGTATAGTGATAAACAAATAACCCGTAGTACAATTAACTTCATATCCAACGCGTTCGACAACTGCCACCGTCATACATATATACAGGTTTTAACATCATCACAGTAATGAACGAAGTCAGGATACCTTCACCTCTTAAAGAACATTAGTAAGTCGATTTTCAATAAGCTAATGAACTGTTCTGTTGTTAAAAAACTACATTCTTTTAAAAGAAAAAAAAAGCTTTGAAATAATGGCCGATGTTTTACATAGCAAGGAATTGGAGAGATTTGTTTGGGATTAAGCACCACATGCACGATAGTGCAATATAGCTGAATAGACTCAACACTCAAGTGTTATCCTAGCTAGACGAGATGGACTGTCTAAGAGAGCCGATACGGGAAGTTATTCGATACTGAATGAGACATTAGTCTAGATTTGTCATTAAATAGGCCATTGATTAAGAATTGTATTAATGAACCTAATAGAGATTTTATAGTCTTATGCGAAGGAGTCCTGGCTACGTTCATAGTATCTTGAAAGTGTATTGGATCATTAATAAAGACTAGGCCATATTATTTTAGTGGTGTATTATTATTCGTTTGGAAAAGTTGGCATAAATGATAGCACCGGTTGGTTTAAAACGTATTCAGTCATGTTTGATGAATTGGAAAGAAAAGTAAGAATAATGCTGGTTGAATGATTGAATTAATGAAAGGTACTTAATTAAACAACATATTTTTTTTGTGTGTAATAATACGCCGTTACAATAGTGTGGCCGGATCATAACAATGATTTTTCTTCTTATATTAAACAAACCATAATACAGCACTTATTTTTAACCTCAAATGAAAAATAACGCCAACTATATTTAAGTATAAATAAACAATATTTACAGCAGTAATTTTACACAAACACATATCGGTAAATTTCAATATTTCCTATTATTCCTATTCAAAACTCATAAGAATTATACGGAACTATTATCTATTTTAAATGTTTACTGTACGCTACATTATTTTCTGCACAAACACAAGATTCTTCCATTGTACCCTCTGTGCATGCATTATACGCGTCTTCTCGACATTTAGCTTATAAAACGCAATATTTCATCTAGTGACTAATAAAGGAATTGATAAATAGTTCTTTAGTCAATCAGTTTGTGATCTAGTAGTTAAATTGTTATAACTAGTGGTACCTTTTCATGTATTCATGTCATGTACGCTCGAGGACTCGAGGAAAAGTTCCTTCAAAAATGTAGTAGTTTCGTTGATCGAAAATGTTTGAAAAATGCGGTCATTGTTTTTTTTTTATGTGGCCAAGACCGTGTTTGTGCAATTGTAGGAAAATGACAGATATTATTAATCGATTTGCGAGTGTTTTCGTGCATCCTAGTAAATAGTTTAAAACAATACCGGTGGATACTTTTCATTACAGAGAAAATAGCCACCAATAGTGTGGTTAACCCTTTGTTATTTCGAAATTAATAGTTTTGTAACTAAAGTTGCATGTGGCTAAAAGTTAAAACTTCGGTTTGCTGTCATTAGAACAGTTTTCAACTCCTCTAGTACGTGGATGGATAGAAAGTTGTTGAAATAAAATAACTAACTACTTATGAGATCAGCGTTACGTACAACTATTTTTTTTTCATATAACGCTATATTTGTAGAAACAAATAAATAAACATTGAGTGAAATAAAAACCGATGTTATTTATATATTTGGATGTTCATCATCATGAGTCCATTTTCCTACTATTGCTGCTCTAACCATACTTAAAGCCATTACAATATTTTTCAATGTGAATAATTTGTTCGAATAATAATTTAATCATTAATTTTAATCGCATACGATGATGATGGTAAAGTGTAATTTCTAAATGACAAATAATTGTACAGATATTAATATAATATTTCCCATTTAGATAATATAATACGCTTCTTGAGTATTTTCTAAATATATGGAAGAATTATGACGGAGGAATATATCATCAAGAATGGTAAAACTCAAGATAAAAATAAAGTGGTGTTTCCATATATTTAGTAGAATATATAATTTTTAATCAAAAATATCCAAGCATTTGATCTTTAAGTATAAAATTGCTCACTCTCATCAAGTTCTGCATGTTTCTAGTCACTTCATTAATAGTATTAATAGTATTTAATATTACATTTTATTAAAGACCAATAGTACGTTAAAAATATTTTATTAAAGAAAATAAAAGTTTTAAAAACTAATTAGTGAAGATTTTGAAAAACTAGTAAGAATTAGTGCATTAGTTACCTTAGTGAAGTTTGAAATTTAAAAAAAAAAGTTTTATTGAAATGTAACTAATATAGCAATAATTTAATAGATAAAATACCTCCTTTATAAGTAAGCACTCTTCCGATAAAGCACTTGAATAAAAGGAATTTTGAAGCGTTAAAAATTATGAAGAAAACTGTAGAAGCGAACACAACAGCTTTTGCACATACGGCTGGATTCGCATCCAGACTCTATGTCATTTCTATGCACGAACACCAATCGTTCAATACTTTAGTAAAAGTGTGTGCACTAGACAAGGCATCGAGTTCTTATCTAATCCCGTCGTTTGCACACATTTTACCTAAAATGACGAGCGAATACTATTCTTGCACAATATGCTTGTGCAAATCCAGCCGTCTATGCAAGTGCCCTAAATCTACACCGTAAAATAACATTTTTTCCAATGGCGTACTGTCACAAAAATAATACGAAAAAAATAATAATACGCCGCTTGAAAACTTGTTCTTTATTGTAGATTGAATGTTCCAAATAATAAAGTTGAGTGAAGCAATGCTCGAAAAAGATTGTTCAAAAGAATAAAGGAAAAGACCTAAGTGCCAAAAGCGTCGTTTTATCTCGTACGTTTCCGTGTAAGTAATTATCGTAAGTACATTAGATTCATACGGAAAATTCGATTACCTTCTCATGTATTTTTTTTTTTCGTCATTAGATTATTATTCCCGCCGTATACGCTTTTGTCGGTAAAAATCGGCTTATCGGACTTTTTGTTATATTTTCTTTTTTTCATTGTATGTGATTTTACGTCTTTTCCTTTGTAAATTACTGTTTTATTATTTTAGTGATTGTACTTTGTGTTTTTAAAAAAAATTTGTTACGTATTTTATAAGCAAATTGTTTTATTTTGTTTTGATTGAAATCCTATCGATCGAATATGTAATAAGTTAAATAATACAAATTCATTTGTTTGAATGTGTATAAGGATGTCTTCACATCTGGCGTTGCTTGACGTCACGTTGACGCTACCTAAGTGTCGTGTTGGCAATCTTACGTCGCGTTGACACGGCGTCAGCGTCACGATGATGCAACCTTAGCGTCATGTCGAACAGACACGCTAGATGTTAAGACACCTCTCTTAGTCGAGTGTAAAATGTTAAAGGTTGGCATACACTAGCACGTTCGAGTAACACAAATAAAACGCACAGATTGTGATTTTTGCCTTATCGGTGTTCTCGCTGTTAACGTTTTGTTTTTAAGCAACCAGTTTGTTTGTATCGCTGAATATAATTAAAAGTAGATAATTAATTATGAAGGAACCTGGCATCTTTCGAAGTTAACATTAGTTAAAACGGGCAGTGGTTAAAACAGTGAGGTTTATAACTGAAACAAAGCCGAAACCTGCTTTTAGATATAATGTCTTATGACTTTCCCGTATTTAAAGGTATTTGGGACTCGGAACTACTAAAAATATGTCCATTTCAATCAACTAAGATGTAGGCTTCTCCCAGGCTTCACCACAACACCCTGTCCTCCGCCTTTCGCATCCAGTCTGTCCCAGCCAACTTTCCTTCCCACACTACGCTTGCCGATACACGGTCTCCACTGCACTCGTCTGCCATTGGTCCTTCAACAAACATGGCCAGCCCACTATCACTTCAGCTAGCTTACTCTGCAAGCTATGTCGGTAACTCCGGTTCTTTTCCGGATGACTTCATTTACACGACACAAAACTTGAACCAGCTTGCAATGTTTTACTTTTTTTTTTGATAAATTATATTTAGCAATACAAATGAATAAAAGGCAATGGTGCAATCGCTTTGTGATTACAATATAATAACTTTAAACATAGTTTTAAGCTGTTTAATTCGGGGCGTGGGCGTTGTTAAATGTAGTTATTTTTCAACCATTATCGTAACAATTAATTAGTTAGTTAGTACTTAAGTAATTGAAATACAACGCTCTATTTTTATTGAAATATCTCTGATTCTACCCTTCAAGGTGCAATGCGGTGCAATTTTGAAGAAACCAAAGAGCTTTGTAATATCAAGTTGAGAAAACGTAGTCTTACGAAGGCCTTGCGAGATGAAATATGACCAATCTAGGTACGGTCAGTCTCAATGAGACGACATCGACAAGAGTTCATTTGATGTTCTACTCGTACTATCTGGGTTCTATATTAATAATAATCAATGTGTAGCTACAATTAAGTACCCAAGATGTAATATGTTTTGTGGCTACATATTAACACTGTATTTTGGAATAATCATGGTGGGCAATCAAATGAATTATTGGCAGTGTTTACATCTTTTTGAGGTATACGCTGCTAAAAATCTGTTTGTAGGCAACAAAGAAAAATATTGCCTTTCAATGATTGAAAGTCTCACGACGAATCGTGAGCATTGTCTATACGTTTAAAGTTTGCTAGGTTTGTGAGATTGACAAGGCTCTACATTAAAATTTGTTTAAAAATAATGAGGACACGCATATAAGGTGTTGATTCCGTGCATTAGGGGCTTAAAGATTAGGATTCATGTCCTACTTAACTCCTGTATCGTTTAGAAAAGCTAGTCCCATTCCTGAAATTATCAAAAATTCTTTAACACTGCATCGCACTGCACCATTCTACATACAATTCACATCTAGACTTAAATAATACTTCTCTAAATAATTTCGCTTACCTACAGATTTTAAATCGATGCCAAAATGATTTCTAGTATTTATAGCAGTATTGAATTTGTGTTATAATCATAGTTCGACTGTTATTTGATCAGATCAAAGTATTATTAGCTAATTAATATATTGTAAAGTTAATTATTGTGGGTAATGTCAGTCAGTGAGATAAGTAAGTACGCGTAAAACTACTTTTTGTTTAAATTCGTCAGTAAATACTGTGTAAGTTGATGGCCATAAGTGACTTGCACGTAGAAACACAGGAAACGGGCGGTATGATTATAAACAATAGACGTCACATCGTGTATTTTCTAAATCTTAAACTAAGTACAAAATCATAAAAGCATGTAGCATTGCGCATTAAAATAAATTAAAATTAATTGCTTCAAAAAGTGCTCAAGTGCTATTTGCTATTAAGTACGCTAAAATTAATTGTGCACAGCAAAAGCGCTACGCAAGTACTACGCCGCTACGAAATTGTAACTGCGTAGTAGTTGAGGCAACCGGTTTAATGTGTCCTCACCTTTGTGTCTACAGTTAATGATGTTATTAGATTTTCTAGCACCATGCTCTAACCGAGAAACGAGAAGATTTAGATCTAGTAACGAGCCAATTCAAGCCATTTTTTTAACTAAGTAAATGTTCATAAATCAGCAATAAAGAAATATCAACCCAATAATACGAGTATCAAAAAGAAAAAACGCTCGTATTTTTCGATATCCACCCTTCCCAGGGAAGATAAAAATTTAATTTCCTTTTCCACTGATTTGTTATCTTTTGCGGAAATATTGACCTTTTGTCGAACTAATGAACAGGATGTCAATAAAGGTAAAAACGGAATAAAAACGAGAAAAAAGTGACATCATTCAATATAAATTCCTTAGTCGGCAAGGAATCAAATTCAACCCGTTTGAATAAAGAATGTGAACAAAATGCTAATTATTTGAAATGAGAACCGGTTCCTTCCACTTGATTTCACTTTTTTCATTTTCCGATGTTAAGCTGTTGTACCTTGGTATTTATAAATGCTAACGTGCGTAGAAACTTTTTTGTGAATTAAATTATCTCGTAGACAAATAATGATTGAATAGTTCACCGTTTCTAGTTTACAGCTTACTAAGATAATTTCGCAGTAAATTTTGCATTGAAATAAATTGAATCGTCGATTACCTCACTACGTTTTATATCGTACATTATTGCAGAAGATGATACGCAATATGCAATATAATCTAACAGACACGCACAACTGTGACAAGACATGTGCCACTTTAGTAGATCGTCTCATACAATATGAAACGAAAAATCTATGAGACATAATCATCTTCATTCTCCTGCCCTTGTCCCAATTTATTTGGGGTTCGCGCAATATGTCTTTTTCTTCCATACTTCTCTATTAGCCATCACCTCGGTAATCACTCCCTTTCTAGCCAAATCATTTGTCACACAGTTCATCCGTCGTTGAAATGTCTAAAATCTGTAAGTAATATTAATAATTAATAATATTATCTTTTATTTATTAGTAATTATTAATTAGTAATATTATCTTCTATTTGCTACGCGTGCTACGCTGCCGGCTACGAACGTGCTACGCCGCCTACGAACGTTCTACGTCACGCTACGAGACCGGTACAGAGTAATTGCTAGTTGCAGGTGCTTTGCGTTGCAACGCTTAAGCGTCTGAACTCGTAGCTTATGCATCTTAAGGTGGGTTTAGACCAAACGAACATAGCACAAGAGCATTCTTTTCTTGATATTCTTAACATTTTAGTATGGATAGACCAACGAAGGAATTCGAATTTAATTCTTTCCCTGTTTATACAAAAATAATTTGGTCAAGTAGTGATATGCATTCGCTTGCTTGGTCTAAACCAAGATCACGAACTTTGCACAAATAGGTTGTAAAGGCACTATTGAAAATTGTATACTTACGTGTAATTGAAAATTTCGACAATACGACACAGAATAAGTACGTAAACTTAAACCCGTATAACGTAAACCCGTATAACTCAGTAGGCTAGAGATTAAAACTCACTAATCAAGTAAACATAAATTATGGAGTTTAACGAAAGTTGCCTGTGTAAAATGACCTACTTTAAGATAAAGTTACGTACTTCGATGCAAAAATTTTCATGTATAGAATGAAATGAACTTAAGACGCAGATATATGCAAATATCTTTAAAATGGTGAAGGTTTCATAAAAATACGCTTGATAATTTTTGCGTGATTCTCATTTTTTTTTATCCGCGTTAGACATAACTTTACAAATGAATTACACTATGTAATATAAACATAATATTAAATATTCACAGATTAAGTTATTAAGAAAATGCTCTAATTTAACATACAGGTTGTTTGGCAGAACGTTGAACATACGAAAATGGTGGATAGGTGAGGTCATCTGCTACTTACTCAGCCCTAATTTATTTGGCCCTGGCCCCGTGGATATTTTTTTTTTGCTTTGTTCTTAATTTTAAAGTGTAATTTTTATTAAAAATAGGTAAAACAGCCATTTTTTTTAGCAGATGACCCCACCTGTCCACCATTTTCGTATGTTCAACGTTCTGCCAAACACCCTGTATATTTTTTCATTAACACTACTCGTTTAGACGTGATCTTCAGTTTAAAAACATTGAAAGTCGGTTATCGGTGCCTCAATATGTCGTCTCTTCTACAAGGAGTAATTGAAAACCTCAAAAAAGGTAATTATGAACAACTTTTACTACGGAACCAGGCCTGAATTCGCGAAAAAAATCAGCTGCTCCCTAAATTTTGTCGAGTTACGCAGCTGATTTTCTTTCGCGATGTCAAGTTCAGCCTCATTGTTAGGCCCGCTGGCACCTAAAATCACTAAACGCATTTAACGCTGAACGTATTTAAAACATCGTTCTGTTTCTGTCCATCGTTTGCAGATGACAGAGACAGAATGTTGTTTTAAATACGTTTAGAGTTAAATGTATTTACAGATTGCTGGTGCAAGCGGAACTTAAAATTGTTGATGATGAGTTCAGTCACGAGGATAACCTTACAGATACGCAAATTTCATGACATGTGACATCCACCAACCCACACTGGGTCCGCGTGGTGGATTACGGCCCTCTCCCTCTCACCGAGAGGAGACCTGTGTCCCAGCAGTGAACAGTATAGGCTGATAATGTCTATCTACGAAAAACTCAAAAGCGTTTTTCTCGTGAAATAATAATCGCAACTTTGAGAAAAGACCTCTTTCTTAAAAATAGGGTATTGATAATATTATGTTTGTAACACCATAAAATATCTATCATTACTTTAGGAGAAAATCGTTTTTGGATACGATAACTGACTTTTAAGAGGGCCCTTCCCGCCCTGTCTATCGTCACCGCGAGCATGATCGAAATACTTCTTGTTTCATCCAGCGCAACGCCCTTTGACTAACAAGCAAGTGAGAACGCGATAAACGAAGAATAGTGTGCGGAAATTTTATGAAACTTGTTCCAGGAAATATGCGTTTTTTAACAAGCCTTACAAGTTTGTGAAATAAACGTTTGTCCTTTAGAATTTCTATTACATTTGCGAGGTTTCTATCCTTATGTTTTGCTTAAACATTATGAACGGCCAAAGTTCAGATAAAAATTGTGCAAAAAAGCAGATTTTGAAGGCTTATACTGAATTTGTTTCTCAAAATTTTAATTTTGCGCTTTGATAGAAACCTAGATACAAAAAAAAATCCTAGAAATATAATATGTTAAACGATAAATTAATTATTAGTTAATTAATAATTATTATTTATAAATCACGTACGAGCGTTTGTATAAAAAGTATGACGGGTTGGCCGCTCTTAATGTTTTTAAACTGAAGAACACGTCTAAACGAGTAGTGTTAATGATTTGGAAAAAATATAATGTTAAAGTAGAGCATTTTCTTAATAATTTAATATATGAATATTTTAGATTATGTTTATATTACATAGTGTAATTAATTTGTAAAGTTATTTCTAACGCGGATAAAAACTGAGAATCACGCCAAAGTATCAAGCGTTTTTTTTTTTTTAATGAAACGATGTCATTTTAAAGATAATTTAATTATTTATCTTTTATTCGTGTTTTATTTAAATACCTTTTGTTTTATGTGTAATAAATTAATAATGCATTTAATTTGGGACAGCGCTCCTTGATGGGCGAGTCCTGTTACTGGCTGGACTTACAACGCGTTACGTGAGGTCAGCACAGAACATGCCAGCTAATCACTCAAGGCCATAGGCATATATCTGTGTCTTAAACTCGCCACAAAATAATAGGTCCGTTTTGACAGCCCATATCGTTTCATATGCCAAAGAGAGACAAACATAGCGGGACAAAGAGGGACACCCTCATGTCAAAACGGACCTATTATTTTGTGGCGAGTTTAATGCTCGTGACTGTACAAAGAGCCCTTTTCAGATACCGGGTTGCTTTGACTCTAGGGCATAACTTTCGCTCAAGTCGAGACAGATGTTTAGTGTCATTAAATCTACACAAAGTCCCGCAAGTGCTCGTCTATATTGCTATCTATTAGTTATCGAAGTACATACAACGTTCGGTGGTATGGTCGACACTTTGGTCAGTTTAAACAGGGGCTGCAGTCTCGACATAGATAGCGATCGCTATATGACCGAAGTCCTAGTGGGGTACCTAGACAGTCAAAATTGCTTGACAAGCATGTGATTTTTTCGTGTTTGTCATGCAATTTTGCCCGTCTAGTGACGCCACTAGGACTTTGCGACCGAATTCGGTCGTAAAGCGATCGCTATCTATGTCGAGACTGCAGCCCCTGTTATCTCGATTTGGGCCAAGTTATTCCTTAGGTCAAAGTAACCCGCCCTTACTGAATTCAATTTCAATTATTTCAATAAGATCTTGTATAAAACAGTTATTTCACTGACTGACATCAAGCCCACGTCTATCTACTTCTAAGTATGTTATCGCTGCAAATTTTATTTACTTACTGTTATCAAACTATTGGATGAACTCACTCATTTCATCGAGACTTATCTATTGTACTATGAAATCAATAAATAGATATCATAAATGCTTTGTGGTTTTATTTTTATACAGAAATTCCCTTTATCCCTGTGACTTCGTCTGACAATTCACAACATCGTCTTGGTTTTTTTTTACTACGAGGACGACTGCATAATTGGTTTAGGCGGAGCGTGGTATCCTGGGTTCAATTCCCAGGTAAAGAAAATTGGGTTTTCACATATAAAATTTCTCAGAATCCGGAGTCTGGATTTTGTATCCGGCTCGCCCCCGTTACATTGGACTTTAACACAACTGCCGTATCGGGAGTGTTCTCCACACATCTGCCTGCCTTCGAGGTACATAGGCGTGATGATATGTTGCAAGTTATTATATACCGGCTGAAAATCATAAAGTTTGCCCTTAGTGCACGAGATCTGAGAGTCAGCTGCTCCAGTAGTGTGGGAGAGCAGAGTTAAAGCATGTCAAAGTTGTAAAAAAAACTACTATTATGTAAAAGGCATATAAAAAGGCATAACAAAAAATTTTGACCACAATAATAATAATAAACTTTATTTCGAGCTAAGACTCATATATGGTTAGTAACATTGTTCTTAAACCTAAGTGTTAGTAGACAATAAAACAACTCGACACAGACTCACAATACTCACATAGGGTTAGTAACAATATTCTTAAACCTAGTGTTAGTTTACAATAATCCACGCTGAGACATGTAACTGACAGCAGTGAATTATATACGGACAATCCATTCTGTCAGCTATCATGCTCATAAGATGATTGGAGTCCGCGTATCACTGGTCAGTTTCCCTCAGTCGTCAGTTTATTCAATTCGCCAGTTTCGTTGATTAGTCAGTTTTGCGGATTAGACAAATGCGTTAACTCGACAGTTTCCAGTGTTTGCCAGTTTTCGTCGAATCGTCAGTTTTGTACACTCAAAGGGGAACGTTTATACGTGTTGAATGGATAATTTAATCTGCTGTAAGAAATACCTAGACTTATTAAAATCAAATTACAGTTTGTATTTTAATATAATAAACCAATATTTAAAAATATGTACTTCTAACATTACTCAACTGAAATCTGAATATAATACCTAACGATATGTCGTAAATTCAAAAAAATATAATATATTTTTATTTGAAATTAATAGGAATATTATAAAAACTCTTTTTATAATATTCCATAAATATGGCTAAAAGTTATCAAATAGATCTTAATATATATTTAAATCAGCAGACGTCCGTGTAGTTTTAACCGACTGTATTTTGGCTGACGAATTTAATAAAAAATGACGATTCGACGAAAACTGGCAAAGACTGGAATCTGTCGAGTTAACGCATTTGTCTAATCCGCAAAACTGACTAATCAATGAAACTGGCGAATTAAATAAACTGACGACTGAGGGAAACTGATCAGTGATAGGTGGACTAGATGATTGGTGATCTTAATAAGTATCTACGCTTTTTTAGGGTTCCGTACCTCAAAAGGAAAAAACGGAACCCTTATAGGATCACTTCGTTGTCCGTCTGTCTGTCTGTCAAGAACGCGTGAAGGTATCAAGTTGAAATTAATATCAAATACGTAACGCCCACTTTCCACTATGGGATATATTTATATCCCATAGTGAAAAGCGGGCTTAAGTGTCTCCTGGAGCTCTAAGAAAATAAAGCTTTTAAGTCAACGCAATTAAAAAATACGGCCATTTATGAGACATATTTGATACTCGCAAATAAATCTAAACCTATAGGGTACTTCCAGTTGACCTAGAATTGTGAAATTTAGCATAAAGCAAGGCAAGCACAACACAAGTAAAATTTGTTGTAGTTTTATCACATAATTTTTTTTTTGCGATTACTAACTTAAATTTGCAGTAGGAGGCAATTGGCCGTAACGTAAATCATGTATGGGAGAACAGTTTTTCAACTACAATGTTAAGTTTGTTTTTGGGATAAATTCATCCCAACTACGGAATCCTTCAAGTCGCGTGGACCAACACGCACTTGGCCGGGTTTTTTTTCGTTATTAGCTAACTAAACTATTCCTGCCCCACAGCAGTAGGAACGTCAAGGAATGATTGTGAGGTACCTATGTGAAACTATTGCAAACAGTATCCTTCCTATAAGACGAGGAGGTCGTGGCTAAGCAATAACAGCCGCACGGGTCGATCCATCAGGTTAATCTACGCTTGCCGGGGTTGGTCCATGGATGCGTGTGGTCTTTGACAGTCGTTACGGGTCGTCAGAAGCCTGAAAGTCTGACAACCACTCTTACCAAGGGGTATCGTATTATTCAGTTACTGGTTATGGAGGTCGGATAGGCCTCCATGTAAAATTCTGGTATTCAGCTGCACCCGGTTAGACTGGAAGCCGACCTCTACATCTTTGGGAAATAGCAGGATGATTGAGATTGATCCTTCCTACGACATGATAGATATATAATATCTTTATATAGGACCTACATACCACTACATTCTCGCAATATAAATTAGCTAGCGAGAGTGTACTCTCGCTGCCAGTCGCACGACAATTTCCGGCGCCTCTCTGCACTTTAAGTCATTCCCACGCGCAGTAGGTATTGTAACGATCTCCGAAGTGGGAGACTTTTACCTTTTCGGGATCTAGGCTAAATAAATAAACAAACTCTTCACGTTTAAGACTTTTCTATCCCGTAAGGGCGGATTACTTTGACTCTAGGGCATAATATTATTTCGTTTATTCATTTTTTTTCTTATAAAATACATTTTTAAATATTTCTTAAAAAATATATTAAAAAAAACATTTATTATTATTTTTATGGTTTTTGACATTTCTCGGACCTTTGGAAGGCGTACGAGGGGCCGAAGCTAACTCGCAGAGGCCCCTTAGACAATTTTTAATGATGAGGGGGCACCAACCGACGATTATCCCTTTATGCACTATGCAAGTGCGCCCAAAGACAACCCCCGGTTGGCGCAGGACTATTGGAGAACATGGAAACAAAAAATATTGGTTTTGGGTGGCTATAGTGGATTGGTTACCTAAAACTATGGAGACTATATTCCCCTGCCTGATCAATGTTATGTAATACATGGATAAAATGGCAGCGAGTTACTTGCATACTCAATAATGGGTCCCCGAAAACGTTCGCTAGCACATAGTGACGTAGCGACTAGGGGGCAACATGTCCTGAGATGCTTGAGGAGTGGAGAGGTATTCCACGGCTATAAAGTTTGTTTGTACTTCTTCTCCCAAGCTAAAGCACTAGGAAGTGGTGACGGGCGGGCGTTTTGGGGGACTGTCTTATGTAGTTTTGACGTTCAAAAAGTGCTGATTCTCAGCCTAGTTTGAATAAATGTCTTTTGATTTTGATTTTATCAGGACAATCCCGGGTGTACGGTCAAGATCCCTACCCGCATCTCACTGGAATACTTCCTTCCTCCGAGCACGTTTGCTCTTGCTAATCTCCACTCAAGCCGGCCAATAAAGGCAAGAATGAGGTGGGAGATCTGTTCCTCGTCAGTTTTCACTCTAGCCGGTGTCAATAAAGGCAAGCCAGAGATGAGGAACAAGACTTCTCCCGGGAGATAGGGTCCGTGAGGTCTTACTACCCAACAGCTTGCCACATGCTGCCCTGCGGGTTTCTGTATCTCTCTTGGTCTGGTTCCTCGTCATAGAGATCTATTTCCGGCAAAGTAAAATCTGCCGGCACAGACATAGAGTTCAGTAGCGCACAAGCCCATCACGACGTCAACGTAGAAATATGGCGTTGGGTTTATTATTATAACTTGGCCCAAATCGAGACAACTGTTTATACTGGCTGAAGTGTCACGACCACACAACCCAAGGTCATATGTAATTCGGTAACGAATAGATGGCGATATAGACTAGTAATTGCGGAACTTTGTGTGAAACTGTGAATTTAATGTCATTAAACATCTATCTAGATTTGGGCCAAAATTATACCCTAGAGTCAAAGTACTGTATTCTTTTTATTTCAAAACCAACGCGCCTATATTCACCCAAGGGGCTGTGCCTCGCCTAGAACTAACCATAGATTATACCACAGAACATATATACCCTTATACCACACTATATTGAACCAACTCTATCCAAGTGACCGTTCGAATGTCATATAATAGATACTACCGGCCTGATATAAATAGACAAGGCTTGAATGAATCCTCTACAGTACTCACGTACTGTTTGTAAATGTACTGGTAACTAAGCAATAAAAGAATCTGACAGTCATGTGAAACAACATAGTTGCTTGATTTATTCTATTATACCAGGTTACCCGGTCGAAGTCCGTTGTAAACTATGGCAAGATACTTTTCCCATACCCACCCACTATCTAACACCAAACGAGCATTTTCCTGCAGAGTGTTACCAGTATTTTACATGGTGCGATTACCTATCTGACCTCCACAACCCAGTTACTCCTTACTCCTTACCTCTTACCCCTTGATACATCTTGGTAAGACTGGTTGTCAAACTTTCGGACATGACCTGAGGACCCGTAACGACAGTCAAAAATCCACGAACGACAGCCGGGATCAACGGCTTAAAAACCTTCACAATAACTCCAGACAAAACAAAAACCTAAGAACTATCTAAAATCATTTGTTACCTACCCAAATACAACGACTGCGAACAGTTCTAGGCTGAAAAACTAGACAAATCACTTGCCTGTCCAATAGATGTACCAAAATGAGTTCTCCTAAGTCCAGGGACCTAGTTACGTTTTAATTTACTGTGTTCTGAAAGCAATTTATCATTTTCACGGAGAAAATAAGATGAATCGCTTTATTTTATCACGATTAGTAGGTTTGCTGGGAGCTTGTTTGTTGAAATTGAATATGGCTCGGAGTTTCTGTAACTATCTTAGTAGTAGGTATAATTACGTAAGTAGGTAGGTAACTTTAGTAAGTAGAGTACCTAGGTTTGTATATTTATGTTAAAAGGTCATTGACTTTAAACGAGTAATACTTACTTGTCGGTTCTTATATGGGAAACGACAAATTAGAATCCTAGTTACCTATTTACGCTTAAATTCTGTATTTTCATTTTAGTTTTAGATTAAATATTATTTAATATATTCTAAAATCTAAATTTATTTGTATGTTGCTCAAATCATAGCTCCTAAGTCCCAAGTCATAATAGTGTGTCATACAACGTTTTTCACATTTGCGAGAAAACAGTAAAATAAGGAATGAAACAAACTTTTTCGTTAAAAAATAAGAATAAAAAATAAGAAAATATACAGATAGGAAATTAATAGTATTTGAACAATTACTAGTAACAATAATTTAATTATTATTCTATAATTGTTTCAGTAGTTGTTGTTTTCAGTAAATGTCAGTCAGTCAGTTAAGCTTCCAAAGAAGGAAGGTTAACTGACTGACTGACATTATTAACACGTTCACTGTCCAGCCAAAATGTCGAAATTAGCTCTCACGTCCAATTTACTTTTTCGTCTTTACACCACTTCTAAGTTCAAACTTCTAAATTCCATTTTTAATTTCAATTTTCAAAGCTTTGTAAGTCCTAAATAAATAACAAAAATTCGATGTCTCATTGCTTTTTATTTTACCTACACCATTGCTCATACGTTCATGTATAATACTAGTATGTTTCTTATATTTCCACGAAGTAAGAACCCATTATGTATGAAAAGTGCAGTGACCCACATATATGGCACGGACGTCTCGTTTCAACCCAAACTGTCCCACGTGTGGGTCACGGACAGGGAACGTGTTAATTTCACACGTATTTTGTTGAACGGGAATGTGGAGTAAACTTCGGCGATGACGGCGGTGACGGCAGAGCTTGCAGCGGCGGCGGCGGTGACGGCAGAGCTTGCAACGGCGGCGGTGGTGACGGCGGTGGTTGGACGTTTTCGCATGAGGTAGAATGGCGCGGTTCCACAGTATTATTTTCATTTATATAGACTTTGATACCTTGTCACCTACAATTTAATTGTGCACCAAGTCTTCAATATAACCCTCTGCAACATTATTAGGGCGCCATACTCCGTGGCGTTTTATTGTAATCATATCGGCTCCGCAATTCGCTAGTAATGTTGCAGAAGTTCTGCTAAAGCTGTGATCAGTTTAACTAGCCGGATTTTCCAATTTCAAGTATAAGTAGCCGAGTTCTTTAATATCTGAGCATGTTCATGAATCAAAAATATATTGGCAATGGTAAGTTACATAAAACTGAAAACAGCTTTGCCTTACAATAAACTGTAAACTATCTGTGACATCATAAATATGTGACTACATTATATCAATAATATTGCTACAGACAAATACTCTAAAAATTGTGCGCAATCAATTGTTCATATTATTTAGCGCAAAGTTAGGTTCACAAATATCTATGCAATCAACTGTTCAGTACATTTATGTTCGCTTATTTGGTCAAAATGTACTGAACAACTGATTTTTGTTTTGCGATTTCTGGTTTGGTCCCATAGTAAAAGTTGTTCATAATGATGAGTACAACACTATCGTGGCAGCTCTCTAGCCAATAAAAAGCAGCGTGTATACTATATCTATAGTCGCAACAATCTTTGACGTTTCTAATATGAAAAACGCGCGAATTTGCAATAGCGCCAAGTGCGCGTGGTGAAAAGTAGAACTACATCTTTCGTCTCATTTTCTCTTTAGTATTAAAGTGAGACAAACGTATTGCCTCACTTTAATACTAAAGAAAAAATTGGTTCGATCTTCAGCTTATTTATTTCCGTAATATGACACTCCTTGGTGGAATTCTTATATATAATATATTTAAAAAAAAACCGTAAAGGAGACGCACGGCACAATACAACTGAGTATACGGTAAAACAGGTACTTAGGTGAGAGTAGACATTTTACAGCACATTCCGCTGTATGGTGCGTAATTTTTAACTTTCGAATAACGTATACAGGCTTCGTAAATGCATTTTTAGAGCTTCGTAAAAAAATCAGTCAATCTGCCTAGCCTTTTACCCAACTATGTTGGGGTCGGCTTCCAGTCTAACCGGATGCAGCTGGATACCACAACCCAATTACTGGGTAATACGATACTCCTTAGTAAGACTGGTTGTCAGACTTTCGGGCTTCTCACGACCCATAACGACTGTCAAAGAACCACGAATGACAGCCGGGACCAACGGCTTAACGTGTTTTCCGAGGCACGGAGGAATCTCGATATGAAGTCACCCATCCACACACCAACCGTAGCTTAACCTGATGGTGCGGCTGTTATTACTTAGCTACGAGCTCCTCATTTTTTTTACCTTTCAATTCTATTACGACCATTTTTATTACGCGCCATCCTTCGCTTTCCCTTAAAAAACTTTCAGTCCGCAGAACACAAAGAACGAAAGGTGAACTGAGGTGAAGTGAGCTGCGAGCTTGAAGTGGACAGTCATGAAAACTCTGTGGCTGTCATTCCACCTGATTGACACTATTGACAGCTCATTTCAGTTGCGTTTTCACGGCGAGATTTATAGAGATTAGCCCGGCAGTAAGACAACGTTCAAAGGTTCCATCGTTTATCTTCGGAAAAACCAAAATATCGCGAATAAAATGTTTTATATTCCCACCTAAATTATTACACTTAGATTGACGCACTAATCCCTTCACTCCCTTATTGGACCTGTCACATTTAATTCGGCAAAGTTCGGTTTTTCCGAAAATAAACGATGTAACCTTTAAACGTTGTCATCCCACTGTTGGGCAAAGGCCTCTCCCCATGACTTCCAGCTTTTTCGATCCAAGGCAAATGTGGACCATTGGTCGTTTGTTTTCTCCAACTCGTCCCGCCATGTTCTATGGGGTTTGCTACATAGTGGCACTGCTTTATTTTTGGTCCCTTTAAGGTACCAAAAATAAAAGTATTCGCATAACCAGCAAGCTTAGTCTACAAAATTACCCTTTTAACCCTAAACAAGGTCAAACGACCTTGACCTTCGCGACGATTGATGAATGTCATGGTGTCAAGTTCATAATGTAGGTAGGTGTCTGTGACAGATTCAGAATAACTAGATGTGACCTGTGTAGGCTATGTGCCTATCTGTGATGCTGACGTTGAGAACGCTCGGATGATAAAAGTAAATGAGTAGGTACAGGTGATGAGAAAGGGGTTATGATTTATTTTTGTTTCTTTATAATAACATCTATTTTAGGCGATATTTTAGACATTTGGGTTGTGTTTTGAGAAATGCCCGTGATTTTCACAACCCAAATTTATTAAGCTTCTGTACACCAATTTGGTTCGTAGTAAGCTTGAAGCTCGTGCCTGTATCTGGCATCCCTACACAGCGACTCAAACATTAACGCTAGAAAAGGTATAACTTTCCTGAGGTTTCTGTATAAAAATACGTTTCACTTCTTTCCTTTCATGTACCCTACTGTTTACCTCCTTGGAGTTTTGAATTTCAACTCGCTGGAGGTTAGACGAGGCTTTCTACAGCTCACAGTAGCCTGCAAGACTCTCAGAAGACGCATCGACAGTCCTGAACTCCACGATCTTTTCTGTCGGCTATTTGTTCCCAACAAATACATCGACATCGCCAAAGCCGTCGACACAATCCATTTGCGCCGCCGTCAACTAAAACTGTCGCCAGAGCTGAGTCCCCACTGTGTCGTACTTAACGCCCTCCTAACCATCAATCCTGAATGTGATCTGTTTGCCGATGAATGGAGTAGAATTATGCGTGTATGTCAGATGTTTTGTGAGAGAAAGTATGCTAGGGTGTCCTCTATTATATGTTAGTATTTGAAATATATTAGTTTACTATACCTATTTCAATCTCTATGTTAATGTAATTAATGCTACCGTTTTAATAAACAATTAACAATAGCAACATCATACCTGTTTTTATGTCTGTTCGTACAGTCGACTACACGTTGGTCACTTCACATCAAATTGACCTTGAACTGGCCTAGCGTAGTACCTACGGAGTTTCAATAGAATAAGGGTCAGATTCGGTCAAACGGAAAAATCCTCGCGGATGCTAGAGTACCTACTTTTTGAATTTCACTGAATAAGTAACTGTATCAATATTGACTTCAAGTGTAAAATTCGATGCAGACATCAAGCGTTTATCAAGCGTGACGTCTGCGTCGAAAGTCAATATTGATACATTTACTTATTCAGCGAAATTTAAAAAGTGCTCGAGCACACGCGTGGGTTTTTCCGTTTGGTGGAGTCTGGCCCTTCGAGGCCAGCTTATACTCGTTATGTGTCCATTGGCGTGCGGCCTACCGTACTTTTACGCGCACATTTTCACCAGTTATGTTTATGTTCCATGTTACAAGGGGCGAGTCTGCTCATTGCCATTGCCTGGCAACAAAAAATCCTAACTAGGATGCTACTGAGACATTCATATGGGAAATCCCAATAAAACTTTCAGGATGAATCCAAGACCTCAGCAATCACGTTTGCGGACGCAACTAGAACAACGAGACAGTACTAAGACTTGCTCGCTTGGTGGGGAGAAGACTTGCTTATAAAACGGTGAAGGAAACCATCGCGAGGAAACCGGCATGCCTGATAGATATTTCTCGACGGCTTGTGAAGCCAAGCCAGAAGCCCATGGGCGGCATAAAAACTCTGACGCCATGTTAGTCACTAACCACACGAAAAATAAGACGAGATAGTTAAATACCCAACCATAAAATACCTAAACCGAAAATAAAATGTTCTATTTTTGACGTCTTGTTTCACTTTTATATCCCTACAAAATAACACATCAACGTAAAAAAAATTATTACTTACATTATTTATTTCATAAAAAAGTAATGTGTATTATTCATGTGCCATAATATTATGTAGGTAACAATAGACATTCGCCCCGTTTAGAGAAATATGAAAAAATGTTTGCTATAATTTTGTGAGTGACTGTAGGTATGTTACACAAAAGAGCGCACCCCTGTCTATTCGCCTGTTCAGGTCGATTCACTCATCGGTCGAGATATTTTGAAGTTTAGACTAATAAAAAAAATGTCCTTAAACTCCTTGATTGGTTACCGTTAATCACCGCTAGTCTTTTATTACAAGCTTTTATTTAGTTTCACCTGTCCCCGTGTCTGTCTGTATGTCTGTCTGTCTGTAATCGAATCTTACAAGTTAAATTTGACCCACTTCCCGGTTTCCGATTGAGTTGAAATTTTACATGCACAAGTAAATCGGATGACAATGCTATATTATTATGACATAGAGCTGATCTGTTGATAGAGCCGGAAGGTGGTCATGGGAACTCATTAATAAAACGAAGCAACCCTATCCAGTTTCGGCTCGATTGATTTATCTTGCAAGGATTGATTTGTCTTGTCCTAGATGATATCCAGATTAATAAAAGCTTGTTTAAAAAAATACACTTGTTTTTAAAATAGGCAAAGTGCAAAAGCTGTCAAAAAAGTCGTTTTTCCTCCAGTCCGTTCCGAGTTATTTTCCCTCTGACAGCAACAATCCAACCTTATTGTAACGAAACTAAAGCTCACTTTGATTTTGACATAGTAGTCAGTGGCAGCCATCCAACAGCAACCTTACTGTAACGAAATTAAAGAACATTTTGATTCTGACAGACTTGTCGTGCAGCAATCCAACATCAACCATATTTTAATGAAACTAAAGATCACTTTGATTTTGGCAGACTTGTCAGTGGCAGTAATCCAACAGCAACCTTATTGTAATGAAAATAAAGATCACTGTTATTTTAATAGCGATTCAAGATCAGAGGTAACATAACTGTGAACGGTCTGGTGGTGGGGGTGGTGCTTTAGTTTTCAGGACAAACAAACTGTTTTACTCTAGCATTTAATACATACATATACATCGTAACATTTTCATAATACCCTACGAATAAAATTACACCTAAACCCAGATGCTTCTGCCTGGCAGAATTGACAAAGAGTCCTACGTTAGAGAATCACAATTAATGTAATAACATTAGCAGAGGCTTTCAAGAAGCTTTTAACTCATTTCCTTCCATTTGTAGTGTAAATAAACATTACGTAAGGTCTATTGATTTTCTGCGTTATAAGGACAATGAACAGACCCAAGTAGTAGCTATTAGATCTCGCTGTAAATATTATAAATTAGCTTTTGCCAGCGACTTAACTTCTTAAGGGGATGGTTTTGCAAACTCAGAAACCCTAGCGTTCACACAACTTACCCACCTTCGAACAGAAACTACGAGTATCTAGTAGTATTTGCGTGATGCTGGAACATACATTCAGACAAACACATTGTAGGAGAAGCACCATACTCCTAACTCCGTTTGCTATTAGTTATAAGTAGCTATAAGAATGTACTAGTAGCTTAACATCATCTAACTAATAAATTTTCCACGAGACTATGCTTGTCCGTCGGAAATAAACACGTTTTGACTTGAACGCAGAGAATCAACTCAAAACTGCGTACGGGTTTATCCCTGGCTCAGAAAAGTCGACAGGTCGTGACTTGCACGAGAAAATAGGGGCGTGGTTACTGTTTAAACCACATATATTGGTGTCATAGTTTTACTCGGGTGAGGTGTACCCGCTACGTTAGTTATAGTGCAAAACTAATATATATGCGTCCCCTAGGATTGAAAGTTAGAAAGGTAGTTTGGATCAGCCCGTGGTCGACTTCATAGTTTATCAAGTTTAGTGACGGTAGATTTGATTCGCGCGGACCGCCAATTTTATTGTTTTTCCTTTGCGTTTACACAGGTACCAGCCGGCGCCTGTGTAAACACAGAGGGAGCCACCGGGCTGCTCGGTGAGTTAGCTCACCGCCGCGGTCGCGGTAGGCCACGCCCACCAGCATGCCGAAACCCGGCACGCGCGGCTCGTTGGGCCGCGATGCCGGGTCCCCGGAGGCCCAGCCGGCGTTGGACCGGGCGACGTCGCTGCCGAACATCGGCGACGCGGCGTCCGCTCCACCGACAGCTGGGACATCGCAGCGAAGAAGGGAAGAGGAAGAGAGAAGAGGAGGGGGAGCGGGTGTTGCAGTAGCTGCCGACCCGCTGGCGACGTCGACGCAAGTGCGCGTTTCGCCGACGCCGCCGTCGAGCCGACATCGGGAGGTGCCCGTGCGCCCCGCCAGCTTCCGCCCGGTACCAATACAGGCCCCGGGGCCTGTCGCGACGACAAGCCGCGCACCACCACCTGCGCGCGCGGCCGCACCCGCCCGCGCCGCTGCGCCCGCGACGTCCACTGCGCGCGCCGCCGCGCCGCCCACCACGCGCACCGCCGCGCCGCCCACCACGCGCACCGCCGCGCCGCCTGTCACGCGCGCCACCGCGCCGCCAGCCGCGCGCACCGCTGCGCCGCCCGCTCCCGCGCCAACCACGCGCCCACGCGCATCCACCGCGCGCTCCGCCGCACCACCGCCGCGCTTCAAGTCGCCGCCCGCGCCAGCCGCACCCGGTCCCCGCTTCTCGCTGGCGGGCCCGGCATCTGTACAGGCGACATCAAGAAACCAACCAGCGTCGCCGGCGCCCCCCCGCACCTCCGCCTACGACTCGCCCGCCATGCTATCGGCGTGCTCATCGCGTGCGGGATCGAGCATGTCGATCGCATCAGCGGGCTCGGCCGGGTCCGGTCGCGACGACGTATCCCAGGATACGACAGCGCGATCCGGCCCGCGGCCCACCGTGGGAGAGGAAGGTACTCCGCTGGGTTTTGGCTACGAGTTCTCACTCGCCGAACCCAGACCCCAGAGGAAGCATCGCAGGAGGAGCTCCGGCGATACAACTATGGAGGCGAAGCGGCTGGACTTCGGTGAACCAGCGTCGCCAACCTTTGCTGACGCGGTGCGCTCGCCTCCACCGACGCCGACACTGGACACGACAACCGCAGGGGTAAGTGACCTTAATTTACCCCTTGCCCCCACTGACACCATACTACCCCCCGTTACTGCCCCCGGCGCCGCTGCATCGTCGACGAAGAAGCCGGGGAAGAAACCGCGCTACCCTCCGTTGGTAGTTGAGAGGCTGCCTAACTGGGCCGCCCACTTCCGGGCCATTAGTGCCAAGCTGGGCCGGCCTCCTAACGCTCGTCCATACGGGGCTGGAGTTCGCTTCACCCCCGACAGCGAGGAGGAGTACCGACTGGTCCAGCGGTACTTGACTGGCCTGGAGAAGGATAGCGGCGTTTCGTGGTTCGCCTACTCGCTACCAGCGGAGCGAAACATGAAAGTAGCCATACGGGGACTGCCTGCGGACACGGACCCAAAGGAGATAGAGGAGGAGCTCCGGGCGTTGGGTTACCAGCCGGTGTACGTGCGCCACATAAAGGGGGCGCAAGGACGACCCGGCTGCGTGTTCCACGCTATTCTCAAGAAGACCCCTGACGTCCGGGCCATATATGACACCACCATATTCATGTATATGCGTGGTGTCAAAATAGAGGCTTGGCGGGGAAAACGTGGGCCCGCCCAGTGTCACCGGTGCCAGAAGTTCAGACACAGCTCGCACCAGTGTCACCGCCCGCTCGCTTGTGTGCGATGCGGTGGCGAGCACGCGGCGCGCGACTGCCCGCGCCCGCGGGAGGAGCCGGCCACCTGCATCAACTGTGGTGGCCCGCACCCCGCGTGCAACATAAAGTGCCCCGTTTTTCAAGAGGAAATTCGAAATAAGCGAGCGGGGACCGCCGCCATCACGGCCAATTCACGCCGGCCCCAGGTGGCCACCGAGAGGCCACAAGTGATGCCAGAAGAGCCACAAGGCGCGTCGCTGATGGCGGCGGCCAACGGGCCCAAGAACAGAAACCAAGCCACCTCCTCAGGGCGGAGGAGGAAGAAGAAACGTGGGGGGAAGGGAAAAGGCAAGAAGCCAGACCCCCCGCCTCAAGCGACCCAGGAAGACATCCCAAAGGCCGCCCCTGCCTCAAGCGGGGTACAGGCTGTGACAACAGATGTCCCTACAGCTGGCGCCGGCATAGCGCCGCGGCAAAAATTGGAACAAAAAAAGTTCACTAAAGAAAAAAGTGGCGGCGCTACCGGCGCCAGAACACTTGCTAAACAAGACTTCACAGCCTGTGCCATTAAGCTACTAATGGATCTCATCAAAGCTATAAGGCAGGGGCAAGACGTAGAGACGGTCATCCTTGATGGCCTGGCCACCCTACTTACCCTTTATCATGGCTAGGTCATTGAGGGTGATTCACTGGAATGCCCGCGGCCTACGGGATAAGGTCGCCCCCCTCCGCCATCTCCTTCGGGAACAAAATATAGACGTGGCGCTCATAAGCGAGACGATCCTGGGACCCGAAGACAGGGTTAGGTTCCCAGGTTACCTCGTTTATAGGAAGGATGAAAGGTCGGCACAGAACGCCCGTTACCGTGGTCTGGCGGTATTGGTGAGGCGAAGAGTCGTGCACCAAGAACTCCCCTTGCCGTCACTCAGCTCGTGGTACGCGCTGGGTGTGCAGCTGCATATAGCCGGCGAGGACATAAACATCTACGCCTGTTATAAGCCGCCCGCGGCCCAACTGAACCTGTCAGAGTTGCGGGCGCTTATCAACACGTCGCAGAAGGCGACCATCCTCGCCGGTGACTTTAATTGTAAGCACCCAGCGTGGAACTCAGCCAATACGAATACCGAGGGGAGACGGCTCTTCGCGGACGCGGAAGCCTTCGGGTACACGGTGTCCGGACCAGAGACACCGACCCACTACCCCGAGTGCACACGCTACATGCCGGACGTGCTGGACATCGTAGTCCACCGAGGGCTACACTGCCAGATCACGCAGCAAGTGATAGACGACGAGTTACAGTCAGACCACCAGCCAGTACTCGTCGTCTTATCGGGTATGCCGACCCGACTGAAGCCCACAGCGCCACGTCGACTAACGGACTGGACAGCCTTCGGAGAGAAGCTAGAGACCACCACGCCGACTCGGCCTATCGTTACCTCCGCGGACGTAGACCAGATGGCGGGTGACGTCACTGCTTGCATACAGAGTGCCCTGGAAGCGGCGACAACACTGCAGCCGGAGGGGAGAGGGCTACTGCCGCCCCTGCCGGCGCGTATCAGCAGGATGATCGCCGAGAAGAGGCGCCTACGCAAGCAGTGGCAACAGCTCAGATGCCCGCATCTCAAACAGCAGCTCAACCGTCTCGCGGAGAGGGTGAAGGCCGAGCTCAAGGCAAACGCCGCCGCGGACTGGGAGGAAAGAATAGACGCCACGACGGACAGTTGGCCGTCTGTACATCGTCTCTGCCGCCAGCTCAAGAATACCCCAGCCCCGGTGCGCCCGCTGCTCAACAGTGACGGGGCGCTCAAATATGTAGCAGAGGACCGGGCGGAGGTCTTCGCCGAGCACCTGGAGCGTCAGTTCCAACCGAACCCGACCAGCGACCACGACCATGTCGCAGCAGTCGAGAAATACCTTGGAGACTACTTCGCTACGCCGATAGCTCCCGATGAGGACCCTGTCTTCTTCTCGCCTGGCGCAGTCAGACGCGCCATCCTAGCAACGAAGCCCAGAAAGGCCCCCGGTGCTGACGGTATCACGAACACAGTGCTGCGCCACCTGCCATACCGTATGGTAGCGGCCCTGGCGCGCCTGTTTACGGCGATACTGCGCACGGGGGTCTTTCCCGCCGCGTGGAAGGAGGGGCGCGTTATTATGCTGCCCAAGGCGGGAAAGAACATCCTGAAGCCGGAGAGCTATCGGCCGATCACCCTGTTGCCGACAATCTCCAAGGTGTTCGAAGCACTCCTGCTGCGACATCTTCAACCTAGCATCACGCCGCGTCCGGAGCAATTCGGGTTTCGGGCGGACCACAGCACGACGCTCCAGCTGTCGAGGGTACTGCACCTACTCACAGCTGCGCTCAACAAGAAGGAATGCTCGGTTGCAGTATTCCTCGACATGGAGAAGGCCTTCGACCGTGTGTGGCACGAGGGCCTCATATTCAAGTTGGCCACGTCAGACGCGCCCCGTCGCGTTGTAAAGGTGGTTTCTAGCTTTCTCTCCCACAGGACTTTCAGGGTGGTGGTCGACGGTGCGCTATCCAGCGCCCGCCCGGTGCTAGCGGGCGTGCCACAAGGTAGCTGCGTGTCGCCTGCGTGTTACTCACGATACACGGACGACATCCCCACCACAGAGGAGGCGACGCTCGCGCTGTACGCTGACGACGCCGCGTACATCTCTACTTCGCTCAATGCGAAGCACGCGGCGGTCAAGATGCAGCGCGCCCTCGACCTTCTCCCCGACTGGCTGTCGAAGTGGCGGCTGTCGGTGAACGTGGGTAAGACGCAGGCGATGGTCACCGGAGCCGCGCGACTACCACCACCCCTGAGGCTGCAAGGAGTCGACATCGAGTGGTCGCCCCGGGTCAAGTACCTGGGCGTCACCATCGATCGTCGGCTCACGATGGGGCCGCATGTCCGCAAGGTCGCCGCACAGGGCAGGGTCGCCCGCAACCTGCTCAAACCAGTGCTCTCGTCCCGCCTCCCGGCGCGCGTCAAGTTGGGCGTGTACAAGCTGTACGTGCGCCCAATTTTGACGTACGCCGCACCGGCTTGGTTCGCCCTCACGAGCGAGACGAGCCGTAAGACGCTCCGCGCGCAGCAAAATCTTGCGCTGCGGACCATAGTAGACGCGCCTCGCTTCGTGAGGAACAGCGTCCTCCAACGCGACCTCGGGATTGAGAGCCTGGATGAGTTTGCGTGCCGCCTCGCGAAGGGAATGTTCGCGCGTGCCGACGCGTCTGCTTGGCCACATGTCAAGCAGATCGCGCCCTGGCATGCGCGCCCCCCTGACGCGAGGCCCCTCCCCCGCGACCTGCTTGCGGACGACGACCCCATCGCACCGGACTGGACTTCCAAATGAGCCGCCCGCAGCTTACACGCGGCTCATTTGTGACACTGACTCTAAACACATACATGCATCTGTTGCGTGGCGCGTGCTAGGTTAATATAGGCGTGTCACGTAGCAAACCACAGACATTCACCTCCATACAGGCACCCAACTCACACGCGAAGTCGCGGCTCTTTTTATGCGGGCGTGCGACTCGCGTATACACCGGGCGGTGTTACACAGCACAATACCGCCCTCACACTCAGAACACGGTCCCTTCTCACCACCCGGGCTCGGCTCGACCTGAAAACGGGGAGGTGAGGGGGGCCATACACCCCTTCTGTAGGAACGTCGAGTCCGTAAATCTGTCGCTGGATGCCATCTGCTGGGCTTCCCCCGTGTAGGCGGGGGTCTCACCCGGTAGTGGTTGTCCGCCGATTTAACGGTGAAGCAAGCGACGTTGGGCATCAACGTCGTGGCGTGCCTACAGACACAAATTTCAGACACCTCTTAACATGGGCGTGTATGCCGCACGCCCAAACATCTGTCCGCCAGTGGCGAACACGACGAGGGGCCCGTAGTTACGGGCCACCGTATAGCCGCCGCGGTCGGGGGGCCACGCCCCGACACCGCACGCCACGCCCCCTTGCGGGGGCGTAGCGACATCTCGACGAGTTGAAAGTTAGTCCATAAATTGTTCATAAATTGTATCCAACAAGTTAGTAATAGTACCTAACCATCAAGTGACATGCTCAATAGAGCCCTGTGTAGTCGCGTGTCTGTAGTATCTGTATAATGTTTGTATTATTGCAATAATTAGTGTTTCGAAGGTAAGATTATTGCCGTAAGTATTATGATTGTGTTTTATGTGTATTTTGTTTCTGAATTGTGTTTACGTGCCCTTTTATTATATTTGTGAATACTTGTACTGGTTTAATTTGCATAAAGACGACGATAACCCCCGCCTATCAGAGTATAATCACCCGCCCCTAAGCACAGCATGCAGGTTGTTTGATATATGTTTCGTGTGCTGTGCTTAACATTTGGTCCTTTCGAGACGGATAACCGATTGTCCGGGCGTAGTCTTACAAACTAGCGTTCGGAATCGGATTACGCTTATAGGCGAATTAACCAGGTACAATGAGTGAGAAAAGTGCCGTAACCACGCGAAGCAAACTACGCAAAATGACTGAAGAAGCAGACACGCGGCGCAGGGAAGCCGCCATCGCCTCGGACTCAGGCTTACTGTCGGAAGTGCCACCAGGTTCTCCATCAATAGCGCCAACGGTAAGATCAGCGGCTGCCCCCATTATTCCGCTGACCGGGGGTCGAGTAATCGACTATAGTGAAAAGCCGGCAGAGGGCGTATCAAGGCAGACAGTCGCACGGTCGCCGCGGAGCAGCAGAGTTTCGTCCAAGAGTAGTCGCAAGGGCGTCGAATTCTTGAGGAAAAAGGCCGAATACGAAGCTGAGCGTGATTTGGTGCTCATCAGGGAGAATCTGGTGAAGAAAAGGATGGAGGTGGCAATAGCAGAGATCGAGGCAAATGCTGAAAGTGAGGACTCAAACTCAGAGGTGGATACGACGCACCGAGTTGAAGAATGGGTGAAAACAACGCCCCAAGCGATGCAACCAGAAACGGCGATGTTTACGGCGGCTGCGTCTCGCGCGCCGTCTACGTCGCACGTACCGCTTGAGGGCAGCGCGCCGTATGAAGCACCTACGATTCAAGACCAAAACGTAAGTAGAGTGAATCTTGAATCTAATATGTACCGTGTGCCGGCTATGTTAAGTGAAAGTAATGTGTCGCATCCGTATAGGAACCCCGTGAGCAATGCGGGGCCTATGCAGACGCCAGCCCATACTGAAGCGGTTAGATTCCGTTTGCCCGATGATTATCCCGCCTTCACCACTCCGGTCGCAAGTGGACCTCGAGTATCGACACTCGAGTCGGTCACACAGCGACAGGGAAATAGCGGAGTGGGGGCTGTAGAAAGGCAGCGACTATCGTCGAGCGATAGAGATAGGAAAATCGATAAGCTGGCGGAGGCGATCACTAACATGGCACGCCCGCACCCGGTACCCAGACAGGCTTACGAATTGCCACATTTTAGCGGTGACCCAGCTGATTGGATTTCATATAGGAATATGTACTGGGACACTACTGAATTATATAACTTTAGGCCGCATGAGAATATAGCGCGTCTGAAGTCGTCTCTACATGGGGAGGCGAAGATCGCAGTGGAGGACCTGTTACGGTCAGCGAGAGACCCCACTGAAATATTGCGTGCATTAGAAGAAGAGTACGGACATCCAACCGTCATACTTCAATATGCTCTAAAGAAGGTGAGAAATTTACCTAAAGTGTCTGATAGTGGCCAGGAATTAAGGAAATTCTCATCGACGGTAAGGAACTGTGTGTCGCTACTAAAGAATGTTAGAGCAGATGGGTACCTAAATAACCCTCAACTAGTAAGCGAGCTGCTATGCAAGCTGACACCAGTTCAACGAGCACAGTATGGTGACTTCGCGATGGGCCTGGATAACTCACAGGGGGTGGACTTGAGGATCTCACCCAGCTTGGAAATGCTGTCACAGTTCCTCATACACGTGACGCGTTCTACTTCGTACTACCTACAACCGACTGTGTATGAACCAGAACAGGCTAAACTCCCTGTGAAGCTGCAGCAGACCAGCGGACGGACTCGACCTGGAAACGCGGCACGCCCAGTCACCAACAAGCCGCAGATGACTCATCGTGTGAATACACAGAGCGACGAAGCTACGAGTATCACACAGAAGGAATGCGTGATGTGCCACGGCAAGCATGTCATAGAAGATTGCGACCAGTTCAAGAAGCTGAATATCCAAGATCGCTGGGAACTGATCAAGAAGAAAAAAGTGTGCTTTAATTGCTTAAAAGCAAAACACACTAAGCAGTTTTGTCGCGCAAACAAGTGCAAAAAGTGCGACTATAAACATCATGTGTTGTTACACGAGGACAGGTCAAAACCAGAATGTGTAACAAACATAGGAGAGTGGCGAGCCACAGCGTTATTGAAGATAGTGCCAGTGTCGGTGTGTAACGAAGATAGCGACAACGACCAGTGTTATGCGTTGTTGGACGACGGGGTAACAGTATCGCTAATAGACAGTTCGCTCGCTACTAACCTATCGGGTCCACGTGTGCCACTAACATTAAAGACCGCGGGCGGTGATGCTGTGTCGGACCTTACCTCACGAGTGGTACAAGTATGTGTGAAGGGCCCCAATGGACAGTGCCATAATATCAAGTGCCGGACATTAGCAAACTTGAACTTGCCTACACAAACAGTGACCTCTTCAGTGATCAACGATAACGCGCACCTGCGCGACTTGGGTTGCGCAGAGATGAGGGGAGCCAAGCCGCTGCTGCTGATCGGGCAGGACAACTGGGAGCTGCTCGTTAGCGGGGACACCCGCCGTGGACGATCCGGTAAGCCAGTTGCCTCACTAACTAAGTTAGGTTGGGTCATACATGGACCATTTAATAACGATAGTAGTACCGAAGCAGTGAACTGCACAACAGTTTCCCTCCCAGATTTGCATGATTTAGTGAAGTCACAGTTTGAATTAGAATCGATAGGCATTTCTCAAGTAACCCGCAAACATAAGGATGTAGAACGGGCTGTACAGGTGTTAGACAGTACGAGTCAACGCACCCCTGATAAGAAGCAATGGGAAGTAGGTCTTTTATGGAAACAGGACAACATTCTGTTGCCTGATAGTTACAGACAGGCCCGGCAGAGGTTGTATGGTATCGAGAGGCGGATGCGTAAGGACGCTCGTTTCGCTGAGACGTACGCGAACCAGATAGAGCGTCTAGTAGCTGAAGGGTATGCACGGAAGGTGGAAGGCGAGGTAGATAGCTCACCGGTTTGGTACCTACCACATTTCGGAGTTGTAAACCCGAACAAACCAGGGAAGCTTCGCCTAGTCTTCGACGCGGCTGCTACGTCCCAAGGTACGTGTCTGAATGATAACCTACTGACCGGACCCGATTTATTAAATTCATTACTAGGTATATTGATTAAATTTAGAGTAGGTCCCATAGCGTTCACAGGCGATATAGCTGATATGTTTTTGCGAGTTAAGATTAGGGCACAAGATCAGGGCGCACAGCTGTTTTTGTGGAGAGGGGCGAACGATGGTAGGGAACCTGATACCTACGCCATGACATCAATGATATTTGGCGCCGCCTCTTCACCAACCACGGCGATATATATACTCAATAAAAACGCCAATGAGTGGGTTAACGTTCACCCCGAAGCTGTTGAGGCCATAAGAGATAGGCACTACATGGACGACTATTTAGATAGCACGTGGTCCGTAGAGCAGGCCAACAGCCTGATCGAGCAGGTTGCCAGAATACACGCCTCCGGGGGTTTTATCATACGGGGGTGGGTAACCAACTCGACAGAGTTAAGGGAAAAGCTAAAAATAGATATGCCCGATAAAGTCCCGCTCGAGAAGGGAATCGGGATGGTCGAGCGGACATTAGGGTTGACATGGTCGCCCAAACAACACGAACTGGGATTTGACTTGTCGTTCAAACGGTTACCACCTGAAATAATAAGTGGCGACCTGGTACCCACCAAGCGTCAGTTTTTGAGCGCGATTATGTCAATTTACGATCCCCTCGGCTTTCTCTATCCCTGCGTCATCCAGACGCGAATATTGATGCAGAGGATATGGAAGTCGGGGATCCAGTGGGATGAACCTCTCAAGGACCGAGAGGCCAAAATGTGGTTTGCCTGGCTCAAGCATCTAAGCATTCTGACCGAAGTTAAGATACCGCGGTGGTACGGGCTGGACCTCAACAATCTGGAATTACATGTGTTCGGGGACGCCAGCGAACTGGCATACGCCGCGGTCGCCTACCTTGTGGGGTATAACACTGAAGGGCATCGAGAGGTCACCATGCTATTAGGTAAAGCGCGGGTGGCCCCTCAGAAAGTCATATCCATTCCTAGGTTAGAGCTTCAGGCAGCGGTGCTAGCGTGTCGAATAGCGGACACCGCTGAAAAAGAGTTAGGGCTGCCAATCAGGGAAAAATTTTACTGGACAGACAGTGAAACTGTACTTAAGTGGATAAATTCGGAGGCACAAGACTTCCAAAAATTTATATCGCATAGATTAGCCGAAATAGATAGGTTAACAGTCAGAGGCAACTGGCGCTGGGTCCCCACGGCGGACAACCCAGCAGATAAGGCTACCAGATTGTCTTGGCCTGATGACCATGCAGCGTGGTTGTCGGGCCCCTCGTTTTTGTATGATTCACAGGAGCAGTGGCCAGCATGTCGCGAACCTGAGGCGGCAGAGGCAGACCTCGAGCGCATCCAACGAGTCAACACTGCGGCGGCCCCTGCCGGGCCCTTCCTGGAATACGAGCGCTACTCAACATGGCAGCGCGTGCAGCGCGTTATGGCGCGCACGCTGATTTTCATCGAGCGATGTCGCAAACGAAGAGCGACGTCGGAGCTGCGTCCACATGACTTGGAAAAAGCGCACCTCCACCTGATGAGGTTGTGCCAAAACGACAGCTTTCATCGAGAACGGGCCGCCATCCTGAAAGGGTTGCCCGCACCTGTCGACAGCCGCATAAAGTCATTGGACCCGATGTTCACCGACGACGGACTGCTACGAGTACGAGGACGTCTGACTGCATGCGAGGAGCTCACATTCGGAGAAAAACACCCGATTATTCTCGACGGGCGTCACCCTCTGGTAAGGAAGCTAATCGCACACTATCACGCGATGGCTCTGCACGCGAACCACGAGACCGTAGTCAACAATCTACGAGAAACTTACTGGATTATAAAGGTAAGAACATCCGTAAAGACCGTGGTCGCGAATTGCCAATATTGTCGCATCACCAGAGCCAAACCTATACCACCAAAGATGGGTGATCTTCCACTCGCCAGGGTAGAAACCACAAGAAGAGCCTTTGTGCGAGTAGGGGTCGACTACTTCGGCCCAATGGAGGTGGCGATAGGGCGGCGCCGCGAAAAGAAGTGGGGAGTACTCTTTACCTGTCTCGCTACGCGCGCCGTCCACCTAGAGTTAGCCGCCACACTAAGCGCCGATTCGGCGATACTGGCCCTGAGGCGCCTGATAGCGCGCCGGGGGCAACCTGCACACCTGTACTCCGACCAGGGAACCAACTTCATCGGGGCCAACACCGAGTTACGAGCAGCCCTGAAAGACCTGGATCAGGATACACTGAGGGACGAGGCCACCAACCGAGGCATCGAGTGGCACTTTAATCCCCCCTCAGCGCCACACATGGGCGGCTGCTGGGAACGCCTGGTCAGGTCTGTGAAGAATGCACTGAAAAGCACGCTCAAGGAGCGGGCCCCTCGTGAGGAGGTCCTTTACACCCTTCTTACCGAGGCAGAGCTGATAGTAAACAGCCGCCCGCTGAGCTATGTGTACGACGATCACGAGCAGCCTGAGGTCCTGACGCCGAACCATCTGCTCCTGGGCACGGCGTCCGGGAGTACACCGTTTGCGCCTAGCAGCTACGAGGACGTCGATTCCCGCCGGCAGTGGCGGCGGGTGAATGCGCTCGCCGACATGTTCTGGCGCCGCTGGCTGCGGGAGTATCTCCCGACTCTACAACGTCGTGAGAAGTGGACAAGTAGTGGACCCAATGTGCGCGTTAGTGATGTAGTAGTGATCGTTGACAACAATAGAGAACGAAGTGCATGGACAAAAGGTGTGATACAATCTGTGTATCAGGGTAATGACGGAATCGTCCGTGTTGTAGATGTTAAGACAGCAAACGGGGTCTTGCGTCGACCAGTAGCAAAGATTATTGTGCTTCCCACGGAAATGGATGTAAAGCGGTTGAACCCTCTTACAGGGGGTGGAATGTAGGAGAAGCACCATACTCCTAACTCCGTTTGCTATTAGTTATAAGTAGCTATAAGAATGTACTAGTAGCTTAACATCATCTAACTAATAAATTTTCCACGAGACTATGCTTGTCCGTCGGAAATAAACACGTTTTGACTTGAACGCAGAGAATCAACTCAAAACTGCGTACGGGTTTATCCCTGGCTCAGAAAAGTCGACAGGTCGTGACTTGCACGAGAAAATAGGGGCGTGGTTACTGTTTAAACCACATATATTGGTGTCATAGTTTTACTCGGGTGAGGTGTACCCGCTACGTTAGTTATAGTGCAAAACTAATATATATGCGTCCCCTAGGATTGAAAGTTAGTCCATAAATTGTTCATAAATTGTATCCAGCAAGTTAGTAATAGTACCTAACCATCAAGTGACATGCTCAATAGAGCCCTGTGTAGGCGCGTGTCTGTAGTATCTGTATAATGTTTGTATTATTGCAATAATTAGTGTTTCGAAGGTAAGATTATTGCCGTAAGTATTATGATTGTGTTTTATGTGTATTTTGTTTCTGAATTGTGTTTACGTGCCCTTTTATTATATTTGTGAATACTTGTACTGGTTTAATTTGCATAAAGACGACGATAACCCCCGCCTATCAGAGTCTAATCACACGCCTAAAGCACAGCATGCAGGTTGTTTGATATATGTTTCGTGTGCTGTGCTTAACACACATAAACAGACAAAAATTCTAAAAATGATATTTTCGGCATTAGAATCGTTCCCAAATCCCAGACCTCGCAAAAATTACATAAAAAATTAAATATTCAATGTACAGTTTTGACTTCACTACGATTTTATTATATAATATGTATATAGATAATTATGTTATTGTCGTGGGGCTTGTGGCTAAGTAATAACAGCTGCACAGATCGATCGAACAGAACGCTTGCCGCGGTTGGTCCGTGGATGGGTGACCATCTTTACATAACAACACCCCTCCGTGCCTCGGAAAGAACGGTAAGCCGTTGGCCCCGCTGTCATTTGTAAATCTTTGACAGATGTTACGTTACTTTTGTATGTAACGATTTTTTTCGCGCTTTCAGGTTTGGTCCCATAGTAAAAGTTGTTTGTTATCATGAGTTATGCGAACATAAATGTAGGGAACAACTGACTTTTTTTTTCGCGATTTCAGGTTTGGGCCCATAGTAAAAGTTGTTTGTTATCATGAGTACAATCATGTGTTTAAGTATCGATCACTAATTAGTTCCCAGGATATTATTATTATTATTAATTAACATTGGACATCTGACATTGGCTATATTTAATTATTTGTAACATTATTATTCTAGCTATTTAAATGACATTTACTAATTATTACTATTACTCTCCCTCGTAGTAATTAAGTGGCATGTATTTTTTTTGTACTTTTAAGTTGTAAAATCGTTTTTAATATTCGACAGTGTAAAAATTGTTATGAATAAATAAATAAATAAAATAAATAAATATTGCAATCTCATGTGCGTTTTGTCTAAACTATCCGGAACTTTCAACGCGTGTTGCCGTCGCGAAGTACCACAGAGTACATTTATATATATAGGGGATAGAGGTCTATCTCAGCCACCAAATTGAGTAACGCCAAGTGGCGCCCTCTGAATTAGAGTTTCGGAATTAATGTCAACATAATATCACGCACACGCACACATACACATGTCTACATGTGTATTACGGCCTAGCTAGCGGTGCCTACTGATTATTTTGTTATGTCAATTAACGAAAAGTAATTCACAGTTCCAATAATAAAACATTGTTATCTTCGATTTAATTATTTTATTTCTTTCTTTGAAAACATTTTTTAGACAATTTTTTGGCTTTAATTTTATGCAAATCCGTATCATCATCACACTCTCTCTTACATAATAATATTTTATTTATATCTTTACAATAATTATAAATGAAGAATCTGCAGGATAATTTTATTAAAAAATCAATTAGGTTTTCATTGTGAATTGCGCATTCTATAAAATTAAAATCCACATACATTAATATAAGTGTTTTGATCAGTTCTTTTAAATTATTTTTTTCTAAGTTTTTTTTTTTTTTTAATATTGTGTAATTTATATCCTGCAGATTCGAAACACAATTTAAGAGAGAGTCGCTGGGACATTTTTTATTTGCATATTGCCTGTACCTTAAATATTCAGGCTCATGGTTAGACATCAAATTTTTATTACATTGATCACACCCCTTGAAGACATTTTTCCTGGCTCTTTTTACAAAATACCCGCTCACGTATTGTAGGCCTCCAATTTTGCGAGAGTCATTTTTTTCTTCCAGAGGTGTGAGTGTGATGTCGGGAATATTATCGAGCTCGCAATTTATTTGTTCTTTGCTGCCCCCACCTATGATGAGTACTTCATGCAAAGCGTAACAACTGTCTACTGATAGGCTGTTAACTAGCAATGTGGTAAATGCTGCTTCAAACCTTTCTGGTGTAGGGTTTACGTTGCGGCATCCGTGGCTTCTTATGGACCCAAAAAAGTTTTCAATTGGATCCTGATTCAGATGCCGCAACCAAACTGATGTTACACTGTATTTGGAAGCAATATTTTTTAATAATAATTCTATACCTTCTAGTGTCCATACCCAATTGTTTAATGTGGGTACATGTTCATTATTTAATGATTCAGGGTTGATAAATTTCATATTCTTCATGAATTGTTTGGACTTCGTCCATGTTTTATGGTGTATGGAAGTAGGCGTCACAGGTCCTAAAAGAGGCTTGCCATACTTTTTTCTTTTCCCGAAACTTCCATTTAACGAGTCAAAGATGTCTGCTGTACTTTTGGCTTCTTCTGGAATGATTCCTTTATCTGAAAAATAAAAAAAAATAAAAACAATTGTTATTATAGTGTTTAGATCTGATCTGGCAGAATAAAAAGATGAGAACCGTATGACAAGTATTTAAGGGGGATGCGCATAGGGTTGCCCATGAAATTCAAATTTTCTTGGGTTTTTTGCAATTTGCAGGTCAGTGTCATGTTGTATCTTGATCAAAATATGATTCGCGACAATAAATGTATTTACATAATTTTAACCATAAAAATTATCAATAAATCTCTAAGATTTATTGATAATTTTTCATATTTAGATCAAGATACAACCTGACACTGACCTGCAAATTGTAAAAAACGCAAGAAAATTTCGCCAATCACCTTAATAAATTGTTATTATTGATAATATCACAAAAAAGCTTGTGAGCTGTAGAATATAAAGTAAAAAGAACATTAGGTACTGCTGAAATTTACCTGCAAGATAGCCCATATTTGATGCCACAGTTTGGCTGAATAGTTGGGTTGCGAATTTAACTTTCATCCTTGGAATTTTGCATGGGTCACAGTGGGAATCCGTCAATTTTGGTACCAACCGTATTCCTTTGTAGCCAGGGTTTTCTTTATGCAGTGCAGTTATATGTTCCCATTTTGCCAATTTTGTTTCATTATTTTTGACATATTTCAAATGTTTTGAAATTAAATTATTTCGAATACATTTCATTAAGTGGGACGGGTCGTATAGTGGTATAATCTCTTGGTTGTTTATTAATATCATGTTGTCCCTGGGTTCTTTTCCCTTTCTCAACAAGATTTTCGTGTTTCTCGTAAGAGATATTTAATACAGTTCACATTATTAGCCACAGCTTCTGCAACAATATTTTAAATGAACTTTGGAGTGTTTGGTGTTTTGCTGTTATGAAATTTCTTACTATCAAATATTAAAGTACTTATACATATTTTTAGATAAAAAAGTACCTTTAGATGTAGATGCTTTGGACATTTGAAGAGGTCTCAAAGCTTTTCTTTCAGAGCAAAATTTTAATAAGGAAAGTCCTGTAATAACAACAACATTTCAATTAGATAAATAAGGTTCAGACAGACGCTATAAGCAACTAAAAACAAAAAAAAAAACACACTTTACGTGTACAGGAGGAACCCTAAAAACTTTTTCTTCGTGATTTTATTTTACCACTATGTCGGTCTGATTAATATGTATATGCATGCCAAAATATAGCGTTCTAGTACTTTGAGTCTCTGAACTAAGCTGCGGAAAGACGGGCAGACAGACGGACATGGCGAAACTATAAGAGTTTGTTGTTGACTACGGAACCCTAAAAACTAAAATGCTTTATAAACGTAAAAGTGTTTTGTCTTCTTCTTTCAAACACATATCATAATTTGAAAGAAATTAACAATACAATATTTACTAAAATAGGTTTATTAAGCGTTAAGATATATTTTATTATCACTGACCTGGCATGTTTGTCGTTGGTGCAGCTTCTTTGGTAAGTCGATTATTCTGGCACCAATACTTTTCTTCAAAGTGTTCATGACATACACGGCGGTATTTGAAAATATGGTTATTTTCAAGTTGCAAAATGTCACCACCAATAGAAGAGACCCATGTATTAAATTATTATATTACTATTCTTAGCTGGATTAGAGAATTTATGCAAATTCACCTCAGTTTCTGAAAAAATAGCATAAGTGTATACTTAATAGGAATTTACGTTTCGCCTTCACTATTTAGTGAAGCGATACCTACAATTAATTCCCTCGTGGCGTGCTGTGCCTGTCTTATGAAAGATGATACTGGCTCAGCAGCCACTTATGGAGTTATGGATAACACACTTACCTAAGCTATTTACACATCTGGGGACGCAACACTTTCTGTTAGACATGATAAACGATAAATTACAAACAGCACACAACGGTTCGTCAGAGTCCTATCTCAATACCTAGATTTTTATCAACGCAAGCACAAAATCGACACAGCTGGAGAAGCAGAGGCTCAACTCAACGGACTTAGGCGGAAAAAGCACTTTTAGAGGACAAAAATCTGTAAAAACATATGAAACAAACAAACACCACACCGTCAAAAACCGTCTGCCATGTTTGTTTATTTGACATTTACAGTGTTGCAAGCTACTGAAGCTAGCATTTATAAATTAATTAATTTTCAAGAATCATAAAAATAATTATCGTTACTTTTCTTTGTATTTTTTTTCGACATGTTGAAGCTGAATATTATGGTGAAAATCATGAAAATCTAGTATGTTAGCACTCTGTAACAGCCACAGACTACATACGAGACACTATGTCAGCAATCACGCCATCTTACATACCGTAGTTTACACAACATCATCAAAACGTAAATACCGCCATCTCGGTAGAGGTTTTTTAACTACTTTTCAATATAATGACACCAAATTGGATGTCAGTTAAATCGTTCGATTGGCAAGACTTTTGGTGTCCAACTTAATTTTGTATACTTAAAAAAGTACAATTACTCGTTTGGCAGTACTAAGATTGTCAACCCTGCGAAGTACGGCGCCGCACTGAGTATTGAGTAATGACAGCAAGCGCCCCCGCCTCTCCGTCCCACCGCTCACATACCTAAGGCGCGGCCAACTAGTTCCGCGCGCACTATAGTTCAAAAATTTCTTAGAAAGATATGTTAAAACGCTATAATCACGTATGAGCGTTTGTATGAAAAGTATGAGAGGCCTAGATTTTTGCTTACTGACCTAATCTTATTCTGATTGGTTCCTGGTTTTACCCTGTGAGCTTTGAATTATTATATCATAGAGTTATCGAGGGGTTAAAAATAACACGACAAACAACTTTTCCCAAGTAGACACAATAGTGTTGGAAATGAGAAAAATTTTGACCTTTTCATTCAAAATGGATAGCAGCTGATCGGCAGGCTTATTACGTATCTTGCAGAAGCCTAGCGATAACAAAATTTGCGCAATAATTGCTTTTCATTCGCAAATCGGTATGACGTATCGCTAATATATAATACCGATTTGCGATTGAAAAGCAATTGCGCAAACTTTGCTATCACTAGGCTTCTGCGAGATACGTAACACGGGGCGGGTTATTTGTATAAAGAGGTATTTTTCGTTCCGACATAGTTCCTTGGACAAAGTTGTTCGTTTTCATGAACTGAATAACTATTTTAAGTTCCGCACGCTATTTATCGTGTTAATCTTTTTTCAGTAAGATTGAGAAATGTTTTTACCATTATCTAATTATACGTGTTTTTGCAATATCCCTAGGGTTTTCGCGAAAATTGTAATCATCCTACGATAGATTATCTAGGACCACGACGTGTTCCTATTGCACTGGCTTTAAACTCTTTTTTTTCCTTTTGGCTTCGCACGGTTTGTGCATTTAGCCAATGTCAAGTTTATAAACTGCCTCTTCTCGATCAGTCTGCGCGTAATTGTTGTATACGAAGTACTTACTTAGTCGATGAATGCGATCCTACCACTTTTATTATGATAAATGATTTTTATTTCTGTAAGCAGGTTTATACAAACACTTTTAAAAGTCAATCATTTTTTTTTTTTAAACTAGATGAGGTCGGCATTTCCTATCTGACTACTCTAAGAAGAAAGGCCGAAACAAACTCAGAGGTCACAGTCTCTTATAAAGTCCAGACATAATCTTGGTCACTTCATGTGAAGACCATGTAGATTGGTGTCTGAAATGGTCTTTTGAGGAAAGAACCACACAGATTAATTATTTATTATTATTAAAATATTAAGCACATACGATCAGTAAAGGTTTTACCGCCTTGCGTCATTTGTGAAGGGTTTTCTCTGAAAAAGGAAATTCGCTCTTCTATGCACTAAAATATGACTTGGGAATTGGGATAGAAGATCTTGCCACCACTTCTCTGATTATATGATTTAAGACCAGGTAACGTTGAGCAAATTCTCCACTTTAGCATTCTTTCGCTATACGTTCAAAGGCGAATGTATAATTTAAGACCTGTGAAGGTATTCTGGCTGGAGAGGTCACGCATGTTATTTTACTATCTTGGTTGGCTTATTCCTACTTATTACGGATTAAACAAAAATAAAATATTTATTTGGCAATTGAATAAAGCATTTATATTATATTATTAAACCTTGCGAAGCAGGAGCGGGTCGCTAGTTCCAAATGAAACACACGCAACGTGAGCATAATTTTATTAGTCCGACATTAAAAATATCTATACAATAAACATTATCAATTTGTTCACATTACATAATCCCAGTCCATTCATATACGCAATATGAAAAATACTTGTAAAATAATATTAAAATCCATAATTATTATTTGACATATTTGACATTATATTTTACCATTATATGATTGCTTATACGCTTCAACATATCATGATGTTGGGATATATCTGTATAAAAATATTGTCTATTGTAGTATCGTTGAGATCCCTGGTCCTGCCGATTATTAATTTATTCATGAAGATCTGCAAAAAGAGGAATGATGTTGTAATTATTTTATAGGAAAGCAAACCTGACTTTATAAAGTATTTATACGGAGGGAGTCATAATAAGTTCTCGAAAGGCCTGTATGTATACCTCTGGATAAGTTCTCAATAAATAATTTTGCTGATAATTTTATCGATAACATAACATGCAAATTGTTCCTGTATTTCTGTGATCATTGCTATATACATGATAAGTCCAAAAATATGATTTTACACAATGAGCACAAAATGTTTTATTAAAACATGCTACAGTTTATGAGTTGGTGTTACTTATCAGTACCAAACAGGAAAAAATATGTTGAAACAAAATGATGCACTTATCAATATTTGAACAAACAAATTCTGGTATTTAAAAAAAACTATAATATCAGTATTTGTTTGTTCAAATGTATACCAAACTTAACTCGTTTATATAAAAATGCTTTTGATACAAATACATAATTGACACTTATCATTAGAGACCGGTTAATCGGATTAAAAGAAAGTTAATTTTTGGCTAAGAAATTAAGGAAGCGGATTCTTAATAAATTTTTTTCTTAATATAAATCCTGGGATTCCAGAAAAGCCGGGTGTAGAGTGCATATGCAGATACACCCTAACATTAACTATATCGTGTCAATGCAATTGTCGGTGTAATGTAGAATGCCAGTGAGTGCCAACGGGCTTGAATCAAGAAATAAAAATGTAAGTTGTCCGACCCAAACCGCGTCTATTATAACACTAAAATTACATAGATACAGAATCCATCATCCGGGCTCTGCCTGCTGCTGCTGCATGATAGTCATGCATTCTAATGTAGGTCGCGCGTGTAAGTAAGTGCAAAGGTGCGAGCCTACTTATTGCACACAACTCATTACTTATTAAACAATTTTAACAAACATGTCCTTGCACCATATACCGGGAATGCACAACTAATCTCTACATGGTATGGAAACGTCTTCTTAAATATGCCACATATTTTTATTTTTATTATTTTATTTATATAAAAAATATCGGGAAACCGGGATCACATAACTATTCGTAGGTTTGTTTACTTCAAATTTATTTTTAACATTAAATATCCTGACGTTTGCTATGCCAGTTTACAACATCCTCCAACCAACCTGCTTTACAACATTAGCTACCATTCGATTCTATAGTAAAAATGTACTCAATTTATCAATTCCGGAATCGTGACATTTTTACGATCCACACAAAAGTGCATTCCATATTAACCAACACCTGAACGTAAGTAATTCGATTCTATAATTAGAACTCTAAATTTGTCGATCCCGGAATTCCGGGATTTTTTCAACACAAAATTGCAATCCTTATTAGCCAACACCTGAACACAAGTACCTAAATATACATTCGGTTCTACGTAGTCTGGTCATAAGTTTTGTCACATATGGAAAGTTAAATAACTGACACAATGAGTTACGCACTACAACCATTTATACATCAAATGAAAGGGTATAAAATACAGATTTACACCACATTAAAATTATTCAAAATGTCCTCCCCTTGCTTCGATACAAGCCTTCAATCTGCAAGGCCAGTTATCAATCGAAGTACGCACGACGTTCATGTCAATATCGTTGTCACATATGGAAAGTTAAATAACTGACACAATGAGTTACGCACTACAACCATTTATACATCAAATGAAAGGGTATAAAATACAGATTTACACCACATTAAAATTATTCAAAATGTCTTCCCCTTGCTTCGATACAAGCCTTCAATCTGCAAGGCCAGTTATCAATAGAAGTACGCACGACGTTCTTGTCAATATCGATGCTTTAAGTGACTCCAAGTTGCGATGGGGTTTAGCGCAGACCTTCTCATCTAAGTGCTGCCATATTTTGTAATCCAAGGGATTCAAGTCTGGACTGGGTCCACCACGGGTCGTGAGCCAGTTTTGGGTACCTTTCGCGTTATGAGCCTGCGCAGAATCCTGCAGAAATACCCAGTGCTTGTTTTCGAACATTGTTTGTGAAAGAGGTTCCACAATGTTTGTTAGGACTGTGTTTTGATATACAAGGGCACTGGTTTTCACTCCTTTTTCACAAAAAAACACTTCCGTTGGACCCAAATAGGACACCCCAAGCCAGACCATGAATCCCGAAGGGTGATGACCACGCTGAACACGTGGCACACGTCTGCTCGCTTCTTCACTAGAGTGTGCATACACTTTATCATTTTGTTTGTTGAAACTCTCCTCAACATTAAAAATTTTTCGTCTGAAAAAAGTATTTCGCGGTATGTTTTTCCCGCGTACCGACTTAACAAAACCCGGCTTCTGTCGAGTCTGATTTTCTTCAGCCGTGCGTTAAGAAGATGTGCCGGTTTTTTTTCTATAAGCACAATCCTAGGTCTTCATTTAACACCCTTTTAACAGTAGCTCTGCTTAGTCCCATCTGTAGAGCCAACATTTTTTGCTTGCGGACAGGATTTCATTGGATTCCCGCCTTCACTGCTTTGATGACCGCTGGAGTCCGAACAGTACGAGGTCGACCGCTCCTTTGTTTATCTTCTAATTTTCAATCTTCCCTGAATTGTTTGATAGTACGATAAATAAATCTCAGTGGAATTTTAAAATTTTTCAGCAGTTTGAAAATCTCAGTTGGCGCATGACCGCATCGATGCAAAACAATTACTGCGACTCTGTCTTCTTTGCGCGTCCACTCCATTTAAGAAAATTAACAAAATTCCAGAAACCCTTTGTTATTATTTTCTTTAAATATTCAAATTTCGAATGCCCATAATATTTTTCTTGGTTCGCATTCTAAATTTTAGCTATGTGACAGAACTTATGGCCCGACTACGTATAATCAGAACTCTAATAGATCGATCCCGGAATTCTGGGATTTTTCGATACAAAACCTCATTCCATGTTAGCCAACACCTCAATTTAGGTAAATATGCATCCGCTTATCGAATCTCTACTTATCATGTAAAAATTAAAATTTTATCATTTTAAATGTTTGGTCAAAGAAAGTGTGGAGAGAAGCTCGTGGCTAAGTAATAACAGCTGCACGGGTCGATCCATCCGGTTAAGCTACGCTTGCCGGGATTGGTTTGTGGATGGGTGACCATCTTTTCATACCGAGATTCCTCCGTGCCTCGGAAAGCACGTTAAGCCGTTAGTCCCGGCTGTCATTCGTGGATCTTTGATAGTCGTTACGGGTCGTCAGAAGCCTGAAAGTCTGACAACCAGTCTTACCAAGGGGTATCGTGGGTGTCAACTCAGTTTGACCAGCACCCTAATTGCGTAACACACTATCAATCACAATCTGAATGACTTTGAAGGATATTGCTAATACATTGCTTCTTAAGTACAAAAATATGTCTGCTCAATAACGTTAATATCGCAATGAATGTTGTTGAGCGGTCAAAACGAATACCATTGCTACTGTTAGGACCGCCATACACGGACGGCTTGAAGCAGTCAGAATGGACTGCTTCAAGCTGCGACTACACAGTGAACTACAGTCTTCTACGTACACACATACACGAAACCGATCGAGCAGTTGCAACTGCTTCGGGCGGTCGTGCGGTCAAGCAGTCGCCCGGCATACAATGACTGCTCGAGCCGTCGACTGCTATCGCGCAGTTACCTCCGCCCGCGCTCTTCATTCCACATCGCACGTGCTTCCCGCCCGTTCGCTTCTTGCTTTGTTTCTTGAGCAAAATGGACGAAGTAGATTGTGACGCGCTAATCAGTGCAATTAAATCGCAAGAACTTATTTGGAATTACCCATGATGCTATTGATTTGAATGACGAGCAGTTGGTATCAACTGCTCGAGCAGTTATCAATGGCAGCTTCAAGCTGTTGCCTATGACTGCAAGAGCGGTCCGTGTAAGGCAGCCCTAAGGGTTAACAGATTTGCTTTGAGCCACCTATCAATAACACCTAACCCTTGTTCGGCCTTATTACGTATGGGAAGAGGTTCCATGTGTCACCAAAGTAGACTATAGCCGTATCATCCCCATATGAGATTTTCCCGGCAGTTTCGTAGGTTACATAGTTCGTTAATACACAACAGAATCACAACATCAACATCAACAGAACGTGTTCGTCAGAACAGCTACATTGTGCGCGCAAGCAAAAATTTCAATGATATATGCAAGGAATATGATTTTGATTCATTCACAATTAGTGTGAATTCGGCCAGAATGTGTTTAAGCCTCAAATTTTTCAAGTAGCGGTAGGTTATATTATTTGATTTTGTTATTTTATTATTTTCTCAAAAATACTTAGTTTGCAATTATTTGACTAATTACAATAATTAGTCAAATAATTGCAAACTATGTATTTTTAAGTGTCTTACTTCAATTTAGGCGATGAGTTTTTTGTGCTCACACCGTAAATTATTATTATAAGTCTATATGTGAGGATTTGTAATTGACTTTCGGGTATCTATAGTTTCCTTTTCGTGTTTGTTTTTATTAGCTGTAAGTCCTCCATGCACTCAATCAATCTGCTTAGCCTTTTCCCAACTATGTTGGGGTCGGCTTCCAGTCTAACCGGATACAGCTGAATACCAGTATTTCACATGGAGCGACTGCCTATCTGACCTTCACAAACCAGTTACTGGGTAATACAATACCCCTTGGTAAGACTGGTTGTCAGACATTCGGGCTTCTGACGACCCGTAACGACTGTCAAAGATCCACGAATGACAGCCGGTACCAACGGCTTAACGTGCTTTCCGAGGCACGGAGGAATCTCGGTATGAAAAGATGGTCACCCATCCACAGACCAACCCCGGCAAGCATAGCTTAACCTGATGGATCGACCCGTGCGGCTGTTATTACTTAGCCACGAGCTCCTCATGTCATGTAAGTCCTTCATGCACTAAAATAAATAAATAAATATACACTACAAACAGTGGCGGGCCGAGCACGGAGCCCTGCGGAACACAGAAAACTACGTTTTCCTCATTACTGTACGAGTTGCCTGTTTTAACCTGTTATTTCCTACCCCGGAGATAACTGTTAAAAAGAGAAAGAGCCTTGCCTCTAATCCCTATAGCCTTCACGTCTCTGCACAAGGATGGGAACAGATACGGTGTCAAATGCTTTTTTCAAGTCTAGAAACACCCCGTAACGTATTTATATCCCTTGTCTACCTTATCTGTAATTTCCGACGTTAACGCTATAACCGCGTCCTGAGTTGAACTCCCCTGTCTAAAACTATATTGTGAGTTGGCAAGGATGTTATATTAAATTTGACCACACCTTTCTGATACACCCTGTATACCCTCCATACCATTAGCATTCCTACGTCCATATGAATAGAGCATAAAATTCCACTTACGGTAGCTGCTGTTAGCTCGCTAAGCTGGTAGAAGTGGTACTCTTGCTCATCAGTTTGGCGACCATCTCCTGCACGCGTTTCATTTCCTCTAGTTGTGTCGTCAGCTGGTAGAGGCGATTCTCTCTCTCTAGGACTGTCTTCTCTAGCTGTTTTATTGTCTGTATGAGAAAAATTATATTAATATAATGTGTAATATCACGTCTGAGTAGGAAAGGGATCCTTTAACTCACACTACATATAAATACATAATGTTATTAAGCAGTGATAGGATATTAGGACGCATATGTACCTTCGGTTGAGGAGTTGGCTATTATGGAATGCACTTTTGTATCTATAAAATCACGGGATTCCGGGATCGATATATTTAGAGTTGTGATTATAGAATGCTAGCTAATGTTGTAAAGTCGTTTGTCAAACTGCATATTTGCATCAGGGGTTAAAAATTTATTTCAAGTAAACAAACATAGAAATAGTTATGTGATCCCGGTATTTTTTAAATAAATAATCCCACATATTTAAAAAGTCGTTTCCATACCATGTATCCGATTAGGTAGTTGTCCATAATTTCTTAGACAATAATTAACTTTAAGTAAATATGCATCCGATTATCGAATCTCTGGTTATAAGAAAATACACTTCAGTCAAATGGGCATTCTGTGTGCGAGTCGATGACGCCAAGGTAAATAGCATTAACAGTTAATAAAATCGGCCTAATATTTTCTGATTTCGAAAAAAGTATTAGACACCAATCCAAAGTAAAGTGAAGCTGCTTGGCTATGATTGTAACTAATTTCTGATATCTGTAAACCTACCACCTTATGTTTCAGTGATTAAACTAACAGTGTCATTTCGCCATGAGATTAGATCACTTTTTAGTTCATTAACAAATCGGAGACTAGATCAGCACCCTAATTGCGTAACACATTATCGATCGGAATCTGAATCATTTTGAAGCAAATTGCTAATCTATTGCTTCATAAGTTCGAAAATTTTGTCTGCTCCACACCGTAAATAACGCAATGAATTTTGTTGAACTGTGTAAATGAAACAGTGTCCGATTGATAATGTGTTACGCACTTAGGGTACAGGGGACTATTTAATGAAACTGAGACGCGACATTCCGATAATTTGATAATTTTGTAAACAGGTGCGGATCTAGGTTTTCACTCAAGAAGGGCAAACGTTTCTCTCTAAGAGGACGAGGGGAAAAACCTTCCACACCTATTTTCTGTAAACTGAGCAATGTTTTTCGTTTAGTAATAAATACAAAGTAAAACTATGTTCATGCCTAATTTAGAGTTTTTGAATCAGTCGCCCGTCCATCTATGTAAGTTTCTTTCATAGTATTCTACTTATTTAATAGCGCCTGTGATGTTGTAAAAACCAGTCATTTGTTTTGTCAAACACTTCACATTGTCAGTTATATTAAATAGGACCCACGTTTACAGAAACCGGGAACCTAACTAATATTATAAAAGCGAAAGTGAGTTTGTTTGTTACGCTTTCACGCTAAAACGGCTGAACGGATTTGAATGAAAGCACATAGGTAGACCATGATCTGGATTAGGAGATAGGATACTTTTTATCCGGGTAGTATGTTGACGTGGAATAATTTCAGTTAATAACTAATAAGTGAAGTAATCACCGTATCTCTCTGCTCGATCTCCCTCCGTAGCGCGGCATCGTTACTCGTTGCCTCCTCTAGCTTCTTGTCTCGTTGTTTGACTCGCTCTTCAAACTTTATGAGTACGCCCGCCAACTCACTGTTTTTACTGGTCTGTAAATAAGAGTAAATACCATAAAAAAATCATTTTCATATACTGTTGTTATAGAAAATAAGATAGAAACAACCGGTAAAGGGAATAGAGGTAAGTAAAGAAAAAATCTCGCAAAACGGAACAGAAATCTCAAAGTCGAAAAAAGAAGCGTCGGATTAATATCCAATTATTTTCAAGTCAAAATAAAAACCATCGAATACAGCTACTCAATTTTGTAGTAGGTTGAAAACACTCCATTCTCAATCTGCCTCAATCTGCCTAGCCTTTTCCCAACTATGTTGGCGTCGGCTTCCAGTCTAACCGGATGCAAGTATTTTACATGGAGCGACTGCCTATCTGACCTCCACAACCCAGTTAATGGGTAATACGATACCCCTTAGTAAGACTGGTTGTCAGACTCAGGGCTTCTGACTACCCGTAACGACTGCCAAAGATCCACGAATGACAGCCGGGACCAACGGCTTAACGTGCTTTCCGAGGCACGGAAGAGTCTCGGTATGTACAGATGGTCACCCATCTACGGACCAACCCCGGCAAGCGTAGCTTAACCTGATGGATCGACCCTTGCAGCTGTTATTATTAAGCCACAAGCTCCATCCTATGAATGACAAAATGATTTTTTAAAGATAACTCGCCTGTTGTTCTAATTTTTTCTGTATCGCTCTATTCTCAGCTTCTGCCGCTTTCAGACGTTCCTCGAATTCTCTGTCTCGAACTTTCATTTCACTTTCAAGACTCTGAAATGTAAAACAAACAATGTTATAAGTATCTCCTAAATGTAATATTATAGCAAGAAGGCGGCGAATACGATGATACTCTTGGTATCAGGAACAGATAAATAAAATGAAAACATTAAGTATTAGTAATATTTTCCTACGAAGAGTAAAAATAGAGGTAAACATACAATTTAAAAAACAAAATTGCTGTCGAAAATATTGCAAAATTTGCAATTTTAATCGTGAGAGGAGGAAAATAGAACGAAAACACGAAAATCAACTTTTTTTTAATACATACAGCCATTTGTGCGCGCATTTCTTTGTGTAGATTTTCTTTCTGATTCTCTTTATCTATTTTCTCAGCGGCTAACTTCGCTCGGAAACCTCGTAGCGTGGTTTCCGCATCTTCTAGTTGTTTATGGAGGTCCTCTATAGTTTTCTTGTGTCTAAAAATAAAATAACCATTATATTCATGATTTTACAAATATTTTTTTGCATAATTTGTTATAATAATTCATAAAATATAATATAAAACTACAAAAAGTTATTGCATCGACCGGGAATCGAACCCGGGCCGCCCGCGTGGCAGGCGAGCATTCTACCACTGAACCATCGATGCTTATACACATATATTTCAATTTACCGTTCTATTTCGACTTAGGGTAAGGGTATTTTAACAGTAAACAAGCAATATTGCAGTCATTCGCCTATTACGTAATATCGTAAATCACGCGATTATAGGTATTCGTGTTCGTGATGTTAACATCATAATAATTATGTACGCTCGGATGTGATAATGCTAATAACAGTTGATTCATGCATGCCTTTCAATATTATTGCTTCAATAATAATTAGAGAATGAGCATGTTCTAAGCTCATTTTTACAAAATGTGGTTGCTTTTAAGGGCCCTACACATTTACAGTCCGCTAGAGTCCGCCGGCAGGCGGTCCACTCATACAAAATGGTTCGACAGTTTTTATAAGTGGACCGCTTGCGTACTGTATCATGCGTGGGGGCCCTTTATACAGAGTCAAATTAAATTAGCTAGCGAAACTCCGCAAACGTGATGGGTATCTAATTATTATCGATATCTAAACACTACAAAATAAAAATAAAAAAGATTTGATTTTTTTTTTGTGTCAATGACCGCTGGTATTGTTGTTATTTGACGTGTGAGTATTTCATCGTGTTGGGATATCACCCACCCATCACGTCTGTGTAGTTTACACCAAACAAAAACAGATTTTTAAACTGACTATACTACCGGCGCGGTTGAAAACTGAAAAATAAATCATCAAATTAATTTCTTTTTGTTTTATTATGTTTAGAATTCGATACCATCACGTCTGCGGAGTTTCGCTAGCTAATTTAATTTGACCTTATAGATTCCCACATGACTGCTTTTTAGCCGCATGTATAACCCTGGTTATTTTTGGCCTTGAATACATACGATATTATGTGATATAAATCGTAATAAAAATCAATTGCCGTACATTAGTGTCGCAAAAACTCGAAAATGGCTCGACCGATTTGATTTCTTCTTTTTTTTCATTTCGTTCGTCTCATTACTGGGGTGGTTGAGGAAAAAAGAAAATTAGGAAAAGACCCAAAAGAACAGCCGAATAATCAAAATTGTAATTTTTACAGGATAATTTCTGACGGTTCGGCTAGTATGATAATAAATCTTAAAAGATATTGGATTATTTAATGTTGTTATTTAACGTTAAATAATCAAAAGAGCCTTTGCCCAGCAGTGTAATAAGACTAATTAAGTGTTTACCTTTCATTTTGCATCTGTGTGGTGTAAAGAACATCTTGTTGAGATGAATTAGTAGCTTGTAGCATCGCAAGCGCGTGTTGTAGTGATGCCATGTGCTCGCTGGCTCCCTGGAAACATTATTTTTTAAACTAATAATACTACTTTTAATGCCAGTTGTAACCTTTTGCACATAATATAATTAATACATTCTTATTTAACTTCAGTGACTATTAGAGTGGCCTATGTCCAGCTGCAAGTGAAGTCTGGCTGTGAATGATGTTGACTTTTCAATAGTAACTATATGTCCACATCACTTCATCTGCCTAGCCTCTTTTCAAGGGTCGGCTTCTGTCTAACCGGATGCAGCTAAATACCAGTATTTTACATGGAGCTACTGCGTATCTGACTTCCACAACCCAGTTACTGGGTAATACGATACCCCTTGTGACTTATCGTCAGACTCTTCTAGGCTTCTGACGTAGATCACGAATGACAGCCGGGACCAACGGCTTAACGTGCTTTTCAAAGCAGTGAGAAGTCTTGGTATGTAAAGATGGTCACCCACCCACGGACCAACCGCGGCAAGCGTAGTTTAACCTGATCGATCGACCCTAGCGCCTGTTCTGACTTAGCCACAACTAATGCTACATCCAAGTGGTATAATAATTATTTTATAGCGATTAATATCTTTCTATTACAAATCGCCCTGCAATTTTTCTTCTGGAAATATACTTTTTTTATAATATCCTCATTTTTAATTTAAGTACACATTTGTTTACCTGTAAGGCTACCGAGTGTGAGTGTAGCCTCTGTTCTAAACACGTCATCTTGTAACCGTATAACTCCATCACGCTTGAGGTCGCGATGTCTGATATCTGAAATTAAGTCGAAAGCGCCAGGGTAGCCAGAAAATTCTAATTTTCATACTTTTTTTGCAATTTGCAAGTCAGTATTACGTTGTATGTTGATTAAAATATGATTCGCGACCGTAACATATATGTATTTACATAATTATAATCATTAGAATCAGTAATACAACTCCTTATGTTAGTATAATCCTAAATGTCAAGATTTCATGAAACAGCCATTCAATAGGATTACCTGGTCTTATAGAGATATATTGATGACTGGTCGCGAATCATTATGTTGATTAACATACAACATAATACTGCCTTGCAAATTGCAAAAAACGTAAGAAAATTATTTTGTATCAAATTCAAGTTCTAAGGAAGAAACTGTCAAATTAGTTCCGCGTAGATGGCGCTGTTTGTTACTTTCATTCAGCTGCCAATGGAGTTCCTTGCTGAAAACTTTTCCGCGAGATGGCGCTAAGTGTTTTTTCTTGTCACTGACGTGTAAATCTATGGGCTTGCCCTAACTACAAAATTAGCGTGCATACCTACAAAAATTGGACACCCAACATGGCCGCCTTTCGTAGGTTTTTAACTGCGGGTGCCACCAATCATCTACCACAAAACTCAGCACTCAACATGGCGACCGGTCACGCATAGACACGATTTTGACGTCACACAAGTGTTTTCAAATTTAGTCCTTAACAAACATTTAGATGTCTCTCTTTTCATACGCAGCTCTTGATTAGTTAAAAAGAAACAAAACGCTTTTTGACATGTCAGCGTCGATATGACAGATATTTGTATATCTTTCTTCCTTTAATAGAACATGCCATCTCCATGTTATTCTATCATCTCAATGTTTCTTGTCGCCGATGACCAATCGGTTTTGTCTTCAAGATGACTTTGACAAGTGACAAACACACAGCGCTCTCTTGCGGCGAAGCTTCCGGGAAACAACCCCATTGTAGTTATACATAATGCACAAATTGTTGCCCTGTCTATTTATAATTCAACGGTCCATGAAACAAGTCAACTAATTATTCAAGAAGAAATATAGAACGTGATTGTGATCACCTTTATTTCTTCCATCCGTAAGCATCCTATCCCAGCTTTCACGCTAAAATGGTTTAACGGATTGGGATGAAAGAGGTTTGAAGATTTTTGTACAGAACCTGGAATACCTAGACTACCTACCGTCCGCCATTGACGGCCAGTGATGAAACAAGTGTCAATCGATAGAGTATGTGATTTCAAACAAAAATATTCAGTGATCAATCTAGTAAGTGATACTTTGAGATATTTGAGTTCAAAAGCGTAGAAAAATGAAGCCATTCAATTATTTTACAATTTTTAACTCAAATATCTCAAAGTATATCACTTACGAGATTCATCCTAACATCACGCCTGCATTATCAAGAGCTAGGCAGCGATGTACGGACACCCACTTTTCGCCAAGTATGTATAAGTCTTTGCTATACAATGGTGCCAATTCTCTTGTTCAATAACTAAACTAAAATTAGAGAATCGCTATCTTTTACTAACAGCCAGCGTGAGAAAAGGACTGTAGGAGGCTATAGCTATGAAGTAGTTAGAGATATCAAACTAGTTTACGCTTCATCGTGTTTTAGTCGACATGTTTTTACGTGTCGTCGAAATTTGTATGGAAATTTGAGAGTTCTAATTTACGTCCGTCACTTTCTTATTTTATTACAGAGAGAGAGTTAGCAATAGCCTAAATTAAGTGTAGTTTGTGCATAACAGAATCCGCACCAATGTGTAACCAAATTAATGCACATTGTGAAACTAGTTAGTTCAGGGATCGTTTACTGAATCGATTTCGACATGAGCGACATGAGCGACAGGCCAGTTGGCGTGGTTGGTTAAGATACCACCTATCACGCCGCAGGTCGTGGGTTCGATTCCCATCCAGGACAAACATTTGTGTGCATGAACATGTCTGTTTGTCTTGAGTCTGGGTGTAATTATCTATATAAGTATGTATTTACAAAAAAAAAAAAGTAGTATATGTAGTATATCAGTTATCTGGTTTCCATAGTACAAGCTCTGCTTAGTTTGGGACCAGATGACCGTGTGTGAAAATGTCCCAGGATATTATTATTATGTCCTTTATTCATTTTAAAAACTTATTAAATACATTTTTAAATATTTTTTATAAAAAACTCACCCGGACGGTGACATGCCCGACACACGTCCACCGTCCCGTCCCTCATAATATGTTTCCGGTAGTTATTCGTTAAGATAACTTCGTCCATAATTGCACAGACGAAACCTTCAGTTTCCCCGAAAAGGTCACCAAAACGTAGCCAGGATACGGACGCTAAGAAATTTACACCGGGCTCATGAAGAGCCCGATAGAAGCGCCCGTGAAGTTCCTTGCTTTGCCATATCCCCTTGCGGTCATCGGTAGTAAGTACTACAGGTTTGCGCCAGTTCTCTTTAGCCATGGAGAGCGGGGTGAGCCCCTTGTCTACTGCGACCACATCACGGTACATACCCACTTCGGCTTTTAAAGAATATTCCCTGAGGCTGCACATTTCGCGGTTGTGTAGGGTCTTCGCATTTAAAAAGCCTCGACCCCCGCACTTCCGCGGAATGTACAGTCTCATTACCGATGATCGTGGGTGATGCATCCGGTTTGCGGTCAGCAGTGTACGGACCCTCCTATCCAGGGCGTCGAGTTCGGTCTGAATCCATTTGAGTATGCCGAAAGAGTACATCAAGACCGGCATGACCCAACCGTTGAAGGCGCGCACCTTGTTTCCACCTGAAAGAAGACTACCTAATACCTTCTTCAGGCGGCCAAAGAAGCGCTCCTTCAACGATTGTTTCATGTCAGCAACGTTGATACCTAACGCTTCCGACATACCCAAATACTTATAGCTTTCCGATGAAGAGAGGGATCTAAGGTTTATGGAATCCGAGAGTTGAATTCCCTCGGATTCCATAATCTCCCCTCGCTTTACATGCATGACTGCACACTTGTCCACACCAAATTCCATACTGATAGCGCTACTGAAAGTTTCAGTTACCTTCAGTAGCTCCATCAGTCGCAATTTGTTGGGGGCAAAGAGTTTCAAGTCATCCATGTAGAGGAGGTGAGATATGACCTGACCGCCTCTCCTCAACCGATAGCCTAGACCTGAATCCTCTAGCAGTGTACTTAGAGGATTCAGGGCTAAGCAGAACCAGAGTTTACTCAAACTGTCGCCCTGAAATATTCCCCGTTTAATCCATACAGGCTCATCATTCCCCTGGATCTGTCGACACCCAGGATAGCGAAGGACTGTCCTCCATTGCCCCATACACGACTCAAGGAAGGTGCGTAGAGTTGCATCTATCTTGTACAACTCCAGTACCCTCATTAGCCATGTATGTGGCACCGAGTCGTAGGCCTTCTTATAATCTATCCAGCATGTCGACAGATCCTTGCGGGATCGACGAACCTGTTGGCTTATGGCCATGTCGATGAGGAGTAGCTCCTTAGTACCACGGGACCCGTTCCTACATCCATTTTGAGAGGCAGACATAATCAAGTTACTCTCAATGTGAGTATTAATTTTCGTAATAATAATAATAAGTATTGTCCTCATCTCTGGCTTGCCTTAACTGGCCGGCTGGAGTGAACACTGACGAGGAACAGAGCTCCCACCTCTTTCTTGCCTTTATTGGCCGGCTTGAGTGGAGATTCGAAAGAGCCAACGTGCTCGGAGGAAGGAAGTATTCCAGTAAGGTGCTGGTAGGGATCTTGACCGTACTTCCGGAATTGTCCTGATAGCCGTGAGATACCTCTCCACTCCTCAAGCATCTCAGGAAGTGTTGCCCCCTTGTCGCTACGTCACTATGTGCTAGCGGCCGTTTCCGGGGGCCCATTACTGAGTGTGCAAGTCACCCCTTGCCATTTTATCCGTGTATAATATATAACATTGGCCAGGCAGGGGACATAGTTCTTCCATAGTTCAAGTTACCCAATCCACTTTAGCCACCCAAACCCATAGCCCAATATGCTTTGTTTCCACGTACAACAATAGTCCTGTACCAACCGGGGGTTGTCCTTGGGTGCACTTGCATTGTGCATACAGGGATAATCGTCGGTTGGTGCCTCCTCATCATTTAAAATTATCTAAGGGGCCTCTGCGAGTTGGTTTCGGCTCCTCGTACGCCTTCCAAAGGTCCGGGACCCCAGGGTCCCGAAAAAAAAAAAAAGTATTAATAATAATAATAATTAATATAATTTATATTATTATTATTATTATTTCATTCATTTTTAATATAGGTATTTGTTTAGCCCAATAACAATTTTTAAAAAAACTTAAATTACAGTCCCACTTTTGTTGTACAGTTAAAACAAACCAAAATGGACGAAGTAGCTACTACGCTCGACCCTTATAATAATATCCTGGGACATTATTCACACACGCTCATCTGATCCCAAACTAAGCAGAGCGTGTACTATGGAAACCAGATAACTGATATACTACATACACTACTTTTTTTTTGTAAATACTTACTTATATAGATAATTACACCCAGACTCAGAACAAACAGACATGTTCATGCACACAAATGTTCGTCCTGGATTGGAATCGAACCCACGACCTGCGGCATGATAGGTGATATCTTAACCAACCACGCCAACTGGCCTGTCAACGTTATACGTGGGCGACTGTATGCGTGCGCGACTGTGTGCGTGCGTAGATTTGTAATGTGACCACAATTTACTCCCACATTCAGTATAACTAATTTAATAAATTAACAACCTTTTATACATAATAGTAAAAATTCAGTGTATTTATTATGATTACAACATAACATTCTGACTGGGGTGTTTGGCGGTGTGCGTTAATTCCAGGAAAAGTTGTAAATTACCTTCCCGTCCCTCAGTTTGTGAGTGAGCGTGGCTACAAGCATGTCCACAGCGTGCTCCTGCGCCGGCGCCAGGCGGGCGGCGCACCACGCACCCTCGGAGCACGCGCCCGGAGCGGTGCCCGGCGCGGACAGCGAGACGTCCGAGCTCGACTCTGATATGCCTTGCAGGGATTCGCCGAATACCTGTAGTACGTCATTCTAGTATGTAGTAAAAATCATGCATTAAAATTATAGAGAAGCAAATTTTAGGAAAATACAACAACCTGGGAGCAGTGGTGGCCAAGTGGCAACGGCCGCGACTTACGTGTTGTAGGTCGTTTGTTCGAACCCAGGCTGGCGCTTTACTTTGTGTAAAGAATTTCATCACCACTGCTCTCAAAACGGTTTTTATTTTTTATTTGAGATGGGTTTGCTCAAAGTCTACGATGAAGTGAGTTTCTCCAGAAAAAACTTGTTCACTCTAACTTTGAAGAGATTCGGGTTGTATGCGTTCGGGAACACAGACGCAGGTAGTGAGTTCCACTCTTTTGCCGTGCGCGTTATGAAGGATGTTTGGAAGCACTAGGTATGGATGGTAGCTTGCAATGCGTCTAGATGTTCGATGGTAGAGGGGGCCGGTGGAATGAGGTTGTGGAGTTCCTGAGCACACTCACCGAAGTACAGTCTATAGAACACCGACAAGCAGGCAACCTTGCGGCGATGAGCCAAGCTGTGAAGCTTGGCATGCACCAGTTTTACGTCGCCAAGGAGCCTCTTAGCTCTGCGTTCCAGTGAGTCAAGCGCAGCAAGTTGGTATTTAGCTGAGTCATCCTAAAGAAGGCTGCAATACTCCATGCAGGATCGGACTTGCGCTTTATAAAGGGTCAAAAGCTGTCCAGGCGTAAAGTATCGCTTCGCTCTGTTTAGGATGCCCAGTTTTTTGGCCGCAGTTTGGCCTTTGTGCTAGATGGTAGCGCCGAAGCTCCATGCCCAGGAGCTCGAGCCAATCTGTTACTGGAACAGATGTACCCCGAAAAGAAGTTTGGTCGAAACGCGGTGTCTCAAAACGGTGAAGGAAACATCGTGAGGAAACCGGCATGTCCTAGAAACAAACATTCGCACACATGTGACATCTACCAACCCGCACTGGGCCGCGTGATAGATTATTGCCTACTCCCTCTCACAGAGAGAAGACCTGAGTCCCCAGCAATGGGAACATTATAACCTGATTATGCTACAACCTACTGAAAAAACATAGATAACGGAAAGTTTGGTGGCGATTCTCAAAATAATACCTACAGTCACCACTGGGAGTCAAATCTGTCAGTTTTCAGGCATCATGCATTACCCTAGACACTAGTACTATTATTTGCTCTATGCCTAGACGACCCTCACCTGCTACCTAAATTATTAACAATTTGTCATGTATTTGGACCTAGTTATGCAAAAAGCAGCCTTAAAGCACTTTTCCAAAAATGACTTATAAATACAGTCAAACTAATTTCGACATACAAGATTTTTTGCAAAAAGAACCATGTCGATATTTTTATCACGGAAAGAAAGAACAGTTTATTTGTAAGAATATAGTACAATAAGGTGTTACGATTGTCATGGTCTCATACATTTTACCATTTCTGGTGTACAAATATTTTCTTATAGCTAAAAAACAATATTTTGTCATTCTTTGTCAGTCAGGAACTCGTTTGTTGAGTGATAGCATTTACTCAGTAATAAATAAAAAAGCTTGCTCTTAAACGGGCATTTTAAGCCAATTGGTAATTTATTATAAATTCGAATAGCCATACTGCATGAATTTAGACTAACCGTTTTGGTGCGTTGGTATGGGATATGTAATTTATCAGGAAATCTACTAATTCTATTAGTAGATTTCGGAGATATGAGCCGTCAAATGCATGTCCATACATCCATAATGCAACCATCAACATAAAAATGCTTATAACTCTGTACTTCCGACATGGCTGCTTTCTGCATAACATGGTCCATTTGTGTGATGCCCTTTTTCAAGGCACATGGAAGAAACATACTATCGACAAAACGGACGCCTTTACACCTTAAAGTTGATTTTTGCGTACACTCTTTTGTTTTACTTTGTCATAAGTACAGTCGCAGCTTGCAAGCAACATTGTTTCAAAATTGGAAAGGCGTAGCTTTTGTCGATCGTACCATGAAACAACTATGTTGGGGTCGACTTCCAGTCTAACCGGATGTAGCTGAATACCAGTACTTTACTTGGAGCGACTGCCTATCTGACCTCCACAACGCAGTAACTGGGTAACACAATACCCCTAGGTAAGACTAGTTGTCAAAGATACACAAAAGACAGCCGGGATTAACGGCTCAACGTGCTTTCCGAGGCACGGAGGGGTCTCGGTATTATTTAGCCACGTTGCCCCCCCCCCCTTCCCCCCCTCTCAAACCATGAAACAACAATTGATACTAAATATAGTTTACCTGATTCATCTGGTCAGAAGGGAAGTAATGATGCTTGACTAGCTGCAGTATCTGCCGTCGCCGAGGTCCGTTAGAGCTTGTAAGACCAACGCACAGGAGCTTCCTCACCTGCAAATCATTATGATTGGTTCTCATTAAATCTGTTTCATACTTACTTGGAATAAACGGATTTTTTTTAACTGAACAGACAGCTGTGATGCTGGGGAGTTTGTTGCGCCACTTCTTCTCCCCAGCTAAAGAACTAGGAAGTGGTGAAGGGCGGGCGTTTTGGGGTGCTGTCTTATGTAATTTTGACGTTCAAAAAGTGCTGATTCTCAGCCTAGTTTGAATAAATGACTTTTGATTTTGATTTTGGATTATTCCGATCTGTCACCCTGCTTTGTCCCCTTAGAGAGACAGATCGGAAAAAAAAATGATCTGTCTCCCTGTCAGCAACGAGGGGACAGTTCGAACTTTATTCACTCCTATCTGGGATAGATAGGAGTGAATAAATGTGCTAACAGGGGGATAGATCAAACTTTTTTTCCGATCTGCCCCTCTAAGGCATAGGTTCCCAAACTTTTATGGACTACCGCCCCCTTTACAAGAAAAAAAATCCAACGCCCCCTTTACATAATAGTTAATTATACCAATTTTATATGTCTGTCTATTATCTATTAATAATCACAAATTAAAAATTAATTCTCTCTGTCTCTCTGTAATCGTGCCACACGAAAAGATCCAGCGCCCACATGGGGGCGTTATCGCCCACTTTGGGAAAGGCTAAAAAGAGTCTAAGGGGACAAAGCAGGGTGACAGATCGGAATAATCCGACAATATGCACTCGATTTTCGCGGTAGACCTTGTGGCATAACTCAGGTGGTAGGTAGAGCTTTTTCAGGTTCATCCACGGAAGGCGCGGCGTTCACTTACCATCATTGTATACGCTTGTTTGCCGCCGAACAAAATGAAAACCGGCTAAGTGCGTTTTTTTTTTTATATATTCTTATTGCAATCTATCATTTTTGCAGATATTCAGCAATATAAATCAAAAAGAAAACAGCTAAAACAGAGGAAAAAGAAAGTATAACTCCGAAATCAGAAACTAAAAAGAATGTTCCAGAAACAAAAAAGAATCAGCCCGGTAAGTTTGTATGGAAGCTGTCCAGTGACTGCTCAGTTTATTCTTATTGCCTTTAAATAAGGTCTTTCTCTTTAGTCTTCTAGCGACTATTTGGGTGTTCATCAGGTTTACTGCTAGAATGTTTGGATGATTCTTGATTTGCTCATTGTTCGCTTTTGTCCTTTCTGAGATTACAGTTATACAGGTTCCGTAGTTGGGATGAATTATTACGCATGCACAGAATTGAATTTATCAACTATAAAATGACCCTAACTCTAAAAACTTGTGTCGTATTCTAGTGACCTGATGATGTGCTAGCATGCGAGCTAGGGCAGCCTCCCAGGGTCTGTCGAGAGGTGCCAGTGTTAGTGCAGTGCGGCATCCTACTACCACGGCTTGTTGGGATGCTTCAGCGCCTACTACGCCGTTCTGTAAAAAACAATCGTTATATTATGAAATAAGGAAGTGTGCCAACTATAGTACATTCTCGTTAAGAATGCAGTGAGTCATCATTGTCCGTCGGCCTAGCCCCGCCCCCTAACCAATCAAATCTTTTCAAATTACAAAGTCAAGTTCACAATGACAGTTGAAGGCATTGCTTCGAACGCAACGGTTGTGTTTTGTTATAAATACTAACTACTATTGTCTATTCAGATAATATGTATCAAACTTATGTCATAGACTTCTAACGAAAGATGGGATGCTTTCAGTACTCGTCAGTCACGCGGCGTTACCAAACTGTAGGGAAATAGCATGATTTGAAAGCGTCTGGAGTGGGAGTTACGTTTCAATATAAAGTACTTTTTTTTGTTTCGATGCCCTAGCAAAGCCTAGTTATTAGCTATGAGCTGTATTAAAGCCAGTCTTATACTTAACGTTGTTCTATAAAATTAAAATTTAACTAAAGTTACCTGTGATGTATATTCTAGTACGCTATACAATGTATCTTCGAAGGCATCCGGTGTAACTTCTTGCAACACTCGTTCCTGCGTTTCAACTGACTCACATAGAGCACCAACTACTTGCAACTGTGAAGAAAACAAATACATTATCAAACGTTTTGTCAGGGAAGTTATTTAAATAACTGATGAAAACTGTTGTTTTTAGGGTTCTGTCTTGTACGATTACCACAGCAATGTCTAAAAGACGTTTCAACACCAAATGGTGCAAAATTACATCTATACGAGGTGTACTTAAATAACGCACATCATCTTAAGAAGTCATTGTACTCATCATTATGAACAACTTTTACTATGGGGAATAACAGTTTATGAATTTCTATGACTTATTTTTTTACAAATTGGAGTCAAATGAATTAGAGATAACAGCTTACCCATTGCCACCCAAGCTGGGTTGCAATGGGTAAGCTGTTATCTGCTGTTATCACTGATATCAAATGAATTAGAGATGACAGCTTACCCATTACAAACCAGCTTTTCTGGCTCCAATGAAGGGGGACGAGTAGTCCGGGCAATCTATCGCTTATCACTGTTATCAAATGAATTAGAGATAACAGCTTACCCATTATAACCCAGCTTTTCCAGGCTCCAATGAGGGGGGGACGAGTAGTCCGGGCAATCCATCGCTTTTCACTGATATCAAATGAATTGAGAGATGACAGCTTACCCATTACAAACCAGCTTTTCTGGCTCCAATAAAGTGGGGACGAGTAGTCCGGGTAATCTATCGCTTATCACTGATATCCAATGAATTAGAGATGACAGGTTACCCATTGCAACCCAGCTTTTCCTGGCTCCAATAAAGGGGGGACGAGTAGTCCGGGCAACCCATCGCTTATCACTGATGTCAAATTAATTAGAGATAACAGCTTACCCATGGCAACCCAGCTTTTCCTGGCTCAAATGAAGGGGGGATGAGTAGTCCGGGCAATCCACCGCTTAACACTAATATCAAATGAATTAGAGATGACAGCTTACCCATTGCAACCCAGCTTTTCCTGGCTCCAATGAAGGGGGGACGAGTAGTCCGGGTAATCCATCGCTTATCACTGATATCAAATCTTGAGGTAAACGGCCTTCATCTGGAATACATAGCGTTTTTTTTTTTAAGAATTTTGTTTTTTAGTGGTCTATAGCCCTTTAATTACGTACAATAAAGCCATGGCCTACTAAATGACATATTTTAGTAAGTACAGCAACCAACATTGCAAAACAAAAATAATATGTATAACAAACAGATGCTGGGGAGTTTTCTGCGTAACTACTTCCCAGCTAAAACACTAGGTCTCATTTTTGACAGCCGAAAAGTTCTGATTCTCAATAAATAAACGATTTTTGACTTTAAATTACTCATATAGTCTTGCATTACGAATATTGCCTAGTTGAGTACTTCAAATCAATCAGTCTAGCCTTTTCCCAACTATGTTGGGGTCAGCTTCCAGTCTAACCGGATGCAGCTGAATTGAGTATTTAACATGGAGCGATTGCCTATCTGACTTCCACAACCCAGTTACTGGGTTATAATACAATACCACTTGGTAAGAATGGTTGTCAGACTTTCGGGCTTCTGACGACCCGTAACGACTGTCAAAGATTCTCGAATGACAGCCGGGATCAACGGCTTAACGTGCTTTCCGAAGCACGGAGAAGTCTCGGCACTCACGGACCAACCCCGGCAAGCGTAGCTTAACCTAATGGATCGACCCGTGCGGCTGTTATTACTTAGCCACGAGCTCCTCTTATTCATACCATAATGTAATATATCGACCAAATCGTATCGTCTTTACTAAGAAATATTGAAAGTCGAGTTCGCCATTGTGCATCAATGACAAAATAAATAATTTGTTACCTCTATATTGTAATACAATAGCAGCGAATAGTTCTAGCGACTCCGGCAGACATATGTGACTGGCTTTCATACACAGGCAGACTAAAGCGCTGTGGTGACATCTCAGGGAGTATAGATCTGGAAATGCAGAATTTAGCACTGATAAATTATTCACACAAGCTTATTGGGACTGTGAGTGTGAAAAATCTGATTCTCTGATCAATAATCTTATCTACAAGATTGACTATGATTCATTTGTATACGATTAATGTTGATAGCTGATCATTGGCCCATTATACTTACAGGGTGTAAGGGACAGCCCTCCGCAGACTGATGGCGTGAATTCAGTACATCATACTAAGATGACCGGTACATGAAATATTTCAGGTACTTTATGGGAATCCAATAAACCTTATTTGTTTGAGTTTTTGTGCACAAATCGGAGCGTCTGTTACTGGTTGGGAAGGGTAGGTAATAGATATGCGAGTTCGATGAACTCTGTAGCCAGACAGAAAGTGAACAGCTGATTTCATGCATCGTTCGTTAGAGTATTTCAACATCCATTGCAGATTTTTTTTTTATTTTAGCTGTTTTATTTATATGAGTGTTATATACAGTGAATGTTATTTTACACTGAAATCAAGGAATAGTAACTGAAAAAACTATAAAAAAGACGATGAAAATTTTCCTGAGATTTTCTGGTGGAATATGATTCTAAATAAGGAGCTGAATGCACCCTGTTAGTTTGCGGAGGGCTGTCCCTTAGACCCTGCATATGCTGCGACGAATCTGCGATACGCACTAGTCGGAAGTGGGGTACTACTTGCCAAACTATCATAGCGCAGTTTGGTATACTACTCAGTCAATCTCACTTTACCCAAGATTATTTTAGGAGTAAAAATTTGGCAAGTAATTAATAAGCAAAATACATTGAATCCACATCTGTCGCATGTTGGAGCAGCAAAACGGAAAACCACAAATCAGTGGATCCCAAATAGCAGGAAATGAGTACCAGGCAGGCCGAGAAAGAAATGGTGGGATGTGCTGGGCTCCATAAAGAATTGGCCCGCAATTGTAGTACTTAGACCGGGAAAAGTAGAAAGGGGAAAGGGAGGCCTTTTCCCTGCAATGGGACAACGCAGGCTTATAATAATAATTTAATACATACCCAAGCTGACCAGAACTGTGAGGAACTTGAGCACATTACAAAGACAATTTGTTGCGTTCTCCGGTTCACCCATATCGTCGGGCGCTGCGTCACAAAGCGCCCTTACATCCTGGAAATAGCATCCAGTACAATAAAAACGAGCAAGCCTTACACTAGTCGCATATGATGTGTAACATGTGACATCTGTTTGGTACCATCTGACGGCCAACAGTAGCACTGCACGCGCTCATTGGTCAAATCAAATAGCGCGCACTTCCCCGGCTTCCTGTTACACACTTCCGTTCCTTTTCACGAAATCACTCCCACAGATTACAGGAAAGCAAGAGGAAAGATGTTACACATTAAAACATTTTTTAACTAGGATTTAGTTTAGAAAGTTCAGTCTATTCATTGTATTTATACAAGACCAAGATTTTAACACTCCACACACCTGTATGAAAAAATATGTATCTAGTATACAGGGTCAAGTTAAATTAGCTAGCGAAACTCTGCCGACACGATATCTAAATACATTAAAATTAAAAAGATTTGATTTTTTTTGGGATCAACAACCCCTGTGTTGTAACTTGAAGTATAAGTAGATCAAGTCTGTTTTCTTTTGTTTTATCGTGTTTAAATATCGATACACATCTGTGAAGTTTACACAAAAAATAATATTTTTAAATGATATTTCAACTGACTACACCAACTGCAGTCAATTGATCCCACAAAAAAATCAAATAAATTTATTTCTTTTTTGTTTTTATCATGTTTAGATATCAATAATACCCATGACATCTACGGAGTTTCTCTAGCTAATTTAATTTGACCTGTGATAGCATAATATCACCGCCTGACTTGAGAATTTCACATTTGGCACCCAGGTAGGCGACAGACAGTATTTTGTCATAGAACTTCTAATTATGTACTTGTTTAAATAATTTGAATATCATATTAAATTATCTATAGGTTTGATGAATCGTTTTCAGGGTTGATATAATTATGAGGAGGGCTTTAAACAACTCTTTGAAGCTGATTTTAATGCCTCTAGTGTAAAATGACTTCATCTTTCCTACCTTTAGTGCATCAGTAAGAGCATTAACAAAATGCGGGTAGGTAAGCACGTAGCTTCGCAAGTTGCTGTCTGAACACAGATCATTCACAAACGTGTACGCGTGGAGTAGCTGGGTCGCGTCTCCTTCACTGAAACACAGTTATTTATCACTTTTTTAGATACCTGCACGCGTAGCATGACCACCATAGAAACGGGTTTTGTCGATGGAAGAATAGACAAAATGACAGATTGTAGAAAGATTTCTAACGTCAAGCATGGCGATGTGGCATTTTGTGTATTCTGGCGTCGACAAACCCCGTTTCTATGGTGATTGTGATACGCGTGCTAGTGATGTGGGTTGATTATTTTAATATTGCTGTTAAAACCTGCAACTATGCTCAAGCAATAATCATGAATGCATTAGGGAGGAGTTGGATCACAGCAAATGTTCAACACTTGAGCATCACCTTGAAATTGAAATTGGATTGCGAAAGGCGAAAGGGTACAGACGGCTACATATCCAGCTATACATTTTCAGTATAAGTTGACATCTCAATGTACGGAAATCCTATTATACTTATAGTGAAAATGTGTAGATGTGTGTACGTCAGATTATATCCATTCAAAACTATCGGTATATATGGCCACTCTAGATTGCCGTGCACTAAAAAATATTGATAGCAATGTTTTTTTTTTTTTTTTGCCAAGATTAACCCACACCACTGTGGGTTAATTTAGGCCACTCTTTTATTACTGTATATTTTCGTACTGATTTGCTTTAGAACAAATAGCGTTATGATTTGTTATTAACACGTTCTGTGCGGCCAACGCGCATGCGCGATTTTCGAACGTTCACCATGTGCTGGCGGCGCTTATGCGCGTCCATACAATTTATATAACTTCCTTCGAGTGCGGCGCGCCGCACCTGTGGGTTTTTTTGCATCTCTATTGTTATTGGCGTAATTGTTTTATGACTCATAAAACTCGAAAATTTTCAAACACACATAAGCGTCTCGCCGCACTTGGGACAAGTTTGTAACGCCGCACATATGCGCCCAGCCGCACTGGGTAGAGTTTCTTCAACCGCGCATGCGCGATCATAGCACCACACGAAGTATGTTTTTGGCGCGCATGAGCGTTTGCCGCACAGGGTTTATTTATTTATTTATTTATTTATTTATTTATTTGGGAAAACAAACAGTTACACAAAAGTTTATTAATTAAAAATACTTAGTATCTAAAGTTAATAGTGTATGTGTAGCTCACAACGTTATCCACATGTTACCCATTCATTTTTCTTTCATAAGAACTAAACTAGGCATGCGAGTGAAATTTACATAACATTATGCTTCGGTTACAGTTATAAAGTAAATTTAGTTTGTTAATTTTTGGATAAGAGTATTTCGAAATTTGTTAGATGATAATGTAAATAGATCAATGTCCGAAAAATTTGTATTATAATTATCTGCTATACGACGTAGAGGTGCGCGAACTCCAGCATTGGTGCGTTTATAGGGTTTAGTGTATCATAAAGCAGCACTTGGAGCAAATTCGCCAAATAATTCAGCAGTTAATGTGATAAGACATACCTGACTGCCTTACTGAAAGTGCGTATAGTACAACACAGATAACTATGCACGTCAGGTTGTCGGGTTGCTGCCGAGCCTCTTGTCGCTCCAGACAGACATAGGAGCAGTCTGCACACTTCCACACCACCATAGCCACCATCCTAGAATGCTCAATTGTTGATTACTGAAATGGTTTACTTTTACCACACTGCAGGACAGTAAACGAGACTCAATGCAAGTTTTATTGTCATTACTGATATAGATGAGTTGGCTGGTAGCAACTGTATAAGAATGGCAGAGAATCGAGATAAATGGCGTGCGACTGGAGAAGCCTATATCGCGCAGAAGACTGCTATAAGCTGATGATAGGTCTTGTATGCATCATATATATAATAATCTTCTATTAATCTTTCTTCTATTAATTTAACCTATTGGATGCGGAACCCAGCATATTTGTGCAGTTTGAGAGTTTCTTAGATATTAGTGAAAAAGGGTATTGCAAGCCTCTATCAATCCTGAAAACTATTTTTTATCAGCCAAAAAAAATATCTAAAACCTTACCTTCAAACTAATAAGATGTACAACAAAATCCTTAGTATCAACAGTCCTCATCAGTGCATATATTGCTGGCAGGTTTCCATAGCACACATTGACCAATACAGTCAGAGACTTGTGACCTATGGTGCGATGTTGTGACTCCGTCATTGGCTGCGTGATCCATTCTGTTAATTGCTTCATCAGGTTCGTTAAATAGGACTCTTGCCAGCTGATTTTTATACCATAAGATATTTCCTGCAATGAATAAAGATTCCTAGCATAAGCATTATCAGCCTATACTCCCACAGTTGGGACAAAGGCCACCTCTCTGTGAGAGAGAGCGGGCCATAATCCACCATGTGGGCCCAGTGCGGGTTGATAGATGTCACATGTCTTCAAATTTTTTGTTCTAGGACATGCCGGTTTCCTCACGATGTCTTCCTTCACGGTTTTGAGAGCAGTGGTGATGAAATAATATATACAAAGTAAAGTGCCTGCCTGGGTTCGAACCTGACTGACTACTCGTAAGTCGCGGCCGTTACTGTATCGGCCATCACTGCCCTTTATCCTAGATCCTAAGTCTTTTCTATGATATTAATTTATTTATTTATTTAATACTTTAAACACACAAAATGTACAGAGGCGGACTTAAAGCCAACGGGCATTTTCTACCAGTCGACCTTTGGGTGATGCAGAGACAAACAGTGGTAGGTGCAATAGCGAGAAATGAGGAATAAATATGTATTTCAATATAAAGATATACTTACATATAAATATAATATATACACCTAATTATATATAAATATAAACACAAATAAATAGACATAAATATACTAAAATACTGCCAGCTTCTTGCGAATGTGCTCGCGAACTTTAAAGGATAATCGGTTGGTTGCCATCCTGATTTCCTGGGGGAGTGCATTCCACAGAGAGACAGACTGAACGAAGAAGGAAGAGTGAATGAAGTCTGTGCGGTTAGTGGGAAATTGAAGAATACGATTGTGAGATGAACGTAGATTTCTATAGTGGTCGGCGTAAATGTATTGAAAATGGGGGGCTAGATAACTAAGGGAAGAGGGAGAGTCAAGAAATGAAAACAAAGTGGTCAGCGCCCTTTGCTGTCTGCGCTGGGATATGGGCAAGCACTGTAGAAGCGACCGATGCGCGGAGACATGATCATGTTTACGTAGATTGAAAACGAATCGAATGCAGTTATTGAGAAGACAGTCAAGTTTGTCGAGGCGATCTGCATTCAGGTCATAATAGCACACATCACCATAATCGATGATAGGGAAAATTAAGGACTATTCAAGCATTGTCTTTGTACTCGATGGTAATAAATTTTTCAACCGGTACAGAGCACGCAGCGTTCCAGTAACCTTCTGACTTACCCTAGCGACTTGAGTACGCCAATTCAGGGTACTGTCAATGTGTCAGCCTAGGTCCTTCACGTCAGTGCTAAAAGGAACGATCGTTCCATTGAAGAGAACTGGTGGCAAGGTTATACCCACCACCTTGCTAATACGAGGACTGCGAATGATCACCTCACACTTCGTAGGGTTTACAGCTACACCAAATCTATCAGCCAAGGTTTTTATAGCTATCAAGACCCTATTTAATTTATCGATAACATCAGGTAATTCATCAACCTTCCCTTGACAGTACAAATGCAAGTCATCTGCATACAGATGATACGCACACTGAAGTTCGGATGTTAGAAGATTAATAAAAATAGAGAAGAGGAGAAAGTATACCGCCCTGAGGAACGCCAGTTTCCAAATCACACCAGCATGAAGAAGAATCCCCAACACGAATAGACTTCTGCAGTTCCTGAAGGTAAGAGGAGAACCATTCCAGAGCTTTGGGAGAGACCATTACATATGACAGAATGGCTAACAGGATGTCGTGACTGACGGTATTAAAGGCATTCGAGAAATCAACCAACACTAGAGCAGTAACCTTGATGTCTTCCAGTCCTGCCCTTATATCGCCAGTCACTTTAAGGAAGGCGGAAACAGTGCTGTGCCCAGGCCTGAACCCAGACTATAGAGGACTAATGAGTGAGTTGCGATGTACGAACTTGGAGAATTGTTTGTGGACACAGGCCTCAAGCAGCACTTTGGACAGGAAGGGAAGGATAGAAATTGGACGGAAGTCGGTAGGAAGAGAGGGATTGGAAACCTTAGGTAGTGGACGAACATAGGCTATGCGCCACAGGATAGGGAATACTCCAGTGTATAGGGAATAATTTATAATATGGGTAATCGCAGGCAGGAGATTATCCAGAATAGTAATGATCATACCACAGGTGAAATTGTCACATCCCACCGCTTTTGATTTGATTGAGAGAATGATCTTTCTGATCTTTCCCGGTTCAACTGGAATGAAACTGAAAGGATTAATATGAGGATGCCTTAGACCAGTAGCTTGGTTAGACGATCCATAATTGGCATTTACCTGGCTACTTGTGATTTTCATAAAGATAACCAAGGGTTATTCTCTAGAAAATGTGCAGCAGTCAGCTTTCCCTTCCACTAAAAACATACTGTCTTCATGCAAAGCTCAGGAAAATCCCTCTCAAGGGACATCTGAGGGGAAAATACCACCTAGGCTATTCAACAACATGCAAATGAGAAATGGGCTTGGTTCATGGTTGTAGGCTCAGGTATTGGTCATGTCCTTTTTTATCACTATCCTGGATGACTTATTGCTGCCAAGTAATTACAAAAGAAAATCAAAATTAATTAAATGGTTGTGAACTTACTTGCATTACAGAGAGCAGTTTAATTTTCTTGTCATTAGATATTGAGTCAGATAATAATCTAGCCAGGATGGGCATGAACCTGAAAGTTAACAATTAATAATTTTAAATCCACAAAATTTGAATAAAGCTGTGCTTCTGTGTAGTTACTGGTAGTTTTGTAAAGATCTTGCACTGCTATTTGCAGAGGCAAAAGCTAAAAAATCGAAAGGGTAATTATTGTACTCATCATTATGTACAACTTGTACTATGGGCCCAAACCTGAAATCACGAAGAAAAATCATTTGTTCTCTACATTTTGGCATGCAAACATAATTGTACAGAACAGCAGATTTTTTTTTGCGATTTCACGATTGGTCTCATAGTAAAAGTAGTTCATAACGATGAGTACAAACACGGGCGGTGTTTGTACAACTTTTACGACAGCTAAGACGACCCACTGACCAAACCATTTGATGAAATAGCATATGGGTTCAACTAGAAGGCAAATATACTTAAAAACAACTTTACTAACTTGTAAGTATGAGTTAGAGCATGCCTAGCACTAGGCTCAATAGCGGCCCTAGCCAGCACAGCCACGCCGGCCCAATGTGGGCCACGTCCATCACACATCACTCGCCACAGCGAGCTGAAGAACGCGCACACTTCTGAACGACCCGGCGAGAATATTGAGAGGTCGCATGATGAGGCTATCAGCTACAAAAAAAAAAGAACAAGGGCATCAGCCAGAGCTGTTGGTATGTATGAAGTTATTGTCTAGTTACGAAAGAATTCGCTCGGGCCTTGGATTAATTAATCGTACTGTAATTTCAGACGTCATTCGTGGGGTTGGATGTGGTAATTTTATGAGAGTGAGTATTCATAAAATTACCACACTCTTAAACGTAAACAAAGAAGTGAACTCACCCCAAGATATCGTGTCATCAAATTCACAGCAGAATCACTGTGTGTTGCCTCAAATTCGCGGGCAGCTGTCACAAATGCTTTCAAGTTGCAGAACTTTCCACCTTCAGATGGATTACTGAAATTTTCGAACCCGTCGACTTCCATGTCCATACCAGGGTTTCAGGAAAGTAAAAATAAAAATCTTATTGATGTGAATTACAAAAGTTAATTTGTACGATGCACTACAATTCACGCCCAAATATTTCAAAATGTTACTGGTAAGGTAAAACTAATAAAAAAGTTAAAAAACTTCTATTTTCACCGCAAAATTCAATTTCAACTGTTTTCTGTGTCAATCCCTGAGAACGACAGACATTTAGCTTGTTTATAAAAATGGAGCTTTGTAATTGGTCGGTTCGGGAAACCATAAAGATTCTGACATTTAAAGTTATCTATAAAGTAGATATTCTCGAATTCATTCGATAATTTGATGTCGTACGTATGTATGTCAATGCATGTCGCTTACACAAATATTTTCGAGAATCCTTTCTCATAGGCGGTATGCATATGACATATAGTGAACCAAAACCAAAATAAAAGCATCCTTGACGATTCCGGTAAAGTTACATGTAGCTTTTTCTATTTGTCTTTTCAGCCATTAAGATAGGTCTAAGCTCACAGCTTAGCGCTGATGATTTTCGTGGTTATAATTCTATAAATATAGATTTGTTACGATCGCAAATCATATTCAAATCAACATACAACCTAATACCGACTTATAAATTGCAAAAAACATAAAATTTGAATTTCGCGGGCTACTCTGACGCTTTCGCCTTAACGTTCTGTGGACTAGTAAGTTATCTGTGGTTACATGCTCTATGGTTTACGTGTACTCTGTGGGTTTACGCAATAAAATACTGTAATCTGTGGGTTTACGACAGTGTTGTTGTTTTTAAACAATTTTTATTTATCAAAGAAGTATAATCACAGAACAATATTATTCAAGATCTTCTCCACATTTATTCTAAACTAACATGGGAGTAGAAGTAGAAACTATTTCACCTGGGGATGGTACGTCATTTATCAAAAATTACCTATACACCCATTGAATAACCTCAAAATATTTAATAAAATCATTTATTTTTAGGTACTACATTCCCTAAGCCTGGTCAAACTGTAGTGGTTCACTATACAGGAACGCTAGAAGATGGCAAGAAGTTTGATTCTTCGCGGGATAGAGGACAACCATTTAAGTTTACGCTGGGAAGAGGCGACGTTATACAAGGTTGGGACCAAGGTATTTGCAGGGTAAGCACGCACTTAATTAATATTAAATTAATTTCTCTCCTTGGTCCCATTCACTGTTGTGCAATTCAGAGACTTTAATCGCCTATTTGCCCTAGAATATTCGAAATTTGCACCTCTGTCCAGTCATTTTGTTGGCATTAAACATAGTAATAATAAGTATATGTTATTAACTACCCACCATGTTGACATAGAGATAACTTTTTCTTAGAGACATGTTAAATGTCAATGTCTAATAACATATAACAAACATTATTTCCACTTTCAGATGTGTGTTGGTGAGCGTGCAAGACTAATCTGCTCTCCAGACTTTGCATACGGATCTAGAGGCCATCCTGGAGTCATACCACCAAATGCAACTTTAATATTTGATGTTGAACTAATACGTGTTGAATAATGGCTGGCTGTTGGTTTTGGCTTTGCATAAGTTTGATAGACATGTGTTTAATATTGTTGAAAAAAATCTTATTAAATGTTTATAATATTTGTTTATAACAGTATTGGGTTTGTGACTTACTTGTGATCTTATAATGTACAAATACTCTGCTTATAAGGATTTTTTAAGTGTAGTTTGCTAGAGTATTTAAGAATATGGAATTTGGTGATGGAACGGAACCTGAAGTAAGAATGGATTAGAAGACATGATGGAAGGGTATAGATTTCAAAAATGCTCTGGGGTTCAAGCAAAACAGTAATAAAGTGAGGTGGTCCTGGTCATTCATAACTTAACACATTCACTGCTGAATAATTTGGCGAACTTGCCCCAAGTGCTGCTTTATGATACACTAAACCCTGTGCGGCAAACACTCATACGCGCCCAAAAAATACTTCGTGTGGTGCTATGAGCGCGCAGGCGCGATTGAAGAAACTCTACCCAGTGCGGCTGGGCACATATGTGCGCCGTTACAAACTTATCCCAAGTGCGGCAGACGCGTAGGTGTGTTTGAAAATTTTCCCATTTTTTATGAGTCATAAAACAATTACGCCAAGAACAATAGAGATGCACAAAAAACCCACAAAAAACCCACAGGTGCGGCGCGCCGCATTCGAAGGAAGTACATAAATTGTATGGACACGCATATGCGACGGTAGCACTTGGTGAACGTTCGAAAATCGCACATACGTGTCGGCCGCACAGAACGTGTTAATGGAGATCTATTGTATGCCTTATAACGTAATGACTAGGTGTTTAGATGGCACAAGCGCAGATTTGAATGTCGGAGATCATTATTTGGATAGATTTTTATTGATATTGTTATTTCCATAGCCTCTGTGAATAAAATCAATCATGGCGTCAATGTGGTCAGGCTTTGTAATGTTACAGTCTCTCAAAAAAGTTTGTAATGTAATAAAAATACTGGCCTATTATTGTATGCCATTCTGCAGGCAAAGAGCATCTTCTCATATAGAGAAGAGAAGAAACAGCATAAACCAAGCTTGTTCACTTACAGTGTTTTTAAATACACATAAACATAACAGAACTGAGAACATCACACATTATTTCCCCGAAGGGTTGGGTAGAGGTGTACATACCCACAGTATACCCACATTTCGCCAGTTATGTTTCAGTCCCATGTAAAGGCGGCGAGCCATCAACCGGGTACAAATCCAAACTCCAGGCTGCTACTGAGAAATTTCACATATAAAAACCCAATAACACCCTGCCCAACATGGGAATCAAATCCAGGACCGGTTTTTAAATACTTAACTAATAATAGTAATAATACTGTATTGTTGTTTGGCAAGTGGCCTATCTTTCAGTATGAATAGATCATATCGCTGCTTTGCATGAATACCCGCACAAGTAACAGTAAGACACATTCATAACGGCAAAACCGCCGATTATGCCGTTATGAATGTGAGTCTTACTGACCATGAAATAAGGACTATTTTGCATTTGGCTGTGTTATAAACCACTAATTTCAAAATTTTGGTTTGTGCGGGTATTCATGCAAAGCAGCGATATTGTAAATAGTTCTAATCTATTTAAAACAAATTGTGTTCAGTGTTTGCTTATTAGCAGGTACACACAACTCTGTTTGCCACTTTTACCACCTAGGCCTAGGGATTGATGTTTTCAATGCATTTTGTGATAAGGGCACACTTTTGACACTATTCTTAGATAATAGAATAGTGTCGAAAGTCTTTTCTTAGCTAATACTTGTAATTCTTGTTTAAAGGTCTTATTTTACCTGAATATTTCTTTTTTTTTTTTTTTTTGTAAATGTAATTTGAATAAAATGCATTGATATCTATGCACAAAAGTTTCTTGTATTAAGAAATTAATTGCCATCTCTTGCAATGGCTAAATAATAGCCCTCTTGTTATCATGTTAATTTATTAATATTGTGTGTAATAAAAGATTTTATTTAACTGGAAAATATTTTTATTATTATGATAGTGATAGCCTATCTCCCATCACTAACAGTATAGTAGCCTAATACAGAAAAATACTATACAGGGTGTCCGGTAATGAATGGATAACCTTGAAATGTCTTATAGTATAACTTATGGCCGTTCAGAAAAAAAATTGAAACAAAATATATCATAAGTAGTACCTAAGTTATGATTTTTTTAAAAGAAAGGTCTAATTTTTTTTACCTTGTTTTACTTTTATGAACACTACGATCAGAAATGAATGGATTCCATCGGTTTGTTGTTATTTTATTATTATACACGAACTATGCTAATAGATAAACAGTCAATAGTATGACTAGCTATTGCACTTTTTTATTAAAAAATTAGCAAATTAATTAATTTTACAAAAACTTTGCAAAATTTATTTTTTAAACTATGTTTAAACATCTTGGGTATAAAAAAAATGTATGAATACATGAGTGGCCAATAATTTTAAAATAATGTCACTTTCAAGTAGATTTTATAATGGTACAATTCATAAATGTATCTACAATAAATAGTGAATTATTGCCATTAATGTAGAAAAGGAGAAAATTTTACCAAATGTCAAAAGTAATGTAGGAACTTTTTTTAAATTAAATTGCTTCTGACCACTGAAGATTAATCAAAAATACATTTAAGGAATTTGTAGTGAATAAAAATTGCGTATTGAAACCAAATTGTCAGAAATTTACAAATACTCATAATGATTAAAATAGTTACTTTAAAAGCGTGAAATGGGTCGTGTGACCTTCATATTTGCTACCTGCGCGCACGCCGTGCTGTCATTCTTTTGTGTTATGTTAGACAAAGAGGGTCTGAATCGGCTAGGTGCGAGAGAGAGGAAATAAATGTAAAACATCAGGTAAGCACTCATACTTTTAGTGCGTTTCTCGACTTGCTCGACTTCGCATGTGTTTATTTAGTTTCCGTTTGCAATTATCGTGATTTACTTTGAATCAGTGTTAAAACGACCACGTGGCTATTTTATTGGACTATTCGTTTTGCTTACTGATTTGGACTTGTTTTGTTTGGTGATATTTGCGACGATTTGGTTTGTTTTTGGACTAAACTGGACTTTTGTGTTTTTGTGTATCAAAATGCCACGTCAGTATACGGCACAAGAATATGCAAATATGCATTACATTTATGGAGAATGCAGAGGTAACGCAAATGCAGCTGCAGCGCTCTATAGGGAGAGATACCCTAATGCGCGCCACCCAGACTACCGCGTATTTATTCGTGTCCACGGTTGTTACTCCGAAGGAAGATTGCCTGGTAGTGGTGTCGGTGGTACAAGCAGTGGAAGAATCGCTCGTCTTGATGTAGAAGAAGCCGTGCTTGAGGAAGTCGAAAACGATCCTTCTACCTCTACACGAACAATAGCTCGACGCACAGGTATCGGAAAATCGACCGTGCACGATATTTTGAAAAAAAATAAATTCCACCCTTACCACGTTACACGCGTGCAAACTCTCCAACCAAGAGATTATGCAGCTAGATTGCGTTTTTGCCGACAAATGCTGGCAAAAATCGAAGAAGACCCGCAATTTTTTAATAAAATTCTGTGGAGCGACGAGTCAACATTCAAAAGAGATGGATACATGAATCTTCATAATTTACACGGTTGGGAATTAGAAAATCCCCATCTTATGCGTGAAGATAGATCCCAATACCAATTTAAAATCAATTATTGGACTGGAATATTAAGTGGAATAATAATCGGGCCATTTGAATTACCGGGGAATTTAACAGGGCAAAGTTATTTGGAGTTTCTTCAAAATGATCTCCCCAATTTATTAGAAGAAGTGCCCGAGGAGCTGAGGGAGTCATATTGGTTGCAAAATGACGGCTGTCCTGCGCATTATGCTGTATCTGTTCGTGCATTTTTAAATAACACGTACCCAGATAGATGGATCGGGCGGCTAGGGCCAATTTTGTGGCCTCCACGTTCACCGGACCTAAATCCATTGGATTTTTTTTATTGGGGCTGCCTTAAAGAGGAAGTATACTGTAAGCCTATAAGGTCTTTAGAAGAATTAAGAAGACGAGTCAGAGCAGCCGCATCAAAAATTAGTGAACGACGGTACACAAGACTGCTCCGTAGATCATTTATCCGTAGATGTAGGGCCTGCATAAGAGTGGGAGGCCGGCAGTTTGAACATTTATTATAAACGAATGATAATAAAGTGTTGTTTATGTTAAATGTTGTTTTTTATTAATCCCCAAAGTTCAGGTACAATTAAATTTAAAAAATGTTCCCATATTACAAATTTTGATATTTAGTAAAATTTTCTCCTTTTCTACATTAATCGCAATAATTCACTATTTATTGTAGATACATTTATGAATTGTACCATTATAAAATCTACTTGAAAGTGACATTATTTTAAAATTATTGGCCACTCATGTATTCATACATTTTTTTTATACCCAAGATGTTTAAACATAGTTTAAAAAATAAATTTTGCAAAGTTTTTCTAAAATTAATTAATCTGCTAATTTTTTAATAAAAAAGTGCAATAGCTAGTCATACTATTGACTGTTTATCTATTAGCATAGTTCGTGTATAATAATAAAATAACAACAAACCGATGGAATCCATTCATTTCTGATCGTAGTGTTCATAAAAGTAAAACAAGGTAAAAAAAATTAGACCTTTCTTTTAAAAAAATCATAACTTAGGTACTACTTATGATATATTTTGTTTCAATTTTTTTTCTGAACGGCCATAAGTTATACTATAAGACATTTCAAGGTTATCCATTCATTACCGGACACCCTGTATAATTGCACATTATTTTGTATCATATCACAGAGGTAATTGCCGATATAAGATAATTATGAGGCATTACTTACGTTAAGTTACACATATGGCTGTACTGCCCGAAGGGATAGGCAGAGGTGCACCATTTTTAAGGAAGTTTAAGGGCACTGTTTTACTGTTACGTGGGTAACAATACCCTCTTCTTTTTTTATAAAATTTATAAGTGAAATTCTTAAAAAAACGGGTCAGCTATCATGAAGTTACCAGAATCATAGCTTAACTTTATCTTCACATATATACATGGATAATTATAAATTAAGTATACAGGCTTACTAGTAGTACGTATAATTACACCATTACATAAAACCTCATAGGCACCATTACATAAACATTGAAAATGGCATTTGAAAACTCCATGTAGTCTGGAAACTTTCCGGCAATATTGGAAACTTTCCTGGTAAGTATCGGAATCTGTTGAAGGTATCGCCTTAATAGAAATAGAATATTACAATATTGTCTATTAATAATAGTAGAATAGCCTGTTTTCTTTATGATCATACAGTCTGGCCATACTACAATTTTTAACTGTTATAGCTTGTCTGCTTTGGTAATAATTACGTTAATAAATCTTGTGATGAAGGTTGCTGTGATTGGAAATTATAATGAATAAAGCTCCTTGAGAAAACGAATGCCCTTTCATATATGGCGTTTGTCTTGATGATTTGGCTTTTTTTTTACGTGTTCGTAATATTTCCGATTGGTGATCGCGTGATTACTATCTTCGGCGTTTAAACAAAACACAGGCGTAAAATAGTACCTACACCCACATGAGACTTACAACATAACTGGCGAATCCCATGAAACAGGGGGCAGAGGGCCTGATAACAGATGGTAACGGGTTGATACCCAGCAGTAGTAATCCAGACTGGGCTGCTACTGAGAAATTCAAGATGGAAAAACCCAATAGTACTACTGCCCAACCTGGAAATCGAACCCAGAACCTTATGCTCAGCAGAAGTGCTTGCAACCACTACTAGACCAAGGAGGCAGTCAAACTTAGGTTACAATGTAATAATAATGGTATTAGTTAGATACATAAAAAATAGTAGGTACAAAAATATATTTTCATATAAGTTCTTAGAAGTATCTTTTAAAACTATACTATTTTCTTTGGTTAAACATTTCCTAGCATACACATTTAATTTCCCTTACCAAAATAATGACTAAAGTAAAAATGCTAAACAATACCTACACCTTGACCCTATTATCCTAATCCTACATCATTTCTCAACAAAAACAAACAAACAACTTGTCTATGATCATTCTGGAAAATAGTTCATCAAAGGAACAACACAATTTTTAGTGAAGGGTGTGCGGCATAATGCACAGCTTTCCAGTGCCCCATAGGAACAATTTATACAAAATATATGACCACAGGGTAAGACACAAGGCTGAAGAATCTCTTCCAAGCAGGCCACACAAGACTTGCTACTATCCACCTCATTAGGGATCTCTTTCATTTGATCCATATGGGTTTTTGCTCTATATAAACTTTGCCCACAAGATACAAATGCATGTAACAGAGTAACTATACCAAGGAGTCTTAAGTGTGCATAGTAAGCTGCAGCAGCCGGTCTGACATGCACATAGTCTATTCCAGTCACCGTTTTACCTAACTGCAGTGGCCCTCCATTGATATAAGCTATTCCTCTGTGAATACTTTGAATCTGAGGCAAAATACTGCTCAAAGTTTTCAGTCCAATTAAAAATATGTTTTGTGCATCTACAGTTAGGGATGGATTTTGTTCCACACGCTTTTCTATGCATTGGAGCAGGTGCCTAGTGATGTTCTCTCCAAAAATTGACAGAATGATGCTGAATAATCGGCTGTAGAATGATGGTAATTTATTATAACTCTCGTCAACTTGCACGATACCGGAGTATTCTTCTCCTAGAGTTTGAAGGTCCTTTAGCGTTGTGAGGGATCTATACATCATAGAAGATAATGGTATTACTTTGGAGGCGTATCTTGCTGACATCAACTTAGATAACGATTCAGCCAGCTGTTTTTCGTAAAGGTCGTCTTTCTGCCATGCTCGAAGAACTTCGGCGGGTTGAGCAGTTGGTAAAGCCATGGTTTCAATTAGAAAACGCTCTCGAAATAGTAAAATAATTTCGGCAACAAACAAGAATTTCTCACGACGATAAGCCAAGCCAATTTGTTGTCATTATTTTTTGACATGTAAACATACCTACCACAGCCGGTTGCAAATCGTACCTTTTTTTCTAGTCATGACCTGTGGTATTTTGAGCCAACTAGAGAAAGTTTTTTTTCAAGTTTTTTTAATAAATTATTTATCTTTTCTCCGTCTCGTCCTATGACTGCACCGTCATCGACCAATAATCCAATTATGATTGACTTGGCTTCGTTTACGAAAACGCATCTTTCTGTTTTAATCACTTGGAAACCAAAATCAGACACTGCTTGAGTAAAAGTTTTGTTCCATGTGAATGGAGCTTGTTTTAGACCATATAAAGAATTTCGCAATCGTCGTTTTGCGTTGCAATACAGCCAGTGTCATAGCCAACAGATAATTTCATGTAAACTTCATCAGTCAGTTCGCCGTATAAAAAAGCAGTCTCAACTTTGACGTCAAAAATCACGAAGTGATAATTTTTGGATGCGGCAATAGCTAGTGACGTCTTTTGTGCTAGTGACTGACTTACGACTGCGCTGTATATTTCTTCAAAATCCAGAATGCCTTTCTGTTCGCAGCCACGTACAACTAATCTAGCCTTTTACGTTCCGTGGCGATGGACAGATAAAGAAAATACAGCGTTTGAAAATACTAAATTGCTGATTTGTGAATCCAAACCACATGTGGCCTTTGACGAGAAGCGTCAGTTGTTTTTAGCGTGTGACGCCTCGGAAAAGGGTGTGGGTGCCGTATTATTTCATAAGGGGATTGATCAAATTCAACCTATCGTTTTTGCGTCAAGAAAGCTGAGATCAGCGGAACTAAGTATTCAGTTATTGATCGAGATGCATTAGCCATATTTTTCAGAATCCAAAAGTTTGACCAATACTTACGTGGCACAAAATTCACACTCGTCACTGATCATAAACCCTTGTTTCACGTATTAGGCCCACAGCGCAACTTACCGAAGCTTGTTACGTTGGGCTTTGATCATTGCTAGCTACGACTATGACATCGTCTTCACAAAAGGACAACTTAATTTTATAGCAGACTACCTGTCCAGGATGCCCAATCCTGATGAGAGACCGTCCCATTTAGAATTAACAGTACACAGAATAGTAGCTTAACTAAACCATAACAGTGTTTCAGATATAGCGTGACAGAAGAAATAATAAGGGATACGTCAAGGAATGATCCTATTTTCAAACAATTATCGGAGAACATTAAGACAGGTTGGCGGGAAAATTCATATTCAGACGTCCTAAAACCTTATGCTCGGAAACGCACTGAACTGTCCATTAAAAAAAAAAAAATTGATGTGGCAGGGTCGAATAGTCATTCCGAATAAGCTCAGGAAGGCTACATTGAAATACCTGCACACAGGACACCCAGGAACTTGTGCAATGAAAGCACTCGCACGTTATTACGTATGGTGGCCATCGATCGACGATGATATTGAAAAGTACAGACGCCAGCACATCAAGCTACTACAATCTGTCAGATTTCTTTAATAGATTTTCGACTTTATTGCTAAAGCATTAGGTTCAAGGTTGATTGGGAAAATCTGACAGTTTTGGGTAGGTTGACCTGCTGGCGTCTGTACATCAAATACTGTCGTAAATCCTAAGAAAACCGGCCAAATAACCCTGAATTGCCTGGTCCGTCCCTGACAACCCATGGGAATGACTTCATGTCGATTTTGCGGGACCATTTGAAGGTAAATACTGGTTTGTTCTAGCCCATGAACCAAATAACTACAAACAAACTGTGTGAAGTGTTAGACTCTATCTTTACAACGTTTGGTTTTCCACAATTCTTGGTGTCGGATAACGGGACACAGTTTACCTCCCGGGAGTTCCAAAACTATTGCAGAGACAAGGGTATCCTACATATTAAGTCATCTCCATATCACCCGAGGACTAATGGCTTGGTAGAACGCCTGGTTCGTACTTTCAAAACTAGAATGTCATCAAGTGCGAGTGATGGCATGACCCTGAGAAGAAGGTTAGAAAACTTCCTATTTTCCTACCGTATAACACCTCATAGTGCCACTGGTATGAGCCCAGGTGAAATTTACTAATTTAACCCTAAAAGTCTGCAACACAAACAGATACAGGCCACATTGAGTCTGAGGAACTAACCCCGTCTTTTAAAGCAGGTGACAGCGTATTTGTTAGCGCCCGAGACGGATCCCAATGGGTACCTGCTACAATATCAAGGCATACGCACAAAAATATTCATACGCTGTGAACACTTCAGACGGTGTAGAGAGGAGATATCATGCAGATCATGTGCGTTCCCGCTTAGCAGACTCACTTAGTCCAACTGTTACTGATCTTCCTCCACTACCTTCATCAACACCTGTTGGACACCCACTAACACCTTCGTCCACACCTCATTCTCGCCCATTGCCTCCATCCACACCTACGCCTCATTCACTAACTTTCTCCACACCTATCAGACCGCGATCACCATCAACCGCACTTAGCAATCAGCCAGAGTCACCTCACCCAACGCCTCAACTAACCCAACAATCAATTTGGTCCTCCTGCCAGGCTACTCAAGGCTCGCCTGATATAAATCCATATGTGATGGAGCACATCGTTCCAAGTTCATCAGGCACACAGAATCAAGCGGGCACTCCACGACAAGCCAGCGCTGAGACACCTGATCTCCCACTGGCCACAGCTGTCTTGCAGGGAGCACCAGCAAGGCGCAGTGGGCGCATCACCACGAAGCCACGACGACTTATCGAGGAGATGTCGTAGCTTATTAGGATGTGGACGAATAATATATACATACCTGGCTCTATGGTTGTGACATTGTCATTTTATTTATTCACTACGTCAATAAATATATTCTTGTATGATGATATCAATTTATTTCAGTGGGACGTTGGAATCTATCATTAAGCATCTTGCTATATCCATCAATGATCTGATTTTTCTCTCGCAACCATTCTGTTGAGCAGTGTAGGGTGCGGTTATCCTTCGGTTTATTCCAAAGTGTTTAAGTAGATTGTCAAACTCTTTTGACCTGTATTCGCCTCCATTGTCAGATTGGAGATTCTGTATTTCCTTCTTATGAAATAGTTCAACATTATTCTTGTACTCCTTGAATTTTTCGATTACATCACTCTTCCTTCCTTCATGAAATATACACAGCAGTATCTTGTGTAATCGTCTATGAATGTGACGTAATATTTTGATCCCGCTAATGATGTATATTCACAAGGGCCGCAAACATCGCTGTGAATTATTTGCAGATGCTCGGTAGACGTAATTTCTCCATGACTTTGAAATGGCAGAGTGGACATTTTACCTTTAATGCAGGTTGCACATGTGACAAGTATTTTTTCTTTGAAATTTAGTCCTCTCATCATTTCATTCTTCAGCATTAGTTTCAGGTCTCTTTCATTTATCTATATAAGTATGTATTTACAAAAAAAAGTAGTATATCAGTTATCTGGCTTCCAACAAGCTCTGCTTAGTTTGGGATCAGATGACCGTGCGTGTGTGAAGCCCCAGGTTATTATTATTATCAGTGTCCCAGGTTATTATTATTATTTACATGACCTAACTTTTAAAAAAATAGAATAGAATAGAAGTAGAATTCATTTTTTATTACGCTGGTTTGGTTTTTTTCAAAAGTTTTTCGCTCACTGACATTAAGTTATTTGCCAAGTCTGGTACCTACGTACCTATAGTGCATCATCTAGATCATATTTGTCAGTCGTTGGTGCAGAATGTGACTTTTCCTTTTCCTTGAACTTCTGCAGTATGCTTCTCCGAAGCCAATCTTAGCGTATCTGACGCTGGGGTCAATTCTGAGAATAATTCTTCTTCACCTGTCATATGCGACGTGCATCCACTGTCAAGACAAAACGATCTAATTTAGTTTTTTCTTGATATTTCAGTTGTCAAGCAAATATTATTTGATTTTCTTGACTTTTCTTAACAATTTTCTTGGATTTATTCTTTGACCAGCAATCCTGTGTCAAATGCCCTTTTTTTGTTACAGTTTTTGCACCATAATCCTTCTTTCTCCGGTTTGACATAAAAAGCCTCTGAAGTCTGAGGTTAATTTTGCCTTCTTGCTTCTACTATTTTTACTTTTAGGACTTCTGGATTAGGCAGGACATCGCTCGTCTCAATAGCCGTTCTAAAGCTGTCAAAGATAGTAGGCAAACTGTACAACATCATTATGCTTAGCAATTCATGATGAATTTTGACATCCATGTTTTCAAGTTTACTCACGACATCCATAAAATTATTAAGATCATCTTCTTGACCTGTCATCTTCTTCAGAACCAGTTGCTTTAGCAGTGTAGCTTTTCTTGCTGGTCCTGAACTTTTATGAACTTACTTCAATATATCCCATATCTCCTTAGCCGTTTTACAGCCTTTGATTTGTTTGAGTTCAGCTCTGAGCTTGCCTTCAAGTCCTGGAAAATACTCTTTTGAACGGCAGTCGCAGCCGCCGCTAACGTTTTCTCGCCACTCGCGTACTCTCATAAATCATTTTACAATTAAGGAGGAAATACGATTTCCTACAACTACTGTCGAAATACGAAACAAGTGTCGGGCCTGCATTCGCAACATAGGCCAACAATTTGAGCAGGATATGTAAAAATTAAGAAATAAATGTTAAAAACGCAATTTTTTTTTATTTCTTTCTAGTAAAACCGACGAAAAGAGAGATACGAGACAGATTTTACCTTATAAGAGTGAGATAACAGATTTAATAGGTTTTTCAGGTATCATTTAAGCAAAAATAATTTTTTAAATCATAATTTTGAATATTAGCCTTATGTGACTCGATTCACACAAAGTTGTAAAAAGATTTTAATGGCATGTAGTATGTACATCACTAGCAAGAGGATAGACTAGACTAGAGAATTTTTGAGGGAGTTGGAAGATCCCTCAGACTAATTAGTATCCTGTAGACGGAGCTATAACTTGTTGCCGCTCTTGTATCCGAGTGTCAAACAAAGTATTGTTCTCTCTGTCTATTTCACAGAGTTCAGGAACGAGTAGGTAAAAGGTACAGCACATGTAAGTTTGGCAACGTCGCACTGTCTGTGTAAATCGTGTCAACAAGTGACCGACTTAGTCGGTCAAAACATTGCGGCTTGGTGCAGTTTAAATGCTAAATATTAAATAATATCAGTGGTTTGGCTAGGACAAAATTAGTAAAGTGAAAATATGCTGTGTGCGGCTGTATATTATTCACCAAGAATAACGAAAGAAGGCGTAATAGACCCAGAATTATCATTTCACATGTTGGGGCGTAACTCCCAACAGTGATAATGTTAAGTTGATGTTGTGTATTGGGATGCTATGTTGAATGTTATGTTGAGAGAGTAGACAACCGATTGGTATAAAGGTTTTATTGCTACTAAAAATAACATGTTATAATGTAATAATGTACAATATTGTTGGATTAAACAAAGTGCAACGTTTCACTGTAAGTAGGACGAGTTAGTTAGGGTCAATGTACAGCGTAGCTCGTACATATTGCCCACTCACAAAGGTAACTTAAATGTACATCGGAAATTGTTTAAAAATTAAGTTAAAATGTAAAAAGATAAGTAAAAACTAAGTCATAAGTTGTTATGGTAACTCACAACGCGCAATAGGCGACGTTGCTTTGTTGAGAGTGCGTGCACTCGATGAGTGCGCTGCGCTACTGTCGTCTGTGACGTCAAATAAGGCGTTGTCCACGATGCTCGCCGTCGACCTTCTTCGGGGCATCGGGTTGGGAACAGATGGAGCTTCTGGTTTCTGTCGACTTGCGCAATGCTTGCGTAGGCGGTTGTAAGCGTAAATTACGCCCGCGAATGCTGCTACGGCAGCTAATAGGTAGATGACAACGTATTGGTAGACATCGTGGTATGTTGCATGATCTGACAGAATGTCTTCTGATGCTGCGGCTTTCATTTGCTCTATTTGTTTGCTAAGCTCTTGCAGTAATGCTCTCTGCTCTGTTACCGTCTCATTCTCGTGAAGATATTTTAAAACCGGTACAGGTAGGTTTATTATATTGTTGATTGAAGGAATTTCTGCAGGACCTGCGTACACCTGGGCTTGGATTTTGTTTATTTGTTGCGTTTGAGGATAAACAACAAAAGTTTCACTACTAATTATGCAATCTTCATTGAGTGTTATGACACCAGCCTTGTGTAGTAGCTGCGTTGAAACTTGATGACCACAAATAATACGTATTTTGCATTGTTGACAGCAAAAATATACGTAATTATTTACATTGTTTAATTCCAACCACTTGTCTCGCCAGTTTTCATGTTTGGTTTCGCAGTGAAGAGATTCCTTGTTCTTCATGCAAAGGCTTTCGTCAGACTTCATGCGGTATACGGGTTTCGGTAGTGCACATAATCGAGTTGTCGCGTCATGTTGCACGCATTGATGTATTTCGGATTCCGTCATTGGTACCTATATACGAATCCTTTTGAATGTTTATTGCTAACATTTTAGCAATAGGTATTAGGGTGACCATATCCACGTCATTGTTTTTCGGTATTGGTATTGTTCGGTAGATCTCGAAGTTATCTCTGCTGATTAAGGGTACCTTTACCTCAATTATAAGGTATCGTTCAATCATTTTCGCCTTTACTTGTAGAAGATGATACAGGCGAAACAACTCTGTTTGAATGTTGTTGATGGGTAGGACTAAATCCTTGGACAATTGACCCGAGATTATGTTCAATTCATCCCGAAGCTGTTCCGGTGCGATGAGATGTAAGTTCATCTTGCCGTTATAGATGTTAGTTACAGTATCGATGAGGGTCTCCTGGACGTTTCTGAGATGCTCAATCAGGCTATTTGCCGTAATAGCGGACATCACAAATTCGATGGACAGTTCTTGAGAATCCAGTTCCTTTTTGATATTGTTCGTAAACTTGTCAAGGTTTAGCAGATGTTGGTTAAACAGTTTGTACTGTTTTTCAACTGCATCTTCCGACCTTTTCAGTAAATTATATTCTGCTTCGATCACGGATGTCTGATTTCTTAACAACATTGTCAGGTGTTTCTCGTTGGCCTTGACCAGGTCAATGTCTTCTTGATATTGTTTTGCGAATTCGTCATCTAATACTCCGAACAGGGAGCGCGCGATGGAACCGACACCGTTGATAAGCCCACGTTTGCTTCTCGTATTCACTCGGCCTTGCGGATTCAGCAACATATGATTGTAGTGTCTTATTTCGTCGGTCGAGTGCTGTAATTGTGTTAAAATTACGTTACATTGTGTTTTCTGTTTTATTTTCTCGCAGATGTTTTCTAGATGATTGGTAAATTTACTGGATACTGCTATACCGTGCCAGTAGGGCTTGACGTCATAGTACACGATAATCTTCCACTCACCGCGTATTAGTTGCATATTGGTCACTTGATCAAAGTATAGACCTTGTTGAAGCTCGACAATGTTTGTTGTGTTAGCGGCCGCGACAGGATTTAGCAAATACAGCAGTGCCATGACAATGAAGTTTATTTTTCTGTTTGTTGTTTTGCATCGTCGCGGACTTTGCGAATCGCTGTTTATTTGTAGGTATGAAACCTTTTCGTTTGTTTTTGAAGTATTTTGCTGTTCGGCAGTTTCGTCTCCGTTGATAGGTAAGACGGATAGCTTTGTAACAGGTCTTTTCATATGTCCATTTCTTGTTTTTAGGCTAACGACCCGAACATATCCATCGTTCCCAGGTTGAAGCTCTGTTATTCTCCCCATGAGCCATTTTCCGGCTGGTATATGATCATCATGAATAACCACCAGATCGCCTATCTTCAGATTTTTCTGTGGTTCTTGCCACTTTGATCTGGATACTAGTTGGCACAAGTATTCGTTCCTCCATCTCTTCCAAATTTCTACGAAGATCTTTCTTGTTAGTTCCCATCTTGTTCTTGCATCTTCCTTTGTTTCGATGATTGTTAGCCCCGGTCTACCCGATGAAAAGTGTGCAGGCGTCAGACAGTCTAGATCGTCTGTGTTTTCACTTAGTGGACACAGAGGTCTGGAGTTCAAACAGGCCTCCAGTTTTGTTAGGATTGTGGTAAACTCCTCAAATGTTAGTTTTTGTTCTCCTACTACACGTTTCAAATGGTGTTTTAGGCTTCTGACTGCTCGTTCCCACAATCCTCCCGCTGATGGCCAAGCGGGGGCATTAAAATGCCACTCAATCTTCATCTCCGCGATTACCTTTTGTAGTTGGTCGCTTTTGTATGTTTGTTCGATTTCCTCGTATTGCTCCACGAGTTGGCGGTTTGCGCCGACAAATTTTGTTCCGTTATCACTGTATAAGTGACGAGGGGCACCTCTTCTTGCTGCCATCCTGTTTAGGGCTGCCAAAAATGCTGAACTGGTGAGATTTGATACCAGTTCTATATGCACAGATTTGGTCACCATGCATATAAAGACTGCTATGTAGCCCTTGGTTGTTTTTGCTCCTCTGCCTTTGTTCATTTTGACGTCCACAAATCCAGTGTAATCAACCCCTGTATGGTAAAAGGGCGGCGCTTGATTTGCTCTTGCGCTCGGTAGGTTACCCATCAGCTGGTGTTCCTTTATTGGGTTGTTCTTGCGGCACGTCACACATTTTCTGATTTGCATCTTCGTTGTTTGGTTTCCGCCGACGATCCAATATTTCTCACGTAAGTGTGATAGGGTAAGTCTCGGGCCGCCGTGGTACGTCATTCGATGAGCTTGGTCGATAAGAAGATGTGTTAATCTGTCGTGTGGAATGATCATCGGATGTTTCGTGTTTTTGGTTAGCAAGGTGTTTTTCAATCTTCCTCCCACTCGTAAGATGCCTTGATGGTCAATGAACGGAGTGAACGCTTTTAATTTACTGTTAGACTGCACCGTGTTATGTTTTTGTAAATACCAAATATCTGTGTCAAATAATTTTTGTTGAGTTTGTTTTACGAGCACCTTCGTTGCGTTATCAAATTCGTGCAACGTCAGATATCGCGGTAGCTGTCGCCGTTTCGGGTTCAATGGTCTGAGTATCCATGCGACAATGCGAATAATATGTTCAATAGAGCTGTGATTTTGCAGTAATTTTTCCACAATGCTCGGATTGTCTATGTTGTGTTGGGATACATTGGCTTGTTTCCGGACTGTTTTTTCTTCTTGGTCTGTGCTATAATTATATTTTTCTATGTTCTTTGTTTTAAGCGATGGTAGCCATGTAGGCCCTTGCCACCACAGTTGATTTTCTTTCAGCTGACTAGCGTATTGGCCTCTGCTTGCGGCGTCAGCGGGATTTTCCTTTGTTTTGACGTAGTTCCACAACGATCGTGGTATGACGTCAGTAATACTTCGTACTCTGTTTCCCACGTATGCATTCCAGCGGGATGGGTCTCCTTGTAACCAACCCAGGACCACCATGGAATCAGTCCAGCCGTAGACGTGTACTTCATATTGATTCAATGAATGTTTGACTTTGCGCATTAGTTGTGATAGTAGGTGCGCTCCATTCAATTCCAGTCTAGGCAATGTTGTTGTTGGGCACGCCACAATTGCGGCGATAAGTCCCCTCTTTGAGGAGTGGTTAGAGAGGCGCCACGGCGTCCTCACCTTCCGCCTGACGCAGGTCCTCACCGGACACGGTTGTTTCGGGAGGTTCCTGTTTCGCATAAGGCGGGAGGAAACGCCCGGGTGTCACCATTGTGTGGATCGCCCAGAGGACACGGTGGAGCATACAGTGGAGGTCTGCCCGGCTTGGGCAGAGCACCACCGTGTTCTCACGGAGACGATCGGCGGCGGCGATCTCTCGCGTCCGAGCCTGGTCCAGGCCATGGTGCGGAGCGAGAGTGCATGGGAGGCCGTCACCTCCTTTTGCGAAGCGGTAATGCTCGCGAAGGAGGAGGCGGAACGCGTGAGGGAGAGGCAGCCTCACGCCCTCAGTCGCCGCAGGAGACGCCCTGGGCGGCGGGAATCGATAGCCGATTCCCGGCCACCGTAGGCGCGGGCTTGCGGACGGTGAGTAGTGGGTAGCTCGCCGTCCGGTGAGGACCAGGCCCGGGTCGACGGCGCGTTGTGTTCCACGCGCGCCTCAAAGAGATGTCAGCAATAGATGGGGTCCAATAGGGCCGATGCCGCTGGGGTCGCGGGTTGTTTGAAAAAGATACCGTGGCCCTGGCATAGGCAACTGAAGAAACACGGGTGGGTTTTAGTCAGTAAAAGTCTGACACGCCCTTCCGCTCCACCCAGAGAGGGAGAAGTTATTTGATGATTTCCCATCCACAAAAAAAAAAAGGCAATGTTGTTGTTTTTCGATGTGGTACAATCTTTGACTTCGCGGCTACAAGCATTGTTGATGAGTGGACCCATGCGTAGATGACACAGGCATAGGCATCCAGAGAGGTGTCACTGAACCCATGTAGCTCCATTATCTGCTTTTCGCCACACTTAAGCCATCTAGGTATTTCGCAAGAGTTTATTGCCCTTACGTCCGCTTGTATCTTGCACCACTCCGCATGTATGTTTTCGGACACTTCGTCGTCCCATTGTAAGTTTCCATCCCACAGTTTTTGAAATAATAATTTCAATTTTGTTGACACAGGAGCCAGCCAGCCGAGTGGGTCAAATAGTTTAGATATTTCGGCTAGTAGGCTGCGTTTAGTCTGTTTCTTGTTGACGTCCGAAATTGTGCATTGAAAGGTGAATTTATCCTCTCTTGAGTTCCAGCATAAGCCTAATGTTTTTTTGTGTATTTTCCGTTTTGAAGTTGAAGACAATCTTATCGTTGTTGTGTTGTTCGGAGATGTCTTCCAAAAGTTTGTGATTGTTTGCGGACCATTTTCGAAGATAAATCCTCCGTTTTTTAATAATTGTTTCAGGTCAGCGATCAATTTTTTCCCTTGTTCGAATGTATGTGTTCCATGGACAAGGTCATCCATGTAGAATGATTCTTCCAGCACCTTTGAAGCATCAGGGAACTGTTCACGTTCATCTGTCGCCAATCTCCTGAGTGTCATCATGGCTAGGAACGGCGCTACTTTGGTACCGTATGTTACGGTTGTTAGTTGATATGAGCGGATAGGTTGGTCCAGTGATTCCCGCCATACAATTTGTTGCAGTTGTTGATCTGCAGGGGCTACCCAAATAGCACGAAACATCTTCTCAATGTCTGCTGTAAACGCATATTTGTATTGCCTCCATTTCATCAATAATGTACATGAGGTCGTTCAAACTGCATCCTGTAGATGTTTTTGCTGACGCATTAAACACCACTCTGTACTTTGTTGTTGGTGATTCACCGCGTTGTACGCCGTGGTGAGGTAAGTAACACTCGAGTTTTTTGTTACTGACTGTTGATTGCTTCATATGACCTAGATCAATATATTCAGCCATGAAGTCTTTATAGGCCTGTGCCAAATGTGTTTGTTTTTCCAAAGTTTTTAATTGGGCGATAGCCATTGGCTTAGACGACCCCAGTCTGCTCTCAACTTCATTCTTCATCGGCAGTCTGACTTCATATTTCCCACTCTCCAAGCGTTGCGTAGTGTTGGTGTAGTATTCAATGCATGTTTCATTTTCCATCGATAGGTTGGATTGATCCGTGATGTCTTCAATTTCCCACAACTGTTTGATATCTTCCAGATTGTTTATGACTACATTGCAGTGAAAAGTTTTGACATTGCCACATAAAAGCCAACCTAGGTAGGTTTGTTGTGCGATAGGTTGAGTGACGTCATCGCCTTTTATTATTCCTCCTAGCATGATTTGCGAATAAATGTCTGCTCCGAAAAGTTAATCCACCTGACGGCTGCTATGGAAGTCTGGATCTGCTAGACGGATGTTCTGTATGTGGGACCAACATGGTTTTGCAAAGGTCTTATTTGGCAGGTTCTTAATCAAGTTGTTCATAATGAAGACAGACGTTTGGAACTTGAATTCGTTGTAGACAGAACTGCAAGTAATTGTTGTCATTCCTTTGCAGTGGTTTTTCTTCTGTCCAACTCCAAAGATGACTCCTTTGCATGTCTCGCGCTTGACACCGAGAAGTTGAGCGGCATGTTCTGTGATCAAAGAGATCTGAGACCCTTGATCGATGAGGGCTCGCAACTTGATTTGAGTCCCATCAGCTGTTTCTATGTTTACTACCGCAGTCGCTAGTAGTATCTCTGAAGTATCCTCATCCTTTGACACATGGGAAGAGTTTGCTTGTTTTTCTGTTTTGTTCTTAATACATGCATCGTGTAGCAATGTATTATGTTGACCCGCGCACTTGCAACATCGGTGAGCGGACGTACATATTTTTCCGTTATGGCTGAACAGGCAATTTACACAAAGGTTAATTTTATTTACTGTGCTAAGTTTTAAGTGATTCGGCATTTCTAAAAACTTTGCACAATTGTACATGCCATGTTCGTCATCGCAAAGAGGGCATCGAAATGTTATCGTCTGGAATGATTTCGTACTTTTCTTGTTGCTAGTTGCTTGATTACTGCTGTATTGTTTTTTAGAGGAATTTTGATGTTGACTCGATAACGTATTTGGTTTTTGATTGTTTTCTTGTTTGCGGCGCGACGCTTCCAACGATGTAAACTTCGCTTCTAGGAAATCTAACAGATCTTTCAGTATTGGCAGCATTCGGCAATTCTGCAGGGAGTCGTTGTACTCTGAATGTGTGTCTGCGTCTAATTTCTGCGATAAGATGTGTACAAGAATCGGATCCCAAGTGTCGACATTCACACCTAAATTCTTTATCGCATGTAGGCATTCTATGCTGACGTCGTGGATTTTCTTTATTTGTGCCACTGATTGTTGTTGCATGTTTGGAAGATTGAAAAGCATGTTGATGTGCGATGTGAAGATAAGTTTTTCATTATTATATCGGTGATTGAGGATATCCCAACACACGAGGTAGTTATCCGAACTTATCTGTAGGTGTTGAATCAAGCTTTCCGCTTCTCCCTGCACTTTACTCTTCAGAAACTGCATCTTCTGAGCCGATGAAAGGGAATTGTTGTTGTGTATTGCTTCCGTGAAAAGGTCCTTAAATGGGATCCACTGGTTGTATTTACCGTAGAAGACTGGTATCTCTAATTTCGGTGTTGTTTTTTCACGATGAGCGCCGGACCACATTTTGGTATTAAAGCCTTCTTCAGTTCATGGAACTGGTTTTCATACCTGGTGTAGCGTTCTTCGTACACTATCATCTTCTCTCCGTTGGTTTCACATTCTATCTCCCAGTGAAGGTTTGCAGAGCGTCTTGAAATTCCCATTTTTCAGATAGAAACTCCACGTGTATGTTCGAAACTGCTCTCATGAAGGCTTTAAAGTTTGCCGTCTGTTTGCGCATCATGTCGTCCAGCTTGCTATTGGATCCCGTATCCTTTTTCACAGTGTTCTGTTGTTCTTGCCGAGTAGGAGGAAGTGATTGTTCTCTGTTTTGTTTATCTTGATTAGCATCCCTAGCTTGTTCTGCTACCTCACTCTTCAAGGCTTCTTGTTCTTGTCTTGTTTGATCTGAGGAACCTTCCCCTGTTTGTTGGTTGGCACCTCCCAATGCTTTTGTTTGCAGCGATTGCTCCCTTGGAGAACGAGCGAGGGTCGTGAGTTGTTGGTGTTGTTGAAGAATAATCTCCTTTACTTCATTATAGCACTGCAGCGTTAGATTATAGCACTCATTCGTAAAGTAGGGATGACTTACACTTTGTTCCGTAGACAAGCGATCATGATTGAATTGGAATTCTGACCACAAGTTTTCCAACATTGCCTTACGGCGTTTGAAATAGTCGGCGTTTTTTCTGTCCCAACCATCTTTCTTGATATTTATTCCGATCTTCTTTATGCTGTCGTAGAGTTCGTTCTGATTCTGGTATAAATCAGCTGACGACATGTTGTTTTCTTGTTGACTTCAAGATGAACTCTTCTGTTTCGAGCGTCGACTGTTGCTCCACACTCCTGGTACTTTGTGTTGATGTAAATCACACACCACTAAGTTGCTCGAAGGACCATATGTTGGGGCGTAACTCCCAACAGTGATAATGTTAAGTTGATGTTGTGTATTGGGATGCTATGTTGAATGTTATGTTGAGAGAGTAGACAACCGATTGGTATAAAGGTTTTATTGCTACTAAAAATAACATTTTATAATGTAATAATGTACAATATTGTTGGATTAAACAAAGTGCAACGTTTCACTGTAAGTAGGACGAGTTAGTTAGGGTCAATGTACAGCGTAGCTCGTACATAAGTCTATGACAACAATTTTATCGTTAATTACAGAGGTTAACTGTTAGAAAATCGATAAACATTGAAGATTTACATATTAAGAGTAAGATTGTCTTATATCATTTTGATAAAAAAACAAGTTTTATAGTCTAAATTAATGTTTAACTTAGGCATTGTTTTAGGCGTGAACTGCAGGGATGTGTACAATAGTATCGATAAAATCTATCGACGTTTGTTGTTGACATGGTATAATAATTTTTGCTTACTGTTGTAGGTTTTCATAATATTGTAAAATTAATAAGAAGTGAGTGGATTAAAGCTGTTAGACGTCAGAACTAGGAACATGAAATATTCAAGGCTTTGCTCCAAAGAAAGCCACAGCATCCTGCTTTATAACGGGTTTATCTATAAAAAAAAAAACTAAAGTCTGTTTCGGTGCCAACAGTATTCGAATATTCAGAATATTGCCAACATCCAATTTGCAAAATAAACAATTTCATTTCATTTCATTGTTATCCAATATATGTACCTGTGTAAATATTCCAATAAATAAAATCGTAAAAATATACGTCTGATTATTTATTTAAGTTGTACCCTTAATTGGTAATAAATTGTTACATTAATTTTACATAATACCATATTTATGTGCCCATAATTTTTAATTAACAAAGCACACATTTTATTATAGTAGGTGGGTACTAGCTTCTATCCGCAGTTTCACTCCTGTGCATTTTTCGTTAAGCAAAAAATCGATGTACTACAGATTCCATAGTATGCTTTGAAGCGTCGACCCTTCCCTAGTCACGCACACTAATACTACTCGAGAGCCGCACACTAACAAGAAAAGGACACGCGTCTCTCTTAAAGGCTCCGTCTACAGGATATTTAGTCTGAGGAAGATCCCATTGAGATAGAATGGCGATGGCATATTATATTAAAGGAAGAAAGGTATACAAATATCTGTCATATCTACACAGACATATCAAAAAGCGTTTGTTTTTATTTTTTATCTAATCATGAGCTGCGTATGAAAAGAGAGACATCTAAATGTTTGTCATGGACTTTTGAAAACACTTGTGTGACATCAAAATCGTGTCTAAGCGTGAACGGTCGCCATGTTGAGTGCCGAGTTTTGTGGTAGTTGTCAAACGGTTGCTTGCTCTCTCTTTTGCACTCGCAGATACAAACCTACGAAAGGCGGCCATGTTGAGTGCCCGATTTTTGTAGGTATGCACGCTAATTTTGTAGTTAGGGCAAGTCCATAGGTTTACAAGTCAGTGGAAGATCCCGGACGCTTTTTTTTTTGTAGCCATGTAAATAGCTGTAACATGGACAGCTTTAATTTAAGTCCGAAACTTTGCGAGTAAATTAAAAAAAAAAAAAACTACATGGCTAATGTCACCAATTTTGAATTTAAAAGTAGGTACTGTAAAACAATACACAAATAAATAAAATTAAAATTCAGTGTCTACGCCTTATGCCTTTTTTTTAAATTTGTATTTGAATGTAAAATTTGGGTCTTTTTTTAATAAAACAATAAAAAGTCGATGAAAAACAATCCACAGGGCATAATAAGTTTAGTGTTTAGGGGTCTGAAAAGATAGCAGGTGACCCGTACAGTCAACCATTTCAAATTGGCACACGATAAACACACTGTATACGCAATAAAAACATTTATAAACTTTTATTAACTGCCACCAAAAAAAATAATTAAATCAACTTAAAAAAACAACTCAAAATTATGAAACAACTGTAATGTTGGAAGTCGGTGTCTCGGGATCTGTATTTTAGTTTTTTGCCACCGACTTCCGAAATTAAAGTTATTTAATATTATTTGAGTTATTTTTTTTTAAGTCAATTTAATTTTTTTTAATTATTTTTTTGTTTCGTAATTTTTAGTCAACTGTAATATTTGCTTGTAGTAAGTAGTTATAATAGTTTTGTTAGAAAAATATATTGCACTAGAATTTGACCAAGGTTGAGATGTTTTCCCTTTGACACCACACCTCGTATCAATAAGTCAGGCCGTCACACTTACACGTAGTCCATTATCTTGTAAACTACAGAACCGATTTTGATGAAACTTGCACTGTTCCTTATGTTGAAGTAAATATAAGCCAATAAAAAATAAATGGTCACGATCTGATTAATAGTTTCGGAGAAATGTGTGGAAATTTTATAGATGTATGTATGTGTATACATATACATTGAAGTAAATGTAAGCGAAAAAAAAAGAATGGTGACGATCCGATTAATAGTTTCGGAGAAATGCGTGGACAAACATACATACATCTATAAAATTTTGTATATTTGTTTGGAAGCCCTAATAGATTCTCATATGTGAATATACTGCAGTTCCAATAATATTACATACATAAGTGTCGAATTGATAACCTCCTTTTTTTTGAAGTCGGTTGAAAATAAAAATAGTGATCTAGACACCGACTTCCGAAATTAAAGTTATTTTTTACTTTGTAGTGTTTTTTTGGAAGTTGGTTGTTTTTTGTTTTATCATGTTTAGATATTGATATCTATCACGTCTGCGGAGTTTCGCTGGCTAATTTAATTTTACTTTGTATACTATACGCTGACTCTGGTTTATTTATGGTAACGGTAAATAGTACCTAATATAAAAATATTATCTTTGGTAAATAACGTTAGCCCCACTGCATTACTTGCATTAGCAAACACCAACAAAAACAAATGTTACAAATAAAACTAGATTATTATTACAAATTGTGTATTTCCATAACACTATTACAGATCACTTACTTAAATACAGTAATGCCTAATCAGTAAAGTATCCAAGAATCACCACAAATTCCACAAAATTGTTCAAATGCATTTATTTCGGAAGAAGACTGTCCTTACACCACTGAACCACGATTCACAAGAAAAATTAGTTGACAGCGTGGGTCTCTATACCCCGGCCTGTGTGACCCCACCAGGCACGTGGCTGTGATTGTCAGAAAAACTTGCTGTATGTATGTTTGTGCGTCTGTCAGGTGCGCCTACGTTTAGCGGGTGTCGTTGCTGGAGGAGTCGATGTGTTTGCTCTTCGGCGACCGCGACGAGAACCGCCATCTTCGTCTATCAAAGGAGAGTCCCATGCTGTGGAAGATTAGTTTATTATCAGTATGTTGAAGTATAAACTGGTTGCACTTTGGAATGCAAACATTCCAGGAATTTCCAAATAAACCGTATAGGCTAGAATTTAAAGGCGTTTGAGAATATCATTATTTGGTAAGGAGCCCGAGTCTTGGATTTGTGCCCGGTTGATGGCAATAGGTTTGCCCCCTCTTACATGAGACTCAAACATAGCTGGCGAAATATGGGTGTATTATAAGTACCCATTCATGATTTGGGTAAGTAAAAGAGTAGTAAAAACGATGTTATGAAATAGATCATACAGACATGAACAAAGTTCTACTAAAATATAGTTCGCGTCAAATAACTTTGCCGCTCTGAAACCTAGCTTTCCGATGCGCATGGCATGGCACGCTGCTGCCGGTATATTCTGTAAAAATCTCACCATGCAAGTTTACGTGAAGTGAGCTGTCATTCCACCTGCCGGTCTATTCTGTAAAAACCTCACCGTGAAAACTTAGGTGAAGTGAGCTTGAAGTGAGCTGTTATTCCACAAGATGCTAGGGATTGACACTATTGACAGCTCGCTTCACGCTCACCTCACCTAAGTTTTCACGGTAAGATTTGTACAGAATAGCACTGCTGTTTCAGTATACGTAAATATTGACTACTTCGCGCAAATGCCGGCACAGCATTTGCGCGAACTTCAGAGCGGCAAGCTTACATAACGCGAACTGTAACAGATCTAAAGCTGAGTAGGTTTTTTTTTTCTAAAATAAAAGTAATTTCACTTTTATTGATTCCCCTATTTAAAGTGTACAAAAAAACTCATTCCTGTATATAAAGTATACAAAAACTTGCCTCATATAGTGTTCTAAAAATTTACCCAGCATTCATTTGAAAAAGTATTTTTACTTCTTTCTTACCTGCCACTGAGCTAACTTTAGGTTTTGACAGTTTATCTCTCTGCGATGTAGACTTTCTACTGCTAGAGCTGTCTCGAGGACCAGACGCATTGGAGTCGCGAGAGTCTCTTCTTCGGTCTAGAAATCAAAAATTAAAACAATAAAATATCTATTAAGTGTTTTATTGTCTTCTTCTTCTTTGTATAATTTCTTCCTGCATCATTTTTAGGTAAGCATCAATCAATCTGCCTAGCCTTTTCCCAACTATGTTGGGGTCGGCTTCCAGACTAACTGGATGCAGCTGAATACCAGTATTTTACATGGAGCGACTGCCTATCTGACCTCCAAGCATACAAATTCAAATTTATAATTAATGCCATAATACATATGGAAGCTTGTAATTAATCTGTAAGCTTTCTATGAAATTTATTGTTCCCCCGACTCGTATTGTCGCATTGCATCGCCTGCCCGAGCTATTACTAACTTCGTTTTTGCTTAGCATTCTTTCTATTTATCTTTTTTCTAGGATCCTAAGGGTCCTCGCGTGATCTTAAATAGCTAATAGGCTTCCTCAAGAATTGGGCTACCAAATGCATAAATAAATTTTTCAAATCCAACTGCAAGTTCTAGAGATTAGTGCGTTCAAACATACAAACAAAAAAACAAATCCCTCAGCTATATTATTAGTATAGATTAAGATACACCTTGTATACTTTTATCATAATATTTCCTTACCATAATCTTTTTCAGACTTGATGCTGGGTGTGTCGGTGGAAGCATGGGAACTGCCACTCTCCTTGCGGGTCTTAGTGGCCAGTGCGCTTATACTGTCCTTACGACTGCCTGGTCAAGTAACTAACATGTTAAGTGTGCAAAATATATTTATATAGACAATTAATGTGAATGATGGCAATAGACAATAATTTGTATCCAACAAAGTAAGAATAGGACTGACCTTTTATGTTTTTAATGTAACTTCACTTGTCAGCATATTCAAGAAAGATCTTACAGGAATGAGGGATTCAACATTTTGATATTTCAGTATAGTGATCGTGGGAGGTCAATCCTAGTCTTATCTTCATTTCAAAGTAATTTTCTGCAGAAAATAATGAAATGATTATTCAATAAAATCTTAATTTTCAATAATAAATAATGCAGTACAAATTATTATTAATTACCAATTAATTATTATTACATTGGTCTTTCAATATATCACATCACTATAAAGCTATAAACACCATAAACCACAACACTAAAAAAATACAATTCTTAATAGACAAGTTCTACCTTTGGGTGTACTATCTTTAGACGCAGTGCCCCTAGAACTGCTTCTAGGTGTCGAAGGCTTAGGTGAAGGACTCCTCCCATCTAGATGTTAACATTTTAATGCATTATAAGCGTAAACATGATGGCCCTGCAGGCCATGTTACTGAAAATAGCAAGAATTGGCTGCAGTTTTTTAAATTTAGAACTCCATAGATTACCTTCACTATCATCCGCTAATATAGCCTCCTTAAACTTCTGTTTCATGAGCGAACTGAACTCGCATTCAGGCAAACTGAAAGGCATTTCTTGATTCGGGAAAGGTACTTGCTCTGTCTCTTCCAACATATTTAAATCGTACAAACTTCCTACATGCTTCCATATATCTTGGGTGGAAATCTCTTTAGTGATGGAGTTGGAAAGCTTCTCCCAAATGCATGCCATGTGAAAATGTTTGTTTATACCAACCGGCTTGTGGTTAGCCATGGCGTAAAACAATTGAATCTCCATATCGACGTCCCATGTTAACGGGTCGCCGGTTTTCACTTCCGGCTCTTCCTCGCTAGAAACCATTTTATTTCGACACACTAATCACATGAAAGTAATGAATTTCAGTAATTGCTTTAGAAATAATCGCACTGTTTACAATTCAATTTTACAGCACGACGTCCACATCCAGTTTACAACAATTGACACTATTGATAGTTGTGAGTGTGGACGTTGTGACCACAGTACATATATACCCTATGTCTATGGGGGTTGTGACAGGCAGGAAGGCATGCGTGACAGCAGTAGGTACAGTCCTACCAAATTATCTGTGAACTGAAAGAGGACGGCACCGTCGATTCAGTGTTGCAAATTAATATAAGGTGCCCAAAATTGAGTAAGTTTTCAAGAAGGAAATTTCACATTAGACATAATCGTTTAATAAGAATTACAGTTTTTACAAATTAAAAACAATGATACCTATATAAAAATAATAAAATAAATAAAAAGAATTTGATAATTTACAGTTACGTAGGTACGCTAACAGTTTAGTCTCTCAGCAATAACCAATGGCTTTATCTCAAAAGTAATCCAATGAAGTGGAAATTCAGCAGATAAAATGTTCCACGGGGGGATACAACTTTCATTTTATGCGAAGTTAAGTAGTACCCTGCAAGAGGTACCTGGATGTCTAGCATTTAGTTATGACCGTACCTAACTCCTAACACCAGATTTAACTAATTATAATTAGCAGTGGTACCTAGTGGTAGTGTAGTATAATAAAAAAAAAAACAAATTGCTTTACAATGATTTATTGAAAACCAGGTTTACAGTAATTGTGATCTTTAGATGAACCTACAAACACAACTTCATCCTGGTTGTGAGGCCATACTCCGCTTATTTCCGTACCACTATCATCATTATCACTATCGCTTTCGGTTTCAGTGTCACTTACCACTTCTATAATAAAAGGTTTATCTAAGTACAAATCATGTTTTAAGTGTTCTCCTTCTAACCTGCGAACGTTTTATAATGCTGTGCCCACTCATGAACTGTAATAGCGTCAAAAGCTTCTCTAGCTAGGCGGGGAATTTCAGCATTTTTGTGCTCAATATTTACATCAGTAACTTTTCTTTTCATTGTGCTCCATATGAGTTCAATGGGATTGAGATCACAGTGATAAGGAGGTGAATATAAGCATTTGTGTCTATTGTCTTCTATTTAGTGAGGTTTAGTCAAATTCTCTCCGTAATGAATTTTATTTTGGGTCAACCATAATTGCATATCTTTCTTTAAGGAATTCGTATTTAGGACTTTATTCACACAAATACGGTGATTAGGAGCATTATCCATCACTATTATGGATGGCTCTCGTAAATTAGGCACAAGTTTATATTCATATCTTCTATTCATATCGTCATGATAATCACCACTTTTTGTGTTTGATTTAAACACAAGTAGTGCATTTGTAACAAAAACCAGTATCTCCTCCCGCATGAACAATAATATATGTTTGCCCTTTCGATACAGGCTCCAATACTCTGTCTTCACCCTCTCCTTGCCAACATTTACCCGATGTATGCGAAGAGTGAATATAGGTTTCATCTAAATCAATTATGGGCCGGGGCTGGGGAGATTTATTATTTTTATCCATTGCATGCAAGTACTTAGCTCTCCAAGCTAACATTACATTAGCTTTCATTACGCTCCATAAGAACCTTCCGATTGGATTGAGATTTTAAAACGAAATCCTACCTTGTGAAGCAGCTTTCGCAGACTCTCTCGCTGTCCTTTGTAATTTAATTCTGTATTTAAGACCTCTAGAAGCTTTTTAACAGTAGGGACCTCTTTTTAAGCAGAATAAAATTCATGTTATTTCCTCCGTATAACTCCCATGTCAAAATGATCAACATGCACAAATCCACTTTTACGTTTTCTCTCCTTGCCTGGTGTCCAAATTTTTGTACCAGTTTCTTCTGCTGCGTGCCCTTCCTTAACTATTTTTGAAACTAGCTTTTGACCGCGGCTCCGCCCGCGTTGACATCGGAAATTATCCTACGGGAGCGTACTACCGGGATAAAAGTAATCTATGTCCTAATCCAAGCCATGGTCTACCCAAGTGCCAAATTTCATCCAAATCCGTTCAGCCGTTTTAGCGTGAAAGCGTAACAAACAAACAAACTCACTTTCGCATTTAAAATATTATATTCGTTTTTACCTAAGGGGCGTACTTTTTGAGACATAAAGGCTGAAAGATTGGCTCTCTATAAATTTCTACAACAGTCGAGAGCATTCTACAACATTCCACATTGTTGCAGGATGTTGTAAAATTTTTGGCAATAGTCTGGAACTTTCCAGAACATCCCGGAACATTCAGGAATGTTGTAGAGTGCTCTCGAATATTCACAAAGGTTCTGCACCACAGTTGCGTAACATACTATCAATCGGAATCTGAATCCATTGCTTGATAATATGTTCGAAAAATTTGCCTGCTCGACAACATAAATAACGTAATTAATGTTGTTGATTTCACATTCCGATTGATAGTGTGTTGCGCATTTATCCCGCTGGAATAATGTAGAAATTTTTAGAAGGCTAAACTTTTAGCTCTTATATTTCCTAAGGTACGCCCTTTAACAAAAATAATCTTGATCGAGATGGGATAAAGGGCTATCACCCTATGTAAGTCCCTTGATCGTAGCTTAATTTGTTTTCGAGTTTTTGCGGCACGCACATTATACACTTACTTTTATAATGTATATTCGCTCACACCTTCTAGAATGTTCTCGACATTATCGTCCGCCGTAACAATAGGTTCTGCAGCTGTAGTACAGGCGCAAAATTTAAAAACTTAAATTTTAAAATGTTTTCAGAACTAATTTGAATAATTAAAATTATGTCGCTTTAACTCCAAAATATAAGTTAGCTACTGCTGTATAAATACACAAAAAATAACTTTATTATAGTAACAAATGTAATTTAAGACTTTATTGAAATTGGAATTTTAAATTTCGCGCCATTACTACACATGCTGCAATTGCTCGCAGCGCCTTTCAAAATGCAACCCAAATAATCGTTGTTCTGAATGAAGTTCAAATACTCGACAACAAATGGCGCCACTACACTTAATTTCCAAGTTGAAGGGTTGGAAAAGCCCTTAGGTTAAAACGCCCTTTAGGTTAAAACGGGAACTCTCTTGTTCGAGGGGGGATAAAGGGCTATCACACTATATAAGTCCCTTTATCGTGCCGGGACTCCTTTTTAAGTTTTATCGGCACGCACATTTTATTAACTTAGTTTTATTATATATAATGATAATGATTAGTCCTTGAGTCACAAGTGAAATATAAGATACAGTAATAAAATAAATGTTAGTAGAAATTTGAAATCCGTTGGTTAGTTTGCTCACTCACTTAGTGGACTTAAATAATTAGTTAAGTATCGGGTAATTTATAACAAGAAAATTGACAACACTAACCTGTCGCTGCCGAAATTCGTTTGTATATTTGATTAAATGGAATAATCGGAGACCCCTCCCGAGCTTCTTCTTCAAAAAAAGTTTTAACCTTTAGAATAGTGTTTCGAGCATCACTTAGCATCAATAGCTTTCGGCATATTTAACTTTATAAATTCAGCAATATCACGACAAAACAACCAGAGAACCCGAATGTGGTAGACACTGACAATCGAATGACATTTCAACATGATGGCCGTAATTCCAATTTTCGCCAATTCACAGATAAGTTGGTAGGAGTGTGATTTCTTTTTGAAGTCGATTTATTTTTTTAAATATTTTTTCTATTTATAAAATAGTCAGTGATAATAGTTGTACATACTCTGTGTGTAGTAATAGTCTGTGCATTCTAATCACAGACTAATTCTAATGTCTATGCATTGCCATTGGATTGGATGTGTCAAATTTGACAACGAAAACGAACGATTAAACTTAGCGTTGTGGTTCTTTCGATGTGTTGTTGAAATTAATATTAAATCACGTCCTAATGCTAATTAACTCTGTTTTATAATAGCTGAGATTCTTATATCAGCCATGGCTAATCACTATGAGGTGCCCAATTGGTAAGGGATATCTTCTTTCTTGTGCTATCGGCACACGTTGAAGGCGTACTTTGCCGGTCATAAATTTTAATTTTCTTTTAGGGCTGGAAAACCGCCTACTGGGCTTCACTTGGATGTTTTAAAGGGTGACAAATTGATACAGAAACTAATGATTGATGAGAAGAAGTGTTATTTGTTTGGTCGAAACCCGCAGATGAATGATTTTTGTATCGACCATGCTAGCTGTTCTCGCGTGCATGCTGCATTTGTTTATCATAAACACTTGAACAGGGCATTCTTGGTTGACTTAGGCAGCAGTGAGTATGAACCATAAGGACCATTTACCACTCTGTTTCGACGAAAGTGAAACATTTATGTGTGGTTATAAATTCGCATTTTCTAGCTCATGGAACTTTTATCGGACAAATGCGTTTGGAGTCGAACAAGCCGACGCAGCTACCCATAGATTCCAATTTTCATTTTGGAGCCTCTACAAGAAATTACATTATAAGGTAATAAGGAAGAACTGATAAAGTATCTGAAGGTAACCTTTCATTTGATGTAAAGCTAATACGCTGAATTTTTTTTCCTGCTTATGCAAACAATAAAAAAATACTAAGTAACTGATTTGCCTCTTGCATAAATGCATATGATTAACTGTCAGTAATAATTAAAGGTAGGGTAGGGCTTTTTGGCTTCCTTTCCAGACTTTGTCTGGACTTTTCAATGTAAGGGAAACATTGAAAGTAAAATGTCCAGACTCTGTTGCAAATGACCAGCTTTTTGTCGTTACATTTCAAATTTCGAAGTGTTAACCCTAGTTAAAGGTGGTTTAACTTTACTAATGAAGTTATAATTGAATATTATGGTATTCTGAAGGTGTCTGCAAACCGCAACATTTTTTCTTTATGTAATAATAATAATTTCCATACAGAGAGCGTCCTACAGGAAATTCTAGAGGCATAATGGAGGATTTACCTAACACAGAACAAGAAGGTGCCTTACTGGGTTTGCCTGAAACACAAACTGAATTAGATGTGAGTATTAAAAGGCCCTTGGTTTATTGGCAAATTACTGTAGCAGATAATTTTTTGTGTGATTGGCTCTTGTGAACTGTATTATGTTAAATGCTACTGTGAATGTTATAGCATCATATTGCTGCGGAAAGTTTTAAATGTTGCCAAGACTTAAGAGGCCCCCGTAGCATGCATAGTTCATACAAACGAAATACCAAAATAATTTATAAATCAAACATATTCTTAAGGTAGTGTGTTTATTCCGATTGGATTACGGAGTATCTGTGTAATATTTTGAAAAATTCCAGAATCTAACAGAATTCAACACAGCCCACAACAGAAGAATTTCCATGTTGGGTATATCAACTGATGATGGCAGTGATGTCATGAAGGTATACTCTGTTACCAAGAAGGTTTTATCACCAGCTGACAATAAAATCTATTTACATAAAACCTACTTTTTTAGCCTCCAACTGGCACAAAACGGTCAGCGACAATGTCTGGTGGTATTGCCAAGAAAATGAAGCGTAATGTGTCATTCAATGAAGAGGTGGATATCATCAACCCTGAGGATATAGACCCGACCATCGGCAGGTTCAGGAACCTGGTGAAGTCTACTATAGTGCCAAATCCTAACATTCAGCCAAAGAAACTGAAGTTGCAGAGTGCTGATGATAGTAAGTAGTTACCTCAGATTTCTTGGGCAGTTTTTAGTGTAATTGAGTAATTGATGGTTACTACTGCCTAGCCTATGGACATCTCTACCACCAATAGCATCACCGAGAGATAGCTGAAAGATCTCACAAATTCAGTACATGAAAAAAAAAATGTGATGTTTAAAGAATCAGCCTTAATTACCAAAAAAATAAATAAGTAATATGGCAGTCCTGTGACTCCTGACAGAAGCAAAAGCTTAAAACTTTTTAATAACTATGTTAGTTTTTTTTAAATTTAATTATAATATGAATAAGTAACATTTCATAATAGGTAAATTGAAAAACAAAAAAAAAAAAAAAAAAATTCAAACAAACTAAATAATAAAATAATAACCAAAATTAGGATCACCATGCAAAAGAATAATGCATGGCAATATACAAAAACATCTTTCTTGATTTTGACATGTAAAATAATAACAACGTTGATGAGTAAAGTTGGAATAATATTTAATTTTGAACAGCAATAAGTAAGCTTTTTGGCAAAGTTGCATTTACAATTTTTAAAACTTAAGTATCAGGTTGGCACAAAAGTAATGAGACACTTGGTTTACGTTTAAAAACGTAACATTCAAAAAGCTTAGTCAATGCTGTAATCACCATTAGCTTCTAAGACTTCTTGCCAACGATCTGGCAAAGTTTGGATGCCTTTCGCCCAGAACTCTCATGGCTGTGCCTCGAAAAAGTTGTTCAACTCTGCCTCTACATCAGAGAAATCATTAAATTGTTTACCCTGCAAATGTTGTTTCACGGCTCTAAACAAATGATAGTCTGATGGGGTGAGGTCTGGGGAATAAGGTGGGTGGGGTATCGTCTCCCAGCCCAAGTTCTCCAACTGTTGGCGAATGGCAGATGAGATATGAGGTCGAACGTTATCGTGTAGTAAAACTACATTGACTCGTCTTCGTCGTTTTTTCTTGATAGCAGCAGACAGTTTGGTGAGCTGGGTTGAATATTTGTCAGCGTTTATAGTTTCATTGTGTAATAGTTCTTAAAACAGCATGCCTTGCGCGTCCCAGAAATAGCAAAGCAGAACTTTTAAGTGGTTCTTTTTACTCAGCTTCGGTTGAGTTGGTGGCGTTTCTTCTGGAGGCAGCCAAAAAGCATGACGTTTATCGTTCTCGTAATGAATCCATGATTCATCTCCAGTAACCAGATCAGACATAAACTCTTTACGTCGGGGTCGCAGCAAAAGTGATTGACAGATAGCGACACGGACTGCACGACTGGCGTCTGTAAGGATGTGCGGTATCCACCGAGCCAAAACTTTTCGATACCTAAGCTCATGCAGATGGTTTTCCACGGCGTGGTGACTGCAGTTAAGTGCTTCCGCTAATTCACGAGTGGTAGCATCTGGGTTTGACTGCAGTTCGCGGCATAAATCGTCATCATTCACTGCGGGTGGTCGCCCAGAGCGTGGCTGACTTTCTAGGCTCCTGTCTCCTTATTTAAAACGGTCAAACCATCGGCACACCGTCGCATGGCTTGTACTTCCAGCGCCCAATTCAGTGTTGATATTGTCAGCCGCAGCCCACGCACAGTGGCCTAACAAGTACTCGTATAATAAGTTCGAAATTGTCGCTCGTTCATTTTTCTTCAAACTGACTAAACCGATTTAGAGGCCGTGATTACTTAATCGGTCAATCCTGTGGCTGCCTTAAGCGAACTCAAAGCCTCCAGCCAGGGGCATAAACTTACAAGACTAAGCGACTACGCTAAGGGCTCCGACTGTGGGGAACGAACCTCGGGTTCAACGCGCCAACGTAAATAAAATTATGCTTTCGCGGTGTCGCGGTCACGCAAACCCGTAAGATTTCCCCCCACCAAAAATCGCTCGACGCACCTAAAAAAGTTTTGACTTAAAAACGCTCAACGCGCCTAAAGAAGTTTTTATTTATTAATTCAACCAAAAAACAAACTAAAAAAAACAAACTTGTTTTTACTTTAAAAAATTGTGATGTTTCAAAATAGCCATTAATTAAGTGGTGCGTCAGCCATTGATGAAAACAAGAGCACAACTGTAAAAAAAAAAAAAAAACATTTAAATTGGAATGTTTTGATTTTTAATATTTGCATTTAAAAATATGCCGAAATGTGTCATCAGATCACACAAGAATATTTCATTGTATCGGGTTGGCTAATAAGTAATGAGCGTTTTAGTTTATAATTTCTAGAATTTTCGGAAAGGTTCGACAAAGTTCTGAAGCAGAGGGTATATAAAGAGCGAGTCGCGCTTATGCGCGTTATTGATAGTTTGGCTGTTAGTGCGTTAAAATTCACAAAGAAATGAGTGATATTAAAACCCACGTACGACATTGTTTATTATATGAGTTTCAATCTGGGCATTCTGCTGCAGAAGCTACACGTAATATATGTCAAAGGATAGCTCACGATGCAGTCTCCGAAGCAACAGCAAAGCGCTGGTTCCAACGGTTCCGCAATAACGATTTTTCCTTAACCGATCAACCAAGGTCTGGGCGCCCCGTGGAAATAGATATCGATAAATTAAAACTATTAATCGAAGAAGATCCTCGAAGAACTACACGCGATTTGGCTGTTCAGCTCGAGTGCTCTCATGGCACCATAGAAAATCATTTACATGGTTTGGGAAAGACTTAAAAATATAGTGTTTGGGTACCCCATCAATTAAGTAAAGATCAGCGGTGCTATTCTGTACAAATCTCACCGTGAAAACTTAGGTGAGGTGAGCGTGGAGTGAGCTATCTATAGTGTCAATCCCTAGCATCAGGTGGTATGACAGCTCTCTTCAAGCTCACTTCACCTACGTTTTCACGGTGAGAATTATACAGAATAGACCTACCTATAGCTGACCTACCGAGCTGAGATTTGTGTGCAACTTTTATCTTTCCGCCGCACATGTAATTGGTTAGATCATCTTGTCACTGGAGATGAAAAGTAGGTTTTCTATGTTAATCACACACGCAAGCGCCAGTGGCTGGGATGTAAAGAACAGGGAAAACCAACGTCAAAAGGTGATCTTTCACCTTTTGACGTTGGTTTTCCCTGTTCTTTCCCACCAGACAGAAAACATTAGCTTATATACATGGAGTAATAAGCTGGGAATTCCTTCCTACTAATACTACGATTACAGCAATAGTATATTGTGATCAACTCGAAAAACTGAAGCTTGACATCCATCGCAAACGTTCACAACACGACAAAATATTTTTCCTGCACGACAATGCCCGACCGCATATTGCTAAGAGTACCAGGCTAAAACTATATTATTAATGATTAACAATTATTCATTTAATTAATAAATAGAAATAAAATAGTTGTATGTCGCTCATTACTTATTAGCCAACCCAATACTACATTTTGTATTACCACATTAAAGGCAAAGAAATGATTGCCATTCGAGTTGCTTTTGTAATACGTTAAGATCACCAGATTTTATTCATTTACCTCTTGTGAAACAGTTTATGCACACGATTGTGTTCAACCGCTCACTTAATAAATCATTTTAGTTGACTGCTTCATATAATAAATTGTACATTTACTTGTGCAGGTAATCACCACCATTCACTACGGCTGCAGGAGATATCAAGAGGCGGTAACCTATACTCAGACCTGCCAGCGCCCAGCTCACATCTTAGTCTAATTGGAGCCAGGTTTGTATATAAATCTTTGCCCTAGCATCATTCAGCCCACCTAAATCTCACTTAAATTATTCAAATCCGAAATCCTACCGGAATGACCCTTAAATCCTACTGAAATGGGTCCTTAATCCTTCATATTTTATAGGCTAGTCTCCTATTATATTATTTGGGACTTGATCATAACTGGCGAAATGTGGGTGTAATACCTGCCGAACTTAACGGGATACAGGTGTGATATTAATAGGGATGCATCGATACGCTTTTTGCCGATACGATACCTATATCGATACATACGCTTATAAAATTTAAATGAAAGTAAAATAAATAAAACACAAGTTGGGTTGTTTCTTTTAAATTAATATAAAAAAAAAATACAGACTTAGAATGAGATTATATCGCAATAGAGATCGGGTGTGCCGATATATCGGTATCGGTATCGGATGCACCCCTATTAAATAAAATAATATCAAACCCCGGTTTGTCTTAGTGGACGAACCGAACTGAAAAGTTGGAAATGAAGGAAATATGTTTTTGGCTATAGATTATTAACACGTTCTGTGCGGCCGACACGTATGTGCGATTTTCGAACCTTCACCAAGTGCTACCGTCGCATATGCGTGTCCATACAATTTATGTACTTCCTTCGAATGCGGCGCGCCGCACCTGTGGGTTTTTTGTGGGTTTTTTGTAGCAGTGAATGTGTTAAGTTATGTGGTTTTTTTATTAAGGGGGAAGCGTCAGGGTAGCCCGCGAAATTCAAATTTTCTTACGTTTTTTGCAATTTGCAAGTCAGTATTAAGTTGTATGTAATAAAGTATGATTCGCGGCCGTAGGAAATATGTATATACAGAATTATAATCATTAGAATCACACACACAACAACTCCTTAAGTTAGTATAAACTTCAAATATCAAGATTTCATGAAATAGTCATCCATTAGGATCACCTGGTCTTAAAGAGTTGTAATACATACTTATTACGGCCGCGAATTACATTTTGATCAACGTACAACCTAATACTGACTTGTAAATTGCAACAAACCTAAGAAAAATTGAATTTCGCGGGCTACCTTGACGCTTTCGCCTTAAACAATCCCTCGTGTAGGAGATTGTGTTTATTTGAGTTGAAATAAAAATAATATATAAATAACGGATTAAGATAAAAAATCAGGTTAAAGTAAGGACATACCGTTGTTTGATATAAACTAGCGAAACGGGGAGTTTGAAAAAATCACTTTGAACTTGCCGACTTCACTCCCGATAACTCAAGGAAATAGCAACTGTCTTAGACCTCATACTTTACGCTGATTGGTCGTCGCCGGCGTGCTTGACATTGATAAACACATGGCAATGGACATACTGGGATATGAAAGAAATGATTGATTTTAACCTAAAAAAAATAGTGTTTTTGTGACTTACCTTGGAAAACATAAACATGCATTTTTTTATTTCAAATTAGACCCCCAATCACAGTTCTATTTCGAGTAGGGGTGTGACTTACCTGGTTTTGATATTTAACTACACATTTATCGGTTGTGATTTCAGACTGGGTCTATCGTTACCAAATCCTGCACCTGATGTGGAACTGGAAGGTCCGGAACCGCACCTCAACATACATCCACCTCTACCACATTCAGGTAAACAAAACTATGAAGTTAAGTATTTATATAAACCGTTTTCAAGTATTTGGACCGTTCTGCGATTAACAAAAACTAGTAAAACATTTGATTTGACAATGCCTTCAACACTCTTTTTCAACAAATATTATTATTAAAAATCTACTTATCTAGCATGTTCAAAATATTGAATTTTAAACTGTATGCTACAAAATAATAACGGTCTCTACAGTCAGCATCTAAGATAATACAGTTATTTATGCTACAAGTGCGGAAAGTAGGTGATTTCCGACGAGTGTGTAAGTCGAAACGAGTCGGAAATCATCTGACGCACGTGTGTCATACAACGTTTTACTATTTATTGTGCGAGGAAATAAAAAAAATATATATTGAAAAATATTTTACTTTTGATTTAGCCAGTAAGAGGCTGTTGTTGGCATTTTGTGCTTCTTGAATAACATTTTCCGGAGTTAAATTAATTGATTCGTCATTTGAAAATTTTGGATAATTATTTTCCAAGCGACTAACAACTTAAAGGGCGACTAACTATTTGCTACTAAATAAAATAACTTGGCTGCGAAAATAATGACTTGGCAGCGAAAATATTTCCGTCGACATAGGATGCAAGAGCGAGCGTAGGGCACCCCGAGGTTAGGTTTGGTTAGGTTACTTTAAACCCTTTACACAGAAACAGGAGCCCCGCGGCACCCCGAGGTTAGGTTTGGTGACCTTGTTTATATTTATTTCTCATCTCAGTTAACAGTATATACAACCTCATTGTATAATTTAATAATGCCCATTTTCTACTTTTTATCCGCCGGTTGTAGCTGCCAACATATTATTTTTGCTACCCACTTTAATTATTTTTTAATCCCAAATTCAGATTAATTTGTCGCCGCGTTAAATACATGCCGAAAATTTTTAGCAGATTTACACAGATCAAGAAGAGAATGATAATCTGTACTTGTCTAATTTGTAAAACTTTTCTCTTAATTAATAATAACTCTGCGTCGGGTTGACGACGGAGTTAAAATAAATAAATAATAAAAAAAAAAACTGGAAGTAAAAAGCACTAGTGCAAAAAAGTGGCACTTATCGCACAATTTGGCTGTTTGGTAAAAAACTCTTTTCGAGCACATGCATTGTAAATATACTTGCATTCACTTCACCATCGACTCGAAAAGTATAAGATACAGATCAGCAGAAAAAACTAAAACAAAATTATTTCAATTTTTAGCTCCAGAAGAGGCGGGCCCATCGAGCGAGCCAAGAAAGAAGAAGTACGCCAAAGAAGCCTGGCCTGGCCGGAAACCAGGCCTCATACCGGGAGTATGAGATTTATACTAAGCGTCTAATTATACTGGCGGCGAGACAAGCAAAAATGATCGTTATGTGGCGCTAAGAAAGTCGAATATTTAAAGTATTGTGGCTTGGCGATAGGTCACACTGCGCTCTAATTGCGTAACACGGTAACACACAATGATAATAAAAACGTAAACGAAGTAAAAGGAATATGTAAGCGTCGTAGCAGGTGGCGTTCTTGTAGTTTCTGCCTACCCCCATTGGAAAAAGCCGAGAGTTTAGAGTATGTGTATGTATTTATTTACTTACTTAGTAAGTTGGCTATAAATAACACTTTTTACATGTGAATTATAAAACTTGATGAGGTCGTTGACTTTACAAAGAAATTCAGTGCATCATGTCTAAAAATTCGTTTGCTCGACAGCTTCCTCGTCGTGTCGGTGGCACGCCAATGTAAATAATATTTTGTTGACCCAATACTTCGAGTTCAATCGTCGAACTAGTAAGATTATTTTTTTTCATCAGGTCGACACTTCGCCCGTCTAACTACTGAGATTTGTTTTGTCATTTGTTCGACCGTCGAACTTATTTTAATTGAGAAGCAAAAAACAATAGCATAAAAAGACATATATTATGTTTATACATCTGTACCGCATCCCTGATCAAATGCATAACACATTCACTGCTGAATTATTTGGCGAACTTGCTCCAAGTGCTGCTTTATGATACACTAAACCCTGTGCGGCAAACGCTCATGCGCGCCCAAAAAATACTTCGTGTGGTGCTATGAGCGCGCATGCGCGATTGAAGAAACTCTACCCAGTGCGGCTGGGCGCATATGTGCGCCGTTACAAACTTATCCCAAGTGCGGCGAGACGCTTATGTGTGTTTGAAAATTTTCCAGTTTTACGAGTCATAAAACAATTACGCCAAGAACAATAGAGATGCACAAAAAACCCACAGGTGCGGCGCGCCGCATTCGAAGGAAGTTATATAAATTGTATGGACGCGCATAAGCGCCGGTAGCACATGGTGAACGTTCGAAAATCGCGCATGCGCGTCGGCCGCACAGAACGTGATAATTGAAAACATATTTTTCTGTCTTGCTTATCTCGACAGAAGAAACAGAAAAAAAAATTGCTTATATTATTGTAATAAATGATCATTAGTCAAAGATAAAATTGGAAACGTCAAAATTACAATACGTAATTTTGACGTTTCATTTTAATCCGTAGCGGTCCCTCATGTCTGAGGATCGAAGTCAGCTTCGGAGTTGCATCTGGAGCGGATGATCCGCCTACACCGGTTTCTGTCCAGTGCATCCCTTACCGTGTAGAATTTAGAGGACGATGATTCCTTCACCTGAATGGTCCATTCTGTTAGTGAACGACCGCGCGGTATTCCCAACCACAATCAGTTTTGCCAAACATTAATCAAGAAATAGGAGATGCGCTGTTGACATATGGTCGACAAGCGGGTTGTTATTCGAAGCTGGGTTAAGATCGATGCATTGACCACTCCTCTGCTTGTGTGTGGGTGAACTCTGCCACCTGCCTAATTGGTTGAAAGGGATGGGTACGATTGGTTCGGGTCCACAGACTGACGCACTGGATGCAGGAGGGCATCTAGGGATCTAGGGACATTCTAGTATTAGTCTTGAAGTAATATAATTTCTTCCCTAAGGTTTAGAGTACTGTGGCACTGTCGGAGAGTATACGTATATGGGTATCCGTAACTCTCCTGGCCTCTATGACATACGCCGCTTGAATAATGCCCACATATTCTGCCTGGTAGACAGTGTTGAACATTCCCAGCGGGCTGGATATGTTTATGTTGAGTTCGTGCGAGAAAACTCCGACACCGGTTCCGGAGTCCGTTTTTGACCCGTCGGTGTAAACTCTCAGCTCGTTCGGGCCCGAGTAGTCACACTGTTCTTCCGTGAGTATTATGTTGTAATGCTTTTGAAAGTAGTGTTGTTTCGGGGCTCTGTCGCAGGCTGATGCCTCCTCTCATGATGAGGTGTAGTGGAGGCAGTCCAAGTATTGCCTGTAGAGCGGCCGTGGGTGCAGTTCTCATGCAGCCCGTGATTGCTACACAGGCGAATCGCTGCAGTTTTTCGAGATATTTCCGGGTTGTATTCAAGTCTGTCCTGGGCCACCAGACTGACCCGTAAGTGATGCTAATAAGTGACCTTAGGGTTAATCCCCCAGTTCCTGCCAAGCAGTCTCTTATACTGCCACAGGGCTATGCTGGCTTTTGTGGTGATGTAGTTAGTATGTTTTGCCCAGTTCAGCTGTTTGTCCAAAAAGATGCCCAGGTGTTTGGTTTCAGTTGATAGGCTTAGGGTAGTTCCAAAGAATGGTGGTAGTTATAGTGTTGTCAGATTTCTCTTTTTTGTAAAGAGAATCAGCTCGGTTTTTGTAGGGTTCACTGATAGTTGGTGTTTATTGCACCAGTCCCCTACTATCTTCAAAGCCTGACGCATGAGATTACATAGTGTTTTCGTGGGTGCCATTTATTATAATGGTTATGTCGTCGGCGTAGCCAACAGTGAAGTATCTTTTGTCATTAAGTGTCTTAATTAGGCTCTCCACGACCAGGTTCCAGCGCAGCGGAGACTGGACGCCCCCTTGCGGGCAGCCCTTTGCCACAATGGCCCTTGTAGTGTCGTTCACTGTCACTTGTACAGCTCTTAGTTTGAGCATGTTTGTGATCCAGCCGCTCAGGGTTGAGTCTATTCCGTGTCTGTCAAGGGCCATGCCAATACTTTTGAACATGGTTTTGTCAGAGGCGCCCTCAATGTCAATGAAGGCGGCCAGTGATGAGCATTTGTGGTCCACTGCACACTCAATCTTCGAAACCACACTATGTAGTGCGGATTCCGTTGATCTGACAGTGGAGTACGCATGCTGTTGTTTGTGTAGTAGTTTTATCCGAAGAGGTCCATCTCGGATGTGTTTATCACATAGTCTCTAGAGGGTTTTCAGTAGAAAGGATGTGAGGCTTATAAGCCTATAAGCCTTGGGTTGTGTATAGTCAATCTTTCCAGGTTTGGGTATGAAAATGACCTACACTTCGCGCCATGCGAGGGGTATGTATCTAAATGCAAAGCAGGCTCGGTAGATCTCCACCAGCCATGGCATCAGATGATCTACCCCCTACTGCTGTAAGGCTGGGAAGATGCCATTCAGTCCTGCGGACTTGTATGGTTGGAAGGTATTTATGGCCCACTTTATCCGGTATTTTGTTACTATATTGTGGGCCAGACCAGAATTGACCACCACCACCACCACATTCTCGTTCATCCCCCCACGTCCTGTCCTCCAAGAGTTTACAGTTTGGGAAGTGATTCTCAAGAAGGACCTTACTGGTTTCTTGGTCGGTTAGTGTGTATGACTTATCGGGTTTTTTCAGCGCGCCAAGGGTTTGGTCCTGATCGGTTGATAGGATCTCCCTTACCCTTGCAGCTTCGTTTTCGTCTCAATGGATTCGCAGAATTTCCGTCACGCAGTTCTTCTGGCGGTTCTGATCTGCTTTTTGTATGTGTATTGGGTCTCTTTATATATTTCCCAGTCGAACCGGAGTCTATTGTTTTTGGCTCTGTTAAATTACTTACGTAATGCATTTCTGAGTCTGCTAAGATCGGCGTTCCACCAAGGCCTACGCCAGAGGCTCATGAGAGGCATACTCCGAGTAGTGGCTGTTGGCGCGTTAGTCGCAGCCGGTGTCGGGTTTATGGGCGCGTAAGTCGGCGCCAAAGAGCAGTTTGGTGCCCCCCCCCCCCCCAGATAAGATGGGGGCTGACTGCCGAAGCGGTGTGGGATTCCCCGGGACCCACCTAAGTAGATAACTTACCTGTCTGCTTCATTTTGGTGGGGGGTGGGCTTTTTGGAATCGAGGTTACCCCTCCTCTGGGTCCGACGGGATGTCTGGGATAGGAAGGAAGGCGTTTGCTGGGTGAAGGGTAGCCTAAATCTGGGATTTGGCCTAGGGATTTGGGATCGACAGGATGTATGGATGAGGAAGGACGGCTTGTTTAGGAAATAGGTGTATTGGAAGAAGGTTACCCTAAGCGTGGGATTTGGCCTTCGGGAACTTCTCTTGTCCGGGATCTCTTGCGTGGCACTCATATATTAGCAGAGAGTCAACTGTGTGACTGCTCCTCGCTTGCAGGACAACCATACTGTCATCGAGTATGTGGATCGAGTGGTCCTTAACTTCCCTGGCCATGATGCATTGGCCGCAGTGGGGTTTTTCTTTCGATTGTAAACATTCAGTGAGGTCCTTAAACAAAATTTTAGCAGTTAACAATTAAAAAAATATATACCTACTCTTGCCATAAATATTGTCACGAAGAAAAAAATTTTTTTTTATTGCAAATAATATTTATTACTTTTACAGTGTGTTAGTTTAATATATAAATATAAAACAATTTAAAATATAAAAAGCTTATTCGAAGTGGTCTCCATTAGCTGCAATACAGTCCTTTAAACGTTGAGGCCAGTTATCAATAGAAGCATGCACTCTTTCCATGGGAAAATTCATCACTGCCAATCGTATGGATTGTTATAGGGACTCCAAATTATCATGGCGTTTAGAGCAAGCCGTACTCTCTAAAACTGACCATAAATCATAATCCAGCGGATTAAGATCGGGACTAGACGACGGCCAGTCTTCAGCTCTGATGAAGTCCGAAACGATCATTTCCAACCAAGACTGCGTGGACCGAGCTTTATGACCCGGCGCCGAGTCTTGTTGGAAGGACCATACTTGATTATTGAACATGGTGTTGTTAAGGGGCTTAACTACCTTTTTAAGAATGGTATCTAGATACACTTGTGCCGATGTTTTGATACCTTTTTCACAAAAATATGGCTCAGTCACTCCTTCATAGCTAACACCCCACCACACCATCACTGAAGTCGGATAATGCCCACGTTGCACTCTGTCGACTAATTGGGAAGCTTCCTTAGAGCTTTGAGCATAAATACGGTAATTTTGTTTGTTAAAATGTTGCTCAATTGTAAAGATTTTCTCATCCGTAAACAAAATTTTTCTGTGACCTCCCTTTGCGTACCGCTTCAGTAGTTGTTTCGATTATACCACTCTATTCTTTTTTAAATTATCAGTTAAAAAATGACCAGTGCGTCTCTTACAGGCTGCAAGTCCTAAGTCATCTTTTAAAATACGCAACATGGTTCTGGGTGCTATCTTCATCTCCCGAGATAAAATCTTTTGCTTTCGGAAAGGATTTCTTAGAATTCTTTCCCTTACTGCTTTGACCACCTTTTTCGTACGAACACTACGTGGACGGCCAGATCTTTTTCTGTCACAAACAGAGGAAGTCTCATTGTACCTATTAATAGCACGGTACACAAACATTTGACTAATACCAAGCGTATGGAGAGTTTTAAAAAATTGCATTTGGCTCCATACCAATTTTGTGTAATGCAATCACAGAGATTTGGTTCTCTTTATCACCCCCACTCCATTTTAATATCGCAAAATATTGTACAATGTCCATTACATTTAAAATGCCAAAATTAGAAAACTCAATGAACAATCGTATAAAAATGACAGATTCCAAATTCAAATGTAATATCTTTCTTATTTTTAATAGTAACAGTATTTATGGCCAGACTAAGTAATATGAGTAATATGAGAGTAATATGACTACACATAATAAATAATATTATTTACATATAACTAAGACTTGCCATAACCACTGTTATGGATCCACTACATTTTAAACTGTTATCATTTTTACACCGCCATGTGATTTGACCATTTCTGTATTTACACATTGAATAATATTGATGTCCTTCTAATTGACGAATCCCTCCACGACCACTTTTAATAAATTTCAATTCTTTAGACGTCAATCCGAAAATATAAACAGTAAACTAAACAGGCGCCACGAAATAAAACATTGCTACTGCAGGGCTTGGACAGCGTAATACATCCAATTTGCGTAACATTACCCTCAAAATAAAACAAAATACATAAGACAATTACACACAGACAATTACACATATTATTATGAGCATTTTTTTTTGTTTCTGGTTAAGCTTGTTGAGATAAGCAAGACAGCAAAATATGTTTTCAATTATGTGTACACACATTTATGTACACAAATATAAACCTTTTTTAACGAAACAAGCGTTTTTTTTTAAGTTTATTTTATTGTTTTTTGTTTCTCTAGTAGAATAAAGTTCGACGGTCGAACAATTGAGAAAAAAAAAATCTCAAAAATTGACGATCGAACTAATGAATCGAACTAGTGAGAACAAAGGGTCGGTGGCAGCGCAGAGGCCGTCATGACTGCATTTTTATGAAGCGCAGAGGACAGGTTAGGAGATATAGTTTGCGCCTGAGCTCCACATCCACACCCTGCTGCCGTACCGGCGAGGTTCTAATTGCATCCATCACTTGGGTTCGGAGTTCGGAGGCGGTTCAGAGACTTCCAAGTAGGCTATGGAAGGTTGGACTCTGCTCGACAGTAAAAATAACGCAATGAATATTGTTGAACTGTCAAAATGAAAAGGACTTTCATGCCTAGTGTGTTGCGCAATTTAGGTATTATTTATCGATAGATACACCGCCAGTGTAATTTGACCCTCATTTGACATAACAGTGACACGAACGCGTCTAGTGATGTGCATACGATGTACAAAATGTACAAGTACAGTCAGCGCCATTTATATGTTGATTTTAATTTAATAGGTAAAAAACCGGTGGTGTAAGAGGCCAATGTAGTGGAAAGTTTCTGACGAAATGATGATAATAAATAAAATCCATGTAAATAAATATTCATAGAAAATTGTTAATTAATGTTTTGGTATACTTACACTGTTTGCGCTGTAGCATGGTGCGGGTGACAGATGTCAGTATCGCATGACTAGGTCAGTGACATTATGTAATTCCATTTTATCGATATCGATTCTCACAGCAAAAATCACGTTCCCTTTATTATAACTTTAAAAATGTCTTGGACATTATTATGAAATTTATTTTAAAATATGTTTTTAATACAACACGTTAAAAAAAAAACAACACGTTAAAAACACATTCAAAGCACAACCGATATTTATTAAAAATTTTTTTTTTCGTGGTAACATTTTACCATGTGGCGCGTATAAATCGGCGACCATTTTTAGTCAGTACGAGTGCTATGTCTAACAACAAAATTTAAAAAATGCTTACAGTAAACTTCCTTTCTATAAAATATATCGACGGATATATCGACTTGGGTAGTCGATATATCCGTCGATTTATAGCAATACACATCCCATCACTAAACATGTCTATAGAGTTACGTTACACGCGTAACACATCGCTTCATTTTTCTTTCAATTTAATTTCATTTTTAGACATAACATTTTGGCAGGGTAAATTTATTTATTTTACTACAGTTATTACTGATTCCGTATTTTACGACTATGATATTTAGGGTGTAGCTAAAATATTCATTGTTGATTGTAATAAAATAAAATCGCGGTAACGTTCAAAAGTGAAAAGGAACGTTTCGTTAAATGTCACCCGCACCATGCTACAGCGCAAACAGTATAGATAAATATTATTCAGCGAAATGAAGTGTCAATTAAAAATTTACTAGGACAAGCCCGCTAGTAAAAAATGCTATATAAAAAGTCTTAGACACTTTAAAAGTAACAATATTTTGCAGCGGTAAGACCGTTAAATTAGAAAAAAATAATAATTATTGTGACATGTTTCAGCCACTTTTTTTTAAATAAAATTGATTTCGCACGGATGACAAAACGTTAAATTCAAACACATTTTAATGCAGATTTTGCTCAAATCAATAATGGAAGATGTAGGTATAAGTTTTGACAAAACTTACTTGCTTTAATAATGATAATAATATCGGAATACAACACTATTTTTAGTTTAAGTTATTGTAATATATTGCTGAACGCATAGATCGATGCTAATGCCCGTCTACTTTAGGGCCAGAGGACTGGCCTACTGCAATAAGCCAGTGCACTGGCACCCGGCTTGGTAAGGGATTTCGTGATGAGGCGTCTAAATAGCCCGCACCATTTGAGATAATTAGTAATTACTAATTATGTATAAGCTGTATCAACATGGCGGTAGCGGTAAAAATAAAATTCCCTCAATGATGAATCCTCTAAACAATCCAATTCTAGTTATGAAGATTAATTTGCAGCAAAGCCCACGTACCTTTACAATCCAGATCAGAGACATCTGCTGCCGGCCGGCAAGCTGACTCTTCTTGAATCCACGGTTGAAATGGTTTAAACTCCAAAAATCAACACTGCACTATAAGTTCTGGATAAGGCACAGGTGTAAGTCCAATTATCTTTCGAAAAAGTCCAGGATTTTCACCAGTAAAGGGATTTTGTAATAGCAGGCGGGGCGCGTATATAGCGTTGCGTATGACAGCGTGCAGGAGAATGTTCTGGACCGCCAAACGTCCTCTATTCGACGATTTTTCGGCCACAGATTATTATAGCAATAGCAAGCGGCGCTGAACGCCATCTATGGGCCATATTGCGAGTAAACTCAAGAATGTTTAGATCCGCGGGCGTTGCTTTCATAGATATTGGCGAGGATTCATCAAATTAGAAACTTAATTATTTGATATTTTACGTTCATAATATGCAATAAACTTTTTTATTTTTATTTTGATTATATGTTATATTATATGGCAAACTTTGTACAATATTTTTTTATGATTAAAAAAATCATTGACGCTTCATCAGGAACGCTTTTTTATGCGACGAATAGAAATATAACTTAATTGTATGACAATAAAATTGAAATTTCAATGACACGGCATTTAGGCATGCTGGTGTCATTGAAATTTCAATTATACTGCATACAGCAGCTTTTTTTGTTCCTAAGATGATTATCATTGATATTTCAATTTTATTGTCATACTATTAAGTTATATTCCTATACGTCGCATAAAAAAGTGTGTGTGTGTCAGCTCCGACGCACGACTGAAGTTTACTCCTGTTTTTTGTGCCACTCCGATTTTCTCTTGTTGGACGAAAACAAAGGACCATAGGGGCAGGGTTTCTTCAATGAATCAGTGCTATACAAAAAGCAACTTTAAGGTGTAAAGGCGTTCGTTCTGTTTTACGTTGTGCAAAAACGTAACACTTTTAAGTTAACGCATGCCATTAAATGACATGCGTTAACTTAAAAGTGTTACGTTTATTTTATGAGGAGTGAAATTTTCACTCATAAAATGACCATATCGGGGGCCTTATGAAAATCAATTCTTATGGAGTAAACTCCAAAAATCCCTAGCCGAGCCGAGCCGCTAGTGGGCGCAAGCCCTACTTCCATGATCGCTTTATTACACACACGTAGTAATAAGAAAGTCTATCTTAATTGGACTACACGGCAATATTATTAAGTCACTAGTTACTAAAACGCTAGATAGAATTATCAACATTTTATTTCCTAAATAATATCCTAAATGGTATATATATATTATTTTGTGTAGTAGGCAATAATAAGTGGCAACATATTTTTGGCGCTGACTGTACTTACAAAAAGTTGCTCATACATTATGGCAATCACATTATTCACACTTTTTAAGTACATTATAATCTAGTGTAATGAATGTAGAAATAAGTTACTTTTAAGAAAATTGTGAATGAATTATAAGAGGAAATAATATGTCAGTTTGTATTTTACCCATCCATGTACAGACGCCAGCACATTAAGGTACTACAACCTGTCAATTTTTTTAATAGATTTTCAACTTTATCGCTAAAGCATTAGGCTCAAGGTTGATTGGGAAAATTTGACAGTTTCGGGTAGCTTGACCTGCTGGCGTCTGTACATACGGTACTCTGCCTGGTGTAAATAAGACACATCGACCTTTTGAAGCCTCCACCCGTTTGATTTCCACCTAATAACTGGCGACTGAATAAAAAAACGGGTGTGTACCTTAAAAAAATGTTTAATTGAAAATAACCAAACCAGTTAAGCCGGAGGCACACAAAATTTTGTAGGTTGTGGGTTGCGAACGTCTGCTGTCACTCCTGCAGGGATAGGTACTCCCCTGTAGATGCAAGTGAAATCCCGCTGCTGGCCAGAGATGAAAGATGGCCGGAGTTCAGTGCTGTGCTGTACGGTGACGTCACTAGTGGCCCGGCCGTCCGACTTGCTCGGCACACTAGTGGCGAAGCGTCGAAACGATCTTCGGTCCGTTCAAAAGTAGACGCGAAGCTGCTGCCGTTGATATCTTAATGTGAACATAAAACCTGGAACCACCGTTCCAGCTGATTAGAACTTGGCCTAATAACTTCCGCGCTGGGGTACCACCGACAACAACAGGAAGGAAATACCTATTTAGTTGTAGTAGTATTGCCGTGGTGGTACTGTCCAGAACGGAGTTTACATATTAAGCAAAGTGGAGCAAAATTAAATAAATAACAAAAACAATAGGTATGAGTCGGTTACAACTTAAGAATTTAAATTTTGAAATTAATAATGTGCTTGAAGGTAGAAGAAAATTAAGTAGCATGATACCACATTATTAGTAATTTCTGAGGCTATTCCTAAATGGTATTTATTTAACTAGATGAAATAAGCAACAGAAAATGAGTAATAACAAGAAATAATGTATATAATAGTAGTACACAGAATAATGATTAGCAAGAAAATGACATGATTATGATTTGCGTAATTTGTGTGCTATTCAAAACTTACCCTAGATCGGGATTATCACTGATCACTTATTACTTTTAACTCGGAAGTATTTTTTTTAAATGACAAAAAAAAATAATTGTCGTGTCGGCTAGGGCGCTCGCCAGGACACCAAGCGATACGTGAAGTTTCACCTCAGTCTAGAAGCGACTGTCTGGACTCGCGTCAGCTGCGCGGGCGCAATGCCTTCACCTCATTCATTCTATGCGAACACCCGCCCCGCACTGCACGTACCCGGCGCGTTCCAAGTCGTACACAAACAAAGAACAAAGCATTCATTTATAATAATTATATTGTCATTTAGCGAACCATTAACAAAAGGTGATTATTCATGTAACGTTCCGTTACATTACCCGCGGCTCCCTCATAAGGATTTTATTTTAAGAATAAAATCCGCATCATAAACTTGTTACAATAACCTTTTACTCATTCTTTCATTTCAGTCATACCTCATCACTCAAAAACCTAACATATAATACATCACACAATATAAAAAAAGTGTGACGTGTCCCAACTTACTGAAAATCAAGTGACTAATATCCATCACTGACTTTTATAACGGCCTTAAAGTTGTTTAGTAGTAAGTGGGAAAATGTAACGAAGACAGAATTCATTTATAGGTAGATATTTTCAGATCCTTAACATGCCAAGACCCTAAGTTTTTTCCTGACATATCCTCTAAGACATACACAAGTGGTGACAGTTTTTGAAAAACCCGGCACTTAATGTATTTGGGCGCTAATTTCTTGCTAAAGTGCTTATCCTTATCGCTCAGGACGTAAGCACGTTTGTATACGATATCACCTGTATTAAACTCGAAAGCCTTACGTCTTAAATTATAATATGACGTGTTTTTTACATGGGCGTGATACAAAGATTTCTGGACTTTATCAAAGATAGAACTTAGGCAACCACGGTTCTCCGCATACACCTCGCGAGGAAGAAACAAAACCTCATCACCCAAGTCTGTATCTACGTAATGGGAACCACATAATACAGGCCAGTTTGACAGGCCAGTTGGCGTGGTTGGTTAAGATACCGCCTATCATGTCGCTGGTCGTGGGTTCGATTCCCATCCAGGACAAACATTTGTGTGCATGAACATGTCTGTTTGTCCTGAGTCTGGGTGTAATTATCTATATAAGTATGTATTTACAAAAAAAAAAAGTAGTATATGTAGTATATCAGTTATCTGGTTTCCATAGTACAAGCTCTGCTTAGTTTGGGACCAGATGACCATGTGTGAAAATGTCCCAGGATATTATTATTATTATTATTATTATTAATACTATTTCCCGTCCAAAAACTAGAAAAGAAGGGGTAAATCCGGTAGCCTCATTAACTGAATTATTTATTGCAAATTGTACTTCCGGAATAAATAAGTCCCATGAGCGATGATCACCATCTACGAAAGTGGAAATGCAAGTAATAATAGTTCTATTGTACCGCTCCACGATATTAACCTGAGGGGTATACTTTGGTGAAAAGAATATGTTTGGTATTTTATATTTTTTGAATAAATCCTGAGTATGGCCGCTAATAAATTGAGTGCCATTATCCAGGAAAATACTTTGAGGAACACCGTGAACCAAGAAAATGTGTTCTTCCAAAATTTTAACAATAATCTGAGAAGTTGCTTTTTTAATTGGGAAAATATGACAAAATTTGGAAAAACAACAGGTTACAACTAGTGTGTAACTATTTTGTTTCCGTGTGACAGGAAGAGGTCCCATTAAGTCGATGGATGTCATTTGGTAAGGACGAGAACATTGTTTTGGGCGTCCCATTTCACCAAGAGTAGCATGGTTTTGAGTTTTGTACTGAAGACAATTACTACAAGCTCCAACGTATTTTGCTACATCTCGATACATGCCTGGCCAATAATATCGGAGTGCAATGCGCCTATAGGTCTTGAAGATACCCAAATGACCTGCAGTTGGTTCGTCATGGTTATCCGTAATAACCTTATCCCTAAGCTCAGATGGAACGACTTCTTTCCAAGAAAATTCATTGGTAAGCAAGCAATAATTCTTACTAAGGCGGAAAAGAGTACCACCTTTAATTTGGTAATTGGGAAAATTTTCAGGTTTTGTGACACAGTTGTTATAGATGTTCCTATACCAATCATCACTAGAAGTCGCGAATGAATTAGAAGTTACCATAGAGGAAACTGGAACAGATCTCGACAACGCATCAGGAATAACGTTGTCGACACCTCGCCGGTGCTTTATATCAAAATTAAACGAAGACAAACGCACACCCCAACGTGCGAGCCTTCCCGTAGGGTTATTTAATGAAAGAAACCATTTTAATGCACTATGGTCTGTGTAAACCGTGAAAGTTTTTCCATTTTCCAAATAGCATCGCCAATGCTCTAATGCTACGAGAACTGCCAGAGTCTCCCGCTCCGTAATGCTGTAGTTCTTTTCTGCCGCTGTTAATGATTTGCTCATGTAAGCTATGGGGTGCTCCTTTCCGTTTATAGATTGGGTGAGCATACCGCCTATCCCATAGTTACTCGCATCCGTATGCACCTCGAAAGGTAGATTGTAATCGGGGCAAGAAAGAACAGGTGCGGAAACTAAACATTCTTTTAGTTTTCTAAAAGCGCCTTCTGCCTCATCAGTCCACTTGAATGGTGGAGTGTTCTTTTTATTCGAAGTCAACTTGTTGAGTGGCCCTGCAATTGTGCTAAAATTGGGAACGAACCTACGATACCATGTAGCTGTGCCTAGAAATCGCTTTAACTCCTTGCGATTAATAGGAGTTGCGTAGTTAAGGATGGCTTCAACCTTTTCTGGATCTGTTCGCAACCCATTCGCATCAACCACGTAACCTAAATACTTAAGATGACTTCGAAAAAACTCACACTTTTCCAAGTTGACGGTTAGACCTGCTTTACGCAATCTGTCCAAAACGCGAAGTAGGAGGGACACATGCTCATCAAAACTATTACTAACAATAATAATATCATTTAAATAAGCGAATATACGGTGATCTACATTACCTAGTAACTCATCTACAAGACGCTGTTGCGTAGCGGGAGCATTTGTCAAGCCAAAGGCTGTGGTCTTAAATCTAAGTGTTCCTCGACCTGGGACGTAGAAGGCCGTCTTATCTCTGTCATCCTCTGCAATAGGTATTTGCCAAAATGCTTTAGATAAATCAAGGCTAGTAAGAAAACGGGCGTCACGCAGATTATCCAAAATTTCGGCAATGTATGGTAAGTTGTAGGCATCTCGTTTTGTAACCGAATTTAACTTCCTACTGTCAAGACAAAAACGAGGCTGGCCATTTTTCTTAGTAACAAGGAGTACCGGAGACTGCCAGGCACTTTCGCAGTGCTCCACCACATCTAGATTTAACATCTCATCCACCTGTTCGACAAGGATTCTCTGTTTCTCAGGAGACAGCCTATAATATCTTTGTCGAACAGGAGGAGAATCGCCAGTATCTATGCGATGAGTTATAATGTGCGTACGGCCTAAGCCTTTACGCTCAAATGAAATGTCCCTAAATTGCTCAACAACGTTATCAGCAATAGCGCGTTGAGATTCATCTAAACTATCATGAGAATGAATAAAAGTTTGATGATTATTACTATTTAAATCTTTTAATGGATTAGCCGACAAATTAACAGAACCTAAATATTTCGGACATAACTGAAAGGCGCGCCAGAAGTCAATACCTAGAATAAGCGATAATTGAACTTCTGGAACTACATAACAATTAATAATGTGAAATTGTTCCTCTAAATGCACTGGAACATTAATATAGCCAATACTCTTAAGTTTCTGACCACCAGCAGCTATTATCGAAGGTGTATCATCAGTACATAGCTTAAGGCCACGACTGAGTAACGTGTTGTGTGCATAATTACCTAATATTGTAACGGCTGACCCGGAATCCAGGAGGCCAGTCGCTGCAATATCGTTGATCTTAATAGTTAAATATGGTCGCGAGTCACCTGAAGGCTTAGCTTGCAGAATTGAAGTAATTTTGTAACTGTTGAAAAATAAATGAATTGTTTTCAACCAATCATCCCAATCTTCTCTATTAAAGCGACCTTCTACCGAAGATGGGTTGATACAATCCTGCAAACCTAGTTTTTTGGTTTCTGATCCTTGTTACACTTCGGACAATCTGGTTTCTTGACACCTTTATGACCACACTTAAAACACAAAATTTCCTTATTCTGACAATCCTTGAGGCTATGCGAATTATTACGACATCTAGGACAATACGGCAGTTTTGCATTTGGAACTGAATTATCTGTATTCATGGCATGTAAATATTTTTCATTAACATTATTATTTTTGGAATCATATTTGTTATTATCTAAGTTAGCTTTATTGTTCACGTTTTTACTGTTAATATATTTGTTGGCTATATCTGTTCTTTGTTTGTATGCAAACTCTGGTGCTGATGTGTCAGAAGTAGCAGCGGAAGGCTCTCGGAACTGTACCATGCGTGACTGAACGTTTTCAAAATTCCTACAAAGACATCTCAACTGCTCAATCGTTGTGATTTGAGATGCAGAGGCCAAAGTGCTCGCATAACATGGTCTTATATTATGTAAAATTATTTCCAACTTGTCCTCCTCCACCAAAGGCCTCGACAAGCGTGAAAACATACCCGAAATAATGGATAAGTAAATTGTAATGTTTTCCGGAGTCCTAGACCGAATCTCAGATAAAAGTCGGTAATCGTAATCCGCTTTGTCGAAGTCTTGTAGTAGAAGAACGACAAGTTCATCCCAAGATGACACCTGTTGCCTCACGCTTCTAAACCAGTGGAGTGCATCGTCCACAAAAATTTCGGTCGCAAATGAAAGAAACTTTGCGTTTGTAATATTACGAGCTATACTATATTCGTTTGCTCGCTGTATAAAAGCACGCACGCAAGTCTTGCCATCATATCTCAGTTTGGCTAACTCGGAATGCTTGGTATTACCCTCACAAGTCACTGAAATATTGATACTCTCAGGTGTGACTTGCGAGTCTGAAATTGGGGTGACAGCTATGAGAGGGTCAATACTCTTTGCTTTTAGAGAAACGAAAATTTCATAATATTCCCTAAACATTTTCGTACATTCTTTATGCACATCCAAGTAATTCTCATCCATACTGATTCTATTGAGCCGATGATAAAGGTGATGGAAAAGATTTTCAATTCGCCCTAACACATTCTTATCCTTGGTATCCACATCAAGACTAGATTTTATTTTCTTTAAAATTTCTAAATAATTATTCAAATCGTCAAGGGGATCGAGATGGGAGCACAAAATATCTTCGGATAAAAGAACTTGACTGAGCTTACAAATCTGCCGTCTAAGATCCGCCACAGTAATAGCCGGGGTTTCACCTCGTACGGCCACCTCGTATTCTAATTCAGATTTTTGCAAAGATAAATATTTTATAGGGTATGCCATTTTAAAAGTAAAAAAAAAAAAAACTAAAAAACGTGACAAAGTTGTAAATAGCACACAAACTATTATAAATCAATTATGAAAATACTCCGTTCCGTTACAATCTACTCTAACAGAACGCTGTGTTATATCCTATACGAAAGGAAGAATCAAGAACTAAAAAAAGAAACAGAAAAAAAAATTAACAAAAATAAGCGTTACAAAAAATAAAAAAATGCAACTGGCGTGAAGGTAGTTTTACAATAAATTTGATTAACCAAACTATTCAAATTCTAAACAGACTACAGAATAATAAACAAGAAAAAAAAATTAAAACTTTTGTTCATCCGCTATACTAAACAAAACAACAGCTCACCTCTATATATAAAAAAAGTAATATGACAATGTTTATATAGGTACTATAATTATCAAAACAATCTGAACATTAATCTTCACTCCAGTTACTGCACACACAAAAAAAAAAACAAAGCGTTTTACAAAAGAAAAAAAAATACCCACTCACCGTACAATAACTAACTACTAACTACAGAAGCGAAAACAGACAGAACCACGTAATTGGGCGCCAGTGTAGCCTCCAGCCGTTTGATTTCCACCTAATAACTGGCGACTGAATAAAAAAACGGGTGTGTACCTTAAAAAAATGTTTAATTGAAAATAACCAAACCAGTTAAGCCGGAGGCACACAAAATTTTGTAGGTTGTGGGTTGCGAACGTCTGCTGTCACTCCTGCAGGGATAGGTACTCCCCTGTAGATGCAGGTGAAATCCCGCTGCTGGCCAGAGATGAAAGATGGCCGGAGTTCAGTGCTGTGCTGTACGGTGACGTCACTAGTGGCCCGGCCGTCCGACTTGCTCGGCACACCAGTGGCGAAGCGTCGAAACGATCTTCGGTCCGTTCAAAAGTAGACGCGAAGCTGCTGCCGTTGATATCTTAATGTGAACATAAAACCTGGATCCACCGTTCCAGCTGATTAGAACTTGGCCTAATAATTTCCAACAACAGGAAGGAAATACCTATTTAGTTGTAGTAGTATTGCCGTGGTGGTACTGTCCAGAACGGAGTTTACATATTAAGCAAAGTGGAGCAAAATTAAATAAATAAAAAAAAACAATAGGTATGAGTCGGTTACAACTTAAGAATTTAAATTTTGAAATTAATAATGTGCTTGAAGGTAGAAGAAAATTAAGTAGCATGATACCACATTATTAGTAATTTCTGAGGCTATTCCTAAATGGTATTTATTTAACTAGATGAAATAAGCAACAGAAAATGAGTAATAACAAGAAATAATATTTAGAATAGTAGTACACAGAATAATGATTAGCAAGAAAATGACATGATTATGATTTGCGTAATTTGTGTGCTATTTAAAACTTACCCTAGATCGGGATTATCACTGATCACTTATTACTTTTAACTCGGAAGTATTTTATTTAAATGACAAAAAAAAAATTGTCGTGTCGGCTAGGGCGCTCGACAGGACACCAAGCGATACGTGAAGTTTCACCTCAGTCTAGAAGCGACTGTCTGGACTCGCGTCAGCTGCGCGGGCGCAATGCCTTCACCTCGTTCATTCTATGCGAACACCCGCCCCGCACTGCACGTACCCGGCGCGTTCCAAGTCATACATAAACAAATAATAATAATAATAATAATAATAATATATTTATTTGCTTAAAAACACGGTATAAAAAGATGGTAAAAGTACAATTTAGAACAAAACATGTTTTGCCAATATAATAATAAGCATGCAAATTTTTCAGTAGGTTACTGACATTAACATTGTTTGTCAATGAACTCCTTAACACTATAGAAACTATTAACAGATAACCATTCGTAAACTTTATTTTTATACAATCTAATGTTTACATTTTTGAGATCATTTGGTAACTTATTATATAAACGTACACACATTGCAAGGCAGCTTTTATTATATTTAGTTAGTCTTGGAATCTCGCTTAGTACGAGCCTATTGGGGTCTCGTCGGCTGCGGACATTAACAGCATCTGCTTTGAGAAATAAATCCTGATTTTTCCTTACAAACATACATATCTCATAGATGTAAAGAGACGGTAGCGGTAACAAACCAAGTTTTTTGAATATAGGTCTACATGATTCGTCTGGTGCCCGTAAATTGCTCTAATGCACTTTTTTTGAGCAACAAATGCTCTATTGTGGTCGGTGCTGTTACCCCACATTATTAAACCATATCGCAACAACGACTCGACATATGCATGATATGATATTATTGCCGTTTTAATGTTAGTAATGCTTCTAACCTGTTTGAGTGCATATACAAACTTATTTATTTTTTTAGATACACTATCAACATGTGTTTTCCAATTGACATCTTGGTCTATAGATACGCCAAGAAATTTTGTTTGTGTTACTTCTTCAATTTTATGTATATTTAGTTTTATATTATATTTAGGATTATTTGATTTGTTAAATTGTATATAGACGGACTTATTTAGATTTATTGATAAGTTATTTATGTTTAACCATTCAATTAATTTTTCAATTGTGTTGTTTATGTCAGTCTCATGATCACTAACTGTGTTATTCGTTCTATCGGATGTAACAATAATAGAAATATCATCGGCAAATAGTACACATTTATGATGTGTTATATCAGTAATGGAATTTATATAAAGTAGAAATAGGATCGGCCCTAGGACACTTCCTTGGGGGACGCCAAATTTGTTGCATTTATATTCGGATGAATATGGTACCATGTTCTTATTTTTCTTATCTATTTTTGTAATGGTTACCCGCTGTAGTCTGTTGTTCAGGATGATATCCATTGAAGTGCAGGTCCTCTAATCCCGACTTTTTCTAACTTCTGTAATAATAAATCATGAGACACTAGGTCAAAGGCTTTTGATAAGTCAAAGAATAACCCTGTAGTAAGATGGTTTTTGTTAACATTCGTTAAAATTATATTAATAAGAGAGAAAATAGCTAAAGTAGTGGATTTTTGTTTTTGAAAGCCGTACTGTTCGTTCTTAATAATATGGAATTTATTGCAAAATTCAATCAATCTTTTATACATGCATTTTTCAAATATCTTCGACAGAATGGGTATTAACGTTATTGGGCGGTAATTATTGACGTCGGATTTTTCTCCTTTTTTAAAAAGCGGCTTTACTATGGATAGTTTTAATGCTTCGGGAAAAGTGCCAAGAGAAAACGATAAATTTATTAGATATGTCAATATTACAATTATTTCATTTAATAACTCTTGAACTCAAAGAACAAAGCATTCATTTATAATAATTATATTGTCATTTAGCGAACCATTAAGGTGATATGTTGAAAAAAATGTGGTTTTTCTATTTCGTGTAACTTGTTAAATATGTAGAATAGGGATTTAACATTTTAGTACATGTTTTCTGACTCTTTAGTCTAGTATCATGTAAAAGGAATACACGATTCAATGATTTTTTCTCGATACAAAAAAATTGCAAAGTTATATCTATTTTTTTACTTTTTTCGACATCACGGCGTAACGCTTAAGAGTTATTAAATGAAATTTACTTTAAAACATAGATAATTATAATATTAAAGTTTACTCAAAGTAGTTTTAAATTTTATTTATTTATTTTGTTAAAAAAGGAGTAAATTCGGTTTGGCACATACGTCGTTTAATTTCGAGCGCACGCACGCCTTCTCTTCTTTTGCATTTCAAAAGTAATTGCATCACTTTCGCTCGCTTACTGGATCAGTCGCCCGGTGCGCTTCATCGACAACGAGTCTATGTCATTTTTTGACAGATCGGTGCTATCGGATTTTCGTGATTTTAATAAATGTTTATATAGTAAAAGCTAGTAAATTGTTAGTTAATTAGTGTAGAAGTGATATATAAAGACTTCTTGTGATTGAACAGTACCTATAAAGTATCGTGTTTCTATTTGTGACGAGTTTTTAATGATTTATAAAATAAAAATGGGAAGAAATAGGAAACCAAAACAAAGTAAAGTACAACGTTTAGAGTACCTGAGGGCTCAAAAAATGAGAGAGAGCAAAAGTAAGTATATAGTTATGTACAATGGTTTCTACTTTATCAGTTATGGGCACGTTCTTGTCTGCAATCACTGCCCGATGGAAGTTAAAGATGACATCGGATATATACGTAAATAATGAGTTGCGCTCGCGAGTTACTTCTTTTGTGATTTTTTTGTTGTTAGATCCTAAATTCCTAACCACTTGACCGGTTTTTATCAATGGACTCATTTTAATAATCAGTATCAATAGCTGATAATAACAAATAATCGAAGTCGCCACCTTCACTCATAAATTTGGATAATCAGCTACAACCTAACCTCGCCTCGCAAAGTAATAATAATAATAATAATTCATTTATTTCAGATTAAAATCCATAATGTCCACAATAAAAAATAATAATAATAAAACAATCAAATAAAAATTAATTAAAAATTAAACACAAACAAATTAAATTAAAAATAAATACAGATAGACACACAGAATACACAAATACACATGAAAACAATTTCTGACAAATCAATACAGACAATACACTACAATAATAACATACAATTCCCATTAAATACCTACTTAGCTACTATAATAATAATTATTTAATAAAAGGTGACGAACTGGCATGTAGCACCATCCACCTCTCTAGAATAGGCGAGTCCCACCGCTCAGACAATACTTTCAGGATACCGTTAGTGCTGCGCTTAAAGCGATTTAAGAGCGAGGCACTCCGCTTCCTTATTATGGCAAAAAAGTCATCTGTGTGTGCCTGCGCGAACATGGTAGAAGCGCTGCAAAACCGCGGTAACCCTAACAGTATCCTAAACACATTATTGTATTGGACGCGCAAGGCGCCGTATGCCCGCTGAGTAAAATTGGCCCATAGGCTGCACGTATAAAATGACTGACAATAAGCTTTAAATAAGGTCACCTTTACAGGTCTAGTGCAACGAGCAAACCTACGCGCCAACATGTTACCCCGTACAGACAGCGCCCTGCGCTCCCGCTCAATATCCTCATTATCACACAGATTATCTGTGACCCAGTGACCCAGATACTTAAAGTGGTTAACCCTCTTCAAAGATGTGCCACAAAGAGTAATGGTAGGTACAGTTGAGTAGCATTTGGTACCAGCCTTAAAAACCATGAACTCACTCTTTTTAGGATTGTATCTGAGTCCATGGGCCACAGCATACGACTCGCATATGCTCAAAAGCCTCCGCAGCCCTCCAATCGACGGACTCAGCAGGACCATGTCGTCTGCGTAACTGATGTTATTTACAGACACTCCATCCACAGAGCAACCTACATTAGCACTACTAAGCCCGTCAATCAGCTGGTTCATATACAGGTTGAACAGCCGTGGCGAGGTCAACCCCCCTTGCCTCACCCCGCAGTCCAACCCGTACACTTCTGACTGCGCTCCTGCCCATCTCACACTGTTCTTTTGGTGACTATACCAATAACCGAATATCGACACTAACTCACTCGGCAGCTGTGTCTCAGTTTGCAGCTTGTACCAGAGCTTGTCATAATGCACCAGATCGAAAGCTTTCGAAAGATCTAAAAAACAAGCATAGACTGGTGTGTTTCTGGTGGTATAATACTGCACAGTCTGCTTGAGACAGAGGATGGCACTCTCAGTTGACAGTCCAGGCGTGAACCCAAATTGAGCGTCGCGCACTTGAAGGTGTTTTTCCAGCTGTTGGTCAAGCAGTCTGTCCAGTACCTTTGCTATGACCGTAGCGAGCGAGATAGGTCTATAGTTGGAAACGTCTGACGCATCGCCAGTTCTGTTCTTAATTATTGGAACCACTACTGTATACATGAGATCATCAGGTAGATAATTATGGGCAATACACAGATTAAATAACATGGCGAGGACTCTTGGCAGGTGACTACCAGCGTACTTTAAGTGTTCAATACTAAGGCCATCATGACCTGGAGACTTTCCTCTCACCATGTCTCTTATCACAGCACGCACATCCCGTGCAGTGAATCTAACCCTAACATCTCCAAGTTGACATTCAGCACCGGGCCCCTGAGACTGGCCGAGGGGAGACTCATCATTAAAATGGCGCTGAAAGAGACTGGCAATATCTCCAGGCTCATGCGCGCCCCCCACTCTCACTGGAAGACTCGACCTTGGATTTAATCGGTTTGTTGACTTCCAAAACTTGTTAAAATCCTTATCAGTATGATTTTTTGCGATATTATCCATTTTTACCTGTGTTTCCCTGTTCTGACAACATTTTAACTTTGATTTAAACGTTTTTCGGGTCTCACACATTTCATTGTAGATATATCCTGACCTGGGTTTACCACATAGCTGCCATGTCTGGAAACAAAGTCGAGCCTTCCTGTGAGCACTACTCACATGTTTATTCCAGCCCGCTACATACTTTTTATGTTTACGTTTAGGTTTGTTACAACTTAGTTCGGCACCTCTCGTCAATATATTAACAATATCCAGATACAATTTGTTAAGTAGTAATTTATGATTCTCATTATTACATAATCTGTCCGCACAATCTTGGAATTCTATTGGAAAATCTAATAGTCTGAGTTCGGCATTACAGTAATTAAAATATCCCTCAATCTGACTTTCCCCTCTTTCCCCCCACTTCACCTTGTTACATGTACTACTATGAAAAATTCTTTTAGACAGGACTACATTTAAATTACACTCGATTAATAAAGGAAAGTGATCTGACCAGTATGTGTTATACAGAATAGATACATTTATCACAGACTGTCTAGCGGCGCTGGTTACTAAACAGTGATCTAGCCAACTATGAGTACCATAAACATCACTCACGAAAGTATATGATGAGTCCCTCGGCAGCAGATCCATATCTACACACTGCCACGACTGTTCCACACAAAAGTCCACCAACTCGTTCCCGAACAAACCACCAGGGTGCGCGTTAAAGTCGCCGAGCATAAACACCGTATCACAATCATTACTTTCGATTATTGCACTTATTTCCCCGAGACACTCAGTAAACAATGGCAGATTCTCACTTTTGTTTGTAGGCATGTAAATTGACAACACTAGAATAGACCGTTCGTCATCAAGTTTTATCCTAATTGCCGCTATACGTTCACTACGGCACTGTACAACAGACACAGTCGGAAACGCGCACTTTCTCCACAGCAGAGCTACTCCTCCATACGGCCTTCCTGACAGAACTCCTGCAGACGTATCCACGGCCGACTTTCCCGTATAGGAAAAATCATCGTCGATACTACCGAGAAACGACAAGTCGTGAGGAAGAAGCCAGGTCTCCTGTAGTGCCACAATATCCGCCACAATCAAGTGAACGTACAACATTTTTACAATTTAAACTAATCAGCTTCGTAGTGTAGATATTCATTATTTATTTGTTTTTACATCCATATCTCGATATGTATGTCGTCCCCTTCTCTGAGTAAAATCTACAAAACGTCGATACAAAACTCCATCCGGCCAAAGGTCATCAGATAAAAATATGTTCATTTTGTGCTTTGGAACAAACACCTTATAAGCCGAATAATCTTTTGTTAATTTTAAGTTCATTTTTTCCAGCTGAATATCAACGTTAGTTTTATTCTTAATGTAAGTAATTATGTCACACACAGATGTATTCTTCGACACATTATAAATATAAAGTGGCATTTTGTTATCAGCCGCTTTAAACTTTGAATCACTGTCTACACTAGCCGTTCCCGGTTTTCCCACAAAACGGTTTCTTAGTCTTTTCCTCTGAATAAGAGTCCACTCCTCATTCTGCTGTTTACTTTTCCACTCTCCCTCTTGCCGAATTTCAGTGAAACTTTTTCCACTGTTTTGTGGCGAGATTTGTTGTTTTGGGTTGGCTGTATGCCGCTCAGTGATCACAACCCGCGGAGATTTTTGGTGAGTCATCATAACCAGCGATCGCTTAGGCGTTGGATGTGTCAGCTGTTGGACAATGGGTGACTCAGTTTTCTTGCACTCGCGCTCAACATTCGGGTTGGCCGTGTGTCGCGCGTCATTTGTATCGGCTAGCGGCGGCGCTTGGTGACTCACCGTCGCCGCATCAAAACTCAAAGCGAACTCGTTAACCAACGGTCGTCGGGCAGCTCCTTCGCGCGATGTTTTTGTAGTACCACCCTCATGGGCACGCCACAATTGCGGCGATAAGTCCCCTCTTTGAGGAGTGGTTAGAGAGGCGCCACGGCGTCCTCACCTTCCGCCTGACGCAGGTCCTCACCGGACACGGTTGTTTCGGGAGGTTCCTGTTTCGCATAAGGCGGGAGGAAACGCCCGGGTGTCACCATTGTGTGGATCGCCCAGAGGACACGGTGGAGCATACAGTGGAGGTCTGCCCGGCTTGGGCAGAGCACCGCCGTGTTCTCACGGAGGCGATCGGCGGCGGCGATCTCTCGCGTCCGAGCCTGGTCCAGGCCATGGTACGGAGCGAGAGTGCATGGGAGGCCGTCACCTCCTTCTGCGAAGCGGTAATGCTCGCAAAGGAGGAGGCGGAACGCGTGAGGGAGAGGCAACCTCACGCCCTCAGTCGCCGCAGGAGACGCCCTGGGCGGCGGGAATCGATAGCCGATTCCCGGCCACCGTAGGCGCGGGCTTGCGGACGGTGAGTAGTGGGTAGCTCGCCGTCCGGTGAGGACCAGGCCCGGGTCGACGGCGCGTTGTGTTCCACGCGCGCCTCAAAGAGATGTCAGCAAAAGATGGGGTCCAATAGGGCCGATGCCGCTGGGGTCGCGGGTTGTTTGAAAAAGATACCGTGGCCCTGGCATAGGCAACTGAAGGAACACGGGTGGGTTTTAGTCAGTAAAAGTCTGACACGCCCTTCCGCTCCACCCAGAGCGGGAGAAGTTATTTGATGATTTCCCATCCACAAAAAAAAAAAAAAAAAGTACCACCCTCATCCGAAAATATATTTTTTTGTGGAGATAATGCTGAGGGGCCACTTTCACATTCAAAACTTGATAACCTGGCACTTCCACCGCGTCTTAAGTTAACATTTTGAGCAAAATTGTTGACAATCGACGCATTCTTTAGCGCTTCCACCTCCAGTTGCAATTCTCTGAATTGATTTACTGAAGTGTATTCGTTACTAAAGCGTTCTAGCTCGCATTTCATGATCAACAAGTCCTTCAATAAGCGGGTCACATCTACGTGGTCAAATAGTACCGGCGGCAACTTATGTAAATCCCGCGCCACAAAAGTTGGAATTTCCTCCGGATCCGTCTCCTTGAGTAGGCAAATTATGTCGTCAATATCCCGTAACGTTTTCCCTTGTCGTTTTCTAATCTTTTTGCGTTTGGTTGTCGAGATTGAGTCAAACAACAAGTTTTTAGCCACTAATATCTCGGTTTCATCGAAAGCACTCGCACAAATCTGACTAATACTTTGTTCGTTCATTACATCGATCTTATTACAAATAAAAGCTAGCACTTCGTTGATAACTACATTACAACTTGCACATTTTACTAATTTGGTCGCCATTGTAAGACGAGTACCCGATCGCGATGACACACTGCGCGTGCGATCACCGTCGCAAGTCAGTGGTTAGTCAGAATAATGGGTAAGCCTTCTATTTACTAGAACAAAATATCTGTTTTAATTTTTGTAAGTTACCTATAATTGTGTATCTAATGAAAAAGGCTAAAATGTAATTATAATTAATTTTAGGTTAGAAATATGTCAACAATACATCGGTCATACGTCAAGTACTATTACTGCGTGTGACAGACTAAGAGCACAAAAAGCAATGGAGTCGCATTTGAATTGCGAAAAAAGGTGAGTTTAGTCGAAATTATTTTTTGATCTTTATTGAAGTATGGATTATTGTGTGTGATTTAATATAATAGTTTATTTTAGTTTTTTTTAAACATTTTAGTTTTCTTTCCAACAAGTGTTGATTTTTTTTTGTGATTTATAAAAGTCGTGGAACAAAAGTTATCAAAGAAAAAAAAAATCTGCATGAATTTGATTATGGTAGCTCCACTTGAATGTTGATGAACGTTTTATTGCAGAAATAAAAGGAAGCAACAACTACTGCCATACGAAATCGAACTTGAAGAAAATGTGAGTTCTCTTATTTTATTTACTATGTACTTAACTTTATACTTTAGAGCTTGGCATAAATATAATTTTTCCATGTTGACTTATACTTTTTCTTTCAGGAGTCCAAAACTGCCGACATCAGTGGCCACAGAGTTGTTGATGTAAATTACTTTTTTAATGAATTAGTGAGTCACGAATCAATGTTCCAATGTGGCCTTAGCACCATCAAATTAGAATCCGAAAAAGTTTCTGGCCTTACATCTGAGTTTACATTTTCTTGTACATTATGTAAAATAAAGTTTAAAATACAGAACTCAACACACAGGTTGAAAAAAAATGGCGGTGGCCGGGATAATGTCAGCTGGTTGTGTTAACGCTCAACTGAAACAGTTTTCGGCAGCTGTCGATTTACCATCCGTGTCGGAATATAGGTACAAAATCGTACAAGATGAAGTATGTGATGAATGGTAAGTGACGGCATGAGAAGAGACGAGGAAAGCGGGGGAGCGGGAGAAAGAAGCGGCAGTCAAAGAAGGAAAGCTTATTAAAGATGGCATACCAATAATAGATGTAATCTTAGATGGTTGTTGGGCTAAACGTTCATACAGAACTAATTATGCTGCACTATCTGACACTGCGACAATTATAGGTAGACGATTTCGTCAAGTTCTTTTCATGGCAGTCAAAAACAAATACTGTTGTATTTGTGCTAGAGCGGAAAAACGAAATGAGATAGTAAAACAGCATGAGTGTTTTAAAAAATATCTTCCACAGATCTTCCACAGCTATGGAATCCACTATTATCGCTGAAGGATTTAAACAGTCCATAGAAATGCATGGCATTATCTATGGAAGATACATAGCTGATGGAGACAGTAGCATTTAGGCAAAAATACTTGACACTCGATCATATCCCTCAATCACGGTCGAAAAGATTGATTGCAAAAATCACATATTAAGAAAAGCGATGGCCCAAAAAAAACCCAGAACCCGGCGCAAAAGTTTTGTATCTCAGATTTTAGAGAATATTTAAAACTAATATTTAAAATTATCACTATCTCTCTAAAGGGTGGCTAACATTATTTTCTCTTTTGCTCGAAATGTTTTGTAGGCGTTCTTATTAAAAACTCATTTACAGACCAAAATATTTATTATGCTATAGATCGTTAATTGTTTACAAACAAGCATACTGATACAAAACCTATAAATAAGCATAAGTACAGGTTATTATTATAATCTAAATCTTTAGTCATAGTATAGTACATAACGTAAAGTCTTAACCGATGAAGCGTCGGTAACTTGACACGTACAGAATCCGCGCGGTATTTAATTTTCGTAACGTCATATTTTTCGTCATTTTTTACTTTTTTTTCAAGTTTGTTTTCTTTTCAGCCACCAATTATTATTACAGTCGCATGTCGTCAGGGTATATAATATATGTTCTGTGTCGCAGTCATCCGCTAGCGTTTGATGTATACTTTGCTGTGTATTACAAGTTCATCTAATTGATTTAGATCTTTTTTGATCAATTTAATACTTATATTACTTTGTTTATGTATACCTACCCCTGTGGTTTTGAGATAATCTTGAATGCGATTGCAATTACACAATAATTGCAAATAATTATACATATTTTGGTCCACACAAATGAGATTTTAATAGGAACGCCTACAAAACTTCTCGAGCAAAAAAAATGATGTTAGCCACCCGATACAGGGATAGTGATATTATGGAATATTATTTTTAAATATCCTCTAAAATCTGGAACACATAACTTTTGCCCCGGGCCTGGGTATTTTTTGTATGGGGCTTTTTGTAACAAATTGATAAAGGACATTGCTCTGTGTCCATACATTGTTGGCCCTGGAGCCAAGAGCATCGGATAATTATGTATTGTATTCTCTATCATTTGGAGACTCCTAGAAGATCTTGTTTTTATAGCGGACTAGCTGCAGAAAAGATATATTTCAAAAAAAGTATCAGATTTTGAGGTTATAATCTAACCATAACAACGAATATTAAATGTAGGTACCTACCATGATTTTTCATAGCTCTGAGTAATTTCTAAGAAACTGAAAAGTAATATCATAATACCTACCTAGATAATTAGGTACCTATGCAGTTATTTTTCTAAAAAATGAATGCAAGTGCAAAATTAATATACATTAAACTAATCAACATAGGTAGGTAACTGAATTCGTAGCATTCGTTTTGGAATGAGATGAGTAGAAACAGCGTCCCTATGCCTGAACGGTGTGCATAGGATACCAGCTTTACCAATTAGATGGTAATAAGTGATTTTTTAAAACCTAGTCCTACAATATTTATATTTGAATAAGAAATAAAATTTTAATTTCACGTTTATTGTTCTTCGTCTAAATTACGAACTAAAATAGTGTCTAAAAACTGTGCAGGGGGGTTGACATTATTTTGATACCTCGCATAACTTAGGTACCAAATAATGGTCATAACATGGGCGCAGCAACCGATAGTTCTGCGCCCAACGATACAATTACAGCAATATTCGACTATTGCCTGTCGCCCTATTTGTGATGAGTCAATTAAAATATATACAAAATACACTTTAGTACTTATATGACGGCTGTGAATTTTCCCCCGTAATAACCATACGGTTTCAGAATTTAATTCACACACAGGTACACAGTTCCGAAAATCACAGCCAGGTCAATCGTTTTTTAAACCAATCCAAGTCCGTTAAAATAGCCAAGTCGTAAAAAAGTCCCGAAAGTCACCAAAACACCGAACACAAGAAAAGAACACAGGAAAAAGCACAGCGCAGAAACTCTCAATTGTGGTAACAATGACTTTTTTAAAAAAATAATTTTATGGCATGGCTTTTTGGCCTTTGTGCCATTGGTAACAATGACACGTTCACCGGCAAAACTAGGGATGTAATACGACACCATTAATCGATTTTTCGATTATGATTTACTGTGGTCTTAAATTATTACAGTCTGTTACATCTACTTTGTCATATAAACATTACAAGTATGTATGACAATGGTTTATTTTATATATAACAACACTCTTCTATACTGGTAATAATAATATATAATAACATCTGTATCTAGTTTGCAATATTGTTTTTTTAAATAAAACATTAGGTAATTGTGATGTGTTTAGTAAAAATAAGTATTTTTTTCGTTTAATGAACCGCAAAAGGAGCGTTATTTTTGTATTAATTGTCGTAAATAATGAATTAGTTTGAATGATTGTATAGAAATAAAGAAGTTTTGATTATTGTATAATATTATTCTTACTACCTATTTAAATTGGAGTATGACTGCATTCATAAAGTATTTTATTAGGTTTTTAAAACTACACTTTAGAAAAAAAAACACAATCGATCGATTAATAATTCAATCGATCGATTATAATTGATCGGACATCCCTATTTCACTTTTGACACGACATAGGTGAAGATGGCGATGTAATGTTATTAGTCGCATTAAATTCTATTAAAAATACATTTTGGAATACAGCTAGTCCGTGATACAGAAGTATTTGCAACTTATATAATAAAATAGATTATCGTATATTCTCAAACTCTTCATTGCACAGGGCCATTTTGAACATTGTCTTTTAAAAACGGATACAAAATATGCTGTAACAGAAAAGAACATAATAATTACAAATAAGATTTTAAAGATACTAAAGTACATATGTAACGCCATAAAATATCATGGCTTACAAAATCTACAGTAATCAGACAAAATAAAAAATCTGCACCAAGATATTACGAATGCCATTTATCATGCATTTGAGCACCATGATTCTTGTGATAAAAATATTTGTAGTGAAAATACAAATGAAGAATCAAAAAATATTTGTAACACACGTCTCTGGCATCAGATGAAATATATTTTTATCTACAATGTTGCATCACACTCAAGGATCTAATTGAAAATGTAGACAGCAACATTGTAGAGAATTTTAATGGAGTAGTTGCCAAATTAGTTGGCGACAAAAGAGTCAACTACGCTCTTAAACGGTCTTATCAGGCAAGATGCGCAGGGGTAGTAGTATCATTAAAAAAAATATATATATTACTTATTTTGCAGTTTCATTATAACTGAAAATAGGATTATTTAATTTAAAGAATATAAAAAATAAAAATATGAGTAATGTTATAGAAAATTGCCCTGATGAAATACGGTGAACACTAAAAAAATTAAAATAATATAAATTTGTAAAATTATTTAACCGATTTTTTAAAAAAGGTGTTACTAAGAAGACGTATAAAATAACAAAAATTGTCTACCTATTGTGATTCTGAAGTAATAGAAATCTATAAACTGTTATGACTTTCAGTTAATACTTTTTAGTTCAAAGCTTCTTTTGAAGACGGTTCAAATTCGGCTATTTTATTTTAAATGTCTTAGTATTCGCCTTTTTTAGTCAAGGCAATTTTCCATAAAATTACTTACTCATATTTTTTTTTTAAATTTAATTTGTTGTGTGGAGCTCTGTCATATTTATGTCTATAACTTTGCTAATAAGATTGGCATCTTAATGTTTTGTAGGTACACTAAAACCATACTTGGAATACCTAGATTATACCAGTGAAAGAATTATCAAAATTGGTTCAGTAGTTTACTAGAAAATTGCGAACATAGGTATATGTATACAGGATAATTTTTTAAGTAGTGCGCAAACTTTCACAGGTTATTCTACCCATGAATATGAACAACTTTCACTATGGGACCAACCCTGAAATAGCGAAAAAAAAATCAGCTGTTCAGTACATTTTGACGAAGTATGCCAACATAAATGTACTGAACAGCTGATTTTTTTTCGCGATTTCAGGTTTGGTCCCATAGTGAAAGTTGTTCATATTCATGGGTAGAATAACCTGTGAAAGTTTGCGCACTACTTAAAAAATTATCCAGTATACATAAAACACGAGTTTTTTAAAGTAGGTTAATTATTTTAAAATTAAAATAATTCATTAATCCTACTAATATTATAAATGTCAAAGTTTGTATGTTTGGATGTTTAGATGTTTGTTAATCAATCACGCAAAAACGGCTGAACGTATTTGGATGAAATTTGGTATACAGATAGTTTATAACCTAGATTAGGAGATAGGGTACTTTTCATCCCGGTAGTAGGTTCCCGTGGGATAATTTCCGACATTCACGAGGGCAACAGCTAGTTATTTAAATAAAAAATATTCTTAGTATATGTACCACGTTTTGCCCTACCTCATTAAGGATAATCATGATATAGTTTTGTTTGCGGATGATACTTCACTTTTGTTTAAACTTAAACGTCAGCAGCTGGTTACTGACGATGTAAACAGAGCGATCTCAAAAGTAGTTCACTGGTTCAGTGTTAATAATTTACTCCTTAATGAAAAAAAAACCAAATGCATTAAGTTTACACTACCTCACGTTAGGCAGGTGAAAACTAACGTGTTGATAAAGGGCGAAGAGTTGAATCCTGAAGATAGCACAGTATTCTTGGGCTTAACTTTGGATGCTAAGCTTCAGTGGGGCCCACATATAGATAAATTGTCAAAAAAGCTAAGCTCCGCAGCATACGCTGTTAGGAAAATTCGTAATTTAACCAACATAGAGACAGCCCGTTTAGTGTACTTTAGCTATTTTCATAGTATAATGTCGTACGGTATTCTGTTGTGGGGAAATGCAGCCGACATTCAGACTATCTTTGTTTTGCAGAAAAGAGCTGTTCGATGCATTTATAAATTAAGTCCGAGACAATCTCTCAGAGAGAAATTTAAGGAGATTAATATACTGACTTTGCCTTCTCAGTACATTTTTGAAAATCTTTTATATGCCCATAAAAACATTAAATTGTTTAAAAAATACAGTGATATCCACAATATAAATACTAGGAATAAACACAAATTTGTTGTACCTCCAACAAGGCTCAAGAAAATAGATGGGTCATTCAGGTGTCAATGTATACGCTTTTATAATAAACTTCCAAGCCACGTTCAAGATCTGAGTCTTAATAAATTCAAATCATTCATTAAACGCAAGTTGTGTCAGAAAGCTTTTTATACCGTTAAAGATTATATTGAGGTCAAAACGGCTTGGGATTGAACTGCTCCAATTTTATTTTATATTATTTTTATTTTTGCATACTGAATGTTGACATTAATATTTACTTTGTAAGTATTATATTATTTTACTTTATTGTGAATGTGAAGACTATGTAGGTCATTGCTTTTTTTTTGTTTGTTTTATTTTTTCTCTCAGTTATTTTTAATCATGGTCTGGCAGTTTGAGTAATCTATGCGGCCTACCCCAATGTCCTTTCTTTGGTATTGTTCGTCGAATCGTTGAGCTCCTTAAGTTCTGAGTTGAGCTGCGCGATTACTGACAAATGCGTGCACTGATTGGACAGGTCCTCTCAATCTGTGTGGTTCTTTCCTCAAAAGACCATTTCAGACGCCAATCTACATGGTCTTCACATGAAGTGACCAAGATTATGTCTGGACTTTATAAGAGACTGTGACCTCTGAGTTTGTTTCGGCCTTTCTTCTCAGAGTAGTCAAATAGGAAACGCCGACCTCATTTAGTTTAAAAAAAAAATATTGACTTGTAAAAGTGTTTGTACAAACCTACTTACAGAAATAAAAATCATTTATCATCATTTATCATTTATAAGAACATAATTAGACTAAAAGAAATAAGCAATTGTTATATATTGTCATTACCAAATTATTTTTTATTACATGGTTTACTAAATAAAATAAAAATGGTTGAAAATTAAGTATTTGTATTATTTGTCTACTCCATAATCTCCTATGTGCTAATATTTCAAAAAATCCAAGAAGTACTCGCTTTTCCCGATACGACCGCGTACTTTGCATTCGCCGCTCCCCGCGCGGGGGGGCTAAGTCACGCCCACCGAGCTACGATTTATTTTCGAGATAGCCCCTTAACAAAACGTGATTATTCATGTAACGTTCCGTTACACTTTGCACATGTCCCACTGCCGCCGCCGTACAATGGGGCCGAAATCGACATTTGATTTTTGTAAAATCTAATATTTTATCAGATATTTTTCTACCTTCCATAATATCTTAGAGTATATAACACTCAACTGGAGAAAGCATACGTACAATATTTTGAACTAAAAAAAGTTTGTAACTTTTGGCGGGAGACACGGTAGCTACACAACAAAAAACAAAAACGGCTCGCCCGGAAAGAGAAGTCTGTACCATCGAATTTTTTATCGATATCGATATTCATTCGGAATTTTCTTATGAAATAAAACAGTTGATGCATAAAATGATGATGTTAAAAAATAATCTACAAAGTCTTAAAACCTGTATACCAAGTTTCGTCCAGATCGGTTGTAAAATGCGACCTGTAGAGGAAAGCAACAAACTGACAGACGAAAGCAAATTTTGCCAGACTTGAAGCAGAGACGCTTTTTTAGGTCGGGGAAAAAGTTTCTTGGCATTTTTTAAGAAAATTCAAAACATTTTTTAATATAGTTTATTTACATTTAAGTAAAGTATGTAGGTACCATTTTGTTCGATAACTTCTTGCCATCTTGTAGGTAGGGACATGATCCCATTGCTATAGAAATTTTGGGACTTCTGGTCAAAATACCGCGACAAGTGGTTTTGGCAGTCCTCTCGTGATGTTAACCTGACACTGCCTAAAGAATTCTGAAGAGACCGAAACAGGTGGAAATCTGAAGGTGCAAGGTCAGGACTATACGGCGGATGCATTAACACCTCCCAGCCAAACTCTCTTAATTTTTGCTGAGTGGCTAAAGATGTGTGAGGTCTAGCGTTATCATGATGAAAAATCACACCCCTTCTGTTGATTAATTCCGGCCGCTTTCTCTCAACTTCTTGCTTTAATCTCATCAGTTGTTCACAGTAGAGTTCAGAATCGATGGTCCTGCCTGGTGGTAACAGCTCATAATGAATAATGCCCTTCCAATCCCACCACACACACAGCATCACCTTGTTGCGAGTTAACCCGGGTTTCGCCACAGTCTGTGAAGCCTAACCGGCCTTTGACCACGACCTTTTTCGCACGTTCTTGTCATACGTGATCCACTTTTCATCACCAGTTATTAGCTTCTTCAAAAATGGTTCGGTTTCATTACGTCGTAATAAAGAATCACAAATGAGTACACGGTTCATTAGGTTTCTTTCAGTGAGCTCGTGAGGTACCCAAATGTCGAGCTTTTTTGTGTACCCAGTTTTTTCAAATGCGCCAAAACTGTTTTGTGGTCAATTTCCAGTTCTTCAGCTACGTCGTAACTACTGATATGCCGCCGATCTTGCTCCACTTTTTCAAAAATGGCATCCATTTTATCCGTAATAGGGCGACCAGAGCGTCGTGCATCTTTGACATCAAAATTTCCGGATTGAAAACGCTTAAACCAAATTTGTGCTACTCTCACAGACACTACACTAGGTCCTTAAACATCGCAAATTTTTTTCGCGGCTTGCGTTGCATTTTTACCTTTTTTGTAGTAAAATTTTAAAATGTATCGAATTTCTTCATTAGATTCACTCATCTTGACGGTACGAAAAACAAATGAAAATCACACATTTTCCTAATTTGAATTTGGAATTATGTTCTTTAAAATTTAAACTTTCAATGATACCAAAACCAGCCAGATACAAATAGTATAGCCAAAGAGATTTTATTACAAGTTCATACATACTATAATGCGAAAAGACTTTTTCCCCAACCTAATATATTGTGAGATTTAATCTTCTGAGTATGTGTTTAATATTTCTTGAAAACGTCTGCTTTGAATAAAAGCCATGCTCAACAAATAAATGACCGAATCAAAGCAACATGTGTTTTTCAAATCTACTTTAATAGAATTTTCACCGATGGATATAGCATTGTAAAAAATGGCAACCTAGCCATTTTTTACAAATTTTATTTTTATTTTGGTTACTGAATCAGTATCGGCTTGACCCCTCCAATTCTCAATAAAAGAAGGTTGATCAGAAAAAATTGATTCGGCATCAAATGACCGATTAAACTTCTTAAGTCTCACAGCCTTTGTTAATTTTCTTTTTTTCACTTGCGTTTGAGATGTTTTTACTCGTTTTTGAGATTTTTCCATCTGGGTTTGAGATTTTTTGAATGAAAACTTCCTTTTTCGAGAGCGTTTAGTTTCTTTATTCTGTAAGTCACTAATAAGATTACTTTTCGCAAGTGCGATTTCCCCGTCTAAATTTTGGCAATGTATTTTTATAAATTCATCAATTTGGTACTTTTTAACTTTGTTTTAAAGAGCCAGTTTTTCAAAGTTTTGAAGTAGCTCTCAATTCCAGATGATGATGGACCAGTATTATCAGTTTCTTCTTCGTTTTTACCACTTCGTCGTCGTTCCGTTTGTTGTCATCCACAGAGCTGAATTCTGCCGGATCTAATTCAATATTTTTCATTCGTAAGGCAAGTCGGTTAAAGGCACCTTGACCATTGGAACTTGCAGGACTTGAATCATCATCGTAGTGACTAAGACAAGTCTGAATCATATCACCGATGACTTCTTTCGCAGATTCAAAATTTTCACACTCTTTTAAGAACAAAATGCAGCGAATATAAAAATATTTTATGTCGGGTTCTACATCATTAAAACATTTTAAGTTAAGTTTTTACAAAATGACTTGTGTCAAGTCTGATAAAAGTAGAGGGCTTTTGTTCTTGAAGGATTTAAGTTTGTTCTTCTAAAATTGAAAACATGTTTTTTTATGTATTCTTTTGTACTACTGAATTCTGTAAAAGCTTCAGTATTAACTGCGATCAGGGCAGAAGAATCATCTGAAATAATCTCATGAGGTGATCTATCAACTGATTTTTTTAATTGATTTAGCCAATGTAATATAGATTTCTTGACGTGTGCCTCGGTAACCATCTGTAATACTGGTATAGATTTTAATTTAAGATTTGCTGTTATCAGACCTGCATATAAAAATAATCTTTTGGTCATCTTTGTACCATCAGAGAGCCGCATTGTTTCAAAGAATGAGCCAGTAGCATCTATTGTATTAGTTACCCTTCCAAATTTCCGTAGATACAGATTGTAATAATCAATTTGGTTCTCGTTCCAATAATAAACAAAGAAATTAGGGTGTACACTTAAAGAACGGATTACATTTTTATGTGTACTTTTGGTCATACCCACTAGAGATATAATTGGATTCTGATCAAGCTACTGTTCTCTCCTGGCCTCAGATTTTATTTGTCGCAAACAAGAAAGAGAAGGCAACGCTGGTGTATTTACGACCTCTTTTTCATCTTTCTTAATACTTAGGATCTCTGAAGCCATTTCATTATTAACTACTATTGCAGGCTTGTACCTTAATATTTTTGCTAATTGTTGTCTTTTGTAGGGCGTTAACTTGGATTTCTTTGTTGGATTGTGTTTGACAGTTCGGTCTATATTCGTTATTTTACAGTAGATTGTGTGAATTTTATCAGTAGTTTCATAACTTTCTATTTTAGCATATGCATTACATTGCGAACAATTGCCTTTCACAAAGATTTTGTTTTTTAGCACTTTTTCGCGCTTTAAAGTCCAAGTACAAGGTAGTTTAGTATATTTATAAATGTTTACTTTTAATACTCCATTTAAAATTGGGCATGGTTCTGTATTTCTTAATGGTAGAAGTGCCTGTTCGTTTTTGATATGCGTATAAATGGACTTGTATGGCCGAATTTTTTTCCAGTCATACAAGTCCATTTGATATGAAAATGTTACTGTATCATTTTGTGCACTATTCTCGATATGAAAATCTTTGCTTTTAAATGTCGTATCTGTGTCACTACTGCGACAACTTGCTCTTTTCATAGTATGTCTTTCGCCAGTTATCTGTTGCTCAAGAAGTGATCCATCGTCTTCAAAAAATATATGACGTTTACGTTTCTATGATGTATACAAGGCTATCGGGGTCATTTTCAAATCTAGTTCTTTGGAAATGGTTAAGAAAATAGGATCAGTACTTTTAATGTTAGGATTTTGTAGTATCTCAGCATATTAAGAAAATACTTTTTGTTGATCCTCAAGATCTATTATCTTCGGCATAAACGTACTGAAACAACAATATTTCTTTGAACAAAATGACTTTTAGTAATTTTCATAGCATGGCACGGCACGCCGAAGGTCGCAAGTTCAAATCCCGACTGGTCGTGAATTTTTTCATAACGAAATATTAACAAATATTTTAACTAAATATTAACAAATATTTTAGAACATTAAAGTGCTTTAATTTTGTTTATTTTAAGAATCGACCGGACTATGTATTTTAATTTGTAAACTTCGAACCCGAACATACTGCATATTAAATTATTAAATAAATAAATAAATGTAAAGGAAATAACAATAGTCGGCACAAATGTACTTACATTGAAAACAGGATATCAAACTGTACTTAATTATCAGTCACTGCACGATATTGCACATATTAATATCCCCACAATACAATTATGATGACACAAACATGATGATTATAATATAAGAAATCCAAGTTAAGTATTTATTTCGTACATGAACATATTCATGTACAAACGAGAATACTTCACCGCTGATGAATGTTTTGTTACTAAATACATATTATTGTGGGTAGGTAAGTGAAATATTAATTTGTAGGTACTCCCAAAATGTGGTCACCCTTCACACTGAATTTACAAGAAAATAGTTAAGTATTGTTTTTTTAGAATCCAAAATATATACATTGCTGAACTGTGCAGATATATTTAGCAGACATTTCTGCTAAATGTTAGTATCTCTTGCTTTAGATTCCGTTGAGATCTCAGGTGGCTACAGTCAAACATATATAATTAGAACGTCAGGATTGAGGAGCCAAAAAAAATGCTTTCATCTACAAAATTGACTCTGTTTTACTATTTTATTCCTATACTGCAAAAACAAACACAACGCTTGCTAAATGATCATCATGTCGAATATATTAATTGATCGCTCACATCCAATAGAAATTCACCTCTTGAGTGTAGATTGAGGAGACATACTAAAAGTATTGTATTTTCTTTCATTTTAGCGCTACAGAAGCTACATTTTTAAACGGTAATATGCACAATTGCTACTAAATGATACTAAATTTTCAAAAATATTCATCTATTAGAGTAGTTTCGGGTATTATGGCACACTATAAGCCTTTTTGGAAATAAAACTCGAAGTATATGAGATCAATCAGTCTTTATTGGTTAATTAAGTCGTTAAACTAATCAGTAATCAATAACTAGAAGCTTATGGCAATATAATTTCACAGAATAACTAAAAAAATAATTTTTCGTAAACTTGAACATTCACAAAATCTATTCGTGGTGGGATAATATAGCCTAGGGCCATATTGGCCGTAAAATCCGTGAGCCATATTGCCCACCAGAGCAAACAATACAAACAATTAAGTGCAAGTTATTTTGAGGAACAAAATTCACAGAAAAAAATGTCAGTTTCCACTCCTGAGCATTCTTCATGGGCCCATAGCTTACAACATAGACACTGAATCCATGATTCACCTCTGTTGTCCATAGAATAGAGAGACTCGCAATACAAGCACTTCGCGTCAGAAAAATTGCGTCTATCTGGACTTTCATCAGAGCTGTCCTCGTACAAAGGTTCATTTTCTTCCTCCGAGCTAGATATTTGTACATCCATTGTTTTGGTCTTTTTGCCTTTGCCTTTCTGTTTTTTGCCTTTATCTATAGTAGCCTTTTCGTTTTTCTTCTTTAACGAGTCTTTCAATTCTTTTTTGTACGGGGATGAAGTCAGTAATGTCGATTTACAAGCCTTTCTGCCTCTGTTATTAGTTTTTCTAGGTGTTATTTCTGGTATCGGGGATAACTGAAATGGTGTTATAAAATTCTGATCTCTAGAAGTCGACGGTTGTGGAAACATCGTGACGGGAATCATAATTTGTTCAGAGTCACACAAGAAGACGGTGGAGTTTTGTTCTGGTCTCTTAACACAGGGATTTCTATATCAGATGCCGCATGAATCATAACGGGTTCATTTTCGGAGGGTATTATATCAGGAGATTCATTTGTAAGAGTAGAAGATGTAGTTGTAGGTTCGGGTGCGATGTTTTCTTGATTGTTCATGCAGTTTTCTCGTTCATTGTCCATGTCTATAAAATCGTGGTCTTTAAACACATTTCTCTCAACAGGATATATCCCTGTTCCACGAAAACCATTAACAGCTATCTCTCCACTTTGAGCTCGTAAATACGCATGTCCAAAAACTTCCATCATATCGTAATGCGTCAGTGGCCGTGTATTGTTCCTAATCCAAGATCTTATTTCATCAGATACATATTTTTTTAGCGGTCTCATGAATGATTTATCCAGCGGCTGAATTTTGTGACTGGAGTGTGGAGGAATTGATAACAAATGAACATGATTTTCTCTTGCAAGATCTATCAATTCAAGATTTCTTGTGTGACTGGTATGGCCATCAAGAATCAGCAAAACTGGAGATTCTTCTTCAGGTTTCACATGTTGTATGAAATGTTGAAACCATTTTGTAAACAAGTTAGTTTGAATCCAACCTGAGGGGTGGCATTCATGTATAGCACCTGGAGGTGCACCTTTCATCAAAAGCGGGTGACTTCTTTTTCGTGGAAATATCACCATGGGTGGCACAAATGAACCTCCAGCACTCATACACATCACGCAGGTTATCAAAGAACCCCTTTCAGCTGATGTCAAAGCACCAATTTGCCGCTTCGCCTTTTGGCTTAGAACTTAGGGCATTTGGGATGGTACAACAGTTATGCCTGTCTCGTCAACATTAAAAAATTTTGTTAGGTGGGAACTTGTGGTCATCCATCAATTTTTCATATAGGTTAAAGAAATGGTCCACATTTTCTTTATTAAATCCTTTAGCCCTAGCGAAAGATGTTCCTGTTGGGCGTCGAAAAGAAAGCTCCGGATGCCTTTCTAAAAATGATTTTAGCCAATCTTTTTTGCTGAAAATGTATGGGCGATATTGTTTTTCACTGCCAGCTGATAGGCTAAATTCATAACATCTCTTCGTACTAAACCAAACAACTTAGCTTCCATTGTTAACACATACCTGACTAGTTGTTTTTCTAGCTCTTCAGGTAAAGTAGGTCTTCTTCCCAACTTTGCACATGTCGCTATATCGGCTGGCAGTTCTGTTTTAGCTGCTAAACGTCTTAAAGTTGTTCGTGGTACCTTATACAATTTAGAAGCTTTAAGTGAACCCATTTTTTTATTTCGCACATCTTCGATTGCTCTTCTCATTGATATTTTGCACCAAGTTTGGCGTTTTCTTTGGGAAATAGGTTTTCGTGGAGCCATTGTCTAAAAAAGAAAAAAAAAACATGAATCATTTAATCATATGGCAGCCAATATGGCCTAGCAGGCCATATTGGCCCTCTACCTGGTGAGCCATATTGGCCGCAGGAACGTTTTTGACAAGTAAAATCTAACCCAAAAACCAGTGAATAATATGCATACAAAACTGTTACCTCACTACAGATTAAGAGTTTGCCTACAAAACTGTGCACTAACAACATAAAATCATTAATAATTCGAATAACTGAAATTATTTAAACTTACCAAAAAAATAACATCGAAATACGTAATTCTGGATAACAGCGCATGCAGGACACGCGCGCACTCGCCGCGCTGCACAGATTGACTGAGGAGGCGGGGGTGGGGTTGCACCAACATGGCACTGTAGGTTAAACGCTAGTGTTGGTTTATTTCGGAGATATAGTAGTAGTCCATATTGGCCGACCAGACCATAATACCCCTTAACGAGTTTTTGGTGGCTCCTCAATTCAGACGTTTAGATTGAGGAGCCACTTTTGCATTCAATATAACTAGTGATATATTTTGCTGCTAAATCTAGAATTCGTGCTGCAAAATCAGCTATATTGCTGCTAAATAATGGTGAGATCAGATTTTAAAAATCTGATGTGGCTCCTCAATCCTTACGGACATACTGGTCTTACTGCAATAACGACGTCAAACGACGATGTGACTATTGCCCCAGGCCAAATCGATAATGAAGATTCCGAATTCGTATCATCTATGCTATGGATGCCTGAAGGCATGGAATTTGTGATCAAGTCCATTGTTGAGTACATCTTATGCGGTTACGTAGTGAAAAAAATCGCAAAGAATATTATATGCGAGCCGTGCGTGACCGTACTTTACGGTGAACCCAAAGTAGGTTCACTTATATACGAGAAGAACGTAGGTGGCCCCATTTATCCTGGTCAAGATGTTTATGAGATAGGTATGCAGTCTGAACGACTTTTCCGAAAAGATATAAAAGGAAAAATGTAAACGAAAATATATTTCGATTTGTAAACGAATTGTCTTGTAAAAACTTTTTTAACATACTTGAAATTCACATGTATGATTCGCCAGCATTATCTAACCATAAACACCTATTAATATAACTAATATTCGAACAGTATTTGATTATTAGAATAAAGTATGAAGGAAAATTGCAAAATACTTTCAAGGAAAGCTTATGGCATTTTTACAATAAATTTGTTATCTTCGGAGGAAAATAAAAATCCAACACGTTTGGTTTGTAGTTATAGGTAAGTAGGTTTGTACAAACACTTTTACACGTCAATAATTAGGTATATATTATTGTTATAATTTTGTTCCTTTAAAAATTAAGATAGATATTCACTTTATCTGCTTCAAATCAAGAGACACGAAGAAACTGCAATCTATATCGATATTCAAAGTTGAGGCAGCCCACAGCACTATTTCTCTCGTACACATGCACATCACACGCACACTGCAGTGCTATTCTGTGCAAATCTCACCGTGAAAACTTAGGTGAGGTGAGCGTGGAGTAAGCTGTCAATAGTGTCAATGCCTAGCATCAGGTGGAATGACAGCTCTCTTCAAGCTCACTTCACCTACGTTATCACGGTGAGATTTTTACAGAATAGACCGGCTGGTGTAATTTGTTTTTGTTCACATCTTAATCATCTCATTGCCAATCTAACGCATATTACATCTAAGCATCTAAGTATCACAATGTTGTCCTTTTGACCCAAAGGTTGTCGTGTATAGAATGCCTTGTGGCATTAAGTCCCCCCCTAGCCCCATGTACCACTACTAACCATGAAGTTTAAATACAATTACTGATTCAATCTGCCTTGCTTTTTCCTATGTTGGGGTTGGCTTCCAGTGTAACAGGATGCAGATAAATACCAGTATTTTACATGGAGCGACTGCCTATCTGACGTACACAACACAGTTACTCTGGTACCCATCGAAAGACTGATTGTCAGACTTTTGGGCTCTGACTACGCGTAATGACTGTCAAAGATCTAAGAATGACAGCCGGGACCAACTGCTTAACGTGCATTCCTAGGCACGGAGGGTTTTGATATGTAATGGATAGTCAGCCATCCACGAAGCGACCGTGGCAAGCGTAGCTTGACCCGTGGGGCTGTTATCATTTAGCCACGAGGTTAAAATTAAGACACATTCTATTGAGTAAATCCAAATAAGTTCATTCGCCCTTTTCGCATCTTCGTATTCACCCTTTTCACACGAGTTTAGGTAACTCCGAATGCCTACCCTCGCAAAAGTATATGTGTATAAGATTCCAGCTTACCTTTTCAACGCTGAAAGCAGTAGGTACCTTTCCTCATTAATTTCAACACGGATGAGAGGCTCCCGCGGCGGCTGTAAAGAGTACTTTTCATCATGAAATCTTTGTAGGTACTTGTAGTACATACACCTGAAATCTTTTGACATCGTTAGACACTCATTACCTTGAGTCGGTTTAAGGAAATCTTGTGAAATGTTAATGTATTTTACGTGTTTTGTATAAAATGCTTGACTGACTCGTGGGTCTAGTGGTTGCAAGCGCTATGCATGAGGTCCTGGATTCGATCCCCGGCTGGGGCAAAGTGCTATTGGGTTTTTGCAATCTGGAATTTCTCAGTAGCAGCACGGATCCTGGATTTGTGTCCGGTTGATGGCAAAAGGTTCACCCCCTATGTTGCTATAGGTGTTACCTACTATAGGTGCTCCTCTGCCTAACCCTTCGGAAAATAGGTACAGGCGTGATGATATGCTGTATAAAAATACTGTTGGGTTGGTGGCCGTATTTTCAGGTAACGAGTGTGAGGGCAAAATTCACTGACCGCTCTTTGATTACTTTGCTAAGTAAACTTATTTTTTAACCGACTTCAAAAAAGTTGGTTCTGTTTTCGACCCGTATGTATGTATGTGTGTAATTTACTTAAAAAAAAGTAAAAACCAACTTCAAAAACCTAAAACGAATAAAATAACTTTCTTAAAAAAAACACGTTTCCATATTCTTTCATCTTTTCATTACTGCAACCGCACTCCCTCAATGTTGTGTAGGTAAGGTCTCTTCAAATCCTTGTTTCCAATTGATTTTAATTATTTTTAAACAAATATCAACTACAACCTACTTACGTTATGTGTAGGTAGGTTTTAATAAAGTTATTTTTCAAAAAGCTTGCATTTGTTTATATACATGTTTGGAAACTAAACTGCGACCGTTTACCTACCGTTAGTCCAAGTTCGTACGGTTGATTTTTTAACGCGACGATTTTTTATCGCACCCTAATCGCATAATACACTATCAATCGGAATCGGTTTCATTTTGACAGTCCATCAACATTCATTGCGTTATTTACGTTGTCGAGCAGACAGATTTTTCAAACATATGAAGCAATAGATTTGCAATATGCTTAAAAATTATTCAGATTACGATCGATAGTGTGTTACGCGATTAGGGTGCTGTATTATCAATTCTCGGCGCGAAGCAGTGCGTAGAAAATGTAAATCCGGTTACGAGGGCAGTCTCAGTTCAATATTCTCATCTTCAGCGAACCAACCGCACTGAACGAGTCAACCGCAGACTCTTGTGGACTTGAGGGTATAGTTGGACAATAATCAGTTGGTCGGTAAAGTTAAACTCGGTTGAGGTTGATAAAGTTTAGATCAAAGCACTATCTACTGAAGTCCTTACTTGAGATTTTATATTCAGTAGAACTGTTGCTTACGAAAGAACTGGAAGTTAAGCTCTGTTACTTTGTAGGTAATCTGGTTTTTGAGTACTTTTCGTTTGTAAAAATTCGATAATGTAACTACAAAACCGGCCAAGTGCGAGTCGGATTCGCACACGAAGGGCTCCTTATTTAAAAACATACTTCACTTAAAAAAAAAAAACATTTGTTGTATGAGGACCTCATTTAATTTTTGAATTTATTTTATTTTTATGAAATTAGGTACTAAACTATTTTTTTAAAATTTCAAACAGTGTATATCTATTTAAAAAAAAAGATATAACGTAAACACTTTTTCAATTTTAAAAATATAGCAGCTTTTGCTTTGCACAAACTTTTTTGATGTGTGTTGTTTTATGAACATAAAACTAAGCGCGGATTTCACCAATCAAACTGAACGCGATCAGCACAGAAGTGCTTTAGAAAAACCGCGTTCAAGAGCACTCAGTGTCAAAATTGTTAAGGAATAGTGACACTGACAGCTATAGAACGCGGTTTAGAAGTGCTGATCGCGTTCAGTTTCATTGGTGGAATTGGCCTTATGAGACCGAGTGAAAACTGCGTTGATTAGGAAAAAACAAATCGAAGGATGTGACTAAGCAGATGCTTAAACTAAAATGGAGATGGGTAGGCCACATTCAGTAGCTAGAACCACAAAGATGGGCCCAGGTCGTGACAAACTGGACCCCCAGAAATAAGAAAAGAAAGAGATAAGAAAAGGAAGAGGAGGAGGGTAAGGACGAAATTGCGAAATTATCTGGCAAATTTTGGGTAAGAACAGCCAGACTACGGGACGAATGGAAACATTTGAAGTAGGCTTTTATCGCCTCAGGCGGTGCTTATATAGAGGACATAAACAATAATACTAACACACTTTACTAACAAAATGGCACTTAAAACCAGCGCCATGGATTCGTGCCTTCGTGCACGGGCCGCGGCATTGTGCTGAGCGTTTAGCCGTTTCGCGCGTGTGACTGAGTGACTGACGCACATTTCCAACAAATTTATGTACTATGGTTGTTTTTGTGTTTTTTGTTTTGTGTGTATGTTATATTTTATTATTTAGTGTTTCGCTTTTTCATATGTATTTTGTGTGCGTCACTTTCGTGAATAAACTGTTTTTCTTTCTTATAAGTTAAGATTTTTATTTCATTAGGTACTAACACACTAACATACTTTGAAATATTTTGTTGTTGTAAGAAATTAATAATAGTTTTTTATTTATTTCTTTATTATGTAAAGGGTAACCTTCGGAACTTCAGATCCGATTTCGAAAATTCTTTCACTAATGGAAAGCTACAATATTTCCGAGTGTTATAGGATATATTTTATGTTAAAACAATAAATTTCACGCAGACGAAATCGCTGGCAGGAGCTAGTGACTGATAAATAAGATTGATTACCCTAGTTCCACTGACAGAGTAAACAGAAAATAATCTATTAATAGCGACATTTTATGGTTAGGTAGATTAGTTAAGTACTTTATCAGTCATCCCTTCTTTATTCCAGCCCACATCCAAATTATATTATAATACAATAATATGGTAGGGCCAGTAGGCGAGGCAGTACCTACCTATGGCACATGAAGTTTTGACTTGTCAACGATTTTCTCGCTCAAGAAACGTACAAAAGATAGTAGGTCTCGTGTAAGTAAAAGAGATACATACCTACATATATTACATAAAATGATAATAAAAAAATATACCAAAATATTTCTGGCATTATATATCTCGGTGGAACGCAGAGCTAAGAGGCTCATTGGCGACGTAAAACTGGTGGATGCCAAGCTTCATAGCTTGCCTCATCGCCGTAAGGTTGCCTGCTTGTCTGTCTTCTACAGATTGTACTTCGGTGAGTGTGCCCAAGAACTCCACGACCTCATTCCGCCGGCCCCCTTCTACCATCGGACATCTAGACGCACTGCTAGTTACCATCTCTACCTGGTTGCTATTTCACCAAACCCAAATGTCTTTTATAATGCGCACAGCAAAAAAGTGGAACTCACTACATGCGTCTGTGTTTCCGAGCGCATACAACCCTAATCTCTTCAAAATGAGTCAACAGGCTTCTTCTGGGTAAGCTCACTCCATCGTCGACTCTGTCTCTGTCGCCTCCGACCTAGACTAGATTCAAGAACAAACCCATATTAAAAAAAAAAAAAAAAACAAAAACCGGCCAAGAGCGTGTCGGGCCACGCTCAGTGTAGGGTTCCGCAGTTTCCCGTCCGTAAAAATATAATAAAATATGTAAACGAAGTTAAAAAAAATGCTTGCATTTACGATTATACTACAAACATAGTCCAGAAATTATTTTGTACAACTTTTTGTCTTTTTTGTACAAAAACTGTTGTTTCCATCAAGTTCAAAATGATTTTCCTAGAAAGTCCTTATAAAGTTCTACTTTTCAGATTTTTTTCATATTTTCTAAACTTATGGTTCAAAAGATAGAGGGGAGGACACATTGTTTTTTACTTTTGGAGCGATTATTTTCTAAATTATTGACATTAACAGAAAATGATGTTAATAAACCCCTATTTATTTTTAAATACCTTTCCAACAATATATCACACGTTAGGGTTGAAATTAAAAAAAAAAATCACTTCCCGCTTTACATATAGGGGGGCTACCCTAATAAAACATTTTTTTCCAATTTTTATTTTACCACTTTGTCGGCGTGATTGATATACATATTGGTACCAAATTTCAGCTTTCTAGTGCTAACGGTCACAGAGATTAAGCGAGGACGGACAGACGGACGGACAGACAGACATGGCGAAACTATAAGGGTTCCTTGTTGACTACGGAACCCTAAAAACCAGGGCAGGTATCCCGTCATGTATGTCATACGAAAACCGAATTTCGCAAGATCCCGAAACTATTTGTAACTAGTTTTCCTCATTTTTAACCGACTTCCAAAAGGAGGTTCTCAATTCGTCTCTATGTTTTTTTTTTGTATGTTTGTTACGCGATTACTCAAAGAGGGATGGACCGATTTAGAAAATTCTTTTTTTGTTTGATAGGGTATACTTCCGAGGTGGTCCCATATAAATTTTATTAACTTTGCTTGGGGAGTTTTTGAGTTAGCTTCAATAATGCGTATATTTCCCACTTATTTTATGTGGATGATGTGATGGTGTTTTAATAACTTCCTATCACTGTTATTTACATGGCTATATCTACAGTTATTGTGCTCAATTATGTATTCAAATTAGTGGGGTAGGTTCCACAACTAAAAAGTGAAAAATAAAACTTTTTAGCAAGAAATAAAACCGACTTCCAAAACAAAACACTACAAAGTGAAAAATAACAATAATTTCGGAAGTCGGTGGCAAAAAACGAAAATACAACACCCAAGACACCGACTACCGAAATTAAAGTTATTTTTCACTTTGTAGTGTTTTGTTTTGGAAGTCGGTTTTATTTTTTGCTAAAAAGTTTTTCCAGTCTGTTTACCAGCTGTCTATCTTAACTCCCCAATGGTCACCACCAAATAATTATTCGGATCAGTGTGATTTATTACACAATATCTATTTTAACGTGATGGTTATTAAAAAATAAAAAAGCTAGACCCTTCCATGAGTCCAGGACCAGATGGACTACCAGCGGTGTTTCTTAAGTACACTGAATCAATATGTATCAATATGTGAACCATTGAACGCTATTTGACAGGCCAGTTGGCGTGGTTGGTTAAGATACCGCCTATCATGTCGCTGGTCGTGGGTTCGATTCCCATCCAGGACAAACATTTGTGTGCATGAACATGTCTGTTTGTCCTGAGTCTGGGTGTAATTATCTATATAAGTATGTATTTACAAAAAAAAAGTAGTATATGTAGTATATCAGTTATCTGGTTTCCATAGTACAAGCTCTGCTTAGTTTGGGACCAGATGACCGTGTGTGAAAATGTCCCAGGATATTATTATATTATTATATAAAAAAAAAAACTTCAAAACACGGTAGTTTCGTGTGCCACGTACTAAGGCGTGTAATGAAGCACATGTGACTTATATTTCACTACCTGTTTTCACATATGATATAAACATCGTTAAAGACTAAAAAAGCAAAAATAAATAATAGTAAAAAAACTAAAAAAAAAACAACACAAAACAAGCTTTTGTAACTAGCCGAACTCAAACGTAGAAAATATTTTTCTATAAGTTCAAAAAAGAGTGGATCATTTTATCGTAAAAAAGCGTGGGGTGTTTTTATAAGATGATGACTTTACTTTAACAAATATCTGTCTTTATTATTATTTTTTACTTATTAGTTCAGCTAGTTACAAAAGCAGATCCATTAGTGTCCGTTATGGTAGCGTACACATGATGTAATTCACAGTTATTGTTATGCCCAATAAATAGAGTGTAAATAGTGCTTAATTAGTGCAAAAGTAAAAAAAAAAATAGGGCCTCTGTAGTTTAAGAAGTAAAGACCATTTTTACTGTGTACGCTGGCATAACGATCAAGTTAGCGTACCCATGGCTGTTCTTGAAAGCGGTTTATAATAAAGCAATGAAATTTACACACAAAAATAGTTTCCAAATAGAGCGCGCGCTATGCAACTTTCATAATGATTGCTCTTATAGGAACGGAGATATTGAACAAAACTTTTAAATAACGTTCCGACAGGCGTTATGGCAGCGTACACCAATTAGTGCTTATAGAAAGCGGACTCTTATTTTTATAAATGCTATATGTATAAATAGTGCGTGAAATTTGGCCCCTGCCAGTACAAATACTTTATGTGAATTCGAATTGGAGCAATATAAATAATGTATGTTAAGTTCTAGGAACAAATGTATTGTGGAACAGTTGCACTCAAAAGTCATTTCCTAAGGCACCGAAACCAAACACGTTATGATTTCTAGTGACTTTTAAATATGTTATTACGCCTTCAAATAGTGCAAGTAAGTTATGAAGAAAATGTATGTTAAACTCGAACGCGTACACATCAATTCTATGTGTGAGTATTTAAGTATTGAACTTTATGAAATAAATTCAAGAAGTAATGTCTACCCAAAATATAAAAAAAAAACGATATTACTTTCCACCTACTTACGACATTTTAATGATTTATTTTATGTATGAACAGACTATTTTCTTATATACTATTTTATAATATTGTATTTATTATTTATAATTATACCTGTTTATTCTTTCAAATATTCATATTTTTGTTAATAAAAATAAATATTCCGTATGAAGCCGAATGGAATGTAGCGAAAACGCATTACCCAGCAGCACAAATTCACCAACACTTATCGTCACCATAATGCCAGCATTTGAGACGAGTCTGTCACAGTAGTACTTTCTCGCTTGCGCCTACATTTCTTATGGCAGAATCATGGTCGGCGGGAAGGGATACACAAGAGAACCTTTCTGAGACAGAAATAGATTTGCCATATTGAAAAACACTTCTGAACATATCTGTACTTCTACTATGATAGAAGTTTACATACATTTTTTATATTGTTCCACTGTGAATTCACATAAAGTATATGTTCATACATACATACACTTACATACACTTACTATACACACAAACTTACATATACTTTATGTGAATTCGCTTTATGCGAATTACTTTATGTGAAGGGGCCAAATTACACGCACTATTTATACATACCTAGTCTTGCCATAAATATTGTCACGAAGAAAATTTTTTTTTTTATTGCATATAATATTTATTACTTTTACAGTGTGTTAGTTTAATACATAAATATAAAATAATTTAAAATATAAAAAGCTTATACGAAGTGGTCTCCATTGGCTGCAATACAGTCCTTTAAACGTTGAGGCCAGTTATCAATAGAAGCACGCACTCTTTCCATGGGAAAATTCTTCCCTGCCAATCGTATGGATTGTTATAGGGTCTCCAAATTATCATGGCGTTTAGAGCAAGGCGTACTCTCTAAAACTTACCATAAATCATAATCCAGCGGATTAAGATCGGGACTAGACGACGGCCAGTCTTCAGCTCTGATGAAGTCGGAAACGTTCACTTCCAACCAAGACTGCGTGGCCGACCGAGCTTTATGACCCGACGCCGAGTCTTGTTGGAAGGACCATACTTGGTTATTGAACATGGTGTTGTTAAGGGGCTTAACTACCTTCTCAAGAATGGTATCTTGATACACTTGTGCCGATGTTTTGATACCTTTTTCACAAAAATATGGCTCAGTCACTCCTTCATAGCTAACACCCCACCAAACCATCACTGAAGTCAGATAATGTCCACGTTGCACTCTGTCGACTAATTGGGAAGCTTCCTTAGAGCTTTGAGCATAAATACGGTCATTTTGTTTATTAAAATATTGCTCAATTGTAAAGATTTTCTCATCCGTATACAAAATTTTTTTGTGAGCTCCCTTTGCGTACCACTTCAGTAGTTGTTTCGATTTTACCACCCTATTCTTTTTAAAATTATCAGTTAAAAAATGACCAGTGCGACTCTTATAGGCTGCAAGTCCTAAGTCATCTTTTAAAATACGCGACATGGTTCTGGGTGCTATCTTCATCTCCCGAGATAAAATCTTTTGCTTTCCGACAGGATTTCGAATTCTTTCCCTTACTGCTTTGACCACCTTTTTCATACGAACACTACGTAGACGGCCAGATCTTTTTCTGTCACAAACAGAGGAGGTCTCATTGTACCTATTAATAGCCCGGTACACAAAAATTTGACTAATACCAAGCGTATGGAGAGTTTTAAAAATTGCATTTGGCTCCATACCAACTTTGTGTAATGCAATCATAGCGATTCGGTTCTCTTTATCACCCCACTCCATTTTAATATCGCAAAATATTGTACAATGTATTGGCGCCAAAATTAGAAAACTCAATGAACAATCGTATAAAAATGACAGATTCCAAATTCAAATGTAATATCTTTCTTATTTTTAATTGTAACAGTATTTATGGCCAAACTGTGTATAGCATTTATAAAAAGAAAAGTCCGCTTTCTATAAGCACTAATTGGTGCACGCTGCCATAACGCTTGTCGGAATGTTATTTAAAGGTCTTGTTCAATATCTCCGTTCCTATAAGAGCAATCATTATGAAATTTTGCATAGCGCGCGCTCTATTTGGGAACTATTTTTGTGTGTAAATTTCGTTGCTTTAATATAAGCCGTTTTCAAGAACAGCCATGGGTACGCTAGCTTGATCATTATTGCAGCGTACACAGTAAAAGTGGTCTTTATTTCTTAAACTACAGAGACACAATTTTTTTTTACTTTGGCACTAATTAAGCACTATTTACGCTCTATTTATTGGGTATAATAAAAACCGTGAATTACATCATATGTGACACGATCCATTATGTAATAAATATAAAAAATAGCCATTGAAAAAGTACGACGAAAATTCTTACGAACCATGCAATTCAGATGCCAACTTCCGTGCTTACCTTACGAAGACCTTCTAGCAATGTATAATTTACTCTCACTCGAGAAGAGACGAATGCTTCTGCAAGTAATGATACTTAACGACCTTTATCGTAATAAGATAAATTGTGTAGATGATTGAATGATATTAAACTTGTAGTTCCCAGATCAATTCATTGTCGTAGAGTGCGCGATTACCGATTGATTGATCAGGCATCATACAGGACCAACGCAGATAAATGTGCACCCCTTCAGTGTCACATGCAGATGTAAAAAAATGCTTTTCGAACTAATATTATTAATATTATCCTGGGACATTATTTTTACACACGATCCCAAACTAAGCAGAGCTTGTACTATGGAAACCAAATAACTGATATACTGCATACACTACTTTTTTTTTGTAAATTCATACTTATATAGATAGTTACACTCAGACTCAGGACAAACATACATGTGAATGCACACATATGTTTGTCCTGGATGGGAATCGAACCCGCGACCTGCGGCGTGATAGGTAGTATCTTAACCAACCACGCCATCTGGCTTGCAGTTATTAATGTATTGAACAACTTAGTTATATCTTGTGGTATCTGACTAGTTTGTAACGATATAAAATGTTTCCTTGAATGTGAATAATAACTAGCTTACCGATGAGTTCTCATCATAGCATATCTCTTTGCTAATATGTGGAACATGTTGTGATTATTAGATTTTTTATTTATAGAAAATTCTACTTTTTAGGTCGGCTAGTTACAAAAGCGTGTTTTGTTAGTTTTTAGGGTTCCGTACCAAAATGGTAAAAAGGAACTCTTATGGTGTCACTTTGTCTGTCTGTCTGTCACAGCTGGATAGCTCAAGAACTTCTAATGCTATTCAAACTTGAAGTTTTGGAATAGTTTTAGATGACGTTGCCCAACTATTTTGCAAATAATAAAGAAATAAAAATACAGATATTTTTTTTTTTGCAACAGGGACTGAAAGGGCGTCTTAAAAATTCGAAGTGGGGCTACTAGGGCATGTATCATATGAAAGAGCACCGTTTGCACATTCTTAAACATTTTTTTAGGCCGTAAAACGTAAAAAAAATACCGCCCCCCCTTATCTCCGAAGTTTGGATAGAGAAAAATCTTAAATTATTCTACCTATGTGATTGAAGTTTATGTAAAGATTACAGGAAAAATAAAACAACGTTTCTAAATAGCACACTTTTTTTTTTAAATATATGATGGTACGGAACCCTTGGTGCGCGAATGCGACTCGCTCTTGACCAGTTATTTTGTTTTATATACCTTACTGATAAGTGTTATTTATATAATGTAATATCGTATTTTTGCCCAAATAAAATAAAATAAATATTAATAGTTGGTCGCTGAATGTTCACACGGCCGGCGAGTACTCGTTTGTTGCAGCGACAAAAGCTATCAAAGAGAGACACGCTTGGTAGTTGGTACATACGCAGCCCAGTGAGTAATCGCTTGTCTTCGTCGCACACTCGTTGCTCGCTAATTGTTTAAATTTTAGTAGCTAGCTTTTAATCGCTTCTCGTTATAATAGCCGGTGGTGGGACAAGGTCCCTTAGAAAAAGTTTTGCTTTATTATTAGGTAAAGGTACTGCAGTGCTATTCTGTACAAATCTCACCGTGAAAACTTAGGTGAGGTGACCGTGGAGTGAGTTGTCAATAGTGTCAATCCCTAGCATCACGTGAAATGACAGCTCGCTTCAAGCTCACTTCACCTACGTTTTCACGGTGGGAATTTTACAGAATAGACCGGCAGGACCTGTGTGTCTCTAAAACTCGGGGTATTGCTTGAACGTTTGCCATCATCATTGACGAATTGTAAGGTCATACCGACGACGCAGTTCGCGAGATATCGGCCAAAACATCCATGAGACTGAAAAACGGTCAAGTGCAAGTTGAACTCAGCCTGTTAAGAGCTGTACCTTTTTAAGATGGAGCATGAGCACTTTTACTTTGGGTGGATGACCTACAAAGGGTTAGACCTGGATGAGACTTGCACGTACCAGGGAAGCATGACACAAAAGAAGGCGGCCTATACTTAGCTGTGGGTGGATGAGACTCGCACATACGAGTACCAGGGAAGGATTAAACGAAAGTAGGCCTAATACTCAGTAGTAGGTCAAGGCTGCCAATGAACCACGCAAAGCTACATAAAAGGATTAATAAGTTTGTTTATTACCTAAGCTTTTATTTCTTGTACAATTGTAGTCTAAGTAAAATTTTTTGGTTATTGTTCTCTTCATCTGTCTCTAAAGTTTGAATTTTTTTGGACATAATTTTCAAAGACTTCTTACTTAGTACCTACCTACTGAGTGGATACTTTGTTTAAATGAAGGTTAAAACTTTTGATTGAGTAGATAATCTGCCTAAGCTTTAGACTCAAAAACTTAATGTCTCAACCAAAAAACAAAAGTAATTTGCTTACTTATTAAACTTTACTTCGAAAACCAGTTTTTTCTGTGAACAGCATACCTCGCAAGCACAAACTTTTTTGCAACAATTAATATAGGAATCACTAAAGTTATGTATACACTCTTTTGCAAAAAAGAAACGGGCACCTAAGGAAATTTACGTTATATTCAATGTCAATTCAATGAAATGTAATTGTTTGACGTAGTCTGCATACTTATAATCGTGTAAATTAATACACGTGAAGTGAGTTCTGGCAATTTTTTTCAAAATTTTCGATGAATTCTTTAAAACCGATGTACACGACCAAACAATAAGAAGTGGTCGGTAATAAAGACAAGATTACTTTTTTACTTTTTTAATTAAATAAAGTTACAAATGTGAAAATCTAATAAAGAGTGTGACCTCGTCTTGCCAAAATCACAGCCTGAATCCTTCTGGGCATGCTTTCCATGATGTTTTTAATAACGTTTTGAGGAATACGTTCCCACTCTTCAGCAATGACTCTTTTTAGCTCCCTGATGTTTTGTGGAGCAGGTTGCACTGATCTTACCCGTCTCTTTAGAACAACCCAGACATGCTCCAGACTCACATGCGCCAGGTCAGGACTTCGAGCTGGCCGATCTAAACGGCGGATCCCAACTTCTTGCATGTGCGCTTCCACGTCGCCAGAACGGCGCGGGCGAGCATTGTCGTCCATAAAAATGGAATCTTCCTCAAGTGCAGTCAATGCGGATTGTGCATATGGAATCAGGACTTCCATTATGTACCTGTGTGCATTTAACGTTTCATTTTCTCTGAAAAGTAACTCCGTACGCTCCGTCGAATTAATTGCTGCCCAAAACATAACGGAGCCTCCGCCATAAGGAGTGATTTCCTCGAAACACACTTCCAAATAGCGTTCCCGTGGTCTTCGCAGCACTTGCCGGCGTCGGTACTCTCCACACAAAGAGTTTCTAGCTTCACCAGAAAACAATACTTTATTCAAGTCCTCCGAGTCCACGAATCACAGTTTCGAGTAAACTGAAGTCGAGCAACACGGTGCTCACGGAGTAACTTAGGGCCCCGAGCCGGGCGGTAACTCCTGATATTGGCAGCCAAAAGCCTCCTCCTGACCGTCCACAAGCTAACTTCTACTCCTCTTACTTCTTGAAGGCTCTCCTTCAGGTCCACACTTGACGCCTTACGATTCCGCAACGCCTGACTCACCAAAAAGCGGTCATCTCTTGGTTCTGTGCATCGTTTTCTTCCCGAACCGGGTCTTCTTTTGACCAAACCGGTCTCTTGATACCGTTGCCAAGTCCTCTGGACAGTTGAACGACTCACATTGAGACACGTAAGTTTGCGAACAACCTTCTTCAAGTAGGGCTATAATTTTACCGGCCCTTATCGCTTTATCACTCATATCAAAAAGTGGTATTTAATGTAAAAAGAAAGATTAAATTGTTTAATTTGCAGAAAATATCCAAAAAGTTTAAACATTTTAGTAATCAGTAAAAAAATCGTTAAGCAATTCGCGCCATTAGTAAAGCAATTTTACTATCCACAATAATCGTTATTTTTCTTTCGTTAATTTCAAATTTTAAATTTGGAACGTAAAGAATCATGTCAATACTAATAACATGCCAATACATCGACAAATTAATAAAACCTCTTTCTTGTTCTTCTTCATTGAAGTAGAGAAAAAAATCTAAAGTGCCTGTTTTTTTTTTTGCAAAAGGGATTATATCAATCTGCCTAGCCTTTTCCCAACTATGTTGGGGTCGGCTTCCAGTCCAACCGGATGCAGCTGAATACCAGTATTTTACATGGAGCGACTGCCTATCTGACCTGCACAACCCAGTTACTGGGTAATACGATACCCCTTGGTAAGACTGGTTGTCAGACTTTCGGGCTTCTGACGTCCCGTAACGACTGCCAAAGATCCACGAATGACAGCCGGGACCAACGGCTTAACGTGCTTTCCGAGGCACGGAGGAGTCTCGGTATGTAAAGATGGTCACCCATCTACGGATTATATATTAACGGGATATTTACCATGTTTTTTTTTCATCAGATCTTCACCAAATTTTCATGAGAGCAACTTAAAGTTACTACCTCTCAAATAAAAAGAGAGCCATCGAAATCGGATCTCGTAAAGTGGAGATATCTAGAAAAGTACACCTCCAATCAAAAATCCCCGACGACAAAAAAATCTATAAAGACGTAACCATGTCGGGTGTAGCGTAACCTGAGTAAACATGTTAATGATCGTTCTGTGATGTCGTACGATGATACTCGTAGTGACGGATTTACTTTTACACACTTGTCTATTGAGAAGATGCATCCAAAGCATATAATGATATAAGCAGTTGACTGTAGAAGTGTAGACAATAGAAATTCGACCCGCCCCACGATTTTATTTTAGTGTGATCAAAGCCCTATATTGATGAGGAGAGTGGAGGGATGACTGGTGGTAAATATCTTTGTTTTTTGGGGTTGAATATTATCAAATAACTTCTCTCGCTCTGGGCGGAGCGGAAGGGTGTGTCAGACTTCTACTGACCATGAGAGGGCCTTGGTAACTATTTCAAATAACCCACAACCCTGGAAGGACAACCTGCAACCCTGGCAGGGGAGATACCTACCTAATAAATGACTTTTCGTTGATTGCCTCACAACAAATTTTTGTATTGTTAGCTGTAAGCCACCCAAACACAATAAAATAAAATAAAATAATTATTTTTTTAGGTTTTAGTATATTATCTGCATCATTATTAATTATGTTTCTTTACAATAAAACCGTTTAACTTAAAAATTTCTCTTTACTTATGTTTTTTTTTTTTTTGAAGCCGGTTAAAAATACAAAGTCAAGATATTTCTGCCTGCTGTTGTCCTGTGGCGTGGGGTGAGTACAAAATTATTTCCTCTTCCATTGTCCCCTGTCAACCATTGCGTTTCATTTATATCATCCCCAATGTGCGCTTTTATAATTTTTTTCTTACGTAACGATATTAGCGTGGACGTCCACGTCCATAAAATATAAGGAAATACGTGCACGTTTAAAGCGTCTTCATATATTTCCTTACATTTTAATTCCCTGTGCCACGACATCACGATATGATACCGAGGCGTGGACTTGGCCGTCCACGATAGAAATTAGGTACAATCACTATTCAGACGTCATAAGAAAATCGTCAAATGATTAATAAGGAACTGGCTCAACAAACAAATAAAATGCCGAATAAACAAAACAACATCAATAATGGCATTTGATTGCAATTAACAGAGGCCAATTCTCTACAAAACACAGTTCTAAAAATGGAAATAAAAATAAAAAAAAAAACTGGCACAATCGTAGCTGTAACCTTAAGTAATAATGTAAAAAGATTGATATTTAGTCTTCTGACCACGTCTAAGGAAGGACGCGCCGCGGCTATCAATGGCTTTAACATCAAAATCAAAAGGATTCGCTTTTCCTTCATAATTTTCTCAGCTTTACAAGTCCACAGAATTTTCTCCCCAGTCGGTCCCGGACCGCCGCGCTGAACGGTCGCGTCTCGTGTTCCCGTGTGTACCAAAAACAGTATTGTGAATTAAACATAAATATTGTGTGAAATAACTGTGTTTATTGTGAATTTTCATTGCTGTTAATTGGATTTTCTTATCGGTAAGTTGAATTTCAGTTATCTTTTTTGTTATTATCGTGTTTTTGTAGGGGTACCTGTTGATTTTCGGATGGCAACATGATAGAGAGTGGGGATTGAAAACAATACATTAAGATGAAACAGTACCTATACACAATCTATAACACAAAGATTCGTTGGCGTTGTTGTTCTGTGTTTTTATTTATCAGTGACTTATTAGGAGGTAACTTTTTAATTTTAGCGATGCAAGCATATCTGCCGATATTGATCCATTTATTTTATGTTATTCATTTTAGGGGTCTGTAGTTATTCTGAAGAACATTAAATCGTTACTTAGAAAATAATACATACGACTTATTTTATACTAGCAAATTGCCCAAAACTTTCATTACCGTGGATACCTATATTTTGACTCGCCCGTTCTTAGTCTTTTCTTCTTACCTACTCAATTATCAGTCAAAGAATTTTATTTGTCTATAACTTATTTTTTTTTTTCTTCCATGCACACTTCTTGTTTTAGTTCTCTTGTTTTAGGCATTGGCAGAATAGTCGACATCGAATTTACTTGCCATTTATTAAAAATAGAAAAGAATAGACAAAGATATTGTTTGAATGTATTTTTTTTATGAAAGATCTTTTTTTCGGGACTCTTTACTAAACGGTTTTTACGACTTAAGAAACATCGAGATTTCTTTATTAAATCTAAGGTTAATATTAATGTATTTTACACATAAACCTTCCGGAATAAATTCTATTAATTATGGTGAAAACCGCAACAAAATCGATTTGCGAAGTTTAAAAAAAACAACGCGGTCACACAGACTGACACGGAAAGCGACTTTAATTTATAATATATATAATAATTATGTAAAATATGTTTCATAGGTCTTTACCTATGAAATTGCCGATTTTTGATACTGGCTAGTATGAAGATTTCATTCTATTTAGAATTCCAAATTCAAATTAATTTTATAATATAGCATGACGTTAAAAAAATCCGTTGTTCATTTGTTTTCCCGCCGTTCGATTTTTCTTTGATTTGAAATTGTGCGCTGTTTTCAAATACGAGTTCCGTCGTGGCAACAACGCAACATAGAGAGCACGCATTATTAAAGACGTGTATCGACAAGGTATCGCAAGTGAACGCACGGTGCGTTTTTGGTTTGATTGCTTCCGTTCTGGAAATTTGGATCTCAACAATGAGCCTCGGGGGAAAATTTCAAATCCAACGAGGCGGTGAAAAACGCCTTTAAATAAAGTATTTATCGATTCCCGATCCCAGGATATCTCTAGCAGAGGCATCAACGAATTTTCATTAACATGGCAAAAGTGCATCGACAATATTTCTTTAAAAAAAATCGTTTGATTTTTTCTATGTCGATTGAAATCCGCAATTTCATAGGTAAAGACCTAATATTAGGCAGCAAGATAATGTGTATTGTGTAATTGTTGGAAGCTTGTACAATATTGGACATATTTTAACGGCCTGATACCCTCTTGATATTTTAAGGGATGCTTTTTCAATGTTAAACCGCCATATTTATTCTTCAGATAAAAAATATTTGAGGATTAAAAGACTCGAATGTTGTCAATTCCTGTGCCTAATTATAAAAAAAAACAATCATTTTAAAGCTAACTTTTATTAGTCTGGACCAGAGTACTTGTCAAGACAAATCAAACGAGCCCGAACTCGATACGGTTGCGTCGTTTTATACTGATTTCCCATGGCCACCTTCCGGCTCCATCATCGGATCAGCTCCATGTTATAATAATATTGCATTGTCACCCGATTTACATAAGCATGTAAAATTTCAGCTCAATCGGAAATCGAGAAGTGGGCCAAAACTAACTTGCAAGATTAGATTACAGACAGACAGACAGACACCGGGATAGGTGAAACTAAACAAAAGCTTGTAAAAACAGAAGCTATTTTTAACCTACTAATAATGCAAGCCTTGTATCGCCTTTCAGTAAGCTACTTTGAGAACCATTGTCTTAACTATCAGCTGCAATCTAGCAGCATGTTTCCTTGCGCTAACAACAAACAGAAATTCACTAATCCATCATCATCTACCTAGCGTTGGGATCGGCTTCCAGTCTAACCGGATGCAGCTGATAACAGTATTTTACATGAAGCGACGTAAGTGGGTTGTTGGGGTCACCTACTGACCCCAACAACCCACTTATTTGGTACCTCGATACCCCTTGGTAAGACTGTCAGACTTTCGGACTTTTGACGACCCGTAACGCCTGTCAAAGATCTACGAATTATAGCCAGGACCAACGGCTTAACGTGGTTTCCGAGGCACGTAGGGGTCTCTTCATTTATCTATACATTTGCCTATATTCCTTCTGGATCGTTCATTCGGTGGTTTAAGCTGGCTTGAGTTTAGCCATGGTCATTTAATCATCACAACTTCAACGTCATTTCAGCCTGGAATTACCCATTGCTGGGTAAAGGCCCATTGCTCCTTTCTGACAAACTTCACAGCTCCGTGCATCCTTCCTCCATGCGATCTTTTAGATTTCACTGGTTTCTTTTATCTAACCTTGGTCACTATTTGGTCAAATCGTACTCCACCGTGATTGAATCAGAAAGGAAGAGATCCGCAGGAGAACTAAGTTAATCGACATAATTCGAAGAATCCCAGAACAAATAGCTGATAGGGTCGAATGGTTATGGAGTGGTGACCGCGTGTCGGAAGGCGTAGCGTTGGAAGGTCTCCCACAAGATGGACTGATGACTTGGCGAAGACCGCAGGAATCCGCTGGATGCGAGAAGGACAGAACCGGTCGAAGTGGCGATACTTGGGAGAGGTCTATGTTCAGCAGTAGACGTTTTCCGGCTTATATGATGATAATGTGCATCGTCCATGTCTAGCCATGGTCATTTACTGCATAAATAAAAAACGGAATTCGTTCGTCTGATAAACATACAAAAGGAAAAGTGTGTCTAAGTAGTTAGTAATCAATCAATGGGAGCTTTTTATGTTCAACACAAGCCATAAAACGGAGGGTAATGGATTAGTGTTGTTTACACGACTACTACCGAATGCTGCCTATAGGGGGGAAAATGAATACCTTTTCGGTCAAAATCATGAACGAATTGTAATGCTTTGTGTTCTAGTAAAAAGCTTTAAAAAGTATAGAAGTTGCGGTGTCAGTTGCAAAAGCAAGCACGTTATTTGCGTCGACATGATACTATAGTTTGACCAAAACCGCTATACCGCGCCTTAGGAATGCGCGGCGAGGCGGGGTGCAGCGCTGGCGAATAAGCGGCCTGCACTGCCCCCCGAGACGGCGCGGTGTAGCGGTCTTGGTCAAACTATAATCTAGTTTTTAGGGTTCCGTACCTCAAATGGAAAAAAAACGGAACCCTTATAGGATCATTTCGTTGTTCGTTTGTCTGTCTGTCTGCCTTTTTGTCTGTCTGTCAATCGGAACGCGACGCGACGATGTTGTAATTAATATCAAACACGTAGGTTGAAGCTCTAAAAAAATCAAGCTTCTAAGTCGACGCAATAAAACAATACTAATAATTTATGCAACATATTTTGATACTCGCAAGTAAATCAAAACCTATAGGGTACTTCCCGTTGACCTAGAATTATCCAATTTGGCAAGAAGAAAGGTCTCACAGCACAAGTAAAGGAACTCAAAATTGTTAATTTGTAATTTCATCACATATTTTTTTTTTAGGATTTCAAGCTTTAATTTTCTGTTGGAGAATTGACTGTGACGTATACAGGTGAATTTTTCGAGTGGGCGAGGATGACCAGATCCGAAACTATGAGGAATAGAGAAAAGTCCTCAATGGAGTCTCGGACTCAATTTCGATGAAAACTAAAACTGCTTCATAGGATTTTTTAAAAACCAATATCAAGGTTTAATAGGGTACGAGTAACATAAGAAAAATAAAAAAGTATTTTGTTTAAAATGAGCTCTTTCCTTTAGTTTGCCGTATGTTATTACTTCCCAGAATTCGATCCTTAATAGCGACACTATCGAATGGTGCAATAAAACACTGTGTTTTTTTTTCAAAATCAACGGGTTCGATTCCTGGCTAGAAATATTGATTTTTGAAAAATCCAATGATGCTGTTTTAGTTTTCATCAAAATCAAGCCCGAGACTCTTTTGAGTACGTTTCGCTATTCCTCATAGTTTCAAATTTGGCCATCCACGGCCCACCTGAAAAATTCATATTGTTGTATGGGGGGAGAACATGTTTTTAAACTACAATTTTAGTTTGTGAATAGTTTTAGTTAAGATAGAATATAATTGTGTTATTTTTACTACAATGTTAAGTTTATTTTTGGGATAAATTCGTCCAAACTACGGAATCCTTCATTGTACATGGTCCGACACGCACTTGACCGATTTTTTAAATGTAGGTACCTACTTACCTAAACCCAGCAGAAATTGCAGGTTAAAAAAAGATATGAGTATAAACTTGCTTCAGGTACTTATTACTTGTTTGTAACAAATCATTAGGAGTATAACTCCTAATAATTTGTTACCGGTTTTCACTAACACTAAGCGATTACTACGAAAAATTTCTGAAAATTCAAGAGTCCTTTTATTTAGGCATTAATTTAGGTGTCGATTAGTCCTATTGAAAACGGACTTACTTTTAAGCTTACTTACTTACTTTTAACGGACTTACTTTTAAAGTATTAGGGTAAGTCTGGGGGAGATCGCCGTACGGCAGGCTTATTTCGTATGACGTATAGCTGATACATAATACCGATTTGCGATTGAAAAGCAATTATTGCGCAAATTTTGCTGTCGCTAGGTTTCTGCAAGATACGTAATAAGCCTGCGGGAGAGATGACCAGTTGAAAGTATTGCGAGTAGTAATTTAGTTCGCTTCGTTGTGTGATCGGCGACAAGTTGCTGCGTTTTTTCCAATTGAAAAAGTAAGTAAATTCTACATTGTTTTTATTACAGGTGCATGAGGGGTTAACATAATTATATATTATGTGGTCACAAAAAGGTTTGTACAATTTTGTTTTATTGTGAAAAATTTTTTCGTATTCTAACCTAAAAACGGTCGTTGGAGATAGCATCATATTTTCTGAAATTTTTATGGCCATCTCCGCAGTCCCGTGGCCAGCACTCCCGGACACTTGGGGTGAGATGGCCAGTCGTTTTTTTAACCTAAAATATTTTAATGTTACGTTGATTCAAAGACTGTTCAATTAAGATTTGATAAGAAATATAAATATTGTTATGTTAGTGATTAAAACGGTTGTTTTATTGTACTTGGTTTCCTGGCCTTTAATGTTAGTAGGGCCATCTCCCCCGGACCCTATGATTATCCCTATATTTAAACCAAATTTTGGATTATTCACATTCACACATCACAGAATAGAAGTCCGACATACTCAATACTCAATATATTTATTGCTTCCACATGTGAAATTAGGTGGTAGGTATACAAAAAATATGATCATTGTGGACCTTATCGGGCACTGCAAAAGTAGGAGAGAGGAAGAGGGCTACTATTTTACTACTTAGTTGAATGTAATGTACTATTTATAATGTAATTATTTTATAAAAACATGTACCTAATTTAAAATTTATCATTCAAATATTCGTTGACACTATAATAGCATTTAGATATTAGAAATTGTTTTAATTTATTTATGAATATATTAATTTTTTGTTGTTCTTTAATTAATTCTGGTAATTTATTATATAGTTTAATTGACATCACTAGTGTACTTGTTGAGTGCATTTTTAGCTTAGAGCTTGGTAAATTTAACCTATTTTTATGGCGTAAAGTGTATTTTGACTGTATATTTTCTCTTGTCGTATAAAAGTGTTGGTAATTTCTCACGAATTTGCATATTTCTAGAATGTATAGGCAGGGGAGGGTTAGTATTTTTTGCTCTTGGAAATGGGGTTTGCAGCTGTCGGTGTCTTCTATATTTACTAGTATTCTTATAAATCTTTTTTGTAATGTGAAAAGTGTTGGTACATCCGTGCTGTTTCCCCACAATATCACACCGTAACTGAGCCACGCATGTGCGTAAGCATAATAGGTGACAAGTGCTGTTTTAAGGTAAATTGCAAATTTGGATAGTTTTGATTTTATTTTTTAATGTGTGATTTCCAAATAATGTTTGTATCTATTGACAGGCCAAGTAGAGTAAATTCATGAACAACTTCTATTGTTGTGCCGTTGTAGGTGAAGTTTATGGTCTATGTCTAATGGGGTTTTTGACGGGGTGGAAGGGCATTATTTTAGATTTAGAGAAATTTATTTCGAGGTTATGGTCATTAATTTATTTAGTACCAAGTTATTAATTTATTTAGTGTATGGGTTAGGTCCTCGCTCAAGCCAACATTGTTTCGGCATGAAGTTAGAAGTGAAATATCGTCAGCAAACAAGATGCATGGCCCTTCTATGGTTTTTGGAAGGTCGTTTATATAGATAAGGAAGAGGAGGCATCCAATTATACTTACATAATCTGCGTCTCATCGCTGAGTGTACAAAGACAAGCAAAAACCGTAATCCTCGCTTATCTGTGCCAGTGCCACAGGTGTTCCAAAAGATACGGATAAGTTACATAAGGTTAATAGCGTTGAACACTCTCAACACCGTTGCATTTTGTCACGTCAGCGTTTTTCACTTATCCGTTTTATCGTAGGAGGGTACTTAGGGTGTAAATGAGATATGTTTTTCAATTTCACTTTTCAGGTAAAACTTTACGAATTTACTAACATACCGGTAAACCGGGGTTACTTTGATACTACGGGGTTACTTTGATATCGACTTTCGACTTATGAAAAACATATTTTTATAATATCTACAACGCCTTACTATCAGTAGTTGGCACTTCTGATAGTTTCTTTTTTAATAAGGCGTTGTAGATATTACAAAAATATGTTTTTCATAAGTCGAAAGTCGATATCAAAGTAACCCCGTAGTATCAAAGTAACCCCAGTTTACGGTATTACTTATTCAAAACTAAATCATATTATTTTGCAGTGCAAATGAAAAAAAAGACTAAAGCATTTTACAGACAGGTTATTTATTTATTTATTGACACACCAACGACTTATTCACTAAATCATTACATTAAATATATTCTATTTTAACAGCTTTGTGGTGAATTCGTCACTTATAGGTGTGCACAGCACTTGTATAATGTTATAACCTTGCAATAGTTGGTTTTGTCCTTGAATTTATTGAAAAATCAATTAATCCCTCTGAAAATAACTAGGTAATCTTTGAAGTTGTAAAACAAGATGAATCATAATTTTATATCAATATCTATTAGCCGACTTAAAGGGGAGGAGGTTCACAAAATGAATGACTTTTCCACCTCTCTCTATGCCTTGCCTTTTCCCTACTATGTTGGGGTCGGCTTCCAGTCTTACCAGTTGCAGCTGAATACCAGTATTTTACTTGGAGTGACTGCCTATCTGACCTCCACTACCCAATTACTGGGTAAGACGATACCCCTTGGTAAGATTTTTTTATGACTTGACTACTCGTAACGATGGTCAAAAATTTACGAGTGACAGCCAGGACCAATGGCTTAACGGGCTTTCCGAGACACAGAGAGGTCTCGATATGTAATAGACGGTCACCCATCCACGAACCGTCCTCGGCAAGCGTAGCTTAACCTTCGACCCAACCGTACGGCTGTTATTATTTGGCTACGAACCCTTTTCCGTCATCCCCGGTAATTATTTTTTTTTCCAAAGTTAACAACAGAAAGCTGCAATCGACAAGTGTCTGCTTTTTCCAATTTTAAAAAAAGTTACATGAAAAGTGAAACTCAATTTTGAAAACAAAATTACTTATTGGTATTGTAATAAAAATAAACAAAATAAAATGACTGAAACTGTTTTACACATTATTTTTTGCGGTGTGAGATTTAAATTAGTTGTTGCTTAAACATAATACACATAGCCTATAAGGTTCCCACTGCTGGGAGACGCATAGGCCTCTTCTCTGTGAGAGGGAGCGGGGCGTAATCCAACACGCGAGCACCGTGCGGGTTGGTAGATGTCGTACATGTCTTTTTGACTTTAGGAGTCTAGGGACACGCCGCGCGCGGGTTCCTTACGATAAATAATTACGACTAAGGAACCCTCCTGCACCGTAATTAATCCTACTCTAAATGTCTGTAACTCTAACTCTATGGATACTTATCTCAATTAAATTAATATATATATATATATATATATTATTATTATAACAACATATTGTAATCACTATTAGTCTGGTACGCTGGTCCTTCTAATTTGGTCCTTCGAGACGAATTATTAGGTCCTGAATTTGCTATAGAGCATTTTAATGTCTCACTCCATACTTTACTGGTGAAAGCATTAGCGTTATTTATTATTCAGAACTAAAGTGAAACGCTTATAAATTCTGTAACTGGAAAATATATTGAGATGTGTACCTACTTAGGCAGAGCTTACAGTCTTTAGAGCTATTGAAGAGTTTTCAATAAGAGTTTTGTAATGTGTTTCGTATTATAAAAAGTTGCGTGATAAATATTTTTTTCAATATCTTTTATTTTTTTATTGCTGACTAGGCCTAGTGACCTCCATCACGCTTGATGGATAGCGATGGATGTGGTCTATGATGGAACGAGCGTGCCCAGAAGATGCCTGTTCAGTGTTCACTCTTGCTTTGAAGGCAGAGGGGTTATACAAAATTATTTAGAAGAGAACACTAACGTTACAAGCTAAAATTAAGTTTCACAAAATAATATTATTACCACAGCAGCAGTAAAGCCTCTCTTCACTTGTGGATAGGGGCCCCTCCCATCTTACGCATACTCACTGCGTTTTCCCTTTTTAGGTCAAGTACCTACAATGCAGAAAGAAATAGAAAAAAATGTTGAAAAACCTTTTTAGAGTTCCGTACCTCAAAAGAAAAAAATCGAAAGTCTGTCTGTCTGACCGTCTACGCGTCTGTCACAGCCAATTTGCTCCGAATCTCCGAATCTCATAGATCAATTAAGTTGAAATTTGGCAATCGTATGAATTTCGGTGACCTAAACACGGACGTGTAACGTAAATGAAATGAAATGAAATTTGAATATGGGGGATAAATAAGAATTTAAAAAAAAGTTTTGCGAACTGTACCGTGTGACATATCAAAAGAAAGGGCTTGCTGCGAGGGTCTCAAATATATATATATATATATATATTTGGATGACTTTACCCCAAAAATAAACTTAACATTGTAGTTGAAAAACATGTTCTCCCATACATTCCAACTGCAAATGTAAGTTTGTACGCACAATATTGAGAGAATTACCATGTTATTTAAATACCACAGACTTCTTATAAGTTTTCCTGTAATCTATAGGCACAGAACTATTTTCTACATTTTTTTTTCAAAATTTTAGGCTCAGCAGTTTCGGAAATAAGGGGGGAATGGGCAATTTTCGTCTATTTTCTTAAATAACTTTAATAACAATTTATTTATTTTAATATATAAAATGCCCATTCCCCCCTTATTTCCGAAACTGCTGAGCCTAAAATTTTGAAAAAAATGTAGAAAATAGTTCTGTGCCTATAGATTACAGGAAAACTTATAAGAAGTCTATGGTATTTAAATAACATGGTAATTCTCTCAATATTGAGCGTACAAACTTACATTTGCAGTTGGAATGTATGGGAGAACATGTTTTTCAACTACAATGTTAAGTTTATTTTTGGGGTAAAGTCATCCCAACTACGGAACCCTTCATTGTGCGTGGTCCAACATGCACTTGGCCGGTTTTTTTAAACATGCTTTTCTATTTTTACTGCATTGTGAGTCAGCCAGTGTACTGTCTCAGATGTATATACTTACCTGCCGATTAGTTAATGTGCTTAAAATACTGGTCCGAAAAAGTATAATGCTGTCACCAGAATATTGCAGCATAATAATTATCTAGATACTCCCCTAGCTAAAAACCTCTGTAGCTAATGTTATTAAAGGAGATGTTTCAAAATGGGCCAGGTCTGTGTACACTACCTCAAAAAAAAAAAGAGACAATTCCGTAGAATCGGGGAAAAATACAGATCATTCCACAACCTCATTCCACCGCCCCCCTTCTACCATCGAAGATCTAGACGCACTGCAAGTTACTATCCAGACCTAGTTGCCATTCCACCAATTCGCACTAAGCTCTTCCAAACATCCTTCATAATGCGCACGGCAAAAGAGTGGAATTCACTACCTGCGTCTGTGTTCCCAAACGCACACAACCCGAATCTCTTCAAAGTTAGAGTGAACAGGCTTCTTCTGGGTAAGCTCACTCCATCGTAGACTTAGTCTCTGTCACCTCTGACCTAGACTAAAGTCAAGAGCAAACCCATCATAAACAAAAAAAAATCATTTTAATGTATACTGTCTTGGTAGCGTATTGATATCTATCAATTTTTTTTATTGACTTTCAACATGGCGTCTCACCGATATGGTTAGGTTACTCATAGATCCACCACTGATCATAGAAAGAGGTCTGTCAGCTGTCACAACAGTGTCACTTCAGTCCTCTTCTTGAGTAATAAACATGTGAAACGTCATTAATCAATCAAAATGACAGCTTACCGCCATGACGGGTTTGGTTGTGCGTTGCAATTTCAATTTCAATTGTGGTTTACCAGCAAACAAAGCCATTTTAAAGTAATTGGATAGTTGATAACTGTTGTAAATGTATATCCCTACTTTTCTGTATAGTGTACACGTACCTGGCCCAAGGTCCATACATTTTGGAACATCTCCTTTTATTGTTATTAGGTACCTTATTAATAAATTTCTCTATCCGCTAATTACGATGGATGGCTGGGCACTGATCACCTAAATCCTTATTACGATACAGTTCATAACATAAATAACATAACGCCTTTAATCCCCGAAGGGTTAGGCAGAGGTGTACCTATATTATACCCACATTTCGCCAGTTATGTTAAAGTCCGATGTAACAGGGAGCGAGCCTATTGCTCTCAATTTGGCACAAATCCAGATTCCGGGCTACTACTATAAAATTCCAGATGAAGAAACCCAATAATATTTTGCTCGACCCGCGTATCGAACCCAGGACCTCGTGCTCAGCAATAGCGCTAGCAACTATAGACCAACGAGGCAACCAGAGCAATAGGTATAGTAGTCTTATACTTATAGCTCCATGTAAAAGGGCTTGACCAGGCAAATACTTACGGCAGGCAAACTTACCACGTTTCACAGCTTAAATAGGTAAATAGAGCCCTTTCTGGGAAAAGGACCTTTTAACAAAATTGAAATTTTGGAAGTTGGTCCTTCTGGGAAGTGGCCGTTTTCGGAAGTAGGTAGTCTTTTTAGTAGATGGTCCTTTATACCTGAACAGTTGTGTCATTGGAATGGTTTTTTGCCAACCTTATTTTATAAATTACAATTGAGGGTTAGGAGAAAGACGAGGAGGTCGTGGGATCGAAACCAGGCAGGCACTTTACTTTGTGTAAATTATTTCATCACCACTGCTCTCAAAACCGTGAAGGAAAACATCGTGAGGAAACCGGCATGTCCTAGAACCAAAAATTCGAAGACATGTGACGTCACCCGCACTGGGCTCGCGTGGTAGATAATAAAGTTACCTAAAGCCTTGAAGAAAGGAGTTCTGCATCCCAGCAGCCAGCAGTGGGAATATTATAGGCTGATTTTGTAATTGAGGGTTTCTTGAATTTGAACCATTTTACCTGGCGGAACCCAGAGATCATGAATTATAACTATTTTCTTTCGTACAAATACTTAACGGCGGCGTACCGAGCTTTTCATACACATAAACACGATTTTATAACTGTTGTTTAAAATAGTAAACCATTAAATTAAAATCTAGGGAAATATACTGGTATTAATGGGGATAATATATAAAAAACCTAGACACTGTACACGATGGAAACACGCTTTGATAAAGTCGGCTCGTAGAATAAATTAGCAAAGTTACCTTTTTTCGAGTATTTTTTCCTGTATTTCCCTAATTTTTTATCTAAATAAGTAATTTGATATAATCATGATTAATTTACTAAACTAAAATTCATTGATGACTGGAGCGATTATACACGATAGTTTTTTATTTAAGAGCAATAATATGATGAAAATAACAACGAAATACATTGAAAAAATGCAAAAATGTGGTTATTTTTTTACACTTTACACGTAAAGAAAAAGACAGATAAAGGCAAAAGCTCGGTGCGCCCTTAAACCAAAGATGTACCAATAACATCTATCACTGATGTTGTAGAGGTAATACGAAAGAAAAGAAAAGAAACAATAAAGTTTATTTGGACACAGCTCATGAAACACAGAATACAAATGACAAAAAAAATAAAAAATCAAATAATGTTTTAGTCAGCAAAAGTGTGTGCCTCACAGCTGCGCTAAAAAGGTTCATTTCAGCATGACTACCAGACAGATGCTGTCTGACGCTGGTTTTCTAAAGAACCTTTAGGGACAAGTGACGGGAGTACATACAGTTTCAACATACCTTATACATAATTTTTTTATAATTATACTTAAATAAGTAAATAAATAAACTAGTAATAAAATATAATTACATAAACAAAAACTTAAAAAAAAAACGAAAACAATAAAGTCTCAGCAAAAACCAGCAGGTCTATGCTGTAAAAATCTCACTGTGAAAACGTAGGTGAAGTGAGCTTAAAGAGAGCTGTCATTCCACATGACGCTAGGGATCGACACTATTGACAGCACACTCCACGCTCACCTCACCTAAGTTGTCACGGTGAGATTTGTACAGAATAGGACTACTGTTCTTCGCGATTAGCTAGATAGCTTATACCTACGAATATACCTTACCTAATGCCAATAGAATACATACATAGTTACGTGAGCGAAGCGGACATAGAATGTTTTATAAATACCTAGTGACTCACCCCTGCCACAGAATATAGTACTAACGTACGCCTGCTTCGCATGGTTTTGACGACTTCACAAAACATCGCCATTTATTATATATATTATTAGCTGCTGCCCAAGGCTTCGCCCGCGTGGACCCTAATTCTTTTTCCAAAATAAAAAGGGTAAGTTACTCTTTGTAACATCAGCTATTTGCCTGTGAAAGTCCCGTCAAAATCGATCCAGTCGTTTCGGAGGTTAGCCGGAACAAACAGACAGACATACAAAATTTAAAATTGTTTTTAATGTGTTACATCTTTCCTCTCGCTTTCCTGCAATCTGAAATGAAAATGAAATGATTTTTTTTATTTGTCTCAAAATATCGAATATAAATGAGATATCTACAGTAAGTAATTAAGACTGACAATACTTGTATTGGGGCAATCTCGCTCTTTCCCTTAATTGAGTGAAATAGTGTATGGTTGGTAGTTTTAAGGTTAGTGTATCATTTTTATTGAACAAGCGCTTCTCGCCATCAAACTGGAAAGTTTGGCGAGTAAAATTGTAAAAACAAAAAAAAAATGTATGTTGGAGAATAAAATAAAAATTAAGAATATTGAGACGATTGTTTACAAAAGAAAGAAAGAAAAAAGAAAGAAAATACGTTTATTTGCGATAAACATGGCACAAAGAAATAAAATAACAAAATAAAATAATTAAAGAACAAGTTTGGGGAAAATATGCGTCACATTCACGCAAAACGACCGTCGCTCAGCATAATGCCGCGACCCCATACGAGACAGAGCCTCAGCGCTGGTTTTCAGCGACAGCCGGCGTTGACGTAATGACGTCGACCGGTGCATCATGCAGTGGAAGTATAAATGCCAATTAAAATGAGATAAATAAGATTATTGAATATTTTCAAAGTTTATGTAAATATAATAGGTATTGAAGTTGAGAACATTGCGCGTTCCGTCAGCGCTAGCACCCACCGACTCCCACGCAAAAGGTGATTGAAAGTTAAATTTAGAAAGAAAGGATAATAAATGACTTATATAAACTATTTTACAGCTCTTTGTGTAACCGTAGTTGTATGCCTGTAGTATGTGAACCTGTGTAAGTGCGTCTTTTAAACAGGGTTTGTGTTGTTGTGTATGTATGTGTGTGTAAGTATGTGTTTGTGCGTGTGAATGTGTGTCTGTCTTCTTTGAGCGCCGATGTTGTCAAAGCGCAATTGATAATCTCGGTGAGAACTTACATCATTTATAAGAAAAAAATAAAAAATCTGTGGGAGTGATTTCGTGAAAAGGGACGGAAGTGTGTAACAAACGAAGCCGGTGAAGCCAATCAAACCAACCCATTTTCCGAAAACTTGGTACCGTTTCTTTTATTTATTTGATTTTTTTCTCAGTTTTTGATGTGTAACATCTTTCCCCTCGCTTTCCCGCAATCTGTGGGAGTGATTCCATGAAAAGGAACGGACGTGTGTAACAGGAAGCCGGGGAAGCGCGCGCTATTTGATTTGACCAATCAGGGCGCGCGGTACTAGAATTGGCCGTCAGATGGTACGAACCCAAACAGATGTCACATGTTGTAGCCTTACAGTAGTCGCATACGATGTACACATCGTATGCGACATTTTTTTGTTATAAGTACCGTACGTAGGTATACACCTGCGTACGGTACTTATAACAAAAAAATGGAATGAAAATGCATATGAAAGTATAAACTTTCATATGCATTTGGTAAAAAGCTGTTATTTTGACATTACAGACACTTACATTTTATTTATTTATATAGATAATACTACCTAATATGTAAATGTTAATGTAATATTCACATAAACCTTCCAGATTAAAATTTCTAAATGATAGTAAAGACCGCATCAAAATCCATCTACTTTAATCAATAATATAGATATAGATAGATATACAGGTGGCAGGGACATCGACACAGAACCTGTTACCATGGATTCAGTCCATGATTCTGGACGGGCTGCGTCGAAATTTTTCGTTGGTTGTTTAAAAAAGAACATAGGCAGTAAGTGAAAACTTGATAGCGCAACTTACACGTCACATTAGATGTGGTTGAAGCCGGCACTGACTTGGAAACCTATGGACTTACTCTAACTACAAAATTAGCGTGCATACCTACAAAAATCAGGCACTCAACTCAACTCAGCCGCCTTTCGTAGGTTTGTAACTGCGAGTGCAAGAGAGAGCAAGCAACCGTTTGACAGCACATCTACCAATCATCTACCACAAAACTCAGCACTCAACATGGCGACCGGTCACGCATAGACACGATTTTGACGTCACACAAGAGTTTTGCGAAATTTAGTCCTTGACAAACATTTAGATGTCTCTCTTTTTTAAAAAAAAAAAGAAACAATACGCTTTGACTGTTATTTGTATAACTATTCTTCCTATAGTAGAATATGTCATCTCCATGTTCTTCTATCTCAATGGTCAAAATGTACGGAACAGCAAATTTTTTTTTAAATAGCTGACTAAAACTTTCAGCGCTGGGGCGTCCAGAATTATGTACTTACTGAATCCATGGTAACAGGTTGCGCGTCGATGTCCCTGCCACCCTGTAAGTAAGATTGTATGAATGACGTTTCGCGATCACGGATGCGATTATTAGAATTGGTGTCACTGCATTTATGTCCGAAGGATACACGGCTGGCGATTGGATAATTGACTTATTACCCATTGTGTTCTCGCATTCAAATACTGCACAATGTATTTCTATCTATACCAAACTATACTTGCTTTCACTGCTAACTGAATGATTGTGATTTCCGCACGGTATATTCCTATAATATTGAGCGTTTTTACGAAATATCCATTGCCGGTAATATCTAGATAAGACTAATCTTTGACTTACGATGGAAAAAATATAATATGTTGGTGCTACAATGATTGGCGTTGTAATGAGGAAATGTAATGGTAACTTCCTTATTGCTAAATGTTGGGATTCTGATCATCGTCGTTGTTAGGTTAGGTTAGATATAAGCCCATCCTTTACGGTCGTTGTCCTTAGTTTACATAAAAAAAATGGCTGTCATGGGGCTGCCGACAGAAGTGAAAACTTAAAACTATGCATAATATGTTGCAGTGTCGAGGTGTCGCTGTGACGCGGTGACGCGAACCCGTAAGATTTCCCTTATACCAAAAATCGTAGAAAAACCGTAGTCGGGATGAATTTATTCCAAGAACAAACGTAACATTGTAGTTGAAAAACATGTTCTCCCATACATTCCAACTGCAAATGCAAGTTTGTACACACAATATTGAGTGATTTACCATGTTATTTTAAGAACTTTTTATAAGTTTTCCTGTAATTTTTAGAATTAAAACTAATTTCTGTATTTGTTTTTTCAAAAACTTAGGCTTAGTAGTGTCGAAGATAAGGGGGAATGGTCAATTTTCGTCTATTTCGTTAAATAATTTTAAAACAATTTATTTTAAAATTATAATAAAAATATATATGAGATCCTCATAGTAAGCCTTTTCATTTGATATGTCAAATGGTACATTTTGCAAAACAAATTGCAAATTGGCTGTGACGGACGGACAGACAGACAGACACACGAGTGAATCCTATAAGGATTCCGTTTCTTCATTTTGAGGTACGGAACCATAAAAATTAAAAGAACACCAACTTTTTGAACGTTCGAGATTGCTCATTGCGCATTGCATTCCTTTTTCAATATAAATGAAAAGCGCGGGAATTTAAACACAGGTCAGAGGCTTTCTTTTTTCGTTAACCTGGATCCTTAAATCACTTAAAGTACCTAAGTAGATTTCCTAAAAGATAAACCTACTTGATCCTTTTAGAATAGCCCCTTTTTTCTTTAGCCCTTTACAGAAGGTAATGTAATTATTTAACTTTTTTGGATAAGCATTATTTTTAACCGACTTCCAAAAAGGAGGAGGTTATAATTATGTTCGACTTTATGTACATATTTTTCTTTAATGTATGTATGTTCACCGATTTCTTCGTCCATTGTGGACCGATTTTGAATATTATTTTTTTGTTTGAAAGGGTATGCTCTCGAAGTGATCCCATTGTCACCAAGTCAGAATCTGATGAGGGGATCCCATGGAAATCGAGGGAAACCCTTAAATTTTATAGGCACACCTATAGAAATTTGGGTATTTGTTGTATTATAGTAACTCGTGCATTTGCTCTTGGCAACTACCATTTGGTTAAGTGGAACTGATGATGAACATCACAGATGGCCATTGGAACTACTCAATAATAAGTATTTCACGGGTTGGGATTCGATTACTTTAATATGGTTGCTAAGCAATTTATGCTCGTCATAATGCGTAATTAAGGTGAAGTGGAGCTGATAGTAACTTCACCATCAGCTCTAGTTCTCCTGGTAGTTACCAGGAGAACACCTCATGAATTAATAATAATAATATCCTGGGACATTTTCACACACGGTCATCTGGTCCCAAACTAAGCAAAGCTTGTACTATGGAAACCAGATAACCGATATACTACATACACTACTTTTTTTTTTTTGTAAATACATACTTGTATAGATAATGACACCCAGACTCAGGACAAACAGACATGTTCACGCACACAAATGTTTGTCCTGGATGGGAATCGAACCCACGACCTGCGGCGTGATAGGTAGTATCTTAACCAACCACGCCAACTGGCCTGATTAATGTCCCTGGATCGGGAAAAGCAATATTTTGTAAAAGGTGATGAGTAGTTGACATTAGGCTATTGTAACTTGAGAATATTCAATATTGTTATTTATCTCTTTTTAATTGTCATTTATACTTTCACTGCATGATGCACCGGTCGACGTCATTACGTCGCTGAAAACCAGCGCTGAGGCTCTGTCTCGTATGGGGTCGCGGCATTATGCTGAGCGACGGCCGTTTTGCGTGAATGTGACGCATACTTTCCCCAAACTTGTTCTTTTATTATTTTATTTTGTTGTTATATTTCTTTGCGTCATGTTTATCGCAAATAAACGTATTTTATTTCTTTCAACTTAGATAAATTATAAACTGACCCACTAAACAGTGAAAAACAAAAAACTTATTTACAAAAAAAGAAATCAACCGACTTCCGAAAAAAAAACAGTACAAATTGAAAAATATCTTTAATTTCGGAAGTCGGTGGCAAAAAACTAAAATACCAAAGACACCGACTTCCGAAATTAAAGTTATTTTTCAATTCGTAGTGATTTTTTTTGTAAAAAAGTTTTTTTGCTTCTAGGATAATAATTCTTGAAGATAAATATATCGATCCCTTTTAAACGGCGAGTTGCACGAAACCAACATTATAGTTTAACGGAGACTTTAACCGCTCTGAAGGGAACTCGATGTGAAGTAGCCTCCCGATTTTTTTAAAAGTTAATTGTCTCCGTTAAACTAATGTTGTTTCGTGCAACTCACCGTATGCCTTGCAAATTTTACATAGGTACTTAATGTTGAGTTGCAATATGTGGTTAGCTAGTGACCTCGACAATTGATCATATTATTCTTGCCTGAGCAACCGGCAGCAAGTTCCTCATGCTCCCTTAGATGTCATTGCTTGCGGTAGCGTCTGGGGTCGGGTCGCCTTATTTCCTCAAATATGGTGAGGGGAGTAAGGCTAAACGGGTGCTGTTTGTGGTTCGTCTTGCTGACCATGGTTTTGTTATTGTTATTAGTAATTAACTGTTTATTTATTTTACTTCGATGATCCTAGTTTATCATTTTGCGACTTTGAGTTATGTAAGCTATTAAAGAATATGTAAGCGGGCACGCCTTTATGCCTGGAGGCTTTTATTTAGGAATAAAGTTCTGTTTATGTTTTTAGTTTTTATTTTTATTTCTGCTTGGGTATAGTTTTCGATGTATTTTTTGTTGGTATATCGGCGTCTGTGCTAGCTGACTTATGGCAAATAATGTAATTTAATTAAATGTTTTGTGTTACGTAATGTGAATTATTTAGCATACTATTTTATATAATTTATTTTTTTAACTGAATAGACAGCTGTGCTAATGGGGACTTTGTTGTTCTTCTTCCCAGCTGAAGCACTAGGAAGTGGTGAAGCGCGGGCGTTTTAGGGGACTGTCTTATGTAGTTTTGACGTTCGAAAAGTTCTCTTCTTAGCCTAGTTTGAATAAATGTCTTTTGATTTTAATTTCATTATTATTTTATGAAATTATTTTAAAAGGATTTAGTGCTTATGATTTAGTGCTCGTCGCAAAATGATAACATCCGGACCGGTCGACCGACCGTCGCAAGCGTAGTATTATAACCCTTGGGTTTTACTACGCATGCCGCGGTCGGTTCTTACCAAGAGGTACCGTGGTACCTAGCAACTGAGTTGTGAAGGTCAGATGGCAATCTCTATTAAGTAAAATACTGGTATTCAGCTGCATCCGGTTAGACTGGAAGCCGACCTCAAAATAGTTGGTAAAAGGCTAGGCAGATTGATTGAGTGCTTATGAATTTCACATAATATAAAAAGTAATGTAACTTTTGTAAAGCAAGACTAGAAAATCTAGCAAAAATATCTATTTTATTATTAGTTAGCCTAGATCTTGTTACTTTCATTCATGTTCATTTGTGGTTGTAGTTAGACATTTATAAAGGAGCCACAAGTGCCTCGTAACTTTATATGACTGGCTTAATAGTTACTATTTAAGTTACCAACCGCTACCGGTTGAAACTGCAACTCGTGTACTATTACTCTACCACAAATTAACCGACTAAACGTAGCTATAGTCTGTATTATGTAACGCAGTTGGCGGCAGATTCATGCGACGATAACTGACTTTTAATACGTCAAAACGAGTAGTGTTAATGATTTGGAAAAAATATATGTTAAATTAGAGTATTTTGTTAATAATTTAATCTGTGAATATAATATAGATTATGTATATATTACATGAATCATGCAAAAACTATGAAGCAATTTTTTTTTTTTAATGAAACGTTCACCATTTACATTTCAATCAATCAATATCTTTATTGTGGATCATAGGTAGGTGCATAATCCCGCCAGGGTTGCGGGTTGTTCGAAAGAGTTACCGTGGCCCTGGCACAGGTAACTGAAGGAACACGGGTGGGTTTTAGTCAGTAGAAGTCTGACACGCCCTCCCGCTCCACCCAGAGCGGGAGAAGTTATTTGATGATTTCCCATCCACAAAAAAAAGGTAGGTACATAATACAGGTTTTAAATAATTAAATTGTGATCAGCTATGTGCCGTCCTTAGGACATATATAATAGTCACGAGTGCATAGAAATTTAATTAAATTTACATTATTGTTACAAATTATCAAGTACTCACATAAAATATAAAAAGATAAAAATAAAACGAAACGAATTTGAGTAGGGTACAGATGAGTGGGTCACTGAACGCATCATGACTGAGGGGGACTGTATCGGAGCAGTGATTTCTCTGATAGGAAGTCTCATCAAGTCAAGTTATTTAAATACCTTTTGTGTATAGGTAATGAATTAATAATGCATCTAATTTGGGTGGATCCTTGATGGGCGAGTCCTATTACTGGCTGGACGAACGACGCGTTGCGTGAGCTCAGCACAGAACATGCAAGCTAACCACTCATGGCCATTGGGATATATCTGTGTCTTCGCCAACTCTTTTAGTCTTTTACAGTCAAAATCTAAATTGGACATGAGGTTTGATACCCAGGTCGGGCAGTGTTATTGAGATTTTCCTTCAGGAATTTCTCAGTTGCAGCTCGGAGTCTGGATTTGTGCCCGGTCGAAGGCAATAGGTTCGCCTCCTATTAGATGGGACTTAACCATATCTTGCGAAGTGTGGTTTTACAATAGGTACGTACACCCATAGAAACATAAACTTTCTTATATCAATGGGTGCAGCTCTGCTATATCTTTCGGGGACTACAGGCGTGATGTTCATTAGAAAGTTATAGGTTTTGTAATCAGCATCACTATTGTGCAAGCCAGGGGCAGTGTAAGAGAGAGACGGAGCTATACATGACCTTATAGCACCATTCCCTTTTCACATCGGAATCGTGATGGCGTTAATAGTTCATAATACGGCCCCTGCACACTTCTGTCAAGTCTGTCTGTCAGTCTGTCATTGCCCTTCTCTCAGGAACGCGTGGAGGTTTCTAGTTGAAATTAATAGGTATCAAATACATATATATGGTCCCTTGGAGCTCTAAAAAATCAAGCTTCTAAGTCAACGCAATAAAACATACCGCTATTTATGCGACATATTTTGATACTCGCAAATAAACCAAAACCTGTAGGGTATTTCCCGTTGACCTAGAATCATGAAATTAGGCAAGAAGCAAGGTCTCACAGCAGATGTAAAGGAAAAAGTCCGAAAATCGTTAGTTTGTTGTTTTATCACATAAAAAATATGTTTTGCGATTACAAACTTACATTTGCAGTTGGAGAATTGACCGTGACGTACACAAGTAATACATACATAATTATTATTAATAATCGGACGTACATCGTTGTATGGGAGAACATGTTTTGCAACTAAAATATTAAGTTTGTTTTTGGGATAAATTCGTCTCAAATAAGGAACACTTAATTGTGCGTGGTCCGTTTTATTATATATTTAAACCAAAGCATTTTGACTAAAATTGCGTGGGGAAATCAAAGAGGTTTATTTGTATCACTTTTATTATTGGCTTAAACTACATAGGTACCTTACCTATTTATAACTTCAATCAACTTTACATAAATACAGTCTCTAGAGGTCGTGTATTTTAATATTTAATCTGTTAATAAGACAAAGAGAGATCTTTTCACCGAAGTGGTACTGAACAGACGTTTTGACATCGTTGGAGAGTAAATTAATTCGGGGTAGCTAGAGAGGTCCATCTCGTCAGAATATCGATGTTTTTATAATATTGTAACTATTTTCTTTGTAATTTCAATAAATGAATGATAGGTACCTACATTTTCTTACATGCCAGGAAAGCCAATTAAGTAGGTTTAAGTAATTTAATATTCTTAATTTTAATTAACATTAAATTGCAGAATATTTTATTATTTAATGTCTTGGTTTAGTTTTCCATACATGTCATGTGATTTTTTTCTCTCACAGTCACTGTGCCTTCCTAAACAAAGTGGCCTAATAGTTCAAATCCATTATCCATGGGTTAAACGATCTATAAACTTAAATATTGATTAAAACAATCAGGCCAATGCGTGTGTTTACATAAATAATAATAATTCAATTCTTATCGTAGGAATAAAACAAATAAATTTACCTAGCTCATACAAACTAGCATTGATTATATTGATACTAGATTATCGATATGAAACGATGGAATAAAAATATCGATACTTTTTCCGGCCTCCCTAATTTTATTACCTTACTCTAAAATTCTCCATTTATAGCGATTCCACGAGTAATTACGGATTTAATCCCAATCACGGCGGCTAGAGGTGCATCCTTTGTGCCCGTCGACGTCATATAAATAATTAGGTAAGTAACTGATTAGCCCTTTTATATTGTTGCCAAAACCATTCCAAAAAAAAAAAATCAAAAATCATTTATTTGCCTGAACAAGGTACAGAAAGATGGTAAATATGTAAAAAAAAAATGCGCTCTTATTCTGCCTTTAATTTCGGCGTGCAAATATAAAATAAGTTTTATATTTTATTTAAATTTATTATTGATCATCATCATGCAGTCCTTATACAGATAATCCCATTAAAATTTGTATTATTGAATTAAGTAAAAGACAATATAATAATAATATTTAAAAAAAAAACTGATAATAAAACAATAATCATAAATGTTAATAATAATAATTTGTAATCTCTGACAGTCTTTATAAGAAGGGTTAAGTACGTAGTTTTTGGGACTTGGTAGGTAATTAGTAAGTTTAATGAAAATAGTGTTATTGTAGAGGTCTGCCAGTGATATTGGGTTTTTTCATCAGGAATTTCTCAGTAGCAGCCTGGAGTCTGGATTTGTGCCTGTTTGATGGCAATAGGCTCCCCTCTATTACATGGAACTTAAACATAACTGGCGAAATCTGGGTGTAGGTTTATTGTACTAAAGATACACTCTGCCTAACCCTTCGGGGATTACCGGCGTGGTGTTATGTTATGTGGTAGCTTTATTGGAAATCTACTCTAGTATTTTTGTAGCTTAACCATCGTTAAGAAGACAATAAGCACTTTGCATTGCAATTTAGATACAGTCAGAGCAATTAATTATTTAGCAAATTGATACCCTACGTCAATTTGCCGTGTTAAAGCCATTTCATATAAAGCCTTTAATTACTGATAAACTAAAAGTAATTAGAATCCTAACTTAATATTATAAACGCGAAAGTAAGTTTGTTTGTTTGTTTGTTACCTTTTCACGCCTAAACCACTGAACCGAACATCCTGAAATTTTGTAAATACGTTGTCAGGTGTACAGAAACGGACATAGGATACGTCTCATCCCGAAAAAAGTACTGTTCCTGAGGAATACAACAACAACGTTCTTATGATAATAGATGGCGCCACGTGTCCTTCGAATCATGATTGAATTATATTAATATAGAAAGCTTAGTAGTGTATTAAGAGTTTTTTTTTATTTTTGTTATTTAAGTAAGTAATACATTTTGGGAGTCTAGAGTGCCGATAGACCGGTTTTTTATCCTCCTTACTGTCATAACTAATATTATAAATGCGAAACTGTGTTTGTTTGCTTGGTGATTACGCTTTCACGCTATAACGGCTGAACGGATTTGGATGAAATTTGGAATATGGCCACCATGACACCATGACCTGGAGAAGGACATAGGCTACTATTCATTCTGGATCGCAGACTAAGTCGCGGTCAACAGCTAGTATAAAATAAATTAAGCAAAAACATAACTATTGCACTTCAGTGTCTTCGTTAATCAGCGCGTCCTTTAACGCATAAGCCTCACCCAGGCTCTTCCATTTGTCACGGTCTCGTGTGTGTCTAGCCCACAGACCACCAGCAGCAGCAGTCTCAACTATGTCGTCGTCCCAGCATTTACGTTGTCTTCCTCTACTTCTTTTTGAACCATCTCTGATTTGCCATAATACCAATACAGCTTTAGACCATTTTTATTGCTCTTATTGCGGAGCATAATTATGATCAGCCCATCTCCATTTCAGTCTTTTTGTGTGGAAGGTAGCATCATTTAGTTTGGTAATTTTCTTCAGATCTTTACTTCTGTTTTGTCTTTTGTGAATTGAATTTACGGACAATTTAAGTTGGTAGTTCATTTGTTTTTAATTAGGTATTCCTGTTAAGCCCTTCAATCCAGATGGATTGGATACAATCCTAGCAAAACGCTAGGATTGTATCCAATAGAGCAGTCTTCAATTTTTTTAAACAAAAGAATCGGATCGTAGCTGTGGCGTTCTGCGATCCAACCTCTTTCTGCCTACCCGCATGGGGCAGGGGACCGTGTGTAGTTTATTTATCCATGTATTTTCAGGTCATTATGGAAGCTTCTTTACATTCTTTCCGACAAAACTTCGTTTCCCATGCACGCTCTCGCCTATGAAAGTGCTCTCGATAAATCGCCAATTGCCCTACATTTTGCAAAATAAGCATATTCAACTAACTTGATGCTGAAGCGAGAGGCATAGAGTTAGTAGCAAGTTAATATTCTAAGTTATGTCACAGAATCAGAATCAGAGACTTTATTTGTAAACATAGGTAGTTAACAGTGTGTGAGATGATACTACGATTACATAAGTTACATAAGTTGTCTAAGTTTTGCCATTGGGCGTACAAATTATTATTAGGTTAAAATAACAAATTAATACTATATTTTTTTCATTCTGCCTAGCCTTTTCCCAACTATGTTGGGGTCGGCTTCCAGTCTAACCGGATGCAGCTGAATACCAGTATTTTACATGGAGCGACTGCCTATCTGACCTCCACAACCCAGTTACTGGGTAATACGATACCCCTTGGTAAGACTGGTTGTCAGACTTTCGGGCTTCTGACGACCCATAACGACTGTCAAAGATCCTCGAATGACAGCCGGGACCAACCGGGGTATGTAAAGTTGGTCACCCATCCACAGACCAACCCCGGCAAGCGTAGCTTAACCTGATGGATCGACCCGTGCGGCTGTTATTACTTAGCCACGAGCTCCTCTAATAAATCAATACTATATTATAAGAGTAAAATATTATTTTAACAACAATACATGGTATTTAGTTATATATTTCCGCACATTATAAGTAACAAAATATTGTATAGGTAATGTTACTTTACTAAATTTCAAATAACAACAATAAAAGGTTTAAATTTCAATAAAAACAAATGTCAAAGCAAGTACTAAATCAATAAAAATATTTCAGAATATCTACAGTAAAAACTTATAATATAATGTCAATTAGGAAAATTTCTAATAAATACTAGAATGTCAAAAACGGTAAGGTGACTTGGTGTTTATTATCTGAAGGAGGAATTATAGAATTGTCATCCAAATAGTCCTGTAACGAGTAGTAACATTTTGTTGATTAAAATTTCCCTAATACACTTCTGAATTTGTCCAGAGTTAACGATTTTCATGTGTCAGGCAGCTTGTTAAATATTTTTTTGGCCATACAGAAATTACTTTTGTTCATTAAGGTAGTTTTCTGTAGTAACTTTTGAAAGCTGTTTTGTATTCCGAGATTTGTATTATATTAATATATTTTAGTTTCATAGATATATAATGATGGTAGAGTAAGGATTTTAGAGCTATTAGAAAACGGTTGACAACTGTCGGTGCTATTTAAGCCACACATAGCTCTGATACATTTTTTTTTCAGCTCTAAAAACATTTTCTTTATCGACTGAGTTGCCCCAATACATTATACCATACCTAAGTGTTGATGCAACATAACCATGATAGGCCGTTATTACCGATTCTAGGCTGACAGTCTTTGATAGTTTGTAAAGAACATATGTAAATATATTCGTTTTTTTACAATTTCGTCTGTCTGGGATCTCCAGGTCAAGTTATTATCTGTTTATTTATTTATTTATTTATTTATTTAGGGACAACAAACAGCAGTGTAATACTAAGTAAACATAGGTTAGAGCTTAATAATAGAGGTAACAAATACACTACTCACAACGTTATCCACATATTACTAAACAGATCTAGGTACTAGTTGTTAGAATGAACGATATCAAAATAAACAGAATAAAAGTAAACATTACTTAATTAGTAGGGTTCTGATCACTTAATATAGTAATAATTTCTTTTCTAAATATAGCCTTGCTGAGAAACATAATATCAGATGAGCCAAACTGCCTATTATAGGTGTCAACCAATCGACGCAGCGGTGAGCGTACGCCTGTATTTTATTACGTACTGTTATGATGACAAGGAAAGAAAAGGGCCACTCCGCACAATCATGCATATAAAAAGCGACTCTTGCTATGACACAATAAAGTGCAATTCAGGTTGCACAACGCTTATTACCTACATGTTGCCTCTCTTTCTAACGCGTAACTCTTATATCTTCTGACTGCGGCAGTCCTACTGAATTAGCCCAGTGAGATAGGCCCGCCGGCCGCCGCGTACTTATAGCTTCATACCTAATCTGCTGAGTGTCCCATCTGTATTAATCTGTGGTTATGTGCATAATGGAAAGAGTACTTACGCTTTTACCGCTTATAAAAAAAATTGGATGCATTTTCTTCAGCGTTAAGTACGCTTCAGTTGGTTGTAAGTTTGACAACTGGTTTTTTTCTATTTTCTTATGATTTTCGGATGTCGCATAAAGAAATGATGGTCTAGATAAAGACCAAAGATAAGATCAAAATAGACCATTGGACATTTTAACTAGCTTTTGCTTGGTTTTTTTTGTGTTGTGTATTTATGAGATTATCTTATTATGTTTTTTTTTTTATTGTTTTCGTTTCTATGTTTTGTAAGTGTACGTGTGGACAGAAAGTCTGAAATAAACGTTTATTATTATTATTATTTGCCCGTGGATTCGCCCGCGTGGAAGTCGGATATTATCCCAGGGGAACGTCCCCTGGGACGTCGACTACCGGAATAAAAAGTATCTAAAGGCCTAATCTAGGTCATGGTCTACCCATGTGCCAATTTCATACAAATCTGTTCAGGCGTTTTTTCAGCGTATAAGCGTACCAAACAAACTCTCTTTCGCATTTATAATATTAGTTTTAAATACCTTGCCAGTTTTAAATACTACGCCAATTGAGCAATACTACGCCGTTCGAGCAATATATACTACGCCATTTGAGCAATACTACGCATTTCAGCAATACTACGCCTTTTCTTCCTGACATGTCAAACGTGGGCGTAACGAAGGATTATACCAGCTGGCTTTGCACGCAGTGACACCAGATAACATTCATGAATTTTGTCATTATTCTCTTGATTTTATGACGTGCTGTAACAAGACACGTGACATTAGTTTTGTCTCATTTCTCTTGACACGTGTTCTGTTACCGTTGATCGTGCTGAGCTTCTGTGAAATGGCTTCATTACTCGCTGTATTATTATTGGTCTATAGACTATGGATGATGAAATATTATTATAGGTACTAAAACATAAATAATGGACTACTACTACTACGACAACATGAGCTCCTGAGTTTGATTCCCGGGTCGGCCAGTGTCATTGGGTTTTCCGTCTGGAATTTCTCAGTAGCAGCCTGGAGTCTGGATTTGTGCCCGGTTGGTGGCAATAGGCTTGCCCCCTATTACATGGGATTTAAACATAACTGACGATACGTGGGTTTCCTGTGTACTATTGGTACACTTCTGCCCAACTTTCCAGATCTTATGTTATGATAAGGATGCTGAAATATTATCATACTAAAACCATAAATAATGGATTCCTGTCATAGTCTAATGTTCGCCTTTTAGTTTAACGACACCCGCGGGGAGGGTCACTGATTAATGAAAATTCTTTGATGCGATAAAGTGAGGGAACTTATAGATGTTAAGGCGACGATAACCCACTTTTAATGATTTTAAACTGAAGATCACGACCCGCGACTTCTAAACGAGTAGTGTTAATGATTTGGAAAAAAATATATATTAAGTTATAGTTGTAGTTGTTCTTTATAATTACTCTAAATCTTCATTTCTATTGTATTTGCTATTAATTGAATTATTTTGTTTTGTTAATTTTTATATGTGTAGCTGACTATTTCATTACTATTATGCTTTATGGATTGATTCTGAATTAAACGTTTTATTATAATATTTTTTTTTACATTTCTCGGGACCCTGGGGTCCCGGACCTTTGGAAGGCGTACGAGGAGCCGAAGCCAACTCGCAGAGGCCCCTTAAATAATTTTAAATGATAAGGAGGCACCAACCGACGATTATCCCTTTATGCACTATGCAAGAGCATCCAAGGACAACCCCCGGTTGGTGTAGGACTATTGTTGTACGTGGAAACAAAATTATATTGGGCTACTCACTCCTCCGCACGTCTGTTGCATTTTTGCAGCGCACTTGCAATAAGTCTGCACTCTCTATCTAAATTCGTCAGCTGTTTACTTTTCACGTTCTCACCGTTTCGATTGTTCGTTAATAGCCTTTCATGAACGTACAGTAATAGGATTACAATGTCTATATTTACCGATTTTATTGCAATTGACGTAAACTTTGACGTAAGTAGTTAGTATTACTACTTAAATAGTTGCATGAGTTGTGTGGGTTTGCAAAGTATTTTGCCTAATCAATGTTTATGGAAGAAAGCATGTTGGAAACTGTGATTTAGTGGAATGATTCACGAAATATAGGATATATGCTTGTAGGGTGACTGGTAATTAGTGACCGATACTTAAACACATGCTTGTACTCATGATAACAAACATCTTTTACTATGGGACCACACCAGAAATAGCAAAAAAATAATCATAAATGTAGAAAACAGCTGATTTTTATAGCGATTTCATGTTTGGTCCCATAGAAAAAGTTGTTTGTTATCATAGTAGTAAAGAAGGGGCTTGTGGCTAAATGAAATAACCGCACGGGTCAATCGAAGGTTAAGCTATGCTTGTCGCTGTCGGTTCTCGTTACGGGTACTCAGAAGCCCAAAAGTCTGACAACCAGTCTTACGAAGCAGTAACTGTGTCACTCCATTTAAATTACTGGTATTCATCTGGTTAGACTGGAAGCTGACCCCAACATAGGCTAGGCAAATGATGATATACATGGGATGGCAACGCACCTGCAATGCCGCTGGTATTGCAGATGTCAAGGTGAAGCGGGGTCCACTGACCATCAGGACGGCCGTCGTCGGCTGGATTGCCATCAAATAACATAAAAAGAATACTTAAAGTAAATTTAACACGAGATTTGACGTCTAATCTGTGACTGATCAGGGTTTTCTGAAACCGCGTGTTACCAGCTCTCACGTAACAATGTTAAAAGGCAGATTTACTAAGCTTAGGTACCTACTGCATTATCTGCTTATCTCTTTTGTTTACTGTTCATATTCTAATAATAGCCGGTCGATACGAGGCTTAGGGCAAGATAGCCCGTCAAATTTGAATGATCGTCTCTTTATTCTAGTTTTATGAATATTTTTATTATTATTTCGAATAAATAAATATGAATGATTTAGTTTGATAGAGTGGTGTATTATTTAGATATGGAATGCCATTTGAAAATAAATTGGAAAAAAATTAAAAAGAACAACAAAAGCAAAATTCAGACTACGTCGTCGGTTTAGTGGTCGCTAGCGCTACAGCTGAGCATGAGGACCTCATGCTGAGCATAAGTTCGATTCCCAGGTCGGGTAAGATGCTATTGGGTTTTTACGTCTGGAATTTCTCAGTAGCTCAGCCCGGAGTTTGGATTTGTGCCCGGTTGATGGCAATAGCTCGCCCCCTATTACATGGGACTTAAGAGGATTGTGAAGTGCCGATACGCGGCTCGAGTCTTGGAGGCAATTACCTACATTTCATACAATTATTTATATAAATATTGTTTCGGGCGATAACGTTTTCACCCCCCTAAACATTTACGAAATGAGACAATTTTGATTTCATTACATTCAGTACACATTAATCTAGGTCTGTACGTTTTTCTTTCTTAGTAATTCAATTTAATTTAATTTAAAAAAAATAAATACGCTCGGGAAAGTTTTTATGTCAAAAATATAGATATTTAGATGCTAATTACTTATATCGTATGCAATATTTCTTTATAATAAAAACGTACGGACCTAGTTCTTCATTATACCTACAATATTTCTAAAATTATGATAGTTAGACTGTGTTTACGGGGGGAAAAACGTTACAAAAAGGTTGTATGAAAATTAACAGCTTCACAATCCTCTTAAACCTAATTGGAGAAATGTGGGTACAGCGCTATCTAACCCTTCAGGGAATACAGACGTGATGTTATGTTACAAATTCAGTATGACATAAAGATGCATCTACATCGCGATAATTCGTTAGCGAGTTAGGTGCTTGAAGCACATCGTACAAAAGATTGTGAAAAAAAAAAAAGAAAAGGACGTTTATATAAGGGTATATATATTTATATATATTTGTGGACGGGGGAGGGAGGGGGAGGGGTGGAGATCCCCTCCCCGTATGTAGGAAGTTTAGGAAATGCATAGTTTTTTTTTGTGTTTAAAAAAATCTTATTTTAAGGTTATGTTTTGTTAAGTTTTAGGTAAAAATTTGTATCATTTGGCAGGAGGAGAGGGGTGGGGGTAGGGGGGTGCCACCTCTCACCTGGCGTCACTCCCATGAAAGGTAACGCACCCCTTCTTGAGAAAAACAAATTATTATTGTAACCTAACCTCAAGACACTTTAAAGTTGCTTCTTCAATGGCTCACCTCGCACGGGTGCCTATGCTTTGTTACAGCGGGCGGGGCTGCTCTCTCTTCGCGCCTCCGGATTTTTATATACACTCTAGGGGTAGCAGCTATAAGACTGCGTGCAGTCGGGGTACCCTGACTCGGTTTTGGAACAGATTCTACCTATTTTAACCATGAAGAATGGCTGCAAATAATTTTGTGTCTCGTTTCACATTTAACATAGCAGATACCATCAGGATAAACATAATACCTTTATATTGTCACAAAATTCATTCAAAAATACTCAAATCTCTGTGAAATTATTAAACACAAATAAAATAACGGAAAATAATGCTAATCATCAAAAAAAAAAAAAAAATGAATGTACGTCAACTTATTATTTGCAAAATCAAAACGCATTATTTAAACTCCATAAAATAGCAACACTTGCTGTCAAAATTACGTCACAACAATAAAATAGTGCAAAAGTTGAGGTTATTTTATCAAAGTTTGATATTTTATATTTCCGAAAGTATTTATTTCCTAGACATGAAACTGCGTGGGATTGCTCAAGATAATAAGTAAATTGCACAAAAAAAAAATGAAGGTCTATTTCACATCCCATATATAAAAGACGTGCCAAAAAAGTGTTCATTTATCATTTGCAAACCACGAGCCTGTGGACTGAAGATATAAACTGATAATGCACCTGTTCAAACCTGGTACAGTCTAGATCACCCTGTATTGGATCCATGTAGGATTGAACGATAAAGAACAATTTAACGTCAGTGCCTCTCCCTGCACTGTCTATCCAAAGACATTCAAATTACTTACGACAGACGGGACAAAGCGAACAACATCACAATCTACTAGGTATCGCCTACATGTCACACCTTGCTCTGTTTAGTTCTGCCTCGTGTCATGTGCCCCACATGACAGAATAAAAATATTTTTGAAGAAAATAGGCCGAATTGTACAGACGCCAGCAGCTCAAGCTACCCGAAACTGTCAAATTTTTCCAATCAACCTTGAACCTAATGCTGTGGCGATAAAGTTGAAATCTATTAAAGAAATTTGACAGATTGTAGTAGCTTGATGTGCTGGCGTCTGTACATTGCGGTATTGCAAACCGCGTAGTGATTAATGACTGGAATAATTATCTGCTGTTTATGTTCGTTAGTGTTTTATAATTTACCGAGTATTTAGATAAATTTAATAATTTTCTTAGATACGCCGAACTATCTGTTTGGGAAAGGTACTCACAGGGTTAAAGCTTGCGTCTCTTCGACAATTCAGCAGGCTGGTTCAGGTTTAGTTAATTTAATTTTAGACAAAGCACAACACTAATATTATTCACTAATTTATAGTTTATTGTAGAGTTTTTGGAGGGAGCGTGCGCACGCGAAGTACGTGTCGCGTACATTAGGTGGAGTGAACGAGGGAAAGAATGGATTGAGGAAATAGAAAGGAACGTCTTTCGAGAGTGGTTTAAGTAGACTGTTGCAATGTGTAAAATTGTGATTAATGTTTTAGAAGAAAATGAGGAATTAATTAAATAGAAGAAATGGCGCAGACAATATCTGATGGTTAATTGAATCCATAATTGAATCAAAGGTTGGCATCGGCAAAATTGTATTGTATCAAATTTGGCTATTATATTATTTTGATTATTATGCTTGATGACGTCAAAGAGACACAGTTTTTCTAAGACATTTCTTCTGATAACCTGTCTATACTATTAAATCTTTTTGGGTCTACAAAAATCCTCGAATTGGAAACTTTAATGGTGTTCCAGGACAAGACGATCACATCGCAAGGTCACTTTACGATAAGATCAAAGAAATTGTGATTAAAAAACTCTTTACAGCGAAAGTAATTAAGCCCAGGAAAAACGCGGCACGTCGTTTTTTTTGCAGTCAACGCCCGATTAGCTTCAGAGCGAAAGTAAATTATCTCCCTACGCTTCTGCCGTGTTCTTTAGTAAGTAGGTGCTTGACATAGAATAAGAATTTATAGAAGAGAAACTCCTCTGTATGATCCTCATGTGGCCTGATCAAGATTATGTCCGGACTTTAAAAGAGACTGTGACCTCTGTCTGAGTTTGTTTCGGCCTTTCTTCCCAGAGTAGTCGGACACCGAACTTATCTTGATTTAAAATATAATTTATTTTTGACGTGTAAAAGTATTTTATTGACCAATTTACGGAAGTAAAAATTATTTATATCAATATAATAAAAATTAAATTCTGTTCGTTGGTAAGCGGAACACTTCAGAACGGCTGGACCCATTAGGCAAACTTTTGTAATAGTCCAAATGAGGTTCTTACGGAAAGAAAAAATTTAAAAGTCGCGGGGAAAATTCGGGAAAACTGAAAGTGCATTTTCTATGGGCATTTTGTTTAACATAAACAGCCTATAATGTTCCCATACTGCCGGGACACAGGCCTCCTCTCTGTGAGAGGGAGTGGGCCGTAATCCACCACGCGGGCCCAGCGCGGGTTGGTAGATGTCACATGTCTTTGAATTTTTGGTTCTAGCTTTCCTCACGATGTTTTCCTTCACCGTTTTGAGAGCAGTGGTGATGAAATTATTTACACAAAGTAAAGCGCCTGTCTGGGTTCGAACCTGCGACCTATAACTTGTAAGTCACGTTCGATATCACTGAGCCACCTCTACTCTACTGGGTCACACAGCTCTGTTCTTTTTAATTTGGACAGGACAACGTCTGTCGGTTTGGCTAATCCTAACTAATATTATAAATGCGCAAGTGAGTTTGTTTGTTACGCTTTCATGCTAAAACGGCTCAACAGTTTTGGATGAAATTTAGCATATCGGTAGACCATGACCCGGATTAGGACTTAGGACACTTTTTATCCCGGTAGTACGTTCCCGTGGGATAATTACCGAGCTCGACGCGGACGAAGCTAGTTTACAATAAAATCCAGAGGTTATTTCTGTTTGAAATGTTCGTCTGCTTGACGGCAAGAATGACGTACTTAATACATATTTTTCATTTGTCAAAATCAAAGACATGGTCAAATACCGAGGAGTTACTTGTCAAGTCCGACTTCGAAGAATGTTTCCCGAATGATCGTTTGACCCACGAATTTTTGTTTCTCATCCTGTGTTGTCAATATTGTCAAGCGCGTATCTTGAGCTAACTACTCGTACAATTATTACAGGTTTGTGTGGAGTGTTCCGTGGGTGATTGATGAACAAAAAAAAAATAATAATAATAATAATAATATTCCACAACTATCACACAACGCCGTCTAGCCTCAAGCTAAGCAGAGCTTGTGTTATGAGTACTAGACAACTGATAAACATACTTATATATTTCTAAATACATACATATATAGATAAATTACACCCAGACACAGAACAAATGATCATGCTCATCACAAAAACATTTGTCCTGGGTGGGAATCGAACCCACGACCTCCGGCATAGCAGTCAGGGCCACTAACCACTAGACCAACAGGCCAGTCAAGTCAAAAAAGTACATAAAAGCTTCTATCACTACATACCTGGCCTTTTCCCAACTATGTTGGGGTCGGCTTCCAGTCTAACCGGATGCGACTAAATGCCAGTATTTTACATGGAGCTACTGCTTATCTGACCTCCACAACCCAGTTACTGGGAAACACGATATACCTAGGTAGGACCAATTGTCAGACATTTGGGCTTCTGCCTACCCGTAACGACCGTCAAAGATCTGCGGATGATAGCCAAGACCAACGATATAACGTGCTTTTCGTGGCACAGAGACCCATCCCAATGGATCGACCGCGGCAAGTGTAGCTTAACCTTCGATCGACCCGTGTGGCTGTTACTGTTTAGCCACGAGCCCCATACACTTCGCTGCTATACAGTATTCTTATTCTACGGTACTTACCCGCTTCGTCTCCCCCTTTTATTCCGGGTGGAAGCCACAGGTAGCTGTGACGTCACTGTCAAACATACAAATTCTACACGCATCGTAAACGATCCCCTTTGTGTAATAACTCGGAGTTGAAGTTGCATGTTGTCACCTGTTGGCAGAGTTTGGCGATGGTAGAGTTTATTTTATAATACCGATGTAATAGATATAAATTCACGTTTGTTTCTATTAAATATTTTTCAATTTCTGTTGTAAGTGGCATGTAATGAGTGGCGAGTCTTCTGCAAATAACCGTTAACGGTCTCAGATGGACAACAAGAATCCGGTAACACTTCGCCTGATCCGGGGATTAAACCCAGGACTTACCCTTAACAGTCACGCTCACGATCATCTCGTCCTGTATCAGGCACCTACCTCAAGAGTCTTATAACTAAAACATCCTTCTCTCATATCGGAGGAAAGGACTTTGAGAAAAGATCTTGCCGTAGTATTGACACTCCTTGGACGCCATTTTTATGTAAACGAGTAAATACTTTGTACTAGTGTATATGCTTTGATGCTGTGTGTGTACTTTTTTATTTTCTTAACATTTGCATCGGTGTTAATGTCTTAAATAAAATAAAATTATGAGTCTGTCGCAGCCAACTGGTTTAATTAGCCGTTTAATTAACCGCCTAGCCTTAAAACTAAACGGCGGCCGTTCAACTAGCGGCCTGAATGATATTCAACCAAACGTTGGTACTGTGACCATCCAAGCGCGAGCCAAATTGGTCGCAGTAACTAAGCCGGGGCACCCTGACCAAATGGGTTAGGTTAGGTTAGAATTGTGATGGCTTGATCAACGCCATGCTGGGGGATGAGGGGTCCTGGGCGGCAGTCGCCTCCTTCTGTGAACACGTCATGTCCCAGAAGGAGGCAGCGGAGCGCGCGCGGGAGGAAGACCCTCTCGCGGCGCCGCTCCGAAGGCGGAGGAGGGGTCGAAGAAGACGTCAGTATGACAGTTACCTCCGACTCCTCCCAGGCGGAAGCCAGCAGGCGACGGGTGCGGGGGTTTCACCCTCGCCTGTATTGCACAGGCTTCCACCAGTGCCGGACGGGAATGGCTAGGTGTTCCCGGCCATTCCCGTAGCCCCCCAGCAGGGGGGACATGCGGGACCCGCCAGCTAAGCGGGTATGCGCCGGGGGGGCTGTGGACGCAAAGGCTGTGAGGGAACACCGCTGAGTTTTAGTGGGTATACTGCCACTTTGGCAGGGAGTCCCACATACTCCGTGTCGTCCCCCGACGAGCGGAGATGCGTAATGTCAATTCTCAGCGACAAAAAAAAAGCGGTGCCGCGGTAGCGGCCGGCGAGTGTTACTTCTAAAGGCTAGCCTACCATAACATTTTTTTTTTATAGTTGTCTTCATGTTGTTTTAGTTTTTAACTAATACATTTCGATACAATGTATAAATTGTTAATGAAATGAATAAATAAATACACAAATAAAGGATACCCATGTTTTATTTAAATAAAACATCTCTATATCGTCAAGCCATCTGTTCACGTGCAGTGTTGCAGAAGCTGGACGTATTGCTTTATCTATTACGAGTAGTTGCGCTCCGATGCGTTCTGTGATTTATAGTGCTAATATCGAGCCCATACATATATAGTGGCTGTTAGAATACCTATGTGGGCAAAGGTGGAATTGGTTATCATAGTTCTTTCTAAGATATCACAAATTTCACATACCATTTTGATGGCAAGCTGGGTCGAGAGGTAAGAGAAGTGGTGGTCCAGTAGTAACGGCTGTGACTTACGGAGCTATGGGTCGTAGGTTGGAACCCTGACAGGCGCTAGACTTTGTGTAAATTATATTATCGCCTCTGCTCTCAAAACGGTGAAGGGAAACATCGTGAGGAAACCGGCAGGTCCTAGAATAAAAAATTCAAAAACATGTGTCATCTACCAACCCGCACTGGGTCCGAGTGGTGGATTACGGCCACTTCTCACTGGGAGGAGACCTGTGTCCTAACAGTAATGTTCGTAACATTATAGGCTGATTATGCTGGGTCCAGTGGGCCTCACCTCTCATGCAAGAGGTTATGGACAAATACATGTGACTTTTCTATTCATAAGTATGGATATTATTGACATCGGTGAAGGACAAACATTTAACATTATAAATGCGACCCAAAGGCTCTCTGGCAAGCTATCAAAAGAATAAGAAATAAAAGCAAGATCAGTCCAGCTAAGCTTTTACGAACTACAAATAACCCAAAGACTAGTCTAGAGAGTCTAGAGTCTACTAATAATGTCTGAAATTTTTTTACAGACGTAGGAAAATCACTTGCTGATATAATTCTTGCTTAAGTACTGTTAATGGAAATGCCCCCTACGTAACATCAAACTCCTACATACATATTAGAAGTTCTCCAAACTCCCTGGTCATTGCTGAGATGACTGAAATGGATGTTAAATCCATCATTTTACGACTGTGCCACAGGTTGGGATGGGATCTCATCCCAAATAGTAAGGCAATGTCGGAAGGAGCTGGTCCCCTCCATAACTCTTATATGTAACCGAGCATAGCTACAGGTGTCTTCCCGGAAGTCTTCAAAAATGCAGTCAGTCACCCGATCTTCAAGAACGGGGACCGAGACTTTGTCAATAATTATCGTCCCATAGCAGTGCTTTCTACCCTATTAAAACTATTAGAAAAAATACTTAATTACTCTCTTAAAAAGATTCTGACCAAATTTCATATTTTAGCCGATTATCAGTATGGTTTTCGATCAGGCCTCTCGACCGAGGACGCAGTAATGAATTTGAGTAACTCGCGATAAAAACATTAAACGCTAAATATAATTGCTTATGACCTTGATCTGTCTAAAGCGTTTGACACAGTCTCTGTCCCCATACTTCTATCCAAGCTCGAGACGTTGGGGGTGCGTGGCATAAGCTATAATACCTGTAAAGGCTACCTCACGAACAGAAAGCAACGTGTTATAATTGGGGATTACATGAGTGAGAGGAGACCGTCTCCTACGGCGTTCCACAAGGGAGTGTCTTGGGTTCCACCCTCTTTAAGCTTTATATCAATGACCTCTCCACAATGTCCCTCCCTTACACTCGCATTTTCACGTATGCAGACGACACCGCCATATTTGTCTGGGGTCCAAACTGGCACACAATTAAAGAGAGCAGAATTCGCACTATCCAATGTGAAAAATTGGCTGGCTCACAACCTTCTAACCCTAAACCTAACCAAAACGCAATATGTTCCCTTCTCCATCAAGAAAACTAAGACTCCACCGCGAGGATTTTCCATACAAGCATACACTTGCATCTCACAGGCCAACTGCAATTGCCAAGAAATCACTCACGCGGAATGTGTGAAATATTTAGGAGTACACATGGATGGGAGTTATAGGAGTACACACGTGGCTTGAGATGAGACAAACACATAAGTGTAGTTAATTCCAGAGTAAGACGACTCATTCATGTATTTAAAACGCTTAGAGACAGTGCAACTATGGAACAACTCAGACTTGTATACTTGGCCCTATGTCAATCCATAGTACAATATTGCATGACTGTATGGGGAGGGACCGCAAAAACACATCTACTGAGCTTAGAAAGAGCACAAAGAGCGGTGCTGAAAGACGAATATATTAATGGGACAATAAATAAATTTTATTATTTATTTAAATCTTTTGACACTTGAACCTTGAGGCCATACTAGATGGTCCTGTATTAATACATAATTCATTTTGTAAGAATCAACCTGAAACCGTAGATATTTGAAATGTATACCTACATTTCAAATATTAATACATTTCAAATAGTAAGGTTCTCTAAATATTTTTTTTTTTAATTAATTAACCTTTGGTTTGATGAAAAAAATGTTCAGCTCTGTGCCTATTAAGTGACCTTTCTTTTGTAAAATACGTCATACTAATTTCAATTCAACGGAGTGAGGTATTCCACTCAGAGCACTGATTTCAACAGCACTTATCCAAACCGCACTGAAACAAAATTTTGATAAGTGTTGTTCGGTGGAACTGGGGCTCGTGGCTAAATAATAAAGCCGCACGGGTCATTCGAAGGTTAAGCTGCGTTTGTTGCGGTCGGTTCCTAGATGAGTGATGCTTGAATCCATTACATTATCCGTGTCTCGCAAAGCACGTTGAAGTCTGACAACCAGTCTTACCAAGGCGTATCGTGCTACCCAGTAACTGGATTATGGAGCTCAGATAGGCAGTCGCTCCATGTAAAATACTGGTATTCTGCTGCATCCGGTTAGACTGGAAGCTGAACCCAGCATAGTTGGGAAAATACTAGACAGGCTGATTGAGTCATTTCAACTCAGTAATAAAAACGCCATTGCCACCTGAAAGTAAAATAAAGAACCTGTTTCACAATAATTAAGGAACTTACCCGTAGGTGGTGAAACAGACCCTTAATTAAGGAAACAGATGTAAAAGTCATATTTTTCTACAAAGGTTCCCTTACCCTGACGTAGGCGTCATACGATATATAAATATAATTATGAAAGTGGGATGGGCGTCTACGCCCACTCACATCGTATAGGTAATAATTTAATATTACCAGGCTAGCACAGTAATCAATTTATGACGAATGCGTTACTCCAGCAAGAAAGTATCTCCTAGAGTGATATGAGTGGTACCTATAATTAGTGCGTAATCTGCTGTAAATGTGCGCCAAATAAAAAAATTGTGCACTTTGTCGTTTTGGAAAAAAACGGAAAAACGATTCCTGCTGGAGTAACGTTGGTAAACGTTATTCCAGCAGGAAAGTTGCTCCTAAAGTGACATGAGTGGTACGTATAATTAGTACGTAATCTGCTGTAAATGTGCGCCGAAAATATAACTTGTGCGTCTTCAGGTTTTCGAGATATTGCGTTTCCTGCTGGAGTAACGTTTTGCAGAATCGTGCATCTCTAAAACCATTGTATGTGCGCCTGTATAATAAACATCCACGAGTAGCTCTTAATTTGTGCGTATTTGTGACAGAATTAGATTTAAGAAAATATTTATAATTTTCAAGTAATCGAGCTTTTTGGAAAACTCGAAAATATATCGCAGCGCCTAAATGAGAAAACGTATAAGCTCGCTGAAAACTGTATTCGGTCCTTCATGACGCTTATAATAACTATAAAAAGTTTCAAAAGTGTAAATGCTTGCGTTATTGAATAATATTGCTAAAAGTCAAAACGACAGTGTCATAACTTTGACGGCAAAATACAAGAAAGCGACTCAACCCAAGATGTTGAGATTTAACCAAAAATTTGTGCGTATAAAATATATAGTGAAAAATATTCAGTTTGGAATTTTTTGTATTAAGTAGATATAAACAAAAAACTAAACGTGTCAACAACGGCTGGTTATCCGACCTAATTCGAATAACTACAAAAAAGCGACGGATTCGTACAAATGGATGACTTTCTTTATTTGACGTATTAAACCTAAGCTGTTGTCGGTACAGTCGCGTTCAAACGTTTGTTGGCAATTATATGACCTAATTTTGGTGGCTAATTAAAAATATATTAAATGCACCTTGTGACCATAATATCAAATGAAAGAGCTTGTTGATGTGGTAATTATTATTTTTATTCTGTTAATTTTGATTCTTAAAGTAATTATGGCATCAAATCACAGATCAAATTACCTACCTATAAATATTATAACATAAATAGTTCAATCAAATTATTTGTATCTTGTGTAGTAATTATTAATTAAAATCACAGATTAAAAAAAAACAGATAAAACCGCATAAAGATATGATTTTAACATCGAATTTGCACAAATATCGGATAGTATTTGGCCGGTATATGAAAATAATGGGGTATCGTATTTCTATAGGCACCACATTCAATGATAGTTAACCTCAGTGAACTGTATTCTATTCACAAATTCATTTTGATGAATACTGATTACAAATATCGATCGGCATATAATTACAATAGGGGAGATTTCAAAAGGAATTATTCATAGCAGCGCTTTGACGCAAAGGGGTAATCTGTTAATATGTATGGATAACAATTTTATTTTGCATATATTTGTATGTACATATTTGAGTCATACATTAAAAATCTTCAATCTTAGTTTTATGTAAATAAAAAGTGTGTTGGCCAAAAATTTGCCATTTTTAAAACTTTTTCAAACAAAAAAATTTCGAATAAAATTAACCATTTAGGTTTCCTTCTCCCCCCACACACACACACACACGTACTAAGAAGTACTAAGTACGGTCATACCATGATTCATCAATTCATGATCATACCATACGACATTTCAACATTGTTACTGGTATTGCATATGCCCATAGAGAGCGGATACCTTCTTACTATCCAATATCCATGTGTATCTGCTTGTTTACCACCAAATAACGTTCGTACTTAGTTTCAACATGCCTATTTAACTTAGACCTAGAGCTCGAAATCAACCGACAGCATGTTCTTACCCATTTCAAACAACCACAACATTTAAATCGTGTTTGTATACATTTATAATAAAATTGCGTACAAAACTAGTTCCAAACTTCATAATCGGAATACGAACTCGTAGCACATAACAATGTAAAATGAAAACCCACCGCACGGTACCGCTTGCATACCTCGTACTCGTAGCATCGCATACCGCGTAGCACCGGTAGCGTAGCAACGCAAATGCTCGGCGTAGCTACGTAGCGTTACGGAACAAAATGGAAACGAAACAAAACCTTTGAACACGGTAAAGGTTGGTACAGACAAGGACCTTAAATAGTCGGTGAAGTTGTGAAATAATGTTGACAGGCGTATTTAAATGCAATAGCAATAACAAGTTAGTCAATTAGGTACTGCAATTAAAATGCTTCGCTTACGTCTCTCGTATGTAAAGGTTGATTAGAAAATCAGCGTCAGACAGCATCTGTCTCGCATTACTGCTGAAATGAACTTATTGGGAGCGAACGTGAGGCTCAGATGATCCTATTATTTTATAGGGAAATATTAACCGGGCGAACAAATAATATATTATATTGAGATAATGACTTATCACACTACTTTACTGACTAATATATTATATTGAGATACATTAATACTAAACCGAGCGGCGTTAAATTGTGTTTGCGAAAACAAACTTAATTGGCGATAATTATGAATGATTAAAAATTGTAATTAAATGGGCTACAAGCAGTGGGAAACAGTTAATCTAAGCTAGCAACTAAAATTTCAAGTGTCCTAATTAAATACTAAATTGGGCGAAAATAATACTAGAGCTGATGGTGACTTCACCATCAGCTCCAGTTCTCCTGGTTTTTACTTGGAGAACTCCTCAAGCATTAACGTCCCTGCATCGGGAGAAACAGTATTTTGTAAAGGGTGATGAACAGTTGACGTTAGGCTATTGTAACTTAGATAAATTACAGGCTGACCCAATAAAAAACCCAAAACGAATAAAATAACTTTCATAAAAAACTTAACAGCTTCTGAAGTCGGTGCCAAGCTATTAGTGCATTGAAGAACTGAAGACACCGACTTCAGAAGCTGTTAAGTTTTTTTTATGAAAGTTATTTTATTCGTTTTAGGTTTTTGAAGTCGATTTTTACTTTTTTTAAAGTAAATTTATTTTTCCATTTTTAGTTGAATATACAAATTACCATATGCCCAAGACGAACGAAAACGAAAAATCATCAAAATCCGCTTAGAAATGCCGGAAATATGGTACATTTATGCATATAACTTGTACATAAAAATAATTACCAAATATATACTAAATCCTTCCTGAATGTAGATCACGTTAGTGAAAGAATCATCGAAATTGATTCATTAGTTTTTGAGAAAATCGTGATCATACAAACATACAAACAAACAAACATACATCCGTCCGTCCGTCGAATAGAGAACCTCATTTTTTGAAGTCGGTTAACAAATAAAAATAATTTAATTTCGGAAGTCGGTGGCAAAAACTAAAATACAGATCTAAAGACACGACTTCCGAAATTAAAGTTGTTTTTCCATTTGTAGTGTTTTTTTTTTGGAAGTCGGTTGTTTTGTTTTGTAAAAATAAATTTTATTTTGTTTTGTTTTTATTGTGCTAAACTTTTTATTTTTATCTTTCTTTCTTATATGACCTTAGTAAGAAAGTTATTCTAGTGATGTTCCATTATTCGGGCTAGATCACAGATTTCTAATATTACACCGTAAACTAGATACTTACACCCATATTTATAAACAAGCAATTACTTGCTGCTAAGTAATTACTTAATGAAGTCATTACTTGAAGATATCATTCTTCGTTATAAAATCTTATTGTATAGTCGAGTAATGTACGTTACTTACTTGAGTAAGAATCAACGTTACATTGCAAAATCAAACGCAAATTTGTCGAGTTCTCAATTCTTAAGAAAATGGTGACTATTACTTGGCTAGGAATTGTAACCTAAAGTAATCACTTTTAATTGTTTATAAATACGGGTGTTAAACTGAAACACGGTGATTTTGTGATCCATGTAGATAATTCCTTTTGAATCATGGTTAGTTTACGGGCTGAGAAAAAAGATTCGAAAGTAAATGAAGTTTTAATACATACTTTTACCAAAATCAATAAATAATATCTGGATATTGGGATAAGGGCTGGAAAATGATGATGAATAATATCTGGATATTAAACCAGTGAGTAATCTGTAGACAAGAATATAATGATTTAAGTTTTTTTGGCAAGCTTTTAAGCTGTTCCCACGCAACTAGGGTTGCCACCTTTCTTTTTTTACAATTAAAGTACATTAGTTACTAAAGGAAACAAAAATAAAGCACATAGTGTCAAAATAAAGTACAATTTATTTTTTATTGCTTTTCGCAAGTTTTATCAAATTATTATTACTGCTAAACTATATTTAAGTTAAAGTAAATAAATAATTAGTTTTTTATCACTTTCAGAGACGCTATGTTTCTTTCGTCTCACCTTTTGCTATTCATCACAGGAAAACTCTCTGTGAATGCTGACGTGGCAGAAATACGACAGTAAAAATGAAATTATTTTATACAAGTCTGAAAAATTATCATCACACTTATTAAATACTTGCTGCCATTTTTGTGCAGTAGATAGTTCTTCAAAACCCTTAGAACTATAATTAAATTTTTCAAGTGGGCGTGGATGGCCAAATCCGAAATTAAGAAGAATAGTGAAAGTACTCAAAGGAGTCGCGGGCTCGATTATGATGAAAACTAAAACTGCATCATTGGATTTTTGAAAAATCCATATTAAGATTTAATGGGTAGGTAACATAAGAAATATAAAAACGTATTTTGTTAAAAATGAGCTCTTTCCTTTAGTTGCCGTATGTCATTACTTCCCAGAATTTGATTCTTATTAGCGACACTATCGAATGGTGTAATAATACAGTGTGTTTTTTTTTCAATATTGCCAAATGTAAATAACCAGTTTGCGTCATTAAAATCAAACCACTTATTTACGTAGGTACTCTAAGGCATAAAATCAATTTAATTACTCTAAGCTCTAAGGCTTTGTCAATAAATAATAAAAACTTTCATGTGAATTTTTTCTAGTCAGTTCCGGTGACAACAGTTTAGTTTTTTGCCTGTTTCATAGCCAAAGAAAAGATCTTGTTTCCGTTATGCTAATCCATCTCTAAGATTAACCATAACCCCATAAATATCTAAAATTGTTATGTGATTATTTTAGACATTTTACGCAAAACAAATAAACAAAAAGTTGTGACAATGACATTGATAATGTTTATATTTGAGGCTAGGTTGCTTTCAAAAGTTATCTAGAACGAGTGTTCAAGTGGCGCTGGCGACCTATCGATTCGGCACAAATCGATAACGTTCCGTTTTACGAGAAAATGCTTACGACCAAGCTTTTTTGAATCTCAGAGAAATCAAGTCATGCGAAATAAAGTATTTCGCGTACTTTATTTTGCTCATAAAGTATAAAGTACGTTTGACCAAAATAGAGTATAATACTTTATTATAAAGTGCGGGTGGCAACCCTACACGCAACGTCTTGCGGTGACCAAGTATTTTTTTATTAAACAGACAAAGTTTCCAACAAATCGCGTCAAAGCATCTCTGTGTGAATCCACACTTATACGAGTCAGACTACTGCGTCCACAATTTCTGGCCATGACAATGATTTGTAACACATCTTTGTCTGAAATTATGTTTCCATTTGAATAAATACTGGAAACATGGCGTCGGCGGGAATGGTCTCGACTTCTCGAGGTTATGTCGATCGTTTTAAGTGACAGATTCGATTTATTGTTACCCGAAAACTATTACACGTAAATCGAGGTACGAAACGAATTTATTGGACAAACATGGACCTTGTTTTCTGAGAATGTATTTGGTATTGCGGCATAGTTTTAAAAGTAAAAGTATATAGTATATAACAGGAAAATAAATCAATAGCCTAGCCTAGCCTTTTCCCAACTCTGTTGGGGTCGGCTTCTAGTCTAACCGGATGCAGCTGTTTAGCCGTTCCGCGCGGTAGTGACGCACATTTCCAACAATTTTATGTACTATGTTTGTTTTTGTGTTTTTGTTTTGTGTGTTTTGTTATATTTGACGGCGACGTCGTCGTACGTCATTTCTCTAAGCTGTAAACAACACGTGCATCGAACACGCCATCGACAAGTACGTCACTCGACCACTCCTACCACCCCACTACTCGACTTGTTTTGATACAAGTATAAAAGAGCACGCAGCGGGGAAACAAGTCCCCCCTGGCTGGAGGCTTTGAGTTCGCTTAAGGCAGCCACAGAATAGTCCGGTTAAGTAGTCACGGCCTCTCTAGGCCAACTACGAGATGCCATATAAAAAAAAAGGAAACAAGTCAGTCTTGGCTCTGGCGTGGGACGGTGCACAAGTTGTACTTAGCTGATCCTTGACTCTAGATAATTAATTTGAGGATTCGAATTAATTATTACTTCAATTACCAAATTGTCATCGTATGATTTATGATCAATTAATGATGATTATTTGTAATTACAAAATAATATAGTGCAATTGGCAATTGCCACAATTAGTGACTTAGCTATAAAAATTGTAACTATTATGATAATAAAAGGAATAGTTCAATCTATCTTCAGCCTGTCATTAAATAGAATCTGACCCCTTCTGCCTACATATTTTATTATTTCGTGTTTCGCTTTTTCATGTGTATTTTGTGTGCGTCACTTTAAAAAACTGTTTTTCTTTCTTTCCTTCTTTCAAAATCAGTGTTTTACATGAAGCGACTGCCTATTTGACCTCCACAACCCAGTTCACACACGACACACCTTGGTAGACGGGTTATCATACTTTTGGGCATCTGACACATCGGACATCTGACGTAACGACTGTCAAATATCTACGAATGAGAGCCGAGCTGGGACCAACGTCTTAACACGAAGAGGTCTCGATATGTAACGGATGGTCACCCATCCACGAACCAACCACGGCAAGCGTAGCTTACCCTTCGATCGATCCATGCGGCTGTTATTATTTAGCCACGAGCCCTTAGCAGGATATAAAGCCCTAAGTATAGCTGCGGGACATTTTATACTGAATAGAACATTCAGAATAAAAGCCTTTATTATTATGAGTTTCTTTATTTCATTATATATATATACATATAAATTATATTTTAAAATAAGTATTACAGTATAAACACATTTAAAAACATAAAAAAATAGTAGCCCGGTATCAGGAAGAGGGTCAAAGCTACGGGTCACGGCTCTAGAGAGAGGAACCTCCTAACAATGCGAGCCGTGTCCAGGGGCTGCAGTCTCGACATACATAGCGATCGCTTTACGAGCAAATTCAGTCGCAAAGTCCTAATGGGGTCTTAAGACGGTCAAAATAACTTGACAAGCACGTGATTTTTTCGTGCTTGTCAAGCAATTTTGACCGTCTAGGGACCCAACTATGACTTTTCGACTGAATTCGGTCGTACAGCGATCGCTATCTATTGTCGAGACTGCAGCCCCAGAAGTACCATTATTAAGTTACTAGCGACCCGCCCTGAGTATGAATCGTCCATAGTTAAACAAAAAGGATCCAACCCACATTAAGTGTAATGTGGGTTGGATCTTTTTCGTTTAACTATGGACAATTAGATTTAAATGTAACATGCCACCAGTGCGGCCCGGGGTGGGGTCGTCTTGGCGGTGTCTCTAGACATCGCCAACGCCTTCAATACCCTGCCCTGGAGTTGCATCAGGGAGGCACTCCGGTATCACCGGATGCCGACCTACCTCTGTCGAGTGGTTGAGGCCTATTTGACGGATAGGGCCGTCATCTACCCCGGTCATCAGGGAGAGTGGAACCGGCGAGAGATGTCGTGCGGTGTCCCACAGGGATCGGTCCTGGGGCCGCATTTGTGGGACATCGGGTACGACTGGGTGCTGCGCGCCGACCTCCCTAGCGGCGTCAGCGTGGTATGTTACGCTGACGACACGCTGGTCCTGGCGCAGGGGAGGTCGCACCAGGCGGCGGCTGAATTAGCGACACGCGGGGTTGCGATAGTCGTTGCGAGGATCCGGCAGTTGGGACTCGAGGTGGCCCTGCACAAGTCCGAGGCCATGTGTTTTCATGGTCCTCGGAATGCGCCACCGTCGGGTTCCCAAATAACAGTAGGAGGGGTTCGCATTGGAGTCGAGTCGACGATGAAGTACCTGGGACTCGTCCTCGACAGCCGGTAGTACTTCGTGGAGCATTTCCGACGTTTGGCTCCCAGACTGGAGCGGGCTGGGGCTGCCTTGAAGCGGCTCCTGCCCAATCTAGGTGGTCCAAACGCCTCCTGCCGGAGGCTTTACGCGGTGGTCGTGCGGTCCATGGCCCTTTACGGGCACCGGTGTGGGCGCGTTCCCTGAGGCTGCGGCCAGTCCGCCGGTTGAACGCGTCCCAGAGGGTCATGGCCATTCGGCTAGTCCGGGGTTACCGCACGGTCTCCGGTGAGGCGGCGAGCCTCCTTGCCGGATTGCCGCCGTGGGATCTGGAGGCGAAAGTCCTCGCGCACGTGTGGGAGTGGCGCGAGGAGGCGAAACGCCGGGGCGTAACTCCGCTGCCGCGAGAAATCACGGTACAGCGGACAGAGCTCCGGCGGGATCTCATGGCGACATGGAGAGTGCGACTGTCGCAGCCCAGCGCTGGGCACGCCACAATTGCGGCGATAAGTCCCCTCTTTGAGGAGTGGTTAGAGAGGCGCCACGGCGTCCTCACCTTCCGCCTGACGCAGGTCCTCACCGGACACGGTTGTTTCGGGAGGTTCCTGTTTCGCATACGGCGGGAGGAAACGCCCGGGTGTCACCATTGTGTGGATCGCCCAGAGGACACGGTGGAGCATACAGTGGAGGTCTGCCCGGCTTGGGCAGAGCACCGCCGTGTTCTCACGGAGGCGATCGGCGGCGGCGATCTCTCGCGTCCGAGCCTGGTCCAGGCCATGGTGCGGAGCGAGAGTGCATGGGAGGCCGTCACCTCCTTCTACGAAGCGGTAATGCTCGCGAAGGAGGAGGCGGAACGCGTGAGGGAGAGGCAGCCTCACGCCCTCAGTCGCCGCAGGAGACGCCCTGGGCGGCGGGAATCGATAGCCGATTCCCGGCCACCGTAGGCGCGGGCTTGCGGGCGGTGAGTAGTGGGTAGCTCGCCGTCCGGTGAGGACCAGGCCCTGGTCGACGGCGCGTTGTGTTCCACGCGCGCCTCAAAGAGATGTCAGCAAAAGATGGGGTCCAATAGGGCCGATGCCGCTGGGGTCGCGGGTTGTTTGAAAAAGATACCGTGGCCCTGGCATAGGCAACTGAAGGAACACGGGTGGGTTTTAGTCAGTAAAAGTCTGACACGCCCTTCCGCTCCACCCAGAGCGGGAGAAGTTATTTGATGATTTCCCATCCACAAAAAAAAAAAAAAAGGCGTGGTGTTATGTTAAGATAATAGTTTGGGACCAACGATACCTCCATATTGTATTAATTTTCGAATGTTGAAATGAACGAATTTGAATTTGAATAAAGGTAAAAGAAATGTGTAAACCAAGCGTTTCTTTGAGTATTGTGATCATTGATATCATCGATCTCTAATAAACAACTAGATACACAATCAGCGGCAAAAAATGTCCTCACCGAAAGTCCACCAAATTTAACATTTGGTGTACTTTTACTCTAGTAGCATTTGAACGCTCCGACAGTAAGCATGACTCAGTGCTCGTTTAAAAAGTGCGAAAATCACACTTCCAGGACGCAAAAAAAAATATGGAGTTTCATATTTTCGGTAACTATTAATATTATCAATATATAATATAATTGTTATCACTGTATTGTAAATACTGATATTTTCTCAGGAAATCGTCGTAAAAACATTTTTTTAATTAAGTCGTAATAAACAGGAGGAGTTATAAAGCATCTCAATTGTAAAGACTCTCAGTAAACGTAGTAATCATACTATCGCATGCCCGCTTAAATTGTTCGGGTTATGTGCGTTGATCCTGTTCCATTTGTGGAGACGCTATTGTTTCTTTTTTTATTATTATTAAAGTTACTTATGATTTTTTTGTTTTTTTTTGTTTAATTAGACTTGTTTACTGTTTCTATAAATATTATAGTAACACAATCCCATGCAAAACTTCTCGTCGCCAATTGTGTTTACGTAATTGTAGTTGAAATACATATACGTTAATGTAATTCAAACGTACCCGTCCAAGTGGGCATTCATTCGGTAAGGACCTTTTTTGCGCTGATTGTGTATCTAGTTCTTTATTAGTGATCGATCCATTCAGGTAAATTATAATATAATGATTACACATATACACCAAAGAAGAGAATAAAATGTGTTTTATTACGTACACTTTTTTAATACATTAAGCTTAAAGCTTTAAAAAAATACCTTTATAATAATATATAAACAAAAAAATATTGGACAATTCGACTCTACTCATTCCTTTGTCCTAGCGGTGAGCCTCGGTCGTAAAATCTATTGTTTTTTTTTCGCACTGTAAATCTGATTTTAAAACATTGTAAGTAAGGTTGAATTATTTTTGATGTATGTTGACTAGCAAGCACCGGTCGTAACGGCTTTGTGAATACAACTTTATACATTGCACTTATGGTTGAATTTACATTAACGTATATTTATTTCAACTAGAAGTAGGTAAAGACAATTGGTGACCGTTTTAAGAGATTTTTTGTATGGCATTGTGCATCTAGTTGTTTATTAGTGATCGATGATTGATATACAAAAACCCAAGATACACAATCAGCGTCTCAAAACGATCCGCAAAACAATAGCGCACAATTTTACATTGTGCGCTCATTCCAGTAAATGCCAAAATGTTCAATGAAAAATTGTAAAAATATTATATATTCTTTTTTACGTCAAGGACGTTAAAAAAGAATGGGATATCGTACTTTCGGTAAGTGTGAGTTTATTGATTTATTTTTATTATTATTTTGACTATTGGCTTTTGACTTGGTATATAGAAAAGATATAGGCAGAAATATGTGATTTTGATTTAATTTGTCTTAAAACTACTCTCGACTTCTTTTGTTCGAGACTGTGCATCTTGGGTGTTTGTATATCAATGATTGTGATGTGGCTTATGATCTTTATCTTTAATCCAAGGGACACCCGCAGTTGGATGGTTAGAACCTAACAATAATAATAATAACTTTTTTTTCATAGAAAAAAGAAAAACTGGTAAAATAGGTTTACAGAAACGTTTTTAAACTTATAAGTAAAGCTCTGTTTACTCGATGCAAGCTTCTGGAACGTTCAAGAGCAGACATCGCATGCCATACAGCACATTAAAAATTATTGCCATTCAAGAATTGTATGCAAACACGCGTGCGATTCCATAAAGTGACATAAAAAATAAGCTGCTACGGAGAATCACTGACTCCTAAGTCACAGGAACTTACACCTAGTTTAGGAGTCGAGAGTATTTAATAATTGACCCTTGTAATTAAACCTTTCATGTGTTACTTTTGTTGGATATTGTTTAGGAGTCAGAGTATTTAATAATTGACCCTTGTAATTAAACCTTTCATGTGTTACTTTTGTTGGATATTGTTTAGAAGTCAGTATTTAATAATTGACCATTGTAATTAAACCTTTCATGTGTTACTTTGGTTGGATATTGTTTAGGAGTCAGAGTATTTAATAATTGACCCTTGTAATTAAACCTTTCATGTGTTACTTTTGTTGGATATTGTTTAGGAGTCAGAGTATTTAATAATTGACCCTTGTAATTAAACCTTTCATGTGTTACTTTTGTTGGATATTGTTTAGGAGTCAGAGTATTTAATAATTGACCCTTGTAATTAAACCTTTCATGTGTTACTTTTGTTGGATATTGTTTAGGAGTCAGAGTATTTAATAATTGACCCTTGTAATTAAACCTTTCATGTGTTACTTTTGTTGGATATTGTTTAGGAGTCAGAGTATTTAACAATTGACCCTTGTAATTAAACCTTTCATGTGTTACTTTTATTGGATATTGTTTAGGAGTCAGAGTATTTAATAATTAACCTTTGTAAATAAACCTTTCATGTGTTACTTTTGTTGGATATTGTTAAGGGCTTTAGGTGAAATAAAGAATTTATCTATTTCAAAAAAATAATTGGATGCAAGTTTTGCCATTAGAATGAACTTTGAGAGCAAGATCAAATTTTTCATTTTCCTATTGAAATTCTGAGTTTATCTTGGACATTACTGACATTGGTGAAGGAAAACGTCGTGAGAAAATTCGTAGAAATACAGTATTTGCATTTTGCAGAATTTGAATTTGCATGTTGAAATCCTGTTAAACGATTTTGAGGAATTAAATGTAATAAAAAGTATCTGCACAACGGTTCAGATACTTTTTATTACGTTTAATTCCTCCTAGGGAAACTTATAAACAGGACTTCTGAGTTTTTTTTACCTACATAAATGTTGCACGTAGTCCCAAAAAAACCACCCATCTTTGCGTTAACCGCGACAACTGCCGCTTAACCTCACACATAACTTTATTCGCGAACTTAATCATAAATCCTATGCTCCCTCCAACCATAATATCAATACAAATAAAAGAATAAAATACATTTTATCAACCACCCACGGCCCCGTCAAGTGCCCTCTGACACTGCAGGTGCCCTTTGCCCCTAAAGTACCATCGAACACCCACAAACGCTCATTAAAGGCTCTTCGCAGGGTTAAGAGCCGTTTGCGCCATAGTTGCTCGATTCAAGAGCACGAGATACTTCAGGAATGCTCTTACAGCTTTCCTAATAAGGACAGGAATGCTTAGTTCTTATCTTCTGTTTGGATTTCCCTTTATCTTTTGATTAAGTCGAGTGGTACTTGGGTAGTCAAAATAATGAAGGGTAAAACAAAAAGATTTTGTTGTACATGCCTAACTCAAAATGACCTTTCTGTTGGCACCTTTATTAAATCAGACACATTTTCTACAAAGTTTGTTTATGATGGATAGAAGTGTACATAAATAAGGTTCTTCTGGGATAGACTTTGCGAGTTGCAGAAAAGCATCTTGTGATCTTTTTCTTAGCATATTCAGCTTATAATGTTCCTACTTTTGGGACATACCTACCCCTTCTCTCGGTGAAAGAGAGTGGGCCATAATCCAGCACGCGGGCCCAGTGCGGGTTGGTAGAAGTCACATGTCTTCGAATTTTAGGTTCTAGGACATGCTAAGAAACTGGGCATCCTAAATAGGGTGATGCGATACTTTACGCCTGGACAGCTTTTAACCCTTTACAAAGCGCAAGTCCGATCCTGCATGGAGTATTGCAGTCACCTTTGGGATGGATCAGCCAAATACCAACTAGCCGCTCTTGACTCGGTGGAACGCAGAGCTAAGAGGCTCATTGGCGATGTAAAACTTGTGGATGCCAAGCTTCATAGCTTGGCTCATCGCCGCAAGGTTGCCTGCTTGTCGTTCTTCTACAGATTGTACTTCTGAGAGTGTGCCCGAGAACTCCACAACCTATTTCACCGGCCCCCTTCTACCATCGGACATCTAGACGCACTGCCAGTTACCATCCCTACCTGGTTGCTATTCCACCAATTCGCACTAAGCGCTTCCAAATGTCTTTTATAATGCTCACAACAAAGGAGTGGAACTCACTACCTACGTCTGTGTTTCTGAACGCATCTCTAATCTCTTCAAAGTGAGAGTGAACAGGCTTCTTCTGGATAAGCACACTCCATCGTCGACTTTGTCTCTGTCGCCTCTGACCTAGACTAGAGTCAAGAGCAAACCCATCACAAATAAAAAAAAATGCTGGTTTCCTCACGATGTTTTCCTTTTTGAGAGCAGTGGTGATGAAATAATTTACACAAAGTAAAGCGCCTGCCTGCCTGGGTTCGAACCTACGACCTATAACTTGTAAGTCACGGCCTTTACCAATGGGCCACCACTGCTCTATTGGACTACCCAGCACTTTTGCATGAATTAATGAAATCGGTCCATTCGATTCGGAGCAATTTGGCTGTGATAGCTATGATAGACAGACGGACAGAGATACAGACTGTTAGGATTAGTTCCAATCTTTCACCAATAGATGGCGCTTTACATTTACCGTCGATTCCTGAATCGCGGTGTTAAGATTTGCACGCAGTTAATGATCCTCTTGATGTTAGTTTTTTTTGTTGATTAAAAATCCTATTGAGTTCACACCGTACCGTTGTTTTATTATTACTAACTAGAGGTGAGATATACTAGGTAAAATGCGTACTGAGTCTTAGAAGTACGCGTCCGTCTAAATACTTATTCCAAAAACTAGGTCCACGAGTATTTAGGCGTCTCAAGTTTATGAACGTTTCATAACTAGCGAGTCTTCGCAAGTAATGGAGTATTTTCGTTTTATGGATTATAAACGTCTATCAGACTTAATCAGACTATGTGTACAAAGGGGTATTCATTCATAGCTATTCTTCATTTTAAAATATTTTAAATTAAGTAAATCTTATTGAAAACTTCCCTTCATACTTTATACAGGCTTAGGACTGTCAGCTTATTTTATAACATAATATGGTATTAATGGAAAAATAATTATTGGTACGTACCGTACGTACCAACAATTTTTGTCAGAAAAGCTGGCGTATTTAGAAGGTTTCAATAATTGATTTTATTTACAAAATCAAATTTACTGTACTATTATACCTAGGTACTTAATATTTACATCACTAAGTTTTTTTTTAATTTCTTTTTGTTTTTTTTTTGTTTTTTTTTATCTTTTTTTTTTACATTCTTTACATTATTTTTTATTCTTTTTATCTAAATTATTTTTTTGTTTTCTTTTATAAACAGCATCTGTTGTACTTTTCTAACACCTAAACGTGTTCTTCGCTCGGACAGAATATTTCCTGCTACAGAAAAAAGTCGCTCGCAGGGCACACTGGTAGCTAGTGCATTTTGTTTAAGCCGAGCCAATATTGCTAAGTGGGGATATGAATTTTTGTTTAATGCCCACCACTGCAATGGAGACTCATTGATGTTGACGACTTTGTCATCCAAATACCGCTGTACTTCTACAACAGCCCTGGAGTAAGCAGTGCCAGCCGGCCGAATGTTTTGCATTTTTTTGTGGTAATGCTTCCAGATGTCACCTCTTTCGTAATTTCCTTCATTTGTTGGTTGATCAATTTGATTGTCTCTTCCAGTAGTAGCTTCAGCTTCTCTTATGAGGTTGGTCACTAATCCTATCACATGTTTTTTTGTATTATCTGCCGTTGCCTCGTTTTCGAAGTAAAGCTTATATCTAGGGTCGAGAAACATGCATACTGTGTATGTCCGGCTATTTTCTAATGACGAAAATCTTGACACCAGTTCGCCAAAAAGATCTGTTCTCACTTTTTCAACTTCATCAGGAAGGGGCTCGGCATCATTTAATATTAGTTCCACTAACGAAGATTTTAAAGCGGTGGTTATGGGAATCACAGCGCTGCCCGTTACATACTTTTGCCCACTCATTTCTTTTGTAACTTGTTCGCAAGGTCTCAATACTAAAAGTAACTTTTCAATAACAACCCATTCGTGTGGCGTTAATAAACTCAAACCTGGATTAAGATTCGACAAGGAACTATTTATTTCTTCTTTGATTTCAATGAACCTTTCCAACATATAATATGTCGAGTTCCAGCGAGTTGATACGTCTTGTAGCGGTCTTTTCACATCTTTACCAGCTTGTTGCTGATACTTTTTTAACTTATCCCAGCCTATAGTGCTTTTTTTAAAGTAAGAAACTATAGCTTTTACTTTGCAGGTTATATTGCTAATGTCTTCATTATTTAATGCCTTTTGTACAGCCAGATTTAAAGTATGCGCGTAGCAACTAAAATGGCGCCATCCTAAACATTTTTCTATTGCATACTTGATATTGGAACCATTGTCTGAAATAACGATTAATATTTTTTCTTCAATGTTCCATTCTTGAACAATTCGTCGAAGTTCTTGGGCTAAAACTGTACCGGTATGCGAACCACCGTCCAACGCACAGCATTCTAAGAGGAGTGATTGTAAGACCATGTTCTTATCTATAAAGTGACCTGTTACGGCCATGTACCAGTCATTTACACGAGATGTCCACATATCTGTTGTGAGACATATCGATTCTACTTCAGTATCAATTATTTTCTTGATTTCTGATTTCGTTTCTTCATATAAGGAAGGCATCATATTATTTGCAAAATATTTGCGAGAAGGAATCACATAATTTGGAAACGCAAAGTTAATTAACTCCTTAAAACCTTTATCTTCCACTATGGAAAACGGTTGTAAATCAGATATGAATAAATTCATAATATAGCGATCAATATCTTTTTTTTATTTTTGAGCAATCTCTCCGCAAATATGAGGTAATATTTGTGGTAGTTCGTATAATTCTCGATGAATTACCTAAAACGTTTGCAGAGCCGGTTTCTTGAGTAGTTGCTGAAGTTGATGGTAAAGGTTCTGGAAGTTCTGGTTGTATCTGTTCCACTTGTTCGTTTTCTCTAGGCACTAAACGTATAGTACCATGTCGTCTCTTTAAATGTTTCGTCAAGTTAGAAACTGATGCCTTAAATGAAATGTTCATTTTACAAATTTTGCACTGTGCTTTATAGTCCCCTTTATCGTCAAAATGGTCCCATGCGACACTTCTCTTCGGAGCCATCGTTAATTTCAATTTAAATGAATATCAAATTATTTACAAATCACTTTTACTTTATAATACTTAACAATAAATTATAATAATAGAATAATAATTCACTATACCCCATAACACCCGTCCACGAATTAAACAAAAGTCAGTTCTTTATTATTTACAATATAAGTCACTTTTTATTCATCTAGGATTGGGTAAATATACAAAACAATAAGCAATAGGCATAGGCACCATTCCTGTGACGTTGAGCGACGTACTGATTTGAGTGATTTGAAAAAATAAACGAAATTGTTTTGATGAAGTAAGTACGTACGTAAATGTAAACAAACAACAATGAACGCTGCTTGCCAAAGTAATAGTAACTCTAATTATATTGTTATAAGGTTTAGAATCGCAAAGGTAATAAATCGACTCACAATCTTCGAGTACCAAACCGAATGTCTCCGAGTTTCGACGAATTTTACCGAAACTGACCGCCCGAGCTTGTTGTGTGATACGTCATACGTATTAAAGTACTCTTTGGTGCGAGTGAGTCGCAAACTCCCAACTAGACACGAGTGTGGTAGTTCGCGTCAATTGTCAAACGTCGTACGCCTAAATACTCGAGACGCGTTTATGTGGTGAGCACGGAATAAGTCTTTACGCGTCCAGCCAAAAACCCATTCCAAAAACCTATTCCAGTATATACGTCTCACGTCTATTACTAACGCGATTTCGGTTCAACCCAGTTCATCCCTGACCTGAACACAGACAGAAAGACACGCGAGTGATCTTATAAGGGTTACGGAGGTACGGGACCCCTAAAATAAGAATTTGAGGGCACCTCAAGCCAAAAAACACTACATATAATACAAAAAACACTACAATTAATCAAACGTGACCTATTTGTGTTGAACTCATAGAATATAACTAGCTACACGGCGAAATTATTTAGCAATGGATGGTCGGGTCGATATGGCAGGACGAGGTTATTTAGGGTCCGTAAAGGGTTATCTAATTCAAAAGGGCCCCAACATAGTTACAAGTTGTTACAGACAATCAAATTGACTACATAATCAACTTATGTAGTTGTCCGAGTTACATTTTGAAATGTATCAGATAGTTTGTAGTCGAGAAAAAAGGAGATATGATGTAGAAATATGCTTTATAATTTTCTTTCTAAGGAATTAATCGTAATTTTGTACTTGGGTCATCAACTGCTGAACCTACTTGATAATAAAGTCATAAAGTAACAATGCTACAAAAGTTAAAGACGAAAGCAAAACCAAACCAGACCAAGACCCAGACCCAGTAGACCAAGGCAGATTTAAGTGAAAACGCCAGGAGGGGACGCCCTTGCCAGAACATATAGTGACCATAGAGGTGATGTTTGTGACGTAAACGAAGCAAATTTAAAAAAAAATAATTCTGTAATTGTCCGCGATATCACAGCGGACGCTCTATCAGAATACCAGCGCTACGATACTTACTTTTAAATGTTGCAGCATCAAGCCTTTTGACCTCGTACGGGACTGTTTTTTTATTATTTTTATTTCACTTTTGTTTTTTTATGTTTTATTTTTATTTATGTGGTTAGCTTAATTTGTGATCTTCCTGTGCGAGTCTCAATAAACACTTTTTCTTTCTTTCATATACATTTATTTTTTTATTTTATTTTATTTTTATTTGAGATGGGTTTGCTCTTGACTTTAGTCTAGGTCAGAGGTGACAGAGACAAAGTCTACGATGGAGTAAGCATACGTACATGACCATACATACATAGAATCAAGCCTTTATAACCATGCTATGCTTGGCATACAGGTTTTGGTCATTACCCGTCCATCCGTTTGCTCGACAATGGTCATAGGCCTCTCCGTCTGTCTGTTCCTACCGCATTTTTAAGTTTGTCGATCCAACTTTTCGGTCTCTTATGTAGGTACCCCCAACTAATACTAATATTCGAACGACACTTAACTTTAAGATGTGAGGGGGAGAGAGAAGAGGGGACTGTGGCTAAGTAATAACAGCCGTACGGGTAAATCGATCAGGTTAAGCTACGCTTGCCGTGGTTGGTCAGCGGATGGATCTTTACATATCAAGACCTCTCCGTGCCTCGAAAAACACCTTGAAGCCGTTGGTACCGGCTGTCATTCGTGGATCTTTGACAGTCTTTACGGGTCGTCAGAAGCCCGAAAGTCTGACAACCTGTCTTACTTAGTCTTATCGTTTAGCCCTGTAATTGGGTTGTGGAGGTCAGATAGGCAGTCGTTCCATGTATAATACTGGTATTCAGCTGCATCATGTTAGACTGGAAGCCAACCCAACATTGTTGGGAAAAGGCTAGGCAGATGATGACTTAAGACAGACACAGAGCGACAACAGCGACATACACAGGGAACGTAGGGCGTTGTCTGTTAGAGCGAACATGATAGCCCGCAGGTTTGCACGATGCTCGAAAGAAGTAAAAAACACTCTTTTCAGAGCGTATTGCACCTGTTTTTATTCGAGCGCCCCGTGGGCTAACTATATTCAAAAATAGTACAGCGCCCTACGAGTCCAATTCAACAATGCCTACAGGGTGTTGCTGGGGCTGCCTTGGTACTGCAGTGCGTCGGGGATGTTCGCTAAGTCGCGCATTGACTTCTTCTACGCGACGATACGGAAACGGTGTACATCCTTGGTGCGCAGGGTCCGCGTCAGCTCCAACACCATCTAGAGGATGATGGCTAAGAGGTTCGACTGTCACTACATTAAACATTGTTGTATGCTAATAACAATAAAATGAAATAATCATAACACATTATTGTGCATTATCTGTCCCTCTTTTCTATTTTACAATATTAAAATGTTGAATAAATGATAATTATTAAATCATTTTTATATGATATGTGTTATTATTTAATCATCATTCCCCTGCCCTTGTCCCAATTTATTTGGGGTCGGCGCAATATGTCTTTTTCTTCCATACTTCTCTATTAGCCGTCATCTCGGTAGTCACTCCCTTTCTGGCCATATCATCTTTCACACAGTCCATCCATCGTTTCTTTGGTCTTCCCTTACTCGTATAGCCCTTCACGTTCATACTCAACACTTTCCTGACGACATTTTCCTCATTCCTCCGCATCACATGCCCATACCATGACAACCGATTTCCACACAACTTTTCAGTTACCGGTGTCACTTTCAGAATTCGTCTTACATACTCATTTCTTATTCTATCCATTCGCGTAACACCACTCATCCCTCTTAGCATTCTCATCTCGGCTGCCTGCAATTGCCTTTCATTCATTTTTTTTATGACCCAACATTCTGATCCATACAAGTGTTATTATTTTTAAATATGTAACATTTATGATTATTTCTAATTTTAATTTTTTGACTATGCCAATATAATTTGTAAGTAATAATGCAATTGTGTGTTGTGTTTTGTCTTATTTTTATTTATTTTTTCTAATAATTTTTGTTTAATGTACATAATGATATGATCCAACTGTTGAAATACTGATTGAAATAAAGGAGTTGAATTGAATTGAATTAACTTTATGACGTCCTTAAAACTGTTTCTGTCGCTCCTATACACCTTTAAGATACAGAGACAGCATGAGACAGACGTGTGTTTGAAATTTGGCCGTTAACCCCTTAACCCGACAAATGTCGTATGAACAAAAATACCCTCAGTGAAAACCGTTGAGCGCTTATACGCAAACGGCTTCCAGTAGGCGATTGTTTGACGGATTACTCGCTTTTTAACCCGTATGGAAGATGGCCTTTTTCCTTGGGATTCTCACGGAACATTAAATTTGTTAAATCACTGTTTTCTATCAGGCGTTTTAATTGATCGTTGTTTCTGGATTTAGGATATTTATTTATACCTGCATGTTGAGCTTTACGAGGGAGATATTTATTTTTGGCGTTATATCCCTAGGCGACTTTTGTTACTAATGTGATGTGGGTATCTGGTGTATGTATCTTGTGATTTTCGATGGAATCGGGCGCGTGTTCGCGAACGTTGGTGGATTTTGCGGTAGGTGGTCGGATAGTCGGATATAGACTGAGTATTCTTGTACTTTCCGTCGCAGCGAATCGGAATCGGACCGATAAGGCCGCCCATTGTAGGTAACACAATGGTAACACAAAGGTACACAATGTAAATTTTCTACATTTATATGAATATGTAACTCGCATGGTGTACATTATAAAGAACTGTTCTATTCAAACGGATTCAAGCGCATTCCACAGCATTGGCTTTTTAAATACATATTTTGGGACATGCAAATCATAGGTAGGGTAGGACGGGGTTCAAAGTGCCGGGGGTAAGTTGTTCCACGAATGGCTTTGTTAAGAAAAGAGATAGCATCATCATCTGCCTAGCCATTTCCCAACTATGTTGTTGGGGTCAGCTTCCAGTCTAACCGGATACAGCTGTATACCAGTAGTTTACATGGAGCGACTGCCTATCTGACCTCCACAACCCAGTGACTGGGTAATACGATACCCCTTGGTAAGACTGGTTGTCAGACTTTCGGGCTTCTGACGACTAGTACCGACTGTCCTCGAATCCACTAATGACAGCTGGGACCAACGGCTTAACGTTCTTTCCTATGTACGAAGGGGTCTTGGTACGTAAAGATGGTCACCCACCCACGGACCAACTACTTCAAGCGTAGTTTAACCCGATCGATCTACTCGTGCGGCTGTTACTAGCTTATAGCTATTACTTAGTAAATGTTAAATGTGTCGCTAAACGTTGTACCATCGCGATGTTTCGACAGCCTTTTTAGTGTCCCTGTGAAGACGCGTTACTTTGGTTTTTGTTGTGTAACATCTTTCCTCTCGCTTTCCTGCAATCTGTGGGAGTGATTTCGTGAAAAAGAACGGAAGTGTGTAACAGGAAGCCGGGGAAAGCGCGCGCTATTCGATTTGACCAATGAGCGCGCGCGGTTGTAGAGTTCACCGTCAGAAAGTACCAACACAAACAGATCTCAGATGTTACGGCTCGCTTGTTTTTTGTTTTATGGTACATAATTGTTACGTAGGTAATCACGAATCGGTGAATCGGCGATCGTGAGATGATAAGGTAAATAGGACTTTAGCCCACAAGCAAGATAATTCACTATCATCAAAATCATTTTCTGTAGGGCATAGAACCTTCTTATTTTAAAACTGCCTCGTTGGCCACTTGACAGCAAGCGCGCATAGCATGAGGACCTGAGTTCGATTCCCAAGTCGGGCGAAGTGTTATTGGGTTTTTTCCATTAAGTATATCTCGGTAACAGCCCGGAGTCTGGACTAATGCCTGGTTGATGGCAATAGGCTCGCCCCCAGGTACAGACGCCAGCACATCAAGCTACTACAATCTGTCAGATTTCTTTAATAGATTTTCGACTTTATTGCTAAAGCTTAAGGTTCAAGGTTGATTGGGAAAATCTGACAGTTTCGGGTAGGTTGACCTGCTGGCGTCTGTACATGGGACATAACTGGCGAAATGTGCGTGTTACTGCCTAATCCTTTGTGGATTACGTTATTTTAAAAAGGCATTTCCATAATGTTAAAAAACTCAGCTGGAAAATAACTTCGTTGGAAAAACAGGCACAAAATTCCGCGGGTCACATTATTTAATCATGTTTAAAATAAAGTTAACGAACCAACATAGGTATCTATTGGAATATTTTATTTTTGCAAATTCTGGGGACGGTAATTTAATTCGGCTTAATTTAATGTTCACAGTCATGTCTGATAAAAAATGGTAAATCAATTATTTAGATATTTCGTTCTTAATACGAGTAGTCAATGCAGGGGACCAACCAACACCTCTTAAAGTGGTATTATTTTAATGTTACTTCAGTGTGAGAAAGAGATGGCTCTTTTCCACACTCGAGTAAAATTAAAGTAATACGAGTACTGTTTTAATAGGTGGTGTTCTAGTTCCAGGTCACACACCGTGGATGTACTACTTATATGATTTTATTTTATGGCTTAAGAACTTTATTATTCCTCATTAAGAATTAACAATTATTTCAATTCTGAGAAGGTAAGTTCACTTAAAATGTTTACGAGCGTACAAAAATGACGTTAAAAGTAAATTTATAATAATAAATAGGAAGGTAGTGATAAAAAAAGTAAAAATCAACTAATCACCAACCGAGAAAACACGGATCTAAAGTAAAAGTCACGGAATGGAAAAAACAAGTGAATCGGCGTGTGTCACAAAATAATTATGCGTAAAAAATTAAAATAATAACAACCTTCGTCAGTTGTAATAAGCCTTCATTTTGTATGAACTACTAATAAGCTTTTCGCCAAAGTTGAATTTGTTGTTCATACAAAATTAAGACTTATTACAACTGATGAAGGTTGATATTATTTTACATATTTTCCGCATAATTGTGAGACGCGCCGGATATATTCCACTTATTTTTTCTATTCCATGGTAAAAGTAGATGTATTACTAGATGTGGCATACACGGCAGCGTACCGACTATTGACTAATAAAGATATTTAAAATAAAAAAAATTATGAATTCTGATAACATCGTTATTTGAAATATACGTAATAAAAAAAAAAATCTACAACAAACCCAACTAAAGTTTCCTACATACAGCTTTATTTTATAAAAACATTGGTATTGCTGTTTTTGCACACATTGTGTGGTCAGTGGTCTTTTGGCATGTATCTATAATTCAAAAATTCCTTGCTCGAATAAAATTAATCCTCATAAAGATTTTGCTCCATTGTACTGACTGAAGCCCCATTTACACGGTGCAAGTTTATTGCCTGTGGCATACCATACAATTCAATCAGCCTAGCCTTTTCCCAACTATGTTGGGGTCGGCTTCCAGTTTAACCGGATGCAGCTGAATACCAGTATTTTACATGGAGCGACTGCCTATCTGACCTCCACAACCCAGTTATTACGCAATACGATACCCCGTGGTAAGACTGGTTGTCAGACTTTCGGGCTTCTGACAACCCGTAACGACTGTCAAAGATCCACGAATGACAGCCGGGACCAACGGCTTAACGTGCTTTCCGAGACACAAGGGTGTTTCGGTTGTAAAGATGGTCACCCAGCCACGGACCGACCGCGGCTTACCCTGATCGCTCGACCTGTGCGACTGTTATTACTTTGCGCTTACCTAAGAACAGCATTTAATTTTTATTATATAGACTAGCTGTCCCAACAGACGTTGTTTTGTCCAAATTTCAATAATTCATACAAAATTCCCATAGAAAATGCACTTTTAGTTTTCTCAAATTTTCCAATTTTCCCGGCAACTTTTCGAAATTTTCTTTCCGTAAGAACAGTTTAAAACAAGCCAAATCGGTCCAGCCGTTCTGAAGTTATGTGGTTACCAACGAACAGCATATCATTTTTGTTTAGGTATATAGACTACTAACTTCTGTTAGCGACTTCGTCCACGTCAAATTTTTTGTTCTCTCGACGTACCCGGTTACTTCATTTTCGCTTAGCGTTCTTTCTGACTTTTATTTCTTTTTGCTCGGCTCCTAAGGGTCATAGCGTGATGTTAGCCATCCTCAAGAATCGGGCTATCAATAATGTAAAAAGAATGATCAAATTCGACTTGTAGTTCCAGAGAATAGAAAAGAGAGCGTTCTAACTTACAAACCAAACTCTTCAGCTTCATTATTATAATAGATAGACTATTTTCAGGTATTTAATAGCTTTCCTTAAGGGGGAAGCGTCAGGGTAGCCCGCGAAATTCAAATTTTCTTATGTTTTTTGCAATTTACAAGTCGGTATTATATTGTACGTTGATCAAATTATAATTTGCGGTCGTAACAAGTATCTATTTACATAATTAGAATCATTAAGTGATCAATACAACTCTTTAAGACCAGGTAATCCCAAAAAATGGCTATTTCATGAAATCTTGACATTTTAGGATTATACTAACTTAAGGAGTTGTATTCTATTGTATATAATTCTGTAAAAATATATTTGTTACGGCCGCAAATCATACTTTATTTAACATACAACTTAATACTGACTTGTAAATTGCAAAAAAAAACGTAAGAAAATTTGAATTTGGCGGGCTACCCTGACGCTTCCTCCTTAAACGTAAACTACTCAATTTATTATGTTTTTAATGTTGCAAACAAGTACTGTTATGTTCGAGTTCTTGTTTGACACTTTGAGAGCTCCGAACAAAGCTTTTCATTTGTATCAAAGTGGTTTTTGTAAGTTTGCGCTAGATAACAGCGTCATAACTTTCGCGGATCATTGTTTAAAATACCTTCTTCGATATTCTGTAATCCTAGTCCCTGTTCAAATTATGTTGTGAAACTAATATTGACTTGCGAATTAATATTACTGGTTGTTGTTGATCGCTATTTTGGTTGACAAAGACGAAATACAAACTGCTGACATTTGATTCGATAGACGATTTACTAAAGACATGATCACTTTGATGTACCAGGCGTTCAGAAAACAGTGTGAGTAGTAAATCAAAATCATCTCATTCAGCTTGATGGATTCTTAGCTTAACACGTTGAATGCCAGACTACGAGTTAAACCCTTGTTTGTGTCTACGGCGATTTTTATCGCGCACTGAATTTTCAACGCACTGCTTAGCGCCGAGAGATGAAAAACAATTAGTGTATTTTTTTAACGCACTTAGTAACGCTCTGTTGGATTTTCAATGCTCGACTCAACACTGAGAGTTGAAAATAATTGTTGCGAGTACTCGTGTTACCAATAGTTTTTCTATTATGTCTGCTGCGTGACAGTCTGAACCTGTCGGGTTACTCGTATGTGTTAGTAATAACCACAAATCATGTATACTCTGTCCACTAGATTATTCACTTTTTGACACCTGTCAGATGGACAGTTTCTAATTGTAGAAGGATCAAATTTGAAAAACACATATTCGTTAGTATGAAACCTTCAGGTGTCAAAAAGAGAATAATAAAAAAATGCAAATAGTGAAACTGGGTGTAATAAAGTAAATAAAAGTGAGTAGTGATTGTATGTATTTGAACTAAGCTAGTCATCTTGACAAACGACTAGCGAGACAATGAAATCTACCACGCAATTCCGATAGACAATTTCAATGAACGCTAGACCCACACGTAAGTTACCCATTGTTAAAGCCTTAGTAATAGTATTAGTAAGACGGACTGGTGTACGCAACTCAAAGCGCGTGGGTATTTAGCTCTTACAAAGATCCAGAGCATCCGATCTCAGGGTACAAATAAACTAAGAAATTGAATAACTCTGCCTAGCCTTTTCGAAACTGTGTTGAGGTTGGTATTTAGTCTAATCGGATGCGGCTGAATACCAGTATTTTACATGAAGCGACTTCGACTATCTGACCAATTACTGGGTAACACGATACCCCGTGGTTGTCAGACTTTCTGGCTTCTGACTACCCGTAACCGTAACCCGTAACGTAACGAATGACAGCCGGGACCAACGGCTTCCGAGGCGGGGGGGGGGGGGGGGGGAGGGGGGTGTCTCCATATGTTATGAATGGCAAGCGTAGCTTAACCTTCGATAAACCGTGCGGCAGATTTAGTCACGAGCCCTCAAATTATTTAAATAAACTAAGAAATTATCAGGTTTTAACTACAGTTTTTATAATTCCCATGGAAGTGTGCTAAAATAGGTACATAAAGTTGGCATTCGCTTCAAGCGTTGGCAATAATCAATAATTTTATCAGTAAGTAAGTAGATAAGTTCGCTCGGCGATACGAGCGCAATTAAGGCGTCCGCTTTATACCCACTAAATAAATGATGTGCGCGTATAAAATGAGGCTGGTGTGTATTTAGTACTTCATTTTAGTCTACTGACTAAAAGTTCAGGTTTGACGGACGTAAATTAGTTTTTTTACTTTTTGCAAAAAAAACAATAAATTTCCCTAGCCTTTTCCCAACTATGTTGGGGTCGGCTTCCAGTCTAACCGGATGCAGCTTTGTCAGACTTTCGGGCTTCTGACGACCCGTAACGACGGTCACAAATTCACGAATGAGAGCCGGGACCAACGGCTTAACGTGCTTTCCAAGGCACGGAGGAGTCTCTGTATGTAAAGATGGTCACACATCCACGGACCAACTTCGGCAAGCGTAGCTTAACCTGATGGATCGAACTTGCGGCTTTTATTACTTAGCCACGAGCTTGTATACTTTTTTGCAAACATTATCATGAATTATTTATATATTTGATCCAATTAGTTAATTTCTACTTAGGTAAGTATTGATTTATCCGCCTCAGTAGTTAATCAGCTACAAATAATGTAGCAGAAATATTCATTTCACCCATGAGTACATCATATTATTATGACGTATTATTTTGTAATTCTGCTTTAAACTTACTAAAGGTTAACTAGAGTAGGCCCCCTTTGTTTCTCTGTAACCTGACGCACAGCGTAGCCTAACTTTTCACTTGCGCTGAAAGGAAGATTAAGAGGATTGTGAGGTGCCGATACGCGGCGCGAGTCTTGGAGGCAATGGAGATTGTCTAAAATTTTTAACCATTAGATTTTATTTTATTTTTTGTAAATTTAGAGCATTTTGAAAAACTAATTTGAATATTTTGATGACTGGCTAAATAGTTATTTAAAAAAAAATATATTTTATAATTTCAAGGTATCGTCGATATTCGTCATCAGGGTGCACCAAAGATTGTGCTGTTGCCTCACTAGTACATAATTAAAAATTTAAATCTGTGAACACGACATCATACATCTCACATCTGTCAAAGTGTCAATAGACGTCATACATAATCGAATCAATGTTATTAGGGTTCTGTACCAAAATGATAAAAAGGAACCCTTATGGTGCGACTCAGTTTGTCTGTCACAGCTTGGCATCCGCCATGGAATTCCGCCAAAGAGCAAGAAAATATGTCCAAACGCCGAGAAACACTATTAAGGATTCTTGCTGCACGCATCACCGGTGCAAACTTTAATAAGTTTGTACGGGTTGCCGGAACCTTAAAAAGTGCCTCCCTTGACTCGGTCGATGACGTTTGCCCAACTATTTTAAAATAAGAAAGAAATAAAAATACAGATATTTTTTTGTAACAGGGACTGAACTAGTAGCCCCACTTCGAATTCTTAAGACCGCCTGTCTTAAGAATTCGAAGTGGGGCTACTAGGGCATGTGGGGTATCATATGAAAGAGTGCCGTGAGTGAGTGAGTGAGTGCCGACAGACAGACAGAGTCGTCCCATAAGGGTTCCTTTTTATAATGTAGGTACGGACCTCTAAAAACCGCCTTAACAAACTTGTATTTAGGTTCTTATGATTCATTAGTTGTTGTTTTTTTTTTTTTTGTGGATGCGAAATCATCAAATAACTTCTCCCGCTCTGGGAGGAGCGGGAAGGGCGTGTCAGACTTTTACTGACTAAAACCCACCCGTGTTCCTTCAGTTGCCTATGCCAGGGCCACGGTATCTTTTTCAAACAACCCGCGACCCCAGCGGCATCGGCCCTATTGGACCCCATCTCTTGCTGACATCTCTTTGAGGCGCGCGTGGAACACAACGCGCCGTCGACCCGGGCCTGGTCCTCACCGGACGGCGAGCTACCCACTACTCACCGTCCGCAAGCCCGCGCCTACGGTGGCCGGGAATCGGCTATCGATTCCCGCCATGATTCATTAGCCTAACATTGTTACTGTCAGCATTCCTTCAAACAAGAATTTGCTGTTTAGGTATTACAATTAACACAAATAGCTAATTAAATTTCAACTGAAAAGTTATTTTAAACTGTTTAAAAAGGAATCTCTGACATTTAAAATGTTAATCACGAACAATGAGTAGGTAGGTATTCATTTGAATGTGCCGACGTTAAAATCATAACGAGTCGACAACAAGCAATGCATTCTGACATGCTTTTCATTAGTTAGACATGGCGCACGCTATGCGACATGCGATTGCGACAGGCTGCGGCCGACAATTTTCTTATATTTTGTTAATAGCTCCGTACACTTGGCGTCTAGTTACAGATTCGCAATGACAGGCCAGAGTCGCACGCTCTCACCATTTGTCGCAGTAACTAGACGTACGGTGCACGCGTACTCCTGACGCCAGTCGCATGCGACAGGGCAGCGTCAGTCTTGCTGTGAGCGCTGAGGAAGGTGCACGTGTGTTATAGGCATTAAGTGAAAAGCATTAAGGCAAGTGCAATTAGAGGAAGAACACGACCGTCTCTCTCGAATACACAAAGAAAATTATCGCTTCCGTCGTCGTAACAACTAGTAGCAGACCAAACGATAGCTCTGCGCCTAGTCGCAGCGACAATACGCAGATGCAAACGACAACTTTGCGTCTTGATGCAGTGAAGACATAACGACAAGACGACCAGTTTGCGCTGGCACTTAAGTAAGAATGGTTCGAATAACTTAAGACGCAGATATAAGCCAACATCCTTGAATGCTTAGCTTGCGTGTTCTGTGCTGAGCTCACACAACACGTCGTACGTCCAGCCAGTAATAGGACTCGCCCATCAAGGAGCGCTGTCCTAAATTTTACAAAAGGAATTTTATTAAAACACGTATACTAAAATATTAAATATTCTTCTTTCCTTCTTAGATTTTTCCGGTAGATTTTTCCTTCTTTCCGGTAGATTTTTTAAAATTAATTTATTTTACTGTTGAATGGGCCTGTTCTTGACCTCGATCAAAGAAGAAATCCTTCAATTTGTCTATGGCGTCCAGCCTAGTTATGGAGAATCTTGCAATGTGATCATTGATCATATAGAAGCAAGAAGTTGTCTCAATCAGTCACATAAGGTCACTTAAGAATGCCAACCTTGTTTAATGAAGTATAAAGATAGCGACACTTTGCTAGACAATCGCTTACTAGAACCATTACGGTAATTAATTTATCTACTAAGTACTAATCCTGGGGTCACCCTTGTTTCATCGAAAAGAAATTGACAAATTATCACTTCCTAAATAATTTTCCGCATAATGTCATTTGACAAATTATTACTTAGCAAATAAACTCTTCACAAATAATTGTAACGCAAACCTAATGTTTGGCAAGTGAACGTTTAAACAATAACTTGCTTACCAACTAGTACCTTTACCAATTTTAATGTAGTCAAATATTTCATTTGGTATAACATATTTCACGCAAAATAAAATAAGCCAAATATTTAGTATCGTCACTTTTCAATTTACCATTTCTATTCAGTCAATTGCTTAGACAATGCCAAAAAGATTTGCATCTTTAGGTCAGTTGCACAGAATACACAAATTAAATTACAATGTGTTTTGTTATGTGGGCATGCAGCAAGCATGCAAGCAGGCAAGCAGGCATGCAGCAAGCATGCAAGCAAGCATGCAGCAAGCATGCAAGCAGGCAAGCAGGCATGCAGCAAGCATGCAAGCAAGCATGCAGCAAGCATGCAGCAAGCATGCAGCAAGCATGCAGCAAGCAAGCAAGTATGCAGCAAGCATGCAGCAAGCATGCAGCAAGCATGCAGCAAGCAAGCAAGTATGCAGCAAGCATGCAGCATGCAAGCAAGCATGCAGCAAGAAAGCAAGTATGCAGCAAGCATGCAGCCAGAATGCAGCATGCAGCAAGAATGCAGCAAGCATGCAAGCAAGCATGCAGCAAGCATGCAGCATTCAAGCAGGCATGCAGCAAGCATGCAAGCAAGCATGCAGCTAGCAAGCAAGTACGCAGCAAGCATGCAGCATGCAAGCAAGCATGCAGCAAGAATGCAGCATGCAGCAAGAATGCAGCAAGCATGCAAGCAAGCATGCAGCAAGCATGCAGCATTCAAGCAAGCATGCAGCAAGCAAGCAATCATGCAGCAAGCATGCAGCATGCAAGCAAGCATGCAGCAGGAATGCAGCATGCAAGCAAGCGAGCATGCAACATGCAGCAGGCATGGTTTCTGTCACGGCTCCGGCGCTGCGGGTCTCTGGCGGTCCCACGCGTGCTAATCGTCGCAGACGGCTTTCGCACATCACCGCGGCTGAGGCTGCTTGCCGGCCAGCAAGCCGAAGCTGGCGCGTAGGCAGGCGCGTAGGGACAAGGCGGTCCACGCGTGCTAATCGTCGCAGACGGCTTTCGCACATCACCGCGGCTGAGGCTGCTTGCCGGCCAGCAAGCCGAAGCTGGCGCGTAGGCAGGCGCGTAGGGACAAGGCGGTCCACGCGTGCTAATCGTCGCAGACGGCTTTCGCACATCACCGCGGCTGAGGCTGCTTGCCGGCCAGCAAGCCGAAGCTGGCGCGTAGGCAGGCGCGTAGGGACAAGGCGGTCCCACGCGTGCTAATCGTCGCAGACGGGTTTCGCACATCACCGCGGCTGAGGCTGCTTGCCGGTCAGCAAGCCGATGCTGGCGCGTAGGCAGGCGCGTAGGGACGAGGCGGTCCCACGCGTGCTAATCGTCGCAGACGGCTTTCGCACACCACCGCATCTTCGGCTTGCTGACCAGCCTCAGCCGCGGCGGCTCGCTCGCAGCCTCCTGCTCCTCAGCCCGCAGGCCGCCTCGCCCCTACGCGCCTACGCGATTCTAAATTACACTCTAGGGGTAAGGCAGACAAGACGGAGTCGGGGACGTGGAGTCGGATTTACAGCGATTCGTTTGTCACCAAACCTAATTTTTAGCAAATGTTTTAAAATAAAAACAAAATAATAAAAATCAGCAAATGTTTTAAAATGTGTAAATAAATGCTTATATTAAAATAAATTCCCAAAAAATCTTATTTTGGCCTTTATATTGTTTGTCATAACCAAATCATTTGACTAAACGTTTATGGTCTAAATATTGTTTGCTGTAATAAATTATTTGATTATAGACCAAATGCCATAATGACATAATCCTTGGTAATATTCTACCAACTAAAAATTTTACCAAATGAAAATGTGCATACTAAAATCATAAATAATCATAATTGGTATAAAAAAGGTATTATATTAGAAAAAAAAAGTTGCTAAAATTTGTTTGGGTAGTGAAATTTTGTCAAAATCTTTTCTCCAAAACGGCAGGATCCCCTAACCCTGGTTTTATCTTGTCAGTTAACGTTCAGTAACACATTCGAAAAACAAAACACTTACGTTAATTAGGACTTGTATTTCTGTTTTAATGATGATGAAGGAATGAGTATAATTATTCTTATCGTACTAATTAGGAACATCACATAATATGCTTGCTCATCAGCAATTTTAGTGCTCCCTAAAAATAAGTTTAGTTGATGTTCCATGTACCTACAGGTTCATCATTCTTCTGCTCTTATCCCAAATTATTTCGGGTCGGCGCAGCAAATCGTTTCTTCCATGGGTATTATTTATACCTACATCTCTATCAACCGTCATTTCCGTAATATTTCGCTTTCTAGCTATATCATCTTTTCGTTTCTTTAGTCTTCTGCTTTTACAGGATAATTCGCTGGCATAATTCGTCAAAATGTACTGAACAGCTGATTTTTTTTTCGCGATTTCAGGGTTGGTCCCATAGTGAAAGTTGTTCATATTCATGGGTAGAATAACCTGTGAAAATTTGCGCACTACTTAAAAAAATATCCTGTATAAGATATGATAAGATAATTTAATTTGTCTAAAACATGAGTATACACATGGCATGCAAGATGTTACAATAAAATTATTTCACAGTCATGTTTTGCCTTAACGGCGAACAAATATAAATAGATAGGTTATAACATAAACATCAAATGATATAAATTATAAATTATTCAAACAATTAAACATCCAAATTAAAATTAAAATTGTACTAAGAACAGTGTCATCAACTCATCATAGATAATAAAATTAATCAATTTACGAGTATACCTAAGTATATACATTCATACTCAAAACTTTCCTCGTGACACATATATTTTAATTATGTAGGTTCCTTTTTATGTGAAAAAACTTGTACGCGATGATGCGTCACCAAACAGTGTTTATAGTTTAGTGTTTTGTTTTATAATTTAGATTCAGTAACAATAGTGTTTATAGTTAGAAAGTGATAGTGTTTCTTAAAGAAATCGTAAGTACAACCCTTATAAACTTCAATTGAGTGGGCTACATAGCCGCGATTTATAGTTTGTTGGTGCGTCCAGGTACCCTAGATAAAGACCTAGACCTGGACGTACTAATAGTCGTCTAGTCTTCCTGAAAAGCCCACTTAATTGGGTTTATAAGGGTTCTAAATGTTAGTTTGTTGTTTTTTGTTAATTTGTTTTATCAATCTTGGTTTTCAGGGCGTGTCCCGTCCTGAAAAACAAAGTTGTGATATTGTAAATATCATATTGTGTTAGTTCATTAGACCAGCTTGAGATACCTGTTTAGTTTACTGAAATAGCTTAATGGGTTTTCAAATAAATCAACTTGGAAAATAACATTTAATTAAAATAGTTATGTTTTGCGTGTTTACACTGTAAAATATTTTCAGTAGATAATGTTACAGAAACCACAGGTATTTCAATCGCTGGGTAATCTAATGAAAATTCTGGCAATGTATTACATGTCATAATTATTTTTAGATTTAACCTATTTATAAGCGAAATTGTAAAATTAAAATGCTAAAAATCTGGTTAAAATAAAGTTCAAATCGGGAGACGATTTGCGGCTCTCGTTGAGGTAAAGTTTCGAAAGACCTAAGCGCGCAGGCAAAAGTATAGTTTTGTAGCCGTCGGCATGGTACCACTTATTTCTGAAGAGTTACGCAAGCTGTCTCCTGAAAACTCCTGAAGACTTATCAAGCAGTTGTTATTATTTCATCAACAAGAAACCCTTCCCCGTCAAGACTTCAATTCACAGCCGTCGGCCATCAGTCTGCCGACAGTCTGAGCCTATAGGTGCAGGACGTCAGCGCCGTTTGGGCTAGGAGGCCTAAACCTGGTATAGGGATACACCTGGATACACCCTCCTTTCACCCTCCTTTCACTCTACAGTGCCCATCGATCACGCCCGTCCGGCACAAAACTAATTAACCAATTTTAATGATTCTTTCACTAACGTGATCTACATCTACTTTCAGGAAGGTCGTAGTATATAACACATTAGGTAATTATTGTATATATATATGTACGAAGTTATATGCATAATAGTACTGTATTACTAGCTTTTCTAAGCGGATTTTGATGATTATTCGTTTCGTTCGTCTTGGGCTTATGTAATTGTTTATGCGTTCACCTAAAAATGGAAAAATAAATTTACTTTTTTAAAGTAAATTTATTTAAAAGAACAATTTGCTAATACCCCCAAAAATAAATCGCATCTTACTACAAGCAAAATATAATTTTTTGTTTGTTTTTATTTTGTGTACCTTTAAATAGCCGGTGCCGAATTAATGTATTTTTTTTCTTTCTTTAAATAAATCATTACCTTCCCTGCTCTTTTTCTTTGTCATAAACGTAGCACATTTTCTTCTTTCAACATCTCTTTCAGCCACCATATCAGTAGCGCTGAAATTGTAAAAGAAAACTCTGTGCGCCGAAAGTCCTTCAAACCAATGACTATTTTATAAAATCAAAAAAATATAATGTCATTTGTTTAAATTAGGCTGAGAATCAGCACTTTTTGAACGTCAAAATTACATAAGACAGTCATCCAAAACGCCCGCTCCTCATCACTTCTTAGTGCCTCATACATAATAATAAACTTGACAAATTACCAAGATTTCTCGAACATATTATGTATGTTTAATATTGATTAGTATTATACATAAACCTTCCGGAATAAATACTATAAAATGTATAACTAGTCTAACAAGCTACGGATCCAGAATATGTTAGAATTACCTACACAAGATTCTGTCGAAAAGTATAATTAATTGAAACTCGACCCTTTTTCATCCGTTCGCAAACATGGCTTAGTGATTTGCCAATATAAGATACTTACATATGTATACGACAATATATCTATTTCCTTTAGACCTTTAGATACACACGACAATATATCTATTTCGGTTTCTAAGAACCCGTCGTAATGACTTGCTTATTGGATATGTCCATTAGATACTTAATGAATAGCTATTTCATATTCTTATTATAATAATATAACGAATATTAGTATCCTGTCTCATGTACAGAGAACAACTTTCCTATCTCGTTTATTAGAATGAATACCTTAAAGTACGAATTAGATAAGCTCTAGCTAGAACAAGTTTGTGAAATGTATGGACTGTCTACCAATGACTGTAAGACATTACAGTAGGTACTCTCTTGCTAATTCGCTACCACAAAATGATAACCATCGGCGGATTACTGAAAACGGCGGATTATAGGAACAACAAATTTCGGACTGAAGAGTTGTTGGTTACATCGTGCGGCGAAGTAAAGAACTGTGTACGATCATATACATGAAAGAGACGGTAGACGGCAAATTATCAAGCTGAAGATTTAGAATGACGGCGGATTACAGAGTAGGTATGATCAGACCAGTCTCGACACGAAACAGAGGATTATAGTAGCTGTCGGATAGACGAGCGGCAGATTAGCGAGAAGTTTTGTATTTATTAATAGACAAGCCTGTCATACAAACTTTCATACCCTACATAACCCCTTCAGAAAAATCTTTCCGTATTGCTCACTTTTGCTACACACAGGGTGGATTTTTGAGATAGGACAGTAAGACCTTAAACGTAGCAACAGGAAAACGGTGTTAGGAGACCATCCTTAACTTTTTGATTAAAGTTTAAAATCTGCATTCAGATTAAAAAAAAAAATGTAAATACAGTTGCAGCAAGATAATGGGAAATATTCACAAAAACTTTTTTTGATGCCAATCGTTTCTGTTTTCTAATACGATCAAAAAGCTCTACTGGACCAACTTCGGTTTGAGTACTAGAAAAGTCAGAAATCGCAAAAAATCTTTTCCCATACCACAGATAACTATAACCATACTTTTCGTAGAAAATGAGACTGTATAAATAAGGACCAGTTCATGCTTCTAGAACCAGCGGTTTAGCTTGTGCCTTGATTTGACTGTCAGTGAATTAATTAATGCAAGACTATTATTAAGTAGATTCAAGTATCTTTTATTCGTAGTTCACGCGCCAAGCAGGTCTGGTCACAAATTCTGCCGGTGCTTTGTTTTATTCAGCCACAGTTAACATTTCTTGTCATAAGAATAATGAATCGCCCGACTTGCCGTCGTTTTAGCTTAAAAAAGAAAATATAATCGCCATCCAGCAAAGGACCTACATAACTGGACCACCCAGTGTATGTCAGATGTACTACAGAATCACTATTTTATTTTTTACTTTACCCTCATTAAAATGCCTGCTTACCACTTAATAGCGCTCCATACATCTGTTCATACTCCACAGCGTACCTATTCCCGTATTTACTAACGGAAAGAGCAACCGTACATCCCATGGGAGCCATGGCGACGATCAAGGTAGACTATCAGGAGAACTGGCCTAGTTCCTGTTTACGCACAGGACAGACACTCGGCTACCCTTGGGAGTCGTGAAACGCTATTATAGTAGCAGGTACAAATATAATTCTGGGAAGATTTGTAGCGTTTTGTGTAATAGCATTGGAAATGTATGTTTTCCGTGAAGAAATGTGACAATATTCGTGGCTTTTTAACCGACTTCTTAAAAAAGGAGGAGGTTCTCAATTCGTTTGTATATATTTTTTATGTATGTTCATCGATATTTTCGTCAATTGTGGACCGATTTCGAATATTCTTTTTTGATTTGGTAGAGAAAACTTTCGCGGTGGTCCTTTATAAATTTTATTAACTTTGCTTTGGTAGTTTGCCACTTAGTATATTATGTTGTCACTGTTATTTACATAGCAAGTAGTGGTAAATTAACTTTTGTAAGGTAGGTACCAAACTAAAAAGTGAAACTTAAAAACTTTTTAACAAAACCCACTTTCCAAAAAAAAAAAAAGAAACACTACAAAGTAAAAAATAACTTAATTTCGGCAGTCGGTTGCAAAAAATTAAAATACTAAACCAAAAACACCGACTTCCTAAGGCTCAGTTATCCGTCCGTCAGTCTGTCCTGGCTGCATCTTTTGAACCGTAATAGGTAGAAATATGAATTTTTTACTGTGTATGTACAGACGCCAGCAGGTCAACCTACCCGAAACTGTCAGATTTTCCCAATCAACATTGAACCTAATGCTTTAGCAATAAAGTCGAAAATCTATTAAAGAAATCTGACAGATTGTAGTAGCTTGATGTGCTGGCGTCTGTACTAAAAAATATGAATAATATTTTTTAATATATTTTTAAAATATAAATTTATGCACAAGTGAAAAAGAAATACCGTACCAAGGCGGACTTAATGCCTGAGCATTTTCTACCAGTCAACCTTAGGGCGATGCAAAGAAAAAATGGCAGGTTCAATACAAAGGATAGATAACACGAAAATAACTACAAAATACAAGAATAAATACATCGATATATACATACTTATATACCTAGGTTGTTCCAAAACTTGTTAGCCACAGCATAAATACAATCTTTTTTTTCTTAAAACTATTTTGAATTGACGGCTAATTTCAATACAAATCTCCTTGGTGCAAATCATTGGCATAGGTGGTCAATGATTTGCGCCGAGGAGATTTATGCAGTTCATTTATTAAATAATTTTAAATATTATCTGTCACTATTCTTTTTCATGCTATGATTTTGTATGATTATAAACGAGGGTTATTCTTCAAGGAATCCCACGAAAAGTTACAAACCGCATTTGGGGAGTCTGCTCCTGCGTTAGTAACAGTTACTTATTGGTTTCGTGAATTTAAACGTGGTCGAGAAAACCTAAACGTTGACCCGAGACTCAGCCGACATACAACTGCAGGAACTCATGAAAATCACATCAGGGTAGTGTGGCTATCTCTAAATGTGTAACACATTACACATCTAGAGATACAGAAAGAAAGAAAGAAAAATAAGTTTATTTGTCACAGAAACACGTGCATACACAAATATAATTAACTCGAGTTTTACAATAAGAAAAAAGCTTTTTAGCAAAAAATAAAACCGACTTCCAAAACAAAACACTACAAAGTGAAAAATAACTTTAATTTCGGTAGTCGGTGTCTTGGGTTTTGTATTTTCGTTTTTTGCCACCGACTTCCGAAATTAAAGTTATTTTTCACTTTGTAGTGTTTTGTTTTGGAAGTCGGTTTTATTTTTTGCTAAAAAGCTTTTATTTTTCACTTTTTAGTTGTGGAACCTACCCCACACAAATTCGAATACATAATTGAGCACAATAATTGTAGATATAGCCATGTAAATAACAGTGGTAGGAAGTTATTAAAACACCATCACATCATCCACATAAAATAAGTGGGAAATATACGCATTATTGAAACTAAAAAAACAAAAAAAAAATACAGACGAATTGAGAACCTCCTCCTTTTGGAAGTCGGTTAAAAATAAAACACAAATCACGAGCACAAAACAAAAGTCGGCAGCTGCTGGCACGCCATGACTGTGACAAGAAGGCTTCCACTGAGCATGATGCCGTGCAGGCTGAACTGGGGATTGGATCACAGTCAGTTTGCAGCATCCTGCATGAACACCTTAAAGTTAGGAAGCTTCCTTCGCGAGGGATACCTCATTTTCTCACCGAAGAGCAAAAATCCCGTCGTGTTGATTGGTGCAAATTTATGGTACAAAAGTTAGAAGGGGAACTACGCAAAACGTATCCTACATCCTCACAATTGACGAATCTTGGATCTGCAGCTACGATCCTCTTACGAAGAAAAAATCCACGCAATGGGTTTGAAGAAGTCGAGTTGCCCGCAAAGGTTGTTCGCGGTCAGAGTGTTATTAAAAAAATGATAGCGATTTTTTTTTCGACGCAATGGACCCGTAGCAGTAATTGCACTAGAAGACCATAAAACAGTTACTAGTGAATGGTATTGTAAAAATGGTCTGCCTCAAGCTTTCGGGGAGTTGAATAGCGAGCGACCAAGGAGCGTTGTCCGCGGCATTCTTTTTCACCAAGATAACGCGCGCGCTCACACAGCTGCTAGAACCATGTTACCTCATCCTCCGTACAGATCAGATTTAGCTCCTTGCGTTATTTTTTATTTCCCACGGTAAAAAAGAATGGGCGTGGGCGAAAATAATAATAATAATAATAATATCCAGGGACATTATTCACACACGGTCATCTGATCCCAAACTAAGCAGAGCTTGTACTATGGAAACCAAATAACTGATATACTACATATACTTTTTTTTTTGTAAATACATACTTATGTAGATAATTACACCCAGACTCAGAACAAACAGACATGTTCATGCACGCAACTGTTTGTCCTGGCTGGGAATCGAACCCACGACCAACCACGCCAACTGGCCTGTCAAAAATTTAACATTGCAGACGAGGCCGTCGAAGAATTTTCGCAGTTATTTTTCGACGAGCGCAAGATACATTTTTTTAATATTTCCAAAGCTGGTTCACCTGAATGCATAAGTGCATTTGGAGTTGGCGGGAGTATTTTGAAAAGCTTTAAATATTTTTTTTTGTCATATTCTAACTATTTTTCATTTCACTAAAATTTTTTGGAAGCCATACGCAAAATACGCGCATTGACGTGGAGTTGCGGATACTAGCTCGTTCTACCTATTACCTATTGCCTAATTTTTGGAACAGCACACGTATAAACAGAATGAACTTTATTATCTTTTTTAGGAGAAATAACGATCGGTAGATGAGAAATAAAAATCAGTAGAGAAGAAAATTAATCCAGGAAATCAGCGCCGGGATGTTTGCATGTTTGATTGATGTAGTCTGAAACAATATATGGTGGTACGGAGCCCTTCGTGTGCGAGTCTTAGCCGCTTTTTTAATTGGTTTTTTTGTGCTTTCTACACTATCATGATGCTTTTATGCAAAGTAGATTGGTTCTGTGCAAGAAAGGACTCGTCCATCGCAATCCATATTCCATCAAGTGAAATGGAGCCAAGGGCGCGCCCTTTAATGAATGAAAACGGGTATATTTTTAGTTCCAGCCCTTTCTTTTTTAACCGACTTCAAAAAAGGAGGTTCTGTATTCGACCCGTATTTATGTATGTATTTTAGTAGGTATGTCCGCGATATTCTCAGAAACTAATGAACTAAATTTGATGATTCATTCACTACCGTGATCTACATACTCTCAAGAAGGTTTTAGTATATAATAAATTAGGTAATTATTCTTATGTAGGAAGTTATATGCATAAATGTACAGTATCTCTGGCATTTGTAAGCAGATTTTGATGATTCTTCTTTTTGTTCGTCTTGGGCTTATGTATACAACTAAAAATGGAAAAACACATTTAAAACTGACTTCAAAAACCCAAAACAAATAAAATAACTTTCATAAAAAACTTATCAGTTTCTGCAGTCGGTGTCTTCAATTCTTCAATGCACCTTAGCTTAGCACAGACTGCACGTCAAAAGACTGGCAGTATGCTATGAAAAGGGTTATTTTGACTTGCGTCGTACAACGTGCAAATCTGCGGATCAGCATATTACCTCGGACAGCCATCGCCCTGCGTTCCCTCTCTATATATCCATGTCATCATTCAGGTCATGAGTGACCCAGTGACCCAGGTACTTAAATTTTGTTACTCTAGATAACGCAGTATTATTTATGGTCACATCTGGCACGTTAGTGTAATATTTGGTGCCTGCCTTGAATACAAATAAAACACATTTTTGCATTGTACCTGAGTCCTTGAGTGGCCGCGTAGTCTTCATACATTTTAACAAGATGCCTGAGTGCGCTTATTGATGGACTAGAAAAGTAGTAATTTTTGGACTCTGCAATGGGCATTGTTCATTTTTTTTTACGTCTATTGACACTTTGACAGATGTGAGATGGATGACGTTGTATTGACAGATTTAAATTTTTAATTATGTACTAGTGAGGCAACAGCACATACTTTTGTGCACCCTGATGACGTCACCTACCTTGAAAATATAAAATATTTAAATATATATTTTTTGAATAACTATTGAGCCAATCATCAAAATATTCAAATTATTTTCTCAAAATGCTCTAAATTTTCAAAAAATAAAATAAAATGTAATGGTTAAAAATTTTAGACAATCCCCATTCGGCTTTTTGTTATTGTTTTGTTTCTAAGTTTGTTTGGTTTGTTGTCATGTCATTTGCCATTGGCGCAACCAGAGACTACATAGAGCGCACCACAGAGGAAATGTAGTTTGTCCACATAACACTATTACTCTGAGCTTTGTCTTTGGTCCCTGGCTAGTCCTGACATCAAGCACTACTTGAATACGAGTCTTTTTGCTTTAGATTTTATTCTAAGCTCTTTTCAATGCTTTGCATGTGTGTAATGTGCGTTTTGTTTGTGCAGAATAAACATTTTTTCAACAATCAGCTGATTAATGTTTAGGTTAAAGAGACGAGGTGAGGTAATAAAGCCAAAATAAAGCCTATATTTTTTGACGCCTTATAAAACAAGAATCACTAATTAAAACCATTCAGTAAGTCGCGGGCCTTCATTTTAGATAAAACTTCAATTATCTCGGAATCAACGTTGACATAGTTTCTTATGACGGCAGAATTAGTCTCTTTACGTGTTTAAAAGGCTGGTGATCTAAAAGGGTGCAAATAAGCCGGTCTTTATATTAACGTCGCCGTCGGCTAGATAGCCAGGGAGAGCCGTAGGCGTTATTAGAGTGAGGCGGAATACATTAATAGACCTTGCCCTGCCTTAGACTAATTTTAGACTGGATGACTAATACTGGCTTTTATCAGAGGGAACATTACTTAAGGGGTAAGCGCTAAGGTATACAAAATTCAAATATTCTTACGTTTTTTGTAATTTGCAGGGCAGTTTTAGGTTTCATGTTGATTCAAATGCAATTCGCGACCGTAAAAAACATATTTTTACAGAATTATAATCATTAGAATCAGTAATACAACTTCCTATGTTGAAAAGACCTCAAATGTCAAGATTTCTTAAAATAGTCATTCAATAGAGTAATATGAACTTAGAGAGTTGTTGGTATTAATGATTTTCAGTATTATAATTCTATAAATACAGATTTATTATTGTCGTGAATTATATTCAGATCAACATACAACGTGATACTGACCTGCAATATGCAAAAAAAAAAACAAGAAAACTCGAATTTCGCGGGCTACCCTGCCGCTTTCGCCTATTCAGATGTTTTTACTGTATCAATAATAAAATAACTTGCACAAAGCAGTTACTAATCACAAAATCTGTAAAAGGTAAAACATGCAATCTTGGCAGTGGTGATTAGATGAGCCGTAATCTCGTTTTTCCAATAACAAAAAAAAAAAAAAAAACCGGCCAAGTGCGTGTTGGACCACGCACAATGAAGGGTTCCATAGTTGAGATGAATAATAATTTATCCCAAAAACAAACTTAACATTTTAATTGAAAAACTGTTCTTCCATTCATTGATATACGTCAGGGTCATAAAAGTTAACAAAAAGGCCTCGAACACGACACTTGGGTGTCACGATAATACGTTAACGGTTACAGTCAACAGCAAACTTACTGACTAAAACCTACCCGTGTTCCTTCATTTGCCTGTACCAAGGCCACGGTAACTAACTTCACCAACCCTGCCATATCAACTAATATCAAAAGTATAACTTTAAAGTTGTGGTTGCAACCACTAGAAATAAAACTAGAAGCGAGTGAGAAGAAGTTCTATCTAAACAGAGTTCTGTCTGCAGTTATTAAATAAAATAAAACTCAGTGTGTAGTGGCCGCTAGACTTGTTGCAAAAAATGAGAGAAAAGAGGAAAGATGCTGGAGTCTCATTCGGAAGTAGGTAATGAGAGTAGAAACAATACTGTTTTGTTCTTAGACTTAGGTACAGTTTATGTTCTGCTAGTATCGGTAAGCATGAATGTATTGAGAGCGTACTCACATTTTATATGTACAGGATGAAATTGAATTCATGGTACTCATCATTATGAGCAACTCTGACTATGGGACCAAACCAGCTGTTCCCTGCATTTATGTTCGTATAACTTGTCAAAATGTAGGGAATTGGGAACAGCTGTTTTTTTGTCGTAATTTCAGGTTTGGTCCCACAGTAAAAGTTGTTCGTATTAATGAGTACAATGACTCCTTAATGAATTCAATGTTATCCTGTATAAATGGTATAAAACAAAGTCGCTTTTCGTGGCTTTCAAGGCGTGCACCGCACACTGGCGCCATTTACAAGGGGCGAAACGAAAACGAAACATTACGAAATTACGAGAATGTTTCGTTTTCGTGCACGAATGCGAGAATGTTTTTTTTTTTGTGGACGAATGCGAGAATATTTCGTTTTCGTGCACGAATGCGAGAATGTTTCGTTTTCGTGCACGAATGCGAGAATATTTCGTTTTCAAAGTCAAAGTCAGTTTTTTTATTTGAAAAACATAGGTGGTTGTAAAAACAGGTCTTGTAAATATAACATGTATGGGTACACTGTGTTTTGCCGCTAACGACGCACAAATATTTATAAAGTGGTTCTTTTTAAAAATTACACTTATGTAATAGAATTCAATTCAATTAAAATTAAATAACTAAATAAAACTAATCCTAAAATAAAAATAGTTAACAGTTCTGTGCACAAAATTTGTAAAATTTAAATTATGAAACTAAAATAATCATAGTACTTAATTACATCTAACCCTTAATGCACATATTTATCCATTATCGTCATAGTTATGCATTATCGTCTAGGTATTCAGTAACTGTATAGTACGCCTTCTGCACTAAGAAGTTGTTTAAATATTTTTTAAATCAATCAATTCGCGTTTGTCTTTAATAGGTTTCGGTATTTTGTTATACAATCTGGGTGCCATGCCTAGAAAACTTTTTGTGTAGAATGCTGTGTTGTGTGAATTAGCGCAAATCTCATTGTTGCGACGTTTTGATTTCAGTGTTTCAAATAGATGTATGTTTGATTTTACGAATACTGCTGTCTCATAAATATATAAACATGGTAAGGTTAGCAATTTATACTTAAAAAAAATGGCAAGCAACTGTCAGTAGATTGTAGCTTGAAAACAGATCGTAAACATTTTTTCTGTGCCTTGAATGCGATGAGTTTATCTATAGAATTTCCCCAGTATATGTATAATTCCATAGCGTAGAGTTGATGTTACGTAGGCATTGTAGGCTACTAGGACGGCGGACTCATTCACAATTTTTTGCAAGTTTTATAGTGCATAGGAGTACTGATTGAACTTTTTGCAGATAATTTCGATGTGAGATTTCCAAGATAGATGACTATCTAAATGCAGTCCCAAGAACCTGGCATTATTGATGTCAGCTATTCTTGTGTTTTTTTGAATGACATTTAAATTGTGCACGAATGTTTCGTTTTCGTGAACGAATGTGAGAATATTTCTTTTTCGTGCACGAATGCGAGACTGTTTCGTTTTCGTTGCGTGCGGTGCACGCCTTGCACGCCCGCACACAGGCGTGGCTTTTAGTGACCGCTTAGTAGTTCTAAAGTATATAATGAATTTTGATGCGGTTTTCTCCACAATTAAGAAAATTTATATTGAGAGATTTGTGTGCATTATACATTCATAATAAACATAAACATAATTAAAAACTTCGATGTTTAGTCAAGTTGTAAAACCGTTTGAAGCAGGGGCGGGTTGCTAGTAATATTAAAAAAGCGAAAGTAATTCAGCTGTTTGTTTGTTACTTCATCACGGCTAAACTATCTAGTGAATCGCTGGTAATAAAATACAAGAAGGTGGAACCCATGCTGTTCTGGAGCTACCTTTCATTCTGAATACTCACGAGGCATTTTTAGGGTTCCGTACCAAATGGTAAAAAGGAACCCGTATGGTGCGACTCAGTCTGTCTGTCTGTCACAGCTGAAATATCCCAAGAACTACCAAGTTGAATTTTGGAATAGTTTTAGATGACATTTGCCTGACTATTTTGCAAATAAGGAAGAAATAAAAATACAGACTTTTTTTTTGCAACAGGGACTGAAAGAGGGCTTAGAAATTCGAAGTGGAGCTACTAGGGCATGTGGGGTATCATATACCTTTTTTAGGCCGAATAGTTTTCGACTTTTAATGAAAAAAGAAAAAAAAGATACCGTTCGCCCCTTATCTTCGAACTTAAAAATAAAACGATGTCTCTAAATATCACACTTTTTTATGGCACGGAACCCTCGGTGTGCGAGCCCGACTCGCTCTTGGCCGATTTTTACTTAGTATTGCAGCAAAACAATCATTAGATAATAAATACAAACAAAACATGCAGAAGAAGTCAGGACTACAGCCAGTACCTACTTTTATTATTAAAACAATAACGTAGCATCAAAAACCATTATCAGAAAACAAGGTCTACGTTTGCCCAATAAATTCCAATCACCTTTTACGTGTAATAGTTTTTGGGTCACAATAAATCGAATCTATCACTTGAAACGATCGACATAACCTCGAGAACATTCCCGATGGCGCCATTTTTCCTGTCGGTATTTATTCAAATCGAGGAGCTCGTGGCTAAGTAATAACAGCCGCACGGGTCGATCCATCAGGTTAAGCTACGCTTGCCGGGGTTGGTCTGTGGATGGGTGACCATCTTTTCATACCGAGATTCCTCCGTGCCTCGGAAAGCACGTTAAGCCGGGACCAAATCCCGGCTGTCATTCGAGGATCTTTGACAGTCGTTACGGGTCGTCAGAAGCCCGAAAGTCTGACAACCAGTCTTACCAAGGGGTATCGTATTACCCAGTAACTGGGTTGTGGAGGTCAGATAGGCAGTCGCTCCATGTAAAATACTGGTATTCAGCTGCATCCGGTTAGACTGGAAGCCGACCCCAACATAGTTGGGAAAAGGCTAGGCAGATGATGATGATTTATTCAAATGGAGACATAATTTCAGACAAACATAACATCGCGGCTGTATTCGCTGTAAGGTTGGGCAGAGGTGCACATGTAATAGGGGCGAGCCTATTGCCATCGACCGGACACAAATCCAGACTCCGGGTTGCTCCTGAGAAATCATTGAAATCTTTGTCGTGGCCATAAATTGTGGACGCGATAGTCTATTACCTACTTGTGTAAGTGTGTCTCTTTTCATATTTTAGGCATTGGTGCCGATTCTGTTGCGCACAAACTAAACTTAATTTAGGCTCATGCTAATTTTTCTCTCTAATAAAACAAGAAAGAGATGGACGTAAAATACAGCTGTCAAATTTTGTTGAACTATACATGTATAAAATTGTATATGGGAGCTTCATCTGCCAACAAACTGCTTTGCAGTTTGGCAGTATATATAAAAAAAAAGTCAATAATTAAGTGTACAGTCAATCTTGTACCTACGTCCGGTCGGCTGCTGGCAACACCGACGAGTTCAGTGTGGCGGTAGGCTTGCACCAGGGGTCGGCTTTAAGTCCTTACATCTTCCTGTTGATTATGGATGCTCTGACAGCGGACATACAGGAAGAGGCACCCTGGTGCATGCTGTTTGCCGACGACATCGTTCTTGTCGGTGAAGATGGACCTGAGATCCAGAGCAGATTGGAAAAATGGCAACGGAAACTGGAGAATGTCGGCTTGAAAATCAGCAGAACCAAGACCGAGTATATGTTCTGCGATTTCGGCGGTCTCTCCAGTGCTGGAGCCATAGCGCTTGATGGCGCGCTTCTCCCGGTCTGCTCCGACTTCCGGTATCTTGGTTCACTTGTGCAAAGCGATGGCGAAGTAGACCGGACTGTTAAGCACAGAATTAACACTGGATGGATGAAATGGCGGCAGGTCACGGGAACAATCTGCGACTCCCGCATTCCCCTTAAACTCAAGGGGAAGATTTATAAAACAATGGTTAGACCTGCTGTCTTGTATGGATCAGAATGTTGGGCCATAAAAAGAATGAATGAAAGGCAATTGCATGCAGCCGAGATGAGAATGCTAAGAGGGATGTGTGGTATTACGCGAATGGATAGAATAAGAAATGAGTATGTAAGAGGAAGTCTGAAAGTGACACCGGTGACTGAAAAGTTGTGTGGAAATCGGTTGTCATGGTATGGGCATGTGATGCGGAGGAATGAGGAAAATGTCGTCAGGAAAGTGTTGAGTATGAACGTGGAGGGCTATACGAGTAAGGGAAGACCAAAGAAACGATGGGTGGACTGTGTGAAAGATGATATGGCCAGAAAGGGAGTGACTACCGAGATGACGACTAATAGAGAAGTATGGAAAAAAAAGACATGTTGCGCCGACCACAAATAAATTGGGACAAGGGCAGGAGAATGATGATGGTGCCGATTCTATTGCGCACAAACTAAACTTCATTTAGGCTCATGCTAACTTTTTCTCTCTAATAAAACAAGAAAGAGATGGACGTAAAATACAGCTGTCAAATTTTGTTGAACTAATATTTCCGTAGAAATTTAGATGACACGTAAAAACATGTATAAAATTGTATATGGGAGCTTCATCTGCCAACAAACTGCAAAGCAGTTTGTTGGCAGATTATAAAAAAAAAGTCAACTAAAATCACAGTGAAGCGCAAGGCGTAAACTAGTTTGACATCTCTAACTTGGTTCATAGCTATAGCCGTCCTTTTCTCGCGATTCTCTAATTTTAGTTTAGTTATTGAACAAGAGAATCGGCACCTATATCTGTCTTTGAACTGGATACCTTTACATTCTTTATCCATCATTATCTATCTAGCTGTTTCCTAACTATGTTGGAGTCGGCTTCCAGTCTAACCGGTTGCTGCTGAATATCACTATTTTACATTGAGTGAACGCCTATATAACTTCCACAACCAAGTTACAGAGTAATATATGATGTCCGTTGGTAAGACTGGTTGTCAGACTTTCGGGCTTCTGACAACCATGTTAATGTCAAAGAACTATAAATGACAGCCGGGACCAACGAAATTCCCGAAGCACGTAGGGGTCTCGATATGTAATGGATGGTCATCCATTTACGGACCAACCTATGCAAGCGTAGCTTTACCTTATTTTGCCACGAGCCCCTTTTAGACCCTTTATCAAAAACAATACGTATATATCAGAGTTGATCATTGTACAGGTTCAAAATAGTCGTAAGGAATGTCATTGGCAGCCTTGTTCCACCCACTATTGAGTATAGGCATCCTCTTTTGTGCCATGCTTCCCTGGTCTGTTCGAGTCTCATCCGAGTCTTCCCCGCGGTGTACACTTAGTTGGCTGTTGGTCTGCCACCGCTCCTACCGCGACCGTAAGGAACGGATTATTTCAACAAGGCAAACAAGCTAAGCACCACCTTTCAGGCAGACTGTGACTCAAAGACGAATATTAAGTAAAAGCGCTGACTACTAACGTCAGGCAGAAGAACAAGAAAGAAGTAACTACCGTTCTTAACAACCAGTCAGTCACCCAATGATTTTCTTAGTCCGGAACAGAAACGACGACGACTTCCTCGTTGGTCTAGTGGGCGCAAGTGCTACTAAAGAGCACGGGGTAGATTCCTGTGTCGTCAAACTGTTATTGGGTTTTTCCATCTGGAATTACTCAGTAGCAGTCCGGAGTCTAGATGTGAACCCGGTTGATGCAATAGGCTCGCCCCCTATTACATGGGATGAGTCTAGATGTGAACCCGGTTGATGCAATAGGCTCGCCCCCTATTACATGGGATGAGTCTAGATGTGAACCCGGTTGATGCAATAGGCTCGCCCCCTATTACATGGGATGAGTCTAGATGTGAACCCGGTGGTTGATGCAATAGGCTCGCCCCCTGCTCGCCCCCTATTACATGGGATGAGTCTAGATGTGAACCCGGTTGATGCAATAGGCTCGCCCCCTATTACATGGGATGAGTCTAGATGTGAACCCGGTGGTTGATGCAATAGGCTCGCCCCCTATTACATGGGATGAGTCTAGATGTGAACCCGGTTGATGCAATAGGCTCGCCCCCTATTACATGGGATGAGACTTGAACTGGCGAAATGTGGGTGTACTATCCTGCCGCCGTAAGGAAAAAGGATCTATGGAAATTGAAATGCAGAAAAAAAATATTTCGTCCTGTTTAAACTATAAGATACAAAGGCAGATGCGTCTTTTAATAATAAGAATTATTAGGTTTTCGTTAAGTTTACGCCAATTTAAAAATATTGGTAGATGCGTCTTTTTTGCTGATTCCGAATATGTAATAAGCTCTATTTAGAAAACAATGTCAGATAAGTCTTTTTTCCTTATGACGGCAGTATTATAAGTGCACTCTGCCTAACCCTTCGGGGAATATAGCCGTGATGATGTGTGTGTGGAACAAAAATACTAAAACAAACCCAACTTCTAGACAATTCACACATATAATCGCTTAACAGATAATGTATTACACTAGCTAACCTGAGAGACGTTGTCCTGTCCAATTTCAATATTTCATACAAAATAAGACTTTCGGTTTTTCCCGATTTTTCCAATTTTGCTTTCCGTAGGAACCTAATTCCAACTATTACAAGTATTTTAAAACCAAAATTAGGCAAATCAGTCAAGCCGTTCTCAAGTTATGGCGTGACCAAGGTAAACAGGAATTCATTTTTACATACGAGTATATAATATATACACTTTGCCCGACCCGGGAATCTACCCCAGGAACTAAAGAAACTAACTAAAAAAAAAAAAAAAAAAAAAAAAAAAAAAAAAAAAAAAAAAAAAAAAAAAAAAAAAAAAAAAAAAAAAAAAAAAAAACTAAAACTAACTCAAAAACTAACTAAAAACTAACTAAACTAACTAACTAACTAAACTAAACTAACTAACTTTGCGCCCACTAGAGCTATGAGGAGGAGTTGTCGTCGCTTCTGTTCCGAACTAAGAAAATCATTGGGTAAATGACTGGTTGATATGAATGGTTGTTATTTATCTTCTTGTTCTTCTGCATGCCGTTGCTAGTCACGACTTAATATAGCATACAGGGCGAATTTTTCAAGTGGGCGTGGATGGTAAAACCCGAAACTATGAGGACAATACGAGTACTATGGTTTTTCAAAAATCCAATGATGCTGTTCTTGTTTTCATCAAAATCAAGCCCGAGACTCCTTTGAGTACTTTTCGCTATTCCTCATAGTTTCGAATTTGGTCATCCACACCCACTTGAAAAATTCACCCTGTATTATATAATCAGATCAATAAATGAAAAATTGACCAGCAGTAAATTGAACACACCTGCGAACACGGACTAATGAAAGAATTTCTTCCACAAACTTTACTAACCAAACAAAATTAATTTCATAGCGTTTAGGGAAGCAAAATAATGCCTTTGAGAAATATCAAATTGATCAAATATTAGCATTTCTCGTTGAGATTTCAGTGAATGGCGTCACATTTTTCTTTTTTGCTGGATGTTGCTAGTTAGTGAAAACGAGTCTGAAAAAGTTGTGTATAAACTGAAGAGTTAATTTGTAATAAATGATGATCCGTGTGGGTTGTTTATTGAGAGTAATGTTTTTCGAGAGTAATAGCGGATATAATTAGCGGTTTAGTTAACTGCCTAGCCTTTGGAAGTAGTGCTCGCCGGCCGCTCCCGCGGCACCACTCGCTTCGCTCGCTCGGCTCGCACGCGGTTGGTCACAGTTCTAACCTAACCCATTTGGTCGGGGTGCCCTGGCTTAGTTACTGAGACCAATTCGGTTCGCGCGTGGTTGGTCACAATTTATTTATTTATTATAGAGCACCAACAGCATATACATTCAACATTGGTTTACGTGAGTATTTAGGAAAGGTATTACTGCTAATGTATACACAAATTATAAGTGTACAGAACATACAAAAAAAAAGCCTTTTGACAAAAGCTGGTCATAAACTAAACGTAAAATTTAAAATTTAAACAAAGTTATTTACCTTTAACAAAATTGAATACAACACAAAACAAATTAATAAAGGGCAATTAACATAACACATATAATTCAAATACATAATTCGACTAACAGAAATTATGTGACTACAAATGATAATTATCGAGTATTCTTTTCCGAATACCACCTGTTTTAAGTATAAAGACGTAAACCAATGTTCATTGAATTTAATAGTCCGGTTAAGTAGTCACGGCCTCTCTAGGCCAACTACGAGATGCCATACATAAAAAAAATCATTGAATTTAGTCGCATTAAAGGTGTTGTCAAGAAAGCACGCATTTCATTCCCACAAATATCCAAACAAACAATTTGCAACCTTATTACATCGTAACATGGTCGAAATCGAGCTGGATCATAGTGCACCGTGGTAGTGATCGTGTTCGAGCGTCGAGAACAAAGGACTGCTGCATTCCTTAGATAAGAAGCGATCGTCATTAGCGGAGTTTGAGGATTTTTGTGCAAGTTATTTACAATATTGTTATAAACGAATCTACGCACCGTAACACCACGTTGTTTTGAAGAATATTACGTTATTTGTGTTTATAAAAGATGTCTAAGTCAGAACAATTACTAGGAGTATTAGAAGAAGTTGCGAAGATATTACAAAAAACACAAATAAACTTGAAGAAATGTCCTAAACAAAGACTGACGCGAGGTTATATTGAAACAAGATTGAAATGTTTAGAAGAATATTGGAAGAATTTTACCACCACCCACCAAGAATTAATAAAATGTACGACACGTGAAGATCGAATTACTATGAGCTATTTTGTGAACGAAGATTACTATTTATGTGAAGATCTTTACTTATCTATGCAACTGAAAGACTTATGTTTACAATAGGGATGATGACTAAAAAATGATTTTTTGTCCGTCATGTAGATTATTAAAATATATTGGACACGTATTTTTTCTTTTTCTATGTAATCAAAAGATTACGGCTATACATTGAGTTAAAATGTGGCATGACGTCACGTCTTTGTAGATTTTATACGTAGAAGTGACGTAGCAAGCCCCCACTCCCGAACTTTAATGCGAGTTATCTAAGTCATTTTTTATTAGTATGATAAAGCAAAAAATACGTATCTAATATTTTTTTATTATCTGACTGACGGACTAAATAGAATTTATTTTTTCTTACCCAGGCATCATCCCTATTTTCGTCCGGCAGTCCGTCACGTAGTTCAGGTGCATATGAATCGTCAGGGACATTTACATCACAACTTAGATTGCCGAACATTGAACTGCCAAAATTTACGGGCCGGTACGAGGAATGGTTCTCTTTTCACGATTTATTTACGTCATTAGTTCACAAAAATACTTCAATAAGTGACGTACAAAAACTACACTATTTAAAATCAAGCATTGGTGCTGAAGCAGAGGTGCTACTGAAACACATTCAGATAACGGAAAGCAATTACTCGCAAGCCTGGACCGCACTGAAACAAAGGTATGGAAACAAACGACTCGTAGTGAACGCGGTTATTAAACGGTTGTTTAATCAAAGAAAAATAAACACGCAGAGTGCCAGTCAATTAAAATCATTGTTAGACACAACTCACGAATGCATTAATAACCTCAATAATATGACAGTTTCCACGGAGTCTTGGGATCCTTTGGGACAGCCACTACAAATGCTACACCTACGTCAAGTGTGTCTGTGAATCATACCATAGAAGAAAACACAACAATAACAATGGCGGCACAATACAACAATCAAAAGGTGACGGCGCTGTTAGCAACTGCAATGGTGAAACGTAAGAATGAAGAAGGACACACTATTGTACTAAGAGCGCTTATCGACCAAGGATCGCAAGCATGTTTTATTAGTATGAAGGCGGCTCAGCTTCTAAAACTTAAACGGCAGTCAGCGAGAGGCAGTGTGATCGGAGTGGGATCTACTAAAACCGATGTCAAGCAAGTGGTTCAGCTACAGGTATAAGCCTATGTGATGAATAAACAATTGACTACTAAGTTACCAAAACTCGCTGTATACAATGATGTTAAGCACCTACAATGTCTAAACCTGGCAGATCCGACTTACCATTTACCAGATAAGATAAGATAATCGTTTATTTGCTCAAACATGAGTACAATACATACAACACAAATTGTCAGCATCAAGATTAAAGATCATCACGTTTGCCTTAAACAATGGCATGCAAATATTAATACAAAAACTTATAATGTCAAATTATTATGTAAATGTCATGATGATTTATAAGAACATTAAAAAATAATAAATTAGTAAACATAATCAAAATCTGTCATCTATTAACTCATTTAAATTATAATAGGCTTTATCTGCTATAACATTTTTAACTTGCTTTTTGAACGCTATGTCACTTAACTGCTTCCAGCTTTTAGGTATTTTATTATAGATTTTTGGAGCCATGCAAAAACACTTTTCTGCATAAGTGCCGTCTTATATTGATGAAGGCAAATTTGACTGTTGTCCCGTCTATTACGAGGAAATCGATCTGCCATGCGAGAAAAGAGTTGTGGGTTCGATCTTACGAACATTACATTTTCTAATATATAAAGTGAGGGTAATGTCAAGATTTTATATTTTTGAAAATAAGGCTTGCAACTCTTGAGTGGTTTCAAGTTTGAACATTGACCTAATGCAACGCTTTTGGGTTTTAAATATAAGTTCCCGGTCCGTCGAGTTACCCCAAAAGATAACACCGTATCTTAGGATGGATTCCACCAAGCCGTAGTATGCGATGAGCAAAGCATCTACACTAATTACTGCTGCCATTTTATACAGAGCATACGCTGAGTTACTTATTTTCTTACTAATCGTCTCTATATGTGCCTTCCAATTTAATTTATTGTCAATGGTAAGACCTAAAAATTTTGTTGTATCAACTTCGTCAATGTTATTTTTATTATAGTTTATGTCTAAATTATTAATGAATGTCAAAGAGCGCTGACTGAAGTGCATGATTTTAGTCTTATTTAAATTAACTTTTAAATTATTATTGTTTAACCATGCTATAATTGCACTTAGCGAGTTATTAATGTCAGATTTATATGTGTCTCGATTCTTACACGCAATTGTCACTACACTGTTATCAGCAAAGAGGCTCATAGGTTGTTCTGTGGACTTAGGCAAGTCATTCATATATAATGTATACAAGGGTGGTCCCAAAACACTTCCTTGTGGGACACCATACATAACTTCACGTACTTGCGACCGATGTGACTCTTCTTGTTTTGTAGTTATGTTTATCCTACTGACTTCCGTTATTTGCTTTCGATGCTGTACATATGACTAAAACAGTTTTAGTATATTGCCTCTAATGCCATATGCTTCGAGTTTCTTAAGTAGAATATTGTGTTGAACATAGTCAAGTGCCTGAGTCGTGTCACAAAATATACTGCACGCCGGTTTATTTTGATCCATATTCGTCATCACTATGTATAAAAAATCATAAATGGCCATGTTAATAGTTATTTTCTCTCTGAAAACTTTTTGTTCGTTGCAGAGGATCTTGTTGTGTTCTAAATATGAGTTAAATTGTTTATGAATATATTTTTCAAAGATTTTGGAAATTATAGGGATGAGCGATATCGGTCTATAATTCACCATCAACTCTTTGTTGTCTTTCTTAAAAAGTGGCTTTACGATTGATATCTTTAATGCAGTTGGGAATATACCAGCACTTATACTCAAGTTAATTATGTAACTTAAAGGAGTACATATGACGTCAGCTACAGCTTTGACTATTTTTGTGGAAACTCCATCGTAGCCTACACTGTTTGTATTTTTGAGAGTTGATATGATTTTAAGTACGTCATGTGGGGTGCTCGGTGCCATAAACATAGAGTCTCTTTTATTCAAAATATGTTGCGTTACTGTAGTACCAGCATTTAAAATTGGTTGAATTTTGTCAATAAAATAGTTGTTGAAGAGGTCCGCTATTTGTTTTGGTTCTGTGATTGATTCGTTATTAATTTTAATTTTATCTATAGAGGTTTTTGGTATATTTAATTTGTTTTGTCTAATTATTTGCCAAGTCGTTTTGGATTTATTTGTAGAAGTTTTGATTTTATAATTATTCTGTGCGCGCTGTGTCAGCTTTATAATCTTTTTATACAGCTTGGTGTAATTTTTCAGACGCATTTTATTTATCTGAGTAGGTTTTAACCTAATAATGCCACAGCAGTTGTCGTTTTCTTTTGCTACAAATCTTAATACCATGAGATACCCAATTTACTTTTTTTATATTTACAGTTATCCTGATATGAGGGAAGCATAGGTCATAAACCAAATTAAACAATTCTAAAAAATCCTTATAAGCAATATTGGAGTCTTTAGCATTATATACGTCTGTAAATGTCAGGCTGCTTAGATGATTTTTAAACTTGGATATGTTTTCGTTACTATAATCCCGTCTATGTATACGCCACTTGTTTATTGCGCACGTTTTGTTTACGGGGAATTTAAGAAGTTGCGCTGTGTGGTCAGATAATGCGAAGTCTAATATTATACTTTTGCAAGGCTTATTAAAGTTATGAGCAAAATTGTCTATGCATGTAAGGCTCTTCAATCGTGTAGGTTCGTTCAGTGCTAGTTTCAAGTTAAAATTTAATACTAGATTTTCAAATTCAATTATATTTCTGTTTGTTTTTGATATGTCAATGTTAAAATCTCCCGCTATGATAATATTTTGAGATTTCTTATTACAAGTTTGTAACAGTGTTAATAATTTATCAAAAAAGTGAGATAAATTCTTGCTGTTAGGAACCCTATAAATGCATATAAAAATGGTGTTGTGGTTAATAAGCTCTATGTCGCAGCATTCGAATACACCAACAGAAGATATTTTAGCAATTTTTGGAAGTTCTCTCCATTGGTGCCCGTTCTTCACAAGTATACATGATCCACCTCTCTTACTTTCTTTTCTATTGAAACATGCTGCCAAACAATAATTATCTATGCATAATTGTTTCTCATATCCCTGCATCATGAAATGTTCAGTTATGCATAAAATATCGATTTCTATTCCTTTTTCTGATAATTCATGCAAACAGACAGATAGAGAGTCTGCTTTTGATATCAATCCTGCTATGTTTTGATGCATTGCATATAGGTGGTTAGTCACGAAAAAAATTGTTACTCTCTCTGGTGTCATTGTTGTCTTCTCCGTTAGATTGCATGTTATAGCTTTGTAAGTCAGTTATTAAATTCAATGTATCTTTGAAGATTGTATGCAGTCCGAAGTTATTAATTCCACCTGATTTATAAAACATACTGTAATCATATTTTAAATTTAAGTTGTTATCTAAAAGAAGTGCGTGTCCATGCGTAGTTATGTCAAGATATAATAAATTATTAAATGTCTCTATTCTCCAAATGTATAAATTTGCATAATTTGCGTAGATGAATGTTGGCAAGCAAATAATGATATTCGTATGTTTCACGTCATGTAGTGTTTCTCTTATGTTAAGGATCATGACAAAATAATTATTGGTGGTTTTTTAAAACCACCAATAATTGAAATCCCTTTGAAAAATCCCTTTGAATTGAAGCGTTTATTGGCGCATTTAAAAGATTTACATCTAGACGAGGCAAATGCGCAAATGCGCTTATGGAGCGATCAAGGCAGGAACTTTGTCGGCAGTAGTAAGGATCTCATAGCTGCATTACAAGACGCGAAATGTGAGCTCCCAAGAGACCTAGCAGGCTCACTAGCAAAGGATGGAACCCAATGGCATTTCATACCTGCGTATAGTCCGAACTTCGGCGGTCTCTGGGAGGCAGGAGCTAAATCCATTAAACACCACTTGAAGAGAATTTTTTTCAACTAACTTAACCTTCGAAGAAATGACAACCTTATTACGTCAGATTGAAGCCTGCTTAAATTCCTGCCCTCTCACACCTGCAGCTGAGTCAGATATCGATGCAATGGAAATGCTAACCCCAGGTCACTTTCTCATTGGGGAATCTCCAATTGTAGTGCCACATCCAAACCTAGAAAATATAAAATTCAGTTACCTTTCACGGTGGCAGCACATGCAGAAACTTCTGGCAAAAATGGCAAATGGGATTGGAAAAAATGGCAAATTGGAATGGGATTTAACATGTCTGCAGCAAAGACCTAAATGGATAAAACGAGAGATAGAATTGGAAAAGGGACAAATAGTACTTATAAAAACAGACAACTTACCACCTGGAAAATGGCATTTAGGACCAGATGGTCTGACCAGAGTCTATAGTGTAAAAAGTGGAGACAGTGTTATCAAAAGATGCATTACTAAATTGTCTAAAGTGTCACTTACCTGTGGACTGTAATGATGATTATTAACATTTAAAATAATTTACTTACCTTAATTTGCACTGTATTACATTCGTACGTACTTACCTGTTAAAGAAACTTAATTTAAACATGTATACTTACATGTAAAGTTGAATAGTTATCTACAGGAACTAATTGTCTTAGTTACTAATGTTTTGTTAATCCATAAAGTTTAATAATACGATTTTGCAAGATAGTTTCTTTTGTTAAAAGGACATGATTGACCTTTGGGGACCGGTATGTTGTAAGTATAAAGACGTAAACCAATGTTCATTGAATTTAGCCGCATTAAAGGTGTTGTCAAGAAAGCACGCATTTCATTCCCACAAAAATCCAAACAAACAATTTGCAACCTTATTACATCGTAACACCGCCCAAGGAGTCGTGAAATATGTCCAGGTTTGAATTTTAAGTTTTTGTTGAGCATATTAGTTCTTATGAGCGGAATATGGGCACCGCTATTGGTACGAAAGAATGGAGGACAAAATGTATTAGTTAAGACAGCGCGGGGTCTCTTACGTGGAACTGTGATGGGAACCTCTACTAGGAAGTGACTACAATCAATCTTTCCGTTAACAATTTTGCGCAAAACGCAGTTCCATGTCTTGTCGAAAACAAAGAAAACTAACAACACATCACGCAAATCGTTATTCACCTCTGTTTCCAAACACAACCACGTAAAGTCTTGGTGTCGTAATTTATAAAAGCGATGGAATGAAAAAAACACTTGACGATAATTTAAAACTAATAACCGCCCAAATAGAATATGTAAAAAAATCAAATATATTTGTAAAAAAAAAACAATATTTTTGTTTAACCTAAAACTTTGTCACAAAAAAAAAACGTCATTAGTCGCATCAATGTTTGCAAATATGTAGCGAGGTATATGCATATATTGAATAATGCACCTTCAAGTTCATCCCATCAAAAATTTTTAGCAAAACAGTCTGTGTTTAATTTATTGTTTTCAGAAAAAAAAATCATATTCCAATGCCACTAATGATGTGTTTTTAGCAAAAACGGAGAAACACCCACCCGCTATTCACGCTGCAAGCCTCGATACGGGTGTGATGTTATATTGTACGTGTGTGATTACGTCATGTTCGTGAACGAGCGCCGTCAGTTGAGACTGGTCATCTTTTAACTGAGGAGCATCTGTTCAAAAGGTCGTATTTCACTTTCCAACTTTAATTTTTGTAACAAAAACAAAAGGAGCGTATTTCCCATATCCAATTAAAACGTATGTATTTCTGCTTGAATTTTCTCTTAGATTTTTAAACAGAATAGGCATATTTCATCTTCAAAAAGCATCTTTTATTTATTGTTCTGTTCAAAAGGTCATATTTTTTGCATACTTAGTAACTTTAATACAAATCGATTAATTCGATTTTCTGAAGTTTGTTTATGATAGAAATACGACCTTTGGAACAGATATATGCCCCTCAGCTGCCAGGGCTTATTTGTATTCTTATATTTTGATTGTTTTTAAGTATATATTTTTTTACATTGTTCTCACATATAGAAGCAGCACGAATAATTTACTCAGGATTGTGTAAAATCTTGATTTAAAAGAGTGTCCTTGGAGTTTCTTGCTCGTTCTTCTCCATAGAGATTTACGTTTTTGAATGGGCAACTAGCTTCAGCTTTCTAACTGGCCGACACTTTGACAATTCAAAATTACCTTTAATTGGTTTCGTTGAAATAAATACTTTGAGTTCAAAATCACTGTATATTATGTACTAACATTATATTATAATAATAATAATATAATGTATACTATATATTTCACGTACAACAATAGTCCTGCACCAACCAGGGGTTGTCCTTGGGTGCATTTGCATAGCGCATATAGGGATAATCGTCGGTTGGTGCCTCCTCATCATTTAAAATTTTGTAAGGGGCCTCTGCGAGTTGGCTTCAGCTCCTCGTACGCCTTCCAAAGGTCCGGGAGCCCAGGGTCCCGAGAAATATGGAATAATAATAATATTCCACAACTATCACACAACGCCGTCTAGCCTCAAGCTAAGCAGAGCTTGTGTTATGAGTACTAGACAACTGATAAACATACTTATATATTTCTAAACACATACATATATAGATAAATTACACCCAGACACAGAACAAATGATCATGCTCATCACACAAACATTTGTCCTGGGTGGGAATCGAACCCACGACCTCCGGCATAGCAGTCAGGGCCACTAACCACTAGACCAACAGGCCAGTCAATTATGTATTAACATTGTGTCAAACAGTTTATTTATACAGCTACAGCTTAACTGAAAGGTATATATAATAAGCATAATATTTGCCTTCCAAGGTTGAAATAACAATAGCTGCCAATTAGATCGTTGACTTACAGAACCAATTCTATCAGAGGGACCTGCTTCAACTCGATCTTGAAATGTCAGAAGTTCATGAACGACCCTTGAACTAGTGAATGATGAATGATTACTCTGAATGCGATCGCCAACCTACCTATGAACCTAACGCTAACAATAGTTTTGTTTTGCTTTGGGTAGATGAATTAATAGAAGGTTATTAGGTGCGGCCGATCCGATGGATGAAAATAAATGTAAAGATTATGTACGAAGGCAGGGTTAACTAAAAATTGAGATTTTTTATCAAAACTCTAGAGATAAAGTGTGTTGCGTAAACGAGGACGGTTTAAAGCGTCTTCATATACGTACATATTTTCAAATATTTTACTTTACTTACCTGTGGTATAGTGACGCCGTGACGTGGACGTGGACGTCCATTTAGATCATCACGTTAGAAATTATAAAAGCACACATTCTATAGTTTTATATCGAGGATAATTGAAAACAGTCATTTCACACATCTTCCGAGATAAAAGGACCGTGTTATGCAGAAAGCAGCCATGTTGGGAAAAGTTTATATAAGCATTTTTCTGTCGATAGTTGCATTATGGATGTATGGACATGGCTGCATTTGACGGCTCATATCTCCGTGATAAATAGAGATATCGACATGGCTGTTTTTGCAAAAAATCTTGTATGTCGAATTTAGTATGACTGTGTTTATAACTCATTTTTGGAAAAAATGCCTAAGGAATAACAGAGGAGCTCGTGGCTAAGTAATAACAGCCGCACGGGTTGGTCCATCAGGTTAAGCTACGCTTGCTGGGGTTGTCCTGTGGATGGGTGACCATCTTTTCATACCGAGACTCTTCCATGCCTCGGAAAGCACGTTAAGCCGTTGGTCCCGGCTGTCATTCGCGGATCTTTGACAGTCGTTACGGGTTGTCAGAAGCCCGAAAGTCTGACAACCAGTCTTACAGAGGGGTATCGTATTACCCAGTAACTGGGTTGTGGAGGTCAGATAAGCAGTTAGACTGGAAGCCGACCCCAACATAGTTGGGAAAAGGCTAGGCAGATTTTTTTTTTTGAAAAAGTGCCATATGGCTGCTTTCTGCATAACTAGGTCCAAATATACTGTGGATTGCGCAATGCTCTTTTACAAAACCCTTAAAATCACATCGATCTACTTCGAAATACCAACAATTTGACGCTCAATAAATCGTAGTTCGCTATAACCGTATCTAAATATTGCCAGCACCGAACCGTATTGAACGTAAATAACCTGCGTACGTCTCGAGCTAGTGAAACGCGCCCATTTCGATCAATCACTACGTTGCTACTGTTTTACGCAACTCTCCTGCGATATTCGAAGAAGACAATAATAATACGAGTAATTATGTACTTCATTGCCTAGTGCTCATAGCTAAGTAATAACAGCAGCACAGGTCGATCGTACAGGTTAAGCTACGCTTGCCGCGGTTGGTCCGTGGATGGGTGGACCATCTTTAAATACCGCGCCATGCCACATTACGCCGTTGGCCCCGGCTGTAATAGATCTTCGACAGTCGTTACGGGTAGTCAGAAGCCCGAAAGTCTGACAACCAGTCTTACCAAGGGGTATCGTATTACCAGTAGGTGTTTCTCTGTTTTTGCTAAAAACATATCATTAGTGGCATTTGATTTTTTTTTTTCTGAAAACAATAAATTAATAAACACAGATTGTTTTGCTAAAAAAATATGATGGAATGAATTTGAAGGTGCATTATTTAATATAATATATGCATATACCTCGCTACATATTTGCAAACATTGATGCGACTAATGACGTTTTTCTTTTGTGACAAAGTTTTAGGTTAAACAAAAATATTGTTTTTTTTTTTACAAATGTAGCTACTTTTTTTTACTTATTGTATTAGGGCGGTTATTAGTTTAAAATTATCGTCAAGTATTTTTTCATTCCGTCGCTTGTATAAATTACGACACCAAGACTTTAAGTGGTGGTGTTTAGAAACGGAGGTGAATGACGATTTGCGTGATGTTTTGTTAGTTTTCTTTGTTTTCGACAAGTATATGCATATATTGAATAATGCGCCTTCAAGTTCATCCCATGAGAGCTATTTAGAAAATCAGCCTCAGTGTTAAATTGTTTCCAGAAAAAACATACGCCACCGGAATGTGTTTTTCGCCAAAACGGAGAAACACCCAGTAGCTGAGTTGTACGGGTTAGACAGATAGTCACTCCATGTAAAATACTGGTATTCAGCTGCATCCGGTTAGCCTAGAAGCCGACCCGCTACATAGTTGGGAAAAAGCTAGGCAGATGATGATGTAGTTCATTGACTGTATTTTATAGAGATGAAATCTAAAGGAATTTTCGAAGACACCAAACAGAATAGAATAGTATAGGTACTCTATAATATGGTCACCATATAAATTACAGAAATAAATGTAGAAACTTTACATAGTTTGACACAATAGGCGGTCTTATCGCCAGACAGCCATTGTACAAAGTTGGGTAATGACTTTTAAATGGCGGAAAACCTACGCTAGAGCCTGCAATATAATGATGACTGAGCTGGTCATGGATCCGAAAACACACAATAGAACTAAAAACAAGCAGTTGATTCTCGCGAAAATTTATCGATAACATTTTGACGTGAAGACGTGTTTTCGCTCGATGTACTAGTGGTATGTTCAATATTTCTGACCGACAAAAACACGTAAGACTTCAACGCTATTAGCTACGAGACTTTTAATGCTAGAGTAATGGTTGAGTATTCAAAAGATATATTATACGCAGTGTCAGACACCGTAAGAAAATCTGTTGCAAATAACAAAAAAGTTTAAGATATCGTCTCATATCGGCCGTAAGTCTGCTCAGAACTGAAAAATATCATAATCAATGAAAGCTTACTTTATAAGGAATGGAATGAGCCTAATCAATACAAGGGCTACGGCAGTATCGGAAACCGTCGTGAAATTTCAATCTGCGGCGCGGACTCGATCTGCGCCAACTAATTTTGTTTACTATTTTCCACAGATTCCTTAGTCGTGTGTGTTTTATTTTGAATCATATTCTATGTATTTTATTATTTCTGCATCGCCAACAACAGCCGCACGGGTCGATCCATCAGGTTAAGCTACGCTTGCCGGGGTTGGTCTGTGGATGGGTGACCATCTTTTCATACCGAGACTCCTCCGTGCCTCGGCAAGCACGTTAAGCCGTTGGTCCCGGCTGTCATTCGTAGATCCTTGATAGTCGTTACGGGTCGTCAGAAGCCCGAAAGTCTGACAACCAGTCTTACCAAGGGGTATCGTATTACCCTGTAACTGGGTTGTGGAGGTTAGGTAGGCAGTCGCTCCATGTAAAATACTGGTATTCAGCTGCATCCGGTTAGACTGGAAGCCGACCCCAACATAGTTGGGTAAAGGCTAGGCAGATTGATTTTGCATCGCCACAATTATCACTAGTACAACATTACCGGGCCCCAAATGCCCGCATCAGACCCAACATTCTTTCCGCCAACGTTATATCTATCCGTCTCTCCCCTGATTTATAGACTCCAACTTGACAGTGTTCCCCAACTTTCTGGCCCACCAGTTGACTACTGACGGGCTATTTCGTAACATTTAAAAGGGCCAGTTACATTAATATGTCTATTTAGGTACACGTCAACCAGATTTGTCTGTCATTTCGAGTATTTAGGTCAAACTTGTGAAGTGAGGAATGTGATTACAGGTGACATTTCGTTTCGAGTGGGATTCGGCATTACGTATGTTGATATTTCACAGAAATCAACCTTTATGCAATGGCGTTGTTGTGATTGGTGCATACCTACATATATCACACACGACGCGTGCGTACGTGCCGCGAGAAGCCATTTATATCAAGCTTTGTCTGTTTAATCTCATTATGTGACTGAGGTTTTTATAGAAAATCAAGGGTCAATCATTGTGTGATTTTATTCTTTACAAGTGTATGACGTTGTATAGTATAAGCATAGAATAATCCGCCTATAATATTGCTACGCTGGGACACAGGCCTCTGTGAGGAGGAGTGGGCTGTAAGCTGTAATCCACCTCAGCGGGCTCAGTGCGGGTTGGTGGATGTCTAATTACTTCTAATTTATAGGGTTCCGTACCTCAAAAGGAAGAAACGGAACTCTTATAGGATCACACGTGTGTCTGTTTGTCTTTCCGGCTGCCACAGCCAATTTGCTCCGAATCTAATGGACAGATTAAGTTGAAAGGAGATCAGCAATTCCTGGCCCTGGTAGACAAAGTATTATGCTCAGAAACAAAAAGTAAGGGAACAAATACCCATAAGAGTAAAAGCAAGAGAAGGAAAAGAGAGCTCTCAAGAGAGCTGAGGCAATCTTTTAATGAGGAAATAAACAGTAGCTGCGTGGACCTTGGACTTGAACACACGGACACTATGGAAGTGACAACAGATGGCGCCACTAGTAACACATCCGTACTACACAGGATATCGAATATAACGAGCAATGACACATCTGCTGAAAAGACAGATGGCGTGACCAGTACAGACTCAAGAATTGAAAGGAAAAAAAAGCAAAAGCAAAATTCAAATGGCTTTCAAACATCCCACTGCCGTATGGAACGCGGTAGAAAACCAAAATTATGCATTTTAACTAATGGTGTTTGCGGTACATTGCAGTCTGTAGAGATGACTTTCAATCAATTTGATTATATTCGATATGTTTCACCAAATTGTTACATAAGGCGTTTACTTGAAAATTTAGACTACAAGTTACGTAATTATAGCATGATTGACTATTGTATCATTATGTTAGGAGAAATAGATTTTAAAACTTCTAGTCCTGGCTTTGCAGAATTGATAACGTATATTAGGGAAGCTGTACAGCATATTTCTAATACAAACATAATTATATGTGCACCTACCTATGTACGCGGTGCTCCTATTTATAATTACAAAATAGAATTATTTAATAATCTTTTATATTTAGAGCTTCAAAATAACACCTATGCATATTTTTATGATTCAAATCTTGGCGTGTCTCTCGATATGTTCTCATCAAAAACAGGCAAGATTACTAATCTAGGATTAAGACATATCTACAATGACATACTACGTAACATTGTAGCTGATTATAGTTATTATGGATATACGGTACTTATTCCTCAAAATGTGGAACTGGAGGATAGGTGTCCTAAGTTTTTTCTCGCATAGACATAATTCGAGAAGTGTGTATAGATCAAATAAAGCAGCTGTTCACAAAACTAAAGAAAACTGTAACCAAAATAAACAGACCAAGATATTATTGTTATATTATCAAAATGTAAGAGGTCTCCGTACAAAAACTAATTTATTTTACAATAATACTAGAACAATATCAAGCGATCTTATCATCCTCACAGAAACTTTTCTCAATAGCTCTGTTAATGACGCGGAACTTTTTCCTCCTGAATATGTTGTTCTACGGAAGGACCGTCCAGGTGATGTCGGGTGGGGCGGTGTTCTGTTGGCAACTAGGAACTGCTATACTATGAAAAGAGTTACAAATGTAGATGATTTAACAGATGATAAAGAATTATTGTTCGCTCTTGTTAGTGGGAAAAATGTTAAGCTAATGGTCTGTGTCGTCTACCTGCCGCCCAGTTACAGTAGTAAACAATATCTAGACGTTTTAACATGCATGGAAAATGCAATCAACATGTATGCTGAATATCCATTTCTGATAGTTGGTGATTTCAATTTAAATTCGTGCAATAAAACTGTCAAATCTCAATTTAATAATTTTTTGGAGTATTCTAAGTTGCAACAATGCAATAACATTAGCAATAAATATGGATGCGTCCTGGATTTAGTATTGACGACTCTTGATTCCAATAGTATCAATGTTTCACCCGATACTGAACATTTAGTCCCTATGGATGCATACCACCCACCATTAGAGATACTACTTACACTTCCTAGAAGAGTAAACAATCCGCCCTCTTTGGTTCCAGGAAAGTATTTAAGTATGGAATGGAACTTTCGTGAAGCAGATTTACATAGCTTATACACTGATATCGCTAATATTGACTGGACTGAATTACTTGAGCAAAAGAACTTAAATATAAACCTAGCTGTTGATATACTATATAATAAACTTAATGACGTCATCAGTACACATGTTCCTTTAAAAAGAATAGCCCAAAACAATAAATATGTATATCCAAAATGGTATACCAAAGAAATTATTCATTATATAAAATTAAAATATTTTAATTTAAAGAAATTTAAATGTCATGGTTTAGAGTTTAACAAGGAACTTTTTAAATACTATAGGGCTAAAGTGAAAGAGCTCATTAATACAGCATTTAAAAAATATATTGTAAAGGTTGAAAACAATGTAAGTTTAGATCCCTCAAGTTTTTGGCAATATGTGAAGGAAAAACGTAAAAATAGGCAACATATAAAAACATATACTTATAATGGTAAGTCCGTAGAAGGACAGAATGCCATTGACTCGTTTGCTGAATATTTTAGCTCAGTGTTCCATGATACCCCTTCGTCATTAGATGTGAGAGCTGCGGAGGATGAGGCTAATCGTTTAGGCTGCCTGTCTACAGTGGCTATTGAACAAGTTACAGCTACGGATCTTAGGCGTGCAGTGCGCCGACTAAAAGCGTTAACAGCTTGTGGTCCCGACAACATACCGGGTTTCTTAATAAAGGATTGCCTGTCTGCTTTAGAGGAGCCTTTACTATATATGTATAATCTTTCGCTTAGACAATGTTTATACCCTGGTAAGTGGAAACTGTCCAGAGTGACCCCAATACCTAAATGTGGGTCGTCCACAGATATAACAAACTTTAGACCTATTGCTATATTGTGTGTATTTGGGAAGATATTTGAATCTATTCTTAATAACGCCATTTGTAAACAAATCAAAGGACAATTGAGTGATTGCCAGCATGGGTTTCGTCCTGGGCGCTCCACGGTAACTAACCATATAGAATTTGTTGATTATATAAATAGTAGAGTTAAATCTGGTTGTCAGGTGGACGCCGCATACTTTGATTTCAAGAAAGCCTTCGATCTTGTAGATAATGATGTGCTTTTAAATAAATTTGCGTTACTAGGATTCTCAACTTCTCTCTTAAAATTCATGGCCCACTACTTGAAAGATCGTAAACAGTTTGTTAAGCTAGAAGGATATAAGTCGGAAGAGTATTTTACTAGATCAGGGGTAAGTCAAGGTAGCACCATTGGTCCTACACAATTTATAATAGTGATCAATGATTTACCTTCTGTTATCTCTAACGCAAAATGTCTTATGTTTGCTGATGATTTAAAATTGTACCTCTCTGTATCCAACACTAAGGATTGTGAGGCGCTACAACATGATATTGACGCTGTGGTTGAATGGAGTATAAAAAACAAATTGTCATTTAATAACTCTAAGTGTAAAACAATAACTTTTTCCCGGTCCCGTAATCCGATTAAAAATCATTATAATCTGGCTGGCGCGTCAATGGAACGTGTCTGCTCGATCCGGGATTTGGGAGTAATAATGGATAACAAATTAAGTTTTCACGAGCATATTCTTAAAACTTGCAAAGACGCTAATAAATGTCTTGGTTTCATCGTCAGATTATCATCTCAGTTTAAGAACACTCAAGCTATAAAACAAATATACAATGCCTATGTCCGTAGTAAATTAGAATATAATGCAATAGTTTGGAGTCCTCAAGAGTCATTGTACACTATCATGATAGAAAAAATTCAACGTAAATTCTGTAGATACCTATACAAACGTCAATATGGATACTACCCCTTTCTTTATCCTTCTTTGTTCGTGTCAGGAATGGTGGGTTTAGACACACTCAAATTCAGGCGGGAATCCACACATATCATTAATTATTATTTAATATTAGTAGATAAGATAGATAGTCCCGTTCTACGAGAGTCAATCAATTTTTATGTTCCTGACCAGTATATGCGTGGCGTTGTAAGACGACAACATAGACTCCTCTGCTACCCGCCTACATGGCGTGCTCCCCGAACCAACCACACTCCCACTGCTAGAGCAATTAAGTTAATAAATGACTTTCTAAAATATATTCCTGAGGCGGATTTATTTTTTGACTCTCAACGGAAAATCGCTAAACATGTGTATATTTATTTAAATATGAAGAAATAATTGTTTAGTTTCAAAGTTGTTTTTTGTTTACAAATTTTTATGTTACTCCGTTTTGTTTTTTGTATTTATTAGTTGTGTGTATGTTTTTGTATTAATTAGTTAGTCGAAGAAGTTTTATTTAAAATGTTTAATTTAATTTTGTAAAATTAGCATAGATATAAGCGATTTGGTGTAAACTGTTAAGCTTATATTTCATGAATAAATGAATATGAATATTAGACCATTTGAAAAAATATTTAAATAATTATAAGCCCTACTTTAATTTACCATTTCCTAAAAACACCTAGGAAAAAGGAATTTCTAAAAAAAGACAATTAGTGTATTCCTCGCGTTGCAGTTGTTTTAATAACAACTGACGTTGCCATATTATGCTATTTTTAAATAAAAATGTTTTTTTCCCATTAAAAGATTTGTATTATAATATTCGATTTATATTTATTTTCACTTAAAAAAGTATTATACGAGTTTATTGCGAAACAATGATTAAAGATAGAGTATTTTTTCGTTGTTGTTATGTTATTTTAAAGATTTTATAGAAAAATCGATTTGCATTTTTGTGAACTGCAACACTCGATACGGCTGTTACTTGTCAATCAATCGGTTGTCAACAACAGATTGCCGTCATAACGTTACTCGCTCGTGTTGCGGACTTACTTTTTATGTTTATTTTGTGTGCTACATCTAATTACCGACCCTTGCTGTGTTTTTAGACAATTGTAACTGCCTGACTCCGATTTTGCCTTTTGATATTGTAAGTAACTTTCACTTCTTATTGAAAAGATAGAACATGGCAAAGTACTTTTAATCTTTCACTAAAACTCATAACCTAATAAAAGAGCGGGAACAAATGATAATGGGGTTTATTGACTACGGCCTGAAATAAAGTTTCTTTTTTAATTTTCATATCCCATGTTATATCGAAAAACTAATTGCACGGGGCAATAGACTAATAATACCCCTTGAAAACTCAAATTATTTTATTTTTGTTTATTGAGGCCTAATTTATTAGGACTGTTTGCGGATCTCCTTTGGTACATATATGAATTTTTGTGCCCCAAACACATTTTTGGGGGGCAAATAAGAAAAAAAGAAGGTTTTGCATACCTAGCGTTTGTCATATGAAATGAAAGGGCTTACTGTGAGGGTCTTAAATTGTTTTTATTTTAATTTTAAAATTAATTGTTTTAAAGTTATCATTAGAAGTTAAAACGGGATATCTACCATGTATAATATATTAATTGATTCGAGTTTCCGATATTTCGGCACTGTTGCAAGTGCGATGATCACGGATAAACTGAAGTTATTGCGGGTGGATGTTTACGAGCAGACAAAACGGTCTACCCTCTTTCTTGTTCGTTTAGTGCGATTGACACCGCTACCATTGTCACTTGTTACACTCACAACTCGATTCTGTTCTCGACACACAAAACTCACTGTGTCCGCTCGCGAACTTTTTTCGGTACTCTTGCGGTCTTTACACAATTGGACCACTGGATTCCAGGCTCTCGACAGTTGAGACCCATCCTCACGGTTGAAGTTCTTATATTTAGTAATCTCAATCGCTTCTCTCACCAGTCTAGGTATGTAGTGACTTTCTGTCGAGATGACCTGAGGGTTATGTAACTTTTATTATTATTATCGGAAACTCGAATCAATTAATATACATGGTAAATATCCCGTTTTAAGTTCTAATGATAATGTTAGTGACCATGTCAGTTTAAAAACTGTTTTAAAGTTATTTATGAAAGTAGACAAAAATTTACCATTCCCCCCTTATCTCCGAAACTTTTGAGCCAAAACTTTTGAAAAAAAAATACTGAAAATTCTTCTATACCTATAGATTACAGAAAAACTTATAAGAAGTCTATAGTCGTAAAATAACATTGTAAATCTCTCAATGTTGTGCGTACAAACTTACATTTGCAGTCGAAATATATGGGAGAACATGTTTTTCAACTACAATGTTAAGTTTGTTCTTGGGATAAATTCATCCCAACTACGGAACCGCACTTGGCCTCTTTTTGGACTAAGTTTACGCACGATGTTTTTCTTTACCGCTTGAGAGCAGTGGTGATGAAGTAAAATACAAAAAGTAAAAAAAATTTGCCTAGCCTTTTCCCAACTATGTTGGGGTCGGCTTCCAGTCTAACCGGATGCAGCTGAATACCAGTATTTTACATGGAGCGACTGCCTATCTGACCTCCACAACCCAGTTACTGGGTAATACGATACCCCTTGGTAAGACTAGTTGTCAGACTTTCGGGCTTCTGACAAATACACAAAGTAAAATGCCTGCCTGAGTACAAACTCTCGACCTACAACTTGTAAGTCAGTTCCGTCTTCCGTGAGTGACCACTGCTATTTACTGGTCCATGGCTCTCTGATGCTAAATATTTTACACCAATAATTTCTGTCTGTAAATCTGCTAAAAATAAACTCCATTCATCCTCAAGTCTCAAATGAAGTCTGCATACCCAGTTGTTTTCTCACTAGCTTTCAATAAAAATCAACGTCAACCAGTCTTCGAAGCTAATAAATTGAAGTTTATGCGAGTAAAAATACATGCTCCATTGGTAGATGATCTACTTGCATATATACAGCGAGATGGCACTCGTGACAGTTCGATGTATTATGCTCGATGTCTCATCTCAGGGCTGCTACTAAAAATAGAAACGACAATAAAACAGCTTTTACGGAGAATCTTGACTGTGGACAAATAATGCAAGTATGGTTTTGTGCTCCAACACGCGTTAAATGATTTTCAGCTTAAAGTTCAAGTAAATTACGTTCAAAATTGAAACGCTAAGTACATACTTAGCTGACAAAGATTTATGTTCCATTTATATTAATCATTGTGACCGAAAGAGGTTACGTGGATGAGAGAGATGGAAATAAGACCACGTAAACCTGTCAACATACAATATATTTAAAAAAATAATAGAAAGGGGATATGTAGGTTTTTGGTCACAAGATTTATTCTATGTAATTGTAATTAATTTAAAGAAAAGGAACGTTAAAGCATTACATCATGCATACATACATTCATAAACTCACACCTTCTTCCCATGAGGGTAGGCAGAAACTACGGAACGCCACCTGCTACGATCCATACATACTCATGTTGCCTCGTTTACGTTCATACATCTGCTCATACACGCACGCCGGTTGCGAGTACTACACTCCCGACCTTTCTGAATAACATCACCAATAAGGTCCCTATATGTCTTCCTAAGGCGTTTCCTTCCGGCGTTTTCACTCACATCTGCCTTGGAAATACCTTTTGTTAGTCGCCTTTCATTCATCCACTCAACATGACCAGACCATCTAAGCATACTGTACATCATAATTGTGTCACTACATCTTCTTTTAAACCGCACTTTTTCCTTATTACATCATTCCTCTTATATTAACAAAATATAAGGATGGACATCGAATTTTGTCTTCGAAGTACTTTTTCAGCAAATTGAAACATAACAACAGCACAATAGTTGATTTAATGAAAGCACTATGACCCACCTCTTGTTCTGCCGTTTGTGCCCCAAAAATACAACCATAGAGACCTCGGCGCTGCCACTGACGATGCCATGAAAGTAGCGAAGTTTTGGGCTAACAGAATATAAATTCACTGTCGTGTGATCGGTACGGAGAAGAAGTAGAATGAAGGTACTTATATTATAAATGGTAGTAATATGTTTAGTTTACATTTATTTATTTAATTATTTATAAGTTCACTGATACAAAATATCTTAATATCTACGCCCCACAAAACCGTGGTAGTGGTTTGACTGTGGGGTCTGGCGTGTCTTTAAACACTAACTTAAGACTATGACACACTAACATAAGACTTAGGTAGGTAGCACTTTAACATAATTCAAAGTAAATTTTTTTAAATTTATTTTTAAATCTCATTTTATTAGTTTCACTCCTTATGTCTGCCGGCAGACTATTTAATAGATATGGCATTCGCTTTTTTAGAGTTCTGTCACCAAAATAATTGGTGACTCTGGGTACATTAAATTTGCCGGCAGCCATAGATCGCGTATTATAATTATTGAGTACATGAGTTAAATTATGCTCCTGGGTCCCATGGTGGTTAACTGCCAAAAGATATTTATGTTTGAAACTGATCGGTAGAATTTTACATATTTTAAATAGCTTCCTGTAATCTCCTTTACAACTGTTTTTAGTTTTTTGAGTAACAAGTAGTTTTAAGAATCGAATTTGAAGCGCTTCTAATTTGTTCAAGTTAATTTTAAAAGTTAATCCATAGCTGTCAAGAGCATAACTCATAATTGAATCTACTAATGACATGTGTATACATCTTAATGTACTAATAGTAACTTTGAAGCTTAGATGGTACATCTTACTTAACAATATTCTTAATTTACTGCAAATGTAATCTATGTGTTGTGACCAAGAAAAGTTCTCATCTATTTTCATACCAAGGTAAGTAACACAGTCAACTCTTGCAATAGGCTTACATTTACAGTCCAATAAATTATTATGGTGGCATACATACTCGTGGGCAAATAGAGGCGGAACCGTACTTTGAGGTCTTAAATATGGCGAATGAATGAACAATAATTTAGTTTTATCAGCGTTTAATATAAGGCCGTTGTCGTGCGACCATTTAACAACAGAGTCTATATCTTGTTGAACTAGCTGGCAAGTATCGTCCACGTTACTTCCGGGGCAAAGTATGCACAAGTCATCCGCAAACATATACGCTGAACAATGCTCCAGCACTCGGCACAAGCTATTGACATGCATAAGATAACAAATCGGCCCACATCCCGATCCCTGAGCCACACCACTCCGCACCTCAAATCTGTCACTAAGCGCGTCTCCCACCCTAACACGATAGGAGCGCGCGGTGAGATAATCACGGAACCATGGGTTCAGTGGTTCTCTCACCCCGCACTCCCCCATTGCGTTGAGGATGGCACCGAATTGCAAAGTGTCAAATGCTTTTTTATAGTCAAAAAATATCGCAATAACAAATTTTTTATCATCTAGGTAACCATTAATCTCATCTGTGAATTTTGCTAACAATGTATTTGTACTTTTCCCTTTTAAAAAACCGTGTTGACACTCGTTAATAATGTTATTTTTTTGTAGATAGTTACTCAATTGGTTGACGATACTCTTTTCTATAATTTTATCTATACTTGATAGAATTGATATAGGTCTGAAGTTTGACACATTTTTGCGATCTCCTTTTTTATGAATTGGGCGGACTATTGCCTCTTTGAGCTCGTTAGGAAATTTATAGTTATTAACAGTTAGGTTTATTAGTTTAGCTAACACAGGGCTCACTTTATCAATAATTACCTTTAAATCAGACATCCGCACAAGGTCACTACCCGGTGATTTATTTACATTCATGTTTTTTATTACATTTTTGACATAATTAGGGCTTACTGGTTGCCACGTCATGGATAAGTCCATGGCTTTTACATAAGTCTGCCTGCGCATCCAAACCTCACTACACTTATGCTTTGTATCTTCTACTTCTTTACAGAATGTAGAAGCAAATTTGTTACATATGTCTATAGTACTTCCTTGTCTGTCCATGTTTGACATAATTAGTGCATCTACCGATTGTTTGTTGTTTCCCATCATAGCATTTATCCTTTCCCATATTTTTTTAATGTTATTATTACACTCCAATATACTCCTTTTATCATAGATATTTTTACTTCTAGTAATTGCTTTTTGGCATTTATTTCTAAATTTGGTATATTTAAGTCTCTTTAGCATATTCTTAGGCTCATTGCTCCATACCTCAAATAATTTGTCTTTTTCTATGATCATCGACTTTAACCTACTATCAATCCATTTTTTGTTGCTCCTGTTACTGGTTGAAATACGTTTGATTACGTAACAGTCATAATAAATACCTACGAATATTTGTTTAAATGCTTTATATAATATGATTGGACATTCTATAGTTAACTAGCTATATTAAAATTGAAACCAAAGCCAGATACTAGCCAAACCCGGTTTATGTAAACTAAAAATAGACAAGTTATAAAATTACTTTTCCCGGTATTCTGCTAACAATAACGTTTATTGTACTCGTAATATTTTTGACCTCACTCGTCTACAAAAAGTTAAGGTATAAATAGCCTTATCCCCTGAGGATAAAATCCTCGTAATGTAAACCAAGTTAAATCACAAGAATACGAAACTTTTGACATTCAGTTATTCTATGAAACTAATATGTCGTTTCTCTGTAGGAAAATATGCCTATGTTGGAATAAGGTGATTTCCGGTCGTATTGCCTTTCAGCGTTCGCCATTTGATTTCACATTCAAGAGCAAAGCACACACTTTTGAAGCAAACTTCTTTATATAAAACGAAAGTACTTACCTAACAAAACCTGAAAAGCTTGCACTATCATTGACTTATGCCCTTGCATCTGGTCCAGCCAAGCGGCCCTTGTTAAAAATCTACGTTGCGTATACGCCGCGATAACGCAACGTATTCTTGATAAAATGACACTAGAGCAGAGTAAACATTACAGCAGCGTTAATTTCAGGTTCTCTTGAAAAACTTACATTTTGTTCGCAGCACTGACAAAATTTACTATTCTACCGATTAACGAAGAACTAGAAGACCTGGAAGATCACAGAGTTTTCATTTTTAAAACTCATGAGCTGCCCCTCGTGATGCCAATATATTTTGTCCTCGTGGCGCATGGGTATGCGCAAATGTAGTTTCATATGATGGCACTTCTTCAGAGGCGGATTCTATGAAAATCACAGAGTTTCTTTCAGTAAAACTCATGTTTGTAGACACTATATAAGCTGACTCTCGTGTTGCCAACATATTTTGTTGTTGCACATGGGTATGCGCAAATGTAGTATCAAATAATTGGGCTTCTTCACAGGTGGATTCTATGAAGATCACAGAGTTTTCTTCGTTAAAACTCATATGAGCTGCCCCTCGTGATGCCAACATATTTAGTCGTGGCGCATGGGTATGCGCAAATGTAGTTTCAAATGATTCCAATCCTGCTACATAAACTTGAGAGCCTTGGAATCCGAGGAAAACAGTTTTTGCTTTTCAAAGATTATTTAACTGACCGGACACAGTTTGTTAAAATTGATGATCAAACTAGCGACAACCTTCCCGTTACAGTTGGGGTTCCCCAGGGAAGCATCTTAGGGCCTACGTTATTTTTGGTGTATATTAATGACCTCTGAAATCTTCATCTTCAAAATGGCCGTTTAATTACTTTCGCAGATGACACAGCTCTTCTTTTTGGGGCAGATTCATGGGAAAGTGTTTATCGCTATGCTCAGGCTGGGTTTAGTGTTGTGCATGATTGGCTGAAAAATAATATTCTCACTACTTTAAATTCCGAAAAAAACTAAATTCATCACTTTACACTGAAAAATAATCCGCAGCCCTCCGTACAATCTTTCACAATACTTGCTTACACTTGTCTTTTTCCCTTAAGCGGTTATTGCTCCTGTTCCAAACTGCAGAAGGTAGATACCATTAGGTACTTGGGTGTTACCTTGGATTCTAGACTTACTTTTGACGCTCATATTAGCTCTCTCACAAATAGAATTCGCAAATTCATCTTTGTATTTAGGAATCTTCGGTCGGTTCTGAACTTCAAGCAACTAATATCTGTCTATTGTGCGTTGTGCAGATCGCTTTTGACATATTGCATTACTTTTTGGGGTGGTACATATAAAACAACCCTTTTACCTCTCGAAAGGGCTCAAAGACCGGTTCTAAAAGTGGCACTGTCTCTTCCCTTCCGTCATCCCACAAAAGATGTTTACAACTTGTCAAATGTCCTCTCAGTTCATCAGCTCTTTATTCTACATGTTGCTTTAAAACAACGATCTCTTATCCCTGTTTCTGTCTGCCATAAGAACAATGATGTGCGCAAAAGAAGAAGGGACGTATGCACATCTAGGCCAGTTAAAACTAAATTTGCTCGGAATTTCTTTATATTTCTTGGGCCGTTTCTATACAATAAACTAAATAACCTACTTTCAACACATATCCTAGGCAAGAACGACTACATGGCTACTTTTCTTAGATTACGCAAAAACTTAAGATTTTTTCACTACCATGTCCTAATTTTTACTGTTTCCCAAAATAACGCACACAACCTCATACACACACACCCCACTTCCACATACTCCTACACACACTCTCACTAACACATACATACACGTTACACTCTCATACATCCTTTGCATGTTTTTTAGATAAAATAAAAATAACAATAATGAAAAATAAAATAATAAAAATTGTGATTTCAAGCAAAACGTCTTCAGTACAATACTCGTAATATATGAATTGTTAGACGGCCTGGTGACCTGACTTACAGGTTTTGTATAAAATTAGTTTAGGCACCAGTCTTCCACAAATTAAGTACACAATTGTATCTGTAGACTATTAACTTTAAGCTGTAATTTGTGGTAAGAAAAATAAATCTATTCTATTCAAATGATTGTGCTTCTTCAGAGGTGGATTCTATGAAGATCACAGTTTTTTTCGTTAAAACTCAGTTTGCAGACGCCATATGAGCTGCCCCTCGTAATGCCAACATATTTTGCAGTTGCGCATGCGCAAATGTAGTTTCGAATAATTCAGCTTCTTCTTCTTCTTTTTCTTTAGAGGTGGATTCTATGAAGATCATAGAGTTTTCTTCGGCATAGAAGTAAAATTTTAAATTTAAAAACCCCTGACAATTATCCTCTTTTCTTTTTGCTCCTCCATATCCGACTCTGATTACTATCTATCTATAACCTATTCATTGAGACCATTCCAATGAGCCCAAACATGATAAGTTGGTGTGGGAGTTGGGTCTCCTTCAAATTCCAGGTACTGCGGCATTCCATCAGTTCAAGGTTAGTAACATATTCTTCTAATATCATTGAAGTAACAGAATACCAAATTTCGACTCGATCAGGCCTGCGGAAGATGCTCACATTCATTCATCAACTTGAAATGCGGCTGGCTGGCCTGACCTCTGTTACCTTTCGGCGAACCTCATTCGCTTTCACACTCTCTACGACTCTCACTATCGACGTAAGAGAGATGTAGACTCTACGTCTACGTCTCTCTTACGTCGATAAAATGCATATATAAACTGTTTACTCACCGTCTACGCGACGACAACGCGTCGTCAACGCATTGTTCCCTACGCCGGAAAAACGCTCAGTACAAAGATACTCTTAGTGAAATCACTGCGAAAACCGTGTCTGCTCGTCCAACTAGAGAAATTTCTATAATTAATTTGGACGCAAACATAACATTCATAAGATTTGCAGCCCCATAAAAGCGTGCTTTAAATGAAAATAGACAAATGCGGCTAGCTGCCCTGATCTCTATGGCTTGGTAGTAGGTAATTACTACCAATTCACTCCCAGTGAAATATGTCTGCTTGTTCCAGTAGAGATTTTAGAACTTTAATTTAGACACAAACATAATATTCACAAGATTTGCAGCCTCATAAAAGCGTGCTTTAAATGAAAATAGACAAATGCGGCTAGCAGCTCAGTCTCTATAGTGGATCAATTCCATTTCAGCGCGCCCCTTTTGCTTTCACAGTCAAGTGCATTGCACACATATTGCTGTGGCGTACTCTCTACGCTCTTACGTCGATAAAATGCATAAAATGTTTACATGCGAGAAACGTTTTTATAGCCAATTTTTCGGACTGTATTTTTATTTGAAAACGGAATTAGTTTATCTTTTATTTTTGCAGATAAATGTTTCGTTTGTTTTGTTTATAGTCGTTAAATGTTAATTGAGGTCGTGGTTACGTTGAATAGTTAGTACGTACTCGTATTTGTTTTAGATCTTCGCTTGTTTTCTTTACGTTTTTAAGCGTTAAGGTGCAGATATACGCCAATGACCTTGAGTGGTTAGCTTGCGTGTTTTGTGCTGAGCTTACGCAACGCGTCGTACGTTCACCCAGTATACATAAAACAAAATGTATTATATTACAACACGTATACTAAAAGATAAATAATTAAAATGGTAAAGGATTCATAAAAATACGCTTGCTAGTTTTTGCGTGATTCTCAGTTTTTTATCCGCGTTAGACATAACTTTACCAATTAATTATACTATGTAATATAAATATAATGTAAAATATTCACAGATTAAGTTATTAAAAAAATGCTCTAATTTAACATAGATTTTTTCCAAATAATTAAAACTACGCGTTTAGACGTGATCTTCAGCTTCAAATCATTAAAAGACGGTTATCGTCGCCTTATGGCTTCCGCAGACAGGCGCGACGCGACGGCGCTACCCGACTCCGGTGGAACAATTTCTATGAAACTTTCATTAAAATTGTTCTACCGGAGTCGTGTTCTGCCTTCGCGTCACGCCTGTCTGCGGGAGCCTTTAGTTATTTGTTTTATGCCTGATTTTCCTGTATTATCCTAATTTAATAGGGACCGTTTTCTTAGCAATAGTAGAATATGTTTATTACGTAGGCATTATGGTCTCAATCGTCATACGAACATATTACGGCTATCAGACGTCCAAAATGACCTACGTCAACTCGTCTAACCTTCTAATAACGGTGTTTAGTGCGTTTATTCCGCGCGGGATGGCAGCTTCGCATTTCTACAGGTTTTAATTTTATTTAAAAAAAAATATACATTTTTTCTTAGAATATTGTAAATTTTTATGACGAAATATCAAAATAACTGTTCAAAAATTGCATACATACTTATAAACCTACGATTTATTGAGTGTATTAAGAAAAAAAAATAATTTGATTTAAATGTATTAAAATAATCACGAAAAACTTGTAGAAATCCGACGTTGCCAGCCCGCGCGGAATAAACGCTCTTAAGGCGAAAGCTACAGGTAGCCCGCGAAATTTAAATTGTATTACGTTTTTTGCAATCCGCACGGCAGTATCAGGTTGTATGTTAATCTGAATAAGATTCGCGACCGTAATAAATTTGAATTTATAAAATTTTAACCATTAACATTATTAAAACAACTCCCCAAGTTCATCTTGATATTTAGGATTATATTAGCTTAAGGAGTCGTATCGTTCTATTACGATTTTGTAAAGACATATATGTTACGGTCGCGGATCATACTTTAATCAACATACAACTTAATACTGACGTGCAAATTGTAAAAAACATAAGAAAATTTGAATTTTGTGGGCGTGTGGATTTAGATGTCAGATTGCAGTCGTTCATGTAAAATAGTCTAATTGGGATCAGGGGTTACCTAAGCGAGTGAATATTATTACAATTTGCCAGTTGCAGTTGACTTCATCGTCCTTCAAAGCAAATTGGTCCTTCGTTCCACCGCCGTTCAAGGACATGTTTCTAACCATTCCCTTGACGTAATCCCTTAGCGCACTTCCCTTATGACGCCCGAGGGAAGGACGGGCGCCATTCGGTATTTCTATTTATAGTGAAGGACGTAAGGACCACGTGGCTGATGGGATGCTCGGTTGTCGGGTACTACGAATGTAGCTATGGATTCTGTTACCTAATTAAATTAGCCTATAGCTGTTCATCTTACTCAGATGGTTTCGTGTATATATTAGAATATTTAGACCATGACACATTAAGGCGCAAATAAATGCCAGTGGCCTTGAATGGTAAGCTTGCGTGTTCTGTGCTGAGCTCAAGCATCGCGTCGTACGTACAGCCAGTAATAGAACTCGCCCATCAAGGAGCACTGTCCCAAATTAATTTATTATACATAAAACAAAAGGTAATTTAATAAAATACGTGTACTGAAAGATAAATAAGTAATTAAAAATATTTAAAATTGTGAAGGTTTCATAAAAATACGCTTGATAGTTTTTGCGTGATTCTCAGTTTTTCCGCGTTAGACATAACTTTACAAAATAATTACACTATGATGTAATATAAACATCTAAAATATTCACAGATCAAAATATTAAGAAAATGTTCATACAATAGTTTTTCCAAACCATTAACACTACTCGTTTAGATGTGATCTTCAGTTTAAAATCACTAAAAGTCGGTTATCCTCGCCTTAATACGTGTGAACATGACATTTTTAGTTGCTGACATGCACCGTGTATCCACGACCTATTAGTGGAGGCGTTTATTTGCGCGAGTCAAACAAACAAATAAACTTACTTTCGCATTTAGGATCCTTGAATATGCTGCTTTTAATAATAAAAAAAAAATTCACTCACTGACAGCAGACAACTTTCAGCTTGGGTCTAGAAGCATGAAATTTTGCACAACAGTTCCCTACAGAGGGTAACTGGTAAATTAGTGACAGATACTTTAAAAAAATATCAGCTGTTAACTTCTTCTAAATGTAGGGAACATCTGTTTTTTTTTTCGCGTTTTCAGGTTTAGTCCCACAGTTAAAGTTGTTTGTTATCAAGAGTACAATTATGTGTTTAATTATCGGTCATTAATTACCTGTCAACGTTATACAAACTAAAGTGAGCACTAACAAAGGATTTTTGAATGTTCATGCTCTAAATGGATTAAATAGAGGGTTGAAAGTTTGTATGGAGTTTTGTCATTATTGTCGATGGGAATCCCATTGGTTGGGTGCTCGGCTTGTCATTCTATAAACCAAGGCAAGACCTCCACATAAAGGTAAGCGCCAGGGTAGCCCGCGAAATTCAAATTTTCTTATGTTTTTTTGCAACTTGCAAGTAAAAAAAAAAGTTTGTATGTTGATTAAAGTTCGCGCTACAAAAGTCAATACATTTTCTTTTTCAAGTTAATTGTTTTCGATAATATTCTAGAATGTTGTAGAACATTCTAAGTACTTGTGATGTGGGGGTATATCGGTTTAGTCAGTTTGAAGAAAAATGGACGAGCGACAAGTTCAACACTATACATATACGAGTACTTGTTAGGCCAAAGTGCGCGGGCTGCGGCTGACATTATCAACACTGCATTAGGCGCTGGAAGTAAAAGCCACGCGATGGTGTTCCGATGGTTTAAATCAGGAGACAGGAGCCTTGAAAGTCAGCCACGCACTGCAGTGAATGATGACGATTTACACCGCAAACTGCAGTCGAATCCGGATGCTACCACTCGTGAATTAGCGGAAGCACTTAACTGCAGTCACCACGCCGTGGAAAACCATCTGCATGAGCTTCAAAAAGTTTTGGCTCGGTGGGTACCGCATATCCTTACAGATGACAGTCGTGCAGTCCGTGTCGCTATCTGTCAATCACTATTGCTGCGACCCCGACGTAAAGAGTTTTTTTTCTGATCTGTTTACTGGAGATGAATCATGGATTCATTACGAGAACGATACACGTCGTGCTTTTTGGCTGCCTCCAGAAGAAACGCCATTAACTCAACCGAAGCTGAGTCAAAAGAACCGCTTAAACTATTACACAATGAAACTACAAACGCTGTGTTGTTGTAAAAATATACGATAACGCTCGACCTCATGTCGCATCTGCCGTGCGCCAACAGTTGAAGAGCTTGGGCTGGGAGACGATACCCCACCCACATTATTCCCCAGACCTCGCCTCATTGGACTATCATTTGTTTAGAGCCCTGAAATAAAATTGGCGGGGTAAACAATTTAATGATTTCTCTTATGTAGAGGCGGAATTGAACAACTTTTTCGAAGCACAGCCATCAGAGTTCTGGGCGAAAGGCATCCAAACTTTGCCGGATCGTTGGCAAGAAGTCTTAGATGCTAATGGTGATTACATCATTAACTAAACTTTGTGTATTGTAATAATATTAAAAAATATTATATAATACGTAAACCAAGTGTCTCATTGCTTTTGTGCCAACCTGATATTTACAGAAGTATAATCATTACAATCAGTAATACAACTCGTTAAGTTAGTATAATCTTCAAACGTCAAGATTTCATGAAATAGGTAGTCATTCAATAGGATTACCTGGCCTTAAAAAGTTGTAATGGAAGAAAGAAAGAAACATTTTATTTGGGACACGCACAGAAAATACAAACTGTAAAAAAGGAGCATATATAATTAACAAGATTAACATTAAAACATGAAAAAAATACAAATTGATGATTATAATCTATATTGATGACTTTAATGAGTATAATTCTGTAAATAGATATTTGTTACGGTCGCGAATCATATTTTGATCAACATACAACCTAATTCTGACTTGCAAATTGCAAAAAACGTATGTAAATTTGAATTTCGTGGGCTACCCTGGCGCTTTCGCCTTAAAGACAATACCTAACAATAAAATTTTCAATGCCGTACCCCGTTTGAAATCGGAATGACTGTATTTCATTAATCTTGCTGGATATTGCAACTCGTTGACATTCAATTCATTCATTTGCTATCGATAAGTAGCACTCTATCGGAGCATTGCCGTGATTTCCAATGTTCGCTGTAATTGGCTGCATTCATTTGTGATCAAAGGTCCTTTGATGCTGTATTATCTGATACCTACTTATCAGTATCGCTTTACTGGAGATCAAATGGAAGTAAACGATTCTTTATTTATTTTGGAAAATGTTGAAAATTTAGAAGGTACTTACCTTCTAACGTACTTACTTACAACTTTACTGTTCTTTTAACTAAATAAATGAATGGCAGGTCCATTCGTAACGTTAATAAATGAATTTCGAATATGGGGGTCAATTTTGGGGGGCAAATAAAAAGAAAATGCAAACCGTACCGTGTGACATATCAAATGAAAGGGCTGACTGTGAGGACCTCAAATATATTTTTTATATAATTTTGAAATAAATTGTTTTAAAGTTATTTAAGAACATAGACGAAAATTGTCCGTTCATCCCCTTATCTTCGAAACTTCTGAGCCTAAAATTTTGAAAAAAAAAAATACAGATAATAGTTCTATACCTGTAGATTACAGGAAAATTTATGTCTATGGTTTACAATAACATGGTAAATCTCTCAATATTGTACGTACAAACTTACATTTGCAGTTGGAATGTTCCCAACCCATTTAGATTTCGTTCTGCTTTGATAAAGAAACTTAAGGATTCCGATGTATAGTTATTATAACAGTCTTGTAGTCTTACTCGCATAGATTGTTCATTAGTAAAGTTATATGAAATGTATATGCTGTGGATAACGTTGTGAGTTTCACATTTATATAATATCTTTGTTTATATTACTTGCGCAGATATAATGTGTTACTGTTTGTTTGTCCTAAATAAATAAATAAACCCATACATTGCACATGTTTTTCAACTACAATGTTAGGTTTGTTCTTGGGGTAAATTCATCCCAACTACGGAACCCTTCATTGTGCGTGATCCGATATGGACTTGGCCGGATGACACAATATTTTAACCAAAAAAAAAAAAAAAACACCAACTTCACTTTTTAGTGGGTCAGTTTGTAATTTATCTAAGTTACAATAGCGTAATGTCACCTTTACAAAATAATGTTTTTCCCGATGTAGGGACGGTAATTGTTGAGGAGTTCTCCTAGTAAGAACCAGGAGTACTGGAGCTGATGGTGAAGTCACCATTACTACTACACTACTTCACCGTATGCAGTGTGATGAGCATAAATAGCTTAGCAACCATACTAAAGTACTTAATCGAATCGCACCCGTGAAATACCTATTATTGAGTAGTTCCGATGGCCATCTGTGATCTTTATCATCAAGTCCACTTCACCAATTGGTACTTTCCGCGAGTAAATGCAAGAGTTACTATAAAAATATCCAAATTGCTGTAGGTGTGCCTATAAAATTTGAGGGTTGCCTTCGATTTCCATGGGATCCGCATATCTGTTTCTGACTTGATTTTGATCTTGAAAACGGAACCACTTCGAGAGCAAACCCTTTCAAACAAAAAAATGATTTTTGAAATCGGTCTACAATTGACAGAGAAATCGGTGTAAAATATATATATATATATATATATATATACAAGGTGTAACTTAAATAGCTCACAATCTCTTAAGGGGTCATTGTACTCATCATGATAATAATTTTTAAAACGAAAATTTTCTTTATTCAAGTGACAAGGATGAACTAATTATTAATGATTTAATTTTTAATTTTAAGATATTTTATCCCATGGGAGATGCATTCGAGCCTGCTAGCGATCATTTTCAGGGTATTGTTGGAGCGGCCCGCACTCTGCGCACCAGGGATGCACACCTTATTCGCATCGTTGCGTAAAAGCAATTTATATGTGCGATCGTAAACATTCCCGATGCGCTACAAAAACGGGGCAGGCCCACCAATACCCTGAAAGCGATATTATATTGGACACGAAGGGCTTTGTACGACCGTTGGATATATCTAGCATACATACAGGCTGCACGTGTAAAACGTTGTGCAATAAGCTCGAAACAGAGTAATTTTAACTAAGTGAGCAGCGTGTAAACCTGCGAGCTAGCAACAACTATTATATTATTATAATGAACAACTTTTACTATGGGACCAATCTTGAAATCGCGAAAAAAAATCAGCTGTTCTACAAGTATGTTCGCATAATTCATCAATCGTTCTTTTTTTCATCAATTCGTTTTTTTTTCGCGATTTCGTGTTTGGTCCCATAGTAAAATTTGTTCATAATGATGAGTACAATAACCCCTTAAGAGGTTGTGCGTTATTTAAGTTACACCTTGTATACGCGTTGGATTGAGAATCTCGACCATTTTTTGAAAGTCGGTTAAAAATGCATTCGTAGTATCTGTCTATCACAGTTGATTTCAATGAAACGACCTCCGTTTAGCACAGTTAAGAGATAGTGCTCAATATTAGGTAAATACGACTTGAATAGGTATAGGTAGGTACATACATAATGAATTATTTTCAGAATATTTTGAGGTTTTCTCAGAATCAGAATCAGTCTTTATTTATAAACGTAGTTACACAGTGTCTGAGATGATAACACGAATTTTTACATAAGTTCATTGGGCGTACAAATATTAATATGTATCAATTACAAAACAAATTAATTAATTACTATATTATAACAATAAATGATTCTTTAAATTATAAAAGGACTCGACTATCACACTAGGTATTTAGTTATATAGGTTTGGAAAATACAACGTTTATTTTCAAAAGCAAAATGAAAGTTTAATAAAAACACGTGGAATGTACTTACTAACGTACAAAATATAAAGTTGCATTTAGCAATAAATTAAACTTGCGCAAAATAAAATTATTGAATATAGGCTTATAACCATTTCATATCGTTCTATATCCCGAATTATTTTGTACGAAATTAAAAAAAAAAGACTCAATATTTAACCATTTTCACGCACCGTGAGATACAGAAATTACTCGTTTGAATATCGCTTATTGGAACGAAAACAGAAAGGAGAATGTACTATGTAATATGGAATGGAAGCTATTTGAATACACAACATTTTTATACATAGCAATTTTATACAATAATTTGAGGCTCTATTCGAAACTTTTACCTTACTGATGACAATCCGATTGACATAAAGATGTACAGACGCCAGCAGGTCAAGCTACCCGAAACTGTCAAATTTTCCCAGTGAACCTTGAACCTAATGCTTTAGCGATAAAGTTGAAAATCTATTAAAGAAATTTGACAGATTGTAGTAGGTTGATGTGCTGGCGTCTGTACCTAGTTAGTGGTGCCGATTTTGTTGTGCACAAACTAAACTTAATTTAGTCTATTTCTAACTTTTTATCTCTACTAAAACAAGAAAGAGACGGGCGTAAATTAGAGCTGTCGAATTTAGTTGAACTAATGTTTCTATACAACAAGTAAAACCATGTCGTCTAAAAAAAAAATATTAAAAAAATTAAATGGACTTCAAAAAGAAACTAACTCAAAATTATGAAATAACTTTAATTTCGCAAGTCGGTGAAGGGATCTGTATTTTAGATTTTTGCCACCGACTTCTGAAATTAAAGTTATTTCATAATTTTGAGTTAATTTCTTTTTGAAGTCGATTTAATTTTTTAAAATTATTTTTAGTTTATTTAGTAATTTTTAGTTTTTGGTAAAAACTGGTATATTAAGTAATTAATAGTTTTGTTATAAATATTGCACTAGAATTTGATCAAGGTTTTGAGATGTTTTCCCTTTGACACCACACCCGTAGCTAAATGAGATGATGAGATGTAAATGGTCACGATTTGATTAATAGTTTCGGAGAAAAGCGTGGACAATCATACATACATACAAACATATAAACATACATACATCTATAAAATTTTGTATATTTGTTTGGAAGCCCTAATAGATTATCATATGTGAATATATTGCAGTTCCAATGTGGCATAGGGGTTTAGTACGAGTAGGTAGAGAATGAGACTCAAGTGTCACTTAAAACAGAGTTTAATTATAGGTTAAGCCACAAGTTACAGAAGAGGGTCGTAGATTCTAGTTGTAAGGTTTTCGCTGTGGTGTTATAAAAAGTGGAAGGGTACTGCCCTGGGTGGACCGCCTAGCTGGCGCTGCGGTGGCTCGGCGTATTCGGCCTTAGTCGCCGGTTAGAGGGCCGCGACTGGCGCGTAGTTGCCGGGTAGAGAGCCGCGTCTGGCGCGTAGGGTGCCAGGTAGAGGGCCGCTTCTGGCGCGTAGTTGCCGGGTAGAGAGCCGCGTCTGGCGCGTAGGGTGCCAGGTAGAGGGCCGCTTCTGGCGCGTAGTTGCCGGGTAGAGAGCCGCGTCTGGCGCGTAGGGTGCCGGCCTGGTAGAGAGCCGCTTCTGGCGCGTAGTTGCCGGGTAGAGAGCCGCGTCTGGCGCGTAGGGTGCCGTAGAGGTTATGGCCGGTAGTCTAGCCAAAGGTGTGGTCTAGCCGGAGCGGTGATTGTATCCGTAGTAGCGAAGTATCCGAAGCTGTGAACCCTGGAACCACGCAAGGGTGCGTCCGTGAGCAGATCCGGTAAGCCTCTGTGATGTGCGTAGTTTCCTAACCAGACGAGTCCGTAGCCCCAAGACAAGGAAATGGGTCATTGGAGAGGAAAATCAACATCACAGTGGTTACAAAACACAGTTACAGTAATATACAGATTCTCCTAAGGACACTATGAGTACTTACCCAATTTCGGGGAGCTGTACAGGCTTCAGTGGTTTTGGCGGAAAAAGGCGTGAGTCCCCCCGTCCAATCTTATTATAGCCTCTGAGTTTCTAGCAAGTACTATAGGGAGGTGAAAGTAGTAATCTTACAGATTAAATATAAAAATCCTACAGATAATTAATATCTAGCTTTAGTTGAATAATTTAGTGTACATTGATATGCTACACCAATAATATTACATATATACGTGTCGAAATACCTATAGAAATGACTTACCTATAGAAATCTGCAATGAATTAAATGCGAAGAATTGTTCTAAGGTATTAAAAAGATACTTTCTAGATTGCAGTGCAATGTAGGGAATAATACTCGTATGTAGGTACCTAGTTGTTTATTACCTAAGTTAATAACTAAGTATGTATTGGCACCGAGTTGCCGTGTCTGGCCATACCGCTGTTAAACCCGCGATGGTTTGTGCGGTATGTTTTGAAGGCTTAAAAAATGCATGTACACTGACTTTTATGAATAACAAACAATAAATAAAAAAAAATTGAGAACATCTGCTTTTTTTTTTAAGTCGGTTAAAAACACGTTAAAGCACAAGGCGTAAACTAGTTTGACAAATTTAACTTAGTTCATAGGTATAGCCGTCATTTTCTAGCGCTTCCTTTTAGTAAAAGATAGCGATTCTCTAATTTTAGTTTAGTTATTGAACAAGAGAATCGACACCATTGTGAATAAATGTGATGATCAATGCTTACACCTACTCCATTCTATTCTATTATTCTCTATGGCAATTACAGTCTGGTCCAAAAGTACGTGATGAAAATACCGACACACCCGAAGCTTGTGATACATGACGCAATCGTGACCATGATCTGTATGATCAATTGCTTTCTGTACTATTTGTAGATAGTTTGTGCTTTACTAAGTAATAGTAGGTAGTACTTATAAGTAAACACATCGCGTTAGTGAGCCATCTGCAGGGTCAAATTAAATTAGCTAGCGAAACTGCAGACGTTATGGATATCGATATCGAAACAAGATCAAACAAACAATTTTGACGAGTTCTTTTTTTGGATCATCAACCACAGTTAATATAGTCGCTTGAAATATCAATTTCAAAAACCAGTTTTTTTTTGTTGTAAACTTCACAGAAGTGATGAGTATAGTATATCTTACGCGAAAGCGTCAAGGTAGCCCGCGAAATTCAAATTTTCTTAAGTTTTTTGCAATTTACAAGTCGATATTAGATTGTACGAAATCTTGACATTTCAGGATTATACTTACTTAAGTTGTATTAGTGATTCTAATGATTATAATTTTGTAAATACATGTTATTTACGGCCGCAAATCATACTTTATTTAACATACAACTTAATAGTGACTTGCAAATAGTAAAAAAAAAACGTAAGAAAATTTGAATTTTGCGGGCTACCCTGACGTTTCCCCCTTAACACAATAAAACAAAAAAAAAAAACAAGTTTTCTCAACTCATACTTCAAGTAAGAACACCACCAGCGCACAGTGTGTTTTACTTATACCACAAAAAGTGTCATCCTCTTTTTATTGAATTCTACTCGGCTTTTCACTACAAATGCGCGAATAGAACACCCATGTGTCAATTTCGAATACTTGATATAAAAAAAAAAATCTGCGACCTTAGTGGCAAAATGACAGAAATTAATTCGTACAAAAAAAAAAAAAAAACTACACAGTTGAATGTTGATGTTTCGCAGGTAGTATATGAAGCAATTCTAGGCACATGTTATTCAGTTTTTAATTAAATCAATAATGATAATAACATTAACAAAACAATGTTTTATAGAATGACATATTTACTTTTTTATAGTTTTTCTATGCCGAAGTAGAATCTCAGTCTAGGACTAAAAGATTCCATTAGCTATTATTTATCCACCCACAAAAATACTAGCATAATATCGACATTCAATTGTGTATAGTGTTTAGGTTTTCGTACCTCAAAAGGAAAAAAACGGAACCCCTATAGGATCACTCGTGTCTGTCTGTCTGTCCGTCTCTCCCAGCCAATTTTCTCCGAATCTAATAGACCGGTTAAGTTGAAATTTGGTACACATATAAATTTCTGTGACCCAAACACGGACGTGTAACGTAGGTAAATAAATTAATTTTGGATATGGGGGTCACTTTTGGGGGGCAAATAAGAAAATTTAAAACTCATTTTGCAGACCGTACCGTATGATATATCAACCACCAGACGCACTGCCAGTTACCATGCCTACCTGGTTGATATTCCACCAATTCGCACTAAGCGTTTCTAAATGTCTTTTATAATGCGCACAACAAAAGAGTGGAACTCACTACCTACGTCTGTGTTTCCGAGCACATACAACCCTAATCACTTCAAAGTGAGAGTGAACAGGCTTCTTCTGGGTATGCTCACTCCATCGTCGACTTTGTCTCTGTCACCTCTGACCTAGACTAGAGTCAAGAGCAAACCCATCTCAAATAATAAAAAAAAATAAAATTAAAAAAAATGAAAGGGCTTACTGTAAGGGTATCAAATACTTATTACTTACTAATATTTCTTTTTTTAATAATTATAAAATAAATTGTTTTAAAGTTATTTAAGAAAATAGACGAAAATGACCATTACTCCCTTATCTCCGAAACTACTGAGCCTTAAATTAAAAAAAAATACAGAACATAGTTCTATACATATAGATTACAGGAATACCATTACTATCCAAAAACAAAACAACAAAGTGGCTGAAAGGGATACTCGTATCCCTGTTAACCCCAAAACTGCAAGTCGCTTGGAAGGTTTTAAAGGTAAGCTCATTAATAAATTACCAGTTTTGGCTAATCATGCTGATCTTAATAAATTTAATAATGTACGTATATGATGATTTTTTTTTAATACGATTATCTCCAACCTCACACACTCATAAGTTAACCTCATCACGAAAATGATATCAATCCTTATTGACTTACACGCTTGCGTCACGACACGTCAACAGAATAGACGCCGATTACTTTGATCCGAGTGACTCCATTGAAAAGTCACGACGTGGCTCAAATGACAAATTACGGGATACCCTCCGGCCTTCAGTGGCTTCGGTTTACGATTGATAGACATAACTGGTCCTTTTGGTATAGTGTGAGAAGGTGCAGAAGGCTAACGCATTCAAGGACACCGAGCGAGACACAATAGAAGTTCTATTGTTATGACTGCTATGGCTATGCTAATGCTATAGTTTCCTTGAAAGCTTTAAATAGTAATTCAAGTAGGTGAGGTGTATTTTTACCCGACTGATCCAGAAAGAGGGTAATGTTTTTCGCGCGCATGTTGTATTATGTCCGTTCCATTGTAACCTCCTGTAGCCTAAACGGCTTGATGGATTTTAATATTATGAGGAGTTAGATTCGTCTTAATTGTGGGAGGACATCAGCTATATAATATTTATATATTGTATATGCAAATATAAAACAAATGGAGGGGAAGGCTTTTGTAATAATAAATTACAACAATATTGGTATCAAATCAATCTGCCTAGCCTTTTCCCAACTATGTTGGGGTCGGTTTCCAGTCAAACCGGATGCAGCTCAATACCAGTATTTTACACGGAGCGACTGCCTATCTGATCTCCACAACCCAGTTACTGGGTAATACGATACCCCTTGGTAAGACTGGTTGTCAGACTTAATTTGGGCTTCTGACGACCCATAACAACTATCAAAGATCCACGAATGACAGTCGGGACCAACGGCTTAACGTGCTTTCCGAGGCATGGAGGAGTCTCGGTATGAAAAGATGGTCACCCATCCACGGACCAACCCCGGCAAGCGTAGCTTAACCTGATGGATCGACCCGTGCGGCTGTTATTACTTAGCCACAAGCTTAGAAATATTGGTATCAAATAATAGCTAGTAATGCGTCAATTACAAATGTATATAATATATACATTTATATTTATAATACTACAAAGCTTGAAATAAAACAAATTATTGAAAGAAAAAAAAAAGAAAAATTCCGACTGCAAAAACATGACTGAAAGGAGAAAAACAAGCATTATAAATTTATAATCTATAGAATTATGGTACTGCAGGTGGGACAAACAAAAGTTGCACCGTATTTCAAGTCATTCATTGGTTTGTCTCCGCCTGAAATATCAAAATTCTGTAGACTATAATGCTTGTATTTCTCTTTTCAGTTATGTGTTTTTGCTGTCCAGTTTTTTGTTCTTTTTTTAATTCTTAGATGGTTTGTTTGGTAAACAAACATACTATATACTCGTAGGTACGAATTTGACGAGTTTTTGCATCAATCGCACACTTTGACTTACTCGTAGGTGTGAACGTTTAACCTTTCTGAAAAAAATACTATTCAAATTAACTACATAAAAAGCGGAATAAATAATCTAAAGAACTTTCGGTTACCTATAGGTAGGTACTTAGATTTTTTTCAAAAACGAATTGTGTTCAGTCGCTTACAGATAGTGCAATCCACGAAGACGCGCCCCACTATTTTTCCTATCTGGCTCGCACTCGCACTCGCTTGCACTCGACCTTTCACTGTTAGCGTTTAGGAAGAAGAGTGGAGCGTGTTTTCGTGGAATGAACTATCTATATTCCATGAATAGAGCGTCATCATCATCAGCCAGTAGCAGTGGTGGCCCAGTAATGGCCGCGACTTACAAGTTGTAGGTCGCAGGTTCGAACCCAGGCAGGCGCTTTACTTTGTGTAAATTATTTCATCACCACTGCTCTCAAAAAGGTGAAGGAAAACATCGTGAGGAAACCGGCATGTCCTAGACCAATAAAATTCGAAGATATGTGTCATCTACCAACTTGCGCTGGGTATGCGTGGTGGATTACCACCCGTTCTTTCTCACAAAGAGGAGGCCTATATTATCCCAGCAATGGGTACATTATAGGCTGATTGCATAATCAGCTTTAGCTATCATTAGCGTACAGTAGACCACGGAACGCAGGTTTCTCCGAAGCCGAGCGTTGAAGATCCAACAGAGTGGATAACAGGGCGTCGAAAAAACACATTGTTTGTTGGATTCTCAAATCTTGGCGCTAGGCAGAGCGTTGAAAATCCAGAATGAATTTCCCTAAATATTGTACCTACAATCGACGACAATCTTGATAACGTGGCTATAAATGAATAGGAGTAGCAGCGGATCGAACCAAATGGCGGGTTTGATCAAAGTTTTACAGGGTGTTAGGGACTACCCACCGCAGACTAACAGGGTGCATTAAGCTCCTTATTTTGAAACATATCCCACCGGATTTCTCAGGATTACTTTTTTGTCGTTTTTAGGGTTCCGTACTGCAAAAGAAAAAAATGGAACCCTTATAGGATCACTCATGTGTCTGTCTGTCTGTCAGTCCGTCTATCACAGCCAATTTGCTCCGAATCTAATGGACCAATTAAGTTGAAATTTGGTACACTTATGTATGTCTGTGACCCAAATACGGACGTGTAATGTAAATTAATGATTTTTGAATATGGGGGTCCATTTTGGGGGGCAAATAAGAAAATACAATAAAAAAAGTTTGGCAAACTGTACCGTGCGATATATCAAATGAAAGGTCTTACTCTCAGGGTCTTAAATATACAAGGTGTACCTGGAAGTATGGATCAAATCGAATAGGAGTGTAGGCAAGGTCTTTTCCAAACTTTTATATTCTGAGAATGTTGGTACAATTTTTTACGGTTCAAAAGTTATGACTAATTTTTGTTTTTTTTCTATCACTTCGAATAATGCTCAATGAAAAAAATCATAAAAAAAAAACTATTAGGACTATCATTATTTTTTTTTCAAAACTTTCTTTGATAATACTTATACGCATCTAGAAGACATGTGTTCAATAATAAAAAAAAAACAGTTAGGTACTGCAAAGTCTTCGGTCTGGCAGAAGTTTTACTCAATTTTCGAGCGATTTTTATGGGAAAAAGTTACACTAGCGAAAGTTGACCACGTATTACTAAAACTGGTCCAAGTCATAGAGAGTCTTTGGAGGTATGAATCACTGGAATATTCTTAATAGCTTAAAAGTTAGAGATTTTTATTGACAAGGAGGTCGTATTTTTACAATTTTCTATGTTTCAAATTTCCTAGGCATTTGTTACCTATCTGAACACTACTGTTTGATGTGGTTTAGGTTTAAATAATAAATAAAAATAATTTCGGTAAACTTTTTGTTATCTCATGAGTCATGTTATTTGCCCTAGCTACAACGCGGAAAAACCGTGCACCTGCTGACAATGACGTCATATCGGTGCTCTGGTACAATATGTATGGCGACGGGGCGAGCGCGGCGAGGTGAAAGAGGAAGTGCGAGGGGCATTGCATTCCAACGAGATGCTAGGAATGTGCGGGGGAAGGGAAACAAAAGAACCAGCGCCTGCGCACGTTCGCACTCAGGTAGATGTTTTAGTAACTCGCTACCAGCTTGTGACTGCGCACGTACTTAATTCGGTGTTCATCAATAATTATTCTTTAACGTTATTTGGACTGTGTAACTTGGAGTTAGTTTTTGCCTATGATTTGGACACTGTTTAACTTGAGTATGGCTACGTACAACAGCCATGAATATGCAGATATGCATTTCATTTACGGATTTTGTGATGGAAATGCACGCCAAGCTGCAAGAGTGTATCGAGAGCGATATCCTTATCGGGACCGCTATCCGGATTACCGAGTATTCCAACGTGTACACTCCGCTTACGCAGCTGGTAGAAATCCGGGAGCTAGGGAAGGTCGACGTAGCGTTCCAAACCTTGGAGTCGAAGATGTGGTGCTTCAGATGCTACGTGAGAATCCAATGACAAGTATTCGTCGTATGTCAAGAATGTCAGGGATTCCGAGATCTGTGGTACATCGTACTGTGTGACGACACGTAATTCATCCCTTTCACGTTCAACGTGTGCAAGCCCTTTTACCGGTGATCATGGCCCGAGAAGGGCTTTTTGTAGGGAAAGTTACGTCGCCATCGTGAAGATTCTCAATTTTTAAAGAAAATTTTATGGAGCGATGAAACAAGTTTCCGAAGGGTGGGGATATTTAACATGCATAATCTGCATTTTTATGCGCGCATTAACCCACACATTGTACGAAGTGACCATTTCCAGCATCAGTTCGGAGTAAACATGTGGGCTGGAATAGTAGAAGGACAGCTAGCTAGTTATCTGCTAGACTCGATGGCCCCTTATACTTGAGATTTCTACAGAATGACCGAAATGGTTTACTTGGGGAAGTATCATTTGAAACCCGTCGAGATATGTGGTTGCAGCAGGACGGCGCTCCCCCACATTACGCAAGAGTCGTAAGAGACCATCTAGACTTGAGGGGGGCACATTCGATGGCCAGCACGTTCCCCTGACCCGAACCCCATAGATTTCTTTCTATGGGGTTATTACAAAGAGATGGTGTATGAGACAGAGAGCGGAACTGAGGAACAACTCCGTCAGAAAATCACATCTGCAACCTTATACATAAAAAATAATTCCCGTGCATTTAGACGAATAATACCAAATTTCATTCGGCGATGCCAGTTGTGTTGTGTAAGAGGAAGGAATTTTGAACATCTATTGTAATTTCAATTTAATAATACATTTACATATTAATTTCATTGTTTTATTTTATTTTGCCACGTAGTTAGAAAATTTTAAAAATACGACCTCCTTGTTAATAAAATTCTCTAACTTTTAAACTATTAGGAATATGCCATATTCATAATAGTTTAAAAGTTAGATTCATACCTCCAAAGGATCTCTATGACTTGGACCAGTTTTTGTAATACGTGGTCAACTTTCGCTAGTGTAACTTTTTCCCATGAAATTCGCTCGAAAATTGAGTAAAATTTTTTGCCAGAACGAAGCCTTTGCTGTAAATATTTTTTCTTATTGAACGTATGTTTTCTAGCTGTGTAAAAGTATTACCACAGGAAAGGCCTACTTTTCAGTTCTGAAAAAAAAGTAATTGATAGCTTTGCTAGTTTTTTTTTATGATTTTTTTCATTGAGCACTATGTGAAGTGATTGAAATTTGTAGTTGGAATGTATGGGAGACCATGTTTTTCAACTACAATGTTAAGTTTGTTCTTGGGATAAATTCATCCCAACTACCGAACCCTTCATTGTGCGTGGTCCGACACGTACTTGACCGGTTTTTTCAGTTACTATTCCTATAGTTCAATGTAAAATTAAATTCTCTGTACGCAGCACTCCATTTATGTAAATAAAACAACTAAAATAAAAAAAATCAGCAATTGATGTTGAAATACTCTAACGAACGACGCGTGAAATCAGCTGGTCACTTTCTGCCTAGCTACAGAGTTCATCGAAATCACCGCATGTCTATTACTTACCCCTCCCAACCAGTAACAGGCGCTTCGATTTGTGCACAAAAACACAAACAAATCAGGTTTATTGGATTCCCATAACGTTCCTGAAATAATTTCATGTACCGGTCATCTTAGTATGATATACTGAATTCACACTATCAGTCTGCGGAGGGCTGTCCCTTACACTCTGTATAAGTTCGATCAAACCCGCCATTTGGTTCGATCCGCTGCTACTCCCATTCATTTAGCTACGTCACCAAGGTTGTCGTCGACTGTAGGTACAACCAGGGAAATTCGTTCCGGATTTTCAACGCTCTGCTTAGCGCCAAGAGTTGAGAATCCAACAGTGTCTATTTTCGACGCCCTGGTATGCACTCTGCTGGATTCTCAACGCTCGGCTTAACACCGAGAGTTCAAAATCCAGTGCGCGATAAAATCTCGCCACGATAGTTTTGCGTCCGTGCGTACGTGGGCTAACTTTTGTCTTCCAAAGTGTCCCTTTTGTATCTTCCTATTGTGTGTAAGTGATTTCAGGCCCCAGCCGTAAACAGGCCGGTGATAAAAATTGTATAATAAATGTATTGTACGGGCTGACGATGCCGATGTAAAGAGTATGGCTTCCTTTATTTTGAAGTTGTAAAACCTTGCCCAAAGGGCTATGTAATTTTAAGGGCCTGTCGTTCTGAGTGACAATAACCTGTTACGCTCTTGGTTTTTGAGAGACAGAGGGGCTAGAGGTACTGTTGAAATCAGAATTGGTCCAGTTTTTAACCAAGTTCAAAAAAGGAGAAGGTTATAATGTTCGTTTGTTGTAATTTTGAACATTATTTTTAATTTTTATTTGGTAGAGGAATTCGGCGCGGTGGTGCCATATAAATTTTATTAACTTTGCTTAGTTTTTGAGTTAGCTTCGATAATACGTATTTAATCTACTTTGTGTTCTTGATGATGTTATAATACTTCCTGTCACTGTTGTTTACATAGCAGTTAGTAGTAAACGTATTAGTGTGGGGTAGGTGACAAATTAAAAACTTTTTACAAGAAAAAAAAAATATATATATAACCGACTTCCAAAGAAAAGCATTACTAAGTGAAAAATAACTTTAATTTCAGAAGTCGGTGGCAAAAAACGAAAATACAAAACCTAAAGACTAAACAATGGATACTGACATTCGAAATTAAAGTTATTTTTCACTTTGTAGTGTTTTTTTGGAAGTCGGTTGTTTCTTTTTTGTAAAAAAGGTTTTTTTTTTTGTAAGTACAAAGGTATTTCAGTTGTTTTAGTATAGTAAATATAATTACAATTTATTGTATTATAGTTGTGATAGTTACGATGTTATCGGTTGTTGTTTTTTTTGTATAAAAGTTTTATTTTTTACTTCTTAGTTGTGGTACCAACTTACCCCACAGAAATTCGAATACCAATACCTGCAAAAGAAATTAGAACATCATCTACATAAAACGTGGAAAAAATACGTATTATTGAAGCTAACTCAAAAACTACGCAAAGTTAAACAAATTTATTTGTTCAGGAGACTAACTTCTATTTTAAGAATGTTTCAAATCGGACTACTCTGGCAAAAGTTATGCGTGGTCATACATTAAAAAATAAAAACCGGCCAAGAGCGTGTCGGGCCACGCTCAGTGTAGGGTTCCGTAGTATCCCGTCCGTCACAATAAGTGTTCCCACTTATGAGTTTAAAGGCACGGAAAATCTTAACATCGACTTTTAAAAAAAGACGTCATTACGCAACGCCATCTATCGAACCATTTATGAACTGGTTTTTACCTTAACATTTTGATGGCGTTAAAAAAATGAATTTTAGTTTTGTTCTAAATTGCCTTAGCATGTTCCTGATAGAAGTTTTATGTAGTTATAAGATACCGCCAATGCCAAGGAGAGATCAACCGAACAATTCGATAATACCCGACCCAATGTAATAAGTACCTACATTGCCATCTCTCGGGGAATTGGGTTACTAATTAATACATAGACGTGCAAGAAGTTTTCGGTGGTAATTTTGGATTGCGAGAACCGACTATTATTCTTTTTTTGTTTGAAAAAAGATACGTTCAGGATAATAAAATATGTAAACGAAGTTAAAAAAAATGTTTGCATATACGATTATACTACAAACTTAGTCCAGAAATTATTTTGTACAACTTTTTGTCTTTTTTGTACAAAAACTGTTGTTTCCATCAAGTTCAAAATGATTTTCCTAGAAAGTCCTTATAAAGTTCTACTTTTCAGATTTTTTCATATTTTCTAAACTTATGGTTCAAAAGTTAGAGGGGGGACACAATTGTTTTTTAATTTTGGAGCGATTATTTCCGAAATTATTGACATTATCAAAAAATTATTTTAGTAAACCCCTATTCATTTTTAAATACCTTTTCAACAATATATCACACGTTAGGGTTGAAACTAAAAAAAAAAATCACTTCCCACTTTACATATAGGGGGGCTACCTTAATAAAACATTTTTTTCCAATTTTTATTTTACCACTTTGTCGGCGTGATTGATATACATATTGGTGCCAAATTTCAGCTTTCTAGTGCTAACGGTCACAGAGATTAAGCGAGGACGGACAGACGGACGGACAGACAGACATGGCGAAACTATAAGAGTTCCTAGTTGACTACGGAACCCTAAAAAATACGTGTCGACTTGAAAAGCTCCTTCTGTTTTCGTCGGTTTAAAATAATCATGAACTATCTGCGTTCAGCAATCGACGTTTTACAATTCTCCATGTTTCGGGCAATTGGAGTTGTTAATGGCCGCTCGGAGACTATTATAACCTCTGACTGACAGTAATGGCTGCTAAACTGTGTGTTATAACGAGAGGTCGGATAATCAGATGCACATTACCTAAAGTTGAGGTGTTGGCTAATATGGAATGAGTTTTTGTATCGAAAAAATCCCAGAATTCCGGGATCTACCAATTTAGAGTTCTGATTATAGAATTGAATGTGTGTTATTTTGGTGCATTACGCAACACGTAAATTGTTTGCCTTAGGCCAGCTAGCTAGATATGGATCAGAATGTAGGGCCACAAAAAGAATGAATGAAAGGCAATTGTATGCAGCTGACATGAGAATGCTAAGACGGATGTGTGGTGTTACGCGAATGGATAGAATAAGAAATGAGTATGTAAGAGGAAGTCGGAAAGTGACACCGGTGACTGAAAAGTTGTGTGGAAATCGGTTGTCATGGTATGGGCATATGATGCGGAGGAATGAGGAAAATGTCATCAGGAAAGTGTTGTGTATGAACGTCGAGGGCTATACGAGTAAGGGAAGACCAAAGAAACGATGGATGGACTGTGTGAAAAACGATATGGCCAGAAAGGGAGGGACTACCGAGATGACGACTAATAGAGAAGTATGGAAGAAAAAGACATATTGCGCCAGCCCCAAATAAATTGGGACAAGGGCAGGAGAATGATGAGGTCAGCTAGCACACGCCAAACATATACAAAAAAAAAAAAATCGAAAACTATTCTCAAGCAGAAATAAAAATACAAAACTAAAAACGTAAATAGAACTTTAAACCTAAATAAAAGCCGTATACACGTATACCGTCTTAGTTTCGTGTGCTTTCTCAAGATTATTTTTGGGTTTCATTGCTATTAGATACCTAACCGATACTCGTCTGTGAAGTATCGCCAATTAATTGTAAAAAGTCCTTTAAACACAAAACACAACACCTCATAAAACCAATGCCTTGGGAGATTTTTGATGAATTTAATTAAATGATATGTAATATTTTGCCCTTGTATAAAGGCAGTGTTACCAACTTTACAAAATTATAGCCTTAAGCACGTGGAAAGTCAACAATTGACTTATCTTTGGTTTCCAACTCCAACATGTAATTAATTCCAAAGCGTGTGGGCGATGTTTCGAGGCGAAGAGACATGTGCGGGTGAACTTTACGCCCACATCCTCAGGTTATAGGCATCAGGCCTTGCCCAGTATTAGCACAGTCGATCTATATTAACTCCTGATAGTCTATTTACGGGAAGGTTCTCACAGATCTGTCCTACGAGGTGAAGGGGGCGTGCAATGATGTACTAAATTGCAGGGAACTACCCTGCATTAGATATTATTTCATAAATTATCGCCTGCGTTTTGACAGTCCATGTGTAACGTTGGGAGGGAAGAAAGCCTTATGTCAAACTAGCAGCACCCCGCGGTTTCAACCGCGTAAGTCTCGAACCCGTAGGATTATGGGAATAATTCTATGTGATAATTCAGATTATAAACTATCTGTGTGTCAAATTTCATCAAAATCCGTTCAGTAGTTTTTGAGTGAAAGAGTCACAAACGTCCATCCATCCTCTTGAACTTTCGCATTTATAATATTAGTAAGAACGATAGTAGGATATTATTTAGTTGATTTTCGTGTCAAATTTATAGGCGATGAAGCATTATAAAAAGTATTAAGGGCGTATTTCACCAATGAAACTCTCTAGAGCTGTCAGTGTCAATATACTGACAGCTCTTGAACTCGATTTAGATGTGGGTAAACATACACTGTGGTTGTTCTATCTCAAGTTCACTTCAAGCCATTCAAGTGACCGTACACCATTTTAACTTTTAAAATGGTGTACGGTCACTTGTCACTTTTAATTAAAAGTGAAAAACCGCAGATTCTCGTTCGTGTTTATAGAATAACGTGCTACTTTGTTAAAGATAATCTAGCCATCATTATGAAATCTGTAATGTAAGACTATTAAACGATATCAGTTTCCGCTTTCTTGTTGCGATACTTGGTGCTAACAGCAGGATGTTAAAGTTTCCATCGTTTAGTTGATACTTTGGGTAAATAAAGCTTTGTAGAAAGCCATTTAACTTCTTTATCAAGTGACATATACAGGGTTACAGGTTAAGTCGACCTAAACCCTTTAAGAGGTGGTAGTTTCCATCATTCCTGACTGATTTGACTATGGAACCCCATACCCCAAACTTAACCGTACTCAAGTTATGGGACTTTGAAGTTTTTTTTTATAAAAATCCAGATTTTTTGTCTTTTGTCCCCTTTTTTTGTGTTTTTTACCTCTAATGTTTTGGTTTTTGTATTTTTTGTGTAGCAGATTAGTTGCTTCATTATTTTAAATACAAAAACTGCAAGTAACTGTACCAACTGAGTCATATTAGACAATTGATTGTTAAAAAAAGAAATAAATTTGTGGAAAGTTTTTTATTCTTTGTAAGATATTTTAAAAAAAGTCTATGACTGTTATTCTGCAGATGTGCTTAAAAATATCTACGGTTCTTCAGCTTCCCGATAAGGTATAATTTGCTACGGTGCTATCAGGATTCTCGGAAAAATCATCGATGAAAGACTCCCAGGTAATAGCAAAAATAACGGAATTTCGTAAAGTTGCTCGCAGCGCCTATTGTCCTGCATTCTGAGGTCCTGCAATGGGTAGCGCGTCGCGTGCGAGCGGGATATTATACAATGTAAACGGGTGCAAGAGAGAAAAGTGATTTCAAACGCCATTTTGTTGTTATTGTGTTTGGTTAGTCTGCTTACGCGATTCGTCCGTGGTAGATGCGATACTTGGTGCTCTTTGTTTTTTACTCGACTTGGCTTGTTTTTCTGGACTGTTTCCTCCTATTCGTGACTGTGCTTGTTAACTGGACCTTGATTTGTGCTTCTGATTTGGAACTGTTGAAGATGGCGACCTTTACGAACGAAGAATATGCAGATATTTTGATTTGTTATGGGTATTGCAACTGTGTATCCTTACAAGCTCGTCAAGAATACATAGCACGTTTTCCTGGCCGCCGAATTCCGGATATTAGCGTCTTCGACGGAGTTTACCGACGAATTAGAGAGACTGGCTCTGTCTCGAGGCGACGAACAGACTTGGGTAGACCACGTATTAATGATGATGATGAAGAGGAAGATAATGAGATTGTTCGACGATTTCGACTGGATCCGACTACGTCAACCAACGTTGTTGCCCGAGAACTTGGAATCTCACAATGGAAAGTGTGGTTTACCGTGCATACTGCCGGTCTATACCCGTACCACTACACGCCGGTGCATGTTATCGAAGAAGGAGATCCTGTGAGGAGGCTGGATTTCTGCAGGTTTATGTTGAATGCAGATTTGGAAGATCCTTCGTTTTTTCGAAGAATCTTGTGGACTGACGAGTCCAAATTTGATCAAGATGGGATAACCAATTACCATAACGCCCATCATTGGGCTCCGAAAGCAGGAAGAAATCCTAATAAGAAAAGAGTAAAGGGGTCACAGAGACGTTTCAGCCTTAACGTATGGATGGGAATAATTTCAAACCATCTGATTGGGCCTTACTTTCTACCTCCAAATTTGAATGGAGAGACCTATGAAAATTTTTTGCGACAAGATTTACCCGATTTACTCGACGACATACAATTAAGCCTTATTCGAGACATGTGGTTTCAGCACGACGGGTGCCCCGCGCACTTTAGAAGGAGTGTCAGAGAGTGGCTGGACACTAATTATCCAAATAAGTGGATCGGGAGAGGTGGACCTACACCGTGGCCAGCTAGAAGTCCAGACTTGACACCCATGGATTTTTATGTGTGGGGGCACATGAAAAGTTTGGTTTACAATGAACCTAACCCAATAACATCTGTTGATATTTTGAGGCAGAAAATTATTGATGCTGCTAACGAAATAAGAAGAGGACTATCAACTGGGGTAGTGAAAAGTGGCTTAAGACACAGAATGCGCGTATGTGTGCGAAATAGGGGCGGACATGTGGAACATGTACTGTAAAAGGAATAATAAACTTCAATTGTTACCTATTTGGATTGTTTTATTTTGTTTTCTGACTAAAGTTAAATTTGATGCTTAAGTATCGTTATTTTTTACTACTACCTGGTAGCATATGATCAATGTTTTTGTTAAAAAAATCCAATAATACCCTGTTGTATTATACCTTATCGGAAAGCTGAAGAACCGTAGATATTTTTAAGAATATCTGCAGCATAACTGTCATGGCCTTTTTGTACAATATCTTGCAAAGAAAAAAAAACTTTTCACAAATTTATTTCTTTTTTTAACAATTAGTCGTCTAATACGACTCATTTGGTACAGTTACTTGCAGTTTTTGTGTTTAAAATTATGGATCAACTAATCTGCTACACAAAAAATACAAACACAAAAACATTAGAGGTACAAAACACAAAAAAAGGGGACAAAAGACAAAAAATCTGGATTTTTATAAAAAAAAACTTCAAAGTCCCATAACTTGAGAACGGTTAAGTTTGGGGTATGGGGTTCCATAGTCAAATCAGTCAGGAATGATGGAAACTACCACCTCTTAAAGGGTTTAGGTCGACTTAACCTGTAACCCTGTATAAGGCTTATTTTACATACCAAATTTTATATGACTTCTCTGGCACGCTTTTGACTATCCAGCTCAAAGGCCCATTTAAGGCAGATTCTTCAAAGTTAACATAATTTGTTTTACTCCAAAAAATATATAGAATAATAAGTAGGTAATTAGGAATGCTAAAGAACTTTAATTTACAAACTAACTTCTATATTACTTATATACGTAATACTAGTTTAATGACTATTTAACGTATTCACTTAGAAGAATATTTATAAAATCCGACTGGCTTCGTACTGTAAAGACCTACCTTTTTAAATAATTAAATGTGTTCATCACAAAATAAAAAAATAAATAAAAATTAAGTACCTTCTTCTCATATTAAATCAGAATAGCTAATTATGCCATGACGTGTACACCACACATTAATAACGCCCCAAAAAGTCAACTGGATCAAATATCACCTTATTGCATGCTTCGCTGATCAACGTTTATACTTCGAGAATTTAATCAAATGATAATATAAATTCAGCGTAGTTATCATCTTGTATGCCTTTAAGGATTTTACAGACACTAGCTAGAGTAATATAACTTATACTGTCAATTAAAAAACAAACCTTAGGTAATCATTCGCATTTACTTCCTAAAAATCAGTCAAACGATTCAAAGTAAAAAGTTACATTTATTTCCTTTATATTATTCCTTTATCTTATATTTGTAGGATCAGGAGTGCCGAGCAGAGGTATACCTATCGTCAGGGCTTCGAGTTCCCATTTTATTGGGATAAACCAGACAGTAAACACAATTACAAAGTTACACTATTAAAAGAACACAATACAAGTGGAACACAGTTACTCGAACAAACCAATATGGTTACCGCATCGATATATATGTACTACGCACTAGATATCGCGATCCGAACACTCGCTGTGTTCGACTGAACTGTACTGCAATCCGTACACCTTACTGTAGTACGACTTTGACATTCATGGAGAGTGGATGCGTATGAGGCGGTGCTAATAATAGGTCAAAATACGATCATTCGAAGAAAAGTGTGAACCTGGACGTAAATAACGATTCAGAAGGCAAGTATGTAAAATAATTTGTTGTTTAAGTGAATAAATAGGTAATAATATCGTAATACCACAAGAGAAAAGATAAATCTTCATTTAAATGCCACGCCATCTACAATCATAGACTAAAACATGCAGATGTTTCATTACAAAACCGGTTGTAGGTAAAAATAAACGTCTGAACATAGGCTTCACGTGGTGTTTTTAGAAAGTGTTTTAATTTGTTTAATTGCTTATTAGTAATCCTTTAGAATATGCTGACAAAAAATCTCTTCCAGCATACCTGCGATAGGACAAAGAATAAAAAGAGATGTAGACACGTGTAAGAGTAGAAGAGAAAATAAAATACATCAAATCTAAAAAAAACAATTCACTTAGCAAATAAAACATATTATAATAAACTAACAACTCTGACGAAATGGAAAGATAGTGTTCTTTCACTGTAGTAGCTAGTGGATAGTGGTCTTTTACTTTTCTACTTTACCATTTTTTAAATTTATTTAAACACTTATAAATTTTGAAATAGATTATGAATTTACTCTAAAGAAGTTTTGTAGGTACAAAAGCCGTATCGTGGCTGTATCTCTTCTGCGGTGTATGATCTATAAGGGCTTCACGTTGTTTCACTACGTTGAAGGAAACGCGTAAGCGCCGTGAAATACCCGGCGCTTACGACGTTTTGGTCGCGAGAAAACTATACTCTGTAAGCGATCTAGCGCTTCATGTTTTAATAGTTTGGTTAGACGACATAACTAATGTTTTAACGCTGCAGCGGACTTTAGTTTTAATTCTTTCCAAAATGGAGCAAGACTTTTGTTTACGATAGCTTCTCTATCCGTATAGCTCATTGGGTTACCGTTCGTATAGCAGCCTAAGCCACCCAAATACAAAGTGTATCGCTATCAGTAAGCCAATAAAGCTATGTCAATATACAGCAGAGCTGTACCAGGTAAACCGACAGTAATGTCAGCTCTTTATTGAATTTGAATCCGAAGATCGACTGACTAGCAAACCGAGTGCACGCTTTTTTATAGGACGATGTTCCTACCTTGCAATCCCTCCACAACAACTCTGTCCGATGACACACGGAAGTACGTCATCGTATTTACTTGATATAAAACACTAAAATGTGCTAAATCTAATAATACAATAATCAAATAATACTAGAATAATTATTGTAAACAAATAATGGTGATTTCACAAAGTAAATCATTTTAAAATCAAAGTAACATGTGATCAATTGTTTTGAACAAAACCATCGGTTAGAATTATCAAAATAGGTTGCCAAAAATCAATTAGTGTGTACACCGAGTACTCAATAAATTATGTTCCGATTTATTGGACGATTATAACAAATTATAACAAATTCGGTTGACGACCCACAATTGTATTTGACAACCGTCTCCGACATATTATTATTTCCTTTATAATTACTAGCTTTTGCCCATGGCTTCGCCCGCGTAGATGACGGAAAATATCCCACGGGAACGTACTACCGGAATTAAAAGTACTCTATGTTATAAGTTTGGTTTAAGCTTTGTAAGAATAATTGCGTTATACGAGTAATATTCTAGGTACTACTCGTATTTGTTTTATTTTATTTATTTATTTACTAATTCATGTACAGATCATTTAACCTGACTTGGTTTCCGTACCTACGTCTTTTTCGGGTGACCACTGAAAAACAGCGCTGTGCTGTGGGCCCCGCATAGCACAGCATCATGCTGAGTGGAAGCCTTCTTGCCACAGTCATGGCGTGCCAGCAGCTGCCGACTTTTGTTTTGTGCTCGTGATTTGTGTTTTATTTTTCTTATTGTAAAACTCGAGTTAATTATATTTTTGTATGCACGTGTTTCTGTGACAAATAAACATATTTTTCTTTCTTTCTTTCTTTTCTTTCTTTTTATGCGTTAATCCAGGTTAGCAATGCCATCACGCACTGCTTATATAGTATCCGAGGAGCGGCGCGCGGATTGATACATGAGTACTGGTGGATAAAAAAAATCCTAAAACCTAAAAATAGTAACGGAATATATAACGGAACGAAAAATTAGCAACTTGCATGCCAAAGAAGGCAACTTATACGTCCTCACCTGCGCCCCACGGTTTCACCCGCGTAAGTCTCAATTCCGTAGGAATGGGATATCGGGAAAGTAACAGCTATAGGGTTACATAAATACCTATGCTATGTACCTATCAACGCAATGTTCATTAGTTTTTGCGTGAAGAAGTAATAAACATATTATGTATGTAGGTACATACTTACTAACACCAACTTTCAATTAGAATAGGATTTGATTAATGGAGACACAGTAATAAAACCTTTCATAGCTAATATTTTATTTAATATTTAATATTGGATGGAGGAAATAAAAAAAAATATATCCTTTCCGCAGAAGGGTAAAAAAGAAAGAAAATAAGAGTGAAACGTAAATACATATAATGAATCATTGCAAGGCTTCTCTGTAAACTACGATATATTTGATGTGCGTTTGAAGAAAAATAAATTAACGGCGATCTCACGTGAGACAGGCTAATGTATAGTGGCCCATGGCAGAACCGCTCTTTTCTTAAGTCGATAATGACCAGTGAAAATGTAATGTTTGTCCTTGGGACTTATTAATGATACTTTAACCGGGAACTGAAGACTCTTAAATGATATAGGCAAATCCGTCGGATTATTGGAATACGCAGAATGTGTGCGAGCTGTCCGGCTGCGGGCCCGGTGATGATGGTGGCTACAATGAAGTTGTCTCGAAGTTCTTTTATTAAAACTCTTGTGCCATTACCCAGAGGCTTGGTGGGTTAAAATTTCCTAATACGAGTATCATTACGGGGATTCCAACTTTCTATTTTCCTATCTTGCTTTTGCTAGCCGCTTCACCCATGTGGAAGTCGGAAATTAATCCATGGAAACGTACTACCGGGATAAAAAGTATCCTATGTGTTAATCCATGTTATAAACTATATGTGTGCCAAATTTCATCTAAATCCTTTTAGACGCAAAATACTAATGATTCAAATATTATCGTTAATTCATGCAAGCCTAGTACATTTTGTTAGGTTTACCACACTGCTCCGAAGTTGTGCACAGCGTGTCGTGTCTTGAATTGATATACCTACTATCTTGAATTCATGCAATCCTAGTACTTTTTGTAAGGTTACAGAGATATTTCTTTCCGACGCGATGTTTTCCATACGTTACATTATTGAAGTTTTAGTAAGGATCCCTATTTTTTTATAGTAATAAATATAGTCTATATTACTCAAAGATAATGTAGCATTCTAATGGTGAAATAATTTTTGTAATCGGACAAGTAGTTTTTGAGTTTATTCGTTGCAAACATACAAAAATACAAATTTTTCCTCTTTATAATATTATTAGTATAGATATAGATTATCTCGCTTCCGTAAGTCTTCTTTAAGCTACAATAAGATAATGGTAGCTACCTAGTTATTTTTCCTGGCACTACACGATGTAGTATACTACATACTACATATCTGTGAACACCGACTGCAGACAAAATAAAGCCACTGAGATGGAAAATCTGATATTTACACAGCCAGCCTTGCGGATTCATTTCACATGAAAAGCATCGAATCGACACGGCTGATGGCTTGTCCTATTTCATTTGCATCCATACCAACTATACTAACACGTCTTCTTTTAGGGTTCCGTACCTCAAAAGGAAAACGGAACCCTTATAGGATCACTCGTGTGTCTGCCTGTCTGGCGTTAATTTTTTGGTTGGGTAATCATCAAATATCTTCTCCCGCTCTGGGTGGAGCGGGCGGGCGTGTTAGACTTTTACTGACTAAAACCCACCCATGTTCCTTCAGTTGCCTGTGCCAGGGCCACGGTAACTCTTTCGAACAACCCGCAACCCTGGCAGGCTGTCTGTCTGTCTGTCCGTCTGTCACAGCCGATTTGCTCCGAATCTACTGGAACGATTAAGCTGAAATTTGGTACATGAATTTCTGTAACCTAACGGACATGTTTTGAATATGGGGGTTACTTTTGGGGGCAAATAAGAAAATTGAAAAAAAAAGTTTTGCGTGCTGTACCGTGTGATACATATCATATGAAAGGGCTTACTATTAGCGTCTCAAAAAGATTGTTTTTTGTAATTTTTAAATAAATTATTTTAAAGTTATTTAAGAAAATAAACGACAGTTTACCATTCCGCCCTCATCTGCGAAACTACTGAGCCTAATTTTTTTAATAAAATACAGAAACCTACAGTTCTATACCTTACAGGAAAGCCTATAAGAAGTCTGTGGTCTTAAAATAACATGGTAAATCAAACTTACATTTGCAGTTGGAATGTATGAACATGTTTTTCAACTGCAATGTTAATGTTTGTTCTTGGGACAAATTCATCCCAACTACGGTACCCTTCATTGCGTGGTCCGACACGCACTTGGCCGATTTTTTTTAGGGTTCCGTATCCAAAGGGTAAAACGGGACTCCATTACTAAGACTCCGTTGTCCGTCTGTCTGTCCGTCTGTCCAGGCTGGCTCTCCAGGCTGTATCTCATGAACCAAGATAGTTAGACAGTTGTCACAGATTATATATTTTTGTTGCCGCTATAACAACAAATACTAAAAAACAGAATAAAATAAAAATTTAAGGGGCTCCCATACACCAGACATGATTTTTTTGCCGTTTTTATAAATAATGGTACGGAATCCTTCGTGCGCGAGTCCGACTCGCACTTGTCCGGTTTTTTTTTTATAAAAACGAAGCTGAAGTCCAAACAACCGTACAAATCAGACGAGGGGATTTTTACAGCGCCTCCGGCAAGTTCCATTTTTGGTTCATGTCGTTTTTTGCGCCGCCGCCAATGTAACGAGTACCGGCGAAATGTGGATCGGATGCAGTGTTGGTTTAAATTTTGGGTCTATCGTGAGTCGTGGCTCGTGTATCTCTTTATACTATAAACTAATAATAAAGCTGAAGTTTGTGTTTTACCCGACTATAGCAAAGCCAAAAGGAAGGGTAATGATTTTAGCCGTCTGTATAAGTGTGATTTTATATGTGATCCACCGTAGTGCCTAAACTCACACAGGACAGGCCGGGATTCATCATAAAAAATACCTACACTTTATGTACCTTTTGTTATTTTTGGAACTCTCATTACTTTAAATTAATATTCTCTTAAAATGCCTTAAATTGAAGTTGTGCTACAAGTTTGATATCAGAGTTGCATAATATTATATTACCTACCGAATATATGTGGGTTCGTTTTGGTCAAAACGTAAGTAAGCGTTTTGTCTCGGAGGTAGCAAATATGTACTCGTATCTACCACTAAACCAAAATTTAGTAAATATCCCACACTAGCCGCAAAAGGCTATTTCTAGTGCGACAAGTAGAAAATACCGGTTTCCCAACATTATGGACGAAGCGTGAAATGAAAATCGCTAGTTTAGTGCAAATGCGAAAATCACTAGTGTTTGCCTGAAGGTCAACGTTTTCGGACGCCGAAACCCGCCGACCCCAACATTTTAATTTCGGCCGAAACCGAAACATTTCGGCTTCATGTAGGTATGTTTACGTGCTAAATGTACCTACTTAATAATGTTATGAAGGGGTTTCTGTTTACAAAGGATTCTGTAAATATGCGTTTTTGAATAAGTTTTAATCATTGGGTCAATGTGTTTGTTTAAATAACTAAAGAGAGATTTAATTATTATTTCTCATCTGTGCCAATTTAATTCATCAAAAAGCATCTATTACGTTAATAATAATAATAATAGCTGGCAACACGAACGTCAACTAGTCATAATTTTCATACTCGTCTCGTATTTTTTTATTTATTTTAGTCGCAGTTTATTTTTATTATTTGTATACCACATACAATAAACTCTGAAAGACCAGAAGAACCAGAACCTTGAAGATCCACAGATAATTGGCTAACCAAATGAACAAAATTTTATCAAAAACTGCAATCGGAGGTGACATCTGTCATGTCACCTCCGATAAAACAACAAGAAAATAAAGCAGAACAAGGAACGAGAAACTCATGAAAATTAAATGCAAATGTTGACGAGATCAGCAGCTCGCCGCGCACGCCTGCTACCTCCGGACTCGTCGCTCAGCTCCGCCCCGCCGCCGCCGGTACTCAGCCCCATCGAGAGTGCTGTGACACCGGCCGTGGCAGTTGCGTCGAGCTCGAGCGACGAATATTTTTCCCCGCCGACGTCACCACCACCTGCTCGTCGACGGGGAGCACGCCGGCCACCGGACGGCTTAGGACCTCGAGGCCCACCGGCCTCTGATAGGGTCCCAGCTCCCGGTGGAAGTGTGCAGCGCATGAGATGGACTCAATCCATTAACGAGAACGTCATGCGCTCATACTATGGGGCTACAGATGGAGGAAACAATCTGACCGCGTACCGTGTTCAGATGCTCTCTCTGTTTCAGGTGCTTGAGCCAGCTGTCAACGTTTCGGCACAACGACTATCGGATCAGGTGCGGGTGATCCAGCGTAATCATATGTTGGATGACACTGTACTTGATCGCCTGCGAAGCGAAATGCAGAGTAGCCATGCTATCACCCCCCCGTCGCAGACTGTTGTTGTACCACCACAGTGCAACACAAGTCAAGCTGACGAGGGGTGTGATGACAGGGCTACAAACGTAAGTACCCAGTACAATGAGGAATTGAGGAGTGCCTTGGAGGGTGCGATTCGGGAATATCGATTTATGTCGGCTGAACTTAGACCATGCTTACCTCGTTTGCCCATGCATAACAAAAATAGGGCGCTGGTGGCGGCTCTGGATTCGCAGTTGTCAAACTATTTTGATGACTGTGAAGACCTCACCGATACTCATTCGATTCTGTACTGCGCGGCTGTTGCGGCATGTCGTGTAGCTCACGTCAAATTTGCTAATGACTCTAGAGCTACACGACCGAAACCAGCCGTACCAGCTTGGCAGTGCAGAATTGAGCGACGTATTGGTGGGGCCAGAGCGCTCATCGGCAAACTAATCTGCTTCAGGGAGGGCAATACTCGCCCCAGAGTGATGCGCTTTGTGAGGCGGGCGTTCTCAGGGACTGATGTCAGCCCTCAGGACTATATGTCCCATGTCACAGAGCGCATCGACTTCCTGAAGCAGAAAGTGTATGCATGGGCGAACCGTATTCGTAGGTATAAGCGGCGAGTAGACCGATACACTCAGAATCGCACCTTCCAGAACGATGAAAGGTGGGTCTATAGGGCTTGGGAGCGTCCGGAACATGGTGTGGCTGACACGCGCCTGCCGGATGATGACGCCACGGGTTCGTTCTGGCGAAGCATCTGGTCGGTGCCTGTCAATCACACCGAAGGTGACTGGACTAAGAGGATCGAACGAACGTGCGATCAAATACCAGAAATGGGGGCACTAACCATCAGCCCCCAAGATGTAACTTGTGCAGTCCGTCCGTTGCCCAACTGGAAATCTCCAGGGCCGGACGGGCTGCACAACTTTTGGATAAAATGGTTTCATAGGTCGCACGCTCGCCTGGCGTCCCATTTCCAGTCAGCCTTAGAGTCTGGTTCGTTACCACAGTTCCTAACGACAGGAGTTACCCACCTGCTCCATAAATCAGGCAGCACCGCGGAACCCAAAAATTATAGGCCGATCACATGTTTACCGACGGTCTACAAAGTTCTTAGAGCTAAAATTAACAAGCATATAGACACCAACTCCATTATGTCTGCCTCTCAAAATGGATGTAGGAATGGGTCCCGCGGTACTAAGGAGCTACTCCTCATTGATATGACCATTAGTCAACAGGTTCGTCGTTCCCGAAAGGATCTGTCGACATGTTGGATAGATTATAAGAAGGCCTATGACTCAGTACCACATATATGGCTCATGAGGGTGCTGGAGTTGTATAAAGTAGATGCAACTCTACGCACCTTCCTGATGTCGTGTATGAGGCAGTGGAGGACGGTCCTTCGCTATCCAGGATGTCGAAATATCCAGAGGAATAGTGAACCGATAAGGATCGAGTGAGGCATATTTCAGGGCGATAGTTTGAGTCCGCTTTGGTTCTGCTTAGCCTTGAATCCTCTAAGCACACTGCTGGAGGATTCAGGTCTAGGCTATCGGCTGAGGAGAGGTGGTCAGGTTATATCTCACCTCCTTTACATGGATGACCTAAAACTCTTTGCCCCCAACAATTTGCAACTGATGGAGCTAATGAAAGTAACCGAAACTTTTAGTAGCGCCATCAGGATGGAATTTGGTGTGGACAAATGTGCAGTCATGCATGTAAAGCGTGGAGAGATTGTGGAATCCGTGGGAACCCAACTCTCGGATTCCATAAACCTTAGAGCCCTCTCCGCATCCGAAACCTATAAGTATTTGGGTATGTCGGAAGCCTTGGGCATCAATGTTACTGACATGAAGCAATCGTTGAAGGAGCGCTTCTTTGGCCGCCTGAAGAAAGTATTCAATAGTCTTTTATCAGGCGGTAACAAGGTGCGTGCCTTCAACGGTTGGGTCATGCCGGTTCTGATGTACTCTTTCGGCGTACTCAAATGGACTCAGACTGAACTAGACGCCCTGGATAGGAGGGTCCGTACGCTGCTGACTACATATCGAATGCACCACCCACGATCATCGGTAATGAGACTGTATATCCCGCGAAAGTGTGGAGGTCGAGGCTTTTTAAACGCTAAAACCCTCCACAATCGTGAGATATGCAGTCTCAGGGAATATTTCCTAGAAACCAACGTGGGCATGCATCGAGATGTGGTCGCGGTGGACAAGGGCCTCACCCCGCTCTCCTTGGCTAAAGAGAACTGGTGCAAGCCTGTAGTGCTTGACACTAACGATCGCAGGGAGGTATGGCAGAGTAAGGAGCTTCACGGACGCTTTTTCCGGGCCCTGCATGGACCCGATGTAGATCTACTAGCGTCCGTAGCCTGGTTGCGTTCCGGTGACCTCTTTGGGGAAACCGAAGGTTTTGTCTGTGCAATTATGGACGAAGTTATCATGACGAACAATTACCGGAGATTTATTGTGAAGGACGGAACGGTTGACATCTGTCGGGCATGCCACCGTCCAGGAGAATCAATCCGACACATTATCTCCGGGTGTTCTCGTCTAGCTAACGAAGAGTATTTGCATAGACACAACCTTGTAGCCAGGATTATCCATCAGCAACTTGCTCTTACAGCCTTGTAGAATCGGAAGTGCAGTACTACAGGTATGTGCCCGACCCAGTTCTCGAAAATGGAAATATCACATTGTACTGGGATCGATCCATCATCACTGACAGGACTATTGTTGCCAATAAGCCTGACATAGTGGTGGTGGATCGAATAGAGCGGCGCGCAATGATTATTGACATAACGGTCCCGCATGACGGGAACCTCGTGAAAGCCGAGACAGATAAACAAATCAAGTATCTTGACTTGGCTCGCGAGGTTGTCGACATGTGGGATGTAGACTCAGCGATCATTGTGCCGATAGTCGTATCAGCCAATGGCTTAATTGCCAAGAGCCTCGACCAACACCTGAGGAGGCTCTCGTTGGGCAGCTGGATCAAGGGTTTGATTCAGAGAGCGGTACTTCTGGACACGGCTCGCATTGTTAGAAGGTTCCTCTCTTTGGAGCCCTGACCGCCGGTAGCTTGGACCCTGTTCCCGATACCGGTGGGCTACTATATATTTTTATATTTTTAAATGTTTTTATATTTTTTTATTCTAATATTTAAAAATATAATTTATATATGTATTAACTATTGAATAAAGGAAATAATAATATAACATTGGTCAGGCAGGGGACATAGTTCTTTCATAGTTCAAGTTACCCAATCCACTTTAGCCACCCAGACCCATAGCCCAATATGTTTTGTTTCCACGTACAACAACAGTTCTGCACCAACCGGGGTTTGTCCTTGGGTGCACTTGCATAGTGCATACAGGGATAGTCGTCGGTTGGTGCCTCCTCATCATTTAAAATTATTTAAGGGGCCTCTGCGAGTTGGCTTCGGCTCCTCGTACGCCTTCCAAAGGTCCGGGACCCCAGGGTCCCGAGAAATATAAAAAAATTATAATAATATATAAAAGAAGAATTTGAGTAACTGACTGATATATTAACGCACAGCCCAAACCGCTGGGTATAGAGATTCCAAATTTGGCACGTAGGTTTCTTATGAAGTCTAAACGTGCACTAAGACAGGATTTTTCAAGATTCACCCTCGAAGGGGGTGAGACGGGGTCCAAAGTTTGTATGGGGACACATGATTAGTTAGACTATTTTATTCGAAACTTCACAGGAGTACTCCTGATTGTTTCAGTGTTTTCAGAATTCAAGCACTAAAAGGGGAATATGGGGTGATAAAGTTTGAAAATCAACATAGGTATCGTCAAACCATACAGGTTTATCGGGTCTTTCGATTACGAAAACAACAACGATTTTAAAATCCAACGTTGTGGACGTAAAATACCATCTTCCTCTGTTGGGATGCGATGGGGTAGAAATGTCTAAATATCAATATGGGTGTCGTTTTTATGGTTTTTTGGGACGTTAATTTCGAAAATGGCATCGATTTTGAAATTTAATATGGACATGAAAATTCTTAAATATATGTGTATAATTGCAATTCAATCGGTAGTTCGGAGCAAATCGGCTGTAAGAGACGGACAGACAGACAGCCACACAAGTGATCCTATAAGGGCTCCATTTTTTCCTTTTGAGGGGAACGAGACCCGCGTTATCCTAAAAAGTTTTTAAATTTGAATTTGGTGCCATCTTGATCGTCGTCAATCGGTACCTAGGCGAGCGCGGGCGGCGCAAAGTCAAATAAACAAACAGGGCAGGGGCAAACTCTCAAATTCGCCGGAGTAGACCTACGACAAGACTGTTTTTTTCAGTCTTTTTTGTGTTTTTTTTCCGTCAGTTCTATGTGGCGTGCTCCTGTGTAAGTTCACCTTAAAGTTTGGTTCTATTGCTACCACTTTCAAACATGGCAAAAAATGTTGTTTATAAGGAAGTACTTAACAAGTATAAAGTTGTTGAACACTTCATCTGTTTAATTATCACCTTCTACCAGTATTTGTCAGAAAGGTCTTCTTTAAATGGATCCCACAGTCTTAAATCATGATTCTAAATAGCTGTTATCTGTCCAGAGTATGTTCTTTTTTAACAGTTTTCCTGTTTGAGATAAGCTCTACTGGTCATTTTCCTGATGAATTTCAAGATGAAACAGTGGAGAAGTGATGAATCGGAAACCCAAGAGTTCACCATACCGCCTCTGAACTACTACTATTCACACTAACACACTAATATACACTATTATTCCTCGTGCCATCGCGCGTGGCAAACGTCCCCTCGCGAGGCTGCTTGCTTGGTGGGAACCCGTCTTAATCAAGTAGAAACGGCTGGGTTTCCCTATGGATAAGGGTTCCCTATGGATTTTTCCACGCGGACGAATTCGCGGGCAGATGCTATATTATATAAAGTAACGGGATGAAAGTTTGTATGGGAAACCTAACATTTTTTAAGTTAGAGATATGAAAATTCGAATATTATACTTTTGTTAAGAAATAAAGAATTACTTGTTTCAGCGTTTTTGTGAAATCATTGCCCAAGGGGGTAAAATAGGGAATGATTTTAATTTATTTTTAGGAGCTCGTGGCTAAATAGTAATAGCCGCAAGGGTCGATCCATCAGGTTAAGCTATGCTTGCCGGGGTTGGTCCGTAGATGGGTGACCATCTGTACATACCGAGACTCCTCCGTGCCTCGGATAGCACGTTAAGCCGTTGGTCCCGGCTGTCATTCGTGGATCTTTGACAGTCGTTACGGGTCGTCAGAAGCCCGAAAGTCTGACAACCAGTCTTACCAAGAGGTATCGTATTACCCAATAACTGGGTTGTGGAGGTCAGATAGGCAGTCGCTCCATGTAAAATAGTGGTATTCAACAGCATCCGGTTAGACTGGAAGCCGCCCCCAACATTGTTGGGAAAAGGCTAGGCAGATTGATTTTTTATTATTTAATAAAAATGGGTCCACTCAGTCAAAAGTTCAATTTAATGTCATAAAAATAACTTGGCTAACACATACACATTCACTTACGGGGTCAATGGTGGCCAATCACAAAAGTTAATGGTGACCATATTAAAATGAATAAAAATGATTTTTAAGTTAGACATTTAGGCCCACTTACACCATAAGTCACTAAAAACGTTGAGCGCTAAACGAATTTATGACATTGTTCTATTTATAACAAATGTCTGAAGTTGTCAGGGATGGAATGATGTTTTAAATATGTTCAGCGCTAAATGTATTTATGGTTTTTGGTGCAAGCGGGCCTTGGAATCATAAACCCCTGTTTTATGTATAAAAAGGTTATTTGAATTTATTATTTGTCTGTCTGTCTGCCTTTTCACGCCTAAACGGATAGGCCATGACCTGGGTTCAGAAATAGGACAATTTTTATTCCGGTAGTACGACGTTCCCCTGGGATAATTTCCAAATAATACGCGAGCGAAGCCGCGGGCAAAAGCTAGTATGATAATATTCACAGAGTTCTTAAATAGCCTACAATACAACATTCTAAGACACCAACCCGTATTACATATTACAGATATCCACTAATTATGGCCAAAATAAATATATTAATAAAATATACTCTACGATACCTAGAATAGATTAGAATGGAATAGAATACCCTTTATTATCACCTAATATCAGCCACCACCTCATAATCAATTTCGGCCTAATTTTTTCAAAGGCCGAAACTCCGTAGAAAACTTCGTCGACAATGACCCTACAGTCGGACTCTAGAGTCGTAATACCAAATTTAATGTAGTGTGAATTAATGACACCCGTCATACTCGTAAACATAAACGGATGTCAAGATCACTGATACTGGTCAACTAGGGCGTGTACTTGTGACGATAGAAGTGTGTCAAGAGGAAAATATTTTTCTGTAATTAGCTGGTAAACATTTAGGGGAAACCGGGGTTTAAAGTGCCGGGGGTAAGTTGTTCTGGTACGAATAGCTCCGTTAAAGAAAGAAATAGTGGTAAATATGAAACGTCGTACCATTGCGCTGTTACGGTAGCTATTTTAGTGACTCTGTGAACACGTGATAGTTTGGATTTCGCTAGGCGGTACTCATTTGTAACGTAAGTATTTTTTTTCGTTCTTAGGCTTTTTGGTCTATGTAAAGATCGCTGACACTGGTCAACTAGGGCGTGTACTTGTGACGACAAAAGTGACTGGATAACGAAAATATTTGTTCTGTTATTTGCTGGTAACCATTTATTTCAGGACATAGGCTTCTTAATGACTGCTATAATAATCCGTCTTAAGGGTTTTCTCTCGGTAGATGGATTAAGCAGACGCTTTAAACAGCCTTGTCAATAACTGATATTTAGAACAGACTGGATGCGGAAAACGGATGTGGTGGTGTAACTTGGGAGAAGCCGATGTGCAGTTGTTTACTGCAATAGGCTGAGTTGATTGGCAAAAGTCGTATTAATCACGAGAGATAAGGCAGGTTTATACGAGCCCAGTAATGTGACAGAAGTCAGTACGGCGCTGACTTGCAACTAGGCTCGTGTAAACACTAGTTTCAATCAACCTCAGACCAACAAAAAAGGTCTGAGGTTTCAACCCAGTACAGTGCTGACTTCGCGCTCTTAAGTGAGTCCAGTTGACTAACTTACCCGTCTGTTAGCTTCTCCCGCCACGCCATGCAAGGCAGTCCAGTGCGACTGGAACTGTCTGGACGAGTTCGGGCAGTCGCTATCAGTTTGTCGTTGAGTGTCTACGCTCCGTTTTGACGCAAACATGTCACGTAAGCCAGCGCCAATAATCCACAGCAAACTGACTTACTGCTGATCTCGTCTACATGAACGCACTGACTGGGTCCGAGATTCCGAGTCACTGAGTCCAGTCACTGCTAAGTAGTTCTACAACACACACTGGGTGACATATTGGGCAACTATTGGATCCTGTACTGTAGACGAATTATCGCGCAATTTGTTTACAAAAATTAGTGAAGATTCATTAAAATTCCGACACGTTATGTTGTATGAGTTTCGTAAAGGCTCAAGTGTTTCGACAATGAAAAATGGATTATATACGATAACAGGACACGTCAGAGATGTTGGCGGAAAAAGGGTGACGTCGCATTAGCTTCAGCCAAAAAAGATTTGCAGCCGCGTATGGTTTTATTGTCTCTCTGGTGGGATTGCAAAGGCGTCATATATTACGAGTTGCTTTCATCGTATAAAACGATTGATTCTGATAAATACTGTCAGCAACTAGATGAATTAAATCAGAATATCATTATCAAACGTTCAGTTTTAGCAAACAGAAAAAGAATAATTTTTCATCAAGATAACGCACGCCCACACATTTCATTCCAGACCCAACAAAAAATTAAGAGAACCGAGTTGAGAAATCCTTTCACATCCGCCTTACTCTACAGATATCGCGCGATCGGATTATTATCTATGTATTTCGTTCTCTACAAAATAATTTGAATGAAAAAAAAAATTAAAACGAAAAAGCGATCAAAATACACTTAGATGTTTTTTTTGCCAACAAACCCGCCTCCTTTTTTAAAAAAGGGGATATATATGCTGCTAGATCGCTGGAGAGTGGTTACAGAAAACGAAGGCAATTATATAATTGATTGAACAAATATATTTGTATTATCAACGTTTTTCAAATTATTTCTTTAAAATCGTATCATTATTTATGCAATGACCCAATATTTAGTAGGTGGTACCATCCTCATTCACAAACAAAGATCAAGGCTCTTTACCGACACTAATACAGCAAACAGTTATGCGGGTATTTACGATAATTATCTCATACTACCGCGGTGGTGGGGCTAGTAACCGTATTAATAGCATTAACGACCGAGACGTGCGAGCGAGCGGACGTGCCACATGTGTGGGGATTTTCACGTAGATTAGCTGCAGCACTCGACAGCTGACGTTTATTTAATCAATCAGGAGGAGGAAACTACTGCTACTGGAATACAACGACTAGTAGAGTTAGTATAGTTCTGTTTCTTTGATAAAACTGATTAGCTTGTTAAGGGGATTTTTTGTTTTTTATTTATTATTTATTTAACCATTTATGTATGTACCTACACACAAATAAACAGACAAGAATAAAGGAACAGAAAAAGACGTACAAAGGTGATGCTTATTTCTAAAGAAATCTCTTGCAGCATACCTTCGATAGGACAGAGGATGGTTTGACCATTTGAGACTGGTTAGGTCCCATAGTAAAATATGTTCATAATGATGAGTACAATGACCCCTTAAGAGGATAACGCTGATTAAAATTACACCCAGTATAATATTATTGTGACATTATGAATGGATTTATGTTTGAGCGTTTTTCGTAGCTAGTAATTATTACAAAGTAATCCATCTTAATATAAAGATTTCCAAAAATAATATACTTAAATAAAATATCGAGTTAAGTTTGTTAGCCTAATCCATCAAATCGGTGTATCAATCAAGCCTGTCTAAATATCAGATTAGCTTTCAGTCTTGCCACAATAGAAAATAAACGTTATTTTGAATAAAGACTTCTTTATTACCTAAGTACACAAACTCTTCAGACTAAGTCCATTGCTCTCCATATTATTACAAAATGAATGTAAACAAATAAATCTGCATAAACAGAAACAAGATAACAAGAAACGAAACCAAACAAAAAGCAATGATCTTGCAAACTTCGTCTTTGAAATAAGTTTTATTTCATCCTTCGAGTCCCTTCGTAAGTTTTGTCGTGATTCCCGGAGAGACGGTCCGTATAAGTTTAAATACGGTTCGCTGTTTGACAGACAAGTTCAGCCGGTCCATTCAGTACCTCAAAATCTCACCGAGAAAATTTAGGTGAAGTGAGCTTGAAAAGAGCTGTCATTACACCCGATGCTAAGGATTGACAATATTGACAGCTTAAGATTTTACGTAATAGAACGGACTCTGATGGACACACGATAACGGTTTGCATAGGCTATGTTTTACGTTTGGATTCAAATTTGATTTGTTTCGGTATGGTGTTTTAATATATTTTTTACCATTATATTATATAATTATGTAGGTATATAAACTTTGGCAAAATTAATCAACGAAATCCATACAGTATTTGGTATTTGATAATTATGTATATATTTTTTATTAGAGGATAAAAATAATATATAGAGTAACTGGTAATTAGTGACCGATACTTATGATTGTAGGTGTACTCATGATAACAAACAACTTTTGCTATGGGACCAAACCTGAAATTGAGAATAAAATATCAGCTGCTCCCTACATTTTGACGAGTTATGCTTACATAAATAGCAGATTTTTTATGTCTCGTAGCAAAAGTTGTTTGTTATCATGAGTACAATCATGTCTTTAAGTATCGGTCACTAATTACCAGTTTTTATACTACATTAACTAACAAACTATTAAAATTAAAATTTAATATCCTTACTTAACTAAAACTATTTGGCGTCGAACAGTTCCTCTGCATAGCTGTCGACTGGGAATTTACCCAAGAGACTGGCCTATTGCCACGTTGTATGGTATTTGATTAACCTTATCATTTAAAACCAGATTTCGGGTTCTCATGAAAGTATTAAACGTCAAAATGTTGTGTGTTAATTTTCCACAAAATGAAACGTAGCCGACTACAAAAGATGCCGTATACTCTATATATAGTCTCTACGTACTATCATTTCCACGATAAATCAATAGGTTGATTAACGTGATCTCAGAATAGATAATAATAAGTAACGTATTTTTGTATTAATATACTGTAACATACGAAAAAGATCGAAAGAATAATACTTTCGTAATAAATAATAATGTGATAACTAGGTATTCGATAGAAATATGTTGCTACGCAGTGAAGCCAATAATAACATCTACCTCTCTATCTTTCCAGATGACCAGTGAAATGGCGACCGAGTGATAATTCAAGTGAACAAGATGGCGGTGAACAGCCCCGGAGGTTATCCACCCCTTTCTCCCAAGCCACACACGCCCAAAAGTCCTCGCCACTTCGTATTCCCCCAGAAAAGTCCTTCCATCGCATCCAGCACTTCTTCATCAGGCTACTTCACGCCCCAGTCTGGCTGCAGCTATGATAAGCACAACCAGCCCCCAAAGTCTCCGATAGCCCACGGGCACAGAAGCCCAATGTCGCCAAGGCACTTTAATTTCCCTCAGAAATCCCCATCAGGGCGATCTAGTCCTTGCGTGGAGCGAACCAGCCTGCACTACACCACGTCTCTAAAGCAAAGTCGCCGGGAGAAGTCCAGGTCGCCAAAACCGCCCCCCGTGCACATTCATACTAACCCTGGTTATGTGTCCCCTAAGCATACCAGGAAACTATACGGTTCTACTTCCACAGTGAGCTCGCCACGACTCGCGACGTCGCCGAGCATAGTGTCCAGTCACACGGATGATTCTACAGACGCGATGCCGGGGACACCGTCAGCGATCCTCCATGATGCGGACGATGAGTGCACAACAATTTCCTCAAAGATATGTCGAAAATCGACATCAGATTTGACAGACATGACGGATGATACTCCTCACACACGATCCACAAGTATCAGTAGACCATGTTCTCCAATGCGTAGAGGGTCCATAAAGGGCGGTTTGGCATACTTGGCGAGCAGACGAGGATCGAGGGAATCTACCATGTCGAACTGCGACTCAGTCGAAGACATTGGACCGCTGAACTTTCAGAACACTATGAGAGGCCGACAGAGGAGGACGTCAAACTTTTTGGAGCTACCTGGTGAGTACCTGTATCTAATCTTTCTTGATGTTTGATTGATCGATGAACGAACGCTGGCAGTGACGCACCGATATGACTTTGATGAGGGTACGCATTGATTCAAACTGATTAATTATTAATATTTATTCTCAATGCTGGTTTAGTTAACTTGGTATTAGATTCTAACAGCTATAAGTTAGAGGATAAAATGTATCTTAATACGAAGTTCCGACTCAATATATGTGTATGCCGAAGGGTGTCGTGTATCGGCGATTCTGCGGAAGGCTACGTGACTCACGCAGCGCAATACGACGCCGTCACTTCGTGTACAGTACCTGTTAACATTTTTGCGGTTTTTAGAGTTCCGTACCTCAAAAGGAAAAAACGGAACCCTTATAGGATCACTTATGTGTCTGTCTGTCTGTCCGTCTGCCACAGCCAATTTGCTCCGAATCTAATAGACCGATTAAGTTGAAATTTGGTACATGTATGTATTTCTGTGAGCCGAACACAGACGTGTAATGTAAATTAACGAATTTTGAATATGGGGGTCAATTTTGGGGGGCAAATAAGAAAAATAAAAAAATATATATTTGCAAACTGTACCGTGCGATATATCAAATGAAAGGGCTTACTGTGAGGGTCTCAAATATATATATTTTTAATAATTTTAAAATAAACTGTTTTAAAGTTATTTAAGAAAAAAGACGAAAATTAACCATTACTGAGCTCAAAATTTTGAAAAAAAAATACAGAAAATAATTCTATAGCTGTAGATTACAGGAAAACCTATAAGAAGTCTATGGTCTTAAAATAACATGATAAATCTCTCAATATTGTGCGTACAAACTTACATTTGTCTATAGTTAAACGAAAATGATCCAACCCACATTAGGTGTAATGTAGGTTGGATCCTTTTCGTTTAACTATGGACATTTGCAATTGGAATGTATGGGAGAACATGTTTCTCAACTACAAATATACTAAGTTTGTTCTTGGGACAAATTTATCCCAACTACGGAACCCTTCATTGTGCGTGGTCTGACACGCACTTGGCCGGTATATATATCATTTATTTAAGGTAACAAAGACCAATAACATATACCTTACAGACTACCATATATATTTATAAAAACCGATTATTATAATCCGTTAATTATATATATATATATATATTGTATATATCAAATTAACGGAAATAGAAATTGAAATGGATGTCATGTTTTAGGTTGAATATTTTTGCATATAACGGGAGATAAAGTGAGATAATGCTATGTGATTTATACACGCTAAAAGGAGATAAAACGTTATTTCACTGTCATGAGTCAATATGCAGGACCTGTTTAATCTAACCGTAGGTAGGTAGGAATAATAATAATAATACGTTATTCCGATATAATCACTCTAAACAGGCAAAAGTTATGTTTTAGTCGCATAATTATAACAAGGGGCGAGCCTATTGCCATAAACCAGGCAGAAAACTGCAGCCTCCGGGATGCTACTACGGTTTTCCTCCTGAAAAACTCAATAACGCTATTCCCGACCGCGTAACGAACCCAGGACTATCCTATATTCAGTAGTTACGCTTGCAACCACTATGATAGTTTATTTATTTACTACTTATATAAAAATAATAATAATTCATATATTTTTCATACAAAGTCCATTCCCATTAAATAATTAAATTTAAAAAAAAATGATAAAAATTCACACATACAATAATATTTAACATTGAAGTGGTGCCAATGCGGTGTCGACTGTTTCGGACACCTGGCCCTATCCTGCAGTAAGAGCGCAGGACAGATAGCACGGCGCACCAGCGACAATGACATCATCCGTCGTACTCTTGTTACCGCCAGGGTGTCAGCTGTTTTAGAACCCAATGGCTTGGCACGCGACGATGGCAAGAGACCAGACGGAATGACCATAATGCCTTGGGAGGTAGGTAGGCCTTTGGTGTGGGATGCAACGTGTGTCGACACCCTTGCGCCATCCCATCTTTCTAGCACTGCGGCCTGTACTGGGGCGGCTGCTGCGGGTGCGGAAGACCTCAAACGGTACAAATATAACAACCTTATTGGGAGCTATATATTCGAGCCGCTTGGGGTTGAAACACTAGGGCCTTGGGGTCCGAGCGCTCATCGAGTATTTCGGGACAGCGCCAAGTGGTTGGTCGACTCTTCACGGGACCAGAGGGCTGGCCTATTTTTAACCCAAACAATCAGAATTGCCATCCAACGTGGCAATGCTGCCAGCCTTTTGGGCACTTTGGCCATTGACAGTGATACGGACAAATTTTTTGATGCCCAATAAGCGTTTCCCTTTATATTTTTATTTTTTATTATATAATAAAAAATAAAAATATAAAGGAAAACGCTGGTACAAGTATATACTTGTACACCATGTATATATTTTACTGTATTTAATAAAGTTTTAAGAAATTAAATTAAATTAAAAGCCATTGAAGTCAAATATAATTAAAATACATACACATGCCATTGCAATCAAATAAAATACGTAAACATGTCAATACAAAAAAATATATGTATAATATGAGGGGAAGCGCTTCTATGAAGCTGAGCAGATCCCACCGTAATACTTCAAGCGTAAAAATTTACAAAGGCGGACTTTATGATATTATGAAGGTAGGCATTTTCCACCAGTCAAAGTTTGATTGATGATGTAGGTGCAATTTCGCAAATTTTGGAATAAATATTTATTTATGTAAAGACTATATCAACAAGGTAGGTAGGGGAGGTAGAAATAATCCGCTTTCCATAACTTGGGATAATAATACCAAATGTACAATCTGAGTTGATAAGAATATAAATATCTTAATGTAATTCGGAACCATTCTTCAATGTAAATCAATATCAAATCAGCTTTACGATTCAAATTGGATTACAGATTTACTCAGAATCTCAATACTGATATATTTATACTGTTGTTGTTTTGGGAAATAATATTATTGAGACATGGTAATTGTAATATTTCCGCGGTAAAGTTTCAGGATATTGACGTAATAAGAAAAGGTTTTAGAACGAAGTTCCACATCGCACTTTATACTCTGCACTGCACACTTGGCGAATGAGAGCTAGACCGAAATAAATATTATTATTAACAAAAAAAAAAAAAAAATCAACCGACTTCCTTACACCACTACAAAGTGAAAAATAATTTTTATTTTGGAAGTCAGTGTCTTTGTATCTGTATTTTAGCTTTTCTGCCACCAACTTCCAAAATTAAAGTAATTTTTCATTTTGTAGTGTTTTTTGGAAGTCGGTTGTTTTCCTTTTCTTTGTAAAAAAGTTTTTTTTTCCACGTTACCAAATGGTGCTTTCCGAGAGCAAATGCATGAGTTACTATAAAAATACCCAAATCAATATAGGTATGCCTGTAAAATTTGAGTCCCCTCCCTCATTAGATTCTGACTTGGTGGCAATGGGACCACCTCGAGAGCATACTCTTTCAAACAAAAAAGTATTTTGCAAATCCGTCTACCTATATATAATGGAGCTATGCCCGAACATACATAAACAAAATATACATATAAACATCCGAATTGAGGACCTTTTTCTTTTTGGAAGTCGGTTAAAAAGTGTAACATTTTGACATTTAATATGTAACACTTTTTTCGGTCTAGCTTTCGTTCTCCACGTGTGCAAAAGCGCAAGGTACTTGGTTCCAATCGGGTGTCGGGATTGTAGGTAATGTATGAGTAGTACTTAAAGTTTTTAATGCTTCAATCATGAAGTGAAAAAACCTATAGTCGACGTCGTAATTGCTGTATCACCCTAAGGGCGAAAATACACATGCCTGTAGCTAGTACAAAACTATGCAAGTAGCTGGCATGCCATTGTGACATTGACCAATCAGAAGTTGTTATGGCACACGGCGTGCCAGCTACTTGCATAGTTTTGTACCGGCTACAGGCATGTGTATTTTCACCCTAACTGTTCGTTCACAAGGACCGGCTCGGAGAGGAGAGTACATGTTTATCGCGTTTAAAAAAGAGGTTTGGGTCATTGAAAGTCAACCTTGACTTTCATTTCAATTGTTTTTTAAATGAGAATGCTTAAGGCGATACCAAAATAAATTGGGGGCTTTTTCGTAATCATTTATTTCACTATTACAGAATGTATGGATTTAATTTTTGGATATATGTTTATTGACTAATTGATTAATACTCTGACTGAAGGAAGACACAATTGGGTTCAATTTCTTCGATAGAATTTAATTCCGAAAAGACCTTTACTTTTTTATATTTTTGTCTGTAATTTTAAAATCCTAAGTAATTACATTGCAAAATTGCATTCTAAATGTACGTATGAGGTAACTGAAAACTCTGGCTGAAAATATTTTTGATAGATAGCTTAAATTTTGGTTCCAGCGCATTGTTGCGCTCTCTTTTTTTCGCACGTGGAAGTAATTGTGTTTGTCACTTTCTTATTTTCGCTAAGTTAGCTTTTTACACTAACGCGCTCAGTGTAAATCAATAATCAACCTTATTTCATTAACCCAAAACTCTTTTTTAAACGCGATAAAAATGTACTCTCTTCTCCGAGTCGGTATGTGTGAACGGAAATATAGGCGGAGAATCACTTGCACGTCATGAAACAACAAGATCTATTTTGTTTTTAAGACAAATGTGACAGTTAGATAGTTTCAACCTTAGTGAAGTTTCAAGTTACTGAGAATTGTTGTCGAAAGTAATAGAGCAATCGCTGCATCTATAGCCAATTCTATCCAAAATGAAAAGTCTCTTCGTTATTCTCTGGTATCATAGGGATTAAGGTTAAAGTTACAGTTTTAATGCATCATTAGATACAGCTAAACTTCTTCACCAATCAAAACCGAATTCCTTGTACCGTTGTATTGTGTTATGTTCAAGAAATGGCTCACTCATTATTTTCTGCAACCAGTAAAATATCGTGTTACCTGGTTCATTCTATTCCATTTTAATTGCACGCTGGAACATCTTCAAGGATGAAACAGACATAGAACCGTTTAGCCCTGACAGTACTAAGGGCTAATATACACCATCTTGGATGTAGCTAGTACAAAACAACGCAAGTAGCTGGCACGTTTTTGTGACATTGACCAATCAGAAGTTGTTATGGCACAAGGCATGCCAGCCACTTGCATGGTTTTGTACCAGCTACAGGCATGTGTATTTTCGCCCTAAGTCGCGCGAAAATGTGTCCATACTGATATTGAGACACCAGTCTCACAAAATAGAGTTAATAATGGAACGTTAATAGTGGAGTTTACTTGGCAATGAAGAGGGCTGTCGCATTTTGTTACCTCTCTTGCTCACAGGGCGCAGGGGACCAAATTTTTAAGAATGTTAAATGAAAAAATGTTTTTTTGAAAAATGTAATCAATTGGCGGACTAATAAATACTTAATATTAATTTAATAGGTAATTATTAACAACATACTTTTATTACATGGCATTTATTTAACTCATCTCAAAAATAGATCATAATACTTATTGAAATGAGTTCATTATATAACACAATAGAAATGTGTTTTTAATAATAACCTATTAAATTAATATTGTTTATAAGTTCGCCAATTGATTACATTTTTCAAAAAAGCGCTTTTTTATTTAACTTTCTTAAAAATTTGGTCCCGTGTGAGCGAGAGCGGTGACATAATGCAACCATGGTCTGAAAATCCCAAATTCTCTTTGGAAAATCCCCATACATTATATCAAGGTCATGTCAAGGGCATGTCGAATGTCAGTCGAACTCCATAGATTCTCAACTACTGTAAGCCCGCGGTCGCCATAGGATGATTTTTTTACGTTACATATTTAAGATATACGTTTATATACCAATTATGTATAGATTTAATATTTTTTTTCTTACGCACACTTGGTGTGCGCCCGACAGTCAAGGAGTTAAGTCAAATATCTGCGACATTGTGTAGCAGATATCAAAATGAAGCAGACATGTGACTATATTTTACACATTTTAGGTAAAACTGAACTTTGCCGAATTAAATACGACAAGTCCAATAAAGGAGTGACGGAATTGGTGCATCAATCTATCGTATTATAATAATTTAGGTGGGAATATAAATCAATTTCTATCGGTGGATAGTCACACTTTATTCGCTATATTACGGTTTTTCCGAAGATTAACGATGGAAACTTTGAACGTATTCTTACTGTAACCAACAAGAAAAGTAAAAAAAAAAACTGATTTCAATTACATATCATGAAGTAAGTATTACTTCAGAAAGCTAGAAGTTGTGGGTACTGAGTCTGAATCGTTTTGAAGCAAATTGCTAATCCATTGCATCATACGTTCTGTTACGCGAGACCATGTAAACAAGGTTTTAAAAAAAAACTTTGAGATACACGAAAAGAATTAGTTTTAATTCCGAGTTTGACCTTGTTACAATTTTTTGTCTTTAGGTTAGCACTAAGTAAACTGGCAGACACAGCGATATATGCAGATGGTAGAGGTTCGGTGAATGGGACGAGACTGGCGAGCTGCGGGAGCAAGGAGGTAGTGCTGCCCTTAAATGATGACAAGGCAATTTCCGGGAAATCTATGTAATCAATTATTATTGATTATCAAGGATTTTACTTAGCATTGGAAAACTGTAACAGTTGGAAAAAATGCTCAACAATTTAAATAACGCAATGAATGTTGTTGAACTGTCAAACTTAAACCGATTTCGATTGACAGTGTGTTACGCAATTGCCCCGCTGATTTATTTGTCGCGTGCCACGGTATTTCCTATTGGAATTTATTTCTTATTTGCCTTATGGGATGAATTGTCAAAAATCTTTCCCTAGTGCTCACCTTCCTGATATAAGGATTTTTTGTGCAAAATTTCATACTTAGACCCAACAGTTAAGGCTGTGTGTAAGTGAGTGAATGAATTTATGATTTTTATTAAATGGACAGCAACAGTTTCAAATCACGACCTTAAACCGTGGTGATTTTCTTTAACTTAATATATATATATTTATAACTTAATATACTATTTATTTTACACCATTTTGGGTCTTTAGAAACAACCAGTAAATACCATAAATATCAATTGAATCTAAGCATTAAAATTACACACAATCATAAACTCACTCCTTCTTCCCATGGAAGTAGGCAGGAACTAAAAAACAAAACCTGTTACGATACTTACATACTTCCTTGCCTCGTTAACGTTCATACATCTGGTCATACACGCACGCCGGTTGCAAGTACTACGCACCTGACCGTTCTGAAGAACATCACCAATAAGGTTGCTATTATTATGTATTTTATACTTCTAAAGCGCGTCGTCCCGGCGTTTCCATTCAAATCTGCATCACGAGCGACTACATGAGCGTGCGCTTTCATCAATCCTCTCAAACGTTACCAAACCATCTAAGCATATTCTTAAATTTTTGTAACTACATCTTCTTTTAAACCGCTAAATTAACACCACACATGCGTAGCAAGGAACGCATTTCCACAGCATTGATTCTACTTTCATGCCTCTTTTGCCACACCCAACATTCACTTCATTCAAATTAGTACATATCTAACTGTTTAATTCTAAAGCTTAGTTCTAGTGCAAATATTTTCACACGGTACGAGATCTACACACAGTGTGAAACACACACAGATTGAAATCCACACAGCCTCAAATCCCTACACCGTCCGCGCTAGTTTTCTCTTATTTATTTTGACGCCGTTGGTGTCACGACAAGCAACAAGTCGTCCCCAGGTGACGTCTCTTAGCACGGCCATTACTCGTTATTGCGGGTTCAGGTGTGAAATAAAAGTGCCACTAAAAATATCATATACTGAGAGAGATAGTAATCCGTTGTAAAAGCGTGTAGAGTAGTATTGTGTGTTGAGATATTAGTTATTTTACAAGTGTGGATGTGGCAGTCAAACATTGGCACCGATTCCCTTGTTTCACAAACTAAACTAAATTTAGGTTCAGTGCATCTTTTTCTTTATTTTTTATTAGTTTAGACCTGTCAAATTAGTCAGCGCCTGGTTTACCACCCGGGGGCATATGGGGTACATCTGCTTGATCAATGATCCGGCTCGAAGGACCATTTGAACCAAACGCAGCTTTCAACGTAATACCTTTTATTTTTAGGTATACAACAATACAAAAAAAGCAATGCCGGAAAAGAGCGTGCGTTTTACGTGGGGCTCGAATTTGCACTGGCATGTGCCACTGCGTGGACACCGTGGAATCGTGAACTAAGTTACGTCCCGCGCTCCGCATGCTCCTTCCCCGCTCACATATTCATTATCATTATCATTTCATTATCATTCACACATATCGCACCGTTTCCACCTGGCCGAAATTAACGTATTTTTATCAGTCAATTTTTAATCACGTTTAAACTTGTCTTAATTTGACAGGACTATACTAATATTTATCATCTGTCCTTTTCTTAATGAAATGGAAAGAAAAAGATGCACTGAACTTAAATTGAGTTTAGTTTGTGAACAAGAGAATCGGCGCCATTGGCAAAGATTGTGTGAGCAGTGGTGGCCCAGTGGTAGCGACCGCGACTTAGTAGAGTTGTTGGTTCGAACTCAGGCAGGCTTGTGCACTTTGTGTAAATTATTTCATCACCACTACTCTCAAAACAGTGAACGGAACATCGTGAAGAAACCGGCATGTCCTAGAACCAAAAATTCGAAGACATACATAATTTATGCGCCACAGCTATCAACCTGCACTGGGCTCGCGTGGTGGATTACGGCCGACTCCCTCTCACCGAAAGGAGGTCTGTGTCCCAGCTGTGGGAACATTATAAACTGATTATGCTGATGTCTATCGCTTAATTTTTAACCGACTTCAAAAAGGAGGAAGTTCTCAATTCGTCTGTATGTTTTTTTTTTTATATTTGTTACGCGATTACTCAAAGACAGATGGACCGATTTGGAAAATTCTTTATTTGTTTGAAAGGGATACTTCCGAAGTGGTCCCATATAAATTTTATTAACTTTGCTTGGCTAGTTTTTGAGTTAGCTTCAATATTGCGTATATTTCCCACTTGTTTTATGTGGATGATGTTTTAATAACTTCCTATCACTGTTATTTACATGGCTATATCTACAATTATTGTGCAAAATTATGTATTCGAAATTGTGTGGGGTAGGTTCCACAACTAAAAAATGAAAAATAAAAACTTTTTAGCAAAAAATAAAACCAAAGACACCGACTACCGAAATTAATGTTATTTTTCACTTTGTAGTGTTTTGTTTTGGAAGTGGGTTTTATTTTTTGCTAAAAAGTTTTTATTGTTTTTTCATTGACCATAGGTTTTCAAAACTACGTTTGAAAACTAAAGTTAGTCGGCGTTTCCTATCCGACTACTTTGAAAAGAAACACCGAAACAAACTCAGAGGTCACAGTATCTTTTAAAGTCCGGACTAAATTTGGTTAGATCATGTGAAGACCATGTAGATTACTGTCTGAAATAATCTTTTGAGGAAAGAATCACATACATTTGAGTAGACCGTCCAGTGAGAGCACGCATTTGTCAGTAATTGTGTAGCTTGACTCAGAACTTTAGGAGCAGGAGCATGAATATTTACTTTGTAAAGTATTGTATTATTTTTAACGTCAGACGGAAACAGAGGGGTGTTGTAATTATTGTGAATGTGCGGACTATGTTGAAAATTATTGGAACGAAGTTCTGTAACGCGGCATGTGGTAAAAGAAAACTGGCAGAAATTGTGACGAAACGAAAAAGCGTCATGTCGTCAGTTTAATGTGTCAAATGTTTTTGTTTTTCAAAAAACAAAACAATGAATCTTTTGACACTGGAAACTTGAGATCATACATTGGCTCTGTATTTTATTTCTCAGCTTTTTTTTATGGTTTGGCAGCTTGAATACTTTACGCTGCCTACCCAAATGTCCATTCCCAATGAATGGACATTTGGTTATTGTTCGTCGAATCGTTGAACTTCATATGTTAGTATTTATATTATGTACTAGTTTTTGCCAGCGGGCTCGCCCGCGTGGACGTCTGAATTTAACACACGGAAATGTACTAGCGGGATAAAAAGTATCATAATCATAATCATAAATCATTTATTTGTCTGAAATATGGTGGACACACAAGATGTTAAATTAAATTATAGCACAGGACATATTTCACCCTCATTACGGGCATGCAAAATTATAGCTAATTTACAGCAATTATTTGAATGAAATTGCAATTCTTAGAATTATTTGAATTGTTACAATTTATAAGAAAATTTGAATTACAATTATTAGAATTACAGTGATTTCCATTACATAAATTATTGAAATATTATTTTTAAGGGCAAAGACACAGGAAATAAGAGGAAAGAACCAGTATCTTAGTGGACACCAAATCGACATGTGCTCTTACTTGTATTCAAAAAATCTTTAATAGTGTAGAAACTATCCTGGATTAACCATATTCGCAAGGCACAACAGAACCTTTTATATGGCAGGTCAGTCATTCCTTTGGGCAAAGAGTTATATATTAGAGGTGCCATGTAGGCACAGTTCTTTCTGAAGAGTTCTAGGTTAGGCACAGGCATTTTTAAGGGCAGGTGGTTAATTTTACGTTTAAATGTATTGTCGTTGATGGTGAAAAGATGGCTGTGGTATTTAACAAATTTAGCTACTTCATAGATGTATATGCAGGGAACAATTAGTAGATTCTTGGATTTAAAGATAGGTTTACATGATTCCGACCAATCCATGCCGTACAGTGCCCGAATGTATTTTTTCTGTGCTATGAACACCCTCGAGATGTCACAGGAATGTCCCCAGACAACTATGCCATACCGTATAATGGAGCATATGTAAGCGTGATATACAATAATAGAGGTATGTCTGCTCGTCACGTCTTTTACCTTTCGAAGTGCAAACACAAACTTGTTTATTTTAATACATAAACTTTTAATATGTTCTTTCCATGAGAGATGTGTATCGAGAATAATGCCTAAGAATTTTGCGCTGTTTATTTGTTGTATAAGTGAATTATTGTAACTAATATTTAGTTCGATTTTTTTACTCTTATAAGTTTTGAAGTTAATTAGTTTCGTTTTCTCTATGTTTATTTTTAATTTATTTGTATCTAACCATTGAATAACATCTTCTAATGTTTTGTATATTTCCGTTTCATATGTATCAATATTTTACAGTCTATAATAATAGTTGTGTCATCTGCGAACAAGACACAATCATGTGTGAGTGCACTTGGAAGGTCATTAACGTAAATAAGAAATAACAGGGGCCCTACGATGCTACCCTGTGGCACCCCAGAACAATTAATCCTTCGTTTCGAGTCAAACTTAACTACATTATTTGTTCCAGTATCAAATTTAGAAATCCTAGTGAATTGTTTCCTGTTTTGCAAATAAGACTGAAACCATAACAAAGACGATCCCCTTATTCCACATTTGTCAAGTTTTGAGATAAGTATCGAATGATCAACGTAATCGAATGCTTTCCTGAGATCTAATAGTAGAGCGGATGTTGGGATTTTATGGTTGATATTATTAATGATGCGATTTATTAAGGTGAAGATAGCTAATTGTGTTGACCGATATTTCCTGAAACCAAATTGTTCCGGTGCCAAAATGTTATATTTATCCAGAAAGTTAACTATTCTTTTAAGCATTATTTTTTCAAAGATCTTAGATAGGACCGGAGTCAAAGCAATAGGTCTAAAATTATTTTTATCTGATTTTGACCCTTTCTTATGTAGTGGCTTTATTATCGACAACTTAAGTTTGTCTGGAAAACATCCTTGTTCCAGAGATAGATTTATAATGTGAGCCAAAGGTTCCGATATAAATAGGGCAATGCGTTTCAATATGTCGGAATTAATTTCGTCATACCCTGTCGACTTAGAATTTTTCAATGAGATTGTTGTGTTGAAAACTTCATCTGCATCCGTGGGTTTAAAAAAAATACTAATATTGTTACTTTTAAATTTGATGTGAGATGCTCAGACTCATTATTGACAGTAGCAGAACTACTAGAATTTTGAACTACATCAATGAAAAAATTATTAAATATGTTTGATATGTCAGTTCCCGATGTAACTGTATTTCCGTTGTCGACAATATTATCAATGAATGTACTATTCCTAGGTACAGTACCATCAACATAGCGTTTAACTACGTCCCAAGTTGCTTTACCTTTATTGCGAGAGTTGGTTATGTACCTTTGGTTACAAAGCGACTGAGTGCTATTTATACATTTCCTTAACAATTTGGAATATTTTATATACTCTAATTTATTATTATTGCCTCTATTTAAGTAGTAGTTGTATCTTAGCGTTCTTTTAGTTCTACAACTGATTTTAAGACCTTACGTTATCCAAGAAATTCTGCCGGCTCTAAAACAATTTCTTCGTCTTATTATGGGAAAGCAAAGTTTAAAGAATAATATTAATTCATCATGAAATTCATTGAAAGCCTCATTTGTATCTAATCTATTACATATTTCAGAAAAAGTTATACTGCTAATGCACTCTACAAATTTACTTAGGTTATTTTTGCTGTAGTCACGTGTAGTTGTGAAGTAATATTTAGATATTTTTTCTATTTGTTTTGTTTCAAATTCAATTGTTTGTGCTGTGTCGTGATCCGAGAGACAGAAGTTGTGCGTTCTACCTACTGCTCTTGGAATATTACTAAGGATGTTGTCGATACATTTATTTATTCGTGTTGGCTCCTGAATATGGCACTGGAGTCCGTAATTGGATACAAGTTCTAGGAATTGAGTACTTGCGGTATCGTGAGCCAGTATATTGATATTAAAATCGCCGCAAATAATTAATTTACGTTGTTTGTGGCGTAGTTTAGATAACATTGCATTCATTTTGTTACAAAATACATTTATATTGGAATTAGGAGTTCTATAAATAGATATAATAGCTAGTTTTATTTGAGGAATTTCTAGGCCACAGATTTCAAAATGTTTTTCAATACATAGTTTATTAATATCAGACAGTTCCACGCCTTTAAAGTCATTTCGTAATAAGATACAAGAACCCCCTCTCCGTTGCGATTGCGATCACATGGAAATTATTAAGTGTTAAAAATTGCTCCTCACCTTTAATTATAAAATGTTCTGTGAGACATACGGCAATAACACGTTTATTTGATTCATGTAGTTCATTGAGGGCTAAGCCTAGATCATCCATTTTACTAAGTGCGCCTGCGATATTTTGGTGCATAATACTACACAATGAGGTAACTATTGCGCTTACTTACGAAAAAACTGATCTTTGTCCTTATTAGTTAATACAGAAGAATTATTATTTAAGGAATAATTATTATTTGTGACCGCTGAGAAATAAAAGGGTATTGTGCCTTTACGAAATTTAAGTTTAGATGGCAAAACCGTAGTGGAAAGACTCTTGTAGTCTTGGAAAATGTAGTGCTTTAAGGTATTAAAAATGTTTTTCATGCCATGTCTATTTAGTACTCCACTTCGCTTATAAAACATTGTGTTGTCGTATTTTAGATTTAAATTGGAATCAAATAATATTGCATAGTTATATTTACAGATATCTTGGTATAATAATGTATTAAAAGTCTCAACTCTTGAGTTAAAAATGTTGTTATAACCATTAAATTTATAGGTAGGCAAGCACAATACTAGGTTAGTGTAGCTAATTGATATTAAAGATTCGCGTATACTTATAACTAGATCATAATAATTTACAGTTGTCTCAAAATCATGTTCTCCTATAAAAATCAAACAGTAATCTTGTTTATTGAAGTTAACAAGCTTGTTATTAAGATTATCGAGTATCTGTTTAACTCCACAGTTTGTTGAAATATAATGGCATACATCATAACACGGAAATGTATTTAGCGCTAAGGTGAGAATATTATTTACTTTGTTACTACTAATAATACAAAGTTTTGGACTTGGACGATTTGAAACTAATGTCTGACCGGCATTAAACGGGGCGTGTGTGGGTACCTCTTGTTGTAGAACGCCATTTACCACTTTGGACTTTACATATGAAGATGTGCCACAATTTCCATTCTCCCGTAAAGTGTCGGTTGATGAACTGGTAGCGCCATCTATTGTCGAGGCGCTGGTTAACGTATTCTGCCCAAGATCGATCAAACTCGTGCTGTCTTCGTCATCGAATGTCAGCCTCAAGTTTCTTTACGTTCCCTTTCTTGGCGTTATCGATTTCGTCCTGGGTTCTGAGCAAATTCTATGAAATGTTTGTGTTTTAAGTTTTTGTTTGATTAGAGCGTCTTTTAGCGACAAGTTCTCTTCACTAAGTTTTGCAATTTCTAAATGTGCGCTTTCGAGTTCGTTTCTAAGTTGTAATAATTCAATTTTCAAGTCTTCTTTGTCACTATCATATCCAGTAGACAGGTCCGGTAGACTATGTCTTCTACTTCTGAATTCGTAGATTCAAACGAGAGATCAAATGATTCGTTCAACATTGTTTTATGCCGACGCATTGTAACATTTTCATATTCCATTCTAATAACTTGATAATGTTGCAGATATTCGAAGATTGGGCAATGACAATACAGTAACGCGCCCTGTCGCTTACTGAAGACAATTAAAGTGTTCTAGTTGAAATTGGTATTTGACAACAAATGTCGTTAATCTTTACAAAGGTCGTATTTTTTAATTGAAGGAAACATGACATGTACAAAAAGACCTTTGCGGTATCGGGGTTTGAACTTGAAGTCAGCCGTCTACGGTGATTAGTAGTCGACAAGCGAAGCCACCGCGCCACGGAGTAATTGCATGTAATGTTGAAATTATGGAATACCTCAAACGTTTTCTTTAATGACCGTTAATACTCAATTTGAATTTTGTGGACAGTTGTCATTCAAGATGTTATTTTCATAAATCGTCACTATTATGGCAATAAGTTATACACTGCTTAAATCTCCTGCTTATGATCATGATTTTGAGGACGTATTTGGTATTGTTCACTCATATTTAGTTATTTTTAGTTTTGTTGTTTTCTTTAGTCACTGAGTTAATAAACCGTTTTATAAGTCACTTATTCTTGATATATAACGTAGATAACACTTGTACACCCGAATTGGCACTTTAGCTTCCTATTTTACTATAAATTACGACTTTACGAAAGAAAACTATTTATAATTATTTTAAATGTGTGGAGCACTTGTTTACGTGGCTAGTAGCGCCATCTCCCACCATCCTATATGTTATAAACTATGTGTGCTAAATTTCATCTAAATCCTATTGAAGTATAATACTAATGATTTAAATAACAGGACTTTACCTATGAAATTGCCGATTTTTGATACCGACTATTCTATTTAGAATTCCAAATTCAAATTAATTTTATGACAAGACATTAAAAAAAAAATCAGTTGTTCATTTGTTTTCCCGCCTTTCGATTTTTCTTTGATAACGATATGTTTCTGTAACCATGGAAAAATCGAAATTCGGCGCTATTTTCGAATACGAGTTCCGCCTTGGCACCAACGCAACACAGACTGCACGCAATATTAACGACATGTACGGACAAGGTACCGCAAGTGAACGCACGGTGCATTTTTGGTTTGATCGCTTCGGTTCTAAATTTGATCCCAACAATGGACCCCGGGGAAAATGTTCAAATCCAACGAGGCGGTGCGGCGCGCACAAACGCACAGACAAACAGACAAAAAAAATCACTGTTTTGGGTTCTGTTGCGTAAATAAAGTTAAAATGATAGTTTTTCTCAAATATCTTGCATGTAGAGACAGTGATCAGTTACATTTTTATTATATCTATACTAATAATAACGCTGAAGAGTTTGTTTGTATGTTTGAACGCGCTAATCTTTGGAACTACCCATCGGATTATATGCTATTTAACAACACTCTAGAGCCCTTAAGAGTCGAGCAAACAGAAAAAGTTAAAAGAACGCTAAGCAAAAACGAAATAATAGCGAGGGCAGGCGATGCGATGCGACGGGGTGGGTCGGGGGAACAAGAAACACTGAGCTAGTGTATAATAAGATAGATTTAATTATTATTCACATTTCTCGGGACCCTGGGGTCCCGGACCTTTGGAAGGCGTACGAGGAGCTGAAACCAACTCGCAGAGGCCCCTTACACAATTTTAAATGATGAGGAGGCACCAACCGACGATCCCTATATCATCATCATCATCATCTTCCTGCCCTTATCCCATGTTACTTGGGGTTGGCACAACATGTTTTCTTCTTCCATTCTCCCCTGTCAACCGTCACACTATCATTCACTCCCTTCTCTTTCATATCATTCTTTACACATTCCATCCATTTTTTCTTTGGCCTTCCTCTCCCTCTCCATCCATCAACATGTATATTCATTACTCTTTGAGTCACATGCGTTTCGTCCCTTCTCATCACATGCCCATACCAAGCCAAACGATTTCCTTTCAACTTTTCTGTCACTGGCGCCACTTTCAAACTTCCTCTTATATACTCATTTCTTACTTTATCCATTCTCGTTACTCCACACATCCATCTCAACATTCTCATCTCCGCTGCATGCAATCTTTTTTCATCCGTCTTCTTCACGGCCCAGCATTCAGACCCATAAAGTACGACAGGCCTTACCACGGACTTATAAATTTTCCCCTTTAACTTGAGGGGCATCCGTGGGTCGCAAGTTGTTCCTGTGACCTGTCGCCATTTCATCCATCCTGAGTTGATCCGGTGCGTTACGTCTCGGTCTACTTCGCCATCTCCTTGGACAAGCGACCCGAGGTACCGAAAGTCGGAACAGATCGATAAGGGCGTTCCGGCGAGAGATATGGGCACAGGACTGGAGAGGCCGCCAAAATCACAAAACAGATACTCGGTTTTGGTCCGACTTACTCTCAGGCCAATGGTCTCGAGTCTTTCCCACCACACCTCCAATCTGCTCTGGACCTCTAAGCCGTTCTCGGCAATCAGCACAATGTCATCAACGAACAGCATACACCAGGGAGCCGCTTCCTGGATATCAGATGTAAGAGCATCCATTATCAGCACGAAGAGGTAAGGGCTGATCCCTGGTGCAAGCCGACAGCCACATTGAAGCTGCCAGTAGTGACCACTGTAGACCGGACTTGGGTACTGCATCGGCTGTACATCGCTCTAATCAACTGCACATACTTCCCTGGCACACCTTTCTCCTTCAGCGCCCACCACAAAACTTCACGAGGCACTCGGTCGTATGCCTTTTCGAGGTCAACAAATACCATGTGCAAGTTTTTATGCGCACCTCTGTATTTCTCGCACAGCTGGCGGATAGCAAAGATGGCATCTGTTGTTCCTCGACCAGGCATAAAACCGAATTGGTTTTGCGAAATTTCACTCTCTTCTCTCAGTCGCCTTTCAATAACTTTCTCCCAAGCCTTCATACTATGTGACATAAGCTTTATTCCTCTATAGTTGTTGCACTCCAGCACATCACCTTTGTTTTTAAAGATGGGCACCAGCGAACTGTTACACCATTCGTCAGGTATGGCTTCTTCCAGCAACAACTTATTGAAGAATAAAGCTAACCACGTCCATCCATCTACTCGTAATAACTTCCATACTTCAACTGGTATTTCATCCGGGCCTATTGCTTTACCATTCTTCATCCCATTTATTACTATTCTCACTTCATCCATACTAATCATTCTCACTAAACCCTCATTTACTGGTTTATTCCCAAGCACACCACTCCAGCCATTCTCCTCATTCATTAGTCTTTCAAAATAGCTCTTCCACCTATCTTTAATTTTCTCATCATCCGAAAGAACTATTCCAGTTTCATCCTTTATACACTTTATCTTAAAAATATCTCTCGTCTTTCTCTCTCTAGCTCTAGCAAGCCGGTAAAGATGTTTTTGGCCTGCTGGATTATCCAGTGTGTTATAAAGCTTGTCCTGGGCTTTTGCTCTTGCTATGGCCACAGCTTTCTTGGCTTTTTCTTTAGAGCATCATACTCACTCTTTTTTTCTGCTTTCAAACTAACATTCTCATCTGCAACACTCTGCCATTCTTTGAACTTTCTCTTCTTATCCTGCAACACATTCTGTATTTCTGTCGACCACCACCATGTATCCCTATCTATCGTACCCTTTCCTTTCGTCTCTCCCAAAATATCTTTCCCACAGGAGCCGGGTGCTGCCCCTGCGCGTCGCCTGTGGGGTACGCCCTAGCCCTATCGTGCATCATATATCTATTCATCATATTGCTAATGGTGTTGGCAAAGTTTTACAGTCGGCCGCCTGCCTGACACCAACCCTCCTTGGGAATGCGATTGTTGATGGTTTACCCGCCATCACTCGGGTGACCCAAAGTGCTATACGGTATGCACTGGGTCTGGAGCTCCCTTAGTCAAATAGTCGCCTCTTACGACACCCACGGGATGAGATGGGGTGGTCCTATTCTTTCTCCGGGACCGACACGGATATGCTGCAGGATATGCTGCAGGACTATTGCTGTACGTGGAAACAAAACATATTGGACTATGGGTTTGGGTTGCTAAAGTGGATTGAGTAACTTAAACTATGGAAGAACTATGTCCCCTGCCTGACCAATGTTATACAATTATACACGGATAAAATGGCAGGGGGTGACTTGCACACTCAATAATGGGCCCCCGGAAACGGTCGCTAGCACATAGTGACGTAGCGACAAGGAGGCAACATTTCCTGAGATGCTTGAGGAGTGGAGAGGTATTCCACGGCTATCAGGACAATTCCGGAAGTACGGTCAAGATACCTACCAGCACCTTACTAGAATACTTCCTTCCTCCGAGTACGTTTGCTCTTGCGAATCTCCACTCAAGCCGGCCAATAAAGGCAAGGAAGAGGTGGGAGCTCTGTTCCTCGTCAGTGTTCACTCCAGCCGGCCAATAAAGGCAAGCCAGAGATGAGGACAAGATTTCTCCCGGGAGATAGGGTCCATGGGGTCGCTACTGTCCAACAGCTCGCCACATGCTGCCCTGCGGGTTTCTGTATCTCTCTTCGTCTGGCTCCTCATCCTAGACCCGTTCCGGCAAACTCTACCGGCACAGACTTAAAGTTTGGAGCACGCAAGCCCCACCACGACGTCAACGTAGAGATATAGCGGTGGGATATTATTATTATTAGTATTTTTTTAACAGATACTTATTTTTATGTGCATACAAAACATTTTCATAAATTTACTGAGAAGGCACAGTCATTAATCTCTTTAAATTTGTCTCTGAGGGAGTATCTAAGACTTAATTTATAAATTGAACAAATTCCCCTTTTGGTAAAACAAAAATTGTCTGAATATCGGTGGCATTATCGCACAACGGAATACCGTACGACATTACACTATGAAAATAACTAAAGTATATCACGGCTTGTCTCTGAATCGGTCAAATCACGAATTTATTTATAAGCTGTACATGAGTATAAGACAGGAACTCGTGGCTAAGTAATAACAGCCGCACGGGTCAATCCATCAGGTTAAGCTACGCTTGCCGGGATTGGTCTGTAGATGGGTGACCATCTTTTCATACCGAGACTCCTCCGTGCCTCGGAAAGCACGTTAAGCCGTTGGTCCCGGCTGTCATTTGAGGATCTATGACAGTCGTTACGGGTCGTCAGAAGCCCGAAAGTCTGACAACCAGTCTTATCAAGGGGTATCGTATTACCCAGTAACTGGGTTGTGGAGGTCACATAGGCAGTCGCTCCATGTAAAATACTGGTATTCAGCTGCATCCGGTTAGACTGGAAGCCGACCCCAACATAGTTGGGAAAAGGCTAGCAGATTGACATGAGTATAAGACAAATATAAAGCAAAATCAGTCACAAAACATGCCAACATTTCGAATACTCGGAGCTATTAGTTAGTCACGTGATAAAAATTATAGAGTAGAAAATACAGGGGATCAGTAAGAAACACAAAGATATGAATAGCTTCAGTTTTCGATGACAGGGACCAGGTCTGCAGCGCGTGTCGCACGCAGCAACAGGATCAGCAAATATGACCCCAACATCCGTTGACGGCGGCTAAGTCACTCCGTTAGAGGAACTTTAAAGGACCCTCTGTTCGAGGAGGACAATAGAGAAGGGGCAATGACTTAAGCCATACCATTAGGAGTTCAAGAGTTTCCGAAGAGGCCAGTAGAGAGGGAGACAGGGCTCAAGCCATGCCACTAGAGGTTCAGTTCTTAGAGACCTCCCGATTTTTCTGAAGTATTACGCGTGCTTGGACTATTAGTCGGAGTCCATTGAATAGGAATACTTCTTGAGGGTTCCTTAAGTTACCTGGGCTGTTCTCCGGAACCCACTGGATAGAAAATACTTCCTGAGGTTTCACACTATTTATCGTTTGAGATGATCTGCTAGACTGCCAGAGATATACTGCTAGGAATAGTCTGCGGAAAAATGGCCCTTGATATCGGTGATGGCCTTTTTATAGGCCCCTATCAAATATTCTAGAAATACAAATATTACATATTTTAAAGATACGTCAGATTAGATGTCGGCTAGGCGCTGCAGTCTCGACATAGACAGCGATCGCATTTCGATCGAATTCGGTCACAAAGTCCTAATGGGGTTCCTAGACGGTCAAAATTGCTGGACAAACACGTGATTTTTTCATGCTTTTCAAGCAATTTTGACCGTCTAGAGACCCCGTTAGGACTTAGCGTCAAAATTCGGTCGTAAAGCGATCGCTATCTATTTCGAGACTGCAGCCCCAGGAGTAATAAAGACAACCAGTGACATCTAAAATGACTACAGTGAGAACTTGGCCTTAAACACATAGCTTGCTTACAATGGAGACTTAGCCTTATATTATAAAAGAATAAAATAAATGAAAGAAAGAAAGAAAAACAGTTTATTCACGTTTAAACACAAAATAATAAAACATAACAAACTACACAAAACAAAAAACATAAGTACACACAATAAAGTTGTTGGAAATGTGCGTCACTACCCCGCGAAACGGCTACACGCTCAGCATAATGCCGCGGCCCGTGCACGAAGGCACGAACCCACGGCGCTGGTTTTCAGCGTAAGCCGGCGGTGTGTATGACGAATGACATTAGACAATGTTAAATATTCAAAGGTGAGATTCAATGAGAAAATGTATGTAAAAGGCATGAAATATCAATGAAATGGTGTTGTTTCCATTGGAAATATTGTTTCAGTAATATGGGAGTTTGTAAAAGTGTAAGTATAGTGAAAGTCATATGACCTGAGTGTAGATTTAGTAAGAACCCCCAGCTCGTTCAATGTAAACAAACTGAAACATGTTGTTTAAAAAGCGAAATATCTTATTACGGCTCCAAAACAGCATGCACGTACACATATTTGACTGCAAACTAACTAAATTAGCCAAGTTCTCTTTGGACTGACTTCGACGTATTTACGCATGCGTCCAAGTCTTCATATACCTATGTATAGTTGTTTGAGTATACAGGACGGTGTTTATTATAAAGTTTAACTTGGCAGCCTGAGGAGAAGTACTGATTAACTTAAACTTTGGTTCGTATTTGTAAAACGAAGTAGCATGTTTGCTTGAATACGAGAAAAAAACAAATTAAAACTTTACCATGGAAAAAGGCTCGAGCATTAGCATATTTTTTTATGCAAACGCTACTTCGTTTATGCGAACCTAAGTTTAAGTTATCAGTACTCCTCCTCAAACTGCCTAGATAAACTTTAATAAAACAGAAACCTCGATATACAATACTACGTATAATACCAGGTGGAAACGTTAACACGACAGTAAATTGGACGTAGTTATGCTATAACGTTCCAATACACAAGGTGGTCAAAATTGAGTTTTTGAGCCCAAGATAGGTATTTTGACAAGTATATAATAAAATAATGTTTATTTATTTAGTTGAAGTGATACATACTACTTAGTTGTACTCGCTACCAAAAAAAAGCGTACCACAAAATTAAAAAAACGCGATTTACTCAGTTCGACCTGCGTGTGGATTGGAACGTTATAGCATAACTACGTCCAATTAAACTTCGTATATCTTACAACGTTCCCAGTCTGCATACAAAAATTCAACCAAAAATATCCAATACATAATATTTAATAATTTGTCAAAGATTGGCAAAACCCAAAGTCAGCCAATCACTGCTATTTAGTTTGTTTAAAAAAATCACGTTTTCAATTTCGATTTTTAGGATTTATTTGATTGTTTCAAAATAATTATGTGCATTAGTATTGACAGTTTTCATTTATTGTCGTACTTTTTTTTTACGGGTCGTCAGAAGACCGAAAGTCTGACAACCAGTCTTACCAAGGGGTATCTTATTACCCAGTAACTGGGTTGTGCAGTTCAGATAGGCATTCGCTCCATATAAAATACTGATATTCAGCTGCATTCGGTTAGACTGGAAGCCGACTCCAACATCGTTGGGAAAAGGCTAGGCAGATGAGATGAGATTGTATACTAAGGGCCGGTTTTTTGATACGTAGTTAACTCAACCAATGGTTAAACATAGTAACTAATGGTTGAATTTTGGCTAAATGTGAGGCTAAACATGAATGTATTCATGTTAGCTCATTCATATAAAAAAATAGTAACGAATGGCATAACTCATACATGTTTAGCCTTTCACAACCATTAGTTACTATGTTTAACCTTTGGTTGAGTTAACTACGGATTAAAAAAACGGCCCTTAAGAGTACTGTCGTAGATACACTATTGAGTTATGATATACTAGTGAGTTATTTGTTGTAACAAAACTTTAGACGAAACTTTGTACGAACAGTAGGTACGACTAGTATGTCTAATAATCTATTACAATAATTTAACGTTGGAAAAGGGAAGGCAAATTAGGACCACAAGTTTATTAGGCGTCATAATTATAAGCAAAATGCATACTCATAGCCGACATCCGCCCGGGCATACAGCCCGTTAGTGTGGGTGCTTACAAACTGGACCCGTACCCTTATCTTGCAGAAGCCTAGCGATAGCAAAATTTGCGCAATAATTGCTTTTCAATCGCAAATCGGTATTTTGTATCAGCGATACGTCATACTGATTTGCGATTGACAAGCGATTGAAAGTCTGCCGATTTGTTTTAGTGTGGTATTAAGTACTAGGTATTAAGTACAAGTAATAGGCTATGCTATTTTGTTACTCATATTGTGGACCTCATTGTAGTCCCAATAAATAATAGTAGTTTATGAAAGGGTTGAATAATGATGGGTAGTATAAAAAAACATATAAAACACGAGTGTGTGTGTTTTTCTTTATTATCACACAAGTGTTGTACTTAGTTATGTGCAGTTTCATACACTACTTTATCTGCTCTCGTAAATTGGGATTAAACCTACTAAGAGCTAATTTTTCAATCGTCAGATAACTTTTATTTATGGGCTAAATATAGCGGTTTGACAGCTTTTATATAGAAAATATGTCAAGCTGTCATCTTTATTCTTCAGATAAATGTTATCTGACTACTTAAAAATCAGCCCTATTAAAATAAAGATCAAGTTAAAAGAGTAAGAAATAGTTTATTTGGAATCAAAACTTTTTTGTTATGCTATCAAAACGGCGCGCCCCGCTTAAGCGTTCCATTAGAAAAAAAATAATTGATGGAAACTCCTTGGTGATATTAACTTCTTGGATTTGCCCTGTATCGTATTGATAAAAAAAAATGTTTTATAACATTATTTTGTTTGAGAAAAATTGTTATAATATTATTATGATTCTATTATTAAATTTCGGTATTTTAAATGATAAATGATTTTATTTCTGTAAGTAGGTTTGTTTGTACAATTTTTAAAATTGAAACATGTTTTTTTTAAACTAGATGAGGTCGGCGTTTCCTATCTGACTACTCTGAGAAGAAATGCCGAAACAAACTCAGAAGTCACAGTCTCTTATAAAGTCCAGACAATATCTTGGTCACTTCATGTGAAGACCATGTAGATTGGTGTCTGAAATAGTCTTTTGAGGAAAGAACCACACAGATTGAGAGGACCTGTCCAGTCAGTGCACGCATTTGTTAGTAATCGCGCAGCTCAACTCAGAACTTAAGGAGCTCAACGATTCGACGAACAATACCAAAGAAAGGACATTTGGGTAGGCCGCATAACTGCCAGACCATGATTAAAAATAACTGAGAGAAAAAATAAAACAAACAGAAAAAGGAATGACCTACATAGTCTTCACATTCACAATAATTAAAATAATATAATACTTTACAAAGTAAATATTCATGTTAACATTCAGTATGCAAAAATAAAAAAATAAAAAAGATAATTTGGAGCAGTTCAATCCCAAGCCTTTTTTTGTCCTCAATATAATCTTTAACGGTATAAAAAGTTTTTTGACACAACTTGCGTTTAATGAATGATTTGAATTTATTAAGGCTTAGGTCTTGAACGTGGCTTGGAAGCTTATTATAAAAGCGTATACCTGAATGAGCCACCTATTTTCTTGAGCCTTGTTGGAGGTACAACAAATTTGTGTTTGTTCCTAGTATTTATATTGTGGATATCACTGTATTTTTTAAACAATTTAATGTTTTTATGGGCATATAAAACATTTTCAAAAATGTACTGAGAAGGCACAGTCATTATATTAATCTCCTTAAATTTCTCTCTGAGAGATTGTGTTTATAAAGTATGTCAATATAAACTCGTTTTCAAGTTTATAATTCGTTTTTTTACGATATGAGAGTAGATAAAATTTATTACTATTATAGCAAAAGTGAAATAACTTAAGTACAGCTTTAATACATTGTAGCAACCCCGAACCTTTCTTGTACCTACTAAAACATTTCCTAAGCTAAACAATAACCGTGCTATGTTACAACTTAAGTGAATAACTTTACAGCCCACTTTACAATTTCATTGGAATTACGAGTACCCTTTAAAATTGTTAAGCACTGTGATACTCTGAAACCCAAGTTTTCCAATTATTTAACTTAACTCCAAATTGGTAGACTTCGAGCCTGTGTAACTTTTACTTAGTTTGCTTGTATCGTATTTTTTATTCACTGTTGTGAAAAGAGAAGCGTCGCAAAGTTTTGATATAATGAAAGCTATATTTTGTTTACGGTAAAAATATTTACTTATAATTGGCCGTGTAAATGTAATTGGGTTTTCCATTAGGTACGAATTTATCCACAGAAGCATGAAGTTTTGATTTGTGCCTAGTGTAAGGTCCCCTCTATATTATTATAATCGTTGTCATTATAGACACCTTGTATACCATGTTAAGGCCTATTCAAACCTAAGCGGTATTCGCTGCCGCTATGGGTAGAGGTAATACCGCGCGGGTTTCGCTTAGGTATTTAGTATTATGTTTCGCGGCAAAAGCGGTACAGATGAATGAACAGTAATATTACCGCATACCCACTCGGTTTTCTCTACCGCAGGCGGTAGCGAATACCGCTTAGGTTTGAATAGGCCTTTATTACTTGTAATAAAGCCATATTCTCAGCAGTCATTTGCTTCATTTACTGTCTCTGTTTACCGTATATGGCGACCCTGCGCAAAGAAACTACTATCCGAGCGCCGCGTATTTGACACCTCCCGGTCAGCGCTGGCTGGCGTCGGTACATTATGAGGCCAAATTTACACCATATGAACTGATTTTGGGGAAAAAATACTCTCTTCCAACTAACTGAAGTTCCAATGTAGTAGAGCCATTATATAACTATGACAATTATCCGCTAGAGTTAAAGATTCGGTTGCAGTTTTCACAAAAAGAGGCTAGAGACAATTTGCTTAAGAGTAAAATACAAAGAAAACAAAAATATGACAAAAACAACAGACCTGTAACGTATAGTCCTAACGATTTAATTTTAGTCAGAAACGAAGTAGGTGGAAAATTACAAAGTGTATATTCAGGACCATATGTGGTTGTTAGAGATATGTCACCGAATGTGGAAATTAAGAAAAATAATAAGCTTGATGTAGACATAAAAATCGCACTAAGATGTACTATTCTATATAGTTGAATGAAAAAAAAAGTTTACCTTATGTACGTCAATTTACGTCAGGCGCTGACTAATTTGACAGGACAAAACTAATATTTATTGTCTATCCTTTTCTTAATGAAATAGAAAGAAAAAGATGCACTGAACTTAAATTTAGTTTAGTTTGTGAACAAGGGAATCGGCGCCATTATCCCTTTTCTATTATTAAGTTGCGCTTACTCAACCCGTCGAAGAAAATAAAAAAAAACTATTTTCTTCATTTCATATTACATTTTTATTTCAACGTCTGTCTGAGTATTATTTGCCAATAAGCCAACATTGTTGACGTTAATATTTACGATTATTGGAACACAAATTTTGTTAAGTCTTAACTGTCTAGACGGCTTATTGCAACAATAATAAAATACTGACTGGCTGGAAAAATATGAAACAGCTCATTGACAATAAAAAAAAAAATGTAGATGAAAATAGTCTATTGTTAGATTTTATGTTGATAAGATCAGCATTAAGGCCAAAGCGTCAAGGTAGCCCGCGAAATTCAAATTTTCTTACGTTTTTTTGCAATTTAGAAGTCGGTATTAGATTGTGCGTTGATCGAAATATAATTTGCGGTCGAACAAGTATCTATTTACATAAATAGAATCATTAAAGTGATCAATACAACTCTGTAAGAACAGGTAATCCTAATGAATGACTTAATTTGACCTTGTAGATTTTACAACATTTTAAAATTGCCTTCAGCTTACTTTAGACCTTAGAATTCAAATTTCAAACCAGCGCCAGGCTCTGTCTCGCATAGGGTCGGAGCATTATGCTGTGCAATGGTCGTTTTGTGTGGAAGTTACGCATATTTCCCCCAACTTGTTCTTTTTTTTGTGTTAGTGTTAGTTCTTTGCGTCATGTTTACCGCAAATAAACGCAATTTCTTTCGTTCTTTCTAGAATAATTACCTTATAAAATGTTCCTTCCTCCATTCGCAGTCAGATACAATCAGTTGCTGATTAGGAAGACCCAGTCGTGTTCGATGCCTGCCGTAATCAATTCCATAAAACCTACGTTATTTTTTGTTTTGATGTTGTTTTTTTCGAGTTCTGCTAACTTATCTACACTCCTTTACCACTCACTTCATTAAAAATACGTAATACGCTACCTAACATTATGAGATTACGAAAAGTTTTTAGTAAAATCAACCCTGTTGCCTTCGACTTAAAACTCAATAAATTGTAAAACCAGAATACAATAAAACGTTTCTTCCTCCACTCGCCGTCAGGTACAATCAGCTGCAGATTAGGAAGTCCCAGTCGTGTTCGATGCCTGCCGTAATCAATTCATACGGCCGAAGATATAGATCGAATTTATTCAATAGCGCATTAGAGCTATTGTTATTAAACTACAGAAGGTTACTGGGTTTTTGACTAAATTTCTAACCAAAGCTTTTTAGTAAAATTTGAGCATTGAATAAGTCGTTATTGACTATTGTCAAGAATCTCTGGTTAAGTGCGGATTTCACCAATGAAAATTACCGCGATCAGCACTTAAACCACGTTTAAGAGCTGTCAGTGTCGTTATTTTCTTTGGAATATTGACACTGACAGCTCTTGAACGCGGTTTAGATGTACTGATCGCGTTCAGTTTCATTGGTGAAATCCGCACGTAGATAATACATAAGCATTCAAAAAATTCACAGATCTGGTGCTCTACACGACCTTCGGGTACATTGAAAACGCACTTAGGCAGGCTTTTCATTTTGTACGATGCCTAATCTAATAGATTTTGTATCGTCTTGAAGTAATAAAATAGCTCAAATGCAAAGGTAAAAATTATGCCATGCAATTTTGAACATTAATAATATTCTTAAGACTATTTTTGAAAGAAAATCATTTTTTGTTTAACACAACAACAACGGAGCGATATAAAATAGTTATAGACATAGAAATAATAATTTTAGTCTCAAATATAAAGTTCTAATTAGTCATTTGAAGTATTTTCAAAGTATATCGCAAAACAAAATTAAATAACATCATTATAAAATTAAATTAAAATACGTATTTTCAAATAAATAGAAGTAGATTTCACGATCAAACCTTAAACTCTCTAACAACTCAGCGACGCGACGCGCATCTAAGGAGCGCGCTCCCCGAAATTACGCCACACAACGGGCACCCTCCTGCCTAGACTATTAGCCATACAGAGATCCGCTTTTTTTTTAAATGTAGCCCAACTCAATACGAGTTGGGCTACATTAAAAAAATGTATTTACAATGTATTCCAACTCAATACGCCGAGGGCTTTTTTCGTTTTTCGATATCGTATTTAGTTTTTGAGATATAGTTGATTTTATGCCCTAAAAAATTGATCGCATTTTTCACATTTTTGCGATTTTCAAGAAAAGTTTAGACTTTTTTTTTCACCATAATGTAGCCCTTGTTGATACGCGTCTTTTGAGACCTCAACCATTCATGTAACTCTAGAACTCACGAAACCAACGCGATGTCACACTCTGAGCGAAAATGGGGACTACACTGAAGCGATCGAAAAAACATTTTCAATGTTAAAAATAAACTACCAGCGTTGTATCATCGCGCTTCTCTTTCTTTTCTATGCAGTCCGACAGTGACCGCGTTTTAGGTCATGTAGTCCCCTTTTTTGACATGTCAAAAGCTAAGCACATTTATGTACATTTTCTATGTACAATGTGCATAATATGTTGATGTTCATCGGACGATGATCCCCAGTAAACTTTGCTGTCTATATAAAAAAATGTCCGAAACATATTGATTGTTTTAAGGATTAGGTGCTCAATTGAAAAAGTTTAGAACCAATTTATTATTCAAGGACTGCCGAATATTGAACAATTTGTTTGAACAAGCTGTTGCATTGATTCGGGTTATCTTACGAATATATTTTCAAAAATACGAATTACCTTTCAAAAGTATTTCTCTTAACAACGAAAAAAAGAAAAAATCTCTAAATACATTTCTGAATTTTCTTAATAAGTTTTAATGAATTTCTTAATAAAGAAATAATTACTACCTCTCCTTCCCTTCAACCTTCTTAGATGAGTCCTACACATTGACTGCGAGATGAAGACAGAGTGTTCTGAGAAAAAAGAAAATTAATCATTCTTTTGTTCTTAATTTATTCTTATTTTTCTTGGAAAACCCGGTGTTAGATACTGTTAAACCCGTTCGTGGGAGGGAATGTAGGTGTTACAAAGATATGGATTTAATTAACTTCTGTTTATTTTCGCAATCTGTTTACGGTTTATTTCTGATGAAGCAGTCTTGCAGCAGTATCGATGGCAAAAAATAACTCGAAAAAAAAAAAGAAATTTTAAATTTGTTTGGCCAAGCAGATATTAAGGCTGTTTGTGGAGCATGTATAGTAACGCGAGAATTCATCAGAGATCATTCCCTGGGACTCCGGTCCAGAGATTTTTGAAGTAAAACTTCTTTGGCGGCGATTCTATACTTGGACGAGAATTGACAGTGAAATTTCAAGGACGCGTTACGTTTAGGCACATTTCGTTACATGAGAGAGAAGAAAAATATAACTATGCTATATATCTCTCATACTAAATCGCTATTATTCTTTTTTTTTTTTTAATTTCACTTCTATCACGCGTACGCGCAAACTTTTTTCAGAATACATTGATTCTTTGTAAAGGTTTTTTTTTGGGAGAGGCCTAAGTCCAGCAGTGGACGTCTTTCAGTTAATATGATGGCGATTATACGTCTTTGTAAACATTGGGCCTTGGTAGTATAAATTAACACAAATAAAGAAGACAACTACGTACACAGTAAGTATCTACGCTAGTGTTCTATTGAATGTTATTTTGCTAAAACAGTCCCAGACGCGGACGGCAGGATGGAAGTACGGAATGTGTTCGCAGGAAATGAAATCTCTCCATACTTCCGATGGACTTGTGTTTGTTTCGTATAACAATAAATCTAAGCTAAAAGAAAAAACCGGCCAAGTGCGTGTCGGACCACGCACAATGAAGGGTTCCGTGTTAGAATGAATTTATCCCAAGAACAAACTTAACATTGTAGTTGAAAAACATGTCCTCCCATACATTCCAACAGCAAATGTAAGTTTATACGCACAATATTAAGAGATTTACCATGTTATTTTAAGACCATAGACTTCTTATAAGTTTTTCTGTAATATAACTATTTTCTGTATTTTTTCCAAATTTTAGGCTCAGTATTTCGTGTATTTTCTTAAATAACTTAAAAAAATATATATTTTAAAATTATAAAAATAATATATTTAAGACCCTCACAGTAAGCCCTTTCATTTAATATGTCACATGGTACAGTTTGCAAAACTTTTTTTTTTTTGTAATATTTATAATTAATTTACTCATCTACACCTCCGTGTTTGGGTCACAAAAAATCATACTGTTGTATATTAATATTATAATAATAATATTATAACCTAATATGCAGTTACCTTTGAGGGTAACTGCATATTAGGTTTTTGTTGGTACACCTTACATATAAATAAAGCAGTGATTATCTAGCAAGTCGTGTTTCACTTCATGGTGACAGCGATAATTACGAATTACGCTTTCGGAAGTAATAATTAGACGTAATCAAAGTGGTGTTAGTGTTTTTTGGTGATACACAGTACGTATTATTATGGAACACGCAAGACCTCCGGCGGAATTAGTTTTAGAAGGTGGTCCGGCAAACCGAGCCGACGCGTGGCGAAAGTGGCTCAAACAATTTAAGGTGTTTCTTAAGGCTTCTGGAGTGTACAAAGAAGACAAGGATGTACAAGCCAGTTTGCTTATTAACTTAACAGGCGCTGATGGATACGACATATATTCTACTTTCAAAATAAAGGTGGAAGGAAAAGATGATGATATAGATGTATTAATCCAAAAATTCGATGAACATTTCGGTACAAAAACTAATACAACGATGGAGAAATTCCGATTTTTTACACGAAATCAGATGGAAGGCGAAAACATAGATGCTTACGTAACAGCACTAAGATTATTATGTCAACATTGCGAGTTTGAACATTTAGAAGACGGATTAGTACGTGATCGTATTGTCTGTGGAGTAATCGACACAGGTGTGCGTGATAGATTGCTCAGAACGGACAGAAGGGGAAGATGTTGTATATTAATATTATAATTTGAGGGTAACTGCATATTAGGTTTTTGTTGGTACACCTTACATATAAATAAAGCAGTGATTACCTAGCAAGTCGTGTTTCACTTCACATACATATACCAAATTTCAACTTAATCGGTCAATTAGATTCGGAGCGAATTGGCTGTAACAGACGGACAGACAGACAGACAGATACACGCGTAATCCTGTAAGGGTTCCATTTTTCCTTTTGAGGTACAGAAACCATAAAAAGAAAAAACAGTACCTCATATTGATAAGTTTATTTCCTGTAGGTACAGGGCTAAATGTTCTAATTATCAAAATTTCAGCGAAAACAGATCCCAGACAATGCTTATTCAAAAGCGATCGTCGCGTGAGTACGCGATCGTGGCGTTCATACATATGTCACTTTTTGTTCGGCGAACTGAAACGTATGATCGCGCCGATAGGGGCGCCTGCCAGTTTTCCGAACAAAAAGTTACGTCATATGAATGTGACGATCGCGTACTCGCGCGACGGTTGCTTTTGTTCGGACGCGGCCTACCTGTTGTAACTAAGACATGAATAGTAACTAAGACATGAATAATAAATACTTGACTTTTTACCGTCTTGCAAAAATTGGGTATATAAACTCTTTTGCCCAAAAAACGGGCACTTTAGATTTTTTTCTCTAGTTCAATGAAGAAGAACAAGAAAGAGGTTTTATTAATTTGACGAAGTATTGGAATGTTATTTGAAGCATCCTTTTTTTTTCTTTTTTTTGGGTGGACATCATCAAATAACTTCTCCCGCTGTGGGTGGAGCGGGAGGGCGTGTCAGGCTTCTACTGAGTAAAACCCACCCGTGTTCCTTCAGTTGCCTGTGCCAGGGCCACGGTAACTCTTTCGAACAACCCGCAACCCTGGCGGGCATCGGCCTTAGCGGACCCCTTCAGCTAGTGCTGACATCTCTTTGAGGCGCGGGTGGAACACAACGCGCCGTCGACCCGGGCCTGGTCCTTACCGGACGGCGAGCTACACATTGCTCGCCATCCGCAAGCCCGCGCCTACGGTGGCCGGGAATCGGCTATCGATTCCCGGCGACTAGGAGCGTGAGGGCGCAAAAATTGCCTCTCCCTCACGTGTTCAGCCTCCTCCTTCGCGAGCATTACTGCTTCGCAGAAGGAGGTGACGGCTTCCAATGCACTCTCGCTCCGTACCATGGCCTGAACCAGGGCCGGACGCGAGAGATCGCCGCCGCCGATCGCCTCCGCGAGGACGCGGCGGTGCTCTGCCCAAGCCGGGCAGACCTCCACCGTATGCTCCACCGTGTCCTCCGGGCGATCCACACTATGGTAACACCCGGGCGTTTCCTCCCGCCTTATCCGGAACAGGAATCTCCCGAAGCAACCGTGTCCAGTGAGGACCTGCGTCAGGCGGAAGGTGAGGATGCCGTGACGCCTCTCCAACCACTCCTCAAAGAGGGGACATATCGCCGCAATTGTGGCGTGCCCATATCTGAAGCATCCTGGCATGATTCTTTACGTTCCAAGTTTAAATTTTGAAATTAACAAAAGAAAAATAATGTTTTTGTGGATTATTGTTAAATTGCTTTACTAATGCCGCGAATGGCTGAAACGGTTTTTTTACTGATTACTAAAATTTTAAAACTTTTTGGATATTTTCTGCAAATTAAACAATTTAATATTTTTTTTACATTAAATACCACTTTTTGATATAAGTGATAAAGCGATAAGGGCCGGTAAAACTATAGCCCTACTTGAAGAAGGTGTTCGCAAACTTACGTGTCTCAGCGGCTAAATGTGAGTCGTTCAACTGTCCAGAGAACTTGGCAACGGTATCAAGAGACCGGTTCGGTTAAAAGAAGACCCGGTTCGGGAAGAAAACGATGCACAAAACCAAGAGATGACCGCTTTTTAGTGAGTCAGGTGTTGCGGAATCGTAAAGCGTCAAGTGTGGACCTGAAGAAGAGCCTTGAAGAAGTAAGAGGAGTAGAAATTAGCTTATGGACGGTTAGGAGGAGGCTTTTGGCTGCCAATATCAGGAGTTACCGCCAGCTTGGGGCCCTAAATTACTCCGTGAGCACCGTGTTGCTCGACTTCAGTTTGCTCGAAACTGTGCTTCATGGATTCTGATAAAGGACTGGAATAAAGTATTGTTTTCTGATGAAGCTAGAATCTCTTTGTGTGGAGAGGACCGACGCCGGCGAGTGCTGCGAAGACCACGGGAACGCTATGCGGAAGTGTATTTCGAAGAAATCACTCCTCATGGCGGAGGCTCCGTTATGTTTTGGGCAGCAATTAATTCGACGGAGCGCACGGAGTTAGTTTTCATAGAAAATGGAACATTAAATGCACACCGGTGCATAATGAAAGTCCTAATTCCATATGCGCAACCCGCATTGACTGCACTTGGGGAAGATTCCATTTTTATGGATGACAATGCTCGCCCGCATCGTTCTGGCGACGTGGAAACGTACATGCAAGAAGTTGGGATCCGTCGTTTAGATTGGCCAGCTCGAAGTCCTGACCTCAATCCAATTGAACATGTCTGGGATGTTCTAAAGAGATGGGTTAGATCAGTGCAACCTGCTCCACAAAACATCAGAGAGCTAAAAACAGTCATTGCAGAAGAGTGGGAACGTATTCCTCAAAACGTTACTAAAAACATCATGGAAAGCATGCCCAGAAGGAATTAAGCTGTGATTTTGGCAAGAGGAGGTCACACTCGCTCGCTTGCTCGTTATTAGGGTTTTAAATTTGTAACTTTATTTAATTAAAAAAGTAAAAAAAATCTAAAAAAAATGCCGACCACTTCTTATTGTTTTGCCGTGTACATTGGTTTTAAAGAATTCATCGAAAATTTAAAAAAAATGCCAGAATTCACTTCACGCGTATTAATTTACACGATTATAAGTATGCAGACTACGTCAAACAATTAAATTTCATTTAATTAACTAAAATCGACCTTAGAACGTAAATTTCCTTAGGTGCTTTTGCAAAAGAGTATACATGTATAATAGGTGAACGGAGTAGAAGCCTATGGCATACCTAGTTTTTTTTTAATAATTATATCTAAATTCAAATCATAAGTAACTACGCACGCTGCGTACCGCGTATGTTTTGAATTTCGATATTTTTTACCGATCTATAAAGTTTTTTCAAAATTTCTGTTTTTATTATTCTAGGTTACTTCAAATGTGTAGGATTTATTGATAGAGCGATTTCTGTCTAAGCTGTTGAAAAAAAAAAAAATAGGTATGCCATAGGCTTCTACGCTGTTCACCTATTGTACCTTATTTCAAGACGGTAAACAAAAACCATTTAGTATTTTAGGCTAACAATAATAATGTGTATTCGTACCCATTAATTTTGTGTTTGGAGATCGACCAAACAAAGTTATGATAATGTGTGTTATCAAATTAACCTCTCACGTCCCGACGGTACGATATCGTACCACTCGCTGCCCGTGCCGTCAAGCGATCATATTTATATGATGTTCCACGGGTAAAGGTACCTTGTGGTCGGTATAGAGTAATGCATACAATCTAGAATAAATAAGCTGTCGATATCAAAAAAGATCAAGCTCCTACGATGCCGATGTGCAGTTACGGAGATATATTTGTTGAAAGATTGTATTGGAAACAGTGGAATTTTAGCGGGTGGGCCATCTAGTGTTTTAAATTTGAAGTACCGATTACTTGACTTTGAAAGGTAAAATGACATTCATTTTTTGACAGGAAGTTAGTTTTATGTTTGATATTTGCAAAATCGCTCTAACAAAATTGGGAAATATTAAAACCTTACTTCCAAAAAATACTTCCAAAATCGAATAATCAGCCGAAATGCTGATGTAATTGGCCGCCTCGGAGCTGTGATTTGAGTCCTTTGGATTATTTTCTGTGGGGAACCATTAAAGATAAATGTTACACAAACCATCCAGAGACATCTGAAGCATTGAAACATAAAATCAAAGTTGCCATTGAAGAGATTCAAGCCGAAACAATCGAAAATGTACTGGAAAATTGGGTTTATCGGATGGGGTACTGCCCAGCCAGTCGTTGTAGTCATATGAATGATATTGTGTTCCATTCTTAAATGACAAACTTCAACCTTTACAATAAAACCAGAAATTTGAAAAAATAATTAGTAGTTTTTTTAATTTTTTTATAACCGATTCAAATTTAAAACACCAGATGGCCCACCCTATACAAAACAGACAATATAAGTTTAGCTACCCCAAAAACAATGTTGTTACATAGTGGGCTACGGAAAATAATTCCTTGGGCTCCTGTCTGTCAAAAAATGTTGCAATAAATTCTGTATAACAAATTAGAGCCTTGTTAAGGACTAATGAATATGCCTAATAAGCAGTTTCTAAAAAATATATTTTTTCTCAATTTTCACACTTTTTTTACGATGAGAACGCCAGACTGTTTATTGATCTTTTAGAAAACAATTAGCAGATAAAATCTAAATTATAAAAAAAAAACATGAATTAGAAGTAAGAATAACTTTTAATATTTTCATGCAAAAACACAAAACTCAACGATTTAACTTTTAATTTAACAAACAATATAAATTCTTACACTCAAATCAACAATATTCTTTCATTAGCATATAATAAAACCGTTATAACCGCATTTAGAGGATATTTTAACTTGTTAAGTAAGTTAAGTTAAGTTAAGTCACTTAAACTTACATCACAATAATTGTTTCATACATTTAAGAAAAGGCACTCTATGGAAATTACGTAACAAACATTATGTCAGGACAATATGATAAACATTGATCATAATCTTTTTATTAATTTTAACTATTATTAAATTTAATAATCAGTTCCTTCTTACCTATACTTTTTTTTAAGACCTAAGGACAAGTGGGGTACAATGAAACGAAAAAGCATTTTCATTTACAAAAAAAAAAAAACTGTATTCTATACTCAACGTATTTTTTCTATTTAGATATACTTTACTTAATCATCTAAGCGGAGCATGTCCCGACATGATTGCAAGTATACTTTTCTTATTTTTCATAACACACGGCCATAAGGTACCTTTTCTACTAAACTTTGTGGCCACATTATGGGCTAATAACTTACATATAATAAGAAATAAAAATAGAAAATAAATATTACATCTTATGGCTAAACAGCAATAAAAAAAACGATTTTTTTTCACATATTTTTAAGAAACGTTTAAAATCCCCGAAACTATAAGCGGCCATAAGGTACCTTTTCCCAAGGATTGATATATATCAATCCACGGGAAAATCCATATCCAATCCATAGGGTGTGGCATAAATAGTGGTCCAAAGTTAAGGATTGGATGAACCAGATAATTTACTATAACAATTAAAAATTTAAACCATTTTTACCCAAGGGTTCCGTAAATATTCCCTTTTTGTCTTTTATTTACGAAAATTCTACCTTTTATTACAAATTTACTTGTAGTTTCAACAAAAACCATTATTTTTTAATTTTGATTTCTGTTAATTACTGCTGAATATTAGAGCTATCATGAGAAATAGCGATTATGATTTTTTATGTAAATTCAGATCTTTTAAAGAAAAAGTTGGTTCTTCTCTAATTTTAACCCTAATTTTTAACACAGCGTCCAAGTTCAAGAGCGATTTTTGTAAAAAAAACGTACTACACTGTCAGTGCCCATTCATTTAATAATACGCCTACTAAATACCAATTTCAAAATGGTATCACTGTAACAGATCCTGTTATTTAACAAAAAGATATTCAATTTTAATTGAAGAAAAGGAGATTTTCATTAAACTATTTTTGGTAAACTTTGTTGCGTTAATACTTACGATATTTGCAAAAAAAAATGCACTATAGTGTCAGTGCCCATTTGTTTTAAAAAAACTACTATTGAAGAGTTATCTAGACCTAATTTGTTACCTAGGTATTTGAACAAAGCATTAAAAAAAAACAAGTCACTTTATTCATCATTTATTAATAATCTTTGTCATGATTACAAACATTTAAATTAAACGAAATGTTCAAAATGGCCCCCATCCGCAGCTATACACGCTATGCAACGTCGAATAAACGACCGTTTAAGTCGTCGGGCAAACCCGCTTTCGCTGATTTCTCTAGCTGCTGTCTGGATTCTAGTCCTCAATACTTGTGATTACTTCGCTGTATACTTTTTCTTTTGGGCAACCCCAATAAAAGAAATCTAGGGGATTTAAGTCTGGCGAGTGCGGTGGCCACAATATTGGACCTAAGCGCCCTATCCACCTATTTGGATACGCTGTATTAAGGTGCTCTCGTACTCTAACAGCATAGTAAGCGCCACATGTCTGCAGCCACATGTCTTCTTGGACTTCAGGAGCGACACTTTCCAGAAGCAAGGGCAAATCAATCCGCAAAAAAACTTAAATATCTTTCTACATTTAAAGTTTCTGGCAGCTCGTGTGGACTGATTATCTGTCCGTTAATGATTCCGGTCCAAAGATTTATTTTAAATTGATACTGTGATCTGTCTTGCCTTATGAGATTCGAGTTTTCTAGCTGCCAGTTATGCAAATTGTGTAGATTTAAATATCCATCTTTTTTGCAGGATGACTCGTCGCTCCATAGTATTTTATTAAAAAACTGCGGGTCTTCTCTTATTCTGCGTAGCATTACTCTACAAAATGTTACTCTCAAGTGATAATCTCTCGGTAGCAATGATTGTGCTCTTTGATAGTGGTATCGGTACAGTTCATGTCTTTTGAGTATTCGGTGTACAGATCTAGTTGATATGCCAGTTCTGCGACTTAAGACACGGACCGATGTTCAAGGATCTTCTAACTGGATTCATTACCTCTTCATCGTTGTGTCGTCGCGGTCGTCCTTCACTTGCACCGCCTACGCGTGTGCCAGGTATCCTTCCCTCGGTGTATGCGTTATGCACTCTCCCAAAAACTCGGTGGTCTGGATGTCTTCGACCGGGATACCTCTCCAGATAAAGCCGAGCTGCTTCTCTACCGACACCTCTGCATTCGCCATAAATAAAATGCATGTCAGCCTATTCGCGTGGTGTGTACTGAGGCATTTTCTAATTGTCACTGCACTGCACGTTTGTCCAAATCGTTGCGCAAGCCAAAGTCACCAGTACACTAGCTAATATCGCAGAGATCACCAAAAAAAAAAACAAATCTAATCAGTAGGCAAATTAAACAGAGTCCGGGGTCAGGCAGGGGTAAAGAAACGGCGGAGGTAAACACAGGCAGAATAAAAAAGAAATGCATACGACGTATTTTCATGTCTCGTATTGGACATAAATGAAACTCCCGGATAGTTTTATACTTGTATTTCAACACAGATAGGTTTTTTTACAATAAAATTAGTGGAGCGATTAACGTTGTGCAAAACACCTTATAAAAACTAAGAAAAAAAAATTAACTCCCAACAATTTACTGCATCTCATATGAATGAAGCTTGTTGCTATGAATGTAATACTAGGCGCCAACATCCTCCCGCCGTTGAAAATTTCAGTTTTCAACCCTAAATTTCATCTAAGGAAAGCAGAGGGCAGAGGCGAACTAAACGACACGAGTGACGAGATCGTACTAAATCATTTCGAGATTTCTGGAGATTTCAACGTTAGTAATGAAAGAAATAGCAATACCCTACCATATCCTTTCCTTATCACTCGTATTGTGCGTTACTCGATTGAGAGAGCTTCAACGGGTTTTTTGTTAACAAACATGTCTCAGGTAAAAAAAGAGTCGGGGTTTTTTTTACCTGACATGTTTGTGAATATTAAAAAGTTACATTTTATCCGTTTTTTAAGTTTTAATACGTTTTGTAAAGTATTAACACAACAAAGTTTAAAAAACGTAGTTTAATGAAAATCTTCTTTTCTCCAATTAAAATTGAATATCTTTTTGTTAAATAATAGGATCCGTTATAGTGACACCATTTTGAAATCGGTATTTAGTAGGCATATCATTAAATGAATGAGCACTGACAGTGTTGTACGATTTTTTTACAAAAATCGCTCTTGAACTTGTATGGTGTTTTAAAAATTAGGGTTACTCGCAAAATTAGAGAAGAACCAACTTTTTCTTCAAAATATCTGAATTTACATAAAAAGTCATAATTTCTCGTGATAGCTCTAGTATTCAGCAGTAATTAACAGAAATCAAAATGAAAAAATAATGGTTTTTGCTGAAACTAAAACCAAATTTGTAATAAAAGGTAGAAATTTCGTAAATAAAAGACAAAAAGGAAATATTTTCGGAACCCTTGGGTAAAATAGGTTAATTTTTTTTAATTGTTATAGTTAACTATCTGGTTCATCGAATCCTTAACGGTGGACTACTATTTACGCCACACCCTGTATATACCATAGAGTGATTCTAAAGACCATAGAGTGAAACTCTAAGTTCCCTTAGCGGTGCTTGAGAGGTATTTCATACCTACTGAAGACGAAGCTATTTAAGTGTCGATGTGTAGAGTAGGAGTTTTAGACAAGAAAAAAAAACAGAATAAGGCAAATTGATTATTGAAATTTCGAAAAAAATGAATTACGTAAATCAGCGAAATCGGCAAAATTTCGTATACGGCCTTTTAATAAAACCAGATAAAATAAATAGTTGTCATTTATTATTTAAAAATGCAAAGAAACGTTTTATGACTTGGCAGTACGAAGTATCCAAGTCAAATGACAAATATTGAAAAAAAAAAAAAAAACTTTATAAAGTTTCGTGGCGGGAGTTAGCTATTCTCTTCTTCAATTTTGCTTTTCTCGTAATCGAATTGAAAAGCAGAGTGTATACTATAGTACCAGGGCATAAACGAGCCATTTTACCCCTCGACTTAACTATCCACCTTCGCCTGCGGCTCGATTTGGTATAAACGTCTCGGAGTAAAATGGCTTCTTTTATGCTCTAGTTGTCCACCATTAGTCTCCACCATAAATGTATTGATTGTTGAGTAACCTCAGTGTGGTTGCATGCCTCCAATCAATGCAAATGTATCAAAGCAAATGACCCATTCATGCATTCTGCAGCCGCATTAGCATTACAATGAAGCCATCAAGACATTATGTCATTAATACAAGACTTGTTATTAAGTGCACTCAACCTACTAATTAGATCATGTATATGATTATAATTATGGTCATTGCACACCGTGAAAGCGTGAGCTGTGGTGCATTACAATACCTACCACGAGCGGTAGTTGAATTTACCAGTAGTCGATCCCGTAAGGTAGAGAATTCATTCAGATTGTATGTTTCTGCACCTTTATACCAATTATAAATTAAAGTTTGTGAATGTTGCCATTCACAAACTTACATTCTTGGTAATATTTTGTATGTACAATTTCAATGGTATAACGCTGACCAAAAATTTGACGTCAAGTAATAGAGTTTATATTCGCGTTCTCAGCATAAATCTACCGAGTACTGGAACAATTGACCCCTTTTTATTTTTTATTTTTTTGTATGATTGTGTATTTTTATGAGTATATTAATTTGACGAAAAAAAAAATATCACTCAAGATTAGAATAATTTCGTTTATGTAAGTCTACTATGTAGTTTTAACACAGCAAGCAGACCTACAAAATCAGTGAAGTTAAGAACTTCACGGTTACAGGGCCGTTTACCCTAATTTTTTTATAACTTTTGACAACAATTTTTAAGTTCGCCTTTGTACGGTATTTTTTTTTACTTGTGCATAAAGTTTTTATAAATAAATAAGGAAGTGTCTGTTTATAATTTCAAAATAAGAGCTTTTTACTAAATGCATATGAAAGTATATACGGTACTTCTAACAAAAAACAATTATTATTATGTTGTCTGTCTGTCTGTTTGTTCCGGCTAATCTCCGAAACGGCTGAACCGATTTTGACAGGACTTTGACTGGCAGATAACTGATGTTATAAGTAGTAACTTAGGCTACTTTTATTTTAGAAAAAGAAAATGAATTAGGGTACCGCGCAAAAAAAAAACCCATGAAACTGTGACCAAAACCCGATTCAAATTGGGAAGTATTGACTACCATGCGGACGAAGCCACGAGCAACAGATAGTAAATAAATAAAATGACACTTCGCTAAGGTTGAAAATATCAAACTGTCACCATAGACACAAATACATACTGTGGCAGGGACATCGACGGGCAACCTGTACCATGGATCCAGTACATGATTCTGGAACCCTCTTGCCTCCGCGTTGAAAGTTATCGTAGGTTATTTAAAAAAAAAAATGCTGTTCCATACATTTTGACCACATAGGTTTTTCACTTGTAGGAAACAGCAGATTTTTTTAATATTTTAGATACGAGAATTACCCCTGTCTGGACACGAACCTACGACCTACAACTCGCAAGTCGCGGCCGTTACCATTGGGTTACCAGTTCTTAGTATTTATCTTGCGCCTTTCATACCCGCTTTTACTAAAACTAGGCGGCGCTGTTGGATTTTCAACGCTTGTGCCAGTGCCGAAAGTTGAAAATTCAACAGCGTACTAGCCTAGTGTTAGTGAAAATGGGCATCAGTAGCTTTGATAAGGTTATTGTCTTGTGGTTTGTGTTGATATTGTGAGGGATTATTGAAGTCTGGGATTTCAGATTACCTTTGTTTAGTAAGGGATTATGTGAGGTATAACAACGACGAGTTATATACTAAATAAATATGTAACAATATGTTTGTCCTTCTTTTGTTTTATGTGATTGACAGACGCCAGCACATCAAGCTACTACAATCTGTGAAATTTCTTTAATAGATTTTCAACTTTATCACTGAAGCATTAGGTTCAAGATTGATTGGGAAAATTTTACAGTTTCGAGTAGCTTGACTTGTTGGCGTCTGTACAATAAAGTGTTTCATGATCATCATTTCGGCCGAAAGACGTCCACTGCTGGACTGCTGGACATTGGCCTCGGTTTTTCAAGTGTTAAACACTTACTACTTAAATAAAATTAAATATTTCATAGATTTTATTAATTCTAACTTCCTAATCCTAACTAATATTATAAATGCGAAAGTAAGTTTGTTTGTTTGTTTGTTACCTTTTCACGCCTAAACCACTGAACCGATCATCCTAAAATTTTGCATATACGTTGTCACGTGTACAGAAACGGACATAGGGTACCTTTCATTCCGAAAAAAAGTTCTGTTCCCGAGGAAAACAACAGTAACGTTCTTATGATAATAAATGGCGCCACGTGTCTTTCGAATCATGATTGAATTATAATTGCTATAATAACCGCTGATCTAATAAATAGAAAAGTAATGCATTATTGATTTTAAATGTTATTATCAATTAGATATAGTATTTAATGAGATTGCTTGGAAAATTATGAATTTTAAATTTATTTATATTTTTTAAGATTGCATGCAGTATTTTATATTATTTTCTTGTAAGATTGATACAGCAAGAAATAAAAGGCTATTTTATTTTATGCTATGACCTGGATTAAGACCTAGAGTATTTTTGATCCTGGTAGTGCGTTTCCGTGGGATAATTTCCGACAAGCCGCTGGCAAAAGCTGGTTTGTTATAATTAGATACTAATAGGTAGTATAAATAGTAAAAATATAATATCCAGTATAGTTTTTATAACCGAAAAAAAATTCAAGGTTGGGGCGTCGAAATCTTTCGTCGGTTATAAAAACAAAAAAAAAAACATGTTAGTTGTTCCACACATTTTGACCGCGTGGGTATTGCGCATTTCTATGAAACAAATTAGATGTTCCATACATTTTGACCGCATAGGTATTGAACATTTCTATGAAACAGCACTTTTTTTTTGATAACCGACTAAAATTTTCTACACTAGGGGTCTAGAACCATGTGCTGAATTCATGGTGTTACAGTTTCCAAAGAGATGTCTGCACCAACTGATGAGGTCCGCTAGGGCCGACCTGCCAGGGTCGCGGGTGTTTTGAAAGAGTTACCGTGGCCCTGGTACTGGCAACTGAAGGAACACGGATGCATTTTAGATGACTTCCCACCCAAAAAAAAAGGGTGTTACAGTTTCTGCATCCACCCTACCACCCTGTATACTCCTTCCAAGCAAGTGTACATAACAAAGTGCCTTCTTCATCATTAAGCCTATTTGTTATTACCACGATCAACATAACTTTGTCGTTCAAGACGAAAATACCGACAAAAATCCCGACCATTCGGGGCTATTTGGCTATTTTTGGGAGTCATCAATAAAACATTATGATCGAACGCCTACACTGAGATTGTAGGTAGTCATTCAAGATTACCTATTGTTTTTTTATTGTAAATTACTTGTGACCCGCCTTGTGTAGTGTATTTTCTTTGAAGGTTATTTAATATAACACTCTCGGGGTTCGCTCTTGAGATGGTTGGAAATTATCTCACGGGAACGTACTACCGGAATAAAATTTATTCTATTACCTAACCCAGGTCATGGTATACCTGTGTGCCAAATATCATCCACATCCGTTCAACCGTCAAGGCTTGAAATGGTAATAGAGAGACAGAGACATATTCGCAGTTATAATGATGGATAAAAGATACAAATTGTTTACAATACAACAAGAACTGCGTAGCAGCTACGACGGAGGCAATGCTACGGCGTAGTTGCCGTAGCATTGGCATATGCTACGGCGTAGTTGCCGTAGTATTGGCCTATGCTACGGCGTAGTTTTCGTAGCATTGGCTTATTCCTAGACCTAAGCACTGCTGCACTGTCATAAAAATTTAAACCGTGGCATTATAAAACAAAAATCATTATAAAACGAGTTCTAACTTTGGTCCAAGCTTAAACCTTTCAGCCAGTTTTTGTATTTAGAATCTTATTGAGATATAGTTGCTAATACAACAATAAAAACTAACAGCCGGTTTTTTGATCTGTAGTTAACTCAACTAATGTTTAAACATAGTAACTAATAGTTGAATTTTGGCTAAATGTGAAAGAGTAAACATGAATATATTCATGCTAGCTCATTCATTAAAAAAAAAAAAATAATGGCATAACTCATTCATGTTTAGCCTTTCACATTTAGCCAAAATTTAACCAACCATTTTAACCATTGCTTGAGTTAACTACCAATCAAAAACCGATCCTCAGACTCGGGCTTAAAATCAGTTTTGATCGTAGAACTTTAACATTGTCGGAATAAAGTTTAAATAAAAGAAATGGCTCGATAGTTTCGACCTGGGACAAAAAATAAATCTTGTTTTGTAATAAGGTCGAAATAATTATTCAGGCCATAGAGAGAGACGCATAATAAGAGCATCTAAGTTCGTCGGCACTTAATAATACAGAATGTATCAGAAAGGTCTGGTCATATTTATGGGTGTGGTACAGACCATCAAACTGAACAACTTTCTCCATGGGATCAACATCGTAATCGAGAAAAACAATATCAACTGTCAAATGTTTTAAAACATTTGACAGTTGGTTGTTTTTATGGTTGCTATTCCACCAATTCGCACTAAGCGCTTCCAAATGTCTTTTATAATGCGCACAGCAAAAGAGTGGAACTCACTACCTGCGTCTGTGTTTCCGAACGCATACAACCCTAATCTCTTCAAAGTGATAGTGAACAGGTTTCGTCTGGGTAAGCTGACTTTATCGTCGACTTTGTCTCTGTCACCTCTGACCTAGACTAGAGTCAGGAGCAAACCCATCACAAAAAAAAAAACAAGCGCTAATCCTGCTGTCAAATTGTCACCCAGTTTGGCAGGTTTATAAAATGTGTACAAGTGTTTGGGCCAAATAAAAAAACGATTTATTATTATTATACAAAACTTCAATATATACTTGACCCAAATAATATATAATATATATAATATCTTAGGACATTGTTCACACACGGTCATCTGATCACAAACTAAGCAGAGCTTGTACTCGTACTATGGAAACCAGATAACTGATAAACTACAATACTACTTTTTTTTTCGTAAATACATACTTATATAGATAATTACACCCAGACTCAGAACAAACAGACATGTTCATGTTTGTCATGGATGGGAATCGAACCCACGACCAGCGGCATGGCAGGTGGTATCTTAACCAACCACGCCATCTGGCCTGCCAAATGTATGGGCCGGCTGACATTTTTTTCTCGATTACAATGGGACCACCATGGAGAAAGTTGTTCAGTTTGAAGGTCTGTACCACACCCTTAAATATGACCACATCTTTCTGATACATACTGTATAGTAAAAGTAGTAGTATTTTACGTATTGTTCGTGGTTTCAAAAATATTACGGCGATTATCGCTTTATACACCACTTTGAGAAGTCAATTAGAATGCAACGCAGTCATCTGGGCTCCACGTGAGACTAAATATAGTCTCATGTTGGAGCGAATACAAAATAAACTTGTTAGATTTTTATATTTGAGGCTCACAGGCTCACTTTTGTCTGCAGCTTTACCCACGTGGATGTCAGAAAATATCCCACTGGAACGTACTATTGGGATTAGAAGTACCCTATGTGTTAATAAAGTTTATAAACTATATGTGCGTCAAATTTCATCCAAATTCAACCCGTTTTTTACCGATTTTGCGCCAATCCCGAACATGCGCCCAGACAAACGGACAAAAATTTTTCGTAACTATTTTATTATTTATTTATATAATCACTTACAACTATTATTACAGGTACAACCCAATGCAGTAGTGAAGCAAACCTAATAACAACAACTTATTTTCTAAAACTTATGACATACAATGATATCCTTGTGAATTCACTCCGTGTGCAAGCAAAAATATCTATCTCCTCTGCTACAAGGTTAAGAGTGCGAAGCGCCCGCGTCAGGGGCGCCTCATTCAACAGATTAGTGCGGCCACGAGGTACAGCCAGCAGCTGAGGCCGCCGTCGCCGGCACACATATCTGTCGGGCACACTCAAACACACCAACTCTAATATGTTGGCGTTATGTATCTTGCCTCTAATTAATTGAAATAAATAGGAGACAAGTGCGAACTCACGCCTAACTCTCAGCTTGTTGTATCCAACCATGCCTAATATAAACAAGGTTGGATACATAAGCGGGTAAAAAGGATATACTCCATAGAGTATATCCTTTAGGAGTGAATTCAAAAGATATCATTGTAAGTCATAAGTTTTAGAAAATAAGTTGTTGTTATTAGGTTTGCTTCACTACTGCATTGGGTTGTACCTGTAATAATAGTTGTAAGTGATTATATAAATAAATAATACAATAGTTACGAAAAATTTTTGTCCGTTTGTCTGGGCGCATGTTCAGGATTGGCGCAAAATCGGTAAAAAACGGGTTGAATTTCGATGAAATTTGACGCACATATAGTTTATAAACTTTATTAACACATAGGGTACTTTTAATCCCAATAGTACGTTCCAGTGGGATATTTTCTGACATCCACGTGGGTGCGGCTGCAGACAAAAGTTGGTAATAATAATAAATCATTTATTTATCTAACACAGAGGAGGAGCTCGTGGCTAAGTAATAACAGCCGCAACTTAATGGATCGATCCATTAAGTTAAGCTACGCTTTCCGGGGTTGGTCTGTGGATGGGTGACCATCTTTTCACACCGAGACTCCTCCGTGCCTCGGAAAGCACGTTAAGCCGTTGGTCCCGGCTGTCATTCGTGGACCTTTGATAGTCGTTACGGGTCGTCAGAAGCCCGAAAGTCTGACAACCAGTCCAAGTACCAAGTAAGTCAAAAGTGCCAAGGGGGTATCGTATTACCCAGTAACTGGGTTGTGGTGGTCAGACAGGCAGTCGCTCCATGTAAAATACTGGTATTCAGCTGCATCTGGTTAGACTGGAAGCCGACCCCAACTTAGTTGGGAAAAGGCTAGGCAGATTGATTTCTCTAACACAGGCCCATAAATATACAGGGCATTTTTTTCTCAGCATCCAAATTTTCACAGGGTGTTCTACCCACGAATATGAACAACTTTCACTATGAGACCAACTCTGAAAACACGAAACAAAAATCAGCTGATTCATACAAAATTTCAATACGTACTCGATCAAAATTTTATGAAACAGCAGATTTTTTTTTCGTGATTTCAGAGTTGGTCTCATAGTGAAAGTTGTTCATATTCATGGGTAGAACATCCTGTGAGAATTTGGCCGGTAATTGAAAACTAACCTTGTATACCTTTTGTAAATAAGACACTTCTGAGAGTAAACTATATGCTGTGGATAACGTTGTGAGTTTCACATTTATATAATATCTTTGTTTATATTACTTGCGCAGATATAATGTGTTACTGTTTGTTTGTCCCAAATAAATAAATAAACTAGTTCTGCTACCAAAAATGCTGGTTAGCCTATAACGACTACAAAAGTAATAGAAACAAAAAAAAAAAAAAAAAACAAAAAATACTGTTACAAAAAAAAAATGCGTTTGCTCCGTAGTGTAATCATGCAAAATCCTGCATCGCGCAATCAGAGTTTACCGCGCGACTAGCATATATAGGGTGTGTCGTAAAAAGTATATAGTCGACGTTAAGGGGTCTATACACCAGGGTATATTCAGCTATCACATACCACAATTTAAACCATTTTTTAACCGACTTCCAAAAGGAGGAGGTTCTCAATTCGTCTGTATGTTGTTTTTTTTTTTGTATGTTTGTTACGCGATTACTCAAAGACGGATGGACCGATTTAGAAAATTCTTTTTTTGTTTGATAGGGTATACTTCCGAGGTGGTCCCATATAAATTTTATTAACTTTTCTTGGGGAGTTTTTGAGTTAGCTTCAATAATGCGTATATTTCCCACTTATTTTATGTGGATGATGTGATGGTGTTTTAATAACTTCATATCACTGTTATTTACATGGCTATATCTACAATTATTGTGCTCAACTATGTATTCGAATTTGTGTGGGGTAGGTTCCACAACTAAAAAGTGAAAAATAAAAACTTTTTAGCAAAAAATAAAACCTGGGTGTCTTGGGTTTTGTATTTTCGTTTTTTGCCACCGACTACCGAAATTAAAGTTATTTTTCACGTTGTAGTGTTTTGTTTTGGAAGTCCGTTTTATTTTTTGCTAAAAAGCTTTTATTCCAGTCTCAGAATAAAATATTTTTATATTAATCTCTTCCTCACACCTCTATAAAATAATTATTAACCCCTTATTCATAAACGTGGCTTAGAGTTAAGTATAGATTAGCGTCTGCTTAAACGTACACTTTTTGGCTTTTAAACGTCTCTTAACTTTTTGCAACTTTTATGAATAACATGAAATTCGAAAGTTTTGTTGACTATAAGTATCTACCATCTTCCCATTGAACACGTACTGAACTTAGTTATAATTAAATTAACTAACTTATACGTGGTTCAAGTATCCAACGTGAAGGGTTCGGTTAATTCAAATATTAGTGATGTGAATTGTTTTTGAAATAGTAATAATTTATACAAAAAAAAAGTTTAGTTGAAAAAATTAACGGGCAGTTATTTTATTTTGTGAGGGTTGGTAAATTACTACAGCAGTAAAACATACAACAGTAATAAATAGAAAATTTTGTGGTTATATATCGTACAATTCAGGTTAAAAAAATATTCAAGTAGTAATGAATATTTTTTTTTATAAAAATAAATGAATGACCAGTAAAATTATGGAATGGGCAGTTAGATAAATAGTTCGGCAGTTCATCATAGGTTAGGTTGGAACTGTGACCAACCACACGCGAGATGAATTGGTCGCAGTAACTAAGCCAGGGCACCCCGACCAAAGGGTTAGGTTATAATAATAATAATAAAATCTTGTCCTCCTCTCTGGCTTGCCTTTATTGGCCGGCTGGAGTGAACACTGACGAGGAACAGAGCTCCCACCTCTTTCTTACCTTTATTGGCCGGCTTGAGTGGAGATTCGCAAGAGCAAACGTGCTCGGAGGAAGGAAGTATTCCAGTATGGTGCTGGTAGGGATCTTGACCGTACTTCCGGGATTGTCCTGATAGCCGTGGAATACCTCTCCACTCCTCAAGCATCTCAGGAAGTGTTGCCCCCTTGTCGCTACGTCACTATGTGCTAGCGGCCGTTTCCGGGGGCCCATTATTGAGTGTACAAGTCACCCCCTGACATTTTATCCGTGTATAATAATATATAACATTGGTCAGGCAGGGGACATAGTTCTTCCATAGTTCAAGTTACCCAATCCACATTAGCCACCCAGACCCATAGCCCAATATGTTTTGTTTCCACACACAACAATAGTCCTGCACCAACCGGGGGTTGTCCTTGGGTGCACTTGCATAGTGCATACAGGGATAATCGTCGGTTGGTGCCTCCTTATCATTTAAAATTATTTAAGGGGCCTCTGCGAGTTGGCTTCGGCTCCTCGTACGCCTTCCAAAGGTCCGGGACCCCAGGGTCCCGAGAAATGTAAAAAATAAATAATAATAATAATACTGTTTATTTCTCTCATAAAGGTACATTGTTACAGTAGTGTGTATATACATTTTTGCCTTATGCTAGAACCTTTGTGAGAGCTGGAGTCGTGAACTAGGTTCGTGACCTGTATGACAGATCACCAGGCTCACACCCCTTTAAATATTAATCATATTTAACGGCGTCTAGATTCACTTTATACATAACACTATTAGCAAACAGTTTAGATAGAGAGGTAAACCTATATAAAAAGGTGACTATACTTGTGGGTCTACAACGGCTCTTAGCTCTAAGCTTTTGTTAACATCTTTTTACCTTGTAGAACGCAAATAAATAAATATGAAATATGAAATATGAATATGAAGTGTGATGTTATTGTAGGAATATATGTGTAGTGTAGTGTGTGAGGGTGTTGTTTGTATGTGCATGTAAGTCCTATGAGAGTTTGTGCTTATTAGCAAGTCAAAAATCAATCTGCCTAGCCTTTTCCCAACTATGTTGGGGTCAGCTTCCAGTCTAACCGGATGCAGCTGAATACCAGTATTTTACATGGAGCGACTGCCTATCTGACCCCCACAACCCAGTTACTGGGTAATACGATACCCCTTGGTAAGACTGGTTGTCAGACTTTCGGGCTTCTGACCACCCGTAACGACTGTCAAAGATCCTCAAATGACAGCCGGGACCAACGGCTTAACGTGCTTTCCGAGGCACGGAGGAATATCGGTGTGAAAAGATGATCACCCATCCACAGACCAACCCCGGCAAGCGTAGCTTAACCTGATGGATCGACCCGTGCGGCTGTTATTACTTAGCCACGAGCTCCTCCACTCATGCTTGCTTATTAGCAAGTATGAGTGGGAAGTACGTTCAAAATTATTAAATGGTTTGGATGATGCTTTCTGTACTTTCATAGTCCATATCCAGCAGCCAGTTCTTTACAGTAGTTTTGCATTTATGTTTAGCCATTGAGTACATTAAAAAAAAAAAAAAAAAATATTTCTAAAACACTTAGCCTAATACATATTTTTGGTTTAAGCCACACAACGCAAACCTCTCAGGGTTTATCTGTGTGCTGGCGAGCCGTTCATTTATTTATTTTTTTACAATGTTATATTAGAATGGTGATAATAATTCATACATAATAAACAATACATAATTTAGGAGAAATTTTGTGTAAAGAAACGTTTTGATTTGTACTTATAACTTTTCGAACTTGTTTTGTATAACGTTTGCAAGTCTTCTGGAAGTTTATTAAGAAAAAAAGGTACTAAATATTCTGCAACCCTCATCCCGTACACATTATTGAATTTTGGTAGGATGTATTTATTTTTAAGTGGTATCGTTCTCAGAAAATCAGGTCTTGTTTTTTCGGTTAGCAGTTCAGGTCTATTGACTTCCGCAAGAGTACAAAATTCAACTTTATTGAACACATTCATAACTTTGCAATATTTAAAGATATCGTCGTCACTGTTTTTGAATTTTTTGTTTATATGTTTTGGTGTAATTACTTTTAATATTCTTAGTTGTAATTTATAAATATCTGCCAGGTATGTATGATAAGTTCTCCCATAGCTACTGAGTCCATAATTGATAACCGAGTCTGCTAGGGCCATATATAATATAACATTCTAAGCATTTTGTAAGGCAGTTTATATTTAAGTATGCTAAGCTTACCTAGAATAGACCTCAGTTTGTTGCATACGTAATCTTTGTGCGGTCCCCAACAGAATCAGCTATCAACCAATAGACCAATATACACGTGTTTATCGATTACTTCTAATAACGGGCATTTGCAAGTCTTTGTCGAGCTATGTAGGCAAGTGTGTTCGTGTGCTATAACTTTAGGTATTGTGGAGCATGTGTGTTGTGTGATGAATGTATGTGAACAATTTTATTATATGTAATATTTTATTAACTTTGTTGTATACATAAGGACCAAGAAAGCCAAAGAATCGTTGAGCTAACTTTGAATGAACAGGAATGGACGAACACACTGCATGCTTACGTCTCAAGTCTTCGAACTTTTTGGGATTATAGGAATTGCGAGAGTGGACTGTTAGAATTAAATTTAGAATAAACAATTTCCGAATAGAGAGGACCTGACAGGTTTCATAAAGTACAAAAAAACTTTTTAGCAAAAAATAAAACCGACTTCTAAAACTAAACACTACAAAGTGAAAAATAACTTTAATTTCGGAAGTCGGTGTCTTTGGTTTTGTATTTTCGTTTTTTGCCACCGACTTCCGAAATTAAAGTTATTTTTCACTTTGTAGTGTTTTGTTTTAGAAGTCGGTTTTATTTTTTGCTAAAAAGTTTTTATTTTTCACTTTTTAGTTGTGGAACCTACCCCACACAAATTCGAATACATAATTGAGCACAATAATTGTAGATATAGCCATGTAAATAACAGTGATAGGAAGTTATTAAAACACCATCACAACATCCATATAAAATAAGTGGGAAATATACGCATTATTGAAGCTAACTCAAAAACTCCTCGAGCAAAGTTAATAAAATTTATATGGGACCACCTCGGAAGTATACCCTTTCCAACAAAAAAAGAATTTTCCAAATCGGTCCATCCGTCTTTGAGTAATCGCGTAACAAACATACAAAAAAAAAAAAAACATACAGACGAATTGATAACCTCCTCCTTTTGGAAGTCGGTTAAAAACTATGACCAACCACGCGTGGACCGAGCGAGCGTAGCTAGCGGCGCCGCGGCAGCGGCCGGCGAGCACTACTTCCAAGTTACATTTCTTACCGACTAATTCCGATTCTACCCGTTCAGTCATTTTACTCAATTGTTTATTTAATTACCCATTCCAATATTTGTTATGACTCATTTTTATTCAGTTTACTGCTCAGTTTTTACTGCCGAACTTGTTAGTAAACATGCATTTTGTAATTTTTATCTTACCAAAACTACAATAAACAACTGTCGCTTTAAATCAGTGCCATTTTGAAAGTTGTTTTAACTTTATTTGGAGTTTGTTATCCGATTACGGCAAACCATAAATATGAGTTATGAGCTTGACAAAGGGCCTAACGAACGTTTTATTCGAACGATTTTGAAATTGAAAATACTCGTTTCGCACATATAAATAAAGATAAAGATAAAGATAGAGAAATAAAGATTATTATTATTATTATCTCCTTTATTTATTTTTTAAACTTATTTTATTACATTTTTAAATATTTTTATAAAAACATTAAAAAAAAACATTTAAAAATATAAAAAATAGTGATCCGCCGGTAGCGGGTGCAGGGTCCAAGCTACCGGTGGTTAGGGCCCCAGAGACAGGAACCTCCTCACAATACGCGCCGTATCAAGGAGGACTGCCTTCTGAATCAGGCCCTTCACCCAGCCACCCAACGAGAGCCTCTTGAGATGTTGGTCGAGGCTCTTAGCGATAAGGCCATTGACCGTAACGACTATCGGCACAATGATTGCCGAGTCCACATTCCACATAGCGACAACCTCGTGGGCTAAGTCGAGATACTTCAATTGTTTATTTATTATTATTTTATTATTATTATTAAGACTTTATTCAAATCTATGGCTGATATTAAAAGTTCTTGACGCAATAATTGTACTTAAATGCGATAAGACAAGTTCCTATTAAAAAAAATCGTTCGATGTTTACGATACGTTTACATCGAGCGTTCGTGCTAGGGCCTTTGTTGTCGTTACTAAGGGTCGGTTTTTTGATCCGTAGTTAACTCAATCAATGGTTAAACAAAGTAATGGTTGAATTTTGGCTAAATGTGATAGGCTAAGCATATTTTTTTAACATGAATGTATTCATGTTAACTCATTCATGTTAAAAAATAGTAATTATTGGCACTTTGGCAAACACATTTAGGCAAAATTCAACCATTACTTATTGTGTAACCATTGGTTGAGTTAACTACGGATCAAAAAATAGCTAAAGCCCGATTCCTTTAGCTTATGTTAACGAATTGTTTTTATCACCACTAGTAAAATATTGGTATAAGTAGGTGGTCCTCTGCATATTGGCAAGCATAGTCTACGCCCCCAGCTAGATGGACCGACCATCTTAAAATGGTGGCTGGGACAGACTGACTTCGGAAGGCAGAGGGCCGACGGATGTTGTGGCGCAGTTTAGGAGAGGCATATGTCCATGCAGTGGAACGCGATGAGCTCAGTTGGACCTAGTTATGCAGAAAGCAGCCATATGGCAACTTTTTTCCAAAACTGAGTTATAAACACAGTTATACTAATATCGATATACACGATTTTTTGCAAAAACAGCCATGTCGATATCTCTATTTATCACGGAGATATGAGCCGTCAAATGCAGCGATGTCCATACATCCATAATGCAACCATCGCAAGAAAAATGCTTATAGCTCTGTTTGTACTTTTCCCAACATGGCTGCTTTCTGCATAACACGGTCCGGTTGGTTGTTGATTGAGGTGGTCTTTTAAAGAAATCCATTTTCTCCTATTAATGACCTCTAAAACTCAATAGAGTGCGCAGGGTTAACATTTTTTTACCTTCTAAGACTTCAATAACTTTGAGGGTCAAAACAGTTGGCTGTATACACCATGGTGTCTAGACAAAGATAATTTACTGTATCCATTAAGATACATAAATAGAAAAGACGAGATAAAAAATAACATAAACATATCTATCATAATAAGGAGCCGAATACTTACACAAAATAATATCACATTCTATTAAATTATTTTGAAAAGAGTGAATCCTTTCTGAAATTACCTCATAAGCTTTTCGACAAAGCCTTAGAAAATGAATTATTATAAAGCCTCGGGACAGCTGGCAATATAAAACCAATGTGATTATTATACCACGAATATAAATTTATTTATTTTATTTATTTATTAATACAATCTTACACTATCTTAACAGGTTAACACCCAATGCGATAATGTGATACGTGATTACCTGATTATCATTTCTTCGTTAGTAATTGTTTCAGCACCCTTAGTCCTAATGTGTGTTTGTAAACGCACCCACGGAGAAATTCCTAGAGCAGAAATATCTAAATACACTGGAAGATTATGGTATTAGGAAGATCTTATAGCTGCTGTATCAGTTTAAGGCTCACTTTCACCACACATCATTAAACGCGTTTAACGCTAAACGAATTTAAAACATCGCTATGTTTCTTTTAATCGTTTGAAGATGACAGAGACAGAATCATGTTTTAACTGTGTTTAGCTTCAAGCGCGTTTAGTGATGTGTGGTGAATGTGAGTTTAAATGCGAATTTCACCAATGAAACTGAACGCAATCAGGACACCGAAGCCGCGTTCAAGAGCTGTTAGTGACGATATTCCACAGAATATAATGACAATGACAGCCCTAAAACGTGGTTTATTTGCTGATTACGTTCAGTTTCATTGGTGCATTTCGCCCGTAATGTATCCAAGGTTCTTTGGTAATCATCTAGGTTACCTTAGAGCGGCTACCATAAGCTTAGAAGTGAAGTCGGCTTCCAGTCTAACCAGATGCAGCTGAATACCAGTATTTTACATTGGGCGACTACCTATCTGACCTCCAAAACCCAGTTACTTGGTAATACGATACCCTTTGGTAAGATTGGTTGTCAGACTTTCGAGCTTCTGACGACCCGTAACGGCTGCGAAGATCCACGAATGACAGCCGGGACCAACGTGCTTTCCGAGGCAAAGTTTGGTATGTAAAGATGGTCACCCATCCACGGCAAGCGTAGCTTAACTTGATCGATCGACCCGTCCGGCTGTTATTACTTAGCCACGAGCCCCTCGTTTGTTGCAAGCGTGAATTTCTCAACAGCAGGGTCCTTATTATGAACTATTAACGCCATCGTGATTCCGTTGCGAAAAAGGGATGGTGCTATAGGTCATGTATAGCTCCGTCTCTCTCTGGCACTGGAAAAATGATGGCATTAATTGTTCATAATAAGGCCCCAGTCTGGAGTGTGGATTTGTGCCCGGTTGATGACAATAAATAGGCTCGACTCAAACATAACTTGCGAAGTGTGGGTGTTTTCAGGAATTCCGGCGTGATGTTGTGATAAGTTAGAATACTCTTTTATGTCTTTATTTTGACAATTCTGTTCAATTCTTTGACAACTGAAATTCGTGGAACATGCATAAGGGTCAAAATCGATGAGAATTGAGGTCTTTCGTCGCTCGGATTCTCTTGACCCACCTTCTGCGGTACATTCTTCATACTTCATACGGGACTTTACTATGGAACCAAACATGAAAGCGCGAAAATAAAATAAGCTGTTCCCCACATATTGACGAGTTATGCGAACTTAAATGCAGGGAGCAGCTGATTTTTTTTCGGGATTTCAGGTGTGGTCCCATAGTAAAAGTTGTTTGTTATCATGAGTACTATCATGTGTTTAAGTATCGGTCAATAATTACCAGTCACCTTTTACCTATTGACTTATTAGTAACTCATTGATGCTCATTAATCTCCTTCTTTCACAGTGGTAGAACACTCCCGTCCCCGCGTCTGCTCGTTACCAGAGAAGCCGTACAACCCTCGGGTGTCAGACGACCTGTACCGTCTGAGGACCTTCAGCATCACCACCAAGGGCGGCGTGGTCAACTGCGGTGACTCCATCTGCAACCGTCGAAGTCGCTCCAATACCTCGGTTAATTCTACTAACAGCAGGTAAGACGAATATTGTACGACGAATTTTAGTATAGGTAAAGTTGGAAAATTCGAACATTTTAATTAAAAGTTCATAATTATAGAAAATAAAACAACAGACTACTAAAAAAAGAACACTACAAAGAGATTTAACTTTAATTTCGGAAGTCGGTGTCTTTGGTTTTAGTTTTTCGTTTTTGCCACCGACTTCCGAAATTAAAGTTATTTTTCACTTGGTAGGGTTTTTTTGGAAGTCTGTTGTTTTTCTTGTAAAAGAGTTTTTATTTTTAATTTTTTTTAAGTTCCAAGTACTTGGGTCATTATGTAACCGACGACCTTAATGACCAAGTGGATATTGAGAGTGAACGTAGGGCGCTGGCAATCCGATGTAACATGTTGGCTCGTAGATTTGCACGCTGTAGCAGAGCAGTCAGAATAACGCTTTTTAAAGCTTATTGCTAAGTGTTTTACACGTGCAGTCTGTGGACCAACTATACTCAGCGGGCTATCAGCGCCCTACGGGTCCAATATAATAACGGGGATGTTGATGGGGCTGCCCCGTTTCTGCAGTACATCAGATTTGTTTGCACAAGCACACGTCGATGGCTTCCACGCCATCGTCAGACAGAAATCTGACAATTGAAAAATTAGCCCTAAGTGGGAAAAATACGTATTATCGAAGCTTAAAAACTATCCAAGCAAAGTTAATAAAATTTATTAAATATGGGACCTTTCAAACAAAAAAGAATTTCCCAAGAAATTTCCGAGTAACCGGGGAACATACATAAAAAAATAATAGATTCTAGCGAAGTGAGAACCTCCTCCTTTATTTGAAGTCGATCAAAAATAATAATAATACTGGTGGGGCTTGCGTGCTCCGAACTTTAGGTCTATGCCGGTAGAATTTACTTTGCCGGAATGGGTCTAGGATGAGGAGCCGGACCAAGAGAGATACAGAAACCCGCAGGGCAGCATGTGGCGAGCTGTTGGGCAGTAGCGACCCCACGGACCCTATCTCCCGGGAGAAATCTTGTCCTCATCTCTGGCTTACCTTTATTGGCCGGCTGGAGTGAACACTGACGAGGAACAGAGCTCCCACCTCTTTATTGCCTGTACTGGCCGGCTTGAGTGGAGATTCGTAAGAGCAAACGTGCTCAGAGGAAGGAAGTATTCCAGTAAGGTGCTGGTAGGGATTTGACCGTACTTCCGGGATTGTACTGATAGCCGTGGGATACCTCTCCACTCCTCAAGCACCTCAGGAAGTATTGTCCCTTTGTCGCTACGTCACTATGTGCTAGCGGCCGTTTCCGGGGGCCCATTATTGAGTGTGCAAGTCACCCCCTGCCGTTTTATCCGTGTATAATATATAACATTGGTCAGGCAGGGGACATAGTTCTTCCATAGTTCAAGTTACCCAATCCACTTTAGCCACCCAGATCCATAGCCCAATATGTTTTGTTTCCACGTACAACAATAGTCCTGCACCAACCGGGGGTTGTCCTTGGGTGCACTTGCATAGTGCATACAGGGATAATCGTCCGGTTGGTGCCTCCTTATCATTTAAAATTATTTAAGAGGCCTCTGCGGGTTGGCTTCGGCTCCTCGTACGCCTTCCAAAGGTCTGGGACCCCAGGGTCCTGAGAAATGTAAAAAAAAAATAATAATACTAAAGCGAAGCGCATGGTACAGCCGCGTCAGGCCGCAATGCGTCGCATTTCAATACAAAAATCCGGTGCGGCCCGTTCATACAAAATGTACGAAAGAGATGTAGTATTTTTGTGTTACTGTGCGGCCCACACAAATGTGTTTCAGCCTTTATACGATGAGTTTTTGTATAGAGGAAAGCCGAAGCCCTACAAAATCATTTTAATGAAAAGAGTTCATGCTAAAATGAAATAATGAAAACTGAAAAGGTTATACGATAGTTCTGTCCCGCGCTGCGAAGTTCAACGACTTTTGCTTTGTTTAATTATAATTTAATAAAATCCAGGCAATGGATGAATTCAAGGTCACTCAGCGCGCTATGAAGCTGGCTATGCTCAGAGTTTCTTTGAAGGACAAATCAGAAATGGAGTTATCTGGAAAAGAACCGGAGTTACTGACATAGCTTGCCGAGTAAGCAAGCTGAAGTGGCGGTGGGCTGGCCATGTTTGTAGGAGGGCCGATGGCCGGTGAAGCAGACAATCGTGGAGTAGAGACCGCGTAATGGCAAGCGTAGTGTGAAGCCTCTCAATTACGTTTACCGACGCTCACTGTGAAATAATCCGTAGCTAGCGTCACTTTATTAAAATCTTTTGCTGTGAAATTTTGTTTTTGTTGCTAACGCCTGCAACTTCTTTGAGCGCCGTTTACTTTCTACAAATCTATATAAATTCAACGATACAATATTTATACACGATAGCTAGATAAGTCAGTTCAATATCGACAGCTATAAAGTTGTATAGCTGTCGATATTTTTCATACTATAACATCGAGAAATTGACACTTGTGATGTGGATTTTGTAATCGACGTTTATTCGCCTTTTAAAGTGATTGATTGAAGGTGTTTCACGGGTGAAATTTTAGATAGGCATAAAGAAGCGCAGTTATATTATCACCTACAGTGTTTTAGTTATCTTAGAGGTAAGTTTGAAAGTTAGACATGTATTAATTATTCATGTTTGTTTTTGTTATGTTTACATTTTTAATTATGCATATGTTAAAACATTAGAAAATGTATCCGCGTGTATCCGAGCTGAAACATTCATTTTCTTCTTCCCTGACTCGTGCATTATAGGAATCAGTTGTATTGCCGTGCACCTATTTGCCCATGTCATCCAAAGTTTTTTTTTTCGTTAGGTGGACAAACATGAAGAAACTCGCTATTTTTTAAGTTTGGCGTAATACTTCCTCAGGAAACAGGAAACGATAACACTCCTAAGGGCTGCAGAAATTACCAGACTAAAGAACTCGGATGAAGAAGATCTCAACTACTCGGTGGAAGTAGAAAATATAAATGACTCGCGGGTTGTTAGTATTTAAAAAACACCTTTTCAAATAATTATATTTATATAAAATCAACTAATATGATTTTTTTTCTTTATTTATGTTTATTTTCTACCGTTGATACGCAATTAATGGTAGAAAAGTAGAAAAAGTATAATTTTCTTTAATAAAAAAAAACAGTTTTTTTTTTTATATACAAGGTTTTTTTATATTCGCTGACACCCTTCAATATGTCAAAAAAAAGTTTCAGTTTAATATATTAACTATACTACGAGATAGAAAAATAAATATGACGTATTGAATAAAGTGACGCTAGATACAACATATTTCACACTGTGCGACGACCTTAAAATGGAATGCGGAAGGCGGAGGACAGCGTGTTGAGGCGCAGCCTGGGAGATAACAATGTCCAGCAGTGAACTGCGATAGGATGAGTTGATTGAATGGATGAAAGTTTGCATGCCAATGTGACGGTAGAACATTGAGAATTTGATTTGTTTTAAAAATTCCACTACCAATCAATCTGCCTAGCCTTTTCCCAACTATGTTGGGGTCGGCTTCCAGTCTAACCGGATGCAGCTGAATACCAGTATTTTACATGGAGCGACTGCCTATCTGACCTCCACAACCCGGTTATTGGGTAATACGATACCCCTTGGTAAGACTGGTTGTCAGACTTTCGGGCTTCTGACGACCCGTAACGACTGCCAAAAGATCCACGAATGACAGCCGGGACCAACAGCTTAACGTGCTTTCCGAGGCACGGAGGAGTCTCGGTATGTAAAGATGGTCACCCATCTACGGATGAACCCCGGCAAGCGTAGCTTAACCTGATGGATCGACCCTTACGACTGTTATTACTTAGCCACGAGCTCCTAAAAATTCTACTACCGATTCTAAATAAAAAATTACAGTAGAAAAACATTTAAAATTAAAATACTCGAATTCCCTCGTCAGTTCAGGGATTCGGGACCTATGCATATCTTCAAAGTTTGGGTTTGAATACGAACTACGATTCGGCTCAAAGTAGTATTAGTTCCCATAAAACCGCAGTCAGCAATCGAGCGGTCGCGTGTTCGAAACTATCATGACAAGGAAAACATTCTTAGTAATGACACTAATTTCACAGATTATACCGCTTTTAAATAAATCTATTTCTTTGTAATCAGCACTTAAGATTCCGAGGGGATTTTATCACATAAAATCTGCTAGAAGAAATATCTTAAGATATAAGCGGTACCTTTGTACTCAAACTTATAATTATGTCGTATTTCTATGTATTTTACTGTGAGTGAGTAAATAAATAATAAAATAAATAATTAAAAATAAATAAAATACGGAAATCATTAGGTCTTTCTATGATGTAGGTATGATAATCATGAAAACATTAACATAGAGTGATAGCCCTGTAGTTTATGTATGGGATCAAGAAAATGGTTCTTTTGAAAATTCAAGTTATAAAAACTTGAATTTCAAAGAAAGAAAAGAAATAAAATACGTTTATTCGTGGTAAACACGACGCTAAGAAAGATCACGAACACGAAAATAACAAGTTGGGGGAAAATAAGCGTCACATCCACGAAAAACGGCCATTGCTCAGGATAACGTTGCGACCCTATGCGAGATAGAGCCCCAGTACTGGTTTTCAGCGACAGCCGAAATTATTTAAATTAAATTGTTAGGTTAGGTAAATATATAAAGGGGGGTTCAAAACATCGTCAGAAAATCTGTAGTCAATGGTCAACAATCACCATCATGCATGGTGATCGAAGCTAGATCCATATCTCTTTAAATAGGAAGCTCCAGGTAGCCCACTAAATTCATATTTTCTTACGTTTTTTGCAATTTGCAAGTCAGTATCAGGTTGTATGTTAATTTGATCTGAATATGATTCGCGACCGTAACAAATCTGTATTTATAGAATTATAATAATTGAAATCATCAATACAACTCTCCAAGTTCATACGAGTATAATTCTAATGAGTGACTATTTCATGGAATCTTGATATTTAGGATTATACTAACTTAAGGAGTTGTATTACTAATTCTAATGATTATAATTCTATAAATATACAGGGTTATTGGTAAAACACCAACAACCTCTTAAGGAGTCATTGTATTCATCATTATGAACAACTTTTACTATGGGACCAAACCAGAAACCGCGAAACAAATCAGCTGTTCAGTACATTTTGACGAATTATGCTAACATAAATGTACTGAACAGCAGATTTTTTTTCGCGATTTCATCTTTGGTCCCATAGTAAAAGTTGTTCATAATGATGATTAAAATGACCCCTTAAGAGTTTGTTGGTGTTTTACCAATAACCCCTGTATATATGTGACGGTCGCGTATCATACAATTGCAAAAAAATGCAAGAATATTTGAATTTCCCCCTTAAGAAAAGAATTTTACCCCGCAGTGACATTCTGTCTTGTATTCTTTAAAAAATCTCTATTGAAGAATCATAACATTCTACCTTCGATTGAAAGATCTATAGAGCCCTTCTAATGAAGCTACATTTCCCAACTACTTACTAAATTATCTACTAAGAGAAATAGTGTAGAACATCACGCCATGGCGAGGAGACAATGAAGAATGAATGGCGGCCATGGCAAGACAATGCAGTAGTCACCCACAAAGAACAGACGGACGGTGTCTAATCAGATTAAAAGAGATTTGTAACTGATTACCGTATAGCGTGACCGCGGCAGGGTTGACACTGCAGGGTTATTGCGTAACACACATACAATAGGAATCGGATTAATTTTGACAGTTCAACAATATTCATTGCGTTATTTACGTTGCTGAGCAGACAAATTTTTCGAACATATGAAGCAATGGATTAGCATTATGCTTCAAAATGATTCAGATTCTGATTGATAGTGTGTTACGCAATTAGGTCACTCAACTGAACCAGAATGAGGTGATCCGATAGAAAAGCATATTACGCTCGCTTAATAGTAGACTGACCTAACTAACAAAATCTGTTTTTTGGGTTATCGTATTTAATATTTTGGTTATCATGGCTTTTCTTACGTAATGGCTTATAACTCGGTCAAAAATCATAATAATAATGACATAATGTATTGTAGGAATAGTTTGAACTGATTATTGATACAGAAATGATATTTTGAAGAAATTTAGTTTAAAGCTAATTTCTTTGTACCCTTATCTCATTTTGGACCTGAACCGTAGTCGGTCAGTTTATTATTAAGGGTGCGATTAGTCAACATAGCGTAGAATGAGCTTGCTGAAGTAGTAATAGACGGGCCATATAAACAAAGAACCCGTTGGGGACGGCGTGTTCTTGAGTACAGACCGAGAATCTGCAAACAAGGAGTAGAAACAGCTCTCAGGTCACGGAGAAACGACCTTAGGTGAGTGGCTGGTAACAGCTAGTTGCCATGAATATATACAGGGTTATTGGTAAAACACCAACAACCTCTTAATGGGTCATTGTACTCATCATTATGAACAACTTTTACTATGGGACCAAACCTGAAATCGCGAAAAAAAAACAGCTGTTCAGTACATTTCTTTCTCGCGTTTTCAGGTTTGGTCCCATAGTAAAAGTTGTTCATAATGACGAGTAAAATGACCCCTTAAGAGGTTGTTGGTGTTTTACCAATAACCCTGTATAATAGAATATGATTTAATTTGGGAAGATATAATAGAGTTCAGGGATCGCGATAAATGGCGTGCTATTGGAATGGTGTCTGTCCAGCAGTGCAGTGGACTTCTTTATCAGAAGATGACGAATATAATAATGTATTACACAGTTGTAGAATACATTTCGTACGCTTAATAATAAATTGACCGATTATGGCTCAGGAGAAATTTGTAATAACAAAATTTCTTTAAAATATCATTTCTGTATCAATAATACAATAAATTATTTCATTATTATTAAGATTTTTTACTGAGTTATAAGCCATATGGATTTTCTAGTTAGGTCAGTCTTATTAAACGTGCGATTTGTTCAATAGCATATATTTTTTTCTAAACTCGTCACCCCTATCCGCGACCTACTTACTCGTTCGCACCCCTCACTGATTAACGCGCGGTCACTGAGCATACCAGCTAATACTATGACGAGTAACAATGTACTACATACATTAGTGTAGAACTATTGTTTGGCTTATTTAATAGGTAAGTCATAGATTATTGTAAGGGCGGGTTACTTTGACTTTAAGGTATAACTTTGGCCCAAATCGAGATTATTGTTTATACTGCCTGAAGTATCGCGACCACACAATATAAGAAAGAAAAAAAGAAAGAAAAACAGTTTATTCGCATGAAAATGTCGTATGTCCTTCGGTAACTAATACATGACGATATAGACGCGTACTTGCGGAACTTTGTGTGGATTTATTGACACTAAACTTCTGTCTCGATTTGGGCCAAAGTTATAGGTACCCTAGAGTCAAACTAACCCGCCCTTACGGTTACAATGAGGCTCGATTGCACAATGATAAAACAAGCATAAAGGCTAACGTAATTGAAGCTCGATTAATTTACATATTTCTGTGCCCGCAGAGAAGCTACGCTTAGGTATGTGGATGGGTGACCATCTTTACATACCGAGACCACCCCGTGCGTTGGAAAGTACGTTTTAAGCCCTTAGTCCCGGCAGTCATTCTTGGATCTTTGACAGTCGTTACGAGTCGTCAGAAGCCCGAAATTCTGAAAACTAGTCTTACCAAGGCGTATCGTATTACCCAGTTAAATACCCACCCAGGTAAAATACTAGTATATTCAGCTGCATCCGGTTAGGCTGGAAGACGTCCCGAACAAAGTTGGGAAAAGGCTAAAGACACGAGGCGTTACCGGCTGCCATTTCTGGCAAGATTGTTTTGTCTGCCAGTAGATACGAAAATATGCATCTGTCTTATGTCGCGGTCCCACGGCCCGCTTTCTTACAGGCCAGGCCGACAGGACGAGGGAACAGTCGGTCTGCGGTGGCCTGTCGTCGCCTGTCAGATCGAATGTATGAGATCATCCGTGAAATGCTCGGCACGGGCCGTGACAGACCTCGACGGGCCGTGGGAACGTGGAAATACGGTTGCTTCAGATGTTCGATTGATTTATCCCTCGTAGCGTATCTCTTTCATTTGTTTTATTTTATTCCGATTCAAGGAAAACGAAGCCTTAGAACATACAAAGGAACGCTGAATCACTGCAGTTTTATTATAGTGCGTATTTATTTAGACATAAACTCGCCTGTGAACCATGGGAGTAGGCAGAAACGAACGTAAACGCCGTGAACTACCGGTGTTCCCACATTTCAGTAGTTTTTACCATTAAAAATAGAAAATTGCCCTGTTCACACTACTTTTAGGGTTCCGTAGGTCCGAATGAAAAACGGAGCTCTTGTAGGGTCACTCGTGTGTCTGTTTTTCCATCTGTCACAGTCAATTTGCTTCGAATACTAATGGCCCGATTTAGTTTAAACTCGATACACAAATAAATTTCTGTGACCCCAACCAGGACGTGTAACGTAAATAAATGTATTTTGAATATGGGAGTTAATTTTGGGGGCAAATAAGAAAATTAAAAAAATAAGTTTTGCATAAGTACTGTACCGTATGACATATTAAATGAAAGCTAGTGGGTGTGTGAGAGTTTCAAATATATTGTTTTTATGATTGTAAACTAAATAATTTAAAAGTTTCTTTTTTAATGAAAATATTTGAAAATTGACCTTATCTCCATACGTAAAATAGTTCATTATAGATTACAGGAAAGCTATAAGCAGTGTCTATGGTCATAAAAAAAAATGATGAATCTTTCAATAGTGTGCGTGCAAACTTATATTTCGATACCTCCCACGTAAGTTGTTGTATCCTACAAAAATGCCTTTTAGCGTTTTACTAAAAAAATGCCTAATTTGTATGAATCTATGCATTCAAAGTGAAAAAAAAAACGAAAAAACGATTTTATAAAGGATACTCATATAAAATTTTTATAAAGATATGAAAATAAATGAAGCTTTTAGGCTTATTTGAATCTTTAAAATGCTCTCCTGTAAAATTGAAGTTATGAAGATACAACAACTTACGTAAGAGGTATCGATTTGCTGATGGAATGTATGGGTGAACATGTTTTCATCTAAAACGTTAATTTTGTACTTCAGTCCGACTTGGAAATATAGGCTGTATCACTCGAATGAAGCACAATACTCGAATGGGCAGAGCTTTGAAACGGAACCCTCAGAGCGCACTTGTCTTGTTTTTATTCTATAGTAGATAATATTTCTTCGTATAAAAATAATCCGCCCACCGTGGGTGTAAAACGGGGAATATAAAATATTTATTATGTCAGGTGCCTTGTCTTTTTTTGGATGGGAAATCATCAAATAACTTCTCCCGCTCTGGGTGGAGCGGGAGGGCGTGTCAGACTTCTAATGACTAAAACCCACCCGTGTTCCTTCAGTTGCCTGTGCCAGGGCCACGGTAACTCTTTCGAACAACCCGCAACCCTGGCAGTCATGTCAGGTACCTACATCACTTATACTATTATTATATATTGATTCGTCAGATAACTTTTTTATGGAAAAAATATGGCGGTTTGACAGATTTTGTAAGGAAATATGTTAACTGTCATTATTCTTCAGATAAAACTTATCCGACTATTGAAAAATCAGCCCTTAATCTGATTATTGTGGAAGTAGGACAGATAAGTACTAATCATTTTGTATAAAAATACTCATTTTAAATAAAAGGAACCGTAGGAATACCGGATCTTCACATCACACACCCTCGCACTGACACTCACATACTCTCACTCTCACTCACACACTCGTTTGTATTTATTTTTCTATTTTTTATGTTTAGTTTTAATTCACATTTCTTTATATTACTTAGTACTTATTATTTCGAATGTATAGAATCAAAAATAAAACAAGTAAATTGTACTTATTGATATTGGAAGAGCGGAGTCTCCTAACACAGGCTTATTTGCTTAAAAGGAGACTCCGATCACTAGTTGTTAGGATATTTACTTGTAGTAATAATAAACAATTTTTCATTTTTCATTTTCATTTTCATCTTAGAAAATATTTTCAGTAATTTTGTTGCTAAGGTGAGATGGGAGATGAATCGTTTGCTCTTGTAGATACAGTAACATCCTAAACATTTAAAATCTAGTTCAGCTACAAACTAGTATAGCTCCTATTTTCACATGGAACCGTTGGTTTCCCCAACAAATGCTGCCTTATTATATATATCGTTCTACAGTGGCTGTGTACTGCCGTGAACATACGCCCCGACCCAATTCTGGTCTGCCAAATTGGTTCATAATCTTCAAATTCCTTTAAAACAATTCACACCTGGAATATAATTCCCAATTCAAACTATCACAATAAAAAAGAAGTTCGAAATTCAAGGCTATTCATTCAGTAAGAGTGTACGTAGGACCGCTCGTTCTCCGTTCAACGGTCACCGGTCATTAAGCGGGTTATACATTATCTAACTACAAAGGGAAACTAGTATCGTGTTCTGTCTCGAGCTATACCTAACTAACAACTGGTTTTTGAAAAGCTGATAAATTGAACTATACTTATATAACACGCTGTCTTAAAGAGAAATAATAATAAACAATTCAGCCAACTAATCTGAGCAGTTAACAAGAGATATGACAGCGTGTTGGTTGAATTTATCAGCTTTTCAAAAACTGGGTGTTAGTTAGCTATTGCCCGAAACAGAACAGTCAAACTGCTGTTTCACGACACTAGTTTCATAATGTAAACTCCGCTTTATTGACTTACAAGGGATGGCACTATACGTCCTGTGTAGCTCCATCTCCTTTTTGCAGTGAAACAATTTATGTCTTTGACTCTTCCCTGTAAGGTCCCTGAGGTGATAGTGGGAGAGTGAGAGCTAAGCGGAGTCATTACTCGCTTCGCTCGAAGGTTAGGAAGGAAATGTGTATTTTTGGTTGTAATGTGTGTCGTTTGGTCTTGTGGAGGTGTTTGTTAATTATTTAGTATCTATCTATCTACGCACTGCTGTTTGTAATCAACCCTCGTTATTTGTTGAAACAGATAAGCTATTCTAACCGTATCCAAAGTAATTGACATAGAGCAAAGGATCGGTGAGCTATATAATTATCTTAGTAAATAATTAGATCTTTCATTGAATGTGAGAAGGACACATTGCTTGCCAATGCATGGAGGCGAAAAGTCATTCGGCTGTTCCTAATGATGATGAGGAATGTTGGTTAAGTTCATAGCGGTATGAGAAACAGGGTACGAGTACACTCAGCAGGAAAGTTCACTCATCTTCCATAGAAAAGGGAGGATCCTCCGACCAGACGGGTGTTGTGTCTGGTGGGTTTACTGCCCGATGATTGATATCGGGGACGTTGTATATGTATATGCTAGTCGCGTGTCGAACTTTACTTGCGCGATGGAGGTTTTTATGTGACGTCAGTGTGATGCGTAGTTTGCAAGTGGCGCTGTTGATGCCGCCACAGGTTTCTTAGTATTTTCTTAATACTTACTCAGCGATGATGGCCAGGACTGAAAATCATCTTTATCCAATTACTCTTGTTGGGGTCGGCTTCCAGTCTAACCGTATCCAACTGAATTCCAGTATTCACAACCCAGTAACTGGGTAATGCGATACCACGATACATGGACTTGCTGTCAGGCTTTTGGGCTTCTTACTGCCCATAACAACTGTCAAAGATCTATGAATGACGGCCAGGACCAACGGCTTAACGAGCTTTCCGAGGAACAGAGCGCCCTTAGTATTTTTTTGTTTGTATGTGTTCCCAATCGATATACATATAGGTTCGATCGTACGCCGCCATTTTGAAAAAAAAAAAAACAAAATGGCGCTTGAAAAGTATGCCAAAATCTTCGAACTCCTTTCTCATAAATATTAATTCATCTAAAATCATTTCATTTACAAAATTAAGTTGATATTTTATATTTTTAGCTCGGAACCATTCTACAACACAGAAGTTATAAGGTATTTTTCCTACTGTCAACCGGCCTATTGGGGTTTTTCTAGCTGACTACCATTTTTCAAAATTTGTGTAGCAGTTACCAATTACTCAAAATATTAAGGACAGTCTCCTAAGAATGTTTCAGGTTGCCACAAAAGTAATGAGACACTTGGTTTACGTTTTATATTTTTTATTATTATTATTACAATACAAAAAGCTTAGTCAATAATGTAATCACCATTAGCATCTAAGACTTCTTGCAAACGAACCGGAAAATTTTTGATGCCTTTCGCCCAAAACTCTGATGGCTGTGCCTCGAAAAAGTTGTTCAGCTCTGCCTCTACATCAGAGAAATCATTAAATTGTTTACCCCGCAAATGTTATTTCAGGGCTCTAAACAAATAGTAGCTTGATGGGGCGAGGTCTAGGGAATAAGGTGGGTGGGGTATCGTCTCCCAGCCTAAGTTCTCCAACTGTTGGCGAAAGGCAGATGCGACTTGAGGTCGAGCGTTATCGTGTAGTAAAACTACATTGACTCGTCTTCTTCGTTTTTTCTTGACAGCAGCAGATAGTTTGGTGAGCTGGGTTGAATATTTGTCAGCGTTTATAGTTTCATTGTGAAATAGTTCATAAAACAGCATGCCTTGCGCGCCCCAGAAACAGCAAAGCAGAACTTTTAAGCGGTTCTTTTGACTCAGCTTCGGTTGAGTTGGTGGCGTTTCTTCTGGAGGCAGCCAAAAAGCACGACGTGTATCTTTCTCGTAATGAATCCATGATTCATCTCCAGTAACCAGATCAGACAAAAACTCTTTACTTCGCGGTCGCAGCAAAAGTGATTGACAGATACCGACACGGACTGCACGACTGACGTCTGTAAAGGACGTGCGGTACCCACCGAGCCAAAACTTTTCGATACCCAAGCTCATCTGCATGAGCTTGGGTATCGAAAAGTTTTCCACGGCGTGGTGACTGCAGTTAAGTGCTTCCGCTAATTCAAGAGTGGTAGCATCCGAATTCGACTGCAGTTCGCAGCGTAAATCGTCACCATTCACTGCGGGTGATCGTCCAGAGCGTGGCTGCCTTTCAAGGCTCCTGTCTCCGGATTTAAAACGGTCAAACCATCGGCACACCGTCGCATGGCTTGTACTTCCAGCGCCCAATGCAGTGTTGATATTGTCAGTCGCAGCCCGCACACTGTGGCCTAACTAAGTACTCGGTATAAGTATAGTGTTCGAACTTGTCGCTAGTACATTTTTCTTCAAACTGACTAAACCGATCGCGAGGGTGGCTTTATACGTAACTGTCACATCACAAGTACTTAGAATGTTCTACAATATTCTAGAATATTATCGAAAACAATTAACTTGAAAAAGGAAATGTATACAGTTTTGTAAAGTGTCTCATTACTTTTGCCAACCCAATACATAAATTAGCACAGTATTGACATTAAAAGTTTTTCATAGAAAAGTTTTTATATAATGAATAAAGCATGCTAATATTGTTTAGCTATTGATTAAGAGAACCTGTTGAGGTGGTTGCGAATGTATTGAAGGTTGCGGCACTGTACTGTCACTAGAACTAGAACTGCCCATGCCTACCTCACTGGTATCCATGTCGATCTCGGCAAGCCTAGATAAACCTTCGATAAAACATCAATTACGTCTTCTTATTTATTAAGAGAATAAAAGTCGAATTCTGCTTAAAAAAATATTCCACTCGTAAACTGACAACACAACCTTGGCTCTTCATCCCACACAACCCGGTAAATCGTTGCTAATTTCGAATTGTTTACAAGAAATTCAGATTTATGAGAACATTCACCTGAATTGCTCATTATTATAATTAAGGGAGCAATTATTTTGAGTAGTCTTTCATTTTGAACTTCGTTTGAAAGTCGCGGTAGGTCGGAGAATGTTTCGATGAATTTATAAATGTATTCTGCTACATTTTACGTCGAATTGTTTCGTAAAATGTGTTTCCACAAAACCCAGGCCTCAGCGCCTAAACTACCGCTTGGCATCACTATCCACAGTGCAACCTGTAACCATCTTCTGTGCACCTGCCAGAAAATTAAAAATGTTGAATGTATAAAATATTTGGGGGTTTTAATAGATCAGAAGCTCTCTTTCAAGCCCCATATTGACCTGGTAGCCAAACGTACCAGAAAATTGATTCACATAATGAAACTCTTGCGTAACTCTGCCAACAAGAAAACTCTAAACATGGTATATGTGGCATTATGTGAGTCGATTCTGTGCTACTGTATAACAGTATGGGGTGGAGTTGGAATCACCACCATGATCCAATGCGAGCGAGCCCAACGATCGGTTTTGAAAGTCATGCTCAAAAAACCTTTCAGGTACCCGACAGCCATTCTGTACAAAGAAGCCTCACTACTCAATGTCCGACAGTTGTATGTCTTGAAAATTGTACTGAAACAGCATAAAATCATAACTCAGACCCCGGAATACTCGCGACTTCTCAAACGTCGCGTTTTTATGTGTGCGTCGGTTAGGACGCATTCAACTTTCGCACAACACATGCAACAATTTTTGCTCAGTCACATATATAACAAAGCCGTGGGAATATGTGGCATCAGTAACTCAAGAACAAGCCAAATCAAAAATATTGTTCGCAAATGGCTGCTAGCTCAATCATACAGTCAAACCGAATCTCTTTTAAAGGTTATTTCATAACACACCAACACCTGCGCTCCTACTCAATACTCACACACACTCTCGCACCCTCACGCCCTAATACAATCACACACACACACACACACACACACACCCGCTCTCTCTCACACATACTCACTTACCTACAGACAATGCACATTGTGCTCTAAATATTCCTGTAACTTTATTATTTTATTTCACTGTTTTAATTTTTGTCAATATTTCATTGTTTTGATTACCTTCTTTAATTTAATAACACTTTTTCATGTGCTTCTACGGTAACAATCCGCCAGTATTAATGTAATGCGCATTTTCGCTATTTGGTAATATCACCCATGGACTCCACGAGACAGGCTCGACCTAGTGTAGAGTCTATAAGCAAAATGCTTCCTTTGCGTCTTCTGTTTTTGAATGTAAATCTAGCTATTAAGGTAGACTACAATAAGGAAATGTAAAGCACTGCTTTTGGGAAATAAATAAATAAATAATAAGTGAGATTTAGTGTGAGCGACTAGAGAGTTATAACATCTTTCTTCTCTCTCATGTAACGAAATGTGCCTAAATGTGACGCACCCTTGTTTCAATCTTAATTCTCGTCCAATCGCCGCCTGAGAAGTTTAAATTCAAAACAAAAAGTGCACTTTATTTCCATGTTCTTTATTCACACTTCTGTCAACATGTACACTGTCAGATGATCGTTCTTTAATTGAAGTTTTTGAAGTCAAACCTCAGACGAAAACTAAGTTTCAAGGATGTGTCACGTTATACCCATTTTGTTACACGAGAGAGAAGAAAGATTATAACTCTCTCTGTCTCTCACACTAAATCTCTCTTATTCTTTACTAGACATGTTTTAAGAAAATGACATGATTTTGTAGGTTAAAAACGCTGTAGATGATAAAACATAAATAGCAATATCAATAATTTTGTTTACCCAAAGGCCAAGAGAAATCCAATATCAAATTACTAAATAAATAAATGTTTTAATTGACCAACAAATATGACTTCACATTTTCTCTAGCACTTTACTTCGAAAACTAATCTTAAAGGTACTCAATGAACTCACCCAATCGATTTCAGATTTCATTAGCTTTTGCTAGAAAATCAGATTTGCTACAGAAGGGGTTTTCTCCCTTTCATTAGCTAGACTTAATCTGATCTAAATGTGTGTATTGAAAATAAACTACTAAGGCGAAACGTAGTCGGATTTTGTTAGCTATTTACGGTCTACTGAAAGTAAACATTAACATTCCTACAAAAGATTTAAACAGAATTGTTTTACGCGTGTCTTACGTCAAACTCCATACAAACTTAAGACACTAGTTGAACATGTGTTTAAACCTTTTGTAGAAAAAAATTAAAAAAAAAGTGTTTATTCACAGACAAAAAAAAATGTTACAAGAAATATCACCTCTGCCCAACTGCAAAGCATTTTGTTGGCAGACGTAGCTCCTTCTTTTTTAAGATTATTACATAATTTACACTTTTTCACCTACACGCTAATATCTATGCATTCCTTAAGTTTTAACCAGCAGATTTTCAAACAGAGATACAAGTTTTGTAAATATTCTCTACACAAGACCTCACGCCGTCACGAAACATATCAAGGAGGTACTTATATGTATTATTTTTAAACCCCCCTTCCTTATCTCCGAAGTTTGCATAAAGAAAAATCTGAAATTATTCTGTGTGATAGAAGTTTATGTAAAGATTACAGGAAAAATAAAACGATGTCTCTATATAGCACCCTTTTTTATATATATGATGGTACGGAATCCTCGGTGCGCGAGTCCGACTCGCTCTTGACCGGTTTTTTTTGTATGATGGGCTCACGTTGGACAAGTACTATAGTCGCTGCGTTAGGAAATGAGTCTTCGAGCATTAAATTATTGTTATTAGTCTGTCTCGCTCGCACTTATGGAGCTTATGTAGTTCCATAATGATGTGCGTAATAGTAGGAAGCGTTGCATATTCTTATTGCTGCTGTCATTTATGGCCCGACGACTCTGTTAATAAAGCTAGTACTATAACTTATTCACTCGATACTTGAAGACTCCCAGGTTATAGCTATAGTGCGCACGGAACTAGTTGGCCGCGCCTTAGGTATGTGAGCGGTGGGACGGAGAGACAGGGGCGCTTGCTGTCATTACTCAATACTCAGTGCGGCGCCGTACTTCACGACGGCAACACGCGTTGACAGTTCCGGCTAGTTTAGACAAAACGCACATGAGATTGCAATAGCGAGATGAGTCCGAATCAAGAAAAAAGAATTCTGAATCAAGTTCAGAGACTTCAGAATCAAGTGATTCAGAGGATATGTCAGAGTAATTTCATATAAGTATATATTAATTAAATAATTTCATATATCATTAAAATATGTCGGAATAATTGCATATACTTAATTTGTTTTTGGTTTGGTTTACTTACAATATAATTAGATAGGTACAATATAAACTTCTAAAAGTTCAATTGTTTTTTATTTATTCTTTTCAATAATTGAACAGTTATTGTTCACGATATCTCGAGATTGGTCATCACTGTCTAATCTCATGTGCGTTGCGAGCAGTAGGCAACCCGCCCCCTCACCCCTGTCGCCACCTAAGGCGCGACCAACTAGTTCCGTGCGCACTATAGCACGAAACACCGACTTAAAATAAATTGTCAGTAGCTTATAAATAATAACTGCATGTATCGATAGATCTCCAAGGTTAAACTTCATTTTGTTGAAGACGTCTTATAGGTCAGATATGCTTAGAAGTTTCGTTTATTATATCAGTATGTACATGTAATCATCTTATTCATCATTGGCGAGTGGCGACCATGTTCCACCATAGCTACATAAGTATAGGCCTCCTCTCTTTTGTGCCATGCTTCCCTGGCCCGTGCGTGGTGTCCAGGTCTTTCGCGCGATGTTCTGTAGGTCATCCACCCACCGGCTATTGGTCTGCCAACGCTCCTTATACTGTGATAAAAGCCGTCTGTAAATCTGAAGTTTTTACCTACTTCGTTTGCTTATAGTTTTTCCTAGTTGATATTTATGTCAAAAATTCACGAAAAGTCATTGATCTGAAAAACAACATGGGTACACGTTTAAAAGTCTTCTTTTTAACAGGCATTCTAAACCGTGTCAGTTAAAAATAAAACTAATTCAGTGTTTCCGCCTGAATGCCGTATTAATTATTTATGTACGCCTGACTTCAGGCCTTTTTTTTCCAAGCCTTCTGCCTGTTTTGTGAGCCTATTTTTAAATGACCCGAAGGCTTGCGTATTAATTAATGTCCTTCAGTATCCAAGGGCTATCATCATATGATTTAAAAAAGCTCAAATAGGTAGTTTTGTTTTAAGTTTCTCTCTGTTCTTACTTTTAGAAATTCAGTAGACCTTGGGTATGTCTATTAAATTTCTAAAAAAATAAATTTTGAAGTAAATCATTTACATGCAGACACTTTTGAATTGTCAAGGACTCAGCCAGAAAGAAGAAGTTAATTGGCCGTTCCAAAGCGTAGTAGCTTCCTATGGAGAAGAAGGGCAAGACACAGCAACGCAGACGGATAATTTAGACATGGAGATCGAGCGTAGGGCGCTGTCAGTCAGGAGCAATATGTTGATCCGAAGGTTGCAAAGTGCTCAAGGGATGTAAAAACTATTCTGTTTGGGGCATACTGCTAATCTTTTTACATCTGCAGTCTATGGGTCGACTACACGCAGAGGGCTTACAGCGCCTTAAAAGTCCAGTACAACAACGCATACATGACGCTTTTGGAGTTGCCACGACACTGTACGAGTAGCGCATCAGGGATGTTCGCAGCGGCACGGATAGATGACATTTACGCAATAATGCGAAAGCGTGTAGCCTCCCTGATGCGGCGGGTGCGGGACAGCGCCAACAGCCTCTTGGTCACTGTGGTCAATAGGGCGGAAGATCTGATGCTCAGGCACTGGACCGAGATACAAGTATTGCCTTCAAACCGTGCCATGAAATTATGTTGTTGATATTGAATGATATTAATTATGACTTTGACGTTCTTAGTAATTGCCAAAATGTACTAACACTAGATTTTAAGTTGTTTATGTAATTACTACCTAACTATTAGGAATGTATTTTCTGTCAAATAAATGATTATTATCATTATATTATATACAGGAGCCCCACGAAGCATGCGTTGTTCATACAAACGAAATACCAAAATAATTTGTAAATCAAATATTTTCTTAAGGTAGTGTGTATTTATTCCCAAATATATATTTTGAAAGGACACTGATGTGAAGACGAGATATGAGGAATTTAAAATTTCTATAGAAAACTTATTTTTCTCATATTTCCTGTATGTGTTCCAATGTTCTAATTTAATATATATATTTGGGAACCTAGATATTCTGTAATCCAATCGGAATAAATACACACTATCTTTAGAATATGTTTGATTTACAAATTATTTTGGTATTTCGTTTGTATGAGCTACACATGCTTCGGTGGCGACTTAAGTGATTCTCGGGAAAGCATACAGCATGCTTAGGCGCGTCGCCCACACGAGCTAGAGTCGAGGTGGCGTCGAAGCGCGGGCGTGCCGTGCAGGGGGGGTGGAGGAATTGAGGTGCGGGGGTACCGTGGAAAGCCTCCCGCACTCTCCCTCCCCCACCTTCTCGTACCCCTGCACCGCACGCCCGTGCCGCAACGCCGCCTCGACTCTAGCTCGTGTGGGCGACGCGCCTTTTCATGACCACTTCTATCTCTACGAAGAATAGACATATCTCTTTCTATACAAAGTGACATTTCGTTTCTCCATTTTTGACATCACATCGTAGAAATACTTCTACAATTTATCATTTTGTCCTTTGTTTCTAACGATCTTTGTCTAGATCCTTTTCGGAAGAGAGTTTTCTATCCCAACTGTCAATATTACACTGACAACTGATAATTGTCTAGTGTAATGAAGACCATTTCATTTTGTAATCGCTATGCCATGCAAAATATATACAATTATCTACAAAATCATTTTTTTTTCTCTTATTTTACTTATATCTCGTAAATGGTGCGTCCTCCTATCGCAAAAATTATGAAAATTTTGCCCCTTTATAATACCCATAACCCCCTAAAACTCTGCATGTAAGTAATAATTTGTCATATTTTTTTTTCGTGGGTTCGTGCATTCGTGCACGGGCCGCGGCATTATGCTGAGTGTTTAGCCGTTTCGCGGGGTAGTGACGCACATTTCCAACAACTTTATTGTATTTACTTATGTTTGTTTTTTGTGTTTTGTGTGGTTTGTTATATTTTATTATCTTGTGTTTTGCTTTTCATGTGTATTTTGTGTGCGTCACTTTCACGTGAATAAACTGTTTTTCTTTCTTTCTTTTCTGTACAAAAAGTGAAAGTTTCCATATAAAACATTTTTGAGAATCGCATCTTCTCCAGCGCAATGGATTCACCTCCGCGGTTGTATTGAGAATTAAACAGAAAAAAAAATCCTATGAAAAAACAAAGAATTCTGAGTCGAATTATTAGGTTGGGGAAAAAGTCTTTTCGCATTATAGTATGTATGAACTTGTAATAAAATCTCTTTGGCTATACTATTTGTATCTGGCTGGTTTTGGTGTCATTGAAATTAAATTTTAAAGAACATAATTCCAAATTCAAATTAGGAAAATGTGTGATTTTCATTTGTTTTTCGTACGTCAAGATGAGTGAATCTAATGAAGAAATTCGATACATTTAAAATTTTACTACAAAAAAGGTAAAAATGCAACGCAAGCCACGAAAAAAATTTGCGATGTTTATGGACCTAGTGTAGTGTCTGTGAGAGTAGCACAAATTTGGTTTAAGCGTTTTCAATCCGGAAATTTTGATGTCAAAGATGCACGTCGCTCTGGTCACCCTATTACGGATAAAATGGATGCCATTTTTGAAAAAGTGGAGCAAGATGCCGATATCAGTAGTTACGACGTAGCTGAAGAACTGGAAATTGACCACAAAACAGTTTTGGCGCATTTGAAAAAAACTGGGTACACAAAAAAGCTCGACATTTGGGTACCTCACGAGCTCACTGAAAGAAACCTAATGAACCGTGTACTCATTTGTGATTCTTTATTACGACGTAATGAAACCGAACCATTTTTGAAGAAGCTGATAACTGGTGATGAAAAGTTGATCACGTATGACAAGAACGTGCGAAAAAGGTCGTGGTCAAAGGCCGGTCAGGCTTCACAGACTGTGGCGAAACCCGGGTTAACTCGCAACAAGGTGATGCTGTGTGTGTTGTGGGATTGGAAGGGCATTATTCATTATGAGCTGTTACCACCAGGCAGGACCATCGATTCTAAACTCTACTGCGAACTGATGAGATTAAAGCAAGAAGTTGAGAGAAAGCGGCCGGAATTAATCAACAGAAGGGGTGTGGTTTTTCATCATGTTAACGCTAGACCTCACACATCTTTAGCCACTCAGCAAAAATTAAGAGAGTTTGGCTGGGAGGTGTTAATGCATCCGCCGTATAGTCCTGACCTTGCACCTTCAGATTTCCACCTGTTTCGGTCTCTTCAGAATTCTTTAGGCAGTGTCAGGTTAACATCACGAGAGGACTGCCAAAACCACTTGTCGCGGTATTTTGACCAGAAGTCCCAAAATTTCTATAGCAATGGGATCATGTCCCTACCTACAAGATGGCAAAAAGTTATCGAACAAAATGGTACCTACATACTTTAGTTAAATGTAAATAAACTATATTAAAAAATGTTTTGAATTTTCTTAAAAAATGCGAAGAAACTTTTTCCCCAACCTATTATGTAAAAAAGTGAAATTTGTAAAAGTGCAGTTAACTTATTTTACTTTATTGCCGCGTCGTCGTACTGTCTACACGGTGACGTCATTTTTGTCTGCTCTTCCGTCGACAAAAGCTTCTCTACGGTTCTCGTGCTAAGCCTGCAGTACGACAACGTTCAAAGGTTCCATCGTTTATCTTCGGAAGAACCGAACTTTGCCGAATTAAATGTGACTGGTCCAATAAGGAAGTGAAGGAATTAGTGCGTCAATCTATAATAATTCAGGTGGGAATATAAATAAATTTCTATTGGTCGATATTCACGTTTTATTCGCTATATTTCGGTTTTTGCGAAGGTTAATGATAACGATATATACACATAGAGGATTACTGGTAATTCGACGTATTCCTTGCAGGATGTCATAGTACTCGTAGGGTTAAAATGCAACAAATTAAGCCACCAAATTTTCTGCAGAAATTCTGGAGTTTTTGAGTTTTTTTTTTTAAGAATCATGACAGTTATTACGAAGAATAAAACATGTAATTAGTGATTTTTGCCAAAGTTTTATGCATTTTGGAACTACAAAGATCTGCTACAGCATCAGCTATTATAAATAATTTCCAATACCTATAGTTGCGCAGTAAATAATTTTTAAATTGGGTTTTTCATAAAAAAAAAAAACTAAAAATCTAAGTAACTCAATAACTACTGAATTTCGGTAGAACATTTGGTGGCTTAATTTGTTGCAGCTTAACCCTACTATGCCATCCTGAAAGGAATACGTCGAGTTACAAGTAACCCTGTATAATGGAACCTTTGAACGTTGTACTGTAGTCACTTTTGTGATTTTATCGATTTAGACCTGATGGATTAACAAATCAGAAGGATAGATGTACCGCAGTATGTCATAGTCTGCCTAGTAAAACAAACAGCGATCACCAAACGTCTGCCAATTGAGGTGATAATTTCAGTTTACTTCATTTGGAGGCCATTTTGATTTTGATTTTTTAATTTTTGGAGGCCAATTTTCACCAGTGGCCCATTCATCATCATCATCTCTCTAGCCTTTGCCACTATATTAGGGTCGGTTTCCAGTATGTCCAGAGCAACTGCTTATTTGACCTCCACAACCCAGATAAGTACTGGGTTGAGTAAAAAACGTCAAAATCAAAGGAACCTATAACCTACAAACTAATCTATGGCACCTTAAAGATAAGCAGTAACAAACGACTTCCCTAAAAGGTGCCACGAAAACCAGGTCAGTTCATTTACCTTCTAAATGTCGCGAATGTTAATGCTAATGACTATGAAGGTGATCGATGGTGTATGAACCATGGTACGGCACTATTCAGAGACAGTCCCCATTTATGAAATACTAACTTCTGCCCGTGACTTCTTCGCGTGAAAGTCGTAGGACACACATATCTATACTAATAAAATAAGGCATCCCACCAAAAACATGTTCATTTAAATGTGACCAAGACGAGACCATTATGGCTCGCACTGTCAAAAAGTTGTCAGATCTCATGTAGAGTCAAGCTTCTAACTCTAGACGCCCTAACTTCACAAACTATAGACCTTAGTCAAAATATGAGGCTTGGCCGTTTCGTTACTACAAGAACTATTTATTGTATACAGAAAAATAATGAACAGTGAATTAATTTTTATTTGACAGAGCGAGCCATATGGTCTCGTCTTGGCAACATTTTACATGAAAATGTTTTTGGTGGGATTTCACTTGTTTTTGTAAAGGGAATGATTTCCTAAAAATCCTAAAATAAATATTTCATATTTATAACAAGGAGTCCCTATATCAAATTTCAGACCTCTAGCATCAAAATTTGCGGAAGTCTCATACAAACTTCCATCCCCTAGTTTAAGGGGTTGGGGGGTAAAAGTTCCAAATTTTAGAATGTTTTTGTTGTTTGTGTACTAATACTAGCTTATATACCAAATTTCAGCTTTCTAGGACTTCAGGAAGTACCCTAAGAGTTTTGATAATCATCAGTCAATGACGAAATCGGGGTTTTTTAGATATCAATAAAATCTAAAGTATAAACGTTATGCAATTGAAACTTTGTATCTTTAATAAGTCCACTATTGACATCATAACCCGAGAATTTTTTTTTTATCTGGTATGATCCAAACCCAAGTTATGAGGGTTCAAAAAAACGAGAAGCGCTTCGAGAAACGGTAGGTAGTGCCCTTGCGCTTCGCTTGACTAGTCTTGGCGGGGGCACGGTAGAGCAGACCTGAACCGCTTGGGATGGTACCTCGTTGACATAAGCATGTGCATTGCACACTTTGCACAGTTCAGCTCTTCTCGGTAATGCTGAGTTCTAGACTGCCGTCGGCCCCCGACCCACCGCATTACATAGCATCGTCTTTAGCTTGGCGTTCTTTCTGACATTTTTTCTTTTTGCTCGGCTCTTAAGAGTGTAGCATGATGTTATCGGGTTGGCTAATAAGTAATGAGCGTTTTAGTTTATAATTTCTAGAATTTTCGGAAAGGTTCGAGAACGTTCTGTAGCAGCCAGAAAAGAGAGAAGAGTATATAAAGAACGAGTCGCGCTCATGCGCGTTATTGATAGTTTGGCTGTTAGTGCGTTAAGTTCACAAATAAATGAGTGATATTAAAACCCACGTACGACATTGTTTATTATATGAGTTTCAATCTGGGCATTCTGTTGCAGAAGCTACACGTAATAATAATAATAATAATAAAACGTTTATTTAAGATAACTAGGATCCAATTTGTTAGTAGCAAAATAACTTATAACTAGTGTTAGTAATTCAACCTTAATCTACTCGCCCCCTGCCTGACCCATGAATCGAGGTATCAATACTCATGTGAGCATTAATACATCGACCCATGTACAGGCAGTCAAGTCTACTGGCTATCATACTTAAAACGCTGTTGCGACTAGCCCGTACTCTGCTCAGCATTGACGCGCACCGCTTGCGCAGAGTAGCGTAGAAGCAATCGATGCGCGCCTCCGCAAACATACGTGAAGCACTACAGTGGCGAGGCAGCCGCAACATCGTTCTAAGCGCATTATTGTATTGTACCCGTAGGGCACTGTACGCTTTTTGAGTATAGACTGCCCACAGGCTGCAGGTGCAATAGTTTCCATTAGCTGTTCCGGCAAGTAAGAGTGGCTTATACATAGCGAATAAAACATAGCCAGTACTCGAGCAATATGAGGTCCGGCCGGCATGTTGCAGATGCTCAATACTAAGACCATCATGGCCAGGAGACTTTCCTCTTTTCATTTGCCGAATAGCTTGAGCTACAACTTTCGCTGAAATCTTTAGGTTCAACCCCACACCTTGGGACCCAGTATTGAGCATCGACACCGACGGACCAAGCGGAGACCTAACAAAGAAGTGCTCCTTAAATACATTAGCTATATCCCTATGATCTGAATGACCCTCAATACTCACGGGAAGGCCTGGCTTACAGTTCAATTTTCTAGTGTCTTTCCAAAAACTAGAGAAATTCTTATCTGTACACAGTGTCGCTAACCTATCTATTTTAATTTCTTCTTTATGATCTTGACACCACTTCAAGCGCGATTTAAAAATCTTTCTACTTTCGGACATTGCATCATATATTATTCCGGTTTTGGGCTTGCCATGATCAACCCAGTTCTGGAACTCGTCCCATGAGCTTCACTCACATGCCTGTTCCATCCTATTACACACTTACCTCTATGTTGCCTATTTCCCCGACATGTAGCCTTCGCAGATTCACGGAGGGCGGCCACTATATTACAATACATTTCATCCAGTAAACGTTTATGATTCTGGTTACAACATATTTTGTCCCCACAGTTAATAAAATCATGAGGAAAATCAATTAATCTTAATTGCTCATGACAATATTCCCTGTATTCTTGTATCTGCTTCACATTCCTATTGCCCCACCTGACTTTGCAATTTACATCATATTCATTCACATCATACAAGTTAGATATGGGATTAATGGAATCAAATTTACACTCCAGATCAGTCAGATCAGATCAGGAAAGTGATCAGACCACAGTGTATCATAGTTTATACGAACATCAGTGACAGCCTTAAATGCAGACTTGGTGACTAAGCAATGGTCTAACCAACTCGACGTCCCATGAGCGTCACTTATAAAAGTATAGGAGCCTGAGTCCACACCCAACTTGTCCACATCTACACAAACCAGATCATGTTCGGCACAAAAGTGAGTCAACTCGCCAAAAAATAGTCCACTTGGGTGAGAGTTAAAGTCACCTAGGACAAACACAGATTCAACATCCTCAATGTCTATTATAGCACTCACCAGTCCCAGGCATTCCGTAAACTCCACTTTATTTTCAACCCTTTCAGTAGGCATGTAAACACTCATTACTATTATGGTCCTATTATTAGATACAATTTTAATAGCACATATCCTTGGATTATCACTGTGTATCACTGACACCTCACTGAAAACACTTTTCCGCCACAAAATTGCTACTCCTCCATATGGCCTACCAACCAGCATTCCCGCCGAGGTGTCCACTGCGGATGTTCCAGTGCTGCCAAATTCTGTATCTATATTGCCTAGGTACGAGATCTCCTCGGGCAACAACCATGTTTCCTGTAAGGCTATAATATCACAACTTTTACACAGATCCTTAATACTTTCGTTCGACCGCTTGACATTTTTACAGTTGAAAGTAACCATATTATATTTATTATAACTATCCATTAGTTGGATGTTTATGTTCATTATCCACAAAAGTATTGGGCTTAAAAACGCCGAAATAAAATACCTTGCGGCCACAGTCTATCCTCCAGAAACACTTGCAATTTATATTTGGGAACTAGCACCTTGTCGGCATTATATTCTGTGCCATTCCTTTTGTTTATTTTATGCAGGGAAACAGTCTCCCGCGTTTTCTGTCGAATGTACTCAATAATATCATTCTCAGTGGTGTCTTTGTGTACATGACTGATAAATACGGGCACTTTTAACTCAGCCACTTTAAATCGTCCGTCAATATCACTAGACGTACCCAACACACTCAATAATCGTTTCTTAAATTTTGATTTACGACTCGCTACCGATTTCCACTGCCCGTCGTCATTATGCTGACCCCCACTTTTACAAGGAAACGAAGATAACACCTCCGACCACTTTAAATCGCTTTGTTTGCTACAAGTACTAAACTTCTCGGCGCACTGCCCTGATATTTCGCGTGACGTCATATCAGCTGATAATGTTGCATTCATCTGTGTTTCGTTTATTTGCGCCGTCGCAGCAGTGTTTATTATATCACTACTATTGCACTCAGGGCTGCTGGAGACTGCATCAGAAATTAATTTTGGCGATCTCTGAGGTGATAGTTGGGATATTCTGAGTTCAGATTCATTATTAATGTACCCACCACGTTTAGAATTTATGTTGGTGGCATCATACAACAACGGTACCGATTTAATTGTATGAAGTTCCGCCTTGAGCCCTTCTAAATCCTGTTGACTTGCATACCTACTTTTTATATCTTTGACCTCTGATTGCAATAAAGTTATGTCTTTGAGTAATTTTGTCACATCTAGATGGTCAAATGTGATTGGGGGTAGTTTGTTCAAGTCTCGTGCTACAAAGACTGGTATTTTATCAGGATCCGTGCTCTTCAGAAGGGCCACTATGTCTTCAAGTTCACGATTTTCCTTTCCTTTGTTCTTCCTTGTGATCCTTTTGCTATCCGTCGGTACACAGTCAAACAACAGCGATTTTGACTTTTTTATATCCGCTGGTGAAAACGCAGATACACAAATTCTCGTTAAACTGTCCTCGTCAATCACTGAGATTTTATTACTTATGTATGCTAACATTTCATCTATCACGATGTTACAATTAATACACTTTAAAGTGTCCGTCATTATAACGTTCACTCGATAGCACGTAATTGGTGGGTCAAGAACACGTCCGTTCCCAACAAGCGCAAATATATGTCAAAGGATAGCTCACGATGCACTCTCCGAAGCAACAGCAAAGCGCTGGTTCCAACGGTTCCGCAATAACGGTTTTTCCTTAACCGATCAACCACGGTCTGGGCGCCCCGTGGAAATAGATATCAATAAATTAAAACTATTAATCGAAGAAGATCCTCGAAGAACTACACGCGATTTGGCTGTTCAGCTCGAGTGCTCTCATGGCACCATAGAAAATTATTTACATGATTTGGGAAAGACTTACAAATATGTGTTTGGGTATCCCATCAATTAAGTAAAGATCAGCTGAGACGTGTGTACAACTTTTATTTTTCCTCCGCACATTTAATTGGTTAGATCATCTTGTCACTGGAGATGAAAAGTGGGTTCTCTATGTTAATCACACACGCAAGCGCCAGTGGCTGGGATGTAAAGAACAGGGAAAACCAACGTCAAAAGGTGATCTTCATCCTCGCAAGGTAATGCTTTCTGTCTGGTGGGATATACATGGAGTAATAAGCTGGGAATTCCTTCCTACTAATACTACGATTACAGCAACAGTATATTGTGATGAACTCGAAAAACTGAAGCTTGACATCCATCGCAAACGTCCACAACACGACAAAATATTTTTCCTGCACGACAATGCCCGGCCGCATATTGCTAAGAGTACCAGGCTAAAACTATTGGAGCTTAATTGGGAAATAATACCCCATCCTCCATATTCGCCGGACTTAGCACCAACTGATTTCAGCTTGTTCCGATCACTTAGTAATAATTTACGGGAAAAAAGCTTTGACGATGAACCACACTTGAAACAAATAGATGACTTTTTCAATTCAAAACCAACGAAGTTCTATGCGGACGCCATTCACTCTTTGCCAGATCGATGGCGAATGGTAGTAGAAAGCGACGGTGAATATATTATTAATGATTAACAATTATTCATTTAATAAATAAATACAAATAAAATAGTTGTATGTCGCTCATAACTTATTAGCCAACCCAATAAATAGCCTATAACCTTCCTGAAGAATTGGGCTATCAAATGCAAAAGAATTTTTCAAATCTGACTGGTAGTTCCAGATATTATTAGCGCATTCAAACATAGAAACAAACTCTTCAGCTTTATTATTAGTATAGTTAGATAGAAATATATAGAAGTATACCGAGTGTCTGAGAAAGGGTGTCGCCAACTTGCCTTAACTATTTATCTAACTGCCCATTCCAGCATTTTTACTGGCCATTCATTTATTACACTACTTGAGTATTTTTTGTAAGTACTGACACTGTGGGATGAAATAACCGACCAATTTTCTTTTTATTACTATTCGTGTTTTACTGTCACCAACGTGTTTTACCAACCGCTAAAAAGTTAAATTAAATTAATTAATTTAATTTCTCAACTGGCTAAAATAACCTCCCTAATGTTTAAATAACAGTTGTATTTTACTGATACTGTATTGGTACTGCACACCAAAAATATGGACGGCGTAGGTTTAATAATATGGTTGGCTCGGCACCCTATGCGTACGGAACCCTAATAGGTGGTCCCCACAAGTTTCACAGAGTCATCCACCTTATATACAGACGTTTTACCTTGACTGACGCTTTTCATGGTTCATTGCCCTGTGATTTGCGAAAGAGACGTCTTATAGGATAGGTATATTTTCCATATATATTTGTTGTATGAAATCAAGATTAAATTTTTTGAAGGTGTTAATTGAATTGAAGATCTACTCTTTATTAAGATCGTAGTAGGTGCCGTTCTGTAGTTTTTGCCTACCCCTATGGGAGAAAGGCGTCAGTTTATGTCTTTATTGCACTATATAAATAACAATGTGTAAACTAAAGGATATGAGTTTCCATAACATCCTAACATAACGAAACGCCTGCATTCTCCGAAGGATTGGGCAGAAGTGAACAGTGCACCCACAAATATGTTTTAATGTCTTCACACGGGTACATGATGACCTGGGTTAGGATGTTTTTTTATCACGGTAGTGCCTACTGTATTGAAACAAATCCAAAACCACTTTAAATATGTACAATTTTTCAGAAAATTTCAAAAAGCAACGGAACACGGATTATAAAGGTAACGAACATACAAAAGTATAAAAAAAGCACAGAAAATTATGAAAAAAAAATACAATCCCGGATTTCTCTTTGTTAGCGGTAGAACATGGATATATTATAATTTAGGTATTTGAAACAGTGACCGGGTAAGGTTATGCTTAAATGTGAAGAGAAACAGCACCTATATTGGATCCTATTGAATTAGAATTCCATAGAGCGAGGCCGCCTAAACCATGCGGGTATACAACGTATCCCACGAACACGCGACTCAGGTCAACAATAACATTCAAGCAGAATCATAATCGACGGCCCAGACGGAAATACGTTCTTTCTTATGTTTAAATAAACTACAAGCTAAACTGGAAAAGAAATCAATGGGGTCGTAAATGGGTTATCTGTATGCGACGGTCACTTAATCGCCCGTCGTGTAGTCGGTGAAAGTGAGATACTTTAGCTAATGGGGATGGCCCGCCGCTGGTACAGCTGACAGAGCTCAAGCAAACAGTTGGAAGCTGCGCTCCCCGTGCCGGAAAAGCTAAAATATTGGCTTAAATAATTTCCTACACGAAAAAAGCTGTTGTAGGTAGGAAATATTCGCCAGGATTCATTTATATAAAGTAGTTGACAAGAAAGATCTAAACTTACGTGTTGGCGGTTCCCATGCAGAAGCTCCCAGAGCTGTAGGTATGTATATTATAGGTTATAGCAACGATAATGATAAAAAAATCGAATTCATGTTGAATAAATATACATACCGAAAAACAGGACATACATACACACTCCCTGTGTTATTAGGTCAAAATGATAGCAAAATATTTCTCCAAGTCACATTTAAATTTAGGGATATATTTATACCAAGAAATTCATTAAAAAATATCGTTCAAGAGAAGAAATCAGGGGCTGAATGATAGAAACTTCAACGTCAAAGTCGAGACAAAAATTCACTATTCCGAATACAAAATTAATAAAAAAGGTCGTGGAAGAAAACCTATGAAGTTCCTACATCTGATTCGGTCAAAAAGTATTTAATCTAGAAAAAAATCTCTGAACCGGCTTTGTAGAATGAATAACTCTACACTACATACGTTCCCAAGACATAATTTCCGACAATCATGCGCCTGAAGCTGCGGGCAAAAGCTATATAGTATACTACTATTCCCATGGGAACGTATTTCAGGGATAACAAGTATTCTATGTCCTAATCCAGGTCATGGTCTACCCATGTGCCAAATTCCATCTAAATCTGTTCAGCTGTTTTAGCGTGAAAGCGTAACAAACAAACAAATTCACTTTCGCGTACATAATTATATTGTACTTGGAATGGTATAGTGTAGTCGAAGAAAAGCCCTTGAATTTGTCGGTGTGAAATTAATTTTAAATTAATTTCACACCGACAAATTCAAGGGCAAAACCAAGTGTAGGTTACAACATACAAACCTACAAGTATACGGGTGTCCCAGAAATCAACCGACATACTGTAGGTGGTGATTGCTTTGGTCAAACCTTCCCAAAATGACAAAACTTATATAAGTATATTCCACAAAATCTTATACACTTTTTTCTCACCACTGTTTAAAATTTATTAACAAAAAAAAATTAAGAAATTATCAAATAAAGTGAATTTATGTTGAATTTGTAAGTTTTTATGGAAAATCAAAGGTAATTGCGGATAGAGTAACTATTTAATAATATTTTGATGGAAAAGTTATTATTATAAAGATTTCGTTTTACACATGAGAGTCAAAAGAATGACGCGTGGCGGTTATTTTGATTTTTTTTAATCTATCGAATTTTTAATATAACTCGAAATCTATAAGATTTTGCGGAACATAAGTTGTGTAATTTTGGAAGCTATCATTGCTTGACCAAAGCTATCACCACCTACAGTATGTCGGTTGATTTCTGGGACACCCTGTATTTGAATACAGGTAGGTAGTACCTACATCCACTACCCGCCGGGTCTCGCCAAAATTAGTTAAAATACGAATTAACTAACCTGAACACCCAGTAAGCGGCCCGGGATAATTGAATTAGAGTCAATGTCTAACACAATTCTACAGCTGTCTGATATTATAAAAGGAATGTTATTCTGTTTGGGGATTCGGTGAATATGCTTTGTGTTGGATGAATGAGAATTGTATATCGGTAATTGGTCATCTTGAACAGATTTTAGGTACCTAGTTATGTGTTTGTTGTTTATAGTTTAGCTATATCCAATTAATTGATAAACAAAAGATTATTATACCCAGATAAATCATATGTACGTACTATTAAACGTTCATTATTGAGCGTGGCTAAGTATAACATAGTGCTATTCTGTAAAAATCTCACCGTGAAAACTGAGGTGAAGTGAGCTTTTAGTGAGCTGTCATTCCACCAGACGCTAGAAATTGACACTATTGACAGCTCATTTAAATCTCACTTCTAAGTTTTCACGGTGAGATTTTTACAGAATAGCACTACCTACAGGTGCACGGGACGATCGTGAATCAGTCAGTGATCAGGTTTAGCTACGCTTGCCGCGGTTGGTCCGTGGATGGATGACCATATTTACATACCGTGACGGCTTAAGGTGCTTTCCGAGGCATGGAGGGGCCGAACCTGGGAAAGCACGCTAAACCGTTGGTCCCGGTTGTCATTCGTAGATCTTTAACAGTAGTTACGGGTCGTCACAAACCCCAAAGTCTGACAACCAGTTTTACCAAGGGGTATCGTATTACCCAGTAACTGGGTTGTGGAGGTCAGATAGACTGTCGCTCCATGTAAAATACTGGTATTCAGCTGCATCCGGTTGGGGGAAGCCAACCCTAACATAGTTGTAACACAGATATACTAAAGTGTTGTTGGCTTTTCTGTTCATATTTTAACGTTTGATTACGCCTGGTAAATAGCAATATCTAACCTCTTTGATGTTATGCTTGAGATCAATTGACGGTCATAATTAAAAAAAAAATCTTGTTTCGATTTTTCTTTAAGTAATGTGTCTATTAGCGTCTCGGTATTTAATTCTGAAAATTATCATAATTTTGTTTAGTTATCTTGTTAAAACAACATTTTGCGTTAATATGCCACAAATACGAAGACATATTGGACACAATGACTGCAATCAGAGCCGTTACAATGGTCCAAGGAACATATTCGCAGCGGTCTGTGGGTTTGCAACTAGTTTTTTGTCGAAGACCTATCCAAAATTCTTGGAATCGCTTCCAAGAGACCAGGTTCGGGTAGAATTCACATTACAACTGTTCACGAGGATCGGTACACCCGTCTAAGTGCCGGTTTTATGATCCGTAGTTAACTCAACCAATGGATAAACAAATGGTTGAATAATGGCTTAATGTGAAAGGCCAAGGCCAAGGAATGAGTTATGCCATTATTTTTTTTAATACGAATGAGCTAAAATGAATACATTCATGTTTAGCCTTTCACATTTAGCCAAAATTCAACCATTAGTTACTATGTTTTATTTATTTATTTTTATTTATTTGTTTAACCATTTATGTACACACAAATAAACAGACAAGAAAAAAGGAACAGAAAATTACGTACAAAGGTGATGCTTATTTCTAAAGAAATCTCTTCCAGCATACCTGCGATAGGACAGAGGATAAAAAGAGATGTATGTACCATTGATTGAGTTAACTACGGATCAAAAAAGTGGCCCTAAGTGTCCGCCAAGAACGCACAGTGACGGCTCTTAAGTGACAAAATCGCTGACGTTTCATAACGGGTACTCGTGTCAGTGACCAAACTATCCGGAATCGATTAGGTACACGAACTTCAAAACGACGAGTTGTTCAAACTCCTTTGTTCAGGGCTCAACGTGCCAATCGTTTAAGTTTCTCCCTTCACTACTTGGACTGGAGAATCATCATCTTAATCAGCCCAGCAGTGCGAACATTAGCAGGCCTCCTCTCTATGAGGATGAGGAGGGTGCAAAATAAATATTTATTTTGCACCCTGCAAAGTAAATATTTATAATGACGATCGACGCATTAAGGTATGGAGACGATACGGCGAACGATTTTTGGAAGCCTGCATACATGAAGTTGACCGTTTTGGTGGTGCCAACGTAATGATTTGGGGTAGGATTAGCTTCCACGGCAACACTGAGCTCGCTATTTTAAATGAGGGTTCCGTAATTGCTCAGCGTTACATTGAGGAAGTCACCAGGCCTCATGTGATCCCATTTGTACAGCAAATGGGTCCTGTGTTCGTCTTGACAATGGCCGCGCAAGCGACCCAGTCTGTGCTGGAAGCCTCTCACATTCAAGTTTTACCGTGGCCAGCAAACAGTCCGGACTTGAACCCAATCGAGCAGATGTGGGACCAATTGAAACGAAGGGTTAGTGAGTGAGCGAGAGGTCTGCAACCAGCAGCAACAGATTGACGCATTGAAAATTGCCTGGGAAGCGATTCCAGCTGAAAACTTGAGACATTTGATCGAGAGCATGCGTTCCAGGCTTCAGGAGTGCATAGATAAATGAGGAGGGCGGGCATTCGCATTATTAAAAAACAGAAAAATAAATAAAAGATGAAGATTTTTTTTAGTTTTTAGTGACATTTCGTTGTTTGAGTTTTATTTATCTTAAATTGACATTTTTTATTTAAAGTTGAATAAACATATTTATTGACATTTTTTTAAACAGTTACTAGCCTAAACAGTAAACAATAACATTGTTTTATCTTAACAATTAATTAATTTAATCATTTTCATAGTATACCTTAAACACCTAGTGACCCTTATTTTGTTTTGACTAGTATATATTAATACACAATACACCTACATAGCATTCTCAATGGATATCGTTCATTATAATATGAAAACAAACGAAATAACACAAACAACATGAAACATATCGAGTTTGGTTAACTTCAGAATTATTCATGCTTTTCACAATATTGTTTCAGAAGAGCTATTTGAACTTGGAGGACTGTTTTATATGTAAAAGGATTCGTTATAATGATATTGTTGAGACCTTGCTGATATCAGTCGCGTCCCGCGGTTTCGCCTGTACTACAGGTACAGAGATTTCCTCAGGAACCGTGCATTTTTCTTGCATATAAAAGGATTTTTAGTCACCCGGGAATATTGCAGTTAATATTACTGGAAGATTTTTGTAATATAGGGTGACTGGTAATTAGTAGCCGATACTTAAACACATGATTGTATTAATGATTAAGAATAACGTTTACTATGGGATCAAACCTGAAATCGCGAAAAATTCGGCCAAGTGCGAGTCGGACTCGCGCACGAAGGGTTCCGTACCATTAACTGTAAAAACGGTAAAAAAATCATTTCTGTTGTACGGGAGCCCCTTAAATATTTATTTTATTTTGTTTTTTAGTATTTTTTGTTTTAGTGGCAACAGAAATACATCATCTGTGAAAATTTCAACTGTCTAACCATAGAGATACAGCCTGGTGACAGATGGACAGCGGAGTCTTAGTAATAAAGCCCCATTTTACCCTTTGGGTACGGAACCCTAAAAATCAGCTATTCTCTACATTTTGACGATTTATGCGTACATCGAATGTATGAGGCAGCTGATTTTTTTTGCGAATTCAGGTTTGGGTCTCATAGTAAAAGTTGTTTGTTGTCATGAGTACAATCATGTGTTTAAGTATCGGTCACTAATTATCAGTCACCCTATATATTAGGTTTATCTACATACTTTCAGGAAGGTTTTAGTATATAATACATTAGGTGATTAAACTTATGTACGAAGTTATATACATAAATGTACTGTATGTCCGGCATTTCTAAACGGATTTTAATGATTCTTCTTTTCGATCGTTTTGGGCTTTTATAATTCTATATACAACTAAAAATGGAAAAATAAATTTACTATAAAAAATTAAAAACCGACTTCAAAAAACTAAAACGAATAAAATAACTTTCAATGAAAACTTAACAGCTTCTGAAGGCGGTGTCTTCAATTCTTCAATGTCAAAGCACCTTAGCTTAATTGGCAGCGAATTCAGAAGCTGTTAAGTTTTTTTTATGAAAGTAATTTTATTCTTAAAAAACATTATTGGCTTGTAAAAGTGTTTGTACAAACCTACTTACAGAAATAAAAACAAATACATAAAGGATACCATAGACACCCGAAAGCCAATTACAAGTCCTCACGTATAGACTTATAATAATAATTTACAGTGTGAGCACAAAAAACACATCGCCTAAATTGAAGTAATACACTTAAAATACTTAATGCGCAATAATTTGACTAATATAATAAAGAAATTAATAAAATAACAAAATCAAACAATATTACCTACCGCTATTTGAAAAATTTGAGGCTTAAACACCTTCTGGCCGAATTCACACTAATTGTAAATGGATCAAAATCCTGTTCCTTGCATAATAATATATCATTGAAACTTTTGCTTGCGCGCACAATGTAGCTGTTCTGTCTTTAATTCGAAGATGTATGAGGTACATGTATGGGTGGATTAAAACGAAGTGCTTTCCTTGGCACATTAAAATAAAATTTTGACAATACCTTAATTAAACATTAAATAACTAATTTATCAACATAATATAAAATAAAGTCACTTTTCGTGTATGTCTGTATCACCGCGTTGTTCTTTTAAACTGCGCAACGGAGTTTGATGCGGTTTTCACCATCATTTAGAGAATTTATTCCGGAAGGTTTATGTGTATTAATATTAAACTTACATATAGCAAAGAAATCTATGTTTTGTCAAGTCCTAAAAACTGTAGGAAGCAGAAGTGAGTCAATAGTTTACGATGTAAAAGAAACTGTGCCAATGTTTAGACGTTCCTCTTCATGTAAAGGTGACATTAGTAGAAGTAAAACTGGTGGATGCCAAGCTTCCCAGCTTGGTTCATCGCTTGTCGGTCTTCTATAGACTGTACTTCGGTGAGTGTGCTCAGGAACTCCACAACCTCATTCCACCGGCCCCCTTCTACCATCGAACATCTAGACACACTGCAAGTTACAATTTTTACTACCTAGTTGCCATTCCATCAATTCGCACTAAGCGCTTGCAAACATCATTCATAATTCGCACGGTAAAAGAGTGGAACTCACTACCTGCGTTTGTGTTCCCGAATGCATACAACCCGAATCTCTTCAAAGTTAGAGTGAACAGGCTTCTTCTAGGTAAGCTCACTCCATCGTAGACTTTGTCTGTGTCACCTCTGACCTAGACGAAAGTCAAGAGCAAACCCATCACAAATAAAAAAAATAGTATACAATACATACCACCTTAATAATCCTCCACGTAGCCCTTCTGGTGGGTTATGGTCTTCTGGACAAGGTTCTCTCAGTAAACAGACTAGCAATAGCAATATTAATAAACTCAAAAGAGAAAAAAAGTCAATCTGCCTAGCCTTTTCGCAACTATAAGTATGTTGGGGTCGGCTTCCAGTCTATAATCGGATGCAGCTGAATACCAGTATTTTACATGGAGCGACTGCCTATCTGACCTCCACAACCCAGTTAATGGGTAATACGATACCCCTTGGTAAGACTGGTTGTCAGACTTTCGGGCTTCTGACAACCCGTAACGACTGTCAAAGATCCACGAATGATAGCCGGTACCATCGGCTTATAGTGCTTTCCGAGGCACGGAGGAGTCTCGGTGTGAAAAAATGGTCACCCATCCACGGACTAACCCCGGCAAGTGTAGCTTAACCTGATGGATCGACCCGTGCGGCTGTTATTACTTAGCCACAAGCTCAAAAGAAAAAAATAAACATAAAAAGTAATGTTTATTCTTACGCACAACAACACATCTAGGCGATACAGCGGCTTAGTATGAATTCACACATAATATCAGAACTCGGCAAAACTTTGCAAGAATATTCTGTATTAAATAACAACGAGCCTGTGGCTGCATACTTTGCGGTGAGACTATAAGATAACACTGAATATTATAAAGTTATTACATTAGGGAAATTCAACAGGCCTATTTGGTTATATAAAATGAGGTGACTGGGAAAATACTGTCTATTCACAATATGGAGTATTCTATTAACATTATATGGAGTAAATGATGTTCCACCTTTATTGACTCTAATGATTTTAATTAATAATTCTGGAAATACATATTTGTTACGGTCGCGAATACTTTATTTAACATACAACCTAAAACCGACTTGCAAATTGCAAAAACTTAAAGCGGAAACACTAATGTATTAGGTTGGGGAAAAAGTCTTTTCGCATTATAGTATGTATGAACTTGTAATAAAATCTCTTTGGCTATACTATTTGTATCTGGCTGGTTTTGGTATCATTGAAAGTTTAAATTTTAAAGAACATAATTCCAAATTCAAATTAGGAAAATGTGAGATTTTCATTTGTTTTTCGTACCGTCAAGATGAGTGAATCTAATGAAGAAATTCGATACATTTTAAAATTTTACTATAAAAAAGGTAAAAATGCAACGCAAGCCGCGAAAAAAAAAATGCGATGTTTATGGGCCTAGTGTAGTGTCTGTGAGAGTAGCACAAATTTGGTTTAAGCGTTTTCAATCCGGAAATTTTGATGTCAAAGATGCACGTCGCTCTGGTCGCCCTATTACGGATAAAATGGATGCCATTTTTGAAAAAGTGGAGCAAGATCGGCATATCAGTAGTTACGACGTAGCTGAAGAACTGGAAATTGACCACAAAATAGTTTTGGCGCATTTGAAAAAAACTGGGTACACAAAAAAGCTCGACATTTGGGTACCTCACGAGCTCACTGAAAGAAACCTAATGAACCGTGTACTCATTTGTGATTCTTTATTACAACGTAATGAAACCGAACCATTTTTGAAGAAGCTGATAACTGGTAATGAAAAGTGGATCACGTATGACAAGAACGTGCGAAAAAGGTCGTGGTCAAAGGCCGGTCAGGCTTCACAGACTGTGGCGAAACCCGGGTTAACTCGCAACAAGGTGATGCTGTGTGTGTGGTGGGATTGGAAGGGCATTATTCATTATGAGCTGTTACCACCAGGCAGGACCATCGATTCTGAACTCTACTGCGAACAACTGACGAGATTAAAGCAAGAAGTTGAGAGAAATCGGCCGGAATTAATCAACAGAAGGGGTGTGGTCTTTCATCATGATAACGCTAGACCTCACACATCTTTAGCCACTCAGCAAAAAAAGAGAGTTTGGCTGGGAGGTGTTAATGCATCCGCCGTATAGTCCTGACCTTGCACCTTCAGATTTCCACCTGTTTCGGTCTCTTCAGAATTCTTTAGGCAGTGTCAGGTTAACATCACGAGAGGACTGCCAAAACCACTTGTCGCGGTATTTTGACCAGAAGTCCCAAAATTTCTATAGCAATGGGATCATGTCCCTACCTACAAGATGGCAAAAAGTTATCGAACAAAATGGTACCTACATACTTTAGTTAAATGTAAATAAACTATATTAAAAAATGTTTTGAATTTTCTTAAAAAATGCGAAGAAACTTTTTCCCCAACCTATTATCTAGCGAAATTCAAAAGTTCTTAAGTTTTTTTTGCAATTTGCAGGTCAGTATTAGGTTTTATGTTGATTCAAATATAATTCGCGATCGTAACAAACATATATTTACAGAATTATAATCATTAGAATCAGTAATACCACTTCATAAGTTAGAAAAGACCTCAAATGTCAAGATTTCATGAAATAGTCATTCAATAGAGTATTATGAGCTTAGGTGATTGTATTGATGATTTTAATGATTATAATTGAATAAATACAGATTTGTGACGGTCGCGAATCATATTCAAATCAACATACAACCTAATACTGACTTGTAAATTGCAAGAAACGTAAGAAAATTTGAATTTCGCGGGCTACCTTGTTGCACATCAAGAGTTACAAGATGATTTCACGTAAAAAAAAATTGGTAAAGATTGTAAAAAATAGGCCGACTGCATTTTACCTCAAAAAGGCTTAGAACGTTCATCAATCCATTGGCATAGGGGACATAATCCCGTAATGATATTGTCCGTAACAGCCACTATATATAGAGGCATGTATTGTACTTATGGACCCTATTACTCGTACCTTTGGACATTGTTTATAATTAAAAAAAAAAACTGGCAGTACTAAAAATATACACTGTGGTGGTCATCAACAGAACTTATATTTCCTCTGGAGAACTTACATGGTATGTATGTTATCTATGAAGCCGAATAGAATTCCGTTTTCAAAAATGTTGCTGCCGATCAAATTCCCAAATCAAACACAGTATACTTTCGTCTGTATAATTGTCAACAACAGGCTTAATATGAGGCTTCATATCGATGCCTAACCGCCAAAAAGGGATAAGTGAAATTTTTTTGCGAAATCGACTTGTATATAGGGTTAGATTCGGCTTTTTTTTCTGCGTCTATATACAAGTCGATTTCACAAAAAAATGTCGCTGTTTTTTGCCCGATGATAAAAACTACGCGTTTCTAACGTCAATTGTGAAATGTGACTTATTGCTAACGTGACAATCCATCCTCGAATCACTTATAGGATACAACATTTTGACGTCGAGCGACAAACGCTCTTAACACGATCGTCGCGCGAATGTGATAGGGTAATCAATCTTTTTGATCAATGACGCAACGATAATGGCCATTCAATTCGTTCTTTATTACATCCTCATTCATATTGAAAGCAAGACGCGATTGGCTCAGGCCTATTATTATTCAATAGGAAACATCATGCGGTTTTGCGCCGGAGATGTGCTAAGGCCCTTATTGTTAGGCCCTTATTGTTATTGTAAGGCCCTTATTGTACCAGACCAATAATGTTAGGTGGGCGAGTTCATGTTCGTCGGAGTACAGGTTGGAGTGTGGAGTGAGACAGGGAGGCCTGACTTCACCAAGACTCTTCAACCTGTACGTTAATGGACTGATAGGTGAGCTCAGCGGGGCCGGTGTCGGCTGTTCAGTGGATGGTGTATGTATGAACAACATTAGTTATGCCGACGACATGGTGCTGCTGAGCCCATCTGTCACAGCCCTTAACTACCTCATAGGGATCTGTGAGAGGTACGCGGGGTCACATGGCCTCAGGTATAACTGTAAGAAGAGTGAACTTCTTATTTTCAAGGCGGGTAGTAAGAGTCCGAAAACCGTTCCACCGGTCAGGCTGGGAGGAATGCCGTTAAGTAGGGTCACCAAATTTAAATACCTGGGGCACTGGGTCACCGAGGACCTCAGATGATTTAAATATTGAGCGGGAACGTAGGGCGTTGGCAGTGAGATGCAATATGCTGGCGCGCAGGTTTGCACGGTGCACAAAAGATGTTAAAATTGCGCTTTTTAAAGCATACTGCCAGACATTTTATACCTGCAGCCTGTGGGTCAGCTATACACGTAGGTCTTTCAATACCCTGCGGGTCTTGTACAATAATGGTCTTAGGATGCTGTTGGGGTTGCCTCGCTTTTGCAGTGCATCAGGTATGTTTGCTAAGGCTAGCACTGACTGCTGTAGGGCTATAGTAAGGAAAAGAGTGGCCTCCCTGATGCGCCGCGTGCGGGGCAGCACCAGCAGCCTTCTGAATACCATATCGGAAAGGGTTGATTGTCCGGTTGTGAGGCACTGGAATACCGTTCACGGTTCTGGAGGGGTCCTTTTCAATGTAAAATAGTGTAAGAGTAATAATTAATCATTTTGACATTCAATAATAATATACTAACATAGTTATACGTATGATTTACTAACAATGTATGGAATATTTGTTGATTCTGAAATAAATGAATAATAATAATAATTGTTCGCCATCAAGCGGATCTCTTGCCTCAAGTCACGTTCTTTATCTGTACGCGGTTCGCTGGGTTTTAAATTTCATGTGTATGTTTGTACATTATGTATGTACAGTCACGAACCGGGATTGTTGAATCATCTTAACTTGGTTGTGTTACACGAATGTCACCCGTTTTTCGTCATTAAAATGTCACATGCCAAATTTCATGGGCGACATTCGTGTAACACAACCAAGTTAAGATGACAACAATCCCGGTTCGTGACTGTACCTCACAGATGTACCTATACGCATGGGAAGATATACATAATTCAATTAATCTGCCTAGCCTTTTACCAACTACGTTGGGGTCGACTTCTAGTCTAACAGGACGCAGCTGAATACCAGTATTTTACATGAAGCGACTGCTCATCTGACCTCCACAATCCAGTAACTGGGTAATACGATACCCCTTGGTAAGACTGGTTGTCAGACTTTCGGGCTTCTGACGACCCGTATCGAGTGTACAAGATTCAGGAATGACATCCGGGACCAACGGCTTAACGTGCTTTCTGAGGCACGAAGGAGTCTCGGTATGAAAAGATGGTCACGCATCCACGGACCAACCCCGGCAAGCGTAGCTTAACCTGATGGATCGACCCGTGCGACTGTTATTACTTAGCCATATATAACATAATATCACGCCTGTTTTTGCCGAAGTGGTGGGCAGAGTTGTAAAGTACAATCACAATTCACCAGCGAAAAGCGTAATACTCGTAGGGGGCGAGCCTATTGCCATCAACCCGATAGAAAAACTCCCCCCAATGACGCTTTGTCCGACCCAAATCGAACCCAGGGCCTCATTTTCCGCAGTAGCGTTTGCGACCACTAGACCAACGCAGCAGTTACATACAGGGTAGTATGGCAGGGTTATTGACGCGTAAACTGTAACCATGAATTCAACAGTCATGATTCTAGCCCCCTTAGCGTAAAAGTTCTTCGTCGGTAATAAAAAAAAAAAAAAAATGCTGTTTTATAGAATACTCGTAGAATAGTAGAACCTACGTGGTCAAAATCCAACAATTTTTTTAATTTTTTTATAACCGATGAATAATTTCAACGCCCCGTGCGTAGTCCAGAATCTTATACTGAATCCATAGTACTGTCAAAGTTCAGACTGGTAGAGTCTGAACTTTGACAGTACTGTTTAATGTTGTGTGAGTATGTGGAAGTTCTGATTCCACTGAGGGGTAACAATTCTACAAAATGATAGAGATTTAAGGCAGAATAACACTATAGTAATAATACCCTACTCTTGATGACCCTATTTAGTATATGTCGTAATAAAGTCGACTGTACATGGTCGAGAAGTTCGCTCGAGACACTTGTTTGCAACTACATTTTATAGAACCAACTCAGACGTACGCTCACCGCTGCGTCGATTGGTTGGCGTCGATTGGTTGACACATAATAATAGGCAGTTTGGCTCATCTGATATTATGTTTCTCAGCAGGGCTATTTTTAGAAAATAAATTGTTACTATGTTAAGTGATCTGCAGTGCTATTCTGTATAAACCGTGAAAACTTAGGTGAGGTGAGCGTGGTGTGAGCTGTCAATAGTTTCAATCCCTAGCATCAGGTGGAATGACAGCTCACTTCACCTAAGTTTTCACGGTGAGATTATTACAGAATAGACCGGCAGAACCCTACTAATTAAGTAATGTTTACTTTTATTCTGTTTATTTTTATATCGTTCATTCTAACAACTAGTAGATCTGTTTAGTAATATGTGGATAACGTTGTGAGTAGTGTATTTATAGTAGTAGTATAGAGTAGTTACCTCTATTATTAAGTTCTAACCTATGTTTACACTGCTGTATGTTGTCCCTAAATATATAAATAATAATAACCTCGGACATTATTCACACACGGTCATCTGATCCCAAACTAAGCAGAGCATGTTCTATGGAAACCAGATAACTGATATACTACAAATACTACTTTTTTAATACATACTTACATAGATAATTACACCCAGACTCAGAACAAACAGACATATTCTTGCACACAAATGTTTGTCCTGAATAATCAAAAGGAAATCAATACAATCTTCGGATAAAATCGCACACTTCTTAAAACTACACCGGCTAACACCCTAGCTAAAGACGAACTGCGGCCTTAAACAAAAATACGAACTACTTTTTTTATTCATTTAAAAAAGGGAGTTCTATAAAACAGCGTGAGTGATAATATGTCAACCTGTACAATATAAGGTTAAGGTTCATTGCATGGAACCTAATAATTTGCGCGTCGATATCCCTGTCACCCTGTATATTGAAATCAATTAGAGAACGTTAATGTGTATAATTTTTGACAATGGACGAATTTTAAATTGCAGTTCTGATTTTCTTTTTTATATGAATTCATATTTAACATTATTGATTATATAATATGTTATATGACGTGTTTTCTAAATGGTTTTATGTAATATGATTTGAATCTTTGACAACGGATGAATTTAAATTGCAGTTATGATTTTTCTTTTTTAATTGAACATTGTTGATTATTTATTATTTTATATGACGTTAATGGTTTTTATGTAATATGATTGAATTTTGACAACGGAATAATTTCAATTGCAGTTGTGGTTTTTCTTTTTTAAATGAATTATTATTGAAAATTGTTGATTTATTTTAATTTTATATGACGTGTTTTCTTAATGGTTTTTATGTAATATGATTTGATTATTTGACAACGGATGAATTGAAATTGAAGTTATGATTTTCTTTTTCAAATGAATTATCATTGATCATTGTTTTATGTCATTGTTGGTCTATATAATTAATTAACATGAGTATATTAGTTAGTGGCTTTATTAATTTCATTTCAGATAATGATGGTATTTTTTATTAATCGACTTGTTTTTTTTTTTAATTATCAATTTTTCATGTAACACATTCAGACACAATGTAAATTGCTATCGAATAAATGAAATGAAATGAAATATGTTCATGTTTCAATTTGTACATTATACTACAACTAATATTATTTTTCAATTATAAATGCGAAATTAAGTTTGTTTGTTACCTTTTCACGCCTAAACCACTGAACCGATCATCCTGAAATTTTGCATATACATTGTCAGCTGTACAGAAACGGACATAGGGTACTTTTCATCCCGAAAAAAAGTATGGTTCCTGAGGAAAACAACAATAACTGTCTTATGATAATAGATGGCGCCACGTGTATTTCGAATCATGATTGAATTCTATTTTTATAAAAACTTTAGTAGTGTGTTAAAAGTTTTTTTCTTAAATTTAAGTACCTAATATATTTTGCGATAGATCAGAACTAATATTATAAATGCGAAAGTGTGTTTGTTTGTTGAGCGGGCACCAGCTAGTTCAAGATAACTGTACCGAAGGGAGAGGTTACAGAAGTTTCACCTCTCCTTATACAATTATTTTATTTCTAGAGTCTCCGTTTGCATAAAATCTCAACCCTTGTTAGACGCTCTCAATCTTATAAAGAATGAATTATCTGAGGGCCTTAGTACAGACGCCAGCACATCAAGCTACTACAATCTGTCAAATTTCTTTAATAGATTTTCAACTTTATCAATAGAGCATTAGGTTCAAGGTTGATTGGGAAAATTTGACAGTTTCGGGTAGCTTGACCTGCTGAAACTGCATGATGTTTCAGCAGGATTGATGCGAGTCAGCTGAATTGAATCAATGCGGTTTCGCTAAGGACCTTAATATTGTTTCTGTCAACAACAATTTAGATTGATCAGTGTAGTTTTTGTCACGGAACTGTTTTTCACACCTAATGCAGCACTCGACTCAAAATGAACCGAAACTAACAATAAAATTTCCTTATCCACAGAGCATCAGACCGGTCTCCATTCGATGGCTCCTGCTGCTCGGGCTACCGGCCCGTGGACTCCGCGAGCCTCGACACTCCTGATGAAGATGAAATGGATCCGGTGAGATTCGTAAATTTCTTAATTTTCCTTAAGTGTCTTATTTGGTGAACAAACTCAGTATCGAACCCAAAGCTCAAAGCATTTATTTAAGGGGGAAGCGTCAAGGTTGCCCAGGACATTTAAATTGTCTTACGTTTTTTTTGCAATTTACAAGTCAGTATTAAGTTGTATATTAATTAAAAAATGATTCGCGGCCGTAACAAATATGTATATCAGGGTTCTTCTCCATGCTGTCTCAGTAAAAAAGAATATATGTTCATACGATCTATATTACTTTTCTCAAAATCTAAGACAAGTAATAGTTAACATTACTATCAGAAGGTAGAGGTAAGTAATTATTGCCGTACAGTGCGTACGCGTAGCGTTCGTCTGCGTAGCGCGGTGCTACGAAGCGTAGCGTTTGCGTAGCAATGAAATAGGTTTTGTAACAGTAGCTATTTTCTACGTTTAGAGAGCATTCACATTGTTTACGTATTTAAGTTAGTAAATAATAGGTTGGGGAAAAAGTTTCTTCGCATTTTTTAAGAAAATTCAAAACATTTTTTAATATAGTTTATTTACATTTAATAATAATAATAATAATAATAATAATTGTTTATTTATAAAAAGGTCACATTTACAATAAAAAGGTTAGCTTAACAAATAAACTAGAACACAGTTGTTTATTTGCCTGAACTAGGTTGAACCTGTGTTTCAGGCTAGAAAGTGCAGTGTATGCTATAATACGTATATAATAAATTAACAAAGAGTATAAAGTATAAAATTAAATTAAAAACTTAGGTAAATAGAAGTAAAATAGTATGTTAGTGGTTCTATTTGCAGACAACAAGTAGATCTTCTGTCTGGGCATAATCTATGGTTAGTAAATATTTAAGTATAATTTTTTTTACAGCTAAAGTAATTTAATTTATAGATACTTAGTTTCCTATTTAATCTATTGTACAGAAATGGGCCTAAGAATGTAAAAAATCTTTCTACAAAGACATGTTTTGAGGTCGCATTGGATAGGCATACTATATCATTCCGTCTTTTATTAGTATTGTCAGTATCGTAGGTAAGCAAGGTGTGCTGTTTTAATACTAAGTGCATAATGAAAAGCTGGCGAACCGTTAGTACGTTGCAGGATTTATAAAGCAGATCTGTAGGAAAGAAGAAGGGATGGAAGTTTGCTACCTTTAAAATTGCTCTCTGAGCTCTTTCAAGAGGAAGCAAATTAGTTTTGGGTGCGCCACCCCAAGAAGTGATACAGTATTGAATTACAGATTGACCTAGGGCCAAATAAACTTGTGTGATTAATTTTGAATCAGCTAATGTTCGCAATTTTTTAAAAACATATATTAGTTTGCGCACTCTTTTAACTAGGCTTTCAATGTGTTTTTTAAAAGAGAGGGTGTCGTCCATTATTACTCCGAGGTATTTTATGTTGCTCGTTTGGAGAATAAAAGGACAATCACACATATTGACTGTACGGTTTCCACATTGGTGGGCATATAGATGAGGGTTAGTAGTGTTAATTTGGGGTTTGCGCATGGAGAACTGAATGTATTTTGTCTTGTCAGCATTTAAAGTTAGTAAATTGCTTTGAAGCCAATTAGTCACAGTATTAAAGCCTAGTTGAGCGATTTCGAACAGTTCGCTACTGGTTTTAGCGGTAAATAATAACGCTGTGTCGTCGGCATATGATATAATTTTGCCGTCTTTAATATTCAGATTACATAAGTCGTTAATATAAATCAGGAATAGCGTGGGGCCCAGAATACTTCCCTGAGGAACACCAAAACCAGTATTTTTCTGTTCATCGCTCGTAATATTATCTATTCGAACACATTGGTATCGACCATCTAAATAGTCGGCAAATAGTTTCAGCGGCGTTCCTCTTATTCCTATGGTCTCTAATTTGTCTAGCAGAACAGAAACAGACACCGTGTCGAAGGCCTTGGCTAAATCAAGGAAGACTCCCAGGGTCTGGTTTCCTTTGCCGAGTTCTTCTGAAATATAATCAGTCAAGCTATGCACCGCATCGGCTGTCGATAGTTTGGCTCTGAAACCAAATTGCGCAGGCGATAATAAGTGGTTTTTTTCTAGGTAATTAACTAGTCTATTGTTTATGATTTTCTCTAGTATTTTTGATATCGATGGTAGTAAGGATATTGGTCTATAATTATTTACTACGTCTTTACTTCCAGATTTAAAGATAGGGATTACAACTGCCTTTTTAAGACAACTAGGGAAAATCCCTTCGGAAAGACAGATTCGAAATATATGCGTTATGGGAGGCACTAAAATATGTTTAAAGAGTTTAAGGATCTTATTGCTTATATTATCCCATCCAACTGCACAGTCATCTTTTAACCCAGAAATAATTCGGGTTATTTCATCTTCATCAGTGTCCAGCACAACAAAAGAATTCGGGTTACAGTTATTTCTTGTTTTTTGGAAAAATGGTTGGTCGCAACATTTCGGAACTTTTTCAGCAAGAGTTTTCCCAACATTTACAAAAAAGTTATTTACATTATTAGCTGACAAGATTGGTGAAGTATTAGCTAGCAGTAAACTTGAATTTGATTCATGCTGTTTAGACATATTGGTGACGTTTTTAATATGTTTCCAAAGCTGCTTACTATTGTTACCTGCTCTATTTAATTCATATTTATCGTATTTATTTTTTAAATTCTTTAAGAGATTATTGCAAAAATTCCTGTATCTTTTATAGGTGGTTCGAATTATTAGATTATCAGGGTATCTCTTACTTCTCTGATGTAGTTTATCTCTGTGTCTTATACACCGAATCAGTCCTGGAGTAATCCAAGGTTTAATATTATAAAGTTTCTTATTTACTGTATAAACTGTCGTGTTACGTAATATTGCTTGTTGGACACGTTTTATTAAGTACGACAAAGCTAAATTAGCGTCAGCAGTATTATAAACTAGGCTAAAATCAATGTTGCACAAATCAAATTCGAGTTTATTTGTGTTTAATTTGGTTTTGGTCGTGGGACGATTTAGCTTAGGCAGCGTTAAATTTACGGTAAGTAGGACAGCGTGGTGGTCAGTAATTGTTGCGTTAGTAACAAGCGTAATATATGATAAGCTGGTTTTGATCATCATATGATCGAGGCAGGAACCACTCTGATGAGTAGGCAATGTGTGAGCGGGGAGAAATCCGTGGTATGAGCAGATATTAAGGTAATCTTGGGTCCCTGCATCGCAGTTTTCAGAGCCAATATTTATATTTAAATCACCTGTTAATATAACATTCTTAAATGAGCTTAGCTCTTGAAAAATCTGGTTTAAAGAATTGTGAAAAGAATCCAAGTTTCTAGTAGAAGGCGACCTATACATAGCGATTATCGCTGTGGTTGTACCAATTTTGATAACTAAGCAATTACTCATACAGTCTTGCAAAGTAGGTTCCTCGACAGTGACCTTTAATGATTCTTTAGCAAAGACTACTACACCATCATTTTGACTGTGGTTTATTGTGGTATGCAATAAGTTGTACCCAGGTATAACTGGAAGGTTATCGATGCGGTTAACTAGCCAGCACTCGGTTAGTACTATTACATCACAATCAAAGTTAAGTCTATGAAGGAAAACTTTAAAGCTATCTATGTTCTTATAAATACTACGAATATTTTGGGTCAGTACGGTTAGTGACTTTTGATAATTGGAAAGATATTGTCTGCAATCCTCAACGTCACATGTCTTTGACACAGTTAAAAATGTGTTATCTATTTCGGTAATTAAGTTATTATCCATACTAAAACTAAAAAAAAAATAACAATAACAAAGTACGTCTAAAATATAAACAAGTATGTGGCGCTCTTAGGCGCCTTCATAATCAATCGAGTTGATATACCTGTATTCGGCAGCTTTTTTGGCAGGACAATCTGCGTCTCCAGTCTTGTGGTTGGATTGTTTTTTAAAGCGCAAACATGTCGCACATTTTGGCGCATCGGCTTTCTTTGTGCAATCTTGAATTGCGTGTCCTTCTTCACCGCAATGTCCGCATGCAGGGGCACCAATTTTGCATGTTTTGGCTGCGTGACCGTACTGCTGACATTTGTAACATCTCGTTACCAGTGTGAAGTCTCGTACCGGGCACGACGACCAGTTTATGAATAATCGGTCTTGTGTGATGAGGGCCTTACGTATGATGGCTGGAACTTCTATAATATAGTTGCAATTCTCAGCATCTCTCCTGCCAGATTTGTGGCTTAGTTTTACTGAAGTCAAAAATGTATCTAAGGATATAGAGGGCAGTTTGTCGGCCAAGTTCTGTTCATAAATACATTTATAAACCTCATTTTCAGCCATCGATGTGGGAACTCCTATAACTATAATGCGTGGTTTGCGCTTTTTAGGTTCGTCGACGGTAAGCCCTGACGAAGCGAGTTGGACAGTCTGCTTGAGTCTATCTAGGTCATCTTTAGTTTCAGTACTTATTATGAGTCCTCCTTTGCCAATTTTACGTACGCCTCGTACTTTCAGCTTCATTTCTCCAGGGCATATGATTTTTTGGACCATGTTCTTGGTGTCGTCACTGGTCTTTGAGTTGTCACTGGGATAAATGGCCACGGAGCTAACAGTATTTGGACGAACAAAAGTTTTGGACCCCTTCTTTACCATATCTGCAAAGGATGTTGAAGTGGATTCCTGCTTCGTACAGGAATCCTGGATCGTCCGGTTCATCTCCATTAGACACTCTGATAGGTCTCGAGCTTCGGTCATGTTTTTAAGGGAGTTATGAGTTTGTATGGCTTTTTGCTTTAGTGACTGGTATTGCACAGCCATTTGCGAAACTCCATGTCCAACTTTCCGGCAAAGATTGCTTATTTTTAGCTTCTGTTCAGCGTTTAGCTTTCCCTCTGAAGCAATAGCACAAACCTCATTCAGGCACTGCTCTATAGACCCCATCCAGTTCTGAATCTCAGGAGTCACAAGGAGGGACAACTTCAACTTTCTCATCTTGGTCTTGTTTTGATTGTTGGGGCGATGTAGGAGCCGCTGTCGGTACCGGGGTCGGTGTTGGTGGAGGGCTGCGTCTTATCATCGTGCTCCGATTGAAGGGGCTGCCTTCCATTTATCAGTTTATAAAATATAATCCAGTCAGTTCATTTTTAACATATCACTATAATGTTTATTTGTATAACACTGTAATACACTAAAACTAGGTCACTATTTATGCAAGCGTTAATTTATTTTATTGATATTATGCATTGATGAGCACGTCTGTATGCGTTGAATCACTAACTAAGATATTTAACTAAAGTATGTAGGTACCATTTTGTTCGATAACTTTTTGCCATCTTGTAGGTAGGGACATGATCCCATTGCTATAGAAATTTTGGGACTTCTGGTCAAAATACCGCGACAAGTGGTTTTGGCAGTCCTCTCGTGATGTTAACCTGACACTGCCTAAAGAATTCTGAAGAGACCGAAACAGGTGGAAATCTGAAGGTGCAAGGTCAGGACTATACGGCGGATGCATTAACACCTCCCAGCCAAACTCTCTTAATTTTTGCAGAGTGGCTAAAGATGTGTGAGGTCTAGCGTTATCATGATTTAAAACCACACCCCTTCTATTGATTAATTGCGGCCACTTTCTCTCAACTTCTTGCTTTAATCTCATCAGTTGTTCGCAGTAGAGTTCAGAATCGATGGTCCTGCCTGGTGGTAACAGCTCATAATGAATAATGCCCTTCCAATCCCACCACACACACAGCATCACCTTGTTGCGAGTTAACCCGGGTTTCGCCACAGTCTGTGAAGCCTGACCGGCGTTTGACCACGACCTTTTTCGCACGTTCTTGTCATACGTGATCCACTTTTCATCACCAGTTATCAGCTTCTTCAAAAATGGTTTGGTTTCATTACGTCGTAATAAAGAATCACAAATGAGTACACGGTTCATTAGGTTTCTTTCAGTGAGCTCGTGAGGTACCCAAATGTCGAGCTTTTTTGTGTACCCAGTTTTTTTCAAATGCGCCAAAACTGTTTTGTGGTCAATTTTCAGTTCTTCAGCTACGTCGTAACTACTGATATGCCGATCTTGCTGCACTTTTTCAAAAATGGCATCCATTTTATCCGTAATAGGGCGACCAGAGCGACGTGCATCTTTGACATCAAAATTTCCGGATTGAAAACGCTTAAACAAATTTGTGCTACTTTCACAGACACTACACTAGGTCCATAAACATCGCAAATTTTTTTCGCGGCTTGCGTTGCATTTTTACCTTTTTTGTAGTAAAATTTTAAAATGTATCGAATTTCTTCATTAGATTCACTCATCTTGACGGTACGAAAAACAAATGAAAATCACACATTTTCCTAATTTTAATTTAGAATTATGTTATTTAATTTTAAACTTTCAATGATACCAAAACCAGCCAGATACAAATAGTATAGCCAAAGAGATTTTATTACAAGTTCATACATACTATAATGCGAAAAGACTTTTTCCCCAACCTAATATTTGTGTTATAGTAGGTTTAAATGAGTCGTTCGTAGCGTTAAACTGCGTTGGAGTAGACACTATGAAACCTATTTTTTTCTCTTGAAAAACAATGGACAGTTAGATTTAGTTTTCCCATCAGTATAGACTGTAAAAAATAATCCATTTGACTTCACAGTGTCAGAAGTTACAAAAAAATAATCTTAAATCTTAGATAACTATATTCTCATGATTGATATGAATGACAGATAATAAATATAATAATAAACAAAGCAATAATTGTGAAAAAATATGATAGAGGTGCGCCAAGAAAGGAGTTTCTGTAACAAATCAAAGCTATTTAAAAATATTTACCGTATAAGAACAAATCAAATATTCATACAATTCCATGCATTATATGAAACCTAATAAAGACATGAAACAATATAAAAGCATAATTCCTTATACAAACACGACGTAAATCCAATATACATCCCGCGAACCCCTTTTCAAGCGAATTTCAATTTTAATCCACAGCTTTATGTGCCAAAATTATTTGACGCAAATTTCCATGTCAGCAAAGAACCTAATTTAAATTTATATTGAAGCAAAAGGCCTATTCTTCTGTTTAGAAAATCTGCAGAGAATTATTATGGAAAAAAAATATATTGTTTTTGTCTTAGCTTTGTGATTTAATAAAAATCTCTTGCATTTTTATTTATTTTTCGTAAATTCTAGTTTGAATTTCGCACTTCACAAAATCATCAACTATAGGAACTTGTCCCACCACAAACGATGAGCGAGAAGCGAGTAGAGGTAGAAACTAGAAACGAGTTGGCGAGCAGCGAGCAGCGAGTGAATGACGGCGACAAACGATTACTCGCTGGTTGCGTACTTGCGTATGTACCAAGCGTGAGTCTCTCAGCTCTGCCCGCCAAGCGAGCGTCGCTGAGCGAGTTCTCTCTTTGATAGCTCTTGTCGCTGCGACAAACGAGAGTACCTACTCGTTTACGTACGTACGCGCACGGTGTGAACAGTCAGCGATCAACTATTAATATATGCATCTCTTTTGTTTACACTGAATATATATCTATTGTACGTACTCTCTGGCGGATGGGACAACTGCCATACCTATTATTCATCACCATTGAGATAGAAAACATGGAGATGGCATATTCTACTCTATGAAGAATAGTTATACAAATATCTGCCATATCGACACAGATTTATGTCAAAAAGCGCTTTGTTTCAACTAATCAAGAGCAGAGTATGAAAAGAGAGACATCTAAATGTTTGTCAAGGACTACAATTTGACAGCACTCTTGTGTGACGTCAAAATCATGTCTATGCGTGAGCGGTCGCCATGTTGAGTGCTGAGTTTTGTGGTAGATGATTGGTAGATGTGCTGTCAAACGGTTGCTTGCTCTCTCTTGCACTCGCAGTTACAAACCTACTTGCCCAGGGGTCTTAAGAGGTCATTTGGATTCAAATGACCTCTCCTACATCCCCTTAATGGATTGACACATTACCAATAACCCCGTATACAGGGTGATTTTTAAAACATGCGACAAAATTTAAGGGGGTGTTCTACCCATCAATATGAACAACTTTTACTATGGGACCAACTAAGAATTCGCAAAAAAAAAAATACCTTCCCATGTAAAAGCACATACCCGATTGGACCATTTTGTATAAAAAGGTCTAAATTTTTTTGCGAATTCCGAGTTGGTCCCATAGTAAAAGTTATTCATATTGATGGGTAGAACATCCCCTTAAATTTTGTCGCATGTTTTAAAAATCAGCCTGTATTTCATAGGTATCTATTTGATAATACACAGACCCAAAAACTTACATTATAAAATTGTAATCAAACAATTGCGAAAATGGTCCGTCTCGAACGCCCTTTAGACATGAGGTTGAGGCTGAAAAAAACAGAATAATGGTAACATTTTTCTCCAATTAACGGAGAGAATACTCTAGCCAAGTGAGCGAGACTCAGGCAGGTGCTCGCAGAGAGTGGAGAAACGTAACCCAGCCCAAATTCTCTTCCCAAAATATCCTAAATTATTCACTCCACTAGTGCATGTATTTTTATATGTTTTTTGTTACAGATACCAAAATACAGGGTGGTGCTACTTGGTGACGCCGGCGTGGGAAAGACAGCTCTAGTATCACAATTTATGACATCAGAATACATGAATACATACGACGCCAGTTTAGGTGAGCTATTCATTCCGAACATTCTCGAACACTCCCGAACTTTTCCTCCTGTTTTTTTTTTTTTGTAAAATAAAGGACCTCCGGTCTATGCAGCCCTGGTACATCACATTTTTGAGATGTTTCCCCAAAGTTTTGAGATCATCAATTTACCTTTTTAATTTTTTTTTGTCCCGAAAATGAGTTTGAGAGTGTTTTAATTCAGAAACCTTATTTTTTATTCTTGTAACACTGTACCAGTCCAATACACTAAAATAGGAAACATTTCATTATCAGTTTTTAATCCTAAATTATAATAAATGGTCAAGCCAGCATGAAAACTAGGAATCGCTTTGAAAATAAGAGTAGCATGTGCGACTTTCTGAACTCCGAAGCATGAGCCAGCATTTTTAGCATGATAATTTTAAATTCCTATTCGATTTATTAAATATTTTTACTATAAATTTTCTAAAGAATGAAATAGTTAACTAAGTGATATTTTGTTTTAGATAAGAGGGACAGTAGCAAAAATAAAAATGGTTTGTAATACATTTTAAAATATTTATCTACTTCTTTTATTTTTAAAGCATTAGTACTAGTATTTTAGTTTTTATGTATGTAAGTATTACTTTTCTGTTTCGTTTAAGTAACTTTCAAGATTAACTGAAATTATTTATTTTAGGTAGGTAGGTACTTTAAATCACTTTGCTGAATTAATGCGTAAATGATTTACAGTTAAATCACGAACATTATTAAAAAAAATATATATATATATATATCATTTGTATTTCTCATCATTAAGGGCCGGTTTTTGATCCGTAGTTTTAACTCAAGCAACGGTAAGTAATGGTTGAATTTTGGCTAAATGTGAAAGGCGAAACATCCATGAGTTAACTCGAATGTATCCATTTTAACTCATTTAGGTTTAGCCTTTCACATTTAGCCAAAATCAAACCATTTGTTTTGTATGTTTAACCATTGTTTGAGTTAACTACGGATCAAAAAACCGGCCCTTAGCGTAAATATGTAAGTTTCAAAGCTTTATAAAGAAAAAATGTTATTATGATGCTTTTAGACTACGAGTATCTACGAGTAGTCGTATTTTATAATGCCACTACTGAGCCAAAAAGTAGTACTAAAACATTCTTCTTTAGAATGAGTTTTGTAAATCCATTAAACCCTAAAAGCAGACAATTTCTTTACACAGTATTACTGAACAATTCCGTTTTTTTTTAAACTAATCCGATATAACCTTATTTTAACATTTGGGGCTGTATTTAAAAACAAATCTAGTTTGTCGTATTAAAATAAAATGTGAAATCTGAAAGTTTTGAACCAAAATTAATTATTAATCGTGTTTCTAGATTACAGTGTAAAAAACTATCGTAATTATCAAAATCAGCGTAGGCCATATTAGTGTATCGTCATTACTGCGAAATAATGGATGTCGTTGACGGCTGTCAGATCCATAGTGCACGCCTTGCGATGCGTCATATTCGCTACTATTGTTGTTATTATTACTTTTATTAAATTAATTTACAATTTTTTTAAGGGTTACTTGTTTCATGTTGTGACGTGGACGCGTCATATTCCCGACTATTCTTGTTACTTATTTTACACTAATCCTGGTAATGAAACGGGTGGCCATTTAAAAAATCGTTTTAAAAAGGCCACCCGTTTCATTAGCATCCTAGAAAATCAATTTATTATAGTACATCCACAAAATAATAGGTTGGGGAAAAAGTTTCTTCGCATTTTTTAAGAAAATCCAAAACACTTTTTAATATAGTTTATTTACATTTAACTAAAGTATGTAGGTACCATTTTGTTCGATAACTTTTTGCCATCTTGTAGGTAGGGACATGATCCCATTGCTATAGAAATTTTGGGACTTCTGGTCAAAATACCGCGACAAGTGGTTTTGGCAGTCCTCTAGTGATGTTAACCTGACACTGCCTAAAGAATTCTGAAGAGACCGAAACAGGTGGAAATCTGAAGGTGCAAGGTCAGGACTATACGGCGGATGCATTAACACCTCCCAGCCAAACTCTCTTAATTTTTGCTGAGTGGCTAAAGATGTGTGAGGTCTAGCGTTATCATGATGGAAAACCACACCCCTTCTGTTGATTAATTCCGGCCACTTTCTCTCAACTTCTTGCTTTAATCTCATCAGTTGTTCGCAGTAGAGTTCAGAATCGATGGTCCTGCCTGGTGGTAACAGCTCATAATGAATAATGCCCTTCCAATCCCACCACACACACAGCATCACCTTGTTGCGAGTTAACCCGGATTTCGCCACAGTCTGTGAAGCCTGACCGGCCTTTGACCACGACCTTTTTCGCACGTTCTTGTCATACGTGGTCCACTTTTCATCACCAGTTATCAGCTTCTTCAAAAATGGTTCGGTTTCATTACGTCGTAATAAAGAACCACAAATGAGTACACGGTTCATTAGGTTTCTTTCTGTGAGCTCGTGAGGTACCCAAATGTCGAGCTTTTTTGTGTACCCAGTTTTTTTCAAATGCGCCAAAACTGTTTTGTGGTCAATTTCCAGTTCTTCAGCTACGTCGTAACTACTGATATGCCGACCTTGCTCCACTTTTTTAAAAATGGCATCCATTTTATCCGTAATAGGGCGACCAGAGCGACGTGCATCTTTGACATCATAATTTCCGGATTGAAAACGCTTAAACCAAATTTGTGCTACTCTCACAGACACTACACTAGGTCTATAAACATCGCAAATTTTTTTCGCGGCTTGCGTTGCATTTTTACCTTTTTTGTAGTAAAATTTTAAAATGTATCGAATTTCTTCATTAGATTCACTCATCTTGACGGTACGAAAAACAAATGAAAATCACACATTTTCCTAATTTGAATTTGGAATTATGTTCTTTAAAATTTAAACTTTCAATGATACCAAAACCAGTCAGATACAAATAGTATAGCCAAAGAGATTTTATTACAAGTTCATACATACTATAAATGCGAAAAGACTTTTTTCCCAACCTAATATAAAAAACACGTCAAAATCAGCGTTGTCCATAGTATTGTGTCGTCATTATAGCGTGTGTTGGTGACAGCTGTCAAAAAATGGCGCGGACGATAGAGGTGACGTGCAACGCATCATAACCGTGACTATTGTAGTTATTGTGAAATTAAATTAATTAAAACAGTTAAGGCGGAAGCGTCAGGGTAGCCCGCGGTAAATTCAAATTTTCTTACGTTTTTTCCAATTTAAAAGTCGGTATTATATTGTACAGACGCCAGCACATCAAGCTACTACAATCTGTCAGATTTCTTTAATAGATTTTCGACTTTATTACCGAAGCATTAGGTTCAAGGTTGATTGGGAAAATCTGACAGTTTCGGGTAGGTTGACCTGCTGGCGTCTGTACGTTGATAAAATTATAATTTGCGGTCGTAACAAGTATCTATTTACATAATTAGAATCATTAAAGTGATAATACAACTCTTTAAGACCAGGTAATCCTAAAAAATGACTATTTCATGAAATCTTGTCATTTTAGGATTATACTAACTTAAGGAGTTGTATTACTGATTCTATTGTATATAATTCTGTAAATACATATTTGTTACGGCCGCAAATTATACTTTATTTAACATACAACTTAATACTGACTTGCAAATTACAAAAACTTAAGAAAATTTGAATTTCGCGGGCTACCCTGACGCTTCCTCCTTAATGCGAGTCTTTATGTTCATTAACTGGAAGTCTCTGAGAATAATAAATGTGTTGTGGCAGGTTATATGATGTTTTTGTAGACCATCACAATAAATCTTAGTCGATTTTAAGACAAAATATTTAGTTAAAGTTTCAGTAATAGAAGGTAGGATTTTGGACGATACTCCTCATATATAGTTTCAAGAAACTGTAGATTTTGTCCAAACGGCACGGCCACGGCAAACAAAATCTTAGCCCGAATTTACTCAAAACCAAAAGCGATTTCAAAACTTCATCATTGTTATTACCTCAACAAACAAAGCCTAATCTAATACATCAAATCAATAGTACTGCCGTCGTAAGAAAAAAGGGCACAACTAACATTTAAAAAAAAAAATTGAGTTACATACATATTTAGAATCAGAAAAAAAAGGCTAATCTTCTCAATTTTTTGTAGATTTTTTTTTTTAATGTTATTTGTGCCCTTTTTTCTTACGACACGGCAGAGTAGTCGTCGGCCATTTTAGTTTTCCTTTCACTAAATAACACTAGACATAAATAATCAACACTTTCAGACCTCATCACAGCCTTTTCACTACACAAAAGCTGGGAGAGGTTCTAAATAGGCCAAATAACTGATTTTATCTCCCTTTTATCAACTATAAGTGTTTAGTAAGTGGTTTTGGCGAAGTACTGCCATTAGGCCATTTTCTGTTGAAAAATTTATGTTGGCAGTACCTATGTTTGGTTCGTAAGGTTTTTGGGTTAAGTGCGATCGGAATACAGTTTCTTTAGGATGGTCGTTCATGTTTTAGTGAGTAAATAAATGTTTTTGGTAGGTTTCCTTTAGATGTTTTTGATAAAATGTGGGTAGACGGTCATGGATGTCTTAAAAATAGTATTTCATAAATTTATTTATTTATTTATTTATTTATTATTTATTTATTTATTTATAAATTATAATCCGGCCGTCGAGAGAATGCGTTCCTGACATCAGTCAGTTGGACAGTTTCTAGTAGTAGCACAGATTAATACAGATGGGACACTCTGCAAAATCATTTAAGGCGAAAGCGTCAGGGTAGCCCGCGAATTTCAAATTTTCTAAAGTTTTTTGCAATTTACAAGTCAGTATTAGATTGTACGTTAATCAAAATATAATTTGCGGCCGTAACCGTATTTTTATATAATTAGACTCATTATAGTGATCAATACAACTCTTTAAGACCAGGTAATCCTAATGAATGACTATTTCATGAAATCTTGACATTTCAGGATTATACTAACTTAAGGAGTTGTATTACTGATTTGAAAGATTATAATTCTGTAAATACATATTTGTTACGGCCGTAAATCATACTTTATTTAACATACAACATAAAAAACGTGAGAAAATTTGAATTTCACGGGCTACCCTGACACTTCCCCCTTAAATAAAAAGTAAATCTTGCTGCGACGTAATAAAGTGCAATTTATGGCCTGTTTTTTTAAATCTTGGATACTAATTTGACAGGTGCAAATGTCAAACTATGAAATGAAAAAGTGATACATGGAACATTTCAAATGTCAATTTAATCTCCGAGATTAAAAAACAGACCATAGGTTGCACAACGCTTATTACCTACGGTTATATTCACCTATAAGTTGCCTCTCTTTCTAACACGTAACTCTTATACCTTCTGTCCGCGGCGGTCCTACTGAATTGGCCCAGTGAGATAGGCCCGCCGCGTACTTGTACCTTCATACCTTAACTGCTGAGTGTCCCATCTGTAATAATCTGTGGTAGTAGGTATGAAGGATCAAATTCGCCAAACATATTCGTTAGTATAAATCTGAAAGGTGTCAAGAACGCATTCTCTCGACGGCCGGACTGTAATAGTGGCATGAGAGATGTTCGGAAAAATTCAGAGAAAATCAGAGGATGTCTCTCAGATGGCAACGCGTCTGCTATTCGTGCCTCTGGTATTACAGAAGTTCGTAGGGGGCGGCGGTCACTTATCATCTTCGGCTAAGTAATAACAGCAGCACGGGGCGATCGATCAGGTTAAGCTACGCTTGCGGGCGCGGTTAGTCCGTGGATGGGTGACCATTTTAACATACTGAGACTACCGTGCCTCGGAAGGCACGTTAAGGCGCTGGTCTCAGCTGTCATTCTTGGATCTTTGACAGTCGTCAGAAGCCCGAAAATCTGACAGCCAGTCTTACCACGGGGTATCGTACGTATTACCCAGTAATTGGGTTGTGGATGTCAGATAGGCAGTCTCTCCATGTAAAATTCTAGTAATCGATGGTTAGACTGGAAGCCGACCTCAACATAGTTGGGAAAAGGCTAGACAGATTGATCCTCCAGCATACGTAGCATGAACACTTCTATCTCTACGAGGAATAGACATATTAGGTTGGGGAAAAAGTCTTTTCGCATTCTAGTATATGAAATTGTAATAAAATCTCTTTGGCTATACTATTTGTATCTGGCTGGTTTTGGTCTCATTGAAAGTTTAAATTTTAAAGAACATAATTCCAAATTCAAATTAGGAAAATGTGTGATTTTCATTTGTTTTTCGTACCGTCAAGATGAGTGAATCTAATGAAGAAATTCGATACATTTTAAAATTTTACTACAAAAAAGGTAAAAATGCAACGCAAGCCGCGAAAAAAAATTGCGATGTTTATGGACCTAGTGTAGTGTCTGTGAGAGTAGCACAAATTTGGTTTAAGCGTTTTCAATCCGGAAATTTTGATGTCAAAGATGCACGTCGCTCTGGTCGCCCTATTACGGATAAAATGGATGCCGTTTTTGAAAAAGTGGAGCAAGATCGGCATATCAGTAGTTACGACGTAGCTGAAGAACTGGAAATTGACCACAAAACAGTTTTGGCGCATTTGAAAAAAACTGGGTACACAAAAAAGCTCGACATTTGGGTACCTCACGAGCTCACTGAAAGAAACCTAATGAACCGTGTACTCATTTGTGATTCTTTATTACGACGTAATGAAACCGAACCATTTTTGAAGAAGCTGATAACTGGTGATGAAAAGTGGATCACGAATGACAAGAACGTGCGAAAAAGGTCGTGGTCAAAGGCCGGTCAGGCTTCACAGACTGTGGCGAAACCCGGGTTAACTCGCAACAAGGTGATGCTGTGTATGTGGTGGGATTGGAAGGGCATTATTCATTATGAGCTTTTACCACCAGGCAGGACCATCGATTCTGAACTCTACTGCGAACAACTGATGAGATTAAAGCAAGAAGTTGAGAGAAAGCGGCCGGAATTAATCAACAGAAGAGGTGTGGTTTTTCATCATGATAACGCTAGACCTCACACATCTTTAGCCACTCAGCAAAAATTAAGAGAGTTTGGCTGGGAGGTGTTAATGCATCCGCCGTATAGTCCTGACCTTGCACCTTCAGATTTCCACCTGTTTCGGTCTCTTCAGAATTCTTTAGGCAGTGTCAGGTTAACATCACGAGAGGACTGCCAAAACCACTTGTTGCGGTATTTTGACCAGAAGTCCCAAAATTTCTATAGCAATGGGATCATGTCCCTACCTACAAGATGGCAAAAAGTTATCGAACAAAATGGTACCTACATACTTTAGTTAAATGTAAATAAACTATATTAAAAAGTGTTTTGAATTTTCTTAAAAAATGCGAAGAAACTTTTTCCCCAACCTATTATATTGTATTTTTTATACGAAGTGACATTACTTTTCTTCATTATACACATCGCGCGGTCGAAATCTTTCTATAATCTGTCATTTTGTGTGTTCTTTACTTTTGTTTCGAAGTGAAAACTTTAGGCGCGTTGAATGATTTTTTGTAGGGGGAAATGTTAGGGTTTGCGTCACCGCGGCACCGCGAGACCAAACTTCTTCAGGCGCGTTAAGCGACTTTTCGTAGTACTTTTAGTACTTTTAGTAAAAATAAAAAAAAAATAAAAATCAGCCCTTGGTCTGATGACTAAGGGCTGATTTTTCAATAGTCAGATATCTTTTTTCTGAAGAATGAATATGACAGTTTGACAGCTGATGTTGTGGCAGCAGGCACGATATCGGATATGACACGTCTGCGCCACTGAATTAGTACCGGAAAGGTCGTGTTATCGACAGGCATGGCCTATAACTCAGAAAACGCAAGTCCGATCCTGGATGGTGTATTGCAGCCACCTTTGGGATGGATCAGCTAAGTACCAACTAGCTGCGCTTGACTCGGTGGAACGCAGAGCTAAGACTCTCATTGGCGACGTAAAACTGGTGGATGCCAAGCTTCATAGCTTGGCTCATCGCAGCAAGGTTGCCTGCTTGTCGGTCTTCTACAGATTGTACTTCGGTGAGTGCGCTCAAGAACTCCACGACCTCATTCCGCCGGCCCCCTTCTACCATCGGACGTATAGACGCACTGCCAGTACCAATCCCTACCTAGTTGCTATTCCACCAATTCGCACTAAGCGTTTCCAAATGTCTTTTATAATGCGCACAGCACACCTGCGTCTGTGTTTCCGAGCGCATACAACCCTACTCTCTTCAAAAATCCTATATTTATATTTAACTAGCTGACCCGACGAACTTTGTACCGCCTAACAGGCGATTCTTTATTTTTTTTTTTTTTGAATACTTATTCTGCTATATTCAGGACTACTACTATTCAGGAATACTAACTTCACTCAATTGTTTTGCCTTCCCAGAACCTCTCTACTAACAATTAAACTTTATGCTATGGTATTAAAGTTCAAATTGACTTTTAAGTATTATTACGAATCGATTGTATGGGAGTACAGAAAAGTGTTGTTTTTAGACCTTTTTAGGCATTTTTTAAAATTTTTCTCTCCGTAAGAACCATCCTCGTACTTCAAAGAATATTCTAAAAAAAGAATTAGCAAAATCGGTTCAGCTGCTCTCGAGATTTGCGCTTAGCAACACATTCAGCGATTCATTTTTATATTATAGATTACAATTTAAAGACACAAATACAAAAAAGATACATACTGACTTGCAAATTGCAAAAACACGTAAGAAAATATAAATTTCGCGGGCTACCTTGGCGCTTCCCCCTTAAGTAGGAATAGGACTCTGGTAGGGCGAGCTAAAATACAATTCTAAATAATTTCCACCACAACCTCATAATTATTTTAGAGCCCTAAAGATATACGCTCTCCGTGTTCCGTTATGACCCAACATACCTTCGGTCATCTTCGGTTACCATCGACGATTTTCTACTAATTGAGTGATTCACACGTAATTGCTAGTTCGAAACCTTCAATTTGCGTAAGTTCAATAGGGTAACCGCAGCATATTGGTAATAATTATTTGAATCACTTGTGTTAATTAGTCAATTAATTTCACAGTGCGGTGGTTTATACGGAATAGTTTGAAGTCTGGGGAGAAACCTGCGCGGGATGCGGGACAAAATTCGCTTGTGCTGATTATATTATATATTATATTAATATATTCAAAATGGCTCGAATAGTCGCACGACTTCTTATGTTTGGTTTACACAGTGCGAGCTGCTGACTAGATTATGATGACTGCGTAACACACTATCGATCGGAATATGATCATTTTGAAGCAAATTGCTAATCCCTTGCTTCATATGTTTGAAAATTTTATATGCTCAACAACGTAAATAACGCAATGAAAGTTGTTGAACTGTCAAAATGAAACTGATTCCGATTGATAATGTGTTACACAATTAGAGTACGGGAATTTAGTTAATTAGGTTGAAATCACTTATTCTCTGCTTAGTTATGAAATGACGATGGTGGTTCTCGCGTGAATCAGGCTTTCGTTCTCGTCTAAAAAGCATCATAATAACTATAGTTTGCCTTATTAAAACCTAAACCAGCGGGTAAAAAAATTGCGTGACACATTCACAATCGCGATATTATTTTTATTTTGACAATTCCACAAACTTCATTGCGTTATTTACCTTGTCGAGTAGACGAAGTTCTCAAACATGCGCGACAAGCGACGCGAATCGCACCGCGTGTCGCGCGACGAGTGTTGCCTTTGTGTCGCGTCCGATTCGCTTCGCTTGTCGCGCCTACTTTAAGGTGCCTTAGAGCAATGGATTACTGTCTGTATTATTTTCTTCAAATTTATTCGGATTGTGATAGAAATTGTGTTTCGCAATTATGGTGCAGTAACAAACGCAACACTATTTAGCTCAATATTTTTTATCATAATGAAACATATTTTTTTTAATAGGAACTGTGTGTTCAATTCACCTTATTTTTTATTATATTTTTGTACTTCGAATCTACACTTTACCAAAAGGAGTTTAACGCAATAGGAACAAATTATAATAAAATTAATTAAGATAGGTAGGATTAAAAAGGAGTGTTTATTAATTATATTAATTTATTAATATTTATGTAGCGGGCTGTTTATGTATAAGCTTTATTTCTTAGTATGATGTGGATGAGAGCAGATTTGATCATAAATTACTATAAAGTACCAAAAAGAATGCTTTATTCAATTGTTTCTTGCTAATACAAATTGAGATCAGCTAATTAATTAAAGGTAGAACAGAGAATAAGCGATACTAATTAACGAAATTCTAAACGTCTGTCTGTTACTTCATTTGTTTACGTTGGGGTATAATGATGTTAATTACCTCACTTTTACAGCGTATTAATGTTATGCAAAAAAGGATGTTCAAGTTGAAATAGAATTTAAAAAACCCGGCCATGTGCGTGTCAAATCACGCACAATGAAAGGTTCCGTAGTTGAAAAGAATTTATCCCAAAACAAACTTAACATTGTAGTTGAAAAACATGTTCTCCCATACATTCCAACTGCAAAATAATGTGAGTTTGTAAGAAAAATATTGAGAGATTTACCATGTTATTTTAAGACCTTAGACTTATTATAGGTTTTCCTGTAATCTATAGGTATAGGACGATTTTCTGTATTTTTTTTTTCAAAATTTTTTCGTCTATTGCCTCATATAACTTTAAAATAATTTATTTTAAAATTATAAAGAGATATATTTGAGACCCTCACAGTAAGCCATTTCATTTAATATATCACACGGTACAGTTTACAAAACTTTTATTTTATTTTCTTATTTGCTTCCCAAAATTGACCCCATATTCTAAATTAATTTATTTACTTTACACGTCCGTGTCCGTGCCTCGGAAAGCACGTTAAGCCGTTGGTCCCAGCTGTCATTCGTGGATCTTTGACAGTCGTTACGGGTCGTCAGAAGCCTGAAAGTCTGACAACCAGTCTTACCAAGGGATATCGTATTACCCAGTAACTGGGTTGTGGAGGTCAGATAAGCAGTCGCTCCATGTGAAATACTGGTATTCAGCTGCATCCGGTTAGACTGGAAGCCGATCCCAATATAGTTGGGAAAAGGCTAGGCAGATTGATACGTGTACCAATCAACCTAATCGGTTCATTAGGACACACAAGTGATCCTGTAAGGGTTCCGTTTTTTCCTTTTCAGGTACGGAACCTAAAACATGCCACTTGCACGCGTCAAGGACGTCTCTTACCGCGATACGTTTGCTTTGATCGTGTTAGCGACACTGCCCTATTTATATCGTTTTGAAATAAGTATTGGAATAAACTGGTAGAAAGCGTCAACGAATTCTATTACACGTTTATCTGGCGGAAGGTATAGTATATGACACAAAACTCGCCACAAAATAATAGGTCCGTTTTGACAGCCCATATCATTTCATATGCCAAAGAGAGACAAACATAGCGGGACAAAGAGGGACACCTTCATGTCAAAACGGACCTATTATTTTATGGCGAGTTTAGGTGGCTATTAACCCTGTGTAGGTATTCACACACACAGGGAGAAACATCACCTTTATTTAAAAAAAAATGTCTCTAAATAATTGAGACAGATACACAAAACCTAAAACCCATTCGAAGAGTAGGTATTATTAACCTTAAGAAATAATTATTTACAAATAAGTTCGATTTTCTATCCCAGACAGCCACATTAATTTGCTTGTATTTAGAAAATGTAATTAGATTCGGAGAACCGAACATCTAATTGAATGGCCAATGAAATCGAATACTAATAAATTCTGTCTTTAACAAGCAAGGCTTTTTATACGGGTTTTTTATATAGATTTTTAGGGAATAATGGCACATCATCTAAATAAAATGAGAGTTTATTTGATGGGACTGTATATTTGATCTTTCAAATGGAAGACAGAGTGATCGAACTGAACATATTATTTTGTTATTCTGTATTGCAAAACTAATTTCCTTAAATCTATATTTAATCATTAATTTTAATAAAGCTGATGAGTTCGTTTGTTTTTTTGTTTGAAAGAGCTAATCTGTGGAACTACCAGTAGGATTTGAAAACATCTTTTTGCATTTGATAGCCAAATTATTGAAGAAGGTTATTTGAAATCACACTAGGACCCTTAGGAGCCAAGCAAAATTAAAAAGCGTCAGAAAGAAGCGAAAACGCAATAACGGGGCACAGCTATAGGATATACGAGTAATATATCCTATAGCTGTGCCCCGGTTTTTTTCGGATATATTGCCTATGTTAAAACTAGATATTACACTCTTCTTATAAAATCTACGCAGAAATAATTTGGATTAACGCTGAATAAATTAATTAAGTTCGGCTGAAATTTAATTCCACCTAGTAACTACCCACCGTGACCTGCCCACGGTGGTCAATGACCTTTGTATCGAATATAATACATATCTTCGATAAGTATATTATACAGCTTGACCCTGATATTTGACGGACAAGTCGCAATAATATTTCCTTAGTACGGTTAAGCCTTGTTAGGGTTCCGTACCTCAAAAGGAAAAAACGGAACCCTTTTATGATCACTCGTGTGTCTGTCTGTTTGTCTAATACAGCCAATTTGGCCCGAATCTAATGGACCCATTACTCGTATGTTGAAATTCGAACACTTATGAATTTCTGTGACCCAAACACGGATGTGTAATGTAAATAAATGAATTTTGAATATGAAGATCAATTTTGGGGGGCAAATAAGATTTTTTTTTTAAATTGTTTTGCAAACTGTACCGTGTGACATATTACATGAAAGGGATTACTGTGAGGGTTTCAAATATATATATTTTTTATAACTTTAAAATAAATTGTTTTAAAGTTATTTATGAAAATTGACCCCCACCTTATCTCCGAAACTACTGAGCTTAACATTTTGAAAAATACACACTAATATAAAATATATATAACAAAAATACAGAAAATACTTCTATACCTATAGATTTTAGGAAAACTTATAAGAAGTCTATGGTCTTAAAAAAACATGGTAAATCTCTCAATATTGTGCCTACAAACTTACATTTGCAGTTGGAATGTATGGGAGAACTTGTTTTTCAACTACAATGTTAAGTTGGTTCTTGTAAATTCTTCCCAACTACGGAACCCTGCGTGGTCCGATACGCAGGTGGCCGGTTTTTTGTTCTATGGTACACTTATCTGAAACTTTTTTGTTCCATTTCTGGAACTGTCGGCCATTCATATTGTGTATTGTATTTGTTTTGTAGGTCAAAACTATGCGCCGTTATAAATGAACAGTTTAGCTATACATATTATGTACAAGACTTACGGCCAACTCTTGGTAGTAGTAACTATGAGGTTTTTGTCGGAGATCTTCATAATATAACCTTCCTTTTTGGAACGAGATTCTTTTACGCGGTTTGTGGTAGTAGTAAACTGACAGAAATTGTGACGTAACAAGAAAGCGTCATGTCGTCAGTTTCAAGTGTCAAAAGCTTTTGTTTTTCTTTTTGACGTGAAAACGTCTTTTCGCTCGGTGTACTGCAGTGCTATTTTGTACAAATCTCACCGTGAAAACTTAGGTGAGGTGAGCGTGGAGTGAGCTGTCAATAATGGCAATCCTTAGCATCAAGTGGAATGAAAGATCACTTCAAGCTCACTTCTCCTATGTTTTCACGGTGAGATTTTTACGGAATAGACCGGCTGGTAGTAAATTCAATATTTCTGACCGTCATAATCGTGTAAGATTTCAATCACTAATATCTACGACACTTTTAATGCTAAAGTAATGGTTGAACATTCAAAAGATAGGCCATATTTACAACAATTTTAAGGTCGGCTATAATTTTCGTGTGACGTTACACTTCGAGTGCACGCGCATGCGCGCGAGCCTCTACTTTTCACTATACCTTCACTAGCCTTAGAAAAAAAAAAAACGTTAGACGCAGAAAGAACGCTAAGCAAAAACCGAAGAAATAGTGCGGGCGATGCGTAAAAATATGTCTAGTATAAGTTAATTAGGTAGTATGTTTTTATGACTTATCTACGTATACCATTTTTGTTGGTACAAAAATCTGCTCTCATCTTCAACCATTAGCAACTTTATACGCACAAGCGTGGCTGTTAGCTCTTCTGTAAATAACATAACTTCTTTTTGCTGCTTGCATCTGGTGAAGCTAAACGTGGTAAGTGTGTGTCACCCCTTTTTATTGTGTGCAACCTTGCCTTTACACCCCGCTTTCAGCATTTGTGTGTTGTGCAGCACTTATCTAGTCTAATTAAAAAAAAAAAGGTTAAAATTTAGAGCAAAATAAATTATGTATTCTTTTTTTTGTGTTTTCATAACATATTTTCACTATGGGTGACTGGTAATTAGTGACCGATACTTAAACACATGATTGTACTCATGAAGTAACAAACAACTTTTACTATGGGTCCAAACATGAAAGCTCGAAAATAAAATCAGCTGTTCCCTGCATTTTGAGGAGTTATGCGAACATAAATATAGGGAACAGCTGATTTTGTTTCGCGACTTCAGGTTTGGCCACCAGTCACCTTATATATTTCCTTTTGTTTCGTTTGGATGGCTGGGGAGTCATTATTATGAAATGTTATTAAATCATACACTCATCATTTATCACATCAGACCTAATAGTCTGATAGTGGTCCACTGCCTACCATGACCCTTTTAATAGATTGTTACAATGAACTTTCCTATCGTTTCTGTGGCCCTGGTACATTTTAATAAACAATTTAAGGTTTAATACAGTCCTCACAAGTAAGTACATACACAAAATACGTACAGTCTGGCTTGACACCTGTCAGTTTCATACTAACGAATACATAGGTGTTTTGCGAATTTGATCCTTATAGTTCCGAGAAATTGCCTAACTGACAGGTGTCAGAAACGCATTTCTCGACGGCTGGACTGTGTGTGTTGCTTTGTAGGATAGTATAGTAACTATAGTATATTGGGCTGGAAGCCGTAACTCCACGTCCAAACGCGTATTTTGCGTACGAAATAAATGTAAATATCTACATCATATATCAGAAAGGTGTAACAAAAGTAAGGTGTAAAGGTGTAAGGTTGCCACTACTTACACTTATAGCCTGTATAATGTAAATCAGAAAGGTGTGGTCAAATTTATGGGGCTGGTACTGGCCATCAAACTGAACAACTTTCCCCATGAGACCAACATCATAATCGCGGAAAAATTATTAGTCCCATACGAAACTTCAATACCTACATGCTTGACCCAAATGTATGGGACGACTGATTATTTTGTGCAATTACGATGTTCGTCCCATGGAAAAATTTGTTCCGTTTGATGGTCTGTACCAGTCCCTTAAAACCGACCACATCCTTTTGATACTTGATACTGCGTCAGGCTAGCCTGCGAAATTTAAACACATACTTGTTCCGGTCGCGAAGCATATTTTAATCATAGTAAAGACGCCAGCACATCAAGCTACTACAATCTGTCAAATTTCTTTAATAGATTTTCAACTTTATCGCTAAAGTATTAGGTTCAAAGTTGATTGGGAAAGTTTGACAGTTTCGGGTAGCTTGACCTGCTGGCGTCTGTACAACCTAATGCTGACTTGTAAATTGTAAAAAACGTAAGAAAATTTGAATTTCGCGGGCTACGCTGACGCTTTCCCTTAAGCACCAGCTGTCTAGAAGAGCGGTGGCCGCCACATAACAGCAGCAGTGACGGCCAATGATGGCAGCAGGGTTTGATTTCACCGTGTCAAAAAACGCTCTCCATAGGAATCATCAACTTACTTTCATAAATAACGTTTCAGTGATTTATTACCCCATTCGACGACAAATTGCGAACGCTATGTGGCGGCCACCGCAGTCTGAGAAACCCTGGCTTTATAGTATCATAAGGCAATTGCCCTACTCCATTCTCGACTAGAAAATTGACAAGGATATGCTGTAATGACTTTATTTTTAGAATTAAATAAAACGCCGTAACTACAATAGTCATAGTTACTGGTTTTTAAACTATATACTTACATAGTTATTTATCTATTTAAAGAAACCTAACTGTATCCAATTTCAAATCAAACGCAGTATAATTGCCTACTGCTTTCGATTTAAGGCTCCCGCAGACAGGCGCGACGCGGTTCTAGTGGAATAATTTCTATGAAAACTTACTGGAAATTGTTCTACCGGAGTCGTGACGGGCCGGTCTGCGGGAGCCATTACGTTCTGTATCTGGTATGAAATGGGACTTGGTGATGATTGCAATTAATTTAAGAGCACAAACACGTATCTAGCACATATTACATTTAAGCAATAAATAAACCAAATCTACCACAAAAAAAACAAGAAAGAGAAAGATGTGCTTATCTATCAAATAAGTTTACAAGGCTGCCACATAGGTAGCCCGAGGGTGTCGTATAAAATTGTATGAAAGTTTTTTGATAAATCTAATTTTGAAACTTTGTTTTCTTTTCGAATAAAAAGACACCAATTTGGATAAGAGACGTTTATTTAGGCCTGTATTCACCAACTTTCAAACTACCGGATAGGTATTTAAACAGTGGTTTATGTCAAACTTGGAAGGAAATTTGACATAAACCAACTGTTTAATATATACCTAACCAGCAGTTTGAGTGTTGGTGAACACAGCCCTTAGAACAATAATGTAATTTTTTTTTGTATAAGGGCAGCATCAAAGAACGAAGGTTGTGATTTATACCCAAACCTTCTTTAACCTCAGCGGGGTCATTGTGTAACAGACTAAGGGCCGCCATACACGGACTGCTCGAGCAGTTAGCCTTTGATCAACATACACGGACCGCTCTTGCAGTCAAAGACAGCAGCTTGAAGCTGCCATTGATAACTGCTCGAGCAGTTGATACCAACTGCTCGTCATTCAAATCAGTAGCATCATGGGTAATTCCAAATAAGTTCTTGCGATTTAATTGCACTGATTAGCGCGTCACAATCTACGTCATCCACTTTGCTCAAGAAACAAAGCAAGAAGCGGGAAGCGCGTGCGATGTGGAATGAAGAGCGCGGGCGGAGGTAACTGTGCGAGAGCAGTCAGTGTATGCCTGGTGATTGCTTGACCGCACGACCGCCCGAAGCAGTTGCAACTGCTCGAGCGGTTTCGTGTATGTGTGTACGTAGAAGACTGTAGTTCACTATGCAGTCGCAGCTTGAAGCAGTCCATCCTGACTGCTTCCAACAGTCCTTGTATGGCGGCCCTAACAGTAGCAGTGGCTTCCGTTTTGACCGCTCAACAACATTCATTGCGTTATTAACGTTATTGAGCAGACATATTTTTCGAACTTAATAAGCAATGGATTAGCATTATCCTTCAAAGTCATTCAGATTGTAATTGATAGTGTGTTACGCAATCAGGGTGCTGGTCAAACTGAGTTGACACCCACGTTGAATCCCACGAGGGTGTCAACTTACTTTTAAGGTGTTCGAACTGTTGTAAATAGTCGCGTGGTTTCCTAATCACAAATAAAGGACGCGCTCAGTCGCATCCCGTATCCTGCATGGCTTCCGAACCGTCCTTTACACCTATACACAGAGAATTACTAGCGCACCAGTGATGTAGGGCTATGTATATTTCTATTGATCGGTACCAGGAAATCGTGTTTATGGGTTTCGGATAAGTTTATATAGAGTTTTCTATATAAACTTATCCGAAACCCATAAACACGATTTTTTGTCACGTTTGTTTGTGTTTTTTTGTCTATGTTTCCGAACGCATCACATCCCTAATCTCTCCAAAGTGAGAGTGAACAGGCTTCTTCTGGGTAAGCTCACTCCATCGTCGACTTAGTCTCTGTCGCCTCCGATCTAGTCTCGAGTCAAAAGCAAACCCATCCTAACTAATATTATAAATGCAAACGTAAGTTTGTTTGTTACCTTTTTACGCCTAACCCACTGAACCGATCATCCTGAAATTTAGCATATACAGGCTGTCTGTTTACGGTGTAGCGAAAATTAAGGGTGTGGTACAGACCATCAAACTGAACAACTTTTTCCCGGAGACCAACATCGTAAGCATGAAAAAAAAATTAGTCGTCTCATACAAAACTTCAATACCTACTTGATCAAATGTATGGAACGACAATTTTTTTTTTCACGATTACGATGTTGGTCTCCTTGAAAAAGTTGTTCAGTTTGATGGTCTGTACCACACCCTTAATTTTCGCTACACCGTAAACGGACACCCTGTATATTATAGAAACTTTAGTTTTTTTTTATTTAAGTACCACCTAATACATTCTGTGAGTCTAGAGTGTCGATAGACCGGTTTTTTATCCTACTAATATTATAAATGCGAAAGTTAGGATGGATGGAAGGATGTTTGTTACTCAATCACGCCAGAACGGCTGAACGGATCTAAATGATTATAGTCTGAATAGCACATAGGACACTTTTTATTCCTGAAATATATATGGTTCCCGTGGGATAATTTCTAACAAACAAACGGGCGAAGCCGCTGGCAAAAGCTAGTAATACTATAAATAATCAAATGAGTTTGTTTGTTACGCTACCACGCTAAAACCGCTGAACGGATTTGGATGAAATTTGGCACATGGGTAGACTATGACCTGGATTAGGACATAGGATACTTTGATCCCGGTAGTACGTTCCCGTGGGATAATTTCCGACAATCAAGCGGGGAAGCCGCGGGCAAAAGCTAGTCTCAAATAAAAATAAAAAAGAACTTTAACCACGAGAAAAAAAACGACTGGCTAGCTCAAGAGTTTCACCAGTCAGAGAAAAAATCGGATTGAGGAAGTACTTCATCATCATTTCAACCGAAAGACGTCCACAGCTGGACAGGCTGGCTGGATAGGGGTCCCCCAAGCACCGCCACTTCGACCGGTTCTGTGCTTTCCGCATCCAGCGGATTCTTGTATAGCTGCTTGCTTTAGCATAATCAGCTTAAATACTGTAATGTGATTCAAGTAGAATTGGTCAAACCAATCAATTTCTACAAGCCTATAATATTCCCACTGTTGGGACCCGGGCCTTCTCTTAAAGCTGCTGCTTGCTGTATTCGTATGCAATCTATAGTGCAGCTCTGTTACAATCGCACCGTGAAAACTAAGTTGAAGTGAGCTTGACGTGACCCATCAATCCTTAAATTCCCTAGCATCACACACTTCACAGGCACACACAGGCTTCTTCTGGGTGAGCTCACTCCATCGTCAACTTTGTCTCTGTCGCCTCCGACCTAGACTAGAGTCATGAGCAACCCAACTCAAATAAAAAAAAAACTGATGGAATGACAGCTCACTTCACATAAGTTTTGACGTTAAGATTTGTACAGAATAGATCAGCTGTTGCTTCTGCTTCAAAGAATTTGTTCTGAAAAACAGTGAGTTACTAAACAGTCGCTTTTCAAAAAGTTATGAGTATTCTTGTTATAGTTTCTTCAAGTAGTATTTATAGTTCATTTGGTTGTTTCATGCCAAAAAGCCGACTAATCTCCGACGGAAACAGACGGGTGTATCGTATATCTGTCTCTATCATTGTAGCTCCCAAACGACTGAACCGATTTAGATTTGTTTGTTTTGTTTTACATAGTTAGTGATTCAGTCGTTGAGCTGCACGAGACCAACATTGGTTTAACGGAGATTTTAAATTCATGTCATCCCTTACATTTTGTATAAAAAAAGGGACAAAATCAATTTAAAGTCTCCGCTAAACTAATGTTGGTTTTGTGCAACTTACCGATGTGTACTTATTAATGTGCTAATATTTTTAGGGCTTGTTTACCCACCGGATATGTACTAATAAACCCGGTCTGGTTAATTTATATTAGGTTTTTGATGCCTATCCGGAAAATGTGAAACAGGCCTTAAGTTTTATTTAAAATCAAAATAATCATACACTCCATGCATTTTCCCAAGTGTGTTTGAATATTATTTTGTGTAAACACCCACTTTTTATCATTGAACAAAAGTATTATTTCTTTGTTATTAAAATATAACATTGTTTCAGATGACGAATTCGGAGAGAAGTCAGTTTCGGTGTTGCTGGATGGCGAGGAGTCAGAAATGATATTCATTGATCACCCCAGCGCTGAGATGTCTGTAAGTTTTAATTTATCACAATATTCAGCTAGTGGCAATAGTTCGCTAGTGCCCATCTTCAAGAATAAAGGTGACGTACAGGACTGCAACAACTATCGAGGGATAAAGCTTATGTCCCATAGTATGAAGGTATGGGAGAAAATAATAGAGAAAAGATTGCGAGAGGAGAGTGAGATTACCCCAAATCAGTTTGGGTTTATGCCAGGTCGAGGAACAGTGGACGCCACTTTTGCACTCCGCCAATTGTGCGAGAAGTACAGACGTGCACACAATAACTTGCACGTGGTGTTCATTGATCTGGAAAAAGCGTATGATAGGGTACCTCGGGATGTCTTGTGGTGGGCCTTGAAAGAGAAAGGTTTGCCCGGGAAGTATGTAGAGTTAATTCGTGCTATGTACAGTCAATCTTGTACCTACGTCCGGTCGGCTGCTGGCAACACCGACGAGTTCAGTGTGGCGGTAGGCTTGCACCAGGGGTCGGCTTTAAGTCCTTACATCTTCCTGTTGATTATGGACGCTCTGACAGCGGACATACAGGAAGAGGCACCCTGGTGCATGCTATTTGCCGACGACATGGTTCTTGTCGGTGAAGATGGACCTGAGATCCAGAGCAGATTGGAGAAATGGCAACGGAAACTGGAGAATGTCGGCTTGAAAATCAGCAGAACCAAGACCGAGTATATGTTCTGCGATTTCGGCGGTCTCTCCAGTGCTGGAGCCATAGCGTTTGATGGCGCGCTTCTCCCGGTCTGCTCCGACTTCCGGTATCTTGGTTCACTTGTGCAAAGCGAAGGCGAAGTAGACCGGACTGTTAAGCACAGAATTAATACTGGATGGATGAAATGGCGGCAGGTCACGGGAACAATCTGCGACTCCCGCATTCCCCTTAAACTCAAGGGGAAGATTTATAAAACAATGGTTAGACTTGCTGTCTTGTATGGATCTGAATGTTGGGCCATAAAAAGAATGAATGAAAGGCAATTGCATGCAGCCGAGATGAGAATGCTAAGAGGGATGTGTGGTATTACGCGAATAGATAGAATAAGAAATGAGTATGTAAGAGGAAGTCTGAAAGTGACACCGGTGACTGAAAAGTTGTGTGGAGATCGGTTGTCATGGTATGGGCATGTGATGCGGAGGAATGAGGAAAATGTCGTCAGGAAAGTGTTGAGTATGAACGTGGAGGGCTATACGAGTAAGGGAAGACCAAAGAAACGATGGATGGACTGGGTGAAAGATGATATGGCCTGAAAGGGAGTGACTACCGAGATGACGACTAATAGAGAAGTATGGAAGAAAAAGACATGTTGCGGCGACCCCAAATAAATTGGGACAAGGGCAGGAGAATGATGATATTCAGCTAGTGGCAGCAGATGCAATAGGTGCACTATAATCATAATAATAATCATAAATCTTTATTTATCTTTAATCCTTTTTTAATTTTTTCAAGTGGGCGTGGATAGCCAAATCCGAAACTATGAGGAATAGCGAAAAGTACTCCAAGGAGTCTCGGGCTCGATTTTGATGAAAACTAAAACTGAATCATTGGATTTTTCAATAATCAATATTTGTAGCCAGGAATCGAACCCGCTGAATTTGAAAAAAAAAAACAGACCCTGTATTATTACACCATTCGATATTGTCGCTAATAAGGATCGAATTCTGAGAAGTAATGACATACGGCAAACTAAAAGAAAGAGCTCTTTCTTAACTAAATACTTTTTATTTTTCTAATGTTACCTACCTATTAAACCTCAACTGATTAATTGTTCAAAATGATGACCATTTTTGCATTGTACAGCATTCAGAATTACAATATTATTGATTTGCATATAGAATTTGGCCGAAAAATTTCTTATACAGGCACTGGTTAATAAAATGCAATGAGAATGCAGGTTTCTGAGGTAGGAGGGTCCTGAGTTACAGATTACCCGGATCTCTTAGATAGGACATTCTAAGTTACATAACGGTTAGATCTAGTCCTGACTGACTGACTGATTAATCAACGCAGAGCCTAAACTACTGAAGCTACAAACTTGAAATTTTGCACACGGCTTTCTTTTATAAAGCACTAAAAAGGGGTTTTAGGAAATTTGACCTTAAAGGGGGTGAAAAGGGGATTTCGTTTGTAATACAAATCATATTTCTTGAGTTAAGAAACTTGAAACTTTGCACTCATTTACTTACACTTATCTAGTGTAAGTAAATGATGAAGCTTGTCATTTTAACCGACTTCAAAAAGCGGGTTCTGTATTCGACCCGTATGTATGTATATGTACCAAAAATCGCTAAACGCGGCTATAGAAGTTTTCTCTTCAATGATAAAATACTTGCTGCTATATGATTTGGGCTATGAAGTTGAACAGACTCTTCGCATCATCACTAGGTTTATTTGTCACAGAAACACTTGTACTTTAAAGATAAGTAACTTAATAAATAAAAAAAACAAAATAAATCTACGTATAATCACATAACAGAAATAGTTGGCAGCTGCACACCGTGACTTGAAACGTTTCATAGTCTTGTTCTCATAGTAAACCTGCTGAATTTCCCCCACAGGTCGAGAACTGCCTCTCAACCTACGAGCCTCACGCATGCGTGGTGGTCTATTCCGTGGTGGCGAAGAGTTCGTTCACCCGCTCAGCAGAACTCCTGGCTTACCTCGCTAGGGAACAGTTTACGGTGGAGAGGACTGTGGTGTTGGTTGGGAATAAAGCTGACCTGGCCAGGGCGAGGCAGGTGTCTACTCATGGTAAGTGAACACGGAGAAAGAACCCTGATGTTTTACCTAATTTACTTTCGACATATATGTTCCAAATATGGAAATATATACGAGTTTTTGGAAAAAAGTACTTTAATAGGTACCTACAGTGAACAAATATAGTTCAGTGTGCACTTTTCGCTACGACTTCAGCATTTTTTGTAACTTTTTTTAATAGTCATAAACAAGTTAATTTTCACATACATAGAGTGGATATTTGTTTAAGTGGAAATAACATTAATTAGAAACAAGGATTTCAATAGACCTTAGAAAAACATTCACCGGAATTCAGTCATATTTTATGGTTCAAAGAAGTGGATCTTAAAATAAAACCTATATTTTAAGAAACAACTATTGCTTCTTCAATAATCATTTCGTTTGATACTGGGAGCAAGATCATTTGAATAATTCAGTGGAGTAATTAAATTACTAATTAATCAATCTTTTTTTTTTGGTATACGTATATGCACACAATTTATTTATTGATTAATCAGTAATTCAATGGTGTCAATGGAGTACCTATTTAAATTCATGGTATAATTACTGACCAAAGCAAGCGAATCTGAAAGAAAGGATATTGATGTATTCGACGGCAGTTAGAGTTATAGTGTGCGCGCAAGTGCTAGTCACCGCCAGGTACGTGAGCAGTGAGACAGGGGACGGCGCGATGGACAAAATTGGCAGACTAAGTTAGCTTGACCTTTGTCTACCTCCCCCATCTCACCGCTCACATACCTCAGGTGGTGACTAGCATTTGCGCGCACACTAAAGTTGATTAATTCTGTGATTACTTTCGTATCAGAATAACATTACTATGTATGTCGCAGCTGACTAGCTTAATTAGCCGTTTAGTTAACAGCCTAGCCTTTGGAAGTAACGCTCGCCGGCTGCTGCCGTGCATCGCTTGCTTCGCTCGCTCGGCTCGCGCACGTTTGATCACAGCTTTAACCTAATCCATTCCGTCGGGGTGCCCTGGCTTAGCTACTGGGACCGATTCGGCTTGCGCTTGTCACAGTTCCAATCTAATCTTTACTTGAATATCATTCAGGTCGCTAGTTCAACGGCGCCGTTTAGTTAAAGGTCCAGGCTGTACGGCTAATTTATCTAGTTTGCTGCTACATCTACGTCATTTAAATCTAATATAAACCTAAGTAGAACACAACGTCTATTAAATTGCGACGTTTCCTTATGACATCGTTCCTCAGTCTATCATTTATAGTTGCACCACATATGCTGTGAATATGAATGGTGATATATATATATATATATATATATATATATATCATTCTCCTGCCCTTACCCTAATTTATTCGGGGTCGGCGCAACATGTCTTTTTCTTCCATACTTCTCTATTAGTCGTCATCTCGTTGTCACTCTTTTTCTAGCCATATCATCTTTCATACAGTCCATCCATAATTTCTTTAGTATTCTCCAACTCGTATAGCCATTAGCCATCCACATTCATACTCTAAACTTTCTTGACGACATTTTCCTCATTCCTCCGCATCACATACCCCGACAACCGATTCCCACATAACTTTTTGTCAGCTTTAGTCACTGGTGTCAGACTAATCACAGGTTTCAGACTTCCTCTTATATACTCACTTCTTATTCTATCCATTCGCGTAACACTACACATCCCTCTTAGCATTCTCATCTCAGCTGCATGCAATTGCCTTTCTTTATTCTTTTTGTGGCCCAACAAAATTTTCTGATCCATACATGACAAATATGAATGGTGATTATATGTAATAAATTTTCTGTACAGAGGGCAAAAGCCTAGCCACATCAAGAGACTGCAAGTTCATAGAGACGTCATCAGGGATCCAGCACAATGTGGACGAGCTGCTGGTGGGGATCCTGAAGCAGATCCGACTGAAAGAGAGCAGAGACAAGAAGCATGCAAAGAAAGTTGGGAAGCAGGTATGTTACTAATTGACATCATGGAAATGTTAGAGATATTTGAAGGATTTAAAATCGGAAGTAATTGCCTCTAGGCTTTCATTAGAAACTGAAATACAATAAATATGACTATGATATTAAAAACCAATTACAATAATTAATGACACATAGGTACACATTAATAGAGAAAATAGACAATTATAAAGTTGACGTTAAAACATAAAAAATAACAACAATTTCATGAAACCCTATCACAGTACTTCTGAAATGCCCATAAAGTCTTCCTCTATTAATTCACAAACAGATCGTTTGTGATTTGCACATTTTCCAAAATAGTGTCATAGAATACGACATAAGGCTCAAATTACAATACATGCCGCAAAACGGAATGGAAGCGAATTTTTTTGTACAAATCATAACGAACTTTGTGTCAATAGTGTAACGTACATACGAGCCAAATAGCAGGTCACGCGTTTTCTGGACAATTCTCGCGCATTGGTAATTCCCGCAATTAAGCTTGTATCTAGTCCGTTTGGTGTCGGATGTCAAGAATAGCACCATCCCATTTCTTCCCATGGGTGTCGTAAAAGGCGACTAAGGGAGCTTGAGACCTAGTACATACAATTTAAGCACCTTGGGTCACCCGCGCGGTGGCGGGTAAACCACCAACAAAAGCATTCCCAAGGAGGGTTGGTGTCAGGCGGGCGGCCGACTGTAAAAACTTAGCCGAAACTATATGCGACATGGCAGGTAATATGAGAATGCGCGATAGAGCTAGGGCAGCACCCGGCTGCTGTGGGAAATGGACAAGGGTTGTCGCATCAGAACGAGCGGGTGCGACGTAAGACGCAAGCTCGGAGAGTGAGAGAAGTAAGATTGAGATAAAGCTTATGATAAAGCTTATGTCCCATAGTATGAAGGTATGGGAGAAAATAATAGAGAAAAGATTGCGAGAGGAGAGTGAGATTACCCCAAACCAATTTGGGTTTATGCCAGGCCGAGGAACAGTGGACGCCACTTTTGCACGCCGCCAATTGTGCGAGAAGTACAGACTTGCACACAATAACTTGCACATGGTGTTCATTGATCTGGAAAAAGCGTATGATACCTTGGGATGTCTTGTGGTGGGCCTTGAAAGAGAAAGGTTTACCCGGGAAGTATGTAGAGTTAATTCGTGCTATGTACAGTCAATCTTGTACCTACGTCCGGTCGGCTGATGGCAAAACCGACGAGTTCAGTGTGGTGGTAGGCTTGCGCCAGAGGTCGGCTTTAAGTCCTTACATCTTCCTGTTGATTATGGACGCTCTGACAGCGGACATACAGGAAGAGGCACCCTAGTGCATGCTATTTGCCGACTTCATCGTTCTTGTCGGTGAAGATGGTCCTGAGATCCAGAGCAGATTGGAGAAATGGCAACGGAAACTGGAGAATGTCGGCTTGAAAATCAGCAGAACCAAGACCGAGTATATGTTCTGCGATTTCGGCGGTCTCTCCAGTACTGGAGCCATAGCGCTTGATGGTGCGCTTCTCCCGGTCTGCTCCGACTTCCGGTATCTTGGTTCACTTGTGCAAAGCGATGGCGAAGTAGACCGGACTGTTAAGCACAGAATTAACACTGGATGGATGAAATGGCGGCAGGTCACAGGAACAATCTGCGACTCCCGCATTCCCCTTAAACTCAAGGGGAAGATTTATAAAACAATGGTTAGACCTGCTGTCTTGTATGGATCAGAATGTTGGGCAATAAAAAGAATGAATGAAAGGCAATTGCATGCAGCCGAGATGACAATGCTAAGAGGGATGTGTGGTATTACGCGAATGGATAGAATAAGAAATGAGTATGTAAGAGGAAGTCTGAAGGTGACACCGGTGACTGAAAAGTTGTGTGGAAATCGGTTGTCATGGTATGGGCATGTGATGCGGAGGGATGAGGAAAATGTCGTCAGGAAAGTGTTGAATATGAACGTGGAGGGCTATACGAGTAAGGGAAGACCAAAGAAACGATGGATGGACTGTGTGAAAGATGATATGGCCAGAAAGAGAGTGACTACCGAGATGACGACTAATAGAGAAGTATGGAAGAAAAAGACATGTTGCGCCGACCCTAAATAAATTAGGACAAGGGCATGAGAATGATGAAGCTTGTATCTAGTTTGCACGTTATACAATTGGCATAAAGTTCATTTTGCTATATACGAGTACAATATCGTTACAAAAACTCGCTTCCATTCCGTTCCGTGGAAATTTAAATTGAGCCTTAGTTTTCTCAAGGCTTAATAATATAGATTAAGACTATGTATTTTCCATGATGTGTTTCTCTACTCTGGTAGTGCTGTCAAGAAAGTCTTGGAATATAACTAGACAAGATTAATTGTTTGATTAATATGATTGACATATTTATTTGTACCTACTACGATAGAAAACTTATCCTCCGTCTAGTTTCAGATATTGATCTAAATAAAATATTGTATGACAAAAATGGTATAAATATCAATTCAAATACGAGAACACACAAATTGACTATGAAGAAACGAATAATTCAGACCTTGAATAGCAAATCTAAGCATTAGTAATACCTTAGCAATTACGAGTCAAGTACTGAAAAATGTATAACATTTTCGTCTTCGATAAAAGAAGACAGAGTAAGGAAAAACTTATAAGAAATTGTCTAAAGCATCATCATCATAAAAATAAGTTTGCATGTAACATGTCTGAATATTTGCGTACCTAATTATTTCCAAAGTAAAGATAAAAGACATGAGATAAAAATGGGATCGAAATTTGAGATCAAACGGAAGAATTCATGTTCCCCGTCAAATCGAAAGAAAATGCTTTTGCTGGAAGCCGTTTTTGTATTTTGAAGGATGTTTTAGATTAATTATTTTGTTTTAGGAAGCGAAGCAGCCTAAACTCGCGAGCTCTCGTACGCACATATCGCTAAGCATCGCTCGGGAGCTACTACAGAAGATATGTATCAATGACATTTCCAAATCAAAGTCTTGCGAGAATTTGCACGTCCTGTAAACTTCTGAGCTCCTGGTAACTTATGAATATCTTTTGATGTTTTTCTTATTGTTAATATATTATAGAGGATTCTTCCTTCTAACTTTAATGTCTTGATTGTTTTTTTTATCGATGTTTGACTGGATAAGGTTAATATATATTAAGGTTAATTTTGTTGAGTATACGATAAGTGATATAAGTATCAACTACCTATCTGCTTTATCACTGGAATTTTCATGTCATATTTTATTAAAGTTTCTCGAATCCACGTCGATTTACTGCAGAATTTACGAAATTATTTAAGACTCTTTCATTTCTTTGGTTTCGTCCCTTTTCAAATTTCTAAACATCATCCAGAATTCTTTATTCACCATAATTACATTTAACTTTCACAAACCTCGTATTGTACCAGGAAAATAGCTGGTTTTATCCCAATCGTTTACGTCAAAAGTATATCACGAGGAATAATTTATGAAAAATGGTCGAGGTAAAGTAGCTCGAATCCGAGGGCTATTGAAAAGAGCGTTGATATTCGCGAAAAATATTCATATTTAGTAAGAAAAATGCGTATTCAAGGTCGATTGAATATAAGATGGTAACAATGGCTTCATAATATCGAGATCGGACATCAATATTCCCATACGCAAGACATTCGAGAAACTCGTATAAATCAGCCTTCGGATTTATTGTATTCCATCCATTAATTCTTATAACAAGGTTTCGTCATTATTTCGTAACTTGATATATTTTCGCTCGACATTCTTTGTCCGAGATTATAATGCTGTTATTTTGTTTACTTTGTTCGTTTCATGGTCTTTTTCATTCATATTTTTCACCGCACCTGCGTCACGTTCATCACTTTGTGTTTGAAGAATTAGAAAATGGTGATCTTTTTTGATATATTATGATCATCTGTTTTTCTAATTGGATCATTATTTCTTTAAATGTATGCGCTAATAAATTTTGAGAATTTCTCGTAAGAAAATTCATTCTTGAAGCACTTGAATCAACTCCTAGAATTAATTATCGAACTTAATTGGTTGCTAACGTCTGGTGGGCAACATACTAATTACTTATAGCTCCTACTAATTGTCAAAGACAACTTGGGCTTTCATGAGCTATGTGTATAAACTATATACAAATATTTTGTTACAAAACCCTTCTTACAGTTATTAGTGTTAAACTAAGGTTAAGTATGTAGTTATAACCATTTTGGATGTTTAATAATATCATTGGAATTCATATCTTTAGCATATGTTGATCCTCATTCCTCTGCGTTTATTCCTTCATCTTTTTTGGCAATTATCAAGACTCCATCATTTACTGGAAATCTGTCATGTATCCGATGAGGACATTTAACTTGAAAGTTAAGTTTGTTTAGATTGTTTATGAACTTAACTAAATAGCGGTGGTTTGCTTTCGTCAAGGGAAACGTAGGTAACTTTGGTCTCAATTTGAATAATAGATGGCCTTTGATCGTCTGGGAATATTAAGCATTAGAATAATATAAATTATTATTTAAAAGAAAACCAGAATAAAAACAGGACTATTTTTAGCTGAAAATGAGACTAAATCAAAGGGAGACTTAAGTAACAATCCACTGCTAACAATAATTCAACATTCAAAACCTTCTATTATTTTATAGAGTATTAAATGTTGTTCATAAGTGTATCAAAATATGGAGAATATAGTAATGAGAATTTTCCATTAGAGTACTTGATATGTTTAGTGTTTACCCACGACTCATGTTTCAAGCAATTACTTAATTTGTTTGAAGTATCAGATGAGTCGAATGGCGTCGAGTGTGTCTGATGTGATGTTTTACTTTGGTACTTGTATTAGCTAAGTATGTAGGTACAGACTACAGTGGTGGGTAAAAGTATAAATTCAATTAGTACGTATATCAGGTCAAGAGGTTTTTAACTTACTTATCTACTCTAAATGTGTCTTTATATGCTTTTAAGCATCACGATGACTAATTTTGTTAAAAGCCCATGCCGGTCATTTGAAATATGACTCAGACGGATGGACTACTAAACATTATAGAACAAATATCACAAACGATTTCATAATCACCATTGATATTTTGTCGTCAAGATGACGGCAAATACATGTAATCATTTGTGGAAGCCATATGTTTGGATGGGTGACAAATGGCAGCATAAATATGTGACATCAAAGGGACACCAAAACTATCTGACGAGACATGCGACGTCAAAATAATGAGAGCTGCATCAGGCTTCAAAAATGTGTCACTTCTTAGAATGCAATAAGATCGGACATATCTTGCATTATAAATATCTCCCTACTCAGTTAAATTCAGAAGAATGTAGGCTTCAAAAAATGTGTTACCTCTTAGAATGCAATAAGATCGGAAATATCTTGCATTATAAATATCTCCCTACTCAGTTAAATTCAGAAGAATGTAGGGTTCAGAAAAATGTGTCACCTCTTAGAATGCAATAAGATCGGACATATCTTGCATTATAAATATCTCCCTACTCGGTTAAATTCAGAAGAATGTAGGCTTAAAAAAATGTGTCACCTCTTAGAATGAAATAAGATCGGACATATCTTGCATTATAAATATCTCCCTACTCAGTTAAATTCAGAAGAATGTAGGCTTAAAAAAATGCGTCACCTCTTAGAATGTAATAAGATCGGACATATCTTGCATTATAAATATCTCCCTACTCAGTTAAATTCAGAAGAATGTAGGCTTAAAAAAAATGTGTCACCTCTTAGAATGTAATAAGATCGGACATATTTTGCATTATAAATATCTCCCTACTCAGTTAAATTCAGAAGAATGTAGGCTTCAGAAAAATGTGTCACCTCTTAGAATGTAATAAGAACGGACATATCTTGCATTATACTCGTAAATGTCTCCCTACTCAGTTAAATTCAGAAGAATGTGTTACCTCGCTGTGATGAAAAGTATGGGACATCACTTTAATACTGACCTTTTTTAAGCTGTGTAATTGATACTGGCAGAATAGTCGACATCGATCATGTTTTCGTCAAAATAAAAATACTTTCCTTAATGTAAAGACATTGATGCCTCGCCTTGTAAAACATCTACAGTGACTGCTCCATCGTTTACTTATTAATGGACGTCATTTGCGCGTGCTATTAGTAACCAATACCTAATAGCGATGGCTAACCATGATTAATTGGATGAACTATTACTTGAAACATGAGTTATAGTACCTTAGTCTTGTTAAGGAGCGACCAGGCTAACGTTTTACGTAAACTGAGATCTGTTTTGTTACTTATTGGGAAAGGAGTTGACTTGATGTAGGAAAGAGAAGCTAAGGGAGCGAATAAATGTACAGTCCGGCCGACGAGAGAATGCGTTGCTGACACCTCTCAGTTGGATAATTTCTAGTAGTAATAAGGATCAAATTCGCAAAACACATATTCGTTAGTATGAAACTGACAGGCGTCAAGAACGTATTCTCTCGACGGCCGGACTGTAGTCTAAATACTAATAATTGTTTGTTTGTAAAAGGTAATCTCTGGAAATACTGATCCCATTGCAATAAAATGTTTTACTGATAGAGAGCTACATTATCCCTGGGTAATATAAGATACTTTTTATCCTGAATAAATACTGCTAAAACAAGCGTAGGTATTTAATTAATTTTTATTTTTGTCAAAACAGACCTTGGACTAGATCAGTTGGAAAAACTTTGCGTACGGTATTGAGAAAATTATTGTTGGCCCGACATGTTTTTTTTTATGACTAGGGCTGATTATGTCTTTGCTACTTTTGTATTAAGTATATTAACATATATAAAAGTATTTTTCAAGGATTTTTTAAAATTGTTCTGCCTTAGGCCCTTGTTAGCTTGGCCGTTCCTGTAAGTTCAAGTATTTCATATTATTATGTATTTGCATCGATACAAACAGAGTCTTGTATCGCTGCCAATAATATCCGATGTTCGAGCTTTAGTATTAAGATACCCCCGCGAGCAATCTCCTGTGGCGAGAGCTATATTTTCAATATAAAGTGAAGTTTTACTTTGCACGCGGGGTACACAGTATGAGAAGGTTCAGAAATTCAACTACATGTTGCGCAAAACATAGAACATTAAAGATGGCTGGATATCCTGAAAATCCCACTTGGTTTTTTTACATTCACCTATTGGAGACTGTCCAATTGAGGTGTTGAATAGTCACATTAAAAGAAAAATAGATCAATCTTTTTTTAAACAATCCGTGATACCATAACCATGTTTGGTGAACAAAAAATACCAAAAGACGGGCTGGATCTTCTGCTCCTTTTTATACTGTGGCAAAGTCAGTATTAATAATATTCAGAAACTAGAAATTCATGCGCTTGTCTATACATAGCGTAAGTTAATAAGTAAAACTACGTGTTACTATTAGTATACTAATTATATTTTTCTATACGAAACTTTCTACAACTTTTGAAATGACGAGAGTTGTTTTTTACCTTTTTTATTTGTGCCAATGAAAAACTTTAGCACTATTCCCATAAAAACATCATAAACAATCGATTGACTTTTATGTTTTTTGAATTAAGTAATAATTATTCGAAGGTTAACAACAGGGGTCTTTACCTTTTATAGCTTCACGGAGTTTGCCATGATCAATACAATACATCAGCGGGCGTGGTGAATGCACCAATTACGTCCCGTTGAGTCAATATCAACAAATTGCGCAGCAGTCGCCTTGTGTGTCGGTACTTTATGCTTCATTAAACTCTTTCATCAGAATATGGATACAATTTATCTTATTAAGCAAAGTTTTATATTTAAGAAATTAATAAGGTCGTATTTGAAAATGATGTTTAGGCATGAATCTTGATTCAAATATATATTATTATCAGTAAATGGAATATGTAGAGCAATTTTTTGTCTTACTCCCAGAATCCCGGGATTTGAAATATATTATTCACGTCTTAAGGAATTATGAACGAGAATTCCACGACCTGATTCCACCGGCCCCCTTCTACCTTCGGACATCTAGACGCACTGCCAGTTACCATCCCTACCTGGTTGATAAAAAATAAATTTATTTTTTCGAATCCCGGGGAATGTCCATAATGACATCAACGTTTGCGGTCATTGAACCAAAATAGCTGTACCTATTCCGATCACTGATTATTATACAATTGAGGCATCGCCTGCGATGCCTATCCTACTAGTTTAAATCAAAATTCATGCAAGGGCAATTGTCCACCGCTGCCGTCACCGGAACGTCACCGAGAAACGAGATTATTCGAACCGAACGTGACGTCCTGGTGACGGCGATCCTTTATCCACCGCGACCGAACCTGGTGGTTCAGTATGTTATGATAGACAAAACAAAACCCGGACCAAAATCAAACGTGTTTTGTATTGCCGACACATCGGCCCGTCATAATCTCGGGCCTAGATGACCGCGGTGGACACGCGGCCATGGTAAATGTAGGTATGTATCGCTAGGTACTTCAGCGCCGTCATCTCATTCTCGGTGAAGTCCCGGTGACGGCTGCGGTAGATAAACATACTTATTGTTCTAGAAAGCGGGCCAAAGTTTGAAGGATTTTCAAGAAAACTTTCTATATGTAATTCATTTGTTTTCAACCCCTTTTTTGACCTTGTACACCCATTTGAAATCACGTGACCTCACAGGTGGGGAACTAAAAATATCTTTTTCCGTTTTCGTAGCAAAATACTGGGGTGACGTGTTTTTATTTCGTAAGGGTCGAAAATGGCAGACGCTTACCAACTGGTTGAAGGTTTATAAACGTTTAAAAAAAGTTATTATTATATTTTTAAATTTGTGCGGAACTAAATTTTCATTGGCACAAAATTAAAATGTCTTCTAATACTTTTTGTAAAACAAAAAATGTGTCTTCATTGTAACTAGTCATTGGTTAGAATCTTGTTTCTTTACCTATATAATTGTTAGTACATAGAACTTATTTCAAACTATCTTTTAGTTTCTAACATTTTTGTCTCCGAGAGAGTTTCTAAATATTTAGATAGGAAACAAATGGTTTTGGTGTTTGTGCGAATTTTTACTGAAAATAATGGAAATTCTTGTAACAGCAATCAGTTCGCATGTTTAATTTGGACCTATATGTGTGGCTAAGGCACCTGTCCCATGGCCAGCGATTAACGAGAAACGAGTAGAGCTGCTAGCAACTAAACACGAAATAGCGAGCAACGAGCAGCGCGTGCGCGACGGAGACGAGCAATTTACTCGCTGGCAAGCGTATTTATGTTAATCCGCGCGTGATCAGAATGGGATGGAACCTTGTCAATGTAAATTGAAAATGACAGCGAAGTAGCGTTAACAAAGAAGTAGAAAACATACATGCCTATATATAAAGACATAATCTGTTAAAATCATAAGCCCCCTTTTGGCTCTTCCAGAACTTATTTATAACAAGCGTGAGTCTCTCTGCGAGTGTTCTGCCCGACAAGCGAGCGTCGCTGAGTGAGTATTCTCTTAGGGATGATGCCTGGGTAAAAATAAAGAAATTCTATTTAGTCCGTCAGTCAGATAATAAAAAAAATATTAGATACGTATTTTTTGCTTTATCATATTAATAAAAAATGACTTAGATAACTCGCATTAAAGTTCGGGAGTGGGGGCTTTCTACGTCACTTCTACGTATAAAATCTACAAAGACGTGACGTCATGCCACATTTTAACTCAATGTATCGCCGTAATCTTTTGATTACGTAGAAAAAGAAAAAATACGTGTCCAATATATTTTAATAATCTACATGACGGACAAAAAATAATTTTTTAGTCATCATCCCTATTCTGTCGGTGCAACAAACGAGGACTCGTCGGCGGCGGTGTCAGCGACCGAATAACAGTCAGCGATCAACTAATAATATATGTAACTCTTTTACTTACACAGGACCTCTTTTGTACGTTTTTTGAGCGAGAAAATCGTTGACAGCTAGTCGCTTCCTCGTCAAAGGTGGAACAGCTGTCTTACGACAAAAAAAAAAAAAATTTGCGACTTCCAACCAATTTATTTTGCCAACCATAGTGATGAACAATTTTGTTTTTAAGCAACGAAACAAAGGAGGAGTGTCTCGTCGTCACACAACTTTTTACAGAGTAGTCCGATTTGAATGATTCTTGTTTCATTCGGGAGGGTACATACTATATCTTGAAGTTGGCCCCATGTAAAATTTATGAACTTTGCTTGTGTAGTGGGAAAATACGTATTACTGAAGCTAACTCGGAAAGAGTTAGCTTCAGTAATACGTATTTTCCCACTTAGTCTATGTATGATGTTTTAATAACTTCCTGTCACTGTAATATACATAACAGGTAGGAACATTTACGTGGGGTAGGTATCACAACTAAAAAGTGAAAAATAAAAACTTCTTTACAATAAAAAAGACTTCCAAAATCGAAAAAAGAGTTCCAAAAGAAAAACATTACAAAGTGAAAAATTAATTTTGGAAGTCGGTGGCAAAAAACGAAAATTAAAAACTAGACACCGACTTCCGAAATTAAAGTTACTTATTTTTCACTCTGTATTGTTTCTTTTTTGAAAGAGGTTATAAAAAAATTCTGCTAAGCCTGAAAAAGAATGGTCAACTAAATGGCGCAAATTTAGTGGAGCATTCTTTTTCAGTCTTGGCAAAACTTTTTTATAATAGTAGTTCTAACTTGACGATATTATCATGGAGGTCCACGTCCATATAATAAATGGAAAAATGTGCACATAATAACGTTACCGTGGACGCAAATTTAAAAGCGTCTTCATACATATTTCCATACATTTTACAGTACAACAACGTTCAAAGGTTCCATCGTTTATTTTCGGAAAATCGAACTTTGCCGAATTAAATGTGACTAGTCCAATAAGGGAGTGACGGAATTAGTGCGTCAATCGAAAATAATTTAGGTGGGAATATAAATCAATTTCTATTGGTCGATAGTCACATTTTATTCGCTATATTTGAGTTTTTCGAAGATAAACGATGGAACCTTTGAACATCGCGTACTGTACTTCCCTGTGTTATCGTGATGCCGTGCAGTGGACGTAAACGTCCACGGTAATATCGTCACGTTAGAAATTATAAAGCGCACATTAAAAACACGAAATTGTACCTAATTAGAAACAAGCCCACCACACACTAGAAACGTCAAAAATTCCCGAGAAAACAGAAGCTCTTGGCAGAAATGTTTTTAATCATAAGTAGCTCAAATTTCACAATATGCGAAAATGTGAAATATATACACGGGAGAAAATTAAGTCTTCTTGAAACCCGCACCGAACGTAATTAGGGGCAAATAGCTAGGAAGCATAATTTATAAATTCTTCGTTGGAACTGAGATTTTTAATTATTTAGTAAACAGCCTTGGGGGTTGGAGGATCGGAATCGAAAATTATGCGAGTAATTAGAAATATTTGGGTCTAATAATTTGGGAAAACCTAACCTCAAAACACTCAACGTGGCACAATCGAGGGAGGCCCGGTCGACGAGCCCCGCATAGCGGGGCTCCTACTTCTGGATGGTTTATAAAAAAATTACCACTAAGTGGAGTATAGAAATCGTCAATAGTGTGCAGATGATTTTTATCTAAGGAATAAAATCACTGTTTCACAGATTTTATTGTCACGTTTTAGACTCCGCTAAGGAGTAATAGTGCTCTGTGGTTTTAGCATGGCAATAGCGGTCATTGACCCACATACATTTTCTAGCATTTTTTATTTCAAAACTGAAATAAAGTCCTTTAAGGTCATGAATCGATATCTAGCGTTATTTTCAACATGTTTCAATAACGAAAAACCATACATAGTTTATTGTTTGGGTTCCACCAACGAGGATATACAAAACACATGAAACATAATAACAAAATAATTAAATTACATATTGATTGTGTCTAATAAAAGATTTCATTTAAAATACATCGAAATGAAACCCCAACGAAAGCAAACAAGTGAATGAAAGAAAAAGATAAAGAATCGATTTAAAACAATGAACGAAATAAACCATTTTGTGGAGCAGTGAATGAGTAAATGCGGTTACTTTATGTTTTTCTTCTTGTTCAAGATTTTAATTATCTCGTGCGAATGAATTGCAAAGTAAACGGTAGCTAAATAACGTATGATTCTATTTGTAAGAGATTTTTAATTAACTTTTCTGTATCCTTTATTTCTAGGTTCGCGTTTCTGTGGTTATTTTTTTGTTTCCGTATGTCTTTTTGTTCTGTCTGTACCACCATTAAAGGGTTCGGATTCTTGGAAAAAAATCCTTTCACAATAAACTCTTTTATCCTCTTAAATGCATAAAAGTGTGAAAGTAAACGTTTTTTTAGGATAAAAAGCAACGCTATATGATTTACAAATACGTTGGATTACGGATACCAGGAAATTCTAACATCCATTAATATTTTCTTTGCTCTTTATTTTAGGCCATTTAATTATTAAACGAATACCGTTTTTCTACATTTTTATCATGTATAAGGGAGTACTGCAGAACAAAGGGCTCTAGAAGTTTCTTCTCTAGTTTCACAGACAGGATTAATTTCAGGACATTTATCGGCACGATTGCTCATTACGTGTATTAATTCTGGAACACACATGCTACGTGGTAGCCCAAAAGCATACCTACTAATTTCGAGCAAATGCTACCTAGTCGAACCTTTTCTAGCCATCTTCTTTTCTATTGCCAGTAACCTCGGGCACTAAAAACAATAAGGACATATCGACACCTGCAAGCAATATAACATCGTAACTCAGATTTAGGCCATTATGAGTTACAATCGTATTCTTGTTGTACAAAAACTGCAAACTTTTTTGTAAAGATATTTACATTATTTTTTGTACAGCAAGAATACGATTGTAACTCAAAATGCCCCAAGAACTGAGTTACGATGTTTCCTTACAGGTGTCAATATGCAAATAACGTTAGAAGTTGAACACAGTGTAAAAAATCCAGCAATATGCCAGTATAATATTTTCGCTAAAATTCGCACAAACTCCAATGTTCCCTCGAAGGGAGATCGAGCTTTAAAAGTACCTATAGTAGTTGGAGCGTGTGCTCTGTGCACGTATGTTTCTTGTTGTGATATATATATATTGCGTGATTGTGCATTTCTTCATTACGTCATTTAAGAACCCCTGTTTTCGTGAACACGTCGTAATATTGCCGTGACTTGGATAATTTGGTTTCTGGATTCGGTCAACTACAACCGTTTCATTTAGTCATTTCCTACTGAAGTACATTTTCCCACGATAGAATCCACGAGAAACCAGATTTTTTATTTACAAAAGATCACCAAATGTTTCCAGAAATTAGTCAAAAATTCCGTAACGTAAGCTTCTACCAACTTACCATTCGTAGAGGGGTTCAAAATCCATCAAAATGCACAAATTCACTAAAATGTATTAAATTAATTAACACTAAGTGACTTCTCTGTACTTCCTGGCGTCGGTGACTGATGATACTAGTGATATAAACTGCTAAATATATGTATGTAGAAGTATATAAATATACAGTCAACTTGTAACTTAATGGATCCTTGCCACCTGTCTCCGACTTTTTAGTCACAGTATAGAGAAAACAGTAGGACATCTTTTCAGATAACTGTTTAAAGAAACTGAGCTGTGGTTTTCTTAGCAAACTTTATAGTAGTTTATATAGTTGAAGCTCTTTAATAGTTGTAATGAACTTTTAATTTGAAATGGTTTTTATGTGTGTAGATTTCAATAAAACAAAGTTAGTGTATGAGAAACAATATCTACTACCGATTGTTTACAATATTTTGAAAACTGAACAAAGTTGTCTTACTGTTTTTTCCTAACAATATTTTTAGCACTAACATCGTCAGCTACCCACGTATTTTGTATAAATATTCTCAAAGTCTGAACATTTCTTCTGTAAACTACATAAATAAAAGTTGTTGTGTTTCTCAAATAAATCATATAAATCCGTGTAGTTCATGTAGATTACTTTGTATACGTTTGTTCGATGTTTTTGGTGATTTTTAAACTATTTATGTGATTATAATAGTTGCAAAATAAAATATAAAAAAATGGATTTTTTGTATTATTTATTTGTTTACCTTACACTAATCTCCCTAGCCATTTCCTAATTATGTTGGGGTCGGTTTCCAGTCTAACCGGATGCAGCTGAATACCAGTATTTTACATGGGGCGACTGTCTTTCTGACCTCAACAACCCAGTTACTGGGTAATACAGCCCTTGGTAAGACTGGTTGTCAGACTATTGACTACCCGTGAACACTGTCAAAAATTTACGAATAGCAGCCGAGACCAAAGGCTAAGGGCCGGTTTTTTGATCCCTAGTTAACTTAATCAATAGCTAAACATAGTAACTAATTGTTGAATTTTAGCTAAATGTGTTTGCCAAAATGCCGTTAGCTACTATTTAGCAAAAAAAGGTAAGGTAAATAAAAGAAAGAAGGAAGGTAGGAGGGGTGGGTAGGTATAAGGTTTTGTTTTGTTTAGTCTTTCATATTTACTGGCCTGTTGGTCTAGTGGTTAGTGGCCCTGACTGCTATGCCGGAGGTCGTGGGTTCGATTCCCACCCAGGACAAATGTTTGTGTGATGAGCATGATCATTTGTTCTGTGTCTGGGTGTAATTTATCTATATATGTATGTATTTAGAAATATATAAGTATGTTTATCAGTTGTCTAGTACTCATAACACAAGCTCTGCTTAGCTTGAGGCTAGACGGCGTTGTGTGATAGTTGTGGAATATTATTATTATTATTATTATATTTAGTCAAAATTCAACCATTAGTTGCTATGTTTAACCATTGGCTGAGTTAAATACGGACCAAAAAACCGGCCCTTAAAACGCTATCCTAAGCAAAGAGGCCGTAATAAACGATCACGCATTCACGAACCGACGGCGGCAAGCCTAGCTTAGCCTTCGATCGACCCGTGCAGCTGTTATCCCTTAGTCACGAGCCTCACCATTTGTTTACTTTGCACCATCTTCAAGTAACTCGACATACCGACCTACGTCTTCAAAACTTCGTTCCTGATGGGGGTGGGTGACCGCACACGTGATAAAGAAAAGCGTTGACAATACAGCCTTTAACAGCAGCGGCCACCAAGGCACCTCCGTGCTCTGTGGCTGCTACCGTGTATACATTTCTTAGCTGCAACCTGCAACATATACGTACATAAGTGTTTTTAATGCATAATACGAGTACGGGCTGGTGGATCTCCACGTCAAAGCGCATATTTTACGCACGGAAGAGTTTTCAATAAACCCATCATCATCTGCGTAACCTTTTTCCAACTATGTTGGGGTCGGCTTCCAATCTAAACCGTTGCAGCTGAATACCAGTGTTTTACATGGAGCGACTGCCTATCTGACATCTACAAACCAGTTACCGGGTAATACGATACTCCTTGGTAAGACTGGTTGTCAGACTTTCGGGGTTCTGACGACCCGTAACGACTGTCAAAGATCCGCGAATGACAGCCAGGAACGACTATTAAAAATCTGCAAATGACATCCGGGACCAAAGGTTTAACGTGTTTTCCAAGGCACGGAGGGATCTCGGTATGTATGAATGGTCACCCATTCATGGACAACTCCGGCAAGAGTTGCTTAACCTTAAAGATGAGCCCCTCTTTTTCAATAAAGCCATTTCAGGTTAAAAAAAATGGTCTACATAATTGGAAGTTCTTTACTTCTAAATGTCAAAGCCGTCTCCCGCAGATGTCCCATAAAATTTTATATGTTTATGATGATATAACAGCGCAGTAGGACTGCTCGTAATTGAGATCATTCATAGAAAATAATGGCTTCGTTATGGTTCTTATTTCTGCTGTGACGTCAGAAGACATTTTTATGTCTGTATTCGTCAAAAGGATGAAGGTGTTAGTGAGTATCTTCTATAATATAAAAATGAATCGCTGAATGTGTTGCTAAGCGCAAATCTCGAGAGCAGCTGAACCGATTTTGCTATTTCTTTTTTTAGAATATTCCTTGAAGTACGAGGATGGTTCTTACGGAGAGAAAATTTTTAAAAAATGCCTAAAAACGTCTAAATACAACACTTTTCTGTACTCCCATACAATCGATTCGTAATAATACTTAAAAGTCAATTTGAACTTTAATACCATAGCATAAAGTTTAAGTGTTAGTAGAGAGGTTCTGGGAAGGCAAAACAATTGAGTGAAGTTAGTATTCCTGAATAGTAGTAGTCCTGAATATAGCAGAATAAGTATTAAAAAAAAAATAAAGAATCGCCTGTTAGGCGGTACGAAGTTCGTCGGGTCAGCTAGTATGGAATAGATATGGTCAACTCTTTTATCTGTGCCCTATTTCTTCTTACCTACAGGACTCGATAAGACATGGGGACCGTGGTAAAACTTTGATTAACCTAAGAATTGCCGTCGCTAATTCATCGGTGAGTTATGGGCTTATCGCCTCATAGTGGAGCCCTTACCATCAGAGGTTTCTCAGCGGTGGGGGCTGATTTAAAAAAATACAAATAAATAAAATAAGTAACGTTTATTTCGACCAACAATGAATCATAAGTAGGCAGGCAAAAAACATACAATTAAAAAGACTACACATAAACACATTAAAAACATTACAAACTTTGATTGGTCAGTACGTGAACCATACAGCAATGGTTCAGGTAGGTACCGACAATCGAACCTCTGTGCGAATGCCCTCAGGATGCTGCTGTAGCTAACCCAAACACTGCACACCAGGAATGTGCAATCGTGCATCGTGATGGAAAGCTTCCTAGAACGTGGATGTTGCTTACTTTGACTAGAATACCAAATGTGTAAAAACTGAACCGCACTTAATAAAAAGCCGCCGAATGAGATTTTCTACGAACAAAAGGATCTGATTGTTCAGAAATCGGCTATCCTAACTAATATTATAAATGCGAAAGTGAGTTGTTTGTTACGCTTTCATGCTAAAATGGCTGAACGGATTTCGATAAAATTTGGCACACGGGTAGACAATGACCTGTTTTAGGACACAGGATACTTTTTATCCCGGTAGTACGTCCTCGTGGGATAATTTTTAACATATACGCGAGCGATGCCACTGGCAAAAGTTAGTAAACGAATAAACCTGTAATCATATTAAGGAACCTATAAGTAAACCTTGAACCTTTTCAAAGCAAAGATATCTTAGAAATACAGCTAGATAAAGCATTTTCTGTACGCTATTGAAAAGCCTTTCAGTTGGTGCACTACTTTTCCGACCGATTGCTCTGAACGTGTGCCCCTTTCACTAATAATAGACGCAGAGAGCTATCCTTTGGGTGAAGAGTACTTTAGAAAATAAACTAAAGAAATGTAGTAAGTAAATTCTTTATAAATTAAAATGTGGTCTTGCTAAGAATGTTTTTGCATCATCTTTGATAAATCATTTTAAATCATCAGCACTAAATGCAGACAAAAGTATAGTTAAATTGATTTCGATTTAAATTCTGCGAACTGCAAAACGATAATGTCACCTCCTTATTTGCATATACACGCTGCTTTTTTATTGGCAAGGGAGCTGCCACGATAGTGTTGCACTCATCATTATGAACAACTTTTACTATAGGACCATACCTGAAATCGTGATAAAATAAAATCAGCTGTTCCCTACATTTCTGTAGGTGAAAGGTGAAGGACCTTAAGTCCCAATCTATAAAGTTGACAGTAGACAATATTGTTGACTAAAACCTGGGACAGGGACTTAATGTCCAATTATATGTGCTAATTTAGAATGATTCGGCGTTAGGACTTAATTAATACACTATTTATGGTTATTAGTTTTTTTTTTTCTCTAAATTATAGGTATTCTATTGTGTGCATTTTATTATCTTTTTTCCCCTATTGGATTTGTAGATGTCCGTAGGTGTGTTCGTGGCATCATATGGGCCCTATCAGAATACCAGCGCTGCGGTATTTATTTAAATATTGCAGCTTTGTGCTGAGATAGGAGCCTTTTTGGCCTCGCACAGGTATTTTTAATTGTTATATTTTGTATTTTTTTTAATGTTATTTTTTTTAGTTTACTATGCTCTTTTTTACTGTTTGTATCTCCTGTGCGTGTCCCAAATAAAATATTTTTCTTTCTTTCTTCTTTCTAATGTCTTTTACCATTGTATAAATTCGAGTTTTTCGAATCCGAATAAAAAAAAACGTGAAAAGGGCCAAAAATGGACTTAAGGTCCTTCACCTTTCACCTACAGATTTATGTTGGCATATCTCGTCACAATGTAGGTAACAAAATAAAATAATAAAAAAACAAGTTGGGGAAAATATGTGCCACATTCAGGCTAAACGGCCGTCGCTCAGCATAATACCGCGGCTCCATGCGTGACAGAGCCGCAGCGCTGGTTTTCAGCGACAGCCGGCGTGATGACGTCGACCGATGCAGCATTCAGCGAAATATAAATAACAATTATAATAAAATAAAGTTCGAATAACTCGTCAAAATGTAGGGAGCAACTGATTATTTTTTCGCGATTTCAGGTTTGTACCCATATTAACTACTTATAATAAACTACATATTTATAATATTATGTACCTACTAATTTGTACGGAACTCTCGTCCGACTCGCACTTGTCCGGTTTTTTAAAGTCCGCCACGGATTTTAATGTGGTCTTCACTATCGTGTTAAGAATTTGTTCCGGAAGGTTTGTGTGTATAATATATTAATGTTAAACTTACATATAAAAGCTACTACACACACCAATAATATTAGGTGCAAATGTTGGTGGACTAGCTCGCTGTCAAACGACCGAGTCTTGTCAATTGCTCCAGCCAGTGCTTCACGACAACGCTCGTCCACACACCGCATAACGGACCGTCTCAAAACTACAAGAATTACGAATGGAAACTTCCGTCACCCACCATACTCACTAGACCTTGCTCCAACTTTTTACAAGGGAAAACTTTCAAGGCCAATATGGCGGTGAAATACGCCTAAAGAGTTAGTCGATTCCCGTCCCCAGGATTTCTACAGCAGAAGCGTCAATGAACTGCCATTAAAATGGAAAAAGTACATCTACAATAATAGCCAATACTTCGATTAATTTAATTTACTTTAAAAAAAATTGTTTAATTTTTTCTATGTAAAACGGCAATTTCATAAGTAAGGACCTAATTATTGATACCCGAGGCCGACACACATCACGAAAAATAATAAAATATCTATAGAAAGGTCTTCTCCTTCACAATAGAATCAAAATTCAGATCAGTACCCAAAGCTCTATTCGATACGTAATAGCGATCTTGTTCTAACAGATCTTAATTTTATTAATCTCGCTGTATATGGATTAGATATCCGTCGGGTGCTTTTGTAATAAAAATACGATACGATAATGGTAACGATAGGTACTAGATACACAATTGGGCCCGACAGGTGGCGCTGCTAAGGCGGTATGAAGTTCGCCGGGTCAGCTAGTTAAGTCTAAAATCAATTTTCCAGTTATTGCAGTTAGCTGACCCACCTTTGCATGAATGGTTGAGATTTTTTAGAATACGAATCGATAGAATTTTATAATAATTTTATATTTTACTAGCTTTTGCCAGCGACTTCGCCCGCGTGGATGTTTGAAATTATCCCACGAGAACCGTAAATTTTTACGGGATAAATGTATTATATGTGCTATTCCAGACTATAATCTATTTACTTTGCTACTTTGCTTAAATTCATCCAGATCCGTTCTGCCGTTCTGGCGTGATTGAGTAACAAACATCCTCACAAACTTTCACATTTTTAATATTAGTAAGATTTAATTACCGTTTTTAAATATAATATGAAATAATTATGATTTTTTAGAATACGAATCGTATTCTAAAAAATCTCAACCATTCATGCAAAGATGGGTCAGCTAAGTGCTATAACTGGAAAATTAATTTTATACATAACTAGCTGACCCGGCAAACTTCATACCGCCTTAGCAGCGCCACCTACCGGGTCCAATTGTGTTTTAAAACCATTCAGTAACCCATTGAAATATACACACAAAATTTCATCCAAATCATTCCAGCCATTTAGGAAGAGTTAGGTGACAAACACACTTCCAGAAAAAATATATATAGGTATAAAAATATGTTGGCGGCGTTGGTTGGGAGGGGCTCGAGGCTATATCAGCCGCACGGGTCGATCGAAGGTTAAGCAGCTCTTTCCGCGGTCGGATCGTCGATGGGTAACCATCCATTACATATCGAGATCCCTCCGAACCTCGGAAAGCACGTTAAGCCGTTAGTAACAGTCGATACGGGTACTCAGAAGCCCAAAAGTCTGACAGCAAGTCAGGGCTATCATTTCAATCAAACATACCTACTGATATCAAACAGTGGCCTAACTGAGATTCGCGCAAACATTATCGCATCGTGCCGCACGCGATGGGCGACGGAAAAGTTGTCCTTCTCACGTTTTTGTGTTGAAAGAAAGAAAGAAAGAAAAATATTTTATTTGGGACACGCACAGGAAATAGAAACAGTAAAAAAGAGCATAGGAAACTAACAAAATTAACATTAAAAAAATTAAACAAAATAAATACAAAATATAACAATAAAAAATCCCTGTGCGAGGCCAAAAAGGCTCCTATCTCAGCATAAAGCTGCAATATTTAAATAAATACCGCAACGCTGGTATTCTGATAGGGCCCATGTGATGCCACGGACACACCTACGGACATCTACAAATCCAATAGGGGAATAAAAAGATAATAAAATACACACAATAGAATACCTATAATTTAGAGAAAAAAAATAAAATATAAACTAATAACCATAAATAGTGTATTCAAGTCGAATAACTGACTAACTGCGCTTTCTAGTTCAGCAACGTAATTTATATTTCCCGATAATAAAAACTGCGCGTTTCTGACGTCCACTGTGAAATGTGACTTTTTTTTTGACGCGAATACGCGGTGCGAGGGGGATGCACCCTCGACGATCGGTTATATTACATCACACACATTTTGACATCGAGCGAATGCGCGACGATCGCTTTTGGTAAGGACGCGGCCTTAGTGGTCAGAGCATACCTCTAAAAAGGTAAGTGAATACGCAACCTTTACATATTTAAGATGACGATAACCAACTTCTTATGATATTAAACTGAAGATCACGTCTAAACGAGTAGTGTTAATGATTTGGTAAAAATATATGTTAAATTAGAGCATTTTCTTAATAACTTAATATGTGAATATTTTGGATTATGTTTATATTATCTAATGTAGGTAATTAATTTGTAAAGTTATGCCTAACGCGGATGAATAGCTGCGTATCACGCAAAAACTATCAAGCGTATTTTTATGAAACCTTGACCATTTTAAAGATAATTTAATTAATTATCTTTTAATATACGTGTTTTAATATAATAGCATTTTTTATGTGTAATAAATTAATTAATAATTCGTTTAATTTAGGGCAGCGCTCCTTGATAGACTAGTCCTATTACTGGGTGGACGTACGACGCGTTGCGTGATCTCTCGTTGGCATGTCTGCGCCTTAATAAGGTAAGGAAAAGGTATATTTACACAAAACAAGAAAAATAACGTTATCATTTCTTTCTATTATAAACCTTTGTTTATTTCTTACATTGCCTTTCTTCTGTATCCACTTATGAATGATTCCTATGATTTACGGACCGTTATTGGTTATGATAAATGATAAATGATTTTTATTTCTGTAAGTAGGTTTGTACAAACACTTTTGCAAGTCAATCATGTTTTTTTTTTAAACTAGATGAGGTCGGCGTTTCCTATCTGACTACTCTGAGAAGAAAGGCCGAAACAAACTCAGAGGTCACAGTCTCTTATAAAGTCCAGACATAATCTTGGTCACTTCATGTGAAGACTATGTAGATTGGTGTCTGAAATGGTCTTTTGAGGAAAGAACCACACAGATTGAGAGGACCTGTCCAGTCAGTGCACGCATTTGTCAGTAATCGCGCAGTTCAACCCAGAACTTAAGGAGCTCAACGATTCGACGAACAATACCAAAGAAAGGACATTGGGGTAGGCCGCATAAATTACTCAAACTGCCAGACGATGATTAAAAATAAATGAGAGAAAAAATAAAACAAACAAAAAAAGCAATGACCTACATAGTCTTCACATTCACAATAAATTAAAATAATATAATACTGTACAAAGTAAATAGTCATGTCAACATTCAGTATGCAAAAATAAAAGAATAAAATAAAATTTGGAGCAGTTCAATCCCAAGCCTTTTTGTCCTCAATATAATCTTTAACGGTATAATAAGCTTTCTGACACAACTTGCATTTAATGAATGATTTGAATTTATTAAGGCTCAGATCTTGAACGTGGCTTGGAAGTTTATTATAAAAGCGTATACATTGACACCTGAATGAGCGACCTATTTTCTTGAGCCTTGTTGGAGGTACAACAAATTTGTGTTTGTTCCTAGTATTTATATTGTGGATATCACTGTATTTTTTAAACAATTTAATGTTTTTATGGGCATATAAAAGATTTTCAAAAATGTACTGAGAAGGCAAAGTCATTATACTAATCTCCTTAAATTTCTCTCTGAGAGATTGTCTCGGACTTAATTTATAAATGCATCGAACAGCTCTTTTCTGCAAAACAAAGATAGTCTGAATGTCGGCAGCATTTCCCCACAACAGAATACCGTACGACATTACACTATGAAAATAGGTTAAAATTAAGACTCTTGTATCTTTACCAATAATGTAGCAAAGACCTCATAGCTTTGCATAGTAGACCCTCCCATATATGGAAGTAGCTATCGCAGTTAAAATTAGCTTACGAATCTATTTATATGCCCAGTTTGACAATAAAAAATGCTACCAAGCAAAACAATTCGTTTCAGTTTATAAGAACCGAGCATTAGACACTAGCCTAAAAATAGAAAAAAAAAAACAGAACAGTAATGTGTTGTTCTTTTGTTTCAATATCCTGCCACGATAACTAATTCCAGTTTAAATTGCCAGGTACTAACACCTATAATAACTCACATTTGTAATCTTGCCATAAATAGCGGCGTTTTCCCAGAAGTCTTTAAGAAATCGATTATATATCTTATTTTTAAAAATGGTGATAGGGATTGCCTTAACAATTATCGGCCTATTTCAGTGCTTTCAGCCTTATCTAAGATCTTAGAGAAAATACTAAATCGAGCACTAAAAACGTTTCTGGAAAAATTTTGTATACTAGCTCCAAATCAATATGGCTTTCGCCTAGGTCTATCCACAGAAGACGCTGTAACAGATTTGACCAATACCGTTGTAGACAACTTAGATGCAAAAAATAGGTGCTTATGCATCTTTCTAGACCTGAGATTGGAGAAACTACAAAAGCTATGAGTAAGAGGTTTATCCCAAAACATTTTTAAAGACTACCTTACAAACAGGAGACAACGAGTTAAAATTGACAGCTATTTTAGTGATGAAGAAACAGTGAGTTACAGTGTGCCCCAGGATAGTGTTTTGGGCCCCACACTATTTCTTATATATATTAACGGTATCTGTACACTCCAATTACCTAATACTAATAATAATAATAATAACCCGTTTGCCGGAACGGGTCTAGGATGAGGAGCCAGACCAAGAGAGATACAAAAACCCGCAGGGCAGCATGTGGCGAGCTGATGGGCAGTAGCGACCCCATGGACCCTATCTCCCGGGAGAAATCTTGTCCTCATCTCTGGCTTGCCTTTATTGGCCGGCTGGAGTGGAGATTCGCAAGAGCAAACGTGCTCGGAGGAAGGAAGTATTCCAGTAAGATGCTGGTAGGGATCTTGACCGTACTTCCGGGATTGTCCTGATAGCCGTGGAATACCTCTCCACTCCTCAAGCACCTCAGGAAGTGTTGCCCCCCTTGTCGCTACGTCACTATGTGCTAGCGGCCGTCTCCGGGGGCCCATTATTGAGTGTGCAAGTCACCCTCTGCCATTTTATCCGTGTATAATACGAGTATATAACATTGGTCAGGCAGGAGACATAGTTGTTCCATAGTTCAAGTTACCCAATCCACTTTAGCCACCCAAACCCATAGCCCAATATGTTTTGTTTCCACGTACAACAATAGTCCTGTACCAACCGGGGGTTGGGTGCACTTGCATAGTGCATACAGGGATAATCAATCCTCGGTTGGTGCCTCCTCATCATTTAAAATTATCTAAAGGGCCTCTGCGAGTTGGCTTCGGCTCCTCGTACGCCTTCGAAAGGTCCGGGACCCCAGTGTCCCGAGAAATATCAAATAATAATAATAATAATATCCTGGGACATTTTCACACACGGTCATCTGGTCCCAAACTAAGCAGAACTTGTACTATGGAAACCAGATAACTGATATACTACATATACTATTTTTTTTTTGTAAATACATACTTATATAGATAATTACACCCAGACTCAGAACAAACAGACATGTTCATGCACACAAATGTTTGTCCTGGATGGGAATCGAACCCACGACCTGCGGCGTGATAGGTGGTATCTTAACCAACCACGCCAACTGGCCTGTCAACTAACTAACTTCTTCATCTACGCAGATGATACTGCTATTCTTGTTTGGGGTCTAAACTGGCAAACTGTAAAGAAGCGCGCCGAATACTCATTATCCAGAGATATGATCTGGCTAACAAATAACCTCCTAACACTAAATTTAACAAAGACCAACTTTATAGCATTTTCCCTCAGCAAAATTACCGACCCTGCAGAAAACTTCTATATTAAAGCTCACACGTGTGCAAATTGCAACGAATGTGACTGTCTTGAACTTGCGCGGGTCGTAGAGGTAAAATACTTGGGCGTACAGATTGACCATAGACTGAAATGGAACAAACAGATGGAATTAGTCACAACAAGAGTAAGGCGATAGATATATGTCTTTAAATCCCTAAGAGATGCCCTACCACATGACACACTAATACTAGTCTATCTGTCCCTATGCCAGTCTGTAATACAATATTGCATCACGGTCTGGGGTGGAGCTTGTAAAACGCACCTTATTAAATTGGAGAGGGCACAACGAGCCGTGCCAATGCCAATGCGTGCCGTGACAATTGTAATGACCAAGAAACCTTACAGATACCCGACTGTATATTCAAACTGTAAGGTCCTCTCAGTTCGTCAGCTGTTATATTATATATTGAAAGCTGTCCGTAGAAAACATCGAGATGTGTCCAACCCAAACTTAAATAAATGTAACTTGTAGAACCTCTTTCGCAAAAAGCAAACGTGTAGTACAAGCGCTAAACTATACAACGATTTAAATAAGAAACTTAATATCGTTTCATTAAGAGGATTGTGAAGCTGTCAATTTTCATACAAAAAGAGATAACGTTTTTCTCCCCGTAAACATAGACTAATTTTCATAATTTTTGGAAATGTTGTAGGTATAATAAAAAACTAGGTCCGTACGTTTTTATTATAAAGAAATATTGCATACAATATAAGTTATTAGCATCTAAATATCTATATTTTTGACATAAAAACATCCTCAAGCGTTTTTATTTTTTTTAATTAAACTAAATTGAATTACTAAAAACGAAAAACGTACAGACCTAGATTAAAGTGTACTGAATGTAATGATACCAAAATTGTTTCATTTCGTAAAGGTTTAGGGGAGTAAAAATGTTATCGCCCGAAACAACATTTGTGTAAATAATTGTATGAAATGTAGGTAATTGCCTCCAAAAATCGCGCCGCGTATCGGCACGTCACTTCATGTTCTAATTATAATGGATACCACCTAAGAATACCTATATGTGGAATGGAATAAAAGTATTAAGTATTGAGCCTATTGCCAGTAACCTCGGGCACTAAAAACAATAAGGACATATCGACACCTGCAAGCAATATAACATCGTAACTCAGTTTTAGGCCATTTTGAGTTACAATCGTATTCTTGTTGTACAAAAACTGCAAACTTTTTTGTAAATATATTTACATTATTTTTTGTACAGCAAGAATACGATTGTAACTCAAAATGGCCCAAAAACTGAGTTACGATGTTTCCTTACAGGTGTCAATATGCAAATAATGTTAGAAATTGAACACAGTGTAAAAAATCCAGCAATATGCCAGTACAATATTTTCGCTAAAATTCGCACAAATTCCAATGTTCCCTCGAAGGGAGATCGAGCTTTAAAAGTACCTATAGTAGTTGGAGCGTGTGCTCTGTGCACGTATGTTTCTTGTTGTGATATATATATTGCGTGATTGTGCATTTCTTCATTACGTCATTTAAGAACCCCTGTTTTCGTGAACACGTCGTAATATTGCCGTGAGTTGGATAATTTGGTTTCTGGATTCGGTCAACTACAACCGTTTCATTCAGTCATTTCTTACTGAAGTACATTTTCCCACGATAGAATCCACGAGAAACCAGATTTTTTATTTACAAAAGATCACCAAATGTTTCCAGAAATTAGTCAAAAAATCCGTAACGGTATAGCTTCTACCAGCTTACCATTCGTAGAGGGGTTCAAAATCCATCAAAATGCACAAATTCACTAACATGTATTAAATTAATTTACACTAAGTGACTTCTCTGTACTTCCTGGCGTCGGTGACTGATGACACTAGTGATATAAACTGCTAAATATATGTATGTAGAAGTATATAAATATACAGTCAACTTGTAACTTAATGGATCCTTGCCACCTGTCTCCGACTTTTTAGTCACAGTATAGAGAAAACAGTAGGACATCTTTTCAGATAACTGTTTAAAGAAACTGAGCTGTGGTTTTCTTAGCAAACTTTATAGTAAAGGGGTTGAAGCTCTTTAATAGTTGTACGTTTTTATTATAAAGAAATATTGCATACAATATAAGTTATTAGCATCTAAATATCTATATTTTTGACATAAAAACATCCTCAAGCGTTTTTATTTTTTTTAATTAAACTAAATTGAATTACTAAAAACGAAAAACGTACAGACCTAGATTAAAGTGTATTGAATGTAATGAGACCAAAATTGTTTCATTTCGTAAAGGTTTAGGGGAGTAAAAATGTTATCGCCCGAAACAACATTTATGTAAATAATTGTATGAAATGTAGGTAATTGCCTCCAAAAATCGCGCCGCGTATCGGCACTTCACAATCCTCTTAAGTAGACACAAAGTTAAAGTGTAAGTTGCTGATTGGCTTCAACAACTTGTTTATCAAACAACCGAAGACCTTCTTACTTATCTAATATAACCCAGATACACTATCAACCACAGACTCATATATACCACAACACAAATCTAAAATTAATTGCGTTAACCAACTTAATAAACAGCAACCTTATGTACGAACAGTATTGTGTACCTTTTGTGCGACTGAACACTGCCTCCCAAGATACAGGCTCCTGGCCTAGTTTGTATGTATTGTAATAAACGTCCTAAGACCAATGTTGAAATTTTTGTGTCAATAAATAACTTAATTTTTTAAAATTAGGTAATGTACTTTGGCTCTGCGTATTTTCTGGAAACACTAAGAGAAAAATTTATCAAGTGGGTTGGTAAAGGTTGGTAAATAAATCTAGAGTTAGTCGGGTAGTCTAGAATACTACAACGGATACCTTCCATGTAGAACTAATATCATGCATAGCATGTAATAAGCCTATAATGTTCCCACTACTAAGACGCAGGCGTCCCCTCTGTGAGAGGGAATGGGCCGTAATCCACCACGCCGGCCCAGGTGGCCCGGGTTGGTCAGAAACTAATATCAGCTTGTTATATAATTGTCTCCGGTTCAGGGCCTCTTGTTTATCAGGGTGGCGGAAAAGTCTTCCGGAAGAACCTTCTACAATATTCTTACATATCCCAGATCGATACTAAATATTCCGGAAAATTCTAGTAATTTTCAATTTCTTGTGCAATATTTTTCCGCCAACCTGATATTTGAGATGGGTTGCTCTTGACTTTAGCCGGTGACAGAGACAAAGTCTACGATGGAGTGAGCTTACCCTGAAGACGCCTGTTCCTCTAACTTGAGAGATTCGGGTTGTATGCGTTCGGGAACACAGACGCAGGTAGTGAGTTCCACTCATTTGCCCTACGCATTATGAAGGATGTTTGGACGCGCTTAGTGCGAATTGGTGGAATGGCAACTAGGTATGGATGGTAACTTGCAGTGCGTCTAGATGTTCCATGGTAGAAGGGGGCCGGTGGAATTAGGTTGTGGAGTTTCTGAGCACACTCACCGAAGTACAGTCTATAGAAGACCGACAAGCAGGCAACCTTACGGCGAAGAGCCAAGCTGTGAAGCTTAGCATCCATCAGTTTTACGTCGCCAATGACCCATTTAGCTCTGCGTTCCACCGAGTCAAGCGCTGCATGTTGGTATTTAGCTGAGCCATCCTAAAGGTGGCCTCTGCTCATAAAGAGAGCGTTTAGTGCTGAACATTGAACATGAGTTGAGTTATAGAGCTCAAAAACGACCGTCCGTAATCGGATTGACTATATATCGGCACAAATTTGCAAAAGGCATAAAATACAATCGCAATGTACTCGTACATATATAAAAATACAGATCTCCTAACGGCAGAATAAAAAAAAAACCGGCCAAGTGCGTTCGCAATGGGGGGTTCCGTAGTTGATAATAATTTATCCCAAAAACAAACTTAACATTGTAGTTGAAAAACATGATCTTCCATACATTGATATACGTCACAGCCAATTCTCCCACTACAAATTTAAGTTTGTAAACCCAAAACAAAATTTTTGTGTGATAAATTACAAAGTCAAAGTCAAAGTACTTTTATTTGTAAAACATAGGTGGGTGTAAAAACTCGTCTTGTAAATATAACATGTATGGGTACACTATGTTTTGCCGCTGACGGTGTACAAATATTTATAACGTGGTTCTTATAAAAAATTACACTTATGTAAAAGAATTGAATTGAATTAAAATTAAATAACAAAATTTATTCGCAGTAAATTACATAAAACTAATCCTACAATAAAAATAAAAAATAAAGTAGTTAACAGTTCTGCGCACAAAAATTTTTAAATTTAAATTATGAAACTAAAATAATGACAGTATTTAATTAACGATTATTAAATTAACGATTTTCGGACATTTTCCTTTACTTGTGCTGTGAGACCTTGCTTTTTGCCAAATTTCATTATTCTAGGTCAACGAGAAGTACGTTATAAAATTTGATTGCCTTGAGAGTGTCGAAATATACGTTTTTGCGGCATGAACGGCCGTATCTTTTTTTACATTAACTTAGAAGTTTGATTTTTTTCACAGCTTCAATGGACTGTAGAACTGAGTATATGGTTTTAATTTCAACTCGATACCTCCACGCCTCCACAGGTAGACGGACAACAAAGTGATCCTATAAAGGTTCCGTTTTTCTTTTGAGGTATGGAACCCTAAAAATACAAATACATAAGAAAAAAAACACAGGGTGCGCACCTGACGTCACGACGAGACGGCTTGGCGCGTCACCTTCAAAACAAAAGAGGTTTTCAATGAAAAGTCTCGTCTTCAATAGCTCTTTTGTCTTCCTGAATCCGGCTCTTTAATTATGAGCCACAATACAGCAAAACTGTCTCGTTAAAAACGTCTATGAAGGTTCTCATTTATTTTGTCATTACGGAAGATAGGAGGTTTCGCATTGCGTGAGTTCTGTGGTTTAGATTTTAATGACGAATATTGAATGGGTAAGCACCTCTGGGGTGGTTTGGGATCTACCTTCTTGTCGTGCACCCCGGGCAACGGCACCACAGGCTTGCCTGTGGTATGGCTGAACAATCCCACTTAGTGGTGGTAGGCTCCGCAAGGGGCCGCCTGGCTCGCGACCACCATCCCATCGAAGTCCGGCGCCAAGCAGCTTGCTGTGTTCCGTCAGTGTATGGGAATGCCAGTGCCTTTTTGGGGGAGAAGGAGATTGTCAAACCACTACTTTTCGGGGTACATCTGTTCCTGTTACTGATCGGCTTGAGCTCCTAGGCATGGAGTTGACATCTGGTCTCATATTCGGCGCCATCATCGAGTACAAAGCCCAAACAGCGGCCAAGAAGCTAGGCATCTTAAATAGGGTTGAAGCGATAATTTACGACTGGGCGGCTTTTAACCCTTTACAAAGCGCAAATCCGATCCTGCATGGAGTATTGCAGTCACCTTTGGGATGGATCAGCTAAGTACCAACTAGCCGCGCTTGACTCGGTGGAACGCTGAGCTAATAGTTTCCTAGGCGACGTAAAACTGGTGGATGCCAATCTTCACAGCTTGGCTCATCGCCGCAAGGTCTTGTCGGTCTTCTATAGACTGTACTTCGGTGAGTGTGCTCAGGAACTCCACAACCTCATTCCACCGGCCCCTTTCTACCATCGAACATCTAGACGCACTGCAAGTTACCATCCATACCTAGTTGCCATTCCACCAATTCGCACTAAGCGCTTCCAAACATCCTTCATCATGCGCACGGCAAAAGAGTGGAACTCACTACCTGCGTCTGTGTTCCCGAACGCATACAACCCGAATCTCTTCAAAGTGAGAGTGAACAGGCTTCTTCTGGGTAAGCTCACTCCATCGTCGACTTTGTATCGGTCACCTCTGACCTAGACTACATTCAAGAGCAAACCCATCTCAAATGAAATAAAATAAAAAAAAACTACGCAATTTTTTTTTTAATGTTTGTCTATTTTTACAGTCTGCTTTTAAGGCGAAAGCTCCAGGTAGCCAGCGAAATTCAAATTTTTCTTACGTTTTTTGCAATTTGCAGGTCAGTATAGTTCGTATGTTGATCTGAATATATTCTAATATGATTCGCGAATTATATTAATTAAAATCATCAATACAATTCTCTAAGTTCATATAATCCTAATGAATAATTCATGAAATCTTGACATTAGGGATCTTAAAGTTGTATTACTGATTCTAATACCTAGTTATAATTTTGTATAAAAATGTATGAACTGTAAGCATACTGGTTGGTTCAATTAATTGAATAGGTACTAATTATCATTTGTATTGTGTTTTTTTGAAGTAGTTGTAATTAATAGTGTAACTTTGTAATTGTTTATACCGTCTTGTTTATCTCAATAAAATGGGAACTCCAAACCCTGACGATATACCGCTCGGCAAATTGCAAAAAACGTAAGAAAAGTTGATTTTCGCGGGCTAGCTGGAGCTTACCCCTTAAGCAGATAGTAAAAATAGACAAGAATTAAAAAAAAAAAAAACGTTTAGTAGGTATCAGATCAGCAATAAACATCTTTCGACTACGAAGGCGATATTCATTATACTGCCGCCATAAGGAAAAAGGACGTATTTACAGAAATACACTCTTTGGCAAAAAAAACGGGCACTTAAGGAAATTTACGTTCTAAGGTTGATTTGAGTTAATTAAATGAAATTTAATTGTTTGTCGTAGTCTGCATACTTATAATCGTGTAAATTAATACACGTGAAGTGAATTCTGGCAATTTAAAAAAAAATGTTTGATGAATTCATTAAAACCGATGTACACGACTAAACAATAAGAAGAGGTCAGCGATAAAGACAAGAAGACTTTTTACTTTTTTAATTAAATAAAGTTACAAATGTAAAATCCTAATAACGAGTGTGACCTCCTCTTACTAAAATCACAGCTTGTATCCTTCTGGGCATGCTTTCCATGATGTTTTTAATAACGTTTTGAGGAATACGTTCCCACTATTCTGCAATTACTCTTTTTAGCTCCCTGATGTTTTGTGGAGCAGGTTGCACTGATCTTACCCGTATCTTTAGAACATCCCAGACATGCTCAATTGGATTGAGGTCAGGACTTCGAGCTGGCCAATCTAAACGACGGATCCCAACTTCTTGCATGTACGCTCTCATGTCGCCAGAACGGTGCGAGCGAGCATTGTCGTCCATAAAAATGGAATCTTCCCCAAGTGTAGTCAATGCGGGTTGTGCTTATGGAATTAGGACTTCCATTATGTACCGGTGTGGATTTAATGTTCCATTTTCTATGAAAACTAACTCCGTACGCTTCGTCGAATTAATTACTGTCCAAAACATAACGGAGCCTCCGCCTTAAGAAGTGATTTCTTCGAAACACACTTCCGCATAGCGTTCTCGTGATCTTCGCAGCACTCGCTGGCGTCGGTCCTCTCCACACAAAGAGATTCTAGCTTCATCAGTTCTACTTTATTCCAGTTCTCCAGAGTCCATGAAGCACAGTTTCGAGCAAACTGAAGTCGAGCAACACGGTGCTCACGGAGTAATTTAGGGCCCCGAGCCGGGTGGTAATTCCCGATATTGGCAGCCAAAAGCCTCCTTCTGACCATCCACATGCTAACTTCTACTCCTCTTACATCTTCAAGGATCTTCTTCCGCAACGCATGACTCACTAAAAAGCGGTCATCTCTTGGTTCTGTGCATCGTTTTCTTCCCAAACCGGGTCTTCTTTTGACCGAACCGGTCTCTTGATACCGTTGCCAAGTCCTCTCGACAGTTGAACGACTCACATTTAGCGAACAACCTACTTCAAGTAGGGCTATAATTTTACCGGCCCTTATCGCTTTATCACTCATATCAAAAAGTGGTATTTAATGTAAAAAGAAAGATTAAATTGTTTAATTTACAGAAAATATCCAAAAAGTTTTAAAATTTAAGTAATCAGTAAAAAAATCGTTTCAGCAATTCGCGCCATTAGTAAAGCAATTTTACAATAATCCACAATAATCATTATTTTTCTTTTGTTCAAAATTTAAATTTGCTTCAAATAACATGCCAATACATCGTCAAATTAATAAAACCTCTTTCTTGTTCTTCTTCATTGAAGTAGAGAAAAAACTTACCGTGCCCGTTTTTTTTGTAAATGAGTTTATTGAATTGGAAAAGCAAATATTTTGTACTGTTTAAACTATAAGATACAGATGCGTCGTTTAATAGTAAGCATGATTAGGGTTGCGTTAAGTTTACGCCAATTTAAAATTTTAAGCTTAGTAGTTTCGGAGATAAAGGGGGAATGGTAAATTTTCGTCAGTTTTCTTAAATAACTTTAAAACAGTTTATTTAAAATTATAAAAAATATCCTTTGATAAATCGCACGTTACAGGTTGCGAAACTTTTTTTTAATTTTCTTATTTGCCCCTAAAATTGACCCCTATATTCAAAATACATTAATTTACATTACACATCCGTATTTGGGTCACAGAAATACATACGTGTACCAAATTTTAACTTAATCGGTCCATTAGATTCGGAGCAAATTGGCTGTGACAGACGGACAGACATACAGACACATGAGTGATCCTATAAGGGTTCCGTTTTTTGCTTTTGAGGTATGGGACCCTAAAAAGAAAGAATTAAAATATAAATATACTTAAAGAAATAATAAGACTTCGCTGGTCAAGTGATGAATAAATTGGACGCGTTTCTAAGATGTTTACGAATACTTCCGAGTTTTCGCGAAACCCTTGTAATTCCCCCAAAAATTGTACAAGCACAAGCAGTCTGGAACTCCTATACACATTTACAAAAGTAAATATCGCTTAATAATAGATAGCACTCCTCCCTGTACCTACCAGCTAAGTGAAGTCATTGACCGCCAGACCGTGACCCCGGATTCTCTCTATTTATACTACGTAGGAACCTTCCCTGCTCCAGCAAAATATAAAGGTCGTACTTGCTAACAAACCAATATAAGCTGACCTACGTATTCCAACAGCTGTAACGTGAGACAGGTCATTAAATATTGGTCGTTAAAGCCTCCAGTACGAACAATCAACCATCTAAGCCAAGTTGACCCGCGAATTCCTACAGCCTGATTGCCAAGAAGGGTCATGAAATAATAGTCACAAAAGCTTCCAGTATTTTTCACGAGTCACTCCCATAGTTTCGTTGACATAACCATCAATCATTTTTGGTAAAACAAAAAACTTTAGTTAGTAGCATGTATTTTCAAAGGGCTTATAGCTGATATAGCGATCTATCAATGTAAGTAGTGCCGGATTTAATTAAGTTGTGAATGTATTCTTGGCATGCTTTTAAAAGCTTTTAAGCGTAAAAATAATGGATGACATCGATGAAATAAATGAGTAGGCATTTCTTTTATGTAAGTTAAACATATAAAAACGCATCGTTTTATGCCTGTAAGTCCATATTAGCAAATATGGACGCTTCACTTTTTGTTATATTTTTGTCTTTTTGGCATTTCTCACTCGAAGTGAAACGTCTGAACACAAAATGAATCTAATATGAAAAATTTAGGTATGGGGTTAAAAACTGAAAGTGCATCATAGGTGGCAGCACTGTTCACCGTATACAAGCCGCCATTGATTTGTTCATGTTTACTTTTGTGACGATGACAAATTAAACGATAACTAGATAAAACTATTGCAACTTGGAATGTAACACTATTAGAAGACGAGCTAAGGAAAAGGAAAGCGTCTACCGCTGGTAAAAAAACAGCTGTAAGTAGTGGAAAAGTATTTTTTTTTATTTATGAACATTTTATAATAATTTATAGGTTGTTTTATGTTTGTGGACTTTAAGTACTTTTTGTTGAAGACTGGAGACGACTAGAGCTAGCTATCAAATTCTTAGACGCTGTATAGTAGCGACATTGAAGCGAGCAAGTGGCAGTTTTTACCCCCATTCATAAGCGCCTACCGAATGTGTGAAAAATGGAAGAAATGAGCAGATAAACGTCAATTTCTGTCTGTCACTCACGTGTCCGTCCGTCCGTCCGTCGTCTGCCACACAGGTTTTACAGCCAAACGGTTAGAGCTTACAGTCTTTAAATTTTCACAGTATCACCATCTTGTTGACCAAAAGCCATACAAATTGTATTTTTTTTTTAATTTTTATTTAATGTTTCTAAGGGGCCATACAGCTAAAGGGGGGGCCCGGAAAAAAAATCTAACTTATCGAGTGGGGCATCGTTGTTTAGAACATCATTGAGTAGGTAAATACAGTATTTTTGTATTAAAAAAATATTGGAAAATAAAGGTATGAGAAGCCACCAAAATCAGCTTCTTTTTTACAAAATTTTGTTCCGAAGAATTTTTTAACTTCCCATTGATCTTACTTTACTTACCTACTTACTTTTTTTTGCGGGGAGAAACGCTCATGCATACTGCACTACCACGGGAAGATAGTGGACTCCAACCAACTAAAACTCCACGGTGTCCTCCTCTGCCGCATGTGGCGAGAACACGGGCACGCGTTAGCACTCACCGCGAAACCGCCGAGGCTGTCCACGGTGTCCTCCTCTGGGGAGTACCCTCATCACCGGCGCACCAGAACACATAGCACGCCGTGACCACCCCAGGGATCAATCCAGCACATGGGCGCTAGACGACCCCGTGTCTAGGCATCTATGGTCCCCCTGCGACCGGTCAGGTCAGTGGCCCGGTCGCCTACCACTTTTCGGTCGCAGAGGATAGTGAGAACGGCCAACAAAATATCGACACTCCTCCTCCCCTGCGGCCCCACCGCGTCCGCCCTCAGACGGTGGTGACCCCGTGAAATGAACTTGAAATTTAGTGATAATGATTTGGTAAATATTACGTACCTTTTACTAACAAATACCAATCCTAACTAATATTATAAATGCGAAAGTAAGTTTGTTTGTTTGTAACCATTTTAAGCCTAAACCACTGAACCGATCATCCTGAAATTTTGCATATATGTTGACAGGTATACAGACACGGACATAGTGTACCTTTCATCCCGAAAAAAGTACTGTTCCCGAGGAAAACAACAGTAACGTTATTATGATAAATAAAGTTTTGACTGGCCTGTTGGTCTAGTGGTTAGTGGCCCTGACTGCTATGCCGGAGGTCGTGGGTTCGATTCCCACCCAGGACAAATGTTTGTGTGATGAGCATGATCATTTGTTCTGTGTCTGGGTGTAATTTATCTATATATGTATGTATTTAGAAATATATAAGTATGTTTATCAGTTGTCTAGTACTCATAACACAAGCTCTGCTTAGCTTGAGGCTAGACGGCGTTGTGTGATAGTTGTGGAATATTATTATTTATTTATTTATATTTATTTTATGATAATAGATGGCGCCACGTGTCTTTCGAATCATGATTGAATTATATTACTTATTATAGAAATTTTAGTAATGTATTTACCTACTAATACATTTGGTGAGTGTAGAGTGTCGATAGACCGGTGTTTCAAAATATGTACTATAAATGCGAGAGTGAGTTTGTTTGTTTGTAACGCGCAGTAGGCCGGTTTTTTGTTTTATCATGATTAGATATCGTACCCATCTTTGCTGTGTAGTTTCGCTAGATAATTTAATTCGTCGCCGAAAAATACTAAGAAATTACTAACGATAAAGTTAACCCACTTGAAACTATAGGATGCATAGGGTTGGGTGCATAGGTTTGTACTATGAAATCGATATCCTGGATACATGCCTTTTTTCCTCAGAGCTTCATACCTCTGAAGAGTTTCCCGAGTCGTTGGCAGCAAAACAAATACTTTCATAAAGTATTAACTTTTAACTTAACGTTCATTTGTTTTCTCTGGAACAAGGGATGCTTCAAGGCTGATCTAAGTGATTTATCTAGTTTTCCCTTGAGAAATTATGGGTGCCATTGTTATTGACAGTTTTTATATGTAGCTATAGGTTATAAGGCCAGAAATAGGTTGTTTTGAGTTTGAATAATAGTTTTTTCTTAATACCTAATATAAAAATACCTAGAACGAAGATCTGGCTAAACTATTATGTAAGAATCTCGCCGTGAAAACTTAGGTGGAGTGAGCTTGAAGTAAGCTGTCAATAGTGTCAATCCCTAGCATCAGGTGGAATGACAACTACGTTGACATCGTGGTGGAGCTTGCGAGCGCAAGCTCCACCACAAACTCTACCGGCACAGACCTTGAGTTCAGGAGAGCTCCTGAACTCAAGGTCTGTGCCGGTAAATGATAAATGATAAATGATTTTTATTTCTGTAAGTAGGTTTGTACAAACACTTTTACAAGTCAATATTTTTTTTTAAACTAGATGAGGTCGGCGTTTCCTATCTGACTACTCTGAGAAGAAAGGCCGAAACAAACTCAGAGGTCACAGTCTCTTATAAAGTGCAGACATAATCTTGGTCACTTCATGTGAAGACCATGTAGATTGGTGTCTGAAATGGTCTTTTGAGGAAAGAACCACACAGATTGAGAGGACCTTTCCAGTCAGTGCACGCATTTGTCAGTAATCGCGCAACTCAACTCAGAACTTAAGGAGCTCAACGATTCGACGAACAATACCAAAGAAAGGACATTGGGGTAGGCCGCAAAGATTACTCAAACTGCCAGACCATGATTAAAAATAACTGAGAGAAAAAATAAAACAAACAAAAAAAAAAAAAAGCAATGACCTACATAGTCTTCACATTCACAATAAAGTAAAATAATATAATACTTACAAAGTAAATATTAATGTCAACATTCAGTATATCGGATGGAACCGATACTCGCTGCAGAATAGGTGAAGGCGGTCGGTAATCCTCAGGATCGACGGGGCGAGGGTGTTCTTCGGACATATTATTTAGAAAAACTTCAATAATAGAATTTAGGAAACTGGTTTATTATTATTAAATTATAATCTGAGTAATTAACGAATTTACTTAATTAACAAATTATTTAATTAACAAATTACTTAAATAACAAATTACTTAATTAACACTTTTATAAACAATCACGATTATGACTCAGGTGTGATCCGTATCACAATTGAGAGGTGTTGACTTCACGACTGCCTGAGCAAAAGTGTCCCCAGCCGACTAGCGCGCCGGTTTATAACAGTCCGTCCCCACCTCGCCTGACTCATAGAGTGGTGCGATGACGTCACATAGCGCACGTGCTTGTTTGCGCAAATATCTTTCTTATTCAGCGCCGACACGGCCATTCTGCAAAAAGGTCTCCCTCGACCTAAAAACCAAGTTTAAATGCGAAGTATGTTCAGGTTCAATTGGTGCCTAAGCCTAGTGTTTTATGTTGGGTTGTGTAAGAAGGCTACTGTCCTTAACTTACGTTACATTTTACAACAGTAAGGAGGCCCCTGTCCTCAACTTACGTTACATTTTACAACAGTAAGGAGGCCCCTGTCCTCAACTTACGTTACATTTTACAACAGTAAGGAGGCCCCTGTCCTCAACTTACGTTACATTTTACAACAGTAAGGAGGCCCTGTCCTCAACTTACGTTACATTTTACAACAGTAAGGAGGCCCCTGTCCTCAACTTACGTTACATTTTACAACAGTAAGGAGGCCCCTGTCCTCAACTTACGTTACATTTTACAACAATAAGGAGGCCCCTGTCCTCAACTTACGTTACATTTTACAACAGTAAGGAGGCCCCTGTCCTCAACTTACGTTACATTTTACAACAGTAAGGAGGCCCCTGTCCTCAACTTACGTTACATTTACAACAGTAAGGAGGCTCCTGTCCTCAACTTACGATACTCATGAACTGGTCATGCAACTACTGAATTCAAGAGTCCTAGGATAGTGAAAGTTACCTTTACTGTGCAATTGCCTCCTGATGTTGAACCGGATTGTCAGGAGTGCTCGGTTGGATCTCGTTTGATTCTGGTGTTACAGTAGGTTCGCCTGGCGCCGACATGGAATCCTGATTTGCACCTTCGTTTGGTTTAGGTGCAAGCCGCAATTGGTCATGGGCTACTTTCTTTGGACGTCCGCGTCCTGTTATCTTCTTTACTTGGTAACGATTGTTTGGTAATATCTTCCAAATAACATAAGCATCCGGGTACTTCAAGTCAAGTCCGATTTGGGACCTAGGGTTAGTCCTAAATAGAACAATGTCGCCTTTTTGGAACCCTTTTACTTTGGCTTTATTCTGATCAAATCTTGCTTTGTCTTCTTTTCCTCTTGTAACAATTTTCTTTTGCATGTAACTGTCAAGTTGATTTCGACTTACAGTTCCGTCTTCCTCGTCCATCTAAGATACTAATTCTGGTGGTACTGCACATTGTCTACCGGTGAGGGCTTTAATTGGACTAACGTTTGTCGTTTTATTTTTAGTGCAGTTAATTGCTAACTGAAGAGCTTCTAAACCTTTCTTCCAGTCTTGAGTTTCATAATTGCGAATGATAGTTAAACCATTTTTAATAACCGCCATCATACGCTCCACCTGTCCATTAGCCCGGCTCACCCCTGGGGCTATGAAGTGCTGGTGAATGTTATAATGCCTACAAAATTCTTCAAATTCGGCTTTAAAAGCGGTATCCTGGTCACTTATGATTGGTCTTGGAGCTCCAAATAGAGATACAACACGTTTTAGTGCTTGCAACATTGAGTTGGCAGTCTTATTAGTTGCGTACGTTAAGGTTACAAACTTAGTGTAAGCGTCTATAATAACGACAACATATTCATGCTTATTATTCCTTCTAGTAAGATGTCCAGTCATGTCTATATGGATAGTATCGAAAGGAACGGGTTTCTTCTCTATGGGGTACATTTCTACTTGTTTGGCTCCAGAAGGGCCTTTACTAGTTTTGCATATAACACAATTATCTACAAACTTTCTTAATGTTGTGGACATCTCAGGAAACCAATAATTTTCACGAATTTTGCTGAGAGTCTTTTCCCATCCAAAGTGTCTTAGCGCAGTATGGTAGGCATTAATAATGCTCCATTGGTATGACTTTGGAACCACTTTTTTCCACTTTTTGCATCCAGGATCTTTATCGTTATGACAATGTTCCAAGACAAGATCATTCATGCGGTACTCACCCATTTCTTCGTTGTTTTCCAATTTCTTTATAATTTGGGCTAACTCAGCGTCACGCCATTGTTCTATCTTTAACCATGTATCGACATTTTGTGCCAAGTTAATGCACGTTATAGGATTGCGGCTAAAGAAATCTGCATGTTTCATTCGACTTCCTTGGCGATATTCTATTTTGAAGTCGTAATGTTGGAGAAAGGACCACCATCTATGGATCCTTGGGAGGAGTTCATGTTTGGTTGACGATGATTTTATGGCGTTGCAGTCAGTAACGATTATAAAAGATCTGCCGTAGAGATATTGTCGAAAATGCTTTATCGCCCTTACTATAGCAAGCGTTTCTAGCTCGTAAGAGTGATAATGGCTCTCCGGGGTAGTAGTTCTCATACTCATGTAAGCAATCACATGCTGTCGGCCATCTTGTATTTGAATTAGGACGGCACCCAACCCAGTGCTGCTAGCATCCGTATGAAGTTCGATAGGAAGTCCTTCTTGAAAAATAGTTAGAACTGGTGTAGAAGTTAATCGACGAATGATATCAAATCTGACGTTTTCACATTCTGCGGTCCATTGGAATTTAGCGTCCTTCTTCGTAAGGTTGTACAATGGAATTAAACGTTCAGAAAAGGATGGTATAAAGCGTCTAAAGTAACCAGCTAAGCCACAGAATTGACGTACCTGTTTTATGTTTGTGGGTACTGCAGACTTTTCTAAAGCCTCGACCTTCCTTGGACTCGGTCGAACAGTACCCTTTGTGATCAGGTTACCAAGATATTCGATTGTCGTCTTGAAAAATGAGCACTTTTTTGCATTTATAGTAAATCCGGCTTCAGTTAAGGCTGTTAAAACTTTGTCCAGAATCTGTAATCCTTCGGTAAATGTTTTGCATTTTATCAACACATCATCCATATAGACCAAGATGTTATCAAGTAGAGGTAGTAATGCCGTCATTATAGCGCGCTGAAACACAGCTGGTGCATTCATGAGCCCAAATGGCATTCTTACATATTCATATAGGCCATCAGGTGTAATGAAGGCTGTTTTTGGTACAGATTCTTCATTAATTGGTATTTGATAAAAACCCTGTGCCATATCTAGACAGATGAAATAGGTAGCGTCCGATAGTCGGTCGATCTGATCAGAAATGATTGGAAGCGGGAACTTGATAGGGACAGTATTTTTGTTCAACTCACGGTAGTCAGTGCACATTCGGTCTTCCCCATTTTTCTTCTTAACAAGTATCACAGGGCTGGCATAGTTTGATGTACTTTCTCAGATGATTCCGCTAACGATTAATTCATGAATAATGTCCTTCAACTTTTTTCGTTCCGCTGGAGCCATCCGATAAGGTCTCCTAGATACTATTTTAGTCGGATCCTTTAACTGAATTTCCAAACTTCCTGTATTTACTTGCTTTTTCGGAATACCAGCTGCAAATGTCTCGTTATATTTAGTAATACCTTTTTCAATTCGCATATTTCATCCGCATTGGTCAAATCAGTGTCCAAATTGCTGAAGGGATCTTCGTCAACATTCAAAATAGCTGACTGTCTCATTACGGTAGCACCCATTTCTGTAATGAGTACGCTCAAACCTGTACCCTTCACTATTTCGGCCCCTATCAAGAGACCACAAGGCGTTTCGTGGTCTTCTACAATGTGAAAGGCAATTTCGATAAAAATGCCATTTATGTCACACGTAACATTGATTCTTTGGCAGGATAGAATTGGAATACTTTCACTACCAATTCCTTTCAGCATTAAGGCACAGTCTTCACGCTTTCCAGGGATAGATCGACTGATATAACGTCTTATTAAGGAGCGTGCTGCGCCACTATCATAGAAAGCTGTAAATTTGCGACTATTGATATTAACAGTCATTGGAGTTAATATTTCTTCTTGTTCTCTTACCAAATTAACCTTCTCAGCTTCATCTCTCATTTTCTTGAAGCAGGTCGATTCAGTGTGACCAATTTTATCACAGTAATTACACTTGGGCTTAGGGCGTTCTGTACGGTTCGAAGGATCGTTTGTACTAGTTGTACTCAGCAATGGCTTGGGACCACTCATCTTCTCGTTAACTTTGTCGCAATGTGCTTGTATATGTCCAGGTTTTCCACATTTAAAACAATGCGTATTTTCTTCTCTGTTGTTCCTCAATTTCGGTCGTTTCGCAGGTGGTTCACTCTGTCGAGGTTCACGCTGTTTAATTGTAGCTGCCACTGAAATTAATTCAGGGACTGAAGAACATTTGCTAGATAAAATACGCAGTCGAAGAAACTCATTATCTACGCATCCAATTACGGCTTCCACAGCGTCCTTATCTTTGTCGCCATTGACGACTCGTTTCCAGATGTTCCAAGCTCTGGTAATGGATTCAGCTGGGTGTGCCATATCATATTTAAAGCTTCGCAACTTCACTATATCGTTCGAATATCGTGCTTCGGGTTCAAAGGTTTGAATTATAGCTTCTCGCATGTCTGACCATACTGGCGACTTTACTAACCACGTATCTCCAAGGGTTTTGGCGCGACCCTGCAGTAAACCAGCAATTTTTGTACATACTTCATAATCGGTCATTTTCCAGTGATTCTTTGCCCTGTCCACGTGCTCGCACCAGTCTCTTACTGGTACTTCACCATCAGGATCAAATGAAGCAATATAAATGTCGCTGAGTCTTGGCCGGTTTGTTGGAGCTACAGTTTGGTTTAATAGTCCTGCCAAAAACTCACGATTAGCTTCCATACTTGCTTGCTGCTGTCGCGTAAGACTTTCAATTATACCGGCCAATTTAGACAAGGCCTGGTTGGCGCCAAAGGTATTGCTACCTTCCATGGAGGCAGATGGAGCTGATGAAGCCCCAAGGTCCATCCCGCTTCTGATATCGGATGGAACCGATACTCGCTGCAGAATAGGTGAAGGCGGTCGGTAATCCTCAGGATCGACGGGGCGAGGGTGTTCTTCGGACATGTTATTTAGAAAAACTTCAATAATAGAATTTAGGAAACTGGTTTATTATTATTAAATTATGATCTGAGTAATTAACGAATTTACTTAATTAACAAATTATTTAATTAACAAATTACTTAAATAACAAATTACTTAATTAACACTTTTATTAACAATCACGATTATGACTCAGGTGTGATCCGTATCACAATTGAGAGGTGTTGACTTCACGACTGCCTGAGCAAAAGTGTCCCCAGCCGACTAGCGCGCCGGTTTATAACAGTCCGTCCCCACCTCGCCTGACTCATAGAGTGGTGCGATGACGTCACATAGCGCACGTGCTTGTTTGCGCAAATATCTTTCTTATTCAGCGCCGACAAGTATGCAAAAATAAAAATAATATAAAATAAAATTGGAGCAGTTCAATCCCAAGCCTTTTTGTCCTCAATATAATCTTTAACGGTATAAAAAGCTTTCTGACACAACTTGCATTTAATGAATGATTTGAATTTATTAAGGCTCAGATCTTGAACGTGGCTTGGAAGTTTATTATAAAAGCGTATACATTGACACCTGAATGACCCACCTATTTTCTTGAGCCTTGTTGGAGGTACAACAAATTTGTGTTTGTTCCTAGTATTTATAGTGGATATCACTGTATTTTTTAAACAATTTAATGTTTTTATGGGCATATAAAAGATTTTCAAAAATGTACTGAGAAGGCAAAGTCAGTATATTAATCTCCTTAAATTTCTCTCTGAGAGATTGTCTCGGACTTAATTTATAAATGCATCGAACAGCTCTTTTCTGCAAAACAAAGATAGTCTGAATGTCGGCTGCATTTCCCCACAATAGAATACCGTACGACATTATACTATGAAAATAGCTAAAGAGAGTAGAGTAGTAGTAGAGTTTACTTTGCCAAAACGGGTCTAGGGTTGAGAGAGAGACATAAATCCGCAGGGCGGCATGTGGCGAGCTGATGGGTAGTAGCGACCCCACGGACCCTATCTCTCGGGAGAAACCTTGTATCTCACCTCTGGCTTACTTTTACTGGGCAGCTGGTGTGATCAATGACGAGAAACAGAGTTCTCACCTCTCTCTAGCCTTTGAGTAGAGATTCGCAAGAGCAAACGTAATCGAAAGAAGTAAGTATTCCAGTAAGATGCTGGTAGGGATCTTGACTGCTTGATGCATCTCCACTCTTCAAGCACCTTAAGAAGTATCATGTCGCTACGTCACTGTGTCTAGCGACTGTTTTTGATGGTCCATTATTGACTGTGCAAGTCACTCCCTGCTATTTTATCCGTGTATTACATATCAATGATCAGGCAGGGGACATATTCCTTCAGTTCTAGGTAACCAATAACCAATTCACTAGCCACCAACCCAAACCAATACATTTTGATTCCATGTTCTGTAATAGTCCTTCACCAACCGGGAGTTGTCCTTAGGTGTACTTGCAGAGCAAACAGGGATAATCGTCGGTTGGTGCCATAATACTTAAAATTGTCCAATGGGCCTCTGCGAGTTGACTTCGGCCCCTTGTAGGCCTTCCAAAGGTCTGGGACCTCAGTGTCCCGAGATATGTCAAAGACTATCAAAATAATAATACTATTTATTTCAGGCGACATAGGCCCATAGAAAAATACCTTAACCTAAACATACATATTTTTATGATCAAAAACTAAAAAATGGTCTATGTAGGTACCTACATACGAGTACTTGGTTAATAACCGGATATACGAATATTTTTACCCCTACATGCGATAACTGTATTAATTTTCCCCAATTTGGGCACCATGAACGTTATCGGCTAGGATTTGTCATTGGAGAATATACAGAAGTGTTTAGAAACAATTAATATAAAGAGATGTGTGTTTTTTGTTTTAATTGTTACTAACATCTTCCTGATTTTGACCCTTTTTGATCCTCATTTTTCTATAGAAATTGTTGAAACCTCATTTTTCTTCTCGATATTTTCTATCGCTGTTACTGTCTTTTCTAAATTCATTGCTTGCGGAAACTAGGTCAAATAATATAAGGTGAATAAGGCAGCATAGTTTAGATCAGTGATGTGCCAGATATCCGTATCTGTATCCGCGGATACCCGAGGGAGAACATGATTTGTGTCCGTATCCGTTACTTTTTGGAGGATATATATATACATATATATATATATATATATATATATATATATATATATATGAAATTTTATATACGTATATGAAATTTTAAAGATAGTAGCAATGAAATACTGTTAGTTCAATCCAAATTAGTTATAGTCCTTAAAATTATTTGGCACACTTATAGCGTAAGAATTATATATTTAAATATTTATTATAATCAGTTACCAGTAAATTAAGTTTGAAGGTAGTAAGTAATTAAATTATCTTTTTTAGTGAGATAAACCTCAAATCTTTACACGTCGTCTATGCTATCCTGTGTTACACTAAACTGTAAACAAAAACACGCAGTGTAAGTCGAAACTGCCAGAGTGCCAGCTGCCAGTGTTTTACTAAAGCCAAACGTCAAATATCGCTTCAAGGTCACGCGCACTGACATGTGACTAACTATAAGTAAGAAAGTTGAGATCCGTAGCCTTATCCGTATTCGCGGATCTAGACTCTTAAGTTCCGTATCCGTATCCGTATCCGCGGATAATATTTTTAACGATCCGGCACATCACTATAGATGCAAGTCGGCCAAAGTAGATTAAAAACCATACAAATTCAAATTATTTTGTAATGCCTCCTGTCCTTTATGAAAGGACTTAATCGTGGACTTAAGGAAGTTCTATCATAATACTCATACTTTTTAGGGTTCCGTTCGTCCGAATGATAAAACGAAACCCTAGGATCACTCGTGTGTCGGTCTATCTGACCGTAGTCACAGCCAATTTGATCCGAATCTACTGGACCGTTTATAAATCTCGGTCTTATTGCAGATGTCTCTAGATGAAGCATAGAGAAAATTTAACTTTGCGAACAGGAAAGACAAGGCCACAGAATAAATAATAGACCAGGCATAGATTGTACTTTGTGCGCGGAAATGATCTCATCTACGTCACGTTTGCTGTTTGTATTGCGCCATTTATTAACATGCAATATGCATGCAGAGGACAAACATATAACAATAAGCGTCTGTGCCGTATCCCCGTCCCATCACCTCTAGACGCTTTTTCTGTGAACACACGAATGTCATCATTCCCCTGCCCTTGTCCCAATTTATTTGGGTTCGGCGCAACATGTCTTTTTCTTCCATACTTCTCTATTAGTCGTCATCTCGGTAGTCACTCCCTTTCTGGCCATATCATCTTTCACACAGTCCATCCATCGTTTCTTTGGTCTTCCCCTACTCGTATAGCCATCCAAATTCATACTCAAAACTTTTCTGGCGACATTTTCCTCATTCCTCCTCATCACATGCCCATACCATGACAACCGATTTCCACACAACTTTTCAGTTACCGGTGTCACTTTGTGACACTCATCAGAGACTTCCTCATTTCTTATTTTATCCATTCACGTAACACCACACTTCCCTCTTAGCATTCTTAGATCAGCTGCATGCAATTACCTACACTTTCATTCGCTCTTTGAACACACGAATGTCTTTAGAAAAATTTCGCCTAGTAGATAATATAATACCAGCTCACAGCCTCATTGCCTTGTCTGTATAAGAAGTGGCCTTTGCCTTTTCAAGAGACAACCACCTCCTTTTCACCTTCTTTTTAGGGTTCCGTACATCTAAAGGAAAAACGGAACCCTTATAGGATCACTCGTGTGTCTGTCTGTCTGTCACAGCCAATTTGCTCCTAATCTAATGGACTGATTAAGATAAAATTTGGTACACGTATGTATTTTTGTGACCCAAATACGGACGTGTAACGTAAATAAATGAATTTTGAATATGGGGGCCAATTTTGGGGGCAAATAAGAAAATAAACAAAAATATTGCAAATTGTACCATATGATATATCAAATGAAAGGTCTTACTGTAAGGGTCTCAAGTAAATTTTTTTATAATTTTAAAATAAATCATTTTAAAGTTATTTAAGAAAATGACGAAAATTGACCATTCACCCTTATCTCCGAAAGTACTGAGCATAAAATTTTGAAAAAATTACGAAAAATAGTTCAATACCTATATAGATTACAGGAAAACTTATAAGAAGTCTATGGTCTTAAAACAACATGGTAAATCTCTCAATATTGTGCATAAAAAACTTACATTTGCAGTTGGAATATATGGGAGAACATGTTTTGTCAACTACAATGTTAAGTTTGTTCTTGAGATTCACAACAACTACGGAACCCTTTATTGTGTGTAGTCCGACACGCACTTGGCCAATTATTTTTTTTTTTAGATAGGCATGAGCGTCATTACGCTTACTCAATACGATCTGGTGATTGGATAGAGAGAGAGTCCAGGTTTCCTCACGATGTTTGACCTTCACCGATGTTAGTAATGTCACAGATTAATACAGATGGGACACTCCGCACAATCATTTAAATAAAAAGCGACTCTTGCTATGGCACAGTAAAGTGCAATTCAGGTCGCACAACGCTTATTACCTACAGCAGTGCTATTCTGTACAAATCTCACCGTGAAAACTTAGGTGAGGTGAGCGTGGAGTGAGCTATCAATAGTGTTAATCCCTAGCATCAAGTGAAATGACAGCACACTTCAAGCTCACTTCACCTAAGTTTTCACGGTGAGATTTTTATAGAATAGCACAACAGTTGTAGTCACCTACAAGTTGCCTCTCTTTCTAACCTCCTAAAGTCCTACATAATTGGCCCAGTAAGATAGGCCCACCGCGTACGTGTAGCTTCATACCTAAACTGGAGTGTCCCATCTGTATTGAACTGTGGTAATGTCCAAGACAAACTCGGAAAGTACCTACATAATATGAATTGAAAAAGTCACATTGGTATTTTCCCGGATTTTAACCGACAAACACACCTAGCCTAGTTTATAAATTGTGTAAATACAAAAGAAGTACGGCCTACAGAAATGCTATCAGATTCCTCTAAGCTGTTGTGGCTACAAAATTAGAAAATCGACGAGCGATAACGTCGCAACTTTCCGTCGCAATAGTCATTCATTTTGTTTTCTATTTCGCCTAGTATTTTGTACAAACGCCAGCAGCTCAAGCTACCCGAAACTGTCAAATTTTCCCAATCAACCTTGAACCTAATGCTTTAGCAATAAAGTTGAAAATCTATTAAAGTTTGACAGATTGTAGTAGTTTGATGTGCTGGCGTCTGTACAATACATAAGTCGCAGCGGGGAGCAAATCTCGTTATTTTTAGGCATTTTGTTGTTGACGTTGAAAATATTTAATTTCGTGGTCTTTGTTTGATGTTTTTGGTACTAGGATGTATTGACATATTTTGGGACGAATGACATAATATTGTTTTTCGGAGTAAAAACTTCTTTAGGCGTGTTGAGCAATTTTTGGTAGAGGAAAATGTTATGGGTTTGCGTCACCGGCGTCACTGACATGCTAATGTGACGTGTTGTGTTGTCAAATTTTCACTTCTGTCGGCAGTCTCCATGACTGACTATGATTTTTTTAGGGTTCCGTACCTAAAAATGAAAAAGGAACCCTTATAGGATCACTTTGTTGTCCGTCTGTCTGGTCTGGGTCTCGGTCTGTATGTCTTTAGAGGTATCAAGTTGAAATTTATATCAAATCCTAGGGTTTATGGTTTCTTTTAGCTGTGAAAATATCAAACTTGTAAGTCAACGCGATCAAAAGATATGACCGTTTATGTCGCTTACTTTGTGATTTCACAAGGGAATCAAAACCTATAGGGTACTTCCCGTTGACGTAGCATCATGAAATAAGGCAAGAAGCAAGGTCTCACAGCACAAGTAACGGAAAAGTCCGAAAGTTGTCAATTTGTAGTTTTATGATTACAAACTTAATTTTGCAGTTGGAGAATTGACCATGACGTATATCGATGTATATAAATTCATCCCAACTACCGAACCCTTCATTGTGGGTGGTCCGTCACGCACTTGGCCGGTTTTTTTTTTCAAGGTCTTTGTAGCATTATTACACACACCCACGCCAAAATTAAATCACCGCTTCCTGAGCCCGTCTGTGAAACTACAGCCTCTTACCGGCTAAATCAAAAGACTTCAGAATACTTTTTCAATATATGTTTGTTTACGCTCGACTAGATACCGCGCTATCTAAATAGCAATAATAATAGCTCCGTGAATGCGGCAACTCATTATTGTAGTGTGTGTAAGACATCGTCACTTGACATTTGTCAGTTGACATTGACAACTAGTGTGCGTGAACAATTGTGTTACCAGTTTCTTAACTGTTACCCGAGTTAATGAGAAAAATATTTTATGCTATGGTCTATTAGTTAAGTTATAAATGCAGCTCAGAAAATACTTATAAATTAACAATAAATTAAAAGCGAATATATAAATATATTTGTGAACAGGTTAGGCGTAGGTAGAAGGTATGTATATCAATGCCTAGGCCTCATATTAGTATATTTTCATTTACATGTAATATTTGCAAATTATTATTAAAAATCATATTTTTAGGAATCAGAAGTAGAAGTTATTAAAATAAAACACACAGCTCACAAACTTTGACCTTTACTTTTTTTAAATACCTAACGTTCTTAACAAGATAAATTCAACTTAATAATTAGAGGAACAAAATCTATCCACAACATAAAAACAATAAATCACTTGATTACACGACTCACGCTACCGATGTGTACACTTCGAAGGCTGGGACGAGAAAAGGGGCGGCACCTTTTTTTTTATGTATGGCATCTCGTAGTTGACCTAGAGAGGTCGTGACTACTTAACCGGACTATCCTGTGGCTGCCTTAAGATGACTCAAAGCCAGGGGCATAAAACTTACAGACTAAGCGACTACACGCTAAGGGCTCCTGTGGGGAACGGGCCTCGGCTTAGGGCGTCGCTGGGGGGAGAACAGCAAGATGGGACAGGCTGGATCAGATTAGAATTATTATTGTCAGAGGAGTTTAAAGCTACTGGCTCAGCTACGCCACCAGCTGGCACATCATACCCGAGCAAGGGACGGGGGAGAGGACGATTATTACGGGGTCGTCGCGAGGGACCTCGGCGGCGAGGTCGGAATGTCGATTTGTGTTTGTTCCTACGGTCCCTACTGCTCTCCTAGAGAAGAGTTATGGGGTCGTCGGGATCTGAGAGGACAAGCCTAGGGCGGCGTACCTTACTAATACGAGAGGGGACATCGCTAGCCGCCTCGACAACCAGAGGGTTGCGATGGTTGGTGGCTGAGTCGAGGAAACGCTTGGAATTGCGTTTCAAGAACTGGGAGATGGTGGGAATATCGAGATCTACGTGGAGGATTTCGTTCCGAACGAACCAAGGGGCTCCCGTTGCTTTTCGGAGGAAACGGTTTTGGAGGGCCTGCATCCTATGAATGAGGTGAGGTTTTGCGTGCGCAAACACTGAACCCGTATAATAATAATAATAATATCCTAGGACATTGTTCACACACGGTCATCTGATCCCAAACTAAGCAGAGCTTGTACTATGGAAACCAGATAACTGATATACTACATACACTACTTTTTTTTTTTTGTAAATACATACTTATATAGATAATTACACCCAGACTCAGGACAAACAGACATGTTCATGCACACAAATGTTTGTCCTGGATGGGAATCGAACCCACGACCAGCGGCATGGCAGGTGGTATCTTAACCAACCACGCCATCTGGCCTGTCAAGTATAGGTCATGATGGGGCGAAAGCACGCTGTATAAATGCGCAATTTGCACCTAAGTGACAATTTGCTACGTGCATTCAGAACGGAGTGGAGTCTACCGAGAGCGAAAGCGGCGCGCGAACGCACCTGCTTTATGTGCTCAGCGAAGGAGAGGTATTTGGCTTGCGTCTCCCAAGGGATCGGCTTGCCGAACATGGTGATCGGTCGGGAGGGGCGGCACCGGCTCGTCGCTCCTTTTTATACGGAGTAGCGGGGGGTGTACGGGGGAACTGCTTATGATATAGAATACAAGGTGTTACCAAAATAGTGCTTTCTATTTCTATTCTACCCACCAATAGTGTATTTACTCATTATTTAGTAACTTTATAACTTTTTTGGAGCGGTAGTGGCCGATATTTATTTTTGTTTGCTTTCCTATATTAAATCAATCAGCTGATTGCGAATTTGGTATGAGAAGACAATTTTTTGTATTTATTTGTCTAGCCATATTCCTTGAGGAGCTCGTGGCTAAGTAATAGTAGCCGCATCCATCAGGTTAAGCTACGCTTGCGGGAGTTGGTCCGTAGATAGTTGACCATCTTTACATACCGAGACTCCTCCGTGCCTCGGAAAGCACGTTAAGCCGTTGGTCTCGGCTGTCATTCGTGGATCTTTGACAGTCATTACGGGTCATCAGAAGCCCGATAGTGTGATAACCAGTCTTACCAAGGGGTATCATATTACCCAGTAACTGGGTTATGGAGGTCAGATAGCCAGTCGCTCCATGTAAAATACTGGTATTCAGCTACATCCGGTTAGACTGGAAGCCAACCCCAACATAGTTGGGAAAAGGCTAGGCAGACTGATTATTTCTTGGGGAAAGTTGTTCAGTTTTATGGGTAGAATCACTCCATGAAATAATGTCACTAACATTTTTACACCTTATCTGTATAGATTACAAAGATAAACACTAAGGGCGGTGACTTTAAAATAATTGTTTAGATTTTTAATCAGTTCTTTCGTTAGGGAATTTGACATAAACCAACTGTTTAAATCCCTAACCGGTGGTTTGAATGTTGGTGAACACAGGCCTCAATAAATTATAGAACTAGGTTAAGTATTTAATAACTAGGTTAGATAAATGAAATAGGATAAATAATAAAATACAAAAACAATAAATTCACAATATAAAAATCTCAACCACGGGGAACTTGATTCTTGTATACGTGGCAACACTGAATGGCGTTTAGGGTTTGTGTTATTTTATGTTGAAATTTCGAAATTATACGATACTTACTGATGGTATGTGATCCCAGTGTCTTTCTTCTTTCTTGTAGTATTATTTTTACACAGTTTCACTATGCAAACTGGCATTTTACTTCGAATTATGCCCAAAATTTAATAAAACATTTGGCGCGTACACGTCATACACAGCTTGCAGTGTGACTGACTCGGGTACACCGACATCGGCGTAGTATGTATTTATTGCCGCATTTGACAAGTAGGTACGCCGGCGGTATTTAGTCGAGCGCAGCATGACCAATCTAAGCGTTGTATAATACACGTGCGTAAGATGATTTCCAACTCGTGTCGACTTATACACTCACTCACTTTGCTCGCTTGTGAATAAAAATACCACTCGTCGAAATCCCCTACTTACCGCACTTGTAGCATAAATAACTATTTCTTACAATTTGAGAGCGAACGCAATATCTTTTTAGATGTTCATGTCATATTCGATCGCCATGGGGTGCTTTTGACATAATTCTCTCATGTCCCATTACTCAGCCCCTTCATATTATCCTTGAGGCGTTATGTGTGACACGACGTATGAAAAGGGTTGACATATTCATAGCCGATAGCTATGAATGTGTCAACCCTTCCGAACGTCAAAAATTTAAGTCTGTACAGAAAACCAATCCTAACTATTCATACTAACATTATAAATTCGAAAGTAACTCTCTGTCTGTCTGTCTCTTCACGCCTAAACTATGGAAACAGATTTCAATAAAATTTGGCAAGGCGATAATATATGGCGAGGAGAAGGACTTAGGCTACTTTTTGTCTCAAAAATAATTCTACGGGGATAATCAATAATAATCATAGGATTTCAGGGATAATAGTCATATAAGTAGGGGATGAAAGTTTGTATGGGAATCCAAGCATTTCATTAGTTAGGCATATGATAATTCAAATTTATGCTCAAATTTATTTTTTAAATAAAGAATTATGTGGTTCAGCGTTTTTGAAAAATCATCCCTTAAAGGGGGTAAAATAGGGCCAATTTCCACGCACTATTTATACATATAGCATTTATAAAAAGAAAAGTCCGCTTTCTATAAGCACTAAATGGTGTACGCTGCCATAACGCCTGTCGAAACGTTATTTAAAAGTCTTGTTCAATATCTCCGTTCCTATAAGAGCAATCATTATGAAATTTTGCATAGCGCGCGCTGTATTTGGGAACTATTATTGTGTGTAAATTTCGTTGCTTTAATATAAACTGTTTTCAAGAACAGTTATGGGTACGCTAGCTTGATCGTTATGCCAGCGTACACAGTAAAAATGGTATTTATTTCATAAACTACACAGGCACTATTTTCTTTTTACTTTTGCACTAGTTAAGCACTATTTACGCTCTATTTATTGGGTATAATAAAAACTGTGAATTACGTCATGTGTACGCTAACATAACGGATACTGCACAGTTTCATCGGACGGCCCTATGTTCTCCACATGCCACCGATATCTGCGTCGATCGTCAGTTCTCCGCAGAGGCTTGCACGTGAAACATGTCTTCGGGAATAACGGAAGATGATGAAGACGCACTTGCATTTTTGAGTTTGATAATGTGCTTAGAGAAAAAAGAAACCCGCCAAGTGCGTGTCGAACTACGCACAATGGAGGGTTCTGTAGTTGAAAAGAATTTATCCCAAAAAGAAACTTAGCATTGTAGATGAAAAACGTGATCTCTCATACATTGATATACGTCATAGTCAATTCTCCCACTGCAAATTTAGGTTTGTAAACCCAATTTTTTTAGCTTATAAAATTACAAATTAACGATTTTCGGACGTTTTCCTTTACTTGTGCTGTGATACCTTGCTTCTTCACAGACTCTAGGTATACTCTCTGATAGCGCCTCGGTTCTCCAATTCTTAGGGAAAAAATATTTTACCTTGACGCTAACAGTAGAATTTCACAATGCATTGGAACGTGTTGCGGTATCTAACCGCAACACATAGCAAAGGATAAAAGGGCACAGTGGATTACTAGGTAACGACGCAGCTGATGAACTAGCAAGGAGAGCATCCATCACGTCAGTCTGTAGTTTCAAACCTATCGTGCCCATCCCCTTCAATCAACTTCGTAGATGGCTACAGGAGTTTTACAGGTGTTCACTCCTATGAATGTATGAAGTTCTCTACGATAATATCACCACAGGCCCTCAGTCAAATTATTTCTAAAACAAGATAATTAATTATCATAACCACTGTCTCTCTCCCTGTTGGCATTTGGATCAATAGATTCAACCAGTCTGTTGTAGGTGTCATTTTTTGGGTTCCGTACCAAAATGGTAAGAAGTATGTAGTAATGGTAAGAAGTATGTAAGTAGTCAGTATGTTTGTCTGTAAAAAACTGTAAAACTTCAATTTTGGAATAGTTTTAGATGACGTTTGCCCAACTAATTTGCAAATAAGAAATAAATAAAAATGTATATATTGTTTCTGCAACAGGGACTGAAAGGGTGTCTTCAAAATTCGAAGTGGGGCTACTACGGCCTGTGGGGTATCATATGAAAGAGGGCTGTTTGCACATTCTCAAACAATTTTTTTAGGCCGCATTGTTTTCAACTTTTGATGAAAATATTAAAAAAAATATACCGCTATCCCCTTATCTCCGAAGTTTGCATAGAAAAATCTGAAATTATTCTGTGTGATAGAAGTTTACAGGAATAATAAAACGATGTCTCTAAATAGCACACTTTTTATACAGTATGTTAGTTTAAACGAGGGACGTATTCAAACCATAGCTCGTGTGTTCACTTCTTGCGCGCTCAAAGTTCATGAATAATGTATTTTATTGGACATTTACGTCACAAATTAAGGTTACAGATTTTTTACATATTTGGGACGAGAATCGACTACTCAGTACTACCCGTCAATAAGTCCCTGGTTTAACCTAACATACTGTATATGATGGTACGGAACCCTCGGTGCGCGAGTCCGACTCGCTCTAGACCGGTTTTTACAGTGTTAATCACTAATTAAAAAAAAAAATTGGTTTTATTTGAGAACCCCAGAGGTGAAGGCCTCCTCCAGAGAATGCCGGCTTCCTCTGTCTTTCGCTACGTCCACCCAGCGTGATCCGAATAGGCGATGATGGTAACAAATGTGGCAAAATTAACGCATTTTTTGAGCGATTACCAACTAAAATTAACATTATATATGTAACTTGGTAAGGGATGTCCTCCAAGACAGATCCTATGTTATGGTCAGTACCTTAGAAGAAATGTAAATCTCTAGAACAAAAGAAAATTCTTACTTTACTATTGTCGATTTTATGAAGAAAAACAAAACACAGTCTGGTAATCAAACCGGCCAACACCAAACGGGTTTCTACAGTTTACTTTGGTCAAACAATGAAAAAGATTTGGGGAATATTTTGTTACAACAGTATTTATTCATCCAAGCTTTGTACAAAAAGTCAACTTCTACTTAGGATTGTTCAAAAATTACAAGTTATACTAAGTCTCGATCAAATAGAAACGTCGATAACAAATCCTTCTGTTTCTAAAGGTTAACACAAAGATCAGATCAATTTTCTGTGATGACGTCAGTAAATATATGCAAAGTCACGATTTTATCTTTGAACTAGCCCTTTCTACCCGCGACTTCGCCCGCATCAAATTTCTTGCTTCTGCGACCCACCCCGACGCAAAGCATTGTCTGCTCGCGCTATTACTTAGCGTCCTTTCTGACTATTTTTAACCGACTTCCAAAAGGAGGAGGTTCTCAATTCGTCTGTATTTTTTTTTTGTATTTTGTTTTTGTATGTTTGTTACGCGATTACTCAAAGACGGATGGACCGATTTGGAAAATTATTTTTTTGTTTGAATCACAAATGAGTACACGGTTCATTAGTTTTCTTTCAGTGAGCTCGTGAGGTACCCAAATGTCGAGCTTTTTGTGTACCCAGTTTTTTTCAAATGCGCCAAAACTGTTTTGTGGTCAATTTCCAGTTCTTCAGCTACGTCGTAACTACTGATATCCTCACATATCTTTAGCCACTCAGCAAAAATTAAGAGAGTTTGGCTGGGAGGTGTTAATGCATCCGCCGTATAGTCCTGACCTTGCACCTTCAGATTTCCACCTGTTTCGGTCTCTTCAGAATTCTTTAGGCATTATGGGGTGGTTTTGGGATCTACCTCCTAGTGGTCCACCCCGGGCAACGGCACCACAGGCTTGCCTGTGGTACGGCTGAACGATCCCACTTAGCGGTGGTAGGCTCCGCAAGGGGCCGCCTGGCTCGCGACCACCATCCCACCGGAGTCTGGCGCCAAGCAGCTTGCTGTGTTCCGTCGGTGTGTGGGAGTGCCAGTGCCCTTGGGGGAGAAGGAGATTGTCAGTTGCGCTGTTTGGCACCGGTTGTGGTCTCTGAGTCAGCTAGCCGGATAACTCATTTTGGAGGGTAGCGGGATCCGAAGCACGGTGCCAGCCGTTGGCCGACCGCAGTCAGTAGGGGGCCCAAGTAGCACGCCAGCCACGTGCCAAAGGCTGCCCCGCCAACTCGCGAAAAATCCCGGTATGCTCCACCGTGCCAGCCGGCGACTGGATGGGAGGACCCGGTGGCCATATCCGGGGGGGTTCGGGCGTCCCCGCAGTCTCCAGATGAGTTCCCCGTAGGTTTGGTTGGCTCTAGTGTTCCACTTGGATCACTGAGCGGCGCCTCGACAAGTCGACTTTTTCCCCCAACAACTCCACTCAATATGACACACAAAGCGAAGAAAAATAGGGTAAAACAACGGCTGCACTTCCTCCCACTAAAAGTGCACCTCACTTATATCAGGGGGTTGCACTCCAATCTCGATTCGGTCCATCACCACCTTGAGACCGAGAAGCCGCACCTGTTTTTCCTAACGGAGACGAAGATAACAACCCCGTCGGACGTGGCGTACCTCAACTACCCGGGGTACTCTCTTGAACACAAGTTCAAGAAGCAAGCTGGGGTCTGTGTGTACGTCCGCGATGACATTTGTTGTCGTCGTCTCCGTTGCTTTGAGAAATCGGGTTTCTCTGCCATATGGCTACTTGTGGATACTGGCGTGGAGAAATCTCTCTACATCGGCATCTACCGATCGCATAGCGGTGACCAGGAGACAACAGCGCTCTTTAATTTCCTCGTGGAGTCGACTGACGTAGCCCAGCAACGGTACCCAACGGCGAAGCTCATTTTTCTGGGGGACTTCAACGCCCATCATAAAGAATGGTTGTTCCCATACCAGAAAACTGACCATGCTGGGTTGGAGGCGCGCAATTTTGCTTTAACGCTAGATCTAACCCAGATGGTGAATGTGGCAACGCGGGTACCGGATGTTGACGGCCATACACCCAATTGCTTGGACCTTCTGCTGGCATCTGATCCGGACAGTCATTCAGTATCGGTCTCAGCCCCGCTGGGAACGTCTGACCACTGTCTGGTGAAATCCATATCAACCTGCTCTCCTCCAGATGAGAGCCCTAGAGGCACGAGGCGAGTATGGCGATACGGGTCAGCAGACTGGGATGAGATGCGGCACTTTTTTGCGTCTTATCCATGGCGGCAAGTGTGCTTTTCCTCGGGTGACCCCTCGCGCTGTGCTGACGCGGTTGCGGACGTGATTCGGCAGGGGAACATCCCGCTCGGTCACAAATCCCGGCCTTGGTATAATGCAGAATGTGCCCACGCTGAGGCCCGAAAAGAGACTGCCTACCAAGCCTGGGTCAAGGCCCGCGACCGCAAAGTTAGAGCGCGCAGGGTTCGCGCGAAGAAGAGAGCCTTTAATTCTGCCGCCAAATTCTGCAAGCGGGTTTTGCATAGGGCACGTTTTGACCATGTCGGACATATCGGGGCCAGGCTGGCTTCGCACCCTCCGGGTAGTAAACAGTTCTGGTCCCTGTCTAAAGCGGTTGAAACGAATTTCTGTCGTCCCACTTTACCTCCTATGATGAAACCTGATGGGTCGCTGGCTCACTCTGCAACTGAGAAGGCAAATTTATTTGCATCTCTCTTCGCAAGCAATTCACGTCTGGACGCTGGCTCAAAGCAACCACCTACTGTACCTCATTGTGACTCCTCGATGCCGGAGATCGCAGTACACATTAAAGAGGTCCGAAGAGTATTGTGCAGTCTAGACGTGAACAAGGCCAGCGGGCCTGACGGCATTCCAGCGAGAGTGTTGAGGCAGTGTGCGCCTGAACTGTCTCCTGTATTGACACGTTTGTTCCGCCTCTCTCTTGAAAAAAGAACGGTGCCGAAATCCTGGAAGCTTGCAAATGTACAACCAGTGCCCAAAAAAGGCGACCGTGCAGACCCTGCCCATTACCGTCCGATCGCCATTACCTCCATTCTGTGCAAAGTTTTGGAAAGGGTACTGAACAATAAGTTGCTGAACTACCTTGAAGACAATGATCTCCTCAGTGACCGTCAATATGGCTTTCGCCGGGGACGGTCAACTGGCGATCTTCTTGTGTATGTCACGCACTGCTTTGGCGAAGCCATCGAGAAACACGGCGAAGCACTGGCTGTATCGCTTGACATCTCGAAGGCCTTTGACAGGGTCTGGCACGCTGCTCTGCTCAGCAAGCTTCCTGCTTATGGCATCCCAGCTGATTTTTGTAGCTGGATATCAGATTTCCTTAGTGAACGGTCGATTAGAGTAGTTGTTGATGGCTGCTCTTCTGACCTTATGGCTATTGATGCCGGAGTTCCTCAGGGGTCTGTTCTCTCTGCAACTCTTTTCCTGCTGCACATCAATGACCTGCTTCGGCCTGGTATTGTTGGGTACGCAGATGACAGTACAGTTTCAGAGAGATACTTGTCCAGCGCAAAAACCAGCGGGGCTGAAGTTCGTTCCTTGAGAGAGGCCATGGTAGAGCGGACAGATTTGACCTTAAGCTTTGTCTCCCAGTGGGGTGATGATAATCTGGTCTCTTTTAACGCCACCAAAACGCAGGCGTGTCTTTTTACCGCTAAAAAGAGTCGTTTCGCCCAAACTCCTACTTTTCGGGGTACATCTGTTCCTGTAACTGATCGACTTGAGCTCCTAGGCATGGAGTTGACATCTGGTCTCAACTTCGGCGCCACCATCGAGTACAAGGCCCAAACTGCGGCCAAGAAACTGGGCATCCTAAATAGGGTGAAGCGATACTTTACGCCTGGACAGCTTTTAACCCTTTACAAAGCGCAAGTCCGATCCTGCATGGAGTATTGCAGTCATCTTTGGGATGGATCAGCTAAGTACCAACTAGCCGCGCTTGACTCGGTGGAACGCAGAGCTAAGAGGCTCATTGGCGACGTAAAACTGGTGGATGCCAAGCTTCATTGCTTGGCTCATCGCCGCAAGGTTGCCTGCTTGTCGGTCTTCTACAGATTGTACTTCGGAGAGTGTGCCCGAGAACTCCACGACCTCATTCCACCGGCCCCCTTCTACCACCGGACATCTAGACGCACTGCCAGTTACCATCCCTACCTGGTTGCTATTCCACCAATTCGCACTAAGCGCTTCCAAATGTCTTTTATAATGCGCACAGCAAAAGAGTGGAACTCACTACCTGCGTCTGTGTTTCCGAACGTATACAACCCTAATCTCTTCAAAGTGAGAGTGAACAGGCTTCTTCTGGGTAAGCTCACTCCATCGTCGACTTTGTCTCTGTCACCTCTGACCTAGACTAGAGTCAAGAGCAAACCCATCACAAATAAAAAAAAAAAAAAATAGGCAGTGTCAGGTTAACATCACGAGAGGACTGCCAAAACCACTTGTCGCGGTATTTTGACCAGAAGTCCCAAAATTTCTATAGCAATGGGATCATGTCCCTACCTACAAGATGGCAAAAAGTTATCGAACAAAATGGTACCTACATACTTTAGTTAAATGAAAATAAACTATATTAAAAAATGTTTTGAATTTTCTTAAAAAATGCGAAGAAACTTTTTCCCCAACCTATATATAGGGCTTAGGGTCGTAGGGACTATTAGGTTTGTAGGTCTTGTAGGTTCCTTTAACTATCATATCTTTTCATGTACCATCACACCCTTGACAGTATTGCGGCCTTACGTGACGATTGTTAAGGGTGGATGTACAAACATCATAATCGAGAAAAAAATATAAACTGTCCCACATAAATTTTCAATACCTACTTGACCAAAATGTATGGGATGTCTGAATATTTTTTCGCGATTATGATGTTTGTACCATGGAGAAAATTGTTCAGTTTGATGGTCTGTACCACACTCTCAAATACCGCTTTCGATTCCTACGTTGAAAGTAACGGTGTACATATAAATATCACCCGAACAAAGTATGGTTGTCCTCCAACGTGAGAGCTATTGCAGTCATTTATATCCGTCACTAAATCAGTTCGAGGCCGGGTCGGCGATATACTTTAGTTTTTAATTCCTCTTCAACTAAACTCAACTAAATTGTTCTGAATCGTGTCTCGAGTGTGCACTATTCAGGTTTTAATGTAGTTTTCTTTCGAGCAAGGATATGGCTTTATTTTGGCTTTGCTGTTCACTTGTTTTATAATGTTGCTATATTTGAATCTCTTGTACATCGTTACGTGTTTATAGATACAAATGCGCAATCCTTATCTATTGCATACTCCTGTGGTACGAATGAATTATAGACGAAATTCATACTTAATCAGAGCGAGTCATACGTTTAATGTGGTCTGCCGGAGCGCCGACATCTACGTTTTCAATACATTTCAAAATAAAAATGGGCTCTTTGTGATTTCTTTTTTGATCACGTAAACTAATTGATTACGATTTACGCTGTTTTAAACATATTTTTATTCATGATACGAAACAGTATTTTTTTTTTAAGTATTTTTTTTGATTTTCGTTTAAATACTACCTAAAATAAAGAAGAAAAGTTGCGAAAATCAGCCGCCCTAGATAAAAATAGTATCTGTTTTTACACAGATGATAACCGGGTGACACAATATCCAATATTTTCGTTTTATTAGAGCCTTTATCTTTTATATTATTTCAGTAAATGTCAATAGCCTTATTCATTATCTGTGGGTGTGTAATATTATATTGAGATTCTTTTTTATGTGACCGCTTTGGTTTCATATTTTGGTCCAAAATCTTAGTGATTATGTACGTGTAGGTAATGGATGGATAAGAGTGGGTGGAATTGAACTAAATTTCGTGCAAAGAGTGGAACTTACTACCTGCGTCTGTGTTTTCGAACCTAAATCTCTTCAAAATGAGAGTGCACAGGCTTTTTCTGGGTAAGCTCACTCCATCGTCGACTTTGTCTCTGTCACCTAGACTAGAGTCAAGAGCAAATAAAAAATTCGTGCAATTTGAGAAAACTATATTCAGCAGATGATTACTGTAAGCTGATGATAATGATGTATTAATCAAAACTACGGCTATATAATTTGAATATCCTTTTCTTTGGTTTTTTACAAGTTCTGATAGATTTACAAGATTGCCCAAACGAGGTATTTCTTTGGAAATAGTTCAGGTAATTACAATTAAAGAAAGACCATTTAGGAAAGTGAAATATCTAAATGTAATTAATGTGAATCTTAAATATTATATCAGCTAGTATCTAGTACAGCAAAATAACTGGCAAATCAAACTGTAGGTGAACATATCGAGGGTTAACGGGCTATTTGTATTAAGCGACATGTTTGGAACTTACAGTAGAGCATTTCAAAGTTTCATTATTCGGAAAAAAGGCCATTGTAAAAAAGTATCAATATTATTGACGAAAAAGTGGCCTATCGACGGTTAATAATCAATAGTGTCTATCTCCGTTTTTTTACATTTTAATGCAGGTAGATATGATAATACCTCAATATCGGCCAGGATGTCGCTTAATACAAATAGCCTGTGAACACTCGATATGATTATTTGGACAATAATAATGTGAACATATCGAGGGTTCACGGGCTATTTGTATTAGCGACATCCTGGCCGATATTGAGTTAATATCATATCTAAACGTAAAAAACGGACATAGACACTATTGATTATTAACCGTCGATAGGCCACTTTTTCGCAAAAAATATATATACTTTTTTACAATGTTCTTTTGTCCGATTATTGAAACTTTGAAATGCTCTCCTGTAAAGTTCCAACCATGTCGCTTAATACAAATAGCCCGTGAACCCTCGATATGATTATTTGTTAAACAAAATCTCTCTAACATTTTAACTCGGTCAATCCTTGGAGTACATTATTCATCGTGGTCATGACGCACTACAAATTTCGTCGCAAAGCATAGCTGTGTCGCGATGCGGGCCCACATTCCTTTCATGTTCACACTAGAATTGGCCGCCCGCCGGGTCTTCACTCGTTTCTCGAATTCCAGCTTTTGTCACACATAATAATAATAATATTATAAAGGCGAAAGTTTGTGAGTGTGTGTGTTTATATGTTTGTTACTCTTTCACGCAAAAACTACTGAACGGATTTTGATGAAATTTGGCACACAGATAGTTTATAATCTTGATTAACACATTTTTGTCCCTATATTCTTACGGGTTACGGGTGAAGCCGCGGGAAGCTGCTAGTTGTCAATAAATGGGAGTTTCCTGGAAATTCATTTACTCTGGTTGTTTTTTATTTACCGTAGTGTGAAAGAGATATATTTGTATCCTTTTGGGTGATAAACAAAAGCATAAAAACCTGCCAAGTGCGAGTCGGACTCGCACACGAACGGTATTGGGTATTGTACCATCGTACAATATTGAACACTCCATGTTTAAAAAAAAACATGTTTCTTGTATGGCATTAGGATATTTTTTACCTATTAGATAGAGAGTTTTATTTTTATTTAATTTTTTTATGAAAGGAACAGCAGTCAGTTACATTATTAGAGCTTACAACTAATTAATCAATCAATTTTAGTAATAATATAAATCCACAACGCTGTCCACAGGTAGACATAAGAGTTTAAAAGGAAATACAAGTGTAATCGCAATGAGTTTTAAGTTTTAAACTCATAGCGATTACAAATGTAGTAAATAGTTGTATAGTAGTTGCTATATTAAAGTTATTTAGACAAGGATTACGTCATAATATAAAATATGAGCTTAGTAAGTTTGATGATTTTCAGGAAGGGTACACACATGGGTTTTATTTAATAAAGAGGATCGGAAGAGGCTTTTGAATCTACTCATTGTACGTATACAGTTGAAGATGTCAATATTTCCAAAAATTCTATTATATGAGTCAACCGTACGGCGGACAAGTGTGCGTACCTGTCGCCTGTAAAAGGTTCTTGGTATAGCGTAACAAATCCCGTTATTTAGATTAACACACTCAGCGCCATGTGTATCATTAAGGCACACACTGTCTCACACAGAGGAGCTCGTGGCTAAGTAATAACAGCCGCACGGGTAAATCCATCAGGTTAAGCTACGCTTGCCAGGATTGGTCTGTGGATGGGTGACCATCTTTTCATACAGAGACTCCTTCGTGCCTCGGAAAGCACGTTAAGCCGATGGTTCCGGCTGTCATTCGAGGATCTTTGACAGTCGTTACGAGTCGTTAGAAGCCCGAAAGTCTGACAACCAGTCTTACCCAGTAACTGGGTTGCGTAAGTCAGATAGGCAGTCGCTCCATGTAAAATACTGATATTCAGCTGCATCCGGTTAGACTGGAAGCCGAACCCCAACATAGTTAATAATAGTAATAATAATAATATCCTAGGACATTGTTCACACACGGTCATCTGATCCCAAACTAAGCAGAGCTTGTACTATGGAAACCAGATAACTGATATACTACATATACTACTTTTTTTTTTTTTTTGTAAATACATACTTATATAGATAATTACACCCAGACTCAGGACAAACAGACATGTTCATGCACACAAATGTTTGTCCTGGATGGGAATCGAACCCACGACCAGCGGCATGGCAGGTAGTATCTTAACCAACCACGCCAACTGGCCTGTCAAAAGTTGGGAAAAGGCTAGGCCGATTGATTGACTGTCTCAACACTTGTGTATCATATTAGATACACAGCCCTCTAGTTAGTTTCGACTTTGTGTATCGCTCATGCACACGCTTTCAATACATTAGACCATTTTAGAAAGTCGTTTGGAGCTTTTGTTTTACTAAAATGGCCCCTGGTGACTATCCCAGTCACCAGGGGCTTAGCGCTGAGGGTGTTAATACAGTTAAATTTATTTCTGATAATTTTATATAAAATAATGGCTTCAAGGTATTTTCTTCGTAAGTTTAGAGGCAGGAGTCTGTACTTGCTCAGCAACTGAGAGTAAGGTAAGTAGAATTTATGGCATCTATAGTGCATGGCACGTAAAAAATTGTACTGAACATTTTCAACCATTTCAGCATATTTTTTGTAGAAGAGGTTCCCTACTTGTTAGTAGGGAACTGCATAATCTAATTGTAAGCGAAGTTCTTTTGAAGTCCAGGGTAGATCGCATGGTAAAGCCATACAATTGGTAAGCTTTACTTACAATTTTGATTATGTGTAAATCGAGGCCTAGTTTGGAATCGAGCATAACGCTGAGATTGCGAATTGAGTATTACTTTGTGAGAGGCACATGACAAAGAGCATGAATAAACATGGCGAAGTTAATAATGTGCTTGTTTCTGGTGGAAGTAAGGTAATTGCATTTAGGTATGCTTAGCTTTAGTTTGTTCATATGACAGTAGTCTGTTAATCGGTCCAGGTCTTGCTGTAATAGTATGCAGTCGTTAATGGTTTTGATGGATTTGTAGACCTTTGGATCATCTGCATACAATAGGAACTTTGTGTTGTGAAAACAATAACCTATGTCATTAACAAATATGTTAAATAATAACGGTCCAAGGATAGAGCCTTGTGGTACAAAACAGATTGTTTCGAAGTATGTGGAGTTAGAGATTTTGAGACAAATTTGTGTATTATATGTTGTTATAGAATTCCTACAAACAGTAATTTTGACAATTTCATGGACAGACTTGAAAAACTGTTACAGCACTTCTTCAATAAAATGTGTTTAATTTGTGGTGACTTCAATATTAATATACTAAAAGACGACATGAAGCGTAACTCCTTCTTATCGTTATTAACTTGCTACAACTTCAGATATCTGATACAATCTCCTACTTTTAGAAGAAATAAATCTGAATCATGTATAGATAACATTTTGACAAATTTACCTGACAGTTTTATAGGAAGTACAAATGTTGATCACAATGTGTTATCAGACGGACATGCGGGCCTGTTTTGTTCGCTTCGTTTAGAGAAGGTTGAGTTCAAGAAGCAGCCAAATTTTGTACATTTTTTCAGAAGAAAATACAATGATAAGAACAAAAGCGACTATAGGAAAAAACTATTAGGGACTGACTGGAGCACAGGTATCAACACTTTTATTAGTAAATTTAAGGAAATTCATTCTTTAATTTTTAAGAAATATAAATTTAAACTGAATGTTAAAAGAGATAGATGTTCTAAATGGGTAACAAGCGGAATTAGAATAGCCAGTAAAGTAAAACGTTTTCTTAACACTATAGATAAGGCGCGATGTAATAATTCGGTTCTAGATTATCGAAATAGGTACATCAAAATGTTTAGAAAAGTGGTTAATTCTGCTAAGAAGAATGATGTTAGGAAACAAATAGAAACGGCATCGGATTCCAGCAAGGCGATATGGAAAATAGTAAATCTCCGGCGCAATGTTACAAAAAACCTTAACAACTATGAACCAGTTGTACTTAAAATAGACAACAGAGTTATTAACAATGGTTTAGATGTGGCTAACATATTTTCAATAAGATTCGACAATAACGTACGCCTAGAATCATGTGATATATAATTAGCAATGACATTTCTGACTGAAAGTGTTGACAGAGTAGATTCAAACATGAGTTTTGACCCAGTTTCACCCTTAGAAATATTCAATACAGTTAAAAAAATGGTTAATAAATCCGCCGCTGGCTATGATGAAATACCCTTGACTATTATTAAGGAAAACATTGACTTATTGGCAACCCCATTAGCATCGTTCTATAATGAATGTATTGAGATAGGCCTGTTCCCTGATCAGTTCAAAATAGCTAGAGTTCTTCCTATTTTTAAGAAAGGTTCAAAAACAGATCCTTTGAACTACAGGCCGATCTCCCTGTTACCCGTATTATCCAAGATCTTGGAAAAAATAATGAAGGATCGCATCATGAGGCACTTAAAATCTTATAGTATATTAAATGACCAGCAGTTTGGATACCAAAAATCAATAGGAACTTCCGATGCTATTAGGGCTTTAATTGATGAGGTTGTCTGTAATATAAATTTCAAGCATAAAGTGGCAGGCATTTTTCTCGATCTGAGTTCTGCCTTCGATACAGTAGACCATAATATTCTTTTGGCCAAGTTGGAACACTATGGCATTCGGGATAATGTCTTGAAGCTATTTAGCTCTTGTTTGCAAAATAGACGGCAGTATATAGAGATCAGGTCAGTAGTGGATGGAGAAGAAAAAAATTACAAATCTAATCTTGTCACTGTATCATGTGGTGTCCCTCAGGGCTCTGTTCTGGGTCCAATTTTCTTCATCCTGTTCATAAATGACTTGTGTGAGTATATCAAAAAACGAATTTCTGACATTAAACTTATTATATTTGCTGACGACACTAATGCAATTGTATCTGCGGATAACATTGAAGATTTGGAATATAAGATTAACTGCGTTTTAGAAGCTTTTGAAAACTGGTTCAGTACAAACAATTTAAAACTCAATGTAGCTAAAACTAAATGTGTACTATTTAAGTCCACGGTACGAAAGAACGCCAGTCTTCATGTCGTTTCTTGCGGCAATAATGTGGAAATAGTTGACAAGGTTAAATTTTTAGGTGTCCATATAGACGCATTGTTGAACTGGAAGGAAGAGATATTGTCGATATCAAAATCTATTAGCTCTGCATGCTATGCAATCAGAAGTTTGAGAGAAGAACTCAATTTGGCTCAACTGAGATTAGTATATTTCGCTTTGGTTGAGTCAAAGCTCAGATATAGTATCGAATTCTGGGGTAGTAGTTACAAATACAATATCCACTCAGCATTTGTAATGCAAAAAAGAGCTGTGAGGACAATGCTCCGACTAAATCAGATTGAATCATGCAAGGACCACTTCATTTCACTCAAAATTTTGACGGTCCCATGTCTCTACATTCTAGTTTTGTTGACAAACTTAGTTAAAAATTTGCACAAATTTGAGTCCAATGAGGAAAGACAGGTTAGAGAAAGTACTCGAAGGAAAGACTTACCTTCTACTATTCAACCAAAACTGAACGTGGTGGGCCATAGTTCTAGAGTTCAATCAGTTACTTTATTCAACAAGTTGCCTGTAGAATTTAAATGTATACATAGCATAAACTTATTTAAAAACAAATTAAGGACATATTTGTTGAAGAAGGGGTATTATAGTATCGATGAGTTCATAAATGACCAAAGACGGATATGATATTGTATTTCTTCATTTATTATTATTATTATAATGCGTAATTAATTTGAAATATGAATGTAATGCTTTTGTTTTTTATTATTTTATTTATCATCACATCACTGTAATATTTTCAACACAATGTATTTTGTTATGAAATAAATAAATGAAAAATAAATGAAATGAAATGATGTAAATTCGATAGTCTTTGATCTGTATCAGTTGATCTGTATCAGTTCGTACCTACATTACAAACCGCTGCCAAAGGGTGGTACATTTGGCAGCGGTTTGTAATGTAGGTACGATGCAAACCACCGTAGCAAATTGCCTCGAATTCCGTTGAAAGTTAACGATAGACAGACGGACGGATAGACAGCGGAGGCTTAGTAATAGGGTTCCGTTTGGCACCCTTCGGGTACGGAACCCTAAAAGCTATCTTTGACTTTATATTTTTATTTTCTTATTATTGTACAGTTGTACACCCAAGAGGTAATAATAATAATAATAAGACTGTGGCCCGACTGTCAAGCTGACGGTAGAAAAAATTTTTTCTCCGTGTAATTTCTACTGGATTTTTAAACATTAATGCAATAATGTGGTGTTTTGCGTTCCTACACCAATTCACCCAACCCAAAATTGGCATAAAAACCAAACCAGGATGCAAGAATAAAACTACCACCTACTACTACACTACTGAACTATGACACGGAGAATAGAAGACCAAGCACAATGCTGACGAGAAGTCGGGCACGACGAAACACACGCCCAACATCTTCGGGTTCGTCGCTCAGCTCCGCCTCGCAGTTGCCGGAACCTGCTCCAGACTTACCGGAACCAGATCCAGACGTGAGTCCTGTGATACCGGCCGCTGCAGTTGCGTCGAGCTCGAGCGACGAATACTTCTCGCCGCCGACAACACCACCACCAATTCGTCGGCCGAGAAGAGGCCGGCCACCGAACGGCATGGGATCTAGGGGCCAACCGGCCCCGAGCCGGGTCCCCGCTGCCGGTGGTTGTGTGCAGCGCATGAAATGGACTCAACAAATGAATGAGAACGTCATGCGCGCATATTACGGGGCTACAGAGGGGGGAACTAACCTCACTGCGTACCGCGATAGGATGCTGTCTCTGTTCCAGGCGCTTCAACCAGCCATCAACGTCTCGGCCCAACGACTTTCGGATCAGGTGCGGGTTATCCAACGGAATCACAGATTGGACGACGCCGCGCTTGATAGGCTGCGCTCAGAGGTACTGAGCAATCGTATCGTCCCTGTCCCGTCACAGACCGCGGTGCAACCTCTAGTCAGTGACATAACCCAACCGCGGTCTTATGTTAATGATGAGGGGGGGGGCGATGAGATTGTTACGGTAAGTAGCCAGTGTAACGAACGATTGAGGAGCGCGCTGGAGGATGCGATTCGAGAGTTTAGAACTGCCCCCGTCCAACTTAGACCACATTTACCTCGCTTGCCTATGCACAGAACGAATAGGGCGATGGTGTGTGCCTTGGATTCGCTGCTTGGTTTTTATTTTGAAAGCAGCGAAGATCTCGTAGATACGCACTCGATCTTGTATTGCGCGGCTATTGCGGCGTGTCGTGTAGCCAATGTCAAATTTCCAAATTGTGACATAGCTACACGACCAAAACCCGCTGTTCCAGCCTGGCAGTGCAGGATCGAGCGGCGTATCGAGGGGACCAGGGTGCTCATCGGCAAACTATACTGCTTCAGGGAGGGCAATACTCGCCCTAGAGTGATGCGCTTTGTGAGGCGGGCGTTCTCGGGGACTGGAATCAGCCCTCAAGAATATATGTCCCGTGTCACAGAGCGCATTGACTTCCTGAAGCAGAAGGTCTGTGCATGGGCAAGCCGTATCCGTAGGTATAAGCGACGGGTTGAGCGGTATACCCAGAATCGCATATTCCAGCGTGATCAAAGGTGGGTGTATAGAGCATGGGAGCGACCTGAGCAAAATATGGCAGACGTATGCCGCCCGGATGATGATGCCACTAGCATATTCTGGCGTAACATCTGGTCGGTGCCCGTTTGCCATACTGAGGCTGAATGGATGCGGGATGTTGAGCGCGTGTGTGACGCCATACCGGAGATGGAAGAAGTAATAATTACTTCCTGCGATGTAGCCAGTGCAGCCCGTCCGATACCGAACTGGAAATCTCCGGGACCGGACGGACTGCACAATTTTTGGCTTAAATGGCTGCAAAGTTCACACGCGTGCTTAGCATCGCAATTCCAGTCGGCCTTGGAGTCTGGGTCGCTGCCACAGCTCTTTACAACAGGAGTTACTCACCTGCTCCATAAGTCAGGTGATGCCACGGAACCCAAAAATTATAGGCCGATCACTTGTTTGCCGACGGTCTATAAACTTCTTACATCCATTTTGAGAGAGAAAATTAATTCTCATTTAGAAAAGAATTCTATCATGTCTGCCTCTCAAAATGGATGTAGGAATGGGTCCCGCGGCACCAAGGAGCTACTCCTCATTGACATGGCCATAAGCCAACAGGTCCGTCGATCCCGAAAGGATTTGTCGACATGTTGGATAGACTATAAGAAGGCCTTTGATTCGGTGCCCCATACATGGCTCTTGAGGGTGTTAGAGTTGTACAAAATTGATACAACTCTGAGCACCTTCCTAACGACATGTATGGGGCAGTGGAGGACGGTCCTTCGCTATCCAGGATGTCGACAAATTCGGGGGAGCGACGAACCTATTAGGATTAAGCGGGGAATATTCCAGGGCGACAGTCTGAGTCCACTGTGGTTTTGTTTAGCCTTGAACCCTCTTAGCACTCTGCTGGAGGGTACAGGGCTGGGCTGTTCTTTGCGGAGAGGGGGTCAGGTAATATCCCACCTGCTTTATATGGATGATTCGAAACTGTTTGCCACCAACAAATTGCAACTGCTGGAGTCACTAAAAGTAACTAAAACTTTTAGTGATTCCATCAGGATGGAATTTGGTGTAGATAAATGTGCAGTCATGCATGTAAAGCGGGGCGGGATTGTGGAATCTGAGGGACTACAACTCTCAGATTCTATAAACCTGAGATCACTCTCCGCAACTGATACCTACAAATACCTGGGTATGTCAGAGGGGTTAGGCATTAACGGACCTGACATGAAACAATCGTTGCAGGAGCGCTTCTTCGGTCGCCTGAAAAAGGTACTTAATAGTTCTTTGTCAGGCGGCAACAAGGTGCGCGCCTTTAACGGTTGGGTCATGCCGGTCCTGATGTACTCCTTTGGCATACTAAAGTGGACCCAGACGGAACTAGACGCCCTGGATAGGAGAGTCCGGTCACTGCTGACTGCAAACCGGATGCATCACCCACGTTCGTCTGTCATGAGGCTGTACATTCCGCGGAAGTGCGGGGGTCGAGGTTTTTTAAATGCTAAGACCCTCCACAACCGCGAGGTGTGCAGTCTCAGAGAATATTTTCTCAAGGCTGACGTGGGTATGCACCGAGATGTGGTTGCAGTGGACAAGGGACTCACCCCGTTGTCCTTGGCTAAAGAGAACTGGCGCAAACCTGTGGTGCTTAGTACCAACGACCGCAAGGAAGTATGGCAAAGCAAGGAGCTTCACGGACGCTTTTTCCGGGCCCTTCATGGGCCCGACGTAGATTTCTTAGCGTCCGTGGCCTGGCTACGCTTCGGTGACCTCTTTGGGGAAACCGAAGGTTCAGTCTGTGCGATTATGGATGAAGTTATGCTAACAAATAACTACCGGAAGTATATAATGAAAGACGGGACGATCGACATATGTCGGGCATGCCATTGTCCCGGTGAGTCTATCAGACATATTACTTCTGGATGTTCTCGTTTAGCTAACGGCGAGTATTTGCACAGGCATAATCAAGTAGCCAGGATTATCCATCAGCAACTTGCTCTGAAATACGGCCTTGTGGACTCTGAGGTACCGTTTTACAGGTATGTGCCCGACCCAGTTCTCGAGAATGACCATGTCACGTTATACTGGGATCGATCTATTATCACTGACAGGACTATTGTAGCCAATAAGCCTGATATAGTGGTAATAGATCGATCAGTGCGCCGCACAATGATAATCGATGTCACTATCCCGCATGACGAGAACCTCGTGAAGGCTGAGAAGGAGAAACAATTGAAGTATCTCGACTTAGCCCACGAGGTTGTCGCTATGTGGGATGTGGACTCGGCAATCATTGTGCCGATAGTCGTTACGGTCAATGGCCTTATCGCTAAGAGCCTCGAACAACATCTCAAGAGGCTCTCGTTGGGTGGCTGGGTGAAGGGCCTGATTCAGAAGGCAGTACTCCTTGATACGGCGCGTATTGTGAGGAGGTTCCTGTCTCTGGGACCCTAACCACCGGTAGCTAGGACCCTGTTCCCCATGCCGGTGGATTTCTATTTTTTATATTTTTAAATGTTTTTTTTTAAATTCTAATATTTAAAAATATAATTTATATGTAAAAAAAATGAATAAAGGAGATAATAATAATATCCTGGGACATTTCACACACGGTCATCTGATCCCAAACTAAGCAGAGCTTGTACTATGGAAACCAGATAACTGATATACTACATACACTACTTTTTTTTTTGTAAATACATACTTATATAGATACTTATATAGGTATGTTGCAGAGACATGTTTCTTAATCTGGACTTACTTAATTTTTAAATATCTGTAGCAAGAATAATTACTGGTTTAATTTATTCAAAAAAAAAAACCGAGTGCGTGTGCGTAGTAGGGATGAATTTATCCCAAGGACAAACATTACATGTAGTTGAAAATAACTGTTCCCCATTTAATAATTCCATTCCAATCCATAAAAAATATAATATATATTTGACATCCTCATAACATTTTCTACATGGTACAATATGCAAAATCTTTTTTTTAATTTTCATCCCCAAAAAGTTAACTCCAAATTCAAAATTAATTTATTTACGTTACACGTTCGTGTTAGGGTCACAAACAAATCTGTACAAATTTTCAACTTAATCGGTCCAGTAGATTCGGAGCAAATCAGCTCTTACAGACGGACAGACAGACTCACGAAAGATTCTATAATGGTTCCGTTTTTCATTCGGACGTACGGAACCCTAAAACGAAGCATTTGCAATACCAGAGGTAGATGCGTTGTTATCCCAGAGGTAGAAATGAAATGCTCAAATACACATTTATAAATTCTATACCCCTTGATACGCGACAATGAAGGCTCCTGTATCTTCAATGTCGAGTTGTTTTAGTCAGTTAAGTCTACATCGAACCTCACTCAAAAGACTGCAAACAATTCGAAAGCGAACTAATTTGTTTAGCAAATTGTCGCGAATTCACAACGAGACGCTGTTCGCATTTTGAAATAGTCTTCGGAAAAGACAATCTTTAATGAGGAAACAGATGGGACACTCCGGAGTTCAGGTATGAAGCTACAAGTACCCGGCGGGCCTATCTCACTGGGCAGTAGGACTGCCGCGGTCAGAAGGTATAAGAGTTACGCGTTAGAAAGAGAGGCAACTTGTCGGTGAATATAACTGTAGGTAACTTATTACTTACGCTTACCTTGTGCGACCTGAATTGTACTTTATTGTGACGTAGCAAGAGTCACTTTTTATTTAAATGATTTTGTGGAGTGTCCCATCTGTATTAATCTGAGATGAGGGTTTTCATGAAAATTCTCGCCACCAGTTGGCGCCACTTTGACAAGAGGTCTTCCATTTCGACAATGATTATAAAATATATATCATTCGTTCGTCATTCAGTCACAACTAAAGAAAATATGTGAGTGGTTGACCAAAAAGGGACCTCAAGAGAAAATAAATTGATTTCGAGTAAATCGCGTTTGAAGTTTCGTGTAGTAGTTTCATACGAGCGTCTTTTTGTACCTGCACAAGATAAAGAGACTTCGTTGTACTAGAGATAACCTTAAAAGTAAAATAAAACAATAAAACTGATTGTATCCACTTACCTGACATCACAAAAACTAGTGTGCGCAGTGTGTAAGGTGTAATTTTTCCAAAACTGCCTCGACTCACAAAAAATGTCATAAAAAAAACTATGGCACCTAAAAATATTCTGGTTAGACCAAAACAAAGCTAAAAGACCACAGATTCAAAACTAAAAAAAAAATAACGGTTTCCAATCCCTCCAGGTCCCTTTTTGGTCAACCACTCACATATAGGCGCTTTGACACTTTTGACAGGTGCCCGGACCTGACGTCTCAGTCCTGCCACTTAGCGAATGTAATTTCATAAAACCCTCATTCCTTTTCAGGATACAGATTTATTACCAGCCATAAAATGTGAGAACTCTACTCGTAGTTTTAAGGCACTCTAAAATGCAACAGCTCCGTTTAAGTATATATACATAGGTACGTACTTAGTTAGATTAACCGCAATACCAGTAAAGTTTTGAGTAAGCTTTAGTATTTGAAACATTTTATCAAGCCAATTAGAACCACATCGGATCGCATTGGTTTCTGTGGAAATCTTAATTCGCCGAATCCATCTAAGGTGAGTGGTATCAACATCGGTTCTGCCTTCCAATATTTGTGGCCTTGGTTGATTAAGACTTCCTGGAATATTTAATATTAGTTTTTAATTACTCGTGGATAAGTTATAACAGTTGTACTGTCAATCGATCAGGTTAAGCTACGCTTGTTGCTGTTGGTCCGTGGATGCATGACCATCTTTACATACCGAGACCCCTCTGTACCTTGGAAAGCACTTTAGGCCGTTGGTTCCGGTTGTCATTCGTAGATCTTTGACAGTCGTTACGGGTAGTCTGAAGCCCATAAGTCGGACAACCAATCTTACCAAGAGGTATCGTGTTATCCAGTAGGTAACTGGACTGTGGAGGTCAGATAGGCAGTTCTCCATGTAAAATACTGGTATTCAGCTGCATCCGGTTAGACTGGAAGCCAACCAAAACATAGTTGGGATAAGGCTAGACAGATTGATTCAATTATCTGAGATAATATTGTAAAAATGACACATAAAATGTTATGTTTGCACAAACAAAAAAACGGTTGTTTGCAGATCACCAACAAGGTCCAGAGCAAAGAGCAGAGGGCAGGAGCAGAGCAGAGGGGCAAAGAGTAAGCAAGGATTTTGAAAATGAATCTACTTTAAGAAATTCGCGTGAATCCCTGTTTTTACGAGTATAAATAAAACGTAACTTTCTGTTCATTTATTCCTGTCTTTACTAAGAAATAGCGAAAAAAATGGGGCTGACATTGCCTCGTCTATGTATAATGTGCGCACAATTGCTAGCTATCGCCTGAGGCATGTGAGCGGTGAGACGGGTGAGGGCGCGATTGACTAGATTGGCAGACTGAGTTAGTAGTTAGTGAGTAGTTGACCTTTGTCTACCTCCCCTATCTCACCGCTCACATACCTCAGGCGGTGACTAGCACTTACGCGCGCACTATAGCCAAGATCACTTCGATAGTCGTTCTTTGACAAGGTAGACAGACTTCGTCAAACTTCAACATTACCTTTACCCATCAGTAACTTGATGCCACCTGTCGTCCGCACAAAGTTAAACTATTTGACCTCAAAGCCGTTTAGTTACAAAGCCGCTGTATTTTATCCCATTCAGTCGCGAACACCTGTCAGATTAGACGGAGGGCGTAAAGGGGAAACTGTATAGGTGCCTTCAGTCCGGCCGTCGAGAGGACGTATTCCTTATACCTGTCAGTTGGACAATTTCTAGTAGTATAACTCGATTTTCTTATCTGCGGGCCTAGAAAAGTAACATTCGATTAGCGATGACGCTAGTAGAAAAGCCAAAAATGTATGGGGTTGACATAAGCTATCGAAATGTCACGTGATCATAGGTTAACGAAGTGACAGTATCCAACGATGACTTCCATAGAGATGCGTCGATAGCGATTGTAGAAATAGAATCGCTTCGAACCGAATGCCATTTGTCTAGGCTTACTGAACGTCTGTCACCATCAAAATCGTTTGATTAAATGACTGAATTAGGCGCCTGCTTACCTCCTCAAAACCCCGCCAACTCCTCTCTATGGTCTATTTACACGAAGGTGGATGATGAATTGTTGAAAGCCATTGCTACTGTTAGGCCTCGTTTACGGAGACGCGGGGCGTCGCGCGTCGCGTTAGTCGGCGTGGCCCGCACTAGAGTGAAATATAATGTCGTTGCATGAGAGCGAGAGAGACGCGAGACGCCACGCCGCACGCGACGCGGCCCTTACTAAATTCAAATATATGGCGTTGTAAGAGAGCATTTACGGAGAAGCGATTTTACACGCGTTTGCTTGAAATGCAGGCGGAGCCCGCGGATGGCATCGCCGTGTCGCACGCGACGTTTATCGCGGCGGCGCACGCAGCGTTGGGGCTAGCTACTTTTGCCATTCTCCGTTCTCGGTAAAACGTAGAGACACCCGCGACGAGGCCCGCGGCATCCCCGCCTCGCGTCATCGTAAACAACATCATACATTGCCATATGTTTGTGATAACGCGGGCCGCTGCACGTCTCGCCTTTCCGCAAACGGAAAAATCGTTCAACGCGCCGCGAGACGTCACGCAACACGCGTCGCACGACGCGCCGCGTCTCCGTAGCCCTAGGTGTGTTACGCAATTAACCCGCTGTTGCTATTCATTATATAACTTTAAGCAACGTTTATAAATAAAGAGGAATATTTATACAATAATACAAAAATAAGATCGTAGACAATTAAATGAATCCGTCCTAGACAAGTGGCAATCGCAATCAAAGCGTTTCGTTACAGACACCTATCAACCGAATTGACATAAACTTTTCGGCAGTTTATGTCAATTCAATAAATTTTTGACTTTTCCATCATCGTTAATTGAATGTCACTTTGTCTACACCCTCAGGGCGGGTCCCTGGTTTAATAATATTTTGTAGTCTAATTGGCTTTCTTCTCAATCTATCCCTCAATCTGGCCCTCTTATCCATGTGTACATCTTTTTGAGGCTGACTTTACCAAACATTAGAATAATAAAGATGTGAATCGACTTGTGTACACCATCATCAACATCCGTAAGACATCAACTGCTGAATATAAGCCTCCCAAACACTAGCAAAACCATTGATCTTGTCCTTCCTGCATCCAGTGGATTGCAACCTTTACCAGTTTGTCAGTCCACCTGTCTCAAAGCATATTATAATTCGTGCGGAAAATCTCGTAGATTTTGCGGTTTCCATTCAGACCACACGATACAATAGCCTTTAACAACATTTTGGCAGAGCACGGACCCACCAGCAGCGTCTAGCGACTGCGGTTGAAATAATATGTAAAGAAATACTATTTCTTTTGATTTTTATTCATGGTAGTTTGAATTTGCCGCGCTCTGCTGTTGATAGATCTGTGTTGTGACAGTGACAGTTCAATATAATGACAGTCTAGTATTTAGTGAGATACGAGTTAGATTTTAGGGTTGGAAAACGTGACGTGTGACCAAGTTAATTATAGTTAAAATACAAGACAGAGGAAAGGACATAAATGTCGTTTCATTCTTTGCAGGTAAATTTAGTTATTAAGATAAACTCGATTGTGTATTTGTATCTATGATACAGCATGTAATTAATACAAAATAAATCTTTATTTGCATAGCAACACAATTTGTTTATTTCCTTCCTTTCCATTAAAAGTAATTATAATATTTGTTGCGCCAACATTCCGTTGAGCGTATCTAACTTCTATCGTGAGCTCGCCAGTTTTCCAAGCCACCAGTTTCTATAGATCATTTGTGTTCTAGTGCGAGTGGACGGTAACACGCTTGTTTTGTACGGAAAGTGTTGACAATGCCGCCTCTAGCGCCGAAGTGTTTCCGAGCTCTGTGTGTTCGAAAAACAAAAACATACGAATTGGCAACATTTTGTGCGACAAGTTCACATACGTATGAACGTAATCCAATTAGCAAGGCAACTGATACTGTCTTTTACAAGTTGTTTCAACGAGGTATTTTAATTGTTTTGGTTTATTTAAATAATAATAATAGCTAAGTGAAGTATTTGGCTAAGAACGGTGGATACCTACATTCGCCAAACGGATTGCAGAAATTTCAATCGCGACCAAAAGTCGATAAGCAAACTCACAAAGCAATAGCTTGGCGTTTAGTTTGACTTAAGACCTTCTATTTCCAAGAACATAAACATGCATAATTATTGTCGTCAACAACGATTGTAGTTCATAATTTCAAAGTTATAACATGTGTAAAGATAACCTAGCGGTTAAGCGCGTGCAGATAGATGCGTGAATCAGTGAGGCGTGAGTTCAAATCTCACGCAGTACTTGACTTTTTGTAAGTTTTTACTTGATTGGAAGTAATGGGACAAAAATATAATATTCTTTAAAGAAAGGATATTCTAATAACACATATGTGTTATTACTCGTAGAATATCCTTTCTTTGTTATGTTATTATGAATTGAGTAAGTGGGTATACAACAAAAAATCCTATGAACGGTTAGAAAAAAACTTATTTTATCTAGTAGGAATGTAACGCCACAATTCTCTTAAGTTTGTTAATTTTATAAATAAGTAAATAAAACGAATAAACATTTTTGTTACCATTCAGCACGACTTTTTTATTTCAACCTTCCAACACCGAAAAGATAAATTAAAAATCACAAAACTAGTTAAATAATAATACAATGACTAATATTTAACTTCTTATAAAAATAAATAATAAATGAACATAAACATCTAACAAGTTTTTGCTTAAAATAGTACAAATATATTATTATGGTTCCAAAGAAACAAAAAACAGTCCCACATTGTGATTAAGATTCGAACTCAGACTTCATTGATCGTGAAACCATTGCTTAGCCCAAACAGCTACCAGCACATGTTATGTTTATGCGAATTTTAGCAATGCAATGGTAAGAACAGGTCGCCACTATGACGAGTATTCTAAATGCAACAGAAATATAATGTTGTTTCGCGTAGTACGACAACATGCGACAATTCATTAGTGTGTGTTATCTGCGGAATGTTGAGTGAGACATCGCTCATACACGCACACGTACTGGTTCGTGCTCGCACAGTTCATAGCAATGTAATCCTTAGCACGCTTATGGACTTTTGAGCGTTTACTGTACGTCGATGGCATTTCCTAAAGCATTGTCAGTTCTAGACAAACCGAAGTGATTGACAATTCTCTTTTTTTTCAGACGTTTAAATCACGAACATGGCTGGATAGTTAAAATAAACGAACATTACGTAGGTATTTTTAGGGTTCCGATCCTCAAAAGGAAAAACGGAACCCTTATTGGATCTCTCGTGTGTCTATCTGTCTGTCTGTCGGTCCGTCTGTCACAGCCAATTTGCTCCGAATCTAATTTAACAGATCTAATTGGACCGATTAAGTTAAAATTTGGTACACATATGAATTTCTGTGACCCAAACACGGACGTGTACGTAAATAAACGAATTTTTAATAAAGGGGTCAATTTTGCGGGCAAATAAGAAAATTAAAAAAAAGTTTTGCAAACTGTACTGCGTGACATACCAAATGAAAGGGCTTACTGTGAGGGTCTAAAACATTTTTTTTTTAATAAATCGTTATAAAGTTATCTAAGAAAAATAGACGAAAATTGACCATTCCCCCTTATCTCCGAAACTACTGAGTCTAAAATTTTGAAAAAAATACAAAATAGTTCTATACCTATAGATTACAGGAAAATTTATAAGAAGTTCTTGTGCGTAAAAACTTACAATTGCAGTTGGAATATATAGGAAAACATGTTTTTCAACTACAATGGTATGTTTGTTCTTAGGATAAATTCATCCCAACAATACATACTATTTTTTTTGCAATTTGCAAGTCAGTATTAAGTTGTATGTTAAATAAAGTATGATTTGCGGCCGTAACAAATATGTATTTACAGAATTATAATCATTAGAATCAGTAACACAATTCCTTAAGTTAGTATAATCCTGAAATGTCAAGATTTCATGAAATAGTCATTCATTAGGATTACCTGGTCTTAAAGAGTTGTATTGATCACTTTAATGATTCTAATTATGTAAATAGATACTTGTTACGGCCGCAAATTATATTTTGATGAACGTAAAATATAATACCGACTTGTAAATTGCAAAAAACTTGTGAAGGAGCTTGTGGCTAAGTAATAACAGCCACACGGGTCGATCCTGCAGGTTAAGCTACGCTTGCCGGGGTTGGTCTGTGGATGGGTGACCATCTTTTCATACCGAGTTTCCTCCGTACCTCGGAAAGCACGTTAAGCCGTTGGTCCCGGCTGTCATTCGAGGATCTTTGACAGTCGTTACGGGTCGTCAGAAGCCCGAAAGTCTGACAACCAGTCTTACCAAGGGGTATCGTATTACCCAGTAACTGGGTTGTGGAGGTCAGATAGGCAGTCGCTCCATCTAAAATACTGGTATTCAGCTGCATCCGGTTAGACTGGAAGCCGACCCTAACATAGTTGGGAAAAGGCTAGGCAGATTGGATTGGATTTTTTTGTAAATTGCAAAAAACGTAAGAAAATTTGAATTTTGCGGGCTACCCTGACGCTTCCCCCTTAATACATACAACAAAGTCGGGTTTGTTCGAACACTTATAACTCGAGAACGGCTGGACCAATTGTCATGGTTTTTGATTTGTTGTATTTGTCTCCGTCCCGAATAGCAGAATAACTATTAAAAAATTGAAGCATTGCCAAAAAAAAAAAAAAATAAAAGAAAAAAAATCCATTATAAAATGTTCATGGGTTTCGTAACTGTCAAACATTTAATATTCATCCCGTCGATACGGTAAACTCACCCCTCAAATTAAAGAACATATTTATATAAAGTTTTCGAATCGACAAGATATTATATCAACAATATTTGGATGATGGCGTATTTTAGATTTTAAAAAATGTAGAATAATGTCAGTAATGAAGGATTGAAATATACAGGGTTATTGGTAAAACACCAACAACCTCTTAAGGGGTCATTGTACTCATCATTATGAACAACTCTTACTATGGGACCAAACCTGAAATCGCGAAAAAAAAATCTGCTGTTCAGTACATTTATGTTCGCATAATTCGTCAAAATGTACTGAACAGCTGATTGTTTTTTTCGCGATTTCAGGTTTGGTCCCATAGTAAGAGTTGTTCTTAATGATGAGCTCAACGACCCCTTAAGAGGTTGTTGGTGTTTTAACAATAACCCTGTATATTGGTTTTCAAATATTTATACGTTCGTTCAGAAATGTATTTTGTGTAATCTAAGGAAATATATCAAGCTACATAATATGACAAATGAACAAATGACTGAATTAAAAAAAACGCGGTACGAAGTTCGCCGGGTCAGCTAGAAATAATAGGTTGGGGAAAACGTTTCTTCGCATTTTTCAAGAAAATTCAAAACATTTTTTAATATAGTTTATTTACATTTAACTAAAGTATGTAGGTACCATTTTGTTCGATAACTTTTTGCCATTTTGTAGGTAGAGACATGATCCCATTGCTATAGAAATTTTGGGATTTCTGGTCAAAATACCGCGACAAGTGGTTTTGGCAGTCCTCTCGTGATGTTAACCTGACACTGCCTAAAGAATTCTGAAGAGACCGAAACAGGTGGAAATTTGAAGGTGCAAGGTCAGGACTATACGGCGGATGCATTAACACCTCCCAGCCAAACTCTCTTAATTTTTGCTGAGTGGCTAAAGATATGTGAGGTCTAGCGTTATCATGATGAAAAACCACACCCCTTCTGTTGATTAATTCCGGCCGCTTTCTCTCAACTTCTTGCTTTAATCTCATCAGTTGTTCGCAGTAGAGTTCAGAATCGATGGTCCTGCCTGGTGGTAACAGCTCATAATGAATAATGCCCTTCCAATCCCACCACACACACAGCATCACCTTGTTGCGAGTTAACCCGGGTTTCGCCACAGTCTGTGAAGCCTGACCGGCCTTTGACCACGACCTTTTTCGCACGTTCTTGTCATACGTGATCCACTTTTCATCACCAGTTATCAGCTTCTTCAAAAATGGTTCGGTTTCATTACGTCGTAATAAAGAATCACAAATGAGTACACGGTTCATTAGGTTTCTTTCAGTGAGCTCGTGAGGTACCCAAATGTCGAGCTTTTTTGTGTACCCAGTTTTTTTCAAATGCGCCAAAACTGTTTTGTGGTCAATTTCCAGTTCTTCAGCTACGTCGTAACTACTGATCTGCCGATCTTGCTCCACTTTTTCAAAAATGGCATTCATTTTATCCGTAATAGGGCGACCAGAGCGACGTGCATCTTTGACATCAAAATTTCCGGATTGAAAACGCTTAAACCAAATTTGTGCTACTCTCACAGACACTACACTAGGTCCATAAACATGGCATTTTTTTTTTGCGGCTTGCGTTGCATTTTTACCTTTTTTGTAGTAAAATTTTAAAATGTATCGAATTTCTTCATTAGATTCACTCATCTTGACGGTACGAAAAACAAATTAAAATGACACATTTTCCTAATTTGAATTTGGAATTATGTTCTTTAAAATTTAAACTTTCAATGATACTAAAACCAGCCAGATACAAATAGTATAGCCAAAGAGATTTTATTACAATTTCATACATGCTATAATGCGAAAAGACTTTTTCCCCAACCTAATATATATATATATATATGTAGCAGTAAGTAGGCGGCAACAGGAATGCTTGTACAGGATTTGTGCACTTTGTAGAACCATATTATTTTAGGATCCCTGTACGCCCCATATTTGTTAAAGATCGACCATTTTTATAAATTATCAACAAGTTAACATCAATTCAGGTACTTTAACAGCCTCATAAATACAATTGTCCCCGATAAAGAGCGAAAAAACAATAAAAAAAGGGACACGAAATGTGCGGTATATTTCTTTTTACGCTTTCCCTTACGTGACTGCGACAATTAGCAATAAATTACCCAGGAGAGGATCCTTACTCTTAAATATAGGGTTTGTGGCGAAAGTAAGTGTAATTTAGTTGTCAAGAAATGTTATGAGATGTGGTATTATAATAATTAGTCAGTTGTTGAGAGTAGGAAAATTGAAGGAGTAAGGTGAAACTGACTGCATAGAGCCTTTTCGGGATACCATCACTTCGCACACAGTAATAAAAGTGTATAAATAAAAATATGTTATTTCAGACATGACATCCATAATTTTGTTAGTATTACACGTGACTTATAAACTTTACTATGTTAGTAACAGACACACAGATATATCTAAACTGCATTGTTAGGAAATGATACTTACAGACTATGTTACTAACAAATAAAGATAAAATAAAATACATTATAACTAATTCAAATATCGTCTGCGCTCACCTGACGCTCCGGGCACATGCACGTGTACCCAGTGCGCCATGATGGCGCAGCACGGTTTATCACTGATGACCCTCAGAATGCTGTTGGCGCTCCCACGCACCCTGCGCATCATGGACGCCATCCGTTTTCGCACGATGGTGTTAAAACCGTCTACGTGCGTTTCGGCAAACATCCCTGACGCGCTACAGTACCGTTGGAGCCCCAACAACATTTTGAAGGCGTTATTGTACTGCACTCTGAGGGCGTATAAACACTTAATTAATTTGCACTTTCAAATAACTTTAAGCCTTTAAACGTTTGTGTAAACCTACTTTGTCAAAGTTTTTTTTTATATGAATAAAATAAATATTATTATTTTTAAAAATTTCTTTGACACATCTTGGAACCCTGGGGTCCCGGACCTTTAGAAGGCGTGCGAGGGGCCGAAGCCATCTCGCAGAAACCTTAAACACCCAAGGACAAACCCCGGTTGGTGCAGGAATATTGTTGTGTTTCCACAACAAAACATATTGGGCTATGGGTCTGGGTGGCTAATGTTGATTGGGTTACATGAACTATGGAAGAACTATGTTCCCTGCCTGACCAATGTTATATATACTGCCGTCGTTAGCAAAAAGGGCACAACTAACATTTAAAAAAAAATTGAGTTACATACATATTTAGAATCAGAAAAAAAAGGCTAATCTGCTCAATTTTTTGTAGATTTTTTTTTAAAATGTTAGTTGTGCCCTTTTTTCTTACGACGGCAGTATAATACACGGTTAAAATGGCAGGGGGTGACTTGCACACTCAATAATGGGCACTCGGAAACGGCTGCTAGCACATAGTGACGTAGCGACAAGGGGGCAACACTTCCTGAGATGCTTGATGAGTGGAGAGGTATGCCACGGCTATCAGGACAATCCCGGAAGTACGGTCAAGATCACCACCTTACTGACCAGCACCTTACTGGAATACTTCCTTCCTCCGAGCACGTTTGCTCTTGTGAATCTCCACTCAAGCCGGCCAATAAAGGCAAGAAAGAGGTGGGAACTCTGTTCCTCGTCAGTGTTGACTCCAGCCGGCCAATAAAGGCAAGCTAGAGATGAGAACAAGATTTCTCTCGGGAGATATCGGGGGTCGCTACTGCCCAACAGCTCACCACATGCTGCCCTGCGGGTTTCTGTATCTCTCTTGGTCTGGCTCCTCATCCTAGACCCGTTCCGGCAAATTAAACTCTACCGGCACAGACACAAAGTTCGGAGCGCACAAGCCACCACGACGTCAACGTAGAGATACAGCGGTGGGGTTATTATTATTATTATTATTATTCCGACCGTATTAATTAGGACTAACGATTTCTACGCTATCTTGCGCAAGAGAGTCGTCTCAGTTATGAGTAGAGTGAGGGATTGTCCCAATATTATCTTGAAGACATGGAGTGGTAAAGTCGACGGTCCCTTCCTTGGGCATTTTATTTTATTTTTTATTTTATTTTACACTTTTTGGAAAACTTACAGCTAAACATTTTTGCACGATTGAGAATAACAAAATTAAGGCCAATTAAAAGTTTTCACATATAGAAAAGAGCTTATAAAGATAAAAATTGAGAAGGTAGACAATGTTTTAAGTAAAAACCATATATAAATAAACATGTGTTTAAAACAGCGTAAATTGAAATAAATTAGTTTACGTGATCAAAAAAGAAATCACAAAGAGTCCTTTTTAATTTTGAGATGCTAGTATTGAAAACATCGATGTCGACGCCCGCCCCGGCGGCAGACCGCATTATACGTATGACTCGCTCTAATTAAGTATGAATTTTGTCTGTAATTCGTTCGTACCACAGGAGTATAAATAAGGATTGCGCAGAAAAGCAGAAGGAACCCGCAGTCCGATTTTGTTCAGCAATTCGGGAAGCCCGGTAGAACCATTAGCAATTCTAATTAACAACGCTAAGTCTGCAATTCTTCTACGTTCAGAAAGAGGAAGTAGATGGAATCTTTTACAGCGTAGGAGATAAGTGGGAGAATAAGTTTTAGACCGGAATTGAATATACCTCAAAAATTTTCTTTGTATGCCTTCCAAACGATTGATGTATATGTTGTAATTGGGATTCCAAACTTGAGAGGCATACTCGAGATGACTGCGAACAAAAGTACAGTAGAGAATTTTAATGGTTTTGATGCTCCTGAACTCAGATGAGACTCTCAAAATAAACCCTAGTGATTTTGATGCTTTATTAATGATTTTATCTACGTGTTAATCAAATAAAAGTTTGGAATCAAATACAACTCCCAAGTCTTTTACTGTGTTAACCCTTTTTTTTTTTGTGGATGGGAACTCATCAAATAACTTCTCCCGCTCTGGGTGGAGCGGGAGGGCGTGTCAGACTTCTACTGACTAAAACCCACCCGTGTTCCTTCAGTTGCCTGTGCCAGGGCCACGGTAACTCTTTCGAACAACCCGCAACCCTGGCGGCACCCGCAACCCTGGCGGCTACTGTGTTAACCCTAGCTAGGGATCTGTCTAAAAGTTTATAGTCAAATGTGATAGGTACGGGCTTCCGAGTGAAGGAGCACACGTAACATTTGGAGACGTTTAAATGGAGCTTATTAGTGTTGCCGTAGTACTGGAACCTATCTAGATCCTCCTGCAGTGATATAGCATCTGATAAGGAGGATATCTTTGACATAATTTTCATGTCATCCGGATATAGAAGTATTTTAGAGTGAAGGAAGCAGGAATCAATATCGTTGACGAATAAATTGAATAAGAGCGGCCCTAATAAAGATCCTTGAGGAACTCCTGATGGGATACGCATTGATCTTGATGAATACTCATTCAGCACAACAGTCTGACACCTGTCCTCTACATACGACTTAAACCAACGGAAGAGATTACCCCTAATACCCATCGATAGAAGTTTCCGCATGAGAACGACGTGATCAATTCTATCGAAACATTTGGCATAGTCTGTATAAATGACGTCGATTTGGGACCGATTTGACATAGCCTCAGACAGGAAGTCACTACAGAGGACGAGGTTTGTAGTTGTTGAACGACCACTCAAGAAACCATGCTGGTTTTCGGTAAAACTGAGTCTGAGAGCAGAGTAAACTTGCCTGTATACAATTTTTTCTAATATTTTAGCAAACACGCATAATTTGGATATCGGTCTGTAGTTTTCGACGCAGTTTCTCGGTCCCTTTTTGTGAATTGGAGTTATATAAGCCGACTTCCATATAACAGGCATAACCCCGGTATTAAGAGACCGTCTGAATAGGATTGTAAGAGGAACCGAGAGGCTTGTAGCACAGTTAACTATGAAAACCGGTGGGAGCTTATCTGGACCAGCAGATTTATTTAAATCCAAATGCTGTAAAAGTTTCATAACCTCGTCTTCACAAACCTCTTTTTTTTTTCTTTTTTTTTTTGTGGATGGGAAATCATCAAATAACTTCTCCCGCTCTGGGTGGAGCGGAAGGGCGTGTCAGACTTTTACTGACTAAAACCCACCCGTGTTCCTTCAGTTGCCTATGCCAGGGCCACGGTATCTTTTTCAAACAACCTGCGACCCCAGCGGCATCGGCCCTATTGGACCCCATCTTTTGCTGACATCTCTTTGAGGCGCGCGTGGAACACAACGCGCCGTCGACCCGGGCCTGGTCCTCACCGGACGGCGAGCTACCCACTACTCACCGCCCGCAAGCCCGCGCCTACGGTGGCCGGGAATCGGCTATCGATTCCCGCCGCCCAGGGCGTCTCCTGCGGCGACTGAGGGCGTGAGGCTGCCTCTCCCTCACGCGTTCCGCCTCCTCCTTCGCGAGCATTACCGCTTCGCAGAAGGAGGTGACGGCCTCCCATGCACTCTCGCTCCGCACCATGGCCTGGACCAGGCTCGGACGCGAGAGATCGCCGCCGCCGATCGCCTCCGTGAGAACACGGCGGTGCTCTGCCCAAGCCGGGCAGACCTCCACTGTATGCTCCACCGTGTCCTCTGGGCGATTCACACAATGGTGACACCCGGGCGTTTCCTCCCGCCTTATGCGAAACAGGAACCTCCCGAAACAACCGTGTCCGGTGAGGACCTGCGTCAGGCGGAAGGTGAGGACGCCGTGGCGCCTCTCTAACCACTCCTCAAAGAGGGGACTTATCGCCGCAATTGTGGCGTGCCCAGCGCTGGGCTATGACAGTCGCACTCTCCATGTCGCCATGAGATCCCGCCGGAGCTATGTCCGCTGTACCGTGATTTCTCGCGGCAGCGGAGTTACGCCCCGGTTCACAAACCTCTATAGCAGCAATATCGTAGGTACTGTAATCAGTCCGCTCATTGGTACAATGGTATTGTGCATTATTCTCAGAGCTGGTGTATTCACGAAAGTTTGACAGAAAATACTCGCCAAAGAAATTGCAAATTTCTTCACCATTGCTAGAGGACAGGTCTCTAAACCGCAGCACGGAAGGGTAGGAATTGTTTTCCTTTTTTGATTTTATATAGCTCCAGAAGGCTCGAGGGTTGTTGCGTATAGCAGATTCTACCTTTGCCATATAATCATCGAACATGCACTAATTCTCTAATACCACTAGCACGTTGCCGTAATATTACAAAAGATTGGTAGTCCGAATCGTTCCCATACTTTTTAAATTTAGCGTGGTATTTGGATTTTTCTTTAATAATTTTTATTAACGGTCTCTTATACCAGAGGGTGCATACGCATTTGTGTGCGCGGTGTCCGTTTGTAAGGACGCGGTGGGGGTGAAGTTCTGACCTACATCAATTATTGCCCAATCAATGTTTAATTACAATATACATATATTACATTTATCATTACTGATATAGTTTTGTAAGTACCTAGATTATAACTAACCAAAATATGGATGTACCTTATCCGAATTAAATACTTTGATTAAATTAATTTCCTCCTGCCTGTATGTTGGATACGCTCGCCAATCGCTTCCTCGCCTCAATCAATCAGCCTCAATCAGGGCCGTCTTTAATATTTTGGAGGCCCTGGGCACTTTAGGATATGGAGAATGCAGGATGCAAGAGCGAGCACGAAATTTATAGCACGCGTACTCGGATAGGTTAGGATTTCTTCTGACCGTTCATACAGAAATAGTAGTTACTTTGTCGACTCATGCACAAAAGTTTGGGAACTAAGAAAATGATGTGTGTACCTTATAAAATTCAAATGAAAATTATAGCACCCTGTCTGAAATTTACTAAGCTTTTCTTTTGACAGCCTTTAGCTACGACGCTGGCAGGAACTAGGGGCCCCCATGGATGTGCCCAATGGCAAAGACGGCCCTGGCTTCAATGAAGAAGTCAGTATGAGTATGATCGTGCAAATGTGGAAGCTTCAAACAGACTGATACAAATAAAGCAAAGGATTATGCGTCACGTACAATCTTCATAGCAAGTGTATGATGCGTTTAGCGTCGGTTTCGCTTCAGATTGTGCATTGTGCGTCTACCTTCAGGCAGATCATCATCTGCCTAGCCTTTTCCCGACTATGTTGGGGTCGGCTTCCAATCAAACTGGATGCAGCTGAATAGCAGTACTTTACATGGAGCGACTGCTTATCTGACCTCCACAACCTGGTTACTGGGTATTTGGTAATACAACACGCCTGGACAGCTTTTAACCCTTTACAAAGCGCAAGTCGATCTTGCGTGGAGTATTGCAGCCACCTTTGGGATGGATCAGCTAAGCACCAACTAGCTGCGCTTGACTCAGTGGAACGCAGAGCTAAGAGGCTCATTGGCGACGTAGAACTGGTGGATGCCAACCTTCACAGCTTGGCTCATCGCCACAAGGTTGCCTGCTTGTCGGTCTTCTACAGATTGTAATCCGGTGTGTGCCCAAGAAATCCACGACCTGATTGCACCGGTCCCCTTCTACCATTGGACATCTAGACGTACTGCCAGTTACCATCCCTACCTGGTTGATATTCCACCAATTCGCACTAAGCGTTTCCAAATGTCTTTTTTAATGCGCACAGCAAAAGAGTGGAACTCACTACCTGCGTCTGTGTTTCCGTGCTCATACAACCTCAATCTCTTCAAAGTGAGAGTGAACAGGCTTCTTCTGGGTAAGCTTACTCCATCTTCGAGTCTGTCTCTGTCACCTCTGACCTAGACTAGAGACAAGAGCAAACCCATCTCCAATAAAATAAAAAAATGCAATACCCCTTAGTAAGACTGGCTGTCAGACTTTCGGGCTTCTGACGACTCGTAACGACAGTCAAAGATACATGAATGTCAGTCGGGACCAACGTCTTAACGTGCTTTCCGAGGCATATTAAGACGTTGGTCCCGGTCTTGGTATGTAAAAATGGTCACCCATCTACGGACCAACCGCGGCAAGCGTACCTTAACCTGATCGATCGACCCGTGCGGCTGTTATTACTTAGCCACAATTCTACCTTTAGATATCTGACACAATAACGATATTATAAACATTCAGCTCTCAAAGTTACGTTTAAAGTAACCTTAACACTTTTCATTACAATAAAATATCCAACATTTTTATACAAAGGTACCTAGTTTATGTTTCATACATACCCAAACGTAACTCGATACAGTTGTAAAGGGTCGCGCCGTAATTATTATTTAATTGGGGTCCCAGGGTCGGGTAAGCCAAGGGAGCCAAGTTGGTGCAAACTTTGACAGGGTATAACTACAGATTAACACAGATATGACACTCCGCAAAATCATTTAAATAAATAGCGACTCTTTCTACGACACAATAAAATGCAGTTCAGGTCGCAAAACGCTTATTACCTACAGTTATATTCATCTTGAAGTTGCCTCTCTTTCTAACGCGTAACTCTTATTCCTTCTGACCACGTTAGGGTTGACATCTATACCATAGCTTAACAAATCGTAGGCGACTTTTTAGAAATACAATAGAAACCGGCGTCACGTCGCATGCTGCCGCCGCCTGAGGACGGTACTTTAATTTGTTTAGTCTCCATTATTTATTAATATGTGACCTACGTAATTGGGCAAATAGAAAACTATGTACGGATACCCTGTTGTCTACATAATCAAAATCTTACTACTTAATATTTACTTATGGTTATAGTTAGTCCGTGGTAGGTACCCACTAAAACAAAAATACTATTTAAATAGGCACTTTCCTACCTATACTTATCAAAGCCTGAACCTGACCTTGTTAACAGAACTTATAAGTATCTAACTATAATATAATATTAATAGTTAATATTTTAACTACGTAAATACGGGTGACATAAATAAGAATAACAAATGTGAAACGGGAAAGCAGTAATAGACTTCACACTTGACGAATAATTACAATTATTTATTGATATTTTTATACAGTTGAACAGAGTTTCGACTTATCTCATGTACGGCAGCAAAATGTTCCCGCCAAATGAGCGGTCCGACTACTTATACACTTCGGCTGCCGGATGTGACGTCACTAATGGTCACTCGCTGGCTTGGCTGACAATTTCTGCTCCAAATGTCGTAAAGTGGCATTGGCTTGGTGTTGGCTCGGCATTGGCTTGGCGTTGGCTTGGCGTTTGCTTGGCGTTGGCTTGGCGTTTGCTTGGCGTTGGCTTGGCGTTGACTTGGCGTTGACTTGGCGTTGGCTTGGCGTTGGCTGAACACATGACGAGGCGTTACAATCGGCCATCCTGCAACAATTGCTCCCGCAATGGAGCACACGATTTTGTTTTAGCTTTTTATTAGATCGATTAAGTCTTCCGTCTCCAGCTAGTCATCAGAGCTGCTGGCACTGTCAGATACAGGAGCTATGCTACGATAAGGTCGCAGAGAATCTGCTGAAACAAGCCCCGTAAAGATTTTGTAGCCCCTTAAACCCTTAATGCTCCTGATCCTGTATCTGTCATACTACTTTAGTTATTATATAAGGGCCTGAAAACAAGTCATCTAGCTTTGTGTTGACCTTAGCAGTACTGCTAGTAGGTGCCTGCGTCCATAAATCAAATCTCTTTTCTTATAAACATGGCAAATTTTTCGACGTTTATCAAAATTATGTTTCATCCAAGAGCTAGTTTTATTGATACGTGCACTGGCCTTGCTACGCTTGGCCTGGGTCGATTCAGGTACTTGATCTGGGATGGTTACATCACACACTGGCCTACCACTACGTGCAAACATTAAATCATAATAAGGCTTAAGCCCGGTAGTTTCATTTAAAGTATTATTTATTCCCCAGATCGGGTAGACGGTTAGATCAGCTATTAGCGGCTTCACTAGGGTCAGTCGCGCGTAGGGCATTTAGTATGGTGCGATTGGTGCGCTCAACTTGCCCGTTGGCACGCGGGCACGCAATTGCATTCAACGTATGTTTAAATTGTTTGTCTGCCGCGAATTTATTAAAATATCTACTAGTAAATGCCTTGCCATAGTCAGTTACTACTGTATCCAGATAGCCAAATAACGAAAACATTATTTTGAGTATTCTAATTGTTTCTACTGAATTAACTGATCGACTGCACTCTGCAATAACAACGTTTGAAAATGCATCAGTTATAATTAACATGTATTCCTAACCTTTCTTATTTGGCTTAGAAACCGGATGTAAATTGCCTTCCTTTCTGCCATGATCTCCCTTTCCATAAGCGCAACTTAAAGTAGAGGTTACATATTTACGAACGAACCGTGTCATTTTTGAGAACCAAAAATCACTCTTAATCAAATTGGTGCATCGTTTTAATCCTACGTGCCCTATTTCGTCATAGTGCAGTTGAAGAATTTTCCACCTAGCTGCCTCAGGCACTACAAGTCGATTACCACTGAGCGTCTTCCTATATAACCTGTCATCTATCAACAGGTAATTGTTTATTATATCGCGTTCAGTCGACCCGGCTTTTAATTGGTCACTAATATTTTTTTATTTATCATCTTGATATAGAACCGTATAAAACCAATCAGTGACTTCTAAACGATTAATATTTACAGCATCTCTTGGGTTCCTACTTAACGCATCGACAAGTTTCATTCGTTCACCAGGCCTGTATTCTACACTGATATCGTATTCCTGAATTAACAGCCACCATCTTGCGATACAAGGTATAATATTGCGTTTAGTGAGAGTGGCTCGGACGGCGGTACAGTCGGTGACTACCTTTACGTTTTAACCTACTATAATTCCACGACTCCTAATGTTTCTAGCTCGTAGCTATGATACATAGTTTTCTCCCTAGACGTCACTCGGCTAAAATACATAACAGGGCGCAAAGTACCGTCAGACTGTTTTTGTAATTAAATTCCTGCTATTCCTAATTTGCATGCATCGCTGTGAACTTCTATGTCTAACGTAGGGTCATACAAAGCTAACACTGGCTTAGAGCATAAACATTTTTTTAATGCGTTAAAACTATCGACTTGTTTATCACTCCATACCAACGGTACATTTTTCTTAGTCAATTCTGTTAAAGGGCGAGCTATAACCGCGAATTTATATATACATTTTTGAAAGTAACTACAAAGGCCTATAAATTGACGTACATCATGTACATTCCTCGGTACAGGAAAATGCAAAACTGCAATCAATTTTGGTTCTGCTAGTTCCTTCATGAGAAATTTCATGCCCTAAATAAGTCACTTTCTCTTGTAAAAAAAGAATACTTTCCCATGTTTAATTTTAGATTTTCAGATTCAAACTTTTGCAACACCGATTCTAACATTTTTATACCAGAATTAAAATCAACCGAGGGTAGTAATAGATCATCTATGAATGCCAGAATTTCGCTAGTTGAACTGTTTGTTTGTGACGTTTGGGAACGAATGGAATCGACAATTATACTAATAATTTGCATGAAAACTGAGGGAGCATTTGCTAAACCAAACGGAATGCGCAAATACTCATAATGGCCCTGAGGTGTTATAAATGCAGTTTTGTGAGTGTCTTCGTGTGCAATTTGTAGTTGATGATAACTTTAGCCATATCGAGCCTCGTAAAATATTTCTTACCGACTAACTTTGAAACCTGATCGTCGATGTTCGGCAATGGAAATCTGTCTTTTATAGTGACCGAGTTAAGGGCACGATAATCCACACATAACCGACTATCACCGTTCTTTTTCTTTACCAAGATAACTAGAGAGCCATAATCGGATTTGGATTCTTTAATAATACCGGCATCAAGTAACTTACGAACTTTAGAATTAACTATTTGTTGTTCAGTGTGCAATAACCTATAAAATTGACGATACATTGGCTGCTGGGTGGTAAGTTTTATTTTTATATGTAGCGAATTGGTGCAACCGAGATCTTTTGTGCCAATGGCAAAGGTGTATTTGTATTGTAATAATAAATGTATTAAACTATCACGCTCGTTTTCATTTAAACTCCCCATACTGATTTCGGATATAGGTACCCCGCCTGTACTATCACTCATTTTATTAATTGTTAAGACCGAGGCAGACGGGACTGTAAGGCCACATGGATTAGAGGAACTAGTGACTGAATAATTTGGCTTATTTGACAAAATAGTGGGCAAGTAAGACAATAATGGATTGAACTCACCCGGCTTGTTTGGGTCACCGATTCATTGCAGCTATCTGCTCGTGCGAGGATCTGGCCGGCTTCCCACTCGATGTCCTTGGTTCCGATGTTGATAACCTTCATGAGGCCGCACCACCTCGGAGTAACGTGGCTTCACGACCTTCTTGTAAATTTCATTGTAATTTTGCACTAGCTTAACTTCCTTGACGTTGCTGTTCGATTCGGCAGACATCTTGGCATGTGTAGTTGAAGAGCCAGGGCAGCGGGTGGCAATATGACCTTGCACACCACACTTGAAACAAATGCGTTGATCAGGTAATGAGCAATCCGTAGGATGTGACCAGTCTTCTTACAACGCGGACAGGGGTCGGTCTCAGGATTCACTTTCTTATCCTGATTCGGCAGCTGTCTAGCATCCTTTTTCGGCTTGTCACGTGCTTCGAATGTTGGTGAGAGATAATCGTCGAGGGTACAGAGGAAGGCTTCGTACAGCTCATCTGGACGCTGGCATTGGAAAGCTCGTGCGTTTGGTTGTAATGAAGGAGGTAATCCTCTGATTTTACACGAAACACTAGCAGTGTCAGACAGGTTACAACGAAAGCACATGGCGATTTTATCCTGGTAATATTTAGTCATTGTTTCGTTCGGGAGCTTCTTCCGGTTCATAATTACGTCGAACAAAGCACTGAAGTCACGATGTTTGGGAAATGCTCTTGCTAGCATGCATTTCCATTCGTCCCAGGAAAAGTTATTTTCATCGAGTCTGTTGTATTATCTTGAAGGTGAAATGATTTTACTTTGTCGCTCCAGCCTGTCTCCCAGCTCGTCAATTTTCTTCCAGCCATACCACTGCAATCAGCCACTGTGCAATCTTCTCCCTCGGGGTCAAACTCCGGGATAAGGGACGCTGCACGATGACCTTTGAAGTAGTTGAGCGGTAAAATATCGACGTAGAGTTTGTGTATCGCCCTACCCACTTCGTTTTCTAGCAAACTTTTGAGTAGTTTTCTAGCGGGAGGCGGCGGGAATTCTTCATCTTCACTAATATGGTCTTGCTCTTCTTCACTCCAGCCAGGCGGACGGATTCCACGACCAACAGATGCAGTAGGGCGATTTCGCTTTATTTCCCACTTCTGAATGAAACGGGAAAGCAGTAATAGACTTCACACTTGACGAATAATTACAATTATTTATTGATATTTTTATACAGTTGAACAGAGTTTCGACTTATCTCATGTACGGCAGCAAAATGTTCCCGCCAAATGAGCGGTCCGACTACTTATACACTTCGGCTGCCGGATGTGACGTCACTAATGGTCACTCGCTGGCTTGGCTGACAATTTCTGCTTCAAATGTCGTAAAGTGGCATTGGCTTGGTGTTGGCTCGGCATTGGCTTGGCGTTGGCTTGGCGTTTGCTTGGCGTTGGCTTGGCGTTTGCTTGGCGTTGGCTTGGCGTTGACTTGGCGTTGGCTTGGCGTTGGCTGAACACATGACGAGGCGTTACAAATGTAAACATTCAGTAGGTAGATTGTAGATACCTACCTAATTACTAATTACTTATGGGTGCATGCCTTTACCTTTCGGTGTCCTTTGGAAGTGAAAAAAGGTGAGGTTTGGATCCTTATTATTATTTATGCAGCCAAATGCGATGCAATATAGTTTTGCCTTTAATATAGTATGAATAAATAGTTTTTGTTTTTAATAATTTTCGTTTTTATATCTTGCGACGAACGGACGATGCGACGCGGCGAGTACCTATTGAATCGATGTGCGATCCAGCGGCGCGCGGCATTCCTACTGAATAGGCCCCGTGTCAAGGGCCCGCCGCGTACTTGTAGCTTCATACCTAAACTGCGGAGTGTCCCATCTGCATTAATCTGTGGTATAACAGTGTATTCTTTGACGATCCCAAAATATAATATGTACGTATTCTTAATTACAGACAGAACCAAAATGATTACAGTCTCTCATGGATTTATTTTGTTAAAAGTATTATTATGAAGACGCGTGGTAGATATATATAAAGGGTTATTTGTACACAACACCAGCAACCTCTTAAGGGGTCATTGTACTCATCATTATGAACAACTTTTACTATGGGACCAAACCTGAAATCGCACAAAAAATCAGCTGTTCAGTACATTTTGACGAATGATGCGAACATAAATGTACTGAACAGCTAATTGTTTTTTCGCGTTTTAAGGTTTGGTCCCATAGTAAAAGTTGTACATAATGATGAGTACAATGACCCCCTAAGAGGTTGCTGGTGTTTTACAAATAACCCTGTATACTGTGACACGCCCACATTCTCTCACAGAGAGAGGGCCTTTTTTTTTGTGGATGGGAAATCATCAAATAACTTCTCCCGCTCTGGGTGGAGCGGAAGGGCGTGTCAGACTTTAACTGACTAAAACCCACCCGTGTTCCTTCAGTTGCCTATGCCAGGGCCACGGTATCTTTTTCAAACAACCCGCGACCCCAGCGGCATCGGCCCTATTGGACCCCATCTTTTGCTGACATCTCTTTGAGGCGCGCGTGGAACACAACGCGCCGTCGACCCGGGCCTGGTCCTCACCGGACGGCGAGCTACCCACTACTCAAGTACAGAGAGAGGGCCTGTGTTCCAGCTGTGGGAACTTTATAGGCTGATTATGCTTATGGTATAAAATAATAGCAGCCTATTATTGTTCCACTGCAGGACAAAGTCCTCTTCTCATACAGAGAAGGCACGAGCATTGATCACCACGCTTGCTCAAGACGGGTTGGTGATTTGCTACACGATTTTTCCTTCAACGCCGTCAGTAATGTCTTAGATAAACTCAGAAAGTACATATGAATTGAAAACGTCATATTGGTACTTGCCCAGATTTAAACCCACAACCTCGTGTATGAGAGGCGAGGTCTTCACCACTGGGTCACCACGACGTTAAATTATTAACAAAATAATTTATAGTTATTATTAAGTATAAATAGTTAGTTACTACAATCACTGCAAACCTCTCCATTGTACTCATCATTATAAACAAATTTTTCTATGTGACCAAACCTGAAATCGCGCAAAAAATTTGCTGTTTGCTACATTTTTACAACTTATGCACACATAAATGTAGGGAACAGCTGACCCATAAGAGTTTTGCTAATTATTTGTATTTTTATTGAGATATACAATCTGTGAAAATTTCAACAGTCTACTTATTACGGTTCATGAGATACAGCCCGCTGACAGACTGATGGATAGCGGAGGCTTAATAATAGTGTTCCGTTTAGCACCCTTCTGGTACGGATCTCTAAAAAAATATAACACTGCCTAACCCAAGGATCGAACCCAAGACCGACTGAGACCACTATATCAAGGAGGTAGTCAATCTTATATATAGCGCTACAAGGTCGCTACATTTGGCCCAACGCCGCCATCTTGTTTTTTGAATACATTCCAAGTGACATTTCACAAAACAATTGCACAAATGCTTATCAACAGAGCCCGGAGCGGGAGCTGTTGATAACGTCATTCATTCAAGCCCCAAAAGATTCTTAAAGAAGAGTTTTCCATTTATGTATATCATTTTCACGTGATTTCCAGAGGGTATAGTATCGTAATTATTATATAATTAGGGCGAGAGTCCAGTCCATATAATAATACTTATTATACGTCAGCCATCACTGTCGTCAGTAATGCGATACGTAGTGAAAACTTATTATTTTCATGTCGGAACCCTTTTGTTTTGGAGAAATAGAAATAATTATAGTCCTAATTATACTACAGACTTTCCTGGGTTTGCTCGTGTCTTTTCGAAGCTAAGCTTTTAAAATACTATAAAATCTAGTTACAAACTAACCCGTCAACTGTTCTTGATATACATAAAATAAAAAACCGGTCCAGAGCGAGTCGGACTCGCGCACCGAGGGTTCCATACTATCATATCATTTTTCATTCTGTCTAGCCTTTTCCCAACTATGTTGGGGTCGGCTTCCAGTCTAACCGGATGCATCTGAATACCAGTATTTTACATGGAGCGACTGCCTATCTAGCCTCCACAACCCAGTTACTGGGTAATACGATACCCCTTGGTAAGACTGGTTGTCAGACTTTCGGGCTTCTGACGACCCGTAACGACTGTCAAAGATCCTCGAATGACAGCCGGGACCAACGGCTTAACGTGCTTTTCAAGGCACGGAGAAGTCTCGGTATGAAAAGATGGTCACCCATCCACGGACCAACCCCGGCAAGCGTAGCTTAACCTGATGGATCGACCCGTGCGGCTGTTATTACTTAGACACGAGCTCTTCCGTACTATCATATATTTAAGAAAAAGTGTGCTATTTATAGACATCGTTTTATTCTTCCTGTAATCTGTACATAAACTTCTATCACACAGAATAATTTCAGATTTTTCTCTTAGCAAACTTCGGAGGTAAGGGGGTGAACGGTATTTTTTTTTTTACATTTTTCATCAAAAGTCGAAAACTATGAGGTCTAAAAAAAAAAAGAAAAAATGTTTGAGAATGTACAAACAGCGCTCTTCATATGATACCCCACATACCTTAGTGGTCCCACTTCTAATTATTAAGGGGGGTCTTAAGCACCTGTTGCAAAAAAAAAAATCTTTCTTAATTGCAAAATAGTTGGGTAAACGTCATCTAAACCTATTCCAAAATTCAAGTTGATAGCATTAGTGGTTCTTGAGATATCAAGCTGTGACAGACAGAGAGACAGACAGACTGAGTCGCACCATAAGGGGGGTACCCTTATGGTGCGACTCAGTCTGTCAGTTTTACCATTTTGGTATGGAACCCTAAAAACCGCATAGGTTTTGTATGTTTTTTACGTTTATATACATATGATATACGTTTATATAAAGACTTTTTTCGTACACCGTATGTACGTAAAATACTCGAGGAGTCAAATGAAATACAAACTCTATTTTACATTAAATACTGTTCCATACATTGACAGTACCGCAATACTTTGCAATACGCAACTACCGTGATTATATCAATAAAAAACAAAACTTTTAAAGCGAGACCAACCATTCGTAGCATTGCTACGAAGCGAGCTACGCCGTAGCGAACTGTGCTACGCGCGACGAGTGCACGTGGATGCAAGGCAGCACTGAAAACTAGAGTGGGGCATTTAATACTGTATATATTATGTTAGTAGTTGTAACTTAATTATGCAGGGATTTGATTATCTTGAAACTTCTCTCTGAAGGGCCCCACATATTAACAGTTGGCCTGCAGTAACAAGGCAGCCTGCTGCCCAAGGTCTGCCCCACAAACTACAGCGATTATTGCTACCAGCAACGGTCGGTTACCGGCGCTGGGTCTACAGTCTACACTAGCAGGCGGCAGTTGTCAGCTTCACATAAATATTACTCTCTGAGTTTCACACCGCAATAGCGCGCGCCGGCCGATACTTGTCGATGCGCCTGCGCTGGCAAGGGGCCGTACACTCTGGGTTTACATTGGTCGTCAATCCAAAAGCGTAAAGGGAACTGTGAGTCTCTGATCTATAGCGATTAACTGTCAGGCTGATCCGCCGGCTGACAACAAACGATATTCACGCCTGTAATTCCCGAAGGGTTAGGCAGAGGTGTACCTATAGTACACCCACATTTCGCAAGTTGCTTTATCTATATAATATGTCTATCGTCTACGCGAGCATAGTCAAAAAGCTTGTTGTTTCATCCAGCATAAGTGGGAACTACTAACAAACAAGTGAGAACGCGATAACATTGTACGAGAAATAGTGTGCGGAAATTTCATAAAACTTGTTCATGAAAATACGTGGTTTTGAGTAAGTTTTTTAATGTTTGTGAAATAAATGTTTATCATTTTAAATCTTCATTACATGTGCAAGCTTGATATGCAGATGTTTTCTTTACTTTTACAATTTATGAGTACATTATGAACGGCCAAAGTTAAGGTAAAATTGGTGCGAAAAAGCAGATTTTTGGAGGCTTATACTGAATTTATTTCTGCAAATTTTTATTTTTGGCTTTTATAGAATCATACATACAGTACACATTATACCTATTAGATTAAAATTTTCAAAAAAATATGTGTTTCAACGCCATAATCACGTACGAGCGTTTGTATGAAAAGTATGAAGGGTTGGCCGCCCTTAAGTCACATTGTAATAAAGGGCGAGTCTATTACAATCAACCGGCCACAAATCAAGACTCCAGGCTGCTACTCAGAAATTCCTGATGGAAAAACCCAATAACCTTTGTCCTGACTTAGGAATCACAACATTTAATTCAAGAACTAATCAAGTCCTCTAAAAATTACAAAACGTCTGTCTACTGTTTTAATTTGACCTTCTCGGTGGCCAGTGCTAGTTTCCTGATGTTGCAGAGACAGCCAGCCGAAGCCTCATGGAGGATCGGGTCCTTGGATCCAATTTTCTCCAGGAGGAATTGGACTACGCCCGCGGCATGCATGGTGACGCAGTTGAGCGAGTAGAAGGAGAGGTGGTACAGCGCCAGCGCAGCGGATCGGTGCACGTTGGGGTCCCGTGACGTCATGTAGTTCACCAGGGGCGTGATGGCACCGCGCTTGCCGAACTCCTGGCGATTCTGCGCCCATTCGCAGCAGTACGCTATTGCAACCCCAAGATTCGCTCGGAGGTGGTCATCTGTCGTGTTCACAGGTTTCGATAGTTTACCCACAACACCATGATCGGAAATAACCGCCAGATTCTCCTGATCTTTTGCGATAGTTGCAATGGCGGCGCAGATGGCAGACAGAACATTATGGTCATCAGAATCCAATAAGTCTACCGTCAGTTCCAAAGCGCCTACAAAGGATCTGACCATTTCACCGGAATCGGCTGCGTTCTGTACGTAGGGGCTCAGTGCCAGAGCCGCATTCGTTTGAACCTTTCTAGAGTCGTTCTTCAGCAAAGACCAGACCAGTCTTACTCCGTCCAGCTCGTCCATTTTCGAATCGAAACCAAGACTCCATGACACGTAAGACACTATGGACTTCATACGAAACTAAAACAGGCTGACCATTGCCCGACGTACTAAATTATAAACTTTATTGTCTCCTGCAAACAATGTTGTCACCATATAACATTATGACACCTGTTCTCTGAACAAGACTCAATTATATTTTATTGTTGCACTTTTATACCGTACTAGCTTTTGCACGTGACTTCGTCCGCGTGAAATTATTTTTTTTGGTTTTGATGGGAAATCATAAAATAACTTCTCCCGATTTGGGTGGAGCGGGAGGGCGTGTCAGACTTCTACTGACTAAAACCCACCCGTGTTCCTTCAGTTGCCTGTGCCAGGGCCACGGTAACTCTTTCGAACAACCTACAATCCTGGCGGGTCCCCCGACCCATCCCGTCGCATTACATCGACCGCCCGCGCTATTCCTTCGTCTTCGCTTAGCGTCCTTTCTGACTTTTTTCTTTTTGCTCGGCTTCTAAAGATCGTAGCCTATAAGCTTTCCTCAAGAACTGGGCTATCAAATGCAAAAAGAATTTTTCAAATCGGACTAGAGATTAGATTAGCACGTTCAAACAAACAACAAAACAAAAAATAAACTCTTTCAGCTTTAATATTACTATAGCTAGGTTACGAAAACAAACTGGGTTGTATGGACTGATAGACAACTTTAAATCCTTTTATCTACACCCATGAAATAAATCCTCTTATAAAACTTTCTAAAACAGTTAGCTTACTGCCAACATTAAAACAACCAGTGTCATAGTAACCATAATGTCATTCAAACGAGTGTTATAATGTTGTACTGAATTTCATTATGCAACTCCCATGGAATACTCTTTTATATACAAGGTGTAACTTAAATAACGCACAACCTCTTAAGGGGTCATTATATTCATTATTATGAACAACTTTTACTTTTAAAAAAATCAGCTGTTCAGTACATTTATGTTCGCATAATTCGTCAAAATGTACTGAACAGCTGATTTTTTTTTCGCGATTTCAGGTTTGGTCCCATAGTAAAAGTTGTTCATAATGATGAGTACAATGACCGCTTAAGAGGTTGTGCGTTATTTAAGTTACACCTTGTATAGGGTGACTGGTGATTAGTGACCGATACTTCAACACATGATTGTACTCATGTGTGTGGCTCATGATAACAATCATTTTTTACTATGGTACCAAACCTGAAATCGCGAAAAAAAAAATCAGCTGTGCCCTATATTTTATGTTCGCATAACTCGTGCGAACAACAGATTTTTTCGCGATTTTATGTTTGGTCCCATAGTAAAAGTCGTTTGTTATCATGAGTACTATCACGTGTTTAAGTATCGGTCACTAATTACCAATCAGCCTATATATGCAACTTCTTTGCTTTTTCGTTTCCTTCCTTACTCATCAAACAGCCACATTCTCACAACTCAATTCGTGGTATCTTTATGAACTTCATATTCTACCACAGCGCCATAATAAAAAAATAAAAAAACTTATACATAGTTTGTTTGTATTAGATACTCAGCAATTAAACTTTCCATGAATTTACATAGAGTTCTTACATCACTGTACAAACACCCTATGGTTTCAGAACCTTTTATAGAGGATTCATATCATGGGTGTAGAATTGTAGATAAAGTCTTGTATGCAACTGTGCATTATTAGGTATTAAAACACTCATGCGATACTATTATCACACTCGTGTTTTAAAATCCCTTGTTATACAACAGTTGCATAAATAACTAATTTAGTTCAAACTATGATATTGGGTATAAGATTATGATAATTACGGTATGATTGGCGTAGTGACTGCGTGACTAACTATAGAAATACGGGGTCAAATTTAATTAGCTAGCGGAACTCCGCATACGTGATGGGTACCGCTATGTAAACATGTTAAAACGAAAAATAGATTAAATGGATTTAAAAAAAAATGCTTCATTGACACCAGGTAGAATATCAGTTTAAAAATCCGTTTATTTGTGTAATCTTCACAGACGTGATAGACATCTATATTTCAACACAAAAGAAAATAGATAAGTATTCTCGACTCATACTTCAAGTAAAAACACTAGGTATTAGCGGCCGTTGACCCTACAAAAAAGAAACATCAAATCTATTTTATTTTTTATTTTATGCTGTTTATACAGGGTTATTGGTAAAACACCAACAACCTGTTTAGGGGTCATTGTACTCATCATTATGAACAACTTTTACCATGAGACCAAACCTGAAATCGCGAAAAAATAATCAGCTGTGACGAATTATGCTAACATAAATGCACTGAACCGCTGGGTTTTTTTTTTTTCGCGATTTCAGGTTTGGTCCCATAGTAAAACTTGTTCATAATGATGAGTGCAATGACCCCTAAAGAGATTGTTGGTGTTTTACCAATAACCCTGTATATCGATACCTATCACGTCTGCGAAGTTTCGCTAGCTAATTTAACTTGACCCTGTATACAGATCTCCGCTCGGCCGATTCCCACACCAAACAAATATATTTTTACGCTACTAGTTTTGTGATTTGTTTTTGGAATTTTAAAAATAGCAAGGCAGGAGTCATATTTACTTTGCGGTCAACAATTAGTTTTTTTTTTTACGAATTGAGTAGTGAGAATGTATGCTTATAGAAAGACGCTGACTCATTTATTTTGTCTTACTTCACGACATCTAAATAAACAATTCCCTCAATAAACCCGATTCCTTAACCAACAGAACCAATTCTTATTAATTTGCCACCTTATGTACGGGACTTTCCTAAAAGGCTACCGACTCGGATTAAAAAGCCCACCGGTCCAACGAGCGCTGAGTGTCAGTGTAAACGCCTGGAGTAATTGGCGTCACACTAGTGATGCGATTCATTTCGGAAAAAATAAACGATATCAAGTTTTTTTTTTTTTAACCGACTTCAAAAAAGGAGTTTCTGTATTCGACGCGTATGTATGTATGTATGAATGTTTGTTTGTCCGCGATTTTCTCAAAAACTAATAAACCAATTTTGATGATTCTTTCTCTAGCATGATCTACATACTCTCAGGAAGGTTTATAGGTTTTTTTTTTCTCACGAAGTTTATACATACATAAATGAACCGGTATTTATAAGCGGATTTTGATGATTCTTCTTTTCGTTCGTCTTCAACTAAATATGGAAAAATAAATTTACTTTAAAAAAGTAAAAACCGACTTCAAAACCTAAAACGAATAAAATAACTTTCATTAAAAACTTAACAGGTTCTGAAGTCGGTGTTCAATTCTTCAATGAAACTTAGCTTGGCACCGACTTCATATGCTATTTTCGAAAGTTATTTTATTCGTTTTAGGTTTTGAAGTCGGTTTTTTACTTTTTTAAAGTATTTTTTTATCAACTACATTCACAATATAAAGTAACAGTCATAATGATAGGTAGGTAGATATTAGATAAAATGCATTAAAAAAAACTTGAAATAATTAAATAAAAATATCTTCTAGATATGTATCTGACTACTAAATCGGGGATTGTACAGTAATCTAATATAGGGCCGCAACAAGTACTACATTACTACCTTTATCTTAGGCATAAAATTTCACGGGAAATTCTCGGGATTTTGGAATTGCGAAAATTTTATTATTTTATTATTCACAATTTCTGAAGCCCAGAGATTTAATCGTCATGCTTATCATTCCGGTATTTTATAGGAGGAATTATCCACTCTTGTTACTTATTTCCTCGAAGTTAAGGTATTTATGCTCTACCTATTCCGATCTCTGCTCATAAAATATTGGTTAAAACCAATGACCGAACACTTCACATTCACAAATTGCACTTCACACTTCCTGTTATGAGGAACGAATTCCAACACAACTCATTCTAAACATCTGAAAATGTATGCAATAACTTATAAGTTACCTTTCTACTACGCACTGCCAGTTACCATCCCTACCTAGTTGCTACTCCACCAATCCGCACTAAGTGTTACCAAATGTATAATGCGCAGAGCAAAAGAGTAGAACCTGCGTCTGTGTTTCGAACGCATACAACCCTAATCTCTTCAAAGTTGAGTGAACAGGCTTCTTCTAGGTAATCTCAAGCCATTGTCGACTTTGTCTCTGTCACCTACGACGTAGACTACAGTCAAGAGCAAACCCATCTCAAATAAAAAAAAAAATCAGGATGATACTCAAACCCGCAGTAACTTATTGTCGGGAACAGATAAAGGGATTGGCTCCAAACAATGTCGTTCAACTATAGTCTTGAGCGCCTTCGCAATGCCAGAGCAGTATCTCATTGGAAACAGCATAGATTTGAATAAGGACTGAGAACCTCAAGCTTTGAAGTAAAATACACACTTTTATTGCTTGTAACCCTAATAAGTAATATACCTCATATTTTACATTACATCTCAAAAGGAAAAAACGGAACCCTTATAGAATCACGTCTTGTTCCATCCGGCCGTCTGTCTGTCTGTAAAGACCCTTTTTTTCAAGAACGCGTGGAGGCATCCAATTGAAATTAATATCAAATATAAAAGTTTACGGTCCTTTAGGCTTTTCAATAAAAAATATTTTATATTTATTTTGATACTCAAATAAATCAAAACCAAATTGGCACACAGATAGACCATGACCTGGGTTCGGACAAAGAATACTTTTATCCCGATAGTACTGTAGAGATTTCATTCAACCCCTGTCAATATATAATATATCAGGCTGACGATAAATATATGACATTTGTACGGTCACTTTGATAGCTTTGGTTCTAGGAAGACGTCAGCGAGGCGCAGCCCCCTGGAAGAAGATTGGTGCGTTGGCTTTTAAATATAACAGTCTAACGAGTCAGATTATTATTTATTAGTATACAGTATGTTAACCAACAGAGGGCGTTCCCGTTAACCCGCAATAGTATAGCATCCATACATGCTAAAAAAAATATTACCATTCGAAAACAAAATGGTTTTTATTTTTTTTTTAATATTAAAATATTCACTTAAATATTCAAAAAAATATAAAAATATTCACTAAAAATAAAAACTAAATTGCGATGTTTCCGTCCTTCAAGTACGCGTGTACAGAGTGTTTCTTTTACGTATCAATTTAACATTTTTAGTGAATATTTTAATATTAAAAAAAATAAAAACCATTTTGTTTTCGAATGGTAATATTTTTTTTAGCATGTATGGATGCTATACTATTGCGGGTTAACGGGAACGCCCTCTGTTGGTTAACATACTGTATATCTTGTAAAAAGTATAGGTTTCCCATCGGAGATCGTTACGTACATTGCCATGGGATAGTTTCCGACCTCCACGAGCAAAAGCTAGTCTCCTAAAAACGTCATAGGCCAAATACAGCGTCTCGCCGTACGCACGTAAAGATGGCTGCTATGGAAATATAGGTGGTTTCGTTGCAATGTTCGCTGCCATGACGTTTATGCTGACGTCAGAAGGCCAGTTCCCGAAATAAATGTGGCCATGGACGACCGAGCTTGGGCACAAACTACTCTTCCCATTCGTATGGGAGGTCTCGGCGTCCGCAAAATTTCTAGTTTTAGTTTACCGGCCTTCATATCCTAGGTCCACGGCACTGAGAAATTAATCAGGAAAATGTAGCCTTCACTCTGATTAATTTTGAAGAGGCTATGGATGCCTGGAGACTCGCTTGCCCGAATTCAGATCCACCCGACAATCCATCCTCCCAAAGGCGGTGAGATGAGCCGCTCTGCAGAGTAGTACAGAACAATTTACTTGACACGTCTGCTACTACTGCGGAACGTGCGCGCCTGCTGGCTGTAGGTAAAGGGCACAATTAAAGGCCGTGGCCGGCAGTAAACGGATTGTAAATGTATGGGGCTCTTTACTGGGAGTCGGGTCTGTGGCTTTATTCACTACCGTTGTCGAACATAGGCAAAAACAAACGAAAAAAAAACAAACAAAGAACTAAGGTTCGATGACACTACTCTCCGCCTCGCTGCTCCCCTGCGACTAGGAGCTCCTTGTTGTTCTCCTCATCGCTGTCACTGTGGCGAAGTTGTCAACAGCTTCGGACACCACGGCCTGTCTTGCAGCCGAAGTGCGGGTCGGTTAGCGTGGCACACGAATATTAATGACATCATCCGACGAGCCCTTGACACCGTCCGCGTTCCAGCTGTATTAGAACCCAATGGCCTGGCACACGACGATGGCAAGAGACCGGACGGCATGTCTTTATTTCCATAAACGCGCAACGTGTGTCTCTTGCGCCGTCCCATCTTCCTGGCTCAGAGTGCTGTGCTGGCGCTGCTGCGGCGGCTGCGGAACACCTCAAGCGGTGAAAGTATCATAACCTTATCGGTAATTATAATATATTTTCGAGCTGTTTGGGGTTGACTTAAATTGTAACTTAATCAACCATTAACCACCTCCACAAAGTGATGTCTACTTTTTTGCTTTAATGGTAGAAAGTTGGGTCTCCCATTCTTCAAAGGATTCTGGCTTTTTAAGGTGTCATTGCACTCATCATTATAAACAACTTTTACTTTAGGAACAAACCTGAATTCGCGAAAAAAACATCAGCTGTTCTACATTTTGACGAGTTATGCGAACATAAATGTACTAAACAGCAAATTTTTTTTCGCGATTTCAGGTTTTTTCCCATAGTAAAAGTTGTTCATAATGATGAGTACAATGACCCCTTAAGAGGTTGTGCGTTATTTAACTTACACCTTGAATAAACCAAAATGAATACTTTGTCAATGAATGTTTTTAATGTTGAATCATATGGCAATAAAATTTTTACGTCTAATATTTGGATTCCCGGTTTTCACGAATTTTCTTCATTCATGATTTATCCTTATTTTTAATTTTAAGTAAGTAAATACAGTGTAGAGTTACATTAATTGTAACTCGATTCTCGGCGTGTCACATCACTATGTAACCGCAAAAACCCCATTAAACTTCATCACAACATGGCAGTTACACTCAGAAATTAAAACTGTTTGCGAAAACGTAAATTAAGTAATTGTTATAATTACGAAGTGTTTAAGAATTAAGTGCTGCTGGGAGTTATGTTGAAGCTTATTTTGTTGCTGTTTTATTATATTGTGTAAACATCTTTTTCTTATTCTTTTAATTTTATGAGGGCTGTGGCATTTTGTCACCTCTTTTATACGTGACCTTATTTTTAAGGATGTTAAATGAAAAGGTGTGTTTTTGAAAATGTAATCAATTGGCGAACTATGTAGTAAATAATATCAATGTATTAGTTAATTATTAAAAACAGATTTCTATTGTGTTATCTAATAAACATAGCTCAAAAAGTATTATGATCTGTTTTTGAAATGAGTTAAATTAATGCCACAATAAAAATGTGTTTTTAATAATTACTTATTAAATTATTATTATTTACTAGTTTTCTAATTGATTACATTAAAAAACATCTTTTACATTATTTAAAGTTTGGTCACGTGTGAGAGAGACCTCTCTCGCTGACAAAATGCGACAGCCCGCTTATGGGTAGCCCGCGAAATTCAAATCTTAAGTTTTTTTATAACTTGGAAGTCATTATTAAGTTGTATGTTAAATAAAGTATGATTCGTAACAGATATGTATTTACAGAATTATAATCATTAGAATCAGTAATACAACTCCTTAAGTTAGTATAATCCTGAAGTCCTAATGAATGACTATTTCATGAAATAGTATAGGATTAGTTGTATGATTATTATTATGTAAATATACATACTTTTTACAGCCGCGAATGACATTCTGATCAACGTACAACCTAATAGTGACTTGTAAATTGCAAAAAACGTAAGAAAATTTGTATTTCGCTGGCTACCTTGAAGCTTTCGCCTTAAGAGATGAATTAACTGAGACATATTATATATTACGTGTAGTCTACTTGTATGTGAAGTTATTTTTCTGTTCAGTAGTTATTCTTCCATCTCCAGAGGAGCTCGTGACTAAGTAATAACAGCCGCACGGGTCGATCCATCAGGTTAAGCTACGCTTGCCGGGGTTGGTCTATGGATGGGTGACCATCTTTTCATACCGAGACTCCTCCGTGCCTCGGAAAGCACGTTAAGCCGTTGGTCCCGGCTGTCTTTCGGGGATCTTTGATAGTCGGTACGGGTCGTCAGAAGCCCGAAAGTCTGACAACCAGTCTTACCAAGGAGTATCGTATTACCCAGTAACTGGGTTGTGGAGGTCAGATAGGCAGTCGCTCCATGTAAAACACTGGTATTCAGCTGCATCCGGTTAGACTGGAAGCCGACCCCAACGTAGTTGGGAAAAGGCTAGGCAGATTGATAGTTATTCTTCCATCTATTTTTGTAGAGAACATAAAATAACTTTACGCCTTGTTTCCTCAAAGGATTAGGCAGAGGTGTACCTATAGCACACTTACTCGTACACTTCGCCAGTTATGATAAAGGCCCATGTAACAGGGGGCGAGTCTATTGCTATCACCGGTCACAGATCTAGACTCCAGGCTGCTACTGAGAAATTCCAGATAGTAAAACCCAATAATACTTTACCCGACCTGGGAATCCAACCCAAGACCAAATATATTGACTGGCCTGTTGGTCTAGTGGTTAGTGGCCCTGACTGCTATGCCGGAGGTTGTGGGTTCGATTCCCACCCAGGACAAATGTTTGTGTGATGAGCATGATCATTTGTTCTGTGTCTGGGTGTAATTTATCTATATATGTATGTATTTAGAAATATATAAGTATGTTTATCAGTTGTCTAGTACTCATAACACAAGCTCTGCTTAGCTTGAGGCTAGACGGCGTTGTGTGATAGTTGTGGAATATTATTATTATTATTATTATTATATATTTTGAAAGGACACTGATTTAAAAACGAGGTATGAGGAATTTAAAATTTCTATAGAAAACTTATTTTTCTCATAATTCATGTTTCATCATTGACCTTATTTAATATTTATTTGGGAGCCTAGATATTCTGTAATCCAATCGGAATTAATAAACACTACCATAAAAATAATGTTTGATTTACAAATTATTTTGGTATTTCATTCGTATGAACTACAACATGCTCCGGGGGCCTGTTAAGTATCTATCGGAAGCTCCATAAAACACTTGACATCATTTTCAAACGACACATGCAGCCAACATCACCAAGCGCATCAAATAAAAAGGATTCATAAAAATTAACGTTTATTTCCACGACAATCTCCATGTCAGTTTAAGTCGGATATAGAGTAAAAATATGCAGTGCAACACCAGTCTTTAGTTAAGCTATGTGCCGTGTTTTAGAAGTTAAACCATGGGAGAGAAGCTCATGGCTAAATAACAATAGCCGCGCGGGTCGATCGAAGGTCTAACTACCTCGAAAGCCTACGCTTGCCGCGGTTACTTGACCTATTCGTGCCTCAGAAAGCATATTAAACCGTTGGTACCCGGCTGTCATTCTTAGGTCTTTGACAGTCGTTACGGGTACTCAGAAGCCCAAAGTCTGACAACTAGTCTTACCAAAAGGTTACCATGTTACCCAGTATAGTTTGCGTCACGTAAGTTTGCCGCTCTGAAACCAGGCTTTCCGATGCGCATGGCATAGCCCGCTGCTGTTTTAGTATACATATTAACAACTGCGCAATCATTTGTAGCCAACTTCAGAGCAGCAAACTTACCTGACGCGATGGACTATACCTAACTGGGTTGTGGAGGTCAGATAGGCACTTTCTCCATGTAAATTACTGGTATTCAGCTGCACCCGGTTAGACTGCAAGCCCAACATATTTAGGAAAAATATATTTATACATGGTTTAACTACACTAAAATATGGTAGAATAAAAAATATGTAGTTTCGATAATGTTGGTTTCAAGAGGCAGGGCCTCTTAAAACCAAGTTTTCGCAGTTTGTCACCTCTCTCACTCACACGGGACCAAATTTTTAAGATTGCCTTTTCACCGCCCACGTACACAGAACGCGATGCCACGCCAGCGCCAAGCTATAAATGTATAACGAAATATATAGTAAACAGTAGGGATGAGGGTATCGTCATATCGATGAATGAGATTTATACGCGTTAAGTTAAGTTTTAATTATAATTTTACGGATATAAAAAATTGTTTGTTTATAAGTTTTTGGACACAATAAACGTTATTATTATTATTCTTCTTCTATAAATCTCGGGACCCTGGGTCCTTCTTGGTGGACCTTCTTCTATAAAGGCATACGAGAGGCCGAAGCCAACTCGCAGAGGCCCCTTAGATAATTTTAAATGATGAGGAGGCACTATTATTATTATTATAAATAAAAACTGTATAAATATTTCCATATTTGTTTATTTCACAGTATCCCTAGTAAGAAAAAATAGTATAAATTATAAGTATCAAAGAAACAAATACATAACTCAATTAGAGCTTTAGGAGATGAGGTACATGTCTATTTGTTTCATGACGTCATTCTTTGACTTCATTTCAAGTCCTGGACGCTCAGAGCACGTTAAATTTAATTCTGATTAGGGATGTGGTCTATGGTCTTTCTTCTATTTTTGTCTACACCCGTGTTTATTTTTAACCTTCAGTCAACGTTTTTTACCATAGGTATCTAAGCGGCAGAACTTTTCACAGAGCCACAAGATACCTACAAGCGACGCGCGACGCTTAGTTTGTGACTTACCGAACATTTAATTTATTAAATTCTTACTTTTTGATTAATAAACGTTATTATTATTATCTAGTTGGACATACCTCAGAAACAACTTCTTCTGGTTCATCGTTCACCACAAAATACTCCGAGTCCGATTCCACACCTTCTAATATCTTTAACAGCTCATCCGAATCCAGTTCTTCATTCATTTTCACTACCTATTAGTTAATTTATTACTATTAGTAACGTAAAATAGAATAGTACCTATTTTTACAAGTAAAGTGAAAGAATCCGATTAGTAGGTACTAATCGGATTCTTTCACTCAGTGCAGTGAAGACTGCAGATAGGTACCTGCAGTATTCACTGCACTATGCCAAAGTGACCTTGACAGTCGTACGTTTCTGACGTCACCGAACGACTTATATCCGTGGCGCCCGGGGCACTGACAACCAATTGTTTTGTAGAGATGGGAGAATATAATTATCGACAAGAATTGCTAACAACTATTTAATTCCGAGTCGGCACCCATCTGAAGGTCGAAATTAGTATATTTTCCCTTTGTTATAAAATAGGTAACTAAATTCATATTTTTACTGACCTCAAATTGTTTTCCATAATAATATTTATAAATATTTCAACAGGTGAAATGAAACAGTGATAACTTTCGCGTCACATCACTAGCCGACTATATATGAAGTCCTTGGCGTACTGGGGACATTAAAAATGTTTTGAGTGCCAATTTTAAGACAAATAGGGGCTTCTTTTGTGTGGAAAAATAAAAATAAAACAGGTTATTCGACAGTGCTATATTAAATAATAAAATGAAAAAAAAACCTATTAAATACAGTCAATTTTATTTTTATAACATAGCAAAACGAAGAGCTGCTAATGAAGTCGTGGCGCTAGTGGCACGAAAATCCGGAACTTCTATTGAAGTCCGTGGCGGTGAAATGGTTAAATGAAAAGATGCTCTTTTGAAAAATGTAATCAACCTATATGTATAGGTATTCAATTTTGCCGCTCGGCTGTGCCGTACAATGCTGAACCGAAACAGCTAAATAATGTACCCAAGGTAAATCCATAGGTTTTAGACACAAAGAATACATAAAACACATAATTACCCAATTACGTTCCCACTGATGGGACACTGGCTTCCTCTCTATAAGAGGGAGTGGCCCATAGTCCACCACGAGGGCTCATTATGTGTTGGTGGACGTCACATGTCTTCGAATTTTTGATTCTAGGACATACGCTTGACTCGGTGGAGCGCAGAGCTAAGAGGCTTATTGGCGAAGTAGAATTGGTGGATGCCAACCTTCACAGCTTGGCTCATCCCCGCAAGGTGGCCTGCTTGTCGGTCTTCTACAGATTTTACTTCGTTGAGTGTGCCCGAGAACTCCACGACCTCATTCCACCGGTCCCCTTACACAAATAATAATAAAAAATACCGGTTTTCATACGATGTATTTCATCACCGTTTTGAGAGTATTGGTGATTTTATTTTATTTTATTTTATTATTTTGGGTACAAAAAACAGTTACACGTTACAGTTTTAGTGAATGACAAACTAGGGTAATATAGAGGTAAACATGTAACCCACACCAATGTGTAATACGGAGAAAAAAAATATGATAAATATGTGTATAAATATGTGATAAAATAAATTATGCCAAATAATGTGCCTGCCTGGGTTTGAATCCACGACCCGTAAGTCGAGGCCGTTACTAATGGGCCATCACCCCTTTAGAGGTCATAAGTTACTACGTTTTGACAATTTGTCACCTTTTATAGTCCCAATAGTAAACTTTTACCACTGTCATAGAGACAGGATAAACTGCAATGTTTTTCTTAACCAAACATTTGCCTTTCACTAGAAGTTTTCCCATACCTACGAGCATAATGACAGTTTGCAAACACCAATCTACGTGTTCAAACATTAACTACTACTTGACCATTTTTTTTTTTATGAATGGCATCTCGTAGTTGGCCTAGAGACGCCGTGACTAATTCACCGGACTATCCTGTGGCTGCCTTAAGTGAACTCAAAGCCTCCAGCCAGGGCATAAACTTACAGACTAAGCGATTACACGCTAAGGGCTCCCCCTGTGGGGAACGGGCCTCGGCTTAGGGCGTCACTGGGGGGAGGACAGCAAGATGGGACAGGCTGGATCAAATTTGAATGATTATTATTGTCAGGGGAGTTTAAAGCTACTGGCTCAGCTACGCCACCAGCTGGCACTTTATACCCGAGCAAGGGACGGGGAACTACTAAACGAAAAGGATCCAACCAATTTAATGTGGGTTGGATTCTTTTCGCTTAACTATGGACAATTAGGCGCATGACAGGAATTTGGTTTCGGCGCCCGCACCCCGCACCTATCCCCGCGCTTCCCGTAGTGACGTGCAGTCGTATACTCGCTTTCGGCAGTGATGATAATACGTACAATATCAATCACCGTTCCGGTGTTCCCTCCCTAGCTCCAATAACTTCATAGCTGTCATGCGCGTATTCAACGCCGGATCAACAACGGATCTTTGACAGTCGTTACGGTTCGTCAGAAGCCCGAAAGTCTGACAACCCGTCTTACCAATTGTATTGTCTACCCCGTAACTGGGTTGTGGAGGGCAAGATAAGTAGTCTTTCCATGTAAAATACTGGTATTCAGCTGCATCCGGTTAGACTGGAAGCCGACCCCAACACAGTTAGGAAAAGGCTAGGCCAATAATGACGCTATTCAACGCCAAACGCTAATTGCCAAGAGTGAGAAAAGTTTTGAATATGAATGTGGATGGCTATAAGTGTAGGGGAAGACCAAAGAAACGCTGGATGGACTGTGTGAAAGATGATATGGCTAGAAAGGGAGTGGCTACCGAGATGACGACTAATAGAGAAGTATGGACGAAAAAGACATGTTGCGCCGACACCAAACAAATTGCGACAAGGGCAGGAGAATGATGAAGAGGCAAAATTTGTATTTATCCTCAAATCACAATTTTTTTGTCAAATTTAACTTTTTGTCTACGAAAATCGCTTTGAAGCAACTCAAGAAATTCAACATAAAATTATAATTATAAACTTCAGCTTATTTTCCCGAAACAGGCAATTAAGAAATAAATTAGCTTTCATACAAAACTTATTAAAGTATTTATAAATACACTGAATGAACTTCGATTGCTTATTAAGAATTTTTCGTATAAAAGATTCCTGACCTTTCACATTTTGAAAAGAAGAATATTACTAATTAATCATAAAGTTGACGTGGTGTTGAAGGTTCAATGTTTTTCATAAATTAAGGTTGTCAGACAAAATAAAAATATTTATGAGCCAACAGAAAATTAAGTTGCATAAACACCAAAACATACCAACATTTGCGCAATAATATCCTCAAATAAATAACATCATGTGCCTAGCCTAGGTTAACTTCCAGTCTAAGTGGATGCAGCTGACTACCAATATTTTACATGGAGCGACAGCCTATCTGAACTCCACAACCCAGTTACTGGGTAATACGATACCCCTTGGTAAGACTGGTTGTCAGACTTTCGGGCTTCTGACGACCCGTAACGACTGTCAAAGATCCACGAATGACAGCCGGGACCAACGGCTTAGCGTGCTTTCCGAGGCACGGAGGAGTATGTAAAGATGGTCACCTCACCCACGGACCAACCTCGGCAAGCGTAGCTTAACCTGATCGATCGACCCGTGCGGCTGCTATTACTTAGCCACGAACTTCTCCATCAAATAAATGACATCTTGAATAATATACCTAACTCAAACAAGCGTGGAGTTATTAACGGATTATGTTTAGTTTTTTTTTTTTTTTTGTTTACCTTAACGGCCCATTATGTAGCTTACTGTAATTATTATTATTTACATATATATTATATATTTAACACGTGCTATTATAGGTCAACCATTTATGAACGGGATCGGAACTGTTTCTCCGAAACACAGGTTATTTTACTTTACGCCTGGACAGCTTTTAGCCCTTTACAAAGCACAAGTCCGATCCTGCATGGAGTATTGCAATCACTTTGGGGATGGATCAGCTAAGTACCAACTAGCCGCGCTTGACTCGGTGGAACGCAGAGCTAAGAGGCTCATTAGCGACGTAAAACTGGTGGATGCCAAGCTACATAGCTTGGCTCATCGCTTGTCGGTCTTCTACAGATTGTACTTCGGTGAGTGTGCCCAAGAACTCCACGACCTCATTCCACCGGCCCCCTTTTATCATCGGACATCTAGACGCACTGCCAGTTACCATCCTTACCTAGTTGCTATTCCACCAATTCGCCACTAAGCGCTTCCAAATGTCTTTTATAATGCGCACAGCAAAAGAGAAAGAGGAACTCACTACCTGCGTCTATGTTTTCGAGCGCATACAACGCTAATCTCTTGAAAGTGAGAGTTAACAGCCTTCTTCTGGGTAAGCTCACTCCATCGTTGACTTTGTCTCTGTCACCTATGACCTAGACTAGAGTCAAGAGCAAACCCATCTCAAAAAAAAAGTAAAAAAAATTTGAACCTATCAAGAAACAGTACGGAACTCACAAACTGGGTTAAGAAACTATGCTTTTACTTTATATACCTTGCCGTATAATGTAGTTCTATACTCCATTAGAAACAAGATTAGACATTTAAATAAACCTTTTTTACAGACCGTTGAACCGATTTTGACTTCTATTGCGTTGGTGGCATAAAAAGTGGCAGCTGCAGTAAACAGTTGGTATTGTAACCAATTTTTTGTTGTTAATGCCATCTTTATACCTACGGAACAGAAGTCAAAATCAGTTGAACGGACTGTAAAAAAACCTTTACCTTTAGGTAAAAAGTTTTACCTTTTTTACTTACGTCAGTTATTATTATTATGGCATGTATTTTAATCTCTACTTACTTAGTTACTAACATAATTTTTAAGTACACCTACTAACATAAATAAATATGGACCATTGTGTCTGAATTAAATAAATAAATTAAATTAAATGTCTCATCTTATTTCCAATAGAGTATAGTTGAAAAATAAAAAATATTATTAAATTATAATTTTTTTGACATATCTCGGGACCTTAAGGTCCCGGACCTTTGGAAGGCGTACGAGAGCCGAAGCCAACTCGCAGAGGCCCCTTAGACAATTTTAAATGATGAGGATGATGATGAGTATTTTTACGATCAATATATTTTTTTTGGAAATAATCATAACAACGTAATGTATATTATATGAGCGGCATTTGCTCAGATCTCTGCTCAGATCGTCACCCCTGCTCTTGATCCAAGTTATATTGGGATTGGTGCAGCAAGTCTTCATCCATCTTCATCTCTATTAGCTGTCGTCTCTGAAATCTTCTCCTGTCTAGCCATTATATCATCTTTCTGGCCCAGATGGACAACTTATGACCACGCAAATAATGATGTAGGTTTACATCAGATCTAGATAGATCTGAAATCTCTAATCTATGGAAGATATTATATATATTCTACATCGGTATTGTAGATATAATATCTTTTACATCGATACATATTAAAAATTAAAGTCACTTTTCTTATCTGTTTGTGTGACCGCGTTGTTCTTCTACGCAACGACTTTTGATGCGGTTTTCACCATCATTTAGAAATTTATTCGGGATGGTTTATATATATAATACATTTGTTAGATGATTGAGTAAACCTAGGGAGTAAACCTACCCAAGCATTTTGGGAAAGTCCGAATAATAATAAAAATAAATTTTAATTGCCTATACAGGTCGACTCAGGTAATGCTAGAATGATTAAACTTAGGTGAAGGCTGAAAGGTAGGTTAGGTTAGGTTAGAACTGTGACCACACAACGCACGAGATTATTCGGACTTTACCCAAAATGCTTGGGTAAACCTAGGTTTACCCAATTTTCCTGCATTACCCGTAACACATTAATGTTACACTTAGGTACATATAAATATAAATATGATAAATAAAGATCGATGTTTTGTGAAGTCGTGAAACTTTTTTACAAAAAAAAAAAAAACAAACGATTTAAAAAAAAAAGTCAGGGCGTTTGGTCTTGCATTTTCCTTTATGCCACCGATTTTTTGTAATAAGTTCTCAATTTTGTTGTGGTACCTACCCCACAAAAATTTTAATACCACTAACTGCAAAATAAAATAGAACATCGTCCACATAGACTAACTGGAAAAAATACACGTATTATTGAAGCTAACTCAAAAACTGCCCACGCAAAGATAATAATTTTTACAAGGGACTAACTTCGGGATATACCATCCCGAATAAAACAAGAATCGTTAAAATCACACTACTCTGTAAAAAGTTATGTGTAAAACGGTCATGCTAAAAAAAATATGCCTCGACTAGAGAACCTCCTCATTTTTTGTCGTCGGTTAAAAACAGTGTGGAGGGCCAGTGAGAGGCCAGTCGCTAGTAAATAAGAATTAAAGTCGCTTTCCGTGTCTATCTGTGTGACCGTGTTGTTCTTCTCAGTTACGTAACGGATTTTGATGCGGGCTTGGCCATCATTTAAAGAATTTATTCCGAAAGTTTTATGTGTGTATTCAATGTTAAACTTGCGAAAGGCGACTAACAAAAGGTATTTACAAGGCATATAACAAACAAGGCAGACAAGGTAGATGTGAGTGGAAACGCCGCGTAGAAACACATTATAATGACCTTATTGGTTATGCTCTTCAGAAATGTCAGTTGCGTATAGTACTCGCAACCGGCGTGTGTGTATGGCCAGATATAATATAATGAACGTAAAGCTCCATTTACCTATTTCTGGAACGTTCAAGAGCAGTAATCGCATGCCATACAGATCGTTCAATTTTATTGCCCTTCAAGAATTGCATGCAAGTGTATACATGCGCGCGATTTCCATGAAATGGCATACAATAATTGAATGCAAGTTTTGCCATTCAATAAAATTGCAAGCGACTTACTCCAAGGCACTAAAACTGCCAGGCAATAATTGCATGCAAGTTACACACAGTTGCACGTCCTTGTACAACTGATTCAAGTATTACCCGTATTTGCTATGTCAAATATTTCATAAAATTTTATTCAACGTCTTGTTTCATTCGCTCATGTTTGAATAATATAAAAATGTTCATGGCAACATTGAATGCCATTTTATTGTACGTGCTGTTTATATCTGAGTATACCAGTTTTACGGCAACTGACTTGCCCGTATCATGCAACAATATTGTACGCGTTGTGACTGTGCCAGTTAATTGCCCTTCAATTTTATGGGTCATGTATTGTACCTATGGACGCTTTTACCTTTGGACATTGATTATAATAATAAAAACTGGCAGTACTAAAAATATAATAATGCAACACTGTGGTGGCATTTTTATTTTCTAGCAACACCAGTGAGTGGCGTGATGCTATCGGTGTTGTGTGCAGTGTGAGGCCATTTTAGAGATAGTGTGAAACGTCCATATGTACAATACATGACCCTATGCCCTAGGCAATAAACTTGCACCATGTAAATGGAGCATAGATGAAGCAAAACGAGTATGTTAGGAGCGTAGGCGTCGGTGTCCTGTAGTTTCTGCCTACGCCCCATGAGAATAAGGCGTGAGTTTATGTACATATGTATGTTTAGTACTTATCTACATATAATAAAGAAATCTTGATGTTTTGTCAAGTCGTAAAAACCGTGCGAAGCAGGGCGGATAGTAACCTACAACACAAACAAGAACACAGGAGCACCGGGAAGATATAATAAAATAAAGAAATAAATTTGTTAACAAATGTGGGTACAATTCATCTATCTTAATCAAAAACACAATGTACAAAGTTTTGAGTAGATATTTTAAAGATAGAGTAAACGATGATGTCTGTGCTAGTATTAACTCTGTGACAGACACCGGCGCCTTCCTCCTACAATCACTTTAATTAACAAGCTATTACCGTGACACAATGGCGCCGATTCCCTTGTTCACAAACTAAACAAAATTTAAGTTCAGTGCATCTTTTTCTTTCTATTTAATTAAGAAAAGGACTGATGATAAATATTAGTTCAGTCCTGTCAACTTAAGTTACTACATAGAAAGTTTAGACGTGATTAAAAAATTGTCTACTAAAAATACGTCAATTAACGTCAGGCTCTGACTAATTTGACAGGACTAAACAAATATTTATCTTCTGTCCTTTTGTTAATGAAATAGAAAGAAATAGACGGCACGGTGTGCAATGTCTGAGGAATCAACGGAATTGGCTTCTAGGATTCGATTCCTTGAACAATAAGGGCCTTTTTAGTATACGCGACGTTTTTGAACACGCGTTAGAGGTAACGTGCGTCGGCGGCATGTTTTCTGCTTAGCTAAACTAGAAAAAAATAGGAGTAGTTGCGTTTGCAGCGCGTTATTAACTACAAAACATTTCGACGCGTAGAATAAAATACGTACCCTAAAATTTTTGTATGACGTACAAAAAGTTGTTACGGGTTAGGGTATTTGTGCATATTGTGTAATTTTATCTGTACATGATACAGGTAAACCATTGAAAATAATTATATCCTTATTGTTAAACCTATTGTTTTTGTTTGGCACCAACCCTAGATATAATTTTGTTTTATTCGGTGTTTTTCTAATTAAACTTTAGTCGAGTTCTGATTGAATATTAATGTTATTAAGCATCTAATTACGTGCCTAAACACTTTCTGCCTTGAGGTAAAAATTAACATCCTTTGAATCGTCTTAAAATTTTGCGTTGCAAAAGTTTTGATGGAAATCAGGATGCCAGGCGATTACTTGAATGGATTTCTGGTCTTTAATAATTTGACTTTATTTTTTTAATTTCAACTTGTAAAACTCAGAAACTTTTATCCAGAACTAGCTGCGCCCCGAGGTTTCACCCACGGAAGTCTCTAACCCGTAAGGATATCGGGAAAAAAAGTATGCTATGTGTTAATCCAGGTTTTATACTATCTGTGTGCCTAATTTCATCAAAATCCGTTCAGTAGTTTTTACGTGAAACAGTAACAAACATCCACCCATCCTCACAAACTTTTGCGTTTATACGTAATATTACCAGCAGTGCCCCACGGTTTCACCTGCGTAAGTCTCAAACCCGTAAGAATATCGGAATAAAAAGTATCCTTTGTGTTAATCTAGATTATAAACTATATATTGTGCTAAATTTCATCGACATCCGTTCAGTAGTTTTTGCGTGAAAGAGTAACATACATCCATCCATCTATCCTCACAAACTTTCGTATTTATAATATTAGCAGGAGTATGATTAAAATTAAGAAAGATTAGAATTAAGTAAATAACAATTTATACTTACCAAATTAATTTAATAGGACTGGCCTGTTGGTCTAGTGGTTAGTGGCCCTAGATGCCGGAGGTCGTGGGTTCGATTCCCACCCAGGACAAATGTTTGTGTGATGAGCATGATCATATTTTGTTCTGTGTCTGGGTGTAATTTATCTATATATGTATGTATTTAGAAATATATAAGTATGTTTATCAGTTGTCTAGTACTCATAACACAAGCTCTGCTTAGCTTGAGGCTAGACGGCGTTGTGTGATAGTTGTGGAATATTATTATTATTATTATTATTATTATTAATAAAAATAACAAAATTATATCATAAAAACTACAGTAGAATCTGCATAATATATAATGACATCGAAGGTAAGTGACAAACACGTCATACTAAGTGGACGTAATACAAAGCATGGTCTAGAAAATTAAAAACTTCCTAAATGTTAATTTACAAACATAAATATGGCGTCGAAAAATTCGACTGTGAATGTACCCAAGAGACTAGCGGTATTTCCACGTTGTATAACAATGCTTAGCCAAGGTAATTCCTGGTCATCACCCTCAGCCTCGTCATCAACAACCTTGAATTTAGAATTTAGAATTTAGAATTTATTTATTTATTTGTTAACATAGGTAAAGAAATACAGATCTTATGTTAGATGAACAGAGCGCTATGTTATACCAGGAGGTGTACAAATATAGTGTGCAGATCTAGCTGAAGATTACAAATTAAAAATTAAATTAAATGACTAAAATATTGGAAATCGTGCATATTATCTAATTAGAAATAAATTGAGTCAGACCTAAATGAGGAATTAAAATGTCAATAATTAAAAATGTCAAAATTATTTAATGCCAATAATAATAATTGTAATTCTAAATTAATTCGTCATTTAAGTAATCGTCAATAGTATAATAACATTTATCAATTAGGAACAATTTCATTTTTTTCTTAAATTGTGTAAAATTTAATTCTTTTATGGCATCTGGAATTTTATTATAAATGCGTGGAGCCATACCCAGGACACTTTTTTTTACTAATGCAGTTTTACATTTATAATTTACTCAAAGAATTTTTATACTGACTACGTATTGGAACATTTCGTACCATTGTCATTTTTTCAAAAAGGTTGGGATTTGTTTTGACGAAGATACTAATTTCTAATATGTATATCGCCGGTAGCGTAAGTATTTTCAATGATTTAAAATACGGTGCACAGCTGTCTTCTGTTTTCAGACCACACATGGCTCTAACGCACCTTTTTTGTGCCTTAAATAAGAATCCCTTATCCGGGGAATTACCCCAAAAAATAATTCCGTAACGTAGAAGTGAGGCCACTAGACCATGATAGGCAACAAGTAACGCGTCTATATTTACTTTTTTAGCCAATTGAAAAAGTGCATAGGCTGATTTATTTATTTTTTTACATAGCTGTTCTATATGAGCTTTCCAATTAAGGTTATTGTCAATATATATACCTAAAAACACACTTACTTTTACTTCTTCTATTTCGCTACCATTGTAATTGACACACATTTTAGGAGGTTCAATTCTTTGTTGGAAATGCATTACTTTGGTTTTCTTGAGGTTTATTATTAAATTATTCATATTGAGCCAATTAATTATGTCACTAAGAGTATTATTAATGTCAAATTGATAAGTATTTAAGTCCTTACATTTTACTATGGCAGTGCTATCATCTGCAAACAAAATCATTTGTTGTTTTATAACTTTTGGCAAATCATTTATGTAAATGAGAAATAAGGGTGGCCCAAGCACGCTACCTTGAGGCACTCCATATTTTATTCTCCTGAAATTTGACACATACGTTCGTTCCATTTTTGTTTTTGTGCACACTCTTGTGACTTCAGTACATTGCAATCTATTACTTAGATATGATTCTAGTAATTTTAAAATGTTCCCTCTGATGCCATAGCAATGCAATTTGTCTAGAAGGATTTTGTGATCAACATAATCAAAGGCCTTAGTCATGTCTGTGTAAATAGCGCAAATAGGAGTCTTTTTATCAACAGCAGTCATAACATTATTTAAAAGGTCGAAAATAGCCATATTAATTGTTTTATTTCTCCGGAAACCGTTTTGTTCTTTGCACAAAATATTATATTTCTGAAGATATTGATATAGCGAGTTATAAATAACTCTTTCAAAGATTTTGGAAAAAACAGGAATTTTGGCTATTGGCCGGTAATTTTTTATATGCGTCTTGTCTTCCTTTTTGTGGAGCGGTTTGACTATGACTTTTTTCAAGGCTTCGGGATAGATTCCATCGGTAATACCTATATTAATAATATGTGCTAGGACAGGTGCTATAAGCTCAATTACATATTTAATTACTTTAGTAGATATACCGTCAATACCTACAGTACTAGTATTTTTAAGCGTCTTTGTGGCTAATATAATATCGGATTTTAGAGCAGGCTGCATAAACATTGATTGCATTGTTGAATTATCTAACTTATTATTTATTTTAATGTCATTTGTTATATTATTCTCAATGTCATCTATATAGTAGTCATTAAATGCATTTGCTATGTCATTCGGATTTGTGAATGTCAAATTTCCTGTTTTTATTTTCAATATCTGTTCTTTAGGCAAGTTAGTTTTAGATCTGTTGACTATCTGCCATGTGGCTTTGGATTTATTTTGCGAGTTGTTTATAAAGTAGTTATTCTGTGCCTTCTGAGTTAGTCTAACAATTTTTTTTATACTGAGAAGTGTATTTTTTCAAATCACTTTTAGCTTTTTTTGTTGGGTGTAGTCTGTAAGCCCACAATAACCGTCTCTGTTTTTTGCTACATGTTTTTATGCCACGAGAAATCCATTTAACCTGTTTGTTTGTGTTTATAGTTATTATTTTCTCTGGAAAACAGAGATCGTAAAACAATGAGAAATTATCCAAAAAAGTCTTATATGATACATTAACATCATTACTTTCGTAGACTTCTTTGAAAGATAAATTTTGTATACATGATTTAAATTTATCAAGGTTCTCTTTGGAGTAATCTTTTTTTACCGTTTTCCAAAATTTTAAGCGACACGTTTTATTGACAGGTATTTTAAGTATTTGTGATGTATGGTCTGATAACATGAGGTCAATAATTTCCGTTTTCCATCCTTTTCTTAGATTATGTGCAAAGTTATCAATGCACGTTTTACTGTGAGGCCTAGTAGGCTGGTTGAGAGCTAGAGTCAAGTTATAGTTAAGTAGGAAGTGTTCCAAATCCAGAGTAGTCTTATTTCTTAACAGTACATTAATGTTAAGATCACCACACAATACAATTTTTTTATTCGATAATACACAAACTTTTTTTAATACAATGTCAAGTTTTTCATAGAATGTCAAGTAATTATATTTTGGTACTCTATACACACATATAACAATAATTGAGTAGGATGTCAATTCTATAGCACAAATTTCAAACACACCTGATACAGACTGTTTAGCAACATCTGGTAGTTCCCTGTACTGGTGCCCCTGTCTTACAAGTATACAAGTTCCTCCCCGATTTGTGCTTCGTGCAAAAAGAGCGGCTAGGTGGAAATTCGGAATATGCAATAAACTCTCATGTCCAGATATTATGAAATGCTCTGTTAAACAGAGTACATCTACAGTTGTCCCTTGATTTTCCAAGTTTTCTAATTGTACAGTCAGCAAGTCTGATTTGTTTAACAATCCAGCAATGTTTTGATGCATTACATTAATACGACTGAAGAAAAAACTGTCCCGTGTCTTCTGATTCAGTTACTGTCTTCATTTGGTTTTTAGTTTGGCGAAAGTCAGTGTTTGATGATTGTATGTCCATAATCATTTTGAAAATATCCTTAAAAATCGATTGAATTCCAGAGTAATTTATTACACCCGTGCGTTTGTTGAACATAGTGTCGTCATACTTTAGGTTCAAGTTACTGTCCAGAAAATAGGCGTATTCATGAGTGATAGTATCTAGATATAATAAATTATTGAATGTTTCCACTCTTGAATTATATAGGTAGTTGTGTGTGAAAAATTTGTACGTTGGAGTGCAGATAATTATATTAGTGTTCGAGACTTCTTGCAACATTTGTCTAATTAGTAAAATGCTATCAAAATATTTATTTGTTATTTTAAAGTCTTCCTCACCTATCAATATAATACAGAAGTCCTGTAGAGTGAACTCTAACAACTTTTCTTTGATACCTTTTAACAGAAGTTCCATAGTTCCATGAGGCGTGATGTAATGGCAGAGTTCATACTTCTCAAAAGTATTTTCTGCAATATGAAGCAATTTATTTTTGTTGTCTGTACTTAATATGCAAATTTTTTTACGCTTCGACTGGCTTTCGTCTGCATTATTTGTGCATTGGTTTATTGGTGGTGTCAGCTTATCGCTTTCTTCCACCACTTTCGGGTTTTTGTATTTTTTTTGTATTAGAGTTTTGTTATTTTCTCCAAGCTTAATTGTTTCTGTTTGCGTGTGTTTATGATTTTTATTAAGATTTTTTGCCTTTTTTGTGATAGGTGATTTTAGTTTAATTGGACTGTAAGTGACTTTCTTGTACAGTTCGTTTTGTTTGCTCAGATTTATATTCACTGCTTTGAGATTATTATTTTCTAAAGTCAATTCTTCAATTTCTGAGTGAGCGCTCTGCAGGTCAAGTGTAAGGTTAATAATTTGATCTCGCAGTTTCTTGATTTCATCGTCATCACTGTCGGACATCTCCGGTACACTAGTGACTGTCTCATTTAACGTACACACAGAAGCTACCTCACTGTCGTTCAACATTGAGTCTGATTTAGTCCTATTACGGCGGACAGTAATGTTGTTTTTGAAATTATTCATATTAGATACAGTTGACTTTTTGTTTTATACATAAAACATGGAAAAAGAATATCGAATTCTTGGATTTGAACTCGTACCACTTACAAGTTTTGATGTATCACTTGCGGGTCCTAGACCAAACGTACCTTTATTGCGTGTAGCGAAATAGTGATCCGCGTTCGTTAACGTTGATCTATTCACAGCGACACCTATTGGTCACTGTAATATTCGTAAGTATAGTCACACGCACGCTGCGGGATGTACGGTAATAATCGATGTCCAAATGTTAGTAGACAGTACGAGATAGATTCATTAGATGGCGCTGTTACTAATTACGTAGCGCGATCATAGTGATTTCTGCATGTTAGAATTTGTTTTGAATAACACAACCGTTATTTATTTTTTTCACTTTTTTGTTTTATCAAACGTAATATTTCTTGGAAATGATTTATTTGGGCTATACCAGTTCGGGAATTAGTATTTAAGGGCAATGTTCACACAAAAATTAATCATATTGATATTTCACTGTTGATTTGTATTGTCATATTTTTCACTGTGTTATTTCACTTTAGTTACAATTTTGCACATTGGTTATTATTATAGTCCATGCGTCTTAGTTTTATTGTTCATTTGAATCACTTTTTTTATAGAAATAGACACTTTTACTATTTAATAAACATAAAAAATCACAGAGTCGATGTTAACGTGACAATGTAGATGTACCCTTGGTACAGCACACTGCACTTTCGGCCGGTCAACAAGCAGAGCCCTTCAATCCTCTCCTGCCGGCTTAGCACGAGCACCGTAGAGAAGTGTCTTGTCGACGGAAGAGTAGACAAAAATGACGTTACCGTGTAGACAGTACGACGGCAACAAAGTAGAAAGAGTCAACTGCACTTTACGAAATTCACTTTTTTACATAATTCGACTCAGAATTCTCTGTTTTTTCATAGGATTTCTTTTTCTGTTTAATTCTTTGATTGATGTCGGGACTTTGTATATATGCAAGTCGCGCGGTAAACTCTGATTGCGCGATTTGCGTGACGTCAGTGTGATGCGTAGTTCGCATGTGGCGATATAGATGCCGCCACAACAGCATTCAACGGTGACTTCCATAGAGAAGCGTCGATAGCGATTATAGAAATAGAATCGCTCCTAAGCGAATGCCATTGTCTAGGCCTACTGTGCTTATAGCCATTGCTTAGAGTATCCACATTAATACTTAAAACTTTCCTCGTACTAGATAATACTCATGACAGACTCAGATCAGACGGGCCCGTGGCTAAGTATTAACAGCCACACGGGTCGATCGATCAAGTTAAGCTACGCTTGCCGCGGTTGGTCTATGGATGTGTGACCATCTTTACATAACAAGACCCCTCCGTGCCTCGGAAAGTACGTTAAGCCGTTGGTCCCGCCTGTCATTCGTGGAGCTTTGATAATCGTTACGGGTCATCAGAAGCCCGAAAGTTTGACAACCAGGCTTACCAAGGGGTACCGTATTACCCAGTTACTGGATTGTAGAGGTCAGATAGGCAGTCGTTCCATGTAAAATAGTGGTATTCAGTTGCATCCAGTTAGACTGGAATCCGACCCCAACATAGTTGGGAAAAGGCTAGGCAGATGAGGCAGATGATGATCCAGTTTACTTTTTCCTTTGTCAAAAGCTAAAATAATATTCAGGCAGAAAGGACGCTGAGTTTTTAATTATACCTTTTCGTTTTCGGAACTCCATTCATAACACAATAGGGTAATTTTCTATCATATTGTTGATACTCCTTTTATGTACGAATCTTCCTTTTCAACGAAATAATATAAGGCTGAAAAATAAACGATGAAAATCGCTATGAAAATTGTCAATTAGCGCGGCCATTGAAATCTTTTGCATTCAATTGTTTGTTGAATTTTTAAGCGGGTTCATTCTTATGTACATTTTTTGTTGGTAGGAGTGAAATACTTTTGGTTATGATTATAATAATCTTAATTCTGAGAATGTTATGCATTGATGAATCTGGTCTGTGCATTTACACCTAATCCTTAAAAATAAATGTGTACCTAAATTATTATGCGCCGTGTTGTATAGTATCATTTTTTTAACTGAAAAGACAGCTGTACTGCTGGGAAGTTAGTTGTGCTACTTCTTCTCCTCATCTAAAGCACTAAGGAGTAGTGAAGGGCGGGTGTTTTGGGTAACTGTCTTATCACCCGTGAACGTCTAATACCTCCTAACTAGTATTTTTGCACAAAACTTTTTTATAATGCAGTTGGCCTAATTACGATTAAAATAAAAAAAACAACACAATACTAACTGCACTTAATTATGATTTCATAAAAGAAATAATACTAACCAACTACTTTTTGGTTTACCAAAATTCTCCAAAAAAATTACTAAATTAGTTTTATGTTCCTCCTGTTAAATTTGTTTGTAGGTAGATAGAAGATCTCAGAAGTTCACGGGCGTTATGTAATTTTTGACGTTCGAAAAGTGCTGATTCTCAGCCTAGTTTGAATAAATGAGTTCTATTTTTTTTTTTTTCTTTACAGGCAAATGAGAATTTTCAGTTTATTTTTGGTTTGTCTCATTTAATTCTTTAATACTCTCAAGATTTTATGGGCATAAAAGGCCAAAGTAGTAACTTTTGCCTTTTATGTCCGTAAAATAAATACGTGAAGCAGTAACTTCACGTCAAGTAAATCTTCAAAGTCAGTCACGAAACGTTCAAGAAAATCCTGCGTAAACTGTTGAATCTTTATCCATAATCATTGGATTTTGCAGACATGGATCCGCTTGTTTTTGAATAGATATGTAATGTATTACAAAAAAAAAATCAAACGTTCCCATTAAGACTGAATAGACTTACTCAATCCATACTCAAAAGCAGCGCCAAAATATTGAATTAATCATATTGAGCTGTGAAAGCGGTCACCAAATCCATTACAGATGCTGACATCAATAAATATTATAAGGGTCCGGATGTTCCCGGCTTACATGTTGGCAAACACGACCAATATTGGAACACATAGCCAACCTTGGGCCTTGGCCTGAAGCCTGAATGGTACAACTTTTAGCTTTGTTTGAGTAGTCAAAAGGAGTGAAAAGTTTCACTATTCATACAAGGTTTATACAGTACTGTAACCTTTTTCATTGCTGTTTCAACATTTAATGAGTGTTCGAGTCCAACGCCTGCTCGATTATGAAGAGCACATCAACGGTGCATGTAATTAGTCTCCAAGTAGTTTATAAGATCTATGTACATATTTGCATGTTCACTTCCATCTTTGTTCTCAAGCTAGAATACACAATTGACTAGAAATTAGCATTTTTGGAGTTTCTTTGAAAAGTCCTTCAATTCCCGAACATTTTGGTCCATTACCGAGCCGGATTGGTAATAATCAGTGGATTGGTTAATAAAAACAGTGGATTGGATAAATCATAATTATCGTGGAGTTTGCCGAGGAGGTTATAAGCCGGCCACGTGATTTTGGACAAAGGAACTTAAGCTTATTTACGGTGTTAAGTATATTTAACGTTCAATATCATCACCCAACACTCTTTCAGGTAGTATTTAGTGACTAATTAAAAAGGTTAGTGTTTTATCTAAATATTGTATAACGTACCTTTACCTATTTGCCTTGTGAATAGTTCCTTATCATTTTTCTTGATGATAATTATTTTGCAAATACGATTATACGTACTTTTATTATTACAGTTAAAAGTACAGTAGATATTTTGCTACATTTATAATTGTATAACTGCATTTCAGTGAAATATTCGAACTTATAAATAGTTATTAGTGCATAGGTACCTAGGTGTTGTTAATATTATGTTGGTGTTAGATAGATTATAATACATATTGTGTCTTTATTTAGTTAAATAAACCGTACTAGTCAATTTAAATTTAGACGTTATGTAATTAAGTAGGTATCTAGGTTTGAGGAATTTATTGAGATTAAATAGAAGTCTAAATTGAAATCACATTTTGCATTAGGTAACATTATTCTCAGCAGTACCTAGATAAGGAGTGATTATTTACAGTATTTACATTGTTAGTTAAATTAGTAACTGTAGTAGCTATCGTACCTTAATTAAGTCATATATTGTATAAATTATACCTAAGTTGTTATTATACAAATTACAGGTTGTTACCACTCGATTCCCAGTATGTCCGAAGAAAGAGAACTAGTTAAGAAACGAGGAAGTTATAAGGGACGCTTAACTGCTTTTCTTAACTTCCTTGATGCATCCAGTGACAAGGAGCTCACTAGTTGTGAGGTCAAGGAATTGCAGTTACGGATGGGAAGAATCGAGGCTTTATACGAGCAATACGATGAGGTACAGGTGCGATTAGAATGTCTGGTAGAAGATGTCAAACCTCAATTTGCTGAGCGTCTTGAATTTGAGTCGCAGTACTACAAAGCACTGTCTAGGTCGCAGGAGTTGTTATGTAAGTACAACAATGATAATGAGTCGATGACTAGCGACAAATGTACTCGCATCAGTCAACGTAAGCCTGTTAAGTTGCCCACGATACAGTTACCTAAGTTTAATGGGAGTTATAGCAATTGGTTGGAGTTTCGTGACACTTTTACTAGTCTCATTCACAGCAATGACGAAATCGATCAAATTAACAAATTCCATTACTTGCGAGCCTCTCTGGAAGGTTCTGCTGCTGTTGTAATCCAAGCATTTGAGTTTTCCGCAAGCAATTACAATATAGCTTGGAAGCTTGTTTGTGATCGTTTCGATAATAAACGATTATTAGTACAAAATCATGTGTCATCCTTGTTTAACTTAAATACTATTGGAAAGGAGTCCTCTGTTGCCTTGAAAGGTTTGATTGACCTACTTAGTAAAAATCTCCGTGCGTTGGAATCATTAGGTGAGCCCGTCACGTATTGGGACACTTTATTAATTTACATAGTCACTAGGAAACTAGATCAGATAACTTATCGTGAGTGGGAGCAGCATAAAGGTCATATAGATAAAGATAGCACGATAACATTTGATGCATTCATTCAGTTCATTCGCACTCGCGCTGAATTGTTAGAAACATTGGAAATGACACGAAATAACAATAATTCCACTGCCACTAAGTCTAGTTCCAATTCTAATAAGGTGAAATCGATGGTTGTATCACAGGGTTCTGATAATTCCAACACTGAATTGAATAGATTATGCCCGCACTGTAAGGCTGATCACGTTTTAAGTAGTTGTTCACAATTTCTTTCACTAAGTGTAGACGCCCGACTCAAATTAATACCTAACTATAAAGTGTGTTATAACTGTTTTCGTGTAGGTCACTTTGCTAACCGATGCAAGAAGCCGGGATGCAAGATTTGTAAGCGCCGGCATAACGTATTGATACATTCGTCGGAGAACAAAGGTACTGCAAAATCTATGAGTAATGACAACCAATCACATAGTAGCTCGTCTCATTCTGTACCAACGTCATCGCCCACTGACGCCGTGGCTAGCACTGATGCGAGTGCAAATAATTTTACGTTGTCTGCGGATCTCAGTTCATCTTGTGGCGAGCGTAAACAACGCGGCGTGTTATTGTCCACCGCTCTTATCAAGTTATGTGATCAGGATGATCGTGAGCATATAGTGCGAGCCATGCTTGATAGCGGGAGCACATCGAGTTTTATGACGGAACGATTATGTAAACAGCTTAACTTAAATACTAGTCAGATAAATGGTTCGGTCTATGGCATTAATAACGTGAGTTCTCGCGTAGGCAAAACATGTCATGTAAAAATGACGTCATTAAATAATAATTTCACTACCAAGTTTTATTGTTTTGTTTTGCCATCATTAACGACTGTTGTGCCTTGTCGTGAAGTCGACATTTTAGACCTAAATATTCCAGATAATATCTGTTTAGCTGACCCCACTTTTTACAAGCCTTCAGAAGTAGATGTCCTTATAGGTGCTGATCTCTTCTGGGACTTGGTTGGTTCACAGAGAATAAGACTAGGTTTAGGTAAGCCAGTGTTGTGTGAAACGTTGTTAGGCTGGATTGTTTCTGGCCCTGTTACCTATAATAATGGTAAACTAATATCGAATGATATTCTATGTAATTTTACTCAAACTGATTCAAATAATAACGGTGATTTAAATAAAATTCACACCGACTTAGTAAAGTTTTGGAATCTGGAAGAGATTACCTCAAAACCCTCACATTATTTACCTGAGGAGAAGTTGTGTGAGGAGCATTTTCTCAAGAATACGACGCGATTAGAGGACGGTCATTTTTGTGTTCGTATTCCATTAAAGCAAAATCCCTCTATTTTAGGAGAATCTTTACAAAGGGCTTCTAAGTGTCTATATTCTCTAGAACGCAGACTGAAGTCCAAGCCTGAATTCGGTAAGTTATATCGCGACTTCATGTCTGAATATGAGACTTTAGGACACATGACGGAAACAAAGGATAGTGACAGGTCCAATGGATACTTCATACCACACCACGGGGTACTGCGTGAATGTAGCACTACCACCAAGCTTCGTGTAGTTTTTAATGCAAGTTGTGCTACGACTTCAGGTGTATCGTTCAATGATGTGCAGATGGTAGGTCCTACGGTGCAGGACGATCTTATGTCTATACTTCTTCGGTTTCGACAATACAAGTTCGTCTTGTCAGCTGATGTTGCGAAGATGTATAGATGTATATACGTCCACCCATCTGACAGGTACCTGCAACAGGTTCTGTGGCGTGATAATGAATGTGATCCTGTCAAAGTTTATAAATTGAATACCGTCACATATGGCACGGCTAGTGCACCATATCTTGCCACGCGTTGCCTCAAGCAATTAGGGATGGATTATCAAAACAATGACATTCACACCCCTTTGCGTTCGGTAGGTGATTCATTCTCAGGTAGCAGAGATAGGATTGCTGACGTCATCAAGCATGACTTTTACGTAGATGACCTTCTGACTGGAGCTGATGATATAAATGAGGTTATGTTTATTCGCACAGAGGTCACTAGCGCACTAGCATCTGCTTGCATGCCACTTAGGAAGTGGAGGTCCAACGTCCCTGAATTAGTCACCGGAGATACTCAGTTGTCATTAGATTTAGATAAAGGATCTAATGAACCCAATAAGCTGTTAGGGCTTAACTGGTTCTCTCATTCCGACGAATTTGGGTTTTCAAGTTCAATTTCACCTTCTAAGGATTCTGTGACAAAGCGTGACATACTTTCTACAATTTCACGTATTTTTGACCCCCTTGGACTTTTATCTCCTTGCGTAGTCAGAATGAAAATGTTTTTGCAACGTATGTGGTTAGACAAGCTCTCATGGGATGAGCCACTAGCACCGGCACTCGATGCGAGTTGGAATGTTATTGTCAGGGCATTGCCGCTTATAAATAATTTTCGTGTTCCGCGACTTGTTCTATGTGACTCATATACTACGCTGGAACTACATGTGTTCACTGACGCATCTGAGCGTGCGTATGGCGCGTGCGTTTATGTACGTAGCGCCAATGATCAGGGTGAATACATGGTCCGTTTGTTAGCCGCTAAAAGTCGAGTGGCGCCGATTAAGCCGACCACCATTCCAAGACTGGAATTGTGTGGCGCCGTAGTAGGAGCTCGTTTGTGCGAGAAGGTTGTAAGCTCACTGCGACTAAAGTTCAGTCACATTTATTGCTGGACTGACTCCACCGTTGTGTTGGGGTGGTTGCAGATGTTGCCTTCTAAGCTTCAGCCGTTTGTGCGCAATCGCGTTGCTGAAGTTTTAGATAAGGCGGGGCACTGTACTTGGCGACACATCCCAACCGACAAGAGCCCTGCAGACCTAATATCTCGTGGCGTGGATATTAGTGTTCTGCAATCTTTGGACTTGTGGTGGAGTGGTCCCAGTTTTTTAAGGCAGGTTCAGTCTCATTGGCCTTCTCGACATAAACCACTTGAGTTAGACAAGTTGCCTGAAACTCGCCCTGTTGTATTGAGCGCCAGTGTTAATGATAATAATAGTCCATGTGATACAATTATAGATTTTAATCATTTTTCTAGTTATTTAAGGCTTATCCGTAGTGTAGCAACTGTTTTAAGGTTTATTAAACTGTGTAGAAAAATCTCTCCTAATAGTACATTTCTATCACAACCTGAGTTACAGAATGCATTAAATGTTATTATAATTAGAAGCCAAATTGAGTCTTTTCCTGAATACAAACTATTATTGAATAATCAGAAATTGCCTCATAAAAGCGCCCTCATGAAATTCAACTTATTCTTAGATGATAATAAAATAATGCGCGTTGGAGGACGTTTAGCAAATTCGACTTTTCCTTTTGATAAAAAGCACCCTATTCTTTTACAGTCCACTCACAAATTTACAAAGTTACTCTTTGAATATGAACATGTAAGGTTGATGCATGCAGGTCCTCAGCTATTGCTGGCTTCAATCAGGGATTCATACTGGCCCATAGGCGGACGACGCTTAGCGAAGAGTTGCTATCGTAGTTGTGTGCGTTGTTGTCGCATGTCGGGTAAAACTGTTTCTCCTTTAATGGGTAATTTGCCGCAGCAGCGCCTTCTTCCAGGCGGTTATGCTTTTGCAAGCACTGGTGTGGATTATGCTGGTCCCATCATGGCTGCTAGTAGACAAGGTCGCGGATGTAGGCTGGTAAAAGTGTACATTGCTATCTTTGTGTGTTTTACCACCAAGGCTATCCACTTGGAGCTGGTGAGTGACTTAACCAGCAATAATTATTTACTGGCTTTATCCAGATTTATCTCGCGACGGGGAAAACCCATTGACATCTACTCCGACAACGGTACCTCTTTCGTCGGTGCCTGTAACGAAATTTCGAAGTTCCTTAAATCTAATTGCAATTCCTTGAGCGAACAATTGGCTAATGACGGAATTAAATGCCATTTTATCCCCGCGTATACTCCTCATTTTGGTGGACTCTGGGAAGCGGGTGTTAAGTCAACCAAATATCATCTCAGGAGAGTGTTGGGAAATTGTCACCTAACTTTTGAAGAGCTTAACACCACGTTAGTCCAGATCGAGGCAATCTTAAATTCACGTCCACTGACGCCTCTCTCATCTGATCCTGCAGACTGCACCCCACTGACTCCGGGTCATTTTCTTGTTGGCCGACCGTTAACTTCACTTCCTCAGCAAGATCTTCAGGACTACTCCACTTCTTCGTTGACTCGCTTCCAACGGATTGAGCAGCTACGCCAGCATTTTTGGGCTCGTTGGAGCAAGGAGTTCGTGTCTGAGCTGCAACAAAGGACCAAGTGGACTACGTGCAAAAATCAAAAAAATCAAAATCAAAAGTCATTTATTCAAACTAGGCTGAGAATCAGCACTTTTTGAACGTCAAAATTACATAAGACAGTCCCCCAAAACGCCCGCCCTTCACCACTTCCTAGTGCTTTAGCTGGGGAGAAGAAGTGGCGCAACAAACTCCCCAGCAGCACAGCTGTCTGTTCAGTTAAAAAAAAAATGATTCTATATAACACTGCGCATAATAATTTAGGTACATTACGCAATACAAAACATTAAATTAAATTATTTGCTATAAGTAAGTTAGCACACGCCAATATACCAAAAAAAAAAAAAATCGAAAACTATACTCAAGCAGAAACAAAATACAAAACTAAAAACGTAAGCAGAACTTTATACCCAAATAAAAGCCTCCAGTAATAAAGGGCGTGCCCACTTACATATAGCCGTACATGTAGTCGTAACTCAAAGTCACAGATGATAAACTAGGACCATCGAAGTAAAATCAACAACGAGTTAAGTTACTAATAACAAAACAAAACCAAGGTCAGCAAGACGACCTGTCACCACAAGCAGCACCCGTTCACGAGTATAACGCAAAGATCAGCCATTACCCCCCTCGCCATATTTGAGGGAAGGGGACAACCCGACCCCCGACGCTACCGCAAGCAGTGCAAAGACACACTAAAGTTGGGTTCCTTGGTCATTGTTAAGGAGGACCATCTTCCTCCTCTTAAATGGAGACTAGGAAGAATCGTCGCCATTCATCCAGGGTCAGATGGAATTGTTCGTGTGGCAGACATCAAAACTTCCACTGGTGTCATCAGAAGAGCCTTCAACAGGATCTGCCCACTGCCCGTTGATTCTGCGTCTGGTTGAAAGCACCTCTGCTGCTTCCAACGTCCGGGGGCATGTTCGAGTCCAACGCCTGCTCGATTATGAAGAGCACATCAACGGTGCATGTAATTAGTCTCCAAGTAGTTTATAAGATCTATGTACATATTTGCATGTTCACTTCCATCTTTGTTCTCAAGCTAGAATACACAATTGACTAGAAATTAGCATTTTTGGAGTTTCTTTGAAAAGTCCTTCAATTCCCGAACAATGAGCAACTGCCATAATTGCTTTGTCAGAATGAGGTTTTACTCAACACTTACAACTATTTATTTCGGTTGGTATGAGATGAGAAAGGTCTAAAAATAAGTAATAAAAAATAAAAATAAACATTTTCTAAAAAAAAAAAACAACTGACTTCAAAAAAACACTACAAAGTGAATAATAACTTTAATTTCGGAAGTCGGTGACTTTGGATCTGTATTTTAGTTTTTTGCCACAGACTTCCGAAATTATATTCGCTTTGTAGTGTTTTTTGAAAGTCAGTTGATTTTTTTTATTTTTGGAAAAGTTTTTTTTTTACTTTTTAATGGATCAGTTTGTAATTTATCTAACAATACGTTACAATATCAAGTACTGCTTTGTCCGATGCAAGGACGTTAATTGTTGAGGAGTTCTCCTGGTAAGTAGGTATACCAGGAGAATTCCACACCACCATTGAGACGAGTATGAATTACTTAGCAACCATTATTAAAGCACCTAATCGAATCTCAACCCGTGAAATACTTATTATTTATTTAATTAAGGTTCACCAAAAGTTGTTACAGATATACTACAGATAGGAAAACATAAGTAATGGTGTCTTAAATCTAATTACACAACCAATTATAGGCAAACACCACATGCAAAGTGTGTTTGTATCAACATCTGTTGTATAATTTTAAAAACTAGTTATATACATTTAAATTCTAGATAATATATTAAATACTAATTACTGAGTACATTATTGAGTAGTCTGGTGGCCATTTGTGATCTTCATCATCAGTTCCACTTGACCAAATGGTGCTTTCTAGGAACAAATGCACGAATTACTATAAAAAAATACCCAAATATATAGGTATGCCTATAATATTTGAAGAGCTCCATCGATTTTTCCATGATCCCATCATCAGATTCTAACCTGATGACAAAGGGACCAACTAGAAAGTATACCCTTTCAAACAAAATTGAATTTTCCAAATCGATCCAGCCGTCTCAGTAATCGAGGAACATACATAAAAAAAAAACAAAAAAAGAAGACTGAGAACCTCCTCTTTTTTTAAGGCGGTTAAAAACCGGCCATTTGCGAGTCGGACCACGCACAATGAAGGGTTTCGTAGTTGGGATGGAATTTATCCCAAACGTAATATTGTATTTCAAAAAGTAATTTTCCAGTGGAATTTGTACAAAATTTTTACTTTTCCGAGTAGGTATATAAGTCGGTCGACTATTACTGGTAATCTTGTAAAGCCTACTTAGCTGTGATAGTTTTTATTTTAATTTCGTTTTCACTGCCGTGATATTTTTCACGTAGCCAAAAGCAACCATTTTGCTGGCAGAGGGGGAACACTTCCCCTCCGGTGGGTTCCCGCACTGTCGAGGGGGGAGGGGGCTCAGTAGCCGTGGCTTGGTCACCCACGGTGAAGCGAAGAGGAACCCGAGGACGGGCCCTCTCGTCAGGGCTTTTGCCAGTAAGCCGACGACGCAGCGATCAATAAATAGGTAGCGGTGCCGCTTGGGCAACATCGCAACTGAGGCGAGCCGCGATGTCGTATGGGGGGTTCGCAGTGCGTGCTAACGCGTGCTCATATTCGCGCCACAAGTGGCCGTGGAGTTTTAGTAGGTTGGAGTCCCATATAACTGCACTATCCCCCCGTGGTAGTGCAAAATGCAGGAGCCACGCAAAAAAAAGGGGAGAACACTGACTCTAACAAAAATTAGCAATTTAAAGCTTAATTTTACGCAAACGGATCTCTGAATCGAAAAATGGTTTTCACAGACCCGTAATATTTTTGAATGGCCTATCCAACAGTACCCCACACCACAGGATAGACGAGAAAAAAAACATTCCCAATTTACGTGTACAGGAGAAACCCAAATTTTTTTTTCATGATTTTATTTTACCACTTTGTCGGCGTGATTGATATATACGTATATGTCGTAAGATGATTTGATAAATCGAAATTTCGCGAAAACCCTAGGGATATTGCGAAAACACGGATATAGACAATGGTGAAAGATTACTCAATCTTACTGGAAAAAGATAGGATTTTTGCAAAAACACGAGGCGCTCTAGTAATATTGTGAAACGAAACGTTAATAAGAACGCTGATTGGCCAATCGGAGCGTCCAAAACGACGTTCTCTGATTGGTTAACGTTTTAAATGTCAATAATTCAAGCACGTTGTTTTTTTTTTTATTTGAGATGGTTTTGCTCTTTACTCTAGTCTAGGTCAGAGGTGACAGAGACCAAGTCTTGTTTTGTTTATGTTTGTGTTTTTGAGAGCGACTCAGCAGTCTTTTGTTTTAAAAGCGTGGTTGGACTTGAAATATGTTGCGAATAGTTCTACAGAGTAATAAGAATAGTCCTACCTACCTATACATTACAAGAAAACATAAGAAGTCTATGGTCTTAAAATAACATGGTAAATCATTCAATATTGTGCGTACAAAGTTACATTTTCAGTTGGAATGTATGGGCGAACATGTTTTTCAACTGCGATGTTAAGTTTGTTTTTAGGATAAATTCATCCCAATGGAATTTTTCATTGTGCCTGATCCAACACACACTTGGCCGGTTTTTTGACTATAGAATCGAATGCTACCTAATGTTGTAAAGTAGGTTGTCAAACTGGCATAGCAAACGTCAGGATAAGTTATGTTAAAAATTAATTTCAAGTAAACAACCATACGAATAGGCTATTCCGGTTTCCTGGTATTTATAAATAAAACCACATTATTTAAGATGTATCCAATTAGTTGTGCATTCTCGGTTTTTCTGGAATCCCGGGATTTATATTAAGAAAAAAAAAGTTCAGATGCCGCTTCCATAATTTCTTAGCCAAAAATTAACTTAAGGTCTTAAGTTCTTAAGGTCTTAAATATGCACCCGATTATTCGATTCTACGTTATAATCTATTGTACACCGGGAGTTGGGATGGATATTTTTACTGACACCAAAGGACCTTTTTCGGTATTATAAAATGAGTATCAAATAAAGCTTGTATTTATAGGTTTGCGAGGGTTATTGACTGTTGTTAAAGTGTGTTGTAAAAGTATTTTAAATTTCTTTCATATTTATTTTGAGTGGTTAGTTATTAGATTGATAAAAATCCGTAAGACCAGACGCCTTAAAAATAATAAATATAATAAATTTATTCACAGTCTTTATTATAAATATGACTAGCTAATTGACGATACATATAAAAACTTTTTTCTAAAAAAACCCCTCAAGGTGAAAAATAAGTCGGTGTCTTTGGTTTTTAATTTATTTTTATTTGTCACCGACTTCCGAAATTAAAGTTATTTTTCACTTTGTGGGTCGGTTGATTTTTTTGGAATAAAGTTTTTATTTTTCTCTTCTTTTTTTTGTTAAAATTACGAGTCCTTAACCGATACTTGGCCGTAGCAACGTAAAAATTAAGTCAAAATAAAAGTCAAATCTGTATACGTACAGCATAGGTAAAAAATAGGCATTGTAAATAACTCTACAATATCGTGCTTAGCGCAGTATTTATTCACCTAAGGCCGTTTGTCCACTGCCATCGTCGAGAAACGAGATTTCGAACCGAACGTGACAACTGACGGCGATCGTTGATCTAAAGCGACCGAACTCAACGGTTCAGTATGTTATGATTTATATGGTAGACAAAACAAAAGTCGGTCGAACGGCGCCGGTGTGACGGCCGTGTGTGATTGAGATGTTTCGTATTGCCGAAAAAGCGGCCCGTCACAATCTCGGGCAATCGCTCAGTATAGTTCTAGCAATCGCGTCGAACTACTCGAAAATTCGGGGGCTGGGATCCCGGCTTGGTTAACAAACGTGCGGTGATCACGTAGCCATAGTAAATATATGTATCGCTACTTCGGCGCCGTTATCTCGTTCTCGTTGACTTCCCGTTGACGGTGGTGGTGGACAAAAACCCTTAGGCTTCAAACAAATGCACACGTGAAACGGCTAATGTTCTTGATCCTCGATATTAATCTCATAGTAGATGTTACTGCTCGCCATTCCTTACACGTGTAAGAGAATAAAATAAATAAATAAATAAATCTTTATTTTCAGACCAGAGATCCATAACATACCGAGTAAACAAGTTGGCACTTACTAACTAAAACACATTAAATAAACTTATTATCTCATATATTTGAATGACGGTCTGTGACCCGCCATCCAGTGCCATATTATTAGGCCATCCACCCTGCCGGCTACAGTAGCCACGAGGCTGTTGGGGCTGTCGCGCACCCGACGCCTCAGTGATGCAATTCGCAGACGCAGCAGCGAGCCGAAATCCGGAACGCGTGCGTCTGCGAACATCCCCGGCGCGCTACAGAAGCGCGGCAAGCCCAGCATTACCTGGAACGCGTTATTGTACTGGATTTGTGGAGCATTGTACGAGCCCTGTGTATAACTGACCCACAGGGCGCACGCATACAGCGACTGGCAGTAGATCCTGAACAATGTTATTTTAACCTCTCGCATACACCGTGCGAACCTGCAGGCCAGCATGTTAACACCTGACAGCCAACGCTCTACGTTCCCTCTCTAAATCGTCGTCATCCGACAGCCTATCGGTGACCCAGTGCCCCAGGTATTTATAACGAGTTGGAATTAGAATTAGGTAGTAGCTACGTTTCCTCGGAATTTGTTCCTTACGCCACGCCTTCGGGAGAAGTCACGTCAATGCTATTTCTAATTAACTCGTTATGAGTTACAATTTCTATAACTCTATTAAAAAAATATCGCTATAACCTACGAGTATAAGTACCCACTTACTGGAATATTAGTGTGTGTAGTCGCAGGGGAAAAATGTAATTTTTTTTTAAATTTCAGTCTAAGAACACATTAATGAAACTTGGCAAGACATTGTAGATCCTTACAAGATACATATAAACGTTATAAGGTACACTTTAGAGTTCCTATTTTAAATACTAGGACCTAATAACCTTATTTTACTTTTACGTGTATATCTTCTAAACGGTATGTTTTTTTTTAAATTCTGTTTTCATAAACATTACACACAAATTCAAACCAACGTGTGTGAAAAATTACTTCTCTGCACTAAACCGTTTTATATAATATGATTTTCATCAAATAGCCAAACGTCAGTGCAGCGGGAACTTGAATATCTTCGCAGTGTAATGACACACAAATTTCATTTATACATACACATTTACACACAAATACACACTAATTATTGAATGTATTTTTTTTTCTTGTACGTCCATAGGAAAAAAAAATTGCCGCTGGGCTGACGTAGTCCCAGCGGAAACAGTTTTTGTTCAATAGCTCCCCAATGGTTGGATGCACAAATTTGTACTTACCATACACAATTACACGAAGTCATACACTAAATATCTGCTAAACTGAAATTAAGAAATTCGACATTTTTCCGCTGCGTCTACGCACACGGAAGCGGGATTTACAATGCATGGTAAAATTTATTTCACGGAATTTGTTTCAATACAGTGCAACGTTCATATAATAATAATGTCGTGAAATATACAGTACCTGACCACCGGGGTGGTTTTAGTGACGTAAAAATCCCACACTCCTCGTCCTTTTCCCAAAAGCCCGGGCCTTTTGAAGGTTTCTCCCGAAAACAAAAAAAAAAGGTATCACCGAAATCATGGCCCCGTCAAAAGCTTTATTATGCAATGTAAAAACATTATTGGACCCACTAATATAATGACTACGCCTTTTTTTGAGAACCTCAAATAATTAAAATTCCTATTTTGGGCTCTTAAAAATACTAAATAGTCAAGTAACTACGACCAACTTGGATGTAGCGCTCGCCGAACGCTGCCGTGGCACAGCTCTTTGTACGCTCGGCTCGCGCGTGATTGGTCACAGTTCCAACCTAACCTAACGCGTTTGGTTGGGGTTCCCAATTTTTTTTCTTTGTTGGGTGGGAAATCATCAACTAACTTCTCCTGCTCTGGGCGGAGCAGGATGTGTCAGACTTTTACTGACTAAAACCCACCCGTGTTCCTTCAGTAGCCTGTGCCAGGGCCGCGGTAACTCTTTCTTAACCCTACCTTAGTTACTGCGACCACTGTGAGAAAAGGCCACAGAGTAAATAGAGGCTCAATTATTTAAAAAAGTGTCCATCATTAGAATCGCAAAAAGTTTGTTATAGAATCAGTTAAATATTTCTCCAAGATGCCTATGAAAATAAAAATGTTAATGTCGGACTCCCGCACTACGAAACCCGTTTAGGTATATAAGTCAATGTAAGACAAGTGACTCGATCCATTTGCTTATTCATAATTTCGTTATAATCCATAAAGCCAGTAAACCTTTACTGAATTCAGGATTAGTATGAATGGTATTTGATTTACAATTATTATGGCTGTTGGAACAAACTGTTGTTTCATGCAGGAAATTGGAGTACCTTTTTAAATATGTATTCGAATTCTAGTTTTTGCCTAGCCTAGCATTTTCCCAACTATGTTAGAGTCGGCTTCCAGTCTAACCGGATGTAGCTAATACCAGTATTTTAACATAGAGCGACAACCCAGTTACTGGGTAATACGATAACCCTTGGTAAGACTGATTCTCAGACTTTAGGGCTTCTGACGACCCGTAACGACTGTCAATGATCTACGAATGACAGCCGGGAGCAACGGCTTTAGCTGCTTTCCGAGGCACGGCGGGTTTTGGGTTGAAAAGGTCACCCACCTATGAACCAACCGCAGCACACGTAGCTTAACCTCGTCGATCGAATCGTGCGGCTGTTATTACTTAGCCACGAGCCCCTTCTTAGCTAGTTTACCTTTTATGAGATGAATTGGCAAACAAGCTACAGGTTGAACCTTGGTTGAACTGATAGAAAGAGGTCGCCGTGGTAATATTTTTACAAAATATTAACATCACGCCTAAAATCCCCGAAAGGTTAGGCAGATGTGTACCTATATAGGGTGACTGGTAATTAGTGACCGATACTTAAACACATGATTGTACTCATGATAACAAAAAACTTTTACTATGAGACCAAACCTGAAATCATGAAAAAAAAAAATCTGCTGTCCTATACATTCATGTTCGCATAACTCGTCAAAATGTACGGAGCAGCTGATTTTTTTTTTACTGAGGTTTAGTCCCATAGTTAAAGTTGATTGTTATCACGAGTACAATAATGTTTAAGTATCGGTCACTAATTGCCAGTCATATAGTAAAACCCATTTGGTTTGAGTGCCATAGAGAGCAAGTCTTACCACCCACCGGGTAAAAATCCGGAAATATGCCTGCTACTAAGAAATTCCTGATGGAAACACCCAATACCACTTTGCCCAAACAGGGAATCGAACCCAGGACCTCATGCTCAGGCCTAGTGCTTGCGACCACAGTCCCGATTTGGTTGATCACAATATGCTCGCCCCATGTTACATGGAACTTAATGTAACTAGGGAAATATTGGTGTAGGTTCTATAGGTCACCTCTGCCTAACCATTTTGCGACAATAGGCGTAATGTTATGATATATTATACTTATTGTGCTTGTCGCATAAACTTAAACCAAAATGCTATAGGAAAGTTGTATTCCGATTCAAAAATCGATCGAAAATTGATTACGTTACATTCACTTCGAGTGTTCGTGCTCTAGGCTCCGATGTAATAGTAATTACGATTGAGATTAAGCTTCCGCTTTCCCTGGAAGCTTAATGCTAGGTAGATATTACACGAATTTCCAATATCTCAATTCACTATTCCCCGAATTTCTAATACCTAACGTCACTATTCCTAGAATTTCCAATATCTCACGTCACTATTCCCCGAACTTTCAATGTCTTACGTCACTATTCTCAGAATTTCTAATGTCTACGTCACTATTCTCCGAATTTCCAATGTCTTACGTCACTATTCCCCAAATTTCCAATACCTAACGTCACTATTCCCCGAATTTTCAATATCTCACGTCACTATTCCCCGAATTTCCAATATCTTACGTCACTATATTCCCAGACTTTCCAATACCTCACGTCACTATTCCCCAAATTCCAAATATCTCACTTCGCTATTCGCCGAATTTCCGATGTGTCACGTGACTATTCTCCGTATTTACAATCTTTCATGTCACTATTCCCCGAATTTCCAATACCTCCCGACACTATTCTCCGAATTTCCTATGTCTCACTTCAATATTCCCCGAATTTACTATATTTCACGTCACTATTCCCTGAATTTCCAATGGCTCAAGTCACTATTCTCCGAATTACCAATTTAACACGTCACTATTCCCCAAATTTCCAATACCTCACGTCACTATTCCCCGAATTTCCAATACCTCTAGTCACTATTCCCCGAATTTTCTATGTCTCACGTAACTATTCTCCGAACTGCCAATATCTCGCATCACTATATTCCCAGAATTTTGGTACCGAGCTAGATGTAACACTTTGTAAACACATTGTAATTGCTTTCCGGTTTGATTTAATGAATTTGTAGCGTGGTGTATTGTATTCATTGTTTACCATAGCGAGCTAGAAACATAGACAAGGTAAAGATGGATTTAAGTGTTAATTTTGTATCGAAAGGCAAAATCAACTGACGACCTTTTTATGTCTTTTCTCAAAACTTTGCAGTACCTACTATTTTCAAGGCATTTATTTACACTCGGGCACAAAAGTATTTCTAAGCATAAAGCGGGCTGGTTGCGTAACACACTGAAAATGATAATGCCTTCCATTTTGACAGTTCAACAACATTCATTGCGTTATTTACGTTGTTGAGCATACGAATTCCTCAAACAAAAAGCAATGGATTAGCAATTTCCTTCAAGATCCTTCGGATCGTGATTGAAAATATTTTAAGCGGCTGTAACAGTATACTATTATGTAAAGGTGAATAATCTGTGAGCAAAATTATTTTTGGGTTCTAGGTTCTAATCTATGTACGTAGCTACGCAAGTGATAGGTACAGTCATGAACCGGGAATGTTGAGCCTCTAGCATATCATCTTAACTTGGTTGTGTTACACGAATGCCGCCCGTTTTTCGTTATTGAAATGTCACATGTCAAATTTCACGGGCGGCATTCGTGTAACACAACCAAGTTAAGATGATATGCTAGTGGTTTAGCAATCCCGGTTCGTGACTGTACTTATGAGCCGAAAACTGTTTGAGAACTCGATTTGACTCTAGGATTATCTATCTACTAGCGTCTGCCCGCGACATCGGCCGCGTTTCTTGTTGTACTGACCCAACCCGTTGCATCACATCGTCTGCGCGCGCTATTACTTAAATTTAGCTTAGCGTTGATTCTGACTTCTTTTACTTTTTACTCGGCTCCTAAGGGTCAAAGATGATGTAAAATAGCCTATTTCTCGAGAATTGCGCTATCTAATGCAAAAAGAATTTTTCAAATCCGGCTGGCAGTTCCAGAGCTTAGCGCGTTCAAACCTAAAAAAAAAACAACAAACCTTTTTTGTATGTTTGAACACGCTAATCCCTGGAACTACCTTTAACTACCGAAAAATTATCTTTGCATTTGATAGCCCAACTATCGAGGAAGGCTAATTTAACATCACACTATAACCCTTAAAGGCCGAGCAAAAATAAATAAAATTCTGAAAGAACAGTAACAGAACGAAATAAGCAAGAAATTTCAGACGGACGAAATCGCGGGCAGAAGCTAGTCTGATATAAAATCTACAGATCACGAGCGTACCGTACGTCGAAGTATTCCCGAGTGATGTGGTTCTACAAAGTTTTATTCCCGCTCATCAAAGATATTAGAAAAATAGAAATTTCTATATTTTCAAAGTTCTGTGCTTTACACCAACAGTATCTGTAGTGAGAACAATGAAATCAGGCTCGCTTTGTTATGAATATTGGTGTGGGCTGTTACTATTGTACGAGACAGTGAATAGCCGGTTTCCTATATTTTATCGACAGTTAATTGTTATCATGAAGTCTCCATAACGTAAACGGCTTTGTGTCGCGTGAGATTCGCGTCGCTTGTTGCGCCTGTTTGTAGAAGCCTTAACGAGATAAGCTCTTTCATGGATTAATAACATCTGAGGTCCAAATAGGTTTTCTTTTAGAGACAGATCATCATTATAGTATAAGTAAAAATCGCTATTGGTACTTATTTGGCAAAATAATACAATTTTTTTTCTCAATAATGTAGTGAAATTAACATATCAACGAATGATTTGTAAACCAATCTGTTGCAGTGATTTCGTTCCGAAGTTATTTTTCACGGAACATTTCACGAACCTACCTAGGTTCGTGAAATGTTCCGTGAATAATAATAAGTCTCATTACAAACATAGCACGCTTGATTTTTTTCATTTATTTCACTGTTCATTATAAACACAAAAGAAAAATAAATAAAAACCCACACCAAGAGAAATTCCAAAAAACATACCTAATTTTTATTTTCCCCCGCAATGCAAACGAGGCCCCGCGCTAAATTCCTCGAAAAGCTGACAAGTCCCGAATACCGTCGATAATTCCCGAAGTTATCGGGACCGGGTTGCGATGCATGCTTCCTTGACATTACAAAATGTCATGGCGCGTCCTTGGTATTAATCTGGATACAGCTGCGGCTTGAAAATATACGCAGTATGGACAGAGAGTTTTATGAAAGGGTTATATTGCTCTGTTTAATGCATTGTTTGTTGGATACGAATATCATCTTGTGTGTTGTATAATACCCTGGGACATTTTCACACACGGTCATCTGGTCCCAAACTAAGCAGAGCTTGTACTATGGAAACCAGATAACTGATATACTACATATACTACTTTTTTTTTGTAAATACATACTTATATAGATAATTACACCCAGACTCAGGACAAACAGACATGTTCATGCACACAAATGTTTTGTCCTGGATGGGAATCGAACCCACGACCAGCGACATGATAGGCGGTATCTTAACCAACCACGCCAACTGGCCTGTCAAATATATATAAATAGACGTATCACGTATTTATAGAAACATGTTTCCAACATTGAATTTACCACTGAATTTTCACATTAATTTGTCCAAACAACTATGATTTTCGATCTACTTCGTTAATTTTACTTGATTATGTTAAACTTGTTTGAATACCACATAAACCCTTTGGTATTTTGAATGTATTTTGCAGCTTTCGTTTGAAATTTACATGTACCTACTTACTTCTGTTTGTGTGACGTTTCATTATTCGTATTTTGGGTTCTTATAATTCCCGGGCACAATTTTTGGGCGTTTGGTGACATTTAAAGTTCGTTGAGGAAATTAATTAAAAAATAACTTCGTGATTTCGATATATTTTCTAAGACATTAAACGCCTGTTTTTCCCGCAGGCTTAGCCAAAGGTGTACCTTTAGTACATCCACAATGTAACAGGGGCTATTACCATCAACTGGGCACAAATCCAGAATCGGTCTGTTTTCTAAGACTTAATAATTCTGTGGATAATAATAAGTTTTAATGTGTAATAGTTATAGTTTACCTCTGACATTTATTGGAATTTGTGTATGTTGACTTATTTAAATTAATTTTAATCTACTATGTGATTGTTATTGTATGCCTAAGCGACGTGATATAGCTGATCATATATTTTAACGTATAAGAACACTGTATGTATTGTGTGATCCACAATAAAAAACATGAATATGAATATGAAATTCGTATAAGACTGTTACAGCTACCTACTTATAACATTATCTAAAATAAATGTAAAACCATAAATTAATACAGAATGAGCCTCCTCGTGTGCCCTGCTTTAAGGATACAAGTTTGATGTTAAGTTATCACTAAGGCTGCGTTCTGGGCACTATCCATCGGCAAAGTTTGCTTTACTAAGAGGAAAGGGTGCACACCTAATTGTGAAATATGCAACATTTGTTGCTGGAGTCTGTTAAGAGCAAGAATGAAAGGGATTCATTGATTAGAGAATTTAAATAGAACATTTTGGACGTTGGGCTAATTCAAAATATTTTAGCAAACCTCAGATCGACGATTGCAAAGAGATGGTGTGGCCTGATGAAGATCCCTAGTCAATGATTCAATTTCTGTTACATATTGTCTGAAGCTAAGGTAGCCCGCGAAATTCAAATATTCTTACGTTTTTTTTCCAATTTATGTTGATTAAATTATAATTCGAGACCGTAACAAACATGTACCTATTTACAGAACATAACTTTGAACGAACCTAAAATCTACAAATAAACACGACTTTTATTACGTAATCCATAAAAGCCTAAAAACAGAGTCATTAATTATAACAGAAGGGCTATAATTAATCAAAATACCTCAGCATCGGGTTAATTCAGCCAGTGTCGTGTTCGAGTAATAACTCTTGTCGTAAAGAGGGCGTACAGACAAACAAAAAAAAAAAAAACAAATTTCACCCGTGCAAACCTTACCTACCAATCCCTCTCATCAAACCTACGATTCGTAGCATCAAACACGACGAAAAAAAACACAATCCCTTCCCGCCAGCAGGAACTTTTCGTCCATATTTAAATTTGAATCTTCTGTAGTAAGTATACGCAAAATAATCAGATGAAACGTCTCTATTCAATGTTCAATGCTCTATTAAATATGATCGATGTGTATATTATTGTATGTCTGTGAGTCTTTTATCGATGCTGGTGGGCTACTACTTTATTTAAAAAAAATTATTTACCTGAACATAATTGTTATTTTTGGCATTGATCAAAAAACCGCGCTAGTGCGAGCAGAATTCGCGCTCTGGGGGTTACGTCTGGAAAGTTGTACCTGGCTGCCCGCGGCTTCGCTCAAGTGATAAAGCCTATGAATTTCCAATTCCGGATTGAAGGACAAACTTAACTAAGCAGTAAAAAAGATCTTTTGTTGGATTGGAAAGTAGACCGACTTAAATTAAATAAAGACTAAATGTTACTTCAAGATACGGCCTATACAATTTCGATTACGAATTGAAGGGCAAACTTAACTTTGTAGTTGAGAAACTATTCTTCCTTTCCTTTAGACTATGTAATACTAGCTTTTGCCAGCGACTTTGCTCGCGTGGACGTAGGAATTATCCCACGGGAACCGTGCATTTTTCGGGGATAAAAAATAGACTATGTGCTATTACAGACTATAATCTATCTTTGTACCATATTTCATCCAGATCCGTTCAGCCGTTCTGGTATGATTGAGTAACAAACATCTATCCATCCCAAACTTTCGCATTTATAATAGTAGTACTCGTATGTACGAATGATTTTAAGATATTTTCTTGTACCTATTTGTTCTGTGAGACCTTGTTTGCTTGTTTTCAAATGTTGAGAGCTCGTTAGCTTGTTAGATAGCCGATAAGATAAGGATGTTTCTCAAATAATTTTATATAGCACCGCTCGTTTCGCTCGCTCGGCTTGCGCGTGACTTATCACAGTCTAACCTAACCTATTTGGTCGGAGTGCCCTAATACTTATATTACTAGATCATGCTCGATTGCTCGTATCATAGTTATATTCCTAGTAAGATAATTATGAACCGCTTTCCTATTATAAAACAACATATATCCCTAGGGATATAACTATAATCAGAGCTACAACCATCTTCGTGCGACATATGTCGCAGGCAGATTTAATACACACTGACCAAATGTTTAAAACTTCTGATGAGCGCAAGGAGGTCAATCGAGGTCGCCGTGCTGCTGGAACGACCAGACCAAAATTTCACACGAATTGCATACTTCTAGCAGGATTCGCGGCAATCTTCCAGCAGGACGCAAACGCATCCTTCCAGAAGAGCTTCCAGCAGGACAAGTCAGTCTCTTAAGCATCATTACATAAAAATAAATATTAATGTTACATTTCTGCGACATTATCTGCGTACCAAAGAACCAAAAACGCTTTAAAATTCAACAGCCACCAAAAGAAAACTACCTCCGTCATCCCTCTCTTCATAATTAATGATTAACACAAAGAAAGGGCACCAGGATCGCTGCCATTTGTAGAGACAATTAATTTTAATGTTTACAAAGAGATTGTATTAGTAGTGCGGTTGAAAGCACACAAGAAAGGGTGAGAAGTGGTGTCATGATTTATTTGGGTATGGAATTAATTGTTCTGTAGGCGTTCTCTTGGAGACTTCAGCTACTGGTACTGAAAGTTCGGTTTTTGGTGTTCCCCTGTCTAAACCATAGGTTCCCAACGGGGGCGGTACAGCTCCCTAGTGAGCGCTGGAGCTTTTTGTGGTAGCGGGTTTTCAAAGGAAGCGGGTCCAAAGGCAAAATCACACGATCACGAGTAGTACGATTACACAGAGAGAGAGAATTAATTTTTAATTTGTGATTATTTATGTAAAGGGGGCTAAAAAAACTAAACTAAAAAAAATCGTATGAGGCAATTGCGTGTACAAATGAAAGAGTTATATTTTTTTGAGAAAAAATTGTATGGCGCTGACATGAAAAATGAGGCTATCTCTGGAATCACAAGATTATTGGCCGTTATATCCTTACACACAGATATAGTAGTATTTATTTCTCATTTTTAATATTGAAAATGTTTTTTCTGTCACTTCAGTATAGCTCTCATTTTCGCTCAGAGTGTGACATCGCCTTGGTGTCGTGAGTTTTAGGGCTACATGAATGTTTGAGGTTTCAAAAGACGCGTATTAATAAGAGCTATAATATGGTGAAAAAAAAATGAAAAAGCCAAAACTTTTCTTGAAAATCGCAAAAATGTGAAAAATTTGATCAATTTTGTAGGGTCTTCTGTCATAAAATCAGCTATCTCAAAAACTAAATGCGATATCGAAAAAATGAAAAAAAGCCCTCGGGGTATGAAGTTGGGCTACATTAAAAAAAAACTAGATCTCTGTATCACTAATAATCTAGGCAGGAGGGTGCCCTTTGTGTGGCGTAATTTCGGAGAGCGCGCTCCTTAGATGCGCGTCGCGCTGAGTTGTTAGTGTTTAAGTGTTTGTTCGTGAAATGTATTTGTATTTATTTGTAAATACGTATTTTAATTTAGTTTTATAATGATGTACCTAATTTTTTTTTAAATTTAATTCTGTTTGCGATACTTTGAAAATACTTCAATTTACTAATTAGAACTTTATATTTCAGACTAAAAGTATTATTTATATGTTCATAACTATTTTGTATCGCCTCGTTGTTGTTGTGTTAAACAAAAAAAATATTTTCTTTCAAAAATAGTCTTAAGAATATTTCATTAAAGTCAAAATTGCTTTAATGAAATATTCTTAAGACTTAAGACTATATAAAATCTTACGGATTTTTTACTTCATGCATTTGAGCATTGTATCACTTCAAAGACGATACAAAATCTATTAGGTGTAACTCTATTAGGCATCGTACAAAATGAAAAGCCTGCCTAAGTGCATTTTTAATGTACCCGAAGGTCGTGTAGAGCACGAGATCTGTGAATTTTTGACATACTTCGGATTGCGATCAAGAAAAGTTTTGGCTTAGCATATATATTTTTTTTCACCATATTGATACGCTCTTATTGATACGCGTCTTATGAAACCTCAAACATTCATGTAGCCCTAAAACTCACGACACCAAGGCGATGTCACACTCTGAGCGAAAATGAGGGCTATACTGAAGCTATTGAAAAAACATTTTCAATATTTAAAATGACAAATAAATACTACTATATGTGTGTGTAAGGATATAACGGCAAATAATCTTACGATTCCAGAGCTAGCCTCATTTTTCATGTCAGCGCCATACAAATTTTTCTTTAAAAAAATATAACTCTTTAATTTATACACGCAATTGCCTCATACGAAATTGAATAGTAATAGTAATTATAATAGAATAGTAATAGTAAAAATAATAAAATGTTCAAAGGCATACTATTCTATCAACGATTACTTAAACGATAAGAATAGTTGGTCGCTGTGTTTAACTTAAGACAATGTTTATGTTCTTTCTCCAGAATTAGCATACCTACTGACAGGTTATATGAGTTCATATAATTATTTATTTTGTTTGACTCTCAAGGTCAATTTATTTTAATTTTATTTTTATTTATTATTGACATAATCTACTCATTTCAATGTTTATTTATTTTTTATGAGTGGTATTGCAATATGTGGTTAGCTAGTGACCTCGACAATTGATCATAGTTTTTCTTGCCCGAGCAACCGGCAGCAAGTTCGTCATGCTCCCTTAGATGTCACTGCTTGCGGTAGCGTCGGGGGTCGGGTTGTCTCCTTCCCTCAAATATGGCGAGGGGGGTAATGGCTGATCTTTGCGTTATACTCGTGAACGGGTGCTGCTTGTGGTGACAGGTCGTCTTGCTGACCTTGGTTTTGTTTTGTTATTAGTAACTTAACTCGTTGTTGATTTTACTTCGATGGTCCTAGTTTATCATCTGTGACTTTGAGTTACGACTACATGTACGGCTATATGTAAGTGGGCACGCCCTTTATTACTGGAGGCTTTTATTTGGGTATAAAGTTCTGCTTACGTTTTTAGTTTTGTATTTTGTTTCTGCTTGAGTACAGTTTTCGATTTTTTTTTTTTTGGTATATTGGCGTGTGCTAGCTTACTTATAGCAAATAATTTAATTTAATGTTTTGTATTGCGTAATGTACCTAAATTATTATGCGCAGTGTTATATAGAATCATTTTTTTTTTTTAACTGAACAGACAGCTGTGCTGCTGGGGAGTTTGTTGCGCCACTTCTTCTCCCCAGCTAAAGCACTAGGAAGTGGTGAAGGGCGGGCGTTTTAGGGACTGTTTTATGTAATTTTGACGTTCAAAAAGTGCTGATTCTCAGCCTAGTTTGAATAAATGACTTTTGATTTTGATTTTGATTTTGAATTAATAATATAATAATAATAATAATATTCCACAACTATCACACACGGCCGTCTAGCCTCAAGCTAAGCAGAGCTTGTGTTATGAGTACTAGACAACTGATAAACATACTTATATATTTCTAAATACATACATATATAGATAAATTACACCCAGACACAGAACAAATGATCATGCTCATCACACAAACATTTGTCCTGGGTGGGAATCGAACCCACGACCTCCGGCATAGCAGTCAGGGCCACTAACCACTAGACCAACAGGCCAGTCAATTGTAAAATTGTATTGTATAGTAATGATTAGCAGAATCCATTTCTAGCCAAAAAAAGGACTCTTCAAAATTCAAGTCTCTACATTTACGAAAGGCCATTTTCAGCCTACCGTGGGACGTTGGAATTTTATTTCTTGTAAAGGGGCGGTAGTCCATAAAAGGTTGGGAACCTAAGGTCTAAAGATTGTTGTGATTCATAAGTTCCTCTTTTAAGACTGTCTAGTGTCTTTCTCGTGTTGGTCCTTAGAGCCGTGAATCTTTTTACTGTCATGGTTTTCAAGACTGATAACAATTACAGTAACTGGGTTGTGAAGGTCAGATAGGCAGTCGCTCTATGTAAAATACTGGTATTCAGCTGCACCCGGTTAGACTGGAAGCCGACCCCAAAATAGTTGGGAATTGGCTTATCTGCCAAGCCAATTCCCAACTATGTTGGTGGCAGATGATATATTTTTGGTCTTTGTACATTTAGGCACAAAATTCGTAGTAAGACTAAATTTTCCTTATAACTATCCATCAGTTTTGTGGTACAAACAGATTATAAGACGAGCTCAATATATTATATTCTGATCCTTGGAGCCAGGTATATTACTTGATTAGGACGTAAAAGTCTAACTTTATTATAAGGCCATAATAAAGAAAACACGATGCTGCGGCAGATGGTGATGGTTTTCAAGATTGATAACAATGCAAGAGTCTGTATAATAGGTTGGGGAAAAAGTTTCTTCGCATTTTTTAAGAAAATTCAAAACATTTTTTAATATAGTTTATTTACATTTAACTAAAGTATGTAGGTACCATTTTTTTCGATAACTTTTTGCCATCTTGTAGGTAGGGACATGATCCCATTGCTATAGAAATTTTGGGACTTCTGGTCAAAATACCGCGACAAGTGGTTTTGGCAGTCCTCTCGTGATGTTAACCTGACACTGCCTAAAGAATTCTGAAGAGACCGAAACAGGTGGAAATCTGAAGGTGCAAAGTCAGGACTATACGGCGGATGCATTAACACCTCCCAGCCAAACTCTCTTAATTTTTGCTGAGTGGCTAAAGATGTGTGAGGTCTAGCGTTATCATGATGAAAAACCACACCCCTTCTGTTGATTAATTCCGGCCGCTTTCTCTCCACTTCTTGCTTTAATCTCATCAGTTGTTCGCAGTAGAGTTCAGAATCGATGGTCCTGCCTGGTGGTAACAGCTCATAATGAATAATGCCCTTCCAATCCCACCACACACACAGCATCACCTTGTTGCGAGTTAACCCGGGTTTCGCCACAGTCTGTGAAGCCTGACCGGCCTTTGACCACAACCTTTTTCGCACGTTCTGGTCATACGTGATCCACTTTTCATCACCAGTTATCAGCTTCTTCAAAAATGGTTCGATTTCATTACGTCGTAATAAAGAATCACAAATGAGTACACGGTTCATTAGGTTACTTTCAGTGAGTTCGTGAGGTACCCAAATGACGAGCTTTTTGGTGTACCTACCCAGTTTTTTCAAATGCGCCAAAACTGTTTTGTGGTCAATTTCCAGTTCTTCAGCTACGTCGTAACTACTGATATGCCGATCTTGCTCCACTTTTTCAAAAATGGATCCATTTTATCCGTAATAGGGCGACCAGAGCGACGTGCATCTTTGACATCAAAATTTCCGGATTGAAAACGCTTAAACCAAATTTGTGCTACTCTCACAGACACTACACTAGGTCCATAAACATCGCAAAATTTTTTCGCGGCTTGCGTTGCATTTTTACCTTTTTTGTAGTAAAATTTTAAAATGTATCGAATTTCTTCATTAGATTCACTCATCTTGACGGTACGAAAAACAAATGAAAATCACACATTTTCCTAATTTGAATTTGGAATTATGTTCTTTAAAATTTAAACTTTCAATGATACCAAAACCAGCCAGATACAAATAGTATAGCCAAAGAGATTTTATTACAAGTTCATACATACTATAATGCGAAAAGACTTTTTCCCCAACCTAATATGTTCCATTGATAATGAAACTGACTTTGGGCTTTGTATATCTTTTAGTTGAATAAAAGGTTAAACGACCCATTCCTCTCGTCTCTGATGAATTATATCTCATAATTCATCAGAGACGAGAGAAATGGGTATCCAGTGGGCGGTTACATCTGTACTGAAATTTCATCATTCCGACTTATCCAATGAATTCTGTGTATTGACGTTAAAGGTCATTTGAATGTCAAAACTTCCTTAAGAAAATTTACTGCAATATTTCCTACGAAATTCTTCATATTTAACCCACTTTCGCGCTTTCTATCGGAGATACCGTCCCACGTATAGCTCGTGGCTAAGTAATAACAGCCGCACGGGTCGATCCATCAGGTTAAGCTACGCTTGCCGAGGTTGGTACGTGGATGGATGACCATCTTTACATACCGTGACTACTCCATGCCTCGGAAAGCACGTTAAGCCGTTGGTCCCGGCTGTCAATTGTGATTCTTGACAGTCGTTACGGGTCGTCAGAAGCCTGAAAGTATAAAGCTGCGTACGGATAGCGCGTTCCTGAGTTACGCGTAGTCGGGATACGTTGCCCACGCGCACACATTGGATACGCGTACAGCTCCTGTACGGACCACCGCGAACCTGAACGTGAGGTGAATCGATCCATATCGCTAGGCGAGCTCGACCAGTCATCCGTCATGCCGTATGAACACGCGTGTCTATCCATTTTGGCGTCCAAATATTGCGTCCCAGACGTGCGCGTCCTCTTTGCTGCGCGACCAAAAACCGACTGACGGCGGCTCGCGCGCGAGTGTTCTCTCGCGGCACGCGTTATCCAAGTGAGTACGCGTAGCTACAAGGCAACATGGCGTTCCAGGACACGCGCAAGTCGCAACCGACTACGCTTACCAACGTACGCGCTATCCGTACGCAGCTTGACAACCAGTATTACCAAGGGGTATCGCCCAAGGGGTATTACCCAGTAACTGGATTGTTGACATCAGATAGCTCGATAGGCAGTCGCTCCATGTAAAATTCTGGTATTCAGCTGGATCCGGTTAGACTGGAAGCCGACCCCGATAGTTGGGAAAAGGCTAGGCAGATATCTATCTGCCATAATTACAGCAGCTGCTATAATTATGAATACGAGATAGGTGGAGTATAGCTCTATAATTCCACATTATTTTGATTAAATATCATCCCATTCCGTAGTAAATAATCTGATTAAGAACATGAAAGAAAGGCCAAGCTTTGACCTTCAGTTTCCTTTACCACTGCACTCCGTAGGAGCTAATGGAGTTTTCTCATTACACACAATATTGTTTACTTAGCTATTAGGTACTTCTTATATTTTCTATTTAACGCCATATTACGCCGTCATCTTGGATATCGTTTGAACATTTATAACTCATAAAGTAGCTTTTCTCGGTTTATAAAGAGTAATAAAGTTTACTGATAGTAAATAATAATATAAGGTTTTAATGAAATATCATAATAATTATGGTTTTAGAACTTTTTTCTCACTATAAATTAACAATAATTTACTTACCGAGAAACGTTTACATAAATTGTTTATGAGCGTACAGAAACGACGTTTTACTATATATTAAAAGTAAATCACTGCATAATATTATTAAGTATAACACATAATCCCCTCGCCGCGTCTGTCTGTCTGTCTGAACGCAATAAACTCAATAGCTACTGAACAGAATTTCATATGGTTTTCACCAATGGTACCGGAGTGATTCATGAGGAAGGTTTAGTTGTATAATTCATTTAGGCTGCCGTCGACGTGTCGACGGCCCCAGGTGCCTCTGCCGTTGGCAATATGCCGCTCATGTTTATGAGCATTTATTGTTTGTGTTCCTGTAGCAAATTTTTGAGTCACCTTTTTCGGTTTTCATTTCGGCTATCTTTTGCAACTTTAAGACTTTTTGAATGCCAATTTTTTTTTTGGATTTTTTTGTTTTTTTAATTATTTTGGATTTTTTTAGCTGACCTATTTTCTGGCATTTTAATCAGCATTGGCATACAACGTCGCAATGCTGCCAGCCTTTTGGGCACTTCGTGTTGACAACGATGCGAACGAATTTTTTGATGCCTTCTATAAATTCTTTCCCCTTCTTCTCCTCCTTTTCCTCCTTTTATATACACTTTTACATATTATTATTATTATGATTTTAAGACTTAGCTTATATCTTACGTAAATATTATCTTTTAAATTGAAATAAAAAAGTTTGTGTCAATTCCGACGCACGACTGGAGTTTTCTCTTTGTCCTTGTCTTTGAATATAATGGATAGATTGACCGCTACAATGAAGACTGGCCGAAAATAAGCAAAACACAAAAACGTGATAACGCTTCGCTTGTGTTTCACTCCTCATATTTATTCCCTATCGGGGGCCTAATATGAAAAATTGATTCAAAAAACTTATTATTAGAATTGTATTTAAGATTATAAATTATATTAATAATTCCTTCAAGAACACCTTGCAACTTCATGAGAAACCCCGATAACTAAAGACAAACAGGCAGCCAATAACGTTTAAACAAACAATGAACTTAGTTAGTTTCGAACTGAACTGATAATTATATACCTACTCCTGTTTACTTGCCTAGTTGTACCATAGACTATGAATATATAGAAAGGGAATACTGAAAGCAACCTAAAAGAAAATATTTAAATGATCCTCTAAAAACTTATTGACCTGTACTAATCATGCAGGCTTTTTTAAATTAATGAACCTCTATAAACTTTTTGGACTTCTAGTGATACTTTTACATCCAAGTTGGTCGCAGTTATTTTTAGGACCCCAAAATGGTAAATTATTTATGGTTCACAAAAATAGGCAGAATTATTATACTAAAGAGTTCAATAATTTTTTTTTTTTTACATTTCTCGGAACCCTGGGGTCCCGGACCTTTGGAAGGCGTACAAGGAGCCGAAGCCAACTCGCAGAGGCCCCTTAAATAATTTTAAATAATAAGGAGGCACCAACCGACGATTATCCCTGTATGCACTATGCAAGTGCATCCAAGGACAACCCCCGGTTGCTGCAGAACTATTGTTGTGTGTGGAAGCAAAACATATTGGGCTATGGGTCTGGGTGGCTAAAGTGGATTGGGTAACTTGAACTATGGAAGAACTATGTCCCCTGCCTGACCAATGTTATATATTATACACGGATAAAATGGCAGGGGGTGACTTGCACACTCAATAATGGGCCCCCGGAAATGGCCGCTAGCACATAGTGACGTAGCGACAAGGGGGCAACACTTCCTAAGATGCTTGAGGAGTGGAGAGGTATTCCACGCCTATCAGGACAATCCCGGAAGTACCGTCAAAATCCCTACCTGCACCTTACTGGAATACTTCCTTCCTCCGAACACGTTTGCTCTTGCTAATCTCCACTCAAGCCGGCCAATAAAGGCAAAAAAGAGGTGGGAGCTCTGTTCCTCGTCAGTGTTCACTCCAGCCGGCCAATAAAGGCAAGCTAGAGATGAGAACAAGATTTCTCCCGGGAGATAGGGTCCGTGGGGTCGCTACTGCCCAACAGCTCGCCACATGCTGCCCTGCGGGTTTCTGTATCTCTCTTGGTCTGGCTCCTCATCCTAGACCCGTTCCGGCAAAGTACCGGCACAGACCTTTGGAGCACAGAAGTTTGGAGCGCGCAAGCCCCGCCACGACGTCAACGTAGAGATACAGCGGTGCGCTCTTAATAATTTATTATTAAGAGCGCAAGAAGGGTATTGTTATATATGTTCTATTAAATATATTATGCCGCTAAACGAGGCGTAAGAAAGATACGTTCGTGTAACACAGTCGAGATTGTATTTTTCACGTTCACTCTTTGACAAAATAATTAATGAAAACCCTATTTTTTGCGTATTCACAACTACATGATCGACGCGACGTCGATCGATAGGAGAATGAAACATGTCGACGTCGATCAACAGACCAATAAAATTGAAAATCACCAGTCAAACTTGCCTTTAATTGGTGGTAGTTGCACGACTGTTGATCGTCTAGATCGATGATAGAGTTGGCTATCGCGTGGCGCTTTTCTACGCTACCACCCCGTGAATTTATACATGCATATTACATTGCATAGTGGTACATTTGTACATTACACAGATCGACAATCGATCCATCACCAATTCTAATCGATTGATTATGTCCAGTTAATTTTATCAACACAAGCACAAAGGAACGTATCTTTTTAGGGTTCCGTATCCAAAGGGAACCCTATTACTAAGCCTCCGCTGTCCGCCCATCCCTCTTTTTGTCAGCGGGTTGTATGTTATAACCGTAACAGTCAAGAATTTCACAGATTGTGTATTTCTATTGCTGCTATAACAAAAAAAAAAAAAAAAAAAGAAATAAAGTTAGAAATTAAAGGGGGTGCCCATACAAGAAACATGTTTTTTTCTTACTAAAGTAAAAACGTAGTATTCAATATTGTACGGTGGTACGGAACCCTTCGTGTGCGAGTCCGACTAGCACTTGGCCATTTTTAGGATTCCGTACCTCAAACAGAATAAAACTGAACCCTTATAAGATCACTCGTGTGGCTGTCTGTCTGTCTGTCCGTCTGTCACAGCCAGTTTGCTCCGAATCTAATGGATCGATTAAGCTGAAATTTGGTACAAGTATATTCTGTGACCCAAACACGAACGTGTAACGTAAATAAATGAATTTTGAATATGGGGGTGAATTTTGGGGGAAAAGAAAATTATTTTGATTCGGGGAGAAACCTTGAAAAGGCGAGAAGACCAGGGAGTGTATGTACACTCCCCGGTTTTCTCGCCTTTTCAAAAGAAGATCATGGAAACCGTATAGAGGTGAAAGTCACGTATGTACGTGACTTTCACCTCTATACGGTTTCCATAATCTATGGTTCTGCCCTGTCGTAGGAGCACAGACAACTCACACACAACAGAACTATGTGCAACTAATAATTACGTTCGCAATTTACTGGAAGCTATCCCGACCCGAGTCTACACTGAACATGTTGGTAGTTAAAGGGAGTGTGTAGGGAGTTGCTAGTGATGTGGATATTTATGAAGTCCTAGTAGTAATATAATTAGAGTTTCATTGTTAGCAGTGAATATGAAATGAAAATGACGTAGCGTTTGTAAATTTTAATAATAATCAATTAACTAATTTGAATTAATAAATTCGTCCTACTGGAAAAATGTCGAGGAAACTTTAGCCCAGCATCAGGCATCATCAGTGGGACAACATAGGTTAGCAGAAAAAAAGCGAACACGACTATTTTTATTTTTAGGGTTCCGTACCTCAAAAGGAAAAGCGGAACTCTTATAGGATCACTCGTGGTCTGTCTGTCTGTCCGTCTGTTACAGCCAATTTGTTCTGAAACTAAATGAATTTTGAATATGGGGTTCAATTTTGGGGAGCAAAGAATAAAATAAAAAAAAAACAGTTTTGCAAACTGTACCATGATAACTTCATCCCAACTACGGAACCCTTCATTGTGTGTGGTTCGACACGCACTTGGCCGGTTTTTTGTTGTTATAGCTGCCTTAGTAGTCCTACACACTCTGTGAAAAATTTTAATGTCTACCTTTTAGGCCTGAATTCCTCCTGCGCTGATGTCGGTTGCGCGTACCATACATTGTGTTCTATAGTATAGCACCACACTGCGGTTTTAACGTCAGCGGCCGACGTACGCGGCACTGACGAGCGAGACCGACGCGTGCGATACGCGGCGCGTAGCAAGCTAGCAACGTACGCGCCGCTGACGTTTGCGTCGCAGTGAGGTGCTATATATAACACAATGTATGGTAAGCGCGACCAACATCAGCGCAGGAGGAATGCAGGCCTTACGTTTAAAGAATACAGCCCTGTGACGGACGGACAGACAGCTGGGCCTTAGTAATTGGGTCACCTCGGTACGGAACCCTAAAAATGTAATAACAGGCCTTTCTTTATTCTCATTGAGCTTTTGAAAAGTAGGAGGTGTAGGGTTAAAAAAATTTATAGGTACCTACATTATTAGTTCTATCTTTCGATTGAGACAATGACCTACAGACTACCCACCTCGCAATGCGATGTTCTAAATCTAAACTAAAAGTATTTTGCTAGGTTTTTTTAATAAAAAATAATAAAAAAAACACTTACAAAGGCTCTGAAATCTGGGTTCACAACAATTCGTGAGGCCTAGTAAAAGAAAATAGAAATAAGTGCAAAATTGTAATTTATTTTCGTTTCAATTATTTCTCTGGCACGTTTTTCAGATTATGAAATTCTATAAAATGTCGTCGTCAAAACATTGTTATTTGAAATGAGAACAAACCAAAAATAATAAACTTTTTGGGGCGACATTTTTATTAAGAGAAATATATAATGTGTCAGTATAAGATGTTCTCGCATTGTATAGGATTTCCGTATAATGAGAGGTCAGCTTATACTGGAAATGTATAGCTTGATATGTACCTAGCCGTGTCTACATAAACTATTTATTTTTTTCAAAAAACTTTACGTTTGAATTTCATGTCGGTGCCATTGTCGCTAAAGCATCTAAAGCCCTAGGTTTCATAATGAGGCTATCCAGGTGCTTCACTCGAGCCAAAACTTTAAAAATTCTTTACTGTACTTTTGTTTGAAGCCACTTGAAATACGCGTCTGAAATCTGGAATCCATGTTACGAGTATCACAAGTACATTGAACGTATAGAGAGCATCCAGAAAAGGTTCATCAAGTATTTGTGTTATGCGAAAATTATCTCTGTGAGAAGTATAATTAACAGGTGAGCAATCTCTGACTGTATTTCATTATGTAAATTTTTCAATAATTATATTGATAACTCCGATATTCTTTCCAAATTTTATTTTGACGTTTCCGAAAGATTGAAGTGATGGAACGCACCGTTGCGTGTTCCATTTACCTCTCCGAATTACAGGCAAAATTCGTTTAAAGTGCGTGCAACTAGAAACATTAATGACATATTATATGTAAACAGCAGGATTTTGATCCTTTCATAACAGGTGTGTACTCGGCCAGAAAGTGCCTGACCCTTAGCTTTATTAATTAAGATTTTGTATGTTCAGGTTTTCATTCTTGTATTGAATATGAAATGTGAGTTTAGACCCTTTAACGCACACCCTAACTTTTTTTTTAATTCTTAATATTTTGTGATAAATATATATTCTGTGCCGTAAATCATAATGACATGTTCTTGAAAAAAGACCTGAAATTCTCCGTTTTTCGAGAAAATCATGAAAATCATACGGCCAGTAAACGTTCTGCGTCACTAACCATCACAGCAATATCACTGGCCAGTAAAATGGACACTAATGAAATCTATTTTATTTTTAGGAAAAGACGATAATAATAATAAAAAAATGTGTTTCCTAATCAGCCTTTAATAATAATAGAATTAACATAACATATTTCTTCTGAAACAAAACTGTGGCGGTGGAGATGGAGGCGGCTGCGGAGGTGGCGATGGTGGGATAGGCGGTGGTGGTAGAAACAAAAACTCCTGTGGTGGTTGTGATGAAGACGATGTTCCAGAGCATGATCCTTGATTTTGACTACGTGTGCTCACGGTGCTGGTACTAAAACTTTCGTCGAAACAATCATCATTACGAATTTCATAAGTACCAAGCAAAAAAACCACCAAAAAAAACCCCAAACGTACATAATAATAGGTTATAACTACCGAACAAGATTGTTTATCGCAAATTTATTACAATATCATAACACATGCTTATATACCTGTTGTAAAACAATATGGTTCATAGGGATTACTCGAAAATAAATACTCAATACAACATCTCAAAGTTAGGTAGGCAATTCTTAGGTTCTATTTTTTCAACACACCGGTTTGTATTCAATCGCAAATAATATATGTTTTTCTTATTATCCTCGATTACATTTGCACATAACATCGAAGTATATACTATAAAGGAATAGTTTCACTTACCTTTTCCAAGAAGACATGATTTTTGTTCACCATAAAACTTGTAAACACGTAACGTACACGCGCGATGACAACAAATGTTCCTGCGCGGGTGCACGGTGGCCAGTTCACAGGCCATCTTGAAAAAAAGCGCGAATTTAAAATGTCGCGCGGCGAACTTGAACGCTGGCTATTTGACGGGCCAGGTGTGCTCTAACGCGGGTCGTAAATGTTCATAAGGTTCAATATATAAATAAAAATCTATGAGATAACGACCTTGAAGTGAGTGTCCAGTTTACTGGCCACTTTGTATGAGCGGTCCTATAAAGGGTTAAGCTTGAACGTTAAACAGTTTTTTTTTCGGTAGCTGTGTTGTTTTGTTCACACTCTTTCTTTCCAACCCGGTTTTAGGAGTGATGACTTTTAATTTGCTGTCAGTCTCGCATACTATATTTTTTTATTATGTTTATTTTATCTGTAAGTCATCCATAGTTAATAAATAAATAAATGACGTCACATATGGTCTGTTCCAAAAAAATCTAATGAAAATGTAAACAAATAGATCAGAAAACGAAAAGAAAACAATCATCAGATACTATTCGGATAGACAATAATTATTATTATAAGCAACGAATTACTCGGTAGGTACCTACCGAGTAATTGCACAAAAACAACGAATTACTCGGTAGGTACCTACCGAGTAATTCGTCGTACATTATTTATATCTCACGAAGAGACGTGCGCTTTACTTGTGGTGATGAAGTATACAAACACGCTGTGAATGTGTGCGTGGAGACGAGTAGCGTCAGCACATAACACACACACACATACAGACACTTCTGACTTCGCCCGTGTCTCGGAACGGTACCGAGAGCTCTTGCTCTTGGTAACCACAAGTATAGCGCGCGTCGCTTCGTGAGATAAAATACTGCACGAGCTTAAGTCAGTATATCAATTAAAAGTGATGGTAAAAATAATACATTAACATAGTTTAGATACCATCTGTAGAAACCAACTGTTTAGTTAGAAACGCGGCGTTTCGCAATTTTATGACAGTACATTATTTTTTGATCAGGTGCACAAGACATGGTGTAATAAGACCCCATCTTACAGCCGTCAACTACGCATTCAGCACATCAAACCTAGTAACATCATAACATTAGATCACGCCTTGTGTTCCCGAAGGGTGAGGCAGAGGTGTACGCCCACAGTTTTCCAATTACGTACGTATGTTTAAGTCCCATGAAATAGGGGGCGTGCTATTGCCATTAACCGGGCACAAATCCAGACTCGGGCTGCTACTGAGAAATTCTTGAAGGTAAAACCCAATATCACTTTGCCCGACCGGGAAATCGAATCCAGGACCTCATGGTCAGCAGTAGCACGTGCGACCACTTGAGCAACGAGGCCGAACTTAGTAACATTGCACAAAAATAATTAATAATAATAAAGATTTATTTTTCTCCCACAAAGTACTTACAAAATAAAGGTCTTATAACTATTTGAGGTACAAAGTTTTGTGGGAGTCAGGAATCCAAACTAGGATACCCTGTGCTATGGACTCCTAGCCCCCCTCGCCGAGATTGAGATTATCAAAATTATAGAACGGACATGTAGGACTATTGTAAAAAAGAATAATAAGAAAAGGTACTAATAAAATAAAACAAAACAGAAAAAAAAATCAAAATATAAATGCGTGTGTTTGTTAGTGTGAAGTGGAAGGTGTAGTGTGTGTGTGTGTGTGTGTGTGTGTGTGTGTGTGTGTGTGTATGTGTGTGAAGGAGTGGCGGTATGTATTTATGAAAAACGCTAGACTAGGATAAGATAGTAAGCAGTTTTTCCGTTTCTTCATAATCAAGTCCTAACAACCACTGTGTAAGCTTCTTTTTACATTCTACCCTAGACAAATGAACAATTGTAAGAATTTTGTTAATTTTATTATACAATCTGCTTGCTCTGAAATTGAAGAAATTCTGGGCAAAAGATGTTTTTACCAGAGTCGTTTCACAGACTTCATAGAATCTCCTAGTTCTACCTTTCTGATTAGCAGTAGAAACGTCAATAGATGAATGTTTTTTAATAACTGTTAGTAATATATAAAGCTGCCTGACTGTTAATACATTTGCCTCTTTATAGAGGGTTGTTGTAGCGTATAACCGTGGTTTGAATAGAGCAACTTTTAGGAGAAGTCGTTGAGCTCTTTCAACATTTAAGATATTCGTTTTATACGAGCCGCCCCAGGTGGAAATACCATACGATAGGATTGATTGGCAAAGGGATTCGTACACTGTTTTAACCAGCTTCCAACTCGCTACATGCCTAAGATTTTTAACCCTTAGCCACCTGACGTGTTTTTAAGGTACACTACCACCTGACGTCGGTCCTGGAGACCGGTTGCGTATTTTCCGTGTCTAATAACCATTGTTTAAAATATTACATTAAATAAAAGTCACATCTGTATTTTCATTATATTTTTATTAATTATTAGGTTTTAAACTATGCAAAAGTATGCATGTACTTATAAAAATCAACGCTTAACCTAATTATATAAATTTTAGCAAAAAATCTAGGAACTTTGAAAATCTGAGACCTGAGTAGGAAATTTTACTATAACTCAATAGTTTTTACTTACTTACGACCAGTTCGATATATAATCTCTAACTTAAAATAATTTTGGGCACGATTAAGGCACAATTATTACAAAATCACAACCCACAAACTTTCACAACTTGCGACGACAATTAAAGCACATTTTTTGGCTGCATTCAATACAAATCGGTTTCTTACATGCAAAACACATGTAAGCTGTTTTGCGTTTTTTCTTAGGGTCACAGGTTGAACATGTCTTGCGTTTTTCAAATTTTTCAGAATTTTCAGTTGTTGAAGTGCTGTGTATTTCATCTATTTTTAGGATTCGACGAATGGTGCACTGAAGTTCTCTTTGCAAACCACAGATGTGCATGCGGCGTTCCAGGTGGGGCCTTATAAGGTCTTCTGCCAATTTTTTTATGAAATTCAGTCTAGGCATCTTTGACTGAGCTTGGTTCATGTTACTGATAGCATACGCGTTCGCTGCAGATATGTCAAGCATTCTATAATATATTGCCATCGGCCATCGTTGAGATCTTCGAGACGTGGAATAAATTGCACATTTCTGATCTAGCATGTCAACGCCGCCTTTTGTGCTGTTGTAAAACATGATAATTTCCGGTTTTTGAGTATTTGAATCAATGGTTGGTGAGTGGTGCATGCTGGACAGTAAAAGCACAGATTTGTTTTGCTTTGGTACAAAAGACGTCAATGTAGCTGATGTGAACCCGAAAATGGCTGACCCAACTTGTCGATGACGATTAGGAAGAAACTGAGGCGGGATTTCACGTTTGTTTTTCTTCAAAGTTCCCACTAGTGTCAGTTGCTTTTTTTTTAGCTCATTCATAAGCTCTACCGATGTGAACCAATTATCAGTTGTCACATTTCTGTGCGTACCTTCTATTGAAGTCACCAGTCTTAACACTGCCTGGGTAGGTTTGTTCAGCCTTTGGCACTCAGCTGGTAGGCCTATACCATCAGAATCTTTCCCTAAATAGATGTAAGCGTCCAGCAGGTATCCAGTTTGAGCATCAGTAATGCACATGATTTTCAGACCATATTTGTTTGGTTTGTTTGGCATGTACATCTTGAATATGCACCTGCCACGAAAAGCTACTAACATCTCATCTATGCAAGCATAGCTTCCAATTGAGCAAATTTTTCTGCAGTTTTGAATAAGCATTTCAAACAATTGGGAAATCGGTGCCGCCAAATCACTTGCACGGCGTTCAATTCGGGTACTTGCATCATCAAACCGAAGACAATTGAGCAGTACTTCAAATCTGTTTTTGCTCATTATGCAGCGATAAATTTCTCTTCCTGTACCATCTATGCTATACCAGCATGTGTAATGCGTGTGGTTTTCTTTGAAAATGGCAGTATAGTACAGCATACCAATGAAGGCTTTCAATTCAATCACATCTAGATCATGAACAGATGTTTCCTTCTGATAATTCGGTCGAATGTTCATAATTTTTTCATTTGTATGCTTTACTATTTTTTCTAACATACCTTCAGTAAAAAACAAGCTCCACAAATCCAGGGGTTTCGTATTTGCATGTAGAACACCTTGAAAGTTTGGTTTCAGACCAGGTGGTTGCTGAATGATGTTATGCCGCATAGTTCTTGACCTTGAAACTGGAGGATGGGCTGACCAACGAAATCGGTTCTTACCTAAGTAGTTCCTGTGCCTTTCCAATGGAACATCGTCGTCAGAAGATGAATCTTCTATCGGTGGCATGGTGTTGTTTTAATTTTCAATAGGTTGAAGCTCAGACCCATCACCTTCTACTTCTGATTCGGACTGGCACTCGCCTTCAATGATGTGATCCAATGCAACATCTTCTACGTCACTGCAATCTTCATTTGGAAGTTCTGGTACACTCAGGTTTTCCGAATCTGAATCAGCTTCCTCTAGCCATCGTAGTACATTTGATTCAGACATTATAAACCTATAAAAACAAAAAATACAATATATCCAAACTAACGTAACTACCTGACGTCGGTCTCATGGACCGCACGCGACATATAAATTACCTATAATGTTTAATGCGCGCACGTCTGGAGCTGCCGAGCGCACGAAGCGTACTGACGGGGGAGGAGAAAAAGTACATGGACACACAATTGCGTCGCGAGCATAGTAACGGAATAATTTGAAAAACAAAATCGCCAGAGTCTCTGAGACCGGCGGCGTCAGGTGGTTAAGGGTTAAATATATGAACGAGTTTTCTTGTTCTCTGGACCAGATGTGAAATATGATGTTTGAAAGATAAGTTTTTATCGATTATTATGCCTAAGTATTTTATTGAATTGAATTGAATTGCTGGGAAACCACTTTTTTTTTGTGTGTAAATTCGCTATTTACGGTACTGTGGCAGAAGTGCGCGATTTAATCCGAAGATTGTATTGATTTTCTTTTGAGTATGGTCAAACTGTTATTCTGTTATGTTCTATAATTTTGTAGAATAGTTACTCCTCAGTGGAATCAGAACTTCCACATAGGTGGAGTCTGAACTGCCACAGTACCTACCTAGTCCTCAATGGCTGCTTGCAACGGCATATCGTGGGGATATTTAAAGTTAAGTTATAACATCAAGGGCTGGTTTTTCGATTCGTAGTTAGCTATACCAATCAATGGTTAAACATAGTAACTAATGGTTGAATTTTGGCTAAATGTGAAAAGCTCGAGTTGACATGAATGTATTCATCCAAAATAAAATATAAAAAATTGGATTTTTTGTATTATTTATTTGTTTACCATACACTGCTCTGCCCAGCCTTTTCCTAATTATGTTGGGGTCGGTTTCCAGTCTCACCGGATGCAGCTGAATACCAGTATTTTACATGGGGCGACTGCCTTTCTGACCTCAACAACCCAGTTACTGGGTAATACACCCCTTGGTAAGACTGGTTGTCAGACTATTGACTACCCGTAAACACTGTCAAAATTTACGAATAGCAGCCGGAACCAACGGCTAAGGGCCGGTTTTTTGAAAATTCAACCAATGGTTGATTTTTGGCTAAATGTGAAAAGTTCTTGTAGATAGATAAAGCTTTTTATTTTTTTAACAATACACCCACGACATTTTGACTCTTGTAACTCATATTGTCAGAAAAAACAAAGCTGCGTTCAAATTGCAAGCGCTAATACTGTTTTATGGAAACGAGACAAGAAGACTTTGCGAGCTGAAAATATCGGCCTACGTTGGACAGTCAGCCCGCTATTTATCTTGCGACTGTGTAATCTTCTCCTCCCTACATAAACTATTCTATTGCCGAAAAGAGAGAAGCAAAAAATGCCAATAAAAAAACAAAAGTCAGCACGTGTCGTGGGACAGTCGGTTGGAACAAAGTTCCTTTCGCTGTATTTTATGTATTACAGAGCCATCTAGTATACGTTTTAAGAAACTAAAAACTTATAATAGATGGCTCTTTATTAAGAACAAAAACAAAACTTTGGACACTTGAGCCTTGAAACTGACTTTTTCGTTGACGTTCGTTAAACGTGCCGATTTCTACCAGTAAACTCCTTCCACGAGCCGCGTTAAAGAACTTCATTCCAAGAGCAAAAGAACTAACCAACAGTGTGATATCACGACTAGCACTGTTGGTCAAGTGGTTAGCACTGTTCCTAAAATGAACATTGTGACACTTCTCTTGTCACGACAAGAGAAGTGTCACAAATCCGATTTCCGTATGACGGACTTGACAAATCCGTGGAGCTCGTGGCTAAGTAATAACAGCCGCACGGGTCGATCCATCAGGTTAAGCTACGCTTGCCAGGGTTGATCTGTGGATGGGTGACCATCTTTTCATACCGAGACTCCTCCGTGCCTCGGAAAGCATGTTAAGTCGTTGGTCCCGGCTGTCATTCGTGAATCTTTGACAGTCGTTACGGGTCGTCTGTCAACCAGTCTTACCAAGGGGTATCGTATTACCCATTAACTGGGTTGTGGAAGTCAGATAGGCAGTCGCTCCATGTAAAATACTGGTATTCAGCTGCATCCGGTTAGACTGGAAGCCGACCCCAACATAGTTGGGAAAAGGCTAGGCAGATTGATTGGACTTGACAAATCCGAAGACACATGTCTTGACGCATCTTTACAAGAACACGTCGGTCATATGCGTCGTAAATTATTAATGTTGAAAGCAGCACATTTTCGCCTTCATACACAAAATGTAATGTTTTTCTTTCTTTGGATAAAATAAATATTATGTTAGCGTGAAGGTCTTAATTGAAAAGCATTTGCTCTGAAATATTAATGAGAATAAAGTACTAATGTGTTGTTCTGAAGCCGATGATAAAAAGGTAAAGTCAAAGTTGATTTTGTGCTACGGACACATGGGTAAGAAAGCGTTCGTACTCATATTTTTATTTGGTGGAAAGACGAAAGAAAGAAAATACATTTTTTTTATTTTATTTGTGATGGGTTTGCTCTTGACTCTAGTCTAGGTCAGAGGTGACAGAGACAAAGTCGACGATGGAGTGAACTTACCCAGAAGAAGCCTGTTCACTCTCACTTTGAAGAGATTAGGGTTGTATACGTTCGGAAACACAGACGCAGGTAGTGAGTTCCACTGTTTTGCTGTGCGCATTATAAAAGACATTTGGAATCGCTTAGTGCGAATTGGTGGAATAGCAACCAGGTAGGGATGGTAACTGGCAGTGCGTCTAGATGTCCGGTGGTAGAAGGGGGCCGGTGGAATGAGGTCGTGGAGTTCTCGGGCACACTCTCCGAAGTACAATCTGTAGAAGACCGACAAGCAGGCAACCTTGCGGCGATGAGCCAAGCTATGAAGCTTGGCATCCACCAGTTTTACGTCGCCAATGTGCCTCTTAGCTCTGCGTTCCACCGAGTCTATCGCGGCTAGTTGGTACTTACAGACTAAAAGGCACACAAAAATAATACACAGCAGATTGCAAAACTAATAAAAAAAATAAAAAACAAACAAATAAAATGTATGCAGATGTAAACAAATAAACAATGCAGAAATGTGTGCCTCACGGCTACGCCAAAAAAGCCCCAGTTCAGCAAAAATGCCAGACAACTAGTGCCTGACGCTGGTTTTCAACTGGATGCAGGTCCAGTGAAAGCTGCTAATTCTAACGCTGAGCAGATGTTGGACAATTTGTTCACGACAATATAACGTATTGGTAATCTATGCAATAACGCACTCGTAGGACAAATAGACTCCCAAGATTTCCATAAGATGCCAAATTATCCGCGGAAAAACAGGGCCGTCTTTAATATATTGGAGGCCCTGGGCACTTTAGGATATCCATATCCGAATGCAGGATGCAAGAGCGAGCTCGAAAAATATAGGACCCGTCCTCGAATAGGTTAGGATTTCTTTTGACCGTTCATACAGAAATAGTAGTGACTTTTTCGACTTATGCACAGAAGTTTGGGAAGCACAAAAGGATGTAATATTAATAATATAATAATAATAGATTTTAAGCATAAAATGGTACCAAATTTTGACATTGCTAAGCATTGCTCCAGATACCAAGCAGTAGAATTATTGAATAGGTTACCGTCTCAGTTCAAATTATTAATTTATAACTCTCACTAATTTAAAACAAAACTAAAAGCCTCCTTATTGGAAAAATGTTTATACAATAATTGCAACGAATAAACTTAATTCAATTACCGATTGACTAAAATTATATGCTTAGCACACGGACATTGATGATAAAATTATAAATAAATAAATAATAACCTGGGACATTTCACACACGGTCATCTGATCCTAAACTAAGTAGAGCTTCTACTATGGAATCCAGATAACTGATATACTACATACACTACTTTTTTTTTTGTAAATACATACTTATATAGATAATTATTTACATAGATGATTATACATTTTTTGATTCTTTTGACATAATATTTAATTTTTATTTGACGTTATATTTTATACCAATTTGACATTGTATTTCAAATCAATTTGACATCATATTTTAAATCAATTTGACATTATCTTTTACATGAATTTTAATAATAATAGATTATATATAATAAAAATAATAACCCTACCGCTGTGCCACGACGTCAACGTAGAGAACGTTGACGTCGTGGCGGGGCTTGTGCGCTCCGAAGTTTAGGTCTGTGCCGGTAATTTACTTTGCCGGTACAGGTCTAGCATGAGGAGCCAGACCAAGAGAGATACAGAAACCCGCAGCAATGGCGAGCTGTTGGGCAGCGACCCCACGGACCCTATCTCCCGGGATAAATCTTGTCCTCTTCTCTGGCTTGCCTTTATTGGCCGGCTGGAGTGAACACTGACGAGGAACAGAGCTTCCACCTCTTTCTTGTCTTTATTGGCCGGTTTGAGTGGAGATTCGCAAGAGCAAACGTGCTCGGAGGAACGAAGTATTCCAGTAAGGTGCTGGTAGGGGTCTTGACCGTACTTCCGGGATTGTCCTGATAGCCGTGGGATACCTCTCCACTCCTCAAGCACCTCAGGAAGTGTTGCCCTCCTTGTCGCTACGTCACTATGTGCTAGCGTCCGTTTCCGGCGGCCCATTATTGAGTGTGCAAGTCACCCCCTGCCATTTTATCCGTGTATAATATATAACATTGGTCAGGCAAGGGACATAGTTCTTCCATAGTTCAAGTTACCCAATCCACATTAGCCACCCAGACCCATAACCGAATATGTTTTGTTTCCACGTACAACAATAGTCCTGCACCAACCGGGGGTTGTCCTTGGGTGCCCTTGCATAGTGCATATACAGGGATAATCGTCTGTTAGTGCCTCCTCATCATTTAAAATTATCTAAGGGGCCTCTGCGAGTTGGCTTCGGCTCCTCGTACGCCTTCCAAAGGTCCAGGACCCCAGGGTCCCGAGAAATGTCAAAATAATAATAATTATTATAATACGTAATGTTCAACACAATGTGAATTGTTCTGAATAAATGAAATGATGATGATGATGATGAATAACATCCGCACGGGTCAATCGACGTAGGCACGCTTGTCGCGGTTGGTCCGTGGATGGGTGGCCATCTTTATACCGAGACCCCTCCGTGCCTCGAAAAGCACGTTAAGCTTTTGGTCCCGGCTGTCATTCGTAGATCTTTGGAAGTCGTTACGGGTTGTCAGAAGTCCGAAAGTCTGACAACCAGACATACCAAGGGCTGGCACATTACCTAGTAACTGGGTTGTGGAGTTCATGTAGGCATTCGCTCCATGTAAAAAGCTGGTATTCAGCTGCGTCTGGTTAGACTAGAAACCGACCCCAACATCGTAGGGAAAAGGCTAGGCAAATGATGGTGGAGATGAATTTAAAAAAAGATCCTTTGTTCTCAGCTATAAGTGAACTCTTATTTCATACTTAGGCCTAGACCGCTAGGTCTAGCCTAGCGGTTTAGACTGTGCCTTGTCTTTCAGTGAATGAATGAATGAATTTAACATTTTTATTAAGTACAGTCATGAGCACAAACGTACGTTTGATATACGTAATAATATATACACAAAACACAATTCAAAATCGTTTTACTCGTGTAATAACGATTGCAACTTTGAGACATGACCAAATCCATAGTGCTCTAGGGTGCATACTCGGTAGGCTCTTTATCCCCTACATATCCTAAGGGCCTGTCTACCGTACCATTATCGCGCCCCCCGGTCTACTCCTTGATATGCAATGGTTTCTGTTGCACCATGTAACATGAGGCAACAGGGGCTAGTGTGAATCTTTGGGTTCATTCGATTAATCGAGTCTGGTCAAACCGTGCTGGGGTCGATGCATTTCATTCATTTATTCATTCAAAACACAATTCAAAATCGTTTTACTCGTGTAATAACGATTGCAACTTTGAGACATGACCAAATCCATAACAGTATATAAGTTCCAAAATGTTATGTTTATAACAACATGAAATTACAATCCATGTAGTAGGAAAAAATAAATTATAAAAGTTGCTCTATGTAAATATATACATATTAATGCTCAAGACTTAGATAAGGAATCACCTATTCGGAATCCTAAAGGCCGATAATAGATATCTCTTGACCAATGACTATATAGCCTTGTTGACCGTTCTGCATGCCCGTAAGTCCCGGCCCTCACCCTCGTGGACTGGACGGTCTGCCTCAAGATAAATACATTACCAACACTCTCACTTGCTTTTGTTTTAATAATACGATCTATTAGCGTCACGTAAAATACTGCTCTGTTAATTTTAGACGTCTCTTATTTTTGCCTTAAAACAGCCTGCATGAGTTTAATTACTTATGCGCGGATAACTACATTAATTGGATATCCCATATGCATGATAATATATGTCTTTTAGTCTCTTAGCTTGGGCTTACGTGAAAGAAATGTTTTTGAGTTATTGTTTGGCAATCAAATAGGTGGTCCATCTCGACCGATAACAAGAACTCGCGTGGTGAGGGTTCCGTACGTCCGAATGAAAAGACGGAACCCTTATAGGATCACTCGTGTGTCTGTCCGTCTGTCACAGCCAATTGGGCTTGTGGCTATAAGTAGTAAAAGCTGCACGTATAGATCGACCAAGTTAAGCAACGCTTGCCGCGGTTGGTCCGTGGATGGGTCTCTACATACCGACACCCCTCCGTGTCTCGGAAAGCACGTTAAGCCTTTAGTCCCGACTCCCGGCTGTCTTTCTTGGATCTTTGACAGTCGTTACGGGTCGTCAGGAGGCCGAAAGTCTGACAACCAGTTTTACCAAAAGGTATCGTGTTACCCAGTAAGTACAGGGTTGTGGAGGTCAGATAGGCAGTCACTCCATGTAAAATACGGATATTCAGCTGCATCCGGTTAGAATGGAAGCCGAGCTCAATGGGAAAAGGCTAGGCAGATTGATTGACGTACGGAACCCTAAAAATGACTTAAATTAACACATTTCCACAACAGCTGTACAATAAGGCAGAAAACTATGAAAAAGAAAACCTCTCTATGCCTAGCCTTTTCCCAACTATGTTGGGATTGGCTGCCAGTCTAACCGGATGCAGCTGAATACGAGTATTTTACATGGAACGACTGCCTATCTGACCTACAGTAGACTATCAGTTTGATTAAATAGGCCCCTGATGATAAGTATCACCGCTACCAAAGACATCGCATGTGCGTTGTATCTGCACTCCAGACACAAAGCTGGTCCCATGTACCTTTAATTACACTGACATCCCATACCCCTCCAAGCAGTACAAATAAATAGGTACATCCCCGGACAAACTCATTCACAAATACCACTACTGGGTAATTTCAAATAACCAACGGTCCACAATGACACTGCACAATTTGTCGCCTAGTGACATGCCACGCTCCATTAGGTACCAATGATGCCGCGAACTCGTATGAATTCCATATTTTGGCAACTAATGGATCCGCTCAAATCCTTTTCCGGCGAAATCGTCACGGTAGCCCGCGAAATTCAAATTTTCTTACGTATTTTGCAATTTAAAAGTCAGTATATACGTTATACGGTCAGGTTATACGTTGATCAAAACGCGATTCGCGACCGTAACAAGAATGTATTTACAGAATTACAATCATTAAAGTCATCAATAGGTACAACTCTTTAAGACCAACGGGGCAATTGCGTAACGCACTATCAATCGGAATCGGTTTCATTTTGACAGTTCTAAAATATTCATTGCGTTATTTATGTTATTGAGCAGACAAATTTTTCAAACATATTTCATATGTTTGAAAAATTTAAAAGTTAATTAAAATTTAAAAGTAATGGATTAACAATTTGCTTCAAAATGATTCAGATTCCGTTTGATAGTGAGTTACGCAAATAGGTTGCAGGTAATCCTAATTAATGATTATAATTCTATAAACACATATTTTTTACGGTCATAAATCATACTTTATTCAACATACAACCTAATACTGACTTGCAAATTGCAAAAAAACTAAATTTTGCGGGCTACCCTGTCGCTTGCTCCAGATTGTAGCCGCTAAATCGCATGTGACGGGTATCCAGGCTTTTATGTCAACGAGATTTAGCATACATGTGGGATTTACATGAGCTTTTTCTGACGTTAGTACTGGGAAGCTATGATTGGTATGGATTTTCATATTTTTAACATGATTGGGGTACCTACTGTGATTGTGAATGAGATTATCATTCATTTATCCAGTTAGATAATTTACGGTGATGAATATTATAGAATTATTATAAAGTTAAGCACAAATAAAATGATGATACCTACTTGCGTACGGTCAACAAAAGTAATGGCTAATTATTTTCCAGCAGACTAATAACTTAAAGGGCGACTAACTATTTGCTACTAAAAACATAACTTGGCACCGAAAATATTTCCGTCAACATAGGATGCAAGAGCAAGCGAAGGGAACCTCGAGGTTAGGTTTGATTAGGTTACTGTAAACCTTTTACACAGAAATAGGAGCCCCGCATAGCGGGGCTTCGTCGACATGGACGCAAGAGCGAGCGAATGGCACCCCAAGGTTAGGTTTGGTGACCTTGTTCATATTTATTTCTCATCTCAGGTAACTTTTTATACAACCTCATAGTATAATTTAAGGATGCATATTTTCTAATATTTATGCGCCGGTTGTAGCTGCCAACATATTATTTTTGCTACCGGCTTGAATTATTTTTTAATTCCAAATTCAGATTATTTTGTCACCGCGTTAAATACATGCCAAAATTAATCCCGTCTTTAGGCATTACATGTGCGAAGAAATAAGAGGGGCTAGTCCTGTATTTTTTTCAAGAACTATTGCGTTAAAATTTATAATTCAGTCTCAATCTGTAAAAAAAAATTGAAGGTCTATTAGACCTACATTTTTTTACAGATCCTATGACTTTTGACATTCATTGTCACTGAGATTGTAATTTCTTTTGTTGATACTTATAACAAACATAAAAAATAAAAATGATAACTAACTTAACACAAACACATCCCCAAAAACAGCGTGTTCGTTCAACAATATAATTAATTATAAATTACAGACAATTACTTTGCCCCGAAGCACACTCTCAGCTAATAAAATATATCAATTAAAATGCTAAATAGCGCCGATTCCCGGTAAATTCAATTAATTCAATTATTTGGGCATGTCGTTGAATTCCATTAAAGGTTTTATGTCGATAGGCTGTATCGATGGAGGCATAAACTGGCAAACGGTGAAACAGTAAATGTCAATAGCATTAAGGCTCCCGCAGAAAGGGGCGACGCCACGGCACGACGCGACTCCGGTAAAACAATTTTAATTAAGTTTTCTCAGAAATTATTCTGTCTGCGGGGTTCCTTTACAGTGTTTTTTAGTGCAGTGCTGATATCTTTCCAATTCCGTTGATTTTGCAATGTTTTATTCGAAAGTTCAAGAAAATTTGCCAGTATATATACTCTTTTGCAAAAAAAACCTTAGAACGTAAATTTCCATAGGTGCCCCTACGGAAATTTACGTTCTAAGGTCGATTTGAGTTAATAAATAAATAAATAAAAATAAAAAAATAAATATTTTATTATCAGGCATCAAGGCCCATAGGGTGTTAGATATTACATATTACTTAAAAAATTATATTAGTAATATGCAAGAACACTAAATAGAGATAACCAAGCACGGGGAAGGTTTAACACGCTCTGTTGCCAACGTGTAGCTTGGTAAACCTCCCCATTGTAGGCCCATCCAGCCTCTCTGCAAACACCCTCAGGATGCTGTTGCTGCTTCCTCTCACTCGGGATATTACTGAGGCAACTTTCTTCCGCATTATAGCAAAGTAGTCGTCAGTGTGCGCATCAGCGAACATACCTGACGCACTACAGTAAGGTGGAAGTCTCAACAGCGCCCTGAAGGCATTGTTATATTGTATTCGCAGGACATTGTCTGCTTTTAGGGTATGATTAGCCCAAAGGCTGCTGGTGTAAAATGTTTGGCAGTATGCCCTGAAAAGAGTTAGCTTCACGGGAACTGAACAACCGTGAAACCTTCTGTAAACCATATTTCCCCTCACAGCCAGTGCCCTGCGCTCCCTTTCCATATCCAAGTCGTCCTTCAACTTCCTCAGTAACAACGTGGCCCGAATACTTAAAGTGGGAAACTCTGTGCAAAGGTGTACCATTTAGTTTAACAGGAGGGACAAATGTTGGATTTTTATTTCTACCTCGAAACACCAACAGCTCACTTTTTGTCGGATTATATTTTAGCCCGTGCTGTTCGGCATATCCTTCACCAATGGAGAGTAACTTTCTAATTCCACTGATCGTAGGGCTCAACAGCACGGGGTGCGTGGACAGGAAACCTCCCCGAGTGCCCGTGGGCTGGAGTTCCTTTACGGATACGTCCGGGGGGAAGGCCAGTCTCCGGGACGGTGCACCCTGGGGTGCGGGCAATGGTTCCCCTTAGGCACGTGTGCCTAAGGGGTTTTGTTGCCCGTATGCCAATATCCTGTCGGAGGTACGCTCCAACATGTGTCCCTCTGCTCTAAGCAGAGACGCACAGCGGCGGAGTAAGAGCGGGCTCGGTGTGCACTAACCCTGTCGCCGGGCAGGCAGGAGGAAGTCATTTCCTTCTGCCACCGTTAGTCTCGTAGCCCCGAAGATTGTTCAAGGTCATGTCTCTGACTTTTGACGGGGGTCGAGGGTCTTGGCTTAACCGCCCGGACCGCGAGGAAGAAAACCTCTATAAAAAATTACCCCAAACCTTCAAGCGGCGGCGCACCGTGAGGGAGGTTGGTAGCTTGATTAATGGGTAGCTAAATTAATCGCTAGTGCGAACCACAGTTTTGAGCCAGTGATAAAGTTTTTACTCGTGGGAACTAATATGGGACCAAAGAAAAACGATAGACGGGAAGAGGAGAGGGAGAGGAGTGATGCGGGGTCGGAGTCCGACGCCGCATCGGGAGTGAAGGGCGCGAAGGGCACTTTTAAGAGCCCGGAGTGCGTAGTGGTGGGGGCCGCTGGAAGGAAAAATGCTTTCCTGAAGCGGAACCTAAATCCGGGAGATGCCCAGGAGTCTTCCTCGGACGGCGGTCTTAAATCGGCTCCCAAATATGCTCGCCGGGGCCTAGGCCGGAAGAGCAAGAGCCGGGTAAACGCCGCAACGGAGGACGGCTCAGCCGGGTCGGCCGAGGGGAGCGCCGTGGAGGCGTCTGGCGATGAGTCGGACGCCGCTGGTGGCTCCAATTCGGAGCGGGCCAGGTTTGAGGAGGTCGTGGCCGCTGCAGTCAAGGGTGTGGCCTTGAAGAAGACGCAGTCTTCTAAAGACAAGGCCATACCCGCAGCCAAGGCCTCCATTATGGCGGCAGCGGAGGCTCTACTTCAAGGGCCTCCGTCGGACGGAATGTCCGAAATGCGGGCGGAGGTCGCCCGCTTGACAGCCGCCATGGAGCTTCTCCGAAAGGAGAATGAGGAGCTCCGAGCAGACCTGGCCAGGCTTCGCGGAGCTGGCGCTCAGGAGGAGGTGTTACAGGAGGGGGTGCAGCAGGGGCAGGGCGGCCTCGGGCCTGCAGAGGACCGAGTTCTGGCCTTGGTGCGGAAGGAGCTGGCTGCCCTTAACAACCGGTTCTCGGTCCTTGAGGGAATCGTCCTGCGGCCCCCGCTAGGCCGACCGGCGGCCTCGGGCCAGCCAAAGGCGGCTTCGTATGCCGCCATGGCTGCCACGGCCAAACCAGGGTCGGCAGTGCAGGCGAAGGGCGGCGTGGCTGCGAAGGCGCCTGCGACGGCGCCTGCGAAGGCGCCCACGAAAGCGGCCGCGAAGGCGCCTGAGAGGGCCCCAGCTGTGGCGGTGACGACGCGGCTGCCCCCGCCTCCCAAATCTCCTCCGGCTGACGCCGAATGGCAGGTAGCTGGGGAGAAGAGGAAGGAGGGCAAGGCGGCAAGGTCGGTCAAGCGGAGGGAGAGGCGGCAGCGGCGCAAAGAGCGAAGCGTCGCGGCGAGGTTACGTGCCCCAAAGTCCGCAGCTGTAGTGATCACACTACAGCCGGAAGCGGAGAAGAAGGGCGTGTCCTACCGCGACGTGCTCGCCAAGGCGAGGGCGGCGGTGAACCTGGAGGAGATCGGTGTTACCGAGGGCATGCGGGTAAGGGTCACTGCGACTGGGGCTCGGATGCTCGAGATCCCCGGTGCGGCCAGTGGCCCGACCGCTGACGCTCTGGCCGAAAGGCTCAGGGCGTCCTAAAATGCGGACGAGGCCCGAGTGTCCAGACCCGCCAAGTGCGTTGACTTGCGCATCCTGGGTCTGGACGACTCCGTGACGGAGCGAGAGGTGGTGGCCGCCGTGGTCAAGACTGGGGGGTGTGCCTTCGAACAGGTGAAGGTAGGCACCATCCGTCCTGACCTCACGGGGATGCGAGCCGTTACGGTGAGCTGCCCCGTATCGGCGGCCCAAAAAATAGTTGGGGAGGGCCGGAGGTTCCAGGTGGGCTGGGATTCCACGCGGGTGAAATTGCTGGAACCCAGACCTCTGAGGTGCTTCCGTTGCCAAGTGGGCAACCACGTGGGGGCAAAATGCACCTCGGAGGTGGATCGCAGCAGTCATTGCTTCCGTTGTGGTCAACCCGGTCACAAGGCCGGCTCGTGCAATGCCACGCCGCACTGCTATCTATGTGCGGCAGCTGGCAAGCCGGCCGATCACCGGGCTGGAAGCAAGGGCTATGGTCCACCCACCAAAGCCCGGGGCAGGGGCAAGCCCTCCGCCTCCGCTACCGCCGTCACGGCCGCAGCCGCCGCCACGGCCGCAGCCGCCGCCACGGCCGCCGTCGCTGCCGCCTCCACTGCCGTCGCCGCCGTACTCACTGCGGCAGGGCCCTCACAGGAGGCTCAGGGGGGGGGCTAATATGGAGTGCCAGTAATGGCCCCATTACGCCTCCTCCAGGCGAACATCAACCACTGCGCCGCCGCTCAGGATCTGTTGCTCCAGAGCATGGCGCAGTGGTCGATTAACATCGCCGTGGTCGCTGAGCCGTACTTTGTCCCGCCCAGTGATTACTGGGTGGAGGACCTGAGCGGCTCAGTGACACTCATTTCGTCGGCCGCCGCCGGTACCCTGTCCCTCGAAGCCGTCAAGAGGGGACAGGGTTGCGTTGCAGCACGGTTCGGGGGGATTGTCGTGGTAGGGGTATACTTCTCCCCGAACCGAACTCTCGCCGAGTTCCACAACTCCCTTGCGGAGTTGAAAAACGTCGTCGTCGGGTTTCGTTCCCTTCCCGTGCTCGTCCTCGGGGACTTCAACGCCAAGAATGTGGCTTGGGGTTCCCGGTATACGGACACACGGGGCAGGATGGTGGAGGACTGGGCTCTGGAGACAGGCCTGGTCATCCTAAACCGGGGTTCTGTCCCCACGTGTGTGCAGATGCGGGGCGAATCAGTGGTGGACATTTCGTTCGCCAGCCCCGCTCTGTTGCCACATGTTGTTGACTGGCGCGTCATAGAGGGGGTGGAGACCTACTCCGACCACCGGTACATCCGGTTTGATGTCTCCGCCCAGACCTCGAGCGCGCCGGTCCGACAGGCCCCGAGTGGTCCGCGGTGGGCGCTGAAGAAGCTGGACCGGGAGCTCCTCCTGGAAGCCTCGATCGTGCAGGCCTGGGTGTCACCACCGGACAGGCCTGCCGACATCAACGACGAGGCGGAGTGGTTCCGGGAGGCCATGTCCGAAATATGTGACGTGGCAATGCCCCGGGTCCAGCCCGGTCGCGCCTGGCGCCAGGTGTATTGGTGGTCGCCGGAGCTGACGGCTCTGCGCGAGGCGTGCGTTGCTGCGCGGCACCGGTACACCAGGCACCGCAGGCTCCGTATCCGCCCTCCGGATACGGAAGCCATTCAGGCGGAGCTGTACGAGGGGTACAGAGCGGCGAAGACCGCCCTCCGAGCGGAGATCTTGCGGGCCAGGGATCTGGCTCGCGAGGAGTCGCTGGAGACTCTAAACAGGGACCCATGGGGACGCCCTTATAAAATGGTGCGGGATAAACTCCGTCCATGGGCGCCCCCGCTGACGCAGAGTCTCCGGCCCCAGCTCGTGGAGGACGTGGTGAGCGCTCTGTTCCCTTCGCGAGGGGAACATACTCCCCCGCCCATGGCTCCGCTTCCTGCGGTGCCCGTTGCGGACCACATCACCGACGACGACGACGATGCTCCGGAAGTGACCGAGGTAGAGTTGAGAGCGGCGGTACGTAGGCTGAGTGCCAAAAATGCCGCCCCAGGACCCGACGGCTTACCTGGAAGAGCCTGGGTTCTGGCCTTTGGGGCTCTCGGGCCTCGACTAGGGGGGCTCCTAAGCGCATGCTTGGAGAGGGGCCAGTTCCCACTTCGTTGGAAGACGGGGAAACTGGTCCTCATTAAGAAGCCGGGGCGCCCTGCGGACTCTCCGTCCGCTTACCGACCCATCGTGCTGCTCGACGAGGTGGGCAAGCTCTTTGAAAGAGTTATTGCAGACCGCCTCATCGGGTGGCTGGTGCAGGAGGGGCCGGATTTGGCGGAGAGCCAGTTTGGTTTCCGCAGGGGGCGCTCTACGGTGGACGCCATCATGCGCGTGCGAGCCCTCACGACGGGGGATGCTGTGGCCCAGGGTGGGGTCGTCTTGGCGGTGTCTCTAGACATCGCCAACGCCTTCAATACCCTGCCCTGGAGTTGCATCAGGGAGGCACTCCGGTATCACCGGATGCCGACCTACCTCTGTCGAGAGGTTGAGGCCTATTTGACGGATAGGGCCGTCATCTACCCCGGTCATCAGGGAGAGTGGAACCGGCGAGAGATGTCGTGCGGTGTCCCACAGGGATCGGTCCTGGGGCCGCATTTGTGGGACATCGAGTACGACTGGGTGCTGCGCGCCGACCTCCCTAGCGGCGTCAGCGTGGTATGTTACGCTGACGACACGCTGGTCCTGGCGCAGGGGAGGTCGCACCAGGCGGCGGCTGAATTAGCGACACGCGGGGTTGCGATAGTCGTTGCGTGGATCCGGCAGTTGGGACTCGAGGTGGCCCTGCACAAGTCCGAGGCCATGTGTTTTCATGGTCCTCGGAATGCGCCACCGTCGGGTTCCCAAATAACGGTAGGAGGGGTTCGCATTGGAGTCGAGTCGACGATGAAGTACCTGGGACTCGTCCTCGACAGCCGGTGGAACTTCGTGGAGCATTTCCGACGTTTGGCTCCCAGACTGGAGCGGGCTGGGGCTGCCTTGAAGCGGCTCCTGCCCAATCTAGGTGGTCCAAACGCCTCCTGCCGGAGGCTTTACGCGGGGGTCGTGCGGTCCATGGCCCTTTACGGGGCACCGGTGTGGGCGTGTTCCCTGAGGCTGCGGCCAGTCCGCCGGTTGAACGCGTCCCAGAGGGTCATGGCCATTCGGCTAGTCCGGGGTTACCGCACGGTCTCCGGTGAGGCGGCGAGCCTCCTTGCCGGATTGCCGCCGTGGGATCTGGAGGCGAAAGTCCTCGTGCACGTGTGGGAGTGGCGCGAGGAGGCGAAACGCCGGGGCGTAACTCCGCTGCCGCGAGAAATCACGATACAGCGGACAGAGCTCCGGCGGGATCTCATGGCGACATGGAGAGTGCGACTGTCGCAGCCCAGCGCTGGGCACGCCACAATTGCGGCGATAAGTCCCCTCTTTGAGGAGTGGTTAGAGAGGCGCCACGGCGTCCTCACCTTCCGCCTGACGCAGGTCCTCACCGGACACGGTTGTTTCGGGAGGTTCCTGTTTCGCATAAGGCGGGAGGAAACGCCCGGGTGTCACCATTGTGTGGATCGCCCAGAGGACACGGTGGAGCATACAGTGGAGGTCTGCCCGGCTTGGGCAGAGCACCGCCGTGTTCTCACGGAGGCGATCGGCGGCGGCGATCTCTCGCGTCCGAGCCTGGTCCAGGCCATGGTGCGGAGCGAGAGTGCATGGGAGGCCGTCACCTCCTTCTGCGAAGCGGTAATGCTCGCGAAGGAGGAGGCGGAACGCGTGAGGGAGAGGCAGCCTCACGCCCTCAGTCGCCGCAGGAGACGCCCTGGGCGGCGGGAATCGATAGCCGATTCCCAGCCACCGTAGGCGCGGGCTTGCGGATGGTGAGTAGTGGGTAGCTCGCCGTCCGGTGAGGACCAGGCCCGGGTCGACGGCGCGTTGTGTTCCACGCGCGCCTCAAAGAGATGTCAGCAAAAGATGGGGTCCAATAGGGCCGATGCCGCTGGGGTCGCGGGTTGTTTGAAAAAGATACCGTGGCCCTGGCATAGGCAACTGAAGGAACACGGGTGGGTTTTAGTCAGTAAAAGTCTGACACGCCCTTCCGCTCCACCCAGAGCGGGAGAAGTTATTTGATGATTTCCCATCCACAAAAAAAAAAAAAAAAAGGGCTCAACAGCACCATGTCATCTGCATAACTTAAGTTATTTAAACATACTCCATCTATATGGCATCCGACATGCGCGCTGCTGAGCTCAACAAGCAGCTTATTGATATAAATATTAAAAAGCCTCGGGGAAGTCAGACCACCTTGTCTAACGCCGCACTCGAGTTTGTACGGGTCAGACAACGCATTCGACCATTTGACGAAGTTCCTCTGCTTGTCATACCAAAAAGATAATGTAGACACTAATGCAGTAGGAAATCTTGCCTCCAGAAGCTTCTGCCATAGGACATTATAAGAAACCAGGTCGAAGGCCTTAGAAAGGTCCAGGAAACAAGCATACACAGGTGTTTTCCTATCAGTATAATATTTGACAGTATGCTTCAACGCAAGTATAGCACTTTCAGTTGATAGCCCAGCACGAAAACCAAACTGCGTGTCATGTAACTGGGTGTATCTACCGAGGTGTGAGTCGAGCAGTGAAATAGGCCTGTAGTTACCTTTGTCTGCTATGTCCCCTGTCCGATTCTTCACAATAGGTACAACAATTGTATCCAGTAAATCCTGAGGTAAATAAGAATGTCCCAAACACAAATTGAATAACATAGTCAACACTCTGAGCAGATGTATTCCGGCATTTTGAAGGTGCTCGATGCTGAGCCCATCATGACCAGGTGATTTACCCCTCTTCATGCATTTAATCACAGATTTTATTTCTTTACATGGAAACCAAAGGGGTGACCCTGATCGACATGCCACAGCATCGCGCACCCTCGGCTCAGACTTAAGAGCAGACGTCACTTTGACATGGTCTTTAAAACAATTGGCTATCTCAGCGTTATCGTTTTTACCATCCACGCTCACTGGTAGGCTTGGAGTATTATTTAGTCTCTTAGTACCCTTCCAAAATGCTGAAAAACATTTTTTTGAATGGAGTGAAGCCAAAATATCCATTTCTATTCTTTCTTGGTTCTGAATGCACCATTTCAATTTGGATTTAAATATTTTACGACTTAAAGCCATATCCTCAAAAATAGGACCGCTACTGGGTTGCCCATACCACATCCATAATTTAAATTTAATTCTTGCCTGTATGTGAAATTCTTTTACATGTTGGTTCCACCCCTTTATACCCTTTTTTCCTATAATGTTCTTTGGGGTTCTGCTTATACTAGCAGCTTCACTTAATATAGACACAATTTGTTTATACATTTTATCTAATAACAATTTATGGTCGGTATTCTCACAAAATTTATCAGCACAAAGTTTAAATTCTTTAGGAAAATCTAAGTTCCTTAATTTATTGTTTCATATAGAAGAGTATTGACTGATTTCCTCTGGATTTAGTTCCCCCCAACAAACACCGTTATACGAAGATTTAATTAATTAGTTTTCACTCTAATAACATTAATATCACACTCTATTTTTAAAGGAAAGTGATCAGACCAAAACGAATCATAAATAACTTTAACGTTTACAATTGTTTTTCCTGCCGACTGTGTAACAAGACGGTGGTCAAGCCAGCGCTTACACCCATGTGTGATAAAAGTGTAAGTTTCTGATAACATGCTAAGGTAATCAAAGTCCGCACATACTAATTCTTGCTCAGTACAAAAACTAAGGAGTTCGTTACAAAATGACTCACCCGGGTGCGCGTTGAAATCTCCCAGTACAAACACTGATTCAATATTACTATTTTGTATGATAGAATACATTTCACTGAGACATTCCGTAAAATGTGGTAAGTTATCACTACAATCTGTTGGCATATACATATTTATAACCATAAAATATCGGTTACTTAACACTATATTTACTGCACAAATCCGGTTATTTTCACACTTCACCACCGACACGTTATCAAATGCACTTTTTCGCCACAATATGGCCAGACCTCCATAAGGTCTACCTTTACAAATACCAGCTGAAGTGTCCACTGAAGACTTCGCGGTGTAACCGAAGTCTTGGTCTATATTTTCCAGAAAGGATAAATCGTGAGGATATAACCACGTTTCTTGCAACAAAACAATGTCAGCTGTTTTGCATAGTAAGCGCACGTAGTTTACAGATCTCTTAATATTTTTACAGTTGAATGTTATAATATTCAATTTTGATGTGCTATCCATTAATTGCATTATTTATTCTATCCCTCTCGGAAATAATAATATTTCTGCCTTCGATTCCATTCTTGAAATGAATAAAGCGACGAAATGTGATGCCATCTGGCCACATCTCGTCGTCCAGAAAAGTTTCCGACTTGCTTTTATTTACTAATAGTTTAAAGGCGTTATACGGCTTTTCCTTCTTCATAGTAATTTTCTCGAGTGAAACAACCTGTTCCGTTTTCTTTTTAATATATTGGCAGATATCTTCCACCGCAGTCTCCTTGCTTACGTTAGAGATAAACAAAGGGACTTTCATATCGACCGCTTTAAATTACTCAGACAATTCCGTTGCCGCTTTGCCTATTTTTCCAGCAAAACGATTTCTAGATCTACGTTTGTGCACTGTTATCCACTCATCAGTTGGTTTCACTATCGGTCTTCAATTGCCATTCCTCACTGTCTCAGCCATAGTGAGCTTTATTGTTTGTTTCAACCCAGTTTGACAAACAGTTGACTCAATCTCCATGCATATTTCGCTTTCCAATACCGTCGCATTAACTGGTGCGCGCGCACTAAGCTTATCTCCCTCGGCCGCGAGATTGCGATACTTAGGTGAGTCAGCGCGCTCCGGACTCGAACGACTCGTCATCGCAGTGTTGTCCAACCGACTCGCTATCAAGCACATACCCTCCTCTTTTATTTGTATTGATGTTGCAAGTTAACAATGATGCTGGTAGCCTGCTACATCCCAAATCCGTCTTCAGCTCATCCAATTGACGGACTGTTGCATAATTTCCTTTTATGTCATTAATTTCAGCACGTACAATTAGCAAATCTTTCAACAATTTGGTGACATCGACGTGATCAAATGTAACGGGCGGTAATTTTTGCAAGTCACGCGCCACAAAGATCGGTATAAGATCCGGTTCGGTTGCTTTAAAAACACATATGATATCCTCTAAGTCTCTCTGTATTTTGCTTTCTTTACGTCTGGATACCTTCTTCTGGTTAGTCTTTATAGAACTAAACAGCAACTCTTTAGCACTAACTACGTCTTTTTCTTGAAATGCAGATACACCAATTCTTATTAGGCTTTCGTTGTCTATCACATCTATCTTATTCTGAATAATGATAATAGTTCACATATCACTATGTTGCAGTTCACACATTTTAGCGTATTCACAGACATTTTCGCGGCCGAAAGTGGGTACCTATATTCGAACCGTTCGCTAGCGCGTACGCTGGACGACTGCTCCAATGATTAATTAAATTAAATTTACGGGGATGGTGGGGGAGTGGGGGGTGGGGAGGGTTGTAAATGGTGTCGAAATTTGTTTTTTTCGCAAAAAAAAAACAAAAATTCAAAGAAACCTGTCTCTTTGCAAAGGATTCTTTCATTACTTTTTCAATGTAACATGCGGAAAAACGGAAAAGAACCACAATTTGTTTTTTTCGTAGAAAAAAAAAACAATTGTTTCGGCATTTTCAACGCTACGCTATATCGCGCTGTCGTCGCTCGCTAAGTGGTTGTGTCCCATCGGACATTTTGATACTGAGTTTTGTTAGATGTAAAGTAGTTTCAATAGTAGTCTCCTATTTGACAGGTTGGTTAGCTGTCTTGTCACTTGCCATGAATTTTTTGGCTAAGCGCGGTAGCTTTAATCAGTTTTCTGACTGCTTTGAGACTACCCAAAACAATAATATTACGGCATGGCTGCAGGAACAGATGTACCCCGAAAAGTAAGAGTTTGGGCGAAACGACTCTTTTTAGCGGTAAAAAGACACGCCTGTGTTTAGATGGCGTTAAAAGAGACCAGATTATCATCACCCCACTGGGAGACAAAGCTTAAGGTCAAATCTGTCCGCTCTACCATGGCCTCTCTCAAGGAACGAACTTCGGCCCCGCTGGGTTTTGCGCTGGACGAGTATCTCTCTGAAACTGTACTGTCATCTGCGTACCCAACAATACCAGGCCGAAGCAGGTCATCATATTTATTTCTTAATTGCAAAATAGTTGGACAAATGTTATCTAAACCTGTTCCAAAATTCAAGTTGATAGCATTAGTAGTTCTAGAGATATCCAGCTGTGACAGACAAACAGACTGAGTCGCACCATAAGTCCTTTTTACCATTTTGGTACGGAACCCTAAAAATATACGTACATGTTTTGCCAACTATGACGTACAAATTGAAATACAAAATACAAATTAAATTATTTAGTCCAAAACAATATTAAACAATCAAAAAGTATAATTCAGTCATTTGTCTGATAATAACATTTCTCTGTTAAAAAAATTTCGCATCTTTTTTTTTCCAACATATTCGTATTTCTCTTTCTCGTATAAATCTTTATACTCCTTTGGTATTTCATTGTAAATGGTAGGGGCCATACAGAAAATACTATTCCTCATGAGTGCAGTTTTTGCTGTATGCGAGCGTAATTTGCTGTTGTCGAGTCTGTTACGAGTGATGGTATCAGAAAGTCGTTGGAACAAGTCAGGATTAGATTTAACAAACATAACCGTTTCAAAGATATACAGTGACGGTAACGTCAGTAATTTATATTTTTTTAAATAGATCTGCAGCTATCCGTCGGTTTTAAATTGAACATCGCGCAAATACATCGCTTTTGGTGCTTGAATGCAATGTCTTTGTCTGTGGAATTGCTCCAGAAAAGAATACCATAACGCAATACCGGTGCGACTAACCCATGATATGCAGTTATCAAGGTATCTGGATTGAGATCCGGTGCAAGTTTGTAAAATACAAATGCAGGCGAGCTTAGTCTTTTGCTAAGGTTTTCAATGTGCGTCTTCCAGTCCAATTTCTTGTCTATCATAAGACCAAGGAACTACTCGGGGTACGTTGGTCCCAAAATGCATTATAATAGTTTTGTCCAAATTAATTTTGAGATGATTTCTATTTAGCCATGATATTATTGTTGTCAATTTTTGATTAATGTCATATTCATAATCACTTTTGTTCCTATACAATATGGTTACAGTGCTGTTATCAGCAAAGAGCGTCATTGGATGATCAGTAGCTGTAGGCAGATCATTAATATATAACTGTATGTAGATTTTAAGGGCATGCATAAATGAAAAAAAATGTAAAGTTTATGTTAATTTTGTTAACATTCCATGTTAGTTCCACTAAAGGATCATTTTATTCCTTTATTTATGTCGGACATAATCATGTCATATTAAGTACGATATAGTTGGGTCAAGGTCACGTACTGGGTTGTCGCCATGCTCAGCGATTTGTGGTCCTAGTCCTTGGAAAGGGACCAAAATAATGAAAATAAAGGACCACGCATTATTTTTATTGTTATAAATATGGTAATGTAGCATTTTATTAAATATGTATTTATAAATGTGTATTGTGTATTTGACCATCTAACTGTCATTTCAAGAACGAACACACTTTTTGGATTAATTTACACAAACATAAACTCACACCTTCTTCACCTGGGGGTAGGCAGAAACTACAGAACGCTACCTGCTAAGATCCTTTATAACGTAACAAATAGCATCCACTATTTGCTAGTCACATGATGAGTAAAAAATACACAGGATCAGTAATAAACAAGTTAGTCTTCAGTCTTCGAGGAGAGGAACTAGGTCTGTAGCGCAAGACGCTCGCAACAGTAGGATGTAACCGAGCAATAACGGTGGATCTGCAGCTCGGGACGCTCGGAGTCACGACAGCAGCAGCAGACACGGGAGCAGGAATCAGCAGGGCAGGAGAATCCACATGCACTAGAGAAGGAACGAGGATTAGGCTGCAGCGCCTTACTCCAAGGAGGAGTATAACGATGGCTGTATCCGTTGGCAATGGCCTACGTCACTCTGTTAGAGGAATTGTAGGGATCCCTCTGCCAAGGAGGACAATAGAGAAGACGGCACTAGGAATTCAAGTGTCCGAGGAGGACAGGAGACAAAGCTCGATCCATGTCACTAGAGGTTCATAGTGAAGCGCGGACTTGGACTGGTCGCCAGAGTCCACCGGATAATAATACTCGTGAAGACATGATTTTTATTGTAGATAGTGTAGACTGGTTCCAAGGTAAAAATAGAGTGGTTCGTAGCTTACATACTCCTTTTGCTTTGTTTACGTTTATACATTATCTGGTCATACACGCACGCCGGTTGCGAGTACTTCGCACCTGACTTTACTGAAGAACATTCCCGATAAAGTCACTATACAGGGTGGCAGGAACATCGACGCGTAACCTGCAACCAAAAATTTTAACGCAGGGTCCAGAATCTTGTACTGAATCCATGGTGGATACAGTACATGATTCTGGACCCCTTTTTTCTTGGAGAAATGCTCATGCATACTGCACTACCATGGGGAGATAGTGCAGTTATGTGGGACTCCAACCCACTATCTCCACGGTGTCCTCCTCTGCTGCTTGTGGCGGGAACACGGGCACACGTCAGCACTCGCCGCGAACCCGCCGCGGCTCTCCGTCACCGGACCTCCCATCACCGGTGCACAAGAATACATTGCACGCCGTGACCACTCCTGGAACCGGCACATGGGCGCTAGACAACCCCGTGTCTAGGCACCCTTGGTCCCCAATGCGACCGGTCAGGTCAGTGGCCCGACCGCCTAACACATTTCGGCCGCAGAGGATACGGAGAGTGGCCAAAGAAATACCGATACTCTCCTCACCTGCGGCCTCACCGTGTCCGCCATCAGACAGTGGCGACCCCGTCAAGGCCGCGGAAGGTAGGGAGAGCGGCGCACCGCAATACAGGCACTCCTCTCCCGCCGCGGCCTCCAACTCTCAGTTGCGATGACTCTCATACGACATCACGGCCCGCCTCAGTTGCGATATCGCCAAAACGGCACCGCAACCTACCTGATGGCCGCTACGTCGTCGACTTTCTGGGAAAAGCCTTGACGAGCGGCCCCTCCTCGGGTTCCTCTTTGCTTCACCGTGGGTGTCCAAGCCAAATGCGGAAACCGACGATAAGTATCAACGCAAAGGAGTCCAGACTCATGTACTGAATCCATGGTAACAGGTTGTGTATCGAAGTCCCTGCCATCTCCTGTATGTCCTTCTAGGGCGTCCTACCCCAGCGTTTCCTCTCACATCTGCCTTGTAAATACCTTGTGAATTAATAATATGTATCGTGTTTAATTAGGTACTCCCATACTATCATCATTCCCTTGCCCTTATCCCTAGTAATTTGGGGTCGGCACATAATTATTTTCTTCTTTCTTAGTGATATCCTCTTTCACACTATCTACCACTAGTTATATTTTCTTTAGCCTGCCGTCTAGATCTCTCTTCTTATAGGCATGTATTTAATCGAACTTTTAATAATATTGAACACTAATATAATGATTGCGCCTCTTTTTGTGAACCTCAAATAATTCCTGTTTTGGGATCCTAAAAATAATAAATCCAAGTAATTCCGAATACTTACCAAAGTTACCTGGAAATTGAAAAGGCCAGCCGAAAGTTATTTAAATAAAAAAATTCAACAAGAAAAGTAACACCTTAAGGGTTGATTCATACTAGCGCAGAGTCGAAGCGCAGCGAAGCGTCAACATAAAAGATAACATACCAAAATCATTATTTAATGCCTTGCTTGGGAAGATACTGGACACCATAAAACAGGGAATCATAGTGTGGGGTCACGGGTTTTTTTTAAATCTAGCGCCTATGTAATCTGTTACTAGTTCTTTTTAGGGTTCCGTACCAAAATGGTAAAAAGGAACCCTTATGGTGCGACTCAGTCTGTCTGTCTGTCTGTCTGTCCATCTGTCCATCTGTCACAGCGGATATCTAAAGAACTACTAATGCTATCAATTTTCATTTTGGAATAGTCTTAGATAACGTTTGCTCAACTATTATGCAATTGAGAATTTTTTTTTTTTTGCAACAGGGGCTGAAAGGGTGTCATAAAAAGTCGAAGTGGGGTATGTGGGATATCATATGAAAGAACGCTGTTTGCACATTCTCAAACATTTTTTCTTTTTTTTTGGGCCGCATAGATTTTGACTTTTGATGAATAACGTAAAAAAAAATACCGTTCCCCTTATCTTCAAAGTTTGCATAGACAAAAATCTGAAATTATTCTGTGTGATAGAAGTTTATGTAAAGATTACAGGAAAAATAAAACGACGATAAATAATACGACGATCTCTAACTAGCACACTTTTTTTAAATATAATATGACGGTACGGAAACCCTCGGTGCGCGAGTCCGACTCGCTCTTGACCGGTTTTTTAAATATTGTGCAGTGTTTTAACTGAACCGAATAAAGTTTTTTTCGTTTCATTTTTTATATATATCTCTAACGTAATGCATATATTGCCTATCAGCGCTGGTCGCATGCAGTCGCGCGAATTCGATAGAATGAGCGCGGCATTCGCGCATTATTTTTTTAACACGATAGAAATGTGCATTACGTTGTAGAGATAAGGGTGACTGACGTCATCTTTTACATTGACGCTTCGCAGCGCTTCAACTCTGCGCTAGTACGAACCGACCCTAAATGTTTTGTTGAGAAAATTATTTTATTAAAGATTCCAAAGTCAATTTCACAAGATCTTACTTCAATTCTTTTTATAATCTTACAAAGGATAGTCCTTCAGGGCATTAAAAAGGGTATAAATAACGAACGGGTAGTTCTGTTCTCAAGTGGAAAGTCGTAAATCTAATCGCTGTTCCGTGCCACTGATTTTGTAACGCGCTGGCAGAGGTTCCTTTAATCTCAACGATTTTTTTAAAGAGATATAAAATTGGTTTTGTAAATTAATGTTCATCAAATTGACTACCAACATTAACATTATATTCAAATCACAACAATCATTCTTTGAAAGATGTATGAAATTGCGTCACGACAAAACGTAGTGTGTCAATTTGATAAACAATTCATACGTAGGTACTTAAGGCGAAAGCGTCATGGTAGCCACCGAAATTATAATATAGTAATATTTTAAAAGTTTTTTGTAATTTACAAGCCAGTACGATACGTTGTACGATGATTAAAATATGATTGTAATCATTAAAGTGATCAATACAACTCTTTAAGACTACTTTTACTATTTCATGGAATCTTGACATTTGAGGATTATACTAACTTAAGGAGTTGTATTACTGATTCTAATGATTATTTTTCTGTAATTACATATTTGTTACGGTCGTTAATCATACTTTATTCAACATACAACTTAATACTAAATTGCAAAATACAAAAAAACTTAAGAAAATTTGGATTTCGCGGGCTACCCTGACGCTTCCCCCTTAAAGACAAAAAAAATAATACGAAATTAGTGACATAAAATTATAGGTCGACTTTTTCGTAAAGTTTCGGGGGCGTCAGTCACTCGCCCGCGTGAACCATGGGACTGTCACCAACGAAAAGTCGCCCTATAGGCAGTTGTCCCACCGGCGAGGAAGCGACTAACTATCGGCTATTTTCTCGCTCAAGAAACGTACAATAGACATACCTATATATTCGTGTAAACAAATGAGATGCCTAAATAAATTAATAGTTGATCGCTGACTGTTCACACTGCCGGCGAGGACTCACTCCACTGGTTTGTCGCTGAGCAAAAAGAGCTATCAAAGATAACACTTGCGCTTGCTGTCCTTGGTTTTGTTTTGTTATTAGTAATTAACTTTGTTTATTTTACTTCGATGGTCCTAGTTTATCATTTGTGAATTCGAGTTTCGGCTTCATATTATTATACAATTTTCTTATATGTAAGTGCGCACATCCTTTATTACTGGAGGCCTTTATTTAGGTATAAAGTGCTGCTTACGATTTTAGTTTTGTATTTTTATTTCTGCTTGAGTATAGTATTCGATTTTTTTTTTTTTTTTTTTGTATATTGGCGTGTGCTAGCTTAGTTATAGCAAATAATTTAATTTAATGTTTTGTGTTGCGTAATGTATGTACTTAAATTATTATGCGCAGTGTTGTATAGATGCAATTTTTTTTTTTAACTGAACAGACAGCTGTGCTGCTGGGGAGTTTGTTGCACCACTTCTTCTCCCCAGCTAAAGCACTAGGAAGTGGTGAAGGGCGGGCGTTTTGGGGGACTGTCTTATGTAATTTTGACGTTCAAAAAGTGCTGATTCTCAGCCTAGTTTGAATAAATGACTTTTAATTTTGACTCGCCCAGCGATACTCGCTCAGCGATGCTCGCTTGGCGGTTAGAGCTCGCGCCGAGAGACCAACCAGCGGTCATTTCTGCCTAGAGCGCGCCTCTGAGTGCACATATTATGAATTCAGAACAATTACTAGAACTATCACTGTTGTCTACTTCAGACGACGACGATGATGTATTTTGTAATAGCATTTGTCTAGTGGCAGTGTGTCAGTGTCCTCTTGTCAAGCTCGTGGCTATGTAACAACAGTCGCACTGTTATTACTTAGCCACAAGCTCCTCTGCTAGTAATATATAAAGTTAAGTTATGTACAATAGCGCTTACAATTGTCTTTTACAAACTTAAGCAAAATTGACCAATACCTACTGATTTACCTACCTAAACTAACATTTAAGAAAATTTTAACCACCAATACCCAAATATAGCCGCAATAATTCTTGATACACTTAGAGATAGGCTTTTCATTTCATGTGTTCAGCCAAGTCACGTTAGGCCGTCAACAAACATAGCCCTGTTTGTTGACGGCCTAACGTGACTTGGCTAAACGCTTTTACGCTACTACTAAACGATTTAGCAATAAACACCTTTGAGTTGATCGGAATGCATTTTTTTGAGGAAAATCTTTTTTTTATTTGAGATGGGTTTGTTCTTGACTCTAGTCTAGGTAAGAGGTGTCAGAGACAAAATCGCCCACCAGTTCTACGTCGCCAATGAGCTTCTTAGCTCTGAGTTCCACCGAGTCAAGCGCTGCTAGTTGGTACTTAGCTGACAAATTCAAAAAGTGGCTGCAAAACTCCATACAGGATCGGACTTGCGCTTTATAAAGGGTTAAAAGCTATCCAGGCGTAAAGAATCGCTTCACCCTATTTAGGATGCCCAGCTTCTTGGGCTTTGTACTCGATGGTGGCGCTGAAGTTGAGACCAGATGTCAACTCCATGCCTACGAGCTCAAGCCGGTCAGTTACAGGGACAGATGTACCCCGAAAAGTAAGAGTTTGGGCGAAACGACTCCTTTTAGCAGTAAAAAGACACGCCTGTGTTTTGGTGGCGTTATAAGAGACCAGATTATCATCACCCCACTCAGTGACCCAAGGAACACTAGAGCCAACCACACCTACGGGGAGACACATTTGGAGACTGCGGGGACGCCCGAACCCCCCCGATATGGCCACCGGGTTCTCCCGGTGGAGCATACCGGGATTATTTGCGAATTGCAGGGGCAGCCTTTGGCACGTGGCTGGCGTGCTACTTGGGCCCCCTACTGACTGCGGTCGGCCAATGGCTGGCACCGTGCTTCGGATCCCGCTACCCTCCAAAATGAATTACCCAGCTAAACGACTCAGACACCAAGACCGGTTCCAAACAGCGCAACTGACAATCTCCTTCTCCCCCAAAGGCACTGGCACTTCCACACACCGACGGAACACAGCAAGCTGCTTGGCGCTGGACTCCGGTGGGATGGTGGTCACGAGCCAGGCGGCCCCTTGCGAAGTCTACCACCGCTAAGTGGGATCGTTCAACCGTACCAAAGGTAAGCCTGTGGTGCCATTGCCCGGGGTGGACCACTAGGAGGTAGATCCCAAACCACCCCACTAGGACGTAGATCGCAAATCTAAAACCATAACATCGTACCTGTCTTTAAGGAGTGGGCATTGGTGTGAAACCTTTCTACATTTCGCCAGTAATGTTTAAGGGTCCCGCAGACAGGCGTGATGTAATTCTAGTAGAACAATTTCTATGAAATCAATCAATCAATTGATTTCTATGAAAATTTAATGGAAATTGTTTTACCAGTATCACGTCGCACCGTCGCATCGCGCCTCTCTGTGGGTTACTAGCGAAATAAGGAGCCTTAAGACCCTTCTAATAATAATAACACGGTTCGAGCCTAACCGAAGACAAATCCAGTCACGCACTTATCATCATCTGCCTAGCCTTTTCCAAACTATGTTAATTGTTCCAGTCTAACCGGATTCAACTGAATACCAGTATTTTACATGGAGAGACTGCCTTATCTGACCTCCACAACCCAGTTACTGGGTAATATGATACCCCTTGGTAGGACTGGTTGTCAGACTTTCGGGCTTAATTACACTCAGAAAAATAAAGTTACTTTTAAAAAAGTAAAAACCGACTTCAAAAACCTAAAACGAATTAAATAATTTCATAAAAAACTTAATAGCTTCGAAGTCGGTGCCAGTAAAGGTGCATTGAAGAATTGTTGAATTGTTTTTTATGAAAGTTATTTTATTAATTTTAGGTTTTTGAACTCGGGGTTTACTTTATTAAAGTAAATTTATTTTTCCATTTTTAGTTGAATATAAAATTACATAAGCCCAAGACGAACTAAAAGAAGAATCATCAAAATCCGCTTAGAAATGCCAGAGATACAGTACATCTATGCATATAACTCCGTAGGTACATAAGATAAATTACATATTGTATTATACATTAAAACCTTCCTCAAAGTATGTAGATCACGTTAGTGAATCAAAATTGGTTCATTAGTTTTTGAGAATATCGCGGACATACATACAAACATACATACACATACACAGTCTGGCCATAAATACTGTTACATTTAAAAATAAGAAAGATATTACTTTTGAATTTGGAATCTGTCATTTTTATACGATTGTTCATTGAGTTTTCTAATTTTGGCGCCAATACATTGGACAATATTTTGCGATATTAAAATGGAGTGGGGTGACAAAGAGAACCGAATCGCTGCGATTGCATTACACAAAGTTGGTATGGAGCCAAATGCAATTTTTAAAACTCTCCATACGCTTGATATTAGTCAAATGTTTGTGTACCGGGCTATTAATAGGTACAATGAGGCCAGATCTTTTTCTGTCACAAACAGAGGACTGTTTGTGACAGAACAAGATCTGGCCGTCCACATAGTGTTCGTACGAAAAAGGTGGTCAAAGCAGTAAGAGAAAGAATTCGAAGAAATCCGTGAGATGAAGATAGCACCCAGAACCATGTCGCGTATTTTAAAAGATGACTTAGGACTTGCCGCCTATAAGAGACGCACTGGTCATTTTTTAACTGATAATTTAAAAAAAGAATAAGGTGGTAAAATCGAAACAACTACTGAAGCGGTACGCAAAAGGAAGTCAAAGAAAAAATTTGTTTACGGATGAGAAAATCTTTACAATTGAGCAACATTTTAACAAATTATCTGCTTAATTATTTATGCAAACGCTTCTTTATGCTACACCCTTACCAACCCTTATTTTACGATGTTTTCGAAACAATAGAGATGCACAACGAACGCACAGGTGCGGCGCGCCGCACTCGAAGAAAGTTATGTAAATTGTATGGACGCGCATACGCGCCGTCAAGCACCTGGTGAACGTCCTAAAACGCGCATGTGCGTCTGCCGCGCCTAATATATTAACAAACAAAATGACTGTATTTATGCTCAAAGCTCTAAGGAAGCTTCCCAATTTGTCGACAGAGTGCAACATGCGCATTATCTGACTTCAGTGATGGTTTGGTGGGGTGTTAGCTATGAAGGAGTGACTGAGCCATATTTTTGTGAAAATGGTGTCAAAACATCGGCACAAGTGTATCAAGATACCATTCTTGAGAAGGTAGTTAAGCCCCTTAACAACACCATGTTCAATAACCAAGTATGGTCCTTTCAACAAGACGATCGGCGCCGGGTCATAAAGCTCGGTCCACGCAATCTTGGTTGGAAGTGAACGTTTCGGAATTCATCAGAGCTGAAGACTGGCCGTCGTCTAGTCCCGATCTTAATCCGCTGGATTATGATTTTTGCTCAGTTTTAGAGAGTACGGCTTGCTGTAAACGCCATGATAATTTGGAGTCCCTAAAACAATCCATACGATTGGCAGTGAAGAATTTTCCCATGGAAAGAGTGCGTGCTTCTATTGTTAACTGGCCTCAACGTTTAAAGGACTGTATTGCAGCCAATGGAGACCACTTCGAATAAGCTTTTTATATTTTAAATTATTTTATATTTATGTATTAAACTAACACACTGTAAAAGTAATAAATATTATTTGCAATAAAAAAAATATATTTTTCTTCGTGACAATATTTATGGCAAGACTAGAAGGTACATACGGGTCGAACAAAGAACCTACTTTTTTGAAGTCAGTTAAAAAAGGAACACTATTACTAAAGCTTTAGTAACAAGAATGAAAACCCTCTCAATTTCAGTGCCTACAGTCGAACAAACTATTTGGTACTTATAGGTACATACATGCTGTTAAACTAAACACAGTGAATGAACGAATAAATGAATGTAATCAATTCTTTGACAGTTACACAAAAAGACATTAGCATATTTTAAGTAACGTTATTTTGTCTACACTCAAAAGTAATAAGTTCTTATTTTATAAACGTTACCACAATGACTGACTTTATCCACGTGTAAATAAAAAGTTTTATTAAAACACACTTGCCCCAGAATATTTTTATTAAATATTTTTTTTTCTATTATAAAGTACAGTTTCCATGATTTAAGTATTACCTGCGGTGGAGTCTACTGTGGAGCGGACCCGAGTGGTGTTATTTTGGGTTTAGACGCCATATTTACGATATCATGTTTAGATAAAGTAGTGTATGAAACTGCTCAAAACTAGGTGTCGATAATACTAACTTCACATCATAAACCATGCTTACAGCTCTGTTTGTAAACTCACACTAGCACTAGTAATAGTAACCTCTCCTCACCCCACCTCTTGAATTGTGTGCATAGTAGTAGTATGAAACTGTTACATAGTAACAGTTTCATACTACTACTATGCACACAATTCAATTGAATATTAGCGGTGTAGTGAAAAGATGAATATTTTTACCTGTATAACAAATAACTTGTTCGACTGTACTTCAAAAACGCGGTGTAATGTTGGTACCAATCCCCTCGCTTTGACTATTTCCAGAGAAAAGAACTATTTCTGTCTAGACTAATAGTTGTCTTGTCTAGACGTAGATCAGACGCGACGGTTTGATGTATATCCAGTTTCAGTGACGCATTTTAGGGTTCCGTAGTCAATGGGTGCCAACGGGACCTTATTATTAAGGCTCCGCTGTCCGTCCGTCCGTCCATCTGTCACAGGTAGGCTTGTCAACTTTTCCGGAATAACGGGATTCTCTCGGAAAAAGGACATCAAATTTTGAAATCTCCCGACTGGCTCCAAGAACGCAGCTAAAATCTCCCGGAAAAAACTTCTTACATTGACTATCGATTCCTATCAATACTGCTCGCAGTGTAAAAAAAATACAACTTCAATTAAAAATATTTGTTTTTTTTTTTTTCACCTTCCGGATATCTGATCAACTAAGTTGGCAACCCTAGTGACAGGGCTGTATTTTTTATCGGTATTGAAATTTTGACAGAGTTTGTACTACATGGCCGCTATAACAAAAATAATAAAAATAAAATAAAGTTAAAAATTAAAAGGTACTACCACATACAAAAAAGGTGTATTTTGTTTTAAATGTGTATAGATTTTAAAAAAATATGTAGTGTTTAATATTGTACGGTCTTACGGAACCCTTTGTGCTTGAGTCCAACTCGCACTTGGGCGGTTTTTTTCACTGAGATATCTCTTCGTTTGGTTTCGGGAGAAAGATATTGCTATATTTTTGTAATAACGTCGTTTCAAATCCATTCATAGTTCGTCGTCTGTCCGTCTTTACTCTGTCCTTATTGTTTCCTATTATTATTTGTAATATACTGACAAATAGACAACTACCTACAAAATATAAATTCCTAACGCATTACTGACTTTGGAGACAAAAGATCTCCTTCAAGTTGCAAGCATGCATAATGCATAACGCATAAGCAATGATTGCTTTTAGCACTTTGCCAAAATTGTGGCAAAATGTGTCATTGCACTAACAAATTTTGCACTATCTTGTACAGGCTACAAGAACTGTAAATAGCTTAGGTCGATCGATCAGGTTAAGATACGCTTGCCGCGGTTGATCCGTGGATGGTTGACCATCTTTACATACCGAGACCCCTCCGTGCCTCAGAAAGCACGTTAAGCCGTTGGTCCCGACTGTCATTCGTGAATCTTTGACAGTCGTTACAAGTCGTCAGAAGCCCGAAAGTCTGACCACCATTTCTTACCAAGCAGTATCGTATTACCCAGTAACTGGGTTGTGGTGGTCAGATAGGTAGTCGCTCCATGTAAAATACTGGTATTCAGATGCATCTGGTTAGACTGGAAGCCACCCCTAACCTAGTTGGGAAAAGGCTGGGCAGATGATGATAATGATACTGAAAATAGCAAATAAACAAACCACCAAACCATATTTTAACATTGAAAATGTCTTTTCAATCGCTTCAGTACAGCCCCCATTTTCATTCAGAGTGTGCCTAGGTGTCGTGAGTTTTAGGAGTTGAGGTCTCAAAAGCCGCGTATCAATAAGGGCTACAATATATTGAAACAAAAATTGAAAAGTTTAAAGTCTTCTTTTTTTGAAAATCGCAAATATGTGAAAAATTTGATCTATATTTTAGTGTCTTTTGTCATATAATCAGTTATATCTCAAAAACTAAACGCGATATCGAAAAAATGAAAAAAGCCCTCGGGGTATTGAGTTTGCATTTTTTTAAAAACCGGACCTCTGTATCACTAATAGTCTAGGCAGGAGGGTGCCTTTTGTGTGGTATAATTTCGAGGAGCGCGCTCCTTAGATGCGCGTCGCGTCGCCGAGTTGTGATATGGGAGTGTGAACGTGAAATGTATTTGTATTTATTTGTAAATAAGTATTTTAATTTAATTTTATAATGATGTAAGTAATTTATTTTTATTTTTTTTATTAATGTTGTTTTGCGATACTTTGAAAATACTTCAAATTACTAATTAGAACCTTGTATTTTATTAGAACATTATATTTGAGACTAAAATTAATTATTTCTATGTTCATAACTATTTTGTATCGCTTCGTTCTTGTTGTGTTAAACAAAAAATGGTTTTCTTTCAAAAATAGTCTTAAGAATATTTCATTTAAGTTCAAAATTGCATGGCGTAATTTTTACCTTACGGATTTTTTACTTCGTGCATTTGAGCTCTATTAGTTCAAAGACTAGGTCTAAATCTATTAGATTAGGCATCGTACAATATGAAAAGCCTGCCTAAGTGCATTTTCAATGTACCGGAAGGTCGTGTAGAGCACGAGATCTGTGATTTTTACATTCACATGCACATCCCACATTTTAAGCAACTTTTAAGTTGCTCAAAACTGTAGCCCACTTTGCAACCATCCTAACAATGACACAACATTAATGACTTTCTCAGTTCACGCTAAGTTACAATAGAAGCGCATTACATGAACAGGGGACATCCATTTACGATCCAAGTCTACGTTAAGTTAGTGGCCGTTTACATTATGCCAGTAGCATTCCAGTCCAGTATCGTGCACTGAATCCACTCATATATCCAGTTTAATAAAAAATTGGTGGTCTCTTTTCAATCCAGAGGGCAATCGCTTGGAGGTGATCGGCGGCGGCGATCTCTAGCGTCCAGCCCTGGTCCAGGCCATCGTATGGAGCGAGAGTGCATGGGAAGCCGTCACCTCCTTCTGCGAATCAGTAATGCTCGCGTAGAAGGAGGCGGAAAGCATGAGGGAGAGGCCATCTTTGCGCCCTCACGCCCCTAGTCGCCGCAGGAGACACCCTGGGCGTCGGGAATTGAGAGCCGATTCCCGGCCACCGTAGGCGCGGGCTTGCGGACGGCGAGCATTGGGTAGCTCGCCGTCCGGTAAGGACCAGGCCCGGGTCGACGGCGCATTGTGTTCCACGCGCGCCTCAAAGAGATTCAGCACTAACTGATGGGGTCCGCTAGGGCCGATGCCTGTCAGGGTTGCGGGTTGTTTGAAAGAGTTACCGTGGCACTGGCACAGGCTACTGAAGGAACACGGGTGGGTTTTAATTAGAAGAAGTCTGACACGCCCTCCTGCTCCGCCCAGGGCGGGAAAAGTTATTTGATAATTTCCGACCCAAAACAAAAAAAGAAAAAAAGGCAATTGCTTTCAAAGCATTTCGTATTTCTACAACGACATTCACCACGATTAAGGCGGAAGCGCCAGGGTAGCCCGCGATATTCAAATTTCCTTAAGTTTTTTGCAATTTGCAAGTCAGTATTAGGTTGTATGTTGATTAAAGTATGATTTAATCCTAAATATCAAGATTTCATGAAATAGTGTTTCATCAGGATTATATGAACTTAGAGAGTTGTATTGATGATTTAACGTAACAAATCTGTATTTATAATTCTAGATTTGTTACGGTCGCGAACCATGCAGATCAACATAGAACCTGCTACTGACTACTGAAAATTTACCTACTGCTACCTGGAGCTTTCGCCTTAAATGACTCGAATCCTATACTATTAATAAGCAATATTTATAGATATATTTGTAATCACATTCTCGAAAACGGCTCGACGAAAGTTGCAATAAAGGGGTTTACGGGGGCGAAAAATCGATTTAGCTAGGTCTCATTTGTGAAAAAAAAAAAAACTAATTTTCTCTATTTTCACCTGAGCAGAGCTCGGTCGACCAGGCACTAGTGTAGAAAACGCCATCTAGTCCAGCCAAGCACTCTACTGAACTTGCTAAGTTAAAGTCACTTGTCTGTTTACTTGCTACAGCTTGGTTACTTAGTGGTACCATTCAATATTACATAGTTTGAAACGTTATTAATCTTTGGAAAGGACACAAACTTGAAAGTCATTGATTTTGGTACTTATTAGTTTTGGAGTGTGTTGATATCTAGATGGCGTTAGAAGATGGATGAAAGTCAAATTCGAAAGTCATGTTAGTTTACATAATACACATTTTTATCCAGAATTAAAATATAATGTTCGTAAATAACAACTTATAACTAATTAATTAACAAAAATAACAAAATCACATATATTCTAAATTAACTGAAACTACAAACTAAACGCGTCGAAAAATTCTTCCGCATCGCTGTCGACTGGTAATGTACCCAAGAGACTGACGGCATTGCCACGTTGTATGGCAATGCTTAGCCTCTGGCCAAGGTAAAAGCCAGAACTGTCAACCAGCCGATTGGAGATTTCCTTAAAGAGATCATGACCAGGTTGGTTTGTTGGTTTTATGTTATTGGGTGCCACACAAATGGCTCAGCTTATGGTAAGAGGTTTTCCCAACGATGTTGGGCTCGGCTTCCAGTCTAACAGGAAGCAGCTGAACCAGTATTTTACATGAAGGGACTGCCTATCTGACCTCCACCACACAGTTACTGGATAATACGACACCCCTTGATAAGACTAGTTGTCAGACTTTCGGGGGCACGGAGGGGTCTTGGGTCGGTATGTAAAGTTGCTCACAAACTCACGGAGTCACCGCGGCAAGAGTAGCTTAACTTGATCGATCGACCCTTGCGGCTGTTATTACTTAGTTACAAAATTCCGTCTGAAATATCTCATGCATGTGCTTATATTATCACAGAACACGGAATAGCTGCGTCGTTAGCGGCAGCGTCTAAAGACGGCACTACAAGACTTATAAAAAAACGTAGCTCCGAAAGAGCGTTTGGTATACAGCTTCTATCAGCCGCATCATACTTTTTTTACCTTTCCCCAATTTATTTGGGGTTGGCGCGACTTGTATTTTTCTTCCATACTTCTGTATTAGTCGTCACATCGGTAGTCGTCCATCCATCGTTTCTTTGGTCTTCCTCTACTCGTATAGCCATCCACATTCATACTCAAAACTTTCCCGACGACATTTTTTTCATTACTCCGCATGACAACCGATTTCCATAGAACTTTTCAGTCACCGGTGTCACTTTCAGACTTTCTCTTACGTACTAATTTCTTATTCTATCCATTCACGTAACGTCACACATCCCTCTTAGCATTCTCATCTCAACTGTATGCAATTGCCTTTCCTTTCAAACCACAGTTTCCATACGTCATCTGTGTCGTAGTTCTAGTAAACGGTAACACGCTTGGTTTGTATGGAAAGTGTGGATAAAGCCACCTCTAGCGCCGAGGCGTCTCCAATTAACACATCCTTCAGATACAGGAACGCTGCTTGTCTGCAGAAATAGTTTTGGCGCTGGAGCTCGTCCAGGCGAGGCATGAGAGGGCGTATACAAGTGGCTATCGCTTTCAAAACGTTTCGTATTTCTACAACTACATTCAACAGTATTGACAGCCTTTTGGTAGCCTATAACAATCCAATAACTGTACGAGTATCAGTATTGACTTTAAGTATAAAACTCGCCGCAGACATCAAGCGTTTATCAAGCGTGATGTTTATTAATTTATACTTAAAGTCAATATTGATACCATTACTTATTAAGTGACATTTAAAAAAGTGCTCGAGGATAAGCGAGGATTTTTCCGTTTGAAACTGACCCTCAGATGTCACTGATAGAAATTCCCTTATACCTGGAAGCGGCTACTAAGTAGCAGAAGTGCGCAAAAGACGCTTGTGGTCGGTGGTCGTCACATGTGGTCGGTAGCCGCTACTTTTATTAACCCATTGTACGGCGTTTTGTGTTAGCGCTTAGTGATCGGTGGCGACCACACGAAGCGAGAAGTTGCATATCGTGGCGCGTAGCGATCACCAGCGCTATCCGTGTGCGGCAAGTTCTTAAAAAAAATATGAAAACTGTAGTCCGTAGCTCAGTGGCGGTGTCTTGTGGCTGTAGCGTGTGACCCGTGTGCGGCAAGGCTTTGTCTAAGCCCTCTTTTTTTTTTGTTTTTTTTTTAAATCATCAAATAACTTCTCCCGCTCTGGGCGGATCGGGAGGGCGTGTCAGACTTTTACTGACTAAAAGCCACCTGTGTTCCTTCAGTTACCTGTGCTAGGGCCACGGTAACTCTTCCAAACCGCAATCCTGCCAGGTGTCTAAGCTCTCTGGGGACGCATACATGTGTAGCCTGTGTAGAATCAAACATTGACGTAGTTTTCAGTGAATATATATTTCTAGCAGGATTAGAGCCGACTTTAAGACCAGCCTACTTTCATGTCTAGGATTAAACTGCATCAGGGGTGGTCGGCTTAGCAAAGATTAACCTGGTTTATTAGTAATAAACCAGGTTTATCTTTACACATTCATAACGCAATAGATTATTACATTATGAATGTGTAATAAAAGTTGCAGTAGAGTGGATTCGCAGGTCTGCCTTTTTCAGACCGTCAGCACAGATTAATACAGACGGCTCCTCAGTTTAGGTATGAAGCTACAAGGGCGCGGCGGGCCTATCTCACTGGGCCAATTCAGTAAGACTGCCTCGGTCAGAAGGTATAAGAGTCACGTGTTAGAAGGCGAGGCAACTTGTAGGTGAATATAACTATTGGTATTATGCGTTGTGCGACCTGAATTGCACTTTATTGTGTCGTAGCAAAAGTCGCTTTGTAATTAAATGATTTTGCGGATTGTCCCATCTGTATTAATCTGTGCCGTCGGTCCATAGAGCTAGCTTAGGGGAGGTTGGCCTAAAACGTGTACGCTAAGGGAGATGATCAATAAAACTGTTCTAGAAAAATGAAACTTCTATTTTTACTTTTTAAATATTTAATTAATAAAGAATCCAAATCAGGAACAAGCATTACCATTTTCATCATTATTAGAACAAAAACAAACAAAACATAAAACTCTTCAAATTACCCGTTATTCTCACATGGTGGACCTAAAACGGGTTAGTCGTTTGAGTAAATTCGATTCAATTCAATTCAAATATTTTATTTCAGACTAAAAATCCATATAATGTTAGTAGTAAGTAGTATACTTAGCCTAATGTTAGTATTAAATTAAATTATTAATAATAAACAACTAATGAACCATTGAACTGTGCGTTCAATGGTTCACCAGTCCATTATGGTAGGTGTGTCTGAACACCTATCCACCTTCGTAACAGGTGAGAGTCCCACCGGTCTGAAAACACATTCAGGATGCCATTGGAGGAGGAGCGCAAGCGCGCCATCATGGAAGCGCATCGCTTCCGCATGATCGCGGCAAAGCCGTCGACGCCCGCTTCCGCGAGCATCCCTGACGCGCTACATCGCCACGGCAACCCCAACAGCACCCTGAATGCATTATTGTACTGTACGCGCAGGTAAAATGGGTATGTGTTAATTTCAGTAAAATTTTGTTAGCTAAGTCAATACATTATACTATTAAGTCTTCATTTTCATTGCATTGCATTGCAATGTTCATTATTAATCTTTTGGGTTTTCTTGGATCATTCTAAATCTAATGTCTCAGTTATTAAGTATAAAATTAAAGTTATTGCTGACAGCCGTCACAGTAATAGGCACCTCTACCAAAATATGTTGTGCACGCCTCGTGAGCCTACATGTGACAATTGTCACTTTTAATCCTGTAATCTATGGCAGTTATGGGTATGACTACCCGATTTACCCCTACCCGTTTTGCCCATAAGCACGTTTCAATTTTTACACCAAATAAACTTAAAATTAAAACACAAGTAGCCACAAGATAATGTAGCACATAACTAGCAAAATGATAGCGTAAAACTTTTGAGAACATATCATACACTGTTTTTGAGTAAACACTATTCCAAACCAATATTTTTTTGTGGAAATGACAAAAAAACATTTTTTTATATCGCCTTGAAACCGTTTACACTGCTGTAGTGAGCCGACTGGTGATTGGTTGATGCTCGAGGCACCACACTGCTCTCACACATTTGCAATTTTACTTGCGGTGCGCAATTTTAAAAGCCTACCCGCTTTGGGCGGGATACCCGTTTTAGGCCCACCTCCCCTATATCCATTGACGTAGATCCGGAAAGGCTGAGTTAAGTTTACATTCATGTCGTTGTATGTAGTAAGAAGTTATAGATGTATCTACAAGGATATTTCGGCGAGTGTCCAAAAACAGAACTCTTATTTTTTCGAAACAATGTCCCAAGATATTATCACAAATGTTTAGTCTCAATGACATTCAAGCGCCAACAGAAAGATCTTTCAGCGCTTAGCGCAATTCTATAAGGATGTAGCACTGTAAAAGAAACAAGTTCTAGTCAACTCAAATAAACATCTCCCTAAGATACCACTCACTAATAATAATTCTGTTATTAACTAAATTTACCAGGCAAACATGATTCAGAAGCGTCCAGGCCACAATCGAATTAGCAAACGGCGGCAGTGCCACTTACCGTCCACTTTAAGTCGGACCGCTCTGCTCCCCAAGTACCACTAAATTGCTTCTTAATGGGTACCCGCATAAATTATTATGGGTCTTCATTGAATGGTTGGGTCCTGCAAATGTCAAGGGTGCGTTTTGTTTGTTTACTTTATGCAGCTGTTTTTAGGTACGTATATCTACGTATAATGTGGGGCCCTTTTTGTTATGTTTTGAAAGGACGGATTTTGAGGATAAAGACATAATCCGTTTGTTTGGAATACGAAGGTAACTGAGTTTGGTTGTATCAATTTTACGCTTACACCTTTGTTGTTATAGCCTCTTCTCATAAACCAAGGAACGAGCCTCGTAAACAAATCCGTGTTTATCAGTATGCTCACTGTGCATTAGCATTTATTAACTACCTCAATAGTCTTCAATGCCTCAATAGTGTGTTCAAAATGAAGGTAGACTATAAAGTTACATCGGTACTCTCAGATTTTAGGCCCTCAAATTGATCTAAATCAACATTGTTTTCTAGCATAACATGTGCCAATTTTTCCCGACAATCAGGGGGCCGATTCTACTAATTTGCAACGTTACACGTTCAATCGTGTTTCAACAACAGTTCAGTTTCGATCGCCGTTCGATAGTTACCAAAAAAGTCATTCTACTATTCTATAAGCAAAATGGAAACTAAACTTATACCGAATCGTAACGGGAACGTAACAGCGGGTAACCTGTGTGACCAACATTCCAAATATGTAGTATGTTTTAAAAATAACACAGAAAAAAAAGTTGAATCTAATATATTACTAAATATGAATAAGTGCTACTAAAAGTATTTTTAATACAAAAACATATCTAGACCATACTTATAATTTAGCCTGTATATTTTTTTGTAACATTTCAACTTTATAAATAATAAAAACTCAGAAGAACGTTTCGTTTTCGGCCCCAGCTTGCGAAATCTGTGGAACGAAACGTTTCAATTACGTCAAAAAGATAATGATGCGACTAAACGTCATGCTCATGTTCGATTTTGTTAGCAGAATAGCTTTTGAGATTGTTTCGATCGATCGGTGACTGAACTGAAACGTAACCGCAGTTGGATCGTTGTTACATTAGTGGCATGAGAAAACGCTCAAAAGTCGTGGTTCAGTTGCGATTTTTGAACAATTTTGTTAGTAGAATCGGCTCCCAGGACCAAATACGTATTTGGACAGATTATGTGCAATGAGACAGAAATAACTACGTGAAAAGAAAACAAACTCATTGCCAAAGTTAGTCGAAATTTATTGCAAGTTTAGTTGTCCATAAATTTTCATGGGCCTTCGTAATCCCCACCCCTTTTTACTTGTCTGTGGTTCAATAACACCAAGTTTCACTATATTGTTATACACTCAGGGTTGGCAGTAAATAGGAATAGATATTCAATTGTTTTAGTGATAGCTATTCGTCAGGAATAATCTGTAAGAATTCATCAGTCAGTGTATCAGTGTGGTGCCATTATACTCTATCGGTTTAAGTAATAAAATAAAGCTAAACAAAAAAAACACTTGTAGGGACACAATGTAAACACGAAAGGCGTAATGCTTGATAAGCAATTATGTAGGTATAGAAGCGAGACGTATGAACGGCCGAGCAATTACTGCGTATTAGTTCATGCGGAAGGTTCTCTTTTCGGTTTTCTATACAATGAACAGGGACATTATTAATTCAACAAAGGACTTTGATTAAAGAACCCGTAACCTTCTGTGACCAGACGAGGCAGTATTAATTTGGGTTTTACACACCGCGACTTACGATACTAACACCCCTAAACACGTGATGTGGTTAACCAACTAAAAGTAATACCTGTCACTTCAGTTGTCGTTCTACGTCACAGTTGTACTCTTCAATTTAGCAACGTTATAATTTGTTGTACATGTCTTCTTAGGCCCTTTACAATAGACAGATTACAAAATATAAATACTGAAAAAATTTGAATTTCGAAGGCTACCTTGGCGCTTCCCCCTTAAGACGCTTGGAAACGGTGACCCGTAATTACTCGCATTAGGGCACAAATGACGTCGAAGGAGGAAGCTGAACGCGTGAGGGAGAGGCAATTTTTGCGCCCTCACGCCCCTAGTTGCCGCAGGAGACGCCCTGGGCGTGGGGAATCGATAGCCGATTCCCGGCCACCGTAGGCGCGGGCTTGCGGATGGCGAGCAATGGGTAGCTCGCCGTCCGGTAAGGACCAGGCCCGGGTCGACGGCGCGTTGTGTTCCACCCGTGCCTCAAAGAGATGTCAGCACTAGCTGAAGGGGTCCGCTAGGGCCGATGCCCGCCAGGGTTACGGGTTGTTCGAAAGAGTTACCGTGGCCCTGGCACAGGCAACTGAAGGAACACGGGTGGGTTTTAGTCAATAGAAGTCTGACACGCCCTCCCGCTCCACCCAGAGCGGGAGAAGTTATTTGATGATTTCCCATCCAAAAAAAAGGGCACATATGACGTATAGATGCTGACGGCTTTGAATGGCGGTCCGTGACAGAAGTAAGCGCTCAATTTTATTAATAGGTACTATTGTCTTTAAAAATGCAAAAGCGTATAATCGACTTTAAATGCAAGAGGGGCTTGTGGCTAAGTAATAACAGCCACACAGGTCGATCGACCAGGTTAGGCTACGCTTGCCGCGTTTGGTCCGTGGATGGGTGACCATCTTTACCAAGACCCTTCCATACCAAGACCCTCCGTGCGTTGGTCCCGGCTATCATTCATGGATCTATAACAGACGTTACGGGTCGTTAGAAGTCCGAAAGTCAGACAACCGGTCTTACCAAGGGGTATCGTATTACCCAGTAACTGGGTTGTGGAGATCAGTTAGGCAGTCGCTCCATGTAAACTGGTGTTCAGCTGCATCCGGTAAGACTGGAAGCCAACCCTCAATAGTCGGGTAAAGGATCGAGTTGGAAGAAGACATCGCTGCAGTGACACCCTTAATAAGTTCCTTTACTAAATATAATAATTTCACCATAAATATTGCCATAAAAATGTGTGTCAGATGTAAGATGTGTAGGACAGATAGATAAGCCATTAAATTCTGTTTGATAATGATGCTTCGCTGTTGAAATGACATGATCAGAAGCTGTTAAGTTTTTTATGAAAGTTATTTTATTCTTTTTAGGTTTTTAAAGTCGGTTTTTACTTTTTTAAAGTATATTTGTTTATCCATTTTTAGTTGAATACATTTACTTATGCCCAAGACGAACGAAAAGAAGAATCATCAAAATCCGCTTAGAAATTCCGGAGATACAGTATAGAACACTTATGCGTAGGTATAACTTCGTACATAAGAATCATTACGTAATGTTTTATATACTAAAGCCTTCCTGAAAGTATGTAGATAACGTTACTGACAGAATCATCAAAATTGGTTCATTCGTTTTTGAGAAAATCGCGGACATACAAACATACATACATGCGGGTCGAATACAGAACTCCTACTACCTACTCCTTTTCTACTCCTCTTTTTTTCTCTCCTTTTCTTACCTACCACTTTTTTGAAGTCGGTTAAAAATCGATATTTTCTAAAGTTTCCACGGTCCGTGTTTAGTCGTCGTTCACGATGTAATAACGAACGGTCGAATGTTCTAGAAATTTATGACGTCATAAAATTCAAAGCCCACATTATGGCATCGTCGTACTTACTTACAATCTGACATTTTTGAACTAGGACGGTAGGTAACAGCGGAGGTGAAAGAATAATAATATTTCGAATTTCTATACATAATTATTGTAGAGATATTATTCTGTTTGAAATTGTACCGTTTTTGGATTCATTCATGAATTTGCACCTGATTTCACATGATCTGACTAAGATTAGGTATAGATCTGGACTTTGAAAGAGACTGTGACTTCTGAGTTTATTTTGGCTTTTGTTTACAGAGTAGATGGATAGGAAACGCCGACCTCATAAAAATTTTAAAATATGTTTGACGTTTAAAAAACTAGTTTTTGGGTTTCAGTAGGTACTCAAAGGGAGGCCTATTACATTCCTAAGCCTACGCCGTCTATCTGTCCGTCCGAATGTCCGTCCATCACAGGATGTATTTTAAACAGTAATAGGTAGCCAGTCCCCGAAAACTTGTTACTATGGGTTTTAAATCCAACCATAGGTTGCCTTAACAAGATCGTTTTCAGCGATAAGACAGCTTATTGTGTTGCCTTAAATAAATATCTACATGTATATCTGTAAATTGTATAGTACACCATACGTGTTGAGCACAGAACACGAAACAATCTAGACTGTTCTGAGGTTTCCACAAAGTATGAACGAAGAAGTTTATAATTTCATTTCGTTGTCTGTTGCACTCTCCACAATTCAATCGAGTGCGGTAAATAAAAGTTGATTCACACGTTTCATTGAGTGTAGTCGGTCTCCTGAGATTTTTATTTCTAGTGCCATCGAATTTTGCACTGCGCACAGTATATTTTTCTTTCAATTGACCATCAGTCTAGATAAGCCCTTTTCTATAAATTAAAAAAAAAGAATTTTTCAAATCGGTCCATCCGTCTTTGAGTAATCGCGTAACAAACATACAAAAAAAAAACATACAGACGAATTGAGAACCTCCTCCTTTTTGAAGTCGGTTAAAATGTACAACCGAAATTGTATGAGGAGCTTGTGGCTAAGTAATAAAAGTCACACAGGTCGATCCACCATGATAAGCTACGCTTGCCGGGGTTTGTCCGTGGATGGATGACCATCTTTACATACCGAGACTCCTTCGTTCCTCGGAAAGCACATTAAGCCGTTGGTACCGGCTGTCATTATTCATGGATCTTTGACAGTCATTACGGGTCGCCAGAAGCCCGAAAGTCTGACAACCAGTCTTACCAAGAGGTATTGAATTACCCAGTAATTGGGTTGTGGAGGACAGATGGGTAGTCGTGCCATGTAAAATACTGGTATTCAGCTGCATCCGATTAGACTAGAAGCCGACCTCAACATAGTTGGACCCATTCCAATCTTGGAAAATAAATTAAGAGCATCAGAATCTTATGCGGCCTCACATTTAATTCTACACCAGAATTGCATCAAAAACATATTATTATTTGTACAAATAATCAGATAACAGTCCAGTAACTGTAGAAAAAAAAACATTTTTTGATTTGAAAGTATTCAATTTGTAAGTCGGTATACTTAGTATTGCGGCGTCAGACGAGCTTTAAAAAGTATGGCTTTCTCTACAAAGAGCCTTTTTATCATTCTTCCAATTATATTAATTAATTAATAATAATAATAATAATAACCCGGGACATTTCACACTAGGTCATCTGATCCCAAACTAAGCAGAGCTTGTACAATGGAAACCAGATAACTGATATACTACATACACTACTTTTTTTTTGTAAATACATACTTATATAGATAATTACACCCAGACTCAGGACAAACAGACATGTTCATGCACACAAATATTTGTCCTGGGTGGGAATCGAACCCACGACCAACGACATGATAGGTGGTATCTTAACCAACCACGCCAGCTGGCCTGTCATTAATGTCTGTTTAGTAACTACTTGAAAAAAACAAAACCAAAAAATGAGACAGTACTTGTAAAAAAGACAAGCTTCAACTTCTTTTTTTAATTTCCATTCGTAGCCGATGTGCTATGTTATACGGTGTGCTACGGTTTGACTACGGCGTAGCCGCGATGTAGTACCACGGTTTATAAACTGGTCACGTATACCGACATTTTTTCATATTTTTGTTTATTCTACTTCCTGTCTAGTTGAATTCTTAAAAGTCTATCTGAATGACAGTATTTTACAAGGAGATCAACTAAAATAGAGTTCTGGCTTCAAAACCAGAAAGTTGTCAGACTGGCTTCAGATTCAAAAACGTATACCACTGGCTACACATGAAAGCAGCATTTTTTTCCTCTTGGAAGATTTCTATTCAATTCAAAGACTGCCTGAATGGGAAGGTAAAAGCTAACTCCAATTAGTAACGAGAATCCTTTGCTAAAATCTATATTGAATGGATGAACCACTCACATTTCATTCAATAGGATTGCAGAATTTCGTATTTCTGGTACGGTTTAGGTATTTCAGAATTCTGGGAACCACTCAGATTAAAATATTTGACTGCATTGCACAATTCAATTTGATTGCAATCCTCTTAAACATAACTATTTAAAGGCTTATAATAAGGTAAATATGTAGGTTTACAAAAACACAGCTCATGTGTTGTATTAAGGAAGCTTAGGTACAGTCGCGACCAAAAGTCGATAAGCAAACTCACAAAGCAATAACTTGGCGTTTAGTTTGACTTAAGACCTTCTATTTCGAAGAACATAAACATGCATAATTATTGTCGTCAACAACTGATTGTAGTTCATAATTTCAAAGTTATAACATGTGTAAAGATGACCTAGTGGTTAAGCACGTGCAGATAGATGCGTGAATCAGTGAGCCGTGAGTTCAAATCTCACGCAGTACTTAACTTTTTGTAAGTTTTTACTTGATTGGAAGTAATGGGACAGAAATATAATATTCTTTATCTTGTTCGGTGGTCACTCATTTCGTAAAGTTAGAAAGGTAGATCATAGAAAACTAAATAAATAATTTCGATTTTTGTGAGGTAGACAACAAAAAATCCTATGAACGGTTACAAAAAAACTTTTTTTATCTAGTAGGAATGTAACGTCACAATTTTCTTAAGTTTGTTAATTTTATAAATAAGTAAATAAAACGAATAAACATTTTTGTTACCATTCAGCACGACTTTTTTATTTCAACCTTCCAACAACGAAAAAATAAATTAAAAATCACAAAAATAGTTAAATAATAATACAATAACTAATATTTAACTTCTTATAAAAATAAATAATAAATGAACATAAACATCTAACAAGTTTTTGCTTAAAATAGTACAAATATATTATTATGGTTCCAAAGAAACAAAAAACAGTCCCACATTGTGATTAAGATTCGAACTCAGACTTCATTGATCGTGAAACCATTGCTTAGCCCAAACAGCTACCAGCACATGTTATGTTTATGCGAATTTTAGCAATGCAATGGTAAGAACAGGTCGCCACTATGACGAGTATTCTAAATGCAACAGAAATATAATGTTATTTCGCGTAGTACGACGACATGCGACAATTCATTAGTGTGTGTTATCTGCGGAATGTTGAGTGAGACATCGCTCATACAGGCACACGTACTGGTTCGTGCTCGCACAGTTCATAGCAATGTAATCCTTAGCACGCTTATGGACTTTTGAGCGTTTACTGTACATAACTCAGCATTACGCATGTAATCCCCGAAGGGTTAGGCAGAGGTAACAAACATAACTAACGAAATGTGGGCGTACTATAGTACGCCCACATTTCGTCAGTTATGTTTAAGTCCCATGTAATAGGGGGCGAGCCTACTGCCAGACTCCGATCTGCTACTGAGAAATTCCAGATGGAACACCCAATAACATTTTGTCCTACCTGGGTATCGAACCCTGGACCTCATGCTCAGCAGTAACGCTTACGACCACAGGCAGTATTTACAATTTACAGTTTACAGTATTTACAATTAGTCTGCCCAAAAGATTCTTTAGCACAACCCCGTAAAAGTTTTTGCGCGAAGAAACATTTGTACGAGTAAACACGCGTAGGTAAAATGTGTTTATAGGTTAATGGAATATGTGATATAATAATAATATAATAACCTGGGACGTTATTCACACACGGTCATCTGATCCCAAACTAAGCAGAGCTTGTACTATGGAAACCAGATAACTGATATACTACATATACTATTTTTTTTTTTTTTTGTAAATTTATACTTATATAGATAATTATACCCAGACTCAGAACAAACAGACATGTTCATGCACACAAATGTTTGTCCTGGATGGGAATTGAACTCACGACCTGCGGCATGATAGGTGGTATCTTAACCAACCACGCCAACTGGCCTGTCGGGTGATATGATGAACAATTACGAAAATTGGGAACTGAGTCACAATAAAGTGGTGCTAATCCTAATCGTATACTATTTAATGAGCAATATTTCGGATATCCGGTGGCAGATTTAAAGCAAATATCTCGAAAAGTTATAAGCGATGAAGGGGGAGGGTGGTGTTATTCGACGCTCCGAGAGTGCGGATTGTCAGTCACAATGCCGCAATGGTCAGGACAACACTGAGCGTACGCCATTTAGGCGTAACTCAAAAGGAAAAACGGAACCCTTATAGGATCACTCGTGTGTCTGTCTGTCCGTCTGTCACAGCCAATTTGCTCCGAATGTAATGAAACGATGAAGTTGAAATTTGGTACACATATGGATTTCTGTGACCCAAATTCAATTGAGTCAATTTTAAAAAGAAAAAGTTTAAAAAGTAGAAGTCTGTCATCGTAAGGTCTGGCGAGTACGGTGGATGACGTAAAACTTCCAACCCTAGTACTTGTAGCTTAGAGACTGTCGGTTTATCTTTGTTGTGCCATATGAGGTCTTGCGTTGTCGTGTAGGAGCAGCGGCGACGAGTGATTAACCAAGGCTGGCCGGAGATTTGCAAGCTTCTCGATCATTGTGTCCAGATCCTCACAGTACACATCCGCAGTAATGCTGGTGCCATTTGGTAAGAAGCTGTGATGAATTATACCAGTACTAGACCACCAAACAGTGCCCATGACTTTTTAGGGGTAAGTTTTCGTTTGGGGCATTGCCTAGGCGCTGAACCAAGGTCTAACCAACATGATGACCGCTTACGATTATCAAAAAGAATTCATTTTTCATCGCAATTGACCATGCGGTTCAAAATACCGTCGTTTCTGTGTCTGCTAAGCAACGCAAGGCATACCAACGCGTTCGTCACGTTGGCGATCGTTCAGTTCGTGCGGCACCAACTAATCAAGTTTTTTTACCTTGCCAATTTGACGCAAATGGACCAATATTGTTTTGATGCTAACGTTGAAAGCTGCTGCTAACTCAGTCGTAGATTCAGTATCGTTCCTTTCACTATCGCCTTTAATTCGTCGTTGCTGACTTAGATTGGTGACGTTGCATCGCATCGTCCGTCCGCTCTATTTCTTCGTTTTTGCTTGCCGTTCTTTCTGACATTTTTGGTTTTTGCTCGGCTCCTAAGGTCATGGCGTGATGTTCAATAGCCTATGCAGAATGCAAAAAGAATTTTTCAAATCCGACTGGTAGTTCCAGAGATTAGCGCGTCCAAACACCTCTTCAGCTTTATTACTTCTCCGCTTTGCGAGTTAGTCCGCGTGAAACTTGTTCCCCCGACCCACCCTATCGAATCGCGTCGTATGCCCGCGCGATTACTTCGTTTTCAAATAGCGTTCTTTCTGATTTTCTTTTCTTTTTGCTCGGCTCCTAATGACCCTCAGGAGCCGATGAGGAGCGTGATGTTAAATACCCTATAACCTTCTTCGAGAATTGGGCTATCAAATGCAAAAAAAAAAATATCAAATCCGACTGATAGTTCCAGAGATTAGCGTGTTCAAACAAGAAAACACAAACAAACTTAACAGCTTTATTATTAAGTAGTAATAGATTTATATTTATTGTAGATAGACAATTCACACAGCCAGCCAGAACTTACATGTTCCAGGTAAAACTTTATGAATAACCTATTTGCCCAGCTTTAGTTCACATACCAACATAATTATGAAATTTCCGGCGTGTATGATCATTGTTTGCGCGTAAACATGGTTACATTATTGCTGACTGATTCAATGGGTATTTCCAATAACCGGGCCATGGAAACAAACATTTGTGATTTGTGAGGATGAATATATGACCTAATACCGAATAGAGTACTTGTATCAATTTGTAACACAATATTTTATTTTATTAACAAGTTTAGGAGCAATATAATTCAAAAACATTTTCTGGGTGGGACTGTATGAATTTGGCAATTGAAAAGAACTAGTGAAGATCTGTGAGGCCAAGTACAATTAAACTTCTCCCCATCAGTATTTAAATAAAAATTTCTTGCAGTGGTGTCTACGAGATCTTTCCAGTCAAAAAAGAAGTCTTGATCTAATTCACCACAAAGGATTCGTCAGATTTCCTTGCTGTTGAAATTAAAGTAGTATATTGCGATGGTAGATAATATTGGATAAGATTTCAACGCTTTCTTGATATTTTTTTCAATTAATGAAAGGCTCACATATCCATCGTTTTGTGTATAATCAACAACCAAAAATGAATGTGTAATTCCTTTTAAGTAAACTATTACCAGCATAAAGATATGTAGTAATTATGAATTTGTTCTTTCCTTGACGTATAATGCAGTAAGCAAGACCCTACATCATTAAATCCTTTGTGCGGTTGGTAAAACGGATTGAACATCGAAGCATGCAACTCTGTACTTCTTATAAGTTCTTTTTATATCTTCTTCTTCCTCAGTTCTAGCTACATTTTTCTCTTTGGGTGTATCATGTACTCGATTTCTATGTGTAATCTTCACCGTAATCTTTATTTTTGTATGATTCACAAAATTGACTTAAATCCTTTTTTTGGTTTCAAAAATTCGATATTATTTCATAATTAATTTATAATTTAAAAGCTAATAGTCTTAAAATAATAATATTATGTACAAGTATATGTAAAAGGAGGGGAAATAATAATAGGGCATCAAAAATTTCGTCCGCATCGCTGTCAACAGGAAAAGTGCTCAAAAGGGTGGCAGCATTGCCACGTTGTATGGCAATGTTAGTTCTTTCAATGGTAATATCTTTTGCAAAAAAAAAATAGGCCAGTCATATAAGGCCAAACATATAAGTAACATATGATATATAATATAACATATAATTCATAATTAAATATTTGTCTACATAATGGGTAAAAAAATCACAATTTTTTTTTACAATCTTGCTTGTATTCTCTGTGTAGGTCCATCAGTGTTCGTCCTCCTTCTATGTTATTTTTAGAACTATCTGCACGCGTGTATTGACTTTCCAACTGGTGGAATACTACACATAGAATATGATAACGAGCACCGTATTTTACTTCATTAGGTATCGTATCGTGCTTTTTATATTTGCCTCGATCTTCTGTATTTAAGCCTATCTCTGTCTTTTCAAGTACCGTTCTGATGCATCGGTTGCTTATACTTACCTAGAGTAGAAGAAAACAACGCTTTGTAATCTCTAATTTTCTCTTGGTCCTTGAAAAAAGTATTGTTATATTTGCGCGATTTTCACGTATAACAGGATATCTGTATTTAGGTTGACTCAGTTCCATAGACTTTGCAATGTCTTTGTCTGTTAAGGTCTTTCAAAGGACAAAATGATTGGAAATACTGCTTCCTTTCATTTTCGCTTATTTTTTGTGTGCATTTACGTTTGCAACAGTCAGTGCCCTGTTTTCCTTGAAGGCACCAGATTACCTTTTTTTAAAGCTTTGTATCTACTGCTGTCCTAAATTACGTAATTCTTTTACTCTATTTCTTTCCCACAGTGCATGTCCCAATGTTTTCTTTCTGCCCACTTTCAGATAGGTTTGATAAACTTTCTCAGAGATTCTTCATTCGATCCTTTCAAGATTTTCATGATCAGGATCGGCATCAGAGTTGTCAATCTCTGACTCCGAACTTAAAAATACATCAGCTGCTATAATTGCAGAAGTTGTTATTATATTGTCATCGGTGTCATGGTGCTTTGTAGACACATTGGTGGGTATTACAAGCAGAATATCATATCGCGAAGGGTTATTTAATGGAGATAGATTCAGGGGCATTGGCTGTATTAGGAGTTTTATTGATGATTCTAATTATTACAATTATGTACTTACATATTTGTTACGGTCTCGAATCATATTTTGATCAACCTGCAAATTGCAAAAACTCTTATATTTTGAATTTCGCGGGGTACCGATAACCGCTAGCACAGAACACATTTACTCAGTTACCAGTTACCCCTTTAGGATATATATGTTCTGTGCTCACAGGCCACGAGAGCATGCGGCCGATTACAAAAAAAAAAAAAAACGAAAAATATCGATGAGCCGGTGTTGCAGAAAGAGATGCAACGTTATTGTATTCACTAATGAGTTAATGCCACTTACGCCTCATACCGGGTAGATTATGAACTAACGAGTTGGTTCTGTACTTTCAGAAGTCGGTCTTTGGTTTCGTATTATGCCACCAACTTCCGAAATTAAAGTTATTTTCCACTTAGTAGTGATTTTTTTGAAAGTCGGTAGTTTTTTTTTTTTTTTTAAGTTATTATTTTTCACTTTTAGTTTGCGGTAAGTATTTACCCCACACAAATTCGAATAAATATCTGCTATGTAAATTAAAATGACAGGAAGTTATTACACATACAGACAGTGACAGGCCAGTTGGCGTGGTTGGTTAAGACACCACCTATCACGCCACAGGTCGTGGGTTCGATTCCCATCTAGGACAATCATTTGTGTGCATGAACATGTATGTTTATCCTGAGTCTGGGTGTAATTATCTATAATAATACACTATTAAACTCTTTTGCAAAAAAAAACGGGCACTTGATTTTTTCTCTACTTCAATTAAGGGTGTTTCGCATATTTCGTGCAAATTCTCAACGATTCCAAATTTCAAATTTATTGATGAATTATTTGGGTTTTTTTGCAAATATCATTAGTATATAATTAATCTTTGAACATTTAGTAGTTTCTACTTTCTTTTAATTAGTATCGATGAAATTATAATCGAAAGGAGAGAAAAAGAAACGAGGGTAAACGAACGGAATGAGGAAGAAGGTAATGAGGTTTGAATACTTTGTCCAGTTTTTCTTCAAAAATATCACAATTACAAATCTAATACATATACTAAACTTCGAAGGTAATCATTAAAATTGATAAAAAGCTACGTAATAAATGAAATCATATATACTCACTTTCTAATACGGACGATAGGAAAGAGAACGAATCCAGAATAATCACCTCCCGCGACACTTAACACGAAAATATTTTTTTTCCACGAGCAAGCATGCATCCGCTACGACGTTTGCTGCCAGACTGAGACGTGCGCGGAGCTAAACATGGCAGCAGAGTAGCATTTAAGGTCTAGCGCAAACTACAATATAGATTTCTTCTCATAACGAAGGTAATCAGGAAAAAATTGAAAAAATTATTTACCAGATATAATTTCAGTATATTTAAAAGATACCATTATTTAAATTAGACGTAAACGTTGCGTTTATTAATATACTATATTTATATAGTTATAATTTTTCTATTTACTTCGTTTTATTCGGATAAAATACAAATTTATTAAGGATAGTAGTAAATGGACAACGACGGAAATGAGAATAAGTAAAGTTTTTAATTTATATTTAACTAATTACGTTAATTTATACAGTCAATCTTACATGCATGCAAGCATAACTCTATTACATTTAGTTTTCTATGGAAAAAAATTAGAAGTTTATTGAATAAACATTTTTTTTCTTACTGGACTTGTAATATGCACGAAAAAAGAGAAACACCCTTAAGAAGAACAAGAAAGAGGTTTTATTGATTTGACGATGTGATAGATAGATAGATAGCTAATATTTATTTACTTAAACATGTGTCATACATACTAGAAAAGACATGCTTGCCAGATGGTAACAACAATATACAGACATGTTTGCTACATGATGTGACGTGCAAATGTCAAGAAATAATAGGTTGGGGAAAAAGTTTCTTCGCATTTTTTAAGAAAATTCAAAACATTTTTTAATAAAGTTTATTTACATTTAACTAAAGTATGTAGGTACCATTTTGTTCGATAACTTTTTGCCATCTTGTAGGTAGGGACATGATCCCATTGCTATAGAAATTTTGGGACTTCTGGTCAAAATACCGCGACAAGTGGTTTTGGCAGTCCTCTCGTGATGTTAACCTAACACTGCCTAAAGAATTCTGAAGAGACCGAAACAGGTGGAAATCTGAAGGTGCAAGGTCAGGACTATACGGCGGATGCATTAACACCTCCCAGCCAAACTCTCTTAATTTTTGCTGAGTGGCTAAAGATGTGTGAGGTCTAGCGTTATCATGATGAAAAACCACACCCCTTCTGTTGATTAATTCCGGCCGCTTACTCTCAACTTCTTGCTTTAATCTCATCAGTTGTTCGCAGTAGAGTTCAGAATCGATGGTCCTGCCTGGTGGTAACCGCTCATAATGAATAATGCCCTTCCAATCCCACCACACATACAGCATCACTTTGTTGCGAGTTAACCCGGGTTTCGCCACAGTCTGTGAAGCCTGTCCGGCCTTTGACTACGACCTTTTTCGCACGTTCTTGTCATACGTGATCCACTTTTCATCACCAGTTATCAGCTTCTTCAAAAATGGTTCGGTTTCATTACGTCGTAATAAAGAATCACAAATGAGTACACGGTTCATTAGGTTTCTTTCCGTGAGCTCGTGAGGTACCCAAATGTCGAGCTTTTTTGTGTACCCAGTTTTTTTTCAAATGCGCCAAAACTGTTTTGTGGTCAATTTCCAGTTCTTCAGCTACGTCGTAACTACTGATATGCCGATCTTGCTCCACTTTTTCAACAATGGCATCCATTTTATCCGTAATAGGGCGACCAGAGTGACGTGCATCTTTGACATCAAAATTTCCGGATTGAAAACGCTTAAACCAAAGTGCTACTCTCACAGACACTACACTAGGTCCATAAACATCGCAAATTTTTTTCGCGGCTGGCGTTGCATTTTTACCTTTTTTGTAGTAAAATTTTAAAATGTATCGAATTTCTTCATTAGATTCACTCATCTTGACGGTACGAAAAACAAATGAAAATCACACATTTTCCTAATTTGAATTTGGAATTATGTTCTTTAAAATTTAAACCTTCAATGATACCAAAACCAGCCAGATACAAATAGTATAGCCAAAGAGATTTTATTACAAGTTCATACATACTATAATGCGAAAAGACTTTTCCCCCAACCTAACATTATTAATTAAAACATTCTCTTAAAATAACAATGAAATAATTAACGAATAATAATAATATTGCGAATAATTATAAATTTATAAAGCGCATGTATCATCGAATTTTATGTCTTATGAAATAGGGTTTGCAGCTGTCCGTGATTTTCAAATGAAATATTGCTCTTAGGCACCTCTTTTGTGATTTAAATGCTACTTCTCTATTAGTCAAGTTACCCCAAAATATAACACCATATCTGAGCACGGATTCAGCCAGACCATAATAAGCTGTTAATAGAACCTCCCTATTGACATCATCATCGTGACAGCAAGTACAATGCATGTTACTTGAAGCATCCTGGCATGATTCTTTACGTTCCAAATTAAAATTTTGAAATTAATAAAAAAAAAATAATGATTATTGTGAATTATTGTAAAATTGCTTTACTAATGGTGCGAATTGCTGAAACGATTTTTTTACTGATTACCTAAGTTTCAAAACTTTTTGGATATTTTCTGCGAATTAAACAATTTCTGCGAATTAAATAATCTTTCTTTTAACATTAAATACCACTTTTTGATATGAGTGATAAAACGATAAGGACCGATAAAATTATAGCCCTACTTGAAGAAGGTTGGTCGCAAACTTACGTGTCTCAGCGGCTAAATGTGAGTCGTTCAACTGTCCAGAGGACTTGGCAACGGTGTCAAGAGACCGGTTCGGGAAGATAACGATGCACATAACCAAGAGATGACCGCTTTTTGGTGAGTCAGACGTTGCGGAATCGTAAGGCGTCAAGTGTGGACCTGAAGAAGAGCCTTGAAGAAGTAAGAGGAGTAGAAGTTAGCTTGTGGACGGTCAGGAGGAGGCTTTTGGCTGCCATTATTATCAGGAAATACCGCCCGGCTCGGAGCCCTAAATTACAACGTGAGTACGGCTTCAGTTCACTTCAGTTCACCGTGAGTAGGCTCCGTTATGTTTTGGGCGGCAATTAATTCGACGGAGCGTACAGAGTTAATTTGCATAGAAAATGGAACATTAAATGCACGCCGGTACATAATGGAAGTCCTAATTCCATATGCACAACCCGCATTGACTGCACTTGGGAAAGATTCCATTTTTATGGACGACAATGCTCGCCCGCACCGTTCTGGCGACGTGGAAGCGTACATACAAGAAGTTGGGATCCGTCGTTTAGATTGGCCAGCTCTAAGTGCTGACCTCAATCCAATTGAGCATGTCTGGGATGTTCTAAAGAGACGGGTAAGATCAGTGCAACTTGCTCCACAAAACATCAGGGAGCTAAACAGAGTCATTTCAGAAGAGTGGGAACGTATTCTTCAAAACGTTATTAAAAACATCGTGGAAAGCATGCCCAGAAGGATTCAAGCTGTGATTTTGGCAAGAGGAGGTCACACTCGTTATTAGGTTTGTATGTTTGTAACTTTATTTAATTAAAAAAAGTAAAAAAATCTTCTTGTATTTTTGCCGACCACTTGTTATTATTTGGCCGTGTAACGGCTTTAAAGAATTCATCGAAAATTAAAAAAAAATAATGCCAGAATTCACTTCACGTATATTAATTTACACGATTATAAGTATGCAGACTACGTGAAACAATTAAATTTCATTTAATTAACTCAAATCGATCTTAGAACGAAATTTCCTTAGGTGCCCGTTTTTTTTTTTTGCAAAGGAGTGTATATAGGACCACCTAGGAAGTATAGGTACTCTTTCAAACAAAAAAGAATTTTCCATGCAGCCGTCTTCGAGTAATCGGGGAATATAAAAATATTCCGACGAACTGGGAACCTCATCCTTTTTAGAAGTTGGTTAAAATTCGGAGGATTTTTGAACTCGCGATCCAGGCCAGCATATTTTTAACCTAATGTAGATAGATGTTTATAACCTATCATCATGTTATGAAATCCACGCCATTTATATTCAAGGCTTACCGATGGTTGTCCATAGCACAACCGACGAACGGTTCAAAGGATTACGCCTACAATAGCTAAAACACGCCTTAAATCTTTGGCTAAAATATATTTAAGCTTAATAATTTTCCGGACTAAGTTATAAGATAATAATTTGTCATCTACGTAAAGGGCAAATACTCGTAATATGATCCATTAAGCTTTGTTGAACAACTTTTTATCCAGAATTAGTTGCGAAGAAATACATTTGGATGTGGGATGCAGGACAAACAAAGCGAACAATAGAGACACACGAAAACATTGTCTTTCGGACGGAATACGCATTCGATACTTTTCAGTGCTATGTACGATACCTACATTATCGATTTTGTAGTGGACGCACGTAGCTTACGATAAGCGCGTCTGTATATCTGTCGTGTCATGTCGTGCTTGTCCCAACATGCAGTGTAATATTATTAGCCCAACGAATTTGTGTTTATTGATGTCCACCGTATGTTGCTACCAGTCGGTAGGTCACACCTGATAGCCACCAGTCCACCACCCACCACCAGCCGCCACCACTACCACCACCACCACCTCTAAAAAGTATACCTGCCGGCACGAATCTTGAGTGCTCGGTGGAGTGGTGGGGGTTCTTTGCGCATACGTATTGTCTCAGGAGTATGATCCAAAATCGGTTAAAGTAATTCATGGCCAGTATTCTAAATTCCTGAGAAAAACTGAACTATAGTCGTATCTACTACAAATAGTAGAATGATGCTTTAAAAATGGTTGTTTTTATTCTGTCATGAAGCACGTTGCTTGGTGAACGTTTTGTTTGACTCGCGTTTGCCCAGACGATAGCGCGAGGCTTAGGGGCTGTGTGCGTTGCATAGAGTTGTTCTGGAATTGGTCTCATAAGGGAACCCCAAATCCCCATCTGTACATGAATAGAATAGAATAGATTTATTTTTCTTACCACAAATTACAGCTTGAAAGTTAATAGTCTACAGATACAATTGTGTACTAAATTTGTGGAAGACTGGTGCCTAAACTAAGTTTATACAAAACCTGTAAGTCAGGTCACCAGGCCCCATAACAATTCATATATTACAAGTATTGTACTGAAGACGTTTTGCTTGAAATCACAATTTTTTTTTCTTCATTATTGTTATTTATATTTTATCTAAGAAACATGCAAATGATGTATGAGAGTGTAACGTGTATGTATGTGTTAGTGAGAGTGTGTGTATGAGTATGTGGAAATGGGGTGTGTGTGTATGAGATTGTGTGCGTTATTTTGGGAAACAGTAAAATTAGGACATGGTAGTGAAAAGATCTTCACTTTTTGCGTAATCTAAGGAAAGTAGCCATGTAGTCAATGTTTTTTTAAACGTTGTCTTGCCTAGGATATGTGTTGAAAGTAGGTTATTTAGTTTATTGTATAGAAACGGCCCAAGAAATATAAAGAAATTCCGAGCAAATTTTGTTTTAACTGGCCTAGATGTGCATATATTATGTTCCTTCTTCTTTTGCGCACATCAATGTTCTTATGGCAGACAGAAACGATCGTTGTTTTAACGCAACATGTAGAATAAAGAGCTGACGAACTGAGAGGACATTTGACAAGTTGTAAACATCTTTTGTGGGATGACGGAAGGGAAGAGACAGTGCCACCTTTAGAACCGCTCTTTGAGCCCTTTCGAGAGGTAAAAGGGTTGTTTTATATGTACCACCCATCAATCTCAACATCAACATCAATCCAGCAAGTCCTTTGTGTAAATAAAATAAGAGGAAAATTCGAAATAGATTATTTTTTTCAAGGCTCAAATACCATGTTCCCCCAACATAATATAACTGCTTATTCTATTTTTTTTTATGGCAATTAGAAGTAGTACTGTCAATCTACTTGACAGTTAACATTAAAAAACTGACGTGTTTTTGTGTACGCCTAAAAGCTTGTTTGTTTTAAAGTAACGAATAAATAATATTACAAAAAAGCAGTAAAGTGTGCATAGAAGAAGTAAATCTTCATTTATAAAATCTAAAAAAAGTTTTTACAATGCTGAAAGCCGTCATTCTTATTGGAGGGCCGCAAAAAGGTAAGAATTTCTGTTTCCGTCGACGTCACCGGCTTTTCTTATCTATAAATTAATTGTATTAAAACATGTAAATACGTGTTAAAGCTAATTATATTATATCTAGCCACCAGTAATGTTTAATTAGTAAGGGTACAAAGTAGACTAAAGTATCAAGCTATCATCAGAAAAGGATTTTTCTTACTGTGAAGGTTATGTAAATAAAATAACAATATCCTGTATTCACTAAGAGAAGTGTATATTTTCTATGTATGTATATACTTAGATAATTATGACCTCATTTTAATCAACTTTGATAAGGATCTATCAACTAACTTTAAAAGCTTATACTTGTAGCTGCTATTTATCTTGATTTTTCCTATTTGTATCACCAATTTTTTTTTAGAATTTCATTCTCTTAAAAAAAACCTATTCTTATTATATATTGCCTTCAATAATCCTGCATATTAGGTATGTCCTATTGTTACACAAAATAGTGATGTTGCGTCTTATCAAAAGGAAAAAAAAAAACATAGAAAGAAAGAGAATACCTATCTATTACCAAGTTGTCCATGGATTAAGCACTTTTACCTAATGTGCTAAACATTGTGATTGAGGTTCAATGTAAGCTAGAGCAGACACTGCAAACAAAATTTTTGCGCAACATGTTGTTGTCCAGGACAACAAACATCCATATTCCGTGGCTGTCACATTTGACATCTGCAGTACACACATCTTCAGTTTGGTACAACAAAACATTGTGCAAAAATTTTGTTTGCTGTGTCTGCTCGAGTTTACATTCAACCTCAATGTAATACTGCTAGTCTTTTTGACACAATACAAGACCAGTCCACAACAATTTGATGCCATATGAGGAATACTTTGATGCCATATGTTAGTCTATCAACAATGACCTTTAATTTATTTTCGGAAAATCAAACTTTGCCAAAGGGGGTGGGGGGGGGGGGGATATAAATCAATTTCTATTGGTCGAAAGTCGCATTTTATGGTATATTTCGTTTTTTTTTTTGTTTTTTAAGATAAATGATGGACCTTTGGACGCTGTCATACTGTACTGTATTTCCCCCCTAATAAATAAAATCTTTTCATTTCCAGGCACCCGCTTTCGCCCCCTCTCTCTGGACACACCAAAGCCCTTGTTCCCGATAGCAGGACTCCCTCTAATCCAGCACCATGTGGAAGCCTGTGCAAAGCTGGAAGCCTGCAAGGAGATCCTCATCATTGGCGCTTATACCACAAACACTATGGCACAGTTTGTCAATGATATGCAAAAGGAATATCATGTTATTATTAGGTGAAGTGTTATGAAAAAAAAATAATTAAAAACCTGTAAAACACAATCTACTATGTTGTTCCCTCACTTCTGCGGATATAACATGTGTGTAACAATACTAAGCCCTAAGTAAATCCACTACACGCAGCAGCAAGCAGAAAAGAGCAAGATCAATGGAAAAAGTTGGAGAGCCATGACTTACTCATAACATTACAACTTATTGACAAGAATAAAATTAAATATTAAATAGATGATTATTTAATATTTATCCTTTTAAAAAATTTTGTTTTTGAAATAAAGAGGCTTTGTTATTATTAATATAAATCTACAAAGTACAGAAAGCAGCAGCAGCAAATGAATGCTATCAAAGCAAAGATAGAAAATACTTTATTTTTATTGTACACATAAAATTTTAAATTCTGCTAAATGCTCTTTGCGGCAATTTATTTCTCTCAAACCATTTTGTTTCATTTAATTTCTGGTCTTATTTATCTTCTAAAAATATTATTTATTATAATTTCTGTCTTCCAATTCCAGATATTTACAAGAGTTCACTGCTCTCGGCACTGGTGGTGGTCTCTACCACTTTAGGGATCAGGTCCGAGCTGGCAACCCAACTGCATTCTTTTTGCTAAATGGAGATGTTTGTGCTGACTTCCCTCTCAAGGAACTGTGGCACTTCCATGAGGAGAGAAAAAATGCTTTGGTAAGTTCAAAGACTATTTGTTGGTACCTTTGATCTTGACTTTCTCAGTATAATAAGAAGTTTAAGAAAATCGGTCCTAAAATTTCTAGAGCACAGACCAGAGTATCAGTTGTCTTTCTTGTCAAAATTGCCTCTGTTCACTGAAACTGCTAGCCTAGTACTTGTATGGCGCTAAATCTAATGGGTTGCATGTTTCATTGTTTGGGTGCGTTATGGACGATTTGTGACATTTATGTACTCGTAAAGCCCGTAATACACATGCCTGTAACTGGCACAAAAATAAGCAAGTAACTTGCATGCCATTATGACATTCACCAATCAGAATTTGTTATGGCTATAATTTTTAATTTTCTCAGGTAACAATAATGGGCACGGAAGCGACTCGCCAACAATCAGTGCACTACGGCTGCATGGTGCGCGAGCCGGCCACCAAGTCAGTCACCCATTACGTGGAGAAACCCAACAGTTATGTGTCCACGCTTATCAACTGTGGCGTGTACATGTGTTCGCTACAAGTCTTCCAGACTATGGCTGAGTCGTTTCAGCGGAAACAGGATGGATTTTACAGGTAAACTTTAATTTTTCGTTATTTTTCCGGTAAATTTATAAATAACTAGCTTTTTTCCGCGGCTTCGCCCATGCGGAGGTATGGAATTATCCCAATGGAACGTCCCGGCCACTAAGTCACTCACCCATTACGTCGAGAAACCTAACAGCTATGTGTCCACGCTCATTAACTGCGGCGTCTATATGTGTTCGCTACAAGTATTCCAGACTATGGCTGTGTCGTTTCAGAGGAAACGGGATGGGTTCTACAGGTAACTTTTAATTTGCGCTATTTTTCTAGAAAACATAAAAAAAATAAGATATAGGGTTATCTGAACGACAGAGTAAATTTATTTACTTATTCATTTACTAGATTTTGCCAGCAGCTTCGCCCGCGTGGATGTTGGAAATTATCCCACGGGAATCGTACACTTTTCCGGGATAAAAAATATCCTATGTGCTATACCAGACTATAATCTATCTCCTATCTCTATGCAAAATTACATCCAGATCCGTTCAGCCGTTCTGGCGTGATTGAGTAACAAACGTCTTCACAAACTTTCACATTTGTAATAGTAGGATTGCACTATGTACAGAGTTACAGAAGAAGACGAAGCACATGACTGACCCTTTAGGGCGCAGCAAGTTAACTTATACCTAGATCAATACTATTATGTAAAATATTGCTTATTAATAATATCACAACATTTATATTGATTGGGAACTCTCACTAACAATTATTTAAGTTCCTATATAGTTAAATATTTCGCTATAATCAGAGATCGGGTAATCTGATGCACCATTACCTACAGTTAATTTTAGACTAAGAAATTATGGAAGCGGCTTCTTAAATGTTATTTTTCTTAATATAAATCCCGGGATTCCTGAAATTCCGGGAATGCACCACTAATCGGAATATTGTAAATATCAATTCATTTTTAACATTACTTATCCCGCCGTTTGGTAGGTTGCCAAACTGACATAGCAAACGTCAGGATGAGTTTTACAACATTAGCTAGTAATCGATTCTATAGTCAAAAAGTACTAAATTTATCAATTCCGGAATCGAGAGATGTCTTCGATCGATACAAAATTGCATTCCATATTAGCCAATACCCCAAAAGTGAGTAAATATGCATTCTATTCTATAATCATAACTCGTAAAGTCGATTTCGGAATCCCAGGATTTTTCGATACAAAAGTGTATTCCATAATAGCCAACACCTCAACTTTAGCTAAATACGCATTGAAATAACCTATCACTGCTTATAATACAGGCATCTAACTTTATACAAGTCGTTATATTGATTACACGTGGGGTGTTTTTGTAAAAGTACCCGTCACGAGAAGCTATAAATTTTGTAAACAAGTGTTCAGGAGTTCACAACATTTGGACCAACAAAAAAAATGAATTTGTTTAAGATTTAATAAATTATTAAGTAACAAATATTAATTAACATATATTATTTAAGAATAATTATTCGTCAGATTCAGATGTTTCCATTTCTGTGTCAGAATCAGTGACATGTATCACGAAGCTGTCTACAGTTTTATCAATCATCTCATCGATTTTGGAATAAAAATTATCTTCTTCCTTGATAACATGCTCCACACAACGCTTCCAATTTTCCGAAGTAATCTGCTGCAGTCCCTCTTGTAATAATTGTTTTACCTCGTCAAATTTAAAATTTGTATTTTTGCGAGCAACATATCCTTTTACGTTGGCCCAAATTAGCTCAATTGGATTAAGCTCACAATGATATGGCGGGAGTCTCAATACTTCCACCTTATATTTTTTTGCGAGCTCGTCCACTACATAAGTTTTAAAATTGTCTTTAACATTTTTTACTTTTAGCAGTAATTCAGTCTTAATTTCATTGTCGTCGTAAGAAATATTCTTACTTACAAGCCAATTTTGTATATCATTTTTTTTCCAGGCAGTAGTAGGAAACAGGCCAGTTGGCGTGGTTGGTTAAGATACCACCTATCACGCCGCAGGTCGTGGGTGCGATTCCCATCCAGGACAAACATTTGTGTGCATGAACATGTCTGTTTGTCCTGAGTCTGGGTGTAATTATCTATATAAGTATGTATTTACAAAAAAAAGTAATATATGTAGTATATCAGTTATCTGGTTTCCATAGTACAAGCTCGGCTTAGTTTGGGACCAGATGGCCGTGTGTGAAAATGTCCCAGGATATATTATATATTATTCTTTCAAGACGCCTTGAGTGGTATGGTGCATTGTCCATTACCTCTACTGCATTTTCTCCAAGTTTTGGGAGAACGTTTTCAAACCATTGTTCAAAATGTGTTGCATCCATTGATTCATGGTAATCTCCCGTCTTCTTGCATTCAAATATATTTTCACCGCCCTCTACAAAACCGTTCTCATTGCCTATATGGGTAATTATTAATCGTTTACCTTTTGACGTTGGGTTACGTGCACCAATGCTAAGTCCTTCTAGGAAAGCCTGCTTCTTACTTTTAACTTGTTTGTCTACCCAAGTTTTATTTACGGTATGTCCTGTAAAAACAATTAAACATTTGTTAATTAGCGTCTTGCGCAGTAAAAGAGTTGAAGTACATTATTATTAATACACACTTGTGATAGCCCTTAAGAACTAATGTCTCAAGGTCGGCGGCGCGTGGGTTATATTTTGCAAATAGATTTGCAGTATCATACACATCACTTCACGGTAAAGGCGACGGTATTTGCTTACAATCAGGCGAACCGTATGGTAGTCTGCCGTTTCACTGCAATAAAAAAAAAACACACTAACCTGCATTCACCCATGTCTCATCCATGTAAAATATCTGGCGATTTTGTTGTCTATAGTCTTTAATAGATTTCAAATATTTTCGCCGCCATATTGTTGTCATCTCTATCAATAAGTGCGTTATTTCGCTGTCGTTTTATATATTTAAAGTTTAAATGCTTTATTAGCCGCCTGAGAGTTGTTTCGCTAAAATTTGGCAAATCTTCATCGTCATTGACTGCCTGAAGAATCTTGGGAATTGTTGGTAATTGGCCATTTAAAAAGAAACTGTGAATTTTTTTCCTAATTACGGATTTATCAAAATCGTCTACTTTCTGATAAAATTTAGGCCTGTCTTTAGACTTGATAGGTGATTTTATTCCCTCTTCTGATTTATATTCTTTTAATATATTATACACAGATGCTATGCCAATTCCCAAAATCGATGCTGTTTTTTTATTTATTTCGGTTTTGTAGGGATATTCATTCGATGGCCAATTTTCTTTCACGTACTTATATACGTTGATCACCATATTTTTCTCATTAGCCGTAAAGCTCGTCACCTGTAAAAATCACCTGTAGTCACTTGTCACACGAAGCTCAAGCTATATCTCCAGGTATACCAATTAACCTAACCAATTACTTCACAATTTAAAACCTACTTCTAATATTAACCTTAAGTTTCCAAAGATTAGCGCGTTTGAACAAACAACTCTTTCCTTTTACTTATTATATATTTTATATAAATTGTATTACGCACCTTTTGACGTTTTTTCCGTGGCGAATTTATTTCCTTAGATGTACTGGCTACTGGCTCCATTATACGTAATAACAAATAAAATTAACGCAACAATTAAAGTAACAACAATAAAAAAGTGATAACGAAACAATAACAAAATTAACAATAACAACCAGATCCGCGATATATGCAAAGCAATGAAACAAACTCGTATGCATTCGAAAGTCGAATGACGCGTTTATTTCAAAATGGCGTCCCGATAGTTTACAATCCCTACGACGGACGCGTTCCGGTACCAAGAAACACAAACGATAGCGCTTTGCGTCGTTAAAATATGATCCGACTAAATTAAATAGGTTGTTACTTTCATATAACCCGTCTATATTTCATGTCGATTGAATATGGTCAATTTATTATTATCTCGCAGTATAAAATGTTTACTTAGTAAAAGATGTTTGTTTACATAATTTATAGCTTCTCGTGACGGGTACTTTAGAAAGAAACGTCCAATTGAGTTTCTTTTAAAATTCTGATTGTTTATTCTAAAATAATTTGTTTATGTTGCAGTGGTAATGGACAGACCAACACTGGATACATGTCGTTTGAGCAAGATGTGCTGATGCAGCTTGCAGGAACCAACAAATTGTATGCTATGCAAGTAAGTACATCACAAACGCGTAGCTGCTTTTTTATATGCAAGTCATAATTTTTAAAATGTTAGGGTTGAGCCACATCTGTCAGCACGGAATCGCCTTTTTCATACTCTTTCCTTTTCTTTCGTTTAGGAACGTCATTTCCTAGAGCGACAAAAATGAGTGCGCGCGACGGAATCCGAGCGCATCGCCTTTTCCGCGTTCATGCCACGAGGAGTTTCTGACCAAAACGCGGAAGCTACGAGCGACTACAGCGTGTCTGTATCGCTGTATCTGCGCGTATACGCGCAGCTGACGCTCGTTTCACGTTCGCCCCGTGTGCTTAGGTTACAAGGTTGCATTCAAATCTCGTTTGAAGCGCATATACGCGCGTCATCTGCGCGTCGTCTGCGCGTTTAAAATATGCCGTGTGCTAGGGGCCTTAGTGCGTTCAAACAAACTCTTAGGTTTATTATTAGTATATAGATTAAGTAAGAGCGCTCAGGGCAACCTTCTTAATTGTAAGTTTATAATCTGTATACCTATATATATATTTATCCTTGTATTTTGTAATTACTAGATATTAGATATCTTTTACTAGCTGACCCATCAGACTTTGTCGTTTTTTCTAATTTTGTTTTTTTTTTCCTAAACCATCCTAGTGATGAGGGAACAAAAAAATATTAAATCGGTCGAGCTATTTTTAATTTTTTGCGAGACAAATGCACGGCAATTGATTTTTATATAATATAGAATAGATGTTGCTAACCTAACCCTACCATGTTTTGTCTCTACATCGCCGTAAGGTTGACTGGTAGAAAATGTCTCAGGCAATAAATCCGCCTTTGTACAGTATTTTTTACGAGTGCATAAAGTTTTAATAACTAACATAACAACGCCTGTTTTCCCCGAAGTGTTAGTAGAGGTATATCTATTGTTCATGCACCCACATAAATAACTTATCTGTCTAATATCCTCAGGTAACAAACTGGTGGTCTCAAGTGAAGACGGCTGGCTCCGCGATCTACGCAAACCGGCACTATTTGGAGCTGCACCGAGACCGCGTGTCCAAGGACAACCCCTGCACCATACTGCCCGATGTATTTGTACACCCTACTGCTAATGTTGATTCTACTGCCGTAGTAAGTAATATATTATTGGGTCGAAAATATAGAGGGTTATTGGTAAAACACCAACAACCTGTTAAGGGGTCATTGTACTCTTCATTATGAACAACTTTTACTGTGGGACCAAACCTGAAATCGCGAAAAATAATCAGCTGTTCAAGTACATTGACGAATTATACTAACTTAAATGTACAGAACAGCAGATTTTTTTTCGCGGTTTTAGGTTTGGTCCCATAATAAAAGTTGTTCATAATGAGGAGTACAATGACAGCTTAAGAGGTTGTTGGAGTTTTACCAATAACCCTGTATACCCTTGAATTTGAGTTTTCTATCGAACTTCTCGAACTTCTATAATGGAGATTTGTCATTACCACGCTTCGTAATCACGGTATGTTGTCATGTTATTATGGTGTTAAGTACGATTTCCACCGGCCCGGCCGCGCCGGCGCAGCACGTCGTATCCAATCGCGTGCACGCGGTGGCAGCCGACCGCGTCCGCCCGACTGCTAAAATCTGCTGAAACCCGTGCGCGCGCAAGCGCATCCAGCGGCACGCTATCATGATTAGAGCGTCCAATAGCGATTTAAACAATTCAACTAGACGGCCGGCGACGAGACTCGAGCGCACGCGGCCGTGCCGAACGGAGCCGAATAAACACGACGGCAGCGAACTCAGCCATCTGTGTACGCAAGGTTCCGACCGGCTACCGCAGCGTGTGCACGGTTACAAGCTGCACAGAGTACATTTTTATACTGGATGATATTTTTTACCGTCTTGAAAAAGATTGGGTAACAATAGGAGAACGGAGTAGAAGCCTATGGCATACCTAGTTGTTTTTTTTTTTTTTTTTTTGTTTTTTCAATAGCTTAAACTCAAATTGCTCTATCAATAAACACTACTTTTGAAGTAAACTAGAACAATAAGACCAGAAATTTTGAAAAAACTTTATAGATCGTTATAAAATATCGAAATTAAAAAAAAAAGAAACTAGGTATGCCATAGGCTTTCTACTCCGTTCACCTATTATGCCCCATTTTTTTCAAGACGGGAAAGAAATCACCCAGTATAAGGCCAAGTTAATACTTCAGAAACGCTTAAATTTCTTTTAACACATTGTAAAATGCGCTTCGATGTGGCGGACGCCTGCCGGTCGGGGTAAATCGTACATTATTCGCCTTTTACAATAATCACATTGACATGAATGTTTACTTTGTAAGTATTATATTATTTTAATTTATTGTGAATGTGAAGACTATGTAGGTCATTGCTTTTTTTTTTTTTGTTTGTTTTATTTTTTCTCAGTTATTTTTAATCATGGTCTGGCAGTTTGAGTAATCTATGCGGCCTACCCCAATGTCCTTTCTTTGGTATTGTTCGTCGAATCGTTGAGCTCCTTAAGTTCTGAGTTGAGCTGCGCGATTACTGACAAATGCGTGCACTGACTGGACAGGTCCTCTCAATCTGTGTGGTTCTTTCCTCAAAAGACCATTTCAGACACCAATCTACATGGTCTTCACATGAAGTGACCAAGATTATGTCTGGACTTTATAAGAGACTGTGACCTCTGAGTTTTTTTCGGCCTTTCTTCTCAGGGTAGTCAGATAGGAAACGCCGACCTCATCTAGTTTAAAAAAAAAATTGACTTGTAAAAGTGTTTGTACAAACCTACTTACAGAAATAAAAAATCATTTATCATATATAATCACAAAAGTTGACGCTTGGTTATCTCGATTGTTATTGTTTTTAGTGATACCTAGTCTGATCTCCAGCAGGCAGATAGGGTCATAAATCAATATTACACGCTAGGGCTTTGATGGTAATTACATACTATCGATACATTGTAAATAATTCGTTCAAAAATTATTTGTTTCACAGAAATATTGATACTGCTTGCGAATCTGCAAGGTGTTCGGTACCAAACATTATGGAGCAAAATGTAACTAATAGGTTGGGGAGAAAGTTTCTTCGCATTTTTTAAGAAAATTCAAAACATTTTTTAATATAGTTTATTTACATTTAACTAAAGTATGTAGGTACCATTTTGTTCGATAACTTTTTGCCATCTTGTAGGTAGGGACATGATCCCATTGCTATAGAAATTTTGGGACTTCTGGTCAAAATACCGCGACAAGTGGTTTTGGCAGTCCTCTCGTGATGTTAACCTGACACTGCCTAAAGAATTCTGAAGAGACCGAAACAGGTGGAAATCTGAAGGTGCAAGGTCAGGACTATACGGCGGATGCATTAACACCTCCCAGCCAAACTCTCTTAATTTTTGCTGAGTGGCTAAAGATGTGTGAGGTCTAGCGTTATCATGATGAAAAACCACACCCCTTCTGTTGATTAATTCCGGCCGCTTTCTCTCAACTTCTTGCTTTAATATCATCAGTTGTTCGCAGTAGAGTTCAGAATCGATGGTCCTGCCTGGTGGTAACAGCTCATAATGAATAATGCCCTTCCAATCCCACCACACACACAGCATCACCTTGTTGCGAGTTAACCCGGGTTTCGCCACAGTCTGTGAAGCCTGACCGGCCTTTGACCACGACCTTTTTCGCACGTTCTTGTCATACGTGATCCACTTTTCATCACCAGTTATCAGCTTCTTCAAAAATGGTTCGGTTTCATTACGTCGTAATAAAGAATCACAAATGAGTACACGGTTCATTAGGTTTCTTTCAGTGAGCTCGTGAGGTACTCAAATGTCGAGCTTTTTTGTGTACCCAGTTTTTTTCAAATGCGCCAAAACTGTTTTGTGGTCAATTTCCAGTTCTTCAGCTACGTCGTAACTACTGATATGCCGATCTTGCTCCACTTTTTCAAAAATGGCATCCATTTTATCCGTAATAGGGCGACCAGAGCGACGTGCATCTTTGACATCAAAATTTCCGGATTGAAAACGCTTAAACCAAATTTGTGCTACTCTCACAGACACTACACTAGGTCCATAAACATCGCAAAATTTTTTCGCGGCTTGCGTTGCATTTTTACCTTTTTTGTAGTAAAATTTTAAAATGTATCGAATTTCTTCATTAGATTCACTCATCTTGACGGTACGAAAAACAAATGAAAATCAGACATTTTCCTAATTTGAATTTGGAATTATGTTCTTTAAAATGTAAACTTTCAATGATACCAAAACCAGCCAGATACAAATAGTATAGCCAAAGAGATTTTATTACAAGTTCATACATACTATAATGCGAAAAGACTTTTTCCCCAACCTAATATGTATTATTTGTCTTCCACAGATTGGTCCTAACGTATCGATTGGTGCAGGAGTGACGATCAAGGCTGGAGTCAGAATCAAAGAGTCCATCGTTCTCAACAACGCAACGGTCCATGAACATGCACTAGTTATGTATTCTGTTGGTAAGTTTTTGTGCAGGCTGCCCTGATTTTTCAAAAATCCAATGATGCAGTTTTAGTTTTCATCAAAATCGAGCTCGAGACTCCTTTGAGTACTTTTTGCTATTCTTCATAGTTTCGGATTTGGCTATCCACGCCCACTTGTATATAGCCTTGACAAACCTCTCTAAAAGCTGTCGTTAGGAAGCTGGATTGTTGCTTCGTCAAAGGTTTGATGTAGAAAGAAATCTCCTAAAAGCATTGTTTTTTTCCAAAAAAATGTCGTCCCTAGAGTCCTGACTATTCATCTAGACTCCCCGACTGATCCCAATATACTAAAATAAATAAAGTTATCTAGCTTTTACTTGCAGCTTCGCTCCCGTCGTCTATCCCACAGGAACCGTGCATCGTCTTATAAGGCCTAAGTATATCATTCTTCGGCCCATAAACGATGTCTAAAAAAATCACGTCGATCTGTTCCACCGTTGCTGCGTGAAAGCACCAACAAACACACTTTCGCATGTTATAATGGAATAGGTTGCGGACGTGATTCGGCAGGGGATTGAGTATTTTATTCCATTCTCCGACATCCCGCTCAGTCACAAATCCCGGTCTTGGTTTAATGCAGAATGCGCCCACGCTGAGGCCCGAAAAGAGTCTGCCTACCAAGCCTGGGTCAAGGCCCGTGACCTCAAAGTTAGAGCGCGTAGGGTTCGCGCGAAGTTGACGGCTGCTCCTCTGACCTTATGGCTATTGATGCCGAAGATCCTCAGGGGTCTGTTCTGTCTCCAACTCTGTTCTTGCTGCACATCAATAACCTACTTCAGCCTGGTGTTGTTGGGTACGCAGATGACAGTACAGTTTCATAGAGATACTTGTCCAGCGCAAAAACCAGCGGGGCCAAAATTCGTTCCTTGAGACAGGCCATGGTAGAGCGCACAGATTTGACCTTAAGCTTTGTTTCCCAGTGGGGTGATGATAATCTGGTCTCTTAACGCCACGAAAACACAGGCGTGTCTCTTTACCGCTAAAAAGAGTCGTTTCATCCTAACCACTACTTTTCGGGATGCAAGTGTTCCTGTAACTGTTCTCAACTTCGGCGCCACCTTCGAGTAGAAAGCCCAAACTGCGACCAAAAAACTGGGTTTCCTTAATAGGGTGAAGCGATACTTTACGCCTGGACAGCTTTTAACCCCTCAGCGCAAGTCTGATCCTGCATGGAGTATTGCTGCCACCTTTGGGATGGCTCAGCTAAATACCAACTGGCCGCGCTTGACTCGGTGGAACGCAGAGCTAAGAGGCTCATTGGTGACGTAAACCTGGTGGATGCCAAGCTTCACAGCTTGGCTCATCGCCGCAAGGTTGCCTGCTTGTCGGTCTTCTACAGATTGTAATTCGGTGAGTGTGCTCAAGAACTCCACGACCTCATTCCACCGCCCCCTTATACAATCGTACATCTAGACGCTCTGCAAGTTACCATCCCTACCTCGTTGCTATTCCACAAATTAGCACTAAGCGTTTCGGAACTCACTACCTGCGTCAGTGTTTGCGAGCACATACAACCCTAATCTCTTCAAAGTGACAGGCTTCTTTTGGGTAAGCTCGACATTTGGCTAAGTAAAGTCGACGACGATGGAGTGCATCGTCGTCGACTTTGTCTCTGTCGCCTCTGACCTAGACTAGAGTCAAGAGCAAACCCATCTCAGAAAAAAAGAAAACCGACTGCTAGTTCCAGAGATAAACACGTTCAAACACACAAATAAAAAAAAACTATTTAGCTTTATTATTAGTATATAATGATATACATAGATAAGTAGGATACGTATTTTACAACATCTTGAAAAGGGCTATCACGAAAATTGGCCTAAAATATTAAATACACTCATTAAAAAAAAATCTTTTGTGTAGTGGGTCAAGAAGCATCAGTAGGAGAATGGTCCAGGGTCGAGGGCACTCCTTCAGACCCGGACCCAAACAAGCCGTTTGCGAAGATGGACAACACGCCGCTGTTCAACACTGATGGGAGACTCAACCCGTCTATCACTATATTGGGTAACATATTTATTATTTATTTATTTCGACCAACCAACCAACCAAGATTACGTCAACCTTTATCCCATTTCCCTATAAAAAAGCCACTTCTTCAAAGGAGATGTTCCAAAATGGGCCAGGTCTGTGTACACTACCTAAAAAAAAAACGAGAAAAATCCGTAGAATTCGGGAAAAAGCAGATAATTCATTTAAATATATACTGTTGTGGTAGGGAATTCATATTTATCAATTATTTTTATCTACTTTCAACATGGCGTCTCACCGATTTAGTTACTCTGTGCATAAAAACAATCACAGTAAACCATAGATCAACCACTGATCATAAAGAGGACTGTCAGCTGTCACAACAGTGTCACTTCAGTCCTCTTCTTAAGTATTAAAGAAACTCTAAAATGTCACACATCTATATTTATAAGACATTATGGATTCGTCTCTTATACATAATTTTGTTATCAGGTGCAGGTGTAGTGGTTCCAGCCGAGACAATCCTCCTCAACTCAATAGTGTTGCCACACAAACATCTTACAAGGAGTTTCAAACACGAGATTATTTTATAGTCCTTTAAATGGCAACATTTATCGGTATGTAATAGAAAGTTATAACACAAATATAAAAGAGTTTTTATGTAATAATCTGTGTATGGACACAGACTACAAACTATTTGAGACCTAAGATTTGTTTATACATTTATAATTTTATAGCTGATTAAATAGTGTTTTATTAGTTTTTAAGAAAATAAATTGAATTGTAAGGATTTTTACAAATATTTATGCAATATGCCTATTTATACGAAACCCATTGGGTAGATAAAATACATTAGCTTACATTAGCAAAATATTAAATTAGCTAGCGAAACTGCTTGTTGTAGTGTTGTTACTTGAAGTATAAGTTGAGAAAATCTGTGTTATTGTGTAAAGTTTAGATATTCATACAATTTTATACTTTACACTGTAAAGTATAAAATTGTATGAATATCGACACAGTCAGTTCTACACACGTCGATATTTATACAATTTTATACTTTAGGCTATGGTAATACGGTCCTATTTTCAATGACGCCAGTAAATTGCGCGAGGATATTTCCGTTCTTTGTGAACTGACCCTATGAAATAGCTATAACACGGCAAATTGACGTCAAGGATGTCAATTTTTATATTTATAATAATTGATTGACGTGTTTGTACAAACCGACTTACAGTTATATATATATATATATATATATATATATATAAAATGGGGAAGAAAACTTCAAATTAGTTCCGCGTAGAAGGGCTAAGCGTTTGTTACTTTCATTTAGCTGCCAATGGAATCCCGTGCTGAAAACTGCTGCGAGATGGCGCTAAGTGTTTGTTACATTCATTCAACAGTCAATAGAGAATCACTTGCTGAAAACTTTGGCGCGAGATGGCGCTTGTTTGTTACTTTCATTCAGCTGTCAATGGAGATCCTAGTTTTAAAAAAAAAGCAATTTGGTTATATAATCGAGTGCGATGCGCCCGCGTCAGGGGTGCCTCATTCAACAGATTAGTGCGGCCACGAGGTACAGCCAGCAGCTGAGGCCGCCGTCGCCGCCACACATATCTGTCGGGCACACTCAAACACACCAACTCTAATATGTTGGCGTTATGTATCTTGCCTCTAATTAATTGAAATAAATAGGAGACAAGTGCGAACTCACGCCTAACTCTCAGCTCGTTGTATCCAACCATGCCTAATATAAACAAGGTTGGATACATAAGCGGGTAAAAAGGATATACTGCGATATGCTGCGAGATAGCTTTAAGTGTTTTGTCTTGTCGCCAATTGGTCGCTCTTCATTCAAGATCACGTTGGCAAGTGACAAACACCGGCGAAGCATCCAGCAAACAACCCCATTACTTTAAAAAATAATTTCCGTGTTATATTGTTAGCTTGTTTACTACGCACTAAGCGTTTCCAAATGTCTTTTATAATGCGCACAGAAAAAGAGTGGAACTCACTACCTGCGTCTGTGTTTCCGAGTGCATACAACTCTAATCTCTTCAAAGTGAGAGTGAACAGGCTTCTTCTGGGTAAGCTCACTCCATCGTCGACTTTGTCTCTGTCGCCTCTAACCTAGACTAGAGTCAAGAGCAAACCCATCTCAAAAAAAAAAAGAAAAATGACGCGCTCTACTACTTAAATTAGTATACGTACACTATGGTAAATTTGGAAGTGGGGCGGGTCATTTCAGCTTAGATGAGCTCTACACGATTATCAAATGACATCAACATTCTAACTGTCTCGGTGTTTAGAGGCCGCAAGCGCTACTGCTGAGCATGAGGTCTTTGCTTCGATGCCCAGGTCGGAACCACCCAGAGTCTGGATTTCTGTCTTGTTTATAGAGCGAAAATAATACCTGTAGCTGGTAACCTTGCAAGTACCTAGCTGGCATGCCGTGTGCCATAAAACCTCACATTGGTCAATGTCACAATGGCTTGCCAGCTACTTCCATAGTTTTGTACAAGCTACAGGTATTTTTGCCCGGGCAGTATTTAAACGCAAATCAAAATATTACTTTTTGTATCCAAAAATAATCCGATTTCCAATCAAAATTACTGATTGCACAGCAAAATACTCAACTCAAAATATAACTAAATAAGAAACAATTTATATTCGTGGCGCACCGCAATATAGCTTTTTTATTAATGCGCTAATAATGACTAGCGCACATTAAACCTTATTACCTTACCTTTTATCATTCTTGAGAAAACAAATTATTTTAACTTACCCTTCGTGCCCTTTGCTCGCTCTTGCATCCTAGAACGGAGCTCCTATTTATGTGTAAAGGGTTTAAAGTAACCTAACCAAACCTAACCTCGGAGTTAATATTAGTCACCATGTCATTTTGCTATGAGTCTGAGTATTATGTATGTACGCTCTGGTTAATTTGCTGTGCAGTCAGTATTTTTTTGATGTAAAAAAGTATATAAATGATGGAAATAAATTGATAGGTCATTGTTTATTTGATGTGCAATTAATAATATCCCTTTTTGCCCATAGTTACAGGCATGTACAGTCAGCGGTCGTTGGACCCTTTTCAAAAGTTTTTCGAATGCACGTTGAAATCTTAGCTTGCAACGCCTTTTTTTTTGTTTGACCAATGAATGAAGGTAGAACTTTTTTTTTTAAACTTCATTGTTTTTGTTTGACCAATGAACGAAGAATGTCGCCTAAGAAGGATGACCCTAAAATGAACAATGTCCCTTTTTTTAACTAATGTATCAATCTGTCGTTGACCCACGTATTTTATTGACGTTATTGCGAAGCGCTATTGGTGGACGAAAACAATGCAGGCGGGGATAGCCACTGGCCCGTGCATACGGAAAGCGCCTTTATGGGGGTGATGCACAAAAATCGTTGATAGTACATGGTAATATGGGACTTGAAAAAAAAACTGGTGATAATGTTGGTGTACTATAGGTCCTCCCCATTACCCTCCGGGGATAACAGGTGCGTCATTTTGTTACAGTACCACAATGTTCAAAGGTTCAATCGTTTATCTTCGGAAAAACCGAAATATAGCGAATAAAATGTGACTATCGACCAATAGAAATTGATTAATATTTCCACCTAAATTATTGTAGATTGACGCACTAATTCCGTCACTCCATTATTGGACCTGTCTAGATATGGGCGGGTAGGTAAAAATGGGAAAGAAAGGGATGAAATGGAAAGTAAGTGCAAACCGTGTTCTCGGTATTTTATTTGCATGTTGTAATTTAAAAGTTGCCATGTTAAATGTGATTAATAGTTCTGATTTAGTAAAATAAAATATGTACCTACATGTTATAATTACTTAATTATATTTTTGATAAAACTGTTATTTATTGTGAGATCGTCCAGCATTTTTGTGTAAATGACACCCTGCAACAGACGTGAAAATTATAATGTAATTTGGTTCATTTATTTTTACCCGGTATAAATTAAAATAGGGCAGGTAAAAATGGGTATTTAATTTACCCAAAGTTCGAGTTTTTACCGGGTAGAGACCTGTCATATTAATTCGGCAAAGTTCGGTTTTCCGAAAATAAATGTAAAAAAAAGATGAAATCTTTGAATGTTGTCGTACTGTACGTTATTTTACATCTAATGACATAACAAAAATAATTATTTGGATTATAATCCAAATTCCACTGGTTAATACACAAAGTTTTGATGACCTTTAAATTAACAATTGATAAAAATAACAAATTTATATCCTTAAATAAAACCATTCATAAACTAAAAATTCCACTTATTTATCAAAAATCCTTTATTAAAATACATAAAAACATCACATTGTTATTAAGCTTTTACTATGTAAACCTTCCTATTAAAATTACATATTCTCGCTTTTCGTTGACATTGACGTACTCGCGTTCACTTTCGAACATTTTAATTTTAGCTTAGCAATGCTCGTACCAAGTGCACCAACTTTTGTTTTTAGCTATCTTTTGCAGATAAAACCTTCGTTTCCGATATTTCCTTCTTCCGGTCGCCTTCCTTAGGAGACTGCGACAAAAAATATTACAATCAATTATTTTATCTTTATATTGGATAGGCTCGCGTGTCGCGTTTGACCACTATCTCTATTGGGCCCTACGTAATATTACTGAAAAGACATGTCAGCTTGTCAGTAATGATATATTTTTCGGAAAAATACAAAATTATCACATTTCCTCGACATGTTATTAACGCTTTCGCGGGCACTTGACGTCTATAGACGAAATAACAATAAAACTTCTATTGTGTCTCGTTTATTGTCCGCGAACCGATTTAAGCTACGGTTTCCTAGAAGAGCGGTGGCCGTATTTAACGCCGCAGTGACGGCTGTCATGAATGGTGACAGTGGCAAAGATTTAAATCGTTAGATTCGCCCTATCGCGTCAAAAGGTAGTCGCATTTCTGCTTCGTTTTAACACTTCTGACACGAAATGACGCGGTGACTTCCCTTGATTATGATGGAAACTCTGTTTAATAATGTGTGAGCTCACTCTTCTCAGTATGGAAACTTTTTCTTGTGATTAAGTTCGGTGAGGGCAAATCTAACAATTTAAATCTTTGGGTGGCGGCGTATGACTTGATGTCAAATGCTGGTGAAAATTACAGACTTTCATTCATGACGGCCGCTACAGCCTCTTTACTAGGAAACCAAATCTTGCAAAAAATTAATAAAATAAACTTTTTTTATTAGAATTTTCGTATTGTCCCTCTGTCGCCTGTTGGTTTTATTAAACAGGCTCTGATGGTAAGTGATGATGTAGTCGAAGATGGAGCAGGTTTTCCTAAAATTAATCTATTCACTCGTGACTTGAAGACGCCCAGTTCCACTCCTTAGCGGCTAACTTGATGTAGGATTAGCATGCGTAGATAAGTAGATATAATTTAATTTGTCAAGTCGGGATATTAATTGTTCATCATATTGACTACCAACTTAAATTTTCCATAAATAGCTGCCATTCTTTGACAGTTGTATGAACAGGCACGGCAAGTGCGTGTCGGACTACGCACAATGAAGGGTTCCGTAGTTGGGATAAATTTATCCCAAGAACAAACTTAACATTGTAGTTGAAAAACATGTTTTCCCATACATCGATATACGTCACGGTCAATTCTCAAACTGCAAAATTAAGTTTGTAATAATATTTTTTTTTTTATGTGATAAAACTACAAATTAACAACTCTCGGACTTTTTCCTTCACTTGTGCTATGAGACCTTGCCAAATTTCATGCTTCTAGGTCAACGAGAAGTACCCTAGGTTTTAATTCCCTTGTGAAAACGCAAATTATGTGACTTTATGTCGGTCATGTCTTTTGATCACGTTGACTTACACGTTGCTGAAAGAGACCATAGATCCGAGTATTTGATATTAATTTCAACTAGATACCTCTACGCGTTCCTGAGAAAAAGAGTCTTGACAGACAGACAGACAACAAAGTGATCCTATAAGGGTTCCTTTTTCCTTTTGACGTACGGAACCCTAAAAAGTCGAAAGTGTCAATATGATGAAAAAATAATGTCCTTGACTGTCATAATGACTGTAATAAGTCATAACACTGTTATTGTACACAAATCTGTATGAAAGTGGCCTCGCATATATGTAAGTTAGCATAAGGCTGGACCACGTAACGTATATTCTAAACTAAACCAAAGCTTCCAATAAAATATACAATAGAAATAAGAAACTATTGTATAATTAGTTCATTCACTTTTGCGTGGAACGCTAATCTTAAAAGGCGCAGACTCACTGCGGCGCATGCTGTGCACGGGTACGCGGCGCATGCTGTGCACGGGTACGCGGCGCATTTTAGTTGTGTGGATTCATTTGTTTGACAATGTGGGTCTACGTTTCCATTGCAGTACGCAACTACACACCCACAACTATGTAGAAATATAGCGTGGCCCACCGCAGCGCTCTGTGCTGCGTTACAGTTGTAAATATTCGTGTAGTGTGTACCGCATGCACAGCGTGCATTGCGTTGACAGCGTTGAGCTATGTGAGCGCCATATTCGAGCAAGCCACGCATGTACAAATAACGTCAGTTGATGCGTAGCGTGTCCGTGGTTTGCAGTGGACACAATCACATACATTTTCTTGCAAAGCGAAGCTTAACAAAATCAAAAGTCATTTATTCAAACTAGGCTGAGAATCAGCACTTTTTGAACGTCAAAATTACATAAGACAGTCCCCCAAAACGCCCGCCCTTCACCGCTTCCTAGTGCTTTAGCTGGGGAGAAGAAGTGGCGCAACAAACTCCCCAGCAGCACAGCTGTCTGTTCAGTAAAAAAAAAATGAATGTATACAACACTGCGCATAATAATTTAGGTACATTACGCAACACAAAACATTAAATTAAATTATTTGCTATACGTAAGCTAGCACACACCAATATACCAAAAAAAAAAACAAAAATAATAATCGAAAACTATATCTACTCAAGCAGAAATAAAAATACAAAACTAAAAACTTAAGCAGAACTTTATACCTAAATAAAGGCCTCCAGTAATAAAGGATGTGCCCACTTGGGCTACACACTAACACACGTGGCCGTGGGTGGCCTATCCGTGAGCCGCGGTGGGTCTGCGTCTTAATATTTGTGCATATTCTTCTCTCGCTTCGTTTCGGCACGAGATACAGGGTACTTGCATAAAGCATCAGGTTTTCGGTACAGGTCTCTGCAGGTTGATCTACGGAAAGAAACGTTTACAGTGTTTTACATTAGGTACGACAATGTTCAACGGTTCCATCGTTTATCTTCGGAAAAACAAAATATAGCGAATGAAATGTGACTATCGACCAATAGAAATTAATTTATATTCCCACTAAAATTAGATTGACGGACTAATTTCGTCACTGCCCTATTGGACCAGTCACATTTGCTTCGGCAAAGTTCGGTTTTTTCAAAGATACACCATGTAACCCTTGAACGTTGTCGTACCACAGATTAATACAGATGGGACACTCCGCAGTTTAGGTATGAAGCTATAAGTACGCGGCAGGCCCTTGTCGCCGGGCCAATTCAGTGCGGAGTGCCGCGCACCGGCCGGCTCGCACGGTCAGTTCGATACTCTCTCACACGCCGCATCGTAAAAAAAGACAACCCTAACGAGTCAGAAGGTATATGAGTTACGCGACAGAAAGAGAGGCAACTTGTAGGTGAATATAACTGAAGGTAATAAGCGTTGTGCGACCTAAATTGCACTTTATTGTGTCGTAGCAAGAGTCGCTTTTTATTTAAATGATTTTGCGGAGTGTCTCATCTGTATTAATCTGTGCTCAAACCAAAGAGTATAACGCCCAAACAGATGGGAATCTGTATTAATCTGTGGTCGTACTGTAGTTTCTTTAATTACCGTGTGAGCGTGCGATACGGGACTATTTTACCCGCATTGATCGATACTGACTTGCCTGTACGGGGAATCCGTGTTTTATACAAACACCCATTGACACGAGATAACTTTGTACCCTGGTGAGAAACTGAGCCGGTCATCCAGATTCCATGTATAATATTATTATTGACAAGCTCCCGCAGGCGTCAGCGCCGTGTGCATCAATGTGGGAATTTACAAGTTGACTTAAAACAAGAAGTTTAGGTAAAAAGCTGCAATAAGGTTCCTGCCGATTTGCTCGATTTGTGACGATAATCCGTGTGATCAAACAAAATCGAAACAAAGTCGCGATCGACATCGTATTTTTTGTCAATCGCTACTGGGGATCGTATTTATCGATCGATAAATCAATATTTATATTATAAATCGATATTTAAAGTGTGGTTAAAAGGTGACAGTAACGATCGATAAAATCAAGCAAATCTGTAGGCCTCTAATTATAGATATGCCTTTTTAAAAACTAACCTGTATTTTTTTACCTACTAGCTATTTTTTCAAAGACAACGCAACTGAAGCACATAATATAAATAGTAATATATATATTTTTAATAAAATATTTGTATTTTCATAGGTTACTGTTACGTAAATAAAATGTACATAGTTTTAAGTTAACGGTGCTGTAAATAAAAGGAATGAGCACATTTTTGAGTAATTTTTCTTACCTACAAGCTTCAACTACATTTCGCACCTTGAAAACAAAAGTGGCGTTATACAAAAATGATTTTTTTTCAGTATGTCCATTTAAAGCTTTTTTGACGCAGGATTTTGGTCAATATCTTAGCAAATAACTGAAATAAAAGACTGCAATTTGACTATCTTGCTTTAAGTTATAATAATATAATAATAATATCCCGCGACATTCATCACACACGGTCATCTGATCCCAAACTAAGCAGAGCTTGTACTATGGAAATTATTGTATGTATATATATACAGGGCTATTTTTAAATCATTAACTAAACTTTAACAGGGTGTTCTACCCATGAATATGAACAACTTTCACTATGGGACCATCTCTGAAATCACAAAAAAAAAATCAGCTGTTTCATACAAAAGTTCAATACCTACTCTACCAAAAAGTATGAAACAGCAGATTTTTTTTTGTGATTTCAGAGTTGGTCCCATAGTGAAAGTTGTTCATATTCATGGGTAGAACACCCTGTGAAAGTTTAGTTAATGATTTAAAAATAGCCCTGTATATATATTCTATGTATGTATATATACTGAAAATATACCAGTAAATTATGGAGTTGTTTAGAAAACATAGTTTTGATAATGCCACTTTTGTTATCAAGGTGCGATTTAACTTCTATGTTTATTCGCCACGATTGGAGTTCTGAAGTGCTATTTTTTTTTCTTTTTTCTTGGCAATTGAGCTGGTGTCGACTATTCTGTCAGCGTCACGTTGGGTAGTAATATGTTATAACAATCTCATTGTGAAAACTTAGTTGAAGTGAGCTGTCAATCCCTAGATTCCCTAGCGACAGCCGATCTATTCTGCAAAAATATCACCGTGAAAACGTTGGTGAAGTGAGCTGTCAATACTGCCGCCTCGTAATGAAAAAGGACGTATCTACAGAAGTATTGAAATGGAGAATAAAAATATTTTGTCCCGTTTAAAATACAAGATACAAAGGCAGATGCGTCTTTTAATAGTAAGAATTATTAGGTTTTCGTTAAGTTTACGCAAATATAAAAAGACTGGTAGATGCGTCTTTTTTTGCTGATTCCGAATATGTAACTATTTCCAAAAAAATGTCAGATACGTCTTTTTTCCTTATGACAACAGAATAGCATAGATTATACACTATATTATATTGGTCAATAGTGTCAATCACTAATAGCATCATCATCAGCATAAGGTGAAATGACAGCTCACTTCAAGATCACTTCACCTAAGTTTTCACAATGATATTTTTTCAGAATAGCCAGGCAGGTGTTATAGGATGACAGTTCACTGCAAGCTCACTTCACCTTTTTTTTTCACGCCAATTTTTCGCGGTGAGGTGTTTACAGAATAGACCGGTGGTCGCAGATAGGTAATACTTGAATGCAGCCTGGCAGCCAAGGTAGGCATCATTGCCGTCAGCACCTTTTTTAGGGTTCCGTATCTCAAAAGGAAAAAACGGAACCCCTATAGAATCACTCGTGTTCTGTCTGTCCGTCTGTCTCTGTCACTACCAATTTGCTCCGAATCTACGTTTTCTGTGACCCAAACACGGACGTGTAACGTAAATAAATAAATTTTGAACAAGGGGATCAATTTAGGGGGCAAATAAGAAACTTAAAAAAAGAGTTTTGCAAACTGTACCGTGTAACATATCAAATGAAAGGGCTTACTGTGAAGGTTTCAAATATACAGGGTGATTGTTAAAACATGCGACAAAATTTAAGGGGGTGTTCTACCCATCAATATGAACAACTTTTACTATGGGACCAACTAAGAATTCGCAAAAAAAAATTACCTTCCCATGTAAAAGCACATACCCGATTGGACCATTTTGTATAAAAAGGTCGAAATTTTTTTGCGAATTCCGAGTTGGTCCCATAGTAAAAGTTGTTCATATTGATGGGTAGAACACCCCCTTAAATTTTGTCGCATGTTTTAAAAATCACCCTGTATATATTTATAATTTTAAAATACGTTATTTTAAAGTTATTTAAGAAAATTGACCATTCCCGCTTATTTCCGAAACTACTGAGCCTAAAATTTTGAAAAAAAAAAATACAGAAATTAGTTACAGAAAAACGTACAAGAAGTCTTTGGTCTTAAAACAACATGGTAAATCTGTCAGTATTGTGCGTCCAACCAAACTTACATTTGCAGTTGGAATGTATGGGAGAACATGTTTTTCAACTACAATGTTAAGTTTGTTCATGGAATAAATTCATCCAACTACGGAACTCTTCATTGTGCGTGGTCCGACACGAACTTGGTTTTTTTGTTTAGCAGGTACCAACAAGTTCCTGCTGCATAATAATAATTACCGGTATGTGACGATCGTGCAGAAATGAGGTCATGAAACCTTATAATTGGACGGTCTCGATGCGCCAAAAGATTTGGTCACGGCGCACGTGAGATTACTTCGGAAAAGCCACGATTTTCTCATGACGTGGTATCTGCTAATTTCATTCACAGTCTCGAAAAATAATCAGGTAAGAGTACCTAACATAACATAACTTAACGCCTGTAATCCCTGAAGGGATAGGCAGTGGTGTAGGTACTTACAGTACACCCACATTTCGCCAGTTATGTTTAAAGTGGGTTGCTGAACAAAAACTAAGCTAAGTTAGTTTAGCTTAGCTCACATAGCTAGCGTAGTTTATCATTCTTGTGGGAGACCGTAAACTATGCAAACTAAACTGTGTAAACTAACTGAATTGTGTACGTTGTGTATATACCGATCCTGAGCTACGCGAGCTATGCTAAGCACCCCCCGCCCGTCAGCTATGTGAGCTAAGCTAAACCAACTTAGCTTAGTTTTTGGTCTGCAACCCGCTTTAGTCCCATGTAATAGGGGGTAAGCCTATTGCGAACAACCGGGCACAAATGCAGACTCCGAGCTGCTACAGTAAAAGTCCTAATGGAAAATCCCAATAATAGGTACTTTGCCCGACCTAGGAATCGAACTCGGGACCTCATGCTCAGCAGTAGTACTTGCGACCACTAGAGCAACGAGGCAGGTAAGAAAGTATTTTAATTGAATTATAATTAATATCTATAGCCAATCGGTTTCGTAGAAAAACATTAATTTGCGCACTTCGATTGTCGTATCTCGGTGGAGAAAAGTTTACGGTAAAGTTTTAATTTTGCATTTCAATTGTACACATTTTAATTGATTAGTGTTAAAAATATAATATACTTAGTTAGGCTAAAACTATTAAAAAACTAAAATATGGCGTCGAAAAATTCATCCGCATCGCTGTCGTGTCATGTGTTTTTTTTTTTCCTTAAGTATAGGTAACTGGATTTTTTAATTTATTTTTATTTGAGATGGGTTCGCTCTTGATTCTAATCTAGGTCGGAGGTGACAGAGACAAAGACGAGGATGGAGTGAGCTTACCCAGAAGAAGCCTGTTCACTCTCACTTTGAAGAGATTAGGGTTGTATGCGTTCGGAAACAGATAAGTAGAAAGATTAGCTTCGAAACAGTTTTTGAGAAAATTGTCCATTTTCTTGCTAACGGTTGTTTTTTCGTAATCATTGAATGCAGATCAAAATTTCACAAAAAATTAAAGACCGTCTTCTAAGAGCGTTTTTCTGTAGCTATACCTAACTGTTAAGATAGCTATCCTTACTGCCCCGTCTCAAAAATCCACTCCGTCTGTTTGTCAACCACGTAGGAAGACACTACGTTGTGGTACCCACCTAATTAGTCCGCATGAGATATAATATATTTTTTTGATGTAGGTAACTTTTGACCTTGTCTGGCCTAGCGTAGTACGTTAAATTCACCGTGAAGTGAGCTTCAAGTGAGCTGTCAATGAACCCAAGAAGTCACATTAGATCCTGTACTGCTTGCAGAATATTTTGTAATAGAAACATGGATAACCCTGATACAGTCTCGAAGTAGAATACCTGAGCAGACAGGCACACTGTTCACTTTGTTGTCTAGCTAATATTTTTATCATAGCCTGAACTATTTCAATATAGTTTGCGCAGATAAAAAAGGGAATAATAGATTGAAGAACAATAATAATTCATATTATACATTTTAAACTTCATTTCATTGACAGCTCACTTCACCTAAGATACACAGCCAATATGTTTTTACAGAATATATCGGCTGGTCCAGGCACCTGTCAAAAGTGTCAAAACGTCTATATCTTCTTTAGTTGTGACTGAATGATGAACGAATGAATGAAACGAATGATGAACGTAAGTAATCATATACTTTATATTGTTTGTCGAAATGGAAGACCTCTTGTCAAAGTGGCCCCAGCTGGTGGCGAGAATTTTCTTGAAAACCCTCATTGAGTCTGCGTAAGATAATTTGATGTTAAGTCAATAAATTCTATCAAAAACTACACGTTCAAAATTATAAAAGAAATACGTCCTAAGCTTATTTAGTCAGAATTACTAAATTCTGACACAAAAGATCGAAAAATCAAGGACGATAAAGATTCCCATGCATCTTATTAGCGTCTTTGTATAGAATTAAATTAATTATTTAAACACATAAATAAAACTGGAATAATAATCGGTGGGGCAAGGCTGACGATTTAACATTACGTAGTGAACGTGACGCATCTGCAAAGTTTTATCTAGGTAGAACAAAAACAACATCACGCCTTTAATCCCTGAAGGGTAAAGCAGAGGTGCACCTATCGTACACCCTTCTTTCGCCAGTTATGTTAAGTGCCATGTAATAGGGGCGGATTTCCAGAGGGCTATGGAACGGAGTATTCTGGGTATCAAATTAACAGACCGAGTTACGAATACGACCATCCGTTCTATCACAAAGATAACTGATGTCACTTGGAAAGCTGCCACGCTAAAGTAGAATTGGGCTGGACACATCTGCCGCATGTCAGACGACCAATGGGTCAAACATACGACCATGGGTCCCTCTTAATGGCACGCGACATCGCGGCAGGCCCAGACGGAGATGGCGGGATGAGTTGGACTCCTTCAACAAGAACTGGTCCTTAGTAGCTTTAGACAGAGAGAAGTGGAAAGAGAGTAGGGCGGCCTTTGTGCCTGCAGTGGGACATCACAGGCTTTTAATAATAATAGGGGCGGAGTGAGTCTTCCAAACTCCAGGCTGCTACTGAGAAATTCCTGATGGAAAAAGTCCAATAACTTGGCCGACCCGGAAATCGAACCCGGCACCTCATGCTCAACAGTAGCGCTTGCCTAGACCTATATTATCTGAGCCTAGACCAACAAAGCAGTTAAATAGAACAAAAAACTACCGAATAATCACGTGTTTTTTAGGGTTCCGTAGTCAACAGGGAACCCTTATAGTTTTTTTTCTCGGAATGTTTTTAAATTATCAAAGAACGTCGCCCATTCAATATTATAGGGTGACTGGTAATTAGAGACCGATACATTGTACATGAGTAGTGTTTAAGTATCGGTCACTAATTTTGTTTACTACTTTATTTATGTTCACTAAGTTATGCGAACATGAATGTATGTTATCAAGAGATAACAAACAACTTTTACTATGGGACCAAACCGGTAGTCGCGAAAACGAATCAGCTGTCCCATACATTCGTTATGTTCGCATAACTCGTCAAAATGTAGGGAGTAGCTGATTTTTTTTTTCGGGATTTCAGGTGTGGTCCCATAATAAAAGTAGTTTGTTATCATGAGTACAATCATGTGTTTAAGTATCGGTCACTAATTACCAGTCACCCTATATATAAACACGAAAAAATAAATAAATAAACGATTTTAATATTTTTATTAAATAAAGAAATTATGCAAGTATGCTAAGCAGCTTTTCAGTTTCATTGTAGATTAGGAATAGGTCTAAGACAGGCAAACCTAGTCACATTTTTTGCACTCTCTTTTGTCATGGTGATTTGCAACTGTTTATTTGCAATGTTAACTAAAACTAAACTAGTCTTGGGCCCAGGAACTTCTTGAATTTTTGAGCAAAAGGTGTGTGGTGTCAGATTTTAATAGATCGAATTGTCTTCTCCTCGTAATTTCTTTTTCAGTCAGGGCGTTCAGCTTGACACAGGAGTGCTGTCTCATAATTAAGGCTTGTATGAAAAGTTTATGTACATTTAGTATCTATAACTCAGTGGTAGTAAAATACCTGGGCTTAAATTAAAGTAACTTACTTTTAATAAGGCTCTGAGCTCTTTCAGCAATTAAATTACCTATGCGTTTTAGGGGCACCGCCTCAACTAGCAATACAATAGGTTATATAGGGTGACTGGTAATTAATGACCGATACACATGATTGCACTCATGATAACGAAAATCTTTTACTATGGGACCAAACCTGAAATCGCGAAAAAAATTATCTGCTGCTCCCTACTTTTTTACGAGATATGCGAACATGAATGTATGGGACAGTTGATTTTTTTTTCTCGAATTCCGGTTTGGTCCCTTAAAAAAAGTTCGTTTGTTATCATGAGAACAATCATGTGTGTAAGTATCGGTCACTAATTACTTGTGAGCTCAACTGTCGTTTTATTGATAACAATTAAATTTCGAATGTTATCGCCGACTCCCGGTCGATCGACAGCTGAGGGTTAAATAATTTTCATAATATTTGCATTGACTGAGTTTCTTATTTGTTTAAATCCATATAAATTTGTCTTATTCTATTTGATAGTTTAATAAAATGATTTTTTTAAGTAAGATTTTTGACAATGAAGAGTCCTAAATATTTAATAGATATATTAATTGGCAGATAGGGAGGGACAAGAGCAATTAATAGATTCATTATGGCAGGCGTGAGAGTTTAAACGATGTGTTGAATGTAGCGGCGTAACCAAAATTATTTACGTTAAAAATGACGAAACTTACGTTTCACAAATAATTGTGTCAAAATCTAGTTTGAGACGTATAGTGTAAATAAACGATTGATTTGTTGTGAATGCGATCGCACGCAGGCGGCAGTTCGTTCGAAGCCACCATCGTGTTTGGCTGTATGCGTTTTTACCTGCCTGTGATTGACGGTGTGTTAAAAAAATGAATTTCTTGATAACGAGAATAACATGGGCGAATGGGACGCGGATGAATCAATATCTTTTTGCAATTATTAGTGAGTACCTTTTTATTATTTTATTTAGTGATATACCCCGTGATTTTTATGTTATTATGTTTTTTCATTTGTGTTTAATGCATCCAAATCTACAATATTAATAAATATTGTGCAGTGTGTGTTGATGACAATTAAAAAATTAAAAAAGAACAAAAATAACTGTAAAAGTATTTAAAACTTAACATAAAATTATATAATGTATTTTTAACTGATTTTTTTTTTAATAAAAAAAACCAGTGTAATTTATTAAAAACTACAAAAATATTTCTAATGCTAATGACGTCGACGTATTATATTTGATATTTTAACGGTGTCATAGTCATACCAAAATAAGGCAAAATTTAAATTAATTTGACATTTTAGTGAATTTACATTACGCATTTGTCTACTTTAAAAGAATACTAATTAGATGTTTTCGTAAAACAAAACAAAGTAAAGGACTTAAAGTAGAAACTAAACGTTAACGTTTTAAATTCCAAATGTGGGTAGCGAAAATTTTTGTCAAAATTTTGTGGAGCAAAAAGGTAAATAAAGGTCTTTAACCATACAGCCTTTATAACAGATTGATTATTATCGGAAATAAATCTTACCTACAATATTTAGGTAGGTATTTGTTTTCTAGTCAAAACAAAATAAGGGCCACTATGTATTTAAGGTGTAGATACCATGAAAATGATTACATTGATTATTTGTTAGGTTTAAGTAAACATAAAACAATGTTATTGTTTACCATTTAGGCTAGGTGGTAACTGTTTAAATAAATTATCAATAAACATATTTATTTAACTTTAAATAAAAAATAATCATTTATGATAAAAAAACACAACTAACGAAAAGCTACTAAAAACTAAAAAAAATCATTACTTTTTATTTCTATTCCTGTTAGATAAAGCGTATGCTGTCCTCTTTTAGCTATGCACTCCTGAAGCCTGGAATGCATGCTCTCGATCAATCAAATACCTCAAGTTTTCAGCTGGAATCTCTTACCAGGCAATTTTCAAAGCGTCAATCAGTTGCTGCTGGTTGCAGACCTCTAGCTCACTCTCTCTAACCCTTCGTTTCAATTGGTCCCTCATGTCCTCGATTGGATTCAAGTCGGGACTGTTTGCTGGCCACGGTAAAACTTGAATGTGAGTCTTCCAGCACAGACTGGGTCGCTTGAGCTGTGTTTGCACGGCCATTGTCCTGCATCAAGACGAACCCAGAAACCGTTGCTATGCAAATGGGATCACATGAGGCCTGTTGACTTCCTTAATGTAACGCTGAGCAGTTACGGAACCCTCTTTTAAAATAGCAAGCTCAGTTTTGCCCTGTAAGCTAATCTCACCCCCAAATCATTACGTAGAAACCACCGAAACGGTCAACTTCATGTTTGCAGGCTTCCGACAATCACACGCCGCGTCGTCTCCACACCACAATACGCCGATCGTCATTATTTTTTTTACTTCGCACTCGTCAGTGAAAAGCACCATGTCCTACTGATTTATGCGCTAGTCCAAGTATTGACGAGAGAAACTTAAACGATTGGCACGTGAGCCCTGGATTCGAACAAGTTATCGGTTTGAAGATTGTTGGTCTTCGTGCAATCTATTCTGGATAGTTTGGTCACTGACACGAGTACCCGATTTCAACCGTAGGCGATTTTATAACTGTGCGTTCTCGGCGGGCACTTACCCGGATGTACAGTCACGAACCGGGATTGTTGAGTCGCTAGCTTATCATCTTAACTTGGTTGTGTTACACGAATGCCGCCCGTGAAATTTGACATGTCGACCGTGAACTTCTGATACCTCCTAACTAGTATTTTTGCGCAAAACTTTTTTATAAGGCCAACTCCTATTTACGATTAAAATAAAAACAACACAATACTAACTGCATTTAATTATGATTTCATAAAAGACATAAATACTAACCAAACTACTATTTGGTTTACCAAAATTCTCCACGAAAAATTAATAAATTAGTTTTATGTTCCTCCTGTAAAATTTGTTGTAGATAGATAGAAGATCTCAGAAGTTCACGGACGATGTCACATTTCAATAACAAAAAACGGGCGGCATTCGTGTAACACAACCAAGTTAAGATGATACTCGTAAGCTAGTGGCTCAACAATCCCGGTTCGTGACTGTACCGATCCTCGTGAACAGTTGTAATACGAACTCTACCCGAACCTGATCCTCTTGCAAAACCAAGTTTCTTGGAAGCAATTCCAAGCATTTTGGATACATCTACGAGAAAAACCCAGTTGCAGACCCACTGACCGCTGCGAATTTTCTTCTTGGACCATTATAACGGCTCTGGTTGCAGTAATTGTGTCCATATGTCTTCTTATTTGTGGCATATTAACCCAAGAAGTTGTTTTAACAAGATAAAATTCAGATAATTTTCAGAATCCCAAGCCCTTAAGCCGCTAATCGCAACAAAACTTAAAGAAAAATCGATTACAAGAAAATTTTAAATTCGTTTTATTTTTTCATTACGGCCAGCATTTGATCTCAAGCATAACATCAAAGAGGTTAGATATCGAAGAGTTCGTAGGTAACATCAATATTTTGCTACTTAGCAATAGGGATGATAACTAAAAAATATTTTTTTGTCCGTCATGTAGATTATAAAAATATATTGAACACGTATTTTTTCTTTTTCTACGTAATCAAAAGATTACGGCGATACATTGAGTTAAAATGTGGCATGACGTCACGCCTTGATAGATTTCATACGTAGAAGTGACGTAGCTGGCCCCCACTCCCGAAATTTAATGCGTGTTATCTAAGTCATTTTTTATTAATATGATAAAGCAAAAAATACGTGCCTAATATTTTTTTATTATCTGACTGACGGACTAAATAGATTTTTTTTTTTTACCCAGGCATCATCCCTATTAGTTAATGTTCTTTAAATTAAACTGAAATGTAAAAATAACAAGGGCTACCTACTTGTTATTTTTTAATAGTATATAATATTTAAACACGAGACAAAGAATCTGCTAAGTACTCACCGGTTATTGTTTACATTTATTTTCACAAACACTCAAACGCAACCTCACACAGGAACTGTTGAAAAAAACAAATAAACAAACAATTCCCAATAACTTACTAGGTATTTAAAATTAAACGTTTTCAAGTTTGTAAAACAAATACTTGTTTATATAAACAATAAAATATTTATCGTAGAAAACGTCAACGATTCGAATGTCGGCGACATCCTGGATGGGGCAATTCAAATCGTGGATTACATTTATCATGCTAATCTGCATGGTAGTCCCCACATGATCTGACCAATACAATGTCTGGACTTTCAAAGATATTGTGACCTCAGAGTTTGTTTCAGTATTTCTTCTCAGAGAGTCAGACAGGAACACCGAACTCATCTAGTTTAAAAAGAAATCATCATCTCCCTAGCCTTTTCCTAACTAGGTTGGGGTCGGCTTCCAGTCTAACCAGATGCAGCTGAATACCAGTATTTTACATGGAGTGACTGCCTATCTGACCACTACAACCCAGTTACTGGGTAACACGATACCCCTTGCTAAGACTGGTTGTCAGACTTTCAGACTTATGACAACCTGTAACGACTGTCAAAGATCCACGAATGACAGCAGGGACCAACGGCTTACCGTGGTTTCCGAGGCATGGACGAGTCTTGGTATATAAAGATGGTCACTTATCTACAGACCAACCGCAATTAAATTATCTGCCAAGTAAGTTAATGAGGGTTCATCAACTTACTTGGCAGATAATTTCGTACTAATACTTTTCCATTTTTTGAATTTATTCGGTGAGTAAGTAGTGGCTATTCAGACATCGTGAACCCTTACTTTTATAAACAAGGTATTATTATTTTGTCATACGGAAATTAAGAGTCAATTAAAAATAACTAAAACAAACTATCAAGCAATTTATCTATTGGTGTTAGAAAAACATTTTTTTCCATGCAAAATATTACCAGCAAACATCGATATTTACTAGTTACCAGGAATTTATTTTTAGACCTGATTACTTTAAAATTTCTGCTAGGTATAGATGGCAATTTGATATTTGACAAAGCCCGCCATCGATTATCAAGTAATCCCAAACAATCTGAACCATTTGGTTTAAATTACTAAAAACTTTATTATTAAAAAAAAAAAAGCTTTTACGGACTAGACGAATCAAATGTGCCCAACCTCGTCTGCGTCGTTTTGGCCAACTTCCGGCTCCCTCATCAGATCAGCTCCATGTCATAATAATATTGCATTGTCATCCGATTTACATGCATGCATGTAACATTTCATATCCATCGCAAACCGGGAAGCGGGTCAAATTTAACTTGCAAGATTAGATTACTGACAGACACCCGGACAGGTGAAACTAAATAAAAGCTTGTAAATGAGTAAGTTTTTTTAAAAATTTCATAAGTTTTACATGCATGATAAATAAAGTAATATTTACTTTTCGCCAACTATACATTACTAGAAAAAGCCAAATTGGACAAACAATTTTATATGGAACACATAAGAGAGTTCGAAGGATTTGCACTCCCCGTATCGTCGGAGACGTTGCAAGCGTTTTGAGTTTAGGTTACAATAATTTGTTTTTCTCAAGAACGGGTGCGTTTCTATAAAAGTCCTTCCTATTGTTTACAAACACTAAGTAGACATACCTGTATACTTAGGTACTGGTGTTTTGGTAAGCTGTTTCCAGGAAATGAAGACGACATGACCTAGAATTTTTTTTCTGGCGTAAAGTAAGGTCTCCTTATAGCTTTTAACCACTTTTTTCTTACTTCTACAGCTATCGGAAATTGGTGTGCACCTATTTCTTGGCAATATGGCACTTCACATTTCTTAGGCATTTTATAAAATCATAAACAAACAAATACTTCATACAAATGAAAATAATTTTGGTTAAAGCTATGCTAGCGCCACTTTGATAGTTGTCAACTCCATTGACATCTACGTCATCTCACCTAGCCCCCCATACTTTTTTTACGGTAAAATTACTTTTTTCTTAATCGCTCGCTCTTTTTTTGAACTTAAAGAAATTTTATTTTCTTCTTTTTAGTACGGCTAGCTACAAAAGCGTATTTTTTTAGTTGTTAAAAACTTTTTTTTTAAACGAACTAAGGATGGTCAAAAAACCAGAACCATATTTTTTCAAACTCTTTTCAGATAGGTAGCCTACCTGGAGAAGTACATATGCTATTTTTCTTTGCATCCTAACTAATATTAAAAATGCGAAAGTGAGTTTGTTTGTTTGTTTGTTACGCTTTCACACTAAAACGGCGGAACGGATTTGGAATAAATTTGGCACATGGGTAGACCTTGACCTAGTGAGATGTCCTAAATATCTCTACTTCTTCAATCGGTCCCTCATTACTGAGGATGGTCACTGAACCCCTTTAAGCGGACAATCTGCCTCCATAAGTTGGCATCACCAGCTGCTGAAATTTGCTTGAGGACGCAGCTTCTTTTACTTGGTCGGACCATCGACTTGGTGATCGGCCTCGTCCTCTTTTTTCTTTAGTATTGCCAACAATAATCAGCTTTTCAATGCTGCTATCTCCCCTCCGTATTAGGACATAGGATACTTTTTATCCAGTTAGTACGTTCCCGTGGGATAATTTATGACCTCCTGGCGGGCAAAGCCTTAGGCAACAGCTAGTTAAAAATAAAATACACGCCGATGAAAGTCGCGAACAGCGGGTAGCTAAATTACCACGTGATATAGTAATACACCTGGGTTTTAAGGGGACTATAGGGTCTAAACCTAAACGCAACTAAACGCAAGTTTTATAATGCTTAAAATTATAATGATCTACTGCAGTAAACAAAATCAGAAACATATATGATATTGTTCAAGATATAAACTAGTCAGATAGTGTATTGAAAACATAATACAACTAGTTTGATACGATAGAAAAAAAAATCACGAAGATGCCTCTAAAATTCTTTTAACGATTAAAAACCATGCTAATATACATACAATCATTCTGGGTTTTTTGTCAGATTATTCTACAAGCAACATACCTAGTAATATTGTTTTAGTTTTTTAGTCCAAGCAATAGATTTTTTGTAAATAGATAATTGCGTAATATTTTGCAATAAATTACCATCACGCTTCTCTTTCTTTACTATGCAGTCCGACAGTGACCACGCTTTAGGCCCTGTAGTCCCCTTGATTGCTTGAAAACAAAGTTCACGATCGAGTTCATGGTTGGAGGATTACGGTTTCAACTTATAACTTCATACAAGGTGCACATCCAACACTCAGGAATCTTCATTAAAATACCATAGGATCCATTTTATAGCAGCTAAAGTAAATGGATAGTGATGAATCCGGAAATTAGGCCTGTGACCTTATTTAGCATTTAAATCATGGTTTAAACGAGATTGATCTCATGCAAATGTTGTAGATTACGGAAGGCTTGTGTGTGTGTGTGTGTTTTTATGAAGCTTTTTGCCTTCAAGATGCTCAGCAGCTTCGACGTTTTGAGTGCAGACTGCAGCTTGACTTTAACATTTCATGACATACCTGATGGCCTGTAATCCTCTAAGGGTTAGGCAGGAGTGTAGCTGTACACCCACATTTCGCCAGTTTGTAATAGATAGGGATAAGAATCTTCTTCTAATTTCATATCAGCGTGAACAGCGTGATGATATCTAGCATAACACAGAATAATCTGCCTATAATGTTCCCATCGCTTCGACACAGAGAAAGAGAGGAGTCCCTTTGAGAGGGGAGAGATGTAATCTAGCACGCGGGCCCAGTACGAGTTGCTAGATGTCACAGACATGTCTTCAAATGTTTGGTTTTAGAACACGCCAGTTTCCTCACGATGTTCTCCTTCACCGTTTTGAGAGCAAATCAATTTGCCTAGCCTTTTCCCAACTATGTTGGGGTCGGCTACCAGACTAACCGGATGCAGCTGAATACCAGTATTTTACATGGAGCGACTGCCTATCTGACCTCCACAACAGTTATTGGGTAATACAATAAGACTTGGTAAGACTGCTTGTCAGACTTTCGGGCTTCTGACGACCCGTAACGACTGTCAAAGATCCACGAATGACAGCCGGGACCAACGACTTAACGTGCTTTCCGAGACACGGAGGAGTCTCGGTATGTAAAGATGGTCATCCATCTACGGACCAACCCTGGCAAGCGTAGCTTAACCAGATGGATCGACCCGTGCGGCTGCTTAGCCTCAAGCTCCTTCAAGTTTTGAGCGCAGTGGTAATGAAATAATTCACACAAAGTAAAGCGCCTGTCTAGATTCGTACCTACAAACTCGTCGGGGCCTTTACCACTGGGCCATCACCGCTCCAAATAATGATACCAGCCTGTTACTATCCCACTGCAGGACTAAAGCCTCTTCTAGCACGGAGAAGGCACGAGCATTGATCACCACGCATGCTCAGTGCGAGTTAGCTATTTAATTTAGACTTATATAAATTCCGCGGGCTACCCTGACGCTTCCCCCTTAAGGTTTTGAAAACTACCGACTTGTACATACATGGTGCTTATAAAGTACAAATGCTTACCTAGATATATCCAGTCTCGCCGGACTTAACAGATCTCTTCTCGTGTTCAAGCAAAAAAAAAGCGAAAATCTTTAATAAGACCCCAATTTTAATATCTAGGTCAACAATTATTAACAGGTTCTTATCTTTAATTAAATGGCGCCGTCTACAAATTTCTTCGCATAAGGTCTTTAATAATCTTGAAGCCGTACAACCTCCTATTGAGTGAAAGTCGTTGATAACGAGAGATAGCTTTTTTATAACAAATTCTTCAAATTCTTGGTACGGTGTCATCAATATGTATAATAGATTAAATATAATATTTGCAACAAATGTCCGGGGTCAGTGAACTTGGTCTTTCGTATTGCCAAAGTCTTGTTGTTGCGTATTTAGTTTTCTCTTTACGTCTTAGAAATGTAGGTATTTTAGAAAGAAAACGACTCAGCTTTTTAGAGAGCAGTGGCCCAGTGGTAACGACCGCGACTCTCAAGTTGTAGGTCGTAGGTTCGAACCAAGACAGGCGCTTTACTTTGTGTAAATTATTTCATCAGCAGTGCTCTCAAAACGGTGAAGGAAATCATTGGTCCTAGTACCAAAAGTTCGAAGATATGTGACCTCTACCAACCCGTACTGGGCTCGCGTGGTGGATTATAGCCCACTCCCTCTCACTGAAAGGAGTCCTGTGTCCCGACAGGCATATTATAGGCTATGCAAAAGAGCCTCCTTAAGTGGCGATACCTATACTGCCGTCATAAGATAAAAAGACGTATCTGAGATTTTTTTCAAAATAGAGTTATTTACAATCGTTGAGCTCCCTGCGCGACTGGACAGGTCCTCTCAATCTACCACACAGATTCTTTCCTCAAAAGACCATTTCAGACACCAATCTACATGGTCTTCACATGAAGTGACCAAGATTATGTCTGGACTTTATCAGAGACTGTGACCTCTGAGTTTGTTTCGGCCTTTCTTCTCAGAGTAGTCAGATAGGAAACGCCGACCTCATCTAGTTTAAAAAAAAAAATATTGACTTGTAAAAGTGTTTGTACAAATCTACTTACAGGAATAAAAATCATTTATCATTTAGGTACATATTCGCAATCAACAAAAAAAGACACATCTACCAGTATTTTTATATTGGCGTAAACTTAACTTCAACCTAATAATTCTTACTATTAAAAGACGCATCTGCCTTTGTAGCTTATAGTTTAAACAGGACAAAATATATTTTTTTCTCCATTTCCAGATACGTTCTTTTTCCTTACGGCGGTAGTGTAGTTACCTAAGTCTGGTGCACCCTGGTACAGTCAGCTCTGCTAGCTACCACCATGCTGCAGCACAATTGCGTAACATGTTTTCAATCAAAACTTGAAGGATTTTGAAAGAAATTCCTAATCTTCTTAGTTGCATTCTGAAGTAATTTTTTGTAGTTTGAATAATTCGTGTGTTTGACAACGTACCTAAATAACGCGATAAATGTGTTGAATTGTCAAAACCAACGGCTTTAGAAAAAAAACCGGCTAAGTGCGAATCGGACTCGCGCACGAAGGGTGCCGTACCATTATCTATAAACTATAAAAACGGCAAAAAAAATCATGTCTGTTGTATGGGAGCCCCCTTAAATATTTATTTTATTCTGTTTTTAGTATTTGTTGTTATAACGGCAACAGAAATACATCATCTGTGAAAATTTCAACGGTTCATGAGACACAGCCTGGTGACAGATGGACAGCAGAGTCTTAGTAATAGGATCCCGTTTTACCCATTAGGTAAGGAACCCTAAAAAGAAAGACACAGTCAATAGAAGAAGAAAGAGTACCATTCTTTCTGTATTCTGAGATTTGTGGTAAACATGTCGCAAACAAAGAACACTAACACGAAAAGAACATTTTGGGGGAAATTATGCATCACATCCACGCAAGACGGCCATCGCTCACCGTAATGTTGCGACCCTATGTGATACAGAACCCTAGCACTGGTTTTCAGCTACAGCCAGCGTTGACGTGATGACGTTAACCGGTAAATACTTCTAAATGTTTATAATAAATATAAGGGCTGATCCAAAAGTAATCGGTTAATATATATATTTTTTTTTTGCTTGCTCCCACTAAGTCAGCATAAAAAATCATGTAAATAGACTACAACTCCCGCGAGGTACCTACATTCATTTGAATAGTTATTCATATTGAATAGTTATTCATTTGAATAGTTTTATTTTTTTATCATTACTCATGGATCAGCCTATACAACGTGTTTTTTTTTTTTTTTTTTTGTTAAATACCATAACTCTAGGGTAATAATGAGATTATCATTTTGAAAAATTTTTACTATCGGACCAAACCTGAAATCAGCGAAAAAAAAATCAGCTGTCCCATCCCAAAAAAAAAACTCAAAAACTACTGAATTTCGATAGAACATTTGGTGGGTTAATTTGTTGCATTTTAACCCTACTATGACGTCCTTCAATGAATACGTCGAGTTACCAGTAACCCTGTTTATGTTTAATGTTACATCCTAACTAAACGAATATTATAAATGCGAAATTGTGTTTGTTTGTAACGCTTTCACGCTAAAATGGCTGAACGGATTTGTATGAAATTTGACACATATGTAGACCATAACCTGGGTAAGAACATGGCTACTTCTCATCCTGGATCGCAGACGAAGTCACAGGCAACAACTAGTAATATATAAAGGGGCTCGTGGCTAAATAATAACAGCCGCAAGTATCGGTCGCAGAGATACCGTAGCCCTGGCACAGGCAACAGAAGGAACACGGGTGGGTTTTAGTCAGGTTTGAAAAAAGGTTGAGCTACGCTTGACGCGGTCAGCTCGTCCGATGGGTGACCATTAATTACAAATTGAGCCATCCGTGCCTCGGAAAGCACGTCAAGCCGTTGGCTCCGGCTGTCATTCGTAATTCTTTGACAATCGTTACGTGTAGCCAGAAACCCAAAAATCTGGGTACCAGTCTTATCATGGGGTGTCGTGTTAGCCAGTAACTAGGTTGTGGAGGTCAGAAAGGTAGTCGCTCCATGTAAAATACTGGTATTCAGGTGCATCCGGTTAGACTGGAAGCCAATCCCAACATATTGCAGGCAGATTGTCGTTGTACAGACGCCAGCACATCAAGCTACTACAATCTGTCAAATTTCTTTGATAGATTTTCAACTTTATCGCTAAAGTATTAGGTTCAAAGTTGATTGGGAAATTTTGACAGTTTCTGGTAGCTTGACCTGCTGGCGTAAGTAAGTTTAATATTTAATAAATGTATTATAGGCACAGAACAGATGAATCTGTTCTGTGATTATAGGTACTCATTAAACTTCCGGATTCAGTTCTTTAAATGATGGTGAAAACCGTATCGAAATCCGTTGCAAAACAACGTGGTAACTTAATAATAATATGTAGATTACACAAAATTGCTTTATTTAAGTAGGTAGGTAGATAGGTAAAGGTTGAAATTATCATCAAATCAGGTCAAAATATCCTAAAGTAAGTACTGCTGACCAACGAACCCATAATTATAATTATTCTGAAGTCAAAGGGGATAATGTCCATCACTCTTAAAACACCTCTCACTACTATGAGAATCGTGAAAGAAGCTGTCGCCTTAGAGCATATTCCTAACTTAATATTATAAATGCGAAAGTAAGTTTGTATGTTTGTTTGTTACCTTTCACGCTTAAACAACTGAACCGATCATCCTGAAATTTTGCATATACGTTGTCAGTTGTACAGAAACGGACATAGGGTACGTTTCATCCCGAAAAAAGTACTGTTCTCGAGGAAAACCACAATAACGTTCTTATGATAATAGATGGCGCCACGTGTCTTTCTAATCATGATTGAATTGTATTAGCTAAAATGTCAATTAGAATTAATTCATGGCGATATAACAACCGGTAATTTTTAAGATAAATTAAGATAAAATTTTAAGTTACTAACACGCTACTAAAGTTTCGTGTGTTCAGTAGCATGAATCAATTGTCAAAATCTAAAATAACGCGAGCGAAGCCGCGAGCAAAAGCTAGTAATATTATAAATAAGAAAGTGAGTTTGTTTGTTACGCTTTCACGCTAAAACGGCTGAATGGATTTGGATAAAATTCGGCACATGAGTTGACCATGACCTGGATTAGGACATAGAATACTTTTTATCCCGGTAGTACGTTCCCGTGGGATAATTTCCGACCACCACGCAGGCGAAGCCGCGGGCGGAAGCTAGTTTAGAAATACAGGGAAACGTATGTGACTAAAAAGTGATGAATATAAAAATATTTATGGATGGAGAGGGAAAGGAAGGCCAAAGAAAAGATGGATGGATTGTGTGGGGAATGATATGAAAGAGAAGGGAGTGAATGATAGCGTGACGGTTGACAGAAGAAAATAAATACTTAAATAAATAAAGATTTATTTGCCATTACATACGGAGATGACACTGAGCACTTATAAAACAATGAACAAGAAATAGATTAATGACCCCCATACTAGGAAAATCCTGTGTTATGAGGGCATCAAACCTTTCATTTAATGTTAAACAATGTTGTTTTAAAAGTAGAATCTAAGACATTAAGGCATTTTCCTAAAAAAATGTATTTATTCAATAGAAGTTTTATTAATAAAATTTAACCAACAAACATCGGTGTCAGAAGGAGTTGAGTTTAAGAGATGTGATGTATTTGAAAGTGTGGTGTGGTGTGAGGGGTGTGTATGAGGGTAGAGGAGTATTGGGAGGTGTGTAAGGTTGGATGATATGTTGTAACTTGTGGGTGTGGTGTATGGTAAAATGAAGTATGATTTCTGAGTGGAAGATAAACAGCTAATATTGAATGATTACAAGATTGGAGGTTTTATCAGTGTTTCTGTTTCATCATAGTCTAGCGACAAAAGGTAATCTTTAAAATAGAAGAAAAGTAAATCTGTTGCTCCGACTCCAAGTAACATGGGTCAAGGGCAAGAAGATGATGATGGTATTCTGAACGACGAATTGAAACTAGTCCCAAACCCAAAATATATCATGATAGGTCCCAATTTCCCAATTTCAGTTTCGCATTGTGACGTCATGAACCGCCAGCCCATCATTTTTGCAAGAAAACATTGAAATAGTATATACTATAGTATCTATGCAAGAAACACACTCTTTGCACGTGTAAAAATAAAATAAAAAATGACATATCTAAAGTCCAAAAAGATTATACAATTATCTTTCTTTGGTGATCTCTGTCACATTCAAGCAAACATTCGTATTATGTATTGTAGTATGCATTGACACTTCCTTATTAATGAACCAATAAGTACATGTGAAAATTGATAACAGCATCATTATTACTAAACTAAATAAGACGTAGCCGGTCAACGAGGGTCATATGTTGTCTTTTCTGCGTTGCCCCAATGCAAAATGGCGTTGTTTAGTTAGGATTCTAGATCAAGTCACTCTTGATTATCATGTCTGTAAGAATAACCTTTTCCCAACTATGTTGGGGTCGGCTTCCAGTCTAACCGGATGCAACTTCATACCAGTAGTGTTTTACATGGAGCGACTCCTATCTGACCTCCATAATCCAGTTACTGAGTAACGCGATATGTTATATTTTCGGGCTTCTGACTATTAGATCATATAGAATCATTTTTTTTTTTTTTAACTGAACAGGCAGCTGTGCTGCTGGGGAGTTTGTTGCGCCACTTCTTCTCCCCAGCTAAAGCACTAGGAAGTGGTGAAGGGCGGGCGTTTTGGGGGACTGTCTTATGTAATTTTGACGTTCAAAAAGTGCTGATTCTCAGCCTAGTTTGAATAAATGAATTTTGATTTTGATTTTGATTCGTAACTTCTGTCCATATGAAATCACTAAGGATTTTTATGATAGATAGAGGAATCGACTATGATAATTATATACGTGTACTACCTACATACAATTGCACTCGTAGGTTTTGTTCAACTCAAAGGTTGTGAATGTAATACCAAGGGGGCTGAAAAGTTTTAAGCCTAAGTACCTTCAAGTGTCATTATTGTCTCGCGCTGCATATTACTAATTTGCGAATATCCTCTTTAGTATAAATATCGAATTTCATGTCATTAGCATCATTACGCTTTTAGTAATTAGTCCGTAAATATCAGCATGTCTCAGTCATCCGCAGCCCATCTCAGGCTCAAAACTTTTCAGACCCGTACGCTAAGTTTTTAAGGCCTGTACTCGTAACAAATCTGAGCAACAATAGCGCTCTTAAGAGTGTTAAATCCGGTGTACCGGAGGGCTGAAAAGTTTTGAGCCTAGGGATGGGCCGCGGGTGACTGTGCCATGATGGTATATACATAAGATAGTAGACGTTAAAGAAAAATGGTACATATATTATTAAGGTGCCTATGATTTAATAAACGAAAAATAGTTTTGAAGAAAATATAAATAACATTCTGATTTCTGATCTGATTGAAAAAATTGGCAATGAGAAAAATGGAACACAGTGATGTAAGGCTACTTCAAAGAGTAATGAAAGTAATAATCGTTCGATGTTATTAGAAATGCATTCCACGAATTGTACTTAACCAATTTGTCAACGATAGTTAAATATACTGACATGTTTCTTGAAGAATGCCTGTTCGACATATATATAGATATATAAAGCTAATTGCTTAGCTATTTGAGACAAATAATAAAAGAATGGCCAAAGGGATAATAAGAGAAAAGTATATGGATTAATTCAATGAAAGGGGATATTGATATAGAGAAACGGCACTCAAGATGATGGCTAATAAACCGAAAGAGAGACAGGAGGATTTATTTCATGGCCTCTGCTCTCAAACCGTGAAGGACACCGGAAATGAGGAAACCGGCATGGCCTTCAATCAAGAGATCAAACCCATGAGACATCCAATGATCCACGCTGGGCATGCGTGGTGGATTGCAACCCACTCCCTCTCACAAAGAGGAGGTCTATGTCTAAGCTAATTATTATGCTCTTCTATGATAACCGCGCAGTCAATAATGCACCTTATTTAGCCCGTACTTACACCATTAAACCCATTCACTATTGTATTTATCATAAAATCGCGTGTCTACTCATTAAGTTCTAAATCCGCTCCACGTTCGTGCTCTCTGACAATTTCTGCCAGTATACAAGCAGTACGTACCTTATTATTGTCTCCATTTACTCATTATTTACTACAGGATCCTACTGTGATGTTTTAATGGTGGAAATTAATGGTACATTACACGAACGACCCTAATTTCGAAATTATACTGTTGACTATTTCGCGTCTGATTGAATGAGCTACTCGTATAGTGATGTAGCTGATGTGCTATAGGTACCTACTTACCTAGTTCAAACAATCTGCCTCGCCTATTCCCAACTATGTTGGGGTCAGCTTCCAGTCTAACCCAATGCAACTGAATACTACATTCACATGTAGCGACTGCCTATCGCGACCACAACCCAGTTACTGGGTAAAACGATACCCGCTGGTAACACTGGTTGTCAGTCTTTTGGGCTTCTGACGACCCGTAACGACTGTCAATTGTCAAAGATCTACGAATGACAGCCGGGACCAACGGCTTAGTGTGGTTTCCGAGACGCGGACGGGTCTCGATATGTAATGGATGGTCACCCATCCACGAACCGACCAGGGCAAGCGTAGCTTAACCTTCGATTGAACTGTGCGGGTCAGAAAAAGTTAATCACGATGGATGGGATAATGCGACAATCACGTGTAATTTTTCATGCGACGAAAGAGTGTAATGTCTTGTGTGACGTGTAAATTATTCTTTTTACATTCCCTCCACATAATTAAACAGATTCTAAAAATAGCTGTTCTTTTCAATAAAAAAAATACACATGATGCTGGGAGAGGGAGGAGGGGTAGCCTAAAACAACCGACTTCCAAAAAACAGTACAGTGAAAAACAACTTTTAAGCAAAAAATGAAACCGACTTCTAAAACAAAACACTACAAAGTGAAAAATAACTTTGAGCAATAACAAAACATATGTTCCGCAAAATCTTATACATTTTTTTTTGTCACCACTGTTTAAAATTTATTAACAAAAAATATTTGAGGAAAACAACAAATAATAGTGAATTTATGTTGGATTTGTATGTTTTATGGAGAATCAAAGGTAATAATTACGGATAGAGTAATTATTACATTATTTAATAATATTTTGATGGAAAAATTATCAATAAAAAGATTTTATTTACACATGAGAATCAAAAGACGTATTGTGGTTATTTTGATTTTGTTTGAAAATCTAGTACTCGAAAGCTATTATGATTTGTACATAATATATAAATTTATTTTTAGCTTGTACATATTCATAAAGATAAAAATGTTTTTTCACTTGAGACTAAATAAATGCATCTCATTATGATTTTGCGGGACATATATTATGTTTTCTTATTTTAGGAGGGCAGCTCAAATCGAGGCTGGTCAAAGCCTCGATTTGGGAACCTCCTCTTTTTTTCTTCAGTTAAAAACCACACGACGACGTACCACCAAGGGGAAGGGGAGGGGGCCTAAAAACCTCACGTGGTATGTAGGTAAGTTACAGAATGTAGTGTAAAATGTCTGAAAAAAGTCGATCAGCATCTAATGAATATGTACAGTGCTTCTTTATGAGGAGTAAAAGATTTTATCAAATATCTTTTTTTAATTATAGTGCAATGACATGGGTATCAAATGATTTGCATGAACTTTTTCCTTGTGCAGTTTGTCCCAAATACAAGTTTGAGTACAAGGAACAGGTTTGGACTGCGCGTCATTATGATTCAAGTTTTCGATTATACGATTAAACCCCTTATAAAAATCTTACAAAAAATCGGTTGTAAACAAAGTTTTTTTTTTGTTCTTTAAAATGTAGGAAGTTGTAATGAACATTTTTAAGTTCAAGTCTGCTTTATCATCATGTAAACATTTTCATTACGTAATTATCAGTGCAATGTACTCGGTAACTCACCGTCGTTCTACCGTCATTCAAATAAAACTTAGCCTCAATAATCTCAACATTAATTTTAATCAACCCTGTGTATATAACCAGTACAAATGAATTGTTTTCGTGTTCAAACATAGTTTTTTCTACAGGCATCGTCGCAATTATCTTCCCATTCATTCATATCAGGTTGGACAACATTACCAGTCTGCAACGGATGTGTCAGGTTGTGCACAGCATTCCTAGCTCCAGTTTATTTTTAGCTTTGAAAATAATCGACCGATTGAAACGAGATGGGACTAAAATAGTTTGAACTTAGTACAAGCACAGATTAATACAGATGGGACACTCCGCAAAATCATTTAAATAAAAAGCGACTCTTGCTACGACACAATAAAGTGCATTTCAGGTTGCACAACGCTTATTACCAACAGTTATATTCACCTACAAGTTGCTGACTCATACCTTCTGACCGCGGCAGTCCTACTAAATTAGCTCAGTGAGATAGGCCCGCCGCGTACTTGTTGCTTCATACCTAAACTGCGGAGTGTCCCATCTGTATTAATCTGTGGTAAGAGGTAGATAGCGTACAGCCTAAGCAGCTGCTTGTAATAGCCTCTGAGCGACCGCATAGTCCGACAAACATATTTATGAATTTAGGTACCTAGGTAAATATACCATACATGGCCGCCCATTTTAAATGTTTTGTAGTGTTTAATTTAGTTTCTGCTATGTATTTTCTGGTGTACAATAAAGTATACATTATGTCACCGTACTTATAATAATAATCGTTTCCATAACAATCAAGTGTAGTCACTGCGTCATTGTGTGTCTGAGGTGTTAAAACGAATCAGAAATGCGACTATCTTTTGACGCGGCAGGGCGAATCTAACGATTTAAATCTTTGCCGTGATCATTTACATGACAACCGTCACTGCGGCCGATATTGGCGGCCACTGCTCTTAATATTATAACACCATAATATTTACCGGCCGGCTGCTTGTAAAGGGAAGATGTCAAAAAACTGTCAAATCCAGTACGTTTGAAGTTGGTTCTCTATTTCGCGACTGCTATAAGTGTGTCACAGACTCAGTCAGAGAATGTTTCGTTCCTGTACATTTGTAATCACGTTCTCGAAAACGGCTCTAACGATTTCAATGAAAGTTGCAATATAGGTGGGGGTTACGGGGTCGAAAATCGATCTAGCTGGGTCTCATTTCTGGGAAAAAAAATTGTTTTCAGCATCCTAGTTGCGTAACGCACTATCAATCAGAATCTGAATCATTTTGAAGCAAAATGCTCATCCATTGCTTTATACGTTCGAAAAATATGTCTGCTCGACAACGTAAATAACGCAATGAATGTTGTTGAACTGTCAAAATTAAACCGATTCCAACACACTACGTGTTATGCAATTAGGGTGCAGGTACTTATAGTGATGCTGCACTGATTTAACATTCCCACTTATCAAAACTGAGGTGATTGATTTTCTATCAAAATAACAGTGATACAGTTTTCACAACTAATTATAACATAACATCACGCCTGTAATCCTCGAAGGGTTAGGCAGAGGTATACCTATAGTACACCCATATTTTGCCATTTCATTATTATACGAGGGTTCACGGGCTATTTGTATTAAGCGACATTTTTGGAACTTTACAAGAGAGCATTCCAAAGTTTCATTATTCGGAAAAAAGAACATTGTAGAAAAAAGTAGGTACTTATCAATATTTTTTTACGAAAAAAATCGACGGTTAAGAATCTATCTCAGTTTTTTACGTTTTTCACTTTTTAATGCAGGTAGATTATGACTCAATAATAACAAAACTAAGTAATAAACTAAGTAAATAATAAAAACAACCGCACGGGTCGATCCATCAAGTTGGTCGCTTGCCGGGGTTGGTCCGCGGATAGGTGACCACCTTTTCATACCGAGACTCCTCCGTGCCTCGGAAAGCATGTTAAGCTGTTGGTCCCGGCGGTCATTCGAGGATCTTTAACAGTCGTTACGGGTCGTCAGAAGCCCGAAAGTCTGACAACCAGTCTTACCAAGGGGTATCGTATTACCCAGTAACTGGGTTGTGGAAGTCAGATAGGCAGTCGCTCCATATAAAATACTGGTATTCAGCTGCATCCGGTTAGACTGGAAGCCAACCCCAACATAGTTGGGAAAAGGCTAGGCAGAATGATGATTATAAATCAATATCGGTCAGGATGTCGCTTAATACAAATAGTCCGTGAGCCCTCGATATTATTAAACTAACTAGCAGAACGCATTTAAGTTAACTTAAATTAATAATTTAACTTACAGTGAATACTGCTTAGTGCGTTATCTACGTCAGGATCAGCATTGAACTTGAACCGTAGCCAACTCGTACGTAGGTACATAATATGTGTATTTTTATTTTTCTAGGCTGCACTACGTTTCTTGTGTGATGTGTGTAATCTGATGCAAGCAATGGATGCGGGTATGATTTATCTACAAACTATAAGTATGTAGGTAATTCATATATGTATTTTATATTTACTATAGGTACTAAGGAATACCTTAATATAGTTAAGTAATTACATCGAAATGATGGCTTGATGTGTTCCTCAATCGAATTAATTAATTTGTTAGTTAATTCCACATTTCACAGAGAGAATTACCTAAAACCTAAATTAAATTTCTTTCTTTCTTTTTTTCCCTCGATAAATATGATAATTGATATTATTTCTGTGAGTATGTTTGTACAAACATTTTTACGACATTCATATTTAAAAAAAATTAAAAGAAATTAAGAAAGAAATCGACTTCAAAAAAAAATTAACTCAAAATTACGAAATAACTTTAATTTCGGAAGTCGGTGTGTCTTAGGATCTGTATTTTAGTTTTTTTTTTGCCACTGATTTCCGAAATTAAAGCTATTTCATAATTTTGAGTTACTTAATTTCTTTTTGAAGTCGATTTTTTTTTATTATTATTTTTATTTCGTAATTTTTAGTTTTTAGTAAAAACTGGAATATTTGTTTGTGATAAGTAGTTAATAGTTTTGTTGTTAGGTTTGTTATAAATATTGCACGAGAATTTGACCAAGGTTTTGAGATATTTTCCATTTGACACCACACCCGTAGCTCGTATCAATAAGCCAGGTACACGTTACAGCCCATTATCTTGAAAACTACTGAATCCGTGTTGATGAAACTTGCACTGTTCCCTAAATTGAAGTAACAAACATTAAATGGTCACGATCTGATTAATAATTTCGGAGAAATGCGTAGACAAACATACATACATACAAACATTTTTAAACATAATAGGTTGGGGAAAAAGTTTCTTCGCATTTTTTAAGAAAATTCAAAACATTTTTTAATATAGTTTATTTACATTTATAATAATAATAATAATATTCCACAACTATCACACAACGCCGTCTAGCCTCAAGCTAAGCAGAGCTTGTGTTATGAGTACTAGACAACTGATAAACATACTTATATATTTCTAAATACATACATATATAGATAAATTACACCCAGACACAGAACAAATGATCATGCTCATCACACAAACATTTGTCCTGGGTGGGAATCGAACCCACGACCTCCGGCATAGCAGTCAGGGCCACTAACCACTAGACCAACAGGCCAGTCATTTAACTAAAGTATGTAGGTACCATTTTGTTCGATAACTTTTTGCCATCTTGTAGGTAGGGACATGATCCCATTGCTATAGAAATTTTGGGACTTCTGGTCAAAATACCGCGACAAGTGGTTTTGGCAGTCCTCTCGTGATGTTAACCTGACACTGCCTAAAGAATTCTGAAGAGACCGAAACAGGTGGAAATCTGAAAGTGCAAGGTCAGGACTATACGGCGGATGCATAAACACCTCCCAGCCAAACTCTTTTAATTTTTGCGGAGTGGCTAAAGATGGTGGAGGTCTAGCATTATCATGATCAAAAACCACACCCCTTCAGTTGATTAATTCCGGCCACTTTCTCTCAACTTCTTGCTTTAATCTCATCAGTTGTTCGCAGTAGAGTTCAGAATCGATGGTCCTGCCTGGTGGTAACAGCTCATAATGAATAATGCCCTTCCAATCCCACCACACACACAGCATCACCTTGTTGCGAGTTAACCCGGGTTTCGCCACAGTCTGTGAAGCCTGACCGGCCTTTGACCACGACCTTTTTCGCACGTTCTTGTCATACGTGATCCACTTTTCATCACCAGTTATCAGCTTCAAAAATGGTTCGGTTTCATTACGTCGTAATAAAGAATCACAAATGAGTACACGGTTCATTAGATTTCTTTCAGTGAGCTCGTGAGGTACCCAAATGTCGAGCTTTTTTGTGTACCCAGTTTTTTTAAAATGCGCCAAAACTGTTTTGTGGTCAATTTCCAGTTCTTCAGCTACGTCGTAACTACTGATATGCCGATCTTGCTCCACTTTTTCAAAAATGGCATCCATTTTATCCGTAATAGGGCGACCAGAGCGACGTGCATCTTTGACATCAAAATTTCCGGATTGAAAACGCTTAAACTAAATTTGTTCTACTCTCACAGACACTACACTAGGTCCACAAACATCGCAAATTTTTTTCGCGGCTTGCGTTGCATTTTTACCTTTTTTGTAGTAAAATTTTAAAATGTATCGAATTTCTTCATTAGATTCACTCATCTTGACGGTACGTAAAACAAATGAAAATCACACATTTTCCTAATTTGAATTTGGAATTATGTTCTTAAAATTTAAACTTTCAATGAGACCAAAACCAGCCAGATACAAATAGTATAGCCAAAGAGATTTTATTACAAGTTCATACATACTATAATGCGAAAAGACTTTTTCCCCAACCTAATATATACATCTAAGTATAAAATTTTGTATATTTGTTTGGAAGCCCTAATAGATTATCACATGTGAATATATTGCAGTTCCAATAATATTACATAAATACAGTTAAAAAGTCGGTTAAAAACTAGGTGAGGTCGGCGGCGTTTCCAATTATAATTTTACTTTTACTTTTGTGTATTACTGATTCTAATGATTATAATTTTGTAAATACATAATGTATTGTATGTTACGGTCGCGAATTATACTTTACTCAATATACAACTTAATACTGACCAATAAACGTAGGAAATTAAAATTTCGCGGACTACCCACCTAGTTTTTTTTTTAATAACATTAAGTTCAGAGTTATGTATTATTAAAAGTTCTATATAAATATTGGTACGTACTACCAGATACACACGAGAAAAAAGCGCAGAATCTAAGTTATATTCCACTATGCCTGATAAAACTAAAATGTCTTACCTAGACTAGAGTCAAAAGCAAACCCATTATAAATAAATAAAATTAAAAAATACCATATTTAAGGCTCTTAGCACACCTCGGCTGCGAAACCATAGTAGTGAAAACGCAGTAGTACAACTCAACTGACTCGCATGAAGTCCCGCTACTCGAGTAGCGAAATAACACCGGAACGTCAGCGAAACATCATGCAGTTTCGCTGTTTCACAGTTTCGCGGCGGAGATGTGCTAAGGCCCAGAATGTCATGTGGCAGTAAGAAGTGGCAGGTACTGCTTTTGCTCTAAACAGCAGATCCTATTCTATTCTAACAGCCTAAGTTTTTATAGTAAACTGTATCTATAAATCTGCCCTCAATCCTTTTCCCAACTATATTGGGGTCGGCTTCCAGTCTAACCGGATGCAGCTGAATACCAGTATTTTACATGGAGCGACTGCCTATCTGACCTCCACAACCCAGTTACTGGGTAATACGATACCCTTGGTAAGACTGGTTGTCAGACTTTCGGGCTTTTGTCGACCCGTAACGACTGTCAAAGATCCACGAATGACAGCCGGGACCAACGGCTTAACGTGCTTTCCGAGGCACGGAGGAGTCTCGGTATGTAAAGATGGTCACCCATCTTCGGACCAACCCCGGCAAGCGTAGCTTAACCTGATGGATCGACCCGTGCGGCTTTCATTACTTAGCCACGAGGTTGTATCTATAAATAAGCAAAATAATTATTATTGTGCCCAGCATATAAAGGCATGGTACAGTTTAGCACTTACGAAGGAAAGGAGATGGAGCTCAGTCTTTGGTTTTAATAAATTATAAATTATCAGAACAAAAATAAATCTTCCTAAACCTAACTTCAAGAAAATAAAAAAAAAAGTGTGTCTCAGCTCCGACGCACGACTGGAGTTTACTCCTTAAGGCGCAAACCCCCTGCGGCGCATGCGGTGCACGGGCACGCGGCGCATTTTAGCTGCGTGGATTCATTTGTTTGACAACGTGGGTCTACGTTTCCACTGCAGTAAACAAGCGTGCGTGGCCCACCGCGGCGCACGGAGAGGCTACGCACGTGTTTTACACATACAGTTGTACATAGTCGTGGGTTAATATTCGTGTATAGTGTGTACCGCATGCACAGCGTGCTCGGCGTTGACAGCGTTGAGCTATGTGAGCTCGATATTCGATCAAGCCACGCATGTGCTAATAACGTCAATTGAGCGTGTCCGTGGGTTGCAGTGGACACGATCACATACATTTTCTTGCAAAGTGAACGTGGCCTCTCCGCGCGCCGCGGTGGGACTGCGCCCTTATGTACGAATCGTCTTTGAATATAATGGACACATTGACCGCTACAATGAAGACCGGTCGAAAATAAACAAAACAAAAAAAAAACGTGCCAACGCTGCGCTTGTTTTTCACTCCTCATATTTTTTCCATAACGTGGGCCCTAAATGAAAATCAATTCTAAAGGAGTAAACTCCAATAACATAAAAACAAATTGGAATTTAGAAACAAACCAAATAGAAATAACACAATATTTTTTCCTTTTTTCATATTTTTTATTATAAAAATCAGTAAAATAAAAATAAAAACAGAAAATGAGAATTATATGTTTCGTTTTCTTACAAACAACATAACACGCCTGTATTTAAAATCTCCGAAGGGTTTTCTTATTTTTATAATCTAAAATTTTACTTTCAAATGAGGTGGAACTACTAATTATTTTATGCTTGGCGTCAGAGTGCAACCTTGCGGGGACTTACCTAATGTTTTGAATTCTGGTTCCATTCATAACAAAACCAAACAAGTGTGTTTATTATTTTCTTAGATTTACAGAGTTTGATTTAACTTCTGCTTGGGTTTACTTTATTTGTCAATGTTCTATACTATTTACTTTTATTTCTACTATTGCCAACGTAATATATATTTAATACAAAAGATACAAACAGAAATAAACGATATTTTATTCGTTCCTACACTACACGACACGAAAGAAGTCATAATTCAGAAAAATGTACTCCGCACAGGTTGGCAGCGTCGCATTTCTACAGGTTTTACATTTAAATCCAAATTACTATTTTTTAATACACTATAAATCGTTGGTAAAATTGAAAATATTCTACATTATAGAATATTGTCAATTTTTTTATGAGTAAATACCAAAATAACTCTAAAAAAATAGCATACATACTTATAAATATCAACGATTTATAGAGTGTAGTAAAAAAATAGTAATTTGATTTAAATGTAGATATTAAAATAATCACGAAAAACCTGTAGAAATGCGACGTTGCCAGTCCGCGTGGAATAAACGCTCTTAAAAGCAATGGTATTATACCTAAGTTAAAGAGGTGGGTAGATAGGTTATAGGTACACGTTCTGCAAGTGGCACGTCAAAATCTGGCTAATTAGCCAATTTTTTTCGTCTTTTCTCTTTTTTACACAGATCTTAAAAACACAGGAGATATGGCGCTTGGGAACGCATCTGGCCGCAAAGTGGCTTGATGCCAGTTTCAGTCATTAGCCGAATGTCAAGTTGCGACGGCTGCTGCTTATGATTTCTGACTTGCTTGCTTGCTTAGTACAAATCGATCAATGATCGGCTGGTCTAATACTCGTAGCGCACTGGATAAGTGCTTTACTGATACTCTCACTCACACGATAGTTTCGCGAAGCGGCCGCTGCTGGCTTTTGTCAGTTGAGATGTGTTGTGAGGTTTGTGGTAGTGGATATTTTATACGATTCTATTGTACTTAGTACGAATGATTATATGTATGATACAATTAATTAAAATTGTCTTAAAATAACATGGTAAATCACTCAATATTGTGCGTATAACCTTACATTATTTTGCAGTTGGAATGTATAGGAGAACATATTTTTCAACTACAATGTTAAATTTGTTCGGAACCCTTCATTGTGCGTGGTGCGACACGCATTTGGCCGGTTTTTTGTGTACAGTAACCCATCCAGTAAATCATCAAGGTATACTAACATATCCCTTTCTTGTCCACAGTCACAATACCTCTGCTAAGCTTCGGCATGGTGCAAGGCTGGCTGTCCCCCATGATATCAGTCCTGCAGTCAGAGGACGGGCCCTCGCCGGAGCCCTACACCAGTTCCGACATATCCTGGATGGCCTCCGTGACCTACATCACGGCTATCATCTTTGGAGCGCCCATGGGTTATCTGACTGATAGGTACGGCCGGAAACTCATGACATTGGTGACAACGCTGTCGCTTATTGTAAGTAATTCTTTTTCATTTATTTTTACCGACCCGCCCCCGCTCCTGTTTCACACTGTTTTTACTTCTTGATAAAACTTCAAGTTACAACACCTATTCTTTTAATAAAAGTGGACTACAGGACCTAAAGCGCGGTCACTGTCGGACTGCATAGAAAAGAAAGAGAAGCGCGATGTCACAACGCTAGTAATTCATTGCAAAATATGAAGCAATTATCTATCTACATATTTACAAAAAATCTATTGACTGGACTAAAAATTAAAACACCTCTATTACGTTATTAAAAATCAGAATGATTGCATGTATAGGAGTTCGTGGCTAAGTAATAACAGCCGCACAGGTCGATTAATCAGGTTAAGCTACGCTTGCCGGGGTTGGTCCGTAGATGGGTGACCATCTTTACATACCGAGACTCCTCCGTGCCTCGGAAATCACGTTAAGCCGTTGGTCCCGACTGTCATTCGTGGAACTTTTGCAGTCGTTACAGGTCGTCAGAAGCCCGAAAGTCTGACAACCAGTCTTACCAAGGGGTATCGTATTACCCAATAACTGGGTTGTGGAGGTCAGATAGACAGTCGCTCCATATAAAATACTGGTATTCAGCTGCATCCGGTTAGAATGGAAGCCGACCCCAACGTAGTTGGGAAAAAGCTAGGCAGATTGATTGACTTCAAATGCCAAAGAATTTAATCCCGCCCTCCTTCCACTACCACTATTCTAGAATTCGTTACATATCGCATAAATCAACTACAAGAATACTCGTAGGTTGGTAGTTAATGTGTTAATTCAAAGAATCGAACACATGACAGACCATTACTACTGCACTTAACAAATTACTAATTACTAGATTAATATTAATTTATAGAAAACTTAGATCCGTTATCAGTCACAGCAGTTCCATTAATTCAGAATGCATTGATAAGAAACACTAACGTTAATGAAATAAAATTATACGGTCCTCGATTAAAACCGAGTTTGCTTAACAAACCTGTTAAGTTCTGCATGGTAAAACTAATCTGGCAATTAAACGCATCCGATGTTTCAAATCGGACCCAAGTTGAAGGCTATGGAATTCATTAAAGAATTGTATTTAAACGCGGATTACTGGAGTGAAGGAGTGAAATGATTCAAGATGGTGAACCTTCTGTATAAAGACAACCATCGTAATGATCTTCCTGCCCTTTTCTTCTTCCATACTCCCATGAAAACCGTCACGCAATAATTCACTCACTTGTCTTTCATATCATTCCTCTCACAACCCATCTATCTTTTCTTAGGCCTTCCTCTCCCTCTCCATCCACCCACATTAACATCAACAGACATAAAATGATAGTTGACAATCTGGAAGGAGACCGGAGTTTGAGAGTTTCTCACTCATCATCCTTGGCAGATTAGGGCATAAATACAGAGGATAGAATGATAGATACAGAGACGAAACTAAAGCACTTAGACGGTGCGTTTTAATTGCCTGTAGTATTTATGAGTTTAAGCAACAATAAAAGTCGAACGAATCATGGGACAAATCTAACACCATGTGGGTCCCAGAAAAAGTCTGTCGATATCGAGGCAGACCCAGGAGAAGATGGCGAGACGAGCTTGACGCTAATAGACATGATTGGTCCACACTAGCTCAAGACAGAGAGGAGTGTAAAGGAGAAAGGGAGGATTTTGCCCTGCAGTGAGGGGTAATTACATGCTAAAATAATAAATAGTAAAATAAATATATATTTAGTAAAGTAAAATAAATCAATTTGATCGTATGCCACATGCAAAGAAAATACATCGAGTATATGAGGGTAAACTTATGCTTCGATCTATCAAAATCACGCCAAAATACACTGCTTTTGACAGATCAAAGCTTAAGTTTATGCTAACTATCGTCTTTATGACTTACCCAGCAACCCACTAGATCGTTTTGAACAACGAATGCGACAGTGCAGCAGTGTAGACCATCAAATGTCCCAAACGGCACCGGTGCAATCACTTAGTTATGGACGAGTCAATTTGCGGGCTGATCTAGTAAAAAAATTGGGTATAATAAATAGATGAACGGTGTAGAAGCCTATGGCATATCTAGTATTATCTTTAAAAAAAAAAATATCTAAATTCAAATCATACCTACGCACTACGCATATTTTTTAACGATCTATAACGATTTTTCAAAATTTCTGTTTTTATGGTTCTAGTTAACTTCAAATGTGTAGTGTTTATTGATAGAGCAATTTCTGTCTAAGCTATTGAAAAAACAAAAAACTAGGTATGCCATAGGCGTCTACTCCGTTCACCTATTGTACCCTACTTTTTTCAAGAAGGTAATAAAGAACATCCAGCTTGTGGCGTCCACAAGGGTTTATGAGAACTAAGCCAGGGTATAAAAAATACTAAAACCGTACAAGGATATTTTATTTTTAAATAAACGTAAAAATTAAATAAATACAAAAGTTTTACATTTTGCGCAAATTATGTTGATAATACTCGTAGTATAATAGTGGTTTTCCTCACACGTTCATAAGAGGTTAATTATACGTAGACTATGGAAATAAAACAATTAGGATCAAATTAACTACGATTTGAACTTCTTACGACTGTTCTCGACTCCAGTTCCTTCAAATGTTCAGGTTTTTTTCATTGCTTTGAAGAGTATCAATAAAAACTTTATAAAACCATAAAAACAGTTTGATCGCCAATTCTTTTCTGAATTTGTGATCATTGTAGATATTTCTTATATGATCGATTAGCGATTGCACTTTTTACGGAACCCTATTACTAAGCCTCTGTTGTCCGTCAGTCTATATTTTTTTTTTGTGATGGGTGTGCTCTTACTTCTAGTCTAGGTCAGAGGTGAGAGAGACAAAGTCGACGATGGTGTGAGCTTAGCCAGAAGCAGCCTGTTCACTCTCACTTTGAAGAGATTAGGGTTGTATACGTTCGGAAACACAGACGCAGGTAGTGAGTTCCACTCTTTTGCTGTGCGCATTATAAAACACATTTGGAAGCGCTTAGTGCGAATTGGTGGAATAGCAACCAGGTAGGGATGGTAACTGGCAGTGCGTCTAGATGTACGATGGTAGAAGGGGGCCGGTGGAATGAGGTCGTGTCTTTCTGTCAGCGGGCTGTATCTAATGAACCGTAATAGGTAGACAGTTGAAATTTTCTACTGCCGCTATAACAGCAAATTATAAAAATAAAATAAAGCTTAAACCTAAAGTGGGTCTTCATACAATCAAACTCTTATGATTTTGAAAAATTTTTGACGTGTAACATCTTTCCTCTCGCTTTTTAGCAATCTGTGGGATTGATTTCTTGAAAAGGGACGGAAGTATGTCACAGGAAGCCGGGGAAGCGCGCGCTATATGATTTGACCAATGAGCGCGCGCGGTGCTAGAGTTGGCCGTCAGATGGTATCAACCCATTTTCCGAGAAGTTTGTACGAGTACTGTCTGCCATCAGCTGTATGCTACATAAATCTGATCATAAGTAGATTAAAAACATTTGTAAATGATAAATAAATGATAAATGATTTTTATTTCTGTAAGTAGGTTTGTACAAACACTTTTACAAGTCAATCATGTTTTTTTTTAAACTAGATGAGGTCGGCGTTTCCTATCTGACTACTCTGAGAAGAAAGGCCGAAACAAACTCAGAGGTCACAGTCTCTTATAAAGTCCAGACATAATCTTGGTCACTTCATGTGAAGACCATGTAGATTGGTGTCTGAAATGGTCTTTAGAGGAAAGAACCACACAGATTGAGAGGACCTGTCCAGTCAGTGCACGCATTTGTCAGTAATCTCGCAGCTCAACTTAAGGAGCTCAACGGTTCGTCGAACAATACCAAAGAAAGGACATTGGGGTAGGCCGCATAAATTACTCAAACTGCCAGACCATGATTAAAAATAACTGAGAGAAAAAATAAAACAAACAAAAAAGGCAATGACCTACATAGTCTTCACATTCACAATAAATTAAAATAATATAATACTTTACAAAGTAAATATTCATGTCAACATTCAGTATGCAAAAATAAATAGAGAAAAAAGAAAATTTGGAGCAGTTCAATCCCAAGCCTTTTTGTCCTCAATATAATCTTTAACGGTATAAAAAGCTTTCTGACACAACTTGCGTTTAATGAATGATTTGATTTTATCAAGGCTCAGATCTTGAACGTGGCTTGGAAGTTTATTATAAAAGCGTATACATTGACACCTGAATGAGCCACCTTTTCTTGAGCCTTGTTGGAGGTACAACAAATTTGTGTTTGTTCCTAGTATTTATATTGTGGATATCACTGTATTTTTTAAACAATTTAATGTTTTTATGGGCATATAAAAGATTACCTACCGTAAGCTTATTAAATGCTTCTACATTTAGAAAATAATTGTGGCGGTAGAATTAAAAACCGTACTAAATTTATGGATATGAAGAAACGTAAACACAAATGACCTTGGGTTATGACTTGAATTTGTTTTCTTAAAATTCTTACGTAACTTCTATTAACGTATTAATTTACTTACCAGACTTGAATCCTTTACAAATCCTTATAAGAATAACTGATAAGCACTCATAAATATAATTCTGCCTGTTTAGGGTAATTGCTGCAGTAATTGGCCACGCTTTAGTAACTGGCCACTCATAAAAAAGAAACAAGGAGAAGAAGCAAGCTCATGAATGAAAAGGACAAAAAAAAGTTTGCCCCCCGAAATTGACTCCCATATTCAAAATTCATTTATTTACGTTACACGTCCGTGTTTGGGTCACAGAAATTCATACATGTACCAAATTTCAACTTAATCGGTCTATTAGATTCGGAGAAAATTTGCTGTGTGATGGACAGACAGACACACAAGTGATCCTATATGGGTTCCGCTTTTTTTTCCTGTTGAGGTACGGAAACCTAAAAATACAACAATAATTTAAAAGAATATGGTAAGATGGTTTGGTCATGTTGAGAGGATGAATAAAAGGCGACTATAAGGCAGATGTGAATGACGGGCGGCGACGACGCCCCTAGAAAAAAAAAAGCTATTACACAGTGGATGACTTACGGATAAATTTAATAATAACAAGATAGATATGTAAACTTAATAATAATAAATAAACAACATTCTATTCTATTGACAATAATAAATAAATTACATTATATTCAAATAATAACAATAATAAGCAAAAGACATTCAATTCTTTTAATAATAATAAAATAAATAAAATACTATTCTAATTAAAAAAAGAAAAACTATAAATGTAATTTTATCCAAAAATGAATATGTAGATAATAATAATAATATATACCAAATATTTAATAATAGGTACAAGATAGACAGGAAATAATTAAACATATATTTATATTACAAGAAAAGTTAACAAAACGCTCTTCCTCTCTCCTAATCATATAAAGTGTTGCTGTGCCCGACAGGGTCCATAATTGTTTCTATTTATTCATCTTACTACTTGTATGTGTACATTATGGATTGCAATAAACCATGTAAGATTTGATTTGAGATTTAGAAGACATTATAGTGACCTTATTGGCGATGTTCTTCAAATTGTTGCGTAGTACTCGGATTCGGCGTGTTATATGGAAACGAGGCAAAAGGAGTATCTAAGGTAGGCACGCCAATTTGAAGAAGGTGTGTGTAAATGTAGTACCTAGGTATGTATTTTAAGTAGATTAAGAAGAATAATTTAGAAAAAGAAATACAAACTAAGTACATTAAACTTGATCGGAGTTATTATTGATGAAGATCTACATTGGAAAGTGCATGTAGACAATGTCTCAAGCAAGATAAATAAATTTGTGTATGCTCTTAGACATTTAAAAAAAAGTACTAATCTAAAAACAGCAATATTAGCTTACCATGAGTATGTGAAATCCATATTACGTTATGGACTCATAATATGGGGTAACAGTACCGGGCTGGAGGCTTTGAGTTCGCTTAAGGCAGCCACAGGATAGTCCGGTTAAGTAGTCACGGCCTCTCTAGGCCAACTACGAGATGCCATTTATCAAAAAAAAAAAAAAACCGACCAGAATAGAACATTTGTTGCTCAAAAAAAAAAATGCATTAGGGCTCTATACGGACTTCATCCCGAGGAATCATGTCAGCCAGTATTTAAGAAACTTGGCTTGCTACCGCTACCTTGTCTATATATTTATGAGATATGCATGTTTGTATGGAAACATAAGGAGTTATTTAAAATAGCAAACGATGTAAATCCTCGAAGCCGACGAGATGCTCACAGACTCGTACTTAACAGTGCTCCAAGGCTTGCAAAATACAATAAAAGCGGCTTAACTACGTGTGTACGAATTTATAACAAACTACCTAGTAATCTGAAAACGTTAAACTCGCGATATGCTTTTAAAAATAAATTGTATGAATGGTTAATTGATAACAACTTCTATAATATTAAACAATTCCTAGAAAGAAAATAGTTTTGTCGTAATATAATAATAATTTTGTTAAGGAAATTGTTATTACAAATATTTGCATGCTATGTTTAATCTTGACAAAACATGTCTGCTCTATTTTTGTAATGTAAGACCTTTTTATACCATGTTTTACGTAAATAAATATATTATTATTTTAAAAGATAGGTTACATTCTTATAGCATCATTTTTTTAAGGTAACTATTGGACCAACCAAAAGTTGTCAAATTAAACAACCATCATCATTATCTGTCTAGGCCTTTTCCCGTCTATGTTGGAGTCGGCTTCTAGTCTAACCTAATGCAGCTGAATACCATTATTTTACATGGAGTGACTGCCTATCTGAGCAACAAATTAAACAACCACTGAATAAGAATTTGGTGTGAACTAACCGCATTTTTGTGACTCTTAGGTCATCGGATACACAAAATACATCAATTTAAGGACCCAAGTAGTAAGTAATAATATTTTTAGTGTGCTATCGCAGATATAACTTACTACAGGTATTTTTGTACATGTTCATATGTTTTTCTTTCATAAGAAATAAAGGAAAAACATTAAAACTGCGTTAACGCCGTCTTTATTCCATAGACTTTGTGTTTCTCACGTAATTGATATTGTTATTCAAATTACGAGCAATAAAACAGGTGTTGAAAACACTAATGAACTAAATGAGTGGGTCGAACTTGAGGGAAAATCAAAAGATTTCATTGTTTGATGGGTCATACATACATATATAGGTTCTTATCTAATATTTAAACATCTGCCTAGCTTTTTCTCAACTAAGTTGAAGTCGATAAGGATAAGTTATTTCAGGGGAACAATCACGCTTTGGCTAAGCCGTATGAACGTTAGATACAACACCATTATTCGAGTGTTCCTGGTAACCTGATATTTTATGGCCAATTATTCGAGAAAGGCTTCACAATTGGCACTTTATCTTGAATATATAACTGTCAGCACACGCCAAAAATCTCTTCATTGAAAATTTAACGAGCAGTCAGCCCCCTTTTACCATCGGACATCTAGACGCACTGCCAGTTATCATCCTTACCTAGTTGCTATTCCACCAATTCGCAATAAGCGCTTCCAAATGTCTTTTATAATGCGCATAGCAAAAGAGTGGAACTCACTACCTGCTTCTGTGTTTCCGAGCGCATACAACCCTAATCTCTTCAAAGTGAGAGTGAACAGGGTTCTTCTGGGTAAGCTCACTCCTTCGTCGACTTTGTCTCTGTCACCTCTGAGCTAGACTAGAGTCAAGAGCAAACCCATCTCAACTAAAAATTAAAAAAAGTCAATGAAGTTAACTACCATATCCTAAGGCTCATAGAATCTAGACAAAGGAGTAACATTTAACACACATTTAAACATTTAACACATTTAACATTATCACATTCACCGTGTCACTAACGTGAATATAACTTCTCCGTTAAATTATAAGTAATGTACATTAACGTCAAATTAGATTCTTTGTTTATAGCCACGCCGCCACATCTACAAGGAATGTGACCGAACTCCAAGGTGAGGTTGAACGCACAACTAGAAAAACACTTTGTAGGTAAATATGCTTCCAATAATGCGGGTGAACATGGTAGAATCAAGTAAAAATAGGAATCTAAAATTAGCTTATTTTCTCTTGACCTCGAAGCTTGAACTGCAATGCCATGCATTTAATGAAGTTGAATACCTCCTGCTAAAATATGCAAAAGATGATCGTGAAAATTTTATAAATATGCCACTGGCCTGATGTAATATACATTAAAGTTTTGTATTAGTTAAAATAGGAAATGTTTCTGCCTTCTGTTGTAGTTAATAAACAAACTGAATAATTTAATTTGTATAGCAATAGGAATGGCTTTACGTAAACTAAATGAAAACTTTGAACTCACTACGTCACAGATGCCGCGATATACGTGATATCATAAAATCTATTAAGCACCTAGTCAAAATACTGCATAAATGTATAGATTACGTCACAACTATCAATATATCCTCGTATTTACCTTAATAAGGTGCTAAATAAATATTATATTATAAAGGTATGTGTAAAATTGTAAGCAATGGCATAGCTGAAAATTAAATGTGCTAATTTTATCTGATTTGGTATGCACTACATTTGAGTCAATAGTATCTATTTTCATTTGAATATTGATAAGTAATGATGTAAGCTTTTAATCTGTTCTAGGTTTTCCCACTGAATTCTTGTTTGGACTTGTTTTGATGAACTTAGTAATTACACTTCAAAGTCTAAACTCTAAACTATTCTATCTATTTTTGACACTGCGGCATCAGTTACGTGTAAATCCGACAAGTTCCATTTAAAATCATCTAATTCGTTTTGTATTCACCTTGGCCTATGCTATTATTATGTAAATGACTCAAAATAATGTATAGTACCTAGGTACCTGGCTTGAATCTACAGCAACAGTTTCCCTCAATAAACTGCTTATGTTATGTTAAATTCATTCCTTTTTTGTTTTGACTAACAAAATGAAAACAAAAGCGCAAAAGACTTGACATGAGAAAAACAATTTTGTTTGAAAACAATATTTACCTTCAGAAACTCGAAGCCCGAAAGTCTGACAAGTCAAGAGTATCGATTGTGTTATCCAGTAACTAGGTTGTTGAATTCAGAAAGACAGTTGCTCCAAGTAAAATAATGGTATTCAGGTGCGTCCGTTTAGACTGGAAAACGACCCCAACATCCAACATTCATATAGGTGGGCAAGGCTAGGACTATGCCTCCTTATTTATAAACGTTGCAGTTATTAGACGTTTAAACGTCAAAAAATATATGGTTTTGCAAACACTAATCAGTACTTAACTTTAATCAAAGTTTCTGAATAAGAAGCATGATGATTAACAGCAGAAATTCCGTGTGGGATATCATATTAAACACAACGCAGAACATATGAATCTAAAATATAGCAATAGATTAAAATACCCATTTCAGATTTCTCTATAATATATCACCGCTTCGGCTTAACCACGCATGAAATTAAAAGCACTCTTTTTGTAGGCAATCAGTTGAAAACAATAATTCAGCTTACAGTGTCAAAGGCCTTTGTTAGATCTAAACGCGGAAAGACAAAATCAGATGCTTGTTTACTTTGATAAAGTCTTTACAAATAATGGGTGTCGCTATTCAAACGACTTCAAGCGTGAACTCGGGTGCAGAAAAAAGTAAGGAGTATTGAACTCGGTAGCTTCCTTCCTTCCTACGATTTATAGTCGCTGGTATTGTCCGTCTTCTTGTATTACCTTTATTTTGTCGTGTACCTCATGGGTGCCTGTTCCGTTGTTGTTGTATTATTATGCCTCGGTATTGTCATTTGTTTTTGTATTCTTTTTTCTAAATTTTCTTCTCTTGTTATTGCTTTTCACTGACCAATTGGCTTCGATGAAAGTTTATCATAGTTTATGAGAATTTTATATTGCCTACTACTACTAATCGTTTATTGTTATTGTTTCTAATTGAACATTTTTAGTAACTTTTTACTTCATCGGCTGGTTTTGCTCAGCTCATTGAGAAAAATATAGTTACAGTAGGCGTATTGTTTACGGTACGTAAGAACTATTGTGACAAGCACCTTACATAATTTTTTTCATTCATAATTGTGAAATTTAAACGATTTTTGATACAATTGGTTCTTGTCCAAAACGAATAAAAGAGGATGGACTATGCTGATTATGATCAAGAATTAATTATCATTCAAACAATGGTTCCACTCATATTATGTAACACATTTGGACAATTTGGACGTGAATCATAAGTGGCATAAATGTTTCAGAAAAAAAAAGCAGCTTGTTATCTTTTTCTCATTTAATTTCATCAATTTTATTAGTATTCAATAGGAAGTGCTAAGCCTGCAAATGTCAATGAACATTTGACTTTATGAATTATCATCTGCCTCTCATCTGGACCCCAACAGATAGGTTCGTCATTAGCCTAAAGCCGTCCATTGCTGGATGTATACGAAGGTCTATCAACGCCTGAAATTCCGACAGAAAATTACAGATTAGGCCTACATAACATCCGCCCCAGTGGGACTTTTGGCGGTAAGCCGACGATGCAGCGGCCCACAGGTAGGTTGCGGTGCCGCTTGAGGGACATTGCAACTGAGGCGGGCCGCGATGTCGTATGGGAGGCATCGCGGCTGAGGGTTGGAGGCCACGGCGGGAGAGGAGTGCCGGTATTGCGGTGCGCCGCTCTCCCTACATTCCGCGGACTAGACGGGGTCGCCACCGTCTGATGGCAGACGCGGTGGGGCCGCAGGGGAGGAGGAGTGTCGGTATTTCGTTGGCCGCTCCCCCTATCCTCTGCGGCCGAAAAGTGGTAGGCGGCTGGGCCACTGACTTGACCGGTCGCAGGGAGATCAAGGGTGCCTAGACACGGGGTCGTCTAGCGCCCATGTGCTGGTTTGGTCCCAGGTGTGGTCACGGCGTACAATGTGTTCTGGTGCACCGGTGATGATGAGAGTACCCCCCGTACTCTCCAGAGGACGGTCCGATGACGCACAGCCACGGCGGGTTTGTGGTGAGTGCTAACGCGTGCCCGTGTTCTCGCCACAAACGGCAAAGGAGTTCCACATACCTGCACTATCTCCCCGTGGTAGTGCAGTATGCATGAACATTTCTCCACGCAAAAAAAAAGAAGGGTATCTACATAATATGACGTCTGTACTCCGAAAGATCAGACAGACGTGAAGGTTCATGTACTTATTACCCCCACGTGTCACTTTATTCCCCTTATTAGTATTCCCTTTATTATTAGACTTGAGACTACTGAAAATTTTCTAATGAAAAAACTCAATAAAGGCTCCAGCAGTTAGGCACGACGCGACGGTACGACGCAATTCTGGTAAAAATTTCCATGAAGTGTTCTAGGTACTACAGTCGCGTCGCGTTCTCGCCTCACGCCTTTCTGCGGGAGAATAGAATCCCCAGCATCAATTGCGCCTGTGACCACTAGACATGACATGAGAGAATTGATAAACATTTTCTCCTATTCCCAGATTTACTGGCAGATCAAGCTGCTATGTCTGGAGCCATGGGCCCTGATCCTGGCTCGGGCCGTCGCCGGTATTCCCTGCTCTTCCTGCTACATAGTCCTGCCGATATACTTGAAGGAAATCAGCGATATTGACTTAAGAGGAGCTTTGGGATCTCTCCTTATTTTGAATAGGTAAGTTTACCTTTATTTTGATAAATTATATTTTATTTCCTTAAAATTGGTTTTAAAAACACATTTAGTGAATGAAATCGGTATAACCTATGCGATTACTCTAAGAAGAAACACTGAAACAAACTCAGAGGGCACGGTCTCTTTTAAAATCCAGACAATATCTTGGTCAGATCATTTGAGACAAAAGAACTACACAGATTTGAGTGGATCTGTCCAGTCAGTGCACGCATGTGTCAGAAGAATTTATTGAGAAGTTAGTTCTGCTAGTGAATGCAATTGTCAGCTATATAGACTTACGAATGTTCTGAAACTACTACAGGGGATTATGTAATAAATATTAGCCATTTCTTCATCCCTGTTAAGTATTTATGGGGAGCGGGAGTAGCACACGTGCAATCAAACCGCGAGTCAGTGTCATACTGCTTTATTTATTGGAAAGGCTCGATGAGTTACGCGCGTGTCAACAAACACACACACACACACGCGTGTCGTACGCACAATAGATATGTAACATTCCCCTTCCCCATATATTTTAGAAAAATAGCTTATAATTAACAGGCAGAATACGTCGTTTGGATCTACAATTCTGTTGGTCAGGTTCTAAAACATGCTCACTGCCTTTTTCTGTGAGATGCGGTACAGACCGGTCGGGGCTCATTATCCTTGAATGATCTGGTGTCGAGGGCGAATGCGAGGCTAATGGCTCAACACTCGTCCCTTCCTCCTCTCCATGATAAACTTCTTCGGTGGGTGTCAGAAAATCTGCGCATATGGAAACGCCGTTCTCACGCTGCGGATTCAGGCTGCGGCGAGAAGCTACTGTCGTCTTCTATGTCCATATGCCAGTCTTTCTTTTTGTTCTGTACCTCTGAAACGTCTTTGGCTTGAAACCGTCGAATCTAGTCTATGTGAGGAATTACTTTGCAATTTAGTTCCGGAATATACGCTGAATACATAACGTTCGCAATCTCTTCTTTGATCAAACAAAATCGCTTTATCCAAACAACGTCATCTTTAAATTTTGGTCTTTTCCTGCCTCCCTTGTAAGGACTGATTTTCACTTACGGTTAGAGAAAGATCGGCGGATGTCGGAGCGATTTGAAGTGGATTAATTAAGTTCAGCCGCGAACGTAGAGGTCGTATGAAAATTACTTCTGCTGGAGATTTCCCTGTGGTACTATTTTCCTATTTTTGGAGTTCCGATAGTCAAATAAAAATTTTGCGACTTTTTCTTATAGAGGTAGTTTAGTGTCAGATTGCAAATTATGATACTTTTGAGTCCTTTTTTAATTATTTTAACAAAACTTTCAGCTTATCCCATACTTGACAGGTGGTATACCGGTGATAATACTAGTTGAATACTGTTTACACTGCAAAAATTCTCAAACTTCCTAGACGTGAAAGAAGTACAATTTTCAATGAAAAAAAAATTAAAAGATTGAGCAAAATGTTTTTATGTTTTTGGTCATAACCATTATTATAATTTAGAGCAGCAATTTAGGGTGCAATTAAAAAGCCTCCACATAGGGTGCACCCTCGGCTATCGCACCTCACAATCAGCCTCAGCTTCAGCCTCACAAACTTGCTGACAAGCTATTTTCAGCCACAGATTTTCTCGTATTTCTAATGCCAAGGGCATTATAAGGCGATCCCACGATAATTGGTGTGGATTTTTTTAACCTCACCTGGAGGGAAAGTACTCTAAATAGTGGAGATAGCAAATTTTACTCAAAGGAAACTGTCCTTTATTTTTTTAAATAAACAAATCTGCATTAAAATATTTTCGAAAATTAACTTCCCACATCTGGGATTCGAACCGGCTGAAATCCGAAAAAATAACAGCCTGTACTTTTATGGCATCAATCAATAGGGTCAATTATAAGGATCAAATCCCTCTAACAAACATGATAAATTAACTGAAAAGGAAAACCGTGAAATCTAAAGTTATACAACGGGACTTTTACTCAAAGGTCCATCAGATTACGTATTAAAAAAAAATCTGTTGTTCCATAGATTTTGACGAGTTATGCGAACATAAATGAACAATGAAAACAAAATGCGAACATAAGTGAACAGCTGAATATTTTCGCGATTTCAGGTTTGGTCTCATAATAAAAGTTGTTCATAATGAGGATTACAATAACCCTTTAAGAGATTTCGTGTATGAATAGATATACCTTATATACGTAAATGTCACAGCCAAATTGTTTTACAATAGGTACGTCTAGCCGAAATACATAATGGCGCTGTTTCCGAAATTATAATGATACCTACGTTCGCCAAAACGGCGGCCAACCTTTAGCCCTATTGCAACCAGATCAAAATATAGTGTAACCAAGCCAAGTAACTGCGACCAACTTGGAAGAAGCAACTGGTTTGGTCACAGTTCTAACCTAACCTAACCATTTTGGAAATACAAAGCGAATTGTGTTATCGCGGAACGTTGATGAGCCGCATTGTAGAATGCGATGCGCTATCATAATGCGGCGTACGTTTATTTACCCATAATACATTTTGTCTGAACGTCAATCAGCCGTAATAGAAAACAGCTATTATGTACCTATTTCGGCTAGACGTTTTGGATTACGGCGTATTATACAATCGTCGGCGACATATCTACATAGTGCTACCATGTAAACTATTTACCAATAGAACTACTATTTCTATCTACTAATAGAAGAAGGATACACGACTCGATAACATATTGATTAAAGGAAAACGTATGTGTTGCATATTAATTTAATTCGTCTCATGATTTAATTAATATATCAAGTGTTTTCCCGGGCCATGAGTTACGTAAGCTACGACAACAAATTATGTAGTAATCCTTCATAATATATACGTTCAATACCGATCGGGTGTTTTTTTAGAGACTAGAATTTTAAATTGAAATAAAACACAGAAAAATGTTTTTAATATCCATGAAATTGGGTTTATTTGAGAGATAATTTTATGGCATTAATGATTGAATATGACTTCGGGCATGTAGCCGCCGCGGCTGATGCGTACAATTACTTGGCGTAATCTGGAGGTCAAATTTTCACACACTCTTCGCAGTAAATCAGGCTGTATTTCGGCAATAGTGCATCGAATGTTGGCATCCAAGTGCTCAATCGTTACTGGTTTATCGGAGTAGACATGTGACTTTTGCTTGTGACTGAGTAATAATAGCCGCACGGGTCGATCCATCAAGTTAAGCTACGCTTGCCGGGGTTGGTCCATAGATAGGTGACCATCTTTACATACCGAGACTCCTCCGTGCCTCGGAAAGCACGTTAAGCCGTTGGTCCCGGCTGTCATTCGAGGATCTTTGACAGTCGTTACGGGTCGTCAGAAGCCCGAAAGTCTGACAACCAGTCTTACCAAGGGGTATCGAATTACCCAATAACTGGGTTGTGGAGGTCAGATAGGCAGTCGCTCCATGTAAAATACTGGTATTCAGCTGCATCCGGTTAGACTGGAAGCCGACCCCAACATAGTTGGGAAAAGGATAGGCAGATTGATTGACAAGCGACTTTACATATCCCCAGAGAAAATAAAGTAATGGCTTCAAATCGCACGAACGATGTGGCCAGATTTCGTGAAATAAGTTGTTTGTCAAATGTTTCCTTTAGCCAATAAAAAATTAAGCCAATAAAAAAGTTATGTTTTCAGCAAGTCAGCCGCAGCGGCCACATGTCCAAAATCATGTTCAAACATAATGCCATAAAATTATCTATCAAATAAACCCAATTTCATGGATATTAAAAACATTTTGCAGTGTTTTGTTTCAATTTAAAGTTCTAGTCTCTAAAAAAAGAAAATGCCCGATATATCGTTATTGGAATTATTGTCTGCTCTGAACATAATGGTTGTGACGCTTTTTGTAGGCAACCTTATAAGCCTACTTATAATAAACACAACAAAATATAACATCACGCCTTGTTTCCTCAAAGGGTTGGGCAGAGGACAGTTAACCCATATTTCGCACTGCCTCGTTGGTCTAATGATCACAAGCGCTACTACTGAGCACGAGGTCCTGAGTTCGATTCCCAGGTCGGGTATTATTGGGTTTTTCTGATTGGAATTTCTCAGTAGCAGCCTGGAGTCTGGATTTGTGTCTGGTCGATAGCAATAGGCTCGCCCTCTATTACATGGGACTTAAACATAACCGGCGAAATGTGGGTGTACTATAGGTATGCATCTGCGTAACCGTTATGATAAAACTCTAAGATATTTGGGAGCTTTTTAAAGCCAAACGTTCGAATTTAAAGCTGGTACACAGATGCGTATGTCCTCATAAACGCCTCTATGGTTTGGGTAGTACCTACTTGGAAGTTGCGAGTCTTTTGTGCAGAATGCTGCACTTACTGAACTTAAAGGTAGATAGGTATTACAGTCAGTAGGAACTTAGGAAGCAACTTGAAATTGGAAACCATGTAATCTTAGAATGTCGCTATTATTGACAGGCCAGCTGGCGTGGTTGGTTAAGATACCGCCTATCATGTCGCAGGTCGTGGGTTCGATTCCCATCCAGGACAAACATTTGTGTGCATGAACATGTCTGTTTGTCCTGAGTCTGGGTGTAATTATCTATATAAGTATCTAGGTATTTACAAAAAAAAAAAAAGTATATGTAGTATATCAGTTATCTGGTTTCCATAGTACAAGCTCTGCTTAGTTTGGGATCAGATGACCGTGTGTGAAATGTCCTAGGATATTATTATTATTATCTACCTATTGATTGTGTTGCAAGCGGAAGACACTATAGCAGTTCTTCCATTGTACACCTATTTTGCTTAGGCAAATCAATTAATAGTGGGTTTGACGGACGGACAGACAGACAGACACACGAGTGATCCTATAAGGTTTCCGTTTTTTCCTTTTAAGGTACGGAACCCTAAATATGAAGAAAAAGTGAACAAAAAGGTAGCCGTTGCTTATCAAAACAGCTAGCCGTAATCGTAACCTCATTTGCATGACATGGCTAGGTAAGAAGACCTCCTCGTAGTCTCTTCTTAGTAGTTTTTTATTTATTTATGTATCTTCTTACATTTACCATTACAAGGTAACCTAATGTGAAATGAGCCTATCCTAACTTAACCGAGATGTATGTACTAGCTACCCGAAACTGTCAAATTTTCCCAATCAACCTTGAACCTAAAGCTTTAGCGATAAAGTTGAAAATCTATTAAAGAAATTTGACAGATTGTAGTACCTTGATGTGCTAGCGTCTGTACATAGGTTTTGGATTTGTGCCCGGTCAGTGGCAATAGGCTCGCCCCATATTGCAGAGATACATTCGGACTCAAAAAGATGTATAGGTACAGTCAACGTCTAGAAGGCCACATCATACACCGCAATGACCATTATCGCTTGCGCTATACGGGCTGCCAAAGTTGCCAATGTGTAGTATTGTCAAACGTTCTTATAGAAGAAGGTCATAAGTACAACTAATATTGCTATGCCATAGTTTTGTGAGATTGCTAGTCGACTTCTTACTGTTATAGTACATCGACAAACATTAATTTTATTGTCTACAATCTATGCTCCATAATATAAGTAAATAGTATCAATGAGTAATATATTTCGTGGATCCACATTGATAAAATACTATGGAACACAAATTGTAGATGAATTCTACGACAGAATGAATTCGTTAAAATGATAAAACGATATATTCACTGGAAAACTAAACTAAATTTCTCATACTAAATTAACTAACAAACTATTTAAATAATATAAAAAAATAACAATTTGTCATAACTTAAACTATTAACTAACTAAATGTCGTCGAAAACTTCCTCCGCTGTGCAACTGACTGTACATGGGACTTACTGTCGTTGTGTGGCTGTTCTATGCCTCTGCTTAGATGCCAGGTATCCAGGATATATAGGTATCACACCTATATATCCTGGATACCTGGAGACCTGGATTCATGTTATTATTACATCTATGGGGATACTTCGTGATGATTAACAAGGTACGCAGGTAAATAAGTATATGATTATGCATGTAATAGTTCAACGAACAGACTTGACCAGATTGTTCTCTTACGTAATAACCTCTGCGCACCCATTTAGAATAATCATTAGATTGCAGGTACTTTGTTAGAGAGGTAGGTCTTATCAATCTGTTTTCCCAACTATGTTAGGGTCGGCATCCAGTCTAATCGGATGCAGCTGAATACCAGTATTTTACATAGAGCGACTGCCTGTCTGACCACTACCACCCAGTTGCTTGGTAATACGATACCCCTTGGTAAGACTGGTTGTCAGACTTTCGGGCTTCTGGCGGCACGTAACGACTGTCAAGGATCCACGAATGACAGCCGGGACCAACGGCTTAACGTGCTTTTCGAGGCACGGAACAGTCTTGGTATGTAAACATGGTCACCCATCCACGGACCAACCCCGGCAAGCGTAGTTTAACCTGATGAATTGACCCGTGCGCTTTTTAGGGTTCCGTACCAAAATGGTAAAAAGGAACCCATATGGTGCGACTCAGTCTGTCTGTGTGTCTGTCACAGCTAGATACCCCAATGTCCTTTCTTTGGTATTGTACGTCGAATCGTTGAGCTCCTTAAGTTCTGAGTTGAGCTGCGCGATTACTGACAAATGCGTGCATTGACTGGACAGGTCCTCTCAATCTGTGTGGTTCTTTCCTCAAAAGACCATTTCAGACACCAATCTACATGGTCTTCACATGAAGTGACCAAGATTATGTCTGGACTTTATAAGAGACTGTGACCTCTGAGTTTGTTTCGGCCTTTCTTCTCAGAGTAGTCAGATAGGAAACGCCGACCTCATCTAGTTTAAAAAAAAATATTGACTTGTAAAAGTGTTTGTACAAACCTACTTACAGAAATAAAAATCATTTATCATTTGATATCTCAAGAACTACTAATGCTATCAACTTGAATTTTGGAATAGCTTTAGATGCCGTTTGCCCAACTATTTAGCAAATAAGAAAGCCATTTTTTTTTTGCAACAATTACTGAAAGGTGGCTTAAAAAATCGAAGTGGGGCTACTAGGGCATGTGGAGTATCATATGAAAGAGCGCTGTTTTTTTACCCCGTATAGTTTTCGACTTTTGATGAAAATGTAAATAAAAATACCCCCCCCCCCCCCTATCTCCGAAGTTTGCATAGAGAAAAATCTGAAATTATTCTGTGTGATAGAAGTTTATGTAAAGATTACATTGATCGAAGAGATTATAGGAAAAATAAAACGATGTCTGTAAATAGCATTTTTTTTATATATAGCAGCGCCCCGCGGTTTCACAGCGGCGTAAGTCTTGAACCCGTAAGAATATCGGGATAAAAAGTATTATATGCGTTAATCCAGGTTATAATCTATCTGTTTGCCAAACTTTCGCATTTATAATATTAGTAGGATAGTAGAATAGGAAGTAGGATGGTACGGAACCCTCGGTGCGCGAGTCCGACTTGCTCTTGACCGGTTTTTTTATTATTACTTTAGCCACGATGTCCTATATTATTGATTTATATTTATGCGTTCAGAGTTAGCCGAGGAATCAGTTCCTATTTACATATAAAAACAATTAATCGCTAATTCATTCTGAAAGGATCAAGAAAAATGAGATTCTTCAAAACATTTGATTGCTCCTCATGTATCATAGTTTCCAAACACAAATCACAGAATGTAACATTAACTAAATTCTGGTTTCTGTTCAGTCTAATACTATGCGTTATTTTGGTCACTTAACCTAGCTTACAGGGTAATATTTTCAACACGATATCAGGTTTTCACCAACGTGTAAGAAGCTTTTAGTAACTCGAGAGAAGATTTTTGTGCACCAGCTAACATACAGGCTGCAAAAAGACACATCACATAGTCGTCAATTAAGCATACTGTATATCTAAGTAGCTTTGAGCAAAAATTATTGCTGGGAAACGACTTTTAGTTTTAGGTAGGTATAAAAAAACAGAGGAGCTCGTGGCTAAGTAATAACAGCCGCACGGTTCGATCCATCAGGCTAAGCTACGCTTGCCGGGGTTGGTCCGTAGTTGGGTGACCATCTTTACATACCGAGACTCCTCCGTGCCTCGGAAAGCACGTTAAGCCGTTGGTCCCGGCTATCATTCGTGGATCTTAGACAGTCGTTACGGGTCATCAGAAGCCCGATAGTCTGATAACCAGTCTTACCAAGGGGTATCATATTACCCAGTAACTGGGTTGTGGAGGTCAGATAGGCAATCGCTCCATGTAAAATACCGGTTAGACTGGAAGCCGACCCCAACATAGTTGGGAAAAGGCTAGGCAGATTGATTGTAGGTATAAAAAAACAGCTTTTTTATTGCGCGCAATGTAATGGCGCGATCCCACGGCCCGTCGAGGCCTGTCGCGGCCCGTGCCGAGCATTCCATGAATAATCCCATACATTCGATAGGACGGGCGACGGCAGACCACTGCAGTCCGACTGTTCCCAAGGCCTGGCCTGTGAGTTGTATAGTATAGTATAGTAGTTGTATAGTATAGTATAGTAGTTGTATAGTAGTATAGTTCGCGTCATGTAAGTTTGCCGCTCTGAAGTAGACTACAAATGCCCGCGCAGTAGTCAATATCACTACATATTATAAAAGTCCCCCGCCGCGTTTGTCTGTCTGTATGTTCGTAATGATCTCAAAAACTTCTTGAGGAAGTTATAATAGGTGTATAATTCGTTAAGGTTTTGTGTAGATTGTTTGAAATATGACGATGATTGTTGAAGATGTCGGATAAAATCAAGCCGTCTGGGAGCTTACATCGAAAACGCTGCCTAATCCGTTTGAGATATAACAAAACAATGTATGGTGGGATGGTTTCTCTTTTATAGGTCTACAAAAAAATCCGCGATGACATATTATGTCCATCTTTTAAGGATAGCTTACTATACCCATTCTAACCTCTAAAAAACATATCACATATAATGTCGTATTTGCGAAAACTATTTAAATGGATGCAGTATCAATCATTATCAAATTAAATACGTTAGTCACCTTAAGCATTTCATACAAATTATTATAGCCCTTTACACCAAACAATTTAAATGAATATCTTAGGAGTTATTGTAAATTAAAAACTACGCGCGAGAAAATAAATTCAAGCGGACTCGTACCAGCGTGGCGCGACGACGGGATTCGCTTGATGCAGCCACCGCGCCCGCGCTCCACCATCTGCTGTCACCTAGTGTTGTTATATAAGCCGAGTGATAAAGCCCGATCCCTTGGGAGACGCGAGGCAAATACCTCGGGGTGACCCTCGACCACCACCTCTTCTTCGCTGAGCATATAAAGCAGGTGCGTTCGCGAGCTGCTTTCGCTCTCGGTAGACTCCACTCCGTTCTGAATGCACGTAGCAAATTGTCACTTAGGTGCAAATTACGCATTTATACAGCGTGCATTCGCCCCATCATGACCTATGCGCGTTCAGTGCTTGCGCACGCAAAACCTCACCTCATTCATAGGATGCAGGCCCTCCAAAACCGTTTCCTCCGAAAGGCAACGAGAGCCCCTTGGTTCGTTCCGAACGAAATCCTCCACGTAGATCTCGATATTCCCACCATCTCCCAGTTCTTGAAACGCAATTCCAAGCGTTTCTTCGACTCAGCCACCAACCATCGCAACCCTCTGGTTGTCAAGGCGGCTAGCTATGTCCCCTCCCGTATTAGTAAGGTCCGCCGCCCAAGGCTTGTCCTCTCAGATCCCGACGACCCCATAACTCTTCTCCAGGAGAGCAGTAGGGACCGTAGGAACAAAAACAAATCGACATTCCGACCTCGCCGCCGAGGTCCCTAGCGACGACCCCGAAGTAATCGTCCTCTCCCCCGTCCCATGCTCGGGAATGAAGTGCCAGCTGGTGGCGTAGCTGAGCTAGTAGCTTTAAACTCCCATGATAATAATAATTACTCTGATCTGATCAAGCCTGTCCCTTCTTGCTGTCCTCCCCCCAGCGACGCCCTAAGCCGAGGTTCGTTCCCCACAGGGAGAGCCCTTAGCGTGTAGTCGCTGAGTCTGTAAGTTTTATGCCCTGCCTGGACGCTTTGAGTTCGCTTAAGGCAGCCACAGGACTGACCGGTTGTCATTTATAAAAAAAAGCGCGAGAATCCCTAAAATACTCCAAGTAGTGTGGTAATATGTCATTTAAATCTAATTCATACTCGACGCAACTAGCTGATGCAAAAAATGTAGGCATAAATGCTCCTAGCCGTGCGAAGCCGAGGCGGGTCGCTAGTCTGCACGCCATGCCATGCGCATCGGAAAGCCTGGTTTCAGAGCGGCAAACTTACGTGACGCGAACTGTACGCGTAGTGTACTTGTCGGATACACGCGGGTACGAACGCAATGAATTAAATGTTTCCGCGACAGATACCTAAATGATGAAATCTAGAAAAAAAAACTACAAGAAGTCTCCCAAACTTCAATTGCAGTTATGTAATTATTGCCAGGCATAAAAGGTTTATTTAAACAATGAAAGGAATACCCTATTGGCAGTATCGCTTCGTGTGAAGAAAATGGTATGAATATAAACATGGTAGGTATCTTTATAGTAAATAAATAGGTCAAACCAAAATATGGTTTTGATAGCTTCAGGTAGGTAATTTGTGCAGTACTAATAAAATAAATTCTTCATTATTAGCCAGTATCTTGAATGTAGGCAGTTTAAAGCAGTTTACTTTTATTGTAAGAATGTCACGAATGAGGACAAACCTCGTCAACATTTTTAATTGCATCTGCAAGAAGTTTAGAGATAAGATTTGTAGTTTTTACAAGGACCAGACAACGGACTTGCCTGCGACTGATTATCAACGTCTTTGAAATAAAAAAAATACAGATCACGTGCTCTACACGACCTTCGGGTACGTTGAAAATGCACTTAGGCAGGCTTTTCATTTTGTACGAAGAAAAAACTAATAGATTTAGACCTTATCGTATCGTCTTTGAAGTAAAGTAATAGAGCTCAAATGCACGAAGTATAAAAATACAAAAAACCCGACTGCACAAACACTTAGCTGAAAAGAGAAAAACAAGAATTATCTACCTATAATCTATTGAGTTTTGGTATCGCAGGCGGGGACAAACAAAAGTTACTCCATATTTCAGGTTATTGGTTTAAGTGTTTATGCAGTCGGGTTTTTTGTTTTTTTAATATATTTTGTATTTCAATTTATTTGTTTCGTTATAAAATTATTGGGCTACGGATATTTATCAATTATTGAATTAACCAATTTAATAATCCTAATTAAATTTAAACATATAACATGTATATTTTTGTAGTCCTTTTTAATTTCCTTTATTTTGATACCCTACTCGATAGGATTAGTTAATTTTCGTGTTACTGTTTCGTGCCAAAAATCCGCCCTTTTGGTAGGGTTCCGGGCCAAAATGGTAAAAAGGAACCCTTATGGTGCGACTCAGTCTGTATATCTGTCACAGCTAGATATCTCAAGAACTACTAATGCTATCAACTTGAATTTTAGAATAGTTTTAGATGGCGTTTGCCCAACTATTTAGCAAATAAGAAAGAAATAAAAATGTATATTTTTTTTTTGTAACATGGACTGAAAGGGGGTCTTAAAAATTCGAAGTGATGAAAAATGTAAATGAAAATACCGCCTCCCCCCCTTATCTCTGATCTTTGCATAGAGAAAAACCGAAATTATTCTATGTGATAGAAGTTTATGTAAATATTACAGGAAAAATAAAACGATGTCTATAAATAGTACACTTTTTTATATATGACTGCAGCGCCCTGCGGTTACACCCGCGTATGTCTCGAACACGTAAGAATATCGGGATGAACAGGTCCTATGTTCAGGTTATAAACTACGAGTATCTGTGTGCCGAATTTCATGAATATCCGTTAAGTAGTTTTTGCGTGAAAGAGTAACAAACATCAATCCATCCGCACAAACTTTCGCATTTATAATATTATACGTAGTAGGATAGGAAGTAGGATGGTACAGAACCCTCGGTGCGAGAGTCCGACTCGTTATATTATGCCATGCAATTTTGAACTTTAATGTAATATTATTAAGACTATTTTTGAAAGAAACATAGTTATGAACATAGAAATAATAATTTTTGTGTCAAATATAAAGTTCTAATAAGTAATTTGAAGTATTTTCTAAGTATCGCAAATAAAATTAATAAAAAATAAAAAAAATAACATCATTATAAAATTTAATTAAAATAGTATTTACAAATAAATACAAATACATTTCACGATCAAACTCTTAATTAAGTTCATAATCATAACAACTCAGTGACGCGATGTGCATCTAAGGAGCGCGCTCCCCGAAATTACGTCACACAAAGGGCATTCTCCTGTCTGGACTACTACTAATACATAAATCCAGTTTTTTTTTTTAATATAGCCTAATTCAATACTCCGAGGATTTTTTTTTTCATTTTTTCGATATCGCGTTTAGTTTTTGAGATAAAATAGATTTTATGACAAAGGACCCTAAAAATTGATCGAATTTTTCACAATTCTGCAATTTCCAAGAAACATATTAGAATTTTTCATATGTTTTTATCCCTTGTTAAACCGCGTCTTTTGAGATCTCAACCATTCCTGTAGTCCTAAAACTCACAACACTAAGGCGATGTTACACTCTGAACGAAAATGGGAGCTATACTGAAGCGATCGAAAAAACATTTTCAATGTTAAAACTGCAACAAATCTCAAAAACACGGGTCGTCGAACGTTCAAGGCTACCTGCAGCCATCTTATACCACGTGACACTGTATCGTGTGCTTGTGTGTAGAGGCAATCGTGGCGTGGTAGTGTGCGTTTTATATTCATTGCGTTATGTTTGTAACGGAGGAGCTCGTGGCTAAGTAATAACAGCCGCACGGGTCGATCCATCAGGTTAAGCTATGCTTGCTGGAGTTGGTCTGTGGATGGGTGACCATCTTTTCATACCATACAAACAAATCCACGTCCATTAGGTCGGAAGAGACACAGCTAGGTGCTTCGATTAGTGCTACGCTACGTGGCATGCTCCTAGCAAATCAACGCATAGTTTTCTTCGTTAAGTGCTACGCTGCATGACAATATGTAACTAACGAACCAACGCATGGTTTTACTACGTTTGGTGTTACGCTGCGTGACATGCTACTAGCGATCCAACGCATGGTTTTACTACGTTTGGTGCTACGCTGCGTGTCATGCTACTAACGAATCAACGCATTGTTTTACTACGTTTGGTGCTACGCTGCGTGACATGCTACTAGCGAACCAACGCATGGTTTTACTACGTTTGGTGCTACGCTGCGTGTCATGCTACTAACGAATCAACGCATTGTTTTACTACGTTTGGTGCTACGCTGCGTGACATGCTACTAACGAACCAACGCAGGGTTTTACTACGTTTGGTGTTACGCTGCGTGACATGCTACTAGCGAACCAACGCATGGTTTTACTACGTTTGGTGCTACGCTGCGTGTCATGCTACTAACGAATCAACGCATTGTTTTACTACGTTTGGTGCTACGCTGCGTGACATGCTACTAACGAACCAACGCAGGGTTTTACTACGTTTGGTGTTACGCTGCGTGACATGCTACTAGCGAACCAACGCATGGTTTTACTTCGTTTAGTGCTATGCTGCGTGACATGCTACTAGCGAACCAACGCATTGTTTTACTACGTTTAGTGCTACGCTGCGTGACATGCTACTAGCGAACCAACGCATGGTTTTACTTCGTTTAGTGCTACGCTGCGTGACATGCTACTAGCGAACCAACGCATGGTTTTACTTCGTTTAGTGCTATGCTGCGTGACATGCTACTAGCGAACCAACGCATGGTTTTACTACGTTTGGTGTTACGCTGCGTGTCATGCTACTAGCGAACCAACGCATGGTTTTACTACGTTTGGTGCTACGCTGCGTGTCATGCTACTAGCGAACCAACGCATGGTTTTACTACGTTTGGTGTTACGCTGCGTGTCATGCTACTAGCGAACCAACGCATGGTTTTACTACGTTTGGTGCTACGCTGCGTGTCATGCTACTAACGAATCAACGCATTGTTTTACTACGTTTGGTGCTACGCTGCGTGACATGCTACTAACGAACCAACGCATGGTTTTACTACGTTTGGTGTTACGCTGCGTGACATGCTACTAGCGAACCAACGCATGGTTTTACTACGTTTGGTGCTACGCTGCGTGTCATGCTACTAACGAATCAACGCATTGTTTTACTACGTTTGGTGCTACGCTGCGTGACATGCTACTAACGAACCAACGCAGGGTTTTACTACGTTTGGTGTTACGCTGCGTGACATGCTACTAGCGAACCAACGCATGGTTTTACTTCGTTTAGTGCTATGCTGCGTGACATGCTACTAGCGAACCAACGCATTGTTTTACTACGTTTAGTGCTACGCTGCGTGACATGCTACTAGCGAACCAACGCATGGTTTTACTTCGTTTAGTGCTACGCTGCGTGACATGCTACTAGCGAACCAACGCATGGTTTTACTTCGTTTAGTGCTATGCTGCGTGACATGCTACTAGCGAACCAACGCATGGTTTTACTACGTTTGGTGTTACGCTGCGTGTCATGCTACTAGCGAACCAACGCATGGTTTTACTACGTTTGGTGCTACGCTGCGTGTCATGCTACTAGCGAACCAACGCATGGTTTTACTACGTTTGGTGTTACGCTGCGTGTCATGCTACTAGCGAACCAACGCATGGTTTTACTACGTTTGGTGCTACGCTGCGTGTCATGCTACTAGCGAACCAACGCATGGTTTTACTACGTTTGGTGCTACGCTGCGTGTCATGCTACTAGCGAACCAACGCATGGTTTTACTACGTTTGGTGTTACGCTGCGTGTCATGCTACTAGCGAACCAACGCATGGTTTTACTACGTTTGGTGCTACGCTGCGTGTCATGCTACTAGCGAACCAACGCATGGTTTTACTACGTTTGGTGTTACGCTGCGTGTCATGCTACTAGCGAACCAACGCATGGTTTTACTACGTTTGGTGCTACGCTGCGTGTCATGCTACTAGCGAACCAACGCATGGTTTTACTACGTTTGGTGCTACGCTGCGTGTCATGCTACTAGCGAACCAACGCATGGTTTTACTACGTTTGGTGCTACGCTGCGTGTCATGCTACTAGCGAACCAACGCATGGTTTTACTACGTTTGGTGCTACGCTGCGTGTCATGCTACTAGCGAACCAACGCATGGTTTTACTACGTTTGGTGTTACGCTGCGTGTCATGCTACTAGCGAACCAACGCATGGTTTTACTACGTTTGGTGCTACGCTGCGTGTCATGCTACTAGCGAACCAACGCATGGTTTTACTACGTTTGGTGCTACGCTGCGTGTCATGCTACTAGCGAACCAACGCATGGTTTTACTACGTTTGGTGCTACGCTGCGTGTCATGCTACTAGCGAACCAACGCATGGTTTTACTACGTTTGGTGCTACGCTGCGTGTCATGCTACTAGCGAACCAACGCATGGTTTTACTACGTTTGGTGTTACGCTGCGTGTCATGCTACTAGCGAACCAACGCATGGTTTTACTACGTTTGGTGCTACGCTGCGTGTCATGCTACTAGCGAACCAACGCATGGTTTTACTACGTTTGGTGCTACGCTGCGTGTCATGCTACTAGCGAACCAACGCATGGTTTTACTACGTTTAGTGCTACGCTGCGTGACATGCTACTAACGAACCAACGCATGGTTTTACTACGTTTGGTGCTACGCTGCGTGTCATGCTACTAGCGAACCAACGCATGGTTTTACTACGTTTGGTGCTACGCTGCGTGTCATGCTACTAGCGAACCAACGCATGGTTTTACTACGTTTGGTGTTACGCTGCGTGTCATGCTACTAGCGAACCAACGCATGGTTTTACTACGTTTGGTGCTACGCTGCGTGTCATGCTACTAGCGAACCAACGCATGGTTTTACTACGTTTGGTGCTACGCTGCGTGTCATGCTACTAGCGAACCAACGCATGGTTTTACTACGTTTGGTGTTACGCTGCGTGACATGCTACTAGCGAACCAACGCATGGTTTTACTACGTTTGGTGCTACGCTGCGTGTCATGCTACTAGCGAACCAACGCATGGTTTTACTACGTTTAGTGCTACGCTGCGTGACATGCTACTAACGAACCAACGCATGGTTTTACTACGTTTGGTGCTACGCTGCGTGACATGCTACTAACGAACCAACGCATGGTTTTACTACGTTTGGTGCTACGCTGCGTGACATGCTACTAACGAACCAACGCATGGTTTTACTACGTTTAGTGCTACGCTGCGTGACATGCTACTAACGAACCAACGCATGGTTTTACTACGTTTGGTGCTACGCTGCGTGACATGCTACTAGCGAACCAACGCATGGTTTTACTACGTTTGGTGCTACGCTGCGTGACATGCTACTAACGAACCAACGCATGGTTTTACTACGTTTAGTGCTACGCTGCGTGACATGCTACTAGCGATCCAACGCATGGTTTTACTACGTTTGGTGTTACGCTGCGTGACATGCTACTAGCGATCCAACGCATGGTTTTACTACGTTTGGTGCTACGCTGCGTGACATGCTACTAACGAACCAACGCAGGGTTTTACTTCGTTTGGTACTACGCTACGTGACATGCTCCTAGCGAACCAACGCATGGTTTTACTTCGTTTAGTACTACGCTACGTGACATGCTCCTAGCGAACCAACGCATGGTTTTACTACGTTTGGTGCTACGCTGCGTGACATGCTACTAGCGATCCAACGCATGGTTTTACTACGTTTGGTGTTACGCTGCGTGACATGCTACTAGCGATCCAACGCATGGTTTTACTACGTTTGGTGCTACGCTGCGTGACATGCTACTAACGAACCAACGCAGGGTTTTACTTCGTTTGGTACTACGCTACGTGACATGCTCCTAGCGAACCAACGCATGGTTTTACTTCGTTTAGTACTACGCTACGTGACATGCTCCTAGCGAACCAACGCATGGTTTTACTTCGTTTAGTACTACGCTACGTGACATGCTCCTAGCGAACCAACGCATGGTTTTACTTCGTTTAGTACTACGCTACGTGACATGCTCCTAGCGAACTAACGCATGGTTTTACTTCGTTTAGTGCTACGCTGCGTGACATGCTACTAGCGAACCAACGCATGGTTTTACTTCGTTTAGTACTACGCTACGTGACATGCTCCTAGCGAACCAACGCATGGTTTTACTTCGTTTAGTACTACGCTACGTGACATGCTCCTAGCGAACCAACGCATGGTTTTACTTCGTTTAGTACTACGCTACGTGACATGCTCCTAGCGAACTAACGCATGGTTTTACTTCGTTTAGTGCTACGCTGCGTGACATGCTACTAGCGAACCAACGCATGGTTTTACTTCGTTTAGTACTACGCTACGTGACATGCTCCTAGCGAACCAACGCATGGTTTTACTTCGTTTAGTACTACGCTACGTGACATGCTCCTAGCGAACCAACGCATGGTTTTACTACGTTTGGTGCTACGCTGCGTGTCATGCTACTAGCGAACCAACGCATGGTTTTACTACGTTTGGTGCTACGCTGCGTGTCATGCTACTAGCGAACCAACGCATGGTTTTACTACGTTTGGTGTTACGCTGCGTGTCATGCTACTAGCGAACCAACGCATGGTTTTACTACGTTTGGTGCTACGCTGCGTGTCATGCTACTAGCGAACCAACGCATGGTTTTACTACGTTTGGTGCTACGCTGCGTGTCATGCTACTAGCGAACCAACGCATGGTTTTACTACGTTTAGTGCTACGCTGCGTGACATGCTACTAACGAACCAACGCATGGTTTTACTACGTTTGGTGCTACGCTGCGTGTCATGCTACTAACGAACCAACGCATGGTTTTACTACGTTTAGTGCTACGCTGCGTGACATGCTACTAACGAACCAACGCATGGTTTTACTACGTTTGGTGCTACGCTGCGTGACATGCTACTAACGAACCAACGCATGGTTTTACTACGTTTAGTGCTACGCTGCGTGACATGCTACTAGCGATCCAACGCATGGTTTTACTACGTTTGGTGCTACGCTGCGTGTCATGCTACTAGCGAACCAACGCATGGTTTTACTACGTTTGGTGCTACGCTGCGTGTCATGCTACTAGCGAACCAACGCATGGTTTTACTACGTTTGGTGCTACGCTGCGTGTCATGCTACTAGCGAACCAACGCATGGTTTTACTACGTTTGGTGCTACGCTGCGTGTCATGCTACTAGCGAACCAACGCATGGTTTTACTACGTTTGGTGCTACGCTGCGTGTCATGCTACTAGCGAACCAACGCATGGTTTTACTACGTTTAGTGCTACGCTGCGTGACATGCTACTAACGAACCAACGCATGGTTTTACTACGTTTGGTGCTACGCTGCGTGTCATGCTACTAACGAACCAACGCATGGTTTTACTACGTTTAGTGCTACGCTGCGTGACATGCTACTAACGAACCAACGCATGGTTTTACTACGTTTGGTGCTACGCTGCGTGACATGCTACTAACGAACCAACGCATGGTTTTACTACGTTTAGTGCTACGCTGCGTGACATGCTACTAGCGATCCAACGCATGGTTTTACTACGTTTGGTGCTACGCTGCGTGTCATGCTACTAGCGAACCAACGCATGGTTTTACTACGTTTGGTGCTACGCTGCGTGTCATGCTACTAGCGAACCAACGCATGGTTTTACTACGTTTGGTGCTACGCTGCGTGTCATGCTACTAGCGAACCAACGCATGGTTTTACTACGTTTGGTGCTACGCTGCGTGTCATGCTACTAGCGAACCAACGCATGGTTTTACTACGTTTGGTGCTACGCTGCGTGTCATGCTACTAGCGAACCAACGCATGGTTTTACTACGTTTGGTGCTACGCTGCGTGTCATGCTACTAGCGAACCAACGCATGGTTTTACTACGTTTGGTGCTACGCTGCGTGTCATGCTACTAGCGAACCAACGCATGGTTTTACTACGTTTAGTGCTACGCTGCGTGACATGCTACTAACGAACCAACGCATGGTTTTACTACGTTTGGTGCTACGCTGCGTGTCATGCTACTAACGAACCAACGCATGGTTTTACTACGTTTAGTGCTACGCTGCGTGACATGCTACTAACGAACCAACGCATGGTTTTACTACGTTTGGTGCTACGCTGCGTGACATGCTACTAACGAACCAACGCATGGTTTTACTACGTTTAGTGCTACGCTGCGTGACATGCTACTAGCGATCCAACGCATGGTTTTACTACGTTTGGTGCTACGCTGCGTGTCATGCTACTAGCGAACCAACGCATGGTTTTACTACGTTTGGTGCTACGCTGCGTGTCATGCTACTAGCGAACCAACGCATGGTTTTACTACGTTTGGTGCTACGCTGCGTGTCATGCTACTAGCGAACCAACGCATGGTTTTACTACGTTTGGTGTTACGCTGCGTGTCATGCTACTAGCGAACCAACGCATGGTTTTACTACGTTTGGTGCTACGCTGCGTGTCATGCTACTAGCGAACCAACGCATGGTTTTACTACGTTTGGTGCTACGCTGCGTGTCATGCTACTAGCGAACCAACGCATGGTTTTACTACGTTTGGTGTTACGCTGCGTGACATGCTACTAGCGATCCAACGCATGGTTTTACTACGTTTGGTGCTACGCTGCGTGTCATGCTACTAGCGAACCAACGCATGGTTTTACTACGTTTAGTGCTACGCTGCGTGACATGCTACTAACGAACCAACGCATGGTTTTACTACGTTTAGTGCTACGCTGCGTGACATGCTACTAACGAACCAACGCATGGTTTTACTACGTTTGGTGCTACGCTGCGTGACATGCTACTAACGAACCAACGCATGGTTTTACTACGTTTAGTGCTACGCTGCGTGACATGCTACTAACGAACCAACGCATGGTTTTACTACGTTTGGTGCTACGCTGCGTGACATGCTACTAGCGAACCAACGCATGGTTTTACTACGTTTGGTGCTACGCTGCGTGACATGCTACTAACGAACCAACGCATGGTTTTACTACGTTTAGTGCTACGCTGCGTGACATGCTACTAGCGATCCAACGCATGGTTTTACTACGTTTGGTGTTACGCTGCGTGACATGCTACTAGCGATCCAACGCATGGTTTTACTACGTTTGGTGCTACGCTGCGTGACATGCTACTAACGAACCAACGCAGGGTTTTACTTCGTTTGGTACTACGCTACGTGACATGCTCCTAGCGAACCAACGCATGGTTTTACTTCGTTTAGTACTACGCTACGTGACATGCTCCTAGCGAACCAACGCATGGTTTTACTACGTTTGGTGCTACGCTGCGTGACATGCTACTAGCGATCCAACGCATGGTTTTACTACGTTTGGTGTTACGCTGCGTGACATGCTACTAGCGATCCAACGCATGGTTTTACTACGTTTGGTGCTACGCTGCGTGACATGCTACTAACGAACCAACGCAGGGTTTTACTTCGTTTGGTACTACGCTACGTGACATGCTCCTAGCGAACCAACGCATGGTTTTACTTCGTTTAGTACTACGCTACGTGACATGCTCCTAGCGAACCAACGCATGGTTTTACTTCGTTTAGTACTACGCTACGTGACATGCTCCTAGCGAACCAACGCATGGTTTTACTTCGTTTAGTACTACGCTACGTGACATGCTCCTAGCGAACCAACGCATGGTTTTACTTCGTTTAGTACTACGCTACGTGACATGCTCCTAGCGAACTAACGCATGGTTTTACTTCGTTTAGTGCTACGCTGCGTGACATGCTACTAGCGAACCAACGCATGGTTTTACTTCGTTTAGTACTACGCTACGTGACATGCTCCTAGCGAACCAACGCATGGTTTTACTTCGTTTAGTACTACGCTACGTGACATGCTCCTAGCGAACCAACGCATGGTTTTACTTCGTTTAGTACTACGCTACGTGACATGCTCCTAGCGAACCAACGCATGGTTTTACTTCGTTTAGTACTACGCTACGTGACATGCTCCTAGCGAACCAACGCATGGTTTTACTTCGTTTAGTACTACGCTACGTGACATGCTCCTAGCGAACCAACGCATGGTTTTACTTCGTTTAGTGCTACGCTGCGTGACATGCTACTAGCGAACCAACGCATGGTTTTACTTCGTTTAATACTACGCTACGTGACATGCTCCTAGCGAACCAACGCATGGTTTTACTTCGTTTAGTACTACGCTACGTGACATGCTACTAGCGAACCAACGCATGGTTTTACTTCGTTTAGTGCTACGCTGCGTGACATGCTACTAGCGAACCAACGCATGGTTTTACTTCGTTTAATACTACGCTACGTGACATGCTCCTAGCGAACCAACGCATGGTTTTACTTCGTTTAGTTCTACGCTACGTGACATGCTCCTAGCGAACCAACGCATGGTTTTACTATAGCAGTGAGTACACTATCGAATGGCGCTACGTACGCTGTATGACTAACTAGTCACTGGTTTGAGTTTCGCTACTAAACAAGCGTTCGCTTAGCTTCAGCCTTAGGGTTACAGGTTTTCTGGCCCCTATTTGTCGGCACAGTTTGGAACTGATAGGTACAGATCAACCCATGAGTGCCCGGTATGAAAAAGTGTAGTCGGTACTGACAAGTTTCTACCCATAGATGTAGAAGACAGCCAATCAACCACCGTCATTTGTTTTATCTTCCAGAAACATCGGCTACCTGATGAGCTACGTCTGTGCAGACATCCTGAACGTGACGACGATGCTGTGGCTCGGGCTCCTGGTACCCACTGTGACCTTTTTTATCTTCCTCGCCATGCCAGAGACTCCTGAATACCTAGTCAAGCAGGGGAAAGTTGATGTGAGTAATTACCGTGCCATTATACGCATAGATTGATTAAGGTATATATGTCTATGAATGTCACTTAGCCGTTCTTGGTCTAATTAACAGGTTTGCGTGCGCTAAACGAGACACAATAAAAGTTTTATTGTTTTGATGTCTATATACGTCATGCGCACGCGACATAGTTAAATACAGATTGCTCCGAGAGCTCCACTAAAAGGCACCTCAACCAAATGTGCCCAAGGCAGAGAATAGATAATGCCTGTGGGATTGATTTGTTCTCCATTGACAAATTTCGTGGGAAAAATATTCCAATAAAAAATAGACTAACCTCTTAAACAGTAAGTAGATTGGTAAGTAGGTTTGTATACATTCAACGAAACTGTGAACAAGTTCTCAAATTGAAAGCGAGCCACGCTTGAGCAATATGATACCAAATTGTACAAGCACGAATACCCAAAAAACCCTTTAAGTCAACATACTTGGTAAACCATTGTGGTGTACCACAAGGTAGCGTACTTGGTCCGTTACTATTTATAATATACATAAACAACTGATAAATTCACTGTCCTTTTTGCTGATGACACCACTATTTTGACTAGAGACAACACAATAGAGGATGCTATATGGGTAACAAATAAAGCTCTGGTAGATGATGTTGACTAGTTGGACTCGAACAACCTGAAAATAAATCTGACCAAAACGAAATATATGACATACACTAGAGTTAATAAAAATAGGGAAAACTCTGACATAAATATAAAATATCAAAATCATCACATTGAAGAAGCTAATGACATTAAATTTTGAAGTATATTTATTGACAGACTGTAACTGGAAACCACAAAAGATAGCATATGTAAAAAATTAAACAAATTTGTATTTGTACAGACGCCAGCAGGTCAAGCTACCCGAAACTGTCAAATTTTCCCAATCAACCTTGAACCTAATGCTTTAGCAATAAAGTTGAAAATCTATTCAAGAAATTTGACAGATTGTAGTAGCTTGATGTGCTGGCGTCTGTACTTAGAAAAAAATTCTCACAAATATAGAAACTTCTCTGATGGTTTACCACAGACATGTTTGCTCTGTTCTAAGATATGGGTTAATCATAGGTAACTATACAGACGCCCAGAGAGCATTCATCATTTCTTCATTTCTATTGTATTTGCTATTAATTGAATTGTTTTATTTTGTTAATTTTTATATGTGTTGCTGACTATTTTATTACTATTATGCTTTATGGATTGAATCTGAATTAATCGTTTTTTAATGATTGCTCAAAAAAAAAAAAAATATTTGATCGATTTTTAATTCTTGTCGCAATATTTATGCAGAAAAAATTGCTCACGTCATTATACATATTCGAAGTAAGTAAATTCGTAAGAAATAATCAATCACTTTTTAATAAGGACGATAAAGCTCCATTTAAAAGAGAAGTCGTTCAAAAACCATTTCTCATCCCAAAAAGTCGACTTAAAATGTGCGATAGAAACTGTTGCACTATGGCAGTTAGAATATACCACAAAATACCTGTAGGCATAAGGAATTTATCAAGCTTAGAATTTAACAGGACTCTCTATAATTGGCTTTGTGATAGATGTTTCTATTCAATTGATGAATTTATGCAATTAAAACATTGAATATGAGCAATAATTCGCTAAGTAGGGAAAAAAACTATTTTTCTATTTTAATGTACAACTGCATGGAAATTTAAATTATGAATTTATTTAAACATCTACAATTTTACGTCAAGATATATTTTAAATTTAAAATGTCAATGTTCCATATTATTTTATTTTATTTTGACTTAACATTTGCACAATCGGAAGGTTGAATATAGTGTAACAAACAAACTGTATAACATCTAATTTACATCATATATTCTAGCAAATAAAGGTATAATTCATACAAAAACTGCAAGCTAAGCTTACAGAATCAGTTATGCACCAGCAGAGAGCTTTAGGTAGGTGGTAGGTGGTGAAGGCTCACGAAGGCCTGAGTTGATCAGCAGTGCTATTCTGTATGAATCTCACCGGTGAGCGTGGAGTGAGCTGTCAATAGTGTCAATCCCTGACATCAGGTGGAATGAGAGCTCTCTTCAAGCTAACTTTACCTAAGTTTTCACGGTGAGATTTTTACAGAATAGACCGGCTGGTCACGATTTTGAAGGACCTATAAGTGATATGCGTGTAGGCCACGAGCATCTTTCTTTCCTATTTTAAAAAATATCATGACCTGCTTTTAATAAATTTAAAATTATCAATCAAAATCAGGACAACGTCTACAGATAAATAAACAATTATAGCAAAATTAATTTGTTAAGAATTAAATATAGACAAAATATGTCTCTAGAAATAAATCAAATTAAAATGTCTGTTTGTAATGTCAAAATAACAACTTTTTACAGAATGCATAAAAAAAAATTGTCTGTCTGTCTGTTTCTTTGTTCCGGCTAATCTCTGAAACGTCTGGACCGATTTGCTGCTGTTATAAGGAATAACTTTTATTTTAGAAAAATAAATAAAACCCATGAAATTGTGAACAAAATCCGATTTAAATAGGAAGTATTGACATCCACGTGTGCGAAACCTACTTAATAAATGAATGATTAAAAAGATACCGTTCGTTGATCATTTTAACACAAAACATATGTAAAGAGACCACAATCACGAACAAAAAGAAGAATGACAGGAATTAAATTAAAAATAAAATCTTTTTACTACAAAAATATAATTTTATTAAGGTCAAATGCCAACAGAGAATATCAATTTCCATTAGAATATAATATAACAAATACTAATAAAAAGTCACTTTGCATCGATCTCTTCCTAGCTAAATCGGAAACTAGCGTCATCAATATTCCATTTAAGTGTCATTTAAATTCATTTTAATTCAGTTCCGTAATAATTATAGCATTATTGTTTGTTCTTATGTTAATAATACGATGTTATCAATGTTATTGAAACAATAGTAATACCTATCGATAATCATGTGATAAAGTTTACAAAATGGTTTATATAGAGTGTTACGTTAAACGAGGGATTTACTTTACAATGACCCCTATTGTACTCATCGTTATAAACAACTTTTACTATTGGACCAAACCTTCTGCATAATATGAAGGACGCGGTAAACTGTGTAAAAGCAAAGTAGAAACTCTTCAATACGTATATTGCTCCAGAAGTTCAGATATATGTACTTTAAATCAATCAATCTGCCTAGCCTTTTCGCAACTATGTTGGAGTCAGCTTCCAGTCTAACCGGATGCAGCTGAATACCAGTATTTTACATGGAGCAATGCCTATCTGACCTCCATAACCCAGTTACTGTACACAGTAACTACAGGTAACTCGATATCCCTTGGTAAGACAAGTTGTCATACTTTTAGGGTTCGACTACCCTTAACGACTAAGAAAGATCTAAAAATGACAGCTGGAGGTACGGAGAGGTCTCGATATGTAATGGATGGTCACCCATCTACAAACTGACCGCGCCAAGCGTACCTGTCGGGATATACTTACCTCGGTAATGGAACCGAAATTTTTGTCAGTCACTTCGTCTTTCGCAAAATGACCTACATAGGTACTAGATTTTTATCAACAATCAAACCTGCTATTTACTTAAACATCAGCTTGGCCTATTTAATTAGTTGATCTTATATCAACCGTTTTATAACGAAATACCGACAGAGGCTTACTTACGTGTGCCAGAATCATGATCAAAGTAGCTTGATCGGGTAGAAATGTGGGATATGGATAGAGTGAGCAAACATTACCAAACAATAAAAACAATACAAAGTGAAAAATAACTTTAATTTTGGAAGTCCGTGTCTTTAGATCTGTATTAGTTATTTAGTTTTTTGCCGCTGACTTCCGAAGTTAAAGTTATTTTTCACTCTGTAGTTTTTTTTTAGGAGCCGTATCTTTTTTTTTTTGTAAAAGGTTTTTATTTTTCGTTTCTTAGTTATGGTACCTTCCCCACGCCAATTCGTGTCTACTTACTATGTACACAACAGTGACAGGAAGTATTGGAACATATCAAGATACACAAAGTAGATTAAATACGTATTATCGAAGCTAACTCAAAAAATACCCCACGCAAAGTTAATACAATTTATATGGATATGACCTCACCACCTCTGAAGACCACCTACCAAACAAAAAAAGAATTATCAAACATTCAAAACATACGTTCGAATTGAGAACCTCCTTCTTTTTTGAAGACGGTTAACAATAAACTAACGCAGTAAATGGTTTCATTACAGGAAGCCAAGACAGTCCTGGCATGGCTTCGGGGTGTCAGCGTGATGGATCGTGGTGTTGAACAAGATATTGAGAGCATCGTGAGGGTTGACAAGCAAACGCAAGCTGACACACAATCTGTCTGGAAGATTATATGTAAGTGTAATATTAATATCGATTCCGGATTGAAATCTGTTTCTGCTTTGATAGGAGAAGTGGTAAATTGATTATATCTGGCAAGATCCAAGATTCTTCCTTTGATTTCCAAAGTTCCTAATTTACAACGCTTACTTGAGTATTGTCTTGGTACAGAGCCAGAACACGTCAAGAAAACGTACTTATACGCAAATTACCTACCATAAAAATGGTGACCTCAATACTAAACAATACTTTTATACTACAGGCTGGCAGCCTCTTGCAAAATATAAAACAGTTGCAGGGTTTCCAATTGATCTTAGTCAATCCAAGATTTCACCTTTTATTATATAATATAACTCTTCGCCTGCAATTATGATACTCCAACATAATCCTCATGTCTCTTCCTTCACAGTGCAAGACAAACCAACCTTCAAGGCCTTCATAATAACGCTCATAATCAAGATAACACAACAGTTCGACGGCTACCTCATCGTGCTGATCTACGCCGGCTTCGTCTTCGAGAAAGCTTCGGAGTCCATCAGTCTGAAGCTCAGTCCCAACAAGCAGGTCATGATGATCGGAGTAGTACAACTGTTGGGGTCTATTGTAGCTACTTGCTTTGTTGAGAAAACTGGCAGAAAGGTGAGATTATTTTAGCTTTAAGATCTTCTAAAAATTAGCTGGATTAAAGACAGTGTTAGTAGAAAAGATATCATGCTTCTTTTGAAATTGCACTATGCTTTCCAACAGAATCTTGATAGCTTTTAAAGTCGGGAATTATATCTTTGGTGGGAAAGAGATATTCCCGAAAATATTCGTAAACCATCAACGTGTGTGACAAAGAAAAAAATCAAGGCTTCATTCAATTTGGGATCCTATAGCTGCACAAGTGATGCAGATTTTTTGCATAAGGTGGTGAAAGATAAAGAAGCAAAACGGATTATGGTCGGTAAAAGTCCGACACAATCCTTCGTCATTTCCAGAGCGAAAAGTACCGATGTCAGATTTCACCACGAAATTAAATTCTCTGCCAAAAAAGTTGATACCTAACATTCAGTCTGTCCATTTCAGCTTCTCCTAGTAACAACATCGTTCGCCGTTGGCTTGGGCATGGTGATCTTATCTGCGTGGTTCTACATGACCTCATCAGGCTTCTGGCTGCCAGGCTGGTTACCCGTGTTGGCCATGTGTCTGTGTATCTTCGCTGATGCGGCCGGGTTCCAGCCTATTTCGTACATTATTATCACGGATCTGTTTACTTTCCAGGTAAGTTCATTTTCAAATAATAATTATGTAGAAATAGCCCGACCAATAAATAATGACGATACATAAAAAAAAACCGACCAAGTGCGTGTCGGACTACACACAATGAAGGGTTCCGTAGTTGAGATGAATTTATCCCAAGAACAAACTTAACATTGTAGTTGAAAAACATGTTCTCCCATACATTCCAACTGTAAATGTAAGTTTGTACGCCCAAAATTGAGAGATTTACCATACTATTTTAAGACCATAGACTTCTTGTAAGTTTTCCTTTAATCTGTAGGTATAGAACTATTTTCTGTCTTTTTTTTTTCATAATTTTTGGCTTAGCCGTTTCGGAGATAAGGGGGGGGGGGATGGACAATTTTCGTCTATTTTCTTAAATAACTCAAAAACAATTTATTTTAAATTTAAAATTATTAAAAAGAATAATATATTTGAGACCCTCACAGTAAGCCCTTTTTTGATATGTTACACGGTATAGTTTGAAAAACTTTTTTAAAATTTTCTTATTTGCCCCAAAACTGACCCCCATATTCAAAATTCATTATTATATTTACGTTCGTACGTTAAGCCGTTGGTCCCGGCTGTCATTTGTGGATATTTGACAGTCGTTACGGGTCGTCAGAAGCCCGAAAGTCTAACAACCAGTCTTACCAAGGGGTATCGTATTACCCAGTTACTGGGTTGTGGAGGTCAGATAGGCAGTCGCTCCATGTAAAATACTGGTATACAGCTGCATCCGGTTAGACTGGAAGCCGACCCGAACATAGTTGGGAAAAGGCTAGGCTGATTGATACGTTCGTGTTCGGGTCACAGAAATTCATAAGTGTACCAAATCTCATCTTAATAGGTGGTAAAAAAAAATCGCCTTCAAAAAGAAATTAACTCAAAATTATGAAATAACTTTAATTTCGGAAGTCGGTGTCACGGGATCTTTATTTTAGTTTTTTGCCACCGACTTCCGAAATTAAAGTTATTTCATAATTTTCAGTTAATTTCTTTGACACCACACCCGTAGCTCGTATAAATAAGCCAGGCCGTCAAGGTTGCGGGTTGTTCGAAAGAGTTACCGTTGTCCTGGCACAGGTAACTGAAGGAACACGGGTGGATTTTAGTCCACACACGCCCTCCCGCTCCACCCAGAGCGGGAGAAGTTATTTGATAATTTCCCATCCAAAAAAAAGCCGTCACACTTACACGTATTAGTCCATTAACTTGAAAACTACTGGTCTGATTTTGATGAAACTTGCACTGTTCTCTAAGTTGATGTAAATGTAAGCCAATAAAAATTAAATGGTCACGATCTGATTAATAGTTTCGGAGAAATGAGAAATGCGTGGACAAACTACATACATACAAACATACATACGTCTATAAAATTTTGTATATTTGTTTGGAAGCCCTAATAGATTATCATAATAATATGATAATCTATTAGGGCTTCCAAATAAATTAACGCAAAATCACGAAATAACTTTAATTTCGGAGGTTGTTGGCAAAAAAACTAAAATAAAGATCCCAAGACACCGACCTCCGAAATTAAAATTATTTCATCATTTTGAGTTAATTTCTTTTTCAAGGCGATTTAATTTTTTTTCTTGATATCCTTCTGTTACTGATCCACAATTTTTTTTTAACAACGATTTAACGTAACTCTTATTCTCATTTCAGCTTCGAGGTACAGTATCAGCCTTCGCGAACGTCTGCGCGAAAATGAGCAACTTCGTCCAAACGAAATGGTTCACCATCCTCTGTGAGCTCATCGGCATCCACTGGACCTTCCTATTCTTCGCCATCGTCTGCTTCGTCGCCTGCTTCTACACGGTCATCTACTTCCCTGAGACCAGGCAGAAGTCCATCGATGAAATATACTCCAAGCTCTCAGGTAAAGTCAAAAAGGATGATAATAGGATTGAGTCTGTACCTTAAGATAGTGGTCCATATATAATGTAGTTTTTATATGTCATAGTCCAAACTGGACGAAGGCCTCTCAGATGTTGCCACACTACCTGGATCTTCGTAGATTTTTTTTATTGCATTTGTAAATATCGGTAATTTTCTAATTTATTAACAACTAATGTGAATTTATTAAAATTACATCAACAGTATTGTCATATTTTATAGCCAATGGCATTGTTTTGTTATTACTTACGAATGTGGTATTATTATAGATTTACTATATTATTATATATATATCTATAAGTCTACCCCAGTAATACACAAAAATCTTCCTCGAATAACTCTCTTGAGAGGTGGTTAGAACCGTATCATAATCCGTCAAGTAATTTTAAATGTAAGCCCAAATATACAGAAGGACGTCTTCGGGCACTGTTGTTTTAATTAAATGTTGTGATTAGTTGTGAAGTTATTTATAATTGTGTATTAATGTTATGTATTTTAATTTTAGTTGAATAAACTAAGTGTATTCAGTGTTTGTTAGTGTCGAAAAATTGGTGCAAGACCGTAGGTTTGTTCAAGCATAGTGTGTTGTGTGTCGGGTGAGATTTAGGTCCAGTTGCACCACATATCACTAATGGTAAATCTATTTTAAAGCCCGCTAAATACTGTTATTTAAAACATAATTCTGTGTCTATCATTTTCAAACGATTGACAAAAACAGAACGATGTTTTAAATTCGTTTAGCGCAAACGTACTTAGAGACTACTGGTGTTAGCAGGCCTAAATAAAGTGTCTTAGCGAATTCTGCAATTTGTAGTTTGTGTGTTTATGTAAGATAAAATTTTGAATCTTGTGTGTGTTAAGCTTTTGGAGTTTACTCCTTAAAAATCGATATTCGTTTAGGGCCCCCAGTATGGAAAAAATATGAGGAGTGAGATACAAACGAAGCCTTGTCACGTTTTTGTGTTTTGTTATTTTCAGCCAGTCTTCGTTGTAGCGGTCTATCTATCCATTATATTCAAAGACAATCGTAAATAAGAATCGTGTGTCGGAGCCTCCTGAGTATAAGTGTTCTGTGGTCAGAGCTGAGACACGTTTTTTTATTGTGCCTTTGTAATAGTTTAGCTCTACAAGAAAGGTCTCAGTTTTATATGTATCTAATCTGCTTTTATTTTCATGACAATTGGGTTAAGAGATATTTCCGTTCTTTTGCGATAAATGGGTTTGAATTCTAAATAGTTTTGATGATACTGTTAAAAATCATGAAACATTTCGCTTCATGACACATTTTCGGGCTGTCTTGTTTCCTAAAAATTTACTGCTTTGTGTTCATGCCCAATAATGTCTTCTTTATCATTTGAAAGTTGTCGTGAGTTTTCTTCATGACGCATAGGATTAGATGTCAGCCTTAGTAATACGTATTAAAGAATGCTGCTTTTGATAAAGAAAAATATCGCTTTTAGATTGTTTTTCGGACAATGAATGCTCTAATGGGCTGACATCATTTTGTAAGTCATTTTCATTAAGACATATTTCAAAAACGTGGTTTTTGTTAGTGAGTGTGAGAGTGTGTAGCTGCTTGCTTGTGTGTTTAAAAAATATACGTAGAATATCATTTTGAGTTCTACATTGATCTAAGTTATGTATTCTAAGAATTAATATGATATCGTAAGTTCCAAATAAGTTATTCACAGTTATAAATCATATGAATTATAATAATTATAATCTCTTCCGTATGTTAGTTCAAAGAACAATACTGTAACGTTATTTTTATTTAATTTTTTATTTATAGCATTTTATGTGGAACATTATTTAAATAAATATAATATTTTGAAAACAAGCGATGATCCAATAACATTTATCAAGGTTTTGTTTGAATAGAACACTATCAGAAAATCGTCAATTTATGGCATGGAGTTGTTTACTACATAGTTAAATGTTAAAAAATTACATCCTTGACATAATATCATTTTCGTGAGTCATCATAAATATTCGATGGAAAGTTAACATTGGATTTAAGATTCAATTTATGAACCACGAAATGACGTGTTGCAAGAATTGCCGTAAACTTACATCTTCTATTACCGATGGTGTACCTGCGGGGTAATTGCGTAACACACAAAAAAATAGCAATCGATCATAATACCTTTCAATTTGAAATCCATTGCTTCTTAGGCTAGAAAAAATCGTCTGATCAACAGCTTAATGAACGTGGCTGAACTGTCAAAATTAAAGGCATTGTGTAGCAATTTTTTGTGTAGGTTCATATAAAATGGCAATCGATCGCAAAGCCTTTGTTTCCCACTGCTTATCATACCCCATTCACTGTATCACGCCGTTGTCCTTTTCGCTATTTTCCTTAAAGATATTACCTTTTCCCTTTTTTTTTCTCCACTTGTATTTTAATGTAACCGACATTCGTTGCAAATAAATGATATGAGTGATTGATTGATACAGATAAGTATCGAACGAAAAGTGCAGTTAATTATTTCAGTAATTAGGTTTTTCTTTATTCAAGTTTTTGTTGATCCAGCATTTTTCAACTTTTTATAATACAGGGTTGTTACTGCTGTAGTTGACTGTACTATGTTCTTTTACGTAGGCACGTGTATTAATATTTTTAATTATAATTAACGAGCCATGATATTGCATAATTATTAGATAGTAACCAACAATTATTGTTTATAAAATAATTGTTAAAAAAATTGTAAATAAAAAATTGATGTGCCTTATTGTAAATGGTAATCCTAAAAGGATATTAGTTCTTAAAAACGCCACCAGTGTTGTGATTGGCAGTAGTGAGACCGTTATATAAATGGTATTAAATATTTTAAACTTTAAAAATAAATAATGTATTCGTTAATTTATTTAGAATTACAATAGATTATTGATTGCAAAAACGTTTTGTTATTTTACCAGAACTTTTGATATTTACATCAAATTATGACATGCATTCATTTTACAAATAATTGTTTTATTAAAAATAACTGACACATTTTGACCTACTTATTATGAGTTCTAGTAATCATCTTCTGACATAGTCGTTGCCCGTGATGTCACTACTGTCACTGTCAAACAAAACAAAATGATAATTTAAAATCACATCTTCGCTCACTAGATGGCGTAAGTCACTTTAGTAAATAATATTTAACTCTTGACTGGCTCCTTACCGTCGTGATGTTGCGTTTTGAAAACGCATAAAATTATAATTTATTATAATTTTAAAATTAATATGTGATAATGATAATAATCGTTTTAAAAAAATACATTGTAAGATGAAGAGTTGTTAATAAATAAACACTTGAACAATTATCAAAATTAATGTTAATTTTTTTATGTTTCCTTCTAATTAAAATATGATTCGCGACCGTAACAAGTATGTATTTACAGAATTATTATCATTAAAGTCAATACAAATCTATCAGATAATCCTACAGAATGACTATTTCATGAAATAATTCTGTAAATACATATTTGTTACGGTCGCGAATCATACTTTAAGCAACATACAACCTGATACGGACTTGCAAATGCAAAAACGTAAGAAAAATTAAATTTTGCAGTCTACCCTGGAGCTTCCCCATTAAACTTTAACAGCCTCTTAGTGTTTTTTTTTTTCTAAGTAACTGAGTGACCACTGTAATCAATCAATCTGCCTAGCCTTTTCCCAAGTATGTTCCAGTCTACTGGAAGCCGACCCCGGTTAGAACCGGATGCAGCTGAATATCAGTATTTTACATGGAGCGACTGCCTATCTGACCTCCACAACCCAGTTACTGTGGAGGATATTACCAAGGGGAATCGTATGATTCCCCTTGGTAATATCCAACAACAAAACATTTATATGCAGATTGTTGCTAGTTATATTTTTTAGGCGTAGGTATTTCTAGTACCTGCCAGGTTCAAGTCCATTACAACAATTGACTTGTAATTGTCTTATTAATAATTAACTTTAAAACAACGATGACGTGATCAGTGGCGTAGCTATGGCGACATCAGCAACCCCAAGCACATATGTAAGCAAAATTTCGTAGAAAAATATCCAAAACCTTACATTTATTTATTTATTCATATATGCTTTATTGTACAGCAGAAAATACATAGCAAAAAAAAATAACATTAAGTACAAAACATACAATGAGTGACCTTATCGCTTTCTGCGATCTTCTCCAGGCAACCATGGTATGGACAGTCATTGCGGTGACATAAAAAAGGGTTGTCATTGGTGCAAAATAATTAGTATACAATATAGATAATACACATAGTATATAAAAGATACATACACACACCAAAAAAGTTTGTGATCACTAGCAATAGGTGATATTTTTTTTTTTTAATTTAACTTTATCAAAAAAAGTGTTTACCTACGTTATATCTTTTTTAAATAGAAATACCTACACTGTTTGAAATTAAAAAATAAAACTTTATTTTTTTTATTTTTAGGGTTCCGTACCTCAAAAGGAAAAAAAGGAACCCTTATCGGGTCACTCTTGTGTCTGTCTGTCTGTCTGTCCGTCTGTCACAGCCAATTTTCTCCGAAACTAATGGACCGGTTAAGTTGAAATTTAGTACCCGTATGTATTTCTGTTACCCGAACACGGACGTGTAATGTAAATTAATGAATTTTGAACATGGGGGTCAATTTTGAGGGGCAAATAAGAAAATTAAAAAATAATATTTGCAAACTGTACCGTGCGATGTGTCAAATGACACACACATCCGTGTTTGGGTCACAGAAATACATAAGTATACCAAATTTCAACTTGATCGGTCCATTAGATTCGTAGCAAATTGGCTGTGACAGACGGACAGACAGACACAAGAGTGATCCTATAAGGATTCCGTTTTTTTCCTTTTGAGGCACGGAACCCTAAAAACACATAAAAGACATATTTGATTCTCCTTTATGAAGGTGTATTTAAGTCCCAGCCTACAAGTCAACTATTATATAATTTCTCTGGTTTCCGATCAAATAACTCCGTATAGTTTTATCAATATCATCCTGCCTTTATTCCAATTTATTTAATTACACTTCGCTACCATGGTAAACAACACAGTTGAATGTTAACAAAGTCTCTAAATAAAAGTTGGACAATGTTGATACCTACTTTCAAATGTAAATTACACTATACGAATGTAGATATAATATAACTTGCTAGATTATTAGATCTACTTCACTGTTGATCTCACAAGTACATGCTAATTTATGTGATCATGGCATAACTATGTAAGAGTTTCACAATGGCCGGTACCTACTTCGTCTGATTAGTTTAGAGTTTTTCCACTGTGAAGCTACAGTTTCCTATAGAAGAGCAGAAGCGGTGGCCGCCACATGTCGTCTGCAATTTACCGGCGAATGACGTCACTGAAGCGAAATAATTATATAGATGCTTGAAAGGATTTACCAAACGACATGTTTTAAAGAATTTTTTTTGGAAAAAATATCGTAAAAAATCGCTTATTAGTCATAACTACTCGATTCTAACGAATTTTAAATGCAGTTTAATGACTTAATAAACTGGCATGTAAAGATTATGAACCTTCGCATATCGCCCAACAATGTCGCTTGGTAATTCTTGCCTTTCAAGCGACGACGATATGAAAGTAAGTTGGCTTGCTCTAGCACCTTTTTTTAGCAGAGCTTTTGACACCTTAAAGGCAAACCCCGCTGCCATCATTTTCATGACGGCCGTCACCGCGGCCATTATGTGGCGGCCACCGCTCTTATAGAAGAACGTAGCTTTAGGCTTGAATACACGTATTTACATAGTTTTCGAAGTTTTTTTTTTGTTTTCTTTATAGTTTTTTTTAAGTATTTTTTTTTTGGTTTTTTAGTAGTTTTTAAACATACTTGTTGGTATTTTGAGTGGACCTCTCTGACCAACAAATTTATTCTGAACGAACATATTATTGCCCATTCCGAACGGTTTCGAGAAATCTGTGATCGAAAACTTTTGAACTTGAACTCTTGATTAGAAATGTCAATCAATCTAATTACCAACCAACCAAGTACCAGCCAAGTATCAACTAGCCGCGCTTGACTCGGTGGAACGCAGAGCTAAGAGGCTCATTGGCGACGTAAAACTGGTGGATGCCAAGCTTCATAGCTTGGTTCATCGTCGCAAGGTTGCCTGCCTGTCGGTCTTTTACAGATTGTACTTCGGAGAGTGTGCCCGAGAACTCCACGACCTCATTCCACCGGCCCCCTTCTACCATCGGACATCTATACTGCCAGTTACCATTCCTACCTGGTTGCTATTCCACCAATTCGCACTAAGCGCTTCCAAATGTCTTTTATAATGCGCACAGCAAAGGAGTGGAACTCACTACCCGCATCATTGTTTCCGTGCGAATACAACCCTAATCTCTTCAAAGTGAGAGTGAACAGGCTTCTTCTGGGTAAGCTCACTCCATCGTCGACTTTGTCTCTGTCACCTACCTAGACTAGAGTCAAGAGCTAACCCATCACAAATAAAAAAATAAAAAAATTACGGCGTGCGTGTATGACCAGAGGATCGTAGCGGTCATCGCGGTCAACGGTCCTAGTGCTTGAATGGCAGCCGACCATTTTTTGGGAAAATTACTTTTTATTGTAGTATAACACTGTAGAAACAGTCTTTTTCTACAGCTAACCTACATTAAAAAGTAATTTAAAAAAAAAAAGTGGTCGGTTGGCTTTTCAAGCACTAGGGCGGCGCAGGTGGCGTTCTGTAGTTTCTGCCTACCACCATGGGGACCACGCGTGAGTTTATGTATATGTGTATGAGTTTTTCCAAGAGCTATCTGCTTTTACGATCGCCCAGATAAGCTGAATACACTGATACAGAAACAACATTGATATAATCGCATAACTCAAAATCAGCTTGTGTGTACCAACATTTAGCACTCAACTTTGCTGATACTAGCATTAGTTTGACAGACAGTTTCTGAGCCATCGCAATTAGTGACTCCAGACGCCATTTTCTTAGTTTAGATAAGATAATTTTAAGATAATAAATTAAAATAACAACCAACTGATGAAAATAGTAAGGTATTGAAGCGATTATATCTATGAATTTTTATTGCATTTATTATTGTCGAAATTCGACCGTATTTATTCAATAGTCTTATTCATGTGATAGTAACAAATTTCTATTAATATAGTGTAATTTCTATTAATTTAATATAGTGTATAATCTATGGTAACAAATAGGATGACATGACATGATGTAAAAATAAATAAAATAAGTCGAAGCAAAGAGGCCACATATTACCTACATGTGTGTCAAACGCATGGTAGTGTGTGTAATGTTTTTTTTTTAAATTAATTTATTTTATTTCTACTGCATATTATATTAAAAAAATATTAGCTTTCTGCACTCCTTCTCCATATAAACTTTAACTGTGTCACATTTCGTACTCCTCCGTGTATGAAATTTTCGTAAATTACATAGTTTTTGCGTCACGTATTATAATGATAAATGATTTTTATTTCTGTAAGTAGGTTTGTACAAACACTTTTACAAGTCCTTCATGTTTTTTTTTAAACTAGATGAGGTCGGCGTTTCCTATCTGACTACTCTGAGAGGATATATACAGTATGTTAAATATAACAGAGTGCGTTCCCTTAAACTCGTTAATCTATATCATTAATAGATTAAAATAAAAAATATCAGCATAGAAAAATAAGCATAAAATAATCCGAATGTGAAAAAATAATTAATTGACAATAAATTTGAAACATCCTGTTTAAAATCAAAATAGTAGCGCGGAATAGTACTCGTGCCGGCCGAGCGTTTCCGAGAGTTCACGAAGCCGAGCGACCCGGCCGCCCGCGCAGCGCGCCGCGCTGAACGGCGAGCGGCGACTGATAAAGGCGGCTTATTGAATTACAAAACACGTCGTCGCGTTGTTATCAAAAAATTAAACATTTATGTAAGTATGTTTAGTTTTAGCAATAACATTTAACAACCCGTCTCAAATGCCCGGCTGACAAAGGAACACGTCACTGAGGCACCTTGGGCTTGTAAGGACGGGTCGGGGGCCACTAGAACGACGCAGCACTACCGGTTCATTGTTACGAATACGCACCAGGGCACTCACAATAACACGAGAATTCCGCGGTTGATGTGCATTGGGGTACCTCTCAGCATACATCCTCAGAGCACGTGCACCATCATAATTACACTCAGCATAAATTAGCACCATGTTCGCATACCCCTGAGCACTGAACTGATAACGCGGCATTTTCCACACAAGAATGACGCAAGATGTTGCAATTACTTGCAATGCGGAAACAATGCACGTCCGGTCAGCGCGTGATATTAGTTCCGACTAAAATTAGGTGGACATCCGGGGGCAGGGGGCGGGGCTAGGCAGATCGCCGCACGCGCGACCCGTCATTCATAAATAGGTAAATTGCGATGTTTCCGTCCTTCAAGTACGCGTGTACAGAGTGTTTCTTTTACGTATCAATTTAACATTTTTAGTGAATATTTTAATATTAAAAAAAATAAAAACCATTTTGTTTTCGAATGGTAATATTTTTTTTAGCATGTATGGATGCTATACTATTGCGGGTTAACGGGAACGCCCTCTGTTGGTTAACATACTGTATATATATAGATATTATATATATTAATATTTTATTTCAATTAAATCTTTTGCGTGGTGGGTAAGGTCGTGATGGCCCCTCCGTGATGGTCGTGACCTCACATCTCATGCACGAGGTGTGGGTTCAAATCTTGGCCACCAATGGCAGTTTTTCAATTCATATAAATATGTACTTTCTTTGTTTATCGTGGACATAACTGACATCGGTGAAGGAAAAACATCGTGAGGAAACCTAGACTTGTAGTTAATAAGGTATCTGCGGTAAATAAGAGCCGGCATAATTAAAACTTAAATATTGAAAAAAATAGGTGGTTGAAATAAAAATCAGGAATGTTATCGAACATTATTTATTTGAAATCTTAAAAAAAATGCCTGTATGGCTAGGTTTTAAACATTTTGTGAGCAAAAATAAACTTAAAAAAATCCTTTACTAAGAACCTTAATAAACTTAGGTATTCTGCCGTCGTAAGGAAAAAAGACGTATCTGACATTTTATTCGAAATAGAGTTAATTAAATGAAATTGTTTGACGTAGTCTGCATACTTATAATCGTGTAAATTAATACACGTGAAGTGAATGCTGGCAATTTTTTTTTTTAAATTTTCGATGAATTCTTTAAAACCGATGTACACGGCCAAACAATAAGAAGTGGTCGGCCATAAAGACGTGAAGATTTTTTTTACTTTTTTTAATTTTATAAAACAGACAAAAAAGTAACAGTTTACCATTAATCATTAATAAAAAATTCTTGTAAATGACACTATTTTCTTTATAGTGAACGTTTTTGCATCGGCATTAAGAACAAAAAAAAAAATGTGACGGTTACTCGGGGCTTCTGATAAAACGGCGGCGCACACGGCAATGCGCGTGCGTTGTAAGGTACGTAGCAATACTATTGGTCCTTTTTAAGCAATGACTTTTAATTCTCTTTGTTTTAAGTATGCGAGAGTTGCAACCTGTAAAACTATTATTGAATATGTGTTTTTCCCTCATGGTCCTTTGATTACCCTTATTTACCGCAGGCACAGATTAATAAAGATGGGACGCTCCGCAAAATCATTTAAATAAAAAGCGACTTGCTACGACACAATAAAGTGCAATTCAGGTCGCACAACGCTTATTACCTACAGTTATATTCACCTACAAGTTGCCTCTCTTTCTAGCGCGTAACTCGTATACCTTCTGACCGCGGCAGTCCTACTGAATTTATTGGTCCAGTGAGATAGGTCAGCCGCATACTTATAGCTTCATACCGTTTAGGTATGAAGCTACAAGTATGCGGCTGACCAGTATGTGGCAGAGTGTCTCATCTGTATTAATCTGTGCCGCAGGTACGGTATACGTTTGAGATCGCCAACCCGACTAGAGCAAGCGTTGTGATCAATGCTTTTGCCTTCTCTGTATGAGAAGAGGCCTTTGTCCTGCAGTGGAACAGTAATAGGCCATCAAATAAATGGTCAATTGTCTAGTCAGAAAGTGGCCCATTCCAAAGCTTAGACTCCTATGGATAAGAATAAGAAACAAATATTACTTTTTTTAAACAAGTCAGTACAAGAGAGGCACAGACTCAAACTGCGCCTGCTAAATTTTTATTAAGTCATTGTTCATTTGTTTCAAGAACTACGTATACTGCCGCCCCGTAAGGAAAGAAGACGTATCTTCATAAATATTGAAGTGGAAAAAAAAAATATTTTGTCCTGTTTAAAATACAAGATACAAAGGCAGATACGTCTTTAATTATTGTTTTACGTCCGTCACATCACCATCTCAGGTCCAGTTGAAAACCAGCGTCGGACATTAACTGCTCGGCAGTTTGCTGAACTGGGCCTATTTGGCAAAACTGTGAGACACACATTATTGTCACTTTTTTCTCTGTCTAGTTTTAAGCTTTTTATTGTATAGAGTTAAGTAATTTTTTTCTTTGTTTTTTTTTTTAATTTAATTTTTTTTTCTATTTGGTTGTTGTGTGCACTTATGGCATGTGCCGAATAAACATGTTTTCTTTCTTTCTTTCTTTATTAGTAAGAATCATTTAGTTTTCGTCAAGTTTACGCCAATTTAAAAATACTGGTAGATGCGTATTTTTTGCTGATTCCGAATATGTAAATAGTTATATTTCGAAAAAAATGTCAGTTACGTCTTTTTTCCTTATGACGGCAGTATATGATACACGAGGTCTAATCGAGAGTACTTAAGACCTTCTGTTTCTGGTACGTGATAATAAAATTAATTCACACTTCTTGTTTATCAAGAGGAAATCATGTAAATGGGGAAGGAAGGAAGTAACTATGCTATATTTATTACTAGCTTTTGCCTGCGGTTTCGCCCGTGTGGAGATCGGATATTACCCCAAGGGAACAGACTTACTGTGAAGGTTCCATGCAATGAGCCTTAACCTTATACTGTACTGGCTGACATTTTATCACTCACACTGTTATATGGAACCCCCGTTTTAATTTTAAAAAAAAGGTAGTTTGTTTGTTTTTTCCAGGCCGCAGTTCGACTATAGCTAGGGTCACAGAGTACTTTATACTATACTGAAAGCTAGGGTGTTAGGCGAGGTAATTTAAGAAGTGCGTGATTAAATCCGAAGATTGTATTGATTTCCTTTTGATTATAGTCAAACTGTTATTCTGCCCCAAAGTTCTATCATTTGTAGAGTAGCTACCCCTCAGTGTAATCAGAACTTCCACATAGGTGGAGTCTGAACTTCCACATATGGTGGAGGCGCCAGGTAGAATACCGGGATAAAAAGTATCCTATGTCCTAATCCAGCACCCTAATTGCGTAAGACACTACAATCGGAATCGGTTTCATTTTGACAGTTCAACAACATTAATTGCGTTATTTACGTTGTCGAGCAAATACATTTTTTCGGACATATGAAGCAATGGATTAGCAGTTTGTTTCAAAATGCTTCACATTCCGATTGATAGTGTGTTACGCAATTTGGGTACAGGTCATGGTCTACCTAATTGCTAAACATTCAAATCCGTAAGCGTAATTAACAAACTAACAAACTATTTCATTATATTATATATATTTTACTATAGCATAGTTAGGATTATAGTGCCCACTACCCATCCAAAGCCTTTCCTACAAGGAATGTTCTCATGAGAAGGTCAATTCTTGTACCTACCATACATTTGCTGGCAGTCTTTTCCTCGATAATCAAGTCATATTACTTTACAGAGGTAACTACCTAATTCTAAATTATATTTTTATCAAGGTCAGGAAATGAGAATAAAGGGTTCAGTATATGCACGTTCATTAAAATACAATTACTCCTACCACTACACACTCTTGTTTAACACTTTAAATACACCTTCCTCGACTAGACACCAAACTAGAATGCCCGTCATTGCAGGATGCCGCTACACCCCCGTAAGGGGGCGTGGGGTGGCCCTTAACGACGGGCCCCTCATCTTGTTTGCCACTGGTGAGTGGATGATTGGGCGTGCGGCATTATACGCGCGCCCATGTAAAAAGTATCTATAATTTTTGTCTGTAGGCACGCCACGACGTTGATGCACAACGCCGCTTGTTTCACTGTATCTAGGCGGTCCGCCCCTACCGGGTGAGACCCTCACCTACATGAGGGAAGCCCACCAGCGGCAAAGATACGGACTCGACGTTCCTACAAATAGGGTGTGTGGTCCCCCTTCTTCCGTTTTCAGATCAAGCCGAGCGCGGGACCTGGTTCTGAGTGTGTGGGCGGCATTGTACTGTGTAACACCACCTGGTGTATACGCGAATCGCATGTTCGCGCCGCGCCTTCGCGTGTGAGTTTGAGTGCCTGTGTAGAGGTGAATGTCTGATGTTTGCTATGTGACACGCCTATATTAACCTAGCACGCGCCACGCAACAAATGCATGTATTTGTAAGGAGTCAATGTCACAAATGTGTGTCATAAACGTGTAGACTGAGAGCGACTTGTTTGGCAGTCCAGTCCGGTGCGATGGGGGCAAGCAAGTCGCAGGGGAGGGGCCTTACGTCGAGGGGGCGCGCATGTCAGGGCGCGATCTGCTTGACGTGTGGCCAGGCCTGGTTTTGTGCTCCGTGGGCCAGGCAGACGTGCCGGCACGCGTGAACATTCCCTTGAGTGAAGTGTTGAAGGGAATGACATATGTATTATTCAATACACCATCTAAATCACGCGAACACGCCCTTTGAATCATAATGTAAATATAATAAATTATGATAAATATTATATATAAATATATGATAAATAGTAGTCCTTAATTATATTAAAAATGCTAACAATATGGTCCTATAATAGTCCAAATCTTGGGTCAATCAATCATGGAGCGATTGCCTTCTGACCTCCACAATCCAGTTACTGGGCAACACAATATCCCTTGGTAAGAAGACCACTCAAAAACGTGGACTGAGACCGTGGGTATCCAAAGAATTAAAAAAAAAAAAATCGTATCAAAAACTTCTTATCGGACTAACATTCTATGTATGGCGTTGCTGTTGGTGGCTCAAGATTAGAAATAATTGTGAGCGTAAGTTCTAACACTGTGCACTGATTCAAGTTTATTCTGCGAAGTGGCAAGGTATTGGACATGCGTCAAATATATCATTACGCAATTTTTTTTAATGTTGTAACAATATCCCACCTCTAGATTTGTATAGCCGTGTCTGAAAGCTCTACTGTGTTGCTTTTTTATTCTCGTGGAAAGCTTTGGTGGGACATGCTGCTTAAAAATGATACCATCACCGGGAACGTATACAACTCTCAGCTGCGCCAGCTCGCCGCTGTGATCCGGGAAAAACGCCGAAGAAGAGCTGAGGTTCACCTTCTTCATGATAATGCGCGACCACACCTCGCTTCCGTTGCTTGTCATCAATTGAAGGAACTTGGCTGGGGAACAGTGCTACCTTACCTTGCTCTATCTGACTACCATTTATTTCGGTCATTGAAGCAGTATATACGTGGAAAAAAATTCAAATCATACAACAATCTCAAAACTAACATAGAGAAATTCTTTCAGTCACAGCCTCCACATTTCTGGGCAAATGCCATTGAGTCACTACAACGAAGATTGACTCAGGTAGTAGATGCGAAGCGTGACTATATTGTTGATTAAACATGTAAGTTTAAATAAAAATTTAAAGAATTCAAGATCACCTAATAAATATTATTTGTTTCCCTATTTATTTGGTCTGTGTGTATGTGGTATATATAATTTTATCTTTTTGTTTGTTTCAGTCCAGTACCTACTAACCCCACTAGATCTGCATTAAGATGTGTCTCCATCAGAAGATTTTTAACCTTTTTTTTTTAAATAATTTAATCTAATAAAACAATGCAAACTTACTTTTCCAATTCACTTAGTTAGACATTGGCAAAATGGTCGACATTGGCTTTGCTTGCCATAATAAAAAAATAGAATAGAATAGAATCTAAAATCCGACTTCAGTCACAAATCGTATCGTATCGATAATCCGAACTAAACAAACCGATTTCATGAAACCTCTTTCTTGCTAAGCTTTACTTCGAATAAAAAAACCGGTCAAGTGCATGTCGGACCACGCACAATGAAGGGGTCCGTAGTTGGGATGAATTTATCTTAAAAACAAACTTAACATTGTAGTTAAATAAGTAATTTTTCAATGGAATTTGTACAATTTTTTTTTTTACTTTTCCAAGTACCTACATTTTATAAGTTGGGCGACTATTACTCGTAAACTTGTAAAGCCTACTTAACTGTGATAAATTTCCTTTTAAATTCGTTATGAATACTACTGCCGTAATTTTTTTCACATATCCAAAAGCAATCATTTAGCTGGTTGGACACTTAACTCTAACAAAAATTAGCAATTTAAAGCTTAATTTTACGCAAACGGATCCCTGAATCGAAAAATGGTTTTCACAGACCTGTAATATTTTTGAAAGGCCTATCCAACGATACCCTTCACCATGAGATAGACGAGAGAGAAAAACACCCCCACTTTACGTCTACAGGAGATACCCTAAAAATATTTTTTTTCATGATTTTATTTTACCACTTTGTCGGCGTGATTAATATGTATATCCAAGCCAAAGCTTTCTAGGACTAAGAGTCTCTGAGGTAAGCTGCGGACAGACGGACATGGCGATACTATAAGGGATCCTTGTTGACTACGGAACCCTAAAAAGACGAAGTGGTTTTCACTGCACTCGATAGTTTTGGATTTTGGGGTTTGCATGAAAAGTATTGCACATTGAAACATGTAAAACTACACTGGGAAGTAAGATCTAATTTACTATTATGTAGAGAAGATAGAAACTGCGAGCCGGAGGCGCCGGAACCGCTCCAGTGGCCTTAGTGCAAGTTTTTATACTTATTCGATCGTTTTTACGATAACGTCAATTTGTATGGAATATTGTGTTTCCCAATAAAGTCACGCGACGGTTCTTATTCAGTTTCAATATAAATTGGATCGAGTAGGTATAAAAACTCGCACTAAGGCCACTGAAATCGATTTCTAAAAACGGATTTTGATAACCGATTTCAGTTTGCGTAAAAATCCAAAAACGCCATTGTCTACAAGGTATGTACATATATATCGAGGATTTACTGCGAAAACCATCTTTGGTCTGTTTTTTAATCTCGGAGACTAAATTGACATTTGAAATGTTCCATGTATAATTTTTTCATTTCATACTTTGACATTTGCACCTGTCAAATTAGTCTCCGAGATTAAAAAACAGTCAATTAGCAGGGCTAACATGACAAACGCGACAATTACTCACTCTCGCGTGATTAATTTTCTTACAGCGCAACCAACACTTTTCTCGTTTTCTGACAGCGTTCCTATACAAAATACTCGATTCGTTCTGTCAAACTTGATGTTTTCTCGACAAACCCTAATATGGCACCTATGTTATCTCGAATTTTGACAGTTCAACACGAGATAATCTGCGATTCTTCTGTCATTTAGTCGTCCTAGATTTTGACGACGAGATGAGTAGACAAAATTAGGATACAAAAAAAAAACAAATTATTATGGCAGTTTCATAATTGTACTTATTTTAGTAATAATTTTATTTTACAATATGTTACTTAGTTCTATAATCTACTATTTATATTGGAACTAAGTTCCTTCCGGCGACCGCGAGAGAAACTGTGGCGGAGGGGAGCACTGTTACGTAGATAAGAATCACTTTCAGTAAAAACCAGTGACTTTGCTAATTATGGTGATTAACGAAATCTAAGGATTATGGCTGTATGGAGATATCTAATAAAATCGCCAGTTCATTTCCTAAGGGTGGTGATTAACAACGTTTAGTGTTTTATGGTTATAATGGCGAAATCAACTCCAACTGCATATTTATCTGAAAATCAGTACTTTTGGTAAGTGTGGTGATTAAAAAAATTTGCAATATCATGGGTTTTGTGGTGATTGTTACTATAACAATCTTCGCTTTGTCAAATTGTGATCGTTGGCTCATTTGTCAATTGTGGTTATTATCTAGTGAGTATATTCATCATCTGCCTAGCCTTTTCCCAACTATGTTGGGGTCGGCTTCCAGTCTAACCAGATGCAGCTTAATACCAGTATTTTACATGGAGCGACTGTAGTATCTGACCTCCACAACCCGGTAACTGGGAAATACGATACCCCTTGGTAAGATTGGCTGTCAGACTTTCGGGCTTCTGACAACCCGTAATGTCTGTCTAAGATCCACGAATAACAACTGGGACCAACGGCTTAACGTGCTTCCGAGGCACGGAGGGATCTTGGTATATCTAGTGAGTATATTATGTGCCACTAATTTCTTTCAATTAAAAAAAATATTTTAAAACATTTTGTTTTAATCAAAATAGACAGTTACACAAAGAACTTAACATAAATTAAAAGAGGACGTAAAATAAACATAGTACATACTAATTCCATGGGTAAAATTGAATGAATGATACGGAACCTCAAGCCGATGTTGCTATGATAAAAATGATTCCTTTTTAATAACTTCCCACATCGGTTTCTTGTCACGAGATAAAGAAGTGTCAAAGTGCTTTTTTCAAGTTTACTCGAGCCTAACGGTCATGTTAGGCATTAGAATAATGAGAATCGTAGACAAATTTCAACAAATCGAGAAAAAGAGCGATATCGCGCTTGTCATGTCAAGTCAGTTTTGAGTTATTGCGTTTTAAAAGTTTATACCTAATTAAACTGCTACATTTTTTTTACAAAAAGTTTTTACCATGAAATATCTTGTAAACTTTAACGTAGTTATTACGTTAGCTTAACGTAGCGCTTAGTCGGTTTTACCAGTATAAAAAGCTCAACAAGATAAGATTTTTTATGTATTTAACAAATTTTTGCCAAAAATGTTTTTTAGCAGGTTTTCGCAGTAAACCTCATGAGTATTAATGTTCTGTGCAGTAAACCCTCGATGGGAGGCCAGCCCGCTTACCGCGCGAGCCCCAAATATCCCGTCATCTTAGAAAAATCAGTTTAATGTAGCACTTTGACCCTAGCCAAAAGGCCGACCACCGATACAGTGATACCAAAAGATTAAAAAATCGGGGTGGTCATTGACTCACGGAGAATGTGAACACCGCGATTCAGGAATTCACTATAAGAAGCAAAAGCGTATCGAAACATCAACATCTCATCTGAGTTTTACAAAACTCACAGATAATTACGATACTGAGATAAGCCGTAAGAACCATTCAATTAAATAAGAAAGATGTAAAAAAATACGAGAATACTCACGTATAGAACAGCCTATGAGAAAAATTTCATAGAAAAGTCCGGTAGCAAAGTTGCTCAGCAAATTCTTGACAGATCTTGAAGCAATTTTACTGTGCAGTAGTGAGTATTTTACCGATTTTTGTTTTTGTTCAGGGTGTTTACCATCCAAATGTCGATTAAAACAAACACTAGCACTTGCCCCGCGACTTCTCCTACAAATTCCAACACCCCTTCCACCCTTATAAAATTATAATAATCAAATTTTTTATATATTTCGACGCATCGCCAGCCCATGCTTTTACTTCGTTTTCCGTTAACGTTATTTTTGCTTTTTTTTTCTTTCTGCTCAGCTCAGGGTTGTAGTTAAATAGCCTATAACCGTCCTCAAAAATTAGGCCGTCAAATGCAAAAAGAATGGCCGTACCGCTGTTAAACCTGCGATGGTTTGTGTGGTATGTTTAAAGGTTCAGAAAATGCCTGTAAACTGTTTTTTGATTAATAAACAAAGAAAATCAAATCCGACTGGAAGTTCCGGAGATTAGCGAGTCCAAGCAAACAAACTTTTCAGCTTTATTACTCGTATAATGCATAGATTTATGAATATTTTGCTTGGAATACGGAAACAATTACTATACCATTGTCTTCTACCATGCATTCGTCATCCTTATTCTGTAGTGTATAATCATCTGAGTCATCAATACTTGCCCTAAATGATTCGGGAAGTATTCGGTTCGTGGAACTTATTATCATAAAAAGGTTAGGTATGTGGTCAAAGATGTGATGCTTTTGGAATTAATAATAATAATAATTTATTTCATAAGCCTAATAAATAAGGAGATAAAATAGGCTTACAATGCATTACTGCAGCACCTTAGATACTTATAGTAATTAGGCCTAAGGGCCGGTTTATTGATCCGTAGTTAACTCAACCAATGGGTAAATATGGTAACTAATGGTTGAAATTTGGCTAAATGTGAAAGGCGTGAACGAGTTATGCCATTACTTACTATTTTTTAATATGAATAGAATAGAATGAGCTAACATGAATACATTCATGTTTAGCCTTTCACATTTAGCCAAAATGCAACCATTAGTTACTATGTTTAACCATTGGTTGAGTTAACTACGGATCAAAAAACCGGCCCTAAGTACATGCTAGATTTTCTGAAACTCCTGGCACCTGAACTAGGACGTCTCCTGTATCTCAGGTGTCAGCGTTCCTCCCTGCGTCAATTTACAATGACTAATTATATTGCATGAAGGTTGGTACCTATATATTTTATATTTAAAAGCAAATATTTCCTAGTGAGTGGATTTGTAGATTCTTGCTGGTTCTTTTTCCTAAGATCCACAATTTGGAACGGTGAAAGTTTAATTGTTTGACCTTCCAGAGGCTGGGTAGAATGTTCGCAACGATTAGGTTACCTACCACAGACCTTCGATTATTATTTTTTGAAGTGGCAGCGGCTGGTCTATGCTCGTCGAAGGACCGATTACTATAGGAGCTGAAGAGACCAGTGAAGATCACGATTCAGTGCCAAATAGGCTCAGGTAATATATAGATTCATTTGAGTGCTAAGGTAATCAAATCCGCTAAAAGTAAATAATATTTAGAAACACAGCGACATTTGATGTATGAAACTATTTAACTTATATGAGTAACTTTATGGTTGTTCGTACATACATCATTCAACTCCTTTTATAAACACAATTAGTTAATGTTTTATTCCACGAGCATTGAGACAACAATATTAAATCAATGTGTTTTTCGTAAAATCGTAAGTTTTACGTCAAAACATTGTTTATTCGAGTGTTCATGTTATACATTTTAAACACAACTTGAGTAAACATAGTTAGCCGTAAAAATGTTATGGATCAGGTAACAATAAGCCATGTCCATGTACGTGACAGAAGCGTCAAAAACAAGCCAGCAAACAAGCAAGGAGAGTACGGAGCACATATGCCCGGTTTCTGAGATCCTCAGATAAACTCTTAAAAGCTATTGATTCGACAAAATCTATTTAAGCGAATTCCTTCCTTTGGCTCGGTTTTTGAGGTCCTCAGATAAACAATTAGTTCACTCAACTTTAAAGCTAAATTCTTCCCTAACGATGTTTTCAGAAATACGATATTGAACCAATAATAATCACTATCGAATGAATCGTTACGGGTCGTCTGAAGCCCAGTCATCATATTACATATTACCCAGTAACTGGGTTGAAGAGGTCAGATAGGCCGTCGCTCCATGTAAAATACTAGTATTTAGCTGCATCCGGTTAGACTGGAAGCCGACCCGTACAGCCCTACTTGGGAAAAGGCTATCGATATCTATATTAATCGCTATCCTATATATAAATCAGTTGCCCTGAATTAGCCTCGAAAAAACTCGAAAATGCCTCGACCAACTTTTTTTTTTTATTGTTTTGTTCGCCTCTGTAATGGGGTGGGGTGGTAAGGATAGACAACGTCTGACGGGTCAGCTAGTACCTACATATTAAAAATGAAAGTCACTTTTCGTGTATGTCTGTGTGACCGCGTTGTTCTTCTAAACTGCGTAACGGATTAGGATGCGGTTTTTACCATCATTTAGAAAACTTATTCTGGATGGTCTAAGTGTATACATTAATATTAAACTTACATAATATAAAGTAATCTCTTTGTTTTGGCAAGTCGTAAAAACCGTGTGAAGCAGGGGCGTGTCACTAATACGGCCGCCATAAGGAAAAAGGATTTTTCTAAAGAAATATTGAAATAGAGAAAAAATAAATTTTGTCAAATCCATTCAGTTATTAAGGGTCGGCTTTTTGATCCGTAATTAGCTCAACCAATGGTTAAACATAGTAACTAATGATTGAATTTTGGCTAAATAAGTTTGCCAATGCCATTAGTTACTATGTTTTACTAATGATTGAGTTAACTACGGATCAAAAAACCGGCCCTAAGGCGTGAAAAGATAACAGACATTTGCTTTTGCATTTATAATTGACTAGCATTTGCACGCGGCTTCGCCCGCATGCATGTATAGGCCTTCCTCTTGAATCACTCTATCTATTGATGAAAACCGCATAAAAATCCGTTCAGTAGTTTTGAGATCATCGCGAACAAACTAACAGACAGACGCGGCGGAGGACTTTGTTTTATAATACGGTATGGAACTCATATGCAATAAACTAAGCCAATAAACATACTTATTGTCGCCTTTGCTGACGATATACAAAAAATGAACGAATCGGTCCAGTAATTAGGTCAAAAAGTAGAGTTTTGATTTTGAGAAAATTGAAACAATAGAATTGTCAATGAATCCTTGAACATGTGTGCAATAAAAAAAACCATGTTCAGCGAACATTGGATTGGGCACCATGGTGCACAGCAAGTGGCCAGCTCGGCTGTCTAAACAGAGTGATTACTTTTACTGAATTTATTTCAATACTAGCTTTTGCCTGCGGCTTCGCCCGCGTGGTTGTCGGAAATTATCCCACGGGAACGTACTACTGGGACTAAAAATACCCTATGTCCTAATCCCGGTCATAGTCTACCCATGTGCCAAATTTCATTCAAATCCGTTCAGCGGTTTCTATGACAATATAATTCAATCATGATTCGAAAGACACGTGGCGCCATCTATGATAATAAGAACGTTATTGTTGTTTTCCTCGAGAATAGTACTTTTTTTCGGGATGAAAGTACTCTATGTCTGTTTCTGTACATGTGACAACGTTTAAGCAAAATTTCAGGATGATCCGTTCAGTGGTTTAGGCGTGAAAAGGTAACAAACAAACAAACAAACTTACTTTCGCATTTATAATATTAGTTAGGATTTAATTTGTTTGAAAAATTAACATTTTTATTTACGGTTTTTAATTTAATATTTAATTTTGCTATGCTTCTGTGGACTAGTATTACTTGCAGTTTTATTTATTATCTACATATATGTCGGTTCTATACCGTATACAATTGATAGCGATAGTGAAGTATGAAGTACAATTGCAGCTTCCTAGCATTAGCTTGGCATGTGAAAGCAGAATGATCTCCTTCCCAGAACTTCAGCTAAATAAACTTTACTTAAATAGGTAAATAAACAGTAAGTTGCATGACTCAATTCATAGGAATATGTGTTTTTCTTTACTTGCTCTGACTAAACTATTGCAACAGTATTTGTTCTGTACATCTTATGATTTATTACTTCTTTGTCATGCATATCTGTCGTTGCTAGTATATAATATAACGAAAGGTTTCGTAGTTGGGATGAATTTATCCCAAGAGCAAACTTAACATTGTAGTTGAAAAACATGTTCTCCTGTACATTACAACTGCAAACGTAAGTTTGTACACACAATATCGAGCGATTTACCATGTTATTTTAAGACCATAGACTTCTTATAGAGTTACCTGTAATTTATAGATATCGAACTATTTTCTGTCATTTTTCAAAATTTAAGGTCTACTCGTAGTAGTTTCGGAGATCAAAATCAAAATCAAATCAAAATCAAAAGTCATTTATTCAAACTAGGCTGAGAATCAGCACTTTTTGAACGTCAAAATTACATAAGATAGTCCCCCAAAACGCCCGCCCTTCACCACTTCCTAGTGCTTTAGCTGGGGAGTTCTTCTCCCCAGCAACAAACTCCCCAGCAGCACAGCTGTCTGTTCAATCAAAAAAAAAATGATTCTATATAACACTGCGCATAATAATTTAGGTACATTACGCAATACAAAACATTAAATTAAATTATTTGCTATAAGTAAGCTAGCACACGCCAATATACCAAAAAACTATACTCAAGCAGAAACAAAATACAAAACTAAAAACGTAAGCAGAACTTTATACCCAAATAAAAGCCTCCAGTAATAAAGGGCGTGCCCACTTACATATAGCCGTACATCTAGTCGTAACTCAAAGTCACAGATGATAAACTAGGACCATCGAAGTAAAATCAACAACGAGTTAAGTTACTAATAACAAAACAAAATCAAGGTCAGCAAGACGACCTGTCACCACAAGCAGCACCCGTTCACGAGTATAACGCAAAGATCAGCCATTACCCCCCTCGCCATATTTGAGGGAAGGAGACAACCCGACCCCCGACGCTACCGCAAGCAGTGACATCTAAGGGAGCATGACGAACTTGCTGCCGGTTGCTCGGGCAAGAAAAACTATGATCAATTGTCGAGGTCACTAGCTAACCACATATTGCAATACTACTCATAAAAAATAAATAAACCTTGAAATGAGTAGATTATGTCAATAATAAATAAAAATAAAATTAAAATAAATTGACCTTGAGAGTCAAACAAAATAAATAATTATATGAACTCATATAACCTGTCAGTAGGTATGCTAATTCTGGAGAAAGAACATACACATTGTCTTAAGTTAAACACATCGACCAACTATTCTTATCGTTTAAGTAATCGTTGATAGAATAGTATGCCTTTGAACAAAGGTTAGATTTTACTTTAGCTTTGAACGCATTAAAGGGCAAATCTAGCAAAGAAGAGGGTAGCTTGTTATAAAAAGATATACCAAGCCCAACAAATGAGTTATGAACCTTATGAAGCCGGTAAAATGGAGCACGTAATTTGTCCTTATTTCGGGTGTTAACATTGTATTTGTAGTTATAAAAAAAGTATATTTGAGACCCTAGCTTACAGTAAGCCCTTTGATTTGATAATGTCACACGGAACTTTTTTTTTCCTTATTTGCCCTCATAAGTGACCCCGTATTCAAAATTCATTTACGAGTATTTACGTTACACGACCGTGTTTGGGTTACAGAAATTCATTATTAGTACCAAACAACTTAATCAGTCCATTAGATTCTGAGCAAATTGGCTGTGACAGACGGACAGACAGACAGACACACGAGTGATTCTACAAGGGTTCCGTTTTTTCCTATTGAGGTACGGAACCGTAAAAATGAGCGAGCCTCACAGTAGTCGCATATTATGATGTGTAATGAATCTGACATTATGTTTGGGTTGGTACCATCTGACGGCCAACTCTAGCACCGCGCGCGCTCATTGGTCATATCATACAGCGCGCGCTTCCCCGGCTTCCTGTAACACACTTCCGTCCATCAAAAAATACTTACAGGGTGTAACAAACTTAGAAAGTCATACTACTGCTACTTAGCCATGCCTACTATGTATGGACCTACATGGTACATGGTACATATACCTGAAATAAAGAAAAAAAAAATCTGCTGTTCCCTACGTTTAGACGAGTTATGCGAAAATAAATGTATGGAGCAGCAGATTTTTGTTTTCGCGATTTCAGTTTTGTTCCCATAGTAAAAGTTGTTTGTTATCATGAGTACAATCATGTGTTTAAGTATCGGTCACTAATTACCTTTATGTCTGTCTGTTATAACAACTGTACCAGCTGAACGGATTTCAATGAAATTTGGCATACAGGTAGACCATGATATGAGTTAGGATATATAATAAGGGATATTATTAATTGCACATGAAATAAATAATCACCAATCAATTTATTTCCATCATTTAAATAAATTTTTACATCAAAAATACTGACTGCACAGCAAATTAACCAGACCGTACATACACAATACTCGCACTCATAGCACATTTTGCTATAACATGGCAACTAATATTAACCCTGAGGTTAGGTTTGGTTAGGTTACTTTAAACCCTTTACACAGAAATAGAAGCCCAGCGAAGCGGGGCTTCGTCGACATAGGATGCAAGAGCGAGCGAATGCATGAAGGGTAAGTTACAATAATTTGTTTTTCTCAAGAATGGTAAAAGGTAATATATAGGTTTAATGTGCGCTAGTCATTATTAGCAATGCATTAATAAAAAAAAGCTTTACTTTAAGATAAAGAGCGGTGCGCCACGAATATAAATTGTTGCTTATTTACTTATATTTTGAGTTGAGTATTTTGCTGTGCAATCATTAATTTTGATTGGAATTCGGATTACTTTTGGATACAAGTCATTTTTTTGAATTGCGGTTAAATACTACCCATATAATAATAATAATATCACCCCCTGCCATTTTATCCGTGTATAACATTGGTCAGGTTCTTCCATAGTTCAAGTTACCCAATCCACTTTAGCCCCTTAGATAATTTTAAATGATAAGGAGGCACCAACCGACGATTATCCCTGTATGCACTATGCAAATGCACCCAAGGACAACCCCCGGTTGGTGCAGGACGTACGTGGAAACAACGTACGTGGAAACAAAACATATTGGGCTATGGGTCTGGGTGGCTAAAGTGGATAGGGTAACTTGAACTATTGAAGAACTAAGTCCCCTGCCTGACCAATGTTATATATTATACACGGATAAAATGGCAGGGGGTGACTTGCACACTCAATAATGGTCCCCCGGAGACGGCCGCTAGCACATAGTGACGTAGCGACAAGGGGGCAAAACTTCCTGAGGTGCTTGAGGAGTGGAGAGGTATTCCACGGCTATCAGGACAATCCCGGAAGTACGGTCAAGATCCCTATCAGCACCCTACTGGAATACTTCCTTCCTCCGAGCACGTTTGCTCTTGCGAATCTCCACTCAAGCCGGCCAATAAAGGCAAGAAAGAGGTGGGAGCTCTGTTCCTCGTCAGTGTTCACTCCAGCCGGCCAATAAAGGCAAGCCAGAGATGAGGACAAGATGTCTTCCGGGAGATAGGGTCCATGGGGTCGCTACTGCCCAACAGCTCACCACATGCTGCCCTGCGGGTTGTTGTATCCCTCTTGGTCTGGCTCCTAGACCCGTTCCGGCAAACTATACCGGCACAGACCTAAAGTTTGGAGCACGCAAGCCCCGACCACGACGTCAACGCGGCAACGTAGAGATACAGCGGTGGGGATATATTATTATTATTATTATTATCGCTGTCAGCCTATCGTAGGCCACAGCTGAACATATAGCCAAATTCAAATTATTTTTTTGCAAGAATGTATTAATTCTTAACTACTTAATTTGTACCTACAAATTAAGAAGTTAAGACTATCGTGGCCCAGTTACATTCTACCATTACATATGGTGTGCAACTATGTCTTAATAACACGTACAGCTCAAAAATGGAACTAATATAAACTCAATTTAAATATTAATATTCAGGAACATACATTAATTTAAGTCAAAATAAAGAAAAAATAATATTAAATGTCAAATTATGTATATAACTAGCTGTTACCCGTGACTTCGTCTGCGATCCAGGATGAATAGTAGCCTATGCCCTTCTCCAGGTCATGGTCTACGCAAGTGCCAAATTTCATCCAAATCCGGTCAGCCGTCTTAGCGTGAAAGCGTAATCAACAAACAAACAAACACTTTCGCCATTATAATATTAGTAAGGAATGTTAGGAAGATGAAAAAGCGATCTATCGACACTCTAGACTCACAAAATGTATTAGGTCCTTAATAAAAAAAAAAATAAAAAAACTCTTAACACACTACTCAAGAGTCTATATTAATATAATTCAATCATGATTTGAAAGACACGTGGCGCCATCTATTATCATAAAGGACGTTATTGTTGTTTTCCTCGGGAACAGTACTTTTTTTCGGGATGAAAGGTACCCTTTTGTCCGTGTCTGTACAGCTGACAACGTATATGCAAAATTTCAGAATGATCGGTTCAGTGGTTTAGGCGTGAAAAGGTAACAAAGAAACCAACAAACTTACTTTCGCATTTATAATATTAGTTAGAATAATGCAATGTCCATACTCAATAATCTAATGTCACGGTTCATTAATATTGGTCCTAGATATTATGCTCTCCAATTGTAAGTACGCAATTTAGCCTAATCCTTGACCACTATCATCCAGCTGCTATGTGCTTATAAGTTATACAGGCTGTCCCAGAAATCGACCGACATATTGAAGGTGGTGATAGCTTTGGTAGCCCTCCCAAAATAACACAACATTATGTTCCGCAAAACCTACAGTTTTCGAGTTAAGTATACTAGATTCTCAAAAAAAAAAAAAACAAAATAACCACCATGCGTCGTTCTTTTGGCTCTCATATGTAAATAAAATCTTTTTATAAATAACTTTTTCCATGAAAACATTATTAAATAGTCACTCTATCCGTAATTCTCCATAAAAACTTACAAATTCAACTTAAATTTCACTATTATGTTTTTTTTTTCCTCTAAGATTTTTGTTAATAAATTTTAAACAACGTTAGTTTTTGCGGAACATATTATATTTTTTGTTATTTTGGGAGGGCGTGACCAAAGCTATCATCACCATGTTTATCGGTCGATTTCTGAGACACCTGTGTACGTCTTCTTCATTTAGACCAACAACAGTATCCTACCATCCGTACCTCCAGCTTTTAAGTAAAACCTCGATGAAATACAAAAGGAGCTTCCTAAAATCTATTCAGAAACGTCCCTAACGTTACTCATTGACTCTTTTAAGACAAGACTTAGCTAAGTAAACACAAATCGTAGAAACCAATAAACCTGATTAATTATTATATCTTCAGTGACAGGAATCACCTCTTCCATTTTGGACAAAGCTGAGCAGTTGGTTTGTTGGTGAATAACATAAAAATTGAGAATTTACTTCCAAGAAGGGAAGCAGCTTTGACAGTAATAAGAACCAAACCTAGTATCAAACCCCGGGGGAACCCTTGTTGTCCCTTGTGTGAAATGAAATACACTATATCCAAACACAATGTTGCATGGCTAGTAGGGCTAATGTTAGACAAAATGATCTATTTCACACGGCGGAAAAACGATGGTTCCTAACTAACAAAAGTAACTAATAACAAATTAAAATACTTTATTATACTATGGTTAATTCTAGCCGTGCATTAATGAATTAATCAGCGCACAGGAACAAGAAAGGCACGAGTTTCCTAATTTTGCAAAAGTAAAACAACCTTTACTATTTACTCCTATAAAATAGCCTCACGGTTTCCCGTAGGCGTTTATTATATGTAATTAAACCTCTAATAATATGTGCGAGCTTTTGCCTTATATACTCAAGTTCTTTTTTAATTTGTTTACATTAGTTAAAACTTTAAAAGCGGCCAAACGGAGCGTTTTGTTCAGTGCGTGGAGAATGTTCGTCACGAACGCACGTACTTCGCAACCGTGTTTTAAATATCGAACTCGGTAACGGGAAGCGGAACGTTTTTTAAACTTTTAAATATAGAATCTCGGTTTTAAATAACGTCTTATTGTGATACCTCTAGTGTTGTGTTGCTGATACTTAATTTTGTAACCTACGTTTTTATTATATTGTGATAAATTACTTAAAAGTCGTACTTACCTACTTATTTTACAACATTTTGATAAAAGTGTCTTAATTTGGAATAAATTATTGTTGAATCTATTTACACTTAAAAATTTAAAATAAAAACGTTTAAAAGTGCCAAAAAGTGATAATAAAGAGGAAAATATTCTGTGATCCAACTTAAAAGTGGTTTTTAAAATTTTAAATATTTCCAAAAATATTTAAAATAAAGTGTAAATGTGCTCATAAGCTGCGGAACTTTCGTGAACCCTTAGTGAAATCGTAAGTTGACGCTTGTACTACATTTCAACGTTGTCATTATAAATCACTTTTATACGTTTCTTGAATAGAGAGCGCCTTTAATGAACAATCTCCGTTCTGACGATAGTAGGTACTACATAATGTTCTGTATTCAATTAAGATCGTTCATTCATTAATATTTTTCTTAAAATTGTGCTGAGGAAAGTTTTAAATACGTAGGTACGGCTGGTGAGGCATGTTTTAAAAGCTTTAAATACGTAAGAAATTATTATAATAGTAGGGTTAGGCCAAAGAAACACTGAATGAATTGTGTGAAAGATGATATGCCTGGAAAGGGGGTGACTACTACAATGACAGCTTGTAGATATATGAATGAGAGATGCTACGGCGACCCCATATAAATTGGGATAAGGGTTATATTCATTCATACTTTGCTATAGTAGGTACCTATAGTTTTACCCGCGGCATCGCCCGCGTGGACTTAGAAAGTTATCCCACAGGAAGGAGCATTAGCAGGAGAAGGGTAATTGCGTAACACAGTTACAGTAGGAATGGGTTTCAGTTTGTTCAACAACATTCATTGCGTTATTTACGTGGTTGAGCACACAATTTTTTCCAACATATGAAGCAATGTATTGGTAATATCCTTCGAAATCATTCAGATTGTGATTGATAGTGTGTTACGCAATTAGGATGCTGGTCATGAACTCATGGACTACCTGTGTGCTAAATTCTATCGAAATCTATTTAACAGTTAAGCGTGTGAAAAGGTAACAGAGTTACTTTCGCATTCAAATATTATTATAATATTAAGTCTTTACATAGGAAATTGCCGCTTTTTGATACCGGCTAGTGTGAAAATCAATCTTTCATTCTATTTAGAATTCTAAATTCAAGTTAACTTTTTAATCGCATGACATTAAAGAAATTCAATTGTTCATTTGTTTTCTCACCGTTCGATTTTTCTTTGATATCGATGTTTCTGTGGCCATGGAAAAATCGAAATTGCCGATTGCAAACAGCATGCAATATTAACGACGTGTATGGACAAGGTACCGCAAATGAACGCACGGTGTGTTTTTGGTTTGATCGCTTCCGTTCTGGAAATTTTGATCTCAACAATGAACTCCTGGGAAAAATTTCAAATACATACAACAAGGCGGTGAAAAACGCCCGTAAAGAATTCATCGATTCCCGTTCCTATGACTTCTATAGCAGAGGCATCAACGAACTTTCATTAAAATGGCAAAAGTGCATCGACAATATTTCATTTTAAAAAATAGTGTTTTTTTTCTTTGTAAAACGGCTGTTTCATATGTATGGAGTTAATATTACATAGTATAGTATGGATGAAGAAAGAACGTTACTAGATACAAGAGTTACTGTACTGTTCTATTTTTAAAGTAGATTTACCGTTATCTACAAAAATTATTTTATGTCGACCAATAGAATTGTAGTTTTTGTTCGTTCACTGCATTGCTGCCATAAGCGACATTGATTAATTAAATGAGGTAGGTACTCAATAATTTTGTATCGTAAGAAGTGTCAAAGTTTGCACGCATAGAATAATAATATGGAAAATTCCTCTTCAATGTTTTTATTGGGTTTTTATATAACCCGCTGTAAATCATACCGTCTGTAGGTATTTTTTTTTGTTACATTTTTTGAGTAGATATCAATTAATAGTAGTTTATTTTTAATTTATTTATTTATGACATTTTATTATGTATTATAGGGTAGGTATTTGAGAAAATCGTAAAAAAAACAATTTACTTTAACACAAGCACCCAGTTTATTTTTTAATAAGTACCTATTTGATTTAGTTTTACTGCATACCTACAATATAAATTAGCCGTTCAACAAAAACTATAAAAAAATCGATTTAATATGTAGTAAAAGCAATTGCACAATTTAAATACATAAGTACCGATTGTACTCGTAAAGTTTATTTTTATTTCTTCTATTTTATTATATCTTATTATAATATCCTTAGGTACCTACCTATTATAATTCTTTTTTTCAATATTTCAATTCCATATTTAAAGGACCTTTTTAATTTCGTAGTAAGGATTTATTTAATAATAATTCCAAAATACGTACGTATACTTCCATGCATTTTCACAAATATGTATTTCCAGACATTGTATAATTTCCAATTAAATAACGATCTTTAGTTATTTTCATTGGAATATTACTGAATATTATTATGTTTGTTATTGGTTTAATATTTAAACTACGACGTTTGTGTTGATTGTTTTTTCTACCCACACTAGCCTAAAACAACTATTTTATTACTAATTAATCATAATAGATTGTTTATGAATTAATTAATGATTTAAATAGAGTAATATTTTTTTTATAGTAGATGTTTTTAGAGTTGTTTACAGTTTAGCTATTAAGGGTACAACCGAAATTTAAATCTGCTATAAATGTATAGCAGATTTAAGAAAAACAATCAACACAAACGTCGTAGTTTAAATATTAAACCAATAACAAACATATTCAGTAATATTCCAATGAAAATAAGTAGCGATCGATATTTAATTGGAAATTATACAATGTGCAGACGCTGGAAATACTAATGCATAGAAATACATATTTTGGAATTATTATTAAATAAATCCTAACATTGAAATTAAAAAGGTGATTTTTAAAACAAACTGATGGACCGACTATGGGGTTTGCCAATATTTGACTAGCTACTCATACGTCCAGGGGCTGCAGTCTCGATAATAGATAGCGATCGGTGTACGACCGAATGTGGTCGCAAAGTCATAATGGAGTTCCTAGACGGTCAAAATTACTTGACAAGCACGAAAAAATCACGTGCTTGTCAAGCAATTTTTCACCGTCTAAAAACCCCATTAGGACTTCGCGACCGAATTCAGTCGTAAAGCGGTCGCTATGTATGTCGAGACTGCAGCCCCTGTGGTAGACCGTAGGTTCAAACCGCTTTACTTTGTGTAAATTATTTCCTCACCACTGCTCTCAAATCGGTGAAGGAAAACATCGTGAGGAAACCGACATGTCCTAGAAATAACAATTCGAAGACATGTGACATCTACCAACTCGCATTGGGCCGGCGTGGCGGATTATGGCCCCCACTCCCTCTCACAGAGAGGCCTATGTCGCAGTTGTAAGAACATTATAGGCTGATTATGATGATTAACATTCAACATTCAACCAAATAGTTTAGTCATTATTAATGACTAAACTATTTGGTTGAATGTTTGTATGCAGACAGGGAACGATTAGATATACGAAGTTTAAAGTATAGCCGTACTATCGTCTTAACCTTGTATTTATTTGCGTGTAACATTGATCGACCTATGATCATAATTTAACTTCCATCACTCCATTACTAAGAACTATAAAAATCTTTATAGGTATCATAACACCAGCAATGGATACAATACTTATATTCGATAACGCATGGAAAGGCCACTGGCACACGGAACATAAGTTGGTGAAGTATCAGCAAAAAAAGTTGCATAACTTGTTTATGGTCTCTCAAAACAAGCAATAAACGTGAGGAAAGAATGACGTAACGATCGATAATAGAGTGAGAAAACAAGAACTAAAAATGAATTGATCAATAAGTAAGTAGTATATAAGCAAACCAAATAATAATAATAATATTCTCTTAAGGGTCAGTTTCCACCAAACGCAAAAGGAAAAATACTTAACTGACCCTAAGAAGCCTTAGCCTTAAGCCTCAGAACGAATTACACCAATGAAACTGAATGCGATCAGCACATAGCGCACACGCGCAGATCTTGAACGCAGTTTATATAATTATGCTGATTGCACCATATCTTTTCTAGCCTAAAATCTTTCACACGTTCCATCTATCGTTTCTTTGGTCTTCCCTTTTCCCAGACATCCTACTTACCTATAATGTAACAATTACAATTATTCTAAAAGCTACCTTTTAAAGAGGTAATTGATTTTTTTTTAGAATACCATGTTTCTGTTAAATGCTCTTGTTTTCGAACGTAAAAATTACCATTATTAATGCAATTGCAACACGTAGAGTACCTAATTAACAATACTTAGTACGTATTTGTACTTCCCAGAAGGAATCTAATGATAGTTCTGCGGAACGAACTCATTGAAAAATGTCAAGGTCTCCTAATGAACTATGTTCAGACAGATAAGAGCGTTTAGATAAATTGCGGCACAAGCTTTGTATACAATTATTATAAATTACATCAATGATTCTGTATCATTTAGTTTGTTCTAATTTATCTCAATCTCAACACATTTTACGTCTGAATGTAGATAGATAAGTAGATAAAACATTTACTTAATGCACACAAACGACATAGCACTATTAAATGATTTCAATTTACATGAATATATAGGATGACTGGTAATTAGTGACCGATACTTAAACCCATGTTTGTACTCATGATAACTTTTACTATGGGATCAAACCTGAAATCGCGAAAAAAAATCAGCTGCTCTCTACATTTTGAGGAGTTATGCGAACAGAGAGAGAACAGCTGATATTTGTGTGCATAAAAACATACATAAAGAAATAAATGTGAGAAAATAATCAAATATATAACGACTATACATAGTGCGGTGTGCGTCTCAAGGTTGCACCAAATGGGAGTCCAGCTCAGCATGTGTCAGGCAAATATACCTGACGCTGATATTCTGCTGGATCCCTGCAGGGACATACGGACGTCGATACGCAGGTTTAAGATACGCATTCATTTTATAGGAAATCTTTTAAGCATCTGGGACCTTTCTTATGGGGGAATTCCTCATGGATAGGCTCTGGGAGAACGAAGGGTTATGTCGGACTCCTACCGACAAAACCCCTTTTCATGAGCCGGGGGCCCGGGAGATACATGTACAGACGCCAGCAGGTCAAGCTACCCGAAACTGTCAAATTTTCCCAATCAACCTTGAACCTAATGCTTTAGCGATAAAGTTGAAAATCTATTAAAGAAATTTGACAAATTGTAATAGTTTGAAGTGCCGGCGCCTGTACACTCACGCCCAGGAAACTAAGACCTACAGTCCACGCGCGAGCTCCGAGGAATCTTAAGGCATGTTGACGTAATGAGCTAGAGTTATGATTTAGTCGTTACAGATTAGTATCTATTAATTAATTATTAAATAAATTCTATTCAGTTAAATCGCTACAATGTTTGAGCCGTTTGGTGTTGAAACACTAGGGCCTTGGGGACCAAGCGCTCATCGAGTATTTCGGGACATCGCCAAGCGGTTGGTCGACTCTTCACGGGACCAGAGGGCTGGCCTATTTTTTGCTATCCAGCGTGGCAATGCTGCCAGCCTTTTGGGCACTTTTCCCATTGTCAGCGAATATTTGGATGCCCTATGAGCGTTTGCCCTATATATTTTTATTTTTTTATTATATACTTGTACATAATGTATATATTGTACTGTATTTAACACATACTGATATTATAATGATTACAAAATAAACATTCAGATAATAATTATGTGCATGAAAAACCGCCCGCTTGACGCTTCCTCAGCCCCCGATTCGTCGGAGCACGCGCGCTGTCTGTAGATTTTATGTTCATCATCAATTAAACATCTGGACATCTCAATGATTAATGCAATGAATGTACTAAAGGTCCATTGTCCAATCAGCATTATCAATGAAGAGACGCTGTTGCCAAACTTCTTTTGTCTTCTTCCTGCTCTGGTCCCATGTTTTCATCATCCATGTTGAAACAACTTTCTTCTCCTAACCGGGATAGAAATAGAATAGAATAGAATATAGAATAGAATAGAATAATTTATTCATAAGTTCACATATATAAATTATAAATTACGTAGAAGTTACAACATTACAAAGTTACATATTAATATCAGTAAGAAAATATTAAGCTACGTCCAAAATAAATCTAGTGTATATAACTTAAATAGAATGGTTAAAGGTCTAATAAATACAATAGCGACCTGCCTGATGTAGGTTTATTCAAACCTGTGTTTCAGGCCATCACTTAACAGCGCTGAGTTCTTTAGTGGACAATATGTTACTGTACATAGAGCTAGCGTTGAGACATAATAATTATATTTTTAAATAAAAAAAGAAAGTAATAAATTCTGAAGTATAATCTCAAACTCTAAACTGAAGCTTAAAACTCAAACTCAAAGCAAATAAACGAATTACGGGCACATTTTAATTTTTAGCCACCGGAAAGTTTAAATTTCCCTACCAAATGACTCAATTTTCACGAAACTGTTGAAATCTCTGTTAATAAAGAAAGGCTACTATACCGTTGAGGAATTGAAAGCTGACAAATTGTGATTCGATTGACCTTGTAATATTATGCTTGACGTAAATGTGAAATAATATGACTAAAATATTATACTAAATTATGCTTATCTACAGTATGTTAACCAACAGAGGGCGTTCCCGTTTATCCGCAATAGTATAGCATCCATACATGCTAAAAAAAATATTACCATTCGAAAACAAAATGGTTTTTATTTTTTTTTAATATTAAAATATTCACTAAAATATTCAAAAAAATATAAAAATATTCACTAAAAATAAAAACTAAATTGCGATGTTTCCGTCCTTCAAGTACGCGTGTACAGAGTGTTTCTTTTACGTATCAATTTAACATTTTTAGTGAATATTTTAATATTAAAAAAAATAAAAACCATTTTGTTTTCGAATGGTAATATTTTTTTTAGCATGTATGGATGCTATACTATTGCGGGTTAACGGGAACGCCCTCTGTTGGTTAACATACTGTATATGACTAAAATGAATGAACAAATTGATTCGATAATAATGATTTATTTTGAATAAAATGTAGTAAATTTTGATAAGTGTTTAGTATAGTGTAATGAATTGTAATCAATATTATATAATTAATTGGGAAACCTTTGCAGGACCCTTACAGGGTGCATGTATTAATACTGTGACATGAAATTTTAATGCATGCCTACTAACCAGTGTTTTACATGTTAGCAAATAAATGAATATTTACATAAAGCATTATCAATGTCCGTAGCCCCAAGACAAGGAAAAGGGTCAGTGGAGAGGAAACCAGCATCACAGTGGTTTACGAGATCATTATTTAGAATGAACACAAGGTAAAAACAAAGTTATAGTACTATACAGATTCTCCTAAGGACACCATGAGGACTCACCCAATTTCGGGGAACTATATATGCTTCCGTGACTGGTCGTAGAATAAAACAGAGTCTTCTCGTCCAGTCCTATTTATAACCTTTGAGTTTCTAGCAAGTACTATAGGGAGGTGAAAGTAGTAATGTCACAGATTAATTAGCAAATCTCACAGATAATTAATATGTACTTAGTCGACTAGGTGGTGTACATTACATTGATATGCTACAGTCAGAAGGCGTTAGTAGGTTCCTACCTGCCTATTATTGTTCTACTGCAGGACAAACGCCTCTTCTCATTCAGAGTAGGCACGAGCATTGGTCATCACGCTTGCTCAAGACGGGTTGGCGATTTCAAGCCTTGCCTCTTATGCACGAAGTTATTGTGGGTTCAAATTCGGGCAAGTAGCAATGTGACTTTTTCAATTCAGATGTACGGGGCTTTGCTCTGCGTAACCAGCGTAACCCTTCAAGGAAAAACAAGTGAATTGTTATGTATGTGTTATGTACTTTATGAGTTCATCTTGGACATTACTGACATCGGTGACGGAAAGGCATCATGAGGAGACTTATAGTCAAATAATTGTTGCCTGCGGCTACGCCCGCATGGATGTCAATAATTCCCTATTTGAATCGGGTTTTGTTCACAATTTCATGTTTTTTTTTGCGCGTAACTATAACTGTTTTTCTAATTCACTCCCTATAACATCAGCTAGATGCCTGAGAAAGTCCCGTCAAAATCAGTCCAGCCTTTTCGGAGATTAGCCGGAACAAATTGATAGACAGACAGACAGACAAAAATTTTAAAAATAGTTTTGTTTTTGTTATGTTTATACTTTGACATGCATTTAGTTATATAGATAATAGATAAAAGTGTGAAATAAGATGCCACTGGTCTTCGATTTATTGGTTATAGGACATGCCGCTGCCGGTTTCCCCGCGATATTTTCTTTCGCCATCCTACATGAATGAATTCTTTCAAATTTCATGTACAGTTTATTAGTAACTGCTTGCAAGGCAACTGTGTAGGTATATTCGGAAACTTCTAGGGATGTCCGAAAAACAATACAATTAGCAAGATAACAGCAGCGTAATATTTGAGGTCGCAAGCACATAGAGGGTTAACCACCCGAGTGCTATTTATGCTTCATTGGTGCTCGATTAAATTGTTTAAATAACAGTTATTTTAAGAACTGTGTTGTCCCATAACGTATGAAGTTACACAATTATGTGTCATTATTTTTATCACGAGTAGGTATTGTCTGATTCAATGAGCATCTCGGTTTATTTTTGCTAACCGAATCATAGTTGACGTCATTAGCCTCATACTACTGATATCTGTCTACTAACTACCAAACCCAATAACCTATCTATCACCAGTGTGGACATACTGTAGATATAAAACCTATATTATCTATGGTTTTAACTTCTTTTGTTTTATCTAAGACAGATAAAACAAAAGAACACGAACGACGAAAGGAACGTATATGGACAGCTATAATATTATATTGTCTACTAGCAGCGCCCCGCGGTTTCACCTGCGTAAGTCTTAAACCCGTAAGAATATCGGGATAAAAAGTATCCTATGTGTTACTCCAGGTTATAAACTATCTGTGTGCTAAATTTCATCAATATCTGTTTAGTAGTTTTTGCGTGAAAGAGTAACAAACATCCATCCATTCTCACAAACTTTCGCATTTATAATATTAGTAAGATCATCAACAGCGATCTGTCTTTTACTGAAAATAGTTTATTGGGTTCGGCCGTAAGTGACTAATGATTTATTTAAAAGAGGCTGAGTTTGCACTTTTCGACCTTCATAAATACCAAAAACACAGTCCCCAAAATAAAGGCCACCTTGCACTTCCATTTGCTATCAATCAATCTGCCTAGCCTTTTCCCAACTATGTTGGGGCCATCTTCCAGTCTAACCGGATACAGCTGAATACCAGTATTTTACCTGGAGCGACTGCCTATCTGACCTCCACAACCCTGTTACTGGGGAACACGATACCCCTTGGTAAGACTGGTTGTCAAACTTTTGGGCTTTCGACGACCCGTAACGACTGTCAAAGATCTACGCTGCCGTCATAAGGAAAAAAGACGTATCTGACATTTTATTCGAAATAAAGTTATAAATTTACATATTCGGAAACAGCAAAAAAAGACGCATCTACCAGTATTTTTATATTGGCGTAAACTTAACGAAAACCCAATAATTCTTACAATTAAAATACACAAATCTTTGTATCATGTATTTTAAACAGGACAAAATATTTTATTTCTCCATTTCAGTATTTCTATAGATATCTCCTTTTTCGTTACGGCGGCAGTACGAATGACAGCCAGTATGGCACGAAGGGGTCTCGATATGTAATGGATGGTCACTGGTCACCCATCCTCGAAATGACCGCGGCAAGCGTAGCTTAACCTTCGATCGACCCGTCCCAAAAACAGAATTTTTAGTGCGGACAACAATAGCAACACAAGTAAAAAACCCGAAGTTTCTCAAGTTTCTACATCAAACTGTCGGCAAGGTGTGACGGCGATTTGTCTTCCATGTCCACGTTCGCCACGTTGTCTAACTAGGGATTACGACTACAATTCAACAATGTATGTCGGACATGCAAACCGGCGACATCCAGTTCATTCCTGTTTATTCCAGTTTCTGAGACCTCCCTGCCACTTTTAATATCACAGACGGACGTCCCACTGGGACATCACAAAAGACCCTATTATAATATTTACAAAGCAAAATTCAAAGCATTCGAAGGATAAGAAAAGAATCCGTATTTAATTCGAAAAAAATGCAGGTGACACCTGCTTTGGAAAGAATTCTTCCCGCGGAGTTTTTAGGGTTCCGTACCCAAAGGCTGCCTACACGGGACCCTGTAATTAGACAGGCTAGATGGCGAGGTTGGTTAAGATACCACCTATCATGCCGCAGGTCGTGGGTTCGATTCCCATCCAGGACAAACATTTGTGTGCATGAACATGTCTGTTTGTCCTGAGTCTGGGTGTAATTGTCTATATAATATAAGTATGCATATTTACAAAAAAAGTACTGTATGTAGTATATCAGATATTATCTGGTTTCCATAGTACAAGCTCTGCTTAGTTTGGGATCAGATGACTGTGTGTGAATAAAGTCCGAGTATATTATATTATTATTACTAAGGCTCCGCTGTAGTCCGTCCGTCTGTCACAGAACTGTATCTTTTGAACCATAATAGGTAGACACAATGAAATTTTCACAGTGTATACTTCTGTGGCCGCTATAACAACAAATAAGAAAAAATACAAGTAAAGTTTAAAATTGAAAGGGTTCCCCATATAAGAAACGTGTTTTTGTACGGTGGTACGGAATCCTTCGTCTGCGAGACCGACTCGCACTTGGCCGCTTTTTTTCGAATAAACCTGTTATAGTCTATGGATTTATTTAAGCTTATAAAGCTAGTAAAAACCCGTTCATTTTTTTCTTTAAAAATGTGGTTATCTTTTTTATGCTTCGATCGTAGGTGATCGTGGTAATTCAAATTGTCACAACCTTTACGCAGATGACATTAAAAGGAGATTATACTATACATTCCCAGATAACTTGCAATGGAGTTATGAAGAATATAGGAAGCTTTGGTACCTTTTTGTGTATAGTGCCGTCATAAGGAAAAAAGACGTATCTGACATTTTTTTCGAAATAGAGTTATTTACATATTCGGAAACAGCAAAAAAAAACACGCATGTACCAATATTTTTTAATTATCATATACTTAACGAAAACCTAATAATTCTTACAATTAAAAGACGCATCTGCCTTTGTATCTTGTAGTTTAAACAGGACAAAGTATTGGTTTTCTCCATTTCAATATTTCTGTAGATACGTTCTTTTTCCTTTACAGGGCGGCAGTATAATGCTTTTTATGTTCGTGGTTAAGTAGTAAGCTACGCTTGCCACGGTTGGTCCGAGAATGGGTGACCATCTTTACGTAACGAGATCCCTCCGTGCCTAGGATAGCACGTTAAGCCGTTGTCATTCGTGGATCTTTGATAGGTAAATTTTCATACAAAAAATGATAACGTTTTTCTCCCTGTAAACATAGTCTAATTTTCAAAAGTTTTGGAAATAATGTAGGTATAATGAAAAACTAGGTCCGTACGTTTTTATTATAAAGAAATATTGCATACAATGTAAGTTATTAGCATCTAAATATCTATATTTTTGATATAAAAACATCCTCGAGCATTTTTATTTTTTTAAATTAAATTGAATTGAATTACTAAAAACGAAAAACGTACAGACCTAGATTAAAGTGTATTGAATGTAATGAGACCCAAAATTGCCTCATTTTGTAAAGGTTTAGGGGAGTAAAAACGTTATCGCCCGAAACAATATTTATGTAAATAATTGTATGAAATGTAGGTAATTGCCTCCACAAATCGCGCCGTGTATCGGCATTTCACAATCCTCTTAAGGACTACACGCCGCCGCCGTTACGGGTCGTCAGAAGCCCGAAAGTCTGACAACCAGTCTTTCCAAGGAGTATTGTATTACCCAGTAGCTGGGCTGTGGAGGACAGATAGGCAGTCGCTCCAGGTAAAATATTGGTATTCAGCTGCATCCGGTAAGACTGCAAGCCAACTTCAAAATAATTGGGAAAAGGCTACGCAGATGATGACCTTTTCAATATACATCTAGTTTGCAGATAAATTGATTTATTTATTTGCATAGAATGTAGGTAATTAATACAATTAGGTGTTACAATATAGAATCCTTATACATTTAAAATTTTTTATTAACTTTTACTGCAATTATTCCATTTACTTAAAGCTATTTAATTACTTATTATAAGAACATTGTAAAATAAATAGTCTTGTCATTTAAAAAATCTGATACAGAGTAATAGCATTTTTGAACTACATTTTTAATCTTCTTATAAGTGTTATATAATATTATAACCTATACCTATTTTCTATTTTGTTATTCATACTTTTCAAGAAAGTCTAGTCTCAAGATTATTTTATGATCTTCATTTCTAAATATATACTTTCTTATGACTATGATTCATTAGATAACTAATAGCAATATTAAATAGCATTAGGAAACGAATGTTATTAGAATATTACCAATAAGTAACTGGTCTGAGTTAGTTAGTCACTAATGAATGTACAAGGGTCGTGGTGCTTAGCTATTCATTAAATAGTCACCACCGCTCTTCCCTTCAGTCAGTCAGCACAGACAATCAGTCAGTAATTGTCTTGGTTAATAGAACTTGTAACGCTTGTTTGATATTTTAAAAAGGGTTCATTCGTCAAACCGTGTTTTACTCAACACCACATAACATAGGCTACGGTATATAAATAACAGGAGCCATGCACATAACACTTTTTCTCAATAATGCAGTTCTATATCCACCTATGCATAACCTGTCTTCGTATTGAGTTCTTAAACTTGTAGTCCTGTTTCTAGTATTTTTCAAAGTCGGGAATAAGTGATCATTGGTTTCAACAAAAATGGCTATTTCTAATATACACACATAATATCACATATAGACATGCAAAAGTTAAAAGATTAATTTTTTTTTAAAAAGGTATGCAGCTGTCAGTCACTTTGAGGTTAAAAATAGATCTAATACCTACAGCGTTTTTGCATATTTTCTCGCTCGCTACAATTGCCCCAGAATATTCTACCAAACCTCCATACAGAAACAACTAGACTGTGCTATGCTATGAATACTGTCTGAATGTTAACTTTCTTTGTTAAACTATATAATGCATAAGCAGCTGAACTAAGTTTCTTGCATACGTCATCTGCTTGAATTTTTCATGTCAGTCGGCTATCAATTGAAATTCCTAGAAATTTGGCGTCATTGACCTTATCTATTGTTGAGCTTGTTGCGAAGTAATAACAGCCGCACGGGTCGATCCATCAGGTTAAGCTACGCTTGCCGGGGTTGGTCCGTAGATGGGTGACCACCTGTACATACCGAGACTCCTCCGCGCCTCGGAAAGGACGTTAAGCCGTTGGTCCCGGCTGTCATTCGTGGATCTTTGACTGTTGTTACGGGTCGTCAGAAGCCCGAAAGTCTAGACTGACAATCAGTCTTACCAAGGGGTATCGTATTACCCAATAACTGGGTATTGGAGGTCAGATAGGCAGTCGCTCCATGTAAAATACTGGTATTCAGCTGCATCCGGTTAGACTGTAAGCCAACCTCAACATAATTGGGAAAAGGCTACGCAGATGATAACCTTTTCAATATGCATCTAGTTTGCAGAGAATTTTGTACATATGTCAAATCTATTTGAAATCTTGAATTAAGACTGACAAACATGCTAAGCTGCTTTTCTTTTTAACTTTGCGCTGTTCAATTGTTTTTTTTTTCTCCTAGGTACTCTTTTTAGAATCATCATCTTCCAGCTCGTGCCCATGTTACTTGGGTTCGGCGCAACACGTTTTCTTCTTCCATTCTCCTCAGTCAACTGACAATGTCACGCTAACATTAAAATTTTATTCCCTTCTCATTCATATCATTCCCCACACAATCCATCCATCTTTTCTTCATTCTTTAGCATCTTTTTTCCCCTACGTACCCTACTAGGTAAAATAAATGTTAACTTACCATTCACAGTGACCGTAACTGCCCTAATATGAGAGTTAAAGACAAAACAGTCAGCCCTATGTGAAGGAAATACAGAAATAAACTTTGCAATTACTGTTTGCTTGGACAACTTATCCAAGTGGTTCAGACTTGAATGCAGTTTGTCGCTATAATCATTAGTCACGTGGTACATACTCGTATCTACGTACTGTACTTGTACAGTTTAGAAAAGATATAGGTAAGTTATCAGCCAAGAAATTAATAAATGTCTTTACATACACAGAAAAAAAATCATGATAACTGAGTATATTGGTAGGTACTTTTTTAAATCAAAACCGGCCAAGTGCGAGTCGGACTACGCACTATGAAAGGTTCCGTATTTGGGATAAATTTATTCCTAGAACAAACTTAACATTGTACACATAATTGAAAAACATGTTCTTGAGAGATTTACCACGTTATTTTAAGACCATAAACTTCTTATAGGTTTTCTTGTCTGTTCATAAACTTCTTATAGGAATCTATAGATATATGCAGAGCTATTTTCTGTATTCTTTTTTTTTCAAAATTTTGGGCTCAGCAGTTTCGGAGATAAGAGACGAATGGTCAATTTTCTTATATTTTCTTAAAACAATTTATAATAAAATTATTTTTAAAAATAGTCATAAAAAATAAGAGTAGATAAGTCCTTTCATTTGATAATGTCATATGGTACAGTTTGCAAAACTATTTTTTTTTACTTATTTGCCCTCGAAAATTTACTCCCATATTCGAAATTCATTTATTTACGTTTCACGTCCGTGTTTGGGTCACAGAAATTCATACGTGTACCTTTCAATTTAATCGGTCTATTAAGTTTAGAGTAAATTAGCTGTGACAGACGGACAGACAGACAGACACACGAGTGATCCTATAAGGGTTCCATTTTTTCCTTGTGAGGTACGGAACAATAATAAAACACACTCTGACAGTATCAAAGACTTTGAATGCTGAGCACACGCGCAAACGCGCAATATTTAATATTTAATAGAAATTCGCAAGAGCAAACGTGCTCGGAGGAAGGAAGTTTTCCAGTAAGGTTCTGGTAGGCATCTTGGCCGTACTTCCGGGATTGTCCTGATAGCCGTGGGATACCTCTCCACTCCTCAAGCACCTCAGGAAGTGTTGCCCCCTTGTCGCTACGTCACTATGTGCTAGCAGCCGTTTCCGGGAGCCCATTATTGAGTGTGCAAGTCACCCCCTGCCATTTTATCCGTGTATAATATATAACATTGGTCAGGCAGGGGACATAGTTCTTCCATAGTTCAAGTTACCCAATCCACTTTAGCCACCCAAACCCATAGCCCAATATGTTTTGTTTCCACGTACAACAACAGTTCTGCACCAACCGGGGTTGTCCTTGGGTGCACTTGCATAGTGCATACAGGGATAATCGTCGGTTGGTGCCTCCTCATCATTTAAAATTATCTAAGGGGCCTCTGCGAGTTGGCTTCGGCTCCTCGTACGCCTTCCAAAGGTCCGGGACCCCAGAGTCCCGAGAAATATCAAAAAATAATAATAATAAAACAAGTTTCTGTTTTTTATAAAAATATTTAAAAATGTAATAAAATAAGTTTAAAAAAATAAATAAAGGAGATAATAATAATAATAATAACCGCACCGCTGTATCTCTACGTTTACGTCGTGGTGGGGCTTGCGTGCTCCGGACTTTAGGTCTGTGCCGGTAGAATTTGCCGGAACGGGTCTATGATGAGGAGCCAGACCAAGAGAGATACAGAAACCCGCAGGGCAGCATGTGGCGAGCTGTTGGGCAGTAGCGAGTGTAACGACCCCATGGACCCTATCTCCCGGGAGAAATCTTGTCCTCATCTCTGGCTTGCCTTTATTGGCCGGCTGGAGTGAACACTGACGAGGAACAGAGCTCCCACCTCTTTCTTGCCTTTATTGGGCCTCTGCGAGTTGGCTTCGACTCCTCGTACGCCTTCCAAAGGTCCGGGACTCCAGGGTCCCGAGAAATGTAAAAAAATAATAATAATATGGATATAATAATAAAAGGAAATATGTTAAAGCAAGCTGCTTGCAGCTTCATGGCCGCGTAACACACTCTTAGTGACAATCGTTTTCATTTTGACAATTCTATAGCTTCTAGCTTTTGAAAGATGTCCTCTGCCAAGCTAATCCAGAATGACGTCCACGACTGACTTATAGCCGTTTTTGAGCTGAAATGATGATTAAAGCTACTGTCTTCAAGTTTATCTTCATTTATGTTTGCTCCATTTCTTCCTAACCATCTTCCGTGACGCCTACGCAGTCTGCCTGTGTCAGGGCTCCACTTACCTAGTGGTTATTTTTGCCCACAGCAACTCATTGGCACTCGAGGTCAACCCAGTCCCATTTAAACTGTGCGACCTAATATTATGTAATTATGACGCTGTAACAAAAATACACTTCTTTTCACGTCAGACAGATGTAAAAATATACTTCCCTGTTCCCTAGTTTTGTTTCGAAGAAGTAATTAGATACAATAGTATGCCAACATAAAATCGTGGCAGCCGAACTCATATACAGTCATAAAACGCGGGGGCGAGATGACACGAGACACGGCTCGAGATTAAGCCCTGGAAACCGTGGGTGATATTTTTTCGCGCACTGGTTTTGTTACGCAATGCGGCATGCTTAGCACCGAGAGTTCACAATCCAACAGAGTTTTTTTTTGACGCGCTGGGATGCATCATAAAAAATCGTCGCGTTAAAAAATCGCCCGTTCGTACCGGGGCTAATAAACGTATAGACGTTAGATAGATAGATAGATAGATATAATAGATCGCGCGATGGTCGTCACTGTGCCGTAAGCGCAACGGCTCCATTTCAACAATGTCTGTTTACAGAGATGCATAGTTTTTTCGCGCGACTCGCAAAACAGATTTGTAGCTTTGATTGCACGATCGCACGATCAAAGCCATCGTTCGATCGTTATTAAGCATTTCCTGGGCCTGCAGTCCAGACGTAGATACCGATCGCTATACGACCGAATTCGTTCGCAAAGTCCTAGTGGGGTCCCTAGACGGTCAAAATTGCATGACAAACACGAAAAAATCACATGCTTGTCAAGCAATTTTGACTGTCTAGGTACGCCATTAGAACTTTGCGACCGAATTCGGTCGTAAAGCCATCGCTATCTATGTCGAGACTGCAGCCCCAGTGCTCGCGCGATGACTCGGAAGCTTCAATTAGGACACTCTAAAGAAATGTGTGTGTTTAATTTCGTCGTGGGACGAAATCGCATCATTTGCTCGTACGATCGTAGCCAATGGACGACGCCTGCGACCTGAGCCGAGCAAAAAAATAGTAAAAAGAGCGCTAAGCAAAAACGACGTAATAGCGCGGGCGGGCAATGAGGTCGGGTTCCGTAATGTCATGCGGACAAAGTCGCGGGCCGAAGATAATGTAGGTAAAAATATATTTTTTTTATATTACATTTTGACTACACCGTCTGCCAACCATCGCGGCCGAGCCTCCTTTTTTTGATATACCATGACTCTAGGGTGATTATTATTTTGAACAACTTTTACTATGCGACCATACCTGAAATCGCGAAAAAAAAATCAGTTGTCCATGTTCGCAAAACTCGTCAAAATTTAGGGAACTGCAAATTTTTTTTTCGCCATTTGAAGTTGGGTCCCATAGTAAAAGTTGTTCAAAATGATGGTCTCATTAATACCCTAGAGTCATGGTATATTAAAAAAAAAACACGTTGTATATACAGTCGACTCTCAATAATTTTAAACTCAAGGGACCAGAGAAAAACTTCAAATTACACAGAGTTCAAAATAACAGCAGTTTTAATAACAAACAAACCTAAACAAGCTGACTCACTTTAACATTAAAAAGTAGACTGTTATGCGAAATGTATACTCACTCATATCTTATTTATGTAAATCGCCAGGTCTGGCCATGTATATAGGTATAAACAAACGATTGATGCATGAAAAACACTTCAAATTATAGAGAGTAGGGAAGACCGGACTTCAAATTATTGCATATTGACGGGCAAGATACTATTCCGTCAACTTCAAATTACCGAGGGGACCAATTAACATTGATTTTATTCAATTTATCGAGTATCAAGGGAACAGAAAAAATTTCAAACTATCGAGAGATTCAAATTATCGAGTGTCAAATTATCGAGAGCCGACTGTATTAATTATTGTATAAACTTATCACAAAAAAAATCGCGGATATCGTTTGGCAAAGCCATCCAGAGTCCATACAACACCTATGTAAGTCTCGAACCGGGATTGTTGATCCACTAGCATATCACCTTATCTTAGTTGTGTTACACGAATGCCGCCCGTGAAATTTGACATTTCAATAACGAAAAACGGGCGACATTCGTGTAACACAACGAAGTTAAGACGATAAGCTAGTGGCTCAACAATCCCGGTTCGCGACTGTACCATAGATTGCTAACACCTTAGGTACTGTCTCAAATTATCTGTGAGATAATTGGGAAGTTGCATCTGTATACATGATAAGGTACTGTCTCTTAATCATCTGCCTGCCAGCGTGATAAGGCGACGTTAACTGATAAGGCTCATAAATTAAGAAACGTTCAAGGTGAAGATTAAACATCTCAGGAAGGTAACATTGTTTGACTAAAGGCTCCTTTAGAAAGGCGCGACACGCGGCGATCTATAAAGGCACCGCTCGCAGCGCGACACGCGGTGCCTTTGTGTCGCGTGCGATTCGCGTCGCGTTTCGTGTCTGTTTAGCCTTAATACAGTGAAACGTGCGGGTGCGTAGTATAAGTGATAGAACTAAACAAAGTGCATTTCCTAAACGAAGCAAGAATATAGGGTGACTGGTAATTAGTGACCGATACTTAAACACATGATTGTACTCATGACAACAAACAACTTTTACTATGGGACCAAACCCGAAATCGCAAAAAATAAAATCAGCTGCTCCCTACATTTTGACGAGTTATGCGAACATAAATGTAGGGAACAACTGATATTTTTTTGCGATTGCAGATTTGGTCCCATAGTAAAAGTTGTTTGTTATCATGAGTACAATCATGTGTTATCGGTCACCAGTCACCCTATATGTTGCGACCACGGCTTTGATTTCAGATATATGTTTTTGAGAGGCTTTTCAGTTCTTTTTTGTAGTTGAGTTTCAGTGTTGTTTTTTTTTTGGTGATTACGTTAAAATTTTTATCATGAGGGGCTCGTGGCTAATTAGTAAAAGCCGCACGGGTCGATACATCAGGTTAAGCTACGCTTGCCGCGGTTGGGTCGTGGGTGGGTGACCATCTTTACGTCCCGGCTATCATTTGTGGATCTAGCCGTTGGTCCCAGCTGGCATTTGTGGATCTCCAACAGCCGTTACGGGTCGTCAGATTCCCGAAAGTGACAAACAGTCTTACCAAGGGGTATCGTATTACCCAGTGACTGGTTTGTGGTGGTCAGATAGGCAGTCGCTCCATGTAAAATACTGGTTTCAGCTGCATACGGTTAGACTGGAAGCTGACCCCAACATAGTTGGGAAAAGGCTAGGCAGATTGATTGAATAGGTATCACCGCCCACCCTCGATTATCATTATAGCCGATGTTATTGTGCCTAGCATACAAGAACATTGGAGATGTTTTCAATTCCAATATTAGGTGCCTAGCATGTAGTTGTAGAATTAGGGAATGTTTAGGTACAAAACGAATTAAAATTAACAAAGAAAAAAATAAAAACGGAAACGAAGTGTGCTGGTGAGTGTAGGGGTGCAAGTGAGTGTGTTTTGTAAGTGTGTGTGTGTGTGAGAGAGAGGAGATGTGTGTGTTAAGGTAATTAAACTGACGGACAGACACGGGAGTCATATTGCAGTGATTCTTTTTTCTTTTTCCCAATTTCGGCACGGACCAAGTACGGAGGCAGTAGACTAAGGGCCGGTTTTTTGATCCGTACTAATGGTTGAATTTTGGCTAAATATGTTCGCCAAAATGCCATTATTACTATTTTTTAATATGACTGAGGTAACATGAATACATTCATGTTAAAAAAAATGGTTAACCTTTCAAATGTGAAAGGCTAAACATGAATGAGTAAACAGCTTAACCATTGGTTGAGCTAACTACGGATCAAGAAACCAGCCCTAAGGGCCGATTTTTAAATAGTAACTAATGGTTGAATTTTGGCTAAATGTGAAAGGCTTAAGATGAATGTATTCATGTTACATTCATATTAAAAAAATTGTAACTAATGGTATAACTCATTCATGTTCAACCATTAATTGCTATGTTTAACCATTGGTTGAGTTAACTACGGATCAAAAAACCGGCTCTAAGATGCTAAATTACTTCAAACTTACTGCCTTGTTTGATTCATCAAACAAACAAATGAATCAAACCAGCCAATAGTTTCACATTCTTATTTTTATCCAAAGAGAACTTGTTACAATTGGATGTAGGTACGTATGCGGAAAACTACATTTATTAATACTTATTCCATTTGTTGTTGGGTGCGTGTTTGAGTGGTCTTTGAAACTTTAGAAACACAATATAGTATATCTGTTTAATAGATAATGTAAACACTATCGCCTGCACGTCAGCAGTGAGGTCGCTATCACTAATGTCAACTGTCAGTTCACCACGAATGGCGGGAAAGAGTTCAAAGTACAGAACACTAGTAGTGTTCGAGAGGCTTGGTGTGGTAATAAGGCAGTGTAGTGATATAATCAGCTGAATACAGGGTTCTGCATACAAGAAGACCTAGACAAAGGGACATTCGATAACGGATAACATTGATGGAAAAAATATGACATTGATGCTGATTCTATTGCGCACAGACTAAACTTAATTTAGTTTATTGCTAACTTTTTCTCTCTAATAAAACAGTTTTAACTCCTATAGCTGCTGTAGGGGCCTGTGGCTAATAATAGCCGGGAGAGGCTAGGTAGATTGATTTTATATAGAATCAAGTTTTTCTAACTGAACAGACAGCTGTATTGCTGGGGAGTTTGTTGCGCCACTTCTTGTTCCCAGCTAAAGCACTAGGAAGTGGTAAATAAAGGTCGGGCGTTTTGGGGGACTGTCTTATGTAATTGTGACGTTCGAAAAGTGCTGATTCTCAGCCTAGTTTGAATAAATGAGTTTTGATTTGATTGATTGATTCACAAGACGACTAGAAATAAGTAGATAGGTATCACAACTTGTACCTACGAATCAATCAATCAGCCTAGCCTTTTCCCAACTATGTTGGGGTTGGCTTCCAGTCTAACCGGATGCACCTGAATACCAGTATTTTACATGGGGCCTCTATAACCCAGTTTCTGCGTAATACGATACCCTTTGTTAAGAGGATTGTGAAGCTGTAAATTTTCATACAAAAAGCGATAACGTTTTTCTCCCCGTAAACATAGTCTCATTTTCATAATTTTTGGAAATGTTGTAGGTATAATGAAAAACTAGGTCCGTAAAAAATAAAAACGCTCGAGGATGTTTTTATGTCAAAAATATAGATATTTAGATGCTTGACTTATAACGTATGGAATATTTATTTATAATAAACATATAAATAAATATTCCATACGTTATAAGTCAAGCATCTAAATATCCATATTTTTGACATAAAAAACATCCTCGAGCGTTTTTATTTTTTACGGACCTAGTTTTTCATTATACCTACAAAATTTCAATTTATAATAAACATATAAATAAATATTCCATACGTTATAAGTCAAGCATCTAAATATCTATATTTTTGACATAAAAAACATCCTCGAGCGTTTTTATTTTTTACGGACCTAGTTTTTCATTATACCTACAACATTTCAATTTATAATAAACATATAAATAAATATTCCATACGTTATAAGTCAAGCATCTAAATATCTATATTTTTGACATAAAAAACATCCTCGAGCGTTTTTATTTTTTTTTTTAATTAAATTAAATTGAATTACTAAAAAAAACGACCTAGATGAAGGTGTACTGAATGTAGTGAGACTAAAGTCTCATTTTGTAAAGGTTTAGAGGGGTGAAAACGTTATCGCCTGAAACAATATTTATGTAAATAATTCTAAGAAATGTAGGTAATTGCCTCCAAGACTCGCGCCGCGTATCGGCACTTTACAATCCTCTGACAGACTTTCGGGCTTCTGACGACTCGTAACGACTGTCAAAGATCCACGAATGACAGCTGGGACCAACGGTTTAACGTGCTTTATGAAGCACGGAGGAGTTTTGGTATGTAAAGATCCACATCACACATACTCATCCACAGACCAACCCCGGCAAGCGTAGCTTAACCTGATGGATTGATCCGTGCGGCTGTTATTACTTAGCCACGAGCTCCTCGCTTAGCCACGAGCTCGTGTACCTACGAATATGTGTACGAGTATATCAATGTGAGTATAAGCGCGGGGTAACATTGCATTCAAGTGCATTTCAAGTGTTTTAAAAGTCCCAACGAATGTCAAAATTGCACTACGATTTAGAGACATTTGTTCTGTCATGGTAGAAGAACTAATTCTTTTCACTGGTCACCAGGTATAATTATTATTACTGACTTGAAAAATGCCTAAAAAAAACAAAAAAAAAACACCTGCTTTTTTAAATTTTGTTTCAGGCATTATAAACAGACTTTATTCTATATTTATCTTTAAATATCATCAGAACAACACACAATGACAATTTTTTATCACATATTTCATTGTAATTTTGGTAATTACAATCAAATAATAATTTAATAGACGATGCGACAATAGATACATTGTTTGTAGACACGAACAACATAGAGACATACTCACATAAAAACAAAATGAACAACGAGGTTAAAAAAAAATGTTGCCACATAACACAAAAATAAATTATTCGATATGACCAATACATTCATTAAATTGTAGGTAGATACTAATAGTAGTAGTAGAGTGACTGGTAATTAGTGACCGATACTTAAACACATGATTGTACTCATGATAACAAACAACTTTTACTATGGGAACAAACCGGAATTCGCGAAAAAAAAAAAAAATTAGCTGTCCCATACATTCTTGTTCGCATATACGTAGGTACTATCAACAAAAGCCAGGCCTTTCCAATTTTGAAACAATTTTGCTTGCAAATGTTTTGTGCCCTTCCGACTTTTTATTGCTTTACGAGAACAAAGGTTTCTTCAATGAATCAGTGTAAACAAAAAGCAACTTTAAGATGTAAAGGCGCCCGTTTTGTCCATAGTACTCGTCAAAATGTAGGGAGCAGCTAAACTTTTTCGCGATTTTAGGTTTGGTCCCATAATAAAAGTTGTTTGTTATCACGATTTCCATTATGTGTTCATTAAGTATCGGTCACTAATTACCAGTTTTCCTATATATGGACGGTGAAAGTAACCGGCATAATTTCATATTCTTTTTTTAAATATTTTTATAGGATACTTTCAATGGTAGTATGCATGCAGTTCAGCTTCCATCCAGAATCTAAACAGGTTTCGCTAAAGGGATCACTTAGCAGCTATCGAAATAATTAGGTAATGTTATAAGTTAGATACTGTATTGCTGTTTTTATATGAAACTGGGGTAATATTATGGTCTTATATCGTAAATTTTAAATAGGAATAAGCAACTACCTACCTTTTTATTTTTAGCTAGCTGTTCCGCGCGACTTCGTTCGCGTGGAAGTCTTACGATAGACAATACTTAAACAAAAATAACAGTCACATTTCAATAAAACTCCCTCGTCCCGGCCGCACCATTACTTCGTTTTCGCTTAGCGATCTTTCTGACTTTTTAGGGTCTCGTACCAAAATGGTAAAAAGGAACCCTTATGATGCGACTCAGTCTGTCTGTCTGTCTGTCCGTTTGTCACAGCCGGATATCACAAGAACTACTAATTCTATCAACTTAATTTTGGAATAGTTTTAGATGACGTTTGCCCAACTATTTTGCTAATAAGAAAAAAATAAAAATGTGTATATTTTTTTTTTGCAACGGGAGTCTTAAAATTGTGAAGTGGACTAGGGCATGTGGGGTATCATATGAAAGAGCGCTGTTTGCATATTTCTTTTTTTTTTTTGGCCGCATAGTTTTCGACTGTTGGTGAAAAATGTAAAAATAAATACCTTTTCCCCTTATCTCCGAAGTTTGCATAGAGAAAAATCTGAAATTATTCTATGTGGTTAAAGTTTATGTAAAGATTACAGGAAAAATAAAACGATCGTTTTAATTAGCATACTTTTTTATACATGATGGTGGGGACCCTCGGTGCGCGAGTCCGACTCGCTCTTGACCGGTTTTTATTTTCTTTTTTCGGCTCCTGAGAGTCGTAATGTGATGTTAAATAGCCTATAATGTTCCCCGAGAAATGGGCTACCAAATGCAAAAAGAATTTTTCAAATCCGAGTTTTTGTTCACAATTTCATGGGTTTTCATTTTTGAAACTCTAATTCTTTTCTAAAATAGAAGTAGCCAAGGTTACTCCTTATAACATCAGCCAGTGAAAGACCCGTCAAAATCATAGACGTTGACAGACAGACAAAAAATTTAAAAACTGTTTTTTTTTTTGTTTTAAGTACCGTACTTTCATATGCATTTAGTAAAAAGCTGTTATTTTGACATTACAAACAGACATTATTTATTTGTATAGATATTGGTAACAAGAGTATTTAATTTTTGGCAATGTTATTGCAGTACCTATTTGCATTAGAGTCTTTTAACACATTGTATTTGTACTATTGAATCAAGGATTTGGGAAAAAGAATCGTAGGTATTTTTACTGGTAGTCACCATACAGATACAATCAACAAAATTTTAATGATCAATATTTTTTCGCGAAAGTAGAATTTGAATAAATAAAATGTATTTGATTTGCATGGAGAATGAAGATTCCCAATAATAAATGAAATGATAAGACATTGCGATCACCAGGCAATTTTATAGCCAAGTGCCATCTTGAAATCTCGATACGTTTACTGAATTAAGTACCTAAAAATTGTGAACCTATTGAAATTGTGTACCTATTTCCTTTATTTAATAGCATACACACCAATTGAATTAAATTAAATTTTAACCGACAGCAATAACACACAATTGACAGGCCAGCTGGCGTGGTTGGTTAAGATACCGCCTATCATGTCGCAGGTCGTGGGTTCAATTGCCACCCTGTATGTTTGTTCTGAGTCTGGGTGTAATTGTCTATATAAGTATGTATTTACAAAAAAAAGTAGTGTGTGTAGTATATCAGTGATCTGGTTTCCATGGTACAAGCTCTGCTTAGTTTGGGATCAGATGACCGTGTGCGAACAATGTCCCAGGATATTATTATTATTAATAAACTACAGTACGGCCGATTTATCTTGGCAGGTCCGAACTTCGCGCAGAAGGCTGCGCAGTAAGATTTTTTAGGACCTAAATGGTGATATGAGGCGAGTGCGAGTGAGAGAACGTGCGCGAAACTTCCTAGTGCCTATGTTCGGAACTGCCAAGATAAATCGGCCGTTTTCTTTATTTAGAGGTTAGCGTAAAAACAAAATACAATAAATTATTCGAGCGTTCACGGGCTATTTGTATTAAGCGACATTTTTGCAACTTTACAGGAGAGCATTTCAAAGTTTCATGATTCGGAAATAGAACATTGTAAAAAAATTATCAATATTTTTTACGAAGAAGTGGCTTATCGACGGTTAAGAATCAATAGTGTCTATCTCAGTTTATAGGTAGATTATAACATGATTATAACTGAATATCGGCCAGGATGTCGCTTAATACCCATCCTGTATATCACAAGCCCGTGAACCCTTGATATTTAGTTTGCTGCTGTTAATTCAATAACTATTAGCAATTCGCAATGCTCATAATCGCTGTACCACCCCGAGCATTTATTTTTTTCAGTAGGAGGAAAATAACAAATATTTATTACCATGAGCTCATGGCAGAGCAAAGTATATGTACGTATATACCTTTATTTATGATATTAATACTATTTTAAATTATGTTTTACCTTCCTTATTCTGATAAACGTGTTACTAATACGCAAATCCTGAAAACTTATTTGTTAAGAGACTGCAGAATTGACGTCAGCTATTTTTACAAGCCGGTTTATTCTTTAAAAATCTCACCGTAAAAGCTTGCGTGAAGTGAGCTTGATGTGAGCTGTCATTCCACCTGATGCTAGGGATTGACACTAGTGACAGCTCACTACACGCTCACCTCACGTAAGTTTTCATGGTGAGATTTGTACAGAATAGCACAGCAGTGTTTATTTAGTTTCACCAGACCCGATGTCTGTCAGTAATCTAATCTTGCAACTTCCCACTTCCCGGTTTCCGATTGAGCTTAAATTGTACAATGCTTATGTAAATTGGATGACAATGCAATATTATTATGACATGGAGCTGATCTGATGATGAAGCCGGAAGGTGGTCATGGGATCTCAGTAATAAAACGACGCAACCCTATCGAGTTCGGGCTCGTTTGATTCGTCTTGATAAGGACTCCGGTCCTAGATGATATCCAGACTAATAAAAGCTTGATTATTTTAGCTCGTAGCTAAGTAATAACAACCGCACGGGTCGATCCATCAGGTTAAGCTACGCTTGCCGGGGTTGGTCCGTAGATGGGTGACTATCATTACATACCGAGACTCCTCCGTGCCACAGAAAGCACGTTAAGCCGTTGGTCCCGGCTGTCAATCGTGGATCTTTGGCAGTCGTTACGGGTCGTCAGAAGCCTGAAAGTCTGACAACTAGTCTTACCGAGGGTATCGTATTACCCAATAACTGGGTTGTGGAGGTCAGATAGGCAGTCGCTCCATGTAAAATACTGGTATTCAGCTGCTTCCGGTTAGACTGGAACATATATGGGAAAACCCCAACATAGTTGGGAAAAGGCTAGGCAGATTGTTTTTTTTTTTTTTTTGTAATAGTATATTTGTTATATTCATATTTCTTAGTGTATTTAATAACTATAGTTCGATACGTTCAGCAATATTTATAATTGATATTATATTTAAAGAGGTTAAAAAAGTCGGTGTTCATGGGCCTCAGCGAATTTTTGGATTATGACTTGTGTAAAGTACAACCAACACTACTCTATTCAAGTTTCAAAATAATTATCGTGTAAAAAATTAAGTTAGATTAAAATTGCTTATTAGTCTTGTAGGCTAGATTGTAATTAATTATTAAGAACCTGGTTCTTTTTAATAAAGGATAAAAAAATGTTTAAAAAAGTCCTGAAATTTGCTTAGTTGAGAGGTTAATGCAAATGCCTTAAGGAGGAAGCGTCAGGGTAGCCCGCGAAATTCAAATTTTCTTACGTTTTTTGCAATTTGCAAGTCAGTATTAAGTTGTATGTTAAATAAAGTATGATTTGCGGCCGTAACAAATATGTTTTTACAAAACTATATACAATAGAATCAGTAATACAACTCTTTAAGTTAGTATAATCCTAAAATGTCAAGATTTCTTTCTTTCTTTCTCTTTCACATATTTTCTGTACAAAATAATAATAATAATAATATCCTAGGACATTGTTCACACACGTTCATCTGATCCCAAACTAAGCAGAGCTTGTACTATGGAAACCAGATAACTGATAAACTACATACACTACTTTTTTTTTGTAAATACATACTTATATAGATAATTACACCCAGACTCAGGACAAACAGACATGTTCATGCACACAAATGTTTGTCTTGGATGGGAATCGAACCCACGACCAAACCACCGACAAAAGCTGTCAAACCGCTATATTTATTCCATAAATAAAAGTTATCTGACGATTGAAAAATTAGCCCTAATTAGCATCTTACATTTTATTTCGCAGATCTTTGCTATCTTCATGATATTATGATACAGGATGTAAAACAAATGAACTTTAAACAAAACCGTCTCACATTGCGTGCAGTCCTGCAATCAATGTCAATGTCAGACATGCAGCGTGACGTATGTATGTGACGTATCTTAAGAAGTCGCACGCTCCATAAAGATAACACAAATATTTCCACTGTTAAGGTTGCACTAGTCGGCGGCTCGAACTCGTTGGTGGCGTGGCCAATCAATCTGCTAGGCTTCTAGCCTAACCGGATGCAGCTGAATACCAGTATTTTACATGGAGCGACTGCCTATCTGACCACCACAACCCAGTTACTGGGTAATACGATACCCCCTTGGTAAGACTGGTTGTCAGACTTGCGGGCTTCTGACAACCCGTAACGACTGTCAAAGATCCACGAATGACAGCCGGGACCAACGGCTTAACGACGTACTTTCCGAGGCACGGAGGAGTCTCGGTATGAAAAGATGGTCACCCATCCGCATACCAACCCCGGCAAGCGTAGCTTAACCTGATTGATCGACCCGTGCGGCTGTTATTAATGGCTAATATGCATGCTATTTAGTTTATTTATCTATTCATTTAGTTTTATTTATAAAGTCTTTATTTATTTAGTGAAATAGACGATGATTTATAGCGAAAACAAGAGCGTAAAATTTCATGAACAGTCTTTTGGGCGTATAGTTATTATGAAAAAAACTACTAGATGTATTTACTCAAAATAAAGTTATTTGAATTTTTGAATAAATTATCTATCCGTATACGTAACAATTTTGCCATTTCCATACTCCGGGAGTTATTTATTTACACCTTTTTTTTTTTTGTGGATGGGAAATCATCAAATAACTTCTCCCGCTCTGGGTGGACCGGAAGGGCGTGTCAGACTTTTACTGACTAAAACCCACCCGTGTTCCTTCAGTTGCCTATGCCAGGGCCACGGTATCTTTTTCAAACAACCCGCGACCCCAGCGGCATCGGCCCTATTGGACCCCATCTTTTGCTGACATCTCTTTGAGGCGCGCGTGGAACACAACGCGCCGTCGACCCGGGCCTGGTCCTCACCGGACGGCGAGCTACCCACTACTCACCGTCCGCAAGCCCGCGCCTACGGTGGCCGGGAATCGGCTATCGATTCCCGCCGACCAGGGCGTCTCCTGCGGCGACTGAGGGCGCGAGACTGCCTCTCCCTCACGCGTTCCGCCTCCTCCTTCGCGAGCATTACCGCTTCGCAGAAGGAGGTGACGGCCTCCCATGCACTCTCGCTCCGCACCATGGCCTGGACCAGGCTCGGACGCGAGAGATCACCGCCGCCGATCGCCTCCATGAGAACACGGCGGTGCTCTGCCCAAGCCGGGCAGACCTCCACTGTAATTTATTTACACCCAAAGATGTGTTAAAATTAGTGTTGAAATATGGAAGTTTCAACGCTCATAACTTCCTAACCCATCTGTTCGGGGTAGGGGTGTATAAGATTAATATATTACAGTAATACAAATGGGATAACGATTAAAACTAACGAGGTGAATGAGATGAGATTGAGTCGCGACCGACATGCTATGCTAAAGCGTACTGACTGTTTTACTTAGATAATACATAAAATATTCATGGCATAGAGCGCGGTGCAGCGGTGTCGTAATTCCACTGACATGGTTATTATTGTTCGGACACAATCTCTTATTTTCGATTCTGCTTCCATAGAGGACTAGATAATAATCAGACAAATTGATATAATTTTTAGTTTTGAAAGTACACCGTCAAACAGACGAGTAATCACCATACTACGTTTGTATGGAAGGAGGACCGACTAGCGTAACCTTAATACTATAATATGAATTCTTTAACATCTTTGAGGCTACTGTTCAAATAAAATTACTTTTATCTTGATACTTAAACTAAATTCAATAAAGTCATTGTATCATTAAATGTTTCAGTAAACAGCTTTTTTAAGGAGACGATCGTTCCACTACACAAACACAGTTACAGCAAATAATACAGTTATCAAATCAAAAACAATATATTTTATTTCACACTAGCTGATGCCCGCGGCTTCGCCCGCGTGAACGTCAATACTTTCCCTATCTAAATCGGATTTTTGCACAATTTCGTGGATTTTAAACTTGTATTTATTTGCGCAGAACCCTAATTCTTTTTCTAAAATAAAAGTAGCCTAGAAAGTAACTTAGGCACCTTATAACATGTGCACGTGAAAGTCCCGTCAAAATCGGTCCAGTAAACAGACGGACAAAAATTGTATAAATTGTTTTATAATGCATTCGCTCGAAAAGACCGTTTTCCAAGCAGAAAGTGTGCGGAAAGTGGCACTTTTTCGCACTAGTGCCTTTTACTTTTCAGTTTCTTTTTTTAATTTTTAACTCCGTGGTCAGCCCGACGCAGAGGTTTTTTTATTATTTGAGAAAAGTTTTACAAATTAGTCAAGTACATAAATAAAATAAAGTACATACATACACAAAAATCATTCATATAAAAGGTACAATAAAACTAATACTTCATTAAAAGCGTTATTAATTACTCTAAAAGTCTAGATTTTAATTTCATCAAGTAGATATGTTTGGTTGAACGTATATTTTGCTCGTGTCTTTTTGCGATACGACGACGTGGCCGCTATTTTCACATGCGCAGTAGTAGATATGCTGAGCACGCATGTATTTAAAATAAGCCCGCTGTTTTACTAATGTCTTGCTTAGTTCGGGGTCGATCTGTGTAAATCTGCTAAAAATGTCGAGTTCAAGTGACGAATCAATTAATTTAACCCCGGAAAATGTTATTCAAGAAGTATAAAATGCGAACAAAAATCAAAAGAAAATGTATGTATGTCAGTTAATTAACCCGCTATAGTATAGCGTACTAACATGCTAAAAAAATATTAGCATACAAAAATTCGCTACAAAAAAAAAAAATCTGCTGTTCCCAACATTTTGAGGAGTTATGCGAACAAAAATGTAGGGTACAGCTGATTTTTTTTTCAAGATTTCAGGTTGGGTCCCGTACTAAAAGTTGTTCATAATGATGAGTACCACACTATCGTGGCAGCTCCCTAGCCAACAAAAAATCACAGAATTACCTACAACCAGACCCTACGTGATTTACGCATGCCGCAGAATTATGTATACTTATGATTAACTACCAATAAAACTGTTATCTAGCCAGCATGCTGTAAGCAAATGATGAGAAAACCTCCATGACTCACAGACTCACAGCGCACTTGTGGAATGCTGAAAACAATGATTGACATTGATTTGTACCACGCGCGACTCTTGTTTAGGAACTCTTGCGCGCCTTTGAAATTACGCATTGAAATGTATTGTAATTTGTAGCTACCACTTTACACCTACCAATGTCGCTTAATAAACGCTTTTAAAATATGTTATTGAACTTTTGATTGGAATCATGGGATTTCTCGTAGCTAAGTAATAACAGCAGCACGATCAGGTTAAGAGCGTTTATTCCGCGCGAGCTGGCAGCGTCGCAATTCTACAGGGTTTTCGTAATTATTTAAATACATTTAAATAAAATTACAGTTTATCTTAATACACTCAATAAATTGTTGGTATTTATAAGTATGTATGCTATTTTTTACAGTTATTTTGGTATTTCCTCGTAAAAATTATATAATATTATATAATTATGATTTAAATGTATTAAAATAATCACTAAAAAACCTGTAGAAATGCGACGCTGCCAGCTCGCGCGGAATAAATGCTCTTAAGCTACGCTTGCCGCGTCTTTCCATACCGAGACCTCTCGAATCGTGTTTCGGAAACTACGTTAAGCCGTTGGTCCCGGCTGTCATTCTTGGTTCTTTGACAGTCGTTACGGGTAGTCAGAAGCCCGAACGTCTGACAGCCAAGGGGTATCGTGTTACCCAGTACCTGGGTTGTGGAGGTCAGATAGGCAGTCAGTTAGACTGGAAGCTGGCTCCAATATTGTTGGGAAAAGGCTAAGCAGATGATGATGATTGGAATCATAGATACTTTGAAAGCATTCAGGAGATATTTTTTCTTGATTTGGAACAAAGAGCTGCTAGTAGACGCAGTGCACGTCAGTGGTAACATAACCAGTATAAGCTGGCCTCTTATTTGATCGAAACTCCTTGCTACACTAGGTCAGCTTAAGATCGAAGTGTTACCACTGACGTACGGGCTCATCATCATCATCCACAGCCCGACTTCACCCACTGCTGGGCATAGGTCTCTCTTTTCTTGTGCCAATCCCCACGCTTCTATGCCACCTCGTTCAGGCCAACAATTCCGTCCGCCATGCTCGCCGCCGGACGACTAACATTTCGTCTTCCAGTCCTTGGACGCCACTCTGTCACAGCCTTACTCCACCTGTCATCACCGAGCCTTGCCAGCTGGTGTCCTGCCCAACTCCATTTGAGTTCCATAATACGCTTTCCGATATCAAAGACGTTTGGAACTCGGTCTATAGCCTGATGCCAAGCATGGAACGCTCCATGGCTCCCTGTGCAACTCTCAGCCCGTCACTCGGCCTACTGTGCGTTAATTAGCTATGAGAAAAGAAAAGAGGCAGATCTATAACGTCATCTCAGAGTTTATTAGTTCCTTCCCAAATAAACTCCAAGATGACAACGAAGAATGACGTTCTGCACTGTACCGACCCTAAATACACATTACCACCTACGTACACATTATGGTAAAGCAAGAAAGATATTGAGTATTGAGTAAATACAGGGTCCATTTAAATTAGCTAACGAAAGTCCGCAGACGCGATGGGTATTGATGTCTTATGAAAGTTACTTTATTCCTTTTAGGTTTTTGAAGTCGGTATCTACTTTTTACACGACTGCGGCGAAGCCCAAAAGGAGGGTTATGTGTTTGACCCGTACGTATGCCCGTTTCTTTGTTACCTCGTAACTCCTAAACGAATGAACAGATTTGGATAAATTATACGTCTTTAGATTTTTCTTGGTAGCGCGAGTGTCACTGGCTACTTTAAAATAAAAAAACAAAGTAAAATGGGGTGACATATTGTGGAGTTCGGATTTATTTCTTCTTCAATACCATCGAGTGGGATATCAAAATGAAGGGTTTTAAAAGGTGATTACAAAAATATATACAACTTATATGGTTAAAAGTAATTCAAACTGACAAATCGTAAAAAAAAGCTTTTAAATAACTCTCACGAACAAAACTCCTTGTAAGAACTAAATCATCTGCGAAATCTTTCACATTTGTAAACTAAAAAGCTGGAAATAAAAAAAATAATTAAAAAAACTAAAATACCCGGCTGCGGTAAAACTAAAAAGCTAAAAACAATCCCATTTTATATTAAATAAAAATTGGAAGCAGGCGGGACCCATTCCATCAAACTCAAATGGGTCCCGCCTGCTTCCAAATTTTATTTAATATAAAATGGGATTGTTTTTAGCTTTTTAGTTTTACCGCAGCCGGATTTTTTAGTTTTTTTAATTACTTTTTTTTCAAAGTGAATTTTTCTTAGACGTATTAAGTAAGTAACAACGTTTATTTAAACTATTGAGTTTAAATAAACGTTAATAATATATATATCCTAATCAAAAATCAAAATCAAAAGTCATTTATTCAAACTAGGCTGAGAATCAGCACTTTTCAAACGTCAAAATTACATAAGACAGTCCCCCAAAACGCCCGCCCTTTACCACTTCCTAGTGCTTTAGCTGGGGAGAAGTGGCGCAACAAACGCCAATAATAATCTATCCGCATAGCCTTTTCCCAACTGTGTTGGGGTCGGCTTCCAGTCTAACCGGATGCAGCTGAATACCATCATAATGCATCATAATACCATTCCAAATATACAATTATATTACTTACTAAGAGATATCATACAAATAATCTACGTGAAACTATATAAACTCCTGAATTCCTAGCTATGTAAAAATCTTTATCTTGGAAATCAGTGCTCTTCCGTGAAAAAAAGCATACAAAAAATGACATACTTACCTAAATTAACGAGAATTAATTAAACTATAAATAGTTAAAGCTAATAAGCGTACCTAATATTCATACTCAATACTGTTTTCATGTCATGTCTTTTAAACCAAATGGTGGAGCTCGTGGCTAAGTAAACACAGCCGCACGGGTCGATCCATCAGGTTAAGCTACGTTTGCCGGGGTTGTTCTGTGAATGGCTGACCATCTTTACATACCGAGACTCCTCCATGCCTCTGAAACCACGTTAAGCCGTTGGTCTCGGCTGTCATTCGTGGATCTTTGACAGTCGTTACGGGTTGTTAGAAGCCCGAAAGTCTGACAACCAGTCTTACCAAGGGGTATCGTAGCGGCTCCATGTAAAATACTGGTGTTCAGCTGCATCCGGTTAGACTGGAAGCCGACCCCAACATGGTTGGGAAAAGGCTAGGCAGATGATGCTGATGTCCTTCGAACCACATGCTCAAACCATATCACATAAAAATCCTTTATTTAAGATAACCACACACTTTAGCACGTGTCTAAAAACTGATAAACCACAAGATCGAGTATCCTTTTACCCTATGATATTATAATCTGACATGACCATTGACATTGACTACATGCTCAGACGGATGCTGATAACGTGATCATCTTATTGACTTCAACGTTAATCGAGCTAAATATTATATACAGTGTAGGTACATTTAGATACAACATAGTTTTTTTTATGTTAGATTAGATGACCCTGTGAACCACGTGGACAATTCCTATACAAAATTTCGGTTTTTCGACTGTTCCTATAAGTTTTTTCTAATTTTCTTTTTTCCTAAACCATCCCAGTTTTGAAACGAACAAAACAAAAAAAAAATTATAAAAATCTGTCGAGCTTTTTCGTGTTCTTGCGAGACCAACGCACGGCAATTGATTTTTATATAAAATACAGGTGTCTCAGAAATCGACCGACATACTGTAGGTGCTGATAGCTTTGGTGAAGCCCTCCCAAAACAACAAAACATACGTTCGTTATATATAAAATTAAGATAATAATTAAATTTTAGTTTTTTTTATTATTATTTTTCTTTGTCTAAATTTTATCCTTCGCTCTTCCATCTTGTTTGCTGAGACCACTATCACTAAACTTACTACCGTTGACCCTGTGTTTCTCCATTTATTAGCCTTTTTGAATATGTATTACATACGTATTTTTGTACTTAATTCTCTGTAAAAGATCATACTCCGTGGTTTTTCCTAGTATTTTGCGGTCAGCTTGTAATTCAATCCATCCATAAAGTATATTTTTAACTTCTGAGCACCACTTCATACAAAATTATTTATCTCTTTCTGTTTCATGATGCCTTAGTACCGAAGTATCAACTGCAACTTTTCTAGAATTAAAACAAACTCCTTTGTGACGTCAGGTAGACTCTCTAAACTTTATTCCCTTCAAAATCCAGCACCCTAATTGCGTAACACACCATCAATCGGAATCGGTTTCATTTTAACAGTTCAACAACACTCATTGCGTTATTTACGGTGTTGAGCAGACAAATTTTTCAAACATATGCAAGAAAGAAGAAAGAAAGAAAAACAGTTTATTCACGTGAAAATGACGCACACAAAATACTCATGAAAAGCGAAATGACGGTACATATGAAGCAATTTGCTTCAAAATGATTCAGATTCCGATCGATAGCGGCGCCGATTCCCTTGTTGACAAACTAAACCTAATAACAGTGCATCTTTTTCTTTCTATTTCATTATGAAAAGGACAGATGATAATTAGTTTAGTCCTGTCAAATTAAGATACGCCATAGACAAGTTTAGACGTGATTAAAATATTGCGTACTAAAAATACGTCAATTTACGTCAGGCGCTGACTAATTTGACAGAACTATACTGATATTTATCTTCTGTCCTTTTCTTAATGAAATAGAAAGAAAAAGATGCACTGAACTTAAATTTAGTTTAGTTTGTGAACAAGGGAATCGGCGCCAGTGTGTTACGCAATCAGGGTGCAGTTCCTAGCAACTTGACATTATTATCTCAAGTACTGCATAAAATATAATGTTTATCGTCAAGTGAACGGTGGTCTGACGTGTTAGAACCTTGATCAAATTGGCTTAGCAAGGATTTATGTACCCTGCATTACTGCCTACTTCCTTTGATAGCTATGGTATGTAATCACGACTTAGCTGGTGTTTAAGAGGATTGTGAAGTGCCGATACGCGGCGCGATTCTTGGAGGCAATTACCTACATTTCATACAATTATTTACATAAATATTGTTTCGGGCGATAACGTTTTCACTCCCTTAAACCTTTACGAAATGAGACAATTTTGGTTTCATTACATTCAGTACACTTTAATCTAGGTCTGTACGTTTTTCGTTTTTAGTAATTCAATTTAATTTAATTAAAAAAAAATAAAAATGCTCGAGGATGTTTTTATGTCAAAAATATAGATATTTAGATGCTAATAACTTATATCGTATGCAATATTACTTTATAATAAAAACGTACGGACCTGGTTTTTCATTATACCTACAATATTTCCAAAAATTATAAAAAAATAAACTATGTTTACGGGGAGAAAAACGTTATCTCTTTTTGTATGAAAATTTACAGCTTCACAATCCTCTTAAGTTGACAAGATAAAAATTGATACTTGCTTACTTCCTGCTATAAACAAAAGCAAGTAGACAAGGGAGTTAGACATCGACCTTGTTTGGGACCGTGAACTTCTGATACCTCCTAACTAGTATTTTTGCACAAAACTTTTTTATAATGCCAACTCCTAATTACAATTAAAATTAAAAAAAAAACAACACGATACTAACTGCATTTAATTATGATTTCATAAAAGACATAAATACTAACCAAACTACTTTTTGGTTTACCAAAATTCTCCTCAAAAAATTAATAAATTAATAATAATAATAATATCCTGGGACATTTTTCACACACGGTCATTTGATCCCAAACTAAGCAGAGCTTGTACTATGGAAACCAGATAACTGATATACTACATACACTACTTTTTTTTTTTGTAAATACATACTTATATAGATAATTACACCCAGACTCAGGACAAACAGACATGTTCATTCACACAAATGTTTGTATTGGATGGGAATCGAACCCAAATTAGTTTTATGTTCCTCCTGTAAAATTTGTTTGTAGGTAAATAGAAGATCTCAGAAGTTCACGGGCGAATATTTAATTTGATCTTTTGTCAAGTCATTTGATTGGTAGGTTTATTTTACCCAAAAAATTACCTGCACTCCGCTGATCAACTGACTTTTAGAAAAATATTGTTCGAATTTTTCTTTTAAAACGACATTAAAACATCTGCCTAGCCTTTTCCCAACTAGTAACGACTGTCAAAGTTCTACAAATGACAGCAGCTTACCGAGTCACGCAGGGGTCTCGACTCTCGATAATAGGGATGATGACTAAAAAATATTTTTTTGTCCGTCATGTAGATTATCAAAATATCATTTTAACAAGTTATTTTTTCTTTTTCGACGTAATCAAAAGATTACGACGATACATTGAGTTAAAATGTGGCATGACGTCACGTCTTGATAGATTTTATACGTAGAAGTGACGTAGCGAGCCCCCCCACTCCCGAATTTTAATGCGAGTTATCTAATTATTTTTTTATTAATATGATAAAGCAAAAAATACGTATCCAATATCTTTCTATTATCTGACTGACGGACTAAATTAAAATTTCTTTTTTTTTTACCCAGACATCATCCCTATTATGTAATGGATGGTCATCCACGAACCGATCGCAGCAAGCGTAGCTTATAATAACCTTCGATCGACCCGAGCGGCTGTTATTACTTAGCCACGAGTTCCCGGACGAACTCGACACACGACCACAGATTACTAAATAGTTACTATGACACGACTCACGAGGTACAAATTAGTGGGTAGATAAGTACTCTAAAACAATGAACACATTGTTCTAATGATCTAATTGTACGAGCCGCTGACCGCTTGCTCATTTAATTTTCGCAAACCATAATGACCAGAGGAAGTGGATATTAATCAATTTAGTCATCTAGTTACGTTTTGTTTTAATTGTTCGTGTTTTTAAATACTGGTTAATACCGCCGCCGTAAGGAAAAAGGACTAAGTATCTACAGAAATACTGCAGTGCTATTCTGTACAAATCTCACTGTGAAAACTTAGGTGAGGTGAGCGTGGAGTGAGCTGTCATTCTGTCAATAGTGTCGATCCCTAGCATCTGGTGGAATGACAGCTCACTTCACCTAAGTTTTCACGGTGAGATTTTTACAGAATAGGCTGGCTGAATTGGAGAAAAAAAATATTTTGTGCTGTTTAAACTGGACCTAGTTATGCAGAAAGCAGCCATATGGCACTTTTTCCAAAAATGATTTATAAACACAGTCATACTAATTTCGACATTCAAGATTTTTTTGCAAAAACACCCATGTCGATATCTGTATTTATCACGGAGATATGAACCATCAAATGCAGCCTTGTCCATACATCCATAATGCAACCGTCGACAGAAAAATCCTTATAACTCTGTTTGTACTTTTCCCGACATGGCTGCTTTCTGATAACACGGTCCAACTATAAGATACAAAGGCAGATGCGTCTTTTAATAGTAAGAATCATTAGGTTTGCGTTAAGTTTACGCCAATATAAAAATACTGGTAGATGCGTCTTTTTTTGCTGATTGCGAATATGTAAATATACTCTATTTCGAGAAAAATGTCAGATAGCTACGTAAGTCTTTTTTCGTTATGACGGCAGAATAGTAGACAGTTGAAATTTTCACAAATTTTGTATTTCTATTGCCGCCATGATAACAAATAATAATAATATCCTGGGATATTTAACACACGGTCATTTGATCCCAAACTAAGCAGAGCTTGTACTATGGAAACCAGATAACTGATATAGTACATATACTACTTGTTTTTAAATCAAATAAAGTTAAAAACTAAAGAAGATACGAAGAAGCGTGTTTTTAAACTAAAGTATTTTTTTAACGTTAAATATTGTACGGTGAGCGGTGGTACGGAACCTTTCGTGTGCGAGTCCGACTCACACTTGGCCAGTTTTTCTAGTTCAATCTTTCCATCGATCACTAATAAACAACTAGATGCACAATGCCATACAAAAATTCTCTTAAAACGGTCGCCAATTGTCTTTACCTACTTCTAGTTGAAATAAATATACGTTAATGTAAATTCAACCATAAGTGCAATGTTTAAAGTTGTATTCACAAAGCCGTTACGACCGGTGCTTGCTAGTCAGCATACATCAAAACAAATTCAACCTTACTTACAATGTTTTAAAATCAGAGTTACAGTGCGAAAAAAAAAAAACAATAGATTTTACGACCGAGGCTCACCGCTAGGACAAAGGCATGAGTAGAGTCGAATTGTCCAATATTTTTTTGTTTATATTAGGTTGGGGAAAAAGTCTTTTCGCATTATAGTATGTATGAACTTGTAATAAAATCTCTTTGGCTATACTGTTTGTATCTGGCTGGTTTTGGTATCATTGAAAGTTTAAATTTTAAAGAACATAATTCCAAATTCAAATTAGGAAAATGTGTGATTTTCATTTGTTTTTCGTACCGTCAAGATGAGTGAATCTAATGAAGAAATTCGATACATTTTAAAATTTTACTACAAAAAAAGGTAAAAATGCAACGCAAGCCGCGAAAAAAATTTGCGATGTTTTGATGATGCGAGAGTAGCACAAATTTGGTTTAAGCGTTTTCAATCCGGAAATTTTGATGTCAAAGATGCACGTCGCTCTGGTCGCCCTATTACGGATAAAATGGATGCCATTTTTGAAAAAGTGGAGTAAGATCGGCATATCAGTAGTTACGACGTAGCTGAAGAACTGGAAATTGACCACAAAACAGTTTTGGCGCATTTGAAAAAAACTGGGTACACAAAAAAGCTCGACATTTGGGTACCTCACGAGCTCACTGAAAGAAACCTAATGAACCGTGTACTCATTTGTGATTCTTTATTACGACGTAATGAAACCGAACCATTTTTGAAGAAGCTGATAACTGGTGATGAAAAGTGGATCACGTATGACAAGAACGTGCGAAAAAGGTCGTGGTCAAAGGCCGGTCAGGCTTCACAGACTGTGGCGAAACCCGGGTTAACTCGCAACAAGGTGATGCTGTGTGTGTGGTGGGATTGGAAGGGCATTATTCATTATGAGCTGTTACCACCAGGCAGGACCATCGATTCTGAACTCTACTGCGAACAACTGATGAGATTAAAGCAAGAAGTTGAGAGAAAGCGGCCGGAATTAATCAACAGAAGGGGTGTGGTTTTTCATCATGATAACGCTAGACCTCACACATCTTTAGCCACTCAGCAAAAATTAAGAGAGTTTGGCTGGGAGGTGTTAATGCATCCGCCGTATAGTCCTGACCTTGCACCTTCAGATTTCCACCTGTTTCGGTCTCGAAACAGGTGGAAATCTGAACGAGAGGACGAGAGGACTGCCAAAACCACTTGTCGCGGTATTTTGACCAGAAGTCCCAAAATGTCTATAGCAATGGGATCATGTCCCTACCTACAAGATGGCAAAAAGTTATCGAACAAACTGGTACCTACATACTTTAGTTAAATGTAAATAAACTATATTAAAAAATGTTTTGAATTTTCTTAAAAAAATGCGAAGAAACTTTTTCCCCAACCTATTATATTATTATAAAGGTATTTTTTTAAAGCTTGTTAAGCTTAATGTGTTAAAAAAAGTGTACGTAATAAAACACATTTTATTCTCTTCTTTGGTGTATATGTGTAATCATTATATTATAATTTACCTGATTGGATCGATCACTAATAAAGAACTAGATACACAATCAGCGCAAAAAAAGTCCTTACCGAATGAATGCCCACTTGGACGGGTACGTTTGAATTACATTAGCGTATATTTATTTCAACTACAATTACGTAAACACAATTGGCGACGAGAACTTTTGCATGGGATTGTGTTACTATAATATTTATAGAAACAGTAAACAAGTCTCATTAAACAAAAAAACAAAAAAATCATAAGTAACTTTAATAATAATAAAAAAAGAAACAATAGCGTCTCTACAAATGGAACAGAATCAACGCACATAACCCGAACAATTTAAGCGGGCATGCGATAGTATGATTACTACGTTTACTGAGAGTCTTTACAATTGAGATGCTTTATAACTCCTCCTGTTTATTACGACTTAATTAAAAAAATGTTTTTACGACGATTTCCTGAGAAAATATTAGTATTTACAATACAGTGATAACAATTATATATTGATAATATTAATAGTTACCGAAAATATGAAACTCCATCTTTTTTTTGCGTCCTGGAAGTGTGATTTTCGCACTTTTTAAACGAGCACTGTGTCATGCTTACTGTCGGATCGTTCAAATGCTACTAGAGTAAAAGTAAACCAAAATGTTAAATTTGGTGGACTTTCGGTGAGGACATTTTTTGCCGCTGATTGTGTATCTAGTTGTTTATTACAGATCGATGAATCTTTCCCAACTATGTTGGGGTCGCTTTCCAGTCTAACCGGATGCAGCTGAATAACAGTATTTTACATGGAGCGACAGCCTATCTGACTTCCACAACCCAGTTACTGGGTTATTACCCAGTACGATACCTCTTGGTAAGACTGGTTATCAGACTTTTTGGTTTCTGACGACCCGTAACGTAACGACTATCAAACATCCACGAATGACGGGACCCACGGCTTAACGTGCTTTCCGAGGCACGAAGGAGTCTCGGTATGTAAAGATGGTCACCCATCCATGGACCAACCGCAGCAAGCGTAGCTTAACCTGATCGATCGCCCCGTGCAGCTGTTTACTTAGCCACGAGCCCCTCGTACGACATACATAATTCATATACCTAAACTAAAACGAACGTAATCGCGTATTCGCGCGACAGTATTTTTGGTTAGACCCAGGGTATAAACACTTTACAAATCGTAAAAATGTCAACCTCTCATTGAATTAAAAGTCTTTGCTTTGTCTATGTAGTCATTTTTCTTTGTTTATTTTACACTGCTCTCTTTATTCAAGTCTCCTGTTTCAATTGTATGTTTGTATAAATTTTTTAATAATACATGTTATTTTTCTTCCACAGAATCTCTTCCCCAGACCATGCGCCACTAAGCGGCGCGCACACACGCGATACCGGAAGTAGCGCAGCAGCGCGCGCGCGACATGCTCGGGGTACTTCCGGTGCGGTGGGTCGCGCGCCTCAAACATGGCGGAGTTGTCAACCAGTTCGTTATGGCCACCATGGGTGAGTTAGGAGTTACTTAGCTTTTTTAAACGGCTTTTAGTCCTAATAAACTAGAGAAATAAGTTGTAAAACAAATTGGTATGGAATGTTTTTTACCCGACTGCGGGACGACAAACACAGTGTTGTTTTCCACGCGTGTCTATTACGTATATACATATTTGTATGTGGGATACCGGCGAACAATTCATTTTCTATTGTGTCTCTTGTCCTATTGTCTCTTGTCTCGCAGCTAACGTCGAAAACACAAAAAGATTGAAATAACATGATAAAATATTTATAAAAAGAAAACAAGCGAGCCTTACAGTAGTCGTATATGATACATGTGTTTGTGTTTAGGGATGAAAATTGCCGAATGTTTCCGAAACTTACCAGGAAAGTTTCCAATATTCCCGGCAATATTCGGCAATAGTAGTATATTATTGGGCATTCTATACCACTATCGGCAAGTAGCTCGGCGAGTGCGCCTCGCTGCCGACAGTGGTATAGAATGCCCAATAATCGACACTCGACTCGACTCTCCACTCGACCGATAAACTCGAACGAGACAGTTTGTTGTACCGTGTACTTGGTTAGGAACGATTTACTCGACCAATGACTAGTAACTTGCTCCTTACCACTATCTTCCATACGGCTGGTCAGTATGCCGCGTTTCGGAGCACGATGAACAATCAACCATTTACTTACCACTGCTCTTAACCGGTCACTCGAGTTGCATTTACTGTTAACATAGAATGGTGAACGAGTTGATGATTGTAACAAACCAACGAAATTACAAGTAGTGAAAAAAAAGCGTTAACGGGTTATTATTGTAAATAAAAAACAACTGTAAGGTACGGTATTTGGTTTAATTATCATAAAATGTTGGTTTGCCTGGAAACAGGATATCAGCCGCACGCACGAGCTCTTGTAATTTTCGCCACTGAGGAGAATCCGTGTCAGTCTGGAACTTGATTCGGACGAGCGCCTTCTTCCACAGCTCGGCGGAGTCGGTAAGGCGAGCGTCGTCAGCCTTGTACACCTTACAGTCGATGTAGTACTCTCCGTCGGTGCTCGTTGCTCGGCGCTCGCAGCCGCTGGCTACCCGGCTCACAAAGAATGAAGTTAGGTGATCCGATGCATCTTCTTTGTGTGGGATGTCGCGGTTGTTACTGATGCCGAATATGTCGATGCCAGTATTCACTTTTTTACTGGAACAATAACAGAAACTGTAATTAGTTAATGTTTAGAACGAGAGATGCATACGCAAAGAAAAACCTTCTGCTGTAAAAAGATATAACATCTGACTCGGCTTTGATCAATACTGTAATCGATCAGTTGAAACCATCGATTCAAACAATAACCAAGTGAACCTGCACTTGTTTTAAAATAATATGTAATAGTAATTGCACGATTATAATTTAGTCAGTAGATATGTGACTAGAGTAAGTAGATAATTAATTTACCTGGCACGAGCTACGGTTGTTGATTGTGACTGCATCTTGCGTTTCCCATTGCTGTCTGCAGACGGTTTGCGGCTGCACTTCACTTTTTGCCCGGTGATCGATGCTTGCGAGTAATCACACTCAGAGTCTGACCTGAAATAAAGATAGGGAAAATTTAGTCACACAATTATTATTAATTAACTCAATGGAGTAGTGTCCATTGCGCAGGGCATACTATACAACACAAGTGTGTGCGCAAACATTGGTTCTCCCCCATGCCCATGGGATAGCAAAACCATAGAGAGATTGGGTGCAGGATCGATGGCTTTACATGCTGTTCAAAGCACAGAAGACTGGATGAAAAATAATGACTCCTTCGAGGGATCGACCTCGACATACTATGAGCAGCTCGGGTGATCTGTGAAGTAACGCGCCCACAAACAAACATAACTGTAAATTACAAGCGGATCACAAGTGTGAGCCATGACAACGAACAGAATATTTTATAAGACTTACATTTTTCAATCAGAAGTTCCACTCGGTTTGATGACTTGGTTGGTGATGGCGGCAGCGGGTGGCTATCGACAATGTCGTCGCTGATATTGTAGACAACACAGACTGTTTGTATACCGATGATAACAGAGCACTTCGTTGCACTTGCAGACTCGTACTTTGTACCGAATACTTGTAGCTTATAAGTTAAAATCAAATTATAAATAAAGCATGTTAAAAACACTTCAATCAATCTAGCATTGTTGTGTTGAAGTAACTTTTTCTATAGTCGGATTATACATGTACGTAAAATGAAGACGAAGGAAAATTTTATGTTGCATCGAATGTCGATGCAGCGAAATTAGCCAGGGCTGACTAAATGATAGCGAGCACGGAATCGTTACACTACATTGATGTAATTATTTTATAGAAGTAAATAAATATTTCTAAGGTAGGTACTTATTTTATCATCTACGTTTAGGTCTTGTGTAGAAAAGATGAACTTATTGCCGTCAACCTAGTACTTTTCTAAACTTCCTGAAATAAATACATAATATAGTTCTCATAACTACACTAACAGCCATGAGTCAAACCATGGAAATCCATATCTGTCGATACGCTATGATATATTTTAACCGTAATAATGCATTGTGTAAATTTTGTATTTTTGCTGAATGATACATAGAATGATACATAGAATGATACTAAGTTATTGTCAACCCTAACTAAAATAGCTGATTATTGTGAATGTGAAATAAATAATTAGGTTAAGCACACGTGTTACAATTGCGCAAAACAAATTTTATGATGAAATATTTTTAGGCAAAAAATATTATTTATTATTTCAAAGGTCTCTCGGAGTGAGCACCTTTCTAAACTGTCACCGAAAAATTAAGTCAATTATTAAAAATAAATATTTTATTGATCACACACCAGAAAGTACATACGAACGATTTCATCAGGAGCAACGCTGTTCGGTATATCGTGGAGGGGGCCTGAAATACACCTATTTGGATAAAGCAGATAAATGTATAAATCATTTCATATTGTACAGGTAATTATCAAATATCATTTTTTAATTTCAATTAACATAATAGTATGACTATTTTTCAACCCAGAATTTACAATTATATGTCTGATTCTTTATCGGTACCTAATAAACATTTTTTTTTATTTCAGATACATTCTGCCTAAACAAAATATTAATTACCGACTGGTCTGTGAAGAATTATTTAATTACCTGATATATATCTCCATATTTGGATCACGCAGATACACATTCCTATGTATAAATCATTTTACATTTTGCAGGTAATTATTATCTATATTTTTCTCTCCAGATTATACTATTATCTATCTAATTAGATTATGTGTCTAATGCATCCAATTTTTTATTATTTCAGAAACATTCTGCCTAAACATAATTACCGACTTACCTGAGAAGAAATTACACAAGGGATCTTGGAACGAACATAAAATAGTCCTGATCAAGTTGTACTAATTACCTATATAAAATATTTTGTTACTGGTATACCTAAGATCGTGAATAATAGTTGTAAGTATTATCTAATCTAATTTTATTGAAATTGTTAGTGTTCCTTTTTGTTAGTGATTTCAACAATAACATAATGCCTCACTGTTCTGATTGCAAAGTATTTGTAGATAATCGCCGATGGTCTGGTCATTTACGTAGCAATGTACATAAAAACAATAGTTCAACACCTATTTATGATAATGTGGCAATTATTAATTCTTCTTTTAAAGAACGAATCAAAAGTTATAAAATCACAGCGACAGGCGAACAAATACATAGTTTTCCTGAAATGTTCCTCAATAGTATTAGTCCACAAATTAAACATTTAATAGATAGTTCAATACAGAAACATACCTCTGTCAAAATAAACTTCGAACTGTTTGCTTCCTTTCTTATGTTTAAAAATGATCAACAAGAAATAAAATCATTCCGAACAAAAAATTTTATTACACTAATTAATTACGATTTTGATTCTACTTACAAATCAGCTGTTAATGTACTACTAAAAAAAATTGAAGAATTTGAGGAAAGAGATAGTGGTTGGACATTTTTAAGTAATTCGCATTTAGAATTAAATATTAATAAATATCAACCACTCAGCGGATCTAAATTTTTAACTTTGCCGAAATCCATAAAGGCTAAAAGAGCTTGTTTGAATATTCGAAACAATGATGAGTATTGCTTTTTGTGGTGTGTTGTGGCGGCATTGTACCCCACAAACAGACATCCCGATAGGACTTCGTCTTATCCATACTTTCAGGATGTTTTGAATGTTAATAATTTAACATTTCCAATTACATTCTCGGACATAGCTATCTTTGAGAGAAATAATCCTTCTCTCAATATATTTGTATATGGTTTAAAAAATGAGAAAACAATTATTGGGCCATTGTATACAACGTTGAATGACAAGTCTAATAAAAGTATCCATCTACTGTTTTTAGAAAACAATAATAATTCACATTACTGTCTCATCAAAGATTTATCTCGTTTAGTTAGAAATCAGATGACCAAACATCATGGTAAACTATATTTCTGTGAAACATGTTTATTGTTTTTTCCAACGCTTAGTCAAATTGAATCCCACTTGTGTGGGGGGATTGTCACTGTTTTACCGGAAAAAGGGTCATTTTTAAAATTTAAAAATTATGATAGAAAACAAAATATTCCATTCGTCATATACGCTGACTTTGAAACGTTACTTGAACCAATTTCCGGCGCTGAATTCAACACCGCTAACACGTCATACTTAAAACGCCACGTGCCAGCGGCGTTCGCTTACAATGTCGTGTCATCAAATAAAAATGTCACCGTTGAGGGCTATAGAAGTTATCGGGGTAATGATTGTGTTTCGAAATTTATACATTTTCTTACTGAGGACGTAAAACAAATACATAAAATTATATCCAAAAGCGAGCCTATGATATTCACTGATGAAAATTCTCGTGATTTTAAACGTGCCGTTAAGTGTCATATTTGCGACAATTTACTCTTGACCGATAAAGTAAGAGATCATTGTCATATTACAGGTCTATATCGAGGTGCAGCACATCGACACTGTAATTTACAGCATAAAGTACCGAAATTTATTCCAATATTTTTTCACAATTTATCCGGATACGATTGTCATTTATTTATAAAAAAGTTAGGTGAAATTCCAGGTTCAATTAAAATAATCCCTAAGACTAAAGAAAAATATGTAGCATTTACCAAATTTATTCCTATTGCTGATAACGAGTACATTTGTATAAGGTTTCTAGATTCCTTCAACTTTTTGGGAACAAGTTTAGACAAGCTCGCTAAAACATTGCAGGTGGAAGATTTCGTTAATCTACGGTCTCATTTTTCCAAAGAAAGACAGTTTAATTTATTGAGAAGAAAAGGTGTTTATCCATATGATTACATGACCACTTGGGGATGTTACGATCAAACATTTTTGCCGTCTAAGGATAATTTTTATAATTCTTTGACTAACGAAGTCATTAGTGATGAAGATTATAATCACGCGCAGGCTGTTTGGGCTGAATTTAATATTAATAACCTAGGCGAGTACACGGATCTATACTTAAAAACGGATGTGCTTTTGTTAACAGACATATTCCAAAATTTTCGGAAAACCTGTAAACAATATTACAGTCTTGACCCCGCGTTTTACATTACTGCACCCAGTTTATCTTTCGATGCGATGTTGCTAAAAACAGGCGTTCAGTTAGAGCTAGTGTCGGACTTAGCTATCATCAGAATGATACAAAGCGGTATACGCGGTGGTTTGTGCATGTGTTCCCATCGGCATGCTAGAGCTAATCACAAGTACATGCCTGAATATAATCCATCACAACCTGAGAGTTTCATAGTATACTTAGATTGTAATAATCTTTACGGTTTCAGCATGTGTCAGTATTTACCATACTCTAGTTTCAGATTTTTAGGTGATAACGAATTAGCTAATTTTGATGTTACCGCTATAGAAGATAACGCAAAATGGGGCTTCATATTAGAAGTCGATCTATTGTATCCCGAAAATTTACATAATCATCATAATGACTTACCATTTTGTCCTGAAAAATGTGTACCCCCGGGAGGTAAAACCAAGAAACTCATAGCAAATTTGTATAATAAGTACAACTATGTGATTCATTACGTTCATTTAAAAAAATGTTTGGAACATGGTTTAATTTTACGTAAAATTCATAGAGCTATTACTTTTAGACAGGCTCAATATTTAAAACAATACATAGAGTTAAATACTCAATTAAGACAAAAAGCAAAAAGTTCCTTCGAACAAGACTTTTTTAAGTTATTAAATAACAGTGTTTTTGGAAAGACATTAGAAAATACTGAAAATAGAGTAACCGTGCATTTAGTTAATCAATGGTGCGATCAGTCCAATCGAACTAAGAAATTTATATCCGCTGAGAAACTTATAGCCAACCCCTATTTCCACAGTGCATCTATTTTATCTGAAAACTTAGTTGCAATACAAATGAAACCTGATCAAATTATTTTAGATAAGCCTATCTACATAGGTTTCACTGTGTTGGAACTTTCAAAAGCACACATGTATTACTTTCATTACGATATTGTAAAGCCTTTTTATAAAGATCGAGTGCAGCTATGTTACACAGATACCGATTCCTTTGTTTATAAAATAGACACTAACGATTTTTACCATGATTTGAAATATAATTTTTTACAATATTTTGACAGCAGTAACTATGAAGCCGCAAATGATTTACAGATACCGCTAAAAAATAAAAAGGTACCCGGTCTCTTTAAAGATGAAATGGGAGGAAAATATATATCTGATTTTGTTGGCTTGAGATCGAAACTTTACTCTATAAAAACCCCTAATAATATTATTAAAAAAGCAAAAGGGGTGAAAGCAAGCGTGGTCAGGGATTTAAACTTATCAGACTATGAAACCATTTTATTTAATGGCGGAGTAATCCGGAGAAAAAATTATATGTTTAAATCGATAAAACACGAAATATTTACTCGTACTGTCAACAAAGTTGCTTTATCTAGAAATGATGACAAACGATCGATATCTGTAGATCAAATTTCAACTCGAGCCTGGGGTCATGCGTTTATTTTTAAGAATGAATTACTCTGATCATAATTTAAGTTTAGTGTTAAGTAATTAACTAAGGCTACTCATGTAATAAGTTTAGTTCTAGAAAATAATAAATGTTAATAACTATTATACAAAAATTAAATAAAATTGGAATTATTGTAACCATTGACTTGTTTCATTTATGAAATTCTATTTATTTTAAAATATAATTACACTCTTTTTTTCAATCGGTAAATGAAGTAAATACCGATTGCAATGATTTCAGTTGCACTATGCACCTAGATACCTTGCATCGTAAGGTTGATTTTTGAATAACTAACGTTTACGATTAAGTAACACGCTTACAAGGCACTATTCTTCATTGTATAATTATTGTCTACGTTGCAGTTCATTGGCCTTAGCATGGAGACACAAATGCTTAGATGACATGTAATTAATTATTACACGGTATTTAATTATTTTGCCATCATTAACGAAATATTATTCATCGCGAACACCTGTTTCATATATTTTTTTAACCTTCAGCAAAAGTAATCATGTCGGTGAGTATAAAATTTTTTTGTAACTAACAATTGTGATCGCGGTAGTGTTAATAATCAATATAATAAAGGAATATAGTGAACTCGATGGAAAACCTCATTATAACGCTTTAGAGCGCTATACTAAAGGAATAGTGGTATAATCGTTTTATATTTTGTTTCAGATGTCTGAATCCGAGATCATGTTCAGCCAGTATGCCCAGGATCCTTACGAAGGATTCTCTGAGATGTTTCGCAGCGAACCCGAGCACAGCAAACCAGTCACGAAAGATAAAAAACTAAAACAACGATGCAGGGAAAAGTCGAAAAAACTAAAACCAACCAAATCCTACGTGATGAGTCGACTACAGCGAAGAGGGATTAAATTAATAAAAATTTCAGTCGTAGATCTATGTAATAACAATCCTCAAACCATAGACAGTGATAGTGACAGTGAGAACGTTATTATAAACGCACAATATATTGTTCAAGATGCTATCGACAGTGTTATGGACGAAACTGAGTCTTTAGTTAAGAAAATATCGAAATCTTTAATAGATACTGACTTTTAATAATCGTTTGTGTAAACTAATATTTATAATTTTATTAAGATATTTCTATTCAATTGCGTGTAGTGTTAAGTTATTTGGAGAAGTGTGGGGAGTGTTTAGCAAAATAAAAGTATGTATAACTTATTTTGATTTTTATTTAACAAGCCTAAAAACTAATAATCTACATTACACACATTAATACATACATTTTATGCCCATTCTAAATACTTCCTTAAACAAAGCACATTTTTAAGCGCACAATGCTTCAGATGTTTATTACAATTAAAATTAGATCTTCCTTCACAGTATTTTTTATGCAAAACAGAGAAATTAGGACATTGTTCTTTACCAAGGTCTAATACTTTACAATTCATACAAAGATCCTTTATCCAATTCACCTTCTCCAAACCATTTACAATGATTTCCTTATTTTCTAGATATGGAACGATTATACGTCGAAATTCTCTGTAGTCAATATATCCTTCATTCCAATAAATTCCCCTATTTCTTTCCAACCATTTAACCTGCTTCTTTTCATCACTTGTTAAGTATTTAAACAAGTATGGTGGTTTTATTAAAAATGTTTGAGTATAATCACGACTAGCAAAAGCTAATTCTTTTATTATAAAATTATTGTACAGGTCTTTAAACCCTTGAACATCTAATATGATAGTATTCGGATTCATGATATTTTTCTCACAGTATTACTTAGAGGCTTATACTCAATTATACAGTCGTTCAATAAAAGACAATATGCAGAAGTTTGATCTGGTATGTCCGAATCACTCTCTATTTCCACTCGTACATCCACAATAGGACCTGTCTTTACATTATCGGCTTGTCTAGAGCAATCTATGATAAAGAGCGGCGCCAAATCTTTAAATTGTTTTTCACTTAATAAGGGTTCCGGGCGACGTCCGTAATAAGACTGTTGAAATCGAATGTATTGCTCGTATAATAAAGCGATTCTGTTATTCGAGAAACTGACATTTAGGTTTTCATAGGGGAAGTAAGTTGAATTTAGGTATACTCTAACGTCACGAACATGGCAGTGATCGAACTGAGACATATCAGAACTTGAATTGTTTTTTCTATTTGTTTGTAGGCCCATAATTATGTATCTAGGTTTCTCTATTTGCGAGGAAGTTTTGATGGACCAGGTATGTTTTGTAGTTTTAGGTAAAGCTGGATATTCGTACAGATCCCAATTTCTGAATATCATCTGGAGTGGTCGATCTTTTTCTAACAGTTTGAGTAAACTTATTTTCTCTTTGTCGGACACTTTAACATGCGGTACACGCCAGATGATTTTATTTATTTGAACGTCTTCTACAAATTCACCGGTGTTAAGTTTGACCGCATTCAGGTTAGTATTACTTCGTAGCAATATCAGTTCGTGCCTACAATTTATCACGACTTTCTTGAAATCTTCAGCGAAACCGATGATGTTACTGAGTGGTATAGACGCGGAAAAACTACCCCCATTTATATTTTTTATGCCATCGATATTCCAGCCCCATGCATTAGATATCTTTGATTCACTTTCACTCATTGATATTAACGATTTCATGGTGGTAGTTATGCCAGCATTTTTTATTCTATCAATTTCCACTCCATTTAGCTCGTATCTTATATCTTGGAACAGGTAAAGTAGAGCATTATTCGTAAAATTAACACTAGTGGCTTTCTCTTTCATATCCTTTTTGCTTACGATAACAGTCCCTTCCAAATACAAGGTACTAGCTGACGGAAGTATATACAAGTCTTGTTGGTTAATGGGTATACGAATTTCATCGTTCCTATTGAAACTAGTTACGTAGGGCTTGTAAGAATGAAATTCGATTCCTTCAACCGTGTTGTCGTAAGTCGGAGCGGATAAAACGTCTAAGATATTCATTTTAGCAAACCGATCGCTTTGAGAAATGCCTTGTTGTCTTTAGTTAATTTTATTTTCTTCTTAGGGCGAGCTCTTATATGGTTGGAAGCTTGAGTGGAACTGATATTTTTGATTTGCTGATGCACATATTTATTGTAGTCGATCATTTTTTTCTTCTGAGATGCAAATACAGCTGCACTTCTTCACCGCGCAAGTTTATTAAGCGGTTATTTATATCTAACAGCCTGATATGTATGCAGCTAATGTTGTTTTGGTTGATTGGAAAGTATATCGCGTTTTTCGGAATTTCTATAATCCTATATCCGGGAGGAACGTTGAGTGCAAATTCGTGGATAATGTGACTCGGTTCTCCGTTTGTGTACGAGCCGCTTACAATATCACATTCGATCCTGATCACAGTTGTAGGTAAAATGTTGACCGGCAACTGTGACTCATGCCATTTATTTGCTTTCAAGATCTGTTTATTAAACCCTAATAAATTCCTGAAAGTACCTTCTTTATTAAAATTTATGTCCTTTGTACAATATACTGCAGCTTTTAAAGTATTGTTATTGCACTGTAGTTTGATTGAGGCATCTTTCATTTCAGATTTTAAATAATCATTAATATCTTGCAATTCATAGGTGCCCTCCGGTATTTCAATAACTTCGTTAGAACCATAATAGAATTTATTATTCGTTTTGTCAATGTTTGGAATCGAATTAAATGTTGCGAAATGCAATAAGGCACACTCATACTGTTCATATAGTTGCAACGTGTTGGGATAGTAAGTAGATAAAGTTGACGAGTTTCCAGTTATCGATAATGTGAGTGACATCTTGCAAATGATTGAAATAAAAGAAAATCATAAATTTTATATGTTTTTATTCCAAAAAGTCCACAGATATTCTAAACATAAGTGTCCACAATTTACAGTGTTGAATTTCTGATATCTTGTATAATTATAAAAAACATTACAATTCTTAAAATATCGTATTAATTCCATTGGAGGCTTCAAATTTCCAAAGCTATCAAAATATTCACAATAATTGCCTACTTTTACATAAGCTACCCAATGCGTCCCTTCGTTCTTATAATCGTCCAAGTTAACGATACCACATTCAATCGGATTTGGCGTTCTTGGTAATTGATCCCTCATGTACACTCCTCGAAAGTGAGGGATGTCGCGTGCATACCTTTGGATGTCTACATTAGTTAGAGGACGATTAGGTAGCTTATTTTTCAGTTTTTTAAAGATTTCACGAATAAACCTTTTCCATTTTTATGTGGCTTAATGTATAAACCCTGCCCTAACTTTAAAGGCTCCATAGCCCTATTATGACGTTGTGTTTCTAGTAAATTTTGCTGACCAGCTTTGTAATCGTTAACAGTTTTTGCAATACCAGCCGCACCACCAGCTAAAGTTCCTAATGCTGATAAGCCCGCAAAAATCGGGATTAAGGGTAGAATACCTCCAGTCTTCGGTAAGGGTATCACTCGTGGTACTCGAATTTTCTGAATGTTAGGAAATATTTTTATTGCTGCTGAGTAAGCAGCGTTAATTAAAGTTTTACTGTCCTTTGGTTTCAGTTTCTTTATCTTCGCTCTTATTTTTGATACGAAACTTTTAAACGTTTTAACGCCGGCACCAGATTTCAGTTTGGCTTTCATAACTTTGCTCACTAACCACGAACTAAGTTTTTCACCTTTCCCTGCATCGTTCGATTTAAGTCTTTGTTTAGCCATATTAAGAAGTTGTAAATCAGCTTTGTGACGATTGGGTAAGTCTGTATGGTTTGCATATGCAATGTCGTGATGCATGCAAGCTTCGTCTAGCTTATTTACACCTCGGTCACCTCGTAGTAAACGTTTCTGGAGTTTTGTTCCCGGGCCGCAATAATTGTAGCCTGGTAAATGAAGTTCGAACGGCAGATTATTAATTAGGGTATTAACGAGTTCACCTCCTTGCATTGTCTAAAGTGTAATGAAAGAAATAATGCAAAATTAACTGTTATATAATTATTTTATTCCACTATTGCAGTTTTGTTGATCCAACTGTTTTCTTCGTTGTTTAGACCCAACCATTTCACAAACATTTTTGTTCCTTTCCTTTTTAAAACCTTTTCTACCAAATAAATACCCGGATAGTAAGATTTTTGAAGTTCTTGCTCGTAAAAAGTTCCCAATATGGCTTGCTTTCGCTGATCTTGTATATGATATGTTACTGGTATGGTATAATTTATTTTTTTTATAGTAAATATTTCAGTTGACCAATTAGGTGTGTAACCTTTCTCAAAATTGTGTTTGTATTTACTGATACGAACAAAGTCACCTACTTTGAACTTAGGTTTTCTACGAATGGTTACATGATTTAAGGTTTTTTTAATATTTTCTTTTATAACTGACTCACTAGATTTATTAACTTCAATTGGCTTAAATTTAATAGTACGATGTTTTGTGTTGTTATAAGTCTTTAACGTAACTTCTAATGGTATACCTAACCATTTATAGTTTCCATTCAGACTAAAATATTTATATAATTTATTTTTAAGTGTTTTAATCAGTCGCTCCACGATCGAAGCTTTTTTGGTAGAAAACGTGGAGTAATGGTTAATATTATACGTCTTCATAAGCGTTTGAAATGAGTTGTTATAAAATTCTGTTCCCTTATCAGTTTGTAAATTAACAGGTTTGCGATTGCTGTTAATCAGTATTCGTTTAAATGCATGAGTAACATCAAGTTTATTTTTTGATTTTAATGACTCTGCCCAAGCGTACTTTGAGAAGCAGTCAATCACCACTAGAATGTAATTATGACCTTTATTATATTTTCTCAGGTTTTGCATGTCCATTAGATCAGCTTGCCACAAGTCATCGACCCCTTTTAGAATGACGGAACGACGAAGGAAATTTATTCTTGCTGCTTTGTGTAGTTCATTAACAATTTGCTGTTTTGCCATTATGGAGATTTATTTTGAAGTAATTTATCTACCTCTGCTTTAGTATAAAACTTATCTTGCAAATGAGTTAAAACCTCAGGTATCTTTGCTTTTAAAGTAGCCTGTACTGTACCCTTTGTGTCTTTTATGATTTGAGAACGCAATGATCCAATCATATTATTAAATTCTTTTAACATATTAGCATTCAAACGATCTACATAATCCTTGTCCACAGTCAAATTATTTAATTCTTTTAATGTGTTAGCATTCAAACGATCTACATAATCCTTGTTCACAGCATCGTCTGCTTCTACTGGAGATCTAATTCCTCTCAGTCTTGAAGTTTTTAAATCAAAATCTCCGTTTTCTAATTTTAACAAAGCATTCTCATTAAACTCAAATAACTCAGCAAAACGCATTCTTTTGTGAATGTAGTGTCCGAATTTGTCTACGTTCATGTTTAAGGTGTATTGTATCGAGAGGCTAATAATAAAATAAACACATTTTAAAATATTTATTAATTTATAACTTTACTTTCACGCAATTCTTCAATGATAGATATAATTTCATTATCTAATCCTGTGTTACCAGCATCTCGAGATGCAATCAATAATTTTAATCTATCCACCAGTTCATTGGGATCGTCCCAATATACAAAATCTACGTTTTTCTTCCACGTTTTTGTTAAAGGTAGTAGTCCTTTTCCCTTCGATTGGTGCTCCTGAATTGTACTTCGTAGTTGGAACAGAGGCTTTATAATTTGCAAATATTTTTGTCCTTTATTACTTTTTATTGGTTTACTAGGTTCATAGTCTCGTCGATGTGCATTTGTATCAAGTAACATCGACTTATAATGTTTCATATCACTTTCGGTAACCCTGCTTAAATCTACGTTCTTTTTCAGCAGCAATTGTTTTAAACCAGGCGTATTTCGGTATTTGCGTCCAGCCACGATGATATACTCGTCGCTGATCGTTATACGCGCAGAACCTAACATCAATTTGCCGCTCTCTACTCGGACACCAAACGGAATATCTTTCAGTGCTTCTGAGGACACTGACCAGGATGACATATCACATCTCTGGTTGTTTTCAGTTAATGATTTATATGAAGAATCACTTTCGATATCAGATTCATATTCGTCTTCATTGTCGTTGTTATCATTGCTTTCTGAACTAATAGGGACTTCTTTTTGCAGAGTTTTATCGATAAACGGAACATCGGTTTCTTCATTTTCTATATTATGCAGGAGAGAAGCCTGCTTACTGACATTAGCAATTTGGTTGAGTGGTTCTGTTACCGGCTTGAACACTGATTCCAGCACTTGCTGATTGTTATTCTCAACATCTCTCATCTTTCGCACTTTCTTTTTAACAGCTTCTGCAGCTTCAACTATTTGTCTTTTCAGTGATTTCTCCATAATAACAAAAAAAAGTTCGTGACTGATTAAGCGTTGCCTGAAGAATAATATTATCGCGAGGGTACCGGTCTTAAATATTAGTATTTTTAATCAAAGACAACAAAAGTGTCAAATTTATTTCTGTAACATCCTTTATTTTTGGAGCAATCCTTATTAATTACTACATAATTGAAAGGCTCACTCCATATTTTCGAACACATTTCACGAAATTCAATCCATGACATATCAGTGTTGACATGTTCTTCATAAATATGCCGTAAATTTATTTCATCTTGTTTAAAAAGTATGATTAAGTTCGCATTGTCTCTTACTAACTGCTTAGGGATTTTACTATACGTTTGGTTTAGATAGAAACAATCAATGCACTTGTGTCTTCCCATCGCAAAATAATCACGCATGTTACTCTGATTTTCACAAGCAACATCATCAAAAATAATCACGGAGTTGGGTTTTGCGTCCTGAACGCGTAGTACTTCCTCATTTCCCTGATATTTCTGGAGGGAAACACCAGGCACCCGTTGCAAAACACTTTCTAAAAAAATGTACTTAGGTTGGTGCAGAGTTTTTGAATAAACATAAACATTTTCAAATCTTAATCCGTTTTCGTGTATTAGAAGACCAATTAATAAATTAGTTTTTCCACAATTGGACGGACCGCAAATAATACACCGTACTGAGTTAGGCAATAATTCTCCGTGACGAAAACTTGTCTTACAAATATCATCGCAGACTGTATTAACATGCAGCGATTGCGGTTGTTTTACAAATTTCATGATTACTGTCGGAAATGAACCAATTGAAAATGAGTGAATGTATTTAGAACGTTATCATTTATAAACTTACCACAACCTCTTTTGCGTTACTGGTCAGTGATCGAGTCGATTGTTCATTATTGAGCATTCTGTACCACCTTTCAGAGCGATAGCGAGCTCGCATGATCATTGGTCGTGTACAGTATACACTACAGTCGAGTTGATAGTTGATTGTTCATACTGACCCGCCATAATATGGAAGTTACTAGTCGTTGGTTGAGTAAATCGTTCCTAATCAAGTACACGGTGCAACAAACTGTCTCGTTCGAGTTTATCGGTCGAGTGGAGAGTCGAGTCGAGTGTCGATTATTGGGCATTCTATACCACTGTCGGCAGCGAGGCGCACTCGCCGAGCTACTTGCCGATAGTGGTATAGAATGCCCAATAATATACTACTGGCAATATTGCCGGAAAGTTGCCAAAGTTGCCAGATTACATAGGGTTTTTCAAATGCCATTTTCAACGTTTATGCGCTCATGGGGTTTTATATAATGGTGTAGTTATACGTAATACTAGTAAGCCTTTTTAATTAATTGTTTATTATAACTATTTTATAATTATCCATGCATATATGTGAAGATAAAGTTAAACTATGACACTGGTAACTTCATGATAGCTGACCCCATAGTTTTTTAAGAATTTTACTTATAAATTGTATAAAAAAAGAAAGAGGGTATTGATACCAAATCAAATAAATATAAATCATACAATTGTGTTGTATATGATTTATATAGCACAAATCGTGAAGTCAAAAGAATTTTCAAAATTGGGTCAGTAGTTTTTGAGATAATCGCGAACATACATATATACATACATTCTGATAGAATAAATAACCTCCTTTTTGAAGTCGGTTAAAAACGTCAACTTGTTGTTGCTGATCAATTCGTCTTGCAAGGTTTGACCCTTTTATACATACAGACATGTATGTATATAAATGTATATACTTTCTTATATACAAGTGAAGTTAAATTATAAGAACGCAGAGAAAAAAATTACGATATCTCTAAAATAGTTATGGTTTCATCACCAATGAACTATCATGGATAGCTTGTTTCTTTTATTTAGTTTATCAGTAATAAAATAAATGTAAAAACTAAAATTTCGGTTGGATATTATAGACAAGGATAAAAACTACCACCCTGCAGACCGCAATTTTATCCTACTAAGCAATTATATTAGTAAAAGTTGGTTTCTATTTATACGTTTCTTGCCCAATGTTGCCGGGAAGTTTGGAAACATTCCCGGCAGTTACGGCAACTTTGGCAATATTGCCGGCAATTTTCATGGCTATTTGTGTTGGCACCAACTGACGGCCAGCTCTAGCAACGCGCGCGATCATTGGTCAAATCGAATAGCGCGCGCTAGCCCGGCTTCCTGTTACACACTTCCGTCCCTTTTCGCGAAATCACTCCCACACATCACTAATAAAAGTGATTGGATGTTGATTGCTTATAATGTCAAAATAACAAAAAAAAAAACCATTTATAAAATTTTTGGCTGCCTGTCTGTTTGTTCCGGCTAATCTCCGAAAAGTCTGGACCGATTTTTACGCGACTTTCACTGGCAGATAGTTGATTTTATAAGGAGAAACTCAGGCTACTTTTACTTACGCAAAAAAAAACCCGCGGAATTGTGAACTAAATCCGATTCAAATAGTTAATAAATAAAAAACTCTACTGCAACTGAAAAGCTGATGGCAGATTTTAGGGTTCCGTACCTCAAAAGGAAAAAACGGAACCCTTATAGGATCACTCCTGTGTCTGTCTGTCTGTCCGTCTGCCACAGCCAATTTGCTCCCAATCTAATGAACCGATTAAGTTGAATGTTGGTACACGCATGAATTTATGTGACCCAAACACAGACATGTAACGTAAATAAATTAATTTTGAATATGGGGGGGTCAATATTTGGGGGTAAATAAGAAAATTTAAAAAAAGTTTTGCAAACTGTACCGTGTGGCATATTAAATGAAAGGGCTTACTGTGAAGGTCTCAAAAATATTTTTTGTATAATTTTAAAATAAATTGTTTTAAAGTTATTTACGAAAATAGACAAAAATTGACCATACCCTTATCTCCGAAATTACTGAGCCTAAAATTTTGAAAAAAAAAATCAGTAAGTAGATAGTTCTATACCTATAGATTACAGGAAAACCTATAAAAATCTATAGTCTTGAAATAACATGGTAAATCTCTCTATATGATGCGTACAAACTTACATTTGCTGTTGGAATGTATGGGAGATCACGTTTTTCAATTACAAAGCTAAGTTTGTTTTTGGGATAAATTCATCCTAACTACGGAACCCTTGATTGTACGTGGTCCCACACGCACTGGGCCGGTTTTTTTCTAAGTACGAGTAGTTCAATCTCAGATTTTATGCCACCAACTGCATTAGACTTGAAAAGTGATCTTGATTTGAACTTTTTGGTTGCAGTCGACTTTATCTTTAACTAGCTTCTGCCCGCGACTTCGTCTGCATGAAATATCTTGTTCCCCCAACCCACCCCGTCGCAACGTATAGCATAGTCCGCCCGCGCGATTTCTTCGGTTTCGCTTAGCGTTCTTTCCGATTTCTTTTTCGTTTTGCTCGGTTCCTAAGGGTCAAATGGTGATGTTATATAGCCTATAATAGCCTTCCTCAATAAATGAGCTAACCAACACTAAAAAAAAAAAAAACTCGAACAACGTTCCTGAGATTAGCGCGTTCAACCAACGAAACAAACAAACTTTTCAACTTTATAATATTAGTATAGATATATAATTCTTCTGTGCGTGTGTATGTGACTGAACTCCTTCTAAATGGCTAGCCCGATATTGATTTAAAATAAAATGTGTGTGTTGTTCAAAAGTTCTAGGAAAAAGGACAACGTCTGTCGGGATATCTCTGTAACCTAACAAAAAGTACTAGGATTGCATGAATTCAAGCTATTATAGTATAAAATTAATTCAAAACACGACACGTTGTTACGTTGTGCACAATTTCTGAGCAGTAAACCTAACAAAAAGTACTAGGCTTGCATGAATTAACTATAGTATTTTAATCATTAGTATTATGCTTCTGAAAGGATTTGGATGACATTAATTGGCACACAGATAGTTTATAACATCGAGAGTTCACGGGCTATTTGTATTAAGCGACATCCTATATTGAGTTATAATCATATTAAGTTATAATCTACCTGCATTAAAAAGTGAAAAACATAAAAAAAACTGAGATAGACACTATTGATTTTTAACCGTCGATAGGCCACTTTTTCGTAAAAAATATTGATACAATTTTTTACAATGTTCTTTTTTCCGAATAATCAAACATTCTCCTGTAAAGTTCCAAAAATGTCGCGTGAACCCTCGACATGGATTAACACATATAATACTTTTTATTGCGGTAATACGTTTCCGTGGATTAATTTCCGACATGCACGCGAAGCCACTGGCAAAGATTTTTTTTTTTTGGGTTAGCTATGTATTCAAAATTGTTAAATAAATAAATACCAAGCCATATAAAGTATTCAAAGTTGCTTAATGCCTACACAAAGATATGATCAGCTGTCTGTATTGACAGAGGCGCGGCAATAACATGAACATTCTCCTTACTCGACAAATTCCGTCAATATGTAGGTACTTACATACCTGTATAGCACTACGTAAGCATGTTATGTACCTACGTAGGTAGGCAGCGTTCACTCGAACTTCATTCGATTGTCACGTCTGACGCGTTGTGATATGCACTATACTACATCAATCAATCTGCCTAGACTTTTGCCAACTATGTTGGGGTCGGATTCCAGTCTTACCAGGTTAGACTACCAGTATCTTACAAGGAATCTAGCCTATCTGACCTTCACAACCCAGTTACTGCGTAATACGATACCCCTTGCTAAGACTGGTAGTCAGACTTTCGGGCTTCTGACGATCCGTAACAACTGCCAAAGATCCACGAATAACAGCCGGGACCAACGGCTTAACATGCTTTCCGAGGCACGGAGGAGTTTCGTTGAGTAAAGATGGTCTGAACGGGTATTCACAGACCAACCTCGGCAAGCGTAGCTTAACCTGATGGATGTCTCGTGCGGTTGTTATTACTAAGAGCCGGTTTTTTGATCCGTAGTTAACTCAACCAATGGTTAAACAAAGTAACTAATGATTGAATTTTGGCTAATGTGTTTGCCAAAATGCCGTTATTTACTATTTTTTAACATGAATGAGTTAATATGAATAAATTTATGATAACTCATTCATGTTTAACCATTGGTTGAGTTAACTACGGATCAAAAAACCGGCCCTTAATCACGAGCTTCTCAGTTAATACACACAAAATAAAAAACATATTTTTTTTTTGTTTTGACACCAACCCCTTTACTTAAAAACGTTCCGTATAATGATTTGATTTGTTCCACATTCGCCTCACAAAGTTCGCCCCACATTTGATATTCCTTGTTTGCCCTGCATATAATTCCTTTTGGCCCCGAAAATCATTTGTTTAATTTGTTTTAGTTCTATTTAGCCCCGTTGTTATCGTTATTCGCCTCCAGTTTTTCTTATTAGGAAATTGATGCTTAAAAGTACTGCCAGGCACGGTAATTAAATCACAGCAACATTCATTAATTTAATAGCAATAGAATGAACTATTAGTCAAAACAAAACGGTTTATAAGAAATTATTATGTATGTCGTAGGATGATTTTATAATTCGGATTTTCGCGAAAACCCTAGGGATATTGCGAAAACACGGATCATTAGATAATGATTAAAACATTTCTCAATCTTACTGGAAAAGATAGGGTTTTTGCAAAAACACGAGTCACTCTAGTAATATTGCGAAACGAAACGTTAGCTATTATGAAATAGGAACGCTGATTGGCCGGTCGGAGCAACCAAAATGAGACCTCTGATTGGTTGACGTTTTATAAGTAACCCAAGTTTAATAAGTAGCAGTAGTTTTATTAACAATAAGTTGAACACCAATGTGATAATTATGTTACCTCAATTTATCTAGTGTAACTACAAAATAGGCTGATAAATAAGTGATTTATCTTATGACATTTTAGTAGACTAATGTCATAAGATAAATTCTAGCCTATTTCGTAGTTACACTAGATAAATAGAGGTAACATAATTAGTCTGTGTTTGTGATCTTACTATAAAATAATACCTACTAAAGGGTCCTATGTTTAAAGACTAAGTAAATAAAATGTTCAATAAAAAGTAAAGTTAATATAAATCGATATAGGTACCTAGCTATTTCTATCCCTTCAGGGTAAAACTAGGAACCAATCAGAATAAGATTTAAATAAAATAAATAAAATAAAATTAGTTTAATTCGAGTAACAAGACTCATATACAAACACATATAGCAGAAGATACAGACAGGATAACAAGCACAGACAAAAGAACACTCACAAGGTAACAATATGTCTGCTGCAGCATTGCCGTATGTAAGGGCAATCCAGTCTGTTGGCGATCATCGCCAGGACGGTGTTGGCGCTGCCCCGCACTCTGCGCACCAGAGACGCGCACCGCTTGCGCATCATCGCGTGAAAGCAATCGGTGCGCGCCTCCGCGAACATGCCCGAGGCGCTGCAGTGGCGGGGCAGCCCCAACAGCGCCCTGAACGCATTATTGAACTGGACGCGGAGGGCGCTATATGCCGCACGAGTATACTTTGCCCACAGGCTGCACGTATAGAGGGATGTACAATAAGCTCTAAAAAGCGTTATTTTTACCTCCCTCGAACAACGCACAAACCTACGCGCTATCATATTACCTCTGACTGACAACGCCCTCCGTTCCCTCTCAATGTCCGCATCGTCTTTTAGGTCAGCTTTAACAATGTGACCTAAGTATTTAAATTGTTCCACTTTTTCAAGCGGCTCATAATTTATACACACAGGGGGTACACTATCCATACTTCTTTGACTAGCCCCAAACACCATGAGTTTACTCTTCCCTGCATTATATTTCAACCCATGGTTCAAGGCATACTCTTCACAAGTCCCCATCAGTTTCCTAAGACCACAAACCGATGCACTCAACAGCACCATGTCGTCAGCGTAGCTCAAATTATTGACGCATACTCCACCCACATGGCACCCAACATGCAGGCTGCTGAGCCCAACGATAAGGGCATTCACATAGAGGTTGAAGAGCGCAGGAGAGGTCAACCCCCCCTGTCTCACCCCGCACTCCAACCTATAAGGTTCCGATATTACACCCGCCCATCTGACGCTATTGATCTGGTGTCTGTACCAGTATTTAAATATATTTGAGAGTTCTGTGGGTAACCCAATACTCTCCAGTTTCTCCCACAGGATGTTATATGACACCAGATCAAAGGCCCTGGAAAGATCCAGAAAACACGCGTACACAGGAGTTTTGCGATCCGTATAATATCTGACAACATGCTTAAGACTCAGAATCGCAGCTTCAGTGGACAGTTTGGGCCGAAACCCAAACTGATTGTCATGCAGTGACAGATATTTATCTAGCTGAGTATTAAGCAAGCCGTCAAATACTTTTGCTATAATTGTTGCAAGTGAAATAGGCCTGTAGTTATTTACGTCGGCAACATCCCCCGTCTTATTCTTAACCACAGGCACTACAACAGTTTTCATAAGTTCGGCGGGTAGGTATGAATGGCTCACACATAGAGAATAAAACAATGCCAGCACTCTCGACATATGCGGGCCTGCGTGCTGTAGGTGCTCAATGCTGAGCCCATCGTGGCCGGGGGATTTACCTTTACGCCTCATCCCTCTCGGCCCATACAATATCCTTGTTCGTATTTACCTCACTAAACGACTTAGGTATTAATAAATTTAAATTACACTGAACAATAAGGGGAAAGTGATCAGACCAAGTAGTGTCATACTTTATATACACATCACAAACAGTGCGTCTAGCTGCCTGGGTCACAATGCAGTGATCCAACCAACTACACGTCCCATACACATCACTTAAGAAGGAGTAAGTACCAGATTGTACGCCTAACAGATCTACATCTATGCATGACCATGTTTGTTCCTCACAGAAATCTGAAAGTTCATTAAAAAATAGTTCAGATGGGTCAGCGTTAAAATCTCCTAAGATAAAAACAGATTCCACACCATATTTGCTAATGACTGCACTGACCGTACCGAGACAGTCCGTAAATTCAGGTAGGTTAGCACTCATATTCGTAGGCATGTACACGCTCATGACAATTATAGGACGGTCACTAGTTATAATTTTGATTGCACATACCCGCGTATTATTACATTGCACCACTGACACTTGTGGGAATACCTCATACTTCCACAGCAATGCTACACCACCGTGAGGCCTCCCACGTAGTATACCCACCGACGTGTCCACTGCTGACGTACCCGTGTATCCAAAATCTCGGTCAATACTACATAAATAAGGTATATCGTCCGGCAACAGCCATGTTTCTTGCAACGCGATTAAATCGCAGGAGCGGCAAAGTTCCCGTACTGCATCCAGGGAGCGTTTAACATTTTTACAATTAAAACTGGCAAAACTATAAGGGCAGTCATTCATTATTTTGGTTCTTTGTGCCGTTTACAGAAGTTATTCTGTTCGCTACTTGGTGCTTAAAGTTCACAAAGCGCCTGAATACAATACCCTCAGGCCACAGTTTTTCATCCATAAAAACAGATAACTTTGCTTCAGACACGAAAAACTTATAAGCACAATGACCTTTATCCTTTTTAAATTTTATCTTTTGCAAAGACACAGATTCATGTGTTTTTGTGCGAATATATGAAGTGATGTCATCAGCCGTCGTTTCTATGTTGACATTCGTAATGAACATAGGAATTTTTCTTTCCGCTGCTTTAAAATTGCACTCAATATCTCTCGCAGTACCTGACTTGCCTTGATAACGATATTTCAGCGTATTCTTACGTCTCACTGGTTTGGATACTACTTGCCATTCACTATCCTTCGACGGTAAGTTAGTATAATCCGTCGTGGGCGTTGCAATATTACTTAAAATCCCATTAGAATTACTATTACCGCCACTATCGCAAGTAGCCGCCTTCGGTACATCCTTTGCGAGCGGTCCCGTTATGTTAGATAACCCACCAGCTGTGCGCTCTAACTCGGCCTTGCATGGGCTCAACGTGTGACGTATAGCGCACCGCGAGTTATCGCCTCTCACTCTTGTTGCCGATGACGGTTCTAGCGTATGTGACTCACAACCAATTTTGCATGCTATTTCTTCGTCTACCCGCATTACTTTTCTGTATTGCAGCTCATTTTCACACTTTTGGTGCTCTGAAAGTTCCACGCCTGGGGGATCAGACTCGTTCAGTGTTACATTGAGATGGTTTGAAAGCCCCATCGGTCCACTGTCCAATACCCAAGCACCACGTCTCATGTTTACATTACATGCAGGCGTAGGGGGCAGGGAATCGTTTCTTACTTGTAGAATCTCCATTTTCAACTCTTTTAATTGATTAACTGTAACATACAATGACTTTATCTCTTTAATCTCGGTCTGTACTATCAGCAGATCCTTTAATAACTTGGTACAGTCCAGATGATCAAAGGTTATAGGAGGTAATTTTTCTAGCTGACGGGCCACAAACACGGGGATAGTATCTGGATCTACTGCCTTGAAAACCTTCACGATATCAGCTAAATCCCTTTCCTCCTTTCCTTTATTCTTCCGAATAATTTTTCTGTTTTCCGTAGGGATCGAATCAAATAGCAATGACTTGGATTTCCGAATTTCTTCACTGGTGAAAGATGTTTTGCATATGCGCACCAGTGTCTCTTCGTCAATCACAGATATTTTATTCTGTATGTAGGACAACATTTCGTCAATAACGATGTTACACTTGTTACATTTTAATACATTCGACATGTTTTTCACGACACAACACAGCGCAGCGCCGCAATCGAATATAAGTACGCGTTCGCACCTGACGGTTGCGAATTTGGTTTGAACAAACTAGAGCAACTCGTGTTTTTGCAAAAACCCTATCTTTTTCCAGTAAGATTGAGAAATGTTTTCACCACAATTATCCGTGTTTTCGCAATATCCCTAGGATTTTCGCGAAAATTCTAATTATCACATCATCCTTCCATACCATTTCTATACAATTTTGTATGGAGTAGCATTAAAACGCATCACTCAACTGATTTCACCAATGAAACTGAACGCGATCAGTACTTCCAAGCAGAGTCCAATAGCTGTCAGTTTTAATATTACATACAAATTTCGACACTGACAGCTCTTGAACGCGGGTAAGATGTGCTGAACGCGTTCAGTTTCTTTGGTGAAATTCGCCCTAAGTCACATGCACGTAATTGTCTCGCTGTTGTTTTCAAACGTAAGCTGTTTTCGTTAATTGGCTTTTACCCGCGGCTTCCTGTATCATACACGCATAATCATAATCAGCCTACAATGTTCCCACTCCTGGGATTAGGGCTTCCTCTCTGAGAGAGGGAGGGGGCCGTAATCCACCACGCGGGTATGGTGGGGGTTGGTGGATTGTGATTGTCACATGTCGTCGAATTTTTGGTTCGTTTTGAAATACCGAAAATGTGTTACTTTATCGAGTTTATTTCATAAAACATTGCTTCGAAAAATGCATGGAAATAAATTGCTTCAAAAATTCACTAATTTTGTGTGTGCATTCATTCAACTGATTCATTTATATTATTGTCCACAAGTTTTCAGTGCATGGTGATGAAGCATGCTTACTTACCTAGAGAATTTAGGTTCATAGCGATGCCAGTTACTTTTAGGTTCACACTAAGATATTACTTTTTATTTATAAAAAAAAAACAACTGACTTCCAAAAAAAAAAAACTTTAATGTCGGAAGTTTTTGTCACGACTTCCGAAATTAAAGTTATTTTTAATTTTTAATTTTTTTGGAAGTCGGTTGTTTTTTTTTTTTCGTAAAAAAGTTTAATATTTTTCACTATTTAGTAATGGCACCCACCCTACACCAATTCTTATACCTGCCACTACTTGCTACGAGTATGTAAACAACAGTGACAGCTAGGAACTATTATAACATCATTAAGATACAGAAAGTGGATTAATTACGTATTATCGAAGCTAACTCAAAAACTACCCGAGCAAAATTAATAAAATTTATATGGGAGCACTGCGCAATCTTCCTTTACCAAATAAAATTTTCAAAATCAGAAGAATTTTCAAAATCGGTCCACAATTATCTGTAATATCTGTAGTTCTGTAATTGTCTGTGGTTGGGTCGGTAATACCTGTGGTTTATCAAAAACATACCAACACATAACATCGCGGGCTTAACAGGCAGCGTTCTGTCGGCATAGCGTTCATTTGGGAAACAGTGATTCGGAATAACGTTCATTCGGGATATCTAAAGTGATTCGAGAATGCGTTCTTTAGTTTTAAAGTTATTCGGGATTTCGAGTTTCGGTCTAACTTATAAGAGTCTTGCCAGACACGGCAACTCTGGTGCAACACACTAAGATCAATTCAGAACACTCTTAGACAAAAGTTCTTCTACCTCCATTGAAAGGCTTGAGGAAGAACTGGCACAGATTTGATTGGACTGCTCTTAGCAACAGTGGATGACATAACTTCAATTATTTACCCATTATTACACAAGATTCAATGATTCATCTCTGTTGTAATAATTGGTACCTACTGGACAAATAACTGTTTGATTACTAAAGCTAAGCACACATTATAGCCGCGGTGGGCTGCAGCGCGCCACATAGCATAAATGCGTCAAAGCATATAGGAGCCGCGGCGGGCCGCACCGCAACGCAGTAATTGTTTCAGACAGATTTAAATTTCGAATTTCAATTTGAACTGTTTCCACTCCAGTGCAAAGAGGGTCGCGCACATTTGGTCGGGCTGCGCCGCAACGCAACGCATTGTAAAAACCCTCCTGCGTCACTTTTGTACATTTTATAAGAATGAACTATCGCATACAGGCGAGCCGCATCGCAACGCAAAACAATAGCCGCAAAAATACGCCCGGCGAGTGATCCGCCACGGCGTGACGCTGTGGCCCGGTGCGGTCTGCCTGTAGAGTGCGATGGTCCACACAAAATGTACTAAAGCGATACAGGATGATTTTTGCAATGCGTTGCGTTGCGGGCGACCCACCCTAATGTGCGCAAGCCTTAATAGAACACGTAGGCACTTATCTAAGATGGTAATAAGCTGTTCAATCGCCCGAGTTTTATTCAAATTGGGTCTGTAGTTCTTGAGATACAATCGCATAAACAAACTTTCTCTTTTTACTACGGTTACACGTGGGCACGTGATGTTATGTAATATTTAAAGACTATTATATGCTACGCACATAATATCAGTTTTATACGACTGCCTTGAAAAATCATGTTTACTGCGGTTTCAGTACGTTTTGAAGTAACGGTAGTGTTAGAAAGAATGCCGCGAATCAGGTTAAGCTACGCTTGCCGCGGTTGGTCCATGGATGGGTGACCATCTTTACATACCAGAAAGACCCCTCAGTGCCTCAGAAAGCAGACAGACGGACAACAAAGTGATCTTATAAGGGTTCCTTTTCAGCTGCATCCGGTTAGACTCGAAGCCGACCCCAACATAGTCGGGACAAGGCTAGGCAGATGATGATCATGAGGGAATGCTGTGAATTTTTCTCAACTAATTAAATTTTTTTTTAATTGAATTCACCCGCATATTCGAAGCAGATTTGTTGCCCATCACGCCTGTATTTTCGGAAAAAGAACGTTCTGATCCTACATAACAACCACATTTAACCAGTTCTGATTACGTCCCAAGTCCCAAATAGGTAAAAGGGAACAACTGGGTAGGGTAGCCTATACCTAGCCTTCCTTCGGGTTTGAGATGTTTTTATTTCCCATAAGAAATTTCACTTACATGAGAAATAATTAACTAATTAAAAAAAAAAACATTAATGATTTATCGTACAGTTTTGGCAAAAAAAAATATACAAAAACCTCCTCTCCCCTCTCTTTCTTGTCACTAGAACTAGCCTTATAAATGTCAAAAACCATTTTGCACCCTCAGGGTGTATCTACATCTGGCGAAAGCGCCACGAATGCGCCGCTAGTGACCCGCTCGTGAGCTGCATGCATTTCAAGTTCGCGCGCCGTTCCTGCGCCGTACATTGTTTTTTTCACCCTAAAAATCGGACATGCCCTTTTTATTTCGTTAATAGATGCTGAAAACTGTTTGAAATGCGAGAGTAGAACACCCGGAGTTCAAATATACTTAGAACCAAAGTTAGAGCCATTTTGATTTTTTTAGGTATTTTGATAAATCTCAAAATATCTCGTCTCAGGAATAGTTTTTCATATTTCTGTTACAATATACAATTAACGGTGTATTTTAGGCATTTTTTTACTATATTTACAAGACTTTAACTCCGAAAGGGCACCCAGTATCAGGTTTTTTTTCAAATTTAAGGTTTTATTTTTTTTATGATAAATCCAAACGAATATGGATTTTATTTCTAGCTCATTACATTAACTAAAATACAATAAAACCCCAAAAAAGTAACCGTGTCCATATGGATATGGACACGGTTATTTTTTTGGGGTTTTATTAAGAAAAAAAATTTAGAAGCATGTATCTCCGAGATCTTACTGGAGTAAGATCTCGGAGATACATGCTTCTAAATTTTTCATAGAATTTCTATGGTTTTAGGGTTGCCTCTCTTAGATATAGGTAATTGAAAATAAACTTAGTAGAAATATTTTGTGCTCACGCAAGCCTTGCTTGAGTTGCACCAAACAATTGCAGTAACTTCACGCGTGCAGCCCACGAGAAGCTTGTGTGCGGGTCGCGAGTGGCGCTGCGGCGCAGTTTTGGCGCATTCGCTAGACGTGGACACACCCTTAGGTTTACTTGGCAAGATACTTCCAACACAATCTTTTCAGCTGAATGAACCCATGGACCTGACCACAAACTAATAGAACGCTTAGATATATAAGCATTACAGGGGTAATTAAATTATGACGCAACAGTAATTAAATGTGACGTAATCATGAAAGAATGACGTTGATGTCTGACATTTGACTTTTCAGTGTATATTTTGCGATAATTTATGTATGAGTAATGGCTGTTAAGATGATTACGTACACGCGTCGATTCTGTAATTATACTTAATTAAATCAATAGTGAGAAAAATATTTAATTGACCTCGTTTTTATTATCATAATAATTGATCCGTTCTGTGGAATGGGTATTGCCCAGGCTCATGAAAACAACAGATTGATCTAAAACAAGCAGATTGGTTTTTTTTTTGCGAAAATTCCCACGCACTAGTCAACAGATAAGCTGGTTGCATCCTGGTCTACCATACCCTCTGGTAGATCAATTTCCACGAGATTTTCTTCAGGTGGTGGACAATTTGTCCGTCCGCGACGATAGAACATATGGAAAAGTCCTACGTGAATATATATATATATAGATTTCCATACGTTCTATGATCGCGGAAAAATTGTCTATTGTTCAGCGCCTAAAAGCTAACTTCATTAAGGGCTTACGCCTTAATGAACTTTAAAGAAACCCACGGGAGGCTGAGGCTGACCTGTTTCCTCAGCATGCTAATGCAAAACTCAAATATGCAAATAATAATTATCTCCTACAAAGCAACAGTACACAGTGTTGCAAAACCTGTGGCATGAGTCAGTGGCGTTCTCTCGAAAGCTCGGAACTGGTTCCGTCTGTACTACACACAAGCTAAGCGCGGTGACATCCACGAGGTTATACAAGTTCAAACGAGCCTGGTAAATTGCTATCTATCTGTATCAAACATTGGCTGCCAATGGAGAAGTAAGGCAAAAGTGTGGAACGACGTGCAATATCGGTATTGATAAATGCGAAAATGTTCAAATTGCTCCCAGTCGAAGTTTGCCATACCGAGATGAAATGTGGTAAAGAGAGGGTATGGCCACTACGCAGGCCCAGTGCGGGTTGGTATAATATGTCACATGTCTCTGAATTTTTGGTTCTACGACATGGCGGTTTCCTCGCGGAAACCGCCATGCGCGCGCATGTGCTCGCGGTTTGAAAGCAGTAGTGAGGAAATTATTTACACAAAGTAAAGCGCCTGCCTGGGTTCAAACTCGCAATTAGGACTGGGCCACCACTGCTCTAGTCGAGGCCGTTAGCATTGGGCCACCACTGCTCTAGTCGAGGCCGTTAGCATTGGGCCACCACTGCTCTAGTCGGGGCAGTTAGCATTGGGCCACCACTGCTCTAGTCGGGGCAGTTAGGACTGGGCCACCACTTCTCTAGTCGGGGCAGTTAGGACTGGGCCACCACTGCTCTAGTCGGGGCCGTTAGCACTGGGCCACCACTGCTCTAGTCGGGGCCGTTAGCACTGGGCCACCACTGCTCTAGTCGAGGCCGTTACCACTGGGCCACCACTGCGCTAGTCGGGGCCGTTACCACTGGGCCACCACTGCTCTAGTCGGGCCCGTTACCACTGGGCCACCACTGCGCTAGTCGGGGCCGTTAGCACTGGGCCACCACTGCTCTAGTCGGGGCCGTTAGCACTGGGCCACCACTGCTCTAGTCGGGCCCGTTAGCACTGGATCACCACTGCTCTAGTCGGGGCCGTTAGCGCTGGGCCACCACTGCTCTAGTCGAAGCCGTTAGCACTGGGCCACCACTGCTCTAGTCGGGCCCGTTAGCACTGGATCACCACTGCTCTAGTCGGGGCCGTTAGCACTGGGCCACCACTGCTCTAGTCGGGGCCGTTAGCACTGGGCCACCACTGCTCTAGTCGGGCCCGTTAGCACTGGATCACCACTGCTCTAGTCGGGGCCGTTAGCACTGGGCCACCACTGCTCTAGTCGAAGCCGTTAGCACTGGGCCACCACTGCTCTAGTCGGGGCCGTTAGCACTGGGCCACCACTGCTCTAGTCGGGGCCGTTAGCACTAGGTCACCACTGCTCTAGTCGGGGCCGTTAGCACTGGGCCACCACTGCTCTAGTCGAAGCCGTTAGCACTGGGCCACCACTGCTCTAGTCGGGGCCGTTAGCACTGGGCCACCACTGCTCTAGTCGGGGCCGTTAGCACTGGGCCACCACTGCTCTAGTCAAGCCCGTTACCACTGGGCAACCACTGCTCTAGTCAGGCCCGTTACCACTGGGCCACCACTGCTCTGGTCGGGGCCGTTACCACTGGGCCACCACTGCTCTAGTCGGGGCCGTTACCACTGGGCCACCACTGCTCTAGTCGGAGCCGTTACCACCGGGCCACCACTGCTCTAGTCGGGGCCGTTAGCACTGGGTCACCACTGCTCTAGTCGGGGCCGTTAGCACTGGGCCACCACTGCTCTAGTCGAAGCCGTTAGCACTGGGCCACCACTGCTCTAGTCGGGGTCGTTAGCACTGGGCCACCACTGCTCTAGTCGAAGCCGTTAGCACTGGGCCACCACTGCTCTAGTCGGGGCCGTTAGCACTGGGCCACCACTGCTCTAGTCGGGGCCGTTAGCACTGGGCCACGACTGCTCTAGTCGGGGCCGTTAGCAGTGGGCCACCACTGCTCTAGTCGGGGCCGTTACCACTGGGCCACCACTGCGCTAGTCGGGGCCGTTACCACTGGGCCACCACTGCTCTAGTCGGGCCCGTTACCACTGGGCCACCACTGCTCTAGTCAGGCCCGTTACCACTGGGCCACCACTGCTCTAGTCAGGCCCGTTACCACTGGGCCACCACTGCTCTAGTCAGGCCCGTTACCACTGGGCCACCACTGCGCTAGTCGGGGCCGTTACCACTGGGCCACCACTGCACTAGTCGGGGCCGTTACCACTGGGCCACCACTGCTCTAGTCGGGCCCGTTACCACTGGGCCACCATTGCTCTAGTCGGGGCCGTTACCACTGGGCCACCACTGCGCTAGTCGGGGCCGTTACCACTGGGCCACCACTGCTCTAGTCGGGCCCGTTACCACTGGGCCACCACTGCTCTAGTCGGGGCCGTTAGCACTGGGCCACGACTGCTCTAGTCGGGGCCGTTAGCACTGGGCCACCATTGCTCTAGTCGGGGCCGTTAGCACTGGGCCACCACTGCTCTAGTCGGGGCCGTTAGCACTGGGCCACCACTGCTCTAGTCGGGGCCGTTAGCACTGGGCCACCACTGCTCTAGTCAAGCCCGTTACCACTGGGCAACCACTGCTCTAGTCAGGGCCGTTAGCACTGGGCCACCACTGCTCTAGTCGGGGCCGTTAGCACTGGGCCACCACTGCTCTAGTCAGGCCCGTTACCACTGGGCCACCACTGCTCTAGTCAGGCCCGTTACCACTGGGCCACCACTGCTCTAGTCAGGCCCGTTACCACTGGGCCACCACTGCGCTAGTCGGGGCCGTTACCACTGGGCCACCACTGCACTAGTCGGGGCCGTTACCACTGGGCCACCACTGCTCTAGTCGGGCCCGTTACCACTGGGCCACCATTGCTCTAGTCGGGGCCGTTACCACTGGGCCACCACTGCGCTAGTCGGGGCCGTTACCACTGGTCCACCACTGCTCTAGTCGGGCCCGTTACCACTGGGCCACCACTGCGCTAGTCGGGGCCGTTACCACTGGGCCACCACTGCTCTAGTCGGGCCCGTTACCACTGGGCCACCATTGCTCTAGTCGGGGCCGTTACCACTGGGCCACCACTGCGCTAGTCGGGGCCGTTACCACTGGGCCACCACTGCGCTAGTCGGGGCCGTTACCACTGGGCCACCACTGCACTAGTCGGGGCCGTTACCACTGGGCCACCACTGCTCTAGTCGGGCCCGTTACCACTGGGCCACCATTGCTCTAGTCGGGGCCGTTACCACTGGGCCACCACTGCGCTAGTCGGGGCCGTTACCACTGGGCCACCACTGCTCTAGTCGGGCCCGTTACCACTGGGCCACCACTGCTCTAGTCGGGGCCGTTAGCACTGGGCCACCACTGCTCTAGTCGGGCCCGTTAGCACTGGGCCACCACTGCTCTAGTCAAGCCCGTTACCACTGGGCCACCACTGCTCTAGTCAGGCCCGTTACCACTGGGCCACCACTGCTCTAGTCGGGGCCGTTACCACTGGGCCACCACTGCTCTAGTCGGGCCCGTTACCACTGGGCCACCACTGCTCTAGTCGGGGCCGTTAGCACTGGGCCACCACTGCTCTAGTCGGGCCCGTTAGCACTGCGCCACCACTGCTCTAGTCGGGGCCGTTACCACGGGGCCACCACCTCTCTATGATGAAATATAACCACACTTTATTCAAAAGAATTGCAGTTTCAGATGTAAATTCGGGGAAATTATTTTGTTTGTCCTAACGAGGGTAATAAACAGACTGTCTTGTGATCCTTAGGCACTGGTATAGGTAGGCTTTACCAGAGTCCTACCAGAGATCCCGTGCACAATTTTATTACTTCTGGTCAGTGGGTGTCAGACAGACCCCTTCTTCTTCTCCTATGCATAAAGATTTCACCATAAAATGTCATCAGTGTTGTACGGATCATTATGGAAGCTTGTTGACAGACCCGTTTTTTCTACGGCGCGGTTTATACGCCGTGTGTAGGCACGGTCGTCAGTGTTGTACGGATCACTATGGAAGCTTGTTGACAGACCCGTTTTTTCTACGCCGCGGTTTATACGCCGTGTGTAGGCACGGTCGTCAGTGTTGTACGGATCATTATGGAAGCTTGTTGACAGACCCGTTTTTTCTACGGCGCGGTTTATACGCCCGTGTCGTAAAGAAACCGTGCCGTGTACAAAGGGCCTAACAGTCGGAGTCAGTAACACAACATAAACATAGCGGTTGAAACTCGCCACAAATCTGCTTGACCTTGCTAGGACTCGATCGAACCAGTCGTCTTGATTGGAACTAACTCAGATCATAAGTACTTGTCACTGTTTATTGATTGATACGTCGATGGTTTTTTGTGAGAACTTTCGACCTTGTTGCGAGGTGCTGATGATCCGAAAAAAACTACAAAGTGAAAAATAACTTTAATTTCGAAAGTCAGTGTCTTTAGTTTTTGTATTTTCGTTTTTTGGCCACCGACTTCCGAAATTAAAGTTCTTTATCACTTTGTAGTGTTTTTTTAGGTTTCTGTACCTCAAAAGGAAAAAGGAACACTTATGGGATCACTTTGTTGTCCGTCTGTCTGTATGTCAAGACCCTTTTCGTCAGGAACGCGTAAAGATATCAAGTTAAAATTTATATTAAATTTTCTCTTTCTTTCTTTCAGCTGTGAAAAAATTAAACTTGTAAGTCAACATGCATGCAGCATGTTTTCGCATATTTTGCGATTTCACAAAGGAATCAAAACCTATAGGGTACTTCCCGTTGACCTAGAATCATGAAATTTCGCAAGAAGCAGTCGAAAGTCCTGTTAGCTTTTAAATTATGTAAATATAATAACTCGCGTAGCAAATAAGTAAGTAGTCGGTCGTCAGAAAACAATAATTCTAAATACATATGTAAATAAAATTAGCTAAGTCGATAATTGAATTGTTAGGCGAATCAGTCATTAACCTTATGTTTTCATTAGGTATGGTATACAACAAAAACTGTAAAACCAAAATAAACGTGTGTTTTTACTTGTAGCCTCTTGTAACGTTGTGAATAAAAACAAATACCTACTGATTACAGACAATCACTGACTCCATTCCTTGATGAAATCAATTGATTTATATCGAATATAACCATAACTCAACACACTACAGTTTCTGCACGTATGTGTACCAACCTTGCTGTCACCTTGACGAAAGTTTGGAAATTATAACAGCGCCACCATGTAACAGTGTTTGGAACTAAACAACAATTGTTTTGACCAATGTATGGGAATGGTTTGCGAAGAAGCATTACGTAGATTGCATACTATTATTTCAAATATATTTCAATTCACATATTACCTATGTAACAAAAAGCCATCTTATTAAACTATATAGGTCGTGGGTTCGATTCCCTTCCAGGACAAACATTTGTGTGCATGAACATGTCTGTTTGTCCTGAGTCTGGGTGTAATTATCTATTCTATATAAGTATGTATTTACAACAAAAAATTAGTGTATGTAGTATATCAGTTATCTGGTTTCCATAGTACAAGCTCTGCTTAGTGTGTGAATAATGTCCCAGGATATTATTATAATTATTATATAAAATATCTCGGGACCCTGGGGTCTCGGATCTTTGGAAGGTGAACGAGGGCCGCAGCCAACTCACAGAGGCAATTTAGACAATTGTAAATGAGGAGGAGGCAACAATGGACGATTATCCCTATATGCACTATGCATGTGCACCCAAGAACAACCCCCGGTTGGTGCAGGACGTGGAAACAAAACATATTGGGATTTGGGTTGCTAAAGTGGATTGGGTAACTTGAACTATGGAAGAACTAAGTCCCCTGCCTGACCAATGTTATATAATTATACACGGATAAAACGGCAGGGGCTGACTTGCACACTCAATAATGGGCCCCCGGAAACGGCCGCTAGCACATAGTGACATAGCGACAAGCGGGCAACACTTCCTGAGGTCTTGAGGACTTCTCAGGAGTGGAGAGGTACTCCACGGCTAGTATGGTCAAGATCCCTACCAGTACCTTACTGGAATACTTTCTTCCTCCGAGCACGTTTGCTCTTGCGATTTCCACTCAAGCCGGCCAGTAAAGGCAAGAAAGAGGTGGGAGTTCTGTTCCTCGTCAGTGTTCACTCCAGCCGGCCAATAAAGGCAAGCCAGAGATGAGGACAAGATTCGTCCGTTTGGTCGCTACTGCCCAACAGCTCGCCACATGCTGCCCTGCGGGTTTATGTATCTCTCTTGGTCTGGCTCCCTATCTTAGACCTGTTTTGATTGCAAAGTAAACTCTACCGGCACAGACCCAGAGTTCGGGAGCGCGTAAGCCCCTACCACGACGTGAACGTCAACGTACGGCTAAATATCAAGCTATTCATTTTCTCACACATTTTCTCATTGTACGGAAATCCTATACAATGCAAGATCAGCTTATACTGGAAATGTATAGCTTGATATGTAGCAATGTGTACTCTTGTATTCAAGATCCCTTAACCTATAGTAACATTTTCGGTAGCAAATCCATTGCTGATTAGTCATCTGCCTAGGCTTTTACCAACTATGTTGGGGTGAGGTTCCAGTCTAACCGGATGCTGCTGAATACAATATTTTACATGGAGCGACTGCCTATCTGACCTCCACAACCCAGTTACTGGGTAATACGATACCCCTTGGTAAGACTGCGTGTCAGACTTTCGGGCTTCTGACGACCCGTAACGACTGTCAAAAATCCACGAATGATAGCCGGGACCAACGGCTTAACGTGCTTTTCCAGGCACGGAGGGATCTTGTTATGTAAAGATTGTTACCCATCCACGGACCAACCGCGGCAAGTGTAGCTTAACCTGATCGATCGACCCGTGAGGCTGTCATATTTAGCTACAAGCCCACTGATTAGTACAGTCAATAATTTAAGATTTTTCAATGGTCTACCTACAACATATGCATAGGTACTAAATACAAAATAATAGCTTTATAAAATGATCCTGAGAATCTATTTGTATTGCATTGTCTACCTATCCTTAATGATTTGACTGCAACTATGTACCTAGGTACACTTTTAGAGTACCTACACGACTGGACTTATCACATAGATGATCACATGTACCTAATTATCACCTGGGTGATAATTACATGTCTGAGTGCATATACGGTATGGAGCCGACAGATGTACAAAAAATAAAACTACGAGTAATACTTGTCCACAGAAGTATATCAAAATTAAATATTACATTAAAAAACGTTACGTTAAAAAAGTTATTTTTTAAACAAAATAAATTTAGTAAAAATAATCACTTTGTTTAGACAACCGAGCTGTGGCCACCTGCGGTGCACAATGGTGCCCTATCCATTGTTCGCTAAACATGGTAATTTTATTGCACACATGCTCAAGAAAGTGATCCAATTCCACAGTGTTCAAATTGGCTTAGGCGCCGTCCTATTGTCATCGCTCGATTTCGTCGTGCGACGAAACCGCTCGCGCGATAAGAAATTGTGTGCCCTGTTTTGGAGCGATGCGATCACACTCGAAATGGCTCTTATCAGAGATGCACAGTTTTTGCATGATCGCGCGATCTTCAATAGGACATTCAGTAGATATCAGTATGTTAGAACGCACGGTCGCACGATCATTTTCGTCGGACACACGCATTATCGTACGAGCGATGGCAATAAGACGGCGCCTTAAAATTAAAACTATTTTTACGTTCATTCTTTGTCTATCGTCAGCGAAGGCGATAACAAGTTTGTGGTTTAATTTATTGCATATATGTGGGTTCCTTACCGTATTTACACACTCCTATGAGAATTAGTACCCAATAGTCAATTTATGATCAATAATTCTGGTTTTTAAATTCAATATTTCTTATCACGATCATCTGTCCAGGCCGTTAAGGGGACTACAGGATCTAAAGCGCGGTCACTGTCGGACTGAATAGAAAAGAAAGAGAAGCGCGATGACACAACGCTGGTAATTTATTGCAAAATATGAAGCCACTATCTATTTACAAAAAATCTATTGATTAGACTAAAAACTTAAAACATTATCTATTACTCTAATATGTTGTTTGTAGAATAAAATCTGCCTAATCTTTTCCCAACTATGTTGGGGTCGGCTTCCAGTCTAACCGGATGCAGCAGAATACCAGTATTTTACATGCTTATCTGACCTCCACAACCCAGTTTACTGGGTAATACGATACCCCTTCGTAAGACTGGTTGTCAGACTTTCGGGCTTCTGACGACCCGTAACGATTGTTAAAGACCCTCGAATGACAGCCGCGACCAACTGCTCAACGTGCTTTTCCGAGGCACGGAGGAGTCTCGGTATGAAAATATGGTCATCTATCCACAGACCAACCCCGGCAAGCGTAGCTTAACCCGTGCGGCTGTTATTACTTAGCCACGAGTTGCTTGTAGAATAATCTGACCAAAAAACCAGAATGATTGCATGTATAGAAAATAAATCTGCGGTTCCCTACATTTCGATGAGTTATGCGAACATATACATCTGATTTCTTTTTCACGGTTTCATGTTTGGTCCCGTAGTAAAAGTTGTTCATAATGATACAACACTATCATGGCAGCTCCAAGGCCAACAAAAAAGCAGCGTGTATTTTTATATATATTAGTAATCACGTTCTCGAAAACGGCTCTAACGATTTCGATGAAAGTTGCAATATCGGGGTTTACGGGACCGAAAAATCGATATGAGACCTACCTGGTCTCATATCTGGGAAAATTCGTTTTCTCTATTTTCACCAAGCAGCAGAGAACAGAACTCGGTCGACTTGTAGTAATAAAAATAATCTAAAATAAGCCCGGAGTCGGGATAAGTGCCCCGTTGATGGCAATAGGGTCACCCCCATTTCTATTACATGGAACTTAAACATAACTGGCGAAATGTACACCTCTACCAGCTCTTCGGTTAGTACAGGCGTGCGTGATGTTTTATGTTTAATAATGGAAAATAAATAATTAGATCAGCCATACTTAAAGTGTGCTCCGCGGAACCCTAGGGCTCCGCAAAGTCTCTGTGGGGGCTCCAGCAGTGGACGTCATAGCTTTGTGGTATTTTAGCTGCTTCAGAATCATTCTAATCTATTACGAATAGTTTCTATTTTTTATTGTTAAAACTGTTTTATTTTCGCCATAATATTTTATTAAATCCAACGGTGCCAGCCCTAGTGGAAAAAAGTGAACTCGGAGTTTATGTGAGTCAGACATGGACGACAAAACTGAACAAATCAACTTTGACCCACTGGTAGGACAAATCAATGGTGGGGCAAAGTGGAATAATCCATAAAACGCAGTCTTTTATTATTTGAGGGCTCCGTCTATTATTTCGTTTTTCAAAGAGGTTCCGACGCTAAAAAAGTTTGAGAACCGCTGAATTAGATCATTTTGCTCATTTGGTATGAGCAAAATGATCTAATCCAGCGGCTCTTAAACTTTTTTAGCGTCGTAAGCATTGATTTAACAAAATAATCTGTATAGGTAAATAATGAAAACTGTAATGAACTGTAAAAACAAAATTGGTTACATTATCTGTGGTGAACCGCATTATGTTATTATTGCCTCTATTTGTAACAAATACAGACGAATTCACTTTAAAAAATAATATCTTCACCTCATAAAATGCTCGTGTATGATAAATAATATTAAAAATAAGTGACGACAGCCGTGTCGTGAATCCTGATGATGTTTCTTAATAAGACATTCAGATGGTTTGCCTAGATAAATTTTAGTTGAGAGGCATTGTAGGATTGTTATCTTGTTGTTTTATATTATATAATACTTTATTATATAATCAATTGTGTTGTGTTGTTGTTGTTAATGTTACTTTTTAGGGTGTCGTACGTGAAGGATGCCAAACGGAACCCTAATACTAAGTCTCCGCTGTCCGTCCTTCTGACCGTCCGTCCATCCGTCTGTCTGTCTGTCAGGCTGGCTGCACCTATCTCATGAACACATTGAAACAGTTGAAATTTTCACTGATTGTGTAATTCTAGTTCCGATATAGCAACAGATAATAAAAATAAAATAAAGTAAAAATTAAAGGGCAAAAATATTACTTCAAAATCAGTTCAGTTTCTATTCACCGATTCCGAAGTTTCGAAGTTGAACATATCTAACTTTATAGGGTGGCTGGTAATTAGTGACCGATATTTAAACACATGATTGTGCTCAAGATAACAAACAACTTTTCTATGGGACCAAACCTGAATTCGCGAATAAAAAATCAGCTGCTCCCTACATTTTGACGAAGATGATTTTTTTTTTCGCGAATTCAGGTTTAGTCCCATAGTAAAAGTTGTTAGTTATCATGAGTACAATCATGTCTTTAAGTATCGGTCACATATTACCAGTCACCCTATATATATGTAGTTTGTTCTAGGCATTCATTGTCTCCTCCATGTGTAGTCTCCGATATTGAGGACTTGTTATTTTTGCTATAACTACCTATAGCGACTGAACTGAAATCCATTAAAATCGGTTAATCAATGCCCGGCGCGACGGGCCAATCATTGGAAACGACTTACACGTCAATCAAATAAAAAAGGCTTATCTTTCTGCGTTAATTGAAATAATTGACTGAAACTGTTCAGTTACTGCATGGCTGAAGTGTGAATGATATAGTTGGAACAGAAGGGAGTTGTGAAATGCTGGCAAATACAGATGCATGGAAGAAGAAGACGAGCTGCCTTATCCCAAATAGATTGGATAAGGGCACGAGGATTATGATGATAGATATATATGCAGTTATCAACTGCATATACAATGTATCCGTAAAGAATGGATAACCTTAAAATAGCATAAGTCTTAAGAGGATTGTGAAGCGCCGATACGCGGCCCGATTTTTAGAGGCAATTGCCTACATTTCATACAATTATTTACATAAATATTGTTTCGGGCGATAACGTTTGTACTCCCGTAAACCTTTACGAAATGAGACAATTTTAATCTCATTACATTCAGTACACTTTAATCTAGGTCTGTACGTTTTTTGTTTTTAGTATTTCTATTTAATTTAATTTTTAAAAATAAAAATGCTCGAGGATTTTTTTATGTCAAAAATATAGATATTTAGATGCTAATAACTTATATTCTATACAATATTTCTTTATAATAAAAACGTGCGGACCCAGTTTTTCATTATAACAACAACATTTCCAAAAATTATGAAAATTAGACTATGTTTACGGGGAGAAAAACGTTATCTCTTTTTGTATGAAAATTTACAGCTTCACAATCCTCTTAATTACGCTGACATGTTTATTATTGTTCGGTGATTGACCCGAACATGCTCCCGAGGGAGAAAAAGATGAGGTTAGTAAGTAGGTATAGTTAAATGGGTAATGAAATTAATATTAACAAGATGAAAACAATGTTCCAATAATGCTAAAATAGTTATGTAGGGTTAGTTATGTTAAAAGATGAGATGAAAGTAAAATTACAATGTAAACTGAATCACTACAGTGTATCTACCTTTTTTTGTAAGCACTCACTAGATAGAGCTAGTCGCTTAGTGTCACTTTTCACTGATTTAGGTACCCTTTTTTCCTAATTTCACTACCTAAGATACGATTTATTCATTCATTTGTGGTCGTGGTGAAGAAGAAAGTAAAAAAGTTACAATTTTTTTCTGGGATATATATATCATATTATTTTGTATCTATTTTTAGAACGGCCATAAGGTCTAGTACATGTTATTTCAAGATTATCCATTATTTACCGGACATCCTGTATATGAAAACCAACTGCAGAAGTAAATTGTGAGATGACGATAAATATAGATGCATGGAACATAAAGATGAGCTGCACTGATCTGAGGTAAATTGGAATAAGGTCACAAAGATGATGATGATGATGATAACTACATATATCTCATCATCATCATGATCATTCCAGTCGAAAGACGTCCATAATGGACGTAGGTATCCCCCAAGCATCGCCACTTCGACCGGTTCTGTGGTTCTCGCATCCAGCGGATTCCTGCAGCCACCGATGATTCGCCTTCCGGTACGCGGTCGCCATTCCGGAACCTTGCGGCCCTATAGGCCATCTGTTCTGCGAGCAATGTGCCCAGCCCACTGCCACTTAAGTTTAGCAATTCTTAGGTATATGTCGGTTTACCTTAGTTCTCCTACGGAGCTCAGCATATATCTATGAAGGATTATTTCGATCTGTCACCCTGTTAGCAACCAGGGAATAGTTCGAACTTTATTTACTCCTATCTGGGACAGATAGGAGTAAATAAAGTTGCTAACAATGGGACAGATCAAGCTTTTTTCCGATCTGTCTCCCTAAGGGGACAAAACAGGGTGACAGATAGGAATAATCCTCTATGAAAGTCAAATGCAAGCAGTTGAAATGAGTAGGTACATATTATATTCTTTTTCGAGATCTACGACAAGAGTCTTTTGTGTATCGGGAGTGAACACAGGCCTTAATACCTTTCAGAAACACTATACGAATAATAATTAAGTACAAATCAAAATGGGAAAAGAGATGGAAAGATCTCTATCGATGACTATCAAATCAGTTGTAGGCCGGGCTTAAGTAGCTTTCAAAGATAATAAAGAATTACATAAATGCAAATCTACGAACTAACAATACGATACATTACGTCAGACAGCCCGTAACATTGTGCTCGTTAAATTTTATTAGATGTTTATCAATGTCCGCTGTTCCCTATTGTGCTTTCGGATATGGAATGTAATTTATTCCTTATTCGATCGTTAATGAGTATTTGTTTAGCTGGTTAGGATTAAAGAATAAAAAATTGTTACAACGTTTCTGGAAAGCCTATTCAATTTCATGTGTTGTCGTATCCATTTGATTTCTTAGCTGTGGATATTTTGGTCAAACAACGAGGATTATTACTTCGTCATTTTTCAAAAACCAATTGATTTACTTATCATAGATTTGAAGAGCCATTCAGAACAGGCTAAGTAGGTAGGTACACTATTTTTTCTCACAAAGCAACGCACGCTTTACTTGTGGTAACCAAGTATACAAACACGCGGTGAACGTGTGCGTGAAGACGAGTAGCGTCAGCGCATAACTCACACACGCACACAAAGACAACCTTCCGACTTCGTCTGCGTCTCGGACGGAACCGAGAGCTCCTGCGTTTACACACACATTCACAGCGAGTTTGTACATTTGGTAACCACAAGTAAAACGCGCGTCACTTCGTGGGATAAAAAACTAATAAAAAAAAGGACTTCAAATACAAATTAACTCAAAAATATGAAATAACTTTAATTTCGGAAGTCGGTGTCTTGGGATCTGTATTTTAGGTTTTTGCCACCGACTTCCGAAATTAAAGTTATTTCATAGAGTTAATTTCTTTTTTAAAGTCCATTTATTTATTTTTTGTTACTTTTTTATTTCGTAATTTTTATTTTTAAGTAAAACCTCTTATAATTGTTTTGTAATAACTAGTTAATAGTTTTGTTATAAATATTGCACTAGAATTCGACCAAGGTTTTGAGATGTTTTCCCTTTGACACCACATCCGTAGCTCGTATCAATAAGCCGGGCCGTCACACTTACACGTCGTATTAGTCCATATCTTGATGAAAAGTACTGAACCGATTTTGATGAAACTTGCACTGTTCCCTAAGTTAAAGTAAGACAATAAAAGTAATATCGCAATCCGATTAATAGTTTTGGAGAAATGCGTGGACAAACATACATACATACAAACGTACATACACCTATAAAAAATGTATATTTGTTTGGAAGCTCTAATAAATTTATCATGGGTGAATAAATTGCAGTTCCAATAATATTACATGCATATGTATCGAATTGATAATCTCCTTTTTAACGACTTCATTTTGAAGTCGCTTCTAAATACTGTACATATTATATGCCACACTGCCATCCAAGTGCTGGTGAAAATAAATAGGCTAAGAGAAAGGTGGGGTCCTCATTCTGTGTTGCTTCACCTAGCCTTTATCTCACCAATTGAGTCCCACTTTCTCATGATCCATTGTCAAAAAGCCCTACCCTAATCCTTCCACAGATTCGTTGTTAGAGACAGTATCGTTAGTCTGATTTGATTCAATCTCAATAATAATCGTGCATGCAATTTTAGAAGTAGTTCAACCAGGTGCATGAACACGACATTGCAAGCTACACTCATTATTATTTAAATTAGCAGTAATATTTATTACTTTAGCGAATGACATAGTTAGCTTATAGGTACTTACAGGTTAGCTGGTAAAGTAATGGCTGTTTGGAATTCTCAATGCACCTGTTGGCTTAATTATGGAGGAGGGATAGCTTTAGCACGCTTTGCCTATTGTGTTGTAGAGTCAGCTTGAACAGATGCGTTGCTGGAGAATTTGTTGCGCCACTTCTTCTTCCCAGCTAGAACACTAGGAAGTGGCGAAGGATGGGCGTTTTAGGGACTGTTTTATGTCGTTCAAAAAGTGCTGATTCTCAGCCTAATTTCAATGAGTGATTTTTAAAAGAAATTTTTTTATTTTTTATTTGTGATGGGTTTGCTCTTGACTTTAGTCTACGTCAGAGGTGACAGAGACAAAGTCTACGATGGAGTGAGCTTACCCAGAAGAAGCCTGTTCACTCTCACTTTGAAGAGATTCGGGGATTTCTTTCATATTCACAAAATAGTTGGGCAAACGTCTCTAAAACTATTCCAATATTCAAGTTGATAGCATTAGTAGTTCTTCAGATATCCAGCTGTGACAGACAAACTGAGTCGCACCATAAGGGTTCCTTTTTACCATTTTGGTACGGAACCCTAAAAATGACTTCAACTTCGGAAGTCGGTGTCTTTGAATCTGTATTTCAGATTTCTGCCACTGACTTCCCAAATTAAAATTTTCACTTTGTAGTGTTTTTTTTTTTGAAGTCGGTTGTTTTTTTTTAAATTTTGTTTTTCACTTTTTAATTATAGTACCTACCCCACACCAAATCGTATACCACTACTTGCTATGTAAACAACAGTGACAGGAAGTATTATAACATCATCAAGATACACAAACCCAAGCAAATTTTATAAAATTTATAAGGCATCACCGCGCAAGCTATGTAGCTTGCGCTTTAGCTTCTTTTTCATTTGTTTTTTTATGTAAGATGGGTTTGCTCTTGAATCTAGTCTAGGTCGGGGTCTTGGTAGAGGTAGTCGTCCCCCATATGAAAGAATTTTCAATATCGGCCCAACATAGACGAAAATAGCGATGCACATACATTAAAAAAAAAAAAACATACAGACAAATATAACCTCAGCCTTTTTTTGGAATTCGGTTAAAGAGAAAGGGGCAATTACCATAATCAATTCACTATGCTTAACAGTTTGATGGGTGGCAGCAATTTGTTGTTATGACCAGATAATCCAAAGAAGGCACCATAACTGAGATTATGGTGCGCCCTTCTGTGTGTCTAGGTAGCAATTAATACGATGTACTTAATTGAACAGCTCTACTTAGTATTTTATTTGATGACTTGCTAATTAGTAACAATATTATCATACTCATAATGTATTCTACGAACAATTAATGATTGCACGGACTTAAGAGGGCCCTTCCCGGCCCGACTATCGTCAACGCGAGCATGGTCGAAAAGCTTGTCGTTTCATCCAGCGCAACGCCTGTTCAAAGTCAAAGTCAAAAGTCAAAGTCATTTATTTGCTTTAAATGTGGTAGGATGGTGGTATGAATAAAATATTCTTGTGCGATGACACATTTCGCCATATTTTCGCATGCAAATATTAACTAAGGTAAGGTGCTTATTTATACAAGCAATTATATATACCAACAGTTAAAAACATTAAATTATTTAAAGTAAATGAAACTAATACAAACAGCTAATAAAAGAAGTATACATTTGGTAAAACATAAAAAAATAACAGAACAAAATATCTACAGTCACAGATTTCAATAATATTCAATCGTTGACTAACAAGCAAGTGAGAACGCGATAACATTGAACGAAAACTAGTGTGGGGAAATTTTATGAAACTTGTTCCAGGAAATATGTGTTTTTAGTAAGCCTTACTAGTTTGTGAAGTAAATGTTTGTCATTTAGAATCTCCATTACATGTGCAAGGTTTCTATCGAATATGTTTTCTTTACTTTTACAATTTATGAGTACATTATGAACGGCCAAAGTTCAGGAAAAATTGTGCAAAAAAGCAGATTTTTGGAGGCTTTTACTGAATTTGCTTCTCCAAAATTAATTTTTTCGCGTTGATAGAAACCTAGATACACTACACAAAATACCTATTAGTTCAAAATTTTCTTAGAAAGATATGTTAAAAAGCTATAATCACGTACGAGCGTTTGTATGAAAAGTATGACTGGTTGGCCCCTCTTAATAGATGTAATCCAATGCATTGACTACTTTATTAACTAGAAACAGTAGAATGCACGCTTTCAAATTCATCACTGTTAATAAATTAATTGCATATTACTGTGTGTGAAGCTTTTATATCGTGCACTCAGTGGCTTCAGTAATAATGGTAGGCCGTTTTACACACATGTGATGCAATATATCATTTTAATTATGTTCTTTTGCTCTCAAAACGGTGAAGTTAAAACATCGTGACGAAACCGGCATGTCAGAGAACCAAAAATTCGAAGACCTAGGTGACACTACCCACCCGCCCACTCTCTCACAGAGAGGAGGCCTGTGTCTCCGCAGTGGGAACATTATTGGCTGATTATGCTAATATGTTTTGTCTCTAGCGCTACGAAGAACGTTCCTCAGTAATCATTCAGACGCATGAGTACCATCAAGGGCGTCTGAATAATCTAAGAACTAATAGGACTTAAAATGATAATGTTAAGAGGATCGGCAGCAGCGCTCTGTTGTCTGCTAATAAGTAGGCACATAAATACTGCTGTCAGTGCCGGTTTTAGCATTACAGATGCCCTGGGCGAGATTTCTGCGGCACCCCTCTCCACTTTTGGAGAGTAAAGAGGGGAGAAAAATTTTTGCACTCCGCCTCGGAAGGATAGTTTTTTTTTTGTCTATTCATACAGAAATATAAGATACTTTGTCGACGAATGCAGAAAACCGAGAATGCAGGATGCAAGAGCGCAGCGAGCTCGAAAATGTTGGCACTCCGTTTCGGTAGGGTACAAGGGCGCCTCATCACGGCGCCCCTTCAATCCTGGCGCCCTGTGCGGTCGCCCAACCGCGCCCTACCCTAACGCCGCACTGCTGCTGTCAACTCCGTTATGTATGGGTGTATTCATGTAGAAAGTAGGTAATCAGCGCCGATATAGCGCCAGCACTTCTCGGCGACGACAAGCGATGGTTGTCAACACTGGTCGGCTCAGGCACTTTTCATACTTTTTGGCAAATCAGTGCTTGTCGGCGCCGATTAATCAGATAGGAACTTGCCTACGCTTACCGGCTCGCACTAATTTGGCAAAAAGTATTAAACTGTAGCCGACCAGCGTTCTACATAAATAGACCCGTGCACTTTACTGACTCCTTTTATCACGACGTCAATTACTATTCTCGTATGTACAGTTTGTAACGATACAAAAGAGAAAGAATTACTTTCTTCTCAGTAATGACAAACTTGATCTGTCCAATATGTGCCTACCTACAATGAGAAATGCTAATTACAAAATGATTAAAGGAACACTGATTACCGAATGATGTAAGTATAAACATGTTGATTAATAGTTTGTTGATACAGGTGTTAACACGGCACCATGCGCTGATTTCTACTACGAGTAGGTACATAGGGTGACTGGTAATTAGTGACCGATACTTAAACACATGTTTGTACTCATGATAACAAACAACTTTTACTATGGGACCAAACCTGAAAACGCAAGAAAAAAATCGAATGTTCCCTACATTTTGACGAGATATGCGAACATAAATGTAGGGAACAGCTGATTTTTTTAGTATGTAGTGTACAAACACCAAACCTGAAATCGCAAAAATTAATCAGCTCTTCCCTACATTTGTGTTCGCATAACTCGACAAAATGTAGGGAGCAGCTGATTTTTTTTTTCAGGTTTGCTCCCATAGTAAAAGTTGTTTGTTATCATGAGTAAAATAGTGTGTTTAAGTATCGGTCACTAATTACCAGAGATCGGAATAGATTAAATAAAATTGTGAATCCGGGATTTAGAATAATAATAGATAATAATATCCTGGGACGTTTCACACACGGTCATCTGATACCAAACTAAGCAGAGCTTGTACTAGGGAAAACGGATAACTGATATACTATATACACAACTTTTTTTTGTAAATACGTACTTATATAGATAATTACACAAACAGACATGTTCATGCACATAAATGTTTGTCCTGGATGGGAATCGAACCCACGACCTGCGACATGATAGGCGGTAACCAACCACGCCAGCTGGCCTGTCAAAAAATAGAAAATGAAATAGAAATGGGGGGGGGGGGGGAATGGGAGTCTCTTACTTAGCTTCACACATGCTAAGTCAGAGAATTACACTCACGGGTTTCCTCACGATGTTTTCCTTCACCGATTTTTTTTGCGAATTATTTATTATTTTATTATAAATACTTACCTAATTAATTTGTTACGAATGTATTCAAAGTACAATAAATAATTCACAATTTCTTAAATGCCGGGATTTAATCGTCATGTTTATCATTCCGGGATTATATAGGAGGTGCTATCCACTGTTACTTTTTTCCTCGAAGTTTAGGTGTTTACTCTACCTATTCCAATCTCTGCTAATTACCAGTCTCCCTATATATATTATTGTTTCGATACCTAACACATTCTAGTAAGGAGATTAAGCTATCTCGCGATATTGTTATAGTTTTTATTATTTAGGAATGCTTAATGTTTGACTACATGAGGTATGAGAAAAGAGTAACAAAACGATGGCCTCCATGTGAGGAAAAGGTTATATGTTTGATAGATAGATAGATAATATTTATTTGCTTAAACATGTGTCATACATACAAGAAAGCTTGCAAGATGGTAACAACATTATTAGGTACAGACATGTTTGCCACTTGATGTGACGTGCAAATGTCACAAAATATTAATTATTAAAACATTTTCTTAAAATAACAATGAGATAATTAACGAATAATAACAATAATGTAATAAATATAAAAATGTACAAAAATAATTAAACATTGAAAATTAACAAACACAAAATAAATTAAGTAATTAATTAATAATCATTTCGAATAATCTAATACAATACGACCTCATTCCACCAGCCCCCTTCTACCACCGGACATCTAGACGCACTGCCAGTTACCATCCCTACCTGGTTGCTATTCCACCAATTCGCACTAAGCGCTTCCAAATGTCTTTTATAATGCGCACAGCAAAAGAGTGGAACTCACTACCTGCGTCTGTGTTTCCGAACGTATACAACCCTAATCTCTTCAAAGTGAGAGTGAACAGGCTTCTTCTGGGTAAGCTCACTCCATCGTCGACTTTGTCTCTGTCACCTCTGACCTAGACTAGAGTCAAGAGCAAACCCATCACAAAAAAAAAAAAAAAAATACAAATCTTTCCTCTAGGAACTCGTTAAGGTTATAGTATGCTTTATTTACTAAATATGTCTGTGTGTAAGCTTAGGCCTCATCATCTGCCTACCTTTTCTTTCCTTGACACGGAGCGATCTTGGTATGTAAAGATGGTCACCACGACGTGCGGCTGTTACTACTTAGCCACAGGCCCCTCTTGATGAAGCATAACCATTGTCCCCTCAAAATTGTATCCCTAATTCTGCCTACGCTTATCGGCGCTTATTCTGCCTGGAGTCTGGATTTGTGCCCGGTTGATGGCAATAGGCTCGTCCCCTGTTACATGGGACTCGGACAGAACTAGCAAGCCGCGGGTGTAGTGTATAGGTAGGCTACACGTCTGCCTAATCCTCCAGGGAATACAGACGCGATGAGTTTAATGCCAAAATCCTCATTAAGCCCCCGCTAAGAAAAAAGGAGCTTGTGGCTAAGTAATAACAGCCGCACGGGTCTCTCGATCAGGTTAAGCTACGCTTGCCGGGGTTGGTAGGTGGATGGGTGACCATGTTTTAATACCGAGACTCCTCCGTACCTCGGAAATCACGTTAAGCTGTTGGTCGCGGCTGTCATTCATTGATCTTTGACAGTCGTTACGGGTCGTCGGAAGCCAGAAAGTCTGACAACCAGTCTTACAAAGGGGTATCGTATTACCCAGTAACTGGGTTGTGGTGGTCAGATAGGCAGTCGCTACATGTAAAATACTCGTATTCAGCTGCATCTGGTTAGACTGGAAGCCGACCCCAACATAGTTATGAAAAGGCTAGGCAGATCGGCTCTTCAAAAATTCTAAATAGATTTATTATAACTATCAAAGCGGTTACCTGTGATAAACTCAGCCAGCACCCTAATTGCCTAACACACTATCAATAGGAATCGGTTTCATTTTGACAGTTCAATAAGATTCATTGAGTTATTTACGTTGTTGAGAAGACAAATTTTTCGAACATATGAAGAAATGGATTAGCAATTTGCTTCAAAATGATTCAGATCCCTATCGTTAGTGTGTTTTTGCATTACGCAATTAGAGCGTAGTTTAAAAGACATTACGCGAGCCCTTATAGCAAATTGATCTAGAATCTACTGCATGCGAATTAAAAAAAATAATCTTTAATTCGGATAAGCAACATCCAGATAACTTAAAACTATGTTAGTAAACTTATTACCTATTGGAAAGCAAGGCTGTTCTTCGAAATACATCTTCGAACAACGTCACCTAATAAGGGAGACTCGCACCTCCCCGCTATGGTCTTCAGGATGCAGTTGGAGCTCTCCCGCACTCTGCAGAGCAAAGAGGCAGGTTTCTGTCTGACGATGGCGTGGAAGCCATCGACGTGTGCTTGTGCAAACATACCTGATGCACTGCAGAAACGGGGCAGCCCCATCACCATCCTAAACCCGTTATTATCAGCCACACGGGTACGATCTGGCTGTGTAATATAATTGCTGATATTATTATGTTGTCAGCATGCAATTATAATGAGACAAGTAGATTGAGTGATTATATAACAATAAAACAAACGTAAATGTTTTATAATATATCAATATAAATGGATCAACGTGATTTGTATAATACCAGTTCTGTATATATAATCTATATCATTTTCTTTAGTCTAATAAGCAATACAATTTGCTTTAATGAACGTCAATCACTAGCGGATTTGAATGCGTAATACTTACTTATAAATGAAGGTTCGCAACCTTGTGGTGGCGCATGTTTCTATAGGTATCGGTTTCTCATGTTTTTCATGTTTCAAGTGGATTGTCAATATACAGGCCCTGTCAGGGTGTCTGACAAAGGGGGCACCGTTATGTTGGCAACACCCATTATCATACACCCTGTATTTGCCAATCTATTCGCACACATACATTCTTGGGTATCCAATTACATACATACTTTACGTCAGGTGCTGCGACCTTATCACCAGAGGTTGGAATAGGTGGAGCATAAATACATGATGTTTGTGGAAGGAAGTAACAAGAGTGGATAAAATCCCGGAATCATAAACATGACGATTAAATCATATTAATAAATATTAATAATATATATTCATATGATTTAATCGTCATCAAAACCTTAATTATACAACAAATTTGAGATTGAAGCCTCCGCTCTATCATACACAAAAAGTGCCTATTAAACTATACTAACACGAGTCATACGAGTCATAATCAAAAACAAGGTGATTAAATATTTTTAATTATTTATTTTTATATGCTCTACCTATTCCGACCTCTGCTTATCACATACTTCAAGATCTCTTATTCCCATCGCAGGCATAACTTGGATGATACTGGCACAGAAACGTGGAGATCGGCATATAAGTGTACGGCCTGAGTGCACGCTTGACTCGAGCGTCCAGCGGGGCGGGGCGTGCGACGTTCGTGTTAAACGCGTGCAAACACTCGCGAGTATCCTGAGTGACGGCCGAGCGGCGCTCGGTGAACTTGCAAGCAACGCTGAACGCTTTTTCATTCGGGGCGTACACTAAGAAACGATAGGCCTGTGCCCAGCAGCGGGTGAAGTCGGGCTGTGGATGATAATGATCATAACGATGATAGAACTCTTTGGTCTATTTAAATGTATATATATGTGTATACATAATATGCGCGATCTTCTACGCACCCGGGCGATACATGGCCTACCTTCAGACACGTCTGATCTAAACAAAATTCGAACCGTATGTGGCTGTTACGGCCTCAAGATATACAAGGTTTAACTTAAATAACGCACTACCTCTTAAGGGGGCATTGTACTCATCACTATGAACAACTTTTACTATGGGACAAAACCTGAAATCGCGAAATAAATCAATTGTTCAGTACATTTTGACGAATTATGCGAACATAAATGTTTGGTCCCATAGTAAAAGTAGTTCATAATGATGAGTACAATAACTCCTTTAGAGGTTGTGCGTTATTTAAGTTACACCTTGTATAGAAGCAAATCGTTGAAATAAAGCAGTCAAAACCATATCCTTCTCTACATTGCTTTTACAGCTTTACCTCTGATTCTGCATCTCTGTCAAAATCACAGTGATCTTTATTCAAGTTGCAATAAGGTTACTGTTGCATTGCCTCTTGGGTTATCGTCAGATGTAAAATAGTTGTGAAAGGACTATAGGGCGACCCTTCCACGTCTCCTCTTGCCCTTCAATTATTCTAAAACACTCTCTCCTTTGTTGCAGTAACAATCCCAGCCCTAAATTTCGGCATGCTGATGGGGTGGCAGTCCCCAATGACGCCAATCCTGCAGTCGCCCGACGGGCCGGCGCCAGAGCCAATCAGCGACGAGACCATATCGTGGATGGCAGCTATTACCTTCATGCCCCCCATATTCTGCGGGTTCATGGTTGGCGACCTCGCTGATCGGTGGGGCAGGAAGCTTACTACTCTTTTGACGGCGTTGATGCTTGTGGTAAGTACATGTTTTTTTCCAAAACCGTGACTATGGAGTATTTTGCTCGTTCTTCTCCATTTGTCAGCTATACTTGGTACGGGTAGCTAGCTTGTAGTTATGAAACCCGCATTTCGATCACGATGTACGGTCAGCAACAGAAGTGGATGAACACTGCTACTTTTACACATCATAAAAATAAATTGACACAAAACGATTCTATAATCTGCTTTTTAGCATTTCATGTAATGGCTAAGAGCAATTTTTTTAATTTTGTCATTAAAGCATTTTGCTCAAAATTTAATTTAATTTAATAAACTTTTGTTGCTGACTGTTCAGACGCCAGCACATCAAGCTATGTACTACAATCTGTCAAATTTCCTTAATAGATTTTCAACTTTATCGCTAAAGCATTGGTTTCAAGGTTCATTGGGTTTGACAGTTTCGGGTAGCTTGATGTGCTGGCGTCTGTACCTACTATATTCTAGGCTTTTCAATTTCTTATGTAGGTACTGGCTAAGTTAGTCTTGCACACAAAATGACTTGCTTGACGCTATCGTCAAACAAGTCATTTTGTGTCCAAGAGAGGTAATCGTGAGAAAACATTTACTTAAACCTTTAAGGTTACGCTAGTCGGTGATTTTTCCATACAAACTTAGTATGGTGATTACTCGTCTGTTTGACGGAGTGCTTTCGAAACTAAAAATTATTATAAATTATTATTATCAATTATTCTCGTCGGTATCTAGTCCTGTATGGAAGCAGAATCGGAGAAAATATATAGGTTTGGAAGTTATTAGCGTCGAAAGTTCCATATTTCAATATTAATTTTAACGCATCTTTGTACGTAAATAAATAGCTCCCAAAATTGTTGCCGTACAGGCGTAGATAATATTATATTCAAGAATTCAAATAACTCTATTATGAATAAATACATCCAGTAGTTCTTCATAATATCTATACGCCCAAAAGTCTGTTCATGAAATTTTACGCGCTCGTTTTCGTTATAAATCATCGTCTATTTCACAAAATAAATAACAACTATATAAATAAAACTAAATAATTAGATAAATAAACCATATTTAATATTTATTAGCCACGCCACCAACGAGTTGGAGCCGCCGACTAGTGCAACCTTAAATGTTCTAGGTTTGAAACGTAGCTTACATATCGTTGATTTTCAAAATTCCCAAAAGATTCGTCATTGCCCCACAAAACACATCGAACCCACAAAGTAATTTAGTAAACCGCTACCAAGGCGGTTGTAACCACTCGTCGCAGATAATAAATACTAGTACATAGTTATTTGCGGTTGATTTTGTTTACTAGCAGCAGCTGAATCAATTGTCGCTTATTGGAACCGATCTGTTGTTTAGGGTTAGCTCACTTCGATCATCTATGATAAGCAATCAATTAATATTGATCTGGAGTAAGTATTATGCAATAATTGTACGCTACCAAGCAAATAGTTTACTTAGGGACAGTTTTTTGATCCGTAATTAACTCAACCAATGGTTAAACATAGTAACTAATGGTTGAATTTTGGCTAAATGTGAAAGGCTATACATGAATGAATTTACATGAATGTATTCATGTTAACTCATTCATGTTAAAAAATCGTAACTAATGGCATTTTGGCAAACACATTCCAGAATTCAACCATTAGTTACTATGTTTAACCACTGGTTGAGTTAACTACGGATCAAAAAACCGGCCCTTAGGGTTTTCAATCGTCGGATAATTTTTATTTATGGAATAAATATGGCGATTTTGTATAGAAAATACTTATGTCAAACTGTCACATTTATTCTTCGGATAAAAGTTATCTGACTATTGAAAAACCCAGCCCTTAGGGACGCATAAATAATGCTAATAAATATCTCGGATTGGTAAGATTACATTAAGGCAGACAGGCACGACGAGACAGTGCGACGCGATTCTGGTGGAACAATTTCCATGAAGTTTTGAAATGGTTCTGCAGGAGTCTTTATGCTTTGACAGCCACAACCAGTTTTGCTGTTTGTTTACACACTAACAGGATGTGTGCCGTGTGGATTTGGTTCTTATAAACATTCCAAATCAAGCGACCAACATGATAAAATCATCAAAAAATCTTCAGAATCATCTAGCGACCTCCGGCAACATTTTTTTTTTATAAAGTGTTTAGTGTTAAGACCCTTCCTTATTGTCCTTTTGCAATACTTTCGACAACATCACTAACGTACCCTTATTCCACAGATAAGCTGGACCATCACCCTGTTCTCTCTCCGTCCATGGGCGCTGATCGCTTCCCGCGCGGTCGCGGGGCTTGCCTGCGCAGGCTGCTATGTCGTCATACCGCTATATTTGAAGGAGGTAAGTAGTACGCATTAGCTTGAGACTTTGTTTGAGAAGACATCGTTAAGACTTTGTATACGTTGATAGGTAAAATTGCTAAGCCCAAGACGGAGCTGGAAAGCTTTATCAGAAATTTACTAATATCCATATTACTTCAGAAAATCCCTAGCTGGAAGGTGCAGAATAACAGTGTTTCGAAAAGGCCAAAACTTGCCAAGCATTTAAAACTTACCTTATCGGTAGTTTTTACTCTCGGAAAACTAAAAGGGCGCGCTCTCGCGTCTGTTGGTGAGGGCATCCGCGCAGCGACTGCGGGAGTGAGGGGAGTTCGCAAACGAGACACGATTACATATTTGATTTACTCTTACATTGATAAAGGGCGCAGGTGTTTGTGTTTAATCATCTGTGTACCACTGATCCACTGTAAGCACAAAGCGCATTTTTTTTTTTTTGTAATTTTGCAGGTTATTGGTAAAACACCAACAACCTCTTAAGGGGTTATTGTACTCATCATTATGAACAACTTTTTCTATGGGACCAAACCTGAAATCTCGAATAAAAATCAGCTGTTCAGTACATTTTGACGAATTATGCTAACATAAATGTACTGAACAGCTGACTTTTTTTCGCGAATTCAGGTTTGGTCCCTTAGTAAAAATTGTTCACAATTGCTATTTGTTGCAATTGCTATTTGTTTATATTTATTACATTCTTTATGTCATTGGTTTGTTAGTCTATAAGCCTTCTATAAAATAAAATAAATAAATAATGATGAGTACAATGACCCCTTAAGAGGTTGTTGGTGTTTTACCAATAACCCTGTATATTGGGCCATAGAGTCTCGCAATCTCATCTCAGCGAAAATCAATGTCAATAACTAGTCATAAATATAGGTAAATCAGAGGTTTTTTTGACACATTAGGAATGTTCAGAACTGACTGAACGTTCTTAAAAATACGGGAATTGCCCCTCAGTTCCAAAAAAATCTAAATGAGAATAGTTTGACAGTTTCTAGCACGACCCCAGACAATTTTCCTACAGTGCGGCCGTCGAGAGAATGCGTTCTTGATACGTGTCAGTTTCATACTATCGAATACGTGTTTTGCGAATCTAATCCTCATAGTTACTAGAAATTGTCGAACTGACAGATGTCAGGAACGCATTCCCTCGACGGCCTGACTGTAACAAGAACCTATACCACAAAGCAATAGATTGATGCCTACGTATATTTTTCGGGAAAAGACCGATGTATATAATAGGTTGGGGAAATAGTTTCTTCGCATTTTTTAAGAAAATTCAAAACATTTTTTAATATAGTTTATTTACATTTCACCAAAGTATGTAGGTACCATTTTGTTCGATAACTTTTTGCCATCTTGTAGGTAGGGACATGATCCCATTGGTATAGAAATTTTGGGACTTCTGGTCAAAATACCGCGACAAGTGGTTTTGGCAGTCCTCTCGTGATGTTAACCTGACACTGCCTAAAGAATTCTGAAGAGACCGAAACAGGTGGAAATCTGAAGGTGCAAGGTCAGGACTATACGGCGGATGCATTAACACCTCTCAGCCAAACTCTCTTAATTTTTGCCGAGTGGCTAAAGATGTGTGAGGTCTAGCGTTATCATGATGAAAAACCACACCCCTTCTGTTGATTAATTCCGGCCGCTTTCTCTCAACTTCTTGTTTTAATCTCATCAGTTGTTCGCAGTACAGTTCAGAATCGATGGTCCTGCCTGGTGGTAACAGCTCATAATGAATAATGCCCTTCCAATCCCACCACACACACAGCATCACCTTGTTGCGAGTTAACCCGGGTTTCGCAACAGTCTGTGAAGCCTGACCGGCCTTTGACCACGACCTTTTTCGCACGTTCTTGTCATACGTGATCCACTTTTCATCAGCAGTTATCAGCTTCTTCAAAAATGGTTCGGTTTCATTACGTCGTAATAAAGAATCACAAATGAGTACACGGTTCATTAGGTTTCTTTCAGTGAGCTCGTGAGGTACCCAAATGTCGAGCTTTTATGTGTACCCAGTTTTTTTCAAATGCGCCAAAACTGTTTTGTGGTCAATTTCCAGTTCTTCATCTACGTCGTAACATTTTTACCTTTTTCGTAGTAAAATTTTAAAATGTATCGAATTTCTTCATTAGATTCACTCATCTTGACTGTACGAAAAACAAATGAAAATCACACATTTTCCTAATTTGAATTTGGAATTATGTTCTTTAAAATTTAAACTTTCAATGATACCAAAACCAGCCAGATACAAATAGTATAGCCAAAGAGATTTTATTACAAGTTCATACATACCTACTATAATGCGAAAAGACTTTTTCCCCAACCTAATACATGTGTGTATAATTTAAAATTTTAGAGAAACAATGGTAGATATTTCCTATCGTAAATATTTTCAGGAATAACCAACTAGTGTTACCTGTTATATGAGCCTTACTACGCATTGTAATGCGTATTTCTATAAGTGAGATAAATTATTTTCCAATTGTTTTTGTGGTTTTAACTACGTCATAGCATTTTAGCCATAGGATATATAACTTGGTAAACGGGAAGTTTTGCTATGATATCAGACGGGAGAAAGATGTCATAGTTTTGTGGTTGGTTTGTTAGTGAAAAATACTAGTTACTTCCTTGGTGTGCAGTGTTCGAGGAAAGTCGTCATAATCGGAGTGACGTTTTTACCGGTTTTCACTTAGTTGTTGACAGTGACAATTAGAGGTGAACGTCGTCAGTAAGCTTACAGTTACGTCATAGTTTGGTTTACAATGTGTTGCACAGTTTTCATACCTTAACACCATAAGAATAATGTATTGGAGCCTTATTGATGTCTTTACAAACAAAATGACTAATATGTTTTCAACTTACCGACTAGTCGGCAATACCGATCATTCTACACGCATCTTTCGGAGGTCTTCGGGCTATTTCGTCACGTTTCGATTCGGGCTGTTTCGCACGAGCCATCGTGCGGCCACGCTCAGCTTGTTGTGGCAAGTTTTGTTTACATTTTCAACTGTTCGTTTTTTGTTTCCTGTGCCGGTATAATCTAATTGAGATAAATAAGAAAACAGTGTCGCGAAGAAATTCTGCTTGATGGGATACAAGCGCAGCCAAAATACACGCTGCTGTGCAAAAATCGCAATTAAATGCCGTTTTATATATCTTCAAGTTTTTTTATAAAATTCTGAATAGGTACAACAGCAATTGGGCCAAACTGTTCTACAAATGACAAAATATAACCATACACATTGAGCTTGATTGCGTGCGTCTTAATTTAGAAAACATCAAAACGTGTATTAACTTCTGCTTCGATATCTAATATTTTATTAGACCAGATTAAAAATAATTTTAGCATGGTCCGAACAAGACCTCAACGCCAATAGGGTTCAAAATCAAAAGTCATTTATTCAAACTAGGCTGAGAATCAGCACTTTTTGAACGTCAAAATTACGCAAGACAGTCCCCCAAAACGCCCGCCCTTCACCACTTCCTAGTGCTTTAGCTGGGGAGAAGAAGTGGCGCAACAAACTCCCCAGCAGCACAGCTGTCTGTTCAGTTAAAAAAAATGATTATATATAACACTGCGCATAATAATTTAGGTACATTACGCAACACAAAACATTAAATTATTTACTATACCTAAGTAAGCTAGTACACGCCAATATACCAAAAAAAAAAAAAACAAAACTAAAAACGTAAGCAAAACTTTATACCTAAATAAAAGCCTCCAGTAATAATGGGCGTGCCCACTTACATATACATACATATACAGCCGTACATGTAGTCGTAACTCAAAGTCACAGATGATGTTGTTTCGCGTAAGCTTCGCCAACAGAGAGCGCTGTGTGTTTGTCACTAGTCAAAGTCATCTTGAAGACATAGCGACCAATCGGCGATAAGAAAAAGCACTTAGCGCCATCTCGCGGCAAAGTTTTTGGAACTCCATTGACAGTAGAATGAATATAAAATAAAATAAAGTTTGTTTATGCCTCAGATTACAAAAACTGTGTTTGGAGTCTCATTTTAAGCAAACAATGCCTGTGTTAGGAGACTGTTCTTCCATAGGAGGTACAGCATTTACATAATCTAGTAACAAAAGTCTGGATCATATAGCAGGGTTTTATGCTTTTCTAAGACTGTATAAAAATATTTTATTCTGAGACTGGAAAAAATGGTTCAAATTGAGGTATGTACAGCTGAATATACGGTGTATAGTGTGCACTCTGTATTTTTTTCTTGAATTTTCTGTAGGCAGCGTCTCAAAAACGACCATTTCACGACTATACTCACCTTAAATAAAAGTTTTCTTCCCCATTATCTACAGCTTTCCTATGTAAAGTATGCGCTTCGGTAATGTTCGTGGTTCCGAATTAGCACAAACGGCGTGCCACGGAGACAATGATTCTATCTTTTGTACTACCCCGCTTTGTGGTAGTGCAGCTATCAAGTGTTCTCTCTGTACAACTTTCCTTAAACTAACCACCCCATTTTCTCCACAGATAGCATCGGACAACATCCGAGGCGCGCTAGGCTCCCTCTTCATCCTGTCTCAGAACCTAGGCTACCTAGTGGTCTACGTGGCAGGCGACATGCTGTCCTTCGATGCAGTGCTATGGCTCTGCACTGCTGTGCCGGTCATCTTTCTTGTTGCTTTCATTGCTATGCCGGAGACACCTGTGTTTTTGGTTAAACAGGGGAAGATTAAGGTGAGAACTTCCATATCCATACATCTATACTAATATTATAAAAAGGTAAGATTTTTTGTTTGTTTGAACCGATTAAGCTCCGAAACTACTGGACCGATTTTAACTATTTTTTCACCAATAGAAAGCTAAATTATCAGGAAGTAACATAGGCCAAATTTATTTAAAAAAAATAGAGATAGGTACCCGCGAGGCTCAGATGCGTAGGAAAGAAATACCTCTGTAACCTTACAAAAAGTACTAGGATTGAATGAATTCAAGATAGTAGGTATATCAATTCAAGACACGACACGTTGTGCACAATTTCTGAGCAGTAAACCTAACAAAAAGTACTAGGCTTGCATGAATTGACGATAAAATTTGAATCATAAGTATTAGAAAGAAAGAAGAAAGAAAGAAAAATATTTATGGGACACGCACAGGAAATACAAACAGTAAAAAAGAGCATAGGAAACTAACAAAATTAACATTAAAAAATAAAAACAAAATAAATACAGAATATAAAATTAAAAAAATATATATATATATTATTACTATTTATGCTTCCAATAATGAACCCATTTTTGCAAACAAGAACCAACCCACAGTTTGAGTGAAATGGAGTTTAGTACATACATGGCGCTCAAATCACGCATTCTATCTTCAAAAAAAAAAAAATGTTTCCTTTTTACCGATTAATAATAAAGATAATTTATTCATACTAATATTTTCGTTTCCCTAACTTTGAAATAATTATAAACTTGACATTGGCTAAATGCACAAACCGTGCGAAGCCAAAAAGAAAAAAAAAAGAAAACAAAGATAACACTGTTACTTGCCCTCCAACCAACCTACAATAATATATAACACTGTTTATACACGTCGTTTTCTCAAAACCAACCGGGTGTGGGTTGGTTCTTCTTTGCAAAAATGGGTCCGATTTAGATGAAATTTGACTCACAGATAGTTTATGTCATGGAATAACACAGAATACTTTTACCCCAGTAATAGGTACGTTTCCGTGGGTTAATTTTCGAATCCCACGCGGGCGAAGCCGCTGGGTGATCGCGTTGTTCTTTTAAACTACGCGATGGATTTTGATGCGGTTTTCACCATCATTTAGAGAATTGACTCCGAAAGGTTTATGAATACAACTCATAAGGAGCTCATGGCTAACTAATAACAGCTGCACGGGTCGATCCATCAGGTTAAGCTACGCTTGCCGGGGTTGGTCTGTGGATGGGTGACCATCTTTTCATACCGAGATTACTCCGTGCCTCGGAAAGCACGTTAAGCCGTTGGTCCCGGCTGTCACTCGTGGATCTTTGACAGTCGTTACGGGTCATCAGAAGCCCGAAAGTCTGACAACCAGTCTTACCAAGGGGTATCGTATTACCCAGCAACTGGGTTGTGAAGGTCAGATAGGCAGTCGCTCTATGTGAAATACGGGTATTCAGCTGAATCCGGTTAGACTGGAAGCCGACCCCAACATAGTTGGGAAAAGGCTAGGCAGATTGATTTGTTTATGAATACAACATGACCTGGAATTAACACACAACCTCTCATGGGGTCATTATACTCATCGAAAAAAAAAACAGCTGTTCCTGATTAACCATTGCAACGGTTGAACATAGTAACTAATGGTTGAATTGTGGGCTGGTTGAGTTAACTACGGATCAAAAAAACGGCCCTTAGCCACAAGCCCCTAGGCAAGAGACATGACAAGCAATTTATATATAAGAAATATAGCTTCTAGGTAAAGTAGGAATAATATAGGACTTGGACACACTTTCATAACAAACTCGTACAGTGCAAAAATTCGCACTGGTGTGAAATTACTCCTAATATTAAAGCAAGCATAGATATTTTTTTGTTTTTTTTTTTTCGGAGAAGTTTAAAAATTTTAAATAAATCATGATGAAAACTATTAAATTTTATTTTTTAATCTATACTACTATATCTAAGTATCTGATTTCATTCATAACAAATTATTAAACAGGCAGAGATAAGGGTCCCCGAAACGATCAATTTCAATTGTCAATTTTTACGTGATTGATAAACAAGTTGTGCAAATTGATCGTCTACCAAATGCAATTGAAGCGATTGATAATATTACTACAAAATAGAAATTGATGGCAAATGGTCATTTGCGATTGATCGTTTCGGGGACCTCCAATATTGCTCGCGGAATCTGTAGGTACCCAAAAAAAACATATCGCACACCTAGATCAAAAGTAGCACAACTCAAAATAGGTACCCCTTTTTTCAGGCACAGTAAAAAACGTTTTACTCGTTTTCTATTTGATCAATTTAAAATATTTTTGTATGATATTGTAATTCATTAATGGAGATTGGTACCCATGTGTCTTTGAAGTCAATCAGTCAATGTAGTTTTCGACGCAGAGTCCGATAATCGCAATAACTCGATTTTGGATTATTTTGAGTTGTGCTACTCTTTATCTAGGTGTGCGATATGTACCTAACTATAAAATTAATGTAGGTTGACTCGTGGGGATTCCCAAGATATACCTAACAGATTATGTTTATATATGTTTTTAAGAAAACCCACTCAGGTTTCTTAAGATTTTACCTACTTTTAAAACCTGCTTAGATATTGAAAATATATGTTAAATAAATTTAATGACTGTCCTATTTGAAAAGTACTGTCGTTCATATGGCCTGAAACACACAGGTTTAAATAAACCTAGATCGGGCAACATTACCTTCAGAATTCTATTTATTTATTTTATTTTGCAACTGTAGGTAATCTTATATTTTTCATACCAGAGTTTTTATCTAGATTATTATAATACTATTATAGGCCTACAATTATGTTATATACTGAAACATATGTGTGTACACTTTTTGTAAACTTTTTTATTATTATTACTTATTTTAATAAATTTTATTTTATTTATTTTTAAAGTGAGTAGGTAATACCTTTTACTTTACATAATAACAACCTCTACACAGTATTAAGAATACCTACTTACCTAGCGTTACTAGTACCTATACGTTTTGCCATAAAAAAAAAAACAATCAGAGGCGGCTCTAGCCTATGTAGCGCTCGTCTGCAATCAATACCCCGGCCTCTAGTAGCCGTTCAGTCAAAATGGAATACTTACAGTTATATTTCTCCCCAGTGAACGGAAATTCGGGTGCAAATGGTGCAATTTTAAATGATGTCGGAAAACATAAGGTACAAGAATAAAAAGTATTTTTAGGAAGGAAGAGGTTGTAAGAATAGAAATGTACAACTTCGCAGTTATTTCAAAAATATATATCATTGAAAAAAAAATTGCAATCTACTTAAATCCATTTATGTCCTTAATTATCCATAAGTATCCCTTTTATGTCCATAAAACCTGCGACAGATACTTTATATTAACGCACTAACTGTTACCCGCGGCTCCGCCCGTTTGGATGTCAATACTATAGGTATATTTGAATCGGAATTTATTCACATTTTCATGGGTTTCTTATTTTTTATTTGGAACCCTAATTATTTTTCTAAAATAAAAGTAGCCTAATTACTCCTTATAAAATCAGCTATCTGCCAGTGAAAGTCCCGTTAAAATCGGTACAGCCGTTTCTGAGATTAGTCGGAGCAAACAGACAGAAAGGCAAAAATTTTAAAAATAGTTTTTTTTGTCATTAGTACCGAATATACTTCATATATTATATTTAGTAAAAAGCTGTTAATTTGACGTTACAAACATACACTTCAGTTTTATTTATTTTTATGTAAAGATTATTTGTGTAGATACTACGTGGTAGCATTCCGCTTTCTACCACAACGACTTCCAATTCACGACTAAAAGTAACCTAAATTCACTCTCGACTTCGAGTCATCTACTCCAAAAGCAACAAATTCAATCTAATCACAAATACCTTTGATCTCAATACAGGAAGCTCGTGCAGCCCTAGCCTGGCTTCGGAACACCACCACAGACGACAAAGACCTGGAGGAAGCCATACAGCAGCTGGAGAGGGAAGAGGAACTCGCCAGAAGTATGAAGAAAGCCACCTGGAAGAGTATAGGTAAGCAGCTCCTTCATCATTAAAGATCCTTCATTATCACAGGAGGACAGAATTTTAACATGTAACGACCACGGAAGGAGGAATCTCAAATAAATATACGTATAATTATTTGCTAGAAAATAGAAGATTTTGCCAGCCAGCATCAGCCGCGGCAGCCCTCCCGCCTCGCCCCTCCGCGCCTACACGGGCTTAAATTATACTCTAGGGGCAGGGCAGACAAGACAACGTGGAGTCGGTTTTGCAGAGATACGTTTCTGTCACTAACTTTTGTAGCACAACATAAGTGTTTACTTTTTAAGACAATATTTTAACTTTAAATAATCGTCGCTCTAAATCGTTATGCTAAACAAAATTATGCGGAACTTTGCCAATATATAAGTTGTCCAGGTTTGCTCAAGATGTTTTCCTTAATCGATGTCAGCCATGTCAATGATAAACTTGGAGTAGACTGAGATAGGCTTAGTAAATCAATCGACGACAGCTGAATCTACTTCACAATTAGAATGACAATTCTGTTCTTTCCTTGACACTTGACATGACTAATCCTGGCACGATTTTGAACTACGCAAAATTATACCTAGGCGTTTCGGTTACAGTCTCAAGAATAACACACATTTGAACATGTCTGTTTGTCCTGAGTCTGGGTGTAATTATCTATATAAGTATGTATTTACAAAAAAAAAAAGTAGTGTATGTAGTATATCAGTTATCTGGTTTCCATAGTACAAGCTCTGCTTAGTTTGGGATCAGATGACCGTGTGTGAACAATGTCCTAGGATATTATTATTATTATTATAAATATTGCTACAATACTTACGTCACCCACACGTAGAGATTAACTGGTCACCTGCAGCCACATGACATTTACAAGGATTTAATTGCTTCCCATGAAACGCGAAACCACATAAAGTTCCCCGTCCACGTCAGGTGACGACGACATTGTATCTTTCACAACAACAATTGTGAATGATACCTACCACCTTCATTGTTAAGAGCGAGTTTCCTGACATAACGTTCAGGTGACGCATATGTCACAGCCAACTGGTTAAATTAGCCGTTTAGTTAACCGCCTAGCATTTGGAAGTAGTGCTCGCCGGCCGCTGCCGCGGCACTGCTTGATTCGCTAGCCACGCATGCGGTTGGTCACTGTTCTAACCTAACCCATTTGGTTGTTGTGCCCTGGCTTAGTTACTGCGACTAATTCGGCTTGCGCGTGGTTGGTCACAGTTCCAACCTAACTTATAATTGAACATCATTCAGGCCGTTAGTTGAACGGCTGTCGCAATTTAGTTGGAAGGCTAGGTGGTTTACTAAACGGCTAATTAAACCAGTTGGCTGCGACATGTACATAACCCTTGTCATGAATATCACTATCAGATTTGTTAATGAACCTTTGGACGGTACTCAACGCGAGCATTTGACTCGCGACTATGTTTTGCAAACATTCGTTGCGCGAGCTTTTGTTACATTCACTCGTGAAACGTACAAAAAGGTTAGTAGGGTAGGTACGTAAGTCCATTCAAATGCTACAATGATTTTTTGGAGCCGCGTTGATGGTAAAACATTTGTGAAATTGTCACAGACATCGTATTGACAAAACAAGATGGCGGCCTTAGTTAAAACAACCTTGTAGCGTTATAGCCGTGCTCGCGAACGAATTTTCGTTACGTAACAAAAGCTCGCACAGGAAATGCTTGCGAAACAAATCTGCGAAGCAAATGCTTGTGGTGAGTGAGTGCCGTCCATTAATTAAACAACTTTTAGGAATATGATTTACAGTCTCTGAAACCCTGATTTTACCGGATTAGATATACTAGACTGAATAATGAGACTTCATACTCCAACGGAACCAAACCGAAGCTCCAATAGACGGTATCAAAGCGTGATTCCACGTTGACAAAAACAAATGAGTTAAATGCGTGGGCAGTCACTTGTGCGAGGCTTGTCGACTGTGTGATAATATCATACTGCAGTCAATCCTTTGTTTTACTAATATATGAGTCATGGCTACTTAAATAAATTAAATTAAATTGAAATTGAATATATCTGGAAAGAGCACGATCAGCGGGGTAATTGCGTAACACAATATCAATCGGAATCGGTTTTATTTTGACAGTTCTACAACATTCATTGCGTTATTTACGTTGTTGAGCAAACAAATTTTTCGAACATGAAGCAATGGTTTAGCAATTTGCTTCAAAATGATTCAGATTCCGATTGATAGTGTATTTCGCAATTAGCGTACAGAGCCCTTATAGATGAGTCATGCTGAACTTATCATAAACCTAAAATGAATAAAATCTCCCCACGATTTAGTCAAGCCGGTTCCCAGATGGCGTGTCAAGATCTTGCACCTCGGTTCCAAGAATTGCTCTCACTCGTCGAGATATATGTATCATCAAATGTAATGAGCTGTGGCACGCGACGGAAACACAGGCTGTACTTTGTTTATAATGTTGAAACCTTCCTTGTATTAACACAGCTGTTCGAAACTGTTTAGTTTCGAAATGGACAACTTAGCGTTTTGGAGCAGAGCTTATACAAAGATGTAAATCTTGGCAGATAGAAATGATAATTCTACCAATATTATAAATGTGACATTTTGTATGTTTGTTACTCAATGACGCAAAAACGGCTGAACGGATTTAGATGAAATTTGGCCTAGATTTAACACATAGGATACTTTTTATCCCGGTGAATTACACGGCTTAACGATGTTATCAATTTATATTCAAACTAGCTTTTACATTTTACATTTCGCTCTGGACCCAAATCTGAAGTCCATGCAGGCGCGAGCAAAAGCTACTGTCAGATAAGCTGATGTAATTATTCCCAATACTTATTTTATAGCCTAATCAACTCTGAATTCAGTTTTAAAAGTTTTTGGTTGAAATATATACATAATTATATCTGGTTACGAATCTCATCACATGTAGGTAGCTGCTGTATTAAATTAAATAGCCGCTCAGCACCCTAATTACGTAACACACCATCTATCGGAATCTGAATCATTTTGAAGTAAAATTGCTAATCCATTGCTTCATGTGTTCCAGTTTGTCTGCTCGACAACGTAAATAACGCAATGAATGTTGTTGAACTGTCAAATTGAAACAGATTCCGATTGACAATTGCCCCACTGAGAAGCTTAGCTAAAACACCGTAACGTGTTTCAAAGATTGTGTATACACCCTCATCGAATTGAAGTCTGCTCGTCAAAGTCAACAAAGTAGGGCTATCGTTGTCTGGTCAGGACATCATATCTTTAAGAATAGGTAGGTATATACTATCCCTCTTAGCAATAGATTTTACAACTATTGGGACTTGTGGCTAAGTAATAACAGCCGCACGGGACGTTCGATCAGGTTAAGCTACGCTTGCCGTGGTTGGTCCGTGGATAGGTGACCATTTACATACCGAGACCCGTCCGTGCCTCGGAAAGCACGTTAAGCCGTCCAGCCTGTCATTAATGGATCTTTTACAGCCGTTACGGGTCGTCAGAAGCCCGAAAATCTGACAACCAGTTAAGACTGGGGTATAGTATTACCCCGTAATTGTTTTATTGCGGTCAGATACTCGTATGAAGTAGCTCCATGTAAAATACTGGTATTCAGCTACATCCGGTTAGACTGGAAGCTGACCCCAACTTAGTTGAGAAGAGGCTCGGCAGATGATGGTTTATTTTTACAAATTCCAATATCAAGTTAGTCCAACGGAGTCGAAATGAGTCTGGGTGTTTCTCCGTTTTGGCGAAAAACACTTTCTGGTGGCATATGTTTTTTTCTGGAAACAATTTAACACTGAGGCTGATTTGCTAAATAGCTCTCATGAGATGAACTTGAAGGTGCATTATTCAGTATATGCATATACCTGTCGATAACAAAGAAAACTAACAAAACATCACGCAAATCGTCATTCACCTCCGTTTCCAAACACCACCACTTAAAGTCTTGGTGTCGTAATTTATACAAGCGACGTAATGAAAAAAGAATACTTGACGATAATTTTAAACTAATAACCGCCCTAATATAATAAGTAAAAAAATCTAATACATTTGTAAAAAAAAAAACAATACTTTTGTTTAACCTAAAACTTTGTCACGAAAAAAACGTCATTAGTCGCATCAATGTTTGCAAATATGCATATATTGCACCTTCAAATTCATCCCATCATATTTTTTTAGCAAAACAGTCTGTGTTTAATTTATTTATTTTAAAAACGGAGAAACACCCGTCTACTGTCTCTGAACCAAGACCACATATCATTTGACACGTAACAGGATATTGATAAAACAACATCCTTTACACTCACAAAACCTGATACCAATCAAGGCACAGTCGAATAATTCCAAAAGGGTACATTCACATTACGCAGTGAGGCTTGTATCAATTTATAACTGCTGCCCTGATAATATTTCATTGCGAGCCATCTAAATATAGCAAGGCTTCATACCGACCGGCTGCTAATCTGTTAGTTACCGAATAAGGATAAGGACTTAAACTACTGCTGGGTTATAAATGAAGGGTTCATCAGCAAACGCATAAATTTTGCTGTGGCAAGTAAAACAAATGAACAGACAAATATACACATATTACGCTCTTTTAGGCGGCACAGTACGATATACTATAGATAGACACAGGCCAAGTACGGCCAGTAGAATGTTTAGATATTTTTAGGGTTCCGTACCTCAAGGAAACATTGGAACCCTTATCGGATCACTTCGTTGTCCGTCTGTCTGTCTGTCAGTCTGTCAAGAGCCTTTTCCAGGAACGCGTGGAAGTGTCAAGTTAAAATTAATATCAAATGAGGTATATGGTACCTTGGAGCTTTAAAAAAATCAAGCTTCTAAGTCAACGTAATAAAAAAATATGGCCATTTATGCGACATATTTTGATACTCGCAAGTAAATCAAAACTAGGGTAGGTACTTCCGATGACCTAGAATCATGATAGATCAATCGATCATCGTCATAGATCAATTTGGCACAAGTAAAGGAAATAGTCCGAAAATAGTTAATTTGTATTTTTATCACATACAAAAATCTTTTTTTGCGATTACAAACTTACATTTGCAGTTGGTGAATTGCACATGGCCGTGACGTATATCGATGTATGGGAGAACATGGTATGCAACTAAAATTTTTAGTTTATTTTTGGGATTAATGATAAATGATAAATGATTTTTATTTCTGTAAGTAGGTTTGTACAGACGCCAGCACATCAAGCTACTACAATCTGTCAGATTTCTTTAATAGATTTTCGACTTTATTGCTAAAGCGTTAGGTTCAAGGTTGATTGGGAAAATCTGACAGTTTCGGGTAGGTTGACCTGCTGGCGTCTGTACAAACACTTTTACAAGTCAATATATATATATTTTTTTTTAAACTAGATGAGGTCGGCGTTTCCTAACTCTGAGAAGAAAGGCCGAAACAAACTCAGAGGTCCCCGTCTCTTATAAAGTCCAGACATAATCTTGGTCACTTCATGTGAAGACCATGTAGATTGGTGTCTGAAATGGTCTTTTGAGGAAAGAACCACACAGATTGAGAGGACCTGTCCAGTCAGTGCACGCATTTGTCAGTAATCGCGCAGTAATTCATTCCAACTACGGAACCCTTCATTTTGCGTGGTCCAACACGCACTTAACCAGTTTTTTTAACAGACAGTGTGGGTAAATTTCAACTGGCTAGTTTTACCTTTCGACGACAGACACTAACGAGACAATAGTAAGGGCAGCAGTCGTCCATAGTGAGCATAATGAGGCTGTATTTACTAGAATCGGACAAAGATCGAAAAATATCTTGAGCATCTTAACTAACTAACTATTTACACCATGTACAGACGCCAGCAAGTCAAGCTAGCTGAAACTGTCAAACCTAACGCTTCAGCGATAACGTTGAAAATCTATTAAAGAAATTTGACAGATTGTAGTAGCTTGAGGTGCTGGCGTCTGTACAAAATTATTTTACTAACTAACTCTTGATTGATACCTACAAATAAATATAAAGATTAAATGATTGAATGAAAGCTTTCTAATAACGATATTTATGGGATAGAAAAATGAAAAAAAATATCTAAGTATATTTAATTTTATTTCAAAACAGTTATGCAAATAACTATAATACGGTTCCTGCAACTGGTTGGTGTTTATTTAATTACCTGGGTTTCCCTGTCGTTTAGCTGGCAACTATGTAGATATGTATGTAAATAGATTAGGGGTCGGCAACCTTATGCTAGTGGAGGGCCACAAATGTTGCCAGGAATCAGTGCGGGCCGCATTTCATTATATGCCAGGGATAAAAATCTAAATGCGGTTACACCTACTTTTAATCGGCTACAACTAGCTTAGGTTAGGTCAGGTTGTGTTAAAGATTTCATCATTAAATTGGTTGTAGACGGCTAAAACTTGGTGTAACCGCACGGATTATTCCGATCTGTCACCCTGCTTTGTCCCCTTAGAGGAACAGATCGGAAAAATTTTGATCTGTCCCACTGTTAGCAACGAGGGGACAGTTCGAACTTTATTCACTCCTATCTGGGACAGATAGGAGTGAATAAAGTTACTAACAGTGGGATAGATCAATTTTTTTCCGATCTGTTCCTCTAAGGGGACAAAGCAGGGTGACAGATCTGAATAATCCAACCGCACTTCGGCTTTTAGCAATAACATATACATAAATGTTTTGCGGTTGGTCGCCTCCTCTCTTTCCGAATGTCTTGGGCGCCCCGTATCTCTATGCCTAACTACAGTGTACTCGCGCCTGGCTCAATGCTCAAGCTAATGTGAAACTACCTACATACATCGTTTCACCATTTTCGGTTTGTTAACCTCGCGGGCCGCACCGAAGGGGTCACGGGCCGCATGTTGCCGACCCCTGAGGTAAACGATTAATGGGAGAAATCATCTTAACAGTTTCTTTGCTTATAAGGAAGGAAAGCGAAAGATTTAATTGCGTGGATGTTCTTAAGGAAATCCTAATGGCTTTTCAATTTCTTATTGTTTGATCATGATTCAGAAATTGGTTGGTAGGTTGGTTCTTGATTACGTAATACAGTGTCTAGTAAAATATAACTATGACTTATTTTTATTGGTAGAACTCGATTGCTGTTATTCAGTTAGTTAAGAAGGTTCAGGGAGGTGGATTCTTTTCAGCTTTGATGTATGGAGGTAACAACTTTAAAGATTTTTAGATCGCCTATAATTCTACCAACAGAGGAAAATGTCGTCAGGAAAGTTTTGAGTATGAATGTGGATGGCTACACGAGTAGGGCAAGACCAAAGAAACGATGGATGGACTGTGTGAAAGATGGCTAGAAAGGGAGTGACTACCATGATGACGACTTAGGGTTAGTTTCCACCAAATGGAAATATCCTCGCTCGAGCAGTTTCTAAATTTCACTGAATAAGTAACTGTATTAATATTGAGTTTAAGTATAAAATTCGACGCAAACATCAAGCGTTTATCAAGTGTGATGTCTGCGTTAAATTTTATACTAAGGGCCGGTTTTTTGATCCGTAGTTAACTCAACCAATGTTTAAACATAGTAACTAATGGTTGAATTTTGGCTAAATGTGTTTGCCAAAATCCTATTAGTAACAATTTTTTAACAAAAATAACTAAACATGAAAATCATGTTTAGCCTTTCACATTTAGCCAAAATTCAACCATTAGTTACAAAGTTTAACCATTGGTTCACTTAACTACGGATCAAAAAACCGGTCCTTAAAGTCAATATTGCAGTTAAATAAAGCGTGTTTTTTTTAGAGGCGGAGAACTTTAAATTGATTGATTTAAATTGAAAAAAGCCAATTTCAAGCCATGAAATTGGCTTTTTTATAGATAATATTATGGCATTAATGTTTGAACATGATTTCCTATGAAAATTTGACCTCCAGATTACGCAATGTACGCGTCAGATACGGCGGCCACATGCCCGGAATCATGTTCAAATAATAATGCCATAAAATTATCTATCAAATAAAGCCAATTTCATGGATATTAAAAACATTTTGCAGTGTTTTATTTCAATTTAAAATTCTCCGCCTATAAAAAAAACACCCATTACATAAACAGTGAAATTTAAAAAGTGCTCGAGCATTCGCGAGCATTTTTCCGTTTGGTTAGTGCTGACGCTAATAGAGAAGTAGGTACGTTATGGAAGAACACATGTTGCGCCGACCTCAAATAAATTGGGATAAGGGCAGGAGAAATAATGATGACTTTTGTAAGCCCTAAGTTATATGGGTTACCTTTTTATGTAACATGTAATGTTAGTAAGTGGCCATAAAATATACGATACCTACGATATCATTTTACTGTCTTTCTATAAAATTCTCAATTCCAATTCAAAATAATAACAATAAAACACATTTATTTTTAGCTCCAAACCAGTTTTTAAACGGTAGAAGCTTTCGCGATGTTCCATTTTTAAAACCAGTCTGTGCAAAAAAAATGGTCATGGGGAGTGGGGACTGCCGACAGAAGTTGAATAACTGTGTTTGTTTTGTTTACTTTTTAATTTGACTTACTTTTTAAATGACTATGTAAAACATAACTTGTAAATTTAAATTATTTTATTCTATTATAGTCTGCACCCTAGATTGCGCGGTGTCGCGGTGACGCGGTGACGCAAACCCGTAAGAATTCCCCGCCAAAAATCGCTCATAGCATCTAAAAAAGTTTGCACTTAAGAGGATTGTGAAGTGCCGATACGCGGCTCGATTTTAGGAGGCAATTACCTACATTTCATACAATTTTTTACATAAATGTTGTTTCGGGCGATAACATTTTTACTCCCCTAAACCTTTACGAAATCAGACAATTTTGGTCTCATTACATTCAGTGCACTTCAATCTAGGTCTGTACGTTTTTCGTTTTTAGTAATTCAATTTAATTTAATTTAAAAAAATAAAAATGGTCGAGCATGTTTTTATGTCAAAAATATAGATATTTAGATGCTAATAACTTATATTGTATGCAATATTTCTTTATAATAAAAACGTACGGACCTAGTTTTTTATTATACAACATTTCCAGAAATTATGAAAATTAGTCTATGTTTACGGGGAGAAAAACGTTATCTCTTTTTGTATGAAAATTTACAGCTTTACAATCCTCAGCGAGCATAAATAAGTTTTTACTTCAAAAATGAATTCAGAGGAAAGATTTTTTTTCCAACTTGTGTTAATCATTTCTAGAAACCAGCTTTTATACAACTTGTTATTTTTTACTTCACTTTAAGTTACCGTGGATTTGCCGGCACAAGAATTTAATTAATAATAATATTAAATAATATCCAAGGTTATTATTTCTCTCATGCACGCACGAGGTTGTGAGTTAAAATCCGGGCAAGTATAGTTCGCGTCAAGTAACTTTGCCGCTCTGAAGTTCGCGCAAATGATTGCGCTGTAGTCAATATTTATACTAAAACAGCAGCGCGCCATGCTATGCGCATCGGAAAGCCTGATTTCAGAGCGGCAAAGTTATTTGACGCGAACTATACTAATGTAACTTTTCCAATTTATACGTATATACTTATCTACTTTCTGAGTTTATCTTGGTCATAACTGAGATCGGTGATGGAAAAATTTCGTGAAGGAACTTTAACTTATAGTTCGTATGTCTGAAATCGCCAACCCGTCTTGTAGCCGTAGTGATCAATGCTCGACTACTCTTTCCTTCTATGTATAAGAAGATGCCTTTGCCGTACAGTGGGATAATAATAGGCTGGTATTATTATTTACCGTTTCTAAGGTTCCGTACCTCAAAAGGAAAAAACCGAACCCTTATTATGATAAGAAAAATCTATGTGTGCCTAGCCGTGCCCATGAAGGTTAAGGACGCGTTCTCAAAACAGATAGGTATCGAATCGCATCACTACACTGACATGACTCAAACACACACACATACGCAAGGTTAACTGAGTAACTAAACTGATTTTGATATTTAGCAAGTTTGAATATTTTTCTTAGATTATTTTTCATGTTTTTATTTGGACCTACGTAAATATCCAGACAATGACAAAATAAAATAACGCTTAATACCACACGTGAAGATTCATGCGTAACAGCAAAATATGTGAAAAATTAGACGGTTAGTTTTTAATTTTTTCTGAGATTATTTGTAACATTTTTGTGAATATTAATAATTTTTATTTTTTTAATATTATTATTTATTTTATGCCCATATTTTTGAAAATATTATATGATATCTGCTTACTTAGGATATTTTTTAAGAAACAAAATTATGTACATAATAGCAGAAAAATGATCTCGAACTAAGCCTCATATCGTCAATTTTGTGTGAAGAAGTAACAGAAAATCGTTCTTACGTATCAAATACCAAAATTTCAAACCAAGAAATGGCCATTATTTGGAGATAAAGCTAATAATGATAATCTACTTGTTGCAATTGTTAGTTTTGTTTGATTTAGTTTCATTTCATTGCCAACTCTACCGAAAAATAGCTTATTTTTGTCGGATTTGGAAACGCGTCTTTAAAACCTAGCTAGAACTTGAGGAGAAATCATGAAAATCGGACAAGTCGTTTTCGACTAAACAGACAAACAGTGAAACTCTCAATAACACCTGCGGCAGGTGTTTATGAAATACGTTATAAATATCCAGTTTGAATTCCAAGAATAGATTAGGCAAAAATAACCAAAACAAGTTCTAACAAAAACAACACATATAGTTCTTTGCGTACGAGAACTTCTTAGAAGGTGCAGAGGTCATCTATTGTATCTGTCTCAAGTAATCGGTTTGAAGACGACCTTAGAGACTTACCCAGATTTAGGCTATGTTGCAGTAACTGTAGTATTCTATGCTTTTATTATAATTTTAAATAAAACAACGTGCTAGCTTTCGCTACGAACAGAAAAGAAAGGATTTTATTCCATAGAAAACAGAGTAGAATATAGAACTACAGATCATAAAGTTATTGTCAATGACGTTATTTATTTAATACACAAACAGATACTAGGCGGCGGCACTTGTTATATTGTAATACAATAATAACAGCTTTTGTGTGACTTCCAATTATGTAGGTATATTTGTTTTTAAAAGAGTTTGAAAAGGTATACAATATGTCATTTAATAATGATAGTAATGAATGAAATGCTTTTTTTTTATGTTTGTTTATTTTTTTTTGGTCTCGTTAAGGTATTATATTAAATAATTTTGCATGCCGTAAGGCAAAATGTATCGGGACTCTCATCATAATAACCATCATATTGGCAAATAAATGATTTCTGGCACTATTTCATCTAAACAAAACATTCTGTTTAGGCAAAAACTGCAGAAAATACTCAATACATAAATGTACTCCCTACGCCCATCCCCCCCCCCCCCCAAACAAGTTAAAAACTACGCAAGGGATTTTTATACAGTTTTCACCAATGAGCGGAGCGATTCATGAGGAATATTTAGGTGTATAATTAGTTAATTAGGGTTTTATGTTAATTGGCTGAAATATGACGATCATTGTTGAAGATTAAAATTATGCCGACTGGGAGCTTTACTAGAGTGTGCCGCGTAGACCAATAGAGTTAGTTATATGAAAACAATGTATTACCGGAAGATCTATTAAACTGTAGCATCGCTATTTGTCTGTCTGCATTTTTCATTTCTCTCTGGACAATTCTTTTTATTTCTTTCTAGTAAATTATAAATTTTTAACGCCTTAACGGCTTAGCGGATTTCGATGAAACAGACAGACCATGACCTGGGTTAGGTTATAGGATACTTTTATCCCCGTAGTACGTTCTCGTGGTATAATTTCCGACCACCACACGGCCGCGGGCAGAAGTTAGTCCCATGTTTGTTCATACTCTTACTTTATAATAAACTAGCTTCTGCCCGCGACTTCGTTCGCGTGAAATTTCTTGTTCCTCGTATCGCCCACCTATGCTTTTACTTCGATTACCACTTTTTTTTATTTTTGCCTGGCTCCTAAGGGTCGTAGCGTGATGTTAAATAGCTTATTAACTTCCCCAAGAATTGGGATATCAAATGCAAAAATATTTTTTCAAATCCGACTGGTAGTTCCAGAGATTACCTACCCCCTACCACAGATTAATACAGATGGGACACTCCGCAGTTTAGGTGTGAAGCTACAAGTACGCGGCGGGCCTATCTCACTGGGCCAATTCAGTAGGACTGTCGCGGTCAGAAGGTATAAGAGTTACGCGTTAGAAAGAGAGGCAACTTGTAGGTGAATGTAACTGTAATAAGCGTTGTGCGACCTGAATTGCACTTTACTGTATCGTAGCAAGAGTCGCTTTTTATTTAAATGATTTTGCGGAGTGTCCCATCTGTATTAATCTGCGCCCCTACATACAAACAAATATATCTACCTACTTTATAAAAAACAACGCACCTAACCTTTCCAAAACTTATTTCCAGTACAAGACAAGACGACCTTCAAAGCATTCCGGATCTCCCTCAACGTGATGCTGTCCCAAGAAACCTGCGGTTACCTGGTGGTCCTCATGTATGCTGGCTCCATCTTCGAAAAGGCTTCGGAGTCCATCAGTCTGAAGCTGTCTCCGAATAAACAGACGATCGTTGTGGGAGCTATCCAGCTGCTAGGCAGCATAGTGGCCAGTTGTATTGTGGAACAGACTGGGAGAAAGGTGAGATATTTTAACCAATAATGTACACAAACTCTGACCATTTTCCCATTGAAGGCGCTCAATTCGAACACAAGGTGTTCAATCGAGTCACTGCGTACGACATTATAATCGGTGTTTAATACTAAGCAACTGAGCTGTTCGCAGACTTTCTATACGTCTCTTTGGGCATAGGCCCAAAAAAAACTCAAAAAAAGGAAGAAAGACAGTATTTTTTGGCCTGCTTGCTAGGGAGCCTACTGAAGTAGGAACTACGGATTTCTACTCTTGCAAATTTTATTTTCTGATTACTTTGTAGTGGTTTCTGAGACAATTTGAATCATTCCTGGTACTCGCCAAGATTCATTGCCTCGGCACTTACTGAAAAAATGTTTTTTTGTCCGTCATGTAGATTATTAAAATATATTGGACACGTATTTTTTCTTTTTGTTAAAATTTAGTTAAAATTTAGTTAAAATGTGGCATGACGTCACGTCTTCGTAGATTTTATACGTAGAAGTGACGTAGCAAGCCCCCACTCCCGAACTTTAATGCGAGTTATATAAGTCATTTTTTATTAATATGATAAAGCAAAAAATACGTATCTAATATTTTTTTATTATCTGACTGACGGACTAAATAGAATTTCTTTATTTTTACCCAGGCATCATCCCTATTCTTTATAATATTTTTCTACCAAGAAGAGAGAAGATATATTATAAAACGTACATTATCCTTTATTAAAGTATATCATACATTGGTGCCGATTCTGTAAGTTGTGCAAAAAATAAACTTAATTTAGGCTATTGCTAACTTTTTCTCTCTAATAAAACAAGAAAGAGACGTACGTTTAGAGCTATCAAATTTAGTTGAACTAATATTTCCATACAAATTTAGACGACACGTAATAACGTTATAAATTATGTCCGAGACAATCTCTCAGAGAGAAATTTAAGGAGATTAATATAATGACTTTGCCTTCTCAGTACATTTTTGAAAATCTTTTATATGCCCATAAAAACATTAAATTGTTTAAAAAATACAGTGATATCCACAATATAAATACTAGGAACAAACACAAATTTGTTGTACCTCCAACAAGGCTCAAGAAAATAGGTGGGTCATTCAGGTGTCAATGTATACGCTTTTATAATAAACTTCCAAGCCACGTTCAAGATCTGAGCCTTAATAAATTCAAATCATTCATTAAACGCAAGTTGTGTCAGAAAGCTTTTTATACCGTTAAAGATTATATTGAGGACAAAAAGGCTTGGGATTGAACTGCTCCAAATTTTATATTATTTTTATTTTTGCATACTGAATGTTGACATGAATATTTACTTTGTAAGTATTATATTATTTTTATTTATTGTGAATGTGAAGACTATGTAGGTCATTGCTTTTTTTTTTGTTTTATTTTTTCTCTTATTTTTAATCATGGTCTGGCAGTTTGAGTAATCTATGCGGCCTACCCCAATGTCCTTTCTTTGGTATTGTTCGTCGAATCGCTGAGCTCCTTAAGTTCTGAGTTGAGCTGCGCGATTACTGACAAATGCGTGCACTGACTGGACAGGTCCTCTCAATCTGTGTGGTTCTTTCCTCAAAAGACCATTTCAGACACCAATCTACATGGTCTTCACATGAAGTGACCAAGATTATGTCTGGACTTTATAAGAGACTGTGACCTCTGAGTTTGTTTCGGCCTTTCTTCTCAGAGTAGTCAGTTAGGAAACGCCGACCTCATCTAGTTTAAAAAAAAAAATATTGACTTGTAAAAGTGTTTGTACAAACCTACTTACAGAAATAAAAAATCATTCATTCATTCATTCAATCATGTCCACTAAAAACACTGTGAAGCGCAAGGCGTAAACTAGTTTGACATAAACACTAACTTAGTTCATAGATATTGCCGTCATTTTCACGCGCTGTCTGTTAATAAAAGACAGCGATTCTCTAATTTTAGTTTAGTTATTGAACAAGAGAATCGGCACCATAATCACGTCGAAGTAACCACAGCGTATCGTCATGCCGCACTGGCGCAAAAAATCTCATACGATTCGCTGCAGCACCGCTTCGTATGCGGAGAAGTTTGAACATTCGTATGGGTCTCGTCCTACGCGCGTATTACGACACGCTTACGATACGACTACGCTTACGATCCGTGTGCGGAGGGCCGTAGGCTTCCAAATGGCGGCTATAATTAATTACCTACGACTCCGACGCTTCGCAGACGGATACGAAATCGGAGTAGGCACTTTTTTATGAACATGTTGTGGCTTCGCGAGACACGACAAATGATTCGAAGAATGGATTTTGTATGCATTCAAGGCTAGAATTGTGAAGATACAAGGATACAAGTTCATTTACCTATTTGTCTAAAACATGAGTAGGTTATAACACCCACATGACATACAACATGTTACAAATTGTGACATTCACTATATTTGCACACCATTTCAGCTCCGCGCATATATTTTGTGTTTGCTTAAAGGCAGCCGCCAAGACCAAGCAAATGCACTGCAGCACAGTTGTTTCGCGAACAAAGTAATCCTAGCTAATATTATAAATTCGAAAGTCAGTTTGTTTGTTTCGCTTTCACGTCTTAAATACTCAACGGATCAACATGAAATTTTGCACACACGTTGTCAGGGGTACAAAAAAGGACATAGGTAGGTACCTTTCATCCAGAAAAATCTACATTAACGCGAGCGAAGCCGTGGGCAAAACCTATACACACCGCCGGCTCACGCTGAAAACCAGCGCCGTAGATTCGTGCCTTCGTGCACGGGCCGCGGCATTATGCTGAGCGTGTAGCCGTTTCGCGGGGTAGTGACGCACATTTCCAAAAACTTTATTGTGTGTACTTATGTTTTTTGTTTTGTGTGGTTTGTTATGTTTTATTATTTTGTGTTTCGCTTTTCTTGTATAGTTTGTGTGCGTCATTTTCACGCGAATAAACTGTTTTTCTTTCTTTCTTTCTTCTTTCTATACTATATATTATACTTGTGGCGGCATCTACAATGCGACGTGCGAACTACGCACCACACTGACGTCGAAAAATCCTGCATGGCGCAAGCAGTTTTTCGCATGACGAATGTGTACCTACAACATAACACCCGTCTGGTCGGAGGATCCTCCCTTCTCCATGGAGGATGAGAAACTTTCCACCTTGTTCCTCTACCTCCCCTTTTCCTTTTCTCATATTCTGTACCTCTATAGAACATGTTCCAGAATTAACGCACAACCTGTTAAATGGTCATTGCACTTATCATTATTAATAACTTTTACTATGGGATGTAACATGAAAACGCAAAAAAAGAAACATCTATTCCCTACATTTATGTTCGCATAACTCGTCAAAATGTACGGAACTGCTGATTCTTTTTTCAGTTTGGTCCCATAGCAAAAGTTGTTCATAGTTATGAGTACAATGAGCCCCTTAAGAGGTAGGTGGTGCGTTAATTCTGGGGACATATTGTTTAATCATCTTAAAATGAACGATGATAATTGACAATACAATAAAACCTCTTTTTTGTTTCCTTCCAGTGGCTGCTAGCCGGTACCTCCTTGGCAACTGGAGTCTCAATGCTGGCATTAGGAGCCTGGTTCTACATCACCTCGATGAACATCTGGCTGCCTGGCTGGTTGCCGGTGCTCGCTATGTGTCTGTGTATCTTCGCGGATGCTGCAGGGTACCAGCCTGTACCCTATGTCATTACTTCGGAGTTGTTTTCGTTTCAGGTAAGAATTTCTTTTTTAAGTTTGTTAAATATGCTTGTAATAAGAGTGCTATATTATCTCTAAGGGACCTATCTCACTAGGACACCAGTGGCCGCGAAACCATAGGACAGTCGCATTGCCAACAAATGTACGGTTGGTTGTGCAACCGATCGCCTGGTGAGATACCATACACCTGTGTATATTTTGCTGGCAGCGCTACCATGGTTGCGCCACCATGTCCATGTCGATATACAGGGTGTATCAGAAAGGTGTGGTCAAACGTAAGGTTGTGGTACAGACCATCAAACTGAACCACTTTGTCCATGGGCCTTTTTTTTTTGTGGATGGGAAACCATCAAATAACTTCTCCCGCTCTGGGTGGAGCGGAAGGGCGTGTCAGACTTTTACTGAGTAAAACCCACCCGTGTTCCTTCAGTTGCCTATGCCAGGGCCACGGTATCTTTTTCAAACAACCCGCGACCCTAGCGGCATCGGCCCTATTGGACCCCATCTTTTGCTGACATCTCTTTGAGGCGCGCGTGGAACACAACGCGCCGTCGACCCGGGCCTGGTCCTCACCGGACGGCGAGCTACCCACTACTCACCGTCCGCAAGCCCGCGCCTACGGTGGCCGGGAATCGGTTATCGATTCCCGCCGCCCAGGGCGTCTCCTGCGGCGACTGAGGGCGCGAGACTGCCTCTCCCTCACGCGTACCGCCTCCTCCTTCGCGAGCATTACCGCTTCGCAGAAGGAGGTGACGGCCTCCCATGCACTCTCGCTCCGCACCATGGCCTGGACCAGGCTCGGACGCGAGAGATCGCCGCTTGTCCATGGGCCTAACAGCGTAATCAACTAGTCCCTTTCATGTCTGTCTGTGTGATCGCGTTGTTCTTCTAACCTATACATCAGATTTGATGCGATTTTCACCATTATTACTAGTTACATTAACATTAAAAGAAAGAAATCACGACGTCTTGTCAAGTCTAGTTCCTAAATAAACATGTATACGGTCAGTGCTCTAAATTACCTGACCCCTCTTACAAAGAAGAAGAGGCGAAGAGGGGTCAGGTAACTCTACTTGAGTAGGTAGCGAACACTTCTTCTTCCAAATTGGCCCAAACGTATCAATAAAGTTTCCATCCAACAAATTAAAAAATCTTTTCTTTTTCCAGCATCGTGGCATGGTGACTTCCTTCGTCAGTTCCGTAGACGCTCTCAGTGACTTCGTCCAAACGAAGGCCTACGATCCCCTGCTCAAACTCCTGGGAATCCACTGGGTCTTCATCATGTTCTCCATGGTCTGCTTCCTTGGTACCTTCTACACCGTCATGTGGGTTCCAGAGACGAAAGATAAGACCGTAGAAGAAATATATGCTCTTCTAGAAGATAGTAGGAAGAAAGAGAAGAGGAAAGCAATAAGGGAAGATTTGGAGAGTGGGAAAGAGATGAGTAGATTATAAGTGATCGTGTTGTAACTTGTTGAATTGAGATGCAGAATGTGACTTTCGGAATAAAATTGACTTTAGTATTTGTGCATGAACTATTGAGTAAAATTGGTACAGTCAGCAACGAAAGTCAGTATTTTAAAACGTTACAGTACAATATGTTGTTTTATTTTTTAATGTCTACTAAATTCGAAAATTTAAAAACACGGAACCGATAACATTAAAATAATAGAATTTCTACATGAAATATCAAATTTAAGACACAATTAAGTTTAATATAAGTTCTAGGTTTAGTAACATTTGGATCCCCGTGTCGTCGCGTCGGGAGACGGCAAATGAAAAATTAAATATGAAGTTAACAGCCTTTCTACGTTAGCATACATTTATTTTCCTGGGTATAAGCCTCGTCTGTTTGGCGTTTTCATTACCTGTACCCCGACGCGACGACTCTCTTAGATTTGATCAAAATATTACCTAGAACTTAGGTATATTAAACTTAAATAAAGGGCCAACACAGTTATTATTATTTTTTTTTTTACTTTTAAAGGTTTTTTTTAGCTATTCTGTGTCGGTGTTGTCAACTTTTGTTGCAGACCGTACCAACGTGCCTTTTCCCTAAGCATTAATTTGTTCTAAAAAAAATATACGTTATCTGTGGAATGTAATGTTTAGCTGCCAGGGTCAGACCCCGGCAGTTAAACAACATTCCACAGGCGTGTAATTTTTTTTTAAATTCATACCTGAGTCATAGCAAAAAAAGTCTAAAAAATAGAAAGAGCATGTGCCATGCTTGTGCCAATAAGAAACCTTGGAATGTGACTTTTATCATTATGACAGGATTTACGAGTTTATAATAAAGCTACGTTCTCACGAGGCTGTTTAAATCGACCTTTTTGAACTTCTTAGGGAATTTATTGACAATCGTATTATGAGCAGACTTTGAGGAAAGTTAGTTGTAGGTACACCTCTGTCTACCCTTTTGGCAATGTCCCTGTTACTTGGGGTCAGTGCAATATGTTTTTCTCTTCCATTCTCTTCTATCAGTCTGTGCCCTTTCTTTTACCATACCTCACACAATGCATCCATCTTTTCTTTGCCCAGTACTCCGTGGATCAACGTTTAAATTGTTGAGTTATATTTTGATCAACTATAAGTTGACCGACTGACTCGCCTCGTGAGAACACTGCTTTAAGGATTGACATTTTAATTCCTTCCGATCTAACCTTATTATTATGATGATGTTTTATTTTTTTTTATTTTTCTTATGAATTCATCAGACTATGTTCACTGTAATTAAAAAAAACACCATAGCAGCCAGTTATGTTTTAATATTTTACTTTTTTCTTTATAGGTATTTCTTTTTATATGTATTTGTTTTGAGAAAAACCGACAATAATAATTATATTGTGTTTCCAACATTTTGTCGTAAGTCTATACTTTGCGCAAGTATACCGTAACGTGTAAAATACATGTACTTAAAATTTAATAAAATGGCTCGAATAAGTATGACATCACCTCAATTCGACAAGTTTTTACAAGCAGCCAAAATGTACAGAAAATTCATTAAAAGCTAAGTGACATGAGACAAATGAATTTTCTGTACATCCTAATTCTGTTACAACCAATCTTTCTGTAGCTCGATTTTGTTCCTTAAACTCATAAAAAAGGGCATTATTGAATGCGCAGGAAGGTCGTGATATGTGCCTCCCGACTACCGATTGTGATATTATGACGAATTAATAATGTTTAGTATTTTGGTATTATTAGATTAAGATGTCTTAATGACGTTAAAAAAATAATTTATATCAAATGAATCTTGTCTTTTATTTCTAACTTCTTTACCTCTATAGAGACACTACATGTCTTTCCTCTCGTTTTTAAGCAATCTGTGGGAGAGATTTCATAATAAGGGACGGAAGTGTGTAACAGAAAGCCGGGGAAGCGCACGCGTAGCTAGAGTTGTCCGTCAGATGGTACCAACCCAAACAGATGTCACATGTTACATACACATCATATGCGACTACTGTAAGGCTCGCTCGTTTCTAGGGTTTCGTATCAAAATGGTAAAAAGGAACCCTTATGGTGCGACTCAGTTTGTCTGTCTGTCTATCACAGCTGGATATCTGAAGAACTACTAATAGTACTAATTCTATCGACTTGAATTTTGGAATAGGGATTTGGAATTTTTTGCAACAGGGACTGAATGGGGGTCTTAAAAATTTGAAGTGGAGCTACTAGGGCATGTGGGGTATCATATTATGAAAGAGCGTTGTTTGCACGTTCTCAAGCATGTTTTTCTTTTTTTAGGCCCAATAGTTTTCGACTTTTAATGAAAAAATGTAAAAAATATATTGTCCCCCCCCCCCCCCCCCTTATCTCCGAAGTTTGCATAGACGTTTATGTAAAGATTACAGAAAAAATAAAACGGTGTTTCTAAACAGCACACTTTTTTATATATGATAGTACGGAAGCCTCGGTGCGCGAATCCGACTCGCTCTTGACCGGTTTTTTTAATATACTTTATGGTAGGACAAGTCATTGCAATGTAACTCTTATCTTGGTAAGTTATAGATTTACAATGATTGCCGAGAGTTGTATCAAACTCACTTGTCATACATTACGCCTAATTTACAGCCTTTTGAGGCCATTACAAAAAACCAGCCAAGTGCGCGTCGGACCAAGCACAATGAATCGTTCCGTAGTTGGTATGAATTTATCCCAAGAACACACTTAACATAGTAGTTGAAAAATAGGTTCGCCCATACATTCCAACTGCAAATGTAAGCAACGCACAATATTGAGAGATTTGCCATGTCATTTTAAGACCATAGACTTCTTATAGGTCTTCCTGTAATCTATAGGTATAGAACCATTTTCTGTATTTTTTTTTTCAAAATTTTAAGCTCGGGAGTATCAGAGATAAAAGGGCACGATTGGTCAATTTTAGTCTATTTTTTTTAAAATAACTTTAAAACAATATATTTTAAAATTATGAAAAATAATCTATTTGAGACCCTCACATAAAGCCCTTTCATTTGATATGTCACTCGGTACAGTTTGCAAAACTTTTTTTTATTATTTTCTTTTTGGCTCCCAAAAGTGACCCCCATATTCAAAATCCTTTATTAAAGTTACACGTCCGTGTTTGGGACAGACAGACACACGAGTGATCCTATAAGAGTTTCGTTTTTTCCTTGTGAGGTACGGAACCCTAAAATTGGACCCATTTTTGCAAACAAGAGCCAACCCACAGGTTCAGTGAAATTGAATTTAGAACATAGTTGGCGCGCAAATCACGCATTCTAGGTTTCACAAAAAAACAATGGTTCCTTTTTACCGACTAACAGCAGCTAGCTAGAGCTAGCACTGTCACTTGCGGAACCAACCCACAATAATATACAGCATTCTCTTTACAAAAGTGAAACCAACCTGATGTGGGTTGGTTCTTGTTTACAAAAATGGGTCCAATTATAGGAAGTAGGAACCTACAAGAGTAAGAAAATTACTCAACAATAACTGGATAATTCTATGTACATACTTATAACAAAAAAAAACACCGCATCGGTTTATGTTTTATTTGATATTTCACAATTTCAAATAAAACTTAAATGAAGCAATCCAATAAAAACAGCTCCACAATAATAAAAAACATAACAAATACCGGCTATGTACATATACATTTACATAATCTTTTAGTTATAAGATGTGGAATATTTTGTATTTAGTATTATTAAGTTCAAGTTATGCTAGAAACTCTCGAGCGTCCAGAGATTTTTCAGCTGGTAAGTTTAATAATAAGTATCGTGATTTTGTGACAGTATTGAACAGTCAACAAAGTCAACTTCATCACCATCGTTTTCCTATATAACCTCACCCAATTTATTGTGTTATGTCTTTATCTTCCACACTTCTCTATTAGTCGTCATCTCGGTAGTCACCCCCTTTCTAGCCATACCATCTTTCATACAGTCCATCCATCATTTCTTTGGTCTCCTATACCCTATGGGTGAAAATACACATGCCTGTAGCTAGTACAAAACCATGCATGTGGTTGGCACGCCATTGTAACACTAACCAATCAGAATTTGTTATTTATTTATTTATTTATTTATTTATTTATTTAACTCTCTTAAACTATCATTACAGGTTTAGAAACCTAATGCGATAGCTAAGCCTACTTATAATATTAATTAACCATTTTAAATAACACTATTACTAACAATTACAAATAACTACACAATACATTAACACCAAATTATAACTAAAACACTACAACCTTATAATTCTGATAATGACAATTCACAGAAAATTAACATACATATGTTTTACATAAAAATAACAATAAAAGAAACAATAAACATAACATTACACTAATTGTTGCTCTCGTAACATATTATGTATAAACTTACTCTTGCAAGTTCACTAAAGTAACACGAAAAAATGTCCAACCTATTCTGAATTTCGTTAACAGTACGAATTGCTCGCGTGAGAGGTGCTTTGGCCAGCAGGTTGGTTCTGGCAGTTGGCACAGCCAGCAGTGGCGGGCGCCGCCGCCTCCACACGTAGCGGTCTGGAACAGACAACCGCAAGCACTGAAGCACTCCCGGATTGTGCTCCTTACCCCGGAGTAATTTAATTAAATTATGACACACGTGCCAGCTACTTGCATAGTTTTATACCAGCTACGCGCTAGGCATGTGTATTTTCTCCCTTATGAGAAATAAGGGATAAAATACACATGCTTAGTTATATATAAGTCTATATATATATATAAGTTTTTAGTTTTGAAGACGCTAGCGTCTTCAAAACTAAAAACTGTCTTCACGACATTTTCCTCGTTCCTCTGCATTACATGCCCATACTATGACAACCGATTCCCACGCATTATCAGACTTCAAACACACAAAAAACAAAGTCAACAACATAGGCCTCTCGCAAGCATCGCCAACAGAAGCAAGGAGGCCGTTGCCATCATCATCTGCTTAGCCTTTTCCCAAATAAGTTGAGGTCAGCAGTCCAGTTTAACCAGATGCAGCTGAATACCAGTATTTTAAATGGAGCAATGCCTGTCTGACCTCCACAATGTCGGCTTCTGACGACCCGTGACAACTGTCAAAGATCCACGAATAACAGCCGGGACCAACGGCTTAACGTGCTTTCCGAGGCCCGGAGGGGTCTTGGTATTGGTACAGGTGGTCACCCATCCACGGACAATCCGCGGCAAGCGTAGCTTAACCTAATCGCTCGACCCGAGCGGCTGTTATTACTTAGCCACAAGCCCCTCTACAAAAGAAAGTATCGGTACTTTTTTTGTAGGTACCGGTGGAGAGAGATTGATAGCTGTATTATTTACCAGGAACTTCTTAGCGTGTCTTCAGAATTTGGGTACTAGTTTGGCACTTTCAGTAGCATCCAACAGCTCCTGTAACGTGCAGACAATGAGACACGCTGGACACGATATTAAGAATCCCATCGTTTGTGGAACACCACCACATTCAAGGTGAAGAAACTCCACCTGATCTGGCTTTCCTTGCTTCGGTCAACCTCCGTCCTCCGGTCCGGAGTCTGCCAACTCATGTCCAGGTGGAAGATATTCAGCAGGTGGAACGAATGGTTTGGGTAGGGAAGCACTATCTCGCCACAGCTTGTCTTTCCTTAGACCTCTAAACTGCGGTGAACTGCTCAAATGTAACTTAATTAATTTTGTCCAAAGACCTCAACATGAGAAATTTTGATGAAAATGAGCCTCATTTATTCGAGGGAATGCGTCGCCGTGGACATCAGCACAACAAACCAAGCCTTCGAATCAGGAACGAGCACCAGGTCTTCATCACAGACCCGAAGACCAATTTGAGGATCCGAGGGGGTAACGCCACGGACACTAAGAACTTTCCGTATATGGCAGCCATAATTATAAATGGAAGACTGTGGTGTGCTGGCGCCATTGTAGATATTAACTGGGTGGTTACCGCTGCACATTGTTTGAATTAGTAAGTAAAATCAGACATTCATTAGGTAACTGGTAATCAGATTGCGAGTTTTATTAGGGCTTACAGGAAGAGATCAATCTGAACAGACAAAACCAAATCATTCTCTCTGGATGCGTGCACAAAGTTTAGCACGAAATAAGCTGAAGTTTTAACTTTAGATGATTCAATTCGGAAGCGCTCTGTAAGAAAACGATCTTACGCGTGTGCTTCAGGCCGTAACAGTCACACATGGAACAGAGTTTGGTCAGATTTGTCAGATCTGAAAGTAGATCTGAACATAAACAGTAACCCTGACACAGTCTGTTGCTAACTGCATCACCAAAGTGTGTGCTATTCCATTGCCAAAGTTTGCGTTTCAGACAAGGTTGACAAAAAGAGTCAGTGTATTTTTTTTTCTTACTGTCCGTTTTTCGATGGTAAGCTGATATATAAAAATTTTCGCCCCCAACAGCGTTCTCAGTGTCTCTCCTCTAAAAACTCTGGGACAATTCGTGAAGGTTCGCGTGGGCAGTGCGCGGCCCCACGAAGGTGGTACTCTTGTTGACGTGGCAGGGGCTGTTCGACATCCCAAGTTTGAAGAGGAGCCCGTACCACATGCTGATGTGGCGCTGCTGAAACTTGCTGAGAATCTTGGTTAGTACGTTTTAGTATAACCTAAAATTTTAGGCTGATTCATCAAAATACTTGGTTAGGTATTATTTGAAGGTCAAGACTCGAACTTGAATATTTTAACTAAACAATATCCAGGTACTTTTGAGAGCAGTAATGGCCCAGTGGTAACGACCACGACTTATGAGTTCTAGATCGTAGATTCGAACCCATAAAGGCGCTTTATTTTGTTTAAATTATTTCATCACCACTGCTCTCAAAAAGGTAAAAGAAAACATCGTGAGGATTTAAACCGGCATGTCCTATGTAAGTGCAAAGTAGGCGTGGCACGCGTGTCATAAATAAGCGCTGTTACGCTTACTTGGTCCCCAGAAATCTTAAAATTGGTCCCAGTCGAGTTCTAACATCGCGTCGAATTGCAGTCTCGCGACAAATTTATTTTTCCGTAGCTATTGTTCCATTTTGGAGTGCATAAGTGATAGTAAGAGAAAATATTTAAAAATGGAGGTGGCAAAATTTTTATTTTCTCGATAGGACACACCGTTTTTGAGATAAAAGCAAAAGCAAGAAAAGGAGGTCAATTTATTTTAAAATAATACTACGACATTCTTCACAAGACTCTACAAGACTTATTTGTTTTAATTAAACAAAAAATCGGGTATCTATAGATATCCATAATGTAATTCAAAATTCAATGTGTACTCGTCAATTAAATCTAGTTTGACTTTAGATTACAAAACGTTGTAAATACTTTCTGCACTAAAGCAAAATAAATCCTATTCATAGAGCATGAAGGTTTATTTCCGGTTGTTGAATCTGTGACTTACGCTAGTTTTGACAAAACGACAAATCAGACGAATGTTTGTTTGTGGGTGCATTATATGATTATCTGTTTATTTGTGTGAGTTTGGCGACAGTGGTTCCCATATTAATTTTGTTGCATAGCACTTCCAGTGCTTTTATATTCCGTGTCCTAGAACCAAAAATTCGAAGACATGTGCCTTCTACCAACCCGCACTGGGCCGGCGTGGTGGTTTACGTCCCACTCCCTCTCACAGAGATGAGGCCGGTGTCCCAGCAGTGCGAACATTATAGGCTGAATAAGCGGGTACTTTTAAATTCTCAAAAAGTTGGTCAATTTGAAAGTTAAGGTATACCAGGCATTGTAATATCAAATAACTTCTCCGCAGCTGCATTAAATTGCCAGCCATCCTAAACTAGCTTTTGCCCGCAGCTTCGCCTGCGTGGATGTTGGACATTATCCCACGGAAACGTACTGCCGTAACGCGCACGCCAGTATAGCTCCCAGTCAGCATGATTTTTTTCCGACATCTTCAACATTCATCGTCATATTTCAGCCGATTTATACAAATCTTAACTAATTATATACCTAAACCTTCCTCATGAATCACTCCGTCCATAGGTAAAAACCGTCTGTATCCGTTCGGTTGTTTTTGAGTTTGGCGCGTTCAGACAGAGAGACGCAGCGGCGGGGAGACTTAGTTTTATATTAGATGTGTAGGTAGGGAATAACTTAGCACGTTGCACGGCATACAGGAGTGGCGGCAAAGATTGGTTTGGTGGTAGGGTAACAGGTACCTAGTTCACATTACTTCATCCGAGCTCCTTCACAAAGACCTCTAATATACTAAAGCCAACGAGACGAGATTTTCATGCTTTGGTATTAAAAACTTTAAATGCATATGGTTCAGTTTCCATTGCAACGGACATTATTTTATGACGTTTATCGATAGATTTTTCATTCAAAAATCAACTTAGATTACTTAGGTTTAATTTTGATATTTGTATAAGTTGCAACTTTAGCTCGTTAAGTTGGCCTAAGAAACAGACAAACAGACAAAAATAAAAAAATAAAAATCCGTTCCAATCGTTCCCAAACCTCGCAGAAAAAAAACAATTTACAGCGGGCCTAGACAAAGTAACATTCGATTAGCGATGACTCTACTCGAATCCAAAAATGTATGGAGTTGACTAATGCTGTCGAAATATCACGCGATCATAGGTCAACGAATTGACAGCGTCCAACGATGACTTCCATAGTAGATGCGTCGATAGCGATTGTAGAAATAGAATCGATCCGAAGCGAATGCCATTTGCCATAGGCTTACTGTTTTGACTTCGCTACGATTCTATTATATGAATATATTCTTCTACCATCGGACATCTAGACGCACTGCCAGTTACCATCCCTACCTGGTTGATATTCCACCAATTCGTACTAAGCGCTTCCAAATGTCTTTTATAATGCGCACAGCAAAAGAGTGGAACTCACTACCTGCGTCTGTGTTTCCGAGCGCATACAACCCTAATCTCTTCAAGTTGAGAGTGAATAGGCTTCTTCTGGGTAAGCTCTCTCCATCGTCGACTTTGTCTCTGTCACCTCTGACCTAGACTAGAGTCAAGAGCAAACCCATCTCAAATAAAAAAAATATATATACACTAATAAATCTCAAAAATAATTTATTAAAAAAAAAAAAACAACAAAAGGTTTTACAAAAATATAAATCACAGCTTTGATATTTTTAAGAAATATAATTAGAGCAAATAACAAAAGGGGTTATTAAATACTAAATAAGAAATTCGACACGCGATAATACAACGTCCGTCCGTCTCTGGAGTCGAAGCAAAAAGGGGCTTCCAACTGGCGTGCATGTCCTTTTACGCGGCGCACGCCCCGCCACACTCGCTCTCCACTACTCGGCTGTGACGTCGGCAAGCTCCACCCATAAGTAAGGATTTTTATCCTAATTCGGCCTCTCCTGACGGCGGTGCGTCCACGCCCGCGGAGTCATGAGTGCGGAGAAGTGAGTGCTGCTGCAGATCTTCATTTCCGTGGGGTGGTGATGCAGAAACATGTACATCTACTTCAACCACTTCACGTTCGCCACCACATGATTGATTCGGAGCAGAATCTCCACCTTCCTCGTCTTCATCATCTGAAAGTTCACATTGTTTGCATTAATTCATGGTTAATAGTAAGGCCGAAAGTAATAGAGCAACTCGATTACTTTCGAAACTTTTGACAGAGCCCTCAGGAATATGCAGAAAGAACAAATTGATTCAATCTCATTTTGTTCTTGAGATAACAAACAAAATTCGGCAGTGCCCTCAGGATGCTCGATATTTACTACAAAGGAGTATCAGTCCTTTACTTTCGCAGAGCCCTCAGGGTGCGAAACAACATGAGTAGAGCCCTCAGGGTACTCGATATTTACTACACAGGAGTATCAGTCCTTTACTTTCGCAGAGCCCTCAGGGTGCGACACGACATGAGTAGAGCCCTCAGGGTACTCGATATTTACTACAAAGGAGTATCAGTCCTTTACTTTCGCAGAGCCCTCAGGGTGCGACACAACATGAGTAGAGCCCTCAGGGTACTCGATATACAAGTGCAGAGCCCTCAGGATGCAAAAGTACAACCAAACCGTATTTTAAAAGGGTACAAGGTTATACTGACTTTCAAAAAATGCGGTGCACACATCGGGGGTCCATTCCCCGCGCCATAGCGTAATGTATTCTGCAGCAGCTTGCGTGGTTTTGCCATAGGAGCCAGAGATCAATTTGAGCTCATAACGTCCATGTGGCAACACTTGCGTGATCACGTATGGGCCGCGCATGCCAGAGTCCAACTTGCCCGTAGACTGACTCGTTTTTCGAACGAACACACAGTCATCCTTCTTGAATACACGTGGTGCTTTGCGCCGCTCATTAACACGAGCATCTTGGTGAGAACGGTTTTCCTCTAGCAAGTCTGAAGCGCGTTGCCGGGCAAGCTCGCGCAGTGATTCGCGATTTGGACTTGTCGCTTCCAGAGCCACATCGCGCACCAGGGACAGTATAACGGGCGTTGTACCATCGCTGCCGACTAACAACTGCAACGGTGAATATTTAGTTGATTTTTGCGTAGTAATATTTAAAGTGAGTTGTACTTTCCACAAAATGTCTGACCAACTTTCTTGTCGGAAATTTGACTCTACACGTATCATATTCATCACAGTACGACAATACCGCTCAACTTGCCCATTGCTCTGATGCATTTCGGGCGTAATAAAATGTATCTCACAACCCATTTCTTTGATCCAATTAACAAAAGTTCTACTTTCATACATCCGACCACGATCACTAACTATTAATCTAGGGGAGCCAAAAAGGGAAATCGCGTTTTGGAAAGTCTTTATCAACTCTATAGCATCTTGTTTACATATTGGGTAAAGAAGGCAATATTTAGTAAACGCATCTACAATCAAAATGACATACTTAAAACCCCTAGAGACTGGAAGTGGCCCCAAAACATCGCTGTGTATAATATTAAACGGTAGACCTGGCTTGTTCCACGATTCTATGGGTTGTAAAGGCTGACGCGGTGTTTTTTTATGAGAAAGACATACAACGCAATGTTGTATGTACTTTCGCACAAACTGTCTCAATTTCGGGAACCAGAAATGTTTCAAAACTAAGTCAGTTGTCTTGTCTATGCCAACGTGTTGGTGCTCATCGTGAAAAACACGCAGTAAGCTAAGACGGTGACCCTTAGGCACATAACATAGAAAACGCGGTTCTTCACCGACTACCTCCATCTTGTAATACAAGATGTCATTACGCTTAACATACCGAGACGCATCTAGGTCTCCGTCCTTAACCTTCTGCAATAAGCTTTGAGTTTCCTCGTCAGCGGCCTGCGCTATCTGAGCCCAATTTAATGGCTTTCTAATCTCACACATATTGACGGGGTTTCGGCTCAAATAATCAGCATGAGATAGCGCAGACCCCTTCCGATATTCAAGCTCAAAGTTATAATCCTGAAGATACATCCACCACCGAGCAATTCTCGGTAGGAGGTCCTTCTTGCGCTGAGTCAGTTTCAATGCGTTACAATCGGTTATAACTTTAAATTTCAAACCAATTAGGTAATGTCTAAAATGTTGTAACGCCTTGACTACTGCCAACGTTTCCAATTCATATGAATGGTAACGTGGTTCAGCGCCTTGGCTCACCTTGCTAAAGTAGGCAATAGGTTTCTTGTGTCCACCATCATGGGTCTGCAGCAGGACGGCACCATACCCCTGAGCTGATGCATCGGTGTGCACTTCAGTGGGGAGATAAGGGTCGAAAATAGCCAATATGGGCTCACTGGTGAGTCGTTGGATAATGTCCATACGGACGTTCTCCTGTTCCTCACCCCACTTGAAGGGAACACCTTTGCGAGTTAGATTTGCAATGCATGCTGTCTTCAAAGAATAGCCCGGGATGTACCGTCTAAAGTACCCTGCAAGTCCTAAGAATTGCCTTACCTCTTTCACATTGGTTGGCACTCGTGCGTTAACAAGGGCCTCTATCTTGTGCTCGCTCGGCTTCACCTGACCATTACTAATAATTCTTCCTAAATACTCAACCTGTGTAGTAAGAAACTTACATTTTTTTAAATTGATGGAGAAACCTGCCTTAGTCAGGGTCTTAAGAACTTCACGGAGCGTCTGTAACCCTTCATCAACTGTGGTGCTCGGTAGCAAAACGTCATCGATGTACACACATGCCCTACCTGTATCGATATAAGGACGCAACGTTTTTGATATTATGCGTTGGTAAACGACGGGTGCATTTGCGAGACCGTAAGGCATTTTGAGGTACTCATAATGTCCTTCTGGGGTCACGAACCCTGTTCGATTAATTGACTCTTCACTTAATTTAATCTGGTGAAAGCCTGTAGCCATATCAAGGCTTGTAAAATATTTAGCTTTGCCTAAGCGATCGATATGGTCGTCTATTAAAGGCAGTGGAAAGTGATCCTTTACAGTATTCGCATTTAAGGCTCGAAAATCAACACAAAGCCGGTCACTACCATCTTTCTTTTTAACTAGCAAGATTGGGCTTGAAAACTCTGACTCGGACTCTCTAATAATTTGTTTATGTAAAAGATCTTCAATGATTCCTCTAACGCGTAGCTTTTCGTCATGAAACATTTCATACGGACGGTAAACCATTGGGGTTTCATTATGCAGGCGAATGTGCATAGAACCCGTTTGAACAGTAGTAGTAGCAGTACCTATTACCAGATTAGCCGCAAATTCGTTAACGATGTTCATCAGTCGCTTCCTATCCTGACCAACTAACGGTGAATCAATCATTGAACACAAATCAGACTTACTATCGAGAACGTTATGAACTCTAGAGAGCCGTTGTATACCACGCATACGAGTAAACGTAACTCCATCTCTATTTAGAACATCAGTACCTACAATGACAGGCGTGTTCATAAATTTATCTGGAACAACATGGAAGTCAATCTCCAGGGTAATTTCGGAAAACTCAACTGTCAAAGTAGTGCGGTAGGATGTTTCTACTTCCTGACTACCTATACCGCGTAAAACTCGAAATGATGGCTGCTGAGTACATTGCAAATGCTTCGTGACTGACTCGGAGATTAAAGAAATAGTTGAACCACTATCTATAAGTATGTCAACGGGCACCCCTTGAATAACTGCAGTAGTAATGTCATTTTGTTTAAACGTGTCCACATTTTCGTGACAAAAATTAACATTGGACTTGCCACGCGACTCTGTACGCTGTTTGGCAAAACAATCTTCAACTTTATGACCTATTTTCTTACAGAAAGAACAAGGCTCTAATTTTGTTGCTTGTTTGCTTGTACTCGAAGTATTTGCACTATCACCGGTTGGTTTTTCTGATTTTACACGTTTAGGACACGTTGCCTGCTTGTGGCCAAAATTTTTACAAAGAAAACATCTAACTTTCGAATCGCCATATTCCCGTTTTCGCGTATTCGAATTAGATTCATTTTTACGAAAACCACTACGTTCACGAACCGATGTGTTCCGAGTAGACTTCACGTATATCGACAAAAAGTTAACTAAAGTACCAGGCATTAACTTAGCGTTGGTAGCAGCTGCGTGAATTTGGGGATCAGTAATACCGCGTATAACAATAGCCGCGATCAGCTCGTCACTCAATCCATTGACAATACGTAATCGTAACAAAGAACGTCTAGCATATTCGGCATATGTAGGGTAGTTATCGGAATTAGTTTTCATAACGTCGAACAAAATGTTCGCAATATCTAACTGAAGTGGGCACAATGTTTTAAATTCCCGCTTGAAATTAGACCAGCTATGATCGTTGCTAACCCACTCGTTTAACCATAACCTTGCATCTCCTTTCAAACAATTACCGATTCGTGCTAAACACTCGCGATCGTCCCAGTGATTTATTGTACGCACATGATCAACCTCACTACACCACACATCAAAATTATGCAATGATGGATCAAAGTTGGATATAAAAACATGGTTAGATCTTACCGGAATGGCCTTGATTGCGCTTACAAGCTTCTCTGTTACCTCGCTCATAACCACCTCGGTGTTGGGATGCGACACGCTAGAACCGGGCACCGACGTCAAGTCCGAACTCGTACCGCATAACTCAGCACTTGACGGTACAGCTAACACGCCGGGCAGCTCGTTGGTTGGAGCAGGAAATGCCGTTGCTACTGCTGGTTCTGCTAATGAGATGCATGGTGTACCTCCACCTTCACTAATACTGACCCTGGAACTATCTTCCAATACATTTAAACGGTTCAAAATAGTTTGAAGAGTTTGCTCCAAACCAGAGACTGGCGTACGATCTCGTTTCCTACTTTTACGTTTACTTTTGTCAGACATAATTTTAAAATAGCGGAAACCCTCTATGAACTGGGAAAGAATCCCACTTCTGAACTAATAAATCTCAAAAATAATTTATTAAAAAAAAAACAACAAAAGGTTTTACAGAAATATAAATCACAGCTTTGATATTTTTAAGAAATATAATTAGAGCAAATAACAAAAGGGGTTATTAAATACTAAATAAGAAATTCGACACGCGATAATACAACGTCCGTCCGTCTCTGGAGTCGAAGCAAAAAGGGGCTTCCAACTGGCGTGCATGTCCTTTTACGCGGCGCACGCCCCGCCACACTCGCTCTCCACTACTCGGCTGTGACGTCGGCAAGCTCCACCCATAAGTAAGGATTTTTATCCTAATTATACATACTCTACTACATTTTTGTCGAAGTAAGATAACTTACAGTACACCATTTGTTTTAGAGTTCCACAGACACGTGAACCTGATCAAGATTTACGACGGTATGACGGAGCCATTCGCGCAGAGCTTCATCGTGGTCACGGGGTGGGGGGCAACCAGGGTAATGATCGAGTTCCTTCATCACAAATTAATGTTTAACTTAAAAAACCGGCCAAGTGCGTGTCGGACCACGAACAGTGAAAGGTTCCGTAGTTGGGATGAATTTATCCCAAGAACAAACTTAACATTGTAGATGAAAAACATGTTCTCCCATACATTCCAACAGCCAATATAAGTTTGTATGCACAATTTTGAGAGATTTGTCATGTTATTTTAACTACTTCTTATTTTTCTTATAATTTTCCAGTAATCTATAGATATAGAACTATTCTGTATTTATGTATTTTTTCAAAATTTTAGGCTCAGTTGTTTCGGAGAAAAGGGGGGAGAATGGTCAATTTTCGTCTATTTTCTTAAATAACTTGAAGAAAGTTTATATGCAAATTATAAAAAATATATATATTTGAGACCTAAGGGTCTAAGGAGTACCTAAGGAGGACCTAAGGGTAGTAAGTCCTTTAATTTGATATGTAACACGGTACAGTTTGAAAACTTTTTTTTTACTTTTCTTATTTACCCCCAAAATGGTCCCTAATATTCAAATTTAATTTATCAACGTGACAAATCCGTGTTTGGGTCACAAAAATTCATACGTGTACCAAATTTCAACGGAATGGGTCCATTAATTCGGAGCAAAGTGGCTGTGACAGACGGACAGACAGACACAGGAGTGATCCTATAAGGGTTCCGTTTTTCCTTTTGAGGTACGGAACCCTGAAAACAGACATTGCATCAACTCACAATTTAGATTCCCGGTTGAACTACACTTTTGCCCATTTTCTTAAAGGTAAAACTCAAAACTGCTGACAGGCTGTCAAACTCCTGCGAAGTGGACCTGGCTGTTATTATTTCAGTCACCATCTTCATCTGCCTAGCCTTTTGCTAACTATATTGGGATCGGCTTCCAGTCTAACCGGATGCAGCTGAATACCAGTATTTTACATGGAGCGACTGCCTATCTGACCTCCACAACCCAGTTACTTTATAACACGACACCCTTTGGTAAGATTGGATGGACTGGACTTTCGGGCTTCTGACGACCTGTAACGACTGTCAAAGATCCACGAGTGACAGACGGGACCAACGGCTTAACGTGCTTTCCGAGGCACGGAGGGGTCTTGGTATGTAAAGATGGTCACCCATCCACGGACCAACCCGTGCGGCTGTTATTATTTAGCCACAAGCCTCTCTCAAGTCACCAGTCATCAATCAGTAGTTTACTAGCAGCAGCATTATCAACACCGTCATATAATAGGTTGTATTTATTTATTTATTTGTATTTATTTCACCGGTATCAAAAATTTCATATGTAAAGACCATAGTTTCATATATATTATAGAATAGAATATATTTATTGTAAAAACATGAGTATGCATCAAATAGTATGTGCAAGGTCTTAAAATAACAGGTAGATCTGCATGTTTTGCCATATTTGGCGTACAATCATCATATTTTTGGTTTAGAATAAACCATAAAAAATGAGTCTACACAGAAATCTATGAAATTAATATTTTAATTCTAATGATAATTAAAAAAATGTAAAAATAAAGTATTGTTATATAGATTTGGAGGTCAAAATATGTGAATTTCATATGTAATGCGTGTCAGTTACTTGCATAAAGCGCACTATGACGCGGCAATTCTGTGCTCGATGGTTAGCTTAAGGCTCCCACAGACAGGCGCGACGCAACAGCACGACGCGACTCTAGTGGAACAATTTCTATGAATTCTTGGAAATCGGTCTACCAGAATCGCGTCACACATCGCGTCGCGCATGACTGCGAGAACCTTTATTGTCTGATTTGTCTTTCAGAAACCGATTAGTCGTCATTTTCTAGTTTAGAGATCAACCGGAAAGAAGAACTGTGGTAACTATTTCTATCTGAGCGCATAATACTTAATTTTTTTTATATCTGTACAGGGCACAGACACGTCGTTCAGGGAGCACACTCCTGACCTGATGACGGCCCGGCTGAAGGTGCGCTCGCAGCACTACTGCGTGGATGCCTACCAGCTCGTCAACGGCTTCCAGTTTACTCGGGACTTCTTCTGCGCCTCGCTGAGGAACGGCACCAGGGATGCCTGCTTGGTAAACTTCGTTGCTGATATTTTCAGACAAGGGTGGAAACTAGAACAGAGAGATGGTTCCGATATCTTAAGCTAGGCGTATAATACATAGGGTGACTGCCGTAATTGAGACCGATACATGATTGTACTCATGACAGCAAACAACTTTCCCAAAGAAACGATATTTTTTTATTATTTACTAAGCGCATGACCCCAATCACCCCAATAGAATATTGAGTACCTTACAAGAATAATACACCATCAGCTTTTATTTAATTTAGTTACTTATCCCTTCTTAGAAACATAACTATTCGTCTTTTTACCTTTTATAAATGTTTTATTATTATATTTTTGACATTTCTCGGGACCCAGTGGTCCCGGATTATTGAAAGGCGTACGAGGGGCCGAAGCCAACTCACAGAGACCCCTTAGACAATTTTAAATGATGAAGAGGCACCAACTGACGATTATCCCTCTATGCACTATGCCAATGCACTTAAGGACAACCTCCGGTTGGTGCAGGACTATTGCAAAACATGGAAACAAAACATAGTGGACATAATCCATAGGTTTTGGTGGCTATCTTCAGCACCAGTAATAGCCTAGTGGTGTGACCGTCGGACTGACAAGTCTAGTGGGCTCGAGTTCGAACCCAAGGCACGCACCTTTGACTTTTCGGATTCATGTGCGTATTTTATATAATATTATTTTAATAAGACTTGCTTAAAAAATGGATTGGTTACCAAAAACTATGGAAGGACTATGTCCTCTACCTGATCAATGTTATGTAATACATGGATAAAATGGCAGGGGGTGACATGCACACTCAATAATGGGCCCCCGGAAACGATTGCTAGCACATAGTGACGCGTGACGACAACGGGGCAACACTTTCCGTGGAGAGGTATCCCACGGCTATGAGGATAATCCCGGAAGTATGGTCAAGATCCTTACCAGCATATTACTGGAGTACTTCCTTCCTCCGGGCACGTTTGCCCTTGCGAATCTCTACTCAAGCCGGCCAATAAAAGCAAGAAAGAGGTGGGAGTTCTGTTTATCGTCAGTGGTGATTCAGGCCGACCAATAAAGGCAAGCCAGAGGTGAGGAACAAGACTTCTCCCGGGAGATAGGGTGCATGGGGTCGCTACTGCCCAACAACTCGCCACATGTTGCCCTGCGGGTTCATGTTTCTCTCTTGGTCAGGCTCCCATTCAAGACCGGTTCCGGCAAAGTAAACTTTACCGGCACAGACCTAAAGTTCGGAGCGCGCAAGCCCCACCACGACGTCAACGTAGAGATGCAGCGGTGGGGTTATTATTACAATATTATGTCGTTTATTTTGGTATTGGTGTCGGGAGTAGGGTCCAAGCTACCGGTGGTTAGGGCTGCAGAGACAGGAAAGGTTCCTGTCTCTGTCTCACAGTGCGAGCCGTATCAATGAGTAGGTACTGCCTTCTGAATCGGCCCTTGGTCCAACCGCCTAACGAGAGCCTCGAAAGATGTTAGTCAAGGCTTTCGGCCATCAGGCCATTGGCCGTTACGACAATCAGCACAATGACTATTATTATTACAAGCTTTTTTTAGGGTTCCCTACTTCAAAAGAAAAATACTGAACCATTATAGGATCACTTCGTTGTCCGTCTGTCTGACTGTCTGTCAGTCTGTCAAGACCTTTTTTTCTCAGGAACGCGTTACGTAGGTCTACGGTCTCTTGGAGCTCTAAAAATATCAATCTTCTAAGTCAACGCCATAAAAAATACGGCCGTTTATGCGACATATTTTGGTACTCGCAAATAAATCAAAACCTTTAAGGTACTTCCCGTTGACTTAGAATCATATCGATGTATGGGAGAACTTCTTTTTCAGCTACAATGTTAAGTTTGTTTTTGGGATAAATTCATCCTAATTACAGGATCCTTCATTGTGCATGGTTCGACACGCACTTGGACGTTTTTTTTTTTAATTATTAACTTGCAATGTTCGTATGTAAGCTGGTCTTATCAAAATTTGCAAAGTTTTTGACCCACATCCCGGTGTTGCGATTGAGTTGAAATTTGGCATACGTATGTAAAATCGGTGACAATGCAATTTTTTGGTACCATCCAGCTGATCTGATGATGGAGCTGGAGGTGGCCACAGGAACTCAGTAAAAAACAACGCAACCCTATCAAGTTTGAGCTCGTTTGATTCGTCTTGACAAGGACTCTGGTCCTAGATGATATCCAGACTAATAAAAGCTCGTTTAATTTTTTTTTAAGAATCCTGTTGTTTCTTCATCATTTAACAAGCGTACAGTACGGCCGATTTATCTTGGCAGGTCCGAACTTCGCACAGAAGGCTGCGCAGTAAGATTTTTTAGGAACCAAATGGTGACATGAGGCGAGTGCGAGTGAGAGAACATGTGCGAAACTACTTAGTGCCTATGTTCGGACCTGCCAAGATAAATCGGTCGTAGTGTACGGACCGCACGCGATTATATTCTTTATACATATATACATATACACACATCAACACGGTCTAGGGATATTTCATTCTCAATTAAATAACTCGAAAACTACTGGCCGCATTGGAATCTTTTATACACCGATTTGTTTGTAATTTATCTCAGACTAATTCCAAATTCAAATTTTTGAAAATTCTTTTGTTTCGGTGGCATAAAATGTCTTGATGTGTAGAAGAGGGAATTTTCATTTGTGCGAAATTTAGAAAACAATACGAATTATGTTTAGTTACAGTTTTTTTTTCATTTTTAAACGAAAGATAAAGTTAAAATTGAGGTATTGTAGCCATGCAACGCCAACATTTGACGAGGGCGGAGATGTTACGAGCTGTGTGAATGCTGGAAGCTGGGTCTGTTCAGCGTAATGTTGCTGAGGCTATAGGGACCCACCAAAATGTAATTTCAAGATTGTGGACACGCTATCGTGCCACAGGTGAAGTAGCGGAGAGGCACCGGGGGCCAAGTCGCATCACTACGCCCAGACAAGACCGATTTTTGCAAATTACTGCGCGAGCTCAACCAAATGCAACGGCGACTCAATTGGTCCAAAGGCTGCGAGTGGAACACCAAGTGCTTGTGAGTGACCAAACTGTAAGAAGGCGACTGCATGAAAGCAATCTACGCTCTCGTAGACCACTCCGGGTCCCACCTTTACGGAGAGGCAATCGTGGACGACGATTAGAATGGGTTCGGAACCACGTGGACTGGGGCCGTGAGCAATGGTCCAATGTGCTGTTCACGGATGAATCCAGGTTCGGCTTCCATCCAGATTCACGAAGGACGCGTGTTTGGCGAGTTCCTGGACGATGGAGCCGTCTTCAGAACCCTCAGGAAGTTCACCCATACCAAGGAGGAACAATTATGGTTTGGGCAGGAATTCGTCTTGGAGGACGGACGGATCTCGTTTGGGTGCGGGGCAATATGACGGCAGAACGATACGTCCAACAGGTGCTGGGGCCCGTAATCTTGCCCCACAGAACACAAATGGGGCAAGATTTCCTGCTCATGCACGACAATGCCCGGGCACACACGGCGAGAACGGTAGCAGCTTGGTTACATACACACAATGTTAGGGCCTTAGACTGGCCTGCTCAATCGCCAGATCTAAATCCCATTGAGCATGCGTGGGATATGCTGCAAAGAAGAGCTCTGAAGGAAGTTCCTGAAAATCTGGCTACAGAAGATCAACTTTTTGCGCACCTCAGAAGGACATGGGACAATATTCCGCAGCAAGACATTGACAACCTTGTTCTGAGCATGCCGAATCGTTGCCGATATATTATGAACATCATGGGCGCTTTCTCAGACTACTAACTTCAAGTTTATAAACACAAATTAAATGATTTTTCTATTTTTTTCAGTTTTTACTCACAAATTAAAAGTTAATTCATATACGGTTTCCGACTATGCTTCATTTTTTTTCCATAAATACCTGAAATTTTAATCTAAGTACCTTAACCATTATTAAAAAATGGTAGAATATTAAATAACGTATCTTTTAAATATATACATGTCATATAAATAATTAACACATTGATAGTAATACGCTTTTTTAAAAATATCCCTAGACCGTGTTGAAGTGTGTATATATATATATATTTATATATATATATAAATATGTATATATATCCAATGATGTATCACATTTGACACTTGAAAGGAATGTATTTTATTCTAGGAGGAGACGACAATATGATTATAATAGGTTGGGGAAAAAGTTTCTTCGCATTTTTTAAGAAAATTCAAAACATTTTTAATATAGTTTATTTACATTTAACTAAAGTATGTAGGTACCATTTTGTTCGATAACTTTTTGCCATCTTGTAGGTAGGGACATGATCCCATTGCTATAGAAATTTTGGGACTTCTGGTCAAAATACCGCGACAAGTGGTTTTGGCAGTCCTCTCGTGATGTTAACCTGACACTGCCTAAAGAATTCTGAAGAGACCGAAACAGGTGGAAATCTGAAGGTGCAAGGTCAGGACTATACGGCGGATGCATTAACACCTCCCAGCCAAACTCTCTTAATTTTTGCTGAGTGGCTAAAGATGTGTGAGGTCTAGCGTTATCATGATGAAAAACCACACCCCTTCTGTTGATTAATTCCGGCCGCTTTCTCTCAACTTCTTGCTTTAATCTCATCAGTTGTTCGCAGTAGAGTTCAGAATCGATGGTCCTGCCTGGTGGTAACAGCTCATAATGAATAATGCCCTTCCAATCCCACCACACACACAGCATCACCTTGTTGCGAGTTAACCCGGGTTTCGCCACAGTCTGTGAAGCCTGACCGGCCTTTGACCACGACCTTTTTCGCACGTTCTTGTCATACGTGATCCACTTTTCATCACCAGTTATCAGCTTCTTCAAAAATGGTTCGGTTTCATTACGTCGTAATAAAGAATCACAAATGAGTACACGGTTCATTAGGTTTCTTTCAGTGAGCTCGTGAGGTACCCAAATGTCGAGCTTTTTTGTGTACCCAGTTTTTTCAAATGCGCCAAAACTGTTTTGTGGTCAATTTCCAGTTCTTCAGCTACGTCGTAACTACTGACATGCCGATCTTGCTCCACTTTTTCAAAAATGGCATCCATTTTATCCGTAATAGGGCGACCAGAGCGACGTGCATCTTTGACATCAAAATTTCCGGATTGAAAACGCTTAAACCAAATTTGTGCTACTCTCACAGACACTACACTAGGTCCATAAACATCGCAAATTTTTTTCGCGGCTTGCGTTGCATTTTTACCTTTTTTGTAGTAAAATTTTAAAATGTATCGAATTTCTTCATTAGATTCACTCATCTTGACGGTAAAATAAATGAAAATCACACATTTTCCTAATTTGAATTTGGAATTATGTTCTTTAAAATTTAAACTTTCAATGATACCAAAACCAGCCAGATACAAATAGTATAGCCAAAGAGATTTTATTACAAGTTCATACATACTATAATGCGAAAAAACTTTTTCCTCAACCTAATATAACAATAAATTAAACTTCGTAAGTATATCTAATGACGTTCCCAGTCTGCATACAAAAATTCAACCAAAAATATTTATATATTATATTATATTTTTTTTGTTTAATATTACATTCAATACTTAAGTCCATGTTTAGTCACTATAGCCAGTCAAAGATTGGCAAAACCCATAGTCGCTCCATTACTACTATTTACTTATTTTGTTTGCAAAAATCACGTTTTCAATTACGATGTTAAGATTCATAATTATGATAGTTCCAAAATACTCTTCCTCTTACTGACTTCAGAAATTAGTTAGTTTTCACTTTGTTGTATTTTTTATTTTTTTGGAAGTCAAAAAGTTTTTTCGTACAGTTGATCGCACGTCAGCGCGTTATTCCTTTGACCTTGAGCTAGCCTAGCATAAACGGAGTTTCAGTAGACTAAGCCAGCTCCTAAACTAGTTTTATTACCGTGCCGCCTATTGTACAGTATATCTCGTTCACTCAACACATTGCTTCCAGTTCGACGCAGGCGCGCCGGCCGTCCAGCACAACACACTCATGGGCATCATGAGTTTCGGGCCTGAACGCTGCGGCCACGAGTACCAGCCCGCGGTCTTCGTCAAGGCTTTCTACTTCAGGTAAGCTACCGGTTCCACCATTATAAATAAACTAGCTTCTGCCCGCGACTTTGTCTGCGTAAAATTTCTTGTCCTCCCGACTCACCCCGTCTGATCGCATCACCTGCTCGCGGTCACGTCGTTTTCGCTTAGCGTTCTTTCTAACTTTTTTTCTTTTTGCTCGGCTTCTAACGGTCGTAGAGAGATATTAACCTTCCTCAAGCATTAGGCTATCAAATGCAATTTTTTTTTTTTTAATCCGACTGGTACTTCCAGAGATTAACGCGTTCAAACAAACAAACCAACTCTTCAGCTTTATTATTAGTAGCTACTACTAGCTTCTGCCCGCGAATTCGTTCGTGTGAAATTTATGTACCTCGACCCACCGCGTCGCATCGCATCGCCCGCCCGACAAAAAAAAAACAGAAAGAACGCAAAAAGTCGAAATAAGGATAGTAAGGATAGGTACACCTCTCTGCCTACGATCGGGGAACACTGGCGTTTTAAAGGGTCCGCGAAATGATCAATTGCAATAGACAAATTTTTCCTAATTGATGCAGAAAATCATCTACCAAATGCAACTGAAGCGATTGACAATATTACTACAATAGAAATTGATGGTAATTGATAAATTGCAATTGATCGTTTCGGGGACCCCTTACTTATGATGTTAAACTTGGAGAGCCACCAGGCCACGCTACGACATTTGTTTTTAAATATCCCAGCATCATGCTAACTTGCTAAGATAGAGGCTTTTTGGCCTCGATAGGACTGTCCTTTTCTTTTTTTCTTTTTATATACTGTTCATCGCAACTGCCTAGCCTTTTCCCTACGATGTTGGAGTCAGCTTCCAGTATTATAACCCGATGCAGCTGAATACCACTATTTTACATGGAGTGACTGTCTATCTGACCTCCACAACCCAGTAACAGGGTAACACGATACCCGTTGGTATGATTGGTTGGACTGGACTTTCGGGCTTCTGACGACCCGTAAGGACTGTCAAAGACCTACGAGTGACAGCCGGGGCCAACGGCTTAGCGTGCTTTCCGAGGCACGGATGGGTCTTGGTATCTAAAGATGGTCACCCAACCACGGACCAACCACAGCAAGCGTAGCTTAACCGGGTCGATCGAGTTACGCAGCTGTTATTTACTAACCCACAAGCCCCTTTTTAACCGACTTCAAAAAAGGAGGAAGTTCACAATTCGGTTGTATTTTTTTTAATATTGTTGTTTTTATTTATTTTTATTTTTCTATGTTTGTGTTTTAATATTTAGTATGTGTTCTTCCTGTCCGAGTCCTAATAAATACGTATTATTATATTTCTATATATTTTTTTAATGCTAAGTATTCTCTTTATTTTAGAGATTTCGTAAAATCAACTATTGCATCATACAAAACCACTGCCGAGTTGATCGAAGCGGTCCAGGAGATAGACCCCAGCGCACTCCCCAGGGGCCAGCCCGTAGAACAACTCCACCAGGGCATCATTCCACCAATACCCGACAAGCTGAGGAACGACCTGGTAGGAGTGTGGGACAACATCGAGCCTGATGCGAAGCACGACTAATTAAAGATTTAAAGATTTTAGAATTTATTATTAATTTTATCCACATTCCTAAAGAATCCCACAAAGTGGGACCGGATTTTGGGATCCGATTGGAACAAGCCGATTCTGCCACTAAGAATACCATTTGGAGGGCGTTTTTGCGGCCATTGCCATGATGACCTGAGTCGAGTATGAGTCGACGAAGGTCCTTAGAATATCGGCTTATAAGTCTACTATATTATAAACGTTGCAATAAACTCGGCATTGTGAGTTTTTAAACATTGTATGTATGTGTATATAAATGTACCAGCGACCCGCCCCGGCTTTGCACGGATTGCTACCAAACTTCACAGGATGACTCGCTGGGCTAATCTGAAGATCGCCTGGAAATTTCATCAAAATCGCTCCAGCCGTTTTGGAGTCCATAGGGAACATACACACACACATTGATTTATATGTATATATCTGCCAAAAACTCACAAAGAAGAGACCATTGCAACGTTTGTTCTGAAGTGGACTTGGCCCCCAGGATGAGAGTGGCAGATACCAGGGAAGCATGGCAAGGTAGAACAAGTCTGCCAATGATGAATCACCAAACGGGTTTTTGTGTTATCGGATGTGGAAACAAGCTGAAAGCCGATGGGATGATGAGTGGTCGCCGTCACTTATGGAAATCTAAAATATCTGAGACGTCGTTGATGCGCGTTGCCAGCATAGAGAGAAAGCTGAAATAGAAATAGTTTATTGTCCAGGTAATACAGTAAGCAGGTTTACAGGTTAGCACCAAATTGAGACGAAAAACGTTAAAATATTACATACTAGCGACCCGTCCCGACTTCGCACGGCTAATTGGAGTACGCGCTTTATCGCTCAGGTATAATAACAGTTGGGCGGCGGGAATCGATAGCCGATTCCCGGCCACCGTAGGCGCGGGCTTGCGGACGGTGAGTAGGAGTGGGTAGCTCGCCGTCCGGTGAGGACCAGGCCCGGGTCGACGGCGCGTTGTGTTCCACGCGCGCCTCAAAGAGATGTCAGCAAAAGATGGGGTCCAATAGGGCCGATGCCGCTGGGGTCGCGGGTTGTTTGAAAAAGATACCGTGGCCCTGGCATAGGCAACTGAAGGAACACGGGTGGGTTTTAGTCAGTAAAAGTCTGACACGCCCTTCCGCTCCACCCAGAGCGGGAAGAGTTATTTGATGATTTCCCATCCACAAAAAAAAATAATAATAAAAGGTGTAATAACAGTTGGTGACAGCGGGTGGGTGGTGGAGCGCAGGCGCGGTGGCTGCATCAAGCGAATCCCGTCGTCGCGTCGCGTGGTGCGAGACCGCTTGAATTTATTTTCTCACGCGTAGTTTTTGAATTACGATAACTCCTAAGATATTCATTTAAATTGTATGGTCTAAAGGGCTGTTATAATGTCTGCGAAATGTTTAAGGTAACTAACGTATTTAATTTGATAATGATTAATAAATACTGTATCCGTCTAAATAGCTTTTGCAAATACCACATTATATATTATGTGATCATTTCTTTAGAAGTTAGAATGGGTATAGTAAGCTATCCTTAAATTATGTTATAGCAGACTTTTTTGTAGACCTATAAAAGAGAAACAATCTCACCATACAGTGTTTTGTTATATCTCAAACGGATTAGGCAGCGTTTTCGATGAAAGCTCTCAGACGGCTTGATTGTTTCCGACATCTTCAACAATCATTGTCATATTTCAACCAATTCACACAAAACCTTAACACCATACCTACACACACATGTATACATTCCTCAGGAATTAGTTTGTTGATTTAAGAAAACCGCATGAAAATTCGTTCAGGAATTTTTGAGATCATCGCGAACATACTGACAGAAAGCCGCGGCGGGGGACATAGTTTTATAATATGTAGTGATAGTGAACATAATGATAACAGACAACTTTTACTAAGTTACCAAACCTGAAATCGTGAAAAAAAATCAGCTGCTCCCTATTGGAAGATGCTCTCACTTTTGCAAATGGCTGCCAATGTCAAATCTGTTTTGACATTTGTGGAATAGACAGATGCAGAGTACAAGTGAACAAGCCATGGAGCGATACACTCCCCAAGAACGCGGAATAATCGTGTCTATTTTATTGCGTAATAATTCGTCTGTGGTGTTGGCGCAGCGCGAATTCCGTCGCCGATTCCCCGGCCGTCCGACACCGACTGCGCAAACACTGCGCCGTTTGGCTACCAACCTTGAAGAGTATGGGACCACACGAGACGTTGCCAAGAGTGGCCGGTCCCGGAGCGCCCGTTCTGCGGTGAATATCGCCGCTGTTGCCGAGGATGTCGAGCTGTCGCCGGAAACATCGGCCAGACGCCGTGCCACGCAATTAGCCATCAGCCGGACGTCCCTAAGGCGCATTTTGGTCAAAGACCAGCGCATGTTCCCGTACAAAGTCCAGTCCGTGCATCAGCTGCTGCCTGCCGACCGCCAAACGCGCGTAACCTACGCCCAAGCCATCCTCAATCTCGAGGAAGAAGTGGACGATTTTTCGACCAAAATCATAATGAGCGATGTGGCTCATTTCCACCTCAGCGGGTACGTGAACAAGCAAAACTATCGCTTCTGGGGCACCGAAAATCTACGAGTGATGCACGAGGAGCCATTACACCCGCTCAAAGTGACTGCATGGTGCGCTGTTCACGCTGGAGGAGTCATCGGGCCATTTTTTTTCGAGAATACCGCTGGCCAAACGACAACAGTGGACGGTGCGCGCTATAGGGCCATGTTAACCGAGTTTTTTCTGCCGCAATTGGACGAATTAGGACTGAGGGACATGAGGTTCCAACAGGACGGAGCAACGGCACACACTGCGCGAGCCACAACCGATATTCTGAAGGCAGCGTTCCCGGGTCGCCTCATCTCTCATTTTGGCGATTTGCACTGGCCCGCAAGATCGCCCGATTTAAGTGTTCCAGACTTTTTTTGTGGGGTTTTTTTTTGTGAAGTCCCGTGTTTACGTGAACATGCCCGAGACTCTGGAAGCCCTCAAGGGCAACATTCGACACGAGTGCGAGAATCTGTCGCCCGAAGTTCTCCCCGAAGTGATGAAAAATGCCATAAAACGAGCCCCTATGGCAATCAATTGTGACGGCGCCCATTTGGCCGACATAATCTTCTCGACTTGACCAATAAAATTCTAAAGGTTCAAAAAACATAATCAAAAAATAGAATCGAAGTTTTTCATTTAGAAAAAAAAAAGAGAGCCAAACAACATCGGATGACTTCTTTTGGCCCACCTTGTATATAAATGCTGATTATTTTTCGCGATTTTAGGTTTGCTCCCATAGTAAAAGTTGTTTGTTATCATGAGTACCTACAATCAATCATGTGTTTAAGTATCGGTCACTAATTACCAGTCGCTCTTTATACAATATACAGGGTGACTCAGAATACCTCTTTTGATCCAGCGGCCCCATATTCTGTTGTGCATTATTAATCATTAGATGAAGTCCCCAACAATGTTCATTAAAGTTTTTGAATGCTTTCGACATGTCAAAGTTTTCTTCATATTTTTGATGGAGTCAACCCTAAATTTGGTTGACCTCTATTCTCTCTTCTTTGATATAGGGATGAATGCGTCAGAAAGACACTTAACACATAATAGTAAAAAGCCTATAATTTTCTTGCATCAGAGAGGCAAGTTGATTTTTTTTTCAAGATTGAATTAAGTCTTGAATACCAGTATGATATGCGAAATACCTACGCAGAGTAGAAGTAGACGTAGCTACATACATCTGCATAAAACTGCAGTTTAAACCCAACTACAAGGTTTTTATAAAATACAAATACCTAGTAAAAAGTTTAATAAAAAAAATATTAGCTCCCTATGAAAATTAATTCCATTTGTTTAACAGGTATCTATCCTCAAAAGTAAGATATCGAACGACCTAACTGTTTTCGTTACTCTTTGGTGAAATACATTTTTATAAGAATTAATTGCAGTTTTAATCCTCCGATTGGTAGAAATGCCACCAATATCTTGCAATTTCCTACACTATACTGCACGCCCATTGCTTCCGGCTTTCTTATTGGATATCGGCATCGGTTGAAGAATGCTTCAAATCCGAAATATTTTTTAAACTGAAATGATTTTGAATGTTATTTAATCATAAAAATAAGATTCAAAATCATTTCAGCTTACAAAAATCTTTTGGCGTGCCGCCGTGCCGCCGCGCGCGGCCTTTGAGCTCACCGCCACCTAGGAAAGAAAAACACTAAAAGATTCCGTACATGTGTAATAATAACGCGATTCTATTCTAAGACTGGGCAATCTTTTTGGGGTTTTTGGATACTGTATTCGATTATTTTGGAATTAGATTTGTTTCATAATTATGGCAATGTATTTTATTTGTTTATCATTTAAAAAATACAGAAAATAGGTAAACCACTAAGATTTGTAATTAATGCTACAAATACTAGTCAACCTCGATAATACAATTTTAACTGGCCGCTTATCACATCATGGGACAGAAATACCGTAAGCAAAATGTAGGTGCACTGCTATCACTAGGTACAATATTTTATTTTAAAAATAGTACCTATTTATTATCGGAATTCACTTAATATCTTATTGATCCCTAAAATTGTGTACATTTTTATTATTGTAGGCTAGTTAAGTAATTAGGCATTTATTTCGCTAGTTCACTTCATTCTTTCGAGCTGGATGCATGTCGTCTAGTTTCGCGTTGGATTGCAGTGAATTTTGCGAGGAATCATGACCGAATATGCGAACAATGAATATTATGACATGATAATGTGTGTAGGTGCGACTGACGGTAATCTTGCAGCAGCAAGACAACTGTCTAAGTTCTGTGTACCTTTTGTGTTTGTTGTCCTTATTGTGAATAATATGTTCATGTGCTAAAACTATGAGTGTACTTACGTGTACCTACGTGTGTAAAGCTGCGCAGGATTTGAAAAGGAAAATGGTATGTACAAACTTAATAATTACCGTACTGATCATTTCACTCGCGCGATGAGGCAACAGCTTGCCAGGTCAAAGGACGCGCCAATACCTACATACCTACGGCCTGCGGTCATTGATTTATTTGGCTCCGCCTATCTAGGGTTGCTACGACATAGCAAAATTAAAATATTATTTGTATTTTGTAAGAGAAAACCGAAATTATTTAAAGTTGAGATATGACCATGGCGACCTTCCAGAATAACTAATAGTGTATTAAACAATACACTGTTTTCGGTATAACAGGGGTATTTTGAATCACACTGTATTTATAACCGTGTAGGTAAATGGTTTTCCATTGGTGGAGTATTTTCGATGCAGGCGATGCCACTATTCCCACTCGAAGGCTCGAAGGAAGGCTTATATTACCTTTAAAATTAACAAACCTGATCTTTAGACATTTTAATATTTTAAATAATAATATCTTACCAGAACCTACGTTGTAGAAACACTACTAATGTCCAAATCATATATTTATATTTTATTTGCATGTCTAATGCGCTAACCACAGCATCATAAAATATAACTCCTCTTGTCAACATTTAATCTAATTATCATACAGAGATAGTCATGCTGGAGCCTTACCTAAGTATGCAAGGAAAGATAATATTTTGGATACAACAACAATCGTTCTCGACTCTTTTCAAACATGTTCGGACAAGGGGTTCCAAATACCGGATTTTTTCAATACCGGTATTAATATTATACCATAAAATATAGAAAATTACCAATATCGGGATCACGAGATCCCGGTGTTGGAAATTTTAGAATCTGTTTTTTTAGGTAGGTACTTAAGGGGAAGTGTCAGGGTAGCCCGCGAAAGTCAAATTTTCTTAAGTTTTTTTTGCAATTTTCAAGTCAGTATTAAGTTGTATATTGAATATAGTTTGATGCGCGAGTGATTTTGATCAACGTACAACTAACTGACTTGTAAATTGCAAACTTTGAATTTCGCGGGCTACCGTGACGCTTTCGCCTTAATATAGATTATTAAATAACTAATAAGTTTCACTACAAAACAATGAAATACATCTTTTAAATAAAACATCCCTTTTTTAATATAACTTTTAAGTTTCAAACAAAATCTCTTTTAAAAAATGTCTCTATGGTGAACCTGACAAGACAAAAGTAGATAAAATAAAAGGTTTGAATTTGAATAATCAGTAACAACATAAATAAATAAAATTTAGCGATCTATATAACAATGTTTTTTTTTACTTTTTTTAACTTTATACATATTACTTTATAAAGTAAATTGTTTATGCTGCTTTTAAGGCTCTTTCTTCCTGAAGTACAGACGCCAGCAGGTCAAGCTACCCGAAACTGTCAAATTTTCCTAATCAACTAAAGCAAATAAAGTTGAAAATCTATTAAAGAAATTTGACAAATTGTAGTAGCTTGATGTGCTGGCGCCTGTACTACCGTTACTACTGACTGCAACATAGTATCTTTAGCGACAAAGTAATATCATAATAATATAGGTAATTTCTTTAAAACCAACAATTCAATAATAATATAGTTTTTTTTTTAACTAAACTTACATTACACAGTCACTAATTCACTATTGTTTCAGCTGTTTCTTCCTGAAAATGAGTTCGTAGGAAAGAAAGAGCATATAAACTTTTTCCCAGAGTATACCTCTACGCTCACAAATGGAATGCCATGTCAATATACAGCTTTGCGCCGCATAAAGCACGAGATAATTAAAATACGCAGTTTGTAAACATACCCAAATAGAAAATTGGTTAGAAATATAATGTGCAATAGAATGAAATTGTGTCACTGTAGTTCCTACTGAAAATAAAACAAAATCCATTCATTACCAATATTGTAAAATGACAAAAAAATTCCAGGATCCCGGTATTAGCCAATACTCCTGGTATTGTCACTGAGATTCTGGATATTTTGTACCGGGGGGCTGAAAAGTTTTGCCATTTACGTCATGCATGCCCAATTACGTCGCACTCGAATTCCGTCCGTAATTGGTCTAAACCGATGTTACATAAGGTGCAACATGACAGAGCATGCCGGGGTAGCCAGCCGACCTCAGGACCCTCACAGAACCCAAGACCGAACTCGACCCAGACATAGGAGGAAAAGGCGGGCTGGAGCCTCACAAAGGAGTTTGTTGGCAGCCAACACCTTGCCAGGCACCTCAAAGCCGCAGCCAGGACCAAGCGGTCCGGGGCCGGTAAAGAGGGAGCGCCCCGACGACACGGCTTCTCCGAGCACGATCCAAGGGGACGCAAAACGTGTGAGGGTCCACTCTGCTCAGGGAGAGCGGAGAACCTACGCTCGGGCCACGAAGGATATCCCTGCGAGGCTGGCCGTAGCAATCTGCTTTCCTCCCCCCTCCAAAGACCTGACAAAAGAGGAAGCTGAATACATCAAGACTAACCTCGAGAACATGCTGATGGACACTGACGCGACGACACCACTCCCGGCCTTTCGCGGATACCCACGGGTAGCGGAGGGCACGGTGCAGATGTGGTGCGAGGACGACAATGCCCTAGCATGGTTGACCCAGAATGTACCCAAGATTAGACTACCTGACACTGACCTTACACTGACAGTACTGAAACAGTCTGACGTACCCACTCGTGCCCGAACCTCGCTTTTCGTCCCTCGATACCGAGGTGACGTAGCTCGACTCCAGAATATTCTGGTTCGCCAGAATACTTGGTACGACATCGCCAGATGGTCACTCTACAGGGCAACAGCCGTCGGTGGTGACAACTATGGGACATTTTTGACCCTGGGTGTGCCACCGGAGGAGGTTGAAAGGGTTTTGGCCCGGGAGCGACGGATATCGTACCTACTCGAGTCGATATACGTACGCTTTTGGCCCACGACCCAACCCTCTGACATTCAGACTGACAGAGAGGACACACAGACGTCACAACCGACGACAAAGACGAATGACGCGGACATTGCCCAACTTGAGGAGGACATGGCCCGAGTGGCAATGGCTGACATAGACCCCACACCGACTGCATCACACGACTGGAGCGAGCAGCTCTTAGCCTCGTCGCCGGGTGACCCACATGAAGACCAGAACAGGGTAGAGTTAGAGGGAAAATCATTCGATGGATCCAGCTCCGACTAACTCTACCCCACCGCCGTCATCACCCCTCAATATAATCCAAACCAACCTCCAGCACAGCCAAACTGCCACTGCTAGCTTACGCAGGGCACTGGAGGTAAAGCCCCAAACTATTGCACTGATCCAAGAGCCATGGATCAGGAACAACAGAATATTTGGCCTCGGTAACATCGGAGGTAAGCTAATCCTCAACACACACGGCTCAAACAAACCAAGAACATGCGCATACATACCCAAACATATTCCCAGCACACCACTCACCCAATTCGGTTCCAGAGACTTGACAGCTGTCAGGCTCCAGACTGCAGGTGACATCCCAGTCATAGTACTGGCCTCGATATACATGCCGGGGGAGGACGCAGACTGCCCTCCGAAGGAGATGGCCGACCTGGTGCAGCACTGCACTGACTCGAACGCCCATCACCCGCTCTGGGGCAGCGACGCACCGAACCCCAGAGGAGAGGAGGAGACTATCCACATATTTATTTTCTACTAACCTTAACATTGTTAACCGCGGCTCAGAACCCACTTGGGTCACAGTTCGAGGTCAAACAATCATAGACCTGAAACTTGCTACAGAAAACGCGACTAGCCTTATCACAAATTGGCACGTATCAGACGAGCCCTCTTGCTCAGACCATAGAAGGATCCGATTTACACTAACAGCCAACACAAGGAAACCAGAACCGAGACGCAACCCACGGCGCACCATGTTCCAGGGTATAAACGCCTACTAGCCTCACTACTAGCTAGGCACCTATCACAAATAACCATAAAAGACCAAGCACAATTAGAATATACCGTGACAAAATTATCAGAATATCTAACCGAAGCTTACTATGCATGCTGCAAGCTAAGAGCGCCACAACTCAAGGGCGAGAGAAACCCTTGGTGGAACGCTGAACTTAGCAAACTCAGAAATGCACTACGTAAGCAATTCAACAGAGCCAAAAACACTAGACTCCCGGATGATTGGGAAATATATAAAGAAACCCAATACACATACAAAAAGCAGATCAGAACCGCCAGGAGAACTGCGTGGCGTAAATTCTGCGAATCCATTGAGACGAACAACGAAGCTGCGAGGGTAAGGAAGATCCTATCAACCGATCAGGACCGAACCCTTGGCGCGCTGAAAAAACCCGATAATTCATATACATTAACCGACCAAGAAACCAGTAAGGTCCTTCTGGAGACTCACTTCCCAAACTGTAAACTCTTGGAGGACAGGACATGGGGGGCTGAACCAGAATGGACCCCAACAGATCACGATTGGACTAGAGCCCACAATATAGTAACAAAAGACCGAATAAAGTGGGCCATAAATACCTTCCAGCCATACAAGTCCGCAGGACTGGATGGCATCTTCCCAGCCTTACTGCAGTGGGGGGTAGATCATCTGATGCCATGGCTGGTGGAAATCTACCGAGCCTGCTTAGCATTTAGATACATACCCCTCGCATGGCGCGAAGTGAAGGTCGTTTTCATACCCAAACCTGGAAAGACTGACTATACACAACCCAAGTCTTACAGGCTTATAAGCCTCACATCCTTCTTACTGAAAACCCTCGAGAGACTGTGTGATAGATACATCCGAGATGGACCTCTTAGGATAAAACCACTACATAAACAACAGCATGCGTACTCCACTGGCAGATCAACGGAATCACACACACACACTGTGGTTTCCAAGATTGAGTGCGCAGTGGACCACAAATGCTCAGCACTGGCCGCGTTCATTGACATTGAGGGTGCCTTCGACAAGACCATGTTCAACAGTATTGGCATGGCCCTAGACAGACACGGCATAGACTCAACCCTGAGTGGCTGGATCATAAACATGCTCAAACTGAGAGCTGTACAAGTGACAGTGAACGACACTACAAGGGCCATTGTAGCAAAGGGCTGCCCGCAAGGGGGCGTCCTTTCTCCGATGCTATGGAACCTGGTCGTAGACAGCCTTATTAAGACACTCAATGATAAAGGATATTTCATTGTTGGCTACGCTGATGACATAGCCATAATAATAAACGGCACCCACGAAAACACTCTATGTAATCTCATGCGTCAGGCCTTGAAGATAGTAGAGGACTGGTGCAATAAACATAGACTATCAGTGAACCCTACCAAAACCGAGCTGATTCTTTTTACAAAAAAGAGGAAGCTGACAACACTACAACTACCACGATTCTTTGGAACTACCCTAAACCTATCGACTGAAACCAAATACCTGGGCATCTTTTTGGACAAACAGTTGAACTGGGCAAGACATACTAATTACATCACCACAAAAGCCAGCATAGCCCTGTGGCAGTGTAAGAGACTGCTTGGCAGGAACTGGGGGATTAACCCCAAGGTCACTTACTGGCTATACACCGCAGTTATCAGACCGATCATTACTTATGGCTCACTCGTCTGGTGGCCCAGCACAGACCTGAGCACAACCCGGAAAGATCTCGAAAAACTACAGCGATTAGCCTGTGTGGCAATCACTGGCTGCATGAGAACCGCACCTACGGCCGCATTACAGGCAATGCTTGGACTGCCTCCACTACACCTCATTGTGAGGGAGGAGGCAGCCTTGGCCGCCTTTAGGCTCAATATAACCGGAACCCTGAGCAAAGACTCCAGGGTAAACACATACGCATTAGGGAGGATGCGATCAAAAGACGGCCAATGATGGCATCAGCCTGCGACAGAGCCCCGAAACAACATTACTTTCAAAAACACTACAACATAATACTCACGGAAGAACAGCGTGACCACTCGGGCCCGAACGAGCTGAGGGTTTACACTGACGGGTCAAAGACCGACTCCGGAACCGGTGCCGGAGTCTTCTCGCACGACCTCAACATTAACATATATCCAGCCCGCTGGGAATGTTCAACACTGTCTACCAGGCAGAATGTGTGGGCATTATTCAAGCGGCGTATGCCATAGAGGCCAGGAGAGTTACGGATACCCATATACGCATACTCTCCGACAGTGCCTCAGTACTCCAAACCTTAGAGACAAAATATATTACGTCAAGATTAATACTAGAATGTCACAATGCGTTAGAACGAGCAACGGTATCTAACCGCAATACAGTGACACTGCAATGGATAAAAGGACACAGTGGGTCTTTGGGTAACGACGCAGCGGACGAACTTGCTAGGAGGGCATCCAGTGCGTCAGTCTATGGACCCGAACCTATCGTACCCATCCCCTTCAACCAATTACGCAGATGGCTGCAAGAGATCACCCAAACAAAAGCAGAGGAGTGGTGGTCCTCGGCACCAGGGTGCAGGCAGTCCAGGGAGGCTATGCCAAGCCTAGATAGCAAACTAACCAGGCGACTCTTACGCCTGGATAGGAATGGTCTGCGCCTGATGACGGGAACCATCACAGGACACTGCTCGCTGAACAAACACTTTTACACAATGGGCATAATGGGCAGCCCTCTGTGCAGAGCTTGCATGGAGGCTGAGGAAACCGTTCCGCATGTGCTCTTCGAGTGCACAGGCGTTGCCCAGATTAGAACAGAAACCCTCGGGACACCCAAACCTTTAACAGATGTTCTGAACAGACCAGAAGCCGTGACCAACTTCTGGAGGGAGGTGGGCTGGTTGGAATAAACCCCGACGGCCGCTATGGCTCACGCACAATGGTACACTTGAAGGATTAAGTGCGGAAACCAAACCCAATAACGTAGAACATAGAACAAGGTGCAACTTTCTAATTTTAAAAACAGGAGTATATGTATTGGCGTGTAGGGTAGCCAGTATAATTATTTAACGAAAATATAATTAGTAGTATAATTATTTTATACAGTATAATTATTTTGCAAAATAAAATAATAAAATATCTTCTGTTATCTTAACAGGTTGCCTTTATATCTTAAAATCACGGTCCACTCTAGCTCGGTTCAAACATAACTCAAAATTTTCCTATTGAGCTAATGGGTGTTTCTCCGTTTTTGCTAAAAACACATCATTAGTGGCATATGATGTTTTTTTTTCTGAAAACAATAAATTAAACACAGACTGTTTTGCTAATAAAATATGATGGGATGACCTTGAAGGTGCATTATCCAATATATGCATATACCTTTGATATTTGCAAACATTGATGCGACTAATGACGGTTTTTTGTGACAAAGTTGTAGGTTAAACAAAAATATTTCTTTTTTACAAATGTATTTGATTTTTTTTTTACTTATTCTATTTGGGCGGTTATAAGTTTAAAATTATCGTCAAGTATTTTTTTTCATTCCGTCGCTTGTATAAATTACGACAGCAAGACTTTAAGTGGTGGTGTTTGGAAACGGAGGTGAATGACGATTTGCGTGATGTTTTGCTAGTTTCTTTGTTTTCGACAGGTATATGCATATATTGAATAATGCGCCTTCAAGTTCATCCCATGAGAGCTATTTAGCAAATCAGCCTCAGTCTTAAATTATTTCCAGAAAAAAACATATGCCACCGGAAAGTGTTTTTCGCCAAAACGGAGAAACACCCTGTGGAATTGTGATTCCTTTCTGGTTTTTAATTTTTGTAGGGTTTGTGTACATAAGTGCCTAATTATATTGAAATAATAGTTGTTTGTTTTGGTTTTGAGTATTAAGATATTTTTAATTTAATTCAAATACTATTTATTGTTAATCAAAATGACTAATTGTCTACTCGCTCTGGATATATACAATTCCACATGGCTACCCTTCCGCAATTCGTCAAGGTATAAACTTTTTTACCAGTACTATGTATAAAACCACAGAACAGATAATTTTTACCTGTTCTGTGTACAAAACGGTTAGGTTTGTGCAGCGCCTGAGTGAAACCAAGCGGCATTCCGTACCACGTCGGAGGTTCGATTCCTGCACGGTACTGATAAAGTACATATTGATGGGCTAAATATACCTAGTAGCCAGCCCAGTTGATGGGAATAGGTTCGCCCCCTGTTGCATGGGAATTGAAACATTACTGGCGAAATGTGGGTACACTATAGATACACCTCCTATACCTAGTTCTGCCGCCATAATGAAAAAGGACGAAGAAATATTGAAATAGAGAAAAAATATTTTGTCCTGTTTAAAATATAAGATACAAAGGAAGATGCGTCTTTTAATTGTAAGAATTATTAAGTTTTCGTTAAGTTTAGGCAAATTTAAAAATACCGGTAGATGCGTTTTTTTTTTGCTGATTCCGAATATGTAAATAACGAAATTTCGAAAATAAAAAAATGTCAGATAGGTACGTCTTTTTTTATGACGGCAGTGTGGTTCTGGGTTTGTTTGATACCCATATCTAATGTATGTTTGATAGCTAAATCCCAATTTGGCTTTGTAAATCCACACACGACACGATACAGGAAATTCCTAGTGTAGCGCAACGCTTTTGTTCTGTTCTAGTTAAATAATAGGCTCTCTTCCTCATTCAATCACATGTCAGAGTAAAAAAAATTCTTAAATCACAACTATGTATCTCTGTCTCCGATTTTATGAAGTCTAAAAGGCGCCCTTTGTATTTGCTCCGTGAAGGCGCCCCTGTTTCTGGAACCGGCAAATTAATTCCAACAACAAGATCATTATTAGCAGGAAAACAATCCATTGATTTCATTGAAGATACCACTACAAATGTAGCAAGCACTAGTACATGTACGCAATCATTGAAGATTTCTTTGAATCCGGAGGGAAATTCAATGACTGAATGTACGACTACCATGTTTAGGCTAACCCCGACGTTAATACATAATAGCACTTAATACGATAACGTCAAGGTCTTAATTCGCTTAACTCATTACTAAAGAACGGTCAACGAAATCGGTCAGCCGGTACGCCGCCAAAACCCCAGAGCACTTGATAAAATGTATTCCATTTAATTTTAAACTCTATCGCTGAGAGATAAAGATCATTTGAGGAAAACTGAAGAGTATGACATAACATTGTGTTTGCATAACTGTTTAGCTAGTATATACACATGTACACATGCTCAAATGATTATAGGTTATAAAAAGTAGTCGCTTGACAGACGTCAGTTGGAACGCAAGCGCATAAAATAATCGGGAAATTTTGACATTCTAAATGAAAACGTGAACCGCGAACTACGAAAAGTGATAAGAGTAGTGATTTCTGTCATGAATCTATTTATAGTGCCAGTGTCTTGGTAAAAATAACCTACAACCGACTTTGTTTTTTTTTACCGACCGATTTTGAGAACGGATTTATTCAGCCAGTATGGACCAGCGAAAAAACGAAAGTAGTTCTAAAAGGCAGATTTTGACCGCTTTAGTAGGTGAGTACCTACTTTTCAAGGGCGTATTAATTAAATTATTACGAATTTTGCTGTTTGAAGAATGTCCTAACTTGTTGTTATGATTGTCACGTTCGACTCGCATACTCTTTGGTTGCTAATATATGCATTTGCTTACAAAGTCAGAATTAAGGCGGTTAAGTGCAGGTGGAGTGTTTGTGCAGCAGTCACAATATTAATTACTAGCTTTGGCCCGCGGCTTCGCTCGTGTGGAGGTCGGAAATTATCCCAAGGGAACGTACTACCGAGATAAAAGTATCCTATGTCCTAATCCAGGTCATTGTCTACACGTGTCAAATTTCAATCAAATCCGATCAGCCGTTTTAGAGTGAAAGCGTAACAAACAAACTCACTTTCGCATTTATACTTTTAGTTAGGATGAAAAACTGGTCTATCGACACTCTAGACTCACAAAATGTATTAGGTACTTAAATAAAATAAAATAAACTTACCTAACACACAAATAAAGTTCCTTTAATAATACAATTCAATAATGATTCGAAAGACACGTGCCGCCATCTATTATCATAAGAATGTTATTGTTGTTTTCCTCAGTACTTTTTTTTTAAGCATAGATAAGTTAATTTTTGTGAGCCCAATGAGGGTGGCATGATCGTGTCTGATCAAACCCTCTATAAAATTAATAAAGAATAAAAAAAGTATTTTTTTCGGGATGAAAGGTACTTTATGTCCGTTTAAGTAGGTACACATGACTACGTATATGCAAAATTTCAGGATGATCGGTTCAGTGGTTTAAGCATGAAAAGGTAACAAACAAACAAACTTCCTTTCTCATTTATAATATTAGTTAGGATATTCTATTATATATTATATAGTTAGGATTACTAGCGTAGTAGGTCAATTTTATGCAGCCGGACTACACTTTAAATGCAGTTAGATGCGCTATGCATAGTATTGTGTAGCAACAGCATATCGAAGGTTCACGGGCTATTTGTATTAAGCGACATTTTTGGAACTTACAGGAGAGCATTTCAAAGTTTCAATATTCGGAAAAAAGAACATTATAAAAAATGTATCAATATTTTTTGCGAATTTTATGCCGGGAATGTCGGAAGATGAAGAGGACACACAGATAAACATCCTTAAGGCTGAGATTGAGAACCTCAGATCTCAATTAAAAAGCGCGCATGTAGAAATAGAAATACTATCACTGGAAAATAGCTCCTTAAAGCAAAGTAACGCAGATTTATTGAAGAAAAATGACATGTATAAAAAAGTCACCAGTAGTCCGATAAAGAAAAGGGTACAAACACCAAAAAGAAACAAAATTAATCTTACAAACAAGGTGACCAGTAAATCACAGACTTTGGAAAGTTCGGACTGCCGCGCGTCCACTGCTGAAGACCCTATTGAAAATTCAGTATCATCATTGCCAATTGTAAAGAGTAGTCTATGTATTATTAGTAGTGAAACATCTAATAGGTTATACACAATTTGTCAAAGAACTAGGTTAAGTAATTGTAATATATGTCATTATCGTATGCCAAATTGTAGTCTAAAGCAACTGCTAGACAGTCTTGATAAGAAAGTACAAAACTTTACCGACTCGGACTACTGTGTAATTTATGTCGGGGAGGAAGATTTTAAAAAGACGCAAAATTACATTGAATTAGTCACTTTTATTCGTAATAAAATACAACCTTTAACCCACACGAATTTCATAGTATGTCTGCCTACTTTTAAATATATGGAAAACAAAAATGTTATGTTTAACAGCAGAGTTGACACGTTTAATAACTTATTGTTCATGGACGTGGAAACATATAATTATGCGTATCTGCTGGACTCCAACTTGAACCTTCCATACACTTATGACACATACAATCAACGGTATGGAAGTTTGAATAACAAAGGATTGAATATTGTGCTAACTGATTTGCAGGATCTCGTCCTAGATTTAAACTCAACAAACGCGTCGTCAGATGCTGGCTGTCCCCAAATAAATAATGCGCCAACTGAAACTCAACTTCCGGAAAATTGTCAGTTTTTTCTTTAGTCATTATTTGTATATTCTTCACCAAAACATAGCGGGACTTATGAATAAATCAGATTTATTGACGGTTAAACTAGAAGAGCTATCTAATACTGGGATTAATATAGATATTGTCTGCATAACTGAACACTTTGTCGAAACGGGTTATGAAAATTTCATACATGTACCTAATTATTGCCTCGCTGCCTTCTTTTCAAGAGACGCTAAACGAGGAGGAGCGTGCATCTTTGTTCGAGCAGGATTGCACTATAGAGAATTAACAGAAATTTCAAAACATTCAGTGTCAGGTGTTATCGAATGCTGCGGCATTGAACTAGTGTCTCATAATGTCATAATAATATGTGTGTACAGAATACCTAAACATAACTATAACATTTTCTATGATAAACTAGATGACATATTACGCAAAGTCTGTTCATACTCGTATAAAAACGTAATTTTGACCGGCGATTTTAATATCGATATCCTGAAAAGAAATAAAATTACATACGAATTTGAATATTTTCTTCGACAATACAATCTTAAACTATCACTCTTTGAACCAACTAGATTAAGCAGTAAATCTTGCATCGATAATTTTGCACATTCATTTAAACGTGGATGTAAAGCGAATGTAATGGATTTAGCACTCTCAGACCATACAGCACAATTATTAAAAGTACCTTCTAATAAAAAATGCACTCTAAAATACTGGAAAACTAAAAAACTTGACTTATCAGCGTCTAACTTGACTAAGTTTAAGGATTGCTTGAAAAGTCTATCTTTTTCGCAAGTTTATAAAGCAAAAGACGCTAACGAAGCGTATGATAATTTTATAGATGAATTTTTACTGTTCTACCACTTATGCTTTCCAGTTAACATTGTGAAGATTAATACCAATAAGAAAACAAAATGGTTGTCCCGTGGTATAAAACTTTGCAGTAAAAAGCAGAGACAACTACTTTGGGAATTTAGGCTGAAGCCTAATTTGGAAAATAAAACTATTTTTAAAAAATATTCAAAACTTTACAGGCGAATTATAAAACTAACGCAAAAAACACAAAATAATTATCACGTAAATACTGCCCAAAACAAATCGAAAGCTGCATGGCAAGTAATAAACAAATCGAAATATAACTTACCACAAGAGCCAATTTTATGTATTAATAATAAGAATTTGACATTTTCACACCCGCTTGACATTGCTAATGAATTTAATAAATATTTTATTGAAGTTATCGAAAATAATATTCAAACAAACAATGTATCGAATAATAAGCAACACCTAAAGGACAATGTTTCACGTCAATCCTTATTTATGTTACCAGTCACATGCGATGATATAATCAAAATTATTAACAGTCTCAAAAATACAAATACCGTTGGATTTGATAACATATCAACTAAGGTTATTAAAGAAGTTAAGGAGATAATAGCACCGTTACTTTCGCATATAATAAATCTCTGTATTTCCGATGGTATATTTCCAACTCGTCTGAAAAAAGTAATAATTAAGCCCCTATTCAAAAAAGACGATAGAACTGAATTAAAAAATTATAGGCCAATTGCGAAAATTCCTATATTTTCAAAAATCATTGAGAAAGTGATCTATAATAGTATATATGCCTATTTTGAAAAATTTAAACTATTTTGCAATGAACAAAAGGGATTTAGAAAAAATATTAATATAAACATGGCTCTATTTGACCTACTATCAAGTGTCCTAACATCTGTCGATAAGAAAAACAGGGTTTGCGCTATTTACACAGATATGACAAAGGCATTTGATTTTGTGGATCATAAAATTTTACTACAAAAACTATATAGCTACGGCATTAGAGGAAATATTCTTAAACTTATAGAATCTTACCTAAATGATAGACTGCAATGCACAGAAATCACAAGAATATGTCCAGTAACTAAGTTGCAAAAAACATATACCTCGGCAGCAAGGCTGATCAAATATGGAGTCCCTCAGGGTAGCGTATTGGGACCCCTGTTATTTTTATTATATATTAATGACCTACCGAAAATAACAGGGCACGAAATGGTACTTTTTGCTGATGATAGCACGGTTATTATAAAATGCAACAATCCTAATAATTACGAACTTGACGTTAATGACACTCTCTCAAAAATAGTTAATTGGCTCAAGGACAATAATCTTGTAATAAATCTAAATAAAACTAAAATTATGCATTTCCACCAACGGCTTGTAAATACTCCAGTTAATGTCACCTTTAATCAGTCTAGAATAGAAGAGGCTAGCATTGCAAAATTCTTGGGTATCTCTATAGACTGCAAACTGACCTGGAAACCACATCTGGAAGAAGTTTGCAAACGATTAAGCAGATCAGCGTATCTTCTATTTCAACTGTCAAAAAAAGTAAGTACAGAGACACTCTTAACGGCTTATCATGGTTTGGTAGCCTCGGTTTTGCGTTACGGTGTTGTTTTTTGGGGACAGTCAACAAACCGAGAACTTGTTTTTAAAATGCAAAAGAGATGCATGCGGGCGATGTTTGGCTTAAGAAGGACTGACAGTTGCATCCCGTATTTTAAAAAATACAATATTTTAACTTTTCCTGCATTATACATCTTGGAAACTTCTTTGTTTGTAAAAAATAATCCCCACTTATTTAAAAAAATGGCCACAGTCAAGAAATTACCCATACGTGCTCAATATATGAACACATTATGCCATGTTAAATGTAAAACTGCACTGATGAAGAAAAGTTTCTTTGGTATTGCTCCCCAAGTTTTTAATAAAGTTCCCGATGCAATTAAATATATGCCAATTCAAAAATTCAGAAACACTCTCCAGAAGCTGCTACTTGAACAATGCTATTACACATTAGACCAGTTTCTGAATGACAAATTTAATTAATCACATATTTGGAACTATTATTATGTTATTATTTTATTTTATTTTATTATAATGCATTCTTATTTTTTGATTATTTTAATCTCTGCTGACATTGTATTTTTTTTTTAATGACATTTAGACTATTTTAATTTAATTAATTTTGACGACTGTAATATTGCTGACATTGTTTTATCTTTCTGTACTATTTTATTTAACTTTTGACAATTTTTATTTGTTGGCATTGTTTTTATTTTTTTTAAGAGATTTTTATAATGAATTTAAATTTGATCATAGCATCACTATTTTGTATGCCTGTCGGCGGAACATAGGTTGGACCAAACACTATTATATACATAAGATCATTGTACCCTGTGTTCACAAAATAAATGAATTTTGAATTTTGAAAAAGTGGCCTATCGACGGTTAAGAATAAATGTGTCTATCTCAGTTTATAGGTAGATAACCATAATAAAACTCAATATGATTATAACTCAATATCGGCCAGGATGTCGCTTAATACAAATAGCCCGTGAACCCTCGATATAGTAACAGAACAATAAAATCAATCTGCCTAGCCTTTTCCCAACTATGTTGGGGTCGGCTTCCAGTCTAACCGGATGTAGCTGAATACCAGTATTTTACATGGAGCGACTGCCTATCTGACCTCCACAACCCAGTTATTGGGTAATACGATACTCCTTGGTAAGACTGATTGTCAGACTTTCGGGCTTCTGACGACCCGTAACGACTGTCAAAGATCCACGAATGACAGCCGGGACCAACGGCTTAACGTGCTTTCCCAGGCACGGAGGAGTCTCGGTAGGTAAAGATGGTCACCCATCCACAGACCAACCCCGGTAAACGTAGCTTAAACTGATGGATCGAACCGTGCGGCTGTTATTACTTAGCCACGAGCTCCTCTCCTCTCCTGTCATAGTAACAGAACAATTTCATGAATTAAATCAAACTAGAGTTCAAAAGAATATAATTAGGTATGCATGGGTGCCTTACATACCTATTGCGAATTGTTTGTATGAAGTTTTAAATTAAAAGGTGGTCTTTCTTTACAATTACAAAACCGAAGGCTTGTAATTGGTATTTTTGCATTGGCAATTTTATTCCCGTAATAAATTTTCAGATGAAAAAATATATAAATTAGCAAGCCTTAGTTAGTTAGTAAGCCTTTTCCCAACTCTGTTGGGGTCGGCTTCCAGTCTAACCGGATGCAGAGGAATAACAGTATTGTACTTGGAGCGACTGCGTATCTGACCTCCACAACCCAGTTAATGGGTAACACGATACCCTTTGGTAAGACTGGCTGTCAGACTTACGAACTTCTGACGAGCCGTAACGACTGGACTGTCAAAGATCCACGAATGACAGGCGGGACCAACGGCTTAACGTGCTTTCCGAGGCACGGATCAGACTCGGTATGTAAAGATGGTCACCCATCCAGGGACCAACCCCGGCAAGCGTAGCTTAACCTGATGGACCGACCCGTGTGGCTTTTATTACTTAGCCACGAGCCATTAAGTATAATGATGTCTAAAAGAGTAGGGGAAGACCAAAGAAACGATGAATAGACTGTGTGGAAGATGATATGGCTAGAGCAGGAGTAACTACCGAGATGACGACTAATAGAGAAGGTTAGCAGATACAGGTAAGAGTAGAAGAATGATGATAATCAGTTGTTATTTTTTATATTATTCTAGCTTCCGCCCACGGCTTCCCTCGCGTGGTATGTCGATAAAAAGTAGCCTATGTCCTTCCCCAGGGTTCAAAGTATCTTCATACAATATTTCATAAAAATCGATTCAGCCGTTTAGTAGTGACAGCGTATTACTAACATCATCATCATCTGCCTAACCTTTTCCCAACTGTGTATGTTGGGGTCGGCTTCTAGTCTAACCGGATGCGGTTTTATTATTATTAAAAGATGGTCACCCATCCATCGACCAACCGCGGCAATCGTAGCTTAACCTGATCTATCGACCCGTGCGGCAACATGTATGTTTGTTTGGCTTGTGCCTAATAACAATTAGGCACAAGGCAAACAAACATACACAATATCAAATATTTCTCTTTATTTATTACCTAGTTTAGATTAGATCAGTAAGATGATGAATGATGAACCAGGCGATGGTGTAGGTACTGAAAGATTCAGCAATTCAACACGTCAAGAGTGTGCACGTTTATAATTTCTAACGTGACGATATTATTGTGAACGTCCACGGTCATGAAATGTATGGAAATACGCGCAAGTAGATAATAACGATTAGATGACCGTGTGTGAAATGTCCCAGGATATTATTATTATTATCTCCTTTATTTATTTTTTAAACTTATTTTATTACATTTTTAAATATTTTTATATAAACATTAAAAAAAAAACATTTAAAAATATAAAAAATAGTGATCCGCCGGTAGCGGGTGCAGGGTCAAAGCTACCGGTGGTTAGGGCCCCAGAGACAGGAACCTCCTCACAATACGCGCCGTATCAAGGAGGACTGCCTTCTGAATCAGGCCCTTCACCCAGCCACCCAACGAGAGCCTCTTGAGATGTTGGTCGAGGCTCTTAGCGATAAGGCCATTGACCGTAACGACTATCGGCACAATGATTGCCGAGTCCACATTCCACATAGCGACAACCTCGTGGGCTAAGTCGAGATACTTCAATTGTTTCTCCTTCTCAGCCTTCACGAGGTTCTCGTCATGCGGGATAGTGACATCGATTATCATTGTGCGGCGCACTGATCGATCTATTACCACTATATCAGGCTTATTGGCTACAATAGTCCTGTCAGTGATAATAGATCGATCCCAGTATAACGTGACATGGTCATTCTCGAGAACTGGGTCGGGCACATACCTGTAATACGGTACCTCAGAGTCCACAAGGCCGTATTTCAGAGCAAGTTGCTGATGGATAATCCTGGCTACTTGATTATGCCTGTGCAAATACTCGCCGTTAGCTAAACGAGAACACCCAGAAGTAATATGTCTGATAGACTCACCGGGACAATGGCATGCCCGACATATGTCGATCGTCCCGTCTTTCATTATATACTTCCGGTAGTTATTCGTTAGCATAACTTCATCCATAATCGCACAGACTGAACCTTCGGTTTCCCCAAAGAGGTCACCGAAGCGTAGCCAGGCCACGGACGCTAAGAAATCTACGTCGGGCCCATGAAGGGCCCGGAAAAAGCGTCCGTGAAGCTCCTTGCTTTGCCATACTTCCTTGCGGTCGTTGGTACTAAGCACCACAGGTATGCGCCAGTTCTCTTTAGCCAAGGACAACGGGGTGAGTCCCTTGTCCACTGCAACTACATCTCGGTGCATACCCACGTCAGCCTTGAGAAAATATTCTCTGAGACTGCACACCTCGCGGTTGTGGAGGGTCTTAGCATTTAAAAAACCTCGACCCCCGCACTTCCGCGGAATGTACAGCCTCATGACAGACGAACGTGGGTGATGCATCCGGTTTGCAGTCAGCAGTGACCGGACTCTCCTATCCAGGGCGTCTAGTTCCGTCTGGGTCCACTTTAGTATGCCAAAGGAGTACATCAGGACCGGCATGACCCAACCGTTAAAGGCGCGCACCTTGTTGCCGCCGGACAAAGAACTATTAAGTACCTTTTTCAGGCGACCGAAGAAGCGCTCCTGCAACGATTTTTTCATGTCAGGTCCGTTAATGCCTAACCCCTCTGACATACCCAGGTATTTGTAGGTATCAGTTGCGGAGAGTGATCTCAGGTTTATAGAATCTGAGAGTTGTAGTCCCTCAGATTCCACAATCCCGCCCCGCTTTACATGCATGACTGCACATTTATTTACACCAAATTCCATCCTGATGGAATCACTAAAAGTTTTAGTTACTTTTAGTGACTCCAGCAGTTGCAATTTGTTAGTGGCAAACAGTTTCAAATCATCCATATAAAGCAGGTGGGATATTACCTGACCCCCTCTCCGCAAAGGATAGCCCGGCCCTGTACCCTCCAGCAGAGTGCTAAGAGGGTTCAAGGCTAAACAAAACCACAGTGGACTCAGACTGTCGCCCTGGAATATTCCCCGCTTAATCCTAATAGGTTCGTTGCTCCCCCGAATTTGTCGGCATCCTGGATAGCGAAGAACCGTCCTCCACTGCCCCATACACGTCGTTAGGAAGGTGCTCAGAGTTGTATCAATTTTGTACAACTCTAACACCCTCAAGAGCCATGTATGCGGCACCGAATCAAAGGCCTTCTTATAGTCTATCCAACATGTCGACAAATCCTTTCGGGATCGACGGACCTGTTGGCTTATGGCCATGTCAATGAGGAGTAGCTCCTTGGTGCCGCGGGACCCATTCCTACATCCATTTTGAGAGGCAGACATAATAGAATTCTTTTCTAAATGAGAATTAATTTTCTCTCTCAAAATGGATGTAAGAAGTTTATAGACCGTCGGCAAACAAGTGATCGGCCTATAATTTTTGGGTTCCGTGGCATCACCTGACTTATGGAGCAGGTGAGTAACTCCTGTTGTAAAGAGCCGTGGCAGCGACCCAGACTCTAAGGCCGACTGGAATTGCGATGCTAAGCACGCGTGTGAACTTTGCAGCCATTTAAGCCAAAAATTGTGCAGTCCGTCCGGTCCCGGAGATTTCCAGTTCGGTATCGGGCGGGCTGCACTGGCTACATCGGAGGAAGTAATTATTACTTCCTCCATCTCCGGTATGGCGTCACACACGCGCTCAACATCCCGCATCCATTCAGCCTCAGTATGGCAAACGGGCACCGACCAGATGTTACGCCAGAATATGCTAGTGGCATCATCATCCGGGCGGCATACGTCTGCCACATTTTGCTCAGGTCGCTCCCATGCTCTATACACCCACCTTTGATCACGCTGGAATATGCGATTCTGGGTATACCGCTCAACCCGTCGCTTATACCTACGGATACGGCTTGCCCATGCACAGACCTTCTGCTTCAGGAAGTCAATGCGCTCTGTGACACGGGACATATATTCTTGAGGACTGATTCCAGTCCCCGAGAACGCCCGCCTCACAAAGCGCATCACTCTAGGGCGAGTATTGCCCTCCCTGAAGCAGTATAGTTTGCCGATGAGCATCCTGGTCCCCTCGATACGCTGCTCGATCCTGCACTGCCAGGCTGGAACAGCGGGTTTTGGTCGTGTAGCTATGTCACAATTTGGAAATTTGACATTGGCTACACGACACGCCGCAATAGCCGCGCAATACAAGATTGAGTGCGTATCTACGAGATCTTCGCTGCTTTCAAAATAAACACCAAGCAGCGAATCCAAGGCACACACCATCGCCCTATTCGTTCTGTGCATAGGCAAGCGAGGTAAATGTGGTCTAAGGTGGACAGGGGCAGTTCTAAACTCCCGAATCGCATCCTCCAGCGCGCTCCTCAATCGTTCGTTACACTGGCTACTTACCGTAACAATCTCCTCGTCCCTCTCCTCATCAATGTTAATGATGAGGAGACAACATAAGACCGCGGTTGGGTTATGTCACTGACTAGAGGTTGCACCGCGGTCTGTGACGGGACAGGGACGATACGATTGCTCAGTACCTCTGAGCGCAGCCTATCAAGCGCGGCGTCGTCCAATCTGTGATTCCGTTGGATAACCCGCACCTGATCCGAAAGTCGTTGGGCCGAGACGTTGATGGCAGGTTGAAGCGCCTGGAACAGAGACAGCATCCTATCGCGGTACGCAGTGAGGTTAGTTCCCCCCTCTGTAGCCCCGTAATATGCGCGCATGACGTTCTCATTCATTTGTTGAGTCCATTTCATGCGCTGCACACAACCACCGGCAGCGGAGACCCGGCTCGGGGCTGGATGGCCCCTAAGTCCCAAGCTTCTCGGTGGCCGGCCTCTCCCCTGCCGACGTACAGGTGTTGGCGACGTCGGCGGGGAAAAATACTCGTCGCTCGAGCTCGACGCAACTACCGCGGCCGGTGTCGTCACAGCGCTCACGGTGGGGCTGGGTACCGGCGGCAGCGAGGCGGAGCCGAGCGAAGAGTCCGGAGGTGGTAGGCGTGCTCGTCTTGCAGCTGCTCTCGTCAACATTTTTTTATTTTCATTCGGGTTTGTATTGTTTTATCGGAGGTGACATGACAAATGTCACCTCCTTCACGTGGACGAAGCCGCGGACAAAAGCTAGTGAATTATAAAAGCGCACAGTAAAGCGGGTTGCAGACCAAAAACTAAGCTATGCCGAAGCTAAACTAAGAGAGGCCAGCTTTTTTTTATTTGTGATGGGTTTGCTTTTGACTCTAGTCTAGGTCAGAGGTGACAGAGACAAAGTCGACGATGGAGTGAGCTAACCCAGAAGAAGCCTGTTCACTCTCACTTTGAAGAGATGCGTTCGGAAACACAGACGCAGGTAGTGAGTTCCACTCCTTTGCTGTGCGCATTATAAAAGACATTTGGAAGCGCTTAGTGCGAATTGGCGGAATAGCAACCAGGTAGGGATGGTAACTGGCAGTGCGTCTAGATGTCTGATGTTAGAAGGGGGCTGGTGGAATGAGGTCCTTTGCTATGCGCAGCTATTAAGAGGATTGTGAAGCTGTAAATTGTCATACAAAAAGAGATAACGTTTTTCTCCCCGTAAACATAATCTAATTTTCATAATTTTTGGAAATTTTGTAGGTATAATGACAAACTAGGTCCGTCCGTTTTTATTATAAAGAAATATTGTATACAATATAAGTTATTAGCAACTAAATATCTATATTTTTGACATAAAAACATCCTCGAGCATTTTTATTTTTTAAAATTAAATTAAATTGAATTACTAAAAACGAAAAACGTACAGACCTAGATCAAAGTGTATTGAATGTAATGAGACCAAAATTGTCTCATTTCGTAAATGTTTAAGGGAGTAAAAACGTAATCGCCCGAAACAATATTTATGTAAATAATTGTATGAAATGTATGTAATTACCTCCAAAAATCGTGCCGCGTATCGGCACTTCACAATCCTCTTAAATAAACTAGAAATTTGTCGCGTGCACACCAAGCAACTATGCATAGTTTGCGGTCTGCACACAAGTATGAAAACCTACGCCAGCTATGTGAGCTAAGCTAAACTAACTTAGCTTGGTTTTTGGTCTGCAACCCACTTAATGTTCAGTGAAGGGCAGGTGTACCTATGTAGCGTCAGCAACGACACAATCGTAGTGTTAACTAACTTTCTACCTATCTAAACAAGAGACTATCTCACGTATTTGATAACAGCACTTCTCATTGTAAAACTTTCTATATTTTTCGGAGAACAATGTGTTTCAATAAGATATGAAATACAGACATTTTTAGACAAAACACGACAATGTGATAACCTGATGAAAGGTAAACTCAAACCGTGTTTATCCTTTTTTAGGGTTCCGTACACACACACTGGTTCACTGTCAAATTTATATGAGGTCTCTCTTGAAGTAGTTTAGCATAAGTATTTGCATCACCATCTGAGACGAATCTCTCAATATTGTGCGTACAAACTTACATTTGTCCATAGTTAAACGAAAAGAATCCAACCCACATTAGGTGTAATGTGGGTTGGATCCTTTTCGTCTAACTATGGATATTTGTAGTTGGAATGTAGGGAGAACATGTTTTTCAACTACAATGTTAAGTTTGTTCTTGGGATAAATTCATCCCAACTACGGAACCCTTCATTGTGCGTGGTCCGACACGCACTTGACCGGTTTTATTTTTCAAATAGGTATTAAAATTTTACTAAGACTATTAAGTAAAAGTCTCTTAAATTCATCATTAAAACTACAGACGTGCAGACTTGTTAAACTAGTCGAGTCATTTTCAAGTTTTTGCGAGACTAATGCACGGCAATTGATTTTTATACTATGTAGGTACGTGTTTTATCTGCTATACTATACAAAACAGACATAAAATTATCCATAGTACATAAAAGTATCGAACTGTCTTTTATGGTGTTTTGCCTCTATAGATAAAACACGTACGAAATACGTTGTACTCGTATTTGTTAAGTCTGATTTTTTATATCATGAAAAAACAAAAATATGAAAAATGCTATTTCCATCACTGCTAATTATTTTTAATCTATATACATAAAACAAAGTCGAGTTTGTTCGAACCCTTATAACTCGAGAACGGCTGGACCGATTTTCATGGATTTGATTTGTTGTATTTGTCTCCGTCCCGAATAGCAGAATAACTATTAAAACATCGGAAAAACACGAAAAAAAAATGATGACGAAAATTAATTTTCTCATAAGTACTTCAAATTTGGACAGGACAACATCTGTCTGACAGATGTCCAGCACAGCTATCTAGTAGTTACTTTAACAGTAAACTTGAATTACGCATAAGTTTAACACATGCTAGATAGGTACTAAACATAACACTTACCGGTAATGTAAAAAGACAATACATATTTCACAGACACTAACTTACACTCTTACACCCGTATTTATAACCAAGCAATTACTTGCTCGTAAGTTATTTCTTAGTGAAGTCATTACTTATTATTATTATTATTTATTTATTATAATCCAGAGTTTATAAAAATCTTAATAACTATGCCCCACAAAACCGTTTTCACGGTTTGTCTGTGAGAATGGAACATACAGTATTGCAAATAAGAATAATTAGTGCGAACACTTAGTTTTAGTATCGTGATCTTAAAAATCTGTGATCGTGACTATAAAGTAACTAACAATATTACTGCCGCCCGTAAGGAAAAAGGATAAAAAAATATTTTGTCCTGTTTAAACTATAAGATACAAAGGCAGGTGCGTCTTTTAATAGTAATAATTATTGGGTTTTCGTTAAGTTTACGCCAATTTAAAAATACTGGTAGATGCGTCTTTTTTGCTCATTCCAAATATGTAAAAAAGCTCTATTGAAAAATGTCAGATAGGTACGTCTTTTTTCCTTATGACGGCAGAATATCTTACCTATGGAATGTGAATAAAGGAAATATCTTATCTTATATCAAATATATTTGTTCCTCCTCAACAATCTGCAGACCACTTTCCTAAGAACATCGTCTACAAACTCTCGACAAAGAACTGCTTAAGTAATTTGGCAAAGGAGATGTTTGATTTTGGGCTACCACCATGTACACTACATAGATAAATTGGAAAAAAATAGGGGATTTTCATAAAAATACAAAGAAATTAATTTGAAGAAAAGTACACGCGTACACAAATGATTATTTGGGAAGATTTTTTTTTGTAATAAGATAACCCTATTTTTATGGTTACCTTGACAGTTGTGTTAGACATGACGTTTCACGACTTTGACAGTTTTAAGTTTTATGACGTGACGTCTTTCTTTGACAGTTTGACTTTGTCTTTGAATCGATGAATCGTTGTGTTCGTACGTGTTGAATTGGATGTGTTTCGGAGGTTTTAGTGATTGTTTTGGTTTTGCGACAACAGCTTACTACTACGGACATTGATTGATTGCTTCTGTGTTGACCTCGGCTTTGTTGTACGGTTTCTAATTCGGTTGTGATTTTGATTCCGTCCTGTATGAATAGGAATAGCTAACTACTCTAACAATAACTTGCAGTTGTCAGGTAGTGCACAGCTCACTACTCTCCTGTGAATTATCGAAGTCCACAGTATATTGATAGGCATTAAAGAATGAAACACCAGGACAGTTTGATAAACAAAATAACATTCAAGCCTTCGTTTCTTGAAGTAATGTAAGATGTACTGCTGTAATTGAGTAGAATAACTTGAAGTCCTGTTTTATTATTAAAATAACTATAACGAAACCCAAGTATTGTCGGAATTCGTGTTTTTCTTTCTCGCAGATATTACATAGACAAGACACATCAATGAAATGTCATTGTCATAATGATATTTCGCATATTGCTGATCCACGATATTTATTTTGTGTGGGTTCTTGACCGAATTAATTTTAATATACATTAAAACGAAGTCAAAATATAGAAAATTAACATTTAAAAACCGTTACTATATTGTATAGCGATATTTACATTTAATGTACAGACGCCAGCAGGTCAACCTACCCGAAACTGTCAGATTTTCCCAATCAACCTTGAACCTAATGCCTTAGCAATAAAGTCGAAAATCTATTAAAGAAATCTGACAGATTGTAGTAGCTTGATGTGCTGGCGTCTGTACATAGTGCTAGCCCAGGCTCCATACATTCCTGGTACATCTTTACCTTTTATGTTCTGACTTCTTATATCAGTAGGCAATTGGTTGAAAAGATATGGCACTCTTTTATTAAGCGTTCGGTCGCCAAAGTAATTCGTTATTCTGGGTACCACAAACTTACCTGCTGATACCATCCTAGTTACGTAGTCATGTGCAACTAGCGAGTGACGTTCCCAGCTGCCATGACCAGAAGTAGGTATTTATGTTATAAGCTGATAGAAACAATTTTGCAAATTTTAAATAACTTATTATACTCATCAATGAAGAATTCTATCCTCAATTATATTGAGGATAGAATTTTTCATTATAAAATCTTAGGCGCCGTCCTATTGTCATCGCCCGCGCGATGTTGCGATGCGATTTCATCGTACGATGAAACCGCCCACGCGGTAACAAATTGTGTGCCCTGTTTTGGAGCGATGCGATCACACTCAAAATGGCTCTTATCAGGGATGCACAGTTTTTGCATGATCGTGCGATCTTCAATAGGACATTTACTAGATATCAGTATGTTTGAACGCAACGTTATATTATTTTAATTTATTTTGAATGTGAAGACTATGTAGGTCATTGCTTTTTTTGTTTGTTTTATTTTCTCTCAGTAATTTATGCGGCCTACCCCAATGTCCTTTCCTTGGTATTGTTCGTCGAATCGTTGAGCTCCTTAAGTTCTGAGTCGAGCTGCGCGATTATTGACAAATGCGTGCACTGACTGGACAGGTCCTCTCAATCTGTGTGGTTCTTTCCTCAAAAGACCATTTCAGACACCAATCTACATGGTCTTCACATGAAGTGAGCAAGATTATGTCTGGACTTTATAAGAGACTGTGACCTCTGAGTTTGTTTCGGCCTTTCTTCTCAGAGTAGTCAGATAGGAAACGCCGAGCTCATCTAGTTTAAAAAAATTTTGACTTGTGAAAGTGTTTGTACAAACCTACTTACAGAAATAAAAATCATTTATCATTTAACGATCGCACGATCATTTTCGTCGGACGCACGCATCATCGTACGAGCCATGGCAATTGGACGGCGCCTTATTCTATAGTCGAATAATGTACGTTAGTAAATGCTTGAGTAAGAATCAACGTTCCATTGCAAAATCAAATGTAAAATGGTCGAGTTCTCAATTCTTAAAAGAAAGCACTTTTTGTTGTTTATAAATACGGGTGTAACACCCATATTGACTAGAAAGTATCGTATCTAAGCAGTTGGTCCCGGCTGTCATAGTCAGTTCAGTAGACAGTCGTTAGTTACAGGTTGTCAGAAGCCCGAAAGTCGGACAACCAGAGGTATCGTGTTACCCAGTAACTCGAATGTGGAGGTCAGATAGGCAGTCGCTCCATGTAAAATACTTGGTACTCAGCTGCATCCGGTTAGACTGGAAGCCGACTCCAACATAGTTAGGAAAAGCTAGGCAAACAAAAACAAATCTACAATATAATTATCCACTTTCAAATAGTTGTGTGTAATGCAAAATAATGAGAGTAGGTCTCTCATTTTTTGTTAATTAAGGGTATGTTAAATATTTAAAAGTGGTACCTTTTTAGTTAAAAATGAGTGGGAAAAAATGAAGTATTTACCTACTTACATAAATTATTTACACCACAATTAATAAAATACAGAAGCGATAAAACAATTATTTTAAGATCTGACTATTTATCTATAGATTCTATATATTACTAATCCAGTCTTATTGTAGTGCTCAGTTTTAATAAAGAATTTTCAGAACGATATCAGTTTGGCTAGTCAAAGTGTAGCTTATAAATCAGTGTACTCAAATGAGCGTGATTTATTAATACGGGACTGAGATATGCACGCAGGTAGGATGCCGTTCGCTTTCATACGTAGGTCATGTTTGATTCATTTAGAACAACAAATAATTACAAGGACTTGTAGATAATAAATTACGGAGCGAACTAATAAAACTGCGCTTACTTCCTGCGGTCAGTTTGAAGCATATGATAGTGTACCGTACCTACTTTGCTTTCATAACAGATCTCTGTCTCTGAAGCCTGATGGCCATACCTATTAAAATCATCACACCAGTAGTGCTATTCTGTAAAAATCTCACCGTGAAAACTTAGGTGAAGTGAGCTTTAAGCGAGCTGTCAATCCCTGGCATCTGGTGGAATGACAGCTCACTTCACGCTCACTTCACCTAAGTTTTCACCGTGTGATTTTTACTGAATAGCACTACTGTACCCTAATTGCGTAACACACTATCAATCGGAATCGATTTAATTTTGACAGTTCAACAACATTCATTGCGGGATTTACGTTGTTGAGCAGACAACATTTTCGAAAATATGAAGCAATGGCTTAGCAATTTGCTTCAAAATGATTCAGAATCCGATCGATAGTGTGGTACGCAATTAGGGAGCATAAAACTGGGTCTGAGATTAAAATGTGAACGTTCTTAAAAATGTGTGAGGGAGTGTGCTGTAGGTACCTAATCTACGACGCGGGCCCAGTGCGGGTCTTCAAATTTTTGGTTCTAGGACATGCTGGTTTCCTCTCGTTTTCCTTCACCGTTTTGACAGCAGTGATGATGTAATTATTTACACAAAGTAAAGCGGCTGCCTGGGTTCGAATCCACCTGGGACACCTCGTAAATCGGGGCTGTTACCACCGGGCCATCAATCCTCTCTTAGGCCTCCTTTTCGTAGAAACGGGGCGACGCGCGTCGCGGTGGGCGGCGCGGCCCGCACTAAATTCAAACATATGGCGTTGTATGAGAGCGTTTTCGGGGAAACGCACGCAGCGTTGTTGCAGCAATGTTGACATTAATATTACTTTGTAAGTATTATATTATTTTACTTTATTGTGAATTTGAAGACTATGTAGGGCATTGCTTTTTTTTTTTGTTGGTTTTATTTTTTCTCTCAGTTATTTTTAATCATGGTCTGGCAGTTTGAGTAATCTATGCGGCCTACCCCAATGTCCTTTCTTTGGTATTGTTCGTCGTATCGTTGAGCTCCTTAAGTTCTGAGTTGAGCTGCGCGATTACTGATAAATGCGTGCACTGACTGGACAGGTCCTCTCAATCTGTGTGGTTCTTTCCTCAAAAGACCATTTCAGACACCAATCTACATGGTCTTCACATGAAGTGACCAAGATTATGTCTGGACTTTATAAGAGACTGTGACCTCTGAGTTTGTTTCGGCCTTTCTTCTCAGAGTAGTCAGATAGGAAACGCCGACCTCAATTAGGTTAAAAAAAAAAAAAAATATTGACTTGTAAAAGTGTTTGTACAAACCTACTTACAGAAATAAAAATCATTTATCATTTATCATTTAGCGTTGCGGCCAACTTTTCCTGCAATTCTCCGTTCACTGTAAACGTAGCGACACCCGCGGCGTCGCACGCGCCAGTATGCCATATGCATGCAGTATGCCATATGCGTATGCAGTATGCGTGTTTGCGCGTGTGATGACACGGGCCGCTGCACGCGACGCCCGACGCCCCGCGTTTCCGTAAACGAGGCCTCACAGTCATTTTGTGTAAAATACTGAAATAGCCTAAAAAACCAACTAAGACCTCAACATGAGTACATGCTAGACCACTCGTAAATGTCAACAGCTAAACAGCGTCCTCCAAAATAATATACACACTGAAAAATAATAGTTTTCATAAAAAACCTGAAAACTTCAGCGCTGTTTACCTACCGTCATTATTGTCATTAATCACTGCAGCATTATTACCTACATTAAAAGAATAAATAAACAATTTACGATGCATAATTGCATCATTAGGTATTCAGAAGATGTTTCGCATAAGGCGGGAGGGTTTCGCATAAGGCGGGAGGAAACGCCCGGGTGTCACCATTGTGTGGATCGCCCAGAGGACACGGTGGAGCACACGGTGGAGGTCTGCCCGGCTTGGGCAGAGCACCGCCGTGTTCTCTCGGAGGCGATCGGCGGCGGCGATCTCTCGCGTCCGAGCCTGGTCCAGGCCATGGTGCGGAGCGAGAGTGCATGGGAGGCCGTCACCTCCTTCTGCGAAGCGGTAATGCTCGCGAAGGAGGAGGCGGAACGCGTGAGGGAGAGGCAGCCTCACGCCCTCAGTCGCCGCAGGAGACGCCCTGGGCGGCGGGAATCGATAGCCGATTCCCAGCCACCGTAGGCGAGGGCTTGCGGACGGTGAGTAGTGGGTAGCTTGCCGTCCGGTGAGGACCAGGCCCGGGTCGACGGCGCGTTGTGTTCCACGCGCGCCTCAAAGAGATGTCAGCAAAAGATGGGGTCCAATAGGGCCGATGCCGCTGGGGTCGCGGGTTGTTTGAAAAAGATACCGTGGCCCTGGCATAGGCAACTGAAGGAACACGGGTGGGTTTTAGTCAGTAAAAGTCTGACACGCCCTTCCGCTCCACCCAGGGCGGGAGAAGTTATTTGATGATTTCCCATCCACAAAAAAAAAAGGTATTCAGAAGATATTTTATTTCATGAAACTGTAAAAGTTAAGTCACAATGTTTAGTCAAAGATATAAAGTTCGTGTATTATGTACTTATAAAGTAATTTATCTTGGCTAAGATAATACTGGGACAGTTCGGCTGAACGCGGTTAACATGTTAGGAATTTTGTTTGTAACTCTGAACATAACTCTATTAAAGTTTTCTATGTTCGTCGATCTTGCTGACTGTTTAGAGATATGTTTATTTGTTTAAGTAGAGAGTTAGTATGTTGATGAAAGTATGATCGCGACCGTAACACATATGTATTTATATAGTATAGTCATTAGAATCAGTAAAACAACTCCTTAATTGGGTACAATCCTCAAATGTCAAGATTTCATAAAATAGTAATTCAATGAGATTAAATGCTATATATAAATAGAGTTGTATTGATGACTTTAATCATTATAATTTTGTCATACGAGTACTTGTTACGGTCGCGAATAATATTTTGTTCAACATACAACCTAATTCTGACTTGAAATTGCAAAAAAAACGTAAGAAAATTTTAATTTCGCGGGCTAGAAATTAGCTCAAAATTATGAAAATACTTAAATTTCGGAAGTATTTTAGTTTTTGCCACCGACTTCCGAAATTAAAGTTATTTCATAAGTTTAAGTTAATTTCTTTTTGAAGTCGATTCTTTTTTTATTATTTTTTATTTGGTAATTTTTCGTTTATTAGTAAAAACTGGAACATTTGTTTGTAATAAGTAGTTAATAGTTTTGTTTAAATATTGCACTAGAATTTTACCAAGGTTTTGAGATGTTTTTCCCTTTGACACTACACCCGTAGCTTGTATCAATAAGCCAGGCGGTCACACTTACACGTATTAGTCCATTATCTTGAAAACTACTGAACCGATTTTGATGAAACTTTCACTGTACCCTAAGTTGAAATAAATGTAAGCCAACAAAAAAAGAATGGTCACGTTCCGATTAATAGTTTCGGAGAAATGTGTGGACAACATACAAACATACATACATCTATAAAATTTTGTATACTTATTTGTTTGGAAGCCCTAATTATCCTATGTGAATATATTGCAGTTCCAATAATATTACACATACGTGTCGAATTGATAACTCATTTTTTTTAAGTCGTTAAAAAGTGATTTTTTCTAACAAACTGTATTTATACAAGAAGTAACTTAAAAAACGCACAACCTCTTAAGGGGTCATTGTACTAATCATTATGAACAACTTTTACTATGGAACTAAACCTGAAATCTCGAAAAAAAATCAGCTCTTCCCTACATTTTGACTAGTTATGCGAACATAAAATGTATGGAACAACTAATTTTTTTTTGCGATTTCAGGTTTGGTCACGTAGTAGAAGTTGTTCATAATGATGAGTATGGTGAGCCCTTAAGAGGTTGTGTGTTAAGTTACACCTTGTATAGTAGGGTAGGGATATGGGCCGATTATGGATTTTGCCAATCAGCCGACTAGTTATACTCGTAGCAACTAAACAATTGAATAAACAATTTAATTGAATTTTCATATGCAGACTGGGAAGTGGGAACATCATTAGATACCTAGGTAAATATAGTTTAATTTATTGTTGTATTATCGTCTCCACCTTGTTTAGTTATTATATGATTATCTTGAATGTTACTTTTTCATGTCATAAAAAATCTGAACAATACACTCTACAAAAAAAAAGATGAATTTATGAAGCTCCACCGGCAAAAAACTAAATAATTACAAAAACAATGAAGTCGTTAAAAATTACAAAAAATCGCGAAGGTAAGTTCCGCGATTTTTTTGTGGTTTTATATACTTATAGTATATTTTCGACTACCCCTGGGTAAGAGGAATTCATATTTTTCTATTTGACGTCACAATTTGGACCACCCTGTAGAACCCCTATTTCAATATAAGCAGTTTCTTTGGAGTCAAAATGATCCATTACTGCAGCATTCAACTCATCGTCGGTGCTAAAACGGCGTCCACGCAGCGCTTTTATTATGGCAGTGAAAAAATAATAGTCCGAGGGAGCCATATCCGGGCTTTATGGTGGATGATCAAGATATATGAAGCCAAGATCTTTGATCGCCACTTGTACTACCGCAACTGTGTGCACAGATGCATTGTCGTGCAGTAAACGCACTGCTTTACTACTGAGCATCCTTCGACGTTTCTCGTGAAATTTTTTGCCTGAGAGTTATTAGAACTGCATAATATGTCGTATTTCGTTCTTTAAAATTCAGTAAGAGTCTTCGCTTGCAGTCCCAGAAAACCGTCGCCATATTTTAATATTGAAAATGTTTTTTTTTTTATCGCTTCACTTCCTATTTTCGCTCAGAGTGTGACATCGCCTTGGTGTCGTGAGTTTTAGGGCTACATGAATGGTTGAGGTCTTTAAAAACGCGTATCAACAAGGGCTACAATATGGTGTAAAAAAAAATTAAAAGTCAAAAACTTTTTTTGAAAATCGCAAAAATGTCAAAAACTCGATCAATTTTTTAGGGTCTTTTCTCATAAAATCAACTATATCTCAAAAACTAAATACGAAAAATGAAAAAGCCCTCGGCGTATTGAGTTGGGCTACATTAAAAAAAAACCGGACCTCTGTATCACTAATAGTCTAGACAGGGCACCCTGCCCTTTGTGTGACGTAATTTCGGGGAGCGCGCTCCTTAGATTCGCGTCGCGTCACTGAGTTGTGTTATTGGAGTGCTTAAAGAGTTTGATCGTGAAATGTATTTGAATTTATTTGTATATACGTATTTTAATTTAATTTTATATTGATGTTAATTTAGTAGCTCGTGGCTAAGTAATAACAGCCGCACGGGTCGATCCATCAGGTTAAGCTACGCTTGCCAGGGTTGGTCTGTGGATGGGTAACCATCTTTACATACCGAGACTCCTCCGTGCCTCGGAAAGCACGTTTAGCCGTTGGTCCCGGCTGCCATTCGTGGAACTTTGACAGTCGTTACGGGTCGTCAGAATCCCGAAAGTCTGACAACCAGTCTTACCAAGGGGTATCGTATTACCCAGTAACTGGGTTGTGGAGGTCAGATAGGCAGTCACTCCATGTAAAATACTGGTATTCAGCTGCATCCGGTTAGACTGGAAGCCGACCCCAACATAATTGGGAAAAGATTGGGTAAAGGCTAGGCAGATTGATTGATATTAATTTAAATATATATATATTATATATATATATTTAATAAATTTGTTTTGCGATACTTTGAAAATACTTCAAATGACTAATTAGAACTTTATATTTGAGAATAAATTTATTATTTCTATGGTCATAACTATTTTGAATTGCTTCATTGTTATTGTGGTATATAAAAAATGATTTTCTTTCAAAAATTGTCTTAAGACTATTTCATTAAAGTTCAAAATTGCATGGCGTAATTTTTACCTTACGGATTTTTTACTTGTACACTTAGCTCTTTTACTTCAAAGACGATACAAAATCTATTAGGTCTAAATCTAGTAGATTAGGCATCGTACAAAATAAAAAGCCTGCCTAAGTGCATTTTCAATGTACCCGAAGGTCGTGTAGAGCACGAGATCTGTGATTTTTGTTTTTTTTTTTTTTGTTATTCGACCATCTTTTCTTTTACTGGAGCTCCTTCATTTGGTTTCCGCCATTCTTTCGATTCTGGTTTTGGAAGGTGATCATAACTAGGACCATTTTTTCATCCTCCTTTACAATCGACTCCAAAACCTCTAGGATTCGCTCCACAGGGTGCCAGAAGTGATCTTGCGCATTCAACACATTGCTGTCATCTGCCGAAATATGTTTGGAACCCATCGCGCGCTAACTTTATTAATTCCCAAATGTTTGTGAAGAATCCGACGGACGGTTGTTAACCTTCAAACGGCGATCACTAAGAACATTTTTTTCAGCGATGTTTTAGGAAGTGATCGAATCGGCCGGCTGGACGTCCTCCAGGGGCGGCAGTCTCGAAATTCGTAACGATAGCTTTACGAATGAAATCGCTCGCTAAGTCCTAATGGAGTACTAAGACGGTCAAAATTGCTTCACAAGCACGAAAAAACCATTTACAGTTTCAAACCAGTTGCGGCGAGAACCGTTTTTTTATTTAATCATGTTCTCCAATTTTCCTCGTTATTCAAGGTTAATTTGAAGTGGCCAATAATTTTCTTTGAGTAACCTAACTATTACCATTTTGCCCGTCTAGGTACCCCATTAGGACTTAGCGAGCGATTTCAGTCGTAAAGCTAACGTTACGAAGGTCGAGACTGCCGGCCCAGAACGATCTTCGTCTTCAAGGGACTTAACCCAAACGAAACTTTTTTGCCCACTCCTTTATAGTTGAGTAAGGGCCGGTTTTTTGATCCGTCGTTAACTCAACCAATGGTTAAACACAGTAACTAATGGCTAAATTTTGTCTAAATGTGTATGCCAAAATGGCGTTAGTTACTATTTTTTAACATTAATGAGTTGAGTTAACTAACGGATCAAAAAACCCCTAACACCATCCACCCTGTTCTTAATTTCAAGTGGAGTTTATCCTTCTTTTGTTAGAAACTTTATGACTGCACGATATTGAATTTTCGATACGGTCGACGTCGACATATTGTGATTGCATTTGTACAACAAAATAAATACAACACGTACGGACTCAGCAACTGCATCTGTGATTACTGGAGACATTACACTTTCTCCCGGTATAAATTACGTCGCCCTCAAGCAAGTTTAGGCCGAGAACTTTTGGCGCTCTCTGGTACGCACCTGATCTTTCTGAAGATCACCAATAAGGTCACTATAATAATGTCTCTAAGTTGTAAATACCTTTTGTTAGTCGTCTTTTATTCATTCTCTCAACATGACCAAACCATATAAGCATACTCTTTTCAATTATGACTTCAATGATATTAGCTCAAGCCGTAGTCAGCAGGATGGTAGCTGACTGCCCAGGATGAGACGGGCAAATGCTTAAAACCTACTGTCGATCTATTCTGTAAAAATCTCACTGTGAAAACTTGAGTGAAGTGAGCTGTCATTCCACCATGACACAGCGTACTATGTTTTCCAGGTGAGATTTTTGCAAAATAGATCGGCAGGTGCAACTACAACTCACTTTAAGCTCACTTTAGAAAATTTTCACAGGGATTTTTTTACAGAATAGACCGGCTGTTCTGTCTCTCGTGGCTCTGTTCTGTCTTAATGCACTAATACCTAACGATAATTTCCTTTGCTTCCTTACAGCGACCATCCCAACCTTCACATATGGCATCCAGATCGGCTGGCTGTCCCCCATGGGCCCGCTGCTGAAGTCTGCTGCAACGCCTGCGCAGGTGCCACTCACAGACAACGACATCTCGTGGATGGCGGCGGCACTACCATTGGCTGCTATATGTGGGATACCGTTTTTCAGTTATTCGTCAGATCAATTTGGGAGGAAGATCTGTGTGATTCTTGTGTCTTTGCTTTCTTGTGTAAGTATTTTGAACTTATGTTTATATCAGCTGTCCTTTTCGTCAATGTTACGTCATCTCTTTGGTAATAAAGAGTTTAAATCCAAGTTAGAGTTATCAGGAAATAAAGGGCCTCTATATCAGCATCATTATACTGCAACACTAAAAATCTGCTGGGCAAGTACGATACAACTTCGGCATTGTAGTTCCTAGGTTGCTAACAGACCACTTGCTTCTTTAAATTCCGCCAAGCAGCATCCTCCCAATTTCTTTTCACCAACCCAAACGTGGTTATTATGGCAATTTACTCTTTGACTGTTCTTTAGTATTTAAACCCAGTTTAATCATGGACTTTTTATGCTAACATGATAACACCAGCACCTGTCAAGCTGCTAGTAAAGCAGGAGAGGCTCTCAAGAAAAAAAAACGGTCTTCTTAAATTAAATTACTGGGCTAAGCATATTAGCTGCTTGAAACTAAACAAGACCTTCGATATAAATACTGGTTACCTACCTAAACTGTTTTTCCACAATGTTCAACAAACACCTATTATTAGTACTTATTTATGATGCAGCGCTCAAATCTTTGCAGATATTGTGTCAAAGTAAATAAGTATACTACATAATACCTTAAGTCATCTTGCGTGCCAAGCAGTTAAAAGATAATATTTGTTTTACATACTAATTATTATTATGTGTATGTTCAACAAACTCGTTGATATGGTTATAGGTTGCTTGGAAGGTCACATTCTTGGAGGCTAGGGTGTTTATGTATGATATACGGTTATGGTTAAAGATATTTATTTCTCAAAAGAATTACAAATTCACTTAAAAATAGGTTTAAAACAAAGTTATCTGCCAGTAAGCGTAGATAAAAAACAAACAAGTCTCTTAAAAACTCTTAAAACTAACATTACAATAATACTTCGACTTAACATATTAGGTTGGGGAAAAAGTCTTTTCGCATTATAGTATGTATGAACTTGTAATAAAATCTCTTTGGCTATACTATTTGTATCTGGCTGGTTTTGGTATCATTGAAAGTTTAAATTTTAAAGAACATAATTCCAAATTCAAATTAGGAAAATGTGTGATTTTCATTTGTTTTTCGTACCGTCAAGATGAGTGAATCTAATGAAGAAATTCGATACATTTTAAAATTTTACTACAAAAAAGGTAAAAATGCAACGCAAGCCGCGAAAAAAAATTGCAATGTTTATGGACCTAGTGTAGTGTCTGTGAGAGTAGCACAAATTTGGTTTAAGCGTTTTCAATCCGGAAATTTTGATGTCAAAGATGCACGTCGCTCTGGTCGCCCTATTACGGATAAAATGGATGCCATTTTTGAAAAAGTGGAGCAAGATATCAGTAGTTACGACGTAGCTGAAGAACTGGAAATTGACCACAAAACGGTTTTGGCGCATTTGAAAAAAACTGGGTACACAAAAAAGCTCGACATTTGGGTACCTCACGAGCTCACTGAAAGAAACCGAATGAACCGTGTACTCAGTTGTGATTCTTTATTACGACGTAATGAAACCGAACCATTTTTGAAGAAGCTGATAACTGGTGATGAAAAGTGGATCACGTATGACAAGAACGTGCGAAAAAGGTTGTGGTCAAAGGCTGGTCAGGCTTCACAGACTGTGGCGAAACCCGGGTTAACTCGCAACAAGGTACTGCTGTGTGTGTGGTGGGATTGGAAGGGCATTATTCATTATGAGCTGTTACCACCAGGCAGGACCATCGATTCTGAACTCTACTGCGAATAACTGATGAGATTAAAGCAAGAAGTTGAGAGAAAGCGGCCGGAATTAATCAACAGAAGGGGTGTGGTTTTTCATCATGATAACGCTAGACCTCACACATCTTTAGCCACTCAGCAAAAATTAAGAGAGTTTGGCTGGGAGGTGTTAATGCATCCGCCGTATAGTCCTGACCTTGCACCTTCAGATTTCCACCTGTTTCGGTCTCTTCAGAATTCTTTAGGCAGTGTCAGGTTAACATCACGAAAGGACTGCCAAAACCACTTGTCGCGGTATTTTGACCAGAAGTCCCAAAATTTCTATAGCAATGGGATCATGTCCCTACCTACAAGATGGCAAAAAGTTATCGAACAAAATGGTACCTACATACTTTAGTTAAATGTAAATAAACTATATTAAAAAATGTTTTGAATTTTCGTAAAAAATGCGAAGAAACTTTTTCCCCAACCTATTACATTGTTTTAGCATAACAACTACAAAATATACAAATCAGAAGAAGGCTGGTTAAACACAAGAAACAACACAACAGTTTTGAGCGATGTGGGTATGGTGCAATTTCATAGTAGTTGCGTGTTTACTAAGGCCTACGACACAGTGCAAAACATAAGCGTTTTATTGAGTTTGTTATATTAATTAATTATATATAATCGCCTGATAACTTATATCTGTAGAACAAAAATGGCGGTTTGACATAATTATTTTCTATGCAATATCTGTCAAACTGCCATATTTATTCCTCTGATAAAGCTTATCTGACGATTGAAAAATCAGCCCTTAAATATTATACCAAATAAATTTATAAATTTACAGTTGTGTCAGTGTTACTCCAGATGTGCGATATGTGGTTTCCACGTTAATTGATCGTCAAGTGTAAGACCAAGATATTTTTCTTGGTGAGTTCTCAATTTTAGAACAAGGTCAACGGATCCAAACCTCTTACATACTTGGCTTCAATCAAACTTACTGACAATAAACATACCTAGAACCAACTATATTATATTCGCAGCAAAAAACAAGAAGATTTTTCAGCTGTGTAACTTACATATTGATGGTCAAATTCTAAAGAGAGTTCACCAAGAAAAATATCTTGGTCTTATAAAAGTGATTTGATATATTGAGGTACCTGAGTAAAATAAACTCGTATCGTCAGCGTACAGTGCTATATCCCCCTTAGACCGATTTTATGGATGCTGTTTATGTAGATATGAAATAGTAATGGCCCAAGGATTGAGCCCTGGAAGACTCCGTAGGTGATTTGTCGAGGTCCACTTTGGACTTCACCGATTTTCACAATTTGATATCTGTTACTAAGGTATGATTTTAACAGCAGATCCTGAGACACCTAAATGATTTAGTTTTAACAAAAGTATATTGTGACTGACTGTATCAAAAGCTTTTTTTAAATCTACAAACACTCCTAGTGTTATTTTCTTACTATCAATATTGGATTTGATTTTCGTCACTAGATCGGTTGCAGCTGTAACCGTGTTTGACTTTGGTCGAAACCCGTATTATTTTTCATATAAGAACTTTTTTGATTTTAGAAATGCACTAAGTCGGTTGTGTAATATTTTTCAAACACCTTTGATAATATTGGTAATACAGATATCGGTCGGTAATTACCTGGATCTGATTTGTTTTCCGACTTATATATGGGGCTAACTTTTGCAACTTTCAAAGATTCTGGAAAATTTCCTTCTGTTAGACACCTATTAATGGATCTGTGACAGTCGTTACGGGTCGTCAGAAGCCCGAAAGTCTGACAATCAGTCTTACCAAGGGGTATCGTATTACCCAATAACTGGGTTGTGGAGGTCAGATAGGCAGTCGCTCCATGTAAAATACTGGTATTCAGCTGCATCCGGTTAGACTGGAAGCCGACGTCAACATAGTTGGGAAAAGGCTGGGCAGATTGATTGATTGAGACACCTATTAATACAAAGCGTTAAGTTTTCCGCTTTAATAAATTTTATCATTTTTGTACTTATTCCATCAATACCCGCAAATATTGTGTTTGCATCTAAGTTTTCAATTATTTTAAGTACCTCTGCAATAGTAGCAGGATCAAATTGTGTTAGTTTGACCGTATTGTCTATTATGCTAGCGGGCACTTGTAAAGCTTGATTTTCATGATACGATTTTGGAATTTTACTAGCGAGCTCTGCACCTATATTTGAGAAAAATAAATTAAAACACTCACAGATTTCCTTTGTGGCAATAATTTGGCCTGTTGGCGTGTCCAATTTTACAAGAGTAGAGTTACGTTTTGTTTTGTTGCTAGCTAGACTATTAATAAGTTGCCACATGTTAAGAGGATCTTTTTCATAATCTTTAAAGGCTTTGTGATTCTTTGTTGATTGAATTTCTTTATACACAGTATTTTTCACCTGCACCAGGAACTCATCTTCTACCTCTTTGTCCTCAGATGAGGAATGTTTCAATTTATGACACAGAATATTTCGTTTGTTTATAGATATTATAAGGTGATCCACTGTTGTCTTAGCCTGTTTAGTATTTTGGTTTATTTTTGTTTTATTTTTAGAAATAGCAACCAATTTTTCCAACTTTGTGAAATCATTGTGTATGTCAGAGAAAGTACGATATTTTATAGTTTTATATAGATTATCATAATTAATTGCTTCATATGTTACTTTTCTGGGTCTTTCCGGTGTGATTCTGTTTACCTCGAAGTAAATTTCACTAAAGCCATATGAAAAGTATTATCTTTTAGAGTTGTACATACATGATCCAATGTTGTCTCAGTAGTTTTAGTAATACGTGTGCAGTATGTTTTTTCAATTTTGTTTAGTATTCTGAGCCCGTTTTCTTTTAACACTGTCTTATATTCTTTCATACATTTTTCTTTACTTAGTAGATTCAAGTTAAAGTCTCCAAAAATGATAATCCGTTTCCTTTTGATTAAGTGATTTGTATATGTTTCAAGAAAGTTTTGTACATTTGCTGCAGGCTGTTTATAGACTACTCCATTATCTAAAGAAAGTTTGTCCAGAAAATGTATCCATAAAAAGTGATTGTTATCTTCGCAATGCTCTTCCATTAATTCATGCTTTAGTTCGTTATGCACATATATTGACACTCCACCGCCCCTTGAAGATGTTCTATAGTTGTAATAGTGTGTGTAGTTTGGTAATTTTTGCCTTAAAGCTTCATTTTCATAACCAGGTCTCAACCAGTAATATTACATGTATAGTGCACTGAAACGTTTGTATGATACACTGTATTTCATCAAGTTTCTCTGGCGTAATAATACTGCGAACATTTGCGTAAAGGAAAGTTACTGATTTAGTTTTAGTTGTGATGTTTGCATAGTTATTTGTTAATTCGTATGTAATTGAGTCTTGCTTTGTTACAAGGTTTCCTAAGTCACTTAGTTTTTTGACTGTTCTTTAACTATCTTTGGAACTGTTCTTTACTTATCTTCTTCATGAACTTTTGTTGTTGAGGAGTCTGATCAGAGTAAATTCGCATACCATCTACTTTTAGGTTAGCTTTATTTCGAAGTATAGTCGTCGCAATTTCCTGGGATGAAAAAGGTAATTTAAGTAGTCGTATTTTCTTACCACCATATTTTCCACTTTTACTGCTCTAGGACAATTCGGGTATATAGTGTTTATAATTCTTGCTGCTTCATTCATTTCTGTTTCACATCTCTCTTCGCTGTTACTTATGTCTCTCAGGAACGTCTACAATAATAATGTTCTTACTATGTTCAGCCCGGTCTTAACAAGCGCTGGTTGTCAATGCTGGTCTGCAGAGGCAAATCAGCGCAGACCGGTGCCGACTAATCAGATAGGAACTTGTCGGCGCTTATCGGCGACGGTTCGCGCATATTTGGCAAAGAGTATAAAAACTGTCTGGACCGACCAGCGTCGACAACCAGCGCTTATCGGCGCCGACAAGCGCTGGCATATCGGCGCCGGTTACCAGCATTCTAAATAAAAAAAAATCAAAATCAAAAGTCATTTATTCAAACTAGGCTAAGAATCAGTACTTTTTGAACGTCAAAATTACATAAGACAGTCCCCCAAAACGCCCGCCCTACGTGTGTACACCCTTATGCATGTTTTTAGTAATTAATATCATTAATGAAATTAGTTAAATTACCATTTAACTAATTTCATTAATGTACCTACCTATTTCATCATGCATGAAAGTTAAATTAGGTTAAATTAGTCTGCTGTGCCCTTTAGCTACAAGCGCGATTAAAGGGAAATCAGAAAAGGTATAAAAATATAGTGAATCGTCAGCCCGAAAAAGTCTATGTCTCACGCCTCCTTTCCATGGTGGTAGGCAGAAACTACAGAACGCCACATGCTTCGATCCTTACATACTAAGTTTGCCTCGTTTACATTCATAATCTGGTCATACACGCACGCCGGTTGCGAGTACTACGCACCTGACCTTTCTGAAGAACATCACCAATAAGGTCACTATAATATGTCTCCCTAGGTCCCCGCTCCCGGCGTTTCCACTCACTACTGCCTAAATACCTTTTGTTAGTCGTCTTTCATTCATCCTCTCAACATGACCAAATACAATATCTAAGCATCTTTAAAATATTTGTCATTAAATCGTCTTTTGAACCACACAGTTGCCTTATCACATCATTACTCAGCGTATCATTCATAGTCACACCACACATGCTTCGCAAGGAACGCACTTCCACAGTATTTATTCTACCTAATTTCATGCTTCTTTTGCCACACTCAACATTTGAAATATCTTCTACTAGAATGCTACTACTATAAATAATAATAATAATACTATAAATGGTCATGATCCCATATTGCCATCAAACCTTCACATCACACGAGTTGATCATCTTAGTCCAGCACCCCAATTGCATAACATACATACCACATCAATCTGCCTAGCCTTTTACCGACTATGGAGGGGTCGGCTTCCAGTCTAACTGGATGCAGCTGAATACAGTATTTTACATGGAGCGACTGCTTATCAGACCTACACAACCCAGTAACTGGGTAATACGATACCCCTTGGTAAGACTGGTTGTCAGACTTTCAGGCTTCGGACGACCCGTACCGACTGTCAAAGATCCAGGCATAACAGCCGCCCCCCCGGGGGGTTCCCGCATTGTCGAGGCGGGGGGGCTCAGTAGCCGTGGCTTGGTCACCCACGGTGAAGCGAAGAGGAACCCAAGGAGGGGCCGCTCGTCAGGGCTTTTTCCAGGAAGTCGACGACGTAGCGGCCAACAGGTAGGTTGCGGTGCCGCTTGGGCGACATCGCAACTGAGGCGGGCCGCGATGTCGTATGGGAGCATCGCGGCTGAGGGTTGGAGGCCGCGGCGGGAGAGGAGTGCCGGTATTGCGGTGCGCCGCTCTCCCTACCTTCCGCGGCCTTGACGGGGTCGCCACCGTCTGATGGCGGACGCGGTGGGGCCGCAGGGGAGGAGGAGTGTCGGTATTTCGTTGGCCGCTCTCCCTATCCTCTGCGGCCGAAAAGTGGTAGGCGGCCGGGCCACTGACCTGACCGGTCGCAGGGGGACCAAGGGTGACTAGACACGGGGTCGTCTGGCGCCCATGTGCTGGTTTGGTCCATGGGGTGGTGATGGGGGGTGCTCCCCAGAGGAGGGTCCGGTGACGGACAGCCGCGGCGGGTTCGCGGTGAGTGCTAACGCGTGCCCGTGTTCCCGCCACAAGCGGCAGAGGAGAACACCGACTCAGTATGTAAAGATGGTCACCCGTCCATAGACCAAACCCGGCAAGCGTAGCTTAACCTGATGGATTGACCTGTGCGGCTGTTATTACTTAGCCACGAACTCCTCTCTACCACATGCTGAAGGATATTGAAGTAAATTCAAAATCCATTGCTGTATTACCGGGTGCGGCGATTGAACTGTCCGTATGTGAAAATGATATATTTCTGTTAATTTTCAATATTTATTTATACACTTTTGCCATGTGAAAATAGAAAGTTCAAAGTTTTATTATGACTTATTCCGAAGGAATAAAACCGCCTTTAGACTTTACTACAAGCTGAAGTCTCTTTCTGAAAGAAGCGCAGGCTGCTCGAAGGACGTCGTCACTCAAACAATTCCATTCTCGCGTAAGAGTAACTTTGAGCGCTTCCAGCGAAGTGTGTTTTTTAGCACAGGCCCTGGCCAGTAAAACACCCCAACTACAAACGTCCAGCGGAATCAAGTCGAGCGATGACGACGGCCACATATCTCGGTCGATCAGCACTGGAACGTTTGCTTTCAACCAATTTTGCGTTCCAAATGCTCTGTGCGATGGTGCCGAACCTTGCTGGAAAGTCTAACGCTCAGAACCGAATGTGTTGCGTGCCCACGTTATCATCCCTGGTCGCAAGACTTTGTCTCGATAGATTTGTTGGTTTATTTTGACTTGGTTAGTTTGACACCGCCGCTCAGACCATGATTTGGTCGGCTCCTTGGCGTCGAATGACTTGCAATCCGTCTGAATGGTCGCTGACACGTCCCTTCAACCAAACACGGTCATTTTGTTTGTTTAAAAACTGTTCAACGTAAACAGTTTTCTCATCTGAAAACACCAAATTGGGAAGCTCGCCAGAGTCGAGCAAGCGAATTAGCTCTTTCGATCGATCTAACCGTTTGCTACGTTGTAAAGCAGTGAGTTCCTGAGAAAGATTTGTTTTTAATGCTTTAACTTTAAGCTTTTCCTTTAATATGCGACGAACGCTGCGATCGCTCACCTTGAGATCCTGCGCGAGCTGGTTTGCTGAGCGCGCTGGATTTCTGTCTAATCGATGACGCACCTTTTCGACAACTGCTGGCACCGTTGCAGGACAGCATCGTCCGCCACCGCAGCGTTTCTTAACTCTACCAGTCTCATTATAACGTTAAATAATGCGATGCACAAATTTCTCGTTGAATTGAAGATTGGGCAGCGCTCGACGTATTTAGATATTCGATTTTCCCTCCAAATGAAGACCAGTCACTGAATTTGGTTTTGAATCCATTATTCTTAATTCGAATGTATTTCTCTCACAACAGAATCACTTCAAATGATGATAGAGAACATGTCAAAGAGAGAGACCAACATTTGAAATTTTGGCGGCGTTCGATTCAGTGGTTCGAATTTTAAAACAGTTAGATAGAGACGGACAGTTCAATCGTCGCACCCCGGTATGTTCGAAAAAGCATGCTCGACTACATAAAATAACGCAATGAATGTTGTTGAAGTGTCAAAATGAATTGTAACAGAGTACATTTCATTGCCGTTCTCAGTGTGTGCAATTACCCCGCAGTTTGCATGCATAATAATAACAACTCACATTCTTACGCCGTCCTTTGACTTATGTAAGAACCATTAATACCACTCGGTACATATTCATTTACTTGCCTAAACCTGTTTATAAATCCCAGGTATATCTTATTTTGAAGAGACCTTGCTGCAAGCATATAAACAATCTCCATCCAAATTCCAGATATCCTGGACAATAAAGCTGACAGCGATCATGCCGTCCACCCTCATAGCAGCCAGGGTCATAGCAGGTCTTGCTGCTGGCGGCTGCTTCGTTGTAGTACCAGTCTACGTGAAGGAAATCTCTGAAGACACCCTCAGAGGGGCCCTGGGGTCCCTGAACATGACTGTTTGTAAATTAGGTAAGGTAATATTACTAGGAATGTTAGATGTGTAAAGGTGAAGATACACGACGACATTGACATTCGACACAATTGTTAACACTACTGTCGATTCCGTCCACACGGTAGCAATTTTTTGTGTCGACATTTACATCGGTACACATTACATACATCTAGTGTCCTGGCTCAAGTGTATTAACCATATTAACCGTCTACATGAACCACGACATGCGACATTTCCTGCAATTCAGCCAGTGTGGTGTGGTATATCTCATCGCCATGAATCGACGTGCCGCTGCCGCGATTGTCGCGAATGCATCGTCGTAAAAAGATATCCATATGGGTCAAAGATTGGATTAAAACAACAGTACAGCTAGGGGCATATAATCAATTGTTATCTGAACTGAAACAACAAACTTTTCTTAGTTTTCACAGTTAATTATTTAATTGCTTTCCTAAATTGTGCAATTTTCTATTTATTTCCAATACATCATCATTCTCTTGCCCTTGCCCCAATTTATTTCGGGTCGGCGCAACACATCTCTTTCGTCCATACTTCTCTATTAGTCGTCATCTCGGTAGTCACTCGTTTTCTAGCCATATCATCTTTCACACAGTCCATCCATCGTTTCTTTGGTCTTCCCCTACTCGTATAGCCCTCCACATTCATACTCAAAACTTTCCTGACGACATTTTCCTCATTCCTCCGCATCACATGGCCGTACCATGACAACCGATTTCCACACAACTTTTCAGTCACCGGTGTCACTTTCAGACTTCCTCTTACGTACTCATTTCTTATTCTATCCATTCGCGTAACACCACACATCCCTCTTAGCGTTTTCCAATGCAGTAGTGTTAAATTGTTCGGCCAAACTTTCTACCGCTGCTGACTTCTTTACATGATTTTTAGGGTTCCGTACCTCAAAAGGAAAAAGAAACCCTTATAGGATCACTTTGTTGTCCGTCTGTCAAGACCCTTTTTCTCAGGGACGCGTAAAGGTATCAAGTTACAATTTATATCAAATACTCGGGTCTATGATCTCTTTCAGCTGTGAAGAAATCAAACTTGTAAGTCAACGCGATCAAAAGATGTGACCGTTTATGTCGCATATTTTGCGATTACACAAGGGAATCAAAACCTATATGAAATTTGGCAAGAAACAAGTAAAGGAAAAATTCCCTCTCACAGGTCTCACACAAGTAAAGGAAAAATTCCGAAAATTGTGAATTTGTAGTTTTATCACATAAAAATACCGGTCAAGTGCGTGTCGGACCACGCACAATGAAGGGTTCCGTAGTTGGGATGAGTTTATCCCAAGAACAAACTTAACATTGCAGTTGAAAAACATGTTCTCCCATACATTCCAACTACAAATGTCCATAGTCAAACGAAAAGGCACCAACCCGCGTTACACCTAATGTGGGTTGGATTCTTTTCGTTTATATGTTATTTTTAGACCATAGACTTTTTCTAGATTTTCCTGTAAATTATAGCTATAAAACTATTTTCTGCATTTTTTTCAAAATTTTAAGTTCAGTAGTTTCGAAAATAAAGGGAGGGATAGTCAATTTTCGTCTACTTTCTTAAATAACTTTAATAATAAAATAGTTTATTTTAAAATTATAAAAAAAAATATATTTGAGACCCTCACAGTAATCCCTTTTATTTGATATATCGCACGGCAGAGTTTACAATTTTTTATTTTCTTATTTGCCCCCAATATTGACCCCCAAATTCAAAATTCATTAATTTACATTACACGTCCGTGTTTGGGTCACAGAAATACATTAGGTGTACCTTTCTACTTAGTCGGTCCATTAGATTCGGAGCAAATTGGCTTTGACAGACGGACAGACAGACACTTGAGTGAGTCCTATAAGGTTTCCGTTTTTTCCTTTTGAGGTACAGAACCCTAAAAATGATTTTTGGTGACTACAAACTTAATTTTGCAGCTGGAGAATTGACCGTGACGTATATAGATGTATGGGAGAACATGTTTTTCAACTACAATGTTAAGTTTGTTCTTGGGATAAATTCATCCCAAATACGGAACCCTTCATTGTGCGTGGTCGGACACGCACTTGGCCGGTTTTGTAAATTTGCAGCGCTTGATAATATGAAATCAAAGATTTTATTTCCTCCGCAGACCATGAGAGTGTCGTCATATTGGTCTACCTAAAACTCGCGCAGATTCGAAATTCGTAACACTTGTGTCGGACACCGCGCACGTCGTGCCTCCACGGCGATAACACGGACACTGAGGGACACCGCAACTACAACTGCAAGAAAGTGTTGCGGTGGTGAACACACGTAGACACTCGATGACACTGACTGTCTAGTGTCTTTTTTTATTTTTTTATGTATGGCATCTTGTAGTTGGCCTAGAGACGCCGTGACTAATTAACCGGACTATCCTGTGGCTGCCTTAAGTGAACTCAAAGCCTCCAGCCAGGGCATAAACTTACAGACTAAGCGATTACACGCTAAGGGCTCGCCCTGTGGGGAACGGGCCTCGGCTTAGGGCGTCGCTGGGGGAGGACAGCAAGATGGGACAGGCTGGATCAGATTAGAATGATTATTATTGTCAGGGGAGTGATCTCTAGTGTCTAGTGTATCCTTACCTTAATAAACACATCATCGTCTTTCTGACCTTGTCCCAATTTATTTGACGCACTGGATGACTTCTTCAAACCATCATCTCAGAATACACTCCCTTTTCTGGTCGGCACTCTACCCTAACGCCTGCCTGACTCCACTACCTACTTATCTTTGGCACTGCAAGTCTTCTTCATCCATACGTCATCTCAAAAATCGCCTCTTTTCTAGATCTTTTACAAAATCTATCCAGCGTTCGTTTCTTGCTCTTTCTCTAGTCTTACAATCAGCAAATTTCCAGATTCAAATAAAAAAAAACCGGCTAAGTGCGTTTCGGACTACGCACAATGAATGGTTCCTTAGAATATATCTCAAAAATAAACTTAACATTGTAGTTGAAAACATGTTCTCGCGTACATTGATATACCTACGTCACGGTCAATTCTTTCACAATTAGTTTTTTTTTTTTTTTTAAATCAATTGTTTTTTCGGCATTTTCAACGCTAGGCCCCGTAACACTGCAATGACAATTTAAGTTATCTGTTTAGTCAGGAATATAACTTGTTTTTACGTTTTAGTTCGTTTTTTGGCAGGGCAGTCGAGCTTTTTAACCGACTTCAAAACAGGAGGGGTTCTGTATTCGACCCGTATGTATGTATGCCCGCGAGTTTCTCAAAAACTCATATACCAATTTTGATGTTCTTTCACTAACGTGATCTAGATACTTTCAGGAAGGTTTTAGTATATAATACATTTGGTAATTATTCTTATGTATGAAGTTATATGCATAAATGTACTGCATAATTCTTATTTTCGTTCGTCTTGGGCGTATATAATCGTACATATATAATTGAGCTAAAAATGGAATAATAAATTTACTTTTAAAAATGTAAAAACTGACTTCAAAAACGTAAAACGAATGAAATAACTTTCTTAAAAAACTGAACAACTTCTGAATTCGGTGTCTTCGATTCTTCAATGCTCCGTAGCTTGGCATCGAATTGGTTTATTCGTTTTTGAGAAAATCGCGGACATACATACATACGGTTCGAATACAGACCCTCTTTTTTTAAGTCGGTTAATAAGCTCCACGGCCCTGTCAGGTTTTTACTTTTTTAATTATTTATTTTTATTTTATACATTTTTAGTGACAATTTAGACATTCGCAATCTTACTAAAGCCTGATTAAATCATTTGCAGCCAAAGATTAAATGTGTGTTTAGCTTGTAGGTACACCTTTCCTATAAAAAATGTATGCCAATAAATTATATAGCTTTTTAATGTGCTGTTGAAGGCCCTCGATTTGGTAGGTACCCATATTGTAATAATTGAATAATCTTTTTTCACATTTGAAAATGGATCTATACTGCCGCCGCCGTATTGATTACTAAATAATAAAAAAATGTAGCCAGTGTCACTCGGGATGATGTAAGGATTCTAACGTTACCCATACATCGAAATCTGTTCAGGCATTTAAAAGTTATGGTGAAATAAAGAAACCCACATACATACCTACCTACATACATACATGAACCCTGAAAACATTACACTCCTTTTTTAGGCAATCGTGTAAAAATGTACCTCTACATGTTGTGAAAGTTTCGAGTATGAATTTTATAAAGAAATTAGAGAAAACAGTATAATTTACCATTTTTTTCTGTTTTAAGAACGTGTACCTACCACAATAAATTAATAACCTTTATTATTATTATTATTTTTTTTTTTTTTTAATTTCTCGGGACCCTGGGGTCCCGGACCTTTGGAAGGCGTACGAGGAGCCGAAGCCAACTCGCAGAGGCCCCTTAAATAATTTTAAATGATAAGGAGGCACCAACCGACCATTATCCCTGTATGCACTATGCAAGTGCACCAAAGGACAACCCCCGGTTGGTGCAGGACTATTGTTGTGCGTGGAAACAAAACATATTGGGCTATGGGTCTGGGTGGCTAAAGTGGATTGGGTTACTTGAACTATGGAAGAACTATGTCCCCTGCCTGACCAATGTTTTATTATTATTATTTCCTTTATTCATTTTAAAAACTTATTAAATACATTTTTAAATATTTTTTATAAAAAACATAAAAAAAAACATTTAAAAATATAAAAAATAGTGATCCGCCAGTAGCGGGAGCAAAGTCCAAGCTACCGGTGGTTAGGGTTGCAGAGACAGGAACCTCCTCACAATGCGAGCCGTATCAAGAAGTACTGCCTTCTGAATCTGGCCCTTGATCCAACCGCCTAACGAGAGCCTCGAAAGATGTTGATCGAGACTTTCGGCCATCAGGCCATTGGCCGTTACGACAATCGGCACAATGACAGCCGAGCTCACATTCCATATGTCAACAACCTCGTGTGCTAAGTCGAGATATTTTATTTGTTTCTCTTTCTCAGCTTTCACGAGGTTCTCGTCATGTGGAATGGTAACATCGATTATCATTGCGCGGCGCGCTAATCTATCTATCACTACTATGTCAGGCTTATTGGCGCCAATAGTCCTGTCAGTAATGATAGACCGATCCCAGTACAACGTCACATGGTCATTTTCGAGAACCGGGTCGGGCACATACTTGTAATATGTTACCTCAGATTCCACAAGTTTATATTTCAAAGCAAGTTGCTGGTGAATAATCCTGGCGACTTGGTTATGCCTGTGCAAGTACTCCCCGTTAGCCAGACGAGAACAACCAGAGATAATATGTCTGATGGACTCACCCGGACGGTGACATGCCCGACACACGTCCACCGTCCCGTCCCTCATAATATGTTTCCGGTAGTTATTCGTTAAGATAACTTCGTCCATAATTGCACAGACGAAACCTTCAGTTTCCCCGAAAAGGTCACCAAAACGTAGCCAGGATACGGACGCTAAGAAATTTACACCGGGCTCATGAAGAGCCCGATAGAAGCGCCCGTGAAGTTCCTTGCTTTGCCATATCCCCTTGCGGTCATCGGTAGTAAGTACTACAGGTTTGCGCCAGTTCTCTTTAGCCATGGAGAGCGGGGTGAGCCCCTTGTCTACTGCGACCACATCACGGTGCATACCCACTTCGGCTTTTAAAAAATATTCCCTGAGGCTGCACATTTCGCGGTTGTGTAGGGTCTTCGCATTTAAAAAGCCTCGACCCCCGCACTTCCGCGGAATGTACAGTCTCATTACCGATGATCGTGGGTGATGCATCCGGTTTGCGGTCAGCAGTGTACGGACCCTCCTATCCAGGGCGTCGAGTTCGGTCTGAGTCCATTTGAGTATGCCGAAAGAGTACATCAAGACCGGCATGACCCAACCGTTGAAGGCGCGCACCTTGTTTCCACCTGAAAGAAGACTACCTAATACCTTCTTCAGGCGGCCAAAGAAGCGCTCCTTCAACGATTGTTTCATGTCAGCAACGTTGATACCTAACGCTTCCGACATACCCAAATATTTATAGCTTTCCGATGAAGAGAGGGATCTAAGGTTTATGGAATCCGAGAGTTGAATTCCCTCGGATTCCATAATCTCCCCTCGCTTTACATGCATGACTGCACACTTGTCCACACCAAATTCCATACTGATAGCGCTACTGAAAGTTTCAGTTACCTTCAGTAGCTCCATCAGTCGCAATTTGTTGGGGGTCAAGAGTTTCAAGTCATCCATGTAGAGGAGGTGAGATATGACCTGACCGCCTCTCCTCAACCGATAGCCTAGACCTGAATCCTCTAGCAGTGTACTTAGAGGATTCAGGGCTAAGCAGAACCAGAGTGGACTCAAACTGTCGCCCTGAAATATTCCCCGTTTAATCCATACAGGCTCATCATTCCCCTGGATCTGTCGACACCCAGGATAGCGAAGGACTGTCCTCCATTGCCCCATACACGACTCAAGGAAGGTGCGTAGAGTTGCATCTATCTTGTACAACTCCAGTACCCTCATTAGCCATGTATGTGGCACCGAGTCGTAGGCCTTCTTATAATCTATCCAGCATGTCGACAGATCCTTGCGGGATCGACGAACCTGTTGGCTTATTGCCATGTCGATGAGGAGTAGCTCCTTAGTACCACGGGACCCGTTCCTACATCCATTTTGAGAGGCAGACATAATCAAGTTACTCTCAATGTGAGTATTAATTTTCGCTCTCAAAATGGATGTAAGAAGTTTATAGATCGTCGACAAACATGTGATCGGTCTATAATTCTTGGGTTCCGCGGGACTACCTGACTTATGGAGCAGGTGGGTAACGCCTGTTGTTAGAAACTGCGGTAGCGACCCAGACTCTAAGGATGACTGGAATTGAGATGCCAGGCGAGTGTGTGAACTAATTAGCCATTTCAACCAAAAGTTGTGTAGTCCGTCCGGTCCCGGTGATTTCCAATTCGGTAACGGACGGACTGCTCTGGCTACGTCTAATGGCGTAATGAAAACTGCTTCCATTTCTGGTATAGTTCCACACACTCGCTCGATATCCTGCATCCAGCCAGCCTCGGCGTGACAGACGGGTACCGACCAGATGCTGCGCCAGAATGCACTCGTGGTGGCATCATCCGGGCGGCGCACGTCCGTCACATTTTGTTCAGGTCGCTCCCAAGCTCTATATACCCCCCTTTCATCGCTCTGGAACATGCGATTCTGCGTGTATCGATCAACCCGCCGCTTATACCGCCGAATACGGCTCGCCCATGCACAAACTTTCTGCTTCAGGAAGTCGATGCGCTCTGTGACACGGGACATATATTCTGGAGGACTGATTCCAGTCCCCGAGAATGCCCGCCTTACAAAGCGCATCACTCGTGGTCGTGTATTGCCCTCCCTGAAGCAGTATAGTTTGCCGATGAGTACCCTGGCCCCATCGATACGACGCTCGATCCTGCATTGCCAGGCTGGTACGGCTGGTTTTGGTCGAGTAGCTTCGTTACAGTTTGGAAACTTGACGTTAGCTAAACGACATGCCGCGCAATACAGGATCGAGTGTGTATCAACGAGATCCTCGCTGCTTTCGAAAAAATTCTTAAGTTGCGAGTCCAGGGCACACACCAGCGCCCTATTTTTTTTGTGCATAGGTAGGCGTGGTAATCGGGGTCTAAGTTCGGTCGGAGTGGACCTATACTCGCGAAACGCATCCTCCAGTGCGCCCCTCAAACGGACGTTGCAGTGGCTACTTACTGTGGCAACCGTATCATCCTCCTTTTCAACAACATGATTGGACCGCGGCGGGATTACATCAATTGTTGAAGTTTGTACCGCGGTTTGTGTCGAAGTTGGGGCGATATGGTTGTCCTCTGAGCGCAGCCTATCAAGTGCGGCATCGTCCAACCTACGATTGCGTTGGATGACCCGCACCTGATCCGATAGTCGTTGGGCCGAGACGTTGACGGTTGGCTCTAGTTCCTGAAACAGAGACAGCATCCTAACACGGTACGCAGTGAGGTTAGTTCCCCCCTCTGTAGACCCGTAATATGCGCGCATGACGTTCTCGTTCATAGACTGAGTCCATCTCATGCGCTGCACACAACCACCGGTAGCGGGGACCCGGCTCGGGGCCGGATGGCCCCTAAGTCCCAAGCTCCTCGGTGGCCGGCCTCTCCCCTGCCGACGTACAGGTGTTGGCGACGTCGGCGGGGAAAAATACTCGTCGCTCGAGCTCGACGCAACTACCGCGGCCGGTGTCGTCACAGCACTCACAGTGGGGCTGGGTACCGGCGGCGATGAGGCGGAGCTGAGCGAATAGTCCGGAGGTGGTGGGCGTGCTCGTGAAGCTGCTCTTGTCAACATTATTTTGTTTTCATTTCATTTCCTTGTATCTTCATTTTATCGGAGGTGACATGACAGATGTCACCTCCGATTCGGTATTTTCAGGTTATTGCGTAGCTGGTTTATTACTTGCATTTTGGTATTTTTTAGATTATAATTTTGCTTCAAAAGGTATTACGTTTATTTCAATTACTAAACTAATAAAACACTGCGTCTAAAATTAATAAAATGTATGAAAATGATGAGAACAAATTTTTGATATGTTGACTTTAGTGTTGTCAGCTTTATTATTTTATTATTATTGTTTTATTATTATTATTATTTTTAGGTGTCATCTTTGTGTACGCTGTTGGCATGACGGTCTCGTATCGTGTGAACCAGGCGGTGTATCTGGCCGTTGCGTGCGCACATGTGGTCGTGTTCTGTTTCATGCCGGAGTCGCCGAACTATTTGTTGAAGATCGGGCAGGAGAAGGTTCGTATTTGGCAATCATGTTATATTAATATGAAGCAGATTATGTTACTACTTATTTTTATAATTAAAAAGACGTAGATAGGTTACCTACCCAACATTCGATGTTCAAAAACAACGTGCACTTGGAAGTAGGACGGCATATCGTAATTATCAGGAGCGAAAAAGAGACAAGACGACGAAAATGTGGCTAATTAACCACATTTTGACGTACCGCTTGCGGAGCGTGTATAACCTATCTACGTCTTTTTACTAATAATATCATTGGTATTTGGCAATGATGTTATATTAAAATGAAGCAGATATATTCCTACCGCGCGTTTTCTGAAGACTCGAAAGTGTCCATTGGGCACATTGGGCTATTGTCTTTAGTGCACGTCAAGCAAAACGTATTAATAAAAAAAACACGACCCTCTTTTTTGGGACATCGAGCAGGACCAGATTTTAAACGTTATTTTCTATGAACGTAACACATCTTGTGTATAATATCATTGGTAATGATGTTATAAGTAACAAGTGTATTATTTAAAAAAATGTTTTTAAATAAAAGCTTTTATTAGTCTGGATATCATCTAGGACCAAAGTCCTTGTCAAGACAAATCAAATGAGCCCAAACTCGATAGAGTTGCAATGTTTTATTACTGAGTTCCCATGGCCACCTTCCGGCTCCATCATCAGATCAGCTCCATGTCATAATAATATTGCATTGTCATCTGATTTACATCCGCATGTAAAATTTCAACTCAATCGGAAACAGTGAAGTGGGTCAAATTTAACTTGCAAGATTCGATTACAAACAGTGGGACAGGTGAAAGTAAATAAAAGCTTGTAAAAAAACGTACCTAGGTAACCTACCTAACATTCGATGTTCAAAAACGACACAATGTCGAACTATTAGATGGCACGTGGAAGTAGGACGGCATGTCGTAATTATCGGGAGCGAAAACGAGACAAGACGACGAACATGTGGCTAATTAGCCACATGTTCGTCGTCTTGTCTCGTTTTAAAAATAAAATAACTGTGAATGGACTGTAGTTATTATAAAGTAAGTAAGTTGAAGTAATCTTCGATCAATAATCATATTGATAAAAGGAAGCAAAATTAAAAGTTGTACCGTCTAAACACAGTTTAGACAATGCACGATCATTTGTTGCTTCAATTTTATTGTAGGTAGGTATGCCACAGGCAAGAAATTTTCATCGTGTAAATGGAGCTTTTTATTGACTTGTTTACGTCTTCATTTGTTTCAGAAAGCTATGAAAACAATATCCTGGTTGAGGAGCCTGAATCAGAACCACAAAGTAGTCGTTGAGGAGATGTTGAAGCTGAAGGAGGAACAGCGACAGTTTGAGGAGACCACCCAGCTGTCACTGCTCAGTGTGGGTAAAGTATGAACATCGACTGTTATTCTGTGCACCGACCAATCGGCAATCAAGATAGGATTTTGAATTAGCACAATGTTGCTATTAATTTGTAAACATGAGGTATTCCACTCAGAGCACTGATTTCAACAGCACTGAAATAAAATTTTGTAAAGTGCGGTTCGGTGGAACAGTTTATTAATAAAATAGGTCTTTACTTATGAAATTGCCGATTTTCATAGAAAATCACCAAACAATTTTTTTGTCGATGCACTTTTGCCATGTTAATGAAAGTTCGTTGATGCCTCTGCTAGAGATATCCTGGGATCGGGAATCGATAAATTCTTTAAAAGCGTTTTTCACCGCCTCGTTGGATTTGACTTGGGCTTTGTCGGTGCCGACTGTGTTTTGGAGATTTTACACTTTTTTGTAACTTATTTACGCCCAAAGTTGCATTAAAATTAGCAAGAAAAACGAATCTTTGTTGGCTCATAACTTTTTATGGCTTTTTATTTTACTATTCTGTTTCCGTACTGACAAAATTAATAATGGGACAACACGATATCATGACGTTTAACTTTGGATGCACAATGTCAAACAGTGAAGTAATACTCCCACGAAATTTGCATGAAAACAATGTCGACTGGTTTCACCTTAAGAGGTCTTTGTAGGTACTCATCATTATGAACAACTTATATCTGTGTTTATACTATGGGACAAAACAGAAATCGCGAAAAAAATCAGCTGTTCCCTACGTTTATGTTCGATAGTACATAGTATGTACTACATACCTACCTACTCAGGTTTTTAACAAACAACGATACCTGTTATCAAACTAAATAGCACATAATTAGTTCCATATTATCTAATGACAGAATAAAAACAATAGTTAATTACAGTACCTACTCATCATCAGTAATCATTGTTTGTTATAATTATAATAAAACTGAATATTCCAAATTTTTGCAATATAATTATGTAGCCGTATAATTATGCAGGTATTTAGTAAGCAAATAAACGATACTTCAACACCAACTCAGATTATTCATCTAACATTGCGTTCTTAGCAGGATTTATATTTGCATATTCAGATAACAAAGAAGAGTGTTTACTAAGTTATATTATTATGTGGCTCTAAAGGTGGTTATACACCGGCGAGGCAAGGCGTGAATGGGATGGGCGAGAATTGGTATGGCAAAATTTCTATCCACGCCCTACCCAACTTTGGTGTAAAAGTGCGAGGCGAGAATTTAAATATTTGTTAGTACAATATTGAACTTTATTGCTCTAAGAATAGAGTATTTATTTATTTTGTAAAACGGATATACAAATCTCGCACCGGCCATCGGGGACCCGCACGGTGTCTCTTCGTCACGTGCTCTGACTCGCGATGTCTCGCGATCGCTCGCGCTGCTGGCACGCGCTTTCACGCGCCGGCTCGCTCCGACAAAAGTGAGACAAAACGTAGTAGGCGCGCGAGACACGGCTGGCCGGGTGGCGCGTGATAGCGCGAGGTAGCGATGGCCGGCGCGTGTCCTCGCGAGCCGGCGCGAGTAACGTTGAAATTGCCAAATAAAACAATTTGTTCTTTGCACGAAAAACAAATTGTTTTTTTTTTTCGTTTTTTTCACATGTTATATTGAAAATTAACGAAAGAATCCTTTCGAAAGAAACAGGTTTCTGTCGATTTTTTCGCATGATTTTTTGAAAAGTTGAAGAAAACAATTTGTTTTTCTCGAAAAAACAAATTTCGACCCCCTTTACAAACCCCCCTCCACAATCCCACCCCCACCCCTCACCCTCACCCCCAACGCGGGATGCGTTTTTTCCTGTTTTGTCAATGCTAGGCGCGATGCAGCGCTGGCCATCGCGAGGCGGTGCGTTATAACGATGGACATCTTTCGGTGTAAAAGATAAGCGTGATTTCAATTCTCGCCCAACCCATCCACGCCTCGCCTCGCCGGTGTAAAACCACCTTAAGATTCTAAGAATTAAGGCTAAAGCGTCAAGGTAGCCCGTGAAATTCAAATTCTCTTACTTTTTTTGCAATTTACAAGTCGGTATTAAATTGTACGTTGATCAAAATATAATTTGCGGTCGTAACAAGTATCTATTTATATAATTAATCATTAAAGTGATCAATACAACTCTTTAAGACCAGGTAATCCTAATGAATGACCATTTCATGAAATCTTGACATTTGAGGTCTTTTCTAACTTATGGAGTTGTATTACTGATTCTAATGATTATAATTCTGTAAATACATATTTGCTACGGCCGCAAACCATACTTTATTTAACATACAACTTAATACTGACTTGCAAATTGCAAAAAACGTAAGAAAATTTGAATTTCGCGGGCTACCCTGACGCTTCCCCCTTAAATCTACGCAAGTAGGCTACCTACTTCCAACGATCATAATGAGAGAAGATGCCATAAAGATAGATGTTTAACAAAGATCGTCATCTGTTTACTACCATTGTACGACAACGTTCAGAGGTTCCATTGTTTATCTTCGGAAAAACCGAAATATAGCGAATAAAATGTGATTGGTTCATTTAAGGGAGTGACGGAATGAGGGGTTTCATGAAAATTCTCGTCACCAGTTGGCGCCACTTTGACAAAAGGTCTTCCATTTCGACAATGAATACAAAATATATGATGACGTTCATCATTCGTTTCATTCATTCGCTCATCATTCACTAAGGGCTGATTTTTCAATAGTCGGATAACTTTTATAATAAAAGTTATCTGACGATTGAAAAATTAGCCCTAAAGAAAATATAGGCGCTTTGACACTTTTGACAGGTGCCCGGACCGGACGTCTCAGTGCTGCCACCTAGTGGACGACATTTCAGAAAACCCTCATTAGTGTGTCAATCGTAATTTAGATTGGAATATAAATCAACATCTAGTGGTTGATAGTCGCATTTTATTCGCTATACGTAATTTCGGTTTTTCTGAAGATAAACAATAAAACCTTTGAACCTTGTCATACTGTACCCTTTCTGTCGAGATAATTCTTCCCTGTTGCCTTTTATGACATTTAAGAGAGCCCTATAGACTGCCTCGTCGGCCTAGTAGTCGCAAGCGCTACTGCTAAGCTTGAGGTCCTGGATTCAAATGTGTTCTTCCATCAGAAATCTCTCTCTCAGAGTCTGGATATGTGCCCGTTTGATGGCAATAGGCTCGCTCCCTATTACATGGAACTTAAACATAACTGGCGAAATGTGGGTGTACTATAGGTACACCTCTGCCTGACCCTTCGGAGACTACAGACGTGATGCTGTGTTATGTAAGAAAGCCCTACGATCCTCCATCTCTAGAACTTCCTGTTGACTATCCAGGAAGCATCTGAGTGGATTGACATGTACATCCGAAAACCGTAATGTAACGATATATCAATCAATCATTCAACAAAGCCTATCGCAGTCCACTGCTGAATATAGGCCTCCCGCAGGCTGCGCCATAACACCCTGACTTCCGCCTTCCGCATCCAGTCTGTCTCAGCCACCTTCTTAAGGTCCTCGATCCATCTACCTGGGGGACGTCCCACACTACGCTTGCCGGTACGCGTTCTCTACTCCAGCGGTGCTATTCTATACACATCTCACCGTGAAAACCTAGGTGAGGTGAGCGTGGAGTGAGCTGTCAATAGTGTCAATCCATAGCATCAGTTGGAATGACAGCTCTATTCAAACTCACTTCACCTACGTTTTCACGGTGAGATTTTTACAGAATAGACTTACAGGACTCTTCTGCTCCACCGGCCTCGGTCCTTCTTCAAACATGGCCAGCCCACTGGCACTTCAGTTGGCTTACTCTGCAAGCTATGTCGCTTACGATATATAAAATTATAAAAGTAGGCACTCTCCCTATCTCTAACAGCAACTGTGTATGTATGTAGTTTACGAAAATCCGTCTTTGAACGGGGGGCTATCACCACCTCTTACAGCAGTATTATTTTAATCTTACTTCAGCGTGGAAAGAGATGGAGATACAAGACGAATAACTTCATTTCTTTCCTACACTATTTATCAAGGTAACAAACAGACAAGAAACGCATATATCTATATATTGCACACAGATAGGCCATAGGTATTAGCACTCAGCACCCCAATATTCCTAATTCATTGCTTCATGCGTTTCAAAAATTCGTCTGCTCGACAACGTAAATAAAGTTGGCTACCTTAAAATTGAAGGGCAATTAACTGGCACCGTCTAAACAACCCGTACACCTAAAATTAAGTCGCACATGATTTTATTGAATGGCCAAACTTGCATTTAACTATTTTGTACTAGCTTTTGCCCGCGGCTTCGCTGTTTCGTTGCTTGGTTGTCGGAAATTATCCCCCGGGAACGTACTACCGGGATGAAAAGTATCGTTTGTAAGTATCCAGGTCACAGTCTACCCATGTGCCAAATTTAATCCAAATCCGTGTAGCAGTTTTAGCGTGAAAGCGTAATATTTCAATCATGATTCGAAAGACACGTGGCGCCATCTATTTTCATAAGAACGTTATTATTGTTTTCCTCGGGAACAGTACTTTTTTTCGGGATGAAAGTTACCCTATGTCCGTTTCTGTATACGTGTTAACGTATATGCAAAATTTCAGGATGATCGGTAAAGTGATTTTGGCGTGAAAAGGTAACAAACAAACAAACTTACTTTCGAATTTATAATATTAGTAAGGATGTCATTTTATGGAATCTCACGCGTGTTAACGCTTGCTTTTGAACGTTCCAAAAACGTGCACCATGTAAACGAAGATTAAATGTTACCGAAAATTCGAAATGTAAAAAAGGCATTTGTATTACGCAACTGCGTAAGAACCCGCTGCCTTTTCCGTAAACTTTTTAACAATCAACTAATGTAAAAACAATCTCCACAGTTCGCGACCACACGACATTTGCGGCGCTTCGGATGACGTTGATCCTGATGGCGATGCAGACGCTGTCAGGGTGCTTTGCCCTCATGAACTATGCAGCCGACGTGTTCCATCGCGCTGGCACTGAGTGGAGCCCTAACACGCTCGCGCTAGCCGTGGGGTCCTTACAACTGGCTGGATCCTTCTTCACTACAGTATCCATTGAGAAGTTTGGGCGAAAGGTGAGATTTTTATAGATATTTATAGAAGCCAGCAGAGGGTGGTGTTAAGAGCGAGAGGTTGTGTTCGATCAACAACCGTCGCAGACAAAAAGGTTTTACTTACCTAGTTGGAAAGGTTACCATAGTGAACTTTGTATTGTAGAAAGGTCGTGAGCTAAAAATATCAAAAATCAACTTAATTTTATAAATGAGATTAACTTTAGATTTGAGATAACCCCACAGGAAAAGTCCATAGGGGTTAAGTCAGGACTGCGTGGACTGCAATTTATGTCACCTCTTCTGGGGATCAATTTCCCAGGGAAAAGACGAACTCTTGGCAGAGACGTGTTGGACGTGTGTGATGTTGCTCCATCCTGCTGGAACTTCTTCCCGGTTCTTTGGTTATAGCCAGCAAAGTCTTGAAATTCAGGCACCAAAAAGTTGTCTCACATCTCCACATAACACTCCGAATCGACTGTAACTGCACGTCCTCTTTCATTTTCAAAAAGTAAGGCCCGATAATTCCTCGCGCCGATATCGCGACATCGCAGCCGGTTACTTTAGGAAGTTTAGGAGAATGTAGGGGTTTTTGAAGCTCGCGTTTTGGAATCGTTGCACTCCACTGGAGGCAGTTCTGCTTATTCACATGCTCATGAAAACAAGACGTTAATAAACGTTGCAAAGCGCTCAATTGCCTGATTTACGTAGTCAAGCTTCTGGTTAGCATTTTTCCATGACTGGGGTAAGTATAGTTCTGGAATTGTGATTATTTATCATATGATAAATAGGGAAACGTTTTAAAATCAATAATCTTTCAAAAAGTCACGAAAATAAAGAAAATATTGAAACTGCTTTCAATGTTTTCTTTATTTTCGTGACTAGTAAGTACCTAACTCTCCACTAAAGCCACTGATCGCATTATTAGCATCACTAAGAGACGGGTTTTTGATCTGTAGTTAATTCAACCAATAATAATAATAATAATAATAATTGTTTTGTTTCCACGTACAACAATAGTCCTGTACCAACCGGGGGTTGTCCTTGGGTGCACTCGAATAGTGCATACAGGGATAATCGTCGGTTGGTGCCTCCTCATCATTTAAAATTATCTAAGGGGCCTCTGCGAGTTGGCTTCGGCTCCTCGTACGCCTTCCAAAGGTCCGGGACCCCAGGGTCCCGAGAAATATCAAAAAATCAAAAATAATAATAATAATAATAATAATTTAAAATTATCTAAGGCGCCTCTGCGAGTTGGCTTCGGCTCCTCGTACGCCTTCCAAAGGTCCGGGACCCCAGGGTCCCGAGAAATATAAAATAATAATAATAATTGTTTATTCAGTATTCAAAATTGGTAAAATATTTACATAAAATCTTAGAAATAATTTACAAAGGTATTAAAATGTTGGCAGATACAGGCGTATGAGCTCATATTTTTATGATAATATGGACTGTAAAATTCTTAACAATATAAACATTAGAAGTCTTGAAGTAATGACTATATAGGTATTTAATCAATTCATAATTTTATACCTAGTTTACTTAAATACTGTTTACCTTAAAGATAAAAATAACAAAAAATACCTACGTAATTTCTCATTTAGTTTGCGAAAAATAGTTTCTTGCAATTTTACGAGTATAACCTAGTTAATCATATATACTTATAATATTATTATGATTTTGCGTCAGCAGATTTGGTAAGTGGGTTAATGTCAATGTTGCACACAATTAAATCACGTTAGAGGCTATGTGTATATTCGATTTTTGCAGCGGGTGGCTAATGTGCTTAGACATCAACAATATCGAGGGTTTGTAGGCCAGGGCAGTGTTTTGTTGAGTCGGCAGCAGGCCTTCAGCACGGAAGTCTGGCCTTGAGTATGACGCTCTAGGCGCCCTCGTAGTTGATAGAGTTGATGTACCTGTATTCCGCTATTTTCCTAGCAGGGCACTCGGCGTCTCCCGTTTTGTGGTTATTGGGCTTTTTAAAGCGTGAGCAAGTTGCACATTTCGGTGTATCATCTTTCATCGCGCACTCTGACATTGAGTGTCCTTCTTCACCACAGTGGCCACACGTAGATTTCAGCTCTCTGCATGTTTTTGCTGCATGACCCATGTAATGGATAAACATAGTAACCAATGGTTGAATTTTGGCTAAATATGAAAGGCTAAACATGAATGAGTTATGCCATTAGTTACTATTTTTTAATATGAATGAGCTAACATGAATACATTCATGTTTAGCCTTTCACATTTAACCAAAATTCAACCACTAGTTACTATGTTTAACCATTGTTTGAGTTAACTACGGATGTAATCACTGCAGTGAATATTGACGTTAGGTACACACGGCTACATATCAAGCTATATATCTTCCAGTATAAGCTGATCTCGTATTGTATAGGTTTTCCGAACAACGAGAGGTCAACTTATACTGGATATACGTATTCTTGATAGGTAGCCGTGTGTACGAGCGTCATTTCTATATCAGCCAGTCTATTCTTAAAACTTAGGTGTAAATCCCGTAAAACTTTAGCATCAGGTAGGATGACGGCTCACTTCAAGCTTACTTCAACTAAGTTTTCAAGGTGAGATGTGACTGGATAGACTGGCAGACAGAACAGAATTCCAAAAACAGAAGTATGTATAGAAATGTATTTTTTATTTATACAAATAAATAATAATCTATGCAAATAAATAAAATTTAAGTGTCTTTTTGTAATGTCAAAATAACAGCTTTTTATCTATATGTAGGTATGTACACGGTACTTATTTATACAGGGTGTCCCATAGGAATGTGTGAAAACTAATGAGCCACTATTTTTTGAGTAATGAGAACATTGGGAAAATTTAAATGTTTTTCAATAAAAGAAAGTTGTCATTTTCATTTCACGTATATTTTATTATATATAAAAAAGAACTATTTAGTCCAAACCATTAACTTAAAAATATAGTGAAAAATGTGAGGTATTAATGATATACATGTGAGAGATAAATTATTTACTGATTTTTAAGAATTGTTTAATAATATTTTTATCAACTTCCGGTATTTGAAAGTATTGTAACTGACTACTTGTTCCCCCACAATACGAGCGAATCTTGCTTTAAATCGGGCGCACTGTCTCTCGACGGATCAGAAGCTGTCCGATAGCGGACACGGCACAACAGTGCTCTGAACTGTCAGGTATGTTTCTTAAACAATGTTATAATGTTGAATTTCTATTTATTATGTTGTATTTTTTACTGTGTTATTATTTTTAAATTATATGCTATTTATGAAGTATTGCTGTGGCACTTGCTGAAAATATAATAACGAACCTATTTATGTTTATTATTTTACCCCACCTCCCACATCAGAAGTGGGATTGATAACAAAAACTACGCCTACAAATGTTTGATTTCAGGAAAATGGATAGAAATAAATCTGCGGCAGACGAGGCCGGGCTCCTGCAGGATGCAGCAGAAGCAATGCATCAAGAATGTCAATCGCCAATCTTGGGACCAAGGACAGCGGGTTACGTAGCTCCAAGTGCAACCAAGGAGGCTGTGGCATCCTCAGGCGATAGCGATGCACCTCTCGGCGGTTCAATGGCAGCCAGTAGCAGCAGTAATTCAAGGACAGTAGAGTTTGTACCTATTAGTTTTATGCAAAATATGATGCAAGAAATGATGTCACAATTAATTCATACTACTGCAAAAGCCTTTAATCCTCCAAATTTACTACCTACTCCACGGATGCGCAGTCTTGAGCATATCTATCTACCAATTTTTGACCCTGATGATCGTACCGATACTATACAAGTTTGGTGCCGAAACGTCGAAGAACTTAAAATCGAGTATGAACTGACTGATAGAGAAATCCTGAACTTGTCTAGGAAGAACCTGCGCGGACGTGCCGCTGAATGGGCGCGTCGTAATTATTCCAGTCTTAGTAGCTGGGCAGATCTCAAAACGGGCCTTATTGAAACCTTTGCAGATGAAGCTCGTTACTACGATGACCTAACGCTGTTTATGGACTACACCAGTGAGCAGGCCGGTAGTCTTGCTGAGTACGCCACCCGAAAATGGGAGTTGGCAAAGAAGGTAATTGGTGTGGAGATGACTGAACAACGCCTCGTCGAAGCAGTTATTTCAGGTATGTCGGACTTTCGTATTCGTTCTGATTTGCTACGCCTTACACCAAAAAATTTGCCACAATTAATTCAGAGTCTAAATTCGTATAAGCGAAAAAGGCCTGTCAGAGAGTCTGATCACAATATCCCATCTAAGCGTTCCAAACACGTATCTACTCCAGATACTTCGTCCAGACGATGTCACAAATGCCACAAATTAGGTCATATTCAAAGAGACTGTCGTTCGGGTACTAATTGCGGACCTAGTAAAGATTCAGCTTCCACTACTAAATCTAATAGTTCAAAACCAGTAGAATCTAGTTCGAAACCTCCTGTAACATCATGCACTTTTTGTAATAAAAAGGGGCATTCCAGTGAGAACTGTTTTCACCGCATAAATAAGAAAACTAAAGATGAAAAGGCCTCTCGCGTGAATAGCTTGGTTTTAAGTAGCAAAAAATCACACACTATTCAAATTGATAATCACGATTATTCCTGCCTGATAGACAGTGGTGCTGAATGCTCTCTAATGCGCGAAAGTATTGGCGATTCAATTAGAGGTAAAATAACTTATGAAACCATTACTCTAAGAGGTTTTGGAGACAATGCTTTCTGTTCATCGCGTAAAAAGCTGTGTATGATCTGTGTTGATGGCATAAATGTTGAATTGGATTTCATTTTGGTCCCTGATAGGTACATTCAGTATGACGTATTACTTGGTCAAAATTTATTTGAAATACCTGGAATTCAGGTGACTTTCTCAAGGAATTCTGCTAAAGTCTACCGCAACTCTTACAGTGTAAGCTGTTTTAAAAAGGATGCTGATTTTGACGGAGTTGATATCAACCCTGACATAAATTCAGAGCATAAGTTACTGCTATCCAACTTATTGAGAGCACATTCTAAAATGTTTACGTTCGGCAATGCTGTTTCTCAAGTAACTACTGGTGAATTAAATATTCGATTAAAAAATCCTGATAAAATAGTTCAACGCCGACCTTATCGATTAGCTCCTGCTGAGCGTGAACATGTTAAAAACATTATTAAAGATTTAAAGGATAACAACATAATTCGTGATAGCAATTCCCCATTCGCAAGTCCAATATTACTAGTTCGGAAAAAGGATGGTAGTGACCGAATGTGTGTTGACTACAGGGAATTGAACAGCAACACCGTTCGTGATCATTTTCCGCTTCCCATTATTGATGATCATATTAGTAAATTATCGCGAGCTAAATATTTTACTATTTTAGATATGACAGCCGGTTTTCATCAAATCCCTATAGCAGATAATTCCGTAGAAAAAACTGCTTTTGTCACCCCTGATGGGCAATATGAATATCTAAGAATGCCGTTTGGGTTATGTAATGCACCTTCTGTGTTTCAAAGAGCCATCAGCACAGCCCTTAAACAGTTCATAGATGAATTCGTATTGATTTATATTGATGATGTAGTAATCTATTCAGAAACAGCTAATCAAGGTATAGAACGTTTGAAGTTAGTTCTTGAAGCCTTGCAGAAAACAGGGTTTTCAATCAATGTAAAAAAATGTAAGTTCTTAAAAACTGAGATCGAATACTTGGGAAGAGTTGTTTCCAACGGCCAAGTAAAACCAAGTCAGGGTAAAGTTTCCGCTCTTTTAAATGCTCCCATTCCTACAACTGTAAAACAAGTGAGACAATTTTGTGGATTAGCAAGTTATTTCCGAAAGTTTATTCCAAATTTTTCCCTTATCATGATTCCCTTGTATAATCTTACACGTAATAATGTCAAATGGCACTGGACATCGGAGCAGGAAACTGCTAGAGATAAAATCCTTGAGTACCTTGCCTCTGAACCAGCTCTAACTTTGTTCGATCCTGTTAAACCTGTTGAACTTCACACGGATGCCAGTTCCACAGGTCTAGCGGGAATTCTTTTTCAAAAACATGATCAGTTGAAAGTAGTGGAGTATTTTAGCATGCGCACCACTGAGACCGAAAGTCGTTACCACTCTTATGAGTTGGAAACTCTGGCAGTGGTTAGATCTATTAAGCATTTTCGTCATTACTTACTTGGTAGGCCATTTAAAGTCATTACTGATTGTAACTCGCTAAAAGCCTCGCGTAATAAAAAAGAATTGCTTCCTAGGGTTCATAGATGGTGGGCTTACCTACAATCTTTTGATTTTAGTATCGAGTATCGAAAGGGAGAACGTATACCCCATGTTGATTACCTAAGTCGCAATCCAGCAACTGTCAACATAAATAATATTCAAAATTATAGTGAATGGTTAGAAGTAGAACAAAATAATGATTTGGAAACCAAAAATATAATCGAATCAATTAAACAAGGGAGTATCGACAAAAATATAGCTTCCACTTATGAAATTCAAAATGGATTATTGTATCGTATTATTTCTATTAATAATAAGGTTAAGAAACGTCTTTATGTTCCAAAAAGTTATAGGTGGCATATCATACAAATTTATCACGATGCTCTTAAACACCTTGGTTGGGAAAAAACCCTCGACAAAATAAGAGAACAATTTTGGTTTCCAAATATGTCTAAGTGTACTCGTAAATACGTTGACAGTTGTCTGACTTGCAAAATAAATAAAAGTCAATCTGGTTCACGACAGATTACATTACACCCTATAGATAAGCCCCCTACTCCTTTTCATACAGTCCATATGGACACGACGGGCAAACTGAGTGGCAATAAACCTACCAAACAATACGCAGTGGTTTTTATAGATGCATTTACAAAATTCTGCTACTTGAAACCTGTTACTAACCTAACTGCAGTAGCTACAGTAAATGCCTTAAAACAACTAATTTATACTTTTGGTACCCCTAAACGTATAATTTGTGATCAGGCTGCCTCCTATACCGGCAAAGAATTTACAAGTTTCTGTGAAAATTGGTCTATAGAATTGCATTTTATAGCTAGCGGTGTGAGTCGTGCAAATGGCCAGGTTGAGCGGATTATGAAGGTTCTGACAAACTGTTTTACTATTGTAGAAAATACAACCAAAAAAAGTTGGAAAGATGCTGTTGGCGAAGTACAGTTGGCTATAAATAGCACCTTTAGTAAAAGTACTGGTCATACTCCTTTCCAACTTCTGATAGGCTGCGATCAGTCACCTCCTGCTATATCAGCTTTGCTAAATGATGTTGAACGTATGGACGTCGATATGTGCCGTCAAGAGTCAAAGCTCAGAATGGACGAGCTAGCTGAATCTAGAAAAGTCGATTATGATAAAACTAAAGCTAAAATTATACCTTTTAAAGTCGGTGATATAGTATTGGTAAAACAAAATCCGCGAGTAATTAACAAACTTGACAGTAAATTTAAAGGTCCATGCGTCATTACTCAAGTAAACAATAACGATAGATATACAGTTCGAGTTAATAAAACTGGCAATGAGTTGTATGTCTCTCATGACAATTTGCGAATTGTCACTCCTGACATGGGATGTGAGTTGACAGACTCTTTAGATATTTCTGATTAATGTTACAAAGATAATGAATGAATCTTTTAATGAGAACTTACTTACTTTTGTGTTTATTATATTGTATATTATGCAATTCTGAAGATTGTCCTGTATATCTAAGCGTCTGGCCAACGATTATGGATATGCTTGACAATCTCACCAATGTCATGAGATTTGACAATAGCCATGTGATTTGGCGATTACAGAATCATGATGCCATGTGATTTGGCGGTTACATAATCATGATGCCATGTGATTTGGCGGTTACAGAATCATGATGCCATGTGATTTGGCGATTACAGAATCATGATGCCATGTGATTTGGCGGTTACATAATCATGATGCCATGTGATTTGGCGGTTACAGAATCATGATGCCATGTGATTTGGCTTTGGTGGTCATGTGATTTGGCCATGTAATTTAACAACCATTAAAAATGGTGATTGGGTCATGTGATTTGACCGTTGGCTATTTGATAATTTTTGAATCAAGTCATTTGACTGATTGTCTGATGCTGTGATTTTAAAGAACTGTTAAGATTTTAACTGTTATATAAATCTCTTTATGAATTTTGTTCGCGAGCCATAAAGGCTGCTCGTCAGTATGGCCGTGTGAGAGATAAATTATTTACTGATTTTTAAGAATTGTTTAATAATATTTTTATCAACTTCCGGTATTTGAAAGTATTGTAACTGACTACTTGTTCCCCCACAATACGAGCGAATCTTGCTTTAAATCGGGCGCACTGTCTCTCGACGGATCAGAAGCTGTCCGATAGCGGACACGGCACAACAGTGCTCTGAACTGTCAGGTATGTTTCTTAAACAATGTTATAATGTTGAATTTCTATTTATTATGTTGTATTTTTTACTGTGTTATTATTTTTAAATTATATGCTATTTATGAAGTATTGCTGTGGCACTTGCTGAAAATATAATAACGAACCTATTTATGTTTATTATTTTACCCCACCTCCCACATACATTTTCGAAATGAGAACCATTTGAATTGGCACAAATATCCAAACGCTTTCTAAAACTATTAAAAACATGTTCCAATGTTTCGTCTGAAATGCCATTAACGATTCTCTTAATTTCTTTAGTTAAATCATCTATTGTTTTCGGGTTATTTTCATAACAATGATCTTTAATGTAGCCCCATAAAAAGAAATCACAGGGATTGAGATCTGGCGAATAAGGTGGCCACTCTAATCCTGTTCCTTTAGTAAAGCGTGGGTACCCTAGGCCAATAACTCGATCGCCATAAACTTTATTGCTGGACTCAAATACTTCTTGTGTGCGATGAGGAGCTGCTCCGTCTTGCATAAAATAAAAAGATTTAACTAGACCTCTCTTCTTCGCATAAGGAAAGAATTTAGTCTCTAACATCTTTTTGTATGATTCTCCGGTAACAGTAGATTCAAAGAAATACAGGTAGATATGTATATCATTAATACCTCACATTTTTCACTATATTTTTAAGTTAATGGTTTGGACTAAATAGTTCTTTTTTATTAAAATATACGTCAATGAAAATGACAACATTCTTTTATTGAAAAACATTTAAATTTTCCCAATCTTCTCATTACTCAAAAAATAGTGGCTCATTAGTTTTCACACATTCCTATGGGACACCCCGTGTATTAAAAAAAATTGTCTTTCTGTCTGTTTGTTCCGGCTAATCTCCGAAACGGCTGGACCGATTTTGACGGGACTCTTTCATTGGCAGATAGCTGATGTCATAAGGAGTAACTTAGGCTACTTTTATTTAAGAAAAAGAATTAGAGTTGCGCGCAAAAAAATTAAAACCCATGAAATTGTGAGTAAAATCGGACTAAAATAGGGAAGATGTTTTCCGACTTCCACGTCGGGAATTCCTTATAAAGGAAAGTCGCAGGCACAGCTAGTAAATTATAAATTAGATAGAATATCACGCAGATAAGTTATCTTAAGATCGCGTTAGAGAAGCTGCACAAAAAAATAAGCGATGGTCTCGATCAATGTCGTTTAAGAAAAAACACATACTAGTTTACCTTGATTTAATCACAAAATTATTTCATCACATCGACATGAAGTTTATTGACAAACTCTTTCCACTGACAGAAGCCTTGTTCATTCGTGTGGCACCAGTTCAATCGCATCACAACTCTCTGCGGAGGATTTTCCAAAGAATATTTTGACCCATTTCTCAACTGTTCCCAACTTGGGTACACATATTCCACTTTCAAATATTCACTTTTATTATCTGTCCACTTTTGAAACACAATCTTCCCGCCAATTGGGAATTTCTCATATTGATTTGGTAAGTCAATCGATTCAAATCCCATAGAAGTCACAACAGAGTTTATGTTGTAATCATGACCAGCTATCAACATTAACTTGGGCTTCTCGTCATAATTCTTAAATGTTCTGGTTATAAGCTTCATTAAGGGTGCCCCGATGTCTTCAGCTACTGTTGTATATCTGATGTAATGGTCTTGTCGCCCTATTTCAGTCAATAGTTTCCATTTCTCCGGTGTCGTTATGTGTCCCCAAGCAATGTCTTCTATCGGCCTGCCATCGTAGTAATTCATAGTAAATGAGTCCATAGATGAGATTCCCATGAACAACGGTCCTTTGACCCACACTTCTTTGCCGACATTATACGAAATTGTGTTATAAGGTCCAGTCAAGTCACAGATTCCATCCCGCTTGCAAACCTCTGATCCTTCAATATCCAATATTTTATTCAATTCTGAAAAAGCTGCAATCAGTTTAGTATTATTTTGTAATTTTCTATGAATTTCTTCGATCACCATTTCTTTATATGCTTCAGTGGTATTATGTATGATAGGTTCAAAAAGGAGATCCGGCTCTGTAATGTTTTTGTGATGTACAGTCACGTTGCAACTTTTGAACGCTGAGTCAATGAAAGCTCTCGCCGTCGCCTTGGTCCTGCTCATCGCGTTGGCGTACACATACACTGTATCTTCATCGGGACATCCTTTGGGAAGAAACTGTTCCTTTTTGAACCATTCTGAGAAGTATTCGCCCATGTATCCTTCTAGCTGCGCTCCTTTTGGAGTCAAGATTGCCCGCGGGCCAGCCCGTGGGGGCCAGGGCTTCGGTGAATATCTATGTAGTTGTTGTCCTAACGGATACCGTATGTTATGTCGACTGAGTATGAACACTTGTTTCAGTTTCAGATTGTTTGCGACAAAACCTTTACACAACACCATAAATAATAGTAAAGAAACTGATTTCGTCACCATTTTATTTATTTTTTATCACTATTGCTAACTTAGTGCTTAATGCGCGAATTACGTATTTATTTTTATTTTTGAATATTTTACGAGTATTTGAATAGATCTACACTTGCGTATTGGTAAAACAAGACTAATTTACTTTAAGAAAATTCGTACGATAAAGCGACTTTTTGTTAAAATAGCGTGACATTTTATTTTAAACACTTAGCCTCTGCGCGTGACTTCGTTCGCGTGGAAGGGCGCTTACAGACCAACCACACTCGATCGACGACGAGCGCTGCGGCGTAGTCGCCTAAGTCCGTGCAGTTGGCAACAAATTGTCTAGAATACGCACGTAAATTACGAGTAAAATGAGTGACGACGAAATTAGTGTAGATTTATTAATTGCTTCAATTAAAAAACACGAATGTATTTTTGTGTTCCCTGTATGATAGGAAATTGTGCACCCACACTGATCACTTTTTCTTTTTTGTTGACGACGACGCAGCAAAAGAAAAAGCAACAATTCTTTAATTGAATTACTGAGCACTGCGAGCCTCGAGGTTGGACTAACGATGAATCAAGAGTTTCTTGCCCGTTCTTCTCCAAAGGAACCTACTACGTTTTAGAATGGTCAACTAGCTTCATCTTTTTGACTGACCGACCCGACTGCCATTTTAAAAGTGTCAAAAATTAATGGGGATGATGACTAAAAAATATTTTTTTGTCCGTCATGTAGATTATTAAAATATATTGGACACGTATTTTTTCTTTTTCTACGTAATCAAAAGATTACGGCGATACATTGAGTTAAAATGTGGCATGACGTCACGTCTTCGTAGATTTTATACGTAGAAGTGACGTAGCAAGCCCCCACTCCCGAACTTTAATGCGAGTTATCTAAGTCATTTTTTACTAATATGATAAAGCAAAAAATACGTATCTAATATTTTTTTATTATCTGACTGACGGACTAAATAGAATTTCTTTTTTTTTACCCAGGCATCATCCCTATTGATTTATTTGAAATAAATGCATTAAGTTTGATCGGTTAAAGACCAAAGTCATGACCAGTGCCGCTAAATATAGTGTCGAGAATGATAGGCAGGAAATAAGATCAATATTGGATATATTAATCTTATTTCCTGCCCATCATTCTCCGGGCCAGCAAGTTCCCTTCCACAACAGGTAAGACAAAGAGATCGACCGTCGAGTCGAAAATGCCTGGAGGAGCTACTGGTGCTAGTGAAGGGTGACCATTCTATTTCACTACAGCGCAAGCTCGCCGCATGTGTATCCTGCTTATGGGGTTTGACCGAGGCTCAGAAGTAAAAACTTAAGGTTTGCCAAAGAGCGATGGAGCGTAGCATTTTGGAAATCAAACTCACCGACCAATGTGGTCGATAAATCTGCAAGGCTGAAATGGAACTGGGCGTATCACACCTGTAGGATGCATCAAAACAGATGAGCCAGGATCGGTACACAGAGGGTGCCTGAAGACAGGCGTCGTCAAGGCAGGCCTAAGAAACGCTGGCGTGACGATTTGAACTCGTTCTTGAGCGATTAGCCGGAAAAGACACAACATATGGAAAACTGGGAAAGTATGAGGAGAACAGCAGTGGAACAACAAAGTAAACAACAAAAAAATATAACCGTAGAGATAGCTGCGTGCGCAAATACGCGCATTGACGTGAAGTTGCGGATACCAGCCCGTATCACCTAACAGTAGATTGTAAACACACGGGATTCTTCATTAGCAGTACCTAACCACCGATATTTATTTTTATTACTAGCTGTTGCCCGCGATCCAGGACGAATGCCTATGTCCTAACACCACCACCTTTTAAAGCAGTATTATTTTAAGGTTACTTCAGTGTGAGAAAGAGATGGAGCTATACAGAACGTCTAGCTCCATCTCTTTCCCACACTGAAGTAAGATTAAAATAATACTGCTTTAAGAGGTGGTGGTCTAGCTCCAGGTCATGGTCTACCCAAGTGCTAAATTTCATCTAAATCCGTTGAGCCGTTTTAGCGTGAAAGAGCAATCAATAAACAAACAAACACTTTCGCATTTATAATATTAGTTAGGATAGTTAGGAAGATGAAAAACCGGTCTATCGACACTCTAGAACTCAAGACTCACACAGTTTATTAGGTACTTAACCCGACATTACTACTCATGTTGCGACGTACAAACAACCTACTCATACGCCGGCGAGGCGCATCATATTGTCTAATGATTTTATTCAAAACCTATAAGTATGATTGATATGTTTTGACTGTTTATATAATTAAATATTAATTATTAATTATTATTGTTGTTTGTATAACGCGCGAAGGATAAAAAAAGAGAGCAATATATCAAAAACGCAGGCGCCTCTGCGACGTAGAGTAGTAATCTAGGGTTAAATAAAATTAAAATAAAACCTCTTAGCACACTACTAAAGTTTCTATAAAAATATGCTTATTTCAATCATGATTCCAAAGACACGTGGCTCATCTTATCATAAGAACTTTATTATTGTTTTTCTCGGGAACAGTACTTTTTTTCGGGATGAAAGGTACCCTATGTTTGTGTCTGTACACCTGACAATGTATATGCAAAATTTCAGTATGATCGGTTCAGTGGTTTAGGCATGAAAAGGTAACAAACAAACTTACTTTCGTATTTAAAGGTATAATAGTAGTTAGGATAAACATAGATGACACAAACTTAACGTTTTTCTGTGTACGGTCCACGAACTATCACAATTTTTTGTTTACATATTTTGTACATAGATTTATTTCGGAATAAAATATTTACATAATATATAAGTTAACAAACTTAAAATAATAATAATAATAATACGTATATAAAAAAGTCACAAAATTCATCCGCATCGCAGTCAACAGGAAAAGTGCTCAAAAGGCCACGTTGCCACGTTGTATGGCGATGCCGATTCATTGGCCAAAAAATAGGTTAGCCCTCTGCTAACGTCAAGAGTCGACCAACCGCTTGGCGATGTGCCGAAAAACCAAGTGGGCACTCGGCCTCATTGCGCTAGTGTTTCAACACTAAACGATAAAACTGCCAATAAGATTGGAATATTTTCGCCGTTTGAGGTTTTCCGCACCTGCAGCAGCCGCCCCAGCACAGCCCGACGTACTAAGAAGATGGAATTACACAAGGGTGTCGACACATGTTACATTCCATACCAAAAGCCTGACTAATTTTCAAGGCATTATGGACATTCCGCTTGGTACCTTCCCATCGTTGCGTGCCAAGCTATAGAGTGTTCTAAAACAGCTGGTACCTCGGCGGTGACAAGAGTGCAACGGATGATGTCATTAATGCTGGCGTGCCGTGCTTGAGCTTGCGCTCTTACTGCTAGATAGGCCATGGTGTTCAAGGCCGTCGACAGCTTCACCGCACTGGCAGCGATGCGGAGCCCCGCATGGAGCGCCCAGACGCAGACAAGTAGCAAGCCGGAAGGTGGTGTCACCCAGCATAGTATCTATGTTGGGTGACGGTAGTGCTTGAAGCCAGAGGTCTGACTCACAGCCAGCAGACGGGTACGCTCAGCAGTATTTGTGGACGTATTGATAAGATTATTCCGTAGCAACCTGCAGAGCGGCTCATCCCACTGTCTCTAGGAAGATGGGTTTACGGGCCGATCTGTAATTTTTTGACAATTTAAATAATATTTTGCATTTGCTATGTTAAGCACAGCACACGAAACATATATCAAACAACCTGCATGCTGTGCTTAGGGGCGGGCGAAAATGCCTAGTCTCTGATAGGCGGGGGTTATCATCGTCGTTATGCAAATTAAACCAGTACAAGTATTCACAAATATAATAAAAGAGCACGTAAACACAATTCAGAAACAAAATACACATAAAATACAATCATAATACTTACGGCAATAATCTTACCTTCGAAACACTAATTATTGCAATAATATAAACATAATTGAGATACTACAGACACGCGACTACACAGGGCTCTATTGAGCATGACACTTTATGGTTAGTTACTGTTACTAACTAGCTGGATACAATTTATGAACTGATGGAACTAACTTTTCAATCCTAGGGGCCGCATATATATTAGTTTTGCACCATAGCTAAGGTAGCTGGTACACCTCACCTGAGTAAAACTTTGACACCAATATATGTGGTTTAAACAATAACCACGCCCCTATTTTCTTGTGCAAGTCACAACCTGTCGACTTTTCTGAGCCAGGGAGAAACCCCTACACAGTTTTGAGTTGATTCTCTGCGTTCAAGTCAAAACGTGTTTATTTCCTACGGACAAGCAAAGTCTTGTGGAAAATTTATCAGTTAGGTGATGTTAAGTGTTTCCTTATGCTACTAGTACATTCTTATAGCTACTTATGACTAATAGCAAACGGAGTTAGGAGTATGGTGCTTCTCCTACATTCCACCCCCTGTAAGAGGGTTCAACCGCTTTACAACCATTTCTGTGGGAAGCACAATAATCTTTGCAACTGGTCGACGCAAGACCCCGTTTGCTGTCTTAACATCTACAACACGGACGATTCCGTCATTACCCTGATACACAGATTGTATCACACCTTTTGTCCATGCACTTCGCTCTCTATTGTTGTCAACGATCACTACCACATCACTCACGCGCACATTGGGTCCACTAGTTGTCCACTTCTCACGACGTTGCAGAGTCGGGAGATACTCCCGCAGCCAGCGGCGCCAGAACATGTCGGCGAGCGCATTCACCCGCCGCCACTGCCGGCGGGAATCGACGTCCTCGTAGCTGCTCGGCGCAAACGGTGTACTCCCGGACGCCGTGCCCAGGAGCAGATGGTTCGGCGTCAGGACCTCAGGCTGCTCGTGATCGTCGTACACATAGCTCAGCGGGCGGCTGTTTACTATCAGCTCTGCCTCGGTAAGAAGGGTGTAAAGGACCTCCTCACGAGGGGCCCGCTCCTTGAGCGTGCTTTAAGTGCATTCTTCACAGTACCTGACCAGGCGTTGGCACAACCTCATCAGGTGGAGGTGCGCCTCTTCTAAGTCGTGGACGCAGCTCCGACGTCGCTCTTCGTTTGCGACATCGCTCGACGAGAATCAGCGCGCGCGCCATAACGCGCTGCACGCGCTTCCAGGCTGAGTAGCGCTTGTACTCCAGGAGGGGCCCGACAGGGGCCGCCGCAGTGTGGACTCGTTGGATGCGCTCGAGGTCTGCCTCTGCCGCCTCAGGTTCGCGACATGCTGGCCACCGTTCCTGTGAACACAAAAACGAGGGGCCCGACAACCACACTGCATGGTCATCAGGCCAAGGCAATCTGGCAGCCTTATCAGCTGGGTTGTCCGACGTGGGGACCCAGCGCCAGTTGCCTCTGGCTGATAACTTGTCTATTTCTAGTTCTTCCCTTAACTCTGTCGAGTTGGTTACCCACCCCCGTATGATAAAACCCCCGGAGGCGTGTATTCTGGCAACCTGCTCGATCAGGCTGTTGGCCTGCTCTACGGACCACGTGCTATCTAAATAGTCGTCCATGTAGTGCCTATCTCTTATGGCCTCAACAGCTTCGGGGTGAACGTTAACCCACTCATTGGCGTTTTTATTAAGTATATAAATCGCCGTGGTTGGTGAAGAGGCGGCGCCAAATATCATTGATGTCATGGCGTAGGTATCAGGTTCCCTACCACCGTTCGCGCCTCTCCACAAAAACAGCTGTGCGCCCTGATCTTGTGCCCTAATCTTAACTCGCAAAAACATATCAGCTATATCGCCTGTGAACGCTATGGGACCTACTCTAAATTTAATCAAAATACCTAGTAAAGAATTTAATAGATCGGGTCCGGTCAGTAGGTTATCATTCAGACACGTACCTTGGGACGTAGCAGCCGCGTCGAAGACTAGGCGAAGCTTCCCTGGTTTGTTCGGGTTTACAACTCCGAAATGTGGTAGGTACCAAACCGGTGAGCTATCTACCTCGCCTTCCACCTTCCGTGCATACCCTTCAGCTACTAGACGCTCTATCTGGTTCGCGTATGTCTCAGCGAAACTAGCGTCCTTACGCATCCGCCTCTCGATACCATACAACCTCTGCCGGGCCTGTCTGTAACTATCAGGCAACAGAATGTTGTCCTGTTTCCATAAAAGACCTACTTCCCATTGCGTCTTATCAGGGGTGCGTTGGCTCGTACTGTCTAACACCTGTACAGCCCGTTCTACATCCTTATGTTTGCGAGTTACTTGAGAAATGCCTATTGATTCTAATTCAAACTGTGACTTTACTAAATCATGTAAATCTGGTAGGGAAACTGTTGTGCAGTTCACTGCTTCGGTACTACTATCGTTATTAAATGGTCCATGTATGACCCTTCCTAACTTAGTTAGTGAGGCAACTGGCTTACCAGATCGTCCACGGCGGGTGTCCCCGCCAACGAGCAGCTCCCAATTGTCCTGCCCGATCAGCAGCAGCGGCTTGGCTCCCCTCATCTCTGCGCAACCCAAGTCGCGCAGGTGCGCGTTATCGTTGATCACTGAAGAGGTCACTGTTTGTGTAGGCAAGTTCAAGTTTGCTAATGTCCGGCACTTGATATTATGGCACTGTCCATTGGGGCCCTTCACACATACTTGTACCACTCGCGAGATAAGGTCCGACACAGCATGACCGCCGGCGGTCTTTAATGTTAGTGGCACACGTGGACCCGATAGGTTAGTAGCGAGCGAACTGTCTATTAGCGATACTGTTGCCCCGTCGTCCAACAACGCATAACACTGGTCGTTGTCGCTATCTTCGTTACACACTGACACTGGCACTATCTTCAATAACGCTGTGGCTCGCCACTCTCCTATGTTTGTTACACATTCTGGTTTTGACCTGTCTTCGTGTAACAACACATGATGTTTGTAGTCGCACTTTTTGCACTTGTTTGCGCGACAAAACTGCTTAGTGTGTTTTGCTTTTAAGCAATTAAAGCACACTTTTTTCTTCTGGATCAGTTCCCAGCGTTCTTGGATATTCAGCTTCTTGAACTGGTCGCAATCTTCTATGACATGCTTGCCGTGGCACATCACGCACTCCTTCTGTGTGATACTCGTAGCTTCGTCGCTCTGTGTATTCACACGATGAGTCATTTGCGGCTTGTTGGTGACTGGGCGTGCCGCGTTTCCAGGTCGAGTCCGTCCGCTGGTCTGCTGCAGCTTCACAGGGAATTTAGCCTGTTCTGGTTCATACACAGTCGGTTGTAGGTAGTATGAAGTAGAACGCGTCACGTGTATGAGGAACTGTGACAGCATTTCCAAGCTGGGTGAGATCCTCAAGTCCACCCCCTGTGAGTTATCCAGGCCCATCGCGAAGTCACCATACTGTGCTCGTTGAACTGGTGTCAGCTTGCCTAGCAGCTCGCTCACCAGTTGAGGGTTATTCAGGTACCCATCTGCTCTGACGTTCTTTAGCAGTGACACACAGTTCCTTACCGTCGATGAGAATTTCCTTAATTCCTGGCCACTATCAGACACTTTAGGTAAATTTCTCACCTTCTTTAAAGCATATTGAAGTATGACGGTTGGATGTCCGTACTCTTCTTCTAATGCACGCATTATTTCAGTGGGTTCCCTCGCTGACCGTAACAGGTCCTCCACTGCTATCTTCGCCTCCCCATGTAGAGACGACTTCAGACGCGCTATATTTTCATGCGGCCTAAAGTTATACAATTCCGTAGTGTCCCAGTACATATTTCTATATGAAATCCAATCAGCTGGGTCACCACTAAAATGTGGCAATTCGTAAGCCTGTCTGGGTACCGGGTGCGGGCGTGCCATGTTAGTGATCGCCTCCGCCAGCTTATCGATTTTCCTATCTCTATCGCTCGACGATAGTCGCTGCCTTTCTACAGCCCCCACTCCGCTATTTCCCTGTCGCTGTGTGACCGATTCGAGTGTCGATACTCGAGGTCCACTTGCGACCGGAGTGGTGAAGGCGGGATAATCATCGGGCAAACGGAATCTAACCGCTTCATTATGAGCTGGCGTCTGCATAGGCCCCGCATTGCTCACGGGGTTCCTCCTATACGGATGCGACACATTACTTTCACTTAACATAGCCGGCACACGGTACATATTAGATTCAAGATTCACTCTACTTACGTTTTGGTCTTGAATCGTAGGTGCTTCATACGGCGCGCTGCCCTCAAGCGGAACGTGCGACGTAGACGGCGCGCGGGACGCTGCCGCCGTAAACATCGCCGTTTCTGGTTGCGTCGCTTGGGGCGTTGTTTTCACCCATTCTTCAACTCGTTGCGTCGTATCCACCTCTGAGTTTGAGTCCTCACTTTCAGCATTCGCTTCGATCTCTGCTATAGCCACCTCCATCCTTTTCTTCACCAGATTCTCCCTGATGAGCACCAAATCGCGCTCAGCTTCGTATTCGGCCTTTTTCCTCAAGAATTCGACGCCTTTGCGACTACTCTTGGACGAAACTCTGCTGCTCCGCGGCGACCGTGCGACTGTCTGCCGTGATACGCCCTCTGCCGGCTTTTCACTGTAGTCGATTACTCGACCCCCGGTCAGTGGAATAATGGGGGCAGCCGCTGATCTTACCGTTGGCGCTATTGATGGAGAACCTGGTGGCACCTCCGACAGTAAGCCTGAGTCCGAGGCGGTGGCGGCTTCCCTGCGCCGCGTGTCTGCTTCTTCCGTCATTTTGCGTAGTTTGCTTCGCGTGGTTACGGCACTTTTCTCACTCATTGTACCTGGTTAATTCGCCTATTAGCGTAATCCGATTCCGAACGCTAGTTTGTAAGACTACGCCCAGACAATCGGTTATCCGACTCGCAAGGACCAAATGTTAAGCACAGCACACGAAACATATATCAAACAACCTGCATGCTGTGCTTAGGGGGCGGTCGTGCAAACTAAACCAGTACAAGTATTCACAAATATAATAAAAGAGCACGTAAACACAATTCAGAAACAAAATACACATAAAATACAATCATAATACTTACGGCAATAATCTTACCTTCGAAACACTAATTATTGCAATAATATAAACATAATTGAGATACTACAGACACGCGACTACACAGGGCTCTATTGAGCATGACACTTTATGGTTAGTTACTGTTACTAACTAGCTGGATACAATTTATGAACTGATGGAACTAACTTTTCAATCCTAGGGGCCGCATATATATTAGTTTTGCACCATAGCTAAGGTAGCTGGTACACCTCACCTGAGTAAAACTTTGACACCAATATATGTGGTTTAAACAATAACCACGCCCCTATTTTCTTGTGCAAGTCACAACCTGTCGACTTTTCTGAGCCAGGGAGAAACCCCTACACAGTTTTGAGTTGATTCTCTGCGTTCAAGTCAAAACGTGTTTATTTCCTACGGACAAGCAAAGTCTTGTGGAAAATTTATCAGTTAGGTGATGTTAAGTGTTTCCTTATGCTACTAGTACATTCTTATAGCTACTTATGACTAATAGCAAACGGAGTTAGGAGTATGGTGCTTCTCCTACATGCTATGTTTAAAATTGAACAACAAAAAGATTGTCTTATGTGGGGACTTCAATATCAATTTATTGAAAAGAAATAAACAAACCTTAGACTTCGAATTTGCATTATTAAATTATAATTTAAAATTACAATTTTCTCAACCCACTAGGTTAAGCAGTGCGACCTGCTTGGACAATATAGCACATAATATAAAAGGCTTTAAAGGAGAAATTATAGAATTGGGCCTGTCAGATCATACAGCACAACTTTTGAAATGTCCTGTTAAGAAGACATGTGTCTTAAAGCGTTGGAAAATAAAAAGACGGAATTATTGTCAAGATAATGTAGAGAAATTTAGAAATTGCATTAAAAGTCTCACTTTCTCGGACATATATACAACTAGTAACGTCAATGAGGCCTACGATTATTTTCTTGACCTATTCAGATGTTTTTACGATCTTTGCTTTCCCTACGAAATAATAACAAAATCAATTACTAAAAAAACAAAATGGATTACTAGCGGGATAAGGAAATGTAGTAAAAAGAAACGGCACTTGCTATGGCAATATAGAACACACCCTACTCCAAAGAATAAACAATCGTTTAAGACATATTCGGCAAGGTTTAAAAGAGTTGTAACGTTAACACAAGCATCACAAAATAACTACTTCATTAAGACGTCCAAAAATAAATCTAAAGCAGCATGGACCATAATTAGTAATTCTAAGACCTGCTTCCCTAAAGAACCAATAACAGAAATTCAAACAGGGACACAGAAAATCACGAACCCATTAAATATAGCTCGGGCTTTTAACAAGTTTTATATTAATCAAGTTACCAAACCAAAAAATAAAAATATACCAGAAATTAACGTACGCTCAAATACTTCAAACTCTTTGTTTATGGAGCCGACCATACCTGAAGATATAAGTAATCATATTAACTCACTTCGAAATACAAATAGTGTTGGTTATGACGGAATATGCACTAAAGTTATCAAAGTAGTGTCTCATTACATAGCTCCACATCTCAGTCACATAATTAATATGAGCATTTCTAGCGGAATCTTCCCTGAGAAATTAAAAACGTCAATAATTGTACCATTGCACAAAAAAAATGATAAACAAATTATGTCTAATTATAGGCCTATCGCGTTGATACCCGTCTTTTCAAAAATATTTGAGAAAGTAATTTATAAGTCCTTGTACAACTACCTTGAGAAATCAAACTTATTGGTAAATGAACAAAAGGGATTTCGTAAGCAGAAGACAATCAATATGGCTATACATGACCTGCTTCTCCCTATTTTGTCAAATGTAGATAAGAGAAACCCTGTATGTGCTATTTATATGGATCTAACTAAGGCCTTTGATTATGTGGATTATTCTGTACTAATACATAAACTTGAAAAATATGGTATCAGGGGAAACATACTTGATCTCATTCGTTCTTACTTAACGGACAGAAAGCAATTCGTAGAAATCACGCAAATATCCTCAAATACCAGTTACGAAAAAAAATATCGTTCCGAAAGCGAGATAATTAAATACGGCGTCCCTCAGGGTAGCGTGTTAGGGCCCCCCCTTTTTTTGCTTTATATAAATGACCTTCCGAGGCAAATAAAGCACCCCATGGTACTATTCGCCGATGATAGCACCGTAATTATTAAGTGTGATGATCCCAATACTTATGAAAATGAAATAAATATGACATTAAATAGAATTATATCTTGGTTTGACCACAATAATCTAATTATAAACTTAGAAAAGACTAAAATTATGCATTTTTATCAAAGGATCCCAAACAAAATCCTTGACATTAGCTATTTAGGGACAAAAATAGAATCAACTACTGCCACTAAATTTCTTGGTATTAATATAGACAACAATTTGACTTGGAGACCCCAGACAGACGAAGTATGTAAAAAGCTTAATAAATTTGCCTATGCTCTCTATAAACTGTCAAAAATAGTGAGCCTTGAATCCGTACTAACAGCATATCACGGCTATGTTGCATCAACACTCAGATATGGCGTAATATATTGGGGCAATTCAGTAGATAGAGAACTCGTATTTAGAGCCCAAAAAAGATGTGTCAGAGTTATGTGTGGCCTTAAAAGCACAGACAGTTGTCAACCGTTCTTTATACGTCTAAAAATTCTTACCTTGCCATCGCTGTACATATACGAAACAAATATGTTTGTCAAATCTAATATTTCATTATACAAAATATCTACTAAAAGTTATTACAGAAAATTACGCGATAAAAATAAATCTGAACTCGAAGTGACTTATGGGAAAACTGCACTAATGAATAAAAGTACCTTCTGTATGGCCATAAAAATATATAACAAATTACCTGAAAAAATAAAAACCTTAAATCTGGACAATTTCAAAAGAGAACTATTAAGAATTTTGATAAATAAATGCTATTACTCACTGCAGGAATATCTGGACGACAATTCTATAATTACTGCTTCATAAAATTGTAAATCACCTTACCTATTTTGACGATTTTGAATTCTGTTTGACATTAGGATCAATATGACATGGAACTTAATATTTTGACATTTATTGTATTTTAAATTTGTATTGATATGCATGTACCTATTAATATTAACTTTATTACAAATGTTTACATAATTCTACAAGGTTAAGATATCTTGAAAGTTAAATTTGTGTTAAAAAGTAAACTTCGACAATGTTAATAAATATATTTGTACGCCTATGAGCAAAACATAGAGGATCTACCAATCTGAAACATCTCGCACACTGTTATAAATTGACCTATGTTTACAAATAAAGCATTCTGATTCTGATTCTGATTCTGATTCTGTATCCGGAAAAGTAATAATGTAATCACAAAATAGTACAAAATACAAAATGTTTAAAAAGAAGCACAAAATATATCAAATGTTGGGATTGGGAATCGAACTTAGGTTTGCAAGCGATTTCAGACTTTCCTAGTACTCAAACCTAAGTTGGTTCAATAGAGTTTTTTGATCCTTATAAGCAACAGGATCGATAGGCATCAAAAAAGATTTTGTGAAAATGGTCCATTTTCTTGCTAAAAAGGGACATGTTGCGCCGACCCCAAATAGATTGGGATAAGGGCAGGAGAATGATGTTGACGATTATCCATTTTCTTGCTGACAGTACATTTTTTTCAAAAGTTAAGGACAGTCTCCTAAGACCGTTTTCTTGTTGCCCTTATTGTCCCATCTCAAAAAACCAGCCTGTATGTATATGTCATGATTGACTGCTTAGCTTCATAAGGGTATAGCGTGATGATAATCATTCAAAAGGTTAAATAAGTAACTATTTGCAATATTCTAAACTTGGCTCGTCTTTTTACCCGACTGCGTGACGCAAAGGAGTGTGTTTATCAGCCTATAATGTATGTTTGTTCCTTTGTGGCGTTCTATAGACCAAACGCGTGGGCCAATTTTGATAATTCTCAATCGATTTGTCGAGTGTCACTATATTTTCGGCAGTAGAACCGTTCCCAGACCTCGTAGCAATTACTTTTTCAAAAATAGTCAATGTACAGACGCCAGCACATCAAGCTACTACAATCTATCAAATTTCTTTAATAGATTTTCAACTTTACCGTTAAAGCATTAGGTTCAAGGTTGGGAAAATTTTACAGTTTCGGGTAGCTTGACCTGCTGGCGTCTGTACATTATTGACTTCGCTACGATTTTATTATAATATATATAGATTATAAATTATCAAGGTGACAACTGACCTATCGGACCGGATCTTTAGAATAATGTTGAAGATAGTAATAAGAACATAAGGCTGCCTGTCCCCTGAAGCGGAGCGAGGCTGCGGAGCGGAGAAACGGAGAAATATTCATCAATAGGAGCTGGCTCCTGGAGCGGAGCGGAATTTTATGCAATCCTATTGGTTAATATTTCTCCGTTTCTCCGCTCCGAAGCCTCGCTCCGCTTCAGCCTAACTGGTCACTGTGAAAAATAAGTACAAAAATTATTGACTGACCACGTGTAAGTGCAGCCGACCTATTCTGTAAAAATCTCACCCTAAAAACTTAGGTGAAGTGAGCTGTCATTCCACCTGATGCTAGGGATGCCACTATCACCGGTGAGATTTTTACAGAATTCTTCTTCACTTCTTCTTTTTCTTTGATTTTTACAGAGTTCTTCTTTCTTCGTGTCGGTACGAGCTTTCTACAAGTACATTAAAATTGTATGCAGTGGTAAAAGGGGCTAGCCATTAATGAATAATTTTGGATAGCCAGTTCAGTTATCTGTGACTAGCGCGTCATCGTCCAGCGTATGCCTGCGCGAGAAGGCTCTGCGCTTTGCCAAGCCAAGCTTGGGCAGCTTCAGCCAATTTGGTATAGTATCCAGCATCATCAGTCGAAAAGGTGTCGACCAGCTGAATTTAACATAGGCCTCCTTTACACAAACGTCGCCATAGCAACCGGCCGCGAGCGTTCCGCATCAGCGGATTCGCAGAACCTTCACCAGACCATCGGAGCGATAAGATATTTAGTAGTTTTAATTCAAGTGGGCCTTGATATTCAAGACCAGTTATACAGTATGTAACAAAAACCCTGTTGTTCCTTTTAACACTTGATTGTATTCATGATAACAAAACAACTTTTACTATGGGACCAAACCTGAAATCGCGAAAAAAATCAGCTGATGAAAATGTAGGGAACATTTTGACGAGTTATGCGAACATGAACGTATGGGACAACTGATTAATTTTTGCCAGTTCCAGTTTGGTCCCATAGTAACCGTTGTTTGTTATCATGAAGACAATCAAATGTTTAAAGGAACAACAGGATTTTTGTTACATATTGTATAATCACTAAATTGGATTTTAAAGGTAAAATATAAACATGGAGAATTAATATTTTTAACAGACTTCACAAAAAGGAGGTTATCAATTCGACATAATTGAATAATACGTGTGTGACGATCTGGCTTATTGATACGAGCTACGGGTGTGGGTGTCAAAGAGAAAACATCTCAAAACCTTGGTCAAATTCTAGTGCAATATTTATAACAAAACTATTCACTATTTATTACAAACAAATATTCTAGAACTTACTAATAATTATGAAATAAAAAAAATTATAAAAAAAATTAAACCGACTTCAAAAAGAAATTAACTCATGAAATAACTTTAATTTCAGAAGTCGGTGGCAAAAAAGTAAAATACAGATCCCAAGACACCGATTTCCTAATTTAAAGTTTTTTCATAATTTTGAGTTAATTTCTTTTTGAAGTCGATATAATTTTTTATATTATTTTTTTACTAGCTTTTGCCAGCGGCTTCGCCCGCGTGGATGTTGAAAATTATCCCACAGGCACCGTACATTTTTCCGAGATAAAAAGTATCCTAGGTATGTGCTATTCCAGACTCTATCTCTGTGTTAAATTTCATCCAGATCTGTTCAGCCGTTCTGGCGTGATTGAGTAAAACACATCCAAACATCTTCACAGACTTTCACATTTATAATAGAATATTAGTAGGAAGTAGGATAGTTACACTAGTTGTACACATACCTACACGTTATTTGCAGTTATCGTCTTTTTTTTCTATCTCATGTGTACAGTATTAATATTAGGACCTTACATATCAAACTGGCGAATTTAAATAGTATTTTGCAAAGAACTCGGAACTAGAAAAAGATGGTACGCATTGAAATTCAAATGACTTAAATACGTAATAGTAGTATAATTTGAAATCAATATTTATCATTTAGGTTTTTCTAAAGTGCGGGTGGGACAGAGGGTTTAAAAAAAAATATTGGACGCGTTCATAAAAAATACAAAGAAGAAGTGTATGGCTCGTTCAAGTCTGATGTCTATGAGGTTTTATATCTACAAAATAAACTTAATGTAATATTGTTTTTCTATTGAATAAATAATAATAATAAATTATTGCTAAAAAGATTAGTAAGCTTTTACATTGGCCCCAAACTAGGCAAGCCTGTATCTTGGTTATGAAGATTGAAAGATTTAGACAGATCGTAGGTATATTTTACGTACGATTTTGAATATAATATATCGAATAAATACGATTTAAATTGTACGGTTGGCAGCACAGCGGGAAAAGGCGCTTCATTGTCTAGCAATTTAGCAGCAGTCACGTGACATCTCTGTCAACAAACAAATTATTTGACCTTTCCGTTGGCGTTAACGCTTACAGAAAAGGGATTTTGTCTAGGCCCCCAGACGATTACGGCAGATCTGTATTGTCAACAATATTGCAAACCATGATGGAAAAGCTAGCCGTTAAGCAACCGAGACCGGTCATTTGCTCTAGCCCACTTCTGCTTCAGGACAACGCTAGACTACACACTGCACAACATACGGTCGCTAGAGGAGCTGCGATTGAAATGTCTCCGACACCCACCGTACTCCCCGGACTTTGCTCCAACAGATTACAACTTTTTCGGATTTCGGACAACTTCTTGCAAGCAACCTCATTCCACCGGCCCCCTTCTACCACCGGACATCTAGACGCACTGCCAGTTACCATCCCTACCTGGTTGCTATTCCACCAATTCGCACTAAGCGCTTCCAAATGTCTTTTATAATGCGCACAGCAAAAGAGTGGAACTCACTACCTGCGTCTGTGTTTCCGAACGTATACAACCCTAATCTCTTCAAAGTGAGAGTGAACAGGCTTCTTCTGGGTAAGCTCACTCCATCGTCGACTTTGTCTCTGTCACCTCTGACCTAGACTAGAGTCAAGAGCAAACCCATCACAAATAATAAAAAAAAAAAAAGCAAAAAAATTCAATTCCGATGAGGCTGTCAGCCCGCCTTCAAAGATTTTATTGATTCTCGCTCCCACAATTTTTTCAGCAAAGGAATCTACCGATAAAATGGCAAAAGTGCATAGATAACAATGGTACTCTGATTGATTAATTAAAATAATTTCATTAAAAAAAAAGTATGGAAAAAGCAAACTTTTTCCATACATAACGCCAAACCTAATATACCATATATATATAAATAGGACATTAGGAAGTCAACAAGAGAGTTGCGAGAGACTTCAATTGGCATTTGGTGCTGAAGCTCCACGTCGCAGCTCTGTGTATTCGTGGTTCGGAAAATTTAGACGTGGACGTGATCATCTCCATGACGATGTACGTGAAGGTCAGCAGACGACGGCGGTTACAAAACCCAATATTGATACGGTATAACTGATTGAAACTGGCAAAAAATTACTTGTCAGCAAATTCGTACTGTATTAGAACGAGCCAAGTCCAAAACATTTTGCTATGCATCTGAAGGTTCGGAAGCTTTGCACTCAATGGATACCGCATGATTTAACGGAAGACCAGATACGATTGCGTGTCGAGTGGTGCGGTAAGATGATAAAAAGTTTAATGGAGGACAGTCATTGGCTGTCTACAATATCGTGACAGGCGACGAAACCTGGGTGTACTGCATTGAACCGGATAGAAAAAGCCAGTCGGCAGAATGGGTATTTCCTTTTGAAGACTTGCCGACGAAAGTTAAGATAAGTCGAAGCATTGGTAAGAAAATGGTTGCTGCTTTTTTCGGCAAATCAGGATATTACACAACAGTGTTGCTTGAAGACCAAAGGACAAATCAAATCCGTGACAACACATGCTTGCCCAGTCTTAAAAAAAGTTCGCGAAAAGTGTCCACGAAGCAATGTCGTCCTTCACCACGATAACACGTCATCACATTCCGCTAAGGTAACGGAAGCGTATTTGAAGGCTTCAAATGTAGAACTGATGACGCATCCGCCATACAGCCCAGACCTCGCACGTTGCGACTTCTTTTTGTTTCCTAAAATTGAAGACAAACTTACAGGCGCACGTTTTACGAGCCCTGAATCGGCGGTAAGTGCGTTCCACAAAGCCATTGAAGAGGTCCCTAAGGAAAACTAGTCCAACTGCTTTTTACAATGGTTCCAACGAATGCACAAATGTATAATAGATTGGGGAAAAGTTTCTTCGCATTTTTTTAGAAAATTCAAAACATTTTTTAATATAGTTTATTTACATTTAACTAAAGTATGTAGGTACCATTTTGTTCGATAACTTTTTGCCATCTTGTAGGTAGGGACATGATCCCATTGCTATAAAAATTTTGGGACTTCTGGTCAAAATACCGCGACAAGTGGTTTTTGCAGTCCTCTCGTGATGTTAACCTGACACTGCCTAAAGAATTCTGAAGAGACCGAAACAGGTGGAAATCTGAAGGTGCAAGGTCAGGACTATACGGCGGATGCATTAACACCTCCCAGCCAAACTCTCTTAATTTTTGCTGAGTGGCTAAAGATGTGTGAGGTCTAGCGTTATCATGATGAAAATCCACACCCCTTCTGTTGATTAATTCCGGCCGCTTTCTCTCAACTTCTTGCTTTAATCTCATCAGTTGTTCGCAGTAGAGTTCAGAATCGATGGTCCTGCCTGGTGGTAACAGCTCATAATGAATAATGCCCTTCCAATCCCACCACACACACAGCATCACCTTGTTGCGAGTTAACCCGGGTTTCGCCACAGTCTGGGAAGCCTGACCGGCCTTTGACCACGACCTTTTTCGCACGTTCTTGTCATACGTGATCCACTTTTCATCACCAGTTATCAGCTTCTTTAAAAATGGTTCGGTTTCATTACGTCGTAATAAAGAATCACAAATGAGTACCTACACGGCTCATTAGGTTTCTTTCAGTGAGCTCGTGAGGTACCCAAATGTCGAGCTTTTTTGTGTACCCAGTTTTTTTCAAATGCGCCAAAACTGTTTTGTGGTCAATTTCCAGTTCTTCAGCTACGTCGCAACTACTGATATGCCGATCTTGCTCCACTTTTTCAAAAATGGCATCCATTTTATCCGTAATAGGGCGACCAGAGCGACGTGCATCTTTGACATCAAAATTTCCGGATTGAAAACGCTTAAACCAAATTTGTGCTACTCTCACAGACACTACAGTAGGTCCATAAACATCGGAATTTTTTTTCGCGGCTTGCGTTGCATTTTTACCTTTTTTGTAGTAAAATTTTAAAATGTATCGAATTTCTTCATTAGATTCACTCATCTTGACGGTACGAAAAACAAATGAAAATCACACATTTTCCTAATTTGAATTTGGAATTATGTTCTTTAAAATTTAAACTTTCAATGATACCAAAACCAGCCAGATACAAATAGTATAGCCAAAGAGATTTTATTACAAGATCATACATACTATAATGCGAAAAGACTTTTTCCCCAACCTAATAAATTGTGAGGACATGTACTTTGAAAGACAATAAATGTATCACAAGTCTTATTTATTAGAATCCAGAAACTTTCAGTATGACCTACGATGCTAATGGCAATGTCAAAAAGCTAGACTTTCTTCACGGTCTTTTCACAGCCGTATCGGTTTTACTAATCCAAACATAACCCGTGCATTCGCGGTGCGTGAAGGCGATTTTTTGCTGGGACGGAACTAATAAATTGCAGGTGTAGACAAAACAAAAAAAAAAACTGTCAAGAGCGAGTCGGACTCGCGCACCGAGGTCTCCGTACCATCCATCGTCCTACTTCCTGCCCTACTATCCTACTAAATAAATAAATAAATGCAAAAGTTTGTGAGGATGGATGGATGTTTGTTACTCTTTCTCGCAGAAACTACTGAACGGATATTCATGAAATTCGGCACACAGATAGTTTATAACTTGGATTAACACATAGGATACTTTTATCCCGATAGGTATTCCTACGGGTTCGAGACGTACGCGGGTGAATTATAGACATGGTTTTATTTTTCTTGTAATCTTTACATAAACTTCTAACACACAGAGTAATTTAAGATTTTTCTCTATGCAAACTTCGGAGATAAGGGAGAACGGTATTTTTATTTATATTTTTCATCAAAAGTCGAAAACTATGCAGTCAAAAAAAAAAGAAAAATGTTTGAGAATGTGCAAAGAGCGCTCTTTCATATGGTACCCCACATGCCCTAGTAGCCCCCACTTCGCAACCCCTGTTGCAGAAAAAAAAATCTGTATTTTTATTTCTTTATTATTTGCAAAGTAGTTGGGCAAATGTCATCTAAAACTATTCCAAAATTCAAGTTGATAGCATTAGTAGTTCTTGAGATATCTAGCTTTGACAGACAGACAGGCAGACAAACTGAGTCGCACCATAAGAGTTCCTTTTTACCATGTTGGTACGGAACCCTAATGATTGATTTAGGGCTGATTTTTCAATAGTCAGATAACTTTTATCTGAAGCATTAATAATATAACAGTTTGACATATTTTCTATACAAAAGCTGTCAAACAGCCATATTTATTCCATAAATAAAAGTTATCTGACTGAGGAGCTCGTGGCTAAGTAATAACAGCCGCACGAGTCGATCCAACAGGTTAAGCTACACTTGCCGGGGTTGGTCCGTGGATGGGTGACCATCTTTTCATACCGAGACTCCTCCATGCCTCGGAAAGCACGTTAAGCCGTTGGTGCCGGCTGTCATTCGTGGATCTTTGACAGTCGTTACGGGTCGTCAGAAGCCCGAAAGTCTGACAACCAGTCTTACCAAGGGGTATCGTGGATAATTCCAGTAACTGGGTTGTGGAGGTCAGATAGGCAGTCGCTCCATTTAAAATACTGGTATTCAACTGCATCCGGTTAGACTGGAAGCCGACCCCAACATAGTTGGGAAAAGGCTAGGCAGAATGAAATAAAAGTTATCTGACTATTGAAAAAATTGCCCTTAGACATCTATAACGCTTTCATTTATTGACAATCTGAGTATCCATAGCATTCCTAAAGTTTATTGACGAACTCTCAGAGACAAAAGCCTTGTTCATCCGTGTGGCACCAGGTCAATCGCATCACAACTCTCTGAGGAGGATTTTTTAAGGAATATTTTGACCCATTTCCTAACTGTGACCAACTTGGGTACACATATTCTACTTTCAAATATTCACTTTTACTATCTGTCCACCTCTGAAACACAAACTTACCGCCAAATGGGAATTTCTCATATTGATTTGGTAAGTCGATCGATTGAAAACCCAAAGCAGTCGCAAGAGGGTTCATATTAATATCGTGGCCAACTAACAACATTAACTTTGGTATTTTGTCATAGTTCTTAAATGTTTTGGTTATATAGTTCAATTCAATTCAATTCAATTCAATTAATTTTTATTGTGGATCATAGGAAAGTGTACATAATACAACTGGTGTTGATTTACTGCTTTGCGAACAGCTATGTCCTGCCCTTAGGGCGTACAATAAATGTAGGTACATATCATATAAAATGACGGACCTTATATGAAATCGTGTTGTTAGCTTTAGTCAAGTCACACATTCCATGCTGCTTGCAAACGTCTGATCCTTCAATTTCCAATATTTGGTTCAATACTGAATATCCAGCCATCAGTTTATAATTATTATCTAATTATCTATTAATTTCTTCGATCACCATATCTATAAATACTTCAGTGGTGTTGTGTTTATCAGAGCGAAAAAGGGGAACCGGTTTTCCATTGTATTGGTGATTTACACTCACGGTGCAACTTTTGACGAAAGCTCTCGCCGCACGGTAGGTAGGCTGAAAATCGCCTTTCAAATACATAGAGACTTGAATTTTGAAGGGTCCTTTTGGCTAGAAATGAATGAATGTGTGTTTCATTTGCTTTTCTCGAGGAAACTCACGCTGTGGTCATAAGAACCAATCAGCATAGTTGGCAGCGGGGCTGACTGTCCAATCTACGTTAGCATAATCAGCCTATAATGTTCCCATACTGCCGGGACACAGGTCTCCTCTCGGTGAGAGGGAGTGGGCCGTAATCTACCACGCGAGCCCAATGCGGCTTGGTAGACGTCACTTGTCTTCGAATTTTTGGTTCGATTGGTGGTGATGAAAGAATAATACACAAAGTAAAGCAAACCTGGTTCGAACCTGGTACATACAACTCGTAAGACGCGGCCGTTACCACTGGGCCACCACTGCACTCCGTTAGAATGTACTTAAGTGTCTTTAGCAAATCTCAGGTTATCGGATTGGCTATTTTTCACACCGGATAACATTACTGAGATTTGCTAGCAGATGATCAGGCTTGATGAGAAAGACTTCGCTCATAGGGCTATGAGTGATATCTTTTCACTCAACTATGGTAATCTTTTCCTGCAAGAAATTAAGGCAAGTCACACACTTTCACAACACCATAGAAACATACAAAAAACTATTTTCTCTTTCCAGATACCTCTAGCCTGCAGTTCCCTGGTCGTGTCCATATGTATGACGACCTTAGCAACATGTTTCCTCCTTGGTACCGGCGTGGCAAGCTGGCTCCCAGTAGTGGCCGTATGTGTTTGCATACTGGCTTATGGCGCTGGCCTGGCCCCTGTACCAATGGTCATCATGGCTGAGGTGTTCACATTTCAGGTGAGATTTGAATTAGCCTCAGAGATTTAATCACCGTTAACCTCTTATGGAGTCATTGCGAAAAAAATCAGCTGTTCCCTACATTAATTATATTCCCATAACTCGTCAAAATGTAGGACACAGTTGATTTATTTTCGCGATTTCAGGTTTGGTCCCATAGTAAAAGTTGTTCATAATGATGAGTACAATGACCCCTTAAGAGGTTAACGGTGATTAAAATTACATCCTGTATATTGTTTTAGATACCTATTCTTTGCCTCTGCTTTTGTGTCGTGAAGAAAATTGCAAATAAAGATTGTTTTATTTAGGTCTGCGCGATTTCATTTAGGCCAGTTGCAAACAAGCAGCACGTGTCTCTGTCTAAAAGGTCATTTAGATGGAGAGTTTCTCGAACGTTTCTTGGCGAGAAATCGCACGCTACTATCGCAAGCAATAATCGCCATAAGATTATCATATCATAACCTACAAGCAATAGCTAAATGCTCGCCTACGATTATGTCATACGAGATGCGCAATTAATATATCGCCAGGCGATAAATTCCTGCGACTGTTTACACAGCGAAATATATAGTAAGAAGATTCTTGCTTACGAGTTCTCGACTTGTGTAACCGTTTATTTACACGATCACGTATGACATTTTTTCAAGTTCATACGAGTATCGTACAAATCGGTTTGAACCGTTTTTGAGTGCGAGATTTGCCATTGGAGTTCAGTGATTACTACGGTATGGTTTTCAAAATGACAAAACAAATAATTCAAATTTGGTACTGCCGATAATGTTAAGTTCATTGTTTATAGAAATTACGAGTTTGTGGAATATGTACAGGGAATGTGCATTATAAAAATCGTGATGCAAAAATGCAGCTATTTTTCGTATAGACTGTCCAATTTCTTGAAATAAGTACAAAAATTAGGCGTCGTAACCCAACATCTTTTTCCGTTTTCGTTTTATTAATTCATGCCAGAAGAGGAGATATAATAAAACACCCTCGCGCACTGCACTCATGGTAGCGACTGGCACAAAACCTCGAAATACAATTCTCGCTTTGTAGTAATGTTTACACGGAGACATAAAATATATTCTATTGCGAGGTAATTGTCGCCCAAGGGTAAGAGCGACAATCGTGAATCGTCTACACGAAGAAACTTTTTAAATGTTCTTTCGAAAATCGTATCCTCGAGTCGAGAAACTCTCTCCATCTAAATGGCCATTAAATTAGTATAATAGTAGGGGAGGCCACGATGTTTTTGGTGAGCATCGTGGGGAGCAATTGGATTTGGAAGAATAGATGGTAGACAGAAAAAAAGTTATATGATGTGGAGGAGCGACTACATGTTTTAAAAAATGCAAAAAAAAACTGTCGCATGGATGTCAAGCGCGTCAGATAATATGCCCCACGTGTATCTGATAACAAAGGAATATTAATCTGCTGGTTTGCATGATGTAACCTTTTTTTGGAGTATTGAGAATACCTTTGGTGCAAAATGCATAGGTGCTCTAAAAATAGGTGCTCAAATGGGAATACTCCCTTTTTTTCTTTCTACTATACCTATCAATAGGTCCCCACGACGCTCGAGCAAATCACCAAGAACATCGTGGCCGCCCCTACTCTACGTACACCTACAACCCGTTTCGCGTTCCCGTTTTGCAAAAGCAAAGGCTTATCCTTTGCTTTTGCAAAAACACGATGCCGTATCGCTCATTAAGGACAATTTTGATTTTGATAAAGCTGTTTTGAAATCAGCTGATTAAAAACAGTGAAAACACAATTCTCTAAATTATTTGTTAAAATTCAAGGAAAACAAGACCATAAACTAGTTCAAAAACAAAACCGATAAGTAATGCTAATAGGCGTATTTATCATCTCTCCTATTTGCCTTCTATCGTCTCTCTTATAGTTACAATAAATTCTGTGGCTAATAATTGCTAATATAAAATAGCAATATGATTAGTTAGGTACCTATTGTTCTTATTTTCCATAAATATCATTATTGCCATTAGGCACGCACCTAAAAGGTGATTCTTATTCTTGATTTTTTTTTCTTCTTTACCTATACCGCCATATACATCGGTATACAAAGTCAAATTAAATTAGCTAGCTAAACTCTGCACACGTGATGGTATCGATTTCTAAACACAATAAAACATATGGGTGATCTTATACAATGCACAAAGTTATACATACGGAAACCAGTCACGTGATTCAGTATTGCGATGCTCAGTAGCTGTGGCTTGGTCACCCACGGTGAAGCGAAGAGGAACCCGAGGAGAGGCCGCTCGTCAGGGCTTTTTCCAGGAAGTCGACGACGTAGCGGCCAACAGGTAGGTTGCGGTGCCGCTTGGGCGACATCGCAACTGAGGCGGGCCGCGATGTCGTATGGGAGGCATCGCAGCTGAGGGTTGGAGACCGCGGCGGGAGAGGAGTGCCGCTATTGCGGTGCGCCGCTCTCCCTACCTTCCGCGGCCATGACGGGGTCGCCACCGTCTGATGGCGGACGCGGTGGTGCCGCAGGCGAGGACGAGTGTCGGTATTTCGTTGGCCGTTCTCTCTATCCTCTGCGGCCGAAAAGTGGTAGGTGGCCAGGCTACAGACCTGACCGGTCGCAGGGGGACCAAGGGTGCCTAGACACGGGGTCGCCTGGCGGCCATGTGCTGGTTTGGTCCATGGGGTGGTCACGGTGCGCAAGGTGTTCATGTGCGCCGGTGATGCGGGGTGCTCCCCAGAGGACGGTCCGGTAGCGGACAGCCGCGGCGGGTTCGCGTGCCCGTGTTCCCGCCACAAGCGGCAGAGGAGGACGCCGTGGAGTTTTAGTGGGTTGGCGTCCCACATAACTGCACTATCTCCCCGTGGTAGGTGAAGTATGCATGAGCATTTGTCCACGCAAGAAAAAAAAGTAGTAGGTACAGTGGCGCCATTTTTGGGCCAACAATGGCGCCAACTTGTGTCCACTACCAGTAGCCGTATAAGTAAATTGATGCTACAGCAAAAATAACAATTAGGTATATTATAAACTCTCCCTCTATCCTCAGGTGCGTGCGCGAATGGCGGGAGCTTCAATGGCATTCTCATTCTTCTGTAGTTCAATGACCGTACTCTTCTACACGCCCATAGCCAACCAGTTCGGTGCGTTCGTCGTTTTCTATAGCTTCGCAGCGGTCACGTTCTTCGGAGTAGTCTACACTGTTCTTTGGGTACCAGAGACTAAAGGCAAAAGCTTGGAAGAGATCCAGAAATATTGGAAGAAGACTGAGCCTGTGTTTGTGTAGATAAGGTCTTTTTTGACTGTGTATTGTATTGGAGACGACTGTAATAGAAAGGTGTATGGTCCACATTCCTTTAAAAAAGTTATTGCTACCTCCTTTGATGTCGTTTAAGGTTAAGGGTTAAGGGCTACAGAAGCCTCCAGTACCTAAACAAGTTTTCCTAAAGAAAAAATACTTTAGAAATTCTGTATTTATTAGGAATTTTTTCGGTAATCTTTAGCTTCTAAGAAAATAGCTTGAAAATTGTAAAAATGTGTATATTTTGGGTCAGGTTTTATATTCCGCAATTTAGCAATAAGAGAGACCAAAAATACATCAAAACTATACCTAATGTATTAATTTATAATAATTTTAGGATGTTAAAATATTTATTTTCGTACCTAACTAAATTAACCATTTTCATCAGTATTTTTGAAGTACAAAGGATATTGATTAATACTTATCGCACCTTCGGTGCAACAAAGTCACAAATAGCCGAAACTGCAAAATCTAAAAGGATTTTTTCAATAATTCAAAATAAGTTTTTTACGTAAAACTATAGCAAAAGCAATAAACAATTAATTTTATAAATATTTAAAACCTACTATAAATGGTAATCCAGTAATAAGGCAATATAATAAATGCGGAAAGAATCTTAAGACTGCTCTCCTGTAAAATTTAAAAATGAGCTGTTGTGACTTTGTTGCACCGAAAGTGCGTTATGTAAAATATGAATATAAAATTATGGGTACCTGTTACTTTTTAAAATAAGCAAAATGATGATTGAAATCTCATCTAATTATCAACATTTTTTTCTTAATTAATTAAACTCACTCTATCGTCGACTTTATCTCTATCACCTTCTACCTAGACTAAAAAAAATATATAAGGTTTTGTTTTCCTCAAAATATGAATATTGCAGCGAAATACTTTTTTGATTGTCAAAACGGAGCATTCTGTCCTCGCGGCTCTAGTGACTTCAGTAACTTCAGTACTTATAATTCTGTAAAATCGGCGAGTTTATTTAACAGTGTTGCTCGCACGCAAACTTTTACTTCTGTCGGAATATTATAATATTCGGTAGTCTTAATTTTAGCAAAGTTTTTAAATATTTAAAAATGTAGTTTGACAGTAGTAGGTAGACGATTTCCATTTTCTAATTTTTAATGTGCCTACACAGACAACATTTGGTAGATTTTATTTTATTTTATTTCACTTTATTGGGACATAAAACAGTTATACATTACATATAAGGTATGCTAGAGAATATTAAAAAGATGTTCGATGAACAATGAACACTGCCACTTCGAAATGTCGTCGTCTGGAATTTGTGACGTTGCGCTCCGATTCACCTTCAATGTCACGTGACCAATGGCTTTATTATTAAGTATGGAATTATTTCTCAAAAATGTTAAATAATTTAAAATCAGAAACAATGTACGAAATGAACGAAATTCATAAAGTACTTACCTATTTTTCTCTTACCGTCAAATAACCTATTGTCTAGCTACGCAACGAAGACTTTAAATTAATATACATACGACTGAATTCTCTTGGCTAGGGAATCACTATGTATGGAATTTTCTTTTGAAGGCATGCTAAATACAATTTGGATGTCTTTAATTTAACGCAATGTTAAAATTATATTTTAATTCGTTGATACGCTGTTGAACCAATTAATTAATTTAAATACGAGCCGTCTTTTAAATAGTCCGATAACTTTTATCTGAGGAATTTATACGGCGGTTAGACATGATATAAGTAGGTTCCATACAGAAGCTGTCAAACCGCCGTTTATTTCTCCGATAGAAGTTATCCGACTATTGGAAAATCGGACCTTAATCGGTTCGCGGACGGTACACTATAGAAGTTTTATTGTTATAACGTCTATAGACGTCAACCGCCCGCGAAAGCGTTAATTGTAGGCTTTCTGGTTATGAGAGCTTTGTTTTTTGTTTGATAATTATTGTGTTATGAATTAGTTATAATAATAATGAGAAGCTCGTGGCTAAGTAATAACAGCCGCACGGGTCGATCCATCAGGTTAAGCTACGTTTGCGGGGTTGGTCCGTAGATGGGTGATCATCTTTACATATACCGAGACTCCTCCATGCCTCGGAAAGCACGTTAAGCCGTTGGTCCCGGTTGTCATTCGTGGATCTTTGACAGTCGTTACGGGTCGTCAGAAGCCCGAAAGTCTGACAACCAGTCTTACCAAGAGATATCGTATTACCCAGTAACTGGATTATGGAGGTCAGATAGGCAGTCGCCCCATGTAAAATACTGGTATTCAGCTGCATCCGGTTAGACTGGAAGCCGACCCCAACATGGTTGGGAAAAGGCTAGGCAGATTGAATTATGTGAGTTATAATGGGTTTACTATTAAATAAAAAACTAAATTATGACAAATGTATGTAATATTTATTGTTATCAGTGAATGAACAATACCTCTTAGCATAAAGATTGTGAATAGGTATTTAACCAAATGGAATAAAATGGAAAACTACCAACAAATGTGTTTATTATTTATTTTTAATACATAACTACAGAGAATCACTGCGACAGTGGAGCGAGCGATGTGTCGCTATTATTTCCTTTTTTTGGTACACCTTAAATAAAATGTTTATCAATAAAAAAAAGTTCCTACTTAATAATGCCGGTCTTGTAACGAATGTGCTGGACATCGAAGCGGGGCAGGGGAACCCTGTAGTAGAGACTAATGAAACAAATGGTAGCGATGTAATTACTGATAATAAATAATCTATTTAACCTTATAATGTATTACCGTCAGATCATACAGTGTATGTATTTAGAAATATGTGACCTTATTGATCTCTTATCGAATCAACTAAGGGCCGGTTTTTTGATCCGTAGTTAACTCTACCAATGGTTAAACATAGTAACTAATGGTTGAATTTTGGTTAAATGTGAAAAGATAAACATGAATCATGTTAGCTCTTTCATATTAAAAAATAGTAAGTAATGGCATAACTCATTCTAGTTTAGCCTTTCACATTTAGCCAAAATTCAACCATTGGTTGAGTTAACTACGGATCAAAAAAACCGGTCCTTACTGCTTGTGAAACTACAGGGTTCAATCCCTGATAAAAACCTACATTGATATTTAGAATAATATCACGAGAAATTAAATTATTTTAGTTCACGAGTACCTAAAATTTAGAGGCCGGTATCTGAGATACGTCACACGAACATTATTAATTAATAAAATTGTCCAAAACACTTGATTAAGTTTTTGTGTCCACAAGAAACAAGTCATTGAATATAAATTCACTTAAGATTACATAATTTTAGTATTTGTTTGATTTATAAAACTTGAATTTCTGTTGTACCTCAGAAACGGGTCGAAATATAGACAACACACATAATATTAAACTTACAATTATCCGCTACGATGACCACAGACTAACCAAATATGTCCATCAAACATTACAAAAGAACTGCAGTAAACATTCGTGGTGACCTCAATGGAGGCCCAAACTATACAATAATATAATAAAAAAAAAGAAGACGCTCATCGACCAGCCGAAATGAAATTATAACTAAAACAACGATGAAACAAACATTAAGATAGGTAAACTTATCGATTAAACTCTATAATACAGACTCATTATCTCTATTCTTAGATGGTTTTTTTTCAATCCTGGAGATGTCCGATGATCAATGTTTTTATTAAAGACCGTTTTTTTTTCTTAACACGACTTGGCCTGGATGCGGTATTTGTGGCGGTAGAATGGGAAAGGCCAGTAATATCTAAGGGCCTATTTACACTCATTAGTGACAACTAGTTTTTATTATTACTGCATTGTGGAAATGATAAGTGTCCTTATGTTTTATGATACTTCTTAAACATTTGCTTTCCAAATTACTTTGACAACATGGTGTAAATAGGTCTTAGAGAGCGATATTTGAATCTTGTGATTCCGGATTTCAACAATAGTCACATTTTTAGAGTTTACCGCAATCTTGCGAGGTCGTCTTTTTAAAAAATATAACCTAAGTATCTATGTAGGTATACTAGCACGAAGAACAAAACGCGAAAACGCCAAGAAATATGTAAAATAATTAATATTATTGAAGATTTACGAAAAAAAATAATAAAAATAATTTATGATAAAATAAAACAAAATATTAGTTATGCATGATGCAGTAAATATTATGCGAAGGCCGTCAGAAATGAATGCTGAGCAATTTATTGCGAAAACTAGCAATAAATATCGATAATATACATACAAACTTAGGTATATTGCTAATGACTTCTCATTTTCGAATAGTATCTTCAATTATTTAGGTAGTACGGCCGATGAATCATGGCCGGTCTGAACATAGGCACTACGAACCTTCGCGCATGTTCTCTCTCTCCTCCCACTCCTACTCGCTTCATGTCACAATTTTACACCTTTATTTTGAATAACGGTTTCAAAATAAAGGTGTAAAATTGTGACATGAAGCCAGTTAAAAGAGATTTTCAAGAAAATTACGTTTAGTAAAAACAATTTAAGAAAATATTAAATTATATGATTACACACCTTAAAAGAAAACCAATAATTTAACAAATAATCTCAGAAATATCTCACTTTTTTATGACAAGGTAAATAATAATGCGAAAATCGTAAATTAATTCTCCTGTAAAATTTAGTTTTTTATTTAGTAACGGTTTAGAAATAAAGGTGCGATTTGGTTCCTAAAAAATGTTATTGTGCAGACTTCTACGCAAAGTTCAGACCGGCCATGACTCATCGGCCGTACTACCTTTATTTGTCATTATTTGTAAAATATCATTCGATTGTATTCATTGCACGATTTATGGGATACCAATGCTTCTTTTAAGTTAGTCATTATGCTAAACTCGATTTATATTTGGCCCTTTTTGATAGTTTGATTGAAGACGATAATATTATCTTCTGACATTTTCTACTCTGGCCGGAATCTATTATTGGCACAATGTGCGCTTCTATAATTTCAAACGTGACATTATATCGTGAACGTCCACGGCATCACGATAACACAGGGCAGTAAAATGTATGGACACTGTTTTACATATCCGTCCACGATAACGTTATAACGTGCACTTTGACATTATATTTCAATACATTTTACTTCCCCGTGTTATAGTGACCGTGGACGTCCACGATAATACCATTACAATAGGAATTATAAAAGCGTCCAATGATACCCCACAGATTAAAAAGTAATTTGAGGAAACACGACTTATCTTAGAATGAAGGCCCTGTGGCAAGTAATAACAGCCGCACGGGTCGTCGATCAGGTTAAACTACGCTTGCTGCGGCTGGTCCGTGGACCATACTCCTCCGTGCCTCCGAAAGCACGTTAAGCCGTTGGTGCCCGCTGTCATTTGTGGATCTTTGACAGTCGTTACGGGTTGTCAGAAGCCCGAAAGTCTCGTAACCACTCTAGGGGTATCGTATTACCAAGTAACAGGGTTGTGGAGGTCAGATAGGCAGTCGCTCCATGAAAAATACTGCAGCTGCATCTGGTTAGACTGGAAGCCGACCCCAACACAGTTGGGAAAAAGGCTAGGCTGATGATAACGACTTATCTTGGAAAGGTTTGTTACCCTCATTTTGAACGACTGATTGCTTTCTTTGTTGCTTCTATTGAACTCATACAGTCTAGCGCAACTGTGTCGAGTGTTTTTATAAAACTCAAGGGGACTACAGGACCTAAACGCAAGTTAGTTTTAATGCCTAAAAGTATATGATCTATGCTGTGAACAAAATCAGAAAAATATCTGATATTCTTCAGGATATTTTTAAGCTAATTAGATAGTGTTGAAAATATAATACAACTAATTTGATACGATACACAAAATTATCAAAGATACCTCTAAAAATTTCTTTTAACGATTACAAACTATACTAGTATTACTAGTATACATGCACTCATTCTGATCGTTTTCGGATTATTCTACAAGCAACATATCGCTCACCGTGTAATATATTGGCACATTTGCAAAAAATGCGAAATTTAGTTTATATAGCGTATGTGTTCAGTATAAGTGCATAATCTAAAATATATATTGACGTTTATACCTAGTAGCCAAACCCAACAATCTGTAAAAAAGCGTAAAATTAGCCCATCAATTAATATCAAACATTTATAAAATGTTTGAAATGTTAGTCCGTAATCGCACATAATTCAAAATGTGAAAAACGTAGATGTGCCAATATATTACTAGGTGAGCGTTATTGCCAGTGTTTTATTTTTAGTCTAATCAATAGATTTTTTGTAAACAGATAATTGCTTCATATTTTGCAATAAATTGTCCAGCGTTGTCATCGCGCTTCTCTTTCTTTTCTATGCAGTCCGACAGTGACCGCGACAGTGTCCTGTAGTCCCCTTAAGGTGTTCAGTATAAATTATTGTATTTGTCTGCTTCAGGGCTAGAAAGGGAGTGACTACTGAGAAGTAGTGAAGAAAAAGAAATGTTGCGCCGACTCCAAATACATTGGAATAAGCGCAGGAGAATGATGATGAGTCTGCTTCAGGGCACATACTTGTAAGTACCATCGCGTACATTTGCGGTGAACCACTTTTCAACATTATTACCTTAGCAATAAGATCGAAAAGTGGTTCAACGCAAAAGTCCGCTATGGTATGTAAATCGAGCCTAACTCACGAAACTTGTTGATCAATAATATGATTGAATCCATTATCTTAACATAGTCGACTTGAGAATAGATTTATAATTAATTTGTAATTCGCGTGACAATGATTTATCAATGATTTTCGAACAACTGTAGTCCGTAATCGCACATAATTCAAATAAATCTGATTATTTACATTTCCATAATATGTTTTTCAATCTATCTTCCAAATGGTCGTGGTATGAGATATTAAAGAAGACACATTACTTTGGCAAATAGATAAACCAACATTTGAGACCAACTTTGGTGCCAATGTTGTTTTACTGTGGCAAGTATGTTGGTCTAAAATTCGCTATTGAATTAGACGAATATTTAAGACCTGAATAATCAACTAATTTAATAGTGAATTCTCTAACTTTAGGTAATAATGCAGTGGAAATGGCAATTGCATGTAATTATTATTAAGATGGCATTAACAAAAAAGCCAGTTTTAATAGAGGAACAGACAGTTAATTGAAAACTTAAGATAATAAATCTCCTTAATTTTTCCGATTAATTTTTACCATTTATCTCACGCCAAGACCAACACATGAAAGTTTAGGCAATGTTCAAGTTACCAAAGTAACATACACAATCCAGTGAAGAATGAACGAAATGCTTGCATTCACTCGTTCGTTCAATAGTTAGGAGTACATACTAGTGCCAGTCTTCATAGGGTTAAGCTTATAAATACATGACTGAGTTTTGTCCTAGTTATAGTCTGAACACACAGATATTTTTGGTTCCGATTAATGCTATCATTCTTGATATTTTGTGAATCTAAAAATAAAATCACCACAAACGGAAAATTACATTTCGAATTGTAAAAATATCTATGTGCTAAGGCTTTATCAGGCAGCAGTTGATTGACCAGAAAACAGAAATAAAGAGCTGCAAGATTTTTCCTCCTGAATTGCAATGCAAAGTCTAAACAAATGAGAGTTAAAATTTAAATCTTCACAGGATGCGTAGGATGACTCCATGATCACCATAAAAACGCGTTTTCTCGACGGAAAAATAGGAAATCTTTCTACAATCTGTAATTTTTTTGTCTTCCGTCGACAAAACCCGTTTCTATGGTGGACAAAGGATTTTTTTTTTTATGTTGGCTATGGCAACGAAGTAACAACATAATTATTAAACCTGCTTAATTATGAGGTATTGTCAATGCAACTGCAACCTGTTTTCAGTATTCTCGATATAATAAAACGTCCGATCAACTTCTTTTCTGAGATTTGTATAATTTTATGAGTTGTGTACAATATTATAGTGCCAACATTGACGATAGATAACCGTGACGAAGTGTTCGAATATTGAAATTATTATTATTGAAACTTTATACAAAATTTAAATCATTAATAGTTATAATTACTGTGGGGTGCTAAAGGATTTATTTTAAATACACGTTATTTGTTCGGCTAATAGACCTCATAGTTCTATTTACCGTTAAAATTCATTGACATCAATATCATACACATTTTGTTGGAGATATTGTATGACAAGTACTTACTTTAATACAGTTTTCGTAATATCAAACTAACCTAACGTCCACTGTCATACAAACATCAAAATGAAAACAAAACATTTTTGAAGAAATCCCAAAATTCAAGACATCATTCCAACAAAAGAGCAATTGACAGCATATTATCAATTGTCAAACTCGACAGCTTATTTATAAAAGCCATACAACTGACAGTTTATTATCCAAAATACATCAAAATCGACAGATATTTTTTCAAAATACATTCTCATTCAAATGTTCAAATGTCTAAATCGTCTGTCATACAAATCTGACAGCTGTCATTACCTGCCATTCGAGTACATTGTCGTTACTATGACGTCATAAACACAGTTATCTATCGCTATGCTAGTACTTACTCGCTGGACTCATGCGACGGTCCAGCGGAGGGTAGTTCTCAGTCACTGACCGCGCGCTTCGCTTGAGGCTCTTCTAGTTCCGTTTCCGGGGGATTGTCTATGCCGGGCAGCTGTATCTGTGTATCTGATGCTTCTGAAGGCTGTAGAAAAATGAGAGGTATGGTTTAGTGGTGATAATCAGACTTTTGATAGTAAAATGAATGGTGAAACTGATTGGATATTAAAAGGGGATCTAACAGTAATAAAAAAAGATTTTTAGTTTATGCGGATATATAGGTAAGTTGGTTGAGAAAATCATCCATTCATTACTTATTCATAAAAGTGGTATACACCTTTTATGAATAAGTGATGAAGAAATTGAACGTTGTCTCTGTCTGTGCGAAACTTAATTCAGATATAAGCGACATCGCTGTCGCGCTTGGTAGAGAAACTGGTCCAAAGTGACTAACCAGGGGCTTCAGTCTCGACGTAGGTAGCGATCGCTTTATGGCTGAATTCGATCGCAGTTCTAATGGGGTCGCTAGGGATGAAAATTGCCGAATGATTGCAATATTGCCGGCAATATTGGGGAATATTGCCAAACTTGCCAGATTACAGAGGGGATTACAAATGGCATTTTCAATGTTCATGCGCTCATGAGGTTTTATGTACTGGTGTAATTATACGTACTACTAGTAAGCCTGTATAATTAATTGCTCATTATAATTAACTTGTAATTATCCATGCATATATGTGAAGATAAATTTAATCTATGACACTGGTAACTTCATCATAGACCCCATAGTTTTTTTTTTTTTTTTTTAAGAATTCCACTTACAAATTTTATAAAAAAAGGAGGTACCGAAGTGATACTGAATGAAATAAATATATACTACCCAACTAAGGGCCACTTGTACATTTACATTTTAAACTGAATGTTGACTCATAACTCATTTCTATAAAATTGTGTTATGATCGTAAGTGGTTGAGGAACGATAACAGTGAAGTATGGGCAATAATGTGGACGAGGGTACGATTTGACTGATTTTTTCTCCCGCACCTTTTCAAGTGCGTAGTTTTGTTTAATTTTTGTGTTTTATTTCAATCGGTTTAACTTCAATTCGCTGTGTTACGGTTGTTTTTGGAAGCTAAGCCTGCAAATCGATCGGTTAACAGTACGATTCCAAGAATTCGACACCATATGGACAACGCTACTGCTATTAGAGCCGTAGCATTGATTGAAGGTGGTCAATAGCAACGTTCCGTGTCTCTGCAGTTAGGATATTCACGAAGAGCTGTTCAAAACTTGTGGAACCGGTACCAGGAGACCGGTAGTGTGTCTCGGCGTCGTGGCTCGGGAAGAGTACGTGCTACTACTGCCAGCGAAGATCGCTACATTCGACTTTGTGCAAGACGTGAACGAACTGCTACCGCGCGCACTTTGCATAATCGTCTACGGTCTACAACTGTCAGTAACCAGACTATACGCAATCGCTTGCACGAAGACCAGCAACGTTCAAGAAGGCGAGTAATTCGAACAAAACTGCGTGCAAACCGTTTAAGATTTGCGCGTCAATATCTTGAATGGGGGATGGAAGAATGGCGTAACGTGCTCTTCACGGATGAGTGCAAGGTGCAGTTTTATAGTCACGATCGACGTGTCAAAGTGTGGAGCAGAAGCGGTGAACGATTTTCTGATCCTTGCATACAAGAACTTGATAGGTTTGGTGATACCAAATGTCATGGTCTGGGGCGGAATCGGCTTACAAGGCAAAACTGAGCTTGTTTTTCTGAAGGGTACAGTAAGAGCACAAAGTTACATCGAATATGTTGTCAGGCCCCATGTTATCTCGTTTTCACAACGATCAGACCACGGCTTTATCCTAATGCAGGACAATGCACGAGTGCACACAGCCCGAGCGACCGTGTCTGTCTTAGAGGAAGTCAATATTCAGGTTTTGCCATGGCCCGCCAATAATGCCGACATAAATCCGATCGAACACCTTTGTGAGCAGCTGAATCGGCGAGTCAGAGCAGCTCAAGAGGATGTACACACCCAGCGCCAGTTGATTGACCTTCTGAAAAGGTGTTGGGAAGAGATTCCTGACGAGAACATCAGACACCTTATTGAGAGCATGCCTTCGAGGCTTCGACAGTGTGTTTTAAAAAGGAGAGGACATCGAGAGGACTCGTTACTTACCCCATAAAAAGCAACTATACATTTTGTGATTTTGAGACTGAACTTTAATTTTAATGTTTGTGTTTAAATACCCGTAAATATGGTTAAAACGAAAATTATGATTAAGTCGTAAATTTTTTAATTAATCTTATTAAAATTAATTTTATTTGATGAAAAAATAGTTGTTTGATTTATTAGGTTGGGGAAAAAGTCTTTTCGCATTATAGTATGTATGAACTTGTAATAAAATCTCTTTGGCTATACTATTTGTATCTCGCTGGTTTTGGTATCATTGAAAGTTTAAATTTTAAAGAACATAATTCCAAATTCAAATTAGGAAAATGTGTGATTTTCATTTGTTTTTCGTACCTACCGTCAAGATGAGTGAATCTAATGAAGAAATTCGATACATTTTAAAATTTTACTACAAAAAAGGTAAAAATGCAACGCAAGCCGCGAAAAAAAATTGCGATGTTTATGGACCTAGTGTAGTGTCTGTGAGAGTAGCACAAATTTGGTTTAAGCGTTTTCAATCCGGAAATTTTGATGTCAAAGATGCACGTCGCTCTGGTCGCCCTATTACGGATAAAATGGATTTTGAAAAAGTGGAGCAAGATCGGCATATCAGTAGTTACGACGTAGCTGAAGAACTGGAAATTGACCACAAAACAGTTTTGGCGCATTTGAAAAAAACTGGGTACACAAAAAAGCTCGACAGTTGGGTACCTCACGAGCTCACTGAAAGAAACCTAATGAACCGTGTAATCATTTGTGATTCTTTATTACGACGTAATGAAACCGAACCATTTTTGAAGAAGCTAATAACTGGTGATGAAAAGTGGATCACGTATGACAAGAACGTGCGAAAAAGGTCGTGGTCAAAGGCCGGTCAGGCTTCACAGACTGTGGCGAAACGAGGGTTAACTCGCAACAAGGGATGCTGTGTGTGTGGTGGGATTGGAAGGGCATTATTCATTATGAGCTGTTACCACCAGGCAGGACCATCGATTCTGAACTCTACTGCGAACAACTGATGAGATTAAAGCAAGAAGTTGAGAGAAAGCGGCCGGAATTAATCAACAGAAGGGGTGTGGTTTTTCATCATGATAACGCTAGACCTCACACATCTTTAGCCACTCAGCAAAAATTAAGAGAGTTTGGCTGGGAGGTGTTAATGCATCCGCCGTATAGTCCTGACCTTGCACCTTCAGATTTCCACCTGTTTTGGTCTCGGAATTTTTTAGGCAGTGTCAGGTTAACATCACGAGAGGACTGCCAAAACCACTTGTCGCGGTATTTTGACCAGAAGTCCCAAAATTTCTATAGCAATGGGATCATGTCCCTACCTACAAGATGGCAAAAAGTTATCGAAAAAAAATGGTACCTACATACTTTAGTTAAATGTAAATAAACTATATTAAAAAATGGTTTGAATTTTCTTAAAAAATGTGAAGAAACTTTTTCCCCAACCTATTAAACACCCCAGCATCGTAAACTTCACAAGAATTAAATTATGCAGAAAAATAGTGGTGGCCCTTATTATGTTTTCATTAGTATACGTAGTCTGGTCATAAGTTTTGTCACATATGGAAAGTTAAATAACTGACACAATGAGTTACGCACTACAACCATTTATAAATCAAATGAAAGGGTATAAAATACAGATTTACACCACATTAAAATTATTCGAAATGTCCTCCTCTTGCTTCGATACAAGCCTTCAATCTGCAAGGCCAGTCATCAATCCAAGCACGCACGACGTTCATGTCAATATCTGCGACTACTTTAATCAGGGATGCTTTAAGTGACTCCAAGTTGCGATGGGGTTTAGCGCAGACCTTCTCCTCTAAGTGCTGCCATATTTTGTAATCCAAGGGATTCAAGTTTGGACTGGATGAGAGCCAATCCTCATGCCTGATAAAGTCGATTCCACGGGTCGTGAGCCAATTTTTAGTACTTTTCGCCTTATGAGCCGGCGCAGAATCCTGCTGGAATACCCAGTGCTTGTTTTCGAACATTGATTGTGAAAGTGGTTCCACAATGTTTGTTAGGACTGTATTTTTATATACAAGGGCACTGGTTTTCATTCCTTTTTCACAAAAAAAACACCTCCGTTGGACCCAAATAGGACACCCCACCCAAGCCAAACCATGAATGCCGAAAGGTGATGACCACGCTGAACACGTGGCACACGTCTGCTCGCTTCTTCACTAGTGTGCATACACTTATCATTTTGTTTGTTGAAACTCTCCTCAACATAAAAAATTGTTTTCGTCTGAAAAAAGTATTTGACGGTATTTTTTTCCCGCGTACAGCCTTAACAAAACCCGGCTTCTTTCGAGTCTGATTTACTTCAGCCGTGCGTTAAGAAGATGTGCTGTTTTTTTTTCTATAAGCACGCAGTCCTAGGTCTTCATTGAACACCCATTTAACAGTAGTTCTGCTTAGTCCCATCTGCACAGCCAACATTTTTTGCTTGCGGACAGGATTTCGTTGGATTCTCGCCTTCACTGATGACCGCTGGAGTCCGAACAGTACGAGGTCGACCGCTCCTTTGTTTATCTTTTAATCTTGAATCTTCCCTGAATCGTTTGATAGTACGATAAATAAATCTCAGTGGAGCTTTCAAATTTTTCAGCAGTTTGAAAATATCAGTTGGCGCATGACCGCAATGATGCAATGCAAATACTGCGACTCTCATCTTCTAATACATATGTCTTCTCCTATAATACTTTACTTGCATTCTAAATTCGAAATTTTTCCTATGTGACAGAACTTACGGCCCGACTACGTATAGATGAATCTTCAACGTTGGGGCTAACCCCAACGTTGAAGATTCACCGCCGTTGAAAATACTAGTTTTGGCGTCGTAATAATAAAATTTGTTTTAGTTTTAAATGTGTCAATCCTGGAACAAACCGTAGAACAGGAGTATTCTTGTTCGATGAAGTTAAGTTTGTTCTTGAATAAATCTGTCCGAACAAGTTTATCGGTCTAGTTACGGACAATTGTATTAATATGAAAGCAATGTGGCGTTTGGTAAGGCAGAATTATGATTGGATTTCAACAACTGGATGTGCTTCGCATACAATAAAATTATCGATGAAAGATATCACCATCAAAATATACACTTTTGACCAGGGTATCAAGATGGTTTCCAATATAATAAAGTTTATTAAAAAGAGACATGTTGAATCTGCTTATTTTGAAATAATTTAAATCCTAACTAATATTATAACTGCAAAAGTAAGTTTGTTTGTTTGTTACCTTTTCACGCCTAAACCACTGAACGGATCACCCTGAAATTTTGCATATACGTTGTCAGGTGTACATAAACGGACATAGGGTACCATTTCATCCCGAAAAAATGTTCTGTTCCCGAGGAAAACCCTATTAACGTTAAAATGAAAATAGATGGCGCCACGTGTCTTTCTAATTATGATTGAATTGATTGAAAAACTTCAGTAGTGTGTGAATAGTTTATTTTTTATTTTTATTTAAGTACCTAATACATTTTGTGAGTCGTAGAGTGTCGATCGATAGACCGGTTTTTCATCCTCCTAACTATTGTAATACTATAGATGCAAAAGTAAGTTTGTGTGCTTGATATCTTTCACGCCCTAAATCGATATTCTAAATTAACGCGAGCGAAGGCGCGGGCAAAAGTTAGTAGATAAATAATATGGCGCGAACAGAAAGTCACTGAAACTCCCAAGCAACACGCGCTAGGGTGGTTAGAATCGTTTTTGAATAACAGAGAGGCATTGGAAGCTACTGTAATTGCTACTGATTTAAATTTTGATAGACAGATTTAGCAAACAATAATCAGCGAAGACATCTAGACGACTCGATATATCATAAACATTTTGAAGTTATGTAATTAGTGTAACAAAATTAGAAAGTGATAACGCTACATTGTCTGATGTTCCAATGGCCTTTGACCATATAACTGATCATGTACAAAATGAAATGTCATATATTGAAACATTAATTGACAGCCAAAGATCGCAAATTACGCAAGATATTGAAAACAGACACGCTACGCAGCAAATATAATAGATCCAAAGTATAGACGTGGTAATTAAAAGAAATAGATCTTGCCTCTGGGATCGAATTTATATATGACTACTCTCAAAAGAAGAACCATAACCGAGCAGATGTTATGTTGAATATAGCTGAATACAGAAGCAAAACCATGTATTTTTCTCAAGCATCCATTTGGGATGAACAATTGTTAAAAAAAAAAATGATGCAAGAATATGGTGGAAGGGATTTTGCGATACTCAAATAATTGCTTCAATCGCAATAGATATTTTAAGCATACCACCAACCTCAGCAGCTAGTGAAAGGAATTGGTCTTGTTTGGCAGAACTCGCACACTTGCCAGAAACAGATAGACACGTGAAAAGTTATCAGAACTGATCATGGTGAGAGCAAATTTAGGGCTCCTTGACGGAATTAAAAACGCGTCCGAGAGCATAAGCAAAAATTATATACCAGATGACGATTGCGTTATGGATGAATCAGAAAATGAAAGTGCAGAATATTATAATAATATGGATATATAATAAATGAGTGAACAATTTTTACGTAATCAAAATCCCCTTCAATTATAAATTATAAGAAACTAGCTGACCCGACAAACGTTGTCCTGTCAAAATTTCAATAATTCATACAAAATTCCCATTGATAATGCACTGCAAAATGCACTTTTAGTTTTCCCGAATTTTCCCGGCAACTTTTCAAACATTATCTTTCATACAAACCTTGTCCTGATAATTACAAACACGACAAAAAAAGAATTAGCCAAATAGGTGCAACCGTTCTGAAGTGATGAGCGTACATACACTCGACAATTGATTTTTATTTATATAGATATGCATGAGTACCTACTTGACTTTTTTTGTTCACATTACCCCTTGTACCCTTATTTGGTTTTACGATAAATTAAATTATGAATACTACGTACCCCACACTAGTCATTTAACCACTGCATAAATCATGCCGTCAAAAGAATTTTCAAAGTCGGATTAGTAGTTTTTGAGAAAATAGCGAACATACAAACATACATACATTCTTCCTCCCTTTTTGAAGTCGGTTAAAAACGACAACTTGTTGTTGCTAATCAAATCGTCTTGGAAGGTTTGACCCTTTTATACATACAGATACATAAAGATTTCTATACTTTCTTATATACTCGTACAAGTGAAGTTAAATTCTAAGAACGTAGACAAAAAAGTTACGATATCTCTAAAATAGTTATGGTTTCATCACCAATGAACTACCATGGATAGCTTGTTTCTTTTATTTATTTATATAAAACTTAAAATTTTCGGTTGGATGTTATAGATAAGCATAAAAACTACCACCCTGCAGACCGCAATTTTATCCTACTAAGCAATTATATTAGTAAAAGTTATTTTCTATTTATACGTTTCTTGCCCAATGATGCCGGCAAGTTTGGAAACATCCCCGGAAGTTTTGGCAAACTGGCAATGTTGCCAGCAATTTTCATGGCTAGTTCCTATACGGTCAAAGTTGCTTGACAATCACGTAATTTTTTCGTGCTTCTTATTATAAGCAATTTTGACCAAATTCGGTCTGAAAGCGATCGCTATCTATGTCGAGACTGCAGCCCCAGAAGGCGAACCAGTATCGTTACTGAGCGCGACAGCGATATCGCTTATATCTGAATCGACCTTAAAGACGCGTCCACGCTCTGGTCACGCAAGAGTTGCACAAATACTATTATTATTAGACTATTTCAAAGTTGCTAGTAGGATTCACATATAAAATAGGGAATCATGCAAACAGAAGGGCAATCCCCGTAATTATAAAAATTCAAAATATAGTCGCATCTCATCGACAACTAATGTCACAAAAATTAGGTAAATTATAATCTTTTCAACTATTTATTTTACTTTAGCGTCCATGAAGTATTGCATTTTGTCATCTATTGTTGCCTATTAACAAATAATGGTATTTTTTCTTCTTCTGATATTTTTTTTTTACCTGTTAATAAATAAGGAACTTCATAGGCGTGCTTATGACAAAAGTAAAATAAATGATTGGGAAGAGTATAGTGCTTTTTATTGCGTTTGAGACTAAGATCTGAATGCAAAGTTTTCTTAAAAATACGAGAATCGCCCGTCTGGCTTTGAAAAGAAGATTATTAGGACTGATTATGAGTGTGAATGAATGAATAATTTCAGTAAAAAATACTTACATCTGTTATCATTAGTGAGATATTTAAAATACTATGTTCTAATGGGTTTACCTTGACGTCAATACTCCCGCGTCCCAGAGTGTGCTTGGAAAACATCGTTCAAGTAAATACATATACAGTACTATTTAGTTCACGCTTTTTAAATGGCAGGTGATATAGGTTAGCGAGATGTGGAGTTAGTAATATTATACAGGATGAAATTGAATTCATGGGCAATATTTTAAGGGGTCATTGTACTCATAAATATGAACCACTTTTACTCTGGGACCAAACCAGAAATCGCAAAAAAATCTACTGTCTCCTACATTTTGACGAGTCAAGTTGTTCATAGAGCACAAAAGCCGATAATTCCACTCTTCGTATTTTTACAGGAAATACAAAAGAATGATTTACCTACGTAGGAATGATTATGTTGTTTGTTAAGCTAAGGAGAGTGGGTAAAATGGTATCCGGCTCCAATAGATATGATTGTAGTCTCGTTTAAAAGGTCTTACCAAGAGGAATAATATTTACTATAGCCGCGAGTCTCAAATCTGATTGCGTTTGGAGATAAACATACATTTACATACATATTAGGTACCGCTTATCTATGTAAGAAAATGAATACCCAGGTAATATTATCTGCATTTCTGTTCATGTTTTCAATTAAAAACCCTTCTACGTGTAAGACTACGCTCCCCCCCCCCCCCCCCCGTAGCCTCGGGGGAGCAGTGGGGGCGGCGTCTGTGTCCGCGTCAGTCTATCAGTCGCTCGTTCGTTTTGAGCTCGTAACGACGTTTCGCTGCTGTTTTAGTTTCTTTTGTACTTTCATAGCTCGGTTTTATTAACTACTGATCCCGCGCTCCTACTGGACTTGTTACCCGCTATTAACGTTGACCTGTGCTAGTTTTGTGGACTTTATTGATTTGCTTTTCGAACTGGAATACCGCAATGGAGCTCTATATTCCAGAAGATACCAACAACATATTTTGACAGCCAATCTGTCAAGAACCCGCCCTGAGTTCGCTGCGTTTATACATGAACATGCCGTTCTGGAGGTAAGCACTTCGATTATTTTAATGTAGGTATAGTTTTATTTCATCATCCCTTCGTGTGTGCCATTTATTCTCTTTTTTTATTTTAATCTAAGTATATATGTTCCTCATTTTAAATAAAAACAGGTGATGTCATTTAACGGACGGACGGTCCTCAACAATACGGTAATTGCCAATAACAATAGATAAAGGTTAGCAGTACAAACAAAAGGACCTATCCTTCCTAACTCGATATAAGCTACCTGAACACCGTGCACACGTGTGATCGACGATTCATCGTGACCTTCGAAAGCAACTTCTATTATTCTAATGCGCTATTATTCCCTATTAGCACTCCATAAGCTCTATAAGTGTGAGCAAGATGGACATAGAGAAATGATTTATGGCCCGACGACTCAGTTGAATCTGCGAATGTTGTTACGTTACGATCGACACTTTAATATTTTGTATTTACGTGATATATTTTTTCTCCGTTTTACTAGCTTAGTTCGAAAAAATAAAGTACCTATACAAAAAAAATCTCTAAATCATATTTTTACCACTTTTAGGTGGTATTCGATAGCACACGACGAGTGCGTCACCGATGTTGGTAGTCCGCTGAAAATGAAGTGAGAAGACGAGAAGACATGCGAATCCTGTCGTGCCAGGAGCAATGCCCGAAGCAGTGTCTGAATCAGTGTCTGAAGCACTGCAAAATGTTCAGGAATTTCAAGTTTCGGAGTATACACATGCTCCAAACACATCAGGACTTTGTATATTTAACAATCGTCCAAACGCAACTCGCCATCCAATCCCAATGACAATAAAAACTCACATATTTTGTGAATATAACCTTTACATTCCCAATGGTGCAAGAGTATGTACACAGCACTTACGAAAGCAATGTTTGGGATGAGCTACCTCAAACATGTAATTATCACTCATGATTTTAATACAGATCAGTTTACTGACATTTGTGACATGTTAAGAATGGCCTTGCACGTGGACCTCGACTAGACTTCAACGCGACAGGGGCTTTGACCAACGAGGAGATGCACTCCTGGACAGGACGCAAATGCGAAGAGTTTGATGCTATATTGGTACAAACACCTGCACTAAATGAAAGATGTAGAGAGCCGAGAACTGCATTAGGTATTTATCTGACAAAACTGCGTACCGGGGAGCTAGATGAAAGACTTGCGACATTATTTAACATGTCACGACGAAAGCTTGAACGTTTGTTGGTTATTGTGAGGGAGTGTCTCAATAACAATTATGTCGGGCTGCATTTGGGAGTGGATCACATTGGCAGACCATAATTATTAGAAAAAAATGTCACTATATCAAAAGCATTATTTGGAAATGAAAATATTGATAAGTTTTTACTGATTGGCGATGGGACTTACATTTACATAAATAAAAGCTCAAACTTTTTGTTCCAAAGATTGTCCTACAGTACACAAGTTTCAGAATCTACTGAAACCTTTCCTACTTGAGTGTACTGATGGATACATATTAGATGTAATGGGCCCATACGCTGCAACAAAAACAGATGCGCAAATAATAGGCGACATTATGAATGATGAAGAGAATCCACTACACTGCTTGCTCCGAACAAAGGATGCTTTTATTAGTATAAAAGCATCCTTTGTTCGGAGCAAGCAGAACAAAGGATGAATGAAAATGAAACAAACGGCAACGAGATCGAGGTTTCAGGGACAGCTTGGACCTCATTGATGAATGGGGGTATGAATATGTCCCACCAACAAAGGACCGCCAAGAGACACAGCTGACCACTGAACAATCTAACAAAGGGTTGTGGAAGTGGTAAACGACCGGTTTAAACGTGATTTTAAGCTCCTGTGGCAAAAGATATTTTAATAAATCACTGCCTAATATGTTCACTGATTTTAAGATTGCCGCAGCTATCACGAATCACTTCCACCAACCCATCGCGGATAGCGTACACGCAGACGAATTCGTAAATATCATAAGGCAGAAAATAAATACCCCGAATCTTCTGCTTATAAATAAATAATAATAATATCTTAAGACATTGTTCACACACGGTCATCTGATCCCAAACTAAGCAGAGATATGTGTGTAGAAAGGAAATGACTTAATCACAGAAGAGTGGATTTTCAGAGCATGGAAGCGAGCCAGATAGAAAATTGTCCTTCAATGACGGAGGAGGATATAATTTTACTGGCGCTAGGTACATACTATCTCAAGCTGGCAAAATCCTACTGTGCCGAGCATTTGTCAAATGGTCTTTATATAATTGAAACGTACAGAGAGGAAGCACTTGAAGATCTGTCAGACTGTGGCATGCCTGGCTTTTGCGTGGACGGATCCAGTCGCGACATGTCCGTTCAAAAACTTAGTATTGTTATATATTGTAGCATATCAATGTACACTAAATTATTCAACTAAAGCTAGATATTAATTATCTGTAGGATTTTGATATTTAGTCTGTAAGATTACTACTTTCACCTCCATATAGTACTTGCTAGAAACTCAGAGTCTATAATAAGACTGGACGGGGGACTCACTCCGTTTCCCGCCAAAACCACTGAAGCCTGTATAGCTCCCCGAAACTGGGTAAGTACTCATAGTGTCCTTAGGAGAATCTGTATATTACTGTAACTGTGTTTTATCTTGTGTTCATTCTAAATAATGATTTTGTAAACCACTGTGATGTTGATTTTCCTCTCCAATGACCCATTTCCTTGTCTTGGGGCTACGGACTCGTCTGGTTAGGAAACTACGCACATCACAGAGGCTTACCGGATCTTCCTCTGAGCTCACGGACGCACCCTTGCGTGTTTCCAGGGTTCACACAGCTTCGGATACATCGCGGCTCCGGATACAATCACCGCTACGGTTATTACCTACATCACCGCATCGGATTCAGTCACCGCTCCGGCTAGACCACCTTTGGTTAGACTACCGGCCCATAACCTCTACGGCAGCCTACGCGCCAGAAGCGGCCCTCTACCTGGCACCCTACGCGCCAGACGCGGCTCTCTACCCGGCAACTACGCGCCAGTCGCGGCTCTCTATCCGGCAACTACGCGCCAGTCGCGGCTCTCTATCCGGCAACTACGCGCCAGTCGCGGCCCTCTAACCGGCGACTAAGGCCGAACACGCCGAGCCACCGCAGCACCAGCCAGACGGCTTAGTCCACCCAGGGCAGTACCCTTCCACTTTTTATGACACCACAGCAAACTACCTTACAACTAGAATCTACGACCCTCTTCTGTAACTTGTGGCTTAACCTATAATTAAACTCTGTTTTAAGTGACACTTGAGTCTCATTCTCTACCCATAAAACCCCTATGCCACAATATTGATCAATAGTGCAAATAATATTGTCCAACATTATTGCACATGTTTAACCGGGCGACGTACGATGGGCACTTGTACACATATAGTGTCCATCGTATGGTACCTAGGTTATGATATTGTCCAACATTATTGCACATGTTTAACCGGGCGACGTATGATGGGCACTTGAGCACATATAGTGTCCATCGTATGGTACCTAGGTTATGATATTGTCCAACATTATTGCACATGTTTAACCGGGCGACGTACGATGGGCACTTGTACACATATAGTGTCCATCGTATGGTACCTAGGTTATGATATTGTCCAACATTATTGCACATGTTTAACCGGGCGACGTATGATGGGCACTTGAGCACATATAGTGTCCATCGTATGGTACCTAGGTTATGATATTGTCCAACATTATTGCACATGTTTAACCGGGCGACGTACGATGGGCACTTGTGCACATATAGTGTCCATCGTATGGTACCTAGGTTATGCGAGGCATGCAGGATTTACTGCTCCAGCATCTTTCCTCGATGATGTTATTGTTAATAACGATATATGATGTTTTAAATCTTAACTACTTAACTATTCTAAAATATATGATTTTTATTTGAAGAACGCTTGTTTTCTTACTTCTTTCAATAATAGAGTCCTAAGTAAGTTATATCTTCGTCTAATTCTATCCTATTCCAGCTTTCTTATACTAATATAAGTAGTTCATAGTAAATTCTCATTTATAAAACTTAATGAAAATACTGCTTTCCAAATGTGAATAGGGACAAGCGCCATGGTAGACGTTTCTCTCCATCAAAATGCCTTTTTAATGATATATTAATTATGACTATTGGAGCGGGTACCACGGTCCATACATTTTTGCCCATTCTCTTTTAACGTCAATTTGGCTTGTAGTAAGGGCTTTCAAATAGGTAAGGTTAAAAAAATTGTGTTGAGTTTCTCCACAATTTTAGTAAAAAAAAATGGGCATAATGTGGATTTATCAGCTTTTGTTCCGGAGCTCCTCAATTATGAGTACAATTCAATTCAATTTCACCCTGTATAAATATAATATTAAATCGGGTTAGTGAAATATTTATTTAGTTTTAGCAATACGTGGTGTAAATTTGAACCCAAATGCCACAAATACCGAACAAATGTTTTTTGAGTTCCTTATGATCAATGTCTCATCATAGCGAAATCAAACAACCGTGCGCTCTTTGGTACAGAAATTTTCTTGCTTTTCTTTTTATTAGATTTTATTATGAAATTCACAGAAAACAGACGAACATTACAGGGGATGTAGGCTCGGGCAAAAAAAATAAACGCGAAATTTTCGCAGAACTCTATAAGTACGCACCAGTTTTAACCCATACCCATGAGTACTGACCCAAGCAATCACCCCTCGCAGTATGTCGCACTACTTCCTCTGAAACGATTCAAAGTTGGGTTCAAATACACACCACGAACCACAGTAGTCAGTATCGCACCAAAAAAAAAATCTACACAAAACCAAGCTTTTGCCAATATGACCCTTATGAACAAGAAACCCGTGCTCACCTCAACATCGTTAGCGTTCTCTTTCTCAGGCAGCGCACGCGCACGCTTCTTACTGCGCGGGTTATTTCCTTCTGATGTCGCTTGCCTCTTGGGTTGGAACTGTACAAACAAAAATAACGGTTAGTAGATTTTTACAGACTATGCTACCTAGAGTTAGGAAGGATTTGGAGAAAATTTTAGTGTGAATGATACTGGTTGTACACATTATTACCTTTTTATATTAAGGGGGAAGCAAACTGAAGCTTTTTTCTTACGTTTTATGCAATTTAATAGGTATGTTGAATAAAGTATGATTCGCAACCGTAACAAATATGTATTTACATAATTATTATAATCATTAGAATCAGTAATACAACTCCTTAAGTTAGTATAATTCTCAAATGTCAAGATTTAATGAAAGTCATTTATTAGGATTACCTGGTCTTAAAGTATTGATGACTTACATGATTATAATAATGTTAATGCATACTTGTTACGGTCGCGAATCACATTTTGATCAACATACAACCTAATACTGACTTGTAAATATCAAAAAACGTTAAAAATAATAATTTCGCGGGCTATCCTGGCGCTTTCGCATTAAGCACTCTGAAACCGAACTCTAAACGTTAGACGTAAACAACACGCAGTTATAAGGGTCTATGCCGCTGCAATACACATCGAATAATTCACTCTTTTAGCCAGAAACTTAAGGTGCTCTTGTTCTGACATTGGACCAGAGTAGGCATAGACGAGCCAAACCCAAAAAGTTTCACACTAGACCATGTAGCCTTATGTTTCATGGTGTAACAGAGACTGCATATCAAGACCGGGGGGCGCGATAATTGTAAGGAAGACGTGCCCTTAGGATATGGAAGGTTTATTAGAGCCGTATCGGATATGCAATGGAATTGGGAGTGACACTTAATTAAAAATCAATTGCCTCAGACCGACCTGTAACTCGGGCGGCAGGAACACACGAGTGTTCGCGAAGTAGTCCGGCTGCGGCGCGAAGTACATGCGCGGAATGCGCGCGTCCGATGGAAAGTCGCGCAGCTCGAAGCTCGTTGACCGCGACCAGATCACTGACATGGCTAGGTCGCATATGGCCCATAGTTTCTGCGAAGAAAGATTCATGATGAATTAGTACACACGAATAATCCAAATGTCAAATGAATAAATTGTAATTTCTGAATTCTACAGACATATACTCTTATGTTAATTTTAGTATTAAAAAAAAAACATTTGTTCTGAAACTGAAGTATAAGGGCTTGTGCCACTGCCCTTAATACAAGTTATTTTATAACTTAGTAAGGGTGATGACAAAAAGTATGCATTAGGCCTGCTACTCGATATGTCAAAAGCCTATGATAAAGTATCATATACCATATTAGTAACGAAACTTTACGGATCAGGTATACGTGGCCCTGCTTACAATTGGTTTAAATCGTATTTAAGCGAGAGAAAGCAAATAGTCCAGGTTGAAGACCACAATATTAAAAATAGAGAGACAATAACAATCAGATCCCAGATAAGAAACCTCACATCCTCCATCCCTCAAGGTAGCGTTCTAGGCTGAATACTATTCTTAATATATATCAATGACCTCCCAAAAATTCTAAATAAACAAACTACATTACCAGTACTATTTGCCGATGATATCTCCATACTTGTGAAATGTGACAAAAATTGTGATCCAAATACAATCTTAGAAAATACTCTCCAGACAGTAACACTTTGGCTACAAGATCACAATTTAGAAATTAACTGTAGTAAAACTAAAATGATGCAATTTAGATCATATAAAAAGTGCAAACGTCATTTTCAATGACACCCCTATTGAATCAGTAACTACATTTAACTTACTCGGTATAAACATAGACACACATCTTAATTGGAAAAAGCACATAGAAATAGTTAAATCTAAATTATCTCAATTTACCTACGCCTTGTTTCAACTTAAGTACAGCACAAATACAGAAACGCTCAGATATGGAGTGATGTTATGGGGAAACAGTGTCAACGCAAGTGAAGTATTTATTATAATCCAAAAAAAATGTGTTAGAATACTGGCTCATATAGACAATACCCAAAGCTGTAAGCCATACTTTGTTAAATTAAAACTCCTAACTTTACCTTCTATGTATATACACGACCTTTGCATATTTGTATTTAAAAATAGCAACATTTTTCCAAAAACAAAAGATATTCATAACTTAAACACACGCCATAAAAATAGATTACATCTTCCACCCTCACGGATCAAAATGCTTTACCATAGCCCATACTACATGGCAGTAAACATTTTCAACAAATTACCGGAACAAATAAAAGAAGAAACCAAATTCAATAAATTTAACAGAAAATTAAAAGAATACCTAGAACAAAGTATTTAGTAAATATGATATCTAGATAAATAATTACATATATTATAGTCATGTAAAAATACATAAAAAAGAAAACACAGAGACATACTTTTAATATTATATTGCCGTGCCCTAACCGGGTTTCATGTTGGAACTTACTTATATTGTAAGAACTAAATGTACACATGAATGCAATAAAGAGTTTTGAGTTTGAGTGCTGGTTGCAACACCTACCTGTTCTGTTAACTACTCGTAGCATAAGTCAAGAGTACCTACAGATGATACTACACTTGCATGCAAAAAAATCGACCCACCCCGTTCTCCTCGAATTGAAACAAGATAATTCATCAAGTTTAATTACCAATAACCTAACATATTTCGTACCAAAACCTTCTTGAATGTATGTTGATTACGTTAGTGAAATAAATATCAAACCTGATTCATCAGTATTTGAGAAAATCGCGAGCTTACGCACATATTGGTCGAATAAAGACCCTCCTTTTTAATTCGGTTAAATTCTTGATTAATTAATAATCAATAAAGGAGCGCTAATAAACAAAATAATGCTTTTGTCACCTTCACTGACAAAAATGTCACCCAGTTTTCCCAAATAAAAGAGTGACGTGATGAGGACGTCTACAGAATCGAGTCGATTTTTAACCGACTTCCAAAAGGAGGAGGTTCTCAATTCGTCTGTATTTTTTTTTTGTTTTTTTTTTTTTTGTATGTTTGTTACGCGATTACTCAAAGACGGATGGACCGATTTGGAAAATTCTTTTTTTGTTTGAAAGGGTATACCTCCGAGGTGGTCCCATATAAATTTTATTAACTTTGTTTGGGAAGTTTTTGAGTTAGCTTCAATAATGCGTATATTTCCCACTTATTTTATATGGATGATGTGATGATGTTTTAATAACTTCCTATCACTGTTATTTACATGGCTATATCTACAATTATTGTGCTCAATTATGTATTCGAATTTGTGTGGGGTAGGTTCCACAACTAAAAAGTGAAAAATAAAAACTTTTTAGCAAAAAATAAAACCGACTTCTAAAACAAAACACTACAAAGTGAAAAATAACTTTAATTTCGGAAGTCGGTGGCAAAAAACGAAAATACAAAACTCAAGACACCGACTACCGAAATTAAAGTTATTTTTCACTTTGTAGTGTTTTGTTTTAGAAGTCGGTTTTATTTTTTGCTAAAAAGTTTTTGTAAGGAATATTGCGTTTATCAAAGTATTGTGTAAATGAACTTTATCTTACCTACTTTCACACAACATATAGTAATTAAAATATACATTAAAAAATTTGAGATATCGTCTCACAGATAGACAGCATGGGGTGGGCCAATTTTTTTGGACGCAAGTGTATTTAAAATTAACATTACTTGATTAATTAATGAATGAAATGCACCGACCCCAGCGTGGTTTGTCCAGACTCGATAACTCGAATGAACCCAAAGATTCACACTAGCTCCTGTTGCCTAATATTACCTGATGCAACAGAGATCATTGCATATCAAGGAATAGACCGCGGGGCGCGATAATGGAATGGCAGGAAAGACGTGCCCTTAGGATATAGGGGGGATAAAGAGCCTGCCGAGTATGCACCCTATAGCAAGGAATGGAATTGTGGACACACGGGTGACATTTATCAATGGATGTGGTCATCTTTTAACGACGTCGCCGCCAGGTTTGTTTAAGTCCAGCTTCACCAGTGAATCTTTTGGCGGGGTTAAACTGCTTTCTCGACTCTGTTCTTCATCGTTCTGATGAATTGTCAGCAGCAGAATGTCCAAGACGCGGTCGGTCCGATCCTCGTTGTTTATGCCTAGCTCCGACTTCAAATAATGTAATTTTTGATTTTATTCAAGTTCGACCGATAATATCTGCGGCGAGCTACTTCGCCACAGATATTATAGTTCTATAGTTAAAAATAATGCACACTATTCAGCTAAACTACGAAAAAAATCTGGCGGGTGGCGACAGGGCGGCGGCGGCGCCCCCGTAAGGTAACAACGGGAGCGCCGCCGCCACCCTGTTGCCACGTTTACCCTAATCTCGGGTCGGAATGCGCATTCACAAATACTTCACATCACCACTCACAGACTCAGGAACACTATACACTGCACATAATATACTTATAATTCAGAGACTCGCGTTGTATTTTGTATCTGAAAGTTGGGTACATTATTTAGCCCATAAAACCAATTAAACCTGTAAGGACAGAATAAATTAGTGACTTTAAATGACTGAACTAAGGCGCGGTGGGTAATGGCACGGTCATGTTATCTACAGTATTCTATCTTCATACAAACGGTCGGAACGCGAGTCATAATTACACGCCTCGAGTTCGGTATACACTCGCTACCTAAACAGTCGCGACTGCGCCACAGTGACGAACGGACGGTGTGATGGTTTTGTAAGCAATAAGCGTGCGATTTGTGACCAATGTTCATTGAAATAAGTACAAGTACTTAGTTAATATGGCAAATAGCAGTTATAGAATATATTGTGCTGTTTTTGGTTGCTGGAATTCGTCAATAACGCATCCAGATATAATATTATTAAATTATCTGGAAACTTCGAAAGGTAAGACTATACTTTTTTTTTTATGTAAGTACTAGTACGTACGGTCAACGGTTTTTGTGCCTCACCCCCATAAAGGCGCTTTTCGTATGCACGGGCCAGTAGCTAACCCCGCCTGCATTGTTTTCGTCCACCAATAGCGCTTCGGCGCACATTATAAAAAAATGGTTCTACACAAGTTAAGAAAAAAAACTGTAAACATTAAGCTAATAAGAATGTTATTTTTGCCTTCCCTAGCTTTCTAGACGGAACTAGGACCGATGCACCGCGGATCTTTATTTGATTGCTCTGAATGAAATAAGTAGGCGTCTTAGGAGCCTTGTTTGGTAGTTTGAATAGCCCGATTTTAAGTACCTATCCTAAAAATGTTGAGATGACTTACCATGTTGTATTGTTGTGTTGTAAGGGCCTTGACTGAAATGTTCTGGAAACCCTAAGCTAGGCAATAAAAAAGTTTTAGAGCTGTGCAGAAACTATACTAAAGTAAGTGTAGAAATTACGCAAAAGCAAAAACTTCTTTGTAATTTCATAATTTATGAAAATGAATAGGTATACTTATCTACAAAATGAACATTGGGCATTTTCGTATGAAAACCTTTTTTTTTAATTTTTATTTGTGATGGGTTGACTCTAGTCTAGGTCAGAGGTGACAGAGACAAAGTCGACGATGGAGTGAGCTTACCCAGAAGAAGCCTGTTCACTCTCACTTTGAAGAGATTAGAAACCTACGTGTTTACATCTGGTGTCTATAGTGTTATTGATCATTGTCTGGCTTCTGACGCTTGCAGCCGCTTGCGCGTGCAACCCTTTGTTTTTGCAACTAAAAATACTGGTCAAGTGCGTGTTGGACCACGCACAATGAAGGGTTCCGTAGTTGGAATGAATTTATTCCAAGAACAAACTTAACATTGTAGTTGAAAAACATGTTCTCCCATAGATTCCAACTACAAATGTGCATAGTTAAACGAAAAGGATCCAACCCACGTTTCACCTAATGTGGGTTGGATCCTTTTGTTTAACTATGGACAAATGTAAGTTTGCACAATATTGAGAGATTTACCATGTTGTTTTAAGACCATCGACTTATTATAGGTTTTCCTGTAATCTATAGGTATTGAACTATTTTCTAAATTTTTTTCAAAATTTTAGGCTCCGTACTTTCGGAGATAAGGGGGGAAATGTTAATTTTCGTCTATTTTCATAAATAACTTCAAAATGGTTTATTTTAAAATTATAACAAAAATACATTTAAGACTCTCACAGTAAGTCCTTTCATTTGATATTCACACGGTACAGTTTGCAAAACTGTACCTTTTTTGTTTTCTTACTTGCCCCCCAAAATTGACCCCCATATTCAAAATTTATTTATTTACGTTACACGTCCGTGTTTGGGTTACAGAAATACATACGTGTACCAAATATCAACTTAATCAGCCCATTAGATTCAGAGCAAATTGACTGTGACAGACGGACAGACAGACAGACACACGAGTGATTCTATAAGGGTTCCGTTTTTTCCTTTTGAGGTACGGAACCCTAAAAAGATTACAGTGACTAGTGACAGTCGAGGAATCTGAACACCGTAAGGACTATTCCTACTTGCAGCGCTCGGCCGCTATAGTAACGCTTACCTACGCTCATCAACTAATAACATGAAATAACATCGCAGCTTCAGATTTTTGTTAAGCGATTGTTTTTGTACCTAAATGAAAAAAAAAAGAACGATTCATCGTTTTTCTTTCACCTCTACCTAAGCCGGTGCGTTGCTGAGCCCCTAGTTTTTTTGTTATTAGAAATAGGCCGCAAAAAATCAAAGTATCTCGTATTTTACAAAATGTACAGTTTACACCTTCACTGTCAGATTATATAGCATATTTGTTGAGATACCCCGTTATGGAATGCTACACAAATGTCAACTCAATGATGCTATATTAAAATGAGGCAGATAATTATGTTACTACCGCGCGTGTCAGTGTGAATTGGGGCACATTGGGCTATTGTCTTTAGTGCGCGTCGAACAAGGCGTAATAATAAAAAAAACACGACCCTCTTTTTTTTGGGACATTGTTCAGGAACAGATTTTAAACGTAAGTTTCTATGAACGTAACACATCTTGTGTATGATATCATTGTGTCAACTACTTTCGAAGTAAAGACGAACTTGTCCTAAAGACAAAATACACATTATGGAATTTACTAAAAAACTAAAAACTAGGTCATCATTATCATCTACCTAGCCTTTTCTCAACAATGTTGGGGTCGCCTTCCAGTCTAACCGGATGAGACTAAAAACTTGGTATTATAAAAGAAAACAAAAATCACAAAACAATTATTATATTAATTCAGCTATAAACAAGAGGAAAGTGCTATAGAAAATTATTAATAATTATAATCCTATAAGTGTTCCGTTTTTTCATGAACCCCAAAAAATTAAAACGTGTCAAATAAATTTAAATATTACGAAGTTTACTATTTCAACGACAAGCCGAAGCTGGATATAAACAAACACTTGAAATCTACACAATAATATCGCCTTGTTCCTTACGAATAAACATGGGATCATTTCTTAGTTAGTGATTTAGTGAAGCTATGAGTAAGATGTCGTTATTCTTTTGGTAAGTAATTTTCAATTATTATTTCGAAATTCAATTTAAATAATATGTTCACGCACAATGGTCCACTTGAAGGATTAAGTGCGGAAACCAAACCCAATAACATAGAACATAATATGTTGCAAGTGACATAAACCGAGCTATTCTGTTAAAATCGCACCGAGAAAACTTAAGTGAAGTGAGTTATCAATAATGTCAATCCCAAGCATCTAGCATGGTGGGATATGACACTGACAGCTTACTCCACGCTCACCTCATCTAATAAATAGCCCTCTGGCGAACCTCGAGTGTGGATCTCTGCTGATTCGTCACCACCATGTGAGGATGGGTAGTATGCATACGTCAATGAGTCTTCTCTTAAGGGTCAAAGGAAGATCACCCTTCATTAGGTTTTTCATGGCTCAATAGCCACCTAGCGTATAAAAATATCTGGCTGTTTATCAACCGAATAAATATTTTTTACAGCCTACTTCCTTGCTGTGGGGGAGAGCCCAGCGAAGGAGAAGAAGACGCAGGGAAGACACCAAGCGAGACAAGCGGCAGCGCCACGCCGCCACATTCGTCGCAGTCGTCGGCGTCGCAGTCGTCGGCGTCGCTGTCGTCGGCGTCGCTGTCGTCGGCGTCGCTGTCGACGGCGTCATTGTCGTCGGCAACGTGGTCGTTGCCGTTGTTGGCGACAAGGGCCTCGCCGCAGCCTCCACCGCCTCCGCCGCCATCGCCGGCGCTGTCGACACCGCCAGCAGGGTGCCAATGTGGGGCTTGTGCGGCGCGCCACTCTGTGAATATTATTATAAGTAGGTTTTAAGTATTGTTATGTTTTATTAATTAAATAGGTAATGTAAGTACTTAAGTGTTTTTTTGTCACCTTACAATCTTTCTAATCAGTTCGTATTTTTTTTTATATTCCATATAAAACTAAATATACCTAAATGTCTAGATAATTGTTCAATAGTGTTTGATAGTATTTTCTAACTGAACAGGCAGCTGTGCTGCTGGGTAGTTTGTTGCGCCACTTCTTCTCCCCAGCTAAAGCACTAAGAAGTGGTGAAGGGCGGGCGTTTTGGGGGACTGTCTTTTGTAATTTTGACGTTCGAAAAGTGCTGATTCTCAGCCTAATTTGAGTAAATGACTTTTGATTTTGATGATAGTAGAAATAGCAAAAACGTAGGTAGTAGCAAAAAAATTGTTTACCTACCTTTAATCCGCGGCGCAGACGTCGCACTCGTCAGCCGGGTAATGTGTATAGACACATGCGTGACACACCTCACACCAATTGTTTATATTGTCTAAAAAGTCCACCAAATTAAGCTGGACGTTCATATCCAAAATTAAATGGTATGGACGTCCAGCTTCTGGAATTTCACTGCCACACCAAAAACACGCCTCTAACAGGATATAGTGCACCTCTTGCCAGGGCCAAGATAACTGGTTTATTAATATATCTGCGTAATCACTGTATGTGAACTCGTCATCCACATCTAAAATATTAGACATGTTAGCTGATGCAGTGTATGTAACGACTAAATGAGACCTTTTCATTTTTGAATTTCTTATCGTTGTGTGATTATATAAACAATAATTTTGTAAGTTTTGTTTATTTATTATTAAACTGTTTCAAATATCAAGAGAACTGCGACTGTCGGCGTCTCTATAAGTTGGTTTATGAGTAGGCTCACACTTATTAGGGTTCCGTGCCAAAAGGATGCCAACGGGACCCTATTACTAAGTCTCCGCTGTCCGTTCGTCTGTATATCTGTCAGGGGGCTGTATCTCATGAACCGTAATAGGTAGACAGTTGAAATTTACTAACTACGTAGTTGAATGTAGTTTGAATATAGTTAATAGATAAGTGTAGTTGGGTAGTTCTATTATCAACTAAGGGATAGAAGAAAAGGCCAGTTGAAATAAAGAACATCGTTTGTTTATATTCTCACCTATTAAAAATATCTTATCTTCTAAGTAACTAAGAATAATACTAGTATAAAATAATAACTTAACTAAAAACGGCTAATGTTAACTATAGTCCGCGCGCGAGCTCCAAGGAATCGGGGGCTGAGGAAGCGGGCAGTTTTCAAGCACATACTATTCTCATATAATTATTTCATAGTTAATTAGATGTGTGGCGCGCGGAGGCGAAGGATGTGTTGATTATTAAATAATTCTATGAGAATAGTATGTGCTTGAAAACCGCCCGCTTCCTCAGCTCCCGATTCCTCGGAACTCGCGCGCGGTCTGTAGGTAAGCCTACCTATTAATTTTAAGTTACAATACACTAAAAAATACTATACTAAAACCGAGCTGATTCTTTTTACAAAAAAGAGGAAGCTGTCAACACTACAACTACCACGATTCTTTGGAACTACCCTCAGCTGGGCATCTTTTTGGACAAACAGTTGAACTGGGCAAGACATACTAATTATATCACTACAAAAGCCAGCATAGCCCTGTGGCAGTGTAAGAGACTGCTTGGCAGGAACTGGGGGATTAGCCCTAAGGTCACTTACTGGCTATACACCGTAGTTATCAGACCGATCATTACTTATGGCTCACTAGTCTGGTGGAGCTTGCATGGAGGCTGAGGAAACCGTTCCGCATGTGCTCTTCGAGAGCACAGGCGTTGCCCACATTAGAATAGAAACCCTGGGGGCACCCAGATCTTTCACAGATGTTCTGAACAGACCAGAAACCGTGACTAACTTCTGGAGGGAGGTGGGCTGGTTGGAATAAACCCCGACGGCCCCCATAGCTCACGCACAATGGTCTACTTGAAGGATTAAGTGCGGAAACCAAACCCAATATCATAGAACATACTATACTAGGAATAATACTACTTAGACACTGACAACAATAATACACTATTTCTGTAACGTCACGTGGGTCAACGACAGACTGATATATTCACAGACGAAAACTAATTACCCACCATAGATTATACAATTATGCGTTCCGACGCCACATCTCTCCTCATCAAGTCCACTGATCACAAAAGATACAAAATAATAATAATGATAATATCTTAAGACATTGTTCACAGACGGTCATCTGATCCCAAACTAAGCAGAGCTTGTACTATGGAAACCAGATAACTGATAAACTACATACACTACTTTTTTTGTAAATACATACTTATATAGCTAATTACACCCAGACTCAGGACAAACAGACATGTTCATGCACACAAATGTTTGTCCTGGATGGGAATCGAACCCACGACCAGCGGCATGATAGGCGGTATCTTAACCAACCACGCCAGCTAATAACATCTTACAACTAATAATTTTGTATAACATCTTACAACTAATAATTTTGTATAACTACTGTTTATTTTTATTTTACCAATAGGCTTCTTTACACACGCGAAACCACGGAAATTAACAAGAAATTACAATTAGAAATCCCATCCTCGTCGCCAATGTAACGTCAATAAAATAAGTGGGTCAACGATAGACTGATATATTCACAGACGAAAACTAATTACCCACCATAGATTATACAATTATGCGTTTGGACGCCAAAATTTCAACTAAAAACTTAATTCTATACAATAGTATGCAAATGCAAAATAATCAATTGACATTAGGTACCCAACACAAACACACTTAGTCCGCAAGCGGGGCATTAAATTTAATAAAAAAATAAAAGTGACAAATTTAGGACCACACTGAAACTATGAAAAGTCAATAATGAAATACCTACTTAACCTAATATTTTGTCATGGCCCCGCCTGCATCTATGACGGCATCGCACCTGCTTCGCATAGACCCTACGAGAGTCTCGCACAACCTTGAGCCCCGGAACGACTCCCACACTTCGTCAACATGTGCAACCAGCGATTCCTTCGTTCTCTCTGCTCTTGTATCCCATCGTTGAACCATTATACCCCATAAATTCTCGATGGGATTCAAGTCAGGAGATCGCGATGGCCATGCCACTGTTTTCAAATTTGGTTGTTGCTGGATCCATTGGTGCACCACGCGACATTTGTGTATCGGACAATTGTCCTGAATAAACATAATTTCAGGACACTCATCCTCTGGATACACAACTCTCACGGTAGGCAGCATCACATCCTGCAACAATTCCAAATATGTAGCCCCGTTGGCTCTCCCGGGTATATATGCCAACTCCCCGGGGCCAGCAGCACTCATCCATGCCCACATGTTGACTACTATGCGGCCAGACTCTAGATTTGGGATTACGTTCCGCGGCTCATATCTCGTATTATTCACACGCCATAAATGCCGACGACCATGCTGACTCGATTTAAAAGATTTTTCATCGGAAAATATGGAGTGTGAAAAATCAAAATCTCTGTAGTCTCTAGCGAAACGAACACGAGCTGCTTTATTTGTGTCCGTCAATATTATTTTTATTGCCGGTATTCTATGCCTAATGCCGGCCCGACGTAGCGCCTTACGCACCGTCGAAAGGTTGCAGTTGTATTGTTCTGCAAACAATCTCGTGGGCGTGAAGGGCAGCTCCTCGAACACTTGGACCATATGCCGCATTCGGTCTGGGGTAATAATTAGCGGCTGTCGGACACGTGGTCGATGTTCCAGGCTCCCTTCGCTCTCGTGGCGCCGGACCCAAAGCCGAACAGTATTCCGCTAAAAAAAATAGACGAAAATGGTCTGTTACTCTTGTTTATTTAGATACGTTTTTCTCGAAATATTACCTACTTAACACTTTCATTATGTTGGCTTTCGCCTGGGTCATCAAAAAAACTTAAAACTTATTTGAGTAACACTTTGTAAAAATTAATTGTGAGATTGATTGCTTAAATTCGTTTTTCATATTGTGCAAATTTTATGTGATTACGAGAACAAAGTGACTTCCCCAAATCAGACGCTAAGAAAACGCAATGGACGTAATAATATTCATTACTTTTAGCAAATTAAGTTAAATTTAAATTATTTATTAGCCTCCATTTATATTAATTAGGCTAGATTGTAATATTATATACAAATAAATAAAAAAATGTACAAATTCACAAATTAATATTATAAAGTAAAATATTAGTTGCTGATTTGACTAGAAGTCAAATAATACACCTGTCTAAAGCAAGGATGACGCACTAAAAGAATGGTAAATTACATAAAAGAATATTATGTTTACTTACCGATATATTCATTGCTTCCGTTATTTGTGCATAATTGAGGCCCTCATCGTGTAAAGCGATGATGCGAGCTCTGTCGGCCGTAGACAAATTTGTTGTCGAACTCATCACAAACAAATAATACACGACGCAATCGTTACAAGTGCAAGTTGCAACTGAAGTAATAGCTAATAGTTAAGAAAAGGGACATTGTTCATTTTAGGGTCATCCTTTTTAGGCGACATTTTTCGTTCATTGGTCAAACAAAAACAATAAACTTTAAAAAAAAGGTCCAACCTTCATTCATTGGTCAAACAAAAAAAAGGCGTTGAAAGCTAAGATTTCAACGTGCATTCGAAAAACTTTTGAAAAGGGTCAAGCACAACGACGGCCCACTGGACTCTTTTTTTAATAGGTAGGTATTTCGCTTTTTTCCATCAAGTGAAATACCTGGAGTAAACAATAAATAAGTGGACAGGGTGAAAAAATTGACACACGAGTGACCTACCTATGCTCGCGTTAAAAAAACTAGTAGGTAGTTTATTAGGCTAGGCTATCTAATTACTTATGTACAGACGCCAGCACATCAAGCTACTACAATCGGTCAGATTTATTTAATAGAATTTCGACTTTATTGCTAAAGCATTAGGTTCAAGGTTGATTGGGAAAATCTGACAGTTTCGGGTAGGTTGACCTGCTGGCGTCTGTACATAGCTACTTTAATTAAAATAAGGGTGTTTTTTTTTTATTAAATCTACTAATCACAAACACAATGTGTTTTTTATTGAACACTTCCTATTTCATTCACAACGAATTTCATTTTTTTAATAAAATACAAAGTGTGTACTAGCGATATTCTAAATACATACATATAAACTACAATTAAACTCTAGGCTTGGGTCCAATTCGAAAGGCAATAACATTGTCTACCGTCTGCATTACAAAGCAATGTGTTCACAATTCCGTAACTTTAAAAAAAAAAATGTGTCGAAAAAAAACGAAAATTATGCAACTTAACCAATAATATTGTTAATTACTACAAAAACACCCCTGTCAACTTTTTATTTTTTTTACTAGATCGACAGATTTTGAGCTAAGCTACGGCCTTTTGTGCTTGTGCATACTATGTTCAAACCACAATAACTATTAGACATACAGTTGTGAATTTTATGTTGTATTGTAGCTTAGCTCAAAATCTGTCGATCTAGTAAAAAAAAAAAAAAAAGTTGTCGGGGGTGTTTTTGTAGTAATTAACAATTATTGGTTAAATTGCATAATTTTTCGCTTTTTTTTTAGACTTTCACATCCAACTTGGGTTAAGAGACTATTTAGAGATTTCCAAGTCGGTCGTGGTAACGCGTGCCCAGGTGGATGTGGATGAGCACAACCATTAACACAATAAGTTTCAATATTGAGTTTATTTGGCCCCTATGTTAAAACCGACCAATTTATAAGACCTGGGTGCTTCTTATGAACTATTAACGCCATCATGATTCCGTTGCGAAAAAGGGATGGTGCTATAGGACATGTATAGCTCCGTCTCTCTCTGGCACTGGAAAAATGATGGCATTAATTGTTCATAATACGGCCCCTGCTCAAAATCGAGAACCAATCAAGCCATCTGATCTAGTTTTAAGTTCCTGATAGTATAATCAGCCTATAATGCTCCCACTGCTGGGACACAGACCTACTCTCTGGAAGAGGGAGTGGGCTATAATCCACCACGCAGGCCTGGTTGGCGGATCTTACATGCCTTCGAATTTATGGTTTTAGGTTCAGTTTCCTCACGATGTTTTGCTACACCGTTTTGAGAGCAGTGGTGATGAAATAATTTACAAAATGTAAAGTGCCTGCCTGGGTTCGAACCCACGACCTACAGCTCATAAGTCGCGGCTGTTACCACTGGGCTACCACTGCTCTCGTTCCTGATAAACCAGTATAATTCAAAGATCAGTAAGAGCACTACCTCACCGGTACGCCACGGCGACAACGCCAGGTCGCGCTGTAACTAAATGTATGCAGCTATATAGGGTGACTAGTAATTAGCGACCGATAGATGGTACTCATGATAACAAACATTTTTTCTATGGGACCAAACCAGAAATCGCGAAAAAAATCTGCTGTTCCCTACATTTTAGCTAGTTATGTGAAAATAAAAAGCTGATTTTTTTATGCAGCCAACCGTACATTTTGTTGGCGACGCGATCTGGCTGCGCAGCCATGGCGATGTCGCCCCGGTGAGGTATGGCTCTTACGCTGACCTGACGAAATAAAGAGTATACTTACATAGTTGACGGCGTCGTCCGTCTCGTTGAGTGCATCCTTGTGCATCTTCATGCGCTCCACGAGGCTCTTGTAGAAGCCGTAGCAGTAGAAGTCGTTGCGAGTGATCAGCGGCTCCAGGATAAACCACAGGCAGTTCTTGATGACCTGCGAATAAAGTAGTAAATTATTTACTAAGGAGATAAAGATGTCTTAAGATGAATACGCAGTAGTAGCTCGCGAAATTCAAATTTTCTTATGTTTTTTTTTTGCAATTTGCAGGTCAGTGTCAGGTTGTATGTTGATCAAAACATGTTTGATGTTGACAATAACAAATATGTATAGGTATTTACATACTTATCACCAATACATCTCTCTAAGTTTGATTTCGGAAATCATGACATTTTGGAACAAATCTAACTTGTGTTAGATGATATGTTATGTTCTTATAGTTATAATTCCGTAAAGATACATAAATTTAGTATAGTCGCGAATCATATTTTGATCAACATATAACCTAACACTTACCTGCAAATTGCAAAAAATATAAGAAAATTTGAATTTCGTGGGCTACTACTGCGCATTCACCTTATATCACGGATGCTATGCGCTAGAGAGCACTAGAATAAAACTAGAACTCTGAGAGCAGTGAGGGTCGTCCAAGACGAAGAGACTTTTATCCTCGAGGAGAATACTCTAATTTTTAACACCTTTTGCGAGATAATAAAAAGCAATTCGTTTTTTTTTTTGTATTCGGCTTTTCAGTTGTATTCAGTTGCATACGGTTAGACTGAAAGTCGACCCCAACATAGTTGGGAAAAGGCAAGGCAGTTGATGAGTTGAGATTCCAAATTCAAATCTCATTATTGACCAGCATAACAAGGACCCTGAATTTTATTATAACTAATAATGAAATTCGGGGTCCTTGTTATGCAGTATTAATGCCATCACGATCACTCTGTAGCGCGACGTTCGTGTTTCCGGTAATCATCACAGGTAAACTATACCTATAACAAGTTTTCAGTTACAATCCGCTATTACATAGTAAAAAGCCCACATACTTTGAGTTGTACGACATTATCGTAGGCGGTGAAGGCAGGATCATGCGTAAGTATGGGCACCGCGAACACCAGCATGTAGTCCGGCAAGATGTGCGGCAGCTGCGACACTGCACGCTCCACTGTGCATACAAAAACATACGTTAGTTAACTGTAGTTACAGGACATTATCATTTGAAGTAGCTTTCAATAGCCGACGGTAGCGTTACAACTGTTCGCTTTGACGCCTAGAATAAACGTCAATATAACGACGTTGTAGAATAGACGTCAAATGAAACGCCTGCGATGTCTATAGCTGACCAAAATTAAGTTTACTAAGATTTATCTAACTACCTATAAGAGTACAAATAGTGACGTCACTCAAATAGGTTACCTTTAGCACAGTATAAATATCTACCAGTAGAGTGCTAGGGCTGCCCGCCTATAGTACATTCGCGTTAAGAATGCAGTGAGTCATCATTGTCCGTCGGCCTAGCCCCGCCCCCTAACCAATCAAATCTTTTCAAATTACAAAGTCAAGTTCACAATGACAGTTGAAGGCATTGCTTCGAAGAGGAAGAAAGCCACTGAAATCGCCCCATAACATGACAAATGTTTAATCGATGAAATGGCTGGAAGTAACGGCATTGAAATTCTCCGTTTAACTCCGTACCACTGCAAACTGAACCCCATTGAGTTGGCGTGGGCCCAAATAAAAAAATATATTGCTGCGAACAATACAACTTTTAAGTTGTCTGACGTGAAAAAAATATTTTATGACGCAATTCGCTTAGTGGACGCTGATCGATGGAAGAAATGCTGCAACCACAAGAAGAAAACTTACGAGGATATTACTAACGAGGATACTAGTGATAGTGATTAAAATATGATATTAATGATTTAATTTTGATTTTAAACTTTTAAGTGTATTTTTATAAATTCATAAAACTTAATCTTTTAAAATATAATTTGTTTGAATTTAACAGGGACGAAACGCAAGTGACTCAAAGAGTGATGAATGTACATGTTGATGGATGGAGAGGGAGAGGAAGGCCTTAGAAAAGATGGATGGATTGTGTGAAGAATGATATGAAAGAGAAGGGAGTGAATGATAGTGTGACGGTTGACAGGGGAGAATGGAACAAGAAAACGTGTTGCGCCGACCCCAAGTAACATGGGATAAGGGCAGGAAGATGATGATGAATTTAACACCACTGTGAATACACCTTTATCTTGTAGTTGCACTGATGACTCACTGCATTCTTAACGCGAACGAACTATACAGTATTTTAATTTCATCCGGTAGGATGAAATTAATGATGATGAAAGAAACTCGAAGTAGGTGATGGTGGTAGGTATACCACCATCACCTACTTCGAGTTTCTTTCTAGTTTTGTGATTGTAAATATTAATTAATTAATATAATTAATTAATATTAATTATATTAAAAAAAAAAAAACAGCTGCCGTCGAAGGTTACCAAACACCTACCTACTCAACCAAAATGCAAGAAACAGTTGACGAGTAATTATAATAGGTTGGGGAAAAAGTTTCTTCGCATTTTTTAAGAAAATTCAAAACATTTTTTAATATAGTTTATTTACATTTAACTAAAGTATGTAGGTACCATTTTGTTCGATAACTTTTTGCCATCTTGTAGGTAGGGACATGATCCCATTGCTATAGAAATTTTGGGACTTCTGGTCAAAATACCGCGACAAGTGGTTTTAGCAGTCCTCTCGTGATGTTAACCTGACACTGCCTAAAGAATTCTGAAGAGACCGAAACAGGTGGAAATCTGAAGGTGCAAGGTCAGGACTATACGGCGGATGCATTAACACCTCCCAGCCAAACTCTCTTAATTTTTGCTGAGTGGCTAAAGATGTGTGAGGTCTAGCGTTATCATGATGAAAAACCACACCCCTTCTGTTGATTAATTCCGGCCGCTTTCTCTCAACTTCTTGCTTTAATCTCATCAGTTGTTCGCAGTAGAGTTCAGAATCGATAGTCCTGCCTGGTGGTAACAGCTCATAATGAATAATGCCCTTCCAATCCCACCACACACACAGCATCACCTTGTTGCGAGTTAACCCGGGTTTCGCCACAGTCTGTGAAGCCTGACCGGCCTTTGACCACGACCTTTTTTCGCACGTTGTTGTCATACGTGATCCACTTTTCATCACCAGTTATCAGCTTCTTCAAAAATGGTTCGGTTTCATTACGTCGTAATAAAGAATCACAAATGAGTACACGGTTCAATAGGTTTCTTTCAGTGAGCTCGTGAGGTACCCAAATGTCGAGCTTTTTTGTGTACCCAGTTTTTTTCAAATGCGCCAAAACTGTTTTGTGGTCAATTTCCAGTTCTTCAGCTACGTCGTAACTACTGATATGCCGATCTTGCTCCACTTTTTCAAAAATGGCATCCATTTTGTCCGTAATAGGGCGACCAGAGCGACGTGCATCTTTGACATCAAAATTTCAGGATTGAAAACGCTTAAACCAAATTTGTGCTACTCTCACAGACACTACACTAGGTCCATAAACATCGCAAATTTTTTTCGCGGCTTGCGTTGCATTTTTACCTGTTTTGTAGTAAAATTTTAAAATGTATCGAATTTCTTCATTAGATTCACTCATCTTGACGGTACGTAAAACAAATGAAAATCACACTTTTTCCTAATTTGAATTTGGAATTATGTTCTTTAAAATTTAAACTTTCAATGATACCAAAACCAGCCAGATACAAATAGTATAGCCAAAGAGATTTTATTACGAGTTCATACATACTATAATGCGAAAAGACTTTTTCTCCAACCTAATAATATCTTTTTTCAGCTTATTAACGTCCCCATTACCTACAGCACGGAGCAACTCGAAATTATTTCTTTTGGTCACCCATCCGATGTTGAACCGCTCTGCAAACGTTTCTTAATTAAAACTAAATTTAAATTCAGTGCATCTCTTTGTTTCTATTTCATTAAAAAAAGGGCCTATCATATTAAGATGCTCCATAGTCAAGTTTAGACGAGATTAAAAACTTTGCTTAATTTAAGTCAGGCGCTGACTGATTTGAAAGGACTAAACTAATATTTATCTTCTATCCTTTTCTTAATGAAATTGAAAGAAAAAGATGCACTGAACTTAACATTAGTTTAGTTTGTGAACAAGGGAATCGGCGCCATTATCAACCATCTCATAGCGTACTACAAAATCTTACAAGTAAATAATAACGTACTTAAATCTTACTACGTAGGTACCGACCATTTATTACTCTTGTAATAATTTGATAACGCTATTTCGTCTAACTCAATAATATATGTAAGTAGCTAAGTACATAAGTTAGTAGATAGCCTAGCCTAGGAAATTACCAACTAGGTTTTATTGACGCGAGCGTACGTAGGTCACTCGTCTGACACTTTTTTCACCCCATCAACTTATTTATTTATTAAATCTAAGTATTTTACTCGGTGGAAAAAGCGAAATACTAATAATAATAATAATAAAAGAAACAAATTACGTACGTAGTAGGTATAAGTATAAAAACTTGTTTCTAGTCTTACCTTTCGCAGTTTCCAGGTAATATAAAAAAGGTTTTCTCTGGGTGCGTTATATTAACGAATTCCAGCAACCAAAAACAACATAATATAGTCTATTATCGCTCTATACCATATTAAAGTAAGTACTTGTATTTATTTCAATGAATATTTGTCACAAGTCCCACGCTTACTGCTTACAAAACCATCTCCACCATCACACCGTCCGTTCGTCACTGGCGCCGGCGCATTCGCGACTGTTTGCCGACTTAGTGCAGACCAAACTCGAGGCGCGTAGGTATGACTCGCGTTCCGACCGTTTCTCTGACGATAAAATACTGTACATATTTATACCGTGCCTTTAGTGCCGGCGGTGATATTGCGCACGTACTCGCGACGCCACATTACGTCGGCCTGCACGTACTGACGCACGAGGCCGTACCCGGAGTATTTTATCTAACTACATATAAGAGTACAAGTAGTGACGTCACTCACATAGGTTACCTTTAGTGCCGACGGTGATGTTGCGCACGTACTCTCGGCGCCGCACTACGTCGGCCAGCATGTACTGGCGCACGAGGCTGCGTATCCGACGCTCGGGCTCGCGGCCTGCGAGTGCGTACATGCCCATGAAGTCTAGGGGCAGGCATTTGTTAGGGATGCCCTGTGGAGAAAAACAGTTTCTGAAGTAAACTTAACGCCTATCAGAACGGGGCGTAAGACTTTATTCATGCATATTTTGTCGCCTGATCCTCGCGGCTACGTAGAATCTCGTAAGTAGCGTGCTGCGGGTAGTGGTTTCTCATGATAACGTGGGCGAACAAACCGCAGTAGCGAGCGATCTATCTCTGGCAAAGCACAACAATTCGCAAGCACGCAGCATCGATGGTGGGTAGAGTCATGGCCAGCCATGAAAATACTTGCTGACAGAGTGGACTGTCCATATTCACTGCTTTCAGTTACTTGTGCCATCGTATCGTGTTGTTTACTAACACAATATTACTAACCCAATTAATTGAATATGAAAGCATTTCACTTGCATCCTGCAGTGGATGTTAATCACGCGAGGATACGGATAAGCAAGGAATCCAGCGCGAATCATAAGGAGACTTGAACTTTTTGCTGTAACATTTTGGTTCAGGTACATCCATTAATATTAACTTGTTCTATATTTTTTTATTAGATAATTATAAATTACCTTTGACAATCCCTTGTGTAGTTTTGTGGCAAACATTTCTCTGACTTGAGGTACGTCGTCCTGAAATTACAAAACATTATGAAGTTTATACAAAAAATATTTGGTAATAAAAAGCCGCATTAGATCGATCTAATGCAATGAGTGAGGACCAGTAATCGGAATAGGTAGAGCTATTTTTTGTACTTGCAATGCGTTGTCTTAATATGGACACTGCCGGAATCCCGGGATTTGAAATGGATATTATTAAATAAGTTAGAAATTACTTTGTAAAAAACTATTCACGTCTTAAAAGGCCCACGAAGCATGCGTAGTGAGGGCATACATACAAATATATTTCTATAAAGAGGTCGAAATCCCCACAATACTCACAATCATGAGATGCGACAAGTTGTAGAACTGCTCGGCAGTGAACTGGTCGCCGACACCCTTCTGCTCGCAGATCTTCAGCATGGCGGCGCCCGCCGCCAGCCGCAGGTGAGCCATCTCCGCTTTTGATAGACGGTTTTGCTATAACAATGAAATACGTATATGTACTGTGGGAAGATCGTAGGTAAAAAAAGAATGGGTGACATCAGTCGGGATTGGTCAGTTGCGAACTGCATGAGTTACTTCTTTAGCATCAAAATACTGTTTAGAGCTGACCCTCCCAGAGAAGTTGTGAATGAGTCCATCTTTTTTTTTTGTAATAATACTCATATAAAAAGAATTCGGAGAAAAAAAATTGCTTTAATAAGGACTAAAATACTTTATGAACTATAGTAGCTTCATTTATTAATTTAGAAAATTCATTTCAAAACACGCTCCGGTTACTGAAAACTTATTTAATTTAATAATTTAATCTGTCATCAAATTATTAATCAAAATAGCTAACACGAGAATTGACAACATTCTATTGAACAGTCTTTCATAAAACGGACTATAATACTCTGTATTTACTAAATAAAGACAAAATACGACTTCTATACCTGTAGCAAATCTCCCTTGTGCACTATAAACGCATTCAGCATCCTGAAAGTCTTCTGCGCAGACAGCTCATCCTTCTTGAGTCCTAGCAGCCAGCGCGCCATGCACTTGAGTCCCTCCAGCTTGCAGCGCGTTTCCTCGGGCAGCTGGTCTTCAGGGCACCACGGCTCGTCGGGCACTGGGGAGCTGGCTCCTCCCTCACGGACTAGGAGCTCTTTTACGATCTGCAAGAAAAAATAAGTTTTTAAACTTCCGCGTTGTCGAGCGTCAGCTATGCCTGTTTACAGTCTCTTTCTTAAAGGTCTATTTGACACAAACTGGTAGAATGGTTAAAGGAAGTTAAAGGAAGCGAATCAGACGGAAATTCCACTCTGGTTTCTAAGCTGGAAGAGCAAAAAATTTGTTTCTGTCAACATCAACGTTACTTCCACAGTGAAGCCCACAGGCCACAGTTGCACTGCCACCAAACAATCGATATACACAATCTGTATGCAGCATACATATTAAAAGTAAATAATCCTTTATCCTACAGTCAGATTTACCGCCCGCAGTGAGACGACAGTCAGATGTTTTCTTGCAAGAACATGAGTTGAACTATTTATTTTACTTTAGCGTCCATGAAGTATTGCATTTTTTCGTCTACGATTGCCTAAATAAGGAACTTCATAGGCGTGCTAATGTCGAAGGTAAAATAAATGTTTGGAAAGGAGTTTAGCTATTTCCATCCTGCACAGTGGTCATTTGGAATGGTAAACAGGTCTCTTTGCGGTCACATAACCGCCCAAATCGTGCATTACTAGAGGCCAAAATGGCGCTACAACTTGCGCCATTTTGAAATAGGTATCTTACCTTTCTAGAGACAATATTCTTGATGTGCACGGGGAAGTTCTCGGGCAGGTTGTGTGCTATGTGTCCGAGCGTCACGATGGCCGTGCGGTAGTGTTCGGAGTGCGGCGATAGAGTCGTCTTTAGAGTCTCCAGGATCTCTGTGAAGATCTGCGTCCTTTGTTCTGGTACGTTCATGAATAAGCATCTGGGGAACAATGAATATGAAATGAGACTGGTCCGATGGATACAGAAACTACAGTCTATGTGACAACAAAGCAGTCAGTTGTACTCGGCCAGAAGTTGGACTAAAGGAATAACCAGTTTATTTATTTAACCGTTTATGTACACACATATAAACAGACAAGAAAGGAACAGAAAAATACGTGCAACCGTTTTCACTTTTTATTTGTATCTTGTGTTTCACGAAATGGATCAAATAAATGTTCGAGCCGATTGGGGTTGAAAACACTAGGGCCATGGGGGCCAAGTGCCCTCTTAGTTTTTCGAGATATCGCCAAGCAGTTCGTTGACTCTACACATGACCAGAGGGCTTGCCTATTTTTCGGCCAAAGAACGAGCATTGCTATACAACGTGGCAATGCTGCCAGCCTTTTGGGCACTCTTCCTGTTGACAGTTGTTGTTCCTGGGCTGTTGACAGCGATGCGGACTTTTTTGATGGCCTATGATTATTTCCCCTCCTTTTTTATACTTGTACTTATTGTTATTATTATTTTAAGACTGTTAGCTTTTAAATTATTTAATTATAGTAGCAATAAAAATTTTGCTTTTGGAATAAATGTTATTCTTTCTTTCTTATGTTAAAAGAATTTAGAAGAGTTCTAGTTTAATTTGTGCCTAGCTCCGATTTTTAGTGTTCCGTACCTCAAAAGGAAAAAACAGAACCCTTATAGGATCACTTGTGTGTCTGTCTGTCTGTTCGTCTGTCACAGCCAATTTGCTCCGAATCTAATAGAATGATGAAGTTGAAATTTGGTACACATATGAATTTCTGTGACCCAAACACGGTAATGCAAATACATGAATTTTGTATATACCCCATATTTACTTTTGGGGGCAAATAAGAAAATTAAAATAAAAAGTTTTGCAAACTGTACCGTGTACCATATCAAATGAAAGGGCTTACTTGTAAGGGTCTCAAATATATTTTTTTTTTATAATTTTAAAATAAACTGTTTTAAAGTTATTTAAGAAAATATACGAAAGTTTACCTCCCCCCTTATTTCCGAAACTACTGAGCCTAAAATTTTGAAAAAAAAATAAAATAAAAAGTTTTGCAAACCGTTTTGTACCGTGTACCATATCAAATGAAAGGGATTACTGTGGGGGGTCTCAAATAGATTTTTTTTTATAATTTTAAAATAAAATGTTTAAAGTTATTTAAGTAAATAGACGAAAATTTAACATTCCCCCACCCCCTCATCTCCGAAACTACTAAACCTAAAATTTTGAAAATAAAAATACAAAAAAAAGTTCTATACCTATAGATTACAGGAAAACTAAGAAGTCTATAGTCTTAAAATAACTTGGTAAATCTCTCAATATTCTGTGTACAAACTTACATTTGCAGTTGGAATGTATGGGAAAACATGTTTTTCAACTACAGTATTTTGTTGTTGGGAACTCATCCCAACTACGGAACCCTTTATTCTGCGTGGTCCGACTCGCACTTGGCCGGTTTTTGTTACAATATTGGTTCATCTTCATAAGGTACAGCTGCTGGTGTTTGAGGAAGAGACGAGTAAGTTATATGTATCTTATCTTACCTGACAGCATTTTTGGCTTGTTTCGGTGTGCCGACCTCGGCGTACGCTTTACATAGCGTTATCAGTCGCGGGAATAGAGTCGGGCACGCGTCACCTGTAAACATATTTTATTATTATTACGTACAATACAAAAAGCTAGTTTATTTTTATGTTTACATGAACACTCTTATAAAGTGCCTGTTTAAACCACACTCGACACGATTCGTAACTGATTTTCCTCGCCGTAACATGGTACAAGAAATATTTGCGGTAATTTCATAAGAACAGAGGGCCACTTGTAACAGAAACATGATGAAACACGTGATCAAGGATCTGCCTATGTTAACAACTGCTCTTGCATACTGTCTATTTAGTCTGCGTTTTGGTTATCTTGCTGAAATAACCCACATAATAATACATCTTATTTTGTTGGATGTTTTTATTCATTTAGCATAAACTATTAATAAGTGTGTAGGTGTTTCAGGGGATAAAGCAGTCTATTTTGTCCTTTTGACGGGCACTATATATTGAAATTGATTCTAATGCTCCCGAGTGCAGCGAGGGATTCAAGCTCACCCAAGACGCAAATGCGACGCAATGTATCACTCGCATCGTTAAACGCTTTTGGCAGTAGCTCTCCAGTCAGTCGCAGGCACATAACTCGCAAGAGACTAGGCAGCTACTCTCATAATGAAAACAGCACAGGCAAGCCGAGCTACTGACATACGAGTACACAGTGCGAGCAGCTGTCTAGTGTCTAGTCAGCAGCTCGCACTGTGTAAACCAACTTTAGGTTAGGTTTGCATGACATATATAATTTGACATTATCGAGCAGGTGGTGTGAAAAGATTATTATATGACATGTTTACACTCACTGAGCGGTTTGTATTTGCCTAGGAAGGTGAGCGCGGCGAGTATGTGCGGCGCGACGGCCTCGTCATCCAGTTCTAGCAGTGACGTCAACCGGTTCAAGATGTCTTCGTGTAGGAAATGAGAGGGAAACACGAAGGAGAGCATCACGAGGAGCTTGAGACCGCGTTCGGCTGCTTTCTTCTCGTCGATTCCTGTGGAGGATAGAAGAATTAAGTAAAGTTTAAACATTATGTTGTTTAATCAATCCAAACGATTCTTTGCTAGAAGAGAATGTAGGCCCCGTTCCCTCTCACAGAGAGAAGACCGGCGTCCCAACAGTGGGGATGTTAGGCCGATTACGTAAAGTTATTTGTACACAGTGTTAAAAGATGCATAGTGTTAGAAGTTCTAGTTTGAAAATATTTTCATTATATTAATAAGTACTGTACAATCTCGCTCATCGGGCACTAATTCAGACACAAGGGTGCCGGAAAATTCGGATTAGTGGAATATGGAAAAACAATGCAAAAGTTTCGCCTTAGTACAAGCTTTATTTAGTTTCACCTGTCCTGATGTTTGTAATCGAATCTTGCAAGTTAAATTTGACCCACTTCCCAGTTTCTGATTAAAATGAAAATGCAATATTATTATGACATGGAGCTGATCTGATGATCGAGCCGGAAGGTGACCATGGGAACTCAGTAATAAAACGTTGCAACCCTATCGAGTTTGGGCTCATTTGATTTGTCTTGACAAGGACTTTGGTCCTAGACAGTGGCGTGCACTCCATACATGCAAATAAGCACTGCATACCCTGTAGTGCCATACATACATGCCCATCTAATTGTAAATGATAAATAACTATAGTTCAAAAAAAATATATATTAATCTAACTTATTCCCCATTCACACTGTGGGTTCCCACATTCGCTTCCAGTGTTTACAGCGCGATTTACGCGCCATCTATCGCAAGCGCAGTGAGTGAGTGAGCAAAAGCATTATTACGTCGTGCTTATTTTTCATACAACGCAAGATCTCGAATATCGTGTAGTACACAGCAAAATTGTGTCTGTGTGCGTGAAAACGTGTGCGCGTGTTCGACTTTTGGAAGCACTGCTTATATTGCAAACCGTCCAAATTGAGAAGCCGTAAAAGAACGGCCTAATTGTTGATTGCAAAGGGTTGACATTTTTTAGTCGGATTGGCCAAATGACCGACTAATTCATTCGTTCGTATTACTTCGGAACGTAATTGCAAAGTTTTTTCGCCATATTGTTTATGTTATTCTCGGCGCAAGTGATTGACTGTCTAAGTGATTATTTAGTAAGTTTATTGTAAAAAATGTAAAATTATACCTGTGAGTCCTGTGCTGGCAAAGTGTGTTTAAATTAATAATTAACATCTGCAGCGTTTTTGACGTTATCTTTTGAGGAAAAATTTAAATTGATTGCAGTGTGTGGGTTGGATTTAACTCAAAAAAAAGTAATGCTGCTACTCGTTACTTTCATGAAAACTTTTATGATAATTATCACTGGCTAACAGGTTGTGTATGTACTCACAAACATATTGTGCTGTTTTCCTTGGATTTTGTTTACAAACCAAGATAAAAAGAATGTTTGAACATATAACGGATTAATTTTCAGAAAGCGGCTGCTAAACACGATTCTTCGGAAAAAACATTTGGAATCCTGCTTGAAGTTCCAAACTTTTGGTAAAGGTAGAATAGAGACTAGTTTGAATTGCCAGTTTAAGTTAGATATTGAAAGGCACAACGCGAAAGTTGAGAGAAATAGAAATATTTTCAAACAGTTAATTGATGTAGTTTGTTTTCTTGGTAAACAAGAATTAGCATTCCGTGGTCATGACAAATCCAGGTTGTCTTTTAATAAAGGCAATTTTCTAGAAATTGTAGATTTGTTAGCTAAATATGATGGAAATTTGGAAACCCACTTACAAATAGAGATGGGCCGAGTACTCGGTTGATACTCGGTACTCGGCGTACTCGGCGGGTTTTTTGATACTCGTACTCGGCCGAATAACTCGGTTTGAATGCCGAGTATACTTTGTGTAAGAAAAGCAATATATTTATTTAGGTAGATATAATTAAAACAACAGTGTTAATCAAAAAGTACGAGTATATATTACTAATTTAGAAAATCTTTGACAATCTCCATTAATAAAATCAAAATTATGCTAATGAATGAGACAAAATTTAGAGAACAGTAATAAAAATAATAATCAATATTTAAAATTTAATAAAGGTAAGTTATGATGCAGGAACACAAGGCTCTCTGCGCGATCTGGTAACAGCCTATTCCTCTTTTCTTCATAGACGTTACCAGCCTCCGAAAACAATCGCTCGCTATACACGGTGCTTGCAGGTGCACATAGAAACACTCTTGCTAAACGTGCCAGCTCTGGATACCTTGTTTGGTGCCCTGTCCACCACTTGAAAGGACTCTTGTCTTTTGCCAACAAATTTTCTTTTAAATAGCAATCTAATTCTAAAGCAATGGGACTTTTAGGATCATCGCGCTCTAGTGGCTGGGTAGAAGCTAATTCTTCGAAGCAATTCCAGAAACATGCATGAGGATCTTGTGACTGTGATAATCGTTCAGATTCGTTTTCTTCACTGCTGCTAGCACTCTCCGAAATGTCACTTCTTTTTACTGATTCTAAAAATAGCGTATTCCTTATCAGTTCCTAGTTTTCTGGTTGAAAAAATCGCATCCTGAATCTGGGGTCTAGCAAAGTTGCTAAACTATAATATTTGTCTTTTTCTAACCCTTGAAAGCGGCCCTGAATCTCATCTTCAAGCTTTTGTTTCATATCTGCTATATTTGGGCAAGTTTGGGAGACTTCTGGTTTTGATAAATATTTTAATAAGGCATTGGTGTGGGGTATTACTTCCGAAATTGATGCTAATGTGGAGCTGGTAATTTTAGTAATTTCTTCGAACGGTTTGAGTAATGTAATGCACTCTCGTAGGATTTCCCCTTGACGTTCAGTTAATTGTTGTAGATTAACTGTACTTGAGTTGTCCGTGATGTAGAGAGATATTGCCCTTTTTTGCTCTAACAATCTGTTTATCATATAAAAAGTACTGTTCCATCTTGTGGTAATATCTTGCACGAGTTTGTGCTCTGGCAATTTTAGTTCTTTTTGTATCAGGGTTAGTTTTTCTTGTGCCGCTGCAGAATGGTTAAAGTGGCCTACAATTTTTCTAGCTGAGGCAATAACGTCGATTATATTTTGTTCCTTCAACGAAGCTTTTACGGCTAATTGCAGCGTATGTATATAGCATCCTTTGCCAACATATTGACTATCATTTATGGCTTTCACTACATTGGGTCCATTGTCTCTCAAAACAAGATGAATGCGAGTATCAATATCCCAGTTCACGGATAAATCTGAAAGCACTGATCGAATATTGTCCGCCGTGTGGAGTCCTCTAAAATATGACATCTGCAGCACTCTATGCTGAAGCTCAAACTCCTCGTCTAGCCAGTGAGCGGTGTAGCTTAAGAATCCGAGTAAGTTATTCATGCAGGTCCAAATATCAGTAGTTATTGATATAGCTTTAGCTTTTGCAATTTCCGCTCTTATCACGTTTTTTACTTTGGTGTAAACTTCTGGTATGACAACCTCGCTCATGTACTTTCTACTAGGAATTTGGTATTTGGGTTTTAAGGTATTCATTAATCTTTGGAACCCATTATTTTCCAACATAGATATCGGTTGGTTATCTATCGCGGGCATCTCCGCTACAGCTTTGTGAATTTCTTTAGCACGCGAATCAGTTGTGTCCCATTTTGTAGTAAATGACTCGAAAAGGGTTTGCTGTATTTTCATTGCATTCGATTGCGACGACGAAGTTGATGCTACTGGCACACGATTTTGAGATATTTCCCGCAAAGTATCATTTTCCAAATCTTTAAACTCTTCTGTGTGTTTTATTTTAACATGGCTTAACATTGCCGTCGTAGAAGCCTTTCGTCCAACACCACTACGTGAAATTAGAGAATTGCATAAAGTACATTTCACTTTTGCTTTATCTTCTACAATCTCGTCGTAAAACGCCCAAATTCGAGATATTTTACGTGAAGTCATTATGTCCACAATCACTGATCAGATACTACATAATCTACACATAGCCAATCATTAATTAACAAACTTTTTCAATTATTTATCCACTATGACGCGCAACGTTTGCAAATTATCAAGCGACTGGTAGTTGAAAGGCGCGGGCGGGGTGAGGAGTGTATCAACGTGGGCATCTCGAGCGGCGCGAACCTGTTTGTACTTGTTTACGCGCACGAAATGGGAATTTGATTGAACCGAGTTACTCGGCCGAGTACTCTGTTGAAAAAAAATTGAGCCGAGTAAAACTCTGTATTCGTTACTCGGCAAAAGTGTTACTCGGCGCATCTCTACTTACAAACAACATCGGGTGGCTCATTCACAAGGTTATCGAATAGGACCCAAAATGATTTAATTTCTAGTGTTGCGTCGGTAATTTAATCAAAATTCAGTTGCGCATCGACCGAACGATCATTTTCTAGTCTAAAACGAATTCATACATATTTACAAAACACACAGGGCCAAAACAGACTCACAGATTTGTCTATGATTGCAAATGAAAAAGAACTTTTAGTATAACGATGTACGTAGCAGTTTTTACGACGACGTTTTGCAAAACTATCCGAAAAAAAGAAAGGCGCGTCGATTTGATTTATAAACATTAAGAGGATTGTGAAGCGCCGATACGCGGCGCGATTTTTAGAGGCAATTGCCTACATTTCATACAATTATTTACATAAATATTGTTTCGGGCGATAACGTTTTTATTCCCCTAAACCTTTACGAAATGAGACAATTTTAATTTCATTACATTCAGTACACTTTAATCTAGGTCTGTACGTTTTTCGTTTTTAGTATTTCAATTTAATTTAATTTAAAAAAAATAAAAATGCTCGAGGATGTTTTTATGTCAAAAATGTAGATATTTAGATGCTAATAACTTATATTGTATACAATATTTCTTTATAATAAAAACGTTCGAACCTAGTTTTTCATTATACCAACAACATTTCCAAAAAATATGAAAATTATACTATGTTTACGGGGAGAAAAACGTTATCTCTTTTTGTATGAAAATTTACAGGTTCACAATCCTCTTAACTTGTAGAAAGTAATCGGTTAACATTAAAGTAGTAATTTATTTTGAATTTAAATTCATTTGCGCAAAGAAAACAAAATAAACATCCCAGGGCCTTTTTAAATGCCACTTTGCATATCATATAAGTGTCACTTATTTAGATATTCATAGTGGTCGCAAACAAACGTCATGCGAAGCCAAAGGCTCCTGTGGTAAAACTCAGGTAGGGTAGGTAGTCCTAGTCGTTGGGCCACCGCCAGCAACAAGCTGAAACTGGTAAGTTTTTTTTAGCTGTGCATATGTCTGAAATCTCTGTGCACGCCACTGGTCCTAGATGATATCCAGAGTAATAAAAGCTTGTATTTGAAAACAAATTTTTAAATAATACACTTGCTATAACCTCTAGTCTTATGTTTGCTCTTATTACTTGTACTAGTAGAAGCTTGAATGACAGATTAAGCGTATGAAACTGAATTACTAGCAAAAATCAATCTAAATCAATGTCGTGTTTACGCTTTTGGCGAGCACTCGCGTTATCGCCCACAAGGAAACTGACCTAGCAATACAAAAAATGTGGACTAATACTGTGCCGAATAACTGGCGATGATCGGCTACAGACTGGATTGCCCTTACATACGGCAATGCTGCAGCAGACATATTGTTACCTTGTGAGTAGTCGTTTTTTTTTTTGTCTGTGCTTGTTATCCTGTCTGTATATTCTGCTATATGTATTTGTTTGTATATGAGTCTTGTTACTCGAATTAAACTAATTTTATTTTTTATTTATTTTATTTATTATTTATAACTGGACTTGCCGGTGTATTCATTTATTTATTTGATTTTTATTTATTGCTTTATTTTATTACCGAGATTCTACTGTATTTGAATAACTAACTGAAAGTCATACAAGACAAAGCTCAAATTACATTACAACAAAAATGTATTTACTTACTTATTAAATTAACTAGAGAAACTTCATAAATGTGATGGGTGTCAATATCAAATATCGTTAAAAATGTTTTTTGTTTTTTAATCATTTACTTTGGTATCGATAACCATCATCTGTGAAGTTTCAGTGCAGTGACTCGTTCTAACAATATCTTCACTGTACACCTACTCTCGTATTACTATACTGTACTATACTACTAGTACATACCACATTCCTCCGCCATTGAGGCGTCGGTTCCCTTCACGGTGGCCTCCACGTAGCCGACGAGTATGAGCAGCGAGTCGTGGTCGATCATCACTGAGCTCACTCGTTCTAATAACATCTTCACTGTGTTGTAGTATAGATTCGTCATCACTGGCTGGCCAAGCTTCTTTAGGACGCTTGACTGAAAGGTGGCAAGACAAATTAGTTTTTATAATAATGACGACAGGTAGATTATTTAAGAAAATATTTATTAGATTGGCATATTAGCCCCTGATTTCGAGAAGGTTAATTTACGTCTGCTAAGAACATTTGCAAACCATTGAATACTGTATTGATCAAAGAACATGACTAGCCATGAGTTAAATTCGATTTACTATACTTTGACCGCTACCGCTGTACCGCACGGGGCGGGACGCCGTGAGCGTGGACAAATTAGCGGCCTGCACTGCCCCCCTTCTCGCCGTGCACATAAGTAACTAAGGCGCGGTACTACGGTAGCGGTCAAACTACAGTCAGTGATTTGAGTAGGCTTTAAGACACCGAAGATTTAAGAATAAGAATAATTTATTGCTTCAGAAATTGCATTCAAAGACGTTGAATCCTGGAACTCACACTAGGATTCCCTGTGTCGTGAGATCCAGGCTTCTTCGTTCCGTTTACATGCATTATTTATATGGATTAAAACATTAATCAGCGTTTTAAACAACCAATGCCACAAAATATTTCGCCGATGACTGTAACTACTTCTTTGCATAGGAACTATATCAATCAATACTAAGCAAATCATTAAAATCACAACCCACCTGTAGCTTAACAGGTTAGTGGGTCACTAGTCTCACTAGGTCGCCTTACAGATAATACTCAAAGGAGCTTAACGCTACGCTAAATTACATTACTAAAGCATACGCTGTAGTCTGCGCGCAAGGGCTAGTAACCGCCTGAGGTATGTGAGCGGTGAGACGGGTGTAGTAGACAATTTAAGGGTCAAACTAACTCAGTCTGCCAATCTTGTCGATCGCGCCCTCCCCCGTCTCACCGCTCACATAGTCACATACCTCATACGGTGACTAGCACTTGCACGCACACATAACATTCATACTCACAGTAGTACGAACGCAGACCTCGCAGCTGACATTCGGATTCAAAATGGTCTCCATTCCTTGCAATAACTCAGGGGCCTGTTTCATATGATGAGAGAACTTATTCAAGAACTCCTGAGACTTAACAGATTCCGGTAAAAACTTCGAACTTATATGTAGCACTTTAGCTATCATTTCCTTTTGTACGGCCGGCGTCGGCGGTTTTCGGTGGAGTTCGATCCATTCACCGACAGTACGACGAACGACCAACTGGTGTTTTTGTAATTCTATGAACGCTTTCGTCGCGTTATCATCAACGTTTGACATTAGGTAATAAAGCTTCTTCATACGAATCGGAGCTGGCAATGTGTATGGAACTAGAGAAGTATTTAGTAAACGTTCCACCAATAAACGGTCTTCTAAAGCTGTCATATAGTATCCATGAAGGATTTTATCTTTGATCCATTGGACTGCTTTCTCTGTAGCGGGAGGTACGCTCTCTTCTGTTAGAAACTTTTTATAGATCAGGGCTAACCCTGACATAGCCTCTTTTCGAATTTTGAATTTCTTGTCGAGCGTTCTTTCGCGTACGAAGTGTAGGAGATCTTCTGATTCCGCGACTGCTTGGAAGTCTCTTTGAGCTGTTGCTATGATGGCCATTACTACTTCGTAGCGTACTTGTTCATGGGCATCATGTTGCCTCAATTTTAATGTCTCTGTTATGTCTTTTCTCAAGTCTGGATGGTGTACTAGGAAATGCATGCAGTATTGAACGCATTTGATTCTGATTGGTACTGATATATCGTTGAATCTGCCGAGGAAGGCTCGCCATAGTGCTGGGTATTGCTTCGCAAGTTCTGATCCTGGTTCAGAGAACATTCTAGCAAGTAATGCGACGCCACTGAGCCGCTCTGGGAACTGTGCGGACTTAAGTTTGCATTCTAACTGCGGTAGTACGGAGAGAAGGATGGTGGGGCAGCATTGATATAACTCGTAGATAAGCTCGTAAACTTTTGAGTATATGAGAAGATTCTTCTCTTCTTTGCCGAGAATTAGCACGTGGTTGAAGAACTGTGGAAGATACAGTTTCGTTTAAAAAAATTGTAATTAAGAATAAAAAATAAAATAATGTAGTAATAATTTTAAATTGCCTCATCATCAAGATTGAAGAAAAATCTCTGACCTACAGTGCCCTCTAAAAGTTACTTGACATTTATAAGCTGCAATGCCACATTATGACTGATAAATACTCAAACACACATCTTGGTATGAAGAATGTTTGAATTTTTGTGAGAAGAATGCATGACTGTGTTAAATAAATTATGTGTTTAAAAAGTGTTATTGGTTTCGGCCCTTCTATTTAAAATAAATAAATGACACCCCACAACTGAATCACAGTTATAAAAAATAAAAAAATATAGAAGGTACCCCCACGTATTTGAATTAGTCAATAAAAATGTTATAGTGTACAGTTCAAACAATTGAAACTAGAATTTTAAATCATAATGTGGGATTCGGTACAGTATAAGTGGAACAATGTCAACTAACTTTTGTAGGGCACTGTATACATACCTACTTCGACTGTATTGAATCAATAGTATTACAAATATGGCATGATTACATATCAATACACGTAATTATCATTCCTACATTCTACTCCTTGTTTTAGTTTGTGCACTAAGTCATCTATTTTTATAAGAGTACACGTACAGTCGTACACCAACATAATTTTCACCTTAGAAAACGTCATATTACGCCGAGCGTCAGCTACTGGGACACAGGCCTCGCACTCTGTGAGAGGGAGTGGGCCGTAGTCCACCACGCGGGCACACTGCGGGTTGGTAGAGGTCACATGTCTTCGAATTTTTGGTTCTAGGACATGCCGGTTTCCTCACGATGTTTTTCTTCACCGTTTTGAGAGCAGTGGTGATGAAATAATTTACACAAAGTCTGGGTTCGAACTTACGACACACACCTCGTAAGTCGCAGCTGTTACCACTGGGCCACCGCTGCTCTATTATATATAAAATACTATGTTATATTACGCCCACCATCTTATATTTACGTGGGTGGTAGTCGTAAAGGATTGCTAAGTAAATATTTAGTTAAGTAAACTGTTAGACCCACATGCAAGTAAATAACATGATATTTACAATACCCAGCACCCTAATTACGTAACACTCTTTCACAATCCCAAGGATTTGGAAAGAAATTCCTAATCCATTGCTTCATATGTTTGAAAAATTCGCCTGCTCGACAACGTTAATAACGCATTGAATGTTGTCGCATTGTCAAAATGAAAGGCTGCAGTTGTTAGTGTGTCGCAATTACCTCACTGCAGTGTGTTATGTCGATTTCATGGTCTCATATCATAATATGAGACCATAAAATCGGACATGCTCTATCTGATCAACCGTTAGGACTCATTTTACAAAATTAAGGAGGAAGCGTCAGGGTGGCCCGCGAAATTCAAATTTTCTTATGTTTTTGTGCAATTTGCAAGTCAGTATTAAGTTGTATGTTAAATAAAGTATGATTTGCGGCCATAACAAATATGTTTTTACAGAATTATATACAATAGAATCAGTAATACAACTCCTTAAGTTAGTATAATCCTAAAATGTCAAGATTTCATGAAATAGTCATTTTTCGGGATTACCTTACCCTCTTAAAGAGTTGTATTGATCACTTTAATTATTCTAATTTTGTAAATAGATACTTGTTACGACCGCAAATTATAATTTGATCAACGTACAATATAATACCGACTTGTAAATTGCAAATAACGTAAGAAAATTTGAATTTCGCGGGCTACCCTGACGCTTCCCCCTTAAATGTAATAGTAAAACTCCCATTTGAAAAATCGACATAATTTTCGAGAAATAAATTTTCAAAATTTTGTAATTTTAAAAAGTGAACAAAATTCTTAGGTACTCGATAATTAATAACATTTAATTTGGAAACGCTACAATATTTGGAAGAACTTTTAAAAGTATACACATAATAAGCGTTTAATAAATACCCTTCGTAAATGCCAGTCGTTTTTTTTTTATAATACCCTTCGTAAATGCCAGTCGTTTTTTTTTTTTATAATACCCTTCGTAAATGCCAGTAGTTTTCTGTTTTTTTTTAATACCCTTTGTAAATGCCAGTAGATTTTTTTTATACCCTTCGTAAATGCCAGTAGCTTTTTGTTTTTGTTTTTTTAAAATTAAAATCTGACATGTTCTTTTGAGCAAATCCGATTTTATGGTCTCACAACCAGTGATCGGAAAAAGGAGCTAATTTACCTAAAGTTCATAGAACAGAGACAAAAAGTAGGTAGAGTCTTCTTTACATTTTTTTTTTTCGGGAAAATTTTCCAGGTTTCGGGATATCACCAGAGTACACTGTGCGCTGGACTCTATCTAGCTAGATCTAGCTTTAGAAAGAGTGGCAGATACGACGCTTTAAGCAAAACTTTCCTAATACTCGCTGTGCAGTTTAAACGTTTTAAACGTTCGTGTACCTATCGCTACTCCAATATAGGTACAGATACCGGCATTTAAATAGTTTAGAAAAGGGGGAACATAATGATTGCATACGATAGCATGTGATTGATACACGTGATATGCAGAACCAAAACGCGCAGTTATAAGGAGCAACATTCGCGCTTCTACATTCAATCATTTTACGTTTGCATAATTAGGTTGAGAAAAATGTAATGCGCAATATTTCGAATCTCGCCTGTCCATGAGTTGCATCTGAGCATAGCCTTTACGCCAGGCTCAAGATAAACTAAGGGGCATGCACTAAAGTAACCCGCAATATTAAAATTTTCTGACTTTTTTTTGCAATTTGCAGGTTAATTGTCTATTGATGATTGTACATTGATCTAAAAATTAGATTCGCGAACTTAACATATGTATTTGCAAAATTACAATAATGAAAATAATTATTACAACTCTCTAAGTTCAAATTAATTGCATGCCTATTTCTTTCATTTTCTATTACTATTTGAAGACATGGCATTTGAGGTCAATTCTAACTTCTTAGTTAGTCTTATTATAATTCTGTAAATTTGGTACTGTCGCGAATAATCTTTTGATCAACATACAACCTGATAGGTACTGGCCAGCAAATTGCAAAAAACGCAAGAAAGTTTGAATTTCGCGGGCTACCACAGCGGATCCACCTTAAAAATAAAAACCAGTCAAGTGCGTGTCGGACTACGCACAATGAAGGGTTCCGTAGTTGGGATGAATCTCAAGAACAAACTTAACATTGTAGTTGAAAAAATGATTTATTTACAAATTATAAAAAGAAATATATTTGAGATCCTCACAGTAAGTCCTTTTATTTGATATGTCACACGGTACAGTTTGCAATTATTTTATTTTAATTTTCTTTTTACCCCCCAAAATTGACGTTCTTATTCAAAATTCATTTATTTACGTTACACATCCGTGTTTGGGTCACAGAAATACATACGTGTACCAAATTTCAACTTAATCGGTCCATTAGATTCGGAGCAAATTGGCTGTGACAGACAGACAGACACACGAGTGATCCTATAAGGGTTCCGTTTTTTCCTTTTGAGGTACGGAACCCTGAAAAACCGGCCAGGTGCGTGTCGGACTACGCACAATGAAGGGTTCCGTAGTTGGGATGAATCCCAAGAATATTGTAACTTAACATTGTAGTTGAAAAACATGTTCTCCCATACATTCCAACTGCAAATGTAAGTTTGTATGCAAAATATTGAGAGATTTACCATATTGTTTTAAGACCATAGACTTCTTATAGGTTTTCCTGTAATCTATAGGTATTGAACTATTTTTTGTATTTTTTTTCAAAATTTTAGGCTCAGTACTTTCAAAGATAAGGGGAATGGACAATTTTCGTCCATTTTCTTAAATAAGTTTAAAATTTATTTTGAAATTATAAAAAAAAAATATATTTGAGGTCCTCACAGTAAGTCCTTTCATTTGATATGTCACACGGTACAGTTTGCATAACTTTTTTTTGTTATTCTTTTTTGCCCCCTAAAATTGACCTTCATATTCAGAATTCATTTATTTACGTTACACATCCGTGTTTGGGTCACAGAAATACATACGTGTACCAAATTTCAACTTAATCCGTCCATTAGATTCGGAGCAAATTGACTGTGATTGACGGACAGACAGACAGACACACGAGTGATCTTATAAGGGTTCTGTTTTGTTTCCTTTTGAGGTACGGTCCCTTAAAAATGAAAATGTTGTGACGCGAGCGGTGTCTTACGTCTAGCCAAGTTCGGCAACGAACGACATGAGGCGAGTGTGAGTGAGAGAACATGCGCGAAAGTTCGTAGTGCCTATGTTCAGACTCGCCAAGATATTTCACACGCAGTCAGAGTCAAGTTCATCAGGATCATGTTCAGGAACTCATTAGACTCCATGTCCGACTCCGTGATGAGAGGGCACAGGACATCCAGCATGAACGACTTCACCTTTACTACATAAACTACATGAATCAGTTTTAAGAAGGGGTATGGGTATGGGTACCCAGTAACTAACTGGGTTGTGAAGGCCTGATAGGCAATCGGTCCATGTAACTGTACTGGTATTCAGCTGCATCCGGTTAGACAGGAAGCCGACTCCAACTTAGTTGGCCAACAGCTAGGAGTTGATGATGACTTACCGCCTGTATATAAGGTTCAAGCGTCTCACTGGTCTTGATAATCAGCTCCTTGGCGAGCGAGTACGCGTACTTGTGGTCGCGTTTGTTGGGCTCCACTAAATTCATGAGGATCACGTTCAGAAGCTCGTTAGAGACCACGTCCGACTCCGTGATGAGCGGGCACAGGACATCCAGCATGAAGGATTTGACCTTTGTTGAGTGTTCCGTGCTGGGGAGAGAAGTGGTGGTTAGAAAGTTGGATTAAGTGGAACTTGAGTGATAACCATGACCAATGTTTTGTAAAAATATAATGTAAAAGAGCGTCCATGGAATGTGCCCCTACACTGGCCATCAACAAAATTGAGCCACCTTATCATTTGTGTCTACAAAGTTGTTATCTTAAATGCAATGCCGTAACTTAAAACTGGTGTTTATTTTTTATAACTAGGGGTAGTAATAAACATTTAAGAGTCAGGGGTGCTGACAAGTGTTTAAGTGGATACTTTTTTAAATTTATTTTTTCAATAAACTAACGTATCAATTTTTATGCAGTTTGTGTTGGCGTTTAGTTGGCATTCGAACTTTACGCCAACACGTCTCTTTTTCGCATTATTGTTGTTGTGATAAATAGATTTGTTATTTTAGTGACCATTTTCATAAGATTTTACACACAAACATGGACACGGCAAAAGCAGAAGCTGCGCAAGTTCTAGCCTTAATACACGAAATCCTAAGTCGGAGAAACGTAGCAAGAAGATTAAACCTGAGTCGATCAGCTGTACAAAGTGTTTATCATCGTTATCTAGAGACATGGGAGTATAGGTGGAGACCTGGTTCTGTTCGAGGGCGTGTAACAAATTCACGAGATGACCGCTTCATTGTCTTGTCTTTGCCGAATAGGCATCTTTCTGCTGTTTATCTACAGCGTCGTCTCCGAGAAAGTTGTAGATTGTCTATTAGTGACAGTACGGGGAGAAGAAGGCTTAGAAAGGAAAACTTGAAACCATATAAGCCAGCCACAGGCCCCAAACTCATCGTAGTTAATAGGCAAGCCAGGCTGCAATTCGCTAGACAGCATCATCATTACTACCGTAATTATATTAAAAAAAACACCAGTTTTAAGTTACAGTATTGCACATTTGAGATAACAACTTTGTAAACGCAAATGACAAGGTGGCTCGATTTTTTTGACGACCAGTGTATCTTCATCGTTCTTATTGACTGACTCCGACAATTCAACAGTGCCTATAAATGGTTTAATTAACATAAATCCTTTGAATTTTGAGAGTTCTTGGTGGGTTGTTGATTCTTCATAATTTTAGCTCTAAATGCCTTATTCAGGATAATTTAATCTAAATACCACTTATGCCTTTGATATAGTTACCCATATAGTTAGTAAATTAGGCGACAGTTCTCGGCACACTAAATAATTTAGTAAAATAATAACAGCCGCTCAAGTCGAGGTCGTGATGACCATCCGTTACATTTCGAAACCTCTCCATGCCTCAGAAACTAGTTTAAGCCATTGTTCTCGGCTGTTATTCGCAGATCTTTGACAGTCGTTACGGGCAGTCAGATGCCCAAATGTTTATACTACCAGGAGTATCATTTTACCCAGTAACTGGGATGTGGAGATCAGATAGGCAGTCGCTCCATGTACAATACTGCAAGACTGCAAGCTGACCCCAACAGAGTCGGGAAAAGGCTAAGTAGATTGAAAAAACTATAAGTAGAGACTATAACTTATTTGGTTAACATCAAGTCTTTTACTTTCTTGAATGTACTTGTAGTAAAAAAGATTTACATATTAATTACAGTCTATGTAAGTACAACGTACTTGAAGAAGAATATTTAAGACTGGTTTAGAATAAAAGTATCGTTTAAACAATACTATGTTGCACAAAATCTTACTCGATTAAGACCTCATTATTTATAACCGACTTCAAAAAAGAAAGAGGAGTTCACAATTCGTCTGAATCTTTTTATATATATATTTATATGTATGTTCCCCGATAATTCGAAGACGATTGGCCTGATTTGGAAAATTCTTTTTTTGTTTGAAAAGGTATACTTTCTAGTTGGTCCCATTGTCATCAGGTCAGGATCTGATGATGGGATCCTGGAGAAATCAACGGAACTCTTCAAATATTATAGGCACCTATAGCGATTTAGGTATTTTTTATAGTAACTCGTGCATTTGATGATGAAGACTCTTCTATTCTATTAGGTACTTTAATAATGGTTGCTAAGAAATTTATGCTCGTCACAATGCTTATGGTGATGTGTGTTTCGTAACTTTAATTTCTTTCCATACTAGTAAATAATAATAATAATAATAATAATATTCCACAACTATCACACAACGCCGTCTAGCCTCAAGCTAAGCAGAGCTTGTGTTATGAGTACTAGACAATGTGGAGTATAATGACAATACTACATGCGGAGTTCTCCTGGTACTTACCAAGAGAGCTCCTCAACAATTAACGTCCCAGCATCGGGAAAAGCAATATTTTGTAAAAGGTGACGAGTAGTTGACATTAGGATAATGTAACTTAGATAAATTACAAAAACCGACCTACTAAAAAGAGAAAAATAAAAAACTGTTTCCAAAAAAAAAACCATTGATTTAAAACAAAACACTACAAAGTGAAATATAACTTTAATTTCGGAAGTCGGTGACACCTACTTCCGAAATTAATTAAAGTAATTTTTCGCTTTGTAGTGTTTTTTTGGAAGTCGGTTGTTGTAAACGGAGCTCGAGATCACGAGCAGGCCGAAGAAAATTAAAAATGTATTAGGACTGAAAAAACCCATCGTATCGGAAGATCAATAGAAATAAAAATCATTTATTCACTATAATATACATAACATAATAGCAAATAAATGATTTTTATTTCTATTGATCTTTTATTTTCATTTACTAATTAATTTTACCATAAACCGGCCACAGCCAATTACATTAGTTAAGACACAAACACATAACTAAGTACAATAACGAAAAAGGAGAAGAAGCAAGCTCATGAATGAAAAAAAACAAAAAAAATATTTTACATTTATGAGCTTGCTTGCATTACCTCGTTTCTACCTCTTTTTTTATGAGTGGCCAGTTACTAAAGCGTGGCCAATTACTACAGCAATTACCTTACTCGACAGTCACACGGTTAACTCACACTACTCCAGACATACTGACAAGATCTTCTTCCAATCATCCCCGAACATATCACAATCAACTGGCTACAACCATTACGTATAAAAGCAGTGGTCTACATTTTTGCATTTCTACTCAGTATTAAATCCTCAACTTCAAATCCGCCATTTTCACATGAAAACCTTATTATGTTGAAACGGAATGTTCTTAGAATATTCGCAATAGTGAACAAGCTCTGGGATAAAGGACTTGTTCCGAGAACGGGGATCGATTCAACTTACTCTAGCGTATGGGGTGGGTTTTTGAACTAGCATTAATATGGCTTCTATAGCTATCGATACCGTATGCCATACGGCGTATGGTATCGAAGATTGAATTAAATCCATACACAAGTTATAACTTAAATAAAGCATAACCTCTTAAGTGGTAACTGTACTCATAATTATGAACAGCTTTCACTATAGGACTTAGAGCCGGTTTTTTGATCCATAGTTAACTCAACCAATGGTTAAACATAGTAAGTAAAGGTTGAATTTTGGCTAAATGTGAAAGGCTACACATGAATGAAATAACATGAATGTATAACTCATTAATGTTAAAAAAATAGTAACAAATGGCTTTTGGCAAACACATTTAGCCAAAACTCAACCATTAGTTATAGTAGGCGGCACGAGTCGTGAGCACAAATTCAACTTTTAAACCTTACAAATCGTTTTTCCTATTACGGCGATTCGTACACGGGTAGGGGCAATGAGGTTAATATAAGATCAAGCTTATTTATGTACAGGTAGAACACAGAATACAAGAGCCTGTTGACGATGGCAACAACATTTCTTTTGGAGTTTGTGCTCACGACTCGTGCCGGCAACTATACTGTGTTTAACCATTGGTTAACTACTGATCAAAAAACCGGCCCTAAATCTGAAAGTACGAAAAAAAAATTTGCTGTTCCCTACATTTTGGAGAGTTATGCGAACATAAATGTAGGGAACAGCTGATTTTTTTTCGCGATCTCAGGTTTGGTACCATAGTTTGAGTTGTTCATAATGATGAGTACAATGACCCCTTAATAGGTTGTGCGTTATTTAAATTACAACTTGTAGATTTCAAGCTTTTTAAAATCGTAATTAGGATATTAGAAAAAACATGCATGTCGCATATCGTAATTTATTCACACTTTCCCTACATAATGAAAATAAACTGCATTTCATTGGTAACAATTGCAAATGCTGTCGTTCCTGGATTTTTGACAGTCGCACAGAATGTCCTGTAGAACAAGCTAGCTGGACAAAATATCGAAACATCAAGTGTTATTTTTTTTTAAATGAACCCTACTCCTTTAAAGATAAGACTCCGGTTTACCCTAAAACGTATTACCGATACATCCCCACTCTCTGGTTAGGTGCTCAGGAAGCAGGCAAACAATAGGTTGCGATAAACCCTTTTTTTGCCACCCGCCAGTCTGCCATAGAACTTGTTGTGTACCGGTACTATCGCGCGTGCTAAATAAAAATTTGTGTTGTTTGGACATTCTTCTAGTTTTGTACTTTACAGGTATGAATTTTATTTTTATTTTATAATAACAACATTGAAGTAAACTATTCTTAAATTTTGAGATAGTTTTTCCATATGTTTATGCATTTCAATAATAGTAAAGTTGTATTGCTAAGTCCAGTCGAGTTGTTATTCATTTTTTATTAAGTCGTTACGATATTCTTCTTTCGATAACGAATAGTAGTTTAATGCGAAAACATGCGACTTAAGAGTTTTTTTTTTTCAGTGCTTTTGTTCCAAAGCAATGCAGCGAAGGGAACTCTTTGAAATATGGAAACAAGCGCCTCAGAAAGATCGTGTTTCTGTGATTACGGACCACATATTAAGACACTATAATGTGAACAGTGTAACAACAGTTCAAAAAAAAACCGTCAATAATTTTTCAAAAAAGATATGTGAACAGTTTAGATATAGATGGACTTTAAGAGGAAGACGTGTTGATCAGTTTGAAAAAAAATATTCAGAGTGGATGGACCAGGCAATTGAGATACCGGAAAACGTGAAGGATTTTCTTCAACCAACTTCATCTGCAAAAGGGTTTGGCCGACCAACTAAAGATTTTGGAGAAAGCTCTAGCAAAACTAAAAAGCGAAAAGTAGAAAGTTTAATTGAATCATTTACCCCAGAAGAACTCACTTTTGCAGCAGAGACAAGTGTTCGTGCTTCCGGAAAAAGAGATGCAGCCAAATTAATTCATGATGCTTTAGCATCGCCAAAGAGACCAAAAAAGTACAAGACAGCTCTTCTAACGGTTTCAGCTCCAACTATTCAGCGTTCATATTCCACGCAAGAAGCATTAGCGTTTTTTGCTAGCAACAAATTGACAGTGAGTCAGTATAAGAATATTCGCGCTGGTGCACTTGAGAGAGGTCATGATATATACCCAAGCTATAAAAAAATTTACAAAGAGAAGATTGCATGCTGTCCTACTCTGAACGAAATAATCGTAACAGAAGAGTCAGTAGAATGTAATTTGCAGTCACTAATTGACCATACTGTTGACAGACTTTGCAAAACTTTGCAAAATGTTTTTGAAAGATTGGAGAATAAACTCATTTTGTATTGCAAATGGGGCTGTGATGGCTCCAGTGGTCATAGTTTATATAAACAAAAAATGACTGCAACAACCGGCACAGACGAATACCTAATATCTATAGCATTGGTACCAGTGAGACTTTGCGTAAATAACGATAGGAAAACACTTGTATGGCAGAATCCACGACCATCATCGACACAATATTGTCGTCCAGTCAAATTATTATTTAAAAAAGAAACTGCACAGTTACTGCAGCAAGAATATCAAAACATGCAACTTCAGATAAAAAATCTAAGGCCCACGAAGATTGAGTTTGATAACAGAAATTTGGAAGTACTGTGCGATTTATCACTGACCATGGTTGACACAAAAGTTTGTAATGCCATAACAGAGACTAAAAGCTCACAAAAATGTTATATATGTGGAGCCACATCAAAGGAAATGAACACCGAGAAGGTGTTGGAGAAAATACCCAATGAAGATTGTTATAAATTTGGTATTTCCAGTCTACATGCTTATATACGCTGCATGGAATGTCTCCTGAACATTTCATATAGACTTCAACTGCAAATGTGGCAAATCAGAGGAGAAGAAAATAAAAGGGTGATGAAAGCAAAGAAGAAAGAAATACATGATAAATTTCTTCGTGAAACCGGGTTGCACATTGACGAACCAAAGCAAACTGCCGGAAATACGAATGATGGTAATACTGCGCGCAGATTTTTTGCAGATCCAAGCCTTACAAGCAGGCTTACTGGATTAAACCAAGACCTTATCAAGAAACTTGGGATAATATTACGAACAATATCTTCGGGATATGAAATTGATACGGAACAATTTGGAATATTTTGTTCTGAGACGAAAGAGCTCTATTTAAGAGAATATGCTTGGTACCCAATGCCAGGAACTCTACATAAGATTTTAATTCATGGTTCCGAAATAATAAAATCATTTTTAATACCTATTGGCCAAATGTCTGAAGAAGCACAGGAGGCACGCAATAAAGAATTAAGAAAGTGCGAGAACAGCATACGCGCAAAATATCCAGAGTAGCAACAAATATGGACATGTTTAAGTATTTATTGATGTCCTCTGATCCTTTAATAGCTTCCTATAGAAGTACACCACCCAGGAAATCTAAATCATTTCCTAAGGAAGTTTTGAATTTATTGCGAAAACCAAATATGTAAAGATTTTTATTACTATACTTATAGGTATTTAAAGATTTTTATTATATTTATAAAATTGTATTTAGGAACTATTGTTTAGATGATTTAGAAGCTACTGTACACGGCGCGGAGCCATTATGTGACTTTAATTTCAATAAACAGTTAAACAAAATTTATTTTTGTTTTATTTTCTGAAAATTTTAGATTTATTCGATAAACATACAAAACTGATCTCCCGTAATGTTATAGGTAATCGATCACGATGTAATATTACCTATATTAGTGAAATATCAATTGAACAATTACTTAGTATTTTTGTCCAGCTAGCTTGTTCTACAGGGCAGTCTGTGAGTCGGTACGGGTCGTCAGAAGTCCGAAAGTCTGACAACCAGTCCTACCAAGGGGTATCGTATTACCTAGTAACTGGGTTGTGGAGGTCAGATAGGCAGACGCTTCATGTGAAATGCTGATATTCTGCTGCATCTTGTTAGACTGGAAGCCTACTCTCGACAACATAGTTGGGAAAAAGGCTAGGCAGATGATGAAATCTTTAGAAAGTTGGTCATAATGTCTCAAAATCCATTTACCTCTTTAAAATAAATAAACAAAAATAATGTACCTATATGTTTGCTTTCGCAGTTTGAAGATAAAGAATTCTCGGAACTAAGTCCGAATAAAACTAGCCAGCCTCGGATATAATCGAGTTCACATTACATTGGTCCTTCGAATCGCGTTGAACGTGTCGCACTTTCACTAGGACCAATAAATTGATTTACATTCCCAACAACCTGCATCTCGATAAGGAACATACATCGCAAATATGCAACGTACTGGTATGCTGCCGTCGTAAGAAAAAAGGGCACAACTAACATTTAAAAAAAAAATGAGTTACATACATATTTAGAATCGGAAAAAAAAGGCTAATCTGCTCAATTTTTTGTAGATTTTTTTTTTTTAATGTGAGTTGTGCCCTTTTTTCTTACGACGGCAGTATTCCAATATGAACAAGACCACAGAGTTCTATATTTAAATAATAAACAGTAATGTCTTTTTTTAATAGGCGACACATAAATGAATGCCTAAATAAAAGCGCGCTGTTGGATTTTCAACGCATATCTCACCTCCGAAAGTTGGAAATCCAAGAGCGCGCTTTCGTCACCTTGTGTTAGTGGAAACGGGCGCAACATGACTTCCTTTTTAAGAATGTTCTACAAAAAAATAAAACTTAGTACTTACTTGACAATCTTGAACATAAGCGAGAAGAGTGCACAGAAGATCTCCTGGCAGTCTTCCAACTCAAAGCACATGTTGAAGGACTTGACATAGGCTAGGTTCTCCAGCAGATAGAAGTACCGCTTGAACGCTGGGTCCTTCGGGTCGCGGAGACCTTGCAGCTGATTGATCAGGAACAGGAATATTGTCTTGACCTGTAAAGGAGGGAAAAGGGTTATTCATGTCCAAAATCTCGGTCGCTAACATACATGCATCCTCGTCGACATCATCTCACCCAAAAGATGTCCACACTCCACGGCTAGACAATAACCTTTCGAGAATCGCTACAGCAACCGCTCTTGTGCCTCCCGCATTCAGCCGATTTCCGCGACCATCAGGTCGTATGTCTACCTTGTGGGGCGTCAATCTCATCTCAAACATTCACCGTCTTCATGCACCGTTTTTACATAAGTTTTAGCTCCCTTGTATTTATCCCTTTTGAGAGATTATAAGCAAACAATCACAACTTGGCGAGGCATATGTCCAGCAATAGATTGCTGAATGTATATGACATGGATAAGTTAGTATCAACTTTAATATCAACTTATGTGACGACGGGCGGATCAATCCGAGTGTGAGTTGATAACATTAACTACATCCTGCGAACAGCATTCCATGTATCCGCGTTGCAAATGCAAACCAAGTAGTAGCCGCTTATGGAGGGAACACAACAAACTATAGATGGATTTTAGATGACGCTTATGCTCGGTTCCTATAAACAAAACCGGCCAAGTGCGTGTCGGATCACGCACAATGAAGGGTTCCGTAGTTCGGACGAATTTGTCCCAAGAACTAATTTAACATTGTAGTTGAAAAACGTGTTCTCCCATACATTCCAACCGTAAATGTAAGTTTGTACGCACAATATTGAGAGAATTACCATGTTATTTTAAGACAATAGATTTCTTATAAGTTTCCTGTAATTTATTTTCTGTATTTTTTTCAAAGTTTTAGGCTCAGCCGTTTCGGATATAAGGGGGGGGAGGTCAAATTTCGTCTATTATCTTAAATAAGTTTAAAACAATTTATTTTAAAATTATAAATATATATATATATATATATATATATATATATATATATATATATATATATATATGTGTGTGTGTGAGACCCTTACAGTAAGCCCTTTCATTTGATATGTCACACGGTACAGTTCGCAAAACTTTTTTTTTCTTATTTGCCCCCAAAATTGACCTCCATATTCAAAATTCATTTATTTACGTTACACGTCCGTATTTGTGTCACAGAAATTCATACGTGTACCAAATTTCAACGTATTCGGTCCAATACATTCGGAGCAACTAAGCTGTGACAGACGGACAGACGGAAAGACAGACAGACAAACACACGAGTGATCCTATAAGGGTTCCGTTTTTTCCTACTCCAATGGTAGCATTTTTATTGCCAAACTGGGCATATAAATAGATTTGCAAGCTAATTTTACCTGTGATAGCTACTTCCACGCTACATTATTGATAAAGATACAAGACTTAATTTTAACCAATAACGATCAGTAAATTATAGGAATCGACCATAAGCCAGCTATGTTTTGTCATAGACTACCATGTTATAGGGACTAGCATATTGCTGACAACTTAGAGCATATCCAGACACCGGTTTCCTAAAAATCATCTTCTAAAGCAATAACACTTTCCCCGACCTGGGGATCAAACCCAAAACCTTGTGCTCAGCAAAGCAACCACTCCAGACCATAGAGGCATTCTGGATAAATGTGGGTGTAATACACAATATATAGGCCTGAACCAGGTGGCCCGATGACCTTGTGAAGGCCGCAGAAATCCGCTGGATGTGGGAAGCACAGAACCGGTCGAAATGACGGTTTAGGGGAAGTCTATGTCCAGCAGTGAACGTCTTTCGGCTGAAATGATGATGATGATGAATACACAATACACCTCCGCCTTCCCCTTCGGGAATAGAGGCGTGATGTTATGTAAGTTTATCATCCAACTACCAAAGCCGACTTCAAAGCAGCAAGATTACTGTAATATATCGCGGCAGTGAATTCAGCACATATTCTATACATATCATCTTTCAACTGACATAGTCCGTATTGACAAATTAGACACTTGAGTGGTTGCACAAAATCGATTTAATCATAACTGCGCGCACAAAGGTAGTGGCATGCATTCCGCGAATGCTTTCAATGTTTTGAAGAATCACTCACTAACTTTGACGAACCTAAACAGATCGCTTCGAAATTAACATAAGAGCTTGGGGTCTACAGGGCAAGAAAGTTATTGAGTTTTTGCAATAGGAATTTCTTCGTAGCAGCCCCTAATCTTTATTTGTGCCCAGTGCATGGAAATGGCCTCGCTCCTTATTACGTAGGAATTACTTACTCTTACATATTTACTCTTTCCAAAAATCGTTTCAAGGCAAGAGCAATAGAGTTACTAAATTCATAATATATATATTCTGCTTCTTCTTACTAGTCTTTTACGATGCACACTAATTGTCTGTTTTCTTTTAACTTTTTTTTTGTGAATTCGTGGACAATGTTGTGGGTTACATGTGTAGTAACATAAATATGGAATGATTGTGTATAAATGTATTTCTAAGTATTGTACTAATTTAAGAATCTCTAGTTAAGCTTGGCATGTAACTGTTTTTGTCCCTAACAAATAAAATAAAAAAAAATAAAATTACTAGTACCTGGCCTGAATTTACTAAATGAAGTATGGTTACAGTTCATATTATGCGCTTAGAAACTAACAGTAAAAACATGTTAAGTAAACAAATTAGTTAAAAGTTTAAGCACTATTTTGCGATATCCAATTAAAACTGGAAAGTTTTTTCCTATAATGGGTTGCCTGCTCTGGGCGTGGGAGTGGGCCGTAAACACCACGCATGCCCCAGTGCGGGTTGGTAGATAATGTCACGTGTCATGATCTAATTCGATTTTTTGGTTCTAGGACATGCCGGTTTCCTCACGATGTTTTCCTTCACCTTTTTGAGAGCAGTGGTGATGAAATAATTTACACAAAGTAAAGCGCCTGCCTGGGTTCGAACCTACGACCTTGTAGGTCGTAAGTCGCGGTCGTTACCACAGGGCCTTTCCTATAGTCGTGTTAAAAAGTTTCCCGAGTTTACCGTCCATATTCATGAACATGAATAAATATCAAAGTATTCTAAGCGGACGGCATGTCTTATGTTCTTTTCCGATGATTAATGTGTTCGTATATTTCATTTTAATAATTAATAGCTTTTAAGTACTTGAATAACGTGAGCCAACCTCATGTTCATTTACAATGTATTGATTTTAGCTTCACTGTCATTTTAATATTACCATAATAATTAATAATTGATAGAGCTGTTACAGTTCTATTAAAATGAAATTATTGGTTGAAAAGCTTGTTAGTACGAGTAAGTATCGCTATAGGTTTTGGCTGTTAAATGATTCACTTTTTGATATTGTAATTTTATTATGCTACATCAGAGTGACTCTTCATAATGAAAAAGACATATCTGACATTTTTTTCCAAATAGAGTTAATTACATATTCGGAATCAGCAAAAGTGACGCTTCTACCAGTATTTTTATATTGGCGTAAACTTAACGAAATCTTGTATTTTAAACAGGACAAAATATTTTTTTCTCCATTTGAATATTTTGATTATTAGTTTGTTTGTTTGGTTGAATCTCAGAAACTTCTGGTTCGAATTTTTATACGAGATTGTTATTTTGTTTGTTTGACCGCGCCAATCTCTGGAACTATCAGTCGAATTTGATTTTTTTTTTCATTTGATATCCCAATTTTTGTGGAAGGCTTTGTTCCTTTTAAAAAGTTCTAAAAAAAGTCCGCGACAGCATATGTCTATCTTTTAAGATTGGCTCACTATATCTTTCTTAATGGTAATCAAATTTACTCTTTTGCAAAAAAAAAAGGGCACCTAAGGAAATTTACGTTCTAAAGTCGATTTGAGTTAATTAAATGAAATTTAATTGTTTGACGTAGTCTGCATACTTAAAATCGTGTAAATCAATACGCGTGAAGTGAATTCTTTAAAACCGATGTACACGGCCAAAGAATAAGAAGTGGTCGGCAATAAAGACAAGAAGATTTACTTTTTTAAATTAAGTTACAAATGTAAAAACCTAATAACGAGTGTGACCTCCTCTTGCCAAAATCACAGCTTGAATCCTTCTGGGCATGCTTTCCACGATGTTTTAATAACGTTTTGAGGAATAACCTTTACAGTACAACCTTTTCAGGTTGCACTGATCTTACCCGTCTCTTTAGATCATCCCAGACATGCTCAGTTGGATTGAGGTCAGGACTTCGAGCTGGCCAATCTAAACGACGAATCCCAACTTCTTGCATGTACGCTTCCACGTCGCCAGAACGGTGCGGGCGAGCATTGTCGTCCATAAAAATGGAATCTTGCCCAAGTGCAGTCAATGCGGGTTGTGCATATGGAATTAGAACTTCCATTATGTACCGGTGTGCATTTAATGTTCCATTTTCTATGAAAACTAACTCCGTACACTCCGTCGAATTAATTGCTGCCCAAAACATAACGGAGCCTCCGCCATAAGGAGTGATTTCTTCGAAACAAACTTCCGCACAGCGTTCCCGTGGTCTTCGCAGCATTCGCCGGCATCGGTCCTGTCCACACAAAGAGATTCTAGCTTCATCAAAAAACAATACTTTATTTCAATCCTCCAGAGTCCATGAAGCACAGTTTCGAGTAAACTGAAGTCGAGCAACACGGTGCTCACGGAGTAATTTAGTGCCCCGAGCCGGGCGGTAACTCCTGATATTGGCAACCAAAAGCCTCCACCTGACCGTCCACAAGCTAATTTCTACTCCTCTTACTTCTTCAAGGCTCTTCTTCAGGTCCGCACTTGACGCCTTACGATTCTGCAACGCCTGACTCACCAAAAAGCGGTCATCTCTTGGTTCTGTGCATCGTTTTCTTCCCAAACCGGGTCTTCCTTCGACCGAACCGGCCTCTTGATACCTTGCCAAGTCCTCTCGACAGTTGAACGACTCACATTTAGCCGCTGAGACACGTAAGTTTGCAAACAACCTTCTTCAAGTAGGCTATAATTTTATCGCTTTATCACTCATATCAAAAAGTGGCATTTGCGTAGTCGGGCCAAAGTTCTGTCACATAGGTAAAATTTCGAATTTAGAATGCAAGCCGAGGAAAATATTATGGGCATTCGAAATTTGAATATTTAAAGAAAATAAAAACAAAGGGTTTCTGGAATTTAGTTCATTTTGACGCGCAAAGAAGACAGAGTCGCAGTAATTGCATTGCATCGTTGCGGTCACGCGCCAACTGAGATTTTCAAACTGCTGAAAAATTTTAAAATTCCATTGAGATTTATTTATCGTACTATCAAACGATTCAGGCAAGATTCAAGATTAGAAAATAAACAAAGCAGCGGTCGACCTCGTACTGTTCGGACTCCAGCGGTCATCAAAGCAGTGAAGGCGCGAATCCAACGAAATCCTGTCCGCAAGCAAAAAATGTTGACTCTGCAGATGGGACTAAGCAGAACTACTGTTAAAAGGGTGTTCAATGAAGACCTAGGACTGCGTGCTTATAGAAAAAAAACAGCACATCTTCTTAACGCACGGCTGAAGAAAATCAGACTCGAAAGAAGCCGGGTTTTGTTAAGGCGGTACGCGGGAAAAAAATACCGCGAAATACTTTTTTCAGACGAAAAAAATTTTAATGTTGAGGAGAGTTTTAACAAACAAAATGATAAAGTGCATACACACTAGTGTGAAGAAGCGAGCAGATATATGACACGTGTTCAGCGTGGTCATCACCCTTCGGCATTCATGGTTTGGCTTGGGGTGTCTTATTTGGGTCCAACGGAGGTGATTTTTTTGTGAAAAAGGAGTGTAATCCCTTGTATATCAAAACACAGTCCTAACAAACATTGTGGAACCTCTTTCACAATGTTCGAAAACAAGCACTGGGTATTCCAGCAGGATTCTGCGCCGGCTCATAAGGCGAAAAGTACCCAAAACTGGCTAACGACCCGTGGAATCGATTTTATCAGGCATGAGGATTGGCCCTGATCCAGTCCAGACTTGAATCCCTTGAATTACAAAATATGGCAGCACTTAGAGGAGAAAGTCTGCGCTATACCCCATCGCAACTTGGGAGTCACTTAAAGCATCCCTGATTAAAGCAGTCGCCGATATTGACAGAAACGTCGTGCATGCTTCAATTGATGACTGGCCTTGCAGATTGAAGGCTTGTATCGAAGCAAGAGGAGGACATTTCGAATAATTTTAATGTGGTGTAAATCTGTATTTTATACCCTTTCATTTGATGTATAAATGGTTGTAGTGCGTAACTCATTGTGTCAGTTATTTAACTTTCCATATGTGACAAAACTTATGACCAGCAGGGCTAACATGACACACGCGACAATTACTCACTCTCGCGTGATTAATTTTTTGACAGCGCAACACTTTTCTCGTTTTCTGACAGCACTGCTATACAAAATACTCGACTCGTTCTGTCAAATTTGATGTTTTCTCGATAAACCCTAACATGGCACCAAAGTTATCTCGAATTTTGACATATCAACACGAGATGGTCTGCGATTCTCCTGTCATTTAGTCGTTCTCGATTTTGACGACGAGATGAGTAGACAAAATTAAGATGCAAAAAAAAAACCTCCAAATTACCATGGCAGTTTCATAATTGTACTTATTTTAATTATAATTTTATTTTACAATATATTAAAAATGAAAATACTTAGTTCTAATCTACTATTTATATTGGAACGGCGGAGGCGGAGGGGAGCACTATTACGTAGATGAGTATCACTTTCAGTAATACCCAGTGACTTTGCCAATTATGGTGATTAACGAAATCTAGGGATTATGGCAATATCTAATAAAATTGCCAGTTCATTTCCTAAGGGTAGTGATTAGCAACGTTTAGTGTTTTATGGTTATAATAGCGAAATCAACTCCAGCTGCATATTTATCTGAAAACCAGTCCTTTTGGTAAGTGTGCTGGATTAAGGAAAAATTGCAATACTCTTTGCTTTTTCTTTTTATTTGGATTGTTACTATAACAATCTTCGCTTTGTGAAAATGTGATCATTGGCTCCTTTGTCAATTGTGGTTATGATCTAGTGAGTATATTCATCATCTGCCTCCTTTTCCCAACTATATTGGGGTCGGCTTCCAGTCTAACCGGATGCAGCTGAATACCAGTATTTTACATGGAGCGACTGCCTATCTGACCTCCACAACCCAGTTACTGGGTAATACGATACCCCTTGGTAAGACTGGTCGTCAGACTTACGCGCTTCTGACGACCCGTAACGACTATCAAAGATCCACGAATAACAGTCGGGACGAACGGCTTAACGTGCTTCCGAGGCACGAAGGGATCTTGGTATATCTAGTGAGTATATTATGTGCCACTAATTTTCATTTCCGTCATTTTCTATTTTAATTTCGGCATGCCAAAGAAAAACATTTAATGTTATTCAAAATGTCAGTTACACAAAGAACTAAACATAAATTAAAAGAGGTGGACGTAAAATAAAGTACATACTAATTCCATGTGTAAAATAGAATGAATGAGATGGAACCTCAAGCCGATGTTGCTATGATAAAAATTATTTGTTTTTAATAACTTGCTACATCGGTTTCTCGTCACGAGATAAAGAAGTGTCAAAGTGCTTTTTTCAAGTTTACTCGAGCTTAACGGTCATGTTAGGCATTTATAATAACGTCAGAACCGTAGACAAATTTCGACAAATCGAGAAAAAGAGCGATCTCGCGCTTGTCATGTTAGCCCTGCAGACTACGTAATGTAAAAAGAAAGACTAAATTGTTTAATTTGCAGAAAATATCCAAATAGTTTTAAAATTTTAGTAGTAAGTAAAAAAATCGTTTCAGCAATTCCATTTTCAATAATCCACAATAATCATTATTTTTCTTTTGTTAATTTGAAAATTTGGAACGTAAAAAATCATGCCAGGATGCTTCAAATAACATGCCAAATGCCAATACTTCGTCAAATTAATAAAACCGCTTTCTTGTTCTTCTTCATTGAACTAGAGAAAAAAATCTAAAGTGCCCGTTTTTTTGCAAAAGAATATACGAGTTTGTTTTAACGCGCTAGGAACTATCAGTCGAATTTGATTTTTTTTTTTTCATTTGATAGCCCAATTTTTGAGGTAGGCTATAGGTTATTTAATATCAGATATGACCCTTAGGAGCCGAGCAAAAAAGAAAAAAGTCAGAACCCCAAGTGAAAACGAAGTAATCGCGCGGGCGGGCTACGCTACTGCGATGCGACGGGGTGGGTTGGGGGAACAAGAAATTTCACGCGGACGAAGTCGCGGGCAGAAGCTAGTTTTTATATAAAACCGTGTAAACTGTCTTCTACAAGGTTGTTATAGTCCATCCAAAGGTCGTCTGTAAAAGATTGTCTTTAGCGATAGAACCGATTGTAACACTCGTTGAAAGTCTCCAATTGTAATTTTGTTGGTGAGCTTAGCATATTTAGATATCAAAAACTTGAAAACCCTTTTTTCTAGATCCTCACCTGTTCCTGATCTTTATAAGGCGCCTCCGGGGCATAAACCCGGAGCACATCAGCGATACAGCACGCGATGAGCAGCTGAACATCTCTGGAGGGATGTGTGAGGAAGAACTCATCGGCCAAGTGGATCGCCAGCGGTATGTACTGCTGGTACATGCCCTCATCTTGCCCGAGACCTTGTAATGTGTGCGCCAGGACCTGCGGATGAAAAGTAAAGATAAGAATAGTATAATCGTAGTGTTTGGTAACATCAAATTTGAATAAGACAAACTCTGAAAAATGATTTGTTTTTTATCGTATTTCGCCCTCTTATTGGCGTTGGCACTCCGGTGGTATCGTTACAATAGTTATTACTTGTGACTGACTGTTGTCAAGGCTTCATAATATAAGTTTGTTTTCACGATTATTTTCACATGCTTTGCTAATTAGATACGCAAGTCACTGGCCCTAGCAAATAAGTGTACCAAGGACTAGAGTGCAAAGTTGAGCTGAATGCTAACCCACTAATGGATTGTCGTGCAGTCTTAAAGTTGAAGACGCAATCAAAGGAAACGTTACGACTGAAACATCAGTCTTGGTTGCATTAGCCCTAAACCTAACTTTACACAAATACTGCACATAACCAGGAATGACTAGAATCGCTACCAAACATACCCAACCTAAACAAAACCCAAAAAAATCCTTAGCCTAAACTAAATCCACCCACCACACAGACCTCAACCTACTTACCTAAAAAAAACCCTAAATAAAATCTAGTAATTCAGATTCAGATAGGCCCCTGTGCAGTAAATGGCAAGAGGTGTAATGGCTGATATTTGCGTTATGCTCGTGAACGGGTGCTGCTTATGGTGACTGGTCGTCTTGCTGACCTTGGTTTTGTTATTGTTATTAGTAATTACCTCTTTATTTATTTTACTTCGATGGTCCTAGTTTATCATTTGTGACTTCGAGTTACTTCTACATATATAGCTATATGTAAGTGGGCACGGCCTTTATGCCTGGACGCTTTTATTTAGGTATAAAGTCCTGCTTACGTTTTTAGTTTTGTATTTTTATTTCTGCTTGAGTATAGTTTTCGATTTTTTTTTCTTTTTGGTATATTGGCGTGTGCTAGCTGACTTATAGCAATGAATTTAATTTAATTTCATGTTTTGTTGTATAATACCTAAATTATTTTGCGCAGTGCTGTATGCAATTAAATTTTTTAACTGAACAGACAGCTGTGCTGCTGGGGAGTATGTTGCGCCACTTCTTCTGCCTAGCTAAAGCACTACGAAGTGGTGAAGGGCGGGCGTTTTGGGGACTGTCTTATGTAATTTTGAAAATGCTGATTCTCAGCCCAGTTTGAATAAATGACTTTTGATTTTAATTTTGGAGTTAAGGCGAAAGCTCCACGTAGCCCGCTAAATTCAAAGGACATTGAAAAAAATGGCCTATGAACCAACACGCATGAAACATTTACTATAATTACTAGTTCTTTTAATAATATACATTACAAATATTTCAATAGAACGGACACTTTTTAATTTCGAAAACATTTTAAAAAGTATTCACTTCCGTCATAATCCTCGGTGTTATTATATTTTGGTTCAATTTGAGGTTTTTAATAGGCAAAGGTATTATAGATCATACAGCCAAGGCTTTGTAACAGCACTCTTAATAAGAGTTTGACACAGACATACGTCAGTATTCTCAAACAGATTACAAACAGTCCGCTATGATGTCGCGGAGCCATTATACGGCTTATCAAAAAACTCGATTGAAAGCCCTGTTTGAAACGAGCAATAATATCGACACTGACAGTTGATGAATTGACAGATGACAACATTTGACATTTGGTAGTAATGTCAATGTAAGTACGTATTCAGTAATAAATGCTAAGTTATCATAATCATAATCATAATCATAATCATTCATTTATTGCATTTCATGTTGTTTACAGGTTGTTACATTATGATAGTTCCAAACAATGAACCCTGCTAGGGCACAGCAATGTATAGGCGATAGGTTTTAATTAATTTAACATGCTATCATTATTCATATAATTTGTTAATATAGATTAATTTAAAAATTATTAATTATTATTATACATTATGTCATTCTTATAAACTAAATACAATAAATAAATTATCATTTTCACATTATAATCTTATACTTACAAATGACATATTTGCAATGAGCCTAAATGTCATTATTATTTCAGTTAATTTAATGTCAATAGATTAGTTTTACATTATAATATGTCACATTTTCAGATAAAATAAAATAGAAAGTAATCACTAAAAAATACAGGAATGAAGTAGTAGCGGACTGGTGTTTTATGGAGTACCTAGTTATGTATGTGTAATGTGTTCAAGTCGATATTAATTTATTTATTTCTCGGTTAAAAATTCTTTTAGGCTATAATATGATTTTAAGTTTAAGTGGTTTTGTAGGTCATTTTTAAATTTGTTGTCATACTCTGTATCCTTAATTGAATTCGGGAGTTTATTATAGATTTTAACGCACATGGCCAGAGGCCCAGAATGAAACATAGCTAGTTTTGAGGTTGGTACCGCTAATTCGTTTAGATATCGGTTTCTAAGACTGCGTTGCTGTGGGCGTTGCTGTTTTGCTAGCGGAAAAAGCGATGGGTATTTTCTCACAAATTTACTAGCTTCTAGGATATAAATACCTGATAGCGTAAGTATTTTATGTTCTATAAAGTATTGTTTGCAACTTTCCGTATTTTCTATATTTACTAGGATTCGAACGCATTTTTTTTGTAAAATGAATAGTCGCTCTATATCTACACTATTTCCCCACATTATAATTCCATAGTTTAGCCACGAATATGCGTATGCGTAGTAGGCTGAAAGAGCTGTTTTGAAGTCAGTTGCTTTTTTTAGTTCTCTTAAGGCGTATATAAAGCTAGCCAATTTATTTGATAGGGTTTGTATATGAGCTTTCCAGTTTATATTTGTATCGACAGTCAGGCCTAGCAGTGTAAAATCGTTTACACATTGTAATTTTATATTATTATATGAGAAGTCGATATCTACCTTTTCTTTCTGATACGGTCCATATTGCATCAACTTCGTCTTCGAGAAATTTATTTCTAAATTATGGTCTTTCAACCATGCCACTATGTTAGTAAGAATGTCATTTAAGATTTCGTTAAGGGTCCCGTTATTATCATAAGGAAAAATGATTGAAATGTCGTCAGCAAATAGGACACTGTATGAATTTATTTCTGTAGGGAGGTTATTTATATATATTAGGAACAATAGGCACCCCAAAACACTACCCTGAGGAATTGACATGGTTACTTTTGCTCTATCAGATTTAACACGCGTTATCAGGCCAGTCTGTGCATCTTTATAATCTACTTCTACATATTGTTCCCGATTTTCTAAGTAAGAGCAAAACCATTTGTAGGCTGTGCCTCTGACACCTATTTCATACAATTTATTTAGAAGGATCTTATAAGACACTCTATCGTAGGCTTTGCTCATGTCTAGCAAAATCCCTATTGCATGTTTTTTATTATTTATAATTTTTAGTGCTTCTTGTATATATTTGAATATTGCCAGTTTAGTAGATTTATTTTTCCTAAAACCATTTTGACTATCGTTGAAGATTTTGTACTTTTCACAAAATGAGTAAAGTCGTTTTGACATTGCGGTCTCAAAAATTTTCGCGAATGTAGGTAATGCGGCTATAGGCCGAAAGTTATTTGTGTCGGTCTGATCTCCCTTTTTATGGATCGGTTTTATTACTGCCACTTTAAGCAGGTCGGGAACACAGCCTTCGTCAAGGGACTGATTTATAAGTAGAGTCAGTGGCATTACTAATTCCTCAGCGCATAATTTTATTAGTGTTGGCGGTAGCTCGTCGTGTCCATAGCTTCGTTTATTTTTTAGTTTTTTAATTATAAATTTTATTTCGTTTGGGTCCACTGGGCTAATGTAAATAGAGTTTTCGCTTTGTGAGGGCCCCGGGCGGCCAGTTGCAGCACTATCCCCGATTGTACTGTCCGATTTGCCAACTGATATGAAATAGTCATTGAAAGCGTTTGCTATCAATTTCGCATTATCTATAAGATTATTATTCACGCGCAATTGCATATTACCTGTTGTTTTTTTGTTTTGTCTATTTGTGCGCTCTTTAATTATTTGCCACATTGTTTTGGTTTTATTTTCAGATTTGTTTATTTTTTTTATATAATTTAGTCTTTTGGAGTAGGTTACCGTTTTCTTGAGTATTTTTTCGTATTGTTTGTAATGTTTATGTAGTATATCATTATTGGTTGTAGTTATTAGTGCTTTTAGTAACCGTTTATGTTTACATGCCACTTTTAAACCAGTAGTTAGCCACGTTTTAGGGGGCGTACTTTTAATTCTTATGTTTTTCTTCGGGATGCACTGGTCTAACATTTTTTGTAAATGGTTATGGAAGGATATGTAATTTGTGTTAGTGTTTTGATCTGTATCAATTATATTACTCCAATCTACTTTCCGTAGTTCAGCTTTGAACGCTTCCATATTTTGTTTGTTGTAAAGTCTCTTTTGAGTTGTCATTTGAGTCATATTTTTTATTATAGGGTCGTTGGTAGGTATTGAAATCTTTATTCCTTTATGGTCTGAGAGTCCCAGGTTTAAAACTTTTAAGTCAAATTCATGAATGTGGTTGTTTGTGAATATTAGATCGATACATGTTGAGCTCGTAGCTGTTACTCGCGTAGGTTCCGTCACTAGCTGTCGGAGGTTGTAGTTAGTCATAAAGTTCAGGAGAGCAAAAGAATTTCTATTTTTTTCTAAAATGTTTATGTTAAAATCTCCTCCGATGATTATATCTCTTTGTTTATTCTTTATGTTAAGTTTATGTAAGAGTTTTTCCAGGGAAGTATAAAATATTTCAGTTTCCCTGTTCTTCTGCGGCCAATAAATAACTATAAGTAAAAGATTAAGTTTAGGTATCTCCACTCCACAGGTTTCAAAAATGCATTCAACTGACATGTCTGCTATGTCATGTCGGAACTTAAATTCAATATTTTCTTTTAAAAATACACAAACACCACCTCCCGTGTGGGTCGCGCGACAGTATTTAGCGGCTAAGTTATATCCCTGTAATTGTAATAGGTCTTTTTTTATTATTGTAATCCAAGTTTCTGTAAGACAAAGTGCTTCTATTTTGTATTCATTTGTAATTGATTCTAAAATGTATCGTTTATTTTTTAAGCTTTGTATGTTTTGATAAATAATATTTAATTTATGTGGGTGTTGGTGTAAAGTGTTGGGATTGGAGTTTTTAGTGGCGAAAAAATTTTGCATTGGCTCGTGTTGGTGGGTGAAAATCCGCCGTTTCCTGATACGAAATAGGATTATTTAAATTCCTTATTGATAGTACAAAATCTTCCAAATTTGATATTATAATTTTTTTGCCAACATGATTTATTGCTCCGGAACGCTGATTATACATATCGCAATCGTACGAAAGGTTTAGGTTGGAGTCCAATATGTGTGCGTACTCGTACGTTTGCGCATCCATAAAAAGAAGATTGTTGAACGTTTCCAAACGGCTATTGTACAAAGTGGTGCTATAGTTTAACTGGTGTTTAGCATAAGAATAATTAAATTTAAATTTATAAGTAGGCAGACAAATAACAATGTTGGTATGGGTTAACATTAATAGTTTTTCTCTTATATACATAACTAAATCTACATAGTTTTGAGTTGTACGGAAATCCTCTTCGCCGATGTAGATTATGCAGTAGTCCTCAATCGTAAAGTTTTGAAGTTTTGTTTCAATTGTTTCTAAGACTTGTTTTATTCCACATTTAGGTTTGCGATAGTGGCAAATTTCGTATTCTCGAAGGCTAGTTTCTTCTGTAAGAGCGTATAATTCATTCGAAGTTTCGCTACTTAGTATACTTATTTTGGGTTTGTTATTCGGAGACTTGCGCGGCGGTTTTTTGTTGGTAATTTGTATGGCAGCATGTTTCGGTACATCTGAGTCCTGGTTCTTTGGTGAACACATAATTTGAATAGCCTCGTTGTTGACCGTAGTTTGAGTGTTAGATTCCGGTACAGAGGGTGATTTCTGCATTGTGAGCGGAGAAGCTTTGAAAGAGTCAGTGAGCCTTCGTTTGGCAGTACATTTATTTGCGGAGGAATGAACTTTACGTAATGTCGATAAAGGGCTTCTACAGATCTGTTTAAGTATTTCAATCTCTTGTGTCAATTGAAAGATTTGTTTCTTCAAGTCAGAATTTTCAAGTATCACATTTTCTAATTCATGTTGAGTGCTTTCTAAGTTAACATTTAATCTATTTATTTCACTTTTCATTTCCTCTCTACACAGCGCTATAATATTGGAAGATACATCTAGACTTTTGCCCAACAACTCCTCCGAACAAGAAGAATTTATAGACACGCTCATGTCTATTTGATCCAATGATTCGCATTTTTGCATTGGTCGTCTTTGGGTTATGTTGTTGTGCTCCGCCATATTTTTGCTGTTTATCTTATATAAGTTTGGTCAATTTTTTGTTCCGGTTTACTTAATTTAATTTACTTTTCTACCACAAGGAAGATTATTTTGTGTACTGGTATCCCCAATCACTATCTAGCGCCCCTGGTGGGCAGTAGCGTTATTATTTTAGTTCACTATTTCGCCACGTGAACCGTTTTGTTCGATGTTATGGCGCTAGTGGTCGTTTCAACTGCGCTTAGGTTGGTAGAACTGACATGTTATCTTCCTGTCACTTTAGTATGTCCATTCGCCACTTGGGCGGTTACATATGTCGTTTTGGCGCTAGTTATATGTTTTTAAATAAAATAAACGAACTCATAAAAGTTAAAGTCTTACTTGAGGTTGATATAGTGGTTTTGTTCACTGTTTATAGTTTTCTATTTCTTCTTTTGATGCACTGAGAGCGTAGTTATGGATAAGAATTTGCAAAAAGTCACTTTTCCACTGTTTATTACTGGGTTTTGGTGTTCACTGTTGTTTTTTCAGTAACTGTCCTGGAACTCGATAGTTTCACATGAAAACGTTGTCACTGGTTTATTATGTTATTAAGACTTTAATGTTATTATTTTTTCGAGTATAATCGCATATTAAAGATTTTAATTCTTTTTTAACTAAGGAGCCTATGTTTACATTTGCCAGGGTTGCCAGCAATTTTTCCGATTTATTGCTACATACCGAATGTTTTTATTGACGTAATTATAACCTCAAAATCCGAAAGTGATTTGATTTTTTCCGAATTCTCAAAAGTGTCCGTTGTTTTAATTTAGGTTCAATCGAATATATACATTATCTAAAACCCAAAAAGTAAATACATCTCCCAGTTGGATCTTAGGCGAGCTATGTATGGACGACGAGCAATGTCCTTTTCTTATGTTTTTTTGCAATTTGCAAGTCAGTATTAGGTTGTATGTTAATTAAAGTATGATTCGCGAAAGTAACATATATATATTTACAATTTTTAACCATTAGAATCAGAAATACAACTCCTTAAGTTAGTAATCCTAAATGTCAAGATTTCATGAAATCGTCATTCATGAACTTCGAGACTTGTATTGGTGATGTTAATGATTATAATTATATAAATACAGATTTGTAACGGTTGCCAATCATATTCATATCAACATACAACCTGATACTGACTTGCAAATTGCAAAAAAACGTAAGAAAATTTGAATTTCACGAGCTACCTGGAGCTTTCGCCTTAACTCTATTTACTGCAGCATTCTGTTCCATCACATCGACCCAATCCAGGAGACAATAGAACAATTTGTTCGGAGATTACATCTAGATTCCAGTCAACTCTAATGTGACCTTACAATGTCCGAATGTGGGTGAGCCATAGATAACGAAAACTATAAAATATTTTATTTGTTATCGTAAAAATTACTTTGATTCTTTAGAACACTAACTAATCTAAAAACATAGCTTATTAAATAACAACAGAGATGAACAGAAACTATATTAGAGTTATCAAATAACTAAACCTCGCGGTTTGACTCCTCTAATACGCCACTTAAAAATATGTCATTTAAAACTGAATTTATTCCGTCTCTTTCTTGTTTTGGCTGAAAGTGAAAGACAGCTAGATTCAGCCATCAGCACCCATCTTTATTATCCAGGCAATTGATTGTTGCCTAGAGCTGGAGAAACGTCTGTCCTGTAATAGAGTCACTACGCTATACTACGAGTATACGTAGTATTACCAGTCACTATGCCGCTGAACGGATTTGTGACCGCAAAGTCAGCTCGCGCGCACCACTGACGTTTTCATTATCCGCGCCCTGTGTCACAGAACAAATAATAGTACTAACGTAGCTGTGTAGACTATATTGGGGTCAGCTCCCAGACTAACTAGTAGTAGCGGTTTAATGGAAGTGGTGTGTACCGTAAATAATTACCTACTTTTTGTATTGTTTTTCTAGCCAGTTTATATTTGACATAGATTCTGACAGTTTGTGCGCTCTTTAACACAACAGAAAAGGGCTTTAGTTACGCTGTTCAAAATTAGACCCATCTCCGGAATAATCGCAGTCGGAGTAGCTAAACTGCTTAACCGTATGGGTGCGTGTACACAAGAATGCATATAACATACGCAACTTCTGGCACCTGCGTACAGTACCCGGTCGTAAATAAGGCTGAAAATCTACTTGGCCATGAGTTGCCTTGGCTTACCTGGAAATTTTTAAATAGATTCCGGACTCAGGTAGGCCGAACCAAAGAAAACCTGCTCAGGTGGAGATTCACAGATGACTCCGCCCTGGAGTGTAAATGTGATGCTGTCCTACAAACAATGGGGCACTTATTGCTGATCTTTTAAGGCATATTCATAATTTCCTAAATAAAAATTATTTAATGACAGGACTATTCATCGACCTGTCACAAACCTTCGACTTTGTGGCACATGATATCTTGTTGAGAAAATTGGAAAAAAGTGGAATAAGAGTTTTAGCACTGCAGTGGATCGCGTCTTATTTAAGCAACCGCAAACAATACGCTGTTATTAATAAAGTAAATGAAAATTTATTAACCTCGTATTCATCATGTTAAGAATTGCGGCGTCCCCCAAGGGAGTGTATTATGACACTTATTGTTTCTATTATACATAAACGACTTACCGCTATTAACTATTCATAAATGTGTATTATTTGCAGATGATATTTTGATTATTGTGACATCTGACAAAAAGTATTACACTAAATCTGACCATGAGATGGACATTAACAAATAATTATTATTTTGCATGCAATTGATACATATATCCTGTATAGCTAAACATGTGGACTTAAGATTAATACCTGACTGCAACAACTTTATACCATGTCTAAAACAAAAAAAAAAAACAAAAAAAACTAGGTATGCCAGGTATGTAGTGGTAGTGGTAGGCTTCTACTTTGTTCACCTATTAAACCCAATTTTTTTCAAGACAGTAAAAAACGTCATCCAGTATATAAATTGCCATGGCTAAGAAGAAGAATCAAGACCCATCGAATTTTTGAAAGGTCCTGCCTGCTTTAGAGACATACCTACATACCAACACTTATTTTGTCTGTTTTCTATTAATTCCTTGTATGCACTGCTGTTGGTGTACCAAAAAAAATACTCAAAATAAAGAGAGCATCGTAATCGTCACGCACCAGCAGCTGGTAGAGTCAATTTACGCCCCTGGGTACTGTACAAAACAGGCACGGGTCCAATGCCATCGCATCTATATACTCAAGTTACTTACACCGTGTACAGTACGCCGTACGTCACTGATAAAATAACCAGTATAAGCTGGCCTCTTATCCTATAGAAACTCCGTGCTACGCTAGGTTAGCTCTAGGTCAAAGTGGTACCGACTGCGGCCGACTGTACCAGCGCCTTTATGGATCGATCGACCCAGATGGTAATTCACCACGGGCCTCTTCATTACGTACGATATGATATCAAAGGAACGTATTTGATCGATTGATTAGAGTTGCAAGGTACACAAACCGCTCTCCCAAGCAGACTCACATAATATGCAGACAGAAAGAATCGACGTTACTTTATACATAAATAAAACATTGATACCACTGCACATACAGTTACGAATATTTTGTATCTATCTCGAATTCTCGACGGAACTAATTTATCTGGCGCTATAATTAGATGTTTACTGAAATTACATGCAACACATATCACACATAATTATTTCGTGGTAATTTATTAGTACCGAAAAAGCAGGAAAACATTACTACGAAATAATTATATGAGTACCTATGTATTATGGCATTCTGTAGTTTCTGCCTACCACCATGGAGCTTATATATGTATGTGTATGTATATATTAATTTATGTAAAGCAGGAAAACCTCAAATCATTCTGAGTGATATCAAACATGACGTGACACATAAGCTTACGACGAACTAGTGTATCCCAAAGATGCTTGGTATTATCTTATCTATCATACTACACGGAACACCCATACCTTAACGATGACGTCATCAATTCGTGATAGAAAAGGCGAGCCCATTGCCCCAAAACACGGCACCGGGCACAAAGAATAAATAGCCTTGGGTTTAGCTCAATATAAAGCCGATAGATAGGCCGAGAAGCAAAACTCCGCCAGATTGGCCTGACCGGATAAGTACTACACATGCAAGGAACGGTGAGATTATTTACTTCTAACGTCTAGGAGTTGAGTATTCTGCCGCCATAAGGAAAAAGAACGTATCTACAGAAAAATTGAAATTGAGAAAAAAAATAATTTGTCCTGTCTATACTTTATGATACAAAGGCAGATGCTTCTTTTAATAGTAAGAATTATTAAGTTTTCGTTAAGTTTTCGTTAAGTTTACGCCAATTTAAAAATACTAGTACGAGTAGATGCGTCTTATTTTTTGTTGTTTCTGAATATGTATTAAATAACTCTATTTAGAAAAAAATGTCACATACGTCTTTATTCCTTATGACGGTAGTATCCACACTTACTGTGCGCGAAGCAAACACACATAACATCACGCCTGTAGTCCCCGAAGAGTTAGGCAGAGGTGTACCTATAGTAAGTACACTCTCAATTCGCCAGTTATGTTTAAATCCCATGCACGGAATAGAAAAATCAAGTGGAAGGGCCCACGCAGCTATCCGTAGCTATAGCTAGTGTGTCATAATTATGCGGGAAAAAATGTCAACAACCTTCGTCATTTGTAATGTCTTAATTTTGTATGAACAACAAATAAGCTTTTCGTCAAAATTGAATTTGTTGTTCATACAAAATTAAAACTTATTACAACTGACGAAGGTTGTATTATTTTATATATTTTTCCGCATAATTGTAACACGCGCCGGATACCTGCGTGGGCACTTTCACTTGTTTTTTAACCGACTTCCAAAAGGAGGAGGTTCTCAATTCGTCTGCATGTTTTTTTTTTTGTATGTTTATTACGCGATTACTCAAAGACGGATGAACCGATTTAGAAAATTATTTTTTTGTTTGATAGGGTATACTTCCGAGGTGGTCCCATATAAATTTTATTAACTTTGCTTGGGAAGTTTTTGAGTTAGCTTCAATAATGCGTATATTTCCCACTTATTTTATGTGGATGATATGATGGTGTTTTGATAACTTCCTATCACTGTTATTTACATGGCTATATCTACAATTATTGTGCTCAATTATGTATTCGAATTAGTGTGGGGTAGGTTCCACAACTAAAAAGTGAAAAATAAAAACTTTTTAGCAAAAAATAAAACCGACTTCCAAAACAAAACACTACAAAGTGAAAAATAACTTTAATTTCGGAAGTCGGTGGCAAAAAACGAAAATACCAAACCCAAGACACCGACTACCGAAATTAAAGTTATTTTTCACTTTGTAGTGTTTTGTTTTGGAAGTCGGTTTTATTTTTTGTTAAAAAGTTTTTTTTCTATTCTGTGGTCCCATGTAATAGAGGGCGAGTCTATTGCCTCAACCGGGCACAAATCCAGACTCCGAACTGCTACTGAGAAATCCCTGACGGAAAAGCTCAATAACACATTGCCCGACCGGGGAATAGAACCCAGGATCTCATGCTCAATAGTAGCGCTTGTGGCCACTAGACCAACGAGCCAGTCGAAGGAAACATAGCTAAATAATCAACATGGGAAAGTAAGAGAAAAGGCAAAACTGAAGGTAACACGATGAATGGCACCCTTATCATCAAATACACCTCAGCAATATCAGCTGTACAAATCAAGATAATGAGCAAACCAATGAAGCGAAGTTGCGTAAATTAATAAGCGAAACTGGTTACATTGGTCCTCGTATAGGAAAGGCTAACAACCGATCACAATTGATTCACAATTATGACCTTTAATTCAAGGTGAATAGGAACCTCATTTTCATACTTTAGCACTTCCAATCTTCTTTCATAATCTTACGGAGCCTATGTAATAACTTTAAGAAGGCGGGGCAGTAGTGGGTAAAACTAGCAATTTATTAGTAAATCTTAGATGTATGAAACAAGGCAAAAGGTTACAATTAAAATGCAATAAGGGAGACAAAATTCAATTAAACAGAAGTTTTAATGTATGCTGTAACTTGATGCCAATACGTATAGTGCCAAGGTTTGGTAAAATGGCAGCTATGCCAGTGGAGTTTTTCGGCGAATTCTGAAAAGCCGGAATTTGTGCCTGCATTTGTGCGGTTCTGAAAAAGCCAGTAATTTGACGTTGTTTATTTTGTGCCTATGTAGGTACCATAGTATTTTTCTAAAAGCCAGGATCACGTCAGTAGATAATCATATTATGAAGAGAGATAGATCAACGGCATATCCTCGAGTAGACAAGACGATTTTATGGCTTGAAATCCGACACAGCCTGGAACTAATCCCAAAAATGTAATACTTTACAGTTTATACCAACATTCCTTTTATATCATAACGAGGCATTTCTATATCCCAGCGGGATCATAAAAACCCGGGACAGATGACTTATGAGTTATAATGAAGTCCCAGGGCGTTCCCGAGTAAACGATAAAAACTACGTAATAACGCAGTCAAACAGCGGCAAGCAAAATCTTACGAGCTTTCAAAACGTCACAAGTTAGTGTCGCTCTGCAGTGCTATTCTGTAAGTATCTCACCGCGGAAAGTTAGGTGAAGTGAGCTGTCAATAGTGTCAATCCCTAGCATCACGACGAACTGTTCACTTCACCTAGATAAGTTTTCACGGTGACGGAATAGACTGGCTGATGTACAATAAATTCTTTATTTCTCTAGCAGTAAAATAAAAACAAGTGAACGTTACAGAGCGGATATTGCTAATAGTACTGCACACGTTTTATAAAATAGTCGTCGCAGTATGTTCTTATTTGCACACTTGATGCTCCCAGTCTTTTCTCCTCGAGTCTCGGGGGGTACCTATTAAAAGTTGTAAGTAAGGAATTATCCTTTCTGTAGCGGTCTTTTGGACCGTGATAAAATTTGTGAGAAAACATAAATACAACTGGCGAAATGTGGATGTACCGACGCCAGCACATCAAGCTACTACAATCTGTCAAATTTCTTTAATAGATTTTCAACTTTATCGCCAAAGTATTATGTTCAAGGTTGGGAAAATTTGACAGTTTCGGGTAGCTTGACCTGCTGGCGCCTGTACTAGGTACACCTCTGCCTAGCCCTTCGGGGAATACAGTCCTGATGTTATGATAAATTTTGTATCTGTCAATTACTCCTACAGTTGTAATAAACAAAGACGTTACATAACAACGGTAGCTGAACAGTTCCTTTCATAGTCGTAAAATGGGTAAACAATAAATACCACAGCATTATAACTTTCAGAAGGACTACACCGACCAACGCGTTTTTGACTAACAATAAGTATAAGAGCGTTTGCGCACTGCATCCGATTCGAATCCGAGGAACGACGCGCGACGGCCCGATCTGAACTTCCGAAGTGCCCGTAGTACCATTTGTATAAAGGTTGCATTAGATCCAAATTCCATTAGTCCGAATTTAGAACAATTCCAATTGGGATGGAACTCGGATCTCGAATACGGATTCAGATCGGATGTAGTGCGGAAAGGCTCTTACGGGATAAACAGACAGATCTCAGACAGGTGTCGAAGTCAGCACTCGATGCAGAATGAAGCGCGTGCATCAAGTAATAGACACATTATCGTGCGCACTTTGAGAGGGTTTCTGAAACTCAACAAGTATATTGATTGGAATGGCTAGCAATATATATATATATATATATATATATATATATATATATATATATAGAAAATTGTGACAAAGACACAATGATAAGGAAATAATAGGTTGTGGAAAAAGTTTCTTCGCATTTTTTAAGAAAATTCAAAACATTTTTTAATATAGTTTATTTACATTTAACTAAAGTATGTAGGTACCATTTTGTTCGATAACTTTTTGCCGTCTTGTAGGTAGGGACATGATCCCATTGCTATAGAAATTTTGGGACTTCTGGTCAAAATACCGCGACAAGTGGTTTTGGCAGTCCTCTCGTGATGTTAACCTGACACTGCCTAAAGAATTCTGAAGAGACCGAAACAGGTGGAAATCTGAAGGTGCAAGGTCAGGACTATACGGCGGTAGCATTAACACCTCCCAGCCAAACTCTCTTAATTTTTGCTGAGTGGCTAAAGATGTGTGAGGTCTAGCGTTATCATGATGAAAAACCACACCCCTTCTGTTGATTAATTCCGGCCGCTTTCTCTCAACTTCTTGCTTTAATCTCATCAGTTGTTCGCAGTAGAGTTCAGAATCGATGGTCCTGCCTGGTGGTAACAGCTCATAATGAATAATGCCCTTCCAATCCCACCACACACACAGCATCACCTTGTTGCGAGTTAACCCGGGTTTCGCCACAGTCTGTGAAGCCTGACCGGCCTTTGACCACGACCTTTTTCGCACGTTCTTGTCATACGTGATCCACTTTTCATCACCAGTTATCAGCTTCTTCAAAAATGGTTCGGTTTCATTACGTCGTAATAAAGAATCACAAATGAGTACACGGTTCATTAGGTTTCTTTCAGTGAGCTCGTAAGGTACCCAAATGTCGAGCTTTTTTGTGTACCCAGTTTTTTTCAAATGCGCCAAAACTGTTTTGTGGTCTATTTCCAGTTCTTCAGCTACGTCGTAACTACTGATATGCCGATCTTGCTCCACTTTTTCAAAAATGGCATCCATTTTATCCGTAATAGGGCGACCAGAGCGACGTGCATCTTTGACATCAAAATTTCCGGATTGAAAACGCTTAAACCAAATTTGTGCTACTCTCACAGACACTACACTAGGTCCATATACAACGAAAATTTTTTTCGCGGCTGGCGTTGCATTTTTACCTTTTTTGTAGTAAAATTTTAAAATGTATCGAATTTCTTCATTAGATTCACTCATCTTGACGGTACGAAAAACAAATGAAAATCACACATTTTCCTAATTTGAATTTGGAATTATGTTCTTTAAAATTTAAAATTTCAATGATACCAAAACCAGCCAGATACAAATAGTATAGCCAAAGAGATTTTATTACAAGTTCATACATACTATAATGCGAAAAGACTTTTTCCCCAACCTAATATGTTACTTTATCATTCTGACTCCTGAAACACAGGTATTACATACCTAGCTCAGGAGTCAGGGCTTCACAATGATTGTAATGTATGTTTTTCAAAATATAATATTATTATTATTACACACATGCCTCGCCGTGGCCTTGACCGCTACCGTAACCAAGGGTAGGCCGGGCGGCCGAGCACTAGTGGACATTTTTTTCTTGGTGTTGCAATTTTTTGGACAAAATCACCACGCCCAGGCGTGTTGGCGATCGCAGTATGGTGTTTAAATGCATAGAGAACACTGCACACTGCCGTCATGCCCATTCTCTAGTAAGTCCCTTAGTCGCATTTTACGACACCCATGGGTAGAAATAGGATGGCGCTATTCTTTACGTCGTGACATTATAGTACCACACGGTACTATAACATTATGTAGATCCATTTGGTCATGCTAGAGAGGCAGTTTGATATTGATCTTCTGTACTCGCCTATTCTGCGGGCATGTCCAATGTGGAAATCGCAACACTTGCTGTATAACTGTTCGCATTGATTACAAGTTGGGACTATTAATAGTAGTACCTACACAATATGCAAGTAGTTGTATGACATACTAGTTAGCCGTATATTGAAGTGTTTTCACTTTTATAACATGGTTAGTCTTACCTACTCGTACGTAAAGTAAATACTTATACAGTTTTACGGCTCTCAGGATTGATTAAACATAACATCAACCCTGTAATCCTCGAAGGGTTAGGCAGAGGTGTAGCCATTGCACTCTCACATTTCGCCAGTTATGTGTAAGTCCCATGTAACAGGCAATAGCCTGGTATTGATCAAAGCGTTTTACTTACAGGCTCCAAAAATGTTGACCTAAGAACCAATTTTTTTATGAATGCACTGCCGGCACTAGTTCTACCACAGATTAAAAATGCGGCGTAACGTAGGGCACTTCAGTGGTTTCAGGATAGGATTACATTTTCTAGTGACAAACAGGGTTTTTACAGTCTAGATTTTACCCAAACATTTTGATTTTACCCAAACTTTTTTTTTCCATTGCAGAGTAAATAACGGAGAAATATCCGTGAAAAACTGGACGTTATGCGTATCTACCCACATAGCTTAACATATTATGAAACAAAGTGACTGTTCGTGTCTGTCAGTCTGACCGCTTAAACTACACAATGGATTTTGATGCGGTTATCACAATCATTTAGAGAATTTATTCCGGAAGGTTTATGTGTTACATAGTAATATTGTAACTTAGGTGTAGCATAGAAATATCGATGTTTTGACATATCGTCACATTAGTAGATTGCGACCATGCGAAGCATGGGCGGGTCGCTAGTAGGTAGTAGGGGAGGCCACGATGTTGTTGAGCGTCGTGGAGACCTATTTGATTTTGTAGATTAGATGGTTAAAAGGAAAAAAATGTTGTTTGATGTATTAACTTCACCCCTCTTGGGGCGAAGGGATAACCTTTTTTCGTTTCTCCTACTACTTATAGTATTTAGGTAAAACTTCATATCATAACATCAAGCGTCGTTTCCCCGAAGGGTTGTTACGGTATACCCACATTTCGCCAGTTACTTAATTATGCTTAAGTCCCATGTTACAGGAGGCGAGCCTATTGCAGGACAATCAACCCAAATATCAGATAAAGAAACAGCAGATAGAAAAATCTAATAACACATTGCCCGAACTGCAGGACCTCATGCTCAGCAGTATCGCTTGCGACCATTAGACCGAGCAGGCAGATAAAACTTGTTTTTTTTATTGAAAAGCATGTAGGCTATGTTTTAAGTAAGCTGTCTACGTCAGTACAATGCTAGAGGCTTGGCCCTTCTATTTACAACCACTCTCCTGCCCCCTGCGTGACCTTTCCCAAGAAATAGCTTTTAATAAAATCTTTCCCACCATTTATTTTACATTAGCGTCCACGATGTATTGCATTTTTAGGGTTCCGTACCTCAAAAGGAAAACACGGAACCCTTATAGGATCACTCGTGTGTCTGTCTGTCTGTCCGTCCGTCTGTCACAGCCAATTTGCTCCGAATCTAATCGACCGATTAAGTTGAAATTTGGTACACGTATGTATTTCTGTGACCCAAACACGGACGTGTAACGTAAATAAATGAATTTTGAATATGGGGGTTAATTTTGGTGGGCTAATAAGAAAATTAAAAAGAAAGTTTAAGCACGCCTATGAAGTTCCTTATTTATTGACAGGCAACCATAGACAAAAAACCGGCCAAGTGCCTGTCGGACTACGCACAATGAAGGGTTCTGTAGTTGGGATGAATCCCAAGAACAAACTTAACATTGTAGTTGAAAAACATGTTCTCCCATACATTCCAACTGCAAATGTAAGTTTGTACGCACAAAATGGATATACCATGTTGTTTTAAGACCATAGACTTCTTATAAGTTTTCCTGTAATCTATAGATAATAGGTATAGAACTATTTTCTGTATTTTTTCAAAATTTTAGGCTCATTAATCAAAAAAGTCAATTTCAGGCTTTCGGAGATAAGAAGGGAATGGTCATTTTCGTCAATATAATCATTTCAAAGTTCGAAAGAAAATCTCCGAAAGCCTGAAATGACTTCTTTATTACTGAGCCTAAAATTTTGAAACAATACAGAAAATAGTTCTATACCTATAGATTCCAGAAAAACTTATAAGAAGTCTTAAAACAACATGGTAAATCTCTCAATATTGTGCGTAAAAACTTACATTTGCAGTTGGAATGTATGGGAGAACATGTTTTTCAAGTACAATGTTAAGTTTGTTCTTGGGATTCATCACAACTACGGAACCCTTCATTGTGCGTAGTCCGACAGGCACTTGGCCGGTTTTTTCATCTATGGTTGCCTGTCAATAAATAAGGAACTTCATAGGCGTGCTTATTTCAAAGTTAAATAAATGGTTGGACAGAATTATGTGTCCCTTCTCTTTAAAATAAATTAAAATGATGACGAAAAGGAAATGCAAAACCTTCTTAGTCGTTCACTCTTGACAGAGTGGTGGTGGTTGATGACTCTGCATTTTCATTGGCTAAAGCAGCCCTCGCGATGCTCCTCCACTTATTCCGGTCTTCAGCATCTCGGAAATTCTGAACTATGGAGGTTTGTGCAAAACACTTTACTAGATTTTCTAATTCTAGTTTGTTTAGAGATTTCATTCGTGTTTACATAACCAGGACTGTAGCTAGCAAAATACTTATGCACGTTTTTCAGAGTTTTAGGAAATTAACATAATTGATTGCGGAAAACCTTCACGTTTCACGTTGTTCACGACAATGGCGAGCAATTGGTTATTGTTTTCAAATTATGTACACGGAGGCATTTATTTAGTCCACTAAAAGGTAGAATATGACCTTGGCAAATACTTACTAATAAATTAGTTTGTACTTAAGGCGATACGTAAAAAGCTAACTGAGTGGTAATAAGAAAGTGACAAAGTCAATTACATCCACATGCGAAAAAAAGAGTGCGCAACAATGCGCTGGAACCAAAATAAAAGCGCCAAACCAAATAAAAATTGATTAAAAATAAATTAAGCTACCTATCAAAAATATGTTCAGCCAGAGTTTTCAATTACCTAATACGCACATTTTGAATGCAGTTTTGCAATGAAATTACTTAGGATTTTAGAATTACAGAAAAAAATATAAAAAAGGCGAGGTATTTTCGGAATTAAATTCTATCGAGGAAATTTAACCCAATCGTGTTTTCCTTCAGTCAGAGTATTGATCAAATAGTCAATAAATATATATCCAAAACTTAAATCCCTACAATCTGTAATAGTGAGATAAATGGTTACGAAAAAGCCCCCAAATTATTTTGGTATCGCCTTAACCTTTTGGATTGCGTTCCTAATTTCCCACTTTATAGTCTCCTTACTATTAAGTGGGAAATTAAGAACGCAATCCAAAGTTCATCCATGTACCGTGTATGTAATTGCATTAGCTGTAAATAAATATATATTTCTATATTATTGTACACGGAGGCAAATATTTAGTCCATCAAAAGAAAAAAAATGTGACCTTGGCAAATACTAAGAAATTAGTTTGTACTTGAACTTCTTTGGATTGCATTCCTAAATTCCGAATTAATAATGTCCTTACTAGTAAATGTGAAATTAGGAACGCAATCCAATGAGGTTACATACTAATTTAATTTCTTATTATTCGACAAGGTCACCTACCTATTTAATAGTAATAGTAATTTATTTCCAAACTTCAGCATACGTTACATCAATGAGGTCTCGACCCCTGAACTAGGACATCTTGTATGACAAGGGTCGAGGGTATTTACCTTTTGGTGGACTAAATATTTTCCTCCGTGTTCAATAATATACAGGGTGTCTGTTTACGGTGTAGCGAAACTTAAGGGTGTGGTACAGACCATCATACTGAACTACTTTTTCCCGGGGACCAACATCGTAATCGTGAAAAAAAAAATCTGTCGACCCATATATTTGGTCAAGTAGGTATTGAAGTTTTGTATGAGACGACAAATTTTTTTTTCATGATTACGATGTTGGTCCCCGGGAAAAAGTTGTTCAGTTTGATGGTCTGTACCACACCCTTAATTTTCGCTACACCGTAAACAGACACCCTGTAGAAATATATTTATTCCCAGGTAATACAATTACATACACGGTACATGGATGAATATATTATTATAGTTAACACAACCGATTGGGTCCCGATTCCCACTGTGAATGCGTTTAGTGGGACTGGGTATTTCCCAGTCCCACTAAACGCACGAAGACCGCGGCAGGCCGAGACGAATATGGCGGGACGAGCTTGACTCCCGAAAGGACTGGCCGCACTAGCAAAAGACAGAAAAGGGAGAGGGAAGCATCGCCTTGCAGTGGGACAGTACAGGCTAGTTACATTAGATGAACACTTCACAGTAAAACTATTACCTACAGCCATTTCACAAAATAAACAATATCAGAGAAATGGAGCAGTCCTTTTTACCAGAATGCCTTACGGCCAGGGCTTGGAACCAGTACCACAAGTATGTACCTACAGGTTCTGCATCGGTACATTGCGGTTCTTGCCATTTCGGTACCTGGGTATGGGTTACAGATGGGTACCGGTACTCCATCAAACAAGTACTCGTACTATGCGTTTCAACTAAGAACAGGATCGCGCTTGCTGCCAACTTCGCATGATAGCTGTCAAATTAGTACTGCCAGCAAAAAAAAAAACTATTCCTTAACAAAAAAAAAAATGAAAAGTATTTTTTTTTTATTCATAGATTCTATTATTATTTAAATTCATTTTTATAAAATGTTATTTCTTGAATTCCATAAATAGATAATTTTGGATAAATTAATAATATACGGAAACAGTATTCGTTAAAAAAATTAACCAATATATACCTATTTAACTTCACGATTTTTTTTGGTATCATTGTTGACTTTATTTCTTCATATTTGTTAAGTTTGTGCGTTAAGAGTGAACTTTCAACTTAATATGAGTTCGAAGAGAGGGGCGGTGCTCCAATCGTTTTTAATGTGCACAAGTACTTTGAAAATGAAAAAAATTGTGCTAATGAAATTCTGCGCGATTTCACATTGAACCGAGTATAATTTTTCTTTACCGAGTAATGAAGTTCGCGAGTATTGCGAAACAAAATGGCGTCTTGACAGTAGGTACTATTCTTATTTGGCACGCATAGTAACTATCTGTACCAAATTCAGGTACCCGGCGTGTACCATAAATCTCATATTTTTGTACGAGGAACCTCGTAACAGTTGGCAACCTTGAAATTTTCTTATCATTTGTACTGTTTTCTCACTCGTTAACTATTTGTTTGGTACCGGTACAGTACCTACCGATACTGGTTAGAAATACCAATAGTACAGGTACTACTCTGGTATCGGTATCACAACAAGGCCAATGGTACTGGTTCCCAAAAATACCGGTATTTCAAACCCTGGTAGCGGCTAAGGGCCGGTTTTTTTATCCGTAGTTAACTCAACCAATGGTTAAACATAGTAACTAATGGTTGAATTTTGGCTAAATGTGAAGGGCTAAACATGAATGTATTCATGTTAGCTCATTCATATTAAAAAATAGTATCTAATGACATAAGTCATTCATATTGAGCCTTTCACATTTAGCCAAAATTCAACCATTAGTTACTATGTTTAACCATTGGTTGAGTTAACTACGGATCAAAAAATCGGCCCTAACAAGATCGTCCACACGCTCTGAGTTACTTAGAAAACACGTGCCCTTCTTTTTCTCCTGGTACAAGGCTGTTGCCTCACAATACACTAAGTTATAACAAGCAGTTACTACGTCACGATCGAACGATCAATCAATCATAGCGAACGCCATAGGTCTTTTAAGTTGCAGTAATATACCTGAAGTGCATGCCCTTAATTTAAAAAAAAAAACCGGCCAAGTGCGTTTCGGACCACGAAAGGGTTCCGTAGTCGGGATGAATTAATCCCATGAACAAACCTAACATTGTAGTTGAAAAATATGTTCTTCCATACATTCCAACTGCAAATGTAATTTGGGCGACTATTACTAGTTAACCTAGAACGTTAGAGGTTTGCAAAAAGGCATACCACAATCTAGGGTTTGTTTTGCGACAGACAAATCAATTCACTTACATGAGTGCTTTAAGAGCTTTGTACGAAGCACTTGTAAAAAGCCACTTAACAACGCGTCTATTTGGAGTCCTAGTGACTAGTGTAGTGAAGTCAAATACAGTTCGATGCTAGAGCGGATACAAAACAAATATATTAGGTTTATGTATTTGAGGTTACATGGAGTATATCCGGGATACCCATTACTGTATCCAACCTTATTTATTTTGGTAATGGTTGGATATTATAAATTAGAGATTAAGTGGGAACTAGTACCTACTAGCCGCATACTTGTTCCATGTAGAAATCTAGGTTATAATAGGGTGTATATTTAATGATTAGAAAGTATGGAGATTTATATGTAGACTTAACTATCGTATTAGGGAAACCTGTAATGATAGATTTAAGGTGTTATAATAAATAAATAAACTAGTAAAGCCTACTAAGCTGTGATAGTTTTCCTTTTAACTTCGTTAGAATTATACTACAGCCGTGATTTTTTTTTTCACTTATCCAAAAACAACCATTTTGCTTTCACGGGGGTACACTTGATTCAAACAAAAATTAGCACTTTACGCAAACGGATCCTTTAATCGAAGTTTTCACAGACCCGCCTAATTTTTGAACGGCCTATCCAACGATACCCCACACCATGGGATAACGAGAAAAAAATATATTATCCCCACTTTACGTGCAAGGGTCTCGATCCAACCATCCACGGACCGACCTCGACAAGCATAACCTACGATCGACCTGTGCTTCTGTTATAAAAAAAAAAATAGGTCACCAGCACTTTATTAATATGTATTCAGCATGTCCATGTTATGCTACAGTTATTCTTTCAGCACTGTTTAAAAATAAACCATGTTTATTTTGGCACTTTACTGTGTTACTAAAATTACATTTCAGTTGTCGCTTTACGCTATTTTAGTGCGTTTTGCGATGTGATTGAAGTCATATTAGTGTGAAGTATTCTCTGTGATCTTTCAATACATTTATCAGTCGCTTGTCACGATCCTACATGGTATGGGCGTTTGTGAAAGAACTGTGAATTTAATTTCTACTTTACTATGGGATACAGAACAACTTTTGACGTTTAGATCTTGGAATGAGGAACATGACATGAGGAATGTTTATAGTCGGGTAAAAAGTAAGTAAATGCCAATTTCACCAATGAAACCGACCGCGATACTGCGTTTAAGAGCTGCCCGTGCCAATATTCCACAACAATGATGGCAGATCTTGAACGCGGTTTAGATGTGCAGATCGTTTTCACTTACATTGGTGAAATCCGTCCTAAGTAGATCATATTTCGGCTGCCCCATTTCAAAACCTGGTAAGGGACACTTTTTACAAAAATAGCTTTATTGCATAATCTTGCTAACCTAGTAAGTCTCTACCAAATACAAAACACAGCGTTAAAAACTCACAAATAAGCAGATATATTTAAGCATCGAAACCTAAGTGCCCCATTCACTGCCCCGTGACCACTTTACGTTTTTGCGCTCTCCTGTAAAATATCGTTTTAAGTCCTTACTAGGTTTTGAAATGGGGCAGCCGATTTCTGTAGGTAATAATATCTGTCGAAAGAGACTGGATCCTGCGACATAGACAGAGTATCCTAGTGCGGAATCTAGTGTCACATTTAGATATTGTAACAATTCTAAGGAAAAAACCGGTCAAGAGCGAGTCGGACTCGCGCAACGAGATTTCCGTACCATCCTACTTCCTATCCTACAATATTATGAATGCTATAATATTATAAATGCGAAAGTTTGTGAGAATGGATGGATGTTTGTTACTCTTTCACACAAAAACTACTAAACGGATATTTATGAAATTTGGCACACAGATAGTTTATACCCTGGATGAACACATGGGATACTTTTTATCCCGATATTCCTACGGGTTTGTGACTTACGCGGGTGAAACCGCGGGGCACTGCTAGTCATATACAGGGTCACGCACTATACAGGTATACGCACTGTCAAAAAATTATCAGATCACATGTAGAGCCAAGCTTCTAACTCTACAAGCCATAACTTCACCTTAATCAAAATATGAGGATTGGCCATTTCCTTACTACAAGAACTGAAAAGTAAAAAAAAAAACTAGTGAATACATTTTTCATCTTACGCCCATGTGACGGTAGCGAGCAGTTTTGGTGGGATATCATTTAATTTTTTTTATATTTTTATTTTTTATAAAAAAACAAAAAAAAACATTTCAAAATAGTATCCCACCGGTATCGGGAACAGGGCCAAACTACCGGTGGTCAGGGCTCCTGAGAGAGGAATATTATTACATTTATAGTTTCCCGTCTCCGTCTTTTCCTATTATGCCATCTGGCACACACTGGGAGATGAGATCTAAACCAGTGCCAGTTGTTCAACCAGAAAACTACCAGTATGAGAAGCAACACGGACCCTAGCACCACAAACCAAAACAGTTCTAATTAAATTATTGAGAACTCTAATAACTAAGTAATAACATTTAAAACCAATTAAACGCACAGATCCGATGTGACGGCGATAACACATTAAGGCGAAAGCGTCAGGGTAGCCCGCGAAATTCAAATTTTCTTACGTTTTTTTTTTTTTCAATTTACAAGTCAGTACTAGGTTGTACGTTGATCAAAATATGTTTCGCGACCGTAACAACTATGTATTTACAGAATTATAATCAATTAAAGTCATCAATACAACTCTATAAGACCAGGTAATCCTAATTAATGAGTATTTTATGAAATCTTGACATTTGAGGATTATACTAACTTATTGATTTTAATGATTATAATAGGGATGATGACTATTTTTTTTATATTTGTCCGTCATGTAGAATAGCAAAAAATACTCGACACATATTTTTGCTTTTTTTACGTAATCAAAAGATTACGACGATACATTGAGCTAAAATGTGGCATGACGTCACGTCTTGGTAGATTTTATACGTAGAAGTGACGTAGCGAGCCCCCACTCCCGAACTTTAATGCGTGTTATCTAAGTCATTTTTTATTAATATGATAAAACAAAAAATACGTATCTAATATTTTTGTATGATCTGGCTGACGGACTAAATAGAATTTCTTTATTTTTACCCAGGCATCATCCCTCGGTCGCGAATTGCGGGCTACCTTGACGCTTCCCCCTTAAACGTGACAACTCGGTAATCCGCCGTCTGCTAACATTTGAAAGGAACCCGTTTCCGAGAGGGACTCACACCTTGCGACCGCGGGATGAGCAGATGTTTGGTTTTTATTCAGATCCACGTGGTGAGACGCGTTTTAGTTCAATCTGTCTACAAGTATGTATTTAGTAACTAAATGTGCAAAACAAGACTGCCTCGTTGGACTAGCCCAGCTAGTTAGCCGAGTAGTCTAGCTTGAGAGCAAATAAAAAAGAGAGTTCTTCATTGGATGGCAAGCTAGACAATCTCTTCTCCAGAATATTTTAAGGAATGTCACGATGTCATACCATCGTTGAAACAAAGCGATGAGATAGACGATATCAATTTCTCGATTTAATTAGTTCCAAGCCTCTCTAGCGCACGAGACACCATGTACTGAAATTCTATTCCACTGAGCTTCAAGTAATCCCACTGCTGGCCGATACAATCAAATTAAAGCTTTGTAGGACGACGCGACGTGGCAAAGAGAATATAACAAAGTGCATCAAACGGTTAATATTCTTCAAAGTATTTTATCGTTTATGCGAGGAAAACATAAAGAAAAGTACATTTTATTAAATAAAACTGTCCAGTGTAATTTACGTTCCCGTTTTCTAAGAATCGAGGTAGCCTGAAAGCTTTTGTATTTCACGTTGAATGGAAGTATACTAGTCCTCGCGTGATTCCAAGAATCTGGATCAATATTGCACTGGATGTACCGGTAAATAAACTATATAGGTAGGTATACCAATCAACAAATATCAGCTTTCAACGTAAAATCAATAAGCTTCGGAGTACAGGATTAGTAGTTATACCTACCTGTGAGTAAGTAGGTCAATATGACGCTACAGTGATCTTGACAATAGACGTTAATATAGCTTGGAGAGGAGAACTCTATTATCCATAGAAGAAAGCAAATTAAAGTAGATAGTAGTAGGTAGGTAGTAGCTAAGGCGTGCATTGTAAATTATACTTAATTAGCAAAATAAGCTAAGTTCAGAATACAAAAAAGCAAGTCACACGTGTCAATTCACTTCAATTCACCTTTTCTCAGACAGGCAGTTTCATTACGACGCCGATGCTATCATAGTGACTAGTCCCTTAGGCCTCGTTTACGGAGACGCGTGGTTGGCGTGGCCCGCACTAGAGTGAAACATAATAATTATGTCGTTGCGAGAGAGACGCGAGACGGCACGCCGCACGCGACGCGGCCCTTACTAACTTCAAATATATGGCGTTGTAAGAGAGCGTTTACGGAGAAGCGATTTACACGCGTTTGCTTAAAATGCAGGCGGAGCCCGCGAATGGCATCGTCGAGGCGCACGCGACGTTTATCGCGGCGGTGCACGCAGCGTTGGGGCTAGCTACTCCTGCAATTCTCCGTTCTGGGTAAAACGTAGCGACACACGCGGCGGGGCCCGCGGCATCGCACGCCCCGCGTCTTTGTAAACAACATCATACATTGCCATATGTCTGTGTTTGTGCGTGTGATAACGCACGCGTGCCTCTCCGTAAACGAAAAATCGTTCAACGCGCCGCGAGACGCCACGCCGCACGCGACGCCCCGCGTCTCCGTAAACGAGGCCTAAGTGTACAAACACAGTGGAAGCGGCGCGGGCGGCGGAATCCGCAAGCGAGCTTCTTCTGCGTGTGAACATAGTTACAGCGGCGCAGGCGCCCTTCCCGCATCCGCTCCCGCTGCCCGCACTGTGTTTGTACACTTAGTCGGAAAGCGGACGCTGCCGTCAGGATGTTGCGAAAGTTGATATAGGAGTCGACAAACTAACTGTCAGGGATGCACAATGAATTTTTTGAATCAGAGATCATTAGAAAAGGGCATATGGTATAAAACTATTCAATGTCAGCCTCCTAGTAGGTATACCTTGGTGTACATATAGTCGATTAAGTAGAAAACTGATTGTTATAGCGTACAGAATCAGAACCGGACATATTCCATCAAACAATTTTGCCTTTTTAATGGGAAAGGTTTCTTCTTCTAAATGTGATACTTGTGGGGTAATAGATGATGTATACCATTTGTTGATGGAATGTGTTCAATTTAATTCAGAGAGAGAGGAATTATTGGACAAATTAGATCTGGACAAATTGCAGGTCGGAATTATGAATTATTTACTTTCAAACCCTAACAGTGAAGGAGCTTGTCTTTTGTTTAAACTATTATCATCTTAAGTTAAACTAGTGAAGTATTGCATAAGATTAATCGGACTGACATATACATATACATGTAGTATAAAAGTCCAAAAATAAAGAATAAAAAAAAGGGATGCACAAAGTCGAACAAAACCAAAAAGTCTCGCTTCGTTCCAATTATTCCAGGCCAACGAAGTTAGCGTGCTAAAGGCAAACAAATTATATAGAAATGTTCACGTTTGTGAACGACAAACACAAAACGTGTTTTTCTCCCCGTAGTCTAAATTTCATAATTTTTGTAAATGTTGTAGGTATGAAAGACTAGGTCCGTATGTTTTTATTATAAAGAAATATTGTATACGATATAAATTATTAGCATCGAAATATCTATATTTTTGATATGAAAACTTCCTCGAGCGTTATTTAGTTTATTTCTTATTAAATTAAATTGAATTACTAAAAAAGAAAACATACAGACCTAGATGAAGGTGTACTGAATGTAGTGAGACCAAAATTGTCTCATGTCGTAAAGGTTTAGGGGGGTGAAAACGTTATCGCCCGAAACAATATTTATGTAAATAATTGTATGAAATGTACGTAATTGCCTCCATGACTCGTGCCGCATATCTGCACTTAACAATCCTCTTAAGATCTAGAGGTTTTCGAATAACGCCGAGTTCCCAGTAGGTAGTTGGTACGGCCAAACATGGTCCCTTAGGGCGTTTAGCAAAATATATAAACGACCAAAACTGGACCAAACACCAGCATTGATTCGGGAGAAAATGGTTAAGATAAAAGCATAGATACATCTTTACATACATATACTAGCAGAATTCCGATTTGCCCCAAGGCACACGTGTGGCAACAACGTTCAGTGCCTTTATTGTATGTCTGCATCACTGTTGCAAACGTCATGTCATAAAAACAAGATCCACATAAAAATATACAACACCCGTACCCATATTACGTATCTTGCAGAAGCCTAGCGATAGCAAAATTTGCGCAATAATTGCTTTTCAATCGCAAATTGGTATTATGTATCAGCAATACGTCATACTGATTTGCGATTGACAAGCGATTGAAAAGCAATTATTGCGCCATTGACAAGCAATTTTGCCATCGCTAGGCTTCTGCAAGATACGTAATAAGCCTGCCGGTACATCAACCAACCAATCCTGGACTTTTCGGTCCACGATCTTGGCTAGATGTAGGTATTAGAGGCGCAAAGGTATACCAATATGGAACATACTTTAATAATCGTAGCTTGGAAGTCTGGCAAGACGTGGAAGCTCCAAGTTTGGAAGTGTCTTAAGAAAACTTAGTACGGTAGTCGGCAAAACGACAGTTTCAAACTCATGTATCGATGTGAATATTATCTTACGAAACCCAAACAATGATCTCTCAAAATGGCTGTCTTAAGTTATTGATCATTAAAGTGTAAACAGAAGGTTCATTAAACGAAATGAGTACCTATATTGTGTGAAATGTGTCTAGAATATTCCTGCTTCGTACCAAAGACAATAAAACATTTTAAAATCTCATGGTGAAATAAATTCTTGTTAACAAATCCTAAATTCGTAACTAATATTATAAATGCGAAAGTGAGTTTGTTTGTTTGTTACACTTTCACGCTAAAACAACTGATCGGATTTGGATGAAATTTGGGACACGGGTAGACCACGACGTCCATGACCTGGAAAAGGACATAGGCTAATTTTTATCGACATACTACGCCGGCGAAGCCGTGGACGGAAGCTCGTCTTCTATATACTACATTATAGGGATCGGAAGAAAGCTTACATTTATGTAGCAACATGCGCTCGGAGGACCGGTGACTGGTGGTATGGCGCAGTACTGAAGAGTGAAGAGGACTGCTTTGGATTAGATATTCTAGACTCATAGACCTATCCTTGGTCCTTATCGACCGTTGGTTAAAACAAAGACTCATCTGTCTTATCCAATAACGAACCATGATTTTATAATCTTCTATCCATTAGTAAACTTTTGTTTACCTTTAGCATTTAATTACTCGCAAGCATAAAAAAAATTACACACAAGAATAATGAAATATATTACAGAAATGTTTAAACGTCGGTATGTATAATTCAAATGTCAAACCATAAAATAAAGATACAAATACAATTATGTCAAAATTTAAAATATCATTGTCAACAGTAATCCTCCATAAATTCAGTGATTGAGTAATAACATTTATTAATTAAAAATTATTTCAGTCGTTTTTTTTAAATAACTAAATTAAGATTGTTTAGTTCTCAGGGAATTTTATTGTATAATACTGGAGTCATTTGATAAATACTTTTGCCATTTGATAAATACTTTTCTGTCTGTCACAGCTAGATATCTCAAAAACTACTAATGCTATCAAACTTGAATTTTGGAATAGTTTTTGATGACGTTTGCCCATGTATTTTGCAAATAAGAAAGAAATAAAAATGTATATATTTTTTGTGCAACAGGGACTGAAACGGGGGTCTTAAAAATTCGAAGTGTAGTTTTCGACTCTTGATGAAAAATGTAAGTATAAAAATACCCCCCCCCCCCCCGTATCTTCGAAGTTTGCATAGAGAAAAATCTGAAATTATTTTATATATGAGTAGCAGCGCCCCGCGGTTTCACCCGCGTAAGTCTCGAACCCGTAAGAATATACGGATAAAAGTATCCTATGTGTTAATCCAGGTTATAAACTATATGTGTGCCAAATTTCATGAATATCTGTTCAATAGTTTTTGCGTGAAAGAGTAACAAACATCCATCCATCCTCACAAACTTTCACATTTATAATATTAGTAGGATAGGAAGTAGGATAGTAGGAAGTAGGATAAGCAGGAAGTAGGATGGTACGGAATCTTCGCTGCGCGAGTACGACTCGCTCTTGACTGGTTTTTTATTTTATATCTAGAACCTGGCTTTCCTACATTAAACTTGATATTTTTCAGTAAAAGCTAGGTCAGATGATTATGGAAAGTAGGTAGGTAAAGCTAGTAAAGCTATATAGCAAACAAGTACATTTATGCAATCAAACCCTAACTATAAAAGCAGAACGAATTAGTAGACAAAACATTATCGATTTCTTACAGTGTCGTTGTTGCGACGTTCGTTCATATGTATAAATTGCGCTACAACACTGCATGGTTGCATCACTGGACACCTGTTCATCGCATCGCATCCAACAGAAAATTACTCAAGCCATCCGATATCTGTCACACTGTGCGCTTATTATTACAGTGTAAACATTTGCGTGTTGTGATAATGAGCTTTCGCCATCATTAGGGCGCGTTGCCACTATGTCAAGACGATTAATTTATCGTCGGACGACATCGTCTCTAGCTGTTCCCATTATAACGACTGTTTGTCGTCAAATTTTTTTATTGTTTAGCGACTATCGTATCTAAGCTGTTTCCATTGGATTGCGACGACATTTTATCGTTTCACGGCAGTCGCTTTGTCGTTTGCACATCAGCTACAACTCCACGATAGATAGTCGCAACAACGACACATGATTTGCCGTCACGATTTAGTCGTGACGATTTTTTATCGTTTTACGACTGTCGTGCTAGCTGTTCCCACTGTCATAACAATCTGTCGTCACCGCAAAAAACAGTCGTAGACGACAGTTAATCATGTCGAACACCTCCATTTAAATACACAAGCCACGACGCTTTAAACGACACGATAATCTATCGTCACGACATAGTGAAAACGCGCCCTTAATTAGTACACTACGGCCGATTTATCTTGGCAGGTTCGAACATAGGCACTAAGAAGTTTCGCGCATGTTCTCTCACTCACAGTCGACTCATGTGTATAAAAATATAAAAAAAAAAAAAAAAAAATATTAAGCGCCTTACTCAAAAATTTTAATCACTAGCTTCCGCCCGCATGGTAAGTCGATAAAAATAAGCCTATGTCCTTTTCCAGGTCATGGTCTACCCATGTGCCAAATTTCATCCAAATCCGTTCAGCCGTTTTAGCATAAAAGCGTAACAAACAAACAAAACAAACTCACTTTCGCGTTTATAATATTAGTTAGGGTAGTTAAGAGGATGAAAAACCGGCCTATCGACACTTTGTACTCACAAAATGTATTAGGACTTAAATAAAAAAACTTAACACACTACTAACCGGAGTTACTATAATAATATAAATAATTTATTTAGTTCCTTTTACAAAGTAATACATTTACTAACTTATAAATACTTAGTAGTAGTACCAAGATCTTAACAGATTGGCTTAATTATACACAAACTAGTTTAATTTACACAGGATTTTAATTACCTATGAAAGGTAATATAATTCAATCATGATTCTAAAGACACGTGGCGCCCTTTTTTCGGGATGACAGGTACCCTATGTCCGTTTCTGTACACCTGAAAATGTATATGCAAAATTGCAGGATGATCGTTTCAGTGGTTTAGTTGTGAAAAGGTAACGAAAAAATTGTATTGTTGTTATAAATATATTGATTTTACTTAATTTTACCATACTGTATCTAATATAAGTTAGTAATATGTGGAAACGTAGCGGATTACATTTACTTATAGCATACTGTGTAACCAGATTTAGTATCTATACAATGTACGATTGTTTGTTTTCCTACAATAGAAAAAAAAATTAAAAATAGCGCTCATCTAGTTGCCAAACAATAATTTCTCAAACATTTGAGGCCCTTAGCACACCTCCGCCGCGAAACCATAGCAGCGAAACCGCAGTGCTTTAACTCAAATGACTCGCATGATGTTCGACTCGAGTAGTGGAATATCAGCGGAACCACAGCGAAACAGCATGCGGTTACGCTGTTTCGCGGTGGAGTTGTGCTAAGACCCTGAATACTGCTGTATTTGGCATAATTAAAGCGGCAGTTGATACTACTGGGTTATACGCACTCAGGGTGTCGCTCTCCGGTAGAGGTAATGCAATGTAAAAGTTTAGACTTTTGACCTTACCTTGTCCAGCTTTTTATTCAACAAAATCATAAACAAGGAAGGCTATTTTAGTCTAGGAATTTTCCGCACGATACCTGGGCCGCTAAAGTAGGCCATATTTATAGGTCATGTTTATATGGGCCCTGGGCACGCAGAGGTAAGCTAAGGAAAGCATAGCATGATGATAGATGTCGGCAATCAAAAGAAAAGATTACTTGGAAACAATATTGGAGGAAAACCAGATAAATGATAAATGATTTTTATTTCTGTAAGTAGGTTTGTACAAACACTTTTACAAGTCAATATTTTTTTTTTAAACTAGATGAGGTCGGCGTTTCCTATCTGACTACTCTGAGAAGAAAGGCCGAAACAAACTCAGAGGTCACAGTCTCTTATAAAGTCCAGACATAATCTTGGTCACTTCATGTGAAGACCATGTAGATTGGCGTCTGAAATGGTCTTTTGAGGAAAGAACCACACAGATTGAGAGGACCTGTCCAATCAGTGCACGCATTTGTCAGTAATCGCGCAGCTCAACTCAGAACTTAAGGAGCTCAACGATTCGACGAACAATACCAAAGAAAGGACATTGGGGTAGGCCGCATAGATTACTCAAACTGCCAGACCATGATTAAAAATAACTGAGAGAAAAAATAAAACAAACAAAAAAAAAAAAGCAATGACCTACATAGTCTTCACATTCACAATAAAGTAAAATAATATAATACTTACAAAGTAAATATTAATGTCAACATTCAGTATGCAAAAATAAAAATAATATAAAATAAAATTGGAGCAGTTCAATCCCAAGCCTTTTTGTCCTCAATATAATCTTTAACGGTATAAAAAGCTTTCTGACACAACTTGCGTTTAATGAATGATTTGAATTTATTAAGACTCAGATCTTGAACGTGGCTTGGAAGTTTATTATAAAAGCGTATACATTGACACCTGAATGACCCACCTATTTTTTTGAGCCTTGTTGGAGGTACAACAAATTTGTGTTTATTCCTAGTATTTATATTGTGGATATCACTGTATTTTTTAAACAATTTAATGTTTTTATGGGCATATAAAAGATTTTCAAAAATGTACTGAGAAGGCAAAGTCAGTATATTAATCTCCTTAAATTTCTCTCTGAGAGATTGTCTCGGACTTAATTTATAAATGCATCGAACAGCTCTTTTCTGCAAAACAAAGATAGTCTGAATGTCGGCTGCATTTCCCCACAACAGAATACCGTACGACATTATACTATGAAAATAGCTAAAGTACACTAAACGGGCTGTCTCTATGTTGGTTAAATTACGAATTTTCCTAACAGCGTATGCTGCGGAGCTTAGCTTTTTTGACAATTTATCTATATGTGGGCCCCACTGAAGCTTAGCATCCAAAGTTAAGCCCAAGAATACTGTGCTATCTTCAGGATTCAACTCTTCGCCCTTTATCAACACGTTAGTTTTCACCTGCCTAACGTGAGGTAGTGTAAACTTAATGCATTTGGTTTTTTTTTCATTAAGGAGTAAATTATTAACACTGAACCAGTGAACTACTTTTGAGATCGCTCTGTTTACATCGTCAGTAACCAGCTGCTGACGTTTAAGTTTAAACAAAAGTGAAGTATCATCCGCAAACAAAACTATATCATGATTATCCTTAATGAGGTAGGGCAAATCGTTAATATAAATAAGAAATAAGAAAGGACCAAGAATCGAGCCCTGTGGGATAAGGGCTAAACTAAATGTTGCCCGCTCCGCTTAACGAAAATGGTGGCAATAAACTCCTTATACTAGGTGACTTTTTTACCGACTTGAAAAAAATAGGGTATAATAGGTGTACGGAGTAGAAGCCTATGGCATTGCGTAGTGCGTATGGTTTGAATTTCGATATTTTTTAACAATCTATAAAGTTTTTTCCAAAATTTATTTTTATTGTTGACAGGCCCGCTGGCGTGGTTGGTTAAGATACCACCTATCATGTCGCAGGTCGTGGGTTCGATTCCCATCCAGGACAAACATTTGTGTGCATGAACATGTCTGTTTGTCATGAGTCTGGGTGTAATTATCTATATAAGTATGTATTTACAAAAAAAAAAAAGTAGTATATGTAGTATATCAGTTATCTGGTTTCCATAGTACAAGCTCTGCTTAGTTTAAGACCAGATGACCGTGTGTGAAAATGTCCTAGGATATTATTATTTATTGTTCTAGTTTACTTCAAATGTGTAGTGTTTAATAATAGAGCAATTTCTGTCTAAGCTATTGAATTAAAAAAAACTAGGTATGCCATAGGCTTCTACTCCGTTCACCTATTGAACCTTTTTTTTTCAAGATGGTAAAAAAAAAATATCCATTATAATTTGGGGACTGTTTCAGCATGTCTGGCCCTATCCACCAGTAAAAAAATATATATATAAAAAAAACCGCCTGCTCAAACAGGTACTTAACTGAAAAGAGAAAAACAAGCATTACCTATAAATAACCTATTTAATTTTGGTATCGCAGGCGGGGACAAACAAAAGTTACTCCATATTTCAGGTTATTGGTTTGTCCCCGCCTGCGATACTAAAACTCAGTAAATCCTTGTTTTTCTCTTTTCAGTTAAGTACGTGTTTGTGCAGGCCGGTTTTTTGTTTTTTTTTTTTTCAATCTTTTTATTTTTATTAATATATACCTAACTGACACAATTTAAAAATGATTGGGCTACGGATATTTATCAATTATTGAATTAACCAATTTATTATTCTAAATATAAATTTATATATAAATGAGTAACTGCTGGAGAAGTTAACTGCAACACACTAAAGGTTAATTTTAGCCATACATACGCGTTTAACGCTAAACAGTTAAAACATAATTCTGTCTCTGTCAGTTTCAAACGATTTAAAGAAACGGAGCGATGTTTTAAACGCGTTTAGCGATGTGTGATGAAAGTCAACCTAAGGCTCATTTTCACCATAAAATCAAGTCATTTATTCAAACTAAGCTGAGAGTTAGCACTAGTCCCCCAAAACGCCCGCCCTTCACCACTTCCTAGTGTTTTAGCTGAGGAGAAGTTGCGCAACACACTCCCCAGCAGCACAGCTGTCTGTTCAGTTAAAAAAAAAATCTATACAACATTACGCAACACAAACATTAAATTATTAGCAAATTAAATTATTTGCGTCAGCTAGCACACGCCCAATATACCAAATAAAAAAGAAAAAAATCGAAAGCTATACTCAAGCAGCAATAAAAATACAAAACTAAAAACGTAAGCAGAACTTTATAATAAAGGGCGTGCCCACTTACATATAGCCGTATATGTAACTGTAACTCGGAAGTCACAAAAGATAAACTAGGACCATCGAAATAAAATAAATAAAGAGTTAATTACTAATAACAAAACAAAACCAAGGTCAGCAAGACGACCAGTCACCACAAGCAGCACCCGTTCACAAGCATAACGCAAAGATCAGCCATTACCCTCTCGCCATATTTGAGGGAAGAATGCAATCCGACCCCTGACGCTACCGCAAGCAGTGACTCTAAGGCCCTTCGCACACGGCGTCGTATCGTAAGCGTATCGTATTACGCGGGTAAGACGAGAGCCATACGAGCACGTACATGTTCAAACTTGTCCGCATACGAAGCGGTGCTGCATCGGATCGTATGAGATTTTTCGCGTCATTGCGGCATGACGATACGCTTACGAAACGACTACGCTTACGATCCGTGTGGTGCGGAGGGCCTATGGGAGCATGACGAACTTGCTGGCGGTTGCTCAGGCAAAAATAGTATGATCAATTGTCGAGGTCACTACTAACACTAACCTAACCACATATTGCAATTCCACTCATAAAAAAAAACTTTGAAATGAGTAGATTATGTCAATGATAAATAAAAATAAAATTAAAATAAATTGGCCTTTACAGTCAAAGAAAATAAATAATTACATGAACTCATATAACCTGTCAGTAGGTAAGCTAATTCTGGAAAAAGAACAAAGATTGTCTTACAGCAACCAACTATTCTTATCCTTTATGTAATCGTTGATAGAATAGTATGCCTTTGAACAAAGGTTAGATTTTACTTTAAACGCATTGTAGGGCAAATCTAGCAAAGAAGAGGGTAGCTAATGAGTTATGAAGCCGGTGAAATGGAGCACGTAATTTGTCCTTATTTCTGGTATTAACATTGTGGATATTACTGTATTTTCTTGGAATATTGACATTGACAGCTCTTGAACTGGGTTTAGATGTGCTGATCGCGTTCAGTTTCATTGGTGAAATCCGCACTTATTGGTTAAGCTACTAGGGGATAGAATAGACGGGCGTCTGTCTATAAACAGATCGTTAGTTTCCAAACGTTTCTAACGAAGTGTGAACTGAACATCCAATGCAGTTCTTTACAAAATCCAAACTAAAGATTTTCAGGTATCCTAACTATAAAGCCCTTCACGATAAAATATTCCAACATGTTACCGATATTTAAGGAGGAAGCGTCAGGGTAGCCCACGAAATTCAAATTTCCTTACGTTTTTTGCAATTTGCAAGTCAGTATTAAGTTGTATGTTAAATAAAGTATGATTTGCGGCCGTAACAAATATGTTTTTACCGAATTATATACAATAGAATCAGTAATACAACTCCTTAAGTTAGCATAATCCTAAAATGTCAAGATTTCATGAAATAGTCATTTTTTTTTTGGATTACCTGGTCTTAAAGAGTTGTATTGATCACTTTAACCCAGTTGTTACTGAAACTTTTTTTATCTCGTATCATAGTAATTTTTTAGCAAAACTTATCCGGTCATTATTATTTTTAAATTCAGGGTATTCGCCATACTTTTTTTTAAACTATATATTGATCTTTATAACGATCGGTCGTTGTAAATGGGTTAATGATTCTAATTATGTAAAACGCAAATTATAATTTGATCAACGTACAATATAATACCGACTTGTAAATTGCAAAATACGTAAGAATATTTGAATTTCGCTGGCTACCCTGACGATTCCCCCTTAATATGAAACCACTAACAACACCCACTGGAGCAAGTGGTGCAATTAACTAACAAGCAGGAAACATTTTTTTTTTTACTATAAATAAACAAGCAATGTTCAAGCTTTTAATAAGTATTGATTACAGATGAGAACATAATTAATTCATTGTATTGCTTTAATGGTCGCGTCAAGTTTCAGGTTGTTAGTAAAAATTATTATTGAATTATAATATTACTAGCTCCTGCTTCTGCCGGCGACTTCATCCGCGTGGAAGTCAACTACACCACAAAACATCCTATGGCACTCGGCAAAAATGTAGCTTACAATCAGTGAAAGATTTTTTGTAATCCGATCAGGATACCTACCACGAGCTCTTAACGCGATCCATTTTAGGACCTAAACCAGTGCCAGAGAGAGACGGAGCTATACATGATCTATAGCACCATCCCTTTTTCTCAACGGAATCATGATCGCGTTAATAGTTCATAGTAAGGACGCAGTACTTCCAGAGATTACCTCTTACAAACCAACAATTTGACCCGTTTATAATCAGAAAAATACATAATAAAATACATCATTATAATTAGGAGTACAAAGGTACTGCCTATTTCTTAAGAATTTTTTTTTATTAATAGTTTCAGGAAGAATTCCCATAAGCAGACAGGTAATTGGAATGGTTTCCGCTGAATTTAGGGATAAGCTCTTTGACTAACAGTAAAAATATATCGCCATTTTTGAAAGTATTGGTGACTACATGACACGGTAAAATTCGTGCCACTTTTCAAAAAAATTAATCGTTCGAGCCATTTTCGAGTTTTTGCGAGACTAACGCACGGCAATTGAGTTTTATATAATGTTTTATACATATAATGAACAGGGTGCCCCGTAATTAACACATTATCCGCTTAATTCTTAGCGAAATGTATGCAAACGCTTCTTTATGCTACACTAATCCTGTGTGGCAAACGCTCGGGTGCGTGCAAAAAATATCTTGAGTGTAGACACCCTTACCGACCCTTATTTTACGATGTTTTCGAAACAATAGAGATGCACAACGAACGCACAGGTGCGGCGCGCCGTACTCGAAGAAAGTTATGTAAATTGTTTGGACGCGCATACGCGCCGTCAAGCACCTGGTGAACGTCCGAAAACGCGCATGCGCGTCTGCCGCGCCTAATGTATTAATGGACAACCTCTTACCCTTAACGAGGTACACAGGTTGTAAGTGTAAACAGTGGCGATCTTCTAAGGGGTCATTGTACTCATCATTATGAACAACTTTTACTATGAGACCAAACCTGAAATCGCGAAAAAAGAATCAGCAGTTCCCTACATTTATGTTCGCATAACTCGTCAAAATGTAGGGAAAGGGAGGGGTTTGGTTTTCTTCCGTGTCCGTGTTCAACCCGCTGATGATACAGATCGATGTCAAACTGCCAAGATTGATGACTCCTCCCTTTGGTGAGTTGACTACAGAAAGAGTAAGCTTTTAAGAAGGACTTAAAAGGGGCTTTTAGAATGTGGAAATCATTTTTTATCGCGTATTGCATTGCATAAAATAAATTATGTTTATCCATACTAGTACTTATAATAAATGCGATTGCGACAGACGTCGCAATACGCGATAAACAGAGGGAAAGCCCACGAGATAACGGGTCACAATTACAATAATGAACTGACACTTATCCGTAATGCATGAACCACGGACGTATTAATCCGGATCATGATAACTTAAAACAGTAGGTCTGCATTACATTTCAAGCTTGATAAAACAGATTTTCTCGTCCTCGATGTCCCTCCCTGGAGAAGCAAAACTCACGACCATGAGCTATGCTAAAGCCTTGGGGAAGCTAAAGAGCAAAGTAGTCTGGAGAATTCTGATGCCTAAACGTAAATAATGTAAAACTACCTAATTTTTTTAAGATTGCTAATTAAGGCTATTTAAATTGAAACAGATTTTCCAAGACTCCTAATGAAACGTGTCGTGTTGTGATCATATATATCGACCGTCCCTATTAACAATGACGGTTCTGCAGGGAGACTACTGTTTAGTTCCTACTGAACAGTGGTCTTTTTCGCAGAACTGACATTGTTAATATCATAAAGATTCTTTTTTATCGTTAGGGCAAACTTTGAACTGCCCTCAGTTCAAAGTTTGTTTTGACAGTGAAGATTTTTTTTTTTAAATTGTAATTCGATTTATGTAAAAAAGTGAATATTGGTAAAAATGTATATCCGACATTGTTAATAGGGACGGTCGATTTATAAGAAATATTTTAAATGTGGTCGTGAATTGTGATGTTATCTGGAGTTTATTTATTTATTAAAGAACACCAACAGCATATACATTTAACATTGGTTTAGATGAGTGTACAAATTATAGGTGTACATAACATTTGAGTGGAGTTTCTCAGTATGAGCCTTTTTTTGGATGGGAAATCATCAAATAACTTCTCCCGCTCTGCGTGGAGCGGGAGGGCGTGTCAGAATTCTACTGACAACCCACCCGTGTTCCTTCAGTTGCCTGTGCCAGGGCCACGGTAACTCTTCCGAACAACCCGCAACCCTGGAGTCTGAATTTGTGCCCGGTTGATGGTAATAGGCTCGTCCCCTATTACATGGGACTCAAAATGTGGGTGTACTATAGGTACAGCTCTGCTTAACCCTTCGGGGAATACAGGCGTAATGTTAGGATGTTATGTCCTAATGAAAGGCATGTCAATTCAATTGTGTTATGAAATAAGGGTGTTTAGCAGCAAGTTTAACATCTGATTTTAATCAGTGATTTGCGATTTGATAAACGCGATTTGCGTTTAAAATCAATACCTTTTAAACGCAACAAAATCAGCCAAAAAGTGTCAAGGGACTTCCCCCACACTGTACATACGTGCAATGCTATGTAAAAAAATCTACTTGCAGCAAAGCGGTTCGTAAAAGTTGTAATAATGAGTTAATGGGTAGTAGCGTGAATGAAAAAACATTTAGAAATATGACGTGTGGCAGAAAAGGATCGCAAGCAGAACATCGACTTATACTTTACTTTCTTTTTTTATTAAAATAAACAAAGAGATTTTTTAAAATATAATAATTGACTTCCAAATAATAAAAAAAATATTGTAATATGTAAATAAATAAAAAAATCTGATTTAAATCAAATAAATCCGATTATTTTGATTTTTTTTAATTAATCATGATTTTTATCAACCCTGGCTTTTACAATGATTTCAAATTACAATTGGACAGTGTTATGCAGAAGGCAGCCAAGTCGGGAAAAGTACAAACAGAGTTATAAGCATTTTTCTGTCGATGGTTGCATCATGGATGCATGGACATTGCGTGCTGCATTTGACGGTTAATATCTCCGTGATAAATAGAGATATCGACATGGCTGTTTTTGCAAAAAATCTTGTATGTCGAAATTAGTATGACTGTGTTTATAAATCATTTTTGGAAAAGTGCCATATGGCTGCTTTCTGCATAACTAGGTCCAATTTTAATAGGTATGGGAGGATAGTGTAGGCAAGTGTAAAATAATCAGGCATGTAACGTTTACCTCAAACCCCAATAAATCAATAACACAAAGAAAAGGCTTCAAAGGACCAAATAAGCCACAAACTTCGTCAGAACACTTCGTCGAAACACGTGCTCTCGAATAATCAATCAATCTGCCTAGCCTTTTCTCAATAATGTTGGGGTCGGCTTCCAGTCTAACCAGATGCAGCTGAATACCAGTATTTTACATGGAGCGACTGCCTATCTGACCTCCACAACCCAGTTACTGGGTAATACGATACCCCTTGGTAAGACTGGTTGTCAGACTTTCGGGGTTCTGACGACCCGTAACGACTGTCAAAGATCCACGAATGACAGCCGGGACCAACGGCTTAGCGTGCTTTCCGAGGCACGGAGGAGTCACGGTGTATAACGATGGTCACCCATCTACGGACTAACCCCGGCAAGCGTAGCTTAACCTGATGGATCGACCCGTGCGGCTGTTATTACTCAGCCACATGCTCTCGAATAATAAAGAAAAAAAAAACTAAAATATCTATAACCACGAGTACAGAACAGAAATAGTCGGCAGCAGCACGTCATGACTGTGATAAGAAGGCTTTCACTCAGCACAATGCTGTGCTATGGGGAACCCACAGCAGAGCGCTGATTTTCTATGGTTAAACATAAATGACGTACGGATACCAAGTCAAGTTTAAATATTTGTATAAACAAATACGTAATACAGTAAAATAAAATAAACAGTAGGTACTTAGAACAACAACCAATAAATAGGTACTTTAAAATAACATAAAAGTATATTATATCTGCAGGCATCACCGTACATAAATCACGCTTTTTAATCACGAGCCCGGCTTCTGTAGTCTGAGGGACGCGATTGGAAGACCCCTCCTGTTATTTATCTTTTGTTGGGCGGTTATAATCGGCTTATACCAACTACAGACCAACCAGGTTATCGCCAACTACAGACTTTATATTGTCAAGGGCTGATTTAATTGCGGTTTGATATCTTTTGTCCAAAAAATGTGTCATATCAGAGGAGCTCGTGGCTAAGTAATAACAGCCGCACGGGTCGATCCATCAGATTAAGCTACGCTTGCCGGGATTGGTCTGTGGATGGGTGACCATCTTTTCATACCGAGACTCCTCCGTGCCTCGGAAAGCACGTTAAGCCGTTGGTCCCGGCTGTCACTCGAGGATCTTTGGCAGTCGTTACGGGTCGTCAGAAGCCCGAAAGTCTGACAACCAGTCTTACCAAGGGGTATCGTATTACCCAGTAACTGGGTTGTGGAGGTCAGATAGGCAGTCGCTCCATGTAAAATACTGGTATTCAGCTGCATCCGGTTAGACTGGAAGCCGTCCCCAACATAGTTGGGAAAAGGCTAGGCAGATTGATTGATCATTGATGATGTTCATCAGAAAGGTCAGGGGCTTAGTACTTGCGACCGGCGATGTATGAACGTAAACAAAGCAAAAGGAGTATGTAAGCATCGTAGTAGGTGGCATTCTATAGTTTCTGCCTACCCCCATGGGACGAAGGCGTGAGCTTATGTATGTATGCCGACCTAGGATTTATTCTTCAGATAAAAGTTATCTGACTATTGATAAATCAGCCCTAAGTATAGTAATATGTCAATTTTTACATAAACACGATGAAAATATCCATAACATCGTAACGACTAAAGCCCTAATAACTCGATTGTCCTCATTCTGCTGAAAAGGCAATGACAGATAAGATTTATCATGTGAATGTCAAGTTTTATGTATGACAGCGTTTAATTTGGTTTGGGAGTTATATCAGGCGAATAGGTGCAGGACTGGCACATACCCCAAGAGCTCCATCACACGCATGGTAAAGAACTAAAAGAAAAGATTTCTATCGTTATGTTATACCTATCTAGCTTTTGCCAGCGGCTTTGCCCGCGTGGATGTCGGAAATTATCCCACGGGAGCCGTACATTTTTATTACAAGCTTTTATTTAACTTGCAATGTCGGGTCAAATCTTGCAACTAAATACAACATTTTTTTTTTATTTTGCGATTACAAACTTACCATTTGCAGTTGGAGAATTGACGGTAGCGTATATTGATGGGAAGAAATGTTTTTCAACTACAATGTTAGTTTGTTTTTGGGATAAATCCATCCCAACTACGGAACCCTTCATTGTGCGTGGTCCGACACGCACTTTGTTGCTTTTTTACCCAACTGCGCGACGCAAACGAGGGTAATATGTTTATTAAATAGGATGTGCCTTTGTCTTGCTCTATCATAATAAAACTTTAGGCAATGGCCTGACAGTGCTGTAGTATGCTGGTGGACGTCTCATTCAATCCACTGCACAAATGCATAGGACCATGCCAGCCTAAGACCATGGGACTTATAGAAAGGTGGGGTATTCACAACTTTAGTAAAGGTGTATCCTTCCCCTCTATAAAGGACAGTTAATTATAACATGCAAGACTTGCCTTAAGTCTCCTGACAAGCTCATCTGGACCGAGGTCATCGGTGATTGGACGGCAGCCTTGCGGGTACACTATTTCCGCCATGCTGCCAATCTGGAATAAAGAGAGGAATGTGTGTAAGTTTAACAGAATGATAAGAGAACAAAACCAACCTGCACTGGGCCTGCATGGTGGACTATGGCCCAGTCCCTCTCGCAGAGATGATGCCTGTGTCCCAGCACTGGGAATGTTGTAGGCTGATTATGCTATAAGAGAGTCTTGACCTACCAAATGCAACTGATGTCTTGACAATTCAAAAGTGCCTGGAGGTCTAACTAATTGATTAAGTAAATTCGAGAAGAAAAAGAGTTGCAAATACAGTTCACAATTATGGACAATTTAGAATCAAGTGTTTCAGAAAAATTGGATAAGAAGCTCCAAAAACTTTTCATTTATTCTATTTATGTCTTTTCAAGTTGACATGACAATATTACTTCCAAGTTTTTGACTACTCTCAAAGCCTTAATTAAAAAAATATGATTGTGTCACACAATACCCCTTTTTCATACACCCATTGTATAATCGCAAATGAACTAATAGACAATGCATCTCCTTCAGAGTGATATTTCCCTTAAACAGAGTGTGATGCATCACAAATTCAGTACATTTAATGACTTTCCTTGTGTTGTTGGTCTAGAGGTCGCAAGCTAGCATAGACATCAGGTCATTCCCAGGTCAGGTGAAAGTGTAATTCGGTTTTTCCATAAGGAATTTCTCAGTAGCAGCTCGGTGTCTGCAGTGGGGGGAGGGGGAAGGGAGGTGCGGGGGTAGCGTGGAACACCCCGCACCTACCTCCCCTTCCCCCGCACCGCACGCCCGCCGCCGCCTCTACTCTAGCTCGTGTGGGCGACGCGCCTTACATATATACACCTTAATACATCCATACATTTTGCCTGTTTAGGGTTGCTAGAAAAGGAGCAAATACTGAGAAAAGGCTGAGTGATGCATGTTTAAACAAACCATATATGTTTTATACATATTATATGAAATATAGGGTATCGGCTGTCATTTGTGGATCTTTGACAGTCATTATACATACTGAGACCCTCTGTGCCTCGGAAAGCACATTAAGCCATTGGTCCCCACTGTTTTTTGTGGACCTTTGACAGTTGTTACGGGTCATCAGAAACCCGAAAGTCTGACAAACAATCTTACCAAGGGGTATTGTATTACCCAGAAACTGGGTTGTGGAGGACAAATAGGCAGTCGCTCCATGTAAGTTAGTGTAGTGTAGTTTCATGTAGTTCAGTTAAAAAAGCATATTATCTAAACTAATATTATAAAGAGAAAAGATTTTCTTGTATGTTTGTTTGGTATGCATAAGCTCAAAAAATACTTTTAACTGCTTTTAAAAATTCTTTCACCTATAGAAAGCTATATTAACAGCGAGTAACATGGGCTGTATTTTATCAACTTCCATGCAAACGCAGTCCTCAGCAGAAGCTAGTTATTAATATTTTTGTCTATGGAATACATTTTCTTATTCAAATAGGTATAACCAAGAAATCATACAGAATAGAGGTCATTCAGTTCTATTTAGTTCAAGTATACAGATGGATGTAATATTTAATTTTATTAGTTACTGTAAAATTATGTTTAACAGTTGGTAATACTGTCCCTATTTATGGCTTAAATACATTTTTGAGTGGATTAGACACAGTTTAACAGTCACCCTGCTTTATCCCCTTAGAGGAACAGATTGGAAAAAAGTTTGATCTGTTAGCAACTTTAAACTCCTATCTGTCCCAGATAGGAGTTAATAAAGTTCGAACTGCCCTCTCGTTGCTAACAGGGGGACAGATCAATTTTTTTTTTCTGATCTGTTCCTCTAAGGGGACAAAGCAGGGTGACAGCGGAATAATCCCCATTAGAGCAATTTCTTTGTTCTTACAGTTGACAGCAGTTTTTTTTTTCACAGCAAAGATTACATCTGTTTTCTGATAAGGGTTACACAGAGGAGTTAGTATAAATCAGTCTATAATTTCCACTTGCTGGGACACAGGCCTCTTTGAACGGTAAATAGGTTGTAATGAACCAAGCGGACCCGATGCAGGATGGTGAATGCAGGTCCTGTAGTTTCTGCCTACCCCTATGGGAAAAGACTAGAGTTTATCTATGTTTAAAAAAGAGTAGGTCAGCAACATGGATAAAGCTTGTACATAGTACCATAGCTATCCCATGTTTCCCTCATCATTTCAGTCATGTTTAAGGTCAAAGGCTACTACTGAATATTGGTCCTAGAGGTGATGATTGAACCCTTGTTTCAGTTTCTTGCCCATGAGGCCTATTCATAAAGCTTTGCCATATGAATACCAGATGAATACACACAGAAAGGAAAACATTGTGCTGTATAAACCTGATTAGCTGTTAGACCAGATGGCAAAACATGGACCTGCATAGAGATGATTGCTTCCCGGTGATACAAAATTGGAACAGAAACAAGAAAAGGTCACACTTAGGGCCCCAATATCAAAACTAATGCATTCAATAACATGTTAAAACCATAATTTTTACTCTAAATGTAGGTCAAGGCATTGAAACAAGGATAATGCTAACCAGATGATCAGAATTACAGTGGCAGTATGTGGAAACATCTAGAAAGTGAGGGTTATTGCAGCCCTATGTGAATCATGTACACTTACATCAAAAAGCTGTTAAAGTTTCAGTCAGAAAAACATGTTCCAATGATGTTTACCCAGTAAGCTGCATACTGTGACATATTGATTAGAGGCAGAAGTTGATCATGACCAAAATGTGCATCCACAAACTTTATTAGCTGTATACAAACAGTTTATGTCCACATTTTATTATCTGTTCTTGACCTAACATGATTCTGGTGGCTTATCACGCAAATCTTTATTGATTGTAAGCGATCGAGAAAAATAAAGGACAAAACAACACCAACGATGTTTAGAAACATATAAAATGACGTGTCGATCAAATTAAGTCATAACTTTTAGTTTTCTCATAGAAATATCATCGCGAACGTGATATTTACCCTACCCTGTTGCTGTGCTCGTGGTTTATACAACAATCAAATTATGCTAGATTATGGCAGACCCAGTTTTTACGACCAAGCAAACAACACAAACCTAAGAGGTTAATCCACATTAACTGCACTAAATTATATCAAAATATATCGAATTTGCATCGTGATTACACTTAAACAGACAAATAAAAACTGTAATGGCTAGAATACGTACAAGAATTCATAGACGTGGGCCTGCGTTCACGTCCCGATGTTTACAAAATCCACCACAATATAACAACTCAAACAAACTGTTCACTGTTATAGCATTATAGTTTCATGAAAACGTCACTGGAAAACAAATCATAGGGGTTGAAAGATGTCTTACAGATCTAAATACATAGAAAATTCGTGCTAATAATTTTTTTATCAATACGAGTGGACGCCAAACTGCGGGAAAAACTACAGCGAAGTTGGCATCATATCGCTCGCAATTCAAGGCCGTCTAGAATCTATGATTGTTGGGAAGGAAGTTGTCTATGAACTCTGCTCTTTTTCGGTTGTGGAAATTGTCTATGGTAAATATGTAACATGGAGATGAGGTCTTTATGGTAATGCAGTGATCTCGAACGTCACAAGGCCGAATCGGTAGAGTTGCCTACAAATATCGGTAGATTCGTACCCAAAATAGGTAGGTAGAAAAAAAAATATCCCAAAAATTATCCCATATCGTTCTACCGATATGGTCTATTTTTTGGGATAATTTTTTGGTAGAACCTACCGAAAAATCGGTAGGTTCGAGACCATGTATGTAAAGTAGCTGCTACTTTACATACATTGGGGTGCAAAACTGTTTCAGGATTTTTAACAACAGTACCATATACCCAAATAAAACATTTCATAATCAATTATTATATTATATAATATGAGATCCACACCACCAGAGTCGAATTTGATTACCTACCTTTGATTATTCTTATTTCTGTAAATTCTCTCAGTTTGTAAAAGTAATTCTTAAAAAAGCTCCATTGGGTTATCTAAGCTTTTTTTAGCACGTGTCAAAACTAGGTATGCCGGCGGCACAGCCGGAGGCGGCAGGTTTTTGCCGTGCAGGAATGCGTCCTTTGCGTGGCAAGCCCGCCGGCTGTACCCACAGGCATAGTGTGTTAAGGAAAATAAAAAGAATCAGCGTACGTATTTTGAATTTATTTTATTTTACATCTTATAAATAACATATTGTACACAAAATATTTCGGATGGCTTATTTAAAACCGATGATGAATCATACAACTTAGAAGCGCTGTTACAAAATAAGTACTTAGCCCCTTGCACATTACAAAAAGTGATTAATTTAATGCAGCAGTCAGTTTGTCATGTTGGCAGTTATCTTATATATACGAGAATTCTAATTAATAAACACACATTGCAACAGATGGCAATGACAATATTTTTCAGAACCTTCCGTTAAGAATGGTAACGTGACACCACCGACGGCTGCCACAAGCTCTCTATTATAGTTAGGTACTAAATAAAAAATAAATGTTGGCCTACAGAATTAATTATAGTGTGATCTGCCATAAATGTAGTCTCAGCAAGATTATATAACATCACAAGCATAGCTTTTTTTTACTAAATGCTTACCTAATAACAGTGAATGAGATCTATTTGCATACAGTTATATATTTTATTCTATTGAGTACTTACATTTGATGAAATTTAATAACAATAGTCATCACAAAATGATTAATTAAGTACTATTTAATTATAAACCCTAATTTATCCTGAAAGCGAAGCAAGATGTGAAAACGTACATGTTAATTATAAAAATATGTCTAAATTATTCACTTAGACCAAAAATTGCCCAGCAAACTTCCAAATAATTAATTTGACAAAATGAAGTGAAAGTTACCGCTTCACTACCTACATTTTGTCAAAAACAATAATGTTTTACATATTTTAGAGCCTAAACTTTAACTTCCAACAATATTCTTAATCTAATTCAAGTTTTCTGAAGGATCCTGCCGTCGAATGTATATCTTGAGTTAAATCGTTCTTCTCCAACGCAAGCAAGTCCACCGACATTCCATCTAGTGACAGCAAGTCATCTCTCTGCTTCAAGAGGTTGCGTTTCAGTTCTTCAATCATGTCTCTGAGAGGAACAGTTCCTCCGTATTCTTTCGGCAAAATTGCTGGATCAACGTGTTTCATCAAATCATCGCTTGTTCGGTGGAACTGTAAATGGAGAAAAACAAAATTAGAAACAGATGACAAGTGAGGAACTTAACACTAGTGGTTAGACCATCTTTACATTACACACACTGTGAAAATCAGTTTTGGTTCTCAGAAATGTAGAAAAACGAAATAAAATTGTTGTCGCTATCATTTTTCCAAAGTCAATAAATAATTTACAATGTTTCCTCAAAAATTGTTTTATTATAGTCAGCTTAAAACACATTTGCATACCATGTTCAGAATAAAATATAAATAAATAAAATAAAATTAAATTCATTTAATTCGGACAAAACCGATAATTATAACATTAAATTAAATTAAATTAAATTTTACAATATAGAAACATTTTTTTTTTTAATGATTTATCACGAGAAACCAAGATTTTCGAGCTTATATATTTTTATGACACTCGTTTTGCTGTAGTAACACTATTCTGAAAACAGGGCCGCCAGAATTTAATTTTTAGAGTTATGTTACAGTTTTTTAGTAGTATGATTATTAGACATTATACAATACATCCGATTATTTCGAGTCCTGAATAATTAATAATAACACTTTGGTACCCTGACTGAAATTAAACTTTTTCCAGTATAGTAGATACTGGAAAAAGTTTATTGGAAATTAAACTTTTTCCAGTATAGTAGATACTGGAAAAACTTTAATTTATGCACTATCTATGGTACGTGAAATGTTGCCAGTTGCAAGTATGTAAAAAGTCTGCAGTTTTTAGTGAATTTATTAATTGAGGACTACTTTTTACGATCGGTGGGAGTGGTTAAATTGTTGCTCTAAAAAATGTTGAAAGAAATTACCATCACACGATCCTTCAGTTTATCGCTGAGCAAAGATACAGCGAACTCGAAGAACTTGACTCCGTAGTGTGGAATGTTCACGAAGTGAGTACGCTTGTGCCTCATTGGGGTAGAGTTCTGAAAAAAAAAGAAAGCTTTAGATTTTTGTTGAGATATTTTGAATTTTCGGGGCGACCTTAGCGCATTCGCCTAAGGTGTTTGGGGGATAATCATGAATTATTGACGTTGATGGGTTCTTTTTTCGTTGACATTTCTTTCATCTCTAGTAATTCAGCCCCGAGTCTACCTATAATTATAGACTCGGCGCTGAATTACTAGAGATTTTAATAGGTCATCCGAAATCACTAATAAAAGATGCACGAGGACAAACAATTAGTGATTCCACAACCTTTTTAGTAAAAAAAAAATTAGGGATCCCGAAATCTCAGACTGCCTGAATTAACGACGGAGTAACTCGCTCACCGTCTACTTTTTTTTCCGTGCTTTTAATAATACACTTGAACGATAAGTTTAGTCGGTCTCAAACGTGTTAAAATATCCGCGTTTTTTTTTACTCTACTCGGGAACGGCGCTGCAATATAATATCTAACTTAACTTATCGCGCACAGGCTTTACCTCATCATCTGCCAAACCTTTTCCCAACTATGTTGGGGTCGGCTTCCAGTCTAACCAGATGTAGCTGAATACCTACCAGTAGGTACTTAGGTACATTACATGGAGTGACTGCCTATCTGACTTCCACTACCCATTTACTGGGTAATACGATACCCCTTGGTAAGACTGGTTGACAAATTTTCGAGCTTCTGACGACCCGTAACGACTATCAAAGATCCATAAATGACAGCCGGGACAAACGGCATAACGTGCTTTCCGAGGGACGGAAGGATCTTGGTATGTAAAGATGGTCACCCATCCACGGACCAACCGCGGCAAGCGCAGCATAACCTGATCGTTCGACCCGTTCAAACGTGCTTATTTGTTTGTTTAAGCGCTAAGTGGGTACCTATTAAAGTTTCTTTTTATATGCACGTGTTTCTGTGATTAAAAAGAAATTTATTCCTTTCTTTCTTCTCACCTGTATACAATTAAGCATAAGCCTGACATCAGTGAGTGACCATAGACTGACGTGCGGCATCTGCATGCCAGCCTCGTCGTTCACGTGGGTGTACCCCAGCAGTTGTGACCTTGGCTCGTCCAGCAGTAGTTCCACGATCATGGAGTGGACGCGGGCCATCACGCAGTTGTCGAATTGATGGGGGTCGAAGCGACCTGGTGGGGGAAGAAGATTTTAATGGTTGACAAGAATATTGGCAAGTTATAATATTTCCGTGAAGAAGGATTCTTATGACCTACACCCTGTTCCGCCTCAGTCTCCTAAAGTTTTGGTTGAGTGTCTTCTGCAATTAAGTAAGTTTTCTTTTTGTTTGGTCTAGGTACCTAGGTAGTGTAGCTTTGAAAGGAAACCTTTCTAAAACTATGTGTACCTATATTGAACAACGAAAAACTTGACCCTTCTTATGTCCTCAGGACGCTGGTGTTACCTACTATTGGCATCAGCCAGTTTTGTTTCGTGTCTAAAGCTCAATAAGAATGTTGAAAGGTTGACAGAGAGAACTTAAAATAGAGACGTTCGTTACCTACATGCGGATGAATCAGTAGTTAAGTAATAGGTACCAACGTTTGTAACTATGAACTCAACAATGCGCAAATAACATACCGCAGAACACCATACGACTTCTTGGAAATCACATAACGCATACAAAATATAATTATCTATACATGGTGTAAGTGAAAACAGTGGCAACCTTTTAAGGGATCATTGTACTCATCATCATTAACACCTTTTATTATGGAACCAGACCTGAAAACACGGAAAAAAATCAGCTGTTCCCTCCACTTTGACGAATTATGCGAACATAAATGAACTGAACAGCTGATTTTTTTTCGCGATTTCGAGTTTAGTCCCATAGTAAAAGTTGTTCATAATTATGAGTATAATGACCCCTTAGAAGGTTGCCACTGTTTACACTTACACCCTGTATAGATATGTATATGGGGAAACAAAACTGATCACTTAGATCACACCACCACACCTACAGTACGTCAGCGCGCGAGCTCTGAGGAATCGGGGCTGAGGAAGTGGACAGTTTTTAAGCTCATACTATCGTCATATTATTTCATAATTAATTAAATGCGCGGCGCGAGGGAGGCTAAGGATGTGTTAGTATCAATAACGTACATAATATAGTCTAAATCACAACTCTAGCTCATTACGTCAACATTCCGTAAGATTCCTCAGAACTCGCGCGCGGACTGTACAGAAGTTACATACAATAAAGCAATTTGAATCGTTTTACCACCACTTACCCATACAAGACAGCACAACTCGCCTTCCCTCGGCATCCCTCTTGGGTAAAGGTACCAGGTACCCTGCATCAATCACTGCAGCGATCTTAGGGTCCAAAGGGTCTAGCTTCTGGAACCATTGAGGGTACATCTCCCGGATGGTGAGGTACCGCTCCAGCATGGAACAAGCTTGCGGGATTGAGTACTTCTTCGTCCGGAGAAAGCGGAGGAGGAAGGGCGCGTCTGTAAAGATAATTTTGGTTATTGTCTGACTAACATAAGTACTGATTGTGTGGCCAAAAGCCTTTTAACAATCTGGATGCTATCATACAGGGCTAAGACTTTGTAGAAGACTCCAGATCGTATGAAAACACGCATACGACCTAACTAGACTCATTCTTGTGTTTATTGATGGTCGCCAAAAAAATGCTGACTTTAGCTTATTTTGCGAGTGCGTAATTCTGAATAGCTATTCATGATAATGGATCTAAGGTATATCTTTCGAAATTGGGCCATCTGGCACACTCGCCCTGCGTCCTAGAACATGGTGGTTACTAGATAATCATTGTGCATTCGAGAGCTGCACGCAAAGGGCTTCATATGAAGCAACGGATACAATATTTACATACCGCATGATCTGAATCACAAGTGGATTTACACTCATCTGGGCTAAGGACCAATTTACCTTAAAGTTTATTGTTTTTGGTGAAATTAGGTTCAAGAACCAGACGATTCAAACGAAACGAGATTTTGAAGATGCTTATCTAGGAATACAATCTGCTTTCTTACCTAGTAGGACTACTAGGGCTTTGTCCGCATATAGAACTTATTATTTTGGATTGTGTAAAATTGTTATACGGTCTAAAAGTGTATGCAATCGGTAGCGCATGGTTCAACCTTAATATCACCTTATAATAGGGCACCTCTACCATAGATCCGTGCACTGTTACGACGGGTAAATTGTTATTGGATCAAAGGACCAATCATACCAAGATCTTCCTTTCTATGATTGGACATTTTCTACAGTTTTAGGAGGAACAAAAGCGTCTGGAGTAACGGTGTACTTTTTCTTACCAGTTCTACATTTCTTGATTGCAGGATGTTTCTCAATAAAGTGTCTCATTTGTGCCAGAGCCTGTTCTCTTAACGCTGGTTCTTCTCTCAGCTCTGTTCTGGCCCTTTCCCTTAATTCTGGAGGCAGTTCACCAGTCTCCCGCTCCTTAGCTTCAAGGATGTACATTCGGTCATCATCGGTCAACCTCGGCGCTTCGATGATGTCATGCTTCGGTTCGTGCTCCCTCCGGCAATCTTCGGGCTGCAGCACTGATGTCGCCATGTTGGTTTATCTGGATCAAAGGAAGAATAAAATTTATTAGTAGGTAGCTGGATCCGGACCGAAGGACCAATAAGGCTCCATGTTTCATAGCACATTAGCACATGACGACAAGGCGGCTTAATTTAATATTCGTATTGACTCAAATTTAATCAAACAAGTCAACGGATATGTAGATAGTAGGTATAATATCGAATAATTAGGTCCAAAGCAAATATCCTACGACCTTCGAAGTTTCTCAGTGTGCTGTGATGTGTGTAGGCACACAAATGTAAAGATTTGCTAAATACTTATAAAAGTAGGTTGTAGTTAATTCTTAATTAAACACACACACATTATTTATCATAATTATAGATCTCATAATTTATTGCCAGCTCCTGGTTTTAATTAGACCACACCTAGAAATCCGCCAACTGCATTTACCTAAATCTACGGTTAAGCCAATTTTAAATCCTTATGTCATGGAACTGGACAATCGACTCATGAATTCGGGCTAACCAATGACAATAGTATTTTTTTTTCAGTTCATATTTTGATGGAACAGCCCCCCCTTCAATTACAACACACTCTTCGCAATCACAATTCTAAAAAAAATTAAGGAAATTCCTAATCCATTGCTTGATGATTCAAAAATTCATTTGCTGACAACTTAGGTAACGCAATTAGGCTGCTAGAATTACTGGTAGGTAGCCATCTTAAAGTACAGTCACAGAGAGTCTGGTAAATAGCGATGTGCATATGTTGTGAGTCAAGATAGCTTACGGAATACAACAGTAATTTAATTGTTGTTGTTGGATCGAAGGATTTATAGCTTTGCAGAATAGATATAGAATAAGTAAGTACCTATATAAACCTACATTAATAACAAGGAAAGCTATTGCTTTTAATACAATGTAGCTTCAGCTCTAGACACACGCGGCAGGTGCGGGAAGAGTTCAATAAAAATAACCCGACCGTGTCAGATTTTATATTTCTTTCCTTCCATCGGAAGTCGACGTCTTATACATATTGCAGACTGCCTGCATCATGCATGTATACCAATATATACAGGGTTATTGGTAATGTGTCGACAATCCATTAAGGGGATGTAGTAGAGGTAATTTTCAAGTTGAAAATGACCTCTTATGACCCCTATGCAAATGTTAACCATTTTCGAGTATTAACATTATGTATTTTTTTGAAGATTCTGCAGTACATATACAATATTGAAAATTTATAAAAAAAAAAAAACAAATATGATTTTTTTTTATTATTTTTATCTGCTTGCTAACACTTCAGTACCTACATAATAATTTAATAATCAATCATAAAATGACAATTATCTTTAATAGTTTTTTTTTTAATCAGAGCTACAAATCGTTACAACTTTCATAATTTAGAGCTGATTTTTTGACCAAAATGGTCGATTTTAAAAAAAAAAAATGGTTGACATTTGCAAGACCCCTTATGACTCCATAAGGGGTCTTTGGTTGCAAATGACCTCTCCTACATCCCCGTAATGGATTGCCGACATATATATCAGCATATTATATCAGCCAAATAAAGACATTTCCACATAGTGTGTAGTTTTAGAACCTGCTCCTGATCACCAATTTTGGACCCAGCCGGGTGGTCCTCAAGCTTTGTCAGTCATGCTCATGACTGAATTGAAAACCAGCTCACATACCTATAAGGTGTTAAAATATACTTTACAAACTTTAAAGAGTGCTTTAGATCATCGAACTGAATGACTTTTACTATGAGACCAACTTTGAAATCGCGAAAAAAAACAGATCTGCTGTTCCATACTAAAATTGAATACCTACTGTTCTAAACTGTATGGGACAGCTGTTTTTTTTTTTCATGACACTGAATATTTCAAGTGTATGTATAAGTAGGTACCTACCTTACCTTATTACGGTTCAAAAGACACAGCCCTGTGACAGACGGACTGAAGAACAGACAGCGGAGCCTTAATAGGTACCTAATAGGGTCCCGTAACCTGGCACCCTTTAGGTACGAAACCCTAAAAAACTTTAGATAAAAAAAATTGTTTGCATTCAAAGCAAAAAAGAAACTAACACGCGATCAACGAAAACTAGTCACGCCATAGTCAAACATTGACATACAAAACTGGCTTTTATTTACATTACATAACTAGAATTTTTGTGGTGCACTTGACTTAGTTACAACTAAGTTTTTAGATGTGCTACAAGCCTAGTTTAACTGGATGAATATGTTAAAGTAGAAGAGCGTACGTGAGTAGCTTTCATAATGCAAATGATGCGTGGTCTTTATAAAGAGGACTACACACAGCACACTTGTGAAGTTCTGATGAGGCTTTTCTTCCCCTGAAAGTAGAGCAGCCTCAAGATCACAAATTGACAACAAATTAAAAGCTTATCTGCCCTTTCCGAAAATTTCGCGTAGACGTCGCGCCAAAGTTCAGATTATTGCAAGTTTTAAAAAAATAACTTGATTTTACTTATAGTCCTTTTATAACGGTGAAAGTAAAAGTTCTTTCGCAGTCGTTTATTGGCGAATTACTCATACCCGGGCGAGTCATATTTGGCCGAGCTTTAATGTGTCTTGTCTCTGAGATAGCGAACTTATAGAAAGCTTTCATTATTATTTTTATATAAGTACTAAAGTACCTCCTACAGAAGTAGAACAGTGTACTTTGCGCTCCTTTCGAGTAAAATCATCATGGCCACCAATGCCTTTCGCCTAATCAGTATGAAGGGTTCCTAAGGCATGAACAATATTTTATTTTCAGCTCTTACATACCATGCATGGGAACAGTTACAAGGGAAGACCTTAACTTTATAAATACCTCGTAGTCGTGATAGTTTTATACAATTAGGTACCTACAGCTCCAAAACAGTAGGTATCATATTGGAACCACAGATGAACGCATCAGCGAAGTAGGTTAGGTGCCAATAAATTAATTCATCAATCATCTTTGTGGATGTCACTTTTGCCAGTGGTACAATCTGGCCATAACAAAAACTTTCGTTTTTTAAATATTTTAACGCATAAACCGGGCGCTATATTATAGTATAGCACGTAATGCCTGTTATGACTAACGCCTAATTCTATAGCATTAAATAAATAGCTATTCTAATTTTAAATTTTCTATTCCGTTCGCGGACGTCGTCATCACTGACCTTCAAACTGGTTTGCTAAAACTAAACTTTCACTTGCTACTTTCCCCTTTAGTCTATTACAACGTCGTAATTTTATTTAGTGTTTATAAAATGAGAACGCGGTGTTTTGCATCTGTCAAAAGTTGGCTGATTATTCGATATCTTATTTTTTTCGCAATTTATTTGGTCAGAGAATGTACTTACTAAGGGCCGGTTTTTTTATCCGTAGTTAACCAAAGGCTAAACATAGTAACAACAGCAACAACACAACGTAAACAACAACATAGTATCTAACAACTAATGCTTGAATTTCGGCTAAATGTGAAAGGCAAAAATAGGCAAAACATGAATGAGTTATTTATCACGACTGTATTCTCATATTAACTCATTCATGTTAAAAAATAGTACCTAAATAATGGCATTTTGGCAAACGAATTAGCCATAATTCAACCATTAGTTACTATGTTTAACCATTGGTTGAGTTAACTACGGATCCAAAAAGCGGCCCTTACTTTATAGTTTATGAAGACCCAATTAACATGGTTTTAAAAAACCGGCCAAGTGCGTGTCGTACCATGCACAATGAAGGGTTCCATATTTGGTATGATTTTATCCCAGAAGCAAACTTAACATTGTAACTAGGTAGTTGACAAACATGTTCTCCCTTATATCGATATACGTCACGGTCAATTCCCCAACCGCAATTTTTTTCGTGAGAAACCTACAAATTGACGCATTTCGGACTTTTCCTTTAGGTACCTACTTGTGCTGTGAGACCTTGCTTTTGCCAAATTTCATGATTTTAAGTCAACGGGAATACCGGTTTTGATTTATTTGCGAGTATCTAAATATATCGCATAAAATGGCCGTCTTTTAAATTAAAAAGAAAATGCAGAACATAAGCACGTTAAGTTGTACTCCACAAGACTAACCGTTATTATTATTATAAACAGTAGTTTTATATTGTTAAGTTTTATTGTAATCATTAAAACGGGAAATGGTGGCCACATTTTTCCGTTTTAATGATTACAATAAAACTTAACAATATAAAACTACTGTTTATAATAATAATAACGTATAGCCTTGTGGAGTACAACTTAACGTGCTTATTTTCTGCATTTTCTTTTTAAATTAAAAGAAATAGCAAAACAAACGATGAGGGCGCCACTGTGCGCTCGGTAGCCTCTTAACTTAGAAGCTTGATTTTTTTGAGCTTCAAGGGACCGTAGACTTAGGTACGTATTTGATATGAATTTCAAGTTGATACCTCAACGCCTTCTTGATGAGACAAGACAGACAGACAGACAGAAGGACAACGTAGTTATCCTATAAGGGTACCGTTTCTTCCTTTTGAGATACAGACCCCTAAAAACGAGAAAAGAAAGTTAAATTATAAAAAATACGAATGCATTTTAATTGATTTATGAAATCGAAGCACCTCTAATAATTTAAGCTAGGCCAAATAATTCGTTCGAACAACCACTTAGTCGCCAATCGACGCAACCTTTGGTGGGCGCCCTAATAAAAGAACGGCTGCGTTTCACATTTGCATCATAGCAAACAAATCATGTAATGGATGATGGACCAAAATCGATCACAGACCTACTTACTAGGTGTACTTGACATTTGACATTGCCGCTACTTTTGGCTAGTTGACCCCGGCCTACATTAGGAACATCCATCGCTCTGTTAGTAAGCGTATGCAATAGTTAACATCTGTTAAGGTGACAGCGTCAGGGTAGCCCGCGAAATTCAAATTTTCTTACGTTTTTTGCAATTTACAAGTCAGCATTAGGTTGTACGTTGATCAAAATGTGATTCACGACCGTAACTAGTATGTATTATATTTACAGAATTAAAATCATTATAGTCATCAATATAACTCTTTAAGACCAAGTACCTACTCATAATGAATGACTATTACATGAAATCTTGACATTTTTTTTTCTCTTTATTTATTAGGGACTTGCAACCATTAACAGGTCATGTCAGCCCCATCATAACCTTAAGCAAGTTACTTACAAAATTTTCTTAAGACTATTAAATATAAATTTATAAATAAACTTAGCTTTATTGCTTGCAGGGTAAGCCAGAATACATTGAAACTTACCTAAATCTAATCTAATAATTTTGACATTTGAGGATTATACTAACTTAAGGAGTTGTATTACTGATTTTAATGATCATATATAATCCTGAAAATACATATTTGTTACGGTCGCGAATCATACTTTATTCAACATACAACCTAATATTGACTTGCAAATTGCAAAAAACGTAAGAAAATTTGAATTTCGCGGGCTACCCTGACGCTTCCCCTTAAACACATGCAGCAATGGACTTAATAAAGGTCGGTGGACCAAGCGCACCAGCTGCTTATTGCTTCATGTTGCTTAAGCGATGTCGCATCAGTATTGTTGCAATACACTTATTTATTTCAAAAACTTTAAGCAACTTAAAGATAGCCATTTAGAACTTGCAACATCCAATAAAAACGAACGTTTTTTTTAAAACGTCGCGTTCTTTTTTAGGTTTGTGTAGTCCCGTCCGAATGAAAAACGGAACCCCACATGATCACTCGTGTGTCTGTCTGTCTATCTGTCACAGCCGATTTGCTCCGAATCTACTGGACCGATTAAGTTGTTTGGTACGTATGTACACATATAAATTTTTGTGATCCATACAGGAACGTGTAACGTAAATAACTGAATTTTGAATATGGGGTTCACTTTTGGGAGAAAAATTAGAAAATTTAAAAAATATACAAACAGGTGTATCGTGTGATATCAAATGAAAGTATCTCCTAAATAAATATCTCCCCTTATCTCCGAAACTGCTGAGCTTAAAATTTTGAAAAAAATGTAGACTATTATCCATATTTTTTCATTTTTTTTAAATATATTTGTACTAGAAACTTATAGACTAGCAGTTGGAATGTATGGGGAACATGTTTTTCATACAATGTTAGGTTTGTTCTTGGGATAAATTCTTCCCAAATATGGAATCCTGGACAGGCACTTGGCTGGGTTTTTTAACCATGATATTCGGGTCATCATAAACCATAAATTAAGTATGTGTACATTCACCGACAAAATAAATTGCTAAAAAAATATTTAAACAAATTAAATCGACTTCAAAAATAAATTAACTCAAAATTATGAAATAACTTTAATTTCGGAAGTCGGTGTCTTGGGATCTGATTTGTAGTTTTTTGCCACCGACTTCGGAAATTAAAGTTTTAATTACGTAGTAATTTCTTTTTCTATTTTTTAAATTATTTTTTTATTTCGCAATTTTTAGTTTTTAGTAAAAAACTGGAATATTTGTTTGTAATAAGTAGTTAATAGTTTTGTTATAATAATGCACTAGAATTTGCCCAAGGTTTCGAGATGTTTTCCTTTGACACCACACCGGTAGCTCCTATCAATAAGCCAGGCAACCTACACTTACACGTAGTAGTCCATTGTCTTGAAAACTACTTAACTTGCACTGTTCCCTAAGTTGAAATAAATGTAAGCCAATAAAAATTAAATGGCCACGATCTGATTAATAGTTTCGGAGAAATGCGTGGACAAACATACATACTTACATACAAAAAAAAAAACAAAATCTATAAAATTTTGTATAGGTAATTTGTTTGGAAGCCCTAATAGATTATCATATATGTGAATATATTGCAGTTCCAATAATATTACATATATACGTGTCGAATTGATAACCTCCTTTTTTTAAGTCGGTTAAAAAAGTAAGATCAATCATCAGCCAACTTTTGACAGATGCAAAATACCGCGTTCTCATTTTTTTTTTTTGCAATGTAAACATTATGATCTGCAAAATTTTAAATACTAGCAGGGTAAAGGACGCAATTATCGTCCTATAAGTTAGTGTACATTTCCATTTCTTTATCGAGATACAAAGCACTGTTTGATATGCCAGTGACTGTTGTATCGTTATTATCAATAAACCCATTTGGAGTCGACAAACGTATCGCGTATCTACCTATGTCTAACGCCATTGTTTTCAATTTCACAAGTTGTTTTAGACCTTAAACAGTTTTCGTCATGGTTTATTTTGCTTTGTTTTCGTTTTATAGACTGTCCGAAGCCGACTTATAATAGACATGACTATGTACTTAGCCGTGATCACAGGATAAGAGTTTCCTGCGGTTTGTTTCAAGCTTTTGCATTTTATTTTAGATCAAAAATGTTAACTTTATATTTAAAAAATCAGAGTTTACACATAACCCGTAACACCGGGGTTGGGAAGAAGATGGGAAGCTAATGTGGCAATCAGAAAAAAATAAAAACCCAGCGCGTCTAGTAAGAGACGAAGATGTGAGTTTGATGTGAAGGTACTTTGTTGATTGAAATTATATAAGAATAAGAGCTTCTTTATGTGTTCCAAGTGAAGCCTTTTTGTTACATTTGTATTATTTTGAAAATCAAGTTTTATTATTATCTAAATACAAAAAAAATTCAATGTTATATGATGAAGAGTCAGATGAGTCAGTGTTAATATTAGTCATACTGAACTACTTTCCTCGTGGGACATAACTTTGGCAAAATCTGAAATAAATATTTTGGGCGTCCCGTGGGTTCCATACAAAATGACCGATCAGCCGATTGATTTTATTTTTCACACTTAGCCATATGTCGTGGCTATGTAATAACAGCCGGACGGGTCGGTCCATCAGGTTAAACTGCGCTTGCCGGGGTTGGTCTGTGGATGGGTTACCATCTTTTCATACCGAGACTCACTCTACCGAGTTTTATTGTCCTAGTTTACTTCAAATGTAGTGTTTATTGATAGAGCAATTTGAGTATAAGCTATAAAAAAAAAACTAGGTATGCCATAGGCTTCAACTCCGTTCTCCTATTGTACCCAATTTTTTTCAAGACGGTAAAAAAAAACTCATCCGGTATATATTATATTTTACACGTATACATGTGAACTCATTAAACGCTCAATTACAGAATAATATAAAGGCTGATTAATATATCACGAACTAGACCGAATTACAGCAACAAGCTGAATAACGCTCCACAAGAGGTTCTATACCACAGCTTTTGGTTGAATTAATGTTCACATGTGTTCTATTAAAATGCCAGCAATATAACACCGTACATGTGGATCTTTAATAGCCAATGCCGTATTTTTCCCCTCTTAAAATGCTCTTGTTCAGCTTTTAAAGTGAAAGCTGTCTAAAAAAGTAATGTTATCCTATTATAACACCAATATTTACTTAATAGGCCAATTTTACACACCTATATTTGTCTTATACAGGTATAAGTGGATTTGTTCACTTTAGTACAGCCAATGAACCACGTGTGGCTAATGCTAATGCTTAGAGATCACCAGTGAACAAAATGTGAACTATTAAGGAGAACAAAATGCTACCTACTTGGGAAGTGATATTGGTGCCGATTCCCTTGTTCACAAACTAAACTAAATATAAATTCAGTGCATTCTATTTTCTTACTATTTTATTAAGAAAGAGAAAGAAGGACAGAAGATATATACAAGTTTAGTCCTGTCAAATTAGTTAGTGCCTGACGGAAATTGACGTATTTTTAGTAGCCAATTGAATCACGTCTAAAGTTGTATATGGAGTACTTTTTTTTAATTTGACAGGACTAAACTACTAATTATCGTCTGTCCTTTTCTTAATGAAATAGAAAGAAAAAGATGTACTGAACTTAAATTTAGTTTAGTTTGTGAACAAGGGAATTGGCGCCAATGTCTGTGCTAAGCCCAACACGTAATATGTTAGAGATGAAATCACATAATCATCACGAAATGAATACCTAGTAGATTTACAATACTATTTAAGTAAAGGTAGGTATTGGAAAAATAGGAAAATCCACATTTACCACTTGAAATACGTATAATTTTTCTAAACTTTATAAAATACGAAACACGGATTAAAAAGTAACGATCATATAAATGTATAAAAAAACACAAATTTATATAGAAAAAAACAATCCCGGATTTCTCTTTGTTAGCGGATATAATTAATAACGGGGCCGGATAAGGTTATGCTTCAATACAAAAAGAGATAACACCTATAATAGATCTAAGTGTCCTATCCTATTGAATTCGAATTAAATAACTTAAGTCTTTAAATCTTAAAGTGTGTAAAGCCAATCTCGTTAGCATGGCTTACATCAGCAAAGGTATTAAATAATAAAGTACTTAAACTTCAAACCGCATTCTTCTTGATAATTAAACATCCATTAGAATAGATTAATGATTATTTTTACGTGTTCCCTAGTTATCATTATTATTCATTAGGTACATAATTATGCACGATAATTGTTCGCATGCTCGTTATGTGGTTTAATTCTCTTTGTTATACGTATTTGGGTCAACGCATCATGAATTAAATAATATCGAAGTTGTTACTGGAGATCACGCGATGAATTTTACGTAGGTATTTAGTACATATTTTTTCTACTAAAATAAGACAAAAAGTAGTCAATCCTTTTTGCAAAACGCATCACTCAAAGTCGCGATTAGTAGCAACAACAAAACTGCAAGAGCGCAGTTACTGATTGGTTGCTGACCTATCGCCTGCGGGCATTCCAGCAATTATTTAAAAATACACTCTTTTACAAAATAATAATAGTTAAACGTTCTATTACTTTACAAAACTTTTTCTCGTATAAATTCGCACAAACGATTTATTTCTTCTTATTCCAATTATGCCGTTCTCAATCAAGATTAATTGCAATAATTAGAATAATGATTTAGCGTTGAATTCAAAAGTCAAAAGCGTAAAAAATAAATAATGCAGCGCGAAAGCAACGCTCACTAAACTACGAATAGATAAACGCACCAATTACCGTCCTTCTGATCACATATTCAATAATTCAAGGGTGAACACCACTGTTGTCGGCACGTCACACGATAAACGTAGGCAAAGTCGTACTGGCTCTGCTCGGTCGATGCACCCGGTCCTCACCGTTAGCTCCCGAAATATTGCGACATACGGCAAGCCCTCCGTGATTCACGGAATAAAGTACCTTTATTATGGTATTTTTATATACAGGGTTTTACCTATGGTAAACATGGCTACCAAAAATTGTAGATAAATTGCAAATAACCACCTGAAGTCAGGCTTCTCCTGTTATGCTTAATTGGAGTTTATTTTATTTTATTATTACTTATTATAAGTTCACAATATGATAACAAACTTAGGTATATACTAAGCCCCACAAAAAGGAAGTAAAGTTTGACTGTGAGGATTACTAATTGCATAAGTTTGTTCGTGTTTTATGACAAAACTGTAGCAGGAGACGAATCGCTGGTGACGTAATTTAAACTTGTCCCCTAAAGTTTATCCCAATAATAGTTTTACATGTTACTCAACTACTTTTATGTTCCATCGCAAAGCCACAACCTTTTATAGAAGATATTATTGACTCAATAAGCAATCGAAATTGAAGATCACAAACAAACATGGAGTTACGAGCAGCGTATCAATAAAATCAACTTTATCACCCCCCTTACAGTGAGCCATGACACTTGAACTGAAATAAAAATACATCCTCCTATCCTCACAGATTAATTTAAAAGCGTATATCTGTTCTTACTAATAGATGAAGGCTCTTTCAAAATAACATAAAACTCTGTGGAGATATTGAGTGCAGTGCTATAAATTGTCTAATACAAGAAGAACTAAAGCGACAATTTATTGAGTAAAATTATTTATTTGTTTAAATAAAATGTTCATATTCGCGACGAGCAGCGAAGAGCTTACCAGCTACTAGAAAATCTTCTAACGATAAACCTCAATCGACAACCGTAAACTCATCATAACTTCCGCAAAAACTTTATTATTATAAATCTAGCGTAAAAACAATAAACGCAGTCATAATTATTCACGCACTCGTACATTACTTTTGTTCAATAAATAATGCAAAGAAAAATATTAAACTTGGTGTTTAAGTTTTTAGCAATATTGCATAATGTGTGTTCGTAACAACATTATGCAAACATATACTTGTCGGTGTTTCTGCATAGTGGATGTAGTTGTAGATTATGGTTTTTGTAACATTCACCCACTGTGTAATTTGTCGGCGAAGACACATCAGTGTCATTATTTAGAATCGTACGCTAACCATTGCAGCCATCAACCAGGTTTAAATTCCCACGCACCGAATTATTTTTATTTTACGATCGCCTATCCTCTATAGAAATTATGGCTTTTCCTACTAGATTGGTGTTAAGGTCTCGCGCCCTTTTGTTGAATTACAGAAATAATGCTATTAAAATTATAATAGGTTAGTTAAGGATACTTTAATTTAAAACGCGGAAACTTTAATTTTCACATAAACAGAAACATGAATAGACGCACGGAGCGCATACGTCTTTTTTATTTTTATAGCACTTTCATAGATATGAAAGTGAATAGGTAAACAGCCTATAGTGTTGGTTATTGGAAAATCAGGTAGGTACCTATATGATAACAGATTACAGGTTGATAAAATTCAAAAGAAATAAAATAAAGTAGTAAGTAAAACAATTTTATCGTTATTTTTGGGTTCAGATAATTGGGTCTTTCACCCTATTTTTTTAACCGACTTATAAAAAAAGGTTTTCAATTTGACACGTGTGTATGTAATATTGTTGGAACTGCAATATATTCACATATGATAATCTATTAGGGCTTCCAAACAAATATACAAAATTTTATAGATGTATGTATGTATGTTTGTCCACGCATTTCTCCGAAACTATTTACCACTTATTTTAATTGGCTTACATTTACTTCAACTTAGGGAACAGTCAAATTTCATCAAAATAGGTTCAGTAGTTTTCAAGATAATGGACTAATACTTGTAAATGTGACGGCCTGGCTTACTGATACGAGCTACGGGTGTGGTGTCAAAGTGAAAACATCTCAAAACTTTGGTCAAATTGTAGTGCAATATTTATAACAAAATTATCAACTACTTATTACAAGCAAATATTTCAGTTTTTACTAAAAACTAAAAATTTCGAAATAAAACAAAAAAAAATCGACTTCAAAAAGAAATTAACTCAAAATTATGAAATAACTTTAATTTCGGAAGTCGGTGGCAAAAAGCTAAAATAAAGATCCGTTTTGTAATAATAAGAAATAACTTGAAATGAAAGTACTTAAATGAAAATTATTTTGAGTTAATTTCATTTTGAAGTCGATTTAATTTTTTAAATTATTTTTTATATGATAATCATTCGAATGTTAATGTTCGACCTGTTGAACTTATAACCCTAGGCCATTATATTGAAGCTCTAGGTCATTATATTATCGATCCTTATTGGGTACTTTGGAGTCTTTGGCGTATATGCAAAAGAGTGTGGGCAGTCACTACCAATCCTATTAGCCCACTGAGTGCACTGCATCACGCTCATCCGTTACTTCATGGTATACCTACTCCAATTCCTATATTCATCTATTCTATATCAAAGCACATATGAAATGGCGTCAATTATAGGAAAACCAATAATAAAAAATAAGTAAATTTAAAAGTAAAAAACCCGACAGCACAGAATAGATAATAGTGCTTACTAACGTACGAATCATATATACAGGGCTATTTTTAAATCATTAACTAAACTATCACAGGGTGTTCTACCCATGAATATGAACAACTTTTACTATGGGACCAAACCTGAAATCGCAAAAAAAAATCAGCTGTTCAGTACATTTATGTTCGTTTATTTGGTCAAAATGTACTGAACAGCTGATTTTTTTTTTGCGATTTCAGAGTTGGTCCCATAGTGAAAGTTGTTCATATTCATGGGTAGAACACCCTGTGAAAGTTTAGTTAATGATTTAAAAATAGCCCTGTATAATTATATCGTCTAATTACGTCATTCGAACACATCTTTTATCACCTCCATGTAATATAATGCTTTCCACACCACTCGTAATTTTAACATAAGCAATATGAGTTTTGAGGATTTCGGTTCCGACACCACCTGTTCAGAGCCGATCTATTCTGTGAAAATGCCCAAATATAAAAAGTACTCTGTGTGTCCAAAAATGCCGTCGTGAGAACTTAGGTGAAGTTAGCTGTCAATAGAGTCAATCCCTAGCATCAGGTAGAATGACAACTCACTTCACTAAAAAATAAAAATAAAAAAGTAAATTTAAAAAATCAAAAAACCTTAAACCCAAAAAGGTGGAAACAACCTATTTTGTCTCCAAACAATCTCATGTAGAGATTGTTCATCTTTTTTCCATCTTTTTAAAGTTGACTTTTTACGCTGTCGTACCTACGTTAGTAAGCACTATTATCTATTCTGTGCTGTCGGGTTTTTTATTTTTAAATTTACTTATTTTTTTATAATTGGTTTTCCTATAATTGACGTCATTTGTACCATGAAAAATCCAAGTAGTCCTTACAAATAAGGTCACTCACGTTAACAGCAAAAGGACCTAACTTTTAAGGAACACACGGTAATTAACGGCCTCCAAATAAAATTAAGTATCGTTTGTTCTAGAATAAAACACTGCAGATTTATTGACTCATGTAATTTAACATGGAAACATGGCAACTTTACAATTACATTTTTATTTAATGCAGTTTCCTCGTCGTTAACAACGTGGAAAAAGCTCATTACAAAAGACTTTTTATGAAAAAAAGTAACCTATGTTTGGAAAGTGGAGCTTGCGGTCGATGCACTTGGCTGGGTCCCGTTAGTGCCGAATCGCGACGTCCCGTGGGACATTATACCTGTTTTGGGTTCCTCAGCATTATCACCCGTATGGAAACCCTCATTACGGCAGATGGTGAAGCTGCGCGCTACCAATAGGGAAGTTTTTTGCGCAAGTGACAAGACAAAATTGTGTTGCACTTCTTTTTACAAGCTTTTTTCGTATGTAAGTTGGTTCTTTTTAAAATTTGCAAGTTTTTGACCCACTTCCCGGTGTTTGATTGAGCTGAAATTTGGCATACGTAGTAATATCGGTGACAATGCAATATTTGGTATAAACTGTGTGTGTGATGTGTGTGTGATGTATAAACCTTATAAAATAAATTATAAAAGATCATTTTAGTTCTGTCGTTTTCTTAGTTGATGAGACCATTATTTTTGCGTGAAGAATAAAGAATGAACGCGTTTTCGGCTTTCATCCTACTGAAACAATCCAAACAAAGGTTTTTGAACGAAGTTCCTTATCGCACGTTATACTCTGCTCACTTGGCGAATACAAGCTATTACAAGACAAACAAACAAACACGTGTATTTTTTTAAAACATGCTTTTATTAGTCTAGATATCATGTAGGACCAAAGTTCATGTCAAGACGAATCAAACGTAGGTACCCAAATTCGATAGGTTTGCGGCGTGTTATTACTAAGTTCCTGTGGCGACGTTTTAGCTCCATCACATACCTATTTTAAATAAATAAATAAAGTAGAGTAAACGAGATTGGCATGCATACACTATCATACATAACAATCATAAGTTTTCTATCACCAACAAAAACTATCCAGAACCGTACGCTTTGAAGTAGATCTGACATTTTTTAGCTACGTGATCCACATATTAACGTAAGCAATCGTCTTCACACCAACTAATCCATTTATTAACATGTCCGCCCTTTGTCATGCCGTGCTAAACACACTACCCGCCATGTAGGGAGCCAATTATATAAAACAATGTGCAGTTATCAGTACCTATCTGTCACGAAACCTCGTAAATAATACCTATGATTTGTTTGTAACTTGTGTTATTTGGTGATGATAAGTTCCTGATTGCTGGCATTGACTTTGAGATGGTCTCGTGAGACGAGATGATTTTATGGGTGGCATATAGTTACAGCGTTATTGTCAATCAATCTGCCTAGCCTTTTCCCAAGTAAGTTGAGGTCGGCATCCAGTCTAACCGGATGCATCTGAATACCAGTATTTTACATGGAGCGACTGCCTATCTGATCTCCACCACCAGTTACTATCAGAATACCAGCGCTGCGAAACTTACTTTTAAATGTTGCAGAATCATGCTGAGATAAGAGCCTTTTGACCTCGTACGGGACTGTTTTTTTATTTTTTTTATTTCACTTTTTTTTTTTTTTAAGTGTGTTTATGCTTAATTTGTGATCTGCCTGTGCGAGTGTCAATAAATACTTTTTCTTCCTTTCTTTCAGTTACTGGGTTACGATACCCCTTGGTAAGACTGGTTGTCAGACTTTCGGGCTTCTGACGACCCGTAACGACTGTCAAAGATCCACGAATGGCAGCCAGGACCAACGGCTTAACGTGCTTTACGAGGCACGGAGGAGTCTCACTAGGTATCTAATGATGGTCACCCATCCACGGATCAACCCCGGCAAGCGTAGCTTAACCTGATGGATCGACCCGTGCGGGGTTTATTACTTATCCACGAGCTCGTCTTTACAGCGTTATTGTATTTGATGTTAAATTCTATATATTAAGTAAGTACTCTTTGTGGGTTTAACCATGTGATATAAAACTATGAATTTTACTGATGATGTAGAATTCCCTAGTAATTATATATAATTCTCAGATTCCGGGTTCATGGGTAGATATTGGTTGGTACTCTGCCTGATGAATGACGATAAACGAATTATTCCGATCTGTCACCCTGTTTTGTCCCCTTAGAGGAACAGATCGGAAAAAAGGTTTAATCTGTCCCACGGTTAGCAACTTTATTCACTAAGGAGTGAACAAAGTCCGGAACTGTCCTCTCGTTGCTAACAGGAGGACAGATTTTTTTTTCGATCTGTTCCTCTAAGGAAGCAGAACAGAGTGACAGATCGAAATAATCCCGATAAACTAGCCTTCGAGGTACCATACCATCATTAGCAGGACTATTATAGGCCGACGTGTTTGAAAATCGTTAGTCAATAGAATGCACCGTGTTATTGACTTATTGTGAACATTTATTTAGACTGCACACTCATTATTGCTACATGCCTCTAACGCGCGGCGGCGGCGCACGCAACACAATGCACTCGAAACTCATTTCTCCATTTAGAGCTACATTTATTGAGCGATGAAAAACCACACTCACTGTTCATATTCTATTCATTGTGTTATAAAATGATCTAACACAAAAATCACTTAAAATTCTTTGTAAGTAATTTGTCAATTCTGGCCAAGAAAAATGGATCAAGTGATTATAAGCCTCATTTTTAGCACTTAAACCGCAAGTCGTTAGAAAGACGTCACGAATAATCACGATCACGAATCGCATTTTGCAACAATCAATAAAAACTCCGAGATTCGTCTCAAAGCAACATCTTAAACAAGCACGCAGTGAAAGTCTTGGCCAGTAGAGCGGAATGGGGACAAGTGACTCAGCCATTTTAATTGAACTACTGCACACGTATGAGCATGGAAGGCGCATGGGGCTTGTAACCGCCTGTGCTTTGCACAGAAAAAAAAACAACGTGACAGTTCTGAATCCCAACAAGAGGGCTGATTTTTCAATAGGTAGGTAGATAACTTTTATATCGAGGGTTCACGGGCTATTTGTATTAAGCGACATTTTTGAAACTTTATATCAGAGCATTTCAAAATTTCATTATTCGGAAAAAGAACATTGTAAAAAATGTATCAATATTGTTTACGAAAAAGTCGCCATCGACGGTTAAGAAACAATAGTGTCTATCTCAGTTTATATAATAGATAGATTATAACCATATTATAACTCAATATGATTATACGCAATATGTCGCTTAATACAAATAGCCCGTGAACCCTAGATATAAAGAATAACTGTGACAGTTCGATATAAATTTTCTATACAAAAACTGTCAACTCGCCATATTTATTCCTCTGATAAAAATGATCAGACTATTGAAGAATCAGCAGCTAAATTCTATTGATATTTTTTTTTCTTTATAAAAATAACTAATTAGGTAGGTACCTATTTATTTGAGCTTTTCAGTAGGTATTCTGTGAAGTAGTTTTTTCCTGTTAAAAATTTATAAATAAGTATACACTCTAGTTAGCCCATAAGTATAAATAAGGAAAAACTGATGCAAGCCAAAATAATGTATTATATGAAAATAATGTATTATATGAAAATGCGATAGAATCTTATGAACTTAGGACAAAAACATCTTTTCTAGAACGCGTCGCTCATTTGGTGCAATAATGACGTAATTACCATGTAATTATAATACACTTTTTTAACCGACTTCAAAAAGGAGGTTCTGTATTCGACCCATACATATGATCTATAATATAATAGGTAACTTTATTAAAAAACTTAACAACTCCTGAAGTCGGTGTCTTCAATTCTTCAATACACCTTACCTAGGCACCGACTTCAGAAGCTGTTAAGTTTTGAAAGTTATTTTATTCGTTTTAGGTTTTTGAAATCGGTTTTTAATTTTTTTTAAAGTAAAGATTTGCCGCGAGATGACGCGATCGTAATAGGACTTTTCAAAAATCGGAAAATGATTGCATCTCCTGTAAAATTTCTAAAAGTGTAATTACGCCGTTGTTGCACTAAATAAGCGACGTCATCATCTGCCTAGCCTTTTCCCAACTGTGTTGGGGTCGGCTTCTCTTCTAAAACACCTATCTCTTTATCGAGCCCCGGAAGGCTGTTAATTCTAGAATTTATCCGCACTGCCTCTACTTTGTCTGTATTTTACGCCAAGTAGGTACCTATCTAATAACATCAGCGCCTCTACAACGTTGTCTAGATACTAACACGTTGGGTTAAAGCAATAAATTGCTACACCTAGGTTCACACGGTAAATACTGGCTTTCGCCTATAAAGTACCTTCAGTTGACGCCTTTAGAATGATTTAAGAAATAAATAAATTCTGCTTTTTAAAACTTTTTCTTTTCTGACACAGGTTTATCAGCAGCTCATCATGATAATATGACCCATCCATCATCATCTCTGTCAGCTTATCCAGGGTTTAGGTAGTTTATTACGCAATTCGTGTTAATTAATACCTAGGTATCCGTAGAAATGTGCCAAGTTCACAGTTCCTATGATATATTAATGATAGTACTATATGAACCATTATGTAACTGTATTATATTTATATTTTACTAGCTGACCCGATAAACGTCGTTGTCCTGTCAAAATTTCAATAAATCATACAAAATTCATACCTAGAAAATGCACTTTCATTCCCGAATTTTCCAATTTTCCCGGCAACTTTTCAAAAAAAATTATTTCATACAAACCTTGTCCTGACAATTACGAACACAACAAAAATATAATTATGCAATTTGGTGCAGTCGTTCGGAAGTTATGCGCGTAAGTACATACATTTCGGCGATTCATTTTTCGATTACAAAACAGTAGGGAAGATTCTGATAATCGAACAACGAATGGTATCAAAAACTTTCGATGCAGAAAAAGAGCAACCGTGATGTTTTCCATATTATATTTTTTTAATAAGATACCAACTCGAACACTATAAACATTAACTAACTATACCAATTTATTAACTACATATTTCTGGAATTTGTTATTATGTCACTTAATGTAATCGAAGGTACTGGAACCTAAAAGGTAATAAGTAGTAAGTGAACACGAAATGTTTTGCGAAATCCCCTTACCAAGTAAGTGCAATTGCGTAAATATTCGCCGACTAACCGACTCAGGTCGATTTTATCGTTTTTCCCGACAAGTGCAGTGCTCATGGTAGACTTTCTTTTAAGCCTTTTTTTTGTCATTTAAAATGTTTTGCTGACATTACTTTATTGTTTTTAGAATAAAGACCTGATGCATTTTGAAATGTTAGGTGTCAATTTTGTTAATTGTCGCGACAGTCTTTTGTGTAAGTTTCGTAGGTATGAATATTGCAATACCCACCTAACTAATACCCTAACATTTCCATTTTAGAAAGCAGATTTATTCAACATAGGATCGGAATTTAATAAACTGCTTAAATTATTAATTAAATTATGAAACTTTAAAAATGGCATAATTTATAAAATCTATCGGACCGCCATTATGAACCCCCTATTATTTCTGACACATTAATATTTAATGTTACCAGTTACAAAAAGTCATACTAATGGTTTGGGAGATACTCAACGTAAAAAAGTAGAGCCACAATTATTACACAAACAGTACAATTAATATGATAATTTTTCCAGTAAACAATCCATTGCAAATTACCAAATTCAAAATAAGACTCAGAACACACGTTCTCTTACGTCATATTTTCACAATATTCATTATTGAAACTTTTTACTCAAGACTACAAAACAGTACGAGTTGACCGTTGGGCCAGTTGCCTCATGTTTACTTTTAAATACTTATTTATTGGTACCTATTGTTACTGATAGTAAAATGAAGGGCATTTAATTTGTTGGCAGGTATATTAAAAGGCAAGTAAAACCTTACTCCAACGGGTCTAATACCATCCATATCCATAACAGTAGGTATTGCACCGACTAAACTTGAAGGAAAACAATGATACTTAGCTGCTGAAAACTAAAAAGGGCACTTATTTCGGAACGATTCTTATGGTCTTTGGCTACATTTTTTTACCGTAAATGTTTCCTAACTTCCATGCCATATAGAAATGACCTTTAAGAAATCCAAAACATTGTTCAAAGGGCTTGAAGTGGAGCCAGCTCCTAGAAAACGCTCGTCCCCTATGACATGGCTCAGAATCTTTTGACAGTTGGTTCTCAAGCACCAAGTAAAAATAGCCGGATACATTTAGCAAACACAGACATACCTATTATTATAAACCCTAGAACAGCAGAAATAAATTGTCCTTCATATGTTGCTAGCTGGTCCAGTATATCTTGACCACTCATGGCGGCGCCAGTTGCAAAGGCAAATGTCAACAATGTGTCAAATTCAGTACGTTTTCGGTTTAATTCCCCTTTCCACCGCGTGTCAAGATTTTTTGGTCATGGCACATATTTGCTAACACATTGTTGACACATACCATCAACACCATTTCGCTAATATCATTGGGTAAGAGCAGGTTTCCATTAGAAACCTTGGAGTTCACCGTTTAGCAATATTTAATGACAAATTGCATAGCGTTTGACAATTCAAATTAGTTTAAATTGCATACTAAATTAATTTTAATTACTTACAGCATATTACTTTATTAATAAATGTATTACCCAGTAACTGGGTTGTGGAGGTCAGATAGGCAGTCGCTCCATGTAAAATACTGGTATTCGGCTGAATCCGGTTAGACTGGAAGTGGACCCCAACATTGTTGGGAAAAGGCTAGGCAAAAGAAGAAGACTTGGTACCTAAGTATTGTTTTGTGCAATCTTTTTCAGGGATCAAAGTTTTGATTTCGATTGAGTAAGAGCACCACTGACTTGTAATTCTATCTCAATGAAGAGCACAGATTAATAAGAGGTGATTGTCATTTTGGTCTGACTTGCCAAACGTTAAAAACAAAAGTACCTACATATGAGAAAAAACAAAAGCTCGAAAAGTTCTACTCTATATACAACATTCTCTTTGATATTTTTAACTAACATAACTATTTATCCAAAAAATGTAAACAGTTATGATTTCTGATATAAAACAGATTACTTTGTAGGTAGAACCAAGTCATCACTCATCAAGTTCAAAAGATTTTGTAGGAAATCTATTTATGGTTCATTCCATATTTATCCATATATTCCATAATCGAGTGATAGATTTGGATCTGAGGGTTCAGGTTCTCTCAATTGATGCAGGCCAACGAACAATTTTATTTATTCCCCAGACTTCAGTTTCCTCGCGATTATTCCAAGGATTTGTAGGTAGCCTATAGCTACAGTTGGGCCACTCTGCCAAAAAGAACCGTGCGACCTGCAGCTCAATGCGCCGCCTCATCCTCATCCCCGCGCTCTTGATGCGCCCGTCGCTCGCTCTCAGCAGTCCGCGCTAGACAACCTATCAAGCAGGAAGGACGAAATCCGCTCGCGCCGCGCCCGTTTTTATTCTGAAGAGTTCCCTAAACGTCTAAATACACAACAGACACTATACACACACAGACTCTTCAGATTAACTGCCGCAGGGTTACGGGGATAGTTAGCATCATAGGTAGTCAATCAATCAATCAAAAGTCATTTATTCAAACTAGGCTGAGAATCAGCACTTTTCGAACGTCAAAATTACATAAGACAGTCCCCATAACGCCCGCCCTTTACCACTTCCTAGTGCTTTAGCTGAGGAGAAGAAGTGGCGCAACAAACTCCCCAGCAGCACAGCTGTCTGTTCAATTAAAAAAAAAAAAGTCGATACAACACTGCGCAAAAAGTATATATGTATATAGAATCTAAACAATAAGACTGCAGTGCTGCAGTACCCACGGCCACAGTCTGCTTTTTACAAAAACCAGAACTACTTTTTTGTGACATTCACAAACATTAGATACTAAATATAATAAAAATGATAAAAAAGTAGCTCCCACGAACGAAAGTAACCTAGTGAAAGAGGTTTCACTCTCAAGCCTCAAGTTTTAACAATAAGATGAATATGGACCTAGTTTACAAGAATCAGAGCGCCAATTTATTTGTTATAACTTTTTAAGACATGCTTTGCTGCGCACTGGCGGAATTGAATACGGATTTATACTTTTTTTTATGGCGTTGCACTTTTTATCTGACTTCCAAAAAGGAGGAGGTTATATGTTCGACTTTATATATTTTTAGGGATCCGTACCTCAAAAGGAAAACGGAACCCTTATAGGAATCCCTTCGTTGTCCGTATGTCTGTCTGTCAGTCTGTCAAGATCCTTTTTCTCAGGTGGAGGTATCAAGTTGAAATTATTATCAAATACGTAGGTCTATGATATCTTTGGAGTTCAAAAAAAAACAAGCTTCTAAATCAACGCAATAAAAAAAATACGGCCATTTATGCGACATATTTTGATACTCGCAAATAAATTAAAACCTGTAGGGTACTTCCCGTTGACCTAGAATCATGAAATTTGGTAAGAAGCAAGGTCTCGCAGCACAAGTAGGTATAGGAAAAAGTGGGAAAATTGTTACTTTGTACTTTACCACATTTTTTTTGCGATTAACAATGTATAGGAGAACATGTTTTACAACTACAATGTTAAATTTGTTTTTGGGATAAATTATTTTCAACTACGGAACCCTTCATTGTGCGTGGTCAGACACGCACTTGGCCGGTTTTTTTTTATGTATGTCTATCGATTTTTCCGTCAATTGTAGACCGATTTTGAAAATTCTTTTTGTTTGAAAGGGTAGGCTCTCGAGGTGGTCCCATCGTCACTAGGTCAGAATCTGATAAGGGGATCCCATGGAAATCGAGGGAAAAGTCTCAAATTTTATAGGCACACTTAAAGCGATTTGGGTATTTTTATAATAACTACATATATACAATATACATTTGCTCTCGGAAAGCACCATTTGGTGTAGTGGAATTGATGATGAAGACCACAGATCGCCATCGGAACTAATCAATAATAAGTATTTCACGGGTGCGATTCGATTACTTTAATATGGTTGCTATGCTCGTCACAATACATAAGGTGAAGTGGAGCTAATGGTGTCTTCACCATCAGCACAGCTGACAGCTCCAGTTCTCCTGGTTCTTACTACTTACAAGAACTCGTCAACAATTAACGTCCCTGCATCGCAAAAAGCAATAGATAAGAACCTATTTAGTAAAAGGTGATGAGCAGATGACATTAGGCTATTAAGTGACCCCCTAAAAAGTGAAAAAAAAACAAAAAAAAAGAAATCGACATCCATAAAAAAAACACTACAAAGTGAAAAAATATTATTTCGGAAGTCAATGTCTAGTCAGTGTGCTGTATGGAAGTCGGTAGTTTTTTTTTTTTTAATAAAAAAGTTTCAATTAAGTAGGTACTTAGTGTTCTTTTTTCAAATAAAGTAGTGCGTGAGTCTACATACCAAGTTGGCTGTTGGCGCTAATTATGCGTTAGTAAAATTAAACTAACGTTACGGATTATTAGTTTAGGCACACAGTTTCTTAAAAGCGTACGAATAAATCCTCTCAGAAGAGAAATTCAATTCATGCATCAAGGCCTTTTCACTAAAAAGGTTAAAACAGCCTAGAATACCATCGAGCAGGAAGTTAACTTAAAAAGTTAAATTAATCTTTGCCTGAACTTTCCTATAAGGGTCAATACCTACTTTTGGAACGTATTTCTCAGGTACCACAAGTGGTAAACCTTGATCGCTCACTTTTACATCAAGTTTACTTTACGCTTTACTTTTATTTCGAACTTCGAAGGTCTGCGCGCGCAACCAGTGGCGACATGATACAATCTCATTATACTGTACAAAACATGTAGTAATGGACCCAATAGCCTTTGGACCACTTGATCAAAATTTTAATGAAGCAGACTGCTTATACCTACAGCCTATATGTACATATGCTCCAAACGTGGTGTTTGGGTCAAGTTCTACCACGATACCTACACATGAATAGTGTGGTCCATGATTAGCCACAATCGTCCACGCATGGATTGCATGGTCTAGTTGAAGTTTTATGGGCTAGTATTATTTTGGTCACAATATGCTAGAAGATGACCTAGTACTTAATTGAAGTACTAGCTAGGTACCTATGCAAAGTGTAGGTTCAGAGCAAACACCGATTTGATTTTGTAGGTTCACCGTAGGTCCCTGGTTTTGGTCTGAAATCTCTTAAACCCTGCTAAATTTGCTGCTAAATTTAAGGTATAAAACAGAGCTTCTACCACGTGCTACCACCTACCCCATCTGGCAACAATGGCAACCATCATTGAATTCTTTTGTTTTTTAAATAGGTACGATATTTTTCTTCTTTTATTTTTTTTTTTTCATTTAAAATGTATAAGTATAGGTGTTTTAAAACTTGGAATTAAAATGGAACAAAAAAAATACATACCTGAATTACGGAGAGGAAAGGAAATTCCAACAGGAGCCAAACGTCGAATTTCCCACTAAGGATTTTTCACTGATAAATCCAAATTAATTTGATTGAATTATTTCACTGAACACTAAAGTCATTAAGAAAACAAAAAAAAAGTATTAATTATTCGAAATTTAAAAATCGTGCGATGGCTGTACCCACCGCACCGAGTGTCGCTTCAACACTGAGATAGGTACAACAATGTAAGCGATGTTTACTGTGCGAACCAGTCGATCTAGTCGAAATAAACGCAAACGCTACCTATATAAAACTTAGTAAAAACTACAGCTCTCTTTCGTGCATAAAAAGCCTTTTAGGAATCATAAACTGGGATCAGTGTCCTATTTTCAAAAGGATGGCGCGATTTCTCTGATTGGTCGAGCGTCGCAACCGGTTCTCATCGATTGGTCATCTCGACGCGGCGGTTTCCCTAACTTTCTTTGACCCCGATTTAATCGTGTCGGCACATTTTTTCTTGATTGCATTTTGATAGAATTTTATTGCAATAATTCAATCATTAATGTTCCGATTGCTGGGTACGTCGCGCAATATTAATGTTTTTTGGATGTTCTATTTTTTCCTCCTTTTTACGCAGTGGCGGAAAGTTCTTGTTTAAATTGTAGTGGTTTCAGTTAAAAAAAAATATACACAGATATAATTTGATTGACCTACTTAATTAGAACGATTGATTGAAATATCAATGGCTTTTTAACCGACGAAAAAAGGAGGAGGTTCTCAAGACGACACAATATGTGTATTTTTTTTATGTAATAGGTTGGGGAAAAAGTTTCTTTGCATTTTTTAAGAAAATTGAAAACATTTTTTAATATAGTTTATTTACATTTAACTAAAGTATGTAGGTACCATTTTGTTCGATAACTTTTTGGTTTGCCATCTTGTAGGTGGGGAAAAAGTTTCTTCGCATTTTTTAAGAAAATTCAAAACATTTTTTAATATAGTTTATTTACATTTAACTAAAGTATGTAGGTACAATTTTGTTCGATAATTTTTTGCCATCTTGTAGGTAGGTGATCCCATTGCTGTAGAAATTTTGGGACTTCTGGTCAAAATACCGCGACAAGTGGTTTTGGCAGTCCTCTCGTGATGTTAACCTGACACTGCCTAAAGAATTCTGAAGAGACCGAAACAGGTGGAAATCTGAAGGTGCAAGGTCAGGACTATACGGCGGATGCATTAACACCTCCCAGCCAAACTCTCTTAATTTTTGCTGAGTGGCTAAAGATGTGTGAGGTCTAGCGTTATCATGATGAAAAACCACACCCCTTCTGTTGATTAATTCCGGCCGCTTTCTCTCAACTTCTTGCTTTAATCTCATCTGTTGTTCGCAGTAGAGTTCAGAATCGATGGTCCTGCCTGGTGGTAACAGCTCATAATGAATAATGCCCTTCCAATCCCATCACACACACAGCATCACCTTGTTGCGAGTTAACCCGGGTTTCGCCACAGTTTATGAAGCCTGACCGGCCTTTGACCACGACCTTTTTAGCACGTTCTTGTCATACGTGATCCACTTTTCATCACCAGTTATCAGCTTCTTCAAAAATGGTTCGGTTTCATTACGTCGTAATAAAGAATCACAAATGAGTACACGGTTCATTAGGTTTCTTTCAGTGAGCTCGTGGGGTACCCAAATGTCGAGCTTTTTTGTGTACCCAGTTTTTTTCAAATGCGCCAAAACTGTTTTGTGGTCAATTTCCAGTTCTTCAGCTACGTCGTAACTACTGATATGCCGATCTTGCTCCACTTTTTCAAAAATGGCATCCATTTCATCCGTAATAGGGCGACCAGAGCGACGACATTGACATCAAAATTTCCGGATTGAAAACGCTTAAACCAAATTTGTGCTACTCTCACAGACACTACACTAGGTCCATAAACATCGCAAATTTTTTTCGCGGCTTGCGTTGCATTTTTACCTTTTTTGTAGTAAAATTTTAAAATGTATCGAATTTCTTCATTAGATTCACTCATCTTGACGGTACGAAAAACAAATGAAAATCACACATTTTCCTAATTTGAATTTGGAATTATGTTCTATAAAATTTAAACTTTCAATGATACCAAAACCATCCAGATACAAATAGTACTTATAGCCAAAGAGATTTTATTACAAGTTCATACATACTATAATGCGAAAAGACTTTTTCCCCAACCTAATATGACCACGCATAACTTTTTAAAGAGTCCTACCTAGGTACATTGTACATTTTTGTACCTAGTTACTCCGATTTGATTTTTTTTTATTTTATTCGGGAGGATATATCTCAAAATTGGATTGGTCCCATATGTTTTGCTTTGATTGGGTAGTTTTTGAGTTAGTTTCAATATTTAATACCTATCTAGGTACGTATTTTTTCCCACTTTTTATGTGGATGATGTTCTAATTTCTTTTGCAGGTAGCGGTATTAGAAATTTGTGTGGGGTAGGTACCACAACTAAAAAGTTAAAAATAAAAAAACCTTTTACAAAAATATACAACCGACTTACAAAAACAACACTACAAAGTGAAAAATAACTTTAATTTCGGAAGTCGGTGGCAAAAAACGAAAATACATTTACACCAAAGACACCGACTTCCGAAATAAAAGTTATTTTTCACTTTGTAGTGTGGTTATTGGAAGTCGGTTTGCATTTGTACAAGTTCTCAATTTATTATTGTGTAGTAAATTATTAGGTAGCCATATGCGTGTAGGTACCTACTTACATTATTTTCTACAAAGTTCTCTGGAACTTGCACCTTGCATATTTATCACAATTTAATATAATCTTCTTCAAGGCCAGTATGATTGCGACAGCATCAGTAAAGGCCATCCAGAAGCAGCAGAACTGTTAATTTAATGGTCGATATTTATTACGTATATGACTGGCAAACTGGCAAGATCTCCTCATTTTTTCCGGTATTTTTTACTTATGTTATTGATCGCTCTCACGAATAGATAGATACCTATCAAACGAGACTTTTTTTTCAAATAAAATGTTATCACACAATCGTTCAATTAACCTTAAACTGTGCGATTGTGACAACTTGACAACTAGTCTTACCAAGGGCTATCGTATTATCCACTAACCTAACGGGATTGTGGAGGTCAGATAGGCAGTCAGTCGCTCCATGTAAAATACTGGTATTCAGTTGCATCCAGTTTCGACTAGAAGCCGAAAAGGCTAGGCAGATGATGATGAACCTTGAACTGTGTGATTGACATCAACAGTCCTAAACAGTTGAATGTTATTAGATGTCTCGACCAATCAGAACAGACACGAGTGCCTGGCGAATAATGATGAGAGCCGGCCTCAAATGAAATGTCATATGGGATAGGTAAAGTTAGGCAAAGAGAGAGAGAGAGAGTGTGTCCTACAGAGGCGAAGAGAATTTTGGTCTTCTTTTGCGTCACCGGAGTTTTCAGGTTGGTCACCAATCGTGCGTTTGCCGTTCATAGAATGGTGGCAACGTTGTAAAGTTGTCCCATATTTTTGTTTGTTGTAAGGTTGTAAGTATTAGGTCCGTAGTTTGGGAGTTAGGACTGTGGAGTGCCCCTCACCATCACCACTTGTCGCACATCAGACGGCCCTGCCTGTAGCCTGCAGGCATTGCTTTCAGTAGGCTTATAAATAACTTGACATTATTGTATGTGTTGGGTAGATATACCTCCTACTTCTACTAATAATTGGCTTTCTTAGGTACCACATAACGTCACGCTTAGTTTCCCCGAAGGATTGGGCAGAGGTGTACATCCAGTTATGTTTAAGTCCCAAGTAATAGCCCAAGTTAATGCCCTCGGGCAATAACACTTGCCCGAGGTACAGCCTTGGTATTCTCGGTTATTAGGCTAGCCCATTAGTTCGCTTAACCGTATGTATAAACACTTAGCCATTTGAATTCACGGTATGATTACTTGCGTTTCGCAAGTCAGGTCTATGCTATGAGTCAATTGAGTCTCCTTATGTGTAGGCACTAGGCACTATGTGTAGGTGTGAAGCACACATACTTATGTATACTTATATATATATATATATATTATACTACAAGTTTATTAAAATCATCAAGCTGGCACTACCAAAAGTGATTTATTTTTGCAATATTGTCCCTTCGTACCGTACGTAACATCTAGGACCCAAAATGTTGTTTTTTCTTGCAAGAAACATGCAAAGCCGAAAAATGTTTATCACAATTCAACACAATTGCATGAGAATTTTATCTTCCAATTTTAACCGATTCGTTGCGGCTCCCGGTTTCGCAAACTTTTAGCCATGGCGGCGAAATATTTCATGGCGCGCCTGTCGTGTCAACCGCCACAGAAGTAGATGACACACCTAGTGTGCCATCAGCCATGTGTAAAAAAAAAAATACTTTTTATGCTTTTTGCGCATGTGTAGACCTGATTAGGTTTAGTTGACATCAAAAGTTGATAGTGAACGGTCGTATAAGTGGTGTAAAGTGGCTAAATACGTGTTCTTCTACGCCGTTTCCTTGAAATGGCGGGTAAGAGACTTTTTTATGCAGATGTTGCAAACCTTTTGTCTTATTATTTTTGTTTTTTCTCATTTAATTGTGTTGGTACATTTAAATCACCCTGAAAATCTTTCAGTGAATAATAACGTTAGTAAATATCAAGTAATCAAGAACCTTATCGTGGGAAAAATAGGGCATAGGTATGACTTTTACAAAAATAGGTATTATTCGGCGAAACTGTTAGGCAGATCCACACAAGGTCGGAAAGTAAAGCACGTCTGATTACTAAGGATAGCAAAACAGAAGTGTTCTCAGAAACAAAAACAATGCGCTGCGCTGTGCCACAGTATAAATATGGAACAGTACGGAAACTAAATATAGTTTTTTTTTTTTATGTAATGCTTTTTTAATTACTAGTTATCAGTCACGCATTTTCGGGTTGAAACGCGGTACAGTTCACCCTAAAATGCGTGACTAGTTATTTTAATTCGATTTATTGAGTAACATTAAAAGTAACAGCCCTATTGCTTCAATGGAGCGTAGGTAATTATTTTATCGAATAGGCTTATTTTTCATACTGTTTCATATTTATACTGTTGCTGTGCTGGCTGGCCGACGAACAATAGACTGCATTTTTTGCGAACCTTTTTTTGTGCAGATAGCGTTCGATCTGTTTCAAGCAAAAATTAATATGATAAATTGGCCCCAAATGAGGAGAATTTATTGGTAAATTCATTTCATACTAAGTTATTTAAAAAAAGGCAATGCCTTAAGCTTCTATTTCATGTACTTATTATTTTATTATACACTATTATTTTATATACTCTATTATTTTCGAGACGCTAAAAAAAGTCTCCCAGTATATATATATATTTCTTGTTTTAATTCATAAAATATTTTTATCTCGTTTTCTGGGGTACATAAAGACATGCAAATTGTACAAGCAATTGTGGCTGTATTTTTAATTCATGGTTCAATTTTTTTGATAAAGTTAATTGATCTAACAATAGCTTCGTTATATTTTCAAAATTATTTAATTATTCAATGATAAAAGAAGCATGTCCGTGTTTAATAATACAACGAAAAAATCTCTTGTCAAAAAGGTTTTCCACCCCTGAAAATTTCAAATTCACAAAATATCTAGAAACGAAGGCTCTGGGCATGTCCTACGTGCAAAATAATGCATCTTTTGTCTTGGATAAATCGTCAAAAAACGTAATTTGAGCAAGTTATAACAATTTTTAAATGACACGACTGGCGTGCCTTCCGCCACAAAGAAAAGAGCTCGATGACACGCGTGGCGTGTCATCCGCAACGAATCGGTTAACAGCAGTTGATGATAATAGTACCTACGCTTATTCTTTTTTATTAGGTTCGAGGTTTGGCTACGTGCATGGGATGCGTAACTATTGTATGAATGCTAATGACGTCCAATTTTAAGTGTCTATCTGAAAAGTTGATGACAATTCAGACAAGTGATGTTGCAACCACAAACATAAATTACGAAAAAACCTTCAGCCAAGTGGCAGATTATTCAGCGGATGCGTTATATTACCTACATACAGCAGATAGTCGTTGCATGTGATGAGGCGTGGCGTGCATGAGGCCTTGTAACAGATGTGAATATGTGAACGAATCTTTGACGTCCACGGTTCAAGGCTCTTCTATGTTATTATTGTTCTGTGGATTAGGTATGTTATACTGACATTGCCATCAGAATCCTATTGAAAGGTAGGTAGGTTTTGTAGGTTGATCTTGAAAATCTTTTTTTTGTAATAGTTTCTTTTCTTTTAATGATAAAGGTAAAATTGTAGGCAAATCATAAATAAACAAATCAGTATGTTGCATTTTCCTTAGTCTACCATAAACAACAGCTTGGTAAAAAACTGCCAAATAATTTGTGGATTTGTGAGGGACATTTCTGTTGTGCGTATTGCGTAGACATAAATGTCAATTTGACAATATAATATACAGCTGTCATTGTAGCAAAACAACGAAAATGGCGAACGTTCCATTTATTGCGGTAAAAACACACGCTCAAAAGGTTTGCTCCCTATACAAAAGGGCTCTACGCAATTTGGAGTCGTACTACGATAGACGGTAACGACAACTATATACTTAAATCGATAAAATCTCTGCTTCTGTTTTCTCATTACGTAATTCTTACAAACATAACCACAATTTATCCCTTTTTTTCAGATACCTTTTCATTTTTAAATCCCTTCCTTGAGTATATCCTCCACCTGAAGTATTTTTCAAGTGTCCGTACATAAAAGGTTATTAAATTATTGTTTTAAAAGAACTTTAAACCATTGAATTTCGAATTGTATTGGTTTGCTAAAATGAGTTTGTTTTGTTCAAATCTTGCTCAAATATATTCTGATAATACGTGAGTTTTATTTAGAGAGTCCTAATTAATTAGAACAATGTGTATTGTAGAGAAAACAAGCTAGAATTTGATTACTATTTCATCTTATTTGAATTCATTTTCCTATGTGCAAATATTTAACCACCAATCCACTAATGTCATCCTTCACTGATCCCATTATCTATTCCTTTATTAGAAAAACAAGAAGGGTGTATCAAATTTGTATATCAACAATAGTAGTTCGAGAGACTGGAAATTAGAATTATTATATTAAAACATCCATTACAGTCCTGCACCCTGCCAATGCTAAATACCAAGTGGTGGGTTTAAATAATAAACTATGATATCTGCTGTCACTAAACAGCTGGATCTAGAATCTGATTTAGAATGTAATACTATTAAACATGGCACAAATTGTGATGAAGATCTTAACTGTACTCCTAATTGGTTTTAACTTACCCCCTACCATAATGCTGTGGGTGGAGCACCATATGATTATTTCTACCTTTTTGTATTTTTTTATATTATGTTTTTTAATTCATCCTAAGTCTCTTGCACTGTTTTTATTGTCCAAACCACAGACATCTAGCTTCGGCAAGGCCCTGGTGACCTGTAATACAGGTTTTTATATAAACCTACCTCAGGCACCAGTCTCTCACCAAGATAGTTCCTTGTTTGTGCGCTATTGTCAAATATTAGCATTAATTACATAACTAATGTGAGAAGATAATTTTTAATATTATTAAGGTGTTTTTTATTATTTAAATATTTAATTATGTGATATGTATATAATGTTTTTTTTTTTTAATATGTGTATGTCTAATATGAAGTCACAAATAAAATAAACTATTCTGTATATTCCAGAAATGTATACCGGTATCAGGCAGTACTCCTACGGGAGAGGTTCGACAAGCATGCCAAGGAGACCAATATGATTAAAGCCGTAGAGCTGCTTAAGGAAGGAGAGCAGGAACTGTTCTTAGTTCAGCATCCTATTCCAAGAGTTTGTAAGTTACAGATATTTCGATCTGTGGTGTTTGGTGTGGTGGTGGTTTGCAGCCAACTGGTTTAATTAGTTGTTTACTTAACCGCTTAGCCTTTTTGACTAAACGGCGCCCTAAGTCTTTCGCTGCTATAATACATGTAACAGTTTGATGAACAAATATAACCATTCCGATTTATAGTCATTTTTTGCTTATACTGTAAATTCATATTTTTGGGCTTATCATGTGTACACCAGACAGAACCGTTTTATTTACCATTGGTTATTTTATTTTAGTGCACTGTGAAGCACTGTGCACACCACTAGTCTACCTATGAGAATGAAGTATAAGGGACTAACTACACTTGTCTTATTTTATCTACGCTTTTGCCCGCGGCTTCGCTCACATTAATTTAGAATTTGACAATTAATTCACACTACTAAACACATTAAACTTTAGTTACTGTGAATTGATTATATTTTAGATAATATAATTCAATCATGATTCCAAAGAAACGTGGCGCCATCTATTAACATAAGAACGTTATTGTTGTTTTCCTTGGGAACCATACTTTTTTTTTTGGGATGAAAGGTACCCCTATGTCCATTTCTGTATACATGACAACGTATATGCAAAATTTCAGGATGATCGGTTCAGTGGTTTAAGTGTGAAAAGGTAACAAACAAACTTACTTTCGCATTTATAATATTAAGTTAGGATATAAGTGTAGGTAGTTACTGAAACGTTGTGTGGAAATCAGTTGTCATGGTATGGGCATGTGATGTGGAGGAATGAGGAAAATGTCGTCAGGAAAGTGTTGAGTATGAATGTGAATGGCTATACGGGTAGGGGAAGACCAAATAAACGATGGATGGACTGTGTGAAAGATGATATGGCCAAAAAGAGAGTGACTACTTAGATGACGACTAACAGAGAAGTATGGAAGAAAAAGACATGTTGCGCCGACCCCAAATAAATTGAGACAAGGGCAGGAGAATGATGAGTTATTATCAAGTATAGTTAGTCCCTAAGAGCCGTTCCACACGGTGCGGTGCGGGGTGCCGCACCGCAAAACATTTTGCTGCACTGGCGATCACACGGGCAGTGTGGCGTCGAAACGTTCTTACGGCGGTGACGAAAAGAATGTTGGCTTGCCCATCTGCGCCCTTCCCTCTGACGCACAAACAACTGAGCGGTGCCGCTCCGGCGTCGCAACGCATACACCCCTCCCCGCCTCGTCTCGCGGGTTGTATGTCCGGAGTGCGTGCGGCGTCGTATGACATACCATGAATTTTTATATTCAGGACGCCGCAGCGGCACCGCTCAGGCGCCGCGTAGCAGCCGCACCGCATCGTGTGGAACGGCTCCTAATTTTTCTTTTGTGTGGACAAAAGAAAAATCATAAAAGTAAAAATTGTGCTATGGCTAACATTTGAACCTTTGCTTTTGACGAGGTCAGGAGTACTCCTCACCTCGTCAAAAGCTACACCCAAGCAATCGCCAAGCAGACACCCTCGCAGGCGTTCGTCCCACTGACAAAATTAGTGGGACGAACGGGAATAAATTATAAATGTACCACCTGTGGGAAGACGGCAGGGGGAGTAACGGGAATACATCCACAGCCCGACTTCACCTACTGCTGGGCATAGGCATCATCCAGGTGTTGCCCGCGATGGCAACAATGTCGTCCGCCCATCCTGCCTTACGTGATCGATTTCCTCCCCTAACGCCTGAAATATAATAATCCTAACAAGCCATCTTCTGTCCCCAGTCGCAACAAGCGTGGGAGGCGTGGCCCACGAGCGTGTAGTAACTCCACCCGACTGGGTCATAGACTACTGGCACCCTCTCGAGAAGGCTCACTACCCCGAGTACTTCAAGCGTCGTGAACAACGCAAGAAGGAATACATTGCCATGTGGGAGAAGGAACATGGCCCCGCCGACAAGCAGGAAGAGAAGCATTGAACAGTTATTGTATAGTTGTGTAATATAATAGTGAATTTCGTTTATTTAGTTGGGAGTTTTATTTATGTAGCCTGAATACTTATCGCAACAAACGCTGTGTTTGACATTCAGTGGCCTGTATCCCGCATACGCGGGATCTCGCACTGTTTTTACGGGATCAGTGATGCAGGATTTGCGAGACTGAAAAATAAATGGAATACGTAGAAAAATGAGCGACAATATGCAGTCTTTAAAAGCATGCACACTACGCGACTGTATTCTTGAACAAGGCAACTAGTGATACAGAAAAAGAGTCGATACTTTTGTTACGATCGCAACGTCGAAAATTTTCGTACTCGTTCTTGTTTCGATACTTTTTAAGCATCGATAATTTTCACTTTACTCGGTGAGTACACGAATTGGTCTGTCTCTGATTCAGGGACTTCCCGGTAAAATAAAAATACTTCAGTGAAAAATTAAATGGACCATGTTTAGACGAAATCTGGTGGCGAGGCAATAATTTCGTCATTATTCCAATACAATACAGTTAGCGGTATATTATACAATACATTTGTGGTAAGTACTGGTATATAACTACGTATACCTATTTCATATAACACTTCATAAATTCATGAACATGCAACAAAAAGTATAATTTTATTTGCAGTCCCTCAAATCTGCGGGTCCGCGGGATTGATGAACGATCCCGCAGGCCTGCGGGATTGGATTCCCTAACTGCGTGTCTGCGTGGATTAGTGAGGGCAGAATTTTGATATCGAGAGAAGGATGCAGCTTATTGGTATAATTCGAACATGGACATGGTCGACCCTTTACGTCACAAAAATGCGGTACATACTCGATTTTGTCACATCCCTATGATAAGGAGGAAAAAGAAATCACCTCCAACTCAACTAAATCCTGAAAAGTGATGTGCTTAAAAAATCCACTGAATATAGTGTGATAAATAAAACTACACGATTTTCAACTGCACGTTTTATTGTTAAAACAATTTTGTTACAGAAATATAATCTAGTATTATGTCTCTTAATATCTTCACGTCTTCGTCAATATAACAAAGGCTTAGGTATTTATTTTATGTAAATAAATATACTATAGTAATTATTGCGTTTATAAACTGATATATTCAGCGCTAGGTTCTTATACTCGTAGTACTTAAATTGGAAGTCAACCCGAATCAGAAAAAGGAGTGTTAAAGTGAAAAGATACGAGTTTTGGGGGATCATCACTACCATCCTCGCCTGGCAGCAGCTCGCACATCACTCGCATTGTTCGGGCGCTTTCGGCAGTAGCTCGCCAGTCAGTCGCAAGAGGATCCTGTATAATCTTTCCAACCACACAACTCGCAAGAGACTAGGCAGCTACTCTCGTAATGAAAACAGCCAAGGCAAGCCGAGCTACTGACATGCGAGTACACAGTGACTAGGATCTTTTTAACGCCCGAATTTACCTCAAAATAAATGCAAGGCTTTAGTGGAGTTAACTAATATATAGAGAAAACTTAAAACTAAGTAAATTAAATATATCTATCTTATAGTTCAAAATGGGAAACCGGACTTCCAACGAAATGTAACATCTTTTATTATGCACTTTCCACAGACAATACATAAATGAAGCTGTCAATTTTTTCACAAATGCTTTTGTATTTGTTTCATAATCGGTTCACTAGTTCCCCGAGATTTCGAGCACAAAAACACTTCTTATTTTTTAGGCAGCTAGCTTCCCATTTTCAACAGATTCGTTGATCAATAATAATATGTATACGGCATGTAATGCGCTTGTTTGGTGTACTAATGTTACTTCGTTGAAAAATAATTATTTGTTAACATTCCAGTAAAAATACACTGTTCACGACATTATTTAACTATTTTAGAGGTATTTTTGTATACTAAATTGTAAATGCTTTATTTACATTGTGCACCATATACGTAAGCATTAATGATTGTTACTTACAAGCTGATATTATTATAAATCTTACCTGATGAAAATTTTCTGGGCATACATGCTACAGCCCTTTCACATTTACTGTACCTTTGGTTTTGCAACACTAAAAATCACAGTATATTTATTTTATTGTTCTTACAATAAGGTTGCTAATGGGTTGCTGCTGTCATACGTAAAACTGTGAATGGACTGTAGCCACTTATTTCACACAATGTTGAACATTGGCCCCACCATGATACTCAGCATATGAAGAATGCATTTCTCAAAGGCTTCTAAAAAGAGGAGCGAGTTCAGTACAGAACACTACAGCTGTATATGGATCTTTTGGCGCGCGGCCAAAATCGGAACTAAGTCCGCCATCTTGTTTTTTAAATACAATTGCAGAAATGTTTACCAACAGCGCTCCCTTTTCAACGTCATTCAGGTGCCAAAAGATCCTTGTAGCAGTGTATACTCAGGCCAACAATACGAGATAAATCCATTAAATCACAACTTATATCAACTTGTAAACTTAAAGTGAGTATAATAGTCGTCGACCCCTAGTCCCATACAGTGGTCGCACGGGCCTGCTAGCTTTTTTCGCTGTTGAGTTTTGTAAAAAATAATAATTAGTTAAAATAAAAAAAATTAACAGTTGTTAGATAAGTGCCAAGTTACCGAATACCATAGATAGTTACCAAATTTTTCGTCGCTAAGCCATGAAAATGTCACTTGTATTTTAGAATTTATAGTTTAAAACAACCTCATTTCAATAATCTTTTGCATGGTATTTAATGTTTCTTGAAATTTTCAAATGCTTAGATTAAAGTATACATACTAAAGTTTATTTTTTTTTTCTGGAATTTTCTGTAGGCTCATTTAAAAGCATTAGGCTCTCAAAAACGACCATTTCACGACTATACTCGCCGTAGTCAAAGTTGATTTTTGAATGAAAAAACTATCGATAACAATTTTAGTTGCAATGGAAACTGAACCATACGCAATTAAGGTAAAGTTTTAAATCCCAAAACATGAAATTTATCCTCATTATCCTCTGTCCTTTCGCAGGTATGCTGGAAGAGATTTCTTTAGAAATAAGCATCACCTTTGTACGTATTTTTCTGTTCCGTATTTGTCTGTATAGTTATGTGAACATAAATGGTTAAATAAATAAAAATAAATCAATTTATCTCGTCTCGATGGCTTTAGTTTAGCAGTGTAATTGCAAGGTTCACGACCTCTTCATGAATGCCCTTCGGACTCTTACAATTTTGTGTAACAAAGGTATATTTATTTATCACGCAACAGTTGTATTACTATGTTCAAGTGTAAATAAAAGTCACATGTGTTATACAAAACTTATGTAAATATAGCATTCAGCATGACTTTATTTGACCTATTACAATAAACATTCGTCTTTGCTAAAAATAGTTAAATCCATTTCACAGCACGATAAAGGCATAAACGAAACCTGTTCCAACTTCAATGTTGAGCCCATATTAATCCATTGACCAATAAAAATTACTATGCGGCAGATTATTATATTCAAATTACTGCATACTGGTGTTGCCATGTGTCAATTTCGGTAGGTTGATGAACAGGGTGACAAGAGGCTCTCAGAAATACAACTAAAATAGAAACCGTCTAAACTTATCTTAACCATAGACACGTTGGCAGCTCACAGTACCTACTGAGACTTATCTAAATGTAAGGGCGCGTTCATTAATTACGAGGAGCGATTTATCTACATGATTTTTGTTGTATACATACGTTAATCTGTGCTTGATTGAGTTGGATTTATTTAATTAAAGATAATTTGCTTATTTGTTTTTATAATAGGTACTTTTTTATAAAAAATTACAGTTTTCTCGAATTTTTACCGTTTCACGCGAATAAAATATTACGTGATATTTGCCCATCCTTCCCACGTGAGATTGGGTGAGATTCGGCTCGACCCCCCGCCCCTAAACGGCTCACTTAATTAATAAACGCCCCCTACTAAGAAATTTCTCTCTTATACTTTATAGAACTTGTCTACTCTAAAATGACGCGACCCACTACCACATTTACCATAATAGCGGGTTGAGTCATTTCAGAGTGGACAAGCTCTAACCAAAGTGACCATGACTAAAAAACAAGATATTTGTATTTTGATGCACCTCATTATTGGTCAATGGACCGGTAGGAGCATGCAACGCGAGTCTTTTCATTACCATTCAAACGCAGTTCCATGAGCACAAATTCTATTCAACCAGTATTATAGAATGCCACTATAAAATTAATACAATATGCCAACACAAAAGAAAACCAATGTTTTCTCATCAGAAAAAAAACCCAACGATACAATTAATTTTATAGTAAACATTCCTTTGCATCACGAATTTTCAAGTTGTGATCATAGGTGTACCTACTTAAGGTGATTGCGTAGTGGTAGCCCGCTAAATTCAAGTTTACTTACGTTTTTTGCAATTTGCAGGTGGGTGTCCGGTTGAATGTTGATCAAAATACAATTCGCGAGTATAACAAATATGTATTTACATAATTATAACCATAAGAATACATCAAAAGTAAGAAAAAGAAAGTAAGAAATCAATATATCTCTCTAAGTTAGATTTCGAAAATCATGACTTTTTGGTACAAATCTAACTTGAGAGATGTATTAATGATTCTTAAGGTTATAATTATTATGTAAATACATATTCGTTATAGTCGCGAAACATATTTTTATCATTATTTAACCTGACATCTGCAAATTGCAAAAAAAAAAAACGTTAGAAAATTTGAATTTCGCGAGCTACTAAGCAATCACCTTAAAAAAACATATTATTTAAAACTTGAACAACACTATAAAATCAAAAACCATAAAAAAAGCAAAAGCATTACCTATAAATCTGTCAGTAGTAACACCACGATCACATCTTAAAAACTAAAGTTACATGCTCTTTATTTAAAACCGGGACACCGTGTGTACAGCGCTACGGGGTTATTTTGGCGCGTAGCTAAAATCGGACCTAACGACGCCATCTTGTTTTATCAACGCTGTCAATATAATTCAAACGCCAAAATATCCTTGCAGCATTCTATATCTAACAGCAAAGTCTCTCACTAATGAGGTTGCTTGGATCAGTTGCCTCCGAGAGTTTGTCCGCGGCCCCAGTTGTGTCCTCCGAACACTGTCCCGCCTGGTCTCGTGGGCACCCTCGCTTGGGGCGCAGTGCCAAATCCACCGACGTATCTTGTGTCAGGGAATATTTGTTTTCTGAAAACACAAGAACAATTTCCGTAATTAGGTTACCAGAATGCGGCAATGTAATTCCTAGAATGCCATATGAAAAGCCGGATCCTGTTAGTCTTACTATACAGCGGCGCCTAAAGCGACCACTACATGAAACAATTCATTACTTAAAACAGATATAATTAAGACTCGATGAGATCAGTATAAACTGACGCAGGTTTGCCTATTCAGTTTTGTCTCTACAGGTCAAAATTAATTAGCTAGGGAAACTCCGCAGACGTGACGTGTATTGTAAACACGATAAAACAAAAAGAAATTAATTTAATGAGTTTTTTTTTTTTTGGGTGACCACCGACCGCAGGTAGGTAGTGTTGTCACTTGAAATATCAGTTTACAAAATTTGTGTTTTTTTTTTTTTGTAAACTTCACATGAGTATTAATATATAAACACAATAAAAAAAAACAGAATTCCTCAACTCAATTTCAACTTCAAGTAGGTAATAACACCAACAGAGATCGCTGAACCAAAAAAAAAATCATCAAATGATTTGTTTTTTGCCGGTTAATTTAACTTAAAAAAAAAACTGATTTCCTAATGTCATAAATACAAGGAATGACAGCTAATTACGGGTTCAAAGGCTACGGGTAATCTAGCAACATGATGAGTTTAAACATCATAACCCAATCATCATCATTGTCTGTGAAGTTTCGCCAGCTTACATGATTTGACCTCGGTGAAGACATTTTTTATCTATTTAGTATAATCAGCCTATAATGTTCCCACTGCTGGGAGACAGGTCTCCTCTCGGTGAGAGGGCATGGGCCGTAATCCACCACGCGGACTCAGTGCGGGTTGGTAAATGTCACAAATTTTTGGTTCTAGAACATGCCGGTTTCCTCACGATGTTTTCCTTCACCGTTTTGAGAGCAGTGGTAGGTAATTAAATAATTTACATAAAGTAAAGCATCTGTCTTGGTTTGTACCTACGACCTACAACTCGGTAAGTCGCGGTCGTTACCACTGGACTGGACCACCAGTACTTCATTTTACCTTATACCACAGATTAATACAGATGGGACACCCCGCAAAATCATTTAAATAAAAAGCGACTCTTGCTACGACACAATAAAGTGCAATTCAGGTCGCACAACGTATAATTACCTACAGTTATATTCACCTACAAGTCTGCCTCCCTTTCTATCGCGTAACTCTTGAACACGTTAGGGTTGTGTGCGTTTAAAGAATAATTCATTTATATACTTAATTACCAATAAGTGCCTATTATTCTACTTTTGTGAACAAATGACGTTTCAATTAAATCTAGGCTCGGTAGTTACTTAGTAGGAGAAATTCTATTCGATTTCTTAGAAATACAATAGAAACCGGCGTCACGTCGGCGTCGTCTGCTGCTTGCTGCCTGTGGACGGTACTTGAATTTGTTTAGTCTCCATTATTTATTAATAATGGAGAGTAATAATAATAACCCCACCGCTGTATCTCTACGTTGACGTCGTGGTGGGGCTTGCGTGCTCCAAACTTTAGGTGGGTGCCGGTAGAGTTTGCCGGAACGGGTCTAGGATGAGGAGCCCAGACCAAGAGATACAAAAACCCGCAGGGCAGCATTGTCGCGAGCTGATGGGCAGTAGCGACCTCATGGACCCTATCTCCCGGGAGAAATCTTGTCCTCATCTCTGGCTTGCCTTTATTGGGCGGCTGGAGTGAACACTGACGAGGAACAGAGCTCCCACCTCTTTCTTGCCTTTATGGGCCGGCTTGAGTGGAGATTCGCAAGAGCAAACGTGCTCGGAGGAAGGAAGTATTCCAGTAAGGTGCTGGTAGGGATCTTGACCGTACTTCCGGGATTGTCCTGATAGCCGTGGAATACCTCTCCACTCCTCAAGCACCTCAGGAAGTGTTGCCCCCTTGTCGCTACGTCACTATATGCTAGCGGCCGTCTCCGGGGGCCCATTATTGAGTGTGCAAGTCATTCCTGCCATTTTATCCGTGTATAATATATAACATTGGTCAGGCAGGGGACATAGTTCTTCCATAGTTCAAGTTACCCAATCCACTTTAGCCATCCCAACCCATAGCCCAATATGTTTTGTTTTCACGCACAACAATAGTCCTGTACCAACCGGGGGTTGTCCTTGGGTGCACTTGCATAGTGCATACAGGGATAATCGTCGGTTAGTGCCTCCTTATCATTTAAAATTATTTAAGGGGCCTCTGCGAGTTGGCTTCGGCTCCTCGTACGCCTTCCAAAGGTCCGGGACCCCAGGGTCCCGAGAAATGTAAAAAAATATATTAATATTCTAACTACGTAAATACGGGTGACATAAATAAGATTAACAAACAAATGTAAACATTTAGTAGGTACCTGCCTAATTATTACTAATTACTTATAGGTAGACGTGCATTTCTTTACCTTTCGGTGTCCTTTGGAAGTGAAAAAAACGTGAGGGTCGGAACCTTATTATACAGGTTATTGGTAAAACACCAACAACCTGTTAAGGTGTCATTGTACTCTTCATTATGAACAACTTTTACTATGGGACCAAACCTAAAATCGCGAAAAAAAATCAGCTGTTCAGTACATTTTGACGAATTATGCGAACATAATTGTACTGAACACCTGATTTTTATTTCGCGATTTCAGGTTTGGTCCCATAGTAAAAGTTGTTCATAATGATGAGTACAAAGACCCCGTAAGAGGTTGTTGGTGTTTTACCAATAACCCTGTATATGCAGCCAAATGCGATGCAATATAGTTTTGCCTTCATTTTAACCATTTTCGTTTGCGACGAACGGACGACGCGACGCTGCGCGTGAGTATTAAATTGACGTGCGACTCAGCGGCGCGGCAGTCCTACTGAATTGGCCCCGTGACAAGGGCCCACCGAGTACTTGTAGCTTCATACCTAAACTGCGGAGTGTTCCACCTGTATTAATATGTGCTAATACTCACATGAAATTAGGAGGCGTGAGTAGGGCAGGGCCGCCGAATTCTTGAGGGTATTTGAACAGCAGAAAGAACGCCAGATGACCGATGAGAATACCAATCAGCTCCATCACACCTCTGCAATAAAGGTCAATTTAACGTTTTAATACAAAAGCTTTGAAAAGGGGAGGCTCGTGGCTAAATGATAACAGCCGCACAGTTCGATCGAAGGTTAAGCTACGCTTGCCGCGGCCGCGTCGTGAATGGGTGATCCACCATTACTGACAACCAGTCTTACACAGGGGTATCGTGTTACTAAGTAACTGGGTTTTTATTTTGTCGTGTAGCTAATTTAATGTGTCTCTATAGGTATTGTATACGAGTCTCGTTGGTCTTGTGGTCGCAAAAGCTACTGCTGAGGTTGAAGTCCTGGGTTCGATTCCCCGGTCGGGCAGTGTTATTGTGTTTCTCCAACTAGAATTTCTCAATAGCTGCCCAGGGTCTAGATGTGTGCCCGGTTGATGGCAATCAGCTCGCCCCCTATTCTTTAACATAACTGGCGAAATGTCTTAGGTCACTTATTAATACAGATGGGACACTGCGCGAAATCATTTAAATAAAAAGCGATCCTTGCTACGATACAATAAACTGCAATTCAGGTCGCACAACGCTTATTACCTACAGTTATATTCACCTACAAGTTGCCTCTCTTTCTAAAGCGTAACTATGAGTCTCAGCTGCGTCGACGCTATCGCCCACGACATTATTTGCGATAACCTCATTAGTATTCGGATACAAAAGCGTTATTTAAAACAATTAGTTTTCATGAGGGTTTTCATTAAAATTCACGCCACCTGTTGGCGCCACTTAGACAAGAGGTCTTTCATTACGACAATAAATATAAAAAATATGTATAAACATTATCAATACATTCATCATTTGTTAATTCGTAGGTTCATTATTCAGTCACGACTAGGTCATCCAATCTCGGTATGCCGAGATCTCGAAATACCGGGATCCCACATGATTGTTTACTCCCGCATGGAGCGAGAATACGTGTGCGGGATCTGCGGGATTTGCGGGATTGGGGGGCAGCATAAAGACGGCCTTCCTTAGGCGCTAACAAATAAGGAGTACTGAGCTGAACTCAAAACTCAAACTCAGATCTGAAGTCGCGCTTGCGGCTAGCGTTTATTCGGCCGGCCGCGCGGGCGTCAGGGTATCATTCCGGTTGCCATTGTTTATGTTTTGATTTGTGAAGTTGCATGCATCTAATTACCTACGCTCGCGAATACTCGTGATTAAGAAATTACGGGAGGTTCGATGGGCAAGTATTTAACATTCGCATTTAATGCCCTCAAGTGTATTCCGTCCAATAGTGTGGAAGCACAAAGGGCTTTACCTGCAGCCGGCTATTTATCATCCCATACTTGTTAGATGCAGTCTGGCAGACGAAACCATAGACATGTTATGTGTTCTCCGAAAATATTTTCAGCAAAACATGGCTAAAAAAACGTTACTAAAATTTAGTATTTTCTCACAAATAAAAGTAATAAATTATAGATTTTTATTTTCATCATATTAAATTGTCTTTAAAACACACTCATATCTGTTTTTTTTTTATATTTCTACTAGCTTTTGCTCGCGGCTTCGCGCTCGTGGAAGTCTGAAAACTATACGTTTAAACCTTCCTCTTGAATCACTCTATCCATTGATGAAAATAGCATTAAAATCCGTTCAGTCGTTTTTGAGATCATCGTGAACATACAGACAGACAGACAGACGCGGCGGGGTCTTTGTTTTATAATATGTAGTGATGCTCATATCACATACATACATATATGAGACACACAGTAGAGCATGCGGCATTTATATGTAGATGCGGGATCTCGCAAACACCGAGATCTCACGATATCAAAAATCATCGATCCTGCAAATTCCGAGATTGCAAAACACCTGCGGGATTGGATGCCCTAGTCACGACTAGAAAATATAGGCGCTTTGACACTTTTGACAGATGCCCGGACCTGACATCTCAGTGCTGCCTACTAACTGTTACCACCTTAGGTCATTTTTAGGGCTCCGTACCAAAATGGTAAAAAGGAATAGCCCGCGCCCTTATGGTGCGACTCAGTTTGTCTGTCTGTCACAGGTGGATATCTCAAGAACTACTAATGCTATCAACTTATTCTGGAATAGTACTAGATGACGTTTGCCCAACTGTTTTGCTAATAAGAAAGAAGAAAAAATGCAGATATTTTTTTGCAAAAAAAACTGAAAGGGGTTCTTAAAAATTCGAAGTGGGGCTACTAGGGCATGTGGGGTATCATATGAAAGAGCGCCGTATGCACATTCTCAAACATTTTTTTAGGCCGCATAGTTTTCGACTTTTAATGAAAAACGTAAAAAAAACCGTTCCCTCCTTTAGCTCCGAAGTTTGCATAGAGAAAACTCAGAAATTATTCTATGTGATAGAAGTTTATGTAAAGATTACAGGAAAAATAAAACGATGTCTCTAAATAGCACACTTTTTTATATATGATAGTACGCAACCCTCGGTGCACGAGTTGACTCGCTCTTGTCCGGTTTTTTATTTACTGGCATTTCACCGTTTTTTAAAAATACGGAAGTCACCCCTCAGGAGTTCACTAGTGCAGGTGTCAGAGGATTCCATAATTATTATGTATCATCGACAAACGCTAAGCCTTTCCAATTTAGAAAAAAAAAATTGCTTGTTCTTATAACAAAGTAAAACAAATGACCATAGATAGGGGCAAGATTTTTATTTTTTCAATGAACCAGTATACGTATATACAAAAAATCACTTTAAGGTCTAAATGCATCCGTTTAGTATTTTTTAGTACAACTTATTTTATCACATTTTTAGGGTTCCGTACCTACAAAGGAAAAACGGAACCCTTATAGGATCACTCGTGTGTCTGTCTGTCTGCCAAATTGTCACAGCCAATTTGCTCCGAATTTAACACATTATCTGCTTAATTCTTAGCGAAATGTATGCAAACGCTTCTTTATGCTACACTAAACCTGTGTGGCAAACGCTCGGGTGCGTGCAAAAAATATCTTGAGTGTAGACACCCTTACCGACCCTTATTTTACGATGTTTTCGAAACAATAGAGATGCATAACGAACGCACAGGTGCGGCGCGCCGCACTCGAAGAAAGCTATGTAAATTGTATGGACGCGCATACGCGCCGTCAAGCACCTGGTGAACGTCCGAAAACGCGCATGTGCGTCTGCCGCGCTCAAAGGTATTAATGGACCGATTAAGTTGTTTGGTAAACGTATGAATTTCTGTGACCCAAACACGGGCGTTTAACATAAATAAATGAATTTTGAATATGGGGGTAAATTTTGGATGGCAAATAAGAAAATTTAAAAAAAAAGTTTTGCAAACTGTACCGTGTGACATGTCAAATGAAAGGGTTTACTGTGAGGGTCTCAAACATATTTTTTTTAAATAAATTGTTTTTAAATTATGTAAGAAAATAAATCTCCGAAACTACTGAGCCTAAAATTTTGAAAAAAATACAGAAAATAGTTCTATACCTATACATTACAGGAAAACATGGTCATAAAATAACATGGTAAATCTCTCAATATTGTGCGTACAAACTTACATTTGCAGTTGGAATGTATGGGGGAACGTGTTTTTCAACTAAAATGTGAAGTTTGTTCTTGGAATAAATTCATCCCAACTAAGGAAGCCTTCATTGTGCGTAATTCGACACGCACTTGGCCGGTTTTTTTTATTTTTTTATAGTAGCAATTAGAACTAAGCCTAGTTAGAGTAAAACTAACCTCCACAGGAAAGGTTAGTTTAATTAATTGTAAGTCAAAACCAACTCACCCTCCGCTAATAACGAGATTGAAAGCAAGCAGTACCCACGGCAGGTACATCGCCTTGAACCTTGTGCCGAACCAAAACGATACGATGACGTCTTTGTTGAGCTGACACCATACGTACAGCACTGACAGGACCATCGGGTCCAAGAGGATCTGGAAGAAACAAGAGAAAAATAAGTACGTAGGTACGTAATAATCTCACATCACACAGCCCAATGATATTATGTATAAGTACACTTGGCTAGTTAGCAACCCTGAAGTCAGTTTCGTGTAGCACATCAACATTATTGCTTTTTCGCTCCCGATAATTAGGACATGCCGTCCTAATTCCATGTGTCATCTAATACATATTTATAGTGTGACATTACAATATTTTTTCGGTGTTCGTTTAGCCGGTGTCACACGTCATTATTAATTCATTCGTTCAGATTACGTACACACATATCAAGCTATACATTTCCAGTATAAGCTGCCCTCCATTGTACGGAAATCCTATACAATGCGGGATCAGCTTATACTGGAAATGAATAGTTCGATATGTAGCCGTGTGTACGAGTGGCCACCAAAACCGAAAAAAAAACGACATTGATGTCTTGTCTATACCTTTCTAGTTGGCGTTTTTGGCGTAGTTGGGTTTCAGTTTTTAATTCTATTTTTTTTATATCATTGACAGCCTATTGCCATTGTCTCTTGCAAGTAAATATTATGCAGGTAAGTTAGATATCTTTCAGATTTTAGCAAAGCTCAGGCCACCCTTCCCCACCCACCTGTGGGTGTAGTACGTTAAACGCGACTAAGCAATAATATCGTTAGGATAGCCAGAGGGGTCCATCAGTCTACAAGTACCTTTTACCCTTGGCAATTTAAGCAGAGGGTACATAATGCTTTACTGGACTGGACTGATGTCTGATAGTTACGTAAGTCAGGGAAAATGATGTTGACATTTTATATCAATATGCTTATCTATTACTTTCCCTGACTGTACATGGTGCAATAAAGCAAATGCAGTTAGTAGTACACCATCATATGTGCTGTGTAAGTAAGTGCATAGTTTACTTAGAACAGTTTCTACTGCAGGTTTTTTTTTTTTAATTCATTCTTTAGATACCGTACTAATAAAAAAATAAAATCCAAACAAACTAATATTGGGTGTAAAAAGACACTTTCCGAAGCCGAAAGCCACATATTCTATCCATTACTTGGATACTTTTCACTACACCACACACACACTCACAGGGAATCCACTGGTTCTGGAGAAATTGAAGGTGAAAGGCGCAAATTTATTTTTTTACTTTTTTACAAAAACGAATTTCAAGTGTTATTAGGTACTAAACTTTTTTCCAAACAAACACACATTACCTAAATTTTCGATTTTTCTTAACAAATTACGCATAAAAAAAATTGTACAGACGCCAGCAGGTCAACCTACCCGAAACTGTCAGATTTTCCCAATCAACCTTGAACCTAATGCTATGGCAATAAAGTCGAAAATCTATTAAAGAAATCTGACAGATTGTAGTAGCTTGATGTGCTGGCGTCTGTACCTATGCGTACGCTTACGCGGGGCCGTTTGCCTAGGTTCCCGTTACATTGCGCGCAATAAAAAATTGCCGTTTTTTATACCTAAAAATAAAAGTCGTGTCACAGCAATCATTTTTACGCAAAGCTACTTGTTTAGATGTACAGTATGCATAGTTGACGGCTTTGTTATGTGTCTTTTTACACCCTGTATACTAAGTAGCAAACTATTTTCTATTTCAAAACAATTTGATGAAAATATAAAAAAACGTGCAAATTAAAAATTGAGTGATTTGATTTGATTATTTAAATATGTAAACCCAAAATTATAATTTCTATATCACCTTAAAAAGGTTTTTTATTTGACAATTTCAACAACGATTTTTCAAAAAATAATTGTTGAAAAAAATTATTCTTATTCATATAAAGAAGCCTTCTAAATACATATGAAAGTGTTACTAACTCCCTTTAGAGAGCGATTGCATAGAAAAACCTGAACAGATTTGTTTACATTTTCATCAAAAAGTTTTTGAACAGATTATAGGTTACATTAATTTTATATTATTTCTATTTAATACTCACGGGCAAGCTGACAATCAGGCCAATAATCACACAGCATGCCCAGTTGAACAACAACATATAAAAGTAGTCCGCAGGCTTGCCGGCAAACATGCCTGTCTCAAGTCTTTGCGAGTAGTTGTACAGAAAGTAACAGTTGATGAGGAAGTGGAATCCTGTGCTCGGACTTATTGGGTAGTAGAATAATGCTGTCAGCGGTCGCCATATCTGTAAAAAGAGAGAAGAAAAGTATTAGTGGAGAGTGGTGTGGGGGTTATTGTGTTGCTTGTTTTTCTTCTTCGAAAAAAGGAGGAGGTTATGCATTTGGCAAAATGTTTTTTTTTTTTGTTTTCTGTTTCCGTAAAATGTTAGTTTGTCATTTTAATTCTATGGGTAAATTTTAAATTATTATTACTAATAAAATAAATATTATTACTATTTAATATTAGTAGTAGCATTTTAGTGTGTTTGTCTTCCTTGACTTTCGTTGCAACTATGCCAGGCCAGTCACATTAATTAGGGCAAATTAGAAAAAAAAATGTCTGAAAATAATCTGTATTTTATTAAAAAGAAATATATCCTGGTTTTTATTTAGATTGCTTAGGTTGCATCTGGAAGCTGATAAAATTAATTATTAAAATGATTTATTAACAAACGAAAAAAAGGCGGTTCTGTATTCGACCTGTATGTATGTATACCTATATGTTTGTATGTCCGCGATTTTCTCAAAAATTTATTAACCAATTTAGATGATTCTTTCTCCAGCATGATCTACATACTTTCAGAAAGGTTTTACTGTACATACAATATATTAGGTAATTAAACTTATGTACGAAGTTATATGCATAAATGTACTGTATCTCCAGCATTACTAAGCAGATTTTGATGATTCTTCTTTTGTTTGTCTTGGGCTTAACTTATGTAATTGTACATTTAACTAAAAATGGAAAAATAAATTTACTTTAAAAAAATGTTAAGTTATTTTATGAGTTGTAGGTTTTGAAGTTGGTTTTTACTTTTTTAAAAGTAAATTCATTTTAATTTAAATGATAATAATCTAGTATAATTTTATACTTAGGCCTATACGGTTTATGTGGGCTGGAGTTTAGTATCGTTTGGTAGGAGGAGAGGGGTAAAAGGGGTTAGAGGTGGTAGGGACTGGATCCCTGATTATAACATTATCACTCTTATTAGAAGGTAATGCATATTTTTCGAAAAATTAATAAAAAATGTTTCTAACCTCAAATCAGGAAAAAGGGAAATCGAAACGTTAATATGGGCGATGGACAACCAAATCTGTACTAGTCCAGTATATTGTCGGTGGTGTAATATGTCGTCCAAAGTAGATGAAACGGAACATAAAAAAAAAACTACGCCATTTGAGTCATGTGTTGATGTCTCGGTGTCATTTGTTAATCCGTTTCTCAACCTATAAATTCTGTTCAGAAGGAAGTCAGTTTACTCCCACTTTATGGTTAAAATAGGTCGAAAGTGTCCCAAAACCGAATCGGGGCACCCCGACTCCACATAGTCTATTAGCTGCTACCCCTGGAGTGTATATAAAAATCCGGAGGCGCGGAGGGAGAGCAGCCCCCGCCCGCTGTAACAAAGCATGAGTGCCTTACGTAAGGGCGAAGCGGCTGCACTTCCCACAGCGCCGGAGACATTGCAGAAGCAACTTGTTTTCACAACAAGTGTTTTGAGGTTAGGTTACAATAATTGGTTTTTGGTGGGGGGAGGGGTTACCCCTCCCCTCCCCCACCCCTCCCAACCCCCTTCTGCCAAACGATACTAAACTTTAACCTGTTTCAATTCAGTGTCAGGCCATTTAAAAACAAATGAAGCATTATTTCTTTATCAGTCTCTGACATTTTATGAGGCTTTGATATCGTTCAGTGGCATTCAGCTATACATAATTATTTACTACTGTGGAATGTGACTTTCGTCAATGAAATTCTTTAGAACTTTTGAAGAGAGATATAAACCGAATCTACAATCACAACAATGCATGTCACATAATTTGTAGCAACAGCCACTGCTGTTGCTGTTGTCAATACATATGCAATGATTATTGGTAAGGTCAAGGATTACACTCAATTAAGACGTTGACTACCAACCTACGAGTATACTTGTAGTACAAGATCTGGGCTCTACTGCCAACTACGAGTATACTTGTAGTACCAGATCTGGGCTCTACTGCCAACTACGAGTATACTTGTAGTACCAGATCTGGGCTCTACTGCCAACTACGAGTATACTTGTAGTACCAGATCTGGGCTCTACTGCCAACTACGAGTATACTTGTAGTACAAGATCTGGGCTCTACTGCCAACTACGAGTATACTTGTAGTACAAGATCTGGGCTCTACTGCCAACTACGAGTATACTTGTAGTACCAGATCTGGGCTCTACTGCCAACTACGAGTATACTTGTAGTACCAGATCTGGGCTCTACTGCCAACTACGAGTATACTTGTAGTACAAGATCTGGGCTCTACTGCCAACTACGAGTATACTTGTAGTACAAGATCTGGGCTCTACTGCCAACTACGAGTATACTTATAGTACCAGATCTGGGCTCTACTGCCAACTACGAGTATACTTGTAGTACCAGATCTGGGCTCTACTGCCAACTACGAGTATACTTGTAGTACCAGATCTGGGCTCTACTGCCAACTACGAGTATACTTGTAGTACCAGATCTGGGCTCTACTGCCAACTACGAGTATACTTGTAGTACCAGATCTGGGCTCTACTGCCAACTACGAGTATACTTGTAGTACCAGATCTGGGCTCTACTGCCAACTACGAGTATACTTGTAGTACCAGATCTGGGCTCTACTGCCAACTACGAGTATACTTGTAGTACAAGATCTGGGCTCTACTGCCAACTATGAGTATACTTGTAGTACCAGATCTGGGCTCTACTGCCAACTACGAGTATACTTGTAGTACCAGATCTGGGCTCTACTGCCAACTACGAGTATACTTGTAGTACCAGATCTGGGCTCTACTGCCAACTACGAGTATACTTGTAGTACCAGATCTGGGCTCTACTGCCAACTACGAGTATACTTGTAGTACCAGATCTGGGCTCTACTGCCAACTACGAGTATACTTGTAGTACCAGATCTGGGCTCTACTGCCAACTACGAGTATACTTGTAGTACCAGATCTGGGCTCTACTGCCAACTACGAGTATACTTGTAGTACCAGATCTGGGCTCTACTGCCAACTACGAGTATACTTGTAGTACCAGATCTGGGCTCTACTGCCAACTACGAGTATACTTGTAGTACCAGATCTGGGCTCTACTGCCAACTACGAGTATACTTGTAGTACCAGATCTGGGCTCTACTGCCAACTACGAGTATACTTGTAGTACCAGATCTGGGCTCTACTGCCAACTACGAGTATACTTGTAGTACCAGATCTGGGCTCTACTGCCAACTACGAGTATACTTGTAGTACCAGATCTGGGCTCTACTGCCAACTACGAGTATACTTGTAGTACCAGATCTGGGCTCTACTGCCAACTACGAGTATACTTGTAGTACCAGATCTGGGCTCTACTGCCAACTACGAGTATACTTGTAGTACCAGATCTGGGCTCTACTGCCAACTACGAGTATACTTGTAGTACCAGATCTGGGCTCTACTGCCAACTACGAGTATTCTCATAGTTGATTTATGCGATTTGTTAAATTCGAAGTAAAACATTGTTTAATCAGAAAGAAATTCTTTTTGGGCACTTGTATACACATATGTGGTGGTGTAGGCTGGCTATGGGCATATAAAAAAGTTTTTACGAGTATACACGTATGGCAGGCAACGTGTTAATATGGTACATTTGTTGGAACTTTTGTACATGATTAGGGACAAAAGGATATACTTTTAGATAAGTGTATGTTTTAATTACTTAAGTATCGGGTTGGCTAATAAGTAATGAGCGTTTTAGTTTATAATTTCTAGAATTTTCGAAAAGGTTCGAGAACGTTCTGTAGCAGAGGGTATATAAAGAGCGAGTCGCGCTCATGCGCATTGTTGATAGTTTGGCTGTTAGTGCGTTAAAGTTCACAAAGAAATGAGTGATATTAAAACCCACGTACGACATTGTTTATTATATGAGTTTCAATCTGGGCATTCTGCTGCAGAAGCTACACGTAATATATGTCAAAGGATAGCTCACGATGCAGTCTCCGAAGCAATAGCAAAGCGCTGGTTCCAACAGTTCCGCAATAACGATCTTTCCTTAACCGATCAACCAAGGTCTGGGCGCTACGTGGAAACAGATATTGATAAATTAAAACTATTAATCGAAGAAGACCCTCGAAGAACTACACGCGATTTGGCTGTTCAGCTCGAGTGCTCTCATGGTACCATAGAAAATCATTTACATGGTTTGGGAAAGACTTACAAATATAGCGTTTGGGTACCCCATCAATTAAGTAAAGATCAGCTGACCTACCGAGCTGAGATTTGTGTAAAACTTTTATCTTTCCGCCGCACATTTAATTGGTTAGATCATCTTGTCACTGGAGATGAAAAGTGGGTTCGCTATGGTAATCACACACGCAAGCGCCAGTGGCTGGCGCCTAAATAGCATCACATCACCTTTGCACTCAAACCCCGAAATTGTGCCCCGGTCAAATTGGGTCTGGACACTCTACCACAGTCACCATGTGTAAAGTACCTGGGATTCTACTTAGATCGTAGGTTGACATGGAAGGATCACCTAAAGAAAAAAAAGGACAGAAATAAACTTCCGATTCAAGACCTTGCTCTGGCTACTAGGCAGACAATCTTCACTCACCCTGAATAACAAACTTAGAGTTTATTGTTCCATCATAAAACCAATATGGACATATGGGATTCAATTATGGTCTTCCGTAAGCAAATCAAACATCATGTGCATTCAAAGAAGTCAAAAGTCTGAGGGTCCTAGCAGCGGCGCCCTGGTACAGTCGAAACTCAGAAATCCACGAGCACCTGGAAATTCCAACGATCCTAGAAGAAGCGAAGCACTACCTAGAGAAATACAAAGACAGATTAACCAACCATCCAAATCCCCTCTCACATTCACTATTGATGCCAAATCATACCAAGAGACTCAAGAAAGCTGATATTGTGCTGCCTGATTAAATAGAATTTGGACATTGGTCCTGATTCTGTAAAAATGTGATACATCTGATCATAGTCAGGGATTACTGATAGCAGATAAGGATATGAAAAAAAAAAAAAATGTTAATCACACATGCAAGCGCCAATGGTTGGGATGTGAAGAACAGGAAAACCAATGTCAAAAGGTGATCTTCATCCTCGCAAGGTAATGCTTTCTGTCTGGTGGGATATACATGGAGTAATAAGCTGGGAATTCCTTCCTATTAATACTACGATTACAGCAACAGTATATTGTGATCAACTCGAAAAACTGAAGCTTGACATCCATCGTCCACAACACAACAAAATATTTTTCCTGCATGACAATGCCCGGCCGCATATTGCTTAGAGTACCAGGCTAAAACTATTGGAGCTTAATTGGGAAATAATACCCCACCCTCCATATTCGCCGGGACTTAGCACCAACTGATTTCAGCTTGTTCCGATCACTTAGTAATAATATACGGGAAAAAAGCTTCGACGATGAACCACACTTGAAACAATACATAGATGACTTCTTCAATTCAAAACCAATGAAGTTCTATGTGGACGCCATTTACTCTTTGCCAGATCGATGGCGAATGGTAGTAGAAAACGACGGTGAATATATTATTAATGATTAACAATTATTCATTTAATAAATAAATACAAATAAAATAGTTGTATGTCGCTCATTACTTGGGTGAATATTTGACCTTTTAACCGCCCGTCATTACCTTCCGCCAAAAGTTGATGAAAGAGAATATATTTAATGAAATATTTCAGCAATTCCTGATTCTGGTCCTTAAGCAGATTCTGGGAATTGATGAAATATTTCATTAACGATATTCTCCTTCATCAACTTTTGGCGGAAGGTAATGACGGCGGTTAAAAGGTCAAATATTCACCCACTTATTATAATAATAATAATAATGATAATAATAATTTATTTGCAAAAAACATGGTATACAAGATGGTAATATGAATACACTGGTAGGTTCTACATGTTTTGCTTCATGAAAATAAGCGTGCAAATTTACATACATGACAACAACATACAACCACTGTCATCGTCCGATTTTATGCTCTAGAAACTCCTTGACACTGTAAAAATTATTAGCCAACCCAATAATATATTAGTAGCAGTAGAACTTTGCAATATGTTGGTTTTGCTCAGTGACATTTTGTTTTTCATGGTGCAATGGGCAAACTGGAATAATCTAGCAATTTTGTAGGGAAATAAGAAACTACTTACTTTTAAACATTATTAACTATAATTATCGTTTCTTACCTGGAACTGATTAACTATGGGGTAAAAGTCGAGCACTAAGTAGTAGTAGTTTAACAGTCCGAACCGGCCCAATATACTAAACACCATCGTCAGAGTCAGCCAATACCGGGTGAAAAACGGTACACTGTTGTACCAATCCTTAAAATCGGACATTTTTAGGTTTTTTGGCTCCTTTCTAGAATGTAAACAGAAACAACTGGGTCACGAGGAAAACAAAGAGTTTGCACAACACTCAGACCAGAACACCCAGCGATCGTTTGACCAAAAATAGCCTAAATAGATACTAATGATGAAATTATTAACATTAAATTGTAGGTACACGTGTACTATGAGAATTTGTCGAGAAAATTCAACCAACAAGATGATTATATTGTTTTTGACAGTTTACTTTTAGTGTTGCCATTCTCGCCAAATACCAAGAATTTAAGTTGTAGTATTTTCATATATCATAAATATAGTATTTTATCAGTGATTCCAATAAAAATACCTTAGTTCATTAGATTTAGATTAATTTCTTAATAATTTAATTTAAGGTATTCAGAACGGATTTAGCAGAAAATCTGTAAACTTCGTTCTGCTGATAATCTCGCTCTCACACCTCTAAAGATATCCTAAGATAGAGAGAGACGAATTTAACTTGCCGATAATGCCGATTGGCTCCATAATATGGATAGTGTTCTGAAAGTATGTACAATGCGGCCGACGTATCTTGGCGAGTAGGAGTATATCTTAGGAGCTTGTGGCTAATAACAGCCGCACGGGTCGATCCATCAAGTTAAGCTACGCTTGCCGGGGTTGGTCCGTAGATGGGTGACCATCTGTAGGTACATACCGAGACTCCTCCGTGCCGCGGAAAGCACGTTAAGCCGTTGGTCTCGGCTATCATTCATGGATCTTTGATAGTCGTTACGGGTCGTCAGAAGCCCGAAAGTCTGACAATTAGTCTTACCAAGGGGTATCATTGTCTGGGGAAACTCTTCTGAAATTTCTAGAGTTCTGTTGGCACAAAAAAAATGCATACGAGCAATTTTCAATATGGACTGGACTGATTACTGCAGGCCAGTGTATAAATCATGCAACCTTCTCACAGTTCCTTGCGTTTATATATATGAAGTCGCTAAGTTTGTTAAAATAAATTGTTCACTTTTTGAACCTAATAATAATACAAATAAACGAAAACCCACACAATATCTATTAAAAATGCCTGTTCCTAGGATCGAACTATTCCGACGCAGTTGCGTATATATGGCGCCCCTTATTTATAATTCCATTCCAAATTTTATCACTGATCTTCCTTACAGAAAATTCTGCGTAGTACTAAAAAAGTGGCTCATTTCACATAGTTTTTATTCAATAGGTGAATTTCTAAAAAAAACTTCTTGTCGGTCCTATCATTACAGGAATGCATTGTAGACTAGACTTCGGTTATTGAATATTATTGAAATGTGTGATTGTAGATATAATTTTGTTCTGTTATTTTTATGTTGTGCCAAATGTATATTTCTTTTATTAGCTGTTTGTATTAGTTTGATTAACTTTAAATAATTTAATGTTTTCAACTGTTGGTATATATAATTGCTTATATAAATAAGCACCTTACCTACTGTTAATATTTGCATGCCAGAATATGGCGAAATGTGTCATCACACAAGAATATTTTATTCATACCACCATTGTATTACCTACCACATTTAAACTGTGACTGGCCTGTTGGTCTAGTGGTTAGTGGCCCTGACTGCTATGCCGGAGGTCGTGGGTTCGATTCCCACCCAGGACAAATGTTTGTGTGATGAGCATGATCATTTGTTCTGTGTCTGGGTGTAATTTATCTATATATGTATGTATTTAGAAATATATAAGTATGTTTATCAGTTGTCTAGTACTCATAACACAAGCTCTGCTTAGCTTGAGGCTAGACGGCGTTGTGTGATAGTTGTGGAATATTATTATTATTATTATTATTATTATTATTAAAGCAAATAAATGACTTTGACTTGACTTTGAAAATGAAAAAATCGTATTACCCAATAATTGGGTTGTGGAGGTCAGATAGGCAGTCGCTCCATGTAAAATACTGGTATTCAGCTGCATCCGGTTAGACTGGAAGCCGACCCCAACATAGTTGGGAAAAGGCTAGGCAGAATGAAAAATGTATCTTGGCGAGTCCGAACTTCGCGCAGAAGGCTGCGCAATAACATTTTTTAGGAACCAAATGGTGGCATGAGGCGAGTGTGAGTGAGAGAACATGCGCGGAAGTTCGGAGAGCCTGTGTTCAGACTCGCCAAGATACGTCGGCCGTAGTGTACTCTGTGGTGTTCTGTGAACTTCTGTAGATTGACGCTGACACTGACATTTCAAGATATAACCTAACATTCCTGCTTGGAAATTCTGTTTTGATTTTAATTTCTGAAAATGAGTGTTATTCTGAATAGATTAATTACTGCTACCTATTTGCCTTTAAGACAATATGCAGTACGATCTAGTTCCAGCGGTAATCAACCCGCTGAAAAAGAAAAAAAAGTGGAAGATAAACATAAAGAACCGGAGAAAATAGAAGTAATAAAAAAAAGTAAGGTTTGCTTTACTTTAGTATCAAACGACATTATAAATATCATTACTGATTTCATAATTACATGTACAAATGAAAAAAACCTTTACCTATACTTCTGCATATGCACACTGCATTTTTAAGGTTCCATACCTCAAAAGAAAAAAAACTGAACCGAATTTATTTTAAAATTATAAAAAAAAATATATTTGAGACCCTCACAGTAAGCCCTTCCATTTGATATATCGCATGGTTCAGTCAGCAAAATTTTTTTTCTTATTTGCCCCCCAAAATTGCCCCCATATTCGAAATTCATTAATTTACATTACATGTCCGTGTTTGTCAAAGAAATACTTACGTGTATTCAATTTCAGCTTAATTGGTCCATTAGATTCAGAGCAAATTGGCTGTGACAGGCGGACAGCCAGACAAATGAGTGATCATTCACTCAATTTTGGGGGGCAAATAAGAAAAAAAATGTTTGCTAACTGAACCGTGCGATATATCAAATGGAAGGGCTTACTGTGAGGGTCTCAAATATTTTTTTTTTATAATTTTAAAATAAATTGTTTTAAAGTTATTTAAGAAAATAGATGAAAATTGACCATTCCCTCCTTTATCTCCGAAACTACTGAGCTTAAAATTTTGAAAACAATACTTCTATACCTATAGATTATAGGAAAACCTATAAGAAGTCTATGGTCTTTAAAAATAAATAAATAAATAACATGGTAAATCTCTCAATACTGTGCGTACAAACTTACATTTGCAGTTGGAATGTATGGGGGAACATGTTTTTCAACTACAATGTTAAGTTTGTTATTGGGATAAATTCATCCCAACTACGGAACCCTTCATTGTGCATGGTCCGACACGCACTTGACCAGTTTTTTTAGGTACATGTTCCCACTGCGCTACAAACACAAGACTTATTTTGTAGAGTCAAGTCTAAAGACTAACTTTACTTTATATTATATTATTTTTATTTTTGCATACTGAATGTTGACATTAATATTTACTTTGTAAGTATTATATTATTTTACTTTATTGTGAATGTGAAGACTATGTAGGTCATTGCTTTTTTTTTGTTTGTTTTATTTTTTCTCTCAGTTATTTTTAATCATGGTCTGGCAGTTTGAGTAATCTATGCGGCCTACTCCAATGTCCTTTCTTTGGTATTGTTCGTCGAATCGTTGAGCTCCTTAAGTTCTGAGTTGAGCTGCGCGATTACTGACAAATGCGTGCACTGACTGGACAGGTCCTCTCAATCTGTGTGGTTCTTTCCTCAAAAGCCCATTTCAGACACCAATCTACATGGTCTTCACATGAAGTGACCAAGATTATGTCTGGACTTTATAAGAGACTGTGACCTCTGAGTTTGTTTTGGCCTTTCTTCTCAGAGTAGTCAGATAGGAAACGCCGACCTCATCTAGTTTAAAAAAAAAAAAATTGACTTGTAAAAGTGTTTGTACAAACCTACTTACAGAAATAAAAATCATTTATCATTTATCATTTAACAAAAATAAAACAATGTTTATGCGTGAACTCTAACCACATATTAGTAATTATATAAAAAATTCACTTTCAGATATTGTAGTTGAAAAATTTGGATCGGTAATGACACTAAACATAGACCGCCAAGTAACACGCAACAGCCTCGATATTCCCACTCTTAGAGAAATGGCTGCAGCCATTAATGCATTTGATAATGATAAAGAAGCCAAAGTCCTGGTGTTCAACGGAGAAGGTGGAACATTCTGTTCAGGGTTTAACATGTACGAAATAGGCAAGGAAGGATACCAAAACCTGAAGGATGCTGCGGTAAGAAAATACTTAATTTGTAAACATTATTTTACTGTATATAATTGTACAAGAAGCTTAATAATAAGAAGCCTTTATTCAGACATGGTTACAATTTGTAACCATGCATGTTGTAAGTTAGGCAATGTAAAATACTAGTATTCGGCTGCATCTGGTTAGATTGGAAGCAGACCAAAAATAAGCCATAAAAACAGCAGACAATGACATAAAAAAGGATAAAAGGCTAGGCGGATTGATTAGTATATGTTGTAAGTTACAATATTATAGGTATTACATTTATTTTTAAATTTTCACTATCACAGTTCCGCTTGCTTGGTATAGTTTAGTCCCTTATTTGGTTAGTTAATTTTGTGTTATTGATTTTTTTTACCTCACCTTGTCTGTCTGCCTAGCAAAGGCCTTCTCCAACTCAATCTGCCTGGCCTTTTCCCAACTATGTTGGGATCGGCATCCAGTCTAACCGGAGGCAGCTGAATACCAGTATTTTACATGGAGCGACTGCTACTGACCTCCACAACCCATTTACTGGGTAATACAATACCACTTGGTAAGACTGGTTGTCAGACTTTCGGGCTTCTGACGACCCGTAACGACTGCCAAAGATCCACGAATGACAGCCGGGACTAACGGCTTAACGTGCTTAGGCCTTCTCCAACTGCCTCTATAGATTTCAGTCACCAGCTGTTTTGACCATGTGCCGGCTGTAGCTCTAATTTCATCTACCTATCTTCACAAACATCTACCTTTCATGTGTCCTGTATACCAGTGCATTAATGTTTGTTCCATTTGTGATTGCTTACCTGGCCGATTCCATTTAAGCTTATATTATGGTTGTTGTTATTCTTATGGCTCATTTTCATTGGTTGATAGGGCTCATAAACGGGGTGCAGGAGATTTATTTCTGTAACGCATGCCATAAGACTCGCATGCAGGGAACCGTTTCATTAGTCAATAGAGCCCGCATGTGTGGTGCAGAAGATTTCTGTACAGCATGCCATAAGGCTTGTACTCGGAGAACCAATTTTATTAGTTGCTAGGGCATGTACAGAGGACAAATACGGACATGCACGTTTGGCAGTGGCTTCAAAGGCTCAATTTCATTGGGTGTGAGTCTCCGCTCGCTTTTTACCAACCAATTAATTTCTTTGGTTGCTACGCCCGCTACGTGAATTCCTCGCAGGCGGTGTACCGACCGCGCGTTATCGGCTCGATAACTTTCATTATTCATTACACCGCCTCGCCTGCAGCCTGCGGGGAGTCCCGATATAAAGCATTATATCGACTGACTTATTGACTAATGAAAACGAGGCATTATTCTATCAGAGTTTTTTCCCCATCATGCTTGTCTCCAGCAAACGTTCTAGCAAGTTACAACTGTTTCGTTATGGGCTTTAATTAGAGACCAAGTTTGGCAAGGACCGGTAAGATATCTAAGGAGACTGGTAAGATACAGGTGTAGAATAGTTTTGGTTTGATGGCAATACTTACTTCTTTATTTTTCAATATTTCTTTTAGGCTCCAGAATCGTCTTCATATATTTCCTAAGTGTATTTCAATTTCTTTCGTTGTTAGATCTTGTATTGACATTGTTTGGTTACTCAAAAGTTTAGTCCTAGTTGCAGATAGGCTCTTTCAACTTAGTTGTAATGACCTTGGTTTGCTGTGGGGTCATAACTAAACCAACTTTTCGACTCATTATCCAGTTACAAGTGCTATTACATGGGACTTAAACATAACTACTAGGTGCTTAACTCTTCAGGGAAACAAGGCTGTTTGGAATGTTATGTTAGTATCCAGTTCATTTAGCATTTTCTGGAGACTATCCTTTGTTGGAGAAAAGATTACTAAGCCGTCTGCGACTGTTCCTTATTTATATTTAGACCATATTATTCTGTCTTAATGGCGGAAACTCTCCTCTGCTGTGAATTGTCATTGACATAGGATCGCTTTGTTGGATACCTCTTTCTTCTCCTTCTTCCTCGAATTTTATTTTTCCTTTACTTTACCTGTAGATGTTCTTCAATAATCGAATGTACTGGTTTCCGACCCTTAAGACCTATGAAATGTGTTACGGATGGCTTGAACTGGTGCACGGGAGTGATAGATTATATTATTCCACAAAATAACCACGTATAGTATGACCCGAGCACTGAGCGGTAAATTGTCATGAACCTCGATGTCTGGATTTTCATTTGTTACAATAAAACTGTTTAGTGTGTGTTTTATCACTTTGCGCACAGGATTATATACAAGAATTTTCAGCTTATCTGTCATGACTAATAGCTGCTTACAAAACAGTGGTTTGCGATGAACTGAGGGAATCTGTGTTATTTGATAGGGCTTAACGCTCATTAGTAGGTATGCATAGCCATTGCTCGAAACTGATTTTCCTGTTGTTATCATTTGTTTATCAGCTGCTGTGGGCCAGCCTTTTATGAGTTTTGATAACGACTTTCTGCCGCCGTAACAAAAAAGGACGTTTCTTCATAAATATTGAAATGGAGAAAAAAATATTTTGTCCTTTTTAAAATACAAAATACAGGTACCGGCACAGTTTAAGAGCGCTGAACTTGAATTACTTTAAGCGATTTTGGACCTTACTACAGAGGCAATACGTATAGACAAACCACTCCTACCACTGCTCCGAGCGCTCAAGATTCGTGCTGGCAGGTGTACAAAAGCAGATGCGTCATAATTAATAGTAAGAATTATTAGGTTTTCGCTGGTATAAAAATACTGGTAGATGCTGGTTTTTTTTTTTTGCTGCTTCTGAATAATTATGTAAATAACTCTATTTCGATAAAAAATCAGATGCATCTTTTTTTCTTATGACGGCAGATTTAGTGGGCCTACCATAATAAGGCTGATAATGAAAGTTCCTACATGTTTATGTAAATGAAGCTTCCATTAAAAGCCTAGGTATATTTCTTCTCCGCAACAATATCATTGCAAATAGGTAATCATTAAAATAAAAAATAGTAGACAAATAATTTATTTGCATTATACCTACATGGTATAAAATTAAAGAAAGAAAGAAAAGATATATTTGGCAGCAGTTCATGAAACGCAAAATACGATTACAAATTTAAAAAAAAACCGACCAAGTGCTTGTCGGACCACGCACAGTGAAGGGTTCCGTAGTTGGGATGAACATTTACGTATGCATGGTATTGATTTTATTAACAGCTTAATTAAGTTTATATGCCATACTAATTCTAAAAGAAACTGAAAAACAAAGTTTCTTTACTACTATGTAAAATATCCCACATCTCAAAAACTATTCACTTAGGTAAATAGCAGTCTCAAACAAACATCATAATCTTTTTAATTTTGGGATCCAACATTACCGCACACGCTTATGAGCATGGAATATATTTTTTTGATCCCTCTGTTTCATGTGTAGTGTCACCCCCAATTTTTTTTCCGTAATATCACTACTGACTATACCATTGTTTAGCGGTGCACAGAATACACATTTTCAATTCATTTTCATCGATATAGTGATAATAGACTCTGAGTAAAGTGGCTGTGTATTATGGGACGGACGGACATGACGACATTATAAGGGTTCCGTTTTTGCCATTTGGCTACGGAACCCTAAAAAACATACTCAGTGACTCAAAATACTTACAAATAAACATTATATTTCACAGAGGCGTCTGGAACGTCGTCCTCTATGCGACAAGATCACGATAGCAGCAGTGTCAGGGTACGCCGTGGCGGAGGGTTTCGAGCTCGCGCTGTCTTGTGATCTGCGGGTTATTGAGGATACGGCGGTCCTGGGCTGTCTCGGGAGGAGGTTCGGTATGTGCTCATTAGTTTTGCTTTACGCTCGGCAAAGTAGGATAGATCAGACCTTTTATTGGAACAAAAAACAGGTTTAAGTATAAAATTGTTAGTGTTCGTTAAAAGCTACATTAGTTTGAAATCTGTGTGCGCCCATGAAATAAAGTCGCTTGAAGTGAGTCGTCGAATTTTCTTGGGAATCGGTTTCGTACAGTATGGCGATTTGCGCAACGCAAAAGCAAAACGAGTCCCCGTAAAATAGGCAAATCGCGTTGAAAGAAAGATAGAAAATGTGAAAGTTTGTGTCACGTACAATAGTACGTGACACAAACTACGATGGTGTCGAGTTTCAATCACAATTGGCCCGTCATACATATCTTAATTATTTCATCGAACAATTAATAAATTCAAAATCTTTAATTCGAACGAAGACTCATAGTGGGTTAGTAACATTGTCTTTAAGAGTGAATATAAAAAAAAATGTACATCACACATAAGAAACACAATGGAATATTAAAATATCTGTAACAAAGGAGTATATTTTCGGAAACCTTACATTTTTTTGTTCCAGAAAACATAATCCGGACTATTACGAACAGCCTATTTTTTTATTTGACGACACTCAATGTCACACAATGGAAGCAAAATATAACCTAGCAAAACAAGAAACCACGCGCAACAAACAAAGTAAAAATATTTTCATAATTCTTGTCTATTGCACGATTTACTTATTACAAATAATGTATAATGATAATATGTCTGTAATAGAATCATTAAACTTATGTAAAATTCTGCGTCACACACGTATATATTTTTTTAAAGCGACAAAACGGTAAACAGGTTTTAACACATATACTTCAAAAGTAAGATGGCTGGCGTTTTGTTTTATAAGGTTTGGAGTAAATCCAATGTTGACAGAGGTAATAAAATACGGATACGTTATGAAACTGTATAATTACGACTCTTAATTTCGTCACACAAATAAACGAAATACGGAGAAATCATTTTTACTTAAATTTTCTCATTTATTACAACGTTTTTACAGAATTAAAAAGGTTTTCCATGCACAGTATCGTTTTTCAAGTATACTGTATTAAAGAAATCTGTGTTAGTTCGATTATTAATGAGTATTAAATTTTTCATTTAAAATTGGCACGTGGAGACCTGTTTTTTTGTATGACAAAAAAAAACTACATCATTAGATTTGGTTTTTATTTTATTTTTTTAGCCTAATTCAGTTGATCTGGTATTTATATACGAAAGCATGAATATTATTAGCACTTTATAAAAAAATACGGCTCATTTATTCACTACAAGATTTTTTACGACCGTGTTAGTAATGAGGACCCCGAGCTTTTTTCATATGTACAATTTTTTTTGATAATCACTCCTAAAACTAAGTGTTAGTAAACAACACGATACGATGGCACATGTAACTGAAAGCAGTGAATTATATACGGACAGTCCACTCTGTCAGCAATTGTTTTCATGGCTGGCCATGACTCGACCCACCATCGATGCTGCGCGATACGCAACACGCAAGTATTGTGTAAAAACAATCTACACGCGCCGCCGCAAAAATATCCGATCCATTGAAACTCAGTGGCAACCCCATCATTTTTTCTGAACGCGTTATCAAATTGGACACGAAGGGTATACGACGCCTGCGAATATTTCTCCCACAAGCTGCACGCGTAGGTTGTACAGAATGCTCTAAAGAGCGTCACCATACGTCACGAATCCGCCCAGAATCTACTCGACCTGCCATGATAGTCAACACTACATGATTATTATTATACTACCTTGTGCCTGCGGCTTCGTCCGTGTGAAATTTCTTGTTTTAACAAAAATATATCCTATGCCCCGTTACTCCGTTTTCGCTTAGCGTTCATTCTCGACTTTTTCTCTTTTTGCTCGGCTCCTAAGGGTCGCAGCGTAATATTAAATAGCCTATAACCTTCCTCAAGAAATGGGCTATCAAATGCGAAAAGATTTTTTTTTTTAATCCTTCTGGTAGTTTCGGAGATTAGCGCGTTCAAACAAACAAACTCTTCAGCTTTATGTTTAGTATAGATAATATTATTTTGCAGGAGTCCCACAGTCTATCTTCGGCGCTCGCAAGCTGACGGCATTGATTGGCTTGTCTTCTGCACTGGACCTGCTGCTCACCGGCCGGCTGATCTCGGGAGTTGACGCCCATCGAATGGGACTGGCTTGTAAACTTACTTCTACTGGCACTGGTAAGTAGTGGTAAGGGCTAACTTTTTTACAGTTCTAATATTTTTTTTGTTAGTATTTTGGTAGTGTAATATTTGAACAACACAGCATAGCAGTGCCATAAAAGGAGTCGAGAATGCAGTTTAACCCCGCCAAAAGATTCACCGGAGAAGCTGGACTTGAAAGAACCAGCCGGCGAAGTCGTTAAAAGAGCCCAACCATAAATATTACCTGTCTCTCCGCAATTCCATTTTCTTACTGTAGGGTGCATACTCGATAGGCTCTATAATACTTATCCATATCCTAAGAGCACGTCTTCCCTACTATTATCGCGCCTCCCGGTCTACTCCTTGATATGCAATGGTCTCTGTTGCACTACTTGTACGAGGCTACTTGAATTAACGCACAATGGTCCACTTGAAGGATTAAGTGCGGAAACCAAACCCAATAACATAGAACATAGAACGAGGCTACTTGTGTGAGGCTACAGAGGCTAGTGTGGGTCTAATCTTTGGGTTCATTCGAGTAATCGAGTATGGTCAAAATACGCTGGTTCGGTGCATTTATTTAATTCGTCATACTAATAATATTTGATCCTGGAGCAGTGTCTCAAGACGAAGTCTTAGACCAGTATGTGTTGCCAGTGATTACTTACAGCACTGAACGTGGTCGCTCACAATGGACCTCATTAGAAGGCTGAAAGTTAAATAATGGAAAAGCCTTTAATTTGCCTTCGTTTTTAGGGTTCCGTACCAAAATCTCTTCACATTTCCATTTTCGCTTTTTATGGTATTTTTTTTAGATTTTTAAGGGGGGGGGGGGGGGTATCTCCGAAGTTTGCATAGAGAAAAATCTGAAATTATTCTGTGTGATAGAAGTTTATGTAAAGATTACAGGACAAATAAAATGATGTCTCTAAATAGCACACTTTTTTATATATGATACTCGTAGTACCTACGGAACCCGCGGTTCGCGATTCCGATTCGCCCTTTACCGGTTTTTTGGGACTAAGCCGCGAAATGTAGTGTAATAGTTAACCATTTATCTTGCGTCGTTGTTTTTGTTTCATATTTTTCCTCTGGCAATAGTTGTTTAAGTTGGATACATACATCTTTAGGTTTTTTTTTTGCGGGCTACCTTGCCAGCAAAATAAAAATGTTCTTACGTTTTTCCTAATGCCATGATATTATGAAATAATAAATCAATGGGGTAAGAACTTAGAGAGTTATATTGATGATGATTTAAATTATTATTCTGTAAATATATATTTGTTACGGTTACGAATCATATTTTGCACAACACACAAACTGATGCTGACCTGCAAATTGGAAGAAACGTAAAAAAATACATTTCGCTGGCAACACTGGCCCTTTTCCCATAATCTTTAGTGCTGCCACCGCAGTGATGTTGCTTCCACATCAGTAAAACATAATCAGTAAAACATTGTTATAATTACTTTCAGCTTTAGGAGAATCATTAAAGCTAGCTAAATCTTTGGCGAAGTTCCCTGAAAACGCCATGGTAATGGACAAGATGGCCGCCATCAACTCGCAGCTAAATCCCAACAGTGAGGACAGTATGAGAGACGAGGCCATCATGTCCAGTCTACTCGGAAACGCGATCGAAGATATGAAGGAAGGCGTCAAGAAGTTTGAAGCAGGTTGGTGCGATATTCATACTCATTTATTGGGTTAAAATTAAAAATGGCCAGACCTTAGCCAACCTATTATTGAATCAAAATAAAGAAAAAGGCTTAAACATAGTATACAGCATTTGATGTCGACAAAGTTTAATACATTTTCATTGAATAAGTATAGAATTATTGTATGCAACAAGAGAACATTTCGTGGCTAAGTAATAAGAGCCGCACGGGTCGGTCGATCAGGTAAGCTTCGCTTGCCGCGGTCGGTCCGTGGATAGGTGACCATATTTACATACCGAGACCCCCGTGCCTCGTCCAACCAGTCTTACCAAGGGGTATCGTATTACACAGTAACTGGGTTGTGGAGGTCAAACAGGCAGTCGCTCCATGTGAAATACTGGTATTCAGCTGCATCCGGTTAGACTGAAAGCCGACCCCAACATAGTTGCGACAAGGCTAGGCAGATGATTAAAAGAACATTTTATCAAATTTTAATTTATCAATACTTATAGTAAACGTTGATTATATTCACCGCTTGAAAGATCGCCAAAATGAATTCCAGCCTGCGACTAGGAAGTGGCATTACAGGAGCTCGCGCCAATCACTGCAATTTAAACCTTATTCCAATGAATTAAAAGTCACTTGATGGCTACTGATTTGCAACAACTGTACAGTCAAGAGCACATCAGTGGTAAAGGTAACACTTGCGCTGGGAAAATTGACATTACCGCAACGACATAAAGGCGATGTTAATGACAAATTGTAAACAATGAGGTACGGTTGATTGTACCTTAAACGTGCCTCTTTTAACATAGTAACTATTTCTTTTCTACGCAGGTATTGGCAAGCACGGCAAATTCTACAAACTCACAGAAGTACCGCTAAAAGACTGGGAGTTAGAAGAAACGGTAGATGAAGTGACCATTCAAATAAAAGAGGAAGTGAAAAAAGAGACCTAATGTTAGATGTATGAGATAAAAAAAGCCTTGTAAGTGTCGACGCAGACCTGACCAACAAATATCAACCTTACCTCGACTGAAATAAAGTTGAAAATAAATAAATTTCCATCAGTCCGTGACAGCATCAACGTGGACAGAAGCCCGCGGGTATTTATTTTCGACTTTATTTTAAGAGGCGCAATGTTCATATTTGTTCGGCAGGGAAAATCGCCGCTGCATTACGCTTCGTCAGGTTTGCGCCAGTCCTCGACTTGTGTGAATTGTTGCTCCGTTTGTAATGCATTTAAGTTTTAAAATAAGTATTAAGCTAGTCATTTTCGAAGTCTGTCTGTTGTGTCAACGTAATCGTAAGAAATATAGGGTTGTGCTAATTTTATTTGTTTTTATTTTTTTTTTAACTTAAGGGCCATAGAACACACGATAGCATCGACGATCATCGATTTCATCGCGTTTGGCGACTTACTGCATTCGATGGTGGTAATTAAATAGCGCGTTTTAGTTACGAAGGAGTAGCTAAGGTAAGTTAGATATAATACACCAATAGAAGGAACAGTAATGTTCCTTTGCGAAAAAGGGCTATTTATTCTTCCTATCTAGTATAATAATAGTAGTCTCTACGTTTAGGGCCAATTTTGCCAAACTGACTTCAAAAAAAAGAAACAAACTCAAAATTATGAAATAACTTCTATTTCGGAAGTCGGTGTCTTGGATCTGTATTGAAAACTACTGAACCGATTTTGATGAAACCTTCATGCCCTAAGTTGAAGTAAATGTAAGGCAATAAAAAATAATGGCCACGATCCGATTAATAGTTTCGTAGAAATGCGTGGACAAACATACATACATCTATAAAATTTTGTATATTTGTTTGGAAGCCCTAATAGATCATCATATGTGAATATCTCGCAGTTCCAATAATATTAAGTACATACGTATCGAATTGATAACTCCTTTTTTTGAAGTCGTTAAAAATAATCATCGATGTTAATGGTATTTACGTTCGGACACACAGAGAGACAGGGACACTCGGAGAAACACTCGCTATTCAGAAGATTAAACTAACTAAAATGGTATGGTGAGCTAGTCTGTAGTCTGTACTGCCGCCGTAAGGAGAAAAGACGTATCGAAAAAAAATATTTTGTCCTGTTTAAACTATAACATACAAAGGCAGATGCGTCTTAATAGTAAGAATTACAAGGTTTGCGTTAAATTTACGCCAATTTAAAAATACTGGTAGATGCGTCTTTTTTTGCTGATTCTGAATATGTAAATAACTCTTATTTCGTAAAAAAAATGACAGATACGTCTTTTTTCCTTATGACGGCAGTGTAGCTGGGTTAAGACCCTTAATCCAGTCAGTCAACCCTTAACCTTAACCCAGCTTAATTTATATTAAAGTAATAAACAAAATCGCTGTTTTATTAGATATTTATTAACATTATTTTGCACGCCATTTTAAAAATGATATTTTCTTTTCTCTTAGGTACAAACAAGTGTGCCGTGAATTCGTGTTCTTCACCACACAATCCTTACCTTTGAAAACTTCATGAAAATCAATTTTGAGTACGCCAAAAGGTAGTCAAGAAATAGTAACCAAGGTTAAAAAAAATAGTTGCATTATGATTCCGAAGTTATAGCTATGTTGGTGAGGATTGTGGGGTGAACGTCTCCACACCATCCTCATCTTCCAACCATGATAATTTCGACCGGGTTTACTACGTAGACGTATGTTAAACTTCCATGTAAACTTCTAAATACATTATGTTTTGGTACAGTCTTGAACACTCCATCGTAGACTTTGTCTCTGTCACCTCTGACGTAGACTATGGTCAAGAGCAAACCCATATAGAAACTGCATTTTATTTAATATTGTTATATATTAATTTAAAACTGTAATAAAATATTGTAGTTACATTGTTTCCTGCTATTTGTCATTGATGAAATGGGACCTCAAAAGGTATTTGGCGTCGTAACCAACAATGCTGCTAATATGAAGGCAGCTTGGATACTACTCGAAACGAAGTACGCAAGGACAAACTTATATACCTACGGGTGCCTAGCACACTTCCTCCAATTAATATTTACTGATATGAATACTTTACCAACTTTAAAGACCCTCACAGCCGATACAACATATAACTTCGAAATCATATTGCGACTATTTTTTTAACCTTGGTGACTATATCTTGGCGTACCCAAAATTGATTTTTATGCGAGTTTGATTTAAATGTGAGGATTGTGTGGTGAAGGACACGTGAATTCCTATAATTTAGAATTTCATATATGATCTATTTATATTACAATTACGATATCTTTTTCACAAATTTCGAGTTTCTGATCGGTTAATATGATAAATATTTTATTTTTATATGTTATTTCACTCACCTATTTTTATTTATTTCTGAAAGTGTCTGTGGCTACAGAACACTAAATGCCCTAGGAGGGTCTGTGACATCACAGCGGGCCCTATCAGAATACCAGCGCTGCTGCGACACTACTTTCAAATGTCACAGCATCATATTGAGATAGGAACCTTTTGACCTCGTATGGGATTTTGTTATTTCATTTTACTTTGTTTTTATTTTATTTAAGAGAGTGTTTAGCTTAATTTGTGATCTTCCTACATACATTTTCTTTCTTTCTATAAATAAATAAAATATACTATTATAAAGCTCCAACTCTCGTACACTGGAGTAAGATTCAAATATTTTACTGTTAGAAGAGGTATTGTACATTAAAACAACCGCATACAAATAGCAAAACTTTATTACAATAAAACCGTAAACCTAAGCGTCAGTATTGCCCTTCTCAGCGGCATACTTGTAATGCAGGTCGGAACAGTCTTCGTTGGAGATGTTAACCCAGCCCGTCTCGCTGATGTGGTACACGCGCACGATACCGCCAGAGTACGCGTCGCGGTGGGTCGCGTGGTAGATGGCGCGGCGGCCTAGCTCTGGAAATGTGTGATGAAGATTATTAGTATTAGATTATTATTAGTGATTATTATACGCGCGCAAGTGCTAGTCACCGCCTGAGGTATGTGAGCGGTGAGACGGGAAGGGCGCGATTGAAAGATTGGCAGACTGAGTTAGCTTCTCCTTTGTCTACCTCCCCCCCCCCCCCTTCCTCGCCTCCCCGTCACACCTCTCACAATCGTCAGGCGGTGACTAGCACTTGCGCGCGCACTATATTAGGGGTCATTGTAGATACTTCAATAATAATTTACAGAGTAACAGAGTAAGGCGCTCCGCATACAGCGGCTTTTTTCCGCGAATGACCGCGGGAGACATCATCTGGCAAGTATCGTTTTGCGGTGCGGTCGTTTTGTCCTCCATGTGCATTATTACATACATTTCCAGTTCTATCGTCGCATACAAATTGTCCATCATCTGCTCAGAACTTTAGAATCAGGCATCGTCATCTTGCCAGCAATTTGGTGGCAAGGCTAGACCGCAAGTTATGTTTTATTTATTTAATACTTTAAGCACACAAAATGTACAGAGGCGGACTTAATGCCATAGGCATTTTCTACCAGTCGACCTTTGGGTGATGCAGACACAAACAGTGGTAGGTGCAACATACACATGTTATGCCAGAGATTCAAGACTAGATAAAGTAGATCAAAATATTTACTAGCCCTTTTTTACTCAATTTTTTTTGCGCATTTTTGTGCCTCCTTTTGTCTAACATTTGGTTCGTTCGCCGTATGATAACCAGCAGCCTATTGGCATGAACAGGGATATATAGGGGACTGGTAATTAGTGACCGATACTTAAACACATGATTGTACTCATAGTAACAAGAAACTTTTACTATGGGAGCAAATTCGAATTCGTGTTCATACACATTCATGTTCACATAACTCGTCAAAATGCAAGGAACAACAATTTTTTTTTCGTGATTTCAGGTTTGGTGCCTTAATAAAAGTTGCTTGTTATATGTGTTTAAGTATTGGTCACTAATTACCAGTCACCCTATGGGATGGGTTATCTTGAAAAGGAATATATAATACGTAATTATAATAAAGGGATAACTAGATGCGCGCTTTGACGATAGTCAGTGTTTGTCAGTATCTCAAGTTGTCAGCCAAGCTTCGAGAAAAGTTTCCTTCAGCAGTTTCAGGTTATAAGGATATTATTTGGTCACCTTGTGCATCTTTATCAGACAGGTCCCAGCTGTATCCGCTGTCGAGTACACCGAACGCGTACACAGAGCCCGAGCCCACGGAGAACACCTTGCCGGGCGTGCGCGTGCCCTCGGAGTCCACGTAGTACAGCTGAGCTCCCTGCAAGAATAGTGAATTAGTTTTTGTGGTGTAGCAATAACAATGTAGGCACTAAATTATATTTTTTTCATAGCGCAGGCGGATAGGCAGCAGTGTCTGGCATGAGTGTCTACTACTAAACTAATAACAACAAACTGCTCTATAAGATGTAACTCAATAATGCACAACCTCTTAAGGGGTCATTGTAGTCATCATTATGAACAACTTTTACTATGGGACCAAACCTGAAATCGCGAAAAAAAAATCTGCTGTTCAGTACATTTATGTTCGCATAACTCGTCAAAATGTACAGAACAGCAGTTTTTTTGCGATTTCAGGTTTGGTCCCATAGTAAAAGTTGTACATAATGATGCACACTGTCATGGCAGCTCCCTAGCCAATAAAAAAGTAGAGTGTATATTCAGCATAACAGCAGTAGTCTATGAATCTATCTAACTAGGTTTCTATTGATGTATGGCCTAAATTTTAAATTAATAATTTACTGACTTGTTGTATGCAAGCTAAGTGCTGTCACAGACATGGCCGACCGAAGTGCAAAAATATTAATCTTGAGCATACTGATGCTTGTATTTCCATGCTTGGCCACAAGCTAATAGACCGAGTTCCATACGTCGAGATCCGAAGACGTACAAAGGTCTTTGATATCGGAAAGCGTATTATGGAACTCAAATGGAGTTGAGCAGGACACCTGGCAAGGCGCGGTGATGACAGCTGGATTGAGGCTGTGACAGAGTGGCGTCCAAGGACTGGCATCACCTGGACGAGGTTGGCACAGGAGCGTGAGGACTGGCACAAGAGAGGCCTATACCCAGCAGTTGGTGAAGTCGAAAATAATAAATTAACTCTGCATGCCAAAGTTTGAGTCTTGCTGTTTTTTGTCAGGATAAACTATACTGCATTTTGCTAGTTCATGACTGGCCTTAAAAGTTTTATAAAGATGTCTATGTAAGATTTTTTTACAGTTTATTTGATAAACTCACCCTCTTATCAACACCAGCCAACATCATTCCCATGCTAAGGCCCATGCCCTTGTAGTTGTACACCATGTTAGCCATCAGCTTGCTAGCAGCGGCCACGGAGATACGTTCTCTGTTGCGAAGCTCGTATAGACGGCACTGCTTGGCGAGCACGCGGTCCCAGTACACACAGTCTGCGGCACCTCCGGCTAGTGTGCCTGGGGAATAATGGAGATGTTGAGAAAGTCGTAATTAAATACACTACAGGACCTAAAGCGCGGTCACTGTCGGACGGCATAGATAAGAAAGAGAAGCGCGATGACACAACGCTGGTAATTTATTGCTAAATATGATGCAATTATCTGTTTACAAAAAATCTATTCAATGGACAAAAAAATAAAATAAAACATTATCACAGTAATTACGTTGCTTGTAGAATAATCTGACAAAAAATCAGAATGAGTGCATTATATTAGTATGGTTTATAATCGTTTAAAAGAAATTTTTAGAGGTGGATACCTCTAAAAATTTCTTTTTTTTTTCGTGATTTTTTCTATCATATCAAATTAGTTGTATTATGTTTTCAACACACTATCTAAGCAAATATCCTGAAGAATATCATATATTTTTCTGATTTGGTTTAGTGACAGTGGGGTGATGATAATCTCGGCTCTTTTAACGCCACCAAAACACAGGCGCGTCTTTTTACCGCTAAAAGGAGTCGTCCGAAACTCCTACTTTTCGGGGTACATCTGTTTACATACATCGGCTTGAGCTCCTATGCATGGAGTTATCATGTGGTCTCAACTTCGGCGCCACCATCGAGTACAATACCCAAACAGCGGCCAAGAAGCTGGGCGTCCTAAATAGGGTGAAGCGATATTACGCCTGGACAGCTTTTAACCCTTTACAAAGCGCAAGTCCGATCTTGCATGGAGTATTGCAGCCACCTTTGGGATGGATCAGCTAAGTACCAACTAGCCGCGCTTGACTCGCTGGAACGCAGACCTAAGAGGCTCATTGGCGACGTAAAACTGGTGGATGCCAAGCTTCATAGTTGCCTGCTTGTCGGTCTTCTACAGATTGAACTTAGGTGAGTGTGCCCAAGAACTCCACGACCTGATTCCATCGGCCCCCTTCTACCATCGGACATCTAGACGTACTGCCAGTTACCATCTCTACGTAGTTGCTATTCCACCAATTCGCACTAAGCATTTCCAAATGTCTTTTATAATGCACACAGCAAAAGAGTGGAACTCACTACCTGCGTCTGTGTTTCTGAATGGATACAACCCTGATCTCTTCAAAGTGCGAGTGAACAGGCTTCTTCTGGGTAAGCTCACTCTGTCGTCGACTTTGTCTCTGTCACCTCTGACCTAGACTAGAGTCAAGAGCAAACCCATCTCAAATAAAAAATAAAGTGCAGTGGATCATATACTTTAGGCATTATAAAACTCGTGTTTAGGTCCTGTAGTCCAAGCAATGTCTCTGTTTTGTCTAAACTAGTCAACTGTTTCTTGGGAATTTTATTTGTTTCTTACCTTTATTAGCTAGTGTAACTGATTTCATTTATTATCATTGCAGTAGTAACAATAAAATAATTGTACTATTGATAATGCTAAATGGGCTATTCTCATTGAGTGAATGAGTAAAAAAAAAAATTAAATGAAACATTATTTTTATTTTTTATATTATCTTTTTTTAATAATTATATTGTTGTCTTTATTGTGAATGCTGTGAATACCTGTAATAGGCATACATAGCATAGCATACGCTTTTATTTTGTCTTGTTTTCTATTACTTCCTTGTATGTACTGTTGTTGGTGTACCAAATAAATAATTAAGTATTTACAAGTGAAACCTTTAATTGACCGACTGACCCAACATTTTCACAAGCAAAAAAAGGCATACAACTAATATGTACCTATGTTGTAAGCCTTTTTGCTTTTCCTTTAATATTATTATAGTCTATGGACCTTACCTGCTCAATCTTAGGCTTAAAAGAAATAATCTTAACTTCACATTTACGGGGATTAAAATGTTATGCAATGTTTTAGATAATTGTAAAGTTGAATTATATGCTGCATTGGGTCTTACCAAGTAAGTAGTCATTGATCTCCACAATCTTCTTCATAGACTGAGAGCCAATGAACTGACCACCAGTGGCTCGGGAGTCCACAGCCAGGAGTACTCCACCCTGTGGCATAGAAGATGGAAAGTAAGAACTGTTTGTTTTAACATTTTACATGTTGTAATTACAGAAACAATTAAACAGCCATTGTGTCTCATGTGGATCTACGTTCTGGCATATGGAAGGTTAAATAAAGTTATGTACACTATGGCCGAAATATCTTGGCAAGTCTGAACATAGGCACTACAAACTTAAGTGCATGTTCTCTCACAAACTCGCCTCATGTCACCAGTTGGTTTTTAAAAATGTTACTGTGTAGCCTATTGCACAAAGTTCAGACTCACCCAGATATTTCAGCCATAGTGTTGTTAAATAACTTAACTCACTTGACTAAGTATAGAGATTAGAAGTAAAGAGAATTTGTACAGGATAATAGCTATGCTGAAAAGTTTAGTCCTCTTGTTTAAACAGAGACTGAATAGGCACAGTATCCAGGACTTCATTACACAAGGCATTTAAAAAAAATATTAACAGGAATTACAGCCAACTACAGCCAGACACAATGACTTGGTATTTTGAAGATCCATTACAGTCATTATAGTAAGGGTTGATTTGGGGTATCAAAATACGTAGCAAAATGTCCGGTCAGTGGGTCGTCTTAGGTCCATCTTACCTGGTAACGGAATCCAAGAGTGGTGGTGCCGTGGTCGAACTGGATTTTGATCGCTTTGCCAGTCTCATCATGCTGGTTGAATTGCGCAAGGGTTTCTATAGGCTGTAAACACATTAATGACACAGTAATTCACAAGTTTTAAGGTGATTATTAAAGTATTTAAGCCACTATAACCTTTACTTACGTTAGCAAAAGGCGGCGTCGCGAGTTGTGTGCTATTTAGGAAGTTTTCACTGTACCCGACAATGTCATTTTGGAACGAAGCAAGCGCGTCAACGGGTTTCAAGTTAATTTTCTCGTTTAAATTACAATAATCGAGCAAAGCCATTTTTGTATTGTGATTTCAAATAAACTTTTCTGTGCTGAATGAATGACAAGCGATTTCTTCAAAAACGCCGATTTGTCAAGTTTGACATTTGCGTTCCGTTGTTGCAAGAAGCGAAATTCAACTTACTAAAACAGTAATTTTATTTTGCCTTCTTAGTCTATAATAAAATAAGCATGCGGAACAATATGAGACTTATCACAATTACTAATTTTATTCTAAAATTGCTTTGGATTTATAATTTCTGCTAATTTATATTTTAATCACCTTTAAATGGTACAAACGAGAAAATCGGAGAAACAGCGCTACCTAGTGTATTCATGATAAAAACTATGAACTATAAACTAAAATGTAGTTGATGCTACTCGTCAACAGACGTCGCTACTCACTTTAAAACCTACATAATGCCATCTATTACCGAGTAGCTAAACTTAAAAATTTAAATAAAAAAACAAGAATCGGACCTAGCTAAGAAAATCGAAAATTAATTATGCGTTAGTCTCTCAAAAACTCGAAAATGGCTCTACTGATTGTGATGAAACTTTGGTAATTTACTGTGTGCGCGCCGGAGATGGTTCCTAAAAAAAAAAAATATAATACAAGGTGTAACTTAAGTAACGCACAACCTCTGAAGGGGTCATTGTACTCATCATTATGAAAAACTTTTACTATGGGCACAGATTAATACAGATGGGACACTCCGCAGCTTAGGTATGATGCTACAAGTACGCGGCGGGCCCAACTTGCGGGACCAATTCAGTGCGGGCTGCCGTATGGGTCTGTGGTATGGGTCCTTTGATTTTAAAAACAGCATCCCTCGTCTAGATTTGTATAGCCGTGCGATTCTCGTGGAAAGCTTTGGTGGGACATGCTGCTCAAAAATGATACCATCACCGGGAACGTTTACGCCTCTCAACTCCACCAGCTCCCCCCCCCCCCCCCGGCATTGTCGAGGCGGGGGGCTCAGTAGCCGTGGCTTGGTCACCCATGGTGAAGCGAAGAGGAACCCGAGGAGAGGCCGCTCGTCAGGCCTTTTCCCAGGAAGTCGACGACGTAGCGGCCAACAGGTATTAGGTTGGGCGATATCGCAGCTGAGGAGTTTCGGTATTAAGGTGCGCCGTTCTCCCTACCTTCCGCGGGCTTGACGGGGTCACCACCATCTGATGGAGGACGCGGTGGGGCCGCAGGGGAGGCGCCGTGTCGGTATTTCGTTGACCGCTCTCCTTATCCTCTGCGGCCGAAAAGTGGTAGGCGGCCGGGCCACTGGCCTGACCGGTCGCAGGGGGAACAAGGCTGCGTAGACACGGCAATGTGTTCTTGTGCGCCGGTGATGGGGGGTGCTCCCCAGAGGAGGGTCCGGTGACGGACAGCCGCGGCGGGTTCGCGGTGAGTGCTAACGCGTGCCCGTGTTCTCGCCACACGCGGCAGTGGAGGACACCGTGGAGTTTTAGTGGGTTGGAGTCCCACATAACTGCACTATCTCCCTGTGGTTGTGCAGTATGCATGAGCATTTCTCCTCGGAAAAAAAGGTAATAAGCATTGTGCGACCTGAATTGCACTTTATTGTGTCGTAGCAAGAGTGCCTTTTAATTTAAATGATTTTGCGGAGTGTCCTATCTGTATTAATCTGTGTTATGGGACCAAACCAGATATCGTGAAAAAAAAAAATCAGCTGTTCCCTAGATTTATGTTCGCATAACTCGTCAAAATGTAGGAAACGGCTGATTTTTCTTTTTGTGATTTCAGGTTCGGTCCCATAGTAAAAGTTGTTCTTAATGATGAGTAAAATGACCTCTTAAGAGGTTGTGCGTTATTTAAGTTACAACTTGTATATGGAAAATGCATTGCAACGGTATTAGCTAGGTATAAAAGTAGTAATAAAAGTTAACAAGGTTGACCCAATAGTTTTAAAACTATCAATTTCCTCTAATCCGAAGACCAACACTGGTCGTCAGGTCGTCGATCATTAAACCCAAGAAACACAAATTAGGAATCGTATCTATCGCATAATTCGTTAATGAATAGTTCGGCCGCCAAAAATTATCAGTTGTAAATAAATTCAACGAATCGTTCAGTCGAAACATTATAAAATTCACCGAATAAGAACTGTGCCTAATAAATAGCGGGGAAGTTAGCAAACCTATCATTACGCTATGAGTCAGGGTCTCGATACGATCTGCTTGTCGATATTATTCGAAGCTCCTCAGTTTAAAGTCTGTCATTATATCTAAGATATAGATAGCGTTTGTATAATTTATATATTAGTCATTAGTTGTTGGTCATTTTGGAAAGCTCGCTATCATGATGTTATTGTTACCTACTACTTGACCAAAACAATTAGGCGCATGACAGGAATTCGGTTTCGGCGCCCGCATCCCGCACTTATACCCGCGCTTCCCGTAGTGATGTGCAGTCGTATACTCACTTTCGGCAATGATGATCATACGTACAATATTAATCACCGTTCCAATAACTTCAATAGCTGTCATGTGCATAATTGTTTTTTCACGTAGTACCTACGTCAGTCGATGTAAGGAATGTGCATCAATAGGAATGTTTCATGAATGACTTCTGATCGTTTCTTTCTTTTTATTTGCAGCAGGCCGATAGGAATAGCTGTTTGTATGTAAACTATAGCTAACAGTAGTTTCACGACCGATTTACCCGTTTTAAAAGCCCGCTATTGCATTTCAACGACTACGAAAATTGAAACACCAAGCACGCTTTTGTTTAGACATTAATTCGCTTAGTGTTAGTTAAAACGGGCATAAAAGAGCAAAAGTTCATTGATCAACCAAAAGGATCATATTTCAGTTTTAGGTTGTCTTTCCATTGCACTGAACATCAAACGTAACAATGTCTTGTGAAAATGAGCCTTTTCTGAGTGAGAGAGTGCTTGTCCAAGAGTGTTTACAAATACTCATCTCTAATTTACAAACACTAGAGCTTGACCTCAGTGGCGTGCAATTCGAAAGAACGTCTAGCAACAGATTGCTGCTTGGTGATGTTTATGAAGTCTATTTACTTAATCGGAACCTGCGCGATAGTTGCAATAACATACCCACAATCCCAACGCCATTAAAAAGAGGAGTAGGTTATATGTTCGTCTGTATGTCATTTTTTTATGTTCCTCGATATTGTGGGCCGATTTTGAAAATTCTTTTTTCATTTGGTAGAGGAAGTTTGCGCTGTGGTTACCTACATATATATATTTTTTTAACTTTGCTTGGGCAGTGTTTGATAGTTAGCTTCGTACGTATTTAATCCATTTTGTATACCTATCTTGATGATGCTAAAATACTTTATGTCACTGTTGTTTACTTAGCAAGTAGTGGTATACGAATTGGTGTGGGTTTTATTTTTAACTTTTTTTTACAAAAAATAAAACAACCGGCTTCTAAAAATATATAAGTATTTACACCACAAAGTGAAGTCGGTGGCAAAGTGAAATACAGATCCAAAGACACCGACTTCCGAAATTAATGTTATTTTTCACTTTGTCGTGTTTTTTTGGAAGTCAGCTGTTTTTTTTTTGGACAATAAAATTTAACAATCATTGCGTTATTTTTACGATGTCGCAATGGCAATGGGTCTAAGAGCGTTTATTCCGTGCGGACTGGCAGCGTCGCACACAGATTTCTACAAGTTTTTCGTGATTTTTTTAATACATTTAAATCAAATTACTATTTTTCTTAATACGTTCAATGGTTCGTTGGTATTTTTTTTACAGTTACCCATAAAAATTGGCAATATTCTACATTATAGAATAAGTATTGTCATTTTTTATGGGTAAATACCAAAATAACTGTAAAAAAAATAACGCAGCCAGCCCACGCGGAATAAACGCTCTTATCGCATGCCAATAGAAAGTGTTACCTATGCACTTGGGGTGCGTGCGGCTCTACCAAGCTAAGGGCTCAAGTAATTCGCTGTATGGAGTTAATTGTGTGAATTCTGCGATCAATTACCTACTGCTAGTTTCCTGTCTTGAATTGATAATTTCAGTCTACAACGTTCACTTCTGAAAATCCAACGATCACCATGTTAGACAGTCGTGATTACGGCACCATAATTTAAACATTTCAAGGTTTTAACACTGCGTTCATCCTAAGTTGAAAGGGCGGTAACAGCTAAAGAAATAATATCTTACAAACATACATTTATCTTAAATCCTAACGAAAATTATGAGTTTCTCAAAACTGAGGCGCCATCACCCACATCAAAGGTTTGCGTCAAATAAATTCAGAAATCGTGTAGTGTATCGCGAGAGAGTCACGACTCACTGAGGAATTGAGGAGGGACGAGAGACGCATCTAGCGCACAAAATATGATAGCCCCAAACTCGTAATTGCGAGTTTTTGGGGCTGTCTGTCACACCGTTGTGTAAATGTGTGTTTAATGTGTATCTGTGGACTGTGAGTGGGTGATGATCGTGGAAGGTCTATTGTTTCGAACAATACTTTGTAAGTATAGCTAAATAATAAGTACTGTACGTATTTAACATACTTTTACATAGTTCTTCTTCGCTCATCAGGCCTGTATTGATTTATTAGGATATTTCGTTAGGATCGGAGATCATACAAAGTTTTTTTTTACACCACGTTCTTCTCTTCCTCTTCTTGTTTCTCAGCTGATAGGATTGAGGTTTAGTATAGGTAACTACTGCTATTAACAGTGGATCCTTATTAACCTTATTAAAAATAACAAAATTATATCTAATGTTAACTAAAACTATTCACAAATTAAAATATGGCGTCGAAAAATTCATCCGCATCGCTGTCGGCTGGTAATACCCAAGAGACTGGCGTCATTACCACGCTGTATGACAATGCTTAGCCTCTAGCCAAGGTAAAAGCCAGCCCTTGAGTCTTGGCGTCAACAGTCAACGAGCCGTTTCGAGAACATGAAGCCATGAACACCGGACCCCACGGCCCGAGAGTTTCAATCCCAAACGGCTCGAAAACATAATTACCAATAAGGTTATTATATTTACGCCGCTTGAGGTTTTCCGCAGCCGTAGCAGCGGCGCCAGCACTCCACGCTGAGCCAGGAAGATTGGATGGCGCAAGAGTACCGACACACGTTGCATCTGTGGGATGCCTACCCATCTTTCATGGAAATAAAGACATGCCGTCCGGTCTCTTGCCATCGTCGCGTGCCAAGCCATTGGGTTCTAGTACAGCTGAAACGCCGACAGTGACAAGAGCTCGTCGGTTGATGTCATTAATGTTCGCGTGCCGCGCGACTCGCCCTTCGGCTTCAAGTCAGGCCGTGGTGTCCGAGGCTGTTGAAAACTTCGCCACAGTGACAGCGATGAGGAGAACAACAGGGAGCTCCTAGTCGTAGGGAAGCAGCGAGGCAGAAAGTAGTGTCGTCGAACAAAGTGCCTATGTTCGACGACGTTATTGCATGAAGCCACAGACCTGACTCCCACTTACCCACAGAGCAGGCGCGCACTCTCTGCAGAAGTAGCAGACGTGTTAAGTAAATTATTATGTACTACTCTGCAGAGCGGCTCATCCCACCGTCTCTGAGAAGTTGGATTATCGGGTATATCATATCTCGAGTTCGGGCAAGCGAGTCTCCAGGCATCAATAGCCTCAGTGAAGCACGGCACATCAAAATCAATCAGTGTGAAGGCTAGGATTTTCCAGATTAATTTCTCAGTGACGTGGACAGAGGATATGAAAGCCGGTAAACTAATACTAGAAATTTTGCGGAGGCCGAGGCCTCCCATACGAATGGGACGAGTAGCCCAAGCTTGGTCGTCCATAGTCACATTTAAAATCGAAGTTAATTACCTACTTAGGTACTTACCAGACTTCAAATTTATAAAACACATAACCTGAGCAGCCACAGTGATGAATCACCAACATTTTCGTTCCTTTTGATCATCCATAATAAAGTACGTTACAAGTCGGTGTAACAGACACCCTATTTTAGGACTGATTAGCACATTCCCTTGGTGCATGATTGCAATTCGTCAGGTCTCGTGTGCCCAAAGCCGAGGGGTGCGGGGTGAGGGGGGTAGTCTGTTTCCCATAGGAAACTGGCGCGACTCGGCCACTTGTCACGCGACACGCTACGGTTTTCGGTAGTCCGCTAAGGTGACCATGATTAGTACTGACCAGGGATTGATTGAAAACGTTTTGGTTGTGACTGGATAAAACTATGGCCGCGTACATAAATGACAAAATTATTAAATTCAAACAACAGTTTCTTCTGGAAAATAAATAATTACCTATGGTGATAATGTTATCTTGGTGATATCGACCTGCGTATGAATTTCTGTGACCCAAACACGGACGTGTAACGTAACTATATGAATTTTGAACATGGGGGTCAATTTTCGGGGCATATAAGAAAATAAAAAAAATAAATTTTGGGCTTACTAAGGGTCTCAAATATATATTTTTTATAATTTTGAAATATATTGTTTTAAAGTTATTTAAGAACATAGACGAAAAATTACCTTAACTCCGAAACTACTGGGCCTAAAATTTTGAAAAAAATACAGTAAATAGTTCTATACCTATAGATTACAGGAAACTTATAAGAAGTCTATGGTCTTAAAATAACATGGTAGATCTCTCAATATTGTGAGTACAAACTAACATTTGCAGTTGGAATGTATGGGAGAACATGTTTTTCAACTACAATGTTAAGTTTGTTCTTGGGATAGATTCATCCCAACTACGGAACCCTTCATTGTGTCCGACACGCACTTGGCCTGTTTTTTATGTTCTCGTTCGTAGGTACAGAAGAGCCTTTTTCAGTGCTAAGTAAAAAATGCCCTTCTGTAAGTGCTATGTATAGGCACTGAAAAAATGACACTGATGAATTACGAAAAAATTCAGTGTTACAATTTTTCAACCATTTTCTGGAAAATCCCAGAACCCCATCTACCCATGGTGTCCCCAGTATTATAGTCTTAGTGAGTCCACCCCGGGGCTGGTGGTAATGCCACGAATTTGATCGGCATCTTAATGACATCAGCTTCGGTAACTTGACAATAAGATTGTAGCAGCCGACATGGAATGATACCGTTTTCATTGGAATGCTAATGTCATAGAGATTGGCAGGGATCTAGTTATGATAGGGCTGTGAGAAAATTGAAGACCTAAAATTTAACGAGGATTTTTAAACTATAAAATTGACCTAATTTATTCTCTTGTGGGCGGCGTTTTATTTGTCACTTTCCTATTTATTACGATCGATGTTCCTACTTACTTAGTTCTTGAAGATGTTTAAAAAAAATGTTGGCACAGTTCGAGTTTGCGCCGTTTGTTTTATTGAAAACAGATTGTTTTACTACGGTTTCCAATACTACCGTAGCCATTGTATTTGCTCGACACTAGACTTAGTAGGCTCATTGCATTCCTTATAAAGTAGGTACCTAAGCTTTCACCGATTATGATATTTTTCAGTTCAGAGCAGATTTACGGCCGATATGAAACGACATCTTAAACTTTTTTGCCATTTGCAAGATATTCTTACGGTTTCTGACACCGCCGTAGCTATTGTATTTGCTCGGCACTACACTTTTTAGGCTCATTGCATTCTTTGTGATACAAGCTTTCTTTGATTGCGATTTTATTAATTTCTGAGCAGATTAACGGCCGATAAGAGACGACATCAGACATTATTTTGCTATTGTAAACTTCATATTAATTTTTAACCCTATTTTGGCCATATTTCTGTGGTTTTTCCTATGGTAGTGCTTTGTCAACTCTTGACAAAGACACCAGAATAACTGATCTAGCTAAACATGTTTATACGCTATACGAATTGATATTTCGACACATAGTGAAAAGTAGAGGGTCGCGCGCATGCGCGTGCACTCGCAGTGTGACGGCAAATTATATCCGGCCTTAAAATTGTTATAAATATGACATATTTTCTGAATGCGCAACCATTAATCATTAAAAGTCTCGTAGTTATTTGCGGTTGGAAGCTTACATGTTTTTGTTGGTCAGAAATATTGAACTTAGGTGCCATCAGTACACTGAGCGAAAAGACGTTTTCACGTCATTTTAACTACATTTTATACTAGTTATTTATGCAACTGTTGTATAACAAGGGGTCTTAAAACACGAGGCCGAGTGTGATAATAGTATCACAATGTACAGTTGCATACAAATGATATGAATCCTCTATAAAAGGTTCTGAAACCATAGGGTGTTCTACAGTGTTGTAGGAACTCTATGTAAATAGAATGTTTAATTGCTGAGTATCAATTAATACAAACAATGTATCTTTCTTTTCTTTCATCCTCTATAAAAGTTTCTGAAACAGTTAGCTTATTGCCAACATTAAAACAACCAGTGTCATAGTAACCATAATATCATCCAAACGAGTGTTATAATGTTGTACTAAATTTCACAATGCAACTCTCACAGAGTAGGTCCTCTTTTATATAAAGGGCGACTGGTAATTAGTGACCGATACTTAACAATCTTTATAGAGGATTTATAGCATGGGTGTAGATAAAAGAAAGATACATTGTTTGTATTAGATACTCAGCAATGAAATATTCTATTTACATAAGAGTTCCTACAACACTGTAGAACACCCTGTGGTTTCAGAACCTTTTATAGAGGATTCATATCATGGGTGTAGATAAAGTCTTGTATGCAACTGTACGTTGTGATACTATTATCACACTCGGCTATTATCTATTATCAGATAAATATATTAAAGCCACGTCAAAATTATTATACTATGATTTCAAACTCAAATAGGCGAGAATGCGCGGCTCAAAGAGCTCAACGCATGGTACTTAAAGTTATTGCTCGCAAAAAGTATCCGACACACCTTCTGTACTCGGAACTGGGAGTCGTCTCGGTACGACAATTATTCATTAAACTAGAGATCATGGCGCAACATAAACTAAAACCACACTGTGCAAAAAGGCGACGTTTAGATATAGTTTACGACATACCCAAATATATAACATCTTTTGCACAAAAAATTCACAATTATTTTGGTCCTAGCCTCTATAACAAAGTAAGTAAAGATCTAGAATTAAGGAATCTTGATAGAAATACATGCAAAAAAACTATGGATAAATATATGAAAACACTAGACTACAACAATACTGAAAATCTTATGACAAAATTAGTATAAACAAGGCATATAAATAACAAAGCACTCATAACTGTACACATTCAGAAACAGACATAAACCATATACCTACCCATAGACAAAACAATACAAACAATGCAACAATCATGTAATTTGTTATAACTGTACTAATATGTAGTGTAACTGGAACTTGTGTGAATCTGTAGTTTCTAGGGTTGAGGAAGACTATCCGCTCGTGATACAGTTTTATACTAGTACGAGTACGAGGGGACAGAGCGAATCAGTCTTTAGACAACCAAACGATATTATTATACCACTTCACATTCTCCAATTTTTGACCTGCGTATTGTCATAATAGCTTTAAACGAATTCTGTTTTATCTGTGTTTATGTTTATTATTAAGTTACTATGTATGGTTGATGAAGTAAGGAAGGCAGTTCAAAGTATGAAAAATGGAAAGGCCATGGGCCCAGATGACATACCAGTAGAAGTATGGAAGTGTTTAAAAGAAGATGGATGTATGTGGCTGACTTTATTCTTCAATAAGTTGTTGCATGAAGAAGCGATCCCACAAGAATGGTGCAATAGTTCGCTAGTGCCCATCTTCAAGAATAAAGGTGACGTGCAGGACTGCAACAACTATCGAGGGATAAAGCTTATGTCCCATAGTATGAAGGTATGGGAGAAAATAATAGAGAAAAGATTGCGAGAGGAGAGTGAGATTACCCCAAACCAGTTTGGGTTTATGCCAGGTCGAGGAACAGTGGACGCCACATTTGCACTCCGCCAATTGTGCGAGAAGTACAGACGTGCACACAATAACTTGCACATGGTGTTCATTGATCTGGAAAAAGCGTATGATAGGGTACCTCGGGCTGTCTTGTGGTGGGCCTTGAAAGAGAAAGGTTTGCCCGGGAAGTATGTAGAGTTAATTCGTGCTATGTACAGTCAATCTTGTACCTACGTCCTGTCGGCTGCTGGCAACACCGACGAGTTCAGTGTGGCGGTTGGTTTGCACCAGGGGTCAGCTTTAAGTCCTTACATCTTCCTGTTGATTATGGACGCTCTGACAGCGGACATACAGGAAGAGGCACCCTGGTGCATGCTATTTGCCGACGACATCGTTCTTGTCGGTGAAGATGGACCTGAGATCCAGAGCAGATTGGAGAAATGGCAACGGAAACTGGAGAATGTCGGCTTGAAAATCAGCAGAACCAAGACAGAGTATATGTTCTGCAATTTCGGCGGTCTCTCCAGTGCTGGAGCCGCTTGATGGCGCGCTTCTCCCGGTCTGCTCCGACTTCCAGTATCTTGGTTCACTTGTGCAAAGCGATGGCGAAGTAGACCGGACTGTTAAGCACAGAATTAACACTGGATGGATGAAATGGCGGCAGGTCACGGGAACAATCTGCGACTCCCGCATTCCCCTTAAACTCAAGGGGAAAATTTATAAAACAATGGTTAGACCTGCTGTCTTGTATGGATCAGAATGTTGGGCGATAAAAAGAATGAATGAAAGGCAATTGCATGCAGCCGAGATGAGAATGCTAAGAGGGATGTGTGGTATTACGCGAATGGATAGAATAAGAAATGAGTATGTAAGAGGAAGTCTGAAAGTGACACCGGTAACTGAAAAGTTGTGTGGAAATCAGTTGTCATGGTATGGGCATGTGATGCGGAGGAATGAGGAAAATGTCGTCAGGAAAGTGTTGAGTATGAACGTGGAGGGCTATACGAGTAAGGGAAGACCAAAGAAACGATGGGTGGACTGTGTGAAAGATGATACGGCCAGAAAGGGAGTGACTACCGAGATGACGACTAATAGAGAAGTATGGAAGAAAAAGACATGTTGCGCCGACCCCAAATAAATTGGGACAAGGGCAGGAGAATGATGTATGGTTGTCTCATTTATGCAATAAAGATTATTATTATTATTTCGTTTATTCATATTTTCTTTTCTTATAAAATACATTTTTAAATATTTCTTAAAAAATATAAAAAAAACATTTAAAAATATATAAAATAGTAGTCCGCCGGTGTCGGGAGCAGGGTCCAAGGCACCGATGGTTAGGGCTGCAGAGATAGGAACCTCCTCACGACGCGGGCCGTATCAAGGAGTACTGCCTTCTGAATCTGGCCCTTGATCCAACCGCCTAACGAGAGCCTTGAGAGATGGTGGTCGAGGCTTTCGGCCATCAGGCCATTGGCCGTTATGACAATCGGCACAATGACAGCCGAGCTCACATTCCACATGTCAACAACCTCGTGTGCTAAGTCGAGATATTTTATTTGTTTCTCTTTCTCAGCTTTCACGAGGTTCTCGTCATGTGGAATGGTAACATCGACTATCATTGCGCGGCGCGTTAATCTATCTATCACTACTATGTCAGGCTTATTGGCGACAATAGTCCTGTCAGTAATGATAGACCGATCCCGGTACAACGTCACATGGTCATTTTCGAGAACTGGGTCGGGCACATACTTGTAATATGGTACCTCAGATTCCACAAGTTTATATTTCAAAGCAAGTTGCTGGTGAATAATCCTGGCGACTTGGTTATGCCTGTGCAAGTACTCGCCGTTAGCCAGACGAGAACAACCAGAGATAATATGTCTGATGGACTCGACGGGGGGTCTAATCTTCACATTTTTTGTCGAGTTTTGGGGAAAATGGTAGAAATGTAGCTGCAGGGGTTCCACCGGAACCAGCAAAATTTTGAAAGTGGTCTATGAGAAAAAAGTCTGGGAACCTCTGTTCTAGGTAAATGACATGTCAGGTAGTAGCTCGGTTTATGATAGGCAGAGTTCGAAGACCAGACTGTTCAGCTTACTCTAAGACAGTGGGAGTCAGAATTTTAGTGTATGCTGTATTCTACCTACTAGATTTTTATGACATTTATGATTACCTACTATAAATTGCGAGTGTGCAATGGTGGCCGAGAGAAATGACGCGCAGAAAGTACTTATAAGTTATACGCGTACGACTTGCTTTTGTTTTGTGATAAGTTTTATATGCAAATGAATGAGGTATTTACGGGTGTGGCTTAAATTGTTTGACAACTTTTCTGGTATCACAATAATCACACAAACTCAGTTTCAATTTGTGAATTTATCTGGTTGATAATGCCTATGTCTTTTCGTTTAAACTTTAGTCTACTAAATGTATTTATTTTTATCGTTGAAATGGAAAAGATAATAATAAGATCTCACTTGTATTCCTACACTTATACTACACTCGCATTTCGCAAAAAAGGATTTTGTATGTCCCACGTAATAGCGAGCCTATTGCCATCAACCGTACACGAATCTAGACTCCAGGCAGCTACTGAGAACTTCCAGAAGGAAACACCCAATAACGCCTTGCCCGACCCGGAAATCGAACCAAAGCACCTCATGCGCTTGCTACCGCTTAGACCAACAAGGCTGTCCCAAAAATAAATAATATTCATAAAATCGGTTGCTCAGTGAAAGTTATCGACTTGTTTGAATTGATGGATTATTCCGATCTGTCACCCAGTTTTGTCCCCTTTTAGAGGAACAGAACGGAAAAAAAGTTTGATCCCACTGTTAGCAACTTTAGTCACTCCTATTTGTCCCAGATAGGAGTGAATCAAGTTCGAACTGTCATCTCGTTGCTAACAGGGGGACAGATCAATATGCCGCTGGGGTCGCGGGTTGTTTGAAAAAGATACCGTGGCCCTGGCATAGGCAACTGAAGGAACACGGGTGGGTTTTAGTCAGTAAAAGTCTGACACGCCCTCCCGCTCCACCCAGAGCGGGAGAAGTTATTTGATGATTTCCCATCCACAAAAAAAAAAAAAAAAAAAAAAAAAAAAAAAAAAAAAAAAAAAAAAAAAAAAAAAAAAAAAAAAAAAAAAAAAAAAAAACAGATCAATATTTTTTCCGATCTGTTCCTCTAAGAGTACAGAGCAAGGTGACAGATCGGAATAATCCGAATTGATCGCACCAGGCTTTTTTTTTTGTGGATGGGAAATCATCAAATAACTTCTCCCGCTCTGGGTGGAGCGGAAGGGCGTGTCAGACTTTTACTGACTAAAACCCACCCGTGTTCCTTCAGTTGCCTATGCCAGGGCCACGGTATCTTTTTCAAACAACCCGCGACCCCAGCGGCATCGGCCCTATTGGACCCCATCTTTTGCTGACATCTCTTTGAGGCGCGCGTGGAACACAACGCGCCGTCGACCCTGGATCGCACCAGGCTGCAGTGTTATTCTTTATTATCACTTCGAAATTAGAGCTTTAAATGCATTCGAATTATGTGGGAACACTTGAGTGAGTGAGATCTTCTTCTGAAAAATCGAATCGGTTCGAAAAGATCTTATAGAATAATGCTCGTTTTCACTGACACTCGGAAACACATGAACTCCCAAATATTATTGCACTGTTGGATTTTTTAAACTCTACGCGCTAAGCCGAGTGTAAGAATTTAGGAATTCGTTCGACTGGTCAATTCAATTCGATTATTTTCTGTGACTGTCGAACATTATGCCGCGGTCCCACGGCCCGCTTTCTCACAGGCCAGACTGCATCAGGCCAGGCCAACAGGCCGTGGGAACAGTCGGCCTGCGGTGGCCTGTCGTCGCCCTTCCGATCGAATGTATGGGATGATCCGTGAAATGCTCGGCACGGGCCGCGCCAGGCCTCGACGGGCTGTGGGAGCGCCCCATAACGCGTTATGTGTTTTGTAACTCGTTAAGCTCCCGATCGCCTTTTAGTGCTCTTATACTTCGCTAGAATCACTTAATGTTTAAATACTTATTCGGATTTGTTTGTTAATGTTAGGGAATGTTTTATCATCATCTGTCTAGCCTTTTCCCAACTATGTTTAGGTCGGCTTAGCCTTATCCGATGCAACTGAATTCCAGTATTTACATGGGGCGATTGCCTATCTGACCTCCACAATCCATTTGTATAAAATTGTCTGCCAGATAAGTAAACCGGAACTTATCTGGAAGCAGGCCACAGTGGTATAGTAGCATTACAAAACTCAGTCAAACTTATTTATATAATTTTTTTCTAAGTATTTAACAAGTTTCCCCCATATAACTATAGCAATATGTCTGAAAAACTTACATAAGAAAACACTGGTGACAGAAAAATACCATTATTTTTATGCATTCAGTATCTCTGATCAAAATGTCGGCCATTATTTTAAGTAGGTACTCTGGTCAACCGAGCTCTATAGGATGTGTTTATGTACAGTCACGAACCGGGATGTTGAGCTACTAGCTTATCATCTTAACTTGGTTGTGTTACACCAATGCCGCCCGTTTTCGTTATTGAAATGTCACATGTCAAATTTCATGGGCGACATTCGTGTAACACAACCAAGTTAAGATGATAAGCAAGTGGCTCAACAATCTCGGTCCGTGACTGTACCTACTCAAAGTACCTACATAATAACGTACATATGTATAACAAGTTTATTATTATAAAGATACACCTACGTAATGTACTCTCATTACATTTTTCCTCCATTGAATGAGTTATCGGGTAAAGGTAGTAATTACAGACAGCCTATAAATATGTATGCATATACATAAGTCGTTATAGAACTTAGATAAATCTCCGTTGATCTACCATCTTGCACCGAAAAGATCGTCATTATATGAAATTCGAACACTAGAAGAGTTTAGCGATATAGTTTTAGGGGTAGAGAAAGTGAGAGGGAAGATAATGATGTTACCCAATGTGAAATACGGTGTAATGTTGCACGCTCCTTATTAATATTCGAAAATAAAGAATGTTGCCATTTGCCCTCCGGGATGGGGAGTATATTTTTATACTAGTGCCGTCTTTTGTGGAGTATCGATATTATTTTGTCATAGTGATTATTACGTGACAAGAATTTGATCAGTGTGATGGCTTACCTATTGAACTACCCAGTAACTGTTGCCGACCCCAACATAGTTGGGAAAAGGCTGGATAGAAGATGATGGCTTACCTACCTACGTAATGTTATGTATGTAAGGGCCGGTTTTTTGATCCGTAGTTAACCACTGGTTAAACATAGTAACTAATGGTTGAATTTTGGCTAAATGTGAAAGGCTAAACATGAATGAGTTATGCCATTAGTTACAATTTTTTTTTAATATGAATGAGCTAGCATGAATACATTCTTGTTTAGCCTTTCACATTTAGCCAAAATTCAACCATTAGTTACTATGTTTAACCATTGGTTGAGTTAACTACGGATCAAAAAACCGGCCCTTAGTCAGATCAATAAGTTTAGGGCAGTTTTACTTTAGGTAGTGTGCGCGCAAGTGCTAGTCACTGCCTAAGGTATGTGAGCGGTGAGACGACGACGGAGGGCGCGATTGACAAGATTGGCTGACTGAGTTAGTTTGACGTTTGTCTACCTCCCCCGTCCCACCGCTCACATACCTCAAACGGTGACTAGCGCTTGCGTGCACACTAAAGTTTTTTTTCGGTGTAATTTTCTGTGTTATGATTGATACTCTTTTTATCCTGACTTCTTGTGTTGTGTCAGTCCTTGTCTCCTCTTGTGTCAGCGTCAGCAAGTGCATGTGTCAAGTCTTCCTTCCGCGTGTTTTTCCACAACTTCGCTATTTTTGCATATGCTTTGTACAAGCCTTTTATTGTCCGGAGGGAGGATATAGGTTAGTTAGTAGGTATATATACCTATATTTACTACTGTATAATTATGCTTTATGTATTTCTGAAATTTGATTTGTATTTCCTTAATATATTATCTAAAATGGCCCCATTTACCGCCCCAGAATAAGGAAAACATTAAATTCCCCAGTATCAGAGATTATAGAAAATCGACAATAAATCGTTGTCACAACACTAGCGGGAGCAGGCTCGATGGTGAGCGATAGTAGTGGTCGAGCCCCGGGCTGCGTGCGCGCCACCCTTTCATTTTCTAATTATATAACTGGCAACACCGGCCCGTGCGCGACCGGCCATCGTAACTTCTTCAGTTTTGAATTTAGAATTATTATTGCGCATTATGCTCTCGCCCGCCGCGATGGACGGACGTGCGTGTCTTTAAGTCGTTATTGTTGTTTGTGAGATATGTCCCATAATTTTATGCTCGTGTTTTATGAATATGATTGGGTTTATCGCATAAGTACCATGATTAGGGAAATATTGCAGTTAACTTTTATATCACACAGCTTGCTAATGATAAAGGATAAACGTGGCATATTAGATGTAATTTGCATGCCAGTCATCCTGAGGTTCACTTGTAATATCTACTTTGGATAAAGTAGGTAATGATATGATAATATACGAGAAATATACGTAGACCTGCTGGCTGGATATTAAATTGGCATCTATCTGAATTCAAATAGTAATTATGGTCATTGCACTTCAAAACTCGTTTAGAAATCTATTAAGTATATATACATATATGTATATGTATTATTATTGGGACCAAAATATAATCAACTCTAGACGGTGCTTAAATTAGACAATAATTATATAATATCGCACCAGGGAAATTATTTTTTCTTTTTTGTTGATCGCCAGAAATTTATTAAAAGATAACTAAAACAGAAAAAAAAGAAGACGATTTAGCCATTCCTAATCTATCGTAGGATAATTAATAAGCCCATAGGTGCAAAGAAACATAGGGTCAAAGTCAAATAATTTATTTCAAATAGGTACACATAATTACAAGGCACTTTTAAACATCAAAAAAAAAAATAGTATTGATTGCCTCTTCCAAAAGGTAGTTTCGTATGAAGAAGAATGGGCAAGAACACAGACCACTAAATACCCTAGGCAGGGGCAAGAAATTCCACGGTTACTCTTTTAAAATGTTTTACAATATTTGTATTCATTAATTATATGTTTCATGTGAAAACGATGCACCTAGAATAACATTACTATGCCATAATAGGTAAAAAGAATTAAGAATGAAGCAATGACAGCTATATTAATTATGTATACATGGTGCTCACATAATTATGTATTTACAAACTTTGTAAAAGTATACGATTTTCCTGAAATTAAAATAAATAATAAAATAAATAACCCTACCGCTGTATCTCTACGTAGACGGTAGTGGAGGGGCTTGCGCTCTTCTGGACTCTAGGTCTGTGCCGGTAGAGTTTACTTAGCCGAAATAAGTCTAGGGTGAGGAGCAAGATCAAAAGAGATGCATAAACCGGCAGGGCAGCATGTGGCGAGCTGTTGAGCAGTAGCGACTAAACGGACCCTATCTCTCGGGAGAAGTCTTGTTCTTCACCCCTGGCTTGCCTTTATTGGCCGGCTGGAGTGAACACTGACGAGGAACAGAGGAGATTCGCAAGAGCAAACGTGCTCGGAGGAAGGAAGTAATCCAGTAAGGTGCTGGTAGGCATCTTGACCGTACTTCCGGGATTGTCCATAACGTACTTCCGGAATAACTCTCCACTCCTCAAGCACCTCAGGATGTGCTGCCCCTTGTCGCTACGTCACTATGTGCTAACGACCCATTATAGAGTGTGCAAGTCACCCCCTGCCATGTATCCGTGTACAGTTTTATAACATTGGTCAGGCAGGGGACATAGTCCTTCAATAGTTCAAGTCTCCCAATTCACTTTAGCCACCAAAACCCATAGCCTTGTTTGTTTCAACGTTCTGCAATAGTCCTACACCAACCCGGGGGTGGTCCTAAGTAGGGTACACTTGCATAGTGCATATAGGGATAATCGTCGGTTGGTGCCTCCTCTTCATTTAAAGTTGTCTAAGAGGCCCCTGCGTGTTGGCTTCGGCCCCTCGCACGACTTCCAAAGGTCCGAGACCCCAGGGTTCCGAGATAATATTTCAAAGACATTAAAAAAAAGTAAGTAATAAGTCAGTGTGCGAGTTAAAAAAGTAGGTAATCAGCAGTGATCGGATAATCGGGCACTAATATACCTAAACTTTACTTTTATTCCCATGAAAGAATAATACGGACATGCCTTTCAGAATCCCTTCTGTTCGTATAAAATACAATAAATTAGTCGATTCGATCACTAATCTCTTAGATAGATAAATCAATTTCCACTACTTGACAACATTATCATTTTTATTGATATTCCATTTGATTAGAATAGAATAGAATAGTTCTTTATTTACACATAAAGTAGATACAAGTTACAAAAGTTAAGTTTAATTTTTTTTTTACTAAAATAAAAATACTTACTAAATCAAAAGAACCATTGTTATAATTTCATTAAGCTTATTATAGTTGTTTTTACAAAATTGTTTAATCCCGGGAACTCGGGATTACTTATTTATTCATAAAGGAATGTCCATATTATTCTTTCGTGGGAAGAAGTTTAGGTATATAAGCGCCCTATTATCCGATCATTGGTAATAACAGAATGTAAAATCAATGTGATAAAAATAATAAATTGTACAATTAAATTAGCAACCAGCGCGGCAATTGCGTAACACACTATCTATCGGAATCGGTTTCATTTTGACAGTTCAACAACATTCAGTGCGTTATTTACGTTGTTGAGCAATGAGCAGACTACGTACGTAAGAAGCAATGCAACTTACTTCAAAATTATTCAGATTCCGATTGATAGTTTGTTACGCAATTAGGATGCAGTTTGATTTGGTCTAGACTCTAGATTGTCCTATGGAGCAGGACCAGCATGTTTCCAAGCATTCTTATCTTGGATATAATCCTCTAATGGTATATATGATTATATCTATGCTTGTTACTTTTAATATGAGTTTTAAATTTTCTTTCATCACTAGGTTTGTCTTATGTTTTCCATTTGACAATTGAGGTTAATTTTAGGAAGCTCAATTTCCGTTGATGATTTTACAATTACAATTTAAAAACGTTATTCAAACAACAATAGTTGGAAAAAGTGGTGAGATAAGTATATAGTTGAAACCTAAATACAAATGAATGTGTTACTAATCCCCTAACCCGTTTAGAGAGTGATTGCGAAACAATTTAACCTGAATAGGGTTTGTTTACACATTCATCATATGCTTTTGGAACAGACTATACCTAACTATTGCTGATTAAATGATAACATAGCAAAGTCAAGTTTAGCACTAGCTAGCAAGCATCACAGATTGACGGATGCACATTATAATCCTCTCGTATCGTGTAACAGCTATCCATGTTATTCAAATGCATGCCCGCCGGCGATCGGGTGCGGCGTCAAGTGCGCGCGCATTTGACACTGACAGCTCAGACAACATGGCGGATTGGCGGGGGCATGGTTTTTCTGTTTTGCCTTTTGAGAGGAGAGGTAATGAGTTAGTAGTTGTGTAAATCCAAACAAATGAGACTTATATCCGAGAAGGAAACCTGCCTAGGGATCACATTTGCCGTGAGACCATTTTTTAGGGTTCCGAATTCAACAACGAATCCTTATAGTTTCCACCTGCCTGTCCGTCTCTGTCTGTCTGCCCGCGGCTTAGCTTACGAGACTCTTAGTACTAGAAAGCTGTAATTTGGCATGGGTAAGGGTACCCTAGCACGTAAAGTGGGGATGAACTAAGTTAGAGATGTCAAACTAGTTTACGCCTTGCGCTTCACCGTGTTTTTAGTCGAATGTCGCCATAAGGATGTAACCAAAATCTGCCCAAACAAAGTACTGAGGTACACTTAGTGGCATAAAATACATTAGATTATACTGAATTATACTACATTGCACACAAGGGATGAGAATAAAATATTTTTTAACATAATAAAAAGCACGCCATTCGTCACCATCAGGGGGTGATGTTATGGTTATGGGGGGTTTGGTTTCCGCACTTGATCCTTCATTAGGACCATTGTGCGTGAGCCATAGCGGCTGTCAGTAAGTTATTCCAACCAGACCACCTCCCTCCAGAAGTTGATTACGTCTCCCGGTTTGTTGAGAACATCTGAGAAAGATCTGGGTGGCCCGAGGGTTTCTGTTCTAATCTGGGTGACGCCTGTGCATTCAAACAGCACATACGCAACGGTTTCCTCAGCCTCCATGCACGCTTTGCACAGAGGACTGTCCGTTATGCCTATTGTGTGGAAATGTTTATAAATGTTTAGATATTATATAAAGCACGCCATTTTGGCACTATCATTGGCACAAGCACAACCTTTATAGTCTGTGAGCACAACTTCCTTAGTACCTACTTATAAAAAAATAAAAAAAAACTGTCAAGTTGACAGCTGTCTGCTGTCGGCTTCAGCCACTGTTGCAAAGAGTATAACACTAATAAATAGGGAGCACTATTGTTGTATCAACATACACAAAATGAATTAAATACCTACGTATTATCGAAGCTAACTCAAAAACTACCCAAGTAAAGTTAATACAATACGTATACATAGGACCGCCTCTGACGTATGAGGGTGAATATTCGAGCGTTTTAACCGCCGTCATTACCATTCGCCAAAAGTTGATGAAAGAGAATATTTTTAATGAAATATTTCAGCAATTCCTGATTCTGGTCCTTAAGCAGATTCTGGGAATTGATGAAATATTTCATTCAATATATTACCTTTCATCAAATTTGTACTGTATTCAAACGTTAATTAAAACAATAGATAAAGTATTTTGACGTGCCATAAAAACCTGATCCATAATTTGTGGTTTAAATGTTTGTGGGGTGCCTAATACTTTTGGCCAAGGCTGTATAATACTTCCTGTCACTGTTGTTTACATAGCAAGTAGTGGTATACAAGTTGGTGTGGGGTAGGTACCATAACTAAAAAGTGATAAATAAAAACTTTTTACAAAAAAAAAAACAACGACTTCCAAAGAAAAAAAACACTACAAAGTGAAAAATAACTTCAATTTCGGAAGTCGGTGGCAAAACACTAAAATACAGACCCAAAGACGAAATTCCGAAAATGAAGTTATTTTTTACTTTTTGTGTTTTTTTTTGGAAGTCGGTAGTTTTTTTTTTTGTAAAAAAGTTTTGTTTCGCGTCGTGTTCATTTCCTCATTGCTGAGGGTCCTATTGCACCACCAGCGTATGTATAATATTGCCGCTACTTGTAGCGAATATTGTAAACTACATTTCGTCTTTGGCATCTGTCAGAAAAAGTCCTTGAATCCTTTTAAAAGTTCTGTTGTAGATCTAATCAAGAGATCAAATGGAGTTCTCATGCCCAAAATATATAGTCAAGACTCCAAATTAAAATCCAGTTGCAATTACCTCTCGTACATAGGGGCATGTATTATTAGCACCTAACTGTTCATGTGAGTTTTATAGAGAGCTCTAAATGTCACATAATTTAGTTTATGGTATGTACTTAATATCTACGCATCTATGCACGCTTTGTTAGAGAAACCGCATATTAATTAAGTATATCCTAAGTTTACTCTGTGGGTATTAATTAAACATGTTACTCGGACTATATACGCTACTTCCCAACATTGGTCCTTATGTGCGTCCATGTTCTAGCAACAACGTTCTCAAGGCTTATCCAACCCTAATTTATTTATCAGGTCAGTAAAAATGCGTGAGAATTTTCTGTAGGGAAATCTAGGCAAGATAATTTATAATAGATATTGGTGCCGATTCTGTTGTGCACAAACTAAACATAATTTAGGCTATTACTAACTTTTTCTCTCAAATAAAATAAGAAAGAGTACGGACGTAAATTAGAGCTGTCAAATTTAGTTGAACTAATATTTTCATAAAAAGGAGGTCAAAAGCCCATATAACTTTGCTCAAACATGTACTACCTCGAGGTACACGTGCACCAAATCGTAGGGAAAAATAGAGGAATTTGTTTTTGTATTTTTTGTTCCTTAAGCAATTTAAAACCATATAATAAATTATTTAAAGTTTTAATAAATAATGTGGCCACTTTGTTTGTCTTGGGTTGACATTCTTTCGTCGTAAGTCTGGCTTGATTTATGTCGAGCTCGGATATGACGGAGATCAGAGTCCCATCACGTTAAAACCTTAGGCTTGAACGTTGACGATAAGGGACTCATTCATTTATCGAGTTTGTTTATCGCTCTGAAAGACTTCTGCTTCAACATTAGGTACTGATCACCAACATTCACAGCTTGTATTCACCTACTTTTGGGTAAAAGCATCCTTTCTTACGTTAGGTACCTACTACATAACTTTGCCTAACGAAAATCTATTAAGAATACGATGAGAATTATTATTGAATTCAGATTCAATTATTTGTAAATATTCGAAACGTCAAACAATAGTGCTCCCTATTTATTAGTGTTATACTCTTTGCAACAGTGGCTGAAGCCGACAGCAGACAGCTGTCAAACTGACAGTTTTTTTTTATTTTTTTATAAGTAGGTACTAAGGAAGTTGTGCTCACAGACTATAAAGGTTGTGCTTGTGCCAATGATAGTGCCAAAATGGCGTGCTTTATATAATATCTAAACATTTATAAACATTTCCACACAATAGGCATAACGGACAGTCCTCTGTGCAAAGCGTGCATGGAGGCTGAGGAAACCGTTGCGTATGTGCTGTTTGAATGCACAGGCGTCACCCAGATTAGAACAGAAACCCTCGGGCCACCCAGATCTTTCTCAGATGTTCTCAACAAACCGGGAGACGTAATCAACTTCTGGAGGGAGGTGGTCTGGTTGGAATAACTTACTGACAGCCGCTATGGCTCACGCACAATGGTCCTAATGAAGGATCAAGTGCGGAAACCAAACCCCCCATAACCATAACCATTCGCCAAAAGTTGATGAAAGAGAATATTTTTAATGAAATATTTCAGCAATTCCTGATTCTGGTCCTTAAGCAGATTCTGGGAATTGATGAAATATTTCATTCAATATATTACCTTTCATCAAATTTTGGCGAAAGGTAATGACGGCGGTTAACACGCTCGAATATTCACCCATGACCTACTAAACAAAAAAGAATCATCAAAATTAATTCATAATTGGCGGAGTAATCGCGTAACAAACATACAAAAAAAAAACGTGCAGTCGTATTGAGAACCTCCTACTTTTTTGAAGTTGATTAAAAAGGAAGACTTTTTTGTCTGATGGTTATTATCAAGGTTTACTTATCTAACAATTCTAGATGATTCTTAGGTATCTACTAGTATAGGTATAAATATGTATAACTACGTCATGATGCCTCTTGTCCAGTATTGCTACTCGCAGTTTTTACGAAATCTGTTACGAAAATATAAATAATAGAAATGCCTATACGCAAACGTGTAATTTAATAAGATTTACACGTCTACATATGAAGTAGGTACTAGGTAGGAGTACAATCATATTTGGCAAGACATACCTATTATTTACTTTCAAATCATTTGACCTTCTTCGATGAAAACTCAATCTATAGAGTGATTAATCGCTTAGAACAACTGTAATTAAACATTTAACTAAACCATTATGGATTACGTTTTATCACACACAAGATGGCGCCTGGAGCTGTTCGCTAAATGGTGGTTTAAAATCGGTCAAAAGCTCCAATCATGGTCGTAACATGATAATGAGTTTATCTAAATGTATTATATTTGTAATTACTCTCATTATTTTGAACAATTAATTGGTGTAGTTAGCAGATTTTATGAAGCTTCACTTTCTTTTTAATTTCTTTATTAGGTAGGTACTCAGCTGCCATTTGTCTCGACAAGATTGGTTGTAGTGTAGTTGTAGCTTCGGGGAAGGCCAAATTATAATGTTTTGCTCGGAATTTTTTTGAACTTGGAACTTTTCATGGCCATAGAAACTGACAAAATAGTTTTTCCAGAAAAATCAAAGCCTTGCTGACGCCCTCGTAGTTGTTAGGAAAGTGAGGATAGTTTAAAAGACATTTTAATTAAAGAGCTCCTTTCGGTTGTTGTGAATTGAATAGTTCACTTACGGTAACGACGCGACTTTCCATTAAGCTAGAGCCCTGGTCCTGGCAAAGCACTGCTATCAAAAAGCATAAGTCCATCAAAAACAGAACTGCCTAATTTGACAGGAAAAACGCGCGAAACCAGTCATAGATAATATCTGGCGCGAGAGATCTCTATCTAGTCTGTGGGCGTCACGTGACCGCCGGCGGGTGGCCACGTGACCATGTTTACACAGTAATGCGCCCTTTATTAACCCGCACTTGAGGGTACTTCATCAAGATAGGGTGGTAAGCTAATAAGTACTAACCCTAATAAGGTCGGTTGTATATTAAATTTTGAGAGTATGGGGGAGGTTTTGAAGTTAGGTAGGTATTGTGCTGATATCGTTTGTAGTCCCGAACACGTCTACTGTGACACAAGGAGAGTGTTTCTTTCCTACTAGCAACTTCTACCAGGAATTTTCATTTTCATGAAAATTATTTCTTAGAATATTCTCTGGGTTTAGTCAATTAGATTATTGTCGTATAATATGACTTACTGAGGCGTTGCTGGCCATCATAGAAATGACGTACCAATTATATAATGAAGCGATGGATAGAACTTGTAGTCTCGTCCAATGTCAAGCCCCCGGAGACCTGGTGCTTCTTCACATCTGGTGAGAATAGATACTGGCCAGCCGATTATTGTCAGGTTGAAGTCGGGAGTACTTACCTAATTTATTTTAAAGGTTTATTGTGGGTAGGTACACATAATATATGTGGAACTAATAGCTTATATGTATAACATGAAATGTATTATACGTTGAAAAGAACATGCCGTCCAAATAAATGCAATAAATACAACATGAAATGTATCACAGCCATTAGGCGAATTTGTTTCAACGTGTTTCACATTTATGACATAAACTTTAATGGTGGGTACACAATCACACATTGTGTACCCACCATTAAAGTGAAGGTATCATGCTTTATGCACTTCTGGTTTTATGAATTATGTCGTATGTGAATTTTTCAATTCCCAACTCCATCCACATCAGTTCATATTCTCGAACAACAAATACAGATATTCATATAGAAGAGTGTTGTGCTCGTATATAATCCTGTACGTCAACAGCTCTCTATTTTGAGTGACGCTTGACATTCGGCCGCTCAGACGGATTAGTGGAGTGCAGGCGGGATGGATAAGGCAGTTTATTTGAGCACAGTTTGAAATAATCAATAACATAACATAGGTACAGCAGTGCTATTCTGTACAAATCTCACCGTGAAAACTTAGGTGAGGTGAGCGTGGAATGAGCTGTCAATAATGTCAATCCCTAGCATCAGGTGGAATGACAGCTCTCTTCAAGCTCACTTCACCTACGTTTTCACAGTGAGATTTTTACAGAATAGACCGGCAGTACGACAACGTTCAAAGGTTCAATCGTTTATCTTCGGAAAAACCGAACTTTGTCGAACTGAATGTGACTGGTCCAATAAGGGAGTGACGGAATTAGTGCATCAATCTATAATGACTCGGTTGGTCGACTCTTCACAGGACCTATTTGTACCCCAAAGCATTGCCATCCAACGTAGCAATGCTGCCAGTCCAGTCAGGAAAAAAGTAATAAGAGTGGATAATTCCTCCTATAAAATCTAGGAATGATAAACTAAATCTCGGGATTTAAGAAATTGCTAATTATTTATTGTACTTTGAATACATTCGTAACAAATTAATTATTTATAATAAATAATTCGCAATTTCTAAATTCCGAGAATTTCCCGGGTAATAAGAATTTGCGAATTATTTATTTCACTTTGAATATATTTGTAACAAATTAAATATTTATAGTAAATAATAAATAATTCGAAATTTATTAAATCCCGAGATTTAGTCGTCAGGTCTAGTATTCCGGGATTTTATAGGTATTTTCCACTCTTGTTACGCATTCCACGAAGTTTAGGTATTTATGCTCTACCTATTCCGATCTCTGGTCATGAGATCTCTGTTTCCTACTGCAAGAGCTGTTCGACCCATTTATAAATTAAGTTCGAGACAATCTCTCAGAGAGTTTAAGGAGATAATGACTGTGCCTTCTCAGTACATTTTTGAAAATCTATTATATGCCCATAAAAATATAATAAATAAAAAAATACAGTGTTATCCACAATATAAATACTTGGAACAGACACAAATTTGTTGTACCTTCAACAAGGCTCAAGAAAATAGGTGGCTCATTCAGTTGTCAATGTATACGCTTTTATAAAAAACTTCCAAGCCACGTTCATGATCTAAGCATTAATAAATTCAAATCATTAAATGCAAGTTATGTCAGAAAGCTTTTTATACCGTTAAAGATTATATGAGGACTAAAAGGCTTGGGATTGAGCTGCTCCAAATTTTCTTTTTTTTCTCTTTTTTTATTTTTGCATACTGAATGTTGACATGAATATTTCCTATGTAAAGTATTATATTATTTTAATTATTGTGAATGTGAAGACTATGTAGGTCATTGCTTTTTTGTTTGTTTTATTTTTCTCTCAGTTATTTTTAATCATGGTCTGGCAGGTTGAGTAATTTATGCGGCCTACCCAAATGTCATTTCTTTGGTATTGTTCGTCGAATCGTTGAGCTCCTTAAGTTCTGAGTTGAGCTGCGCGATTACTGACAAATGCGTGCACTGACTGGACAGGTCCTCTCAATCTGTGTGGTTCTTTCCTCAAAAGACAATTTCAGACACCAATCTACATGGTCTTCACATGAACTGACCAATACTTTATAAGAGACTGTGACACATGCATACGTCTTTGAAAGTAGTGCTAAACGCAAATGTCTTTATTTTCGAATAGACTAACTTACGTAATTAGTAATTTGGGCTGTTATGCTTATTTGTCTTTCGAAATTTTTGTCTGGTAATTCTCATTAAAGTTCCATAAGTATACCATATCCAACTCTTCCCACATCGCTATCACCCAAAAATGAACAACACGGCTCACAAAACCCTTGTTGATTTTTGTTCTCAGTGAGGGCGATCAGGCGATCGCGTATTCTGTTCGCTTCCCAAGACTGTGGCCTCTCAGGGGACTGCGGGACAAATTCTGCTGATATAAGCCTGTTAGCACCCTACGTGGGCTAAATTGTATGCAGTTATTGTGGATGAGAATAGGTGACTGATTATTTTTGGTGAGTAGGAGTAATTTTGTAGCTCTGGGCGTCTGATGTGTGTCGCTAATACACAAGTAAATATATAATGGTGAAATTCTCAGCGGTGCGTATCTAAAAAAACTTACCTACAAGTATCTAAATATGGAACATCTGATGACACCAAAAGACCAAACTATCCTCATCGTCTGAAGGAAATTGTTATTATGCGAAACAAAAAACACACGTATTAGAGAGAACGATTATTATTTTAACGAATCGTATTTAGCAATAGGTAGAAAAATGTCTCGTATGATGCAGAAGTGATCGCATCATTAGTAATTGATTATCATTATAATATATATGTATTAATCTTTTTAGGGTTCCGTATCTTAAAAGGAAAAAACGGAACCCTAATAGGATCACTCGTGTGTCTGTCTGTCTGTCCGTCTATCACAGCCAATTTGCTCCGAATCTACTGGACCGATTAAGTTGGAATTTGGTACACATATTATTTTTTGTGACCGAAATACGGACAAGTATCCTAAATAAATTAATTTAGATGGGGGTCACTTTTGGGGAGCAAATAAGAAAATAAAAAAGTTTTGCAAACTGTACCGTGTGACATATCAAATAAAAGGGCTTACTAAGTATATATTTTTGTATATTTTAAAATGAATTGTTTTAAAGTTATTTAATAAAATAGACGAAAATTGACCATTCCTCTCCCTTATCTCCGAAACTACTAAACCTAAAATTAAAAAAAAAAAAAAACAAGTACAGAAAATAGTTCTATACCTTTAGATTACAGGAAAACCTATAGGAAATTTACGGTCTTAAAATGTTTTTTTTTTTTTTTTTTGTTAATTTTAGATTTATAGAACGAAGTTCAGACGTCGATTTCTATTTAAAGCTGTCTGATTTCATACTTATACTTTACTCAAATCTTCAAGATTTGAGCAATGAGTATCGTTTTTTTAGTATTTCTTAGGATGTCGGCAGGCCTCAGTGCCTATAAAAGTATGCACATTACCATAACACCAAACCCGATTCGCCACCCTTCTGATCCCTAAAAAGAAGCCCGTAAACCCATAACTTTATGCATAACTAATATTTATCGGTTTATCTTGCGCATGCGATCCCGCGTCATCAATGTGACGTCATTACAAGATCTGCATAAATGTCCCCGTGCGACTGCAGTGCCCTCTGGGGACAGTGGTTAGATGAAGGAAACTGAATGGTTGTATATAGAAATGATGAGTGATTGAGGTGAGGGAATTTGAACTTTAATTTGATGAAGTTGGGGTTGTGTTTTATTTGTGCTTTTGGTTTAAAGAACAGATGGAGAGCAGTAGGCCAACTTAGGCTGTCGATATCCATTGCTAGATATAAAGGGCCGTACCTATGTTGGTTAGCCAATGTTTAGTTTTGTCAAACCTCTTGAGATGCAGCCTGAAGCTGCAAGAACATGGATAGTAAACCATGAGTTAATTTATTTTTTTAAGCTGTGACGACGTCTACAACGCCACATGCGAACTACGCAGCAAAGACCTGACGTCACACAAATCCTGCAACGCGCAAGCGGAGTTTACCGCGCGACTGGCATAGATAATATATACAATCCCACTAAAAACATTTTTATGTAAAATGTTGCCAAGACGAGACCATTTGGCTCGCACTGTCAAAAGTTATCAGATCTCATGTAGAGCCCAGTTTCTAATTCTACACGCCTTAACTTCACAAACTCTACACCTTAATCAAAATATGAGGCTTGACCGTTTCGTTACTACAAGAACTATTGTATAACAGAAAAATAATGAACAGTGAATTAATTTTTCACCTTACGCCAATGTGACGGTAGCGAAACGGCCAAGCTACATATTTTGACTAAGGTGTAGAGTTTGTGAAGTTAAGGCGTGTAGAATTAGAAACTGGGCTCTACATGAGATCTGATAACTTTTGACAGGGCGAGCCAAATGGCCTCGTCTTGGCAACATTTTAAATGATCATGTTTTTGGTAGGATTTCACTTCTTTTTGTAAGTTGCTTATAGCAATACTTTTTTATTATGTTGGGTGGGCTAAAGATCCTTTTAAATTTATTATTTATAACAAGGAGTCCCTATATCAATTTTCAGACCTAGAGGTCAGAGCCCTTTATATCTAGCAATGGACATCGACAGCCTAAGTTGGCCTACTGCTCTCCATCTGTCCTTTAAACCAAAAGCACACATAAAAGACAACCCTGCTAGAGCATCAAAATTTGCGGAAGTCTCAGACAAACTTCCATCCCCTAGTTTAAGGGGTGGGGGGTAAAAGTTCCAAATTTTAGATTTTTTTTCTGCTGTTTGTGTACTAATACTAGCTTACATACCAAATTTCAGCTTTTTCAAAATTCAGCAAATTTCATCAGTCAGTGACGAAATCGGGGTTTTTAGACATCAATAAAATCTAACACAAACTCGTCTGGTCAGAAGATCCTCCATATTCTATGGAGGATGAATGAACTTTACACCCTCTTCCTCATGCCTCTTTAAAACTGTAGGCCCACTAAAACTTAAAACTGTACCCATAAGAATATAGTATCCATCTGGGGATGGATGGTATCGGATTGGGAAGACAAATGGTGTTCGGGATCTTCTTTCTACTCCATAGGGGCATAGTGTATTAACACTGGCAATGATATCTTTTCTCAAAGTACCACGTTGCTGTATTTCATTATAGTTATAAAAAGTACTAAAACAGATTAATTATTTAAACCCATTTTCAAAGCGGGCCAAGTCTTGACGATGGCGAATTCAATGGCTTCTCAAACTTGTTCTTCTGCTATTCAACTACACAATAATAATATGTCACCCCACAGTTATAATAATAATATGCAAATAATACGCATAATTTAGGGTGTACCCGTGTTTTATCTATTTATCTATGGAATTGCTCAATTAGCGATACGAAAGCGATGCAAATCGCGACATTATCTACTCTATGGAATATGTTAAATGATTTAGTATCTTTGGACGGTGTATAATTTGGTGATTTATTTTTGTCTATGGGTCTGTGGTTAAGGAACATTTTTTTTCTTGTCATCGTGTAAGAGGCGGGTTATGGATTACTTTGGCTTGATGGCAATATCCACCTGCGCATTGTTTTTTGGAGCGACTTACATAAGAGCCCTCGTTCGTTTCGCTGGATCAGAAAATGAGAATGCCTAGTAGGGTGTGCATCAAATATCTTGTGTATTGTATATAGCTGGAGAATCATAATTGCGGATTGTTCATGTACAGTCATAACAGCAGAAGAAGGTCATTAATATGTCACTTTTTTAACAGGACAGCTGGCGTGGTTGGTTAAGATACCGCCTATCATGTCGCAGGTCGTGGGTTCGATTCCCATCCAGGACAAACATTTGTGTGTATGAACATGTGTGTTTGCCCTGAGTCTGGGTGTAATTATCTATGTAAGTATATATTTACAAAAAAAAATAATAGTGTATGTAGTATATCAGTTATCTGGTTTCCATAGTACAAGCTCTGCTTAGTTTGGGATCAGATGACCGTGTGTGAAATGTCCCAGGATATTATATTATATTTATATTATACTTCCGTTAGAATTTCCTGTATTTTGAGTCTGTCCTGAAAACCAAGGTAATGAGTGGGAATCTAACAAATAAAAATAATAATAAGTGCTTTTAATTTTTTTACCCATATCATTGGCGCTAGCGTCGTGATATGGGTACCATATCTCAGGAGTTGTCCTCAGATCTCAGAACTGACTGACAAAGCGCCGCCCGCGAAGGCGCGCGCGCGGTATTGCTTGGGAGCGGTGGGAGGGGTGGATGGTATCTGCACGCATTGCCCACGCGTCTACAAAGTTGTAAATTACGTTTGCGAGAGAATTCGCAAAATTCAAGAAAATCTCAGGATTTTTCAATGGATATCAGGCTTTTTCTCCGGATTTTTAAATTTTCTATCTGGTAACCCTAGTCGTGACACGCGAGTTTAACATGACCACACGCATTTAATCCTTCGGACATTAGCCCGTAGTCCTTAAATATTATTTTTATTACGGTCACACATTTATAACCATTAGCGGCACAACAAAAACTGTAACAAACCACTAATTTCACCGAATCTATAAAAATATATAAATCAAAGAAAAAAGCAAACAACACCGACTATTAATATCTCTATCCTTATACTTAAAGTTCGGAAAAGATGATAATTACAGTCCACGAACGTCGGGCTTAACGTTCGAAAATTAAAAGTTGTAACGTTCAGCCAGCACGTATCATTATGTTTGCATTATTTTGTTCTTATTTGTCGACCTGAGGTTAAGTTGGGTCACGACACATCCCAATTAAGGGTGATTAGGCGTCGTAATTTATTGAGTGCGTTTCTGAACGGTTATGGCACCGCGGCCTCTTTGACTCGTGAGTGTCGTGGCGCCAAATTATTTTTTTGAATTTTATTTTTTTAATGTGTTGAGTTGCGAACATGGGCTTCGAAAGTTTGTCGAATAATGCCAGTCATCGATTTAATCGACGCCACGAGCGAGTAATAATATTTTTATTATTTAATGAGGCTGCTTTCTCTTATGGGCGTTGTAATAGCCATTAGGAGTGTATTATTAAAGTCATAGATTTGACCTCTACTCTCGATTTTTTTGTGCGTAGCTGCGTAGGTGAAGTTTTCACGCTCTTGTTTAGTATGCGTAGTTTTTAAGACAGTGTACTCCTTGAATTCACGTGAAATAAAAAAATTCACCATTCTTTTAAGTGACTAGGTACAGGTAGGTAGGCTTTTCTGTTCTGTTACAAAAACACAAGAGCCACAAGCTAAAGCTTTGAAAAAAAAAACACTTTCAATATTTCCGATTAAGTTTCCCATTCTACCGAATAATTTAACAGTAACAGGTTCCAAACACATTAAAAACAATGTTAATATTAAATAACTGGTAAACCTTATAAATAACTACCTTGCAACGATGCACGGGTTGCATAATAATCTATGCAAATTGTATAATCTGTGCGTGTCTATTACACTGTCAGGTAAATTACGCGGGCAGGTGATTTGTCACCGTTTGACCCCCCGCCCCGCCTACGTAATAAAGTAATAATAGGTCGTCGTAATCATTGACCCGGGTAGACATGGGCTTATGTTACGCCACGAGAATGACGTCAGAGCTTCCTGTTTTAGTTTGAACATTATAAAACGGCTCATGTCCTTTGACTCGGATTTTTTTTGGATGGCTGGCATAGTTTTCTTAATCTTTGGAGAAGGCCCTTTCTGAATTCGAAAAACTGCTACCAAAATATCAATTGAGTCCAGTCTATGATTTAAAACTTATTTAATAAGCTCTAAAATTCTTCACATTCTTATTTAATAAGCACATTTGTAATACAGCGGGTATTACAAAATATTTTAAAGATTCATTAATTTGCACCTACTTATTTTTTAAGAAATAATTTCTAAACCGCACTAACTCGGCGCAGTTCACGTAATGTAAGTCAATGATATCCTCCCCATAATAGCTCATAATATTGCCTGATTATCAGCCAGTAATTTATTGCAAATCAAAGGAAGGCCAGCTATCTAATTATTTAATCATACTTTAAATATGCATAGGAATAAAAGACAATTGCCCGTGCCTTTGACGTGCAAATCAAAATAATATGACGTTTCATGCAGTTGTAAAGGTGTAATTGTCGCGCGAAATTAGTAGTTCTGTGGAAGTAGATATTTTGTCGATTGCGTAATTGAGTTCCTACGCAGTATTTTATTGCATGGGGAAACCGTTTCAATTATTTTTCTCAATTTTGTGTAGTACCTACTCGCTTATTGTTTGACATAAAATCCACTAAATACATAATTATATAGGTCGCTAGCTCAAGCGGAGACGTGTCTTTTGACACTTCGCACGTGTGCCTAACGCATAAAACTTCAAATTAAAAGAGTGTAGTAGTGTGCTGGATATCCTGGCTGCAGCATCAGCTCATCGTGTTGCCACCATTGCGTTGTATGTAGAATCAAATTCTGATAAAAACGAATCCAAACACGACATACCCGCTATTATTTTTTCAAGAGTGTAGTAGTATGCTGGATATCCTGGCTGCAGCATCAGACCAAGAACCCCGTAATCTTGCATAGTTATATAACATACATGGGTGTTTCAAATTTTAGGTCACACATTATGTTTGAAAGTAAAGTAAATAACCATTATGCGTCTAAGATCCCTACCGCAGCTAACAAAAGAGCGCCTGAGCTTGAAACGGCTGAACCGTTTTTGTTGATCAAATATGTCTGAGAACCACCACTAGAAAAACTGCTTTCAAATAAAAAAAAAACCGGATTCAAATCGGTTCAGCCGTTTAAGAGCATTATAATATATACTATATACATCAGTTCAAGGTGTACATGATCCTGAATGATACTATGATTATAACACCTCTCTTTTTGCGTTGGTGGTTAATAAAAACAGTCAAAACAATAATTCCGTCTACACCAAGAAAAACAAATGAAGGCTGCTTTTTATATTTGTAAAATAATTTCTTGTATCACGTCACATAATATTGGTGCTGATAATTGATGATGGATAATTGAGTTTCGTTTTGTCACCTCTCTCGCTCATACGTGACCAAATTTTTAAGAATGTTAAATGAAAAGATGCTTTTTTGAAAAATGTAATCAATTAGTGAACTAGTAAATAATATTAATTTAATAGGTAATTATTAAAAAGAGGAGCTCGTGGGTAAGTAGTAACAGGCGCACGGAGACTCCTCCGTGCCTCGTAAAGCACGTTAAGCCGTTTGTTCCGGCTGTCATTCGAGGATCCTTGACAGTTGTTACGGGTCGTCAGAAGCCCGAAGGTCTGACAACCAGTCTTACCAAGGGATATCGTATTACCCAGTAACTGGGTTGTGGAGGTCAGATAGGCAGTCGCTCCATGTAAAATACTGGAATTCAGCTGCATCCGGTTAGACTGGAAGCCGACCCCAACATAGTTGAGAAAAGGCTAGGCTGATTGACTGATTGGAATTATTAAAAACACATTCTTATTGTGTCATTTATTTGAAAAACATCGAAACAAATGCTTTTGGAGCTGATTTCATTAGATAACACAATAGAAATTTGTGTTTCTAATAATTACTTATTAAATTAATATTATTCACTAGTTCGTTAATTGCTTACATTTTTCAAAAAGGCATCCTTTCATTCAATAATTTTAAAAATTGCTCCCGTGTGAGCGAGAGAGGTGACAAAACGAAACAGCCCTCTTAAGCAATTCTCTCGAGAATGAATTTCATAATTTTTTTCCAATAATTCAGTGTTATTTTGTAATTGTTTGATGAAATTCTTTATTTGTATAAGAAACAGACATCGCATGGTTGAACTAACAGAGTACATTTTGGTGGTATAATTTGAATTGTGCATGTAGGTATTTTTTCATCATACGTTTCTGCTTTTGTTTGTCCATGAGTCGATGAGTAATAGTTTTTCTTTTTTTTTAATTTTGTTCGTAGTTCACACGAGACTCGAACTCAAGCACGAAAACATGAGAGTTACCACACTACGCCACAACACACTCCACTGATAATCCAATAAATTAATATGCACTTAAAACTTTAAGTCCGTTTGTCTCGGCTTTATTTGAGTATTGCACTTTACTATTTTACAGGAAATACACTGACGTGGTGTACTACATTTCTACAAAAAATCATAAAAATCCGTTTCCCCAAAGCCGTAGGGTCTCCTTGTCAGAGAGACTCGTATATGTCGCTTAGAAAAATCAATCATCATGATCTGATGATTGATTTTTAGGGTTCCGTACCTCAAAAGGATAAAACGGAACCCATAGAAGACCACTCGTGTGTCTGTCGGTCTGTCACAACCAATTTGCTCTGAATCAAATTTGGTACACATATGAATTTTTGTGACCCAAACACGGACGTGTAACATAAATAAAGGAATTTTGATTACGGAGGTCACTTTTGGGGGGCAAATAAGAAAATTAAAAATAAAAGTTCTGCAAACTGTATCGTGTGACACATCAAGGGAAAGGGCTTACTGTGAGGGTTTCAACAAGATGTTTTTTTTTAACATGGTATATCTCTCAATATTGTTCGTACAAACATACATTTGCAGTTGGAATGTAATGGCGAATATGTTATTCAACTACAATGTTAAGTTTGTTCTTGGGATAAATTCATCCCAACTACGGCACCCTTCATTGTGCGTGTTCTGCCACGCACTTGGCCGGTTTTTTGATTAATAAAGGTAGAATGTTACGTCATTCTAGTGCCGACCGATCTTAGATTGCATAGAAATAAGACGTCCAATGTATGGCATAATGACATCGGAAATTAAACGATGTTTTCCCGTCCCACGGCTTGGCGGCATATAGAGATAAGCGTCGCAATAATAACACAGGTTCAAGATTTAACGCACTGTTAGTGCACATGTACACGAGTTGCTTCGGGGAAACGAGTCTGTTAGTATCTAGTAGTGCTTTTGTTGCGTGTTAGATGAAGGTAAAATGATGGTCATTTAATTCATTACTTATTGTGTAACTTAAACAATCAAAATTATGAAGATTTGGGCACACGTATGAGCTGATTTGAGTCTTCATTCTTCAGCAAGCAGAGACGAAATATCATGTTATTTTACACTTACGCCTTTTTCACACCGAAGCGACATGACGCCGCGGTAAGCGAAAACCTGGCGACAACTGATCGAATTGTACAAAATCTGAAAAATGTAAAATATCGCGTTTCGCAGCGACACCGCAGCGGTAAGCGTAAGCCTAAGTGTGAAAAAGGCGTTAGTGCGAAAGTTTTCTCGTTTCTGTTTGTGTTTGTAGTATAATATCTCTTGTTCTTTTGTTTTCTCTGTCTTTTACTTTAGGGCTCTTATCATAGTTTTAACATCAATAAGAGTTCGAACTGCTGGAAGTTGTATCGTGTCGTAGGGTTAGCTAGTAATGGCGGCGAGCCTCATTGCCGGATTGCCTCCGTGGGATCTGGAAGCAAAAGTCCTCGCATACACATGGGAGTGGCGCGAGTAGACAAAGCACCGGGGCGGTACTCCGCTGCCGCGAAAAATCATGGCACAGCGGACAGAGCTCCGGCGGGATCTCATGGCGACACGGAGAGTGCGACTGTCGCAACCCAGTACTGGGCACGCGACAATTGCGGCGATAACTCCTCTCTTTGAGGATTGGTTGGAGAGGCGTCACGGCATCCTCATCTTCCGCCTGACGCAGGTCCTCACCGGACACGGTTGGTTCGGGAGGTTCCGGATAAGGCGGGAGGAAACGCCCGGGTGTTACCATTGTGTGGATCGCCCGGAGGACACGGTGGAGCATACGGTGGAGGTCTGCCCGGCTTGGGCAGAGCACCGCCGCGTCCTCGCAGAGGTGATCGGCGGCGGCGATCTCACGCGTCTGGCCCTGGTACAGGCCATGGTACGAAGCGAGAGTGCATGGGAAGCCGTCACCTCCTTCTGCGAAGCAGTAATGCTCGCGAAGGAGGAGGCTGAACGCATGAGGGAGAGGCAATCTCTCCCCTCCCCCGCATCCCCTAGTCGCCGCAGGAGACGCCCTGGGCGTCGAGAATCGATAGCCGATTCCCGGCCAACGTAGGCGCGAGCTTGCGGATGGCGAGCAATGGGTAGCTCGTCCTGCGGTAAGGACCAGGCCCGGGTCGACGGCGCGTTGTGTTCCACGCGCACCTCAAAGAGATGTCAGCACTAGCTGAAGGGGTCCGCTAGGGCCGATGTCCGCCAGGGTTGCGGGTAGTTCGAAAGAGTTACCGTGGCCCTGGCACAGGCAACTGAAGGAACACGGGTGGGTTTTAGTCAGTAGAAGTCTGACACGCCCTCCCGCTAAACCCAGAGCGGGAGAAGTTATTTGATGATTTCCCATCCAAAAAAAAAGGGTTAGCTAGACCAACCTTGTCTGCATTTAACCTCATTTTGCAGTAGATAATTAATCTCCACTATGTATATTGTGTAGTTACAATCAGTGAGGACTGTTACCCACACTTACTCACACCCACTACTCACTCACACCCACTACTCACTTACATATTCACCTACACGCATTTTTTTTTTCGTGGAGAAATGCATACTGCACTACCACGGGGAGATAGTGCAGTTATGTGGGACTCCAACCCACTAAAACTCCACGGTGTCCTCCTCTGCCGCTTGTGGCGGGAACACGGGCACGCGTTAGCACTCACCGCGAACCCGCCGCGGCTGTCCGTCACCGGACCCTCCTATGGGGAGCACCGCCCATCACCAGCGCACAAGAACACCTTGCGCACCGTGACGACCCCATGGACCAAACCAGCACATGGGCGCCAAACGACCCCGTGTCTAGGCACCCTTGGTCCCCCTGCGACCGGTCACGTCAGTAGCCCGGCCGTCTACTACTTTTCGGCCGCAGAGGATAGGGAGAGCGGCCAACAAAATACCGACACTCCTCCTCCCCTGCAGCCCCACCGCGTCCGCCATCAGACGGTGGCGACCCTGTCAAGGCCGCGAAAAGTAGGGAGAACGGCGCACCGCAATACCGGCACTCCTCTCCCGCCGCGGCCTCCAACCCTCAGCCGCGATGCCTCCCATACGACATCGCGGCCCGCCTCAGTTGCGATGTCGCCCAAGCAACACCGCAACCTACCTGTTGGCCGCTACGTCGTCGACTTCCTGGAAAAAGCCCTGACGAGCGGCCCCTCCTCGGGTTCCTCTTCGCTTCACCGTGGGTGACCAAGCCACGGCTACTGAGCCCCCCCGCCTCGACAATGCCGAAACCCCTCGGGGAGGGGGGGGGGGGGTACACGCATTACACACACAACCCAGCGCGTTTCTTGCTTTTCTTAAAATACTGTTTACATTTTTACGTATAAGTTTACTTACCGTGAGTAGGCTAAATATCTTAAATAATATAATATAACCTGGGGAAGGGCAGAGCATCCTAACACAAGCAAACTTTTTGCTTAAAAGGATTCACCCCATTGTAACTAGAATAAGTCCATGCAATAAACATTTTTTTATTATTATTTTTTCTATATATATTTTAAACAAAACTTAACGTAGGTACTTAACTTTTAAATAGAATATTGTTTATGATGGTAATTAACCCACTTATCTGGAAGCTTAGTTATGACAGTACGTATAAAATCTCCAAAACACCTGAAGCAACCAGTGTACCCAGCACTGGCATCAACATCAACTATGCTAATTGTCGTACGTGAAGATAGCATCGAGTAACGGTATGTACCGATCGTGTGCTCGTAATTGTTGCTCGGTTATAGTTATTAGAGCGTCGAGCGGCGCGTGCGCTGGCCAGCGAGGAGACACGGGCGGAGTGACGTAATGATGCGTAGAAGATAAGTATGTGCTCTGTAGAGGAACATTTAAAAGAGGTTGAAAAGTTTGCGGAAATCTTTAATTTGTTCAGACCAGACTAATCGACTATAATCATTTGGAGGGCAGGTCAAAGTGACAGTGAATTGTTTAATGTTGTCTTCTCAATCGCATGACCTTTCTCTTTTTGTATAAATTTGAAACCTGCTAGGTATATGCGTACACCCAATGTGGTAACGGCAACCACCCTGGATAGACCACGTTGGTTGGTTTTGTCAAGCTCATTGTAGCAGCCAACAGAAACTAAGCTTTTCATAAAGGAGGCATTGGTGCTGATTCTCTTGTTCAATAACTAAACTAAAATTAGAGAATCGCTATATTTTATTAACAGGCAGCGCGAGAAAAGGACGGCTATAGCTATGAACTAAGTTAGAGATGTCAAACTAGTTTAATCCTTGCGCTTCACCGTTTAGTCGACATGTTTTACGTGTAGTCTAAAGTATGGAATTATTAGTTCAACTAAATTTGACAGCTCTAATTTACGTTCGTCTCTTTCTTGTTTTATTCCAGAGAAAAAGTTAACAATATTATAAATTAAGTTTAGTTTGTGCACAACAGAATTGGCACCATTATGTGTTATTCTGTTCTCGTTCTCTCTAAAAAACTAGTTAATTCTTACAAAGACTTTCCTGCTTCTACCGATTTCAACATTTGCCAGAGTTCACCTCTAAGCGACCAGTTATTCTAGAAATAAACAAGGAAAACTTCTGTATAACTGTCCTAATTAATCACATCGATCTTTATCGATAAAATACGATCCCTATCACTATTTTCCTTCCACATAAACCTTGGCCTAACGTCTCACTAGCCCACGCGCTAAGTTTTAGTGGCGTGCCGTCGATACATCGACTGTCGATATGTCATAGATAACAGATGATTTATAAGCAGTTATTACACGCCGGCTTTCTCTATGCTTTGTCTCTATTGGCTGTATAAATAGCTGTCTGTGGTGATGAGTTGCTTCTCTAAGGCGTTACGATTAAATTTTGTGATGTGTAAGATTTAATAAATGTAGAGCTGATTGTATTGGTCTTAGATTAGTCATGTGCTTTCCCAGGACGATACTTCTGTTGATCATTGAAAAAAACCAAAAAGATTTGGTACATCTTTTTAGTGTCAAAAGCAATGGAAATCGTGCTTAATACAGCTACTATCTATTCCTAGGCTTACAATAGATATAAGCATGGACCAACAGATTTGATGTACTGTATATACAGCTCCGTCTACTAATAGCCTCTATGATATGTTTATTTATAAGCCACACGGCTACATATCAAGCTATAATTTTCCAGTACAAGCGGTTAGCTTTTGCGGAAATCCTATACAATGCGAGATCAGCTTATAATGGAAATGTATAGCTTGATATTTATGTAGCTGTGTGCATACACAATAGACAACGGAAACAAACACACAGAAAAAAAAATGAAGTACTAATAAGGTGGTAGTTATGATTTTATATTGAAAAAGTCATCAACGAACATTGTTTTTTTTTTTTTAATCAAAGGACCCTTAGTTTCTTTTTTAATAGTTTCAAGATATTACATTATTTACGCCATGACTGTCTGGTTGGTCTAGTGATCGCAGGCGCTACTGCTGAGGTCCTGGGTTTAATTGGGTTATTGTCGATTTGCCACAAAGTCGATTCGTCACAGAAAAATGCATGTGTAAATTCGTCACATTTGTTCTCTCTATACAGACTGCAGAGAAATCAAACACTTGATAGGAATGAAATATATATTTATTATTTCTAAAAAACTTTTTAGCAAAAAATAAAACCGACTTCTAAAACAAAACACTACAAAGTGAAAAATAACTTTAATATCGGAAGTCGGTGTCTTTCGTTTTGAATTTTCGTTTTTTGCCACCGACTTCCGAAATTAAAGTTATTTTTCACTTTGTAGTGTTTTGTTTTGGAAGTGGGTTTTATTTTTTGCTAAAAAGTTTTTATTTTTCACTTTTTAGATGTGGAACCTACCCCACACTAATTCGAATACATAATTGAGCACAATAATTGTAGATATAGCCATGTAAATAACAGTGATAGGAAGTTATTAAAACATCATCACATCATCCATATAAAATAAGTGGGAAATATACGCATTATTGAAGCTAACTCAAAAACTCCCCAAGCAAAGTTAATAAAATTTATATGGGACCACTTCGGAGGTATACCCTTTCAAACAAAAAAAGAATTTTCCAAATCGGTCCATCCGTCTTTGAGTAATCGCGTAACAAACATACAAAAAAAAAATACAGACGAATTGAGAACCCCCTCCTTTTGGAAGTCGGTTAAAAATAGGTTTTCTTAAACACAGTTCTAATTGAAAAGAATTAAGTTGAATTGAATTTAAGTCCAACTAATCGGATACATGTTATGGAAACGACTTATACGATCGATACAAAAGTGCATTCCAAAATAGTGCAACACCTCAACTTTAGGTAAATTAATATGCATCCGAGTATCAGGAGCTCGTGGCTAAGTATTAACAGCCGCGCGGGTCGATCCATCAGGTTAAGCTACGCTTGCCGGGGTTGGTCTGTGGATGGGTGACCATCTTTTCATACCGAGACTCCTCCGTGCCTCGGAAAGCACGTTAAGCCGTTGGTCCCGGCTGTCATTCGTGGGTCTTTGTCAGTCGTTACGGGTTGTCAGAAGCTCGAATTTCCAACAACCAGTCTTACTAAGGGGTATCGTATTACCCAGTAACTGGGTTGTGGAGGTCAGATGGGCAGTCGCTCCATGTAAAATACTGGTATTCAGCTGCATCCGGTTAGACTGAAAGCCGACCCCCACATAATTGGGAAAAGGCTAGGCAGATTGAATATGCATCCGAATATCCGATCTATAGTCATGACAAATTTACATCAGTTGCAAATAAGTTTTGATCAGTAGTAGTAATGTAATAGTTTGATCTTAACAAAACAAAAAGTACCTACCTAACATAAAAACCCAAAATGACACGTTTGCACCCTAACAAAACGCGTGACAATCGATGGAACCACAGATATACATAATCACGTTAAGGCGGCCGCTGCGGCTCTAGATTGGCACAATTATGAGGACCAACGTGCTGGGGTGGTGTACGTAGGGTCATGTGGTGCTATTGTCACCAGTGGGGCTTCTTAGTAAGGGTGACTAGATATTCAATTGTTTTTTTTTTTTGCTAATAATTGAAGTGCAACGTAGGCTTTAGTATATCAACTAGGCCGCAAGATTCTTTGTACAATAGGCCGCAAGACAGAGGTAACTAACCAGTAAAAGTAAGGAAGTACTACTCTAAACCAGTTCAAGGTCAAAGTGTTACTAATGACATGCGGTCGACTATAGGTATACATCGTGTGCATTCATACATAATATGTCGCAGCCAACTAGCTTAATTAGACTTTCAATTAACAGCCTAGCCTTTTAACTAAACAGCGGCGTTCAACTAGCGGCCAGAATGATATTCAATTATAAGTTAGGTTGGAACTGTGATAAACCACGCGCAAGCCGAATTGATCGCAGTAACTAAGCCAGGGCACCCCGACCAAATGGTTAGGTTAGAACTGTGATCATTCCCGCGCGAGCTCAGCGAATGAAGCGAGCGATGCCTAGGCTGGGCTAGGCTAGGGCTAGAAGATAGTTGGCTGCGACACATATATACATAAACTCATGCCTTCGTCTCATGAGGGCTGGCAAAATTACAAATCGCCACCTGCTACATTCCTTACAAAAGTACGCAGCACCTTCTCACACATTTAACTGTTTTATAAAACTTTTGCCCGCGGCTTCGCCCGCGTGGATGTCGGAAAACTATACGCATAAACCTCCCTCTTGAATCACTCTATCTATTGATGAAAACCACATTTCGCCCGCGTGGATGTCGGAAAACTATACGCATAAACCTCCCTCTTGAATCACTCTATCTATTGATGAAAACCACATTTCGCCCGCGTGGATGTCGGAAAACTATACGCATAAACCTCCCTCTTGAATCACTCTATCTATTGATGAAAACCACATTTCGCCCGCGTGGATGTCGGAAAACTATACGCATAAACCTCCCTCTTGAATCACTCTATCTATTGATGAAAACCACATTTCGCCCGCGTGGATGTCGGAAAACTATACGCATAAACCTTCCTCTTGAATCACTCTATCTATTGATGAAAACCACATTTCGCCCGCGTGGATGTCGGAAAACTATACGCATAAACCTCCCTCTTGAATCACTCTATCTATTGATGAAAACCACATTTCGCCCGCGTGGATGTCGGAAAACTATACGCATAAACCTTCCTCTTGAATCACTCTATCTATTGATGAAAACCACATTTCGCCCGCGTGGATGTCGGAAAACTATACGCATAAACCTTCCTCTTGAATCACTCTATCTATTGATGAAAACCACATTAAAATCCGTTAAGTAGTTTTTGAGATCAACGCGAACAGACAGACAGTCGCGGCAGGGGACTTTGTTTTATAATACTCGTATGAACTGATTTTCACGCAACAGATTTGATGTTCACACTTACATGAAATAGATAAGTTTTTGACCTTGAATTTTTAAAATTCAAGGTCAAAAACAAGGAAGAAGAAATAAAGATAAAAGAGGAAAGTAGTTTGAAAAATAATAGGACCTAAGTGAGAATATTGTGTGTTTGCGTAGGGACGTTATGCATCGCTGCATCGTATCGGTTCAAAATTAGCACAATTTTCGATACCAACGTATTAGGGCGGCATCGGGGTTGACAGGTTCTATTGTCACCCAAACGCGTCCTATTGTTGAACCCTTTGCGAATAGTGATTACTTACACATTGATTTATTTTTAATGAATGAGGTGTGTGTGGTTGGGTTTAGCGTAAGCTAGATTCTTTTTGGTATTTTTGGATGAAACTGTAAAGTTTTCACTTTGTAGTTTTTCTTTTTTTGGAAGTCGTTTGTTTTTTTTTGTGAACACCTTATTTTTCACTTTTTAGCTGTGGTACCTACCAATATAGATAATTACCCCATACCAATTCGTATGGGGTACTTATCCATATTCTTACCTATGTAAACAACAGTAACAGTAAGTATTATAACATCATCAAGGTACACAAAGTGGATTAAATACGTACTATTCGAATTTGAAACTAACTCTAAAAGTACCCAAGCAAAGTTAATAAAATTTATATCGAACCACTGCGCAAATTCTCTCTACCAAATCTCTAGCAAATATGATAGCCCGTAGGTTTGCACGATGTTCAAATCAAGTAAAGATTACAGCTTTTTAAAGCTTTCTGTACTTCCCTATACACGTGCAGCCTATGGGCATCTTACTCACAAGCTGCTTATAGTGCCCTGCGTGTCCAATATAACAACTCGTTCAGGGCAGTGTTGGGGCTGCCCCGTTTCTGCAGCGCCTAAGGCATGTTTGCGGAAGCGCGCACCGACTGTTTCCTCGCCATCATGCGCCATCGCTCGTCCTTGGTGCGCAGGGTGAGGGCTAGCTCCAACACAGTCCTGGTTATAATTGCCAAGCGTTTTTATTGTCTCTACATTGGACATTGTTGTGGCAGGCATGTCTCGAGAGGATAATTTTATTTGTGATGTTATAATTTCAGTTCTGTTAGACATTATATCAATTCCGTGTGTTGGCGTTACTATTTTTTTTTTGTTATTACCTAATGATTGTAGTTGCCATTTAACAGTATTTATTTCTGACATTTACTTTTGATTTGTTTTTTAATTAATTTGAATGTTATAAATTTCATAATTAATATTTAAGATGACAAACTAATCATTTATGTTCTTTCTTCTTTTTTTTGCGTGTTGAATATGGGTCTTTACCTGAAATGAAAAAAAAAATTCAAAATCGGTCCACAATGACGAAAATATCGATAAATATACATTAAAAAAAATACATATAGATGAACATCATAACCTAGGTACTCCTTTTTTAAGTCGCTTAAAAATAGCTAATGTCGTTTTGCACCCCATTTGATGATGGCCACCATATTTTAAAACCGGCCAAGTGTATGTCGGACTATGCACAATGAAGGGTTCCGTAGTTGGGATGAATCCCAAAAACAAAGTTAACATTGTAGTTGAAAAACATGTTCTCCCATACATTCCAACTGCAAATGTAAGTTTGAACGCAGAATATTGAGAGATTTTTTTTTACCATGTTGTTTTAAGACCATAGACTTCTTATACTTAAGTTTTACCGACCTGTTTGTTTTCCTGCGTGTGTGTTGTGTGTTCCTGTGTGTGTGTGTGTGTGTGTGTGTGTGTGTGTGTATCTATACGTGTATTGAACTATTTTCTGTAATTTTTCAAAATTTTAGGCTCAGTACTTTCGGAGATAAGGGGTCATTTTCATGTATTTTCTTAAATAACTTTAAAATGATTTATATTAAAATTTGAGAACCTCACAGTCAAAACCCCCATATTCAAAAATCATTTATTTACATTAGGTACACGTTTGTGTTTGGGTGAAGAGCTCTTGGCTAAGTAGTAACAACCGCACCAGGTTAAGCTACGCTTGCCGCGGTTGGTCTGTGGATGGGTGACCATCTTTTCATACCGAAACTCCTCCGTGCCTCGGAAAGCACGTTAAGCCGTTGGTCCCGGCTGTCATTCGTGGATCGGTCCATTAGATTCGGACTTGTATAGGAAAAGTTTTTAGCGATTTCTGACTTTTCTAGTACTCAAACATCAGTAGGTCCATAGAGTTTTTTAATCCTTATAAGAAACAGGATTGATTATCATCAAAAAAGTGTTTGAGAAAATTGCCCATTTTTTTTTCCAAAATCTGTGGAGCATAGCTATTTTTTTTTGCTAGCCTAGTTTGTGTTCCACTGCTGGACAAAGGCCTGCCCTTTTCCCTTCCATACCTTTCTGTGTTGTGCGATCTCTGGCCATGTTGGCCCTGCAAACATGATCACATCGTCACACCACCTTCGCCGCGGTCTACCTCGACGGCGATGTCCTCCCTGAGGCGTCCAGTGGGTGACGATCTTTGCCCATCTCTCCAGGTGCATTCGTGCGACGTGGCCAGCCCACTCCTACTTCAGCCTGGCTGTTTTTTCTCCAACATCCGCTACTTGAGTTAAGGAGCGCAGGGTGATGTTTCTAACGCGATCTGTACGCTTTACACACGCAAATCTTGAGTTTGGGAATTTTTGCTTCTACATTTACCTTAGGTACAGGAGAGCATCGTTTCCTCACGATGTTCTCCTTCACCGTATTGAGAGCAATGGTGGTGAAATTAAATACATAAAGTGCCTGCTTGAATTCGAATTCGAAAAATCTATGAATACAGATCAAAGTTTCTCAAAAAGTTAAAAGACTGTCCAGTCTTTTAAAACCATTTTCCTGTGGCTACAACAGTTAAGGTACCTGTCCTTCCTGCCCAAAAATCCGCCTTGTAAAATGGTAGGAGAGCCCAGTAGGGGATTTTGGGATTTACTCAAGCGCGGCAGATTAATATAACGGGGATCGCACTCTGTGGAGTACCTACACCATACTTATATAAGCGCTCTATAAAGGGTCGCGCGTCTAGGGCAGCCGATCAGAATAGTAAAAAAACGATGGTTAGAAATACTCGAGCGCGTCAGAATCAGATATGGAGGTTAATTACATGCTGAACCTGAAAAGTATGCCTTTCAATATCAGCATACAATGATTTGAGCGTGACGTAAGGGAGTGGGAGGGTCACAAACTTGCAAAAAAAAGTCACCTCGGCATTCTCGAGTGCGGTTGGTTTTTTTTTTAATTTTAAGGAAATTATTCGAGGATAACGGGAAAATATAATCCCCCGATTTCCACAAGCCGGAGTAACAAAAGTCGTCCATAAAGTTGAGAGCGTGCAGCTGCAGACCAAGCCGCAAAGTTCACATACTTCTATGTGCATTTAAATGTAAATTATTCAATTATCTCATAAGTAAATGCTCGACTAATAATTTTATGAATGAAAAGTTGACTTAAATTTAGGAAATAATAATATTCTCTTCTTATTATCTTTTTGACATTTCCATAACTAATATTTGTCGAATTTGTAATTTAAATGTTATCGGTTATGGAAACGGCAGAATATTATGAACTTTTAAAACCATATAACAACTCTGTAACAATATTCTGATAAATAAATGGACTATTAGATACTATTAATGCAGTGAGGGCGAAAATACACCATGCCTGTAACTTGATAGTAATCAAGTAGCTTGTATGCCGTGTGCCATAACAATTTCTGATTGGTGAATGTCACAATGGCATGCCAGCTACTTGCATAGTTTTATCAAAGCTACGCTTGCTGTACGAGTATGACGGTAATTCTACGGATGAAGATGAAGATTACTATTTTTTCTAAATAAGTAGGTATTATAATTAAAATAAATTAATTATTTGCATACGCTTCTCCGTGTATTTAATTTGTCACATCCAGTGATTATAAAAAATCATGCTTTTTTTTCTTTTAAATCGTCAGATTAAGGAAATTCCTCCACATATTTGTCAGATCGCTTCCAAATCATCAGTCTTTTGAATAGGAGCTTCTTTAGGGTTCACCTAGCCTCCTTTCTGTATATCTGACGAACTCAAATTTTGCAACCGCTATGCTATGCAAACCGGCAGATTAATATTCCTCCGTCATCAGAAACACGTGGAGCATATAGTACCTACTACAGTATCAATATCTGACGCGCTCGAGTATTTCCATGTGACAGTTTTTTTGGCATTTTTGAAAACCTGTAGCCACTCCCCCCAACCAATACATCGTACAACTCTTCTCTTTCTACCATCTAATCTTCAAAATCCCATAGGTTTGTCCCCACGACGCTCGAGTAAAACACCATTTGGCTTGGGCTCCCCTACTATAAGGATCTCTTGTACAAACATACTTCTAGACCCAGCGGCTTAGACTGACTGTGCGTTGTTTGTCAGTGAATTGATTAATTTTAAGATTTTTATTAAGTAAATATTTCAATGCATTACTTACTCCATTACGATGGCATGACGTTAAAGAGAGATGTAAAACTCTACCCTCCACACGCCGATGGATGTAAGCCTGAATGACACAAACAAAAGACTAATGGAGTAAAAAAATGTATATTAATTGCCCCCAAAATCTGTTATTAGCTCAAGGACCCCTTACAGAGCTTATCGTCCGATTAGCTAGGGGTCACCGCGCCCCGCCATACTGATTTTGTTTTTTAAGCACGATAGTGATGTTGTTTTATCGATATGCATAGAGTGATTGCTTTATTGAAGTTAATAACTTGCAATAAACAATGTTACGTAGGGTAACTGCTATAGTAGTTGGCCACGCTATAGTAACTGGCCACTCATAAAAAAGAGATAGAAACAAGGTAATGCAAGCAATTTAAGCTCATGAATGACAAATACTTTGTTTGTTTGTTCTTTGATGAGCTTGCTTCTTCTCCTTGTTTCTACCTCTTTTTTATGAGTGGCCAGTTACTATAGCGTAGCTAATTACTATAGCAGTTACCCCAGTCAGATAGGAAACACCGAACTCATCTTGTTTTAAAACATACCTAAGTTATTTTTGACTTGTAAAAGTGTTTTTTTACCCAATCAATCAAACTGCCTAGCCTTTTCCCAGCTATGTTGGGGTCGACTTCCAGTCTAACCGGATGCAGCTGAATACCAGTATTTTACATGGAGTGACTGCCTACCTGACCTCCACAAACCAGTTAGTGGGTAATACGATAAGACTTGGTAAGACTAGTAAGACTTCGGGCTTCTGACGACCCGTAACGACTGTCAAAGATCCACGAATGAAAGCCGAGACGGCCAACGGCTTAACATGATTTCCGAGGCACGGAGGAGTCTCGGTATGTAAAGATGGTCATCCATCCACGGACCAACCTCGGCAAGCGTAGCTTAACCTGATGGATCGACTCGCGCGGCTGTTTGAAATAAATATAATTTAACAATGTCAATCTCTTTATATTTTTAAAGACATTTCTTGTTTTTATCGATATGATAGTTGTCCCTCACTAATTACAAAGAATTAAACAGTAATTTATTTGGACATCATTTAATCTTTCTTTGATCTTCAAAGGGGATGTATTCGCCCAAAGTGAATTAGAAAATCATCTCGTATTTTAATTAGCAAAAATGTACCGAAAAAAACTTTTCACTTTTTTAGATTAGAATATTATTTGTTTCATTAGATGAATAGAAGGGATGGTTGGTTTTTTAATGACGTAAGAACGTGAGTAGGTATTTTTTTAAGAATTAGATACTTAGCCAGTTTGCTTTTATTTCTGCTACCTATAACTTTAGAATATTATTCTCAAATAATACAACCTACAAAGATGTAGATAGTAACTACTTCTTCCATTATCTACAATAATAATTTAACAAGGAATTACTTTATTTTATTTGTATCTAGCTTCTGCCGGCGACTTTGTCCGCGTGAAATTTCGCCCCCGTCCCACCGCGTCGAATCGCATCGCCCGCCAGCTTTATTACCTATAGTTTTCGCTTAGCGTTCTTTATGATATTTCTCTTTGCTCAGCTCCTGAGTATTGTAGCGTGACGTTAAATACCTTCCTCAAGAATTGGGCTATCAAATGCAAACATAATTTATAAATCCAACTGGTAGTTCCAGAGATTAGCGCGTTCAAACAATCAAACTCTTTAGCTTTATTATATTAGTACAGATCAAGGCTGCTCAACCCCAGGCCCGCGGGGTACCAACTGGCCTGCCAACGCTTTTGAATTGGCCCGCAAAGCTGGCTGTCTTTGAGAACAGATTTCAGGACTTCAAACCAGGTCTAAAAAAATATTTTGCTTCTTATGAACCCATTCTCAATAAGCCAACAATAAAACATATTTTCAGACTTGATTTTACTATCGACCTCAGATTTTGCGCCAAATATTGATATGTTGTTAGCGTAAAAATCACTTCAAAGGTGAAAGCGTCAGTGAAGTTTTTTTAGATTATTCAAACTACTCCCTTCTACCATCGGACATCTAGACGCACTGCCAGTTACCATCCCTACCTAGTTGCTATTCCACCAATTCGTACTAAGCGTTTCCAAATGTCTTTTATAATGCGCACAGCAAAAGAGTGGAACTCACTACCTGCGTCTGTGTTTCCGAGCTCATACAACCCTAATCTCTTCAAAGTGAGAGTGAACAGGCTTCTTCTTGGTAAGCTCACTCCATCGTCGACTTTGTCGCTGTCACCTCTGACCTAGACTAGAGTCAAGAGCAAACCCATCTCAAAAAAAAAAAAACTATAAGTAACTTAAAGTTTTGTTTAATTTTAAGAGCTAGGTATCTTCCATAACTGAAGACAAGTTTTATTAACAAGATGGCCCGCCGGCCGGCTGACACGGAATTAAAATTATGGCCCACCTTCAAAATTGGTTGGGCAGCCTTGGTATAGATAGATTAATCATAGACCTAACAGCCTTCATCATCATGTACCTAGCCTTTTCCTAACTATGTTGGGGTCGGCTTCCAGTTTAACCGGATGCAGCTGAATACCAGTATTAGGGTTCCGTACCAAAATGTTAAAAAGGAACCTGACTCAGTCTGTCTGTCTGTCTGTCACAGCTGGATATCTCATGAACACTAATGCTATCAACATGACATTTGGAATAGTTTTAGACGACGTTTGCCCAACTATTTTGCAAATAAGAAAGAAATAAATATATATATTAGGTTGGGGAAAAAGTCTTTTCGCATTATAGTACGTATGAACTTGTAATAAAATCTCTTTGGCTATACTATTTGTATCTGGCTGGTTTTGGTATCATTGAAAGTTTAAATTTTAAAGAACATAATTCCAAATTCAAATTAGGAAAATGTGTGATTTTCATTTGTTTTTCGTACCGTCAAGATGAGTGAATCTAATGAAGAAATTCGATACATTTTAAAATTTTACTACAAAAAAGGTAAAAATGCAACGCAAGCCGCGAAAAAAATTTGCGATGTTTACCGTTTTCGCCTTATCTCCGAAGTTTGCATAGAGAAAAATCTGAAATTATTCTGTGTGATAGAAGAAAGATTACAGGAAGAAAAAAAGTAATTTAAAAAACTAAAAAACCCGGCAGCAGTAAACAAGCCCATTTTATATTAAATAAAAGTTGGAAGCAGGCGGGACCCATTTAAGTTTGAAAATATAAAAATGGATTGGGGTCCCGCCTGCTTCCAACTTTTATTTTATATAAAATGGGCTTGTTTTTAGCTTTTCGGTTTTACCACAGCCGGGTTTTTTAGTTTTTTTTTAATTACTTTTTTTTATTTCCAGCTTTTTAGTTTACAAATGTGAAAGATTTCGCAGATGATTTAGTTCTTGCAAGGAGTTTTGGTCGTGAGAGTTATTTAAAAGCTTTTTTACGATTTGTCAGTTCGAATTACTATTAACCATATAAGTTGTATAAATATTTGTAATCACCTTTTAAAACCCTTCATTTTGATATCCCACTCGATGGTATTAGGGCCTGTGCACACCACGTTTTTTAAACGCGCCGTTGACGCGCGTTTGTAGCGATACAGACACGATACGCACGCAAGTCAGACGCAACCTGTAGACCTTTGCACACCTGTATAAATTCAAATACGCGTTTGAATCGATACAGACTCGCGTGTGTAGCAATACAGACGCGATGCAACCGCGAGTGTGTATCGATACAAACGCGCTGGCATTTTGCGTTTTTAAGCAGAACCTCGTCAACAGTAGCAAGATGGCGTCGGTCGAGACAGTATTGATTGCATGCGCTTTGTTATTAATTTTTTAAAAAAGGAAGAAGAAAAATTACCGACGTTTATGGGTACACCCATTTACAAGCGAGAGAATATGAATCGATACAAACACTATACTAACGCGCGTGTGTATCGATACAGACGCGCCGGTGCCGCGCGTTTGTATCGATACAAACGACAACAAACTGCTGTGTAGGATAAAAGCGCGCCGTCGACGCGCGCTTCAAAAACGAACGTCGACGGCGCGTTTAAAAAACGTGGTGTGCACAGGCCCTTAGAAGAATAAATTTCGAACTCCACAATATGGCACCCCATATCCGCCATTTTACTTTGTTTTTGATTTTAAAGTAGCCAGTAACACTCGCGCTACCAAGACAAATCTAAAGACGTATCTATAATTTATCCAAATCCGTTCATTCGTTTAGGAGTTACGAGGTATCAAAGAAACGGACATACATACATACATGCATACATACATACAGGTCAAACACATAACCCTCCTTTTGGGCTTCGCCGCAGTCGGGTAAAAATAAAACGATGTCTCTAAATAGCACAGTTTTTTTATATTGATGGTACGGAACCCTCGGTGCACAAGTCCGACTCGCTTTTGACCGGTTTTTTTTTTTACACGGAGCGACTGACCTCCACAACACAGTCACTGGGTAATACTATACCTCTTGGTAAGACTGGTTGTCAGACTTTCGAGCTTCTGACGACCCGTAACGACTATCAAAGATCCATGAATGACAGCCGGGACCAACGGCTTAACGTACTTTCCGAGGCACGGAGGGGTCATGGTATGTAAAGATGATCACCCATCCACGGACCAACCGCGGCAAGCGTAACTTAACCTAATCGATCGACCCGTGCGACTGTTATTACTTCGTCCTAATTACTTTATTTTAAATTTACTTTACATCTTTATGTCTAGTTAGTAGCTAGCTATAAATACTTGGGAGTAATCTGTGGAGAACGTACCTAGTGGGTAGCAGTTTGTTATGTTTAGGATCTTATTATGCATGCAGGGCGGTTCAAATAGTGACGTCAAAAAGAAAAATCCGGGTTCCTCATACCCAGTGGTATTCGAAAATACCCCATGTATGTTCCGCGATTTTTTGTTGTTTTTGAGTTACAAATTTTTGTTTTTGTAATTATTTTCAGCTAGAAAGCTGTAAATAATTACAAAAACAAAATATATAAAAAAAAGATATGAATTTTTTGTAGTGTGTATTTTCAGATTTTTTTTTTGTGACATGATCTTCTTGAGTAATACTTTCAAGTCACAAAAAAATCCTGAAAAATACACATTGAAGCTCTACTGGCAGAAAACTCTAAATAATTACAAAAACAAAAATTAGTAACTCGAAAACTACAAAAAATCGCGGAACATACATGGGGTATTTTCGAATACCCCTGGCTGTGCCCTGGCTAAGAAAAATGTTGTATAAGTGTACTAGGTACTGTTTGTTAATCCTTAAAAAAAGTAAATAAAGGAATCTAGCAAATTGAGTATGTAAGGATCGTAACAGGTGGCGTTCTGTAGCTGCCTATCTCCATGGGAAAAGGCGGGAGGGTACCTATGTGTGTGTGAATGGATCAAGCCTTCTAAACTACATATTTACCTTGATGTAATCTTAGAAACACCAATTAGCTAGAATTCCATATAGAATGTATTATTTGAGAGGGAAACCTCAAAGTTCACCTCACTGGCTAAACTAAACAGAAACTAGATAATAGCAAAGATTCCATTATGTTTACTTTCATAATAATATCTTTAAGGATAGCAACTATTTGAGTTTAGACGTCGGAGCACAAACTCTTTGGTGCTTGAAAACTTAACAATGTAAACTTTTTGGAAAAAAAAAAAAAGTTTTGTGGTTCTTTTCAAAGGCTGTTGGTAAAACTAAAACTCTACCGACTTTAAGGGCCGGTTTTTTGATCCGTAATTAACCCAACCAATGGTTAAACGTAGTAACTAATGGTTGAATTTTGGCTAAATGTGAAAGGCTAAACATGAATAAGTTATGCCATTTGTGACTATTTTTTAATATGAATGAGCTAACATGAATTTATTAATGTTTAGCCTTTCACATTTAGCCAAAATTTAACATACTTATACATGTTTAACCATTGGTTGAATTAACTACGGATCAAAAAACCGGCCAACCACGGGATTACCAAAAAAGTACTGAGGAGCTCGTCTCAGTACTTAGTCACCAACTTGGAATAAGTAAAAAAAAGCAAAATCTTAGCAAAAAAGAATACTCGTAGCAGCTAGATACTACAAGTTAGATTTGTCCGTGTTCTTGCCATCGCCGTCGTCGGTTTGACCACTTTGATCATAAACGCTTGGAGATGTTATAATTTCTTAATAAAAATCCTTAGTTGTTACAGACAGTTCTAAATATGCATCAAAATTCACTCGAAACAAAAGAGCATACAAAATATCATCCCCAAAAAGTAAAACAAGTTAAGGACGTTTCGACTCTCAGAAAGCCCTTAAACGGGGAACGAGGCAAAGGAACACCCATAACAACGCTGATTACACGCAAAATGCCTGAAATATCCGAACGCGTTGGCCTGGCTGCATGCGTGGCATACCTTCAACAACCAAAAGCTAAAGAAAAGAGTATTTGGAGCGAAAAAGTCGTGATAGTTATTCAAAAAAGGAACGCTGGGCAATTACTGGCACGCGAGCGGGCAGTCGCGCGCCCGAAGCGGGTGCGTACACACTGGTTTATGTGAGCAAAAAAATTTCAATTTATTGTTTTTCCGTGACAAAAGCATCCGGAGGTTTTTATGAGTTGATTATTAATTATTTGCCTATGGAAATACGTAGTTTTATAAAAGACATTGGTAGAAGCTGGAGGAGGGCGTAAAACCTATGTCCACGAGTAGATGGAAGATCTGGAGAGCTGTTGTTGAAAATGTAAAATTATGAAATTATTAGGTCCTTCTGCTCCCAAGAGCCAAAATTATTTTCCTTTTTCAGCTTTTAAGCAGCACATGAAGAGAGGAAACGTAGGCTACAATTCCTAAAACATAACTTTGTGACCCTCTTTTTTAAGAACACATTAAACATCCTAAACATTTCTCCACAATCTGGGTATCTGTAAACATTTTCTCTATGACTGTAAAATGTTAAACTGTCCTTCTTACAAAATATCAGAAGCATCTCCAAACATCCCTAAGTCTTGGTCCAGAATATTTTTCCAAAAAGCTATTGCTCTGCAATCTGTGTGTCCGTCGGCTTAGGTCGTCGGTCGTCGTGACCGCCGCGAGCCGTTGACGGATCACCTCCCCGTCGCCCGCCTTCCCGCTTCATCTCTACTACCATGTATATCTGGGCGCCTGGTACCAGCCGCTTGCTGATTTGCTTCTGGCCTCGCCTATTGTGGGGCTAGCGAGTAATGGGCTATTTATTGCCCCACTCGCTCAAGACTGAAGTCTATTGGATCATACGACCAGTCTATTATTTGTGATAAGTTTATGTTATCGTAATGTTTTCTGTGTCGGATAGGAGGAAATAAAATCTTAGAAACGCATTTAATGAGACCAACTAGCCTGATGGCTGCACATAAATTACAAGTATTTTAACTAATAATATTTTATTTATTAGGTAGGCTAGCTTTCGACCAATATCGATGATACGGAAGACGATGCTTTCGTAGTTAAAATAATTGCTAAACAAAGATTGGCTAAACTCAAAGTTCTGGTGGATCCTAATACGAATTCAAAAGCCAGGTGAGCAATTAGAAAGTTTTGTAAAACAATAGCGAGTAGAAGTTAAAAGGTTTGTTTCTTCGTTAACTTCGTTAATGAGGATTGTTTTACGAAATCGAAGACACCACTCATTGTTTTACTTGAAAGAGAGTATGTTTAGAATGGCAGCTAGTTAAATTTATCACCGAATTTGCATTGTATTTCTGTGGAATTAAAATAAAATTACGTAAGTAAATACAAGCGTTGGTGCTCCATCTTTTACTATCCTCGTTCATGAGTACAATAGTTCATACACGGTAACTAGCAGCCGAACTCCAGCTCATTGTAGCCAAGTTATTACAAGGGGTAGATTGTCTTATTCCAATACGTATTCTAACCCAAATAGCTGCAGGCTACACGGTCCCCTCGACACTATAAAGAACCCAACTCTGGCACCGATATCCGAATATGTTCCAATTAAAAACAAAACCTATTCTTTTTCGAATCTGATGGAGGGAAACGGTTGCAGCGCAGCTGGAGATTGATAAGAAGAATTGACGAAAACAGGCGCGCGTGACGTTTTAAAAGTTTTTGGGTTTTTTGAAGTAAGATTTTTTGAAAAATAGAGTTTGTGATCGCAATATAGGTACAGGTTTGAATTTACTTTGCATAGCACAAGCATAATCTAATCAGTCTATAATGTTTCCACTGCTAGGACACAGGCATCGTGTATTTGAGAAAGAGTTGGCTGCTGTAAGCCTGTAAATCACCAGTCCATAAAGCGGGCTCAGTTTTGCAAACAACCGGACATAAACTATAGAAATCCTGTCCTCAATAAACCGTTGTTACAGACAAGCCATTAATCCTTTAGCTACGAAAAAAACAAAAACTAAATTCGAAATTCAAATCTCTCGTTTCGCGAGTGCGTTCGGTTTAGCCCGCGGTTATTTACTCAAACTGAACGCGACTGCATTTCTATGAAGCAGGGATTATAGCGATCCTTCATTACCTAATGGTACAATACGAGGGGACGTCGCACGATTTAGTTTTGGCAGCATTGCCTTTGATGGTAGTATATTGTACTGTTAATCCTTAAGTGATTTGGATCGTCCTTGCCTTATATGAAGGTGAAATCTAGGCTAAGACTGCTTATAAATTCGCTTAACATACCGTAAGTTACCTAAGGCCATCGTCTTAGATGACTCTAGCTCTGCCCTGATACGCTTGCAACTGGTAGGTAAACCAGGGTAAAATTAAGGCCATTTGCGATCACTTACTTCATCTTTATAATTACGCGTACACAGCGGCTGTATGACATCGAGTACATAATTAATTAAACAACTCCACGTATTATCAAACTCTCAATCCGGCAACTTAGCACTGGTAAGGCAGTGGTGCCAACATACCGACTACAAGCAACATGCTTGTTAAGCGCGCGGCGGGAAGCAGGCGTCCCGTCGCGAGCCGCCGCCACTACCGACCGCTCTTATTTTGAATTTCGAATTTTATTCCGACATATTGATGTGGCCGTAACGCTTCTGTTTTAAAAATAGGTCGATTATGTTCCTTATTAATGTAATTTGTTGATGCGAATTATTTGATGTAGTAAGTATTTGATGAGAAAACAAATGATTGAATCTTCAATACTTAGCTGCTAGAGACGTAGGGGTCCCACTGAAAAGTTATAAATTTTTAGGGTCTGTATATTTTTTCTATAATTTCTAATCTCGAGATAATATATAGTCTAAGACTATAATTTATATTAGCGGAAGGGGCCTTAGGAGCCGCTTGTGGACAAAGTCCGCCAATCAACTCTCAATCAAATCTGATATGGATATTAAAGTTATTGAAATAATGCGTTATTTTTTTTCCGATTGAATAACAACTTGCCTTGTCTTCCCTTAAACCTTTGTATTTTAAACAACCCAAATTCTTAACAAATTCGCAACACAAGTTGAAAAGCTGCATTGCAGTGATTAAGACCTCTTTTTGTAGTGTTTTTCTAAAACAATGACATATGGGGTTGCAGTGCCGCACCATCGACAATTTGCAATGGCTTTGAATAAATAATTGGGGAAGTGCTGATGAGGTATGGAAGCAGCAGTTTAAAAATAAAACCAAAAATCTTGGCTTCTGCGTCTGATGGTTTTGAAAACATTTACAGTAGAATCCGCTTATAATGACATCGAAGGGGAATGAAGTCGTCATACAAAGCATACATACATCCATACATAAACTCACGTCTTCGTCCCATGGCGGTAGGCAGAAACTACAGAAAGCCACCTGCTACGATCCTTCCATACCTATTCCTTTTGCCTCGTTTGCGAACCAAAACACCACCATTAAATAAACCACTTCCTATTTTTGTTAGATATTTCTCATGCTCATGTTTCTTTTAAAAAAATTAAAAGAAACATGAGCTGACACAAAACAAACACATTTAAAACATAATAGAATAAAAGTTGCTTGAAAATGTTTTTAAAAGTTTTGCAAACTGTACCATGTGCATATGAAATGAAAGGGCTTACTGTGAGGGTCTCAAATATATATTTTTTTTATAATTTTAAAATAAATTGTCTTAAAGTTATCTATGAAGATAGACGATAATTGACCATTCCTCCTTTTCTTCGAAACTACTGAGCCTAAAATTTTGAAAAAATAAATACAGAAAATAGTTAGTAGACCTATAGATTACAGGAAAACCTATAAAAAGTCTATGATCTTAAAATAACATGGTAAATCTCTCAAAATTATGCGTACAAACTTACATTTGCACTAGGAATTATTGGGAGAACATGTTTTTCAACTATATAATGTTATGTTTGTTCTTGGGATAAATTCATCCCAACTACGGGACCCTTCATTGTGCGTGTACTGACATGCACTTGGCTGGTTTTTATGGTTCCTTGCCTCAAAAGGAAACAACGCAACCCTTATAGGATCACTCATGTGTCTGTCTGTCTGTCTGTCTGTGCGTTTGTCACAGCCAATTTGCTCCGAATCTAATGGACCTATTAAGTTGAAATTTGGTTACACGTATGTATTTCTGTGACCCAAATACGGACGTGTAATGTAAATTAATTGATTTTGAATATGGGATCAATTTTGGGTGGAATATAAGAAAAAAAATTTTTGCAAACTGTACCGTGCGATGTATCAAATGAAAGAGCTTACTGTGAGGGTCTCAAATATATATTTTTTTATAATTTTAAAGTAAACTGTTTTAAAGTTGTTTAAGAAAATAGGCGAAAATTGACCGTTCCCCCTTTATCGCCGAAAAAAACCCAAAAAAAAATGCGTAAAATTTTGTTAAAAATACAGAAAATACTTCTATACTTATAGATTACAGAAACATGTAGTGTAGTGTAAAATAACAAGGTAAATCTCTCAATATTGTGCATACAAACTTACCTTTGCAGTTGGAATGTATGGAGAATATGTTTTTCAACTACAATGTTAAGTTTGTGCTTGGGATAAATTCATCCCAACTACGGAACCCTTCATTATGCGTGGGTTTTTTTCTAATTGTCTTAAAATTCTGTTCTCTCTTCTAGGTATATCTTGCCTTTTACATCCTTTTCTTTCTCCATTGTAAGCACATCTTTATTTTCATTATTTAAATGTCTCAATAAAACCTGCGTTAGTCATGCATAATGCGTTTTATCGGTACGTGTATAATCACTGCGATCACCCTCGTATTTGGTTGTCACCCTCGAGGTGCACCTCAATATCAGGGGGTGCCGCTGTTTGAACATCAGTAGTGGTTACATTTGGAAATTCATTATCTGCTGACTGGACTTAATTGTTTTCTAGTAATATTTGTTTGATGATTATTGTGACTATATTCTTTCTTCTTTTATAAGGCAGCTCGTCGAATGTGTAAAGATACACACTGACAATTTGCTTTTCTTCGATGAAACTTGATTAAAATCGAGAGTTTTTTCCCAATCTGCCTTTCCATTCGTATTGATTACAATCATAATGAAGTATCTTCTCCTTTTTCTTATCTTATTAAATCCCTTAATCCCATCGCCCTTGGTTGTCCATCAAGACCAATGTTTTTTAATGAACCTTTGACGTTTACACCATTACATAATATTAGCAGACTGGCAGTATTAACCATCTGCTTTTTGTTGCCGTCACACAATCATGCAACCGCAGCCCCAACATCAAAATCTTCTAAAACAAAGCCCCTATTATCTCTTGCATGTTTTACCAATCTATCAAATCCCAGTCAAAATTCACCCTTCTTTCTCTTCCACACAATGATCGTTACAGATTTATGAATTAGCGTATGCTGTGCTAGTGTAGTGTGTGTCAAATATATGGATATGATCGCGCGGTCGCGTATCGCCGCCGGCTCGCCATCTGTCAACGTTTGGAGAACTACTAGGAGCAGGGATGTGCTGTGAAGTCGATGTTTTATTAAAGGCTTTGTGTGTATAGTTTTAGCAAGGTTTTGTTGATAGCGGTTTTCGTTGACTTTTATTGTGGAGAGTTCATAACTTTCAAAGGCCTATGATAATATTTTTAGTCCTTGAGCCTATGTATATTATATACTAAGCAAAGTTTTATTTTCAGAATGATCTGACCTATAACATATATAATGTTTCATTTCTTGAAATTTTAGTAAGATTTATAATTATGTCAAATTCTTTTGTTTTCAAGAACATTTTTCATCATATTACGATACTGTAACAATCACGTGCGTTATCGATAAACCAATAGTGTTGTACCAAGGTTGCACCGTTGAATAATTCATGTTGTAGTTTTTTACTCATCACTTACGGTTGGTACACAGTCGACAGATGGCAGTGTTTACTGAAAATGAACTGTCAAATGGTGTGTGAAAACATTCACATGGGAACGGCAATTAATGGAAATGAATGAATCATTTGAATGGGAGCTTTCTTGGATGGTGCTTGAAGGCGAAAAACGTAGTTCATTATTTATAGTGGATTTAAGATAATTTGTTTCAAATATCAATTATGTTTATATTTATAATTTATATTCCAAGTTTTTTCTTTTTCGTGTGGTTAGTGACTAATCTGGTGTCGGAGTTTTATGCCGCCCATGGGCCTCTGACTTGGCTTAAAACAGCTTATAGCAGCCTATTTGCAGGCTTATAACACAACAATGCGGTTATTGCACCTTGTCCACCATTATGACGTATTAAAAATAAACATTCTCCTATTTAAACACAAAATGAATCCATTTCCATCTTATCTCAGACATATTAATCAGCCGCTTCTCCCCCCACAAATTAATTCTTTATAAAGCCAACTTGCGAAACACCTGTATATTTCATGGCTCCAGCTAAATTAATACGAACATTATAACTATAATGGCAGAAATTCAATTATTCGCTGCACCGAACATGCGCGCAGCGTGGGTCGGTAGCGTGTGCGTATGGGTCGGTAGCGTGTGCGTAGTACATGTGTCTGGACATGGACAAAATGTTAAAAACATATTGATATATTGTTTGATGGGGTACTAAGATATATGGATAGCTGGGCGAAAAAAAGATGTCACTGTTAGTATCGACAAATTGAATGAGGTAATTCAAGAAATTCGAGAAATAAGGTATTTTTTCACATTTTAAGCAATGCTAATTACGCTTTGTAGATAAAGCATAGTCTACGTATTACTCAGCTAAAACTTTCAGACCCTTTATTTACTTGTTTGAATATTGTGTCAAAACTCAAAGCCTTTGTTTTAACATTCCTGAGGGCCGCAATAATTGCCGAATAGCCATTTCCACAACATGAAAGGAAGCCTGCCTCCTTTCACTTGAACACCTTGTCTAGTCATTTCAATGAAGGCATCACATTTTCTCCGAATGCTCTCATTATATAGGGTGTTTGGAAGCTTTAAGGGGGTGATAGTTGACACAATTTAGAGAATTTTGAGCTGTACATGTCTTAGTCGAAGTAGGTTTTTTATTTTTTAACTGCTATTTTTAGTTTTTAGGGTTCCATACCTCAAAAGGAAAAAATGGAAACTTTATAGGATTGCTTCGTTGTCCGTCTGTCTGTCAGACTGTCAAGACCATTTTTCTCAAGAACGCGTGGATGGTTCAAGTTAAAATTAATATGAAATACGTATGTAGGTCTACCCTTGGTTCCTTGGAGCTCTAAAAAATCAAGCTTCTAAGTAAACGCAATAAAAAAATACGGCCATATATGCGACACTCGCATAACCACACCAAAACCGATAAATAAAAACCGATTACTTCCCGTTGACCTAGAATCATATGATGTCATGTACCCATATTCAAGCAAATAAGTGATTTGATTTGATTTATGATATTTGGCAAAAAGCAAGGTCAGCACAAGTAAAGGAAAAATTCCAAAAATCGTTCATTTGTAGTTTTATCACATTTTTTTTTCGATTACAAACTTACATTCGCAGTTGGAGAATTAACTAATGTTAAATGATTGATATAATGTTAAATTTGTTTTGAGATAAATTCCTCCCAAATACAGAACCCTTCATTGTCCGTCCCAACACGCACTGGGCCGGTTCAGATCTTGCCTTGGAAAACTTGGGCTGTTATTTTTCTGACACGACAACTTCAAGGAAATCAGACGTTATTCTGAAGATATTTTGTGCGTATTTCTTTCGTAACTGTGGCATAAATATTTAAGTATTTTTCAGACGACTAAAGCAGAACACCTCCGTGGTCGTACTTAACTACAGTAGCTTAATTACTTGCGACGACTAAAAGAGGAAAAAAGTTTTAAATATTCTGGAAAAGGCGGAGTTTATAATTCTTTAAGTACGTTTGAATATTAGAAGTGAGATTTAATAAAGCATCTATTATATCTAGGAAGATACATTCAACTGTATTTAATTCCAGAATATAAATACTTCTACTATCCTTTAGCATTAAAACGTTTTCATGCCACGTAGCTCACGAAATCTCATTGCTCTAAATTAACTGTATAAAGTGATCAGAGCTCAAGACTGATGTTATACCTCGTGATGAGACACAAAAAGCTACAACTTTACGAGTGTTCCCGCCATGTAATTGAATAACAAGATGGCGGTATAAGGCTCTGTACAGAACAAACAAATACTTAGTAAGTTTAATTACAGTATTTCTATAAAAACACGTAGAGATTATTAGTATACAGGGTTATTGGTAAAACACCAACAACCTCTTAAGGGGTCATTGTACTCATCATTATGAACAACTTTTACTATGGGACCAAACCAGAAATCGCGAAAAAAAAATTAGCTGTTCAGTACAGTTTGACGAATTATGCGAACATAAATGTACCTACTGAACAGCAGATTTTTTTTCGCGTTTTCAGGTTTGATCCCATAGTAAAAGTTGTTAATAATGATGAATACAATGACCCCTTAAGAGGTTGTTGGTGTTTTACCAATAACCCTGTATAATATGTCTAGATAGTGTCGCGCTGCAAAAGGCCTAAAAAAAATAGGCAAACTTTGATAAGCTGGTGTGCGTGACAGCTGACGTCTTACACTCGCGCTGGTCATTGTGATTTTCTAGTGTGCGTGCAAATTGCGGCTAACAGTTGAACGCTATTTTTTTCGACGAGTTCACAGCTTTGACTGTCTATGCGTATATATAGAGATTTCATTCATGATATTCATGCATACTCTAAGGTACCTTAGAGTATCCATAAATGAAATCTATATAGTTATCTAATTGAACAAAATGTGGAAAGGAATAGTAGGTACCTACGAGTATGCCTGGATGGAATAGCAAGGACTTCTGGTGCGCAGTTATATACGAGTATAAAACAGGAAGAAGTGATTTAGCTAGTTAGTAACTTTGTTGAGACCAGCTTTTAAATTAAATGAAGCTCTTGCATTAATAACTAGTTCTTCAAGTAGGTAATCACACACCTTGTTACCTAGCTTGGATGCAACCAGTGACACCTGGGACAAAATTACAGCGTAGGTAACATTCGCGAGAGAGTAAACAGTAATAATTATATATATTTTTCTTAATTTATTTTAATTTTATTTAATTTATTTTAATTAAGTTCTAATGATAATTATATGTATTGTAATTTGTTTTATGTTAGTGCATCCATTTCTATTTTTCTATTTTGTTTGCTGAGTCTATGGAATGGACGTCTTTTCTTTTTCATCGTAGGTGTTTCTATTTGTAGTGCTTCATAATCATAGCTTTTTAGCGCCATGGTCCGGATAGACTACTCAAATATTATTGTAGTCACTGAAGTCTAAATTGAAGCATTTCGATTATTTAATTTTTGAATGAGTCCACCACCAATCGTATTGATCAGGACTGCGAATATGGACAGGCTTCATTGATTACTATGATTTCGGATAATATGACAAGATACCTTCCTCTTTTTTCTCAACTCTCTTCTGAACAAAATCTATCGTTATGTTTAGACCTTAAGGCGTGGAAGTGTTGTCGTGTCCTGGACGTATATATCAGTGGCGAGACCCAGCATGCGGCCCGCCAGTGGTATAATGTGGCTACTTTAACATATCAGCGAGGAAATATACCTAGATTTGTCAGGCGATCGCCCTAAAATGGCTGGTAATGTTTCCATTTTACAAATATGGGACTCGTCTTCCGCATTTGAAAGCGTATTAAATGTAAGCCTTTGCAAAATCTGTCAATTTGGGTTATTGAACGTTGTTATATGTATTGGTCAATCAACCACTACAGATAACATGAGATTTGGGAGATCTACTGATGATCAAAAGCGGGGTTCAACTGGCAAAAACACAGGCAAATTATTTTATTAATGTACAGTATTAATTACAATAATTGTCATTTCCAAATTGAAAACAAGCGTTTCCCACATTTACCTCCACACACGTTTGGCAAAGCTTTTAACAAAAGCTGTCGTGAAGCGAACACGCCCGGGTCTGGGGGTCATAAGCTCTCAAAGTGACGTCACGAACAGGACCAGTAGGGTCTGTCGTCTGTAGCTTTTGATCCGTACAAAGGGCAAATGGGGTATACTATAATGTCTGAATGTAACGAGTTGGTAATTAAATTAAGTAGATACTCTTTTTATATTTAGGTACGATACTTTATTATGATATTGCTGTAATGGAAAATTTCAACAAGGGCCAGGATCATGGACCAGTTTATTTGCATTATATTTTTGATCAGGAAAAAATTATTTTAAATTATGAATAAGTAAGACCTCTAGAAAATTATCATTTGGGAATAAGTACTTCCGGGATTGTCCTGATAGCCGTGGAATACCTCTCCACTCATCAAGCACCTCAGGAAGTGTTGCCTCCTTGTCGCTACGTCACTATGTGCTAGCCCATTATTGACCCATTATTGAGTGTGCAAGTCACCCCCTGCCATTTTATCCGTGTATAATATATAACATTGGTCAGGTAGGGGACATAGTTCTTCCATAGTTCGTTACCCAATCCACTTTAGCCACCCAAACCCATAGCCGAATATGTTTTGTTTCCACGTTCTGTAATAGTCCTGCACCAATCGGGGGTTGTCCTTGGGTGCACTTGCACAGTGCATGTAGGTATAATCGTAGGTTGGTGCCTCCTCACCATTTAAAATTGTCTTAGAGGCCTCTGCGAGTTGGCTTTGGTACCTCGTACGCCTTCCAAAAGGACCTCAGGCTCCCAAGATTAAAAGATAAACAGTAAAACTACCACATTTTTATCGTTGCAACAGAATCTATCGCTTCAGCAAACAAGTCTACATATCTGTAATGTTGGCAGCACAGCGTGGTTTCGCGCGCAGCGTGGCGCGAAAATTATAACCTCGCGCGATCCGGCTCGCACAAATCAATTTGTGCCGTTATGGCGATGTTAACGCAGCCGCGACACGGATGCGCGGCTCCTTGCACTCATGTTTTTGCCTTTTTGTATTATATTTATATATGGTAATGACATTAGATGATTTTCATGATGATGATGATGATGATATTGAAATTTTTGATGTGTAACATCTTTCCTTTCGCTTTCTTGCAATCTGTGGGAGTGATTTTGTAAAAAAAAGGGACGGAAGTGAGTAACAGGAGGCTGGGGAACGAGCGCGCGCGGTGCTAGAGTTGGCGTCAGATGGTACCAACCTAAACAGGCCAGATGGCGTGGTTGGTTAAGATACCACCTGCCATGCCGCTGGTCGTGGGTTCGATTCCCATCCAGGACAAACATTTGTGTGCATGAACATGTCTGTTTGTTCTGAGTCTGGGTGTAATTATCTATATAAGTATGTATTTACGAAAAAAAAGTAGTGTATGTAGTTTATCAGTTATCTGGTTTCCATAGTACAAGCTCTGCTTAGTTTGGGATCAGATGACCGTGTGTGAACAATGTCCTAAGATATTATATTATATTATATTAAACAGGTGTCAGAGGTGTCATCCTGCGACTACTGTAAGGCTCGCTCGTTTATTTTTACTAATGTTTGGGTGTTTTCAATGATTCATGACTGGACTGTTGGATCCAATATATATGTCATTTAATATTATGACAGAATTAAGTAAAGGTGTCATCCTGCGACTACTGTAAGGCTCGCTCGTTTTTTTTTAAATAATGTTTTGGTGTTTTCAATAATTCATGATTATCCAATATATTTGACTGAAATATGTCATTTAATATTATGACAGAATTAAGTAAACAATTGTACCTACCTACCTACGCACACGGGTTCCTAAAACCAATGTCCCTTTAGTTAGGTACAGCCTCGTCAAATGGCATCAAACAAGAGGAACCTTCCCTCCAAATTTACACAACCCGTGATGTTTGAAAATAGGTATCAATTAGAATATCTCGATTAGTATGACTAGCTATTAAACAATTGCAAAATCATTAACGTTGTTTACATCCCCAAAAACATAACATCTGGCTAAGAATCCACTCATCATCATAATAGTACCATACTGTTTGCTTTCTCGAAGTACCAGGGTGCCATACAAGACAGGAGGCCGTCCGAACAATGCTGTGTACGCAGCGCGCAAAGGCACGACTAATGACTGCTGAATAATTTAACGGGGAAGCGGCGCGACTTGCGCTGCCGTCTTCTGTCGTCCGTGAAGGAAGCTTAAGATTTCGTAATATTTGAAACTTTTGCGGCTATGGTTAGGTATAAAAGTAGAAGAAGACCAAAGAAAAATGGATGGAAAGGGTGTAACTATTGAGACGACGACGCAACAGCCAAAGACACAAGCACGAAAGACATGCTGAACCGACGCCAAATAAATTGGGGTTTGGGCAGGTGATGAGGAAAATAATGATAGAGATATGAAATAAACTTCTTTGCTTTGCTTTGGGAAAATATTAACTTTGTAGCATAAATTGATATTTCAGGTATATATGCAATAAAATAATAATAATAATTAAAAATGGTAATTTTAAATATGATATTTTAATTTTAGAAATTACATTCTCATATTTTTCCGAAATAAGTTACATTTTAACTGCAAGCAAATGGTGGATGGAAATACAAATTCTGTACTTCCTCCTCTTTCATTTTATTTCGAGCACTCTTGCCAAAATTCCTGACGCGGATGACTTTTTGCAGACCCACAAAAAAAGGTAAAATACTCAAATGTGAAAAGCCAGTGTTATGATGGAGCGGTGTGTAGTACATTCGTCACGCTTTGCTTCACAAAAGTTAACAATGAACCTCTTAACCTACCACAATGGACAACATTGCAAAAAGAACCTTCTTTTCGTCAAAAAATGCAAAAATAAACATGCTCCATTCTTGATTTTGACAAAATACACACCCACGCACAGACGATCAATAGTTTTTTTTTAGCGATGATTTATGCCCATTCAGACTCAATCGAATCGAATCGATAGATCGAGCATGAAATTAATTATTTGTGCGAAGGGTTTAAGAAGCTACCTGTGTGTTAATGTTTTTTATGTTATTATCGTTTTGAAGTGAAATCGTACATTTGTTAAAGGTTTTTGTGATTGGATAAGTGGAAGAAAAACTTGGATGCTGCATTTATATTGGTCTTATGTCTCGTCGATGTCTGCTCATAAAAATGTCACCAGCTGGAAATATTATTATTCAAAAAATGAAGAAACATTCTTAGTTAGTATGGATTAGTTTCAATAATGTGTACGGGACGAGGGTTGCAGAACCTTTTTTCTTAATAAACTTCCAGAAGACTTGCAAACGTTATACAAAACGAGTCCGAAAAGTCACCTAAAGTATGTATGTTTTAATGTACTATGAATTATTATCATCACTACAAAGTATTGTAGCATTGTAAAAAAAGAATAAATAAATTAACGGCTCGCCAGCACACAGATAAGCTCTGAGAGGTTTGTTTTTATTAGGCTTAGTGTTTTAGAAATAGTGTCCGTGTAGTCTAGAATGTTTTAATCAAAAGCTCGATTATAGTGAATTTAATTACTTAGGGGTATTTTTAAAACCATTTTCATTTTGACCAATTAAAATAATTGATGAAACTGAACCACCCACCAATGATCACATGAAAAGCTATTTTACGAGGCCAGCCAAGCCTATCGAATTAAAACATGCGGATCACAGTTTTTGCCATAAATCACCTGACAATTTTCCCAAGATATCCGATGCATTTGATCACAAAAACGAGCATGTAATTGCAATCCTCGTGGTAAAGTCTGCAGGTTGGCAATCTAATGTGTTTTGTAGAAAATATCGTAGGTGCGTAGCGAATTATAAGAGGTGTGGCGAAACGGGTGGCTAATTCCAATTTCGAAATAGGAGTTTGTTTTTTTTTTGGCCTAGGTATGTATTCGTTTTTATGCAGTTTAACCTACCTACTTACAATATATTTTCAATTCATCTGTTGCAGAATTTAGTGTGAGTAGACTAACGAAAACTTTTGGTTAAACAGTGAAACCAGCGGAGTAATTACGTAACACATAAAATGGCAATCGATCGCCATGACTCATTTTGCCATCCATTGCTTCATAAGATTGATAAATTCGTCTGCTCAACGACGTAGATAACGCAATGGACGTCCATTGCTAGACTGTCAAAATGAAAGGCATTGCTATGACTTGCCTTTTTAACCGATTTCAAAAAGGAGGAGGTTCTCAATTCGTCTGTATGTTTTTTTTTTGTGTGTTTGTTACGCGATTACTCAAAGACGGATGGACCGATTTGGAAAATTCTTTTTTTGTTTGAAAGGGTAGGTATACTTCCGAGGTGGTCCCATATAAATTTTATTAACTTTGCTTGGGGAGTTTTTAGTTAGCTTCAATAATGCGTATATTTCCCACTTATTTTATGTGGATGATGTGATGATGTTTTAATAACTTCCTATCACTATTATTTACATGGCTACATCTACAATTATTGTGGTCAATTATGTATTCGAATTTGTGTGGGGTAGGTTCCACAACTAAAAAGTGAAAACTAAAAACATTTTAGCAAAAAATAAAACCGACTTCCAAATAAAACACTACAAATTGAAAAATAACTTTAATTTCGGAAGTCGGTGGCAAAAAACGAAAATACAAAACCAAAGACACCGACTACCGAAATTAAAGTTATTTTTCACTTTGTAGTGTTTTGTTTTGGAAGTCGGTTTTATTTTTTGCTAAAAAGTTTTTTTTATGTATTACGCAATTACCTCGCTGCTTTTTCCATTTCATACACCAACAATCTATTAAGCAATTTGTGACTCCCCAATTTCTCTATACAGTGGCTGTAAAGTTACAAACTTCCTGTAGATTCAAATTCACCCTATTCCTGATTTCCCCTCTTAAAAAATATAGCATCGTGAAAAAGACAATACCATCATATAGGTACCTCCCAATATCTACATCGGGTGTACCTCAGTTCAAAGTGTATATACAGAAGGGAGGCCGAATCAAAACGGACTTGTTATTGCAAATTATATTTTTTTCTCAAGGGGAGGATGTTTGTACGAATTCTTAATAGAAACGAAACACTGGTCTGAAAGAAATCTGTAGGTATAACTTTAGGGGATGCAAAGGAAATTGCACCTTGTAGAGGCGGAAATAAGAGTGACGTGCCTTGTCATTGTAATGTTATTTGAAATCTTAAGGTCTGGCAGCGACAGGTTTATTAATTTTCCTTTTTCTTTCTTTTTGTTTTTCTTCGGTTTTCTTTAGCGGAGTTTCCTTATTTTTTAATGTACCTAACTGTCTTTCCTGATTTCCATACTGATTAGATGTCAGCGTTTCCGAGTAGGTACCTACTGTTTTAGACCATTTTATAGAAAACTGAGATAGGATAAACCCTTTGGGGTTTATTTCACGAATACTTATCTACTTAGGTACTACATAAAAGCTACCTACCTTTTTGTTTCTATTTCGGCTACTTACTGTTATATATCATAGATCAATAAAATTGATATCCTAACTAATATTATAAATGCAAAAGTAAGTTTGTTTGTTTGTTTGTTACCTTTTCACGTCTAAACCACTGAACCGATCATCGTGAAATTTTGCATATACGTTATCACGTGTACAGAAACGGACATAGGGTACCTTTCATCCCTAAAAACAGTACTGTTCCCGAGGAAAACAACAATTTAACGTTCTGATGACACTAGATGGCGCCACGTGTCTTTCCAATCAAGATTGAATTATATTATTATAGAAACTTTAGTAGTGTAGTAAAACGGCTGAACGGATTTGTATGAAATTTGGCACTTGGGTAGACCATGAACTGGAAAAGGACATAAGCTACTATTCATCCTGGATCGCAGACGAAGTCGCGGGCAACTGCTACTACCTAATACATAATTGGTTGACTTTTTCCTACTTTCCTTATGTGGTGTTACATGAGGAAAGTAGGAAAAAGTCAACCAATGATAAATGATTTTTATTTCTGTAAGTAGGTTTGTAGGTACAAACACTTATACAAGTCAATATTTTTTTTTTTTTTTTTTTAACTAAATGAGGTCGGCGTTTCCTATCTGACTACTCTGAGAAGAAAGGCTGAAACAAACTCAGAGGTCACAGTCTCTTATAAAGTCCAGACATAATCTTGGTCACTTCATGTGAAGACCATGTAGATTGGTGTCTGAAATGGTCTTTTGAGGAAAGAACCACACAGATATAGAGGACCTGTCCAGTCAGTGCACGCATTTGTCAGTAATCGCGCAGCTCAACTCAGAACTTAAGGAGCTCAACGATTCGACGAACAATACCAATCAACTCTGCCTATGCACATAGGCCTCTCCCAGGCTGCGCCACAGCACCTTGACCTCCACCTTCTGCATCCAGTCAGTCCCAGCAACTATCTAAAGGTCGTCGGTCCATCTAGCTGGCGGGCGTCCCACACTACGTTTGCCGATACGCGGTCTCCACTCCAGTAGTGCTATTCTGTAAAAACTCACCGTGAAAACTTAGGTGAAAAGTGATATAAGTGAGTGGTCAATAGTGTAAATCCCTGGCATCTAGTGGAATGGCCGCTCACTTAAAGCTCTCTTCACCTAAATTCTAATAGAACTCCAGGACTCGTCTGCTCCACCGGCCTTCGGTCCTTCGACAAACATGGCCAGACCACAGCCACTTCAGCTTGCTTACTCTAAAAACTATGTAAGTATCTCCAGTTCTTTTTCCAATAACTTCACATGTCTGATTTTGTAATAAAAGGCTAAGTAATAAAAGCCGCACGAGTCGATTCATCAGGTTAAACTACCCTTGCTGGGGTTAGGCCTCTTTACATACCGAGACTCTTCCGTGCCTCGGAAAGCACGTTAAGCCGTCGGTCTCAGCTGTCATTCGTGGATCTTTGACTATCGTTACGGGTCGTCGGAAGTCCGAAAGTCTGACAACCAGTCTTACCAATCGTATTACCCAGTAACTGGGTTGTGGATAGGCAGTCGCTCCATGTAAAATACTGGTATTCAGCTGCATCCGATTAGACTGGAAGCCGACCCCAACATAGTTGGGAAAAGGCTAGGCAGATTGATCCTTCAAGGAAACACCGAGCATAGCCCGCCCCGCAGAGTGTTGAGCGACCTTGAATATGTGGACCAGCCCGACTGTCATACGGTGCCGAAATATTACGGGATAGGCTAAGACTTGACGAAGTTTTCCAAACGCTGCCCAACCGAACTGGATCCTTCTGTCGGGTTTTTTCTCCAAGTTCTGTCTACAAACAAAAAGGTACCTACTAGGTTCAAAAATCAATCAATTTTTTTTTTTTTTTTAAAGTACTAGTTTATGTCTATCGTTTCCTGGCACATGACTGGTCGAAGTGGAGACGCTTGGGGGAGGGAGGTTTATGTCCAAAAGTGGACGTCTTTCATCTGAAATGAGGATGATGATCCGGCTAGAGCTACCTACCTGGGTATACAGGGTAAAATTATATTATTAGTTATTTTTCTTTTTATCGCTTTCATGACATTTTAATTGTGAATTTGATTTTGTATTTTATTATTTTGGTTGTGCTTTTGATTTTGATTTTGTTTATTTTTGTAATTAATTTTGATTTAGTTATTAATTTTTTAATTAATTTATGATTTTAATTATGTTTTAAACTTTGATTTAAATTTTTGTTTAGACTATAACTTGCAACATTTGTTATTTTATAACCTATAAGAAATTGTTATACTAACCTTTTATTTAGCAATCTTTATTTTGATATGTAACAGTATAAACAATTGTTGGTTGGCCAAAAATAAAATAAATAAATAAATAAAATTATATTAGCTAGCGAGACTCCGCAGAAGTGAAGGGTGATAATTGATATCTAAACATGATAAAACAAAAAAGAAATTAATTTGATAATGTTTTTTTGGGGTCAACAACCGCTGTTAGTGTAGGTACCTACTTAGTCATTTAAAATATCTGTTTAAAAATCAGTTTTTTTTTTGTGTAAACTTCACAGACGTGATGGGAACAGATTTTATAAACTCACACTTCAAGTAACCAAGCCAAAAAAAAATCTTTTTTATTTTTATTTTGTCGTGTTTAGATATCGATAATTCGATACCCATCACGTCTGCGGAGATTCGCTAGTTTATTTAATTTGACCCTGTAATGATCAATACGAATAGCCAAAGGCCAATAAGTCACATAGCAGAGGCACACTAGCACACTAGGCTTCCTTACAATGTGAAAAATAATTTTAGTTTCGGAAGTCGTTGGTTTTGGCTTTGTTTGTTTTTTGTTGCCAAATCTCGTGAAACAAGAATCACTTAAATCGGCCAAGTTATCACTGAAATCGTCAACAAGTAAAATAAAACTCGTTGAAACCTTCTCCTTTTGTGAAATCGGTTAAAAAGAACTCAAAAATCTTGCCAACGCTATATTCCTTCTGACACTAAGGTCTGTACACACAGTTCAAAGTTATTTTACTTCTGACAGCTCTGACAGCAGCAACCCAATAGCAACTTTATTGTAATTGAAATAAAGATCACTGTGATTTTGACAGACTTGTCAATGGTAGAAATTTTGTACAAATTCCATTAAAAAAATTGTTTTTTAACTACTATGTTAGTAAGTTTGTTTTTGGGATAAATTCATCCCAACTACGGAACCCTTCATTGTGCGTGGTCTGACACGCACTTGGCCGGTTTTTTATTCGTTTTACATCATCTCTAGCGTGGAACTTATTTCTCTAGCCTCTTTATGTAGTCTTGATAGGTAGATACTTACAAGAAAACTGAAGTGTTGCAAATATGAAAACTTATGTTACAGTAAAGCTAGTTTTTGAATAAGGAATAATTTATTACATAATAAATTATACCTAACAGGTATTATACCTAACAGGAAGTTGATAATTAATACAGAGTGAGAATTGACAAATATCGGGTTGGCTAATAAGTAATGAGCGTTTTAGTTTATAATTTCTAGAATTTTCGGAAAGGTTCCAGAACGTTCTGTAGCAGAGGGTATATAAAATGCGAGTCGCGCTCATGCGCGTTATTGATAGTTTGGCTGTTAGTGCGTTAAAGTTCACAAAGAAATGAGTGATATTAAAACCCACGTATGACATTGTTTATTATATGAGTTTCAATCTGGGCATTCTGCTGCAGAAGCTACACTTAATATATATCAAAGGATAGCTCACGATGCAGTCTCCGAAGCAACAGCAAAGCGCTGGTTCCAACGGTTCCGCAATAACGATTTTTCCTTAACCGATCAACCAAGGTCTGGGCGCCCCGTGGAAATAGATATCGATAAATTAAAACTATTAATGGAAGAAGATCCTCGAAGAGATACACGCGATTTGGCTGTTCAGCTCGAGTGCTCTCATGGCACCATAGAAAATCATTTACATGGTTTGGGAAAGACTTACAAATATAGTGTTTGGGTACCCCATCAATTAAGTAAAGATCAGCTGACCTACCGAGCTGAGATTTGTGTACAACTTTTATCTTTCCGCCGCACATTTAATTGGTTAGATCATCTTGTCACTGGAGATGAAAAGTGGGTTCTCTATGTTAATCACACACGCAAGCGCCAGTGGCTGGGATGTAAAGAACAGGGAAAACCAACGTCAAAAGGTAATCTTCATCCTCGCAAGGTAATGCTTTCTGTCTGGTGGGATATACATGGAGTAGGGGGAAGTCCCCTAGTGGCGGACACCTAAGGTTTTCAGACAATAAAAAAAAACTACTTCGAGAAATGTAACTTCGTTTATTATATTACGTAGTCAACAAAGTATAAAATAATAAAAAAATAACAAAAATGCAACCCCTGCATAAACATAAGTAAAAATTTAAAACAAACTTAGATTAAAAAAAACTGCAATTACTGCAAGTGGCACCTAGTGCCGGACAGACTTAACGTAGTACTCGTAATCTTCAAAACATCATGCATCGAAGCATCTGAACATTCAGGGATGTCTGCACATTCTTCATGAGCCCACCCACGACAGCTCGAGCACTGTATCCAGTCTTCGTCATGATTTTCTAATCACACCACGCAAGTAGTTCCTGTGTTAGTATTTTTAGTTAGTGGTTTTTTTTCTTTTGCCATACCTCCACTTTTTCCTTTGGTGTTAATTCCTTTGGTTTGTTTCCTTTTCTTTTCTATTGCTGCAGCTGTTCTAAACGTATTCCCCATTCCTTTCTTTTAGTCCTTAACGTTCTTTTCATTTTCTTTTTCTTCAAAATTAATTTTGTAATGTGATGAAGTTAAAATTTCACTTTTTCATTTTTTCTCTTCCGAGCAAGTGCTCGTTTTTTGGCAGCTTCTGGTAATGGCGACAAGTTATGGAGAATCTTGATTAAAGCTAGTCGATGGCTCAGGACTGCTTATTGTTGGTTCGCAGGTAGATTCTTTGGGAGGATCTGTGGGTTCTTCTGAAACTAAATTGTTAGACAATTCTGGATCGCACACTGTAGCAGGTGGGCTACCAGCCAAGACAGAACATACAGAAACTTCTCCGCTGCAACCTGGTGCCATTGAAGAAGTTCCTGGCTCTTTTAGCGGCCTCTCCTCTTAGGCACCCTCTCACACCCATACTTCCGAGAAAACGCAATCTGTCTTCTGTCCGGCGCTACGGGACGACTTTGTGTCCGGTGTTACGGGACAGAGTATCCTCAATTTATATTATTTTCTATCAAATTTGACATGGAAATCAACAAAATCTTGTACAAACTTCGAAAATTTATGGAATATCACGTATAATCACAATTAACATCGACACTTAAACACAAAAACATAGCAGTAATACTTAGGTACTTCGATCTTCGCGACGCAATATGTTCCCGCCGAAAGCCGAAATCGACCGCTCCCATCTAGGCCTCACGCTTCATTGGCAAACTGCGTCCCGTAACCGTGTATCGCACCGCTCCCCCGCACCCCTACCGATCATTTTTGAATCGAATGCGCTGCAATTTTTCGAGATAGTTCGAGTGTCCGGCGCTAGGTGCCGTCCGGCGTTACGGGACTTCGCCCTACCTAATAAGCGGGGAATTCCTTCCTACTAATACTACGATTACAGCAACAGTATATTGTGATCAACTCGAAAAACTGAAGCTTGACATCCATCGCAAACGTCCACAACACGACAAAATATTTTTCCTGCACGACAATGCCAGGCCGCATATTGCTAAGAGTACCAGGCTAAAACTATTGGAGCTTAATTGGGAAATAATACCCCACCCTCCATATTCTGACTTAGCACCAACTGATTTCAGCTTGTTCCGATCACTTAGTAATAATTTACGGGAAAAAAGCTTTGACGATGAACCACACTTGAAACAATACATAGATGACTTCTTCAATTCAAAACCAACGAAGTTCTATGCGGACGCCATTTACTCTTTGCCAGATCGATGGCGAATGATAGTAGAAAACGACGGTGAATATATTATTAATGATTAACAATTATACATTTAATAAATAAATAGAAATAAAATAGTTGTATGTCGCTCATTACTTATTAGCCAACCCAATAGTAGGTACCGGCAAGACTTGGGCAAGACTAATGCTTTATAATAAAAATATATCCTTAACTCACTAGTATAAAACAAAACAGAAAAAATCTGAACATAAAATATGTGGAAGCAGTTTAGAAAATTAATCATTGTGTTACTGATAAAAAGCATCCAAACCCAAACGCAAATCACAAAAACAGAACTCATAAAATCAATGACAGAGTTGGTAAGTAGGTGCATACTGCCTAGCCTTTGGAAATAGCACTCGCCGGCCGCTGCCGCGACACCGCTCGCTTCGCTCGCCCGGCTCGCGCATGGTTGTTCACAGTTCTATCCTAAGGTAACCCATTTGGTCGGGGTGCCCCGGCTTAGTTATACACCGATTTGGCCTGAAATGGAGTTAAACCGGTAACAATATCCCCAAATCGATTTACGACTTCAAGACATGAATCTCGAAAAAAAATCTCGACGTTCAATGTCAAGAATGAAAGCATTAAAGCTTTCTTAGACCTATAAAAAGAAAAATTAATCCATAAACCTGCAGGATTTTTAATTGCAACCGAAACATCGCGCTCCCTGCAAAGAGATGTACCTAGTACTTACCTAACTGTGAACGTGTAGGGTGTAGTTCGCAAATTTCAACAAAGCTCCCTCTGACAGCAATTCCGTTTTAGAGCCTTAATCCCGACTCTAGTACGAATAAAAGGCATATTTCGTTCGCCGACGCTCGCAAAATTGTCATCGCAAATAGCTTTTGCCTTGGGCGTTACACTTACCCAACTCCAGAACTATGTAATTCCCCAAAACATGCAAAGAGTTTTGAACTTTCAACTTGACGTATAAAGTCGAAAACATTTTCTCTCAAACTCTCTTGAGTATTGTAACAATGAAAATGCCAGCATTGCACACGTAAATACAATTCGTGGTGTCGTTTCGATCGTCTCGATTTAGCGGCTTAAGAAATAAGGTTCACAATCGTTTGAATGGGAAATCTGAACTTGAAAATCGTCGCCTGCCTGACGCTCGATATCAAATAAACATTATTGTGGATACAAAACGCCTCAAGCGACTCGTTTTGTTTGAACGATTGTGAGCTTTATTGTTCTTTGTTTAAAGTTGGTAATTGAGAAATAATTTCATATTGCTAGGATTTTCGCCGGGGGAAGTAACAAGGATGGCCGGATGCGGGTATCGATAGGAGCGAAAGGGAGAGGAATATAGCTCGGAGCACTGTGATTGGTCAGGAAGGCCGCAGGCTGTGAACAGTAGCCCGCCCTATGTCTACTGTAAGCGATGACGCAGCTGCCACAAAAAGACGTAACTACAGCTGAAGTGGTAACTATTATTTTTTGTTTATACTTTTTAAAACGTTTGTCAGATTTTAACGTCACTGTGGATATTATTATTTTAAAACATATCCATTTATTATCGTGCCAAGTAAAATTTTTGCAATTTTGCTTTGTGTTTTTGGTTGTTCAACGAGGTCTTTTACTTACTAAAAAAAAAGGCCACGGAACACCTGTTGCCTGTGCCTGGCAGCTATTCCGTGTCAATAAACAGTTACATACTCGCACATGGAACGTGTATTCATATTGGCTTTTGTGAACAATTCAAGATTATGCTGAGAATACGTGCAGTTATGTATTATGGGAATTAAATGCATAAAGTAAATTCAATAATAATCTTTTTAAACGGCAACAATACCTCTTTTTTTCTTGGTTTTTGTGTTGTTTGCAAATCGTACGAAAACAACTAAGATGTGCAGTAACCCATTTGTTCGCGAAAGCCGTCGCCGCCGGCGTCACCGAGGGCGCTCATAGCTCGGGGCGGGGCGCGCACACATACACAATCACACCCTCCAAACATCGTACATACAAGGAAAATTCTATCTAGGTGTGCAACTTCCACTCACACACGTCCATTCACTAAAAATCTTCACAAATCCCCCATGTGTAAGTAAGTCCCCGGCGAAAATATCAATGTGTGTATAAATTCGTACAGTTACAATAGAAACTTTTTGGACGAAAATTCACGAATCTTTTTATATTATTCACGCACACTTTGAAGTGAGAGTTTTTTCCAAGATCCCTATTTCCCGGTATATGAAGATACTTATACATTTTTCTCATACAAGCAATTTGGTTATGTAACAAGGTTATATACAGTTAAATAATTAAGCGATTGTGGTGTTCCTTTTAATAGATTATTTAAAAATTCCATTTTCTGTCTGAATTTATATAATTTGTAAGAGAAGTGGATTGTAAGTGGAATTCGTGAAAATGTACACATGAAGGCTAAACAATAAAAAGTGTGACTGAACCTTTATGTAGGTACCTAAGTTTATTTACATAATTAAGTAGGTGTTCAATTTTGGATGAAAACACGCCTTTACAACGCCGCGTCTTTAGTAATTCGACGTTTCATTCAAATTTTAGACCCCATGCTCACATCTCTCTCAAAAAGCTGTAACTTTATTTCTATTAAATGCGAAGGCCAATACTTTCTGTTACCTCTTACTGAAAATCCTAAGTAGTTATAGCTACGTAGGTAAGTAGGTACTTACCTATATAAAAAAATAACATTCGATGGGTTCCAAACTTCCAAATGATTTTGAGGCAAAATAAAAATTCGTGAAGATGGAGGCTCATTATTTCTATAATTTCACCTGGAACAAATTACCCTTTTTTCGGTCTCTGGATTCTTTACCATCTATATGCTGGTTATGATTATTGTAGGTACAGACTCGTTCAAAACATTATATTGACAAACTAAATACACATTAAAATTTTGTGGACTAAAATTCCCATTTTTGTTTACCCATGGCTTGCTGTAAAACTGAAATTGCCACTTACATTACCGAAGTATAACCGAATTATGTCAGAATTCCAAATAACAGCAATATTATCGATACAATTTGGTGTATGTAGTTATATTGCATTTGTTTCAGCGGCGCCGCTCCGTTAGTTTCAGCCGGGCCGCCCTGAAACACGGCCATTGCGCGTCGGGCGACGCCATCTTTTATGTTATAAATAAATTCTTTATTTAAAATGGTTTTTGTTTCGTTTTTTGCAGTTGCGCCGTTTTTCATTATGAGACATTGACTTTGTGATAAATTGAAGTTTTTAATATGAAATGAAAAGTAGTGAATGATTTTGGTTTGTGATAAATTGTAGGTTCTTATTATTTTGTGATATTTTTTATTTATGATGAGAAGAACAAAATAAGCTGTGTTGTGAATTTGAGTGAACGCAATAAGGTGAGTGATTTTTGCTTAAGTAGGTACCTACCTACCTATCTACCTTAGTGTTTACATGATCAGCTGTTTTACATATCGGCTAAGTTGTAACTTGTAAGTGCATAAATACACCTTGAACCAAGACATGGCGCTGAAACCTACAGTTAAAGCTCTAAAATCGCCAACACTTTAGTCAGCTAGTTATACGCGTGTTTCATCCTTGTTCCTTCTCCGTAAGGGAAGAGTTTGCCCTGCATTAAAAAAACGGTAGGTAGGTATACTACAGGGATACGTGGCTAAATAATAAAAGCCGCACGGGTCGATTGAAGGTTAAGCTACGCTTGCCGAGGTCGGTCTGTGGATGGGTAACCATCCATTATACATATATAAAGACCCTCCGTGCCTCGGAAAGTACGTTAAATGTTTGGCCCGGCTGTCATTTGTATAGATCTTTGACAGTCGTTACGGGGTAGTCAGAAGACCCGAGTCTGACAACCAGTCTTACCAAGGGGTCTTACCAGTAACTGGGTTGTGGACGTCAGATAGGCAGTCGCTCCATGTAAAATACTGGTATTCAGCTGTATCCAGTTAGACTGGAAGCCGACCCCAACATAGTTGAGGAAAGGCTAGGCGGGTAAGGTAGGTACCTATATACTTTTATTTTTCTTTTGGCTTCGCATCATTTGTGCATTTAGCCAATGTCACGTAGGTATGTTACCATTTATGTAATTATAGACTCATAACCACCAAAAAAAAAACTTAGGTACATAACAAACGGAACAACACGCAAATTTACGTAAAATAATAAGTAAAGCCAAAAGGTAATCATCGCGGGGCATAATCTTGTTACACAAATGTTTGGCAAAATAAAAGAAGCGTAATTATTTAAGAAATTCAACGCACAAAGGGTCGCCTCCTCCCCTCTCCTGCTGAAAGGGAGTGGCGGCCATTGTAATTATTTTTCTTAAAAACTTTCCCGGTATGAATTTGTTCTTTGAAGAAAAAAAAAATATGTAAGCTGACAGAGGATGTGGTTTTTTGTAATTTGATGTTCTGTTGTTTTTTTACTTGGTAGGTAATACAATAAAAATAAAATAAAATTCATTTAATTTAGGCAAGACACATATTACGTACCTACATAAAATAAAATAAAATTTCACAATTGGCAGTAGGTATTGTAAGATTTTATATTATTGTATGTCAGAATAGATTAGAATTTAGCTAAGGTCAATAGGTACAATTAAAATAAATGCATGATTAGATACAAATTAAAAAGGTCACAGAATTAAAATTAAACCAAAATGTCAATGCAATTAAAATAAACGAAGATAAAACATACAAATTGACACAGAATTCTAAATTCAAATTAAAAATCCTACTAATCTTACCTACCTACCCCTTATGTATCTACGATTGTCTTTGAATATAATGGTGAAGACTGGCCGAAAACAAACAAAACACAAAAACGTGACAAACGCTTCGCTTGTATTTCACTCTTCCTCATATATTTTCCATAGATGTCGGCGACAGACGCCGACGTAAAGCGTCGCTTGCAGTTGTGGCGTGTCGCGTTTGCTATTTTGTCATTCCTCAACTATTTGCAGTCCACCGACGAAATAGCGGACGCGATACGTTACAACTGTAAGGGCCGAAACACATAATCGCGTTGCGGCGCCGCGCCGCGAGAATCGGCAGTAGCGGCACTGCCGATTGTAGCGGCGCGGCACCGCAGCGTGGCGCTAGTTCCAGCGTTATGATGTCATACTTGTTGACAATGATTTAATTTGTTTCTATCAGTAAGAGGTTTCCTTCCTTTAATATTTTTTTATGTATATATTTTGATAACCCGCGTAGTAGTTCTTCAAATGATGATATACTCATTCTAAAGTAGGCGAAACATTTATTTTCGTCTATCTTTAATGCTTTGTATTTTCGAGAAAAGTAGGTACTCGCCATCGGGATTCATAGCCTTATTAAATGGATGTATCCAGTATCTTCTTTGTCGTTTATTTAAAACAGAGTAATGTCTTTTAATAATAAATAAGCAATAAGTTTCTCACGATGTTCCATGGCAGAGACACGTCAATCCACAATCAAAAATCACGAGGAACTGGATACCCTACCATACGACAATAAAATGCTCTTTGTCGCGACGCCGCAACACCGCAACACCGCAACACAAACCGCCGATTTTAGCGGCGCGGTGCCGCAACGCGGTTATGTGTTTTGGCCCCAAGTGTCGCTTTAGGTCGGCGGCGGTCAGAGTCACGTCGACGATCGCCGTAGACGTGTGCAGTTGCCTCTGCCGTTGACGCATGTCGCTCGTATGTGACATTTAGTGTGACATGTCGCTTATTATGACCTATTTTTAAGAAATAGCGACGCGAAGTCATTATATAGTATCGGGTTATATAGAATTTTATATGAAAACGAAACTCCGCACTGCAATTACTTTATACGTATATTAAGCGGTTAGACATAATAAACGGATTCCACTGATTATACCTTTGACTATGAGGGTAATGTTTTTCGTGCGCATGTGTTTCATTTGACAAACAAGCATTATAATCTATTGAATGTTGGTATACGTTACAACATATTTCAGGTTATTTGTTTGTCCACGCTTGCGATACCAAAATTCTATAGTTATAATGCTTGTCTATCTCTTTTTAGTTATGTGTTTATGCAATCGGGTTCTTTGTTTTTCTTTTTTTTTTTTTTAATGGGTTTGCTCTTGACTGTTGTCTAGGTCACAGGCGACAGAGACAAAGTCTATAATGGAGTGAGCTTACCCAGTAGAAGCCTGTTCACTCGAACTTTGAAGAGATTCGGGTTGTTTTTCTTCATTCAAAGCTTTGCTGACTAAAGTCAGAAAATAACACGCTTCAAGAAAAGAAACAGCTTTTCATCGTAATCTAGATCTTCTTTCTTTCCAGTCGGTTAACACGCTCTTTTTAGAAAATGTCCGATCTATATATTTCCTTAATTTAAATCAGTATATCATCTTCAAGTTGCAAACGAAACATGGCCCTTATTATAAAAGTTTTGTAGATACAACATAGAAGGTCCGTATCATTTTAATGTTGGTACATACACCCCGGGGGTTGGCAGACTTGTAGGTTACCGACATGTTTGTCCGTTCCTTAAAAGTATTTGTTGCCTATGTGTAATGTTATTTACTTATTTATGTAATTAAATTAAATTGTTTTAATATTGTGAGGAGCTCGTGGCTAAGTAATAACAGCCGCACGGATCGATTCATCAGGTTAAGCTACGCTTGCCGGGGTTGGTCTGTGGATGGGTGACCATCTTTTCATACCGAGACTCCTCCGTGCCTCGGAAAGCACGTTAAGCCGTTGGTCCCGGCTGTCATTCGAGGATCTTTGACAGTCGTTACGGGTCGTCAGAAGCCCAAAAGTCTGACAACCAGTCTTACCAAGGGGTATCGTATTACCTAGTAACTGGGTTGTGGAGGTCAGATAGGCAGTCGCTCTATGTAAAATACTGGTATTCAGCTGCATCCGGTTAGACTGGAAGCCGACCCCAACATAGTTGGGAGAAGGCTAGGCAGATTGATTGTGTGGACTAAAAAAGTGCCTATCACCTTGGTATTTTAAGGCGAAAACGCCAGGGTAGCCCGCGAAATTCTAATTTTCTCATTTTTTTTTTGCAATTTACAGGTTCATCAGGTTGTATGTTGATTTAAATATGATTCGCCACCGTCACAAATTTGTATTTATAGAATTATAATCATTACAATCATCAATACAACTCTCTAAATTCTCAAAAACAATCACCAGTTATCTACATTTTCACGAGTTATGCGAACATATTTTCTTTTCGCGATTTTAGGTTTGGTCCCATAGTAAAAGTTGTTCAAAATTATGGTCTTATTAATACAATACAGTTATGTTATATCAAAAGAAACACGTGGTATATACACGTAAAAAACCACCATCCAATGGCGACCGCGGGCTTACAGTGTGTGAACCTATGGAGTTATTCGACAGTTCAGGGGTTAAATATGAACACAACTTTCTGATACATGCTATCTATCGTTTAGTAGGTACTATAACAGTCAGAAGTGGACTAGCAATCTCACAAAACTATGGCATAGCAATATTAGTTGTACTTATGACCTTCTTCTATAAGAACGTTTGACAATACTACACATTGGCAACTTTGGCAGCCCGTATAGCGCAGGCGATAATGGTCATTGCGGTGTAAGTGGACTTCTAGACGTTGACTGTACCTACATATGAACTTTGTTCGATTAACATTCTAAAGGAAGAAATTAAATTCATGGCCATCTTCTTAAGGGGTCATTGTAGTTATCATTATGAACAACATTTACTATGGGACCTAACCCGAAATCGCGAAAAAAATCAGCTGTTCCCTACATTTAGACGAGTCGTGCGAACATACCTAAATGTAGGGAACAACTGATTCTTTTTTCGCGATTTCAGGTTCTGTTCCATAGTAGAAGTTGTTCGTAATGATGAGTACAATGACCCATTAAGAGGTAGTGCGTTATATAATAAGTTACAATTTGTATAACTTCTCTCTACATAAACCAAAGTTGATTTAAATATATTAAAACTGAAAGGACTTACGTAATCATATTGAAAGTTTCAATAGTAGTATAGCTACCATTAATTTAGGTATTCAACTAGTTGTGACGTCACAGTTTTATAAATACGCGAGGGACGATGTACTTAAATAATAATACGTTAAACTTCATATCCGAATTGGGTAAAACTCGACTCAATTAAGAGCAACGGACTAAACAAGTATAGGTACCAAATATAGGATAGTCTGTTCCAAAAGTATCTGATGTAAACATAAACAAATGATTCAGAAAACGTACTTACCTATTGTTGCCAGTTTGTAGTCCCACTTACCAATTGAGTGCTGTGGTTTGATTTTTAGGGTTCCTTACCAAAGAGTACCAAATGGGCTGCTAAGCCTCCGCTGTCCGTCAGTCCGTCTATCTGTCAGCGGGCTGTATCTCATGAACCGTAATAGGTAGATTATTGAAATATTCACAGATTGTGTATTTGTATTGCCATTATAATAACAAATAATAAAAACAAAATAAAGTAAAAAAATTAAAAGGGGTACCCGAACTTTTAATTTTGAAAAAAAAATATTACCCTGGCATGTGGAGTGGCATTGTTTAGAACTCATCGAGTAGAGTACCAATATAATTTCTATTTTTTTATCTTCAGAAATGACAATATAAGGGGCTGCAAAAGTTGTCGATTTTTGTACGAGCTCTATCGCAACAACTAAACAAGTTACGAATTTTATACTTCTGTACATCATTTTCATGTACTGTTTTTATTCAACAAATAGTAAAAACATATTATTATTTATAAAGTATTAAATTTTGTTTAGAGACATATATATTAATATGGGCGATTTTCTGCAACTGCAAAAAATAACTTTCTAATTCACAGTGTCATTATGAAATACATAGTTATCCTTGCGATCGTTAAAATTTAAAATAAAAAAATCTTATTTTAGTATTTTTTACGGCGGTACGGCCGTTCGTGTGCGAGTCCAACTCGCACTTAGCCGAATTTTTTTAATACTACATACTACTACTACATGAAATTATAATTTTAAATCACCTTAATTATGATCTTTTTCATTTGACAATTAAAAATCATCGAAGAAAATAAAAGTAATAAAATTAACCTCATTTTATAAATTCAATTTTCGTTGATGATTTTTCCAATACTATTTAATAATGATATTTAAACAAAAAAATAGCAATACATGAAGTTCAAACCGTCTAAATACAGATGAATGTGTTACTAATTCCCTGTGGCTAGTGATTGCGTATTTATCCTGAACAGGGTTTATTTACACTTTCATTAAATACTTTTGGAATATACATAAACATTATACATAAACTTTGACCTATAATTTTATTTAATGTAGAACAATAAAACCTAACTTGGGTTATGGTTAGCCCAACTGATTTGGTTAGATTTTTTAACCGACTTCAAAAAAGGAGGTTATCAATTTTACACGTATGTAGGTATGTAATATTATTGGAACTGCAATATATTCACTTATGATAATCTATTAGGGCTTCCAAACAAATATACATATATGCAGATGTATGTATGTTTGTCCACGCATTTCTCCGAAACTATTAATCGGATCGTGACCATTTTATTCTTATTGACTTACATTTACTTCAACTTAGGGAACAGTGCAAGTTTCATCAAAATCAGATCAGTAGTTTTCAAGATAATGGACTAATAACTGTAAGTGTGACGGCCTGGCTTATTGATACGAGCTACGGATCAAAGGGAAAACATCTGAAAACCTTCGTCAAATTCTAGTGCATAATTTATAACAAAACTATTAACTACTTATTACAAATAAATATTCCAGTTTTGACTAAAAACAAAATATTTAAAAAAAAATAAATGGACTTCATAAAGAAATGAACTCAAAATTATGAAATAACTTTAATTTCAGAAGTCGGCGGCAAAAACTACTTAAAATACAGATCCGAAGACTTCGACTTCCGAAATTAGTTATTTCATAATTTTGAGTTAATTTATTTTTGTAGTCGATGTAATTTTTTAAATTATTTTTTTATTATATCCTATCTACTTTTTGTCTTGTGATGCTGTGCTTTTGACTAAGAACTTAATTATTGATTTTGCTGATCACAGAGCCATACCGACAGCGTCTAGAGTTGGTAGTTCTAATAAAATTAGTGGCGCCGAAATTGCGTTGTGCGCTCACCTTCCGTACACAATTACTTCAGTAAACGGTGACAGATTGGGTTTGTATGGAAAGTATTGACAATGCCGCTCTACAGGCCGTTCACAATTTTATATTGCCTATGATCTTGGATCACTGTCAAAATGACATTGACCTTTATTTTCATTATAATAAGGTTGCTGTTGGATTGCTGCCACTGAGAAGTCTGTTAAAATCAAAGTGATCTTTCGTTTCGTTACAATAAGGTTGATGTTAGATCGCTGCTGGCAGTGGTAAAATAACTCTGAACGGACTATAGCACCTGCCGCAGAGGTGTCTCCGTACTCTGTGGTGCTGATTTATTTATACTACCCTTTTTTATTTCCAGCCAGTGCCAACTAAACAAGAAGTTTTAAGAACTCTTTAGTGAACATTCAAATAGTGACAATAAAAAAGTGATGACTGTCGGGTGAATCAGGCAGTACGATGCTAATATTGCGCTGACATGGTGCTGATTGTACAGTGATGACTGGTGAACTCAGAGATAAAGCGATATTTCTGCCCATGTGTGTATTGTGTTGTGACATTTCTGGCCCTGGAGCCTAACGGATGGCAGGTGAGTGGACAGATTTACTTGATATAATTATAATAATAATCATAATATCCTGGGACATTTCACACACGGCCATCTTATCCCAAACTAAGCAGAGCTTGTACTATGGAAACCAGATAACTGATATACTATATACACTACTTTTTTTTTAAAGTTAATAGTAATAATTAGACATGATGAATCCCAAGAACAAACTTAAGATTGTAGTTAAAAACTGCAAATGAAGTTTGTACGCAGAATATTGAGAGATTTACCATGTTTTTTTAGACCATAGACTTCTTATAAGTTTTCCTGTACCTAATCTATAGGTATAGAACTATTTTCTGCATTTTTTTTTAAATTTTAGGCTCAGTATAGCCCGCGGCACGTAAGTTGGCAAGGTTTTGGCGTAGTGGGGGTAAGTTCGCGCATGCTACACTTATTGCAACAAAAAAATGGTCACTTTTATTGCTTGTCATTATTCTGTGGTTATTACCATAATTTATTTTTAAACATAACTATTTAGAAGAAAGTTAAAGAAAGGAGAAGAATTCGTGAAGTATATTAGGAGTAATAAATAAAATATACAGGGTTATTTGTAAAACACCAACAACCTCTTAAGAGGTTAACAACTTTTACTATGGGACCAAACCTGAAATCGCGAAAAAAAAATCAGCAGTTCAGTACATTTATGTTCGCATAATTCGTCAAAATATGTAACAGTACACATCATAAACCATTTTTCTGGCATGTCTACGTAAAATGGTATTTGTTTGTGGCATTATCTAAATTTAAAAATTCAAACAAAACAATAACAAGAACTTGTAACAAAAGCTCAACAAAAACAAATGTTACAATTTTAGTGCACGCAAGTGTACTCGGGAGCGAATGGAACGTGGACGCGACGCGAGAGACAAGGGTCGACTGACCAACCAATCGCGCGCTCGGAATGATGCTACCTCATTCCCCGCGTCCCGCTCGCGACCAAAGAGATCTAAAAAATGACTTCTGCGCATCTAACGACTCTTGCCAACTTACGTGCCGCGGGCTGTACCTAGTTTCGGGGATAAGGGGGGAACGGTCAATTTTCGTCCATTTTATTAAATAACTTTATAACAATATTCGAGACACTCACAGTGGTTACGTAAGTCCTTTCATTTGATATGTCACACAGTACAGATTACAAAACTTTTTTTTTTTTGAATATTCTTATTTGCCCCCCATATTGAAAATTAATTTATTTACGTTACACTTCCGTGTTTAGGTCACAGAAATTCATACGTTTACCAAATTTCAATTTAACCGGTCCATTAGCTTCGGAGCAAACAGGCAGTGACAGACGGACAGACAGACACACGAGTGATCCTCTAAGGGTTCCGTTTTTTCCTTTTAGGTACGGAATTCTAAAAAGCTATGATTGTAACTGTGTTGGTTAGAGAAACTCTCTCACACAACACACATATCTAAGATGTTGTACTCTTAGGAACCGATCTCAACTAACGCTTCCTTGGATTTGTCTTTATCAAGAACTAGCGGCCCGTCTGGTGTGTACGGGCGCAATTATACACACAAACCTTCCGGAAAAATGCGCTAAATTATCGTGAAAACCGCACCAAAATACATTGAGTAGTTTAGAAAATCTCACAGGTCACACTGACATACACCAAAAATGACTTTATTTTATAGTATGTACTAGCTTTTGCCCGCGGCTTCGCTCGTGTGGATGTCGGAAAACTATACGTGTAAACCTTCCTCTTGAATCACTCTATCTATTGATGAAAACCGCATTAAAATCCGTTCAGCAGTTTTTGACATCATCGCGAGCATACAGACATAAAGACAGTCGCGGCGGGGGACTTTGCTTTTTTTTTTTAAATATGTAGTGATGATTGAAGTGTCCTTGGGTACCTACATGAACCAAGAAACATGTGCCCACCAAACCCAGTTTAGCTTAAAAAACCTGAAATCAGCATCAGGATGCCTGGGTAAAGAAAAAGAAGTCTGTCAGTCAGATAATAAAAAAATATTAGACACGGGCTCGCTACGTCACTTCTACGTATAAAATCAACCAGGCGTGACGTCATGCCACATTTTAACTCAATGTATCGCCGTAATCTTTTGATTACGTAGAAAAAGAAAAAATACGTGTCCAATATATTTTAATAATCTACATGACGGACAAAAAAAAATTTTAGTCATCATCCTTATTGATATCAAACATAAAACGACTGAACTGTAAAAAAAAAGTCTATCTGCAAACGGGCCAACACAACACATCGGTCAAACTGCCATGAAATCACATTTACCGACTGAAAACCTTATTTCTTCAGCGGAAGTGACGGAACAAACTAAATAGTGCTGCCACCTGGAGGGCAGCGCCGCCGGAAGTGGGCTTTATTGGCGGAAATGGACCGACCGACCGGATATAGCAATTTACACAGGCGCTTCGCTGTTGACTTGCGAAGGAAATACACTTTATTTTGAGTTCGTTACTGTTGTTTACACTATGACGCTTATGTATATTTATACTTCGCTGCTGGAATGAAAATTGTTGGCGAAAAGCTGTTTGTTGAGTTCTTTTTGCTGAAAGATTAAAAAAGAACACGAACTAAAGAGAAAATAATGAAGAGTTTATAACTACCGACGATATGGTATTAGGTGTGCCTACTATATCGAGGGTTCACGGGCTGTTTGTATTAAGCGACATTCTGGCCGATGTTGAGTTATTATTATATCAATCTGCATTAAAAAGTGAAAAACGTAAAAACCGGAGATAGATACTATTGATTATTAACCGTCGATAGGCCACTTTTTCGTAAAAAAATATTGATACTTTTATACAATGTTCTTTTTTCCGAATAATGTAACTTTGAAATGCTCTCCTGTAAAGTTCCAAAAATGTCGCTTAATATAAATAGCCCGTGAACCCTCGATATAAATAATTGTAAAGGAATGACGAGAATCCAGTTTGTTGTTTCTTCAAAAATGTGTCAAATCAATCTGCCTAGCCTTTTCCCAACTATGTTAGGGTCGGCTTCCAGTCTAGCCGGATGCAGCTGAATACCAGTATTTTACATGGAGCGACTGCCTATCTGACCTCCACAACCCAGTTACTGGGTAATACGATACCCCTTGGTAAGACTGGTTGTCAGACTTTCGGGCTTCTGACGACCCGAAACGACTGTCAAAGATCCTCGAATGACAGCCGGGACCAACGGCTTAACGTGCTTTCCGAGGCACGGAGGAGTCTCGGTATGAAAAGACCCATCCACAGACCAACTTCGGGCTTGGATCGACCCGTACGGCCGTTATTAGGTACTTAGCCACGAGCTTCAAAAATGTGTATTAACATAATAAGAATATTAAAAAAAAAAAGATTATCAAAAACTATCGTTCATGAAAATTCTTATGATACATATTACGAGGAGACGAAAAATCTTACAGCCAAATACATTATTACACAAATAATGTAGGAATCTATTCAATCGCAAATCCGAAAGCTACCCCGAGCGGGACGAGCTCTTCCCAGACAAATCGATAACTTAATTTTGACGCACAACCGGCGGGGCATTTGCGTAACACACCATCAATCGGAATCGGTTTCATTTTGACAGTTCAACAACATTAATTGCGTTATTTACGTTGTCGAGCAGACTTCATTTTTCGAACATGAATTAGCAATTTGCTTCAAAATGATTCAGATTCCGGTTGATAGTGTATTACGCAATTAGGGTGCAGGGCAGGAATAGATTCGTTTGGATGTGCATAGTGAAAAAATGTGTCCTGCTCGGTGATAGGACATTTTTTTTTTAAAGTAGTTATAAGGTTGTGTCCTAATACTAAAGCGACGTAATACGTAGTAAGGTCCAAAAGTTTCCGGCCTACCCACATCAGATTAATCGGAGATACTAAACTTGTATATCATTAAATTACTACATCTTTCGTTATCTACCCTCAATATTTTTTTTTAAATTATTTAATTTTGTTACAAAGATGCAGAATGTCGATAAAAAATTCGAAATGCATAAAATCGAGCATCGAGCTGTGATCAAAATTTTGGTGAAAGAGGGGAAGACGCCGGCGGAAGTCAAACAACGTTTGGATGCAGTGTACAGGCATTCTTCCTCTTCGTACTACACCGTAAAAGAAGGGGCGAAACAAATTCGTTTGGGAAGAGAATCAATTGACGATGAACCGCGCACAGGACGACCATCCTAGGCCTTTACGGATGAAAACATCAGTACAGACAGCTTTGACGGGACTTTCAAAAACAACAGGCTTAGAATCCTATATAAACATTTGGGTATGAATAAGGTCGGTGCAAGGTGGGTCACAAAACTTTTTTCAGCTGGTCAAAAACAAGAACGAATGAAGTTCTGTACTTAGTTTTTATCCGTTCCGTGAAAGCCGACAGAAAGAAGTTTTGGATTCAATTGTTACGGGTGATGGAACCATGTTTCTTTATCATGACCTTCTCTCAAAAAGGGAATCGATGGAGTGGCGTCGCCCGAACTCACCGCAACCTAACAAAGCAAAGGTTACTCAATCTCAGAAAAAGATTATGGCTATAATCTATTGGGATTCCGAAGGAATTTTACTGGTGCATTTTAAAGAACGCAACACAACAGTAACGGGCTATTACTATGCTTCCTTGCTACAAAAGTGAGGATAAAAACTGCCACTTGCTCACTTCAGATGTCGCTACCATTGTCCGTCTTAAAATTTGACAGCTAGCTGTCAATATCCATACATTTTTTGTAAACAATCAACTTCAGTTACGCACAATTAATTAATATGCCCCGTTGCGCAGCTGTTGACTGCAAAAATTCGGAAACCCATGTATTCCCTAAAGATGTTAAAAGAAGAAAACTGGAACCAATAAAAAAGTGGAAACCCAATAATCCGTCGAGGCTTTGTTCCATCCATTTTAATCCTGAAGACTTATCAGAGAAATTCGTATACAAGTGATGCTCTTTTTCATAAAATAGAACTGAGTGTTTTCATTACAGGCACTGTACACGAAAATATGCATGGTTACAATCATAGGCAACTCTTAGCGTTACCAAGCTCCTATAAGATTTTCCCATTAAGGGGTAGGTATTTGAAACCTGGAACAATATTAACAAATAGTAAATTAAGTATATTTTATCGAATTAAGTATATTTTATAGAATCAACTCACAAAGGAAGATAAACGCATCATCACTGTATGAAAATTTACCTGTCAACAAACTGTTGAATGTGGGTTTAGATAGCGTGGGAAGATCAGATCTAGAACTGACAGCCCTGAACTTTTCTAGGGCAGGAATGTTGGAGTGATCATCCTCAAGCTCGTCTTCAATTCCAATCAATCTGTCGTAGCCTCCTGTCTTCAACAAAAAAGGACTTTAGTGTAAAACAAACAATACAACCCAACAATTATAAAATGGCCATTTTTAATAATGGGCAGCTTTAGTGGAAAAGTAAATATACATTTCCACTAAAGTTTCGTTTTTTATTTTCCAGTTTTTGTTTAATTAGTTATAGACACAACAGTGAACACATACACAAAAAAAACCAGCCAAGTGCGTGTCGCACTACGCACAATGAAGGGTTCCGTAGTTGCGATGAATCTCAAGAAGAAACTTAACATTGTAGTTGGAAAATATGTTCTACCGCACATTCCAACTGCAAATGTAAGTTTGTATGCAAAATATTGAGAGATTTACCATGTTGTTTTAAGACCATAGACGACTTTATAGGTTGTCCTGTAAACTATTTTTTGTATTTTTTTCAAAATTTTAGGTTCAGCACTTTCGGAGATAAAGGGGGGGGGGGGGGGGAATGGTAATTTTCGTCTATTTTCTTAAATGACTTTAAAATGATTTATTTTAAAATTATTAAAAATAATATATATTTGATACAGTAGGACATTTCATTTGATATGTCACATGGTACAGTTTGCAAAACTTTTTTTTTTAATTTTCTTATTTTCCCCCAAAATTGACCCTCATATTCAAAATTCACTAATTTACGTTACATGTCCGTGTTTGGGTCACAGAAATACATACGTGTACTAAATTTCAACTTTATCGGTCTATTAGATTCGGAGCAAATTGACAGACGGACAGACAGACAGACAGACACACGAATGATCCTATAAGGTTTCCGTTTTTTTTTGAGGTACGGAACCCTAACAATGGCGGTTTGAAGACGGACAAAAGTGCTGCCACCTATGAAGAGCTTTCAGTTTTTAACCCCGTTGCGAAATGCTATTAAAGGATAACGTCGAAGGAAGTCGTCACGAGGAATGTTGTTGCTTCATGACATCGCGTCAGTCCACATATCGGGTGTTTCCAACGCTGCCATTAAGGAATGCGGTTTCACTGAGGTCGACTATCCACCATACAGTCCCGACTTGGCCCCAAGTGACTATTATTTATTCTCAAAATTAAAATCCGACTTGCGAGGGAAAAAAAAATATCACTGATGATAAGGTGTACTCAGCGGTGTTGTCACATTTTGAGGGTAAAAATTCAGACAATTTTTTAAGGTTTTAGAAATGTTTGTAAAGCGCTGTGAAAAGTGTATTGCAATAAAGAGAGATATATTGAAAAATAATAATAGTCGTTTGAGATTTGTCCTACATTTTATAGTACAGGCCAGAAACTTTTGGACCTTACTACGTAACAACCGCACGGGTCGATTGACCTCGGCAAGCGTAGCTTAAACCCTTGCCGAGGTCTGTCCGTGGATGGGTGACCATACATTACATATCGATCTATGAATCTAACGAGGCAAGGAGGGGTCTCCTTGCCTCGTTAGATTCATAGATCATTGACATTCGATGAGAGTAGACAGAAGCTCGAAAGTCTGACAACAAATTGGGTTGTGGAGGTCAGATAGGCAGTCGCTCCATGTAAAAAATACTGGTATCCAGCTGCATCCGGTTAGTCTGGAAGCTGACCCCAACATGATTAGGAAAAGGCTTATAGAAAAATAGAACAAAAAGACACATAATTGGACAAAGTTCTCGAGTAACGCACTTGCGGACAGAAATAAAGAGTAGTTGCATTTTGTTATTAAAACTTATTATTTTATGCTTTGATTTTAAGGATATTAAGGCCTGTCTTGCTTACCCAGTGGAAATCGTTAATAAGTACTATTAAGTAAAGAGGATTCTCGGGAGCAACTTTCTGAGTAGCATGTCAAAACAATGTTATTACGAGTTCGCCAAGAATGGTGATTATGACAAGTCTCGCTTTCGTAAAGAGCAGAAGAGTTATTAACATTTTCTACATAATATCTTGACAGGTGTCACCATTTACCACCGCGAACGTTAACATTCAATTCTAAAATTAAATATATTACCAGCCTGCTTGCTAATGAATTTAAAACTATACTCGTGAACTGTTTTCATAAAAACATTAACACGATTTATCGTGCTAACGATTATCACCCTTTGAGGTCTAGCATAAGACGTGTTGTGTCAATTAGTCAACTGTCATTTGTATACCACGTGGCAAATTATAGTGCCTATAAAGCTTTATCATTTTATAACACTACTTGATCGTCCAAAAAATGGATTACTAACTAGTATCCATTTTTCGGACGATTCAAGTAGTGTTGATATTATTTGCATTATTCATCATCGATTGAACTGTAGGTCAATGAAGATGGACAGCATAATCGATTAATTTGGAATTACACCCAGGAATATTAGTTTAAGGCTAGGGCCAGACATGAGTGGCAAAATTAGGATGGCATATTCAGAAAATTTAAACTTGCTACAGCGGATACAAGCAATACTTGTAAGGCTAGGGACTTATCTATCGCTGCACTGAGACGAAAGAGTGCGGTGTAATTTCAGGTCTAAGTAAAAGATATACCTATATCAGTTTTGCCTCTGGGATATTTAGATGCAAAGAAAGAAAGATATCCATTTTCTTTCTTTCTTGCATCTGGGATATTAACATACACGATTTTTCTTGCGTTGCAGATATCCGAAAGCGGTGGTAACATACCATCTGGTGCATCGCCAACGCGATTGCCAGCCAATAACAAAAAAAATCCCATCACCCAAATCAACGAGCACATCAAAGTGACCCTAAATCGACTTCACAAATTCACAAACACTATCTTTCCCCTACAATCGCAGATGTTATCGGCTCATATTAAAATCAAATTGCACGTTAAACTATCCAATTTGTAGCTGATGATGAGATAGCGCCCCCTAGCGGCGCTTGCGCAACTGGCCGTGACTAAACGGAGCGCGTCAAGTGCTCGTGATTGATGAGGAGGTACTACGTACGTAGTTGGTGGTGTGAATAGCTGGTCTAGCATGTAGGGTAATACTTGACTGTAAATGTCGAAGGTGAGAAGTCCTGCGGGGGTTTTTTATTTCTTTTTAGGGCTCCGTACCTCAATAGGAAAAAACGGAACCCTTATAGGATCACTCTGTCTGTTCGTCTGTCACAATTTGCTGCGAATCTAATGGGCCGAAGTTGAATCTTGGTACACATATGAATTTCTGTGACCCAAACACGGACGTGTAACGTAAATAAATTAATTTTTAATATGGGGGTCACTTTTGGGGGCAAATAAGAAAATAATAAAAATAGTATTGCAAATTGTACCGTGTGATAAACAATTGAAAGTGGCTTTACTATGAGGGTCTCAAATATCTTTTTATAATTTTTAAATAAATTGTTTTAAAGGTATTTAAGAAAATATACGAAAATTGACCATTCACCCGCTTTTCTCCGAAACTACCGAGCCTAAAATTTAGAAGAAAGAAAAAATGCAGAAAATAGTTCCATACCTACAGATTACAGGAAATCTTATAAGAAGTCTATGGTCTTAAAATAACATGGTAAATCTCTAAATATTGTGCGTACAAACATACATTTGCAGTTGGAATGTTTTGGAAAACATAATAAGTTTGTTCTTGGGATAAATTTATACCAACACGCACTTATTTTCTTTAATTTAACACATATACAGCTCCCATACAGCTTAGAACAGTAGGTATTAAACTTTAGTATGACACAGCTGATTTTTTTTCGCAAATTCATTGTTGGTCCCATACTAAAAGTTATTCAGTTCGATGGTCTAAAACACTCCTTAACGTTTGTAAAGTAAATTTTTTAACACCTTATATAGAACCTCAGAAAGTACCCGATTTCCTCGCATGCATGCAGAGGAGTTCGCAGTTCTCCGGAGAAACACATCTGTGGTGCCTCTAACTCAGTAAATCTTGAGGAAGATTGAGTAACCAGCAAATAGCTCGTTGAACACATTAGAAAAAGGAAGGGCCCAGCATTTCGCCATTGAATAAACAGAAAACAAGCTGTTTTCGTCAGCCCTCTCTGCAACTAGCCGTGACTAAATGATGACGTCACGATTCAAGTGTTGTGCTTGTTGATGATACTCGTAAATATACTAGAGAAGTGTTAAGAATCATTATAATTTCTTCCGAATTAAGAGATTTTTCTATTTTGAAACTATTGGCTTGCTTAAGTTCATGCAGTTTAAATTAAGTTCAGTAGAGTTCAGATAAGTTGCAATAGTCTCCTAAAAATTCTTGCTAAATAGCTTACATTTAGAAACTATTCTTCTTAGTACCTATATATTTTAATCATCACGTGGTACCTAACCAGCTACAACGTAGCTGACCCGACAAACGTTGTCATGTCCAAGTTTCAATAAAATTCATACAACATTCCCATGATGTACTTTCAGTTTTCCCGAATTTTATATATTTTCCTGGCAACTTTTCAAACATTTACTTTCATACAAACCTTGTTCTGACAATTACAAACACAATAAAAAAAAATTGTAGGCGCAGTTCGAGTTCGCGCCGTTTGTTTTTGTGCAAACGGATTGAAATTTTACTACGGTTTCCTGCCGATGCCGTAGCCATTGTACTTGCTCGACACTAGACTTAGTGGACTTATTGCATTCCTTATAAAGTAAGCTTTGACTGATTATGATATTTTTCAGTTCTGAGCAGATTTACGGCCGATATGAGACGACATATTAAACTTTTTTGGATTTTGCAACAGACTTTCTTAAGGTTTCTGACAATGCCGTAGCTATTGTATTTGCTCGGCACTAGATTCAAGCTTTCTTCGATTTTGGTTTTTCTTCATTTCTGAGCAGATTTACTGCCGCTATGAGACGAAATCTGACATTATTTTGCTATTGTCAACTTCATATTCATTTTTAACCCTATTTTGCCCAATATTTCTGTGGTTTCTCTTTAGGTCTTGGTAATACTTTGTCAACTCTTGACAAAGACACCTTCTGGAGTCTTTGTCATGAGTTGACCATCTAAACTTGACCTCCAGAAGCTCAAGTAAACTTGAGCTACTCAAGGTCAAGTTTAGATGGTCACAAGTCGAGCTGAATAATTGTGTTATTTGTTGTTACGTGCTCATCCGAGTGTAAGCGTGTGTTCAATATTTGTGCTATAAGTAAAAGTTTTCTAAACTCTATTCTGAACATTGATCTTAGGAGTGGAATGTTCCAATCTGCCAAACTTATTCCAAACTTCAAAAACCTACGGTTCATCTAATCTAACAAACTTCACAGCTTACTTACACAAAGACTCAGAACTAAAATCAATTTGACAACAACTCAGTTACTTCGACATCGAGTTTTCATTTCTGCGTGCAAGAGGCATGCAAAATCGCTTTAGGGCGCTACCACTATCCACTGACCCCTAGCTCATTTGAAAATGAACCTTATTAAGGTGGGGAACGCTTGTTTTGTTTGTTTGAAGGGCTGTGGGTGTAATGGGCGGTTGGTGGAAGATCATCAAGGTGTGTTTGTGGCCGTTTGGGCAATGCCACGGTTGGGATGTGCTGCTGAGGGTTCGTAATAGGCGAGGCAATGACGTTTCACGCTTACGACGCCGCACCATCGCGCGTTGCCATGGTTACGAACAGCGATTGGTTTTTGAATGTGAGTAATAGAGAATGGGGTTACATCATTTGCTTGAGAGACTTTTGGTGTGGATTAGTTTGCCACATATTAGTAATCTGTGGTGTGGATAGATGCTTGTAACTTGTTTGAAAGATAGGAAGCAGGCGCAGTAAGACAATGCTGTAGTTTCTAATTCAGGTAAGGTATTTAGGAAAATGTGTACTTCTGTTAGGTACTAAATCTTGGAGTCTATAATAACTAGTATTTCCTGGTATATCGAAGTAAGGGTAGTGTGGGTAGTGTTTCCCCGTATCGTCCATAATTTTAATGCTTATATGAGGGATAAGCTTTTATACATAGATTCTAACTATTTACCTTAGTTATGTTAGGTTATTATATTTTTAACTTAATTATTTATAACCATGTAATGAAATAAATTATAATATGTAGGTATCTTATTAACACTTAGGATAGTTAAAAGACACACATTCAAAGTGATAAAATACATACCTATTAGAGATATTTGGCGGATGGAAGCCAGGCCCAGAAAATCTTGGCTAAAAGAATTAAAAAAAGGAAAATTAAAATGTTTCAAGTTATTATTATTTAAACTTAACAGAATTAATTCCGATTCAAAAATTCATCGCTGAGACGGATGAATTCAGTAATGGCCGGAGGCTAAATTTTTATCATATTTTCTTTTAATAGTATTTATGTAGATAACTACTCACATGTTTCCAAATTGTCCGTATACTGAGGTGCAGAAATATGTAGGTAGTTCATATTATTAACTAAATGTTATTGCGAAGTACCTAAATGTTTTTTAACCGACTTCCAAAAAGGAGGAGGTTTTCAATTCGGATGTTTATATACCTATATTTTTTTTTGTATGTATGTTCTGGCATAACTCCGTCATATACAAGGTGTAACTTAAATAATGCACAACCTCTTAAGGGGTCTTTGTACTCATTATTATGAACGACTTTAACTATGGGACCAAACCAGAAATCGCAAAAAAAAATCAGCTGTTCAGTACATTTATGTTCGCATAATTCGTCTAAATGTACTGAATAGCTGACTTTTTTTCGCGATTTCAGGTTTGGTCCCATAGTAAAAGTTGTTCATAATGAGCAGTACAATGACCCCTTAAGAGGTTGTGCGTTATTTAAGTTACACCTTGTATAGACGGATTTGCAAAATTTATTTTATTTTGTTTGAAAGGGTTTGCTCTCGAAGTGGTCCCATTGCCACCATATCAGAATCTGATGAGGCGATCTCATTGAAATCGAGGGAAACCCTCAAATTTTATAGGCAAACCTATATAGTGATTTCGGTAATTTTTATAGTAACTCGTGCATTTGCTCTCGGAAAGTAAAGTGGAACTGATGATGAAGACCACAGATGGCCATCGGATCTACTCAATTATACCTAAGTATTTCACAGCTTCCGATTCGATTACTTTAATATGGTTTTATGTTAATAATAATTATATTAATTTAATTTATGCTCCTCACCATGCATAATATGGTGATGGTGATTTCACCATCAGCTCCAGTTCCCTGGTTCTTACTAAAATAACTACAAAGTGAAAAATAACTTTAATTTCGGAAGTCGGTCGGTGGCAAAATACTGAAATACAGATCCAATAAAAGTTATTTTTCACTTTGTAGTTTTTTTTTTGGAAGCCGGTTTTTTTTGTGATAAAGTTTTTATTGTTATTTATATTGAGAAAAAGCACGTCCGCACTTAGGTGTAGAAATATGTACTTAGCTAGTTTATATTAGTAAATAATTTTATGTTATTCTATCAAGAATTTATTTTAATATAATTAAATAAAACGTTTTAATAGGTATCCATTTGGGTAAAATATAAATAAATACAAATAATGTAAAACTGTTAGGTACAGATTTAAAACATCATCACATTCCAGACAATATTTTGAACATTCAATAACTACATCTTGGTCATGATGATATTTCTACAGAATCAAAATACCTTTCACAGAAATTACCATAAGCCCGTAGCATACTGTGTCCGGTGCGATACGGTGGAGCGACGCGGGCGCAGAATCCGAGCCGCAGGCGACGCGCGCAGCTGCCGCGGCACAGTAATGAACGCACCCTGTACGCTGACGGCTTAGATCTTGTACAGGGGGTGAGCTCATTAGTTAGCTTTAAGTTTTAGTCTGAATTAATTATTAAAATGGATTAGTTTGTGTAGTGGCTTTATTAGTGCCGTTGCTGTGTCAATATAAAAAAAAACACACACAAATTATGAAATGACACATTTTTACAAATTATGAAATGGCGGCATTTTTAGATAGGTTTGACTATGCAGGTATATAAAACACATAATAATAAAACACTTCTACCACTTTGAAAAAAATAACGTACCATGTGATGGTGTGGTTACGAAACGCCATAAAAATTACAAAAGTACAGACCTAATTATATAATTAAAATTAGTTAGACTAAGACTAAGTTGCTAGAAACCAATAGCTTAAGGCTTGAACGTAGTGCCACTTGTAATTATTAATTTTATGGCATATAAAACTTGGACATTTTATAGAAGGAAGAGGAATTGATGCAGTCGTTTGTAAACGATGTCATATATCAGAGAGACATGGATTAACGAGTAATCTTAGTGAAATAATTGTAGACTGGACTTGTAGATAATGCGTTTAGTATCTCGATAAATTACAATGATGTATACATTTAATTATTTCCTGCTCCTATATTCAATAATTAAGAGATAATTGTTCGTTTTAGTATATTACAGTGCAGCAGTATTGATTTTCTTATGGAATTCAATATTTTACGAATGAAATAAGATGTGCTGTAGAGCTATTATCGCTTAAACCTTTTGTGAAAACGACCTAAATTATCATCACCACGATAATTTTCAATTTAAAAAGCATTTCACATAAACACCATAAACTCTAATAAAAACAAAGTTGGAACCATCAAACACCATGTGTTTTGTGATCTCGGAGCGCATTACATATTCGTGCGGCATAATAAATGTATCCGCTTAATTATTATTTTGAAAATATCCGCGCCCCGGGCTCGCCGCGCGCCCGCTACACAATCATATTTCTTATAAAAATAAAAGTAAAATGAGTGTGCACTTGTTCGTGGCCCCACTTGTAAACGGGACAAACTTCGGTGAGTTATATGTTGATAATTTTAAATTGGAGTATATGGTTTTGTTTCGTGATCATTATAAACGGCGTTCTTAGTAAAGAATATCTCTTCGTCTTTCCTTATAAAGTGGCTAACTAAAATTCTAAATACGATACGTACCTATACGACGAAAAATGTGACAATAGTTGACGCTGTGTTGAAATGATAAGCTTAATAAGTATATGAGAGGGCCAGTTTCTTGAACGGAAATTATAGCAAAACTAATTTGATAAATTGTCAAGCGCGCATAAACTGCTGTGATTGATTGAATAATTTATCAACAGCCGATCGCAATAGCCTACGCGCCCTTGACAATTTGTCACATTAATTTTGCAATAATCATCGCTCGAGAAACTGGCCTACTAAACCCAAAATGCGCCAGAGTACTTTTATAATAACGTCAATCTCTTTTATTAGGTATTATTCTAGGGCTATTGTCTATTAAACACCAAAAATATCCAAACTTCGAGAATCCTTTCATCTTCCCATTTTTAATCTACTTACCGAGTACCTACGGCAGAATTTCGCTACAGAATGAACATTCCTTCAGTATTTAAATGCTACGAAATTGCGACAAAAGTACCAGGAGATCAGTTAGTAAAGGAGGTTAGAACGTATCCAGAGTAGAGTGTATTGTAATGGCTGCCGAAAGGGGTTGCTCAACCCTTTGCTCCATAGACTTTGGAAGGGAAATAGAACTTTAAGTTGTTTTATTCGATATTTCATTTTTTTTTTTTTACTATTGGCCAACTTTTTTGGTAGCCTTGGTAGAAGAAATTCGGTTTAAATTATTTTTACCAGTTGAAATTAATCTTTAAATTACCGATACCAGGGAATTTACAGGTAAGTAGGTAGGTATATTATTTGAAAAATATAGATTGGACTTCTTGATGGTCTGTCTCAAATAAAATAAATTCGCTTTAAGTCTACCTATAGGTAGACCGCGTCATGTAAGTTTGCCGCTCTGAAGTAGGCTGCGCAGTAGTCAATATCTACTTATACTAAAACTCTAAAACAGCAGCGCACCATGCCATGCGCATCGGAAAACCTGGCTTCAGAGCGGCAAACTTACGTTACGTGACGCGGACTATTCATACGTGCAGCAGGACAAAAATCAAAGCCTTTTCTAAATACTTCGAACGACTACATAACTCTATAAGCTCCCTTAGTACCGAGCGCATTGTTACCGATCAATAGCGACTCCCGCTTAAATAACAATCACTCATTCACTCGTTCATTCGCTCCGTTCCGTGCAGATCAGTTACATTCGAAATTCGAATTAAAATAGCTGCACAATGCTCTGTCGTTATTTGAATTTAAATTATTTGATGCTGCTGTGGTTTTTTGAGGGCTGCCTACCTTTTGTTTGTCATTTTAAATGTCTATTGTAATTGTAATAATAGTGTGTTAATTAATATTATGAGATGATAGTAGTCATCAAATAAATACTAGCTCGTGCCTAAATACGTAACAGCAGCACGGGTCGATCGAAGGTTGCCGCGGTCGGATCCTGGATGGGTGACTATCCATTACTATCTAGACCCATCCGTGCCTCGAAAAGCACGGTAAGCCGTTTGGTCCCAGCTGTCATTCATGGATCAGTGACAGTCGTTACGAGTCGTCAGAAGCCCGAAAGTCTGACAACCAGTCTTAACCAATCGTGTTATCCAGTAACTGTATTGTGGAGGTCAGATAGGCAGTCGCTACATCTAAAATACTGGTATTCAGCTACATCCAATTAAACTGGAAGCTGACCCCAACATACTTTGGAAAAGGCTAGGTACTCGTAGATTGATTGAGTAGTCATCAAATAAATACTGGCAATTTGTCCGATGTACAGACAAAAAATGAAAAGGTTTTGAATGTCGAACAGGTACCTAATCATTTCATTATTAATAATGTAGCCAATTTACGATTATACCCAAGTTGTATGTTTGACGAAACATTTATTTAAAAGTTCATGAAAGCATTTGATCAGTACCTTTATGATTTTAATCATGTCTATTTTAAGTTCTTGCTTTAAAAGCCTAAGATCTAAGTAAATCTAACTAATTATTCCGTCTTGTTTACGACGCAAAACTGAAAACTTTGTAATTTCCCTCTGCTACTAAAACCACGCCATTTCAGACTTTCCAAAGTTTTTTATTGTTGTAATATGAGTTTGTAATTACTTACTTCTATTAAGAACTAAAGTTTGAAGCACCTACATATTCTAGTTTCTTTTAAAAGCTTATTTAAATATTACTAAGTATACGTAGGTACTCATTAAATACTATTAACTATTTCTATACGGAAGGTGTTTAAATCACGTATTTGCTATTTATATGAACATGTAAAATATTATCATTCACAAAATCAGACGCGTTTCGCAGCTTGAGAAAATGAAGACAGGATGTTCCTTCGTTCAAAAAGTACACTGCCAACGCTCGACGTAGCTTCACTCAGTGTTGCCAACAATAATTACTGGAATATGTGCCCTCAAGAATAAAACCTATATATATCTTTATTTTATCATTTACTTGTTTATGGAAACGAGAAACTAATGGTGCATACAAAGTAATTTAAATGCGCCTAGCCTTAACAATATCCAATTTGTTTAAAACAATATTAGTTTAATAACACACCCTTAAATAGGAAAATTACACAGCAAAGGAACACTGCAATAATGCCTTATTCAGTTGCTATTATTTATTCGATAAACTAACACGGCCTCTTTGGTCCATAATCATTTCATATTCATACAGGCGACTAACAACCTTAATACTCTGTTAATACAGGCTTATAGAAAAGTAAAGTTAAGTTTGTCAGTCCTAATAATGGGTTAACATCGATATAAAATAATAATATTGTTTGTTATATGACATATCGTAATATTATAGTCACGAAGTTTCGATCGACTATTATTTATTATTAAAATTATCGCTATTATGAAATTATTGAGGTTTATTTATCCTCAATCACTGGTAGATTAGTGTGACGATAAAATATTGTGATTACGTAATTATATGCGAGAGATTACACGAGCTAACCCAGCCTTTGCGGATGAACTTTATTTAAAAAAAAAATACGAAAAATTCGTTCGGTTCCCAGGTTGGGCAGTGTCGTACGTCCACCCAGTAATAGGACTCACCTATCAAGGAGCGCTATCCAAAATAAGACGCATTATTAATTTATCACTACATATTATAAAACATAGTCCCTCACCGTCTGTCTGTCTGTCTGTAAGTTCGTGATGATCTCAAAAACGACTGAACGGATTTCAGTGCGGTTTTCATTGATAGAGTGATTCAAGAGGAAGGTTTATACGTATAGTATTCCGACATCCACGCGGGTGTAGCCGCGGGCGAAAGCAACTACACGTATACTAAAATATAAATAAGTAGTTAAAATATCTTTAAAATAATGAAGGTTTCATAAAAATACGCTTGATAGTTTTTGCGTGATTCTCAATTTTTTATCCACGTTAGACATTACAAATTAATGTAATATATGTAAATACAATTTAAAATATTTAGTTATTAAGAAAAAACTTTAACATTCCAAATCATTAACATTTCTCGTTTAGACGTGATCTTCAGTTTAAAATAATTAAAGTCGTTTGTATAGTTTATTTATTAAAGAGCACGAATTTATATTTTACATGAGTAGGTATTTAGGAAAGGTATTACTGCTAATGTATACACAAATTATAGGTGTGAACATTTAAAGAAAAAAAAAAGAAATATAAACTCTTTTGCAAAAAAAACGGGCACTTTAGATTTTTTTTCTCTACTTCAATGAAGAAGAACAAGAAAGAGGTTTTATTAATTTGACGATGTATTGTCATTTTATTTGAAGTATCCTGGCATGATTCTTTACGTTGCAAATTAAAATTTTAAAATAAATTAACAAAAGAAAAATAATTATTATTGTGGATTATTTGTAAAATTGCTTTACTAATGGCGCCAATTGCTGAAACGATTTTTTTACTGATTACTAAAATTTTAAAATTTTTTGGATATTTTCTGCAAATTAAACAATTTAATCTTTCTTTTTTTACATTAAATACCACTTTTTGATATGAGTGATAAAGCGATAAGGGCCGGTAAAATTATAGCCCTACTTGAAGAAGGTTGTTCGCAAACTTACGTGCCTCAGCGGCTAAATGTGAGTCGTTCAACTGTCCAGAGGACTTGGCAACGGTATCAAGAGTCCGGTTCGGTCAAAAGAAGACCCGGTTCGGGAAGAAAACGATGCACAGAACCAAGAGATGACCGCTTTTTGGTGAGTCAGGCGTTGCGGAATCGTAAGGCGTCAAGTGAACAAGAAGAAGAAAGAGGAGTAGAAGTTAGTTTGTGGGCGGTCAGGAGGAGGCTTTTGGCTGCCAATATCAGGAGTTACCGCCCGGCTCAAGCCCTAAATTACTACGTGAGCACCGTGTTGCTCGACTTCAGTTCGCTCGAAACTGTGCTTCATGGACTCTGGAGGACTGGAATAAAGTATTGTATTCTGATGAAGCTAGAATCTCTTTGTGTGGAGAGGACCGACGCCGGCGAGTGCTGCGAAGACCACGGGAAGGATATGCGGAAGTGTGTTTCGAAGAAATCACTCCTTATGGCGGAGGCTCCGTCATGTTTTGGGCAGCAATTAATTCGACGGAGCGTACGGAGTTAGTTTTTATAGAAAATGGAACATTAAATGCACACCGGTATATAATGGAAGTCCTAATTCCATACGCACAACCCGAATTGACTGCACTTGGGGAAGGTTCCTTTTTATGGACGACAATGCTATCCCGCACCGGCCTGGCGACGTGGAAGCGTACATGCAAGAAGTTGGGATCCGTCGTTTAGATAGGCCAGCTCGAAGTCCTGAACTCAATCCAATTGAGCATGTCTGGGATGTTCTAAAGAGACGGGTAAGGTCAGTGCAACCTGCTCCACAAAACATCAGGGAGCTAAAAAGAGTCATTGTAGAAGAGTGGGAACGTATTCCTCAAAACGTTATTAAAAACAACATGGAAAGCATGCCCAGAAGGATTCAAGCTGTAATTTTGGCTAGAGGAGGTCACACTCATTATTAGGTTTTTACATTTGTATCTTTATTTAATTAAAAAAAGTTTAAAAAATCTTCTTGTCTTTATTGCCGACCACTTCTTATTGTTTGGCCGTGTACTTCGGGTTTAAAGAATTAATCGAAAATTAAAAAATATATATTACTAGAATTTACATCACGCGTATTAATTTACACGATTATAAGTATGCAGACTACGTCAAACAATTAAATTTCATTTCATTAACTCAAATCGGCCTTAGAACGTAAATTTTCTTAGGTGCCCGTTTTTTTTTGCAAAAGAGTGTAGTTGGTGAAATGTGGCTGTACCTACTATACACCTCTGCCTTATCCTTCGGGGAAAAACAGTCGTGATATTATGATAATATGTTGGCTACTGTAGTGTTATTCTGTGAATTTTCAGCACTGAACAAAGAGTTGTTATGGGCCGGTTTTTTGATCCGTAGTTAACTCAACCAATGGTTAAATATAGTACCTAACTAATGGTTGAATTTTGGCTAAATGTGAAAGGCTAAACATGAATGTATTCATATTAGATCATTCATATTAAAAAATAGTAACTAGCATAACTCATTCATGTTTAGCCTTTCACATTATCCAAAATTCAACCATTAGTTCCTATGTTTAACTATTGATTGAGTTAACTACGGATCAAAAAACCGGCCCTAAGTAAGTTTGATTCGAGTTCATTACAAAATAATATAGATGGCTTTTAAGAAATCTTTTCAGCTAAAAAAATTCCTACAATCATAGACAAATAATATCACGCTATCAGATGGCTACGCAACCTACATAGTAGGGTGGTTATATCGCCATAAACACTGGTTGTAGTGCCTTGCCGCGAGGAAGCCGGCCACGCCTCGCAAGACGCACACCTTTCTATGTAGGTATGTACTGTCTTATATATATAAGACGGTGCGCACAACAGAGTTATAGCAGGATTTCCATGATACACCTTTATAGCAGCCGGTCTATTCTGGAAAAAATTCACCGTGAAGTGAGCTGTCATTCCACTTGATGCTAGGGAGTGACACTATTCACAGCTCATTTCATCTAAGTTTTCACGGTGACATTTTTGCAGAATAAATCGTCGGTCAATACTTAACCAACTTGAAGTGAAGAAACTTGAAGTAAAGAAGATTTTTCTCTAACTCATAAAAAGAAAATTACAACGTGGTTGTAATTTTCTTTTCTTCTTTTGGTATTGGAATAGTAACCAAACCGAGTTTTCTCAACTATCAAATAAAAGATATCAACGTACTTTTTAATAAAATAATCTTTTTAAAATATCTTGTTATAAGTATTACATTGTTTTATACAATAACTTTGTTAAGGATCCTGTTACATTTCGACCGTGATTTTTGCGTTAAATGGCCAACTTTAGCGTTCTTATTATGAGAAACTTAAAGATTTCGACAACTATGACTTGGTGTGTGGTGAATAGTTAGTAGGTGCATAGAAAATAAATTAAAAATAAATCTCTCTAAAAAAATCTCTTAAATTGTGGTTTAGTCCATAGCGGCCATAGAATTTTGAATAATACTCGTATATAATATCTAACAAAATTCCCATTTAAAACCACAAAACTACTAAAAATACTCAGAATTAACTGTAAATTTCACCTTACTACATTAATAATAATAAGTAAAATTTATACCAGAATAAACGTTACTTCATAAGAAATCAAAATTTCATACTTTACACAAAATAAAAAAATAATTAAAAAAAATCGACTTTAAAAAGAAATTAACTCAAAATAATGAAATAACTTTAATTTAGGAAGTCGGCGTCTTGGGATCTGAATTTTAGTTTTTTGCCACCGACTTCCGAAGTTAAAGTTATTTCATCATTTTGAGTTAATTTCTTTTTGATGTCGATTTAATTTTTTAAATTATTTTTTTATTTCATAATTTTAAGTTTTTAGTAAAAACTGGAATATTTGTTTGTAATAAGTAGTTAATAGTTTTGTTATAAATATTGCGGTTTGGTAAGGTTTTGAGATGTTTTCCCTTTAACACCACACCGTAGCTCGTATAAATAAGCCAGGCCGTCACACTTACACGTATTAGTCCATATATTGAAAACTACTGAACCGATTTTGATGAAACGTGCCTGTTCCCTAAGTTGAAGTAAATGTAAGTCAATAAAAATAAAATGGTCACGATCTGATTAATAGTTTCGTAGAAATGCGTGGACAAACATACATACATATATAAAATTTTGTATATTTGTTTGGAAGCTCTAATAGATTATCATATGTGAATGTATTACAGTTCCAATAATATTACATACATACGTGTCAAATTAATAAGCTCCTTTTTTGAAGTCGTTTAAAAATACCTTTATCCAACAAATAGAACTCTAGGAATGTCTATCTCTAACTTGCACAAGTATACATCCTCTGTATAATTCCAAACACTTTAGTACCAACTACATAAACGGCACTATCATAGTTTCAAACAGGTGCATCTCTTCCGAGACAGTTGTGCAACCCATTTACTGCAAACTGTCTGAAGTTGTGCCACTTGCCAGGAACCGTGCGAGTGAACGTACTTTGCGAAAATAAGCACTAAGTTCTGTAAGGACATAGTGAGTTAATTGTGGAGCTGTCACTGTCACCTGTGGTAGCTTGCAGCGATCTGTGAACTGGGTAGGAGTATTCGCACTTTGTATGCTTTTTAGGGTCCCGTACCCCAAAAGGAAAAAAACGGAACCCTTATAGGATCACTCGTGTGTCTGTCTGTCTGTCTGCCCATTTGTCACAGCCAATTTGCTCTGAATCTAATGGACCGATTATGTTGAAATTTGGTACACTTATGAATAAGAAAAAAAAAAGTTTTGCAAACTGTGCCGTGCGATGTATCAAATGAAAGGGCTTACTGTGGTCTGTGAGGGTCTCAAATATTTGTTTTTTTTTTATAATTTTAAAATAAACCGTTGTAAAGTTATTTAAGAAAACTGACCATTCTCCCCCTTTACCTCAGAAACTACTGAGCCTAAAATTTTGAAAAAGATACACAAAATAGTTCTATATCTATAGATTACAGAAAACCTATAAGAAGTCTATGGTCTTAAAATAACATGGTAAATCACTCAATATTGTGGTACAAACTTATATTTGCAGTTGGAATGTATGGGAGAACATGTTTTTCAACTACATTGTTAAGTTTGTCCCTTCATTGTGCATGGTCCGACTCGCACTTGGCCGGATTTTATTTTTTAGGGAAAGGAGTTAGTAGGCTTGTTGATGCAAAGCAATGCCGACATTGTTTTCTCTATTTCACTTTATCTGTATTTCATTTAATGTAACTTTCTACACGTGTTTACAATAAATTAATATATATATATATATATATATAAAATAACTTTTGCAGATTATAAGTACCAATTTCTAGTCAATAACTTTAGGCACACGGAGTAACAATATAAACAACCTGCACGGTACACTTTCAGAAATTACACACAGCAGGCATACAACATTACCGAGATGAGTGGGTGCTGCCAACTGCAGCCACCTAATTGTGCCCCATTGCACTGTCCCCCCGGCGGTCATGATCTAGCCACACGACTACCCCAAGGCCGCACTAAATACAACCAACTTCGCGAACGCAACAAAAATTCCAAATTCGAAATTTTAATTTGACGTTTCGTAAAATTCCCGCCGTAAACGGTAAGGATTGTTTCAATCGTGAGATTTTTTCGTCATATTCGTGAGTTTTTTTACCGAGTTTAGCCTTAGGGTTTGTAATTAGACGAGGTTGATGTATGCTGCATGTGTTCGAGATGTGACGTGTGAACTGGGATCACGAGTTCGTGATACGGCTCCTCATCAGTGCTCTGGAGCGATGTCAATTGTAGGGATCGTATTGTTTCTGTGAGAGCCTAATGATGAGTCTGCATTCTCGGCTAAGTGATTGTTACGTGGAAACTCTTTGGTATTTTAGTTGCTTAACTAAAATGCAAATGTTTTTGTAAGTAGAGGTTTGTTCTTAAGCGGTAAACCAGCTCTCTGAAACAACCCCAGTTGTTTCCTGGAAGCTTCACCGCGAGAGAGTGCTGTTTGTCACTTGTCAAAGTGATCTTTGAATGAAATCCTCCCCATTGGAATCTTGTATCAATTCTGCCGCCATAAGGAAAAAAGACGTATCTGACATTTTTTTCGAAATAGAGCTGTTTACATATTCGGAATCAGCAAAAAAGACGCTTCCACCAGTACGAAAACCTAATAATTCTTACTATTAAAAGACGCATCTGCCTTTGTATGTTATAGTTTAATAATAATAATAAAAACGTTTAATTCAGAATCAATCCATAAAGCATAATAGTAATAAAATAGTCAGCTACACATATAAAAATTAACAAAACAAAATAATTCAATAAATAGCAAAAACAATAGAAATGAAGATATATAGTAATTATAAAGATTAAATTAAATATTCAATGTCAATATTACATATTAATAAGTCAATCAATTATTTAAATCAAATCGTACATACAAAAAAATTACACTAAAAACCAAATATAATTATGTCAACATTGTCCGATGGATATACACATCCACTTATGTTGGATCGGACAGTCTGTGCGGGAAGCTATCATCTTGAGGATGCCATTGCTACTGTCTCTCATTCGTCTTACTAAAGATGTAACCTTTTTTCGAATAATAGCTTGATAGCCATCCGTTCGAGCTTCTGCAAACATTAGCGACGCACTGCAATAGGGAGGCAACCGCATCAGCATCCTAAAGATGTTGTTATATTGAACGCGCAGGACATTGGCAGCCCGACCGACGGGTATGACTTACCCATAGACTGCTCGCGTAAAATGATTGGCAGTATGCCAAGACAAAATATTTTTTTCTCCATTTCAATATTTCTGTAGATACGTCCTTTTTCCTTAGGGCGGCAGGATTGATAATGGAATATTATTTTTAACCGACGAAAAAGAAAGGAGGAGGTTCTCAATGAGACACGTATATTTTTTTTATGTATGACCACGCATAACTAACTTTTTATAGAGTAGTCCGATTTGAAAGAGATTTATTTTATTCGGGAGGGTATTCCTCGAAGTTAGTCCCATGTAAAATTTATTAACTTTGCTTGGGTAATTTTTGAGTTAGCTTCAATAATACGTAGTTATCGCATTTTTTGTCCCATGTTCTAATTTATTTTGCAGGTATTCGAATTTGTGGGGGGTAGGTAAGATACCACAACTAAAAAGTGAAAAATAAAAACTTTTTACAAAAAAAAACAACCGACTTCCAAAAAAAACACTACAAAGTGAAAAATAACTTTAATTTCGGAAGCGAAACTACGATACCAAAGACACCGACTGCCGAAATTAAACTTAGGTATTTTTCACTTTGGACTGTTTTTTTTGGTAGGCGGCTGTTTTTTTTTTGTTTGTAAAAAGTTTTTATATCATCTTAGATCATTCTTGATCTAAATTTGAATAAAAGAAATTCATTGCTATAGCCCCTGTAGGTATAGGCATCTGTACCTAAGGTACAAATAAAATACATATCTTTGTAAGTCACATCGTGTTGATTTTCATTTATTTATTTATTTAACCGTTTATGTACACACAAATAAACAGACAAGAATAAAGGAACAGAAAATTACGCACAAAGGTGATGCTTATTTCTAAAGAAATCTCTTCCAGGATACCTGCGATAGGACAGAGGATAAAAAGAGATGTAGACACCGTGTGTAAGAATAAAAGAGAAAATAAAAATACATAAAATCTAAAAAACAATTCACTAAGCTAATAAAACATATAATAAATACTTAAATACATACATACTTCTAGAATAAATATCACTAAAATAACTATGACTAAATAAAAAGATAGTGTTCTTTCACTCTTCTTTTAAATACTGCAACAGTTTGGCAGTCCCTAATGTCAGGTGGAAGTGAATTCCACAACCGAACCGCGTGCACAGTGAAGGAGTAGGAGTAGAAGTCGGTGGAATGGGAAGGAAATTTTTAGTAGGTTTCTAAGATGCGACCTGCAAAGCATATCAAAAGGACGGGCATAAGAAAAGCGTTTTTTTTCTACTCAACTAAAATAATATTTGTCTAATGATTACAATGAATTTTCTGCTGAGTTCCGTATCTATTCGACACAAAAAAAAACGCAGAATGAATAAAGTACCCAATTTTAAAAAGTCACCCTGTGTTAATCGCTGGCGTGTTTGTCCCTGCCGTTGGACGATGACAGCACTAGTGAGTGATCCACGGGAGTGATCAAAGGAGCGAATCCAAAACGTGCAGCGATGCAGACGAGGAAGAGGGGCGTAACTTATAATGTGAGTGTTGACAATTTATTGATTCATAACATGATTGAATAAATTCGTAAATACCATCACGGAAAAACTCAAGTGGCAAGTTCCTTATTAAGGTGCTTCCTCGAGCGAACGATCTTGAGCGTTCTGTCCTTCTCTGTTACACTCGCCACTCTGTGTCACTCTGTCCCGCTCCCTGCGCAGGCCTCGTTATTATAGAATTTACATAATTTTTGGAATTATTTTAATAAAAAAAGAAAAGCAATCTTTTAAAATAAAATAAAACGTGAATTATTTAGTTTTTAAATTATGTAATAGAACGTCACCTTTAGCAAAAGTTGCATGCAATCAATAATTTTAGTATATTTTTTACAAGGAGATTTTAAATGTATTTATAACACTTAAAACCAAAGAACGTGCAATAATAATGTGCTTTTCGATGCAGTTTATATCTCTTAATTAATGAGCTAATAGTCTCTGAATAGTGCACTATTGCAAGGTTTGGTCGGGGTAGCGCCTTAAGGGGTTTGTCCAAAGCAGTTTTTTGTATATCAATGAAAGCAATATAACATCACGGAGTACGGTTTAAGTTTTGAAAAGCATGAATACCTACTGATCAGAAAAAGATCGTCTGCGGTTGCAATACTAAAATTTGTAAATACGTGAGCACCAATCTTAACATAATTTTATCTGCCATTCCTTAATTAGGGTTCCGTACCAACATGGTACCTTTTTTTTTTTTGCTTTGTGGATGGGAAATCATCAAATAACTTCTCCCGCTCTGGGTGGAGCGGGAGGCCGTGTCAGACTTCTACTGACTAAAACCCACCCGTGTTCCTTCAGTTGCCTGTGCCAGGGCCACGGTAACTCTTTCGAACAAACCGCAACCCTGGCGTGCATCGGCCCTAGCGGACCCCTTCAGCTAGTGCTGACATCTCTTTGAGGCGCGCGTGAAACACAACGCGCCGTCGACCCGGGCCTGGTCCTTACCGGACGGCGAGCTACCCATTGCTCGCCATCCGCAAGCCCGCGCTGCGGTGTGGTACCTGGAACCCTTATGAAGTGGCTACCAGGGCATGTGGGGAAAGAGTGCTGTTTGCACATTTTCGAACATTTTTTCTTTTTTTTAGGTTGAATAGTTTTCGACTTTTGATGAAAAATGTAAAAAAATATCTTTCCTCCACTTATCTCCGAAGTTTGCATAGAGAAAAATCAGAAATTATTATAGGTAATAGAAGTTCATGTAAATATTACAGGAAAAATAGAACGATATCTCTAAATAGTACACCTTTTTATAGTACGGAACCCTCGGTGCGCGAGTCCGACTCGCTCTTGGCCGGTTTTTTTAACACTTTATAGTTTGTACTCATTGTAGTATAGTTATGTATTCTAGGTACATCATTTTCACTATATAATTATAATTAATGTATACAAGATAATGTAAAACATTTTAAAGGAGTAACTATGGAGTTTCTCGTCCATACCTTTATATTAAACTACATTTTGGAAAGGGCAACTAGAATCAATTCTATTTTATTGTAAACTAGCTGACCCCACAGATCCCATAGAAAACACCATTTACAGTTTTATCCGAACTTTCCAATTTTCCGGGCCACTTTTCCAGTTTTTCTTTTCATAAAAACCAAATAGCCAAATCAGTCCAGCCATTCTGAAGTTATGCGCTTACCAACGAACAACATTTAATTCTTATGTATGTATGACCCGACAGGCGTTGTCCTGTCCAATAGTTCATACAAAAATCCCATAGAAAATTTTCAGTTTTACCCGAATTTTCAAATTTTCCTGGCAACTTTTCCAATTTTTCTTTCAATATTTTAAAACAGAAAATAGGCAAATCTGTCCAGCCCTGTCCAGCCTTTCTGAAGTGATGCGCTTACCAACGGATAACAATTCATTTTTATTTATATACCTACTCGTAGATGAAGCTCGTGGCTAAGTAATAACAGCCGCACGGGTCGATCCATCAGGTTAAGCTACGCTTTCCGGGGTTGGTCCGTGGATAGGTGACCATCTTTACATACCGAGACTCCTCCCTGCATCTGGTTAGACTGGAAGACGACCCCAACATAGTCGGGAAAAGGCTAGGCTGATTGATTATATAGTCGTAGATGTTGAAGGTCAAAAGTGCCTTTTAATGGCCTACTTGAAATAAATTATTTGAATTTGACGATATATTAGCCGCACCGTACATGACACATATCACACTAATATGATATTAGTGTTGCTTTAAGTTTCCCAAGGGATCCGCAAAGTCCATAACGTTCATGACGTCTCACATTAAAAATTAGTCATTAGCAACGGAGGAGTAAGTACGAGTACCTACCCAATGACGTAGCAGGTAGATTCGATACTGTGCTACTCTTTCAGCTTAGCACTTTCTAGTACTTTTATACAAAAATAAATAAAGCGTTAAAAACACAAAAGTCACCACGTGTTAGTAGCCAGCGTGATTGTCTGTGGCGTGTTTGGACGATGACAGTTCTAGCGGAGATCAAAGGCGTGCGCTCAATATGTGCAGCGACACAAACGAACTAGGGGAAGAGTAGGGACCGGTCTAGTTATCGATAAAAGTGAAGTTGATGAAAATCGAGGTTAAGCGCGCAAATATTTAACTTCCTGTCAAACTTTATTTCTAACTGCAAACATGTTTTAGCTTTTCATCTCAAAACAGCACATGAGAATTTAAAAAAAATGAAAATAAAATGAGAACCATGTCCTAAAGAGCAATTCAGTTAATTACTCAAACCAGTATATAAAAAAAAAACATGAGTACCCACTGATATTCTGCAATCGACATTAGTCACAGCACTATTTAAAAAGCTGAATGCACTCTGATAGAAATTTGTTTTTAATCGACCTCAAATTGGGCGCGAAATGAGTTGGACCCTCGGGTGGGGTGAGTCAAAGATAGCTTCATTACAAACGGAGAATTAATATGTATTCTAAACATTTGTCATGTTCAAATATATAAAAAAGGTATACTCTTTTAACTACCAGACTTTTTAGACGAAGATTTTTTGTAGTTTTGTGAAATAGTGATCTTTATGTTGCTCTTTTGCGGTAGGCTTGCTTGTCAAACTCAATGTAAAACGGTTCATTCTGATGCGACATTTCGTTCTATATTTTTGGTTTTGCAAATCTGAATTATAATAGGTACCTTTTAAAGTATTTTTAGATGAGACAATTATTTTTAAACTTAGGTTAACCTACTCTTATATTCAGAGATATTTATAGACTTTTTAGTAGATAGGGACCGCCTACTTAAACTTGGAATTTTGTGAAAAATCTTTTTTACTCAACACAAACTAATATTTTTTTTGTCTCGGTGTTTTATTCTGAAACTGATTCATACAGGTATTCAGACGCAAACGTGCAGGTTCCGTGCTGGTGCGTATAAGTGTGCGGACGTAAAGCTAAAAAAATATTACTAGCTAAAAAAATGTTACTAGTTTGATAGCTTACTAACACTAGCTTACTATCCTGGCTTGAAAAACTAGCCTCGTGTATATGGGGCATTATTAGCAGTGCGGGCAGGTGGCCCTACAAATAAAATATTTAGATTAGCATATTGACGTGTTGCTGGTAATAAAAAGCGTGACCGCAGATTCCACGATTTTACAATTCCAAATTCACAACGATTGTTTCCCTCCAAAATCTGACAGCTCAATTACATTCAGCCTCGGACGACATTTGTTCAAATTGCCCATGTTTTATAGATATAACCACACTGGATCGACCGTGCAACTAATGCAATAGAACTCTTATTTTTAGGAGGCTAAAGCTACAAATTAAATGGCAATCAATTTTGGAACTGTAAGTTTGAATTTGTAAACTTAGTTTCTTTTTACGTTCCATTTCGCGGTTAACACAGCGTGTAAATGAGTTCTTTATCATGTCGTGTTTTAAGCGGCTGTTTATAAAGTTTTGTTTCGGGTGACACTGAAGGGTGAATAAATTAAAATAAAAGCGATAATTTAGAGGGAAATAAGACGACAAATTGGCATGTAGCTGTAACTAAATTATTTATAGAATTTGTGGGGATATGATCTGTGAATGTTTGGATAGAATATTTACAAAAACCCTATAGAAAGCCGCGGAAACTGTACGAAATATGAAGAATAAATTACCTCTGCTTGTTTTCTATCTACTAGGGCCACATAAGAAAAGGGTAGTGGTAAGCAATAGGTTATATTAGGGTTCCGTACATCAAAAGAAAAAACGGAACCCTTATAGGATCAGTAGTGTGTCTGTTTGTCCGTCTGTCACAGCCAATTTGCTCCGAATCTAATAGACCGATTAAGTTGAGTTTGGTACATGTATGGATTTCTGTAACCCAAACACGGACGTGTAACGTAAATAAATGAATTTGGAAAATGAAGATCAATTTTGCAGGGCAAATTATATATTTTTTCAATAATTTTAAAGTTATTTAAGAAAATAGACGAAAATTGACCATTCCCCCCTTATCTCCTAAACTACTGAGCCTAAAATTTTGTAAAAAAAATACTGAAAATAGTTCTATATTATAGATTACAGGAAAACCTATAACAAGTATATGGTCTCAAAATAACATGGTATATCTCTCAATATTGTGCGTAAAAATTACATTTGCAGTTTGAATGTATGGGAGAACATGTTTTCAACTATGCAATGTTAAGTTTGTTCTTGGGATTCATCCCAACTACGGAACCCTTCATTGTGCGTAGTCCGACACGCACTCAGCCGGTTTTTTTTAATTTATTTGAGATGGGTTTGCTCTTGACTCTAGTCTAGGTCAGAGGTGACAGAGACAAAGTCGACGATGGAGCGAGCTTACCCAGAAGAAGCCTGTTCACTCTCACTTTGAAGAGATTAGGGTTGTATACGCTCGGAAACACAGATGCAGGTAGTGAGTTCCACTCTTTGCTGTGAGCATTATAAAAGACTTTTGGAAACGCTTAGTGCGAATTGGTGGAATAGCAACTAGGTAGGGATGGTAACTGGCTGTGCGTCTAGATGTCCGATGGTAGAAGAAGGCCGGTGGAATCAGGTCGTGGAGTTCTTGGGCACAATCACCGAAGTACAATCTGTAGAAGACCGACAAGCAAGCAACCTTGCGGCGATGAGCCAAGCTGTGAAGCTTGGCGTCCACCAGTTCTACGTCGTCAATGAGCCTCTTAGCTCTGCGTTCCACCGAGTCAAGCGCGGCTAGTTGGTACTTAGCTGATCCATCCCAAAGGTGGCTGCAATACTCCACGCAGGATCGGCCTTGCGCTTTGTAAAGAGTTAAAAGCTGTCCAGGCGTAAAGTATCGCTTTACCCTATTTAGGATGCCCAGTTTCTTGGCCGCAGTTTGGGCTTTGTACTCGATGGTGGCGCTAAAGATGAGACCAGATGTTAACTCCATGCCTAGGAGCTTAAGCCGATCAGCTACAGGAACAGAGTTTGGACGAAACGACTCCTTTTAGCGGTAAAAAGAAACGCCTGTGTTATGGTGGTGTTAAAAGAAACCAGATTATCTCAGTGGGGTGATACTGAGAGACAAGGCTTAAGGTCAAATCTGTCCGCTCTATCATGGCCTCTCTCAAGGTACGAACCTTGGCCCCGCTGGTTTTTGCACTGGACAAGTATCTCTCTGAAACTTTACTGTCATCTGCGTACCCAACAATACCAGGCTGAAGCGGCATGTGCAGCAGGAAAAGATTTGCAGAGAGAACAGACTCCTGAGGAACTCCGGCATCAATAGCCATAAGGTCAGAGGAGCAGCCATCAACGACTACTCTGATCGACCGTTCACTAATGAAGTCTGATATTCAGCTACAAAAATCAGCTGGGATGCCATAAGCAGGAAGTTTGCTGAGCAGAGCAGCACGCCAGACCCTGTCAAAGGCCTTCGAGAAGTCAAGCGATACAGCAAGTGCTTCGCCATGTTTCTCGATGGCTTCGCCACAGCAGTGCGTGACATACACAAGAAGATCGCCAATTGACCGTCCCCGGCGAAAGCCATATTGACGGTCACTGAGGAGATCTTTGTCTTCAAGGTAGGTCAGCAAATTATTATTCATTACCCTTTCCATACATAACCTTGCACAGAATGAAGGTAATGGCGATCGGACGGTAATGGTCAGGGTCTGCACGGTCGCCCTTTTTGGGCACTAGTTGTACGTTTGCAAGCTTCCAGGATTTCGGCACCGTTCTTTTAATAAGAGAGAGGCGGAACAAACGTGTCAACACAGGAGACAGTTCAGGCACACACTGCCTCAACACTCTCGCTGGAATGCCGTCAGGCCCGCTGGCCTTGTTCACGTCTAGACTGCACAATACTCTTCGGACCTCTTTAATGTAAACTGCAATCTCCGGCATCGAGGAGTAACAATGAGGTACAGTAGGTGGTTGCTTGGAGCCAGCGACCCGAAGTGATTTGCTTGCAAAGAGAGATACAAATAAATTTGCTTTGTCACTTGCAGAGTGAGCCAGCGACCCATCAGGTTTCATCAATGGAGGTAAAGTGGGACGACAGAAATTCGTTTCAGCCGCTTTAGACAGGGAGTAGAACTATTTACTACCCGGTGGCTGCGAAGCCAGCCTGAACCCGATACGTCCGACATGGACAAAACCTGCCCTACCTAAAACCCGCTTGCAGAACTTAGCGGCAGAATTAAAGGCTCTTTTCTTCGCGCGAACCCTACGTGCTCTAACTTTGCAGTCGCGGGCCTTGGTCCAGGCTTGGTAGGCAGACTCTTTTCGGGCGTCAGCGTGGGCGCATTCTGCATTATACCAAGGCCGGGATTTGTGTCGGAGAATGGAATAAAAATACCCCATCCTCTGCCGAATCACGTCCGCAACCACATCAGCATAGCACGAGGGGTCACCTGAGGAAAAGCACACTTGCCGCCATGGATAAGACGCAAAAAAATGCCGCATCTCAACCCAGTCTGCTGACTCGTATCGCCATACTCGCCTTGTGCCTCTAGGACTCTCATCTGAAGGAGAGCAAGGCGATATGTATTTCACCAGACAGTGGTCATACGTTCCCAGCGGGGCTGAGACCGATACTGAATGACTGTCCGGATCAGATGCCAGCAGAAGGTCCAAGCAATTGACTGAATGGCCGTCAACATCCGGTACCCGCGTTGCCACATTCGCCATCTGGGTTAGATCTAGCGTTATAGCAAACTTGCACGCATCCAACTCAGCATAGTCAGTTTTCTGGTACGGGAACAACCACTCTTTATGATTTTTTTTTTTTACATAAAGTAGTTCTTTTCGTCTAGAGGTGGCGGGTAGTTTCTACCACAATAAACATACCTTAGCTCTAAAATGCCACAATTTTCTGTTGAAACAATAACTGATTACACCAACTTCCTTAATCCCCTTCCCCTTCTATAATTGATTTTAGAGCAATTCTTTCCACTAGGTACGTATAATTTACTTACTTATGTACTGTAATACATAAAGACATTTCGCACTGGATACATACGTTCATCGTGCACCTGCCATTCAAATCACGCCTACAGCACTTAACAGCAATAATACTATCGAATATTATAAACGATTTTGAGCTCTATCGCATTGTGATAAGATTTGTGAAATATTGAGCACTAGTAAAGTATTTGTCTTAGTAAAGCGAGTTATGGACAAAGATTAAGGATTTAGACTAGAGAAGATCAGTTTTTATTGGAATTTTGGTAGCTTCATTATGTTTGAGATTCGCGAAACTGTTCTAAAATACTGATTGAAAGATTTTCGATTAACTAAGTAGGTATGTCCCTTTCACTCCTACGCAAAAATGGCTGCTATGAGTCTTAAGGCGACGATAACCAACTTCTAATGATTTTAAACTGAACATCATGTCTGGCTGTAAAATATTCCATCTACTTCCTCTTTTTGAACGTAGAAGAATTGCAGACTTAGCGTTTTTAATTAGAATTGCTAATGGTTCTACAGGGCTTCCCGAATTGCTGAACAAAGTCTGACTGCGGGTTCCTTCTGCACAATCCTTATCTATTGCATACTCCTTTTTTTTTTTTTTTTTGGATGGGAAATCATCAAATAACTTCTCCCGCTCTGGGTGGAGCGGGAGGGCGTGTCAGACTTCTACTGACTAAAACCCACCCGTGTTCCTTCAGTTGCCTGTGCCAGGGCCACGGTATCTTTTTCAAACAACCCGCAACCCCAGCGGCATCTATTGCATACTCCTGTGGTACGAACGAATTACAGACAAAATTCATACTTAATCAGAGCGAGTCATGGGTAAGTATAATGCGGTCTGCCGCCGGGACGTCGACATCGATGTTTTCAATACATTTCAAAATAAAAAGGACTTTGTGATTTCTTTTTTGATCACGTAAACTAATTGATTACAATTTACGCTGTTTTAAGCACATGTTTACTTATGATACGGTTTTTACTTAAAACAATGTCTACCTTCTCATTTTTTTTTAATTTGCTCTTTTCTACATGTGAAAACTTTTAATCGTGCAAAAATGTTTAGCCGTAAGTTTTCCGAAAACTGTAAAATAAAATAAATAAAATAAACGAGTAGTGTTAATGAATTGGAAAAGTAGAGCATTTTCTTAATAACTTAATATGTGAATATGTTAGATTATGTTTATATTACATAGTGTAATTAATTTGTAAAGTTATGTCTAACGCAGAACGCGTTGCGTGAGCTCAGCACAGAACACGCAATCTAACCACTCAAGGTCATTGGCATATATCTGTGTCTTAAGACTCTGTCCATCTGTTGCGTCGTAGTTGCCAAATACGTGAACTGATATCCATAATGCAGCTTTTTTTGAAAGTCACGTTTCAACTTTTAGTGGTTGGACAGGAACAGTTGCTCAGACTATCACATCTGTGTGCTACTCTATGCCCGCCCGTGGCATACAGTTACCGAAGTGGCAGAACGCAAGCGGAGCGCCCGCAGGCATCACGGAGCGCCCGCGCCGCCCGTACGCACCATACGTTATACTTGCGGCCTGATACATTAGGGATATGCTCAGTTTTTTGTTCAAGGTGAACGTTATTGTGTCTCGGAACATCTTGAGATCATATCTCTTTTGTTTACCTCAGGAAATATCTACATACTTTGGAGGATTAAAACTTTCTACACAAAAAGAGCTCTCCAATGGTCTAGGCGTAATCGAATGTAGGTATACAAGGTGTAATTTTAATCACCGTTATCCTCTTAAGGTGTCATTGCGCTCATTATTATGAACAACTTTTACTATGGGTCCAAACCATAAATCGCGAAAAAATCAGCTGTTCTCTACATTTTGACGAGTTATGCGAATATAAGAAACAGGTGTTTTTTTTCGCGATTTTGTGTTTGGTCCCATGCATAGTAAAAGTTGTTCATAATGATGAGAACAGTGACCCCTTCAGAGGTTAACGGTGATTAAAATTACACCCTGTAGGTATACAGAAACGCTGAGTGGTCTAGTGTACCTAAATGTCAGTGAGAAGTTCACGGTCACAAATAGCACCAAGAACTCACTTTCAGTTGCCGAAAACCAGCAGTACATTGTCTACCGTATAGTACCTATGTATTTATTAACCGATTTCAAAAAAGGAGGTTCGGTATTCAACCCGTATGTATGTATGTATGTTTGTATGACCGCGATTCTCTAAAAAACTAATGAACTAATTTTGACGGTTCTTTCACTAAGGTGATCTACGAGTACATACTCTCAGGTTTTAGTATGTAATACGTTAGGTAATGTATCTCTGGCATTTCTAAGCGGATTTTGATGATTCTTCGTGTCGTTCTTCTTGGGCTTACCTATGTAAATTTTATAGGTATTCATTTAAAAATAGAAAAATAAATTTACTTTAAAAAATTAAAAATCGACTTCAAAAACCTAAAACGAATAAAATAACTTTAATAACAAACTTGACACCTTCTGCTGTCGGTGTCCTCAATTCTTCAATGCACCTTAGCTTGGCACCGACTTCAGAAGCTGTTAAGTTTTTATTAAAGTTATTTTATTAAACTAGTTATTATATTAAACTTATTTTTTTAGTTATTCGTTTTAGGTTTTGAAGTCGATTTTTACTTTATTTTAAGTAAATTTATATTCTCTTCTGTCGTTTTCGTTAAATTATATTCTTAAGTAACAAAGCTCAACACCAATCTCTTCAAAGCGACAGTAAACAGTCTTCTTCTGGGTAAGCTCACTCCATCGTCGACTTTGTCTCTGTCACCTCTAACCTAGACTAGAGTCAAGAGCAAACCCATCTCAAATAAAAAAAAGCTAACTTTTCCATCAAACAACTTTTTGCAACAACTTCGCAACTTTACTACGCACGGCGTGTTGATGCAACGCGATAGCGCGATGCGACGCGTCTACGCGTGGCTTAGAAGCCACGCGTAGACGTTGCCTCTACGCAACAGCGTAGCAGCTGCTACGCGGAGTCTACGCTTTGCATACGTCCGACTAATGCCTGCGCTGCCTCTACTCAGCTGCGTAGCAACTGCTACGCGGTACCTACGCTTTGTATATATATATATTTTATTTGAGATGGGTTTGCTCTTGACTTTAGTCTAGGTCAGAAGTGACAGAGACAACGATAGAGTGAGCTTACCCAGAAAAAGCCTGTTCACTCTAACTTTTGAAGAGATTCGGGTTGTATGCGTTCGGGAACACAGACGCAGGTAGTGAGTTCCACTCTTTTGCCGTGCGCATTATGAAGGATGTTTGGAAGCGCTCAGTGCGAATCGGTGGAATGGCAACTAGGTATGGATGGTAACTGGTAGTGCGTCTAGATGTTCGATGGTAGAAGGGAGCCGGCGGAATCAGGTCGTGGAGTTCCTGAGCACACTCACCGAAGTACAATCTGTAGAAGACCGACAAGTAGGCAACCTTGCGGCGACGAGCCAAGCTATGAAGCTTGGCATCCACCAGTTTTACGTCGCCAATGAGCCTTTTAGCTTTGCGTTCCACCGAGTCAACCGCAGCAAGTTGGTATTTAGCTGATCCATCCCAAAGGTGGCTGCAATACTCCATGCAGGATCGGACTTGCGCTTTATGAAGGTTCAAAACTGTCCAAGCGTAAAGCATCGCTTCACTTTGTTTAGGATGCCCAGTTTTTTGGCCGCAGGTTGGGCTTAGTGCTCGATGGTTGCGCCGAAGTTGAGACTGGATGTCAACTCCATGCCTAGGAGCTCGAGCTGATCTGTATATATGTATATATTTCCGACTAACGCCTACACTGCCTCTACGCAGTTCTGTAGCAACAGCTACGCGATATCTACGCTTTGCATATGTCCGACTAACGCCTATGCTGCTTCTACGGCAGCTGCTACGCGGAGTCTACGCTTTGCATACGTCCGACTAACGCCTACTCGGCCTTTACGCAACTGCGTAGCAACTGCTACGCGCTATCTATGCTTTGCATACATACGACTAACACCTACGTTCGGAGTTCCGTAGCACAAGTACCTACCTACGCAGTATCTTCGCTTTGCATACATCCGACTAACACCTAAGTTCGGAGTACCGTAGCAACAGCTACGCGGTATCTACGCTTTGCATATTATGTCCGACTAACCCCTACGCTGCTTCTACGTAGCTGCGTAGGTGCTGCTATGCGGAGTCTACGCTTCGCAAACACCCTACTATCGCGTACTACACTGCCCAACATGGGCTCATTTCTAAGAAAAACTTCTTAAACTATGTAGCTGTTATTATATTATGTTCTGAGAAAATGTTAAGTATGAGGTAGACAAATGTAATTCTACGAAAATAGAATATGGCTACATTTGTTATGATTGCGTTTATGATCTCATGTTATTACATCATAATCTAGACCGATCAATATAATCTGTCGATAGTCAGTATTAATAGTAATTCATTATTGGAAAATAACCCGTAAGACCGTACGGGTATAGGCGTATACCGTACGAATTAGATAGCGATCTAATTCTTTTTCTTGTCGTAAAACTTAATAACTGTCTTTGTACCTACCGTCCGTCGCGCTCGGTGGCCTGTTGTGATTTGAGTGCACCTGCACCGTGCACAGCACGGATCAATCTAGCTAATCGCGAAGAACAGGTTTTTGCTGAGACTTTGTATTCGTTTTTTTTTTTTTAATTTTTGCCTATGTTTATTATGTATACATTTGATTAGTATAATAATTAGTATAAAAGGTATGTTGAAACTGTATGTACTCCCCGTCACGTCACTTGTCCCATTTTTTTTGTTATTTGTATTTTGTGTTTCACGAACTGTGTCCAAATAAACTTTATTCTTTCTTTCTTTTTCTTTCTTTAATTACATTTTGATAATTATGTTCGTATGCTGAACACAACAATCTTCAAATAACGAACAATAACCGCTGCAGTAAGTTTTGAATTGCTTTTGTTTTAAACTAAATAAGAGATACCATTTTTGTTTCAAGTTCATATTGAAAAATCAGATTGCATGTTACCCATAAATCCGCGTGACTAAAAATGCAAACAAAAACAAGACTAATTACATCACTAGTGTTGTAATTTTATTTCACCACACTCTACATCTGATTTATAGCCGAAGCTGCATAATAAACACATCAGTAGACCACAATAGGCCAATAATTACGTATTGTACTGCAACGAGGCATTCAATAGGCCGTACCTACTCTTCGGCAGGTGGGGAACATTGTTCGTCTGCATAGAAGTTGTAGGTGAACTGAACTGTTGTACCAATTACTTGGGACTAATAGATCGATATTGATAGGATACGGTAATTTATTGAGAAATTACCTAACGTCTAAATGAATAATTTATTAAGGCGAAATGGTATCGTAACGGGGTTTGGAGCATTGCATTGGTATGATCAGACGGAGCATATACCTAGAATTTTAAACACATTTATTTTTTAAATTCTATATGCTCTGTTACATTAAAATAAACCCATAATCCCCTTGTGTCTTTAATGGTGAACATGTAGACAAAATTTTACTGCAATTGCTCAAATTACAATCGAATAAAACAGTTTTATCTCATTAAAAATGCCAATTTTGTGGAAACTGTGATTTTTTTTTTTGTATAGGGCCAAATTGTGTCAATCGTAATTTACTAAAGAAAATCTTCAAAGGAGATGTACCAAAATGTTGGGCCAGGTACGGGTACACCATACATAAAAATAGGGAAAAACATTTAAAACAGTTCTCAACTGTCCAATTACTTTAAAATGGCTTTGTTTGCTGGTAAACCACAATTAATTACACTTGAAATTGCAACACACAAGCTGTCATTTTGATTGATTAATGACGTTTGACGTGTTTAATACTCAAGAAGTGGACTGAAGTGACACTGTTGTGACAGCTGACAGTCCTCTTTGTATAGTCAATGGTCGATCTATGGTTTACCGTCATTGTTTTTATGCACAGAGTAACTAAATCGGTGAAATGCCATGTTGAAAGTTGAGAAAAATAATTGAGAAATATCAATTCCCTACCACAGCAGTATACATTTAAATGAATTATCTCTATTTTTCCCCAATTCTACGGATTTTTCTCTTCTTTTTGAGGTAGACACAGACCTGGCCCATTTTGAAACATCTCCTTTATAATGACGAAAAATACTAAGGATTTTGAGGACAAAAATTGATTTTGGGTGAAGCCGAAATGCGTCAAAATATCTTCTTTGGGACCCCATTTCACCTTAATGCAGCACTAGGGCTACAAAAAAAATCCCCCCCCTGGGGGGTTCCCGCATTGTCGAGGCGGGAGGGGGGGGGGGTCTGTAGCCGTGGCTTGGTCACCCACGGTGAAGCGAAGAGGAACCCGAGGAGGGGCCGCTCGTCAGGGCTTTTTCCAGGAAGTCGCCGACGTAGCGGCCAACAGGTAGGTTGCAGTGCTGCTTGGGCGACATCGCAACTGAGGCAGGCCGCGATGTCGTATGAGAGGAATCGCGGCTGAGGGATGGAGGCCGTGGCGGGAGAGGAGTGCCGGTATTGCGGTGCACCGCTCTCCCTACCTTCCGCGGTCTTGACGGGGTCGCCACCGTCTGATGGCGGACGCGGTGGGGCCGCAGGGGAGGAGGAGTGTCGCTATTTCGTTGGCCGCTCTCCCTATCCTCTGCGGCCGAAAAGTGATAGGCGGTGGGGTGGTCACGGTGCGCAATGTGTTCTTGTGTGCCGGTGATGGGAGGTGATGCTCCCCAGAGGAGGGTCCTTCAGCCCCGGCGGGTTCGCGGTGAGTGCTAACGCGTGCCCGTGTTCTCGCCACACGCGGCAGTGGAGGACACCGTGGAGTTTTAGTGGGTTGGAGTCCCACATAACTGCACTATCTCCCCGTGGTAGTGCTGTATGCATGAGCATTTCTGCGCGGAAAAAAAAGGGCTACAAAAAATACAGAAAAAAATTTGGATTTTCTCAATTTTCACGTATGTTTTTATGTATGTCTTACGCATAACTTTTTATAAAGTAGTCCGATTTTAACGATTCTTGTTTTATCCGGGAGGTATAGCTCGAAGTTGGTCCCACGAAAAATTTATTAACTTCGCTTGGGTAGTTTTTGAGTTAACTTCAATAATACATATTTTTTCCCACTTTTTACGAGTATGTGGATGATGTTCTAGTTTCTTTAGATAGTGGTATTCGAATTTGAGAAATAATAAAGCTTCTGAAAAACAAATTAAACTTCCAACGATCTGTTGTCGACTGTAATACTAAGCTGTATTAAAATGAATTACCGAACAATATACCAAACTTCGAAGAAAATACTATATTTCCGAAAACATATGTTCCGCTAAAATAATTTTCTTAAGCTCTATAGAAACCAGCTTAATTTCTAATATTGGTTATATAATATATTTTTTAACTCTCAATTTTAATGACAATAACTACCTACCGGTCGGCCCGTGCGGTCCGACCGGCCCGAATCCCCATTGTAGCCCCACATATTGTATGTGTGTACATACAATAGGCAATGTTACTACTGCTACTAGAAGAGCAAGCGAAGCGAGCTCTGGATTTGGGGCACCCCGACTCGGACAGGTAATGTTAGAAGGGGAGGTTAGGTCGAGTAAGCGAGCGTAGCGAGCGAATAGACCCCACCATCCCCTTCATGGTTATCATTTTTACATAAACCACTCAGAATTAAGAGTCCCGCCAAGCGGGGCTCCGTAGAACGAGCCTCCCTCAACTGTGCCACGTGTGTCTGTGTGTGTTTTGACGTTATGCAAGCGATCAAACGCAATTTAAGCTGGTGGAAAAATATCACGTCAGCAAATGCTGTATTGATTTTTTGGAATTTTCAGTATTTTATTCGGTCGTTTCTTGATTTGTATTTGCATATAAGTTGTCGGAAAATTAGTATATAAAGCAGTAAATATAATAGTCATATTTTGAGTATGCTTATATTTTTTTTTTGTTCGGAGCTTTTATTACTACCCTTCGAATTTGTGTAGGGTAGGTGCCACAACTAAAAAGTGAAAAAGAACTTTTTACAAAAAAAAAACAACCGTCATCCAAAAAAAAACTACAAAGTGAAAAATAACTTTCATTTCGGAAGTCGGTGGCAACACCGAGAATTCATAACCAAAGGCACCGACTTCCAAAATTAAAGTTATTTTTTCACTTTGTAGTGTTTTTATTGGACGTCGGTTGTTTTTATTTTTTGTAAAAAAGTTAATAGGCCTAGTTTACCGAAATCCCTTTGCATTTTGCAACCCAAACACGGGATAGGGGAGGCCGGGGTTCGAAGTTCCGATTTTGGAGTAGGACGCAATATGAAGGTAATAGAAAGATTTATAATCCACGATTTCTATATAAATAGATGCAGAATTTATCCTAGTTTCAAATTGTATAATCAAATCCATTGAAAAAATTATATATTTTGGCCCAGGATATTTTTTCTTTAGCAAGTCAATAAGGAACAACTCGCCCCACGAAGGGGCTTATTTATTATGTAATATTAGTTGGAAAGGTATGTATAAAATAAATAAGGCACATGTAACTGAATATTTATAAGTTTCGTTTATAAAAATACAAAATATTAATATTTTTGATAAATTTCAACAAAGGATTAAATGAAAACAAAAACTACAAAAAAAGTAACAAACATTATTACTAATAATTTAATACAACCTAATTAATAAGCCTAAGACTAATAAAAATCTTTAATATTAATCAACTTTGACAAACGTTTTTTGTCAAAATAACAAAAAAAAATATTTTCATTAAAACACAAACAAAAATCAACTAATTTTAACATTTCGAACTATAGTTTCTTTATTCAGTCTCATAGAATTCACTTTACTGAGATCAATAATCTAATTAATGGTTTACTTTAGTAATAGTTTTATTTCAGTCTCGCAAAACTTAAAAAATAATTATTCAGAGTATTCGTCATCAGAATTACAATTCGGACATATATATGACGCATTCAATCCATTGTTCTCCTGGTTGTGAATTAGAATATGAGTCGCAACATATTAAACAATACCATTCCAGGCTAGCTTCTTCACTATCACTTCCATGATCATCGTCTTGCAGGACTTTCCATTTCACATTTTCTTTACCATTTGCAGATTTACGTGTCATTTTACAATTTTGCTTGTTTTTACCGGTTGCCTTTTTCTTTCCAACTCTTTTCTCAATTTCCTTCACCTTTATTTTACTATTGCTCTTTCCTCTTCTTGCTTTTTCTTCAGCCAAAGCGTTATTTTCGGGCGTGTCTGTCAGTATTGCTGATTTTCTTATTCTTCGTTTAGTTAATATAGACGATCTTGGTGGTGCTTTTGGTAAGGGTTTGCTTCAACGGAAAATGTGCTAGATGTGGCTTAAATTAGCAATGTTCGAGGATCCTGGTTGAGGTTCGTTGGTCGGTGATCCTGTAGTTGCTGGACGTGGCTCGCTACCTGGGATGGCTTCCATATTATGATCCACCTGAAGCTCTTCAGGGTCTGCTATTTCTCGGAACTGTGATTCCATATTTTGACCCAATTCCAATGAATATTAGTGTCGGGCATAGGTCGGTCAGTTACGAAAGACGGAGCAAAATCTACATCCGTAAATATATCAGGGTTGTATGGACTTATGCCTGCCTTTTTAAATGCGTTCATTATATTATTTGGGGTCGTCGTCGTTTACGAGTTTTATTACGGGGCACGTTGTTCCGCGGAACAACTAGCCCCCCACCAGAGGAACTTTGAACCCCAAATCCCATTTTCAAAATGTCCTTCAATTATAAAAGAATAGGTTATAAAAAGTCCTCAATGATATTAAAAAGATAATCACGATAGTTTGCCCAACTGATAATAGCAAGTCACTCACAAATAGCCAGAAAATTGATTGAAATAGACCAAAAAGTTTAAGAATGAAAAAATTTACTTACGTGATGTTTATATGCCACTAATCCATTACCATTACCACTCTCACACGCCGACACACCGTCACTAAAATGGCTGATGCAATAGCGCGATAGAATGACGTTCCGCGACGCACTTCACACCTATTGCTATCTCTTTTCTTCGCGGAACTATTTGGATCGGAACAACCTACCCCCGGCACTTTGAACCCCGGCCTCCCCTACCTAATAGACAAGTGCTGTATACCTAGTCATTGTTCTGAACTGTCAAAAGACAGTCATTGTAATCAGGTATAGCTTTTTAGATATAAAAATATCGGAAAAGCTATACCTGATTACAATGACAGGTTGAAGCACTTCAAAATGATTAGCTTAAAAGAAAGACGTAATCATTCTGACTTACTAATTTATACTAATAATAAAGCTGAAGAGTTTGTTTGTTAGTTTGCATGTTTGAACGCGCTAATCTCTGGAACAGGCGGATTTGAAAAATTCTTTTTGCATTTGATAGCATAATTCTTGAGGAAGGCTATAAGGCTATTTAACATCACGCTAGGACCCTTAGGAGCCGAGCAAAAAGAAAAAAAAATCTTAAGAAATAAGCAGCACCTTTGTACTCATGTTTACTATGTATTTTACTGTGTGTACATACATACATAATAAAATAAATAAATAACGCTAAGCAAAAACGAAGTTAGTAATAGGACGGGCAGGCGATGCGATGTGTCGGGGTGGGTCTGAGGTACAAGAAAATCACGCGGACGAAGTCGCGGGCGCTAATACTCAATAAAATATTAAATGGTTCAATAGATGCACAATTGGTAAACTATATTTTAACTTTAGGTCTAGCCAACGTAGTAAGCGTCATCATCGTCTTTTTAAATTTCCTACATCCACCCTAAATACCACATTTAATAGCCCACAAACACGTCATCATTTTTCATCATTCTCCTGCCCTTGTCCCAATTTATTTGTGGTTGGCGCAACATGTCTTTTTCTTCCATACTTCTCTATTAGTCGCCATCTCGGTAGTCACTCCCTTTCTCTTATATAGCCATATCATCTTTCACACAGTCCATCCATCTTTTTTTTCGGTCTACTCGTATAGCCCTCCACGTTCATACTCAACACTTTCCTGACGACATTTTCCTCATTCCTCCGAATCACATGCCCATACCATGACAACCGATTTCCACACAACTTTTCAGTCACCGGTGTCACTTTCAGACTTCCTCTTACATACTCATTTCTTATTCTATTCATTCGCGTAATACCACACATCCCTCTTAGCATTCTCATCTTGGCTGCATGCAATTGCCTTTCATTCATTCTTTTTATGGCCCAACATTCTGATCCATACAAGACAGCAGGTCTAACCATTGTTTTATTAATCTTCCCCTTGAGTTTAAGGGAAATGCGGGAGTCAGAATGCGGAGTCAGATGCGGGGGGCAGATTGTTCCTGTGACCTGCCGCCATTTCATCCATCCAGTGTTAATTCTGTGCTTAACAGTCCGGTCTACTTCGCCATCGCTTTGCACAAGTGAACCAAGATAACGGAAGTCGGAGCAGACCGGGAGAAGCGCGCCATCAAGCGCTATGGCTCCAGCACTGGAGAGACCGCCGAAATCGCAGAACATATACTCGGTCTTGGTTTTGCTGATTTTCAAGCCGACATTCTCCAGTTTCCGTTGCCATTTCTCCAACTGCTCTGGATCTCAGGTCCATCTTCACCGACAAGAACGATGTCGTCGGCAAATAGCATGCACCAGGGTACCTCTTCCTGTATGTCCGCCGTCAGAGCGTCCATAATCAAGAGGAAGATGTAAGGACTTAGACACAAGACATCCCGAGGTACCCTATCGTACGCTTTTTCCAGATCAATGAACACCATGTGCAAGTTATTGTGTGCACGTCTGTACTTTTGCACAATTGGCGGAGTGCAAAAGTGGCCTCCACTGTTCCTCGACCTGGCATAAACCCAAACTGGTTTGGGTTAATCTCACTCTCCTCTCGCAATCTTTTCTCTATTATTTTCTCCCATACCTTCATACTATGGGACATAAGCTTTATCCCTCGATAGTTGTTGCAGTCCTGTACGTCACCTTTATTCTTGAAGATGGGCACTAGCGAACTATTGCACCATTCTTGTGGGATCGCTTCTTACGTATGATAAGGCAATATAACAAAAGGTTCAACTTGACAGATCCTATATTGATCCCAGATTGATATTTCCTCCAAGAGTTTTGCTTCATACAGTCGTTCCTTATTTAAACAGTGCGAAGAGTGCAAGTCAGTATAGCTCTAATTGGTATGCTTTGTGGTGTTCTAGACTTACCTAGGTCTCCTAGACACATTTTTTAGTGTATGCATATCTGTTATTTGCATGGTTATTAAAATGCCAACATTTGATGTTATTTAATTTGAATTGTAAGTACTTTTTTAATTTATTTTTTACTAGCTGACCGGACAAACGTTGTCCTGTCAAAATTTCAATAATTCATACAAAATTCCCATAGCAAATGCACTTTCAGTTTTCCCGAATTTTCCAATTAATCCGGCAATTTTTCAAACATTTTCTTTTACAAACCTTGTACAGACAATTATAAATACAAAAAAAAAAATAGCCAATTAGGTGCGACCGTTCTGAAGTGATGCGCGTACATACATTCGGCGATTGATTTTTATTTATATAGATTTGTGCATACAATCTTAATACAAGTTCATTTTTGTATTGTACCATTAAATCAGAAATGGTTTGTATTGGTACTCACATTCGCTATAACAACAATACTTAATCCCTAAGCAAATAATGTAGGTAGGTATAACTGTGCTGTTGGTGTGCTTATTATAAATAAATAATAATAATAATAATATCCTAGGACATTATTCACACACGGTCATCTGATCCCAAACTAAGCAGAGCATGTACTATGGAAACCAGATAACTGATATACTACATACACTACTTTTTTTTGTAAATACATACTTATATAGATAATTACACCCAGACTTGGGACAAACAGACATGTTCATGCACACAAATGTTTGTCCTGGATGGGAATCGAACCCACGACCTGCGGCTAGGTAGGTGGTATCTTAACAGAAATATCAAAGCTGAACAAAGCGGCCCTGCTTGCAATAGCAAACGGCAAATTATGTCAACCTTAGTACAGACCAGCACATCGACCTACTACAATCTGTCAGATTTATTTAATAGATTTTCAACTTTAACGCTAAAGCATTAGGTTTAAGGTTGATTGGGAAAATTTGACAGTTTCGGGTAGCTTGACCTGCTGGCGTCTGTATATTTAGAATTAGTTTCGTATAGTGCCGCCAGTCATCATTACCAACCATTTAGTGCCTTATATCTCCTTCTGTCTTTGTCATTAGACAGACACGCCGGTGGTCTATTTACGAGTACATAATGTACAGCAGGTAATTTCACAATAGTCCACCGATTATATATTTAAGTAAATAGCACAGATACAGTTTATATTCTGCTTGTACTGAGAAAGGTAATAGCTGGCTGTAGGGTAGCAATGAGTTGAGTGTTTTGAAGAAAGAACTAGATATATTTCCCGGTATATTTTTGAAGAATAACAAATCAACCTGCATAGCCTTTTCCCAAATATGTTGGGGTCGGCTTCCAGTCTAACCGGATGCAGCTGAATACCAGTATTTTACATGATACCCCTTGGTAAGACTGGTTGACAGACTTTCGGACTTCTGACTACCCGTAACGACTGATAAAGATCCGCGAATGACAGTCAAGACCAACGAACTAACGTGCTTTCCGAGGCACGGAATAGTCTCGGTATGTAAAGATGGTCACCTATCCTCGGACCGACCGTGACAAGCGTAGCTTAAGTTAATGGATAGACCCGTGCGGCTGGTATTACTTAGGCACGAGCCCCGGATAATATTTGAAGAATAACAATATTAGGCAAAAATTGTTTTATTGTCAAAGTCTTCATTCGCAGAGGGGATGGCTATTGATCAGCACGGTGGCTGACTGCTTTGCGTGGTCGATTTCAGACTGTGAAGTCCAGGTTTCTCCACTTATGGCAATGGTGACCAAGAATACCTAAGTGTCATATAAAAGTCACATTGGTTGTACCCTTGTGCTTGCTTGAGTACTAAATCAGCCAATCGAGGCCATCACGATTTCCTATATCTCTTCTGCCAGTAAGCCCTACAGTCTGGCCGTCGACAGAATGCGTTTTTGACACCTGTCAGTTTCATACTACCGAATATGTGTATTGCGAATTTGATCCTTATTAGTTACTAGAAATTGTTTAATTGACAGGTGTCAGGATAGCCGGACTGTAGTTGTGTAGTTTACGGTAATTAGTGCACAAGCCTTATGCCCAGCCAGAATCGAATATTTATCTACACAATATTGTCAAACATTGCACGATTCGAGTAACAATACATCGCTAAATAATCGACAGAACTGTCCCAAATAAACATTATTTTATCTTTCTTCCTTTTCTTTTTATAACTTTTCACAAGTTTCACTTCTAGTAAAAGTCCCGCTATACCTCGATTTGGTGGCCCCTCTAACCGTGCAATAGTGTAGGTACGGCCAGTAGGTACGCTAGCCGCGGGCCGTCACGATGAATGACCCGCCACGCCGCCCATACACAATTTCACCGGACTGCGCTCATGAAAAGACCTTTTTTTCTTTTAAACTTTTTTTTAAAGCATGATGAGCTCCTTTTTTTAGCCTCGGATATTGTTTGATGGGTCCGTTTTGTCTTTGTTCTGTATGTAGGTGAGATGTGTAGTGTGGACCATTAATTGTTTTTTTTTTTTTGCGATTGGCTTGGTTGTGTGAGCCTAAGTACTTGTCTTTTAACATTTGGATATGACTTAATTTAGTTTTTTTTAGTTATAACTTTACTTACTCACTGTTCGCAAAGCAGACCCTGGACTGGGTAAGGGATCACCATTTTTGGCAGCCAGAAATTGCGACTTACAAATTGATTCTTTCATCTTCAATCAATCTGCTTAGCCTTTTCCCAACTATTTTGGGGTCAGCTTCCAGTCTAACTGGAGGCAGCTGAATACCAGTATTTTACAGTACATGGAGCGAGTGCCTTTCTGACGTCCACTACCCAGATAGGTACTGGGTAATACGATACCCCTTGGTAAGACTGGTAGTCTGACTTTCAGGCTTTTGACGACCCGTAACGACTGTCAAAGATATACACAACATACAAGAGATAGAGACAACCGGGACCAACGGCTTAACGTGCTTTCAGAGGCACGGAGGAAGACTCCTCCGGTATGAAAAGATGGTCACCCATCCACGGACCAACCCCGGCAAGCGTAGCTTAACCTGGTGCATCGACCCGCGCGGCTGTTATTACTTAGCCACGAGCTCCTCGATTCTTTCTTCTTCATGTTAACGAATTGCCTGGATCGGTAAACAGTCAAGCTAACTTAAGTTCTAATTTGCATTTTAGAAAATATAAGCATATGGATTTCTTCATTAAAGTTTAAAAGACAGTAAGTCACAAAAATCAATCACCACTGCGCCACAAAGTCTAAACAACACCAACACAAAAAAGAACTATTTTTTAATAAACTAGCAAAAAATAACAAAAGGGGATCACCGTCACAGACCCCAAAATTATACCATGCCCAACTATAATCACCCTATCTGGGTTTTTTATCGGGGACCCACAAATCTAATATGAGTAATGACAGGATCGGAGAGTGGGCACTATAAAGCGCCTATTTGGTACCCCTTGTGTCATATCCGACGATTTATTTGAGACGTAATAATAATGTTTTAAGTGTAGATGAAAATGTAAGATTTGGATTGGAAGTTGGTTTATGAGAAAACATTGGTTGATACGATAGAGTTTGTAGGAATTCTTGTGTCTTTTTGGGAGTTTTATTTAAGTTTCTTTAGCCAGTTTACTTTTCATATCATGGACTTTGAAAACACAGGACATCATCACCGTACAAAGTTCTACCATAACGCACCTTACAGTTTCATGATAGTTTCATCCATCATGGATTGCTATTTTCGAAATAACACCTCATTTTCATTTTAAGGGTCAATATCCTTTGCTAGTGCACTCAATAGAATATGTAATTATCTTTCAAACTTTCTGCTGTACCGACGTTGTCATTCAATCCTATTTAGAACTGTTGTTTTGTGCATGGATACGTTGAGTATAAAATAAACAAAAGTTCTAATAAAGAACTCTTAGATTACCTTTTTAGCTTTTATCGCTCCCGTTCAATCAATCAATCTGCCTAGCCTTTTCCCAACTATGATGGGGTCGGCTTCCAGTCTAACCGGATGCAGCTGAATACCAGTATTTTACATAGAGCGACTGCCTATCTGATCTCCACAACCCAGTTATCGGGTAATACGATACCCCTTGGTTAGACTGATTGTCAGACTTTCGGGCTTCTGACGACCCGTAACGACTGTCGAAGATCCACGAATGACAGCCGGGACCAACAACGGCTTAACGTGCTTTCCGAGGCACGGAGAAGTCGTTCAATCAAATCAATTCTTCCCGTTGACATAATCACGTCATCCCTCAAACCAAACACATTTTCTTTCATCAATCCATTCGTCAATCAATTAGACCCCGTGCTTGCGCGGGCGGCGGGTGTCGTGCGCGGGAGCGTGTGCGCAGCGGGCGCGCCGCGGGGAGCAAGCGCCTCGCGACATGCAGCCTTTGTCTTTGCGCACCTACGTGTTAGTGCGAGGTTTTGAAAATAGAATGCTTTTGTTGTTTCGTTTGTCTTCACAAACGAAACAACAAAAGCATTCTATTATTAGTTGATGAGGAAAATATGTTTTTTTTTTATTAATTTAAAGACTCTCCGCTATATGGATCATTTTTATTTTCCTAACTACGTGATAGTAAGAGATTTTAAAAACCGAATGTTTTTGAATGTTTACTTTTTTCAGAATATTTCAAGGAGGTTGGCTGATGAGAGAAATTTGTTTTTATTTATTGATTCAAAGACGCTTCGCGACATACAGTCTTTAGCTTTGCTTTTGTTTTAAAGAGGTTGGTAGATGAGGGAAATACGTATGGTTGTATTGATTAGGGGACGGTCGAGCGGGACGGGGATTGTGCCTTTGTCTTTGCGCGGTTTTGAAAATAGAATGCATTTGTTTCAAGGAGGTTGGCTAATTGATTAGGAAAATAAAGATGGATTGCGACAGGTAGCCTTTGTCTTTGTGCAGGTACGTGTTACTGCGAGGTTTTGAAAATAGAATGAGAGCTTGGCTGATGAGAAAAATGTGTCTGTTGTCAATAGTTTCAGTCTAGGACATAGACTGTCATCGAGCTAGACTCTAGGTCCTGAAGCGATTTCAATTTACATAACATCAGTCGTATTTAGAATATTTACCGCTAAATTACACATCTTTATTATGATCCTAATTATTATTTTGCTATATTTACATACTTAATTTAAAAGCTTACAGTCTTAAAATAACAATAATGATTATATATTATGTAAAAGTATATAAAAAAGGAGGGAAAATAATCATAGGGCATCAAAAAAGTCCGCATCGCAGTCAACAGGAAAAGTGCCCAAAAGGCTGGCAGCATTGTCACGTTGTATCTTATTCTTTGGTTAAAAAATAGGCCAACCCTTTGGTCACGTGTAGAGTCAACCAATCACTCGGCGATGTCTCGAAAACTAAGAGGGCACTCGGACTCCATGGCCCTAGTGTGCGATAATGTGATATGTGATTACCTGATTATCATTTATTCGTTAGTAATTCGATAGTCACCCTCATTTGCGCTGTTTGTGGTTTTCCGCATCCACAGCAGCCGCCCCAGCACAGCTCGCCGTGCTAGAAAGATGTGATGGCGCAAAAGTATCAACACATGTTGCATCCCACACCAAAAGCCTACCTACCTTCCAAGACATTGTGGTCATTCCGTCTGGTCTCTTCCCATCGTCCCTCGCCAAATAGGTATATTAAATGATTTCTTTCAAGAACTTATTAGCGCAAATTAAAGAGATCTGCATGGAATCTTTACTTTATAAGGCCCCTTTAATTGTTTCCAATAGTCGCTTTTAAGCGAAAGTGTTATAATAACCTATTTTAAAGTTTAATTATCGCGACTTTTTGCTATAAAAGTCACAAATGATTAAAATAGTAAAATTTATAATGGTTTCACATCTTTTCGGGACGAATTTCCTTATCGCACGTTATTTATACATACTATGCACACTTGGCGAATGAGAGCTAGGCAAAAATGTGTAACATTTTGACCGTCACGAAACTTTTTTATTTTTATTTTGTTTCTCTAACTTTGTTAATTTATTTCATTGTGCCTGTTGTTATCAGTCAGAGCTCGTGGCAAGTAATAACAGCCACACGGGTTGATCCATCAGGTTAAGCTACGCTTGCCGGGATTGGTCCGTGGATAGGTGATCATCTTTTCATGCCGAGACTCCTCCGTGCCTCGGGAAACACGTTAAACCGTTCGTCCCGGTTGTCATTCGTGGATCTTTGACAGTCGTTACGCGTAGTCAGATGCCTAAAAAGTCTGACAACCAGTCTTACCAAGAGTATCGTATTACCCAGTAACTGGGTTGTGGAGGCAGTCGCTCCATGTAAAATACTGGTTGTGTACCAGTATTAGCTGCATCAGGTTAGACTGGAAGCCGACCCCAATATAGTTGGGAGAAGGCTAGGCAAATGATTATGCGCCTGTTATCAGTGAGAGGAACTTTGTTCCAACCATGTGTCCCACTACACTTTTTATTTTATTATTTTTTTTATTCAGAATGACCCTGAATCACAAAATAAAAAATGTCTCATCTCAGAGCATCATCTTCTTTTTATTCAGGATGACCCAGAATCACAAAATAAAAAGTGTCTCATCTCAGTGCATCATTTTTCTTTGATGATTTTGGCCATACGCCTTCAACTTATTACTGTTTCCTGACAATCTTGTCCAGGGTGAAATGAAACGAAACATAGGAAAAGTTTCTGGTAAAAATATTCGTTTTTTTTTTCAAATACCAGTAAATTCAATACCCACGACAATTAGGCACAGCACTAACAAGCTAATGCAAAGAGCTGCCAGAATTAATAAAGTAGAGGTATCGAGTGTCGACGCGTGGCGGACAATGGGCCAGTGTTTTTTATTCGTGGCCGGTAATGGGTGCCGCGTGGCGTTACGAGGGCGTATTGTCGGCCACCCTGAGTGGTATAGCATTATGATACGGTAACTAAGTACTTGATATGTTCCATCTTTAATTTTTCTGCACGTGTGTTTTTGTACAAAAAAGTAACTGGATTTGTGAGGAGTGATTAGGGTGAGGTAATACTCAATACTCAATACTCAATATCTTTATTGCTTTACCATAATGTGTACTTAGGTGGTAGGTTCTATATAATTGAGATCATTATGGGCCCTGTAGGGCACAGCAAAAGGGTAGGAGAGAGGAAGCTCTGTTTTAGGAGATCATGAATTATTGATTTTTTATGAATTATTGCTATATTTTTTAATTTAACTTAACCTGTCGTCTGATCAATGTATTGTATTAATCTGTGGTATTGTGTAGATCTCTTTGTTTGCAGTTTTTCCAAAGGATACTTCCTTAGAAAATAATAATAATAATAATAATAAATATAAAAGAGAATAATGATGGATAATCCTATTATCAGGATTATCCATCAGCAACTTGCTCTGAAATACGGCCTTGTGGACTCTGAGGTACCGTATTACAGGTACCTATGTGCCCGACCCAGTTCTCGAGAATGACCATGTCACGTTATACTGGGATCGATCTATTATCACTGACAGGACTATTGTAGCCAATAAGCCTGATATAGTGGTAATAGATCGATCAGTGCGCCGCACAATGATAATCGATGTCACTATCCCGCATGACGAGAACCTCGTGAAGGCTGAGAAGGAGAAACAATTGAAGTATCTCGACTTAGCCCACGAGGTTGTCGCTATGTGGAATGTGGACTCGGCAATCATTGTGCCGATAGTCGTTACGGTCAATGGCCTTATCGCTAAGAGCCTCGACCAACATCTCAAGAGGCTCTCGTTGGGTGGCTAGGTGAAGGGCCTGATTCAGAAGGCAGTCCTCCTTGATACGGCGCGTATTGTGAGGAGGTTCCTGTCTCTGGGGCCATAACCACCGGTAGCTTGGACCCTGCACCCGCTACCGGCGGATCACTATTTTTTATATTTTTAAATGTTTTTTTTTTTTTAATGTTTTTATAAAAATATTTAAAAATGTAATAAAATAAGTTTAAAAAATAAATAAAGGAGATAATAATAATACTTAAATTATTAAAGCTAAAAGAAACCCTTTATATCACCCTACAAAAAGCTGCCATTTTAAATACATGTCGCATTGTCAGAAAGTTCATGCAAGTAGATGAAAATGAAATAGGTCCTCATCATAACACATCTTCAACATAAAACACCACACGCTGCATTTACTTGACCTTGGTCCGTAAATATTGCAAAAACCAGCCTAAGAGCTGAGAAGAAAAAACACTCTACAAAAATAATAATAATAGTGTTTTATTTCAGGCAAAATACCCATATACAAAAAATATAATAAAAGTAAGAAAAATCTTAACCGTTGTATTCACATTGAACTGATTGTCAAGTAGTAGTATTTTCTGAAAACTATTTTGTTTACAGATATAACACTAATAAAGGATTAAGAGTTATTTATAATATTTTCTGAACTGATTTTATTTAACTGAAATTAAAACAAACAAATAATTGCAGATAATTGTTATTTTGCTACAAGTGCGGAAAGTAGGTGATTTCCGACGAGTGGCATTTTTATTCACGAGCGTATAAGTTGGCATGAGGCAGAAATCATCTTACGCACGTGTATCATACAACGTTTTGCTATGCATTGTGCGAGGAAATAAAAAAAAAATATTTTCAATATATTTTTTTTTATTTCCTCGCACAATGCATGCAAGTAGGTACGCTTCTTTTGATTTAGCCGGTAAGAGGCTGTCGTTGGCATTTTGTGCTTCTTGAATAAAATTTCCCGGGGTTAAATTAGTTGATTCGTCACTTGAACGCGACATTTTTAGCAGATTTACACAGATTATCGTCTCCGAACTAAGCAAGAAATTAGTAAAATGGCGGGCTTATTTTAAATACCTACATGCGCGCTCAGCATACCTACCTATTATTGTGCAATGCAAATAGCTGCCATGTCGTGTCGCAAAAAGGCTCAAGCAAAATATACGTTCAACTAAACATATTTAATAAATTTATTGATCAAAATCTAAATCTAGAGTAATTAATAACACGTTTAAGGAAGTATTAGTTTTATTGTACCTTTTATATGAATCTGACTAATTTGTAAAACCTGTACTTGACTAATTTGTAAAACTTTTCTCAAATAATAAAAACTCTTTGCGCCGGGGTGACGACGGAGTTAAAACAAAAAAACAGAACAACTGAACTGTAGCAAGCACTAGTGCGAAAAAGTGGCACTATTCGCACAGTTTGGCTGCTTGAAAAACCCTCATTTCGAGCACATGCATTGTAAATAATATTTCTTCATGAATTTCTATTTTTAAATGCAACACTTTAATTGGCCATGTAATGAAATAAAAACAATTTGCCTTTTGTGCATTCAGAAATCGTTCATATTGTAATTTTTTCGCGACAATATGCAAAATAAATGCATAGAGCACGCGCCACCTGCCAGTTCAATTTGAATTTTGAATTTCGAACGCTTTCAAAACTTATCTGCGTGATGCGATTTGCACGCAAGCGAAACGAGGGCGCGAATCTGAGGGAATCGATGCTTAAAATCACATTCGATTCGCGATTTAAAATCATGTTTGATCCTTTGATGTGTTGTGTAAGTTGAGTTATCTGATGTCTTTTCAATCAAAGGACTATGTTATTTTATTGTGGGCTTTAGCCCTACGACTATGTAATTTCTTAAAAGAATGTTCTAATGACTTTAAGGTTCCATTTGGACAGTGAATCGTACCAACCAGAGACAGATAGGTACTTACTTTAGCTAAGTCGTGACTTCATGAGTTATTGCACTAAGTGCGTTTAAAATTAGAGTTTTAAATTTCACACTGTCTATTTTTATTTTTCCCGCGAATTTATGAATTCCTGGAAGCTTTCACCTTCGTACACTTCATTTCTTATACATGCAGAAGAGGGAAATTGTATAATAATAGGTAAGAGAGAAATTGATGTGTAATAAATTCCACTACCTACTTAGCTAGTACTAAGTTAAAATTCTTCGAAAGAATATGTTTTTGCTTCGTCATTTACATCCTTGAGCACGGATAATAATTATAATCTTATTCTACCTCCTTATTAAAGTTTCAACATGAATTCATTATCCGACCCATTCCAACAACCGATCTCCGTGGTTACATGACGCGCATCGACGCACCTGTTCCGATTCGAATATCGAATTACCATAATCGATTTGGGGGTAAGCCACGCGATGTACTCTATGATGATGCACAACCCTAAATTGTACTCGAGGTTTACATCCGTATTCTAGAGCTGGAACGGAATCTCCAAAAGTCTCGATCAAAATAACATTCAAGTTAAGATCAATATAAAAACAGTAATACATCCTGACAGATAGGTACTTAGTGCTCAGTTCAATCTCAAAAATATGACTTTCATAATACGTACTGGGAAGACAATTCTACATAAACTATTAAAGATAGGTACATAAAGTTTAATACTTTCAATATAATCATCGCTTGATTACAATCAATATTGGCTAGATATCTGCTGCTGGATATAGGCCTCTCCACAGTTTCACGCACAGAACTAATAGTTTTATATAATATTGCCCTAATTACAATCATCATTACATACCGAGACTCCTCCGTGCCTCGGAAAGCACGTGGTCCCGGCTGTCATTCGTAGATCTTTGACAGTCGTTACGGGTACTCAGAAGCCCGAAAGTCTGACAACCAGTCTTACCAAGGGGTATCGTATGACCCAGTAACTGGGTTGTGGGGGTCACAAGGCAGTCGCTCTATGTAAACTACTGGTATTCAACTGCATCCAGTCTAAGCTGACCGCAACATAGTTGGGCTAGGCTGATTGATATTTGGTGATTGCAGTAACTGCCTACGTTGGTTATCGTCATGAAAAAGGTAATAATTAAAATTATTAGAAACACGTAACAGTGATGACCAAACAAAGACAGAAATTAGAAGATAACAGACGAATTTTCTAAGTAAATACTTACGTTGTGTTAAAAAAAATTGTGTAAATTGTTTTATCCACACATTCCACACTATCAGAATTATAATGCAAAAATTTTAACAAATTCTCTTTTCAGGGAACGCAGATTTGGCCCAATTAATCTATTAAAAGAATTTGGTAGTAAATTTGCTGTATTGTAGACCTAATAAATCAACGCATAATATTGACCGCAGTATATGAGTGATCGTGGAACAACAATAAATCACTTTTTGGGGATGAATGTGGTCAAATTGCAGCCATATTTCAAGATTACTAATTCTCTAAAATGAGATTTTGAATTTCGAACATCTTAAGAATTACGACTCTGTGGTTTTATAAGAATTGCCTACCGAATTCAGAATGAATAATTTATTATTTAATTTGAAGAATGTGTTTTGATAGGCCCAAACTAAACATGATATAAAACCAAAAAACCAAAAAAAAAACAATTTGGGCATAAAACCAATCATGAAAAAGATTAAAAGACGCATACAATTCGTGAAGAACCTTATATAGATAGATGACTTAGATAAATGTAAAAGTGGCTTGAATAGAAATTAGAATTAAAATTCTGATTGCAGCAAATAAAGAAGAAATATCAATAAATGTGGTACTTATTGGTCTTTTGTAACCATTCAAACCCACTTTTCTCGCACATTAAACAACAATTACTCTGAAATTTTCGAAATCCTAAATTCTGGGGACTCGCGTGCGGCATCCAAGCATCCAAGATGGCGGAGCAATCAATCAGTCAAATTATATTGTCTTAGAGATCGAGCCAAATCGTCCCGATCCGGGCCCGAAACTTTACCACGACGGATTAAATTGTTCTAAATGGTACGTAATTGTAAATATATTATAGTATTTTATAGATTGAGCTTAAATTGCGTTGTTCTTTTTAGGTTCAAGTGGTGGTCGTGACTTATGGTGAAGAGTTGGAATTTCGCCCGTGTCGTTGTTAAGGCGAAAGCGTCAGTGTAACCCGCGATATTCAAATATTCTTACGTTTTTTGCAATTTACAAGTTAGTATTAGGTTGTACGTTAATCACAATATAATTCGCGGCCGTGATCAATACAACTCTTTAAGACCAGAATGACTATTTCATGAAATCTTGACATTTGAGGATTATACTAACTTAAGGAGCTGTATTCCTGATTCTAATGATTATAATTCTGTAAATACACAATTGTTTGGGCCGCGAATCAACAACTTAATACTGACTTGCAAATTGCTAAAAACGTAAGAAAAATTGAATTTCGTGGGCTATGCTGACGCTTCCCTCTTCAAGTGTGAGTAGGTATATCTTGGCTTACCAATCACGTCGTAGTCACTTCTGTCGTTATAAACTATCATATTTCTGTCAGCATCTGTATACATAAGCTGGATAAGCTTATGATGGATATCCGAATCCTGTCTTGTTGGTCCTACAACCACAATATAATAATCATCAGTAGCTTATTTTTATTTTTCCTTTATGAAAGAACGAACTCTTTTTCCTTCCTACCTACTCAAAAGTTTAATTAGAAGACTCCAAATGTTTTACGACACCGCTAATCCTGCCGACAAACTGTCATGCAGTGTTGTGTTTAGTCCAAAATAAATTATTTATAATCAAACGTTGTCCTGTCAAAATTTCAATATTTCATACAAAACTCCTATAGAAAATGCACTTTCAAAAATTTTCGTTCATACAAACCTTGTCCTGACAATTAGAAACACAACAAAAAAGAATTAGCCAAATAGGTGCAACCGTTCTGAAGTGATGCGCGTACATTATATTCGGCAATTGATTTTTATTTGTATAGATTTTGAAGTGAAAACTTCTTTAAGCACGATTATGGTGGGGGAAAATGTTATGTGTTAGCGTCACGTCACGGTGTCAAGTTTTCACTTCTGTCGGCAGTCCCTCATGACGGACTATGTTTGTCTTTTTTCTTAAATCTCTTATCTTGTAGATATTTATTTTATACCTATGTGTTTTCTTTTGTATTTTCCACCCGCGTCGGCCGGAAAATACGGGCTCTTGACGTAAGAAATGGTCACTACAAACGTAACCAAATCTCAAATCTACTACCTAAGACAATTATTAGCTCAACGGAAGAGGATGATTTACTGCATTATAATCTTATCACCAAATAAATCAACCAAAATCAGTAAAAAACTAATACCAAATGCAGTCGTGCATCAAATTTTTTGTACAATCAAAATATGAAAGGTTAGACTCAATCAGCTTATTATCAGATTAGTCAGATGATCCTTTAGTCGAATTATAATAATTTAGCTTCGTGTTAGTCGATTATTTTGTTGCACTCGACTCAACTGCTCGGATCGTTTTAAAAAGCTAATTTTGATTGATAGATGTAATTTTTGTAATTTGTAAATACAATAATATGGTGATCATGATGGTTTGTGGTTATTAAAAGAGAGTTGGTTTTGAAGTGGTGGTAATATGTTTGAATGCCTCGTTGGTCATGGTTCAAGCGCTACTGCTCCTGTTCTGGGTTCAATACCCAGGTCGGGCAAAGTGTTATTGGATCCTTCCATCTAAAATTTCTGAGCAGCAGCCTGGAGTCTGGATCTGTGTCCGGTTGATGGCAATAGGCTTGCTCCCTATTACATGGCACTTAAACATAACTGGCGAAATGTGGCTGTACTGTAAGTACACCTTTGCCTAACCCTTCGGGGATTACAGCCGTGATACTGTGTTATGTTTTGTATTGTAGGGAAGTACAACGAAATAATAACCAACCTTCTTCTCTTGTAGCAGTTTGAGATATCCTACGAACCGACATATTGTATCCCAACGTCTCCAAATGTTCTAGCCTAGACAGACCCCACCAAACTAATAACTAATTAGTTACTAAAAAAATAAATATTCAATCGTCAGATAACTTTTATCTGAAGAATAAATTTGACAGTTTGACATATCTTATATACAAAACCTGTCAAAGCGTCATATTTATTCCATAAATAAAAGTTATCTGACGATTGAAAAATTAGCTCAGGGCGAATTATTAAAATTAGCCCTAAAATTAGCCATGAGAGCTAATTTTTCAATAGTCAGATAACTTTTATTTATGGAATAAAAATGGCGGTTTGACGGCTTTTGTACAGAACATTTTTCAAACTGTCATATTTATTCTTCAGAAAAAAGTTATCTGACTATTGAAAAATCAGCCATTAATGCTCTTAGGGTAAGATTTTTCATAGCCTTCTCATAACTTCATAAATTCTGTCATATAACAGGACTACCTTATCTTTCTTATTGTATTTTTAGGCTCATTGCAGACCTACTTTAGATTCAGAACCCTTTTGTCGCCCATGGTCATAATATATATTTAACAAAATCACCCAAATCATAAAACAAACGCAATAATACATCATAATAATGCCGAAACACACTAACACCCAACATCACAACAAAACCTCATTATGTTCACAAAAACGTCGGTATTTTAATGTTAGTCTAAGTATAGGGTGCTCTCTCACTGATGTCGCGAGACCACGTGGTCCCGCACTAATTTACATAAACACGATGACCCGACATAGTTCAACGCAACCTTTAATTTGATACATAAAATTTTAATAACATAAAAATTATAATTTTCCAACATAATTATGGACCATTTCAACAAAATGTTAGTGGATTTATATGTAAATAAAGTTTCAGTTCAGTGTTATGATGATTCTTATCTTATCAGGCTCATATCTGGCAGTTTGTATTGATGTTCGTATTAAAACCTTCTTAGAAGTTGCCTGTTTGATCTGTGGAAAAGGAAAAAAAACTTGACGTATCAGCTGTTTCGATTCCCGCCCAAGTTGTAAAAGGCGCCGGAGGGAGAGGTTCCCGTTGCAATGATAAAATAGATAGAGCATTCTTAATTCTAGTTCGCTGGGTCGACATCTCAATAAGGCGAAAGCTCCAGGTAGCCCGCGAAATTCAATTTTACTTACGTTTTTTGCAATTTGCTGGTGAGTATCTGATCTGAATATGATACAATCTCTAAGTTCATATAATCCTAATGAATGACTTTTCATAAAATCTTGATATTTAGGATTATACCAACTTAAGGAGTTGAATTACTGATCCTAATGATTATAATTTTTAACCGACTTCCAAAAAGAGGAGGTTCTCAATTCGTCTGTATGTTTTTTTTTTTTTTTGTATGTTTGTTACGCGATTACTCAAAGACGGATGGACCGATTTAGAAAATTCTTTTTTTGTTTGATAGGGTATACCTACTTCCGAGGTGGTCCCATATAAATTTTATTAACTTTGCTTGGGGAGTTTTTGAGTTAGCTTCAATAATGCGTATATTTTTCACTTATTTTATGTGGATGATGTGATGGTGTTTTAATAACTTCCTATCACTGTTATTTACATGGCTATATCTACAATTATTGTGCTCAATTATGTATTCGAATTAGTGTGGGGTAGGTTCCACGACTAAAAAGTGAAAAATAAAAACTTTTTAGCCAAAAAATAAAACCGGCTTCCAAAACAAAACACTACAAAGTGAAAAATAACTTTAATTTCGGAAGTCGGTGGCAAAAAACGAAAATATAAAACCCAAGACACCGACTACCGAAATTAAAGTTATTTTTCACTTTGTAGTGTTTTGTTTTGGAAGTCGGTTTTATTTTTTGGCTAAAAAGTTTTTATGTAAACACATATACATTATGTGACGGTCGCGAATCATACTTTCAACATAGGTACTACATATAATACTGACTTGCAAATTGCAACCAACGTAAGAAAATTTTAATTTCGCGGGCTACCTGAACTTCCCCTTCAGATACAATTTGTGCTAAACCAAACTAAACATGACAGACATCATAGCACTTCCATTAATAAAGTAAATCTAAATATTTGTAATTTGCACCCTAAGTCACGACGATTACCAAAATTAGATAATTAGCCGTTAGATATTACTATATCTAGTGATTCGTCATTGACACTAGCCTGAAAAATCTTCCGGCAAACAACTTTCCGATTCTTCATGCAAGCACCTGCCCTAGGCATCATAAAGGAACCTTTTTTTAACCAACAATGATAAAGACAAAAGTAACTTACTTACTTAAACTACTGGACCCCAAGTCTGCTTTTTTTTATTAATTCGTCATTCCAACACGATCTCATTGTCATTTTGCTAAAAGTTCGTAATCTGCTAAATTCATAATGGTCGATCATTGGTAGGTCAGTGGTCTCGTAATAGAATCGTGGTACTGATCAAAGGAACTGTCAAAATTTTAGCAGATTAGCGCATACGTCAGTCTTTCATTTGTCATTATATTATAGAATAGAATAGAATAGAATAGAATAAACTTCATTTCAACTTCAACTCATATATGGTTAGTAACATTGTTTTTAACATTATGTAAGAGATACCATTTTAAGCCATTTCTTTCAATGGAGTGTCAGTGGTTGACCATTGGAAAGTCATAATGACGTCATTATATTAGTAGATTACAAAACTTGTCAAAACCAACAATTGTGAAATCAATGACAGACCATTCTGACACTATTGTAATAGCAGACTTGAGGCCCTCGAAGTTTTTGAAGTGAAACGTTAGGCCCGTTGAGCGATTTTTGGTGTCGCGTCATCGCGACATGCTATGCCTGACTTTGTTTTTTTTTTTTTTTTGTTTACAAATGCAGAATGTTCTTTCCAGACACATTTAGATACATATTAAGTTTAAACATGGGGCTCGTGACTAAATAATAACAGCCGCACGGCTCGATCGAAGGTTAAGTTACTCTTGCCGCGGTCGATTCGTGGATGAATTCGTTACATAAATATCAAAACCTCCCCATGCCTCGGAAAGCACGTTAAGCCGTCGGTCCCGGCTGTCATTCGTGGATCTTTGACAGTCGTTACGGGTCGTCAGAAGCCCGAAAGTCTGACAATTAGTCTTACCAAGGGGTATCGTATTACCCAGTAACTAGGTTGTGGAGGTCAGATAGGCAGTCGGTCCACGTCAAATACTGATATTGAGCGGCATCCGGCCGAAAAAAAAAAATAAAAAAAAATAAGTTGGGATAAGTTTAAAACATTACAAACAGCACGTGAAAACAAAATATTTCGAAACCAACACAACAACATCGCTATAATTTGAAATGTGAAGGTGCAATACCGTTCACAAGCACAAAAACTGAAGTTTCCACAAACAATATATTTATTGTTTCGCCCATAAAATACGGCCAATGACTATGTTTAGCTCAATTACAGGTGTGGCCCAACGGGGCGCAATTATAAAACGTTTTGTGACTTACCCAACCTCAATTATGAGAGGTTCCTATGGTTTTTGTGGATTTTTATTGATTTTCTGACCTTTAAGGTCCTTTTGAGCGGTTGCAGGATAGATTTAATAACTATTTTAGAAGTTTGTAATTAAATATTTATCTATGAGTTAAGTTTACTAGAAATCTTAAAAATTATAATCTACCTAGTAAAATTTATATTCACAATTATTTCATTCACCATGTAAGGCAAAGGGCAACGATTCAGTAAAAGTCTTCAAGTAGGTAAGTATCAATAACAATTTACGGATATCTTTCTCTGAACATATCTGACAATGATAATGGAGTCAGTGCTAGAGACCATGACAAATAACTCAAACAAATCAACCTGCCTAGCCTCGTCCCAACTATGTTATGTGTCGGAGTCGGAGTCGGAGTGTGTATGGAGTCGGCTTCCAGTCCGACCGTAACGACTGTCAAAAATCCACAAATGACTGCCGGGACCAACGGCTTAACGTGCTTTCTAGGCACAGAGGAGTCTTGGTATGTAAAGATGGATCACCAATCCACGGACCGACCGTGGCAAGCGTGGCTTAACCTGATCGATCGACCCATGCGGCGGTTATAACTTAGCCACGAACCCCTCACTATAGAAATCAAGCAATAAACATAGACCAGAAAAGGTAAAAATTAATGGCCTAGCGGCGAGAAATGAGTCAGGGCAAAGATGAAAAATTAGGACAGACAAAAAAGACATGAAATGTGACGTTCAGATTGTTTATCGCTATCGAGTTGAGGAACAACCTGAGTTTTGACATTTAAGTATCAATGGAAAAGACGAAACAGGTAAATCACTCAATATTATTGATAGATACTATTATAGACGTGTGTAATTTTCTGAGAATTATGATATGACGCAACACTTTGACCCTGAACTTCCAGCGCCATTCACAACAGGAGACGAGCTAATGTCACAAGTCACAATGACTGGTATTAGGTTTACAGGAAAAGCTTTAAGCAGTGCGCAAATTTTCACAGGGTGTTCTACCCATGAATATAAACAACTTTCACTATGGACAAACTGTGAAATCACGAAAGAAAATCAGCTGTTTCATACATCTTGGTTGAGTAGGTATTGAACTTTTATATGAAACAGCTGATTTCTTTTTCGTGAATTCAGAGTTGGTCCCTTAGTAAAAATTTACACAAACAATTTTAAAAACCCTGTGAAAATTTGCGCACTGCTTAAAACCTTTTCCTGTAGGTATATGCCTACAACGTGTTTTTTTATATAGGTACCATACTCTTAGGTATTAATGAGACCATCATTTTGAACAACTTTTAGGTACTATGGGACCAAACCTGAAATCGCGAAAAAAAATCAGTTATCCCATACATTTATGTTCGCAAAACTCGTCAAAATGTAGAAAACTGCTGATTTTTTTTTTGCGATTTGAGGTTTGGTCCCATAGTAAAAGTTGTTCAAAATGATGGTTTCATTAATACCCTAGAATAATGGTTTATAAAAAAAAAACACGTTGTATAAATAATACCTGATAATATACTTAGGTATATAACCTTCACTTGACCGACAGCTTGCAAGTTGAATCATAAGATAACGTGATGTAACAATCGGTAGGTATAATGGAGGAAATGTCCAAAATATCTGTATACAGATATGTGTGTGACGTAAAGAAAGAAGAAACATGGGATAACCGCGATGAACGATCTTTTAGTAGTCTCTACAAACTTGCTAGGCATACCTAGGAGACGGCTTTAGAAAGTTGGAAGATACTCGTATTGCATATTGTTGGATGATTGATTCACTTCGCCATTGAAAGAGAGCAAAATAACTCAATCAAAAGAAACCCACAACAAAAGCAAAACTTATTTTGAACAGTGGTTCTAAAAGGAGAGACACTTCTGCGTAGCAAACGTTAGGACCAGCAAAGGACCAGACATGAAGTATAGTTGGCGGCGCGTAACTTGAATACTGACCTTGAATTACTTTAAGCGATTTTGAATCTTACCCCTGAGACAATACGTATGCGAAAACAACCCCCACCACTCTACCGAGCGCTCAAGATTCGTGCCGGCAGTTATACCTAAGTAGGTATGTATCACAATTACATGACATTAGCAACAATATCGAGGCCTAATAGTGAGTATCACATTATAGTCAAGTAATAGAGGTGCACCTCGCGTGCCTCGCTTCGTCCCCAATTCCCGAATACCTGAGTAATTGCAGTGGACACGAGTCTTCGAATATTTCGAATTTTTACCAAATTATACACTAGTTTGAAAGAATTCTCCAAAATCATTACTGAGAGGTGATCTAGTGTTGATTTTGTTTCTTTTTAGATAGCGCTAGTATTAACTTCGTCTACATTCCGATCGAAATTGAATAGATGATTAATCAGAAATGAATTTGAAGTTTTGAACTTTAGTTTGTAAAAAATGTGATTTATTATTAACGATTTAAGATTTATTTGGTATTTTTGCATAGTTTATTAAATGTTTAAAAACAAGGCAATTAGATGACCTTCAATATAATTTGCAAAGCTGCATCATATTAAAATTAAATGAAACATACGTAAGATGAATCGAAAGAAATAATTTAAAAAAATAACACATCATAAATCCAGAAATGCGTTACGAAACGCTAATGATAAAAAATGGCGACCTATAAAAAAATTACAAATGACTAATCCAATTCCTAATTTAATTTCCAACTTTCCGATTTGGAATAACAAAAAAATACCGTTACAGAATTATTCTAAATTCGAAAATTTCTAACGGGATGGCGCGTGACTAATAGGTCGGCTAAAACAAAACGACAATAAGTAAGAAAATGTGAATTTATCAAATTCAACTGACAGTTTTGTAATTTTTAATTGATGACCCGTGGGTCGGGTCGCTGCGGTGAATTAGACATTAATGAGCTGATAATGTGTGAGGCAATTTTTTTGTCAGAAGTTTTTAGTTTTTTTATTTTATTAATCTTTTGTGTGGTACTGTGTTTGTTTGTAGACTTCTGTAATGCCTAAAGGTATGTCATGATGACTTCTATTATGAAAACTTTTGTCTCTTTTTTGCTTGGACTGATTTAATCCTTGTTTTATGTGTGCTATATAGGGTTACTGGTAACTAAAAGTATTCCTTTCAGGATGTCATAGTAGGGTTAAACTGCAACAAATTAAGCCACCAAATGTCCTACCGATATTCAGTAGTTTTTGAGTTATACCTACTTAGATTTTTAGTTTTTTTTTTTATGAAAAACCCTATTTAATAATTATTAATCCTATTTAATTAAAAATTAAATTTAAAAATCACTAATTAAATATTTTATTTTTCGTAATTTCTGTCATAGGTACTTCATAAAAAAAACATCTCAGAAACTACTGAATTTCGGTAGAACATTTGGTGGCTTAATTTGTTGCATTTTAACCATGCTATGACATCCTGCAAGGAATACGTCAAGTTTCCTGTATACCTAATAGTATCTAATGCTAGATGCTGCTCAATGTATACTTCTAGCAGTGGCGAATCTGTTTGGAGGAACATTATTACTTTATTGCTATTGCTCGTAACCTATCTACAATTATCTATTTAGGTATCTGTATTTATCATTAAGTATGTACCATAATTTGAAATTACCGACACATTTAACGTTTGTTCAGACAGTACCTACAATTTCAAAAATATAATTTATAATAACATTTACAGTACTTTGCTTCTACTAAGTAGGTATAGGAAATTATGACGACTCTACAATACAACACATTTATACCTTTTTTAAAATAAGTATAGGTTACCTACCTACCTATCTGAGTAGCTAAAATTATAATTTCTTTTCATAAGAGCTCCATACGCTTAATTAAATAAATTAGCTATTCACATCAAATAAATGCGTCATTATCCTTTGTAACATAAAAATGGGACTTATTTCGCAAACTTTCGATATAATGAGAGTTTCCAACAACATTTCCGCGCCAACCAAATGTCCAACACCTCGGGGTGGTTATTAAACACACACGGGTAGGCGTGCGTTTCCACAAGAAATTAATTATCACAAATTATCTGAATAATTCGCGATGGCAAACCCGAAAAATTGACAATGTCGCCACCGCAACGCAAGAAGTCGGACCACACAATGGTTTGACAGCTGTCATTTGACTTTTTTTGTTTACTTTAATTAGAATGTTGCTCAAGGGAGTTAGCGGTTCTTTTTTTATTATTGTTTTTGGAACTTGTTACATCCTTATTTCATAATGAGGTGCAATCTGCGAAGCTACTAATGTACCTAGTAATAATAGACACAGCAATATTTAAACAGGGAACTTTGACATTAGCTTACTTATAGAAAAGCATACTTAAATATAGTTAAGTATGATAACTCTGACGAAATACGCTATGATAAGTATGGTTCCGCCGTGACACAAAAACAAGTACCTAAAAAATGAATATAAAATTACAGCTTAGATATCATTCAGAGCAAACTCCCAATGGTTGAGAAAAAAAGCGTTGTTTGATAAAATGCAGGAACAAAAAGTATTCAACAATATTATGGTATGAAGGACACTAGGTATTTTCAAATTTCGAATTACATGGCTGTAAATTTCAGCTAAAGCTTCTGTAACATGTAGGTTTATTTGTAGGTATAGCTACCATTTCTAGGTTTATATATATTATAAATTAAAGTCGAGTTTCATGTCTGGCTACGTTCTTCTGCTAAACTACGCAACGGATTTTGATGTGGTTATTACCATCATTAACAGATTTTATTCCGGAAAGGTTATGTGCATAATACCTTCATTAATATTAGACTTACATATAATAAAAAGTCATGCAACCGTGCGAAGCCGGTTCGGTTCACTATAGTTAAAATATAATATCAAATACATTATCCTCATAGCAACTAAGTCCCTTTCTAATTTTATTCTTCCTTACATTGTTAGGTAACAATATATTCGTAAGAAGAGGTTCTTCTCCCCTTTGGGGTTCGCCCCTCAACAGGAAAACCCGAAATCCGTTCCCCACACTTTTCCAAGATAAACATAGTAAGATGCGTGCAATGTATGAAGGGAGGTGCTCGGAATATATTAATAACAACCTCCTTCCTATATGATTTCTCTGTTCTGTTCTACTGAGACCTTGTTGTTCGGTTGTAGTGTGCATACCAATATTTTGTGTGGTGTTTCTTATTAAGGTATATTTTGTGTTGGTTGGTAGACATTGGTACAAAACAAGCTTTGTTTTGTACCAGTTTTGTTATCAATGGCTTCATCTTGAATAGAACTCAGAGTTTCTGTTGAAAGTGTTTTTAATACCAAGCTTGCAAGTTTTTAAAGGAAATGATCCTGTAGAATAGTTTTTACATCGAAGTAAGTAAACTTTGCACTAAAAAGTCCTTTTCAATGAATACATAAAGTGAACAGGTAACTATTAACAACACCAACAAAAATGAAAAAACTTAGCGCAACGAATCCAAACACGCTGACACCGAGCCTACACAAATAGCAGCAAAAAGCGAACAAAACGATGCGCTCGCGCAAATCTGACACAACGGACGTATCCACTACAAACGAGCTATTCAAACATGGAACACAAACGTCACGTATAACTGCTCACTTAACCCTACAATAGCCATAAAGAATTACAATTAATCGCCGCGACGAGAAATGCCACCGCGCCGGTAAAAAAACGTCAAAATATTGTCGGTGGATGCGACACGGTACCCCCACCGGCGGCTACCGGGTAGCCAATAGGGAGGCGCGGTCGAGGCCCGCTACCGCTTTTTAGCCAATGGCGTTCCCTGGGGCGGAGCCTCGAGCTACGCACGGTGTTTCGCCCCCAGCTAAAACCTTTTCGCCTGCAGTCGTTTACAGATAAGCCCGCGGGATGGTCGATTATTATTACATTTCATACGCGTGATTCTGTGATCTACGCGCGTCGCCTCGGGCGCTTACCGAATCGATAGCGATGTACAAAGCGAAGTGCGATACTAGAATTAGTTTCGGAGATAGTATGATAGAACTTGCGTTGTTGTGATATGGTAGAGACATATTGTGCGTTCTGTGATATGTTTGCCTTAGTATAGATATAGCGTGCGGTATGAACCTATATATGCAGTGCCATCGTGAGGTATGGATGTATCTATCTTGTATATGCTTGTGTATCTACAGTGAGATGAAGCCTGCATCTTGTTAAGGCTTGTGATGGATTGCACCAATGTTTGCTATTGGTCTAATAAGTTGGTGCATTTAGATTCTAAGTTCAAATAGCTACCTACCCATATGCTAAACTACTGTTTAGTTATCTATGGTGTTTATAATGGTTCAGTTTCTCAGCTGGCGAATTTAAATACCTACACAATCATTTGTGACTTTTTATGACCCGTCGCTAAAACTCATAAATACTAAAATGACGTGTTTGTGTTTTGTGTTTATTCATTGTATTATGTGTTGGTATACAAATTCAATTGGTTGCTTCCGATGATAAAAAAATATATAATAAAATTAATGAAAATCATATTCTACATCTGACACCAACCGAAATAAATAACAGCGTGGCGTAGCAGTGGGAGGGTTAGAAGTACTAAAGCAATTAGAATTAAAACAAACCTTGATTATTACACATTAACATAAAATTAAATTACTGAATAGCAATTTATTTTTAATTTGCTAATAAATCCTATGCATTACATTTTAATTTGCATAAACCATTTAAATAAACATTCCAAACAAACATGCTAAGTTATAATGAAATCTTAATTATAAACGAGCAACATTTTCAATGCAGTAAATTTGTATTCAACGACAAACCACAATTAAAGTTATTTTAAAAATAAAACCGAACTTTGTGAGAGCGAGGCGGTCGTTGCTACATTTAAAGCATTCCATCAAAGGATATAATTAAATAGCCCGTTTTCTTCTCTAAGTTATACTTTAAACTTATAATTGGCGTTCCTCGACAAAAATTACACGTGAGACATCCTTTTGTAGCTCGTCTATACAAACTGGTTTGTTTTTATAAATTTTACTAAAAAAAACTTGAAAGGTTCGTTTCAAAAACTTAACAATAAGTAAGTTAAAGAAAACTTTTGGTTAAAAAACTAATAGATACCTAAATAACTATGTGTTTAGGACAAAATAAAAAGTAATAAATCTGTGTTGTTAAAAAAGCGTTTTTGGAGTTATCCCACATTCGTTGTCGGTTGTTAAACCGTTTATTTTGCTTGAAAGTATATCTAATTTTTAATGTTTTGTTTTAAGGCAGTTTTATTTTCTCTACTAGTTTTTGCCCGCGGCTTCGCCCGCGTGAAGTCGGAAATTATCTCACGGGAACGTAGGTACCGGAATAAAAAGTATCCTATGTCCATGGTCTATTTCTTTCATCCAAATCCGTTCAGATGTTAGGGCGTGAAAAGGAAACAGGCCGCTTTAGGTAATTACGTAACTTTGTAATGTCAATTCTGATGAATATTATCTCGACTTTGTATGCAGGTAGGCATGTTTTGTTTCAATTTGTAATGCATAGGTATTACATTGGCTTAATAGAATGTGATAATATTATATTGTGTTTGATGTACCTAGGTACTCATGATAAGCCGTATTCGAAGTAAGAATAGACCGGGAAATATGGTGTGATTGAATAAAGGACTTCCTGGTTTTCCTTAAGGCTGGTTTTCGTTCTACCTATAAAGACCGGACAGACTTATATAAAACCAACTTTTGCCAGTGGCTTTGCCCGAGTACCTAGATATCGGAAATTATCCCTCGGGAACCTACTACCGGGATGAAAAGTATTCTGTGTTAATCCAGATTAAAAACTATATCTGCGAGCCAAATTTCATTCAAATCCGTTCTGGAGTTTTTGAGTGATTGAGTAACAATCATCCAAACATTTAAACATCCAAACATACAAACTTTCACATTTATAATATTACTACTACCTATGTAGCGATACAATAGCAATCCAGGGTGAAACAGGTTTCGTTAAAGTTGTTACCTACAGTGTAAGTAAAATACCTATGCAGTGACAAATCACAGCAATTTTCTAAGTAATAGCCAATTTCCTCTGCATAAATTCACACAGGCACAAATTCTGACTGTAGTTGCGTACCTATACCATGCTACACAAATATTATTAATAAGTAGGTAATATTAATTACCTTAGCTACAACAAAGTTCCTGAAAGCGCCCTACAACGTTCGATTATTAATCCGTAGTTCTTTTACTGCCAAAACAGGCAAAAAATATTTTCAGCTCGTCTCAAAACGGGCGAACCGAACGAGTTGTAAGGCAAAACTGTGGTCTGTTCCCTCCATATCAGATCGGAAACTGTCCGTAGGTGCCTGACTCGACGACGCCGTCGGCCCCTGTTTTTCAATAAATGAGCTTATGTGGTCAAATATTACCAACATTTTGATTAGAGAAAAGCCCAGGAAAAAATAGAGTAAATTGAGTTTTTTATTCAGTATACTACCTACGCTTACGTGCCCGTCGTCGTCCGGATGAATTTCATGTCTCTATCTCCAGTAGTTTTGCTCAAGCTGTGTGTTGTCTGTTTTCATACAGAAATAACATCTAAATTTCCGAATTTTCCGGTGAATTTTCCAAAAAAATCTATCATAAAAACTTTGCCCTGACAAAAAATAAGGATTAGGTACCCAATTAAAGGTGCAACCGTTCTGAAGTGATGCGCTTACATGACATTCAGCAATTGATTTTTATTTATATATAAGTAGGTAAATTAGTGATAGGTACCTACGTCATATTGGATATTTTTAGTTCATAAATAAAAAGCTCTTTCGGCTTTATTACAAAACAAGGTTTATCTTTAGACTCAGGTTTAAAACATCAACTATTTTATAATTTCGAACACTATTCCGACAAAATTGATGTTCTAATTACAAAAACTGAAGTCAAACCCGAGTCTAAGTTGTCAATTTTTTATTAAGAACCTTAGCGTATTCTGAATAAAGTTCATAATACAATAACGAGTTCAACGGTTTGGGCTTGGACTAAAGTTAGAACTCGTTTTGTAAAAAGATGGATTAAGTTTAGATAGAACTGTTTTAAATCGAACTTGCAATTACTTCATCTACATAAAATCAACTAATTTTAAAATTGAATTCTAGACTCCCAGTAATATTTCACAATATACGTATGTATAACTGTGTAACTGTAAGTTTAATTTTTCCTTATTTTCCACCAATGTCGACCTTAAGAGACGTATAAAAGCATATTAACCTTCGTTAATATTGATCTGTCCATCTGATGAAACCCGACTGTTGAATCTTTGTAGAAATTTATAGATTTACTGAAGTGATCTTAGATTTTCTTCACAGATCACACCGCATACCATCTGGGGCATACAATATCACTCTAAGTATGTGTTTTTCTAACTAAGACTTCACACACGAGATACCACTATAACTTTTATTTCCACGACGGTAACCTGTTGCGATATTCTTTAATTTCACATAAGTGGAAGGACCCAAACCCATCCCATCACGTCATTGCAAGCAATTAAAAGATTTCTTCATTCTTAAGTTATACTTGTCTTCGCTTACTAAGTAGTTGAGGTCGATTTCCAGTCTAACCGGATGCAGCTGATTACCAGTATTTTACATGGAGCGACTGCCTATCTGACCTCTCTTGGAAGAACTTCCTTGGTAAAACTGGTTATCAGACTTTCGGGCTTCTAACGACCCGTAAGGACTGTCAAAGATCCACACATAACAGCCGGGACCAACGGCTAAACGCGCTTTCCGAGGCACGGAGGCGTCTTGGTAGGTATGTATAGATGAGCACCCATCCACGGACCAACTGTGGCAAGCGTATCTTAACTTGATCAAACGACCCGTGCGGCTGTTATTACTTAGCCACGAGCCATTTTACCAGTATCGTCGCGTCTATGCTCTATTTCCACACTCTTTTAAATCACGTTTTCGTTTTTCACAATCCGACGCTTCTGTAGCAACAGCCAGTCAACACAACACACCGTGAGTCAGGATGATTATTGGCGGGCTGGGCCGTCGAATTTCCAGACGAGTCTGGGTATGCACCCAAGATGACTAACATCGTCTGGTAGTTTTGCCCCATCCTTATTATATGCTTATTCATTCTTCTTAAATTTCTGACTAACATAAAATCCGACACTTAGTTTCTGTAGATAATTTTTCAAAAGGCAATGAATAGGTACATTCCTCAATACCTGTGTTTAGTCTGTGATCTGACTCTGAGTTATATTCTTCTTCGAGTTAACTGTTAACTATAATAAATTTAAGAATACTGATATTAAAATTTCTTAACTATTCTTTAAATTTATTTTTCACTAGCTTGTGCCCACGGCTTCGTTCGCGTGGATGTCGGAAATTATCCCACGGGAATGTACTTCCGGGATAAAAAGTATCCTAAGTATGTCCTAATCCAGGTCATGGTCATATGCCAAATTTCATCCACTGCAAATTTCAGCCGTTCTAGCGTGAAAGCGTAAAAACAAACTCACTTTCACATCTATATTATTATCACTTAGTCAGAATTTTAAAGTTCTTGAAACTTATGACTTGTTCGTCTAACTTTTCCAGCTAGTGCGGTTGCTGTGATTGCCAAGTTGCAGTTGTTACCAGAATTTCCTTGATACAAAATAATTTTTAACCACTGCAAGAACCTCAAGCGATTAGCTATGAAGGTACCAACCTAAAAAATCTAATAACTCCATTATCTTATTCAGATTGAAGTAATAACTAAATTAATTTCCACATAAACAAAAGGGAATTAAAATCAAAAAGGAAATAATCCCCAAACGAAATGAAAGGCATTATATTTTTTATGGCGGTGTTCGCGATCCCATTAAGTCGCTGTCATCGCTCGTTGATAAGATTTAAATTAGCCGCACAATAAAGCTCCTGTCAAATCCGCCATTAATTTTGAATTTGGAACAGAAGCGGTGTTTGATCACACGACACTGGCTGGTAAAGTGGCCTCTATGGTTCAAATAAAATGAACAAGGATATTTAAAAGGTTTTGAACCAAGCTTTTACTAATTTACGTAGACTTTAATGAGTAACGAACTGATACGTATTTTGACAATAATAAACTTGTTTATAATTTAACTGTAATATATTTCACTGTATACATTACAATCTCAATTATCGGTACAGCAGTAGGTATCTATCGATCATTCAATCGTGCTGGCTTATTGGGCTACCTAGCGGTGATTACGACTAGGAAGTAGGAACTTACCATAGAACGTTGCAAAAGAGTAGGTACCTACCTTTGTTTGAATTATTTTCAAAAGACCGTCAAAACAGTGTTGCCAGCACGTGATATTCCTCACTTTCTCGCCTCTGCGATCGTTCGTTGCATCGCGGCAGAAAAGGTCTCTGAATGTAATTTTAAACTAATTAATTTTGCTTCGCCTGTCCGCTTTTGAATAACACTATTTGGACTTCAATTGTCTGTATGCCAAATATAAAATAATGGCGATTTTGATGAAACGCCACACACGAATTCGTGTAGCTTTTTATAAAACAGGAATGCACAACCATAAAGTTTTGTTAGATGTTGTTGCTGCTGAAATGACTGCAATGAATCAGTTTTTTACAAGCTTTTATTTAACTTGCAATGTATGTACCTAAGTGGTATGTAAGTGGTCCTTTTCAAAATTTGCAAGTTAAATTTGACCCACTTCCCAGTATTCAATCGAGCTGAAATTTGGCATACGTATATAAAATCGGTAACATTGCAATATTTTGGTACCATCGAGCTGATCTAATAATGGAGCCGGTAGGTGGCCGCAGGAACTCAGTAATAAAACGACGCAACCCTATCGAGTTTGGGCTCGTTTGATTCATCTGTCAAGATGAATCAAACGAGCCCAAACTCGATAGGGACTAAGGAATAAGGAATAAGGATGAATAAGGAATAAGGACTCTGGTCCTATATGATATCTAGACTAATAAAAGCTTGTTTAAAAAAATACACTTGTTTTGATTTGTGTGCAGTTCTAACTAATTATGTTTATTTTTTAATCGAATAGCTAACCCGCAAAATTAATAAACGTAAAGACGATCGAGCTTCTTTAATTTAATACTTGAGGGTTTCAACAACTGTGTTAAATTCTATAGAATAAATAAAGTTTAATACAAAACTTAATAAGACTTTTATTATTTACTTCATGTTTTTATTTCCGCGTTTTACGTTTTTTTGTAAGTACCAACCCAGACAGGTTCTTCTTTAATAATCAAATCTATTTTCAACTACCAGGAAAAAAGTCTCGGTAAAGATTAAACAATGTATCAAGTTGCGTCACACACGGTAATAGATATTGTCAAAAAGATTTAACGACATGTCACTTCGGTCCCGCCCACAGACCGGCCATAATCTACATCGGACACATTCGATATTCGACTAATTGGCTATTTCGAAATTCGTTTTTCAATAATCATTGCCGATATTATATTTTAATAGGCAATAAGAGCAAGGATAAAAGCTTTGATTCTTTTTTTTTAATAGTGTAGGTACCACAAGGGGCTAAATGAGCAAGTCGTTGTTTTTTAAGTTTTTTGATTTACTACCAATGAATTGTGAACAGCAATTAATGAAGTATTGAGTAGTGTCGCTAGAAGAAGTATATTTTTATTTTTAATGGACATCGATAAACATAACTCTTGTTCTTTGAGCTCCTTTATAATTCAAATCGTTATAATTGCCGCCATACTGAGGGGCTCATGGCTAAATCATAACAGCCGCACGGGTCGTTCGTAAGTTACCTAAGCTACGCTTGCCGCGGTCGGTTCGTAGATGGGTGACCAGTGACCATTCATTACATAATTATCGAGACCCCTTCGCGCCTCGGAGAGTACGTTAAGCCGTTGGTCCCGGCTGTCATTCTCACAGTCCAGTCAGAATTCTGACAGTCCCTATTTTCAGTACCTATTTTCTTCTTCGCTATCCAAACAATAAACATTCTCTCTATGGTATATCAACAAACCATTCCATAAAAGTACTAGTAATTTTTCACCGTCCACTTTTGTAATAGCACATTTATAACAGCAAATACAAACCTATTGTGTGGTTAATACAGAGGTCAGGCCGCGCACGGCCATCGCTTTTCTATGCCATAACCGGAATTTATACCCGACATTACTCATGCGATGCCGTTCGGTTGTTTTCCTCTAATTAGAATCCATTCAAGCGTACCCCATTAAAACTCGTCTAAATTAAAATTCGAATAACTTACTAACTAGACGTATAAATCACAACCGTACATAAAGACAATAAAATATATTGTCCAGGCCGGCTGAGGATACGACCGACGCAAGAATAATTAATACAACAATACACTCACCAGGTAATTAAAATAAACTAATTTCTAAACGTGAATGGCTTGGGTTTTATGAATGAATATTCTATAGCTTTTTTTAAAATCTGGCAACATTTCTCATTCTTCGTCTCGCGTACTGACAGTTCGGTTGACGGCGTTCTTTTTTTGAAGCGCGACCTCGCACAGCGGGGAGTAAGCGCATCCGTTGCGCGTTCGAATTATCTCATTTTAATTTAGGAATCGGCACTTTTTAATAGCGTTATTGAGCTAATAATTCATTTAAAATCGGAATCAATTATGTAGACGGTTTTGGTATAATTTCGTGAAATTATTACGTTCCTACTTTCCAGTAATCCCTTTGTTTCTTTCTCACGCTAAGCAAGGGTTGACTCCCACGAATTAGTCTGCTAAGGATTTTTATTTGCGGGAACATCGGATCGGGATGAGCAAATCGGTGCTCATAATTACAACGTTGGGATATTTGGGCGATGGCGGCCGCGTGCACAGTAGCAATAACGTGCAATTTAAATGTTTCGCATTTCAAACCGATTCTTTTTTTGAATGCGAATCGGTTGCGTGTGAGCACGCAGAAGAAATATTTGGTTATAAATAACCTTTATTTTGGTGATATGTGTATTTAGAAAGAAGTAAGAAATAAATTCATGTCGAGTGCTTCAATAAACGCTTTTTCTGTTACCTATACCTAGACGATACAATGGAAATCTCGAAATAAATTTTCTGGGACTTTAAAAAATACACAAGAACAGAAGAATTATTATAAATACAAGAAAATTAATAACGGATATAAGTATAAAAGGACAAGCATCTGTATGTAGCTATAAACTCTTGTGTAAAAATTGTCTCTGATACAATTTTTTTTTTTTATTATAATATTATCAATTTGCAAACCGTAGGGATAATTATATTATTAATGGCTTTCTAAATATTCTGGGGGCATACAATGTCGTTGTCCAAACAGTTATGTCATCATAAAATAGCAAGACATTTTGCATACTAACGAGGTAATGGCGGATAGAGGTTGAAAATCTAGTTAATTTATAGTATTATGATCATTTCAACGTTAAATCGATTTATATTTATGCGTAATTTATATTAGATACATCTGTCTGCATAGAGATCATCTGTCTGCATATTTCAACTATGTTGGGGTCGGCTTCCAGTCTTACCGGATGCAGCTGAATACCAGTATTTTACATGGAGCAACTGCTTATCTGAGCTTCACAAACCAGTTACTGGGTAATCCCTTGGTCATGTAATTACATTTTAGAATGAATTCAATATAATGTTTCATAATATCAGAGAGTCCAGCTATGCAATAATGCCGATAAAAGCAATAATGTAATAAAAAAGACGTAGGATCTACTTTCGACCATAACACTTAAAACAATGCATTTTAACTGATTATTAAAATTGGACATGATTGCAGTCTACTAAAGTCCGGACCACTGTGCTGGCCATCACGTAGCCACAAATAACACCTTTATTGTTCCGAAGAAAAAATGCTTTCTTCGAAATAGCAGATGTGCCTCGCATTTGATTCTGGTTCTAAAAAAAAAACTCGTTTTATTGCTTTCTTTTGTTATTTTTTGGCACTGGCAACTATTCTTGGACCAATCTGAAAATAAAATCAGGTATGACAACGTCTAATCTTGCTCCTATTAGCTAAGTAAAAATAATTTCATAAATATATTGGTATAATTAGCAGTCCCTAATCCAAAGGGATACAACCAGATCGAGTGTACCTACATTTCCATAATTTTCTTCTTGGAAGACCTGTGAATATGAGACCCTCGAGTCTATTTTGTTCATATGGACCTGTCAGTTTGACAGGTCCTCATTACGTCATAGCTGTCAATTTTTTACACTTGACATTTGCCTGCTTACCAGACACGTTACATTTTCAATCGTCTGTCATCGTGGTATAGTAATTAAAATAAATAATGAGTAAGCCTTGAAGCAATCAGTTTTAAGCTTAGGGCTACAAACTACATGCAATGATGGGCTGTAAATATCATATTTTTATAGCTTATTATAGAAATTAAAATTAATAGGTGTTGGTTTGGTTAGGTATGTGTAGGTAGGTTCGTGTATGTTTTAGCAAACTCAAGGAAACATTAAAAAATAATTTATTAACTCACTTAGTGAAAATAGTTCTAAAATTTTTACATAACTACATATTCGTGTAGATAATGATTTTTATTACTTCTATTTATGTACCAAAAAATTTGCAGCAAATGGTAGCTTTTAGTGACCACGACCCTATTTTACACAAATCACAAGTTCAAACGATTAGCTTTTTAATAATAAAATTAATCGAACACGATGACATGACACCTTCAGATTTACAACCAACAATTTATAATAATAGATTATAATATGCATCTCTGTCTAACGTACAATAATGTGTATCTTTCTTTTCATTTAGTTTTGAAGATTCATCATCATCACCATCATAGGCCTCCCCATGCACTTTCTACCCTTAAGCCATCAGGAGTCATTAAACTGGCAACATTAATATTCAAAGGACACAATTCTATTCAAATGCAAACAGTGACAGGTTGCTATGGAAACTCTACTTATCTGTCAAATACCTATGCTAAAAAAGAATGTAAATGTCTATGCTAACAAAAAAAGATGATTAACTTTTTACAAGCTACTTTTAAGCTAATTAAATCTTCTTTTAGCCAATATTTTAATACTTTTACCTCAAATACGCCTGCTTCATAAAATCGTTAACAGATCGTGAGCATTGTTGCCAGATTAAAAATAATCATTCCCGGTATTACGCGGGATACTGCAACCGGTCAGTGGTCACGACCTCAGGTCAAGCTATTAATTTTTATTACTTATTACAGCTACCGCCTAGTAGACTCTTTAAAACCTGTATAAAAAATATTGATCTGATAGGATAGTTTGTTCACTATAGTTTTATGATTTTTTGTAAAATTTTGACTGACAGTCTACACATCGCGACAAAATTTTGTATTTTGTGCCGAAACGAGACATGAAGGACTAAGTATTTTTACGGTTAGTCAGTCAATGGTGCTGATTTTCTTGTTCAAGAACTAAACTAAAATTAGAGAATCGCTATCTTTTAGTAAAAGGCAGCGCGAGAAAAGGACGGCTATAGCTATGAACTAAGTTAGAGATGTCAAACTAGTTTACCTAATCCTTGCGGTTCACCGTTTAGTCGACACGTTTTACGTGTCGTCTAAATATGTATGGAAATATTAGTTCAACTAAATTTGACAGCTCTAATTTCGTCAGTCTCTTTCTTGTTTTATTACAGAGAAAAAGTTAACAATAGCCTAACTTAAATTTAGCTTGTGTACAACAGAATCGGCACCATTAACGCGTTTCCACGCGAAATACAGCGACGACAAAATTTTATCGCACGTATGATAGACTTGCTGGATAGACTGAATGTGAAAGGTGAAGGACCAAGTCTGACCCAGGGTTATGGCGCCACTCGAGGGGGCAGTAAAACTGTAATGAAAATTAACATTCACAGAATACCGTAGAGTAATTGAATTTCAAATTACTGAAGTAGAGATTACCCAATTTAAAAGCAATAACTGTGTTGGTGCTTACTCATAAGTCGTTGGTCGTAACCCAGTGTTGTAGAAATCCCTTTTTAGCGAAGTCAAATAAGTTTTTCATGAGAGGGGTAATAACTTACTGGTGAATTACTGTAGTCCCCACACTGTGCTGATGGGGAGTACCTATGGTTGCGCCACTTCTTCCCAGCTAAGCACTAGGAAGTGGAGAAGGGCGGGCGTTTTTGGCGGACTGGCTTAAGTAGTTTTGACGTTCAAAAAGTGCTGATTCTCGGCCTAGTATGAATACCTAATTACCTAAATGAGTTTTGTTTTTGACTGTGGTTAGTGCCAGCTCCACCAAGCGGAAAAATACTCGCGGATACTCGAGCACTTTTTAAATTTCACTGAATAGGTAACTGACAGATAGGTGACGCAGACATCGCGCTCGATAAACGCTTGATGTCTGCGTCGAATTTTATACTTAGTTACTTATTCAGTGAAATTTAAAAAGTGCTCGAGCATCCGCGATAATTTTTCCGCTTGGTGGAGACTGACCCTTAGTAGATATGCTGTTGCAAAAGCCGTCCCTCACTTTGATTTTCATTACATCGAAGGAACTTAGCTTTTGCACGGGCGTAGGTAGGTCATCGTCACCATTCTCCTGCCCTTATCCCAGGTGCAGTAATTCAGCGCTGTTGCGATAACAAGGAGTATTTGGAGTATTTTAAACATCATCATCTGCCAAGCCTTTTTTTCCCAACTATGTTGGGGTTGGCTTCCAGTCTTACCGGATTCAGCTGAATGTCAGTATTTTACCTACATGGAGCGACTGCCTGCCTGTCCTCCACAACCCAGTTACTGGGTAATACGATACCCGTTGGTAAGACTGGTTGTCAGACTTTCGGCCTTCTACGGACAACCGGGATCAACGGCTTAACGTGCTTTCCGAGGCACGGAGGGATTTCGGTATGTAAAGATGGTCACCCGCCCACAGACCGACCGTGGCAAGCGTAGCTTAACTTGATCGATCAGAAAACTACTTATTTCCATCAAGACGGGGCCTGTCAGCTACCCAAGCTGACTGCCGAACGTTTTTCTTTTTCTAAATACGAAATAGTTTTTATCTCTAAAATGTGCCATCAACTTATCAAATATTGATGAAGGTTGGATGAGATAGCCATCCAGATTAAAACCTCTACAGTACAGCACCATTGACGTGATTGATTCCATACTTACCATCTACCAAGACAAACCTATTTCTACCCTTCAAGAAAAACATTAATCAACAAACCTACCTCAATCTAAAACGCCTAAAAACGCTCCAATATTCCACGATATAGGAAACGCCTACCCATAAAATCATTACAAAAAATTCATTACCGTGTTACGCGCCTCAACCCGCTACGCGCGTGCCCGAGTCACGACCCGGACGAAACGATTTTATTACTTTACACGAACCGCGCGTAACGCGTAATTGAAGGTTAACGAACAAGTTTTGAATTACGAACGAAGTTTCGAAAACATGCAATGTTCGCGGTTTGAATTTTTGGATTCGGGTATGGAATTTTTGGTTTGTTTCTTTTCGCAAACGGTTGAGGGCTTGGTGGCATCATGGTCTATTCTTGAAAGCTATTTGGTAATGGAAAACTCTATTTGCTCCAGTTGCCTACCCAAAATGCACAATAACAGTACCTAAGCAAGTACCTAAGTGTAATTAGTACTAAACGTTTCGTTGAAATGTGTAACAGTGTCACTAGGTATAGCTAATTCATAATTTAACTCATTTTAATACTTCTAGAATTTTAGGCGATAACTCCTTGTGGGATTTCTCGAATTGTAATTAACTTCACGAAAAAATGTCGGAAAAATCGCAGTGGAGAATACTCAGTATATACGTAGGTATCTAATAAGTTCTAAAGACAAAATAAATAAGAGTATACCATAAGTAGCCAAGAAAAAACTCTCTCATCATATATCCTGACTCCTATTATCCTGTATCAGCATAAACCGTACCCACCTTCTGTTGTTAACAAAGGACACTGACACGGAACATAATTGTTTCGGAGCTCATAACTCAACGTCATTCAGAAAAAACTAAAACAAATGCAAGACCACAGCTTCCTTCATTAGCAACTTGTTACACCGAACCACCATACAAAATGACTGGCTGAATGGAAAAAGTAAGAAGTATTGGACACTGTGAAAATCTGACCGAAAGAAAAGGTTTTCAGTACCTACCTAATTGAATTATTGATGTTGTGCGCATGTTTTGTTTATGATTCAGCAAAGAAATGTCTTTATGTAGAATTTAAAAAGATTGGTCAAGTTCTTTTATTAACTTATTTAATTATTTTTAAGTAGGCCTATTTATCCAATCTCACCTACATCGTTAGCCTAAACACAGGAAATGATTTTTATATTGACGCACAACTTTTTCTTCCTTCGTCCATCCTAAATATCAAGAAATCAGTTCCCTCCTAACCCAACAACCTGTCAGTCAGTTCTATTTTCAAATCAATCTCGCGTACTGGCCTGGCAGGACAGTGTGAGTGCGGAGCATCGATCATAGAACCACGCCCCGAAGCCGCCGCGCGACAACCGGCCGAAGTAGGTATAAACTTTTGAATCAACCTCTTTCGATTTTCGAACGTGGAATTTGTTAATCTGTTTTGGGATTATCTGTAGTTATGACTGGATGTGTATTTGGGCTGCATTCAATTAATGATTTAAAATGTAGTCGCTGTATTTCTACCCAAAAAAAACTTGGTGTGATTTAGTATATGATATACACAAACAAAGATTTTTCCGGATGCGGTAATTCCTAGGTACCTTGCGGTAATTCCTAGGTGAGAGGACTTTCAGCAAAAATCTTGAAATAAACAGTCATTGCTCCAGTGAGAGCCTGAGAGAGATCGATATTCCGAACTTCAATATTATCTTAAATGAGTCCAGTCATATCAGTCCTTGGTGGATACTAATAGAGGCCAAAGGTGAAAATTTAGTACCTACTTACGTATCTACCTATAAATTTACACGCAGGATTCAAATTTAAATGTATTATTATTTCTTAGATTTATAAATAAATCATATCCTTTCATCATTTTCTTGTGCAGAAGGTTCATAAAAAAATCTGTCCATAAAAAACATAAATGAATTCCAAAGATTTTAATTTTTCAAACCAAAGTATTTCATCTACTGGCACGACTTGAGCAACAAAAATAAAACGCTAGCAATTTAAAAACAGCAGAATTTAAAAAGAGAACAGATGAAATGTTGAAATGAACCGCGCTACCATTCCCAAATACACTTCAAAAGGTTATAAACAATTTTGAACACTATCTCAATGGAAATAGACTGCTTTTTCTCACAACCATTTCCGCAATATAAGTCATTTTAATTTCAGTTATTTTGTAATTTGGACTTCCGTTTTACGTACATCGAAGGAATGTAATTTAATCTGTAAGAGAAAGCAATTAAGTCCAAATTCATTTGTAAAGGGATAAATTGATCAAATTATTTTGTCTTTTTTTTACCGACTACCTGTATTGAAACTATCGAAAGTAAAAATGTTAATATTTTAATAGCTATTATGAGCACCTAAAATAATTTTCTGTATGAAATGCGTCATTATCGTCATTCATTTTTGTGTTTAAGTAGGTAGATGCTAAGGCTAGGTTCACACGGCATTGTTCTGCACGTTTTTTGCGGTATTCGATTTTAACGGATAAACAGCAAGATGTTCACACGATACATTTCCATTCGTGTAAAAGACGTAGATATAGCCGCAGTATACATACAACAGTCAGAAAGAGATCGTGATACTAATGCGCTACTGCAAACCGAATACGTTGAAAGTTCGCTCGGTTTGCTTGACAAGTCCTTTGAGTATTCGATAAACGTATATAGCTCTGTACTTTTTTTTGCAGTACAAACAACGTGTGAACGGTTCTATACTCAATGTATGTGCCACTTTGTATTCGGTAAGATTTATCCTTCAAAAAATGTGCGGTGTAAATGCCGTGTGACCTAATTGTTGCCCGCGATTTCAGTCGCATTATAGGGAAACTGCGTAAAATGAAGCGAGGAAAATACATACAGTGAATAAAATGTGCACATATCGAAACGAGAGAAGTTATGCTTAATTTTATTGCCGGAAACATATACACAAAAATCTAAAAATTTAATTAAACTTTTTATAGCATTTTTTTAAATTCTTGTTCAGTGCTGTGGCCTCTGTGTAAACAAAACGGTATAACTTTAAATAAACTATCTATCACGATAAAACAAACGCAGTTACTTATAGTAAATAACAACGCGTCCCCACAAAAAAAAAGAAAAAGCCTGAATTGAGAATTAAGGTATTTCTTTTTTAAACTCAGGTATATTTTTTTATTAATCAATTTTTACAATAATTGTAAAATTTCTCAATAAAACCGCCTATTACCTACATTTTTTTATTAGGTACTTTAAATTATTCTACATCTTAATAGCTTTCTAAAAGTAAAAATACCACGTTTATAACTTCACAACATTTCCTATCAACTGTTAAAGAAAGGCGTACAGACGCCAGCACATCGAGCTACTACAATCTGTCAAACTTTAATAGATTTACAACTTTATCACTAAAGCATTAGGTTCAAGGTTGATTGAGAAAACTTGACAGTTTCGGGTAGCTTGACGTGCTGGCGTCTTTACAAAAATACTTCAGCAGGCAGACAATTAGGAATTTTATGTGCACATTATAAAGACTCACACTGTAATCGGTAGGTAGGTACTGGTCTAAAATTAAGATATATATATTTTTTTTAATTTGATTAGGGTTTGCTCTTGACTCTAGTCTAGGTCAGAGGTGACAGAGACAAAGTCGACGATGGACTGAGCTTACCCAGAAGAAGCCTGTTCACTCTCACTTTGAAGAGATTAGAGTTGTATGCGCTCGGAAACACAGACACAGGTAGTGAGTCCACTCTTTTGCTGTGCGCATTATAAAAGACATTTGGAAACGCTTAAACTTGCTTAATAATAAACTTCTATCTGTTACTTACCTAATGCTGAAAAGAATCTTCGAATTATTTTGTTTATATTTAGGTGATAATGGTGCGGAAACTTAATTTATGCTATTGCTAACTTATTCTCTCTGATAAAACAAGAAAGAGACGGACGTAAATTAGAGCTGTCAAATTTAGTTGAACTAATATTTTCACACAAATTTTTACTACACTTAAAAACATATCGACTAAAAACACAGTGAAGCGCAAGGCGTAAGCTACATTCGCGAGCAACCAAATCGACTCAACCCCACACAACCCATGCATACAAAGAACTTTTTTTAAGTTCTTATATTTATAAAAAAGTTAACATTTTTTAAAGCCTGACGTTTCAACTTCAACGTGGTATAAGTATTAAAATCAGTTCAGAAGTTTTCGAGAAATTGCTATTTGTTGAGTTGAAATGCGTGATTTAGGAGTTGAGTCGATTTGTTTGCTCGTAAGTGTAGTTTGATATCTCTAACTTAGTTCATAGCTCTACAGCCTGTAATGGATAGCGATTCTCTAATTTTAATTTAGTTATTGAACAAGAGAATCGGCACCATTCCATAATATGTAAAAGTAGACTTTCGTTGCTGACATACGTAGGTACTAAATCTAATCTTAAAATGTTAGTAATTTCCGTTTTTGCAAAAAAAAAAAAACACTGCTTTACTTAAGTATATGTAATTCCTCATTTAATGTTTACCTTACGCAGACTAACGTGCAAGAACTGTCTAAAATGAACGTAAATTACAAAGAACACCAGAATTAGTAAATAAATGATCCTCCATGTGCATCCATTGGGAACTGAAACTTTCGAGAAACACAAATAAAAGTGAATTACGTGCTATTGTTCTTTGTTTACAAGCTTTCCAAGTTTACTGCATAGTAGACACTGTAGCTCTCCCTAACCGATGTTTTATTACTAAGTATTTAGATAAAAATCAATTGGCGAATGTACAGACGCAGGTCAACCTACCCGAAACTGTCAGATTTTCCCAATCAACCTTGAACCTAATGCTTTAGCATTAAAGTCGAAACTCTATTAAAGAAATCTGACAGATTGTAGTAGCTTGATGTGCTGGCGTCTGTACCTACATCACTTCAGAACGGTTGCACTTATTTGGATAATTATGTTTTTGTTGTGTTCGTAATTGTCAGGACAAGGTTTGTATGACCGATTTTTTCGGAAAGTTCACCGGAATAGTCGGAAATTTGGTTGGTGTTTTTGTATGAAAATAGACAACACATAGTCTAAACCACTGAACAGGTAAATATCTGTTCTGTGGTCTAAACGACTGGAGATAGAAACATGAAATTCACCCGGTCGACGCCGGGCACGAACAGCTAGTTAAAAATATCAGTAGGATCATACTATCACCCTGTCTAGCCTTTTATCAACTAGGTACAAACTAGCGACCCGCCCCTGCTGATGCCGGCGTGATTTTGACAACATGACAAAACATCGAGATTTATTTACCTATTGTTTGTAAGTTTTAAATTAATGTGTTGTAGGTAGGTACCACATAAACCCGAATAAATTCTCTAAAATGAAGTGTTGGTGAAATCCGCATGAAAATCCGTTGCGGAGTTTAGAAAAACAACGCGGTCACAGACAGACACGAAAAGCCACTTTAATCTAGATATGTAGGTACCAAAATAATAACATCCGCATGGGTCGATCCATCAGGTTAAGTTACACTTGCCGGGGCTGGTCCGTGGATGGGTGACCATCTTTACATACCTACCGAGACTCTCCGTGCCTCAGAAAGCACGTTAAGGCTTTGGTCCTGGCTGTCATTCGTGGATCTTTGACAGTCGTTACGGGTCGTCAGAAGCCCGAAAGTCTGACAACCAGTCTTACCAAGGGGTATCGTATTACCCATTAACTGAGTTGTGGAGGTCAGACAGGCAGTCGCTCCATGTAAAATACTGGTATTATTCAGCTGCATCCGGTTAGACCGGAAGGCAACTCCAATATATTTGGGAAAAGGTTAGGCAGATTGAAACCTAAAGGTACTAATAATAAAGCAGAAGAGTTTGTTTGTTTGTTGGAACGCGCTAATCTCTAGTACTGCCAGTCGAATTTGAAAAAATGTTTCCCTTTGATAGCCCAATGGGGAAGAATATTGCAAAATTAGTTCCGCGTAGATGGCGCTAAGCGGTTATTACTTTCATTCAGCTCCCAATGGAGTTCCATGCCGCGAGATGGCGCTAAGTGCTTTTTTTTGTCGTCGATTGGTCGCTTTGTCTTCAAGATGACTTTGACAAGTGACAAACACACAGCGGCGCTCCCATTCTTTATGAAGGTTATAGGCTACTTAACATCACGCTACGACCCTTAGGAGCCGTGCAAAAAGGAAAATGAAAGAATGCTTAGCAAAAAGAAAGTAATTCATAAATAATCAGATTTCTTTTAAATTAAACGGTGGGTGAAACCGCGGGGCATAGCTAGTTTTAAGTATAATAATATGATAGATGTTTGAGTTAGCTTACAGTCTAACTGCTGCATGCAGTTGAATAGGTACCAGTATTTTACATGGAGCGACTGCCTATCTGACCTCCACAACACAGATCATATTATCAGCCTATTGTTTGATAATGTTCCCACTGCTGGGTCACAGGCCTCTCTGTTAAGATTGGGTGGTAGTCCAACATGCGGGCCCGTTGCAGGTTGGTGGACGTGGACGTCACAGGTCCATTTGTCTGTGTCCGTATTTTTATAATTCTTGGACATAATTTCAATCACTGTTTTTTTAATACTGGCGATAAATGATGTGCCCATAGCCTATTAAAATGCATACCTGTGCCTGGATTCTAATTCCAACCGACAAGCCTACGGCGCACAGGGCAAATTGCCCACGATATCCTACGACTCTTTACTCCGCGTATCACTGTGCTTGTAGCCCTGCTTTCTGTCATATTCAAATGCCCTATTTAAAGTCCTATTTACCTACATTTGTCTAACCAGGGAGGGCAAATAGTTACCTACCAGAACCAGACTCTCATCACATAAAGTAGGTAACTTCAAAAGGAACTCTCTAGACAGAACTTTGAACTAAGTAGGTACTTTAGAAGGTAACAATAGCGTGCAGCTTGCTTCGTTACTAACAAACACAGCCTTTGTTAATATCTAATTGTTTCAGCTCAACAAGAAATTCGGGGCACAAAGTCCGTTACGCAGGAGAAACTTAGAACAATAGTTAGCAACAGTACACAATTATTGTATTTAATAATGCATTACATAGCACAAATAAATCTATTCAACAAAACGTTGAGCTACATTCCGCAAATACACTAATTAATCTTTCCGAAACGCGCAAAAAATACCAACATAATGATAACTTAGTGCGCGCTACAATGAGGCATAATTCTTGATGTCTGGTACTCACAAAAAAGGTTACTTGAAAAAAGTGACCTCTGTTATCGAATAGTCGACCTAACCGCTTTAATATAGAGTAGGATTTTGTGTCTGGCAAGTTTTCATTTTGTTTTTTTGGCGGTTTAAAAAATGCTGGAGCTGACCGCATCGCCGCGGGCATGGCACGGGCCGGCCGCACTCTGCCTAGAAATCTTCACTTCAAATCTGTGCTTAATGATTGCGTACAACTTAAAATTACCTGTCAATATTAACTGTGGGCTATTATTTTTATGATGTCGACTATTTAATTTTAGGTGTAAAGTTTAAAATGAATTTTTATTTAGTTGATTATAGGCAGGATGTGTTTTAATGTTTCTATAGAATAACTTGAAATGGCCCGATAATAACTCAGCAGTAGATCCGGAAACCTGAAAACATTTTTGTGGTTATTTCATCATAACTACTAAGTCTACTGTTCATTAAAAATAATAGAGACATGGTGCTCGCATCCTAATTAAAAAAATCTATCCTAATAAAATCCTCTAACAAAAACTTACAAAAAATCCTTCGGAATTTAAAAACCGGACCAGTTTTCATTACGTCTCTAACCCGCTAGAACACGTAACATCTTTTGTACCCCTACGCCTAAATCGCTATAAAATTATACCCACCAATCATATACCAATCTAAATTATGATTGCTCCAGTAACGTTGATCGACGCGCGATGATGATTGGCTACAATTATCCCGTCACAAGTCAGTTATCTATAAATCAATAGAGCCTTTTAAAAACGTTTACCTTATTCGGGATGGTTTGTCTACATATTGCAGATGCTTGTTTGACCTTTGTTTTGTTGTACCTATTGATTTTTATGAAAATCGTAGTTTATTTCGCAATTAAATCATTTGTTATATTAGAAGTGAAAACCAAAAATGGCGCTGATTTAATATTGTTATCTGTTACTGTATCACTAAGTAAGTGTTTTGTTTTGTTCTAGGTAAGCTGTGAGAAGAAGTTTGTTTGTAAAAAAAAACTGACCAATTTTGTGATATTAGCGAAAAATGACTTTTCGGTGTGTTCCTACTTTTCAAACTGTTTCCAATGATAGCAACGCTACCTGGGTAAGTGTTTTGTAACTAAAACTTTTATTTAAGCTATGCGATACTAGATGGCGCTACATCAACTTTTTGAGACTATCGTACTGTAATAATTATATTTTGTTTTATCTAATAACCATCAAATGAATACGTAGACTGTAGAATAATGAAAATCATACTTATTAAATGCATAATCGATCATTATCTTGTCATATTTGTAGAATGTTCTCTCGTAATAAAAATAAAATTGGCAGCGCCATCTATTATTAAACCACAGAACTATTCAAGTACGTAGCCACGAAGCTGGTTACTTAGTTATGCTACTCGCCACTAGATGTCTGACATTATTTCATTAGTTTAACCTTTCATATGCCGGGAACGTAGGTCTGCGCGATTTTAGCTGTACTCGAAAAAACACCTAATTACATTAATGTAATTAGGTGTTTTTTCGAGTGGCGCACTCGCATAAAAAAATGGTGCGCAGACCTGCGTTCCGGCATTCGAAGGGTTAATCCTAAATCAAATTAAAATAAAGTTGATTTAGTTCTATTGTCATCTCATTTGTAAATATTACTAGAAATCTAATACTTAATTAAATAATATTTCATTGCTTATGTATGATATTTCACGATCAAATCAATCTGCCTAGCCTTATCCCAACATATTGGGGTCGGCTTCCAGTATAACCGGACGCAACTGAATACCAGTATTTTACATGGAGCGACTGCCTATCTGTCCTCCACCACCCAGTTACTGGATAACATGCTACCCCTTGGTAAGACTGGTTGTCAGACTTTTAGGCTTCTAACTACCCGTAACGACTGTCAAAGATCTACGAATGACAGTCAGGGACCAACGGCTTAACGTGGTTTTCGAGGCACGGAGGGGTCTCGATATGTGATGGATGGTCACCCATCCACGAACCGACTGCGACAAGCGTAGGTTGACCTTCCATCAAATCAAACCGTGCGGCTGTTGTCATTTAGCCACGAGCCCCTTATGATATTTCACACTGTATTTATTTTTTTCTATCAAGCTATTTTCTGCATAATCATCTCATAGTAATCATAAAAAGCAATTAACAAGTTTCAAATCAGCGCCTTATTGTCCGTGTTTAAGCGTGTTCGGACCATTGACACATGAAGTGTTGTCTCGTTGACATGTCGACGAACTAGTGCTGTGACCTCTGCGGTCGCCCACTCAATGCGTAACTCTAATGCGAATTTACAAGTTTATCTTGACAGTTCTCGATAGCGCTGCTTTCTATGTCAAAACATCAATGGCATGTCAAATTCAGTACAAAAAAATAGTTCCATTTTTCGCCGCATGTCAAGTTAAATTGGTATTCTTTCATGACGAGACATGGCTTCTTCAATACTTGAAACTGACCCTGTTATTTCCCTGGGAATAAAAATAAACTTAAGGATGGGCGACGGTACGTGGGTAGTAGTAGCTGTTAATAACTGTTCCGTTATTTAGGTGTTTAAGATTTAAATTTCATTTAAATATTATGTTGTTACTTTTATAACGTGATACCTATCTCGTATGAGTTAGCGATAAGTCATTTTAGAGTGTGGGTTTTAATAGTGTAGTGATAAATTTTGTGATAATTACCACTTATTGTTTTATATTTATTTTAGACAAAATTAGCGAAGCATGCTTGGTTATTTGGTCGTACCTACGGAGTTCCGGACTGAAAAACTATTGGAGATGGGTTTTACACCAGGAATGTTTCAGTAGCAGGGCATCCTCTTATGCGTACTCCTTCAGTGAATACAGGCGAATATAAAGTTGTGATATTTTACACTATCACAAACGAGCTCCTTTAGGTACTTATACATTCCAACCTTTACCTTCACTTCGTATAAAGTTCCTATAAACGCAGATCTAACAGTGAACAGACCATAGCGTTATAAAAGAAAAGTAATTACCGATGTATGTTCAGTCAAATTGCACTGTTCGTCGAACTATTAGTAAAAGGTAATTAGTTCTCGTCTGAGATAATTACTACTTTAGTGTTCATCAAATGCTTGTCATCGCGCTATAGTTGTACAGATTTAAACGATCGACAGGTATCATGGAACATAGCATCATTGATTGGATATTCTATGGGTAGACCTACATACCAGTAGGTACCTACGTACCTCTACCTGTTAATTAATGTAAAGAGTACTTAGGTAATTTCTTTTTCTCACGCACTTATCGGTATAAACTAAAACTTTGAGAATACCTCATACTGTAGTCTGTTCACACTAACTCTGTACCTATAGGTGAAAAAATGGTGGAAATTGAAAATTTATTGACGGCAACAACGTCTGTAGGTACTACGGAAAAAAGAATTTGATACTAGTTGTTTTTTTTTTTGTTTTTGATAGATTATTTTGTATATATTCAGCTTGAATATAAGTGAAGAATTAAAACCTTATAGTTTTAATTCTTCACTTATTCTACCTGGAATTTACAAATAATAATTTACTATCTATACGTAGTAGTTTCACAGTGATTGATCCGCATACCCACAAAGTTTGTTGTTTTGCTTCATTATCAGTTGTAATTTGACACGATCTTCTTGTAAATAACATGAACAGGCGTATGAGTAGGTATTCGCAAAAATGTTCTTATATAAATAATATATTAGGCAAAAATCAAAATGCAAAATATCAAAATCGTTATATTATTATCTACTTACACGTCAACTTTTAGTATACTTACCATAAGTAAAACTTTTTGGGGTTGCCCATTTATTCCAATGCAGAGTTAGCGTGGCCAGACTCTAGTAAAATAAGTATTACGTTCTGTAAAGGTTACATGCAAAAGGCGAATGTGTGTCGTACAAGCTGTTAAGAAAATAACTCTGGTTGCATTCGATCATTCACGCGAATTTGGAATGACTTTTAAATGTAAATGATTAGGATTTTGTTTCGGCAAAAACGACAGTGAAGAAGTAGGTAGTGGCGTAATGCAGTGTACGTTTCTTTGAGATAAACTGATAAAATACAATAAAATAATTCAATTTTATCTTATAATATTTACTCCCCACATAGTCATTTAACGCGGTGGTAGTGAGGTTAACTGACTAGGGTTGCATCGAATCGAATACATCATTAAAATATCGAAACTCGTGAAAGCCCTGAAAACCATAGCTAACCACCAATGATAATCTTAAATGCAGATAGAAGAAAAGAAAGAAAATTTGTTTACTCTGCACAACTGAGACGCACATACACTAATACTTAAATAAAGCGTAAAGAGGTTTGTTTTTTTTTTTTTGGTTTGGAAAACTCTCTGAAACTACTAGTCAGATATGAAAAATTATTTTTGCATTTGATAGCCCAATTCTTGAGGAAGTCTATAGGCTATTTAACATCACTCTACAACCTTTAGGAGCTGAGCAAAAAGAAAAACCGGCCAAGAGCGTGTCGGGCCACGCTCAGTGTAGGGTTCCGTAGTTTCCCGTCCGTCACAATAAGTGTTCCCTTATGAGTTTAAAGGTGGGTATCCATTATGTTCGCGCTCCAGCAGCGCTCCGCGCTCCTGCAACTGCTCCCGGTAGTGGGTACGTGCGCGAACACGGAGCGTGCAACATTGCACGCTCCGCGGCAGGCGCTCCGACTCGTGACGGTTTTTAGCGCGAACACAAAGGGGAGCGCAGTGTGTTAAAGAGGAGCGCATGTAGAAGTGCGCGCCACGTATCCATTGGAGCAGTTGCAGGAGCGCGAACATAGTGGTAACCCAACTTAAAAAAGGCTATTTGTTACGGAACTTTAATAAATACGGAACACTAAAAACGGGCATCACTTCCCACTTTACATATAGGGGGGCTACTTATTTTTTTTGGGTGGGAAATCATCAAATAACTTCTCCCGCTCTGGGTGGAGCGGGAGGGCGTGTCAGACTTCTACTGACTAAAACCCACCCGTGTTCCTTCAGTTGCCTGTGCCAGGGCCACGGTAACTCTTTCGAACAACCCGCAACCCTGGCGGGCATCGGCCTTAGCGGACCCCTTCAGCTAGTGCTGACATCTCTTTGAGGCGCGCGTGGAACACAACGCGCCGTCGACCCGGGCCTGGTCCTTACCGGACGGCGAGCTACCCATTGCTCGCCATCCGCAAGCCCGCGCCTACGGTGGCCGGGAATCGGCTATCGATTCCCGACGCCCAGGGCGTCTCCTGCGGCGACTAGGGGCGTGAGGGCGCAAAGATTGCCTCTCCCTCACGCGTTCAGCCTCCTCCTTCGCAAGCATTACTGCTTCGCAGAAGGAGGTGACGGCTTCCCATGCACTCTCGCTCCGTACCATGGCCTGTACCAGGGCCGGACGCGAGAGATCGCCGCCGCCGATCGCCTCCGCGAGGACGCGGCGGTGCTCTGCCCAAGCCGGGCAGATCTCCACCGTATGCTCCACCGTGTCCTCCGGGCGATCCATACAGTGGTAACACCCGGGCGTTTCCTCCCGCCTTATCCGGAACAGGAACCTCCCGAAGCAACCGTGTCCGGTGAGGACCTGCGTCAGGCGGAAGGTGAGGATGCCGTGACGCCTCTCCAACCACTCCTCAAAGAGGGGACTTATCGCCGCAATTGTGGCGTGCCCGGGGGGCTACCCTAATAAACATTTTTTTCCAATTTTTATTTTACCACTTTGTCGGCGTGATTGATATACATATTGGTACCAAATTTCAGCTTTCTAGTGCTAACGGTCACAGAGATTAAGCGAGGACGGACAGACGGACGGACAGACAGACATGGCGAAACTATAAGGATTCCTAGTTGACTACGGAACCCTAAAAAGTTAGAAAGAATGCTAAGCGAAAACGAAGTAATAACGAGGTCAGGCGACGCGAGGGCAAGAAATTTCATGCGGACGTAGTCGCGGGTAGATAGAAGCTAGTTATAAAATAAACCTAAAATACACACTAATCCAAAGTAGACAAAAGCCTAGTATTTACAATTAATTCACAAAAAAAATAAACACACTACAGCTTCCTTTTTAAAGAGAAAGCTCAGGTACTGATAAGAATTAAATCAATCCGTTAGTAAGTCGAACCGATAGTAACGGCTGTGTTGATTATATCTCTGTTACTAACGACTAACGATGATAATAAAACAATGCTGGGATGCCGCCCGTCGAGAAAATGCTTTGATGGTACAATCTACAACATATTACTATGAGTAGATACCTACTTGTAAAACTAAGAAGTCCGTAAATATGCACGCTTCCTACATCTGGTAATGAGGCGTTATTGATACTTACTAACGGTTGTGTAAGCTCTACTTTACTCGTAAAAGCTACCTTACCTACCTACATATGGAAAGGTTTAAAAAGCTATGTTAAAATTAAGTTAAAAATTATAGGTAAGTAATTGATTATTTGGACGAGGTGCTAAACTTTAAACGGCGCAAGCGCGGATCTAGGTTTTTGCTCAAGGGGTGCAAATATTTCTCTCTAAGGAGTAGGTTTTACAAGCCGTGAAAGCCCGTTTTAAGCGACTTTAAAAAAGGAGGAGTGAGGAGTTATAAAAAAACTCACCAATGCGTCCACTTTTCGAGGATAACTTAGTAATGTACTGTGTACAAAGTAAAAATACAGGTTATAAAACTTATGGTTATGTCTTTACATCTGTGCTTCATAATAGCTTTCTAAGCTCCGCGCGACATGTCATCAAAAATGCGTACGTTCTACGCGCGGACGCAAATCATTTCACGCACGCACACACAAACATACAGGTACACGGTGCACACACATAAACACGTGATCACCTCACAATCAAACCTGATATGAGAGGAACAATGATACACATTCGCCGCGAAGAGCGAGAAGGAGCTTTTAGTGTAGTATATGTAAGAAAATCGGATGATAAACTCCGATGATTCGTCACGATTTGTAAGTTGCAAGTCATTCGCAATATGTTATATGTATCACAGTACGATTGTCTTATTTATATTCTATTACAAGCTGAGCCGACAGGCGTCCAGTCCAGTTTTCAATCATTCATAGTTCATAAAAAATCCCATAGAAAAAAGGAAGTTCAGCATTTGCCGAATTTGAACATTTTCTTGGAAACTTTTCCAATTTTTCTTTCTACAAAAATTGATGCGATGCGGACGAGTACTTCCGCGCCTAAATTCCTAGTTTTTTTGTTAGTAATATAATTTTGTACATGGTGTAAATGGTTAGTTGTGATATAAATAAACAAAATATTGACAAAAACTTAATTTGGACTGTTACGAACATTTTAAAACAAAAAATAGCCAAATCGGTCCATCCGTTCTCAAGTGATGCGCGAACAACATTTTTTTTTTTTAAATTATTATTTATACAGATTTTATAAAATAGATCAGACACGGTAACATTATTTGATTACGCTTTGGGTGTTGAGTCGCACCCCCAAACTGTTAAGTTGATTAAGCGATTATGCACAACTAACGGTGAATAAGCTCTTCTGTCTCTCTCGTCTGTAATTAGACTGTATTTAATTAGGATGCAATGCAATAGTGTCTATAAGTAGGTGTTTTATACTTTGGTTCTTTTGTATATTCGATCGAGTGACAACTAGATTAAGCTCGCAGATGATAATCAATATACCTGTTTATTACATGCTTCTATAAATAATATCATAATCTAAGCATGTTACATGGGACTTTATATCATCGTCGGATATGACAATTACCTCTGCCTGGCAAAGATAATAGTTATGCAAAATTATTTAAATATGTCAACTAAAATAATCAACTAAACCATTGACGCAATTCAATTATGCACACGATTAATCTACGCCCGCTCGTCGCCAACCAATTCATCATCAGTTATTAAATGTTAATGTATTTCTTGATCTGCATACTTACGGTGGTCTGTGGCACTCCCCGTCTTTATCGCGGTACGCCAGGCGCGCGGGCACTCCATGTGATAGCCGCGGGCCGCGACCGACTGCTCACGTGGGCCCGAACACGCGCCAACATACGAAATTAAACTTTTGGGATTTCGAATTCGGAAAACTTTTTAAATTTTTTGACAGTGATTGTGTTTTGTTTTTTATTGGGTGTCTGGAGTTTGTTGTTATCTTTGAGTGTGCGAACCTTTTTGTAATTAACTTTTTTATGATTAAGTGACAGTGCGACGTTAAATTAGTGAATAGATTTTTTGTTACCAATTGATAATGTTATTAACTAAAGAAGAATCGAGTATATCAATCCGCCCGGAGGTAATCACATATTGGTCAGGCAATTTCCTATACCATCAATAATAACGGGGCAAGTAAACAATAACATTATTTGATGTAAGACAGAGATAGACTCATACTGAAGAGTGGGACGAAAGAAAATTATCGATCTAAGAAAATAGAATTCTCATACGAAATGTAATGGCGGTACAATAATCGTGTAAAAGTTCACGATAGTTGCCCAACGTGAGGCGGTAACAATACAATAACGCCAGCGTATATAGATCTTGAACAAATCGATTTGTGTATACTTGGTGTACTGAAATTAGAGGTCCTTGTAAACTGGCCGGTTATAGCGGTCATCTCGGCCGATAGATAATGATCTGTCGATGATTTACGCCGCGTTAAACCGACAATGGCACGAGATAACCCCCAGCCGGTGTGCACAATGTGACCAATTAGAAACGCGGAACAGTCGCCACGATGACTAAAATGAACGGCATCAACCTGCCAGACATGACCGACCGAGACCTCTCCGTCGACGACATTTTCAACGAGAACTTCAACTTAAAAAGAAAGAAAATACAAATCGATTACGAAGACCACAAGAAACCTAAAACAGTCGAAGATTCGGATACCCTGAAATTCGGAAACAACAACAACGTAATCGATAAAATAGAATCACCTCAAAACTTGAAAAGGAAAACGAAATCATTCGTAGACAACTACGATATCGATAAGATCGTGCAATCGAACATGATAATCGATAAGGAATCGAGTAAAGTGAGATTGGAGATGAGGCAGTGTGGTAATGATTTGGAATACAAAACAAACGGGCACGTTGGTAATGACTTGAACTTAGTAGGTGCTGTTTCTACAGACGGGAATGAGTATACCATGAAGGATGGTAATGATATAAGAATGGATGGTGCTGACGATAAGATTATGAACAACAATGAAGGTGATTACAGCATGAACGGGAATGATGAGCATGGAAACGAAGTAAGTAATGTAGATATAACATTTTCAACAGATTGGTCGGCGATTTAGACGAATATAGCCCTAACTACCAAATGAAGAAGGTTCTACTGACTTTATTTTATTTTATCTTCTGAAATATTGTGTGCAGCTAATTATTATTCAAAAATATGGACACCTGTTTCTCCATGAACATTTAGAAGCCAATTATCTCAAGCTTATTTCTATCCTATACTATTAAATAAGCAATATTTGTATATAGATATTTGTAATCACGTTCTCGAAAACGGCTCTAACGATTTTGATAAAAGCTGTTATATAGGGGTTTACGGGGGCGAAAAATCGATCTAGCTAGGTCTGATATCTGAGAAAATTCGTTTTCTCTATTTTCGCCAGGTACTTAAAGTTTAGCGGATGTGTATTGTCAAAGTTAGTGAGCTTCAAAAAAGCTGCTTATGTATTCAGTGGTTAATGCTCGGTGAATTCCTTGTTCAATTATGCGATTTGTTTTATGAGGATTGTCTGTCCATCTGCTACAATCACTTTTAAGACTTCAGCCGTAAGTACCATACGCGAATCACGAAACATAAGTAGGTGTGCTTACTGCAACCAGTCACGGTCGCCTATTCAGTGATGTTAGTTGCGTTATGTTAAAATTAGGGGTACATCTGATACCGATACCGATGCCGATATATCGGTGATACTTCGGGTTTGCCGCTTTATCGGCATCGGCGATATTTATATTGCCGGTAGGTACAACGATACTTTTCAAATTTCGCACTACAAAAAAGTGATAAAAACGTGCGTGCTGTTTCGTCTATTTCATTGCAATCGAGGCACGAATAATGACGTCTTATACCGAAGCTCAAAAAAATGGCGCAGAAATACTTTAGTTTCCAAAGGAGTTCTGTCGCATATCTGAGAGACATTTTCTACCGCAGGTCTCATTCAAACTGACTTGCGAAATCGCCTATTTAGCTATCTCTGCAATACTTGAGAATACTTTGTTTTTTAAACAAAAATCTTATATTAATGTCAATTTTAATTAGTAACACTACCTTAATTATTAATTTTATTATCTAATAATCTCATTCTAAGTCTATAATTTTGTATAGTAATTTTAAAAATCAACCTAACTTGTGTTTTATTTATTTTCCCTTCATTTAAATTCAATAAGCGTATAGGCATCGGTATCGGTATCGCCGATATATTTATAAGAGTATCGGTATCGTATCGGCAAAATGTGTATCGATGCATCCTTAGTTAATCAAATGTTGGAACAATCATGGGCGCAATGCCGCATGTCAGGAACACGGTGCTTCTAGTGGTTTTGTTATTGGTAGATTTTATTATAATTGTGTTGGATCCTTTGGAACAATCATATTTCTATCTAGCTAGAGTATTATACGCAAAAATTGGAATCTACGTCAGAAGATTATGTGACTTATGTGAGTTCAAAAGCTTTATCATAGACGAGGCTCTTAACTTCATTAGACAGGTCACTGGTCATCAACAAACCTTCAAGACCACAACCTCTTTATTAAAATGCATTATTCTAAGCTAGATTCGACTGCACAAGACAACCTTATTCTTAAACGAAGCAGATATAACTCACAAAGCTTACGTTTACATTTAAGCGTATAAAATTCATCATGATTCGATACTGAACGCGATAAGATGCCGAAATTCCGACAATACTCGGCTAATTCCGACAATAGTCTACTAATTTCGACAATAGTCACATAAATGCCGTTAGTGGACCACAATGGAGTTAGTGAATGGAAATAATCGCAATCTTTATGCGGTTCATGCGGTAAAAATTGTGGATGATATTCATATATAATTTCTTATCGACATGAATTAACTAGGATCGTATAATCTTGTTTCAGCTCATTTTCCTACCTCTTCTACCTAGTCTCCCAATTAATCTAAACTTTTCCGTTTTGGACATCATACTACTAACTTAAACAGACGAAATTTCTTGTAGACATACGGAAGTATAGCTGCTCTAGCATCTTTCTGGGCGTAAACAATATAGGTTTTCTGTCCAACCATGCCTCAAATTGTCATATAAACAAATATTTCCTGATTAACGTCGCCAAATCTTTGCCTTTTAATGCTGATGATGACTCTTAGAACACGACAAAAATCATTCGATATAGGAAAGGAAGCCTATAATGTTCCCACTGCAGGCCTCCTCTCTATGAGAGGGAGTGGGCCGTAATCCACCACGCGGGCCCAGAGTTGGTACATAATTTAATAATAATTTTATTTCATAAAAAGTGATACAGGATGACAACTTCGGAATAGTTTACATCTGAGATGAGTAGGTAACAATACAAATTTACGATCTGATGTCCTAGCTAGGTTACTAAGTAGCCTGTATTAAGGATAACCTGCCAATATGTCACATGTCTTCGAATTTTTTGGTTCTAGAATATGCCGAATTCCTCACGATGTTTTCCTTCACAGTTTTGAGAGCAGTGGTGATGAAATTAGGTTATACAAAGTAAAGCGCCGGTCAGGGTTCAATCCCACGACCTACAATTCGTAAGTCGCGCCCGTTACCGTTACCACTGGGCCACCACTGCTCAGGAAAAGCTTATAAAAATAATCGTCATAGACAAAAACATCCAACTGTTAAATCAATTTCACGCCATAAAGTCATCTATGTCAGCCACAAGTCTTGACCGTATAGAGGAAGCATAGACACACCTATTCTTTTTTTTGTATTTGTTGCTGGCTCGCGGCAAACAACACAAAACATATTATAACCGTACTCTGATGCACTTGCCACCGATAACGTGGCACGCCCGACCTTAGCACGTGTCGTGAGGTTTATTCAATATAATGTAGTTATAGGAATGCAACAGAACTTGATTTGTTTCAGCTTTTGATACTGGAAGCTTTACCATTATGTTATTGGAATCGTTACAAATTCGCTGCTGCGGATGAAGCAATCTAAAATGTCAACTGTCACGCCGTGTCCTCTTCATCATCATTGTGAAAAGTGGTATAGTTAAGAACCACAGAGATTCAAATAAAAATAATTTACCATTGTTCTTTTTTTAAACTGGCTAGTCAAGACGTGTCAAACCATGATTTCATCCAATGATGATACTGTTAATTCTGACGAAGGCTTACTACAGAAAGCACAATAGACATCCCAGTTTATTTTCATAACTACCCACAATAATCAACAATCTATGTCAAATAGGTACACACTTCAACCAACGAAGCATATGATCCAAAACTCAAGAGCAAACTGACCAACTCAGAGTTGGCACAACCAGGCCAAAAAGGTTATAGATCCTAAGGTTATAGGCTAGATGGAGTATTAGCAAATTGAACATGATGGGCTCTTACAGCCTCCAATTATTACGTGCAGCCTTTATGAGCAGTAAGTGATGTTCAAAGGGGTAATGACAGCTTTATGTGCTATTATTTGTTTCGTAATTAAAATGAGAATTTAGTTGTTAGTGAAATACTTAGATTGGAATTGTGGAATTTGAGGAGAATTCGACTGGATTACTTCGGTAGTTAAAATAAGGTTTTGAATAGCATAACTGGCTGGTGGCAAAATGCTAAGGACCGCGACTTATGAGTTGTAGGTCGTAAGTTCGAACCCTGTCAGGCGCTTACCAAAAAAATTCGAAGACATGACATCTACCAAGCCGCACTGGGCCCGCGTGGTTGATTACGGCCCACTCTCTCTCACAGAGAAGAGACTTGTGTCCCATGTAAAGGAAGGTGTGCCAATTGCTATTAACCGTGCCCAGGCTAGAGAAATTGCTAATGAAAAAATAGAATATAGAGTGCAATATTGAATAGGTTGCGATTAATTTTTACCTTATCTGCCAATCGCTACTAAACATAGAAAGTTGACTTAATTTCTATAAAGTTATAAAGTTAACTGCTCCTTTATTGACAGATATAGACGTAGCCGGTAATAAGAAATTCCAATTGCCAATTGGAATTCAGTTTAAAAAGATGTTTAAACATACACAGGTCTGCTTCACATTTATTAGTACTGCCACTAGTTAACAATAGGCAATTTCCATTAAATATGTAAAGTTAAATTTGAAAAAAAAAACTGTATTTATGTTTAAATAATTGAAGCTCTTGTACTTTAAGACCTAGTCAGTTCTTAATTAAGTATTTTATATATAAATTATGCAGTTTATAATACACGTCATCTAGGTGTTGTTTATCAAAAGACTGTCTTTTTAATTATTTTTTAACAGTATCTACATTCTACGTAATTTAAACAGCCTAATCTAAAAGTTCTAAATTAGCACCTCCACCACTATCTCTATCCTAATTGGACACAAAAGTGCGAACTCTAGCACCTTCAAAGACAACTACATTAAAATCCCATCCATTTCGACCACGCGTCTCATTTGATATATTGTTTATAGTAGCTTTCGGAGTTCTTTAACCTTTAGCACACGTAAATGTGTCAGGCTGGCCGGTTGACTGTAGACTAACCAGAATACCATGAGCCTTGTTCAAGTGCGAGCGATTGATATGTCGTATTGAAATGGTTGAATTACTGTTGGGTTTCATGGTGTAGAAAGTTCTGGGAAGTCGGATTTACATATAGAAGGTGCAGACTCAAACTCAAAACATTTATTTCAGTTACCTAACTGAAATAATTGTTTTAATAGTGATAATTCAACAGTGCCTATGCACTTTTGAATTATGAAAGGAGTCGATCATTGAGAAAGACGAAGCTAGTATCCCATTCCAAAGCGTTCGGAAGAAACTCCATGGATAGTATATGTTAAGATAACAACTCTGCTTACAGGTAGATAGCAACTCTTCTTCAAGCATCTTAGTTGTCATCAATGTGCCCAATTTTTTTATGAGCCAAGTTACTTTTTACAGTGGCTAGATCCAATCTCAATATCTTCAATTGTTTTCGCTGAGCCATTTCTGTATAAGCTTATCGATCTCTTTGTAGTCTCTTTTCGATGTCAAATTAGTTCAATCCAACTCCTCTGGCTTCCTTGTAGCTTTGGTTGTCTGGTTATCCAGTGCCCTTTCACGGCTATGTTTGGCAAACCTTGGGTAGCTTAGTTTACAAACTGGAGAACTCTTTACGATAGATATATATATATATATATATATATATATATATATATAACGTTATTGCTGATAACGTTGAAACATAACTGAAAATGATCAATGCGGAATTACGAAATATTGATGATAACAGAACTAAAGGGGGTTCTCCTTGCACAAAGGTATTAAGAAAAAGTGATGAGGATATTACTCCTGAACATGTTCCTATTACTAAAGACGAAGTAGATAACAAACATAAATCAAGAAAGATTTCTCCACCTAGTATTCCTAAAATACCAGAACCTGAGCCTCGGCGTGATTCAAAACCAAAAGTTGTAGATCCATTCTTTAAATATGTGTCTTACAGTCAAGAAATACCACAAACAAATTTTATTAATTCTACATCTATACCCTTCCCATCAGCCTTATTATCTATCTAAATGCAGAGTGACAAAAAAAAAACAGATGTACACGGAATTATAATGAATTCATATCAGATCTATCTATTAGGATAATGACATCATTACGGTCAAGACTCCATGATAGACTGTGCGTCTGGATTTAGATTTTTTGTTGAGTCTAGTTAGACTGACAATGACATTGTATTCCTTTTTTCACGTCTGCCTTAATATTAATGAATATATTTACTAGACCAATGCGCTTAGGAATATAGTGGTTACGATGTGTGTCTATTGGTGCATGTGTGGACGTGGGTGCATGTTTGGGTGCGTTCATTCCAGTTAGAATGACTAGTTAGAAAAGAAATACGAAACTAGCTAGGTATATCATTACTTAGACACTTCGACACATCTACGCCTTCTTAGAAATTGACGAAATCTTCAGTAGGTTGATCTTTAGACAAAAAGGCGAAAACTGATAATTCAATCCTGCTAGGAGCTCGTGGCCGAGTAATAACAGCCGCACCGGTCGAACCTTGCCGCGGGTGGTCCGTTGATGGGTGACCATCTTAACATACCGAGACTCCTCCGTGCCTTGGGAAAGCACGTAAAGCCGTTGGTCCCGGCTGTCATTCGTGGATTTTTGACAGTCATTACGGGTCGTCACAGAAGTCCGAATGTTTGACAACCGGTCTTACGTAGGGGTATCGTTACTGGGTTGTGGAGGTCAGATAGGCAGTCGCTCTATGTAATTACTGGTATTCAGTTGTGAAAAGGCTAGGCAGATTGAATTCGCATTTTTGTTGAGGTAGGTAAAATGAATTCTGTCCCCCAAAGTCCGATCCCTTTACATGAAGCTCTGCTGTCTGATTGACACTTACTGCCAACATAACAAATGTAATCTTTCCAACCATTCGTTTTACTTTTGACAGCTCGAGGAAGTGCCACTTATTGGACATCCTAATGCGTTACCGATTCGATTTCAACAATCGACTTTATTTATGAAGAATTTTTAATCGATTTAACACATTGATATTTTATTTTAAAGAAAAATGTAACCTACTTGAACTTCATAGGCATGCTTATGTCAACAGTAAAATAAATGTACCTATAGCCTATAGTAAGTTTTAGCACAGAGCTCACTACGTTGGTCGTGCGTAGTATCACTTGTATGACGCCCACACCCGCACCTCTGGCTTAGGAACGTAGTTTCACAACAGGTAGACTACTTATTCTTTTCGATACGTAGTAAGTAATTGTGATCACTTTGGCACCTCTTAAGGTAACGAGAACCGACCTTTAATGATTTTAACTGAAGATCACGTCTAAACGAGCAGTGTTAATGATTTGGAAAAAATATAAGTACTTACCTATATTAAATTAGAGCATGTAAATATTTTAGATTATGTTTATATTACATAATATGTAGTGTAATTAGTTTGTAAAGTTATGTCTAAAGCGGATAAAAAACAGAGAATCACGCAAAAACTATCAAGCGTATTTTTTATGAAACCCTCACCATTTTAAAGATAATTTAATTATTTATCTTTAAGAATACTTGTTCTATTAAAAAAAAATGTTTCAGGTATAAAATAAAATAAATAATAATAATGCGTCTAATTTGGGCCACCGCTCCTTGATGGGCGAGTCCTATTACTGGCTGGACTTACCACTCAAGGCCATTGGCGTATATCTGCGTCACATCTGCATCTTATTAGTAGACCGTAATTACTCGGACGTATTTGTATACTTAGAATGAGGTTAATTCTGTACGTCTAGCTAGATCGGAGACTGCAGTTTTTGGAGAAAGTCTAGTTACCAGAGACAAACCAACGTTGTGGTGAAATTTGATAATCATGATGAGTACGCACTATTCACGTAATGTGACATTTATAATGTAGGTACTATGGGCTTCGCTCGCGTGGATATCAGAAAATTATACGTATAAACCTTCTTCTTGAATCACTCTATCTATTGATGAAAACCGCATTAAAATCTGTTCTGTAGTTTTTGAGACCATCGCGAACAGACAGACAGACAGACGCGGCGGGGGACTTTGTTTTATAATATGTAGTGATGGAATATTTAATTTTCATGAAGGGTGTATTCATGGTTAAAAGCTTTAAGTACAGACGCCAGCACATCAAGCTACCCGAAACTGTCCAATTTTCCCAATCAACCTTGAACCTAACACTTTAGCAATAAAGTTGAGAATCTATTAAAGAAATTTGACAGATTTTAGTAGCTTGATGTGCTGGCGTCTGTACTTATTTTACGCTTCTGGTCTGAATATAGTTACAATATTGTTCCAATAAAATTATAATATTAATAAGTAGTCGGAGGAGCTCGTGGCTAAGTAATAACAGCCACACGGGTTGATCCATCAGGTTAAGCTACGCTTGCCGGGGTTGGTCTGTAGATGGGTGACCATCTTTACATACCGAGACTCCTCCGTGCCTCGGAAAGCACGTTAAGCCGTTGGTCCCGGCTGTCATTCGTGGATCTTTGGCAGTCGTTACGGGTCGTCAGAAGCCCGAAAGTCTGACAACCAGTCTTACCAAGGGGTATCATATTACCCAGTAACTAGGTTGTGGAGGTCAGATAGGCAGTCGCTCCATGTAAAATACTGGTATTCAGCTGCATCCGGTTAGACTGGAAGCCGACCCCAACATAGTTGGGAAAAGGCTAGGCAGATTGATTTTTTAATAACTAGTCAGACCAGCCAGACATGTCGTGATGTCACAGTGGCTCTCTTGCACGGGGTTTGGGTTCAAATCCGGGGATGGAACCAATGTGCCTTATTCAGTAGGTAATCATTTTGTACTTTCTGAGTTTATCTTAGATATTACTGACATCGGTGAAGGCAAACAGCGTGAGGAGACTTGGGACTTATAGCCAATGAAAATCACCAACACGTCTTGAGCAAGCGTGGTGAACAATGCTCGTGCCTTCTCTGTTTGAGAAGAGCCCTCTGCCCAGCTGTGGAACAATAATAGGCTGGTATTATTAATAAGTAGTTACACAGCAGTCATGTTGAATCAAAGGTGTAGTGTTATAGAGCCTTGTAAAAAAATTCATGACGTTGCGACGAATAAAGCAATCAAACCAAACACCCGTGTGACCAACATTGGCCAAAACATATTGGCAACACGTAGCTTTAAGTAATTGCTATGATTAGGCAAGTCAGCGTTCCTAGAAACAGATACTTAGTTCTGCTCGAAAGTTCAATTAGGTCCAGCCAGTAATGTTCAGTGTTGCCAAAAAAGAAAACGAGAAAAAACCGCAAATCTTGTTTATGCGATTTAAATTATGTTTACTGTAAACTTAATTGAGTAGTTGAGGTTTTTGTGTGTATAAACGTTATACCTTTTATTTCTATACTTATTGTAAGAAGTGGGAAAATAAGGCTAATTGGAGATCGAATCCTTTTCGTGAAGAAACGGATTTTACAGGGCTAAAGCTAGTACCTACATTATAAATGTCACATTACGTGAATAGTGCGTACTCATCATGATTCTCAAATTTCACCACAACGTTGGTTTGTCTCTGGTAACTAGACTTTCTCCAAAAACTGCAGTCTCCGATCTAGCTAGACGTACAGAATTAACCTCATTCTAAGTATACAAATACGTCCGAGTAATTACGGTCTACTATTAAGACGCAGTTATACGCCAATGGCCTTGAGTGGTAAGTCCAGCCAGTAATAGAACTCACCCATCAAGGAGCAACGTTGCAACGTTGTTAGTAGGTTGGTACTGTAATCCGAAAATTGTGCGCTATCATTTCCAATTCCAATGGTCAGAAAGAAAGCTGAAATCTATCATATTACCAAACCACAACTTCGCTTTGAAAAGCCTTTTTTTATTTCAGATGGGTTTGCTCTTGACTCTAGTCGACAGAGACAAAGTCGACGATGGAGTGAGCTTACCCAGAAGAAGCCTGTTCACTCTCACTTTGAAGAGATTTAGGGTTGTATGCGTTCGGAAAGACAGACGCAGGTAGAGAGTTCCACACTTTTGCTGTGCGCATTATAAATGACATTTGGAAATGCTTAGTGCGAATTGGTGGAATAGCAACAACGTAGGGATGGTAACTTGCAGTGCGTCTAGATGTCCGATGGTAGAAGGGAGTGGAATGAGGTCGTGGAGTTCTTGAGCACACGATCCCGCGCTCCCTAAATCCGGAATCCAACACATGGTTGCAAAAGGAAAACATGGGCAATAAAGCTAGAGTTTCCTAAGACAACGGTGTCCACCACAAAGCGTCCGCAATATACCCTCAATTGACGTCACTGAAACGTTATTTATGATAGTAAGTTGATGAGGGTTTTTTGACATCGTAAAGTCAAACCCCGCTGCCAACATATTCATGACAGCCGTCACTGCGGCCCTTATGTGGCGACCACCGCTCTTCTGGGAAACCGTTTCGTTTTCCTAAGACGGAGGGTATACATGCATGAGGGTTTCGCCACTAGAGAAGCCTGTCGCTTGCTCTCCTTCCCCAGCGACGCCCTAAGCCGAGGTCCGTACCCCACAGTGGGTGCCTTTAGAAGTGGTCGCTTAGTTTTTAAGCTGTATGCCCTAGCTGGTGGCCTTAATTTATTGAGGCACCCACAGGAAAGTCCGGTTAAGCAGGCGACAACCTCCTAATTTCACCAGCGCGATGCCATTCACAAAACAAAACAAAACCACAAAAAGTAGATACACTGAAACGTGTAAAATATTCTGCAAAACGATAAATTATTATTGACATCATCAAAATTTCTCAAACAAATGACAGACGTCATCATTCATAGGACAGTGAACTCCATCGTTTCCTAAGTGAGTGAGTAATGAGTTCCGTAGAGGTTGGTAGTGGTTACCACACGCCGTCCGAGCGGTCAACAATAACATACCTTTGGAACACACCTATTGTGTTTTTCTATCGACTTGATAGATATGCAGTATACAGATAAGTCGCAGAAGTACCTATTGATGAAGACAAGCTATTAGAAAAACAGACATCATCATCAGCCTTATAGCAGTCCATTGCTGGACATACTCGTAGGTCTCTCTGGATGGGCAACGCCATTCAGCTCGATTCTCGGCAACTCTCATCCAGCTGCTACCAGCCACCCTGCAATGATCGTCGCTCCACCAGATATACAACAAAAACATACACACGCAGAATCTGAAGAAAAAGCGCTTCTTTCAAATCATAAAATTCGTCTGAAATTATTAAAATAAAAAAATAAAAACTATTAACATTAAATTTGCTCTTCAAATCTGCCCTAAAAGCTCTCAGATCTATTGTTCAGTAAACGGAGTAACCTCTTGTCCAAACTTCAAAAATCGAACTAGAAATTCAAGTTTTCCAAAGTAACAAAAATTCTAATTAAAAAGACTACTACTAAATAGAATGACAGCTGTCACTCAAACGTCAATCTGTCATACGATTGGGATCTTCGCGCGCCATGGTTAGCAACGACCGAGTTTTTATTTATTGTTTTTAGATAAATAGGTGATAACTGATAACAAATACATTAAGCTATTACAACCTACTTGGAGGCCGTAATGTGTACTTTTTTTATGTGGACTGGCAGGTGAGTCGGCGCGGCGCAGGAAAAGGTGATTCAACCGCTACTGAATATTAAATGAAAAAAATATTTGTAAAGGCAAACATTGTACTACAAAATTACTGCATTTTTTTTTAATAGGCAGAAAATAAGATACGATAAGATTTAAATAAAACTTTTTACAGTCCGTTCAATCGATTTTCATTTCTATTCCGTAGGCATTAGGTTGGCATTAAAAGCAAAAACGTGATTACAATACCAACTGTTTACTGCAGCTGACATTTGTCATGCCACTAACGCAATAGAAATCAAATTCGGTTGAACGGACTGTAAAAAAGGTTTATTTAAACGTCTAATCTTATTTCAAATGGAGTATAGTCTAGTTCTAAATAGTCCTAATCAGTCCTAGAAACAATCAAAATATATCTTGCTTTTATTTTTTATTCCTAGCGTACCTATCGATGGCAAAAGTAAAAGGAAATATTAAATATTTACTTTTTATAGTTCGGTCCAAAATTCAGCTATTACTATTGTCTGTGTACCCATCATCGAGCTTTCAACAGCTTTTTTTTGCGAAGAGAAGAAAATTCTAAATACTTAGACCTTTAAATTTGCCTTGCTCATGGTTATGATCACATTAACTTACAAGGATCATACGGACCTAACCTACTATTTTCACCTCATACTGTGTCATACTAGCGCTCCCTGCTTTTCCCATACAAGCCTCTGCCAAATACATAATTTCTACATTACATTCTTGACATTACAAACTAAAAAACACCCAGCGATTGTTTAGCGAGAATCGCGCAACTGTTGCCCGATTTATAATTTATGTTCCACCCACGCGATGTCTACGTTGCAATAGGTTTATTTCATTACGATCGCGATATTCTGCCATATCGATTAATCAAATCGATTCGATAAAAAATCGCATGTTGTATTTAATGCAATTGTTTGAACTGATGACCTTAGGATCATTTAGTTTCGTCTGCATTCAATATTATGTTGCTATTCAGTAAGTACTTAATGTCAGTTTGTTTTTCATAGTAAAGACTGCCTTCAGGATTAAGGCCCGGTTTCCACCAAAGCAGAGAGGAGAGGAGACAAGAGGAGATGCGTTGCAAAGCTGGCAGGTTATTTCCACCAAAGTGGAGAGGAGAAGTATAGCGGAGAGGAGATGTGAACTGTGTCAATCGAATGACGCTTTCGGGTGTGCGAGGCGTGGGGAGAAGGCAGCGGGGTACGGGATGCGCGAGCGCATGCGCCTCCCGGCCGCCCGACTAGACACTCGCCGCACAAAATTCTATAGAAAAATGAGAGGAGAGGAGATCTTGATCCATTTCCACCGAAGCTAAGCGGAGAAGAGATGTGGAAATAACGAAATCGGATTGGTTTATTTAAACACATCTCCTTTCGTCTCCTCTCCTCTCTGCTTTGGTGGAAACCTGGCCTAAGCCTGTGCTTGTGCAAAAATTATATAGTGAATGACCTTATTTATCGTCCTATATGACCTCATGTTATGGAATTTGTTTGACTTTAGAGACTTTCCCTAAAACCTTATCCGAACAACAGTCATCGATGACTACAGCACATTTAAATCGGCACAGAAATTTAACAAATCGTGACTATCAAGCATTCAGGCAAGTACAGGGTGTACCAGAAAGGTGTGGTCTTGAAGAGTGCGATACACACCATCTAACTGAACAACTTTCTCCATGGAACCAACATCGTAATCGCGAAAACAATATCAATTACCCCATACAAAACTTCAATACCTACTCGACGCAAATGTATGGGACGGCTGATTATTTTTTGTTGTTCAGTTTGATGGTCTGACCACACCTATCTGGTGTACCCTGTATATACCATGCCACTTTAAAACCATACAAGTAGTACCTATCTCCATTTGTTCCTTAGTGATGACGAGACTATATTTTTCCATCATCTGCCTAGCCTTTTCCCAACTATGTTCGGGTCGGTATCCAGTCTAACCGGATGCAGCTGAATACCAGTGTTTTTAATGGAGTGACTGCTTATCTGACCTCCACAACCCAATACCAAGACTGGTTGTCAGACTTTCGAGTTTCTGAAGACCCGTAACGACTGCTAAAGGTCTACGAATGACAGCTGGGACCAACGGCTTAACGTGGTTTCGAGACTTTATTTTCTCTAACGTTAGAAAAAATCTAGTCCAAACACAATTAATGATTTTATTGCATCATTTTACGATACACGCAAAATATAGTCCAATTGCCAAAAAAACATCTACCTACATAATTAATTCAATTTAGGTAAATAACTGTCCATCAAAACAGTCTCAGGTGAACGATTTCACATCGACTAGTTGATCAAGTTTGTCAATTTTCTAAAAAGATATATTTGTTAAATACACACTAATGTATCCTGTTTGCTTAAGAAGTCGATCCGTTGCAGAATTTTGGCAATAATTAGATGAATCGACCGATCAGTGAAAAGATACTGTTATTTCGTAATTGTGTCGTTTTATGTTTATTAGATAATTAAACTTTAAATTGAGATGCTAATTAAAACTGGGTTATCATTAGTATTTTAAGTACCTATAAAACTGTTCAACAATTTCAGAGGTATGTTTTCCATAAAATTTTCGATGACATAATATGTTCTGCCTGAAGCATTGACTATTTTTTATCTGCACCTAGGCTTTCTTTACCTACTGTACCTAAATGTATAAAAGGAGGTGCTAATTAGCTTGGCATACCATAATTAGCATATAGCATTCCCACGGCTGGGACACAGGTCTCCTCTAGGTGAGAAGGAGTGGGCCGTAATCCAGCACGCGAGCCCAGTGCGGGTTGGTAGATGTCACATGACTTTGCATTTTTGGTTCTAGGACATGCCGGTTTCCTTACGATGTTTTCCTTTACCGTTTTGAGAGCAGTTGTGAGGAAATTATTTACAAAATTAGGAAAAATATAGTGCCTGCCTGGGTTCGAAACCACACGACCTTACAACTCATAAGTTGGGGCCGATACCACGGGGTGGATTGGAAGGGCGAACAGATCGGGAAAAAAAATTGATCTGCCCCACTGTTAACAACTTTATTGATCCTTTATTCACTCCTATCTGTCCCAGATAGGAGTGAATAAAGTTCGAACTGTCCTCTCGTTCCTAACAGGGGGACAGATCAATTATTATTTATTTATTAAAACTTTATGCCACCACTGCTCTCAGCTATATACTTAGAAACCAGCATATGTAGGTCATGTCAATGTGTGCTCGAATGTCAACCCAACACCATAGGTTCATAACTACTGTAAGCCCGCGGTCGCCATCGAATGATGATTTTTTTTTATCATATATAATAGGTTGGGGAAAAAGTTTCTTCACATTTTTTAAGAAAATTCAAAACATTTTTTAATATAGTTTATTTACATTTAACTAAAGTATGTAGGTACCATTTTGTTCGATAACTTTTTGCCATCTTGTAGGTAGGGACATGATCCCATTGCTATAGAAATTTTGGGACTTCTGGTCAAAATACCGCGACAAGTGGTTTTGGCAGTCCTCTCGTGATGTTAACCTGACACTGTTCAAGGGGTATCTGGCGGTTTATGCTGTATTGGTTTATAGAATAGGTATACCGATTGGAATAGTTTTTGCTTAATGCTGTTTATTTAGGGCACAATATTCTTAAGAAATATAATTTTTAGGTTAGCTCAATCTATCTGCCAATCAATATTAGTATTTTACATGGAGCGACTGCCTGTCTGACCTCTACAACCCAGTAACTGGGTAATACGATTTGTCAGACTTTCGGGCTTCTGACGAAAATGAATCACGAATGACAGCCGAGACCAACGGCACGGAGGAGTCTCGGTATGTAAAGATGGTCACCTTTCCACGGACCAACCCCGGCAAGCGTAGCTTACCTTAATGGATCGACCCGTGCGGCTGTTATTACTTACACACCAGCTCCTTAATTTTGAGGCTAGGTATGGTAATGTGTGTAAAAACGTGTTACCTAATAGTTACAGTTTAAGGCCCACATATTAAACCTCACGTAACAAATTAGTCATCAAGGAAAAAGTTGCGAATAAACTTTTTAACGCTTTCTACATCCGCCATAAAGAAGGCGACAGGTGTTCAATGAGTCACAACTAAATACTGCTAAATATTTGCCTATAGTTCACACAGTTTTTAAATACCTATATAAGTCGAAGATCGGCACTAGGGATGAAATTTCCATCCCTAACTATACAAAGTATAAAGTCGCTTTTCCTATACTGCGTGACCACTTGGATCTTCTATCTAGACTATGGATTTTGATGCAGTTTTCACCATCATCAATCCTGAAGGTTTATGTGTATAATATATATTAATACTTGTTTTAATTAGATATATGTGTAGAACAGAAATCTCTATGACACGTCGCGATTGCAGCAGTGCGAAGCAGTGGCGGGTCGCTAGTCTATAATAAAATATCTATGATCAGCTGCTCAACATCCAAACTTTCCAAAGATAGAAAATCTAATAACATTTTGGCTTTTATAAAATGGTGTTCAACTTGATTGTATCGGTTAAAGCTTCCGACTAATCCGTTTGCAAGTTCTAGTTTCGGATTTAAATTAATTTAAAAACCGGAAGTGCGAAACAAATCACCATCAATAAACATTTACTAACGTCCGATTTTGACCTCTATATAGAAACTATAAAAGAAACGCAGCCTATTCACAACGCCACTAGGTACATGTCTAATATCTACACTAAGAAGGAGGGAGGTAATCTCCGAAACTACTCATTGTAAAAAATCTTTCGATTATAGATAGCTACGCCATAGGATATATTTTTTTTTTTTTATATTAAAAACTTTTCCAAAAAAACACTACAACGTGAAAAATAACTTTAATTTCGGAAGTCGCTGTCTTTCGATCTGTATTTTATTTTTTTGCCACCGACTTCCGAAATTAAAGTTATTTTTCACATTGTAGTGTATTTTTTCGAAGTCGGTTGTTTTTTTTTGGAAAAAGTTTATTTTCACTTTTTAGTGGGTCAGTTTGTAATTTATCTAAGTTACAATAGCAATACTTTTTAGAAAATATTGCTTTTCCCGATGCACATACGTTAATTGTTGAGGAGTTCTCCTGGTAAGTACCAGGAGCTTATGGCGAAGTCACCATCAGCTCCACTTCACCATACGCATTGTGACGAGCATAAATTGCTTAGAAACCATCATTAAAGTACCTAATCGAATCGCAACCTGTGAAATACTTATTATTGAGTAGTTCCGGTGGCCATCTGTGATCTTCATCATCAGTTCCATTTCACTAAATGGCGAATTCCGAGAGCAAATGCAAGAGTTACTATAAAAAATACACAAGTCGCTATAGACCTACCTATTTCAAGAGTTCCATCGATTTCTCCAAATCGGTCCCATCATTAGAATTTTCCAAATCGGTCCAGCCGTCTTCGAATAATCGCGGAACATACGTAAAAAAAAAAGATTCCGACGAACTGAGAACCTCCTCCTTTTTTGAAGTCGGTTAAAAACACGCGGAAGAAGTAGCGGGAGAAGCTACTTCTGGATATAAGTCTGCCACAACCTCAGTCATCAACTAACAATGGACCTCACCTTTGGCTATTTGCATTTATTTATCTGCTGCGTTCTTGAGACAAACCAGTATCCTCACAATGTCTAGTTGAGACTTGTAACACCTAGAAACTGTTTTCGAGGATATTTCCGCTCTCATATCATCGTCAGCGTATAGCAGTCCACTGCTGGACATGGGTCTCTCCAATCACACGCCATTCAGCTCGATTCTCGGCAACTCTCATCCAGCTGCTCCCAGCCACCCTGCGAAGATCGTTGCTCCACCTAGCCTGAGGGCGTCCTACCATACGGTTGCCGATTCAGAACACGTCTATCCCACCGGTCATGGATTCCCACTATACCTTCTGCTATTTAAAAGCCCTTCGTTACCTTCGTCGCCTCTGACCGGCAATCAGTAATCACTTACTTACAGTGCAGTGGTCACCTCTCTAGTAATACCAATCTAGCTTTTTCTACAGCTGATCAATTACATAACTCGCAAATTTATCGACTCATATATATATAAATCAAGAGCTGTAAATCTAATCGCACCGCATTGTTTGTCGGTCAGTTTGTCACACCAGTTTTATCATTTAATTGGCACCAACCATGCCGTGGCGTAATTGCTACGACTTTACGAAGAGTTTGGACTTGAGAACGTTTATAAAAGAAAAATTTTGTGCTAAGCTCGAGTATACCCAAGTCGCTTTAGCAGGGCAAAAGCGGTCATTGCCCTTTCCTTATAGTATCTCTCCGTAGGAACCCAAAGAATAAACTATGTATGGTTTATGTTATTGGAACATGTTGAAGATCACGATAGATATTGATTCAGGACGTTAATGGACTTTATTTTAGTTTTTTAAATAAAGAATGCTAGAAAAGGTAGGTGTGTGAATGACCGCTCTTACCACGCTAAAGCGACTCGATTTTTACGTGGGTTGTATTCTCAGTTTATTTTAAAAGAAGTTCGTCAATAATTCGTGCCCATCGTCCCAACGCTCAGTGGTGGCACTGTGGCACCTCGTACAAATTTCGACAGTCGTTACGTATTCCTCATACACATACATACATACAAGCAATACTTGTTTATACTTATAGAAAGTTGCTCCCAAATCAGCCTCCTTGTCAACATTACTCAATACACAAACCGAGATAGATTACAATCAGGAAACTGGATGTCACATGCAATTTCATCTTTATTTCCATTGACGTAAAGGCCATGAGAGATTTTATCTTCTGTAGAATAATTTTGTCGTATAACCTTTGATTGGGTCACTCGCAGTTTTTTTAGGATTTGATTTGAATATAATACGTTAGTGCACAATAAGATCGAAGGCGACGATTAGATTTTTGATTTTATTAATTTTTTGCCTAATATTTTTTGTTATCATTCATCTCAGCCAGTGGAGCGGGCGTGGGCAGTTCTAATAGTAAAATCGTCATGTCAAGGAATTTTTAAGACCTGCTACTAGCAGTCCTTAAACAGAACTCGATTTTTCTCACCAGAGCAAAAGAAAATCACAGTAGGTATAGTTCGCGTCATGTAAGTTTGCAACTCTGAAGTACGCTACAGATGACTGCGCAGTAGTCAATATCTATACTAAAACAGCAGCGCGCCATGCCATGAGCATCGGAAAGCCTGGTTTCAGAGCGGCAAACATACGTGACGCAAACTATAAGGTAGATCCCGCCCAAGATAAAATCAATGAAAACCTTGGAAAAGTTAACGTGATGGTGATGCTAATGAAAGTCATAAGAAGTAGAGAACTATGCAAAAGTTCTGCAAATCATAATTTTTTCCGAGCTGACAATGTTTCAGCTTTCAACCTTAACACTGCAGCCTGTTGTTACTCCACAACAGCACCCAAATTGCGTAACACACTATCGATCGGAATCGGTTTCATTTTGACAGTACAACAACATTCATTGCGTTATTTGCTTTGTTGAACAGACAAATTTTTCGAACATATAAAGCAATGGATTAGCAATTTGCTTCAAAATAATTCAGATTCCGATTGATAGTGCGGTACGCAATTAGGGTGCTGGATGGAAGACGTTATGAATGCTCGTTCAAAGATGTTTCTCCCATCGTGTATATTCACGAAAGGCAAACTCAATTTTAAAGCATTTATTTCTAATTAAACCAATTACAGGCACATTTGGATTGTCAAGGAGTCGGTCAGTAGTTAGAAATTAGGAACTGGCGAACAAATCCGGACTTGTCATGTACCTATTTTTTTTTTTAAGTAAAGTTCAAAAACCATAATAAGCTAAAGTTAATTAGGTAGAATTTTAAGCTTTAGTACATGAAAGTGTATCAAAATTTAAGCCCGGATCTGACTTTAGTTCAATAGAAACCCTAACCCCCCTTTTTTTGTGGAGAATTTCTTTTCATCTAACTAGACAAGGACGGGTCGGTTTCTGATTGAAAGGCATTTAGAGCCTATTTTGATTGAAAATATTTCGTTAGTAAATGTTAGAGTGCACAAAGAGCGCAAAAAAATGGATTATGTGGACAAGTCCGGGTTTCTTCGCCAGCTCCTCAAATATGAAGCTAGCTGCCCATTCCAAGGCATAGTTTGTACATGAGAAGTGTTAATTTAACGCTGTTCCTAATGCCTAAGCCACATTCCGTTGCGCAGGCTTGCCCACGCATAGCCATCAGAATCAGCTGACCACAATGGGCGGGCGCGCGGAATCAATCATGCACTTCCACGAACATAACGGTTGCCAGTGCTCGCCGCGCGCCTTTTTACTTTCTTTACTGCGTTCCTTTTTCGAAATTTCGTAATTAAGACCTTTTTTGTGAACCGAAAAATATTTTGTTAAGAACGCGCTTTATTTCCTCGCGGGTTGATTTACCGCGTTATTTTGATCATGCCCTTTTGCTGTATGAGTATTTTAATTACATAATTTACGAAATAGGTTGCGTTTTCGGGTTATATACTTTTTGTATTCTTTGATATATCTTTGATGTTATAGTTTCTGTTTTCATCATCATCATCATCGTCTTTTCCCAAGTATGTTGGGTTCAACTTCCAGTCGAATCGGATACACTGTATTTTCCTTGGACCGACTGCCTATCTGGCCTAAACAAAACAGTTTCTCTTAATAGGTAGTAAAAATACTTATCTACTCTTTGATATCACGATTGAGAAGATCTGTGAGACTGTGACCCTGTTTCAGATTTTGAAAAACTCATCAACATGACTCGTTTCCATTTCAAGAGATAGATTTCCTTACCTGTCACTTTATTTAAATTACAAACATTTTCCTACAGAATACCTGATAACCTGAAAGCTTTATCTCATATAACCTGAAAGATTTCTGTTGAGCATTGCACAACTATCAAGGCTGAAAACTACTTACATTATTCATAGTGGTTCTCTGAATCAACGAAAAAATCTCAGCAAGACATAAAAAATGCAATTAACAAAGCGAAAGCTACTCCATTACTTTTGTCATTATAATTTATTTTTACAATGCTCATTATTGTATTTTTTTTCACTTGCAACCTTTTGACACGCTTTATTCGAAAATCGAAAGAACAAATTCGAATTACGAATGTCATTAGACAAATAGAATCCATATTTCCGGCCGAGAGGCTGGCAACATTCGGCACCCCGCCATCTAGCCCGAGGCGATACAGCCAATCGGCGTACGTTCTATATTCAAAAAACTACTTTTAGCACAATGCACTTTTATTATTTTTCTATTCGTTCGAGATTTTCATTGTGTAGAAGTAATTGGGTATTCGTGCTTTAACTCGAGTAGGTACATGATTCACATTTATAGTTAATAAAATTACTTATATTATCCGGGTATCTTTGGAACTTTCTAAAAGAGAATAGTAAATATTTATTAGAATTCCCAAGACATGTCATAAAACTGAGATGTATTATAGAAACTATGTACAGAAGCCAGCACATCAAGCTACTCGAAACTGCAAAATTCCCAATCAACCTTGAACCTAATGCTTTAGCGATAAAGTTGAAAATGTATTAAAGGACAGATTGTAGTAGCTTGATGTGCTGGCGAATTTACATTAATTGTTAACATTTTCCAAGAAATAAGAGGCTTACGGCACACTACAGATTAAATGTAAGTGTCGACTTGAAAACCTATTGTTAATCAATCCAGCTTTTCGCAATCAACAACATATTTCCAGTTGTATCAGCAGATACTGTCCAGATTCATTCTATTAAGAGGCCCACGAAGCATGCGTAGTTCATACAAACGAAATACCAAAATAATTTGTAAATCAAACATATTCTTAAGGTACCCTAGTGTGTATTTATTTCGATTGGATTGCAGAATATCTAGGTTCCCAAATATATAATATTATAATTAATATATATATATATATATATATATATATATATATATATATATATATATATATATATATATATATATTGAAAAGACACTGATTTGGAGACGAGATATGAGGAATTTAAAATTTCTATAGAAAACTTACTTTTCTCACATTTCCTGTTTAAATCAATGCTCTTATTTCATATATATTTGGGAACCTAGATATTCTGTAATCCAATCGGAATAAATATACGCTACCTTTAGAATGTTTGATTTACGAATTATTTTGGTATTTCGTTTGTATGAACTACGCATGCTCCGGGGGCGTCTTAAGATTTTAGACCGACAACCAACTAGTGTAGGTTTTTTTTAAACATGCTTTTATTTTTTGAATATCATCTAGGACCAGAGTCCTTGTCAAGACGAATCAAACGAGCCCAAACTCTATCGAGTTTGCGTCGTTTTTTACCGAGTTCCTGTGGCCACCTTCCGGGTCCATCATCAGATTAGCTCGATGTTACCAAAATATTGCATAGTCACCGATTTTACATATTTATGCCAAATTTCAGCTCAATCGAACATCGGGAAGTGGGTCAAATTTAACTTGCAAATTTTGATAAGGATAACTTAATAAAAAAAAAAGCTACGCGATCTCATCTCAGCTACAATCACTGTCAAAAACTTCTCAAAAATGGAGAAAAAATGAGGTATTTTAGACAGATTGAGTGTGTATATACGAAAGTTCTTAAAAATACGGCAATTTCTCCTCTGATTGCGAACAGAAACACCGATTTCAATGAAGGACATGAACTTTTTAGAAAAAAAAAAATCTAAATTTAGTCACACCCAACTACTAAAGAGAGCAAGTACTAAAACAACATAGCAGCACGCCTGTATTCCTCAAAAGGTTGGGCAGAGGTGCACCTATAGTAACTACACCTACATTTCTCCATTTAAGTTATGTTTCGCAACTACTAAAAGTCAGTACACTAACTGCTGCTATTAAAGTTACGCATGTAGTAAATAGCCTGAGGGCACCAGGAGACAGGGCGGTCCTCAACGGATATTAACGAAAGTGACTTCCATTCCGCTCGACAGGGGAAATATCGGAGGTGTTGCCAATCGAAAAATGTGAAAATGATTCAATTTGAAAATGGTGGAATCGGTGATTGATTAGAAACGGGGCGAGTGCAAAATTTTATTCTTCAGCTTACTATAACGTGGATTCTAAAGATCATTTAACTTGTGTTCTGGTTGAATTTTTTTTTTTTTTTGTGATTTGGGCATGTGATTGAGAATTTCAAAGATGTTCCAAAATGTATGGACCTTGGGCCGGGTACGTGTACACTATACATAAAAAAGGTAAATACATTTAAAACAGTTCTTAACTCTCCAATTACTTTAAAATGGCTTTGTTTGTTGGTAAACCACAATTAATTACACTTGAAATTGCAACACACAACAAAAACCCGTCATGGCGGTAAGCTGTCATTTTGATTGATTAGTGACGTTTGACATGTTTAATACTCAAGAAGAGGGCTGAATTGACACTGTTATGACAGCTGACAGTCGATCTATGGTTGACAGTATCTTTATTTTTATGCACAGAGTAACTAAATCGGTGAGACGCCATGTTGAAAGTCGATAAAAATAATTGATAAATATCAATTCCCTACCACAACATTTCAATGAATTATCTGTATTTTTCCCGAATTCTACGGATTTTTCTCTTTTCTTTTTTGAGGTAGTGTACACAGACCTGGCCCATTTTGAAAAATCTCCTTTAAATTAAATAACTTTACATGGGTTATAATTTTCGAGTAACAGAAATTAACAATTCGTGTTCACCTTTCCGTGATCTTCCACCGCCACGGATGTCGGTTGACATCACATAACATCACGCCTGTAATCATAATCATAATCATAATCATCACACCTACATTTCGCCAGTTATATGTTTAAGTCACATGTAACGGGGGCGAGCCATTGCCACCAACCAGGCACAAATCCAGACTCTGGGTTGCTATTGAGATATCCCAGATAGAAAAATCTAATAACACTGACCGACCCGGGCGCTTGCAACTACTAAACCAATCTCGGTTGATTAGGTTCCTACTACATTTAAGATGCTACCGAGCGCGCAGTGGCGCCCTCACCGTTTGTTTGGTTATTTCTTTTATGAATGAAAATGGAGAAAATGAGCACAAAAGCGTTAAGTTGTGCTCCACAAGACAATACGTTATTATTATTATAAACAGTAGTTTTATATTGTTAAGTTTTATTGTAATCCTTAAAACGGGAAATCGTGGCCATTTTTTTCCGTTTTAATGATTACGATAAAACTTAAAAATATAAAACTACTGTTTGTAATAATAATAACGTATAGTCTTGTGGAGTACAACTTAACGTGCTTATTTTCTGCATTTTCTTTTTAAATTAAAAGAAATAATAAAACAAACGATGAGGGCGCCACTGTGCGCTCGGTAGTCTCTTAAGTACTGCAGCACCGATCTCAACGAAAGTTTCCTTGGATTTGTCTTTATCAAGAACTAGCGATCCGACCGTCAGGTTCGCACGGGTGTAATACACATAAACCTTCCGGAAAAAATGCGCTAAATGATCGTGAAAACCGCACCAAAATACATTGTGTAGTTTAGAAGATCTCACAGGTCACACAGACATACACCAAAAACGACTTTATTTTATAGTATGGACTAGCTTTTGCCCGCGGCTTCGCCCGCGTGGATGTCGGAAACCTATACGTGTAAACCTTCCTCTTGAATCACTCTATCTATTGCATTAAAATCCGTTCAGTAGTTTTCGAGATCATCGCGAACATACAAACAGACAGACGCGGCGGGGGACTTTGTTTAACAATATGTAGTGATTTGCCTTTAATGTCCCACTGCAAGGCAAAGGCCTTCCTTTCCTCCTTCCAGTTACGTCTATCTAAAGCTTTTTGCTTTGATGGTGACTAATGTTTGAAAAAGAGTCGAGTTCGTCTCGTCTTCTCCTTCTGGGACGGTCGTGCTACAGTTTGGGAAACAAAGTGTGGCTGATCAAAAAAATATGACAGATTTAAGTATCCTCAACGCATAACTTGAACAAAATTCGCACCTCAAAATCCTTACAAAAAAAAACCTATAGTCAATCCTGCAGTGGTATTCTGTACAAATCTCACCGTGAAAACATAGGTGAGGTGAGCGTGAAGTGAGCTATCAATGGTGTCATTCCCTAGCATCAGGTGGATGACAGCTCTCTTCAAGCTCACTACGTTTTCACGGTGAGATTTTTACAGAATAGACCGGCTGGAGACTGCCGATAGAAATGAAAACTTGACAGCGCAACACGTCACATTAGCTTGTCGCGTGACGCGAGACACGAACTCATAAGATATTCCCCTACCAAAAATCGCTAAACGCGCCTAAAGAAGTTTTCTCTGCAAAAAGTTCCTCCTCGTTCCTCTGACATGATACTGAACAAATACAGCATTAGCATTAATAAACCCATTTTATGAGCGTTAATGTAACACAAGTACATACGTAAGGCTCGCTGCACACTCCAGTGATCACCAATCGCGCGCTCGCATTGCTGGCAACAGTGCCTACTAATTAGCGGCCTCTGGTGGGGCGAGGTGGTACTATCGGTTTTTGCACAATGGTCGAGTTTGTGCGTGATTTGATCGAGTTTCAGGTCATATTTGATTCAGGATATATTTGATTTTGAAGTGTTTTCTCCCTTACCATTTTTAAGGTTTTATTTGGTTATTTTAGGACTTTATTTGATTTTATACGGTTGATTTTTATTTTTGTAAGTTTTAAAGATTATTCACAGAGGTAGGTATAGTACAATGTAGAAGTCCCCCAGTTCTGCCCGACACATAATATAAGCATACCTTTCAGTAGCACCTACGAAGAATACGAACAAATCTTTAGTATTCAATAATCTTCTCTGTAGCCCTAAAATTACGATATTTAACGCGAGAAATTCTCACGGAAAACTCACTGAAAGTTCAATAGTGCAAATAGTAACCGTTACACATTAAAAAAGGGTCACATAAATCGAATATCAATCGTAAGGTCGAGAGCACATGGTTACCCCGAGGGCGGAACGACCGCCCTCCGGCAGTCTGTGCCGAGCATGCGACGCGCGCGATCGTAAACCGAGCTTTACGATTTTACCGATACATCGATTATTGTGATATAAACTATAAATACAATCAGTCAGCATCTCAAATCATATTGTTATTATTTTATTAACTCTCATTACTATAATTGCAACATCAGTTTGTTAATTAAAAAATCGTAACCGCAGTTAGTAATAATAATCGTAATGTCGGTTTATAACTAACTTCATGTCGGTTTATAACTAACTTCCCGTTATGCAGTAAAAATGTTCATCAACTAATAGTTTGAAGTTTCTCTATTTAACAATAATTATTTTATACAGCAGCGTGTTGAATTGGTTTAATCGATTTTATTTGCAAAACATATTAAAATTTAGTGATGGACACGAGCGCGTATCGACGTAATTAGTCGATAAACTTAATTGACTGAAATTAATTACTTGGATTAAAAGAAAAAATATTGCTTGTTATTAAATATTTCATTAATAGTGCGTCGATGCCGTCGATGGAGCAGATTAACCGTAACTTTTGATCGTTTAGCAGTGGTTACTGTACAGGCACTGCGGCATTGTTTATCTTCTGTTTTTACTTTCGCAATCGTCGGCCGCCCGATTGATTAATACATTTCATTAAAATATCATTAGTCACACTTTTTATCTAGATACAATTTAATGACTTTTGTATCACGAATACCGCCAGGTGTTCAAATAACTTTTATAGCTGGAGCCTAGTTTTTATCAATGCACTGTATTATTACATGGAGTTTCTGAGAGTATTTGTTCCCGCCCCAACTATGTAGGTTCCTAACAAAATAAATTGCACCTTTAAAAGCAGCTATTAAAACATTGTCTATGTTCTCTCATAGACTACTGACATCAGCGTTGATGTAGGCTTCTGTGATTATTAGGTGGATATTGCATCTCGTTTCCAACTTAATAGGCTACCATGTGATTCGACAAACTATCGACATAAATCCGCCACTCGGTAATAAATAAAAAAAAACCATCCAGTAGTCGGCATTCGGTCATCGAGCCGGCGCGCAAGGCAGCAATTTAAAAAGCAATCACTAACCGATTGTGGCCGGAATCGCCGGCCTTTTAAGGGACCGGTAATTATCGATACTCGAACATTTACATATCGGTTTTTTGACATTTGCTTTCACCTCACTATTGTGGTAATAAATCGATTGTAGCCGCGTATCGACTAATTCATAATTATCGTGATAATCCGACGCTAAACTTCATTTAAACGAAGTTGATGAATGATTTAAATTAATAAATTATTAATTACCTTAATTGCGTTCTGTTTGGAAAAAACGTATTACTAATTAATTATACATATCATTCGCGCGCTGAATAACTCGTATAACAACATTACAAATATCGAATAATTACATAATTATTCTGTTTAAGTGGGTACTAAGTAAATTGTTAATTTCATGTTTCACTTATTAAACTCCTAAATAAACTCATTGCTTCTTCAAGCATAAAACAACCAAAGAAATATAGGTTAGTGACTCAAATATTATCCTAAATACCTCTAAGCACCAAAATAAATACTATCATGAAGAACACTATGTATAAGCAAGAATACTGAAGTGGTAAAAAGCTCCATTCGTACAGAATAAGTTTTTTTGGTGAAGTGTATCAAAAGTTTTGGCGCTGGCGTACGTGGATTTATCCAGTGTGATCGAGGTGCAGGTAATACAAAAATCTTAATTTTATCATGAAAAAAGTCATTTGAAAATACAAAAAGATTCTCTCCGGCGGGGAATCGAACCCCGGTCTCCCGCGTGACAGGCGGGGATACTTACCACTATACTACCGAAGACTTGTAAGAGGATGGCGAAATAGCTGATCTAATAATTCTACAACGTACAATCGTTTGGCGTTTATCAATTAATTTATTTATCAGTCTTTTTTGCGATAAAGCTGCGATATTTTCGAGAGATTATTTCAATATTTTGTCTCATTTTTGTTCATTTTTCTTTTATCAAAAAACATTTGCATTGGATACGATTCCCGGTAGGTACTGTAGGTATATACATTATTAAAAAGGTGTTAAAAAACCGATCAAGAGCGTTGCGGATCACGCACAACGAAGGGTTCCGTAGTTGGGATGAATTTATTCCAAGAAAAAGTTAACATTGTAGTTGAAAAACATATTCTCCCATACATTCCAACTCCAAATGTCCATAGTTAAACGAAAAAGATCCAACCCACATTACACCTAATGTGGGTTGGATCCTTTTTGTTTAACTATGGACAAATATAAGTTTGTACGAACTATATTGAGAGACTTTATTTACCATGTTATTTTAAGAACATCGACTTCTTATAGGTTTTCCTGTAATCTATAAGTATTGAACTATTTTCTTTATTTTTTTTTCAAAATTTTAGGCTCAGTACTTTCGGAGATAAAGGGGGAATGGTCAATTTTCGTCTATTTTCTTAAATAACTTTAAAATGGTTTGTTTTAAAATTATAAAAAAAATATATTTGAGACTCTTACAGTAAGCCCTTTCATTTGATATGTCACACACACACGGTACAGTTTGCAAAACTTTTTGTTCTTATTTGCCCCCCAAAGTTGAGCCCCATATTCAAAATTTATTTATTTACGTTACACGTCCGTGTTTGGGTCACAGAAATACATATGTGTACCAAATTTCAACTTAATCGGTCCATTAGATTCGGAGCAAATTGGCTGTGACAGACGGACAGACAGACAGACACACGAGTGATCCTATATGGGTTCTGTTTTTTCCTTTTGAGGTACGGAACCCTTAAAATGAACTGTACTAACTTTAAGGAGTCCTTTAGTTATTAGACCATCGCATCGAACATCGAACTGAATAACTTTACAAATTTGAAATCGCGAATTAAAAACAGCTGTCCCTTACAGTTTAGAATAGTAGGTATTAAGCTTTAGTATACAGGATGAAATTGAATTAATGTGCATCCTTGTATGGGGTCATTGTACTCATCATTATAAACAACTTTTACTATGGGAACAAACCTGAAATCGCGAAAAAAAAATCTGTTGTTCCCTTCATTTATGTTCGCTTAACTTTCGTGATTTCAGGTTTAGTCCCATAGTAAAAGTTGTTCATGATGATAAGTACAATGACCCCGTAAAAGGATGCCCATGAATTCAATTTCACCCTGTATAGGGTGGCCAACTCAAGTGTATCGACTTTTTTTTTCCCCACTATTTTTATTTGGAGTACGGTTCTTTGATATTCATTATTTCGTTAATGTGGCCAATTCGTTCCGCATATAAAACCATGACTACTGTGAATTTCGTTTGTATCCGTTGAGGACCGCCCTATCTCCTAGTGCCCTGCGTTGGGAGCCATTGTGGCATGTGGGTTTTAGTACGTAGGGAATAAGACTCAAGGTCACTTAAACAGAGTTTAATTTTATATTAAGCCACAAGCTAACAAGAAGAGGGTCATAGGTTCTGATTGCAAGGTTCTTTCCTGTGAGTTTATAAGAAGTGGAAAGGTACTGCCCTGGGTGGACCGTCTGGCTGGCGTTGCGGTGGCTCAGCGTGTTCGGCCTTAGTCGCCGATTAGAGGGCCGCGACTGGTGCGTAGTTGCCAGGTAGAGAGACGGTTAGAGGTTAGACTGGCACGTAGGCTGACGTGGAGGTTATGGACCGGTAGTCTAGCCAAAGGTGGTCTAGCCGGAGCGGTGATTGAATCCGAAGCTGTGAAGTTTCCGAAGCCGTGAAGTTATCCGTAGTCGTGAATCTATCCGTAGTCGTGAACCCTGGAAACACGCAAAGGTGCGTCCGTGAGCTCAGAGGAAGATCCGGTAAGCCTCTGTGATGTGCGTAGTTTCCTAACCAGACGAGTCCGTAGCCCCAAGACAAGGAAATGGGTCATTGGAGAGCAAAATCAACATCACAATGGTTTACAAGATCATTATTTAGAATGAACACAAGATAAAACACAGTTACAGTAATATACAGATTCTCCTAAGGACACTATGAGTACTTACCCAATTTCGGGGAGCTGTACAGGCTTCAGTGGTTTATGGCGGAAAGGGCGTGAGTCGCCGGTTAGACTTATTATAACCTCTGAGTTTCTAGCAAGTACTATAGGGAGGTGAAAGTAGTAATGTCATAGATTAAATGTAACAATATTATACAGATAATTAATATCTAGCTTTAGTCGAATTCATTATGCTACAGTGCTATTTATTGACAGAGCGAGCGAAGCTTCTCTGCTTCAAGTCTGGTAAAATTAGCTTTCGTCTGTCAGTTTGTTGCTACTCCTCTACAGGTCGTGTTTTACAACCGATCTGGACGAATCTTGGTGTACTGGTTTTAAGACTTTATAGATTTTTAGGGTTCCGTACCTCAAAAGGAAAAAACGGAACCCTTATAGGATCACTCGTGTGTCTGTCTGTCCGTCTGTCACAGCTTTGCTCCGAATCTAACGGACCGATTAAGTTGAAATTTGGTACACGTAGATATGTATTCCTGTGACCCAAACACAGACGTATAACGTAAATAAATGAATTTTGAATATGGGGGTCAACTTTAGGGGGCAAACAAGAAAATTAAAAAAGTTTTGCAAAGTATACCGTGTGACATATCAAATGAAAGGTCTTCTGTGAGGGTCTCAAATGTATTTTTTTTTATAAAATTGTTAAATACCTATAGATTACAGGAAACCTATAAGAAGTCGATTGTCTTTAAACAACATGGTAAATCTCTCAATATTGTGCGTACAAACTTACATTTGTTTATAGTTAAACAAAAAGGATCCAACCCACATTACACCTGATGTGGGTTGGATTCTTTTCGTTTAACTATGGACACTTGTACTTGGAATGTATCGGAGAACATGTTTTTCAACTACAATGTTTCTTCTTGGGATAAATTCATCTCAACTACGGAACCCTTCATTGTGCGTGGTCTCCGACACGCTCTTGACTGGTTTTTTTTTGTCGACGTGAATTTTATATTGGAGGGGTACTTCCTCCAAAAAGGCAAAAAGGGGCTACTGGATATCTCCGCCTTATGAGATCCGATTTCGATAATTAATATAATGGTGAAAATAGTGGAGAGAGGAAGTCTCTCTACTATTTTTGCTGTGCCCGAAAAGGACCACAATCACATCTATACAAATAAATAAAATTGAAGTATGTTTGTAATGTCAAAATAACAGTTTTTTACTATGCATATGAAAGTATATACGGTTCCTACGTATAACAAAAAAAAAAAAAACAATTTTTAAAATGTTTGTCTGTCTGTCTGTCTGTTTGTTCCGGCTAATCTCCAAAACGGCTAGACCGATTTTGACGAGACATTCACTGGCAGATAGCTGATGTTATATTATACTTTTATTTTAGAAAAAGAATTGGGCTGCCGTGCAAAAAAATAAAACCCATGAAATTGTGAACAAAATCCGATTCAAACAGGGAAGCATGACATCCACGCGAGCGAATCCGTGGGCAAGAGCTAGTAATCTCATAAAATGTTATATTACCATCTAAGTACATATCTGGAATGCAATAAACGATAGTATTGAGTATTTACTTTGGCATGACGACGAAAATTAATATTTGTGATGAAGATGATGATGAAGATGTCATTAATATTTTCGACTGTATTTTGCCGAAATATCAAAGCAAATACCCTACAACTTTCACCATATTGTTTCTACCATAACAAGCCAATGATTAATAACAGAATAGTTCTAAACAATGTATAATTGCACGAGTCAACTCGGTATGTTAACGAGACATACATTCGAATCGATTTATTATTGCATTCGAATAGAGACGTACATAATATAATACACATTCCGCCATTGATTGATGGCGAATATCCGATATGTAACAGTAAATCTATTCGATTAGATTGGGTATCGATATTCGAATCGATGTTAGGATGAATGGGAGGTTTCCTTTGCTTGTTTACATATTTTTATTCTTGCTCGTGCTGTCACATTGATAGGCAAAGTAAAACATTTCACTGTAGTTTTACGTGTTGTTTCCAAGTGAAATTGAAGGAAACGTTTTGTCTCTGCAGTTAAAATCGTCTACTGCTGTCAAGATCCTATACGTACCTATACGGATAGGTACCTACTTAGATGAAACGTTCATATTATGTTCTATTAATAAGAATATCTATAAAACTAGCAGGTATTTTAAGAAAAATATTTTTGGGTTTAACTTTTAACGACGGACGGTCGTAAAGAAAAAGAAATTGAGCACAAAACGGTGTGGACAATGTAAAAAAAAATAAGATGCTGGCATGTCTGAGAAAGCAATATATTTTTTATTGAACACCACCAGACAATAGAAATTCAAACAACATCATTTCGCATTTTATCTCGAAATATTAACAACATACATCATCAAAAACTTCTTATTTTGACAGTTGAAAGTACAGTTACCCGCGCGTATATCTGTCAATTTATCACAACGCCATTTTTATAGGTACGTCTATCACGGCTTCCTAAATAATGGGCAGTGTCTCCATCTACTTACGAGTCACCCAACACGCGTTGACCCCACGACCTGGGTAAACAATACCGCCTTTCACCTCCACGCATAGACAATATTAAGAACGTATTTATTTTTGTATTATCAAGATTGTCTTTGGATTTCCCAATCGATTTTTTAGATGAGTATCGTTTGGGAACTGTTTAGTGAGGGGTTTAGGTTGTTACCTAAGAATCAGTTAAACTTTGAATTTGTCATACTAGAAGAACCAAATAGGCTCATTACAAAAGATCACAGGTGTGGTGAATTAAGCATACATACACTAGCAAAAAAAAAAAACTCATTAAAGCAGATCCCAGTGCCTAGCTTATTCAATGCGGACGAAACAAACGAGCTAAGCGGAATTGTGCCGATGTCGGTTCAACTACCAAACTACTACTTAATTTAGTTGACAAGTATAATGCTCTAATGAAATTAAATTCACAAGGAGCATTGCGTGGTTACCAGCATAAATCAAGTTAACAAAATCAGAACACTTGCGACACGACACACACGAGCGCCCGCGCATGTAGCGTCAGCAAGATAAGCTTTGCATGATGTCAGACTCGTGATATAAAAAAAGCCTTCACTGAAACTATATTGATGGTAAAGGAAAGAAGTATGACAAAGACCGGACATGAAGACGGTATATAGGTATAACCACCATTCAGCTTGAGGCTGTTTTGTAGTAGTGTTCCATTGACGGTTCCTTCCACGGTCTTAAAAATTAAACATAAATATACTCCAAAGATAAATTATTTGTGCAGACTTTTTTAGACTAATTATTATTAACGAATTTCGTTAAAAGAAAAAGTGTGATGCTGATGACAGATCATTTTATATTACCAACTAATTAGACAATTAAATTATTCCCTGAAGCTATGACTTGAACGATCACTGCTGCCCACTGATAACTTTTTTATACCAATGCTTTGGCTCACCTTAAACTATGATGAATGTAGACCAATTTATCTAATTTTATCACTAATAAAAAAATATTTTCAACATATTTTTTGCTCTGCTGCTACTCGATACCAACAATTAAGTATCATAGCACCTATGTCATCACATCACGACAAGTTTTCACCACATCCGGTAACAAGGTGAATAAATTAAAACAGATAATAAATAAAAACTAGATCGAAAGTAATCGATTAGGTGTCCAATGCCGTAACTCGATATAGATACCGTAAGTTTTGTAATTGATCTACATTAGACTGAGTATAATTTCAACCGAGTGGACTACTCACTACAGATTTGAAATTGGAATACTTTGACAAACTTATTAATGCAGTTTATTAGCTACATCTCTAGCGGGTCATGCATGGCGTGTGTACTTTTTTGACAGTAAAATAAAGATGGCTGTGCTGACCGTTTTAGATGGTCGTTAGCGTAATTAAGTAGTGAATACGCAGCACCGAGATTGAATATCTTGAAACTCGTTAAGAATTTGGCCTACCTTTAATAATATTTACATTAAAAATTAATAATGGATTAAATTATGATAGTAATAATATTAGAAAGCTCTAAACAGTTTTAATATCCTTACAGCGAAGTATGAAATAAAATAGCTTACACCTGATTTGTAAAGACCTAATGAAGTCTCTGAAGTGATTAGTAATCGGTACCATGTAGTTTGCTGTCAAATCTCATTATTATCTGTTGCTAATTAGTTGATTTGAATGAGGAAAGCTAACCCATCATCTCGTCTTAGTTGACATGAGATTTACGTTCACATGTTGTATCCCAGTTTTCAACGTAACGTAGAAAACTGGGATTAGTATTTCTGGTGCAATCCAATAAGGAAAAATTATATGGATATGCCTTCGACAACATCACATACTAATCATCCGATTTCCGCATTGTAGACATATAAATCAAGATATCATTACAATTATATTTAGCTCAATTCATTGCATTAGAACAAATTGATTACCACATCCAATGAGTATACTTTAAAATGATTATACGCCGCATATATCAAAGACAGAAGTGCTAATTCATATATTGCGTGTTATCATGTAATCATATAAGGTCATCATTGTCTATGTCTATTCGCTTATTGTAATCTAGTCGAACATTGACATTACTGATGTTGGAGAAGTCTTCCATAGAGAACGGTGCGATTTAGATGATAGTTGGTGCGATTTAGATGATAGCTTTAAGGCGTTGGACATGCGCAGTCATCAAAGGAGTTTGGTAAACAAATAGAAGAACAATTTGTTGTTGCCTGTGTAGGTACTAATAACATTTTAAACATAAGACATTATATAAGACTATCTTAATTCTAAATCAAAGACTTGCCAGATGGATATTATCAGATCTACTGTTTTTCCTAAATGGATGCTGCTTTGCTGCTTTGTCATCAGGCGCTGTCATTAGTGCGTTGTTCAGCATTGATAGCTTCTTTATTATTTGTGATTTTGACTAGAATTTTTTGGGAAATCGAGTGCAAGGAAGAACAGAGTCACTAGGACACCGATGATCTTTTCATTTAATATAAACAGCGTGCATGAGCAATTTTTTGCCTTTTACCTCAAAAAAGCTCAAGCCACCTTGTACTTTGTACTTCGACCGCTATTAATTAAAGAGCAATCAGTAATTTTTTTAAGATCATAAAGTACCTATCGCCACCTCACGAAATATGATTGATTACACATTGATCAGTAGCAATTTCATCTGTCATTTGCGTTTCACTGAAGGTGTATTACGAAAAGTTTCCCAAATATATCATCATATTTTCGCTTAGCATCGCATCATCGGATGAGTATCCTTACCCTCCAATTTATTCTACACAATAGCATAATTTAGTTCTTGTAAATTGCCAGTGTTATATCGAGTGATTCGATAATTAGTTGCTTTAATTACTGTATTCTGATTGGATCGCGTCATTGTGAATGCTGGCTTTCAACGCTATTACCTACAGGTATGAAGTATCAGGTGTAAGATGAAGTTATTTAGTTGTTACAATCTTGCACGTGTCGAATTAAAGATATAATTTTTTTATCTATTGCAACACCGCGTTTTAAAATTACCAGTTTCTTTTTATCATTACTTGTGTTTACTTATTTATCTGTAGTAGGTAAGTTTCTTTTAGTGGTACCTACGGTTTTTGAACGAGCTACCACATTTTTAATGGTATTAACCAAATATATGGTATAATGCGTTGTAGTTTTCTGTATAGAAGAATAGCAATAGATGGATTTATAGTAGTAGTATTATGAATGTTAGGTAGATTAGACACTATTATCAATTAGATTTGATTGGTGCTGATTGTATAAATTATACCTTTCTACGTAATAATTCGCTGATGATACTCAAGTTCTCTTGCAGTATTTAATAATCGTCTGCCTTCTACCTTCTGTATTTAGCTCGTCAACGTTCTCCTCTAAACCATTCTAGAGCTTCATATGTATCTTATCACCGTTCTTAGGTACTGAATGTCTGAGAATCATTAGCAAGTTACTGCCAATCAATTTTCACCTTTATTCCTATAACGTTAAGATCAGCTTTCTATTATTACGAGTATCTTCGTTACTAAACATTCATTTGTTTTGTTGCGCAGGAGCGGCTGGGCAGCGGCGGGCTGGGTCTCGGCGGCGGCGGATTCCGCGGAGGCGCGCAGCCCTCGCTGGCAGACTTCCAGCCACCGTACTTCCCGCCGCCCTTCGCCCCCGCGCCGCACCCCGCCAGCCCCCATCATCAACAACAGGTGAGTGTGCTAGATGAATAAGGATCGGCCATCAAAGGAACAGGGCCCTAAGCTCTTCGGAACAAAACTCAAAATCTACGCCTCCAGACTAGCGCCAAGTACAGATTTAATGACAATCTCAAAGATGACGCAAATGGATTTTTAATACATATTACCCTAACAATGTACTCATGCATGACACGTCGTTGACGTCATCCTTTAAGCATAACGAATATTTATTTCAAGCTGAAACTCCCAGCAGCAGGACACAATTGTCTATTTAGTATTCACTAAACCTCTACAGCTATATCAAAAGCAAGTCTAGCGCCTGCGGCCTACGAAGTCTGCGATAAGTCTCGACCAACAATTTCATCATAAAACCTCCTTGTCTCCAAAACTACCAATTCATTTCCATCTGCGGCAGAGTCATGGCATGGACTACGGCGGGGGAGGCGGGGGCGGGGCGGAGTACGCTCAGCACTACGCGCCTCAGCAGTTGCTGCCGCGCCACCACACACACCACGAGCCCCACGCGCATCTGCGGCACCACAGGGACCACCACGACATACATGCGCACCACGTAAGTAGTACCAACAATAGTGCTGCCAAAAGCGCTTTAGGTATGACCTAAATTGTTTTAGAAGAAAAAACGCATAAGAAGAGAGTACGAAACTGCACCCATCCCTGTGTTCGCAAGTCTTCAAAGAAGTGGGCCCTTATTTTCAACTATATTATAATAATATATGACGGACCAAACACTGTATCGTGATTGCCAGACCTTCACCCCAATTACGTAACACACTTTCTTTCACAATACTAAGAAAATTGAAGTAAATTCCTAATCCTTTACTTCATACACATCATGCCGCAGGCCGTGGGTTCAATTCCCATCCAGGACAAACATTTGTGTGCATGAACATGTCTGTTTGTCCTGAGTCTGGGTGTAATTATCTATACCTGTATAAGTTACTTCAGGGGTAATGGCTGATCTTTGCGTTATGCTCGCGAACGTGTGCTGCCCGCGTTGACTGGTCGTCTTGCTGACCCTGGTTTTGTTTTGTTATTACATGTTTGAAAAATTCGTCTGCTATAAATAACGCAATGAATTTTGTCGAATTGACAGAATTAAAGGCATTGCAACGCAATTATACCGCTATTTCGAACTCAACCAGAACCCTAAGTAATCCCATTTTAAAATTAATTTTTCCTCCACGGAAACTCCAAAAGATAAGTTTCCTATGCAAGCTAATCACACAGTCAATTTACTCATCCTCAGAAAATACCCTACTAAATAGATCCATATGCAACACGGTATAGTTAGAAGCTATGCGCTTCCCCCTTTCCCCCCAATCACCCCTCGCGAAAGAATTTCCGCATAGTTCACCCTGCGCGGGTATAAAGTGATTATGTTATTAATATTACAATCATTTTCCAGCGATACGATTTCTGGCAACTGTGTAATAATAATGTAAAGTATAGTACTTCAGAAAAGCAGTAAAATAGACTTTTCATAATTAATAATAATACCAGCCTATTATTATCCCACTGCCCTGCAAAGGCCTCATCTTACGAGATGAGGCCTTTGCAGGGCAGTGGGATAATAATAATACTCGGTACGCCGAGAAGGCATTAGCATCATGCATGACCACCACAGTGAACGCAAATAAAACGTTCACTGGGCTACCACGCTTGCTCAAGGCGTTTTTATCAACTTTTTAACTTTATGTTAAATAAATTTTAATTTTCAGATTATTCGTCTACTTCTTCTTATAGAAATTGTTTAGTTCTTTTATAAACATTGTACTTTAATTGTATCATATATTTATTCACCTGACTGTACCAGTCTGCTTAGGCTTCATGTATACACGATGCCGGAGCCGTACCGGCGCCTGACCGCATGTTTGTGTATACTGTATACGTATGAGAGTTGCCCATGCGCCGCACCGCCCGTTGCCGGAACCGCGTGTACTCGTAGCTACACCGTATTGATGCCGAGTTAAATATACGTAGTAAAACAACCAGACAACAGCTGTCAAAATCATTTTTTTTTTTGCTTAAATTCTTTTCTTAATCCTCATAAATTGGTATTTATAATACATTGTAATAAATGGACAAAATATTACACTTATCGGGGTCAAATATTAGTCATTTAAATAATAAATAAATACCTATAGACATTTTAATCATCTGACATTATTCAAGTTATTTTATTGTCATAGATAGGCACTTTATCTTGATTTGTCCCCAAATGGCCGACTGATCAAAAATGTTTCTTTGACTCTTTCTACAGCCAATTAACGGGCGTATCTTCCGTTACATGAAAAGAAATCTGTATGTAGGCAACAAGTTATATTTTTAATTATTAGGATATTTATTAAAAACAATATAAAATAAAAACAATTCAACTGTCAACTGACTTTTTTGCCGACAGAAAAGAACACTGCAGGCTTCATTCGAAATACGAAGTTATATCGAATCTAAGTAGTTTTTTTTTATACCGAAGCAACGTCAACAATATTTTCAGCCAACAATAGGTTTTGAACGAAAACGTTAGGGATGGGATCACTTTAGTAGATTAGCCGTCGGTAATGGTCCGGTTTGCAAGAGCGGGCCATTGAATACAATACTGCCGTCCACTAACTAAAAGGCAGCTAAGTGCAAAAAGTAGTTTTCGAGAAAACGCAAAAATAAGTGGGAATTGATGTCTCTTGAAAAGTATGCTACCTAGGAACAAGGTTGCAAGTTGTATACGTAGGCATAGTCTTTTTGCACAATATGTAATATATATCATTCATTTATATTAATCACATTTTATTTAAATTCATTTTCTAACTTTTAGCTAAGCAATTTTTTTCATTTGTACATAATATATTGCACTATAAGGCCGCTAACCATACCTTAACTGCTTTATAGTAAAGCAATTTCTTGTAGCCGCCACGTCTTGTACTTATAGTAAAAGTTATCAAAATATACTTAGTTATAAAGCAGTTGAAGGATTTTAACAGACTTATAGCCTAGTAACTAACACTTGGAAGACTAACTTTGCTTACTTAGAAAGCAGTTATGGGATTTTAAACGCTTTTAAGCTCGGTATTGTAAAACATATTTTTATACTGGTTCTCCTATTGCTTAACTAGAAGGCAGTTAAACACATCTCGCTCGCAATTAACTGCCTTTTAAATAAGCACTTGCGGCTAAAAAGTTGAAAAGTTAAAAACTATTTTATGAAAATCAGAACTTTATTTATTAATAAAAAAGAATAGACAATCAGTACGTCTAATTAAATTGTCTAGGAACTTAAGTTAACTTATTTAAACAATATAAAATAAAAAAAACCAAGTCTAATCAAACTTTTACAAATCTTATTCAGTAATGAGATCACAATTACATCTTTAATAATAATCAGTATTCGCGAAACCATAGGAAAAATTATATTATAATTATTTTATAAAAATACCCAAAACATGTAAGTATCGTTTTTGAAAGCTTTATGGCACATGACACACATTGGTTCCAAATTCTTATGCACTTATGAAATAAACATATCACAATCAATAATTGCAAAGTTGAAATAATATAATTGTGCGTAACACATAACGTCATAATCAATTAAATATTAGACTTTATATAAAAAAAATATAAATTCGGCCACTTTTTATGCTAAAATACTAATTAAAAACTTTAACAAAATGAGTAAATCAGATTAGGTAAATAAGCAATTATACCTAGTAACACTCGTGTAGTATTATCAAAATTAACAAATAGCTATTTGTTACAATAAATGAAATAATAATGTCAGCTTACCTTTGCCTATTTTGTGCTATTCTCGTAATTGTGGTGCCAAAAATCAAGAGACGCGCCGCACGTCCGTCCGACTGCACCCGAAGTTAAAAGGAAGGAATTATAAGCCTGACAGACAGAGCTGGGGGCCGATTCTACTAATTTGCAACGTTACACGTTCAGTTGTATTTCAACAACACTTCAGTTTCGATTGCCGTTCGATAGTTACCAAAAAAGTCATTCTACTGTTCTATAAGCAAAATGGAAACTAAACTTAAACCGAATCGTAACGGGGACGTAACAGCGGGTAACCTGTGTGACCAACATTCCAAATAGTATGTTTTAATAATACCACAGAAAAAAAAAGTTGAATCTAATAATATTACTAAATACGAACAAGTGCTACTAAAAGTATTTTTAATACAAAAACATATCTAGACCATACTTATACTTTTAGCCTGTATATTTTTTTGTAACATTTCAACTTTATAAATAATAAAAACTCAGAAGAACGTTTCGTTTTCGGCCCCAGCTTGCGAAATCTGTGAAACGAAACGTTTCAATTACTTATGTCAAAAAGATAATGATGTGACTAAACGTCACGCTCGTGTTCGGTTTTGTTAGCAGAATAGCTTTTGAGATTGTTTCGATCGATCGGTGACTGAACTGAAACGTAACCGCAGTTGGATCGTTGTTACGTTAGTGGAATGCGAAAACACTCAAAAGCCGTGGTTCAGCTGCGATTCAATTGCAATTTTTGAACAATGACAGGCCAGTTGGCGTGGTTGGTTAAGATACCACCTATCATGCCACAGGTCGTGGGTTCGATTCCCATCCAGTACAAACATTTGTGTGCATGAACATGCCTGAGTATGTATTTACAAAAAAAAAGTACTATATGTAGTATATCAGTTATCTGATTTCCATAGTACAAGCTCTGCTTAGTTTGGGATCAGATGACCGTGTGTGAAAATGTCCCAGGATATTAATTTTGTTAGTAGAATCGGCCCCCTGGTCAAACGCACACGCAAATCACGAGCGTTTAACTGCTTTTTAATCTAGTATTGTCGTTTAGCTGCTCTCTAACGATTGATATTTAGCTAATACTAATTTCAATACATAACTTAAAAGCCGCTATTGGCGTATAACTGCTTTCTAGTGTAGTTTTTCTTTATAACTGCTTTATAGTTAGGCACGATGTTCAGATGGTTATTTGTATGACACAGTACATGAAGGTAGTAAAAGACGCTTAGCTGCTTTTTAGTCAAGCATGACTAGATAACGTACTTTTAGTTAAGTAAATTTAGAAAAAAATGATACACCAATTTGCCGTTAAAGTATGTTAACGTATTTCTAGAGAAGTATTGTGGCTTAGCCGCTTTTTAATTAAGGGAGTAACGAAATTTATGTGGTTTAACTGCTCAGCAATGTTCTGTATCTCTAAAACTATAAATCATAGAAAAATGATTCTTACACCAAAAGATAGAGCATCGAAAGTTGTATAAGACTACATTACAAAGTGAAAAACGACCAACTGTGGCTTAACGGCCTTTTAGTTAGTGGACGGCAGAATAGTGGCCGATTGCTGGCAGGAAGACTCGTGACATTAAACGCGATTGAATGGCGATTTATGAAAAACTTTTCCACAAATATTTTTTGAAATTATTTGACAAAGCTTTATTATCGCACGAGAGCAAATGTCTTACTGTAATATGCTTTATTTATAGCTAGTAGCCTAATAGCTAGCACTGAGTAGATATCATGCGCTTGAGTAAAGAACCTAGTAGGTTGTGGATTTATGATATACTTACCTCCGAAATGACTGGACCGATTCTGATATTCAACTCGCAATGATTGGTCTTGGTTCGTCATGCTAAGTTATAGCAGTTCCCGATTACTAACAAAAATAAACAGTCCTCCTTAGTTAGTCTTTGTTATGTAGTACTTACCAGAAACATTATCACTTGGTTGACACTGATCCTTTGTACACAGTTATCGCACGGCGGCTTCAGTTATGGGGGTGGCGAGCGACGGGCAGACTACGGCGCCAGAGAGCAACATGAGTTGGCCCTACACCATGCGCTGCACTCCGCTGAAGAAACGCCGGTATGACTAATATCTATTGAAATATCAGCCTAGGCAACGGTAAGCGCTTCATCTAGCCTCCCAAGCCTGTGAAAAACGCATCAGCAAGCGTTTTGGATCGTCAGCTGCGCTTTCAAGCGATTTTCTGATTATTTGTGGGAAAAACCATGTATCCTGGTAGGTATTTAGTGATTCTAATGATGAACTTCTTCTGTACATACATACAGGGTGTAAGGGGGCAGCTCTCCGAGTGTATTCAGCTCCTTGTTTGAATAATATTCCACCGGCAAATTTCTCAGGATTTTTTCTATTTTTCAATCTTTTTAGGGTTCCGTATCTCAGAAGAAAAAACGGAACCCTTATAGGATCACTCATGTGGCTGTCTGTCTGTATGTCTGTCCGTCTGTCACAGCTCCGAATCTAAAAAGAAAATAATTCTATAGCTATAGATTAAAGGAAAACCTATAAGAAGTCTATGGTCTTAAAATAACATGGTAAATCTCTCAATATTGTGTGTGCGTACAAATTTACATTTGTCCATAGTTAAACGAAAAGGATCCAACCCATTACACCTAATGTGGGTTGGATCCTCTTTGTTTAACTATGCATATTTGCAGTTGGAATGTACCGGAGAACATGTTTTTCAACTACAATGTTAAGTTTGTTCTTGGGATAAATTCATCCCAACTACGGAACCCTTCATTGTGCGTGTTTCGACACTCACTTGACCGGTTTTTTTTCAGTTACTATTCCTTTATTAGGGTTCCGTACCTCAAAAGGAAAAAAGGGAACACTTATAGGATCACTCGTGTGGCTGTCTGTCTGTATGTCTGTCCGTCTGTCACAGCCGATTTTCTCCGAATCTAATGGACCGGTTAAGTTGAAATTTGGTACACCTATGTATTTCTGTGACCCAAACAAGGACGTGTAACGTAAATAAATTAATTTTGAATATGGGGGTCAATTTTGGGGGGTAAATAAGAAAATTAAAAAAAAATAGTTTTGCAAACTGTACCTACCGTGTGACATATCAAATGAAATGGCTTACTGTGAGGGTCTCAAGTATATTTTTTTTTTATAATTTTGAAATAAATCATTTTAAAGTTATTTAAGAAAATAGACGAAAATTGACAATCCCCCCTTATCTCCGAAAGTACTGAGCCTATTTTTTTTTTAATACAGAAAATAGTTCAATACCTATAGATTACAGGAAAACCTACAAGAAGTCTATGGTCTTAAAACAACATGATAAATCTCTCAATATTGTGCGTACTAACTTACATTTGCAGTTCGAATGTATGGGAGTTTTGTTTTGTGCTACAATGTGTACAATTATTTTTAACTACAATGTTAAGTTTATTCTTGGGATTAATCCCAACTACGGAACCCTTCATTGTGCGTAGTCCGACACGCACTTGACCTATTTTTATCAATGAAAACTTACATTCTCTGTACGCAGCACTCCATTTATGTAAATAAAACAGCTAAAATAAAAATTAGCCAACACTAACAAACAACGCGTGAAATCAGCTGTTCACTTTCTGCCTAGCTACAGAGTTCATCGAACTCACCGCATACCTATTACCTACCCCTCCCAACTAGTAACAGATGCTCCAATTTGTGCACGAAAATGCAAACAAAACAGGTTTATTGGATTTCTATAACGTCCCTGAAATAATTTCATGTACCGGTCAAGATTGTATGATAAGAGACTGAATTCGGCCTATCAGTCTGCGGATATTTGCCCCCTTACACCCTATATAAAGGCCTATGCTACGAACTGCAAATACTAATAATAAGCCAATAATTTGTTACAGTAAGTATTTCCCAAAAATAATCCTTATAAAATTCAATTTTCCCTAAATATGTTCCACTGCAGGAACAAGTCATGCAGCGCGACGGATATATTAGAAATGCCAATTATTTATTTAAAAATTCCACCCTCGTATCGTCGATATTTTGATAGACATCCAATATTTATCTAAGAAATATGTACGCCCAGTCCTCTAGGGAATTTAATAATAAGCTTACCTACTAAATTAAAATGCTCCTTCTCTAACGTGGAATGTCGGAAAGTTCATTTTGTTCCTTTTATGATATCAATAATTTCCGGAAACCCATTAAATAAGTATTTGTTTTAGATAGCAATTTGATATGCATAGTCCATTGGCATAGGCAAAAAGCCACCTAAAGACTTTTTAATAAATTGAGAGGTTTTTTCCTGTCTTTCTGTATTCTGTTAAATTCGTACTTCTTCTTCACACTTATTTGAATATTTTTTAACGTTGTTCCACACACTACATCGCGCGCCAAACAATATTTGAATATTTTGGTTTTTATTTTTAGAACGCTGGCATGGATGACACCACGGGGTTCATGACTGACCTTCCACTATTAAAAAGTAAGTAATTTTCTTTAATAAAAAAACGTTTTTTTTTCAGTTATTAGTGTCGTCACTGTATTTTAATAACTTTCGCAGCATGCTTTACCCTACCTATATTCAAAAGATTAGATCCATTCTGTGTGTGCCCGGATCTATTTAAACTACATTGGATATTTCACAAAAAAAAGCAGCAAGAACAACATACGTCCATAGTTAGAATGAATTAAATATTTAACAAAAACAGTTACTTTTCCGCATATAAATTTGCATGTAAATGTAACACAAACATAATTTCGGTAATACAAACGAGTCAATAAGTTTCTTCGATAAGAACCATCTGCTCTGTAACTTCCTCAAAGGAGATCCGCAAACAGTCCTAATAAATTAGGCCTCAATAAACAAAAATAAAATAATTTGGGTTTTCAAGGGGTAATATTAGTCTATTGCCCCGTGCAATTAGTTTTTCGATATAACATGGGATATGAAAATAAAAAATAAAAACTTTATTTTAGACCGTATTCAATAAACCCCATTATCATTTGTTCCCGCTCTTTTATTAGGTTATGAGTTTTAGTGGAAGATTAAAAGTACTTTGCCAGACTCTATCTTTTCAATAAGAGGTGAAACTTACTTACAATATCAAAAGGCAAAATCGGAGTCAGGCAGTTACAATTGTCTAAAAACACAGCAAGGGTCGGTAATTACTCGTAGATGTAGCACACAAAATAAACATAAAAAGTAAGTCTGCAAAACGAGCGAGAAACGTTATAACGGCAATCTGTTGTTGACAACCGATTGACAAGTGACAGCCGTATCGAGTGTTGCAGTTCACAAAAATGCAAATCGATTTTTCTATAAAATCATTAAAATAACATAACAACAACGAAAAAATACTCTATCTTTAATCATTCTTTCGCAATAAACTCGTATAATGCTTTTTTAAGTGAAAATAAATATAAATCGAATATTATAATACGGCAACATCAGTTGTTATTAAAACAACTGCAACGCGAAGAATACACTAATTGACTTTTTTTTTAGAAATTCCTTTTTCCTAGGTTTTTTTAGGAAATGATAAATTAAAGTAGGGCTTATAATTATTTAAATATTTTTTCGAATGGTCTAATACTTTGTCTATCAGGGCCAGGAATTGCTGATCTCCTTTATGGCCGATAACCAGAGATTAAACGCGTAAACTTATTCACTTAATTCTCCGGCCGAGCCTCCATATATAATTTGAATTGCGAACATCAGATAAAAGAACTACATATTATTAACATATCAAATATTTTATTGTTCTAAGATGACCCGGTAAAGATAAAACTGTAATTAGACTTTCATACCGCACTTATCAAGTAGGTGTATCGATTTTTTTTTTCAAGTAAGTAGATTGAAAAAAAATCCGTCTCATTCATCGGACGAATGAATCAATATCAAATAAATAAAAGTATCGATCAATCAATCGATATTTGAATAGTAGCGTTCGATTTTAGAATTGATTTTTTGATTTTTGTTCAAAAAGTATTTGCAGAATGTCGTTATGGATGGTGTGTACATAATTTGAAAAATAAACAGACCATATCGAATTAACTTTTGTTTTGATAATGAAATAAAAAAAAAAACTAAAACATATAAATAAATTATCAAAGTCAAACTCTTAAGTGCTGTTTTGTCATGATTTCATGAATCTAAAAGATTTATTATTATGCAGTTGCTAATTTTTACTTCGGTTAGAAATTGAAAACTTGTTTTTTGTTCTGCAACCAGTATCACTCTTTTAAATGCATTTTTCACACTTTTGATCATAATAAATTGTATTTCTTCAATATAAGCTTACAGAAAATACATACCTACATTTAAGTAGCTACTAAGAAACGGCAGTTTACGAGTCACAAGTCCCATACCTCGTCGGTTTTTTCAAAAACATAATTGGCCGGTAATAAGCGTGCGCACCTTTAACTTTTTGTACGAAAACGCGGGGTGTTAAATAGCCAGTATGGTGCCAACATAATGACATACTAATGTTTATTGTATTAGGGTTGCCATATAGAAATATTACAATCAGAATAGAGATCACGCTGCGCTCATGTTTGGGGCGTGGCAATGATTGTTAGTGGCCCTATTGTTGATATTTGAAGCCGAGGATTTTGTAATCACTCCAATTTTTGTATGGCTGTATGGTATGTTTAATGTATTTGTAGCGGTTATGTTTTTTTCGACTTGGTTTCTTTTTTGCGTATATGGTTACGAAGTTTAGTTAAAACTAAGCAAAGTTGAGAAGTTCTGTTGACTTGTGGGGTTCAAACAATATTTTCAGGACCAATCTCAAGTAAGTGACATAATTATGTTACTTTGTTAGGTCTAATTGGTAACCATTTTGTTCCAAAACCTCATACCTATGACTCTTACGATAAAGAGATAGCTAAAGAACATTAAAAAAATTCAATAACTAATATTGATGGCCCATTATGATACTGTTCGCAATATCTATTCATCAAACAGTGAAGTAAAAGTTGACCCGCTATCATTGTTAATGAAAGACGTCCAAATACATAGCAATAAGTATACAATTTCCTGTTGGAAATCTTAATACAGGATGTAATGGATATGATAGCAAATTTTAATGTAATCGATATGTCACACAGTCATCAATATAAATATTTTAGCTGTACCTAAACTTATCTGATTTATTAAGTGCTCCTCACTGGCGGACTAGGGGAGGGAGGGCCCCGGTCCTGGGGGGCCCCCGTAACTCAGAAATACTTTTTTAATCCAATCCCAAACAAGACCACAATATGTTCAGCAGTAAGTAAAAGGCAATTTGTAGTTGGGGCCCCATGCTAAATATAAGGTAATAAACGTAGGGTGCTAAAATTCTCATTCTTGCAACCTACGTTCTCTTTTTTCCCAGACTTAAGTAAGTCGTAAGTCGACAAAGTTTATGTACGAAAAGTCAAAAAAAAAAAGAAAACCTTAACTGTCCAGGGTGGGGTGCTAAAATTTTCGAGCTTGCTTCGCTCGCTCTTGCATCCTACAGTTTCATAGTTTACTGTATAGGTTGACAAACTAATTCCTATTTCTGTATAAATGTTCAAAAGAAAATTTAAATTATGCGGGGTGCAAACCGCATGTGGAAGTAATTGACTCTGTCACTTTCCAGCCCAGTTAGCTTTTTACATATGTTATTTTACGATAAATATTGTACAAAGCAATGTAATCTGCTTACCATTTACATTAAAAAATAACTTTAAAGTGCAGTAATTTCAACAATATTACACAATAACTTTCGTTATTTTGACGTTAATTTTCTAATGCTGTAGTAAAATGGTATATAGTTTCAAATGGAGATTCATGACGAGTGAGTATCGTTCCCCAAAAGGCAAGAGCCATGGAGCACAGAAAATAAAATGTCGCTAGTCCTCTAACATTTTTATATACTCGTACTTGGACGCGTAGTAGCGTGACCACTTCTATCTTGCCGATCTATTCTGAAAAATATCACCGTGAAAACTTAGTGAAGTGAGCTTGAAGTGAGCTCTCTATAATGTCAATCCCCAGCATCAGGTGGAATGACAGCTCACTTCACCTAAATTTTCACGGTGAGTTTTTACAGAATAGGCCGGCTGTGACATTTGTTTTGTTCATTTTTGACATCGCGCCTACATTATGTCATTGTGTATTTCGTTTCTTCCGTTTCTACGGTGGCCATGCTACGCGTGTTGGTGTAACACCTTTTCTAAACAAAACCTTCCTTCCAGCAATGAAAGGCCGTGACGGCCTCGGCGGCACAGGCTCGTGTGCACCCAACGACGTGTTCTGCTCAGTCCCTGGTCGGCTGTCACTCCTGTCTTCCACCAGCAAATACAAGGTGACCGTGGCGGAGGTGCAGAGGAGATTATCACCCCCTGAGTGCCTCAACGCGTCTCTACTTGGAGGTGTACTGAGAAGGTAAGTAGATGAGAAGTTTGCTGGTGATTTTTTCGAAAATAGTTTCAAAAGATGGTCGTTTTTTTTTTTGTTTATTGTAGTGCAGTGAACTAGAGACGTATGCTCAGGCTGGACCATTTTTGCGTGAAGACTAGGGTCTGTCAGGCACTATGACTTCTAGAAGGTAAAAAGATACCATGAATTTTTCTAGGGGTTTGAGAAGTGCAAGTCCCGTAGGATTTCGTATGTAGGTATGAATGTAATGAGTTATCTATCAACAGCCAACGTAAATTGCTGAACAACAGGTTTTTTAGGGTTCCGTACCTCGTAAAAGGAAAAAAATCAGAACACTTATAGGATCACTCGTGTGTCTGTCTGTCTGTCCGTCTATCACAGCCAATTTTCTCCGAATCTAATGTACTGATTAAGTTGAAATTTGGTACATTTAGGTATTTCTGTGATCCAAACACGGATGTGTATCGTAAATAAATGAATTTTGAATATGGGGTCTATTTTGGGGGCAAATAAGAAAATTAAAAAAAAAGTTTTGCAAACTGTACCGTGTGACATATGACATGAAAGAGCGTATGGTGAGGGTCTCAAATATATCTTTTTTTATAATTTTAAAATAAATTATTTTAAAGTTATTTAAGAATATAGACGAAAATTGACCATTCCCCCTTATCTCCGAAACTACTGAGCCTAAAATTTTGAAAAAAAAAATAGTTCTATATCTATATATTACAGGAAAACTTATAAGAAAACTATGGTTTTAAAATAACATGCTAAATCTCTCAATATTGTGCGTACAAAATTCTTTTACAGTTGGAATGTATGGGAGAACAGGTTTTTCAACAACAATGTCAAGTTTGTTCTTGGGATAAATTCATCCCAGCTACGGAACCCTTCATTGTGCGTAGTGTATCGTAAAAATGTCTTGCACCCGCGATTAAATTGACATTTTACAATATACCTACATGTTGTATGTTGCTGCTAGCCCAAAAAAAAAAAAAATAATGAGTGTACCACCTACAGCTGCGTATGTTTGATGATCCACTACAAGTTAATTAAAACAATAATTACTGTATGCATAATAAATATTGGGCAATTACAAGACAAATTCACATCACCCGCCAACGAGCGTAATATTGAATTTAAACGTGGCATGGTCTTGTTCCGCTAGTGCGGTTGGTTATTTATTACATTTTTTGTTCTGGCAACATTGTTCGGTTTGCGGCGAGCGCTAAAGACATGTTTGACTTTTAACATGGAACCGTTTTGGTTAGATATTTAGGGTACCTTTACCTTGGAAAGTTGGGACTATCCCTTAATACCTAATCGTTTATCACATTCCTTAGCACTTATAAGAAAAAGCTTTGATTCGATTGTTCATTGAAAAGCTATGATAAAGAAATATTTAGTTCTATAAAAATACCGATTTCAGAATAAAATTTCCATTCAAAACAAAGACGTTAAAAAAAATACGCATGCAGCACCGTGTAAAAAGCATAAGAGAGATTTAGTGTGAGAGGCAGAGAGAGTCAGCCTTTCTGATCTCTCATGTAATGAAATGTGCCTAAACGTGACACGTCCTTGAAATTTCACTCTCAATTCTCGCCCAATTATCAAATCGCCGCCAAAGAAGTTTAATTTCAATAAAGCTTAATTTATTTTTTCCTGTTCAGCAAAACCTTAACAAATTGTTTTAGTTCCACTAGTCTTTTCCCTCGTAAAATTAGCATTACCCAATAAAATCAAGAAACAGGCCAATTTTAAACTGTCTACATAATCGGCCAAAAGTGTATAAAACCATGTAATTGAATATTCAAGTAACTAGTTTATTTAAATTACGGAACCCGTAAATACTGCTCAAATTACGCTCAGCACTTTTTGTTGTGCGGTGAACGTGGGCTGGCATCGAAACGCCGTTTCCTTTATATGTTTATTGAATATAATTATCGGGTATTACTTCTAGATATCTCATTGTGATCATATCTTGCTATACACACACCGTTACTTTAAAAGTTGCTAGTTACGTTTTTGCTACCTGTTTTTGCTTTTCTAATGGAGATTTTTTTTTATAAATAAATATATCTTACGCGTCGACCTGTTCACTGGGACGTAAATTTCATTTGACACTTGACAAAATAATGAACTTTTTTACACCTCGTTGTCTTACGCATAAGTTATATTTTAGTTGAACTCGAGCACTCAGTGTGAAGTGTCTGCCAAAAGTTTCAGCAAAAAACTGTCCGTTCATGATTTAATAAAAAATCCAATTATTCCACAAAAGGAAGCCGTAATGACTACCTATCCAACTTATGAGGTCATTTAAGCACATCCTAGTTTGTACGTGGTCGCCGTAATGCTAGGATTTAAATTAGGGTATTGTTGAAAAACTGCAATTAAATGGTTCGATGAGAGAATGAAAAAGACTTTTACTCTGAACTTCACAAAACGTTCCATTTGCCGCAATAAATACCTGTCAAACAGACCACTTTACTTGTTTTATTAAATTTAGACCGCGATAAACAGCGCATCATCGTCGCCCTAATTGCCGTCATTACGTGCTGATGGTTGCGTTGTCAAACGCATGCAGCCAGCATTGCGGCTTTAGAAAATAATTTATACGATGGCAACACCGAATAATGGCGGGAAGCTGGCAGCTGGCTGTATACATTGACTCGAATATTTCACATTCTCAACTCGGTGTCGCCTTACATGGTAATTACATTAATAATAAATAAATTTAAGCGAAACTAGGAGCGGAGTCGACAGACAGGAGTGGAGGACTAGTTTACATTTCTATAAGTGGGTAATTTTTACGCATATAAAGTCATTTAAATTGCCTACAATGTTTCATTCGTCTTGTAGCGAGCTTAGCGATAAATACAGGTGTCCTAGTTGAAATATTTGTCACTTTCAGTACATAATTCAGATAAAGTGTCTGTATTTGTACTGTCCACAGAAAAATATATCGTTGGTACAGACGCCAGCGCATCAAGCTACTACAATCTGTCAAATTTCTTTAATAGATTTTCAACTTTATTGCTAAAGCATTCAGTTCAAGGTTGATTGAGAAAATTTGACAGTTTCGGGTAGCTTGACCTGCTGGCGTCTGTACCTAACTCTACAATAGCGCCATTAGTAGAATAACTATTTTACTGCCCTATTCAGCGCACACCACTACACATATTAGATTTAGCGTTCATAAAAAAAATAAGTGTGTCCATTTTAATACAAAATCTAAATGAAATTAATCACTCGTAAAACCTTCATATCCGAGAGCCTCTTTCCACAAAAGAAATGCTGTCAAAACACACACCTATGCCGCAGACGCCATTCTTTCGAAATTCAAAAAGAGTCATTGTGTCGTAAGTAGAAACGCCATTTTGATTTAATCAATCGCGTATTATTGATGGATCCGCTGCTATAAGATACGAGAGTTATTTTTATTATTTTTCATTATCGATATGCCCAATTCGGTAATTGGAGATGAAATGATCTTGCATTCATCGTACGCGGTCACCTTCAATCGGAATTTCTTTGCAGTCGGTAAAAGCTAAAATATCGTTTAGGTACTCAAAAGCTATATTCGCGTATCAGTTTGATATGACGCCTATAAAGCTGTAGTAAATAACATATGTGGGAAATCGGCCAACGGTATCTTTTCGTCATAATTATCGTACTTGAATCAAAGACATGTAGTACCTGATTGATAATCTCTTTAATCGGACACTTGAATATCTGATACATACTCGATATTCGATGCCCATTAGTTCTCTTTCCAATCTGTCGATTCATTGGATTTAGTTTTCCATTGATTCTAAATTCAAATTCATTGTTTGGCTCGTTAGCTCTGTAGATGATTCTCGCTTCCTTTGTAGTTGTCTAAACGAACGTGTGAAAATATTAAACTCGATAACGGTGCTGTCTAATTACAATTGTGATTATTTTCACCTCAACCTTTGTGTAAATGAGAAATAGTAGAATCATTGGTCAGTGATCACTGAATCTGTTGGTACTGTACCTACAAAAGCTTTGCGGCTTCTTGATGGCCAATTAATTTTATATTTTCTTGAAATGTTGATTTTATTCGATTAATTTGCTTCGAACAACATCAAACGATTCAGAAATGTACCTAAGCTCGATTTAATTAAGTAATTTTTAATCTCTTCATTATATCTGCATTCTACAGTTGCGGTAATTTCTTTTTTATGACTAGACTGTACTTATTGAACCTATTTGTACAGAAAGAATTTATAAAACAAATACGCGCCTGCTTCGCACGGTTGACAAAACATCGGGATTTCTTATAATAATGTATTGTTAAATAATAAATTCTCTAAATGATGTTGATGGTGACAACCGCATCAAAAACCGGAGTATTCCCGTTTGAGCACTTATTTTTGGAGCACCTATGTTTTTAGCACTAAACTTATTCCCATTTGAGAATACCTTTGGTGCTAAATGCATAGGTGCTCTAAAAATAGGTGCTCAAACGGGAATACTCCCAAAATCCGTTGCGTAGTTAAGGTTGAGTGTAGTTGTCGACCCGTAGTCCCATACAGTCGTCGCACGCTAGCGAATATTTCTACCGCTGTTAAAGTTGCATTTTGTAAAAAAATATTATTATTTTAAAATAAAAAATGTACAATTATAAGATAAGTGATTTACCATTATCGTCGCTAAGCCGTGAAATATCACTTGTAGTTTAGAAGCTGTAGCGAATTTAAATTTGAAAACAACCTCATTTCAATATATTTTTTGCACGGTATATTTAATGATGCTTAATATTTATTTTATAAAAAAATAAAAAAAAAATATTGAAGTATTCTTATCAAAGTTTCATATAAATACGTACCTATACGTAGAACAACGAGAGAGGAGGAGCGGACAAATTTGACCTTAAGCCTTGTCTCCCAGTGGGGTGATAATCTGGTCTCTTTTAACGCCACCAAAACACAGGCTAAAAAGAGTTGTTTCGTCTTTACTCCTACTTTTCGGGGTGCATCTGTTCCTGTAAGCATGTTCCTAGGCATGTAGTTGACATCTGGTCTCAACTTCGTCGCCACCATCGAGTACAAAGCCCAAACTGCAGCCAAGAAACTGGGCATCCTAAATAGAATGAAGCGATACTTTATGCCTGGACAGCTTTTAACTCTTTACAAAGCGAAAGTCCGATCCTGCATGGAGTATTGCAGCCACCTTTGGGATGGATCAGCTAAATACCAACTTGCCGCGCTTGACTTGGTGGAACGCAGAGCTAAGAGGCTCATTGCCGACGTAAAACTGGTGGATGCCAAGCTTCACAGCTCGGCTCATCGCCGCAAGGTTGCTGGTCTTCTACAGATAACTTCGGTGAGTGTGCTCAAGAACTCCACGATCTCATTCCACCGGCCCCCTTCTACCATCGGATATCTAGACGCACTGCCAGTTACCATCCCTACCTTGTTGCTATTCCACCAATTCGCACTAATCGTTTCCAAATATCATTTATAATGCGCACAGAAAAAGAGTGGAACTCACTACCAGCGTCAGTGTTTCCGAGCGCATACAACCCTAATCTCTTCAAAGTGAGAGTGAACAGGCTTCTTCTGGGTAAGCTCACTCCATCGTCGACTGTGTCTCATGTGTCAAGAGCAAAGCCATCTCAAAATAAAAAAATAAAAAAGAACAACGTCGTCACACAAGGCACAATAAGTGATTTTAATGTATAATAGTAGTAATATATAGTCTATGTATATAGATACTGCATCAATAATATTTTTATTATTGATGCGGAATAATATTAAATATCTAATAATATTATTTATATTTATTATTATTCAATAAGGATCTGCTACTGGCATTCTTGCATGCTAAGGAAAACATCAAACCTAAATATTTAGAAGCCCATACTAGGAAAATTCACAAACTAATAACAATTTCGTAGGAATTCGTTCGCATACCAGCCCGATACCGCGAGGGAGCCCGAAGACGTCGTTACACAAAATTAGGCCTATCTCAATCCAACGAGACCGCGGATTTCAACAATTTTGTACACCCAAGTTTTGATAATGGTTTAACTTACTATAGTCTATAATACGATCTCCAGGATATTTAGCTGTATAGCGTACCTAAAGTTTTGGAAATTCGTTAAAATACCTACAACACAACGATGGCCTATATTATTTATTAAGATAGGATCCATCCTTCCAAACGAATCTAAATTAGATTAATTAATTACACTTAGATTTGTTTATATCTTGTATCGAACTTTATTATGCCTTGATAAAAAATAGTCAAAAAGTAACGAAACAATTTCAGCTCCTATACAAATTGTCAACAGCCTTTCAAAACTGGAAACGTCAATCAGCCATTACCTACACATTATTCGATGATTTAGGCGCAGAATGCCCAATTCTTAAAATGGCAACTGAGTCTTTAATGGACTAATTTGCCAAATGGCTAATTCTATAGTTGGCTAATTCTTAAAATGCCTACCTACTTCTATAAAAGACTAATTCTCAAAATGCCTACTTCTATAAACGACTTCTTCGCAAAACGGCCAATTCTATAAATTCTCGAAAAGGCCCATATTAACCCAATCATAACGAGCGAACTCGCATTCTTCAACTTTATTCATAAACTTCATCAAAGTTTATCGAAAACAATTTCGATAACGAGCTTTTATTTCACAGCGGTTAATACTGGTAGCCATTTTTAAATGCCGAACGTAACAACCAAAGTAATTTTTACCGCCAAAATGATACCAAATCATTCGATTACCAGCCCTATTCCGTAGCTATAAGAGAAAAAAATATATATCCAACTAAACTGTTACTACAACTTTCTATGCGTCAATCACAAATTACAATTTTGACGGTAATAGATAGGTTATCGGTAGCTACATCTAGCGGCCAGTAGCAGTACTATTGACTGACATGTAACCGTACAACAAAAGAGGTAGCTACTTGTTTTTTTTTTACGCACTGACTTGCAATTTATTTGATGTAGGGTCAATGTGTAAATCTAACACCGATTTAAATTATGCAATTATATCTAATAATAATAATAATAGAAAATAATTATAGAAATTTTATCTGTATTTTCATTTTACACTTAAAAGATTTTTAAGAGGACTGGAAACGCGCGATTTCCCGTAATCGCGCGCTTTTATGTCTACAAGATGTGTCCCTCCCACAGAGTACTTTATTAAATTAAATTAAAATTCATTTATTTCAGGTATGTTTAAAACATCTTTAAATTAAATTAAATACAAAATCACACATACATAAATACAAACGAATAAATATAATTTAAACTATACAAAGTCTCTCCCTAGTTGTACTCAGATCAATTCTGTAAGTTCTAGCTACTAGTTAGGTTTTAGGCCAAGATTAATTAGAGCAAGAAGTTTAAAACGAATTATTTTTCAGAGCAAAGAGCAAAAATGGCGGGAGATTACTTCGTGAGAAATTGGAGAAGATTGGGCTCAACTTGCCGGCTGGGAGACGGAAAGCAGCCAATGTCACGCTCCTCACGTCTTTAGTAGAAGGTAATTAAACATCATTAAGGCGCAGAGAGACGCGAAGCGACTGTATTAGAACAATTTCTAGTAAATTGTTCTACCGGAGTCGCGTTGCACCGTCGCGTCACGCCGGTCTGCGGAAGCCTTTATCCTGAGGCTGCGTTCACACGGCAATACACCGCCCGTTTTTTACAATATCCGCAAATACGAATATCCGCACCCGCAGTACATAGTCACAGCCACACAGACCGAACACCTACGTTATAAGTTCATTCGATTTGCTTGACAAGTCCGGTGGATATTCGATAAACATATTTAGCTATGTACGTTTTATTGCAGTACAAACGACGTATGAACGGGTCTATAGTTAATGTATGCACCACTACTTATACGATAACCCCGCAAAAAAAAATGTGCAATACAATGCCGTGCGAACGTAGCCTTAGGTACAGCCAACCGCACGTCAGTGTTAACACTTACTTGAGCTGGCCTAGCGTAGCACGGAGTTTCAATAGAATACGAGTCCAGCTTTTACTGGTTTTGTTACTACACACGTGCGGGCTCTGTACTAATTTTGACTATATTATGTATACATACAAGGTGTAACTTAAATAAGGCACAACCTCTTAAGAGGATTGTGAAGTGCCGATACGCGGCGCGATTCTTGGAGGCAATTACCTACATTTCATACAATTATTTACATAAATATTGTTTCGGGCGATAACGTTTTCACCCCCCTAAACCTTTACAAAATGAGACAAAATAGGTGTCATTACATTTAATGCCCCTTAATCTAGGTCTCTACGTTTTTCTTTTTTTGTAATTCAATTTAATTTAATTTAAAAAAATAAAAACGCTCGAGGAAGTTTTTATGTCAAAAATATAGATATTTAATAACTTATATCGTATGCAATATTTCTTTATAATAAAAACGTACGGACCTAGATTTTCATTATACCTACAACATTTCCAAAATTTTTGAAAATTTGACTATGTTTACGGGGAGAAAAACGTTATCGCTTTTTGTATGAAAACTTACAGCTTCACAAACCTCTTAAGGAGTCATTGTACTCATCATTATGAACAACTTTTACTATGGTACAAACCAAGTTGTATATAATGATGAGTACAATGACCCCTGAAGAGGTTGTGCGTTATTTAAGTTGTAACTTTAATAAGTTACCCTCCTTTGCGGCCTCGCCGCAGTCGGATAAAAAATAACTAGGTATTTCTGTGTAGGTATTAAACGTTTAAATTCAATTTCGTTCTGCATAATTTAAATGTGAACTGCAGTGGTTTAACAGGATTTATAAGGCATTAATAAAATACCTAAAGATTTATTATTATAGACACTTGAACAAATCGTATTAGAGCAAATAGTGATTTGTAAGCTTCTAACTGCCAATTTGCGTTCCGATATTTATGTTCTGATCACCTATTAAATTAGCTTAGAACTGATTATTTAACATTGATTACGTACCTACCCAAAGTTACGTAAGTAGGTAGGTATAACCTAACGCGGAATACCAGGATCTCCAATTACAAATTGAACTTTTTCTTTTCTCTTTAGCATTATTCTATGACCCGTAAATTTCAATTACTTAGAAGCCAATTTGTCTGGTAGCTTGCTTTCTTGTGGGGCTCTACATAGGTCTACTCTACTCTACTCTCTCTACTTTGCAATCTATACGACATTAAAAAAAATGTCGTATATAGCCGCCTTCTTCCATATCACGGCAGTGTAGTTAACTAAGTTATCCGAATCAAATTGATTCATTCTTTTAGAGATGAAGATTATTTGTCACAATTTTCACTAGCGTCGTCATCTTGTTTTGTCAATTGTTTCGAAAATTTCACAGATTTCATATACAGGATGTATCAAAAAGGTGTAGTCTTTAAGGGTGTAGTACAGACCATCAAACTGAACAACTTTGTCCATGGGAATAAATAACATAGTAATCGAGAAAAAATTGTACAAAACTTCAATAAGTACCTACTCGACCCAAATTATGGGACGGTTGATTATTTTTTCTCGATTACGTTTTTGGTCCCTTGGAGAATGTTGGTCAGTTTGATGGTTTGTACCACATCCATAAAGGCCACACCTTTCTCATACACCCTGTAGATGTAGATATACATAGGATAAACTACCTGCATTTACAACAGTTTGTACCTAAATACAACTGGAGCATTTTACTTAACAGCGGAAGCAGTACACTTAGCCCGCGACTTTGGCTACGTGTGTGAGACAGAGTTCCCCGCGCGGGCGCTCGCCGAGTACCTCGCGCGACAGTACGCCGAGCACGACTCGCGGCGCAGGAGGGACTTGCTACAAGCCACTAAACAGGTGAACTACGACAATTTTTTTTTTTTATTATTACTTTTAAGAAGGCTTACAGACTAATTACAAATAAAATAGGTATAACAACAACACATAATCAGGTTGCTAATAACAAGCCTCCACAGATATATGTATAACATATCGATTACTTAAAGTCGAACAGTTAATGTTCATGGTGTACACACGTAAATAGCTTAGTTGTATTTATGATCTAAGTTGCTACATATAATTTGAAGAACCAGTAACCGGCGCGTCATTCACAAAAAATGATTTGGCTAAGAGCGTCCTTACTGTGCTTATCTTAGTACAAAATAAGTCAACATCGTGTTCCGAGGATACATCATTAAAGCTTCGAGCGCTTCTTATAAGAAAAGCATTACGCCTATAATTAGTAGTGGCAGAAGGCACACCTAGAAGCGGCCTTTTACGTAATCCAATGGTGTTGGTGCGAAATGCTAACTTTGCTAACAGTTCAGGGCAGTCAATCGAGCCATTCGCAATAGTAATACTTAACTCCAATCCCACTTTATCTGGTTGGTGGTTGTCCATAAGTCAACTCAGCGCGCTTTAGGTACAGACGCCAGCACATCAAGCTACCCGAGAAACTGTAAATTTTTCCCAATCAACCTTGAACCTAATGCTTTAGCGATAAAGTTGAAAATCTTATAAAGAAATTTGAGATTGTAGTAGCTTGGTGTGCTGGCGTCTGTACAAAAGGTAGGTATAACTATAGTCCGGCCGTCAAGAGAATGTGTTGCTGACATCTGTCAGTTGGACAATTTCTAGTAGTAATAAGGATTAAATTCTCAAACAAAATCAAAAATCAAAATCAAAATCAAAAGTCATTTATTCAAACTAGGCTGAGAATCAGCACTTTTCGAACGTCAAAATTACATAAGACAGTCCCCCAAAACGCCCGCCCTTCACCACTTCCTAGTGCTTTAGCTGAGGAGAAGAAGTGGCGCAACAAACTCCTCAGCAGCACAGCTGTCTGTTCAGTTAAATAAATAAAAAATATATTCTATACAACACTGTGCAAATTACATGCAAGTACATTACGCAACACAAACATTAAATTAAATTTAATTATTTGCTATAAGTCAGCTAGCACACGCCAATATACTTAAAAAAAGAAGAAAAAATCGAAAAATCGAAAACTATACTCAAGCAGAATCAAAATACAAAACTAAAAACGTAAGTAGAACTTTATACCTATATTAAAAGCCTCCAGTAATAAAGGGCGTGCCCACTTACATATAGCCGTAACTCGAAGTCACAGATGATAAACTAGGACCATCGAAGTAAAAAAAAACGAGTTAAATTACTAATAACAAAACAAAACCAAGGTCAGCAAGACGACCAGTCACCACAAGCAGCACCCGTTCACGAGCATAACGCAAAGATCAGCCATTACCCCCCTCGCCATATTTGAGGGAAGGAGGCAACCCGACCCCCGACGCTACCGCAAGCAGTGACATCTAAGGGAGCATGACGAACCTGCTGCCGGTTGCTCAGACAAGAATAATTATGATCAATTGTCGAGGTCACTAGCTAACCACATTTTGCAATACCACTCATAAAAAAAAAAACATTGTAATGAGTAGATTATGTCAATGATAAATAAAAATAAAATAAATTGACCTTTACAGTCAAAGAAAATAAATAATTATATGAACCCATATAACCAGTCAGTAGGTAAGCTAATTCTGGAGAAAGAACATAAACATTGTCTTAAGTTAAACACAGCGACCAACTATTCTTATCGTTTAAGTAATCGTTGATAGAATAGTATGCCTTTGAACAAAGGTTAGATTTTACTTTGGCTTTAAACGCATTGTAAGGCAAATCTAGCAAAGAAGAGGGTAGCTTGTTATAAAAGGATATACCAAGCCCAACAAATGAGTTATGAACCTTATGAAGCCGGTGAAATGGAGCACGTAATTTGTCCTTATTTCTGGTGTTAACATTGTGAATATCACTGTTTTTAGTGTATAAATGTATATTTTGTCTAATATATAAGATGTTGGCGAAGATGAATTGTGATGCCACCGTGAGAATACCAATATGTTTAAAAAAATCTCTCAGAGAAATTCTGGCACCGAGCTGGTAAATAGCACGAACAGCTCGTTTCTGAAGAACAAATATATTTTGAATATCAGCGGCTTTGCCCCAGAGCAGAATACCGTATGACATAACGCTATGAAAATAACTAAAATAGACTAACCGAGCTGTATCAACGTCAGTGTATTGTCTTACTTTCCTGACGGCGTAGGCGGCTGAACTGAGCCTTCCCGCTAGGCTTGATATATGTGGGCCCCACTGAAGTTTGGCATCTACTGTTATACCCAGAAAAACTGCCGAGTCTACAGTTTTAAGCACTTCTTTATCTAAAACGATGTTGGGTCCTAGATTTCTAACATTCGGTAAGGCAAACTTTATACATTTCGTTTTCTTAGCATTGAGAACTAAGTTATTTATCGTAAACCAATCTGTAACCATTGAGAGTGCACTGTTTACGTCGTCAAAATTTTCTCTATTCCTGTCTACTTTAAAAATAAGAGAGGTGTCATCTGCAAACAGTACAACGTCACAGATACCCTTTAAATAGAATGGTAAGTCATTGATATACACTAAAAACAAGAATGGACCCAATATTGAGCCTTGAGGTACACCTAACAGAACTGGTAGCCCGGAAGATTTCACACCATTTACATCTACACATTGAAACCTATTATGTAAATATGAATTAATTACTTTAAGAGCTTCGTTTTGTACACCGTAGTGATGTAGTTTACGCAAAAGCGTGTCATGGTGCACGCAATCAAAGGCTTTGGAGAGATCACAGAAAATTCCAATAGCATTTTGCGAGTTCTCCCATGCGTTAAATATATGTTTCAGCAGAGCAACACCCGCATCTGTAGTCGAACGACCTTTAGTAAAGCCATATTGTTCATCATGAAGGAGGCCATTTAAATTAAAATGTCTTAGCAACTGCTTGAGTATTAACTTTTCAAATATTTTGCTAAATGCAGGTAATATAGAAATAGGCCTAAAATTGCCAACGTCATTTTTATTACCTGATTTAAATAAAGGTAAGACTTTACTACTTTTCATGAGGTCAGGAAAAGTTCCTACATCAACACATTTATTAAAAGTAACAGCTAGATAGGGGGCTACTATGTCTATTATATTACTTAACAGTTTAATTGAGATGCCCCAGTAATCACCAGTGTTTTTAGACTTAAGTGTGTTAAAAACATTAACTACATCACGAGGTGTTATATGTTCGAAGCTAAATAAGCGACCACATTTGGGCACACTACTATGCAAAAGGTTTTCAGCTTTAGACGGGGATGAATTTAAGGAGCGAGTCGTAGTTATAGGTATGTTGGCAAAAAACTCATTAAATGCCTCAGCAACGTCTGCTGCTTTATTAAGTAATTTGTTGTCGACCATAACTTCAAGTTGTTTGTCTTGTTTAACCGACTTACCCGTTTCATTATTAATAATTTTCCAAATGGTTTTTACTTTATTATTGGAATTTTTAATTGTATCGCTTAAAAATTTAGATTTAGCAAAAACACAAATACTTTTAAATAATTTTGAATAATTTTTGACATACTCTAGGAAAGGAGTATCAAACCTGTGTTTTTTCAAACCATATAATTCGTATAGTCTCGCTCTACTTTTATAAATACCTGGAGTAGCCCATTGGTTAAAGCCCACGGTGGTGCCATTAATATTAATGGTTTTGCTCTTGAAGGTAGATTGGTACTCTTTCTGCACAACATCAAAAAGGGCTCCATAGATTTCATTAGGATTATCGTGTTCTACTATAGATGGTCTAATTCTATGGGCTACATTATTTTTAAATTTATTGCAACGACTAGCTGTATAAGGCCTGCATTCTATTTTATGCGGCTTTTTATGTAATTGCATAGGGAAGCTAGCTAATAAACCACAGTGGTCGGACCTTAAGTCACTTAGCACTAATTTATTTTTGACAACACAATCACTAAATATATTATCAAGACATGTTGACGAAGATGCCGTGATCCTAGTAGGTTCAAAAAACAAGTTAAATAAATTATAAGACCTAAAAAGATTGAGAAGTCTAATACCTAGTGGAGTAACATCTAAAATATTAATATTAAAATCTCCACATAAAATTATACTTTTATTACTAGATTTTAACTTATTGAGTGCATCTTCCATTACCGATTCAAAATGAATAAAATCCCCAGAAGGGGGTCGATAAACGCAAATTATAACGTATCGCTCGAGTTCAACACAAGACAACTCAATAGTGCGCTCGATAGAAAGATTAACTAAATCTAAACGTTGTTTACATTTCAACTTGTTTGAAACAAGAACTAAAGACCCACCGCGAATAGCACTTTTCCTTACAAATGCACTTTGTACCGTAAAATAATCATCATTTATAAACAATACTTCATGTTCCCTCAACCAGTGTTCAGTCATACATAAGACCTGAACATTATAGTTCTCCATAAATAAACTTAACTCTAGCTCTTTGCCGGACAGACCCTGCATATTTTGATGTACAACATTCAATATATGTGGCTGACCCAAACACATATTCGTTAGTATGAAACTGACAGGACAAACAATGATGCTTTGGTCAATGGTTTTTGGACCTCATTTCCGAAAAAAGCTTTCCAAAAGAAGGAATAGGAACTATACTAGGACCGAAAAGATATTCCGATTGGCTTAATATGATCATTACTAATCCCATCAATCCCCACAGGTAATAAAGGAGCTGATGGACCTACTGAATCAGGACCGCTCGCCGTTGTGCAACACGCGACCCCCGCATCTGTTGGAGCCGGCGATACAGCGCCATCTGACACACTTCTCGCTCATCTCACATGGATTCGGAGGACCTGCCATTGTTGCCGCGTTGACTGCTATACAGGTGTGTATGCGGCCTTATGTTGATTGGACCACGGAGTGATTAGTAAATGGAGTACTAAGTATGAACTAGCAAAATAATCTGTATTTATCTGTGATATTTGTCACGGTGTAATTTTGGTGGCAATCAAGGGCTCACTCAGTGACCTAAAAGATATTAGACAAAATAATCGTTTGCAACAATAAACCGACTGATCAGTAGTTTACGCCTACGCACACATCTCACTACGAAACAATTAAATATAATTTTCGCGCAATTATATATATCGGCCAGTCGGTCAACTACCAAATATGTACAATATTATTTTAACTGTATCTTTTTAATCATTCTAACTGTATCTTATTATTATATTTGTTCCAGAATTTCCTCAACGAGTCGCTCAAGCATTTAGACAAGTTATATCCTCAAAGTGGTATGGTGTCGTCATCAATGGACAAAACAAAAATGGACCCCGACATCAAGAAGTAACACATGCATGACGACGATGACGTCGGTCTCTGCAGCACGAAAACACGCGCAATGAGAACAAACCTCTTGCGAACACTGTTCCATTCAGTTTGCCCTGTATATCTTAGCAGGCGAATATGGAACTACATTTAAAAGTACTGAATTTGACATTTGCCTTCGCATTTGACAGTAGCGCTGCCAGGATACACTGTGTGCACTGTAAAAACAAGGCAAAGTTGCCAATCATACAACCAAAATTACTAATGATATTATCATCTAAATAAAACTGCCATACTAAAATGTGCGTATGAGAGAATGCAAGGAGATTGCGTATTTATTTTTATGATGATCTTCGTTAGAGGCGACCCGCATACAAATAAAGTGCAATTATAATACTCATGATTGTGAGAATCTGTACATATAGTTTATATCTACTATACATTAGAGTTAATTTAAGCATTTATAGCGAATAATTTTCTGCTCGACCAGTGATTTTTGTAATTTCAAAATGAATATTTTTTAATAAAAAGTAAAATATTTCACATCCACCGCAATAAAGACACATATCAATAATGTAAATAGTGATAATTTTAGAACGAAAGTTTTATCGTTTCACACAAAAAGATTTCATACTGTTTTTAGATTAAAATAATAAAACCTCTTTAGTCCATAATTAGCTATAGTTTTGCTAGTGACTCAATGTGAAAGTGTGCCAATTAGTTTTAATTATGGAAACACCATAACGGGTTCCCGAAAATTAAGTATTTAATTAATATTTATTGTGGCTTGTACATAATACTTATAAAATTACTATTCACTTGCCTAATATTTAGTTTTTTTTTTCTAAGTTATTCTAGTATTCGACATCTATCTCTTACTCCAGACTTTTACATTAAGTAGGTACTTAAAGTTTAATTTTTAATTTGTGATATTGTGAGCGTGATCCATGAAGTCCCAAAAGGTTTGTAAATTACCACAGAGAAGTAGCGAATGGAGTGTCAAGAGATGAGCCAGTCAACATTTGCGGAAGCAGTTCATGTAGTGGCAGCTTCGATCACCTATACCATGATCGAAGAGTTGCAGTGACAGTAGCTGTCAATTAATATCACTCCATTTATTTACTAATCCATGTTAATAAAAACTTAATAAGTGACGAAATTGTACGAAGCATATTCTTATGATCAAAATTGTCTTATAAAGTTGTAAAAATCTTTAGTGGTATAGAAAATGACAAATGTACCTAATGGTAGTAAACTACAATTTGTACGCAAACAAATACCAGATTTAAGGCGTTTTAAAATTTAAATAAAACCTTTCTTTGTAAATAATCTATATTGGGACGTCCTATTTTTACCTCATTCCTCGTTTTATTTCATTATTATACACTTGTATGTCAAACTTTATTCCGCAGGACGCCCATTGGTCCAAAACCTGTTGGACTTGGCGAGTTATCGTTTTGCAAATAAGAATCGCCAAGACGATACAAAGACTCGGGAGGTGTCGTGGGACAACCGATTGGAACGAAGTTCCTTTCGCTTTTGCACACTTTGCGAATGAGTGTTAAACCGAAAATCTATAACATTTTGACAGTCACGACACTTCTGTTATGTATCAAAAGTGCCGTGACGGTTAAAATGTTAGAGTGCATTTCATCAAATAGTTCATATGCTGTAATGTTGGCTCAACTGTTGTAGGACGAACACGATACGCTACCGTTGATGGCCATGGACCTAATAGGTTCATAATGTTAACGTTTAACAGTCGAGCCAACATTACGGCATAGGAACTATTTGATGAAACGCACTCTACACTTTTTTCGGCTAGCTCTCATTCGCGAAGTGTGCAGAGTATATACGTGCGATAAGGAACTTCGTTCCGAAAAATATTCAGAACAAATAAACTGGTTCTTTTACAAATAGCCAACTAAGTTTACGTTTGTAACGAGGCAGGTAGAAAGAGAGTAAACTAATGCTAGGGAATTGAGTGAAAAACGAGGCGGAATTTTGAGCACGTAATTCCAGATAATTTCAGTAATCGAAGCAACTTCACGAGACGAGCATGTCCATGCGTTTTTCCTCTCAGAGTTGTCCTCTGCCTTATTTGTTCTCTTCGTCTTTGCAATTTTGAAATATCTACCACGGATAAACATGTCTGAAAAAAAATGCAATGAAAATTCCTATATTACCCCGCGTTCTAACCTAAAGCAGTCGTTGAGTGAATACGTGATCGTCGCTATCATAATTCCGCTGTATCATTTGTGACATTTCATTTTTGACGATACTCTGTGACAATACCACGGTACCAGCTACGTCCTATGTTTATTCTGGACGGGGGCTCGTGCAAAGAGTAAAGTAATGGGCTCGTGACATTGCCCAGTGTGCATATTGCCAATCTAGCGCGGTTGCGACGACGGGCGCGAAGTATCAAACATTGAAACCGCCGTTTGCGTCCATAGGGTAGTGACTAGTGTAGGCGGGCGCCTAGTGCGACGAGCCCGAGCGGGATAGCGAGCGTAGTTTTCAAACGTTCCTATCCGCGCGTTATGGCCGCAGTACGGGGCTAGTCAGCAAGCGACTTAGTGCGCGGCTGGCAGAGGTATCAAACTAGTTCAGTCTTGTCGCTCGGCGTAAACGCTTCAGCAAACATTTTTTTTTTTGTAAAATACATAACTAATTAATTTACAAATGCGATTCAATCTAAATCAGCTATATGGCAAAGTAAACACCCACACCACAGTAATCGCACAATAACCAGAAAGTTATGGGGCAAAAAAAAGAAAGTTTGTGTTTTCTTGGTTTTAGGTGATATTTTCCTCGGGATGTAGTCAAATGTTGACACGAGCTATCTAGTAAAAAATACCAAATCCTCGTCCATGGTTTGTAACAGTGCTGGTTTAGATTGATTCGCATTTATAAATTATTTAGTATTTACCGCAATTTTACAAAAAAAAAAAAATGTTTGCTGAAGCGTTTACGCCGGGCGACAAGACTGAACTGGTTTGAAACCTCTGCCAGCCGCGCATTAGGTCGTTTGCTGACTAGGCCCGTACTGCGACCATAACGCGCGGATAGGAACGTTTCAAAACTACGCTCGCTATCCCGCTCAGGCTCGTCGTGCTAGGCGCCCGCCTTAGCCACTACACTATGGACGGCGGTTTCATATGTTTGGTATTTCGCGCTCGTCGTCACAACCGCGCATGGCTGGCATTATGGATGCACACTAAGTTATCGGATGAGGCCTTGGTTTTGATCCCTTTATAACATTTGTTTTTGCCTTACTTTCACAGACAGTCACAGTCATGGTATCTAGTCTATTGCATTTGTAATGTCACAAACGTAGACCCAGTTATTCTACTCTTTGGTAGCCCACAGAACACTAATACCCTATGCCGCGGCAGCTCTAAAGAAATAAATATTTTTATATATCATACCTAAATAATAAAAAAATAAGTCACGATATTTTTTAATGCTCGTTGAAGAAATTGTTTTGGTAAAAATCAATAGATTACCTACATACAAGTGAAATAATTGTGCTCTTTTTTAAATAACTGGAATGCACTTTCAAATCGTTTATCAATTTTAAGATTAAAGTAATCTAACGAGCACTGTACTGTAAGTTTTAAGATTTTCTTAATTTGTTATCATTTTCGTAATATTTCATAATAAATTGTACTTAATTCTTCCTCTTACCAATGTGTACTTAAAATTTTGTTTCGTGGAGTAAAGAATGATGTTAAAAACATTTTATTTTATTTAATCTTATACCCAACACCTTTAATTATGGATACGTGTGATTAATTAATAAAATAATCGAGAAAAATAATAAAAGAAACATTATAATTTGGACCCATTTTTGCAAACAAGAACCAACCCACCCACGGCAGGGGTTGGTTTCGAGAAAACGAGACTTTTGTAAACAGAGTGTTTTATATTATTGTGGGTTGGTTCTGCAAGTGATAGTGTTATCTCTGTTGTTAGTCGGTAAAAAGGAACAATTTTTTTTTTTTTGAAGATAGGATGCGTGATTTGAGCGTCATCTAAGTATACTAAACTCAATTTCACTCAAACTGTGGTTTGGTTCTTGTTTGCAAAAATGGGTCCATTTATGAAGCCAAATACAGCGCCATCTGTTATGGAGTAGCTAAACTACTAGACTATCGTGGTAGTTTTAAACGTCCAGAAATTAGAATTTCAAAATGGCATATATGGTTTTTATTTCCGAACTGAAATGTCAAAGTCTTTATTTTACCCGCGACTGGCCGCGACTCGCAAGTTCGCGTATTTGTGCCATAGTTGTGTAATTTGTTAATAAATAAAAAACTAATTGAAAACAAACATGGATATCAGCTATGATAATGAAGTAGCAAAACGATGTTTCAAATGTGACCAAACAGTGATAAACAAATTGAACATAGTTTACAATTCTTCGAACAATAAAATAATACTTTGGAATCAGTTTCAAATATTTGTGTATGAAAACATACAATTTGAGAACTCAGTGATCACATTATCACCTAAATTTCAAATACACGATGTAATCATATCTGGTAACTATTTGGTATGCCTGGATTGCAGTGGAAACATACACACTACTTCTGTAAAGTTAAAAATCGATGGTCCAAAGAGTTTCAAATGCGATTTCAAGCCTAGAGAACTCGGTATAGTGGCCAATTCCCTCTACGAAGACGATCACGCCCTATGTTTGAAATACGAAGCCAATTCCTACTTCTTATGTCTTCATAAAGTTAATACTGAGTTTTCATTAGTAAAAAATGTAATACTGGTCTATGAAGAACACCTACCAATAATACAAACACAAGACAAATACATTTTGAAAGTCCATCCACTCTCAGAAAATCATTTGGAAAACCTGAAAAAAGTTTTGAATGCAGAAGATTTGAACGTCAGAAACAAATACAGTTTAATAGTTGTAACTTTTGATAAATTAAACATTTATGGGTGTTTATTTAGTTCTAAAATGACTGAAGAACAAGCATCGCTGGTCAAACTTTACTCATGTCCGTCAGAGATAAACAACATACAAGTTATTGAATCAGGAGAGCTCAACATTTTAATCGGTCTCACTATAGGGACAATAATCAGACTGTCCGTAAAAGATATAAATACCCCTAAGACTATTCATTTAAATATTGCTATTCACAAATTTCTAGCCTTTAAAGATGCTATGATATACACAGATGGTAAATCTATGTGGAAAGCAGAAAACATAATCTCCGAAGACATAAAATTCAGACAATTTTTTGTCAAACTTGTAAAGGACTTTATAAAGATTGGAGATCAAATAATCTGTACTACATTTATGGATCTAATATACAAGCTCTCTATAGATGATACCGGGTCTTATTTGAAACAAGAATCTACTGATGAATACTGTCCTGCAGAAAAACTTTTAAATAACTCTGAATACCTGCAAAAGATTATGGAGGAAGTTAAAAATAATGATACACTGATCAAAACATTATGTAAAGAAAAGAATTATATCACTGCTCTATCACTTTCAAATAGGCAGGATATCATGGACAGTATTATTAGTCATAAAGTGATGGTTTATGAAAACTATGATGATGCTATCACAGAGAATAGCAAAGCTATTCTAACAGACAATTTTAGCAAATACTTTGATAAAGAATCTTTCTTTTTTTTGATAAAAATCATGACTTCAATGGAACACAAGCTTGGTGATATACTCTCTAATTCTTTAGGAGACTTGAGAGTCCACTTAACTTTATCAACTGCAACCAACATCATAAGAACAACTAGTATAAAAGTTACAGAACTGAAGAAAATAAGTTTTTTAATGCCATTGAAAACTAAAGAATTGGACTTCACTGAAATGAATGTGAATATTAAAATCATGTCTAATATACCAGGAGCTTTAGATACTAAACAGAAAATATGGACTATTTTATATAGAAAGCATGTAACATTACATTCTGAACATTTTATAAAATTCAACTTGAATTTAAATAGACAACAGTGCTTGAAAAATTTGGAAGAACCTTTAGAAAAACTGATATTGCAAACTGCAGTAAACCAATATGGGAATTTATTTGAATTTGATGATGCTTTGAGATACAAGTCAGCATCTAAAGAATGGCAGATGTATGTGAAACTACCAGATGGGTACCAAGAAGTATTCAGAAATAAGGATCTCACCAAACACCTTACGTCGAAAAAAGTTAACTATTTTCTTCAACAGTTCACATCAGAGGACTTTTTGAAATCAAAAAGCAACTTAATATTTTTAATAGGCGATGAAAAAGTTAAAATTGAAATATACAATGATAGTTTTTCAAATCCATTACTAAAGTTATCAAGTACAAATATTAAGATTGTACTAAATATCAGGAACTTTCTGTCAGATTTGATTTATTGTGTTTTTTCCAATTTTGCTCCAGGAAAGGAATTCATCAATCTCTCGTCCTATGCTACAGTTGATGTATGTTTGCGTTTTTTTTTTTTTAAATAATAATTAAGGGGGAAGTGCTAAAGTAGCCCGCAAAATTCAAATACCTCTTGTTTTTCGCAATTTGCAGGTCAATATTAGGTTTCACGTTGATTCAAATATAATTCGCGACCGTAACAAACATATATTTACAGAATTATAATCATTAGAATCAATAAAACAACTTCATAAGTTAGAAAAGACCTCAAATGTCAAGATTTCATGAAATAGTCATTCAATAGAGTAATATGAACTTAGAGAATTGTATTGATAATTTCAATGATAAATAAATTAAATAAATTTAGATTTAAATTTAAATTCTATAAATACAGATTTGTTACGGTCGCGAATCATATTCAAGTCTACATAGAACCTATAATACCGACTTGTAGATTGCAAAAACACGTAAGAAAATATGAATTTCGCGGGCTACCATACAATAATTAAGTATAGTAACCGGCATGAGTCGTGAGCACAAACTGACACCTGCGCAGTAGTTTATTTACGGGTCTCTTTGCCGGAAAGAAGACCCGGGGGGCGCCGCATGCGATTGGTTCGTCAGTCGATTCTCGTCGTTTATGGACTCTTTCGTGCAATTTTAGTGACTTAAGTTGTGGATTTTAATTTTTTAATTTTGGTTATTTCGTATTGGTTAAGACACTTATAATCAGATTACCTATATTGTTTTATTGAGATAATTGTATTTTAGTCACGAAGGCCTACAACATTACTGTATCAAAGTAAAATTTCAAGTACCACTAATATTTTAATTATAGTATTATGTAAGTACCGATCAATAATTTTCGTAAAAAACGGCACTGAATAAATTGGGCCGAAAGTGTACAGACGCCAGCAGGTCAAGCTACCCGAAACTGTCAAATTTTGCCAATTAATCTTGAACCTAATGCTTTAGCGATAAAGTTGAAAATCTATTAAACAAATTTGACAGATTGTAGTAGCTTGATGTGCTGGCGTCTGTACATGCGCGAGCTGCCCCACTACTGCCCATCTGTGCTCAAGACTCGTGCCGGTTATTATAATAGGTACAGTTGGCAACAAAAAATGTTGCTAATTTCTGAATGTTGATTTTGTCTTCAAAGTATTCTGTTCTTTATTTTGTTACAAATAAGTGATAATTACAATTGATTTATTCATAAATCCCTTTTCTAAAGTTTTAAGACAATTGACAAACTTATTTTTTACTGACTACATTTCAATGTCCCCAACACAGGTTTAGAGTAGGCCTACTCCAAATCTGTGGTCCCCAAACTGATAAATAAATATTTTGATTGAAACTATTATTATTATCCTTTTTTTGTTACAGAATCTACAGAAAGCAGTAAGAAAATGTATAACTGGCTCTTCAGAAGACATAGAACTACTTGTTGAACAATTTGAGAGAAATGTTATTGGAGTTTTACCTATTTAGACACCTCCCAAGGACCTCATCTCTATCCAGCTTGTAATTGTAAAACAATACTATGATGACATATATTTTTGTGCATGAGGATTTTGTAAAATATAAGTAATCAAAACTGTGATCTAATAAATTGTTATAATAATATTTCACATTTTTAATGCTATTTAACCAACTCATCCAGTGCTTATCACCTATCCATACCCGTCTTATGGCGGGCGGCAGTGTTGGGCAAATTTTAATTGCAAGAACAATTAAAGATTAACAATTTATTAATTGGTAAATGTAACCACAACAATTAATCAATTGTAATTGTGGAAAATTACAATTAACAATTATTTAATTGTTAACTGTAGTAGTAACAATTAATTAATTGTTAATTGTGATTTACTACAATTAATTATTTTTCAATTGTTTTGTGAATTTTAATTAAAACTAACAATTAAAAAATACTGCTGTATAATATACAGCCGGTATAATAGGTTGGGGAAAAAGTTTCTTCGCATTTTTTAAGAAAATTCAATACATTTTTTAATATAGTTTATTTACATTTAACTAAAGTATGTAGGTACCATTTTGTTCGATAACTTTTTGCCATCTTGTAGGTAGGGACATGATCCCATTGCTATAGAAATTTTGGGACTTCTGGTCAAAATACCGCGACAAGTGGTTTTGGCAGTCCTCTCGTGATGTTAACCTGACACTGCCTAAAGAATTCTGAAGAGACCGAAACAGGTGGAAATCTGAAGGTGCAAGGTCAGGACTATACGGCGGATGCATTGACACCTCCCAGCCAAACTCTCTTAATTTTTGCTGAGTGGCTAAAGATGTGTGAGGTCTAGCGTTATCATGATGAAAAACCACACCCCTTCTGTTTATTAATTCCGGCCGCTTTCTCTCAACTTCTTGCTTTAATCTAATCATTTGTTCGCAGTAGAGTTCAGAATCGATGGTCCTGCCTGGTGGTAACAGCTCATAATGAATAATGCCCTTCCAATTCTACCACACACACAGCATCACCTAGTTGCGAGTTAACCCGGGTTTCGCCACAGTCTGTGAAGCCTGACCGGCCTTTGACCACGACCTTTTTGCACGTTCTTGTCATACGTGATCCACTTTTCATCACCAGTTATCAGCTTCTTCAAAAATGGTTCGGTTTCATTACGTCGTAATAAAGAATCACAAATGAGCACACGGTTCATTAGGTTTCTTTCAGTGAGCTCGTGAGGTACCCAAATGTCGAGCTTTTTTGTGTACCCAGTTTTTTTCAAATGCGCCAAAACTGTTTTGTGGTCATTTCCAGTTCTTCAGCTACGTCGTAACTACTGATATGCCGATCTTGCTCCACTTTTTCAAAAATGGCATCCATTTTATCCGTAATAGGGCGACCAGAGCGACGTGCATCTTTGACATCAAAATTTCCGGATTGAAAACGCTTAAACCAAATTTGTGCTACTCTCACAGACACTACACTAGGTCCATAAACATCGCAAATTTTTTTCGCGGCTTGCGGTGCATTTTTACCTTTTTGTAGTAAAATTTTAAAATTTATCGAATTTCTTCATTAGATTCACTCATCTTGACGGTATGAAAAACAAATGAAAACCACACATTTTCCTAATTTGAATTTGGAATTATGTTCTTTAAAAGGAGAAGTTGCAACTTCCATAGAAAATTACCCCACGTCCGACAGATGAGAAAAATATCTCAAAAAATAGATAAAAATAAGTATTAATAAATTGCATACCTTCTATTGTCATCGTTACTGGCTATCACATTTAAAAATTGCTCCAAATATTATTTCAGGCGCAGTATTACTTATATTAAAAATATTTTACTTTCAATCATGCAATAACTCTAACGACCATAAAAAAAGTGAAATAAAGATGACATGAAGATTAAAGAAAGCAACATCTGTGACATTCTTAATTCATTTGTTACAAGGAAGGTGTGAAGAAAAAAATTAAAATACAAATAGAAAAAAATTACTTAAAAACTTATTTAATGCGCTGGGTGGCTAAAAACATCTTCATATCTCGCCCAACCAAGACAATACGAAATAGTCACTACATGGGCGCAGACTCCCAGTGTCCTGCGCCCATGTATACATGTACAACAATATTCTTTTATCGCATATCGGGAGATATGCGATAAAAGAATATTGTTCAACTCTGCAATTATATAATATATCCGTCCGGTATATTTTACACCGGACATGTGGTGACTGAATCTTACATCTAATGAGGGCGTTATTTTCTTCGTTGTTAATATTTATTTCTTCTGGATGTCTGTAAAATTCAATTTTAAACACACCAGTTCTATTAATATGTTCAGAGCAGTATGACCGTGCTATTTTCGGATTAGAGGAACCAACTGATTTTTATTTTATTTTTTTTATTTGTGATGGGTTTGCTCTTGACTCTAGTCTAGGTCAGAGGTGACAGAGACAAAGTCGACGATGGAGTGAGCTTACCCAGAAGAAGCCTGTTCACTCTAACTTTGAAGAGATTAGGGTTGTATGCGTTCGGAAACACAGACGCAGGTAGTGAGTTCCACTCCTTTGCTGTGCGCATTATAAAAGACATTTGGAAGCGCTTAGTGCGAATTAGTGGAATAGCAACTAGGTAGGGATGGTCACTGGCAGTGCGTCTACATAACCGATGGTAGAAGGGGGCCGATGGAATGAGGTCGTGGAGTTCTCGGGCACGCTCTCCGAAGTACAATCTGTAGAAGACCGACAAGCAGGCAACCTTGCGGCGATGAGTCAAGCTATGAAGCTTGGCATCCACCAGTTTTACGTCGCCAATAAGTATATACTATGTCTTAATATACTAGCTGTTGCCAAATGTATGTCGGAAATTATCCCACGGGAACCTTCTACCGGGATGAAAAGTATCCTATGTCTTAATATACTAGCTGTTGCCAGCGGCTCCTCCCGCGTGTATGTCGGAAATTATCCCACGGGAACCTTCTACCGGGATGAAAAGTATCCTATGTCTTAATATACTAGCTGTTGCCCGCGTGTATGTCGGAAATTATCCCACGGGAACCTTCTACCGGGATGAAAAGTATCCTATGTCTTAATATACTAGCTGTTTCCCGCGGCTTCTCCCGCGTGTATGTCGGAAATTATCCCACGGGAACCTTCTACCGGGATGAAAAATATCCTATGTCTTAATATACTAGCTGTTGCCCGCGTGTATGTCGGAAATTATCCCACGTATACCTTCTACCGGGATGAAAAGTATCCTATGTCTTAATATACTAGCTGTTGCCAGCGTGTATGTCGGAAATTATCCCACGGGAACCTTCTACCGGGATGAAAAGTATCCTATGTCTTAATATACTAGCTGTTGCCAGCGCCTATGTTGGAAATTATCCCACGGGAACCTTCTACCGGGATGAAAAGTATCCTATGTCTTAATATACTAGCTGTTGCCAGCGGCTTCGCCCGCGTGTATGTCGGAAATTATCCCACGGGAACCTTCTACCGGGATGAAAAGTATCCTATGTCTTAATATACTAGCTGTTCTTCGCGGCTATGTCGGAAATTATCCCACGGGAACCTTCTACCGGGATAAAAAGTATCCTATGTCTTAATATACTAGCTGTTGCCCGCGTGTATGTCGGAAATTATCCCACGGGGACCTTCTACCGGGATGAAAAGTATCCTATGTCTTAATATACTAGCTGTTGCCCGCGTGTATGTCGGAAATTATCCCACGGGAACCTTCTACCGGGATGAAAAGTATCCTATGTCTTAATATACTAGCTGTTGCCAGCGGCTTCGCCCGCGTGTATGTCGGAAATTATCCCACGGGAACCTTCTACCGGGATGAAAAGTATCCTATGTCTTAATATACTAGCTGTTGCCAGCGTGTATGTCGGAAATTATCCCACGGGAACCTTCTACCGGGATGAAAAGTATCCTATGTCTTAATATACTAGCTGTTGCCAGCGGCTTCTCCCGCGTGTATGTCCGAAATTATCCCACGGGAACCTTCTACCGGGATGAAAAGTATCCTATGTCTTAATATACTAGCTGTTGCCAGCGACTTCTCCCGCGTGTATGTTGGAAATTATCCCACGGGAACCTTCTACCGGGATGAAAAGTATCCTATGTCTTAATATACTAGCTGTTGCCCGCGTGTATGTCGGAAATTATCCCACGGGAACCTTCTACCGGGATGAAAAGTATCCTATGTCTTAATATACTAGCTGTTGCCAGCGGCTTCGCCCGCGTGTATGTCGGAAATTATCCCACGGGAACCTTCTACCGGGATGAAAAGTATCCTATGTCTTAATATACTAGCTGTTGCCAGCGTGTATGTCGGAAATTATCCCACGGGAACCTTCTACCGGGATGAAAAGTATCCTATGTCTTAATATACTAGCTGTTGCCAGCGGCTTCTCCCGCGTGTATGTCCGAAATTATCCCACGGGAACCTTCCACCGGGATGAAAAGTATCCTATGTCTTAATATACTAGCTGTTGCCAGCGACTTCTCCCGCGTGTATGTTGGAAATTATCCCACGGGAACCTTCTACCGGGATGAAAAGTATCCTATGTCTTAATATACTAGCTGTTGCCAGCGGCTTCTCCCGCGTGTATGTCGGAAATTATCCCACGGGAACCTTCTACCGGGATGAAAAGTATCCTATGTCTTAATATACTAGCTGTTGCCAGCGTGTATGTCGGAAATTATCCCACGGGAACCTTCTACCGGGATGAAAAGTATCCTATGTCTTAATATACTAGCTGTTGCCAGCGTGTATGTCGGAAATTATCCCACGGGAACCTTCTACCGGGATGAAAAGTATCCTATGTCTTAATATACTAGCTGTTGCCCGCGTGTATGTCGGAAATTATCCCATGGGAACCTTCTACCGGGATGAAAAGTAACCTATGTCTTAATATACTAGCTGTTGCCAGCGGCTTCGCCCGCGTGTATGTCGGAAATTATCCCACGGGAACCTTCTACCGGGATGAAAAGTATCCTATGTCTTAATATACTAGCTGTTGCCAGCGTGTATGTCGGAAATTATCCCACGGGAACCTTCTACCGGGATGAAAAGTATACTATGTCTTAATATACTAGCTGTTGCCAGCGGCTTCTCCCGCGTGTATGTCCGAAATTATCCCACGGGAACCTTCTACCGGGATGAAAAGTATCCTATGTCTTAATATACTAGCTGTTGCCAGCGACTTCTCCCGCGTGTATGTTGGAAATTATCCCACGGGAACCTTCTACCGGGATGAAAAGTATCGTCTTAATATACTAGCTGTTGCCAGCGGCTTCTCCCGCGTGTATGTCGGAAATTATCCCACGGGAACCTTCTACCGGGATGAAAAGTATCCTATGTCTTAATATACTAGCTGTTGCCAGCGTGTATGTCGGAAATTATCCCACGGGAACCTTCTACCGGGATGAAAAGTATCCTATGTCTTAATATACTAGCTGTTGCCCGCGTGTATGTCGGAAATTATCTCACGGGAACCTTCTACCGGGATGAAAAGTATCCTATGTCTTAATATACTAGCTGTTGCCCGCGTGTATGTCGGAAATTATCTCACGGGAACCTTCTACCGGGATGAAAGTATCCCGCGGGAACCTTCTACCGGGATGAAAGTATCCTATGTCTTAATATACTAGCTGTTGCCCGCGGCTTCGCCCGCGTGTATGTCGGAAATTATCCCGCGGGAACCTTCTTCCGGGATGAAAGTATCCCGCGGGAACCTTCTTTCGGGATGAAAGTATCCCGCGGGAACCTTCTACCGGGATAAAAGTATTCCGCGGGAACCTTCTACCGGGATGAAAGTATCCCGCGGGAAGCTTCTACCGGGATGAAAGTATCCCGCGGGAACCTTCTTCCGGGATGAAAGTTTCCCGCGGGAACCTTCTACCGGGATGAAATTATCCCGCGGGAACCTCCTACCGGGATGAAAGTATCCCGCGGGAACCTTCTACCGGGATGAAAGTATCCCGCGGGAACCTTCTTCCGGGATGAAAGTATCCTATGTCTTAATATACTAGCTGTTGCCCGCGGCTTCGTCCGCGTGTATGTCGGAAAGTATCCCGCGGGAACCTTCTACCGAGATGGAAGTATCCCGCGGGAACCTTCTACCGGGATGAAAGTATCCCGCGGGAACCTTCTTCTGGGATGAAAGTATCCCGCGGGAACCTGCTTCCGGGATGAAAGTATCCCGTGGGAACCTTCTACCGGGATGAAAGTATCCCGCGGGAACCTTCTTTCGGGATGAAAGTATCCCGCGGGAACCTTCTACCGGGATGAAAGTATCCTATGTCTTAATATACTAGCTGTTGCCAGCGTGTATGTCGGAAATTATCCCACGGGAACCTTCTACCGGGATGAAAAGTATCCTATGTCTTAATATACTAGCTGTTGCCAGCGTGTATGTCGAAAATTATCCCACGGGAACCTTCTACCGGGATGAAAAGTATCCTATGTCTTAATATACTAGCTGTTGCCAGCGTGTATGTCGGAAATTATCCCACGGGAACCTTCTACCGGGATGAAAAGTATCCTATGTCTTAATATACTAGCTGTTGCCAGCGGCTTCGCCCGCGTGTATGTCGGCAATTATCCCACGGGAACCTTCTACCGGGATGAAAAGTATCCTATGTCTTAATATACTAGCTGTTGCCCGCGGCTATGTCGGAAATTATCCCACGGGAACCTTCTACCGGGATGAAAAGTATCCTATGTCTTAATATACTAGCTGTTGCCCGCGTGTATGTCGGAAATTATCCCACGGGAACCTTCTACCGGGATGAAAAGTATCCTATGTCTTAATATACTAGCTGTTGCCCGCGTGTATGTCGGAAATTATCCCATGGGAACCTTTTACCGGGATGAAAAGTATCCTATGTCTTAATATACTAGCTGTTGCCCGCATGTATGTCGGAAATTATCCCACGGGAACCTTCTACCGGGATGAAAAGTATCCTATGTCTTAATATACTAGCTGTTTCCCGCGGCTTCTCCCGCGTGTATGTCGGAAATTATCCCACGGGAACCTTCTACCGGGATGAAAGTATCCTATGTCTTAATATACTAGCTGTTGCCCGCGTGTATGTCGGAAATTATCCCACGGGAACCTTCTATGGGGATGAAAAGTATCCTATGTCTTAATATAATAGCTGTTTCCCGCGGCTTCTCCCGCGTGTATGTCGGAAATTATCCCACGGGAATCTTCTACCGGGATGAAAAGTATCCTATGTCTTAATATACTAGCTGTTGCCCGCGTGTATGTCGGAAATTATCCTACGTGTACCTTCTACCGGGATGAAAAGTATCCTATGTCTTAATATACTAGCTGTTGCCAGCGTGTATGTCGGAAATTATCCCACGGGAACCTTCTACCGGGATGAAAAGTATCTTATTTCTTAATATACTAGCTGTTGCCCGCGGCTATGTCGGAAATTATCGCACGGGAACCTTCTACCGGGATGAAAAGTATCCTATGTCTTAATATACTAGCTGTTGCCCGCGTGTATGTCGGAAATTATCCCACGGGAACCTTCTACCGGGATGAAAAGTATCCTATGTCTTAATATACTAGCTGTTGCCAGCGGCTTCGCCCGCGTGTATGTCGGAAATTATCCCACGGGAACCTTCTACCGGGATGAAAAGTATCCTATGTTTTAATATAATAGCTGTTTTCCGCGGCTTCTCCCGCGTGTATGTCGGAAATTATCCCACGGGAATCTTCTACCGGGATGAAAAGTATCCTATGTCTTAATATACTAGCTGTTGCCCGCGTGTATGTCGGAAATTATCCCACGTATACCTTCTACCGGGATGAAAAGTATCCTATGTCTTAATATACTAGCTGTTGCCAGCGGCTTCGCCCGCGTGTATGTCGGAAATTATCCCACGGGAACCTTCTACCGGGATGAAAAGTATCCTATGTCTTAATATAATAGCTGTTTCCCGCGGCTTCTCCCGCGTGTATGTCGGAAATTATCCCACGGGAATCTTCTACCGGGATGAAAAGTATCCTATGTCTTAATATACTAGCTGTTGCCCGCGTGTATGTCGGAAATTATCCCACGTATACCTTCTACCGGGATGAAAAGTATCCTATGTCTTAATATACTAGCTGCTGCCAGCGTGTATGTCGGAAATTATCCCACGGGAACCTTCTACCGGGATGAAAAGTATCTTATTTCTTAATATACTAGCTGTTGCCCGCGGCTATGTTGGAAATTATCGCACGGGAACCTTCTACCGGGATGAAAAGTATCCTATGTCTTAATATACTAGCTGTTGCCCGCGTGTATGTCGGAAATTATCCCACAAGAACCTTCTACCGGGATGAAAAGTATCCTATGTCTTAATATACATATACTAGCTGTTGCCCGCGGCTATGTCGGAAATTATCGCACGGGAACCTTCTACCGGGATGAAAAGTATCCTATGTCTTAATATACTAGCTGTTGCCCGCGTGTATGTCGGAAATTATCCCACAAGAACCTTCTACCGGGATGAAAAGTATCCTATGTCTTAATATACTAGCTGTTGCCAGCGGCTTCGCCCGCGTGTATGTCGGAAATTATCCCACGGGAACCTTCTACCGGGATGAAAAGTATCCTATGTCTTAATATACTAGCTGTTGCCCGCGTGTATGTCGGAAATTATCCCACGGGAACCTTCTACCGGGATGAAAAGTATCCTATGTCTTAGTATACTAGCTGTTGCCCGCGTGTATGTCGGAAATTATCCCACGGGAACCTTCTACCGGGATGAAAAGTATCCTATGTCTTAATATAATAGCTGTTTCCCGCGGCTTCTCCCGCGTGTATGTCGGAAATTATCCCACGGGAATCTTCTACCGGGATGAAAAGTATCCTATGTCTTAATATACTAGCTGTTGCCCGCGTGTATGTCGGAAATTATCCCACGTATACCTTCTACCGGGATGAAAAGTATCCTATGTCTTAATATACTAGCTGTTGCCAGCGTGTATGTCGGAAATTATCCCACGGGAACCTTCTACCGGGATGAAAAGTATCCTATGTCTTAATATACTAGCTGTTGCCAGCGGCTTCGCCCGCGTGTATGTCGGAAATTATCCCACGGGAACCTTCTACCGGGATGAAAAGTATCCTATGTCTTAATATACTAGCTGTTGCCAGCGGCTTCGCCCGCGTGTATGTCGGAAATTATCCCACGGGAACCTTCTACCGGGATGAAAAGTATCCTATGTCTTAATATACTAGCTGTTGCCCGCGTGTATGTCGGAAATTATCCCACGGGAACCTTCTACCGGGATGAAGAGTATCCTATGTTTTAATATAATAGCTGTTTCCCGCGGCTTCTCCCGCGTGTATGTCGGAAATTATCCCACGGGAATCTTCTACCGGGATGAAAAGTATCCTATGTCTTAATATACTAGCTGTTGCCCGCGTGTATGTCGGAAATTATCCCACGTATACCTTCTACCGGGATGAAAAGTATCCTATGTCTTAATATACTAGCTGTTGCCAGCGGCTTCGCCCGCGTGTATGTCGGAAATTATCCCACGGGAACCTTCTACCGGGATGAAAAGTATCCTATGTCTTAATATACTAGCTGTTGCCCGCGTGTATGTCGAAAATTATCCCACGGGAACCTTCTACCGGGATGAAAAGTATCCTATGTCTTAATATAATAGCTGTTTCCCGCGGCTTCTCCCGCGGCTTCTCCCGCGTGTATGTCGGAAATTATCCCACGGGAATCTTCTACCGGGATGAAAAGTATCCTATGTCTTAATATACTAGCTGTTGCCCGCGTGTATGTCGGAAATTATCCCACGTATACCTTCTACCGGGATGAAAAATATCCTATGTCTTAATATACTAGCTGTTGCCAGCGTGTATGTCGGAAATTATCCCACGGGAACCTTCTACCGGGATGAAAAGTATCTTATTTCTTAATATACTAGCTGTTGCCCGCGGCTATGTCGGAAATTATCGCACGGGAACCTTCTACCGGGATGAAAAGTATCCTATGTCTTAATATACTAGCTGTTGCCCGCGTGTATGTCGGAAATTATCCCACGGGAACCTTCTCTCGGGATGAAAAGTATCCTATGTCTTAATATACTAGCTGTTGCCAGCGGCTTCGCCCGCGTGTATGTCGGAAATTATCCCACGGGAACCTTCTACCGGGATGAAAAGTATCCTATGTCTTAATATACTAGCTGTTGCCCGCGTGTATGTCGGAAATTATCCCACAAGAACCTTCTACCGGGATGAAAAGTATCCTATGTCTTAATATACTAGCTGTTGCCAGCGGCTTCGCCCGCGTGTATGTCGGAAATTATCCCACGGGAACCTTCTACCGGGATGAAAAGTATCCTATGTCTTAATATACTAGCTGTTGCCCGCGTGTATGTCGGAAATTATCCCACGGGAACCTTCTACCGGGATGAAAAGTATCCTATGTCTTAATATACTAGCTGTTGCCAGCGGCTTCGCCCGCGTGTATGTCGGAAATTATCCCACGGGAACCTTCTACCGGGATGAAAAGTATCCTATGTCTTAATATACTAGCTGTTGCCAGCGTGTATGTCGGAAATTATCCCACGGGAACCTTCTACCGGGATGAAAAGTATCCTATGTCTTAATATACTAGCTGTTGCCAGCGGCTTCTCCCGCGTGTATGTCCGAAATTATCCCACGGGAACCTTCTACCGGGATGAAAAGTATCCTATGTCTTAATATACAAGCTTTTGCCAGCGATTTCTCCCGCGTGTATGTTGGAAATTATCCCACGGGAACCTTCTACCGGGATGAAAAGTATCCTATGTCTTAATATACTAGCTGTTGCCAGCGGCTTCTCCCGCGTGTATGTCGGAAATTATCCCACGGGAACCTTCTACCGGGATGAAAAGTATCCTATGTCTTAATATACTAGCTGTTGCCAGCGTGTATGTCGGAAATTATCCCACGGGAACCTTCTACCGGGATGAAAAGTATCCTATGTCTTAATATACTAGCTATTGCCAGCGTGTATGTCGGATATTATCCCACGGGAACCTTCTACCGGGATGAAAAGTATCCTATGTCTTAATATACTAGCTGTTGCCAGCGCCTATGTTGGAAATTATCCCACGGGAACCTTCTACCGGGATGAAAAGTATCCTAGGTCTTAATATACTAGCTGTTGCCAGCGGCTTCGCCCGCGTGTATGTCGGAAATTATCCCACGGGAACCTTCTACCGGGATGAAAAGTATCCTATGTCTTAATATACTAGCTGTTGCCCGCGGCTATTTCGGAAATTATCCCACGGGAACCTTCTACCGGGATGAAAAGTATCCTATGTCTTAATATACTAGCTGTTGCCCGCGTGTATGTCGGAAATTATCCCACGGGAACCTTCTACCGGGATGAAAAGTATCCTATGTCTTAATATACTAGCTGTTGCCCGCGTGTATGTCGGAAATTATCCCACGGGAACCTTCTACCGGGATGAAAAGTATCCTATGTCTTAATATACTAGCTGTTTCCCGCGGCTTCTCCCGCGTGTATGTTGGAAATTATCCCACGGGAACCTTCTACCGGGATGAAAAGTATCCTATGTCTTAATATACTAGCTGTTGCCCGCGTGTATGTCGGAAATTATCCCACGGGAACCTTCTACCGGGATGAAAAGTATCCTATGTCTTAATATAATAGCTGTTTCCCGCGGCTTCTCCCGCGTGTATGTCGGAAATTATCCCACGGGAACCTTCTACCGGGATGAAAAGTATCCTATGTCTTAATATACTAGCTGTTGCCCGCGTGTATGTCGGAAATTGTCCCACGTATACCTTCTACCGGGATGAAAAGTATCCTATGTCTTAATATACTAGCTGTTGCCAGCGTGTATGTCGGAAATTGTCCCACGGGAACCTTCTACCGGGATGAAAAGTATCTTATTTCTTAATATACTAGCTGTTGCCCGCGGCTTCTCCCGCGTGTATGTCGGAAATTATCCCACGGGAACCTTCTACCGGGATGAAAAGTATCCTATGTCTTAATATACTAGCTGTTGCCAGCGTGTATGTCGGAAATTATCCCACGGGAACCTTCTACCGGGATGAAAAGTATCCTATGTCTTAATATACTAGCTATTGCCAGCGTGTATGTCGGATATTATCCCACGGGAACCTTCTACCGGGATGAAAAGTATCCTATGTCTTAATATACTAGCTGTTGCCAGCGCCTATGTTGGAAATTATCCCACGGGAACCTTCTACCGGGATGAAAAGTATCCTAGGTCTTAATATACTAGCTGTTGCCAGCGGCTTCGCCCGCGTGTATGTCGGAAATTATCCCACGGGAACCTTCTACCGGGATGAAAAGTATCCTATGTCTTAATATACTAGCTGTTGCCCGCGTGTATGTCGGAAATTATCCCACGGGAACCTTCTACCGGGATGAAAAGTATCCTATGTCTTAATATACTAGCTGTTGCCCGCGTGTATGTCGGAAATTATCCCACGGGAACCTTCTACCGGGATGAAAAGTATCCTATGTCTTAATATACTAGCTGTTGCCCGCGTGTATGTCGGAAATTATCCCACGGGAACCTTCTACCGGGATGAAAAGTATCCTATGTCTTAATATACTAGCTGTTTCCCGCGGCTTCTCCCGCGTGTATGTCGGAAATTATCCCACGGGAACCTTCTACCGGGATGAAAAGTATCCTATGTCTTAATATACTAGCTGTTGCCCGCGTGTATGTCGGAAATTATCCCACGGGAACCTTCTACCGGGATGAAAAGTATCCTATGTCTTAATATAATAGCTGTTTCCCGCGGCTTCTCCCGCGTGTATGTCGGAAATTATCCCACGGGAACCTTCTACCGGGATGAAAAGTATCCTATGTCTTAATATACTAGCTGTTGCCCGCGTGTATGTCGGAAATTATCCCACGTATACCTTCTACCGGGATGAAAAGTATCCTATGTCTTAATATACTAGCTGTTGCCAGCGTGTATGTCGGAAATTGTCCCACGGGAACCTTCTACCGGGATGAAAAGTATCTTATTTCTTAATATACTAGCTGTTGCCCGCGGCTATGTCGGAAATTATCGCACGGGAACCTTCTACCGGGATGAAAAGTATCCTATGTCTTAATATACTAGCTGTTGCCCGCGTGTATGTCGGAAATTATCCCACGGGAACCTTCTACCGGGATGAAAAGTATCCTATGTCTTAATATACTAGCTGTTGCCAGCGGCTTCGCCCGCGTGTATGTCGGAAATTATCCCACGGGAACCTTCTACCGGGATGAAAAGTATCCTATGTCTTAATATACTAGCTGTTGCCCGCGTGTATGTCGGAAATTATCCCACGGGAACCTTCTACCGGGATTAAAAGTATCCTATGTCTTAATATACTAGCTGTTGCCCGCGTGTATGTCGGAAATTATCCCACGGGAACCTTCTACCGGGATGAAAAGTATCCTATGTCTTAATATACTAGCTGTTGCCAGCGGCTTCGCCCGCGTGTATGTCGGAAATTATCCCACGGGAACCTTCTACCGGGATGAAAAGTATCCTATGTCTTAATATACTAGCTGTTGCCAGCGTGTTTGTCGGAAATTATCCCACGGGAACCTTCTACCGGGATGAAAAGTATCCTATGTCTTAATATACTAGCTGTTGCCCGCGTGCATGTCGGAAATTATCCCACGGGAACCTTCTACCGGGATGAAAAGTATCCTATGTCTTAATATACTAGCTGTTGCCAGCGGCTTCGCCCGCGTGTATGTCGGAAATTATCCCACGGGAACCTTCTACCGGGATGAAAAGTATCCTATGTCTTAATATACTAGCTGTTGCCCGCGTGTATGTCGGAAATTATCCCACGGGAACCTTCTACCGGGATGAAAAGTCTCCTATGTCTTAATATAATAGCTGTTTCCCGCGGCTTCTCCCGCGTGTATGTCGGAAATTATCCCACGGGAACCTTCTACCGGGATGAAAAGTATCCTATGTCTTAATATACTAGCTGTTGCCCGCGTGTATGTCGGAAATTATCCCACGTATACCTTCTACCGGGATGAAAAGTATCCTATGTCTTAATATACTAGCTGTTGCCAGCGTGTATGTCGGAAATTATCCCACGGGAACCTTCTACCGGGGTGAAAAGTATCTTATTTCTTAATATACTAGCTGTTGCCCGCGGCTATGTCAGAAATTATCGCACGGGAACCTTCTACCGGGATGAAAAGTATCCTATGTCTTAATATACTAGCTGTTGCCCGCGTGTATGTCGGAAATTATCCCACGGGAACCTTCTACCGGGATGAAAAGTATCCTATGTCTTAATATACTAGCTATTGCCCGCGTGTATGTCGGAAATTATCCCACGGGAACCTTCTACCGGGATGAAAAGTATCCTATGTCTTAATATACTAGCTGTTGCCAGCGGCTTCGCCCGCGTGTATGTCGGAAATTATCCCACGGGAACCTTCTACCGGGATGAAAAGTATCCTATGTCTTAGAATACTAGCTGTTGCCAGCGTGTTTGTCGGAAATTATCCCAAGGGAACCTTCTACCGGGATGAAAAGTATCCTATGTCTTAATATACTAGCTGTTGCCCGCGTGCATGTCGGAAATTATCCCACGGGAACCTTCTACCGGGATGAAAAGTATCCTATGTCTTAATATACTAGCTGTTGCCAGCGGCTTCGCCCGCGTGTATGTCGGAAATTATCCCACGGGAACCTTCTACCGGGATGAAAAGTATCCTTTGTCTTAATATACTAGCTGTTGCCCGCGTGTATGTCGGAAATTATCCCACGGGAACCTTCTACCGGGATGAAAAGTATCCTATGTCTTAATATAATAGCTGTTTCCCGCGGCTTCTCCCGCGTGTATGTCGGAAATTATCCCACGGGAACCTTCTACCGGGATGAAAAGTATCCTATGTCTTAATATACTAGCTGTTGCCCGCGTGTATGTCGGAAATTATCCCACGTATACCTTCTACCGGGATGAAAAGTATCCTATGTCTTAATATACTAGCTGTTGCCAGCGTGTATGTCGGAAATTATCCCACGGGAACCTTCTACCGGGATGAAAAGTATCTTATTTCTTAATATACTAGCTGTTGCCCGCGGCTATGTCGGAAATTATCGCACGGGAACCTTCTACCGGGATGAAAAGTATCCTATGTCTTAATATACTAGCTGTTGCCCGCGTGTATGTCGGAAATTATCCCACGGGAACCTTCTACCGGGATGAAAAGTATCCTATGTCTTAATATACTAGCTGTTGCCCGCGTGTATGTCGGAAATTATCCCACGGGAACCTTCTACCGGGATGAAAAGTATCCTATGTCTTAATATACTAGCTGTTGCCAGCGGCTTCGCCCGCGTGTATGTCGGAAATTATCCCACGGGAACCTTCTACCGGGATGAAAAGTATCCTATGTCTTAATATACTAGCTGTTGCCAGCGGCTTCGCCCGCGTGTATGTCGGAAATTATCCCACGGGAACCTTCTACCGGGATGAAAAGTATCCTATGTCTTAATATACTAGCTGTTGTTCGCGGCTATGTCGGAAATTATCCCACGGGAACCTTCTACCGGGATAAAAAGTATCCTACGTCTTAATATACTAGCTGTTGCCCGCGTGTATGTCGGAAATTATCCCACGGGAACCTTCTACCGGGATGAAAAGTATCCTATGTCTTAATATACTAGCTGTTGCCAGCGGCTTCGCCCGCGTGTATGTCGGAAATTATCCCACGGGAACCTTCTACCGGGATGAAAAGTATCCTATGTCTTAATATACTAGCTGTTGCCAGCGTGTATGTCGGAAATTATCCCACGGGAACCTTCTACCGGGATGAAAAGTATCCTATGTCTTAATATACTAGCTGTTGCCAGCGGCTTCTCCCGCGTGTATGCCCGAAATTATCCCACGGGAACCTTCTACCGGGATGAAAAGTATCCTATGTCTTAATATACTAGCTGTTGCCAGCGACTTCTCCCGCGTGTATGTTGGAAATTATCCCACGGGAACCTTCTACCGGGATGAAAAGTATCCTATGTCTTAATATACTAGCTGTTGCCAGCGGCTTCTCCCGCGTGTATGTCGGAAATTATCCCACGGGAACCTTCTACCGGGATGAAAAGTATCCTATGTCTTAATATACTAGCTGTTGCCAGCGTGTATGTCGGAAATTATCGCACGGGAACCTTCTACCGGGATGAAAAGTATCCTATGTCTTAATATACTAGCTGTTGCCAGCGTGTATGTCGGAAATTATCCCACGGGAACCTTCTACCGGGATGAAAAGTATCCTATGTCTTAATATACTAGCTGTTGCCCGCGTGTATGTCGGAAATTATCCCACGGGAACCTTCTACCGGGATGAAAAGTATCCTATGTCTTAATATACTAGCTGTTGCCAGCGGCTTCGCCCGCGTGTATGTCGGAAATTATCCCACGGGAACCTTCTACCGGGATGAAAAGTATCCTATGTCTTAATATACTAGCTGTTGCCAGCGTGTATGTCGGAAATTATCCCACGGGAACCTTCTACCGGGATGAAAAGTATACTATGTCTTAATATACTAGCTGTTGCCAGCGGCTTCTCCCGCGTGTATGTCCGAAATTATCCCACGGGAACCTTCTACCGGGATGAAAAGTATCCTATGTCTTAATATACTAGCTGTTGCCAGCGACTTCTCCCGCGTGTATGTTGGAAATTATCCCACGGGAACCTTCTACCGGGATGAAAAGTATCCTATGTCTTAATATACTAGCTGTTGCCAGCGGCTTCGCCCGCGTGTATGTCGGAAATTATCCCACGGGAACCTTCTACCGGGATGAAAAGTATCCTATGTCTTAATATACTAGCTGTTGCCAGCGTGTATGTCGGAAATTATCCCACGGGAACCTTCTACCGGGATGAAAAGTATCCTATGTCTTAATATACTAGCTGTTGCCCGCGTGTATGTCGGAAATTATCTCACGGGAACCTTCTACCGGGATGAAAAGTATCCTATGTCTTAATATACTAGCTGTTGCCAGCGTGTATGTCGGAAATTATCCCGCGGGAACCTTCTACCGGGATGAAAAGTATCCTATGTCTTAATATACTAGCTGTTGCCCGCGTGTATGTCGGAAATTATCCCACGGGAACCTTCTACCGGGATGAAAAGTATCCTATGTCTTAATATACTAGCTGTTGCCAGCGGCTTCGCCCGCGTGTATGTCGGAAATTATCCCACGGGAACCTTCTACCGGGATGAAAAGTATCCTATGTCTTAATATACTAGCTGTTGCCAGCGTGTATGTCGGAAATTATCCCACGGGAACCTTCTACCGGGATGAAAAGTATACTATGTCTTAATATACTAGCTGTTGCCAGCGGCTTCTCCCGCGTGTATGTCCGAAATTATCCCACGGGAACCTTCTACCGGGATGAAAAGTATCCTATGTCTTAATATACTAGCTGTTGCCAGCGACTTCTCCCGCGTGTATGTTGGAAATTATCCCACGGGAACCTTCTACCGGGATGAAAAGTATCCTATGTCTTAATATACTAGCTGTTGCCAGCGGCTTCTCCCGCGTGTATGTCGGAAATTATCCCACGGGAACCTTCTACCGGGATGAAAAGTATCCTATGTCTTAATATACTAGCTGTTGCCAGCGTGTATGTCGGAAATTATCCCACGGGAACCTTCTACCGGGATGAAAAGTATCCTATGTCTTAATATACTAGCTGTTGCCCGCGTGTATGTCGGAAATTATCTCACGGGAACCTTCTACCGGGATGAAAAGTATCCTATGTCTTAATATACTAGCTGTTGCCCGCGTGTATGTCGGAAAATATCCCACGGGAACCTTCTACCGGGATGAAAAGTATCCTATGTCTTAATATACTAGCTGTTGCCAGCGGCTTCGCCCGCGTGTATGTCGGAAATTATCCCACGGGAACCTTCTACCGGGATGAAAAGTATCCTATGTCTTAATATACTAGCTGTTGCCAGCGTGTATGTCGGAAATTATCCCACGGGAACCTTCTACCGGGATGAAAAGTATCCTATGTCTTAATATACTAGCTGTTGCCCGCGTGTATGTCGGAAATTATCTCACGGGAACCTTCTACCGGGATGAAAAGTATCCTATGTCTTAATATACTAGCTGTTGCCCGCGTGTATGTCGGAAATTATCCCACGGGAACCTTCTACCGGGATGAAAAGTATCCTATGTCTTAATATACTAGCTGTTGCCAGCGGCTTCGCCCGCGTGTATGTCGGAAATTATCCCACGGGAACCTTCTACCGGGATGAAAAGTATCCTATGTCTTAATATACTAGCTGTTGCCAGCGTGTATGTCGGAAATTATCCCACGGGAACCTTCTACCGGGATGAAAAGTATCCTATGTCTTAATATACTAGCTGTTGCCAGCGGCTTCGCCCGCGTGTATGTCGGAAATTATCCCACGGGAACCTTCTACCGGGATGAAAAGTATCCTATGTCTTAATATACTAGCTGTTGCCCGCGTGTATGTCGGAAATTATCCCACGGGAACCTTCTACCGGGATGAAAAGTATCCTATGTCTTAATATACTAGCTGTTGCCAGCGGCTTCGCCCGCGTGTATGTCGGAAATTATCCCACGGGAACCTTCTACCGGGATGAAAAGTATCCTATGTCTTAATATACTAGCTGTTGTTCGCGGCTATGTCGGAAATTATCCCACGGGAACCTTCTACCGGGATAAAAAGTATCCTATGTCTTAATATACTAGCTGTTGCCCGCGTGTATGTCGGAAATTATCCCACGGGAACCTTCTACCGGGATGAAAAGTATCCTATGTCTTAATATACTAGCTGTTGCCAGCGGCTTCGCCCGCGTGTATGTCGGAAATTATCCCACGGGAACCTTCTACCGGGATGAAAAGTATCCTATGTCTTAATATACTAGCTGTTGCCAGCGTGTATGTCGGAAATTATCCCACGGGAACCTTCTACCGGGATGAAAAGTATCCTATGTCTTAATATACTAGCTGTTGCCAGCGGCTTCTCCCGCGTGTATGTCCGAAATTATCCCACGGGAACCTTCTACCGGGATGAAAAGTATCCTATGTCTTAATATACTAGCTGTTGCCAGCGACTTCTCCCGCGTGTATGTTGGAAATTATCCCACGGGAACCTTCTACCGGGATGAAAAGTATCCTATGTCTTAATATACTAGCTGTTGCCAGCGGCTTCTCCCGCGTGTATGTCGGAAATTATCCCACGGGAACCTTCTACCGGGATGAAAAGTATCCTATGTCTTAATATACTAGCTGTTGCCAGCGTGTATGTCGGAAATTATCGCACGGGAACCTTCTACCGGGATGAAAAGTATCCTATGTCTTAATATACTAGCTGTTGCCAGCGTGTATGTCGGAAATTATCCCACGGGAACCTTCTACCGGGATGAAAAGTATCCTATGTCTTAATATACTAGCTGTTGCCCGCGTGTATGTCGGAAATTATCCCACGGGAACCTTCTACCGGGATGAAAAGTATCCTATGTCTTAATATACTAGCTGTTGCCAGCGGCTTCGCCCGCGTGTATGTCGGAAATTATCCCACGGGAACCTTCTACCGGGATGAAAAGTATCCTATGTCTTAATATACTAGCTGTTGCCAGCGTGTATGTCGGAAATTATCCCACGGGAACCTTCTACCGGGATGAAAAGTATACTATGTCTTAATATACTAGCTGTTGCCAGCGGCTTCTCCCGCGTGTATGTCCGAAATTATCCCACGGGAACCTTCTACCGGGATGAAAAGTATCCTATGTCTTAATATACTAGCTGTTGCCAGCGACTTCTCCCGCGTGTATGTTGGAAATTATCCCACGGGAACCTTCTACCGGGATGAAAAGTATCCCATGTCTTAATATACTAGCTGTTGCCAGCGGCTTCTCCCGCGTGTATGTCGGAAATTATCCCACGGGAACCTTCTACCGGGATGAAAAGTATCCTATGTCTTAATATACTAGCTGTTGCCAGCGTGTATGTCGGAAATTATCCCACGGGAACCTTCTACCGGGATGAAAAGTATCCTATGTCTTAATATACTAGCTGTTGCCCGCGTGTATGTCGGAAATTATCCCACGGGAACCTTCTACCGGGATGTAAAGTATCCTATGTCTTAATATACTAGCTGTTGCAAGCGGCTTCGCCCGCGTGTATGTCGGAAATTATCCCACGGGAACCTTCTACCGGGATGAAAAGTATCCTATGTCTTAATATACTAGCTGTTGCCAGCGTGTATGTCGGAAATTATCCCACGGGAACCTTCTACCGGGATGAAAAGTATACTATGTCTTAATATACTAGCTGTTGCCAGCGGCTTCTCCCGCGTGTATGTCCGAAATTATCCCACGGGAACCTTCTATCGGGATGAAAAGTATCCTATGTCTTAATATACTAGCTGTTGCCAGCGACTTCTCCCGCGTGTATGTTGGAAATTATCCCACGGGAACCTTCTACCGGGATGAAAAGTATCCTATGTCTTAATATACTAGCTGTTGCCAGCGGCTTCTCCCGCGTGTATGTCGGAAATTATCCCACGGGAACCTTCTACCGGGATGAAAAGTATCCTATGTCTTAATATACTAGCTGTTGCCAGCGTGTATGTCGGAAATTATCCCACGGGAACCTTCTACCGGGATGAAAAGTATCCTATGTCTTAATATACTAGCTGTTGCCCGCGTGTATGTCGGAAATTATCTCACGGGAACCTTCTACCGGGATGAAAAGTATCCTATGTCTTAATATACTAGCTGTTGCCCGCGTGTATGTCGGAAATTATCCCACGGGAACCTTCTACCGGGATGAAAAGTATCCTATGTCTTAATATACTAGCTGTTGCCAGCGGCTTCGCCCGCGTGTATGTCGGAAATTATCCCACGGGAACCTTCTACCGGGATGAAAAGTATCCTATGTCTTAATATACTAGCTGTTGCCAGCGTGTATGTCGGAAATTATCCCACGGGAACCTTCTACCGGGATGAAAAGTATCCTATGTCTTAATATAGGTACTAGCTGTTGCCAGCGTGTATGTCGGAAATTATCCCACGGGAACCTTCTACCGGGATGAAAAGTATACTATGTCTTAATATACTAGCTGTTGCCAGCGGCTTCTCCCGCGTGTATGTCCGAAATTATCCCACGGGAACCTTCTACCGGGATGAAAAGTATCCTATGTCTTAATATACTAGCTGTTGCCAGCGACTTCTCCCGCGTGTATGTTGGAAATTATCCCACGGGAACCTTCTACCGGGATGAAAAGTATCCTATGTCTTAATATACTAGCTGTTGCCAGCGGCTTCTCCCGCGTGTATGTCGGAAATTATCTCACGGGAACCTTCTACCGGGATGAAAAGTATCCTATGTCTTAATATACTAGCTGTTGCCCGCGTGTATGTCGGAAATTATCCCACGGGAACCTTCTACCGGGATGAAAAGTATCCTATGTCTTAATATACTAGCTGTTGCCAGCGGCTTCGCCCGCGTGTATGTCGGAAATTATCCCACGGGAACCTTCTACCGGGATGAAAAGTATCCTATGTCTTAATATACTAGCTGTTGCCAGCGTGTATGTCGGAAATTATCCCACGGGAACCTTCTACCGGGATGAAAAGTATCCTATGTCTTAATATACTAGCTGTTGCCAGCGGCTTCTCCCGCGTGTATGTCCGAAATTATCCCACGGGAACCTTCTACCGGGATGAAAAGTATCCTATGTCTTAATATACTAGCTTTTGCCAGCGACTTCTCCCGCGTGTATGTTGGAAATTATCCCACGGGAACCTTCTACCGGGATGAAAAGTATCCTATGTCTTAATATACTAGCTGTTGCCAGCGTGTATGTCGGAAATTATCCCACGGGAACCTTCTACCGGGATGAAAAGTATACTATGTCTTAATATACTAGCTGTTGCCAGCGGCTTCTCCCGCGTGTATGTCCGAAATTATCCCACGGGAACCTTCTACCGGGATGAAAAGTATCCTATGTCTTAATATACTAGCTGTTGCCAGCGACTTCTCCCGCGTGTATGTTGGAAATTATCCCACGGGAACCTTCTACCGGGATGAAAAGTATCCTATGTCTTAATATACTAGCTGTTGCCAGCGGCTTCTCCCGCGTGTATGTTGGAAATTATCCCACGGGAACCTTCTACCGGGATGAAAAGTATCCTATGTCTTAATATACTAGCTGTTGCCAGCATGTATGTCGGAAATTATCCCACGGGAACCTTCTACCGGGATGAAAAGTATCCTATGTCTTAATATACTAGCTGTTGCCCGCGTGTATGTCGGAAATTATCTCACGGGAACCTTCTACCGGGATGAAAAGTATCCTATGTCTTAATATACTAGCTGTTGCCAGCGTGTATGTCGGAAATTATCCCACGGGAACCTTCTACCGGGATGAAAAGTATCCTATGTCTTAATATACTAGCTGTTGCCAGCGGCTTCTCCCGCGTGTATGTCCGAAATTATCCCACGGGAACCTTCTACCGGGATGAAAAGTATCCTATGTCTTAATATACTAGCTGTTGCCAGCATGTATGTCGGAAATTATCCCACGGGAACCTTCTACCGGGATGAAAAGTATCCTATGTCTTAATATACTAGCTGTTGCCCGCGTGTATGTCGGAAATTATCTCACGGGAACCTTCTACCGGGATGAAAAGTATCCTATGTCTTAATATACTAGCTGTTGCCAGCGTGTATGTCGGAAATTATCCCACGGGAACCTTCTACCGGGATGAAAAGTATCCTATGTCTTAATATACTAGCTGTTGCCAGCGGCTTCTCCCGCGTGTATGTCCGAAATTATCCCACGGGAACCTTCTACCGGGATGAAAAGTATCCTATGTCTTAATATACTAGCTGTTGCCAGCGACTTCTCCCGCGTGTATGTTGGAAATTATCCCACGGGAACCTTCTACCGGGATGAAAAGTATCCTATGTCTTAATATACTAGCTGTTGCCAGCGGCTTCTCCCGCGTGTATGTCGGAAATTATCCCACGGGAACCTTCTACCGGGATGAAAAGTATCCTATGTCTTAATATACTAGCTGTTGCCAGCGTGTATGTCGGAAATTATCGCACGGGAACCTTCTACCGGGATGAAAAGTATCCTATGTCTTAATATACTAGCTGTTGCCAGCGTGTATGTCGGAAATTATCCCACGGGAACCTTCTACCGGGATGAAAAGTATCCTATGTCTTAATATACTAGCTGTTGCCCGCGTGTATGTCGGAAATTATCCCACGGGAACCTTCTACCGGGATGAAAAGTATCCTATGTCTTAATATACTAGCTGTTGCCAGCGGCTTCGCCCGCGTGTATGTCGGAAATTATCCCACGGGAACCTTCTACCGGGATGAAAAGTATCCTATGTCTTAATATACTAGCTGTTGCCAGCGTGTATGTCGGAAATTATCCCACGGGAACCTTCTACCGGGATGAAAAGTATACTATGTCTTAATATACTAGCTGTTGCCAGCGGCTTCTCCCGCGTGTATGTCCGAAATTATCCCACGGGAACCTTCTACCGGGATGAAAAGTATCCTATGTCTTAATATACTAGCTGTTGCCAGCGACTTCTCCCGCGTGTATGTTGGAAATTATCCCACGGGAACCTTCTACCGGGATGAAAAGTATCCTATGTCTTAATATACTAGCTGTTGCCAGCGGCTTCTCCCGCGTGTATGTCGGAAATTATCCCACGGGAACCTTCTACCGGGATGAAAAGTATCCTATGTCTTAATATACTAGCTGTTGCCAGCGTGTATGTCGGAAATTATCCCACGGGAACCTTCTACCGGGATGAAAAGTATCCTATGTCTTAATATACTAGCTGTTGCCCGCGTGTATGTTGGAAATTATCCCACGGGAACCTTCTACCGGGATGTAAAGTATCCTATGTCTTAATATACTAGCTGTTGCCAGCGGCTTCGCCCGCGTGTATGTCGGAAATTATCCCACGGGAACCTTCTACCGGGATGAAAAGTATCCTATGTCTTAATATACTAGCTGTTGCCAGCGTGTATGTCGGAAATTATCCCACGGGAACCTTCTACCGGGATGAAAAGTATACTATGTCTTAATATACTAGCTGTTGCCAGCGGCTTCTCCCGCGTGTATGTCCGAAATTATCCCACGGGAACCTTCTATCGGGATGAAAAGTATCCTATGTCTTAATATACTAGCTGTTGCCAGCGACTTCTCCCGCGTGTATGTTGGAAATTATCCCACGGGAACCTTCTACCGGGATGAAAAGTATCCTATGTCTTAATATACTAGCTGTTGCCAGCGGCTTCTCCCGCGTGTATGTCGGAAATTATCCCACGGGAACCTTCTACCGGGATGAAAAGTATCCTATGTCTTAATATACTAGCTGTTGCCAGCGTGTATGTCGGAAATTATCCCACGGGAACCTTCTACCGGGATGAAAAGTATCCTATGTCTTAATATACTAGCTGTTGCCCGCGTGTATGTCGGAAATTATCTCACGGGAACCTTCTACCGGGATGAAAAGTATCCTATGTCTTAATATACTAGCTGTTGCCCGCGTGTATGTCGGAAATTATCCCACGGGAACCTTCTACCGGGATGAAAAGTATCCTATGTCTTAATATACTAGCTGTTGCCAGCGGCTTCGCCCGCGTGTATGTCGGAAATTATCCCACGGGAACCTTCTACCGGGATGAAAAGTATCCTATGTCTTAATATACTAGCTGTTGCCAGCGTGTATGTCGGAAATTATCCCACGGGAACCTTCTACCGGGATGAAAAGTATCCTATGTCTTAATATAGGTACTAGCTGTTGCCAGCGTGTATGTCGGAAATTATCCCACGGGAACCTTCTACCGGGATGAAAAGTATACTATGTCTTAATATACTAGCTGTTGCCAGCGGCTTCTCCCGCGTGTATGTCCGAAATTATCCCACGGGAACCTTCTACCGGGATGAAAAGTATCCTATGTCTTAATATACTAGCTGTTGCCAGCGACTTCTCCCGCGTGTATGTTGGAAATTATCCCACGGGAACCTTCTACCGGGATGAAAAGTATCCTATGTCTTAATATACTAGCTGTTGCCAGCGGCTTCTCCCGCTTGTATGTCGGAAATTATCTCACGGGAACCTTCTACCGGGATGAAAAGTATCCTATGTCTTAATATACTAGCTGTTGCCCGCGTGTATGTCGGAAATTATCCCACGGGAACCTTCTACCGGGATGAAAAGTATCCTATGTCTTAATATACTAGCTGTTGCCAGCGGCTTCGCCCGCGTGTATGTCGGAAATTATCCCACGGGAACCTTCTACCGGGATGAAAAGTATCCTATGTCTTAATATACTAGCTGTTGCCAGCGTGTATGTCGGAAATTATCCCACGGGAACCTTCTACCGGGATGAAAAGTATCCTATGTCTTAATATACTAGCTGTTGCCAGCGGCTTCTCCCGCGTGTATGTCCGAAATTATCCCACGGGAACCTTCTACCGGGATGAAAAGTATCCTATGTCTTAATATACTAGCTTTTGCCAGCGACTTCTCCCGCGTGTATGTTGGAAATTATCCCACGGGAACCTTCTACCGGGATGAAAAGTATCCTATGTCTTAATATACTAGCTGTTGCCAGCGTGTATGTCGGAAATTATCCCACGGGAACCTTCTACCGGGATGAAAAGTATACTATGTCTTAATATACTAGCTGTTGCCAGCGGCTTCTCCCGCGTGTATGTCCGAAATTATCCCACGGGAACCTTCTACCGGGATGAAAAGTATCCTATGTCTTAATATACTAGCTGTTGCCAGCGACTTCTCCCGCGTGTATGTTGGAAATTATCCCACGGGAACCTTCTACCGGGATGAAAAGTATCCTATGTCTTAATATACTAGCTGTTGCCAGCGGCTTCTCCCGCGTGTATGTCGGAAATTATCCCACGGGAACCTTCTACCGGGATGAAAAGTATCCTATGTCTTAATATACTAGCTGTTGCCAGCATGTATGTCGGAAATTATCCCACGGGAACCTTCTACCGGGATGAAAAGTATCCTATGTCTTAATATACTAGCTGTTGCCCGCGTGTATGTCGGAAATTATCTCACGGGAACCTTCTACCGGGATGAAAAGTATCCTATGTCTTAATATACTAGCTGTTGCCAGCGTGTATGTCGGAAATTATCCCACGGGAACCTTCTACCGGGATGAAAAGTATCCTATGTCTTAATATACTAGCTGTTGCCAGCGGCTTCTCCCGCGTGTATGTCCGAAATTATCCCACGGGAACCTTCTACCGGGATGAAAAGTATCCTATGTCTTAATATACTAGCTTTTGCCAGCGACTTCTCCCGCGTGTATGTTGGAAATTATCCCACGGGAACCTTCTACCGGGATGAAAAGTATCCTATGTCTTAATATACTAGCTGTTGCCAGCGTGTATGTCGGAAATTATCCCGCGGGAACCTTCTACCGGGATGAAAAGTATCCTATGTCTTAATATACTAGCTGTTGCCCGCGTGTATGTCGGAAATTATCCCACGGGAACCTTCTACCGGGATGAAAAGTATCCTATGTCTTAATATACTAGCTGTTGCCAGCGGCTTCGCCCGCGTGTATGTCGGAAATTATCCCACGGGAACCTTCTACCGGGATGAAAAGTATCCTATGTCTTAATATACTAGCTGTTGCCAGCGTGTATGTCGGAAATTATCCCACGGGAACCTTCTACCGGGATGAAAAGTATACTATGTCTTAATATACTAGCTGTTGCCAGCGGCTTCTCCCGCGTGTATGTCCGAAATTATCCCACGGGAACCTTCTACCGGGATGAAAAGTATCCTATGTCTTAATATACTAGCTGTTGCCAGCGACTTCTCCCGCGTGTATGTTGGAAATTATCCCACGGGAACCTTCTACCGGGATGAAAAGTATCCTATGTCTTAATATACTAGCTGTTGCCAGCGGCTTCTCCCGCGTGTATGTCGGAAATTATCCCACGGGAACCTTCTACCGGGATGAAAAGTATCCTATGTCTTAATATACTAGCTGTTGCCAGCGTGTATGTCGGAAATTATCCCACGGGAACCTTCTACCGGGATGAAAAGTATCCTATGTCTTAATATACTAGCTGTTGCCCGCGTGTATGTCGGAAATTATCTCACGGGAACCTTCTACCGGGATGAAAAGTATCCTATGTCTTAATATACTAGCTGTTGCCCGCGTGTATGTCGGAAAATATCCCACGGGAACCTTCTACCGGGATGAAAAGTATCCTATGTCTTAATATACTAGCTGTTGCCAGCGTGTATGTCGGAAATTATCCCACGGGAACCTTCTACCGGGATGAAAAGTATCCTATGTCTTAATATACTAGCTGTTGCCCGCGTGTATGTCGGAAATTATCTCACGGGAACCTTCTACCGGGATGAAAAGTATCCTATGTCTTAATATACTAGCTGTTGCCCGCGTGTATGTCGGAAATTATCCCACGGGAACCTTCTACCGGGATGAAAAGTATCCTATGTCTTAATATACTAGCTGTTGCCAGCGGCTTCGCCCGCGTGTATGTCGGAAATTATCCCACGGGAACCTTCTACCGGGATGAAAAGTATCCTATGTCTTAATATACTAGCTGTTGCCAGCGTGTATGTCGGAAATTATCCCACGGGAACCTTCTACCGGGATGAAAAGTATCCTATGTCTTAATATACTAGCTGTTGCCAGCGGCTTCGCCCGCGTGTATGTCGGAAATTATCCCACGGGAACCTTCTACCGGGATGAAAAGTATCCTATGTCTTAATATACTAGCTGTTGCCCGCGTGTATGTCGGAAATTATCCCACGGGAACCTTCTACCGGGATGAAAAGTATCCTATGTCTTAATATACTAGCTGTTGCCAGCGGCTTCGCCCGCGTGTATGTCGGAAATTATCCCACGGGAACCTTCTACCGGGATGAAAAGTATCCTATGTCTTAATATACTAGCTGTTGCCAGCGTGTATGTCGGAAATTATCCCACGGGAACCTTCTACCGGGATAAAAAGTATCCTATGTCTTAATATACTAGCTGTTGCCCGCGTGTATGTCGGAAATTATCCCACGGGAACCTTCTACCGGGATGAAAAGTATCCTATGTCTTAATATACTAGCTGTTGCCAGCGGCTTCGCCCGCGTGTATGTCGGAAATTATCCCACGGGAACCTTCTACCGGGATGAAAAGTATCCTATGTCTTAATATACTAGCTGTTGCCAGCGTGTATGTCGGAAATTATCCCACGGGAACCTTCTACCGGGATGAAAAGTATCCTATGTCTTAATATACTAGCTGTTGCCAGCGGCTTCTCCCGCGTGTATGTCCGAAATTATCCCACGGGAACCTTCTACCGGGATGAAAAGTATCCTATGTCTTAATATACTAGCTGTTGCCAGCGACTTCTCCCGCGTGTATGTTGGAAATTATCCCACGGGAACCTTCTACCGGGATGAAAAGTATCCTATGTCTTAATATACTAGCTGTTGCCAGCGGCTTCTCCCGCGTGTATGTCGGAAATTATCCCACGGGAACCTTCTACCGGGATGAAAAGTATCCTATGTCTTAATATACTAGCTGTTGCCAGCGTGTATGTCGGAAATTATCGCACGGGAACCTTCTACCGGGATGAAAAGTATCCTATGTCTTAATATACTAGCTGTTGCCAGCGTGTATGTCGGAAATTATCCCACGGGAACCTTCTACCGGGATGAAAAGTATCCTATGTCTTAATATACTAGCTGTTGCCCGCGTGTATGTCGGAAATTATCCCACGGGAACCTTCTACCGGGATGAAAAGTATCCTATGTCTTAATATACTAGCTGTTGCCAGCGTGTATGTCGGAAATTATCCCACGGGAACCTTCTACCGGGATGAAAAGTATCCTATGTCTTAATATACTAGCTGTTGCCAGCGGCTTCGCCCGCGTGTATGTCGGAAATTATCCCACGGGAACCTTCTACCGGGATGAAAAGTATCCTATGTCTTAATATACTAGCTGTTGCCCGCGTGTATGTCGGAAATTATCCCACGGGAACCTTCTACCGGGATGAAAAGTATCCTATGTCTTAATATACTAGCTGTTGCCAGCGGCTTCGCCCGCGTGTATGTCGGAAATTATCCCACGGGAACCTTCTACCGGGATGAAAAGTATCCTATGTCTTAATATACTAGCTGTTGCCAGCGTGTATGTCGGAAATTATCCCACGGGAACCTTCTACCGGGATGAAAAGTATCCTATGTCTTAATATACTAGCTGTTGCCAGCGGCTTCTCCCGCGTGTATGTCCGAAATTATCCCACGGGAACCTTCTACCGGGATGAAAAGTATCCTATGTCTTAATATACTAGCTTTTGCCAGCGACTTCTCCCGCGTGTATGTTGGAAATTATCCCACGGGAACCTTCTACCGGGATGAAAAGTATCCTATGTCTTAATATACTAGCTGTTGCCAGCGTGTATGTCGGAAATTATCCCACGGGAACCTTCTACCGGGATGAAAAGTATACTATGTCTTAATATACTAGCTGTTGCCAGCGGCTTCTCCCGCGTGTATGTCCGAAATTATCCCACGGGAACCTTCTACCGGGATGAAAAGTATCCTATGTCTTAATATACTAGCTGTTGCCAGCGACTTCTCCCGCGTGTATGTTGGAAATTATCCCACGGGAACCTTCTACCGGGATGAAAAGTATCCTATGTCTTAATATACTAGCTGTTGCCAGCGGCTTCTCCCGCGTGTATGTCGGAAATTATCCCACGGGAACCTTCTACCGGGATGAAAAGTATCCTATGTCTTAATATACTAGCTGTTGCCAGCATGTATGTCGGAAATTATCCCACGGGAACCTTCTACCGGGATGAAAAGTATCCTATGTCTTAATATACTAGCTGTTGCCCGCGTGTATGTCGGAAATTATCTCACGGGAACCTTCTACCGGGATGAAAAGTATCCTATGTCTTAATATACTAGCTGTTGCCAGCGTGTATGTCGGAAATTATCCCACGGGAACCTTCTACCGGGATGAAAAGTATCCTATGTCTTAATATACTAGCTGTTGCCAGCGGCTTCTCCCGCGTGTATGTCCGAAATTATCCCACGGGAACCTTCTACCGGGATGAAAAGTATCCTATGTCTTAATATACTAGCTTTTGCCAGCGACTTCTCCCGCGTGTATGTTGGAAATTATCCCACGGGAACCTTCTACCGGGATGAAAAGTATCCTATGTCTTAATATACTAGCTGTTGCCAGCGTGTATGTCGGAAATTATCCCGCGGGAACCTTCTACCGGGATGAAAAGTATCCTATGTCTTAATATACTAGCTGTTGCCCGCGTGTATGTCGGAAATTATCCCACGGGAACCTTCTACCGGGATGAAAAGTATCCTATGTCTTAATATACTAGCTGTTGCCAGCGGCTTCGCCCGCGTGTATGTCGGAAATTATCCCACGGGAACCTTCTACCGGGATGAAAAGTATCCTATGTCTTAATATACTAGCTGTTGCCAGCGTGTATGTCGGAAATTATCCCACGGGAACCTTCTACCGGGATGAAAAGTATACTATGTCTTAATATACTAGCTGTTGCCAGCGGCTTCTCCCGCGTGTATGTCCGAAATTATCCCACGGGAACCTTCTACCGGGATGAAAAGTATCCTATGTCTTAATATACTAGCTGTTGCCAGCGACTTCTCCCGCGTGTATGTTGGAAATTATCCCACGGGAACCTTCTACCGGGATGAAAAGTATCCTATGTCTTAATATACTAGCTGTTGCCAGCGGCTTCTCCCGCGTGTATGTCGGAAATTATCCCACGGGAACCTTCTACCGGGATGAAAAGTATCCTATGTCTTAATATACTAGCTGTTGCCAGCGTGTATGTCGGAAATTATCCCACGGGAACCTTCTACCGGGATGAAAAGTATCCTATGTCTTAATATACTAGCTGTTGCCCGCGTGTATGTCGGAAATTATCTCACGGGAACCTTCTACCGGGATGAAAAGTATCCTATGTCTTAATATACTAGCTGTTGCCCGCGTGTATGTCGGAAAATATCCCACGGGAACCTTCTACCGGGATGAAAAGTATCCTATGTCTTAATATACTAGCTGTTGCCAGCGTGTATGTCGGAAATTATCCCACGGGAACCTTCTACCGGGATGAAAAGTATCCTATGTCTTAATATACTAGCTGTTGCCCGCGTGTATGTCGGAAATTATCTCACGGGAACCTTCTACCGGGATGAAAAGTATCCTATGTCTTAATATACTAGCTGTTGCCCGCGTGTATGTCGGAAATTATCCCACGGGAACCTTCTACCGGGATGAAAAGTATCCTATGTCTTAATATACTAGCTGTTGCCAGCGGCTTCGCCCGCGTGTATGTCGGAAATTATCCCACGGGAACCTTCTACCGGGATGAAAAGTATCCTATGTCTTAATATACTAGCTGTTGCCAGCGTGTATGTCGGAAATTATCCCACGGGAACCTTCTACCGGGATGAAAAGTATCCTATGTCTTAATATACTAGCTGTTGCCAGCGGCTTCGCCCGCGTGTATGTCGGAAATTATCCCACGGGAACCTTCTACCGGGATGAAAAGTATCCTATGTCTTAATATACTAGCTGTTGCCCGCGTGTATGTCGGAAATTATCCCACGGGAACCTTCTACCGGGATGAAAAGTATCCTATGTCTTAATATACTAGCTGTTGCCAGCGGCTTCGCCCGCGTGTATGTCGGAAATTATCCCACGGGAACCTTCTACCGGGATGAAAAGTATCCTATGTCTTAATATACTAGCTGTTGTTCGCGGCTATGTCGGAAATTATCCCACGGGAACCTTCTACCGGGATAAAAAGTATCCTATGTCTTAATATACTAGCTGTTGCCCGCGTGTATGTCGGAAATTATCCCACGGGAACCTTCTACCGGGATGAAAAGTATCCTATGTCTTAATATACTAGCTGTTGCCAGCGGCTTCGCCCGCGTGTATGTCGGAAATTATCCCACGGGAACCTTCTACCGGGATGAAAAGTATCCTATGTCTTAATATACTAGCTGTTGCCAGCGTGTATGTCGGAAATTATCCCACGGGAACCTTCTACCGGGATGAAAAGTATCCTATGTCTTAATATACTAGCTGTTGCCAGCGGCTTCTCCCGCGTGTATGTCCGAAATTATCCCACGGGAACCTTCTACCGGGATGAAAAGTATCCTATGTCTTAATATACTAGCTGTTGCCAGCGACTTCTCCCGCGTGTATGTTGGAAATTATCCCACGGGAACCTTCTACCGGGATGAAAAGTATCCTATGTCTTAATATACTAGCTGTTGCCAGCGGCTTCTCCCGCGTGTATGTCGGAAATTATCCCACGGGAACCTTCTACCGGGATGAAAAGTATCCTATGTCTTAATATACTAGCTGTTGCCAGCGTGTATGTCGGAAATTATCGCACGGGAACCTTCTACCGGGATGAAAAGTATCCTATGTCTTAATATACTAGCTGTTGCCAGCGTGTATGTCGGAAATTATCCCACGGGAACCTTCTACCGGGATGAAAAGTATCCTATGTCTTAATATACTAGCTGTTGCCCGCGTGTATGTCGGAAATTATCCCACGGGAACCTTCTACCGGGATGAAAAGTATCCTATGTCTTAATATACTAGCTGTTGCCAGCGGCTTCGCCCGCGTGTATGTCGGAAATTATCCCACGAGAACCTTCTACCGGGATGAAAAGTATCCTATGTCTTAATATACTAGCTGTTGCCAGCGTGTATGTCGGAAATTATCCCACGCGAACCTTCTACCGGGATGAAAAGTATACTATGTCTTAATATACTAGCTGTTGCCAGCGGCTTCTCCCGCGTGTATGTCCGAAATTATCCCACGGGAACCTTCTACCGGGATGAAAAGTATCCTATGTCTTAATATACTAGCTGTTGCCAGCGACTTCTCCCGCGTGTATGTTGGAAATTATCCCACGGGAACCTTCTACCGGGATGAAAAGTATCCTATGTCTTAATATACTAGCTGTTGCCAGCGGCTTCTCCCGCGTGTATGTCGGAAATTATCCCACGGGAACCTTCTACCGGGATGAAAAGTATCCTATGTCTTAATATACTAGCTGTTGCCAGCGTGTATGTCGGAAATTATCCCACGGGAACCTTCTACCGGGATGAAAAGTATCCTATGTCTTAATATACTAGCTGTTGCCCGCGTGTATGTCGGAAATTATCCCACGGGAACCTTCTACCGGGATGAAAAGTATCCTATGTCTTAATATACTAGCTGTTGCCAGCGGCTTCGCCCGCGTGTATGTCGGAAATTATCCCACGGGAACCTTCTACCGGGATGAAAAGTATCCTATGTCTTAATATACTAGCTGTTGCCAGCGTGTATGTCGGAAATTATCCCACGGGAACCTTCTACCGGGATGAAAAGTATACTATGTCTTAATATACTAGCTGTTGCCAGCGGCTTCTCCCGCGTGTATGTCCGAAATTATCCCACGGGAACCTTCTACCGGGATGAAAAGTATCCTATGTCTTAATATACTAGCTGTTGCCAGCGTGTATGTCGGAAATTATCCCACGGGAACCTTCTACCGGGATGAAAAGTATACTATGTCTTAATATACTAGCTGTTGCCAGCGGCTTCTCCCGCGTGTATGTCCGAAATTATCCCACGGGAACCTTCTATCGGGATGAAAAGTATCCTATGTCTTAATATACTAGCTGTTGCCAGCGACTTCTCCCGCGTGTATGTTGGAAATTATCCCACGGGAACCTTCTACCGGGATGAAAAGTATCCTATGTCTTAATATACTAGCTGTTGCCAGCGGCTTCTCCCGCGTGTATGTCGGAAATTATCCCACGGGAACCTTCTACCGGGATGAAAAGTATCCTATGTCTTAATATACTAGCTGTTGCCAGCGGCTTCGCCCGCGTGTATGTCGGAAATTATCCCACGGGAACCTTCTACCGGGATGAAAAGTATCCTATGTCTTAATATACTAGCTGTTGCCAGCGTGTATGTCGGAAATTATCCCACGGGAACCTTCTACCGGGATGAAAAGTATCCTATGTCTTAATATAGGTACTAGCTGTTGCCAGCGTGTATGTCGGAAATTATCCCACGGGAACCTTCTACCGGGATGAAAAGTATACTATGTCTTAATATACTAGCTGTTGCCAGCGGCTTCTCCCGCGTGTATGTCCGAAATTATCCCACGGGAACCTTCTACCGGGATGAAAAGTATCCTATGTCTTAATATACTAGCTGTTGCCAGCGACTTCTCCCGCGTGTATGTTGGAAATTATCCCACGGGAACCTTCTACCGGGATGAAAAGTATCCTATGTCTTAATATACTAGCTGTTGCCAGCGGCTTCTCCCGCGTGTATGTCGGAAATTATCTCACGGGAACCTTCTACCGGGATGAAAAGTATCCTATGTCTTAATATACTAGCTGTTGCCCGCGTGTATGTCGGAAATTATCCCACGGGAACCTTCTACCGGGATGAAAAGTATCCTATGTCTTAATATACTAGCTGTTGCCAGCGGCTTCGCCCGCGTGTATGTCGGAAATTATCCCACGGGAACCTTCTACCGGGATGAAAAGTATCCTATGTCTTAATATACTAGCTGTTGCCAGCGGCTTCGCCCGCGTGTATGTCGGAAATTATCCCACGGGAACCTTCTACCGGGATGAAAAGTATCCTATGTCTTAATATACTAGCTGTTGCCAGCGTGTATGTCGGAAATTATCCCACGGGAACCTTCTACCGGGATGAAAAGTATACTATGTCTTAATATACTAGCTGTTGCCAGCGGCTTCTCCCGCGTGTATGTCCGAAATTATCCCACGGGAACCTTCTACCGGGATGAAAAGTATCCTATGTCTTAATATACTAGCTGTTGCCAGCGTGTATGTCGGAAATTATCCCACGGGAACCTTCTACCGGGATGAAAAGTATACTATGTCTTAATATACTAGCTGTTGCCAGCGGCTTCTCCCGCGTGTATGTCCGAAATTATCCCACGGGAACCTTCTATCGGGATGAAAAGTATCCTATGTCTTAATATACTAGCTGTTGCCAGCGACTTCTCCCGCGTGTATGTTGGAAATTATCCCACGGGAACCTTCTACCGGGATGAAAAGTATCCTATGTCTTAATATACTAGCTGTTGCCAGCGGCTTCTCCCGCGTGTATGTCGGAAATTATCCCACGGGAACCTTCTACCGGGATGAAAAGTATCCTATGTCTTAATATACTAGCTGTTGCCAGCGGCTTCGCCCGCGTGTATGTCGGAAATTATCCCACGGGAACCTTCTACCGGGATGAAAAGTATCCTATGTCTTAATATACTAGCTGTTGCCAGCGTGTATGTCGGAAATTATCCCACGGGAACCTTCTACCGGGATGAAAAGTATCCTATGTCTTAATATAGGTACTAGCTGTTGCCAGCGTGTATGTCGGAAATTATCCCACGGGAACCTTCTACCGGGATGAAAAGTATACTATGTCTTAATATACTAGCTGTTGCCAGCGGCTTCTCCCGCGTGTATGTCCGAAATTATCCCACGGGAACCTTCTACCGGGATGAAAAGTATCCTATGTCTTAATATACTAGCTGTTGCCAGCGACTTCTCCCGCGTGTATGTTGGAAATTATCCCACGGGAACCTTCTACCGGGATGAAAAGTATCCTATGTCTTAATATACTAGCTGTTGCCAGCGGCTTCTCCCGCGTGTATGTCGGAAATTATCTCACGGGAACCTTCTACCGGGATGAAAAGTATCCTATGTCTTAATATACTAGCTGTTGCCCGCGTGTATGTCGGAAATTATCATACGGGAACCTTCTACCGGGATGAAAAGTATCCTATGTCTTAATATACTAGCTGTTGCCAGCGGCTTCGCCCGCGTGTATGTCGGAAATTATCCCACGGGAACCTTCTACCGGGATGAAAAGTATCCTATGTCTTAATATACTAGCTGTTGCCAGCGTGTATGTCGGAAATTATCCCACGGGAACCTTCTACCGGGATGAAAAGTATCCTATGTCTTAATATACTAGCTGTTGCCAGCGGCTTCTCCCGCGTGTATGTCCGAAATTATCCCACGGGAACCTTCTACCGGGATGAAAAGTATCCTATGTCTTAATATACTAGCTTTTGCCAGCGACTTCTCCCGCGTGTATGTTGGAAATTATCCCACGGGAACCTTCTACCGGGATGAAAAGTATCCTATGTCTTAATATACTAGCTGTTGCCAGCGTGTATGTCGGAAATTATCCCACGGGAACCTTCTACCGGGATGAAAAGTATACTATGTCTTAATATACTAGCTGTTGCCAGCGGCTTCTCCCGCGTGTATGTCCGAAATTATCCCACGGGAACCTTCTACCGGGATGAAAAGTATCCTATGTCTTAATATACTAGCTGTTGCCAGCGACTTCTCCCGCGTGTATGTTGGAAATTATCCCACGGGAACCTTCTACCGGGATGAAAAGTATCCTATGTCTTAATATACTAGCTGTTGCCAGCGGCTTCTCCCGCGTGTATGTCGGAAATTATCCCACGGGAACCTTCTACCGGGATGAAAAGTATCCTATGTCTTAATATACTAGCTGTTGCCAGCATGTATGTCGGAAATTATCCCACGGGAACCTTCTACCGGGATGAAAAGTATCCTATGTCTTAATATACTAGCTGTTGCCCGCGTGTATGTCGGAAATTATCTCACGGGAACCTTCTACCGGGATGAAAAGTATCCTATGTCTTAATATACTAGCTGTTGCCAGCGTGTATGTCGGAAATTATCCCACGGGAACCTTCTACCGGGATGAAAAGTATCCTATGTCTTAATATACTAGCTGTTGCCCGCGTGTATGTCGGAAATTATCCCACGGGAACCTTCTACCGGGATGAAAAGTATCCTATGTCTTAATATACTAGCTGTTGCCAGCGGCTTCGCCCGCGTGTATGTCGGAAATTATCCCACGGGAACCTTCTACCGGGATGAAAAGTATCCTATGTCTTAATATACTAGCTGTTGCCAGCGTGTATGTCGGAAATTATCCCACGGGAACCTTCTACCGGGATGAAAAGTATACTATGTCTTAATATACTAGCTGTTGCCAGCGGCTTCTCCCGCGTGTATGTCCGAAATTATCCCACGGGAACCTTCTACCGGGATGAAAAGTATCCTATGTCTTAATATACTAGCTGTTGCCAGCGACTTCTCCCGCGTGTATGTTGGAAATTATCCCACGGGAACCTTCTACCGGGATGAAAAGTATCCTATGTCTTAATATACTAGCTGTTGCCAGCGGCTTCTCCCGCGTGTATGTCGGAAATTATCCCACGGGAACCTTCTACCGGGATGAAAAGTATCCTATGTCTTAATATACTAGCTGTTGCCAGCGTGTATGTCGGAAATTATCCCACGGGAACCTTCTACCGGGATGAAAAGTATCCTATGTCTTAATATACTAGCTGATGCCCGCGTGTATGTCGGAAATTATCCCACGGGAACCTTCTACCGGGATGAAAAGTATCCTATGTCTTAATATACTAGCTGTTGCCAGCGTGTATGTCGGAAATTATCCCACGGGAACCTTCTACCGGGATGAAAAGTATCCTATGTCTTAATATACTAGCTGTTGCCAGCGGCTTCTCCCGCGTGTATGTCCGAAATTATCCCACGGGAACCTTCTACCGGGATGAAAAGTATCCTATGTCTTAATATACTAGCTGTTGCCAGCGACTTCTCCCGCGTGTATGTTGGAAATTATCCCACGGGAACCTTCTACCGGGATGAAAAGTATCCTATGTCTTAATATACTAGCTGTTGCCAGCGGCTTCTCCCGCGTGTATGTCGGAAATTATCCCACGGGAACCTTCTACCGGGATGAAAAGTATCCTATGTCTTAATATACTAGCTGTTGCCAGCGTGTATGTCGGAAATTATCGCACGGGAACCTTCTACCGGGATGAAAAGTATCCTATGTCTTAATATACTAGCTGTTGCCAGCGTGTATGTCGGAAATTATCCCACGGGAACCTTCTACCGGGATGAAAAGTATCCTATGTCTTAATATACTAGCTGTTGCCAGCGGCTTCTCCCGCGTGTATGTCGGAAATTATCCCACGGGAACCTTCTACCGGGATGAAAAGTATCCTATGTCTTAATATACTAGCTGTTGCCAGCGGCTTCGCCCGCGTGTATGTCGGAAATTATCCCACGGGAACCTTCTACCGGGATGAAAAGTATCCTATGTCTTAATATACTAGCTGTTGCCAGCGGCTTCGCCCGCGTGTATGTCGGAAATTATCCCACGGGAACCTTCTACCGGGATGAAAAGTATCCTATGTCTTAATATACTAGCTGTTGCCAGCGTGTATGTCGGAAATTATCCCACGGGAACCTTCTACCGGGATGAAAAGTATCCTATGTCTTAATATAGGTACTAGCTGTTGCCAGCGTGTATGTCGGAAATTATCCCACGGGAACCTTCTACCGGGATGAAAAGTATACTATGTCTTAATATACTAGCTGTTGCCAGCGGCTTCTCCCGCGTGTATGTCCGAAATTATCCCACGGGAACCTTCTACCGGGATGAAAAGTATCCTATGTCTTAATATACTAGCTGTTGCCAGCGACTTCTCCCGCGTGTATGTTGGAAATTATCCCACGGGAACCTTCTACCGGGATGAAAAGTATCCTATGTCTTAATATACTAGCTGTTGCCAGCGGCTTCTCCCGCGTGTATGTCGGAAATTATCTCACGGGAACCTTCTACCGGGATGAAAAGTATCCTATGTCTTAATATACTAGCTGTTGCCCGCGTGTATGTCGGAAATTATCATACGGGAACCTTCTACCGGGATGAAAAGTATCCTATGTCTTAATATACTAGCTGTTGCCAGCGGCTTCGCCCGCGTGTATGTCGGAAATTATCCCACGGGAACCTTCTACCGGGATGAAAAGTATCCTATGTCTTAATATACTAGCTGTTGCCAGCGTGTATGTCGGAAATTATCCCACGGGAACCTTCTACCGGGATGAAAAGTATCCTATGTCTTAATATACTAGCTGTTGCCAGCGGCTTCTCCCGCGTGTATGTCCGAAATTATCCCACGGGAACCTTCTACCGGGATGAAAAGTATCCTATGTCTTAATATACTAGCTTTTGCCAGCGACTTCTCCCGCGTGTATGTTGGAAATTATCCCACGGGAACCTTCTACCGGGATGAAAAGTATCCTATGTCTTAATATACTAGCTGTTGCCAGCGTGTATGTCGGAAATTATCCCACGGGAACCTTCTACCGGGATGAAAAGTATACTATGTCTTAATATACTAGCTGTTGCCAGCGGCTTCTCCCGCGTGTATGTCCGAAATTATCCCACGGGAACCTTCTACCGGGATGAAAAGTATCCTATGTCTTAATATACTAGCTGTTGCCAGCGACTTCTCCCGCGTGTATGTTGGAAATTATCCCACGGGAACCTTCTACCGGGATGAAAAGTATCCTATGTCTTAATATACTAGCTGTTGCCAGCGGCTTCTCCCGCGTGTATGTCGGAAATTATCCCACGGGAACCTTCTACCGGGATGAAAAGTATCCTATGTCTTAATATACTAGCTGTTGCCAGCATGTATGTCGGAAATTATCCCACGGGAACCTTCTACCGGGATGAAAAGTATCCTATGTCTTAATATACTAGCTGTTGCCCGCGTGTATGTCGGAAATTATCTCACGGGAACCTTCTACCGGGATGAAAAGTATCCTATGTCTTAATATACTAGCTGTTGCCAGCGTGTATGTCGGAAATTATCCCACGGGAACCTTCTACCGGGATGAAAAGTATCCTATGTCTTAATATACTAGCTGTTGCCCGCGTGTATGTCGGAAATTATCCCACGGGAACCTTCTACCGGGATGAAAAGTATCCTATGTCTTAATATACTAGCTGTTGCCAGCGGCTTCGCCCGCGTGTATGTCGGAAATTATCCCACGGGAACCTTCTACCGGGATGAAAAGTATCCTATGTCTTAATATACTAGCTGTTGCCAGCGTGTATGTCGGAAATTATCCCACGGGAACCTTCTACCGGGATGAAAAGTATACTATGTCTTAATATACTAGCTGTTGCCAGCGGCTTCTCCCGCGTGTATGTCCGAAATTATCCCACGGGAACCTTCTACCGGGATGAAAAGTATCCTATGTCTTAATATACTAGCTGTTGCCAGCGACTTCTCCCGCGTGTATGTTGGAAATTATCCCACGGGAACCTTCTACCGGGATGAAAAGTATCCTATGTCTTAATATACTAGCTGTTGCCAGCGGCTTCTCCCGCGTGTATGTCGGAAATTATCCCACGGGAACCTTCTACCGGGATGAAAAGTATCCTATGTCTTAATATACTAGCTGTTGCCAGCGTGTATGTCGGAAATTATCCCACGGGAACCTTCTACCGGGATGAAAAGTATCCTATGTCTTAATATACTAGCTGATGCCCGCGTGTATGTCGGAAATTATCCCACGGGAACCTTCTACCGGGATGAAAAGTATCCTATGTCTTAATATACTAGCTGTTGCCAGCGTGTATGTCGGAAATTATCCCACGGGAACCTTCTACCGGGATGAAAAGTATCCTATGTCTTAATATACTAGCTGTTGCCAGCGGCTTCTCCCGCGTGTATGTCCGAAATTATCCCACGGGAACCTTCTACCGGGATGAAAAGTATCCTATGTCTTAATATACTAGCTGTTGCCAGCGACTTCTCCCGCGTGTATGTTGGAAATTATCCCACGGGAACCTTCTACCGGGATGAAAAGTATCCTATGTCTTAATATACTAGCTGTTGCCAGCGGCTTCTCCCGCGTGTATGTCGGAAATTATCCCACGGGAACCTTCTACCGGGATGAAAAGTATCCTATGTCTTAATATACTAGCTGTTGCCAGCGTGTATGTCGGAAATTATCCCACGGGAACCTTCTACCGGGATGAAAAGTATCCTATGTCTTAATATACTAGCTGTTGCCCGCGTGTATGTCGGAAATTATCCCACGGGAACCTTCTACCGGGATGAAAAGTATCCTATGTCTTAATATACTAGCTGTTGCCAGCGGCTTCGCCCGCGTGTATGTCGGAAATTATCCCACGGGAACCTTCTACCGGGATGAAAAGTATCCTATGTCTTAATATACTAGCTGTTGCCAGCGTGTATGTCGGAAATTATCCCACGGGAACCTTCTACCGGGATGAAAAGTATACTATGTCTTAATATACTAGCTGTTGCCAGCGGCTTCTCCCGCGTGTATGTCCGAAATTATCCCACGGGAACCTTCTACCGGGATGAAAAGTATCCTATGTCTTAATATACTAGCTGTTGCCAGCGACTTCTCCCGCGTGTATGTTGGAAATTATCCCACGGGAACCTTCTACCGGGATGAAAAGTATCCTATGTCTTAATATACTAGCTGTTGCCAGCGTGTATGTCGGAAATTATCCCACGGGAACCTTCTACCGGGATGAAAAGTATCCTATGTCTTAATATACTAGCTGTTGCCCGCGTGTATGTCGGAAATTATCTCACGGGAACCTTCTACCGGGATGAAAAGTATCCTATGTCTTAATATACTAGCTGTTGCCAGCGTGTATGTCGGAAATTATCCCACGGGAACCTTCTACCGGGATGAAAAGTATCCTATGTCTTAATATACTAGCTGTTGCCCGCGTGTATGTCGGAAATTATCCCACGGGAACCTTCTACCGGGATGAAAAGTATCCTATGTCTTAATATACTAGCTGTTGCCAGCGGCTTCGCCCGCGTGTATGTCGGAAATTATCCCACGGGAACCTTCTACCGGGATGAAAAGTATCCTATGTCTTAATATACTAGCTGTTGCCAGCGTGTATGTCGGAAATTATCCCACGGGAACCTTCTACCGGGATGAAAAGTATACTATGTCTTAATATACTAGCTGTTGCCAGCGGCTTCTCCCGCGTGTATGTCCGAAATTATCCCACGGGAACCTTCTACCGGGATGAAAAGTATCCTATGTCTTAATATACTAGCTGTTGCCAGCGACTTCTCCCGCGTGTATGTTGGAAATTATCCCACGGGAACCTTCTACCGGGATGAAAAGTATCCTATGTCTTAATATACTAGCTGTTGCCAGCGGCTTCTCCCGCGTGTATGTCGGAAATTATCCCACGGGAACCTTCTACCGGGATGAAAAGTATCCTATGTCTTAATATACTAGCTGTTGCCAGCGTGTATGTCGGAAATTATCCCACGGGAACCTTCTACCGGGATTAAAAGTATCCTATGTCTTAATATACTAGCTGTTGCCCGCGTGTATGTCGGAAATTATCTCACGGGAACCTTCTACCGGGATGAAAAGTATCCTATGTCTTAATATACTAGCTGTTGCCCGCGTGTATGTCGGAAATTATCCCACGGGAACCTTCTACCGGGATGAAAAGTATCCTATGTCTTAATATACTAGCTGTTGCCAGCGGCTTCGCCCGCGTGTATGTCGGAAATTATCCCACGGGAACCTTCTACCGGGATGAAAAGTATCCTATGTCTTAATATACTAGCTGTTGCCAGCGTGTATGTCGGAAATTATCCCACGGGAACCTTCTACCGGGATGAAAAGTATCCTATGTCTTAATATACTAGCTGTTGCCCGCGTGTATGTCGGAAATTATCTCACGGGAACCTTCTACCGGGATGAAAAGTATCCTATGTCTTAATATACTAGCTGTTGCCCGCGTGTATGTCGGAAATTATCCCACGGGAACCTTCTACCGGGATGAAAAGTATCCTATGTCTTAATATACTAGCTGTTGCCAGCGGCTTCGCCCGCGTGAATGTCGGAAATTATCCCACGGGAACCTTCTACCGGGATGAAAAGTATCCTATGTCTTAATATACTAGCTGTTGCCAGCGTGTATGTCGGAAATTATCCCACGGGAACCTTCTACCGGGATGAAAAGTATCCTATGTCTTAATATATTAGCTGTTGCCAGCGGCTTCGCCCGCGTGTATGTCGGAAATTATCCCACGGGAACCTTCTACCGGGATGAAAAGTATCCTATGTCTTAATATACTAGCTGTTGCCCGCGTGTATGTCGGAAATTATCCCACGGGAACCTTCTACCGGGATGAAAAGTATCCTATGTCTTAATATACTAGCTGTTGTTCGCGGCTATGTCGGAAATTATCCCACGGGAACCTTCTACCGGGATAAAAAGTATCCTATGTCTTAATATACTAGCTGTTGCCCGCGTGTATGTCGGAAATTATCCCACGGGAACCTTCTACCGGGATGAAAAGTATCCTATGTCTTAATATACTAGCTGTTGCCAGCGGCTTCGCCCGCGTGTATGTCGGAAATTATCCCACGGGAACCTTCTACCGGGATGAAAAGTATCCTATGTCTTAATATACTAGCTGTTGCCAGCGTGTATGTCGGAAATTATCCCACGGGAACCTTCTACCGGGATGAAAAGTATCCTATGTCTTAATATACTAGCTGTTGCCAGCGGCTTCTCCCGCGTGTATGTCCGAAATTATCCCACGGGAACCTTCTACCGGGATGAAAAGTATCCTATGTCTTAATATACTAGCTGTTGCCAGCGACTTCTCCCGCGTGTATGTTGGAAATTATCCCACGGGAACCTTCTACCGGGATGAAAAGTATCCTATGTCTTAATATACTAGCTGTTGCCAGCGGCTTCTCCCGCGTGTATGTCGGAAATTATCCCACGGGAACCTTCTACCGGGATGAAAAGTATCCTATGTCTTAATATACTAGCTGTTGCCAGCGTGTATGTCGGAAATTATCGCACGGGAACCTTCTACCGGGATGAAAAGTATCCTATGTCTTAATATACTAGCTGTTGCCAGCGTGTATGTCGGAAATTATCCCACGGGAACCTTCTACCGGGATGAAAAGTATCCTATGTCTTAATATACTAGCTGTTGCCCGCGTGTATGTCGGAAATTATCCCACGGGAACCTTCTACCGGGATGAAAAGTATCCTATGTCTTAATATACTAGCTGTTGCCAGCGGCTTCGCCCGCGTGTATGTCGGAAATTATCCCACGGGAACCTTCTACCGGGATGAAAAGTATCCTATGTCTTAATATACTAGCTGTTGCCAGCGTGTATGTCGGAAATTATCCCACGGGAACCTTCTACCGGGATGAAAAGTATACTATGTCTTAATATACTAGCTGTTGCCAGCGGCTTCTCCCGCGTGTATGTCCGAAATTATCCCACGGGAACCTTCTACCGGGATGAAAAGTATCCTATGTCTTAATATACTAGCTGTTGCCAGCGACTTCTCCCGCGTGTATGTTGGAAATTATCCCACGGGAACCTTCTACCGGGATGAAAAGTATCCTATGTCTTAATATACTAGCTGTTGCCAGCGGCTTCTCCCGCGTGTATGTCGGAAATTATCCCACGGGAACCTTCTACCGGGATGAAAAGTATCCTATGTCTTAATATACTAGCTGTTGCCAGCGTGTATGTCGGAAATTATCCCACGGGAACCTTCTACCGGGATGAAAAGTATCCTATGTCTTAATATACTAGCTGTTGCCCGCGTGTATGTCGGAAATTATCTCACGGGAACCTTCTACCGGGATGAAAAGTATCCTATGTCTTAATATACTAGCTGTTGCCCGCGTGTATGTCGGAAATTATCCCACGGGAACCTTCTACCGGGATGAAAAGTATCCTATGTCTTAATATACTAGCTGTTGCCAGCGGCTTCGCCCGCGTGTATGTCGGAAATTATCCCACGGGAACCTTCTACCGGGATGAAAAGCATCCTATGTCTTAATATACTAGCTGTTGCCAGCGTGTATGTCGGAAATTATCCCACGGGAACCTTCTACCGGGATGAAAAGTATCCTATGTCTTAATATACTAGCTGTTGCCCGCGTGTATGTCGGAAATTATCTCACGGGAACCTTCTACCGGGATGAAAAGTATCCTATGTCTTAATATACTAGCTGTTGCCCGCGTGTATGTCGGAAATTATCCCACGGGAACCTTCTACCGGGATGAAAAGTATCCTATGTCTTAATATACTAGCTGTTGCCAGCGGCTTCGCCCGCGTGTATGTCGGAAATTATCCCACGGGAACCTTCTACCGGGATGAAAAGTATCCTATGTCTTAATATACTAGCTGTTGCCAGCGTGTATGTCGGAAATTATCCCACGGGAACCTTCTACCGGGATGAAAAGTATCCTATGTCTTAATATACTAGCTGTTGCCAGCGGCTTCGCCCGCGTGTATGTCGGAAATTATCCCACGGGAACCTTCTACCGGGATGAAAAGTATCCTATGTCTTAATATACTAGCTGTTGCCAGCGGCTTCGCCCGCGTGTATGTCGGAAATTATCCCACGGGAACCTTCTACCGGGATGAAAAGTATCCTATGTCTTAATATACTAGCTGTTGTTCGCGGCTATGTCGGAAATTATCCCACGGGAACCTTCTACCGGGATAAAAAGTATCCTATGTCTTAATATACTAGCTGTTGCCCGCGTGTATGTCGGAAATTATCCCACGGGAACCTTCTACCGGGATGAAAAGTATCCTATGTCTTAATATACTAGCTGTTGCCAGCGGCTTCGCCCGCGTGTATGTCGGAAATTATCCCACGGGAACCTTCTACCGGGATGAAAAGTATCCTATGTCTTAATATAGTAGCTGTTGCCAGCGTGTATGTCGGAAATTATCCCACGGGAACCTTCTACCGGGATGAAAAGTATCCTATGTCTTAATATACTAGCTGTTGCCAGCGGCTTCTCCCGCGTGTATGTCCGAAATTATCCCACGGGAACCTTCTACCGGGATGAAAAGTATCCTATGTCTTAATATACTAGCTGTTGCCAGCGACTTCTCCCGCGTGTATGTTGGAAATTATCCCACGGGAACCTTCTACCGGGATGAAAAGTATCCTATGTCTTAATATACTAGCTGTTGCCAGCGGCTTCTCCCGCGTGTATGTCGGAAATTATCCCACGGGAACCTTCTACCGGGATGAAAAGTATCCTATGTCTTAATATACTAGCTGTTGCCAGCGTGTATGTCGGAAATTATCGCACGGGAACCTTCTACCGGGATGAAAAGTATCCTATGTCTTAATATACTAGCTGTTGCCAGCGTGTATGTCGGAAATTATCCCACGGGAACCTTCTACCGGGATGAAAAGTATCCTATGTCTTAATATACTAGCTGTTGCCCGCGTGTATGTCGGAAATTATCCCACGGGAACCTTCTACCGGGATGAAAAGTATCCTATGTCTTAATATACTAGCTGTTGCCAGCGGCTTCGCCCGCGTGTATGTCGGAAATTATCCCACGGGAACCTTCTACCGGGATGAAAAGTATCCTATGTCTTAATATACTAGCTGTTGCCAGCGTGTATGTCGGAAATTATCCCACGGGAACCTTCTACCGGGATGAAAAGTATACTATGTCTTAATATACTAGCTGTTGCCAGCGGCTTCTCCCGCGTGTATGTCCGAAATTATCCCACGGGAACCTTCTACCGGGATGAAAAGTATCCTATGTCTTAATATACTAGCTGTTGCCAGCGACTTCTCCCGCGTGTATGTTGGAAATTATCCCACGGGAACCTTCTACCGGGATGAAAAGTATCCTATGTCTTAATATACTAGCTGTTGCCAGCGGCTTCTCCCGCGTGTATGTCGGAAATTATCCCACGGGAACCTTCTACCGGGATGAAAAGTATCCTATGTCTTAATATACTAGCTGTTGCCAGCGTGTATGTCGGAAATTATCCCACGGGAACCTTCTACCGGGATGAAAAGTATCCTATGTCTTAATATACTAGCTGTTGCCCGCGTGTATGTCGGAAATTATCCCACGGGAACCTTCTACCGGGATGAAAAGTATCCTATGTCTTAATATACTAGCTGTTGCCAGCGGCTTCGCCCGCGTGTATGTCGGAAATTATCCCACGGGAACCTTCTACCGGGATGAAAAGTATCCTATGTCTTAATATACTAGCTGTTGCCAGCGTGTATGTCGGAAATTATCCCACGGGAACCTTCTACCGGGATGAAAAGTATACTATGTCTTAATATACTAGCTGTTGCCAGCGGCTTCTCCCGCGTGTATGTCCGAAATTATCCCACGGGAACCTTCTATCGGGATGAAAAGTATCCTATGTCTTAATATACTAGCTGTTGCCAGCGGCTTCTCCCGCGTGTATGTCCGAAATTATCCCACGGGAACCTTCTACCGGGATGAAAAGTATCCTATGTCTTAATATACTAGCTGTTGCCAGCGACTTCTCCCGCGTGTATGTTGGAAATTATCCCACGGGAACCTTCTACCGGGATGAAAAGTATCCTATGTCTTAATATACTAGCTGTTGCCAGCGGCTTCTCCCGCGTGTATGTCGGAAATTATCCCACGGGAACCTTCCACCGGGATGAAAAGTATCCTATGTCTTAATATACTAGCTGTTGCCAGCGTGTATGTCGGAAATTATCGCACGGGAACCTTCTACCGGGATGAAAAGTATCCTATGTCTTAATATACTAGCTGTTGCCAGCGTGTATGTCGGAAATTATCCCACGGGAACCTTCTACCGGGATGAAAAGTATCCTATGTCTTAATATACTAGCTGTTGCCCGCGTGTATGTCGGAAATTATCCCACGGGAACCTTCTACCGGGATGAAAAGTATCCTATGTCTTAATATACTAGCTGTTGCCAGCGGCTTCGCCCGCGTGTATGTCGGAAATTATCCCACGGGAACCTTCTACCGGGATGAAAAGTATCCTATGTCTTAATATACTAGCTGTTGCCAGCGTGTATGTCGGAAATTATCCCACGGGAACCTTCTACCGGGATGAAAAGTATACTATGTCTTAATATACTAGCTGTTGCCAGCGGCTTCTCCCGCGTGTATGTCCGAAATTATCCCACGGGAACCTTCTACCGGGATGAAAAGTATCCTATGTCTTAATATACTAGCTGTTGCCAGCGACTTCTCCCGCGTGTATGTTGGAAATTATCCCACGGGAACCTTCTACCGGGATGAAAAGTATCCTATGTCTTAATATACTAGCTGTTGCCAGCGGCTTCTCCCGCGTGTATGTCGGAAATTATCCCACGGGAACCTTCTACCGGGATGAAAAGTATCCTATGTCTTAATATACTAGCTGTTGCCAGCGTGTATGTCGGAAATTATCCCACGGGAACCTTCTACCGGGATGAAAAGTATCCTATGTCTTAATATACTAGCTGTTGCCCGCGTGTATGTCGGAAATTATCCCACGGGAACCTTCTACCGGGATGAAAAGTATCCTATGTCTTAATATACTAGCTGTTGCCAGCGGCTTCGCCCGCGTGTATGTCGGAAATTATCCCACGGGAACCTTCTACCGGGATGAAAAGTATCCTATGTCTTAATATACTAGCTGTTGCCAGCGTGTATGTCGGAAATTATCCCACGGGAACCTTCTACCGGGATGAAAAGTATACTATGTCTTAATATACTAGCTGTTGCCAGCGGCTTCTCCCGCGTGTATGTCCGAAATTATCCCACGGGAACCTTCTATCGGGATGAAAAGTATCCTATGTCTTAATATACTAGCTGTTGCCAGCGACTTCTCCCGCGTGTATGTTGGAAATTATCCCACGGGAACCTTCTACCGGGATGAAAAGTATCCTATGTCTTAATATACTAGCTGTTGCCAGCGGCTTCTCCCGCGTGTATGTCGGAAATTATCCCACGGGAACCTTCTACCGGGATGAAAAGTATCCTATGTCTTAATATACTAGCTGTTGCCAGCGTGTATGTCGGAAATTATCCCACGGGAACCTTCTACCGGGATGAAAAGTATCCTATGTCTTAATATACTAGCTGTTGCCCGCGTGTATGTCGGAAATTATCTCACGGGAACCTTCTACCGGGATGAAAAGTATCCTATGTCTTAATATACTAGCTGTTGCCCGCGTGTATGTCGGAAATTATCCCACGGGAACCTTCTACCGGGATGAAAAGTATCCTATGTCTTAATATACTAGCTGTTGCCCGCGTGTATGTCGGAAATTATCTCACGGGAACCTTCTACCGGGATGAAAAGTATCCTATGTCTTAATATACTAGCTGTTGCCAGCGTGTATGTCGGAAATTATCCCACGGGAACCTTCTACCGGGATGAAAAGTATCCTATGTCTTAATATACTAGCTGTTGCCCGCGTGTATGTCGGAAATTATCTCACGGGAACCTTCTACCGGGATGAAAAGTATCCTATGTCTTAATATACTAGCTGTTGCCAGCGTGTATGTCGGAAATTATCCCACGGGAACCTTCTACCGGGATGAAAAGTATCCTATGTCTTAATATACTAGCTGTTGCCCGCGTGTATGTCGGAAATTATCTCACGGGAACCTTCTACCGGGATGAAAAGTATCCTATGTCTTAATATACTAGCTGTTGCCCGCGTGTATGTCGGAAATTATCCCACGGGAACCTTCTACCGGGATGAAAAGTATCCTATGTCTTAATATACTAGCTGTTGCCAGCGGCTTCGCCCGCGTGTATGTCGGAAATTATCCCACGGGAACCTTCTACCGGGATGAAAAGTATCCTATGTCTTAATATACTAGCTGTTGCCAGCGTGTATGTCGGAAATTATCCCACGGGAACCTTCTACCGGGATGAAAAGTATACTATGTCTTAATATACTAGCTGTTGCCAGCGGCTTCTCCCGCGTGTATGTCCGAAATTATCCCACGGGAACCTTCTACCGGGATGAAAAGTATCCTATGTCTTAATATACTAGCTGTTGCCAGCGACTTCTCCCGCGTGTATGTTGGAAATTATCCCACGGGAACCTTCTACCGGGATGAAAAGTATCCTATGTCTTAATATACTAGCTGTTGCCAGCGGCTTCTCCCGCGTGTATGTCGGAAATTATCTCACGGGAACCTTCTACCGGGATGAAAAGTATCCTATGTCTTAATATACTAGCTGTTGCCCGCGTGTATGTCGGAAATTATCCCACGGGAACCTTCTACCGGGATGAAAAGTATCCTATGTCTTAATATACTAGCTGTTGCCAGCGGCTTCGCCCGCGTGTATGTCGGAAATTATCCCACGGGAACCTTCTACCGGGATGAAAAGTATCCTATGTCTTAATATACTAGCTGTTGCCAGCGTGTATGTCGGAAATTATCCCACGGGAACCTTCTACCGGGATGAAAAGTATCCTATGTCTTAATATACTAGCTGTTGCCAGCGGCTTCTCCCGCGTGTATGTCCGAAATTATCCCACGGGAACCTTCTACCGGGATGAAAAGTATCCTATGTCTTAATATACTAGCTTTTGCCAGCGACTTCTCCCGCGTGTATGTTGGAAATTATCCCACGGGAACCTTCTACCGGGATGAAAAGTATCCTATGTCTTAATATACTAGCTGTTGCCAGCGTGTATGTCGGAAATTATCCCACGGGAACCTTCTACCGGGATGAAAAGTATACTATGTCTTAATATACTAGCTGTTGCCAGCGGCTTCTCCCGCGTGTATGTCCGAAATTATCCCACGGGAACCTTCTACCGGGATGAAAAGTATCCTATGTCTTAATATACTAGCTGTTGCCAGCGACTTCTCCCGCGTGTATGTTGGAAATTATCCCACGGGAACCTTCTACCGGGATGAAAAGTATCCTATGTCTTAATATACTAGCTGTTGCCAGCGGCTTCTCCCGCGTGTATGTCGGAAATTATCCCACGGGAACCTTCTACCGGGATGAAAAGTATCCTATGTCTTAATATACTAGCTGTTGCCAGCATGTATGTCGGAAATTATCCCACGGGAACCTTCTACCGGGATGAAAAGTATCCTATGTCTTAATATACTAGCTGTTGCCCGCGTGTATGTCGGAAATTATCTCACGGGAACCTTCTACCGGGATGAAAAGTATCCTATGTCTTAATATACTAGCTGTTGCCAGCGTGTATGTCGGAAATTATCCCACGGGAACCTTCTACCGGGATGAAAAGTATCCTATGTCTTAATATACTAGCTGTTGCCCGCGTGTATGTCGGAAATTATCCCACGGGAACCTTCTACCGGGATGAAAAGTATCCTATGTCTTAATATACTAGCTGTTGCCAGCGGCTTCGCCCGCGTGTATGTCGGAAATTATCCCACGGGAACCTTCTACCGGGATGAAAAGTATCCTATGTCTTAATATACTAGCTGTTGCCAGCGTGTATGTCGAAAATTATCCCACGGGAACCTTCTACCGGGATGAAAAGTATACTATGTCTTAATATACTAGCTGTTGCCAGCGGCTTCTCCCGCGTGTATGTCCGAAATTATCCCACGGGAACCTTCTACCGGGATGAAAAGTATCCTATGTCTTAATATACTAGCTGTTGCCAGCGACTTCTCCCGCGTGTATGTTGGAAATTATCCCACGGGAACCTTCTACCGGGATGAAAAGTATCCTATGTCTTAATATACTAGCTGTTGCCAGCGGCTTCTCCCGCGTGTATGTCGGAAATTATCCCACGGGAACCTTCTACCGGGATGAAAAGTATCCTATGTCTTAATATACTAGCTGTTGCCAGCGTGTATGTCGGAAATTATCCCACGGGAACCTTCTACCGGGATGAAAAGTATCCTATGTCTTAATATACTAGCTGTTGCCCGCGTGTATGTCGGAAATTATCTCACGGGAACCTTCTACCGGGATGAAAAGTATCCTATGTCTTAATATACTAGCTGTTGCCCGCGTGTATGTCGGAAATTATCCCACGGGAACCTTCTACCGGGATGAAAAGTATCCTATGTCTTAATATACTAGCTGTTGCCAGCGGCTTCGCCCGCGTGTATGTCGGAAATTATCCCACGGGAACCTTCTACCGGGATGAAAAGTATCCTATGTCTTAATATACTAGCTGTTGCCAGCGTGTATGTCGGAAATTATCCCACGGGAACCTTCTACCGGGATGAAAAGTATCCTATGTCTTAATATAGGTACTAGCTGTTGCCAGCGTGTATGTCGGAAATTATCCCACGGGAACCTTCTACCGGGATGAAAAGTATACTATGTCTTAATATACTAGCTGTTGCCAGCGGCTTCTCCCGCGTGTATGTCCGAAATTATCCCACGGGAACCTTCTACCGGGATGAAAAGTATCCTATGTCTTAATATACTAGCTGTTGCCAGCGACTTCTCCCGCGTGTATGTTGGAAATTATCCCACGGGAACCTTCTACCGGGATGAAAAGTATCCTATGTCTTAATATACTAGCTGTTGCCAGCGGCTTCTCCCGCTTGTATGTCGGAAATTATCCCACGGGAACCTTCTACCGGGATGAAAAGTATCCTATGTCTTAATATACTAGCTGTTGCCAGCGTGTATGTCGGAAATTATCCCACGGGAACCTTCTACCGGGATGAAAAGTATCCTATGTCTTAATATACTAGCTGTTGCCCGCGTGTATGTCGGAAATTATCTCACGGGAACCTTCTACCGGGATGAAAAGTATCCTATGTCTTAATATACTAGCTGTTGCCCGCGTGTATGTCGGAAATTATCCCACGGGAACCTTCTACCGGGATGAAAAGTATCCTATGTCTTAATATACTAGCTGTTGCCAGCGGCTTCGCCCGCGTGTATGTCGGAAATTATCCCACGGGAACCTTCTACCGGGATGAAAAGTATCCTATGTCTTAATATACTAGCTGTTGCCAGCGTGTATGTCGGAAATTATCCCACGGGAACCTTCTACCGGGATGAAAAGTATCCTATGTCTTAATATACTAGCTGTTGCCAGCGGCTTCTCCCGCGTGTATGTCCGAAATTATCCCACGGGAACCTTCTACCGGGATGAAAAGTATCCTATGTCTTAATATACTAGCTTTTGCCAGCGACTTTTCCCGCGTGTATGTTGGAAATTATCCCACGGGAACCTTCTACCGGGATGAAAAGTATCCTATGTCTTAATATACTAGCTGTTGCCAGCGGCTTCTCCCGCGTGTATGTCGGAAATTATCCCACGGGAACCTTCTACCGGGATGAAAAGTATCCTATGTCTTAATATACTAGCTGAAACACTAATTGATGTTGTGTGCACTGACGCCCGTGTGTGTGGGGTCTCTGTATCACACATACCAGAGCTTGGCCAACATGCAGTTATATCTGTTGAACTAAATTTTAAATTGGAGAAACCTTCCCCACACTGGATCACCTACAGGCCACTTAAAGATATATTGCTTGACAATTTTAATGATGACTTGAATAAGATGGACTGGGAATATATTGAAAGTTTGGAGGATGTGAACTCTATGGTAACAACATTTAATGAATATATGTTGAATCTCTTCGACCTACATGCACCTCTTAAAAAAGTTTTAATTAAAGAAAAGTCTCACCCATGGATAACATATACTGTCAAGGAAATGATGAAGTTGCGTGACAAGTACCATGTTAAATCTAAAGCAACTAAATCTGTACATCACATAAACTCTTATAAAGAGCTCAAATATCTAGTCAGGGTCACTTTTGATAGTGAAAAGTGTGCATATTTTAAAACATATATTAATAAAAATATCAAACAACCAAAAACATTATGGAACCATATTAAGTCTTCAATAGCCATTTCTAAAAGACCAGAGCACAGTTTGCCGCATTTTTGCAACAACCCTGACAAAATAAATGACCATTTTTTGGATGTGCCTGGCAGTGGTAGGGTCAGTTCCGCCGACTTAACTTACTTTGAGCACCACAGATTCAGTAGTGGTCATTTTCAGCTTGAACCAGTCCACGAGGACATGGTGCTGAGGCTTTTACGTGGTCTTAAGTCCAATGCTCAGGGATCTGACTGTATCTCCTTGGAGATGCTGTTGATGACTCTTCCTCGTACACTTGCAGCTATTACGGCCATCATCAACAGATCCATAGCCTCCTCCTCTTTTCCGGATCTGTGGAAACTGGCTATAGTGAGGCCTATACCCAAGGTATCTAATCCCACTAGCGTGAAAGATCTTCGGCCAATTAGCCTTTTACCATGTCTCTCCAAGATTCTAGAGAAAGTTGTCTCTAACCAGCTTCGGGCATATCTTGAACAGCACGGTATTTTGCCACTGTTTCAATCAGGATTTCGAAAGGGGCACAGCACAGCCACAGCTCTTCTTGACGTGGTTGGAAATATCTTTGAAGCCCAAGACCAGGGCATGGGTACCATGCTTGTACTGCTGGATTTTTCACGTGCCTTTGACTCAATCAACACCTCCCTTCTCCTCTCTAAGCTTTCTTTCTACGGATGTCAGCCGGAAACAGTCCAATGGTTTCAGAGTTATCTAAGTAACCGTTCTCAGTTCGTCCAAGTTATAAGTGACAGTGATGGAGATGTTATGTCCTCTAGTCCCAGGCCAGTGCTCCGGGGCGTACCACAGGGATCGATCTTGGGCCCTCTTCTTTTCATTCTGTACAGTGCCGACATCACCAATTGTCTGGTCAACACCAAGTTCCACCTATATGCTGATGATCTTCAGATGTATCTCTCATTCCGCCCTCAGCATTCTGCTGAAGCTGTAAAAAGAATGAATGAGGATTTAGATAGGATTTCAGCATGGTCTGAAAAAAACTCTCTGGTTTTGAACCCAGTTAAGTCCAAGTACATTCTGTTGGGATCAAGAGGCTTTCTCAACAAAATATTAGGGTGCAATCTGGACTTGAAGATTGATGGGTGTTCTATTGATAGGGTGCAAGAAGCCCGTAATCTTGGTGTGGTGTTTGATGAGCATCTGCATTTTGAGACACACATCATGGAGGCTGTGCGCAACTGCTTTTACCGTCTTAAGCTTTTGTACCGTGTACGGCCCTACATAAGTGTGGATATGCGTGTCATGCTATGTGAGTCACTTGTTTTATCCAAGCTGAACTACGCTGACACTGTGTATGGTGCATGCATTCTAGGTAGAAGCGGAAAGTTAATCCAGCGAGTGCAGAATGCTTGTGCAAGATTCTGTTTCAACGTCCCACCCCGATCTCATATAACTCCATTTTTAAATAAGGGTAATTTGATGAGAATGACAGATCGCAGAAAGCTTCATCTGGCTACCCTACTCTTTGGCACTATTCTCACAAAAAAACCAGAATATCTGTATCAAAAATTGACTTGGTCACGAGATATCAATAAAATTAAAACAAGAGCATCATCTTACCTCATGTTGGCCACAACGCACAAAACAGCTTGTTTTCGTGGAAGCTTTAAATTCGCTGCCTCTCGCTGTTGGAACGATTTGCCACCACCGTTTCGCACTATAAAAACAGTTGGTACTTTTAGTATTAAATATAAACAGCACTTATTACGAGTACAAAAGGAAACCAGTCTCTGATAACTGATACTCACCCTGGGACTGCACGTAGTTAGTACTGGTGACATCAGTGGAGTCTTGTGTTCCTAGCAGCATGTTTAGCTTTGAACTTGACTGTTGGTTTTGCTCGGTGATTGAATTTTTGTTTATTTTTTTTTTATTTCTTCCGACTTACACAACACAACACAGTTCTTACAACAAACAATACTTTATATAATTTATCTGCACCACTATATTGCCGTATCTATTATTCACTCTTTGTTTTAGTTTTATCAACAGTTAATTTCTTAAACATTAGGTATATCAGCTGTCAGCCACAGAGCATGTATACTGTCAGCCGAGCCGATACCTGCGCCCGCGTCTCATCGCTTGTCATGGACTATAGACAATATTCTATAGCATAGACAAGCGAGGTTGAAGCGTTTCTACCGGGATGAAAAGTATCCTATGTCTTAATATACTAGCTGTTGCCAGCGTGTATGTCGGAATTTATCCCACGGGAACCTTCTACCGGGATGAAAAGTATCCTATGTCTTAATATACTAGCTGTTGCCAGCGTGTATGTCGGAAATTATCCCACGGGAACCTTCTACCGGGATGAAAAGTATCCTATGTCTTAATATACTAGCTGTTGCCAGCGGCTTCGCCCGCGTGTATGTCGGAAATTATCCCACGGGAACCTTCTACCGGGATGAAAAGTATCCTATGTCTTAATATACTAGCTGTTGCCAGCGGCTTCGCCCGCGTGTATGTCGGAAATTATCCCACGGGAACCTTCTACCGGGATGAAAAGTATCCTATGTCTTAATATACTAGCTGTTGCCAGCGTGTATGTCGGAAATTATCCCACGGGAACCTTCTACCGGGATGAAAAGTATACTATGTCTTAATATACTAGCTGTTGCCAGCGGCTTCTCCCGCGTGTATGTCCGAAATTATCCCACGGGAACCTTCTACCGGGATGAAAAGTATCCTATGTCTTAATATACTAGCTGTTGCCAGCGACTTCTCCCGCGTGTATGTTGGAAATTATCCCACGGGAACCTTCTACCGGGATGAAAAGTATCCTATGTCTTAATATACTAGCTGTTGCCAGCGGCTTCTCCCGCGTGTATGTCGGAAATTATCCCACGGGAACCTTCTACCGGGATGAAAAGTATCCTATGTCTTAATATACTAGCTGTTGCCAGCGTGTATGTCGGAAATTATCCCACGGGAACCTTCTACCGGGATGAAAAGTATCCTATGTCTTAATATACTAGCTGTTGCCCGCGTGTATGTCGGAAATTATCTCACGGGAACCTTCTACCGGGATGAAAAGTATCCTATGTCTTAATATACTAGCTGTTGCCCGCGTGTATGTCGGAAATTATCCCACGGGAACCTTCTACCGGGATGAAAAGTATCCTATGTCTTAATATACTAGCTGTTGCCAGCGGCTTCGCCCGCGTGTATGTCGGAAATTATCCCACGGGAACCTTCTACCGGGATGAAAAGTATCCTATGTCTTAATATACTAGCTGTTGCCAGCGTGTATGTCGGAAATTATCCCACGGGAACCTTCTACCGGGATGAAAAGTATCCTATGTCTTAATATACTAGCTGTTGCCCGCGTGTATGTCGGAAATTATCTCACGGGAACCTTCTACCGGGATGAAAAGTATCCTATGTCTTAATATACTAGCTGTTGCCCGCGTGTATGTCGGAAATTATCCCACGGGAACCTTCTACCGGGATGAAAAGTATCCTATGTCTTAATATACTAGCTGTTGCCAGCGGCTTCGCCCGCGTGTATGTCGGAAATTATCCCACGGGAACCTTCTACCGGGATGAAAAGTATCCTATGTCTTAATATACTAGCTGTTGCCAGCGTGTATGTCGGAAATTATCCCACGGGAACCTTCTACCGGGATGAAAAGTATCCTATGTCTTAATATACTAGCTGTTGCCAGCGGCTTCGCCCGCGTGTATGTCGGAAATTATCCCACGGGAACCTTCTACCGGGATGAAAAGTATCCTATGTCTTAATATACTAGCTGTTGCCCGCGTGTATGTCGGAAATTATCCCACGGGAACCTTCTACCGGGATGAAAAGTATCCTATGTCTTAATATACTAGCTGTTGCCAGCGGCTTCGCCCGCGTGTATGTCGGAAATTATCCCACGGGAACCTTCTACCGGGATGAAAAGTATCCTATGTCTTAATATACTAGCTGTTGTTCGCGGCTATGTCGGAAATTATCCCACGGGAACCTTCTACCGGGATAAAAAGTATCCTATGTCTTAATATACTAGCTGTTGCCCGCGTGTATGTCGGAAATTATCCCACGGGAACCTTCTACCGGGATGAAAAGTATCCTATGTCTTAATATACTAGCTGTTGCCAGCGGCTTCGCCCGCGTGTATGTCGGAAATTATCCCACGGGAACCTTCTACCGGGATGAAAAGTATCCTATGTCTTAATATACTAGCTGTTGCCAGCGTGTATGTCGGAAATTATCCCACGGGAACCTTCTACCGGGATGAAAAGTATCCTATGTCTTAATATACTAGCTGTTGCCAGCGGCTTCTCCCGCGTGTATGTCCGAAATTATCCCACGGGAACCTTCTATCGGGATGAAAAGTATCCTATGTCTTAATATACTAGCTGTTGCCAGCGACTTCTCCCGCGTGTATGTTGGAAATTATCCCACGGGAACCTTCTACCGGGATGAAAAGTATCCTATGTCTTAATATACTAGCTGTTGCCAGCGGCTTCTCCCGCGTGTATGTCGGAAATTATCCCACGGGAACCTTCTACCGGGATGAAAAGTATCCTATGTCTTAATATACTAGCTGTTGCCAGCGTGTATGTCGGAAATTATCCCACGGGAACCTTCTACCGGGATGAAAAGTATCCTATGTCTTAATATACTAGCTGTTGCCCGCGTGTATGTCGGAAATTATCTCACGGGAACCTTCTACCGGGATGAAAAGTATCCTATGTCTTAATATACTAGCTGTTGCCCGCGTGTATGTCGGAAATTATCCCACGGGAACCTTCTACCGGGATGAAAAGTATCCTATGTCTTAATATACTAGCTGTTGCCCGCGTGTATGTCGGAAATTATCTCACGGGAACCTTCTACCGGGATGAAAAGTATCCTATGTCTTAATATACTAGCTGTTGCCAGCGTGTATGTCGGAAATTATCCCACGGGAACCTTCTACCGGGATGAAAAGTATCCTATGTCTTAATATACTAGCTGTTGCCCGCGTGTATGTCGGAAATTATCTCACGGGAACCTTCTACCGGGATGAAAAGTATCCTATGTCTTAATATACTAGCTGTTGCCAGCGTGTATGTCGGAAATTATCCCACGGGAACCTTCTACCGGGATGAAAAGTATCCTATGTCTTAATATACTAGCTGTTGCCCGCGTGTATGTCGGAAATTATCTCACGGGAACCTTCTACCGGGATGAAAAGTATCCTATGTCTTAATATACTAGCTGTTGCCCGCGTGTATGTCGGAAATTATCCCACGGGAACCTTCTACCGGGATGAAAAGTATCCTATGTCTTAATATACTAGCTGTTGCCAGCGGCTTCGCCCGCGTGTATGTCGGAAATTATCCCACGGGAACCTTCTACCGGGATGAAAAGTATCCTATGTCTTAATATACTAGCTGTTGCCAGCGTGTATGTCGGAAATTATCCCACGGGAACCTTCTACCGGGATGAAAAGTATACTATGTCTTAATATACTAGCTGTTGCCAGCGGCTTCTCCCGCGTGTATGTCCGAAATTATCCCACGGGAACCTTCTACCGGGATGAAAAGTATCCTATGTCTTAATATACTAGCTGTTGCCAGCGACTTCTCCCGCGTGTATGTTGGAAATTATCCCACGGGAACCTTCTACCGGGATGAAAAGTATCCTATGTCTTAATATACTAGCTGTTGCCAGCGGCTTCTCCCGCGTGTATGTCGGAAATTATCTCACGGGAACCTTCTACCGGGATGAAAAGTATCCTATGTCTTAATATACTAGCTGTTGCCCGCGTGTATGTCGGAAATTATCCCACGGGAACCTTCTACCGGGATGAAAAGTATCCTATGTCTTAATATACTAGCTGTTGCCAGCGGCTTCGCCCGCGTGTATGTCGGAAATTATCCCACGGGAACCTTCTACCGGGATGAAAAGTATCCTATGTCTTAATATACTAGCTGTTGCCAGCGTGTATGTCGGAAATTATCCCACGGGAACCTTCTACCGGGATGAAAAGTATCCTATGTCTTAATATACTAGCTGTTGCCAGCGGCTTCTCCCGCGTGTATGTCCGAAATTATCCCACGGGAACCTTCTACCGGGATGAAAAGTATCCTATGTCTTAATATACTAGCTTTTGCCAGCGACTTCTCCCGCGTGTATGTTGGAAATTATCCCACGGGAACCTTCTACCGGGATGAAAAGTATCCTATGTCTTAATATACTAGCTGTTGCCAGCGTGTATGTCGGAAATTATCCCACGGGAACCTTCTACCGGGATGAAAAGTATACTATGTCTTAATATACTAGCTGTTGCCAGCGGCTTCTCCCGCGTGTATGTCCGAAATTATCCCACGGGAACCTTCTACCGGGATGAAAAGTATCCTATGTCTTAATATACTAGCTGTTGCCAGCGACTTCTCCCGCGTGTATGTTGGAAATTATCCCACGGGAACCTTCTACCGGGATGAAAAGTATCCTATGTCTTAATATACTAGCTGTTGCCAGCGGCTTCTCCCGCGTGTATGTCGGAAATTATCCCACGGGAACCTTCTACCGGGATGAAAAGTATCCTATGTCTTAATATACTAGCTGTTGCCAGCATGTATGTCGGAAATTATCCCACGGGAACCTTCTACCGGGATGAAAAGTATCCTATGTCTTAATATACTAGCTGTTGCCCGCGTGTATGTCGGAAATTATCTCACGGGAACCTTCTACCGGGATGAAAAGTATCCTATGTCTTAATATACTAGCTGTTGCCAGCGTGTATGTCGGAAATTATCCCACGGGAACCTTCTACCGGGATGAAAAGTATCCTATGTCTTAATATACTAGCTGTTGCCCGCGTGTATGTCGGAAATTATCCCACGGGAACCTTCTACCGGGATGAAAAGTATCCTATGTCTTAATATACTAGCTGTTGCCAGCGGCTTCGCCCGCGTGTATGTCGGAAATTATCCCACGGGAACCTTCTACCGGGATGAAAAGTATCCTATGTCTTAATATACTAGCTGTTGCCAGCGTGTATGTCGGAAATTATCCCACGGGAACCTTCTACCGGGATGAAAAGTATACTATGTCTTAATATACTAGCTGTTGCCAGCGGCTTCTCCCGCGTGTATGTCCGAAATTATCCCACGGGAACCTTCTACCGGGATGAAAAGTATCCTATGTCTTAATATACTAGCTGTTGCCAGCGACTTCTCCCGCGTGTATGTTGGAAATTATCCCACGGGAACCTTCTACCGGGATGAAAAGTATCCTATGTCTTAATATACTAGCTGTTGCCAGCGGCTTCTCCCGCGTGTATGTCGGAAATTATCCCACGGGAACCTTCTACCGGGATGAAAAGTATCCTATGTCTTAATATACTAGCTGTTGCCAGCGTGTATGTCGGAAATTATCCCACGGGAACCTTCTACCGGGATGAAAAGTATCCTATGTCTTAATATACTAGCTGTTGCCCGCGTGTATGTCGGAAATTATCTCACGGGAACCTTCTACCGGGATGAAAAGTATCCTATGTCTTAATATACTAGCTGTTGCCCGCGTGTATGTCGGAAATTATCCCACGGGAACCTTCTACCGGGATGAAAAGTATCCTATGTCTTAATATACTAGCTGTTGCCAGCGGCTTCGCCCGCGTGTATGTCGGAAATTATCCCACGGGAACCTTCTACCGGGATGAAAAGTATCCTATGTCTTAATATACTAGCTGTTGCCAGCGTGTATGTCGGAAATTATCCCACGGGAACCTTCTACCGGGATGAAAAGTATCCTATGTCTTAATATAGGTACTAGCTGTTGCCAGCGTGTATGTCGGAAATTATCCCACGGGAACCTTCTACCGGGATGAAAAGTATACTATGTCTTAATATACTAGCTGTTGCCAGCGGCTTCTCCCGCGTGTATGTCCGAAATTATCCCACGGGAACCTTCTACCGGGATGAAAAGTATCCTATGTCTTAATATACTAGCTGTTGCCAGCGACTTCTCCCGCGTGTATGTTGGAAATTATCCCACGGGAACCTTCTACCGGGATGAAAAGTATCCTATGTCTTAATATACTAGCTGTTGCCAGCGGCTTCTCCCGCTTGTATGTCGGAAATTATCCCACGGGAACCTTCTACCGGGATGAAAAGTATCCTATGTCTTAATATACTAGCTGTTGCCAGCGTGTATGTCGGAAATTATCCCACGGGAACCTTCTACCGGGATGAAAAGTATCCTATGTCTTAATATACTAGCTGTTGCCCGCGTGTATGTCGGAAATTATCTCACGGGAACCTTCTACCGGGATGAAAAGTATCCTATGTCTTAATATACTAGCTGTTGCCCGCGTGTATGTCGGAAATTATCCCACGGGAACCTTCTACCGGGATGAAAAGTATCCTATGTCTTAATATACTAGCTGTTGCCAGCGGCTTCGCCCGCGTGTATGTCGGAAATTATCCCACGGGAACCTTCTACCGGGATGAAAAGTATCCTATGTCTTAATATACTAGCTGTTGCCAGCGTGTATGTCGGAAATTATCCCACGGGAACCTTCTACCGGGATGAAAAGTATCCTATGTCTTAATATACTAGCTGTTGCCAGCGGCTTCTCCCGCGTGTATGTCCGAAATTATCCCACGGGAACCTTCTACCGGGATGAAAAGTATCCTATGTCTTAATATACTAGCTTTTGCCAGCGACTTTTCCCGCGTGTATGTTGGAAATTATCCCACGGGAACCTTCTACCGGGATGAAAAGTATCCTATGTCTTAATATACTAGCTGTTGCCAGCGGCTTCTCCCGCGTGTATGTCGGAAATTATCCCACGGGAACCTTCTACCGGGATGAAAAGTATCCTATGTCTTAATATACTAGCTGAAACACTAATTGATGTTGTGTGCACTGACGCCCGTGTGTGTGGGGTCTCTGTATCACACATACCAGAGCTTGGCCAACATGCAGTTATATCTGTTGAACTAAATTTTAAATTGGAGAAACCTTCCCCACACTGGATCACCTACAGGCCACTTAAAGATATATTGCTTGACAATTTTAATGATGACTTGAATAAGATGGACTGGGAATATATTGAAAGTTTGGAGGATGTGAACTCTATGGTAACAACATTTAATGAATATATGTTGAATCTCTTCGACCTACATGCACCTCTTAAAAAAGTTTTAATTAAAGAAAAGTCTCACCCATGGATAACATATACTGTCAAGGAAATGATGAAGTTGCGTGACAAGTACCATGTTAAATCTAAAGCAACTAAATCTGTACATCACATAAACTCTTATAAAGAGCTCAAATATCTAGTCAGGGTCACTTTTGATAGTGAAAAGTGTGCATATTTTAAAACATATATTAATAAAAATATCAAACAACCAAAAACATTATGGAACCATATTAAGTCTTCAATAGCCATTTCTAAAAGACCAGAGCACAGTTTGCCGCATTTTTGCAACAACCCTGACAAAATAAATGACCATTTTTTGGATGTGCCTGGCAGTGGTAGGGTCAGTTCCGCCGACTTAACTTACTTTGAGCACCACAGATTCAGTAGTGGTCATTTTCAGCTTGAACCAGTCCACGAGGACATGGTGCTGAGGCTTTTACGTGGTCTTAAGTCCAATGCTCAGGGATCTGACTGTATCTCCTTGGAGATGCTGTTGATGACTCTTCCTCGTACACTTGCAGCTATTACGGCCATCATCAACAGATCCATAGCCTCCTCCTCTTTTCCGGATCTGTGGAAACTGGCTATAGTGAGGCCTATACCCAAGGTATCTAATCCCACTAGCGTGAAAGATCTTCGGCCAATTAGCCTTTTACCATGTCTCTCCAAGATTCTAGAGAAAGTTGTCTCTAACCAGCTTCGGGCATATCTTGAACAGCACGGTATTTTGCCACTGTTTCAATCAGGATTTCGAAAGGGGCACAGCACAGCCACAGCTCTTCTTGACGTGGTTGGAAATATCTTTGAAGCCCAAGACCAGGGCATGGGTACCATGCTTGTACTGCTGGATTTTTCACGTGCCTTTGACTCAATCAACACCTCCCTTCTCCTCTCTAAGCTTTCTTTCTACGGATGTCAGCCGGAAACAGTCCAATGGTTTCAGAGTTATCTAAGTAACCGTTCTCAGTTCGTCCAAGTTATAAGTGACAGTGATGGAGATGTTATGTCCTCTAGTCCCAGGCCAGTGCTCCGGGGCGTACCACAGGGATCGATCTTGGGCCCTCTTCTTTTCATTCTGTACAGTGCCGACATCACCAATTGTCTGGTCAACACCAAGTTCCACCTATATGCTGATGATCTTCAGATGTATCTCTCATTCCGCCCTCAGCATTCTGCTGAAGCTGTAAAAAGAATGAATGAGGATTTAGATAGGATTTCAGCATGGTCTGAAAAAAACTCTCTGGTTTTGAACCCAGTTAAGTCCAAGTACATTCTGTTGGGATCAAGAGGCTTTCTCAACAAAATATTAGGGTGCAATCTGGACTTGAAGATTGATGGGTGTTCTATTGATAGGGTGCAAGAAGCCCGTAATCTTGGTGTGGTGTTTGATGAGCATCTGCATTTTGAGACACACATCATGGAGGCTGTGCGCAACTGCTTTTACCGTCTTAAGCTTTTGTACCGTGTACGGCCCTACATAAGTGTGGATATGCGTGTCATGCTATGTGAGTCACTTGTTTTATCCAAGCTGAACTACGCTGACACTGTGTATGGTGCATGCATTCTAGGTAGAAGCGGAAAGTTAATCCAGCGAGTGCAGAATGCTTGTGCAAGATTCTGTTTCAACGTCCCACCCCGATCTCATATAACTCCATTTTTAAATAAGGGTAATTTGATGAGAATGACAGATCGCAGAAAGCTTCATCTGGCTACCCTACTCTTTGGCACTATTCTCACAAAAAAACCAGAATATCTGTATCAAAAATTGACTTGGTCACGAGATATCAATAAAATTAAAACAAGAGCATCATCTTACCTCATGTTGGCCACAACGCACAAAACAGCTTGTTTTCGTGGAAGCTTTAAATTCGCTGCCTCTCGCTGTTGGAACGATTTGCCACCACCGTTTCGCACTATAAAAACAGTTGGTACTTTTAGTATTAAATATAAACAGCACTTATTACGAGTACAAAAGGAAACCAGTCTCTGATAACTGATACTCACCCTGGGACTGCACGTAGTTAGTACTGGTGACATCAGTGGAGTCTTGTGTTCCTAGCAGCATGTTTAGCTTTGAACTTGACTGTTGGTTTTGCTCGGTGATTGAATTTTTGTTTATTTTTTTTTTATTTCTTCCGACTTACACAACACAACACAGTTCTTACAACAAACAATACTTTATATAATTTATCTGCACCACTATATTGCCGTATCTATTATTCACTCTTTGTTTTAGTTTTATCAACAGTTAATTTCTTAAACATTAGGTATATCAGCTGTCAGCCACAGAGCATGTATACTGTCAGCCGAGCCGATACCTGCGCCCGCGTCTCATCGCTTGTCATGGACTATAGACAATATTCTATAGCATAGACAAGCGAGGTTGAAGCGTTTCTACCGGGATGAAAAGTATCCTATGTCTTAATATACTAGCTGTTGCCAGCGTGTATGTCGGAATTTATCCCACGGGAACCTTCTACCGGGATGAAAAGTATCCTATGTCTTAATATACTAGCTGTTGCCCGCGTGTATGTCGGAAATTATCTCACGGGAACCTTCTACCGGGATGAAAAGTATCCTATGTCTTAATATACTAGCTGTTGCCAGCGTGTATGTCGGAAATTATCCCACGGGAACCTTCTACCGGGATGAAAAGTATCCTATGTCTTAATATACTAGCTGTTGCCAGCGGCTTCGCCCGCGTGTATGTCGGAAATTATCCCACGGGAACCTTCTACCGGGATGAAAAGTATCCTATGTCTTAATATACTAGCTGTTGCCAGCGGCTTCGCCCGCGTGTATGTCGGAAATTATCCCACGGGAACCTTCTACCGGGATGAAAAGTATCCTATGTCTTAATATACTAGCTGTTGCCAGCGTGTATGTCGGAAATTATCCCACGGGAACCTTCTACCGGGATGAAAAGTATACTATGTCTTAATATACTAGCTGTTGCCAGCGGCTTCTCCCGCGTGTATGTCCGAAATTATCCCACGGGAACCTTCTACCGGGATGAAAAGTATCCTATGTCTTAATATACTAGCTGTTGCCAGCGACTTCTCCCGCGTGTATGTTGGAAATTATCCCACGGGAACCTTCTACCGGGATGAAAAGTATCCTATGTCTTAATATACTAGCTGTTGCCAGCGGCTTCTCCCGCGTGTATGTCGGAAATTATCCCACGGGAACCTTCTACCGGGATGAAAAGTATCCTATGTCTTAATATACTAGCTGTTGCCAGCGTGTATGTCGGAAATTATCCCACGGGAACCTTCTACCGGGATGAAAAGTATCCTATGTCTTAATATACTAGCTGTTGCCCGCGTGTATGTCGGAAATTATCTCACGGGAACCTTCTACCGGGATGAAAAGTATCCTATGTCTTAATATACTAGCTGTTGCCCGCGTGTATGTCGGAAATTATCCCACGGGAACCTTCTACCGGGATGAAAAGTATCCTATGTCTTAATATACTAGCTGTTGCCAGCGGCTTCGCCCGCGTGTATGTCGGAAATTATCCCACGGGAACCTTCTACCGGGATGAAAAGTATCCTATGTCTTAATATACTAGCTGTTGCCAGCGTGTATGTCGGAAATTATCCCACGGGAACCTTCTACCGGGATGAAAAGTATCCTATGTCTTAATATACTAGCTGTTGCCCGCGTGTATGTCGGAAATTATCTCACGGGAACCTTCTACCGGGATGAAAAGTATCCTATGTCTTAATATACTAGCTGTTGCCCGCGTGTATGTCGGAAATTATCCCACGGGAACCTTCTACCGGGATGAAAAGTATCCTATGTCTTAATATACTAGCTGTTGCCAGCGGCTTCGCCCGCGTGTATGTCGGAAATTATCCCACGGGAACCTTCTACCGGGATGAAAAGTATCCTATGTCTTAATATACTAGCTGTTGCCAGCGTGTATGTCGGAAATTATCCCACGGGAACCTTCTACCGGGATGAAAAGTATCCTATGTCTTAATATACTAGCTGTTGCCAGCGGCTTCGCCCGCGTGTATGTCGGAAATTATCCCACGGGAACCTTCTACCGGGATGAAAAGTATCCTATGTCTTAATATACTAGCTGTTGCCCGCGTGTATGTCGGAAATTATCCCACGGGAACCTTCTACCGGGATGAAAAGTATCCTATGTCTTAATATACTAGCTGTTGCCAGCGGCTTCGCCCGCGTGTATGTCGGAAATTATCCCACGGGAACCTTCTACCGGGATGAAAAGTATCCTATGTCTTAATATACTAGCTGTTGTTCGCGGCTATGTCGGAAATTATCCCACGGGAACCTTCTACCGGGATAAAAAGTATCCTATGTCTTAATATACTAGCTGTTGCCCGCGTGTATGTCGGAAATTATCCCACGGGAACCTTCTACCGGGATGAAAAGTATCCTATGTCTTAATATACTAGCTGTTGCCAGCGGCTTCGCCCGCGTGTATGTCGGAAATTATCCCACGGGAACCTTCTACCGGGATGAAAAGTATCCTATGTCTTAATATACTAGCTGTTGCCAGCGTGTATGTCGGAAATTATCCCACGGGAACCTTCTACCGGGATGAAAAGTATCCTATGTCTTAATATACTAGCTGTTGCCAGCGGCTTCTCCCGCGTGTATGTCCGAAATTATCCCACGGGAACCTTCTACCGGGATGAAAAGTATCCTATGTCTTAATATACTAGCTGTTGCCAGCGACTTCTCCCGCGTGTATGTTGGAAATTATCCCACGGGAACCTTCTACCGGGATGAAAAGTATCCTATGTCTTAATATACTAGCTGTTGCCAGCGGCTTCTCCCGCGTGTATGTCGGAAATTATCCCACGGGAACCTTCTACCGGGATGAAAAGTATCCTATGTCTTAATATACTAGCTGTTGCCAGCGTGTATGTCGGAAATTATCGCACGGGAACCTTCTACCGGGATGAAAAGTATCTTATGTCTTAATATACTAGCTGTTGCCAACGTGTATGTCGGAAATTATCCCACGGGAACCTTCTACCGGGATGAAAAGTATCCTATGTCTTAATATACTAGCTGTTGCCCGCGTGTATGTCGGAAATTATCCCACGGGAACCTTCTACCGGGATGAAAAGTATCCTATGTCTTAATATACTAGCTGTTGCCAGCGGCTTCGCCCGCGTGTATGTCGGAAATTATCCCACGGGAACCTTCTACCGGGATGAAAAGTATCCTATGTCTTAATATACTAGCTGTTGCCAGCGTGTATGTCGGAAATTATCCCACGGGAACCTTCTACCGGGATGAAAAGTATACTATGTCTTAATATACTAGCTGTTGCCAGCGGCTTCTCCCGCGTGTATGTCCGAAATTATCCCACGGGAACCTTCTACCGGGATGAAAAGTATCCTATGTCTTAATATACTAGCTGTTGCCAGCGACTTCTCCCGCGTGTATGTTGGAAATTATCCCACGGGAACCTTCTACCGGGATGAAAAGTATCCTATGTCTTAATATACTAGCTGTTGCCAGCGGCTTCTCCCGCGTGTATGTCGGAAATTATCCCACGGGAACCTTCTACCGGGATGAAAAGTATCCTATGTCTTAATATACTAGCTGTTGCCAGCATGTATGTCGGAAATTATCCCACGGGAACCTTCTACCGGGATGAAAAGTATCCTATGTCTTAATATACTAGCTGTTGCCAGCGTGTATGTCGGAAATTATCCCACGGGAACCTTCTACCGGGATGAAAAGTATCCTATGTCTTAATATATTAGCTGTTGCCCGCGTGTATGTCGGAAATTATCCCACGGGAACCTTCTACCGGGATGAAAAGTATCCTATGTCTTAATATACTAGCTGTTGCCAGCGTGTATGTCGGAAATTATCCCACGGGAACCTTCTACCGGGATGAAAAGTATCCTATGTCTTAATATACTAGCTGTTGCCCGCGTGTATGTCGGAAATTATCCCACGGGAACCTTCTACCGGGATGAAAAGTATCCTATGTCTTAATATACTAGCTGTTGCCAGCGGCTTCGCCCGCGTGTATGTCGGAAATTATCCCACGGGAACCTTCTACCGGGATGAAAAGTATCCTATGTCTTAATATACTAGCTGTTGCCAGCGTGTATGTCGGAAATTATCCCACGGGAACCTTCTACCGGGATGAAAAGTATACTATGTCTTAATATACTAGCTGTTGCCAGCGGCTTCTCCCGCGTGTATGTCCGAAATTATCCCACGGGAACCTTCTACCGGGATGAAAAGTATCCTATGTCTTAATATACTAGCTGTTGCCAGCGACTTCTCCCGCGTGTATGTTGGAAATTATCCCACGGGAACCTTCTACCGGGATGAAAAGTATCCTATGTCTTAATATACTAGCTGTTGCCAGCGGCTTCTCCCGCGTGTATGTCGGAAATTATCCCACGGGAACCTTCTACCGGGATGAAAAGTATCCTATGTCTTAATATACTAGCTGTTGCCAGCGTGTATGTCGGAAATTATCCCACGGGAACCTTCTACCGGGATGAAAAGTATCCTATGTCTTAATATACTAGCTGTTGCCCGCGTGTATGTCGGAAATTATCTCACGGGAACCTTCTACCGGGATGAAAAGTATCCTATGTCTTAATATACTAGCTGTTGCCCGCGTGTATGTCGGAAATTATCCCACGGGAACCTTCTACCGGGATGAAAAGTATCCTATGTCTTAATATACTAGCTGTTGCCAGCGGCTTCGCCCGCGTGTATGTCGGAAATTATCCCACGGGAACCTTCTACCGGGATGAAAAGTATCCTATGTCTTAATATACTAGCTGTTGCCAGCGTGTATGTCGGAAATTATCCCACGGGAACCTTCTACCGGGATGAAAAGTATCCTATGTCTTAATATAGGTACTAGCTGTTGCCAGCGTGTATGTCGGAAATTATCCCACGGGAACCTTCTACCGGGATGAAAAGTATACTATGTCTTAATATACTAGCTGTTGCCAGCGGCTTCTCCCGCGTGTATGTCCGAAATTATCCCACGGGAACCTTCTACCGGGATGAAAAGTATCCTATGTCTTAATATACTAGCTGTTGCCAGCGACTTCTCCCGCGTGTATGTTGGAAATTATCCCACGGGAACCTTCTACCGGGATGAAAAGTATCCTATGTCTTAATATACTAGCTGTTGCCAGCGGCTTCTCCCGCGTGTATGTCGGAAATTATCCCACGGGAACCTTCTACCGGGATGAAAAGTATCCTATGTCTTAATATACTAGCTGTTGCCAGCGTGTATGTCGGAAATTATCCCACGGGAACCTTCTACCGGGATGAAAAGTATCCTATGTCTTAATATACTAGCTGTTGCCCGCGTGTATGTCGGAAATTATCCCACGGGAACCTTCTACCGGGATGAAAAGTATCCTATGTCTTAATATACTAGCTGTTGCCAGCGGCTTCGCCCGCGTGTATGTCGGAAATTATCCCACGGGAACCTTCTACCGGGATGAAAAGTATCCTATGTCTTAATATACTAGCTGTTGCCAGCGTGTATGTCGGAAATTATCCCACGGGAACCTTCTACCGGGATGAAAAGTATCCTATGTCTTAATATACTAGCTGTTGCCAGCGGCTTCTCCCGCGTGTATGTCCGAAATTATCCCACGGGAACCTTCTACCGGGATGAAAAGTATCCTATGTCTTAATATACTAGCTTTTGCCAGCGACTTCTCCCGCGTGTATGTTGGAAATTATCCCACGGAAACCTTCTACCGGGATGAAAAGTATCCTATGTCTTAATATACTAGCTGTTGCCAGCGGCTTCTCCCGCGTGTATGTCGGAAATTATCCCACGGGAACCTTCTACCGGGATGAAAAGTATCCTATGTCTTAATATACTAGCTGAAACACTAATTGATGTTGTGTGCACTGACGCCCGTGTGTGTGGGGTCTCTGTATCACACATACCAGAGCTTGGCCAACATGCAGTTATATCTGTTGAACTAAATTTTAAATTGGAGAAACCTTCCCCACACTGGATCACCTACAGGCCACTTAAAGATATATTGCTTGACAATTTTAATGATGACTTGAATAAGATGGACTGGGAATATATTGAAAGTTTGGAGGATGTGAACTCTATGGTAACAACATTTAATGAATATATGTTGAATCTCTTCGACCTACATGCACCTCTTAAAAAAGTTTTAATTAAAGAAAAGTCTCACCCATGGATAACATATACTGTCAAGGAAATGATGAAGTTGCGTGACAAGTACCATGTTAAATCTAAAGCAACTAAATCTGTACATCACATAAACTCTTATAAAGAGCTCAAATATCTAGTCAGGGTCACTTTTGATAGTGAAAAGTGTGCATATTTTAAAACATATATTAATAAAAATATCAAACAACCAAAAACATTATGGAACCATATTAAGTCTTCAATAGCCATTTCTAAAAGACCAGAGCACAGTTTGCCGCATTTTTGCAACAACCCTGACAAAATAAATGACCATTTTTTGGATGTGCCTGGCAGTGGTAGGGTCAGTTCCGCCGACTTAACTTACTTTGAGCACCACAGATTCAGTAGTGGTCATTTTCAGCTTGAACCAGTCCACGAGGACATGGTGCTGAGGCTTTTACGTGGTCTTAAGTCCAATGCTCAGGGATCTGACTGTATCTCCTTGGAGATGCTGTTGATGACTCTTCCTCGTACACTTGCAGCTATTACGGCCATCATCAACAGATCCATAGCCTCCTCCTCTTTTCCGGATCTGTGGAAACTGGCTATAGTGAGGCCTATACCCAAGGTATCTAATCCCACTAGCGTGAAAGATCTTCGGCCAATTAGCCTTTTACCATGTCTCTCCAAGATTCTAGAGAAAGTTGTCTCTAACCAGCTTCGGGCATATCTTGAACAGCACGGTATTTTGCCACTGTTTCAATCAGGATTTCGAAAGGGGCACAGCACAGCCACAGCTCTTCTTGACGTGGTTGGAAATATCTTTGAAGCCCAAGACCAGGGCATGGGTACCATGCTTGTACTGCTGGATTTTTCACGTGCCTTTGACTCAATCAACACCTCCCTTCTCCTCTCTAAGCTTTCTTTCTACGGATGTCAGCCGGAAACAGTCCAATGGTTTCAGAGTTATCTAAGTAACCGTTCTCAGTTCGTCCAAGTTATAAGTGACAGTGATGGAGATGTTATGTCCTCTAGTCCCAGGCCAGTGCTCCGGGGCGTACCACAGGGATCGATCTTGGGCCCTCTTCTTTTCATTCTGTACAGTGCCGACATCACCAATTGTCTGGTCAACACCAAGTTCCACCTATATGCTGATGATCTTCAGATGTATCTCTCATTCCGCCCTCAGCATTCTGCTGAAGCTGTAAAAAGAATGAATGAGGATTTAGATAGGATTTCAGCATGGTCTGAAAAAAACTCTCTGGTTTTGAACCCAGTTAAGTCCAAGTACATTCTGTTGGGATCAAGAGGCTTTCTCAACAAAATATTAGGGTGCAATCTGGACTTGAAGATTGATGGGTGTTCTATTGATAGGGTGCAAGAAGCCCGTAATCTTGGTGTGGTGTTTGATGAGCATCTGCATTTTGAGACACACATCATGGAGGCTGTGCGCAACTGCTTTTACCGTCTTAAGCTTTTGTACCGTGTACGGCCCTACATAAGTGTGGATATGCGTGTCATGCTATGTGAGTCACTTGTTTTATCCAAGCTGAACTACGCTGACACTGTGTATGGTGCATGCATTCTAGGTAGAAGCGGAAAGTTAATCCAGCGAGTGCAGAATGCTTGTGCAAGATTCTGTTTCAACGTCCCACCCCGATCTCATATAACTCCATTTTTAAATAAGGGTAATTTGATGAGAATGACAGATCGCAGAAAGCTTCATCTGGCTACCCTACTCTTTGGCACTATTCTCACAAAAAAACCAGAATATCTGTATCAAAAATTGACTTGGTCACGAGATATCAATAAAATTAAAACAAGAGCATCATCTTACCTCATGTTGGCCACAACGCACAAAACAGCTTGTTTTCGTGGAAGCTTTAAATTCGCTGCCTCTCGCTGTTGGAACGATTTGCCACCACCGTTTCGCACTATAAAAACAGTTGGTACTTTTAGTATTAAATATAAACAGCACTTATTACGAGTACAAAAGGAAACCAGTCTCTGATAACTGATACTCACCCTGGGACTGCACGTAGTTAGTACTGGTGACATCAGTGGAGTCTTGTGTTCCTAGCAGCATGTTTAGCTTTGAACTTGACTGTTGGTTTTGCTCGGTGATTGAATTTTTGTTTATTTTTTTTTTATTTCTTCCGACTTACACAACACAACACAGTTCTTACAACAAACAATACTTTATATAATTTATCTGCACCACTATATTGCCGTATCTATTATTCACTCTTTGTTTTAGTTTTATCAACAGTTAATTTCTTAAACATTAGGTATATCAGCTGTCAGCCACAGAGCATGTATACTGTCAGCCGAGCCGATACCTGCGCCCGCGTCTCATCGCTTGTCATGGACTATAGACAATATTCTATAGCATAGACAAGCGAGGTTGAAGCGTTTCTACCGGGATGAAAAGTATCCTATGTCTTAATATACTAGCTGTTGCCAGCGTGTATGTCGGAATTTATCCCACGGGAACCTTCTACCGGGATGAAAAGTATCCTATGTCTTAATATACTAGCTGTTGCCCGCGTGTATGTCGGAAATTATCTCACGGGAACCTTCTACCGGGATGAAAAGTATCCTATGTCTTAATATACTAGCTGTTGCCAGCGTGTATGTCGGAAATTATCCCACGGGAACCTTCTACCGGGATGAAAAGTATCCTATGTCTTAATATACTAGCTGTTGCCAGCGGCTTCGCCCGCGTGTATGTCGGAAATTATCCCACGGGAACCTTCTACCGGGATGAAAAGTATCCTATGTCTTAATATACTAGCTGTTGCCAGCGTGTATGTCGGAAATTATCCCACGGGAACCTTCTACCGGGATGAAAAGTATCCTATGTCTTAATATACTAGCTGTTGCCAGCGGCTTCGCCCGCGTGTATGTCGGAAAATATCCCACGGGAACCTTCTACCGGGATGAAAAGTATCCTATGTCTTAATATACTAGCTGTTGCCAGCGTGTATGTCGGAAATTATCCCACGGGAACCTTCTACCGGGATGAAAAGTATACTATGTCTTAATATACTAGCTGTTGCCAGCGGCTTCGCCCGCGTGTATGTCGGAAATTATCCCACGGGAACCTTCTACCGGGATGAAAAGTATCCTATGTCTTAATATAATAGCTGTTTCCCGCGGCTTCTCCCGCGTGTATGTCGGAAATTATCCCACGGGAACCTTCTACCGGGATGAAAAGTATCCTATGTCTTAATATACTAGCTGTTGCCAGCGTGTATGTCGGAAATTATCCCACGGGAACCTTCTACCGGGATGAAAAGTATCCTATGTCTTAATATACTAGCTGTTGCCAGCGGCTTCTCCCGCGTGTATGTCGAAAATTATCCCACGGGAACCTTCTACCGGGATGAAAAGTATCCTATGTCTTAATATACTAGCTGTTGCCAGCGTGTATGTCGGAAATTATCCCACGGGAACCTTCTACCGGGATTAAAAGTATCCTATGTCTTAATATACTAGCTGTTGCCCGCGTGTATGTCGGAAATTATCCCACGGGAACCTTCTACCGGGATGAAAAGTATCCTATGTCTTAATATACTAGCTGATGCCCGCGTGTATGTCGGAAATTATCCCACGGGAACCTTCTACCGGGATGAAAAGTATCCTATGTCTTAATATACTAGCTGTTGCCCGCGGCTTCGTCCGCGTGTATGTCGGAAATTATCCCGCGGGAACCTTCTACCGGGATGAAAGTATCCCGCGGGAACCTTCTACCGGGATGAAAGTATCCCGCGGGAACCTTCTACCGGGATGAAAGTATCCCGTGGGAACCTTCTACCGGGATGAAAGTATCCCGCGGGAACCTTCTACCGGGATGAAAGTATCCCGCGGGAACCTTCTACCGGGATGAAAGTATCCCGCGGGAACCTTCTACCGGGATGAAAGTATCCTATGTCTTAATATACTAGCTGTTGCCCGCGGCTTCGTCCGCGTGTATGTCGGAAAGTATCCCGTGGGAACCTTCTTCCGGGATGAAAGTATCCCGCGGGAACCTTCTACCGGGATGAAAGTATCCCGCGGGAACCTTCTTCCGGGATGAAAGTATCCCGCGGGAACCTTCTTCCGGGATGAAAGTATCCCGCGGGAACCTTCTACCGGGATGAAAGTATCCCGCGGGAACCTTCTTCCGGGATGAAATTATCCCGCGGGAACCTTCTACCGGGATGAAAGTATCCTATGTCTTAATATACTAGCTGTTGCCCGCAGCTTCGTTCGCGTGTATGTCGGAAAGTATCCCGCGGGAACATTCTTCCGGGATGAAAGTATCCCGCGGGAACCTTCTACCGGGATGAAAGTATCCCGCGGGAACCTTCTACCGGGATGAAAGTATCCCGCGGGAACCTTCTACCGGGATGAAAGTATCCTATGTCTTAATATACTAGCTGTTGCCAGCGTGTATGTCGGAAATTATCCCACGGGAACCTTCTACCGGGATGAAAAGTATCCTATGTCTTAATATACTAGCTGTTGCCCGCGTGTATGTCGGAAATTATCCCACGGGAACCTTCTACCGGGATGAAAAGTATCCTATGTCTTAATATACTAGCTGTTGCCAGGGGCTTCGCCCGCGTGTATGTCGGAAATTATCCCACGGGAACCTTCTACCGGGATGAAAAGTATCCTATGTCTTAATATACTAGCTGTTGCCCGCGTGTATGTCGGAAATTATCCCACGGGAACCTTCTACCGGGATGAAAAGAATCCTATGTCTTAATATACTAGCTGTTGCCAGCGGCTACGTCGGAAATTATCCCACGGGAACCTTCTCCCGGGATGAAAAGTATCCTATGTCTTAATATACTAGCTGTTGCCAGCGTGTATGTCGGAAATTATCCCACGGGAACCTTCTACCGGGATGAAAAGTATCCTATGTCTTAATATACTAGCTGTTGCCAGCGTGTATGTCGGAAATTATCCCACGGGAACCTTCTACCGGGATGAAAAGTATCCTATGTCTTAATATACTAGCTGTTGCCAGCGGCTTCTCCCGCGTGTATGTCGAAAATTATCCCACGGGAACCTTCTACCGGGATGAAAAGTATCCTATGTCTTAATATACTAGCTGTTGCCAGCGTGTATGTCGGAAATTATCCCACGGGAACCTTCTACCGGGATTAAAAGTATCCTATGTCTTAATATACTAGCTGTTGCCCGCGTGTATGTCGGAAATTATCCCACGGGAACCTTCTACCGGGATGAAAAGTATCCTATGTCTTAATATACTAGCTGATGCCCGCGTGTATGTCGGAAATTATCCCACGGGAACCTTCTACCGGGATGAAAAGTATCCTATGTCTTAATATACTAGCTGTTGCCCGCGGCTTCGTCCGCGTGTATGTCGGAAATTATCCCGCGGGAACCTTCTACCGGGATGAAAGTATCCCGCGGGAACCTTCTACCGGGATGAAAGTATCCCGCGGGAACCTTCTACCGGGATGAAAGTATCCCGTGGGAACCTTCTTCCGGGATGAAAGTATCCCGCGGGAACCTTCTACCGGGATGAAAGTATCCCGCGGGAACCTTCTACCGGGATGAAAGTATCCCGCGGGAACCTTCTACCGGGATGAAAGTATCCCGCGGGAACCTTCTACCGGGATGAAAGTATCCTATGTCTTAATATACTAGCTGTTGCCCGCGGCTTCAACCGCGTGTATGTCGGAAAGTATCCCGTGGGAACCTTCTTCCGGGATGAAAGTATCCCGCGGGAACCTTCTACCGGGATGAAAGTATCCCGCGGGAACCTTCTACCGGGATGAAAGTATCCCGCGGGAACCTTCTTCCGGGATGAAAGTATCCCGCGGGAACCTTCAACCGGGATGAAAGTATCCCGCGGGAACCTTCTTCCGGGATGAAAGTATCCCGCGGGAACCTTCTACCGGGATGAAAGTATCCCGCGGGAACCTTCTTCCGGGATGAAAGTATCCCGCGGGAACCTTATTCCGGGATGAAAGTATCCCGCGGGAACCTTCTTCCGGGATGAAAGTATCCCGCGGGAACCTTCTACCGGGATGAAAGTATCCCGCGGGAACCTTCTTCCGGGATGAAAGTATCCCGCGGGAACCTTCTACCGGGATGAAATTATCCCGCGGGAACCTTCTACCGGGATGAAAGTATCCTATGTCTTAATATACTAGCTGTTGCCCGCGGCTTCGTCCGCGTGTATGTCGGAAAGTATCCCGCGGGAACATTCTTCCGGGATGAAAGTATCCCGCGGGAACCTTCTACCGGGATGAAAGTATCCCGCGGGAACCTTCTACCGGGATGAAAGTATCCCGCGGGAACCTTCTACCGGGATGAAAGTATCCTATGTCTTAATATACTAGCTGTTGCCAGCGTGTATGTCGGAAATTATCCCACGGGAACCTTCTACCGGGATGAAAAGTATCCTATGTCTTAATATACTAGCTGTTGCCCGCGTGTATGTCGGAAATTATCCCACGGGAACCTTCTACCGGGATGAAAAGTATCCTATGTCTTAATATACTAGCTGTTGCCAGGGGCTTCGCCCGCGTGTATGTCGGAAATTATCCCACGGGAACCTTCTACCGGGATGAAAAGTATCCTATGTCTTAATATACTAGCTGTTGCCCGCGTGTATGTCGGAAATTATCCCACTGGAACCTTCTACCGGGATGAAAAGAATCCTATGTCTTAATATACTAGCTGTTGCCAGCGGCTACGTCGGAAATTATCCCACGGGAACCTTCTCCCGGGATGAAAAGTATCCTATGTCTTAATATACTAGCTGTTGCCCGCGTGCATGTCGGAAATTATCCCACGGGAACCTTCTACCGGGATGAAAAGTATCCTATGTCTTAATATACTAGCTGTTGCCAGCGGCTATGTCGGAAATTATCCCACGGGAACCTTCTACCGGGATGAAAAGTATTCTATGTCTTAATATACTAGCTGTTGCCCGCGTGTATGTCGGAAATTATCCCACGGGTACCTTCTACCGGGATGAAAAGTATCCTGTGTCTCAATATACTAGCTGTTGCCCGCGTGTATGTCGGAAATTATCCCACGGGAACCTTCTACCGGGATGAAAAGTATCCTATGTCTCAATATACTAGCTGTTGCCAGCGGCTATGTCGGAAATTATCCCACGGGAACCTTCTACCGGGATGAAAAGTATCCTATGTCTTAATATACTAGCTGTTGCCAGCGGCTTCTCCCGCGTGTATGTCGAAAATTATCCCACGGGAACCTTCTACCGGGATGAAAAGTATCCTATGTCTTAATATACTAGCTGTTGCCCGCGTGTATGTCGGAAATTATCCCACGGGTACCTTCTACCGGGATGAAAAGTATCCTATGTCTCAATATACTAGCTGTTGCCCGCGTGCATGTCGGAAATTATCCCACGGGAACCTTCTACCGGGATGAAAAGTATCCTATGTCTTAATATACTAGCTGTTGCCAGCGGCTATGTCGGAAATTATCCCACGGGAACCTTCTACCGGGATGAAAAGTATTCTATGTCTTAATATACTAGCTGTTGCCAGCGTGTATGTCGGAAATTATCCTACGGGAACCTTCTACCGGGATGAAAAGTATCCTATTTCTTAATATACTAGCTGTTGCCCGCGTGTATGTCGGAAATTATCCCACGGGAACCTTCTACCGGGATGAAAAGTATCCTATGTCTTAATATACTAGCTGTTGCCAGCGTGTATGTCGGAAATTATCCCACGGGAACCTTCTACCGGGATGAAAAGTATCCTATGTCTTAATATACTAGCTGTTGCCAGCGGCTTCTCCCGCGTGTATGTCGAAAATTATCCCACGGGAACCTTCTACCGGGATGAAAAGTATCCTATGTCTTAATATACTAGCTGTTGCCAGCGTGTATGTCGGAAATTATCCCACGGGAACCTTCTACCGGGATTAAAAGTATCCTATGTCTTAATATACTAGCTGTTGCCCGCGTGTATGTCGGAAATTATCCCACGGGAACCTTCTACCGGGATGAAAAGTATCCTATGTCTTAATATACTAGCTGATGCCCGCGTGTATGTCGGAAATTATCCCACGGGAACCTTCTACCGGGATGAAAAGTATCCTATGTCTTAATATACTAGCTGTTGCCCGCGGCTTCGTCCGCGTGTATGTCGGAAATTATCCCGCGGGAACCTTCTACCGGGATGAAAGTATCCCGCGGGAACCTTCTACCGGGATGAAAGTATCCCGCGGGAACCTTCTACCGGGATGAAAGTATCCCGCGTGAACCTTCTACCGGGATGAAAAGTATCCTATGTCTTAATATACTAGCTGTTGCCCGCGGCTTCGCCCGCGTGTATGTCGGAAATTATCCCACGGGAACCTTCTACCGGGATGAAAGTATCCCGCGGGAACCTTCTACCGGGATGAAAGTATCCTATGTCTTAATATACTAGCTGTTGCCCGCGGCTTCGCCCGCGTGTATGTCGGAAATTATCCCGCGGGAACCTTCTACCGGGATGAAAGTATCCCGCGGGAACCTTCTACCGGGATGAAAGTATCCCGCGGGAACCTTCTACCGGGATGAAAGTATCCCGCGGGAACCTTCTACCGGGATGAAATTATCCCGCGGGAACCTTCTACCGGGATGAAAGTATCCCGCGGGAACCTTCTTCCGGGATGAAAGTATCCCGCGGGAACCTTCTACCGGGATGAAAGTATCCTATGTCTTAATATACTAGCTGTTGCCCACGGCTTCGTCCGCGTGTATGTCGGAAAGTATCCCGTGGGAACCTTCTTCCGGGATGAAAGTATCCCGCGGGAACCTTCTACCGGGATGAAAGTATCCCGCGGGAACCTTCTACCGGGATGAAAGTATCCCGCGGGAACCTTCTACCGGGATGAAAGTATCCCGCGGGAACCTTCTTCCGGGATGAAAGTATCCCGCGGGAACCTTCTTCCGGGATGAAAGTATCCCGCGGGAACCTTCTACCTGGATGAAAGTATCCCGCGGGAACCTTCTTCCGGGATGAAAGTATCCCGCGGGAACCTTCTACCGGGATGAAATTATCCCGCGGGAACCTTCTACCGGGATGAAAGTATCCTATGTCTTAATATACTAGCTGTTGCCCGCGGCTTCGTCCGCGTGTATGTCGGAAAGTATCCCGCGGGAACCTTCTTCCGGGATGAAAGTATCCCGCGGGAACCTTCTACCGGGATGAAAGTATCCCGCGGGAACCTTCTACCGGGATGAAAGTATCCCGCGGGAACCTTCTACCGGGATGAAAGTATCCTATGTCTTAATATACTAGCTGTTGCCAGCGTGTATGTCGGAAATTATCCCACGGGAACCTTCTACCGGGATGAAAAGTATCCTATGTCTTAATATACTAGCTGTTGCCCGCGTGTATGTCGGAAATTATCCCACGGGAACCTTCTACCGGGATGAAAAGTATCCTATGTCTTAATATACTAGCTGTTGCCAGCGGCTTCGCCCGCGTGTATGTCGGAAATTATCCCACGGGAACCTTCTACCGGGATGAAAAGTATCCTATGTCTTAATATACTAGCTGTTGCCCGCGTGTATGTCGGAAATTATCCCACGGGAACCTTCTACCGGGATGAAAAGAATCCTATGTCTTAATATACTAGCTGTTGCCAGCGGCTACGTCGGAAATTATCCCACGGGAACCTTCTCCCGGGATGAAAAGTATCCTATGTCTTAATATACTAGCTGTTGCCCGCGTGCATGTCGGAAATTATCCCACGGGAACCTTCTACCGGGATGAAAAGTATCCTATGTCTTAATATACTAGCTGTTGCCAGCGGCTATGTCGGAAATTATCCCACGGGAACCTTCTACCGGGATGAAAAGTATCCTATGTCTTAATATACTAGCTGTTGCCCGCGTGTATGTCGGAAATTATCCCACGGGAACCTTCTACCGGGATGAAAAGTATCCTATGTCTCAATATACTAGCTGTTGCCCGCGTGTATGTCGGAAATTATCCCACGGGAACCTTCTACCGGGATGAAAAGTATCCTATGTCTCAATATACTAGCTGTTGCCAGCGGCTATGTCGGAAATTATCCCACGGGAACCTTCTACCGGGATGAAAAGTATCCTATGTCTTAATATACTAGCTGTTGCCAGCGTGTATGTCGGAAATTATCCTACGGGAACCTTCTACCGGGATTAAAAGTATCCTATGTCTTAATATACTAGCTGTTGCCCGCGTGTATGTCGGAAATTATCCCACGGGAACCTTCTACCGGGATGAAAAGTATCCTATGTCTTAATATACTAGCTGTTGCCAGCGTGTATGTCGGAAATTATCCCACGGGAACCTTCTACCGGGATGAAAAGTATCCTATGTCTTAATATACTAGCTGTTGCCAGCGGCTTCTCCCGCGTGTATGTCCGAAATTATCCCACGGGAACCTTCTACCGGGATGAAAAGTATCCTATGTCTTAATATACTAGCTGTTGCCAGCGACTTCTCCCGCGTGTATGTTGGAAATTATCCAACGGGAACCTTCTACCGGGATGAAAAGTATCCTATGTCTTAATATACTAGCTGTTGCCAGCGACTTCTCCCGCGTGTATGTTGGAAATTATCCAACGGGAACCTTCTACCGGGATGAAAAGTATCCTATGTCTTAATATACTAGCTGTTGCCAGCGGCTTCTCCCGCGTGTATGTCGGAAAATATCCCACGGGAACCTTCTACCGGGATGAAAAGTATCCTATGTCTTAATATACTAGCTGTTGCCAGCGTGTATGTCGGAAATTATCCCACGGGAACCTTCTACCGGGATGAAAAGTATCCTATGTCTCAATATACTAGCTGTTGCCAGCGGCTATGTCGGAAATTATCCCACGGGAACCTTCTACCGGGATGAAAAGTATCCTATGTCTTAATATACTAGCTGTTGCCCGCGTGTATGTCGGAAATTATCCCACGGGAACCTTCTACCGGGATGAAAAGTATCCTATGTCTTAATATACTAGCTGTTGCCAGCGGCTTCTCCCGCGTGTATGTCGGAAAATATCCCACGGGAACCTTCTACCGGGATGAAAAGTATCCTATGTCTTAATATACTAGCTGTTGCCAGCGTGTATGTCGGAAATTATCCCACGGGAACCTTCTACCGGGATGAAAAGTATCCTATGTCTTAATATACTAGCTGTTGCCCGCGTGTATGTCGGAAATTATCCCACGGGAACCTTCTACCGGGATGAAAAGTATCCTATGTCTTAATATACTAACTGTTTCCCGCGGCTTCTCCCGCGTGTATGTCGGAAATCATCCCACGGGAACCTTCTACCGGGATGAAAAGTATCCTATGTCTTAATATACTAGCTGTTGCCCGCGTGTATGTCGGAAATTATCCCACGGGAACCTTCTACCGGGATGAAAAGTATCCTATGTCTTAATACGAGTATACTAGCTGTTTCCCGCGGCTTCTCCCGCGTGTATGTCGGAAATTATCCCACGGGAACCTTCTACCGGGATGAAAAGTATCCTATGTCTTAATATACTAGCTGTTGCCCGCGTGTATGTCGGAAATTATCCCACGGGAACCTTCTACCGGGATGAAAAGTATCCTATGTCTTAATATACTAGCTGTTGCCCGCGTGTATGTCGGAAATTATCCCACGGGAACCTTCTACCGGGATGAAAAGTATCCTATGTCTTAATATACTAGCTGTTGCCAGCGGCTTCTCCCGCGTGTATGTCCGAAATTATCCCACGGGAACCTTCTACCGGGATGAAAAGTATCCTATGTCTTAATATACTAGCTGTTGCCAGCGACTTCTCCCGCGTGTATGTTGGAAATTATCCCACGGGAACCTTCTACCGGGATGAAAAGTATCCTGTCTTAATATACTAGCTGTTGCCAGCGGCTTCTCCCGCGTGTATATCGGAAATTATCCCACGGGAACCTTCTACCGGGATGAAAAGTATCCTATGTCTTAATATACTAGCTGTTGCCCGCGTGTATGTCGGAAATTTTCCCACGGGAACCTTCTACCGGGATGAAAAGTATCCTATGTCTTAATATACTAGCTGTTGCCAGCGGCTTCGCCCGCGTGTATGTCGGAAATTATCCCACGGGAACCTTCTACCGGGATGAAAAGTATCCTATGTCTTAATATACTAGCTGTTGCCCGCGTGTATGTCGGAATTTATCCCACGGGAACCTTCTACCGGGATAAAAAGTATCCTATGTCTTAATATACTAGCTGTTGCCCGCGTGTATGTCGGAAATTATCCCACGGGAACCTTCTACCGGGATGAAAATTATCCTATGTCTTAATATACTAGCTGTTGCCCGCGTGTATGTCGGAAATTATCCCACGGGAACCTTCTACCGGGATGAAAAGTATCCTATGTCTTAATATACTAGCTGTTGCCAGCGGCTTCGCCCGCGTGTATGTCGGAAATTATCCCACGGGAACCTTCTACCGGGATGAAAAGTATCCTATGTCTTAATATACTAGCTGTTGCCAGCGTGTATGTCGGAAATTATCCCACGGGAACCTTCTACCGGGATGAAAAGTATCCTATGTCTTAATATACTAGCTGTTGCCAGCGGCTTCTCCCGCGTGTATGTCCGAAATTATCCCACGGGAACCTTCTACCGGGATGAAAAGTATCCTATGTCTTAATATACTACCTGTTGCCAGCGACTTCTCCCGCGTGTATGTTGGAAATTATCCAACGGGAACCTTCTACCGGGATGAAAAGTATCCTATGTCTTAATATACTAGCTGTTGCCAGCGGCTTCTCCCGCGTGTATGTCGGAAATTATCCCACGGGAACCTTCTACCGGGATGAAAAGTATCCTATGTCTTAATATACTAGCTGTTGCCCGCGTGTATGTCGGAAATTATCCCACGGGAACCTTCTACCGGGATGAAAAGTATCCTATGTCTTAATATACTAGCTGTTGCCAGCGGCTTCTCCCGCGTGTATGTCGAAAATTATCCCACGGGAACCTTCTACCGGGATGAAAAGTATCCTATGTCTTAATATACTAGCTGTTGCCAGCGTGTATGTCGGAAATTATCCCACGGGAACCTTCTACCGGGATTAAAAGTATCCTATGTCTTAATATACTAGCTGTTGCCCGCGTGTATGTCGGAAATTATCCCACGGGAACCTTCTACCGGGATGAAAAGTATCCTATGTCTTAATATACTAGCTGATGCCCGCGTGTATGTCGGAAATTATCCCACGGGAACCTTCTACCGGGATGAAAAGTATCCTATGTCTTAATATACTAGCTGTTGCCCGCGGCTTCGTCCGCGTGTATGTCGGAAATTATCCCGCGGGAACCTTCTACCGGGATGAAAGTATCCCGCGGGAACCTTCTACCGGGATGAAAGTATCCCGCGGGAACCTTCTACCGGGATGAAAGTATCCCGCGTGAACCTTCTACCGGGATGAAAGTATCCTATGTCTTAATATACTAGCTGTAGCCCGCGGCTTCGCCCGCGTGTATGTCGGAAATTATCCCACGGGAACCTTCTACCGGGATGAAAGTATCCCGCGGGAACCTTCTACCGGGATGAAAGTATCCTATGTCTTAATATACTAGCTGTTGCCCGCGGCTTCGCCCGCGTGTATGTCGGAAATTATCCCGCGGGAACCTTCTACCGGGATGAAAGTATCCCGCGGGAACCTTCTACCGGGATGAAAGTATCCCGCGGGAACCTTCTACCGGGATGAAAGTATCCCGCGGGAACCTTCTACCGGGATGAAATTATCCCGCGGGAACCTTCTACCGGGATGAAAGTATCCCGCGGGAACCTTCTTCCGGGATGAAAGTATCCCGCGGGAACCTTCTACCGGGATGAAAGTATCCTATGTCTTAATATACTAGCTGTTGCCCGCGGCTTCGTCCGCGTGTATGTCGGAAAGTATCCCGTGGGAACCTTCTTCCGGGATGAAAGTATCCCGCGGGAACCTTCTACCGGGATGAAAGTATCCCGCGGGAACCTTCTACCGGGATGAAAGTATCCCGCGGGAACCTTCTACCGGGATGAAAGTATCCCGCGGGAACCTTCTTCCGGGATGAAAGTATCCCGCGGGAACCTTCTTCCGGGATGAAAGTATCCCGCGGGAACCTTCTACCGGGATGAAAGTATCCCGCGGGAACCTTCTTCCGGGATGAAAGTATCCCGCGGGAACCTTCTACCGGGATGAAATTATCCCGCGGGAACCTTCTACCGGGATGAAAGTATCCTATGTCTTAATATACTAGCTGTTGCCCGCGGCTTCGTCCGCGTGTATGTCGGAAAGTATCCCGCGGGAACCTTCTTCCGGGATGAAAGTATCCCGCGGGAACCTTCTACCGGGATGAAAGTATCCCGCGGGAACCTTCTACCGGGATGAAAGTATCCCGCGGGAACCTTCTACCGGGATGAAAGTATCCTATGTCTTAATATACTAGCTGTTGCCAGCGGCTATGTCGGAAATTATCCCACGGGAACCTTCTACCGGGATGAAAAGTATCCTATGTCTTAATATACTAGCTGTTGCCCGCGTGTATGTCGGAAATTATCCCACGGGAACCTTCTACCGGGATGAAAAGTATCCTATGTCTTAATATACTAGCTGTTGCCAGCGGCTTCGCCCGCGTGTATGTCGGAAATTATCCCACGGGAACCTTCTACCGGGATGAAAAGTATCCTATGTCTTAATATACTAGCTGTTGCCCGCGTGTATGTCGGAAATTATCCCACGGGAACCTTCTACCGGGATGAAAAGAATCCTATGTCTTAATATACTAGCTGTTGCCAGCGGCTACGTCGGAAATTATCCCACGGGAACCTTCTCCCGGGATGAAAAGTATCCTATGTCTTAATATACTAGCTGTTGCCCGCGTGCATGTCGGAAATTATCCCACGGGAACCTTCTACCGGGATGAAAAGTATCCTATGTCTTAATATACTAACTGTTTCCCGCGGCTTCTCCCGCGTGTATGTCGGAAATCATCCCACGGGAACCTTCTACCGGGATGAAAAGTATCCTATGTCTTAATATACTAGCTGTTGCCCGCGTGTATGTCGGAAATTATCCCACGGGAACCTTCTACCGGGATGAAAAGTATCCTATGTCTTAATATACTAGCTGTTTCCCGCGGCTTCTCCCGCGTGTATGTCAAAAATTATCCCACGAGAACCTTCTACCGGGATGAAAAGTATCCTATGTCTTAATATACTAGCTGTTGCCAGCGTGTATGTCGAAAATTATCCCACGGGAACCTTCTACCGGGATGAAAAGTATCCTATGTCTTAATATACTAGCTGTTTCCCGCGGCTTCTCCCGCGTGTATGTCAAAAATTATCCCACGAGAACCTTCTACCGGGATGAAAAGTATCCTATGTCTTAATATACTAGCTGTTGCCAGCGTGTATGTCGAAAATTATCTCACGGGAACCTTCTACCGGGATGAAAAGTATCCAATGTCTTAATATACTAGCTGTTGCCAGCGTGTATGTCGGAAATTATCCCACGGGAACCTTCTACCGGGATGAAAAGTATCCTATGTCTTAATATATTAGCTGTTGCCAGCGGCTTCTCCCGCGTGTATGTCGAAAATTATCCCACGGGAACCTTCTACCGGGATGAAAAGTATCCTATGTCTTAATATACTAGCTGTTGCCAGCGACTTCTCCCGCGTGTATGTCGGAAATTATCCCACGGGAACCTTCTACCGGGATTAAAAGTATCCTATGTCTTAATATACTAGCTGTTGCCCGCGTGTATGTCGGAAATTATCCCACGGGAACCTTCTACCGGGATGAAAAGTATCCTATGTCTTAATATACTAGCTGTTGCCAGCGTGTATGTCGGAAATTATCCCACGGGAACCTTCTACCGGGATGAAAAGTATCCTATGTCTTAATATACTAGCTGTTGCCCGCGTGTATGTCGGAAATTATCCCACGGGAACCTTCTACCGGGATGAAAAGTATCCTATGTCTTAATATACTAACTGTTTCCCGCGGCTTCTCCCGCGTGTATGTCGGAAATTATCCCACGGGAACCTTCTACCGGGATGAAAAGTATCCTATGTCTTAATATACTAGCTGTTTCCCGCGGCTTCTCCCGCGTGTATGTCGAAAATTATCCCACGGGAACCTTCTACCGGGATGAAAAGTATCCTATGTCTTAATATACTAGCTGTTGCCAGCGTGTATGTCGGAAATTATCCCACGGGAACCTTCTACCGGGATGAAAAGTATCCTATGTCTTAATATACTAGCTGTTGCCAGCGTGTATGTCGGAAATTATCCCACGGGAACCTTCTACCGGGATGAAAAGTATCCTATGTCTTAATATACTAGCTGTTGCCAGCGTGTATGTCGGAAATTATCCCACGGGAACCTTCTACCGGGATGAAAAGTATCCTATGTCTTAATATACTAGCTGTTGCCAGCGGCTTCTCCCGCGTGTATGTCGAAAATTATCCCACGGGAACCTTCTACCGGGATGAAAAGTATCCTATGTCTTAATATACTAGCTGTTGCCCGCGGCTTCGTCCGCGTGTATGTCGGAAATTATCCCGCGGGAACCTTCTACCGGGATGAAAGTATCCCGCGGGAACCTTCTACCGGGATGAAAGTATCCCGCGGGAACCTTCTACCGGGATGAAAGTATCCCGTGGGAACCTTCTTCCGGGATGAAAGTATCCCGCGGGAACCTTCTACCGGGATGAAAGTATCCCGCGGGAACCTTCTACCGGGATGAAAGTATCCCGCGGGAACCTTCTACCGGGATGAAAGTATCCCGCGGGAACCTTCTTCCGGGATGAAAGTATCCTATGTCTTAATATACTAGCTGTTGCCCGCGGCATCGTCCGCGTGTATGTCGGAAAGTATCCCGTGGGAACCTTCTTCCGGGATGAAAGTATCCCGCGGGAACCTTCTACCGGGATGAAAGTATCCCGCGGGAACCTTCTACCGGGATGAAAGTATCCCGCGGGAACCTTCTTCCGGGATGAAAGTATCCCGCGGGAACCTTCTACCGGGATGAAAGTATCCCGCGGGAACCTTCTACCGGGATGAAAGTATCCCGCGGGAACCTTCTTCCGGGATGAAAGTATCCCGCGGGAACCTTCTTCCGGGATTAAAGTATCCCGCGGGAACCTTCTACCGGGATGAAAGTATCCCGCGGGAACCTTCTTCCGGGATGAAAGTATCCCGCGGGAACCTTCTACCGGGATGAAAGTATCCCGCGGGAACCTTCTACCGGGATGAAAGTATCCCGCGGGAACCTTCTACCGGGATGAAAGTATCCCGCGGGAACCTTCTACCGGGATAAAAGTATCCTATGTCTTAATATACTAGCTGTTGCCAGCGTGTATGTCGGAAATTATCCCACGGGAACCTTCTACCGGGATGAAAAGTATCCTATGTCTTAATATACTAGCTGTTGCCCGCGTGTATGTCGGAAATTATCCCACGGGAACCTTCTACCGGGATGAAAAGTATCCTATGTCTTAATATACTAGCTGTTGCCAGCGGCTTCGCCCGCGTGTATGTCGGAAATTATCCCACGGGAACCTTCTACCGGGATGAAAAGTATCCTATGTCTTAATATACTAGCTGTTTCCCGCGGCTTCGCCCGCGTGTATGTCGGAAATTATCCCACGGGAACCTTCTACCGGGATGAAAAGTATCCTATGTCTTAATATACTAGCTGTTTCCCGCGGCTTCTCCCGCGTGTATGTCGAAAATTATCCCACGGGAACCTTCTACCGGGATGAAAAGTATCCTATGTCTTAATATACTAGCTGTTGCCAGCGTGTATGTCGGAAATTATCCCACGGGAACCTTCTACCGGGATGAAAAGTATCCTATGTCTTAATATACTAGCTGTTGCCAGCGTGTATGTCGGAAATTATCCCACGGGAACCTTCTACCGGGATGAAAAGTATCCTATGTCTTAATATACTAGCTGTTGCCAGCGTGTATGTCGGAAATTATCCCACGGGAACCTTCTACCGGGATGAAAAGTATCCTATGTCTTAATATACTAGCTGTTGCCAGCGGCTTCTCCCGCGTGTATGTCGAAAATTATCCCACGGGAACCTTCTACCGGGATGAAAAGTATCCTATGTCTTAATATACTAGCTGTTGCCAGCGTGTATGTCGGAAATTATCCCACGGGAACCTTCTACCGGGATTAAAAGTATCCTATGTCTTAATATACTAGCTGTTGCCCGCGTGTATGTCGGAAATTATCCCACGGGAACCTTCTACCGGGATGAAAAGTATCCTATGTCTTAATATACTAGCTGATGCCCGCGTGTATGTCGGAAATTATCCCACGGGAACCTTCTACCGGGATGAAAAGTATCCTATGTCTTAATATACTAGCTGTTGCCCGCGGCTTCGTCCGCGTGTATGTCGGAAATTATCCCGCGGGAACCTTCTACCGGGATGAAAGTATCCCGCGGGAACCTTCTACCGGGATGAAAGTATCCCGCGGGAACCTTCTACCGGGATGAAAGTATCCCGTGGGAACCTTCTTCCGGGATGAAAGTATCCCGCGGGAACCTTCTACCGGGATGAAAGTATCCCGCGGGAACCTTCTACCGGGATGAAAGTATCCTATGTCTTAATATACTAGCTGTTGCCCGCGGCTTCGTCCGCGTGTATGTCGGAAAGTATCCCGCGGGAACATTCTTCCGGGATGAAAGTATCCCGCGGGAACCTTCTACCGGGATGAAAGTATCCCGCGGGAACCTTCTACCGGGATGAAAGTATCCCGCGGGAACCTTCTACCGGGATGAAAGTATCCTATGTCTTAATATACTAGCTGTTGCCCGCGTGTATGTCGGAAATTATCCCACGGGAACCTTCTACCGGGATGAAAAGTATCCTATGTCTTAATATACTAGCTGTTGCCAGGGGCTTCGCCCGCGTGTATGTCGGAAATTATCCCACGGGAACCTTCTACCGGGATGAAAAGTATCCTATGTCTTAATATACTAGCTGTTGCCCGCGTGTATGTCGGAAATTATCCCACGGGAACCTTCTACCGGGATGAAAAGTATCCTATGTCTTAATATACTAGCTGTTGCCCGCGTGTATGTCGGAAATTATCCCACGGGAACCTTCTACCGGGATGAAAAGTATCCTATGTCTTAATATACTAGCTGTTGCCAGGGGCTTCGCCCGCGTGTATGTCGGAAATTATCCCACGGGAACCTTCTACCGGGATGAAAAGTATCCTATGTCTTAATATACTAGCTGTTGCCCGCGTGTATGTCGGAAATTATCCCACGGGAACCTTCTACCGGGATGAAAAGAATCCTATGTCTTAATATACTAGCTGTTGCCAGCGGCTACGTCGGAAATTATCCCACGGGAACCTCTCTCCCGGGATGAAAAGTATCCTATGTCTTAATATACTAGCTGTTGCCAGCGTGTATGTCGGAAATTATCCCACGGGAACCTTCTACCGGGATGAAAAGTATCCTATGTCTTAATATACTAGCTGTTGCCAGCGTGTATGTCGGAAATTATCCCACGGGAACCTTCTACCGGGATGAAAAGTATCCTATGTCTTAATATACTAGCTGTTGCCAGCGGCTTCTCCCGCGTGTATGTCGAAAATTATCCCACGGGAACCTTCTACCGGGATGAAAAGTATCCTATGTCTTAATATACTAGCTGTTGCCAGCGTGTATGTCGGAAATTATCCCACGGGAACCTTCTACCGGGATTAAAAGTATCCTATGTCTTAATATACTAGCTGTTGCCCGCGTGTATGTCGGAAATTATCCCACGGGAACCTTCTACCGGGATGAAAAGTATCCTATGTCTTAATATACTAGCTGATGCCCGCGTGTATGTCGGAAATTATCCCACGGGAACCTTCTACCGGGATGAAAAGTATCCTATGTCTTAATATACTAGCTGTTTCCCACGGCTTCTCCCGCGTGTATGTCGAAAAATATCCCACGGGAACCTTCTACCGGGATGAAAATTATCCTATGTCTTAATATACTAGCTGTTGCCAGCGTGTATGTCGGAAATTATCCCACGGGAACCTTCTACCGGGATGAAAAGTATCCTATGTCTTAATATACTAGCTGTTGCCAGCGTGTATGTCGGAAATTATCCCACGGGAACCTTCTACCGGGATGAAAAGTATCCTATGTCTTAATATACTAACTGTTGCCAGCGGCTTCGCCCGCGTGTATGTCGGAAATTATCCCACGGGAACCTTCTACCGGGATGAAAAGTATCCTATGTCTTAATATACTAGCTGTTGCCAGCGTGTATGTCGGAAATTATCCCACGGGAACCTTCTACCGGGATGAAAAGTATCCTATGTCTTAATATATTAGCTGTTGCCAGCGGCTTCTCCCGCGTGTATGTCGAAAATTATGCCACGGGAACCTTCTACCGGGATGAAAAGTATCCTATGTCTTAATATACTAGCTGTTGCCAGCGTGTATGTCGGAAATTATCCCACGGGAACCTTCTACCGGGATGAAAAGTATCCTATGTCTTAATATACTAGCTGTTGCCCGCGTGTATGTCGGAAATTATCCCACGGGAACCTTCTACCGGGATGAAAAGAATCCTATGTCTTAATATACTAGCTGTTGCCAGCGGCTTCTCCCGCGTGTATGTCGGAAATTATCCCACGGGAACCTTCTACCGGGATGAAAAGTATCCTATGTCTTAATATACTAGCTGTTGCCAGCGTGTATGTCGGAAATTATCCCACGGGAACCTTCTACCGGGATGAAAAGTATCCTATGTCTTAATATACTAGCTGTTGCCCGCGTGTATGTCGGAAATTATCCCACGGGAACCTTCTACCGGGATGAAAAGTATCCTATGTCTTAATATACTAGCTGTTGCCAGCGGCTTCTCCCGCGGCTACGTCGGAAATTATCCCACGGGAACCTTCTCCCGGGATGAAAAGTATCCCATGTCTTAATATACTAGCTGTTGCCCGCGTGCATGTCGGAAATTATGCCACGGGAACCTTCTACCGGGATGAAAAGTATCCTATGTCTTAATATACTAGCTGTTGCCAGCGGCTATGTCGGAAATTATCCCACGGGAACCTTCTACCGGGATGAAAAGTATCCTATGTCTTAATATACTAGCTGTTGCCCGCGTGTATGTCGGAAATTATCCCACGGGAACCTTCTACCGGGATGAAAAGTATCCTATGTCTCAATATACTAGCTTTTGCCCGCGTGTATGTCGGAAATTATCCCACGGGAACCTTCTACCGGGATGAAAAGTATCCTATGTCTCAATATACTAGCTGTTGCCAGCGGCTATGTCGGAAATTATCCCACGGGAACCTTCTACCGGGATGAAAAGTATCCTATGTCTTAATATACTAGCTGTTGCCAGCGTGTATGTCGGAAATTATCCCACGGGAACCTTCTACCGGGATGAAAAGTATCCTATGTCTTAATATGCTAGCTGTTGCCAGCGTGTATGTCGGAAATTATCCCACGGGAACCTTCTACCGGGATGAAAAGTATCCTATGTCTTAATATACTAGCTGTTGCCCGCGTGTATGTCGGAAATTATCCCACGGGAACCTTCTACCGGGATGAAAAGTATCCTATGTCTTAATATACTAACTGTTTCCCGCGGCTTCTCCCGCGTGTATGTCAAAAATCATCCCACGGGAACCTTCTACCGGGATGAAAAGTATCCTATGTCTTAATATACTAGCTGTTGCCAGCGTGTATGTCGGAAATTATCCCACGGGAACCTTCTACCGGGATGAAAAGTATCCTATGTCTTAATATACTAGCTGTTGCCCGCGTGTATGTCGGAAATTATCTCACGGGAACCTTCTACCGGGATGAAAAGTATCCTATGTCTTAATATACTAGCTGTTGCCCGCGTGTATGTCGGAAATTATCCCACGGGAACCTTCTACCGGGATGAAAAGTATCCTATGTCTTAATATACTAGCTGTTGCCAGCGGCTTCTCCCGCGTGTATGTCGGAAATTATCCCACGGGAACCTTCTACCGGGATGAAAAGTATCCTATGTCTTAATATACTAGCTGTTGCCAGCGTGTATGTCGGAAATTATCCCACGGGAACCTTCTACCGGGATTAAAAGTATCCTATGTCTTAATATACTAACTGTTTCCCGCGGCTTCTCCCGCGTGTATGTCGGAAATCATCCCACGGGAACCTTCTACCGGGATGAAAAGTATCCTATGTCTTAATATACTAGCTGTTGCCAGCGTGTATGTCGGAAATTATCCCACGGGAACCTTCTACCGGGATGAAAAGTATCCTATGTTTTAATATACTAGCTGTTGCCCGCGTGTATGTCGGAAATTATCCCACGGGAACCTTCTATCGGGATGAAAAGTATCCTATGTCTTAATATACTAGCTGTTGCCCGCGTGTATGTCGGAAATTATCCCACGGGAACCTTCTACCGGGATGAAAAGTATCCTATGTCTTAATATACTAGCTGTTGCCAGCGGCTTCTCCCGCGTGTATGTCGGAAATTATCTTACGGGAACCTTCTACCGGGATGAAAAGTATCCTATGTCTTAATATACTAGCTGGTGCCAGCGTGTATGTCGGAAATTATCCCACGGGAACCTTCTACCGGGATGAAAAGTATCCTATGTCTTAATATACTAGCTGTTGCCCGCGTGTATGTCGGAAATTATCCCACGGGAACCTTCTACCGGGATGAAAAGTATCCTATGTCTTAATATACTAACTGTTTCCCGCGGCTTCTCCCGCGTGTATGTCGGAAATCATCCCACGGGAACCTTCTACCGGGATGAAAAGTATCCTATGTCTTAATATACTAGCTGTTGCCAGCGTGTATGTCGGAAATTATCCCACGGGAACCTTCCACCGGGATGAAAAGTATCCTATGTCTTAATATACTAGCTGTTGCCCGCGTGTATGTTGGAAATTATCCAACGGGAACCTTCTACCGGGATGAAAAGTATCCTATGTCTTAATATACTAGCTGTTGCCCGCGTGTATGTCGGAAATTATCCCACGGGAACCTTCTACCGGGATGAAAAGTATCCTATGTCTTAATATACTAGCTGTTGCCAGCGGCTTCTCCCGCGTGTATGTCGGAAATTATCCCACGGGAACCTTCTACCGGGATGAAAAGTATCCTATGTCTTAATATACTAGCTGTTGCCAGCGGCTTCTCCCGCGTGTATGTCGGAAATTATCCCACGGGAACCTTCTACCGGGATGAAAAGTATCCTATGTCTTAATATACTAGCTGTTGCCAGCGTGTATGTCGGAAATTATCCCACGGGAACCTTCTACCGGGATGAAAAGTATCCTATGTCTTAATATACTAGCTGTTGCCCGCGTGTATGTCGGAAATTATCCCACGGGAACCTTCTACCGGGATGAAAAGTATCCTATGTCTTAATATACTAACTGTTTCCCGCGGCTTCTCCCGCGTGTATGTCGGAAATCATCCCACGGGAACCTTCTACCGGGATGAAAAGTATCCTATGTCTTAATATACTAGCTGTTGCCAGCGTGTATGTCGGAAATTATCCCACGGGAACCTTCTACCGGGATGAAAAGTATCCTATGTCTTAATATACTAGCTGTTGCCAGCGTGTATGTCGGAAATTATCCCACGGGAACCTTCTACCGGGATGAAAAGTATCCTATGTCTTAATATACTAGCTGTTGCCAGCGTGTATGTCGGAAATTATCCCACGGGAACCTTCTACCGGGATGAAAAGTATCCTATGTCTTAATATACTAACTGTTGCCAGCGGCTTCGCCCGCGTGTATGTCGGAAATTATCCCACGGGAACCTTCTACCGGGATGAAAAGTATCCTATGTCTTAATATACTAGCTGTTGCCAGCGTGTATGTCGGAAATTATCCCACGGGAACCTTCTACCGGGATGAAAAGTATCCTATGTCTTAATATATTAGCTGTTGCCAGCGGCTTCTCCCGCGTGTATGTCGAAAATTATGCCACGGGAACCTTCTACCGGGATGAAAAGTATCCTATGTCTTAATATACTAGCTGTTGCCAGCGTGTATGTCGGAAATTATCCCACGGGAACCTTCTACCGGGATGAAAAGTATCCTATGTCTTAATATACTAGCTGTTGCCCGCGTGTATGTCGGAAATTATCCCACGGGAACCTTCTACCGGGATGAAAAGAATCCTATGTCTTAATATACTAGCTGTTGCCAGCGGCTTCTCCCGCGTGTATGTCGGAAATTATCCCACGGGAACCTTCTACCGGGATGAAAAGTATCCTATGTCTTAATATACTAGCTGTTGCCAGCGTGTATGTCGGAAATTATCCCACGGGAACCTTCTACCGGGATGAAAAGTATCCTATGTCTTAATATACTAGCTGTTGCCCGCGTGTATGTCGGAAATTATCCCACGGGAACCTTCTACCGGGATGAAAAGTATCCTATGTCTTAATATACTAGCTGTTGCCAGCGGCTTCTCCCGCGGCTACGTCGGAAATTATCCCACGGGAACCTTCTCCCGGGATGAAAAGTATCCTATGTCTTAATATACTAGCTGTTGCCCGCGTGCATGTCGGAAATTATGCCACGGGAACCTTCTACCGGGATGAAAAGTATCCTATGTCTTAATATACTAGCTGTTGCCAGCGGCTATGTCGGAAATTATCCCACGGGAACCTTCTACCGGGATGAAAAGTATCCTATGTCTTAATATACTAGCTGTTGCCCGCGTGTATGTCGGAAATTATCCCACGGGAACCTTCTACCGGGATGAAAAGTATCCTATGTCTCAATATACTAGCTGTTGCCCGCGTGTATGTCGGAAATTATCCCACGGGAACCTTCTACCGGGATGAAAAGTATCCTATGTCTCAATATACTAGCTGTTGCCAGCGGCTATGTCGGAAATTATCCCACGGGAACCTTCTACCGGGATGAAAAGTATCCTATGTCTTAATATACTAGCTGTTGCCAGCGTGTATGTCGGAAATTATCCCACGGGAACCTTCTACCGGGATGAAAAGTATCCTATGTCTTAATATGCTAGCTGTTGCCAGCGTGTATGTCGGAAATTATCCCACGGGAACCTTCTACCGGGATGAAAAGTATCCTATGTCTTAATATACTAGCTGTTGCCCGCGTGTATGTCGGAAATTATCCCACGGGAACCTTCTACCGGGATGAAAAGTATCCTATGTCTTAATATACTAACTGTTTCCCGCGGCTTCTCCCGCGTGTATGTCGGAAATCATCCCACGGGAACCTTCTACCGGGATGAAAAGTATCCTATGTCTTAATATACTAGCTGTTGCCAGCGTGTATGTCGGAAATTATCCCACGGGAACCTTCTACCGGGATGAAAAGTATCCTATGTCTTAATATACTAGCTGTTGCCCGCGTGTATGTCGGAAATTATCTCACGGGAACCTTCTACCGGGATGAAAAGTATCCTATGTCTTAATATACTAGCTGTTGCCCGCGTGTATGTCGGAAATTATCCCACGGGAACCTTCTACCGGGATGAAAAGTATCCTATGTCTTAATATACTAGCTGTTGCCAGCGGCTTCTCCCGCGTGTATGTCGGAAATTATCCCACGGGAACCTTCTACCGGGATGAAAAGTATCCTATGTCTTAATATACTAGCTGTTGCCAGCGTGTATGTCGGAAATTATCCCACGGGAACCTTCTACCGGGATGAAAAGTATCCTATGTCTTAATATACTAGCTGTTGCCCGCGTGTATGTCGGAAATTATCCCACGGGAACCTTCTACCGGGATTAAAAGTATCCTATGTCTTAATATACTAACTGTTTCCCGCGGCTTCTCCCGCGTGTATGTCGGAAATCATCCCACGGGAACCTTCTACCGGGATGAAAAGTATCCTATGTCTTAATATACTAGCTGTTGCCAGCGTGTATGTCGGAAATTATCCCACGGGAACCTTCTACCGGGATGAAAAGTATCCTATGTCTTAATATACTAGCTGTTGCCCGCGTGTATGTCGGAAATTATCCCACGGGAACCTTCTATCGGGATGAAAAGTATCCTATGTCTTAATATACTAGCTGTTGCCCGCGTGTATGTCGGAAATTATCCCACGGGAACCTTCTACCGGGATGAAAAGTATCCTATGTCTTAATATACTAGCTGTTGCCAGCGGCTTCTCCCGCGTGTATGTCGGAAATTATCTTACGGGAACCTTCTACCGGGATGAAAAGTATCCTATGTCTTAATATACTAGCTGTTGCCAGCGTGTATGTCGGAAATTATCCCACGGGAACCTTCTACCGGGATGAAAAGTATCCTATGTCTTAATATACTAGCTGTTGCCCGCGTGTATGTCGGAAATTATCCCACGGGAACCTTCTACCGGGATGAAAAGTATCCTATGTCTTAATATACTAACTGTTTCCCGCGGCTTCTCCCGCGTGTATGTCGGAAATCATCCCACGGGAACCTTCTACCGGGATGAAAAGTATCCTATGTCTTAATATACTAGCTGTTGCCAGCGTGTATGTCGGAAATTATCCCACGGGAACCTTCCACCGGGATGAAAAGTATCCTATGTCTTAATATACTAGCTGTTGCCCGCGTGTATGTTGGAAATTATCCAACGGGAACCTTCTACCGGGATGAAAAGTATCCTATGTCTTAATATACTAGCTGTTGCCCGCGTGTATGTCGGAAATTATCCCACGGGAACCTTCTACCGGGATGAAAAGTATCCTATGTCTTAATATACTAGCTGTTGCCAGCGGCTTCTCCCGCGTGTATGTCGGAAATTATCCCACGGGAACCTTCTACCGGGATGAAAAGTATCCTATGTCTTAATATACTAGCTGTTGCCAGCGTGTATGTCGGAAATTATCCCACGGGAACCTTCTACCGGGATGAAAAGTATCCTATGTCTTAATATACTAGCTGTTGCCCGCGTGTATGTCGGAAATTATCCCACGGGAACCTTCTACCGGGATGAAAAGTATCCTATGTCTTAATATACTAACTGTTTCCCGCGGCTTCTCCCGCGTGTATGTCGGAAATCATCCCACGGGAACCTTCTACCGGGATGAAAAGTATCCTATGTCTTAATATACTAGCTGTTGCCAGCGTGTATGTCGGAAATTATCCCACGGGAACCTTCTACCGGGATGAAAAGTATCCTATGTCTTAATATACTAGCTGTTGCCAGCGGCTTCTCCCGCGTGTATGTCGGAAATTATCCCACGGGAACCTTCTACCGGGATGAAAAGTATCCTATGTCTTAATATACTAGCTGTTGCCAGCGTGTATGTCGGAAATTATCCCACGGGAACCTTCTACCGGGATGAAAAGTATCCTATGTCTTAATATACTAGCTGTTGCCCGCGTGTATGTCGGAAATTATCCCACGGGAACCTTCAACCGGGATTAAAAGTATCCTATGTCTTAATATACTAACTGTTTCCCGCGGCTTCTCCCGCGTGTATGTCGGAAATCATCCCACGGGAACCTTCTACCGGGATGAAAAGTATCCTATGTCTTAATATACTAGCTGTTGCCAGCGTGTATGTCGGAAATTATCCCACGGGAACCTTCTACCGGGATGAAAAGTATCCTATGTCTTAATATACTAGCTGTTGCCCGCGTGTATGTCGGAAATTATCCCACGGGAACCTTCTATCGGGATGAAAAGTATCCTATGTCTTAATATACTAGCTGTTGCCCGCGTGTATGTCGGAAATTATCCCACGGGAACCTTCTACCGGGATGAAAAGTATCCTATGTCTTAATATACTAGCTGTTGCCAGCGGCTTCTCCCGCGTGTATGTCGGAAATTATCTTACGGGAACCTTCTACCGGGATGAAAAGTATCCTATGTCTTAATATACTAGCTGTTGCCAGCGTGTATGTCGGAAATTATCCCACGGGAACCTTCTACCGGGATGAAAAGTATCCTATGTCTTAATATACTAGCTGTTGCCCGCGTGTATGTCGGAAATTATCCCACGGGAACCTTCTACCGGGATGAAAAGTATCCTATGTCTTAATATACTAACTGTTTCCCGCGGCTTCTCCCGCGTGTATGTCGGAAATCATCCCACGGGAACCTTCTACCGGGATGAAAAGTATCCTATGTCTTAATATACTAGCTGTTGCCAGCGTGTATGTCGGAAATTATCCCACGGGAACCTTCCACCGGGATGAAAAGTATCCTATGTCTTAATATACTAGCTGTTGCCCGCGTGTATGTTGGAAATTATCCAACGGGAACCTTCTACCGGGATGAAAAGTATCCTATGTCTTAATATACTAGCTGTTGCCCGCGTGTATGTCGGAAATTATCCCACGGGAACCTTCTACCGGGATGAAAAGTATCCTATGTCTTAATATACTAGCTGTTGCCAGCGGCTTCTCCCGCGTGTATGTCGGAAATTATCCCACGGGAACCTTCTACCGGGTTGAAAAGTATCCTATGTCTTAATATACTAGCTGTTGCCAGCGTGTATGTCGGAAATTATCCCACGGGAACCTTCTACCGGGATGAAAAGTATCCTATGTCTTAATATACTAGCTGTTGCCCGCGTGTATGTCGGAAATTATCCCACGGGAACCTTCTACCGGGATGAAAAGTATCCTATGTCTTAATATACTAACTGTTTCCCGCGGCTTCTCCCGCGTGTATGTCGGAAATCATCCCACGGGAACCTTCTACCGGGATGAAAAGTATCCTATGTCTTAATATACTAGCTGTTGCCAGCGTGTATGTCGGAAATTATCCCACGGGAACCTTCTACCGGGATGAAAAGTATCCTATGTCTTAATATACTAGCTGTTGCCAGCGTGTATGTCGGAAATTATCCCACGGGAACCTTCTACCGGGATGAAAAGTATCCTATGTCTTAATATACTAGCTGTTGCCAGCGTGTATGTCGGAAATTATCCCACGGGAACCTTCTACCGGGATGAAAAGTATCCTATGTCTTAATATACTAACTGTTGCCAGCGGCTTCGCCCGCGTGTATGTCGGAAATTATCCCACGGGAACCTTCTACCGGGATGAAAAGTATCCTATGTCTTAATATACTAGCTGTTGCCAGCGTGTATGTCGGAAATTATCCCACGGGAACCTTCTACCGGGATGAAAAGTATCCTATGTCTTAATATATTAGCTGTTGCCAGCGGCTTCTCCCGCGTGTATGTCGAAAATTATGCCACGGGAACCTTCTACCGGGATGAAAAGTATCCTATGTCTTAATATACTAGCTGTTGCCAGCGTGTATGTCGGAAATTATCCCACGGGAACCTTCTACCGGGATGAAAAGTATCCTATGTCTTAATATACTAGCTGTTGCCCGCGTGTATGTCGGAAATTATCCCACGGGAACCTTCTACCGGGATGAAAAGAATCCTATGTCTTAATATACTAGCTGTTGCCAGCGGCTTCTCCCGCGTGTATGTCGGAAATTATCCCACGGAAACCTTCTACCGGGATGAAAAGTATCCTATGTCTTAATATACTAGCTGTTGCCAGCGTGTATGTCGGAAATTATCCCACGGGAACCTTCTACCGGGATGAAAAGTATCCTATGTCTTAATATACTAGCTGTTGCCCGCGTGTATGTCGGAAATTATCCCACGGGAACCTTCTACCGGGATGAAAAGTATCCTATGTCTTAATATACTAGCTGTTGCCAGCGGCTTCTCCCGCGGCTACGTCGGAAATTATCCCACGGGAACCTTCTCCCGGGATGAAAAGTATCCTATGTCTTAATATACTAGCTGTTGCCCGCGTGCATGTCGGAAATTATGCCACGGGAACCTTCTACCGGGATGAAAAGTATCCTATGTCTTAATATACTAGCTGTTGCCAGCGGCTATGTCGGAAATTATCCCACGGGAACCTTCTACCGGGATGAAAAGTATCCTATGTCTTAATATACTAGCTGTTGCCCGCGTGTATGTCGGAAATTATCCCACGGGAACCTTCTACCGGGATGAAAAGTATCCTATGTCTCAATATACTAGCTGTTGCCCGCGTGTATGTCGGAAATTATCCCACGGGAACCTTCTACCGGGATGAAAAGTATCCTATGTCTCAATATACTAGCTGTTGCCAGCGGCTATGTCGGAAATTATCCCACGGGAACCTTCTACCGGGATGAAAAGTATCCTATGTCTTAATATACTAGCTGTTGCCAGCGTGTATGTCGGAAATTATCCCACGGGAACCTTCTACCGGGATGAAAAGTATCCTATGTCTTAATATGCTAGCTGTTGCCAGCGTGTATGTCGGAAATTATCCCACGGGAACCTTCTACCGGGATGAAAAGTATCCTATGTCTTAATATACTAGCTGTTGCCCGCGTGTATGTCGGAAATTATCCCACGGGAACCTTCTACCGGGATGAAAAGTATCCTATGTCTTAATATACTAACTGTTTCCCGCGGCTTCTCCCGCGTGTATGTCGGAAATCATCCCACGGGAACCTTCTACCGGGATGAAAAGTATCCTATGTCTTAATATACTAGCTGTTGCCAGCGTGTATGTCGGAAATTATCCCACGGGAACCTTCTACCGGGATGAAAAGTATCCTATGTCTTAATATACTAGCTGTTGCCCGCGTGTATGTCGGAAATTATCTCACGGGAACCTTCTACCGGGATGAAAAGTATCCTATGTCTTAATATACTAGCTGTTTCCCGCGTGTATGTCGGAAATTATCCCACGGGAACCTTCTACCGGGATGAAAAGTATCCTATGTCTTAATATACTAGCTGTTGCCAGCGGCTTCTCCCGCGTGTATGTCGGAAATTATCCCACGGGAACCTTCTACCGGGATGAAAAGTATCCTATGTCTTAATATACTAGCTGTTGCCAGCGTGTATGTCGGAAATTATCCCACGGGAACCTTCTACCGGGATGAAAAGTATCCTATGTCTTAATATACTAGCTGTTGCCCGCGTGTATGTCGGAAATTATCCCACGGGAACCTTCTACCGGGATTAAAAGTATCCTATGTCTTAATATACTAACTGTTTCCCGCGGCTTCTCCCGCGTGTATGTCGGAAATCATCCCACGGGAACCTTCTACCGGGATGAAAAGTATCCTATGTCTTAATATACTAGCTGTTGCCAGCGTGTATGTCGGAAATTATCCCACGGGAACCTTCTACCGGGATGAAAAGTATCCTATGTCTTAATATACTAGCTGTTGCCCGCGTGTATGTCGGAAATTATCCCACGGGAACCTTCTATCGGGATGAAAAGTATCCTATGTCTTAATATACTAGCTGTTGCCCGCGTGTATGTCGGAAATTATCCCACGGGAACCTTCTACCGGGATGAAAAGTATCCTATGTCTTAATATACTAGCTGTTGCCAGCGGCTTCTCCCGCGTGTATGTCGGAAATTATCTTACGGGAACCTTCTACCGGGATGAAAAGTATCCTATGTCTTAATATACTAGCTGTTGCCAGCGTGTATGTCGGAAATTATCCCACGGGAACCTTCTACCGGGATGAAAAGTATCCTATGTCTTAATATACTAGCTGTTGCCCGCGTGTATCTCGGAAATTATCCCACGGGAACCTTCTACCGGGATGAAAAGTATCCTATGTCTTAATATACTAACTGTTTCCCGCGGCTTCTCCCGCGTGTATGTAGGAAATCATCCCACGGGAACCTTCTACCGGGATGAAAAGTATCCTATGTCTTAATATACTAGCTGTTGCCAGCGTGTATGTCGGAAATTATCCCACGGGAACCTTCCACCGGGATGAAAAGTATCCTATGTCTTAATATACTAGCTGTTGCCCGCGTGTATGTTGGAAATTATCCAACGGGAACCTTCTACCGGGATGAAAAGTATCCTATGTCTTAATATACTAGCTGTTGCCCGCGTGTATGTCGGAAATTATCCCACGGGAACCTTCTACCGGGATGAAAAGTATCCTATGTCTTAATATACTAGCTGTTGCCAGCGGCTTCTCCCGCGTGTATGTCGGAAATTATCCCACGGGAACCTTCTACCGGGATGAAAAGTATCCTATGTCTTAATATACTAGCTGTTGCCAGCGTGTATGTCGGAAATTATCCCACGGGAACCTTCTACCGGGATGAAAAGTATCCTATGTCTTAATATACTAGCTGTTGCCCGCGTGTATGTCGGAAATTATCCCACAGGAACCTTCTACCGGGATGAAAAGTATCCTATGTCTTAATATACTAACTGTTTCCCGCGGCTTCTCCCGCGTGTATGTCGGAAATCATCCCACGGGAACCTTCTACCGGGATGAAAAGTATCCTATGTCTTAATATACTAGCTGTTGCCAGCGTGTATGTCGGAAATTATCCCACGGGAACCTTCTACCGGGATGAAAAGTATCCTATGTCTTAATATACTAGCTGTTGCCAGCGTGTATGTCGGAAATTATCCCACGGGAACCTTCTACCGGGATGAAAAGTATCCTATGTCTTAATATACTAGCTGTTGCCAGCGTGTATGTCGGAAATTATCCCACGGGAACCTTCTACCGGGATGAAAAGTATCCTATGTCTTAATATACTAACTGTTGCCAGCGGCTTCGCCCGCGTGTATGTCGGAAATTATCCCACGGGAACCTTCTACCGGGATGAAAAGTATCCTATGTCTTAATATACTAGCTGTTGCCAGCGTGTATGTCGGAAATTATCCCACGGGAACCTTCTACCGGGATGAAAAGTATCCTATGTCTTAATATATTAGCTGTTGCCAGCGGCTTCTCCCGCGTGTATGTCGGAAATTATCCCACGGGAACCTTCTACCGGGATTAAAAGTATCCTATGTCTTAATATACTAGCTTTTGCCAGCGTGTATGTCGGAAATTATCCCACGGGAACCTTCTACCGGGATGAAAAGTATCCTATGTCTTAATATACTAGCTGTTGCCAGCGTGTATGTCGGAAATTATCCCACGGGAACCTTCTACCGGGATGAAAAGTATCCTATGTCTTAATATATTAGCTGTTGCCAGCGGCTTCTCCCGCGTGTATGTCGAAAATTATCCCACGGGAACCTTCTACCGGGATGAAAAGTATCCTATGTCTTAATATACAAGCTGTTGCCAGCGTGTATGTCGGAAATTATCCCACGGGAACCTTCTACCGGGATTAAAAGTATCCTATGTCTTAATATACTAGCTGTTGCCAGCGTGTATGTCGGAAATTATCCCACGGGAACCTTCTACCGGGATGAAAAGTATCCTATGTCTTAATATACTAGCTGTTGCCCGCGTGTATGTCGGAAATTATCCCACGGGAACCTTCTACCGGGATGAAAAGTATCCTATGTCTTAATATACTAACTGTTTCCCGCGGCTTCTCCCGCGTGTATGTCGGAAATTATCCCACGGGAACCTTCTACCGGGATGAAAAGTATCCTATGTCTTAATATACTAGCTGTTGCCAGCGTGTATGTCGGAAATCATCCCACGGGAACCTTCTACCGGGATGAAAAGTATCCTATGTCTTAATATACTAGCTGTTGCCAGCGTGTATGTCGGAAATTATCCCACGGGAACCTTCTACCGGGATGAAAAGTATCCTATGTCTTAATATACTAGCTGTTGCCCGCGTGTATGTCGGAAATTATCCCACGGGAACCTTCTACCGGGATGAAAAGTATCCTATGTCTTAATATACTAGCTGTTTCCCGCGGCTTCTCCCGCGTGTATGTCGGAAATCATCCCACGGGAACCTTCTACCGGGATGAAAAGTATCCTATGTCTTAATATACTAGCTGTTGCCAGCGTGTATGTCGGAAATTATCCCACGGGAACCTTCCACCGGGATGAAAAGTATCCTATGTCTTAATATACTAGCTGTTGCCCGCGTGTATGTCGGAAATTATCCCACGGGAACCTTCTACCGGGATTAAAAGTATCCTATGTCTTAATATACTAACTGTTTCCCGCGGCTTCTCCCGCGTGTATGTCGGAAATCATCCCACGGGAACCTTCTACCGGGATGAAAAGTATCCTATGTCTTAATATACTAGCTGTTGCCAGCGTGTATGTCGGAAATTATCCCACGGGAACCTTCTACCGGGATGAAAAGTATCCTATGTCTTAATATACTAGCTGTTGCCCGCGTGTATGTCGGAAATTATCCCACGGGAACCTTCTATCGGGATGAAAAGTATCCTATGTCTTAATATACTAGCTGTTGCCCGCGTGTATGTCGGAAATTATCCCACGGGAACCTTCTACCGGGATGAAAAGTATCCTATGTCTTAATATACTAGCTGTTGCCAGCGGCTTCTCCCGCGTGTATGTCGGAAATTATCTTACGGGAACCTTCTACCGGGATGAAAAGTATCCTATGTCTTAATATACTAGCTGTTGCCAGCGTGTATGTCGGAAATTATCCCACGGGAACCTTCTACCGGGATGAAAAGTATCCTATGTCTTAATATACTAGCTGTTGCCCGCGTGTATCTCGGAAATTATCCCACGGGAACCTTCTACCGGGATGAAAAGTATCCTATGTCTTAATATACTAACTGTTTCCCGCGGCTTCTCCCGCGTGTATGTAGGAAATCATCCCACGGGAACCTTCTACCGGGATGAAAAGTATCCTATGTCTTAATATACTAGCTGTTGCCAGCGTGTATGTCGGAAATTATCCCACGGGAACCTTCCACCGGGATGAAAAGTATCCTATGTCTTAATATACTAGCTGTTGCCCGCGTGTATGTTGGAAATTATCCAACGGGAACCTTCTACCGGGATGAAAAGTATCCTATGTCTTAATATACTAGCTGTTGCCCGCGTGTATGTCGGAAATTATCCCACGGGAACCTTCTACCGGGATGAAAAGTATCCTATGTCTTAATATACTAGCTGTTGCCAGCGGCTTCTCCCGCGTGTATGTCGGAAATTATCCCACGGGAACCTTCTACCGGGATGAAAAGTATCCTATGTCTTAATATACTAGCTGTTGCCAGCGTGTATGTCGGAAATTATCCCACGGGAACCTTCTACCGGGATGAAAAGTATCCTATGTCTTAATATACTAACTGTTTCCCGCGGCTTCTCCCGCGTGTATGTCGGAAATTATCCCACGGGAACCTTCTACCGGGATGAAAAGTATCCTATGTCTTAATATACTAGCTGTTGCCAGCGTGTATGTCGGAAATCATCCCACGGGAACCTTCTACCGGGATGAAAAGTATCCTATGTCTTAATATACTAGCTGTTGCCAGCGTGTATGTCGGAAATTATCCCACGGGAACCTTCTACCGGGATGAAAAGTATCCTATGTCTTAATATACTAGCTGTTGCCCGCGTGTATGTCGGAAATTATCCCACGGGAACCTTCTACCGGGATGAAAAGTATCCTATGTCTTAATATACTAACTGTTTCCCGCGGCTTCTCCCGCGTGTATGTCGGAAATCATCCCACGGGAACCTTCTACCGGGATGAAAAGTATCCTATGTCTTAATATACTAGCTGTTGCCAGCGTGTATGTCGGAAATTATCCCACGGGAACCTTCCACCGGGATGAAAAGTATCCTATGTCTTAATATACTAGCTGTTGCCCGCGTGTATGTTGGAAATTATCCAACGGGAACCTTCTACCGGGATGAAAAGTATCCTATGTCTTAATATACTAGCTGTTGCCCGCGTGTATGTCGGAAATTATCCCACGGGAACCTTCTACCGGGATGAAAAGTATCCTATGTCTTAATATACTAGCTGTTGCCAGCGGTTTCTCCCGCGTGTATGTCGGAAATTATCCCACGGGAACCTTCTACCGGGTTGAAAAGTATCCTATGTCTTAATATACTAGCTGTTGCCAGCGTGTATGTCGGAAATTATCCCACGGGAACCTTCTACCGGGATGAAAAGTATCCTATGTCTTAATATACTAGCTGTTGCCCGCGTGTATGTCGGAAATTATCCCACGGGAACCTTCTACCGGGATGAAAAGTATCCTATGTCTTAATATACTAACTGTTTCCCGCGGCTTCTCCCGCGTGTATGTCGGAAATCATCCCACGGGAACCTTCTACCGGGATGAAAAGTATCCTATGTCTTAATATACTAGCTGTTGCCAGCGTGTATGTCGGAAATTATCCCACGGGAACCTTCTACCGGGATGAAAAGTATCCTATGTCTTAATATACTAGCTGTTGCCAGCGTGTATGTCGGAAATTATCCCACGGGAACCTTCTACCGGGATGAAAAGTATCCTATGTCTTAATATACTAGCTGTTGCCAGCGTGTATGTCGGAAATTATCCCACGGGAACCTTCTACCGGGATGAAAAGTATCCTATGTCTTAATATACTAACTGTTGCCAGCGGCTTCGCCCGCGTGTATGTCGGAAATTATCCCACGGGAACCTTCTACCGGGATGAAAAGTATCCTATGTCTTAATATACTAGCTGTTGCCAGCGTGTATGTCGGAAATTATCCCACGGGAACCTTCTACCGGGATGAAAAGTATCCTATGTCTTAATATATTAGCTGTTGCCAGCGGCTTCTCCCGCGTGTATGTCGAAAATTATGCCACGGGAACCTTCTACCGGGATGAAAAGTATCCTATGTCTTAATATACTAGCTGTTGCCAGCGTGTATGTCGGAAATTATCCCACGGGAACCTTCTACCGGGATGAAAAGTATCCTATGTCTTAATATACTAGCTGTTGCCCGCGTGTATGTCGGAAATTATCCCACGGGAACCTTCTACCGGGATGAAAAGAATCCTATGTCTTAATATACTAGCTGTTGCCAGCGGCTTCTCCCGCGTGTATGTCGGAAATTATCCCACGGGAACCTTCTACCGGGATGAAAAGTATCCTATGTCTTAATATACTAGCTGTTGCCAGCGTGTATGTCGGAAATTATCCCACGGGAACCTTCTACCGGGATGAAAAGTATCCTATGTCTTAATATACTAGCTGTTGCCCGCGTGTATGTCGGAAATTATCCCACGGGAACCTTCTACCGGGATGAAAAGTATCCTATGTCTTAATATACTAGCTGTTGCCAGCGGCTTTTCCCGCGGCTACGTCGGAAATTATCCCACGGGAACCTTCTCCCGGGATGAAAAGTATCCTATGTCTTAATATACTAGCTGTTGCCCGCGTGCATGTCGGAAATTATGCCACGGGAACCTTCTACCGGGATGAAAAGTATCCTATGTCTTAATATACTAGCTGTTGCCAGCGGCTATGTCGGAAATTATCCCACGGGAACCTTCTACCGGGATGAAAAGTATCCTATGTCTTAATATACTAGCTGTTGCCCGCGTGTATGTCGGAAATTATCCCACGGGAACCTTCTACCGGGATGAAAAGTATCCTATGTCTCAATATACTAGCTGTTGCCCGCGTGTATGTCGGAAATTATCCCACGGGAACCTTCTACCGGGATGAAAAGTATCCTATGTCTCAATATACTAGCTGTTGCCAGCGGCTATGTCGGAAATTATCCCACGGGAACCTTCTACCGGGATGAAAAGTATCCTATGTCTTAATATACTAGCTGTTGCCAGCGTGTATGTCGGAAATTATCCCACGGGAACCTTCTACCGGGATGAAAAGTATCCTATGTCTTAATATGCTAGCTGTTGCCAGCGTGTATGTCGGAAATTATCCCACGGGAACCTTCTACCGGGATGAAAAGTATCCTATGTCTTAATATACTAGCTGTTGCCCGCGTGTATGTCGGAAATTATCCCACGGGAACCTTCTACCGGGATGAAAAGTATCCTATGTCTTAATATACTAACTGTTTCCCGCGGCTTCTCCCGCGTGTATGTCGGAAATCATCCCACGGGAACCTTCTACCGGGATGAAAAGTATCCTATGTCTTAATATACTAGCTGTTGCCAGCGTGTATGTCGGAAATTATCCCACGGGAACCTTCTACCGGGATGAAAAGTATCCTATGTCTTAATATACTAGCTGTTGCCCGCGTGTATGTCGGAAATTATCTCACGGGAACCTTCTACCGGGATGAAAAGTATCCTATGTCTTAATATACTAGCTGTTTCCCGCGTGTATGTCGGAAATTATCCCACGGGAACCTTCTACCGGGATGAAAAGTATCCTATGTCTTAATATACTAGCTGTTGCCAGCGGCTTCTCCCGCGTGTATGTCGGAAATTATCCCACGGGAACCTTCTACCGGGATGAAAAGTATCCTATGTCTTAATATACTAGCTGTTGCCAGCGTGTATGTCGGAAATTATCCCACGGGAACCTTCTACCGGGATGAAAAGTATCCTATGTCTTAATATACTAGCTGTTGCCCGCGTGTATGTCGGAAATTATCCCACGGGAACCTTCTACCGGGATTAAAAGTATCCTATGTCTTAATATACTAACTGTTTCCCGCGGCTTCTCCCGCGTGTATGTCGGAAATCATCCCACGGGAACCTTCTACCGGGATGAAAAGTATCCTATGTCTTAATATACTAGCTGTTGCCAGCGTGTATGTCGGAAATTATCCCACGGGAACCTTCTACCGGGATGAAAAGTATCCTATGTCTTAATATACTAGCTGTTGCCCGCGTGTATGTCGGAAATTATCCCACGGGAACCTTCTATCGGGATGAAAAGTATCCTATGTCTTAATATACTAGCTGTTGCCCGCGTGTATGTCGGAAATTATCCCACGGGAACCTTCTACCGGGATGAAAAGTATCCTATGTCTTAATATACTAGCTGTTGCCAGCGGCTTCTCCCGCGTGTATGTCGGAAATTATCTTACGGGAACCTTCTACCGGGATGAAAAGTATCCTATGTCTTAATATACTAGCTGTTGCCAGCGTGTATGTCGGAAATTATCCCACGGGAACCTTCTACCGGGATGAAAAGTATCCTATGTCTTAATATACTAGCTGTTGCCCGCGTGTATCTCGGAAATTATCCCACGGGAACCTTCTACCGGGATGAAAAGTATCCTATGTCTTAATATACTAACTGTTTCCCGCGGCTTCTCCCGCGTGTATGTAGGAAATCATCCCACGGGAACCTTCTACCGGGATGAAAAGTATCCTATGTCTTAATATACTAGCTGTTGCCAGCGTGTATGTCGGAAATTATCCCACGGGAACCTTCCACCGGGATGAAAAGTATCCTATGTCTTAATATACTAGCTGTTGCCCGCGTGTATGTTGGAAATTATCCAACGGGAACCTTCTACCGGGATGAAAAGTATCCTATGTCTTAATATACTAGCTGTTGCCCGCGTGTATGTCGGAAATTATCCCACGGGAACCTTCTACCGGGATGAAAAGTATCCTATGTCTTAATATACTAGCTGTTGCCAGCGGCTTCTCCCGCGTGTATGTCGGAAATTATCCCACGGGAACCTTCTACCGGGATGAAAAGTATCCTATGTCTTAATATACTAGCTGTTGCCAGCGTGTATGTCGGAAATTATCCCACGGGAACCTTCTACCGGGATGAAAAGTATCCTATGTCTTAATATACTAGCTGTTGCCCGCGTGTATGTCGGAAATTATCCCACGGGAACCTTCTACCGGGATGAAAAGTATCCTATGTCTTAATATACTAACTGTTTCCCGCGGCTTCTCCCGCGTGTATGTCGGAAATCATCCCACGGGAACCTTCTACCGGGATGAAAAGTATCCTATGTCTTAATATACTAGCTGTTGCCAGCGTGTATGTCGGAAATTATCCCACGGGAACCTTCTACCGGGATGAAAAGTATCCTATGTCTTAATATACTAGCTGTTGCCAGCGTGTATGTCGGAAATTATCCCACGGGAACCTTCTACCGGGATGAAAAGTATCCTATGTCTTAATATACTAGCTGTTGCCAGCGTGTATGTCGGAAATTATCCCACGGGAACCTTCTACCGGGATGAAAAGTATCCTATGTCTTAATATACTAACTGTTGCCAGCGGCTTCGCCCGCGTGTATGTCGGAAATTATCCCACGGGAACCTTCTACCGGGATGAAAAGTATCCTATGTCTTAATATACTAGCTGTTGCCAGCGTGTATGTCGGAAATTATCCCACGGGAACCTTCTACCGGGATGAAAAGTATCCTATGTCTTAATATATTAGCTGTTGCCAGCGGCTTCTCCCGCGTGTATGTCGGAAATTATCCCACGGGAACCTTCTACCGGGATTAAAAGTATCCTATGTCTTAATATACTAGCTTTTGCCAGCGTGTATGTCGGAAATTATCCCACGGGAACCTTCTACCGGGATGAAAAGTATCCTATGTCTTAATATACTAGCTGTTGCCAGCGTGTATGTCGGAAATTATCCCACGGGAACCTTCTACCGGGATGAAAAGTATCCTATGTCTTAATATATTAGCTGTTGCCAGCGGCTTCTCCCGCGTGTATGTCGAAAATTATCCCACGGGAACCTTCTACCGGGATGAAAAGTATCCTATGTCTTAATATACAAGCTGTTGCCAGCGTGTATGTCGGAAATTATCCCACGGGAACCTTCTACCGGGATTAAAAGTATCCTATGTCTTAATATACTAGCTGTTGCCAGCGTGTATGTCGGAAATTATCCCACGGGAACCTTCTACCGGGATGAAAAGTATCCTATGTCTTAATATACTAGCTGTTGCCCGCGTGTATGTCGGAAATTATCCCACGGGAACCTTCTACCGGGATGAAAAGTATCCTATGTCTTAATATACTAACTGTTTCCCGCGGCTTCTCCCGCGTGTATGTCGGAAATTATCCCACGGGAACCTTCTACCGGGATGAAAAGTATCCTATGTCTTAATATACTAGCTGTTGCCAGCGTGTATGTCGGAAATCATCCCACGGGAACCTTCTACCGGGATGAAAAGTATCCTATGTCTTAATATACTAGCTGTTGCCAGCGTGTATGTCGGAAATTATCCCACGGGAACCTTCTACCGGGATGAAAAGTATCCTATGTCTTAATATACTAGCTGTTGCCCGCGTGTATGTCGGAAATTATCCCACGGGAACCTTCTACCGGGATGAAAAGTATCCTATGTCTTAATATACTAGCTGTTTCCCGCGGCTTCTCCCGCGTGTATGTCGGAAATTATCCCACGGGAACCTTCTACCGGGATGAAAAGTATCCTATGTCTTAATATACTAGCTGTTGCCAGCGTGTATGTCGGAAATTATCCCACGGGAACCTTCTACCGGGATGAAAAGTATCCTATGTCTTAATATACTAGCTGTTGCCAGCGTGTATGTCGGAAATTATCCCACGGGAACCTTCTACCGGGATGAAAAGTATCCTATGTCTTAATATACTAGCTGTTGCCAGCGGCTTCTCCCGCGTGTATGTCGAAAATTATCCCACGGGAACCTTCTACCGGGATGAAAAGTATCCTATGTCTTAATATACTAGCTGTTGCCCGCGTGTATGTCGGAAATTATCCCACGGGAACCTTTTACCGGGATGAAAAGTATCCTATGTCTTAATATACTAGCTGATGCCCGCGTGTATGTCGGAAATTATCCCACGGGAACCTTCTACCGGGATGAAAAGTATCCTATGTCTTAATATACTAGCTGTTGCCCGCGGCTTCGTCCGCGTGTATGTCGGAAATTATCCCGCGGGAACCTTCTACCGGGATGAAAGTATCCCGCGGGAACCTTCTACCGGGATGAAAGTATCCCGCGGGAACCTTCTACCGGGATGAAAGTATCCCGCGTGAACCTTCTACCGGGATGAAAGTATCCTATGTCTTAATATACTAGCTGTTGCCCGCGGCTTCGCCCGCGTGTATGTCGGAAATTATCCCACGGGAACCTTCTACCGGGATGAAAGTATCCCGCGGGAACCTTCTACCGGGATGAAAGTATCCCGCGGGAACCTTCTACCGGGATGAAAGTATCCCGCGGGAACCTTCTACCGGGATGAAAGTATCCCGCGGGAACCTTCTACCGGGATGAAAAGTATCCTATGTCTTAATATACTAGCTGTTGCCCGCGTGTATGTCGGAAATTATCCCACGGGAACCTTCTTCCGGGATGAAAAGAATCCTATGTCTTAATATACTAGCTGTTGCCAGCGGCTACGTCGGAAATTATCCCACGGGAACCTTCTCCCGGGATGAAAAGTATCCTATGTCTTAATATACTAGCTGTTGCCCGCGTGCATGTCGGAAATTATCCCACGGGAACCTTCTACCGGGATGAAAAGTATCCTATGTCTTAATATACTAGCTGTTGCCAGCGGCTATGTCGGAAATTATCCCACGGGAACCTTCTACCGGGATGAAAAGTATCCTATGTCTTAATATACTAGCTGTTGCCAGCGTGTATGTCGGAAATTATCCTACGGGAACCTTCTACCGGGATGAAAAGTATCCTATGTCTTAATATACTAGCTGTTGCCCGCGTGTATGTCGGAAATTATCCCACGGGAACCTTCTACCGGGATGAAAAGTATCCTATGTCTTAATATACTAGCTGTTGCCAGCGGCTTCGCCCGCGTGTATGTCGGAAATTATCCCACGGGAACCTTCTACCGGGATGAAAAGTATCCTATGTCTTAATATACTAGCTGTTGCCAGCGGCTTCTCCCGCGTGTATGTCGAAAATTATCCCACGGGAACCTTCTACCGGGATGAAAAGTATCCTATGTCTTAATATACTAGCTGTTGCCAGCGACTTCTCCCGCGTGTATGTCGGAAATTATCCCACGGGAACCTTCTACCGGGATGAAAAGTATCCTATGTCTTAATATACTAGCTGTTGCCAGCGTGTATGTCGGAAATTATCCCACGGGAACCTTCTACCGGGATTAAAAGTATCCTATGTCTTAATATACTAGCTGTTGCCCGCGTGTATGTCGGAATCTATCCCACGGGAACCTTCTACCGGGATGAAAAGTATCCTATGTCTTAATATACTAGCTGATGCCCGCGTGTATGTCGGAAATTATCCCACGGGAACCTTCTACCGGGATGAAAAGTATCCTATGTCTTAATATACTAGCTGTTGCCCGCGTGTATGTCGGAAATTATCCCACGGGAACCTTCTACCGGGATGAAAGTATCCCGCGGGAACCTTCTACCGGGATGATAGTATCCTATGTCTTAATATACTAGCTGTTGCCCGCGGCTTCGCCCGCGTGTATGTCGGAAATTATCCCGCGGGAACCTTCTACCGGGATGAAAGTATCCCGCGGGAACCTTCTACCGGGATGAAAGTATCCCGCGGGAACCTTCTACCGGGATGAAAGTATCCCGCGGGAACCTTCTATCGGCATGAAATTATCCCGCGGGAACCTTCTACCGGGATGAAAGTATCCCGCGGGAACCTTCTTCCGGGATGAAAGTATCCCGCGGGAACCTTCTACCGGGATGAAAGTATCCTATGTCTTAATATACTAGCTGTTGCCCGCGGCTTCGTCCGCGTGTATGTCGGAAAGTATCGCGTGGGAACCTTCTTCCGGGATGAAAGTATCCCGCGGGAACCTTCTACCGGGATGAAAGTATCCCGCGGGAACCTTCTACCGGGATGAAAGTATCCCGCGGGAACCTTCTTCCGGGATGAAAGTATCCCGCGGGAACCTTCTTCCGGGATGAAAGTATCCCGCGGGAACCTTCTTCCGGGATGAAAGTATCCCGCGGGAACCTTCTACCGGGATGAAAGTATCCCGCGGGAACCTTCTTCCGGGATGAAAGTATCCCGCGGGAACCTTCTACCGGGATGAAATTATCCCGCGGGAACCTTCTACCGGGATGAAAGTATCCTATGTCTTAATATACTAGCTGTTGCCCGCGGCTTCGTCCGCGTGTATGTCGGAAAGTATCCCGCGGGAACCTTCTTCCGGGATGAAAGTATCCCGCGGGAACCTTCTACCGGGATGAAAGTATCCCGCGGGAACCTTCTACCGGGATGAAAGTATCCCGCGGGAACCTTCTACCGGGATGAAAGTATCCTATGTCTTAATATACTAGCTGTTGCCAGCGTGTATGTCGGAAATTATCCCACGGGAACCTTCTACCGGGATGAAAAGTATCCTATGTCTTAATATACTAGCTGTTGCCCGCGTGTATGTCGGAAATTATCCCACGGGAACCTTCTACCGGGATGAAAAGTATCCTATGTCTTAATATACTAGCTGTTGCCAGCGGCTTCGCCCGCGTGTATGTCGGAAATTATCCCACGGGAACCTTCTACCGGGATGAAAAGTATCCTATGTCTTAATATACTAGCTGTTGCCCGCGTGTATGTCGGAAATTATCCCACGGGAACCTTCTACCGGGATGAAAAGAATCCTATGTCTTAATATACTAGCTGTTGCCAGCGGCTACGTCGGAAATTATCCCACGGGAACCTTCTCCCGGGATGAAAAGTATCCTATGTCTTAATATACTAGCTGTTGCCCGCGTGCATGTCGGAAATTATCCCACGGGAACCTTCTACCGGGATGAAAAGTATCCTATGTCTTAATATACTAGCTGTTGCCAGCGGCTATGTCGGAAATTATCCCACGGGAACCTTCTACCGGGATGAAAAGTATCCTATGTCTTAATATACTAGCTGTTGCCCGCGTGTGTGTCGGAAATTATCCCACGGGAACCTTCTACCGGGATGAAAAGTATCCTATGTCTCAATATACTAGCTGTTGCCCGCGTATATGTCGGAAATTATCCCACGGGAACCTTCTACCGGGATGAAAAGTATCCTATGTCTCAATATACTAGCTGTTGCCAGCGGCTATGTCGGAAATTATCCCACGGGAACCTTCTACCGGGATGAAAAGTATCCTATGTCTTAATATACTAGCTGTTGCCAGCGTGTATGTCGGAAATTATCCTACGGGAACCTTCTACCGGGATGAAAAGTATCCTATGTCTTAATATACTAGCTGTTGCCAGCGGCTATGTCGGAAATTATCCCACGGGAACCTTCTACCGGGATGAAAAGTATCCTATGTCTTAATATACTAGCTGTTGCCCGCGTGTGTGTCGGAAATTATCCCACGGGAACCTTCTACCGGGATGAAAAGTATCCTATGTCTCAATATACTAGCTGTTGCCCGCGTATATGTCGGAAATTATCCCACGGGAACCTTCTACCGGGATGAAAAGTATCCTATGTCTCAATATACTAGCTGTTGCCAGCGGCTATGTCGGAAATTATCCCACGGGAACCTTCTACCGGGATGAAAAGTATCCTATGTCTTAATATACTAGCTGTTGCCAGCGTGTATGTCGGAAATTATCCTACGGGAACCTTCTACCGGGATGAAAAGTATCCTATGTCTTAATATACTAGCTGTTGCCCGCGTGTATGTCGGAAATTATCCCACGGGAACCTTCTACCGGGATGAAAAGTATCCTAAGTCTCAATATACTAGCTGTTGCCAGCGGCTATGTCGGAAATTATCCCACGGGAACCTTCTACCGGGATGAAAAGTATCCTATGTCTTAATATACTAGCTGTTGCCAGCGTGTATGTCGGAAATTATCCCACGGGAACCTTCTACCGGGATGAAAAGTATCCTATGTCTTAATATACTAGCTGTTGCCAGCGTGTATGTCGGAAATTATCCCACGGGAACCTTCTACCGGGATGAAAAGTATCCTATGTCTTAATATACTAGCTGTTGCCAGCGGCTTCGCCCGCGTGTATGTCGGAAATTATCCCACGGGAACCTTCTACCGGGATTAAAAGTATCCTATGTCTTAATATACTAGCTGTTGCCAGCGTGTATGTCGGAAATTATCCCACGGGAACCTTCTACCGGGATGAAAGTATCCTATGTCTTAATATACTAGCTGTTGCCAGCGTGTATGTCGGAAATTATCCCACGGGAACCTTCTACCGGGATGAAAAGTATCCTATGTCTTAATATACTAGCTGTTGCCAGCGTGTATGTCGGAAATTATCCCACGGGAACCTTCTACCGGGATGAAAGTATCCTATGTCTTAATATACTAGCTGTTGCCAGCGTGTATGTCGGAAATTATCCCACGGGAACCTTCTACCGGGATGAAAAGTATCCTATGTCTTAATATACTAGCTGTTGCCAGCGGCTATGTCGGAAATTATCCCACGGGAACCTTCTACCGGGATGAAAAGTATCCTATGTCTTAATATACTAGCTGTTGCCAGCGGCTTCTCCCGCGTGTATGTCGGAAATTATCCCACGGGAACCTTCTACCGGGATGAAAAGTATTCTATGTCCTAATGCAGGTCATACTCGTAGAGTACCCATGTGCCTTTGTTCCAAATCCGTTCAGGGGTTTCAGCGTTAAAGTGTAACAAACAAACAAACTCACTTTCGCATTTATAGTATTAAGTAAGTATTATGCAAAACCGGTCTATCGACACTCTAGACTCCCAAAATGTATTAGGTACTTAAATAAAAAACAAACCAAACATACTATTTAAGTTTCCACAATAATATAACTCAATCATGACTCATAAGACACGTGGCGCCATCTATTATCATAAATGACGTTATTCGTGTTTTCCTCGGGAACAGAACTTTTTTTGGGGTAAAAGGTTCCGTATGTCCGTTTCTGTACAACGTATATGCAAAATTTCAGGATGTTCGGTTCAGTGGTTTAGGCGTGAAAAGGTAACAAACAAACTTACTTTCGGATTTATAATATTAGTTAGGATTATTCTATTCCAGATACCGAAAAGTAGTTGAGTACGCACAAAAATCCATCAGATTCAAATTTATGTTAGTATTCGACGTTTTGAGGAGCTGCGAATTAGTTCAAAAACTGTACTTCGAATTGTACCATTTAGTGCGAATGATTCACGAGACCCCGCGAAAATGGTACCATGATGAAGAGTTTGCTGATATCATGAAGGTAGCCGGCCCGGAACTGCTTGGTGGTAAGGGTGTTGATGGCAAGGGTAATTTTTACGAACAACTGACTGAAGAGCAATTAAATAATCTATATGTGGCGCAGAAAAATCTTTTAGAGCAGATGAAAGCCCGAGCGAAGGAGAGGAAGAGGCAAAGGAAGAAGTATGCCAAGATGAGAGAGGCGTTCATGAAGGGCTTGATATCCGAAGCCGACATGAAACTATGGAAGAAGAGGCCATATAATAATATTTGGCCAATGGACTACGGCTGGGAAGTTCAGTATCGTAATTGGTGATAATATTATTCGCCGATTATCGTCCTACCCCTATTTTAATGTATTTGGGGTTTGCACAGCATAATTTACCTACCTATAAATAAACTTTTTGCCAATAAATAATTTATTCTCACAGAATCTACATGTCAAGGACCTAGTTACTTTGAAAAGTCATCATCATCTGCCTAGCCTTTACCCAACTATGTTGGGGTCGGCTTTCAGTCTAACCGGATGCAGCTGAAAACCAGTATTTTACATGGAACGACTACCTATCTGAACTCCACAACTCAGTCACTGCGGGTAATACGATACGCCTTGGTAAGACTGGTTGTTAGACTTTCGGGCTTCTGCGAGGCATGGAGGGGTCTCAGTATGTTAAGATTATCGTCACCCATCCACGGACCGACCGCGGCAAGCGTAACTTAACCTGATCGATCGATCCGTGCGGCTGTTATTACTTAGCGACGAGCATCTCTTTGAAACATTTTTTTGGTAAGAAAGGGAGCAGATAGATGTAGATTAAGAGGGAAGCGTCAGGGTTGCCCGTAAAATTCGAATTTTCTTACGTTTTTTTGCAATTTGTAAGTCAGTATTAGGTTGTATGTTGAATAAAGTAAAATTCGCGGCCGTAACAAATGTGTTTTTACTGAATTATAATGAGTACAATCAGTAATATAACTAAGTTAGTATAATCCTCAAATGTCAAGATTTCATTAAATAGTCATTCATTAGGATTACCTGGTCTTAAAGAGATTGATGACTTTAATGATTATACTTCTGTAAATACATACTTGTTACGGTCGCGAATCACATTTTGATCAACGTTGTACCTAATACTGACTTGTAAATTGCAAAAAACGTAAGGAAATTTGAATTTGGCGGCTATCCTGACGCTTTCGCCTTCAGCAGCACTCTTTTACAACCTAGCACAATTGAAGATATTTAGTTTTTTGTTCTAAGTACTATAAAACTTTTTTTTGACAAGTGCTGTTTTTGTAAAATAGCTCTTCAATTATATAAAGCTATTCATAATACAATATACGCGCATGTGGAAACAATGCAGCGAAAACTTTGCATAATCATTTGCAAATGTCGTCCACTTGTGGGTTCACGAATCATGCGAATGTGAGTGATCGGTATGATGGCAACTTTATGTTTTCTTCTGTAACGACATCAAATGTTACTTACCAGTTAATAGGTATATTATAAAAACTCTACTTAACGTACCAGCTACTATCAGCTGTACCAATGATACGGCTCCCGAGAGACAGGGGCCTCCCGTCGTGATCGTGACGTGTGTAGGAAGCAAAAATTCGTGAAATAATATCAGATGTAAGCCCGGTACTTGATGGTAATTAAAGATATTTGTAGATAAACCTAAGATGTTATCGGTTTATTATGTTAGACTAGTCTTAGCCGTGCCTAAGTTTATTAGGTATAAGCTGTAGGGAAGAAATCAATTAAAAAAGTACCTCCTGAGACATTACAAAGTTTATTAAAGTAAAACTAAACTATTACACAAAATCTTCCTTTATTTAAAGTAGGTATTGGCTCTGACATACCCCGTCTTCGTAACCTGGTATGCCAGGGCAAATACTAGCATGAAACTATGACAAAAAAAAAAAAAAAACTCAACTCAATTTTGAGGGTCCGGAGGTGAACACATGAATAACTTCTAGCTCAATCATATATATGTTCTCACGCACTGCCAGTTACCATCCCTACCTGGTTGATATTCCACCAATTCGCACTAAGCGCTTCCAAATGTCTTTTATAATGCACACAGCAAAGGAGTGGAACTCACTACCTGCGTCTGTGTTTCCGAACGCATACAAACCTAATCTCTTCAAAGTGAGAGTGAACAGGCTTCTTCTGGGTAAGCTCACTCCATCGTCGACTTTGTCTCTGTCACCTCTGACCTAGATTAGAGTCAAGAGCAAACCGATCACAAAGAAAAATAAAAAAAAATACTTTGGGTTGCGCTCATAAAACAAAGGAGAAGTTGCAACTTCCATAGAAAATTACCCCACGTCCGACAGATGAGAAAAATATCTCAAAAAATAGATAAAAATAAGTATTAATAAATTGCATACCTTCTATTGTCATCGTTACTGGCTATCACATTTAAAAATTGCTCCAAATATTATTTCAGGCGCAGTATTACTTATATTAAAAATATTTTACTTTCAATCATGCAATACCTCTAACGACCATAAAAAAAGTGAAATAAAGATGACATAAAGATTAAAGAAAGCAACATCTGTGACATTCTTAATTCATTTGTTACAAGGAAGGTGTGAAGAAAAAAATTAAAATACAAATAGAAAAAAATTAAAAACTTATTTAATGCGCTGGGTGGCTAAAAACATCTTCATATCTCGCCCAACCAAGACAATACGAAATAGTCACTACATGGGCGCAGACTCCCAGTGTCCTGCGCCCATGTATACATGTACAACAATATTCTTTTATCGCATATCGGGAGATATGCGATAAAAGAATATTGTTCAACTCTGCAATTATATAATATATCCGTCCGGTATATTTTACACCGGACATGTGGTGACTGAATCTTACATCTAATGAGGGCGTTATTTTCTTCGTTGTTAATATTTATTTCTTCTGGATGTCTGTAAAATTCAATTTTAAACACACCAGTTCTATTAATATGTTCAGAGCAGTATGACCGTGCTATTTTCGGATTAGAGGAACCAACTGATTTTTATTTTATTTTTTTTATTTGTGATGGGTTTGCTCTTGACTCTAGTCTAGGTCAGAGGTGACAGAGACAAAGTCGACGATGGAGTGAGCTTACCCAGAAGAAGCCTGTTCACTCTCACTTTGAAGAGATTAGGGTTGTATGCGTTCGGAAACACAGACGCAGGTAGTGAGTTCCACTCCTTTGCTGTGCGCATTATAAAAGACATTTGGAAGCGCTTAGTGCGAATTAGTGGAATAGCAACTAGGTAGGGATGGTCACTGGCAGTGCGTCTACATAACCGATGGTAGAAGGGGGCCGATGGAATGAGGTCGTGGAGTTCTCGGGCACGCTCTCCGAAGTACAATCTGTAGAAGACCGACAAGCAGGCAACCTTGCGGCGATGAGTCAAGCTATGAAGCTTGGCATCCACCAGTTTTACGTCACCAATAAGCCTCTTAGCTCTGCGTTCCACCGAGTTAAGCGCGGCTAGTTGGTACTTGGCTGATCCATCCCAAAGGTGACTGCAATACTCCATGCAGGATCGGACTTGCGCTTTGTAAAGGGTTAAAAGCTCTCCAGGCGTAAAGTATCGCTTCACCCTATTTAGGATGCCCAGTTTCTTGGCCGCAGTTTGGGCCTTGTACTCGATGGTGGTGCCGAAGTTGAGACCAGATGTCAACTCCACGCCTAGGAGCTCAAGTCGATCAGTTACAAGAACAGATGTACCCCGAAAAGTAGGAGGTTGGGCGAAACGACTCTTTTTAGCGGTAAAAAGACACGCCTTTGTTTTGGTGGCGTTAAAAGAGACCAGATTATCATCACCCCACTGGGAGACAAAGCTTAAGGTCAAATCTGTCCGCTCTACCATGGCCTCTCTCAAGGAACGAACTTCGGCACCGCTGGTTTTTGCGCTGCACAAGTATCTCTCTGAAACTGTACTGTCATCTGCGTACCCAACAATACCAGGCTGAAGCAGGTCAGTGATGTGCAGCAGGAAAAGAGTTGCAGAAAGAACAGACCTCTGAGGAACTCATCACTAGCCATAAGGTCAGAAGAGCAGCCGTCAACAACTACTCTGATCGACCGTTCACTAAGGAAATCTGATATCCAGCTACAAAAATCAGCTAGGATGCCATAAGCAGGAAACTTGCTGAGCAGAGCAGCGTGCCAGACACTGTCAAAGGCCTTCGCGATGTCAAGCGATACAGCCAGTGCTGCGCCGTGTTTCTCAATTGCTTCGCCACAGCAGTGCGTGACATACACAAGTAGATCGCCAGTTGACCGTCCCCGGCGAAAGCCATATTGACGGTCACTGAGGAGATCATTGTCTTCAAACCTTACACATAATGGATATCATAATTAAATCCTCATATTTCAATCTCAGAAAACCAGTATGGTTTTAGGTCCGGTGTGTCGATTGAAGATGCTGTAACCAATTTCAGTGCCATGGTAGCCAATAAACTGGACAAGAGCTATAAGTGCTACTGTATATTTCTGGATATATCGAAAGCCTTTGATACGGTCTCTGTCCCAATAATTATATCAAAACTGGAGCACATTGGAGATCGTGGTTTGGCATTAAATATTTTTAAAGATTATGTGAGGCAGTCAAAATTGATACTGTGGCGAGTGAGGACGAAGAAATCAAATATGGAGTCCCGCAAGGGAGTATTCTTGGACCCACATTGTTTATAGTTTACATCGACGACTTGTGCAAGATGAAACTAGAGAACTGTGATATTTTTACTTATGCGGATGACACAGCACTCTAAGTATTTGGGAAAAGTCTCTCTAAGTACTGGGTGGAGGCTAAGGCACCGGCCGAGAGTAACCTGAGGAAAGTCATGCTGTGGCTATCTTCTAATCTACTTACGTTGAATGTGGATAAATCGAAATATATTCGTTTTTATCTCCCCAGCACCTCAACGCCCTCAGTAGAAACCACAACACTTACTGCCCACAATTGTGCCAGATCAACAATAACTAGCTGTTGCTCACCGTTATCGTATGTTGCCTGTATAAAGTATCTTGGTGTTAAGGTTGATGAACGATTAGACTGGCGTTCACAAGTGGAGACCCTCACCGGACATGTCAGAAAACTGCTGTACGTATTTAAGAATCTTCGTCACTCTGCCGATCGCACGATACTGAATACAGTCTATCTTGCATTAGGTCAATCAATTGAGTTTTTGTGTTCCTTCGTGGGGTGGAACTTATAAAACTTTGTTTTTGAAATTGGAGAGGGCACAAAGGTATAGACCTTTCTCAAGGTCAAACATGGTAAGCCGGGCTATTATTCTAACACAGAACTATACAAGGAGTGCAAGGTGTTGACGGTGCGACAGCTGTTTATTCTCCGCACGATGCTCCGGCGACATTCACTACTTCCTTTAAATAAGGAAGGTTTAATAAACGAAGTGGTGCACTTGTCTGCCCCTATGTGCAATGTAAAACGGCTTTCGCACAGCGACAATAGAACGCATTGAGTTCCAGGCTGTACAATGAAATTAACAAAAGGATCTCACTATACAAACTAAATAAGTACAATTTCAAAGATAAATTAACTAATTGGTTATAGTTGTTAACTTATGATGAATCTGAGAAACTTATTGAAATAGTAAAATATAACTGAGTCTTAGAATTTTTAAATAATAATTTAACACGAACACATTATTTTGTAAAGACGCTAATTAATTATGTAAAATTGTTATGTGTAAAATTATAGCACAAAATAAGGCGGTGATATACAACATCTAAAACGGCTTGACCACCGGCTACCCAAGATACGAGCATGTCTCAGTTTGGGAGTCGTTTGTCTTAAATTAAAATGACTGTACATTCAGCTCACTAAAACAGATGAAAAATATTGTTTCTTGTAACGTGTTTGTACTTTTTGAAGAAAAAAGTATTATTATTATTTTTTACATTTCTCGGGACCCTGGGGTCCCGGACCTTTGGAAGGCATACGAGGGGCCGAAGCCAACTCGCAAAGGCCCCTTAGATAATTTTAAATGATGAGGAGGCACCAACCGACGATTATCCCCATCTGCACTATGCAACTGCACCTAAGGACAACCCCCGGTTGGTGCAGGACTATTGTTGTACGTGGAAACAAAACATATTGGGCTATGGGTTTGGGTGGCTAAAGTGAATTGGGTAACTTGAACTATGGAAGAACTATGTCCCCTGCCTGACCAATGTTATATATTATACACGGATAAAATGGCAGGGGGTGACTTGCACACTCAATAATGGGCCTCCGGAAACGGCCGCTAGTACCTACATAGTGACGTAGCGACAAGGGGGCAACACTTCCTGAGGTGCTTGAGGAGTGAAGAGGCCACGGCTATCAGGACAATCCCGGAAGTATGGTCAAGATCACTACCAGCACCTTACTGGAAGACTTTCTTCCTGCGAGCACGTTTGCTCTTGCGAATCTCCACTCAAGCCGGCCAATAAAGGCAAGCCAGAGATGAGAACAAGATTTCTCCCGGGAGATAAGGTCCGTGGGGTCGCTACTGCCCAACAGCTCGCCACATGCTGCCCTGGGGTTTTCTGTATCTCTCTTGGTCTGGCTCCTCATTCTAGACCCGTTCCGGCAAAGTAAACTCTACCGGCACAGACCTAAAGTTCGGAGCGCGCAAGCGCCACCACGACGTCAACGTAGAGATACAGCGGTGGGGTTATTATTATTATAGTATTAGTAGCTGTAGTCAAACAGTCGCAAATGAGTTAATACAGTGTTTAATTGCTTTTTAATCCTATTCTAAAACTAAATTCAGAAGTTAGTATATTACAGGTATTCTGCCCCTGAATTAATATTTAGAGCAATTTTTTAATGTGCTAGCCAGTAAGGATGATCACCGGAAGTATATCATTTTTGTATACTCATTTTTAGCGATTTTTTGAGATACTTAACGTTGCAGTCGGAAGTGGGGCATTTTTGCTACTTCTTCTTTAAACTTTCAATGATACCAAAACCAGCCAGATACAAATAGTATAGCCAAAGAGATTTTATTACAAGTTCATACATACTATAATGCGAAAATACTTTTTCCCCAACCTAATATATAATATACCCGTGTGGCTCCGAGTAGTAGAATTGTGCCCACCCCATCTATTCCTGTGGTTAAATACACATGTTGGCAACAAATAAAAGACCGATTCAAATAATCATACATTTACAGCCTTTGACTAATTTCACTAATTTCGTTTTGATACATTATATTTATGTTACACCTTGTATAAGTCATTGCCCCTTGGCCTAAAATCATAATTATTATCTAATTAACAAAGTCGCCCCTTTTCATCACATAAACACAAAATTATCGTTTACGACGGATACACAGTGTGTATCACAGGTGTATATATTATTTCAGGAACAGGGTTCTATGTTAGGTATTGGGTTTGGTTTCCGCACTTACTCCTTCAAGTGGACCATTACGTGAGCCATGGCGGCCGTCTGTGGTTATTCCAACCAGCCCACCTCCCTCCAGAAGTTGATCATGGCTTCTGGTCTGTGAAAGATCTGGGTGTCCCGAGGGCTTCTGTTCTAATCTGGGTAACGCCTGTGCAGTTTCTGTGGCAAGCTCTGCACAGAGGGCTGTCCGTTAAGTCTATTGTGTGGAAGTGTTTATTTAGTGAGCAGTGTCCTGTGATGGTCCCCAATAAACGCTTGATTATCTTACCATCTAAGGATGGCATAGCCTCCCTGGATTGCTTGCAACCCGGTGTCGAGGACCACCAACTCTCCGCTGTGTGCGTGTGAACTCCTGTAGCCACCTGCGTAGTTGGTTGAAGGGGATGGGTACGATTGGTTCAGGTCCACATACTGGCGTGCTGGAGGTTCTCCTAGCTGGTTCGTCAGCTGCGTCGTTACCTAGTGATCCACTTTGTCCTTTTATCCATTGCAGTGTCATTGTGTTGCGGTTAGATACCGTTACTCGTTCTAATGCATTGTGACATTCTAGTGTTAGTCTCGAGGTAATCTATTTTTTTCTCTAAGGATTGGAGTACTGAGATACTGTCGGAGAGTATATGTATATGGGTATCCGTAACTCTCCTGGCTTCTATGGCGTACGCCGCTTGTATAGTGCGCACACACTCTGCCTTGTAGACAGTGTTGAACATTCCCAGCGGGCTGGATATGTTAATGTTGAGGTCGTGTGAGAAAACTCCGACTCCGATTCCGGAATCGGTCTTTGACCCGTCGGTGTACTGTGTATACTCTCAACTCTTTCGGGCCTGAGTAGTCACACTGTTCTGCTGTGATTATTATGTTGTAATGCTTTTGAAAGTAGTGTCGTTTCGGGGCTCGTCATGGTTATGTCATCGGCGTAGTCTATGGTGAATCCTTTGTCGTTGTGTTTTAATGAGGCTGTTTACGACCAGGTTCCATAGCAGAGGAGAGACGACGAGAAAGACGCTCCCTTGCAGGCAGCCACGATGACCCTAGTAGTGTTGTTCACTGACACTTGTACAGCTCTTAGTTAGGTCTACGATTGTTTGACCTTGAACTGTGACCCAAGTGGGTTCTGAGCCGCGGTTGTTATGGTTAGTAGAGAATAAATAGGTGGATAGTACCGCTCCTCCGGGGTTCGGTGTCTCGCTGCCCCAGAGCGGGTGGTCGGCATTCGAGTCGGTGCAGATGATCAGGTCTAGTTTGGCGCGCTCACAGTACTGTACCAGGTCGGCCATCTCTTTTGGCGGGCAGTCTGCGTCCTCGCCTGGCATGTATGCCGAGGACGTCTGAAACGCTACCTTCGGTCTGGAGCATGACGGCTGTCAGGTCTAGACGCAGGTTTTCGGTTTATCTGAGCCATGTGTGTTGAAAATTAGCTTACTCCGATGTTACCGAGGCCGAATATTCTGTTGTTCCTGATCCACGGCTCTTATATCAGTACGATGGCACGGGGCTTTCCCTCCAGTGCCCCGCGCAAGCTGGCCGTGGCAGTCTGGTATATTTTGGTTAGTCTGTATAATGTTGAGGGGCGATGACGGCGGTGGAGTGGGGTTAGTCGGAGATGGATCCATCGGACAATCCGCCACTCTATACTAGTCGTCGTGTCGATCGCCCGGCGACGTGGCTAGCAGCTGCTGCTCGTTCCAGCCAGGTGATGAGGGCGGTCTTTTGTCGACCATTGCCGCTCGGGCCATGCATGTCTTCCTCGAGTTTGTCAATGTCTGTGTCGGTTGTGTCATCTTCGTGTCTGTGCTGTCGGTCTGGGTCATGGGCTAGAAGCGTTCGTACCTATATCCGAGTAGGTACGATATCCGTCGCTCCCGGCCCCATACCTTTTCAGCTTCCTCCGATGGTATATCTATGGTCAAATACGTCCCATACTTACCACCGACGACGGTAGTTGCCCTGTACAGTGACCACCTGGCATTGTCGTACCAAGTGTACTGACAGATAAGAACAATAAGGAGCTGGGCCACGTCACCCTTGTATCGGGGGACGGGTGGGCACGTCGGACTGTCTCAGTACCGTTAGTGTCAGGTCGGTCTTTTTTTTTTGCGTGGGAAATCCTCTGGGCGGAGCGGGAGTTCGTGTTAGACAGGGACACGGCAACTCCTTCGAACAACCCGCGATCCTGGCTGGCTTCGGCCCTAGCGGACCCCATCAGTTACTGTGTGCTAACATCTGTTTGAGGCGCGCGTGGAACACAACGCGCCGTCGACCCGGGCGGCAAAGAGTATAATAATAATACGGGAGAAGAGAGCCCTCTTGCGTCATTTCGAAGCAGCCAGATTCGAAACGCCATCTACATATCTTAACGGGAACTACACGCACATGAATCCGAAAAGTCAGAGGTGCGTGCCTTGGGTTCGAACTCGAGACCACTAGAATTGTCAGTCCGACGGTCTCACCACTAGGCTATCCCTGCTATTGAAGATAGATCTAAAATGCTGTACTCCTATACGGGCAATGTCAATATTATGTACCTATGTACTCTTTTACTTCGACACAATGGTAAACAGAGGTATTATTTCAATTTCGAAATCGTATTTATTAGAAAACTTAACACTGGCCAAAATAAGTATGTTCTAGTTTTAAATGTTCCCACCAGATGGTGCATCCCGTTTTATAATCCGAAGTTCTCCGGTGTTATATTACAATTATTCTCTAGAAAAATACTATAAACTAAATTAGAGAACTTAGTTATTTGATTTTCTTATTTTCGTTAAGTTGGGATTACAGAGACATCTATCGATAATTATGAAACTAATAGTTTCTCAGTTAAGTAAAGTAGATGGCGCCTCTTTCTTTACGAACGTAGTGCTTGTTCTAAGTGTGCCCCCCCTGCCGGGCGGGCCGGACGCGAGGTCGCCGCCGCCGATAATTTTTTTTTCACGTTTTTTGCAATTTGCAGGTTGTATGTTGATCTGAATATGATTCACTAGCTTTTGCCCGCGGCTTCGCTCGCGTAAATTTAGAATAGCGGTTTAGGGCGTGAAATGTATAAAGCATACAACTAATCGCATCTATAATATTGTAGTTAGAAGGATGAAAAACCGGTCTAGCGACACTAAGACTTACAAATTGTATTAGGTACTTATATATAAAAAAAAAATTAAAACTACTAGTTTCTATCCTACTAATATTATAAATGTGAGTTTGTTACTCAATCACGCAAAATCGGCTGAACGGATTTGGATGAAAGAACATGGCCAATTTCTGTAGGGGCGTTGGCATAGTTATTGAATTCAATTTACACCAATGATTTTTGGTGTTTTATATTCGTGAATATTGGTACATTAAATTGCAATAAATAAAACACATAAAGAACTTGTCATTACAACAGACTAGACGAAAATAGTTTCACTAAACCTTTAGTCAGATTACTGGCCATAAGTGCACAGAATAGGATTTGCTATTAAAAACCATAAGGCGTTTTAATTATTTATTTATTTATAAAATAAAACAAAAGAATAGGTATAAATAACAATTATTTATTTATTAAAGATAATAAATACAATTATTTTGTTACATTGTAATATGCCTGTCCTAGATGCCTACCTAGATAACTCATACATTAGTGATGAGTTAGTGTCAAACGAGTCACATCTCAACCAGCTTTGAGAAAACAGAATATAGAAAGAAACAAAGAAAAACATTTATTTCGGTCGCACACAGGAAAGAAAAAAAAACAACACAGAAAGAAAAACATAAACAAATACATTATTTTATAATTGTGATTGCGGGACATAGATTAGCAAAGATTTGTTTTTTTTTCTAATATTCTTGAATTGTTAACAATATGTTATCTAAAAGTCCTGCTGGAGCTTGGATATTGTTTTGGTGTCTTTGGGCAAGACACCAAAACAGCCAATCCCTGCACGTTGTCTGAAGCTGATTCCTGCATGTTGTCCGAACCCAATTCCTGCAAGTTTCGTGATAAGTCCTGCACTGCCTGTCTATTTGCTCGCATCCAGCACACATGACAAACATAGTTGTTTCTTGAGGGCTGAAAATAAATCCCAGTTAGAATAAACACATGTTTTCAAGTTTTATGTTATTGTACAATGAGAAGTATTATGTTACAACATGCCTACTTTAAAGAAGTATATGTCAAACATGGAAAATACATATAGATAGATATTATAATCACACATACCTACTATGAGTGCTATTTTTTTATAGATTTTTATAGACTAATACAAGTAGATATATAAAATAATGAATTAAAAAAAAATGCTTACCACATTAATAGTATTTTGTGATATTAGGACAGCCAGCAATGGAGAGTCCATACTGACATTATGGTGTCTTATTTTTCTAACCGATTTTCCACAACCAAGACAAACCATGTTATGCCCCAGTAGTCTCTCATGTTCACCAGCCTCAGTATTCAATAATAAGAAGCATGGTTGACAAATGAATGTATCCAGAGGCAACTGAAAAAAACGATGCACTATTTAAAATCGCATACCATTATAAAACATAAAAAAACAGACTAAGTATTATACTATTCCGACTTCATACCTGGGTTTGAGCATTGGTTAACCAACGCGAAAGTCTTGTTTGATGGTGTGCAGAAAGCGAGGATATGAGATGCCTCTGCAGCCTTTGTATGGCTATTCCGCAGTTGATGCACCTCATCGTAATCCACAAAACAAATCCAAAACGCAAAACAGTCCAGTATTATTAGCAAGGTAATCGTGTGGTAGAAGGTATCAGTCCGTAAAGATAAGCTGGGGCCAACAATATCAGAAAACAATCGCAAAACACAATCGCAATAAGACGTTGAATCTGCAATCACAGAGCGTCTGCCAAGCAATGACATTATATTGACATTTGACAGTAACAGAAACACGCTGTCAAACACGTTCCGTTCCGTTTTAAAGTTTTTTTGGGCGAATTGGATAAAAACTAATTAAAATATAATATTATTATAATACGAGTATTTTATAAAATGCAACTAATACCAATGAATACAGTTTCGTATGAATAAAATGTTCCTAATGTAATGCATTTGTCGACCATATCACACGTTATCTACGAGTGTAGTTTAGGACACGTGGTTTGGAACGTCCTTTATTATATTTATCTTTCTCTATGGACTATTATGGCGAAACTTGACAAACGATAAGTTGAATTCATGTTGCATTACTTATTATTTTGAAATAATAACTGACAGGTCTAGAGAGGCTAAAAACTACGTAATAATTCATTTTTCTATTTTTATTTTACAGTGTATTTTATTATGTATGTGTATATGGAATGTACTTTTTTGTCCAGGTCCTTTGGTATACAGATAATTTATAACCTGGATTAAGACATAGGATACTTTTCATCCCGGTAGAAGGTTCCCGTGGGACAATTTCCGACATACACGCGGGCGAAGCCGCTGGCAAAAGCTAGTAATAATATAATTCAATCATGATTCGAAAAACACGTGGCGCCATCTATATTATCATAAGAACCTTATTGTTGTTGCCTCGGGAACAGAATTTTTTTTCGGGATGAATGGTACCCTATGTCTATTTCTTTACACCTGACAACGTATATGCAAAATTTCAGCATGATCGGTTCAGTGGGATAGGCGTGAAAAGTTAAGAAACAAACTTACTTTCGCATTTATAATATTATAGTTAGTACTTACTAGTTAGCATGACCGTAACAAATCTGTATTTGTAAAACTCTGTTCATATAAATCCTAATGAATGACTATTTCATGAAATGTTGATATTTAGGATTATACTAACTTAGAGGCCAACCCGTCTTCTTGCACTGTATCTAGGTTTCTATCATAGCGAAAAATAAAAATTTGGAGAAGCAAATTCAGTATAAGCCTACAAAAATCAGCTTTTTTGCACAATTTTTACCTGAACTTTGGCTGTTCATAATGTACTCATAAATTGTTAAAGAAAACATATCGATAGAAACCTCGCACATGTAATGGAGATTCTAAATGACAAACATTTATTTCACAAACTTGTAGGCTTGCTAAAAAACACGCTTTCTTGGAAAAAGTTTCATAAAATTTCCGCACATTATTTTTCGTTCAATGTTACGCGTTCTCACTTGCTCCTAGTCAACGGGCGTTGCGCTGGATGAAACAACAAGCTTTTCGACCATGCTCGCGTTGACGATAGACGGGCCGGGAACGAAGTTGTATTACTGATTTAGTAAATACATATAATTGTTACGGTCGCGAATCATACTTTAATCCGCGCGTTGAAGCGATCCAGCCTCCCCCAAGCAGGAAGCAGCAGGCAGCAGGGGCAGGATTTTATAGCGGAATAGAAAAAAAAAACGCTTGTAATAATTATAATCTATGTTTATTATTAGACCATTCTCCTCAGGAGTTCGTTGATCTTGTCCTCGCGGTTTCCGAAGTCACCTCCGTCGACGTAGTGGATGGTCTTCTTGCGCCAACCTCCGGTGGGGTTGTTCAGCTTGAATGGCCAGACGAAGTTGCTGGCGTACTGTGGAAACAAGAACAAATTTAATAAAGGGAATGATAAAATAGAATTAAGCTGCATTTTCATTGGGAAATGGTTGTACATCATTCGTTTCCAATATATACGGGGCATTGCCTATTTCTGGTAGTGTATTGCTATAGCTGATGATTGCTGGCTGATGACTAAATTACCCCAAAAAAAAAAAAAATTGCTAATAAATTGCATAAGCATTTTGCCAACACATTTTGTACTGAGTACAAAATGTGTGTGTGTGTTGTGCGAGTTGTTTTGTGTGATTGCAATGCTGCTAAAAGCAATCGTATTTTATTTATCATTTTTGTCAGTCTAAAAAGCTGCCATCATACCTACATAGGAAACCGATAAGTTTTTACATAAACTTGACATCTCACCTTGAACTTCTCTCCGACACTGAAGATCTCGTGGATGAGGTCCTCAACACAGATGATGTTCTGTTTGCCGAGCTTCTGCTCGACGATTGTGTTGGATGCGATCGGCACGCGCTGTCCGTTCACCTTGGCAAAACCGCGCTTGTATACCAGCTAGGGAACAGTGAATTAATTAGTTTTTAGAAAAAGTATAACATATAATTATGTCCTTTCTAGACAAAAAGCAGTGAATGGTTCAGATGAAGACTATGTCCTGAAATATAACCTCCCAGTAATATCAATGTTTGAAGCTAGCAGTGGGCTTTCAGCTGAGATAATGTTGATCTTGATGGTCACCCCAAACTTTTTTAAGTATTTACCACTACAGCCTTAAATTGAAACATTTAACTGAACCTTGAATGGAAGCATACCGTAGGTGAGGTGCCAATACCTCTTAACTGACATTTTTTGAATTTAAAGGTGTTATTCACATGTTTTAGTGAAATCTCCTAAGGCCTGTGTTTACTAACCTTCAAACCACCGGTTAGGTATTTAAACAGTTGGTTCATGTAAAATTTGGAAGTAAATTTGACATTAACCCATTGTTTAAACCTGGCAGTTTGAGTGTTGGTGAACACAGCCCTAAGTGTAATTAGTTTGATTTAATGCTGCTGCAACTAAATACACTTAGGAGATTTCACTAATACATACAAATAATGCGTTTAAATTCAAAGCGATAAAAAACTGAATTTCTCGAAAAATTTCAGTTAGGCATTGGCACTTAACCATTGATACGAGGAATTTAAAGTTAAATCAAATCCCACATGTACGATCTTAGAAAATGACATGGTAAGGAATAGTCTCCTAAAAAGGCGACATACATGGTAGTCTCCTTTTCAGGAGACTATAACAACAATATCCTAGTGCTTTGCAGTATATGCTGTAAATATTCAATTAATTTTAAATACTAACCTCCCTAACGCTCTTAAGGTTGGGGTATCCCCACGCGATGTAGGGTTCGGCGATACGCAGCATGTTGACAGTAGCCTTGTTAAGACGGATGAACACACCGTTGTTGATTTGACGCAGTCTGAACAACTGCAGCACTTTGCGTACCTGTAGGACAAGAGTATCAATAAGTCAGTGTTATTATATTTTTTTTTGGAGAGACTGTGAGGTAGGTTTCGTTCCTTTCTCAATCAATATATAATATGGGGTTTCAAGCATTGAAATGGGTTTCATTTGAGAGAATGTAGCTGTTATCAGAAAGACTATAAAGTAAAATTTATACACCGATACAATGGTTATACACTGGTTAACATAACATCACACCAGTAATCCCCGAAGGGTTAGGACATTTCACCAGTTACGTTTAAGTCCCATGTAATAGGAGGGAGAGCCTATATTCTATTTTATATGAAGTTGCACGCAGCATAAACACATAAAGAAATCATGCTGTCTCCATGTCGCAACATGGTGACCTTGAGGTCAAACAAAATAGTCAACATTCTGCCAAATAATGAACTTTTAAGATTGATATTTACCTTGGGTGAAACCTGGTTGATACCACGGATACGGATGACGAACGCAAGTTTCGCTTCTCCGGGAACATAGTAGTTGCCGCGGTTGCGAGCCTGCAATACAAACATATGGTAATTATAAGTGCAGGGTACGGTATGTCCCATGTCTTCCAAGAATGTGGCACTTTTAATCAAAAACAATAAATTGTCACAAAAAAGTACAATACAAAGGAGTCAATCAATCTAAGATTTATACACATCATCATGATACAATATGTAATGCATCATACATAAAACAAAGTCATGGTGTACAATAGTTTCTACTTTCTGCTAAGCCCAATTAATTATTAGGTAACTGCATAAAGGGTTACCATTTCAAAAAATGAAAGCCCTGACAAAAGCCAGACATTAGCAAAAAATGCAATTCATTTTTACTCTTATTTATGAGTACTAATTTAGGTTTTTTACTTCTCTTAAAAATTCCTGAATTTCGAAATGGGGGCCAAAAACACAGGACAAGTTTAGACAAATCTGAACAGATGGTAACCCTAAGTGCATAATTAAACAAACAGGACATAATGTTAGTGCCTCACCTGTCTGGCTAGCCTGATCTCATCTCGCTCTCTGATGCGGTATTCCTTAACATACTGTTCAGCCCTCTTGAAGATTTCCTTACGCTTCTTGACAGCCACTGAACGCCTCTTGAGGGTGACCTATTACAAAGTGTATTTATGTTTTAGTTTGTGTATTTGAAATAAATGGTATTTCATATGGATGACGTGTTTCATCAGTTATGAAAGATAACAGCATCTTAGTCAGATGAACTATGCCTTGAGTGTTGGAATCATCATGAACAGTATTGAGGAAAAAGTATGTCAAGTATTTAATTAAACTTTGTTTCTGTATCAAATCTAGAATAATATTGTGAACACTGAGGAATTAAATTGATGATTTGTAATAATGAATTACTTTAACTGAGAGATATTAATTCTCTGACAGCATGTGAAGCCAAGTCAGAAGCCCACAGGCAGCATAGAACTCTCCAACTACACCAGGTTAGTAGTATTTCACTAACAAGAACACGAAAAAGAAAGAAGAAATTGTTAAAGAATGCAGTGGAGAACTGAATTTTCATTGTGACAATAATAACAACAAACTCTAAGACAGCTTGAAAAAAGATGTTTTCTCAAATGATGATCATTGCAACATTGCTTTGATCTGTCCAATAAGGTCATGTTCAACAGTTTATATTTGCCTTAATAATATAAAGGTTTATAGGTTATGTTTGTATACCTGTAGACGACGAGTGCGGAGTGCATCCCTCCTCTTACGGTGCTTGAGCACTGACTCTGGGACGGCGGGCAGCTTCTTGCTGTCCTCCTTGCCCTTCACCGGCTTCTTCTCGGCCGCAGCCTTCTTCACTGTAGTTGCAACCATCGTGCTGAAAATTTATAACTTATTAGAGAGTGGACAGAGATTAATACAGGGTGGGGCACTGTAAATGTTTTTACAAAATATTAATTGATGAGTAAGAAGGATGGGTCAGTGGTTGTCTTAGGGGCAGAGTTAGCGTAAGTAATAAAAAGGTATGTTGAAAAAAATGTTTCAATTATGAGAAATGAGTGGTGGCCGTTTCACTACATTAAATCAATACAACTAAGCGAGACTCTTATTTATTCTTAAATATTAGGGGTTTCCTGAAGAATATTTACATGCTAACAACATGCTACAAAGAGATAGCACCAAAAGTGAGAATGACCAATATTATTTTACGTTATAAAGTAGGAACGCTTAAAAATGACAATGAAGGAACCAGTAATCTTAATAGGAAACCAAACAGCGATAGTTTTTTTTGTAGTTTCGTTGCCGTACCACACTTGTTTGTCGAAGAGGTTAGGTCGTGTTGCGCGAACTATCAATTTTGGTGTCAATAAAATAAAAAAACACGTGCTATTCGAACAAATTAATTACGCTGTAGTGTTATTTATTCATTTTCATCCCACAAAAGCTTGTATTCGGGCAAAAAAACAAGGATCGTTGGTGTGGCGGCATGTCACCATCCTACATCAAGTATATCAACACTTTTCACAAAATACACAAAACATTTTATTTTAATGACACTATAATTGTATTTCTTATAAAATTACGAACTATTTTAACACTTAAATACTAATAAATATATTATTTTTTAACAACCTGCGGGGCAAAACTCCACGCGGCACGTGTGTCAAATTATCAAAAGAAAGACAGAATACAGACTTCCGCCAGTCGCCATTTTATTTAGTTTTTTTCGTAGAGTAACACTGAGGCTTGTTCATTTCAATGTCAAAGCTATCACAAAGAACATCGGCCAAAATATAGAAGCAGCAGTGCTATTCTGTACAAATCTCACCGTGAAAACTTAGGTGAGGTGAGCGTGGAGTGAGCCGTCAATAGTGTCAATCCCTAGTATCAGGTGGAATGACAGCTTACTTCAAGCTCACTTCACCTAAGTTAAAACCACTGACCGTCAATTTAGACCAGCTTGACGGATACTGGCTGCCCTCGAGGCAATTGACCCCCTCACCTAAGTTTTCACGGTGATATTTTTACTGAATAGACCGGCTGAACTTGACTTTTATAATTTCAGTGTACAGAAACAAATTATACTGCCGCCGTGCCGAAAGGAAAAAGGAAGTTTCTACAGAAATATCGAAACAGAGAAAAAAATATTTTGTCCTTTTTAAAATACAAAAGCAAATGCGTCATAATTAATAGTAATTATTATTATTAACATTATTAATATTAATTATTTATTATGGTTTTCTATAAGTATACACCAATATAAAATACTGGTAGATGCTTCTTTTTTTGCTGATTCCGAATAATTATTTAACTATCTCTATTTCGAAAAAATTGTCAGATACGTCTTTTTGTTAATACTATACGTATCTCACTATACTGCCGTCATAAGACGGCAGTATAGTGAGATACGTATAGTATTATAATATCTGTGGTGAGATTGGACTGTTTTTGTGTAGTTAAACTCATCCCATTCGAAAATAATATCTAAAGCCTACTGCAAAACTTGATTTCTTATAATTTTTTATGAAAAAATAATAAGAAATCCGGTCAGTGGGTAGCCTTAGGGGCGGATTTTGCTGTACACATTATTTTTAAATAGGTAATAAAATAACAGAATAATGGCGTAGTGCATGACACTCAATATTAGTAACTCTATTCTTCTTACCTTATCGCTCTCGACGCTATTTCATTTTGTAACTAGTTGTTTTTCTTTTAACCAATAGGAGTTTGGTATTTAAGACGTGAAAACAAACGGTTTCACGGTATAGTTTTCTTTGGACTACGTTCTTCTTTCTTGGTGACTTCCGGTGGCGCATATTTTTGAAATTCTATTGAACTAACCTCAGACTAAACGCACAGAACGCAAGTACCTAACGTTTCCATAGTTACAAACAAAAAGTGAATACGCGTGAGTGTTTGACACTCAACACATTCTAATAATATTGAATAAGAATTTCTTCTTAGTCAATATGGTTGAAAAAGATTGTCAACTTAGCGCCCTAGAAGTAGGAGAACTAGATTTATTTGTCGACAGCATGGTACCATCCCGTATTGAATCCATTGGTCATCAGGGGTAAGTTCATGCATTGGCTCATCTACTATGGTGCAAAGTGGTGCGGGGCACTAGGGCCCGCGGTGTTTAGCGCCCTCTTAGTGACCGGCCCGGGAGGTCCTAAATCAACAAGGCCCCGGCCTAGGGCCTCAGTCAGCGAAGGGTATTAGAATTAAAAATAACTAAATTTTCACGCTCGCTTCGCTCGTTCATGCACCGTAGGTTGTCTTAATTCTTAAATGAGAAAATGAAAAATGAAAAATGAAAAATGGTTTATTATTACTACAAGTAAATATCCTAACAACTAGTGATCGGAGCCTCCTTTTAAGCAAATAAGCCTGTGTTAGGAGACTCCGCTCTTCCAGTATCAATAAGTACAATTTACTTGTTGTATTTTTGATTCTATACATTCGAAATAATAAGTACTAAGTAATATAAAGAAATGTGAATTAAAACTAAACATGAAAAATAGAAAAATAAATACAAACGCAGCCAATTTGGAGGCATGCGAGTGTGTGAGTGAGAGTGAGAGTATGTACCTATGAGTGTCAGTGCGAGGGTGTGTGATGTGAATGTGAATGTGAATGAATAAGAGTGTATGCGTGAGTTAATCAATAGTGCAAGCAATAGGTGTAAAAACTTAAACTGCATAAGACGGCCAAGAAACTCCTATTTGTGTATGAAAGAAAATGGTCGAAATAAAATATAAACAGTAAGAGACGGGGCTCTAAAATGGTCGCGCTCGTTTCGCTCGCTCTTACATCCCTGCATAAGGTGGTAACTTCTATTTGTGTATGAATACACTAAAGAAAATTTAACTTATCCGAGGCTGCCTACAATTTTCGAGCTCGCACATCCAGGGCTCTCATAATAAGTCCACACCTTTGGTAGCACATGGCAACCAACGCTTGCAGTTGCAACCAAAAAGAGACCACTCGCCACATACGGCAGCGGTGGCACTATGTTACGCGATTATCAATTATTAATGAATTCATACCAAAATATTACACGGAGAAACAAATAAAGGTTGACAATTAGTTTGAAAAAAATTCATCCCGCGGAGATGGGCGACGGGGGCCCGTTTTCCAATTTGCACCAGGGCCTCTGATCTGAAGTTACGCCACTTAATACTATAGGTAATAGAAATTCGTCTCACTCAGCAGATAACGAATTAAAGTCATCATTTTTATAGATGGGTGGATTGGCATCTAAGATTACAAAAAATAAACCAGCAAGCAGTCTTGGAAGCTTCTTCGATGCAAGAGGAACTCACGAAAGAAACTCTTATTGCCTCTGGAAAGGTAAATCTATCGTAGTTAGAAGTTTTAGGAAAAAGTTTGACAAGAGCAGCCGGGCCGGGGTTGGCATGTTTTTGATACTCGCGTAACCGGTGAGGGAATAGAGTGCACCTGCGTCTGCGCACACATCAATGCACTATAATATCTCCCGCGTCGACGGCTGGTCTCCCCTGAGATTGGTCGCTATGACCGAAATTCGGTCTGGAGGACTATTATTATTAACCGGCGTAAATACTAACTCGGGTAATTCCAGAAACAGGGCACCTTATAACTTCTAATATTACGCGCGTAAAACACCGTAAAGAATAATAGGACCATAACTTATCTGCTATTGTTGATATATTACAGCTTCCAGTGTTGGTTTACGAAGCCATATGCATCCAAGTATGGCGCATAAAGATATATCCACAAATAATTAAGTTGGAGCCTGCACCTGAAAATACTTTTGGCGTTTACATGGTGGTAAGACGTTTTTTTTTTTGGTAAATTTGTTTATTGAAGCCAATCATTAATTAATCTTCAGATTTTTCTGTTCGTATATTACTTATTAGTTGGTCTCGTGGTCTCAAACGCTACTGTCCCAAGGCGGGTTAAATTCCCAGGTTGAGTAGTGTGGTGACTTTGAAAACATGCGACAAAATTTTAGGGGGTGTTCTACCCATCAATATGAATAACTTTTACTATGGGACCAACTAAGAATTCGCAAAAAAAAAATCGACCTTCCCATAAAAAGTACATACCCGATTGAACCGTTTTGTATAAGGTCGAAATTTTTTTGCGAATCTAAGTTAGTCGCAGAGTAAAATTGGGTAGTAGTATGGTAAAGTATTCATATTGATGGGCCCCCTTAAATTGTATCGCTTGTTTTCAAAGTCACCTGTACAGGGATTTCCTCCAGTGTTAGCAGCCCGAAGTGGCGTAGTCTGGAGTAGTATTGGCAATAGACCAAACATAGCTAGCTTAGTATCGGCATTGGGACGCATAACTGGTGAAATATGGGTTTACCTATTACAGACACACCTCTGATTAATTTGTGGATAACAAGATTTATGTTATGGCTTGTTTCCCAGATATTTCTGTACTACGTCGTCTATTTCCAGTTATATCACGAGGCAGCGGCCGTGGGTTTGCTCGAGACTGTGTTGTTTCATGAGGACGGTGCGCAGTGCATCAGCGAAGTGGTGGTGGACTTGCTGAACTATGCCGTCGATCAACTTACTGCGCTGTTGGCCCTCATCAAGTTAGTACCTATAAGAAATAACAAATGAAAATAGAAAAACGTGGGGTATGTTGATATTTTTGGCAATGAAAACAGCTTTACGCTTCCTGTCACCGCGCGTGTGTGTGTTCTCTCTCTCTCTCTCTTACAGTCCGGCCGTCGTTGAGAGAATTCGTTCCTGACACCTGTCAGTTTGACTATTTCTAGTAGAGGTGAGAGGTTTTAAGAACGCATTCTCTCGACAGCTCTACCAGTCAATCTTATACCATCAGGCTTTCTGAAATTTCTACCATTTCGTAGGTATGTTATAGCAAAACTAATTTCAGCAACGACTACCTGAAGCCAATTAACGCGAAGGAACTAGAAAGTGAGACAGCCATCGAAGAGTTAAACAGACAAAAGCGCGATCTTCAGTTTGACATCAGCATGAGATGCATTTCCATCGTGCGGTGAGATATTACTACTTTTATTTTAGAATTTAAACGAATTGTTATAAAACATTGTATTGTGGCGGTATCTACATCGACACATGCGAACTACGCAATTATACTGACGTCACAAAAAATCCTGCATCGTGCAAGCAAAGTTTACCGCGTGACTAGCTTATACAGGGACGTCATTTAAAATGCAAAAAAAAATTAAGTCACCAAAATAATGTTCTACCGAAGTTCAGTAGTTTTTTTTTTTAATGAAGCTAATGACAAGATTTACGTAAAATAAAATTCTTAGGTAATTGCCGAAGTTTAAGGCATTTTTGACTTTTATTTATTATCTAACAAAGATCTGCTATGGCATCAGCTATGATAAGAACTTAAATTCCAGTACAGTCACGCCGTAAATCATTTTTAAAACGGATGCTTCTTAAAAAAAAACTAAAAGTGTAATTATCTCAAAAACTACTGAATTTCGATAGAACATTTTCTGGCTTAAGTTGTTGAATTTCAACTGTACTATAACGTCCTGCAAGGAATACGTCGAATCACCATGCAGTAACCCTGTGTACAACGTTCCGACAAAAATCGTCGGAGAATCCGCCCTTCCCTTTTCTATGGAGGAGGAGTGACCTTTACGTTTACTCCCTGTTCTCTAGGTACCTATAGTACCAATCTACCAATGTAATTAAATGAATGTTATCAGCAGTCGGGAGGATAGATCAGATAACTCGATCTTGTAGATTAACAAGACCACAGCAGACAACTATAACCCCGGTCACTCACGTTCGCACGAATACGCGAACCCACAAGTGTAGGACGATGTTTGCAAATGATTATGCAAAGTTAAAGCCAGGACCAGGGTAAAGTAAACGAAAGTTGTATGTTGCACTATATAGTACACTATAGTATTTTACTGTACAAAATGCCCAGCCACAAAGTACAAATCCCGGCAAGTATATACCAATGTAACTAAATGTCCCAAACCGTCTTGGCCAAGCGTGGTCATCAATAAATAGAGTAAGTGCGCCAAATATGGACTGCCATAAGGATTTTGTCAAAAAACTCAGAATTTTAAAGTATAATCAGCCTTATATTATATTTTGAACAGTTGGATAATTATTTGGTATCAAAAACGATTAATAAAATTCTTAAGAAACATCAACATCTTGGAAAAAATCAACTTTTTCTAAAATATGTCATTATTGTGAATTTGCAAAAAGTGTACAAAATATGGACCATATGGTTTCAAATATGGTTACACATGGTTTCAAATATTCAGAAAATTATAAAAACTATTGAATATTGCAACTTAATAGGATTATTGTAAAAAAAAATATCTTTCCCCTGGTTTAATCCACTTTCACACAGTGTAATATTTGTTGAAATTATGAGGTTACGAAGGTAGGTATGAAATTACATTGCGCGTTGATAAAAACGAAAAATGGCTCCCGTGAATACGTACGCTCTCTCTGTGGGCCTGCAGGCGACTAGCGAGGTGCGGGAGGGGTGAAGCTTTGCGTGCGCTGACCAACGGCTCGATACAAAGAACGTTCTTTGAGAAACGCGGGTAGTCCATGTTATAGAACTAGTCCATAATTGGCTCATCTACCCTAATGCTCGTGCCTTCTCTGTATGAGAAGAGGCCTTTGCCCTGCTGACAATAATAGGCTGTTATCACTACGTATTATAAAACAAAGTCTTCCCGCCGCGTCTGTCAGTTTGTCTGAACGCGTTAATCTCAAAAACTTTATCGAATTTTTTTTCTTACGGTTTTAACCAATGGACGGAGTGATTCATGAGGAAGGTTTTGTGTAAATTGGCTGAAATATGACGGCTGTAAAATACTCCAAGTGGGATGGACATTGTTACGTTTTAATCTAACCGATATGCTCGACGCAACAGGCTGATACGATACGGCACTACCTATATGACAGAAAATAATGTAGGCATATATCGGGTGTAAAAAGAAACTTTCCGAAGAAGCCGAAAGCCACATATTCTACCTATTATTTGGATTTTTTTTTCCACTATGACTGGACCATACCTGGGAATCCACTGGTTCTGGAGATATTGAAGGGCAAAGTCACATTTTTTTTTTTACTTTTTTAAGAAAATGAATTTCAAGTGTTACTAAACTTTTCTCCTAACAAATATTAATAGTTACATGAAGGCAATGAATATCAATCGCACACTAGCACAAGTACCTATGCGTACACGAACGCGGAGCCGTTTGTCTGGGTTCGCGTTACATTGCGCGCAATAAAAGATAGCTGGTTTTATTTTTATACTTATTTAAAAATAAAAGTCGTTTCCCAGCAATAATTTTTGCCATCCTTGTGAAGCCGGGGTGGGTTGCTAGTATTATTATAAGTAGCTCTTCTCGTATTTTTTTTTTCATTTCAGATATATAGCAGAACACATGGAGGTAGGTGGCGCAGGTGCATCAATCTCCACAAACTTGTACAAGACGCATGATGTACCCTCTCTACTCACGCATCTGCTTATACACGAACCGTGGACGAAGAGAAACGACAAAGACGAACTGCAGATCTTTAATTGTAAGGCCGCGTAACAAAGATAAAATTAATTTGTAAATTAGAGTACCTACGGCCGATTCATCCGGGCAGATCCGAACTTCGCGCAGAAGGCTGCGCAGTAAGATTTTTTAAGAACCAAATGGTGACACGAGGCGAGTGTGAGTGAGAGAACATGCGCGAAACTTCGTATTGCCTATGTTCGAATCTGCCAAGGTAAATCGGCCGTAGTGTATAATAATAGTAATAGCCTTTATTCAGACACAAAAAAAAATGATATTTACAAAATAATAACGACTCTGCTGAGTCGATGACATCGACAACTTCGTCTGTTTGGCAACTATGGCAAAGGCCTCCTCCATTTCTTTCCAGTCTACTCGGTTTAGAGCTTTCCTTGTCCATAGTTTTCCTGCTGTCGCCTTTATCTTGTCTTCCCATCTTCGAATCTGTCTGCCTCGTTCCCTTTTCCTATTTCTAGGGTACCAAAACACAATGCACTAGGCCGTAGTGTAAGTAGGAAAAATTGTTTTGAGTTTGTAAAGTAAGACCTTCACACCATAACGTGGGTATAGTCTGCCACCGATTGTGAGCGACTTGTTCAAAAAGTACGTAAAAAAAAAAACTTCAGCTGCCGACTGTCTTACTACTTAGTCACAACCTTGTCGCTATCAGCGGAAGCTTAGCGCGGGGCAGCGAGTGGTAAGAACAATTATACTAAAATGTATGAAGCCGCTGCGTGCGCGGAGCCTCGTGGCGTTGTTCATATATTTTAGTATATTTGTTCTTACCGCTCGCTGCCGCGCGCTAAGCTACCGCTGGTAGCGGCAAGGGAGTGACCGAGCGATTATACAGTAGCCGCCAAACAAGTTGAAAAAAAAGTGGGGATGCGCAGTACCGTATCCTGTTGCGTGATTGGTCGCGTCAGGTGCGTGATTAGTCGCGTCTCGCGTATCTGACGTGACCAATCACGCAACAGGATACCGTACAGCGCATCCCCACTTTCTTGCCAACTTGCGTGGCAATTACTGTAGGTACTTAGTATATCTCCAACTCTTTCTGAATTTCCTCAATCCGACCGATCACCATGTTCGGCAAGCCGATCCCTTGGGAGAAGCGAGCCAAATACCTTGGTGTGACCCTCGACCACCACCTCTCCTTCGCTGAGCACATAAAGCAGGTGCATTCGCGCGCCGCTTTCGCTCTCGGTAGACTCCACTCCGTTCTGAATGCACGTAGCATATTGTCACATAGGTGCAAATTGCGCATTTATACAGCGTGCATTCGCCCCATCATGACCTATGCGGGTTCAGTGTTTGCGCACGCAAAACCCCACCTCATTCATAGGATGCAGGCCCTCCAAAACCGTTTCCTCCGAAAGGCAACGGGAGCCCCTTGGTTCGTTCGGAACGAAATCCACCACTTAGATCTCGACATTCCCACCATCTCTCAGTTTTTTTTCAGAAACGCAATTCGAAGCGTTTCCTCCCGTATTAGTAAGGTCCGCCGCCCAAGGCTTGTCCTCTCAGATCCCGACGACCCCATAACTCTTCTCCAGGAGAGCAGTAGGAACAAAAACAAATCGATATTCCGACCTCGCCACCAAGGTCCCTCGCGACGACCCCGAACTAATCGTCCTCCCCCCCGTCCCTTGCTCGGGAATGAAGTGCCAGCTGGTGGCGTAGCTGAGCCAGTAGCTTTAAACTCCCCGTTCAATAATAATTACTCTAATTTGATCCAGCCTGTCCCATCTTGCAGTCCTCCCTCCAGCGACGCCCTAAGCCGAGGTTCGTTCCCCACAGGAGAAGTCCTTAGCGTGTAGTCGCTTAGTCTGTAAGTTTTATATCCCTAGCTGGAGGCTTTTAGTTCGCTTAAGGCAACCACAGGATTGACCGGTTAAGTTGTCACGGCCTCTCTAGGCCAACTACGAGATGCCATTTATAAAAAATAAAAAATTCCCCAATGTCTTAATATCAAAGAGTTCGATTAACATGCAGTTGGTCGCTGGAGCAAACCGTCTGCTGAAGATTTGTCTCAAATGCATCGTACTGAAGTATCACTGTGGCTGTGTGTGCGACAACTGTTGTTGGAGCCGCGCCTCGCACACTACTACCAGATTGATGAATGTCGCCGCAACGCTTTCTGTAGAGTAAGTCCTAAGTTCTAACCAGCTAAGGTCTTGGCCAGTCCTATTAGGGATGTAGTGATGCTGTATAAGTGTTCTTGCACACGAGCGACACGCGTCAAACAGCCTCCGTCCTGAAGCGCCGCTTGCAGTTGCAGCGTGTCGCGTCCACCATTTTGTCATCGGACTGCAAATAGTTCAGGGGTAACCAAAATGGCGGTCGGGACACGCTACAAATGCAAGCGTCGCTTCAGGTCGGCGGCGATCGTCGTCACGTCGACGACCGCTGACGCGTGCAGATGCCTCTGCTATTGACGCGTGTCGCTCGTGTCGTAAGAACACTACCAACAATCTGCATAGCCTTTTCGCAACTATGTTGTGGTCGGCTTCCAGTCTAACTGGATGCAGCTGAATACCAGTATTTTACATGGAGCGACTGTCTATCTGATCTCCACAACCCAGTAACTGGGTAATACGATGCCCTTTGGTAAGACTGGTTGTCAGACTTTCGGGCGTCTGACGACTCGTAACGACTGTCAAAGATCCACGAATGACAGCAGGGACCAACAGCTTAACATGCTTTCCGAAGCACGGAGGAATCTCGGTATGTAAAGATGGTCACCCATCCATGGACCAACCCCGGCAAGCGTAGCTTAACCTGGGCTGTTATTACTTAGCCACGAGCTCTTCACGATGCTGTCTTATCTACGCTAGCCTTTTTTTTTGTGGATGGTAAATGATCAAATAACTTCTCCCGCTCTGGGTGGACCGGGAGGGCGTGTCAGACTTCTACTGACTAAAACCCACCCGTGTTCCTTCAGTTGCCTGTGCCAGGGCCACGGTAACTGTTTCGAACAAAAAGCCTAAAGTTTTAAAGTTAAAATGGTTCTACCAAAACATATTGCTAAAACATAGCGATATGTTTTGGTAGTTAGAATGGTAAACCCGGATCCAGACTTTTGCTTGAAAGGGAATCCTATGAAAACAGAAGTAATGTTGCATTAGCAGCAACCCTAGATTTACTGTTTCCATAATTACCTACAATGATTATTAGGTACCTACTCAGAATTGATTAAACTCTCATCAATGTTTGCATCACTATAGTTACAAGCCAAGATGACGGAGCAGATGCTGGACCAGATCCCACCACTGGGTGACCTGAAGATGTTCATATGCCGACTGGCTGTAGGGGACTACTCGGGCCTTCACAGCCGCACCAACGGCGTCAAGAACCCCGGATGTACGCTCATTGAGATTGTGCCACAGGTGATTTCATAATTAAGTTTATTAGGGCGTACCTGCGTACTCATCTCGTTTACTTACTCCGTCGGGGCAGTCGTGTGTTGTACGGCCGGATACTGTACGTACTGTGATACTGCCTGACAGGCGTAAAAACCCTCGTTTTTTTTAACCTCCGACAGAAACAGAGGGCTGTTGTAAGTTTAACATGTATATCTGTGTATCTTGTCTGTAAAGCCACGTCGCCAGATACATCAGCAGATGTCATCTGCGGATGCGTCCACCGACGTGTAGATGGGGACATTTGCTCGTCTGTGGTAGGTATTTAACGTCGCCAGATGCGTCTGCCGCCAATCCGTTTGGTGTCGGTTTTTGTGGCACGCAACAAAGGGTTCCAGTGTGAGCGCCTCGCGTCTGTCCACACGTCTGACGACGCATCAGTATATCGGGAGTTTCGAATGAGAGTGGACGCGTGCTTCGTGTAGTTCTTTTTTCTAGTTTGTTAATGTCGTTCGCTGAAATGGCTAATATGTAATTTTTATTTTTTATTTTTATTTCTACGGTCGTTGAGACCGTCATCTATTTTTTGTTGCGTGCGTCCGTGTTGCGTCTATCGAGAATTAACACAGACTGAACGACCTACAGACTGGTACAGACGTGTGGTCGGCTCATGGTGATGCCTCTGCAGATGCATCTGTCGACGTCCGCGGACGCGACTGTCGACGTGTAGAGGAGGCTTTACATCGTAGTTCCCAAACGACTGACTGAACCGATTTAGTTTTTTTTTTGTTTTGTTTGAAAGGCGACTTGGTCGAGAGTTTTCTTAGCTATGATTCAAGAAAATATCAGTATTCAGCCGTTTGAAGATTATTAACTCTTTTCTAGTTGATGAATGGAAGTGAGCATCTTCCACAGATCGAGTCGAAAGGAGATGTTCCAAAATGTATGGACCTTGGGCCAGATACGTGTACACTATACATAAAAATAGGGAAATGTATATAAAACAGTTCTCAACTGTCAATTTACTTTAAAATGGCTTTGTTTGCTGGTAAACCATGAAATTGCAACACACAACAAAAACCCGTAAAAACCCGTATGGGGGTGGTAAACTGTCATTTTGATTGATTAATGATGTTTGACATGTTTAATACTCAAGAAGAGAACTGAAGTGACACTGTTGTGTGACAGCTGACAGTCCTCTTTCTATGATCAATGGTCGACCTATGGTTTACTGTCATTGTTTTTATGCACAGAGTAACTAAATCAGCGAGATGCCATGTTGAAAGTCGATAAAAACCCTATGCTAACTATATAAATCAATATTATAAATGCGACAGTAAGTGTGTTTGTTTGTTTGTTACCTTTTCACGCCTAAACCATTGAACAGACCATCATAAAATTTTGCATATACGTTGTCAGGTGTACAGAAACGGACATAGGGTACCTTTCATCCCGAAAAAAGTACTGTTCCCGAGGAAAACATCAATAACTTTCTTATGATAATAGATGGCGCCACGTGTCTTTCGAATCATGTTTGTATATATTGATTCGAAAGACACGTGGCGCCATGTATTATTATATAAAGTTTTTACGGAAACGGCTGAACGAATTTGAATGAAATTTGGCACGTGGGTGGAGAAGGACATAGGCTACTATTCATCATAGATCGCAGACGATGTCGTGGGCAACAGCTAGTAATTGATAAATATCAATTCCCTACCACAACAGTATATACATTTAAATGAATTATCTGTATTTTTCCCGAATTCTACGGATTTTTCTCTTTTTTTGTGGTAGTGTACACAGACCTGGGCCCATTTGGAAACATCTCCTTTGGTATTCTGTTACTTCAATGATATTAGAATAAAATAGTAACCTTGAACTGATCCTGCAGCATTACCTAGAATTTGCAGGGTACACAACTCCTTCAGCAACTTCAGAGGTATCATGTTTGGGCTCATTGGAATGGAATAAATAGATGGTAATCAGGTTCTGATGATGGGGTGGCAAAAAGTAATGAGGGTAAAGTGTCGAAAAAATTTAACTTTTGTTTCCTAAACACAGATCAAAGATGGCTACCTCAAGCAAGTACACAAGCGAACAAAATCTCTCGCCAAAGCCCAACTAGAGTTGTTCCACATGGATGGCTCCGAAGAGTCACGAGTCATGGCCAAGCGTCTATTGGAGTCATACACGAGTGACGCAGCACTTGCGCTGGACAGTGGCGGCGCTAAATGTGCCAAGTGTGGCGATAAGGCCACTAAGAAGTGCTCGAGGTGTAAGACTGAGTGGTATTGTGGCAGGTTTGTGTTGTCTTGCAAATTCTTCTCGTTGAAATAAAGTTTTTGTGAGCTTGCCCTGAAAAAAGTGGCCACCATTTCCCGTTTTAATGATTACAATAAAACTTAACAATATAAAACTACTGTTTATAATAATAATAACGTATAGTCTTGTGGAGCACAACTTAACGTGCTTATTTTCTGCATTTTCTTTTTAAATTAAAAGAAATAACAAAACAAACGATGAGGGCGCCACTGTACGCTCGGTAGCGTGTTAATCAACATACAATATAATAATTGACAGGCCAGCTGGCGTGGTTGGTTAAGATACCGCCTATCACGCCGCAGGTCGTGGGTTCGATTCCCATCCAGGACAAACATTTGTGTGCATGAACATGTCTGTTTGTCCTGAGTTTGGGTGTAATTATATAATATAAGTATGTATTTACAAAAAAAGAGTAGTGTATGTAGTATATCAATTATCTGGTTTCCATAGTACAAGCTCTGCTTAGTTTGGGATCAGATGACCGTGTGTGGAATGTCCCAGGATATTATTATTATTAATAGTGACTTGCAATTTTCTTACTTTTTTGCAATTTGCAAGTCAGTATTGTTTGTTAAATAAAGTATGATTTGCGGCCGTAACAAATAAATATTTACAGATTTATAATCATTAGAATCAGTAATACAACGCTTTAAGTTAGTATAATCCTGAAATGTCATGATTTCATGAAATAGTCATTCATTAGGATTACCTGGTCTGAAAGAGTTGTATTGATCACTTTAATGATTCGAATTATGTAAATAGATAGGTACTTGTTACGGCCGAAAATTATATTTTGATCAACGTACAATCTAATACCGACTTGTAAATAGCAAAAAACGAAGGGGAAGCGTCAGGGTAGCCCGCAAAATTCAAATTTTCTTGCGTTTTTTGCAATTTTCAGGTCAGTGTAAGGTTGTATCTTGATCAAAGTTAGAGAGATGTATTGATGATTATAATTATGTAAATACATATTTGAGAATGTCGCGAATCATATTTTGATCAAGAAACAACCTTACACTGACCTGCAAATTGCAAAAACGCAAGATTCTGCAGCGCAATCACCTTAAGACGAAAGCGCCAGGATAGCTCGCGAAATTTAAACTTTCTGATAGTTTTTGCAATTTGCAGGTCAGGATTGGGTTGTATGTTGATTAAAGTATGTGGCCGTAACAAATATGTTTATACGGAATTTTAATTATTAGAATCAGTAATAGAAGTCCTTATATCGTCGTTGCAACTTTAAGACCTCTTATGTGTAAAAAACAATTTTGTGAGAAAATCGATAAAAACCGTCTATCAGTTTTAATTAGCAAGGACATTGGAGATCTTGAAGTTTGTAAACAAATTACGATTGAAACGTCGTATAGGTACACATGAGTTTTTGCATTCGATAGAGCTTCAAAATGTAGAATCGGCTGGCGTAAAAAAGTGATTTTGTCAAAAGTGACACATAAGAGGTCTTAAAAGTCGCAACGACGATATTAGGATTGGCCTCGAACATGAAATCATGAAAATGACCAATAAACAATGGCCAATTCTAAGAAAATTTGAATTTCGCGGGTTAGGTACCTAAGCGCTAAGCTAATGCTCAAATTAATCTTCTAGGTTTTGCACTAGTTAACCGTACTGAAATGATTTGAATTGAATTCTTTTTTTATTTACAGAGAATGTCAAGTTCAACAGTGGCCGAAGCATAAAGAATTATGCGATCAGTTCGCAAAAATATGTGTGTGACAACTTCATTCCAATATGCCGACTTAATTGTTTCAAGCATTATTTTCGTGAATTTTCCAAGTTCTAGATGTTTAGCATGCTTAGTAGGATGCATCCTACCAAGTATAGGAATTATGTTCCTATTTATTTCTTTAGAATTAAACAAAGTTTAGTGTTTTCGCTGTTTTTATTCATTAGTTTTGGATTGATTGGATTGCGATGCGCTGCGGCCCGTGCGGTACATAGATAGATAAACGACAGAGTTGGACGGCCTTATCACATAGCTTGCGTGTTCTGTGCTGAGCTCACGCAACTCGTCGTACGTCCAGCCAGTAATACGACTTGCCCCTCTAGGAGCATTGTCCCAAATTAAACGCATTATTAATTTATAATACATAAAACAAAAGGTATAAAACACGTAGGTATACTAAATGATAAATAATTAAATTGTCTTTAAAACTTAAAAATACGCTTGATTGTTTTTGCGTGCGTGAGTCTCAGTTTTTACCTGACTGCGGCGAAGTCCAAAAGGAGGATTATGTTTGACCTGTGTGTATGTATGTCCGTTTCTTTGTTCCCTCATAACTCCTAAACGAATGAACGGATTTGGATAAATGATACGTCTTTAGATTTGTCTTGGTAGCGCGAGTGTCACTGGCTACTTTATAATAATAATAATAATCTTTATTTATATAAAAAAAACAGATTGTAGAACAACAGTATTTCACAAAGTGGGTAGTATTGAATCTCTGACAATCAAGTGGGTGACGTGCTGCTCTCCTTGCTTTAAAACAACAACTCGTAAAAAATACGTACCTAGGTACAATAAAACACCAAAACCAAAACTCCTTGCAAGAACTAAATCGTCTGCGAAATCTTTCACATTTGTAAACTAAAAAGCTGGAAATAAAAAAAAGTACTTAATTAAAAAACTAAAAAACCCGGCTGTGGTAAAACTGAAAAGCTAAAAACAAGCCCATTTAAAATTAAATAAAAGTTGGAAGCAGGCGGGATCCATTCCATTTTTTTACCCGACTGCAGTGAAGCCCAAAAGGAGGGTTATGTGTTTGACCTGTATGTATGTCCGTTTCTTTGTTCCCTCGTAACTCCTAAACGAATGAAATGAACGGATTTGGATAAATTATACGCCTTTAGATTTGTCTTGGTGGCGCGAGTGTCACTGGTTATATTAAAATCAAAAACAAAGTAAAATGGCGGATTTGGGGTGCCATATTGTGGAGTTCGAACTTTTTTCTTTTCTTTTAATACCATCGAGTGGGATATCAAAATGAGGGGTTTTAAAAGGTGATTACAAAAATATATACAACTTATTTGGTTAAAAGTAATTCGAAATGACAAATCGTAAAGAACTAAATCGTCTGCGAAATCTTTCACATTTGTAAACTAAAAAGCTGGAAATAAAAAAGTAATTTAAAAAAAAAAAACAAAAAACCCGACTGCGATATAAAAACTTAAATTAAAAAAAAAAAAGCTAAAAGCAAGCCCATTTTAAATTAAATAAAAGTTGGAAGCAGGCGGGACCCATCCCATTCTTCCATTTTTATATTATCAAACTCAAATTGGTCCCGCCTGCTTCCAACTTTTATTTAATTTAAAATATGCTTGTTATTAGCTTTTTATTTTTTTTAAATTTAAGTTTGTTTTATTACAGTCGGGTTTTTTAGTTTTTTAATTACTTTTTTTATATTTTCAAACTCGAATAGGTCCCGCGTGCTTCCAACTGTTATTTAATTTAAAATGGACTTGTTTTTAGCTTTTCAGTTTTACCACAGCCGGATTTTTTTAGTTTTTTAAATTACTTTTTTTACTAGAACACTCGGGCGCTGGTACGGCGGCGCGGTGGGCGCAGTTGTCTTGACGAGTTCATGTGCACATTGGCCGCCAGGCGTTTGCGTGGGTGTGCAAGTTCAAACTGGTTGATCTTACCTATATAGTCTTTGATCTTACCTGATGGCTAGTTCGACGTGAACACACACAAACAACTTCACACGTTTGATATAACCGCGAGCGCGCCGCACACGCCAGCCGCTAGCTTGCCCGCTACTTTCATTAATTCATTTATCAGTAACGATTTTCACATCGTGTCTGAATATCTATAACTAAATATATAAGTGCATGTCATTAAATCATTAATCCTCAAATCATTAAAATTATCCAAATTACATTAAAATCATAATAGTAATAAGAATTATACAAAATAAATGAATAAGAAATATTAAAATTAATGTTACAAGTCAATTCATAAAATTCTTAAAATGATCATTTCAAGTCAATAAAATTAGGTTCTTCAACCGCATCTGCGTTTTGTACGTGAACAATTGCATAATAAGCTATTAATTGTGTTTGATATTTCGTGACCGCGCCCGCGAGTTAACGTGAACAAGCACTAACTTTGCAAATTACTTACACTATGATATTCACAGAGATGCTGCAGAGATGAGAAAATGCTCTAATTTAGCATATATTTTTTCCTAATCATTGGCACTCGTTTAGACGTTTCAGTTTAAAATCATTAAAAGTCTATTCTGCCGTCTTAAGGAAAAAAGATGTATCTGACATTTTTTTTCGATAAAAGTTATTTACATATTCGGAATCAGCAAAAAAGACGCATCTACCTATATTTTATACTGGCGTAAACTTAACGAAAACCTAATAGTTCTTACTATTAAAAGACGCATCTTCTTTTGTATTTTGTACTTACTTTAAAAAGGACAATATTTTTTCTCCATTTCAATATTTTTGTAGAAACGTCATTTTAGGGTTCCGTACCAACCCGCCAGGGTTGCGGGTTGTTCGAAAGAGTTACCGTGGCCCTGGCACAGGCAACTGAAGGAACACGGGTGGGTTTTAGTCAGTAGAAGTCTGACACGCCCTCCCGCTCCACCCAGAGCGAGAGAAGTTATTTGATGATTTCCCATTAAAAAAAAAACCTTATGGTGCGATTGAGTCGGTCTGTCTGTCCGTATGTCACAGCTGGATATCTGAAGAACTACTAATGCTATCAACTTTACTTTAGGAATAGTTTTAGATGACGATTACCCAAGTATTTTTATATATATATATATCGCACACCTAGATAAAGAGTAGCACAACTCAAAATAATCCAAAATCGAGTTATTGCGATTATCGGACTCTGCGTCGAAAACTACATTGACTGATTGACTTCAAAGACACATGGGTACTAATCTCCATTAATGAATTACAACATCATACAAAAATATTTTAAATTGATCAAATAGAAAACGAGTAAAACGTTTTTTACTGTGCCTGAAAAAAGGGGTACCTATTTTGGGTTGTGCTACTTTTGATCTAGGTGTGCGATATATATATATTTATATATATATATATATATATTGCAACAGGGACTGAAAGGGGGTCTTAAAAATTCGAAGTGGGGTTACTAGGGCATGTGGGGTATCATATGAAAGAGCGCTGTTTGCACATTTTCAATAACTTTTTCTTTTTTTTAGGCCGAACAGTTTTCGACATTTGATGAAAAATGTATAAAAAAATACCGTCCCGTTCCCGCCACTTATCTCCAAAGTTTGCATTGAGAAAAATCAGAAATTATTCTAGGACTTCCGCCAACCACCATTTTTCTTTTTCGTATGGTAACACTTTAGCTTTCGCATTTCACTTTTCAGTCATATAGATATTAAACATTTACATGAAGACAGCCTACAGCATTTTTTTACCTCTTAAACTTACCCAAATACATAGTCTCATTCTTTAGTTTCTCAACTCTTGCTGACTTCCTTTCATGAATTCTCTTGCTCCGCATTAACGCTTTCAATGACACTAGACGGCGATAGACGTCAAAACGATAAAACTTCTATTGTCTCGTTCAGTGTCCTTGAAGTCGTTAATTTTAGAACCAGATTTATTCGAGATGGAGATTTTAAAAACTTGAACTACAGTCTGTTTTGATATCTTGGTCGTGAAATCAAACAGCGACAGTATTTGCTATCTATACCATCTTTTTTGAAGACTTCCGGTGGCGCCTATTTTAAAAACACTATTGAAGTTTGAATCTACTGAAGTCCGTCTCACGAAAGAAGTAAAAATAAAAAAAAATAAAAAAATTATTAACAATTTCTTTTTTTTTTATTTGTGATGGGTTTGCTCTTGACTCTAGTCTAGGTCAGAGGTGACAGAGACAAAGTCGACGATGGAGTGAGCTTACCCAGAAGAAGCCTGTTCACTCTCACTTTGAAGAGATTAGGGTTGTATACGTTCGGAAACACAGACGCAGGTAGTGAGTTCCACTCTTTTGCTGTGCGCATTATAAAAGACATTTGGAAGCGCTTAGTGCGAATTGGTGGAATAGCAACCAGGTAGGGATGGTAACTGGCAGTGCGTCTAGATGTCCGGTGGTAGAAGGGGGCCGGTGGAATGAGGTCGTGGAGTTCTCGGGCACACTCTCCGAAGTACAATCTGTAGAAGACCGACAAGCAGGCAACCTTGCGGCGATGAGCCAAGCAATGAAGCTTGGCATCCACCAGTTTTACGTCGCCAATGAGCCTCTTAGCTCTGCGTTCCACCGAGTCAAGCGCGGCTAGTTGGTACTTAGCTGATCCATCCCAAAGGTGACTGCAATACTCCATGCAGGATCGGACTTGCGCTTTGTAAAGGGTTAAAAGCTGTCCAGGCGTAAAGTATCGCTTCACCCTATTTAGGATGCCCAGTTTCTTGGCCGCAGTTTGGGCCTTGTACTCGATGGTGGCGCCGAAGTTGAGACCAGATGTCAACTCCATGCCTAGGAGCTCAAGTCGATCAGTTACAGGAATAGATGTACCCCGAAAAGTAGGAGTTTGGGCGAAACGACTCTTTTTAGCGGTAAAAAGACACGCCTGCGTTTTGGTGGCGTTAAAAGAGACCATTACAATTACAGTGGGTACAATTCATCTATCCTAATCAAAAACACAATGTACAGACGCCAGCAGGTCAACCTACCCGAAACTGTCAGATTTTCTCAATCAACCTTGAACCTAATGCTGTAGCAATAAAGTCGAAAATCTATTTAAAATATCTGACAGATTGTAGTAGCTTGAAGTGCTGGCGTCTGCGTCTGTACAAAGTTTTGTGTAGATATTTTAAAGATAGAGTAAACGCCGATGTCTGTGCTAGTATTAACTGTGTGACAGACACCGTCGCCTTCCTCCTACAATCACTTTAATTAACAAGCTACTCGTATACCGTGACACAATGATTTGCTATTGTAATGTTATAATGTTACAAATAGTTCTGGTACAATTTATATTACACTCATTTAAGGTTATTTAAAATGAAAAAATTAATTTAATATAGGTACTTAATTGATAGAAAATAATATATTTATTTTAATTTTAAGGCATGCAAGGAAATACGTGAATGTGTGGGTAAAGTGAGGGTGTGTGCGTGTGTGTGTATGTGTGTGTGGGGTACGTGTGTTTAAGCGCTTATTATTTATGATTCCCTGAAGAACAGTCTTTCAGTGTCGTCGTAAGTAAGACCCTGAAGGTATTGGTTTACTACGGTCTTACACTTATATTTTGGAAGGAGATATGTTGCAAGTTTTGTTAATTGCATTATACAGGTGGCCACTCAAACTCAAGTAGCTACGACTTGCTAGAGCAGTTTTCATTCGAACAGAAGGGGAAACCAGGTCTTTACGTCGTTTATTTATAAGCAATTTGGGGTCATATTTGAGAGAGAAGTGCTTACGTAGTATTATATTGAGCGTACAGAGTTGCCTGCAAGTGAGTACCGACATGTCCTTGTATAATTGGGTTGTAGAGTAGCGATACGGTTTCTGAAGCATCACCTTTAAAACGACCCTCTGCGCCCTCTCAAGGCGAAGCATCTCGCGGGGCGCCAGGCGACATTCCACTTAGTACTAGCTGTTGCCCGCGGATTCACTCGCGTGGATATCATAAATATCCCGTATGGGAAAATACTGTATAGATTCCGTTGGTAATCAGAGGTAAGTTCAAAAATCGAAGTTTTCTGTGATCTTGGTAGTAGATTAAAATAATGCTCCACATCGCTTTTTGCATTTTACAGCAGCTATCATTTAAGCGCCATAGGTGACAGAACACGACAAAAGGCTGTTTTGTGAAAACCTGCAAAAATGTTCTTTTTTTTTTGCTTTTTCGGTAGGTAACTAGAACGTTTGAATTTGTAAAAAAGGCGTATTTTGTGAAAAAAGTGTATTTTTGTAAAAAAAAAGGCGTTCAGAGCGAGCAAACCAGGTATGTAAGTATAAGTCCGCCATAAGGACCATTGTTTTTACTGAATAAATGATCGTAATTTTTGAGAAATAACTATTAATTTGTATTGATATCTTATTATCGTACGTACCTAGATCGATTTGATAATTCGGATTTTCGCGAAAACCTTAGGGATATTGAGAAAACACGGATAATTAGACAATGGTGAAAACATTTCTCAATCTTACTGGAAAAAGATAGGGTTTTTGCAAAAACACGAGTCACTCTAATAACATTGAATATCCTTAACTCTGATTTTCTGGATTTATGCTTATTGACCAAATCTTGTTCTGATTGGTTCCTAGTTTTACCCAGTGAGCTTTGAACTATTATATCATAGAGTTATGAAGGGTTAGAAATAATAATATCAATTTATAGGAACTTTACTTTTTACACCTCTGCACTGTAGAACCATTCGCATTATTTTTCAAGTCCAACCACACTTAAGTGTTATTCTTTTTAACTCCATCACCTTCTTTCACTAAATTTCAACAAATTGCTAACACTATTCCCACGCCATCTTTTCCCGTCACTCCCACAGTAAAAAAACGTATCCTTCGCCGATTTCTCTCGCTTTCGTTCCTTTCCATTTTGTTTCTTGCAAATACGCCACATTTATTCGTATTTTTTTTAATACATCCGTTAACTCTCTGGCTCTCCCAGTCATCGTCCCAACTTGCATACCTCAATCTCACTTCCCGAGCTCGCTTCTACGTTGCCCCCGCCCGGGGTGGTGCTACAACCCTAGTCCTCTTCCCACAGGAGCCGGGTGCTGCCCCTGCGCGTCGCCTGTGGCCTAGCGCTATCGCGCATCATATCTTTACTCATCATATTGCTAAGAGTTTTTCGGCTGCCTGCCCGACACTAACCCTTCTTGGGAATGCGATTGTTGATGGTTTACCCGCCATCGCTCGGGTGACCCAAGGTGCTATATGGTATGCACTGGGTCTGGAGCTCCCTTAGTCAAATAGTCGCCTCTTATGACACCCACGGGATGAGATGGGGTGGTCCGATTCTTTCTCCGGGACCGACACGGATAAACTGTCAAGGAGCAAAAGCTAAAATTTTCGCCTCTGTTCTCTCCAAGACAACACTATTACTCATAGTAGCGGAGCTCCAGGAGTAGTGAGGGGCGTCACAGGATTTCTGTGACGCCCCTCACTACTCCTGGAGCTCTCCTCCACTCCCCCGGGGCGCCGGTAACGCAAAAATTGGCACTGGCTCCAGGTGTAAGACCGAGTGGTCATGTGGCAGGTTTGTTTAGCGGATCGTATAATTTCTGTCGGTGTCAAAAAAACTAGAATATAGATCCACAGACACTTCACTTAGAAAAACCCCAAGGAGAATGTTCGACGAAAATGAAAAAAAAATGGAATGGTTTTTTAAATTTTTTATTGTTTAACTTAAACTCTAGGTGAATGATTAGCTTGAAGACTTCAGGTAGTCTTTGAGCACGTCCAGCGCGGGCGTCTCCTCACCGAAGTCCTGTTGACAAGACACGAAAGTTTTGTAAATAACTTACGAAATGGTTCCATAGTCGGAATGGCATATGTTGGAATACTAGGACCTAAGTTTAGGTCCCCACTGATACAAGGATGTTTTGGCGCTCGAATGACGTTAACAGGGGAGCACTGTTGCTAAGCATTTGCGCATTGTTTTGTAAAATGTATTAAAAATAAAGTGGTGGCGTTAGTTCCAATTTTGGCCAGGCTCCGAAAGAACCTTGTAGCTGGATGATTCTGTCAAAATAGAAAGGAGCTGTTTACGTTCTGTATCGATTATTTTGATCACTAAAGTTATGCAAACGATCGCGTTTGTTATATCTTATTGTTTTGCTATAGGTATCCACCTAAGGCCAGGGTCATCAGGGTAAGGGCCTTCCGGACAACATTTGAGTCCAGATAGCCTATAGCTCTATATTAAAAAAGGCTGTGCATATGCAGCTAATTCTATGTCTTCGACAAGTATGTATGTACGAGTGATAGGAAAGTTGCCTGTGCAAGTGGCGCGGCACCATAGGGTCACTCGATTTGATGTTGCGCCGTTATTTCGTCACTAGCAACGATGTATGCTGATAGTGTTCGTGCTGAGCGCAATGTAAATGTCTTATTCTAGAAACCGTGTCAGCTCTTGAAAAATTGTTAAATGTGACCCCTTTGCGATCAATCATTCACATGTTTGAAAAATACCAACACAAGCAATTCATTTGCTTCTTCAAGAAACTTCTTGTTTGAGAATGAATGCTCGCACAGTGGACGTGCAAATTATCATCCATAAAACTTTTTTTATAGTGTTGTTAAATATATTGAGCTATATGTTTCAGTGTCAGTTTGTACGTTACCTTGATAACTACGCACGAGCAGCCGACAATCTTCCTGGCCTTGCCGTCCTTGTCGATTTTGCAGAGACCCGCCCATTCACCGAGCTTCTTGTTGTTGTCCACCTGTTGTATACAACAATGGAGTTTTTAAGATGGTCTAAATTGATGGATTGTTGCAGTTATTGCAATGTCGCAAAATGTACTATACTCTGTTACAAGTGATCGTTTTAGGTCATTTAAACAAATAAATAAAATTGAAGTGTCTGTCCATAAAGTCAAAATAAGCTTTTTTCATTATTGCTAAAATATCTTGGCAAGTCCGAACTTCGCGCAATAACATTTTTTAAGAACTAAATGGTCACATGAGGCGAGTGTGAGAGAGAACATGCGCGACAGTTCGTAAAGCCATGTGTTCAGACTTGCCAAGATATTTTGGCCGTAGTGTACTAAATGCATTTACACAGTACAGTACTTATATAACAAAAGAAAAACATTTTTAAAATTGTTGTCTGTCTGTCTGTTTGTTCCGGCTAATCTCCGAAACGGCTAGACGATTGTGACGGGACTTTCACTAGCGCTACTTTTATTTTAGAAAAAGGGTTTGCAAAAACAAAAATTAAAAGCTGTGAAATTGTAAACAAAATCAGATTCTAATAGGGAAGTATTGACATCTACACGGGCTGCGGACAACAGCTAGTTAATACATACATACTTTTGTATAAATCCAGCATCCTTCTTCTAGTAGCCTGTTATTGGGCATAGGATTGGCATATTATGTGAAATTCTACTACAACATATCTGATTATCACTCCCATGTTACTAAAAGTTTTAACACCCTCAACCCTAAGCCTCTGGTGACTGTCTCATCCATTTTAGAGAAAAAAAAAAATGTTCTAAATGACTTTTAATGGTCTAATGTATAGAAAGCACCCGCTTAGTGTATCAGTCTTGCACCCGCAAGACTGATACACTAAGCGGGTGCAAGTCCAAGCTAACTAGAGGGCTGTGTATCTTAAATGATACACAAGTGTTGAGAGTGTGCAATAATGATACACATGGCACTGAGGGTGTTAAATAATAAAATATAGATGTATAAATGTTTGGGTGCTAGGAAAGTTGACTCATCAGGTTGAGAGTCACCATAGGGGCACACAGTTTGTTGTGCGCTCCTTAGGCGGAACCGGCAATAAACCGGGCCCGCTCGTGCGGAGCGCAACAATTAGTTGGTAGCAAGCAAAAATAAGCAAGTTATTTAAGCAGTAAGTGTAGGTTGTAATATTATATAAATATTTATATAGGGTGATTGGTAATTAGTAATTAGATTGTACTCATGCTAACAAACAACTTTTACTATGAAACTAAACCGGAAATCGCGAGAAAAAATCTGCTGTTCTCAACATTGTTGTTTGCATAAATAGTCAAAATACAGGTAGCAGCAGATTTTTTTTGCAATTTCAGGTTTAGTCCCATAGTAAAAGTTGTTTGTTATTATGAGTACAATCATATGTTTAAGTATCGGTCACTAATTACCAGTCACCTTATAATATACTGAGGGTGTATCAAAAAGGTGTGGTAGAGACCATTAAACTGTACAACTTTCTCCATGGGACCAACATAGTAATTGAGTAAAAATTATCAGCCGTCCCATACATTTGGGTATTGAAGCTTTGTATGAGACAGCTGATAATTTTTTCTCGATTATGATGTTAGTACTATGAAGAAAGTTGTTCAGTATGATGTTCTGTACCACACCCATAAATTTGACAACTTTCTGATACATCCTCTATGGAGAATGAGGTGCAAACATCCTGCAGTGCTGCACTGTAATGACAACAACAGTAAAGTATTAAAAGAAGTAAAGTTTTATTAGTTGCACTCATCAAGCAAGCTACAGTATGGCAATATGCCAATAATTATGGCCATTACATATATTATACAGTCAAAACTGGTTATAACAACTTCAAAGGGACCGTTGGATTTTCGTCTATTAGCTACAACAACTGTAATCCAACAATCCTTTTGAAGTCATGCATAATCACCGGTTTTGCCTGTATATTTATTTTATTCATATTTACCTTGACAAGTGGGATCTGGTGCTCATTACAGAGAGCTTGGACAAGCTTCTTGTATGCAGCCTCATCACAGTTCTCAGCCAGTACACACAGGACTGCTTGCCTCCTGTTGTGGACAAAATGGACAATTTAACAAAAAGGAAATAATAATAAAACTTTATTATCAGACACAAATAGTCCATAATAAGGGCTACAAAAATTCAAATAAAATATACATTAAATAAAATAGACATACATGTTAGATAAAATCAAGTGAATCAATCAAAATATGTAATTATAATTAATATCTAAAATTTATTTAAGGCATTGAAATGACGCTCTGACAGTCGTCATCCAATGCCACATTATGGGACTGTCCATCCTGCTGGCCACAGTAGCCAAGACTGTTGGAACTGTCGCGCACTCGCCGAATCAGGGACGCTATTACGCAAACCCATAAGCGCGTAAAAATCCGGTACGCCGGTTTCCACGAACATCCCCGATGCACTGCAAAAGCGCAGCTGTTCCAACGTGACCCTGAAGGCATTGTTGCACCGTGTCACTCTGGTAAGCGGGACGCCCCCTAAGGTGACTGTCATAACATTTGTTACCCGCCTTAAATACCAAGAGCTCACTCTTGGTTGCATTGTACCTGAGACCATGGGCCACCGCATAGTCCTCACAAATACAGAGAAGCCTCCTCAGGGCACTGATCAATGGGCTCAGCAACACCATATCGTCCACGTTGCTGATACTAATATTAATACTGTGTCCATCAATTGAGCATCCAATAATGGCATTGCTGAGAATTTTAGGATAAACCAATAATTTTAACAAATTCAATAAGCTGTTGTGAACATCTTTTTTGTGTTTGTATCTTTAAGCATGTGAAAAATGTGGCACATATGGGAGGCCACAATGTTGATAATTAAAACAGTGTGGTACTATGAATGTGCGTCTCTCTCTGCATCGAAGTGTATCCCGCACAAGTCGCAAAGTGTGAGATATTTCCACAAAGCATGGGACTAGAACAGCCCCAAACTGTGTGAATATTGGTTGTAGTTCCAATGCAAGGTCAGAGGGTTGCTTAGGGCAAATCTTAAAGAATTTAGCAAGGCATTGCACTCCATGGAGGTCACTAGTGAACCAATAAACTCACTAAATGGCATTCATAGTCTGGAAATTGCAAGACTGTGCACTGTGAAATTTTATGAACATAATTATAGTCTCATCTCACAGCCAGAAGTATTTGTATTACTTCCCGTATAGTTCTCCTAGGATCTAGTAATTCCACAACAACTTATTTTATATGCCTAGGTCATCGAGGTCCAATGTAAACTAGGGGCAGACTGCAAATGTGCAACATTTTGTAGTCAGGGACAGCAAATGTAACACCTACCTGAATATGCACATTTGACATTTACAGGACACATCTTTAGTTTGTAATAGCTGCCAGACAACATGTTGTGCAAAAATTCTGTTTGCGGTGTCTGCTCTAGTTTACTTTGAACCTCAATAGCCGTAGTCATGCAGACATCTCATCAAGCTACATTTTACTTACTCCTAGCCACACTATCAACTGAAAGCCATCAACATACTTGGGTTGAGTTACATTTTACTAAAATTATGCTGTTTACTAACTTGTCAAGAGCCTTGGCAGCCTCATGAAGTCCATGGACGAGTCCTCCGTGGATGAGGGCAGTCTTCAGCACCTCCTGGAGGGCTGTGTTCACGTCCATCGCTCCACCGCTCAGGACGGGGTTCACGGGTACTTCACTGTAGCCAAGCGTAGGTTATTACTTTATCTTAGTGTCATATAATTTCATTTTTGAGCACTATTAGGGTTGTTCACGAGATTAAGGAGTTTTAGATGAAGAATACGCGTGAGAATACGATGAATGAAAGTCAAGCTTAAATAAGTTTGGATCATGTTTAAGGTTATGTTGACAACATGTTTACTTTTCATCTGCAAAATAGATTGCATTCTGGGGAATACTTAAATGGGACAATACGTATCTTAACAATTATAAAGACACGCTCTTGGGTGACATAAACGAGTTAAATAGGCAAACAATGACGAAAACAAAAAGTACTTACACTTCGACTTCAGCCATGGTTTTTTGTGATTTGACGAGCTGAAATACAAAATAGAATAGATTGAGAGACGCTCTGACATGATTTTAAAATAAACTCAACCACTGCAGGGTAAAAGATTGAGAAAATATATCAAGATTCAGAGCAAGCGAACACAGAACGTTTGACAATTTACCTTGCGTGCCGTAAAAAGACTAGAGCTGTCAAAATCATTTTTGAATGTGATATTACCGTAGCATTTTTTAAGCTTGCAATAATCTTTGTAAAATTCAAACTCAAAAAGGTCTTGTAACCAAGCCAGTGGCATAGCCACAAAATTTAAAAAAAAAAAATCAAACTCAAAAGACTAACTAATGAAATTCTGACTTGTATCCTCCGGGTCACCGATTTGGCCGCAGATGTACGTATTGAAAGAGACTTCCTAGTGTCGTATATTCCTAAAGTCACCTAAGATCAAGATCAAGGTGCACCACTCTAAAATAAGGGAGAAATTCTTCTTAAGAGTCAGTCTCACCATTTGTCCAAGTTTCAAAAATACAAACTCACGAAAATTGTAGTATCGGAATGTGTAGCTTGTATATTAATATTTTTTTAATATTAATAGATAATTATTTTTATTTTTATACAAAATATAAATGTCACTGAATCAAAACGAGTTATAAAATTGACTTGCACACTGATTTTTTTGGTTCTCTCTCTATATACAATACTATTTATCGAGAAAACAAAATGATCAATAAGTTGGAACTGTGCATCTTTTTTATGTCTCAGTTTCGTCACGGCATCTGGTGACGCACCTAGTCTATTAAGAGGGTACCGAGCGCGCAGTGGCGCCCTCATCGTTTGTTTGGTTATTATTTATTTTAGAACGAAAATGCAGCAAACAAAAAAGACGTTAAGTTCTGCTCCACAAGACTATACGTTATTATTATTACAAACAGTAGTTTTATATTGTTAAGATTTATTGTAATCCTTTAAAAGGAAAATAATAGCCACTGTAAGCTGCCTATTTCGACACAATTTTCGTAAGTTAGCATTTCTGAAACTTTGACAAATAGTGAGACTGACACTATCGCATATTTTTGAGTTGTGCACTTAGGACTTTAGGAATATACGAAGTCACAAACCATTTGCCAAGCACGCTGTTTTCTCAATCTTGTTTTTGTATGATTCTAGTATTTGATCGCATAAACGTAGACTGGATTGTAGAATCCTTCTATCAACGTAACAATGTCGATTCGATCCATGGCAGTCGAAATGCGGAAAGAAGCGACCGTCCCCGATGAGCGATAACATTCAATTGAACTGAGAAACCCGGACGGGATTTCGATGTCATTGTCTAGCCGCGCATAAGCTTGCATAGTGTTCGGTGCCGGTCAGAAAGGTGGCGGACAGCCGGCGGGACGATTCCAGTGGTGTCCATTTTTTCTGTCCGGCGTCGGACCGGAAACGATTTACGTGTGACAACCTAGTGACAACGCACTTAGTATAACTTCAAACGAATTAGCACCGTCCGAAGTATTCCGGCCGGAAACGGTGCGTATGTCTTGGCACTAACCAAGTTAAGACAAGACCATCTGTCAACATCAATAAAACTGTTGAAGAAACAGGTTGAAACACTTGAAATCATACAAGCATCACACAGACAGTGTTGCCAATCGTACCAAACTAAAAAAGACAAATCAACCATAAAAAAAACAGTAGAAAGCAGTAAATTCAGAAAAGTAATTCTATCAGATAGCATAAGGCACCACTGTATGTACAGACTACAGCACATCAAGCTTCTGTCAAATCTGTCAAATTTCTTTATTAACTTTTCAACTTTATTTCTAAAGCATTAGGTTCAAGGTTGATTGGGAATATTTGACAGTTTCGGGTAGCTTGACCAGCTGGCGTCTGTACAACATTTACACCCGTCGATTTTATACAGTAGCATTTTTTTTTGTAGAGGGTCTACCCTCTTTAGTGTATTTTTGAAAACCCCAAAGTACCTACGCAAAAATTATCGCGCCAAGAAAAAAAAAAAACGAAAATGACGCTTTTTTAAGAGTATCTATTTTCTTTTTTGGTAGAATAGACCCTTTTTAGCTCTGAGGTCAAGGAAATTTTCAAGGTCAATGACCCTGAAGTCAAAATTCTCTTAAGGCGAACGCGTCAAAGTAGCCCGCGAAATTAATATTTTCTTACCTTTTTTGCAATTTACGAGTCAGTATTAGGTTGTACGTTGATTAAAATGTAATTCGTGGCCGTACCAAGTATGTATTTACATAATTATAATCATTAAAAATCAATACAACTCTTTCAGACCGAGAGACCAGGTAATCCTAATGAATGACTATTTCATGAAATCTTGGCATTTGAGGATTATACTAACTTAAAGAGTTGTATTATTATTGATTCTAATAATTATAATTCTATAAATACATATTTGTTACGGCCGCGAATCATACTTTATTTAACATACAACTTAATACTGACTTGCAAATTGCAAAAAACCGTAAGAAAAATTGAATTTCGCGCGCTACCCTGACGCTTCCACCTTAAGGTCACTTATATATATAGATGGGGCGGGGGTGAGTTCCCCCTCCCCGTGGGGGATATTTAGGAAATGCATAATTTTTTTATGAATTGTTAAAATCTTATTTTAAGGTTATATTTTGTTAAGTTACTAACGATCTTACAAGAACAGGAATATGGGCTACTACCATGCTACATAGATAAATAGGAAAAAATAGGGGATATATGAAAATATAAACAAATTAATTTCAAGAAAAGTACATTTTTATGGTAGGCATGACAGTTGTGTTTGATATTACGTTTGACGACTTTGACAGTTTTAAGTTTCGTGACGTGACGTCTTTCTTTGACAGTTTGAATCGTTGTGTTGTGTTGTGTTTGACAGAGGCGGCACACTTAACACTGTCATCAATTTCAATACACGACAGCGACATCTGCACTGTGGTGGGATAATAAAAACTTGGCAGCCACTTATCTTAGTCAAATAAATGTCATGTCGCCATTGTCAACTCTGGCTTTCCCGACGTTGATGCGCAATTCTGTTGAAAATTGTTTCTCGTTCGTTTCTATTTCATAATATTGTTACCACTTTGTTTTTCGTTTGTCATTTTTGTTGTTTTTTTAACATGAGTGAACTCCGAAGAAGATATTGTATTTTTGGCTGTGATGCTTTATTACCATACCGTACCGTATTACCTTTATTATAACCAAGAACAAGTGTTATGTTATTCCATAATTTAATTTAATTTTATTATAATAAGTATAAAACGAATAAATATTAATAAAATTTATGTTTCATAATAATAAAAGGACATTTTTCTGAACTCCATACGTGTTTTTTTTCCCTATGTAACGCCTCGTCATGTGTTCAGCCAACGCCAAGCTAACGCCAAGCCAAAGCTAAGCCAAAGCCAAGCCAAAGCCAAGCCAAAGCCAAGCCAAAGCCAAGCCAAAGCCAAGCCAAAGCCAAGCCAAAGCCAAGCCAAAGCCAAGCCAAAGCCAAGCCAAAGCCAAGCCAAAGCCAAGCCAAAGCCAAGCCAAAGCCAAGCCAAAGCCAAGCCAAAGCCAAGCCAAAGCCAAGCCAAAGCCAAGCCAAAGCCAAGCCAACGCCAAGCCAACGCCAAGCCAACGCCAAGCCAACGCCAAGCCAATGCCACTTTATGACAATTTGGAACAGAAATTGTCAGCCAAGCCAGCGAGTGACCGATAGTGACGTCACATCCGGCCGCCGAAGTGTATAAGTAGTCGGACCGCTCATTTGGCGGGAACATTTTGCTGCCGTACATGAGATAAGTCGAAACTCTGTTCAACTGTATAAGGATATCAATAAATAATTGTGATTATTCGTCAAGTGTGAAGTCTATTACTGCTTTCCCGTTTCATTCAGAAGTGGGATATAAAGCGTAATCGCCCTACTGCATCTGTTGGACGTGGAATCCGTCCGCCTGGTTGGAGTGAAGAAGAACAAGATCATATTAGTGAAGATGAAGAATTCGCGCCGCCACCCGCTAGGAGGGAGAAGATTGCACAGTGTTGGTATGGTTGAAGAAAATTGACCAGTTGGGTGACATACATGGTTGGAGCGACAAAGTAAAATCATTTCATATTCAAGATAAACTCCGTGGTCAAGCACGTAAATGGTACAACAGACTCGATGAATATAACTTTTCCTGGGACGAATGGAAATGCATGCTAGCAAGAGCATTTCCCAAACATCGTGACTTCAGTGCTTTGTTAGATGAAATGATGAACCGGAAGAAGCTGCCGAACGAAACAATGACTAAATATTACCAGGATAAAATCGCCATGTGCTTTCGTAACCTGTCTGACACTGCTAGTGTTTCGTGTATAATCAGAGGATTACCTCCTTCATTAAAACCAAACGCACGAGCTTTCCAATGCCAGCGTCCAGATGAGCTGTAAGAAGCCTTCCTCTGTACCCTCGACGATTATCGCTCACCAACATTCGAAGCACGTGACAAGCCGAAAAAGGAAGCTAGACAGCTGCCGAATCAGGATAAGAAAGTGAACCCTGAGACCGACCCCTGTCCGCGTTGTAAGAAGACTGGTCACATCCTACGGAATTGCTCATTACCTGATCAACGCATTTGTTTCAAGTGTGGTGTGCAAGGTGCTATTACCACCCGCTGCCCTGGCTCTTCAACTACACATGCCAAGATGTCTGCCGAATCGAACAGCAACGTCAAGGAAGTTAAGCTAGTGCAAAATTACAATGAAATTTACAAGAAGGTCGTGAAGCCACGTTACTCCCGAGGTGGTGAGGGCCTCATGAAGGTTATCAACACCGACACCAAGGACATCGAGTGGGAAGCCGGCCAGATCCTCACACTAGCAGATAGCTGCAACGAATCGGTGACCCAAACAAGCCGGGTGAGTTCAATCCATTATTGTCTTACTTGCCCACTATTTTGCCAAATAAGCCAAATTGTCACTAGTTCCTCTAATCCATGTGGCCTTACAGTCCCGTCTGCCTCGGTCTCTCTACCAGTGATGGTACAGGCGGGCTACCTATATCCGAAATCAGTATGGGGAGTTTAAATGAAAACGAGCGTGATAGTTTAATACATTTATTATTACAATATAAATACACCTTTGAAATTGGCACAAAAGATCTCGGTTGCACGAATTTGTTACATATGAAAATAAAACTTACCACCCAGCAGCCAATGTATCGTCTGCCTTATAGGTTATCGCACACTGAACAACAAATAGTTAATTCAAAAAAGTTCGTAAGTTACTTGATGTTATTATTAAAGAATTCGAATCCGATTATGCCTCTCCAGTTATCTTGGTCAAGAAAAAGAACGGTGATAGTCGGTTATGTGTGGATTATCGTGCCCTTGACTCGGTCAGTATAAAAGACAGATTTCCGTTGCCGAACATCGACGATCATTTCAAAGTTAGCCGGCAAGAAATATTTGACGAGCCTCGATATGGCCCAAAGTTATCATTAACTACAAATTGCACCCGAAGACACTGACAAAACTGCATTTACTACACCTCAGGGCCATTATGAGTATTTGCGCGTTCCGTTTGGTTTAGCAAATGCTCCCTCAGTTTTCATGCGAATGATTAGTAAAATTGTCGATTCCGTTCGTTCCTAAACGTCAGAGACAGTTCAACTAGCGAAATTCTGGCATTCATAGATGATTTATTACTATAGGGTGTCTCAATAAGAGTGCACTTTTTAAATTTCTTGTAATTTATATTTCGTGCAAGTGGCTACTCTGAAATTTTACAGCTGTCACTTATGATTGTTCCCATTATTAAAAATGGAGCGCTACACAAAAGACGAACGCGTTATTATTGTGAAAACCCATTTCAAAATTGTTACTTTACAAAGTAGATATGTTCCGATTAAGTATGGAATAAAATATCCGGCAAATGACCCCCGTTTTCGATGACTTTATGAATGAAAGAAAGCGCACGGCGTTAAATCGCATGATCTTGGTGGCCAGTTGACATTAGAATTTCGTGAGATGATTTGGTCTGGAAATCGTTGCTGCAATAAATGGATGGTTTCATTCGTGGTGTGGCAGGCGGTGCCGTCTTGCTGATACCACATGTCATCCTGATCCATGCCGTCCAGTTGATGCTACAAGAACTCCGTTATCATGTTCCTGTAACGATTGCGAGCGGTCTCAGGCTCCCCATTTTTGAAATGGGTTTTCGCAATGATAATGCACTCTTCTTTGTGTAGCGCTCCATTTTTAATAATCGGAATAATCATAGGTGACAGCTGTAAAATTTCAGAGTTGCCACTTGCACGAAAAAAAAAATACACGAAATTTAAATAGTGCACTCTTATTGAGACACCCTTTACTACCCTCGGTTGATTTTAATTCTGGTATAAAAATGTTAGAATCTGTGTTGCAAAAGTTTGAATCTGAAAATCTAAAATTGAACATGGGAAAGTGTTCTTTTTTTTACAAGAGAAAGTGACTTATTTAGGGCATGAAATTTCTCATGAAGGTGTGCAACCGGCAGAACCAAAATTAATTGCAGTCTCTCATTTTCCTGTACCGAGGAATGTACATGAGGTACGTCAATTTATAGGCCTTTTTAGTTACTTTCGAAAATTTATATATAAATTCGCGGTTATAGGTCGCCCTTTAACAGAATTGACTAAGAACAATGTACCGTGGGTATGGAGTGATAAACAGGTCGATAGTTTTAACGAGTTATTTCGGGTGTAAGTGCACCATGGCGATATAGGGCACGTAGGATTAAAACGATGCACAAATTTGATTAAGTGATTTTTGGTTCCCTAAAATGACACGGTTCGTTCGAAAATATGTAACCTCTTGTTTAAGTTGCGCTTACGGAAAGGGATATCATGGCAGAAGGGAAGACAAGTTACATGCGATTCCTAAGCCAAATGAACCGTTTAGAATGATACATGTCGACTATTTAGGCCCGTTTTGTAGGACAAGGAAAGGTTATGAATACATGTTAGTTATAACTAATGCATTTTCAAAATTTGTTATTGCAGAGTGCAGTCGATCAGTTAATTCAGTAGAAACAATTAGAATACTCAAAAGAATGTTTTCGTTATTTGGCTATCCGGATAGAGTAGTAACTGACCATGGCAAGGTAGATATTTTAAGAAATTCGCGGCAGATAAACAATTTAAACATACGTTGAATGCGATTGCGTGCCCGTTGGCAGGGCAAGTTGAGCGCACAAATCGCACCATACTAAATGCCCTATGCGCGACTGACCCGCCGTAGTGAAGCCGCGCTAATAGCTGGTCTAACCGTCTATCCGATGTGATCTGGGGAATAAATAATAACTACTTTAAATTAAACTACCGGACTTAAGCCTTATGATTTAATGTTTGCACGTAGTGGTAGGCCAGTGTGTGATGTCATCCCAGATCAAGTACCCAGGCCAAGCGTAGCAAGGCCAGTGCACGTGTCAATAAAGCTAGCGGTAGGATAAAACATAATTTAGATAAACGGCGTAAACATTGCCATGTTTATAAGAAAGGAGATTTGATTTTAGGGAGGCAAGCACCTACTAGCAGTGCTGCTAAGGTCGACACAAAGCTAGGTAACTTGTTTTCAGGCCCCTATATAACTAAAGTAGTTGGCAATGACGGATACAGGATCAGGAGCATTAAGGGTTTAAGGGACTACAAAAACTTTACGGGGCTTGTTTCAGCAGATTCTCTGCGACTTTATTGTTGCATAGCTCCTGAATCTGACAGTGCCAGCAGCTCTGATGACCAGCTGGAGACAGAAGACATAATTGATCTATTAGAAAGCTAAAACAAAATCGTGTGCTCCATTGCGGGAGCAATTGTTGCAGGATGGCCGATTGTAACGCCTCGTCATGTGTTCAGCCAACGCCAAGCTAACGCCAAGCCAAAGCTAAGCCAAAGCCAAGCCAAAGCCAAGCCAAAGCCAAGCCAAAGCCAAGCCAAAGCCAAGCCAAAGCCAAGCCAAAGCCAAGCCAACGCCAAGCCAACGCCAAGCCAACGCCAAGCCAATGCCACTTTATGACAATTTGGAACAGAAATTGTCAGCCAAGCCAGCGAGTGACCGATAGTGACGTCACATCCGGCCGCCGAAGTGTATAAGTAGTCGGACCGCTCATTTGGCGGGAACATTTTGCTGCCGTACATGAGATAAGTCGAAACTCTGTTCAACTGTATAAGGATATCAATAAATAATTGTGATTATTCGTCAAGTGTGAAGTCTATTACTGCTTTCCCGTTTCACCTAACATAAACTCGCTCAAAGAATATAAATTAATAAATAGGTAGGGAGGACTCGTTCTCTACTCATAGTAAATATGCATACCTATAATAGGTGTATATATTATTATAGCCTTAATTCACCCACCAAACTTGAGGTAGCAGAACTTTCCATACATGCAAATTTTACCACAGAGTTGCTACTCTTTCCCTATACAGAGTGTCCCTGGAAGTATGGATCAACTCGAATAAGAGTGTAGGCAAGGTCATTTCCAAGCTTTTAAAGTCTGAGAATGTGGGTACATTTTTTTACGGTTCAAAAGTTATGACCAATTTTTGTTTTTTTCAATTACATCGAACAATGCTCAATGAAAAGAATCATTAAAAAAAACTATCAGGGCTATTATTTTTTTTTTTCAAAACGTCGTAGAAAAGTGGGCCTTTCTTTTGGTAATACTTATACGCATCTAGAAAACATGTGTTCAATAACAAAAAACAGTTACTGCAAAGTCTTCGGTCTGGAAAAAGTTATATACACTAGCGAAAGTTGACCACGTATTACAAAAACTGGTCCAAGTCATAGAGATTCTTTGGAGGTATGAATCACTGGAATATTCTTAATAGCTTAAAAGTTAGAGATTTTTATTAACAAGGAGGTCGTATTTTTACAATTTTCTATGTTTCAAATTTTCATTTTTTTCAGCTTAACTAACGATTTAATTTCAACTTTTTAATTTAATTTTACCTATCTGAACAGTACTGTTTGATGTGGTTTAGGTTTAAATAAAAAATAAAAATAATTTCGGTAAACTTTTTGTTATCTCATGAGTCATGTTATTTGCCCTAGCTACAACGCGGAAAAAACCGTGCACCTGCTGTCAATGACGTCATATCGGCCCTCTGGTACAATATGTATGGCGACGGGGCGAGTGCGGCGAGGTGAAAGAGGAAGTGCGAGGGGCATTGCATTCCAACGAGGTGCTAGGAATGTGTGGGGGAAGGGAAACAAAAGAACCAGCGCCGGCGCACGTTCGCACTTAGGTAGATGTTTTAGTAACTCGCTACCAGCTTGTGACTGCGCACGTACTTAATTCGGTGTTCATCAATAATTATTCTATAACGTTATTTGGACTGTGTAACTTGGACTTTGTTTTTGCCTGTGATTTGGACACTGTTTGACTTAAGTATGGCTACGTACAACAGCCATGAATATGCAGATATGCATTTCATTTACGGATTTTGTGATGAAATGCACGCCAAGCTGCAAGAGTGTATCGAGAGCGATATCCTAATCGGGACCGCTATCCGGATTACCGAGTATTCCAACGTGTATACACGCTTACGCAGATGGTAGAAATCCAGGAGCTAGGGAAAGTCGACGTAGCGTTCCAGACCTTGCGAGTCGAAGATGTGGTGCTTCAGATGCTACGTGAGAATCCAATGACAAGTATTCGTCACATGTCAAGAATGTCAGGGATTCCGAGATCTGTGGTACATCGTACTGTGAGACGACACATAATTCATCCCTTTCACGTTCAACGTGTGCAAGCCCTTTTACCGAGTGATCATGGCCCGAGAAGGGCTTTTTGTAGGGAAATGTTACGTCGCCATCGTGAAGATTCTCCATTTTTAAAGAAAATTTTATGGAGCGATGAAACAAGTTTCCGAAGGGTGGGGATATTTAACATGCATAATCTGCATTTTTATGCGCGCATTAACCCACACATTGTACGAAGTGACCATTTCCAGCATCAGTTCGGAGTAAACATGTGGGCTGGTATAGTAGAAGGACAGCTAATAGGTCCTCATGAGTTACCTGCTAGACTCGATGGCCCCTCATACTTGAGATTTCTACGGAATTACCTAAATGGTTTACTTGAGGAAGTATCACTTGAAACCCGTCGAGACATGTGGTTACAGCAAGACGGCGCTCCCCCACATTACGCAAGAGTCGTAAGAGACCATCTAGACTTAACTTTCCCTAGTTGTTAGATCGGAAGAGGGGGGCACATTCGATGTCCAGCACGTTCCCCTGACCTGAACCCCATAGGATTCTTTCTATGGGGTTATAACAAAGAGATGGTGTACGAGACAGAGAGCGGAACCGAGGAACAACTCCGTCAGAAAATCACATCTGCAACCTTACACATAAAAAATAATTCCCGTGCATTTAGACGAATAATACCAAATTTCATTCGGTGATGCCAGTTGTGTTTGAGAGTAAGAGGAAGGAATTTTGAACATCTTTTGTAATTTCAATTTAATAATACATTTACATATTAATTTTTTATTTTATATTGCCTCGTAGTTAGAAAATTTTAAAAATACGACCTCCTTGTTAATGAAATTCTCTAACTTTTAAACTATTAAGAATATTCCAGTGATTCATACCTCCAAAGAATAATAATAATATAATAATAATATCCTGGGACATTTCACACACGGTCATCTGATCCCAAACTAAGCAGAGATTGTACTATGGAAACCAGATAACTGATATACTACATACACTACTTATTTTTTTTGTAATAATACATACTTATATAGATAATTACACCCAGACTCAGAACAAACAGACATGTTCATGCACACAAATGTTTGCCCTGGATGGGAATCGAACCCACGACCAGAGCGGCGTGATAGGTGGTATCTTAACCAACCACGCCAACTGGCCTGTCCTGGTGGAAATCACATGTCTTAGAATTTTTGGTTCTAGGACGTGGTGTTTTGAGAGCAGTGGCGATGAAATTAAATACACAAAGTAAGTGCCTGCCTGGGTTCAAACTGACTACCTACCACACATCTATAATATAAAAATGAATCGCAGAATGTGTTGCTAAGCGCAAATCTCGAGAGCAGCTGAACCGATTTTGCTAATTCTTTTTTTAGAATATTCCTTGAAGTACGAGGATGGATCTTACGGAGAGAAAAAATTAAAAAAATGCCTCAAACGGTCTAAAAACAACACTTTTCTATACTCCCATACAATCGATTCGTAATAATACTTAAAAGTCAATTTGAACTTTAATACCATACCATAAAGTTTAAGTGTTAGTGGAGAGGTTCCGGGAAGGCAAAACAATTGAGTGACGTTAGTATTCCTGAATAGTAGTAGTCCTGAATATAGCAGAATAAGTATTAAAAAAAAAATTAAATAATCGACTGTTAGGCGGTACGAAGTTCGCTGGGTCAGCTAGTACTTTAATAAGATGCTTACAGTACCATTCAAGTTAATCGTTTTCGACTTTACTATTTACGATGATTTTCAACGCCTAAATCAAAGATTTTTAAATAATTCGGGCCTGTTGGCCCACCTCCTGGTATATAGTTCCGAGTAATTTATCTGACATAACAATAAAGCATTTTTTACTCTTTCCATTTATTTATTTTTGATAAGCAAGCCTCTATGAATGGAAAGCGCGGGAAACTCCAAACTTGGCGGACGCGTCCTTTTTGTTAAAATTTATAATTTAAAAAAACCTGTAATATAAGATCAGTAGTCGTAGTTTTAGTGTCCTATTTTCTTTTAATTATAGTTTAAATTTAGTGTAGTATATTTTCGTCGATAGTGGTAAGTCTTTTCTAACTTTTGGAGAAGGAGACCAAAATGAACGACCCGCCTGATCCGGGGGGCTTCGTCCCCCCGGCAGGCAATTTTGTAACCATAATATCGAATGAATCGGGTATGGATACCGATGGGTCGTCTTCGGCTCGTCACCTTAAAAGAAGCCGTGTACATATTTGCAAGCACTGCAATAAACGCCGCCGTACCCGCAAAAACCACGGTTCCGAGTCGTCGGGTTGTGGTTGTGTAGAATCATCTACTTTAGAACGTCCTGCATCAGAGCCTAACTGTTCCGAAATAATAGTATCCAACAAAGTTACTGATATTCCTGCTCCTTCCTTAGATGTTCCCACTCAGATAGGTCGAAAAACCTACGACAAAACCGACAGTACGCCTTTTGTTATTCATGTTCAAAAACAATTAATTTCACCAGATGATGGAACGTCGTTGCACCCGATTACATTTGGCAAATTTTTGAAACATAACGCCTTCCAGAATATAATCAACGGTAGCGTCAAAAAAATCGGGCGCAATAAAATATCACTATCTTTTTCCAATTTCCTGGACGCAAATTCCTTTATTACCCATAATAGCCTTCAGACACATAATTACAAAGCTTTTATACCAACTTTTAACGTCACTAGAATGGGTTTAGTACGTGGTGTTCCTGCGGAATGGTCTCCGGAGGAAGTTATTGATAATATAACAGTACCAATTGGTTGTGGTCCAATTTTAAAAGTCAGACGCCTTAATTTTAAAACCACTGTTGATGGTACAACCATTTGGAAACCATCCCAATCCATAGTTGTTACATTTGATGGGCAGGTTCTACCAAAAAGAATTTTTATGTGCTATAATGCTTTACCTGTAGATCTATATATTTTCCCTACTGTACAGTGTTTTAATTGCTGTCGTTTTGGTCACACTAAAATTCAGTGCAGGTCCAAACCTCGTTGTTATAAATGTGGCCAAGGCCACACTGGGGACAGTTGTGAAAGAGAACAAGAAAGTGCATCTTGTTGCCTTTGCTCTGGTTTTCACTATGCTACTAATAAGTCTTGCCCAGAATTTTCTAGGCAAAAATTAATTAAAACATATATGGCACAAAGTTCAGTATCTTATGCTGAAGCAGCAAAAGTACATCCTGCAGTAACTAAATCGTATGCCGATACACTTCTATCTTCTCCTTCCAAAAACTTTGCACATACTCCATCAATCTCTTCGCCTAATAGAATGCCTACTTCAAGTAGTTATAAAAAGACTGTCTTCCTCAAACCACGCTCCCCTCCCAAATCTGTACAAGGATATAATAAAGAAGCTCACAATGCCATTATTAACGATTTCAACATTCCCCAACCAGCTAATGGTTGTGCCTTTTCTAATAATCATAATAATGAAAAAAAAGACACAAATTTTTCTATAAACGATTTTCTTTCTGCACTACACAATCTTCTTTCTCAGTTCAACATTTCACCGTCCAACGTTGCCCCATCTTTCAATGTATCTCAATCCATTCATAATGGACAACACATCCAAAATAATCCAGTGGAACTGCCGCAGTCTAGTAAACAAAAAGAGTGATGTTATATATCTTTTAAACAAATATGAGCCATTTGCCTTTGCCTTAGCAGAGACGTGGCTCAAATCTAATCATATTTTTAAAATTAATGGTTATTTAACCATTAGAGAGGATAGATCTGATGGGTATGGTGGAGTAGCTATACTTATCAAGAATTCTATCCCTTTTTCTATCATTACATTACCTCCTCACAGTGAGGAAATTTCAATTGTAGCTATTAAAGTGCATCACACTTGTCTTGTTTCTATTTACATTCCTCACCCTTCCTCTTCTATTCTTCAAGAGATAAATAATCTCTTTTCTTTTCTTCCAAAGCCTTTCTTAATATTGGGGGACTTTAATTGCCATCACCAATCATGGGGTTGTTCAACTTCTAATTGTTATGGCGATGAATTACTAGATATAATAGACTTACATAACTTATGCATCTTGAACTCTGGAGCTGCCACACGTCGTTCAGATCCCAATCAGAACCAAAGTGCAATTGACCTTTCTATCTGTTCTCCAAACTTAGCCTCTTCATTAACTTGGCATACTCTATCCTCTACTTATGGTAGTGATCATTTTCCAATAGTTATTTCTTATCCTCTTTCCAAACCAAATGCACCATTAAGAAGATCAAACTTAAAACATAAACTACCCAATAGAAATAATAATAAAGACTGGGACAAATTTAGGAATATTGTTGACAGTAAGGTTTGCTCCTTGCCTGTCATTTCTAATGGCAATGAAAATAGTTGTGCTGAAGCTTTGGCACTCATATTAATCGCAGCGGCAGATGAAGTTTTTCCTGTAAAAAATAACAATATTAGTACAATTCCCTCGCCTCCGTGGTGGGACCAGGAGTGCACAGAATTGATTAATAAACGTAAAGAGGCTGAATACAATTATAACCTTGATATGTCTGATATTAATTTTGAAATCGTTACTAACTTAATTAATGAAACTTACAAACTTTTTAAGAAGAAAAAATTTGAATCTTGGCGTAACTTTTGCTCATCAATTTCACCAAATACTCACCCCACGATTATCTGGCGCAATATTCGTAGATTTAGGTCCATTTATAATAACCCTTCTTTTATCCCCGACACTTTAGCCAGTGAATTTTTAGATAAATTAGCACCAGCTTGGGTTCCAGAGGTTATTAACCTTTCTCTCGTATCCAATAACCAAGACACTCAACATACGACGCTAGATCTTCCATTCACTCTCACTGAATTAAAGGGTGTTATTCATAAGACTAAGGATTCTGCACCAGGCTTTGACGGCATCCCGTATTCCTTTTTTGCTAATTTAAATGATGATGTCCTCAGTTATTATTTAGAGCTTGTTAATTCTATCATGATTACAGGAAACATCCCTGTGGAATGGAAACGTCAAAAGGTGTTGCCATTTCTTAAACCGAATAAAACCCCATCTGATGTTTCTTCATACCGTCCCATAGTGTTGTCTTCAATTCTAATGAAATTAGCGGAACACTTAATTAAAAATCGCCTGGAATGGTATGTTGAAAGTAAGGGTCTTTTGGCAGAATCACAATATGGTTTTAGAAAAGGTAAAAGTACAACTGACTGTTTAAGTATTTTAACATCGGATATTCGATTATCCTTCTCTAATAACCATTCCACTATTGCAGTTTTCCTTGATATTGATGCAGCTTATGATAATGTTGTATTATCAGTTTTACAAAATAAATTAAAAGCCTTACAAGTTCCATTGAATTTGTCGAATTTCATTATTAATATTCTGACTGAACGATCTGTTAACATGATAATAGGAGATCATGAGGTATCCCATCTTGCTTGGAGAGGCCTCCCGCAGGGTTCTGTGCTCAGTCCCCTCTTATACAATATTTACACTTTCGATTTAGACTCGTCCTTAATTACTAACAATGTTAAGGTTCTTCAATACGCCGACGACGTATTATTATATTCTTCAAGCCAATCTGTTGAACAAGCCAGCTGTGCTATCAATTCTGCTTTATCTACTCTGGAGTCATGGTTACATCTAAACGGTTTGGATTTATCCACGTCTAAATGCGCGGCTGTTTTATTCACTCGGAAAAGAAATATTCCCTTGGTAAACCTCTTTTATAAGGAAATACCTATTCCAGTTACAGATAAAGTCAGATATCTTGGTATAATACTTGACTGTAAATTAAGTGGTGTTCCTCATTGTGATTATATCGTTAACAAATGTGAAAATCACCTAAACATGCTTAGATGCCTCTCTGGTGTATGGTGGGGTGCACATCCATTTTCTTTGAAACTTGTTTACAACGCAATTATCAGAAGCACTCTAGATTATGGATTGTTCGTTCTAGAGCCTGGTAGTGTCATGGCTTTTAAAAAATTGGATCGCATCCAGTCTAAAGCATTACGCATTATTTCGGGTGCCATGAAGTCTAGTCCCATTAATGCACTCCAAATTGAATGTGGGGAAGCTCCTTTATATCTTAGAAGACAATTCCTATCTGACAAATATTTGTTCCGGATTCTTCAGCTCTCAACTCATCCTCTCATTCCTAAACTAGACTCTTTAGTGTTACAGATTGAATCGTCAGATTACTGGTCCCATAAACGTGCTCCTTGTTTAGTTGTAAGCTATAAAAAATTCCTTTCACTTTCTTCTCCAATTCACCATTCCAATAAACTTCCCCTGTTTAACAGTAGTTATGAGAGTTTACAATTCAGCCCTATCATTAAATATAACTGTGTAAGTAAATCAGATCCCGATTGTCATATAAGTTTTAATAATTTTCTGGCTGAACACTCGGAGTATCACTACATATTTACTGATGCTGCCAAGCGTTCGCCGACGGGTTGTGTTGGGATAGGTACTTATCATTCTCAATACAACATTGTCCAAAAAATAAAACTGCCTCCGGAGACTTCAGTTTTTACGGGGGAATGTTTCGGTATTTTAAAAGCTATAGAATATACTCGTGTTCTTAAGCTCAAAAAAACAATAATTTTTACCGATTCTCAAAGTGCTCTTCTAGCCATCAATAAATCCCCTTTTGAACACAAATCACAGCTCCCAATCATTTATTTAATAAGAGAATTTGCGTTCAGAACCATTTCGGAAGGTAATACTTTGCAATTTGCATGGATTCCGGCCCATTCTGGAATCCATGGCAATGAAGTTGCTGACACACTTGCCGGTGATGCGGTGCAGTGTGGGGATTTAGTTCCTTATACTAATTTTAGTAGTGACCTTGTGATGTTACCTAAGACTTTTCTTCGGGACACCTGGAAGGTAGCTTGGGATATCGGAAGTAAATTAAAGGGCCGTTATTTTTCAATCATTCAGCCCGACGTTCCGGAAAAACCGTGGTTTGGCAGGGCGAAGTTTGGCAAGGTGGAGACCTCCGTTTTAATACGTATGAGACTGGGTCATGTTTGTTCTCCAGCCCATCTTGCCAAACTTCATATCATCGACGACCCCATCTGCTCGTGTGGTACAGACGTAGGCGACCTCAACCACATTTTTTTCTCCTGTCCCCTATATGACCGTTCTTCTTTTCTCAGTAACCTCTTGTCCCTCCGTATTCCTTTTCCTACCTCAATACTTTCTTTACTTTGCACAAATAGCTTTCCTGTATATAAATTTTTAGTATCATTCATCACTCTAAATAATATTAAGTTGTAAATTTTCCTCATTGTAATTTGCTCATTATTTACTATCTTCACCTTTATAAATATACTGATCATATATCCGTCCTATCCTAAATCCCGTTAAATTATTCATACTAATATTTTCGTTTCCCTAACTTGACATTGGCTAAATGCACAAACCGTGCGAAGCCAAAAAGAAGAAAAAAAAAAAAAAAAAAAAAAAGCCTCTATGACGTTATTGACAGGCATCCATAGACGAAAAAATACAATACTTCATGGACGCTAAAGTAAAACAAATGGAATCTCTATGATTTGGACCTGTTTTTGTAATACGTGGTCAACTTTCGCTAGTGTAACTTTTTCCCATGAAAATCGCTCGAAAATTGAGTAAAATTTTTGCCAGAACGTAGCCTTTGCTGTAAATGTTTTCCTTATTGAACGTATGTTTTCTAGCTACGTAAAAGTATTGTCACAGGAAAGGCCCACTTTTCTACAAAGTTCTGAAAAAAAAGTAATTGATAGCTTTGCTAGTTTTTTTTTATGATTTTTTTCATTTACTACATTCACTTTTCAGGTAGTGCACAGCTCACTACTCTCCTGTGAATTATTGAAGTCTAGGGTATATTGAAAGGCATTAAATAATGAAACACCAGGACAGTTTGATAAACAAAATAACGTTCAAGCCTTCATTTCTTGCTCCTCTTGACACCGATACCGATAACTTATCGTTTAAATGGGTAATATAAGATGTACTGCCGCAATCGAGTAGAATAACCTGTAGTCCTGTTTTATTATTATAATTATAACGAAACCCAAGTATTTTCGGAATTCGTGTCTGTATGTAAAAAGTACTCTGTGATTCGTGTTATGTTTTTTTTTTCGCAGATATAGACAAGACCTCCCTATTTAATTATTATACTCTTTGGACAAGACACACACAATAAAATGTCATTATCAGTTGCCATTTCGCATATTGCCGTAGATAGAGAATGAACTATTCTCTATCTACGCATATTGCTGATCCACCATATTTATTTTGTGTTGCTCTCCTTGGCCGAATTAATTTTAATGTACATTAAAACGAAGTCAAGTTATAGAAAATTAACATTAAAAAACGATTACAATATTGTATAGAGATATTTACATTAATTTAGTGTCCATATATATTGCTAGCCCAGGGTCCATACGTTCCTGGAACATCTCTGTTATTTTTAATTTAATTGATTATAATATTTACTCAATAATTAAGTTCATTGCATCGTAATTATTTTTTATTTATTTGTTTATTTATCATCCTTACAACTATCTTTACAGGTGTTACCCTAATGTGACAGTGTAGTTATCAACTAATCGACTACAATAACTAAAGGTACTGTATTATAATAAATAAAACAATGTAAATCCTAATTTCCTAACTACTTACAATATTATTTAACTTAAAAATAACATCTAACCTTACATACCTAACAAAAAATATAACAATTTACTCGTAATTACCATACATAACTAACTACATTTAATAAAACTTGCGAATTCACTCAAAGAGCATGAAAAAATATCCAGTCTCTTATGGACTTCGTTCACCACACGGATTGTTCGGGTGAGGGATGCTTTTGCCAGAAGATTGGTTCTGGCCAAGGGCACGTTAAGCAGTTGCGGGCGCCACCGCCTTCACAGGTACCGGTCTGGCACGCTAAGTTCCAGATGACGTAGCACTCCCGGGTTATGTGCTACGCCACGCAGTAGCTTCATTACATATGCAGCAAGACGGGAGTTCACTCCCGACGAACCCTGAGCTCATTATACCCCACCATACCCAATACAAATAGTGAGGGGTACATCAACGGGTAAAAACGGATACACCCCATACAGTTTAAAATACAAGTGCCTTGTAAACTTGTTCTGTACCCGATCCAACATGACACTGTATTTGGCTTCATGTGGTGCCCAAATGACCACACTGTGTTCAAGATGGCTTCTAACTAGTGCGTCATACAACACCTTGAGCGTGGTAATGTTCGTAAACCCCTGTGACTACCTCAGTACGAAACCTAGATTTCTGTACGCCTTCTTGCATATCTTAACGATGTGTTCGCGAAAATTAAGGTCTGGAGTGAGATACACCCCTAGATCCCGTACCTGCGACACTCGTTGCGTTGGTGCTTTCTCTACTGTCCGCAAATGCTACCGCATGTAAAAATGAAATAAACCTAAAAACTCAAAGTTAAAAACTTGCAATATTTATACTAAAAAACCATTAAAATCTGCTGTCACTTTGTCTGAACTTAAGGGGAAGCGTCAGGGTAACCCGCCGAGTAATACAACTCTTTACTTTAAGTTAGTATAATCCTCAAATGTCAAGATTTCATGAAATAGTCATTCATTAGGATTACCTGGTCTTAAAGAGTTGTATTGATCACTTAAATGATTATAATTATATAAATACATACTTGTTACGGCCGAGAATTACATTTTGATCAACATACAACCTAATACTGAAATGTGAATTGCAAAAAACGTAAGAAAACTTGAATTTCGTGGGCTACCCTGACGCTGTCGCCTGAACAACCTTGGAATGAAATTCGTACATTATCTGTGATAAACTCTCTGAGTAATAATGCTTTATTGTGGTAAATGTCAATTGTATTATGTAATTATGTTGAATTTTCTGATTTTGCGGTTTTTTGATGCTTTTTTTTCTCAAAAACTAGTAGTTTGTGTAGTGTGAAATTATATCGATACACACGCGCGTCTGTATCGATTCAAACGCGTATTTGAATTTATACAGGTGTGCAAAGGTCTACAGGCTGCGTCTGACTTGCGTGCGTATCGCGTCTGTATCGCTACAAACGCGCGTCAACGGCGCGTTTAAAAAACGTGGTGTGCACAGGCCCTAAAATGTCAATTTTATTGTGTAAATATGTTGAATTTTCTGAAACTTTAGAATTTTTTTCTCACAAACTGGTCGTTTGCGTAATGTAATACTTTTCTAAAGTGTTTTATAATTCGCGTCAAATAACTTTGCCGCTCTGAAACCAGGCTTTCCAATGCGCATGGCATGGCGCGCTGTTGTTTTATTATATGTAGATATTGACTACTGCGCAGTCATTTGCGCGAACTTAGAGCGGCTAAGTTATTTGACGCGAACTATACTCGAAGACGTCAGTCAACACGCTATAAAATTGTGAATGTTTGAACACGCGGATGTTAAAGGATAGTGACCCTTAGAATAAAAAGGTTTGATAATCCGAAAAGGCATACCTTCAGCACTTACTTTTAATAATTTTTGGGTTAAACACCATAATCAGTAGACGGTATACCTTTTTGTACCTACAGGAAAGCAAGAAATAAACATTTTGGATTTTTTGCTTCAGATGGCTCATAAAATACAAATAACACAAAAAACAGGGATGCAATTGAAAAAACAGTAGATCTACTGTTAAAACGTTAGAGTTGGCAACACTGCCGCACTAAGGTACTGGCCTGGCATCTGGAACTGGCGGGAATCTCAAAAAAGGCGCACTTTTCATTTTTCTCAAAGTTTTTTTTCATTCAATTTAAATACTGTATTTTGTTTAAATTTGCTGTAAATAGTTTGTTATCGTCCTGAAAATGGACGGTAATGAGGGGCGCGAGGCTGAAGCCCCGAATCCCAAGATTCGGAAGCGGACTTTTGACGCTGATGCTGATGACCATGTCGGCGGCGGTGAGGAAAGTGATTTTATTAATTACGCACCCAACTTCAAGCCTAATTATAAAAGACTGTATCCAGAGCATTCGGCTAACACGGAGTTCAAAGTTTTTGTTGAAAGTCAAGACAAAGAACGATTGGGAAATAAAAGCCCCATATATTTAAATCACATTTTCGCAACGGGCGTTAAAGGTGTGGTGGCCATACGCCGTGTCAATGCGAATAAAATCGTAGTCGTGTTTAAGCAATACAACACGGCCAACAATTTCATCAACAATGCGAGCTTCCTTGAAAAACATAAGATGAGGGCATATATCCCTGCAGCCCAGATAGAACGAGTTGGCATCATCAGGTTCGTACCAACCAATATATCCAACAAAGAGTTGTACACAAAGCTTTCTTCTGTCTATGAAATTGTAGCAGTGAGAAGATTTACAAAGAAAGTGGGACAGAACAGGGTACCGCTTCAGACAGCCAGCATTACATTCCTATCGAATTCGCTACCAGATTCAATACAATACGACCTATTCTCATATAGAGTTTTTGACTATATACCACCCCTTTTGCAATGCTATCGCTGCTTCAAATTCAATCACTCGGCCAATGTATGCAATGGTAAACAGCGCTGCAGCTGCTGTGCTGGAGAACACTCCTACAAAGAATGTAACAAGCCCAATGAGCTCTGCTGCATTAACTGCAGTGGACCTCATTTGGCTATCTCAAGGACCTGTCCGGTTAAGATGAGGAAAATGTTAGAAAAAAAGGAAAAAATTACTTATGCCAGCATTGCTAATACAAAGAAGGAAACTGACTTCCCTCCTTTACCGGACCGCTCTGAGTCTGCTGTTAAAAATAAGCAAAATATAATTAATAAAAATAAAGAACTTGCTGTAAATAAAAACAAAATGAAATTGTACAATGTGGATAGTGTACATAACACACCCTTAAATTCAGAAACCATGCCTGAGAAAAAAACCGCACTCAAACCAAACATTAAAGCCCAAATCATTGCCAATAATGATGTATTAATGGCTATAGTTCATACCCTAGTACAGCTAGGCAACAAATCGGACGATGTGCCCATTACCACGTCGTCTATCAAAGACATGCTCATCAAAAATCTATCGACATAATGGATCTGAGCTCTAATATTTTAACTTCTTTAAGTATTGCACAGTATAATGCTCAAAGTTTACATAGTAAAAAACCTTTATTAATAAATTTTCTACAAAATCAAAATATAGATATTTGTCTAATAAATGAAACTTGGCTAAAAGACCAACAGAGTTTTAAAATACCTGGCTATAATTTCCACCATAAAAATTCAGCTAACAGTCATAATGGAGTAGCTATCATATTAAAGCCCTATTTAAAATATAGGGTTCTAGACACCCGTTTCTATGAACATATTCAGACTATTGCAATTTCAGTATCTACAAGAATAGGCGACATAACAGTTTTATGTGTATATTGTCCACCTAAATCTGGGCATATAAGAATAAATAGATTGCGGAATATTATCAGGGACCTCCCTAAACCTATATTTGTAAGTGGCGATTTTAACGCCCATCATATTGCCTTTGGATGCGTGTCCACAAAAGGCAGGGGGCAAGATTTGTATAATTTAATTGATGATAGTGACTTATGTATAATTAATAGCGGTGACTTTACTACAGCTAATCGCCCTCATTGTAATCCATCGGCAATTGATGTCACTTTCGTTAGTCCAAATCTGGCGCCACTTTGTGAGTGGTCTGTTCATGATGATACAATGGGAAGTTATCATTATCCAACTATTACAAAAATTGCAATTTGTGCTAACAAATATCAAGTTAATCCACCTGTTGATAGATTTTTATACAATAAAACTGATTGGAGTAAGTTTTTTGAAAAATCCAATAATATTTTCCATGACATGACGATTGATGAAGAGGATCCAATGTCCACTTACCTCGAATTTTGTATTCGCCTCGATGCCTTGAAGGAAATGGTGATTCCAAAGTTAGTTAAAACTGGTGATTTTAAATGTAGAATTCCAGCTCCTTGGTGGAATTGTATTTGTGAGCAAGGTGTAATTGCATCTTACAATGCTCTGAAACTGTACAGAAGTGATCCAACTATAGATATTAAATATAAGAGATTAGATGCGCTAAAAAAACGTACAATTTCAGAACAAAAGAAGATTGGTTGGAACAAATTTTGCAACACTTTCAATAGAACTACTCCACTAAGCAAAATTTGGAACCTTATTAAGAGATTTAAAGGCATCAGATCTGGTAACAAATCATACAGGGATGAATTTATTCAACCATTTTTGAAAAAAATATCTGATAATAGTAATCTTATAGATAGTAGTGAATATAGCCATTATTTTGATCTCAATAATGACAACCCAAACTCCAAATTTCTATTAGATCCTTTTACATGGACTGAATTCTCAATGAGTTTACAATCTAGAAAAAATACAACCCCAGGTTTAGATGACTTCCCTTACATACTGATTAAAAATCTTGATGATGATGTAAAACATTTATTCTTAAAAATTCTTAACAGTCTTTGGCGTAAACAAATAATACCAGAATCATGGAAAACACAGTGTGTGATTCCCATATTGAAACCTGATAAACCACCAGATTTAGCTAGCAGTTATCGTCCAATCTCGTTGTCCTCATGTCTTGGAAAGATCTTTGAGAATATGTTGAAGAATCGTTTAGACTGGTACTCTGAATCCTATAAAATTATTCCACCACTGCAATATGGATTTAGGCGCGGTCGTAGCTGTGCTGACAGTTTCATTTCCCTAATAGCAGACCTGAAAAGGGCAGAAAATGGTAAATTACATACAGTTTGCGTATTCTTGGATGTACAAGGTGCTTTTGATAATGTTGACCCTGGCATACTTGTCAAAATATTGACTGGTAGTATAGGTTTACCTGGACTTGTATCCAAATGGATTTATGACTTCTTGAGTAACAGAAAACTCTTTGTCAAACATAATAACATCTTTTATGGACCAGAGTGGGCCAGTAAAGGCACAATGCAAGGTGCAACTCTGTCGCCCTTGATCTATAACTTGTACACTTGTGAAATATGTAAATATGTTGATACTCAGAATGTAAATATATTGCAATTTGCTGACGATTTAGTTCTGTACAGTTCAAATTCTAATTTATGTGCAGCTATTGATACTGTAAATATAGCACTAGCAAAACTTCATGATTATTATACTAATAGGCTGCATCTTAGAATTAATGCTTCAAAAAGCAGTGTAATGATTTTTGGAGATGACAACCCTACTACTGATGTTATATATGCTGCAGACAGCATTCGAAGAGTCAACCAGCATAAGTTCTTAGGTATTGTCATTGACCAAAAACTTAAATTTGAAGAGCACATTAAATATATTTCAAAAAACTCTTACAAAGGACTAAATGTTCTAAGATGCCTTGCTGGGGTATCTTGGGGAGCTGATCCAAAAATATTGTCAATACTGTACAAAGCAATTGTAAGAAGCCACTTTGATTATAGCACTTTAGCTTATATTAATTGTACATATGTACATAGATTGGATATAATTCAGAACAAGGCTCTGAGAATCATCTCTGGAGCAATGTGTTCAACTCCCATACGAGCCATGGAAGTTGAAACCAAGATCATGCCCCTTATTTTGAGGAGAATATTGCTCTGTGAAAGATATTGCATCAAACTTTTGTCATCAGCTAATAATGATGTTATCAAGAGAATAGTCCCTCACCTAGTGAATGTCTCTGGTCCATTGTCTTCAGCAGATGAACTGTTGAAGGGCATAGCTCCACAGTTGTGTCGGATTTATCTGGAAATTTGTAATAAATGCACAAGGATTAAAAATCAGTCCCAGTGGCCTTGCTATGCCCACAACTATGTTAGTATAACTCATCCAATTCATGTTCTAGAACACAGAATTCTAAATAATAATGACATGCTAGAATTTTTGTCAGAAAATAATAAGTACTATACTCTATACACTGATGGCAGTAAGGGAAATAACTATGTGAGATCTGCTGTATATGATCCTCAAACTAAGTTCTTTCAAAGCTTTGTTCTGAACAATGAATGCTCAATATTTACTGCAGAAGCCTATGCAATCTTGGAAGCGTTAAAGTTAATAAGTCATATTCACCAGTCTTATAAATCCTTTTTAATTTTAACTGATTCATTGAGTCTTTTGGAAGCTTTAAAAAATTTGAAATTGAGTTTTAAAGCTAACTATATTTTGTACAGTATTAAAGATATTATTTATAAGTTAAATTGTAAAGACATTGAGATATCTTTTATATGGATTCCTTCGCATAAAGGTATATCTGGAAATGAAGTAGCAGATAGAATTGCAAATAAGGGGATAAATTCATTGGATGTTCAACATGTAACTAGTGTACCGCACACTGATTATTATAGCTCGATAAACGAAGAACTGAAAAATCTTTGGGTTGAAATGTGGAAGAAAGACCAAGAGCAAAAAGGAAAATGGTACGGAAGTATCCAAACCGACTTACCGACAGAGCCCTGGTACGACGACCTCGAGTCAGCCAGCCGGCACTTCATCACTACGATTAACAGGCTTCGCTTTGGCCATACCACCACACCAGCCCACTTATCCCGTTTGGGCATAATATCAAGTGATTCTTGTAAATTCTGTAATACACCGCAAGCTGACGCTGAACACCTGGTTTTGAACTGTCAAAATTTTGCAATTGAAAGACTGATACTTGCCAGTGAATTGAGTGATATCTTACCAAATAATTCCTCCCGCCGCCTGAATGATATTCTAAAAATTAAACAGTGTTTTGTGCCGATTTTTAAATTCATTAAAAACAGTTGTGGAAGTGTGTAGTGGAAAAAAAATAATTATAATTATTATCCAAACTAATATTATAAATGCGAAAGTAACTCTGTCTGTCTGTCTGTCTGTCTTTCTGTCTGTCTGTCTGTCTTTGCTTCACGCCTAAACTACTGAACCGATTTGTGTGAAATTTGGTACAGACATAGTTTGGAACTTGAGAAAGGACATAGGATAGTTTTTATTACAAAAAATAAAATAAAAAATAAAATTTATTCCGGACATACAGCGCCATCTATTGGTCAAGAGTCGGCATCAATTCAGTACTGAAAATTCATCGGAAAAATGTAAATAAATAGTAAAAAGGTATGAAAATATAATATAATACAACTTTTAGTACAAAGAAAATGCTCTAACGGAGTATAGATAATTCTATTAGTACTATATGTCGAGTTGGTGATCGCGCAATGGTGTCGATCGTTACACGAGTTCGGTTCATGTTATTGTTTTAATTCATCGGAAAAAAGTAAATAAATAGTAAAAAGGTATGAAAAAAATAATATCAATATAATAAAACTTTTAGTACAAAGAAAATGCCCGAACGGAGTATAGATAAATAATCCGAGTTGTCACTATGCTCGATAGATGGCGTTGGGATCGAAATAGATCGCGCTATGGTTTCGTTACACGCATTTGGTTGGGTATCGGCCGAGCGCTTCGGTACTGTTGTGGAATTGTGGATTGATCGTTTCGTAAATTTAAAATTGGCTCCGTTGTATTAGTAGATTAAAAGGTTTATTTGTTGGGTTGTCTGGTGGTTGTTTTCAAAATTGGTTCCGTTGTATTTGTCGATTAAAAGGTTTATTTGTTGGGTTGTCTGGTTGTTGTAAAATGTAAGTTTAGTTTGATCTCGATTATTAGTAGATACTAAAATTGTATGTGTAAATTCGTTTTAATTTTTAAATTAATTAAACCGTTCCTTTTAAATTATTTAGTTTTAAGCTTGGTTATTAAGAGAATAGGTTGTAATATAATTTCTTTTAAATTGTTATCAAGTTAGTAATTCGTATTTTTTTAAAATTCTTTTGTTTTCAGTTAGTTTTCAATTTAAGTTCGGAAAGATTGTAATATTTTTTTAGTTTAAGTTCTTTTTTAAACTACCTTTTTCAATGACGAGAAAACGCAAGTCCAATTTAGCACGTAGTTCCAGCGGAGCTCGAGCTAAAAGAGTTGCAAGAAGTCAAGAGTCTCAAGAACAGACTCAAGCCCGTTTAACTTTAGACGCCGAGCGTCACGCTGCTCAAAGAGCTGCTGAGACTGAAGAGGTGAGGCAGGAGCGACGGCTCTTAGACGCTGAGCGTCACGCTACTCAAAGAGCTGCTGAGACCGCTGACATGACTCGGGAGCGCCGGCTGTTAGACACCGAACGTCATGCTGCTCAAAGAGCTGCTGAGACTGAGGAGGTGAGGCAGGAGCGACGGCTCTTAGATGCTGGGCGTCATGCAACTCAAAGAGCTGCTCAGACAGAAGAGATGGCTCGGGAGCGACGGCTCTTAGATGCTGGGCGTCATGCAACTCAAAGAGCTGCTGAGACAGAAGAGATGGCTCGGGAGCGCCGGCTCTTAGATGCTGGGCGTCATGCAACTCAAAGAGCTGCTGAGACAGAAGAGATGGCTCGGGAGCGCCGGCTCTTAGATGCTGGGCGTCATGCAACTCAAAGAGCTGCTGAGACAGAAGGGATGGCTCGGGAGCGCCGGCTCTTAGACACCGAACGTCACGCTGCTCAAAGAGCTGCTGAGACTGAGGAGGTGAGGCAGGAGCGACGGCTCTTAGACGCCAGGCGTCATGCAACTCAAAGAGCTTCCGAAACTGTAGATCAAACTCGGGTACGTCGGCTTTTGGATGCTGAACGTCATGCGTCTCTGATTTCTGCAGAGTCACATGAAGAATCTCATAGACGACGTGTTCTATTAGCTGCACGGCAAGCACAAAGACGAAATATATTTACACGTAATACGTGGGAGGTATTTCATGATGCTGCTTTTGATTACGACCCTTTAATCGATTACATGAACCATCGATTAGTGCTCTTAGGACGGATGGCTAAAAAGTGCACATATTGTATGGCACTAAAATGGAAAGAGGAAACTCCGGGTATGTGCTGTTCTGGAGGTAAAGTTTCACTTCCATCACTCGGTATTCCAGAAGAACCCCTGAAAACATTCCTTTTATGCGATAGTAATGAGTCACGACTCTTTTTGAACAGTATAAGGAAATATAATAGCTGTTTCCAAATGACGTCATTTGGGGTAGATCATGAGGTTGTTATGCCTGGATTTTCCAGTACATTTAAAATACAAGGTCAAGTTTACCATAGGGTTGGGTCTTTACTGCCTACAAACGATCAGCCTAAATTTTTGCAAATTTATTTTATGGGAGACGAAAATAGTGAAGTTAACCGTAGATGCCAGAATATTAATGGAGTTGTAAGGGATACTGTCTTAAAAATCCAGAGAATGTTGCACGAGCATAACAACCTCATTAATACTTTCAAAACAGCATTAGAAAGAATGCCGGGAGAAGAATACAAGTTGATTATGCACCCTGACCGTACACCAACTGGGGAACATGAAAGACGGTACAATGCACCGCTTATTAATGAAGTAGCAGCTGTAGTCACAGGCGAACAGTTTGCTTCCCGTGACATTATTTTGCATGCCCGTAATGACATTTTAAGTAGGGTACCAGATACGCACAAATTTTACGACGCATTGCAATATCCGTTGATATTCAGCAAGGGGCAAGAGGGGTACCACTTTCAAATACCCCAAGTCAGTCCTGTAACAGGTTTGCCTGTAAACAACAAAAAAGTCTCATGCATGGATTTTTATGCCTACCATATCATGGTTCGAGAAAATGATTTTAATATAATATCACGATGTAGACAACTGGCCAATCAGTTTTATGTTGATATGTATGTAAAAGTTGAAAGCGAACGATTACGATACATATCATTAAACCAAAACAAATTGAGAGCGGAGAACTATGTCCATCTTCAAGATGCTGTGGCAAATGATGGTAATGTTAACCCTAACGATTTAGGTAAATTGGTAATTTTGCCATCATCTTTTGTAAATAGCCCCCGATATTTACACGCTTATACACAGGACGCATTCGCTTACGTACGTACATATGGTCGCCCCGATTTGTTCGTGACTTTTACATGCAACCCAAGCTGGCTTGAAATAGTTGAAGAGTTGCTGCCGGGACAGAGGGCAATCGATAGACATGATATTGTTGCAAGGGTTTTTCGATTAAAAGTTAAAAAGCTTATGGAAGTTGTCAATAAAGGAAATGTGTTCGGTGAAGTACTATGCTTTATGTACTCGATAGAGTGGCAAAAACGCGGGCTTCCTCACGTGCATATTTTAATCTGGCTGAAGGACAAGCTGAGACCCGATCGAATAGATAATGTTATTAGAGCGGAAATACCGGATCCAAGTAGTGACCAGGCACTTCATGAAATTATTATTAAAAATATGATTCATGGTCCTTGCGGTTCTGACAATCCTCAAAGCCCCTGCATGAAAAATGGAAAATGCTCTAAAAAATATCCTCGCGCGCTTATTAAAGAAACTGTCCATAATGACAATGGATATCCGCTGTATCGTAGAAGAGCACCAGGAGATGGGGGACAAACGGCGTCTGTAAAAGTTCGAAATGTTTATGTTACTATTGATAATAGTTGGGTAGTTCCTTTTTCGCCCGTATTGTCAAAAATGTTTAACGCCCATATTAACGTAGAGGCTTGCAGCTCAGTGCGCGCTATCAAATATATATGTAAATACATAAACAAAGGTAGCGACCAAGCTATTTTTAATTTTAAAAACACCGATGCTGCTAATCCCATAAATGAAGTCCAAACGTATCAGTCTGGTCGTTATGTTAGCAGCAACGAAGCCGTGTGGCGGCTTTTAGCCTTCCCGTTACACGAAAGGCACCCGACAGTCACACACCTGACTGTACACTTGGAAAATGGTGAACGTGTCTATTTTACTGCAAACAATTTCCAAGAGAGATTAACCTCTGCTCCAAAAACAACACTCACCGCTTTTTTTGAGCTCTGCACAAGAGATGAATTTGCAAGGACGCTCCTCTATGTTGATTTACCAAGATATTACACTTGGAACGCATCAAGGAGGGAATGGAAACGACGAATCCAAGGAATACCGGTTCAGAATTGGCCTGGTGTCAAATCTGGAGATGCCTTAGGCCGAGTTTACACGGTCCACGTTACTAATATGGAGTGTTTTTGTCTGAGAATACTGTTACACCACGTGCGGGGGCCAACTTCTTTTGCAGATCTCAAAAAGCTAAATGATCAAGAATTCTCGACATTTAGAGAGGCATGTGAGGCAAGAGGACTATTAGAGAACGATAATCATTGGGATCTAACTCTAGAAGAGGCCGCACAATGCAAATCTGCGCCACAGGTGAGAGAGCTTTTTGCTATATTAATAGCAACGTGTGGACTCTCAAACCCTGAATATCTGTGGGGAAAATATAAAAATGATATGGCGGACGACATTTTACGCAGATTTCAAGAAGAGGACCCAAATATTTCGTGCACGTAGTTCCAGCGGAGCTCGAGCTAAAAGAGTTGCAAGAAGTCAAGAGTCTCAAGAACAGACTCAAGCCCGTTTAACTTTAGACGCCGAGCGTCACGCTGCTCAAAGAGCTGCTGAGACTGAAGAGGTGAGGCAGGAGCGACGGCTCTTAGACGCTGAGCGTCACGCTACTCAAAGAGCTGCTGAGACCGCTGACATGACTCGGGAGCGCCGGCTGTTAGACACCGAACGTCATGCTGCTCAAAGAGCTGCTGAGACTGAGGAGGTGAGGCAGGAGCGACGGCTCTTAGATGCTGGGCGTCATGCAACTCAAAGAGCTGCTCAGACAGAAGAGATGGCTCGGGAGCGACGGCTCTTAGATGCTGGGCGTCATGCAACTCAAAGAGCTGCTGAGACAGAAGAGATGGCTCGGGAGCGCCGGCTCTTAGATGCTGGGCGTCATGCAACTCAAAGAGCTGCTGAGACAGAAGAGATGGCTCGGGAGCGCCGGCTCTTAGATGCTGGGCGTCATGCAACTCAAAGAGCTGCTGAGACAGAAGGGATGGCTCGGGAGCGCCGGCTCTTAGACACCGAACGTCACGCTGCTCAAAGAGCTGCTGAGACTGAGGAGGTGAGGCAGGAGCGACGGCTCTTAGACGCCAGGCGTCATGCAACTCAAAGAGCTTCCGAAACTGTAGATCAAACTCGGGTACGTCGGCTTTTGGATGCTGAACGTCATGCGTCTCTGATTTCTGCAGAGTCACATGAAGAATCTCATAGACGACGTGTTCTATTAGCTGCACGGCAAGCACAAAGACGAAATATATTTACACGTAATACGTGGGAGGTATTTCATGATGCTGCTTTTGATTACGACCCTTTAATCGATTACATGAACCATCGATTAGTGCTCTTAGGACGGATGGCTAAAAAGTGCACATATTGTATGGCACTAAAATGGAAAGAGGAAACTCCGGGTATGTGCTGTTCTGGAGGTAAAGTTTCACTTCCATCACTCGGTATTCCAGAAGAACCCCTGAAAACATTCCTTTTATGCGATAGTAATGAGTCACGACTCTTTTTGAACAGTATAAGGAAATATAATAGCTGTTTCCAAATGACGTCATTTGGGGTAGATCATGAGGTTGTTATGCCTGGATTTTCCAGTACATTTAAAATACAAGGTCAAGTTTACCATAGGGTTGGGTCTTTACTGCCTACAAACGATCAGCCTAAATTTTTGCAAATTTATTTTATGGGAGACGAAAATAGTGAAGTTAACCGTAGATGCCAGAATATTAATGGAGTTGTAAGGGATACTGTCTTAAAAATCCAGAGAATGTTGCACGAGCATAACAACCTCATTAATACTTTCAAAACAGCATTAGAAAGAATGCCGGGAGAAGAATACAAGTTGATTATGCACCCTGACCGTACACCAACTGGGGAACATGAAAGACGGTACAATGCACCGCTTATTAATGAAGTAGCAGCTGTAGTCACAGGCGAACAGTTTGCTTCCCGTGACATTATTTTGCATGCCCGTAATGACATTTTAAGTAGGGTACCAGATACGCACAAATTTTACGACGCATTGCAATATCCGTTGATATTCAGCAAGGGGCAAGAGGGGTACCACTTTCAAATACCCCAAGTCAGTCCTGTAACAGGTTTGCCTGTAAACAACAAAAAAGTCTCATGCATGGATTTTTATGCCTACCATATCATGGTTCGAGAAAATGATTTTAATATAATATCACGATGTAGACAACTGGCCAATCAGTTTTATGTTGATATGTATGTAAAAGTTGAAAGCGAACGATTACGATACATATCATTAAACCAAAACAAATTGAGAGCGGAGAACTATGTCCATCTTCAAGATGCTGTGGCAAATGATGGTAATGTTAACCCTAACGATTTAGGTAAATTGGTAATTTTGCCATCATCTTTTGTAAATAGCCCCCGATATTTACACGCTTATACACAGGACGCATTCGCTTACGTACGTACATATGGTCGCCCCGATTTGTTCGTGACTTTTACATGCAACCCAAGCTGGCTTGAAATAGTTGAAGAGTTGCTGCCGGGACAGAGGGCAATCGATAGACATGATATTGTTGCAAGGGTTTTTCGATTAAAAGTTAAAAAGCTTATGGAAGTTGTCAATAAAGGAAATGTGTTCGGTGAAGTACTATGCTTTATGTACTCGATAGAGTGGCAAAAACGCGGGCTTCCTCACGTGCATATTTTAATCTGGCTGAAGGACAAGCTGAGACCCGATCGAATAGATAATGTTATTAGAGCGGAAATACCGGATCCAAGTAGTGACCAGGCACTTCATGAAATTATTATTAAAAATATGATTCATGGTCCTTGCGGTTCTGACAATCCTCAAAGCCCCTGCATGAAAAATGGAAAATGCTCTAAAAAATATCCTCGCGCGCTTATTAAAGAAACTGTCCATAATGACAATGGATATCCGCTGTATCGTAGAAGAGCACCAGGAGATGGGGGACAAACGGCGTCTGTAAAAGTTCGAAATGTTTATGTTACTATTGATAATAGTTGGGTAGTTCCTTTTTCGCCCGTATTGTCAAAAATGTTTAACGCCCATATTAACGTAGAGGCTTGCAGCTCAGTGCGCGCTATCAAATATATATGTAAATACATAAACAAAGGTAGCGACCAAGCTATTATTAATTTTAAAAACACCGATGCTGCTAATCCCATAAATGAAGTCCAAACGTATCAGTCTGGTCGTTATGTTAGCAGCAACGAAGCCGTGTGGCGGCTTTTAGCCTTCCCGTTACACGAAAGGCACCCGACAGTCACACACCTGACTGTACACTTGGAAAATGGTGAACGTGTCTATTTTACTGCAAACAATTTCCAAGAGAGATTAACCTCTGCTCCAAAAACAACACTCACCGCTTTTTTTGAGCTCTGCACAAGAGATGAATTTGCAAGGACGCTCCTCTATGTTGATTTACCAAGATATTACACTTGGAACGCATCAAGGAGGGAATGGAAACGACGAATCCAAGGAATACCGGTTCAGAATTGGCCTGGTGTCAAATCTGGAGATGCCTTAGGCCGAGTTTACACGGTCCACGTTACTAATATGGAGTGTTTTTGTCTGAGAATACTGTTACACCACGTGCGGGGGCCAACTTCTTTTGCAGATCTCAAAAAGCTAAATGATCAAGAATTCTCGACATTTAGAGAGGCATGTGAGGCAAGAGGACTATTAGAGAACGATAATCATTGGGATCTAACTCTAGAAGAGGCCGCACAATGCAAATCTGCGCCACAGGTGAGAGAGCTTTTTGCTATATTAATAGCAACGTGTGGACTCTCAAACCCTGAATATCTGTGGGGAAAATATAAAAATGATATGGCGGACGACATTTTACGCAGATTTCAAGAAGAGGACCCAAATATTTCGTATAATGATGTAATTTACAATGACGCTCTGACCAAGGTTGAGGACCAAGTGATAACTATCACTGGTAAATATTTGTCCGATTTTGGTATGAGCAGACCACAAAGAATTGGGGAAGTCAGTAATGATTTAATGCGAGAGCTAAATTATGATCCAGTTTTGTTACAGCAACAAATAACAGAGGCCCTTCCACTTTTAAATCCAGAACAAAGATTAGTCTTTGAGACAATCATCAACAAAGTTGCCAGTGGTGAAGGTGGTTTGTTCTTTTTGGATGCTCCAGGAGGTACCGGCAAAACCTTTCTTCTAAACTTATTATTAGCTGAAATCCGGAAAGATAAAGGAGTCGCTGTGGCAGTAGCTTCATCCGGAATAGCTGCTACGCTGCTTAGTGGAGGACGAACGGCCCACTCAGTTCTGAAATTGCCACTAAATTTAGCTCATGAGGAAATGCCAGTTTGTAACATAAGTAAAAGTAGTGAGCGTGGAAGAATGTTGCAACAATGTAAACTGCTGGTTTGGGATGAATGTACGATGTCCCATAAAAGAGCAATCGAAGCACTTCATCGCACGATGAAAGACATTAAAAACAATCAAGGTATTATGGGAGGAATGGTGGTTCTATTGGCCGGTGACTTCCGGCAGACCCTGCCGGTTATAGCAAGGGGCACACCGGCAGATGAAATCAATGCCTGTTTAAAAGCATCTGTGCTATGGACACATGTGAAAAAGGTTTCACTGTCGACGAATATGCGAGTATTACTCCATAATGATTGTCAAGCCGGGCAGTATGCTGCTGCTCTTCTGAAGATCGGCGAGGATCGTATGCCTACCGACTCTGAGAGTATGATCACGCTGAGCAGCGAATTATGCCAAATTGTGGATAGCACATACAATTTAAAAAATAGTGTCTATCCGGATTTATGCGCTAATATCGAAAATCGGGAATGGTTATGCGAAAGGGCGATATTGGCGCCAACAAATGAAATAGTAGGCCGGATAAATGACCAAATTATGTCTGACGTAGAGGGAGATGTCATCGAGTATCTATCAGTAGATAACGTCGTGGATACCGAGCAAGTGACATCTTACCCAACAGAGTTTCTCAACTCCTTAGAGTTATCAGGAGTGCCTTCTCACAAGTTGAGGCTGAAAGTTGGAGTTCCTGTGATGCTTATGAGAAACCTAGATCCACCAAGGCTATGTAACGGCACACGGTTACAAGTAACCTATTTAGGACGGAATGTCATTAAAGCCGTTATTATGACTGGAATGGCAAAAGGCGAAACTGTAATTATTCCCCGCATTCCCATCATTCCAACTGATTTGCCATTCCAATTCAAAAGAGTTCAGTTTCCGCTGAAAACTGCGTTTGCAATGACCATAAATAAAGCCCAAGGGCAAACGCTTAAAGTTGCGGGGGTACATCTTGAAAAAGACTGTTTTTCCCATGGACAACTCTACGTTGCGTGCTCAAGAGTGTCAAAACCACAAGACCTATATATTTTTGCAAAGGATGGCAAAACTAAAAACGTGGTATACAGAAATGTCTTGGTGTAAGAAACTTTAATAATCTTTAAAGCCTAAAATAATAGAAAATTTGTCAAGGGAGAAACAGTATTTTTTTCTGAAATGGCAAATCAAAATAATATTTTGAAAATAAGGGAAAAATAACATTTTCGCCTTTTTCGATCGGCAATAACGGCTTTAATGCCCTAAGTGAGTATACATATCTTCAATTCAAACGCAGAGTCTTAAGCCTTATTTATTAACACAAGATTTTGTTTATAAAAATATGTATGTTTAGGTTAAGGTATTTTTCTATGGGCCTATGTCGCCTGAAATAAATGGTATTATTATTATTATTATGTTGATTTTTGAAGAGTTCCCTAGAATATCTTCCACATTTCATTTTTGAAGAGATCCCGCGAGATCGGGAACTATGTGGGTAAAACCAAAAATCTGCCGGAAGTCAGTATTCCACGCGAACGAAGTCGCGGGCAAAAGCTAGTAAGTGTATAAACTCTTAAAAATTTTCAAATTGAGACTTTTAAAATAAAGACTTGACTTAAAGGTCTTGTAACCAAGCCAGTGGCATAGCCACAAAATAAAAAAAATAAAAAAAGTACTGGCATCTCATAAAGTAATACTACGAAATAGTTGACCGGTGGTAAGTTTAAAACAAAAGAGTTCCAACGACACTGTCATTTGAATTTTATAACTGAATTTTATTTTGTAGTTAAATTTGTTTAGAAATATGTTTGTGTTTGTGAAATCGTAGTGTTTTAGTGTCTTATGTACAAAACTGTGTATTGTAGATTTAAATGAGTATATTAATAAACTGAAGATGTACTATCAATTACTAAGTTACGTGTTGTCATTGCAATGATGAATCGAAGTCCTGATATAATGTTTACGGCAGAATATATAAAAAACGTTTTATATTTTGCAACAGTAAGGCAAGGAAAAGTACTTAACAATACGGCTGATACGCAATATTTTTGTATAGACAACGAACTTGTGTACGAAAATTATTATTCAGATTTCGGACCTTTAAATCTTGGTTGTGTGTATAAATACTGTAAAATTGTAAATAAGAAACTGAAACAGTATCTAAACAAGCAAACTATTGTACATTATACTTCAATTGACCCCAAAAAGAAAGCAAATTCTGCATTTCTACTAGGATGTTATGGAGTACTGTATTTGAGTTTATCACCGAGAGATGCTTTGAAGCCCCTGATGGTTCACGGACAGAGCTACAGGTCTAATAAAATTTCTCACTTTTGTCCCACAATGATATTACATTCATCAATAGATTGATAATTATATATATGTATTTTTTTTTTTAATATACTGACCCATTCACTATTTCGTAGACCTTTCCAAGACGCAACGCAAGGTGAATCGACCTACACAATATCACTGATGGACTGCCTCCAAGCTGTAAAGAAAGCTAGAGAATTAGGTTTCTTTAACTTTCAAGATTTTAATTATGAAGAATATGACAAACTCGACAAAATTCAGGGTGGTGATTTGAACTGGATTTTACCTGGTAGGATGTCTGTTTATTATTTTATAATGTGCGATTTTATAATTTCTATAGTGATGATATTATTGTGGACGTCTACAAAGGTCGAAGCAAAATGTATGGAAATACGTGCACGTTATAACATTATCGGGGACGGAAAGGACCAAAAAAAAGCTATATTCTATTAGAATTTGTCCGCCTAAGCATTTCTTATTTAGTACCGAAGCTGTAGAACCATTTCCCTTGGTTTTATTTGGACACAAAAGTCTGTCATTTTTCGATTAAATGAAATGGTTTTATGTTATTTTTTCTTTGTTTATTAGGTGTAATTATAGTAATATATTGTTGTGCATACATATCCTATCATCATATCGACACCCACCCAAAAATTACCACACAAACAATAGTAATTATTTTGCAATCCCGCAATAATATGTATCCTGCAGTTTCAGAGTCAGACAATAATTATTACACGCATCATGTCATCAGTCATAGGCAAAATAACAATTGGGTGCTATTCTCCATGTTACGTAGATAATAATGGTTTATGAGCAATGTTTGACATTTGCAAGATATTACTCCTCCACAGCTTATGGACTATAGAATATTATTGTTATCCCCGGAAGAGCCACAATCACCGAAAAGTGGACCTGGCAACATATAACCCACGTACACTTCGGACCAACGAAAAGATCACCGAAGATGAGGAAGAAGTGAGCAGGTTACGATGGGGTATGGTTATCTGAAGCCCGAAGAGCATTAGGACTCGATAATCCTCACATCTTAACCTTAAGCTTACAACAATATTATGTGCGTCACTTTCTCGTTGAATAAACAGTTTTTCTTTCTTTCTTCTTCAAATCTGTGAACTTGCTCTATTTTCGGGTGGGCGATCAGCAGTCCCAAGGCGGTGTCGGATTTAAGTATATTGTCCTAAATCCCTTGTGAGCAACGTGATGAAGATCGAGAGTGTGTTGACCAGGGTAGCGTATACTCAGAATATCCGCAAGATATTCGTTGAAGGTCATACAAGTTTACCCCCCACCCTCGTCACACTCCGATGATGAGGTGGAGACCATGTATGAGGATATTTCCAGAGCAGCATATTTACCGACCGTATTAAGGACGTAATAGAGCGGAACAAGATATTTGCAAGAGATGTGTCTATTGGGCAGAGCCAGCTTGCGAAATTGAACACCGATAATGGCAGAATCATATCCGCCAAACCTGAACTATTGAGAGAGATTGAGAGGTTCTATGGATAGTTATACACGTCAACCAGTTAACCTTCACAGTTAGCAGTTTGGGGGTCGGGTTGCCTCCTTCCCTCAAATATGGCGAGGGGGGTGATGGCTGAACTCTGCGTTATGCTCGTGAACGGGTGCTGCTTGTGGTGACTGGGTCGTCTTGCTGTCCTTGGTTTTGTTTTGTTATTAGTAATTAACTTTGTTTATTTTACTTCGATGGTCCTAGTTTATCATTTGTGACTTCGAGTTTCGGCTTCATATACAATCTTCATATATGTAAGTGGGCACATCCTTTATTACTAGAGGCCTTTTTAGGTATAAAGTTCTGCTTACGTTTATAGTTTTGTATTTTTATTTCTGCTTGAGTATAGTTTTCGGTTTTTTTTTGTTGGTATATTGGCGTGTGCTAGCTTGCTTATAGCAAATAATTTAATTTAATGTTTTGTGTTGCGTAATGTACCTAAATTATTAAGCGCAGTGTTGTATAGATTCTATTTTTTTAACTGAACAGACAGCTGTGCTGCTGGGGAGTTTGTTGCGCCACTTCTTCTCCCCAGCTAAAGCACTAAGTAGTAAAAGTAAAAAGTAAAAATTAATTTATTTTGCACACTAATACAAACAGTGCAGATATTATTAAAATAAATGGAGTCGACTGGAGCCTAAACTAGGGCAGCCCTGTATTTCAGGACTCCAGGTCTTCCTTCCAAGTGGTGAAGGGCAGGCGTTTTGGGGGACTGTCTTATGTAATTTTGACGTTCAAAAAGAGCTGATTCTCAGCCTAGTTTGAATAAATAACTTTTGAATTTGATTTTGAACCCCGTTACGAATCTGGCTAACGACCCAAGAGCTCGATTGACCCGACACTATGCCGAATACATACTGGACGTTAGTTTGTACGAGATAAGAATGGCTCTGAAGCAGCTTAAAAACAAGAAGGCGCCGCGTGGTGGCGGAATTACGGCTGAACTCCTGAAGGCTGGTGGAAAACCCGTTCAAAGCCAAAAGCTGTATAATTCCGTCATACTCGAGGATAAAACGCCACACGCATGGAACAGAGGTGTGGTGGTACTCGTTTTTAAAAACTGCAGCTTGTTTTCAAGAGTAATCACGAACCGTCTCGCGCGTAGGTTTGACGACTTCCAGCCTCCCAATCAAGCTGGATTTCGAAAAGGCTTTAGCACCGTAGACCACATTCATACGCTGCGGCAGGTTACACAGAAGACCGAAGTCTGCCCCTCTGCTTAGCGTTTGTGGACTACGAGAAAGCCTTTGATTCGATCGTGACTTGGGCTGTTCTGCAGTCTCTCCAACGGTGCCAGATTGATTATCGGTATATCGAGGTGCTGAAGTGTTTGTATGAAAACGCTACTATGCTGACATACTCCAGATCCAGAACTCGAAACATATTCTTCTGCTGTGAGGGATGAGACAGGGAGACGTTATCTCTCCAAAACTGTTCTCCGCTACACTGGAGGATCTTCAAGGTTCTGGACTGGAAAGGGGTTGGCATCAACATCAGTGGCGAGTACATCACTCACCTTTGGTTTGAGATTTGAGGCTCAGCACAATGCTCGATGACCTCAGTAGAGCTTCCGAAAGAGTGGGCCTTAAAATTAACATAAACAAAACAGGGCTTATGTCAAATACCTATGTACGAGAGTAGACCTCATGAAGATCGGACTCTACACTCGAATTTGTGAACGATTGTTTATCTAGGAAAAACTGTCCAGTGAGGTAGATCCAACTTACCAACAACATCCATCAACGTCCAACATCTCATATACCATAGTGTCTCAAGAAGAAAGTCTTTGTCCAGTGCGTATTGCCAGTGATGACCTGTGGTACTGAAATGTGGTCACTTACAATAGGCCTCATTAGAAGTCACCCAAATGGCAATGAATAGGGCTATGCTTGGAGTTTCCCCAAGTGATCGAATCAGAAATGAAGAGATCCGTAGGAGAACCAAGGTACCCGACACAGCGCGAAGAATTGGCAAACTTAAGTAACATTGGGCAAGGCACATTGCTTGCATAACAGATAGCCAATGGGGCCGAAAGGTTCTGGAGTGGCGACAGCGTACCGGAAAATGTAGCGAGAAAGAAGCATAGAACCGGTTGAACTGGTGGTGCCTGGGGGTGGCCTATATCCAGCAGTGGACGTCTTTCACGTTTCGTCTTTCGACTGAAATGATGATGATGATGATTGTTGTGCCAGATGATTATGATGCAATTGTTAATCCAAAAGAAATAAATTGTTAACATTTATAAAAATCAATGAAAGATACGCCAGTATTTTCATTTTATTAGTAGGTATGAGTGTGTGTATGTATGTAGAAAATGATGTTTCTCGAAAGAACAATGGCGAATTCTTATTTGAAATAAATTTGAACGTCTAAAAGTGACACTTATACAAAAGAAATTCAATTAATTATCTATGTTCTTTTATGCTATCACATTATCTAATTAAGGCCAAATAAAAAATTATCTTTAGTGAAAAGTTTTTTGAATATTTTGTTCTAAAAGGTTAGGAAATTGTTGGTTGGATTGGCAATACTAAAATTGTCATTATATGTTTATTTTCCTAAATAGTAGGTACAGCATAATTGTCGTGGTGTTGTTATCATTTTTAGTTTGTTATTTTATTTACATGGAGTAAATAATATGTCGGCGCCTCCGCTTTTCTAGACGGTCAATTGACATGTTGTACAAATATCAACGTCAAAAACGAACACCGAGAACTCTGGTGAGGCGGCCATCTTGTAAAACGAGCAGTGAACTCGTGGTCGGTGGACGTTATATTTTAATCGCATCCCTCTTAATCTAAGCGATCTATAATTATTTTGCGAAGTGTTTGATTGAATTATGGACAATTAGAAGTGGAGTGACATACTACCTTCCTACCCGATAATTCACGCCTATTTGAACACGGAGAACACATTCGATGAAAGTCGAAAGACTTCAAATAAATAATACATTTATTTTGTTGTATATTTGAGTTTATTGTGTTCTTCCTTAGATAAAAGTATTGCAGCAAAGTAGGAAATATATCAAATGTTATGGCAATTCTGAACTAAAAAGACTAGTATTCAAAGTCTTAAAAAATATTTATTGGTGGTCGACATTGACAACCGTTGACAGTTTACAACTCTTATCCAGAAGCCCAGATGCTTGTGCTCTGTATCTCTATGTAGTCTGTGGCTCTGTCCTATGTTGTTCAAAAGTTCAACACTGATTAACTATTAATCTGACCCTTCTCTAACAAAAAATGTTGCACAAACTATCTCAGAAAATGACACTGAGTTAAATAAGGTATTTTTCATTTCAAGACGTAGTGATTTAATTTCAAATAAAACAATGTATGGGAAGCTGCCATTGTTCTTTTATACCTATAAAACAGTTGGAAAATACGCCTAAATTTTTTTTTTTATATGACACTTGCCAAAAACTAAAAAAGTTTAAAAAAATTGGTTTTTCATTTAACAAAAATAAATTTTTGAACTCAAATAAAACCCAAGGGCAATGGTCCTACAACCTCGGTGCCGTAATAAGAAATGCTTAGGCGGAAATTTTGTAACTGAATATAGCAACATTTTTTTTTGCCGCAGCATTTTCACATTTGGACCAAAATGAATCATGATGCCGTGGGCGTCCACAATAATAAGTATTATCATCACGTTAGAAATTATAAAATCGCACAATTACTGTAATATTGTCGTTCTACCTGCTTAATGGGTTCATTGGCTTCAATTCGAAAAAAAGTCAAACTTTATGGCGGCTCAGCTGAAGTGCGCTACATTGCGCAGTACCCCACTCCTGAGGAATGAAGCTGCGCAGCGAGTACTATAAGTAACAAATTCAACCCGTCAGCGTCATCTCCGCTGACACATGAAGTTGTTACTGCCGTCATAAAGTTTGTATCGGGCTGTACAACTTTTACGTGAATGTTTTCAGGTAAATTTCTCGCGTTTATTGGCCCAGTTGACTACAGCGTATCTTTATTCCATCCGCCTGAATTGTACATAAATTATTTCATGGAAAACAACGTTAAACTAGTCATCCGATTAAATAAAAGACTGTATGACGGAAACGTGTAAGAACATCTTTAGATTACAATAAACAAAATCGCACATTTGTCAGTTTGGTTAAAATTTTGTCTTGTTTTTCCTTGTAGATTCAGTAATGTTGGTATTATACACTACGATTTATATTTTCCTGATGGCTCCTGCCCACCGCGACACATCCTATTTAAATTCCTCCAAATTAGTGAAGAAGCTAGCTGCGCCATCGCGGTGCATTGCAAGGTTACGAATTTTAGTCTGTTTGAGATAAATCTTTTTAGGTCTTGTCTCTTTTTTCTGTTTCTGACGAAGAACTTGTTCAGGCAGGTCTAGGGCGCACTGGCTCGTTGATTGGTTGTTATTTAATCAAGCATTACCGTATGACTTCTCACGAAGCTATAGGCTGGATGAGGATATGCAGACCCGGATCCGTTATAGGACACCAACAGGTAAGAACCATAATCTATCTATCCACATCGTAATTTCTATATTTGCCGTAATAAATTCAAGACATTTGATTTCTCGTTAAAGGGTTGGCTGGAGCAGCTTGAACCATGGCTGATTAAGCAGGGGAATCTTTATAGGTAAACAGGTGAAGATTTCATTGATAGTTGGTAACTAATAAATAAGACAACCCAAATCCGTATTCGGTTGTCAATCCGCGCCGTCCAAGGGTAACTATAAAACATTGCAAACAAGAGTTTGCAGTTTGGACTTATTCTTCTGAAAATAAACCACACAACTCCGTCACATTGAAGGTCTGGCTTCAATGTGACGGAGTTTTGTGGCTTAGTTTACTTTATTTGAACTGATAGTAAGAATTAGCTACTTAAAGTTGAAATTAATAAAGTTTTTGACAGGAAACGTACGTACCAGGACACTGAAAAGATGCCATTGCATGAGTTCGGTATTTATTCTATTGCTGAAAAGACTATGAATCAGCGGCCTGTGGTCTTCCATAAATCGCCTTCACCACCACCTCCAATCCAAACACAAGTACGATCAGATGGAGCGACCCCAAAGAGGCCACAGAATTCAAGGATTAAAGAAGGTTATAAGAATAAATTATTAACTTTGATTTTAGCTTTCTATGGTCCACCGCTGCGTGTATCAAGTTTTAGGTACCTACCTCAAAATTCAGTTATTTCGCATCTAAATTGACTGTGACAGGCTAAGTTGATCTCGGGTTAATTTGTCTATTTTTTTCACGGCAATATTTGTTGTACTATTTGTTGTGTTGTTTGTGTGTAGTTTAATTTAAAGTAGGTAGTTAACACTGTTTGCACATACTGTTAGGTTTTCTTACAGCAAAGCTTTACGCAACGCACCGTCAGTTTCAAATCGTGTTTAAATTTTGTGTTACTCTATAGGCCGACTTTTTCTTTGGTGACAGTCTGACCACAGTAGAAATATTCTACTGTGGTCTGACAGTCCTATGCTTCATGCGGGCGATGGGGGAGTAAGAAGCGTGCGAACGGTACGACCGTCTACTAGCGGGAGCGTCAGCCACATGCCCACGCTGCGTGAAGAAGCACAACGAGGACGAGCCCGTCCTCTAAGGGCCGGTTTTTTGATCCGTAGTTAACTCAACCAATGGTTAAACACTACTACTACACGCGGGCGAAGCCGCTGACAAAAGCTAGTGTTTCATATTTCTAATAATCACAACAATCGGTACTGTAACCTCGTTTCATTTACAAATATTAAATATGATTTTTTTGCAAGTAATAACTAATAGTATCTAAATAAAGTAAGAGTTAACCCCATTGTTTATAATTTTCATCCTTAGTTTGGACTTTCCATTCACCTTCCATCTTTTTTAGATGTATTCCCTTCGCTTTCTGTCTCCATATTCCTTTCATTCCTCTTTCTGTATTTTATCCCTATCTCTTACATCTGAGTCTTCCATTCTATTATCCTTTTGTAATAGTGAAGGGATTTATCAATGTTCTGTCATCCAAAAATAATTCAATGTGTTCACTTGTAGTACTATCTATGAACACGGTGTGTAGGGAAAGGATTACACGAACAAAAGCACAGAAAGACCAGACCAGGCATCCATTACTTCCATATTAGGCTCGTCAACGATTATTTATCTTTAATGAGAAGGCTAGTTGTCCGTTCCAAAACCACATCACATTACTCTCTTAGATTATGTTTTCTTAAAGTTAACAACTTTTTATTACGGACATGGGTCTGTCTGTACCGTCCAACAGTTGTACTTGGATCATTTGGCCAGAGCTTCCCGCGTTATAGCGTACCAGTTCTTTGCGCCCTGATTACCAGCCAGAGTTTCCACTTTACAGTGTACCATCTCTTTGTAGTCGAGGACCTCTTTAGCAGCCTAATATTACGGCAGACACGAGATGGTCTTTACCGCCGGGCAGCCAGCATAAAGAGTCATCCTAAACGGCGGCAGCGTTGACTTTGAAATCGCGAAAAAAATCAGCTGCTTCCTCCATTTTGACGTGTTATGCGAACATAAATGTAGGGAACTTGTGGTTTTTTTTCGCGATTTCAGGTTTGGTCCCTAAAGGTTGGTTGTTCCTAAAAGTTGTTTGTTATCATGAGTACAGTCATGTGTTTAAGTAGAGGTCACTAATTACCTGACACCCTATGCACCTTACTGATAAGTGTTATATGTATGTAATAATTGTAATACTTACTTATCACTTTTTTATCAAATTAAAGTAAAATTAATACCTTCTACACAGGCAGTGTCGTGGGCACGGATCGTTTTGTATATATAATTTTTGTTTGAATGGGACACCTTGGGACTCACCAAACAAAAAGTGGGCCATAAGTACAGATTATGGCGCAAAATTTTGAGGAGGGTCATCAAATGTATATTTTTCGTTTTACGTCCAGACTACGATTATGAGGAAGACGAAGTGTTCATAGCATCATGTGATCTGACTGTCATGCCTTCTAAAATGATGCCTCAAAGGAAGGGCTGTATACTAAGAAGTAACTTGTATAGCGAAGAAGATGGCGATAGTCACCAATCAGTGAGAGTCGCAGGCTGGAAAAAATACTTGTGTTGTCAGTCATGTTTCAAAAAACTTAATGATTGTTTGTGGATGTTGGCGGTGCGTTGCGCAGGCTCAGCTCCCGAAACTTGTAATGGTACAGGCTTGTGCAGTTTATTAGACGGGGTTGGTATTTTTTATGTCTGATGAATAAATAATTTAAAATCTTACCAAAAATAATACTAATTATTACTTTAATTGGTTGCCATGTAGCTTTTAAGAAGACGATGGAGGAGAGCGACTGGCTCGTGAAATCGTTTGGCTCTAACGATAGTTCGCAAAATATAATGTGCAGAAAGTATGTAAATATTTTTTCGGTTTATTTTCAATCCTCTGTATTCGATTCCCAGTAATGCGTAGTAAAAATCAAGTTTTACGTTTTATGAAAATTGAAGAATTAACTACGTCATCTAAGATGTGGCAGGTACATCTCGTCACGTCTGGATTTGTATGTACAAATCCAGACGCGACGAGCTGGTATGTACCAGCTGGAAGAAGTTGACGGCAGTATTACTCGTATTGGTTAGCCACCATTTTACATTAGCCAAATTCATTATGAAGAGAGAAATATAAATATATTCCTCTGTTCACAACTAATTCAATTTGAAAGCTTTAAAAAAATTCTTGAATGATTAAAACATAGTTCCACAGGTTTATTAAAATGTGCTGGCAATAATCTTACAACTTATTTTTATTCTGTCTTCTAGAGAGTGCTCTTTGATACATTCAACTATGTAAATATGAACTGGTATTTTTTAAACTACTTTAGAGACCAATATGACTCATTCAGTGCTGCGTCACGTCGTAGCAGCGGTGCGGGCGATCCCAGAACTGGTCGTCCAGTTTCTAGAATTTCTACACCGCGTGGTCCACAGACGCCACGGAATAGTATTAAATCTAGCGTTAGGGTAAATATTTCAAAGTCCATTATTATCCTTATGTCTTAACTAATAGATGATAGATTTAATTGTATCAATTAAATCTGCATTTTTTTAGGAGCAAGAGTCAAAAAAATTCCGCACTGACACTGCTCCTATTACAACTTACCGTACAAGCCAAGGACCAGTAATAAAAAACGTTAATGATGCTCGGGTAAGCAAAGCAATTAATATAGCGTTATTTATTTACTGTAGATAAAGGGATTAAGGGGAAGCGCTAAGGTAGCCCGCGAAATTCAAATATTCTTACGTTTTTTGGAATTTGTAGGTCGCTATTCGCCACCGCAACAATCATATATTTACAGAATAATAATCATTAGAATCAGTAATACAACTTCATAAGTTAGAAAAGACCTTAAATATCAAGATTTCATAAAATAGTCATTCAATAGAGCTTTAAGTACTTAGAGAACTGTACTGATGATTTTAATGGTTATAATTTAAAAAATACAGATTTGTTACGGTCGCAAATCATATTCAAAGCAAATCATATTCAAATCAACATACAACCTAATACCGACTTGTAAATTGCAAAAAACTTAAGAAAATTTGAATTTCGCGGGCTACTCTGACGCTTTCGCCTACTTATATCTGCTTTCAGAATTACCTAATGCGAACCAGTATTTATAATTCCGAACGGGAGAAGCAGTTGCCTATTACAACTTACCGTACAAGCCAAGGTCCAGTAATAAAAAGTGTTAATGATGCTCGGGTAAGAAAAACAATTAATATTATTACCTAGCGATATTTATTTACTAAAGCTATCAAAGATAAAGCTATTAAAGTACGACAATGTTTACTTTCAGAATTATCTAATGCGAACCAGTATTTATAATTCCGAACGGGAGAAGCAGTTGAACCCGGCTGTCACGGTGACCCCTCAGCATGGGCTCCGGGCACAAAGCCCACCTTTTTGTAGTTCAACTGTAGGCAACAGAGCATATGTCACTCCCTCGTTCGTGCGTACAAATTCTTACGGTACAGGTAGGTACCTGCATAGCTAAGTTTAACATTTCATTTAGATTTACAAGTTCTTTTTACTCACATAACCGTCTTACGTTCAGTTTGAACGTACGTAGTTTGATTTAAAGTTCGCCTCACGTAAGTTGCCGCTCTGAAACCTGGCTTTCCGATGATGGTCATGGCATGGCGCGCTGCTGTTTTAGTAGGTATATATTAGGTTGGGGAAAAAGTCTTCTCGCATTATAGTATGTATGAACTTGTAATAAAATCTCTTTGGCTATACTATTTGTATCTGGCTGGTTTTGGTATCATTAAAAGTTTAAATTTTAAAGAACATAATTCCAAATTCAAATTAGGAAAATGTGTGATTTTCATTTGTTTTTCGTACCGTCAAGATGAGTGAATCTAATGAAGAAATTCGATACATTTTAAAATTTTACTACAAAAAAGGTAAAAATGCAACGCAAGCCGCGAAAAAAAATTTGCGATGTCTATGGACCTAGTGTAGTGTCTGTGAGAGTAGCACAAATTTGGTTTAAGCGTTTTCAATCCGGAAATTTTGATGTCAAAGATGCACGTCGCTCTGGTCGCCCTATTACGGATAAAATGGATGCCATTTTTGAAAAAGTGGAGCAAGATCGGCATATCAGTAGTTACGACGTAGCTGAAGAACTGGAAATTGACCACAAAACAGTTTTGGCGCATTTGAAAAAAACTAGGTACACAAAATAGCTCGACATTTGGGTAACTCACGAGCTCACTGAAAGAAACCTAATGGACCGTGTACTCATTTGCGATTCGTCATTACGTCGTAATTTATTACGTCGTAATAAATTCGATTACGTCGTAATAAATTACGACGTAATGAAACCGAACCATTTTTGAAGAAGCTGATAACTGGTGATGAAAAGTGGATCACGTATGACAAGAACGTGCGAAAAAGGTCGTGGTCAAAGGCCGGTCAGGCTTCACAGACTGTGGCAAAACCCGGGTTAACTCGCAACAAGGTGATGCTGTGTGTGTGGTGGGATTGGAAGGGCATTATTCATTATGAGCTGTTACCACCAGGCAGGACCATCGATTCTGAAGTCTACTGCGAACATCTGATGAGATTAAAGCAAGAAGTTGAGAGAAAGCGGCCGGAATTAATCAACAGAAGGGGTGTGGTTTTTCATCATGATAACGCTAGACCTCACACATCTTTAGCCACTCAGCAAAAATTAAGAGAGTTTGGCTGGGAGGTGTTAATGCATCCGCCGTATAGTCCTGTCCTTGCACCTTCAGATTTCCACCTGTTTCGGTCTCTTCAGAATTCTTTAGGCAGTGTCAGGTTAACATCACGAGAGGACTGCCAAAACCACTTGTCGCGGTATTTTGACCAGAAGTCCCAAAATTTCTATAGCAATGGGATCATGTCCCTACCTACAAGATGGCAAAAAGTTATCGAACAAAATGGTACCTACATACTTTAGTTAAATGTAAATCAATCTGCCTAGCCTTTTCCCAACTATGTTGGGGTCGGCTTCCAGTCTAACCGGATGCAGTTGAATACCAGTATTTTACATGGAGCGACTGCCTATCTGACCTCCACAACCCATTTACTGGGTAATACGATACCCTTTGGTAAGACTGGTTGTCAGACTTACGGGCTTCTGACGACCCGTAACGACTGTCAAAGATCCACGAATGACAGCCGGGACCAACGGCTTAACGTGCTTTCCGAGGCACGGAGGAGTCTCGGTATGAAAAGATGGTCACCCATCCACAGACCAACCGCGGCAAGTGTAGCTTAACCTGATGGATCGACCCGTGCGGCTGTTATTACTTAGCCACGGGCTCCTCTTTATATGATGTCACTTTAGTTAAATGTAAATAAACTATATTAAAAATGTTTTGAATTTTCTTAAAAAGTGCGAATAAACTTTATCCCCAACCTATTATATTGATTACTGCGCAGTCATTTGTAGCCAAAGAGTAAAGTAATAAAGAGAATGAGTAGCAACTCTATGGTAAAATTTGCATGTATGGAAAATGCTGCTACCTCTAGTTTGGTAGGTGAATTAAAGCTATAATAATTACACCTACCCACAGGTATGCATACTTACTATAAGTAGCGAACGAGTCCTCCCTACCTATTTCTCTGCCCTATACGGCTTGAGTGAATCCGTTATCATAGCGAGTGAACTTAACGCCAAGCATTCCGCCTGGAATAGTACCAGGACCTCTCTCGCAGAGGTAGACTCCTGTTTTACCTCTGCTCCCTCCTGAGTTTCGATGTCTTCGCCCCGATGACTCATACTCACTTTCCTCACGACCCCAGCCATACCCCTGACGTACTTGATGTAGCGCTTCTAAAGAATGTCAACCTATGGTTAGACTCACTCATACGCGATACATGAACTGACTTCTGACCACTGACCAGTCGTCGTAAACCTGGCACCCCATATAGGTCTCCGTGACCCCAGTCAACCCCCTCCCACCCAAAAAGTGACGGACTGGAGGAAAGTAAGCGAATGTCTGAAATCCACCACGTCCTTCCACTTAGACTCCATCCCTGACCACTTTGACTCTATCACTGACACGACGGCCGCGATCGACTCATTCACGGAACACGTACAATCAGTCCTGAAAAAGAACGCGGCTGTCCGTGCCTACAGCAACTTTCACTGCCACGCGAACAAAGCCCATACGCGCTATTTACAGAGATCTGTAAAGACACGCTTAGAGGAGCTGCGTACTGGTGGCTGGGACAAGATGCTGAGCGACCTAGAGCCTACCCACCTAGCCTTCTGGCAACTCCAGAGGAAGCTCAGATCCCAAGAGACAGCCTCTAAGCCCCGCCTAATCCGCCCTGACAAGACCATCACTTTCGATGATGTCGACAAGGCTGAATGCCTAGCCGACAGTCTTGAGGCCCAGTGCTCACACAGCTCTCAACCTGTAGACCAAGCTCACCTCTCTGAGATTGACGCGGAAATCGAACGCAGAGCCTCCGTCCCTCCCGTTGAAGACCCTGATTGTCCTCTGCCCCCCGTCACTCCAGACGAGGTGCAGGACATAATCAAGGGTCTTCAACCCCGTAAAGCCTCCGGCTCAGATGGAATTACCAATAGGGTGATCCAACTCTTCCCTGCCCACCTTATAATGCTCATGGTCACCATCTTCAATGGTGCCTTGAGCAACAACATCTTTCCACAAGCATGGAAAGAGGCCACCGTCATTGGCATCCCCAAGCCCGGTCAACCCAAGGCTGAGCCCTCCAGTTACCGCCCCATCAGTCTGCTCAATGTGCTCGGCAAAATCTATGAGAGGCTTATTTATAAGCGACTCAGAGACTCCATCCTCATTCATAGGATGCAGGCCCTCCAAAACCGTTTCGACTCGGCCACCAACCATCGCAACCCTCTGGTGGTCGAGGCGGCTAGTTATATCCCCTCCCGTATTAGTAAGGTCCGCCGCCCCAGGCTTGCCCTCTCAGATCGCGATGACTCTTCTCCAGGAGAGCAGTAGGGACCGTAGGAACAAAAACAAATCGTCCTCCTCCCGGTCCCTTGCTCGGTAATAAAGGTGCCAGGTGGTGGCGTAGCTGAGCCAGTAGCTTTAAATTCCCCTGATAATAATAATTTACCCTGATTTGATCCAGCCTGTCTCATCTTGCTGTCCTCCCCCCAGCGACGCCCTAAGCCGAGGTTCGTTCTGTTATATCTAGTAATATGCATGTATTACTGGATATAACAGAACGAACCTCGGCTAGTATAAAATAATAGTGATGACTACGCTAGTTTTTACCTGTGGAACTATCTTTGCCGAGTCAGCATTCCTGCCACATTGCTACTTTTCAAGAGCCTTACAGTTAGTGTGGATTTGAACGTCGTCGCTGACAAATACTTTAATTGTACTTTTTCTAATTCAATTAAAATTCTATTCCAGTTTCAATTATTTTTTTTTTTTACCGTTTTAAGACCCACTCCATAACAGTTCCCCACAGGGAGAGCCCTTAGCGTGTGCTTAGTCTTGTAAGTTTTATGCCCTGGCTGGAGGCTTTCAGTTCGCTTAAGGGGGAAGCGTGAGGGTAGCCCGCGAAATTCAAACTTTCTTACGTTTTTGATAAAACCGTATACTGATCTGCAAATTGCAAAAAAACGAAAGAAAATTTGAATTTCGCGGGCTACCCTGACGCTTCCTCCTTAAGGCAGACACAGGCTTGACCGGTTAAGTAGCAACGGCCTCTCTAGGCCAACTACGAGATGCCATTTACAAAAAAAAACCCTACCCGTCAGGGTAGCAATATCTTCTTCGGAGTTCACTCATGTTAACAAAACAACAAAAATGTCAAATGAAACTATTTACAAAAAAAAAAACCTACCCCGCCATGGTAGCAATATCTTCTTCGGAGTTCACTCATGTTAACAAAACAACAAAAATGTCAAATGAAACTATTATTAAATAGAAACAAAACAAAACAAATAACAGTAACGAGAAACAATTTTCAACAGAATTGCGCATCAATGTCGGGAAAGCCGGAGTTGACTATGGCGACAATGGTATTATTTGACCAAGACAAGATGGCTGCAAAGTTTTTTTATCCCACGAAACTGCAGATGTCGCTGTCGTCTATGGAAATTGATGACAGTGTTAGGTGTGTCCCCCACTGTTTGTAGCCTAATTCAGAGCGGCAAACTTACATGATGCGAAACTTGAACGTAGTGGATATAATTTGTTTTATTATTTGCCTCGGAAAGCACGTTAAGCTGTTGGTCCCGGCTGTCATTCGTGGATCTTTGATAGTCGTTACGGGTCTTCAGAAGCCCGAAAGTCTGACAACTAGTCTTACCAAGGGGTATCGTAGTATTACCCAGTAACTGAGTTGTGGAGGTCAGATAGGCAGTCGCTCCATGTAAAATACTGGTATTCAGCTGCATCCGGTTAGACTGGAAGCCGACCCCAAAATAGTTGGGAAAAGGCTAGGCAGATGATTAAAACAGTTTGAATGAGCTGTTTATTTCCTTATAGCTCCTAAAATATCGGCGCAACCCCAAATCCGTCGAAGACTTGGACGTAGTCCGAGTCCAGCAGCTCGGATGTCCAACGAACAGTCTCGAGCCACGAACACATCTTCACCAACTGAGAAGTTCTTAGTAAAAGATGCCTCAAAAACAGCGTTGAAAGATGTCTTTTCAAGATTAAGGCGTGAGTACTTAGAATTATTTTCTTCACCTAGAATTTAAATAGTAGCCGCAGCAGCAAATGGAATTCTATCCTACGGTGAAGTTATGAACTACGATAGCAATCTCATTTTACATTATTTAATTTTTACCATCAGAATGTGCTGCATTTAGCATAATGGCATTCTTTTTACTAAACGCTGGCGGCTAAGGAGTAGCTCGTGGCTAAGTAATAGCCGCACGGGTCGATCCATCAGGTTAAGCTACGCTTGCCGGGGTTGGTCTGTGGATGGGTGACCATCTTTTCATACCGAGATTCCTCCGTGTCTCGGAAAGCACGTTAAGCCGTTGGTCCCGGCTGTCATTCGTGGATCTTTGACAGTCGTTACTGGTCGTCAGAAGCTGTACCCAGTATCTTAGTTGTGGAGGTCAGATAGGCAGTCACTCCATGTGAAATACTGGTATTCAGCTGCATCCGGTTAGACTGGATGCCGACCCCAACATAGTTGGGAAAAGGCTAGAAAGATTTTTTTTACTAAACGTTCCGTTTCAATATGTTACTAAAATGTTTTGACGAGGTTGATATTCCTGGCAATTGCTGCTGGCATTGCTGGCAACTTGGGATTATTTGGCAAGACTTTTTTGAATAGAGAACTGTCATCACATGACATTAGCCTATTGTCAAATTGATAAAATAACCTCTTGTATTATGATGCAATTCATAAAAATAATGATTTAAACAATGTACCAAGTAAACTAGTGAGTGCTTATTTAAATATTGGATATTGTGCTATTGCCGCCTGAGATGGGTGCTTTAGTGACCAAAGCTTTGAGACCGATCAAATCTTTCAACATTGAAAATCGCGCTCATCGTGTGATTTCCAAAGAAAAGCCGACTCCGGCACCCAAGTATCCTCACAATATAGAAGATTTAAAGCGCACACTTGAAGCGGAACCTGATATAGACGAAAAACTAAATAAAAAAGATGAAGGGCTTGATAAAAGATTGAAAAATGTTTATGTAACCGCACTTGGGAGGCCAGAAGTTGACGTTACCCGGGAGAAGAAATCTGTTAACAAGAGTAAGCGTCCTTTGCCTCAAGACCGTAAAATGCCGGAGGAATATGACTTTGGATTCAAAGAGCCAGATAGAGTGACTTATGGCCGAACAACACTTCGAGATTCAATAAACTTTATTTCTGCACATCAAACAAATCCTACTGAAGTAACAGCTTCGAAAATAGCGCTAGAGTACAAACTAAAAGAGGAGGATGTAGAAAATATAATAAAATATTTCAAGACTTATGAGGTATACATACCAGAGACTAAGAAAACGCCAGCTATATTTGCAGGACCAGCACAAATGAGGAAACAACTGTACAAACTTGAGACATTAGAAGAATTAGAAGCTAATAGAGAGCAGCAATATGCTACAGCAGTCAACACAGACACAAAAGGAAACGAAGTAGCCAACACAAACACAAAAGTAAATGAAGTAGCAAACACAAACACAAAAGTAAATGAAGTAGCAAACACAAACAAAAAAGTAAAGGAAACAGTATAGGTACCATTCTGTTATGTTTGATTTAGTTAAAATAGATTTCCATTTTAAATGGATTAGTTTCTGGGATAGAACAATTAATGTAATATTAAAATGATTTTTTTAATGTACATAACAACAGCTATGTATTTAATTTTGCAACCTTATACTGTATTAATTATTATCTTCAATGATTTTGTTGATAAACTATGCTAGTAAGATGCAAAATGTATAAAAAAAGTTATGCTGTGCTCTTTAACAATACTAGCACCTGGTTGATCAAGCTCTGCTCAGGTGAAAATAGAAAAAAAAATCCTAGGTATGAGACCTTGCTAGATCGACTTTGCGCCCTTTAAACCCCTTATTGCAACTCTTCGAAATTGTTAGAGCCGTTTTCGAGATTGTGATTACAAAATAATATATATACCCAATCTGTTTTTTTATTTTTATATACCATAACTCTAGGGTATTAATGAGACCATCATTTTGAACAAATTTTACTATGGGGCCAAACCTGAAATTGCGAAAAAAGAATTGGCAGTTCCCTACATTTTGACGAGTTTTGCGAACATAAATGTATGGGACAGCTGATTTTTTTTCGTGATTTTAGGTTTGGTCCCATAGTAAAAGTTGTTGAAAATGATGGTCTAGAGTTAGGGTATTAAAAATAAAACGTAGACTGGGTGACTTTTTTTACCACCATGAAAAAAATAGGGTATAATAGGTGAACGGAATAGAAGCCTATGGCATACCTAGTTTTTTTTTAAATAAAAATATAATGTGCGTAGTGCATAAGATTTAAATTTTGATATTTTTTAACGATTCAAAATTTCTGTCTAAGCTATTGAAAAAAAAAAAAACTAGGTTCGGTTTCTACTCCGTTCACCTATTGTATCCTACTTTTTTCAAGACTGTAAAAAATTACATCCAGTATATACAAATATTGCTCATTTAATAGTATATTTTGTTATATAACATTAATTATATTATCAATCAACTTGATAGTTATTATAATATTTTGCTGCAGCTGGACTAATATTGTGTCATCATCATATTCTATTACACTCTAATACACATAACCAGAGATCGGTATTGGTAGAGTATACCTAATCTTCGAGGAAAGAAATAACAAGAGAAGATAAATTGTCAAAAAAGCTAAGCTCCGCAGCATACGCTGTTAGGAAAATTCGTAATTTAACCAACATAGAGACAGCCCGTTTAGTGTACTTTAGCTATTTTCATAGTGTAATGTCGTACAGTATTCTGTTGTGGGGAAATGCAGCCGACATTCAGACTATCTTTGTTTTGCAGAAAAGAGCTGTTCGATGCATTTATAAATTAAGTCCGAGACAATCTCTCAGAGAGAAATTTAAGGAAATTAATATAATGACTTTGCCTTCTCAGTACATTTTTGAAAATCTTTTATACGCCCATATAAACATTAAATTGTTTAAAAAATACAGTGATATCCACAATATAAATACTAGGAACAAACACAAATTTGTTGTACCTCCAACAAGGCTCAAGAAAATAGGTGAGTCATTCAGGTGTCAATGTATACGCTTTTATAATAAACTTCCAAGCCACATTCAAGATCTGAGCCTTAATAAATTCAAATCATTCATTAAACGCAAGTTGTGTCAGAAAGCTTTTTATACCGTTAGGCCTATTCAAACCTAAGGGGTAATCTGCGGTAGAGAAAACCGAGTGGGTATGCGGTAATATTACTGTTCATTCATCTGTACCGCTCTTGCCGCGAAACATAATACTAAATACCTAAGCGAAACCCGCGCGGTATGTACCTCTACCCATAGCGGCAGCGAATACCGCTTAGGTTTGAATAGGCCTTTAAAGATTATATTGAGGACCAAAAAGCATGGGATTGAACTACTCCAAATTTTATTTTATTTTTATTTTTGCATACTGAATGTTGACATGAATATTTACTTTGTAAAGTATTATATCATTTTACTTTATTGTGAATGTGAAGACTATGTAGGTCATTGCTTTTTTTTTTGTTTGTTTTATTTTTTCTCTCAGTTATTTTTAATCATGGTCTGGCAGTTTGAGTAATCTATGCGGCCTACCCCAATGTCCTTGAATCGTTGAGCTCCTTAAGTTCTGAGTTGAGCTGCGCTATTACTGACAAATGCGTGCACTGACTGGACAGGTCCTCTCAATCTGTGTGGTTCTTTCCTCAAAAGACCTTTTCAGACACCAATCTACATGGTCTTCACATGAAGTGACCAAGATTATGTCTGGACTTTATAAGAGACTGTGACCTCTGAGTTTGTTTCGGCCTTTCTTCTCAGAGTAGTCAGATAGGAAACGCCGACCTCATCTAGTTTAAAAAAAAAAAAACATGATTGACTTGTAAAAGTGTTTGTACAAACCTACTTACAGAAATAATACTACAAACACAAACAAACAAAAAACCTACAAAATAAAAATCATTTATCATTTAAGAGTGGTAATATCTCCTATAAAATCCTGGAATGATAGACATGACCATTAAATCTCGGGATTTAAGAAATTGCGAATTATTTGTTGTACAGACGCCAGCAGGTCAACCTACCCCAAACTGTCAGATTTTCCCAATCAACATTGAACCTAATGCTTCAGCAATAAAGTCGAAAATCTATTAAAGAAATCTGACAGATTGTAGTAGCTTGATGTGCTGGCGTCTGTACCTACTTTGAATAGGTACCTACATTCGTAACAAATAAAATATTTATAATAAAAATAATGAATAATTTGCAATTTCTAAATCCCGGGAAATAAGAAAATGCGAATTATTTATTTTACTTTGTAATATTTAAAGTAAATAATAAATAGTTTGCAATTTTTTAAATACCGAGATTTTATCGTCATGTTTATCATTCCGGGATTTTATAGTAGGTATTGTCCACTCTTGTTACTTCTTTCCTCGGAAGATTAGTTATACTCTACCTATTCCGATCTCTGCACATAACAACGCGCCTGTATTACCCGAAGGGTTAGGCAGAGGTGTGTACTCTTCTCATATTCTTTAAATATTATAGTATGATTGATATTGCTAACAATATCCATGCCAATGTGATTTAGAAATTAGAAAGAAAAAAAATTAAATTGTTTTGTTTTTAACTATATTTTTATTATTTTTGACAGAGGTGGTCTGTAACAGGTAAAATTAGAAACCTGTTTCACCTGTTCCATTTGCAGGGAAATAACAGTTCCAAAATCCTGTTCCAAAATAACAGCCTGTTACATTTCAACCAGACTTTGATTACATTAGATTTATAATAATATAGGGTCCGCCAGATAACTTTTTTTTTGAAAATGCTATAAAAAAAACTACTGAATATTTTCTCAAATTTCTTTTTTTATTTGAAAGTACAATCCTTCCGGTTAATAATGAAAAATAATTTCATTCAAATGGCTGCCTCGGCTGGCCTACACGATCGGTCCAATTTTTAAGCACATTATCGATTGTGTGCAGCTGTATTTCACCAATGGCTTCACGAATATTGTCCTTTAAAGCGTCAATTGTTTCTGGCTTGTCGGCGTAACACTTATCTTTGACGGCACCCCACAAATAATAGTCCAACGGTGTCAAATCGCAGCTCTGAGGTGGCCAAACGACATCAGCTCTGCGGCTGATAATGCGATCTTCAAAAACAGGGAGCAAAACATCGAGTGTAGCTTCGGCTTTGTGTATAGATGCTGGCGGGAAAAATTCCGAATCATTCCCGTCGAATACTTCGGAAGTATTCCGAAATATTCCGAAACTTTGGGAATATTTCAACGTTTATTCCCATTGAATTATTCGGGCGAAATATTCGGCGGAAACATTCGATTGCGGGGTACGAATGTTTCTCGCGGGGCGAAAACTTCTCCGGGGAGCATCTCCCCTCTTACCGCACCCCGCACCCCCATCGCCTGCACCCACGACTCGTGGCAGTCGGGCCGCCAGACGCGCCGCGCGCGCCCGATTCGGGCGTGCGCGGCGCGGCTGCAGCGGCCGGCGCACAGAGGGGCAGCGGCGCCGGCGATCGACGACCGATGCAAAATACGATTTTTCAGCAAAAAAAAAATAAAAATCTTAATTAAATTCATTTTGAATAATTCTGATTTAAAGAAACTTTCCCAGAAGTATTCCGGAATTATTCGGAATATTTCGGAAGTTTTGCAACTATAGCTTTGTGGCATGTAGCGCCGTCCTGTTGAAACCAAATGTTGCCAATATCCTCCTCTTCAATTTTTGTGAACAAAAATTCGTTCAACATGGCCCGATAACGATCGCCATTGACTGTAACGGCCACTCCTTGCTCATTTTCGAAAAAAAATGGCCCAATTATGCCTCTGGACCAAAATCCGCACCAAACAGTGACTCGTTTTGGGTGCGTCGGCTTTTCAATGTATGCGTGCGGGTTTTCTGTGCCCCAAATGCGACAATTTTGCTTGTTTACATACCCGCCAAGATCAAAATGAGCTTCATCTGAAAAGATGATTTTTTGATCTGAAAAGGCCCACTTAGCGAAGCATACACAAGCGTATACACAACCATATTCGTTCAGCGGAAGGATAAAACTAATTATCTGTCAAATCAGACATGAGCTAAGTGTTACCATTCACGAAATAAGCACTAGGTGGAAAAAAAACGTTAGATGGCGGACCCGTTAGTACCGTACCTAGTTTCATTCAGTAGGTACATATTTTTCAAAATTTAGTGGTCAGAAAATGGGAAAGTAAGTTTGATTACCTGCCGAATAAGAGTACTGTTCCCGAGGAAAACGACAATGACGCTCTTATGATAATAGATGGCGCTACGTGTCTTTAGTATTCTGTAAAGTTTTTTTTAAAGTGAGTTCCTAATATATTTTGTAAGTCGTAGTGTCAATAGACCGGTTTTTCATCCTCCTAACAATAATATTATAGATGCGAAAGTAAATTTGTTTGCTTGATATCTTTTCACGCCCTAAACCGCTATTCTAAATCAACGCGAGCGTAGCCGAGGGCCCAACAAGAGCCTCCTTAGGTGTTGGTCAAGGCTCTTGGCAATTAAGCCATTGGCTGATACGACTATCGGCATAATGATCGCCGAGTCCACGTCCCACATGTCGACAACCTCGCGAGCCAAGTCTAGATCTTTTTCGGCTTTCACGAGGTTCCCGTCATGCGGGACCGTTATGTCAATAATGATTGCGCGCCGCTCTATTCGATCCTCCACCACTATATCAGGCTTATTGGCAACAATAGTCCTGTCAGTGATGATGGATCGATCCCAGTACTATTTCCAGTGATATTTCCATTTTCGAGGACTGGGTCGGTCTGGTAGGTACTGCACTTCCGATTCTACAAGGCTGTATTTCAGAGCAAGTTGCTGATGGATAATCCTGGCTACAAGGTTAAGTCTATGCAAATACTCTTCGTTAGCTAGACGAGAACACCCGGAGATAATGTGTCGGATTGATTCTCCTGGACGGTGGCATGCCCAACAGATGTTAACCGTTCCGTCCATCACAATAAATCTCCGGTAATTGTTCGCCATGATAACTTCGTCCATAATTGCACAGAAAAAACCATCGGTTTCCCCAAAGAGGTCACCGGAACGCAACCAGGCTACGGACGCTAGCAGATCTACTTCGGGTCCATGTAGGGCGTGATGTAGATTATTATTATGTTTCTATAAATCTCGGGACCCTCGGGTCCCGGACCTTTGGATGGCATACCAGGGGCCGAAGCCAACTCGTAGAGGCCCCTTAGATAATTTTAAATGATGAGGATGCACCAACCCACGATTACCCCTATCTGCACTATGCTATGGGTTTGGGTGGCTAAAGTGGATTGAGTAACTTGAACTTTAAAAGAACTACGTCCCCTGCCTGACCAATGTTATATATTATACACGGATAAAATGGCTGAGGGTGACTTGCACACTCAATAATGGGCCCCCGGAAATGGCCGCTAACACATAGTGAAGTAGCGACAAGGCGACAACACTTCCTGAGGTGCTTGAGGAGTGGAGAGGTATTCTACGGCTATCAGGACAATCCCGGAAATACGGTCAAGATCCCTACTGGAAAGTACCTTACTGGAATACTTCCTTCCTCCGAGCACGTTTGCTCTTGCAAATCTCCACTCAAGCCGGCCAATAAAGGCAAGAAAGAGGTGGGAGCTCTGTTCCTTGTCAGTGTTCACTCCAGCCGGCCAATTAAGGCAAGCCAGAGATAAGGACAAGATTTCTCCCGGATAGGGTCCGTGGGGTCGCTACTGCCCAACAGCTCGCCACATGATGCCCTGCGGGTTTCTGTATCTCTCTTGGTCTGGCTCCTCATCCTAGACACGTTCCGGCAAAGTAAATTCTACCGGCATAGACCTAAAGTTCGGAGCGCGCAATATTATTATTAACTAATTTTATTAATGAGAGAAACAAAATGTTTACATTTCGATATAGGTAGTCTTATGGGATAATTCGTAGAGCGTACTCGGAAAAACAGGATCAACTCTCAAACATCACAAAACTTGCATGTTTAAAATACCAGGTTTTACATAAAAACTATACTGATTACGTATTTCTCCGATATGAGACGCGATGCATCGAGTCCGTATTGAAGTACCAAATACTTTAATAGGATTAAGGGGACTACAGGACCTAAAGCGCAGTCACTGTCGGACTGAATAGAAAAGAAAGAGAAGCGTGATGACACAACGCTGGTAATTTATTGCAAAATATAAAATATAAAAATATATATGAATGGACTAAAAATAAAACACTATTAAGTTAATATGTTGCTTGTAGAATAATCTGACATAAACCAGATTGATTGCATGTAAATTAGTATGATTTTTAATCGTAAAAAGAAATTTGAGATAACTTCGTGTATTTTTTCGATCGTATCAATTAGTTGTTTTCAACACACTATCTAAGTAGCACATATCCTGAAGTTTATCATATATTTCTCTTATTTTGTTTACTGCAGTAGATTATATACTTTTAGGCTTTCAACGATTGTTTTATGTCAGTAACTCAAAAATAATCAAGCAGTCAATAAAAAACATAAAAACCATTTGCCAAATGAACCAAACAAATGAATATACCTTGCACAATTCAATACCTACGTTACAAAAGGGCCCAATTAATCTGTGCCAAGGGTACAGTTTAGGGGTAGTTGGTGAAAATAGGCATAATTCCTACTTACATACGCCCGGTTTCAAAACACAACATCAAAATTAGCGTTTAATTTTGATTCGTCGATCATTTTTCCTTTCTGAATCTGGGCGATAGTCTCGTAGTTGTTATATTCGTAGTCATCTGATGTAATATAATGGCCTTGTTGGTACAGAAGTGCCGATGTGCCGCGACGGGTCTCTGGGCGCGGCTTCGCTAGGCGCAACTCCGGATGCGCCCGCGCCGCGCTGTGCGCCCTCTGTGCGCTCCGACGAGCAACCGCTGGCCACGCAGGGAGACCTCCTCAACAGTATTAAGGTACGTCATCATCTTCGTCTATAATAATAATACCAGCCTATTATTGCACCACTGCAGGGCAAAGGCCTGTTCTCATACATAGAAGGCATGCACGAGCTTTGATCACTACACTTGCTCAAAACGGGTTGGCTATTTCAGACTTATATACTTATATAGTAGGTGTAAACAGTGGGGCAATCTTTTAAGGGGCGATTGTACTCATCATTATGAACAACTTTTACAATGGGACTAAACCTGAAATCGCGAAAAAAGATCTACTGTTCAGTCCTACATTATTTTATGTTTGCATAATTCGTCAAAATGTAGGGAACAGCTGATTTTTCTTTCGCGATTTCAGGTTTGGTCCCATAGTAAAAGTTGTTAATAATGATGAGTACCTTAAAAGGTTGACACTGTTTACACTTACACGCTGTCCAGCCGATCTATTCTGTAAAAATCTCACCGTGAAAACTTAGGTGAAGTGAGCTTCAAATGCAGATGACACCTCTCTGATTTTTAAAGTAGAAAGGAATAGACAAGATTTTGACGGCGTAAACAGTGCACTCTCAATGGTTACGGATTGGTTTACGACAAATAACTTAGTTCTCAATGCCAAGAAATCGAAATGTATAAAGTTTGCCTTACCGAATGTTAGAAATCTAGGACCCAACATCGTCTTAGATAAAGAGGTGCTTAAAACTGTAGACTCGGCAGTTTTTCTGGGCATAGCAGTAACATAGATGCCAAACTTCAGTGGGGCCCCCATATATCAAGCCTAGCGGGAAGGCTCAGTTCAGCCGCTTACGCCGTCAGGAAAGTAAGACAATATACACTGACGTTGATACAGCTCGGTTAGTCTGTTTTAGTTATTTTCATAGCGTTTTGTCCTACGGTATTCTGCTCTGGGGCAAAGCCGCTGACATTCAAAATATATTTGTACTTCAAAAACGAGCTGTACGAGCAATTTACCAGCTAGGTGCTAGAGTTTCTCTGAGAGATTTTTTTTAAACATATTGGTATTGTCACGGTGGCATCACAATTCATCTTCGCCAACATCTTATACCTATATATTAGACAAAATATAAATTTATACACTAAAAACACCACAACGTTAACACTAGAAATAAGGACAAATTACGTGCTACGTTTCACCGGCTTCATAAGGTTCATAACTCTTGGGCTTGGTATATCCTTCTATAACAAATTACCCTCTTCTTTGCTAGATTTGCCCTTTAATGCGTTTAAAGCTAAAGTAAAATCTAACCTTTGTTCAAAGGCATACTATCCTATCAACGACTACTTAAACGATAAGAAAAGTTGGTCGCTGTGATTAACTCAAGACAATGTTTATGTTCTCTCTCCAGAATTAGCTTACCTACTGACAGGTTATATATTTTTTTTCGACTATAAAGGTCAATCAATTTATTTTAATTTTTTTTACATTTATCATTGTCAGTCGTAAAGTGCACTACACTTTTCATTCTTTGAAAAGCCTCCAGTGCTTCTTACCCCTGAACACCAAAATCTCCCTTGCTCAAACTCTCATTCAGCCTATTATTGACTACGCAGATGCCTGTTATTTGGATGCCACCGAGGAGCTTTTGAATAAACTTGAGCGTTTACGAGTACAAAATATCTGTATTCGTTTTTCTTTTTAACCTTAAAAAGTATGACCACGTTTCTAACTTTCGCAAGACTCTCAAGTGGCTCCCTATTCGACTTCGCAGGAACTCTCGCATATTGTGTCTGCTATTTAACATCCTTCACAATCCTAAAACACCTTCCTATTTGCGGGAACGCTTTTCTTATGCCCGTCCTTTTGATGTGAAACCTCCTAAAATTTCCTTCCCATTCCACTGACTTCTACTCCTACTCCTTCACTGTGCATGCGGTTCGGTTGTGGAATTCACTACCACCTGACATTAGGGACTGCCAAACTGTTGCAGTATTTAAAAGAAGAGTGAAAGAACACTATCTTTCCATTTCGTCATAGTTATTTTAGTGATATTTATTCTAGAAGTATGTATGTATTTAAGTATTTGTTATATGTTTTGTTAGCTTAGTGAATTGTTTTTTAGATTTTATGTATTTTTATTTTATCTCATATTCTTACACACGGTGTCTACATCTCTTTTTATCCCCTGTCCTATCGCAGGTATGCTGGAAGAGATTTCTTTAGAAATAAGCATCACCTTTGTACGTAATTTTCTGTTCCTTTATTCTTGTCTGTTTATTTGTGTGTACATAAATGGTTAAATAAATAAAATAAATAATCTACTCATTTCAAGGTTTTTGTTTTTTAAATGAGTGGTATTGCATATTGTGGTTAGCTAGTGACCTCGACAATTGATCATAGTTTTCTTGCCTGAGCAACTGGCAGCAAGTTCGTCATGCTCCCTTAGATGTCACTGCTTGCGGTAGCGTCGGGGGTCGGGTTGTCTCCTTACCTCAAATATGGCGAAGGGGGTGATGGCTGATCTTTGCGTTATGCTCGTGAACGGGTGCTGCTTGTTGGTGACTGTTCGTCTTGCTGACCTTGGTTTTGTTATGTTATTATTAGTAATTAACTCTTTGTTTTTTTACTGCGATGATATTATATTAGATAATTAAATAAAATTAATATTTACATAATAGGTTTCAATGTGTAGATGTAAATGGTGTGAAATCTTTCGGGCTACCAGTTCAGTTAGGTGTACCTCAAGGTTCAATACTGGGTCCATTCTTGTTTTTAGTGTATATCAATGACTTACCATTCTATTTAAAGGGTATCTGTGACGTTGTACTGTTTGCAGATGACACCTCTCTTATTTTTAAAGTAGACAGGAATAGACAAGATTTTGACGACGTAAACAGTGCACTCTCAATGGTTACAGATTGGTTTACGACAAATAACTTAGTTCTCAATGCTAAGAAAACGAAATGTATAAAGTTTGCCTTACCGAATGTTAGAAATCTAGGACCCAACATCATTTTAGATGAAGAGATGCTTAAAACTGTAGACTCGGCAGTTTTTCTGGGTATAACAGTAGATGCCAAACTTCAGTGGGGCCCCCATATTATTAAAACCTCAGATTAGACTACAGTATGAAAGATACACCAAGTTCATTCAAACCACATTTATTCACTATAATATTGTATAGCATTCATTAAAACACATTAATATAATTAGTAAATACCATAATTACGAATCTCCATAGACTATTAAAATATTCAATAACCATATTACTACATTTATTTAAACATATAGGAAAACAAAATAATATTATAATTTCATTTAGACAACAGTGTGATTATTAAATTATTTAAATATAAAAAAAAACAATATAAAACATCATTATAATTTTACGTAGGCAAAATGTGGTTATAGAGTACCAAAAGAACATAAAGCTTACTTAACTTCGTTATCCAGACTTGTATTCACTTTAACCGCTCACCAACAACTGCCTCCACCGCTCGTCCGATCGTGCTTATAAACTTACGATCACGTGGAGTCAAATTATTACTAACATGTTACAATGAACAACTAAAATTACAAATGATATAAATAATTAAGCTTAACTAAATTTAAAACAAATTTGAATCTTAATTCGGCTTAATCAATTTAAATCCAAGTAAAAGCAATAAATAATCATAGGTGTGACAAAAGTCAAATGCAAGTTTTTTAAATATCGGATATCCGTTTAAAATACGAACAACTCATAATAAGTTAATTAAAATATAGTATATTGTGTAATCACTATTGATTGTTATTAGTAAATATACCTAATTATAACAGTTCGTCCATCCTGACAAAATTTGATACCACGCAAATTTAATCATGCAATAATTTATTTCAGTCTTACAATCATCTAGTGTTAGCCTATGTAAAATCCATATTGGAGCCATCTGCTTTAGTTCACCAACAATTCCTTTGTTTAACCTGTGAAAATAGAAAATAACACTTTGTGTAAGTGTCCAATTTAAACATCAAGACATTTTAATGTCGCCAATGTAATTTATTATCCTGTTTAGACTGTTTATTTCATCGTCCAGTCAGACGGCCCTGCAACACCATGATTTTTCATGGTGGTCCTTGTGTATTTTCATCGTCTATTAGACGGCCCTTCATCACCATAACCGTACATGGTGGCCCTTGTGCATTTTCATCGTCTATTTAGACGGCCCTATACCATAATTATTTTATAGTTGCCATAGCATTATACCCTATTATAACGTAGTTCTTGGTCACCACAATTTCCATGGTGGCACTTGTGTATTTTCATCGTCTCCTAAGACGGCCCTTTATCACTGCTTTTTACGATAATCTTGGTGCATTTTACCACCTCCTTGTTTAGTCCGTCATCACCATGATGTGTCATGGACACCCTGTAACTATAAAGATCACTTTGCGTTATTAAAATATCATATGCCAGTTCTTTACCTCTTAACCTTCAAGTAAGTCAACGAGTTCTTCTGTACTATCAATTTGTGATTCATCATCGCTGGAACTTAATTCATTATTCTTGTCATTAAATTTTCTTAACGAATCCGAAGCCACCGTTGCATTATATTTCTTATAGCCCTTTACCCCTTTAATAGAAGAAATCATATATCTATCGTTCCCAAGGACCTTTGTAACCTTAAAAGGACCACTGAATTTTTCTTTAAGTTTGCGAACAGCATCTTTATTTTTGCTTTGTGCACCTTTCCACAAGACAAGTTCTCCAACATTGTACACTACTGGCTTCTTTCGTTTTTCATCAAATCTCTTTTTCATTGCTTGAGACGTCTTTGCAATGTTTTGTGAAGCTTTTTCCCGATTATTATTGATTGTTTCTGTACTGTCGTAACTATTAGAAGACATTCCTTGTAGTAATGTACGAGTTCCTTTGAACATAAGTCTGTAAGCTGAAAATCCTGTAGTAGCATTCACCGTGTTGTTAATGCCCCACACGACTTTATTTAGACATTTATCCCAATCTCGTTCATCAGTAGTGCTTTTGTTGATGGCTTCCAATATCGTTCTATTGAAGCGCTCAACTTGCCCGTTAGAACTAGGTGATGCTATTGAATTGATAACATGTTTTATCTGATTTGCCAAACAAAACTCTTTAAATCTCTTGCTAGTGAAAGCTGCACCACTGTCCGATATCAATCTCTTTGGATAACCAAAAGAGCTGAATATTTCTTCCAGTTTTTGTTCAGCTTCAATAGATTTAGTGGTCTTAGTTGGTTTTGCCCAAGTGAATTTTGTAAACGAGTCAACTATTACAAACAAATATGACATACCATTACCACTTTTACAAAAGGGCCCGAGATGATCAACGTGTAAGGTGTGTAGTGGTTCAGCGACCTTCTCGATTGGATGAAGTTCTCCTTCCATTTTTCCATATTGCCCACGTTTGTAAAGACAATCCAAACAAGCATTTACGTACTTCCTTATAAATCTTGTCATACGTGGAAACCAGCAATTTTCCTTTATTAAAGTGTCACACCTTTTGAGTCCTGGATGTCCAATATCATCATGATATTTGCGCATAACGTTCCATCTCGCTGCTTTGGGAACTACTATCCTAAGTTTGCCATTTCCTAAATTTCTGAAAATTTTTGTTTCTTCTAAAACATAATTATTTCTTATGTCGACGTCATCTGTGTTATTCTCCAGTTTATGTTTGATTGTACGAATAGCGTTATCTTGATTTTGTAAAACATAAACCCAATCTAATAAGTCTAGAACAAATATTGGCACAACTTCTACTGGTGTTCTACTGAGTGCATCTACATGTTTGTGACATGATCCGGGTTTGTGTATTATGTCCATATCGTATTCTTGGATGCTAAGCCACCATCTTGCAACCCTGGGTAATAGGTCCTTTTTTTCGAAAGTTTGTCGTACCGCAACACAGTCCGTGACAACAGTAAAATACCAGCTAGATAAACTCTGAATCTTCTTAGTGTTTCGACTACAGCCAGAGTTTCAAGCTCAAATGAGTGATAAAGAGCTTCTTCCTTACTAGTTTTTCGACTGAAATAAGCGACAGGTCTTAACGAGTTTTCGTGTATTTGTAATAGGATACCTGCTATTCCTTTGCTGGAAGCGTCTGTATGAATTTCAGTCGCAGCTCTTGGATTGTAAACAGCTAAAATGGGCCTCTCTGTCAGTATGTGCTTTATTCTATCGAAAGTACTTTGTTGTGCATTTTCCCAGTTCCATGGACAATCCTTTTTTAGTAATTTATAAAGATCATGAGTAAGTAAAGCATAATTTTGAATAAACTTCCTAAAATAACTTGAAAGTCCTAAAAACATACGAAGTTCATGAACATTAGTTGGTTCTCTATATTTTGTGACTGCCTCTATCTTTCGTTGCGCTGGTCTAATTCCATCTCTACTTATATCGTACCCTAGGTACTCTACTTGCGTTTGCAGGAATGTACATTTATCAATATTCAATGTTAACTTAGAATCTCTTAGAATCTGTAATACTTGCTTAAGTACTAGTAACCCTTCTTCTTCTGTTTTACTGGGAATCAACAAGTCATCAATGTATGGTAATACTTTGTCAAATCTCAGGGGTCCCAAAATTTTGTCCATTAAGCGTTGAAAAACACATGGTGAATTTGCTAATCCGAAAGGCATGCGGAGAAACTCGTAATGCCCTTCAGGGGTCACAAATCCTGTTTTGGGGATAGAGTTCTTATCCATTGGGATCTGATAAAACCCCTGAGACAAATCAAGACTAGTAAAATATCGCTTACCAGTCAGTTTCTCAACTTGATCTTCTATGATTGGCAGTGGGTATTTGTCCTTGACAGTCAAGCTATTCAGCTTTCTATAGTCGACACATAATCTATAGTCACCTGTTTTCTTCTTCACTAGTATAATAGGGCTCGCATACTCCGAGTTTGATTCCTGTATTACCTTATTTTCCATGAGATCATCAATTTTCTTTCGAACTTCTTCTTTTTCCGGAATAGATAATCTATATGGTCGATAACATACTGGTTTTTCTGTGTTAAGCTCGATTTCCATTGCAATCTTATCTGTACAGCCTAATTCAGTTGTGTTTATTGAAAAACAGTCGCTAAATTGTGTAAGAATTCCGAAAAGCTGCTTCTTAACTTCTAAATCTTCTGTGCCACAATTTACTTTACTGAGGTCGACGGTCATGACTGTATTTGTGGTTGCTGGCGATGCTTGGTAACCAGGGATTTGTATTTTAGCTTCAAGACATCTGTCACCTCTAGCCAGATTTTCTCCTTTGGCTAAGTGTAAAGGAACTGTAGACTCGTTGCGTAATTCTAAAAAACTCTTACCTCCGTTGACGACACATGCTGGTATTGAAAAGTTTCTACTATTGTACATTCTTTTACTAGATTCAATGTAAATAGAGTCTCCTGACTCAGAATCTAGCATGACTTCAATGAGCATAATATGATTGGGTGGTACTACCAAGTCGTGCATACACTGTACCTTCACCTTAGTATTTGCTTCGGGTACGGCCTCAATCATAAATAATTTTGCGATCGAATGATCCTTCTTTTGCAATGTGAACTTATTTCCGGAAATGGTGAAAACATAATCGGAGTTATTTATGATTGGTTGTCCAATTATGACATCCATTTTTCCCATATGACAGTCAGTTATAAGAAAATCCGTATAAAAGGTATGATCTTCTACAAGTACTGTGGTTTTTAATGTACCCTTAGCAACCACTGGATTTCCTCCAAATCCCCCAATCAATGTATTACAACTATTCATTGGCAAACAAATCTTTTGAAAAAAATTGAAGTTCATTACATTTACTTTTGCACCCGAGTCAAAATAAGCTTGGCCGGGAACATTGTTGACAATAATAGGTTTGAAATAAATGTCATTTACCTCTGTTATCATGTTGATGGTTTCCTTTGCTGGTAGTACTGCCGCTGTTGATGTATTTGGTTTGAAGAAACATTTTTCGGATGGGTGTCCAGTTTTGCCGCAGTGTGCACAGGTAGGTCGGTTATTTAAAGAATTTTTTGGACAACGTCTCACCGAATGTCCAATTTCGTGGCATAGGAAACAAGTTATATTCTTCTTTTGATCTTGTGTTTTTGTGTTCAGGTGATTGCTGCCATTACTAATATCTTCATTTGTTCTTGACGTTGTAATAAGTGTATGTTTTGGTCTAAAAGTATCGGTCATTACAGACAGAAATTTCGAAAATAATTCACTTGATGTTGTGTAGTTTCCTGCCCTAGCTGGTGCCTTCATGTGAGGTGGTAGCCCATCGATAATGCACGCTACTGCCTTTTCACCAGAAATTTCAAGTCTGTTTAGCATGGCCAATTTGTTGTAAAAATATTGAGTCATATTTTCGGTCGGTGACTTTCTTTTGTTCAACATCTCTCTAAGGAGTTCAACGAAATCAGTCTTTTGGGGAAAGGCTTCCAACAAGTGCTCTTTCCATTGTTGCCAAGTGAGATCATAATTTTGTAAGGATGAATGCCATACCTTCGCCATTCCAGACAATCTAGATTGCATGAAATAAGATTTCTTCCGATCACTCCAATGATGAATAGAGGCAAGCTGCTCGATTTTGTTGATCCACTGAGATGATTCCATATCATTTTTTTCGGGGTCGAAGACTGGTATTATATCAGCTTTGGCACTGTCACTGTGAATAATATATGGAACGGGCTCACCGGAATATTCCTTGCGATGCGAGTACTGCTCTCCCTCAGTGTCCGATGAGTATTCCTCTTCTGATGATATTTCTCTAAGTCGCCAGGGTCGCCACCGCTTTCTTTCACAAGATGATTCTGGGCTCTCCGATCGATCACGTAGGCCCTGGGCGGATTTCCGGGTACGTTTTGGCATGATTATCCCACTTCTGAAACTATTAAAACCTCAGATTAGACTACAGTATGAAAGATACACCAAGTTCATTCAAACCACATTTATTCACTATAATATTGTATAGCATTCATTAAAACACATTAATATAATTAGTAAATACCATAATTACGAATCTCCATAGACTATTAAAATATTCAATAACCATATTACTACATTTATTTAAACATATAGGAAAACAAAATAATATTATAATTTCATTTAGACAACAGTGTGATTATTAAATTATTTAAATATAAAAAAACAATATAAAACATCATTATAATTTTACGTAGGCAAAATGTGGTTATAGAGTACCAAAAGAACATAAAGCTTACTTAACTTCGTTATCCAGACTTGTATTCACTTTAACCGCTCACCAACAACTGCCTCCACCGCTCGTCCGATCGTGCTTATAAACTTACGATCACGTGGAGTCAAATTATTACTAACATGTTACAATGAACAACTAAAATTACAAATGATATAAATAATTAAGCTTAACTAAATTTAAAACAAATTTGAATCTTAATTCGGCTTAATCAATTTAAATCCAAGTAAAAGCAATAAATAATCATAGGTGTGACAAAAGTCAAATGCAAGTTTTTTAAATATCGGATATCCGTTTAAAATACGAACAACTCATAATAAGTTAATTAAAATATAGTATATTGTGTAATCACTATTGATTGTTATTAGTAAATATACCTAATTATAACAATATATCAAGCCTAGCGGGAAGGCTCAGTTCAGCCGCCTACGCCGTCAGGAAAGTAAGACAATACACTGACGTTGATACAGCTCGGTTAGTCTATTTTAGTTATTTTCATAGCGTTATGTCATACGGTATTCTGCTCTGGGGGCAAAGCCGCTGACATTCAAAATATATTTGTTCTTCAGAAACGAGCTGTTCGAGCAATTTACCAGCTCGGTGCCAGTTTCTTTGAGAGATTTTTTTATACAGATTGGTATTCTCACGGTGGCATCACAATTCATCTTCGCCAACATCTTATATATTAGACAAAATATACATTTATACACTAAAAACAGTGATATTCACAATGTTAACACCAGAAATAAGGACAAATTACGTGCTCCATTTCACCGGCTTCATAAGGTTCATAACTCATTTGTTGGGCTTGGTATATCTTTTTATAACAAGCTACCCTCTTCTTTGCTAGATTTGCCCTTTAATGCGTTCAAAGCTAAAGTAAAATCTAACCTTTGTTCAAAGGCATACTATTCTATCAACGATTACTTAAACGATAAGAATAGTTGGTCGCTGTGTTTAACTTAAGACAATGTTTATGTTCTTTCTCCAGAATTAGCATACCTACTGACAGGTTATATGAGTTCATATAATTATTTATTTTGTTTGACTCTCAAGGTCAATTTATTTTAATTTTATTTTTATTTATTATTGACATAATCTACTCATTTCAATGTTTATTTATTTTTTATGAGTGGTATTGCAATATGTGGTTAGCTAGTGACCTCGACAATTGATCATAGTTTTTCTTGCCCGAGCAACCGGCAGCAAGTTCGTCATGCTCCCTTAGATGTCACTGCTTGCGGTAAGCGTCGGGGGTCGGGTTGTCTCCTTCCCTCAAATATGGCGAGGGGGGTAATGGCTGATCTTTGCGTTATACTCGTGAACAGGTGCTGCTTGTGGTGACATGTCGTCTTGCTGACCTTGGTTTTGTTTTGTTATTAGTAACTTAACTCGTTGTTGTTTTTACTTCGATGGTCCTGGTTTATCATCTGTGACTTTGAGTTACGACTACATCGTCGGGTCCGTAGAACAAACACTTATGGAAATATAAAATATAAGACTCGATTTTTAGTTTATTAATCAAATGAATTAAGTAACTATACTAATGGCTGCTATTAGTATACACAATTCAATTGATTAATAAACCAAAAATCGTCTTATATGTCCATAAGTGTTTGTTCTACGGGCCCGTCGACATGTACGGCTATATGTAAGTGGGCACGCCCTTTATTACTGGAGGCTTTTATTTGGGTATAAAGTTCTGCTTACGTTTTTAGTTATGTATTTTGTTTCTGCTTGAGTATAGTTTTCGATTTTTTTTTTGGTATATTGGCGTGTGCTGGCTTACTTATAGCAAATAATTTAATTTAATGTTTTGTATTGCGTAATGTACCTAAATTATTATGCGCAGTGTTATATAGAATCATTTTTTTTTTTTTAACTGAACAGACAGCTGTGCTGCTGGGGAGTTTGTTGCGCCACTTCTTCTCCCCAGCTAAAGCACTAGGAAGTGGTGAAGGGCGGGCATTTTGGGGGACTGTCTTATGTAATTTTGACGTTCAAAAAGTGCTGATTCTGAGCCTAGTTTGAATAAATGAATTTTGATTTTGGTCGAAGTACCTATAGGCATCAGTCAGTTGAAGGCTTTTTTCACGTGGTCCTAATTCAGTATTATAAATTACAGTTACAAAGAAGAATGCGCGATACTATCAATGCAGAGAAATCAGGCGGGTTTCATGATAAAGTCAGGTAAGTAATGGCAATAATATTATGTATCCACTTTCGGTAACTTCCCGATTTTATTTATAATTAGCTTATTCTTATTATCTATATAAGTATGTATTTACAAAAAAAAAAAAGTAGTATATGTAGTATATCAGTTATCTGGTTTCCATAGTACAAGCTCTGCTTAGTTTGGGACCAGATGACCGTGTGTGAAAATGTCCCAGGATATTATTATTATTATTATTATTCCCGTGGCTTCGCCCGCGTGGAGGTCGGAAATTATCCCACAGGAACGTACTATCGGTATAAAAAGTATCCTGTTCTAATCCATGTCATGGTTTACCCATGTGCCAAATTTCATCCAAATCCGTTCAGCTGTTTTAGCGTCAAAGCGTAACAAACACAAACTCACTTTCGCATTTATAATATTACTAGCTTTTGATGTGCGTGTGGATTGAGAGATCTTTTCGAAAAACTCTTCCAATCCCAACCAAATTATAAGAAGATTTAGGGAATAATTGTGAAAACTTCATGGTAAGGTATAAAATTTGTGAAACCTAAACAAAGAAAGTTAGAACTCATTAACTGGATCTCTCAATCTGGACAACTGAAGAAAAAGCCATAACGCGTATCCAAGAATATATTGCCTATGTGTTTATAATTTGCATTTTAATTAATTGTGAAGGATTTGTGAAAGCTGCTAAACAAAATTTCGATTCGTTTCAAAGCCACGTTTAAGATTTATAACGGTTTATATGGATCACCCAGAGTGGACAATTTTCAATTGAGTGATCTTGTGAAACACGAACTAATACTGAAAAAGTATGAACAATTATCATGTTTATTGCAAATTATGCTTCTGGGAAAATTTGTGAAACAAAAATCGTGATTGAAATCTTACTGGTTCAAGAGAAAATGAAAATCTTGTTTTTTGTCGATCGTCCCAACTGAGAGATCATTATTTTGAACTATATTTAATAAACCAAAACTTATAGGTAGAAGGTAGATACATCAGAAATTGTGAAAAATGTTGTACTAAAATTTGATGAATCAGTCGTCCCTGTAAGTTATACTTAAAAAGATAAATCATTTTTTACAATCCTTAAGGAAAACGTTGAGTAGGGTGACCATATCGCCGGTCGGAATCATTACCGGTACAATTCAAATTATGATGCACTTTAAACGTTTTTATACAAGTAATTTGTGTCTGGTTTCACTACATAATTTAAATAATATAAAATTACGTTTTTAAATGACAAGTTTCTACAAAGTTAGGTACTGTATGTGTAATGCTCTTACTAAGGAATTCTAAGTTCGTAATTCTAATTCTATGTAATTCTTACACACAAAATGTTCAGAAATTTTAAGGTAACCAAAAAAAAACTTTTTTTTAATTTCACTCATAATTACATAATAGGATGTAACCTAATCAATAAGTCCGTAGGACAAAGCATGTAAAATAACTGGTTCTTCTTTGCTGTTATACATTTTTCCCATCAAATCGTCATAACAGACTATTTGGTCGTTATGAACACCATGTCCTCTGTAGTGGCCAATATTATCGTATTCAATCCGTTCAGCGGTTTTAGCGTGAAAAGTAACAAACAAACTCACTTTCGCATTTATAATAATATGAAGAACTGGTCTATCGACACTCTAAAGCTCACAAAATGTACAGGTACAGTCCGATTCAAACTTTATGGCGGCTCGGAACATGAGGCGAGTCACTGCGCAGTAACAAATTCATGTGTCAGTGGGGGTGAGGGGTGGATTACTGCGCAGCGAGAAGCTCACTTCAGAACCGCCATAAAGTTTGATGCGTACTATATAAAAAATAAGAAAAAACTCACACTACTAGTTTCTTAAAAAATCTTATTTATTTGGTTAATAAACTTGAAACTTGGCTAGATTTGCCTCAGTAAATAATAAAAATTAAAGTTTTTTAAGACAACCTCTTAGTAAGGAAAAATTTTAACATACTGTCGGATTAACTCGAAACTCGGTACTAATAAGTACTTTATGCGGCCTATACAAATGTTCTTTCTTTGATATTGTTCGTCGAGTCGTTGAGATCCTTAGGTACAGAGTTGAGCTATACGATTACTGACAAATGATTGCACTGACTGGACAGGCCTAATCAAATCTGTGTGATTCTTTTCTGTAAATACCATTTCAGATGCTAATCTACATGGTCCTCACGTGGTCGGACCAAGATTATGTCTGGACTTTAAAAGAGACTTCTTCTCAGGTCTCCGTCTAGCCTGGAAGCGCCATGGTAGCCCGCGAAAAAATTTTCTTACGTTTTTTACAATTTGCAGGTCAGTAATAGGTTGTATGTTGATCTAAACATGATTCGCGACCGTAACAGATCTGTATTAATAGAATTATAATCATTAAAATCATCAATACAATTCTCTAAGTTCATATTACTCTTTTGAATGACTATTTCATGAAATCTTGACATTTGAGCTTTTTTCTAACTTATGAAGTTGTATTACTGATTCTAATGGATTATAATTTTATACATATTATTATATATGATTACGATCGCGAATTATATTTGAATTAACATAAAACCTAATACTGATCTGCAATTGCAAAAAAAAAACGTAAGAATATTTGAATTTCGCGGGCTACATTAGCGCTTCCCCCCTTAATATAAAGTTTCTCAAAAATGATACCGATATCCTGTTTATAGAATAAACTTCGTTACTAATACCTATATTACATAATAAATTTCATTTCACTTAAAATAATAAAAATACTTAAATACTTAAAACAAAAATAAAAAAGCACGTGTTTCAGGGTTTTGTTGTGTTTAAATTTATGGGGTGGATTTTACTGCTTGCTTCAATTAACTCGAAAATGGGTATAAACAATGTTTAAGTCATACAATGAAAAACGCTTTAAAAAAAAAGCGCTGTCGTGGTAAAAAGGGGAGGACACAGTTATTTGACTAATCTTCTTCCTTTGACCGATTGATAGTGTGTTACGCAATTCCCGCGCTGTTCCACAAACAATGGGGCACTTATCGTGTCCTGTTGCCTGCACGTTGCAGTAACTGACCGTGCCAAGCTCGTAGCCAAATTCTGGGCTGACTCTATACAAGGTGCAACTTAAATAGGTAACTCACAACCTCTTAACGGGTCACTGTGCTCATTATTATGAACTACTTTCACTTTGGGACCAAAAGTAAAATCGCGAAAAAAAATCGGCTGGTAAGATGTAGGGAACAGCTGATTTTTTTAGCGATTTCCGATTTGGTCCCATAGTAAAAGTTGTTCATAATGATGAGTACAATGACAGATTGTATTGTATACACATTGTTATTTAAGTTACGCCTTATAGGTTGTGTCCCACTGCTGGGCAAAGGCTGCCGCCTTATTTTTTTTTTTATTGATTTTTAATAACTTTCGCTGTTTCAGTGTTAAAAGAGATAAACAACCCCCCATGTCTCGTAGTTTCTTCAGCCCCGCCCGCCCATTGTCGCCAAACGGGCGGAGGAACGTCCAACGAAGTTTTTATTGACCAAATTGTAACTGAATCAAATTGTGTCGTGTGTAAAATAAAAGTACGTTTTATATACAAGGGTTTTATTTATTTACATTATATTTACACTTATGTACAATTGTTGGATTTCTACTTTTCAAGTATTTGTATGTGCATAATAATTTTGGTATTTAGGTAATTATTTATTTTATGAAATTAAATTATGAACAACGGACCTTACACCGAACGGAGTTACAAAAAGAGCTGGAGGCACATATTGTTGTGGTTCATACTTTATGAAATACGTGGTATAAAAATATATCACCACAGTCCTACTCTTTAAAAAGCACGTGTTATACTAGCCGACCAAGATAATTAGATTAATTGGCTTATTCCATTTGGCCACCCTAAAACTGCCACCCTAGGATGCATACTCGGAAACACGTGTTTACCCGTCCACCCGACGGGGTTAGATCATTGGAATTCGTACAATATTTTTCTTCCGATTTTCTCCTTCGGCTGTGTACAGTCAACTTGATAACTGCAGGCTGGCTGTTTGTGAAATCTTTTTTGAATAATGGTAATAATATGATGGTATTTGTGAAATACTATGAAAAGATTGTGTGATTTGTGAAATACACTCGGAGTGCCTCATAGGACTAAAAATTTATTGGATTCTTGGCATGAAACAATTTCAAATGCAGGTAACGACAAACACATCCAAAGTTTCTGGAATGCTTGTAAAAAAACGCCTAGTTTTTCGCTAATACGTGTGTTGCAGCAAAGAAATTGAGAAAACGATTGCAGAAATTAATAATAATAATAATAATAACCCCACCGCTGTATCTCTACGTTGACGTCGTGGTGGGGCTTGCGTGCTCCAAACTTTAGGTCTGTGCCGGTAGAGTTTGCCGGAACGGGTCTAGGATGAGGAGCCAGACCAAGAGAGATACAAAAACCCGCAGGGCAGCATGTGGCGAGCTGTTGGGCAGTAGCGACCCCACGGACCCTATCTCCCGGGAGAAATCTGGTCCTCATCTCTGGCTTGCCTTTATTGGCCGGCTGGAGTGAACACTGACGAGGAACAGAGCTCCCACCTCTTTCTTGCCTTTATTGGCCGGCTTGAGTGGAGATTCGCAAGAGCAAACTTGCTCGGAGGAAGGAAGTATTCCAGTAAGGTGCTGGTAGGGATCTTGACCGTACTTCCGGGATTGTCCTGATAGCCGTGGGATACCTCTCCACTCCTCAAGCACCTCAGGAAGTGTTGCCCCCTTGTCGCTACGTCACTATGTGCTAGCGGCCGTCTCCGGGGGCCCATTATTGAGTGTGCAAGTCACCCCCTGCCATTTTATCCGTGTATAATATATAACATTGGTCAGGCAGGGGACATAGTTCTTCCATAGTTCACGTTACCTAATCCACTTTAGCCTCCCAAACCCATAGCCCAATATGTTTTGTTTCCACGTACAACAATAGTCCTGTACCAACCGGGGGTTGTCCTTGGGTGCACTTGCATAGTGCATACAGGGATAATCGTCGGTTGGTGCCTCCTCATCATTTAAAATTATCTAAGGGGCCTCTGCGAGTTGGCTTCGGCTCCTCGTACGCCTTCCAAAGGTCCGGGACCCCAGGGTCCCGAGAAATATCAAAAAATAATAATAATAAAAGCTGGCAACACGAACGTCAACTAGTCATAATTTTCATACCCGTCTCGTATTTTTTTTATTTATTTTAGTCGCAGTTTATTTTTATTGTTTGTATACCACATACAATAAACTCTGAAAGACCAGAAGAACCAGAACCTTGAAGATCCAGAGATAATTGGCTAACCAAATGAACAAAATTTTATCAAAAACTGCAATCGGAGGTGACATCTGTCATGTCACCTCCGATAAAACAACAAGAAAATAAAGCAGAACAAGGAACGAGAAACTCATGAAAATTAAATGCAAATGTTGACGAGATCAGCAGCTCGCCGCGCACGCCTGCTACCTCCGGACTCGTCGCTCAGCTCCGCCCCGCCGCCGTCGGTACCCAGCCCCATCGAGAGTGCTGTGACACCGGCCGTGGCAGTTGCGTCGAGCTCGAGCGACGAATATTTTTCCCCGCCGACGTCACCACCACCTGCTCGTCGACGGGGAGGACGCCGGCCACCGGACGGCTTAGGACCTCGAGGCCCACCGGCCTCTGATAGGGTCCCAGCTCCCGGTGGAAGTGTGCAGCGCATGAGATGGACACAATCCATTAACGAGAACGTCATGCGCTCATACTATGGGGCTACAGATGGAGGAAACAATCTGACCGCGTACCGTGTTCGGATGCTCTCTCTGTTTCAGGTGCTTGAGCCAGCTGTCAACGTTTCGGCACAACGACTATCGGATCAGGTGCGGGTGATCCAGCGTAATCATATGTTGGATGACACTGTACTTGATCGCCTGCGAAGCGAAATGCAGAGTAGCCATGTTATCACCCCCCTGTCGCAGACTGTTGTTGTACCACCACAGTGCAACACAAGTCAAGCTGACGAGGGGTGTGATGACAGGGCTACAAACGTAAGTACCCAGTACAATGAGGAATTGAGGAGTGCTTTGGAGGGTGCGATTCGGGAGTATCGATTTATGTCGGCTGAACTTAGACCACGCTTACCTCGTTTGCCCATGCATAACAAAAATAGGGCGCTGGTGGCGGCTCTGGATTCGCAGTTGTCAAACTATTTTGATGACTGTGAAGACCTCACCGATACTCATTCGATTCTGTACTGCGCGGCTGTTGCGGCATGCCGTGTAGCTCACGTCAAATTTGCTAATGACTCTAGAGCTACACGACCGAAACCAGCCGTACCAGCTTGGCAGTGCAGAATTGAGCGACGTATTGGTGGGGCCAGAGCGCTCATCGGCAAACTAATCTGCTTCAGGGAGGGCAATACTCGCCCCAGAGTGATGCGCTTTGTGAGGCGGACGTTCTCAGGGACTGATGTCAGCCCTCAGGACTATATGTCCCATGTCACAGAGCGCATCGACTTCCTGAAGCAGAAAGTGTATGCATGGGCGAACCGTATTCGTAGGTATAAGCGGCGAGTAGACCGATACACTCAGAATCGCACCTTCCAGAACGATGAAAGGTGGGTCTATAGGGCTTGGGAGCGTCCGGACCATGGTGTGGCTGACACGCGCCTGCCGGATGATGACGCCACGTGTCCGTTCTGGCGAAGCATCTGGTCGGTGCCTGTCAATCACACCGAAGGTGACTGGACTAAGAGGATCGAGCGAACGTGCGATCAAATACCAGAAATGGGGGCACTTACCATCAGCCCCCAAGATGTAACTTGTGCAGTCCGTCCGTTGCCTAACTGGAAATCTCCAGGACCGGACGGGCTGCACAACTTTTGGATAAAACGGTTTCATACGTCGCACGCTCGCCTGGCGTCCCATTTCCAGTCAGCCTTAGAGTCTGGTTCGTTACCACAGTTCCTAACGACAGGAGTTACCCACCTGCTCCATAAATCAGGCAGCACCGCGGAACCCAAAAATTATAGGCCGATCACATGTTTACCGACGGTCTACAAAGTTCTTACATCAATTTTGAGAGCTAAAATTAACAAACATATAAACACCAACTCCATTATGTCTGCCTCTCAAAATGGATGTAGGAATGGGTCCCGCGGTACTAAGGAGCTACTCCTCATTGATATGACCATTAGCCAACAGGTTCGTCGTTCCCGAAAGGATCTGTCGACATGTTGGATAGATTATAAGAAGGCCTATGACTCAGTACCACATACATGGCTCATGAGGGTGCTGGAGTTGTATAAAGTAGATGCAACTCTACGCACCTTCCTGATGTCGTGTATGAGGCAGTGGAGGACGGTCCTTCGCTATCCAGGATGTCGAAATATCCAGAGGAATAGCGAACCGATAAGGATCGAGCGAGACATATTTCAGGGCGATAGTTTGAGTCCGCTTTGGTTCTGCTTAGCCTTGAATCCTCTAAGCACACTGCTGGAGGATTCAGGTCTAGGCTATCGGCTGAGGAGAGGTGGTCAGGTTATATCTCACCTCCTTTACATGGATGACCTAAAACTCTTTGCCCCCAACAATTTGCAACTGATGGAGCTAATGAAAGTAACCGAAACTTTTAGTAGCGCCATCAGGATGGAATTTGGTGTGGACAAATGTGCGGTCATGCATGTAAAGCGTGGAGAGATTGTGGAATCCGTGGGAACCCAACTCTCGGATTCCATAAACCTTAGAGCCCTCTCCGCATCCGAAACCTATAAGTATTTGGGTATATCGGAAGCGTTGGGCATCAATGTTACTGACATGAAGCAATCGTTGAAGGAGCGCTTCTTTGGCCGCCTGAAGAAAGTATTCAATAGTCTTTTATCAGGCGGTAACAAGGTGCGTGCCTTCAACGGTTGGGTCATGCCGGTTCTGATGTATTCTTTCGGCGTACTCAAATGGACTCAGACTGAACTAGACGCCCTGGATAGGAGGGTCCGTACGCTGCTGACTACATATCGAATGCACCACCCACGATCATCGGTAATGAGACTGTATATCCCGCGAAAGTGTGGAGGTCGAGGCTTTTTAAACGCTAAAACCCTCCACAATCGTGAGATATGCAGTCTCAGGGAATATTTCCTAGAAACCGACGTGGGCATGCATCGAGATGTGGTCGCGGTGGACAAGGGCCTCACCCCGCTCTCCTTGGCTAAAGAGAACTGGCGCAAGCCTGTAGTGCTTGACACTAACGATCGCAGGGAGGTATGGCAGAGTAAGGAGCTTCACGGACGCTTTTTCCGGGCCCTGCATGGACCCGATGTAGATCTAGTAGCGTCCGTAGCCTGGTTGCGCTCCGGTGACCTCTTTGTGGAAACCGAAGGTTTTGTCTGTGCAATTATGGACGAAGTTATCATGACGAACAATTACCGGAGATTTATTGTGAAGGACGGAACGGTTGACATCTGTCGGGCATGCTACCATCCAGGAGAATCAATCCGACACATTATCTCCGGGTGTTCTCGTCTAGCTAACGAAGAGTATTTGCATAGACACAACCTTGTAGCCAGGATTATCCATCAGCAACTTGCTCTGAAATACAGCCTTGTAGAATCGGAAGTGCAGTACTACAGGTATGTGCCCGACCCAGTTCTCGAAAATGGAAACATCACATTGTACTGGGATCGATCCATCATCACTGACAGGACTATTGTTGCCAATAAGCCTGACATAGTGGTGGTGGATCGAATAGAGCGGCGCGCAATGATTATTGACATAACGGTCCCGCATGACGGGAACCTCGTGAAAGCCGAGAAAGATAAACAAATCAAGTATCTTGACTTGGCTCGCGAGGTTGTCGACATGTGGGATGTAGACTCAGCGATCATTGTGCCGATAGTCGTATCAGCCAATGGCTTAATTGCCAAGAGCCTCGACCAACACCTGAGGAGGCTCTCGTTGGGCAGCTGGATCAAGGGTTTGATTCAGAGAGCGGTACTTCTGGACACGGCTCGCATTGTTAGAAGGTTCCTCTCTTTGGAACCCTGACCGCCGGTAGCTTGGACCCTGTTCCCGATACCGGTGGGCTACTATATATTTTTATATTTTTAAATGTTTTTATATTTTTTTATTCTAATATTTAAAAATATAATTTATATATGTATTAACTATTGACTAAAGGAAATAATAATAATAATATTCCACAACTATCACACAACGCCGTCTAGCCTCAAGCTAAGCAGAGCTTGTGTTATGAGTACTAATTAATTGATAAATTGTTTATTAATATTATTTAAAACGAAGCAGTATAATTTGATTTTTGTTTAAATTTGTGGTTATTAGAAACTAATTAATAATTTATTAAGTAGTGTGAGAGTATATTTTACTGTTATATTGTTGATGATGACTGTACTGGGGTAAAAAGGCGGAAGAATCAAAAGTGAATTCCGATTATCCACCCCATCGGGGTTGAACAGATGAACACGCGTTTCCGAGTATCCACTCTAGGGTGGCAGTTTTAGCGTGGCCAAACGGAATAAGCCACGTTATTCGAGCGCCAGGCTCCATAGTTGTGGTCGACTTCGTTGCACCACACGTGGTCGAAATTGCATGACGTTGAAATATTAAGGGCACGGTAAGGTTCGTTTTAGACCTGATTAACGTACACGGTGCGATTTCATTACCTGTGGCATACCATAAGTTAAAGCAACAATTAACGTTAGGGCGGCAGGCTTATTACGTATCTTGCAGAAGCCTAGCGATAGCAAAAATTGCGCAATAATCGCTTTTCAATCGCAAATCAGTATGACGTATTGCTGATACATAATACCAATTTGCGATTGAAAAGCAATTATTGCGCAAATTTTGCTATCGCTAGGCTTCTGCAAGATACGTAATACGGGTACGGGAATACACATGCCTTTTTTCTTTTTTTACATGCTTGTAACTTGTACAAAACTATGTAAGTAGCTGGCATGCCAAAGTGACATTCACCCATCACAAGTTGTTATGGCACACGGCATGCAAGCTACTTCCATACTTTTGTGCAAGATACAGACGTGTATTCTCGTCTTTAAGCCAGTGTCAAACATAACTGCGAACCAAACCGAACCGAGAACGTGGAGAATGTGAACCGAAGCGGAGACGTCAAACTAGGTGCAGCGAAGAGAACTGTTGTTGAATTTGTAAATAAACACAACCGTCGCGCGTCACTCTCGCTTCGCGTCTTGCATTCGCTCTCTGTATGACGTCGTGCATACAAAGCCAGCTAATACAACTATCTCGCTCACGCCTCGCTGCGCACGTTCGCCGCGGTATCGGCACGTATCGATTCGCTTTCGCTTTTCTATGTGACTAGATTCAAACGCCAAGACCAAGACCGCTGTACCGCGCCTTAGGAATGCTCGGCGAGGCGGGGTGCAGCGCTGGCGAATGAGCGGTGGGACGCCGTGATCGTTGACGAATGAGCGGCCTGCACTGCCCCCCCGTCTCATTGCGCACATACCTACGGCGCGGTACAGCGGTTATGGTCAAACTATACCATACATTACAAAATAAAAACGCTTCGCCACGCTACCGGTTCGCTATTTGGCACGGGCTTTAGTGTAAATGCGATGAGAGTAATTTGTTGCTTCAATTTTATTGTATACCAAGGGTTAGAAACTTGCATCGTACACGATGCTGCGATGAATAGCGGCTTTAGTAGTTTAATCCTTCAAATATTTGCGGATGACGTCACTAGTTCACGACTGACAGTTATCTAATCAACCCTGGTCGGCTTCTGATCAATGTCTTGCAGACTATAGGACTAAGTTAAGTACTAAATAGTGCAGGAGCTATGAGAGGCCGGGGTCCGGGGGCGGAGGAGCCATGCAGTTTCCATCAGGATAGCGCTTCTTGAAGGCCCCGATCAAGTCCGGGTCTACTAAGCGGACGCCGTCCACTTGGTTGCCTAGGGTTATCCTGAAATTGAAAGAAGACAAATAGTTTTTATAAAAAAAAACATCCGACTTAAAAAAAATAAAATAAAGTGAAAACTTTAATTTCGGAAGTCGGTTGCAAAAAACGAAAATACAAAACCAAAGACACCGACTTCCGAAATAAACTAAAATAATTTTTCACTTTGTAGTCTTTTTAAAAAGTACGTGTTGTGTGTTTTATGTTTTTGTGTGTATGTGTGTGGGTATGTGGCTGTATGGGTGTGTGTGTGTAAGTGGTTTTTTGTTTTAAAAGCTTTTTACTTTCAAATTTTGAGTTGTGGTAGGTACCTACCCCACTCAAATTAGTACAACACTACGTAGTCGGGCCATAAGTTCTGTCACATAGGTAGAATTTAGAATGCAAGCCGAGGAAAATCTTATGGGCATTCGAAATTTGAATATTTAAAGAAAATAAAAACAAAGGGTTTCTGGAATTTTGTTCTTTTTCTAAAATGGAGTGGACGCGCAAAGAATACAGAGTCGCAGTAATTGCATTGCTTCGTTGCGGTCACGCGCCAACTGAGATTTTCAAACTGCTGAAAAAATTGAAAATTCCACTGAGATTTATTTATCGTACTATCAAACGATTCAGGGAAGATTCAAGATTATAAGATAAACAAAGGAGCGGTCGACCTCGTACTGTTCGGAAATTTATTTCGTCTGACGAAAAAAAATTTAACACATTATCTGCTTAATTCTTTATGCAAACGCTTCTTTATGCTACACCCTTACCGACCCTTATTTTACGATGTTTTCGAAACAATAGAGATGCACAACGAACGCACAGGTGCGGCTCGCCGCACTCGAAGAAAGTTATGTAAATTGTATGGACGCGCATACGCGCCGTCAAGCACCTGGTGAACGACCGAAAACGCGCATGTGCGTCTGCCGCGCCTAATGTATTAATGTTGAGGAGAGTTTCAACAAACAAAATGATAAAGTACACTCTAGTGAACAAGCGAGTAGACGTGTGCCACGTGTTCAGCGTGGTCATCACCCTTCGGCATTCATGGTTTGGCTTGGGGTGTCCTATTTGGGTCCAACGGAGGTGTATTTTTTGTGAAAAAGGAGTAACAACCAGTGCCCTTGTATATCAAAACACAGTCCTAACAAACATTGTGGAACCTCTTTCACAAACAATATTCGAAAGCAAGCTCGTGAGTATTCCAGCAGGATTCTGAGCCGGCTCATAAGGCGAAAAGTACCCAAAACTGGCTTACGACCCGTGGAATCGACTTTATCAGGCATGAGGATTGGCCCTCATCCAGTCCAGACTTGAATCCCTTGGATTACAAAATATGGCAGCACTTAGAGGAGACGGTCTGCGCTAAACCCCATTGCAACTAAGAGTCACTTAAAGCATCCCTGATTAAAGCAGTCGCCGATATTGACATGAACGTCGTGCATGCTTCGATTGATGACTGGCCTTGCAGACTGAAGGCTTGTATCGAAGCAAGAGGAGGACATTTCGAATAATTTTAATGTGGTGTAAATCTGTGGTGTTTTTGTTATCTTGCCAATTTGACGCAAATGGACCAATATTGATTTGATGCTAACGTTGAAGGCTGCTGCTAACTCGGCCGTAGATTGAGTATCGTCAACTTCAACTATCGCCTTTAATTCGACGTTGCTGACTTTAGTTTTCGGGTGTCCACGGGGTTCATTTTTTTAGATCAAAATTTCCATGTCGGAAGCGTTCAAACCAATAACGAGTCGTGCATTCGTTTGCAGTGTTCACTCCGTACACGTAATTAATGTTGCGAGCCGTTTGTGCGGCATTGCTACCGTGACGGAACTCGTATTCCATTATTACTCGTATTTTTATTGTGTACATTTGATGAGAAAGATAGAAATGTAGTGAAAACAAAACACTAATCAATAAACAAATGACTGAATTTGAAAATAGAATTCAATATTTTTAAAATAAAATTCATTTGAATTTAGAATTTATTGCCAGCCATACATAAATTACGTTTGAAATGGCCAGTATTGTAAAACGGCAACTTCATAGGTAAATACCTATTATAAAAAAAAAACAAACAATAATAAAAAAGAATCCACAAAGAAAACGTGACAACCGACTGGATTTTATTCGCCCGGGTGAATACGAGACGTAGGTATGTTAACGCGAGGGCTTGAATGAGTGACGGAGGCCTGGCACGGGCTTCCTCTACCAACAAATAAATCGGCCCAAAAATCACAACAAAATCGGTGTACAAGCATGAAAAAAAAAAACACCGAATGCTAACCTCTTCCCTTTTTTGAAGTCGGTTAAAAATAACCTTGAGTCGAATTAAAACCCAACATATTTTGTATTGGCAAATAACTTTTAGTTTACAATAGAAGGAACAAGTCGAAGGTCAGGGAAGAAACTTCTGATAAAGCAACAATAGCTTGCTTACCAATTCGGCTGGACGTTGTGTGGCCGTCCAAACAGTTCTATTTTTCTCGTACCAGGACTCAGTCTCTCTGAAAATGTTAATCATACTAATATTATAAATTCGAAAGTAACTGTCTGTCTGAATGTTACCTTTTCACGCCTAAACCACAGACGATAAAATTTGGCAAGGAGATAGATATCATCCTGGAGAAGGACATAGGCTACTTTTTGTCTCAAAAATAATCCTAAAGCGGGTGATATAGGGGAAGTTTGTATGAGAAACCCAGCATTTCTTAAGTTAGGGATATGAAAATTAAAATTTATGCTTTTGGTAAGTAATAAAGAATTACGTGTTACAGCGTTTTTGTAAGATCATCCCCCAAGGGAGTAAAATAGCATCCCCTATTTTACTCCCTTGGGGGATGATTCCGATTTAAGTTTCACATGTAATACGACTTTTAATTGTAATATGATTTTTTGGCGATTTCAGGTTTGGTCCCATAGTAAAAGTTGTTCATAATGATGAATACAATGACCCCTGAAAGTAAATCTCTCGTTTAACCTAACACTCTGTATGTCGCGGCGTAATACAAAACTTCTAGCCGAAATACATAAAGGCGCCGTTATTACGGCTGATTGACGTTCAGCCAAAATATCATAATGATACGTTCGCCGAAACGGCGGCCAACCTTTAATCCTATTGCAAACAGATCAAAATATAGAGTAACCAATCCGAGTAACTGCGACCAACTTGGAAGTAGCGCTCGCCGGCCGTTTCCGCGGCACCGCTCGCTCGGCTCGCGCGTGTTTGGTCACATTTCTAACCTAACTTAAAAACTACAAAGCCACGCGCCAAATTGTATTATGGCGGTGCGTTGATCAGCCGCATTGTAAAACGCTATGTGCTATCACAATGCGGCGTACGTTTATTTAGTCGTTATATATATTGATTTACCGAGACTCCTCCGTGCCTCGGAAATCACGTTAAGCCGTAGGTCCCAGCTGTTATTCGTGGATCTCTGACAGTCGTTATGGGTCGTCAGAAGCCCGAAAGTCTGACAACCAGTCTTACCAAGGGGTATTACCCAGCTACTAGATTGTGGAGGTCAGATAGGCAGTCTACCCATGTAAATTTCTGGTATTCAGCTGCATCCGGTTAGACTGGAAGCCGACCCCAACATAGTGGGGAAAAGGCTAAGCAGATTGAAGTTTATGCTGATATGAATACAACAGTACACCTCTCTCTTCTTATAGAGTGCTACAAGGATCCTTTGGTGCCTGAATAACATTAACAGCTGGAGACGCTGTTGGTAAACATTTGTGCAATTGTTTTGTGAAACGTCACTTCAAAACAAGATGGCGGCGTTTGTTCTCATTTTGGCCACGCGCCACAATAACCTTGTAGCGCTGTATATCAGAAATTAAGTAATATTAAAAGAGAGCTTTCTCACCAATAATGCCGTAGATCTCGTCGGGTTTGTGAGAGGTGGCGCGCACTTCGGCCACTATGACGTCACAGTCCAGACCGCGGTTTAGATTGTCTGGACTGCCTTTCATGCCTACCTGTAGAAGGATTAGAATAAAAATAATGCATTTTTTCCATTATTCGTGTATGGGCCCTGCCCTTGATCTCGTCTGATGGAAAGGTATGGATGAGATCCTATGATGGACAAGCTTGAATTAGGACAGCATTTTGAGACTTCTGAAAATCTGGACCAGAGACCATAAAAGCCGTTCCATAAAAGCCGTTTTCACATTGGACGATAACGGTAACGACACGATATCGTCGGACTGGTGGTCATACAATTACTACTAAACGCTTTCACACTTGTCGTTGTAGTCAACGGTATTGTCGCCAACATTGATGGGCGTGTCGATATCGGCGGACGACGCAGTGCGCCCCCGCCGTACCGCATCGCCCGCACTACATTTTATTGCAACAAGACGTTATTGTTAAAAATTATTTAACCTGTCTGTTAGTGCCAACAAGAAGTGTAAAACTTCTTTTTATAGCACTATTTTATTCATTTTTATTTAAAATATTTTATATCTTCTTTCAATTTTTTATTCTATGTGGGTCGGTCACTGGCCGTTTGAAGGGAGCGGACGTCTTGAGTGCTCTCCGTCTGTGCGTTTGGTGCAGCGTGCGCAGCACAAGTTTGCAATCGAATAGTGTTTCTTTTGTCTTGGTGTGGTGACTCTGTCGCCATTAATAACATTGAAGCGATGCAGAGGTGCGGTGGATTGGGCCTACGTGCGTTCCAGATCTGGTGCCCCCGAGCGACATGGCTTGGCGCCCGTGCAGATTAATCTGGTGAGATCTTTCTATATCTTTCAAGGATTTGCTTCTCTCTGCAAGGCACACGCCTTGTCAAGTTGTGGTGGCCTGGGTGGAATTGCGCCGCCACGCTGGCTCACTACCTAAGTCGCTCAATCACTAAATCTAATTTCCATATTTTAAGCTTACGATTGTTGCATGGTCATGAAAATAATTATAGTATTAAGCTGGATTCCCAGTAATTAAAGTGAAACAAATTGTTTACTTGTTAAATGTTGCAAATTAGTCATTAGTTCAACAAAATATCGCCGGAGCATAACAGAGCCCATAACTGGAAACTTTTTTTTTGTGACAATTCAGGGCAAGATAAATCACCACAAAAAAAAAACCAAACACAATTGACGCCATGTTTGTAGTTTGTTTACTTCTAGATTACTATAACCAGACGGCTTTTGCGTTTTGCAGTACTTTTAATTATTTCATGTAAAGTGTGTTTTTTTTATGGTTTGTGTATCAGGTGTGGTCAGGTGTGTACCTGACCATGGAGAAGGATAAACTAATATTTAAAGAGTATGCCAAAACTACAGAAAAATCTTCAGTTTGGCGTTCCTTTCTCTGAACCGGAAGTATGCGTGGGTTCGCATAATGTAAAAAGTGTAAAAATAATTAAGTGTCAAAACTCAACAACGTGTCTCCACAACCATTTAAAAGTGCTCCTGAAAGAATATGATACATATTTCACAATATTTCGAATAATATTCGAATACAGAATATGACCAGTAAAAATATTCGAATACCGTAAAACTTTACCAACTAAGCCCAAGTTTGCCTATTTCGTTTAAATTACGATATTTCGCGTTTGCTTAGTTTTTTTTCTTATTTTCTGCCATTTGGTATTAATTTTACATTATTAGGGCAATATATTTTTCATTTTTTATAATGGTACCTCCATTAGTACTTGTCAGCTGTGCGATAAAAATCGGTGTGAATGGGTGAAAATTTTTAGGGTCCTGTAACTTTTGCAGTTCTAGCTACAGAAAAGGTGTTTTCGTGCAGGAAAACCGTCTCAAGGTAAGAAAATATTGTCTGCTTTCCGTATGGTTTGATATTTTTAAGAAACTGTCGGATTTTATTAATGATATATTTTACATATGATTTCATTCTTTTTTTTTAATTAAAATGGGTTTGCTCTTCACTCTAGTCTATATGTAACAAAAACCCTGTTGTTCCTTTTAACAAATGATTGTACTCATGATAACAAACAACTTTTTGTATGGGGCCAAACCTGAAATCACGAAAAAAAAATTTATTAATGTATGGGACAGCTGATTTTTTTTTGCGAATTCCGGTTTGGTCCCATAGTAAAAGTTGTTTGTTATCATGAGTACAATTATGTGTAGGAACAACAGGGTTTTTGTTACATATTGAATAATATAACCAAAAAGAAAATTTACCAAGCAGTGTTCTTTCCCGTGGTTGAGCCAATGTCCCGTCCGTCCGGTGCGTATAATACGTTGCAGCTGGTTCGTCTTCACCCAGATCAGTTCGTCCACACGCTCGTAGCCCCACAGCTTGAGGCACTCGCGACCCAACTCCATTGCTCTGGGGATTAGGTCAAGATTCCTAATTAGACGGAGAAATTGCACTTTCTGATGAAGAAAGTATATTCGAAGGGTGAAAAGCTAAAAAAGACATTCCTCAGAATGCCCACAAGATGATGTAAAGGATGTTACCACAGCCTTTAGGACAAAGCACGAAGTAGTTCATATTTTTTATTATGATTATCTTGCAATCAATCGGTAGCTAAGTAATAACAGTCGCACAGGTCGATCCATCAGGTTAAGCTACGCTTGCCGGGGTTGGTCCGTGGATGGGTGACTATCTTTACATACCGAGACTCCTCGGTGCCTCGGAAAGCACGTTAAGCCGTTGGTCACGGCTGTCATTCGTGGATCTTTGACAGTCGTTACGGGTCGTCAGAAGCCCGAAAGTCTGACTACCAGTCTTATAAAGGAGTATTGTATTGCCTAGTTACTGGGTTGTGGAGGTCAGATAGGCACTGCAGTCGCTCCATATAAAATATTGGTATTCAGCTGCGTCCGATTAGACTGGAAAAGGCTAGGCAGACTGAATCAGTTGGTAGGCTATGAGCAGATGAGAATAAGTCAATGTGGCTTTCAGAGCAAAATCCCCTTTGGGTAAATCTCTATATTGCATTATGTGCAGCTATCCATTTCTTTTACTTTTGTTAATTTAATTTTAATTTGATTTTATTTCTGTTAATTTATGTTTGGCAATGGGAGTAAATTACCTGAATTAATATTTTTTTTCTACAATGTTCCGCCTTTTGAGTATTGCATCGGCAATGGTCAATTGCACTGCCAATTGGTTCGTTTGTATTTGGAGCATTTAGTACTAATAATAAGGTCCAAGTGAATGACCAGGGGGTCAACCACCACCTTTTAAAGCAGTATTTTTTTAAGGTTACTTCAGTGTGAGAAAGAGATGGAGCTATACAGAACGTCTAGCTCCATTTCTTTCCCACACACTAGTAAGATTAAAATAATATTGCTTTAAGAGGTGGTGGTCTAGCTCCAGGGTTTTTTTTACCTGCCAGTGACCCATAGGAAGATGAGCCCGCTGTCTTGTAGCTGTGGCACTCCGAGACATCTCATCTCGTCGTCCGACATGGTGCCGTATGGGAGTTCCATATGAATGTCCCATGGAGGGTCCGCCATTATTACTGCGAACTTACCTGGGGAACACACCAATTATTAAAAGGCACCAATATTTTGAATGATAGTATTTCCTATTTGTTTGTTTGTGAGCATTTAGGCTGATTTACATTGATCCAGTAATTCAATCCAGCGCTAGAATACAGTGACACTGGATCGATACTGGACCACTACCAATTTATTTCAATCCAGTTTCCAGATCCGAGATTATTCACCGCTGATTGCGATCCAAAGCAGTGATGGCCCAGTGGTAATGGTTCCACAACTTTCCGAGTTGTAAGTCGTGGGTTTGAACACAGGCAGGCGCTTTACTTTATGTAAATAATTTCACCACTGTTCTCAAAAGGGTGAAGGAAAAATTCGTGAGGGAACCGGCATTTCCTAGGACCAAAAATCGAAGACTTGTTACATCTACCAACCCGCACTGGGCCCGCGTGGTAGATACAGCCCTGCACTCCCTCTCACAGAGGAGGCCAGTGTCCCAGCAGGCAGTGGGAACATTATAGGTTGATTATGCTACTGGATTCAAATGCAGTACTATTGAAATAGTGGATCAATAAAAATAAGTCTATTTATATTTGACTCCTTCTAATTCGTTCACCCTTTAATATACATTAAGTTTATTTTCGATAATAATTAGTTTATTTTTCCTGTTAATTTGTTCCTATAATAACAATAAGATTGTTACATTAATCAACTGTGACACTGGATCCCTGGACATGATTGTGATACTGACCTAAGAACGTCATGTCCAGATATCTGAGGTCGCACTGTATCCACTGCGGCGGCGTTAGAGTTAGCACACCGTCCGGTTTGGCTGCCACACTCGTACCTGATCGGATACAAAAACAACATTATAACTTATCCAAGTCTGTTGTTTTTAACTTTCCTTAAGTTAAACACAAAGCATTTATATATACAAATAAATAAAAATGAAGTGTCTGTTTGTAACGTCAAAATAACAGCTTTTTACTAAATGTTTATGGAATACGGTACATATAACAAATAAACTAATTTTTATTTTATATACAGTATGTTAACCAACAGAGGGCGTTCCCGTTAACCTGCAATAGTATAGCATCCATACATGCTAAAAAAAATATTACCATTCGAAAACAAAATGGTTTTTTTTTTTTTTTTTCACTAAAAATGTTAAATTGATACGTAAAAGAAACACTCTGTACACGCGTACTTGAAGGACGGAAACATCGCAATTTAGTTTTTATTTTTAGTGAATATTTTTATATTTTTTTGAATATTTTAGTGAATATTTTTAGCATTTTTAGTGAATATTTTAATATTAAAAAAAAATAAAAACCATTTTGTTTTCGAATGGTAATATTTTTTTAGCATGTATGGATGCTATACTATTGCGGGTTAACGGGAACGCCCTCTGTTGGTTAACATACTGTATATATATATATATATATATATATATCATATTTATAATAAAATGTGTTGCAAATACCACAGGACGATAAATAGTCTTTCTGCAATAAATAAATCAGGGTAAGGTTATAATAGCTTACCGTTATGTGCTCCCTTGGACGCAGTCTCAGCAAGTTTGGGCGCGTTTGCATTCGGGTCTGAGTTATCTACTTCGTAATGCACGTATCTGTAAAATTACAAGAATGTTTTAAACTGCACACTTTACAACATAACAACAACAAACAACAAGTTATTGTTACAATTCTTCTTTCTTAGTTTGAACTTTACTCGAAAAGTAAGGTTTTAAAAACGTTGGATTCGGGACGTAGATAGAAAAAAAAAGTCCATGAAAAGTTTTTTGTTAGCCTACGCTGTCGCACTCAAAAGTCTCTCTCCACTCCTTCGACCGTTCGCAAGCCCACGCGTCCTCCTTCTGGTTTTGGCGGAACCTGTCCAGTTCATCCCGCCATCTCCTACGTGGCCTGTCGCGGCCCCGCCTCACTATCTCAGGGCATTAGTTATGTGCTATTTGGGCCCACAGTTTGTCCGGCATGCAGCAGACATATCCTGGCCAGCCCCATTTAAGTTGGGCAGCCTTTTGAACCACATCAACTATTTTTATTGATGATGAAACGTATACAGGATGAAATTGAATTCACGGGCATCCTCTTAAGGGGTACTCATCATTATGAACAACTTTTACTATGAAACAAAACCTGAAAAGAATTCAATTTTAAGTTATTTCTATCGCGGTACGCGGCCCGCTTGATGGACGTCTGATGTCTCTTTTTCAGGAAGGATTCTAGAATGTTCAACTTGTCCTTACCGGCCGAGCGAGAACGACGGGCGTTTTCGCGAGAAGCGTGCAGATTTTGGCGAAAGCCGTTAGATGCGTTCAGAAATAGGTGCGCGTTATAAGGTTTATTATTCAATGCTCTTCTCAAGCCATAATACTTCTTTAAGTGCAGCTTCTTGCGGGCGTATGATTGGTCGGCTGGTGTCAGTGAAGCCAAAGATTTAAATCGTTAGATTTGATCTCACCATACTAAGTCACGCAAAAAGTGTCCAAACTGAGAAGAGTGAGCTCAAACAATATACAGCAGGGTCAAACTAAATTAGCTAGCGAAACTCCGCAGACGTGATGGGTATCGAATATCGATATCTTAACTCGAGGAAATAAAAATAAAAAAAGGTTTGAGATTTATTTTTTGGGGTCATCGCCCGTTGGTAGTGTTGTTACTTGAAGTATGAGTTGCAAAATCTGTTCCCGTGTTTAGATATCAACATCGACACCCATTACGTGAGGTACACACAAAAAATACACTGATATTGTAACTAAAGTACGACGGTTGATAACCCCAAAAAAATCATCAAATAAATTTATTTTTGCTTTAGCATGTTTACACAGTCGGTCCCTATGTATTGTCACTGGCACATAAATTTGAATTTAGAACTCAAAGGGAAAAAGAAACAATAGCATACGATTTTCAATTGTTTTACGATCAATAAAACGTAAAAACATTTTATTAATATTAATATTTTACGATGGAGTGGACGTTCAAAGAAGACCTAGTAGCAGTAATTGCATTACTCCGTTGTGGCCACTAGCCAAACACAATATTAAAGCTTCTTGAAAAACTGAAAATCACGAAGAGTTTTGGGTATCATACTCTTAAAAGGTACAATGAACACGTAATTGTAGATAACAAGAAAATATCACGTAGACCTCGTTCTACTCCAGCAGTCATCAAAGCCAGCAACGCGCGTATTGCAAGAAATCCCGTCCGCTAACAGAAGTTGATGGCTTTACAAATGGGCTTAAGTACAAAGACAGTAAAAAAGGTACTCAATGAAGACCTGGGTCTACGAGCTTACAGAAAAAAAAAACCGGTCAAGAGCGTGTCGGACCACGCACAATGAAGGGTAACATTGTAGTTGAAAAACATGTTCTCCCATACATTCCAACTACAAATGTCCATAGTCAAACGATTCCAACCCACATTATACCTAATGTGGGTTGGATCCTTTTCGTTTAACTATGGACAAATGTAAGTTTGTACGCACAATATTGAGAGATTCACCATGTTGTTTTAAGACCATCGACTTTTTATAGGTTTTCCTGTAATGTGTAGGTATTGAACTATTTTCTATATTTTTTTTTTTTCTAAATTTTAGGCTCAGTACTTTCGGAGATAAAGGGGGAGGGGGAATGGTCAATGTTCGTCTATTTTCTTAAATAACTTTAAAATGGTTTATTTTAAAATTATAAAAAATATACATTTGAGACTCTTACAGTAAGCCCTTTCATTTGATATATCACACGGTACAGTTTGCAGAACATTTTTTTTAAAGTTTTCTTATTTGCCCCTCAAAGTTGACCCCACATTCAAAATTTATTTACTTACGTTGCACTCCGTGTTTGGGTCACAGAAATACATATGTGTAGCAAATTTCACCATAATCGGTTCATTACATTCGGAGCAAATTGGCTGTGACAGACGGACAGACAGACACACACGAGTGATTCTATAAGGGTTCCGTTTTTTCCTTTTGAGGTACGGAACCGTAAAAAGTGGACATCTCCTCACCGCGCGCTTGAAAGGTATGAGAGTGATAAAGTCAAGAATTTTGCTAAGGCGGTACTCAAAAAACAGACACCGTGACATCCTGTTTACTGTTTCCCGATGAAAAAATGTTCGATATAGAAGAGAAGTACAAGAAACAAAAAGATACGAGTGTACGCTACAAGTTCTGCGGAAGCTAGTAATGCCATTCCCAGAGTGCAACATGGCCATCATCCTTCATCATTGATGATTCGGTCGGGAGTTTCGTATTTTGGCCCGACTGAAATTCATTTCTGCGAAAAAGGTGTTAAAACCAGTGCGAAAATTTACCAAGACACTGTTTTGGATCCTATCGTAAAATATCTACCTCAGACCCTCTTTCGAGGACGGTTTTGGACGTTTCAACAGAACTCCGCACCGGCGTATAAGGCCAGAACCACCCAGGCTTGGTTCGAGCTGAACAACATCGACTTGATAAAGCATGAAGATTGGCCCTCCTCCAGCCCTGCAGCAACCTTAATCCTTTGGATTACAAAATATGGCAGGTGTTGGAGGACAAAGTCTGCGCTAAACCTCATAAAAATTCGGAGTCTGAAGTCTTCACTGAGAACAGCAGTGGCCCAAATAGATATGAAGGATAAATGATTTTTATTTCTGTAAGTAGATTTGTACAAACACTTTTACATGTCAATCATGTTTTTTTTTTTAACTAGATGAGGTCGGCGTTTCCTATCTAACTACTCTGAGAAGAAAGGCCGAAACAAACTCATAGAGGTCACAGTCTCTTATAAAGTCCAGACATAATCTATGAATATGGTTCGTGCTGCGATTGATGACTGGCCGCGGAGACTAAACGGCTGCGTGGCGAATGGTGGTGGACATTTTGAATAAATTTGATTTCAAAATTATCCTAAAACACTAACCTTACAAATAAAAAAAAAACATTTTTTGAAACTACAGTGTATTTTCAATTTTATGACCTATACTTGTGACCATACTTAAGGACCGACTGTGTAGATATCGATAATTCGATACCCATCACGTCTGCGGCGTTTCGCTAGCTAATTCAATTAGTCCCTTTATAATGCGTATCCATAACATTAAAATCAAGTCTCTGTGACATTGTGTATGTCAAAACGAAACCGAAAAGCAACCATATTTTGACGCGGTAAGGCAATTCTACAATTTAAATATTTGAGTGCAGCACGTACTTGCAGGCGTATGATTGCGCGTTGATGTGAGTACAGCACTTACTGGAAGTTGTCCATGTAGAACTGAAGCAAGTGTTGAGGAAGGGGCGAACGTAGGTCTGGCTCTGTATGATCTTTTTGAAGTGCAGCTTTTTGCAGGCGTATGATTGGTTACTGATGTGAGTGCAGCACTTACTTGCAGCTGTCCATGTGGAAGCAAGTGTTGAGGAAGGAGCAGTCACCGAGCGACTCATCGGTGTGGCTCTGTATGATCTTCTTGAAGTGCAGCTTCTTGCAGGCGTATGATTGGTCGGCGCCTTCCTCTGCCTTGCTTGTTGTGAAGGCGCGCATGCATTCAGCACGAGTGCCGTGCGGACAGAACTCCATTACTTGAGCACCTGGACAGAGGAGTAATATACAAGGTGTTACTTAACGCACAACCTCTTAAGAGGCCATTGTAGGTACTCATCATTATGAACAACTTTTATTATGGGACCAATCCTAAAATCGTTGAAAAAAAATCTAAAAATGGGAAGCTCCGGGTAGCCCGCGAAATTCAAATATTTCTTACGTTTTTTGCAATTTGCAAGCCAGTATTATGTTGTATGTTTAGACAAAAGCTAGTTCGTCATATTCTTGATTGGTGTTGGCGCATTTGAAAGCAAAATTGTAGTAAGATGACCATCTCAAGATCCTTTGTCTCAAAGACAATGAGGAGCCCAATGAGGAGGCCAATGATATAAAAAAGTAAAATATTTGAATTTGATACAAACCTCCTTGACTCTTGAACTTGTCAGCCAGTGACTTCTCCTTGGCAGTGGGTTTGCTAAGTAGATCCATGATCTCTTCACCAACTCTCTTTACTGCTTTCTCTCTACTTGAAGGCATCGCCAGTAATGACTGTAATAGCAAAAATAGGAATATTTTCGGAAAGATAGCTTATACTCCATCGGTTTAGGAAATTAACTAAAAGTAAAACCAATCGTAAAAAGTTTTTTATAGATGCCACTTTCTTGTTTAAAAAATACGCTATAACCAAATTCAATTTATTTTTGTTTTTACGGGAATTTCCTCTTTTATTATTGTATAATGTAACTTTATCATTTGTTCTTAGTCTTCGTAGATGTAACTGCTTGAGCACAACTTTTAGTTAGAATTGTAGTCAATCTGCCTAGCCTTTTCCCAACTATGTTGGGGTCAGCTTCCAGTCTAACCGGATGCAGCTGAATACCAGTATTTTACATGGAGCGACTGCCTATCTGACCTCCACAACCCAGCTATTGGGTAATACGATACCCCTTGGTAAGACTGGTTGTCAGACTTTCGGGCTTCTAACGACCCGTAACGTCTGCCAAAGATCCACGAATGACAGCCGGGGCCAACGGGAGAAGTCTCGGTATGTAAAGATGGTCACACATCTACGGACCAACCCCGGCAAGCGTAGCTTAACCTGATGGATCAACCCGTGCGGCTGTTAGCCACGAGCTGCTCCTCCTTAGTTAGATTTGTAATATAATATTTAATATTTTTTAAATTATTATTTGATATAATATGTTGTAATCTGTCTATTGTAAAGACCCCAAGGAGACAGGTACAACGAATTACTAAATTAAAGAGTACAACTGTGACGTAGCAGGACAACTGAAGAGACAGGTATTACGTTTAGTCGGTTAACTACGTCACGTATTTTTTTTTTTTGTTTACTTTTAAGTAATTAACTAAACCGATGAAGTATAGTTTCATACGTATAAAGAATCATCATGATTCCAGCCGAAAGACTGCTGGACATAGGTGCCCCTACCGTCGCCATATCTCGTATCCAGAGATTTTCGCCAGCACGTGTAGCATGAAGAATAGACAAAAATGACGTTTCCGTGTAGACAGTAAAACGGCAACAAAGTAGAAACAGTCAACTGCACTTTTTACGAAGTTCACTTTTTTACATAATTCGACTCAGAATTCTTTGTTTTTTTTATAGGATTTTTTTTTCTGTTTAATTCTCAATTTTTACTAATATTAAGGTACGTATATAAGACAACTGCACCAATTTTTCACAAAGTGACGAACAACCGTATTTTGGAAAAAAAAAATATATATTACAGTAATATTGGCGTTAAGGGCCCCTTATTCCGAAAGTTTAGGCATTTTACGCACCGAGACGGCTTGCGTCCGCGTTGCACAGGAGCCGTTGCGATATGAACTCCGGTGACCTATGGCGGCGGGCGAGCACGCCACAGTATAAATAAATCAGTAATTCAAATATTATTGGCGTGCTGGTGATAAGAGCTAGTTTGCAACAAAAACGTATAGCTTGATGTACTGTCCACTGCACTATTGACTGTAAACACTAATACACTTATATTGTTATGAATGCATGACTGGCAGGCGATGATCATTCTATAGAATTTAAAGAATGGTTTTAGAAGATTTGGTGAGTACTATAATGAAAAACAAATATGATTTATTATAATATAATAAAATAATATTTTTTTTTAGCAAAATTAAAACCAACTTCCAAAACAAAACACTACAAAGTGAAAAATAACTTTAATTTCGGAACTCGGTGTCTTTGGTTTTGTATTTTCGTGTTATGCCACCGACTTCCGAAATTAAAGTTATTTTTAACGACATCAAAAAAAGGAGTTATCAATTCGATACGTATGTATGTAATATTATTGGATTTGCGAGATATTCACATATGATGATCTAATAGGGCTTCCAAGCAAATATACAAATTTTTATAGATGTATGTTTGTATGTATGTATGTTTGTCCACGCATATCTCCGAAACTATTAATCGGATCGTGACCATTCTTTTTTTGTTGGCTTACATTTACTCCAACTTAGGGCACAGTGTAAGTTTCATAGTATTCAAGATAATGGAAGATCACCAGGTAAGTGCTTATTAGTCCTCAGTATTGGAAATAGTTTGGATGACCTAGCTTTCAAAATGTGTCTAATTGAGCATGGGTGCTACTACATGATACTTTCTGAAGGTCTGATGATGACCAGGTAGATATTAGATAAATGTTGAAAGCTGGGTCATCCTAACTACTTTCGTTATTGAGAACCGATAAGTACTTACCTGGTCATCATCAGACCTTCAGAAAGTATCATGTAGTAGCACCCGTGTTCAATTAGACAAATGTTGAAAGCTACATCATCCTAACTATTTCCATTACTGAGGACCAATAAGCACTTACCTGGTCATCATCAGACCTTCAGAAAGTATCATGTAGTAGCACCCGTGTTCATTTTTATAGACAAATGTTGAAAGCTAGGCTATCCTAACTATTTCCATTACTGAGGACCAATAAGCACTGACCTGGTCATCATCAGACCTTTAGAAAATATCTTGTAGTAGCACCCGTGCTTAATTAGACAAATGTTGAAAGCTAGGCTATCCTAACTATTTCCATTACTGAGGACCAATAAGCACTGACCTGGTCATCATCAGACCTTTAGAAAATATCTTGGAGTAGCACCCGTGCTTAATTAGACAAATGTTGAAAGCTAGGCCATCCTAACTATTTCTATTACTGAGGACCAATAAGCACTTACCTGGTCATAATCAGACCTTCAGAAAGTATCATGTAGTAGCACCCGTGTTCAATTAGACAAATGTTGAAAGCTAGGCTATCCTAACTATTTCCATTACTGAGGACCAATAAGCACTGACCTGGTCATCATCAGACCTTTAGAAAATATCTTGTAGTAGCACCCGTGCTTAATTAGACAAATGTTGAAAGCTAGGCTATCCTATCTATTTCCATTACTGAGGACCAATAAGCACTTACCTGGTCATCATCAGACCTTCAGAAAGTATCATGTAGTAGCACCCGTGTTCAATTAGACAAATGTTGAAAGCTAGGCTATCCTAACTATTTCCATTACTGAGGACCAATAAGCACTGACCTGGTCATCATCAGACCTTTAGAAAATATCTTGTAGTAGCACCCGTGCTTAATTAGACAAATGTTGAAAGCTAGGCTATCCTAACTATTTCCATTACTGAGGACCAATAAGCACTTACCTGGTCATCATCTGACCTTTAGAAAATATCTTGTAGTAGCACCCGTGCTCAATCAGACAAATGTTGAAAGCTGGGTCATCCTAACTATTTCCGTTATTGAGTACCGATAAGCACTTAAATACCTGTTCATCATCAGACCTTCATAAAGTATCATGTAGTAGCGTCCGTACTCAATTAGATAAATTTTGAAAGCTAGGTCATCCTAACTATTTCCATTACTGAGGACCAATAAGCACTTACCTGGTCATCATCAAACCTTTAGAAAGTATCTTGTAGTAGCACCCGTGCTCAATTAGACAAATGTTGAAAGCTAGGCCATCATAACTATTTCCATTACCGAGGACCAAAAAGCACTCACCTGGTCATCATCAGACCTTCAGAAAGTATCATGTAGTAGCACCCGTGCTCAATTAGATAAATGTTGAAAGCTCGGTCATCCTAACTATTTCCGTTCCTGAGAACCGATAAGTACTTACCTGGTCATCATCAGACCTTCAGAAAGTATCTAGTAGTAGCATCCGTACTCAATTAGATAAATGTTGAAAGCTGGGTCATCCTAACTACTTTCGTTATGGAGAACCGATAAGTACTTACCTGGTCATCATCAGACCTTCAGAAAGTATCATGTAGTAGCACCCGTGTTCAATTAGACAAATGTTGAAAGCTAGGCTATCCTAACTATTTCCATTACTGAGGACCAATAAGCACTTACCTGGTCATCATCAGAACTTCAGAAAGTATCATGTAGTAGCACCCGTGTTCAATTAGACAAATGTTGAAAGCTAGGCTATCCTAACTATTTCCATTACTGAGGACCAATAAGCACTTACCTGGTCATCATCAGACCTTCAGAAAGTATCATGTAGTAGCACCCGTGTTCAATTAGACAAATGTTGAAAGCTAGGCCATCCTAACTATTTCCATTACTGAGGACCAATAAGCACTGACCTGGTCATCATCAGACCTTTAGAAAATATCTTGTAGTAGCACCCGTGCTTAATTAGACAAATGTTGAAAGCTAGGCTATCCTAACTATTTCCATTACTGAGGACCAATAAGCACTTACCTGGTTATCACCAGACCTTTAGAAAGAATCATGTAGTAGAATCATGTAGTACATACATACAAACATACATCTATAAAATTTTGTATATTTGCTTGGAAGCCCTAATAGATCATCATATTTATGTGATCGCAGATCCAGTAATATTACATAAGTACGTATCGAATTGATACGAGTAACTCCTTTTTTTGAAGTCGTTAAAAAATACAGACGAATTGAGAACCTCCACCTTTTTGGAGTCGGTTAAAAAATAAAATATACTAGCACTAGCATAAAAATTTAAATTCAATAAAAAGTGGTCGTGTGCTAGATGCAGGTTCATTTTCATCGACCGATATATTCCTCAATCCTGGGCGCGAGTCTCCTCTAAAATATTATATAATAAAATGTAATAATAAAAACAAAACACAAATTTTAATAGGTACACCTCCTTGAATGCACCTTGTAAAGGTGAATGTTTCCATTAAAGTCAGTATGACTATGTAGAATTTCAGTCATACTGACTTGGCTACTCTGTGTAGATTAGTCATTACAGATACACTTTTTTCCTTGCGGCGACGATAATGTGGTCGCGAGCAAAAATTGCATAGATCCTCCCTCGATGACGTCCGGCAGGACACTGGCGCGGTGCGCGCGAGCCGTTTTTCACGTATTTATTTAATTAAAAAAAAAAAAAGTGCCGTATTTTAAATTTATCCAAAAATATCCCTGTCAAACCCGATTAGTAAATGAAATGTTAAATTTTCATAAAAGTTGCGTTCTCCCAAGTCTCATAAAACTTGAAATACTTTCAAAATCGACTTTACTTCAGATTTTTTTTTTTATCAAGCGAAATGTTAAATAATGTGTTTTTAACCAAAAAAGTCACTAGATCAAAGATGTATCTGTACTATATATTTTTTTACGGATTTAAATATGATGATTTCTCTGAAAACAACTCGATCTAGAAACGTAAATTTCGAAAAAGGGGCCCTTAACCATTTCCTTGGTAATGCTCTATTAACTAATTGATGCAAATTAGAAGAAGATAGCTTTATTCTTCTATTAATTATCACAGTTTTGCGTTCAAAAAGCTCTCCTGTAAAATCATGATTTTGTGGATAACCTTATATACTTTGCGGCCGACAAGTAGAAAGTTTTCTAATGAGTTTAGCATGGCGATTACAAAATCAAATGGTCTTCACTAGGTACCCTAGATAATTGTCAGTTCTCAGTGTGATTTTGACAGTTTGGCATAGAAAACTTTCTTCCGAAAGTCTAGATAATAAAAAAATGTAATTTAAAAAACTAAAAAACCCGGCTGCGGTAAAACTGAAAAGGTAAAAACAAGCCCATTTTAAATTAAATAAAAGTTGGAAGCAGGCGGGACCCATTTGAGTTTGAAAATATAAAAATGGAATGGCATTGGCGTTTTTAGTATTTCTTGATTAAATACAGTATATGGTACAGACGCCAGCAGGTCAAGGTACCCGAAACTGTCAAATTTTCCCAATCAACCTTGAACCTAATGCTTTAGCGATAAAGTTGAAAATCTATTAAAAAAGTTTGACAGATTGTAGTAGCTTGATGTGCTGACGTCTGTACATAACATACTTACAGAAGTTTCAAATTCCTAACTAGTTTAATTGTTGCGATAGAACTCGTACAAAAATGGTGTAAATACGGATGTGGTGTAAATGGTGTAAACTGTTGCGGCCCCCTATTTCTTAATTTTAGAAGATAACAAAAAAAAATTGTCTGCTCGATGAGTTTTAGACAATGATAGGGTAAGAAAAAAAAATCAATATCAAAAGTTTATTATATGCGGGACTCCCTTTAATTTTTAACTTTATTTTATTTTTATTATTATTTGCTATATGATGCAAAAGAACTATAAAATTGTGAAAATTTCCACTGTCTACCTATTACATGTTCATGAGATACAGCCTGCTGACAGACAGACGGATGGACTAAAAAAGGTTTGCCTCTATACTAAACTCTTTTTATATTATGATTACGTTGGATCTGTCTTAAAATTATGCTATAATCTACCCACCATAAGATCTGTGTCGTTTTTAGTAGTTTTCTTCTCATCTGTAGCAGTTTTCGATACTTTAGGATTTACGGCCTCTTCTGTTTTGTTTTCACCTGCAATGTGAAAGTTTAAATACCTCTCAGTTAGTTTACACGATCTTCTATTTTCATTTCAGTTAATCTTTATATATATATAAAATCTGCCCGTGACTTCACCCGCGTGAATATTTTTGTTCCCCCATCCCACCCAGTTGCATCGCGCCGTGACGCCCGCCCGCGCTTTTCTGTTCTGACTTTTTGTTCTTTATGCTCGGCTCCTAAGGGTCCCTGCGTGATGTTAAATAGCCTGTAGCCTTCCTCAAGAATTGGGCTATCAAACGCAAAAAGAATTTTGCAAATCCGACTGGTAGTTCCAGAGATCAATGCGTTCAAAAAAAAAAAAAACAAACACACTCTTCAGTTTAATTATTAGTACAGATAGGTAATTCTTCTGTATGTGTGTATGACACTGAACTCTCCTAAACGGCTGGACCGATTTTGATTTTTTTTTGTGTGTTTGACCTATTAACCTACCCAGTCTAATTGTGAATCTATTCACAATTGGACTGGGTAGGTGGGGCGCTGCGATCGAGTTCTAGGAAACAGGACGAAGTCTGTCCGATCATCTAGTAATATTATATGTTTAAGATATCTAAACTCATCTGTTAGGCTGCTAATAATATTTCTTCACCTACTTCCTTTTTTAATGTTTTTATTTTCTCTTTTACCTTTTTATACATCTACATGTTCCTTCTGGATGAATGGTTGGATAGTAAGGATACATGTAAAGCAAGTAAAGCCTATCCAAATCCTTGTTTAAAATTGATGTTATTACCTCTTTAACTAGCAAATATCAACTTCAGAATGACTAATGAGTATTGATTAAGTCATAATAATTTTTGAAGTTGCAGTGATAACTAAACTTTATGCGTAGGTTTTAAAGTGTTCTTTTTATTCAAATACACATAACATATGTGTATTTGGATAAAATAATGTTGGGTCTGTTTTCCACACTAAGTCCTTCAAGTACGTGAGCCATGGCGGCCGTCGATGGTTATTCGAACCAGCCCACCTCCCTTCAGTAGTTGATCACGGCTTCTGGTCTGTTCCATACATTTGTTTGTTTACATATATTTTGGAAACTAAATTGTAAATGTAGTTAACAAACCTTTCCTCTTGCTACCAGAAGTCTGCTCCTCCATGAGAGCTGCCAACACAGCTACTAGTCTCACGGACTCTGCGCTCACAACCTCTATGCTTGCATCAGTAGTGCTCTCAGTTCGTTCCGTTATGCTAAAAGAAATAGATGCAATAAAATGATATTGTACATTAAGTTCTTTGCTATATCTGACTGTACAATAAAATCCAGGATATCTTGAGCAGCAACAGTTTACCAAGACTATATGTTTATAAAAAAATTGGCTCAATATGTCTAAAATGAGGAGTATTCTATTATATTGGAACGAAGTTCTTTAACGTGGCTTCCAGTAGGATTATAGTCAGTGGCAAGGTCTCATGTTTCAAGTGTCATCACTGTTTTACTACATAATATACAGCAAAAGGAGCTTCGTTTCAGTCGACTGACCCACAACACGTCCCAACTTTATTTAAATTTTACGATAAAAAAATAATTAAAGAAAATCCACTTTCACTTTATATTGATGGGTCTACACTTTATAGCAGAACTTTCTATGTTATAACATTATTTTGCATAACAGCGGATAGCAGAAACTTCATTTCGCAGAAAGTCGTTTGGCAGACACTCATTTATGATTCAAAATTCATAATTTTGTAAGTCAGAATCATCTTTAGGCATAAATTTCATAACCATAATAATTAAAAAGTAGAACCATCATATCGCAGAAAGTTCACAGTCAGAATCGCCTATTGGCATACATTTCATGTCGATAGTCATTAAAAGGCAGAACTATCATATCTCAGAAAGTTTACACTTAGAATCATCTTTTCGGCATATATTTCGTATCCATAATAATTGAACACTGATTTGTTTTTGCCACGCAAATATGACGATAATGCATCTTGTTGATCAGGCAAGGCAAGGCAAGCAAGCATGCAGCATGCAAGCAAACAAGCATACACCATGCATGCAAGAAGCATGCAGCATGCAAACCAGCATACACCATGCACGCAGCAAACATGCAGCATGCAAAAAGCATACACCATGCATCCAGCACGTAACAAGCATGCAGCATGCGAACATGCAGCAAGCATGCAGCATGCGAACATGCAGCAAGCATGCACCATGCAAGCAAACAAGCATACACCATGCGTGCAGCATGCAAAACATGCAAACAAGCATAAACCATGCATGCAGCAAGCATGCAGCATGCAAGGGAGCATGCAACATGCAGCAGGCATGGTTTATGTTATGGCTCCGGCGCTGCGGGGTTCCGGCGGCCCCACGCGAGCTTATCATCGCAGATGGTTTTAACGCTCTCCCCTCCCCCATTTAAATTACACTCTAGGGTAGGGCAGACAAGACTATGTGGAGTCGGTTTTGGAGCGATTCGTTTCTGTCACAAAATTTTGTAGCACAACATGTTGACTTATAAGATAATATTTTAATTTAAGGTTAAAAATGTTATTTTATAGAAATGGCAATATGCCTAATAAAATTATTCCAAATGAAATTCTTCCATCTATCTGCATAGTATGCCAAGTGAAATTGTACCAAATAAGCGTCGCTCTAAATAAACATTATGCTAAACGAAACTCTGCCAAAGGTAATTATGCCAAATAAAATTCTACTATCTTAAAAGTATACCATTGTAAATTTGGACATATGAACATTCGGCCAAACAATAATTATGCCTTAAAAATATTTGTTTAAAGAAGATTATGCCCAGTGTGTTATGCCAAATAAATTTCAGAGCATCAAGATTCCGCCAGATAGGGGGAACCCTATATTGATTCATTATGATGAATCAAGACTAAACCAGGAAATGGATTTTCTTCAATTTTTTAAAATAAATGTATGTAGTACCTACAGCTAAAACCAAAAATAAATGCAAAATCTCTACAAAACTTACGTAATAAGTTTCTGTGTGGCAAACTTCTGCAGTAAGCTGGCCACTATCCCTGCATCAACATCACCCAGGCCAGGCAGCAATGCACTAGCAGTTGCAGGCAACTGTAGTTGCATGTCTGATAGCACTTGCAGGAGACGGACCTCTAATGATGTAGATGGTACCAGAGCTTTTGGTTTCTCTTGTGTTCCTGTAATGATACAGAGAATTAAATGAATATTTTTGTTGTTTATATACAAGTGTGCTTAACTAGTTTGTTATTAGAAATTATATTTTTGTTGATAGAAATGATAACAATTTTGCTATTCTTTTCACTCACTTTGTCTTCAATTATAATAACTATGAAACAACAAGCTGATAATTACAATGATACCTTCGTGCTTCAGTGTAGACGGGCTCGCCACCGGCCGCTCCTTCCCGCCGCCCGGAGATCCCTCAGACTTCTCGCCCACCAAATTAGAACTCAAAATATTCTGCCGTTCTTTTTTACGTTTCTCTAGCTTCTCGCGCAGGCTGTTCCTTTTGCTTTTAACAGCTTGGATCTCTTCCCAAGCGTCCGACATGTTTTTTATTTTGTTACGAATACCATCAGAAACTGTTACCGGCCCCACGAGATTGCCACTTTCAAGGGCAATTTAGAGGAGTCGAGGTGATGCTATTTAAATTCTGTGAGACGAAATATTCCACATTTATGTAATAATCATTCTACAGCCCATTAATACAATTACTAGGAGTCAACATAAAAAATCTTAAAATATTTAGACGCTATGTGGAGGACGCTACCACAAATTCACGCTTCTCATTTGTTCTCAATCTCATTAGCAATTTGTTTTTGACGTTTTATGCATGTTTGACATTTGACGTCTTGACATTTCACACAGAAATGACAAAATTGACAACTTTTTGTATTTTAGGCAACAAATGTTTCCTTGGCAAAATCATCGATAAAACGATGGAGCCATTACTCTAAGATTGGAATTGGAATTGGAACAAGGCTTTTGGTTTCCATTTTTCACCTTCTTATTGCTTGCGACCCTAGAAGTTCCTAAAACTGACGAATTTATTTCACATCGATCTTCCAACCAGGTTAAAACGGTTGACAAATTGAAGAATAAATTATAAACGCAATATTGTATTCATTCGCCAATCGACCTTGTTGCCGAGTCTATGTTAGTGGATCTGCAGTTGCACAAGCGCATCACTAACTCGACGCAATCAACGACCATACAGCCCATAGCACCATAGACTAGCACGGAACAATGCCATAGACGCCTAATAACAGGCGACCAAAGACTTATTAACCGACTTAAAAAAAAGGAGGAGCTGCTCAGTTCGTCGGAATCTTTTTTTTTTATGTATGTTCCCCGACTCCTCGAAGACGGCTGGACTGATTTAGAAAATTCTTTTTTTGTTTGAAAGGGTATACTTTCTAGTTGGTACCATTGTCATCAGGTCAGGATCCAATGATGGGATCCTGAAGAAATCAACGAAACTCTTCAAATATTATAGGCACACCTATAGCGATTTGGGTACTTTTTATAGTAACTCGTGCATTTGTTCTTGGAAAGCACCATTTGGTCAAGTGGAACTAATGATGAAGATCACAGATTTCACGGGTTGCGATTTGATTAGGTACTTTAATAATAGTTGCTAAGTAATTTATGCTCGTCACAATGCTTATGGTGATGTGGAGTTCTCCAGGTACCTACTTACCAGGAGAACTCCTCAGCAATTAACGTCCCTGCATTGGGAAAAGCAATATTTTATAAAAGGTGATGAGCAGTTGACATTAGAATACACGGTGACATTTGAATCACAGTTTTGCTAGAACAAACGTTGGTCAGACCATGGTCTACTACTATTATATAGCACTAAATATGTAATTAAAATAAACAAAACTAGGCGTTCTCAAATAAGTCTTATGTTGCTCAAACGTGTTCAAACATTTACCGTAACATTAAAGTACTCATCGCGGTAGCGATATGGCATTCAAACGAGATAAGAGAAGTCCACGTGGACTACAAGGATGTCCGGCCAATGCGGGCCGAAATGCAAATAAATCATTAGCCAATGACATGTAATCGCACGAAGTTCGGTTCCGCCCATTTCTTTTCTTTTCTACTGTGCGGTCGGTCGTCACTGGTCAGTGTACTGAAATCGCTCGAGCGGGAACGCGTACGCATCCGATACGTTACGTCACAGGCACACGTCACAAGTGTTGTTGAAAAAATGAGTTCAAACAATTCCAATTTGGAGTGGTTGGATATGGTGCGTTTTTACGCAATTGCTGGTGACAATCTGGCGGAAGCTAGGCGCATGTACTCTCCGATTTAACTCCACTGGACTTTTATTTGTGGTCGGAGGTAAAAAGGCTGGTCTACACTGAAGAAGCTACCAGTCGGGACCAGCTAAAACAAAAAATTGAAAGTGCGTTCGAAGTAGTGAGGCGCGATACAAACACGTTGCGAAGCCTAAAAGACAATTTGCAAAAACGTGCCCGTCTGTGTATTGAAGTTAATGGACAACATTTTGGGCAATTACTTCATTACAGGTAGGAAGTGTAAATAATGTCATTTAATTGTGTAAATCCCTAGTTGATTCTAATTAATCGTTGTAAATAATCTGATTCCAATTTTTTAAATACGCCTGAAATATTCGCCGTCAATTTTGTACCTACATTCTGAACTGTGATGTGAGTAGGTAACTAAAATGTAGGTTATTAATTTTGGTAAGTTAGTTACTTACCAAAATTAATAATTAACTTTAGATAGAATTTCTGACGGTCCTAAGCCCGATAAGTATGAAGGGAAAATTGGAGTCAATGACCGTTGTCTTGGTGAACGCGGAAATAATTAAAACTGTGCAGACCCCTTGGTTTAAGTTAGCGTGGTAATAATTTTGGACACATGGGAAAACCAATAATTAGGCAACTTTTAAATCATAACCAGATGTTAGAAATCCCACAGCGCTCGGAATGTTGTCGCATGGTTTTCCCAAAGTGAAATTAATTGTTTTATTATTCTTTAGTGTTATTGGTAGTGTAAACAAAATTGTCGGCGGCCTTTGATAAAATTATGCTTTTCATAGTTTGTAATAAACACATCTAGTGCAGGCATTGCATTATTATCTGCACCGAGACGTGTTTTCAATAGTTTCAAATAAACGAGTAGGTACTTCTGTTGGAATTCATCCCTGTACGCACAACAACCGCCCAATGCTCTGTCTCGTGCGTGCGCCGCGCCGCAACTACTTTGAAGCGGTGTCTGTGTTGTACGGAGTAACGTAAATTCGGACTATTTTAACTTTGTCTACTTTGTGTTTTTTCAAAAACCGATGATGTATTTTTTTTTTTTGATGCTATTAAATGGTAGTAGACCATGGTCTGAACAACGTTTGTTCTAGGAAAACTGTGATTCAAATGTCACCGTGTATTGTAACTTAGATATATTACAAACTGACCCACTAAAAAGTGAAAAATAATAAACTTTTTCCAAAAAACAACCGGTTTCCAAAATAACACTTCAAAGTGAATAATAACTTTAACTTTAAAACTTTAAGATACCGACTTCCGAAATTAAAATTATTGTCGGCGACGGAGTCACGGGACCCTATCTAGGCACATAAGCGTAAATAGCGCGGGGTCCGCTAAGATGCCACATACCGAATCGTGAGTTAAAGTAATTAATTACAACTTTCAAAGAGATTTGTATATATGTTTTTTCTTATTCTAATTAGTTTTACCTAGCTTATAACCGTTACTAGTTTTTGTATTTGATCTAATAAGACTGTCTGAAGATAGTTTGTAAGAGAATTCTTTGAACAAAATAAGGATTAATGTATAATTACGTAACTTGAAACATACTTTTTTGTTTATGTAGGTATATTGATTATTTTAGTTTTAAAAGATATGATTATATGTGATACCACCATGCCGCAGTCTTGTGCCAGTTTGCCATTGTCAATTGCTAACTGCTTGCCTAAACAGAGTGTAAATAAAGAAATAGTGTTATTTTGTGATGAAATTGGAAAAGATCTAGGCCACTTGTTAACAAATAAATATCCAGGACACTCAATAATGAACTACTGTATGCCTGGTTGTTCTTTATTTGACATAATGAAAAAAGTTTTAAAATGCAATTTTAACCAGGATACTATATTATTAATATTTGTTGGTAATAGGGGTAATGAGAACAAAGGAGAATTACTCCAATATTATAGATCATTGTGCAACATTAGTTTAAGAAAAATTGTTTTGTTTACATTCCCATATAGTCAAAGTTTGCCACAGGAAGAAAACAATTTTAGATATGAAATGAATATGACATTACATAACTTGACATATAATAATAATGTATTCCATTTAATTGACACTAACAATTATGTTGGTAATCATTTATATTTGACAAAAGATAGATTTTTTATGGATAGGTACTATCTTTCAAAGTATTGTAAAAGACAGTTAGCTGTGTCGCTATCATATTATTTTTCTATTACAGCTAAGAATTTGGCTAAACAAGTTGCTTCTATTGAGCAATGCCATGACATTTTATATCATTCAGCCAATAACTTGGTATCCAAAATTGACATTGGTAGTAATTGAAATTAGAAATTAAGACAATAGAGGCATCCTCTAGCAATAATGTACAGAAATGCAAGAATAAATCAAATAAAAGTTCAAAATTAGTAAATAGTATTAACCTGGTGCATCAAAATATTCAAGGTTTTCTCAACAAAGATTTAGAAGTAGAATTATTTATGAATTTTAACAGTATTGATATTCTTTGTTTAACAGAACATTGGCTTAAAAGCCACCAGTTTATATTCAATTTTAATAATCACCAGGTTGGTAGTTCGTTCAGCAGAGTAAATGCTATACATGGTGGCTCATTAATTTTAGTAAGTAACCAGCTGAAATTTAAAGACCGTAAGGATATTGTGAGCCTATCTGTTGAGCGGACAGTTGAAATAGCTTGTATAGAATTGGAGCAATTTATTGTATTAAGTGTGTACAGGCCCCCTTCAGGATTGTATGACTGCTTTGAAAAGGTAATGGATGAAGTGTTACACAAGATATGTAACTCAAATAAATCTATTATCATTTGCGGCGATTTTAATGTTAATTTATTAGAAAAGTCAGGTTCCTGTAGTAAAATAATAAGTCTTTTTCAGTCATACAATCTTGTAAACCTATTTTTGGAGCCCACAAGAATAACCCCTACTAGTGCCACATGCCTAGATAATATTTATACAGATGTTATTCCAAGCCATAAAGAAATTATAAATTTACTAGATTCTGATCATTGCGGGCAAAGGATTACTATCCAAAACCAAAATAACAAAGTGGCTAAAAAGGATATCATTGTTAACCCCAAAACTACAAGTCGCTTGGAAGCTTTTAAAGTTAAACTCATTAATAAATTAACAGTTTTGGCTAACCATACTGATCCTAATGATCTGTATGATGATTTTTTTAATATGTACTGTCAACAATTTAATCTTATCTTTACTCCCAAGACTATCTCGGTTAATAGTAACGCGTCTTTCAGTGATTGGGCTACCATTGGTATTCATAAAAGTAGAACACGGCTTTATGAACTATACAATGAAAGGTCTTTTGTAAACACTGCTGAATTTAATTTATATGTTAGAAACTATTCAAAATTATTTAAAAAAGTTTGTTGTATGGCCAAGTCGCGTTATTTGAGTTCGAAGATTAAAAACAGTAGTAATGTAATTAAAACGACTTGGAATATTATTAATAGTGAAACGGGAAGGTCTAATAACCGAAGTGCTGACTACAGCCTGTCTATTAATGACAACATAATAAAATCAGACTCACAAGTCGCCGCGGCCTTTGAAAATTTCTTTTCAGATATTCCCGTTTCAACTACTAAATCCCTAAACTCATCAACTTCTGTTGCTGAGTCTTTGCTTAAGGAAAATGTAATGCTTGCGATTCGGAATTTAATTTTGAACATATTACCTGCAGAGATATAATTAAAACCTTTCACACTTTAAATGTAAAAAAGACAGCAGATCTGTGGGGTAATTCTGTAGAAGTTGCCAAGTCTATTATTGACATTGTAGCACCTACTTTAGCTCTTATCTTTAATAACTGTATCGACTGTGGGGAGTTTCCTGACCTCATGAAATATAGTAAAATAATACCTTTGTTTAAATCAGGTAGTACATCAGACCCCACAAATTATAGACCTATTTCAGTACTACCTACGTTTAGTAAAATTTTTGAGAAATTAATTTTAGACCAATTGCAAAGATTTTTTAATAAACATAAATTATTACATAACAAGCAGTTCGGTTTTACAAAGGGTCGTTCAACTACTGATGCCGGTGTTGAACTTTTAGGACATATTTATAATGCATGGGAAGGCAAATGCGATGCCTTGGGCATCTTTTGTGATTTGTCCAAGGCATTCGATTGCGTTCTTCATGAAACGTTAATCAGGAAACTCCGCCATTACGGGATCCGGAACACCGCTCTGGATCTTCTTACTTCATATTTGAGTAATAGGATTCGGAGCGTTGACGTTAATTGAAAAAGATCGCCCGGATCTATAGTAACAATGGGGGTCCCACAGGGCTCGATTCTTGGTCCTTTCTTGTTTCTTATTTATATTAACGATTTGCCCTACCTCATAAAGGATAATCATGATATAGTTTTGTTTGCGGATGATACTTCACTTTTGTTTAAACTTAAACGTCAGCAGCTGGTTACTGACGATGTAAACAGAGCGATCTCAAAAGTAGTTCACTGGTTCAGTGTTAATAATTTACTGCTTAATGAAAAAAAAACCAAATGCATTAAGTTTACGCTACCTCACGTTAGGCAGGTGAAAACTAACGTGTTGATAAAGGGAGAAGAGTTGAAACCCGAAGATAGCACAGTATTCTTGGGCTTAACTTTGGATGCTAAGCTTCAGTGGGGCCCACATATAGATAAATTGTCAAAAAAGCTAAGCTCCGCAGCATACGCTGTTAGGAAAATTCGTAATTTAACCAACATAGAGACAGCCCGTTTAGTGTACTTTAGCTATTTTCATAGTGTAATGTCGTACGGTATTCTGTTGTGGGGAAATGCAGCCGACATTCAGACTATCTTTGTTTTGCAGAAAAGAGCTGTTCGATGCATTTATAAATTAAGTCCGAGACAATCTCTCAGAGAGAAATTTAAGGAGATTAATATAATGACTTTGCCTTCTCAGTACATTTTTGAAAATCTTTTATATGCCCATAAAAACATTAAATTGTTTAAAAAATACTGTGATATCCACAATATAAATACTAGGAACAAACACAAATTTGTTGTACCTCCAACAAGGCTCAAGAAAATAGGTGGGTCATTCAGGTGTCAATGTATACGCTTTTATAATAAACTTCCAAGCCACGTTCAAGATCTGAGCCTTAATAAATTCAAATCATTCATTAAACGCAAGTTGTGTCAGAAAGCTTTTTATACCGTTAAAGATTATATTGAGGACAAAAAGGCTTGGGATTGAACTGCTCCAAATTTTATATTATTTTTATTTTTGCATACTGAATGTTGACATGAATATTTACTTTGTAATTATTATATTATTTTTATTTATTGTGAATGTGAAGACTATGTAGGTCATTGCTTTTTTTTTGTTTTATTTTTTCTCTTATTTTTAATCATGGTCTGGCAGTTTGAGTAATCTATGCGGCCTACCCCAATGTCCTTTCTTTGGTATTGTTCGTCGAATCGTTGAGCTCCTTAAGTTCTGAGTTGAGCTGCGCGATTACTGACAAATGCGTGCACTGACTGGACAGGTCCTCTCAATCTGTGTGGTTCTTTCCTCAAAAGACCATTTCAGACACCAATCTACATGGTCTTCACATGAAGTGACCCAAGATTATGTCTGGACTTTATAAGAGACTGTGACCTCTGAGTTTGTTTCGGCCTTTCTTCTCAGAGTAGTCGGTTAGGAAACGCCGACCTCCTCTAGTTTAAAAAAAAAAAAAATATTGACTTGTAAAAGTGTTTGTACAAACCTACTTACAGAAATAAAAATCATTTATCATTTAATAGTCATGAAACTAATATTTCAGTTTGAATTATGTTAATCGGACCACCCGTTTAGAAATTATAGGAAAAATGTAAGTGAAAATTCACCGACGAATACGAGACGAGAGCACTGGTCGAAGGAGGTTGCGGGCGACCTTACCCTGGGTCGCCCGCAACCTCCTTCGACCAGTGCTCTCGTCTCGTATTCCGGCGCGCGTCAAACTGAGCGTGTACAAGTTGTACTTACGCCTAATATTGACGTACGCCGCCCCTGCATGGTTCGCCCTCACGAGAGAGACGAACCGCAAGCTCCCCCGCATGGAGCAAAACCTGGCGTTGCGGATCATAGCCGACGCCCCTCGCTTCATGAGGAACGATGTCATTCAGCTGGACTTCCGGATTGAGAGCCTGGATGAGTTTGTGCGGCGCCTCGCGAAGGAAATGTTCGCGCGTGCCGACGCATCCGCTTGGCCCCATGCCAAGTAGATAGCACCCTGGCATACGCGCCAAAAAAAGGTTTTACTTTGTCGACTTATGCAAGAAAGTTTAAGAATTAATAGTAAAGATGCAATGGCGAGCGACGCGAGTTCGAATATTATTAACACCCTTTCTTGGAGAGATTAGATATCTTTTAAGAATTTAATATAGAAATGTGAGTTGCTTTGTGCAAAAAAGTTGAAGAAATAAGAGAAACTATGATACAAGAGCGAGCGAAGCGAGCTCGAAACTTTTTGGCATTCTGCCTCGGAGACGTCAGATTTCTTTTTCTTTCCTATGGATGCCGGGTGGTATAAGAGCGCGGGTACCTCCAAGGCGTGGAGCCTGCAGCATTTTTCAATCCAGCCAAGCTTTGGGGCCCCTAGGCTAGCTGGGACCCTAGGCCAGCGCCTTGTTTGCCTAGGCGTAAATCTGGGGCTGACAACATTTCATCGGTATCTAAGTTATTAAGCATAATCATAATTAGATTTATTTTCTGATACTATTTATCGGAGTTCATCTTATATTGGTCATACTTGAAGGTAAACCGAAGGTACAAGGACTCTCGTTGATACCTTTCATGTTTGTGTCCCTTTCTTCTGAAATTAGTTTTGTCACTATCTCTTGCTGATGAGATGGCGCTAGCAACCAAGACGAATTGTGTAGTTCTGTCATTCGACAAAAGATGGCGCCAGTGTCCAACGAATCGTGTAGTTCCCCCATTCAACAACAGATGGCCGGAGCGTCTACGTAACAGTATCTTTCGAGAACTTATGTACGAATAATTCATTTGCCGCTGCAGAAGTTTAAAAACAACGATAAGTTGTTTGGAGGTGACATTGGAGCTTTGCATAGCCACCATGGAATGCTGCAGAAGTTAATTTATGGCACGCAATTTCTTTCTACGAATTAACCATTCACATGGGGCAAAGAAATGACATCGAATGGGGAGGAAAACTAACTTTTTATCACGATAGGTGGCGCACAATCGACTGTACCTTGTTTTGATATATTAGCTGTCAATTCGTATGGATTTTTGCAATATACTAAGTTTAGCTTTCCTATTTTCCGTAATTTTGTCCAAAATGCCGTAATGTAGTGCGTTACCTTGTAAAAACAGAGGAGAACATTTGTTTCCTAAAGAAAGTAAGGGCAGACAACAATGGGAATTGGCGTTACGTATTAAAAACTTTAAGGCAAGTAGTACTGCACGATTATCTGCTGTGCATTTCACAGAAGGGGATTAGATTAGTAAAGAAGCCGTCCTTTAGGCTGGGTACTATATCTATAAAACAAAAGAATCAAGATTATTATCTAATAAAATAAAATTATTGTCATCAAAATAAAAGTGTCATAAAATATACTATATTAACTAATCTATGTAGTAAAGAATTCTCCTAAAGATTTAAGCAATCAATATAGGTATGTAGTTTTCAAAATATTCCTGTATTGCCTGTCTGTTAATCATTGGTAAAGGAGTATCTGCATTTATGTCTCTGAATGTATCAGAAGGTGGACATAGGTATGCAGTGTCGTCTTGGATGTCGCAGTCAGCACCTAAGTTTTGGTTTCGATCATACGAATGTAATCTATACAAAAAAAAAATAGGAATGTTAGTCCGTGGCTTATAGAAAAAGGCTCACAACCAATCATAGCCATAAATATTTTATGTGTTTTCCTTTCAATTTGAAATCTCATAAATAGCAGTCACACTACTGTCACGAAAGGTAAACAAGGTACAGTCGACTACAGCGACATCTACACACAGCTTTGAGTGTGGCTCCTCATTCGTTCATTTGTTAAACAATTAACGAGTTGGCGAATTGACAACAGGCTAACTGGAACTGCCCTGTCAGAGGCGAAGGGTGGCTTTAGGTGAAGAGTTCAAGGATGGTGTTGTGGTTCAAATATTCCCTACCGTCAAGCAGGTTGACGAGTACAATAATGGAATTTTAATGACAGCTATGAATTCAAAACACCATCGTGTTTATACAATGCGTTCCATAGATGACTCCCATAGATGAGTCTCGTGAAGTTGCTACCTATGGAAAGAAACCTTTAGATTTATCTGAGGTAAAATTAGCTACTGAATCCCGTGTTATGCTGAAACATAACATATCAGTATCTGAGGGCCTCCTCAACGATGCTATGGGTATTGTGAAGAAATTTAAATAGCCATCACTGTGCAGGGAGGATCGAGGAGGGAGAATTACCGGATTGCATTTTAGTAAAATTTCGACGATGAAAGCACAGGAAGCAGACTGAAAGATAGAGATGGTTGTGTTGCTAAATCTCCAGTAGTTGCAACTTTCAAGGTACGAAGGGTCATGGTGATATTGAGCGTAGGTTGTTACGATAATTTTGTGCTGAGCCATCACGGTACACAAATTACAAGGAACGATACTTGATAAAGCTGTAATCAACCTCGGTAAAGAAGTCTTCGCCAAAGGCCAGGCATATGTGGCACTGAGTAGAGTAAAAACACTCGAGGGTATTGGTTTATTTGATTTAGAACCAAGGTATTAAGATATTCTTTGGGCACCAAAGAGTGGGTATAAGGATTTCTCTAAACATCTATATTTTTTTGTACAAATCTTACCATGATTCTTTGAACTGTCTGCACATGTCTGGCATGTATTACCCATTATTTTTTTAATCTTATGACAGCGGATGTGACATTCCATTTCAGTGCATTCTAATCTGAAGAAAAACCACAGAGTACCTACTTTTATATATAGAAAAACATTGAAATCAAAGACTACAATATAACATATATTGAAACAATACAAAGGCTGTTAAAATAAAAAACAATGCCGTTTGCACCCGAATTACGAACTCATTCTCAAAAAGTATGCGCTCTTTATAAGAAAGCTTTGAGAAATATCGAAGGATATTACGCAGCCAGGTAAGCATAATGTTGAGAAGGTTGTTATTATTATTTACATTATTCTAGATGGGTCTATAGTATTACAAAAACAATAACACCTACTACCCAATGAAATACTATCTTGAGTTTATGCAAGCATAATAGGCACTTTGTTAGGGGTCCCCGAAACGATCAATCGCAATTGGTCAATTGCTAACAATTCCTATTGTATTGTAGTCATATTGTCGATCGCTTCATTTGCACTTGGTATAAGATCAATGTCTTCGCAACGCAATTTGGCACAAAAAATGTGGGGATGCGCAGTACGATATCAGGTATCGCGCATCAGGTATGCGACTAATCCACAATTGCGGCGATAAGTCCACCCTTGAGGACTGGTCACCTTCCGCCTGACGCAGGTCCTCACCGAATGTGGTTGCTTCGGGAGGTTCCTGTTCCGGATAAGGCGGGAGGAAACGCCCGGATCAAAATCAAAATCAAAAGTAATTTATTCAAACTAGGCTGAGAATCGGCACTTTAGAAGGTCAAAATTACATAAGACAGTCCCCCAAAACGCCCGCCCTTCACTACTTCCTAGTGCTGCTTTAGCTGAGGAGAAGTGGCGCAACAAACTTCCCAGCAGCACAGATGTCTGTTCAGTTTAAAAAAAATCTATACAACACTGCGCAAAATAATATATCTAAGTACATTACGCAACAGAAACATTAAATGAAATTTAATTATTTACTATGAGTCAGACAGCACACGCTACAAAAAAAAAAAAACAGCGGCTACCATTGTGTGGATTGCCCGGAGGACACGGTAGAGCATACGGTGGAGGTCTGCCCGGCTTGGGCAGAGAACCGCCGCGTTCTCGCGGAGGCGATCGGCGGCGGAGATCTCTCGCGTCCGGCCCTGGTCCAGGCCATGGTACTTGTTTGGTGGCTACCGTATCAATCGCGTACAAATTGACACTAAAATTGCAATTGATCGTTTCGGGAACTCTTTAGGTTACTGCTCAGAACTTGTGCACAAACTGTGATGTGATGATGATGGTATTCACGATACCATCTTCACATGTAAATATTGCAACCGTGCGAAGCTGTGGCAACACATGATACCGTCTTCACATGTAAATATTGCACCAGTGCGAAGACGGGGCGACCCACGATACAATCTTTACATGTAAATATTGCACCCGTGCGAAGTCGGGGCGACCCACGATACCGTTTTCACATGTCAATATTGCACCCGTGCGAAGTCGGGGCGACCCACGATACCGTCTTCACATGTAAATATTGCACCCGTGCGAAGTCGGGGCGATCCACGATACCGTTTTCACATGTCAATATTGCACCCGTGCGAAGCTGGGGCGACCCACGATGCCGTCTTCACATGTAAATTGCATCCGTGCGAAGCTGGGGCAACCCATGATACCGTCTTCACATGTAAATTGCACCCGTGCGAAGCTGGGGCAACCCACGATACCGTCTTCACATGTAAATTGCACCCGTGCGAAGCTGGAGCGACCCACGATACCGTCTTCACATGTAAATTGCACCCGTGCGAAGCTGGGGCGACCCACGATACCGTCTTCACATGTAAATTGCACCCGTGCGAAGCTGGGGCGACCCACGATACCGTCTTCACATGTAAATTGCACCCGTGCGAAGCGGGGGTGGGTCGTAGTGATAAATAAAATTGTAAACTAACCAACGATTTATATCTTTGAAACCAAACGTCGACTTCTTTTTAGACAACTTGTGCGTTATCATCAAGTTATTTTGAGGAGCGAATTTGACAAACATAAATGTGTTAAGGATCCAAAAGAGCAACGTCGTTTACTGTGGTTGGGAGAACACGAACTTTTTCTAAAGCAGACTCCTTTACCTCCGGCTAAATGTAAGTATATATAGTATAGCTTGATTAACCAATGATGTACACCTATTCACGTGATGATGAAATATCTGCTTTTTCTAGTTGCTCATTCTGTTGGTGAAGCGGGTGGCACAGCGTTTGAACGTGTCGTCACGCCCCCTGACTGGGTGCTTGATTATTGGCATCCTTTGGAAAAAGCACACTTTCCGGAATACTTTAAAAAACGTGAATGTCGCAAATGTGAATATATTCAAAAGTGGCATAAAGGGGAAATGTATTAGACGTAATAATAATATTATATGATTGCCTGCGTGGATCTATGTATGTTTGTAGTAGGTATTTTTTACGGCTTTCTATCATTTCTTTGTGAGTAGATTAGATGAGATTTAGATTTTAGATTCACTTGAGCGCTGGTCATGAATGGTTTAAGCCCACTTTCCACTATGGGATATAATGTAACTTATATTACATCTCGAGATATGGATTAATATCGCTCACCGTACTTTTAAATGGAACCGTTTCCACTGAGATGTAATATATATTACATCTCAAACTATAAGTATTTTTTAGACCGACCGAACGATACTTTCATATTATAATTATATTGCGCCTCATGTCTCACCGCTCAACATTCCGCGCCGCGCGCTATCGCTACCCTCAGTTCGTCTCTATCATTTACCTGAGTGACCTTGTCCGCATGCTCATTATTCGCAAACCTATTGTATTTGTTTGTACTGTCGAGGCTACCTAGCAAAACAATACTTATCCATTTTGTTTGAAGATCGATTTTATTTGTGAACGACGCGTGCGGCGTGAATCGTGGTCCAATGACGAACGCAACCTGGAGAAAGGCCAATCGCGGGATATACCTAATATACATCTCGGGATATAATATATATTATATTCCATAGTGGAAAGTGGGCTTTATAGGTATGGCGCCACTCTTATTTACGTTTTTGAAATGTCAGAATGAGTGCAGACTGAGCAGCAAAACGCTCGAGCATGTTCTTTGCTGTCCAGTTTTGAGAGAAGATATTATGCTCAAGCATTTTTCAATATATTTGTTATTTTTTAGCATAAACCTTCTTATTTAACAATGAAAATCTGCCGTAGCATTTTGCTTCCCTATCTGTGCTGTCTCTTATGGTCATTAAGATAAGAAAAACACTTATGGTCATGCAGGTATGACCCTTATCAGTCTGTGCCCTTATATATGATTGGTTTTGTGACGACAAGTCGTTGTCAAGCCGCTACATGACCATAAGTGTTTTGCACAGCTAAACCGCGTTCAAGAGCTGTCAGTGTCAATATTCCATAGAAAATAATGACACTGACAACCCTTAAACGTAGTTTAAGCTCTGATCGCGTTCAGTTTCATTGGTGAAATCCGCCCTAAGGCTCAATTTTCACCACACATAACTAAACGTGTTTAACGCTAAACGAGTTTAAAACATCATTCTGTCTCTCTCTAACATCTTCAAACGATTGAAAGAAACGGACCGATGTTTTACACTGGTTTAGCATTAAACGCGTTTAGTGATGTGTGTTGAAAATTAGTCTTAAAATCTGTAGTCTGCGGAAGCAGGATTCCGCAGACTACAGATTTTCTGTTGACCGATTGTTCGGCCGGGTTAGACTCCCCGCAGACTACATACTTTCTATCGGCCGATAGTTTGGTCGGTTTCATAACCCAAAGAATGTTGGCCGGCGCCCCATAGGTCCATAAATCGATAGTAATCGCGTAGTTATACTCGTAGCGTTCGACGTGTTTCAGTATGAAGATCCTAACTATTATTATAAATGCGAAAGTAAGTTTGTTTGTTTGTTACCTTTTCACGCCTAAACCACTCAACCGATCATACTGAAATTTTGCATAGGTATACGTTGTCAGATGTACTGACACGGAAATAGGGTACCTTTCATCCCGTAAAAAAGTACTGTTACCGAGGAAAACAACAATAACGTTCTTATGATTATAGATGGTGCCACATGTCTTTTGAATCATGATTAAATTGTATTATTAGAGCTTTTTGTTTTTTAGTTTAAGTACCTACCTAATACATTTTGTGAGTCGAGTGTCAATAGACCGGTTTTCATCCTCCTAACTATCCTAATAATATAAATGCGAAAGTGTGTTTGTTTGTTTGTTGTTTACGCTATCACGCTAAAACGGCTGAACGGATTTGGATGAAATTTGGCATATGGGTAGACCATGACCTGGAGATGGACATAGGCTACTCTTCATCCTGGATCGCAGACGAAGTCGATGACAACAGCTAGTATTCGATAAAGTGCGCACTGGCATACCTACATCTTCATACTGATTAAAGGTGGGTCCACATTAGTGACATTTCGTTGAACCGACAACCGTGACTGTGACAAGGTCGGCTGTCTGTACCGATAGTGTGGACGGGATTTGTAACGCGTACAAATGTTACGATCATTTATCCGTCTCATACTTCCATACAAAATACAATATTTCAATCAAAAAGTACGCCTCAACATTGTACGTACTGCCAGTCACAAATGTGGACGGTGTTTTGGTTTTGTCACGGTCAAAAGGCACGGGTCACGGGCCGATCCATCCAAAGTTGGTCTTTTTCAAAGGACGTCCGGTACTGTCTCGGTGTGCGGGAGGCGTCTACATTGCCATTTTTGTCACGCATACAAGCCCGCATGTCGCGCTGGTACCTACACGGGATTGATGGATCGGGCAAAAGCATATCGTGACAAGAAAACACCCGCTTCCCGGCCAACAGCACCTCTCCGAGATGCAAAATGGCATCTATCGTTCGACCGTGTCAGAGCCAGCAGCGGAGTCCGATCTGAAAGTCTGTAGTCTGCGAGGGCCTTAGGCTACTACCGCGCACACTGGGTCAACTAAACAGTCAGATTGGTGCGCATACCAGACAACAGTCGGCAGAGTGCTCACGACTGATTTAAATTATTTTTATAAAGCGCGGTGCGACGTTTCTCTGTAAACACCGAGCGGGCATTAAATTGCATTTGATGTTTCCAGCGAGACGCGTCCATAGCGGTCGCGCACTACTCCCACGCATAGCACGCTAATCAGGAAACGCTCATTGTAATATAGGCGCTCGGTGAGCTTTCGGTAGGGTTTTAGCGAGCATGCTGATCCCGCACGCTGACGCACCGACAAATCAGAAAAGGGCCTAAAGTGCGCACTGGCATACTTACATCTTCATAATGATTAAGAATTCGACCTAACTATCGGCTGATATAAAGTCTGTAGTCTGCAGGGGCTCTTACACCCGTATTTATAAACAAGCAATTTAATAATAATAATAATATTCCACAACTATCACACAACGCCGTCTAGCCTCAAGCTAAGCAGAGCTTGTGTTATGAGTACTAGACAACTGATAAACATACTTATATATTTCTAAATAGGTACATACATATATAGATAAATTACACCCAGACACAGAAACAAGCAATTACTTGCTGCTAAGTAATTTCTTAGTGAAGTCATTACTTGAGGATATGATTCTTCATTATAAAATCTATTCTATAGTCGAGTAATGTAACGTAGGTACATTACTTGAGTAAATGCTTGAGTAAGAATCAACGTTTCATTGCAAAATCAAACGAAAAGAGTTCGAGTTCTCAATTCTTATGTAAAGAAAATGGTGACTAGAATTCTAACGTTTGACAGTTGTAACTTCAAACAAATACAAAAAAATATATAAAATAAATAGATAAAAATCGTTGCTTGAGTAATTTCTTTTGCTAAAGTAATCACTTTTGCTTGTTTATAAATACGGGTGTTAGACTCATTTAGAGCCTACAGCACACTGCATTTTAAAAATTGTAGGCGGTTTGTGCGATATTGTCGGTGGTTAGATTTTTTTTTTTTGGGGCCGGTGGGTGGTTATCTAGCCACCCATGGCAGCAAACCTTAGTGCAGTCTCGCACCCACTCCTCGCACCTATAGTATTACTGTACTCTGCTAGTATAGTCTATGGCACAACAGTAGGGAAACTACGTAACGGTCGAAACTCGAAACGGCATGCAGGCGCGCGCATCGACGAGGCCCCAAAGCGATAGTCGCGGTGCTCTCAGTAGCGGGTGCCGTGTCGGGAACTCGGGACCATAGATATTAATTTATTTATTGACCAACTTATACTATAGTAGCCGGCACGAGTCGTGAACACAAATTCACCTTACAAATCTTTTTTCCTATTACACGGGCAGGGGCAATAAGATCAAGCTTATTTATGTACAGGTAGAAAACAGAATATAAGAGCCCGTTGACGATGGCAACAACATTTTATTTGGAATTTGTGCTCACGACTCGTGCCGGCAACTATAACAGTTTAAATACTACACAATAACTTATAGGTCATAAATATACATATCAGTTATAAATTATAGGTAATAAAACATACATTTATACAAGACAAAAGATAACAATGTGCTCATAGCTAAAAACATGAATATAACTTTTTTAAATCAGTTAAGATTTTGAACATTATACTTAACATACGTAACAATATATATATATATATATATATATGATGTATGAATGTACAGACGCCAGCAGGTCAATCTACCCGAAACTGTTAAAGAAAACTATTAAAGAAATCTGACAGATTGTAGTAGCTTGATGTGCTGGCGTCTGTACTTGTGCGCATAAATTTTATGCGCACAAGTACGCGTATCAAAACGGAATGTCAAATTGTTGAAATTGAGTATTGACATTGACAATACGGAATTTTTTAGGTTACATTTTTTGAAGAGATTCAATCAAATCTTAAATATATCTCTCTCTCTTCAATTATTTTGCAATAATTTATTTTTGAACAAAGTCAGTCTAGAATTTAGTGTAGGAAGGGGTAGAGCTACTATAGCTATGGCCGAAGAGTCGTCGAAAGATGCTAAACAGCCGATTACGGAAGAGGAGAGAGTCGCTCTGTGTCAGAAACTGGACAAGGAGTTGGACGAGTTTATTGATAGCTTAGAAAAGAAGAGATACACTGAAGGATGGCCCGAAGACAGATGGGAGGTGAGGACTTATCATTAATATCGTAATATTATCATCAACAGTTAAGATGCACGATTACTGACTAATGCGTGCACTGACTGACTGGACAGATACACTCAAATCTGTGTGGTTCTTTCCTCAACAGACCATCTCCGACATTAATCTGCATGGTCCTCATATGCCATAATCAAGTCTATGTCTGGACTTTTAAAGAGACTGTGACCTCTGAGATTGTGTTGGTCTTTTTTCTCAGTTGTGAAAAATTATTTATTTTTGGTGTGTAAAGTGTTTTTTGAACCAATTTACAGAAATAAATATCATTTATCATCATCATTCCTCAATAATGTAACACCCAATAGTGGTTATGAAAAAAGTATTTGATTTTTGTAGTGTTAAAACACCTTAAAATAATAAAGACTGGAACTAAAACATAAACATGTGCAACCACAGTTATTTCTGAAGCACCTGCTCAGAGTTAATTTAATAAAAATGAATTGACAGACATTTTTAAGCATTGTGCATTGTGTCATTTTTAAGGTTCTGAAGGGTGCCATACGGAACCCTATTACTAAGCCTCTGCTGTCCATCTGTCGTCTGTCAGTGGGCTGTATCTCTAGCACCGTAATAGGTAGACAGTTGAAATTTTCACAGATTGTTTATTTATATTGCTGCTATAATAACAAATAATAATAAATTAGAACTCATCAAGTAGAGTACAAATATAATTTTTATTCTTTTTTTATTTAAAACATAAGAAATTGGGGGCTACAAAAGTTGTCAGTTTTAAATAATTTCTGTACGAGCTCTATCGCAACAACTAAACAAGTTAGCATTTACCATATACTGTATTCAATCAATAAATACTAAAAACGCCACTTCATTAAGTATTTTGCTTAAATATGGGTGATTTTCAGCAAACGGCAAACAATAACTTTGTAATTCACAGTATCATTATGAAATAATACAATCTTATCTCGGTGGTCCTCAACCCTTTGTGTGCGAGTACCACTCGCACTTGGCCGGGTTTTTGAAGATATGAAACTAAACGCTGAACCAAGCAGTTATTCACTAAAAACTTATTTAAAGAACAATTTACAAATTAGATGGTGATATTAAAATGCCTTACCAAGATAAACCACAATGTTTGCAGGAGGAAATGGACAAGCATCCATTTTTTATGAAGTCAACACCGGATGACGGTGCCCTGTCCCCACTGGCTGAAGGCCTGGCCAAGCTCAAGTATGATCCTGAGGAGAACAGCCCGGTTGAACTCGCCAGCAACTACAAGGAGGATGGAAACTTCAACTTCAAACATAAAAACTATAGAATGGCCATTTTAGGGTGAGTAATTTAAAATAGCTTGGATTGTCTTAGCATGCTATTGTGGTTATTAGAACTAGATTTAACTATGAAGATTAAAAAACTTGAAAAAAAGAAACATCGGAAACTACAACGTTGATTTGATGTGCTTTATGGTTTAGCAAAAAATGTCGTAGTTTTCTCTAAAACTCCATATTGCTAGTGTTTATTTTTCATGGTTATTTATTGATATAATAATAATAATAATAACAAAATAATTTGTTGTTTAAAATCATGTTGTGATCAAATGCTGGCCAGGATTTGATCTTAAGCATAACCTCTAAGAGGTTACATATCGAAGTGTTTGTAACATCAATATTTTGCTACCTAGCAATTAGTTAATGTTCTTTAAATTACACTGAAATGTAAAAATAACAAGTGGCCCTTATTTTTTTTTTTATTTACCCGAGTCACTTTAGCATGGCAATAGTGGTCATTGCCCTTTCCCTAATATCCTATATAATATAGAAGCTACCTAATATAGAAACCTAAATAATAAACTATGTATGGTTTTTCGTTACTAGAACATGTTGAAGATCACGATAGATATTGATTCAGGACGTTAACGGACTTTGTTTCAGTTTTTGAAATAAAGAATGTTAAAAAATGTAGGTGGGTCAATGACCGCTATTGGCGCCGATTCCCTTGTTCACAAACTAAAGTTCAGTGCATCTTTTTCTTTCTATTTCAATAAGAAAATAGATAAATATTAGTTTAATACATTAGGCGCGGCAGACGCACATGCGCGTTTTCGGACGTTCACCAGGTGCTTGACGGCGCGTATGCGCGTCCATACAATTTACATAACTTTCTTCGAGTGCGGCGGCGGCGCGCCGCACCTGTGCGTTCGTTGTGCATCTCTATTGTTTCGAAAATATCGTAAAATAAGGGTCGGTAAGGGTGTAGCATAAAGAAGCGTTTGCATAAAGAATTAAGCAGATAATGTGTGATTCCTGTCAAATTAGTCAGCGCCTGACGTAAATTGACGTATTTTTAGTAGCCAATTTTTTAATCACGTCTAAACTTGTCTATGGAGTATCTTAATTTGACAGGACTAAACCTAGAAATCGAATTCGAGATCAAAAATGTAAACGTAAAAATGTCATTGTCAAAGTGACAGTTCAGGGGTAGTCAACATTTCCCTAGTAATTCAGATTATCCTATCCTATCCTATCCTAGTAATTTAGATTCCAAGCGTCGTCGTATAATCATCACTTGAGAACAGTTCGACCGATTTGGCCGATGTATTTTAGTTCTGTTCATAAATTATTGTCAGGACAAGGTTTGTGTGTAAGAAAATTCTGCACCCATGCGAAGCCGAGGCGTTTCGCTAGTTGAAAACTCTAAAATGAAGTCCAAATGTTTAAGACCACTGACTTGTTGCCAGTAGCATAAAAATAATTTGCACGATTTTATTTCAAACAGTTATATTTTATTCTTGGATCGTAGTTTACGTCACTTTTAAAGTTGAAAACTGTGTGCAATATTTTATTTTAACTGTTTAAAATCTGCCTACAATTGTAGCACTATGTTATAGTGCTTTTCGGCAAACTGCACAATTGAGGTTATTATTTAAAATTGGCAACACCTTTGATTACATTTTTGATCTTGAATTCGATTTCTAGATTTACACTAATATTTATCGTCTGTCCTTTTCTTAATAAAATGGAAAGAAAAAGATGCACTGAACCTAAATTTAGTTTGTGAACAAGCGAATCGGCGCCATTGCCTCGCTAAAACGATACGGGTATAGTTAAGTATGGTATGGATTATAGATTAGTGTGGATTAGTTATCTAAACTAATGTAAACTAATAATATAATATTATTTGAAATGGATAAACTCAAATAGTAAATACTTAAGGGGAAGCGTCAGGGTAGCCCGCGAAATTCAAATTTTCTTACGTTTTTTTTTTGCAATTTACAAGTCGGTATTATATTGTACGTTGATCAAATTATAATTTGCGGTCGTAACAAGTATCTATTTACATAATTAGAATCATTAAAGTGATCAATACAACTCTTTAAGACCCAAGAAGGTAATCCCAAAAAATTACTATTTCATGAAATCTTGACATTTTAGGATTATACTAACTTAAGGAGTTGTATTACTGATGCTATTGTATATAATTCTGTAAAAACATATTTGTTACGGCCACAAATCATACTTTATTTAACATACAACTTAATACTGACTTGTAAATTGCAAAAAAACGTAAGGAAATTTGAATTTCGCGGGCTACCCTGACGCTTCCTCCTTAACCAATTTAAAAACTGTATTTGGTAGCCCAATTCTTGGTAGGCTATTTAACATGACTCTAGGACCCTTGGGAGTAGAGCAAAAAGAAACAAGTCAGAAAGACAAAGAACGCTAAGCGATAACGAAATTATAGCGCGGGCAGACGATGCGATGCGACGGGGTGGATTGGCGGACAAGAAACTTCACGCGGACGTAGTCGCGGGCAGAAGTTAGTTATTAATATATCTGTCAAACCTATAACCTATAGGTGTAGAACTATTTTCTGTTTAAATAACTTAAAAAACAATTTATTTTAAAATTATAAAAACATAAATCGCACCTTGAAAACAAAAGTGGCGTTATACAAAAATTAAATTTTTTCTGTTTGTCCATTTAAACCTTTTTTGACGCAGCATTTTGGTCAATATCTTAGCAAATAACTGAAATAAAAGACTGCAATTTGACTATCTTACTCTAAGTTTTGTATATACTGAAAATATGCCAGTAAATTATGGAGTTATTTAGAAAACATAGTTTTGATAATGCCACTTTTGTTATCAAGGTGCGAAATATACGTATACACTCTTTTGCAAAAAAACGGGCACCTAAGGAAATTTACGTTCTAAGGTCGACTTGAGTTAATTAAATGAAGTTTAATTGTTTGACGTAGTATGCATACTTATAATCGTGTAAATTAATAAGCGTGAAGTGATTTTGGCATTTTTTTTAAATTTTCTATGAATTCTTTAAAACCGATGTACACACGGCCAAACAATAAGAAGTGGTTGGCAATAAAGACAAGAAGATGTTTTACTTTTTTAATTAAAGTTACAAATGTAAAAACCTAATAACGAGTGTGACCTCCTCTTGCTAGAATCACAGCTTGAATCCTTCTGTACATGGCCAAACAATAAGAAGTGGTCGGCAATAAAGACAAGAAGATTTTTTACTTTTTTAATTAAATAAAGATACAAATGTAAAAACCTAATAACGAGTGTGACCTCCTCTTGCCAAAATCATAGCTTGAATCCTTCTGGGCATGCTTTCCACGATGTTTTTAATAACGTTTTGAGGAAAACGTTCCCAGTCTTCTGCAATGACTCTTTTTAGCTCCCTGATGTTTTGTGGAGCAGGTTGCACTGATCTTACCTGTCTCTTTAGAACATCCCAGACATGCTTAATTGGATTGAGGTCAGTACTACGAGCTGGCCAATCTAAACGACGGATTCCAACTTCTTGGATGTACGCTTCCACGTCGCCAGCACGGTGCGGGCGAGCATTGTCGTCCATAAAAATGGAATCTTCCCCAAGTGCAGTCAATGCGGGTTGTGCATATGGAATTAGGACTTCCATTATGTACCAGTGTGCATTTAATGTTCCATTTTCTATGAAAACTAACTGCGTACGCTCCGTCGAATTAATTGCTGCCCAAAACATAACGGAGTTTCCGCCATAAGAAGTGATTTCTTCGAAACACACTTGCGCATAGCGATCCCGTGGTCTTCGCAGCACTCGCCGGCGTTGCCGGCTTACGCTGAAAACCAGCGCCGTGGATTCGTGCCTTCGTGCATGGGCCACGGCTTTATGCTGAGCGTTAGCCGTTTCGCGCGGTAGTGATGCATATTTCCATCTACCTAATATATTATTTTTAAAATAGATACGCGTTTGTTTATGTTTTTAAGCTGCTATTGGCAACAATTGTATGTATGTGTGTGTCACTTTCCCGCAAATAAACAGTTTTTCTTTCTTCTTTCTTTTCTTTCAGTTTCATGTGGGGGAAAGAGGGGGTCTCGGCAAATATCGTGTATTTTTTTTCGCATGAAACTATGTAAATTGCGAGAAAACTGGGTAATTATTGTAAACAATGAGTACACCTACATAAGTATTATAATAAAAATAATTAAGCAAATTGTTTATTTAGATAAATCCAACGCAATGAAGCACAGTTTAACGTATTCCCACTAAAAATACATTTTGAAAAATCTCACGTTAGATTAGGGAGGGAAGGTCGAGCCAAATCTCACATCTCACCAAGGGGAATGGGAGGCGGGGGGTGGTCGATAAATCGCCAAAATTGCCTCACGTAATTAATGAACTCCCCCTAATCTGTAGTAAAATACCAAATAGGTCAGAATGTCTAAAAAATAATAATTTGTGTATAAATACCTAAGTGAAACTTCTTTTATTAACCGACTTCAAAAAGGAGGAGGTTCTCAATTCGTCTGTATGTTCTTTTTTTGTGTTTGTTACGCGATTACTCAAAGACGGATAGACCGATTTGGCGTGCGCGAAGCGGGCGCGTGTCGTCTGAACGCAGCCTGAGTTATCTTCAATAATGCGTAATATACGCATTATTGAAGATAACTCAGGCTGCGTCCCACTTATTGTATGTGGATGATGTGATGATGTTTTAATAACTTCCTATCACTGTTATTTGCATGCCTATATCTACAATTATTGTGCTCAATTATATATTCGAATTTGTGTGGGGTAGGTTCCACAACTAAAAAATGAAAAATAAAAACTTTTTAGCAAAAAATAAAACCGACTTCCAAAACAAAACACTACAAAGTGAAAAATAACTTTAATTTCGGAAGTTGGTGGCAAAAAACGAAAATACAAAACCAAAGACACCGACTACCGAAATTAAAGTTATTTTTCACTTTATAGTGTTTTGTTTTGGAAGTCGGTTTTATTTTTTGCTAAAATGTTTTTTCATTAAAGATACAACATATGTAACTTCTTCACTGTAACTTCACACTGTAACGTCATAGCACATTATTATGATTAGATTGATTAGTTTTTACGAGCTTTTATTTAACATGCAATGTTCGTATGTATGTACAAGCCGGGCGAATTTACATGACACCTGGCTAAGAACTCTATACTCCCCGCGCTACCCCGCGCGCCACCCCGCGCGCCACCCCGTCGTCGCCATGCGAGGGCAGTAGCGATAGTAGATAATGCTATCGTTGCATGTGTCTTTGCGCTTTAGAATTTTCGAGTTATTCTCTTGCTGTTATTGTTACTGGATTTTTGTTATCATTGTTATGTTTGGACGTTTTTCTTGAAACTGTTGTGTAATAAAATTCTTTATAAAAATGCAGTAAATTGAATACATTATCAATATTGAATATTGATCCTTGTTTCAGATTCCCAGTTCTGATTTGCTATTCTAGTGAACATATATTTCTATGATTATAATATATTTCCTAGATAAATGGATCGCGATATCATAATATTATAATTATGATGATTTGAATGGCAAAATATTATCTAAATACAAGTTACTACCTAATAAGTAATGTATTCGATTTAATAATATACCTGTATAAGTTTAAAAAGATAAGAATAATTTTCGTAAAAGAATATGAAAAATGGAAACGAAAAGTTTTTGCACACTGTACTTTGCACAAACGTCATTCGAGCCAAGTGTCATGTTAAATCGCCCGGGTTTTATGTAAGTACAGTCCTACCAACTTATCTGTGAACTGAAAGAGGACGGCACCGTCGATTCTGTGTTGCTAATTAAAATAAGGTGCCCAAAATTGAGTAAGTTTTCAAGAAGGAAATTTCACATTAGACAATCGTTTAATAAGAATTACAGTTTTTACAAATTAAAAACAACGATACCTATATAAAAATAATAAAATAAATAAAAAGAATTTGTTAATTTAATCTCTTCAAAGTGAGAGTGAACAGGCTTCTTCTGGGTAAGCTCACTCCATCGTCGACTTTGTCTCTGTCACCTCTGACCTAGACTAGAGTCAAGCCTATCTCAAATAATAAAAAAAAAACTTAAATAATTAGTTAAGTATCGGGTAATTTATAACAAGAAAGTTGACAACACAAACCTGTCGCTGCCGAAATTAGTTTGTATATTTGATTAAATGGAATAATCGGAGACCCTGCCCGAGCTTCTTCTTCAAAAAAGGTTTTAACCTTTAGAATAATGTTTCGAGCATCACTTTTAATAGATTTCGGCATATTTAACTTTATAAATTCAGCAATATCACGACAAAACAACCAGAGAACCCGAATGTGGTAGACACTCTCAATCGAATGACATTTCAACATGACGGCCGTAGTTTCAATTTTCGCCATTTCACAGATAAGTTGGTAGGAGCATAAGTTATCCTTTTCAAAATTTGCAAGTTAAATTTGACCCACCTCCCAGTGTTCGATTGAGCTGAACGGCATACGTATGTAAAATCCACAGGAACACAGTAATAAAACTACGCAACCCTATCGAGTTTGGGCTCGTTTGATTCGTCTTGACAAGGCCTCTGGTCGTAGATGATATCCAGACTAATAAAAGCTTGTTTTTTTTTTAATAATTCACTTGTTTTTAACATAAATTGACTGGTAGAGAATTCCTTTTAAATAAATAAATATTGATAATTGCAGTTACACAGAAGGCATCAAACAGAGATGTAATGACGCAGACATGAATGCAAGTCTATACAATAACCGAGCAGCATCACATTGGCATCTAAAGAACTACAGATCAGCCTTATTTGACAGCGAGAAGGCGTTAACTTTCAGCCCAAACCACACCAAGGCAAGGGTACGCGCGGCTAAGGCAGCCCTCGAAGTAACTAAATACGAAACCTGCATTGAACACTGTGAGAAACTATTACAAGGTGAAAAAAAAGACAAAGAAATAATCGAACTCCTCAACACAGCAAAAAAGAAGAAATTACAACAAGATCGCGACCAAAGAAAGAAAGAGAGAAAAAATGCAAAGGATGGCGAACAAAAAGAGTTGGTGATCAAAGCAATCATTGAACGAGGCATCAAAATATCGAAATGCGATGATGAAGATGATATAGATCTGTCGAAATTAGAGCCTAGTTTACCAGGATCACAGGACGCGATAGTACATGTCGAAGATGGTATCTTAAGGTGGCCTATATTACTTCTTTACCCAGAATACCAAATGACGGATTTCATTAGGGATTCCCCTGAAAACGTGCCTCTGCAAAGTCAGTTAGAACAGCTCTTCCCAGCGCCGTGGGATGAAGAAAACAAGTACAATTGTTCGAAAATTAATGTTTACTTCGAAGGTTACGATAAAATGCCTCATGTGATTGATCCTTCAAAGAATCTGGGAGATTTATTAGTGACGAAGTATTTCGAGCTGAAAGCTGGGACTCCCGCGTTCTTCGTGCTGCCCCGCGGAAGCGTTATCGAGCGCAGGTTTTTGGAGAGTTACATTTAAAGTGTGTGTTTACAGTTGTATATTTTAAGTTTATTTTTATAATAAATTAAGTTTTATATTCTGTTAAAAGTACTTTTATATTATTTGCTAATTTCCTAAAAATGTGTGCTAAGGTTCCGCACATACAGCTACGTCTAGTGACATAGGCGAAACCTACATGCGATAATGACAGCTAGCGACTGGTGCCAGGCGCCTACTAGGCAAAGGTTCACACAAAATTACGCCTGTAATCCCCCCGAAGGGTTAGGCAGAGGTGGCCTTTTATAGTAAGTACAGACGCCAGCAGGTCAAGCTACCCGAAACTGTAAAATTTTTCCAATCAACCTTGAACCTAATGCCTTACCGATAAAGTTAAAAATCTATTAAAGAAATGTGACGGATTGTAGTAACTTGATGTGCTAGCGTCTGTACATCAACATTTCGCCAGTTGTTCGTTTTTGACGTGAAAACGTCTTTTCGCTCGGTGTACTGGTAGTAAGATCAATATTTCTGACTGACAAAAACATGTAAGATTTCAACCGCTAATCACTACGAGACTTAACGCTAGAGTAATGGTTGAAATTTAAAAGATAGGTCATTAACAATTTTAAAGCTGGATAAAATTTGCGTAAGACGCCACACTGCGAGTGCACGCGCATGCGTGCGACCCTCTACTTTTCACTGTATGTCAAGATTCAAGATTATTTATTTGTGGAAACATGAGTACAAATAATAAATATCAATATCAATTCGTATAGCGCAAAAACGTGTTTAGCTAGATCAGTTATTCTGGTGTCTTTGTCAAGAGTAGACAAAGATCTACCAGGACCTAAACAGTAACAACAGAAATGGCCAAAAAAAAAATAAAAAAAAATTAAATCGACTTCAAAAATAAACGAACTCAAAATTATGAAATAACTTTAATTTCGGTGTCTTTGGATCTGTATTTTAGTTTTTTACCACCGACTTCCAAAATTAAAGTTATTTCCTAAGTTGAGTTAATTACTTTTTGAAGTCGATTTAATTTTTTTTTTAAATTATTTCTTTATATATCACAATTTTTAGTAATAACTGGAATATTTGTTTGTAATAAGTAGTCAATAGTTTTGTTATAAATATTGCACTAGAATTTGACCAAGGTTTTGAGATGTTTTCCCTTTGACACCACACCCGTAGCTCGTATTAATAAGCCAGGCCGTCACACTTACACGTATTAGTCCATTATCTTGAAAACTACTGAACCGATTTTGATGGAACTTGCACTGTTCTCTAAGTTGAAGTAAATGTAAGCTAATAAAAACAAAATGGTCATGATCTGATTAATACTTTCGGAGAAATGCGTGGACAAACATACATACATACATCTACAAAATTTTGTATATTTGTTTGGAAGCCCTAATAGATGATATGTGAATATATTGCAGTTCCAATAACATTACATACATACGTGTCGAATGAGGTTGTTTCCCAGAAGCTTCGCCGCAAGGTGGCGCTGTATGTTTGTATAACAAACATACAGCTGTCAAAGTTTTTGATAAAGACGTGTGCGTTGTGTGGACGATTTTTAAGTATTTGCATATTTTTTTTCATCTATCATCTACCTGGCGTATCGCCCAGTTGAACAAGTGGAAAAAAGCGGAGTATCGAATAAGGAAGGAAAGGCAAACTTGTCGTAAGGTACATTATATTTAACATGTTATCGACTTTTAGCCGTATTCTGGACAATATTATGGTTTTATAAGTTATAAAACAAACTTAACTCATTCCTTTTTTTTTCTTTTTAATGATACTAATGATAAACAAGATGTAAAGTTACTTGTTACAAAATATATGGTTATTTGAAAGGAAACCATTTTTTTTCACAGGTTATAAGCTTTTTTACTATCATTAATAAAAAGACATCATTAATAATAATAGGTCTGGTACCAACGTGTCGTCTTAGAAGCTTTCTTGAAGTCTGTTTCCTTGAAATGTTCCCACATAATCTCAAAAATCACTAGATTTGAAGTTTTTTTTTTAATTTCAGTGCCTTTTCCCACTTTCTCTTCATGCGAAAATTACTTGGGAATTTGCCAAAGCCTGTTTATTTGCATCCAAAGGCTACACAACAACCCATTATATTGATAAAAAACAAAAACACAAAATATTGTTTAATTTCTATGGAGTTTGACTGTTTATTATTTATAAACACTCGGCGCCATATACACGGAACTAATTGACAGTTCCAATTGATAACTAATCTCCTTTTTTTGAAGTGGATTAAAAATACGGTTAATACAAGTTGACAATAGCAAAATAATGTCAGATGTCGTCTCATATCGGCCGTAAATCTGCTCAGAAATAAAAAAAAAACCAATCGGATAAAGCTTGCATCGAAAGTAATGCAATGAGCATAGAAAGTCTAGTGCCGAGCAAATACAATAGCTACGGCAGTGTCAGAAACCCTAAGAAAATCTTGCAAATAGTAAAAAAGTTTAAGATGTCGTCTCATATCGTCCGTAAATCTGCTCAGAACTGAAAAATGTCATAATCGGTCAAGCTTACTTTATAAGGAATGCAATAGGAAAACGAATTTTCCCAGATACCGAGACCGAGCTAGATCGATTTTTCGGATCCGTAAACTCTTATATTGCAACTTTTATCGAAATCGCTAGAGCCGTTTTCTAGAACATTATACAGTATGTTAACCAACAGAGGGCGTTCCCGTTAACCCGCAATAGTATAGCATCCATACATGCTAAAAAAAATAATACCATTCGAAAACAAAATGGTTTTTATTTTTTTTAATATTAAAATATTCACTAAAAATGTTAAATTGATACGTAAAAGAAACACTGTACACGCGTACTTGAAGGACGGAAACATCGCAATTTAGTTTTTATTTTTAGTGAATATTTTTATATTTTTTTGAATATTTTAGTGAATATTTTTAGCATTTTTAGTGAATATTTTAATATAAAAAAAAAATAAAAACCATTTTGTTTTTGAATGGTAATATTTTTTTTAGCATGTATGGATGCTATACTATTGCGGGTTAACGGGAACGCCCTCTGTTGGTTAACATACTGTATATACAATATGTGACAAAAACCCCGTTGTTTCTTTTAGGGACGTATACATTGACCTACAAGCACAACATTGATGAAATTGTAATTAAAAAAAAATTAAGCATTGGCTGCTCGAGAGGTCAAATTCAAAAGAACAGCAGGGTTTTTGTTACATATTGTTTACACAACGTGTTTTTTTATGTACCATAACTCTAGGGTATTAATGAGACCATTATTTTGAACAACTTTTACTATGGTACCAAACCAGAAATCGCGAAATAAATCAGCAGTTGCCTACTTTTTGACGAGTTTTGCGAATATAAATGTATGGGACAGCGGATTTTTTTGGCGATTTCAGGTTTGGTCCCATAGTAAAAGTTGTTCAAAATGATGGTCTGATTAATACCCTAAACACGTTGTATATCGAGCGATATTGTACCAGGGGGCGGGGCCTAAAGCCATCGTTCTCAGGATCACTTGAGCGGTGGCGGCAGCGGGTACATGGCAACGACGGACGACGCGGGATTCGCGGACGGACACTTTGGGCCGCCATGCCCGCCATACACGGACTGCTCGAGCAGTTAGCCATTGATTAACATACACGGACCCCTCTTGCAGTCGTAGGCAATAGCTTGAAGCTGCCATTGATAACTGCTGGAGCAATTGATACCAACTGCTCGTCATGCAAATCAGTAGCAACATGGATAATTCCAAATAAGTTCTTGCGATTGAATTGCACTGCGCGTCACAATCTACGTCGTCCATTTTGCTAAAGAAACAAAGCAAGAAGCGTGCAGGCGGGGAGCGTGTGCGATGTGGAATGAAGACCGCAAGCGGAGGTAACTGCGCGAGAGCAGTCGACAGCTCTTGTGACATTGTAGCAAACATAGTTCGCCAAAATTCAACCATTAGTTACTATGTTTAACCATTGGTTGAGTTAACTACGGATCAAAAAACCGGCCGTTAATAGGATATAATAGGGGGACAAAGCCTATTGCCACCGGGCACAAATCCAGACTCCGGGCTGCTACTGAGAAACTTCTTATGGAAAAACTCAATAACACTGTCCGACCTGGGAATCGTAGCCAGGACGTCATCATCAGCGCTTGCGACCACTAGACCAAGGCAGTCAAAGATACCTACTGAAAAAATCAGACGTGAAACAATAAAACAATAGTAATTGTATGAAATATATTATTCGATATCCTGTTCGTCCATGTCATAACCCTGCTGGTGCGGGTAGAAGTCTCCTGGCCCGTCGAATTCCTTGGGGTTGTCGGGTCCCCCTGGATAGGGGTGGTGGGGCATCGCGCCCATCCATTGTGGGTACCAGTAGAGACCCTGGACAGAAGGAAATATGAAAACAAAAGTCCTGAAATATTTCTTTAGTGATCTTGAGGCAGGCGTTGTTGGAGAAGTGCCAAACTACTGTTTCTTTGTAAAATTAGTGTTTGAGAAAATCGCGGGCATACTTGAGTACAAACACAGATCAAAAGTGGCTAGGCGTAATTGAAGATTATTATTTTAACTTCTTTTGGACCGTTATTGATTCTTTTTAGTGAATTTCATTTATTTTTTATTTTATTTATTTAACCATTTATGTAGGCACACAAATAAACATACAAGAATAAAGGAACAGCAAAATACGTACAAAGGTGATGCTTATTTCTAAAGAAATCTCTTCCAGCATACCTACGATAGGACAGAGGATAAAAACAGATGTAGACACCACCGTGTGTAAAAATAGAAGAGAAAAAAACATCAGCAAATAAAACATATAATAAATACTTAAATACCTACATACCTCTAGAAATAAATATCACTAAAATAACTATTATAGTTTGACCAAGACCGCTGTGCCGCGCCTTAGGAATGCGCGGTTAGGCGGGGTGCAGCGCTGGCGAATGAGCGGTGGGACGCCGTGAGCGTTGACGAATGAGCGGCCTGCCCTGCCCCCCGTCTCCCCCGTCGTGCCCCCGCGCACGTACCTACGGCGCGGTACAGCGGTTATGGTCAAACTATAACTATGACGAAATGGAAAGTTAGTGTTCTTTCTTTTTCAGTCTCACTTGTGCCGCGTTCTGATGCGGACGCGTTTGCATATACTTTATATCGAGTAGCGCGGCGCAAGCTGTTGCTCGTAATTTTCTCGCCATGAGTAGTGAACTTGTGGTGAATGAGCTACTGGCGTTCCTGCAGCAGAAGCTGGATGTGATGGACGAGGTGTCTGCTGTCCAGATCTGTGCAACGAACTTCAGCGAGGATGACATAGCTGCTGCCAAGCTGTTGTTGTTTAGTGTAGCACACTACAACAACTACACAACAAGAGCGACCAGATGGTGTCCCGCCGGCGAGACGGGACTAAGAAGAGCCTGCAGGATATCATCACGCAGTTCAAAGAGACCGACCCTGACGACGTGCCGACGTTTGTGGTGAAGGAGCTACACAAGCTTCCTCCCGTCACCTTCGACCACGTCGATGTAACGAGCCTGCTGAAGGACATTGTTTTTCTGAAGGCCCGCCTCGCGGATGTGCTAAAGAAATTAGATGCATCCCAGAACACCGTCACGGATTTGCGCAAAGAAGTTAGCGAGTTGCGCAACAGTGTGGCGGTAATTAGGTCACCTGTCGATGCGTCAAACGTAAACACATGTCGCGGAGCCGGCCTCGATATATCGTCGTCGAATTCCGCGTCAGCAGTTTCGTCGCCAGCGCATCCGTCGTTTGCTGAGCTTGCAAAGTGCCCCGCCTACGCGCCCCGCAGCCCCGTGCTCGTCACCGCGGCTCCTCCACACAGCGCCGCCCGAGCCCCTCGCCCCATCCCGCAGCCAGTACTTGAAGCCCTGCCGAAACCTCTGCAAAGGGATTTCGCTAGCGTCACTGCGAGTGCTCCTGGCGCTCCTAGTATCAAGCCCATGCCAGAAAAGGCGCTGAATAAGGCTGATAAGGGTGATGGTTTTGTGACGGTGCAAAGGAGGAAGCGCCGATCGCGACCAAACAAGAACCGCTGCGGAAAAGCTCCTACAGTGCCCGAAATGAGCCTGCGTGCCGCGAAGCCGAATACACCGGTGTATATCTCCCGCCTGCACTACACCACTAAGGCGGAGGACATCGTAGAGTACGTGCGACAAAAGACGAGGTACACGCCGAGGGTGCAGTTACTGGAATCACGCCGGAACGTCAACTTCAAGGCGTTCGTCGTGCGTGTACCGAACTGTTATCTGCCCCTCGTCATGGAAGAAGACTTTTGGCCCCAGGACGTGGTGTTCCGTCGCTTCCGCGGACAAGTTCCACAGGACAGCACAAAGTCAAGCTAGTGCAAAGTGAAGTGCTACTAACATAGTCTTAAGCCTTATTTATTAACACAAGATTTTGTTTATAAAAATATGTATGCTTAGGTTAAGGTATTTTTCTATGGGCCTATGTCGCCTGAAATAAATGGTATTATTATTATTATTAAATATTGCAACAGTTTCACTATTTAAATAAAGAATTTTCTTTAAATTTTGATTAAAAATAGAAATTCAACTATTAAAAGTGTGTAATAGCGTTTTTACAATTTCTGCATCGGAACTAAAAAAAAAATGCATCGATATGGAGCGACGACATCATTTGACACGAGAAGCGAAAGAGCCGACGGAATGTTGCTAGCTGGTTCCAGGTAACGTACTGTGGCAGTCACTCTTGGCACTACACAGAGCGTCATAAGCCGCCTTTGGACACGCTATCGTGTCACGGGCAGCGTGGCCGAGCGACATGGAGGACGATCTCGACCGGTACATCCAAAATACTGCTCGACAGAATCGTACCATGACCGCCATGATGTTGGCTATGAGGCTCCACAGCTCTTCAGGCTTGCTGATAAGCCATCAAACCATCCGAAATCGTTCACGTGATGTGGGTGTGTCAATGGTGGCAACGTTGGTATTGTTGATCGAAGGTGGCAGCACAGATTATTCAATTATTTCTCTTTACAAAAAAAAAAATGTAATATCCTCATTTTGCCTTTTTTGCCATTTAATTGACGACATTAACTTAGGTTGATTTCCCATAATTTGCAAAAATTGCAAATTTTCTTAATTTTTACAAAATATAGGGATAAGTTGTTAACTTAAACATAGGAATTAAAGTAAGAAGCCAGTGAGGAAGACTAGATTTGGTAAATATTAATTGGATATTTTTTTTATAATTAGTAATGCACTTAATCCCTAGATACTTTTGATGTGTGTACATGCAGTTCGAATACACCTCTTTTTTCAAACCCGTTTGAACATAATTTCGCAATTCTTCCTGTATCGAATACAGAAACTCGCTTTTCAAAGTCGGTTAACAATAATTTTGCTATACTGGCGGCATCGAATACAGAACCTCCTTTTTTGAAGTCGCCAAAAAATATTTCTATTGTTCTTATATAGTTCCATCGAATTAACACTAAAACGTTACTGTTACGTAAGAGTTGATGATTCCCAGTCAGTACCTACCTAGTCCCTCATTTCAGATATTGTCAGCCGATCTATTATGTAAAAATCTTAACGGGTTCGGTGAAGTGAGCTGTCAGTAATGCCGGTACTCGGTAGTATGACAGCTCACGTCACCTAAGTTTTACGGTGTGATTTTTACAGAATAGACTGCCTGGTCCTCACCTTATTGCCACCAGCGGAGTTGCAGGTGAACCTGTCATCGTGCAGGTCGATCATGTCCAGGTAACTCTTGCCCGCGATGGAGCCGTAGTTTGGCGGGTACATGAACAAACATCCGTCCAGAATATCTGCATGGGATAGGAAAAATAATAAATACTCGCTTAGGTATACCTCCGGCTGCGCTCCTGTGGAGAACAGGAACCGTTCATTTTGCCGGGGTGAAAGGAGTCAGTCTCCAGACCATAAGCCATGCGAAGATCTGTGACTGCGTAAAAGAAGGATAAATCAACTATCATACTTTCGCATGATATTCTATATTACTTTGTTTACTTACCAGGTAAATTAAAAAAGAAAACAGCTTGTTTTAACAAGCTGTTTTCTTTCTTCTGTCAGATAAGTTAAACGTAACCTTTAGTCTAATTAGGGTTCCGTACCAAAATGGGAAAAAGGAACCCTTATGGTGCGACTCTGTCTGTCTGTCACAGCTGGATATTTCAAGAACTACTATTGCAATCAACTTGGATTTTGGTATCGTTTTACATGACGTTTGCCCAACTATTTTGCAAATAAGAATGAAATAAATATATACTTATATATATATATATATATATATATATATATATATATATATATATATATATATATATATATTGCAACAGGGACTGGAAGGGTGTCTTAAAAATTCGAAGTGGGGCTACTAGGGCATGTGGGGTATTATATGAAAGAGCGCTGTTTGCACATTCTCAAACTTTTTTTTTTAATCCTAATACTTAGTTTTCGACTTTTGATGAAAAATGTAAAATAAAATACCATTCCCCCATCTCCGAAATTTGCATAGAGAAAATTCTGAAAGTATTCTGTGTGATAGAATATGTAAAGATTACAGGTAGTATATGACAGTATGGAACCCTCGGTCATGAGTCCGAATCGCTCTTGACCGGTTATTTTAATTTCCTAGACTAATGCCCGTTTTCACCAACCCTAAATGACACTTAAATGAATCCCTAAATAAAAGTGCACTGTTGGATATTCAACGCTAGGCTTAACGGCGCCGAGAGTTGAAAATCCAACAGTGTAATCATATTTAGGGATTCACTTATGTGTCACTTAGGGTTGTGGTGAAAACAGGCATAAGGTCGCCAATACACTTGTAAGTTGCTTCCGTAAAATTTATGTACTTGAGTTGTGTGTGTGTGTTGAGGGTGTGTGTTTTTGTGTGTAGTGTGTGTGTGCATTGCCGGTTTTAGCAGTACCGGCGCCCTGGGGCGAGATTTTTGTCCCCTACAATACTCTTGAAGAATAGAAGGGCTAAAGTGTTTAGTCTATGCTCATGTGCATTGATATAGTTTAATAAGAGATCTTTCTCAACTTCGGCAGAAAAGGGTGAAATGCAGGATATAAGGCCGAGTGAAGCGAGCTCGAAAAATGTTGGACCCGTCCTGGGATATGTAAATATTGACTTTTATTTGAAGAAATTACGATAAGCAAGTATAGTAGCCAGCACGAGTCGTGAGCACAAATTCAACTTTTAAACCTTACAAATCTTTTTCCTACTACGGCAATTCGTACACGGGTGAGGTTAATATTAGGTTGTCCAAATATAAATCCGCCATTATTCAGAAAACTTTATTATAAATTTTATTTTTAAATTAATAACTACTTTTCATTAATGTATTGACCTCGTTATACTTGCTGCCAACGATTTGCCAGTGTGAGAATCCCGCGCTCGTAGATGTGGCTTTCGGTTTTTCGTCAAAAAAGTTTGTCAGGTCACATTTTAGTTGGTGTTCGTCATCAAACTTTTTTTCTTGTAAGTAATTAGATAAAGCCCTAAATAGGTGGTAATCGGTTGGCGCAATGTCTGGCGAATAAGGGGGATGTGCAATAATGGTCCATCCAAGTTCCTGTATTTTCTCACGAGTTTTCTTGCAAATGTGTGCTCTGGCATTGTCATGCAAAAAGCAAATTCTATCCTGTTTTCCTTTCAGATTTTTAGATACCTGGTCAAGCTGGTCACAGTAGATATCCGCAGTAACTGTAGTATTTGGTGGTAAAAGTTCCCAGTATATTATTCGCCTAATTCCCCACCAGACGCACAGCATAACCTTTTCTTGGTCTTGTTTCGGTGTTGGTACTGCCTTCTGACCGAACGCTAAGCCATTGACGCTTGCGGGTATGATTTACATAGAAGACCCATTTCTCGTCGCTGGTAATAAGATTGCGTAACCACTCCGAAGTTCCTGTGTGATGTTTGCATGCATATGTCGACTCGCTGTTGTTGAGAAGGAGTTAAGTCGTGCGGCACCCACATTCCATATTTCCAAGTTTTATTAAGTTTGTGGAGATAATTATCTATTGTCCCATGGGAGCACTGAAGACGCTCTGCCAGTTCAAGCACCGTAGATCTTGGTTCATCTTCAATTTTTTTTTTAGAAGGTCGATATCAATTGCTGGTGGTCTTCTAGGGTGGGGCTCGTCGTCGAGGTTAAAGTTACCCTCACGAAACTTCTGGAACCATCGTTTTGCTGTGTCGTAACAGAGGACATTCTCTCCCATCGTACTACAAATATTATGCACGGCTTCCGTCACTTTGTGAGCCAGACGAAACTCATGAAGTAGAAGTAGCCTAAGTTCTCTTCGAGAAATGTCCATTTTTGTCAATCGTCCGAATCGTATCGAAGTTATTGTTCGACTGTTGAGGTCGCGCTTTTTTTTATTATGAATGGCATCTCATAGTTGGCCTAGAGAGGCCGTGACTACTTAACCGGACTATCCTGTGGCTGCCTTAAGAGAACTCAAAGCCTCCAGCCAGGGGCATAAAACTTACAGACTAAGCGGAGCGGCTACACGCTAAGGGCTCCCCCTGTGGGGAACGGGCCTCGGCTTAAGGCGTCGCTGGGGGGAGGACAGCAAGATGGGACAGGCTGGATCAAATTTGATATTTGATTATTATTGTCAGGGGAGTTTAAAGCTACTGGCTCAGCTACGCCACCAGCTGGCACTTCATACCCGAGCAAGGGACGGGGGGGAGGACGATTATTACGGGGTCGTCGCGAGGGACCTCGGCGGCGAGGTCGGAATGTCGATTTGTGTTTGTTCCTACGGTCCCTACTGCTCTCCTGGAGAAGAGTTATGCGGTCGCCGGTCGTCGGGATCTGAGAGGATAAGCCTAGGGCGGCGGACCTTACTAATACGAGAGGGGACATAGCTAGCCGCCTCGACAACCAGAGGGTTGCGATGGTTGGTGGCTGAGTCGAAGAAACGCTTGGAATTGCGTTTCAAGAACTGGGAGATGGTGGGAATGTCGAGATCTACGTGGAGGATTTCGTTCCGAACGAACCAACCGTTCCGAACCGGCTCCCGTTGCCTTTCGGAGGAAACGGTTTTGGAGGGCCTGCATCCTATGAATGAGGTGAGATTTTGCGTGCGCAAACACTGAACCCGCATAGGTCATGATGGGGCGAATGCACGCTGTATAAATGCGCAATTTGCACCTAAGTGACAATTTGCTACGTGCATTCAGAATGGAGTGGTGTCTACCGAGAGCGAAAGGGAATCGGGTGCTTACAGGCGCTGTACAAATTTCGTTTCTGCCCTATAAAGGGTATAGTCACCAGTTTGAAAATTACTGACTCCCCCAGTCGAGTGCGACGCGGTCTCAGAAAGAGGACCGCTTGACTCTTGTTGGGATTGACCTCGATTCTCCACTTCCTAAACCAGGCGCCGGGAGTTATCGACTGCGGTTTGGAGAGTGCAAGATATCGGGTGTTGGTCCCTGCCCGAGTAGTAAATGGCCGTGTCGTCTGCGAACAGAGCTAACTGCGCCTTTTTACTATTCGGGATATCGCTGGTGAACAGCGTGAAGATGAGGGGAGTGAGCACAGAACCCTGTGGGTCTCCCGCACGGATGGGATGGGGGGAGGATAGCGCTCCTTCTATGCAATAGCGAAAGGTGCGATTCGACAAAAAGTCTCGTAAGAGAGTACGAGACGATCCGGCACGCCAAGTCGGTAGAGCTTATATAATAAGCCGTTGTGCCAGACTTTGTCGAACGCATTCGCTATATCAAAGAAGACAGCACCCGTCATCAAACCACGTTGGAAGCCAACGCTTATGTGTTCGATGATGCGGTGGACCTGATGAACGCAGGAATGCTGCGTTCGGAAACCAAACTGCTCGTTAGGGATGAGACCCTTTGTCTCGGCATAGTCTCTGAGTCGCTTATAAATAAGCCTCTCATAGATTTTGCCGAGCACATTGAGCAGACTGATGGGGCCGTAACTAGTGGGCTCAGCCTTGGGCTTACCGGGCTTGGGGATGCCAAGTACAGTGGCCTCTTTCCATGCTTGAGGAAAGATGTTGTTGCTCATGGCACCATTGAAGATGGTGACCATGAGCATTATAAGGTGGGCGGGGAAGAGTTGAATCACCCTATTGGTAATTCCATCTGAGCCGGGGGCTTTACGGGGTTTAAGACCCTTGATTATGTCCTGCACTTCGTCTGGAGTGACGGGGGGCAGAGGACAATCAGGGTCTTCAACAGGAGGGAGGAAGGCTCTACGTTCGACTTCCGCGTCGACCTCAGAGAGGTGAGCTTGGTCTACAGGTTGAGAGCTGGGTGAGCACTGAGTCTCAAGACTGTCGGCTAGGCATTCAGCCTTGTCGACATCATCGAAAGCGATGGTCTTGTCAGGGCGGATAAGGGGGGGCATAGAGGCAGTTTCTTGGGATCTGAGCTTCCTCTGGAGTTGCCAGAAGGCTAGGTGGGTAGGCTCTAGGTCGCTCAGCATCTTGTCCCAGCCAGCGGTACGCAGATCCTCTAAGCGTGTCTTTACAGATATCTGTAAAGAGCGCATATGGGCTTTGTTCGCGTGGCAGGGAAAGCTGCTGTAGGCATGGACAGCCGCTTTCTTCTCATTCAGCAGCTCACGTACATCGTCCGGCAACTTCCAGCGATGGTCTTCCATCGCTGGAATTTCCCTTGAACAATCGTCCAGGACTGATTGTACGTGTTCTGTGAATGAGTCGATCGCGGCTGTCGTGTCAGCGATAGAGTCAAAGTGGTCGGGGATGGAGTCTAAGTGGGGGGACGTGGTGGATTTCAGACATTCGCTTACTTTCCTCCAGTCGGTCACTTTTTGGGTGGGAGGGGGTTGACTGGGGTCACGGAGGTGCGGGGTGCCAGGTTTACGACGACTGTACGGTGGTCAGAGGTCAGTTCATGTATCGCCTCTATAGAGTCTAACCGTAGGTTAACATTCTTTAGAAGCGCTACATCAAGTACGTCAGGGGTGTGGTCAAGGTTGTGCGGAAAGTGAGTATGAGTCATCGGGGCGATGACATCGAAACTCAGGAAGGAGCAGAGGTTGAACAGAAGCCTACCTCTGCGAGAGGTCCTGGTACTATTCCAGGCGGAATGTTTGGCGTTGAGGTCACCCGCTATGATAACGGATTCACTCAAGCCAAAAAGGGTGGAGAGGTCAGCAGATAGGGAACTATCTGAGGAGGTCGGGGAGAGGTAGGCCGATACTAAAGTGATCGGTTGGTGGCCTGTCATGCCTAGGCGGCAGACAGACACTTCTAAGTCTGAGAGGGGGGAGGGTCTATAGGGATGCAGTATAGGCCCTTCTTGTAGTAGATAAGGGTGACGCCCTGGTGACATCGAGTCCTGCCGTTGCGAACTATGCGATAGTTGGCAATAGACGGGTTCTGATGACGAGGCTTTAAGAAGGTTTCCTGAACTAAGAGGATGTCTATTTGGTGATCGCGGAGGAAAGTGGCGATCTCAGCACGTTGGCTATGAATGCCATTGGCATTGAGAAAACCTTTCTTGAAGGATCGGGGTTTTGAGGTCGCGCGAGTCTGCTCTTCTTATATAGCCGAACTATGGACGTTTCCAGAACCCTCTTACGATTTCGTAAAATTGTAAATAAGATGGCGGGTTTATATTTGGACAACCCAGTATAAGATCAAGTTTATTTATGTACAGGTAGAAAACAGAATACAAGAGCCCGCTGACGACGGCAACAACAGTTCATGTGGAATTTGTGCTCACGACTCGTGCCGGCAACTGTAGCTTACTAACGAGAAATTTACAAATGTAATAATAGGTTGGGGAAAAAGTTTCTTCGCATTTTTTAAGAAAATTCAAAACATTTTTTAATATAGTTTATTTACATTTAACTAAAGTATGTAGGTACCATTTTGTTCGATAAATTTTTGCCATCTTGTAGGTAGGGACATGATCCCATTGCTATAGAAATTTTGGGACTTCTGGTCAAAATACCGCGACAAGTGGTTTTGGCAGTCCTCTCGTGATGTTAACCTGACACTGCCTAAAGAATTCTGAAGAAACCGAAACAGGTGGAAATCTGAAGGTGCAAGGTCAGGACTATACGGCGGATGCATTAACACCTCCCAGCCAAACTCTCTTAATTTTTGCTGAGTGGCTAAAGATGTGTGAGGTCTAGCGTTATCATGATGAAAAACCACACCCCGTCTGTTGATTAATTCCGCCCGCTTTCTCTCAACTTCTTGCTTTAATCTCATCAGTTGTTCGCAGTAGAGTTAAGAATCGATGGTCCTGCCTGGTGGTAACAGCTCATAATGAATAATGCCCTTCCAATCCCACCACACACACAGCATCACCTTGTTGCGAGTTAACCCGGGTTTCGCCACAGTCTGTGAAGCCTGACCGGCCTTTGACCACGACCTTTTTCGCACGTTCTTATCATACGTGATCCACTTTTCATCACCAGTTATCAGCTTCTTCAAAAATGGTTCGGTTTCATTACGTCGTAATAAAGAATCACAAATGAGTACACGGTTCATTAGGTTTCTTTCAGTGAGCTCGTGAGGTACCCAAATGTCGAGCTTTTTTGTGTACCCAGTTTTTTTCAAATGCGCCAAAACTGTTTTGTGGTCAATTTCCAGTTCGTCAGCTACGTCGTAACTACTGATATGCAGATCTTGCTCCACTTTTTCAAAAATGGCATCCATTTTATCCGTAATAGGGCGACTAGAGCGACGTGCATCTTTGACATCAAAATTTCCGGATTGAAAACGCTTAAACCAAATTTGTGCTACTCTCACAGACACTACACTAGGTCCATAAACATCGCAAATTTTTTTCGCGGCTTGCGTTGCATTTTTACCTTTTTTGTAGTAAAATTTTAAAATGTATCGAATTTCTTCATTAGATTCACTCATCTTGACGGTACGAAAAACAAATGAAAATCACACATTTTCCTAATTTGAATTTGGAATTATGTTCTTTAAAATTTTAACTTTCAATGATACCAAAACCAGCCAGATACAAATAGTATAGCCAAAGAGATTTTATTACAAGTTCATACATACCTACTATAATGCGAAAAGACTTTTTCCCCAACCTAATATTATGTAATGTAATGTTTACATTGCTTTGCAAATGTTTCGTTAGTTAATTACGTAAGGGGCCGTCTCCACGAGCGAGAGAATCGCGGCGATATTATCATCTTGCCACGTCTATCAATAATATCACTGCGATTCTCTCGCTTGTGAAGACGGCCCCTAAGGGACTTACTTGAGGAAAACTTACAGGTGTAAAGCCGGCCTTAAATAACAACTTATCATGACTAAAATGTCAAAATGAGAAAAAAAGGTCGATGACACCTGTCATTTTGGTCTAGCAAATTAAAAATCAGAGTTTAGTCGGATGTGGTGAGACAGAGAATATACCTAATGAGTAGTTTACACAGTGCGAGCACAGTGTGATTCGGCCTACCGAGTAGCTGCAATGCAGCAACTCGCACTGTGTGGACGTACCATACGAGTCACTCGCACTTGCGAGTTGGACAGTAGCTCGTAGACGAGTAACTTCAACATTTTTTGGTTTCGAGTAATCGGGGAACATACATAAAAAAAAGTAAAAAATTTCGACGAATTGAGAACCTCCTCCTTTTTTTGAAGTGGGTTAAAAATAGAAAAAGACAGGTAATGGAACAGCGCGGCCAGTACCTATGCATTTATATGCAAGCTAAGCCCGTTGTATCAACGTATTATTTGCAACTTCCATATAAATGCAATTTTGAGCGTTTACTCTCATACAGTTTGGTAGAATCTTACAAGGTACAGTGATGTTATCATCCTCGACTTCTGGCTTTGGCGTTGGCTCGATGTATGGCGGCACTGCGTCGATACCAGACCCCGGGTCGCCAGGGATCAGGAACGGACCTGAAAAGCAAAAGACTTGGCTGATATTAGAGAAATATTAGCATTCGTTACTCGAAGTCATAGTATTGTTTTGTTCCAAATCTCGAAAAATTGTAAAGAAACATATTAGTTGACATATTCAATTTCATTTCTATAGGGGAAGCGTGAGGGTAGCCCGCGAAATTCAAATTTTCTTACGTTTTTACAATTTGCAAGTCAGTATTAAGTTGTATGGTAAATAAAGTATGATTCGCGGCCGAAACAAATATGTATTTACAGAATTATAATCATTAGAATCGGTAATAAGTTAGTAGTTATAATCCTCAAATGTCAAGATTTCATGAAATAGTCATTCAATAGGATTACACAAAAATACAACTCTTTAGGACCAGGTGTCCTAAAGAGTTGCATTGATCACTTTAACGATTATAATTATGTAAATACATACTTGTTACGGCCGCGAATTACGTTTTGATCAACGTACAACTTAATACTGACTTGTAAATTGCAAAAAACTTAAGAAAATTTTAATTTTGCGGGCTACTCTGACGCTTTCGCCTTAACTATGTTCGGATAAAAAGATTTCAAGAGAACATGTTTTAGAGATAAACCACAAAGAAATAGAAATAAGGGCAGCACCCTTATTCCAATTTCTTTGGGGTCAGCGCAGCATATTGTTTTCTACCTACGACGCGACGTCGATGATTTAAATAACTGGTAATACTACGTAGTTCAAGCGGTTAGATAAGCAGTCGCTCCATGTAAAATACTGGTATTCAGCTGCATCCGGTTAGACTGGAAACCGACCCTAACATAGTTGAAAAAGGTTACGCAGATTATGATAACTAAAGCCCTAAAGCTTACCTCCATAATGGTTGGTGTAGTTCCACTCACAGACGTGATGGTCACAGATCAACGGAGAGTGAGGCTCTTTGGTGTAGTAGGTGTTACCGTTGGGTATAGTCTGCAAAGAAAAAATATTGAAAGTAAAAAAAAAAAAACCATTGGTACAGGCCACTCTCTCTGATTTTTTTTTAAATTATTTATCATCTAAACAAAAGAATACAGGATTACATATTAAATAGCAACGAAATGCAATGGAATGTCTCTTCCTGAGGTGATATGGAAGATACACTCTCTAAAATGTAACAGCTCATTTTACAAATTATGTGTTGTGGTTGTGGACACATAATTGGAAGGAGCTCGTGGCTAAGTAATAACAGCCACACGGGTCGATCCATCAGGTTAAGCTACGCTTGCCGGGGTTGGTCTGTGGATGGGTGACCATCTTTTCATACCGAGACTCCTCCGTGCCTCGGAAAGCACGTTAAGCCGTTGGTCCCGGCTGTCATTCCTGGATCTTTGACAGTCGTTACGGATTGTCAGAAGCTCGAAAGTCTGACAACCAGTCTTACCAAGGGGTATCGTATTACCCAGTAACTGGGTTGTGGAGGTCAGATAGGCAGTCGCTCCATGTAAAATACTGGTATTCAGTTGCATCCGGTTAGACTGGAAGCCGACCCCAACATAGTTGGGAAAAGGCTAGGCAGATTGATTGGTTGTGGACACATAATTTCTATTCTAAAATGAGATGTTACATTATTTTTTCCAAACAAAAATAAATTGTTAATTGAATCCACCGGCTGGTGATCGAAGTCATAAGATAAAGGGGCAAAATTATGTGTTTATTTCCACCAGAGCTAATACGCTTAGTGGTGTAGCGGAGCGAGTACGATGTGTAAAAACTTAACTTCGTTGAACTCTTTTCCACTAGAGCCCTTTTCGAAAATCAAACGCTATGTACCTAACTTACCACATCTCAGGTGGAAAGTCAGCCTCAAGCCGCGTAAAAAATCTTTTCAATTCTTACCAGTAAATAATCATAGTGCCGGTACCGAACGCCCTGTATGTTGAAGTCGAGTATGAAGGTTCCTGACGTGATGATGCAGGAGGCAGCGGACAGCGGCGGCAGTTTGTACATCTCTGTACCACACTTGACGATAGCCTTCGGTAGAGTGGACACGTCACGGACTCTTTGCAAGAGCTTCTTGAAAGGAAACCTTTTAGAACAGATACCTATCCATTACATTAAAACCTTTTTCTGAAAAAACGAGTGTCTGCTTTGTATAGATATTTACAAGCAATTGCTGATATATCTACTTATTTCTGTAAATTGGTTAAAAAAAAAACACACACACACACACACCTCTAAATATTAACGCCCAAAAGGGGGTGTTGAGTGTCGTGAATGAGTTGGAAATAAGGAAAAAGTGTATAGAATAAAAGTTGTAGAGAATTTTATGAGCTTTCATATCGTATAAGACAATATTTCCCTGAGACGCACCGTTTTTGAGATATAAGCGAAAAACCCAAAAGTGGGAACTTTATGCCCCCCACTCCGGCTCATGACTTTTAGTATGTTCACTTCCTAAGCACCCTTTACAAGTCTCTGAAAGAACCGCTTAGGTCCCTGCTCATGTACCTACCTACTCTACAACTCCTTTTTCGACTGGACTACAAAAGTAGCATTTTTCGCAAGGCGGATCTTCCTAATTTAAGAGATATTATGAACTCGCTGTGGCAAACTGTCGCGCGTTTATATTCGATCGAATCCATAGCCCATAGGATTTAGGTTCTGGATAAGGATAGTATATGGATAGTATCGAAAGATTCTGTCAATCCCACTATGAGATTTCTGTACTAACCTGAATACACAAATACCCATATGGCACTCCAAACCATGCAGGTAGTTGTCCGTTGGGAAAGAAATACTCGGGTCGTCCAGTAAATAGTACTTGGACTCATCATGGAAGTGCAGAAAGCCGAGAAAGACGAAGGATCTGTCTTTGCAGTACGGAGCTATCCCTCTGCCCATGTCGTAAATATCGCTGTAGAGCTCCGATATGAAGATGTATACGTTTCTGCCGCAGTAGAATTCTGTAAACAGATCAATTGAAAAATAATATGATGCTGATTTACACTGATCTTTCATCGTTTTCTAGAGAGGAGAGCTTCATTTCAGCGAATTACATATGCGCTATCGAACAGATGGATGGGCTTGATCGCTGGACGTGAAAGGTGTAGGGAGGGTGTAAGCCTATCCAGGTGTATCCCGGTGTGAGGGCAGGCCTCTCCCTGTCCAAGTGGCGCTGACGTCCTCCACCCATAGGTTCATGACATCTTTAAGACAACGGCCTGCGGCTATGTGGGGAAGGCTTCCTTGACGTTGAAAATAATAACACCAGTAAGATAAGTCTTCATGAGATTTCAAGAAACGATTTGCGGAACTTTTCAGGAGCACTAGTTTAATATTGTATATCGATTCGCTATAGGTAGGTACTCATTTCGGTCAAGTTAGATAAAATAGAGTGGCTTTAATTCTCTTGTCTAGGGAAAGATACATTATCAGATATTAATTGGCCTCTCTCTATAGAAACACTAACTACCTTTAATGCCTCTATCCGTCTCTGAATAAGGATTAAGGATCGAATTACCTTGGCTCATATAAAACTCCATAGGCACGGGGCCTCCAGTGTAGGTGGCCTTTCGTTCAGCAGCCACCGCGTTGTGGTTCTCATACATCGTCAGCATGTTGTCTATGACATCATCTAACGTTATCAGCAGGACCTTCAGGGTTATAAAAGTAAAGGCATTGAGATCGATTGCCCGATGTTCGGTGTTAAATCATGTAAAACAATGAGTGAGGTCTAGGCAATTAAAATGGTTCATATACTAAAGCATATGAACAACTTTACTAATATTATAAGGCTAAAGAAAAAGCCAAGGCCTTATTATGCAGTAGCTATTTCATTTACACTTCCGTTGACGGTTGATTTCCATGACAGGCCAATTATATAGAATTTAAGAAGTCTACCCACTACACCGTGCCATACCATTTGATACCATGGCCGTGCTATGAACGTATCAGAAACATGACACGGACTGCACGGCTGTTGATACGTTTGCAATGTTAACAGCGTAATCACACGCGTGCATAACGGTATTAGTGACCGTACCATCCGCGTGTCATATTCGTACGGATCTCTTTCTCTCGGTTGTAGTAGTACACCTGTGTTATCGCGTGAGGCAGAGGCGTCAGGACGAGCGAGTGAATATTTTTGTTGAGAAAATTATTTCCTATACCTATACGATGGCTGTTAGAAATTTGTCCGTTTAGAACGGGTTTAGAACGGTCATCGTACGCGGTTATAACACGTATCACTCACTCACCGATTCGCCGTCTGTGCACACCGGTTTGGCAACCTCGCGTGCCTTGCTTGTAACGTATCAGCACTGGCAAAATATTCGCGCCGACAATTTTATTATAATGATAAATGACAAATGATTTTTATTTCTGTAAGTAGGTTTGTACAAACACTTTTACAAGTCAATATTTTTTTTTTTTAAACTAGATGAGGTCGGCGTTTCCTATCTGACTACTCTGAGAAGAAAGGCCGAAACAAACTCAGAGGTCACAGTCTCTTATAAAGTCCAGACATAATCTTGGTCACTTCATGTGAAGACCATGTAGATTGGTGTCTGAAATGGTCTTTTGAGGAAAGAACCACACAGATTGAGAGGACCTGTCCAGTCAGTGCACGCATTTGTCAGTAATCGCGCAGCTCAACTCAGAACTTAAGGAGCTCAACGATTCGACGAACAATACCAAAGAAAGGACATTGGGGTAGGCCGCATAGATTACTCAAACTGCCAGACCATGATTAAAAATAACTGAGAGAAAAAATAAAACAAACAAAAAAAAAAAAAGCAATGACCTACATAGTCTTCACATTCACAATAAAGTAAAATAATATAATACTTACAAAGTAAATATTAATGTCAACATTCAGTATGCAAAAATAAAAATAATATAAAATAAAATTGGAGCAGTTCAATCCCAAGCCTTTTTGTCCTCAATATAATCTTTAACGGTATAAAAAGCTTTCTGACACAACTTGCGTTTAATGAATGATTTGAATTTATTAAGACTCAGATCTTGAACGTGGCTTGGAAGTTTATTATAAAAGCGTATACATTGACACCTGAATGACCCACCTATTTTCTTGAGCCTTGTTGGAGGTACAACAAATTTGTGTTTGTTCCTAGTATTTATATTGTGGATATCACTGTATTTTTTAAACAATTTAATGTTTTTATGGGCATATAAAAGATTTTCAAAAATGTACTGAGAAGGCAAAGTCAGTATATTAATCTCCTTAAATTTCTCTCTGAGAGATTGTCTCGGACTTAATTTATAAATGCATCGAACAGCTCTTTTCTGCAAAACAAAGATAGTCTGAATGTCGGCTGCATTTCCCCACAACAGAATACCGTACGACATTATACTATGAAAATAGCTAAAGTACACTAAACGGGCTGTCTCTATGTTGGTTAAATTACGAATTTTCCTAACAGCTAATTTTTACGCTCTGGTAATGGCACGCGACGGTGTTGGTCGGCGACGGAACGGTCTGGTGGGCATAGTCTTATACTTTTCAATACAAAGAATATTTTTTTGCCTGACACGTTCCTAGGACGGTCAAGTTATGATACGGTGTAGTGGGCAGACTTCTATAACGTTGGCACGTATCGTTTTTTAGATGGTGGCTGCGAAAATTTTTCGTCATGGGGGTCGTTTTCATGGTTTTCGAGGGTGCTGAAGCCGATAGTGAGGTCAAAATGTAATTCCAAAATGGCGGCTGCGATTGTTTTTAATTTAAAACATACGTGAGAAGTTCGTTCCTGACGGGCATGGACTTACCTTAAGTTCTTGTATGTGAAGTCTTACAAAACGGCCTAAATGATCTGATGCTATATGTACTCTCTCGTTGATAAGGTACTGGGAAACAAAATTCAAGGCTTTTACAAGTTCATTTAAAATTATAGCTACAGTTTATTGGCAGAATGAGATTACTTCTGCGAAAGAAGTCTTCTTCCAGCCTTCCCTGTTAATGGTTGAGTCACACCTGTCAGCACGGTATCGCCTTTTTTTTCATGCTCTATTCTTTTCAATAGCTCAGGATCGTCATTTCCTAGAGCGTTAAAGATAGAGTGCGCACGGTGGATTCGGCGATGCGCTCGGATTGTTAATAAGTAGACCTACACTTTCAATCACATGATTTTCATTTCAATTGTAATTTCATAAAGGGAAAAACACAGTGGTACAAATGCCGGCACGAATCTCGAGCGCTCGGAGGAGTGGTGGGGGTAGTTTGCGCATATGTATTGTCTCAGTAGTAAGGTCCAAAATCGCTTAAAGTAATTCAAGGTCAGCGCTAAAGTTTCGAGCCGCTACTTGTACCTATGTCAAAAATAAATAGATATAACATTTAACTTAACATATACTACCCACTAGATTGTCCACAGATTGAATTTGAATTTTGAAGGATATTGCTAATCCATTGCTTCATATGTTCGAAAAATTTGTCTGCTCAACAACGTAAATAACGCAATGAATGTTGTTTAACTGTCATAATGAAAGCCATTGCTACTGTGTGTTACGCAATTACCCCGCTGGTTAAGCTATTCACCACTGCGTAAGCAAGATTCATGAAGCTCATGGAAACACGGGAGAAGAAAAGTTGCGAATACACCGTGAAAACTTAGGTGAAGTGAGCTTGGAGTGAGTAGTCATTCCACCTATCGGTCAAAACTGTAAAGATCTCACCGTGAACACTTAAGTGAAGTGAGCGTGCATTAAGCTGTCAGTGTCATCTCACCTGATGCTAGGGATGGACCAAAGAGAGTTAAACTACTTGAGAGCTGATAATATACCGATTTCGTCTAGGCACAAGACTCACCACTGCGGGTCAGGGGACGAAGAAAATACAGCGGTTGTGATTGGCCGATGCAACAATCAGTCAGTTTTGCAACAATAATATTGATATCGATAAAATCGACGTGTATTAACTCTACATTTTTTTAAACTATACTGCAGTGCTATTCTGTAAACATATAACAGTTTAATATTTTTGATTTTTAGAAAAAAAATGTTAGGTACATGTAAATAAAAACTTTATAATTTACAAACTTTATTCGCATCCTATCCGGTCTATTCTGTAAAAATCTCACCGTGAAAACTCAGGTGAAGTGAGCTGTCATTCCACCTGAAGGGATTGACACTATTGACAACTCACTCCACGCTCACTTCACCTAAGTTTTCACGGTGAGATTTTTACAGAATAAGTAGGTCGGCTGATGCTAGGGATTGACACTATTGACAAATCACTCCACGCTCACTTCACCTAAGTTTTCACGGTGAGATTTTTACAGAATAAGTAGGTCGGCTGATGCTAGGGATTGACACTATTGACGATTCACTCCACGCTCACTTCACCTAAGTTTTCACAGTGAGATTTTTCAGAATAAGTAGGCCGACTGACGCTAGGGATTGACAGTATTGACAGCTCACTTCACCTAAGTTTTCACTGTGAGATTTTTACAGAATAAATAGGTTAATATTCTTTTGTTTCTTTTTGTGTGTTCTTGCGGATTCACCTCCGCCTAGTTTTGTTCAAATTCAAATTCAAATTCATTTATTTGCTAGAATGTAGGTATACAATGTATGATCTTAAAAATAGTGGCCCCTTTACATTCTACCATTATCCTATGGTGTGCAAATATTTAATTTCGTCGCTAGTGTGGAGCACGATGTTGCTATTTTAATTAAATTATAAATAAAAATACAAGTAGACAGCCACACCAAATCAGAACTCATGCATTAGAATTTTACATGTCAAACATACCTAGGTCAGTTCAAGGGATAGTTTAATATAATGTCAGATTAACAATATATACACAATATATATATTAACAATATGTAAATAATAAATGTCACAACTATTATCATGTCAGAGTGCAAATTTTAATTAATTAATTATTATAAAGTATATATATTATTATTACAGTGTCATTCTCCGCGATCTGACATGTATTCACTGAGATCGTAAAAGCATTTTTCTTTTAACCTTTTTTTAAACCTGGTCAAAGGTAGATTTTTAAAGGCGTCCGGTAATTTGTTATACACCTTTACAGCATTTATGTACGAGTTCCTTTTATAATAATAATAATAATAAGCACACGAGGTTGTTGACATGTGGAATGTGAGCTCGGCTGTCATTGTGCCGATTGTAGTAACGGATTGACCTGATGACCTGATGGCCGAAAGTCTCGATCAACATCTTTCGAGGCTCTCGTTAGGCGGTTGGATCAAGGGCCAGATTCAGAAGGCAGTAGGTACTTCTTGATACGGCTCGCATTGTGAGGAGGTTCCTGTCTCTGCAGCCCTAACCACCGGTAGCTTGGACTTTGCTCCCGCTACTGGCGGATCACTATTTTTTATATTTTTAAATGTTTTTTTTTAATGTTTTTTATAAAAAATATTTAAAAATGTATTTAATAAGTTTTTAAAATGAATAAAGGACATAATAATAATAATAACCTGGGACATTTTTCACACACGGTCATCTGGTCCCAAACTAAGCAGAGCTTGTACTATGGAAACCAGATAACTGATATACTACATATAGGTACTACTTTTTTTTTTTGTAAATACATACTTATATAGATAATTACACCCAGACTCAGGACAAACAGACATGTTCATGCACACAAATGTTTGTCTTGGATGGGAATCGAACCCACGACCAGCGACATGATAGGCGGTATCTTAACCAACCACGCCAACTGGCCCGTCAATATTTATACAATTCGAGCCTGCATTGCGGTAAGCAGAGCTCATGTTTAAATTTATCCTTATTTCTAGGAGCTACCTTTCGTTTGGTTACATCTTTGTATTTAGTAAAATATTCTGGATGTTGTCGTACAAATAGGCATAATTCTCTAATGTAAATACACGGTAATGGCAGAATATTGTACTTTTTAAGCAAGGGCTGTTTTAGTATAGTACCTGGTCCTCAGCAGTCTTGATCCTCAACATCTCGTTCTGGTAGAGCCACAGATTGTCCAGTTTGTCCGTGGGGTCGTGGCCGTAGATCTCGAACGCGTCTATGATCATGGCGAGCGTAAGGTTCTCGTTCGCCTCGATGCAGCATGGGTGGTTTCGTAGGTTGTACGGTCGCTAGGTTAGAGGAATTGAAAGGTCTAATGACAGATCAATAGCTAGGTATTAGTCTTATTTATTTGGCCAGTTGGGTAGAGTGATTTATTTTTCTTTTGTTTTGTTCATTTAAATATGGTACAGTATTAAACGCGAAGCATAGAGCTAGGCGGAAAAGCAAGACAGATAGGTGAACCTGTCTAAGAGATGCTATGTTTCTCCTTTTAAACTCATCATCAAGTTTTAATACGACAATTATTGTTTTAAGTTAGACGTTCTATAATGTTCTTACATTATAGAACATCTAACTTAAAACAATAATTAATAAATAAATTATTTTAGTAGCTCCCACCGTACGATCTTTACCTTAAGCGGGATTTATTTTAAAGCGTTCCTTTAAACGGTTTTTTTTAGTAACACTGTTTGTCCACCGCATCGGGAACGGGACGTCAACAAGAAAACAGATGACGGCAATGAAGTAGCAACAGTTCAATTACTATGGCCGACTAATCTCATTTCTTACTGACATCCCGTTCCCGGTGTGAAAAGAAGAATACTTACAGTTATCTGTATAAAGAGGAGACATAATAGAAACAGCACGCATGCGTGAATGCGCGCGTCCATTTTGTAAACATGGCGTCTGATCGGGTAGCGAACGCGGGAATAATTAAACAAATTGCCAATTTAAATGGCTTACCCTATCAATATCTTGACCTTGGTTCTTATTACTTTATTCAGACTACAACTTTATGTGCTTGCCTAAATGAAAAACAATTCCATTTTGCGGAGTCATTTGATGAAGCAGGATCTGGTTGCATACTTTTTTTTAACGAGGTCTCAAAATAGGCTGCAGATTTCCACACATTATTCATATATATATATTATTCATATATTTATAAAACCGTATCTCATTCATTCATTAACATGTCCACTCATAAATTCACATATCATACCTACTCACACCCAACTATTGACACACCCTCTCTCACTCACTCATTCATCTGCACATAACACACAAAGAGAGGAGCAGACCACTATTACATAGCTTTTTAATATTCAATGGTATATAATATTCAATGGTATTGTAAAATGCAAGCACTTAAGACACCCTTATCTAATGTAACTCGAGGGTGTTGGCGCTGTAAGCCGAAATACAGGTTCCTCCCAGTTCGGCTCCAGATGCTAAAACTTTTGTGTACGTATATATAATACTGTTCATAGCATTTGTTTTGTAATTTATAATAAGTACTTTTTGTGAAAGAAATAAATTATTATTATTAAATTATTATAAATAAATAATTATAAATATTCCTATTCCATTGAAGGTATTTAAAGATATCGAATTAGCCCCTGAAATCATTTATCATCTTAAATCTCGGATAGTTATAAAAATATTGCACAGATCCAAATAGACCATTTGTTGCACAAAAAAAAAAAGGAATTCGAGCAATTTACGGGCTCCGATCCGACGATTCTTGTCGGCCGGTATTTCAAAAACTTTTGTTACCGCTACCGTCTATTTATATATATGAGATATTTATGTTTGTGTGGGAGCATAAGGAATTATTTACGACAGCAGACGATGTCAATCCTCGAAACCGACGACGCGACCCTCACAGGCTCGTCCAGTACCAGTCATGCCAAGGCTAGCTAAATATAATATGTATAATAAAAGCTGTTTGTATAATTAGCGACCTAAAAAATCTAAATACCAGATTATTTAAAAGTAAACTGTATGTTTGGCTGTCCACTAATAGTTTTTATAGTGTTAAAGAGTTTTTTGACAAAAAAAAAAACTCACCAAATTGTACCTATGCACGAAAATTTGCACGCTTATAATGTTAAGCAAAAACATGCATGCACTATATTTCATGTTGTAAAATCTTTTATACCATGTTTTTATGCATATAAATGATCTATCTATCTATCTATTTCCGAAATACATAATATGAAGTTTTTGATATTCGGTGTTTCTATTCTTGAAGATATAAATTGTGAGATATAAATAGAAAAAGATTGATTTAAAAAAAATGATATAAAAAAGATTGATATTAATAATTTAAAACTCGAGTATTTTGCTAAACCCTACGCAAAGCGTATGGAGGTTTGATAATAACTAGAGCGTTGAAGAAGAAACTATGTAGGGGATGCCACAGAGCAATACAATCGGCTCTTGATTATTTTCGATGTATTATTAGCTTTATATATATTTAGCATCACAGAGGATTTAGATCACAATAAAATAAATGAAACTAATATCGAATAACATTTTATATTATTTAAAATACACACCTAGAATTGTTCATTTCATCACAATACATATTATTAAGTATATTTATACAACATTATTGCACTTGGATACATTTCTAAATATTCATACGGATATAAGCATGGATACTTTAATCAAAACTAAACGGTTAGGCGTAATTGAAGACAAGCATCTTTTTTATTCATATTTATTTTACCGCCGAAATCTTGGAAGCCCAATTTCTTATGCTAGATATACAGATGGTGGATTTCTTAGACTAACTTTGAGTTGACTTTATAAAGTGAATCAGTTTCATCAATATGCTGGGTAATTATTCCAAATCCTTTTGCATTGAGTCATATAAAATTATTAATATATGTATTCGTGACAAGAGTAGTTCCAATTTATGAGTTTTTTACAACTTGGAGATTCAAATATTAGTCGGCTGCAGTCTTCATCTATACTGATTGCTGATAGCCTGCAGCCTTGTAACAATTATCCTTAATCGTTCCCTATAACTCTTGATTTACAAATATTATTGTCAAATGTTTTAATTTTATAGCTATTATTTTGTCTATTTTCTTTTTTCCGAAATCTGTATACCTAATATATAGTTTCAAAACGTTGGTATCACAATAATCACATATTCTCACAATATCTTCATGTAACGTAACTAACTAGTCTAATCAACATGTATAATTTAGTACAATATTCTATTAATATAATCAACAACAATTATACTTATTTAGAAAATGGAAGACATCATTTGGATATACTCGTCAAGATAACAGTTTAGTATACTCCACTAACTTTCTTCTTAATAAATAAATTGTATAAGTTTGTAAATAGAACTTTCAGTATGACTAAACACAATAAAAACGACAAAAAACCACATTTTTGTGTAAAAGTAAAAATGTTCAATATAACAGATTTGTTCTTTATTTCAAAATCGGAGTAAATAAGGATATACTAGAACCTCAATCATTTTACTAAGTACGATACAAGACCTAAGATTAATGTAAACATTATCCAAATATGTTTCTGATATTTACCTATACATATAAGCAAATGATGACACTTTTTCAATAGCATCATTATCAATGGAAGACTTCGTTGTTACATAACTCAAAAACAATAATACATTTTCATTGGAAGACATTGGATTAACAGTATATCATATATTTTTAATGATAGCTAAGCTAGACAATTATAACTATTTACATAAAAATCTGGAGTATAACGAAGTAGCGAAGGCAAAAGGCGATCGTTCTCTTATACGTTATTATTGTCTATATACGAAGAAAGTAAGATTCGCTAACAAAATCTATTTGCCCATGTACTAAACAGACCTAAGATACAAAACTTATCAATACATCGGTCTAGGTACATAAATCATCATGCATTCAACATTCAGCCGCTTAATTATTGCGACAAAGTATAATTTACGATGTGGGCATAAATCTAAAAATAGTTCAACAATGAGTCTAATATTACGGGAAATTAGAACGGCAAACCTATCTTAAACGCCTTGATCAGGGCCGAGCCAGAATCGTACATACCGATGACTCCAAAGAGAACACCAAGGCATATTATAAAGTAATCGTATGCAATCCTAGTGGTTTCCAGCGTATTGCCTTTCAGCTTAAGGTGGAAATACGCTGGCCAGATGAAGCTCAGCATAGTTCCCGTGAAACTGCCAATGAAACCCATCAAAATAGCGAAGTGAGGAATAAATATTGCCATCAAAATAGTGAACATTATCACACCCAGTCTCCATGCAAGTCCCCACACTTTCAGTTCTCCATCTAGCGCATAAATTACAGGGAAAAATGTCTTGGGTTTGCCTCTAAATAGAGCACGCTCGAGCAAATCGCACGCCGCATAGTAAGGTAGAGGGTAACTTAGTACCGCCTTGACGACAAGGAAAAAGTTTACAAGACCTTTGAATCCAGCTGAACGCAGGTTATTCGTGATAACTTGCTGAGTATCATTTTGGAAGGTCAAAAAGCACAAATATCCAAATATGGATTTAAATGCGGCTGCTGCGATATGTGACCAATCTAACATCCATTCGAATTTGGATCGATCCTCCATATTACCTTCTAAAGTTGGCAGAAAAATCTGCGAGGTGTATGAGAATACAATGACGCCCAAACTGATTGGGAAGTTCTCAAAATCCAAAGTCCATTTCACCTTGGACCAGCCCCAATCACCGATGTTAAGAATACAATAGCCCAGGACAATAGCGTTAATGATCAAGTGGCTCATGGTGCACCAGAAGGACAGCATACTGACGCTTTTTAGTGACTTGAGGAAAGCCAGGGGCAAAAGAAATATTCCTATTAACATCATCCAGGACCGCGTGTCAATGGCGCCGTCAGGGAAGGTTCCGATCATGAGATCACCACACACGACGACATAGAGAATGCATGTCATGAGAAGTTCAATAATTTGAGCGAGATTGACAATTCTTGCGCCATATTTTCTGCCGAAGCATTCTTTTGCGATGCTGACATATGAGTCGCGGACTCTGACGCGTTGCCCTGATACGGGATCGTCTTCGTACAGACATTCGACGAGGATCTTACCAGTGTAGCAGCAAATGTGGGCGATGCCGATCATCGCAGCGATCGCCCAGTAACCGCCTTGTAAGACGGCGAACGGCAGGGATACTACGAACATACCCTGGAAGGAGAACAATAACTATTAGCCGAAGTTACGTTTAAATTATGAATTTACGAACTTCTTGTATTCTATATACCTGAATAGCATTGGTGACGTTCCAAGCCGCTTGGTACTCATTGATCTTCGCACCAGGAGGGCCTCCGCCTTCTTCAAAACCACCGCCTTCTTCAGATGAAGCATAAAAATCGACGCTTTGCATGCTCTGAGTCCTGAAATCACCAGTATAAAACGTTTCTCGGATTTCTCGAATTTTTTGTAGAGTAAGCTGTAAGTGATGTTTTATTTTACCTAGGAGCTACCCCATCTTGTTGAGGGTACGTGTTCTGATAGCTAGTGAAGGAGTCCTCGGCCTGCAGGGCTCCGCTTAGGAACGGGTTAGTCGGATTCGTCGACTGGTAGCTAGGTGACGTCGTCTCGTTCATGGTTGAAAGTTCACAGCTTTCACCCATATTGTCTGAAAGGTGAATAAGAGGTTGTATATGTTATGTTATTTGATGAAATCTGAAAAATAATAGAACACAGTAGAGCAGAGCACAGAAAAGAATTGAAAGTTTAGCACTTTTCATTTTTGATTTGGTGTCAATGATTTCAATTTGTTTTGGAATATTTATTAAGGTTTTTCTTCAGTTAATTGATTAACCTACTGACCTTGTGTTGAGAGTTGAGACTTACCTACGTTCGCGAACCTGACATTTTGCGGAGGACGCGGGGGCGCGCCTGGCTTCTCCGGAATCTGCTGGCGGACTGTCTGCATGGTGACGTCCAGGACATTCCTCAGGGGAGGCAACTTGAACTTGGCGAGATGATGCATTTTGAAGCTGGTTTACAACCTCCTAGCACTTTTTATTTGGGCTGTGTATAAGCCGTCAACTTATTAGAGATATTTTTATATTATTATCGAATATTCGAACTTTTATTTTTTTTCTTTAATTACATATAGGTTTTATATTGACATCAACGGGAAGACATCGATTTTTAATAGTATCATTAAATATATTTTTTTTACTTCTAATTTTCATTTATTATTTTATTCTTAACACTATTTTGGAAGACTTCTTTACACTACTCTATGTTAATTTTTATTACATTATAGTTTTAACGTGCCTTTGGTATTTGGAGCAGCCATTTTTTCCTTGATTTACGTTACTTTACTCATTGTTTCTGGAGAAACTTTATATTATTGTATAGTTTCCACTAATGTTGTCCACTAGGCCGTTGTTTCGATATTTCACGGTTGATTTTTGTTAGGTTTTATCATTTTTAAAACCGTATTCTTGGATACAATGGCTGCTCGGCACGGTGGCTCGTACTGTGGGGAGGTTTCACCCCGCGGCGCAGGGGAAGTGCGCGGTGAGACGATCGATACATCGACTACACGCCAGCATTTCTCACGGAAGGAATGTTAATTTCTGCTGAAACGTTTAGTTAACAATGTTACACCTGTCTATAGAGACTTTTATGATTTAAGTGGAAGCTTTACTCGTGTAGTAGATTAACGAGTCTTGATGGAATATACGATCTGAAATCTGACCGTTGTGAAATAGTGTTTATTGGTTTAACTTTTAGTTTGAGATAGCATAGTTGATCTATCCTTGCTTACTTATATTTCTTAGGTGTGTACCTACCTACCTAACCGACATACCTGTCATCTTATATAATTTATTACCTGCAAAGAGAAAGAAACCTTTTCAGAAGCAATAAATAGGTTCAAAATTCTAGATGATCGAGCAACAGTTGCTTCTACCTGTTTTAGAAAGGTAGGCTGTGGGCTTAGCATGACCACTTGTCTATCTCTACGAAGAGTAGACTACCTTTTCTATACAAAGTGACGTTTCGTTTCGTTCTCCGTTTTTAACATCGCACCGTAGAAATGCTTCTACAATTTATCATTTTGGCTTTCGTTCGTTTCTAGCGATCTTTGTCTAGGTCCTTTTTTCATACAAGTACTTAGACTATTTCGGAAGAAAGTTGTCTAGGGTAGTGAAGACCATTTGATTTTGAAATCGCCATGCTAAAGTCAGTGGAAAACTTTTTACTCGACGGTCGCAAAGTATATGCGGTTATCTACTCGTACAAAATATTTTTTTTTTTCTTCTTTTGCTTATATCTCAAAAACGGTGTGACCTATCGCAAAAATAATGACAATTTTGCTCCCCCTTTATAAAACCCATAACCCTCTAAAACCCTACATGTAGGTAATCATTTGTCGTATTTTCCAAACAAAAAGTGAAAAACTAAATAATATATATTGCATAAAAAACACGATGAGAATCGCATCTTCTCCGGCGCTATGGGCTCGCCTCCGCAGTTGTATTTATATATGAGAATTAACCAGAAAAAAAAATCGTATGAAAAAACAAAGAATTCTGAGTCAAGTCAAGTGCAGTTGACTATTTCTACTTTGTTGCCGTCGTACTGTCTACACGGTGACGTCATTTTTGTCTACTCTACCGTCGACAAGATGCTTCTCTACAGTTCTCGTGCTAAGCCTGCTGATGATCTAGGTTTAGGCACACAGCATATAGGTATGTAGAAAAACCAGCCAAATGTATCCCAACAGTCGTCCTCGTCGGTTCGTCTACTAATATTGCGGACCCGTTGTCACTTGGGCTTGCTTAATACTGCATTAAGTACCTTATTAAGTTACGTAAAAATGTAGGTAGGCTTATTAGCAAAAATATATTATAAGCCATTGTTAGTAACCACAGAGAGTGATAAAAATGTTAACAATAGCGTAATAGTAGGTACAATCTGGCAGTTAACTGTTGATTGGTAATCAATTAAATGGCGTCTAATTGAGTTTCGTTTGTTATGTACTGTCGTGTTACAGTCGGCGTTATGGCCCGCCCTGGTAAAGTGCTACTGCTGCTTGTTTTACTTTTAACATGTTGTTATACTTTGACGGTAAGTATAGTATTTAGGTACCTACCTTCAAGGGATACAATTCCCAGACCGGACACTTGGACATTGCAGGGATTCCCAATGTAGACCAGGGATTTGCATACAAGGGTCTGACTACCAATAAATTCAACGTCTGGGAAATCTAAGAGTTATGTCGCAATCTTACCTTTGTGTGGTACCATCAACAAAAGCCAGGCCTTACCAGTTTTGAAATAATTATGCTTTGTGCAAATGTTTTGTGCCGTTCCGACTTTCTATTGTTTTACGAAATCTTGTAAGTTTCTTCAATAAATCAGTCTAAACAAAAAGCAACTTTAAGGTGTAAAGGCGTCCGTTTTCTCGATAGTGCACGGTGTTTCTCAAACTTTTCCGAATGTGCAAGATAACACCCGGTTTATGAAAGCCAATCATGACATAAAATTAACAAAAAAAAAAAAAAAAAATGATGTTAACAACTGTGCTGTGAATGCCTGCCTGAAATAACAACAGACAACCAAATCATTTCAGTCAGTGTTAGTGCTTGTTCACGTTGAACACGCGGGTGCGGTAACGAAATATCAAACACATACGAGTAGCATAGTATGTAAGTGTTCACGTTGAAACGCCCGGTGCGGTGAGAAGCAAGACCACCGCGCGCGCCGCTGCGCCTGCGCCCGCGTGTTCAACGTGAACAAGCACTTACAGTACGACAACGTTCAAAGGCTCCATCTCCATCTTCGGAAAACCAAAATATAGCGCATAAAATTTGACTATCGACCGGTTCAAATTGATTGATATTCCCACCTAAATTATTATAGATTGACGCACTAATTCCGTCACTCCCTTATTGGACTAGTCACATTTAATTCGGCAAAGTCATTGATATATAAAAAACCCAAGATAGTTACACACTCAGCGTCTCAAAACCGCCCGCAAAAAGAGTGCACGATTTAAAATTGTGAACTCATTTCCAATAGTATCGCGTCGCTCGCGTCACTGCATGCACGTTAAAACTCGCACTGACTGTAATTGGTGAAGATGCCATTTACATGGACGATAATGCTCGGGCCCGTTCTGGCGACGTAGATGCTTATATGCAAGAGGTCGGTATTCGTCATTTGGATTGTCTAGCGCTGAGCCCCGACCTTAACCCCATTGAGCACGCCTGGGACCTCCTAAAAAGGCGAGTACGATCTGTCCAACCACTTCCACAAAACATCAGAGAGCTTAAACGTGTGATCTCGGCTGAGTGGGTACACATTCCACAGGCCATTCACCACCATCAAAAGCCCATTGGACAGCATGCCAAGACGATTACATGCCGTAATCGCTGGGAGGTCATACTCGTTATTAATTTTAATTTTTTTCATGTCTTTTTGTATTGTTGTTTCTGTTTGAGTATAGTTTTCGATTTTTCGCTTTTTTTTCTTTTCTGCTTTTTTTTGGTATATTGGCGTGTGCTTTCTGACTTATAGCAAATAATTAAATTAAATGTAATGTTTGTGTTGCGTAATGTACTTAGATATATTATTTTGCGCAGTGTTGTATAGAATATATTTTTTAACTGAACAGACAGCTGTGCTGCTGGGGAGTTTGTTGCGCCACTTCTTCTACCCAGCTAAAGCACTAGGAAGTGGTGAAGGGCGGGCGTTTTGGGGGACTGTCTTATGTAATTTTGACGTTCGAAACGTGCTGATTCTCAGCCTAGTTTGACTTTTGATTTTGATTTTACAACAATAAAAACTATAAAAAAAATATTCAACTCCATGCCTTGTCCTACCGGCAAACTTGGGTCGTAAATTTTTTATTACTTTTTGTACATTGATTTGTAAAAACAACTTGAAATCATGCGCGTAAGATTGAATTTGCAATAAGTATGTTTATATCTTAGCTATAACCAAGCTATAACTACATAAACGTAATTGCTGACAGTTTTGTGTGTTACTTTTGTTCGAGACTGCATCTTGGGTTTGTGTAGGTATATCAATGACTGTAATCGACTTTTATTGCTAGCTAACCGTACTTACTATAGTACCTATGACCTGACACTAATATCATTCTAATCTCTTCACGTTCTAGCACTCCTACATAATATCAAACCACCCATGTTGCCAATCACCCAGCGATAACATAACCCTAGCGATGGTCATAGACGCGTACGAGATCTATGGCCACGACCCCACAGACAAGCTGGATCATCTGGCACACTACCAGATAGAGATGATGAAGATCAAACGAGCTCCTGATCAGGTAACGTGAGTTTACGAGCTAAGAGACGGAGGAGAACCAGAGGCCCTAGCACGAACGCGTGACGTAATTTTAATGAGTTTTAATCGAAAATTATAACATTGTGGTTTACAATTTTTACGACAAGCACTTATTATCTATTATTATCACACATAGAAATGAATATAGCGTTTCTTCGTCGAATTTTGTGATAAATGGCCAACTTTGGCGTTCTTATTCTGAGAAACTGAAATACTTCGACGACTTTGATTTATTGAGTGGTGGAGAATAGTCATTAGTATACTCCATAGCGGCCTCGCTATTTCGCAATTATTTCTTATCTATTCATATAAAGCCAAAATGCCGAAGCAAGTGTTTCATAAAATGCACGACGGCACTTTTTTCAGCTCATGGACTGAACTAGGTACTTCATAAGTAAAAAATATATAATAATATCTTGTAAATACCTAGTGATATGGACATAGCGGCATCAGAATTTTGAAATATGTATGTACCTAATATCTATATAAAAAATCCCATTAAAAACCATAAAACTATCTACTAAAAACGCTCAGAATTAACTGTACTCCTTACTACATTCATATTTTTACGTAAAATTTATAGCAGAATAAACGTTAGTTCATAAGAAATTTAAACATACTATAAACAAAAAAAAATATTATGAAACTCAAAATAAACGTAAGTATATAGTTTGTTAGGTTAAACGAGGGACTTATTGAAGGATGGTATTCAGTATTCAATTCTCGTCTCAAATATGTCAAAAACCTATAACCTTAATTTGTGACGTAATTATCCAATGAAATACATTGTTCATGAAGACTGAGCGCGCAAGAATTGAACTTGTAAACACTGAAGGAATCACGCGACAAAACACGTGCCGATCCTGCCTAAAAGGAAGCCCGTGCGCAAACTTCGCCCCTTTCCTTTGTGTTGTCTCCTATACACCGACAGGACACTCCCGCGCTGACCGCAGTCTATGCGAGTGCGCCGCATATCTAATTGCGCTTCCGCCCGCTTACTTCGCGATAAATGTGTCCTGTAAACGTGTTGTTGAATAAACAAAATTGACGTCTTATCAATATTCCAATGAAAAATATTGGGATATGGTTCGTGCCTACGCGTTATCTAATGATAGAGAGATGTTTCCCAACCGCCAGACTCCGTCGTATAATCTTATGTTGGGTGGCAACCAACGATTGCGAACATTCGGTCAGTTCACCGTACCGACACAATAATAGTACTGGTACCGAGACGCATGCCTAAACGCACGTCCGAACGGCAATACCATCTTATCATGCATATATTGAATCGGTGTTACGCTATGGATTGATTATGTGGGGCAATAGCACAGATCAAAATAGAGCATTTGTTGCACAAAAATAAATGCATTCGAGCAATTTACGGGCTTTGATCCAACGATTCTTGTCGGCCGGTATTTCAGAAATTTGGTTTGTTACCGCTACCGTCTCTTTATATATATGAGATATGTATGTTTGTGTGGAAGCATAAGGAATTATTTACGAAAGCAGACGATGTCAATCCTCGAAACCGACGCGACCCTCATAGGCTCGTACTGGATGTCATGCCAAGGCTAGCTAAATATAATAAAAGCTGTATGTGTGTAGAAACATTTAATAAGGTTCCAAGCAACCTAAAAAATCTAAATACTAGATTATTCATAAGTAAACTGTATGTTTGGCTGTCCGCTAATATTTTTTTATAATGTTAAAGAGTTTTTTGACAAAAGAAATAACTGACCACATTGTATGTATGAAAATTTACACGCTTTGTATATGCACTATATTTAATTTTGTAACATCTTTTTTACCATGTTTTTATGCAAATAAATAAAAAGCAAACAAAAACAAGCCTAAGGACGAGGCCATTTGACACGAGGACAAGAAGCCATTTTTGAATACATCAAGCATCACCCACAACAGTGCGTAATTATTAACTTTGTCTCATCATAATCTTTGTCTTAAATTATTGCGGTCAAAATTCACATTTGCATTGAAGATTTTTGAATTTTTTGTTTAGTACCTAGATATTTTTGCCTGTCCTAAGCCGGGTTTAAAGTATGAAGGAAAAATGGATCATACCTAAGTCATTCACCCGCGCAAATGTTCTGCGATAAGATCGCTAGCGCAAGGGTGCATACACGTTGCGAGACTTTTTGCGAAATTTTTGTTTTTGTTATGTTTCTGTCTGTTATTTATCAGCGATTTTTTGTTCTTATTTTTATTAGTATCTACATGATACTAATAAAAATAAGAACAAAAAATCGCTAAGCATGACATATTGTGGATTTGAATACATCCCTCGTTTAAAGTAACGTACTGTATAATACAACTGCCAAATAGCTACATAATGCGATGCGTCACTGTGCTTCTATATAACTAACCTGTCAAAACGCAATTTTGTGATAGGCCGCATTAGTTATTATTCTAAGGCCCGCATATAAAACTAAGTAAATATTATGTGCGTAACGAGCTTTGTCAATTTTAAATTCGTTCGAATATAGACTGTGTTTACCACCGTTTAATTACTACTACGCGCATGCTAGGACTGTGAGCGCAAGTTGAGCTCATACTAACAATAGATAGGTATAGTCAGCCACTCATGAGTGGTAACAATTAACATTTTTGTAGTGCAATTGTTATCACTGATGTGCAGTATATTGTAAGTACTTTTACAACTCGTTCGACTTAATTGTGCACTTTGCTGGAATGCAAATATTTTTTTTAAATATTTTGTGTGTATATAAACATTGCCTATGCGTGTTGAAAAAAAAAAAATATTTTACAAAATTAACTTTTTTGCAAAGACAAGAGTACGATCAGAGTTACGTCACAGCGGGCTTATAATTTCCTTTACTGGCTCTTTGACCCAAGTGGGTGTGACCATTAAGTAGAAAATGCTTCTGTAATGAAAGCATAGATCACCGTCACATGTTTAATGGACTATGGAAAAAGTTACAAGATTTTCAATATTGCAAAGATCGCAGGCTATGCGTTGGCGATATTAAAAAAAAAATCTGCGTTGGCGGCTGGCCATTTCCGATAACCTAGATAGACTAGGGCGGCTACTGTTACAGGTTTGGCTGTTTTTATCTGGCCTAAGCCTGTAGGTATTTACACAGACGTGAAACCCTGATGTCGGACCTGTGATTGAGCAGAATACAGGTTGGATCTGACACGTGGCTGTTAGTGGGCCGTTCCATGAGCAGGAAGGCTTTACCAGTACGGGTCTTTGTGCCAGAAAACCGTCTTAGCTCCAGGTATGGCAAGCGTCAACGTCGGACTCCTAGCCCGTAGGCCACGCTAGCAACGTGGGGATTCCAGTTTTATATTGGGACTCCCAAGGCAAGGGCTGAGGATCTGCTAATTGGGGTTTTAATTGGGAGTTTATTGGGACTATTCTAATTGAGGGGTTTAATGGGGACAATCTGAGTGTTACCTGTTTATGAGCCCTTTGAGTCGCTTCTCATTAATGTTTTGGATGCATCTCGGGTGAGAGATAGATTATTTCATTATAACTTTTATACTGAATATTTTGATAAAGTCATGTGTCAGGGTTTTAGACCTTATGTAAAGAATTAGGTAATCGTACCAGTTATTATAATATTCACTAGCTTTTGCCCGCGGCTTCGCCCGCGTGGATGTCGGAAAACTATCGTATAAACCTTCCGCATGAATCGCTCTATCTATTGATGAAAACCGCATTAAAATCTGTTTAGTAGTTTTTGAGATCATCGCGAACATACAGACAGACAGACGCGGCGGGGGACTTAGTTTTATAATATGTAGTGATAATTTGATTACCATTAAAAAAGTTATAGTGAGCCAACCTTAAAAAATAGAATTATGCTATCGTGGAGCTTATTTTAGAACTTTTTAAGAGGAACATTACGTCATTTAATAATAGGTTGGGGAAAAAGTTTCTTCGCATTTTTTAAGAAAATTCAAAACATTTTTTAATATAGTTTATTTACATTTAACTAAAATATGTAGGTACCATTTTGTTCGATAACTTTTTGCCATCTTGTAGGCAGGGACATGATCCCATTGCTATAGAAATTTTGGGACTTCTGGTCAAAATACCGCGACAAGTGGTTTTGGCAGTCCTCTCGTGATGTTAACCTGACACTGCCTAAAGAATTCTGAAGAGACCGAAACAGGTGGAAATCTGAAGGTGCAAGGTCAGGACTATACGGCGGATGCATTAACACCTCTCAGCCAAACTCTCTTAATTTTTGCTGAGTGGCTAAAGATGTGTGAGGTCTAGCGTTATCATGATGAAAAACCACACCCCTTCTGTTGATTAATTCCGGCCGCTTTCTCTCAACTTCTTGCTTTAATCTCATCAGTTGTTCGCAGTAGAGTTGAGAATCGATGGTCCTGCCTGGTGGTAACAGCTCATAATGAATAATGCCCTTCCAATCCCACCACACACACAGCATCACCTTGTTGCGAGTTAACCCGGGTTTCGCCACAGTCTGTGAAGCCTGACCGGCCTTTGACCACGACCTTTTTCGCACGTTCTTGTCATACGTGATCCACTTTTCATCACCAGTTATCAGCTTCTTCAAAAATGGTTCGGTTTCATTACGTCGTAATAAAGAATCACAAATGAGTACACGGTTCATTAGGTTTCTTTCAGTGAGCTCGTGAGGTACCCAAATGTCGAGCTTTTTTGTGTACCCAGTTTTTTTCAAATGCGCCAAAACTGTTTTGTGGTCAATTTCCAGTTCTTCAGCTACGTCGTATCTACTGATATGCCGATCTTGCTCCACTTTTTCAAAAATGGCAACCATTTTATCCGTAATAGGGCGACCAGAGCGACGTGCATCTTTGACATCAAAATTTCCGGATTGAAAACGCTTAAACCTTTGACTAAAAAATCTACAGGGTGACATTGAAATTGAATTCATAGGCATCCTCTTAAGGGTTCATTCACAAAGTACCTTTATAGGATCATTGTACTCATCATTATGAACAACTTTTACTACGGGATCAAACCTGAAATCGCGAAAAAAAATCAGCTGCTCCCTACATTTTGAAGAGTTTATGCGAAAATAAATTTATGGAACAGCTGATTTTTTTTTCGCGATTTCAGGTTTGATCCGTAGTAAAACTTGTTCATAATGATGAAAACAATGACCCCTTAAGAGGATGCCCATGAATTCAATTTCACCTATATAAGTATAGAGATGATTTTTTTTTATGCGGTCCTAATTACACGACAATGATCGCTCATTCACAGCCGCACCGCCATCTTTGCTACGGAGCTGCTTCTTCAATTACGCACACACACAACACACACACACCACTCGTACACACACTTACATTACACAATCCCACATACATACTTATACACTTATCTTTTTAATGAAATACTTAACATTTTGTGTTTATTTTTATTTTCTTCTCTTTTCACAATACAAACAGATAATTATAATTATACGTATAGGTACAACATCAATCACGTGAACACGTTCCGCTCAGTAGCTAGGTAAAATTGTAATAGATTAATAACTGCGAGGGCCCTGGTCCCCTTAACACAAGTTAAATCTTAATTTGGGTACCAGAGTTCAACAAAACTAGCATTTAAATAGTCTTCTGTGTAACGCTTGTGTTTTTCTGTGCGTAAAATGACTGCAATAAATAAACTGCAAAAAAAATCATTAATATTATCATATAATCAACTATGTTATTTCAGTATATAATAAACGAGCATGTCCACATAGCTACGGACCACCTGGCAAGATTCATTCAAATGCACATAAAAGAACTAAAGGTAGGTGTGTAAAATCAGACTAAAATCTATTTGTCTTTTTTTTGGTAGGTAATTTGTCACGGCTAACATAATTTTTAAGGGCCATGCATTCAACCATGTCGGTCGTTGATTAGAAAAGACACGAATAACATAGGTTTCTAAATAAACGTGAAGGTACTAAGCGCGCATATTCGCTTCAAAATTTTAAAATGTTTTCAGATGAAACATTTTAGGGTTCCGTACCACAAAAGGAAAAAACGGAACTCTTATAGGATCACTTCGTTGTCCGTCTGACTGTCGGCCTGTCAGTCGGTCAAGATCCTTTTTCCCAGGAACGCGTGGAGGTATCAAGTTGAAATTAATATGAAATACGTAGTTCTACGGTCCCTTGGAGCTCTATAAAAATCAAGCTTCTAAGTCAAAGCAAAAAAAAAAAAAATACGGCCATTTATGTGACATATTTTGATACTCGAAAGTAAATCAAAACCTACAGGATGCTTACCGTTGACCTAGAATCATGAAGGCAGGAAGCAAGGTCTCACAACACGAGTAAAGGAAAAAGTCCGAAAATAGTCAATTTGTAGTTTTATCACGTACATTTTTTTTTTGCGATTACAAACTTACATTTGCAATTGGAGAATTAAGTTTGTTTTTGGGATAAATTCATCCCAACTACGGAACCCTCCATTGTGCGTGGTCTGCACGCACTTACCTGGTTATTTTGGAAGTCGGTTGTTTTTTTGGGTTCCGTACCTCAACAGGAAAAAACTTGGATGGTGATTTAAAAATATTTCTGTAGATACCTTCAACCTTAAATTGTTTTCAGGTTCTATTGATAGCATTAGATGACACAATAGACAACATGCTAACGATGTATGACAACCATAACGCTATCAAGACGGATAGGGTATCCACTTTCAACTACGCGTCAGGGGGCTCAGTGCCTTCGGAGTTTTATATGAGTCAAGGTAAGGTTTAATAATAATTGTTCCTTATTTATCAACTATTCTAATTTATATGAAGTTTATTCATATACCAACTTCCTGTTTTAACTCCTTTTTATTTTTTCTCCCTTTTTAGGGTTCTGTACCTCAAAAGGAAAAAAGTAACCCTTATATGATCACTTTGTTGTCCGTTTGTCTGTCTCTATATCTGTCAAGACCCTGTTTCTCAGGAACGCGTAGAGATATCAAGTTGAAATTTATATCAAATACTCGGGTCTATGGTCTCTTTCAATTGTGAAAAATCAAACTTGTAAGTCAACGTGATCAAAAGATATGACCGTTTATGTCGCTTATTTTACGATTTCACAAGGGAATCAATGACCTACAATGACATACAATCATGAAATTTGGCAAGAAGCAATGTCTTACACTAAACACCGTAAATATGTAGTTTAATAAAAAAAGAGCGAATTTACTATTACAAACTTAAAAGACAATGCTCATGGATGTATGGAATCCCGTACCAAGCTGCATCAAAATCAAACTTTGTTTTTTATATAGTACACTTATCACATTAACTCCTACAAAAGTTCTTTTTTCTAAAACATTCGGGTTTCGGAGTTATTATATAAAATCGAAAATGACCTAAAAACTAGGTAAGTACCTATGTATATTTTGTTCGACGCTATCAATGATGTATTTTATATAGACACGTTGTGAAGTGTCTATATAAGATACATCATTGATAGCATCACACACACACACACACACACTTACGAGCATTATTGCTCTAAAAAATAGCGTAACCCGCTAATATTTGTACGAATTACGATTTTTGGATATAAAAAATTAACAATTGATTCATCGGTTTTGCCGGGTGAGTCACGGCGTCAATCGGTCGACCCCACGACTAGACTGAATTGCACAATGAAATACACAGAAATAAGTTCACAAAATACAAACAAGTTCTACTTCTCAACACACAATACAATAAGCAAAAATAATCTCAACTCTCAAAACCGCAGACGGACGCTAGCGCAAACCATAGTTAATACATGATCTCTTAAGGTTTAGGGACGGAACCGATCTTTAGTAAGAAAAACGATTAAACTAAATCAATGCCGAATATTTATCCTACACTGGCAATGGTTTACAAATATTCTGCCGCCGTAAGGAAAAAAGACGTGTCTACAGAAATACTGAATGGAAAAAAATATTTTGTCCTGTTTAAACTATAAGATACAAAGGCAGATGCGTCTTTGAATAATAAGAATTATTTGCTTTTCGTTAAGTTTACGTCAAACTAAAAATACTGGTAGAAGCGTCTTTTTGTGCTGATTCCGAATATGTATAAATAACTATATTTGGAAAAAAAAATGTCTCTCTATTATCCATATCCAGCCAGTGTAGGAAACATATTCGACATTGATTTATTTTCATTTCGGGTGGCACCACGCGGTACCTCCAGGCAACACCTATTGTTGAGGGGCTCGAAAATTACAGGTTAGTCGATTCATCAAAAATCGATTCTATTGCATTTTACATCTCTATGACCGGCTGTGAACGGCCAAGACCAACCATAGATAAAAAAATGATAATCTTTTATAGAGAGTAAAACATTATCAATACGTTTTTACTTTAAATTAAATTCCCTATTCAAAAACCAAATCCCCGATGGGTAATGTCATAAAAAAATTGTGAAAATAATTACTATAAAATATTTATCTTAATGCGTCAGACTTTTTGATACCACTTTTGGTCATTCTCCTTTGCAGTTATAGAATTGACCGTGGACATATAAATGTATAAAAGTGTATGGGAGAACATGTTTTTCAACTACAACGTCAAATTTGTTTTTGAGATAAATTCTTTTCAACTACGGAACCCTTCATTGTGCGTGGTCCGACATGCACTTGGCCTGTTTCTTTTATAATGCCCCAACACCCTATTAGCAAATAATACTTTTTCACGACTAAAATTGTAATACTTTCTCGCTAAAGTAGGTATTTACCAAGAATTTCAAGCAGTTTTGATAACTGGTCTTTAACTGTACGATAATATAATATAATTTCTTCACTCACCCAAAGTCACCTAACTTATCGACAAAAGACTACTTCCAGAGTTCTACTGCGGCAAGAACGTGTACATCTTCTTGTCGGATCTATACAGTGACATCTATGACATGGGCAGAGGGCCCACACCTTTCTGTAAGGGCAGAGCCTTCCACTTCTTGGGATTTGTTCACTTTATGGACGATAAACGATACTTTTTGGAAGAAGACCCCAATGTAGTCTTCTCTATGGACAACTATGTTCATGGGCTGGAGTGTAATATCGGGATTTGTGTGTTCAGGTAATTAAATTAAGCATGCAGTTCATGGTTAATTTTATACATTACATAAATCAAACATCTTTTTTTTTGTTTATGAATAATAGTGGCCCTAAAATTGAGCCTTGTGGTACTCTACGAACATTAGCTAAGTGACTTTTATACTGATCCTTTTTGACCACACAAATCTTGTTCGCTATACACAAAATACAGATCGCCACGGACGCCACGTGCGTATGTATATTCTGTATTTGCTTTGGTTGTGAAATAAAAGTAATTTTATTTGGAAAGCAAAATTTGCCACGTAATGTCAACCCTAAAGCCATGTCTGTTCCTAGGTTCCCATTCAAGAAAAGCCTGCAGCACATCCGTGACGTGTCCACTCTACCGAAGGCTATCGTCAAGTGTGGCACAGAGATGTACAAACTGCCGCCGTTAACTGCCACTTCCTGCATCATCACGTCAGGCTCGTTCATACTGGACTTCAATATACAGGGTGTCAGGTTCAGGCATTATGATTATTTGCTGGTACGTGTTCTAGCATAGAACTATTGGCTTAGCTAACATTTTTGTCGAGGAAAGGAAAAGGTGGTAGCGGTAGGGTTAGCCGCCCGATAAAAAAGATAGCCCACGGTTTTTTTTTGCGTATAATTTTTTAAATTCGCGTTGATTGCTGGGTTGTATGTCCGCAGTGCAATTGCGTAACACACTATCAATCGGAATTGGTTTCATTTTGTCAGTTCAACATCATTCTTTGCGTTATCTACGTTGTTGAGCAGACAAATTTTTACAAACTTATGAAGCAATGGTTAGCAATTGGCTTAAAAATGGTTCAGATTCCGATTCATAGTGTGTTACGCAAATAGAGTGCGGGTTACATACAGGGTATTCCGAGATGGTATTTCAGTTCTGTAAGTAGGTTTCCTATTACATGGGAGTCCCATGATGGGACTTCTAAGATGCCAGGACTACTACGTATAACAGTACACACATCTGCCTAGCCTGACTTCATCCTACTAATACTATAAATGCGAAAGTTTGTATGTTTGTTCCTCAATCATGCCAGAACGGCTGAACGGATCTACATGAAACTTAGCACAGAGATAGATTATTGTCTGGAATAGTACATATGATACTTTTTAACCCGGAAAAATGATACGGTTCCCGTGGGATAATTTTCAACATCCACGCGGACGAAGCGGCTGGAAAAGCTAGTGAATAATATTTTATAATTATTCCAGTTGATGCCAAACGGCCAGGCCTATTACACTAAAGAGAACTACTCTCCGTTGTACTGCGACCATCACGTTTGTGAGTGGAACTACACCAACTTTTATGGCGGTAAGTTACTTTATATTGTATGTCAAATTAGATAAACATAATATTTAAATTTAACGAATTTACTATTATTATTATTTTACTATTTACTATTTTTATTATTATTTTTGGTTTTGTTTTTGTATGGGGATGCCCTTGGGATTTTAATATTTTTATTACGATTTGTCATGATAGCGGCCAGTACCTACCCTTTTCTTGGCAGCTCTTTGATTGAAAACTCTAGAATAATTAATTTTCTGCCGCAGGTCCATTCATAATCCCTGGTGATCCTGGCACGGGATTGCCTCCGGTCCCTGTTTTCATGGAACAGACCTCAGAAATGTACATGGTCACTACGGACACGCCCGGCGGAGCTGACGAATCCAACATTACTTGTAAGTAATAAGTAGTCTCCCTAGGTCATCGACATTCTCTGGTCCATTTGTTTGAGGTTGGCACAAGTCACATGCTGCGTTAACCTAAAATTAATTGAGATAACGGCTGATCTTTTTCCATACAGCTCTATTAGCCATTATCTATTGTCATTATCAGGCACCGCTTTTCAAGCTATATTATCTTCCACACAATCATCCACCATTTTACCTTCTTTTAGTGAAAGTGGTAAATAAATGCAATGTTTTTAGATTCGCTGGACGGTTGCTGGTACATGTTCCCTCCTAACTACGGCTCGATCGCCGGCATCAGCTACCTGGATCCGCTCACTATCAACGAGTATCGATTCACTTGTCAAGGTTCCGGGAATAAGGTACGACATCACCTTCTAGTCGTGGTCGTGGTCGCAATCTTGGTTGTAGAAGCTGAAGCTCATACCAAGATGCGGATGTTTATCTTTATACTAAAGTACAAAAGTTTTGCCTCATTTACCTATGCCCGGTTTTCTGAAGTTTTTAAACGGAGTTTATCCCTGTGTGTTTAATATCTGTGGTTTATCCATTCGATAGCGATATTATTCGTTTGATATCGTGTTTCTGAACACTTCTTTAAGGAAGAAATTTAGCTTAAAAGTCGAGTGACTTATTATCGAGGGTTTATCTGAGGACCTCAAAAATCGAGCATATGGAAGGAATTCGCTTAAATAGATAATTTTGTCGAATATACATATATATAGCTATTAAGAGGCCCCCGGAGCATGCGTTCATATAAACGAAGTACCAAAATAATTTGTAAATCAAAGATATTCTTAAGGTAGTGTATACTTATTCCGATTGAATTACAGAATACCTAGGTTCCCAAATATACATACATACTTATATATTAAATAAGAACACGGTTTGAAACGTAATATGAGAAAAATAAGTTTTAATAAGTTATAGAAATCTGAAATTACTCATATCTCGTCTTTAAAACAGTATTCTTTCAAAATATATATTTGGGAAATATTCTGTAATTCAATCCGAATAAATACACACGTTACTTAAGAATAAGTTAAATGATAAATGATAAATGATTTTTATTTCTGTAAGTAGGTTTGTACAAACACTTTTACAAGTCAATATTTTTTTTTTAAACTAGATGAGGTCGGCGTTTCCTATCTGACTACTCTGAGAAGAAAGGCCGAAACAAACTCAGAGGTCACAGTCTCTTATAAAGTCCAGACATAATCTTGGTCACTTCATGTGAAGACCATGTAGATTGGTGTCTGAAATGGTCTTTTGAGGAAAGAACCACACAGATTGAGAGGACCTGTCCAGTCAGTGCACGCATTTGTCAGTAATCGCGCAGCTCAACTCAGAACTTAAGGAGCTCAACGATTCGACGAACAATACCAAAGAAAGGACATTGGGGTAGGCCGCATAGATTACTCAAACTGCCAGACCATGATTAAAAATAACTGAGAGAAAAAATAAAACAAACAAAAAAAAAAAAGCAATGACCTACATAGTCTTTACATTCACAATAAAGTAAAATAATATAATACTTACAAAGTAAATATTAATGTCAACATTCAGTATGCAAAAATAAAAATAATATAAAATAAAATTGGAGCAGTTCAATCCCAAGCCTTTTTGTCCTCAATATAATCTTTAACGGTATAAAAAGCTTTCTGACACAACTTGCGTTTAATGAATGATTTGAATTTATTAAGACTCAGATCTTGAACGTGGCTTGGAAGTTTATTATAAAAGCGTATACATTGACACCTGAATGACCCACCTATTTTCTTGAGCCTTGTTGGAGGTACAACAAATTTGTGTTTGTTCCTAGTATTTATATTGTGGATATCACTGTATTTTTTAAACAATTTAATGTTTTTATGGGCATATAAAAGATTTTCAAAAATGTACTGAGAAGGCAAAGTCAGTATATTAATCTCCTTAAATTTCTCTCTGAGAGATTGTCTCGGACTTAATTTATAAATGCATCGAACAGCTCTTTTCTGCAAAACAAAGATAGTCTGAATGTCGGCTGCATTTCCCCACAACAGAATACCGTACGACATTATACTATGAAAATAGCTAAAGTACACTAAACGGGCTGTCTCTATGTTGGTTAAATTACGAATTTTTCTAACAGCGTATGCTGCGGAGCTTAGCTTTTTTGACAATTTATCTATATGTGGGCCCCACTGAAGCTTAGCATCCAAAGTTAAGCCCAAGAATACTGTGCTATCTTCAGGATTCAACTCTTCGCCCTTTATCAAAACGTTAGTTTTCACCTGACTAACGTGAGGTAGTGTAAACTTAATGCATTTGGTTTTTTTTTCATTAAGGAGTAAATTATTAACACTGAACCAGTGAACTACTTTTGAGATCGCTCTGTTTACATCGTCAGTAACCAGCTGCTGACGTTTAAGTTTAAACAAAAGTGAAGTATCATCCGCAAACAAAACTATATCATGATTATCCTTAATGAGGTAGGGCAAATCGTTAATATAAATAAGAAACAAGAAAGGACCAAGAATTGAGCCCTGTGGGACCCCCATTGTTACTATAGATCCGGGCGATCTTTTTCCATTAACGTCAACGCTCTGAATCCTATTACTCAAGTATGAAGTAAGAAGATCCAGAGCGGTGTTCCGGATCCCGTAATGGCGGAGTTTCCTGATTAACGTTTCATGAAGAACGCAATCGAATGCCTTGGACAAATCACAAAAGATGCCCAAGGCATCGCATTTGTCTTCCCATGCATTATAAATATGTCCTAAAAGTTCAACACCGGCATCAGTAGTTGAACGACCCTTTGTAAAACCGAACTGTTTGTTATGTAATAATTTATGTTTATTAAAAAATCTTTGCAATTGGTCTAAAATTAATTTCTCAAAAATTTTACTAAACGTAGGTAGTACTGAAATAGGTCTATAATTTGTGGGGTCTGATGTACTACCTGATTTAAACAAAGGTATTATTTTACTATATTTCATGAGGTCAGGAAACTCCCCACAGTCGATACAGTTATTAAAGATAAGAGCTAAAGTAGGTGCTACAATGTCAATAATAGACTTAGCAACTTCTACAGAATTACCCCACAGATCTGCTGTCTTTTTTACATTTAAAGTGTGAAAGGTTTTAATTATGTCTCTACAGGTAATTTGTTCAAAATTAAATTCCGAATCGCAAGCATTAACATTTTCCTTAAGCAAAGACTCAGCAACAGAAGTTGATGAGTTTAGGGATTTAGTAGTTGAAACGGGAATATCCGAAAAGAAATTTTCAAAGGCCGCGGCGACTTGTGAGTCTGATTTTATTATATTGTCATTAATAGACAGAATAGACAGTTGTTTTATTACTGTCATACGATGGCACACTTTGTTGACCCCCTCTATCCCCCTTAACGTTGTGATGCTAGTTATGGATGACCCTTATGTTGATGATGCCATATTGTTACACCATGTGAATAGAATAGAATAATAATTATATCTTCTTATATTTCTTGTATTTTGCGTGTCTCTTCCAGGGTCTGTACTGGTACCCTCAATGGATGGGTGCGTCCCCACACCACCCGTACCCCACCGCAGGTGACACGGGCAGCTCGCTCAACCGCCCCGTCGAGCCCATCTTCTACCCGCACCAGCAGGGGAGCCCTGCCTCCTCCATCATGATGCCGGAAGTACACTGAATATATGCTTCGTTTGTATTGTGCGTGTTTTATTGTTACAGATCTATATATTAGGTTGGGGAAAGTCTTTTCGCATTATAGTATGTATGAACTTGTAATAAAATCTCTTTGGCTATACTATTTGTATCTGGCTGGTTTTGGTATCATTGAAAGATTAAATTTTAAAGAACATAATTCCAAATTCAAATTAGGAAAACGTGTGATTTTCATTTGTTTTTCGTACCGTCAAGATGAGTGAATCTAATGAAGAAATTCGATACATTTTAAAATTTTACTACAAAAAAGGTAAAAATGCAACGCAAGCCGCGAAAAAAAATTGCAATGTTTATGGACCTAGTGTAGTGTCTGTGAGAGTAGCACAAATTTGGTTTAAGCGTTTTCAATCCGGAAATTTTGATGTCAAAGATGCACGTCGCTCTGGTCGCCCTATTACGGATAAAATGGATGCCATTTATGAAAAAGTGGAGCAAGATCGGCATATCAGTAGTTACGACGTAGCTGAAGAACTGGGAATTAATTGATCACAAAACAGTTTTGGCACATTTGAAAAAAAATGGGTACACAAAAAAGCTCGACATTTGGGTACCTCACGAGCTCACTGAAAGAAACCTAATGAACCGTGTACTCATTTGTGATTCTTTATTACGACGTAATGAAACCGAACCATTTTTGAAGAAGCTGATAACTGGTGATGAAAAGTGGATCACGTATGACAAGAACGTGCGAAAAAGGTCGTGGTCAAAGGCCGGTCAGGCTTCACAGACTGTGGCGAAACCCGGGTTAACTCGCAACAAGGTGATGCTGTGTGTGTGGTGGGATTGGAAGGGCATTATTCATTATGACCACCAGGCAGGACCATCGATTCTGAACTCTACTGCGAACAACTGATGAGATTAAAGCAAGAAGTTGAGAGAAAGCGGCCGGAATTAATCAACAGAAGGGGTGTGGTTTTTCATCATGATAACGCTAGACCTCACACATCTTTAGCCACTCAGCAAAAATTAAGAGTTTGGCTGGGAGGTGTTAATGCATCCGCCGTATAGTCCTGACCTTGCACCTTCAGATTTCCACATGTTTCTGTCTCTTCAGAATTCTTTAGGCAGTGTCAGGTTAACATCACGAGAGGACTGCCAAAACCACTTGTCGCGGTATTTTGACCAGAAGTCCCAAAATTTCTATAGCAATGGGATCATGTCCCTACCTACAAGATGGCAAAAAGTTATCGAACAAAATGGTACCTACATACTTTAGTTAAATGTAAATAAACTATATTAAAAAATGTTTTGAATTTTCTTAAAAAATGCGAAGAAACTTTTTCCCCAACCTATTATACATAAACTCACGCCTTTTTCCCATGGGGGTAGGCAGAAACTGCAGAACTTCATCTGTTACGATCCTTACATACTTACTCCTTTTAGAATCATACATCAACATCATCCATCATACACACATGGGACTTTGGGAGTACTACTCACCCTGGTTTTGTGCTCCGTGTACTCACCTGACCTTTCTGAAGAATATCACCATTAAGATCACTACCTACCCATATAGGGACAACTTTTACTATGGGACCTAACCTGAAATCGCGAAAAAGAATTTTCTATTGTCTACATTAATGTTTGCGTAACTCGTGAAAATGTAGGGAACAGCTGATTTTTTTTCGCGATTTCGGGTTTGGTCCCCTATTAAAAGTTGTTTGTTATCATGAGTACAAACATGTGTTTAAGTATCGGTCACTAATTACCAGTCAGGTCACCCTATACACGCTGCTTTTTTATTGGCTCCCCTAAAGAAAAATCAGCTATTTATTACATATTGACGAGCAAACATAAATGTAGCGAACAGCTGATTTTTTTTACGATTTCAGGTTAGGTCCCATAGTAAAAGTTGTTCATGATGATGAGAACAACACTTTCGTAGCAGCTCCCTAGCCAATAAAAAAGTGGTGTATATATATGTCCTTTTAGAGGATGTCTTATTGTTGTATTTAATGCAGGGTGTATCAGAATGGTGTGGTACAGACCATCAAACTGAACCACTTTCTCCATGGGACCAACATCGTAATCGAGGAAAAATTACCAGCTCTACCGCACAAAACTTCAATACCTACTCGGCCCAAATGTATGGGACGGCTGATAACTTTTTCTCGATTACGATATTGATTAGAAAATTGTTCAGTTTGATGGTCTGTGCCACGCCTTTCTGATACACTCTGTATATTGGCGTATTTGTAAAGCCCGGATTCCGAAAGGAAAGGCTGATTTAACTTTATCAGTAAAAGAGATACCTAGCCCAAATCCATCCATAGGTACTTTAGGTACTAATGTTATAAAAGCGAAAGTAATTCGTGTCTGTCCTTTTCACGCCATAAGGGCTGACCCTGGCTGAACGGATTCCGATGAAATTAAGCACACATGTAGATCATGACCTGGGTTAGGACATAAGATACTTGTGTCACGGTAGTTCGTTCCCGTAGGAAAATTGCCGACCTCCACGTGGGCGGAGCAGTGTGCAGTGGGCAAAAGCTAGTAGAAAATAAAACTCAACCGTCCCGTCGAGCCCATGTTCTACCCGCCCAGCAGCAGCAGGGGAGCCCTGCCTCCTCCATCATGATGCCTAATTAAACTGAATATATGATGAGTTCATATTGTGCGAGTTTTAGTACTGTTTTGGAGATATTGGCCCAACCCCGGATTCAGAAAGACTGCTCACTTTGATCAGTAAAAGAGATGGCCCAAATCTCATAGAAAATAAAACTCACTGCCTAGCCAAGTATGTTGGGGTCGGCTTCCAGCCTAACCAGATGCAGCTGAATACCAGTATTTTACCTGAAGCGTCTGCCTATCTGCTCTCCACAACCCAGTTACTGGGTAATAAGATACCCCTTGGTAAGACTGTTTGTCAGACATTCGGGCTTCTGACGACCCGTAACGGATGTCCAAGATCCACGAATGACAGCCGGGACTAACGGCTTAACGTGCTTTCCGAGGCTCGGAGGAGTCTCGGTATGTAAACCCATCTATGAACCAACCCCGGCAAGTATAGCTTAACCTGAAGGATCGACCCGTGCGGCTGTTATTACATAACCACGAGCTTCTCTTAGAAAATAAAACTCACATTTACACATAATTCAGAGTTAATGTTATACGTCGTTAAACGTTTCGGAAAAGCTTGATCGCCTTTTCAGAAACAGAGCGTCTGACTTACACGTACATAAGTACCTAATATTTCACCTCCGCAACCTATGAATTTATGCGTGATAAACATAGATCAGATAATTGGATGCAAGTTTACCTAAAGTAGAGGTGTAGGCTACTATGGAATGCACTTTTGTATTGAAAAAATCCCTGGATTTCCGGGATCGACAAATTTACAGTTCTGAATAAATAATCGAATGTATATTTACTTAGAACACGTGCCCGATAAGTTGAGACCTGAGCGCGGTTTAAATATAAAGATTTAGATATTATAATGCTGCGCTGTTCCCGAGTAGCATAGGTTATGTTAAAACTAAAAACGCGGATATTATAATAGCCATGTTACTCGGGAACAGCTTATCTGAATGTAGACTAATCTTAACTGAATGTAGACTAAATCCAAATAAACAGATACCACAAATAACGAACTATAGTTCACATCAATCTACCTACCATCTTAACAAAGCTGATGGAGTGGGCGCTTATATTAAGAACACACATAATTTTAAAATAAAAGAAATAAAGTTAACTCACGCGTCGTGCTTGGAGATCCGTATCTCACCGGACATTGCAGTCATTGCGATTTACCGGTCCCCCTCAACCGTAAACGCTGACGAATTTATTATTTCCTTAAATAATCATCTCACTACCCTTGCATCAATTAAAAATGTAATCGTCACTGGTGACATTAATATTAATCTGATTATAAATCAGGGCGAGCAATCACATGAATGCGCGAATCGACTTAATTATCTCAACATGCTGGCTATGCATGGGCTTCTCCCTGGTCACTCGCTACCCACGAGAGATAAAAACTGCCTAGACCACTTCATCATAAAGCTCAAACCTGCTAGTATAACCGCGGTCATTGCAATTATACACACAACTATCACAGAGCACTTCATGACTTTCCTAAAAAGCACGAGCCAAACACACATAATAAAACCTACTAAAATAAAATCAGATTTTAACTTAGAGAAGGGACTCGCCCTCTTAAAAGATAGTAACCTGGCAGACCTTCTAAATCTAACTAACCGTAACGTTTTTGTTAATAATCTTATCGAAATTCATCAAAACTGTATTACGCTTAGTACTATCACTAGGATGATCCCGGTTAAAAATAGAACCCTAAAACCGTGGATGACATTTGGTTTATTGCGCTGTATTCACAACCGAAATAACATGCAAAGGAGACTTGAGACTCGACCCGTACAACGAGATACTAAAAATTACCTACAAAAGATACCGAAACTACTGTAACTGCATCATCAAAAAACAAAAGCGTAAACATGATAGAGACCAACTTGCTAAATCGCGCAAAAATCCTAAAAAAACATGGGATATTATTAACAACATCGCTCAGCGAAAGCCCAAAAAAGCGAATAACTTAGATCTCCTAGAACTATCCTATAGCCCACAGAACTCTATTAACAAGGTGAATAGCTTTTTCTCTAACATAGGAAAGCTTCTTGCGGATAACATCACACCACTTCCGTCTGCCACACCCTATAATAGCGACCCAAATCCATCCCTAGCTGACTATGCACCGGCCTCTTCGTTTGCACTAATCGACACAGACCCTGGCGAAGTTCATGCTACACTAATGGGCTTAAAACTAGACAGCGCCCCTGGTTGGGACAACATCCCAGTTAAATTTCTAAAAGCTGCACATGAACAACTAGTCCGAATCCTAAGCCACTTGACAAATCTATGCTTTGAGCAAGGACTTTTCCTGGATGCCTTCAAAATAGCCGTAATAACGCCTGTGTATAAGTGTGGAGACAGGTCAGACCCGTCAAACTATAGGCCAATTTCAGTACTGCCATCTATCTCTAAAATCCTAGAAAGACTCATAAACTCACGCTTAATTAAATACCTCTCTAAGCATAACATTCTATCTCCGTCTCAGTTCGGTTTTCGACAGGGCAGATCTACTGAGGATGCAGTACTGTCACTGACATCTACCATATCTGACAATGTGGATAAAGGAAGCAAATGTCTGGCGGTTTTCCTTGACCTCAAAAAGGCCTTCGACACTGTATCTGTCCCCATACTCCTGTACAGGCTCAAAAACATCGGCATAAGGGGGCCCCCTCTCGAGCTACTCAAATCCTACCTGAATAACCGCAAACAAACAGTGAAATTAGGGGAGCTTACTAGCTCAGTGGAAACAATTTCGTACGGCGTCGGACAAGAGAGTGTACTCGGTCCAACATTGTTCCTTATTTATATTAATTACCTGTGCAATATGAGTATTGACGGGGGTCGCATTTTCTCACCGCCATAGTATTTGCTGATAAGACTTGGTCAAAAGTTAGAAGGTCAGCCGAAACAGGCCTTTCAAAGATTGCAAATTGGCTCAATCGTAACCTCCTCACGCTAAATGCCTCCAAGTCCAACTACATTTGCTTCACCAAGTATGCACACACCCAACCTCCACCCGATTTCCAAATGAAGTTCCACTGCTGTGACAACCCCCCAATTCCCGACTGCTCTTGTACACCGATTGATAGGTTACATTATACAAAATACCTGGGCATCATGATTGACCAGCGCCTGTCCTGGCACATGCATACTGAACTGATCACAAAAAGGGTTAGGAAGTTAATTTAGACTTTTAAAACATTGCGACATGTTGCCTCAAAGAATCTTCTGCAGAAAGTCTACGTATCACTAGCCCAATCGGTTCTCATGTACTGTTTGCCATGCTGGGATGGGGCAACAAAAATGAAATTTCTGGAACTTAAGAGGGCGCAGCGTTTTCTCCTCAAGGTTATGCTCTTTAAACCCTACAGATTCCCAACCCAAAGCCTGTACCTAACCTCTGACCTCCTATCTGTTAGAAAACTTTACCTACTCCATCTTGTCCTGAGAAAGCACAAATCTCTCCCGTATGATCCCACAAAGACGAGTATCTGTAGCGGGAGAAACTACTTAGTCGCTCCAACTGTCCCTGTCAGATCTGTTTTTGCTGAGAGGCAGTATGAAAGGCAATCTTCCCGCTTATACAACCTTCTGAATAAAGAGTTACGCATTTATCCTTTGAAACTCCGTGACTGTAAACTAGCTATGACTGAATGGCTTAAGAAAAAAACCTACGCCGAGATTGAGGCTTTAGTATCTTCGCTTCCATAACCTGTCCAATAATTAAAAACACCGTGGCAGTGAAATTGTTAGTGGAGGAAGCTGTGCCTGGCTTCTTCCGATCCCAAGACATTGTCGCAGGGCTAACCCAAACCTAAACCTAAACGAACACCTAAAACTAATAAACACAACTAAAGTAAATGCAATTAAAAATCAACCTACACTACAGCAGTCCATTTACACAACTCACTCACGCCATTACTCACGCACACACACACGCACTCACAAAATAACCTACTCTCATACATCACACAAGTGCGCTCCTTCCTTCTTATTTTTATTTCCATTTTGCTTTATTTTTCTGTTTTATTTAAATTAGATTATTTTTATTTTATTTTTCTTATTCTTGGATCAGTTCATCAATTGCATACCTGTTATTTATGATAGTGGAAGAGCGGAGTTCACCTAACACAAGCATTTTCTTGCTTAAAAGGTGATCTCCAACTCATTGTGTGTTATAATTGTATGTAATTGCAATAAACATTTTTTTTATTTTTATTTAACAGCGGGAGGAGCTCGTGGCTAAGTAATAACAGCCGCACGGGTCGATCCATCAGGTTAAGCTACGCTTGCCGGGGTTGGTCTGTGGATGGGTGACCATCTTTTCATACCGAGACTCTATCGTGCCTCGGAAAGCACGTCAAGCCGTTGGTCCCGGCTGTCATTCGAGGATCTTTGACAGTCGATACGGGTCGTCAGAAGCCCGAAAGTCTGACAACCAGTCTTACCAAGGTCTTACCAGTCTTATCGTAATAGGTTGGGGAAAAAGTTTCTTCGCATTTTTTAAGAAAATTCAAAACATTTTTTAATATAGTTTATTTAAATTTAACTAAAGTATGTAGGTACCATTTTGTTCGATAACTTTTTGCCATCTTGTAGGTAGGGACATGATCCCATTGCTATAGAAATTTTGGGACTTCTGGTCAAAATACCGCGACAAGTGGTTTTGGCAGTCCTCTCGTGATGTTAACCTGACACTGCCTAAAGAATTCTGAAGAGACCGAAACAGGTGGAAATCTGAAGGTGCAAGGTCAGGACTATACGGCGGATGCATTAACACCTCCCAGCCAAACTCTCTTAATTTTTGCTGAGTGGCTAAAGATGTGTGAGGTCTAGCGTTATCATGATGAAAAACCACACCCCTTCTGTTGATTAATTCCGGCCGCTTTCTCTCAACTTCTTGCTTTAATCTCATCAGTTGTTCGCAGAAGAGTTCAGAATCGATGGTCCTGCCTGGTGGTAACAGCTCATAATGAATAATGCCCTTCGAATCCCACCACACACACAGCATCACCTTGTTGCGAGTTAACCCGGGTTTCGCCACAGTCTGTGAAGCCTGACCGGCCTTTGACCACGTCCTTTTTCGCACGTTCTTGTCATACGTGATCCACTTTTCATCACCAGTTATCAGCTTCTTCAAAAATGGTTCGGTTTCATTACGTCGTAATAAAGAATCACAAATGAGTACACGGTTCATTAGGTTTCTTTCAGTGAGCTCGTGAGGTACCCAAATGTCGAGCTTTTTTGTGTACCCAGTTTTTTTTCAAATGCGCCAAAACTGTTTTGTGGTCAATTTCCAGTTCTTCAGCTACGTCGTAACTACTGATATGCCGATCTTGCTCCACTTTTTCAAAAATGGCATCCATTTAATCCGTAATAGGGCGACCAGAGCGACGTGCATCTTTGACATCAAAATTTCCGGATTGAAAACGCTTAAACCAAATTTGTGCTACTCTCACAGACACTACACTAGGTCCATAAACATCGCAAATTTTTTTCGCGGCTTGCGTTGTATTTTTCCTTTTTTGTAGTAAAATGTTAAAATGTATCGATTTTCTTCATTAGATTCACTCATCTTGACGGTACGAAAAACAAATGAAAATCACACATTTTCCTAATTTGAATTTGGAATTATGTTCTTTAAAATTTAAACTTTCAATGATACCAAAACCAGCCAGATACAAATAGTATAGCCAAAGAGATTTTATTACAAGTTCATACATACTATAATGCGAAAAGACTTTTTCCCCAACCTAATATTACCCAGTAAACTGGGTTGTGGAGGTCAGATAGGCAGTCGCTCCATGTAAAATACTGGTATTCAGCTGCATCCGGTTAGACTGGAAGCCGACCCCAACATAGTTGGGAAAGGGCTAGGCAGAATGATTGTGCATTCCCGGATTTTCAATAAGAAAAAAATAATAATAATAAAGAAGCCGCTTCCATAGTTTCTCAGCGAAAATTAACTTTATGTAAATATGCATCAGATTATCTAATCTCTGCTGGTAAAGCAGCCTAACGAGTGTGTAGACATACGTATGTGTGTGTAGTAGTTGATACAATATAGCAAATAAAACCCTCGACTACGATTTTTAATAACTTTTATTCATATTCATAATAATCATAATTTACACAAACATAACGATACCTAGAATCAACTCATTTTGTTGAGTTTTAACCTAAATATATATTTAAAATAAATGTCGAATTAAATGTAAGATAACTTTATTGCACTTAATTTTAATATTTATTAAACCAAACGTTTAAAGTACACTTGAAGAAACACGTTAACTTTGACTGACAATGAAAAACTTCAAGACTCCAATTCCGTATTTTTTACTGGTTCCTAAGTTCCTATATAAAATGACCCTAACAAACCATAATTATGGTCGATTACATTGATCCATTTCATAAAGAATACTTACAGTAGCTAATAAATTCCAATGGTAATCTAAAAAGACCTAACATAGTCATTCTATACAGGAATAATACAATATTTATGGCGTACGAAATAAGAGTTCAAAATTCAACGCATACTTAGGAATTGGTGTCCAGAGTAAGGAACGAAGGACATTCGATTGCGTCTAATGTTGCCTAAAATCGAGATTTGCTAACGAATATTCTAGAATAATTTTATATAGCAATAGGCTTGGCTTTACAACAACATGATGGCAGGCTTATATGCTTATTAATACAATTAATGTTACGAATAAATCCATTTAATATGATTGATATAAGTAGACGGTTTTAATACTATTAATTTTCAATATCATGAAAAAATATTTATAAGCTCATAAGGCAGCATTTTTATCGACAATTTGAATAACATTATTTACTGATTTCTGGCAACACTAGTTACACTTGCCAGGTCAGTTCATTAGTAAGATGTTACCAGCGCACAAAATTGTTACTATTATCTACTTACAACTATTTCAGAGACCTATTTAGTGGGATATCACACTTCAAATATTATTGTACCACTTGCAAGATTTGTAAGCAATTTGTAAATAATTCGTAGGAGTAAACTCGCCGGCTAAAACTTATGGAAACAAATTTGTTAAAAATGTAAAACAATAAAGACACAAACAAATAGTTATTCAATGAAAGTATCACCTGTCACCGACCTACTTATATATTTAATTGTCAATGGACTTCAATTTTTAATTTATTAAAATTATTTAACTTCTATACGCTTCTAATATGCAGTTTTTTACAGGAATTTCAATAGTGCAGATTCACATTATCGATATCGATGTAAAAATATTTCAATGTTTTAAACGGTTCCCACAGACGAGTTTAGGCAGCATAATAGTGGAATGACTAAAAATAAATTCGTTAGAAATACTCTCTTAAAAACCCATGTTATTAACTTAAGGAGGTGGATAAACGCATACATTGACAAAGATATAAAACTTCTCGGTGATAATCTTTGACAATGTGAAGTAAAAGTAAATGCAATAGGATAGGGGGCCGGCATGGCTCGAGAAATGTGCACTTATGCTAAATAATACGCAGTGTTTGTAGATGTAATATTGATATAATCTTTTATGAAGAAATTCTTGAAATATAAACTACTGAAAACAAAATAGAGCCCACCACGATTTATTCACAAAAAGTGTTGGCATGTTACTTCAAACTTATTTATGGGCAAGTTCAAGTGTTTTACCGTAAAACTTAGATGTTTATGAGTTCTTATCATTCTTTACCCTCAACACATCTACTTATAAAAAATACATTTGTTTTGTCAGTTTTCATTTTCGATGATAAAACCAAGTGGGCCCTATTTTGTTTCGAGTAGTTTATAATGGGATATTAATTGCACATCAAATAAATAATCATTTATCAATTTATTTCCATCATTCTTATACCATTTTACATTAAAAATACTGACTGCACAGCAAATTAACCAGAGCATACATACTTGTAGCAACATGACATGGCGACTAATATTAACCCCGCGGTTAGGTTTGGTTAGGTTACTTCAAACCCTTTACACAGAAATAGGATAGGATGGACGTCGACGTAGGATGCAAGAGCGAGCGAAGGGCACGAAGGTTAAGTTACAATAATATGTTTTTCTCAAGAATGGTAAAAGGTAATAGGTTTAATGTGTGCTAGTTATTATTAGCTATCGTCGGTGCGCTTGCCAAACCTGATATGTGCATTTTTTTGATTTTTCGTTTTTTCGCTAGATGGCATTAATTTTTATCGACACATTGATGGCAAAAACCGTTATGTGAAAATTATAACTGGAACAAAATTTGCAATATCTTATATGTGTCTTTATTAAGTCAGAAAAAACTGTCATGTGCTCAATTTGCACATAACAAGTTTGGCGATGATTTTTTTTGCACCTGTCAGGTTTGTTATGCACATATCAGAATGTGACACCACGTGGACAATGGCGTGCCACTAACAAGTTTGAGGTTAAATGTAGTTAATTTTTTAAGAAAAGATAGTTAACTGTTTAAAATTCATAAAAATATTTACAGGCGAGTGGATTTAATTTATATTCCGCATATTTTCTGACTCACGGAAACTGACTGAACGTATTTATGACTTTGTTGCACGTGTTTTGTGGCTTAACCTAAAACAATAATATAAAATTTAATATTTTTTACACTATGCACTGCTTAAGCTTGCTATTTGTGTTTTGTTTTCAGACTGATTACTCTAAATTAATATCATTAATAAAATGACTTCTCATAGAGGAAAACTGTTAGTGAACTTATGCACTGGACATGTTGTTATTGAAAAACCTGAGGAGGGTAGTTCAGATATATTTATTTCGAACGCATATGATCCAACAAGAAATGAACATCCGAGACAGGGCTATTCTTCAAATTCTCCAGAGTCATGTTCAATGGAAATGAGTACACCGTTGCCACCAATTCAGCCGAATCCTATGGTTGCATGCAGTTCCACAGACAGTGAAATTTTGTCAACTGATTTACCATTACCGGATTTGGATTTAACGCATTTTTATAATGAATCATATAATGAGGACTATAATATACCACCACCAATTCAGCCTGGTCCTTCTGGTATTCAATGTAGCCCAAAACAAATTGATATTTTGTCTCCCAGTTCGTCACAATTCAACATAGAAAGAACAAAACAAACTTACGCAACAGTTAGCCAGATGAAATATAATGAAAATAATCACTTTTTAGATGAAACTACTGGATTATTTGTGACTAAAGTAAATTGTGTCGACACACAAACACACAGTTCTTGTTCTGACTTTATATTGGATGATCAAACAGGTGAAATGATTGAGTTGGATAATAATGTAAATGAATCTGAAGAGAACTTTGATATGGATATTTTCGATAAAAAAAAGGACAGAGCATTTAATAAAGATCAGAGAGTAAAGGGGAAACTATACGTTGGCAGACAAATAGAGAAAAGTCAAGATGATAAGCAGCATACCAATTTTGTTATTAAGTTAGGAAAGACTAAGAAAGCTAAATTGTGTAGTCACAATACACTTGAAGCAAAAACACCTAGGACTTTTCTTTGTGCGACCATAAACGAGATCAAAGGGATAATATTTTTAAATACTTTTGGAGTTTAGATTCGTGGGTCGCTAAAAAGGCTTATTTAAAAAATATTGTTCGCATTCGGCCGATTATGAGAAGGCGTAAAAGTTCTACGTCTCAACAGCTAACTAAACATATGGGATTTGACTGCTTTTTACCTAATGATGATAATAAACCTGTTAGAGTATGTAAACATTTTTTATTAAAGACAATAGACATGAATAATGAAACACTGTGTGAATGGGTAAAATCGATTCATGAGAAACCAGCATCAAATGAAAATACTGTCACAAAATCTAACAAGAAATCAAGAGTACCTGTAACAATTAAATCAGATAATGTAAAGGAATGGTTGGGTTTATTGCCAAAGGTACCCAGCCACTATTGCAGATCCAGTTCAAATAGAGTGTATGTAGAGGATACATTCAGAAACAAAACTCACATGTTTACAGAATATAAAAAATGGTGTTCCAGTAAGAATATTCTAGCAGCACAACGCAAACTCTTCTGTTCAGTATTAAAAAATGAGAAAATATCTATATTCAAACCCAGAAAAGATCAATGCGACACTTGTACTGCTTTCAAGGAAGGCAATTGTACACCAGAAGAATATGAACACCACACCCAGATGAAACAAGAAGCTTACCTCGCTAAAGAAAACGCTAAATCAATGTGTTCCTCCGATGTACTAGTAGTGACTATGGACGTGCAAAGTGTTTTATTATCACCTAAATTGCAGGTTTCTGTTCAATACTACAAACAGAAACTTCAAATTCATAATTATACCCTTTATGTAAACAATCATAAGGAGGTACATTTATATGTGTGGCATGAGGGTGATGGCGGAGTAACTGCCAATGAATTTACAACTTGTTTGATAGATTTATTAAATACAAAAATTAATCAAAACTATAAAAAAATAATACTCATATCAGATGGATGTGGCTATCAAAATAGAAACAAGGTACTATCCTCAGCTTTACTACATCTTACTAAAGAGAACAATTCAATTCAAATAGAACAAATTATTTTGGAAAAAGGGCACACAATGATGGAGGTGGATAGCGTCCATTCCACATTAGAACGTCTTTTTAGACCGCCTATTTATTCCCCGAATGATTACATAAACAAAATGACACAAGCTCGCCCAAGCCAACCTTACATAATTCACCATTTAGACTACACATTTTTTAAAAATTTTGAAATGATATGTCAGCTAGATTCATTGAGACCAGGGAAAAGAGCTGGAGATCCTGTAGTCACCGACATCAGAGGATTATTATACAAAAATGGTCAAATTTACTATAAATTGCGGCAGCCCCACGAATGGCAATTGTTACCACAAAGACTTCGTGTTCCTGGTGGTAACCTCGTAAGCCTTTACGATGAACCCAGAAAAATAGAAAAGACTAAGTTTGATAGTTTGCAGTCTTTAAAGAAATATATGCACAGAGACTACCATTACTTTTATGACGGGCTTCAACATAATTGAATGTAAACAAAGTCGTTTTAGAAGTGTTTTTTTTTTCTGCTCTAAATACATTAATTAAGAATTGTTAATCTTGGAAGTTTTTTGTTTCGTTCTCTTTTTTTTAAACACGTACAATTTAACATTTTTTTAGAGATTAGTTATTGATTGTTTTGATGTTGGTTCCTAATATTAGGTTAAATGAATGATCTCAAGTGACAATAATGAGACTGATCTTGTGCCTGTAATAAAACTATTTGATAATAACGCCTCAAATTTGGCTATATTTTTATATTATTTATTACCTAATAGTTAAGAAGTTGAGGTTACATTGTAATAGATAATAAGTTTAAATTTTTTGTTGGTAGGTAGGTACTGTTTTGGTGCAGATTTAAATTTTCAATTGAGGTATTTTAAATACCTTCGTATTTAAAGCTTATCATAACGTCGCATAGAAATAATTTCGAAAGTATTTTTTTGTTTGATTTGTTTTTTGATGTTGATTTCTTCTATTTTGTAGCAAAATAAAGATCTTTTAATTAGCGCAGAGTTTTATTCCGTAATCTGTTTATTATAACATGTTATTATGAATCTATATTATATTATTATAAACTCAATAACAAAAAACAAAGTTCCAATGTTTAAGCACATAGCATGCATAATTTTAAAAACAAACCTCAAAGATTACCTTACATGTGCTACTTGTGCACATATCATTATATTAGCCAGCAAACAAAACTTGACATGTGCATGAAAAACAACAAAAAAAAAATATTTTGCTGTCATACATGAATTGTAATACCTTTTTTATTATCTTAGACTAAATTAGATATTTTTTGCTATACTTTGTTGTATTTTTATATTTTCAGAAGATAATAAATTACGAAAAAAACAGCTTTTTTGTTGTCCTGAAAAGTTCTTCAAATGCACTTAACAGATTTGGCAAGCGCACCGACGCTATGCATTAATAAAAAAAGCTTTAAGGTAAATAGCGGTGCGCCACGAATATAAATTGTTGCTTATTTAGTTATATTTTGAGTTGAGTAGGTATTTTGCTGTGCAATCAGTAATTTTGATTGAAATTTGGATTATTTTTGGATACAAAAAGTATTTTTTTGGATTTGCGGTTAAATACTACCCATAACAATCAGCTGTTCCCTACATTTAAGTCAAAATGTAGGGAACAGCTGATTTTTTTCGCGAATTTTTGAATGGTAATATTTTTTTAGCAAGTATGGACGCTATACTATTGCGAGTTAACGGGAACGCCTTTCGTTAATTATCGAAATTAATATTGTGCGGTATTTTCTTTAGCTCTTTCCCACAGTCATTCATTAAAAAAGTCGTTAATTTTGTTTTATCTACAACACTTATGTATTATTACTAAAAATATATCTATTTTACATCATGGTCAGTTCTCAAACAAGTTTTTACAGCCATATCCAATTTTTTTTTTAATATTTTAACTATGCATAAATAATTTGACAGTAAAAGCGCTCCCTCACCGGGTGCATTCGCCTGTAATATACCTTTACCTGCAACTTATCACTTCTACCTATTAAATTATAATATGTATTAACCTATCCTGCTGGTTTCAATTATCTCTCTCCACTATCTAGCAGCTGACGGCCTGAGCAGTCTACTTGCAAAGTCGTAGCCGTTACAGCGGAATCTTGGATTGTTACATTGCAGGCGAATGCTCGAGATGCTGCTTGAGAGAAGAGGTGGCCCAGTGGTTTCATCGCTACTGCTCTCAAAACAGTGAAGGAAAACCTCGTGAGGAATTAAACTGGCATGTCCTAGAACCAAAAATTCAAAGACATGTGACATCTACCAACCTGCAATGGGCCCGCGTGGTAGATTACGGCCCACTCTTTCTCACCGAGAGGAGGCCTGTGTGCCAGCTGTGGGAACATTACAGGCTGATTATGTGAGGCGAATGCTCCCAGTGAAGGAGCGCCTTATTTATTGACTATTAAGTAGGTCAGGTGTACAGCTATATGACCATATAAGCTGTACAAGGATCTTTTGGCGCGTGGCCGAAATCGGAACTAACGCTGTTGTCTTTTCAATACATATCGCAAAACAATTTCACAAATGTGTACCAACAGCGCCACCCTGTCTATGTCATTCAAGCGTCAAAAGGTTCTAAGTAGCACTTTAATATTGTCAACCAGGAGCTGCAAAACCACTTCTCCAAAACAGTATTATTTTATTCTTACTTGAGTGTGGGAAAGAGATGGAGCTAGACGTCCTACATAGCTCCATCTCTTTCTCACACTGAAGTAATATTAAAATAATACTGCTTTAAGAGGTGGTGGTCCAGAGCCCAATACCACAAAACTTTACAAGTCTACAATTCTACAAAATTATTAAATTGTAGAAAAAATTGCGTAACACAGAAATTACAAATATGTATGAGTTACAATCTACAATTCTTTCGCATTTTTTAAAAGCGTAACACAAAGCATGAAGGCTACGTATAAATTGTAGACTTGTCACTACAATTTACATACCTATTTGTAAGGTTTTGCGTTACAATTGGCTTACGAGTTTTGTGATAGTAATTAATCATTTATTTACTTAGTCTAGGTAACATCAGTGTTGTTTCAATAAGGGATGGTGTAGAATTTCATTCCACAAGTTAGATTTTTTGGCATTAAACAGTTACATTAGGTTTGCAGACTCTTCGTTTCTCTCAATTTTTTCCTTTCGAACTTTGAAATTCGAATGACAGTTGATTCGGGGCGTTGACACAAATTTTTTTCAATGTCATACCGAATTTTTCTGTGAAGTGCTGAATATCAAAATTTTCTTGAAAGAATTTTTTCAACTGCAATAGTTACAATTTCAATATTATGTGAATAGAACAATTTTCCACAAAATTAAAAAAAAAAGTAATGTATTTTTTCCTGCGACATCGAGACCAAAACTCAGGTTACTACAGGCGTTTTTTCTTCAAAATAACTCGGGCCAGTTGTTTGTCCTGATCGGTATGTATCTCCTTCAAATCGTTTTATATGTTTTAGAATCCTGGCGATTACTTGGCACATTTAAGTCAGTTCAAAGCGCAAGATTCAATATTAATAGATTTTGCTCAAAAATGACAAACTAATTATTTCTATTCTAGTCAGAAAATTCAGTATTTAATTGTGAGATCTTTTTATATTCCTTTTTTTGTACTTTTTTATACATCTGAACTTTTTGTTTTTTTTTTAAAGTGGTGTTAAATTGCTTTTATATTTTTAACACTACAATGGGTATGGATATACAAATAAGTAAGACCCTTCCCTTCAAACTAGGAAAATCCTGTATCTTGAAGGACAGTGTTCTTTATTGGGATTGACCCGTTTTACAAAATATTTATAATTGCGTAATATTTATAATGTATATAATAATATTTACTGACTTTATTGAGTGGGTTAAATGGTTAATTGTGAGGAGTGTTTGTGTGAGTGTGTTGTTGTGGAATTAACCTGATTAGGGTTTGTGTGTGTGTGTGTGGTGTACTCAATCTGTCAAGGGAAAACAATTGGTATTTTAGTCGTTAATTCGTAGAATATAAATAGTTTAGATTTAAGAGCAAATTTAACAGTTTTTATTCGATTATTTATTGTTAATTTATTTTGAAACTTGTTGTTTATTCTAGAACTTAGGATGAAATATTGGTGGGTAGCAAATGTTGTCCTGTGGCCCTTCGCACACCTCCGTCGCGAAACCATAGCAGCGACACCACAGTAGTTAAATTCATCTGACTGAGTAGCGGAACATCAGCAAAACATGCGGTTTCGCGGCGGATATGTGCTAAAGCCCTGAAACGCTTTACTTCACAAGCTCGAGCAGACCTACGTCGAGTGGAGCGGAATTCAAAAGAGTTGTCTGTCAGTGAGCAACTTGCAGTCCTTAAAATACAGACTTGTAAAATTTTCAAAGTAAATTGTAATTGTAAAGTTTTGTGGTATAGAGAACTGTACATCAGTACCAGGGCGAAAACGTGGCACAGAATTTTAGAAAGAGACTGCCACACAGTTATGAGTGATAGAAACAACGCTCAACAAAACCGTACTTCTTCTATATAGCTAAGGTTTCCTAGAAGAGCGGTGGCCGCAGTAACGGCTGTCATGAAAATGATGACAGCGGCAAAGATTTAAATCGTTAGATTCACCCTACCGCGTTAAAAGATAATAGCGTTTCTGTTTCGTTTCGACTCCTCTGACACACAATGACGCAATGACTTGACTTCATTGCCATGAAAACGCTATGTAAAAATGTGTGAGCTCACTCTTCTCAGTATGGTCACTTTTTCGCGTGACTTAGTGAGTGTCAAAAACACTCTCTAGTGAAACACACCAACTTACTTTCGTAAATACAGTTTCAGTGACGTCATTCGATGGTAAATCGCGAACACAATGACGGCTATCGCTCTTCTACGAAACCATAGTTTAACTCTATGTATCTTACTGACGGCTGGGTACTGTGGCTTTTCATCTCTTTCGCACACTGAAAATGGCTCAAAAGCAGACACAATCTTAATGGTACGGTTAGCTAGGCTAATTTCGCATTATAAACGCGAGACAGCGTCATTCATGTATATTTATTCTGGCTCAATATAACAATATACAGTTGATGATATATCGTAATTATTATGGCTTGAATTTTAACGTGGTTATTAGGAATATACAGTCTGGTTATATTCGTTGGACATTCAACTTGTGAAAAAGTAAGTAATAAAGATACCAAAGTGCCTTCAAAATTGACATAATATAAGATTAATTAAAAGCTTTGTAAAGAAATTATACAATTATAATAAAAAAATTACATTGTAAAAAGTACACAGCTCTAAATAATAAAAGTAAGTAATTTTTTAAATTATAATTATAATTATAATATATTTTTTAAATTATATTTCGTGTAAGATGATGAAGCGCAGAATGTTTTAGCGCAAAACTATTACGTATTAACCTGGGACTACGAAAACTGAATATCAATAAATCGACACCAGCAATTTAGATTACGCTAACTTGAATTTTGGGCAATTTTCGTTTTTAATGCCAAATTATTTATAGTATTATTTATAGAAATTCTAAAAAATAACGATTCGTTTACACAAGGCTAACTCGGGTTAAATTCAAAACAAATAACGACATTCCTTATATTATCAAGAGAAATGACAACAGTGAAAATTTCAATGAATCTTTTCATAAAAAACTTATAACATTTTTTTTCTTTGAAACGCCTCTGGTGTAAACTCGACTTTTTCAAATTAGCGTAGTGTTCATTGCTGTTGAAAATGTATTATCTATTTTCCAGTTCTAGGTCCCTGATTGATCTCCCCTTATTATATATTACAGACATAATAGTATAGACTAATCCTGAATAAGATTATAAAACAGGAATAAGCATGCAATGTGTGTACATTGTACATCAACATTATTTGTGCTAGAATTAAGTCGATTTCAACATGGCAAAGTTTTCGAAACAAGTAGCAATCAAAACGGAGCTATATTAAAAGAAATTAAGGTTCACAATCGCAAAACACGTAAGTTAGCTGATGTATAACGAATATCCCCAGGCTGTCAACGTCGCAAAAGCTTGCAATGTGCGCTGTTTGCTTCACGGAACATTGTGCGTATCACGACACATGTGACAGTAGTGCTATATTGAGCTTTGTGTGTACGATAATATGGGTTTTAATTGTCTAGCGTAAGATTTTTCATAACATTTCAATTATGAACTGTTGACGTAAGACTTAGTTTTGAATTTGCGAGATAACTTCTATTGCTTTTTGGTGTGATGATGTAAACGTAGAATAAAGAGAGTATAGAACATAAGGCATTTCTATAAAATATATTATTTTTAACAAATCAAGTTATGGCTAGTTTTGTGTGGTCCAAAAAAAGTTTAAACGTCACAATATTTCGCGCCGCACAATGTATCCGAACTATATTATCCTTACATTACACTATGGCCGGATTGTTTCATGCTTTCTGCTCAACAACGTCATCAATTTCAAATTCCTTCTCCCAGCTTTCATCAGAATTAGCGCTAGCATCATCTTTCACCTCTTTATTTCCAAAATAATCTTCAACTAAATTGTTTCCACAAACGTCAGATTTTGCCGCTTTTTTCGGTGACCGGCCATTTTTATTTTTAGTCTGTTTATTGTTCATCTTGTCTCTGGTTTGGGCGGCTTTTGTTTTTTTATTGTCTGTGCTAGTTGTCTTGTCTGAGTTGTTGTTGGTAATGTCGCGGGAACAAGTTTGTTTGGTCATCTTCTTGCCAGCTATCTCTCTTTCGTACTCTTCTAGGAGGAGTGTTTGTTGTTCTTCTGTCAGTTCCACGTCGTTGGCGAAGTCTTCTGTACAAAGGTACGATTATTTGGAACGTGATTTGAATTGTGGTTCTTGAATACAAGTGATCAATGTTGGGATTTTAAACATTTGTAAACGGATCTTCTTGGTTGGTGCTAAACCTTTGTGGTGGAGGCCAACATTGCTCATTGAATACAAGAACCACCACATGGAAATTCTTACGTTTTATAACGAAAATATGAATCATGAATAAAAGATTTGGATTTTAGAGATTTGATTTGAATCGAAGTTATCGTTCATCAAGTGATTTTACTTATTCTAGTAATATTTGCATGTAGAAATACATAGTAACATTATAGGGGAATACAAAAACAACATTTAGTACACAGGCTTTATTCAGCAAAATACAGTTTGAGATAAAGATAAATAAAAGAAATAGGGACGGTTAAAATAGATATTGGCTTACAGACAATCGATGACATTATCGATAATAGCGCTCAAATAATCGATTATAAATAAAGTTTAACGCTACGTCTTTACTTAGACTTACCGTCTTCCCAGGCGACGACATTGTCCATGTCAGGTGCTTCGAAGGGCTTCTCAAAAGGCTTTTCAAATGGTGTCTCATCTTCTTCCAGGCCTGATAGGACCTTTTTTGGACTCCTGAAAATGAACGAAGGTATTTTTATAAGCGCTTACCTTTTGGCTTATGTAATGGCTGGGGCTGGGGGACGTTTACATTCATAAACAAGAAGAGAACATTAATTGAAATTTTAGGAACAGCAAAAGTAAGTTTGTGTTTTTAAACGACTTCCAAAAGAAGAAGGTTCTCAATTTGGATGTTTATATATTTTTTATGTAAGTATGTTCGGGCATAACTCCCGTCATAATAGACGGATTTGCAAAATTCTTATTTGTTTGAAAGGGTATACTTTCGGGGTGGTGCCATTGCCATAAAGTCAGAATCTGATGACGGGATCCCATGGAAATCGAGGGAATCCCTCAAATTTTATAGGCACACCTATAACAATTTGAGTATTATTTTATAGTAACTCGTGCATTTGCTCTCGCAAAGCACCACTTAGTGAAGTGGAACTGATGATGAAGACCACAGATGGCCAACAGAACTACTCAATTATACCTATTTCACGGGTTGCGATTCGATTACTTTAATATGGTTGCTAAGCAATTTATGCTCGTAACAATGCGTATGGTGATTTCACCATCAGCTCCAGTTCTCCTGGTCCTTACTAGGAGAACACCTCAACAAATAACGTCCCTGCGTCGGGAAAAGCAATATTTTGTAAAACGTGATGAGCATGACATTAGGCTATTGTAATTTAGATAAATTCTAAACTGCCCCACTAAAAAGTGAAAAATAAAAACTTTTTTACAGACTTCAAAAAAACACTACAAAGTGAAAAATAACTTTAATTTCGGAAGTCGGTGGCAAAAAACTAAAATACAGATCCAAAGACACCCGACTTCCGAAATTAAAGTTATCTTTCACTTTATAGTGTTTTCTTGGAAGTCGGTTTTTTTTTTTTTTTTTGTAAAAAGTTTTTATATAACAACATGACGAAAGAAAATTGCGCGAAGAAAGAAGTCCTAGAATTAAAAGTTCAAAAAACTTGTGACCAATCCGCGCTGGGCCCGTGTAGTGATTTACAGTCCACTCCCTCTTACAGAGAGGAGGCCTGAGTCCCAACAGTAGGAACATGCCTCATGGCATTAAGTCCGTTTTTCGTACCACCATTTTGCATCTAGACAAATTTATTACAAACTAGCTTCTGACCGCGTGAAATTTCTTGTCCCCCGATCTACCCCGTCGCATCGCATTAGCTGCCGGCGTATTACTTCGTTTTCGCTTATCGTTCTTTCTAACTTTTTTTTTTTTTGCTCGGATCGTATATGTTAGGTCCTAGCGTGATATTAAATAGCCTTCCTCAAGGATGGGGCTATCAAATGAAAAATATTTTTTTCAAATCCGACTGGTTTCAGAGATTAGCGCGTTCAAACAAAGAATGAAAAAAAAAAACAAACTTCAGCTTTATTATTAGTCGTGGGTTCGAACCCAGGCAGGCACTTTACTTTGTGTGAATAACTTCATCACCACCGCTCTCAAAACACACAACCAGCTGACAGGCCAGTTGGCGTGGTTGGTTAAGACACCGCCTATCACGCCGCAGGTCGTGGGTTCGATTCCCATCCAGGACAAACATTTGTGTGCATGAACATGTCTGTTTGTCCTGAGTCTTGGTGTAATTATATATATAAGTATGTATTTACAAAAAAAAAGTAGTGTATGTAGTATATCAGTTATCTGGTTTCCATAGTACAAGCTCTGATTAGTTTGGGATCAGATGACCGTGTGTGGAATGTCCCAGGATATTATTAAAACGGTGAAGGAAAACATCGTGAGGAAACCGGCATGTCCTAGAACCAAAATTTCGAAGAAATGTGACATCTACCCACCCGTATTGGGCTCTCGTGGTGGATTAAGGCCCACTCTTCCTCTCAGCGAGAGGAGGCCTGTATCCCAGCAATAGGAATAGGTATAGGCTGATTATGTATTACAACTTACTGTTCGATAGGCGTCTGCATGGGCAGGTGCGCCAGCACGGGGTCGCTGGAGGGCTCCTCTTGTGGCTGCTTGCGAGCTGCGGCGGCCAGTCTGTCTTGTAGCAGGGCCACGCGGAACAAGTAGCTGTAGAATAAAGAACATGGATTATCGAGACTGCTTCCTTGAATGGAGCTGAAAGATGGCTGGATTTCGTCGTGATTTTTTAGTGAACTGCTTACTTCAACTTCCAGGACCAGAAGTGGGCTGCAACGGGCTGAGGAGATTTAGCACTAGCTTTTACCTGCAGCCCCGCCCGCGTCGATGTCGGAAAATATCGAAATGGAACGTACTACCGGGATTAAAAGTACCCTATGTGTTAATCCAGCTTATAAACTATCTGTGAGCCAAAGTGCATCTGAATCCGTTCAGCCGTTTTTGCGCCAATCCGGAACAGGCAAACGGACAAAAATTCTAAAAACTGTATTTGGCATCAGACTCGTTCACACACCTCGTAGCAATTACTTGTTATTTTAAAAATATTCAATGTGCAGATCTGACTTCGTTCCTATTTTATTTATATTTGTATAGATAATCACTTTTTTTTTGCGACACGCTATCTCAACCGGTTTCCGTAATTTCTCTTCAATACGAGACTCACTAATGGCCGATTTCTATATTTACGGAACGTTATTGGTTAAAATTAAGACCCTTGTATCTTTACCAATAATGTAGCAAAGACCTCATCGCTTTGTATAGTAGACCCTCCCATATGGAAGTAGCTATCACAGAAATCATTATGTGACACGGCATCGGGCTCGGGCTTGGTGTACTGAGCCTTTAACACTGGCCTGCCACTGTCTGACTGATGAGGCCAGCCTCTGTGGTCTCGAGCCAACAACATGCAACACTCACCGCTTCCCGAAGTCGTCGTGTGACACGGCATGGGGCACTAGCTTGTCGTACTGATCCTTTAACATCGTCAATACATCTGATAGGCTGATGACACCAGACTCTGTGGTCTCGAGACAACAGCATACAACACTCACCGCTCCCAGAAGTCATCGTGTGACACGGCATCGGGCACTAGCTTGTCGTATTGAGCCTTAAGCGTCGGACTCGCGTCAAGACGTCTTCCTGCTGAGTTGATACTGATGAGACCAGCTTCTGCGGTCTCAAGACTCGCTCGCCATGCTTCAAACTCTGGGCTGTATGCTGGGACTATGAATGTGGCGTCGACGCGCTGTAAGGCCTCTAGTTCTTTCTGCAAATATTTAATAAGGATTACTGATTAGATATCATAATAAGGAAAATTTTGGCCAGGATAGTGATCCTAGGTTCTTTTATGACTTCATGATTAAACTCTCTATGATATAAGAAATTTAAAAGTTAGCCCAGAGATAAAAGCTCTGGATCTTTCGTTAAAATCGCGTCTATAGTTCGTTCGCGTTAAGAATGCAGTGAGTCATCAGTGCAATTGCAACATCCGACCAACCGTTGCCGACGACGAACCGAAGCAATGCCTTCAACTGTCATTGTGAACTTGACTTTGTAATTTGAAAAGATTTGATTGGTTAGGCGGCGGGGCTAGGCCGACGGACAATGACGACTCACTGCATTATTAACGCGAATGTACTATAGTGTTTTTATTTCAGGGCTAACTTCTTCCACAGACAATGGCTCACCTCCCATCTTGTACCGCATGCCCTGCCACCTGCACGTGTAGCATGATCACCGCGGAAACGGAAGAAACGAAATACAAAATGACAGGTTGTAGAAATATTCCTACAGCGCGATGTCAAAAGTGAACAAAAGAAATGTCACTTTGTATAGAAAAAGAGTATCTGGGCGACCGGGCTCTGCTCTGATGAAAATAGAATTATTAGAAGAATTTTCCCAGATATGAGAACTAGCTAGATAGATTTTTCGCCCCTGTAATTCCTATATTGCAACTTTCATCGAAATCGATAGGGCCATTTTCGAGAACGTTACAAATGTATAAGTAAAATTATATACTGGATGATTTTTTTACCGTCTTGAAAAAAATAGGGTTCAATAGGTGAACGGAGTAGAAGCCTATGGCATACCTAGTTTTTTTTTTCAATAGCTTAGATAGAAATTGCTCTATCAATAAACACTACACATTTGAAGTGAACTAGAACAATAAAACCAGAAATTTTGAAAAAAATCTATAGATCGTTAAAAAATATCGAAAGGAGACGGATACGCTTTCATACAATCTTGGGCCTGGATGTAAAAATATGAAATTGTGTCAACTGGTAGCTACTATATTATCGGACAATCAATGAAGATTTTGCGGATTTTAGCAATCTGTGAGCTGAGTTATAAGAGATTATGTAAAAGTGAGGTTATGTGTCAGCCTACATTTAACAGCTGATTTTGGAGTGAGAACGTCATTTGTTTCTTTTATTTAGGATGTTAATTATATTTGTAGTGGGAGCAGCATGGTAGATGCTGGTGAGCTAAAAAAACAGGAAATGAGTAAGTACTTACAGATTGAGGTGCACACCATTGACGAATCATTGCTAATACCATTTCGTCATCTAAAGCGATGACCTAGTGTATTACACCGACTAGTCGCTATGCCACAATTTACACAACGAACCATGGTGTCAAATTCCAATCGGTAGGCCGGTCGTAAAATCCAAAATAACAAGTCCAAGTCCAATGTATAAGCTGGGTTCTCCGTGTCCGGTATGGTAGCAAGGGTCGTACAAGAAGCAAGATGAGAAGTCCGTAGAAAAAAGCAGGGGTCGAGGAAATTATCAATAAAACGTGGGAGGAAACACACTCAAAACGTACACGCACTAAACGATACGAAACGAGTGAGTGAGTGTCACAGCTATCTGTCAATGTTATGGATGTCAGCACAGACTAAAAATACAATAATCGATTAACATACGTCAATCGATTTTAAGATTTATCTTTAGCATAATATGTAGATATTTAATTTGTTTAAACTTATAATAAGTTATTTCTAATAGATTTAACTATTTTAATTTAATCAATCATCTGATTAAAGCATTTTTTTAAATATTATGAGCTTTGTCACGTTAATCTATTATAATTCAATCGATATTTCATTTTATTCGTCACCTTAAACTTAATTTTTGGATTTCTTAATTCCCAGATTGTAAATTGGGCTGATTTTTCAGATTTTGAAATAGAAAAATATAACCCTTTTTTTAAACCATACCTCAACTTATTACAATCAGGCCCAGAAATCCCCGTCTCCTTTCATGTTCGCATAACTCGATAAAATTTAGGGAGCAGCTGATTTTCTTTTTCGCGATTTCATGTTTTGGTAAAAGTTGTTTGTTATCATGAGTACAATCATGTTTCAAGAATCAAGTAAATCTTACTTTGTAAGTAGACAACATAGTGGTGTCTCCTGAGGACAATATGACTTCTGTGTCGTCCTCGTCATCCGGCTCAGGATTCAAAACTGTGCTCACTTGACCTGCAGAAAATATAACAATAATACTCGTATAATACAGGGAAGAACTATCTCCAGTATTCAAGAAAAAGCTTGAACATAACCATCTCACCAATAAAACTGCTAAGGCTCTTTTTCATCACATTTGCAGGCGATTCTGGCACATCCAACTGTGAAAAAAAAAGATTAATTTGAAACATTAAAAAAGAATACTCATCCAGAAATAAGACAGTTATAATGATTCATTGCTGCGGTCGATGACACCATAAAAAATTATCAAATTAATAATTTTTTGTTTTATCATGTTGAGTTTAGCTAGCCAATTTAAAATTACCCTGTATACAACATCCCGACAGCAACCATCACACATTCCGTCTGATGGGAGGATCCTCCCTTTTGGGGATAAAAAACTTATAAGTTCGATCCCTGTCTATTCATTATAGACGAGTACCCCTTATAGCAAAGTTACCTTAAAAGTCTTGCCGATGACAGTTGACGTAGTACTGAACACATGGCTGGCCTCGCTCTTCACCGCGGTGCCTATCTCGTCCAGGTCCTTTTTTACCATCGTATACACCTCTGCTGACTGTGAACATAAAAAAAAAACACTTGCTTAATGATAAAAGGGACAATTTGCTGTAGAAGGTTATTTATTAGGAAGTTTCACACGTTCAGTTTCAGAATGTCCAATCTTTGATAATGTGATAAATTTCTTCAATAACTTATAACTAAACAATAAAAAAGTAAAAACTTTTAAGCAAAAAATAAAACCCACTTCCAAATCAAAACACTACAAAGTGTAAAATAAATTTAATTTCGGTAGTCGGTGTCTTTGGTTTTGTATTTTCGTTTTTTGCCACCGACTTCCGAAATTAAAGTTATTTTTCACTTTGTAGTGTTTTGATTTTGAAGTCGGTTTTATTTTTTGCTAAAAAGTTTTTACTTTCACTTTTTAGTTGTGGTACCTACCCCACAAAAAATCAAATACTATACAATACATCACTACCTGCAATATAAATAACAGTGATAGGAAGTTATTAAAACATCATCAGCATAGATTAAAAGATTATCCACATAAACTAAGTGGGAAATATACGCATTATTGATGCTAACTCAAAAACTAACCCAAGCACAGTTAATAAAAGTTATAGAGACCTCCCTTGGGATATTTCCTTTCCAACAAAAAAAGAATCATCAAAATCGGTTAATAAACGACGAAGTTAAATGATAAATGATTTTTATTTCTGTAAAAACGGTTTGTACAAACACTTTTACAAGTCAATATATATATATATATATATATTTTTAACTAGATGAGGTAGGCGTTTCCTAATTGACTACTCTGAGAAGAAAGGCCGAAACAAACTCAGAGGTCACAGTCTCTTATAAAGTCCAGACATAATCTTGGTCACTTCATGTGAAGACCATGTAGATTGGTGTCTGAAATGGTCTTTTGAGGAAAGAACCACACAGATTGAGAGGACCTGTCCAGTCAGTGCACGCATTTGTCAGTAATCGCGCAGCTCAACTCAGAACTTAAGGAGCTCAACGATTCGACGAACAATACCAAAGAAAGGACATTGGGGTAGGCCGCATAGATTACTCAAACTGCCAGACCATGATTAAAAATAACAGAGAGAAAAAATAAAACAAACAAAAAAAAGCAATGACCTACATAGTCCTTCACATTCACAATAAATTAAAATAATATAATATAAGCGAACACACATAAAAAAAATATATACGGTCGAATTGAGAAACCTCGTCCCGTTTTGAAGTCGGTTAAAGTACTAAAAATTTCTTGAGACGCACGTGATTTTTTCGGCTTGTCAAGCAATTTTGACCGTCTAGGGACCGAATTCGGTCGTAAAGCAATCGATCGCAATTTTATTTTGTTTTTTATTGTTTGGATAAAACTTATTGGACAAGTTTACCACATTATCAAAGTTTGGACACTTTGGGAAATGGACATTTTGAAACCGTTGGACATTCTGAACCTGAACCGTCAGTTTAAAAAAATCCTTTTTCGCGATAATGAAACAGAGCGCTCAAAGCATCTTGTCAACAAGTATTAAGTACCACAAAAATATAATTCATCATAATTATAGTTTGCTGATGTTTTCCATTAATTTATTCCTAGGATTAAAGTTCTGGCGATGAAAAAATCTGCCCTAATGCTAGTAGGAAATTCAAGCTAATCTTAAGTATATATACGAGTATCTGATCAGAAAGCCCATTTCCGTTCAGTAGAAGACGTATGTAGGTTAATTCAATAATGATGATGTGAGTCTCTAGAATGTGCAGCAATTGTGAATAATAATAATAATAATAATAATATTCCACAACTATCACACAACGAATGGATTGATATTTTCTGCTACCTTGCTTGCTTTTTTACTACATATTGTTATCTATAAGATAAAATATTTTTTTTTCCCCTCTACGATTACACAACGAATGGGGGTAGGCTTCAAAGTCGTAAGAGCTTCTTACATTCTTTGCAGTCCATCCAGGACGAATCACCCAATGAGAGAAGTAAATTGTGGGAAGAGAAGCATCCACTACCTCCCGACTTCGTTAAACTTCGGGAAGATTTTCTTCCTGGGCGTGATCTGCAGTGGCCTATATGGAAAGCTCTAAATCGATTGCGTATACCCAAGTAGGCCGCTGCAGACACAATTCGTTGAAATGGGGGATTCATGACCCTCCCAATACCCAGTGCGAGTGCGGTGCTTTGATCAGACCATGCCCCATTTGCTGGAGTGTCCTAAGTGCTCGTTCATCTGCACCGCGGATGACCTGGAGAATGCCAACGCCGCGATCAATGTGGCCACCTATTGGGCTCAATCAATATAAAAAGAGCGAAGCCGAGTACTATCGACACAAAAAGAAGAAGATTTTTTGTCTTTTTAACCGACTTTCAAAAAAAGTAGGAGGTTCTCAATTCGTTGCATATATATATGCTTATATTTTTTTTATGTATGTACACCGATTTCTCCGTCAATTGTGGACCGATTCCGAAAATTCCTCTTTTGTTTGAACGGGTCATTGTCGAGGGTTCATTCCCCAAAAATTCCCAGTCGACACTGGCGGTGACTGGGGAATGAACCGTCACCTCCGGTGGCGACTGGGAATTTTTATTCCCATTTGCCTCCCAAATTGGCAATCCCCGCGGGGGCGACTGGGAATGAATGCTCTCGAGGTGGTCCCATTGTCACCAAATCCGAATCTGATATGGGGATCCAATGGAAATCGAGGGCAACCCTCAAATTTTATAGGCACACAAAGCAATTTGGATATTTCTTATAGTAGCTCTTGTATTTACTCTCGGAAAGCACCATTTGGTGAAGTGGAACTGATAATGAAGACCACAGATGGCCACCAGAACTGCTCAATAATAAGTATTTCACGGGTTGCGATTCGATTAAGTACTTTAATATGGTTGCTTAGCAATTTTGGCTCGTCACAATGCATATGAAGTGGAGCTAATTGTGACTTCACCATCAGCTCCAGTTCTCCTGGTTCTTACTAGGAGAACTCCTCAACAATTAACGTCCCTACATCGGGAAAAGCAATATTTTGTAAAAGGTGATGAGCAGTTGAGAGTAGGCTATTGTAACAGATAAATTACAAAGTGACCTACTAAAAAGTAAAAAAATAAAAAACTTTTTACAAAAAAAAAAAAACAAGACTTAAAAAAAACACTACATACTTAGTGAAAAATAACTTTGAAATTAAAGTTATTTTTTACTTTGTGGAAATCGGTTGTATTTTTTTTTGTATAAAAGTTTTTTATAGATTATGTTTGGAAAATTTAATTTTACATCTATTTTAAGTACGTTGCCAAAATATGAAGTTCGCATTTAACAAAAGTCCTTATCTATTCTACACCAGTTGTTACTTAATGTTAAGTAAAGTTTTATCTACAAGATAGTTTATCACAAAATAAAGCAATATACACATACAACACAGATAATTCATGTTGTTTACAACTCTGGCCTATATAGATTATTTATTAATATGTAAGTATAGCGAATCTTTGCTTCAACGAAAACCTATCTAGATACTGAGACTGGGTCCTATTAAATGCTAGACAAAATCGTGGCAGACCAAGACGAAGATGGAGGGACGAAAGGTACTGACCTGCAATGGCAGCGGGCAGACGTGTGTGGAAATGCGAAAGAGAGGCCTTTGTCCTGCAGTGGGAGATAACGGGCTAAATATAATTTGATTATTTTTTGTTTTTATCGTGGATCTTTAGTGAATAAATAATTAAAGCAATAAATGTTTGTAACCTTGACTGAAACAGGTATTGAATAATTTGATCTGTGGTTCAAAGGCTTTTATGGACGTCGTACCTACGTACTTATATCTGAAACATTAGACACTGCGTGCCTATGCTAGTTGCCAGTTCTGTCCTGATCCTTGACCCACAAAAATCCGCCAAAGTTTAAAACATGATGAAGTAAGTTATAGATTTTTATTATACAATAATAGAGGGGCTAGTGGCTAAATAATTACAGCCGCACTGGTCGATCTAAGGTTAAGCTACGCTTGCCGCGGTCTGTTCATGGATGGGTAATCATCCATTACATAGCGAGACCAAGAGAGAGGGGCTTGCCTCGGAAAGCATGTTAAGCCGTTGGTCCCGGATGTCATTCCTAATAGATCTTTGGCAGTCATTACGGGTCGTCAGAAGCTCACATGTCTGTCAACAGTCTTACCAAGAGGTATCATGTCACCCAGTCACTGGGTTGTGGAAGTAAGTTAGGCAGTAACTAATGGATGGTCATCCACGAACCGACCGCAGCAAGCATAGCTTAACCTTCGATCGACCCGTGCGGCTGTTATTATTTAGCCACGAGTCCCTCCTCCACCTAACCTCACACAGAAACATCGATTTTAAAATAATATTTGGTAATTAATGCTTTCAAACGGGTTCTAAAGGCAGTCATGCATGAATGAATAACATTACAGTTTAGTTTACACGTCATGTTGTAACACGCTGACCTTTATCATTTACGATAGATTTTGATATTAGTGTTACGGAATTTGTTAAAAATATCTTTTGCGGGTTTACTCAGTTTTAATACCTAGTGTCAACTAGATACGTACTAGTATTGGTCTACTAGAGGCGACGGCTTATAGAGAGACCATCATCTGCCTAGCATTTTCCAATCTAACCGGATGCAGCTGAATACCAGTACCTACATGGAGCGACTGCCTATCTGACCTCCACAACCCAGTTACTGGATAATACGATAGCCCTTGGTAAGACTGGTTGTCAGACTTTCGGGCTTCATATTGGAGCATTCTGTGTAAACGAATACAATGTTGCCACTTGTAAGTCAATCTGTTAATGTGAAGTATGTCATTTTGAGTTTGAAATTTAGGTAATTTCTCTCTGCTAATGGCCGTCGACGTGAAACTGCGCTCTCTGAGATTAAAATCAAATTTAATCTTAGTGTTTTGTCTTCTTTTCGCCTTAAATCCATCAGGTTATGGGCCCAGAGTATTTGCTGCACCTTGCAACGTAAATATTTCTACGTATTTCGCGAGAAAACAAGAATTCACCGTGAGTCAGTTTTTTCACGTTATGACCACGTTGTTCGACACAATGAACATGGCTTCTATGGGACTGCAGTTTGAGAAGCTGCGAGGCATCGAAGACTACAACCAGTGGAAATTCATGTTGAAAAACGTCCTTATGCACGAAGAACTATACGATTGCATAGAAACCGAAAAAGGGAACGAAGACCCTAAGAAGAATCAAAAGGCGTTGGCTAAAATTTGCTTATCGGTCGGTCCATCCTCGTTGCCACACATTCGTAACGCGAAGACGGCATATGAAGCATGGAATAGCTTGCACCGCGCTTATGAAGATAAAGGTTTGTGCAGGAAGACTAGGATTATTCAGAGCGCTGTTTGGTGTCAGGCTGAGTGAGGCGGAGAGCATGCAGAGCTACCTAAATAAAATAACTGATCTTGGGCAGCAGCTTACAGACATTGGGAATGCTTTTGATGATGAGTTTTTAGCTGTAATCATGTTGAGCGGTTTGACCCCGGACTTTGACCCCTTATCATGGCTTTGGAGAATGCTAATACAAAGTTGACAAGCGATATGGTTAAGTCTAAGCTTTTACAGGAGCAGCAGCGACGCGATGGTAAGCGTGATGATCATGCAGAGCTCAACGCGTTGGCGGTAAAGAAACCTCCGAAGTGTTTTCGCTGCAAGAAAAGTGGTCACATAATGAAAGATTGCCCAAAGAAAGCTGAAAGTAAGCCGAAGTTTACTCCCAAGGCAGAGAAGTCATTGTTAACTGCGTTATCTGTGAAGCTGCAGAGTGATACCTGGTATGTGGATAGTGGGGCGACCAACCACATGACCAACAACAAGATCATACAGGACTTTCAGTGTACTAAATCGCTTGAAGTTAACGTGGCAAATGGAGAAAAAGTCAGGACTGAAGGACTTGGTAGTGTGCAAGTACAGTTAAAAAACGGTTTAAAAACACAAAGTAATGTGTACTATATAACTTTCTGCAAATTTATTATCAGTTAGTGAGTTGAATAGGAAAGGTTTTATTGTAATTTTTAGTAAACAAGTTGATTTAAAATATCTTTGTACTGATGAAATGTTGGCTGTTGTTTTAACAAAACCTTTAACTGCCGACAAACAAATTTGAAGTTTGTGTCTCAAATATTAAAATGTTAACTTTGTGTATTGACCATACTTATGTTTGTTATGTGCATTTTCAGATACAGTTATATTTTTGTTTTGAGGCCTAGTATTTGTTATTTAATATTGTATTAGTTTAAGGCCTAGTATTGGAGCATTCTGTGTAAACGAATACAATGTCGTCACTTGTAAGTCAATCTGTTAATGTGAAGTATGTCACTTTGAGTTTGAAGTTTAGGTATTTTCTCTCAGCTAATTGCCGTCGACGTGAAACTATGTATCTGCCCTCTCTGAGATTAAAATCAAATTTAATCTTAGTGTTTTGTCTTCCTTTCTTCTTAAATCCATCAGGTCACCCATCCACGGATCAACTGCGGCAAGCGTAGCTTAAACAGATCGATCGGCCCGTGTAGCTGTTATTACTTAGCCACAATAGAGATGTATGGATGAAAAAGACCTGCTGCGCTGAGCCTAAATTCATTGAAAGAAGAGCAGCAGGATTATGTGAACAGCAGCCAGTGCATTGGTGTTAGAAGACCTACAAGAATAAACAAATATATTAATATTATCGTAGCGTAGCGCTGCGGTATTTATTTAAATATTGCAGCTTTATGCTGAGATAGGAGCCTTTTTGGTCTCGCACAGGTATTTTTTTTTATTTTTATATTTTGTATTAAGTTAATTTTGTTAGTTTCGTATGCTCTTTTTTTACTGTTTGTATTTCCTGTGCGTGTTCCAAATAAAATATTTTTCTTTCCTTCTTCTTCGACCTTTGGACAGTAGAACGCATGTCATTGGTAACACTAAGCTTGAGCTGGCCTAGCGTAGTAACGACGAGACTAGGTTATACTGGTTTTGTTGCAAATGACGAGCGTTCCGATGTACGATTGAAAAAAAAAAAAATTAATGGAAGCGCTAAGGTAGCCCGCGAATTTTTTTTTTAATGATTTTTGCAATTTGCTGCTTAGGGTCTGTGTACGCACACGATGCGTTGCGGCGGCGGCGCGGCGCCGGGACGGTGCCGTTGCGGCGTCCTACATACAAATATCCATGGTATGCCACACGGTGCGTTCGGGCGTCGCAACACACGGACACCGGACTTGCAACCCGCGAGACGAGGCGGGGAGGGTTGTACGCGTTGAGACGCAGAAGTAGCACCGCTCAGTTGTTTGTGCGGCAGAGGAAAGGGAAATAAATCTTTGCGGTGCGGCGCAGCAACTCCCGTGTGACCGCCAATGCGGCGAAATCTTTGCGGTGCGGCACCGCAACGCATAGTGTGCATAGACACTGAGGAGTGTCTGGGTGTACTTTGATAAAAATATGATTCGCGACCGTAACAAATATGTATTTACATAATTATAATCATTAGACTCAGTAATACAATAATCCTCAAATGTCAAGAGTTCATGAAATAGTATTTCAATTATCACTATCTAATTTCATTTCGACCGCGGTCGTTAAGTTTTTATTAAATACTATTGGGTTGGCTAATAAGTAATGAGCGACAAACAACTATTTTATTTATATTTATTTATTAAATGAATAATTGTTAATCATTAATCATATATTCACCGTCGTTTTCTACTACCATTCGCCATCGATCTGGCAAAGAGTGAATGGTGTCCCCATAGAACTTCGTTGGTTTTGAATTGAAGAAGTCATCTATGTATTGTTTCAAGTGTGGTTCATCTTCAAAGCTTTTTTCCCGTAAATTATTACTAAGTGATCGGAACAAGCTGAAATCAGTTGGTACTAAGTCCGGCGAATATGGAGGGTGGGGTATTATTTCCCAATTAAGCTCCAATAGTTTTAGCCTGGTACTCTTAGCAATATGCGGCCGGGCATTGTCGTGCAGGAAAAATATTTTGTTGTGTTGTGGACGTTTGCGATGGATGTCAAGCTTCAGATTTTCGAGTTGATCACAATATACTGTTGCTGTAATCGTAGTATTAGTAGGAAGGAATTCCCAGCTTATTACTCCGCATGTATATCCCACCAGACAGAAAGCATTACCTTGCGAGGATGAAGATCATCTTTTGACGTTGGTTTTCCCTGTTCTTTACATCCCCGCCACTGGCGCTTGCGTGTGTGATTAACATAGAGAACCCACTTTTCATCTCCAGTGACAAGATGATCTAACCAATTAAATGTGCGGCGGAGAGATAAAAGTTGTACACTAATCTCAGCTCAGTAGGTCAGCTGATCTTTACTTAATTGATGGGGTACCCAAACACTATATTTGTAAGTCTTTCCCAAACCATGTAAATGGTTTTCTATGGTGCCATGAGAGCACTCGAGCTGAACAGCCAAACCGCGTGTAGTTCTTCGAGGATCTTCTTCGATTAATAGTTTTAATTTATCTATTTCCACGGGGCGCCCAGACCTTGGTTGATCGGTTAAGGAAAAATCGTTATTGCAGAACCGTCATTGGAACCAGCGCTTTGCTGTTGCTTCGGAGACTGCATCGTGAGCTATCCTTTGACATATATTACGTGTAGCTTCTGCAGCAGAATGCCCAGATTGAAACTCATATAATAAACAATGTCGTACGTGGGTTTTAATATCACTCATTTCTTTGTGAACTTTAACGCACTAACAGCCAAACTGTCAATAACGCGCATGAGCGTGACTCGCTCTTTATATACCCTCTGCTACAGAACGTTCTCGAACCTTTCCGAAAATTCTAGAAATTATAAACTAAAACGCTCATTACTTATTAGCCAACCCGATAGCTAGGCTTCGCCCGCGTAATATGTTGATAAAAAGTAGCCTATGTCCTTCTTCAGGGTTCAAAGTATCCCCATACCAAATTTCATGAAAATCGGTCCAGCCGTTTGGCCGGTATAGCGTAACAAACAAAGAAACTCAAATTCGCATTTATAATATTATAGTTAGGATTGTCTACACTGTAGACTACAGTGAGGATTTGATAAAATATTTTAAAGAGGTACCTACTTAGGTATTTTATTTTTAAAGGAAGTTTTTGTGATACAACTGTTTATATCAAGGTTTCTTAAACTTTTTGCAGTCACGGACCACTTTCGCAACTTAAATAATTCCATGGATCCCTGTCAAAGAATATTTTAGGAAAAAACAAACCTTATATAAAAAAAAAACAATTTTTTTGGTAGTTTCATTACACTTACTACTAAGTTAATGAGAAGGATGCTGCTGCTGTTTGGCCTGAATGAGAACGTTAAATTGTGAGATTGTCTTTGACAAGAGTGTAAGTACAGTCCCCCGCACCCCGAGCCGAGTGGCCGATATCAAGAAAACGCGCAGTTATTACCAATTGAATTTGCCGCCCGACGACGACGATGCGTCGTCGTCGCGGCGATTTCGTGGCTTGGCCGAGAAATGCTGAGTTTACTACACAATTTCCCAATATGTTAGGCGCGTCGTTCACACGAGCTAGAGTCGAGGCGGCGTCAAGGCGCGGGCGCACAAGCGGCGCGCCGCATTTACGTTTTCTTTAGGAGGAATAAATGGAAGTGCGCTCATATACTACAATCGCGGCACGGGCGAGGTGGCGGCGGCGCGGGGTCGAGGTGGGGGCGCTGTGCCCGACCGCGACACGACACCATTGCCATTTTGTCATTTTGTTTCGGAGAAAATGAATTGGAATTTGAGAATGAAGCATAGCCGGCCGCGCCTCGACTCTACATAAGAGATCACGCCTCGAACGTGCCGCGACGCGCCGCACAGTGATTCGTCTAGAACAAGCTGACAGGACAAAAACCATGTCTCAGTTTCCCAGAAATTTTTATTCCTAGTAATAGTTAACACATAGGTAACAACGATCCCAGGAATAATTAGAGTCTACCCTCATTAGTTAATTAGCATTGACAACGAGTATTTAAGGTAAGGGGTATTTTGTATGCAATTACTTGCAAAAACGTCTCGGTCGTGTTAATTTCTCTCTGTTTTATGGTGCTTTGTATATAAATTTTGTGAAATGGATTTGAATCTTGAGGGTGAGTAGTATATTTTGATACTAAATTAATTGGTATAGCTTACTATTATAAATTGAAAAAAAAAAATATGTATTTAAAAAAACTTGTAATTTTGCCTTGTTTTCAAACTTTAAAGGTCAAAAAGTTACATGTACAAACCTGTACAAATTCTACGCAATATTTTTTATGGTACCTTTAAGTGTGTAGATTCTTTCCATAAATAAATACATTGCGACTTTTTTACACAACTAATTTTTTTTAATTCCTTTTTAGGTTGCGTTTATAAACTCTCAAGAAATTTTTTTTTCGAGGAATGGCTAAGACACCCTAAAGGCAAACGCAACGAAGAGATATTTCGTTTAGTTTCCCTGCGGAACGATCTAACTGGTGTGACTGAGAGTTCTATACGTGAAATGAAGCTCACTATTGCCAAGTATGGGTCACAAATTCTGAAGAAGTGGGATAGCTGCGCAAGGAATCGCGACCGTTTCCTAGCCAAAAAAAAACAATAAAGAGTGGCTGGAAGGTCCCGATATTTCATTTGATATCTTCGTTCAGCCTTCAGTACAACCATCGACCTCAACAAGCGTTCCTGCTGGTCCGGACCGACCACATTTAGATTTCCATGAAGCTAGCACGAAGACCAAACGGCGAAGGATTGATGATTTGTTATCAAACCGAAGCACAGAAGAACTCGTGTATGCCGCAGAAGTATCGACAAGGCTATCGGGGCAACGGAATGTAGCTCGGGTTATCAAAGAAGTGACCTGTAGTGATCCTGATAAGTGCAGTGAGATTTTGAAAAAAACTAGAAAGTGAAGAGGCAATGCCTAGGTGTTTGAGCAATGAAGAAGCATTGGCTTACTATGTAGACGCGAGGTGCACAAGTCACGCTTATAAACAGACACGGAAGTGGAGCATCAAAGCGGGTCACAAGGTATTTCCGTCATATTATAGTGCTAGAAAAGCAAAACTAGCTTGCCTGCCTCTAGAAGAACAAACTGTTGTGAATGAAACTCGTGCTGAAATCAAATTGCAAGCAGTTTTAGATAAAACTGCTCAGCGTTTGGTAGCAGCACTACATGAAATTTTCAACAGTTTGTCATGTACTTCTTTCACGCTCATTAGCAAATGGGGTTGTGATGGAAGTTCAGGTCATAGCACTTACAAGCAAAAATTTACCGATGGCGATGCTGCTAACACCGATGAGTTTTTGTTTGTATTTTTATTCGTTCCTCGTCGATTACTTGATGAAAAGAACAATATTGTGTGGCAGAACCCTCGTCCATCTTCAACTGTGAATTGTCGGCTAATAAAGTTTATTTTTGCCAAAGAAACCAAAGAGCTTACTGTTTTAGAAACCAACAATGTTTTGGAAGAAATAAACAATTTATTGCCGACAGTTTGCAAGTTTCAAGAGAACGAGTTATCTGTCACACATGAATTGCTTTCAACTATGGTTGATGGGAAAGTTTGCAATGCTATGACTGAAACAAAATCAACACAGACATGTTATATTTGTAATGCAACTCCTAAGCTGCTGAATGATGAAGGCAGAGAGTTTACGGTTGACAAAAGTGAGCTCTGTTTTGGTTTATCTACATTGCATGCTTGGATCCGTACCTTTGAATGCTTGCTCCACATTAATAATAATAATAATAATATCCTGGGACATTTTCACACACGGTCCCAAACTAAGCAGAGCTTGTATTATGGAAACCAGATAACTGATATACTACATATATTATATATATTATATACTACATATATACATTAGTTATCGACTTGATGTAAAGCAATGGAGGCTAAACAAAAATATTAAAGCTAGTGTGGATCAGCGTTCAGATGAAATAAAACATCAATTTAAGAGTAGAATGGGGTTGATTGTAGATAAACCAAAACCAGGCTACGGAAATTCTAATGACGGAAATACCGCTCGCAGATTTTTCGAGAATGCTGAACTAAGTGCTGAGATCACAGGGTTAGATGCCGAATTGATAAAAAAATTTGATATATTACTCCGTGCTTTGTCTTCGGGATATGATAGTGGGATAGTAGAGAGTAGAGAAGTACGCTCACGGTGTATGTTTGCCACTAATTTCTGTCGTACCAACTCAGGCGCACGCTCTCCGCTGCACCGATTGGTCGACACTTATAATAAAAAATTTGGATCAATTGATATTATATTTCTGAACAAGAATAGGTTCAAAAGTCAAGTTATTTCCACTCTAAAGGAACGGCCATAAGTTTTGATGTTACTTGATTTTGATTCCTATACCTCATGTATTTATGTAGCTTTAAGTTCGTACTTCTTTTTATTTTATTGTTTTTTGTTTCTCTCTTTTTTTTTCTCTTGTTTTTGCATGCCGATTTTATCTGATTCCATACCTTTAAATTTGTCCCCAGTGTTAAGACGCAGATACTATTAGATTAGATTTTTTCACTTTATTTTATGCTCTCCGAGATACATTTTAATAACAAACCGAGTAATAATTTTAACTTTGTATTGAGTAAGTATCTTCTAGTTTGCCCTTATTGTTATTATTAACAGTACCTATGCTAATTATTTTATATGGTAATCTGTGGATAACGTCGCGAGTAGTGTATTTGTTAATTCTATTAGTTTAGTACTCCAATCATGTGTAATATTTAATATACTGTTTGTTGTCCCTAATAAATAAAATAAAAATAAAATGATATAAATTTAGAAAAATTTGAAAATTTTGCCTTAGAGACCAAAAATCTTTACTTGAATCTTTATTCGTGGTATAACATGCCTGTAACTGTTCACAAAATACTTCTGCATAGTTCTGAGTTTATCAACTTTCTGAAGAGGCACAAGAAGCTCGTAATAAGGACTGCAGATGATTTCGTGAGCATAATACACGCAAGTGTTCGCGTATTGCCACTAATAAAGATTTGTTAAATATGTTATTAATTACATCTGACCCTGTAATTAACAGTTTCAGAGAAGTGCCTCGAAAAAAATGCAGTAAGCTCGCTTCCGAGGTTCTAGATTTATTAAATTCACCTAGTGTAACAGTAGATAAGGTTGTAGTATCTAGTTATTGTAAGCAAAGTGATACATCATGATCACGATTATTCAATGAATGATTCCAGTGAAAGTGATGAAGATGATTAGGTAAATGTTTTCTAATGACATTTGAGTACATTAAATATCATTAGAAGACAATAATAGTAATAGTTTTTTTTATTGTAAAGTAATTAGTAGGTAATTTTCGTTCTTATTTAATTTTAAATAGTTTATATTTGTATTATGACTTTTTTACACTAGTTTACAGTTTATTCTGTGTGTATGTATCTGTCATTCACTTTTTTATACCTGTATATTTTTTTATACATGCTGATAATGAACCTCCTTCTATATAAATAGATCTTTTTTAATCAAGTTATTTTTTTATTTCAATTTCCTAACTAAATAATTACTTAATTATTTTTATCTTGTTAGAATCCATAAAAATGTAAAACTGAATAAAACAAAACATGCAGAAACTAAAAAACAACAAAAATCAATTAAAATAATTTTGTCCTGTCAGCTTGTTCTAGACGAATCACTGTGCGCCGCCACGACCTCGCCTCGACTTATCAGTGAGCGACGCGCCTTAAGAGTTAACTGACCTGCTGCGGACCCCACTTTAAGAAACCCTGGTTTATATCGACTAAAAGTTTATTAAAAATAGTTGAGACTAAAAACTATTGGCTAACGCATTAGGTACTATTATTGTTATTAATTTTTTGTTCGGCTAATTTGTTTACCTCTGCAGGGCAAAGATCTCCCCTTTCTCCTTAAATTATTATTTAAACAAAAAAAAAAGACATTATCTAGACGAGGTGAAAGTAAAGTTCGTTCGGTAAGAAAAAATAAATTAGAAATCCTCATGAGAAAACCGAATGTAGTAAATCTAAAATACATTTTACACTCCAAGGAGTACAGGTTATTGTTTTTGATCATTAATGCCGTCTTTGTGTAAACATACGCCACGCGGTAAGAAAATACAAACGTTTTCTTACATACTAAATTAAACCTCATGTACTGACATTAGAGTTTATTTTCGTATGTATGTAATAAAATTAGCAAAACAGTGATTATCAGACGCACGTTTGATCTAAAGTGAGTCAGTTTAAAACAGTTTCATCAATGTCTGTGACCCCGCTACTCATTTCATGCGATATTTCAGTTATATTACATATTGGTATGAGCATAATAAACAGAATTTTTAATAGGTACTGTGATAGTTGCCGAATCACCACGCTCTGCTCGTAAAACTCGGCTGAAAGCTATGGTTACCGTCGTAATAAGCAGGTGCATGTATCTATAAGCTATAAATAAATTGCAATTTGCTCAAATTGCTCGTCAAAATATATTGCAATTTGATCAACTTTTATGCTTCATATTTATGCTATTGGGATGTGATTTTTCCATGGAAAATATTTAAAGTAACTACATATGTTTTAACACCTATAATATAAGAGTGGCCTTTTCACCCGACTGCGGGAAAGCCAAAAAAGGAGGCTTATGTGTTTGACCTGTATGTATGTCCGTCCCTATGTTCCCTCGTAACTACTTTAGTAGCGTACATATCACTCATCAGCCGTCATATGTCCTTAGATTTGTCTTTATTGCGAGAGTATCACTGTGTATATAAAAATTATACAAAATCAAAATGGCGGTTTTTGATGCCAAAATGTATGTTTTCAAAAAAAATCTCCAAAACCTAGTGCGGTAACAAAATGAAGGGTTTTAAAAGGTGATTACAAAATTATATGCAAATGATAAGTTTAAATGAAATTTGGAATGAAAAATGATAATGAAAACAACACCGAACTTATGGAGTTAGTAAGACGCGGTTATCGTCCGATTTTATGTGGGTATTGTACGCACGAGATTTGAAGTACGCGCATTATTAATTATTATGATTATTTTTTATTGTTTGTTTATGTATGTATAATTTTGATGATTCTTACGTCAACCGATGTGCGATTTTTATGATTCTTACGTCAATCGATGTGCGATTTTTATGATTCTTACGTCAATCGATGTGCGATTTTGATGATTCTTACGTCAATCGATGTGCAATTTAATCATTCTTACGTCAATCAATTTGTCTTGATCTTGTGTGTGTCAACTAAAGACATGACAGTAATCATAATTCACTAAGGCGACAACCAGATGCCATATTGTTAAAAAGAAAAAATTAAAGTTGACTAACTATGTCAAGTGGGGCATCATTGAATAGGCCTTTGAAAATCATCTTTAGATTTCTCTTATCATTTTTCATTTTTAATGACATTTATTTCCCGACTACCCCAGAAAGAGTAATGTTTTTCGAGAGTATGTATGTATGTAAATATATTCTCACATATTCTCTCTGGTCTCAAATAGAAGTTAGTAATGAGTCAATTCCAAAACACAAAAACTAAAATACAGATCCCAAGACACCGACTGAATTAAAATTATTTTTGACAGGCCAGTTGGCGTGGTTGGTTAAGATACCACAATCATGCCGCAGGTCGTGGGTTCGATTCCCATCCAGGACAAACATTTGTGTGCATGAACATGTCTGCTTGTTCTGAGTCTGGGTGTAATTATCTATATAAGTATGTATTTATACAAAATAAAAAAATTGTGTATCAGTTATCTGGTTTCCATAGTACAAGCTCTGCTTAGTTTGGGATCAGATGACAGTGTGTGAATAATGTCCCAGGTTATTATTATTATTATATTCTCTCTGGTCTCAAATAAAAGTTAGTAATGAGTCAATTCCAAAACACAAAACTAAAATACAGATCCCAATACACCGACTGAATTAAAGTTATTTCATATTTTTTTATTCACTTTTCTGTTATGTGTTTGTGCAGTCGGGTTTTAAGTTTTTTTTTTTAATATTTCCTTATGATCTATAACGATTTAAAGTTGGTTAGCAAAGCAGCCATCCTCATTTACATTTTCAAAACTTATTCCTGTGATTAAGTTTTTTTAGGTATAATTGTATATTGTCTTATTAACGTGAAAAATCATTATTATAGGTAGGTAATAGACGTTTTATTTTTTATTATAATATATATTTGCACACCTAATAAGGTAGGATATGGTTTATAGAACTTTTGTTCTACGATTATGTACCACCTCATGTACCTACCTACCCATATTCAAGCAAATAAATGATTTTATTTGTTTTTTTACCAAATTTCAACTTAATCGGTCCATTATATTCAGAGTAAATTAGCTGTGACAGACGGACAGACAGACACACGAGTGATCCTATAAGGGCCCCGTTGTTTCATTCGGACATTCGGAACCCTAAAAACTAGTTGTCGGCATTTTTAAAACAGCTTAGACCCCATGAAACACAATGGGGTCTTATAACATCAGACCCTGTATTTCCTAAAGGGTTAGACTTCTAATCCCCTGTGGCTTTGAAAATCTGCCATACTTGGCATATTTTCAGAGCCATTACATTCGCGACGCTTTGCAATTCGATGCATTCTGTTATTATAAGTAAAATACGTACAAGTCTGACAAGCCATATAAACAGTTTCTTTATTCGTTAAACGGCTGAACGAGCCCTGATTAGATACGCGACAGTTAGTCATGGTGAGAATTCGGACCAAAGAGGTTCGATGCATTATATTTCACAGTTATGTGTAGTCACATAACGTTTTAACAATAAGTATTCCATGGCAACTATATTTGACTTTGAGGGCGCATTTATTTCGTAGCGCGGTGGATTCCTACGGTGGTTTTCCTATGTGCATGTTGCGCCGACCATGGTCCTAAGTAACATGGTACAAGGGCAGCAGGCTTAGCACGAGAACCGTAGAGAAGCGTCTTATCGACGGAAGCGTAGACAAAAATGACGTTTCCGTGAAGACAACTGCAATTTTAAGAAATTCACTTTTTTACATAATTCGACTCAGAATTCATTGTTTTCATAGGATTTTTTTTTTTTATTAATTCTCATATTTTACAATTATTCAGTCACGCAAATAAATACAACTGCGGAGTCGCGGCCGTAGCGCCGGAGACAATGCGATTCTCAACGTGTTTTATATGGAATTTTTCACTTTTTGTATGGAAAATATGAAAATTATTACCTACATGTAGAGTTTTATGGGGTTATGAGCTTTACAAAAAGGGGCAAAATTTTTATAATTTTTGCGATAGGATAAACCGTTTTCGAGATATAAGCAAAAGAAGAGAAAAAAAATGATTTTGTAGATAACCATATATACTTTGCGGCCGTGGAGTAGAAAGTTTTCTACTGACTTTAGCATGACGCAAATTGTCTTCACTACTCTAGACAATTATCAGTGGTCAGTGTGATTTTGACAGTTGGGAAAGAAAACTTTCTTCCGAAATAGTCTACATAAAAAAGGAGTTACGATAAAGATCACTAGAAATCAAAATGACAAATTGTAGAATGATTTCTCTACGGTGCGATGTCAAAAACGAAGAAACGAAATGTCACTTTGTATAGAAAAGCTTGTCTTCTCTTCGTAGAGATACACAAGTGGTCATACTAAGCCCTCAGGATGATGATGATGATGATGAAGTCTGGTTTTCATAGTCATCATCTGCCTAGCCTTTTCCCAACGATGTTAGAGTCGGCTTCCAGTTTAACTGGATGCAACTGAATACCAGTATTTTAAATGGACCGACTGGCTCTCTGACCTCCACAACCCAGTTACTGGTTACTGGGGCCCTTTGGTAATACTGGTTGTCAGACTTTCGGGCTTCTGACGACCCGTAACGACTGTCAAAGATCCACGAAAGACAGCCGGGACCAATGGCAGGTTTTCGTAGTCATGAACATTTTTTGCTATATCGCAAAGTCTAAATTATCGCAAAAATAAAAACAGCTGTTTTAATTCAAACTATAATACCAATGCAATCATAAATTCATAATGTATGAAGCAAATGAAACTGATTTATATCATATTTTCCTCGTCGTAGATTATTATCAGTTACCAAAAAATGGGAAGGAATTTTTGTAACTAGCAAAAATTATATTAAAGATGGCGCCACTAACGATTGTCCTTTTGAGGTTTAATGTAATCACTATCATATCAGCATACATCCTCTGCTGATCAAGGACATTTCAATGACTGATACAAGAGGTCAAACAAAAGAGATAATATACTACACATGACGAAAAACCACTTAGTATTTTTAACATTTGTATCTGTCCTTGTCGAATAATGGCAATGAAGTGTGAGGGCAATAGACTGCACTCTAGAAATACATATGATTATTATACTCCGTGAGAGGGAGTGAACCGTAATACAGTACGCGGGCCCAGTGCTGGTTGGTATAATGTATAAAAAGATGGTTATGAATAGAGAAAATTAATTTTATTTGTTTTTTTTCTTTTTCTTGCGGATAACAAACACGAACCAGAATAAGTAGGAAACTGGCATCTCCTGCCCCCTCTAATCTGACAATATGACCTCTAATGTGGCAACCTCTCTTACTTTTTATTAGTGAGATAAAGATTATTTTCTGTAATCCAATGTATGTACTATTGATGCTAAAGATTAAAATAATGACAGTGCTATCTCAGTGCAAACAAATATTAAGTACAGTAGCCGCACGCCAGTGGTAACAAAACCAGTATACGCTGGTCTCTTATTCTATTGAAACTCTGTACTGCAGTTGGTCAGCTAAAGGTCAAAATTTTACCACCGGGATGCGGCTAACTGTACCAGTCTATGCACTTTTAAAAATCAGATTGAATAAAGATTACTGTTAATTATTCTACAGATAGACACACTTGTACAAATAAAAGTTTATTAATGAAAGAAGTTTACTGCTAGTGGAACAAATTCCAATTTCTTACCTCGAATTAGCTTCCAGATTCGTTGTAGAATCATTTTGAAGAAGAGATTTATAAAATTCATCAGTTAAAATGTGGCTGTTATAGCTGCCAACTCTTAGGATACCTGCTGGTTCGTCTCAGCCTGCTGTTTAAATGGTCAAGGTTTTTTTTTTGGAGAAAAATGAATGACCATGGCATGGTATTGATTTTGTGGTGCAAACGTCATCATTGCAGATCATACAAGTCCACTTTTAAACATAGCCCATGCTAAAAAGTGGTTCAATTATACACCAGTTATTTAATTACGGCAAAAAATACGCCCAACCGTTATAAAGACACAATTTTAAACCTTTATTCTGAGGTAAATAAAGTGAACACAAGGAAATATTAACTTCCTATAAAACACAAAGGAATGAAATAAAAAAATACCACCTATCTATGAGTAATGTTTACTTAATTATTGCACAGCTTTCATTAAAACAGTATCAAAGAAGGAAATGTTTTTCTTTATAAAACAATGAAGATTACAATTAATTCACGCTTTGATCAGGAAATTTTCGTAATGACATTATTATGCAACAAATAGTCAAACTTCCATATTTACTGAGAGGAATGTTATTCTGATTATCAACTTATAAGACTATAAGCTAAGTTCAATGAGGGGCCTGTGGCTAAGTAATAACAGGCGCACGGGTCGAGAGAAGCGTCACGGTAGCCCGCGAAATTCAATTTTTCTTACGTTTTTGGCAATTTGCAAGTCAGTATTAGGTTGTATGTTGAATAAAGTATGATTCGCGACCGTTATACATATGTATTTACAGAATTATAATCATTAAAATCAGTAATACAACTCCTTATGTTAGTATAATCCTCAAATGTCAAGATTTCATGAAATAGTCATTCATTAGAATTACCTGGTCTTAAACGAGTTGTATTGATGACTTGATTATAATTCTGTAAATACATACTTGTTACGGTCGCGAATCACTTTTTGATCACCATACAACCTATAACTGACATGTAAATTACAAAAAACCTAAGAAAATTTGAATTTCGAGGGCTACCCTGACGCTTTCGCCTTAAGCTACGCTTGCGCCGCGGTTGGTCCGTAGATGGGTAACCTCTCCGTGCCTCGGAAAGCACGTTAAACCGTTGGTTCTGGCTGTGTTTCCTGGATCTTTGACAGTCGTTATAGGGCGTCAGAAGCCCGAAAGTCTCATAACTAGTCTTACCAAGAAGTATCGTATTACTCAGTAACTGGGTTGCGGAGGTCAGATAGGCAGTCGCTCCATGTAAAATACTGGTATTCAGCTGCATCCAGTTAGACTGGAAGCCAACCCCAACATAGTTGGGTAAAGGCTAGGCAGATGATGAAGTTAAGTTCTTAGTTTCACAATATTTGTGTTCAGAAGTATGACTACTGAATTTCAAACGCACATCTAGATATCTTTATCTGTCATAGTACTTGTGAAAAGACATGGCTGAAGCAACTCCTGGTATGTGAGATAAAGAACTTAAAAGATTGGACAACATTTACAATCCATATCCGTAGTGTCATGCATGCAAGACTTGAAGCATCAAAGTGGCATTTACATGAGGCCAATTAAAAAGCCTATTCCACTAAGCCAACCCATTATTGGCATTGTGTAAATGAGCTAATTAGAAACAATCCATTAAAATAGAACCATTTCTAATTGTTCAGTATGGCTTGGCATAGTGGAATGGCTCATCAACTGACCACGAGTATAAATGATCTATTATAGAAAGTACAGTCTGGTCATTGAGAGAATGCATCCTTGACACTTGTGAGTTTCACACTAAGGAATATGTGTTTAGCGAATTTCATCCTTATTACTACTATAAATTATCCAACTGACAGGTGTTAGGAACGTATTCTCTCCACAGCCGTATGGTATAATATGAGACTTTTGCCCAGCAATGCAACACTAGGGTTGAATAAAAAAGGTATAATAGATTACTTACCTTAGACTTAGCTGAAGATATCCAGGAGTCCCACCAGTTGCCAGCCTGCTTGTCATCATGCCTCGGCGTACTGGCTCTCTCACTGGGACTTGAATCACTAGACCTATGCAAACAATCACGGGAAATTTAGACTTTCATAGTCAGTCATAAAGACTGGTGACAGAATTGAAAACTTGTCAGCACAACACGTCACATTAGCATGTCGCGTGACGTGACGCGAACTCATAAGTTTTGGGCCCTACCAAAAATTGCTCAATGCGCGTAAATAAATATTTTTATTTTTTAATATATAAGTAAATATTTTTGGACTTGTTTAAGAAATATAAATTATGAATGAAGAATTAAAAAAAAAATGTAGCAGTTATTCTCATTCAGTTCAGTTACCATCTTGACACTTTTTGATCTAAGAGATGTTGTTTAGTCATTGATGAGCTTTGTCTTTGTTTTTTCTTGCTTTGTTTCGTGAAATGTGGCCCTAAACCCCTGCCTTACACTTCGGGAATTACAGGCGTGATGTTATGTGATCAGAAATGTTTAGGATTGGTCCAGCATAGTAGGTTTTAAAAAAGGAACTAAAGAAAACTAACGAAAGGGCAAGTGCCCTTCCTTCCTTTAGCTTTCTTTAGTTTAGTTTGTAGTTTTCTTTACTTGTGTTTGTTGTCTTTAGTTTAGTCTTATTTGCTCTGTTGTAGATGCTTAAGTTAGACAAATAAAATAACAAGGCTTTAAATTGTCCTGTCAGCACTGTAGGTAGGCTTTGTCTTGATCTACCAAATGGCTGTGTTGTTAAATTTTTTTTAGAAACTGCAAAAATAATCTGTCTTATATAACAAAGTTATAATTTATTCAAATACCATTTAAGCTACAGACAGATAGATATGTTCATAGCTGCTATCATGAATAAGTTAAAAGCTCATACATTATTTATACATTTGACATGAATATGGTATAACATGGCTTATTATTATTAAAAATGTGGTGGTGATATTTTTATTCACTTTTCAATAATCTGTGGTCTATTTTTAGGTTTCATAATCAGAGAAAAATATAATAAGAAAAGGAAACAGTTTTAATTGCTGCCTTCAGATCTCTCGATCTTGAAAATAAGGAAGGACTCAAAAACAAAAATACTTACCTAACCAAATTAATCCTATAAAAGTACAGTTCCTCAGAAAAGGAATTGTGTCAGCATCTAGTTAACACCGAACTGATTCGGTTGTTACTGTTATGTACTTGACGTTACACGGTTTGTCTAATTTGCCTTTACATTGACAAAATGAGCGACTATGATAGGAAGCAATGAATACTTCTCATAATAATAATGATCCCATGACCTTTCGAAAACTTGATTTTCATTTTGAAAATGTTAAGTATTCCTAGTGATAACAAAGTTACCATGTAAGTAAAGGTTTTATCACCAAAACAACGCATTTTTTCTTCATTAAGCTCTTTCTTCGATAACCATAGAATGTTGAAATGGATTTTGTGATAGCGTAAATACATGAAATAACTTACTTTTCAGCCATAACGACGTTTTATAGTATACACAAATAAGGAGAGCACATGGATTGCTGCACATAAATAGTTGTGTGATTTTGTTGTTGTTTTTACACTACACGAAATTTAGAATTAATTTTGACATAGTTTTGTTTGCGTTGACATAAGGATGTCGTTCCGTTACAGAACGTGTCAATGATACGTGTGATTTTTTATTGATAACATTCAGGCGTTTTTCTTTTGATTTGTAATTCTATAATTTTTACTTAATATTTATTTATTTAATATTTTTACTTCATTTATCATTATCTTAATTTAGAATTAAAACGACATCTTGGATGGTTCTAATTAAAACCATAACTGACTACGTTCTAAGAAAGGGAACGTTTTTGTTATACAGGCGACTTTTTAAGCTTTGTTCACAGATGGCGCTATGTTTCAACGTGCATTGTGCTTTGCGTTTTTTATTTTAGTTTTTTTTTTTTGTCGTGGTTAGTACAGTAGGGTAGTAAAAGTATTGAAAAAAAAATATTGCCTGCAACGGTAGCAATAAGTGTAATAATTTAACCCAGTTTAACCACTATAGATGCCACCATACCTAGGTAGGTACCGACTGGCTACGGCACGGCTTTACTGAAATAAATCATTCAGCCTAGCCTTTTCCCAACGGGTCGGCTTACAGTCTTACCGGATGCGGCTGAATGCATACCAGTATTTTACATGGAGCAACTGCTTAACTGACCTCCATACCCCTTGATAATAGTTAAGACTGGTTGTCAGACTTTCGGGCTTCTGCCTACTCGTAACGAATGTCAAAGATCCACGAATGACAGCCGGGACCAACGGCTTAACGTGCTTTCCGAGGCATGGAGGAGTCTTGGTATGTAAAGATGTAAAGAACCCATCCACGGACCAACCCCGGCAAACGTAGCTTAACCTGATGAATCGCCAGTGCGGCTGTTATTACTTAGCCACGAGCTTTACTAAAATAAATAAAAATATTTTTAGCCGTTGGTCCCGGCTGTCATTCGTGGATGTCAGCCCCGTCCCGGCTGTCAGTCGTTAAGGGTCGTCAGAAGCCCGAAAGTCTGACAACGAGTCTTACCAAGGGGTATCGTAACCCAGTAACTGGGTTGTGGAGGTCAGATAGGCAGTCGCTCCATGTAAAAGTTTAGCTGCATCCGGTTAGACTGGAAGCTGACCCCAACATAGTTGGGAAAAGGCTAGGCAGATTGATTGAAAAATATTTTTTAGAGTAGTTTCCTATTAGAATATAATATATTATACAGGTTTTCATGGTTTGGTTAGGCGGTGGCGTTAGTTTGAAAATGTGATTTTATACCGGCTGAAAATCATACCAAAAATAGTTAACCTTAAGATCTGAAGGTCAGCTGTTCCAATAGTGTGGGAGTCCAAAGTTAGAGCATGTCAAAGTTGTAAAAAATAGTTATGAAAAAAGTAATTTCATACCGCAACAAAATCTTGTGGGACGATTTTTGGGATCATCTTCTAAACAAAAAAAAAAAAAAATAGTCAGCTGCATGGAAGTGGGGGAATATTATGTCAGTCGCGTAAATAAACTCGATTGTTGCGAGTAAAACTATGAGTAGTCGGGCAAAGCGGTCAATGGAGTCATGACCTCAATTTTGAATGAAAATAAAACTGCATTTTTTGTTTTTTTAAAAGCTTCTGCCTGAACCGGAAATTGAACCCGTTTCCTCGTAAAAAAAACATCTTTATTTTTTTATTGAACTATTTTATAGTGTAGCTGACAAGGATCAAATACTGCAAAGGAATAGGTACCTACTTTATGTCAAATCAGAGGAAGTGTCAGTTTTATGAAATTTTTGTTTCATAAATAACGAAAAATGTAAAAATTTCCATTTCCTTTGGATTACACTTTGTCACTTTACACTTATCGGTTAGTGCAAAAAATGGGGCTGTTTTTGTAACAAAAAAAAAAACGGGATCGAATCCTGGCTGTGGCAGAAGCTTTTTCAAAAAACAAAAAAGCAGTTTTATTTTCCTTCAAAATTGAGATCATTGTTCCTTTTACCACTTTGCCATAGTTTCGAATTTAGTCTAACGTGCCATTGCAACAATTATGTTCATTTACGCGACTGATGCCCGCCGGTTTCTGAAGAATTCTTAAACGGAGTTTAAACTCTTGATAGCTTTTGATTCGACAAAATTATCTTTATACTTATTTTATACTTATGGGTAGGTGAATTCCTACCTTATGCTCGGTTTTTGAGGTACTCAGATAAACGCTCGATAGTAATTCACTCGACTTTTAAGCTAAATTCTTACACACACATAAGTAGGTATATTCTCCCCACTTCCATGCAGCTGACAATTTTTTTTGGGTAGAATATGATCCCAAAAATCGCTTCATAAGGTTTTGACTTTTTGACGCGGTATGAAATAACTTTTTTCATAAGTTTTTTTACAACTTTGACAAGCTGTTACTTTGGTTTCCGCCTTGGGTGCGGCGGCTGACTCTCACATGCATAATAGGGATGATGCCTGGGTAAAAAAAAAGAAATTCTATTTAGTCCGTCAGTCAGATAATAAAAAAATATTAGACACGTATTTTTTGCTTTATCATATTAATAAAAAATGACTTAAATAACTCACATTAAAGTTGGGGAGTGGGGGCTTGCTACGTCACTTCTACGTATAAAATCTACAAAGACGTGACGTCATGCCACATTTTAACTCAATGTATCGCCGTAATCTTTTGATTACGTAGAAAAAGAAAAAATACGTGTCCAATATATTTTAATAATCTACATGACGGACAAAAAAACATTTTTTAGTCATCATCCCTATTACTGAATATTAAAGAACTACAAATGAACTTTATTCAGTATAAAATAGGTCGCAAAATTCGAGCAGTACCTCCCGTACAATAATCCTGTTTCTACGATTGTAATCTTACGAACAACCACAAATAAATGAAGTAATTAATTACATTCAAAAATATTTACAAGAGGAAACATTTCCTGTCCCAAAAAATCAAACAAAAATATTTTTCCCATGCACGAAACCTCTTGCATAAAGCAACGTACAAAACTGAATAATAATTACGGCTAATTATATTAATTCGCCGATACGAAATATTAATTTGCGTCGGGAGAGGCCGTATCTCCCATCTATGGCTCGTCGATTATTCAATAAGGCATTGAAGAGGGATCTTTATAAATAAATCCCTGCGCTTAGCGCAAGTGAGATGTTCTTACTACTATTATAAAGATAGGCATGTTTGTTTTAGTATGTCCATCCAGTCAGATGAAGCGGTCAGTATTTTACAAGGTATACAGGGTTATTGGTAAAACACCGACAACCTCTTAAGGGGTCATTGTACTCATCATTTTGAACAACTTTTACTATGGGAGAAAACCTGAAATCGCGATAAAAAATCAGCTGTTCAGTACATTTATGTTCGCATAATCCGTCAAAATGTACTGAACAGCTGATTTTTTTTCGCGATTTCAGGTTTGGTCTCATAGTAAATGTTGTTCATAATGATGAGTACAATGACCCCTTAAGAGGTTGTTGGTGTTTTAACCCTGTATAAATGAATTTGAGACGTGCCTGTTTGTACTCCGCTAGGTCACCTTTTGGATTTACACATCGAGTGTCTAGACCAACGTGCTTTGGTGAACTGTCCAAAAAGTTATAAAAAGCCTGAAATCAGACAGCTATCGATATTGTTGTTTGGGGATCGCCGCATTTAGGTAATTGTTTGGAAGGTAGGTAAAACTGCCTTTACACCGCTGTACCTACTACTTAGCGGTGTAGATTAATATAACAGTCTCGACATAGATAGCGATTGCTTTACGACCGACAAGTCCTAATGGAGTCCCTATAGACGGTCAAAATTGCTTGACAAGCACGAAAAAATAACTTACTTGTCAAGCAATTTTGACCGTCTAGCGACCCCTTTAGGACATTGCGACCGAATTCGGTCGTAAAGCAATCGCTATCTGCAGTCCCAGAAGATGATTAGGTACTAAAGATAAACGCACGTTTATCAGAGCCGAACGAACCGAAGGAGCCGAAAGAATCGAATTTTAGAATTACTTGTGGGTAGGTACTGGGTGTAATCTTAATTACCATTATCCTCTTAAAGCGATCATTGTACTCATCATTATGAACAACTTTTACTATGGGACCAAACCTGAAATTGCGAAAAAATGCGTTCTCCTACATTTTGGCGAATTATGCGAACCTACTGAACAGCTGATTTTTTTCGCGATATCAGGTTTGGTCCCATAGTAAAAGTTGTTCATAATGATGAGTACAATAATCCCCTTTAGGGGATAATGGTGTTAAAATTACACCCTGTATGAAACCTTGCACACTTATCCGCGCTGAATCATTCGAATCGCGGGAAGAATTACAAGAGGAACTTTGTTACGTTCGGCGCGGGCAAGAGTATGCGTTCGGCAGTAGTCTAAGTAGGTACCTACTAACGGGTCCATCTTGTCCTCCAAAGGTTATTCCCGAAACCATCCCGTCCTTTCTAATAATCTGCCACATGATTAGTTTTATCCATTTTGTAAGTAAGTTCACCCCTTACACCTGAAGAAAACTGATAATGGGTATAATGATGTGACCTGTGTGTGTGTGCAAAATCTAGAAGCCAAACTTCCGTAAAATTGTCACCATATCCACATTAAAACAAAGCCGACTATCTTTCTTACCGTGTCGTATTTTTAAACGTTCGATGTATTTTGTAAAAGCTGAATATTATAATAAATAATATTTGCTTTGGCTTCGCGGGTATCCGAGCACACCCATTGTTTGTCGATCAAGAGATTCGGTGCAGCTTTCTTCGTTATTAATAAGTGCTTGCGAACGATGTTGTAACGGCCTCCATGTACAGGGGGATCACGGATTATGTTTTAATCATTTTAAACTGAAGATCACGGATTATACGAGTAGTGATTTGGAAAAAAATATATGTTAAATTAGAGCATTGCCTTAATAACTTAATCTGTTAATATTTTAAATTAGATTTATATTACACAGTGTAATTAATTTGTAAATTTATGTCTAACGCAGATAAAAAACTGAGAATCACGCAAAAACTATCAAGCGTATTTTTATGAAACAACCATTTTAAGGATACTTTAATTATTTATATTTTAGTATACGTGTTTTCTTTAAAATATCTTTTGTTTTCTGTATAATAAATTAATAATGCGTCTAATTTGGGACAGCGCTCCTTGAAGGGCGAGTCCTATTACTGGCTGAACGCACGACGACGACGCGTTGCATGAGCTCAGTACAGAAGACTCAAGGCCATTGGCATATATCTGCGTCTTAAAAGAGTTTTTAAATAGCTCGGTGGAATAATTGCGTAACACACATAAAATGACTTGATCGCAATTCCTTCCATTTTGACGGTTCACCCACGTTCATTGCGTTATTTACGTTGTTGCGCAGACGAATTTTTCAAACCTACGAAGCAATGGTTTAGGAATTTCCTTCAAAATCCTTGGGTTGTGATTGAGAGTGTGTTACGTAATTAGGGTGCCGACGATCATCATCTGCCTAGCCTTTTCCTAATTATGTTGGTGTCGACTTCCAGTCTTACCAGATGCAGTTGAATACCAGTATTTTACATGGACCGACTGACAAACCGATATATGCGGGTAGTTTAGTTCGCTATAATTTAAAGAGAGAGAAGATTTTAGTTTGTAATGAAATTAAACTAAGCAATGATTTCTTTTTTAGACTGGTAAGATATTCTTTCGAGTTCGAGAGAGATGTTCTGTAGAGCAGTGGTGGTCCAGTGATAACGACCGCAACTTACGAGTTGTAGGTCGTAGGTTCGAACCCCGACAGGCGCTTTACTTTGTGTAAAGTATTTCATCACCACTGCTCTCAAAACGGTGAAGAAACCGGCATGTCCTAGCACCAAAAATTCGAAGACAGACATGTGATTATGCTAAGATGTTCTATCAGGGGCAGGGAAGATCCTGCCAGGGTTGCGGGCTGTTTGAAAGAGTTATCGTAGCCCTGGCACAGGCAACTGAAGGAACACTGATGGGTTTTAGTCAGTAGAAGTCTGACACGCCCTCCCACTCCGCCCAGAGCGGAAGAAGTTATTTGATAATTTCCCGCCACAAAAAAAAAGGGGCAGGGAAGATGTTCTTACCAGTTGGTTTACTAAGGGCAGCGGACCCGTACTAGGTGTCCTTACCTATCTTGACAGGTAAATAAAAATTAAAAAAAAAAATGCCTTCCACTGAATTGGGACGGATTTTCTATCCCATAATGGCAGTTGACTAGCGTGAAGATACCTACTATTATTATAGTCAACAAACACTAATATTTCACCTCTCATTACACACATAGCTTGCTTGCCTCGACTCATTGATTAACCTCCCACATCGATAAATCTAACTAATAACCAACATCCTGTCTACAAAAATCTGAATGGATAATCCTTCGTATAAACTGTAGCTAATAATAATACATATAAAATGATCGACGTGGCTCAGCAAAGTTCATCGCTCAATCAGCGCGCGCCTGCGGCGGTGACGTCATCTTTCGTGAGTTGCCCCGCCCCGCCAAGAGATGGCGCTGTACGATCGAAGCGTAGATCCCAACCCTCACGCTTCGCCGTGTGTGGTTTGATGAATGTTGTAGGGGGGTTGATGAACTTTGGGGTTTTTGTAAATATTTTTGTGGGATATTAATTAGAATTTAATTTAATAGAGCGATATTAATATGATGGTCAAAACCTCTTAATATTGGTAAGTTTAATATTGGTTTGCTACATGCTGCGGAATCAGCCTGGCGTAATTCAGTGGCACTCTGCCAAAAAAGGAGGCCAACAAAGAACCATAATATGTGCAATGGGTAATCGGCTTGTCTGTTCATTGGCTACCTTTTTTCTCCGTGGAGAAATCCTCATGGATACCCTGAGGAGAATGGCGGGTTGTGTCAGACTCGGCGTGGAACCACCAATCCCTTGGTGAAGCTAGATTCTGGGGACATGATGCGGCTGACTGGTACTGGTAATGAAACCTCGAGGGCCTCCGCCCCCTCGAGGTTTTATTTTTTCTCTATAGTTTAAGATGTAAAACGTAAATACCAATAGAATATTGTAGAAATCCTTTGCAATATTTTTTATGAACAAATAAACGGAAACATATAAATGTTTAAAGTGTTGTACCGACATTGGTTGGTCATAAAACATTTCTGTTTATTCCCTGAACGCTTCAAACTTTCTTACGATGCCATTTGTTAGTTTTTACGCTTTTTTCATGAGCTTTACATGGTACCAAATACTGAAGTTTGGTGTTCGGGCACATCTTAAATCTGGACAGTAATAATTTATTACTTCAGCATGGCGTTATTATTGACGCTTGTGGAATTTGTTCGGGTAATACCTATTCTTCCATAGCTTTTTCTTTTCGACAAGCAGCAAGGCTGTGTTCCATTTTGATTGGTACCTATGGGTGTCGGAGATACAAAAGGAGACGTCAACTTTGTCCCTAGAAGAAAGACACCAAACTGCAAAGTTTTTCCTTCTAGTCTAAGCGAGTAGTGTTAATGATTTGGAAAAATATAAGTAAATTAAATTAGAGCATTTTTTTGAATAACTTAATCTGTGAAGGTTCTAATGCGGATAAAAAACTGAGAATCACGCAAAAACTATCTAGCGTATTTTTATGATTTTTTTAAAGATAATTTAATTATTTATTTTTTAGTATACGCATTTTAATATAATACCTTTTGAGGATTGTGAAGTGCCGATACGCGGCGCGATTTTTGGAGGCAATTACCTACATTTCATACAATTATTTACATAAATATTGTTTCGGGCGATAACGTTTTTACTCCCCTAATCCTTTACGAAATGAGACAATTTGGATCTCATTACATTCAGTATATTTTAATCTAGGTCTGTACGTTTTTCGTTTTTAGTAATTCAATTTAATTTAATTTAAAAAAATAAAAATGCTCGTGGATGTTTTTATGTCAAAAATATAGATATTTAGATGCTAATAACTTATATTGTATATAATATTTCTTTATAATAAAAACGTACGGACCTAGTTTTTCATCATACCTACAACATTTCCAAAAATTATGAAAATTAGATTATGTTTACGGGGAGAAAAACGTTATCTCTTTTTGTATGAAAATTTACAGCTTCACAATCCTCTTAAATGAATAATGCGTTTAATTTGCGTCGCGGCGTCGCGGCGCGTGCGTGCGGTGCGGGGGTGGGGGAAGGGAGGTGCGGGGGTAGCATGGAAGCCCCCCGCACTCTCCCCCCCGCACCCCTGCACCGCACGCACGCGCCGCGACGCCGCCTCGACTCTGGCTCGTGTGGGCGACGCGCCCTACACTCTCAGTAGGGGAAAGACTTAGAATCACCCAAGCTTTATGGGTAAAGTCCGAATAATAATTGAAATAAATTTTAATTCGGGATTTACCCGTACACGTTCGGGACCTACCCAGATCTTGTGCCTAAACTGACCCTGGCACTCGCCGGCCGCTGCCGCGACATCTCTTGTGCCGCTCACTCGGCTCATGCGTTGTGTGGTCACAGACTCACAGTTAAAGACAAAAACTTAAACTTGGTTTTTTTATTTTACTAATTATTCTAACATTACCTAGCTATCATTGGGTAGACCTATGTGTTAAGTTTTTGTCTTTAACTGTGACCACACAACGCATGAGCCGAGTGAGCGGTGCAAGTGATGTCGCGGCAGCGGCAGCGGCCGGCGAGTCCCAGGGTCCGTAGGGTCCGTCCTATGGGATCAAACCTGAAATCGCGAAAAAAAAATCAGCATTTTGACGAGTTATGCGAACATGTATGGGACAGCTGATATTTTTTCTCGATTTTAGGTTTGGTCCCATAGTAAAATTTGTTATCATGAGTACCATCATGTGTTTAAGTATCGGTCACTAATTACCAGTCACCCTATAATATACCTAATGAATGAAATCCACAGTAACGTCGATCGATTGTGTACGTAAGACGTAGTAAGTAGTTAGTGTACCTTTATTAGTAAACATTGACAAGTAAAAAAAAAGACAAACAGTAGACAGAATTGTTGAAACTACTACTACAAAAAAACTTATTTACAAAAAAAAAACCAGAAAAATAACCTACAAAGTTAAAAATAACTTTAATTTCGGAAGTTGGTATCTTTGGTTGATCTGTATTTTAGTTTTTTGCCACCGACTTCTTAAATAAAAGTTATTTTGCACTTTGTAGTTTTTTTTTATATACATTGTTATTGGTAAAACACCAACAACCTCTTAAGGGGTACTCATCATTATGAACAACTTTTACTAAGGGACCAAACCTGAAATCGCGAAAAAAATCAGCTGTTCAGTACATTTATGTTCGCATAATTCGTCAAAATGTACTGAACAGCTGATTTTTTTTGCAATTTCAGGTTTGGTCCCTTAGTAAAAGTTGTTCATAATGATGAGTACAATGACCCCTTAAGAGGTTGTTGGTGTTTTATCAATAACCCTGTATATATATTTTTTCGCTTTTTGTTTATGGTACCAGCTACCACAGGACAGGAAGCATTATAACATTTATTACAAGATACACAATGTGGATTAAATACCTGCGTATTATCGAAGCTAACTCAGAAACTCCAAAAGCAAAGTTTGGGACAACCGTGAAAGCTTCCTCTACCAAATGAAAATATCATTTTCAAAATCAGTCCACAATTGACGAAAGTATCGATGAACATACATAAAAAAAAATCTCCTCCGTTTTTGGAAGTCGGTTATTTTTATTTTTGTCGATAAGAAAAAGATCGAAGATGTCGTAGGTAGTTGTGAACGTCAAGAATACCTGAGTAGGCAATAACTTAAATAATGAGAGAAGCACTTAGTACCTCTTGTACAGGGTCAAATTAAATTAGCTAGCGAAACTCCACAGACGTGATAGGTATCGATATTTAAACGAGATAATTTTTTTTTTGGGATCGTCTACCGATCTGGGTATGAGTTGAGAAAATCTGTTTTTTGTTTAGACATGTTAAGATATACCCATCACATTCACGTCGGTGAAGTTACATAAAAAAACAGATTTTTTAAACTGATATTTCAAGTAACTACGGTCCTATCTATGGTCGTGGACCCCAAAGAAAGAAATCATCAAACTGACATGTCGATACCCATCAGGTCTGCAGAGTTTCGCTAGCTAATTTAATTTGACCCGGTATACGTATTTAAATTTAACCATCATGATTAGTCATTCATATTTCTAATTCATTTACGTAGTAAGGTCATATCTTGCGAAACTGCAAGATATTAAATAACTACGATTGTTTCGTTCGCTGGCCGATCGTTTTATTGATTGGTAGGAAAAATCGTGCCTGGGATGTTAGGGGTTGTATGTGCGCTGTGAGTGACGGGATAAGTCCTGCCCTACCAAGTTGATATAGAAATTTCAATTTCAATTTCAATTTATTCATGAACAATTTACATTGTGTTTGAAATAATTTTGCATAATAAGAATAAAATAAAACACTAACAAATACACGTACAATTAAAATTTGAAAATTAACAATATAACACACATGCCATCCAATATTATTCAATGTCAACTAAAGTTAAAAATAGAAAAACATTTAAAAATAAATTCAAGTAATTCATGTCAACTCAAAAAATTAATAATAATAATACTCATAAAAGGAATGGTACATTTGTCATTTAAAATAAGTTCCATAACATGTGTGATGTCGATTTTGGTAACATACCTACTTACATGTTAACAGGAGAAAAACGCATGGTCATAATATTACATATCGTCAACGGAATAGAGACACTTATCTAGTAGGTATGCTTGAAGTTTTGTTTTAAATTCAGAAGTATAAAACGAGCTTTTCAAGTGTAGTGGTAACTTGTTAAATATTTGCACTGCTTGATATTGTGAACTGTGCTTCACAACGTTGAAGTGAGGACTTATCTTATTTCTCAAATCCTTCCTACGTGTGCTCTCCCTAACCAGTCTTTCCTCATCTGTCTCATATTCATGTATGTACTTCTTAAGATTAGTCAGGAGTACTAGAACGTAGAGACTGGGTACGTAAGGATGTTTAAATTTAAGAAATGTGGGCGACAGCTCTCTCTTTGTGAAATACGGACAATAGTGCGTATAGCTCTTTTCTGAAGAACAAAAGCTCTTTGGCAGTTATAATTATAGCTGTTCCCCCAAAATTGAATACTATATCTTAATTTAGATTCAATTAGCGCGTAGTATACTATTTTTAATTGTTTAATGTCAATTTCGTCTCGAAGGGTTCTTAACGCATAACACGCAGATGATATAGAAGCATCTATGGCATCGAGTTCCTTTTTCCAATTTAATTGGTCATCTATGTGCACTCCCAAGAATTTAGCTTCTCTCACGAGTTCAATTTTGTCCTCATTTAGTGTAATTTCCATGGTGTCTTTATTTCGAGCAGTTGTTTTGAATAACATTATTTTGGTCTTTGTACTATTAATTTTTAACTTATTTAGAGTAAACCATGAATAAAGATAACGCAGAGCTGTATTGACTTTTTCCGTAAGTTCTTTTTTGTCATTTGCCCCAATAATGGCATTCGTGTCATCTGCAAATATCACAAGTTGTATGTCGGGTAGAATTTTGTTTATATAATTTATTAAGTCATTGGTGAACAAAATGAACAATATGGGCCCTAATATCGATCCTTGCGGAACACCAGCAGAAATATTAAAAAAGGTGATTTATAATTTTCTCTATGTCCATCTTGCACCTCACTGATTTCTACAAACATTTTTCTATTTTTTAGGTAAGAAAACAAAAGTTGGGAGGCTTTGCCTCTCACTCCGTAGTGATTTAATTTTGCTATGAGTAGATCGTGATCAATAGTGTCAAATGCTGAGCTCAAATCTAAAAATACACCAGCTACTCTCATTTTATTATTTATTTTATAGATTATATCATTAACAAGAGTATATATAGCGTCTCCTGTGCCAACATTTTTTTGGTATCCAAATTGTCTTCTATTTAAAATTTTGTTTAAGTTTATATGAAGTACAAGCCGAGATTTGATTATTTTTTCGAATATCTTTGAAAGCGTTGGTAGCAAAGAGATTGGCCTATAATTTTTAGGATCGGTCTTTGTGCCTTTTTTGTAAATCGGTATGATCTTGGCTATTTTTAGCTGTTCTGGGAATATCCCATTATTAATGCACTTATTAAAGAAGCAAGAAAGCGGTTTGGCAAGAATATTTAAATGATCTTTAATAACAGAGATAGGAATTTCGTCATATCCACAAGAACGTTTATTATCCATCATTCTGACTATATTAGAAATTTCATTTGGAGTGGTAAGAGTAAAACAAAGTTCGTTTTCGACCCGTTGTGTACTCTGCTGTAGTAAAAAAGTTGCTTCCTCATTTTTATGTTCACTAGTAAGCCATTTGTTATCAAAATGTTGTGCTAGGGTAATAGCTACTTCCTCGGGTTCATCAACTATTTTGCCTTCAATTTTAAGTAGTAGATGTTTCGTATGCGTAACTTTAGATCGGTTTGTGCAATTGTTAACGATTTGCCATATCTCTTTGCTAGAGTTTGTTGAATTATTAATTTTGTCCCTCACTGTCATTTTTTTAGCTGTCGTGATAACCTTTCTATAAATTTGGATATATTTATTTTTGTAATTTAGAACACTAGAATCGAGGTTATTACTTTTATTAGAGCATAACATGCGTTTCATTTTACTGGAGATTTTTACTCCTTTGGTGACCCATTTAATTTTAGTACTCTTTGTGAGATTTATTTTACGTTTCTTGTATTTATAACTATTTTTAAAAACCTCTGAGAACTTCTTTATAAATGCATTAATTCCCATATTACTCCAGTTACGTCTCAATATTCCCTGCTTAAAATGTGTGCTGCTGTTAGAATTGAAAACTCTCTTATTTATAACAATATGCTGGTTGTAGTTACTTGACTTGCTTTTCAGAGTTTCCAACCAAAATTTACCTAACAGACCTCCATGTCCATCAGCCAGACCATTATGGTCTACTTCACATTCCTCTATATAATTTTCTGACAGATTAGTTATGATATTGTCGATACACGAAGATGAGTCGTTTCGAATAAAAGTTGCAGTGTTTACAAGATGCCTAAAATTGTAACATGTTAATGAAACATGAAGAATAGAAGCAAAACAAGAGTTGTACCATAGTATGTCTTTCTCAGCCGCATGGGTCGATCCATCAGGTTAAGCTACGCTTGCCGGGGTTAGTCCGTGGATGGGTGATCATCTTTACATACCGAGACTCATCCGTGCCTTGGAAAGCACGTTAAGCTGTTGGTCCCGGCTGTCATCCGTGGATCTTTGACAGTTGTTACGAGTCGTCAGAAGCCCGAAAGTCTGACAACAAGTTTTACCAAGGGGTAACGTATTAACCAGTACCTGGGTTGTGGAGGTCAGATAGGCAGTCACTCCATGTAAAATACTGGTATTCAGCTGTATCTGGTTAGACAGGAAACCGAACCCAACATAGTTGGGAAAAGGCTAGGCAGATTGATTGATGTCTTTCTCATCAGTGCACGAGGATATGTACAAGCCATGATACGTCATCATCTGTTTTTTCCCGACCATGTTGGGAGTCGGCTTCCAGTTCAACCGTATGCAGCAGAATACCAGTATTTTACATGGAGGGACTGCCTATCTGACGTCCACAACCTAGTTACCTACAGGCTAACGCCACACACACCACACCCTTTCTCAAGACTGATTAATTGCTTGGCTTCTGACTACCTGTAACGACTGTCAAAGTTCTAAAAATGACAGCCGGGACCTAAAAGCTAAGCTAAGCTTTTAGGTCACGGCCATATTTGCCTTACAAAGAAATGGCTATACATTTCCTTACAATATTTGGATAGATGTTTTCTTCTTCTTATTCCTAAAGAGGCTAGCTAGGATTAATTTTCCTAAGTTCATTACGACTAATGATATCAGAATAAATAGAAGGTACCTACAACTTACTTTTCAATAAAAACATCTGATTTGATTTCCAATGTACCTAGTCGAATGTGTAACATTCAGGAAAATCGCGATAGAACAAAATCTAACCAGATTACCAGTGTATGAGCCTTAAGTTTATGATGCTCTTTTGTCTGTCTCCTCTTGCATGTACCTATGCATTATCTTAAGAAATTCACATTATTGCTATTCAATAAGCATGGTCACCGTACGCACCGTGGGCGAAGCGTGGGTGCCCTCGCGCATCACTATGTGATGCACATTAAATTTGATTGTTACTGCAACCTGCGCTGGCGCACAGATTTATATTATTACGCCAACCGTTCATTTGGTGATTATTAAACGATATAAATTTATTACACGATTCAATATTAATATCGTGACGGTAAAAGGGTAAGTAGGATTCTTTGAAGGCGTTTGAATTTAAAGACGAACTTATGTATCATAGTGGCAGAAGTAAGGACTAAGGAGAGCATAAACTAAGTCATCTTTATCATACAAATTACATCATCATAATATTCTCCGTGGACTTAAACTAAGTTTGACTTTAAGGACCAAATTATATTCAGTCACCGAACGTTGGTGTACGAAATCAGAATCATGTGAGTCCATGTATAAGTAAATATAGTATTATCAAGATACGTGATAAACTACTATATATGGTCCGTTTTCCTTGTTACAGATGCCTTTATGAAGCTACCATAATGTAACAATTTCAAAAGCAAACTTCGTTCCGTCGCTGTTTGTACCAGGAGCGCATATCGGCGGCGGCGGTGGCCGCAAAGAATGTCGTCGTCGGATTTATGTGTGCGCGCGCACGCGATGACAGCGCCGCACCGGCCACTACTCTACGCGTATGTCCGCCTGGTATCGCCGACTTGCGTTGAGACAGTGATTTCTTTTTGTTTCAGAGCATTTTTCCTTTATGGTGATAAACAATTACCTATACCATTTACTTTGTGTTGTAAATCATCTTGATAATGCGGAATCACTAAAAGGTCTTCATAATTTCACTTTTCTGACTCTGCTCATCCAAGCTATACCACATCTACCCATTTTAAAAAGATTACATTCATCAGAATTTATCATATTTTTGAAAACGTTAGCGAGTATTATTTTCACTTCTTTCTGTTTAAAAATGTTAAGGCCGAAAAAAACCCGCAGTCTTACCGAGTTCAAAGAATCTTATTACTGACTAGTTAGTTGACTACTGTATTATCGAAAACAGGTGTAAGAAAGCAACCCTCTTGCCATTTTTAAACAATTGCAAATTACGCGGAACACGCTTAGGCACCATCCTTCTACCACTTCATTTCGGCGAACGGTTCCGACAACGTCGCCGGTCCACTTGAACTCGCATAAACTTAGTTTAGGTCTGTTTTCTCAGTTTATGTAGGCGCGGTCGGCTGTCTACTGCTGCCACAGTATTTATGCTAAAAGGCCCTGCGGCTCGGACCCTTAATAAACAAATGACGCGCTCACAGATTTAAGAGCCCACGTCGCAATTATTTCGCTATTTCGACGCGGCCCGACCAAGTAAAGGCGGCTTTTTCGCTTTATTTGAATTTTAAGTAACCCCATGACGGTAATAGTGGTTGGGGAGTCGGTGGCTCGCTTTTGTTGCTTCGCCGAAGGGAAATGACTTGTTGCACGTCAGAGTATGCTCCTGACGGTTTTCGTAATGTCATTTGGAGGCTTTGTGACGTAAAGTTACAGTGGCATAACGTTGGGGCGCAAAGCGTAGTGTTTGGTGCCGTAATGGTGGACTTTAGACAACAAATTGCGCCTTTAAACGTAAGAATAGACTTAAAGTAAATAATAATTAAGTATCTTAAGACGAAACCCAAGTAGCTTTTGTTTGTTAATGTCTTTGTTAAGATGATCTGTGGTAGACGGAGTGATCGTTAAATTCTTAAGATCTGTTTGGAAACTCATAAGTTTTTATACATGTTCCAAAATGTCACAACCTGACGAAGATTGATAAACTCGCATGGGGAGAAATATTGTTAAGACATCATTGTAGATATAAAGAACCAATTTTTAACTGAATGAGCTTAACCACAACAAAAAGATAGTGACTGTCCATTCGTGATACTTACTCGACATTTTATCGGATTTCCAGTATGGCAGCTACTGGATGCGATCATTTAAAATGATAAATCACCCGCTCCGTCACCGGGCGACTCGTCAAAATGAACTTATTTGTCAAACTTAGATCACTGAGGTGCGATAACTAAAACAGGAAATTGAAATTTTGTATCACCGGACAAAAATCGGCCTCGTCGCCATCTTGGACGCTAATCGCGCCACGATTTGAATATGGAACTCTTTATACATAAATAGCTTTTTACTTTTTATAAGTGTAAGCAGCCAGCTGATTCATAGGTCTTGACAGGAAATGAGGTTAGTTTTTTAAAGGTTCGTAGTATTTGCGTGGGAGAAGGGTGCGCTCGAATAGTTGATGATGGGAGGTGTACAGATAGTTGATAGAAAATTCCAATTGTAATTTTGTGCCTTTGTGTGGAGTTAAATATACTTAAGTAATGTGCGTGTCGGATACTGATTGGGAAGGAGTCTCTTCAGCGAATTAAACTTAAGGAGGAAGGTCCAGGTAGCCCGGGTAATTCAGTTTTTTTAACGGTTTTTGCAATTTGCAAGTCAGTATTAAGTTGTATGTTGATTAAAGTATGATTCGCGACCGTAATATACTCGTATATGTACCTACTTACAAAATTATAATCATTAGAATCAGTAATACAACTCTTTAAGTTAGTATAACTCTAAACCGTAAGGTTTCATGAAATAGTCATTCATTACGATTATATGAACACAAAGAGCTGTATTGATGACTTTTATGATTACTAGTATAATTCTATAAATATAGATTTGTTAGCGTCGCGAATCATAATCAGATCAACATATAACCCTGACCTGAAAATTGCAAAAAACGTAAGAAAATTAGAATTTTGTAGGATACTTAGAGGTTTCGCCTTAATTAACACAGAACACAGCAAATAGTTGCGATGATTAGCTTAGAATTAGCAATCCTCCGGACTAAAGAACCATTCGTACGACCAATAGGTACCGACCGACCTAATAAATGCTACTACTGATTGCACTTAATTACTTAAAGCTACAGTACTGCACTGCACCGCTGCTACTTTAGCTGCATTCAGTAGCACCATTTATTATATTATGTCAGAATCCCTGTAGATAATCTGGTTATAGGAAGATCGCCAAGATATCCACGTGTAAAAAAAACACTACAAAGTGTAAAATAACTTTGATTTCAGAAGTCGGTGTCTTTGGTTGGTTATTTTAGTTTTGTGCCACCTTACTTCCGAAATTAAAGTTATTTTTCATTTTGTAGTGTTTTTTTTTGGTGGTCGGTAGATTTTTTTTTTTTTTTTTGTAAAAGTTTCTTACTTTTCTCTTTTACCACTACTTGCTATGTAAACAACAGTAACAGGAAGTATTATAACATCATACACAAAGTGGATTAAATAAGTATTATCAAAGCTAACTCACAAATTACCCAAGCAAAGTCAATATTTATAACCATCGCGCGAGCTTCCTCTACCTACTCGTACCAAATGAAAAAAAAAATATCCAAAATCAGAATTTTAGTATTGGCGAAAATATCGATGAAAAAAAAAATGAATAAAAAAAAAAAAACTTACATACTTAGTTTTGGGTAAGCATTCCAAACCCATAGCCCAATGTTTGGTTTCCATGTTCTGCAATAGTCATGGCACCAACCGGGGGTTGTCCTTGGGTGCACTTGCATAGAACAAACAGGGATAATAGTCGGTTGGTGGCTCAACACTTAAAATTGTCTGGGGCCTCTGCGAGTAGGCTTCGGCCCCTCGCACGTCTTCCAAAGGCCCGGGGTCCCAAGATATGTCAAAAAAATACATACAGACGAATATACCTAATAACCTCCTTCTTTTTGAAGTTGGTTACAAATACCTGTATCGGTAGACTATATCGCTGCTATAAAGTCAAGTACCTATAGGTATGCTATTCGCAAGTCTTTTCTATAAGCCGAATGAGTTCCGCTAACATTTCGACTGCGAGCGTCCGATATTGTACTTTATACCGACATTACAGTTCCTGCAACATTTGTATGCCTTATATGGAGCATTTTATCTAACCCCCGAGATAATTTCTTGATTATATTCTAATTTCAACCTTGGAATGAAGGGAGAAAGATTTGAATTTGTATGTAGAGTTTGTTTATTTATTTTGCATCTGAAAGTTTTGGGAAGGTTTAATTTACTTTTAATGTATTTTAGATAGGCTTTCCTTGGGTCAGAAGAATAATTTGGACAGACCAGTTGGCGTGGTTGGTTAAGATACCGCCTATCATGCCGCAGGTCGTGGGTTCGATTCCCATCCAGGACAAACATTTGTGTGCATGAACATGTCTGTTTGTTCTGAGTCTGGGTGTAAATATCTATATAAGTATGTATTTACAAAAAAAAAAAGTAGTATATGTAGTATATCAGTTATCTGGTTTCCATAGTACAAGCTCTGCTTAGTTTGGGATCAGATGACCGTGTGTGAAATGTCCCAGGATATTATTATTTATTATTTAATTCGTGCAATTATACAATTGGCTCAATTCGCTCAATAATATCGTCGCTCCATGTAAAATACTGGTATTCAGCTGCATCCGGTTAGACTGCAAGCCGATCTCAATATCTTTGGGAAAAGGCTAGGCAGATGATGATGGGAAATAAAATACCAATAATGTAGGTACCCGATCTAAAAAAGATAGGTAAGAAGAAAAGTTTCAGGAATTTAACTTCATTACATATTTCGGAAGTTTCAGCCTACTGTCTGTAATTCTATACATTACACAAAACATTGAAAGCCTCAAAAACTACGAATGTTTAACATCTGAGATCATGGAAAATTTAAATAGAAAAGTAGGTATACAACTGTTTCAAGAAAGTTGAAAGATCAATTAGAAGGAAAATCACCATCATCATCAATATTAAGAATTATCTTTTAATTCAAAAATAACTTGATTTTTATACGTAGGTTGTTTATTATGTGAGTTTCTATAATGTTGAATATACCGTCCGCTGGACATACTCGTAGTTGCCAGAGCCGGTGCCGCAATCGGTGGATTATTTTAATTAAGTTTAATTCATTTTAGAGAAAAAGTCACGCTGTAAGTAGACAGTCATTATTTTTTTCACCCTGAAGATTCGATAATCGGTTTCAAGAAAACTGAAAATATCGTAGGTTGTCTAACTAGTAGTTCTGCGAACAGTAGACATCGTGAGCACAAACTTTTTTTTATTAATAAAAGCGACAAAGACAGCGCCATCTAGCGCTGCACAGTAGCGCCATCTAATGACTAACATTGTTTAGAACTAACATAAATATTGGTTTTAGAGAATTCTGACATTTATTTTCAGAATTCTCTAGTTTTGTGATGAGAAGGTGGTCCATCAATCTCTACCTACTTAGTAGTTAAAGGGCCGGCTCCAATACAAATCTAAAAGTGAGCAATTTACTGCATTTTGCGGAGCTATTCTGCTCATCGCGCCGAAGATATCCTCATCAGATCTTTACCAAATTTTTAAAAGACCAACTTTAGTTACTACCTTTCAAATAAAAAAGAACCATCGAAATCGGATCTCGTAAGGCGGATATATCCAGTAGCCCCCTTTTTGCCCATTTTGGATTAAATACGCCTCCAATCAAAATCCCCGATGGAAAAAAATTCTATAAAGTCGTAAAACCTGTATACCAAGTTTCGTCCAGATCGGTTGTAAAATACGACCTGCAGTGCTATTCTGTACAAATCTCACCGTGTAAACTTAGGTGAGGTGAACGTGGAGTGAGCTGACAATAGTGTCAATCCCTAGCATCAGGTGGAATGACAACTCACTTCATCTACGTTTTCACGGTGAGATTTTTACAGAATAGACAGGCTGTAGAGGAGTACCAACAAACTGACAGAGGAAAGCAAATTTTGCCAGACTGAAGCGTCGCTCGCTTCGGTCGCTCGGTCAATTAAATAGCCCCAAAAACTCAAATTATGACTATATGCATAAATTTCTTCGTAAAAAAATAGACAATGGCGCCGATTCTCTTGAACTAAACTAAAATTAGAGAATCGCTATCGCTTACTAATAGGCAGCGCGACAAAAGGACGGCTATAGCTATGAAGTAAGAGATGTCAAACTAGTTTACGCCTTGCGCATCACCGTGTTTTTAGTCGACATGTTTTTACGTGTTGTCTAAATTTGTATGGAAATATTAGTTACAACTAAATTTGACGGCTCTAATTTACGTCCGTGTCTTTCTTGTTTTATTAGAGATAAAAAGGTAGCAATAGCATAAATTAAGTTTAGTTTGTGCACAACCGAATCAGAACCAATAATGGGCTAAACAATAACATGGAAGCCTATCGAAAGGTCTTTAAATTAATTCTTAAACACTCCAAAAAAAAACTAACAAAATCCAATATTTGATCACGCAGCATTGGATCTCAATACAATAGCACCGGCACCGCACACAACTATCTTTTAATCTCAGTTTATACCAGTGCAACCTTACCTTAGCCAACCAAACCGAAGTTTAATTAGTTCTATCGCTAATTACTTAGCAGGGCACGACTAGCCGAGGACTATTCCAAGCATTCCATGATTTATTGGCCAGGCACTATCCTTTGACCTGTAGCGCTCTATTTGGACAAAATATTTAACATTTCAGTGCTAATGGGTTTAAACGGGGATTAATACTTTGCAGTTGATTAAGTAGGTGTGTTGTTTACCTATTGATGGTAATTAATTTATGTGGTTTGTGAGTAATTAGGTAATTGTTTATGTGTTTGTTCAGTGTTTATTGGTCTTGTAAATAATTGACGGATTTGGAGCTGTTGTAGGTACCTACTATTGTACAATTTTGTTGTATTGTACTGTTGTAGATATTTGACGAGTACAAAATGATACTATAGTGTGCGCGCAACTGCTAGTCACCACCTGAGGTATGAGAGCGCGTTTGACAAGATTGGCAGACTGAGTAGCTTGACGTATGTTTACCTCCCCCGTCTCACCGCTGACATACCTCAGACGGTGACTAGCACTTGCGCGCGCACTATACCATACATGCTTACCTGATTGTAGGTACCTAAAGAATGAGATAGAGAAGCTGAAATGACGCGCCCCTTTACCACAATAGAGGTTTTAGTGTTATGACGGCTACAGCCGAATAGTACCATAGCCTTGAATGTGTTAAACGTTGGCTGCCATGCGAATATACTCGTAATATATATATATATATGTATATATATATATATATATATATATATATATATATATATATATATATATATATATATATATATAGTTATCGCAATAACTCGATTTTGGATTATTTTGAGTTGTGCTACTCTTTATCTAGGTGTGCGATATATATATCTATATATATAACTTTTTGATATATATATCTTTTTTAGGGTTCCATATCAAAATGGTAAAAAGGAACCCTTATGGTGCCACTCAGTCTGTCTTTCTGTCTCAGCTAGATATCTCAAGAACTACTAATGCTATCAACTTGAATTTTGGAACAGTTTTAGATGACGATTGCCCAATTATTTTGCAAATAAGAAAGAAATAAAAATATATATTTGAAGTAGGGCTACTAGGGTATGTGGGGTATCATATGAAAGAGCGCTGTTTACACATTCTCAAACATTTTTTTTTTAGGCCGCATAGTCTTCGACTTTTGATGAAAAATGTAAATTAAAATACCGTTCCCCCTTATCTCTGAAGTTTGCGTAGAGAAAAATCTGAAATTATTCTGTGTGATAGAAGTTTATTTAAAGATTACAGGAAAAATAAAACGATATCTCTAAATAGCACACTTTTTTATTTGTGATGGTACGAAACCCTCGGTGCGCGAGTCCGACTCGGTCTTGACCGGTTTTTTTATATGCCCAATTGCCCATTGCCACAAAATTGTAGGTACGAATATACAAGTACCCAATAAAATTTCTATTAAACTTCTTTTTCTGATTAAATAATGTTTTACTTCAAACGTCCGCCCTCCTGCTCCTACAAATCGCATTTTAAACGCGAGAATACTCGTAGTTGGCAGTGGAGCCCAGATTTTGTACTAGGAGTATACTTGTAGGTTGGCAGTCAACGTGTCTAATTAGTATACATAGTACACTACGCTAAATAAAAAAAAAAAAATAAAAAAAAAATAATATCCTGGGACATTTTTCACACACGGTCATCTGATCCCAAACTAAGCTTTTTTTTTGTAAATACATACTTATATAGATAATTACACCCAGACTCAGGACAAACAGACATATTCATGCACACAAATGTTTGTCCTGGATGGGAATCGAACCCACGACTAGTGACATTATAGGCGGTATCTTAACCAACCACGCCATCTGGCCCGTCAAATAAATGTGGTAGCTTAAACGAGATCTATCTATTTGACGAGTAATTACTAAACATTTCTACCGCACAAGCTTTCTGTAGACCTATTCTTTAAAAAAAAATAACTAAAAGTAATATTTCGAAAGAAACGTTCAACGCTCTTAGATTTAATTACATTGTATTGTATTGTATAACAGGCTTGGTGTCCGTAAGTCCAAGCGCGTATTTTGCGTACAGGATTAGTTAATTTAAAAATATGGATTTTATTTTATTTTCAAAGTGTCAGCCACGACTTTCAATGACGAGGTGAATGATGGATATCCCTACCGTTTAAGCAAGAAACTCAAGTGATATCCCTAAAAACATTTTTAACTGACTTCCAAAAATGAAGAGGTTCTCAATTCGAATGTTCATATTTTTTTTCTTTTACGTTTGTTCGGGCATAACTCCGTCATATATAGGGTCACTGATAATTAGTGACCGCTACTTAAACACAAGATTGTACTCATGATAACAAACAACGTTTACTACGGTCAAAACGTGAAATGGCAAAAAAAAAAAAATCAGCTGTCCCATAAATACATGTTCGCATAACTCGTCAAAATGTGCAGCTGATTTTTTTTTTACAATTCCAGGTTTTGTCCCATAGTAAAAGTTGTTGGTTCCTGTGTTTATGTATCGATCACAGTAGGTACCAGTCACCCTATATAGACGGATTTGCAAAATTCTTTTTTTGTTTGAAAGGGTACGCTATCGAGGCGGTCTCATTGCCACCAAGTCAGAATCTGATGAGGGGATCTCATGGAAATCGAAGGAAACCCTTACATTTTATAGGCACACCTAACGATTTGGGTATTTTTTATAGTAACTCGTGCATTTGCTCTCGAAAAGCACCATTTTGTGAAGTGGAACTGATGATGAAGATCACATATGGCCATCGGAACTTCTCAACAATAAGTATTTCACGGGTAGCGATTCGATTACTTTAATATGGTTACTAAGCAATTTATGCTCGTCATAATGCATATTGTGATGGTGACGTCACCATCAGCTCGGCTTCCTGGTTCTTACTAGGAGAACTCCGCAACAATTAACGTCCCTACATGGAAAAGCAATATTTTGTAAAAGGTGCTGAGTAGTTGACATTAGGCTATTGTAAGTTAGATAAATTACACACTGACCCACTAAAAAGTGAAAAATGAAAACTTTTTTACAAAAAAAAAAAAATACCCGACTCCAAAAAAAAAACAGTACAAAGTGTAAAATAACTTTAATTTCGGAAGTCGGCGGCAAAAAACTAAAATACAATTCCAAAGACACCGACTTCCGAAAAAATATTCACTTTACGGTTTTTTTTGGAAGTGAAAAAAGTTTTTATATTTTATCCTTTTCAAATTAAAAGACAAGACCAAAAGTACATATTAACATTTACTTAAACATAAGTAAACCTTGTTATTTAGAATTAAAGTCGCCTGCACTAGATAACGAACAATCAGCGGCGGCAGCGAGCGGGTTAGCTTCCCGCTACAAATAAGTTTAGATGGGATCAGCACCTTTTTGTTCCCGCTGTCCCTTCCTGTACGATCAGCGATCATTGATCACGGACTGCAGGGAGCAGGCGAAGGGATGTGTGGTGATGTGTCTCATTAACTTGGTAGCTAATTTTCTGTATCTTTCAAGACGAGACATAGATACTCAGTAGGTGACTCTAGAAGTCTATATTTTATGGGGTTTTTTATTTATTATAAGATAACTTTACAAATTAATTACACTCTAACAAACAATCTAACACTAAAATAAAGTTACAAAAATAATATCTTAACCAACTAAAACTATAAAAAAAAAAATATGGCGTCGAAAAATTCATCCGTATCGCTGTCGTCTGGTAATGTACCCAAGAGACTGGCGGCATTACCACGTTGTATGGCTAGCCTCTGGCCAAGGTAAAAGCCTGCCCTTGGGTCACGGGAAGTGTCAACCAGCCGTTTGGAGATTTCCTTATATTATATTAGTTTAAAAACTTGGGCAATCAGGTTTTGATGTTGCATTCAGTTCTCATAATCTTAAAAGATAAGTGCAGTGGAGGCCCAGTGGTAACAGCCACGTCGTAGGTCGTGGGTACAAACCCTGACTGGCGCTTTACTTTGTGTAAATAATTTCATCACCTCTGTTGTCAAAACGGTGAAGGAAAACATCGTGAGGAAACCAGCAGGTCTTAGAACAAAAAATTCAAAGACATGTGACATCCGCCAGCCGCAGTGGACCCGCGTGGTGGATCCTCCTTCTCACAGAGAGGAGGTCGGTGTCCCAGCAGTGGGAATGTTATAGGCTGATTATGTAATAGGTTAAGGTTGACACTTGACAATACACATTACTTATCTTTTTAGGGTTCCGTACCAAAATGGTAAAAAGGAACCCTTATGGTGCGACTCTGTCTGTCTGTCTGTCACAGCAGAACCACTAATGCTATCAACTTGAAATTTGGAATAGTTTTCGATGATGTTTGTCCAACTATTTTACAAATAAGAAAGAAATAAATATTAATATATGTTTTTTGCAACAGGGACTGAAAGGGGGTCTTAAAATTCGAAGTAGGGCTACTAGGGCATATGGGGTATCATATGAAAGAACGCTGTTTGCACGTTCTCAAACATTATTCTTTTTTTTAGGCCACATAGTCTTCGACTTTTGATGAAATTTGTAAAAAAAAATACCGTTCCTCCCCCTTATCTCCGAAGGTTGCATAGAGAAAAATCTGAAATTATTCTGTGTGATAGAAGTTTATGTAAATATTATAGGAAAAGTAAAACGAAGTTCTAAATAGCACAGTTTTTTTTTTAAATATATGATGGTACGGAACCCTCGGTGCGCGAGTCCGACTCGCTCTTGACCGGTTTTATTGGTGGTTTCAAATACTATCTGCAGATTGATGTCTACTTACAATTCTTTTTTAGAAATTTTTATATTTCATGCAAGAATAATGTATTTATTGTGTGAAACAATTCTTGCCCCCGAACAACATTTCATGGAAGTAAATAGATAGGTACATACATACTGAAATAAATATTCATGCCAAAGTATGGTCCACACTATTCTTTCGCGATGCAATTAAACATTTTTTTAAATACCCCATTAGAGTCCTTAATTTGTAAACCGTTCTGGCTCTGATTCGCTTTGTAAGCAGAAAAGAACTCTATCATTTATCAACAAAGTCTAGAATTGCATGAATGTTGTTTTAGTTGCTCTGTACAATATGAGCTTTAAAGCTTCGTTCAGTTTTGTGCTCAAATAAAAACAGCAATAAAATGTAGTCAGATTACTCGACTGGAACTGTTTGAAGTACATACCTTACTTTAATTTGTTGGGGAAGTCGAAATTAAAACAATACTTCTTGGTTTTTATTCGAAATAATTAAAACGGTATTTTTAAAGTCATTGTTCATTTGTTTGTGCTCTGTGATGGAGAAAAATAAACTGTGAATGGCAGAATTAATCAGAGCGAATTTCATCAATGAAACTGACTGCGATCAGCACACCGAACCGCGATCAAGAGCTGTGTCAATATTATCTACTCGTACGCAAATAATTGCAGAGTATTTATTTTCTGTTATGTATGTACCTAACGAATATTTTTTGTTCAAAAGAAAGTCATATGAACTGTTAATTTGTGCTATAAATCGTTCGATGTAAAGATCTCTTCAGGCAAAATAGTTCACAAAATTAATAGGCGTAACTATCAATCCATTAAATTGTAGAATGAAAATGAACTTTTTATAAGTCATCTGCCTAGTCTTTTCCCAACTTTGTTGAGGTCGGCTTCCAGTCTAACCGGATGCAGCTGAATACTAGTATTTTACATGGAGTGACTGATTGTCTCACCTCCAACCCAGTTACTGTGTAACCTTACCTTTGGTAAGACTGGTTGTCAGACTTTCGGGCTTTTGACGACTGTCAAAAATCCTAGAATGACAGACTTGTAATATAAGTATTTCACCATGCTACTAGAGTAACTTTGGTCTTCAACTTCATGTTATTACTAGCTTTTGCCAGCGGCTTCGCCCGCGTGGATGTTGGAAATTATCCCTCGGGAACCGTAATTTTTTCCTTATATTCTATTCCGGACTATAAAGTAACTCTGTGCTAAATTTCATCCAGATCCGTTCAGCCGTTCTGGCGTGATTGATTAACTAACATCTTCACAAACTTTCACATTTAGAGTATTAGTAGGATGTTATCAATCCTTATTTGTATTTTTGTACAGTTTGTTATAAACTAAACAGTTTCACTTTCTGCTTACTACTAATTAATTAATTCTGTCACTTCATCACTATTCAGATGCTTAATGTTTACTAAAATTCAGGATCGTCAGTAACACAGGTTGAGCTGCGATAGGCAAGCACATATACAAGGTGTAACTTAAATAACGTATAACCTCTCAACGGGTCATTGTAAGATCATGAGCACTAATATGTATACACTAAACAACATTTAAAAGTGATTTTCTCTTACTGTGTTGATTGGAATTTTATGTAGTTATGAACATAGTATTTTGGAACCCATAGCATTATGAAATATAGGTCTTATCTCAAAGTTGCTGTCGTTATTACAGGAGAAAATCGCTTTTGAATTTTGCTAAGTGTGTACATATTAATGCTCGTGACTGTACTCATCATTATGAACAACTTTTACTATGGGAATAAACCTGAAATCGCGAAAAAATCAGATGTTCAGTACATTTTGACGAATTATGCGAACATAAATATACTGAACAGCTAATATTTTTTCCGCGATTTCAGGTTTGGTCCCATAGTAAAAGTTGTTCATAATGATGAGTACAATGAGCCCTTTAGAGGTTGTGTGTTATTTAAGTTACACTTTGTTTAGGTACTGGGATTCTTCGTTGACCATAGCTGGTTTAGTCTCCCCTGTGACGATGAACTCATTTTCTAAACGTTAGCGAAGTATTTTTTTGCGAAGTAGATTGGGATTGGAACGGAACTGGAATGGAAAGCAATGATTCTGAGCTGGTAAAGAAGACTCTGACAGGATATTTACCTGGAAATGTTCATAGAAAACACAAGGAGGAACTGATTTAGGTCTTAATTTTTATGACCACACCACTGAAAATATACTTGTAGCTTCAGATAAAATCAGCTCTGAGCACTACACCTAATTAAACACTCCTTTTCAAATCACGCCATTAGACCAAAAAAAAAATTGTACATACACATAACAGTATGATAAAGCCGATAACATAATCGCGTCTGAAACATTTTTATCCTTGGTCCACACGCGCAGTTTGTCGTCAGATTTAGCTTGTATTTATATATCTGCGCGGGCGACAGGCGTGTGCTACCGGTCCGATACTAAATAACCGTGTCACACTAGCCTTTAAGGACACCGCCGGGATGGTGCTGTGAGAGAATGAACAGTTTCTTTATGTATTTATTTTTTGAAATTTAAACTTCTTTTTAGCTCTTCCAGAACAGTGAACGAAACTGAACCGTCACGGGCTTTAGTCGTAAGTTTTGACTTCAATCGTGTCATAAGCACATACGCTCTTTTTTTTATTTAAATTGAACTTTGTTAAGTTTTCGATCGATTCTGGGATTTATGAACAGCGCTTAGCTGCGTCATGCATGCAATGACAGGCTCTTGACAACGAAACGTTCTCTTGCTTGCTTTTATTGTATAGTGTAGATAGGTATGAAAAACGATTTTAAGGATGGTAAATATGGAAACTGTTACCAATTTACACTTAAGGTGGTTTTACACCGACGAGGCGAGGCGTGGATGGAATAGGCGAGAATTGAAATCACGCTTACCATTTTACACCGAAAGATGTCTATTGCGATACCGCGCCGTCTCGCGATGGCCAGCGCTGCCTCGCGCCGGCCATCGCTACCTCACGCCGGCTCGTGCTATCACGCGCCGCCCATGTAGGTAGCACTGGGAGCTGGAGAGTATAGTATGCAGCGATGTGTCGCGATGGTCGTAGCAAGCCGGCGCGTGCCAGCGCGTGCCAGCGCGAGCCATCGCGAGACATCGCGAGTCAGCGCTTGACGGAGAGAGACCGTGCGGGTCCTCGATGGCCGGTGCGAGATTTGTATATCCGTTTTACAAAGTAAATAAATACAGTAAAGCAATAAAGTTATTTTGCCATACAAATTTCAATTCTCGCCCATCCCATCTATGCCTCGCCTCGCCGGTGTAAAACCACCTTAACACACTTGCTAAGCTGGGGTGGACTGACTGAATGCAGAAGGCGGTGCACAAAGTTTTGTTCTGTTATTATGGACTGATCCAGCAGTGATAATGGATCAAATCCGAGGCAAGGAGCACGAGCTTTATTGAACAGTGAACTACTTTACTCAAAGCTACAAACTATGAGATTTCTTGAAGACTTTGGAACTATTAAGTTTCCGACTTCTATCCATCATCGGCAATTCGGCATCAACTTCTTGGTTACCAAACAAGAGCTTACAAGAAGAAACTCTAGTCGAAAACCTAAAACCATTTTCTGTCTGCCTCCAATCGCATACTACCATCTTGCGCATACGCCTTTTTGTTATATTCCCGGCCGTATTTCGGCTGCGCGCGCTTCCATTTATCTCAGCTATCATCTGAGATACGGCGGCTATCCGCTGAATCTTTATGCGAGCGCGATAGCAGATACTGACCGCCGCTGATTAGCCGATAGGTACCTACGTCGCACCATTCATAATGTTATGTTTTAGCGATTTTAAATAGTATCGATATCAAATCGATATGGTACCATTTTTTGATTATGTAAAGCTGTACATATTTTATGTACTATATGTTTCTGACGAGTCCATGTCACAAGGAACATGAGTATGTTCCGGTATGAAGCTGGGAACCATAAACCACCTTGAACTGATGTTAGAGATTAGGTATTGTATCTAAAAATAAAAAAACAACCGACTTCCAAAAAAAAAAGAAGAAACAGTATAAAGTGAAAAATAATTTCAATTTCGGAAGTCGGTGTCTTTTAGTATTTTGTCAAAGACTTCCGAAATTAAAATTATTTTTCATTTTGTAGTTTTTTTTTGGAAGTCGTTTGTTTTTTTTTTTCGGTAAAAATGTTTGACGCATGGACCGACACAATTTTTCCAGGGATTTAAAAAATATGAGTTATTAAGGTTATTATGTTTAATTATGTTTGATAAAAACAATAACCTTAATAAGTCTTTTCTTAACCCTGACTCTCCTAGCTAGTGTTTTGACTACATAATTTCTATGACATGAAGGATACCGTTAGAAAGAGTATCAACTAAAGAACTTTTTAAAATAAAGCTAAGTTCAAAATGGCTCTTAGTTTTTATTTTTTAACGAATTTAGAAGTTGCAAAATTTCATACATTCAATAAAAAATTAAACTTTGGAAGCTTGTAAGGAATTTTCTTGAAACCAGTTGTATCAAACAAGTATTTGGATTTAAATGACTTTGGAAAATACAACAAAATTTATTTTGTGCCACTACACCCACAAACAAAAAAGTTATTTCGAATTAAAGGAAACATTTTGGGTATTTTTTTCATAAATAAAACATATTTAACCAACCGTGACATTTGGGACACAGGGTGTATGGGTAGAACCTAGCTAATGACCTCCCAAATCCTTGGAAAAATTGTGTCGGTCCATGCACCAAACACCCTGTATAACCTACCCCACACCAATTCGTATACCACTACTTTTTATGTAAACAGCAGTGACAGGAAGTATTAGATCATCAAAGATACACAAATGATCAAAGCTAAGTCAAAAACTCCCCATGTAACGTTAATAAAATTTATATGGGACCACCGCGCAAGCTTCCTCTACCAAATAAAAAAAAGAATTTTCAAAATCGGTCCCCAATCGACGAAAATATCGGTAAACATAACATCCTCCTCCTTTTCCGACTTGCATGAAAAGCACTGAAAATATAATTTTAAAAAAAACCAGCCAAGTTTGGCACTTGGCTGGTTTTTTTAAATTATTTTTTTAATTTTAAGTTTGTTTTTTGGGATAAATTCTTTTCAACTACTTCTTTGTGCGTGGTCCGACACGAATTTGACTTTAACCGGTCAAGTGCAACTATCAATCGGAATCTGAATCAATTGAAGCAAATTGCCCTAATCTCTTCAAAGTGAGAGTGAAAGGCTGGCCGGGCTTCTTCTGGGTACGCTCACTCCATCGTCGACTTTGTCTCTGTCGCCTCCGACCTAGACTAGAGTCAAGAGCAAACCCATCTCAAATTTAAAAAAAAAAATGCTAATCCATTGCTTCATATGTTTGAAAAAAATGTCTGCTTGACAACGTAAATAACGCAATGAATGTTGTTGAACTGTCAAAATGAAACCGATTCAAATTGATCGATAGTTCGTCTCCGGCCTGAAGTTAGTACATTGTGTAGCTTCTCTAATTAACTGGGCTTTCATTGTACCTATTCATCAATCTCTTTTGGTAAATTGTGAGAGCAGTTATGAGTTGTTTTCAATATCCCGTTTTTACGAGCAGTGTCACTTCAATTATTTCAAACGTCTAAGATGTATGATTATGTGGTAACTACATAGTTTGGAATATACGGTAATTCGTGTATTCCAGTTTACGTTTTTTTAGTTATATTTGATATACATAGGTATATAGGTAATCTGTTCGCGAACATTTTATTTTGATGGACAAGTTCCAGTTCTTCTTCATTCAGAAAACCTTCACAAGGATGATCATCATGGGCTATAATTGCGTGACTCTTATCCTTATCCAATTCATTGATTGCTATATGAATGATTTTATTTTATTTATCTCTCTACTAGCTTTTGATCACAGCTTCACCCGCGTGCATGTCAGAAATTATCCTACGGGAACGTACTACCGGGATAAAAGTATCCTCTGTCCTAATCCAGGGCATGGTCTACCTATGTGCCAATTTCATCCAAATTCGTTCAGCCGTTTTAGCGTGAAAGCGTAACAAAAAACAAACTCACTTTCGCATTTATAATATTACTAGCTGTTGCACGCGGCTTCGCCCGCGTGTATGTCGGAAATTATCCCACGGGAACCTTCTATCGGGATGAAAAGTATCCCATGTCTTAATCCAGGTTATAAACTATCTGTATACCAAATTTCATCCAAATCCGTTCAGCCGTTTTTGCGTGATTGAGTAACAAACATCCAAACATACAAACTCACATTTATAATATTAGTAGGGCTAGCAGTGCCACGCGGTTTCACCCGTGTAAGTCTCGAACCCGTAAGAATATAGGGATAAAAAGTATGTGTTCCCATCCAGATTATAAAATAACTGGGGCCAAATTTAATCAAAGTCCGTTCACGAATTTTTTGCGTGAAAGAGTAACAAACATCCATCCATCCATCCTCACAAAAATCGCGTTTATAATATTAGTAGGATAAAGTTAGAGTTAGGATAGGTTTCAGCCGCTATTCGATGTTTTTGCCAATGTGCTGTATATATCGACCGTCCCTATTAACAATGTCGGATATACATTTTTACCAATATTCACTTTTTTACATAAATCGAATTACAATTCAAAAAAAAATTCTTCACTGTCAAAACAAACTTTGAACTGAGGGCAGTTCAAAGTTTGCCCTAACGATAAAAAAGAATCTTTACGATATAACAATGTCAGTTATGCGAAAAAGACCACTGTTCAGTAGGGACTAAACAGTAGTCTCCCTGCAGAACCGACATTGTTAATAGGGACGGTCGATATATAATATATATATATACATATACATATCATTTAGTGTTCCACCGTGAGCTGACACAACCTATACAACCTATGCTCCCTAATTTATTATCGTTTGATCACCATCCCATCTCATTTAGATCACCATAGATAACAGCCGGTCAGTTTTTAATATCGTTGCCAATGCCCCGTTCTTTATCATTCAATGTTCAGCCCACCGGTTTGCATTGTGTGCCCCTTAATTAATTGTAGTTTGATTGAGCGTCAATCTCATTTAGATCGCTGATCGGATTGATGTCGGCTGGTGAATGAGGAGGTATCAAATGTGTTCGATCAGATAACATGGGTTTGTTGAACAATATACGGCGCACGGTGTGGGCCGGCCTTTTTGTACATTTAGTGTTTGTATGTTGGTACTTATTGATTTTTAAATCATTTAGTGGATTTTTAGTGAGTATTTTTTGTGGTCGGGAGTGTATTGTGTACTGGAATTTGAAACTGGTGTTGAAATCGCATTTTATCGACATTTTTGATCGAAATGATCTCTTGTAATTTTTACGAAAGTTGCTATATTGCATTTATTAGATTACTACGAATTCTAATTTGAAAAAAAAAACATGGTGTCAGTGCACACTTGTAACTGAAATCTCTCAACCAATAATATTAAACATATGATATAGCCTATATTAAAAACCCCGTGCCGGTGTGCACAAACAAAGTGCTATAATATCCTATAAGTACTAAGTATTCATAGTCTGTGTCGGCTCTCGGTAGCCTGTCGGCTGTCGTCGCGACAACGCTTTGTGGCGACACCCGCTGCGTACGAGTCGAACCATTGTGCATGCACCGTGCATATATTGTGATTAAAACTTAACGTATTCGCAAAAATAGATACCTACAAAAAATTGCAAACCATAGACAAATTTACTGTCAAAATAATTCATATTTCCGCCAATTTGTAACTATCCACGTGACAGATGTCATTTTTGTATTTTTTTTTAGATTGTAAAGGTTTTATTACGTGGCATTGGTAAGAGTTCTATATAATATAGTCTTTAGTATACAACTATACATAGAGGTTGGTCTCCCAGTAGCCTGTCGCCTGTCGTCGCGTGCGCTTTGTGGCGACACCCGCTGCGTCCGCGCCGACGTCAAGCCATTGTACGCCTATGTACTGAGCGTATTTATGTAAAGACGGTAATTTGTATATAAATGTGGTGTGGTAAATAGCCATGTTTGCTTTCGCTTTTCAGCCAAAGCAATTGGAAATATTACGTACCTACCGATGATGCAATTACTTTATTGTATATTGATAAAGCCTGCTTCTTAGAAGAAGTATATGCTATTTAAAGGAAATCATTTGGTAAAATACCTAACACCAAACAGCGGGGCAATTGCAAAACACATTATCAATCGGAATCTGTTTCATTTTGACAGTTCAACAACATTCATTGCGTTATTTTAGTTGTCGAACCGTCAATTTTTTCGAACCTAAGAAGCAATGGATTAGAAATTTGCTTCAAAATTATTCAGATTCCTATTGACAATGTGTTACGAAATTAGGGTGCAGCACCCTAATTGCGTAATATACTATCAATCGAAATGTTATCACTTTGAAGCAAATTGCTAATCATCTGCTTCATATGTTCGAAAAATTTGTCTGCTCATCAATATAAATAACGCAATGAATGTTGTTGAACTGTCAAAATGAAACCGATTCCGATTGATAGTGTGTTACGCAATTGACCCGCAGCATAATATAGGAAATGAATCAACATAATGAATAACGACAATTTGTTCTAATTTCACATCAGCGTAGCGCGGCATATGTCACGAAGATCCAAACTTTCGGCAGCGGAAGTCAAACGTAATCGTTTTGTACCTATATGAAGTGAAGATTGATGCATAATAAAATATTAAGCTATTAGGTATCCTGATACTTACTCTGTTTAGCCTTACGTCACAATACAATATAAGTATACCTAGTATATATTTATCCATAATTATATCTTGGATACCTACTGAAACGATCAGTAGGAGAGCCAAGGTAACCGACACAGACCAAGGAATTGCCAATCTTAAGTGGCAGCGGGCAGCTAGGGGGGCAGGGCATATTGCTCGCAGAACAGATGGCCGATGGCGCCGAAAGGTTCTGGAGTGGCGACCGCGTACCGGAAGACGAAGCATTGGAAGGCCTCCCACAAGGTAGATCGATGACTTGGTGAAGGCCGCAGGAATTCGCTGGATGCGAGAAGCATAGAACCGGTCGAAGTGGTTGCTGTTGCGGTGCTTGGGGAAGCCTATATCCAGCTGTGGATGTCTTTCGACTGAAATGATGTTGATGACCTATTGAAACTACTGCAGAAGAAAATATTGCTTTAAAACTTGAACAAAACTATACATCCTTACATGTTAATATGGGAAATGAAAGCACAGTTCCAAGTAACAAGACTCAAGTCATTTGAGAGAAAGCGTTATAGTGTAGCTCGTATAACGTAAGTAACGACCTATCAACCTGTCGTGAACTGTTATGAACTTACGACACTTGCGCGTACGCATGTTTGCTAGAACAGAAACTGGGAGAAACGAGGGATGTTCTCCTTGGTATACCTACCTAAAAGGAAATTATATTTTTTCTACCCAATTATAGCAGGGAAGAAGGACAGTCTGAAAGTACTTACGTATAGCAGTTTATGTATTTATTTTTTTAGGCCAACTAAAAAAGTTAACTAAATAAGTTCCGAGTTACGATTGAACTCTGTTCGTAGATCTTCCAAAAAGAGAATCCGAGTAGCGAAGAGTACAGACGCCAGCACATCAAGCTACTACAATCTGTCAAATTTCATTCATAGATTTTTAACTTTACTTACTTCCGAGGTGGACCCATATAAATTATTAATTATTAACTTTGCTAGGAGAGTTTATGAGTTAGCTTCAATAATGCGTATATTTCACACTTATTTTATGTGGATGATGTGATGATGTTTTAATAACTTCCTATCACTGTTATTTACATGGCTATATCTACAATTATTGTGCTCAATTATGTATTCGAATTTGTGTGGGGTATGTTCCACAACTAAAAAGTGAAAAATAACTTTAATTTCGGAAGTCGGTGGCAAAAAACGATAATACAAAACCAAAGACACTATCGAAATTAAAGTTATTTTTCACTTTGTAGTGTTTTGTTTTGGAAGTCGGTTTTATTTTTTGCTAAAAAGTTTTTTTTAAGTTATAGATAAAACTTCAGATGGAAATATTGCATTTTGGGATTGATAATCAGCCTATAATGTTCCCACTGCTGGGACACAGGCCTCTATGTAAGAGGAGTGGGCCGTAGTCCACCACGCGGGCCCAGTGCGGGTTGGTAGAGGTCACATGTCTTCGAATTTTTGGTTCTAGGACATGCCGGTTTCCTCACGATGGTTTCCTTCATCGTTTTGAAAGCAATGATGAAATAATATACACAAGGTAAAGCCCCTGTCTGGGTTGAGATTGATTTTAATAAAACGATTTTAGTGGATTATTCGGTGCTAAACACGTGAAAACAGTTGAACCCGTCTTTTCGAAAAGAGCATGAGTCAATTAATTCAAACTTTTCAGAAAATAATGTAAACATGACGCAAAGAAATAACACTTCACAAAATAAAATAATAAAAGAACAAGTAGGGGGAAAATATGCATCACATTCAGGCAAAACGGCCGTCGCTCAGCATAATGCCGCAACCCCACCCGCGTGTTTCTTATAAAAATGTAATTGGTGCTGAAGAAATTGAATATGGAGGTTGTTAAATGAAAAAACATACTGAATGATATTTTCGGATATTTATTTATTAAAAAAGAGTCAATTTTCATACAGTAATGTTGAATTATTATTTTTTTTTGGACTAATGCTTTTTTCAATGTTGCCTTTTTCGAAATGACGGGTTCAATTGAAAGTTAAGGCATAAACGGAAACCTTTCTGAAATAGCCAAGAAGAGACACACAAAAACTGTTAGTCAAAATCAACTACACAACGTTCAGATAAAATCCAAATATATCCTTAAAACCAAGCAATTTAACTGTTAGGCAATTTTATGTGTGCCGGTACTCGGTTGTCATGATGACGGCTTTCCCGCCGGAAGTCAATTGTGCAATAAATCTGCGACGAACGGCGCGCGGCGCGCGCGCATAGATCTCCGCACATTTACATAGAGCTGGGTGCAAGACGAACATGGTCTTTTTGTGGTGACGAGATCATTGTGGGCTGATCGATATATTGGTGGATATTTGACTTTGAGTTTTGGATTTGTGAAAATATTTATTTATTTATTAATAGATCGTTTTTTTTTCCGTAGAAAGAGTCTATGACAGATCTTGTTAAGTCATTGCGTGCCGTATGAAGTGAACCCCACCGGTTCAGACGCAATTGTTTTTTGTTTCTGTAATTACGGCATGCAAACGGTTAAAATAAAATAAATTAGGTTTCTGAAAGAAAAACTGGCCCAGTGCGTGTAGGACCACGCACAATAAAGGGTTCCGTAGTTGGGATTTATTCCAAGAACAAACTTAACTTTGTAGTTGAAAAACATGATCGTCCATACATTCCAACTGCAAATGTAAGTTTGTACGCACAATATTCAGAGATTTACCATGTTATTTTAAGACCATAAACTTTTTATAGGTTTTCTTGTAATCTATAGGTACAGAACTATTTTCTGTAGGTACCTACTTTTTTCAAAATTTTAGGCTCCGTAGTTTCGGAGATAAGGGGTGAATGGTCAATATTCGTCTATTTACGTAAATAACTTTAAAACAATATTATTTATTTTAACATTATAAAAAAAAAATACTAGAGATTTGATATGTCATACGGTACAGTTTGTATAACTTTTTTTTTAATTTGCTTATTTGCCCCCCAAAAGTGATATAATACAGGGGTGTATTCAAAATTCCTTTATATACACGTTCGTATTTGGGTCACAGAATTCATATATGTACCAAATATCAACAGAACCGGTTCATTAACTTCGGAGAAAATTGGCTATGACAGACGGACATACAGACAGACAAACGAGTGATCCTATAAGGAGTATAAGGGTTCCGTTTTTTCCTTTTGATGTACGGAACCCTAACAATCAACACAATTATTATTTGGTCAAACTCATAAATTATTATACCTATGTAATTTTATTGGCATTTTTACATGAATGTGAGTGACCATCTGTTAGCTTTTTCTCATCAACACTGATTAGGCAAAGGTTTTCAGAAACTGCGTGATAATGCGTTATATCTAAACCGAAATAACAATTATTACTCTATTTTTAAAATTAAAATGCTAGCTGAATTCAATGAAGAATATCTCTGTGAAAGTCATCAACTAAACTCAATAATCCTTCAAGTAGCCGACGATTAATCTAATCTAAACCCATCGCAGTTTTAAGTCAAGTGCTTTAGATAATGAATACTTTTATTCAGCCGTGGGCTAGTGGGAGTAGAGTCCGTAAATCACATTGCACAGGGGGCAGAAGAGGTGTCTCGCGGCCTCATTTACCTGGCTGGTACCGCGGTATCGAAGAGCCGATATCGCAGATACCGACCATCGATAAATAAAATATTGACGTGTATACGCACAGGTGAGGTGGGATATAGAGGTGCGTTAATAGACAAGATTTTGCAGTTTTTTTTTTTATGGGTGTTGTGTGTTTTAGCTTAGCAGATTCTGGATTTTTTTTGCAGGATACTTAGAAAAAGTGTATATTTGGTATCATTTCTGGTGGCGTGGTTGGTTAAGATTCCGCCTATCATGTCGCCGGTCGTGGGTTCGATTCCCATCCAGGACAAACATTTGTGTACATGCACATGTCTGTTATTCCTGAGTCTGGGTGTAAAAATAAAAAAGTAGTGAATGTAGTATATCAGTTATCTGGTTTCCATAGTACAAGCTCTGCTTAGTTTGGGATCAGATGACCGTGTGTGGAATGTCCCAGGATATTATTATATTATTATCACTTCTTGTCCCGCTACTTCATATTAAAATAAATATCTAATATTATGATACCTATGTTTTCTTTTTTACCCCCTTGTTGTAATAATAGTCTATCAATATGAAGATTTTTCTGGTATTTTAACTTTAATTTTCATTAAAAAAGTATATTTGTTGACTGTCAAAACACTGCTATAAATACCATACATTTTTTTAGTGTCCCAATGACCATTACACATTTTTAGAGCTTAATTGTTACGAATATTCATCGCTTTACTTAACATTGACTGTGGCTATATTATTCTTGATGAATCAAGTAACTAAATAGGACAATTTTATTCGTAAATCATATAAAGAAGAATTTATTTTAATTAAACTATTTTTGTCCCAAAATTATGAAGTTTCGTTACTCAGGGTTAGTAACACGCAATAACATTTGAAACGCGATTATTAAAAGTAGTATATTTTTTTTTTACTATATTGGCAACACTAACTAGTGTTGCCTTACTTACTACACTTACGTGAAAATCACTGTCGCGGCAAAATCGCTTTCGCCTTAGTCGTGAAGTCAAGAAAATATGTATATAAGTCAAGTGAATATTTACAAAAAAATACCTCAAGGTAAGAAACGACTATTATTGTGTTAAATTTATTATATTTTTTGTTTAGCTATGCTCTTTTTTATTTTTTGTATTATCTTAATGAATACCCTCAGTGTTTACGTGGTAAACACGTGGTTTACGTAAAAACATATTTTTTTTAACTTCAAAAATATATTGCAAAATAACAAACCACAATGCCCTGCCCCTGTACAGCGTAGCATCCAGTTTAAATTAGCGTTTGCCGTACGCACAGGAATCTACCAGTGACCATTAACATAGGAAGGATGCCCTCGGAACCGGCGCATTTTTAGCTAAAAGCCTACATCGCCCCGCACCGGTAGTGGATTCCGAACGCACTCCCAACATTGATAGACCACAGATAATTGGAGAGGTATTCTTTAAGTAATGTGTTGTTTATGGTGTGTTAAATTGAGTTATTTTTTCTATTTGTAATTTGTTGTTGTTGTAGTAAATAAAGCGGATCTAGATAAAGAATATGTGGTATTTTAATTGGTACCAATATTATTGGATACGTAAGTACCTAACTATGCTGTGGAAAAAGAAAATTCGCCAGCTAGAAATAATAATGGTTCCGAGATACATATAAAAAACCGTCCAAGTGCGTGTCGGAGCACGCACAATGAAGGGTTTCATTGTTGGGATGAAGTTATCCCAAACACAGACTTAACTTTGTAGTTCAAAAACATGATCTCCAATACATCGATATACGACACGGTCAATTTTCCAAAATGTTTTAGGTGTTAAATTTACAAATTAATGATTTTCGGTCTTTTTCCTTTACTTGTGCTGTGAGACTTTGCGTCTTGCCAAATTTCATGTTTCTTGGTCAACGGTAAGTACCCTATAGGTTTTGATTTACTTGCGCGTATCAAAATATGTATTGTTTTATTGCGCCGACTTGGAAGCTTGAATTTTTTAGAGCTCCAAAGGGACCGTAGTCCTCCACGCATTCCGACAGACCGACAGACAGACTGACGGACAACGAAGTGATCCTGTAAGGGTTCCGTTATTTCCTTTTGAGGTATGGAACCCTAAAAATATATATTTTTGTATAACTAAGCTACATTGGCACGGCTAGGCACATCTAGGCTTTTCTTATAATAAAAACGAAGAATAAAGTACCAGTCTATTATTGTCCCATTGCCGGTCAAATGCCTATTCTCATACAGAGAAGGAAAAAGCAAAGCGCTTGCTCAAGACGGATTGGCGATTTCAGACTATTAATTGTAGGTGAGCCCAGGTTTTCTCGCGCTGCTTTCCTTCAGCAATCAGTTTGGGGTGGTTTTGGGATCTACCTCCTAGTGGTCCACCCCGGGCAACGGCACCACAGGCTTGCCTGTGGTACGGCTGAACGATCCCACTTAGCGAGGGTAGGCTCCGCAAGGGGCCGCCTGGCTCGCGACCACCATCCCACCGGAGTCTGGCGCCAAGCAGCTTGCTGTGTTCCGTCGGTGTGTGGGAGTGCCAGTGCCTTTGGGGGAGAAGGAGATTGTCAGTTGCGCTGTTTGGCACCGGTTGTGGTCTCTGAGTCAGCTAGCCGGGTAACTCATTTTGGAGGGTAGCGGGATCCGAAGCACGGTGCCAGCCGTTGGCCGACCGCAGTCAGTAGGGGGCCCAAGTAGCACGCCAGCCACGTCCAGCAAGGCTGCCCCGCCAACTCGCGAAAAATCCCGGTATGCTCCACCGTGCCAGCCGGCGACTGGATGGGAGGACCCGGTGGCCATATCCGGGGGGGTTCGGGCGTCCCCGCAGTCTCCAGATGAGTTCCCCGTAGGTTTGGTTGGCTCTAGTGTTCCACTTGGATCACAGAGCGGCGCCTCGACAAGTCGACTTATTCCCCCAACAACTCCACTCAATATGACACACAAAGCGAAGAAAAATAAGGTAAAACAACGGCTGCACTTCCTCCCACTAAAAGTGCACCTCACTAATATCAGGGGGTTGCACTCCAATCTCGATTCGGTCCATCACCACCTTGAGACCGAGAAGCCGCACCTGTTTTTCCTAACGGAGACGAAGATAACAACCCCGTCGGACGTGGCGTACCTCAACTACCCGGGGTACTCTCTTGAACACAAGTTCAAGAAGCAAGCTGGGGTATGTGTGTACGTCCGCGATGACATTTGTTGTCGTCGTCTCCGTTGCTTTGAGAAATCGGGTTTCTCTGCCATATGGCTACTTGTGGATACTGGCGTGGAGAAATCTCTCTACATCGGCATCTACCGATCGCATAGCGGTGACCAGGAGACAACAGCGCTCTTTAATTTCCTCGTGGAGTCGACTGACGTAGCCCAGCAACGGTACCCAACGGCGAAGCTCATTTTTCTGGGGGACTTCAACGCCCATCATAAAGAATGGTTGTTCCCATACCAGAAAACTGACCATGTTGGGTTGGAGGCGCGCAATTTTGCTTTAACGCTAGATCTAACCCAGATGGTGAATGTGGCAACGCGGGTACCGGATGTTGTCGGCCATACACCCAATTGTTTGGACCTTCTGCTGGCATCTGATCCGGACAGTCATTCAGTATCGGTCTCAGCCCCGCTGGGAACGTCTGACCACTGTCTGGTGAAATCCATATCAACCTGCTCTCCTCCAGATGAGAGCCCTAGAGGCACGAGGCGAGTATGGCGATACGGGTCAGCAGACTGGGATGAGATGCGGCACTTTTTTGCGTCTTATCCATGGCGGCAAGTGTGCTTTTCCTCGGGTGACCCCTCGCGCTGTGCTGACGCGGTTGCGGACGTGATTCGGCAGGGGATGGAATATTTTATTCCATTCTCCGACATCCCGTTCGGTCACAAATCCCGGCCTTGGTATAATGCAGAATGTGCCCACGCTGAGGCCCGAAAAGAGACTGCCTACCAAGCCTGGGTCAAGGCCCGCGACCGCAAAGTTAGAGCGCGCAGGGTTCGCGCGAAGAAGAGAGCCTTTAATTCTGCCGCCAAGTTCTGCAAGCGGGTTTTGCGTAGGGCACGTTTTGACCATGTCGGACATATCGGGGCCAGGCTGGCTTCGCACCCTCCGGGTAGTAAACAGTTCTGGTCCCTGTCTAAAGCGGTTGAAACGAATTTCTGTCGTCCCACTTTACCTCCTATGATGAAACCTGATGGGTCGCTGGCTCACTCTGCAACTGAGAAGGCAAATTTATTTGCATCTCTCTTCGCAAGCAATTCACGTCTGGACGCTGGCTCAAAGCAACCACCTACTGTACCTCATTGTGACTCCTCGATGCCGGAGATCGCAGTACACATTAAAGAGGTCCGAAGAGTATTGTGCAGTCTAGACGTGAACAAGGCCAGCGGGCCTGACGGCATTCCAGCGAGAGTGTTGAGGCAGTGTGCGCCTGAACTGTCTCCTGTATTGACACGTTTGTTCCGCCTCTCTCTTGAAAAAAGAACGGTGCCGAAATCCTGGAAGCTGGCAAATGTACAACCAGTGCCCAAAAAAGGCGACCATGCAGACCCTGCCCATTACCGTCCGATCGCCATTACCTCCATTCTGTGCAAAGTTTTGGAAAGGGTACTGAACAATAAGTTGCTGAACTACCTTGAAGACAATGATCTCCTCAGTGACCGTCAATATGGCTTTCGCCGGGGACGGTCAACTGGCGATCTTCTTGTGTATGTCACGCACTGCTTTGGCGAAGCCATCGAGAAACACGGCGAAGCACTGGCTGTATCGCTTGACATCTCGAAGGCCTTTGACAGGGTCTGGCACGCTGCTCTGCTCAGCAAGCTTCCTGCTTATGGCATCCCAGCTGATTTTTGTAGCTGGATATCAGATTTCCTTAGTGAACGGTCGATTAGAGTAGTTGTTGATGGCTGCTCTTCTGACCTTATGGCTATTGATGCCGGAATTCCTCAGGGGTCTGTTCTCTCTGCAACTCTTTTCCTGCTGCACATCAATGACCTGCTTCGGCCTGGTATTGTTGGGTACGCAGATGACAGTACAGTTTCAGAGAGATACTTGTCCAGCGCAAAAACCAGCGGGGCTGAAGTTCGTTCCTTGAGAGAGGCCATGGTAGAGCGGACAGATTTGACCTTAAGCTTTGTCTCCCAGTGGGGTGATGATAATCTGGTCTCTTTTAACGCCACCAAAACGCAGGCGTGTCTTTTTACCGCTAAAAAGAGTCGTTTCGCCCAAACTCCTACTTTTCGGGGTACATCTGTTCCTGTAACTGATCGACTTGAGCTCCTAGGCATGGAGTTGACATCTGGTCTCAACTTCGGCGCCACCATCGAGTACAAGGCCCAAACTGCGGCCAAGAAACTGGGCATCCTAAATAGGGTGAAGCGATACTTTACGCCTGGACAGCTTTTAACCCTTTACAAAGCGCAAGTCCGATCCTGCATGGAGTATTGCAGTCACCTTTGGGATGGATCAGCTAAGTACCAACTAGCCGCGCTTGACTCGGTGGAACGCAGAGCTAAGAGGCTCATTGGCGACGTAAAACTGGTGGATGCCAAGCTTCATTGCTTGGCTCATCGCCGCAAGGTTGCCTGCTTGTCGGTCTTCTACAGATTGTACTTCGGAGAGTGTGCCCGAGAACTCCACGACCTCATTCCACCGGCCCCCTTCTACCACCGGACATCTAGACGCACTGCCAGTTACCATCCCTACCTGGTTGCTATTCCACCAATTCGCACTAAGCGCTTCCAAATGTCTTTTATAATGCGCACAGCAAAAGAGTGGAACTCACTACCTGCGTCTGTGTTTCCGAAAGTATACAACCCTAATCTCTTCAAAGTGAGAGTGAACAGGATTCTTCTGGGTAAGCTCACTCCATCGTCGACTTTGTCTCTGTCACCTCTGACCTAGACTAGAGTCAAGAGCAAACCCATCACAAATAAAAAAAAAAAAAAAAAATCAGCTAAGAAATACATAAACACATATTTAATTACAGACCTACCTACTTATCCGACCGTATAAAGGTGAGCGTTCACTAAATGTATTCCTATTGAAGAAACCGGCACGCAACGTATTTTTGAATTCACCACGTCACCTGTGAGCGTGGAGTGAGTTGTCATGTCATCCCCTTTCTAAATGTAGTATTTTATTTCGTCAAATAAGGTTTAAGTATATCAAGTAGATTCGTATCTTGACAGGTGACTGTAATCAAAAAATCTTTGTTCATCATGAAGTTCAGTAACAAAATAATGAATGAAACAAACATTGGGCGCTTTAAGTTTATTTCATGAACTCACATTCTTTCGTTTAGTTTTACATTCTTCCTCTTCTGCCAATAAGAAACTGATAATAATAATAATAATATCTCCATGACAGACTACGTCTACTAACAACAACAAATTAGACTAAATAAAACCAGACACAGTCCAGACAGTGAACGCATGCCATCGGCAAATCCGTTTAATAGGTTGCGTGCCGTGCGTGCGTTGCGGCCGACGCGGAGCAGTGGACGCTCACCTTTGAAGAGCGTGACAAAGAATTTGAGTATTACGTCTCCTTAGGTCCAGTTGAAAACCAGCGTCGGGCACTAGCTGCTCGGCAGTTTGCTGAACTGGGCCTATTTGGCACAGCCGTGAGACACACATTATTGTCACTTTTTTTTTTCTCTGTCTAGTTTTATGCTTTTTATTGTATAGAGTTAAGTTATTTTTTTCTTTGTTTTCTTTTTATTTTATTATTATTTTTCTATTTGGTTGTTGTGTGCACTTATAGCATGTGCCGAATAAACATGTTTTCTTTATTTATTTCTTTCTTTCTTACACTTCATTTTTATAAGTTCGCGTAACAGCCACATAATTATAAAACTCCTCTTAATTGGTGACGTCACATCGTATCACCCACTCGCGCTATTACTTTATTTTCGTTTAGCGTTCTTTTTACTTTCTTTATGCTCGGCTCCTAAGCGTCGCAGCGTGATGTTAAATAGCCTACAACCTGCCTCAAAAAATTGGCTATCATATGCAAAAAGAATTTTTCAAATCCGTTGGTAGTTAGAGAGCCAGAGATTAGCGCATAGAGAGAAGAGTTTGTTTGTTTTAATGAACATATAAACAAACTCTTCAGCTTTCTTTATTATATAAGTAATAGATTTCCTTGATGGCCAGCGTGATAATGTGGCTATAAAATTGTCTCAATGTTTACTAAGTGGCGGCCATTGATGCAAGGTAATTAAATTGATTAAAATTGCCATTTGATCGGTTGCTCATCAATGGTTCGTCTTTGATTCATGACTGTCACTTTAATTATGTGTATCGTGAAGGCATTTGCATTCTTATATAAGTGTATGAAGAAGTTTGAGTTGGTTGAAGTTACAGGCTTTGAATGAAGCAGCTGTGTTATGATGAGGATCTTAGATTTAGTTTCGCCCTACTCTATTAAATGTCCTGGGATAGTGAGTCAATCTGTTGAAATGCTTACCAGGACGGTTCATATTAATATAATAATACTAGCTGACCCAGCGAACTACGTACTGCCTTAGCAGCGCCACTTACCGGGTCCAATTGTGTATTCAAACCATCCAGGAACCCATTGAAATATACACACAAAATTTCATCCAAATTCGTCCAGCAGTTTAGGATGATTTTGGTGAAAAACACACATACAGAAAGAAGGATTATATTATATATAATAAGATAACTATTTATTTTATTACCGGTGTTTATTTTTTATTTTCAACAACTTGACATGTATGTCCAAATTTTCTTATGGATTCTTTTTTATCTGAAATAAATGATTTGATTTTGATAATAATTAACATGCTCTTGTATGACGAAGTTTAGTAATGGTTTGCTTTGAAGCTAATTCTTTAAATTCGTTATCATTCATCTTCATTTTTGGCACAATCTTGGTTTTGCCTTGCTTTTTCAGTAATGTTCCCTTTTTATTTAATTCCCCCATCACAACGATCTAGGTGACAGTAGCTGTACTGTTTTTGAATTGCTTAGCTTTCTTTATTCTCATATCAAATCAATTGCTCGTAAATCTCGCACCCAATAAAGATACTTTTAATAAAAAAAATCAATAGCCAATAATTTAACTTAACAACGATATAAAAACAAAATATATGATCAGTCATTTCCGAATCATATCTCAATGCAAATCAAGGAAATGTCGTCTGGCTGTAAAATTACGATATCATGGCACGTGGCCCACAGACCTCCAGAAAAAAAGTAAAATATATTTTTAATTTCATAGAGAATTTATTTTTATATTGGCAAAGGTATGCTTGCGTTCGAGTATTCAAATATCGAATGGTGAGTCGTTCCAATAAGGTTTGGTTTCGTTGAAAATGAGGTTTAAAAAATGTATTTGAAAATAGAAATGATTCGTGATGAGTGTATGAATACCGCATGTAAAGCTAGGGGTGGTCCGACCAGTTTTTTTTTTATGAATTTCTAATTTATTTATGAGTATGACGCGACATGTCGATTTATGAATATTAAATGTGTGTTCCTGTGAGTGACAGGCGTCAGACGATAGTTTTTCTGAAGTATTGTTAAATGATGATTAATTTATGAGATTTTTTTTTACTCGCAGAAATGCTGCCTGCATTTCTTCGATATTTTGAGAAATTCTACTTACTTAAAATCTTACGCGGATGACAATAGGTGTGATGGTTCCACAAGCATTGAAGGATCCTTTATTATTAGGAAAACCTATCATAGTATTTTCTATCTGTGTAGGTACCTAATAGAGCAGTGACGATCTGATCATCATTGCAGGGTCAACATGGCCAGAGATGACACAAGACAGATGGGTTTGGAAAGAAAAAGGAAAGCCCTTTGCCCCGCAGTAGAACACAAAAAAGTCTAGCAAAAAAGTGCAATAAGTATACCTAGTTATAAAGAAAAGACAATATGTCTTTTCTCTTCTTTATAAAAACCAGCAATTTTCACTAGAATATTGACCCCCGGTTTCTGAAAGCCTGTTTAATTTAATTCGTTATTAAATCTCATGTCAATTCATTTGATTACAGTTCGGCCGTTGAAAGAATGCGTTCTTGATACCTGTCAGTTTCATACTAACGATATGTGTTTTGCGAATTAGATCCCTATTACTACTAGAAATTGTTCAACTGACAGATGTCAGAAACGCATTCTCTCGACGGTCGGACTGAAATTGTTATTATTTTTACTAACCGACTTCACAAAAGGAGGTTCTGTATTCGACCCGTATGAATGTATGTATGTATGTTTATTTAGACAATAGAAAGCAAAAGACAGAAATCACTAGAATTAATGTAATCACAAAAAAGGAAGAGATATACTTATCAGATGAACGTCAAACTACTTTTGGTGTTCCTCAAGGTAGTGTATTAGGACCTCCACTCTTTACACTATACATTAATGACTTGCCAAAATCAATTTCACACCCTATGACTTTATTTGCAGATGATAGCACGGTGACAATTTCTAGTAAAAACAATGACATGATCCAATATAAACTTGACATTCACAATACCTTGACATCTATAATAAATTGGTTAAATAATAATAATTTAAAGATTAATTTAGATAAAACTAAAATCATACATTTTAGCCAACGACTGGCTACAGAAAATATGGACATAAATATAGATAATAAAAATGTTGAACGCGTAAATACGACTAAATTCCTTGGACTAATAATTGATAAAAGACTTGACTGGAAATCACAAATCGAAAACCTTTGCAAAAAAATTTGTAGTTCTGCATTTGCATTGCACTCTCTAGCTGCAGTGGTGAATGTAGAAACCTTGATCACGGCCTACTATGGCTTAGCTGCGTCTCACCTAAGATACGGTATCATATTTTGGGGAAATTCTACCGACGCTAACACAGTTTTCAAGGCACAAAAGAGATGCATTAGATCTATGTTTGGGCTAAAAACGGTTGATACATGTAAACCATATTTTAAAAGGTACAAGATATTAACTGTTCCCTGTCTGTACATCCTCGAAACCGCAATGTTTGTTAAAACAAACCCCAATCTGTTTCCACGTCTACAGGACGTTGTACAGCGGAACAGACGGGATATGACCATTCTTCGTGTCTATCCAGTAAAAACAGCACTCATGCGCAAAAGTATTGTCTGCATGGCGCCTACTATATTTAACATATTGCCTAAACGTTGGAAGGAGCTAAATAGTAGTGCATTCAATCGTCAATTAAAAATGTTCCTTTCTCAAAAAGCATATTATAGTGTCTCCGAATTTCTAGCCGAAAAAGTTTTTGATTAAATAATGTTATCTTTTTCCTGACACTAATAATTAAGTTATATGTAAGTTTTGACATAAATGGTGTAAATTTTGACATAAATCTTGTAATTTTGACATCAATTTTGTAAATTTAATCTAACTAATTTAATTTTGACATACATGTAGTAACTTTGACACTTTTCTAGTATTTGATTGACATTATAGTTTTTAACTTATTTTGATTTTTTGACAATATAACAATAATAATCTCTAATACATAATATTTCTAAATTATAAAAAAAAATGCGTAGTCTTGGTAATTTTTCGATTTTCTTATTGTTAATTTTTTTCAATGTTATGGAAATATTTGTACGCCGATTAAGTATCGGCTAAACATGATTGGTTTCAAACGATATAATATCTTGCATGCTCTTGTATGTATACCATGTTTAAACAAATAAATAAATCTTATCTTATCTTATCTTATCTTATGTCCATGATTTTCCCAAAAACTAATGAACCAATTTTGATTATTCTTTCACTAACGTGATTTGCATACTTTCAGGAAAGTTTTAGTATATCATTATTACCTAATGATATACTAAAACTTTATAGTATTCTTAAGTACGAAGTTATATGCATAAATGTACTGTACTCCGTGTAATTGCATATCCAACTAAAAATCCCAACTAATATTATAAATGCAAAAGTAAGTTTGTTTGTTACCTTTTCACGCCTAAACCACAGAACCGATCATCATGAAATTTAATTGGCAAACCGGCTAACTTCATATGGACAATTTTTTCAGGAGACACTTAAAATCTTATTATATTTTTTGTATCCTACTCATAAAAATATCTAAAATACTGTTGGTAGATATTATCGTAAGCTGTTATTTTTGATACCGTATAATCCTTTATAGCTTTTCATTACAATTCTCAGTGGCGTACAGTCTGAAGCAAAAAAAATAGTTTTGACGAAAAGTGGAGTTGGCTGGTTTGCCAATTAAGGTATCGATATACGTTATCACGTGTACAGTAACGGACATAGGGTACCTTTCATCCCGAAAAAAAGTACTGTTCCCGAGGAAAACATCAATAACGTTCTTAATCATAATAGATGGCACCACGTGTTTTTCGAATCATTTGAATTATATTATCATAGAAACTTTAGTAGTGCGTTAAGAGTTTATTTTTATTTAAGTAAGTACCTAATACATTTTGTGAGTCTAGACTTCGAGAGCGATGACCGGTTTTTCATCCTCCTATCTATCCTAACTAGATAATATTATAAATCAGAAAGTGTGTTTGTTTATGATTCCACGCTAAAACAGCTGAACGGGTTGGATGTAATTTGGCACATGGGTAGACCATCACCTGGAGAAGGACATAGGCTACTATTCATGCTGGATCGCAGACGAAGTCGCGGGCAAAAGCTAGTGATAAAATAAATTCACTTTAAAAAAGTAAAAACCGACTTCAAAAACCTAAAACGAATAAAATACCTTTCATAAAAAACTTAACAGCTTCTGAAGTTAGTTTCTTCAATTCTTCAATGCACCTTAGCTTGGCACCGACTTCAGAAACTTAAGTTTTTTATGAAAGTTATTTTATTCGTTTTAGGTGGTTTTTGAAGTCGGTTTTTACTTATTGTTTACACAGCTGCAGTTAATTTAATAAGAAGGTTTAGGTGTCATCATCAACTATGGTGGGGCTGGCTTCCAATTTAACCGGGTGCAGCTACCAGTATTTTACAGGGCTTAAGGTGTATTAGTTAATATTGTCTTATTCAGTCTTTCAGTAGTCTAGTGTCAGTTTTTGTAATTTTAATACTACTAGTACTTCTAAAAAAGCTGCTTAAATTCAAGTGTATCCGGTTAGAGTTGAGATAAGGGTCCCCCCTCCCCCAACAGAGTTGGGTAAAGGCTAGGCAGATAGATAGATAGATACTATTACAAATTGTCAAACTGACAGGTGTCAGGAACGCATTCTCTCGACGTCTCTCAGGCTTTTACAAACTTACCTATCATCATCTAACAAAACTGATGAGGAGAGATGGTGAGGAGAAGCTACGTAAGTACTATTTTTTTTTAACTGAACAGACAGCTGTGCTGCTGGGGAGTTTGTTGCGCCACTTCTTCTCCCCAGCTAAAGCACTAGGAAGTGGTGAAGGGCGGGCGTTTTGGGGGACTGTCTTATGTAATTTTGACTTTCAAAAAGTACTGATTCTCAGCCTAGTTTGAATAAATGACTTTTGATTGATTTTGATTTTGGGCTTCTGACGACCCGTAACGACTGTCAAAGAGCCACGAATGAGAGCCTGGACTAAAGCTTTCCGAGGCACGGAGGGGTCTTGTTATGTAAAAATGGTCACCCATCCAACCAACCGCGTACCAACCGCGGCAAGCGTAGCTTTACCTGATTGATCGTCCCATGTGGCTGTTATTACTTAGCCACAAGTATCTAAGATAATCATTAATAATAATAATAATCTATAAAAGAAAAAGCTAAAAGAGTATGTAAATGTGTCGTCTGACGGACGGAATACATTGAGGGGCAGGATGTGGCGGTGACGAAGCTATTCTGTGCTGTTCTGATAGCTGAGAAATAATATTGAATAAATTATAAATGATTTTGAGTTAGGTATTTAAAGAAATATATTTGCTTGCAGTGTAGAAGGCTAGCGGATCCGAGGTTTTTGTAAACAATATTGACGCCCCCGGAGCATGCGTAGTTCATACAAGCGAAATACCAAAATAATTTGTAAATCAAGCATATTATAAAGGTAGTGTGTGTTTATTCCGATTGCATTACAGAATATCTAGGTTCCCAAATATATATTAAATAATAACATTGATTTAAACAGGAAATTAGAAAAAAAAAGTTTTCTAACTATAGAATTTTTAAATTCGTCATATCTCGTCTTCAAATATATGTTTGGGAACCTAGATATTATGTAATCCAATCAGAATAAATACACAACTACCTTTAGAATATGTTTGATTTACAAATTATTTAGGTATTTCGTTTGTATTAACTACGCATGCTTCGTGGGCGTGTTAATATCTTAAATATCTATAACAGGCAATGCAAGCAAGCCTTACTTTTCTGTTTTCCTTTTTGTGCCAATTTTCAAGAAGTAAACTAACGTTGGTCAAACGTTGGAGACATATTTTAAGGGACCGTACAGTATGCCCGTCGAGTGAATGCGTTTCTGACACCTGTCGATGAAACCGACAGGTGTCAGAAACGAATATGTGTCTTGCGAATTTGATCCTTATTACTCCTACAAATTGTGCAACTGACCGGTGCCATGAACGCATTCTCTCGACGACCGCACTGTAGTAGGTACTCATGAAAATGATCAACTTTTAGCTGCTCTATACATTTATGTTCCATAACTCGATAAAATGTAGGGAACAGCTGTCTTTTTTTTTTTCATAAAACAGTTAGTCCCAGGTGGTAAAAGTTATTCATTTTCATGAGGAACTACGTTAAAGTCCCTCGTTTTAAGCCTGTATTTGGACAACGACTATAAGGAAATTATTCTTTGCTTCCAAAACAGAAACACAAACAAGATACTAGACACCTAATGGCGCACAATTACCAACGCAAGGTCTAAAAAGCAGGCATAGCAAGTTCTTAAAACCAACAGCGTCTCTACCAGGAAACGCATCCGACGCTGACGCCCGTTGCAAACTGTGGCAGGATACTCTTCTCCCTCCGATTTCCTATCCACCACCAAAGGAGCATCTCCTTGCAGAGTGTAACCTTTGGTGGTCCACTTGGAAGTCTCTGAACCGTCTTGGACAATAGTGGGAAGATGTAACTCCAACCTGGTGAAGTGGGGCTACCTCGACGGAACGGCAGCAGGGTGTGGAGCTATGTCGCAAACTAGGCTCCACCTCCTATCCTGCGCTCTGTGTCCCAAAACGTGCAGGCAAAGTGATCTTTGCACTGCCACCGACGATGGTGTGGAAGTGACGCTGTTTTGGGCCAACAAGACCTGATGACTGATACAGCCGTGCCAGTGACACGAAGAAAAAGAAGAGATTAGATGTATACAAAATATTGCTTTTACTGTGGAAGACTGAATAGTGTAACTTTGAATGTTTTTAATAATTCTAATTATTTATGTATCACCAATTTGATTTTATATTTAGCTTTATCAATGTTTTTATACTTACCAGTTCTAGCAACGAATGTCTTTATGTAGTTTATTGTTTTTGTACACACCATATCATAGTTTAATTTTTAGCTATCATCCCGCATTTCTTCTCGCTCTCGGGAATATGTTCGAGTTTTAATCGAACACTCAGCGGAAATGCATAATTGCAACACTTGCTCGTTCACCAAAATGTTTGCCAGGTCGCGTTCAGATCTCATTAGAGACACCAATACCATTTTACCATACATCTTACCAATTCTTGTAACTGTTATAGTGATTATTTTGACTTCTACCACATTTACCATAACCTATAAATACGAGAAAGGTGCGTTAGGTCACCATAGCGCAGAGCACTTATTTCTACATGGTAACCAATAATAATAATAATAACCTGGGACATTATTCACAAACGGTCATCTGATCCCAAACTAAGCAGAGCTTGTACTATGAAACCAGATAACTGATATACTACTTTTTTTTTGTAAATACATACTTATATAGATAATTACACCCAGACTCGGAACAAACAGACATGTTCATGCACACGAATGTTTGTCCTGGATGGGAATCGAACCCACGACCTGCGGCATGATAGGTGGTATCTTAACCAACCACGCCAACTGGCCTGTCAACCACCAGTGGACCAATGGTGGTCATGGTGGTGAATCCGTTACAATCACCAGGTCTTATCGTACCATGTGTGCCTATTAGGGCCGGTTTTTTGATCCGTAGTTGGTTGAATTTTAGCTAAATGTGAAAGGCTAAACAATAATAAATTCATGTTAGCTCATTCATATTAAAAAATAGTAACTAATGGCATAACTCATTCATGTTTAGCCTTTCACATTTAGCCAAAATTCAACCATTACTTACTATGGTTATACCATTGGTTGAGTTAACTACGGGTCAAAAACCGGCCCTGGTGAGAATGCATTTTTTTATCTGACATATTAAAAAGACATATTTGCAGCGCATGCCTCGCACTGTCTGTTCTCACCCTTAACTGTGCCTTTGCGTCATGACAAAAATACCCACTGAAAATCATTCAGTAAGTAGTTTCCGAGGTTACTCGGCCTGCAAGCAGAATGATAAGGTTTTTTTTAATAAAACGAAGTAGTTAAGAGTAATAACACTGGAAAATTCAACATGTATGCGATGGCAACATCCGGCGTACTATTAAACGTTTAACTGTATAAACATTAAAGCAAGAACGAAAGAAAGAAAAATATTTTATTTGGTACACGCACAGGAAATACAAACAGTAAAAAAAGAGCATACGAAACTAACAAAATTAACATTAAAAAAACAAAATAAAGGCCGGCTGGCGTAGTTGGTTAAGATACCGCCTATCATGTCGCAGGTCGTGGGTTCGATTCCCATCCAGGACAAACATTTGTCTGCATGAACATGTCTGTTTGTTCTGAGTCTGGGTGTAATTAATAATAATAATATCCTGGGACATTTTCACACACGGTCATCTGGTCCCAAACAAAGCAGAGCTTGTACTATGGAAACCAGATAACTGATATACTACATACACTACTTTTTTTTTGTAAATACATACTTATATAGATAATTATATATAATTACCTATATATGTATGTATTTACAAAAAAAAAGTAGTGTATGTAGTAAATCAGTCTCCATAGTACAAGCTCTGCTTAGTTTGGGATCAGATGACCGTGTGTGAAATGTCCCAGGACATTATTATTTATTATTATTATTATTATTACAACAAGTTATCTTTGATGAATAAGACTTTGAATACCAATGTTACTAAAAAGATAGCTTAGTTCGGCAGTCTACTTGAGAACTGTTCAGTTAGTAGGTACTCGTAGATGTCATTCAGGTTTTGCTTTTAAAGACTTCTCAGCATCCCAGGCCGTTGAGAATATCATCTTACTTCACATGGTTTACTGGAATTAGGTGGATATTTTTTTATTCGGATGTAACAGATAAATATTAATTTCCATAATTTAAAAGTTGTCTTAAAATAATAATAATAATATGTACAAGTATATAAAAAAGGAGGGGAAATAATCATTGGGCATCAAAAAAGTCCGCATCGCTGTCAACAGGAAAAGTGTCCAAAAGACTGGCAGCATTGCCACGTTGTATGGCAATGCTTATTTTTTGGCCAAAAAATAGGCTAGCCTTCTGGTCTCGTATAGAGTCAACCAACCGCTTGGCGATGTCTCGAAAAACGAAGAGGGCACTCGGACTCCATGGCCCTAGTGTTTCAACCCCAAACGGCTCGAACATATAAATGCCAATAATATTGCAGTATTTGCGAATTTGCGCCGTTTGAGGTTTTCCGCACCCGCAGCAGCCGCCCCAGAACAGCCCGCCGTGCTAGAAAGATGGGATGGCGCAAGGGTGTCGACACACGTCGCATCCCACACCAAAAGCCTACCTACCTTCCAAGGCATTATGGTCATTCCGTCTGGTCTCTTCCCATCGCGTGCCAAGCCATTAGGTTTTAAAACAGCTGGCAAGGGTTGAATCCAGGCTAGAATACGAGGATGTAGAAAACCTACACCTCTGTGTTGAAACACAAGGGCCATGGGGTCAGAGAGCTAAAAAGCAGCAGATAACCTTAAAAAATAAGAACTTGATCTCTGTAGCGCGCGTCTTATATTCAAACCGCAGCAACCCGCGTGTATGAACACGTGTTCTCAAAGTGTATACACGATCGTAAAGGTATATAATAGTTCAAAGTAGGTAGTATAATACATTCTATAGCTATGAATAAGAGATTGTTCCGTTTCCATTGACCATTATTTTGAAAAAAACCTTGTGTTTGTTTTGGCAATTTCTTACTTGTCTCTCGTCCCACACAAAATCAATCTGCCGAGCCTTTTTCCAGCTATGTTGGGGTCGGCTTCCAGTTTAACTGGATGCAGCTGAATACCAGTATTTTACATGGAGCGACTGCCTATCTGAACTCCACAACCCAGTAACTGGGTAATTCGATACCCCTTGGTAAGATTGGTTGTCAGGATTTCGGGCTTCTGACGACCCGTAACGGGGCCAACGGCTTAACATGCTTTCCGAGGCACGGAGGGGTCTCAGTATGTAAAGATTTTCAGACATCTACGGACCAACTGCGGCAAGCGTAGCTTAACCTGATCCATGCCATCCATGCCTGAGCCATGAATCTCTCGTCGCACACATTTCAGGGAATTTAAGTATTAAACTATCCTGATGTACTCTGGTTTATCTTCCAGAACTATTCAATGTTACATCTCTAATAATCCGAGCTTTATTGGCACAGCATCGTTAGCAGACCTCAAGAGATACCTGCTGACTGATCTTAGAAAACAAGGCCCGGATTCCAGTTAAATTTTCAAATCGTTATTATCTACCTGACGCAAAACGTTTACATTCAGTTTCGTTCGAATAAACGGTTATTTTAACCGGTTTTTGGACAAGTATTTACATAAAGGGTTTTCGGATTAAACGGTTTAGAGCAATAAATAGCGATTAATACGGACGAACCATAAACGAACACCGTTCAGTTTTTATTCAGCAGTAAGAAAATTCGGACGCGTCCGAGCCTTGTTAGAAAACTTATTTGATGTCAAACTGGTTTATTATTATTAAAGTCAAAGTAGCAAGCCGTTTATCTTCCAGTTCCATTTTATGCAGCTTCCAGATTTATCTCATCTTAAGCGTCCTTCAAAACTATCCATTGCATTTCATTTTTAATCAAAGCATCTTTTAACAAATACTGCCATCAGTTTTGTTTATGACCTAACCTAACCTAATATTCTGTCATAACCTACCTCAAAACTCACCACGAAATCAACGAACAACCATTCAAAATTGAAACAGTGATTTGATCCATAAAATAGGTGAAGAACAGGGAAACATGTACGTACAACTATGTTGATCTTATCGTATTTATCGCGCGATCTCTTTTTATTTCCGCAGTGTTTGGAAACTGGGCGGCATTACGTGTGCTGGTACAATGGATCATTAAGTGCAGTGTTTTGGTTTAGCTTCGAAAGTGGGTAAAAAGGACATCTAGTGATAATATGCACGTGGCCAACTGTGTTGCCTGATAACGGGGTGTTTTTAGTTGATAAACTGTTTGGTTTTAATTTTTGAAGTGACAACGTCTTTAGGCGCGTTGAGCGATTTTCAGTAGCAAATCTTACGGGTTCGTTTCACCGCGTCACCGCGTCACCGCGTCATCTCGACACCGCATATCAATCATTCTGCCTAGCCTTTTCCCAACTATGTTGGGTTTGGCTTCCAGTCTAACCGGATACAGCTGAATACCAGTATTTTACATGGAGCGACTGCCTATCTGACCTCCACAACCCAGTTACTGGATAATACGATACTCCTTGGTAAGGGTTTCGGGCTTCAGACAACCCGTAACGACTGTCAAAGATCCACGAATGACAGAAGGGACCAACAGCTTAACGTGCTTTCCGAGGCACGGTGGAGTCTCGGTATGAAATGATGGTTACCCATCCACAGACCAACCCCGGCAAGCGTAGCTTAACCTGATGGATCGACCCGTGCGGCTGTTATTACTTAGCCACAATCTCCTCCTAATCTCGACACCGCATATGCATAGTTTTTACGTTTAAGACTTCTATCAGCAGTCCCCATAACTGCAATTTTTTTATTTGCGTCTTTGATATTGGTCACTGAAGCTACGGTTTTCTAAAAGAGCGGCGGCCGCCACATTGTATCCGAATTTACCGGCGAAAGACGTCACTTTAACGTTATTCATGAAAATAAGTTGGTGTGTTTTCCTAGAGAGCGTTTTTTACCCGACTCCGTTTTACACTATAAAGTCGAACCCCGCTACCATCTTTTTACACCAGAAAGTCTAAACCCGCTGCCATCTTTTTACACCAGAAAGTCTAAACCCGCTACCATCTTTTTCATGACAGCCGACACTTCACTGCAACCGTTATGTGGCGGCCACCGCTCTTCCAAAAAACCGTAGCTCAAGGCTTGTATCCAATTCAAATCCGCACCCAAATTGCGTAACACACTATCGATCGGAATCTGAATCATTTTGAAGCAAATTGCTAATCCGTTGCTTCATATGTTTTAAAAATGTGTCTGCTCGACAACGTAAATAATGCAATGGATGTCAATGTCAGACACCATGAATGTCAGATGTAGCTGCAGCACCTTAAATATGACGAGGGGTTGCGCACTAAATCCGAATGCCATCCGTTACAATTCAGAACATTTGCAATTCGAATCTCAGTTTCTAATATGATGCATAGCGCAAACTCTCGTAGGTTGTTCAGTAGTGCTGTTATGATTATTAGGTACGTGGAAAATTTTCAGAAGCGCAGTTTTCTGCAAAATGTAACTCGAAACAATTTGTGAGTACGTAATTAAAGTCACATGTAAAGTTATGTATGAAAGCGTGTTGGACATGTGACAGTTTTCGCGTGAATTTTGACGTGAGACCAAATATTTCTTGATAGAATCGGCTGAAAGGGCGCTTCTCACAGTCTGCTCCGACTTACTGTATCTCGGTTCACTCGTGCAAAGCGATGGCGGAGTAGATCGGGTTAAGCACAAAATTAGCAAGGGGTGGCTGAAATGGCTGCAGGTCACGGGAACAACCTGCGACTCCCGCATTCCCCTTAAACTTAAAGGGAAAATTTATAAAATAATGGTTAGACATGCTGTCTTGTATGGATTATAATGCTGGGCCACAAAAGGGGTGAATGAAAGGCAATTGCATGCAGCTGACATGAGAATGCTAAGAAGGATGTCTGGTGTTACGGGAATGGATAGAATAAGAAATGAGTACCTACGTAAGAGGAAGTCTCAAAGTGACACCGGTGACTGAAAAGTTGTGCGGAAATCGGTTGTCATGTGATGCGGAGGAATGAAAGTGTCGTTAGGAAAGTTTTGAGTATAAATGTTGATGGTTATAAGAGTAGGGGAAGACCAAAGAAACGATGTATGGACTGTGTGAAAGATGATATGGCTAGACAGGGACTGACTACCGAGATGACGACTAAATAGAGAAGTATGGAAGAAAGGAACTTGTTGCGCCGACCCCTTTGGATAAGGGCAGAGGAATGATAATGAGAATCGGCTGAAAGGAAAGTTCCAAGGTTTGGAACCTTGGGTGGCAGAGTAAGCTGTACAACTTACAAGTACATAATGATTTAAAAAAAAAACTCTGTTTCTCAGGGAATTAAGAGGATTGTGAAGTGCCGATACGCGGTGCGAGTCTTGGAGGCAATTACCTATACATATCCGTTTTGACATATTGTTTCGGGCGATAACGAAATCACCCCCCTAAACCTTTACGAAATGAGACAATTTTGGTCTCATTACATTCAGTACCCACACTTTAATCTAGGTCTGTACGTTTTTATTTTTTAATAATTCACTTCACTTTTTAAAAAAAGACCGCTTCAGTAAGTTTTTAATTCAAAAATATAGATATTAAGATTTATAATAAAAACTTATGGATCTAGTTTTTCATTACACCTGCAACATTAGCAAAAAATTTGAAAATTAGACTGTGTATACGGCGGAAAAACGTTATCGATTTTTGTATGAAAATTTACAGCTTTACAAACTGCGTACGTAAGATTTGAAGGCCATATAACAGATACTAGACCTGAATATTTCAGCCGAGCTTTAAATGAAAACTATTAACGTTCATATCTGAACAGTCAAAGCATTAATTTCCTTTAAACCGCAATTACAGACACGTTTGAATTGGCAAGGTTTCGATCAGTCTGCATAAAGATGAAGCTAGTTGCCCATTCCTAAACGTAGTAGATTCCTATGGAGAAGAACGGACACTACGAGCATAGGTAAACTAGAATACCAGCCTCAGTTTTATGGTCTATCCTTAACTAAAACAGCCATATTTTACAAGCAATTAAATCTACCGCCACATAATCATTCGCTATTCGATGAAAAAGTTTTATACTAGTCAAAAAGCACAATTCAAAATAACTCAACGGGGAACCGAACCTTATTCAGGCTGGCGGGCGGCGGCTGATGGCGGTATGCAAACCTGGCTAATAAATGTATCGGCGCTATCTTCAAAGGCGCATCGCTTTGGAGCGGTGCGCTTGCGCCGCTGCCGTCCTGCGTATTCGCAAAGTAGTGGGAGATATGCGATTGCTGAAGATTTTATTTATTTATCCATTTAGATATTCCGTGTTGTTCTTTAAACGACACAACAGATTTTGATGCGGTTTTTACCATGATTTATAGGTAGAGATTTATAGTAGATAATTTATTTCGTAAGGTGTATGTGTACATTAATTGGACCGTGTTATGCAGAAGGCAGCCATATCGGGAAAAGTATAGACAGTTGTAAACATTTTTCTGTCGATGGTTGCATCATGGATAAATGGACAAGGCTGCATTTGACGGCTCATATCTCCGTGATAAATAGAGATATCGACATGGCTGTTTTTGAAAAAAATCTTGTACGTCGAAATTAGTATAGCTGTGTTTATAACTCATTTTTGGAAAAGTGCCATATGACTGCTTTCTGCATAACTAGGTCCCATTTATAACTTACAATACATGTAAAGAAATCCCGATGTTTTGTCATTTCGTAAACACCGTGCGAAGCAGGGGCGGGTAGATAGCAATCACATAACATAGCATCACGTCTGTAATCCCCGAAGGGTCAGGCAGAGGTGTACCTTTCGCCAGTTATGTTAAGTCCCATGTAAAAGGGGGCGAGCCTATTGCTATCAACCAGATACAAATCCAGACTCAGGAATCGGAAATTCAGATGAAAAAAAAAAACAAATAACGCCTTGCTTGACCCGGGAATTGAACCCAAGACCAACGGGAAAGTCACCGCCTGAGATATGTTAACGGTTAGACGGGGAGGGCGCGACTGACAAGATTAGCAGACTGAGTTAGTTTCTCCTTTGTATACCACCCCCGTCTCACCACTCACATACCTCAGAAGGGGTCCGCTAGGGCCGCTGCCAGGGTTGCGGGTTGTTTGAAACAGTTACCGTGGCCCTGGCACAGGCAACTGAAGGAACACGGGTGGGTTTTGGTCAGTAAAAGTCTGACACAAGAGCGGGAGAAGTTATTTGATGATTTCCCATCCAAAAAAAGGCGGTGACTAGCACTTGCGCGCGCACTCATAGCTTTGCGTTTGAAGTACTTGAGAATTTTCATTTCAAGGCTATTTTAATAATATAATAATTATTTTTTTAATTAATTATATATTATTATCCTGCTGCAGAAAATAACTTCTACTATATTGTACGCCACTGAGCTCTTTCTACAAAGGCGAATCGAATCGAATGAGACTTTTTTAAGTTCGCTTGGAATGTTAGTAGATTTACAACGAATCACCCTTATTACACACCAGTTATTCATTTATCACTTATTTGTATTTTAGATATTATGATTATGTCATAGTAAAAATAGATCTACGGCTAATATGACTGGCCCATTATTACTTCAGCTTGCTTATTCTCCTGCCAGGGTTGCGGGTTGTTCGAAAGAGTTACCGTGGCCCTGGCACAGGCAACTGAAGGAACACGGGTGGGTTTTAGTCGGTAGAAGTCGGACACGACCTCCCGCTCCACCCAGAGCGGGAGAAGTTATTAGATAATTTCCCACCCAAAAAAAAGCTTGCTTATCCACAGACAAGAACCAAAATGGTCGACATAGCTCACAAGCTATGTCTACCATTTTGGTTCTCTGCCGGATCACCTCGTGCCAGATTCTATCGGTCAGAGAACCGACGACCGTTGGGGTAGACGAGTTCTTAAGTGGAGACCGTGAATCGGCAAACGTAAGGTAGAAAGGACGACCTCAGGATAGATGGAGGAGAGTTGCCGGAAATCGAGTTGAATAGCGTGCAATAGGAGAGACCTATGTCCAGCAGTGGACTGCTATAGGCTGATGATGATTAAGATGATGACGAAAAATAGATGATAATAGGTAAAAGTTGTCCATAATGACCCTTAAAAAATTGTGAGTTATTTAAGTTATATGCTAACTTAAATTTCTCACACCACACCAAACCAATCATAATGTTTAATGACTTTTGAATAAGTTCTGATTGTTATTTATTTTGTTGATATTTATGGGACAACTTTTAATCGTCAGATAACTTTTACCTGGGGAATATATTTTTATAGAAAATATGTCAAACTGCCATATTTATTCCTCAGATAAAACTTATCTGAAGATGGAAAAATCGACCCTATGTAAGTTTCAATATCTATCACTGAGCTCTATTTCAACCTCGCATATCTTCCACTGGTTCACAAGCATGTAACTATGGTCAGTGCGCAGACGCATATTTTATTGGTCCTCTATTGGCCATTACGTCGCAAACTGTTTTTATGTTCATTCAATTTGAGATGCTGCCACGCGACATCCAAGGGTCCAGCTTTGTGATGGTAATTGTTTCTAATTAGCTAATTAATTACACTTATTGGTTTTAGAATTATGTCTTTATATTGTGGGTAGGAGCTGTGACAGATACTTTAGTAAGTGTACGTATAAGATTTCTCTAGATAAATGATGAGTTAGATAACATTAATTGGGGTTCTTAGATGATCAATGGAATTACGTATACTTACGTTTAAGGCGCCTAATAATTTCAAATGAGCCTACAGAAAATTACAGAAAAAATATATATGAAACTTTGATATGTACCTATACTTAAATCTGAGCATTTGAAAATTTTAAGCTTCATTATGCAAAAAAAAAAAAAAAATAAATAAGGTTGTTTTGAACTTTAAGTTCGCTACTGTTTCTAAACTACAAGTGTTATTTTCACGGCTCAGCGACGATACTATTGGTAAATTACTTATCTTACAACTGTGCATTTTTTTTTTATTTTAAAATAAGAATTAATGTTTACAAAACACAACTTTAACAGCGGAAGTTTATAAATATTCGCTAATGGCTCCGTGCGATGACTGTATGGAACTACGGGTCGACGACTATACTCACCTTTAATCAATCTGCCTAGCCTTTTCCCAACATGTTGGGGTCGGTTTCCAGTCTAACCGCATGCAACTGAATACCAGTATTTTGCACAAAGCGACTGCCTATCTGACCTCCACAACCCTGGAACTACCTTAACAATACGACCCGTAACAACTGTCAAAAATCCATATTTATGATCATACTTACATTTAAATGTTTTGAATCAAATACCTACATAATTCTATTTTGAAGTCGGTTAAAATTTTTAATAATTACCTATGTACAGGAACTTGCTACTAGCTAAAGGTATTTCCTAGCTTCTCTGCATGTGTTTTATATAAGATAGGTAAAAATAAGATAGATAACGAACTGCCTATCTTTCATTAGTTTTCTTCCTTTTCTTAAAATTAAAAATATTGATCGAAATAAATTATTGTATAAACAAATAAAATAACATCAGATAGATGTGACGGGATCAAGATGTCCCCGAGGATTAATATGTAAAAGAGCGAATAAAAACTTAATTGTCACGTATTATAACAGCCTCGCGCCAAAACACGCACTTTGTGAAACTGTATGTAACTCTGGAAATAGATTTTTCTTGCGTCGTCGCCTTTTACGAGTTACTAACTAAAACATCTCAAATTAAACTTTTTTTTTTCTATAATAAAATATTGTAAATACTTACATACTTACTAATTTACTATTTATTTTCAACTTCAAGCCATCATGCATGCTTTATTTCGATTTAGGTGATAAAGGTGCCGTTGTAAAGCAAACACTAGATTTTTTTCCCATAAAATATTGTTACCTTGTAGGTATTCATACTTACTCATGAAAATGTATAACTGTATCACGTATGAAATAAGACTTCTATTGCTGTTAGGATCAATCAATATTGTTGTTCTCAAAGTGTAAGGTACTTTTGGTAATCTGTGTGTGTAGGTAGGCACTCTATTGTAACCCGTAAGAAATCAGTTTCGTTCTTTTTATTATTTGTAATAAAAATGTGTGATCGGTAAATTCAGTAAGTATAATATTAATTTTAAAGGATAAAAAAATTAAGCCCTCAAGCTGGTGGCAGATACGAACCATATCCCATAAATATGATTTGCATAAAAATCAATAGCCTGCAATGAAAAACAACTCAATTAAACCTCCCAAAAGTTCCCCGAAATCATACTGCACAAACTCAAATCTTCATTTCTGTACTTATATCTGTGTTTTATCCAAAACGTCAATACATCAATAGCCATGGTTCTCTCTGCAGGGGCGTGATACCGCGGCCCGCTTCGTAATTACAGGCGCGAGCGCCCGCGGGCCTCACGGGCACACCCCTGCCTTCGCAAATTATTTAGTAATTTTAATTTTATTTGGACTTATGCCGCTTTCGCTTTGTTTTTGTTGTGTTTAGCGTTTGGCAAGTGTAGTGATGGTAATGTATCATTAAATGTGTCATTAATTTGAATCGATGGCTATCGGAGGGATAAAATAAATATGCGATCCTTTTGAATGCAAGGAATGACTGACTGTGGTATTATGCAAGGGGATTTTGGTGGGAGATTGGTTCAGATATTGAATGAAATTAATTTGTTACGTGTCAGGTAGATATGTTGTTTATTTTTTTGTATATCCCATAATGCGATAATGTCATCATGTAGTTCATTCTGAATTGTTACTCTAAGTACTTATTTATACAGAGTGTAAGGCAAATAATAAATCAAAATTGCATATGAATAAAATTTTATTGTTTCTTATAAATTTTCTTACAATTAGGAAGAACTTAGTTTCGCAGTGCGAGTGTCTCATTACTAAAATAAAGAATTGCAGCGTAAACTAAAAACAATTTAACTAGGTATAGTTTTAGTACAAATAATTATAACCTATGAGATATTTCTTTATTAAAATATTCCAACAGTTTATACAGAAACAGTAGTTCTATAAATTTTATTAACTAAAACAATATAAAAATACGACTTAAAATATATATCTACAGGCTTATTGGAAGAACTATATTTCATTTAATTCGACGCTCTTTTTATTTTTAGTTTTTATTTATCTACGAAATATACAAAAATAGTTACAAATAAATAATCTTTTACATAGGAATCGCATTATTCGCTACCTATATGGTATACGGATTTGGACGTACAAAAAATATTTTAGGACCTCTTCACATAGCACCAATTCACATTAACATTAATTATTTAAAATATCTTCAACTCTTATTAGTTAAAACAGTCGCCAATACAAATTGCTGAAGCTAACATTTTATGTATTTCTTACAAACTCTACAAGGCACAGACAATTTTGGAACTTAAAACGTGAGTACAAGCCGTTTCGCTTTTATAATTATTATAATTATTTTTTATTGTCCTACAAATCTTATAACTTCACTTAAAATACGTTACTCTCATTTTCATTTTATTCACAGTGTAATAAATAATTGAAAAGTTTTAAACAAATTACAAAAATCGCTAAGGTGCGAGCTAGTTAAAAAAATATTTATATCTGAGTTGTGTGAAATGTATTATGGTATGTGCTATGAAAAAGTTTGTAAAGCGGATATTGTGATATTGTAAAAATTTGTTCTACTAAAATTAAACACAAAATGTTAACCTTACATGATGAAATCACAAAAATTGTATACCGCGTTGACAAAGTGATGTCACTTTGTCAACGCGGTATACAATTTTTGTGATTTCATCATGTAAGGTTAACATTTTGTGTTTAATTTTAGTAGAACAAATTTTTACAATATCACAATATCCGCTTTACAAACTTTTTCATAGCACATACCATAATACATTTGGAAGGAAATCAACTCTTTGGGCTACAGTTTAGGAAGAGTCCATTTACTACCCCGTATCAGTTCTTTCTAGTCAATTGCTGTAACAAGTCTGTCGTACTCCGGCTAGAATGACGCTGAACTCGTCCTCGGGTCTGGCGTCAGAGCCAGGAGCGCTGGGAGCGTAGTTAGTAGGAGGGGCTCCGGCGATCACGGAGGCGTAAGGAGACGCGTACATCCTCTCGGAGCAGTATTCGGGGCCTGGCGCCTGCTCCGGGCAGTACGGGGGGCGGAAGTTCTGCTGCTGCTCGTATCGGTACTGCTGCTGCTGCTGATGCTGCTCCATCGGCCCCTCTGCTCCATAGTCCAAGTATTTATCAAACTCTCGAGCATCCACATCAGACTCGGGAGAGCCCGTCCTTATCTCGGGACGAGGATTCATATAGTTTTGTTCTCCATCCTGTTGCTGGTTTGACGGCGGCTCTTCGGAAAAGTAGCTGCCGCCCGTGTCGTACTCAGTTTTTGGCTGATCAGGATAATGATAGTCCTCAGTTTTATACATCTGCTCGTATTGCTCGAAGGGATGATACTGGATAGTGTATTCCGTTGGCATTGGGCCACTGGGGGCGTTAGAAACCCTTGGTGTAGATGTGCCTAGAGCTTGCTGGTCTTGCGAGGTTGCGACCGGAGGGAAGAAAGTCCCTGTCACCAGCGGCGGCTGCTCAGTCAAAGTCCTCTGCGTACACATCACGTACATTCCGTTAGCCATGCCCATGGCGGCTACGGGCGCTGGCGAGAAGGATCCTGGCGTTCTATAAGTTTTATAGGGTGAGTATGAGTCAGACATCGAGGAGGCATTGATCGCTCGCCTCCTCTCTTCATACTGAAAATTTTCCTTTTCATTTTCGACCGGAGATGCATCAGGTGTAGGCAGGGGAGCTTCGGCGGGGGCGCTCCTTCTACCTTGTGGTTCAGGAGACCTCGCGGGAGAAGATTCCGGGGTCTGGACGTGGCCGTTGAATTGTTGGTTGTTTTGGAAGTCAGACGCGAGGGGCGAGGTTCGGTAGGGGGAGAAGCCGGCTCCAGGGTTGTGGCTGAAACGAGGGTCGGGCGAGTCCGTGCCGGCGGCGTAGGGCGAGCCGAGCGCCGCGGAGGTGGCGGGCGGCGCGCTGGCCGGGGTCGAGGGCTGGTTGGGCCGCGTCTTGTTCTGCTTCCGCCGCCGAGGCCGGTACTTGTAGTTGGGGTGCTCAGTCATATGGATGACCCGGAGACGCTCCGCTTCCTCCACGAACGGCCGCCTGTCTTGCGGCGTGAGCGAACGCCACTTTTTACCTGGAAAATAAAAAATGAAAATGAGCCGATTGTGTTCGCCGGGTATACAATGTTGCTACACGTTTTTACAGAGCGGAGAAAATTGACGTGCCGTGACTTGTCGTGGTGATATTACGATTTTATTTACGATACTTTTTATCCGCCGTGTAACAGAGGTTTATGCGTTTAGCGTGAAAAGTTGTCACTGTTTTTCTGCAAAACTGCGTATCCAAGTTTATTGCGAGTTTTTGCAAATCTTTTATGACGTACCTACTCAAATATTTGCTCCAGGCACATAGAAGCAATATTTTTGTTGATATATTATATTATGTAGTTTTTCATAACATTAAATTTATTTGCTATTTATCACAGTAAGACAGCTGTAACATTATATTCGTTGTTTATTAGTATTACCTTACGTATAAGTAGATAACATCCAAGAATAATATTAGTGGCATGTTAAATAAACAAAATAGATTCAGCCAGTCACAAAGTCAAGCTAAATAATCACGATAGTGTTTTATCAAATAACTATAAAACACGTACTATGAGGGTATCATAAATAACTTCATATATCTTTGACCAAGAAATGAAACTGCTACAGAATTTTAAGCTTTATTTTTGTGAGATAAAGTAAGAATTACATTGTAGGCTAAAGTGTGAGGCTCCGAGAGAAATTATCGAGGAGTCCGAACAATCTTTAAGGATATTTATCAAGGCGACACTACTTGCTACCGGCAAAACAAACAACTTCACTTTTAGTGATGCGGCGTGTCGATATAAAAAATGGTAATTTATCAACCGAGAATTTAAATAGGAGGTGGCTTTTTTTACGTTTATGGAATGAAACGAAGAATATAATTTATTTTTATGTGGTTGAGCATTTTTTGTGCGATTTTAATGATTAATTCAGGGTTATGACTTTAGTTTGTCAAAAACTACCGTACTTAATATTTTTTTGCTAAACATTCCTTTATTTTAATTTTATTTTTGTTATAATTGCACTTTTATATTTTTTAATCTTCTTCATAAATCTACAACTTATCCACAAAATCTGTACCTGCACAACACAAATAAGAAAGAATTTTACAAAAACGTCACTCAGGTATCAACTACTCGGTTGACTGATGTCAAATGTCATCAAGACAAATGACGGGAAAAGGCTTCCTGTAGTGCAGGTCTTACTCCATTAGTCGTCTAATACTTATCGATGTTTTTTCTATCGATAATTAATGACGAGTTGTATCGTGGAGATTAAGAGCACTTGTCAGCGGTCTGGGTGTGTATTTTTTATTAATTCGTTGGCAAACTTGTTTTCATGTGAAGTTGATTTTACATATTTAAATGTTTGTATCATTACATTCGTTACATGCGTGACACTGAAGTTTTTGGTTGCCCTTGTGAATAATATGAATTTAATTTAATTTAATTATTTTTGAATGGCAGGTGTTAATCAATATAAAGATTACCGATGATACTAAAGTGGCAGAAAATGCTATGGCATAGCAGATAATGCTGTGGCATACGTAAACCCTTTTTTTACTTAGTTTCACCGGATTTATTGCATATACAAATGAATATGCCAAAAGAGATGTATGTGCTGACAGGTAGCGTGACTAATGAAAGTTAGATTTTGTTCAAAAAATAATTTAAAAAGTCGACTTTGTAAGCAAAATAAATTGCATCAAATAATCGGAATTCTGGGGGCACAGTTTAAATAATTAAATCATGTAGTAAGTGGTTTCTCTTGTCGATCACCTAACTACTAATGAATATGCGGCATGAAGCGAAAATTGACTGCCCAAAACGCAATATATCATTTCTCTAGCTCCCAGTATCACGCTACACATTAATTTCTCAACATCTCTTATTATTAACCACATTATTCACATCCTACACACATAAAACAAAATCTATATCATTATTTAAAACACATTTACTGTCGCTCGCGACATTTTTCCTATTAGTCATTTGTCGAGATTTGCGATAAGCATCGACTACTGGATTCCGTGGTGTCACCTCACTACGCATTGTCGAGAAATATTTCTTTGTAACAACATCTAATAAAGCTTTTAGTGGGCACTTTATTACTGAGGTAATGACCTGAATGGCTTGACACCTGGCTAAACACTTGGGAGTTTAAGACCTAGATTGTTAGCGAGCTAGATTTATGTTGGGTCTATTACGTAAATATTCTGGAATCGAGTTTTGAAAGATGGAAGATAGGTACTTAGTTTTTATTGTAATTTAAATAAAGAATAATGCACTTATCATTTTATATTTCACCAGCAAACTAGTGTCAATTCGCAATCATTTATCTTACTGCTTACTATTTATTATAAATGCGAAAGTTTGGATGGATGTTTTTTACTCAATTACGCCAAAACTGCTGTAAAGATCTGTATGAAAGGCACAGAGATAGTACAAAGGCTACTTTTTATCCCAGAAAAATGTATGATTCCGGTGGCATAATTCCAGACATACCTACACGCAAGCGAAGCCGCTGGCAAAAGCTAGTAATACATAAGTAAAATGACGGTTTCAGACTTTAAGAGCCTCGCAGATTACAGACTTTCTGCCGGCCGATAGTTTAATCGGTTTCATAATCAGTATGAAGATGTATGCCAGTGCGCACTTTATAACAATCGAACATCTTCATACTGATTAGGAAACCGACCGATTGAAACTAACTCCTTCATTGGTCTAGTGGTCGCAAACGCTACTGCTGAGCAAGAAGTCCTGGGTTCGATTCCCGGGTCGGACAAACTGTTATTGGGTTTTTCCATATGGAATTTCTCAGTAGCAGCCTGGAGTCTGGATTTGTGCCCCGTTGATGGCAATAGGCTCGTCCTCTATTACATGGACTTAAATATAACTGGCAAAATGTAGGCTTGTGTGGGTTCATCTCTAGTCTGCTTGAGCCTTCAGGAAAGCAAGGCGTGATTTTGTATTACGTTTAATGAAAATCTTTCAATTTAGTGTTAAGCTCTTTAAGCTATTAGAAAACGGATCTTATGTTCAATCCAAAGAGTTACCTGCTACAATCAAATATGGTACCTATTGACTTAAAAAAACTATAACAGATTTGAAGCCTACTAACGACTTCCTAAGTGTGTATATTGCGAGCTAATTAGCTAACTACCATTCAAAGACTTCATTATAATTACTTTAAGTACTAATACAATCAATCTGGCTAGCCTTTTCTCAACTATGTTGGGGTTGGCTTCCAGTATAGCTGGATGCAGCTGAATACCAGTACCTACATGAAGCGTCTGCCTAACTGACCACCACAACCCAGTTACTTGGTAACACGATACTCCTTGGTAAGGCTGGTTGTCAGAATTTCGAGCTTCTGACGACTGTCAGAGATCTACGAATGACAGCTGATGACGATGAATGACGATGATTTAACGTACTTACCGAGGTACGGAAATGTCTCGATATGTTGTGGTCACCCATCCACGGACCGACCTCGGCAAGCGTAGCGTTATTATTTAGTCACGAGCTACCACTAAACGCTACCAAACATTATAATTACTATAAGTACTAAACACAATAACAGATTAAAACTAATCACGTCTCCATACAATTAATGAATATCATACACTGCAGAGCACCGCTCTCGGTAACCGGAGTCGCGCGTTATCGTAATGTAATTGAGTGGCGGCGATAAAGCGATGCGCGTGCGACGGACGGAAGCCATGGCGTCAAGAGCTTGTAGTGATAGAAAGTGAAAAATGGGTAAACCCTTTTCTGCGTTTTTATCTAGCTAAGCGCTTTCGACGAATGATTGGATGAATTTTTCGACGCCATATTGTTTGTGAATAGTTTTAGTATGTTAGGATATAATTTTGTTATTTTTACCAAAAAACACCTACAGATATGAAAATATATTATCTAAGAATATTATTAAGCTAAGCGCTTGGCCTATTTTATTATCGAGGGAAATAAATATGGATCGTGTCAAGTTTGGAAAAAAGCTTGTTAAGAGCGCGCCTAAAAATGTTTTAGAATTCAACACAGGTTTTTTTTTTTTCATAAGTGACCTGTAAAAAGTTTGTTAATATCAAGTTACACAGTAGTACAGTTATTGCAAATTAATCACATAAATGTGCGCTATAAATATTTTATTAGGATCTACAAAAACAAGAAAGAGCTTATCACTGTATCGCAAACTGCATATCAATCAACATCCCAAAATATTATGGTCTCGATTTCATGCACTTTATTCTCAAAATATTCGTAGAAACCCACCCAAGAAAGCGGAATATCTCTCAATCGTAATAAATGGGTGCCCATTAACTTAAAGTTGAGGGATAGAACCGTCTCAGTAATATTGAATGACAGGAATCAATCAACGTGAACGACATTTTTTGTTATTTTTGTGTTAGACCACTTTGTGCGTAAGATGATAATATAGTTACCTAAAACTTTTTTTTATAATGACGTTTTCTTTTTAAGATGTTATTTAGGTATTTCTTTTTTTTTGTATAAATGTGTAAAGCGCTTTATTATGAGGTAATAAGATTAAACGTTTTATTTCGGTTCACTTTCACTTGTTTTGATTCTATCACAAATTAACATTGAAGACTTGATGCATAATAGCTTAGCTAATATTGACTATTAAAATAAAATGCTACAGAATTTATATCGTTGTGATATTGAAGTAAAATATGGAATGCACGGTTTGTCCGTTTTCAGCATCTTTAAAATTCTTTATTTTTTATTTAACTTAACTGTTCAAATACCTTAATTTTCAATCAAATTAAATCTATAATTAATAACTCTAATAAACATACCAAACAAACCATAGGAATTCCTAAACAACCCATACTCATCCCAAAGATTGAATAAAATAGATCATTCATTAATATCATCAGATCATTAGGCCCATACGATGGCGATCTAATTAATGACGTGCGCAGGAGTGGACCACCGCGTCATAACAAGCATGATCGATTGGCTCATTATGGCGTTATCATTTATATTTTATTTTTTATGTTTTTCGATGGTACATTGCTTCTGGATCCTGGTTTGTTACCGTTAGATTAGGTGGCTACTGTTTTAGAAGAAAAAATATCGTCTATGGATCTTTTTAATTGAGACAGTCTTCTCTAGGTCCTTGACACATTTAAGACGATAAAACCAGACAGATAGGGGGCTAAGGTTGACCCCTTCCAAAAATCCTTGTTCTTAACAGCAACAGCAATAGACAACAGCAAGGTGAGTACATATACCTAGTCCTTTAAAGTTTAAACCTATCAAAATATAGTTTGACACAAGGAAATGATGGAAATGTGGTCACAGTCAGAAGACGCCTAAGCCTTGACTTCTTTTCAAAAAATAAATTAAACTGTTAACATTAAATTAAACTGTACAAAGTTGTAATTAATTGACCATTGTCTATCTCATTGTGTTTAATGTTGCCTTATTTATGCGATTATCTGTTATACATATTTGTATTCAACATAGACTATATGGAGGTAATCTGTTGTGTAAAGATGTGTATTTTTGGTATTTGAACTGTTTTCTTTTTATATTATGTATGTGTTCGCTTAAATTTTTTTCCCGTTTCTAAACGTGAGGACTTATTATTGGCTCACTGTTTATTATTCCATTACTATATTGATTTAATGTAGCTGTTAGTCCTCCATATTTGTTAAATAAATAAATAAATAAATAAATTAGTGAATATTAGTAAAAGCTTTGTACGAGTTCAACTCAATAAGTTAACAAAGGATTGCACACATTGTGTGTTCTGAATCGACAAATACTTTTCATTTTCGCAATGTCCAGTTATGATCAAGTTTTATATTCAAAACCAGGAACTGCCAAAACCTGCGACCTAAAACAAACGCCCCCAATCAATCGTTGAACCCGCCGCAGTGTCCCTAACAACCGATAGATGGCAGCATCGATTTTTTGCGCCGACGGATGTCGAAGAGCATGCGATGCATTCTAAATTTATATTTTCCCTCCCTTTCTGATACATCCAACTTTAATACCACCATCTCTTTCTAGCAAAATATTTTTTTTTGCATTTCGATTCCAAGTGCGTGGTCAATTTTGTCGTTTTTTTTTTAAAGTCTTGTCTCATAGTCTCCGGACAGTGGCCAGTTCGTTTTATTGTCGTGCGTATGTAGACTTTTATTTCGGATCGCGATACAGGGTCATGTTGAAATTATTGGCTGAATTTAAATCATACGGCGGTTCGGGGTAAAGTATGTTCTGTTTGTAAGTCTGATACGATTGCTGATTGTGGATATTGTACTTTTATTTAGCGTAAACCGTATTTGTTGTCGTTGAATGGGGGCTTATAGAAGTTATGGTGGTTCATCTATTTTCAAGTGGCATTGTTATTATGTGTTAATGGACAGCTTTTAAATTCTGAAAACGAGTGAATCGGAATAGAAATCGTTCAACTACATCTTCAGTAATTCCTTAGTCATTCTACGACATTGGTGTCAGTGGCAGTAAAGTAGAACTGTTTTGAAAACGCCAACACAGCGTCGTGATCGACACTTTTTCTTTCTGCAAAAGTCCTTTACCCTGGAGAGTTTGTCAATAACAGCCTCCTATCGTTATTCCTACTTCAAAACAGTTCGGCACACCTCAAAGGCATCGAGCTATTCCATGTTCTGCCACAATCGGAAGCCTACAAGCTCTCGGGTCTCCAGCGTGTCTGCAAAAGGCATTTTTTCCCTCAGTTCTGAGAAATGCCGCGAAATAAAACAGCAAAGCTGCCGAAATGCATAAACCGACGTTTTATTCGGCCGAGCTATGTTGGCGGAAACGAAAGCTTAAGAGTGGTGCGAGATGGAAGCGGTAGCGGGTTTTGTAAAGCGGCTTTGAATTGTGTCTTTTTGAGTTTGTATATTTCTAATCATTCTTTTAAATAAACAAAAGAAAAGAGGTATAGCGTTAGGAAAGCGGTAATCTTGATAAATTAGCGCTCTTGGTCTTTCTTTTATTAATCTTGAAGTAAAAATCTGATCTGGTCGTCTTTTAAGTTGGAACATAATCTTTGATCATCATTGCAATCATCCTTTAGAATTAATTCACTTTACTTACGTTGAAATTTATCTTTTTTTTATGATGGGTTGGCTCTTGACTGTGATCTAGGTCGGAGGCGACAGAGACAGAGTCGACGTTTGTTTAAATATAGTTTCAGTGTATTCAACGCAAACAGCAACTTAGATTAGCCTTACCTTTTATAAGATAACTCTGCCGTTCGATTTTATTTTTTAGTTTAATTTCGATAGATCTGCAGGTACTGTGTGTTGTGTATTCCTTCCTTTTATTAAACGCCAGTTCGTCTACTTCCCGAAAGTCTCAACTTCACCAACTCGTAACCCGCTCTCAGTCCATCCCTCACACCGTTCCATACAAACCAACGCATATGTTCATGTTTCTGTGTGTAATAAACTTTAGTATCTCGCCGTAAACGCTGGCCGACGGCGACGCATTGTGCGTTGCGTTCCGAACGCATCGACAACGCCTCTCCGACCAGCTTTATAATCTATTTTATGTAGAAAGCTAGGATGTGCACTAAAACGTTCAAAACCAACAGTTCATGGAATTCTTGAAAAGGAATATTGTGGAGTGCGTTTCCATGGAAAATCAATGAGGAAGTAATGAGCGGACAATTTAAAAAGCAAGAACCATAAATTTTTCGCGGCCAGTGTGCCTTTGGCGACTCCTTTAAGTCTAACTGTTCTTAATTTTCATTTTTGGACCAGCCGTTCTTTTTCCAGCCAATGGCAGTTTTTTTACAGGTTGTTCTTTCTTCAAATGATACCAACAAACCGTTATTTATAATCCAAAGAAAAATATAAAAAACCTAAAATATTCCCTTATAACTCCTTTTATTATGTAGCAATATGCTAGAATAAAATTCACAGTGCAGGCACATCTATGAAACTTATAAGGAATATATTTTTCAAGCTTCCTGTTTATATCAGAATCCTGACTGACATAATAAACGGCCCACGACAAGTGTATACCAAGAAACATACAACTAACCATTACATTACCACTTAAAACCGTTTTCATACAAAATCACATAATTTTAAAGCATCAACTCCAATATTTATTTCTCCTAATTTGACTGCATTTCTTGGTTACGGGTCGTACTCATTAATCATATAGCTGTCTCCTTTTGTCTCGTGACGCTGTTGTAGTGTTGTCTCTTTCAAGCGCGTTAAGATGCGATGCGCGTACGCAAACGGCGAGCTCGCGCGTGCCGAGACACAGTTGTTTTTTTCGATTACAAGAAAAAGCATAAAATGAAGTGATTGTTACAGACTGGTCTATTGGATTAGTTTCCGTTCGGCGAGGGGCAGTGATGCGGATAATCGACTGGTGTTGGGACGATTGAGCTGTATCATAGAAATTGTTCCTTTGTATAAGTATGGCAGCACTTAAGAACTTTAGTTGATGGTTGATTAGGTTTTAATTAGCAAGGATGAAGACAGGACGCATACTATAGTGAGTTTTCTCGGTGAATGTGACATTTTCAATAATCACCTTTAATCATGGCCAAAATGTTGAAGGTCTTGTAGCTAGAGCGCTGTGGAAAAGGAGCAAGAAGGAACCAAGATGGTTATAATATAGAAAGCTGCACTCTAACATATTCTGCAGAAGAAAAGGATCAGGTGCGTTATTGATCACAAGAATCAAAGCAATGACAGAACAGACAGCTGTGCTGCTGGAGAGTTTGTTGCGCCACTTCTTCTCCCCAGATAAAGCACTAGGAAGTGGTGAAGGGTGGGCGTTTTGGGGGACTGTCTTATGTAATTTTGACGTTCAAAAAGTGCTGATTCTCAGTCTAGTTTGAATAAATAACTTTTGATTTTGATTTTGATTCTACCAACTAGGCAGGTCAAATATTTGAGGCAAGAGGGATGTTCTAGACCTAGACATTTGATATTTCTGAAATATTATAACCTAATGATAATTTTCTTTCAGCAACTTGGTGATTATTTTTGATTGGTAGATATATAGTTGTGTTGGAAGCTAAAGGGCGTTTTTGAAAAACTACTCAATGTCAATGACATATATTATTAAATAATAATAATCGGACTTGAAAAAAGCTAAACGGAATAAAAACTAGAAATCGTCATCTGCCTAACCTTTTCCCAACTATGTTGGTGTTGGCTTCCAGTCTAACTGCGCGGATGCAGCTGAATACCAGTATTTTACAGGCAGACGCCTGTCTGACATCCACTACCCAGTTACTGGGTAATACGATACTCCTTAGTAAACTGGTTGTCAGACTTTCGGGCGTCTGACAACCCATAATGACTGTCCACGATAACAGCCGCGATCGACGGCTTAACGTGCTTTCCGAGGCACGAGGTAAAGATGGTCAATTAGTCACCCATCCATGTACCAACCGCAGCAAACAATACTTAACCTGATTGATTGACCCGTGCGGCTGTTATTACTTAGCCACGAACCCTTTAACGACAAAAATAAAGTATACAACAAAACAAAAAACATAGAACCTCAGAACGTTAATTTATGCGACGTGTCTTGAGGCCAGTCTTCAGTCCACTGTCGATATGAACTAATAAAAAAATCATCACGTTATACATTTTTCGTAGTACCACGATCGTCACGTTGAAGGTTATCTAAGGGCGGCTCCACACTGCACGTGCTCATTAGCCGCGCGGGTATTCGCGCCGCGTGTGACGCGCGGTCACGTCGCCAGCACGCGCCGCCGCGTGCCTCCATTGTTGTACGACACGATTTTATCTATGTTTGTTGTAGTTTGTTATACACGGTTTTGTAGGGCAGCTTGGGTGGTTACGTCTTTATTGTGTGGTAGGTACTATGTTTGCTAGATGCTTAGGTACCTATACAGTTTAACGTGTAGCGGATTTCCACCGATGTTATTATTCTGGTTTAACTTTTCGTTTTTGATTTTGACGGGACTGCAATTGTTTCAAGGTTCGGTTAAATTAATTAGTACTCATGAATACTTATACGTACTTATTAGGTCCTATTAAAAATTAGATTATGGCCACTATTCACCAACTAGTTACATATTTCTCTTTATGACTTTATTTTAGACATTTGCATTTAATATAAATGATCATCGCTTGTAAAAATATCTCTTATTAATCCTTTCACAGAAATTTTTCCAAAAACAATGGAAACCTCCATCCCATAGCGGCATTGCACAGGTTTGCGCTAACTCCTATGGTTATTATTATTATCGTCGCGACAACGTGCCCGGGCGGCGCGGCTCGTTCGCCGAATCGCGCGTCTTCGCGGCAGGAAGTCGCGCCACGTGGAGTGGGTACTTATTGATACATAAATACTATTTGGTTATTTTTTTTTTATAGATTTCACTATTTGGAATTTAAGAAAGGAATGTGTAGTGTGATAGATTGGTTAAAAATAAGGATGGATTATTATTGTTAGTTAAGCTTACGAATAAAGTAGATGATGCATTGTTTTTAATTGATGTTGAAGTAGATATGTTTTAGATTTTAAGAAGATGTTCACTACACCACTAAAGAGTTCTTCTTTCATTGCTTTTTTTTGTCTTTGATAAGAATTCGAACGAGCATTTATTTTCCAAGACAACTTTCACACTAGAAGATAATAATAATATCCTGGAACATTATTCACACACGGTCATCTGATCCCAAACTAAGCAGAGCTTGTACTATAGAAACCAGATAACTGATATACTACATACACTACTTTTTTTTGTTTGTAAATACATACTTATATAGATAATTACACCCAGACTCAGGACAAACAGACATGTTCATGCACACAAATGTTTGTCCTGGATGGGAATCGAACCCAAGACCTGCAGCATGATAGGCGGTATCTTAACCAACCACGCCAACTGGCCTGTCAGATAAACAGAGAAACTACAACTAACACAAAAAACACCCTAAAACAGACAAAACATAGTGGAACATACAAATGGTTTGTGCTTTTTTTAACGATCGGCGCGTTGATGTCTTTTATTTGGCACTTTCGTGTCTATACCGCGGTAACGTATTTCGGCGAAGGGCTGGTCCCTTCAGCATGTACAAAATACGGCCACTGAATTTAGGAAACCTTTTAAACGGTACTGTTTATGGTATGCATAAAAACGAGGACTATATGTCACGTGTATGGACTTTAAGTGGTAAAAAAAACACTAGAAATAAAAAAAAATATGAATAGGGATGATGACTGGGTAAAAAAAAAAAGAAATTCTATTTAGTCCGTCAGTCGGATGATAAAAAAATATTAGATACGTATTTTTTGCTTTATCATATTAATAAAAAATGGCTTAGATAACTCGCATTAAAGTTGGGGAGTGGGGGCTTGCTACGTCACTTCTACGTATAAAATCTACCAAGGCGTGACGTCATGCCACATTTTAACTCAATGTATCGTCGTAATCTTTTGATTACGTAGAAAAAGAAAAAATACGTGTCCAATATATTTTAATAATCTACATGACGGACAAAAAACCATTTTTTAGTCATCATCCCTATTCGTAATATTTCTATGTTTCTTGCCTACTGTAGGATGCATATCGGGTACGGCTCTAATAATCCTTCCATAACCTAAGAGCACGTCTTCCCTACAATTATCGCACCCCCCAGTCTACTCCTTGATATGCAATGGTCTCTGATGAGGCAACAGGGGCTAGTGTGAAACTTTGGCTTCATTGGTCAAACCACGCCAGGATCGGTGCATTTCATTCATTCATTTATTCTCAAATAAATACTTTATTACTTCTCACATTTACACAAATGAGGAATTGGAATCCAAATTTTTGGATTTTATTATATGAGAAATACGCTCCTTTTGAACAAGTTTTTCGGCTCATTCAATAGACTATTTTATAACAGTTTAAAAAAAAATTGGAATCCCTAATCTCTTCAAAGTGAGAGTCAACAGGCTTCTTCTGGGTAAGCTCACTCCATAGTCGACTTTGCCTCTGTCACCTCTGACCTAGACTAGAGTCAAGAGCAAACCCATCACAAATAAAAAAAAGTGAAATACGACCTTTTGAGCAGATGCTCCTTAAATGTCTGTTATTGTTCACCCTGAAAGTGCTCACCTGTTAAATTGCGATTCCACATGGGTCCTAAACCTTGTAGGGATAGCCGATTCGGTCCGGGAGTGAATCACAACACCTTACTCATAGACACATATTCCTGCTAAAACCTAGCTCTGCTTTATATTCAATCCTTCATATATTATAAGGTGTCGCAGTCGCCTCGACCGGCGGCAACGTCTCGTCGGCTCCACAAAGCCGCGGTGCGCTGTCGACACACGTCTGCAGCACGCGGCACATTAGCATGCGGAGAGCACCACTAACGGTAGCCACCTTACGTTAAACTGTACGAAGCGAGCGGTTAATAGCTTACTTTATAGGCGAATTATTGGGGTATAGCTGTTGGGAAGATCTTTGATAGAAATTGAGTACAGCAAAACTTTTTAACAAAAAAAAAAAAAAAAAAACTATTAAATGAAAAATAACTTTAATTTCTGATGTCGATGTCTGGTTTTGTATTTTCGTTTTTTGCCACCGACTTCCGAAGCCAAAGTTATTTTTCACTTTATAGTGTTTTTTTTTTGGAAGTTGGTTGTTTTTTTTTTCGTGAAAAAGTTTTTACTTTTCACTTTTTAGTTGTGGTGTCACACAAATTCGAATACCTGCAAAAAATAATAGAACATCATCCACATAGACTGTGGGAAAAATACGTATACGAAAAGTACCTAAGCAAGGTTAATAAACCTTAACATGGACCAACTTCGAGGTATACCCTCCCGAATAAAACAAGAATCGTTCAAATTCCAGACTGTATGTGTATACTCTGTAAAAAGTTATGGGTGATCATTGACAAAATTGTCCATAGTTAAACGAAAAGGATCCAACCCACAACCATACATATTGGAGTTAGATCCTATGGACAACTGGCAGACTGAGTTAGCTTGACCTTTATCTACCTTCTCCGTCTCACCGTTCACATACCTCAGGCGGTGACTAGCACTTGCGCGCGCACTATACCGAAAAGCTTTATGTCAATCCTGTTGAAAGTATGTAGTTGTAGAAATACGAAACGTGTCTAGGCCTCAGATCTGTCAAACTTTGTGATAGAAAATATCTAGGCGAGAAACTGAGGTTAGGCTAGATTTGTCGAGATTCATAATCAATCCCGAGTATCATACAAAACCTTGAAGTAGGTAGTAATATATATGAAATAGAATAGTAATACAAACACAAGACCTTTCGCGAATATCTAAAAAAACAATAGGGAAGGTGAATCATTGCGAAGAATAAATATAAATGAGAAGTTTCAATCTCTGCTGCCTGATAGTACAATACTGAATTTGAACGAGACCGAGATACTTAGGTATGCTTTTAGTGTAATGCTAATGATAGACAGCTTCAATTAAACACGACGTCTTTCTTCCCAGCAGAGGTAATTCAGAAATGGAGTAACTAAATCTCTATTAATAAAATTAAATGATACGTAGTCAGTCTTTAGTAACAGTCTTTCTGGATCAACAAAATGAACCTGGATAACAGTATCAAACCCAAATTATATCGATACTAACATCTACAAAAAACCCTCCTGTCACTATGTTTGTCTATAAAAGTGCACAATATTTTGACACAGCGCCTCCAGCTCATGTATAATGCATGGAGACAGGTGGCGCGACGGTCACGACCTATCGCAACGATGCTGAATTTCCTACAACCGGGAAATTGGTTAAATGTAGTTGAAACATTCATGTTGCTGGAGAGATTTGTTTAGACTTTGTACACGTTGAAATGTGGTTGAATCTTATAGCTTTACTTTTTGATATGGCACGGTCGATATTAAAGATACAAATTGTTATATAAAACCTTTTGCTGCTCCATGGCTACTTGTCTTGGTTTACTCGAGAAGTCTTGCTAGTCACTGTTCCGTTTCTTCAATTTATTTTAGCTAGGTACGAAACTTTTCCCAAAAGTAAGAATGAGGGCCATAAATGAGGTAAGAGACAGCTTGATATTTACTGAAAATCTGTGGCTTAGCTGACATTACTAAGTTAATTCCATCAATTAAAGCGACAGGCCGTTGAAACCGCCCGTCGATTATTCAACGCCTTGAATCATCCCTTCACCTTATTTCTCACAGCCCAGATGTTCCCATACATCATATTACAACGCAAAGTCAACGACCCTAAAAATTCCACAATTCCAAACAAAATTACAGGGGCCACAATCGTTCGTCGCCCAAATGACACGCCCGTGACGGCCAAATGACATAATTGTCAAAATAGTCACTGCACTGACAGCCGCACGTGACATCCACAACAGACAGAGACAAACATACACCACCCCCACAACTTTGACAGAGACAGAGAATGGCGCGTCGGTGTCAATTATAGGCGGGAAAAGAGAATTAGAGAGGAGAACACGCCGGTTTCAAATTTGGAACCGTTTTGTTTTAAATCGATAAATCGTTCGATTTCGTGTTCGATTGCGTGTGGTCGACATTTCTAAGAATAATTGAATATCAATATTAAGTTATGATTCTATACTATTAAGATGATTACCGTGAAGTGAATGAATTCTGATTCATTCATCGCTCAAATGCGAAAATATTTCACGGCGATATTTCATAATAAAGACTATTCTATTAAGGGACATTACGTATTATTAAATACGGACCACGATTTTATGTGCACATTTATTAGTGTGCTATAAGAAAAATCGGTCATATATTTGCGGGTCGCAGTCCTGCCCTTTCGACGCCTGTCGTGCATAAAGTCCGTGATCATTTCTCCTAATTATACGTGTGGCGAGGAGGGCAGGGACTTTTGGTTCGATGTGGGTGTTCGAAATATGAAATTACGAGTTGGCGCGAACGTGTGACAATGTTTTCTTTTTTAATAATAAATGGAGACATTGATTGCTGTTATTATGCCTAATGCGCCTACGTAGGAACTATAAACTTTTTAATCACCAAAGAGGTTTTTTTGTACTAAAATTTACAACGATAAACGGGGAATATTTATGGGTTTTAAAATAAGTGTAACGTAAGGAGATGTCACGCATTCAACGGTTTGTCATGAAAGGGCGATAATTTTATTTATCGCTTTATAATGAGCATGTTTACACACAGTGTTAAAAAGCGGAGTCATTTATTTTGTCATATAAATAATATGAATCATTTTGAAAGGTGAGAATAATTTATTTTATTTTTCTTTTTTTATGTCGATTGCGAATTCAGAATTGAATTAAATCGGAAAGGATTTTTGCATAACAAAAATTTAACTTTTCATTTGACTAACTACATGTAAGGTAAATTAGTAAGTACAAATGGAACACGGATGTATATTTCATCCACGCTTCAATTCTTGCTTAAATGGCGTTCCAAGGTGTGTGAAATGACGTCAAAATGTACCGTGTAATGAACTTAAGCATGGGGAATAAATACTAGGTCTTCTAAAAGGTTTAGAAGTCTTATTAAGCAGTAATAGGTTCTATTATAAAGTGACAAGTAACAAGTATGTTACGAGTACTGGGTACCTATAATAGGTGGATGTGTAGCACGATTTAAAAAAAATTATGGTTACACACTAGAAAGATCACATAGATGTTCTATTTTCCACGACGGAAACGCCTCTCCCCAGTTTTGCCACAAGACGTCATGATCTTCACTTAAGGCGAGGATAAACGACTTTGAATGATTTTAAACTGAAGATCACGTCTAAACGAGTAGTGGCAATGATTTGGAAAAAATATGTTAAATTAGAGGATTTCCTTAACAATTTATTATGTAAATATTTTAGGTTATGTTTATATTACATAGTGTAATTAATTTGTAAAGTTATGTCTAACGCGGGTAAAAGACTGAGAACCACGCAATATTTAACAATCAAGCGTATTTTTATCTTCATTTTAAAGATAATTTAATTGTTTATCTTTTAGTATACGTGTTAATATAATATCTTTTGTTTTATGTATAATAAATTAATAATGCGTCTAATTTAGAACAGTGCTTCTTGATGGGCGAGACCTATTACTGGGTGGACGTACGGCGCGTTGCGTGAGCTCAGCACGGAAGGCGCAAGCTAACTACTCAAGACCGTTGGCATATATATCTGCATCTTAAGAGAAATAAATTCTGCAGAACTCTTCACCCATAAAACCAGAGCACGTTGTTGACTTAACAAACATAATTAAAGCGATTAAATCACCACTGACCCGCAATTAATCGATTCAACGAACTATCGTTATTAGAATCAATTATTTCATAATCGATAATAAAAACGAGACACACGGAAGCTACACTACGGCCAATTATCGAGAGACAAAAAATCGATTGGATACGATTATGACGGATCATTTAATAGATTCATGCTTTCGACGTAAGTAGGGGAGGTATGGGAATATTGCTTACAGGTCAACTTTCTTAATCACAATGTGTAATGTAGGTGGTTTTTGTATGTGTGCGTGACTTCTTGTGTGTGTGTGTGCGTGGTTTTATGTTGTGGACCTTGTTGGAAAGAGGTGAAGTGCTTTGATTAAAAGCAAAATGGTGTTAACTTACTCCAGTTGAGGTCAAGTCGGAAAAAATTGCGTGTAATTCAAACTATGACTATTTGAGCATAAAATGTATGGTCGATTATAAGTAGTTTCTGAATGCTAGACTAAGTTCTAATAATTATTTTAATCAGTAACATCAAGGTTAACAATAAAAATCCTTAGCTCACCCTAAAACTCAAGGAAAACCATCACCCAAACGGTTCAACCGTAAAATAACCTTCGATTGTCCCCAAAAATACGTCCAATCAATTTCCTGTGCCGACCATTAACTCAAAAAAAAAACAAAAAAAAAACATGTATAAAAAGGCAAAGTTCGCCGTGTATAGACCATTTCTTCGGGGTCATAGCACCCAACAGGAAGTGGCGTTGCGGGTCGGCGCGCGCGCGGTCGCCTCTTACGAAAAATAATACTCTTCTAGGTATAACACATAGCCAGTCAGTCGTGTAACTGTACGGTTAAGGAGTTTTTATATTAAGAATCTTATTGTTTTTTAACAAACTACGTGATAGTATGCCGTCTGCAAACGTTGAAGCAAAATGACATATCTTTTTACACTATTGTGTGACTTCAAATACAGGGTTATGTTTTTATAGTCCCCCATAAGAGGGGTCTTTAAATGAATGGCAGGCTTAATGAAGACGAAAGAGATGCATTTTGATTGATAAAATTGTGTTATACTTCTTTATCGGTGTTGTGTAAAAGCAATAATAACTTCTCAGTTGACAGATGTTGTTTTTATACGTTTGTTTGTGCCTTGCTCGTTGAATGAGATCATTTGTTGAAAAACGTTGTAATTCCGTGTTGGCGAGATACGAGTGTGACGTTTATTGCAGCGTTTAGCTACCTATAAGATTTAATTGAAATGATTAAGTTGATAAAGCAAATCAACTTAATCATTTCAATTAAATCTTATAGGCAGCTGCCATGTGGAAAGCTTACAATTAATTTTCTTGGATAATCATACTGCATATAATTGTTTTCTTAGCCTTAAGACTCGTGTTCTTTTGGGTCCTATATTCTAACTTAGACATGTTTCCTGTAAACTTTGATTGGCTGCTTTCTTAAAGTACACTTTTTCTTGTTATTTATAGCATTGATGTTATTTATAGCCAGAATAATTTTGGCCCTATTTTTCTGCAACTCATTTCCGACCCCCAGAACTTGGCTGGAATAATTTCTAAACAGCCGCACGGGTCGATCCATAACGTTAGCTATGCTTGCCGCGGTTGGTCTGTGGATGGGTGACCATCTTTACATACCGAGACTCCTCCGTGCCTCGGAAAGCACGTTACGCCGTTGGTCCCGGCTGTCATTCATGGATCATTGACAGTCGTTACGTTTCGTCAGAAGCCCGAAAGTCTGACAACTGGTCTTACCAAGGAGTATCGTATTATCCAGTAACTGAGTTGTGGACGTCAGATAGGCAGTCGTTCCATGTAAAATACTGGTATTCAGCTGCATCCGGTTAGACTGCAAGCCGACCCCAACATAACTGGGAAAAGGCTAAGCAGATTGATTGACTTTCTGCTAATCTTTTCCGATCCCCACAATTGTCTCATTCTCTTTCTCCACAATACAAAAAAGTAAAACGATCCTAGGCTTGAACCAGCCAGAATAATTTTGGGCGTATTTTTTCTACAACCTCCACAATTTCATTTGACTGCATTTCTTTCTGCAAATCTTTTCCGATCCCCAAAATTTACCCTTTTTCACAATACAAAAAGTGAAACGATCACAGCCTTGAACCATCAGCAGTCACCCACACGCGTGTGAACCCAGGGTACGCGGAAGTTCACGCTCCGTAGGTCACAGGCCTACCTCGTGTTTATTCCGACTGTGACCCGCCTTCAGCGCTAATTACAAACCCTTTGACAATTATTAGGAGATTTCCTTGTAGTGTGCAATCTGAGTAATTGGGTTTAATTGGTTCTGGGGTTAAAGGATGTGGTGGTAGGTACTTATTAGGTTGTGATGACTTGTGCGAAGATTTGAAAAGTGTTAGACTTCTTAATGCAGTTAGTTATTATTTTTCGTAGTAGTTCCGGCTTAGCTAAAATGATGTAGGTAACTGTAAGCTCTCAAAACGGTGAAGGAAAACATCGTGAGGAAAGCAGCATATCCTAGAACAAAAAAAAATTACTGGACTCCCTCGCGAAAGAGGAGGCCTGTTTCCTACCTGTGGGAACATTATGGGTTGCACTTGCTAACTTTTAGGACACAATCATAGCAAAGTGACCAAATTCAAGAGAAACACTGGAGAAATCTTTAGATTCTAAATTCAAGCATGAAAAATAGACACAAGTAGACGAACTCCCCCTTTTTCTACTGATGATCAGCTTAGTTTATCAGTCAGCTCTCGACATAGCCTCTCCGAAGCTGCGCCAGAATACTGTGATCCGATGCTTTTGTAGAACCTGACTTATATTTGTTCACCAAAAACCAGTCATCATCTGCCTAGTCTTTTCCTATGTTGGGGTCGGCTTCTAGTCTAACGGGATGCAGCTGCAGACCAGTATTTTACATGGAACGGCTGCCTATCTGACCTCTACAACCCAGTTACCAATACGATATCCCTTGGTAAGCTGGTTGTCAAACTTACGGGCATCTGACGACGCGTAACGACTGTCAAATATCCACGAATGACAGCCGAGACTAACGGTCTCGGACTAACGGGTCTTGGTATGTTAAGATGGGCACCCATCCATGGACCAACCCCTGAAGGACCGACCCGTGCGGCTGTTATTACTTAACCACGAGCTCCTTCTTCACCAAAAACAAGTGCCAACTCAAAATAGGAATTATTGAAAGAACCTCTCAGGTCAAAGTCCACTGACCTTGCAATCACTAAAAACCATATAAATATGTAACTCAATCAGAGAGTACAGTTAGTGTCCGTCATGGGAAGGCGCGCCTCATGCATATTGCACTACTTCGCCATAAAAATAATGTTTTACTGTAGTAATTATACGTCGGGTTACAATTAGCAATGCTGGGGGTAGCGGTGCGTTAAACATCTCTGCTCGCGTGATTTTTTTTTTTTTTGATGCTGGCTGGGAAATCTTGGAAAATATTAATTAAGTGAATGCCTCGTTGGTCTAGTGGTCGCAAGCGCTACTGCTGAGCATGAGGTTTCGGTTTTAACTCCCAGGTCGGACAGTGTTATTGGGATTTTCCGTCTAGAATTTCTCAGTAGCAGCTCGGATTCTGTATTTGTGCTCCGTTGAAGCCTCGCCCTCTATTACATGGGGCTTAAACATAACTGGTGAAATGTGGGTGTACTATAGGTGCACCTCTGCCTAACCCTTCGGGGACTACAGGCGTGATGTTATGTTATAATTTAAATTTTCCGGATACTGCCTAGCTGCGCCCCGCGGTTTCACCCGCATAAGTCTCAATGCAGTGAGAATATCGAGATAAAAAGTATCCTATGTCCTAACCTAAGTCATGGTCGACCCATGTGTCAAATTTCAACCAAATCCGTTTAGCCGTTTTAGCATGAAAGCGTAACAAACAAACAAACTCACTTTTGCATTTATAATATTAGTTAGGATTCGTTTTGAAGATTTCTGTTATAATAATTTAGTTATAGGGTCCTGGACGTATTTCCTAATGTAAGTGCGCTAGGTACACATGGCTCAGTAGCCGCATACTAGACCCCTCGAATTGATGAGCCGAGGCCTATCACCGGTATGCAAAATGTTGTAGATGGAAACAGATACCCTTTTTTCCGCCCTATTAGGTCACACATAAAGCTCCGTTTACACGTTGCAAGTTTTTAGAACGTTCAAGAGCATGCCATAAAGCACATTCAATATTATTGCCATTCAAGAATTGCATGCAAGTGTACCTATACACGCGCGCATTTCCATAAAACGGCATACAATAATTGAATGCAAGTTTTACCATTCAATAAAATCGCATGCGACTTAGTCCGAGGCAATAAATTTGCAAGGCGATTATTGCATGCAAGATTTGCCTCATCTTGTCCTTGTACAATTTATTCAAATATTACCTACCCGTATTTGCGCTGCCAATTATTTAATTAAATTATATTGAAAGTCTTGTTCCGTCCGCTCATTTTTGAATGATAGAAATTTTTCATGCCAGAATTGAATGCGATTTGATTGTACGTGTGATTTTATTGCACATGCAATATTATTGTATGTGCTGTTTACACCTATTCCGGTTTTGAACGGCAACTAACTAAACTTTTCCCGTGTCGAGCAACAATACGGTACGTGTTGTTTAGACGGTGCCAGATATTTGCCCTTCAATTTTATGGTATACTACAGGCAATAAACTTGCACCATGTAAATGGAGCTTTAGAGTAGCCTGCACTAGCAAGGAATACTCTATTAAAGCTGGTCATAACATTATTTGGATATGTCCATGTCTTTTCATACAAAAACCGGGGGTCTGTGACTGCCAGGTAAGCTGAATTGCCCATAGATAAACGAAAAGGATCCAACCCACATGAGGTATTTTCGTTTAACTATGGACCATTGTGTCGTTATATCGTTAAAATAAACTGATAACATAGACAATTAGAAATGGCATGGCAGTTCAGAACTAGTATTTTCGCGTTCAAATAATTATAGTCATATCGTTAAATAAATAAGTAATAGCACATGGTGCGGAGTCAACTAAGATCACCAGAAAAGTGTGATCTGACCATAAGCTGAGATAAAGTCAAAAGGTACAGCAAAATGTCTTGTTGCAAAGACATACGTGACAAATAAGGAGGTTATTTTACCTACCAACTATTTTAGAAAATTCATAGAAAGTTGTATCACTTAGAACGTCAAACGAACACAAAAGTAATGATTCAACGAGCAATTAATACCTTGTCTAATTAACATAAGCTACATATCAACTGTTTAACGCCAGCACACTAATTTTGTTTGCCTATCGCCCCTTACAACACAAACTACACTCAAAAGTCAATGCTACTGCTTGTAAATAAAGTCCACAATCATTTGAAAATTGAGGAGATATATGGATTTTTATAGGTGGTCATTTATAATTACGATATCAAAGGAATTGCAACTTAGAAATGACTGTTCTAGGGTTGTATTCAGATTGTTTTTATTATCTGATGGGTGGTTATGCTTAGTTAAATTAATAGATGCAATTAATAAATAAAAACTGGTGTAAAATACAGCGCGATCATATCAAACGGTGTTTGTCTGTTGTTTTGTAAATAGCTGTGTTTAGACGTGTTAAATTATCATAATATTTTGTTTGTGATATGTAAACTTTGGACCAAACATGTTTGTAATATCATACTGATAGGTGCTTATAGTTTATTATATCGTCACTAGTTTTCTATTAACATTAACATTGGATTCGATTTTCAGCTGAATCTGCCAGTGAAACATTTCCACCGCTTATAAACAGTCAAAATGGACATATAAAATACTTCTTCAAAAGTTTAAAGGCGAAAGCGCCAAGGTAGCTCGCGAAATTCAAGTTTTTTGCAATTTGCAAGTCAGTATTAGGTTGTACTCGTATGTTGATCAAAATATGATTCGCGACCGTACCAAGTATGTATTTACAGAATTATAATCATTAAAAATCATCAATACAACTCTTTTAAGACCAGGTAATTCTAATGAATGACTGTTTCATCAAATCTTGACATTTGAGGATTACACTAGCTTAAGGAGTTGTATTACTAGTTCTAATGATTATAATTCTGAAAATACATATTTATTACGGTCGAGAATCATACTTTATTCAACGTACAACTTAATACTGACTTGCAAATTACAAAAAAAAAAACTTGAGAAAATTTTAATTTCGCGGGCTACCTTGGCGCTTCCCCCTTAAGTTAACTCTGTATGTTTTGACTATTGTTGAAATATTACCAAGATATTTACTTAACTCGGCTAACAAGCTGGTAATTGTATTATGGCTGTCGCGTGACATTCGGCATTTATATTCTTAGAGAAAGATACGTACATACAATACGCTCGTGGCTAAGTAATAACAGCCGCACGGGTCGATCCATCAGGTTAAGCTACGCTGGCCGGGCGACCTTAACCATACCAAGACCCCTCCGTGCCTCGGGAAGCACGTTAAGCCGTTGGTCCCGGCTGTCATTCGTGGATCTTTGATAGTCGTTACGGGTCGTCAGAAGCCCGAAAGTCTGACAACCAGTATTACCAAGAGGTATCGTATTACTCAGTAACTGGGTTTTGGAGGTCTGATAGGCAGTCGCTTCATCTAAAATATTGGTATTCAGCTGCATCTGGTTAGACTGGAAGACGACCCCAACATAGTTGCGAAAAGGCTAGGCAGATTGAATACATAACAGAAAATTCAAACTTTTTCCTTTAATTATTTACGGGTGTCGGCAGGAACAGGAATAATTACCCTGGTGGAAATATTCTAAAAATCTGCCTAGCCTTTTCCCAACTATGTTGGGGTCGGCTTTCAGTCTAACCGGATGCAGCTGAATACCAATAATTTACATGGAGCGACTGCCTATCTGACCTCCACAACCCAATTACTGGGTAATACGATACCCTTAGTAATACTGGTTGTCAGACTTTCGAGCTTCTGATGACCCGTAACGACTGTCAAAGATCCACGAAAGACAACCGGGACCAACGGCTTAACATGCTTTCCGAGGCACGGAGGAGTCTCGGTATGTAAAGATGGTCACCCATCCACAGACCAATCCCAGCAAGCGTAGCTTAACCTCATGGATCGATTTATTACTTAGCTAGACATCATTTATTTCATACAGGAGCTATGCGTTTAGACTGGTCGTATTTAACTATTGTCACCATTTGTGGTTCAGTTCAGTTTCAGTGCATGAGCCATAGTAAAATTATAGAAGATACATATCTCCATCTTCCGCCTTCCACAACCTCAAAACATCTGATTAACCAACTTCATCGTTGAACTGTAATATTACAATTAATTTAATTTAAATTGGCGACACCACAATTAAGATGGTCGTGAAAGTCAGAGACAATGGCAGAACGCTCCCACGGAACATCTTGCCGTGTCACCTACATAGTGAGAATGTAGATCATGGTTATAGACTCGATTTTTGGTGCAAGCTTTGATAGTTGTTGCTAGATGCTTTTTTGTTTGTCTGTGAGAGGCTACATAACTACAGTTAAATCAGAAAATGTGCATTGCTTCGGTAATCTTCGTGTTTCCGAATTAGCACGAACGTCACGCCACGGAGTAACTCCCCACAGACGTAAATCTTCTAAGTTTTGTGCTACCGCGCTTTTTAGTAGTGCACATACATACAGTACAACAACGTTCAATTTTCGGAAAAACCGAAATATAGCGAATAAAATGTGAATAGCGACCAATAAAAATTGATTTATATTCCCACCTAAATTGTTATAGATTGACGCACTAATTCCGTCACTCCCTTATTGGACTAGTCACATTTAATTCGGCTAAGTTCGGTTTTTTCGAAGATAGACGATGGAACCTTTGAACGTTGTCGTACTATGTCATTGGAAGTTTTCTCTCTGTCAAGTTACCTACTCCGGCCGCATTATATTAGATTCTCATCATCGCGCGTTCATATTTCCGAAGTTAGACGATGATTTCCGAAGCGCATACTGTTTCTGAGAGATCTGTATGTATGGTAGCCTATTTCTTTACTGCGCTGAGCTGACTAGTTCTAGCTTCAAACCTATATGACATCATCAAAATCCGTCCGTATCGTGTGCGGCTGTTTCGACTTCAAGATCTACGCCTTTCGCCTACGAGACGGCAGGAGTGACCACTCCCTGAAGCGAATCGTTTAAACTGCTAGAGTGTTTAGTGTATGGACATCCAGACAGACCAATGTATGTAGTTTACTACCTACTAGGTAAATATTTGTCCGACACACCCTGGGCAGCCAGGCATATCACTTACCTGCTAACTAGCAAACCTTTTAATGGCTTATCCTCCATAAAATACGGCGAAACTAAGTAACTTTGTGTCCATATTTTACAGTAACTACCTATAGCATCTTTTTGATAGGACAAAATACACAGTAATCTACAATACATAAGAAATGATTTCATTTGTCCTGAAATATATGTTACTTTATAGAACTAAAGAAAAAATAAACTAAATCAAGGTCTATTTTTTCTAGTTTTTACAATATTACTCCTACAAATTTCTTTAAAAGTGCAAAATAATAAGTAATGATTTCATGTCATTACTTTTTTTAGTCCAATCAACAGGTTTTTTGTAAATAGATAATTTTTGCAATAAATTACCAGCGTTATGTCATCGCGTTTCTCTTTCTTTTTTATGCAGTCTGACAGTGACCGCGATTTTGCGGGAGGACAAGCCTAACTGCGACTCCTTGGCTGTAGCCATTAATGTATTTAGGCATCTACAGAATAACACGCGACAACCTCATAGGATAAGCTGCGAAATGCCCTACAGAAAAAAAAAATAATACGATACGAGGAAAATTTAATCAAGAGAGCAGACCTCCTTGTCTTGTTTAAATAATCTGTTGATGTAAGAATGTAGGTAATATGTTTATTTTCATCATTCCTTCTCATGAAGAAAGCTACCAGTGTGGGGGTTAAGAAAGCAGTGTCTAGAATTTAAACTAATTCTCAGCAGTCTATATTATATAGCCCTCCAACGCTATTTCATATTAGCATATTCTCACGCTCACCCTTCCGAGGAAAGCAAAAAGAACGGTTAATGGCTACCTGTAACGGTTCTTACAATCTACATAAATATTATTATGCGATGAGATGTGAATGAAATCGGCGTAAAATCAAGGCGTTTATCATAATCTGCGTGTACGCAATATCGTGCGTATGACCCGTAACGTGTGAAGTAGGATTACAGTTAGCGCAACAGCAGTCTGACATAAATGTCGCGGGTTCCTGTAATATACGGACCGTCAATAACTAGAAAACCACAGTTCATTATAGAGATCTTCGCAGTTAAGTTTAACGATTAGTTTAGATAATTATTAATGAAATTGCAATCTTGATTATGTTCAGCCACAGAACTTAGGACGTTAAGATTCAGTGTTGTAGAAATTACAAACAAGATCAGGTCCAGCTGAGGATTATGTCAAGGCACATCATTGAGCTCTTTCTCATTGTCCACTAGATTATCTTGCATAGAAATAAAGGAACTTGCCACCTACAATTGCCAACAACAATTACCACATACATTAGTGACTGATCGCGCAGCAAATTAGAAACACCAGCGGAACGCAATTTCTTTATCATCTACATTTACCTCTGAACCGTTCATTAGAACACAAAAGGAAGCTATAATACATAATAAGTCATAGTATCTCAATCATTGCTGAATCCACTCCGGCGCAGCGCGATGGCGCGTCCCGTCGCGGGTGGCTGCGTTCACAAGTGGAGCAAAGGTGAAAGAACAAACTGAACGGCGCGGACGGTGAAACTCGAGGTAACGTGTGTAGGCGGGACTACCTATGATTTGTGTGGTTGATTTTCTTTAAATTTACGTTGTGAGAGGGAGCTGTGATGAATATACAACGGTACGAGGACTTTTTTTGCGCGTGGCTAAAATCAAAACTAAAGCCGCCATCTTGTTTTTTACAGTCCGTTCAGAGTTATTTTACCTCTGACAGCAGCAATCCAACATCAACCTTATTGTAACGAAACTAAAGATCACTATGATTTTGACAGACTTGACAGCAATCCAACAGCAACCTTATTGTAATGAAAATAAATATCACTGTCATTTTGAGAGTGATGCAAGATCAGAGGAAAATAATTGTGAACGGACTGTTCCAACATAGACCCAATGTCAATGTCATTCAGGCGCCAAAAGATCCTAGTGGCACTAAAAGATGAAAAATCCCAAAGACACCCTGAAACTGGGAACAACATGTAATTTGCCTTACACTAGAGAACGAAGCATAGAAATGTTAAAAGAAGTTGTAGTGACAAAAATTGAAAAGAGTATGGTTATGTTGAGAGGGTGAATGAAAGGCGACTTACAAAAAGTTTACAAGGCAGATGTGAGCGGAAACGCCGGGAGAGGAGTCCCTAGGAGGAAATTTACATACGAGTTGTACCTTATTGGTGACGTTCTTCAGAAAGGTCAGGTACGTAGTACTCGCATCCGGCGTGCATGTATGGTCAGATGTATGAACGTAAACGAAGCATAAGGAATATGTAAGGTCGTAGCAGGTGGCGGTCTGTGGTTCTGCCTACCCCCACGGGAAGAAGGCGTGTGTTTATGTATGTGTGTACGTAAATGTTATTTTTATAGAAGGTGATTTTTGGCGCATTTGAAAAAAACTGGGTACACAAAAAAGCTCGACATTTGGGTACCTCACGAGCTCACTGAAAGAAACCTAATGAACCGTGTACTCATTTGTGATTCTTTATTACGACGTAATGAAACCGAACCATTTTTGAAGAAGCTGATAACTGGTGATGAAAAGTGGATCACGTATGACAAGAACGTGCGAAAAAGGTCGTGGTCAAAGGCCGGTCAGGCTTCACAGACAGGGTTAACTCGCAACAAGGTGATGCTGTGTGTGTGGTGGGATTGGAAGGGCATTATTCATTATGAGCTGTTACCACCAGGCAGGACCATCGATTCTGAACTCTACTGCGAACAACTGATGAGATGAAAGCAAGAACTTGAGAGAAAGCGGCCGGAATTAATCAACAGAAGGGGTGTGGTTTTTCATCATGATAATGCTAGACCTCACACATCTTTAGCCACTCAGCAAAAATTAAGAGAGTTTGGCTGGGAGGTGTTAATGCATCCGCCGTATAGTCCTAACCTTGCACCTTCAGATTTCCACCTGTTTCGGTCTCTTCAGAATTCTTTAGGCAGTGTCAGGTTAACATCACGAGAGGACTGCCAAAACCACTTGTCGCGGTATTTTGACCAGAAGCCCCAAAATTTCTATAGCAATGGGATCATGTCCGTACCTACAAGATGGCAAAAAGTTATCGAACAAAATGGTACCTACATACTTTAGTTAAATGTAAATAAACTATTAAAAAATGTTTTGAATTTTCTTAAAAAATGCGAAGAAACTTTTTCCCCAACCTATTATATCCCGTGGTATATTCATTTCTGCAAAAAAGTTTGTGCTCGCGAGTTACACTATTCGCAGAACTACTAGTAATATAAAATACGGTAATTGGTGGAAGTTAAATGCAAGTTATCATTTAGTTTGACGATAGATTTCGGAAACCTGAGATGCTAGGATCTTTAAAGAAAATATTTCTAGCAAAGCTAAAGAACAAACCCGACTGTGGCAAAGACTCAATAGCTCATGAGGTAAGTAACGGTCTAAGCTTCACGTGGGCGTCTTAACATCGTACCAATTATATTTTATATAAGCAGTATAAGTATTTAATTTTGATGATAGATTTTCAAACTGTTGGAGGTCTAACTCCTTAGAAGGGCTTGAAGTGGTGAATATGTAAAGAATGATAAAGGATATTATAAAGGTTGGTGGTAGACAAAGATAGATACAGGAACCAAGGTGTTCCCTCAAAAGGGAAGTAGAGATAATATCTGTACAAAGCAAAGAGTAGAGAAGAGAGATGATAAATAACACAAAGATATGAATAATATTTACTTATAAAGATGATTCCCTAGAGGGAGAACCAAAGTTGTCGACGTAGCTCCTAGAATAAGCAAGCTGAAGTGACAATGGGCCGGATATATTAGCCGTAGAACCGATGACCATTGGGGTAGACGTGTTCTTGAGTGGAGACCGCGAATCGGCAAATGTAAGGTAGGACGCCCTCAGCTAGATAGAACGTCCGGTCCAGTAGTGGACTGCTGCAGGCTGATGATCACAAGGGGAGTATTCGTTCGCTAACGTTCACGTGGTAGTGGTATTACATGATAGCGAGCAAAACATTCGTTTGAAAACAAATGACAGGGATTATAAAGGGCAGTAGTCATTGGACTATCTCCACAAAGAAACTTCATAATTATTCTCGAACGAATGTTTATTTTATTTTTATAAAGGCTTACCAACTAAACGTATACACAGCATTAACCCAGAGTCTTTGTCATAATATAGATCTCACATGTATCTAAATTACAGGAAAGCACGCATAGCATAGAAATTGGATACTACGTTATCTATAGCTTACACATGTTTTTTTTTTTTATACTACTTAACGATTTACATTTTACCAAAAATACTTTTCCTATATATACAGGTTGTCTCGTAAATAATGGATAACTTCTTAAGGGGTCATGAAAAACTTTTACTATGCGACCAAACCTGAATTCGCGAAAAAAAAATCAGCTGTTCCCTGTTCGTCAAAATGTAGGGAAGACCTGATTTTTGGTTCCATAGTAACGGTTGTTCATAATGATGAGTACAACGACCCCTGAAGTGGTTATCCATTAGTTACGGGACACCTTTATACATAATTTACCACCCAAAACATCTAGATCGCAACTGTAGAACAAGTCATTGCACCTTCTGAGGATATAGGAAAGGGGCGCCTTGTATCCGTATTCATTTCGACTGGATTTGATCAAGAAGGTCTATAATTTTGAATTCTGGCGAACGCCTTGGTATATTCCTGCTCAGCTGACTCACCAAACCTAGGCAATCCACGCCTTGATTTACTACTTTAAATAAGAAAGTTAAACCTAAGGAGTCTACGCCATTGTAACGATTTCATTTCGAAGTGATTCGCTCTTATATCATCATAGTGCTTAATTGTGCGTTGAACATCAGCTATTGTCGAGAGCCTTCTAACAAACCTCTTTAGTATACTTTCTAGACGTTGAATATTGTTTTGGTAGGTAGGATACAAATGATTGAGCAGTATTCAATGTGGCAGCGTAAGTACTAATGTAAAATAGACGGATTTTAATGCGGGCAGAGACCTAAACTGCTTTATGTAGCGATATTAACAAACAAATGAATAGATATGCCGAAAGCTTTGTGAAACTCCCTAGGAATCGACGCGTAGTAACTAGAGACTCGTTGGTACTCGTAATTTTCGTACGTGGGCGGAGTTAAAGTATGGTGGGAGTATGATTTGTGTTTCATTTCCTTTTACCTATACGTACATTTATCGTAGGAAATTGTTCAGTTTGAATGTTTGAATTTAAATTGTTATTAGTGAAATAATATAATTTCACGATGATACCTGTCAATTTTAATTTGAATTATGGTTCTGTATTGACAACAGAGAACGTGTTTTCAAAAACTCAAACTACATATGTTTATTTCCCCCAGACACAAACCATCTAAGAGCGGCCTTTTGATTGTGTCTGGGGGATGTTTGAGCGCTACGATTCTTTGAGCGATACGTCTTTTTTTCTAGAAACCGCGTGTCTAATGCTATACAAAGCTCAAAGAACCAGAAAGCATGCTACAGCATGCTCTCTAGTTGTTTGTGCTGACAGATATACCACTAGTAAGTTCTTTTGTAATATTTACTAAGTTTTTATAAAAGTGGAGCTGCTATAAAACAGGTCATTTGGCAGTCTATCAGGCTTGCTTTCAGAGCTAGTTGCAGTATAGAATAATAATACGTTTTTCTTGAAATTAATGGGACGTAGTTAAACGAAAAGGATCCAACCACAATATGGCCGAAAAACAAGCCGATATACGAAAACAACCCAAGTAAAAATTTTTTGCGTTTGAATTTTTTTCGTGATAATAAATTTTTAACTATAAACGAGTGTTTTGGTATACATAACTCACTTTCGGCCAATTGTGTGTTGGATCCTTTTCGTTTAACTACGTCCTGATCGATTACTAACTTGTATTGTTTAGGTACCTACATTCATGTCCTATTTGGCACAGTGCCAGACTTCCCCGCTACTGTGCAGGATTGATTCCCGCGTCGCCGTCCGGACAATGGGTGCTTTCATTATTTTTACGATTTTCATACGATGTCTTTATTGTGATGTATGGACCACTGTATTGTTTTTCTATGGTAGCTTACACATATTTAAACTTGCACTTTGATTATTCTAATCTTTTCCACTAATAAGTTGCGTTCAGCATTCGCTGTCTGCACTGACACCCTAGTCAAAGTCACTTCAATGAATCCCCACTTTAGATCATTAGTATTCGACCGTTTCTGTCAAACTTATATTATAGAGATCTAAGTGAAGCACCACGTTTTTTATTAAGGTGACGACAAGACTGGTGACCTTGTATGCCTAGGCGGTGCGTTAACGCAGCATGTAGTTCCGTTCGGCTTCAGGAATATTTATTTTTAGTAGGTAACGCAAATATAAATATTTGAAAAAATCACAGATACAATTATAGATAACAAAATAGTCTGTTCACAGAAAAAAACAAAACCATGAAAATATCTTAAGGAGTTTAAAAGTAATAGAGTTCTTATGTTTTGGGTAGACATTACTTCCTGAATTTATATCATAAAGTATTTTACTACAATACTTAAATATTCACATATAGAATTGATCTGTACGCGTTCTAGTATAATATACATTTTTTGCATAACTTACTTGCATTATTTGAATGTGTAATATCAGATTTTAGTCACTAAAATTATACAAGGTGACTGAAAACATATGACAAATTTAAGGTGGTGTTCTACCCATCAGTATGAATAACTTTTACTATGGGACCTACTAAGAATTCGATTGGACCATTTGCTATAAGAAGGTCGAAATTTTTTTGCGAACTCCAAGTTGGTCGCATACTAAAAGTTCGTCATATTGATGGGTAGAACACCCCCTTAAATTTTGGCGCATGTTTTCAAGGTTACCCTGTATATCTGCGATTTAAATAGTTGTTCTACTAACTAACGTAGAATAATTATAATTCCATCTAAATGCACTTCTGTGACGTTTCTCCGCATAAGCGATCGCATAACGTGAATTTGGACTGAGTGGTAACATTTTCACACTAATCTGCATTTCATCATTCACTCTAGGTAAATTATTCGCTTTATCCTGGCTGGCCTGTTGGTCTAGTGGTTAGTGGCCCTGACTGCTATGCCGGAGGTCGTGGGTTCGATTCCCACCCAGGACAAATGTTTGTGTGATGAGCATGATCATTTGTTCTGTGTCTGGGTGTAATTTATCTATATATGTATGTATTTAGAAATATATAAGTATGTTTATCAGTTGTCTAGTACTCATAACACAAGCTCTGCTTAGCTTGAGGCTAGACGGCGTTGTGTGATAGTTGTGGAATATTATTATTATTATTATTATTATTATCCCACAATTCACCGTTTATTTCTTTAGTACCTACTTAAAACGAATGAAAATCGAAATGAACACACCTCAACGTAAAGCATGTATTAGTAAAATGTAAAGCAACCATCGGAATCAGTCCAGGAGGTCGGGTGGCGACTCGTTGCCCAACGTCCAGTAATCGTATTCATCGAAGCGACCCCCGACACTGTTGAATGCTGATTCATATTTATGAACATCTTCTTTTATTGCCTATGTGTACGTTTGTGTATGGCTAGTAAGGTACTGGTTTTATGAAAGTAGGCTCTATTGGTAGTTGGTACAATGTTTTTGGTTACGCATGTCAATCTGCCTAGCCTTTTCCCAAAAATGTTGGGGTCAGCTTCCTGTCTAACAGAATGCACTTGAATATCAGTATTTTACATGGAGCGATTGCCTATCTGACCTCCACAATATAGTAACTGGATAATACGATACAACTCGGTAAGACTGGTTGTCAGACTTTCGGGCTTCTGACGACCCGTATCGACTGTAAAAGATCCACGAATGACAGCCGGGACCAACGGTTTAACGTGCTTTCCGAGGCATGGAGGAGTCTCGGTATGTAAAGATGGTCACATCCACGGACCAACCCCGGCAAGAGTAGCTTAACCCGATGGATCGACCCAAGCGGCTGTTATTACTTAGCCACGAGCTACTTTTTGGTAAAGCATGTAATTTGTTTTAAACCTGCGCCTGAATATGTCGATTTTGCTTTTGAATAGAACAATTAAAAAGTGACTTTCTTTAGGCCTTTGGCCATATAAAAAGTTTCAGTTTTCGTTAGACGGTCAATATTACTCGAAAACAGAAGTTTTTAAACTGACATCACAACATAATCTGAATTTAGACTGTTGTAAGTCCATAGTTTGGAACAACTTTTAACTAAACGTGTGTCCAATGCTCTAACCTATAGCATGCAAACTAATACACATTATTCATTACATAAAACCGTGTGTTTTACGCACCAATACAACACTAGAATTGTCCGCTCCCAATTGTTCGTCAAATTCGGCCAAGGGTTACTAGAATATGAACCACGTAAAAACAAACCAATTCCAGCATAATGACACTCGACAAAGCACTTCACACAACGCAAAACATAAGGCTAGGTGCACAATAACACCCTTCTGGCGCAATATGCACTTTTTGCGCAATTCGTACGCTGCAATGATCGTGCGAAAAATGCTTCTTGTTCGCCAGTTTCATTGTCATGTACCAACTATTTATGAATGTGTGTGAGCTCACCTAAATTGAGATTGGGTGGAGATAATACGTTGCGAAACAAAACGCTTAATTTGTGTGATAACTCGGTAAGGTCTGACCACTAGATCGGTCGATGACTTGGCTTGTTAGAGACGTCATCGCTGAATTCTCACGGTTATTATTATATTTATTTTCAGGCTAGTTGCTTGTTGTACAGGTGGCAGCAAATTGTATAATTTCGTAATTTGTGGTTTTATAGATAGAATTTGTTGGAAGGCTCCATCGTCGACTTTGTCTCTGTCACCTCCGACCTAGACTAGAGTCAAGAGTAAAGCAATCTCAAAAAAAGGCTGTTCCGTCTTTAATTTTAATGGAATAGTTGCTTTTTATGGCCTGTCATGATCAGATTAGCAGTATGTGGTGTAAGATATTCTTATAAACTTTTATAATTTTATTAGGTACGATTACCTAATACAGAAATACAGACCTTAAAATTCATCATGCCAAACATTTCCCAAATATCGATATTCAATGCTGTCTAACATAAGATACGCCTGAAAAGCCTTTCAAAATATACATCACAGTTCGCGCAGATATATTTTTATATGTTATAGCTATTATTGACACGAGAATTAGGGATATATTAGAGTATTAGCTGACTAGACAGGTGTCGTCCTGTCCAGATTTCAATAGTTTACAGAAAAATCCCATAGCTGTTTAAATTTTCCCGAATTTTCCAAATTTCTCGGCAACTTTTAATTTTTTTTCATTCCGTAAGAATCTGATTTTAAAACAAAAAGTTGCCAAATTGGTTCAGACATTCTGAACATTTCATTTTTTTTTATTATAAAACATTAGTTTTAGTATATGCGAAACCTGAATATAGTTTGTTCATAATAAGTACCTGAATCGATTCCAATAATTTTTACACCATGTTATATTTTGTTCCAAAAATATTTAAAAAAGTTTACAAGTTGGATACCGAGCGATATAAGTTAATGGCCGAGCGACACTAAGTAACTATCGGCAATCACGCGCACTTAGGCGCGGGGGCACAAAACAGGGCGGGGGTAAAACCATCCCTACAGTCGCCCGGATGCTACAAATTGACGCGCACGTGTTGACGTGTCACGCTCTCCGCGAGTGCGCTGCCGCCGTGGGCCTACATTTGTTGATCGTTTGGTCGAACCTATCGTATGTAAAAAAGTATCGTGTAACCGTGTCTTTCTCATACACAAACGTCCAGTACACAGAAATGGTACGTACACTAGCAGTTTGTGGTGTTAACAAATTCCTAGCAGTGCGGCGGTACTAGGAGCATTCCGGCATCAGAATAACGTGGAATGCACAATGCTTTCCGTCACACAAAGATCTAGGGACTACAGTGCCTTTCGGCCTCCGACAGCCGCTAACCGTAATAACTCAGTCGCCAATCAATCGTAGTGATTAAGTAAATTATTGTAAATAGTGATGATTAACATTTTTAAACACGCTAAGATGGTTAATTGTAGAAAGTTATTATAAAGGTTAAGTAATGCGATGTTTAACACTTTTCATCCACTTTGAACTTTAAGAGGTTGGCATAAGGTGCAACAAATCGCATTGACTTCATTTTATCAGTTACGGCTGCGTTTACGAATAAAGTAAATAATAATATCTACCTACACTTGACCATTACGATAGTCTAAAGCCTGCAAGTGTGATGGAAAATGTTATCACCAGTTAATTACAATACAATCGCCGTACGGTTAGTAGCTACTGCCAAATTAATTATCAATGAGCGAGCATAGCGCGACGTTGGAGGCGCGCGCGGTCGGCTCGGGGCGCGAGATGACGCTGTTTTTGTACGTACAACCAGGTAACATACCATGCATATAACTTTGTCATTTTTCATGATACAGTTTTGATTTTTTGTACATACTCGTAGGTTCTTTAAATAAAAATACTGGACACAAGTTTCGGGTTTCGCATATACTAAAAATAATGTTGTATAGATTAGCTGACCAGACAGATGTTGTTTTGACCTTTCAATAATTCATACAAAAAAGAACGTTCAGTTTTCCAGAATTTGTTTTACGGGAAGCTTTTCTAATTTTTATTTCTTTAAAAACCTTTGAAATGAGGCACTATCACCACCTATTTGTTTATTTTAATCCTTACAAATAAAATAGGTAAACATATGCAAAGGCATCTTATGACATCATCACATTCTGCTGCAGAGCTGCAGATGAAAATATTTATTAATTCACAAAAATAGTACCTATAGTAAATATTTTCGATGTGTCTAAGTACCGAATCAGACGAAGCGTCGGCGTCGGGTGTCGCAGTGAATGTCGTGAACGTTTCAAAACAAAAAAATAGCCAAATCGGTTCAGACGTCCTCAAGTTATGCGCTTACCAACGTACAGCATTTAATTTTTATTACATAGAAGACAGATTTTCATATTTTAAACAAAAATATTTTTACATGAAACTTTTCGCAGCTACAGGTTGTTGCCCAATTTGATTTCAAGAAATCCAAAAATTAAAACGAAACTTAACTAATCGGATTACAGAGCTGACCTCAACTTTAGAAAGGTAAATTACTGCGGTAATTAAGAAAAAAAACGGTCGGTACATATGGTCGTGCTCTAACGGCTATTGTCTCGGGAAAAAATATTCTTTATACGTACATAGAATCGTTTTTATCAGATTTTCGCACGGTCCGACACTTAACTGTTCATATATACAGTGTGTTCGGCTAACGCGGTAAATTTACGGGTAATATGGCGAAAATATCGTCGGAATTGCGCAGTTAGTTATTCTTAATTAACTGCTATTTAAAGTAAATAGCATCAAGTGTCGAGTTAAATTTTAACTGGAGGTATGGTAATGGTTTATTTTGACTTTAATAATGACAATGACAGACGTTTTGTCCCAGATTTATTTTAATTCCTCATTTTTAGTTTCAAGATATAAGTAACCATGTATGTAATTCTTAAATGTAGTTTTTAATTAAAAATTGCATTTTTTTAAAGTTCGTTAATTAAGGTTAACATAACTTCAAATAAAAACGAATTACACATGAGGAGTGACACATCAAAGCGTATTAATTCCTTTTTTTTTTAATTTTTTTTATTTTCTAACGTTGACATGAGTTAGGTGTAAAAAAGATTAAAATCTTTTTTACACCTAACTCATGTCAAAATATGAGGTATCAAACCGTATTAAATCCCGTTGTATCTTTGTGTTCTCTCATTTAAAATATAACAAATTATGCCTACAACTCAATGAGTTGAACACATTGATCTGTTACTCCTCACATTTATATTTTTAAGTAGAATATTAGTAGAAAACGTTCACCACATACGTTTCCAAACAACTTAATCAGCCTGTATACATTTCAGAGTGGCAATTAATACGTTTTGCGCCACTACAGTTGCGCCACAGTTGCGCAACCATCCTTGACAGGCGGGCGGCTCCCGAAATATGCACCAAATGGAATGGACCTTGCACCTATTTATTTTTATATGGTCAAAATTACGTTTCATTGTGAAATGACTATGACATAATTTTATACAGGCCTGTAACAATAAAACAACGACAGCGTCTATTCTGTAAAAATCTCACCGTGAAAACTTAGGTGAAGTGAGCTGTCATTCCACAAGGTGCCAGGCAAGATGCCACACTATTGACCGATCACATAAAGCTCATTTCACCTATGTTTTCACGGTGAGATTTTTAAAGAATAGCTCTACAGGTGGAATGACAGTTCACTTCACGTAAGATTTCACGGCGCGATTGTTACGGAATAGCCCGGCAGGGCAAATATCTATTTCAATCACCAAACTTGTTTACTGCGTGCTCGAGATTTCACATTCAGACCCAATGCAAATGACATACCTAAACATAATGAATTGTTGTATAAAAAAAAAAGTAGGTAGGTACGTGACATTCACTGCGACACCCGACGCCGACGCTTCGTCTAATTCGGTACTTAGACACATCGAAAATATTTACTATAGGTACTATTTTTGTGAATTAATAAATATTTTCATCTGCAGCTCTGCAGCAGAATGTGATGATGTCATAAGATGCCTTTGCATATGATGGTGATAGTGCCCGCCAGTTTCATAAAGCAAACATCTAAAAACAGCAAGTTATGGTTAAATAAGTCTTCCACTACTAAAGCTCTTTTGTACAAAAATTTCAAGCACTTTTACGAAAGATGTCTAGAATTTTATCAATTTTTTTTAATATCCTTCTTTGTTCATAGACCAAATTCGAAGTACCGGCCATAAAGGCAGGAGCACATTGGCCGTGCATACCAAGTAAGGCGGAGCACACACGTGACGCGACTTCCGTTCGGCTGGCTATCAGCTGATGCATTCCTGTGGCGTTCGCTTGATGAGTGGGACTTTTGAACTTGCGTATTTATTTTGAAAATCGAATTTGGAATTTATTGTTTAAAAAATTATTCATTTGTTTTACTTTACTGACGTTTTCAAAATAAATGGCTTGTTATAAGAAATAATAACAGGTTTTGTGAAAAATAAGTAGTATTTTTTTTGCATGTGCCGAGGTTAGAATTTTAAATTGTTAATTAAGTACGCTTTGTGCGTCATTTCGAGCCAATTGCTAGTACTTGTATAAAATTAACATTTTTTCTAGAAAAAGTTTTTAATTTTTACGCATGTGCCAATTGACAAATGTTGACAGCTGTAGGTCACTAGAGGTGAGGTAAATTCATGCGATGGTTTGCATTTACCTAACCTCTAGTGAAATTGTTAGCAAATTCTAGAATTAATAGAATAATAATAATAGTAGAATTTTCATCAATAACGTTTTATAAAATATACTATGATTAAACTGTGACTAGTCAATGACCCATGTGATGCGTGCCTACTTACCATATACTTTGTTATGTGTATATAAGAAAACATCGTTTTATATTGTAACATCACATTATTACTGCAATTTAATTGGCAAGCTTACCCCTGATTCTGAAAGCCTATTCAATTTGACATTTGTGCGTCTGTTAACTTGGTAGGTTTCCTCTACAATACGTTGGTAACATACGATATTGTGACAGTTGTTTGCTGATAAGATTTGATCAGGCTTTCAGTAGTAAGCTTTCAGTATCATTGTATTTAGGTACCTACAGGCCGGCCGTCGAGAGAATGCGTTCCTGACACCTGTGCGTGTTTGACAATTTCAGTAGTATCTTTCTCTCTATCTAGCCTAGCTTTTTCCCAACTAAGTTGGGGTCGACTTCGGTCTAACGAGACGCAGCTGAATGCCAGTATTTTACACGGAGCGACTGCCTATCTGATCTCCACAACCCAGTACTTAACCGTGGGGGAGATACCTCTTGGTAAAACTGGTTGTCAGACTTTTGGACTTCTGATGACCCGTAACGACTGTCAAAGATCCACGAATGATAGCCGGGATCAACGGCTTAACATGCATGTAAAGACGGTCACCTCTAAACACAACAAAATAAAAAGACCTGAAGTTTTTTTTTTTTTTTGGGATTTTAACGATCGCTGATAGTGTTGTTACTTGAAGTATGAGTTGATAAATATTGTTTTCTTACGTTTTATCTTGTTTAGATAATAAGGATAAAATTCGCAACAAGAACGCATTCTCTCAGCGGCTGGACTGTAAAATATGAATAGAATACATTAAAAACAAGCAGTTTATGTAAGTACGGTATGAAACATTTAATATGTTTAAGAGTAGTAGTCAAAACGCTAATAAAACGTGTGTATTGGTTTGTTGGTAACGATTCTTAGAAGCATATAAAGCATTTTCTAGTCATAAATGTTTTTAAAAGAAGTTATAACCTAACATTTTCGCTTGATTATCATAAATTGCATACCGTTAATAAACGATAACTGTTCCACACCATTACATTACAAAACCACCCTTAGCGTTACACTAGTAGAGTCTACACCAAATGCAAAATGTAAATTGGTAGTTTTCTACACATTAAGTTCATTGTGTATAGTGAAAAGATTTTCCCACGAAAAAAGGAAAACGTGTGTTGAAACTAGTTGCGACACTGTGTTGCGTGTTCTATGGCGCAGTGAATGGCATGCAGTAAGGTCATAGTGCGTTGACATATGAATAAATGTGATAAATAATACGCATAAAGAGGTTTTAGTACATTTTCTGTTGGCTTATCTATAATTGGAGAAGGCGGTGGTAAAAAAGTCAGGTTTGGTTTAAAATTAGAACACTTCGGGCTGTATGGTCTCAAGATCCTTGTCTGTCTTTGTGGAAGAATATTTCAACAACACCGGAGACTACGTCATCACCAGACCGTGAATTTTTCGAAATTGGAGCTGGAGGTAATGAAAATAAGATGCCAAAAAAAAACAAATAAAGAAGACTGCTTCCTTGGTCGCAAGGGCTACTGCTGAGCACGAGGTACCAGGTCGATTCCCAGATCGGGCCAAGTGTTATTTGGTTTTTTCATCAGGAATTTCTCAGTAGCAGCCTGGAGTCTGGAATTGTGCTCGGTTGATGGCAATAGGCTCGCCCTTATTACATGGGACTTACTGGCGAAATGTGTGTGTTTAGGTATCTATTATAGGTAGTTATACCTCTGCCTAACCGTTTGGCGAATACAAGCGTGATGTTTAGCGTTTATAGCCACGAACTGAAATAGTTCCGGTAGCCTTTTAATCGATCACAATAACAAAATGTTTCAAATTGCGAATGCATTATTTCAGTCAACCAGTCTGTCCAACAATGTCATCATCTACCTACCCTTTTCCCAACTATGTTGCGGTCGGCTTCCAGTCTAACCAGATGCAGCTGAATACCAGTATTTTACATAGAGCGACTGCCTATCTGACCTCCTCAAACCAGTAAAAATACTGGGTAATACGATACGCCTTGATAAGACTGCAATGGTTGTCAGACTTTCGGGCTTCTGCCCGTAACGACTGTTAAAGAGTTACGATTGACAGCCGGGACCAACGGCTTAACGTACTTCCCGAGGCACGGAGGGGTCTCGGTATGTAAAGATGGTCACCCATCCACGGGCCGACAGCGGTAAGCGTAGCTTAATCCGACCGGTCGACCCAAGCGGCTGTTATTACTTAGCCACGAGCCCCTCGATGTATTTTATATTTATTGAGAAACTAAGTCGTCATTTATTTTTTTTATGACTAACAGATTTTAAAAAATCTCATAAATTAATCTTGCATGACATTGAGCGATATAATTGCGCCTGCGCCGAAGGGCACTGGGCTTGAAAAACCTGCCTCCTGAGACATCTAAGCCGTAGTAATTTTCCAGTTTTCCTTATAGAGTTAATTGTTGTTTTATTCAGTATTTTTCTTGTTATGATAATTATAATGTTCATTAAGTATGCTTGTTAATTTTAAGTGTATAATGATGTTGTTTTGCTGTCAGTGTTAAAAAAGGTTGGTGACTTGATTTTGATTTGACCGACGTACTGATGAATTGTTTGGTACGATTTTTTTTTAGCTGAAGAAATTTTCGTAGTATTTAAACAACGATACAAAATCGTCATTTAAATATTTTTCAGTTTGCATTAGCTTTTCAGTTGAAAATGGCGGACCGCTTTTCATAGCTGAGTAATTTTGTATCTGTCACAACCAACTAGCTAATTTAGTTCAGTTAACAGGCTAGCCTTTTAACTAAACAGCGTCGTCCAACCACAATATCCAATTATAGGTTAGGTTGAAACTGTGACCTAGCCGAATTGGTTGCAGAAACTAAACCGGGGCACCCCGACCTTTGGGTTAGGTTTGGTTAGATTTATAATGACAAACCACGCGCGAGCCGAGCGAGCAAAGCGAGCGGTGCTACGGTAGCGGCCAGCGAGAGCTAAATCCAAAGTCAATTAAGATAGTTCGCTGCGACATGTTTAGGAGAAGGAAGGCTAAACTCTTCGATTTCTTAAAGCTTCAACAGCAGTGTCATATTAAAGCCCATCGTATTACCCAGTAACTGGGTTGTGGAGGTCTCCATGTAAAATACTGGTATTCAGCTGCATCCGGTTAGACTGGAAGCCGACCCCAACTTAGTTGGTAAAAGGCTAGGTAGATTGAAAACGGACGGTTTATTACGTAAGTAAACGTATACATATAATGCAATACCTACATAATATATGTAGGTATTATGCTGAAACACTATAGTCTATGCGTCATCATCATCTGCTTAGCCTTTCCCAACTATGTTGGGGTCGACTTCCAGTCTAACCGCACCCAGCTGAATACCAGTATTTTACATGGACCGATTACGATACCCCTTGGTAAGACTGGTTGTCAGACTTTCGGGCTTCTGTCAACCCGTAACGACTGTCAAAGATCCACGAATGGCAGCCGGGATCAACGGCTTAACGTGCTTTCCACGAACCAACCGCAGCAAGCGTAGCTTAACCTGATCGATCGACCCGTGCGGCTGTTATTACTTTAGCCACAGGCCCCTCTATGCGTATCATTGTGAAATATTCGTGGGCGGTACTTATTTACGCCACGGCTATTAATCATAGACAGAGTTTAATTGAAGATGATACGATTTTTCAAGGCGAATATATGGAAAATAATTACAACCGTCAGCGCTTAACGAGCGGTAAGATTTTGAAACGGAACGCCAATCACTGTTGGTTGGTCATTAGTTCATGAACGGCTGAAGTTAATTTCTCTGTTTTATTAAGGTAACGAAAAGTGCATTTAGGTAAACTGTAGTGGTGGTCGAGCCAAAAATAGAAAGACCCAATAATGTTAGATAGGCAAAGTCCAAAAGAGAGCTATTGATCGTGATTGTACTGCTTAAAATGCTAACTCTAATGATTTTAATGGGGATGACGACAATTTTTTTTTTGGTCCGTCATGTACGTTGATTATTAAAATATATTGGACACGTATTTTTTCTTTTTCTACGTAATCAAAAGTTTACGGCGATACATTGAGTTAAAATGTGGCATGACGTCACGCCTTGGTACTCCCGAACTTTAATGCGTGTTAACTAAGTCATTTTTTATTAATATGATAAAGCAAAACATACGTGTCTAATATTTTTTATTATCTTTTTTTTTACCCAGGCATCATCCCTATTAAAAGACTCGCTTAAAAGACTTCGAAATGCTTTAGTCCCTCAGAGTTTGTAATAACGTCGGCAATGCTTGATTTAGGTAGCCTTACAAAAGAGTATCGCCTAAGTAGTCATTGTCTGCTTAGCCTTTTCCCAATTGTGTTGGGGTCGGCTTCCAGACTAACCGGATGCAGCTGAATACCAGTATTTTATATGGAGCGACTGCCTATCTGACCATCCCGGTTACTGGGTAACATTAGATGAAAATTGCCTAAGCACAGTACGAGATGAAAATCTGCCAAAAGATTTCCTCTCGACCGGCCACGTAGCCATGCGTACAAACGTTTGCTCACAGCACAGAGCCGGACGGATCTTGCCTCAGCCTCATTAAAGATTCTAGGTCGTTCTGCAATCGTTAATTAGCGAGATAAGTACTGTATTAATTGTGTACGCCATTGGAGCGACTATCGCACCATCTTGTGAGCGGCGGCAGCGTTAGGTTGGCTACAGATGGGAGACTTTTTCGTTTTGGGTTTGTGTAAAAAATTGCTCTTGGAGAACCTTACGAGCTTTAACTCTACGTATGACATGAATGTGTGGCGTGAACTGCTGAATTGCAGAATATGCGTCATACGAATGTGCAAAGAATGTACAAAGAAAAACTAATTCTTATTTTCTAGAAGTTCCTCTATTATTTTTGCAAACAAATACGTAAAACGGAATTTAGTTTCTTTTTGTTATTGTGTGAAGGTGTTTTTATAAATTGAGTACCTTTATTGGAACTTTGAGGAAGCTTTTAAAAACACATTTTTTTTTTCAAAATAGTGTGTTCGATATCAGTATTGCACTTGACTACAACGATGTTTTTTTTACAACCAAATCGAAGAAGTCGCTCCGTCTGAACATCGCCTTACCAGGGTGATTTTTGTGGTTTGCAGAAATCTGTTCATTTCACGTCTTTACTTCGAGGTCACTATGCACAGTCTCAAGCTTTTGTAATGCCCCAATTTTTATGTAGGTACGTATACTTGAGCCGCAATCAAGAATTAATTAGATGTCATTATTATAATTTTATTACCTAAGTTAAAATAATTTAATACTTATTTTAATTTTTGTAAATTTTAAGAATTATTGTGAGTAAGCGTGCAGATCGCGTTAGAAACACCATCCTGCGCTCCTTAACTCAAGTAGCGGATGTTGGAGAAAAAACAGCCAGGCTGAAGTGGGAGTGGGGTGGCCACGTCGCACGAATGCACCCGGAGAGATGGGCAAAGATCGTCACCCACTGAACGCCTCAGGGAGGACATCGCCGTCGAGGTAGACCGCTACGAAGGTGGTGTGACGATGTGATCATGTTATCAGGGCCAACATGGCCACAGATCGCACAAGACAGAAAGGTTTGGAAGGAAAAAGGGGAGGCCTTTGCCTTTTTCCTACTGCTGGAGTAGGAAACAAAATAGGATAGCACAAAAAAAAGAATTGCTACTTAGCTAACAGGACATGTGGATATGGAAGAACCCAATTTACACAGTCGGGTTTTATAAAAACTAACATAGTTTAGTGGCTAAGGTATCAAGCTAAGCTACTACAATATGTCAAATTTTTTTAATAGATTTTCAACTTTATCGCTAAAGCATTAGGTTCAAGGTTGACTGGGAAAATTTTACAGTTTCTGGTAACTTGATGTGCTTGGCGTATCTGTAGGTACATTAGGATACTCCTAATGTTTATAATAATGACATTAGTTTCTTTGTAAGTAGAAAAAGCTAAATAAGATATTTTTATTATGAAGTTCTTGGGTTTTAAGCAAAATAGGTAATGAGTTTAAAGTTTTAAACATTACATGCAGTGTTTTTGTGTTGATACACTTTTGTATTTTTACTTGGATTACTACAACTATTAAAAAATGAAAATAATATTGTTTAAAATAATTAATAAATTGTCAGAGCTGTCTTACTGTGACGATGACTTAACGCAGTTCCTTAATTATGACGTCAGCTTACTTACCTGAAAAAAAAAAGTATATATTAAAAATATGCAAACAAATTAAAGTTTTATTAAAATAATCTTGATATTCATAATATGTAGATAGGTGGAATCCTTGACAACAAAAAAAACCTTGATAATATTATTCTTTTTGTTATTTTTTTCATATATGAAGAAAAAAAAAGTTGTATTTAGCAGCGCAAAAGATACAATACAAACATATTATTAAAAATTGGTCATAGTTACAAGTTAAGAAACATTAATCTCAACCTAGCACTTTCCGAGATCTTTCTGAAATGCATACAAAAAAAATGTGTTTAGACACTTTTTTTGCAATAGGTATAATCTTACCGCGTGGATGTCAATACTTCCATATTTGAATCGGATTTTGTTCACGTGATATGCATTTAGTAAAAAACTATTATTTTGACATAATAAACAGATACATCAATTTTATTTATTTGTATGTATAGATTGAAAACGCTCGTACAAACCGGGTTATCAAAGGACTTTTCAATTTAACCACCACAATTTAACCATGTATATTAATTTAATGGTTAGTCAGACAGTGTACATAGTACATAGAAATAACCCGCAAAGTAATCAATACAAATAATAGGTAACTACAAAATATTCTCCTGTAAAAAAATTCCAATGTTCCTTGTTAGAACGCTACAAACAAATAATAAATTAGTATAAGTACAATTATTTTGGTTTTTAAATGAGGTTCGACCTATTGTTTCTAATTTGAAAGCTCGTATACCAAATATGTTTTTAACTACCTACCTAACTAGGTACAGAATAAATATAAAAGAAGCTTAAATCACAGAAAATCGAGAATAACATAAATTTTGCAAACATTTAATTAAAGGCATAATTAATAATATGATTATAATTTAAGGCAATTCACGGCATTATAAGTTGATGCATGATCGTTTTTCAGCGATTTCCGTGTCATTATAGAAAATTTATTACTGGCTAGCTTATGTAGAAAAAAAAAGAGAAAAACAGCAAAGAGGTCAGTTATCGGGTGATTAATTTTCAAACCGTGTATCCTATTCCAATCGCGTTCGGAAACGCACCAACGCTTACCATTTCGGATGTGTAGTGTTGCGAAATTAGAACGGATATTGCTCGTTCCTCTCGGCGGCTGTTCTGATAGAAATTTGAATTTTGCCGGTTAACTGCCGCCGTCCGGCCTCGTTACACCTCTTTGTTATTTGGACATGTATCCGAACGGTTTGGCGGGAGGTGACGAAGCGTTAAGACGCCATTTTGTTTCGACAGATTAAACGCTAAATATCTAATTATCTGATTGCATAAGAAATTGGTACTTAGAGAAACGTTTCCTTTTCAGCGATTGCTGCTAGAATTTCGAAGAATGTAAAGGATTTTATTACGTTACGCGTGAGGAAAGCTTTTGATAGAGTTTAAATTATTATTTTGGGGTGACCAGTTCAAGTAAAGGAAAACAAATGGTTTCCTTTATAGATTCGTAGCCGTTATAAAAACATCTTTTAAGCTGTTTTAATAGATAAATTAAACTAAACTGAAGCTTTCAGTTTTCAGTAGGTACAATCACGAACCGGGATTGTTGAGCCACTATAGCTTATCATCTTAACTTGGTTGTGTTACACGAATGCCGCCCGTTTTTCGTTATTGAAATGTCACGACAAATTTCACGGGCGGCATTCGTGTATCACAACCAAGTTAAGATGATAAGCTCGTGGCTCAACAATCCCGGTTCGTGACTGTACCTACCTGGAAAAGTGTTTGCGATCCTGCAAACACTTTTCGTTCTACGTTTCTCAACAATCTTTAGAGCCGAAAAAAGCCCAATAGGTTTTTAGGCTGTAATTTACTATATGTAACATAATCAGCTTATAATGTTCCCACTGCTGGGACACAGGTCTCCTCTCGGTGGAAGGGAGTGGGCCGTAATCCACTACGCGGGCCCAGTGCAGCTTGGTAGATGTCACATGTCATAGAATTTTTGGTTCTAGGACTTGCTGGTTTCCTCACGATGTTTTCCTCCACCGTTTTGAGAGCAGTGGTGATGAAATAATTTACACAAAACGCCTGTCGGGGATAGAACCTACGACCTACAACTCGAAAGTGGCCGCCGCTACCACTGGGCCACCACTGCTCTTTAAAAAAAAGTATATTTAAAACAGCCTAAAACCAATGTAACAGCAGTAAACATTTAATGCGACAAGTGATGCGTGCTTGACGGAAATTAAATGTGCATTAGCTGCGCCTCCGAGCGTAGCGTAGACTTGTATGAAGCTCACAATCAGTGGACTGATCCTTGTCCACTCACTTACACAACTAAGACAATTAAGTTTACTTTTTGGGGACAAAGTAGAGAGAGCGCTCATTTCGACTTGCGACTAGCCAGGCCAGGTCAGTTCCTGAACTATGTTAGGCAAAACGGAAACCTGCTCGTAGAAAGAAATTAAATAGAACGCGTTGTACGCTTTTACATTCGGGTTAAGAGCTAGCGTCTCGTGTTTTCAGCACAACGAGAAACCATAGAATTCATCCTGTGTATAGTTATAAGTTCAGGTCACTTTAGGTGAGGTCGACTAAGAGACTCGATTTTGATTACCAAGAAGAAAAGTAAGGAAAATGCTAAAAGATCTTGGAGAAAGATGTATTTTGCATAGCACACAGCGTCATAAAAGTAAGTTGACATACGTTGAAGAAGCACTCGCAATTTTATTTTATTTTATTGTTTTTCGATGCTTTACAGCTTGATAGCTGTAAGCCATCCAAAAATGGCTTGTCGTAAATAACCTCACTGTTACTTTTGTATTGATGTACATTCCCTCTAGGGTTGGTATAAGTAGGTATATTCCAACTGGCCGCTAGCGTCATCATCTGCTTAGCTTTTTATCTACTATGTTGAGGACAGCTTCCAGTCTACTCGGACGCAGCTGAATTTTACGTAGACGTATTTTAATATTCCACCTAGCGTGAAAAATAAATCATAGTACCCAATCTGCATATAGAAAAACGGTACCCTCTTCGATACCAATACGTGGGTTATCACACGAGCGGGGCGCTCCTGCGTCTAACTGTAGACGAAGTCACGGGTCGCGGCGCAGGCAATTAGCGGAGCCGCCCACCCGTGACGCTACTTCGGACCAGCTCGGGCCACTTCGGGTTACTTCGGTTTTGGTGCTTGAGATTTTTATTAGAGTTTAAGTTTTCTTACGTGGATTTTAAGTGCCCAAAGGATTGACCAAGGCTTAATAGCGATCGAGCTCTCTATGAGGTGAATGTAATGAGGGTTTTGGCAGCACTGAGACGTCAGGTCCGGGAACCTGTGAAAACGCCTATATTTACTTTATTCGTGAATTAATGATGATCGAATGAATGAAACGAATGATGAACGTCATCATACATTTTATATTCATTGTCGAAGTAGAAGACCTCTTGTCAAAGTGGCGCCAACTGGTGGCGTGAATATTCATGGCAACCCTTTATTTTTATTTTTTCCTTTTTTTTATTCCCGCCATCAAGCAGAGTTGCTATATTACGGCTTTATGGGTGTTGGTGTCTGTGGGATTACAGCACAGACATAGAGAATTGAACTAAGCGTTAGCTTGTACAAAGTGACCACTCTCTAGAAAGAAACAAAGCGAATTTGCGGCCAGCACCTGTAGTACTACTAAAGAGACAACTACTGGCCGCAAACTCGCTTTGTCTCTCTCGTATGTTTCTGTCTGTATTCACTGCATAACTGAATACGGAACGCTTAGCCCATTCGCTATGTCTATGGATTATAGGCATATTTTTCTCTAGGGTGGCAATGCATCTACGATGCCTCTGGTATTTCAAAAACACAACGATACTTATTTTAAATGTCGCAGCATCATGCTGAGATAGGAGCCTTTTGGCCTCGTTCCTTCTGTTTTTCTTTTTATTTCCTTTTTATATAATTTGGTCTGTTTTTATAATATTTTATAATTTATCAGCTTTTTTTTTGTGCGCCTTACAATAAATACGTTTCTTTCTTTTCTTTCAAATGTCTATAGGCGATGCCATGGCACCAATCAATCTGCCTAGCCTTTTCCCAACTATGTTGGGGACGGCTTCCAGTCTAACCGGATGCAGCTGAATACCAGTATTTTACATGGAGCGACAGCCTATCTGACCTCCACAACCCAGTTACTGGGTAAGACTGGTTGTCAGACTTTCGGGCTTCTGACGACCCGTAACGACTGTCTAAAATCCACGAATGACAGCTGGGACCAACGGCTTAACGTGCTTTCCGAGGCACGGAAGAGTCTCGGTATGTAAAGGTAGACCCATCCACCGACCAGCCCCGGCAAGCGTAGCTTAACCTGATGGATCGACACGTGCGGCTGTTATTACATAGCCACGAGCTCCTCCCTGTAGAAATCTCACCGTGAAAACTTAATGAAATGAGCTGTCAATAATGTCAATCCCTAGCAATCCTAAATACATGAAGTATTGTATTTTTTCGTCTATGGTTGTCCATAAATAAAGAACTCCATAGGCGTGCTTATGTTAAAAATAGAATATATAGTTGGAAAGAGGTTATTGCAGTTAAACTTATTTGTTTTAACAAATAAGTATCGAAGAAGCAGCATTCCGCTACGTTTTTGTCCATTACTGATGTTCGGTGACAGAATATTTTGGGCCATCATCTGATGTTGACGTATTACGTTCAGACACACATTTGAAGGTCACCCTTCGACATGGGTCACCGCAACCGCGCCCAGCTGTGACACACGCATTGTACAGGATGATTTCAAATGTTAACAAAAACAAAATAATTAATACTTAATTCATGAACAGAACTAACTAGGCATAGACTCAAAGCATACTTACTCAGTTTGATTATATGTGCAATTGAGTTAGAAACTTTTCTTTATCTTAAAGTTTCCTTACCTATAATAGCCCTACTACTGATAAACTATAACAACCTTTAACTTTTCGTTTCTCGTCAGAAAAGATCGGGAAAATATTGTGAAATCTACAAGTTAGGGTCTGTTCTGACTGTTTTAGCGATTAAAGGGACTACAGGACCTACACGCAACTAAACGTAAGTTATATAATACCTAAAAGTATAAGATCTACTGCAGTAAACAAAATCAGAAAAATATATGATATTCATCAAGATATATGCTATTCAGATAGTGTGTTGAAAACATAATACAACTTATTTGATACGATAGAAAAACAAAAATCACGACGATACCTCTAAAAATTTCTTGTAACGATTAAAAACCATACTAATATATTATAAAGATTTTTTGTAAATAGATAATTGCTTCATATTTTGCAATAAATTACCAGGGTTGCGTCATCGCGCTTCTCTTTCTTGTCTTGTACTATGCAGTCCGACAGTGACCGCGCTTTAGGTCCTGTAGTTCCTTTTATAGTATAAATGTGTAAGTATATTGGACGGCTAAGTACGTAAGCATACAAACCACTTACATACTTAGCCTTCTGGTATAAAAAAAAAAAACTAGCGGGACCTTTCAGTAGTCGCATATGATGTGTAACATCTGACATCTGTTTCGGTTGGTACCAGACGGCCAACTCTAGAACCACGCGCGCTCGTTGGTCAAATCAAATAGCGCGCGCTTCTCCGGCTTCCTGTTACACACTTCCGTCCCTTTTCACGAAAGATGTTACACATCAAAAATCTAATTAAACCACTTTTAATCACAGTGTAATGGAAACTTCCTGTATATCGCCATGGTCTGTACTCCACGATATGTGAAATCATCCGCGAACCGAAGGACACGGTGCTATTATATTATTTATAGGAAAAATACGTGTCTTACAACGACGGAAAAACAGACTGTTTTTTGTATTTTGTCATTGATGAGACACAATAAATATTAGTATTCATTTTTAGAAGTCTGTAGTCAGCTTAAAAAGTATTTCGAATTCTGTAATAGAATTGGTAAAATTTTAATTCAGGATTATTAAAGATAACAATTAAATCAACTTACCTAAGTACAGGAACAATGTCGACAGTCATATCTATATGAATTATTTATTTATTATAAGTAAACTATACTTTTGTACATGAAAATGTAAATTTGACCACAAATTCTTTAAAAAAACAGCTATCAAGAAATAAGGAAGAAGGGCCGAGTTTCCTAAAAGAATATCATCTAAACAAAAATTATCCAAAACAAGTTATTTTTCATAAAATCTCAAAGTGACTGTATCTGAGATACACAGTTGGCAAACTGCTATAACAGACAGCTTCAATTGTAATCGTCAATTTTTACGTGATTGATACACATTGATGCGCAAACTGATCGTCTACCAAGTGCAAAAAAGCGATTGACAATATCACTGCAATAGAAATTGATGGCAATTGATCATTCGCTTACGTTACCCTCGAGGCCACACAGGCATGAATAAGTGAAGAAAAGGGCAAAAGTGTTATTCCATTTTGGTATTACAGAGACGTATTGTCTGGCTTTAATTTCTATATCAGAAAATCTGATGAGTGTTATGTTTTGCAACGCAGAGACAAGAATTCAATCAATCAACAGTGCTTGTCATAAGTTCATACTGGGTCCTGGCTTCTTCCATGTCGTCACAAGATCTAGCACCAGTCTCTCTGTTGATTGGAACTTTAAAGTCTCACACAGAGTATCACCTAATCTAGTCTGTATTATCCCAATGCGGGGCAAGGCCTCCCATTTCCCTTTTGTACACACTGCAGTTCTGTCTTTTGCTAGTTTGCCAGTTCTTTACCAAGGGGTATCGTATTACCCAGTAACGGGTTGTCGGTTCTTTTTTCGGTAGGAGTACCTATCATTTAACTGTCAATCAAATCAACTCGGCTTATCACGGTCCTCTGCTAAAGATTAACCTCTCCCAGGTTTCGTAACCTAATATAACTTCACGCCTGTAATCCCCGAAGGGTAGGGCAGAGGTGTATCTATAGTACACCGCACATTTTGCCAGTTATATTTAAGTCCCATGTAACAGGGAGCTGAGCTTACTGCCATCAACCGGCCACAAATCCAGAAATTCCAGATGAAAAAACCCAATAACACTGCTAGACCTGGGAATCAAACTCAGGCACTCATGGTCCGCAGTAGCGCTTGCAACCACTAGACCAACGAGGCAGTTGGTTGCGTAACAAAAACATCAATCTGCCAGCCTTTTCCCAACTATGTTGGGGGCTTCCAGTCTAACCGGATGCAGCTGAATACCAGTATTTTACATGGAGCTACTGCCTATCTGACCTCCACAACCAAGTATCTGGGTAATACGATATGCCTTGGTAAGACCGGTTGTCAGACTTTCGGGCTTCTGACGACCGGTAACGACTGTCAAAGACCTACGTATGACAGCCGGGACCAATGGCTTAACGTGCTTTGCGAGGCACGGAGGAGTCTCGGTATGTAATGATGGTCACTCATCCACGGACCAACCCCGGCAATGGATCGACCCGTGCGGCTGTTACGAGTATTTCTTAGCCACGAGCTCCTCACTGTTTGATTGAGTAACAATACCCGGTTATTATGGTATTTACCTTTGGTATCCAGTCTGTCCCAGCCTTTTTTAGGTGGTCGGTCCAATTAGTAGAGGGTCGAAGACAAGTTGGACCTAGTAAAGGTGTGTTGAATGTCTATTTTAGAAAAATCAGCTATACTGACCAAACGTATATTTTACATTTGACATAAGCACGCTTATGAAGTTCATTATTTATTGACAGGCAAGAATAGACCAAAAATGCAAAACTTCATGGACGGTAAAGTAAAATAAATAGTTGGAAATATGATATCATACACGTGCTACTGTTGGCCTATACATCTGTCACAGCAAAACTAGCTACCACAGACAATATTAACAAAAATAATAATACCTACCACAATCTAATAATACGAAACAATATTTCAATACCAATCTATCTAGTAAGATGGTGAATGAACCGATCATTTGACTTTTTAAAACTAGTTGGCGTGGTCGCTGACACCGCGCGTGACGTGACATCATTTATCATAGATATCGACGTGTGATCGACTGGCTTGAGACTACAAACAATATTATATTTACACTTGCACTGTGCTAGTGTTGGGGCGAAAAGTTATTTTGATGGGTTATTTTGATGCGATTTTAGCTTCTATCCGCGATTTCGTCCGCGTGACATTTCATGTTCCCCGGACCCACCCCGTCGCATCGGTTTTCCGTGCCATTATTCGTTTTCGCTTAGCGTTCTTTTTGAATTTTTCTTCTTTTTGCTCGGCTCCTATGGGTCCTAGCGTGATGTTAAGGCGATACCAAAAAAAGTTGGGGGCTTTTTCGTAACCATTTATGTCACTATTACAGAATGTATGGATTTAATTTTTGGATATATGTTTATTGACTATTTGATTAATACTCTGACTAAAGGAAAACACGATTGGGTTAAATTTCCTCGATAGAATTTAATTCTGAAAATACCTTTTATAAAAAATACTTTTTTATATTTTTTTCTGTAATTCTAAAATCCAAGTAATTTCATTGCAAAATTGCATTAAAATGTGCGTATTAGGTAATTGAAAACTCTGGCTGAACATATTTTTGATAGCTAGCTTAATTTATTTTTAAACAATTTTTATTTGGTTTGGCGCTTTTATTTTGGTTCCAGCGCATTGTTGCGCCCTCTTTTTTTCGCATGTGGATGTAATTGACTCTCTCACTTTCTTATTGCCGCTCAGTTAGCTTTTTACATATCGCCTTAACTAGCCTTCCTCAAGAAATGCGCTATCAAATGTAAAAATAATTTTTCAAATCCTACTGGTAGTTCTAGAGATTAGAGCGTTCAAACTAACAATTAATTAAAAAACCAAACTAAACACAAAATATAGAAGTAATATAGATAACTTGGTTTAAGATTTTGATGAGTTGTTTAATGAGATTTCTGGAATAGAAAGAAAGACAAAGAAGAAAAGAAAAAGAAAATATTTATTTAGAACGTATTAAAAGGCAGATTGGACGCAGAAGGCGGAGGACGGGTATTGTGGCGCAGCCTGGGAGAGGCCTATGTGCAGCAGTGGACTGCGATAGGCAGAAATGAAAAAAAGAGGCTGACGATAATAGTTTAAGTAAATCTGTAAAAAAAAATCACACAGACTACAGACACACACAGTTTACAGAGCTGTACAGTTTTTTCGGCGCATCGCGTGATACCCATCGCGCTCTATTAGGACACCAGCACCCTAATTGCGTAACACACTATCGATCGGAATGGGTTTCATTTTGACAGTTCAACAACATTCATTGCGTTATTTACGTTATTGAGCAGACAAATTACTCGGACATGTGACGCAATGGATTAGCAATTTGCTTCAAAATGATTCAGATTCTAGTTGATAGTGCGTTACGCAATTAGGGTGCTGTTACACCATCGCACGATAAATTTCATCGCGCAACGAAATATCATCGTAAACTCGTACGATCTTTAGCCAATTAGGACGAAACGTTAGTATGCGAGTCCGACTCGCACTGGACCAATTTTTTATTTTATAATATTCTCTTTCCTTTCTTTCTCCTAGAGTACATAATCAAACTTGTTATGATATCTCCTATGCTTGTTTTCTAACGGCACTAACGATAAGGAACTAAACTTCAATCAACGGCAAAGTTAAGTTGGTACTAAAAAGTACCGGTTCGTTTCATTCACATTGTCTCCGCATGTGCTCGCCGATAATTTGATTGATTGCACCGCATTATGACCTTTAGGACTTATGCAATACAGGTCACGTCTGTCTGTATTGATGGCGCAACATCTGATTCATTCAGCTATTTCGAGATTAATTTAAGTTTGTCTCTGATTGTAGCCTGACTAATCTTTGTGGTTTAGAATTTGTATGACCTATCTTCCTTAAACGCTAAACCTTAACATAAGAATCTAATATTTAGCTATTAGTTCCTAAACCCTATGTAGAAATTGAAATTGATTCTATGTTTAGTGGCTTTTAGGGTTTTATTTAGCAGTTGACGAAAAATAGGTGGAATATATACCAAATCTGTAAATCGCGAAAAAAAAAAATCAGCTGTTCAGTGTTCAGTACATTTTGACGAATTATGCGAACATAAATGTACTGAACATTTATGTTCGCATAATTCGTCAAAATGTACTGAACAGCTGCTTTTTTTTGCGATTTCAGATTTGGTTCCCATAGTAAAAGTTGTTCATAATGATGAGTACAATGACCCCTTAAGAGATTGCTGGTGTTTTACCAATAACCCTGTATACACAGGTACCTATAGTAAACAAGTGTTGGTGAAAATCCGGAATTAGCATTTCCGTGTGGTCGCTAAGACTTCGTCCATTATAAATCAATATTAGCCAGAAAAAGAACTCTGAGATTGATGTAGCATAGGTGATGCGAGCGATGCCCTAGCTAGAGTGTAATTCCAACTTTGTACATGCGTTAATTATCTCTAGAAGAGCTCTTCATAGAATTTGTTTCTCGTGAGCGCACTTTAACTCAAGTGCGTAGAACCGCGCACTATATGTATGTATCATAGATGCAAGAACAAGTCCTGTTCTTGTTAATTAGCGTACGACCTAATACATTTAACCTCAAACTCAGTACTTGTAGTATTTGCGTACCATTGACGCAAAACAGTTCCTATGTAATTAATTTAAATGCTTGGTCGCAGATTTATAGTTGTGGTTCCATGGACTAAATCTTTCTTTCATATATTAGTCGCAGATGGGTTGCCGAATCCGCTGTTTCACATAACCGCTAGTTGTTCTACAAAACAGCCCCGTTTTGTAAAACAGCTAAACAACGTTTGACTGAATTGCCATCGTGTTACGTTTAACAAAACTGCTACCCACGTATAGACGTAATGCGTAATGGCTTATTTGCAGTCCCAATAAGCGTTTAGTGTGGCTTCTAGTGATAGGTTGCGGTAACTAAGTTGGGGCACCCTGACCAATTTGTTTTAGGTTAGGTTAGAACTGTAAACAACCGCGCGCTAGTCGATCGAGCGAAGCGAGTAGTGCCGTGGCAGCGGCCGGAAAGCGCTTCATCCAAGTTGGTCACAGTTACTTGGCTATTTAGTATTTTTGGGACTGACTTTCATAAAACTCTGATAACTTTATATTAAAATTGTCCTTAGAATCCCTGTTTTTACTTGGGTTAGGGTAATTTTCACTCATATTACTCATTTTATTTATTTCTGTTTCAGACGCCATTATCTATTGTGGTTATGTCACACAGAGCCACGAGTGACAAAATCTAGAACGGAAATCTACAATGTGACATTTCATTTCAAGCTGTTTTACATAATCTCCAATCGTTGACCCGCTAAACAGGTAGCGGTTTTGTTAATCTGCGAGAATATAGGTATACATAAAGCTATATTTTCTGCCTGTTGCCCCCTTTTTCGGAAACTGGGGTCCTCGTTTGGACTGGTTAGGGATAGATTTTTGGAAAATCCTTTCTTAGTGCACACGGTTTACACTAAGGAGCATTATTTTCAGTTGTTGTGCGTTGTCAGTCAGTCATGGAACTTTTATACCTACATTTATTCTTGTTCTTATCAAAAAAGTTTGGGTAGAACTACAACCTACTTAGACACAAAAAAATGACTCCTAAACTTACTCTTCCTAGGTACTAGGCTAGGCAACCTAACGCTAAGATTTAAGTACATACTAAACCGTTATATAATTCTGTGGTATATTAACTTACGTAAAAGCAATAATTGTAACATTTGTGACTGTAGCCCCAATTTCCTGCGACTATCGATTATCATGCGAGAGAAACCACGAATCATCTCCGACTGTGGGCGGCTACGGAACGAACAGACCTACGTTGCAGTACTGTCGCGGTTACAAATACATATAGCGCAGTTTGAAAAATTTTAGTTGGGGTTGAATGACTGTCGACTAAATGGTAATGCAGATCGATCAGAAAGCGATTTATGCATGGCTTTTTTTACATTTTTTTTTTTTAATATAGCTGTTGTTCATATGAGGAGAAAAAAATCAAAACATGATTAGTCACAAAACAAAAACAAAAAAAACTTGATTGTATTTTATTCTCTAATGTCAACTTGATGCACTTGGCATCACTCATTCTAAGCAAAAACTGTTTGCTACCTAGTAAAAAGCTTAGTACCCTACAAGTATTGTTTTAGTAACAAAAAAGAGAAGAAAAAAAAATGTTTTATTTCTCTTTACTGGTTTTTGAATCACAAGGACGAATCACGTTATGTTTTTAGGCTCCTCATATTGACTGAATTGGTAATTTATGCAAAATCTTACTCAACACATCTGCCCAACCCTTCAGGGATTACAAACGTGATGATATTAGAGAAAATACCTAATTCAGAAACTACTATTTAAAAATTAAAGCAAGGTTATGGGAGAATATCAACAGGCTAAACGAACTTTTAAATGGAACCTCAAACTAAGCAAGGAATTATTGGTTGTCTTGTTCCTACATTTGGTTCTTAAAAATGTATTTAATAGTATTGTATAGTATGGTAAGATGAATATTCCAACCAAAAAACATTAATTTAATATCCGAACCATCAAGCTTCGTCGTCAACAGTACAGTCGTAACAAAAAACGTTTTAACATATTCAATTTACGAAGAGGCGCGGCGTCCGGCCCGACTGCCCCGAACTGTCACGTTGCTCGTCGCACGCGCAAGAGACACAAACGTACATGTTTCGGTTTAGGATAGTACTTGATTTTTGTGTTATGTTCTCAAACATTTAATATGTGGAATAAAACAGCAGATACAAGACAAAGACATGAGAATTCCATAATTATAACTTCCAACTCATTAATCTGTGAGATAGAGCCAATGAGCCAAAGCTAATTTTATATAAGATAGCAACAACGGGGTAATAACGTAATACACTCACAATTAAACACTATTCATTGCGTAATTTACGTTGTCGAACAGAGGATTTTTCAAACATATAAAGCATTGGATGACGAATTTTCTTCAAGATCATGATAAGTGTAGGATTTATCCTTTAGTTTTGGTTTGCACACCACATAGTCGTCATATAATTATTATGCAATGTAATCATTTCCCGTAATTCTTAGTTTCTCCATGTTTCCACGCTACGGATTGTAGATCGCAATACTTTTTTCTGATAGTTTAACTGTTTTGAACACAATACCTTACACGATGAAGAGAGGTAGAATCCATGTTTTATCAAAACAACACGGAAAAATATCCAATCTTACAGAAATTCCTTTAAACGTCAATTTCCACAAACTTGCTATTCCCAACCAGTTATGATGGCAAAGTTATATACCTATAACAAGTTAACTTAATAGTTCTCAAGCGAAAATCAAAATTGTGTATTTCTTGAAAATTTGATCTGCAGTCACATGTACGCAAGAGCGTTTGGTCGTATTAAGCACATAGTAAATCACATAAAGGTTTTATGCGACTTCACTCAACTTTATTGCTTGGGTACCGACAGCAGATGGAGTTGTGTGGGAATTGGTATTTATTGTATTTTCTGCTGATTTGATGGGTTTTTTTTTGGAATGTGAAGGGCTGTTTGGCTGTTGAAAATAAAGTTTAAATGAATAACTCTTCTTGAAATTTTGTTAGGACTAGAAAGTAAAACGTAGCCAATAAAAATGCAGTACTATGTTTTACAGGCTGTTGCCTGCGGCTTCTGAATCGGATTTTGTTCACACTTTGATGGGTTTTATTTTTTTGCGCGGAACCTCAATTCTTTTTCTTTTTTTTTTCTAAAATAAAAAAACCTAAGTTACTCCTTATAACATCAGCTATCTGCCAGTGGAAGTCCGTAAAAATCGGTCTAGCCGTTTCGGAGGTAAGCCGGAATAAACAGACAGACAGACAAAAATTAAAAAAAAAGATTTTTTTTTTGTTAGGAGTAACTTATCATCTTTCATGTGCATTTAGTAAAAAGATGTTATTTTCACTTTACAAACAGCCACTTCAATTTTATTTACTTGTATAGATTCACATCAACAGTTTTGAGAAGAAAATCGAGAACAGTAACATCTACGTACATAGTCCAGGAAAATGCATTTCAAGAAATATGTTTTCGAATTAAAAGCTGATTGTAAAAATCAAAGCCAGAAAACAGGCAAATGAGTGAAATGAAAGTGAGGTAACTCACTGAAATTAAATGATTTAAGATTAAACATCCTGTCAAGTAATCAGTTCATTCTAGAGATTTGCTTTCCAAATAAGTTAAAAATATAAATAAAATAAGATTATTCTGCTATCGCGCCCTGCGCATGCGCTCGCTTGCGGTTACGTGCGAGGCTAACGATTTTTCCACCACCATAGCACCCGGCCAGCCTTATGAGGTACATACGAACACAAACCAAAATACTTACTCAAATATTTCACTGTTTTTCAAGGAATGGTTCCGAAATTCAGTAGTTGATAGTTAATTAATTACAGCACGTTTTATTAATCAAGGGGCTCGTGGCTAAGTAATAACAGCCGCACGGGTCGATCGATCAGGTTAAGCTACGCTTGCCGCGGTTCATCCGTCGTTGGGTGACCATCTTTACATACCAAAACCCCGTCGTGCCTCGGAAAGCACGTTAAGCTGCTGGTCCCTGCTGTCATTCGTGGATCTTTGACAGTCGTTACGGGTCGTCAGAAGCCCGAACGTCTAACAACCAAGTCTTACCAAGGGGTATCGTATTACGCAGTAACTGGGTTGTGGAGGTCAGATAGGCAGTCTCTCCATGTAAAATACAGGTATTCAGCTGCATCCGGTTCGACTGGAAGCCGGCCCCAACATAGTTGGGAAAAGGCTAGGCAGATGATGATTTATTAATCAAAATCCCTTCTTCTAAGCATATCGATGGCAAATAAGGTTGTGAAAATTCAAATGTTACGAGTATGTTTAGCCCTAAATTCTGCCACTCGAACTCCGTTCACTGACGGAGTCGTAGCATCTTCAAGTGCACAAGTGACATCTGGCGCAAGATGGAAGGTGGGCCATTGTCTACGGAAAGACGCCGAATTTACACTTGAGGTCCGAGTCCTTCATAAACCCCCATCTGTGGAGATTGTCGATCGACTTGGGTTCGTGGTCTATTTAGGGATTTCCAAGTCAGCCATGGTAACGCGTGCCCAGGTTGAAGACTCTCAGATGGCTTGATAATAAAAAAAAATACGTAAAATTTTCACATCACTTCACACCCCACCATTTTAATATCTGTATGGTTTAGCCATTTTGTATCTACGACAATAAAGCAGTCTTTGTATATTGGTAGTGACATCCAATTGCTGGCAGGCTATTCCAACATAGTTAAAAATCATCAAGTTTTACGAAAGGATTATATGCCCGATCGCAATACGTAACAAAATCTTACAGTCAAGTCTCTTAAAGAAGTGGTACTATTCCCTCGGTCTCCTGTTTCAATACCTATGGGTCTGCCATGACCCTATAATATCTATTAGCATTCTATTTCCAACACCGACGCATATGCCCTATTCTTTGCTCGACTGTAAAAACAATAAGTCCTTGTGTATGGCCAGCATCGTTTGGTTGTTACCGAGCTGAATTACAAGGCCCAGTTGTAGATGGTTGATTGTATTATTCTTGAATTCATGTCTAAATTCACATTAAAAGGTCAAAGAAAATCATTATTATGTAACTGAATCAAAGTTTGTCGTCGATTGTACCCCGCAAGTAAAACAGTACTGTAACTGGAGCTCAGTTCGATCTCAATGCATACCCAATGCTGTATTTTTTGTACATGTTTTACGTATATAGGTATATATACTGGCTACTTAAAACGTTACACCTGATTTTAAAGCCGTAGGTACAGTATTAAGTCCTCCTTTGAATATTTGTTGGAGGTATGCAAAGTGAACTGCATGTTTTAAAATTTTAAGTCGTTTCGTCGGGCTGACTGACGTAATACATGTTGTGAAGTATTTAACAAAATGATGATTATTTTGAGTGATTTCAAAATAAGATTTTAACTACGTAACTTGCTATTGCAGGGAGCAGTGGTGGCCCAGTGGTAACGGCCGTGACTTACGAGTGTAGGTCGTAGGTTCGAACCCAGGAAGACGCTTTACTTGGTGTAAATTATTTCATCACCGCTGCTCTTAAAACGGTGAAGGAAAACATCGTGAGGAAACCGGCATGTCCTAGAACCAAAAATTCGAAGACATGTGACATCTACCCAGCCGCACTGCGCCTGCGTGGTAGATTACAGCCCACTCACTCTCGCCTGTGTCCCAACAGTGGGAACACTACAGGCTGATTATGTAACTTGCTATTAAGGCAGACCTATGTAAGTACAAAAATCGATAAAAGACATCATCAGATTCATTCGATAATTATTAGGTAGGTATTCATCCATGTTACGTAAAAAACTTTTTAGCAAAAAATAAAACCGACTTCTAAAACAAAACACTACAAAGTGAAAAATAACTTTAATTTCGGAAGTCGGTGTCTTTGGTTTTGTATTTTCGTTTTTTGGCACCGACTTCCGAAATTAAAGTTATTTTTCACTTTGTAGTGTTTTGTTTTAGAAGTCGGTTTTATTTTTTGCTAAAAAGTTTTTATTTTTCACTTTTTAGTTGTGGAACCTACCCCACACAAATTCGAATACATAATTGAGCACAATAATTGTAGATATAGAGCCATGTAAATAACAGTGATAGGAAGTTATTAAAACACCATCACAACATCCATATAAAACATGTGGGAAATATACGCATTATTGAAGCTAACTCAAAAACTCCTCGAGCAAAGTTAATAAAATTTATATGGGACCACCTCGGAAGTATACCCTTTCAAACAAAAAAAGAATTTTCCAAATCGGTCCATCCGTCTTTGAGTAATCGCGTAACAAACATACAAAAAAAAAAAAAAAACATACAGACGAATTGATAACCTCCTCCTTTTGGAAGTCGGTTAAAAATAGGTTTGCTCAGGTACTTTAAAACCTTTTTTTATCTTGGATGGGTTTGCTCTTGACTCTAGTCTAGGTCAGAGGTGACAGAGACAAAGTCGACGATGGAGTGAGCTTACCCAGAAGAAGCCTGTTCAGTCTCAATTTGAAGAGATTAGGATTAGAAACTCAGTCGCAGGTAGTGAGTTCCACTCTTTTGCTGTGCGCATTATAAAAGACATTTGGAAACGCTTAGTGCGAATTGGTGGAATAGCAACTAGTTAGGGATGGTAACTGGCAGTGCGTCTAGATGTCCGATGGTAGAAGCGGGCCGGTGGAATCAGGTCGTGGAGTTCTTGGGAACACTCACCGAAGTACAATCTGTAGAAGACCGACAAGCAGGTAACCTTGCGGCGATGAGCCAAGCTGTGAAGCTTGGCATCCACCAGTTCTACGTCGCCAATGAGCCTCTTAGCTCTGCGTTCCACCGAGTCAAGCGCGGCTAGTTGGTACTTAGCTGATCCATCCCAAAGGTGACTGCAATACTCTATGCAGGATCGTACTTGCGCTTTGTAAAGGGTTAAAATCTGTCCAGGCGTAAAATATCGCTTCACCCTATTTAGGATGCTCAGCTTCTTGGCCGCTGTTTGGGTTTTGTACTCGATGGTGGCTCTGAAGTTGAGACCAGATGTCAACTCCATGCCTAGGAGCCTACCTTAAGTATGCATGCACTAAGCATACCTTAAGTAAGGATTACAAACATCATCATCTTCTTCTGCCCTTATCCCATGTTACGTGGGGTCGGCGCATCACGTTTTCTTCTTCCGTTCTCCCCTGTCAACCGTCACGCTATCATTCACTCCCTTCTCTTTCATATCATTCCTTCGTCTCCATCCAACAACATCACTTATATTTATCACTCTTTTAGTCATTTACAAATATAAGGTATAGGTAATAATATTATACTCCATATTAATAATAAACTATCCTTCTGTGGTCACTGATGCGTCATAGATATTGTATTTCCACAATTTATTTTATAAAAATAAATTGATTTGTAGGTACTTTGTTTTAATTTGTTCTTTTATTCAACTGAATTATGCGATGCAATAGCAGACAATCGCAGGATGATTTTATTACATTAATTTAAAAGTTTATGGATTATAGTTAAATACCAGCAAGCCAATGATAATGTCCTAGAACGTAAATGTGGATCTTCGTAGCGTGTTTTTCTTCAGCCATTCCCAAATTATTTAAGTTCTTGTATTTTTCCAATGAAATCAAGGAGTATTCCCGTTTGAGCACCTATTTTTGGAGCACCTATGAATTTACCACCAAAAGTATACTCAAATGGGAATATCTTTGGTGCTCAATGCATAGGTGCTCTAAAAGTCGCTCAAACGGGAATACTCCGAAATCAATATTGATTGTTTGATAAGAAAGCGGTTCCGTGTTATTACAACGGCTGTCATGAAAATCTGACGTTTTCACCACAAAAAAAAATGCTCTGTATTTGGACAGCCGCTATTCTGAGACCGTTTTCCGCTTTCGTTGAAACACAAAAACAACGGTGCTTGTGTTATGTTTTTGCTAAATGGGTACTTGGGCATTATTATGACATAATTTATAACAAGCTAGCTAGCTAGGCGCTCGTGGCTAATTAATAACAGCCCCACGGGTCGATCGAAGGTTAAGCTACGCTTGCCGCGGTCGGTTCTGGGTTGGGTGACCATCTATTCACATATCGAGACCTCTTTCTTCGTGCTTCGGAAAGCACGATAAGCCGTTTGTCGCGGCTTTCATTCGTAGATCTGGCTAGTCGTTACGGGTAGTTAGAAGCCAGTCCTACCAAGGAGTATCATATTACCCAGTAACTGGGTTGTGGAGGTCAGATCGGCAGTCAGAAACCGACCTCAACATGTTGGGAAAAGGCTAGGCAGATTGAATTTAATATCAAGCTAGAGACTGTCACACAGATTTGACTGGCAGAGACGTTGATGTGTTCTAGTAACCGAAAAATTTCATAACCTAAAACTGTAGACCTGGGTCCATTGGACCCATGGTTTAAACTCCATGTGCCACATTTACGGCCTGGTAGGTACTGCACTTTGTCTCATAACACAAAGATTCGGTTGCCATGACAACGCATAAACACAAAATCTAACGAAACACATTACATATTCCGATCTTCTAAGAAGACAGACGGACGTTCTTTCTTTTATATTTCATTAACATTTTCACTAGATTACCATAACAAAAAGGTTGGAGAAAAAAAGTTAATTCATATTATCGATACCTACGTCAGGGTAAAAACGCTTTGTAATGCTGGCTTGACGTGTTGGGCCAATCGGGCAAACGTTGGGCCAATGCCAGAATATAGTTTAAAGCCTACTGAGGGACCATCCGAGTTTGCTCCAATGTTGGACCTTCGTTCGCTTATCGATCGAATACTAAGTACTTAGATGGATCCCGTTTATGGAATCGTGTTTATTGTAGCCTAGCACTAGCAAAATTTTCTCAGAGTGTTCTATCCATGAATGAATGTAGTTTGCACTATGGGACCATCTCCGAATTCATGAAAAAAAAATCTGCTGTTTTAAACAAAAGTTTAATTAATACCTACTCGACCAACAGGCTAATTCTTTTCGTGATTTCAGACTTGGTTCCATATTGAATGTTGTCCATATTCATGGATAGAACACCCTGTGAAAATTTAGCTGGTGATTTAAAAATAGTATAATACATTTCAGATGATACAAAAATAACCAGTAGTGTAGAACCTCGTGCAGAGATTTCCTCATAATTCGGGTAAACTACATAAAAAATTAAGAATGTACAGCAGTTTCCTCATTTCTGCTACATCACGTATGTAGTCAAGATAAAGAGAAACTATGTACATATTATACAAATTTACTGTAAAACTCATACAGGGTGTAATGGACAGCCCTCCGCAAAGTAACAGGGTGCATTCAGCTCCTTATTTTGAATAATATTAAACCGGAAAATTTCTCAGAGAAATTTTCAGTTTTTATCGTTTTTGCAGTGAATGTTCCTTTGTTTTAATGTAAAATTACGTTATCTTTACGTATCACTCCATTTTCGTAAAAAAAAACAGCTAAAATAAAACATTCAGCAATGGTGTTGAAATACTCTAACGAACCACGCGTGATATCAGCTGTCGACTTTCTGCCTAGCTACAGAGTTCATTGAACTCACCGCATACTCATTACCTACCCTACCTACCCCTCCCAACCAGTAACAGGCGCTCCGATTTGTGCACAAAAATACAAACTAATCAGGTTTATTGGGTTCCCTGACGTTCCTGAAAAAATTCAAGTTCATGTCATCTTAGTATGATATACTGAATTCACCCTATTAGTCTGCGGAGGGCTGTCCCTTGCACCCTGTATACTTAGTTTAGTATAATTGTGGCTAATGCGAGACATACAGCGAACATCAACTTTTGACCAGCATGGACATAGACAGCTCTTTTTTGAATGGCTTCCAGCAGTGGATACTAAAATGCTAAATGTATTGTACCTATGGACGCTTTTACATTTGGACATTGATTATAATAAAAAAATAAAAAAACTGGCAGTACTAAAAATATAATATTGCAACACTGTTGTGGCCTTTTTTATTTTCTAGCAACACCAGTGAGTGGCGTGACGCTATGGGTGTTGTGTGCAGTGTGAGGCCATTTTGGAGATAGTCTGAAATGTCCATAGGCCCGGCGACCCGGGCAACGACCTTCAAAAAGCAAAAACTATGGATGCGGAAGGCGAAAACCAGGTGTTGTTAGTAACTTTGGAGAAGCCTATATTCAGGAGTGGACTGCAAAAGGCTGAGTTGATTGGCAGTCTGAAACTTTTGTTACAGAACAGAAATAAAGCAGATTCTTAGGTTATGGTAAATCGAAATCTTCACTACTTTGCAATGGCCCATGATCTTCATAATCTTGGCCCAATGTGTAGACGTCCCGGGGGTCCCCAGAAAGCGAGAGTCATGCTCAGGTGTGTTCTTGAACTAATGGATTTATTGGCGGGATACTGTCAGATTTATATCGATTTATTTAAGTCGATTTAGTTCTGATATTGATATGATGTTTGTTGATCTGGTTAAGATGGTAGGTTTTTGTGAAAGTTATTGAGAAAGCTAGAAAAAAAAATGTGTATGAAAAACTGAACGAGTTTTTTTTTGGTAAAGCTTAATGAAGATGACTTACAACTTACAAGCATTGCATGGGTTTTCTAGTTTACTTACTATTAATGTATTCTTTGAAATTGACATATTGATGGATTGAATGTAGGTGATGGTATTAGTAGGTAACTGAAGTTGTGAGAAACGAAATTAATAAGACAAACCGCAAGGCAAAATTTTCAAACATTTTCCTTTCATTAAAACCTGATCATGGAAATATGATGTAATAATATCAAACAATACTTAGAACCTCCAATACCTAAATTACACAAAATAATTAAAAGGCCTTTCACATTTAAATACTCAATTAAAAACTATAAACTACGAACAGTCATAGGAAAACTGTTCTAAACATTGCTTGACGCACATTCATGTGCGCTGATTGGCCGGTATTCGCGTGACGTACCGGGGGGCGCGCAAGCCGTGTCGTCATTGGCTGATAAGAGACCGTTGCTGTTGATTCATGCGACAGTGACAATGAGAACGCAGGGTGCGTATATACGCCAGCTCAGACTAAATATCCTGTACGCCAGAGACAAGGCGGTAATATTGCAATATTGCACAGTTTCTATTTTAATGCAAAAATGGGAATAAGGGGAAATACGGTGTGATTACTGAGAATTTAGTTAGGTACTAAGGTCGACAGTTGCGGTGTAGACGGCCTGGCCTGTATTATTTGACAGATCCATCCTAAAGAGCTGGCAAAGGGAAAACTTACAATTCTTAAAATAAACAGTATTTTCAAAGTTACTTTACCTCTGATTTGCATCATTTCTAAACCACAGTGACCTTTATTCCCCTTGCATTAAGGTGGTTGTTGGATTGCTGGCAGAGGTGAAATAACTGATGGATAACCCGACAGTGCGATTTTATTTAGGTGTCACCTAGTGTTAGTGGAAACGGGCAAAAGTCCTGATGAATCAGCTAATAAATCAGTTTTAATTTAAATTCAATAAGTCTAAGCCCTAAACATAATAAATTAATATAATTATTGTGATTACATCCGTCATACGCCTATTAAAATGATTAACGAAGGCAAATAATCATTAATTACGATCAACAGTTTTTTTACTCAATAATAACTCTACGGAACTCAACTTTAAATAATGATGGTCATAGCTAAAATAGTACAAAGACTACCAACCTCTCAACACAAAAATGGCACTGGCAACACCGTAATCGATTACAATATAGTCGAGTAACAAATCACATTCCTCTATTACAAATGATCGAACGGCACAGTTAATAAGGTAGCACGTTTATCTTATTAAACGTCTCTAGAGAGGCTGGGTAGTGATGGATACGCGGGAAGCGAGCGATACCGTCGACAAATAACGATTGGGGATGCAGTTTGTCGGTAGTTTTTTATCGATGGTTTTATCTGGTCTAAGGTTATGCTAAGATTGTGAAGATAGGTTTTGAATAAGTTATCAAAAAAAAAAAAAAAAAAATGGAAGATAGACACAGCCACTGATTTAGGAGCGAAGGGCAGGTTTTTCATAAACTACACGAGATCCCATCCCGTGATCAAATAATTAGTGGCGTGAGCAAGTTGGTAACAGGGCTAACCAGCCCCAACCACAAGAATTTAAAGCTCTCTTATTACCCGTTTCATTTCGTAAAGTAGGTATATTTTTATATCGATATCCAGTACATCACTAGTGTTCGAGCAAGCACACATACCGACACAATTAGTCGATATCGGAACATCGGTGGCTGGGCGCGCTAACTCAACCTTTACTACATTTGTCATAGCCTACCCGCAACCGTAGAGCTGCGTGTATCCATCATTTTTTAAGTTGGCAATACTGGTCTAAAGAGTTCAAACATTTATAGTATATATAATTAAAAAAAAAAGTAAAAATATAACCAGATAGTTTTGTAAATCATAATTATTTATTTATTATTTTTATTAGGTATTGGACAATGTGTCAATGTTAAGTAAAAAGCAAAATTTATTAAAATTGGTCAAGCAATTAATACTAGTCCAATGTTTGTTTTTAATTTAGATAAAAAATCATTATTGAGGAAGGAAGCCGTGAAAAGGTAAAGGAAAACCATATAACTACAACAGTACTTGCTACAAAACTACTAAAGTTGGACTTGTAACACAACAATGTCATTATCACCACCACATGGCTCCAGATTTCTGGTGCGTATGCGTACAAACAATGGCTCACCTCCCATCTTGCACCGCATGCCCTGTCACCTGCACACGTGAGGACCATGGCTGGAATTCGCGTTGCTGTATTTTTGGCTGAACTAATTTAAAAATGTAAGTGTATATATTATATTTTTTCTTGTCATTTTTGTCATTGACACGTTCGCTAAAAAGAAGACCACACTTTAAAAGTAATAGTATATAAACAAAAATTTGTGGCACGCTTAACTCCCGATATTACCAATGTCATATTATTTATAATACCTAATGTTAAACCACTCTACTGTCTAGAAAGCCATTACTGAGAAGTGTTATCTATACGAGCCGCTCCATCTCTCATTTTTGGACCGCACGGGACGAAGCCATGAGGCGATAAGAGCGGATTAACTACAACTATTTATCATTTCATTCTACTTTTTTGTTCACTACCGTTCTAGGATGGATGAGGTTCGACCTCCTCGGATTGCGAGTAGGCTGTATGTCTGAGTGCCACTGACAGGTTCATTTTTATTTTTGGAGGTATTTTTTAAGCTTTGGTCGTGTTCGAAGTTTGAAATTCGCGCGTTTTGGATTTGTTAGGTCGGGAGTTTGAATAATTTTTGTAAAAAGCCTATCTTACTATATTGTATTGCATTGCTTAAGAACTTGAACGAAACAAAGCTTAAAGCAAAATCAAGGAGTAATTGATTAGGTAATTTGCATGACCTAATTCCTTGGAAAGGAAGTGAAGCAATCAATGCGTGGTATCTTCGAACTAAGTTGCAGCATTCGCTTGTAACATACCGTCTTGTTTGAATATAATTTCGTAAGGATTTTGGAAATAATGTTGAACACCTGTTAACTTGCTGGCCTATTAGTCTTTCAATACAGATCTTGACATTGAAACCCACAACAATAAGACAACAGTTCAACAAATAATCTACAAATACAAACGTCAAACAAACGACAGTTGAACTAAAGACATCCATTATTACATCACGGAGAAACAATAAGATTTAACCAGACGACGTCACAGCAAACATTAATAAAACAATACGTACAACTAAGTTCATTGTTACCATCTTTCACCTATCAACGGAGATATAATCTCGTGAAAACAGCTGATCGGAACAATGACGAAAACCAAATGAACCTATTTAAATGAAAGCTACATAGATGTGAATGAACTGCCTTGAGGAACTCCTGATGTTGGCGCAAATATAAAAGAACAATGCCCTATTGTTGTCGGGCTACGTCATAGGTCGGAATATAGGTCAGTAGAGGTCCAAATGTGGCGATCAGCTGATCCCACGATCGGCCACTTTGATACTTTGAATGGAACAACACTCCCGTTCTATAAAAAAATAATCTTTTTGTGGCAACACCTAATTGTGAACTTTTGTTTTTGTTGTATATTTTTTCTTGGTAGTTAACATTAACTTACGGTATTTCCAGTGTTTCCACTATGATATGGGAACGGAGAACAATGCGTTTTATCAGACGCACAGGTTGTAAATATTGTCGGGAGAAAATATGAGCAGAATAGTTCCGACAGTTGATCGTTTTAAGTCACCTATGCGCTCTGGTGTGAACTCTCTCTTTCGTAACACTTCTTGGTTGATAAACTGAACTTCGAATGATACAAGGTGACTTTAGGTTCTGTACACATTGGCTATAAACCTTTTAATAGCTATACCTGAAATAATGATACTTTTTTTTCGCTTTTAATTTTGAAAGGGTCATCAAAGTTCAAACTAACTCATCAATGGATGATGAAATTAGGCCAATTGTCAAACAGATTACGGTACCATATCAATTAAAACTACTATATTCGGCATTCGTCGGGCATTAAGCTAGATCTTGATATTCAGGCAAATATGTAGTGACGGAAGTTCCTTTCGTAGCACAATTTTTGACATAGTACTATCTACGAGGCAGAATTGCAACTCAGAATGTAGAAATTGCCTTTGTAGTAACTGAGAAAATTAACTCTTAAGGGAAGATTTTCCTAAGACTTCTCTATACCTGATAAACTTATAACTATAAGTCAACAGAGTTGGATATCCAGAGATAAACAATTACAAATTACAGCACCCTACATGAACTCCTTCAAACGACCTTCGAACAAATCCCGTAGAACTAGAAAATCAAGATCGATCCACACTCGTCGAAAAAACCGCGCACCCAATTATCATTTCTCCTATGAGAGCACAATGTGAACGGCCCGTAGGAATCCGTACAGCGACAAAAGACAATGGTACATTGTTTGTTTTCGCCGGTCGAAGCAATTATGTCGACCACGTGCGCAACTTTGTTTACCATTTGTTATCTTCCATCTAGCCCGTCCTTGAGATTTCATTGTTCTTACATCTGGTGACAAGTTTCCGACGCGATTTTCGTGTTGAACTTTCGATTAGTGTGCATTGATTTTTGGTTCGCTGGTTTTGAGTGACGAGTTGTCAAGTCATTGAGTAGATGTTCAGAGGAAAATTTGTTAAATGAAACTATGAAAACAATTTGTAACTTAGAAAGACGAACTTTAAGCGCAAGTTAATGAATACTGTTAGAGATCTCGTAAAATCCGATAATATCCACGTTCCCTCATCACATTTTATGTTATAGAAAGATAGCTCAGTTTATCATAATTATAAGAGAGTTCATTTAGAACTAAACAGTATGCAATAACAACAGTAGCAACGTCTATGAGACGTAAACGTTTGTTTATTAAACATGCGTCAACTCAAGCGGTTATGATCTGAACTTAGCCTGTACGGTACTCATGCGGTATGCCTACGTTAGACAAATACTGGTCATCATCATTATCTTTCTGCACTTATTTCATATTGAGATTAGCACTATACTTTACTCTTCCATCCATACTCTCAGCATTTTCTTTCATTTTATCAATATCATCTTTCTCAAAAATGTTACAACCAGTTTTATCAAGGCGTATTGTGTTACCCATCAGTCACTGGATTGTGGAGATCAGATAGGCAGTTCCTCCATGTAAAATTCTGATATTCAGTTGCATTCGGTTGGGATAAGGCTAGGCAGATAGATGATCATCATTATCTGCCTAGCCTTGTCTCGACTAAGGAAAAACATAGAACGTATTGTAAAGATTCATTTCAATTATTCCATGTTTTCCTTAGTCGTTTTCTTATACGAGTAGCATCCACGCGTTCAACTGTTTCTGATAACATGCTCTATATTTTACAGCATAACGTGTTTATACCATGTCGGTTGCTACCCAAGCTTTCTGTCACACCCACAAGTTTTCGTCTGGCTGATAAATAGGTTCATTTAAAAATAAATGAAGGGCAATCCCCATTCGTTGAACCGTGAACATCAACATTAAATAAATAATACATAACTACTCTGTACGTATATGGTACGGGTTATTCGGCGATTTTTGCCAAGTCTTTCCTCAAATACAGTAGACAAAACGTCGCTTTGGAGGGCAATAGAGCTAAGCCACAATTTTCGCATAATTCAATAACGTGTTGAGAAAGAGCCATAGTTTATAGTAGTCAATAAATGTAACAGATATCATGACTGAAAGCAAGTTTTTTGCCTATAAACTGCCTATAAACTTTATTGTCGTTTCAATAAGAGTCAAATATTCTAAGATAATTAAACGTCTGTAACTCATAAGTGTAGTTCTGTGGCTTGGCTTTATTGCCCTCCAAGGCGACGAAAATAAGTATGGATAAATGAAGTGTGTGTACCGTTAGTCAGTGGAGGCACTCGGGGCAGTTAGAAGATACTGTTAGTGTTGGGACCTGACAGGTACAATTGATAGGTGATTGAATGAGTGAATGAGTTGTGTTTGAGGTCTTGAGGTAAACATTAGTGATGGCTGGCACAAGGTATGCGCTATAGGGGCTTGGCAAAGTAGCTTTTATTATTGTTTTGTCTAGCTTGTGTATCCACTGGTAGGTTAGGTTTTTTTTATTTTTATTAAACATTGCTTGTGTTATATTTTCTTTTATTTTACGTGACATATTTACACTTAGGTATACTCTTTTCTGTTTTGCTGTACTAAACGAATATGAACCTATAAGGAACAAAAGCGAGATTTTTCAAAAGTGTCTACCTACTAGGCATAATTCAAATTATGGGATAAACTGATTACCTCCCTAATTAATAACTGTAAGCAAGGAATTGCGTGTTGTAGGAGACTCCGCGCTTGTACGTGACATTTACCAGAAGTAAGTAAGTAAGTAAGCATTTGACGGTGTAAACAGAAAACAAATCAGTTTTCCTTTTGAAGAACGCTACAGGATGGGAATATCGATGGTCCTCATCACAGCACAGATAAATCATCATCTGCCTAGCCTTTTCCCAACTATCTTGGGGTCGGCTTCCAGTCTAACCGGGTGCAGCTGAATACCAGTATTTTACATGGATCGACTGCCTGTTTGAGTAACTGGGTAATCCGATACCCCTTGGTAAGACTCGGGCTTCTGACGACCCGTAACGACTATCAAAGATCCACGAATGACAGCCAGGACCAAGGCTTAACGTGGTTTCCGAGGTGTACGACGGAGTAAGATTTGAAAATATGGTCACTCAACCACGGACCAACCCCGGCAAGCGTAGCTTAACCTGATAGATCGACCCGTGCGGCTGTTACTACTTAGCCACGAGCTCCTCGTGTGTACCTACCAACTCATAATAATAATATTGAACTTTAGGAAAAGCAAAGAGAAATACGTATGTTTAATAAAATACCCAGTAGGCATGGTAAACGGCAAGTTATCGACACCACTTATTAATAAAAGTATTACTAATTGTATTATTTTTATTTAAACGGGGAATACCCTGGTCTGCCTTGCGTTAGGTACGCGTTGCTCTATGGCTATATCCATGGATGTGACTGTAGTCAGGAATGAGTCCTTACTTCACATTTAAAAAAAGAAATCGGACATTCCAATCTGGCTGGCTACAAAATATCAAAAGGGAAAACTCAGTCACACGCGTCATTCTAATAGTGACACGCATACTCATTCACGTACGTTCGAAGTTTGAACATTCTGAAGTTCAAGTAAATCATCGGATTCCTTTTTACGATCAGGGAGTGGACGTAAGTTAGCCATGAAGGTTATAGCTGTACGCACAAATTGGAGATTATGCTTTTTAAAAATCAAAATGATGTATAGAGGTGTAGTTCAGGGAAGGTGCGTTTTATGACATGAGAAAAAATGAGGGAACATTTTGTATGAGTTAACGTTGTCGTTTGGAACACGTTAAGCAAAATAGCTATGTATGGTTCCCGAGAGTTATGTCCAACAGTCCCGGGAGTGAACTTGGTTTGGTAGCTATTTTTACTTCTTTTTAGGCACTTTAATTTGTTACTGGACACATAAAGGACTTTTAGTCAACAAATATACTTTATTTTTAAGAATATAAGATATACAATTTTTTTTTTTATAATGTAGCTCGTTCAAATATAGTCCCTTCTGTGAACGAAGACAAATGGTCCACAGAAGGGGGTTATGTTTCGGTTACGCTGAGTTAACTAGGGACGATATATTTATTTATTTAGTCCACAGAAAGGGCAACATTTTTCTCTACAAACAACATAACAAATATCGCTAGCGAACCAACGTCGAAATCATTCGGGGAAGCGATCGAATTATCTGAGGGACGATTTTATGTGTCTCATCCGAGTTTACGATCACAACACTGTTGCGTGAGGACCTCAAGTGATTTATTAGGAGCTGTGCAGACGCACGGGTTACGCGCAGTGAAAATTGCAACTCATTTCGATCCTCGCTCCAAAGACATTGTTGCAAAAATGATTGATGTATCTTTTTAATGTTGGTCTAATGTGTGAAAGGGGCGGGCGTTTTTATGTGGTTATGTTGTCAAAATTGGTAAAGTTATGGCTTCTGAAAGTAGTGGTGGTGTAAACAAGTTGATTTGAGTCCTACTAAACTATGAAAAAGGACATGTTGGTTTAAGCAACAATACCTGGGCTATTTTTAAAACATAAATTATGGTAGGACCAAATTCAGACCAAATAGTTATGTTACAGGCACAGATGATGGTGGTGAAAAACCGGCCAAGTGCCAGACCGTGTCAGACCACGCACAATGAAGGGTTCCGTAGTTAGGATGAATTTAACATTGTAGTTGAAAAACATGTTCTCCCATAGGTACATTCCAACTGCAAATGTAAGTTTGTCTTTGTACGCACAATATTGTGAGATTGACCATGTTATTTTAAGACCATACATAGACTTCTTATTAATTTTCCTGTAATTTATAAGTATTCTATTCTATTATTATTTCTATTCTATTCTCGTAACTTTTTTCAAAATTTTAGGCTCAGTAGTTTGGGAGATAGGGGGGAATGGTAAATGTTCGTCTATTTTCTTAAATAAATGTAAAACAATTTTTTTTTTAATTATTCAAACAAATATTTGAGACCTCATACCCCTTTCATTTGATATGTCACACGATACAGTTTGCATTTTTTTTTCTTATTTGCCCCCAAAACTGGCCCCATTTTTTAAATTAATTTATTTACGTTACAAGTCCATGTTTGGGTCACAGAAATTCATATATGTCCCAAATTTCAACATAATTAGTGGATTAGATTCGAAGCAAATTGGCTGTGACTGGTGGACAGACAGACAGACAGACAGACATACGAGTAACCCTATGAGGGTCCTTTTAAGGTCCGGAACCCTAACAAACTTTCGTATGAAGAAAAAGAAGATTGATCTAAAATTATTTTTTTGTACTTAGAAATGTTTACAATGACCACGGAAATCAAGCTCACATAAAGCTAAAACATATATAATAGAGTACACCGAAGCTTGGGTTCAAAGTAATTTCTTCAGTTAAGGGGTCCGTAGCTAATCCGTGCGCCAGTGAAAGGTGAGCGTTCACTGTATCGCTGACGACATACGGCGGAGAAGTTGCAATAACATGTTGTGGAGCAGAATTATCACGTGGGAAATATAATGATTGGCTTTGCCAAAATATAAGAATACTAGATGTATTCTTATATTTTGGCAAAGCCAATCATTCACTCCTCATCATATACTGGATTCGAATACCACGTAGATTTTTTTTTTAAAGGTTACTATTACTACTTATGTGAATTGCTTGTGAATTAATAAAAAAATTGTTTGTGTTGACAATCCCACCAAAATTTATACGTCTCCCAAAGTTCTTGAACGTATTCTGAAACGATTTTTTTTGCGGTAAGCATCTTAATTAATTTGGACTTTGATCAGGTTTTGCTGTGCAGCTGATATTATCAATTTAATTTAATCAATCAATTTAGTTTAATTTAATTTAATTTAAAATTTATAACCTACTTATATTTAGAGTATGCACCAAATATAGAAGTTATCGATCAATACTTTAACTTTAATATTCATGAAATTGGTTTTATTTGATAGATAATTTTATGGCAATCATGTTTGAATATAATTTCGGAGATGTGGCCGCAGCAGCTGACGCGTACATGGCGTAATCTGGAAATCAAATTTTCACACACTCTTCGCAGTAAATCAGGCTGTATTTCGGCAATAATGCATCGAATGTTCGCATCCAAGTGCTCGATTGTTACTAGTTTATCGGATTAGACATGCGACTTTACCATATCTCCAGAGAAAATAAAGTTATGGATTCAAATCACACGAACGAGGTGACCAGATTTTGTAAAATTAGTCGTTTGTCAAATTTTTCCTTTAGTAAATTAAGTCAATAAAAAAGTTAAGTTTTCAGTAAACTAGGCGTTGGTGTTAGCTACGGCGGCCACATGTTCAAACATTAATGCCATAAAATTATCTATCAAATAAAGCCAATTTAATGGATAATAAAAACATTTTTCTGTGTTTTATTTTAATTTAATGTTCTACCCCCTAACAAAAAAAAAAAAACACCGATACAATCATATAATTAGATTGGATTTCATAAAACTTGACAAATATTTGAATTAGAATTTTGATGTGCAGGAAATATGTTAGTTTTATACCTACCACCATCCTACAATGCGATGACGTTTGTAACATGGGATATTTTTTATTTAATCTATTAATAAGTGCAGTATTCGAAAATCTGTTTGTTTTTTTTTTCCTTACACAAATCCACAATGAAAATAATGATGTTTACTTGTTTACATTACTTTTTTCCTCCCTATGAGCATTCAGAATATTGAAAAATATGCGTTGTATCGTTAAAATAACAACTGATCATTATTTTTATAAGGATCTGTCATCACAAATACTGGGAAATATGTTATTAAAAAGACTCTTTGTACCTAGTTGTTATTGTTTTTTTTCGATCGGAGATCTAGCACAATTCGTCTCCTTGGAGAGTAATGGAGCTATTCCACAGAACTACACTTCTGAGTTATGGATGTTTAAAAAATTACGGATGCGGGTAAAAACAATTATTTTGACATAAATCAGTGTCAAATTGTAGTAGAGAATTCAAATTTTTACCCTAGACTATTAAAACATGTAACTATTGAATGCTATAATTAAAAATTACCAAAATATCATGGTTTTTAAGTTGTGTGACTTAGCTCCATTGGCCTCCAAGGCGACGAATTAACTTCTACTTGACTGAAAAAAAAGTCACCCATCCAATAATTTCAGGGTAAAACCTATTTCTCGTATTTTATGAAGATTTTCAAACATTGAAAGCCAGCATCGTATAACCAGCATAGTACACAAGTCGATCTTTTTATACTTATGACAAAAACTACACAAAACTCATAATCCTGTTTATATGGGGTTAAATTTTATAACTAATTTTGTTAACATCAATTTCAAATTACTACTAACTTCTGACCCCATCTTAGAACTTTTCCTAACATTATTAAGTAAGTAATGTTATAGAATATATTAAATATGTAATTTTGCTCGGATAAAGAGCCGGTTGGATCGAGTGCCCGTATGTGGTCGACATAAACAGCGTGAAACATGACGCTTGCCGCCGTTTTTGAGCAAAATATTGCACGTTAATTTAACACAGTCCGGCCGGTCATTTGCGGCCAGCCGGCCTCATTTCACCACTCTTTTTACTTATTGCATCTCGCGTTTGCGACGATTCGTCTCGATTTGACGATGAAATTCTCTTTATTTTTGAAGAATTCGCTCCGGAGTCAGTGGAAATGTTGTTGTGTTCGCTTTAGGGTATTCGGTCGCTCTTTATGTTTTCGGAGGTAGTAAAATATCGACGAAGTAAGTCAAATGACTTTCAGCATTTAAAATATGCTCCAAATTATGTGGAGCTCATGCCTATAGTAAAGGTTTTGGTGGGCGCGCGTACGGAAAACGTTGACTTACTTATTTGCGTTCTACTTCAATCTTTAACCTTTTGACCTCTGCATATTAAACGGCCAGCAGTTGCTGTTGCTGTAAATTAAAATACTCAAAACTTTCGTAAACAAACATGACATTTGCGTAAGTCAACTTGGAGTCTGCTAGAGGATATTACTGAAAACAGACCTAATTGCCATAGTCAGTCAGTATCAGGATAGATATTAGATGCTTAGAGCGTAGGGAACTTAGACCAATTAGTTTTGTTATCCGGCCATATATCTTTGCCAAGTTTTGTCTTCAAATAAGAAAAAGGGCTTTGACTAGCCCGGATTCTACGAGCTTCTTCTTGCAACCAGAAAATTGTATACAGGGTGTAAGTGTAAGCAGTGGCCACCTTTTAAGGGGTCATTGTACTCATCATTATGAACAGCTTTTACTATAGGACCAAACCTGAAATCGCGATAAAAATTCAGCTGTTCAGTACATTTATGTTCGCATAATTCGTCAAAATGTAGGGAACAGCTGATTTTTTTCGCGATTTGAGGTTTGGTCCCATAGTAAAAATTGTTAATAATGATAAGTACAATGACCCCTTAAAAGGTTGACAAAACACCTACACTTACACCCTGTATATTTGTTAAACATACATGAGCGTCCTTATAGACTGATTAAAAATCATAGAGACTTAGATTTCAGCTAGCACCATAGGGGGGGTATTGCCATCTGAACGTAATGCATCGCAGAACCTGGATAGTTCTTTGCAGGAAATCGCACTCTAGTCATAAAAAAACCCGAATCATTTCAATAACACACTTGACTGCCAGTTGAATCAGCCGCTAATTTATATATACTTACCCTGTCACTTCCTTAGCATAATAAAACATGGGCTGAAAGTTGTATAACATCGCGCCAATCACCGTGAGGCTACAGCCTTCTCACGGCCATATTTAAATATCAACGGATTTGTTTATAGCACTAAAGTATAACAAGAATGAACCCGAGCCATGTTTAGACTGATCTTCGATGAATGAATGTAATATGATCGATTATTGTATTCGATTTTCGTTCGAATCGATTGAATGAGTTCGTGTTGTTGGAGTGGATTTTTTTTTTGATTCTATGGTAGCTCGTGTAGTAGTTGCACGGTGGTGGTGGATTATGTATAATAGACAAGGATTATGAAGGAAGCAAATTAAGTACAGTCAAAATGCACAGGTCTCATTCGTGGAACTTTAACTATCGTCATCAGAAGCCCGAAGGTCTGACAACCAGACTTATCAAGGGGTATCGTTACCCAGTTACTGGATTGTGTAGGTCAGATAGGGATTCAGCTGCATCCGGTTAGACTGTAAGCCGATCCCAATATAGTTGGAAAAAGGCTAGGCATGTGATGAAATGGAGGGTGCCTCTCTTTTTCTTAAATTTTATTTCTTTACTCACCCATTCCAACGCTTTCAATTACCGTAAAAGAATTCATCAGACGTCACCCAATGTAGAGTTGTAGATTATAATAATACGGTGAGAAAATTCCAAGAATATAAAGAAAATCAGTTGATAGTGGCATACTCAAGAAGCAATTACTTCAGTATGGGCAATTAACAATGCTGGGTATGCACCGTTAATCAAGTTACTTGGGAGAACTGTATGCCCAATTTTGGATTAAAGAGATTGAGACACTGTATGATATGAACCCAACCCTCCAACCTCCAAAGCATGCATAAAATACTAGCAATAGCAAATTCAAAAAGTTGAACTGTAGAAGTAAGGCCTTAGTGTCACAGAAAGCATGGAAATTAATTCAAATATCAGGAAAAGCTACGCCAGTAAACTTTTATGTACTTATTCCGGTGGACTATAGGTACCAATTGATTGAACAAGAAACTGAGTTGAACGTAATATTTAACTCATATTTTGAGAAAAGTCCCTTAAGCTACTTCATAATATTTCCGCTATTTATCGATATGCCTGTGGACTGTGGTGATGAAAAATTAACTTAAAATCTTAACTAAAGTGAGTTTGTTCGTTACGCTTTCACGCTAAAACAGTTCAACGGATTTGGATGAAATTTGGCACACTGATAGACCATTATATGGATTAGGACATAGGATACTTTTTATCCCGGTTATGCATTCTCGTGGGATAATTTCCGCTGGCGAAAATTAAATTAAATTAAATTAATTAAAAATTAAATTAAATTAAATTAATTAAATTACGCCTGGACAGCTTTTAACCCTTTACACCCCGCAATTCCGATCCTGCATGGAGTATTGCAGTCACCTTTGGGATGGATCAGCTAAGTAGCAACTAGCCGCGCTTGACTCGGTGGAACGCAGAGCTAAGAGGCTCATTGGCGACGTAAAACTGGTGGATGCCAAGCTTCATAGCTTGCCTCATCGCCGCAAGGTTGCCTGCTTGTCGGTCTTCTACAGATTGTATTTCGGAGAGTGTGCCCGAGAACTCCACGACCTCATTTCACCGGCCCCCTTCTACCATCGGACATCTAGACGCACTGCCAGTTACCATCCCTACCTGGTTGCTATTCCACCAATTCTCACTAAGCGCTTCCGAATGTATTTTATAATGCGCACAGCAAAGGAGTGGAACTCACTACCTGCGTCTTTGTTTCCGAACGCATACAACCCTAATCTCTTCAAAGTGAGAGTGAACAGGCTTCTTCTGGGTAAGCTCACTCCATCGTCGACTTTGTCTCTGTCACCTCTGACCTAGACTAAAGTCAAGAGCAAACCCATCACAAATAAAAAAAAATAAAAATATAAAGCAGTAGGTAATCTAGGCAGCTGTCATGAAGTATACAAAATAATACGCTAAGTAGCCACGTTAATTATACAGTGCATTAAGATAAAGACATCGAGCTCCGTTCGAGCAATCGATTGGACGTGGTCGTGCGGCTTGCGCGCTATGTACCTACTGTTATATTACATACTACGTATAAACGTATAAACATACGTACATACGTATAAACAGTTATACCTGAGACATTTTTGTACACACTAACTTTAAGTCTGCTTTGTGAAGAGATAATAAATAAATGATATGATGATACATATATCGACTTTATATCAGATATAAAGTGAAGTTACACTACGGCCGATTTATCTTGGCAGGTCCGAACACAGGCACTAAGAAATTTCGCGCATGTTCTCTCACTCACACTCGCCTCATTTGGTTCCTAAAAAACTTACTGCGCAGCCTTCAGCGCGAAGTTTTGGCCTGCCAAAATAAATTGGCCGTACTGTAAGCATCGGCAAAAATGACGAGCATCCATATAAACCTTCATCCCCTATAGAACCCCCTTTAGAGGTTGAATTAAAACACAAAGGCCAAAGATGGATGAAATTATATGAAAGAAAAGGAATTTAATGAAAACGTGACGGTTGGCAGGCAAGAATAAAAGAATAAAACGTGTTACGCCGACTCTACGTAAGATGGGATAAGGTCAGGAAGTTGATGAGAGGGTGAAATTTTACAAAATCCAACTCACTTTCGCTATACAAGGTAGGTATAATTTAAATAACTGACAAACTCTTAAGAGGTAATTGTACTCATCATTATGAACAACTTTAATTACCAAGAGACCTCCTATATGGACCAAACCTGAAATGGCGAAAAAAATCAGCTGTTCCCTACATTTTGACGAGTTATGCGAACATAAAAGTAGGGATTTTTTTTCGTGAATTCTTCTAGATCCAGCGGTTTAGGCTGTGCGTGTCCGTCAGTGAATGAATGAATTAATTAATTTAAGATTTTCATTGAACTTATTATGGATCTAAAAGATAAGCTTACTTTGACCTTATAGCGTATTCATTTGACAGATCATCTCTTGGCTATAACAAAATTGCATGTGCTTTAAAATAACCTCCACGAAACATAAATGACGTCCTGCGATTACTGGGTAAAGTTAGCCTCTATACTACCTTGTTGACTCGCTAAAATTTTTGCCACGGCATGATCTATCTTTATTTATTTCATGCCAATAGGAGTAAATATTATGAAGCAAAAAATGCGAAAGGTCATGTCAAATGCATAGGCAAATACAGGGATTTCTGGTCTGCTGTTAAAAAGAAATGCTACAATCAGAATAAGTCAACATTTTACTCAACCATTTTCCAAATTGAAATAATAAAACATTTATGTCTCTTTTGTAGGCCCTACAGAAGAGACATAAATTATTTATTTTATATTTTCTGTGAACAGGACGGGAATAAAACTATAAGTACCTACATGAATGCGTTTTACCTGTTTAGGTATTATTTAAATAAGTGCCGGCAATGTTTCAAATGCTTGTTAAATTTTAAACTAAAATGTTCCCAATAAATTGTATAATATTTATTTAAATCGACAACATAATAATAGGTATTAAATGCAATATTTTATTTCAATTTGTTTTCTCTTGTATTTATATCGATAACACAATATCATTAAGTACTTTTTAAGACATGTTTTAACTTTGAAAGTTAAAAATAAATAATTCTTTCGACATAGCTTCAATAATGGCTGATAAGAATGGGTAGGTACCTAGTACCTACCTCGAGCAGAGGTGGTCAGCTCGGTAGGTACCTAAGTTTTCTTGTATTGGCAACCCCTGCCCGACAACCTTTAAACAAATTGGAAAACAACACTTTCTCGCAACACCAATTTATCTCGCCTGCTCGACGTCCGTATGTCCCTGCAGGGATCCAGCAGAATATCAGCGTCAGGTATATTTGCCAGACACATGCTAAGCTGGACTCCCATTTGGTGCAACCTTGAGACGCACACCGCCCTGTGTATACACTACACTGCACTGCACTGTGTAGTTTCGTTATTAATTTGATTTAAGAACACATTATGTCATATTTTATTTCTATAAGTATGTTTTTCCTTTTTTTTTTATAATGGCATCTTAATTTTATAATATATTCTTGTCGATTGTGATCTTCTAATTGTACGAGTACTTTTGTGTGTTGTGTTATGTCTTATGTGTGCACCAAATAAATGTTTTATCTATCTATCTAATTTTGGTGAAAAACTGCTTGGTTGAAAGTTTCAGCAGGCACGAAAAATTAAATTATAGGTATATTACAACCGTTGTCCTTGAACCAACTAAATCCGTAACATGGTATTTTCGAAAACTACAAAACTTATTATGATGTATCAGGCATGAAACAATAAGACCGTAAAAATATGTTGTATTTAAACAATTAATTAAAATTAAGTACAGACGCCAGAACATCATGCTACTCGAAACTATCAAATTTTCCCAATCAACCTTGAACCTAATGCTTTAGTTATAAAGTTGAAAATTTAATAAAGAAATTTGATAGATTGTAATAGCTTGATGTGCTGGCGTCTGTACATAAAAACATAAAGATTTTCTTTCCAATAATGAACTGTTATACTTTTTATCGTTTTAACAACGGCTCTGTTGCTAATCATGCGTATACGCAATTACTTAAATTATTTACTTTAATTACGAAATTTTAACTTATAGACGAATTAGATTCGTAATCAGGAACTGTAACAACCAGATTAGTGATATAAATACGATGAAAGGGCGTTTAGGTTTCTGGCCTACTGTAACGAAACTATTCTATACCTACCTAGGTAGCTACTGTTAAATCCTGAAGACCTTTACTTATTTGGGACCGCCAATAATTAAATAACAGTTCACGCAAGACTCTTATATATTTTATAAGACTTTTCGATATATCATTTAAACTAATTAGCCCGTTTGCCGGGGGCCGACGCTCTGACATATCCTTAGAACACAAGCTAGAAACACCTTTAATAAAAAAGATGTTGTCAGCCTGCACCCTAATTGCGTAACACCCTGTCTATCGAAATCTGAATTATTTTGAAACAAATTGCTAATCCATTGCTTCATATGTTCGAAAAATTTGTCTGCTCGACAACGTAAATAACGCAATGAATATTGTTGAACCGTCAAAATGAAACCGATTCTGTTTGATAGTGTGTTACGCAATTGCCCCCACAGGTCTGAATAGATTGGGGCTTGAATGAAACCTTTACAGTATATACCATTAGATACATAAGATTCATTTTTTCGCAACGAAATGTGTAGAAAGAAACTATGTGTTCTTGTCAGCAGAGAATTGAACTAGAAGAATCTCTACTTGAAGATAGTTTAAAACAATTTTGTCTAATGATACTAAAAAAAAAACCGGCCAAGAGCGTGTCGGGCCACGCTCAGTGTAGGGTTCCGTAGTTTCCCGTCCGTAAAAATATAATAAAATATGTAAACGAAGTTAAAAAAAATGCTTGCATATACGATTATACTACAAACTTAGTCCAGAAATTATTTTGTACAACTTTTTGTCTTTTTTGTACAAAAACTGTTGTTTCCATCAAGTTCAAAATGATTTTCCAAAGTTCTACTTTTCAGATTTTTTCATATTTTCTAAACTTATGGTTCAAAAGTTAAAGGGGGACACACATTGTTTTTTACTTTTGGAGCGATTATTTCTGAAATTATTGACATTATCAAAAAATGATTTGAGTAAACCCCTATTCATTTTTAAATACCTTTCCAACAATATATCAAACGTTAGGGTTGAAATTAAAAAAGAAATCACTTCCCACCTTACATATAGGGGGGCTACCCTAATAAAACATTTTTTTCCAGTTTTTATTTTACCACTTTGTCGGCGTGATTGATATACATATTGGTACCAAATTTCAGCTTTCTAGTGCTAACGGTCACAGAGATTAAGCGAGGACGGACAGACGGACGGACAGACAGACATGGCGAAACTATAAGGGTTCCTAGTTGACTACGGAACCCTAAAAAAAACATTAAATGAAGTATAAAAACGAATTTAATAATACTTCAGCCCACACTGTAGAAAACTGTATGAACCCAAGTCAAAGATATGATATGATAAGATATTATACATAAAAGATATCAAAACAATTGATCAAGTTCAAGAACCTATTCTGTTAAAAAACTTTTTAGAAAAAAATAAAACCGACTTCCAAAACAAAACACTACAAAGTGAAAAATAACTTTAATTTCGGTAGTCGGTGTCTGGTTTTGTATTTTCGTGTCATCCCACCGACTTTTTAGTTGTGGTACCTACCCCACAAAATTCGAATACCACGACCTGCTATGTAAATAAGAGTGATAGGAAGTTAACTAAGTACCTATAAACTAAGTGCGAAAAATACGCATTAATGAAGCTAACTCAAAAACTACCCAAGCAAAGTTAATAAAATGTATATGCGACCACCTTGGAAGTATACCCTTTCAAACAAAAAATAATTTCATAATCGGTCCATCCGTCTTTGAGTAATCGCGTAATAAACATACAAAAAATAACATACAGACGTATTGAGAACCTCCTCCTTTTTGAAGTCGGTTAAAAACTCTATGGTAAAGTCCACCATTCAAGCGTAAAAGAGGCCTACGTAGTCTCATGTTCACCAATAAGCATCTATATCTCATAAACCAGTAAATGGAATACAAACCGAGGAAACCCGCTCATTAACAGCCAAGTTGTTAATGAACATGTAACTTAATACTTCAGTGGTCAACTGACACGATTGGTTTCAGTTTTAGTTCAATGGCCAATTACAAGCAAAATCAATGACGATATGACTGACATTCCTTTGTCATTAACATTCCAATATATTGGCTTGTAGCAAGGGTCAATGTACTAATAGTCTGGAAAACAACTATACCTACCAAAGTACAAAAACTAAAGACATGTGTATTTATCAAAATATTGAGTAGAAAAAATTTTAGAGTTGCACCACACTAAGTAAAACTCGATACTATCCGCCAAAACAATAATCGAATAAACAGAATCGTTTAAAACTTTAAACAACAACATTAACGCTATATCTATGTCAATAAAATACGTTAAAAGTGCATTAATGAGGCGCATCAAAGCCACCGTATTGGTTCGACTAATCGAGGCGGTAGTCCATAGTACTGTGATTTGTATGCGTTTCACACCTTTGGTATGTGCACTGCGGCTATCGGATTAAAACAGCTTAAGCGCCAAATTATAGAACAACAATTAGTGCTTAAAGAGACGTGTTATTCGATTTAAATTGAGCGTTATGTGAGAGGTTGATACAGATTTATAATTAGTCGATTTATCAGCGTTGACATGATATTAAACATACCGGACCTATCAATGGAATACCGTATGAAAACGTTTGAATGAACTGTGTTTGGTATTATTGCAGGCAGTTGTTTTCTTTTAAGTGCTGTCAAATTAAATTAAATATGCCGCAGTTTAACTTAACTCGGGTTTCGGACATACCTTTTTTAAACCTCCAAAAACCTACAACCTTCGACTTTCCATCGACTACGTCGATCGTCTTGTCGCACGTCAAAATGACGTGTTGTACGTCAACTTGACGCGCGGACACTCGCTTCTCTTTGTGTGCCTACTATAGTGACAGGCCTTTTGTATCGAGTATGACTTGTGTGTTAATTGTGCCGATCGAATCGCTCAGACATTCTGATAGTCGATATTAATCGACTAAAATTGTTTATCGATTCGGGGTGTGGCGCTATTGTGATGTAAGTTGCTTTAATAGGCAAGCTAGCCACCGCTGGTGTTCATAATTTATTGAATTGGTCTATTAGAGCGGCACTTCTGGCATGTTTTCGTTTGATATTTGATTATAAATTACTCCATTCATCGAATAAATCGTTAGAATTTCAGTTTTTCCTCTGCAGAGGACATAAGTACTTAGTTATAACTAATCTGATTTTTATTTAATTCAGAATCAGGCTTTTGCCGTGTAGGTAAACATCTAACTATCGTTCGTAAAGTCGGAACGATTTCTAAAACCTTCGATAATTATGATACCAGTAGGTACCAAAATCTCGATCTTCACATTTTATTTTATGTCGATATCACATTTTATTCACTATATTTCGGTTTTTCCCAAATTTCCTTTCTTTGGTATTGTTCATCGAATCGTTGAGCTCCTTAAGTTCTGAGCTGAGGTGCGCGATTACTGACAAATGCGTGCACTGACTGGACAGGTCCTCTCAATCTGTGTGGTTCTTTCCTCAAAAGACCATTTCAGACACCAATCTACATGGACTTCACATGAACTGACCAAGATAATGTCTGGACTTTATAAGAGACTGTGACCTCTGAGCTTGTTTCGGCCTTTATACTCAGAGTAGTCAGATAGGAAACGCCGACCTCATCTTGTTTTAAAAAAAAAACATGATTGACGTGTAAAAGTGTTTGTGCAAACCTACTTACAGAAATAAAATCATTTATCATTTCCGAAGATAATCGACGATGGTAGTTTTGAACGTTGGTGTACATTGGTGGTTGGTCAAACAATCACAAACGATTTAATCAGTCGTTTGGAAACATTGTAATCAGGAAAGCTGATTTCAAAATTGCTTAAAAAATTTGGAAACATGATATTTACAGCTTTATTATTTGGTAAATAGGCTACAATTAGAGGATTCTAAAATAAACCAAAAAGTGGATGTCTGATTATGAACTTTTTATTTTTTTTTTAAATAGTTCATAATCAGACACACTTTGTATTTTTATTCGTATTTTCTTAAATACGAAATAATATACAAAGTGACTTTCCGAGTTCTCCTTTGTTTTAACGTCAATTTAATTATTTGTTTCAGTCAAAATTTCGCATTTTCAATGTTACTCAGTTCAATAACCTTGGCTCGTCATTATAATATTTAAATGACCTGTGGTTTTCACACAACACTTAATATAGTCTAGTGTAGGACCAAACGTTTTATGTGCAGACCTAAATAAGCATAGCTAAATTATATATTGTATGTATATCTAATGTAATTACTTGATTATTAAGGACATAGGTTATATTTGTAACGGTAAAATTCCATGAAGTTATTCTTATTGTTAACGGTTGAATGACACGTAAAAAAATAGTTTTTCGAATAAATTTACTTTAAAGAAACTAAAAACCGTCTTCAAAAAAAATAAAACGAATAAAATAACTCTAATAAAAAACTTGAGGCGATACCAAAAAAAGTTGGGGGCTTTTTCGTAACCAATTTCACTATTACAGAATGTATGGATTTAATTTTTGGATATATGTTTATTGATTAATGCTCTGACTGAAGGACGATTGGGTTTTCCTCGATAGAATTTAATTCCGAAAATACCTCTACTTTTTTATATTTTAAAATCCTAATAATATTCTAAAATCCTAAGTAATTTCATTGCAAAATTGCATTCAAAATGTGCGTATTAGGTAATAGAAAACTGGCTGAACATATTTTTGATAGATAGCTTAATTTATTTTTAAACAATTTTTATTTAGTTTGGCGCTTTTATTTTGGTTCCAGCTCATTGTTGTCCTTTCTTTTTTTCGCATGTGGAAGTAATTGACTCTGTCACTTTCTTATTACCGCTCAGTTAGCTTTTTACATATCACCTTAACAGCTACTGAAGTTGGTGCCAAGCTAAGGTGCTGAAGAATTATCATAGAGCTTTATTTGTTGGAAATGACCTCTAGTTTATTCCCTTTCAAGGAATAGGTCGAATTTCCGATTACCCTATCTGTATAACATAACATCACGCCTGTATTCCTCGAAGGGTTACGCAGAGGTGTAGCTATACTCGTAGTAGGTACCCTCGCCAGTTAAGTTTAAGTCCCATGTACTTACGTAATAGGGGGCGAGCCCATTGCCATCAACAATGCATAAATCCAGACTTCGGGCTATTACTGAGAAATTCCTGATAGAAAAATCTAATAACACTTTTCCAAACCTGGGAATCGAACCCAGGACTTCACCAGCACTCAGGCTCACCAGTAGCAATTGCGACCTAGTCTATACCAAGGAGGCAGGCAAAAACAAACATCTTCTACAATAATTTGTGATAATAAAATCAATTTATAGGTGCTCGTGGCTAAGTAATATCAGCCGCACGGGTCGATCGATCAGGCTAAGCTACGCTTGCCGCGGTTGGTCCGTAGATGGGTGAATCTTTACATACCAAGACCCCTCCGTGCCTCGAAAAGCACGTTAAGCTGTTGGTTCCGGCTGTCATTCGTGGATCTCTGACAGTCGTTACGGGTCGTCAGAAGCCCGAAAGTCTGACAACCTGTCTTCAAGGGATATTGTATTACCCAGTAACTGGGGTGTGTATTCAGCTACAAAACTCAATATACAGGGTTATTTGTAAAACACCAGCAACCTCTTAAGGGGTCATTGTACTCATCATTATGAACAATTTTTACTATGGGACCAAACCTGAAATCGCGAAAAAAAATCAGCTGTTCAGTACATTTTGACGAATTATGCGACCATAAATATACTGAACTGCTGATTTTTTTTCGCGATTTCAGGTTTGGTCCCATAGTAAAAGTTGTTCATAATGATGAGTACAATGACCCTTTAAGAGGTTGTTGGTGTTTTACAAATAACCCTGTATAACTATAAAATTTTGTTAGGGTGTCTAAGACTTTGAGTTATTCCAGTTACACCTTGCATAATTTTGAAAAGTAAAAGGCGTTACATCCGTCGACTTAACCCTTAATTGACCATGTTATTTTCACTGGCAACTTTATTATGTCAACAAGGCACCCTGTTTAAACTTAGTTAACGTTACAATAACATGTGACTCATGACTTTCAAGGGAAAAGAAGATAATTATATTAAAACAAGTCGCCCTTCTTTCAAGTTTAGTTACCTATCCGTTTTTTCACTAATACTAGAAACATCTAATTATTCTACTGTTAGATTTTGAACTCTCGGCGCTAAAGCCATGCGTTGAAAATTCAACAGTGTGCTTTTATTTAGGCATTACTTTACGTATCACAATGAATTTGTCCTTCTTGGACAAAAGAGGTTCCCTTAGCGTTTTCGCTTAGCGTTCCTAGTTTTTACTTTTAGCTCGGCCCCTGAGGGCCACAGCGTGATATAAATAGCCAATAGCCAGGGAGGCTATTGGCTATTTATATCACGCTGTGGCCCTCAGAATGGGGCTACCAAATACAAAACGATTTTTTTAAATCGGTAAAGTATTTTTTGAGTATATCTATTACAAACAAAAAATTAAATCTTTTCTCTATTTATTATTAGTTAAGCTTATTAAAGTCAGAACCCATTTAAAGGGCGTTTAAGTAGGTACACTAATAGCTGACCAAGAGCCAATAAAACGACCTAACTACATGTAACTACAACCATCAATTATCTGAAGAAGTCTTAAGGCGAAAGCTCCAGGTAGTCCGCGAAATTCAAATTTTCTTACGTTTTTTTGCAATTTGCGGGTCAGTACCAGGTTGTATATTGATCTGAATATGATTCGCGACCGTAACAAATCTGTATTTATAGAATTATAATCATTAATACAACTAGTTCATATAATCCTAATGAATGACCATTTCATAAAATCTTGATATTAATTAGGATTATACTAACTTAAGAGTTGTATTACTGATTCTAATGATTATAATTTAGCAAATACATGTTTGTTACGGTCGCGAATCATACTTTAATCAACTTACAACCTAATACTGACTTGCGAATTGTAAAAAACGTAAGAAAATTTGAATTTCGCGGGTTAGCTGAAGCTTCCCCCTTAATAGAAATTTAATAATACCACAGTACTATCAACGAAGTTATCTGTAATAGTAATAACGGTCTGACGTCAGACGCTGTCATTGCTAAGATGTTTAATATCCGTAATTTATTAGCAAAACGTTCTGACCTTGTTACAAGTTACATTTTCGACCCTAGCACGCAAGAAAATGGATGAAAATTACAAGGATTTTACGCTGTTTTCTTATAATTGTAATCTCATAATTTTATCACAGGTTTTTGTAGGTAATTTTTCTTTCGATGTTGCGTTTCATATAATGATAATTATTTATAATCAAAGTCAATTATACGAAGTCTGATAATATAATGGATTATCATAATTATATGTTATTAGATAAACATGTGCTTAAAGCTAAAGATGCGATTACGTTGAGATAATTAACACATTAAAATAATTAACGTAGATGAATTTAAATATGTTTGCTTGAAAATGATCTCTGAAATGTCGTATTTTTTGTATCCTTTACCTTGGTACCAAAAAAAAAGCAGCTGCAAGACATACCACTAGTCATCCAACTTGTTTGCAGTAACTTACCTGTAAAAGAGAAGACACAAAATTAATACTTTGAAAAACTTGGTAAACTATTATATAATCTTTCGTACCATTTATTTTACTTGAGCATACATGAAGTATTGTATATTTTTTGATCTATGGTTGCCTGTCAATAAATAAGGAACTTCATAGCGTCCAGGAAGCATTGTATTTTTGACAGGCCAGCTGGCGTGGTTGGTTAAGATACCGACTATCACGCCGCAGGTCGTGAGTTCGAATATATATATATATATGTATATATATATACAGGGTTATTTGTAAAACACCAGCAACCTCTTAAGGGGTCATTGTACTCATCATTATGAACAACTTTTACTATTTGACCAAACCTGAAATCGCGAAAAAAAAATCAGCTGTTCAGTACATTTATGTTCGCATAATTCGTGAAAATGTACTGAACTGCAGATTTTTTTCGCGATTTCAGGGTTGGTCCCATAATAAAAGTTGTTCATAATGATGAGTACAATGCCCCCTTAAGAGGTTGCTGGTGTTTTACAAATAACCCTGTATAAGTATGTATTTACAAAAAAAAAGTAGTGTAAGTATGTAATATATCAGTTATCTGGTTTCCATAGTACAAGTTCTGCTTAGTTTGGGATCAGATGACCGTGTGTGGAATGTCCCAGGATGTTATTTTTTTTTTCGTCTATGGTTGCCTGTCAATAAATAAGTAAGTGTCAAAAGTAAAATAAATAGTTGGCAAGAATCATATGAAATTATAATTATAGCGCGCTATCCCTCCAGGCGCGGGCGGCGACGCGACGGTGAGATGGGCCTTGCTACCGTCGCGCGTCGCAGGTAGAACCTGGAAGATGCTGGCAAGAGAGCGCGGGGTATCGCACAAGAAAAGACAGGCCTTTGCCCAGCAGTGGGTGAAGTGGAGCTGTAGAAGATGGTGACGATTCCCCACCACCAGCTCTTGAAAGAGTTTTAAAGACACTTTGGTTACCATTTACGGGGCAAAAAATAATGATCCACGCCACTAAAAAATAATTTAGGTTGAAGTTTGTTGAGCCTGTGTTGCTACCGCAAAAAAAAACCGGTCAAGAGCGAGTCGAACTCGCGCACCGAGGGTTCCGTACCATCCTATATCCTACTTATCCTAGTTCCTATCCTACTATCCTACTAATATTATAAATGCGAAAGTTTGTGAGAATGGATGGATGTTTGTTACTCTTTCACGCAAAAGTATTGAACGGATATTACCTAATGGAATTTGGCAGACAGATAAACTCTTTTGCAAAAAAAAGGGGCACTTTAGATTTTTTTCTCTACTTCAATGAAGAACAAGAAAGAGGTTTTATTCATTTGAAGATGTATTGGCATGTTATTTGAAGCATCCTTCTTTTCATTTCTTTCTTATTTGCATAATAGTTGGGCAAACGTCATCTAAAACTATTCCAAAATTCAAGTTTATAGCATTAGTAGTTCGTGAGATATCTTGCTGTGACAGACAGACAGACAGACTGAGTCGCGCCTTATGAGTTTATTTTTAGCATTTTGGTACGGAGCCCTAAAAACGACTTTCTGTCATTTCCACCATACCATTAACAGACCAGTTCTCTCTCACTTCATTAATTCCTCTCTAAAAATAACTATAACTTTGCTAACCTTTAAAACCAGCAAAATTATAGAAGCAACAATAGATCACACACAAAAAGTCGATCAAAGCATCGTACGCCATTCATTCATGCCTCCCACTACATAACGGTGATTTTTTTCATCGTGGTATACTCGTACACCAACGCACACAAGTTATTCACTTATAACAACGATTAGCATATTGTATTTTGTACAAACTCTTTCGGTTTCTTATATTTGGTTGGTTGATTTGTGTTAGGTCAAATGAGGTTGGTAGCTTATGTTTTACAAATGTTTTGACCATAGTTTTAGAGAACAAACAAAAGCCTATGTTACTTTAATATTGCCTGTATTCCCTGAGGAGGCCTAAAGTATGTTTACATTTCGCCAGTTATGTTACAGGCAGGGGGTCAGCCAATGGCCATCAACCGGCACAAATCCAAACTTCGGGCTGAGAAATTCATGACCGGAAAGCCCATAACACTGCTCAAAGTTGAGATCGAACCTAGAACCACAGCTCAACAGTTCTGCGTACGACCACTAGACCAATGAAGCAGCATATGCGCAATGCATTTATAAAATATAGAAAAAAAAAATATTAGTAACTAGCAACCCTATTGAATTATCACGAGATGTCATTGGCATTATGAAAATCTGTGTCCCAACATGGCGTCTTTTAAAATTTTTAACCCATGATATAATTTAAAATCCTGATTGATTGCCATCTATGTACCTACCTATATGGTCTAGGTATAAATATATTATGAATTATGCATGTCTGTGTGTATGAAGAATGTTGTTATACCTATTACGACGCATAACTCGACATACTTGGGTTAGTGGCCATTTTTGTGACTTCAAACTACAAAGTTGTATATTGAAGCCCAAAGTAATCAGAAAAATTGAATGCCTTTACGACGAGTTGACAAGCTCGTGACTAAGTAATAACAGCCGCACGGGTCGATCCATCAGGTTAAGCTACGCTTGCCAGGGTTGGTCTGTGGATGGGTGTCCATCTTTTCATACCGAGACTCTTCCGTGCCTCGGAAAGCACGTTAAGCCGTTGGTCCCGGCTGTCATTCGTGGATCCTTGACAGTCGTTACGGGTTGTCAGAAGCCCGAAAGTCTGACAACCAGTCTTACCAAGGGGTACCTATTTATTAAGAAGAAGGATTTATGCCCGTTTTCACCAAACCTAAGTGATACTAAAATGAATCCCTAAATATTATTGCACTTTTATTTAGGGATTCATTTAAATGTGTTCTAAATTGAGACAGACATCTTTAGCATGCGATTTTTTAAGTCACTTCTACACCAAAGAATCTTAAAGACCTACGCTAGGATCATTTCCAAGGCAAAGACCCTGTAGTAATGCGTCTTAAAAAAGCAATTAAACTACTTAAACATGGTGATGTAACCATACAAACGTAATTGCTGGTCCTTCGAGATGCAGTATAAAAACCTGGTCTTTATGTCCAGACGAGTAATAAAAAGGTTACTAGATTAACTAGTAAGATCACTATACTAATGAAGACTCCATATTAATTAGTCATCTATAAAATAATAAGAGATCGGGCTGGCTTTAAAAAAAGTAGAGGATCTGAAGAAAAGGTTATGCAAATGAGGCGAGGTGAGAATTATTTTTATAATTAGCTGTTGCCTGCGACTTCGTCTGCGATCCAGAATGAATAGCCTATGGCCTTCTCCAGGTCATGGTCTACCTATGTGCAAAATTTCATCCAAATCCGTTAAGCCGTTTTAGCGTGAAAGCGTAATCAACAAACAAATAAGCACACTTTCGAATTTATAATATTAGTTAGGAGAATGAAAAACCGGTCTATCGACACTCTAAACTCACAAAATATATTAGTTATTTAAATGAAAAATAAAAAAAAAGAGTCTTAACACACTACTAAAGTTTCTATAATAATATAATTCAATCATAATTCGAAAGACACGTGGCGCCATCTATTTATCATAAGAACGTTATTGTTGTTTTCCTCAGGAACAGTACTATTTATCGGGATGAAAGTTACCCTATGTCCGTTTCTGTACACCTGACGACGTATATGTAAAATTTCAGGACGATCGGTTCAGTGGTCAGGCGTGAAAGGTAACAAACAAACAAACTTACTTTCGCATTTATAATAATAAAATAATAGGATAGTTAGGATTCATTTTGGCTAATAACAACATAATTGCTAGCACCAATTCTTTGGTCAAATGTCATTTTAATAGCTTTATTGTTTTAAATTGAGAATAAATAAAAATTGCAACAGTTATACTAATTAGTAGCAATCGCTGAAGAACTGTTTACAATCGGAAAGACCCAGAAATAATTGGTATAAGCATATACCCAAGCAGTACCTAGGTCCAAATGGGTCGAATGTCATCAATGACGATAATGTTTCGGCTAATCGAAGCGTTTCCACTGATATTTTCTAATTAGCAGTGCAGTTTAGAATTCAAGGGGAGTGGCCATTTTTCATCACTGGAATGCTACAACCTAGAACCTAATTGCGTAACACACTGTCAATCGAAATCTGAAACATTTTGAAGCAAATTCCATTGCTTCATAGTTCGAAACTTTTTCTGCTCGCCAACGTAAATAACGAAAAGAATGTTGTTGAACTGTCAAAATGAAACCGATTCCGATTGATAGTGTGTTACGCAACTACCCCGCAGATTTCCAGAAATGGTTCCTGTCCTACTCGTATTATAGAAATCACAATCCATTCGTTGCTTTGGAACTTTGTCAGTTTCAGTCCTTATTTTGAAACCAACTCTAACATGACACGAGACTCAAGCATAACCCGAAGTACCTACACAGTGGCATTTGAACCAGCAACCACCTAAAAAAACTAATTAGAAACCCGACCATCTCATCATGAACCGTGGTTACAAGCACCGCAGTACGCCCACGCAGCGTTCCGTGTTAAATCCGAGCACATTTGCAAGTCAAAGCAACTAGATGACGTAGCAGGAAGTTGGGACCTACCTAAATATTACCATGTACGGAAGAATATATTAAATGTCGTAGGAAGATAACACTGATTCTATATTTATTTTAATAAATGTGTGGTTATATTATGTGCGCGAATGCTTCGAGATCAGCATAGAACAAGGTTGCTGTAGTGAGTTGAGTTTATGTGAAGATACGAAATTAAATTAAACTAATGAAATTATAGGAGTATCTACGAATAACTCAATAGAAATAAAAATGATGTACTCGTAAAAAGAGCATGTCTTGATGTTTAGGAGAGAACGGATGATGTCATTAAAATAAACAAGGGAGAAGGAAATTGATACTCAAGAGAAATCACTCGACAAAACTCTAGCGGATACTAATTCCTAGACTACCTAGTACAAATAATTTGATTAAGAAAAGTCACGATCACGATCAAATTATTGAATTTTCCGAAAGATCGGAACCATTTCAAGTAATGTATTAAATTAGGTAACTCCATAACGAAAACGAAGTACTAGCTCAGCATACCTGCAGAACAGAATCCACATAACAAACTATTTAAACAAACGAAACAAAACAGCATCAACCGGCAAACAAAACACGGATCACCTTACACAAAAAGTACCTGATTTGCATGATTCAAGTGGCACTTTTTCGTTTTAGACTGTCGATAGCACACAATTAGTGTCGGGCGAGTCAAAGTCGCCGATGTCGATAAGCGAACGACATTCAGAGACAAAACGCGATCGTATCGCGAGCAGTTGATTCATGTAGGGCTGCTTTTTAGGGAGCCTGTGAAATGTTAAGAGAGAAACATATTGATTGAAGAGGGGAATTGTAAATTGTGGTGTTGAGTTTGAAGGTCTGTAATTGGTGATTGTATTTTTGTGTTACTGATGATAAAATGATTGAAAAGTCGAAAGTTAAAGGCTTTACAAGCTAGAGTTAGACTAGGAGTTTTGTAGACTGAATCACGTTAATCTTCTTTTTCGTCGTTTTGATGATTCCAAATTATACGAGTATAAGTTACGCCTAGAACTCAGCCCTGTCGACAGCATTGGCATTGGCCTCGGTAATCTTTTCTTACAAGCTATTTGGTCTAACGACAACGATAGAGATTCAAAGAGTGAAAACTGTGTGCCGTATAGCATTTCGATCTTGTATTTGATTAGGCAGGCATGCCTAGGTCCCTCCTATTACCGATACGTGCTTGATCATGCTTTATTTTGATAAACTTAGACCCAGCTGATTGAAGTGATCGTCATTGAAGATTCACAGAGACTCCGCCCAGCACGCGTAGCATTAGGTACCACCATAGAAACGGATTTTGTCGACGGAAGAATAGATAAAATGACAGATTGTAAATAGATTTCTAACATTTCTAATGACTAAGCATGGCGATGTGTCATTTTATCTATGCTTACGTCGACAAAATTCGTTTCTATGGCGATCATGCTACGCGTGCTGGAGTGTAGGTAAATGTGGTGCTGTCCTACAAATGATGCGATTCTTAATATCGTGTCCAGCGTGTCCTGTTGCCTACACGTTACAGGAGCTGATGGACGCTAGTGAAGGTGCCAAACTAGTAGCCAAATTCTGGGCTGACTCTTTTTAGATTACGGTCGACACATTGCCAAGAGTAATTTTTCAATCGCTTTAAAATCTTACCTACGCTGTTTCTCGTTAACCGAACATGTGATTGACACTCACATACTAAAAATAATGGTGTGGTTTCCATCAGCGTATATGAGTAAGTATATACGGCACGTGGAAAAAAAAAACGGAATTTCCATATTGCAAACATTTTGTGTTGGTTAATAACTTAGGTTTTCCTTCCGGATAAACTTTATGTACCAATACCGATTAATTAATGTACTAAAATGCAGTATTATATTTGGTACTTTACACTCCCATTTATTGACACGCCCATCGAGAGCGGTGACATAATCAGACCAATCGAATCTCATTGAAACTATGATCTACTTAAAATAAAATTACGAAGCATTTCCAAGCAAAAATCTCCCTAGTTCACACAATAATGATAAAAGTAAATCGATTTTAATATGAAACATCTAAAAACAGTATCCTACACCTCCCAACCCTATCAATAAACAGTTTAAATGGTTTAATTCTTGCGCGCACGCACCTCGGCCATTGGTCGGCGGGTCGCGTCGCTATTGGCCGCGCGGCCGGCGGCGACTACAAAGCGCGGGAGAGGCGGGCTGTCCACGGTACAGCGGCTGTGCTGTCGGCTGTCCGAGCGACTATGAATATGGATCGAGTGTATTTATGTGGTCGATAGTAGATGTGGAAAATCGTACGCAGGGCTGCAAATGAATTGCTTCTGATCGAAATTGCGTATGTTGTGAGGTTTTGGTGTGATTTATTCTCTTTGGCGGTGTATGATGTAAGATTTAGGCATATTATTGATCAAGTTCTTAAAGAAGTGAAAGAAATTCCAATTAAAGATTTCTTTCATTTTAACGATTTTAACTGTTGGGACCCAAGAGAGATTATGAATTTCTATTTTCTTTCGTTCATACGTATACTTAAACCAAAGGTGTACCAAAAAGATTTAGTTTAAAATATATTTACATAATCAACTGATATTGTAGAGGATATTCCGAATATACTATGATTTCACGTTCCCATTAAATTATACCTAATCCCAATAGAACACATATTGACGTGAGCGAAGCCGCGAGTACCTATTTAGACTTGCTAAAAAGGTGACAGTTCTAGTCATTATGGAAAATTTAACCTTAATAAACTCATCCACATATAATCCATCTGTCTTCAAAGCAAGAGTGAACAGGCATCTTCTGGGCTAGCTCGTTCCATCATGGAACCTTATCCATCGCTTTCCATCAGGCGTTATCAAGGTCAAGAGCTGCTGAATTAGCACTTCGAATCGTATTCACATGTTTCAACACAATCAAAGTTCATTTATTAACATTAAACGATTTACAGAAATACTAACATTATCAATGATTGTACTAATAACGTTTGGTGCTAATTGTTTTTAGTAAATTACTGTGATAATTGCGTTCTTAAAAGTGCCAAGTCGTCCAAAATTAGAGAAGGTATACCTGACTGAACACTGAAGGTATTTTGGCCCATCATTCAACTGCTCACCGCAGCTCTGTTTTGCGAGATCTAGATATTAATCGTCTGTCCCCTGATTAATATTGATAGCCTCATTATCGTCTTTGCGTATTGCTTCTAATTTGTAAATGTATTGGCAGTTAACGATGCAAATCTGGAGAGTTAAGATTAAATCACTACGAGTTAAGTTTACAAACAAACACGTCTAGACGTATGAAACTTTATTTCTATTATTGATAAGCTGAAGGCCTGCGTTTGACCAGTATCGCACCCGATGAAAAGTGATAATGAGGTATACTACCGTGAATGCTTGCCATGTTGGACTAGGAGTAACATATGTAAGTATTCACAACTTCACAAGACGCTTTAGACTCACAAGAACTTTCAGAAGTAAAGGCACTAGAGTTAATATTCAATATTGCAATCAGGAATGCATTATTTACCTTTCACAAGCCCACATTTGGTGCATCTAATCTTAGAGAACTATTTGCTTCTAAGCCATAAGGATGCGAACACTATCAAAATGCATTTTGGAGTCAATCATCAATCATCATTCTCCTGTCCATAATTCAATCTATTTGGGTTCGGCGCAACATGTCTCTTCTTCCATATTTTTATTAGTCATCATCACAGTAGTGACCCCATTTTTAACCATACTTCATTATCATCTTTCACACAGTCCATCCACCATTTCTTTGGCCTTCCCCCACTCTTATAGCTTTTTGAAGTCAATCTTAGAATATAATCACTTGAATACTCAATCTCTATCCCCATAAAGCAGACGAGACAAATTAGGCTAAGTTAGACCCTACTTATTTCAGACTTGCTAATTATTGTCACACCCAGAGCCCAGAACCGTCATTGACGTAACACTACAGGAAGCTACTCGCTACAATTTCCTATAGTTTCTAGTCAATTAGTAATTAATTATCTCAGTGGAGATAAGAGTGATCTACAAACATGATCTGGGCGAGTGCATTTTGCTGTAGCCTGTAATTATAGTGCTGGGACGATTAATTGCGGATTGATCAATGAATTATACATATTTCATGAATAGGTGCTGGCACTTTGATGTTTGTTTGCTGTGGTTTTATTAATAGAGAATTTTGTGTTAATAAGGCTAAGGTTTCTGTCGTTTATTAAATTGGGCCATGGCAAAATTGGAAAACTAATATTGGTCTCGCGTGGTGACTAATGCAATTTCATGTTTTTGGCATTTAAATGAAAATTCTCAAAGCAATGATGGCTCGACAACTCGAAACTGAATGTTGGCTTAAAAATAAATTTCTCTACAACACAGTGTCTAACATATTAGCTCGTATAGGTTTAACTCATCAACCTCCATCTGCATCTGCTTCATTCATACTTACCCCAGGATAAATCTTAATGTTGCTTAAAATATGCGCAAGATTCGTTAGTGATGTGAATGACAGTTTTGTCATTAGTGACGAAAATGTTAATAAATCTGTTAAATTTTATGTTACCCTCGGATTTGAATATTTTAAAATAAATATTTGCTTCTATACTTCAATCAGGGAGGTACCAGGAAATCATAAAGCCAGAAGGAAAATCCTGTGGCATCGGTAGCAGGACGTGACTCATACCCACGCCGCTGTAGGTAGCCGACGTGCAATGTTAATACAACGGCCAGTATTCATATTTAATTGTACGACTGACAAGGGTGACTGATGAGAGGATGCTAGAACACTGGTTAGGGAAGACGGCGGAGTGTTTTTTTATTTCATGTTCTTATTTTAAAAGAAATAATAACGAAAGAGAATCTCAAGAACTTTTTAAGCGAACTTGGTGAAGGTTGGTCGTTGTTGAAGCATTAAACAGCTGTTATAGTTCCCACTACTGGAATACAGGACTCCTCTCGGTGAGAGGGAATGGGCTGTATCCATCACCACGCGGGGGCCAATGCAGATTGGTAGACATCACATCTTCAAATTTTTGGTTCTAGGATATGCCGGTTTCCTCACGATTTTGGAGTGATGTCTTAAATAATGTACCTACTATTTGATTTGCAACTGTCTGCAAGGTAGCAAGGTAGGTCAATTGGTAAATGAGCAATGGTATATAGAGAATTCGAGACCTTGGTCATTCGAGAAGCATTCAGTTGTCAATCGAGAAACAGTTGACAATCGACCTTCAGTTACCTGACTCGATCTAGTAGGTAATCTAATTCGGGTTATTAAACTGAATTCGGTTAGTCTAGAAACCAACACAAAAAAAATGGCATAAGTATAATAGGTACTTATCCAGATTTTTTTTAAGAAAAAATATTCTTTTTTAATTATTTTTTGCATGTTGTTTCACATTTTAAAAAAAAAGATGATAATGGCTCAGGTACCTACGATGTTCATCAATTTGCCTAGCGTTTCTCCATTTATTTTGAGATAGCCTTATTCTAATCGTTGTACTTTTAGATACAGGCTTACATCCAAACGAAGAGTACCGTAAGTAGTAAGGATCTATATTGGGGAATGAGCAACCACCCATGTATTGGCGTACTATGCCAAACCGCTTGCCAAATGTGCCAGATCGTTCGCCGTAATAGATAATGGAGGTTGTACTCATCACTGGACATAAATAAGTATCTACACATACACACATTCCGAAGAGTGTGGTATGAGTTTTTCAGGGTGATCCAACTATCAAATCAAAAAGCGCTAAGAGTCTATGAAATCATAAATAGGTACCTCTTTGTATAGATTTTGATCTGTAATCTGAACTATGACGCCAAAATAAAAAAATAAACATCATATTCGTATAATGTGAATAGGCATAAATGGCTAAGTAATAACAGGCGCACGGGTCGATCGATTATGTTAAGCTATGCTTGCCGCGGTTGGTCCATGGATGGGTGACCATCTTTACATACGTGCCTCGGAAAGCACGTTAAGGCGTTGGTCCCGGTTGTCGTTCATGGAACCAATCTTACCAAGGGGTATCGTATGCAGGTCAGATAGGCAGTCGCTCCATGTAAAATACTGGTATTCAGCTGCATCCGGATAGACTGGAAGCCGACCCCACCCAACATCGTTGGGAAAAGGCTAGGCAGATGATATTCGTATAATTTGACCACAATAATTGCACCGTGGTTTGGTAGTTAGGTACAGCATCAAGCACTGCCGTTCTTACCAACTGTTTTTACTATTATAGGAGACAGTGAGCAAGAAGTAAAGTTAGATGATATAATGACCACACGACATGAAACTGCTCTTACAATAATACGAAAATCCAGTTTGACGCTGATTGAAATGTCTATGATAATCAAACGTGTAAAACTGAATGATAGATAGATGAATAAAGGTTATCAGTGCTACATCAGTGTCGTTTGGCTACTGATTGAATGTCTAAATTGTCTCGCAGAAAGTTGTGCGAACGACTAAGAGCCGGTCTCAATAACTTAAAAGCAGATAAATGATAAATGATAAATGATTTTTATTTCTGTAAGTAGGTTTGTACAAACACTTTTACAAGTCAATCATGTTTTTTTTTTTTTTAACTAGATGAGGTCGGCGTTTCCTATCTGACTACTCTGAGAAGAAAGGCCGAAACAAACTCAGAGGTCACAGTCTCTTATAAAGTCCAGACATAATCTTGGTCACTTCTTGTGAAGGCCATGTAGATTGGTGTCTGAAATGGTCTTTTGAGGAAAGAACCACACAGATTGAGAGGACCTGTCCAGTCAGTGCACCCATTTGTCAGTAATCGCGCAGCTCAACCCATCAACCCAGATAACTGTCTGAAATATACTGTTGGGTTACGACACTCAGGTTCTTAGGTCCTAATAAAAATACTATACTACCAGCGTTCCTTCGATCCCTCTCACTGATACTGAGGATAGATCAAATTGTTTTTGAAGTGAACCTTGTTAGGCTGAGATTCGATAATTGGACAAGAATTGAGAGGGAAATTTCAAGGACGCGTCACGTTTAGGCACATTTTGTTAGATGAGACAAGAAAGATATAACTCTCTCTCTCTGTCTCTCACACTATTTGAGATGCAAACGCCTGAGATTAAAATTATCCAAGTAAAGTTAAAATCACATATATAAGCGATAGGTAGGGATTTCGGACAGGCCGTAAGTGTATCTGCACACGAACCACTCGTGACTGCCAACAGTGGTCATATAAGACGATGATGTAAAAGTGGCTGTAGTAAATGATTCGTGTGCACCCACACTAACTCATATGAACAGTTTGTGTAAAGGAATCTGTTTTGAAATAAAACAGTAAGTTATTTTAAAACAAAACTTAGTTTGTGTATAATATTATAAGGTGTTAATGAATGATGCATAAAATGTGTTGTGAATAAGTTCAAGTACGTTTCACTTTTGATGAATGGTTAAACTGGAAAGTGTGATTATGCGAGTGTCCAGTTTCTTGCCCGTTCAAGTCTATACAATATGTAACAAAACCCCTGTTGTTCCTTTTAGGGACGTATACATTACCTACAAGCAAAACATTGATGATATTATAATTTAATAAATTAAGCATTCGCTATTCGAGAGGTCAAAGTGAAATATACTATTAAAATCGAGAAAAATGTTTAGAGTATCTGATTTCACAAGTACATCGGGGCGCACGGGCCCCGGGTCGGTACCACGTGCCTACCTACCCATTTAGCCCGCCACCAGCCGCCCTGCGAATCACTTACTTAGTCTCCCGCGCAGCTTACTTTCCAACGGATGTCGCGTCATCGCTTCATGCAGAAATGCAGAGGTAAGAAATCAGGTAAACAATAAAATATTAATAATTAAGTAAATAATAATAATTATTATTTTTGTTAAACAGTTTTTTTTTTATAAATGACTTGCTTTATTACATATGCATACCGATTCTTAAAACGTAGGTAGAAGAAACAACAGGGTTTTTGTTACATATTGTATGGAACACATATTCTCGACGTTTTGGAATGGGCAACTAACTTTAACTTTCTGACTAACTGACCAACTCCTTGACAATTCAAAAGTTCCTGAAAATGGTTTATTTGACACAAAACGTTTTGAATTTGATTTTGTGAGTTTGTTAAATCATGTCCTGTTGAATTCCTAATCTCACCAATCGTACCTCTTATTCTATCAGCTGTGCAGACATTACTGAACTGACTTACCAGAAGACGTCCTAGTTCCAGGCCACCCATCATGATCATCAAAACTACGTATCTAAGAGACGGCTTACAAAAAAGTGCTATACGTTCTTATTAATTCATCAGCCGTAATACCTATCCCTGAAATGTCTCGCGTACACCATGTGTACTTAAGAAAAAATCTTTATATAATATGTATAATAAACGTATATCAGGTATATGTAATCGTAAAAAAACAAACATCCAATGGCGACCGCAGGCTTACAGTAGTTGTGAACCTATGGGGATTGGTTGACATTCGAGCACAGATTGGTATGAACCTATAGAAATCAGCAGTTTTGATGAGTTGTGCGAATATAAATGTATGGACCAGCAGATTTTTTTTTTTCGTGATTCTAGAGTTGGTCCCATAGTGAACACCCTGTGAAAATTTGCCTGGTCATTGAAAATTATCCCTGTATTGCTCGTGCTCGTCCGTGCTCTACGGAAAACAGTTTTCCTAGTTGACACACGCAATTTTCCCAGAAGGATGAGTAACCTTCCTGGTATACCAGTTTCCCATAAAATTCTTTCAGGACAATAAGCTGTTTGTGGTCGCGTGCCCTATTGTGACATAGGACCTGTTAATAGTCAAGAAAATTATAAGCAGATCGTGACTGTCGGCAGTAGTTACCTCATCAATAGTTACTGTGTACCCTTGCCTAATGAATATAAATATTTAATAAATAAAGCGACGTGTAGATAGAACGACACCGAATTGGAAAACAACATTCCCCTAAACAATTAAAAACTGCGTGATTTAAAAAATATGTGACGCATTTATTATTCTAACAAACTGTATTTATAAATAAACGATGAGCAAATGACACAACCCAAACACATTCAAACAACCATAAAATAACCCTAATACGGCGTTCCATTTCGGCATTCTTTCAACACCAATTTCCCTATGTATTTAATTAGCTTTGTATCTTCCCAGAAATCTATGACACCGCCATTACATACGTCAATTGTCACCATAACTTGCCGACTGGAGCCGAAGACGGCCGAATATAGACGAACGGAATCAAGTATGGCCGCACGCATTCCGATTGCATCTAATAACCTCAAAATCGAATGCAAAATGGCGTATTGAATAAATGACGCCGCTCCGTTTAGCATTCCGACATGCCATATGTGTGTACGCATTTTCATTTGGGGCCATTGTCTTGGCAGATATTAGTATTGATTTCAATAAATAAATTAATCGTATGGCTTCGCGAATAGCATTGGTTTGGCACGCGACGCGGGACTGACGATGAATCGATAAGTTCTCGATTGTGTGGCTATGGTCCGTCTGGTTATTACTGAGTTCATATCGTTTGACTCATGTAGCGTACGTGAGCCCGGCCGTTAACATCTATGTAATTTTCATTGTTAACAAACTAAGCAAATAGCTTGCAATTGTCTACTTATAGCGACATTACATGTGTGCGGACTGCGGACCGCACACAGCCTGCACATGCGAAAAATTCCTTTTTCACGCTTGCTCTGGTCTTCGCTGATGTGACGACAACAGTACCTATGTACCTTCTTAAAGATTAAGAGTTGATCCTAACGATGGCTTCTCAACACTGGTGTGAATACTGAATATATGACAATCGGCTTCCAGTCTAATCGGATGCAGCTGAATACCAGTACCTTAAAAGCATGCTTTAAGCTGGGCAACGCCAACGAATTAATATTCTCGTAGTTAGCAAGCATGGTAATCAATGCTTGTTAAGGCACCCTAAAATCCATGATTCACTTAGCCCTTCATCAAACTTTCTGGTTGCTAAGTAGTTTTTTTCTATTTCCAATAACCGATGGCTATCAGTATCTTCGACAGCCACCATTAAACAAACCGTTTTCAAGTTCCACTCAACCTATCGCAGTCCACTGCTGGACACGGGCCTCTCCCAGGCTGCGTCACAACACCCTGTCCTCCGCCATCCGCATCCAGTCTGTCCCAGCTACCTTAAGTTCGTCTGTCCATCTAGCTGAGGGGCGTCCCGCACAAGCTTGCCAATACGCGGTCTCCACTCCAGGACTCGTCTGCTCCACCGGTCATCGCTCCATTGCTCAATATTTTGCTATCAATAGTTGAGCTGTGTCTTCATTCACAAAACGGTAGGTGTCTGTTTACAAAAGGGCAATTGACTTATTTTCTTCAAAGGCATATTTCTCATCCATATTTACAGAAAATATCAGATTTGATGTAAATCCAATAAACATGATCACTAATAGGTACTTGCTACAACAAGTGATACGGTTAGCACAACCTACTTGTTTCCACTTGAGCACTAGGTCAAGAACACTTGATCTGGACGATTTATCTAAAGACTGATTCCTTAGCAAACACCCACGATACGTCAACACTTAGGAATAAATGCTTAATAGGAATTTACTAAATTGGGAATTTGTAAAGCAAGTACGCTTGTTCAATATATACAGAGTGCCCGGAAATTCGACCTATTCTTTGAAAAGAGTTATACTAGAGGTCATTTCCAATAAATTTAGCCCTACCAACTAGGGGTCGAAAATTATAATTTTTTTCAAGTAAAACACGTGTCTTTGTTTGTAGTCTTTGTCGTCTAAAAGTCTGTGTTAGCTAACACAGATAATCATCATCCACCGTCAACGATCATATCCGAATTTGTCAAAAGCGACATCACCAGAGACCACACAAGCTATCATTTTAAAACATCAACAAAAAAGTCAAACAGCCGTTTCGTATTCAGCCTGCAATGACAGCTGTCAATTGCAATTTTAACATGGAATATTGGCGGGAATGCGGAAACTCACCTTTGGATTTATCGAGTTTTGAAAATACTTGAAAGACTTTTATATAAACCGCACGAGATCGAAATACGGAGGCTGTCACCTTTACAAGAGAAAACACAATGTTCGCAGTAATGCTAAAAATACGATAAAAAGATGGTAAAAGAGAAAATAACATTAATACTATTACCGTAAAAGCAAAGGTTCCCTACAAGATAAAGCTTTCCAGTGTGAAAAATGGTAGTTTGTGGAACATGATTGCGATCCTTGTTTCTTACTCGAAAGTTTTCTAGCTGATAACCTGAATGATACTGGCCGTCAAGAAATTATAAGAGATAGTGTTTCGCAGTAAGATATTGCAATGGGGATCCATGATGGTGTTCGTTTTTCAAAATCAAATAGTGGTAGGTTCTGTAACTTGGACCCCCCATTTTTGTAGACTTTCTCGTCATCCATTTACATTCCTGACTATAGTAAACCCGCGTTTACTAGTTTCTATTCAACATCATCATTTGTTGTCAACTAATAATGCCTAGCTATTGTTATTTTCAATCACAACATGGTAACACCTAAGTTTAGACAGCTGATTGGCTAGTTTCAGATCACAGATCAATCTTGTAGATGATAGGAAGTAGGTACACATTCAATATGCTGATACCAAATTAAACCAAATAAGAGGTTGAACTAAAAACTAGACGATAAGTTAGACGTGTTTGAAATACCTAAGTATTTTAATGGTGGATATGAAATGATGCCCTTTTTTAATGAGTTTAGATTCTGCTCAAAACATGTCTATAGATTATAATTATTAATTGCCCATTGGCAGACCAATGCACAGATGGGTTGACGGCCTACAAAAGTTCGTGGGAAAGACCTGGATGAGACCCGGACGGACCAGGGTAGCATGGCATAAAAGGGAGGAGGCCTATACTCAGCAATGGGTGGCACAAGGCTGTCAATTGTGATGCGATGATGACGATAAAGCGCCCATTAATGTACTACAGACCACATCTGTCTCAAAATTATCATACAACGAATCACATACCTACCTACCATAAATCACTAAAATAAATATCAACCGATTACTCGATCTCTCGATTGCGGGGAATCGATTAATTCGTAATAACAATTTGTCGTCGCCAGTCATATCTATCGAGCACTCGCCTACTTACAATAAAATAATGTATTCGTCGCTCGATCCTACGTAGCGGCGAAGCGTAGGCGCTTGCCGTGATTGACACGTCTTGATACTTGAACTGTCAAATTTAACATGTGTTTAAATTGACAGTGATGGGTACACGATTCGGTTATGGTAAAAAGTGGTTTTGTTGATTAAAATGTTGGTGTTATTTGCACGTGTAAGTTGAGATTGGTAGATGGTCTTGTGTTGAGACTTATGTTGACGTACTGTACTGTATCGACTTATATACAAAGAGGTTTAATGATAAAGGGAGATGATAACAACTACTTACGTACTTGCATATTTTGTAGATGGTTCTACGAACCACTGTTTTTTAGTTCGGTTTCTAACCACGATCTCCAAATCTGCTATTAGAATGAAAACGTTTTGAAGGCAAAACTGTAATCTGCCATTACTTAGTTATTGTCAAAGCTTTTGCAATAAAGAAGACCTTTTTTTTTAAACAAACGATCAAAACTTGACATCCACAAATAACAAAACGCAATCAAAACTTGGTAAGCGGCATTTATATAGTTTCATACAAACTACACACTATAGTTACCTATAGTAGGACCGAGTGTCGTGACCCTATTGCGTGTGTGAGTCATGTTAGCGGCGCGTGCGCAAGACTTTGAGGTTTTAAATTTCGAATATTCGAATTTGCATTAAGTTGGAACGATAAGGCACGCAGTGATTGTATTAGATTATAAAATATGTACTGTAAGTAAGTATGGCGACGAAATCGACACTGTGAATCAGAAGCTATACGTATTAATACAAGCTTGTTGAAATAAGCATGAGCTTTTATTTTTGACCACTGGAAAGTTTCTTTCATTTTTTGAATGTCTTGGCAATTCACAGTTCTTTGCTCTGGATAAATTCAAATTCACTTTTTTTTTTAAATATATTTGAAAACCAAAATATCAGATAGTTTTCGGCTTGTGTAACATTCGTGGCAATGGAATGGAACTGAAATATTTTTTTAAATTAAAAAGATAGTCTTTTTCAAAGCGATTAGAATAAAAATGTTTGATCTATGGTCTAGGTATAAATTGATGATTTGATTTTTCAGTGTAAGGCTATCCACACTTCCACAGAGTGCCAGTAACAAGGTTGCCAGTAACAATAATAATGATGAGCTTTTTCAATAATAATTTATTCCTTCAAAATCATAGACAAAACAGAGGTGGTACGAAGTAACGAGTCTATTATGCGTTGCGTGGGCTCTATAAGTGTTCGAAGCTAGTTGTTTCAGTAATTACATAGCACTAATTGAAGTCTACTTAGACCGGTTAGGGAATACATTTGAATAATTTGACAATCTTATTCATATTTTTGACGGTTCAAGGGTATTTTGTGATTCGTGATATCACCATGCATTATCTTCTTTGCAAAGCTATAACTTGTACATTATTATTTTTACTTAGGTAGCCAATTAAATAGAGCAGCATTAATACAAAAAAAAAAGTGTAGTATAATTGAGTAATTCGATTTATGAAACAAGCTGAAAAATCACTAATAAAAATTAATAAGTCCGGTTTTGAATAATAATCGTTTAGGTTGTGACCGGCCAGTTTATCTGATATGGATTGAAATCTCAAAAGAATTAAAACAAAAGAAACTCGGAATTCTTTCATCCTTCAACTTTATGTTCCAATTTTTATTGTTTTCATCTAGAACCACAAACAGTAAACTTAACTACACTTAACATACGATACACGCATTCGCGAATTCTAATTACCTCAAATAAAACTCAGGGTCACCACGCCATTTTTGACCGTCGCAAGCGTTGCTTAACCTCAGTAAATCAAACCGATATAGCAACTCATACGCTGGGAAGCGTCAAAATTGTCTATCTTATCAACATTTAATTTTAATTGTTTTTAACGTGGGTTTAACTGATAGATATTATCATCATAGTAGTTACTTATTTCATTTTGTTGTTGTATTTAGAGGTTCTTAAACGTATTTGAATAATTTCAAATCAATATCTAACTAGTAGTTCTGCGAACAGTGGACTTCGCGAGCACAAACTTTTTTGCAACAATTAATATAGGTACCACTAAAGTTCTATAAAACAGGATTAACCAGTTTTTTCTTTTTCATCAGATCTTCACCAAATTGTTATGAGACCAACTTAAAGTTTCAAATAAAGAAGAACCATCGAAATCAGATCTCATAAGGCGGAAGTATCCAGTAGCCCCCTTATTGGCCCTTTCTGGAGGAAGTACCCTTCCATTTCAAAATCCCCGACGATAAAAATTTCACCAAGTTATACCAAGTTTTGTCCAGATCGATTGTAAAATACGACCTGTAGAGGAGTAGCAAGAAACTTATAGACGAAAGCAAATTTTACCAGACTTGAAGCAGAGGCGCTGCGCTCACTCGGTCAGTTAAAATTAGGATGAAATTCTGTTAAAATCAACAAATTTTCAAAGAGGATAGGTACCTACCTAACCTCAATCGTGTCGTGTCTTCTTGTGACATGAAACTTCCAAGCAATTCACAAAAGACGCTAAAAGAATCGCCTTTGACTAAGTATAATGTTCCGGGATGAAAACTTTAGGCTTATTTATTAGTCAAAAATCTACATCACCATTTCGATAAACTTTTCGACCTTGAAAACATTGCAACCAGACAGACTCACTCTCAAATATTTCAACTTGGTAGATTCATCTAAAAGAAAGGAATTTACAAAATCGCAGAACTCAAAATACGTTTTGAAAAATTCTGTAGGTAGGTACATGTTAAAATAAATAATTACTGAAAGTTCTGAAAGTTTCCTGCAATTCTTTGTGTTGTAGGTATACAACCCACGTGATGACAAGATAAAATAAACAATAATTACACTTATTTATAAGTAGGAAATCATATATGCGCAGAACCAATTTTCCCAATGGTCTACCTCCCATAACGTAGAGACCTTTTAAGATTTTCTTTATAGCCGCATCAATTTACTAACAAACACTTCAACCACAAGAAAATCACCCTTATTACCCTCAACTAATAAAGATCAGTATGTCAGCAAATACAACTTGGTAAGTTGGTTATCAGATGTGACAAACGGAATTAATTGTATTATTATAGTTGACGTGTGTAGAATGCTAATAATTGTTAGTCGGTTCGCTTTTTGTTCGTGTTTCCTGGAATAGTTTCGTGTTATTCCGTCAGTGTTCGGCCATCGTTCGGAGAATTCGGCATGGCATGAATATGTCTAGGCTTCGAGTTAACGCGAAACGCTATGTCCAACTATATCTGTTTCTAGTGTGATTTTAGGAGCTGTTTGAATTTTGAGTTATCACGTTTTCATTGAATAGGCCGCAAGAGCTCGAAACAATAGTACATATACGTAACAGATTCGAAATTCGATCTCACAATAGTTTGGTCTACGGTCAATCTAATGATCTTGGTTGCCAGGGTCAGTTTCCATGAAACGGAAAATCGTCGCGAATGCTCCAGCACTTTTTAAATTTCACTGAATATGTACATAAGTAACTGTATCAATATTGACTTTTTCGACACAGACATCAAGCGTTCATCAAGCGTAGTGTCTGCGTGATCTATAAACGTTACTTAGAACGTACTTTGGCCTAAGCGTTATTCCTGTCACTGTCGCACAACTGTAAAACTAAAAGTGCAAGATAAAGATAGGAACGTGTCTAAGTCAAAATATGACCTAAGTAACCGCCTAAGACTAACTCAAAGCGTGAAGCGTCTATCGGCAAGCTATAATGGTATCCACTTGTCACACAAGAAATAATCCTCTGTCTCATTCACCCAAAATATCACAACAACAGATCATAAACGACACAAAAGAAAGCGATAAAGGCTCCAAACTCTTCATTAAATTCATATTTAATGGCGTCCACAAAAATATATTTATTCATCAAGATTAATATTACCATTAGCAAGACCTAACCTTATTTAGAAGAGTGTAAAAACTTGTCTCTGGTCCCAAAATGGCGGCTGAGCGAGATAACACCAAAAACAGTAGCGTTAGTTGGAAATATCCAAGATATGCCTTTTGAGGGAGTCTTCAAGTGTTTTAATTATAAACATTATATGTGATACACGGACTTGGATTAGGAGTGAAAGGTGTGCGGGACCCAAAACTCATTTATTTGTCTGTTTTTCCTTGAGAGGTGTGGGTGTGGTGTAAAAGCGTAAGCCAAGGCTGCAGATTCAAAATATTATACGGAACAGCGATGTTGGATCAAAAGCCATGAAGCCGATTTTTTGACTGGCCCTTGTAATCATAACCAAAAGCTTTGGCTTATAAGATCATATTCGTAACACACAGATTGACGACTTGCTAACATAGGAATACCGCTTTAACTGACTTCCATTCTTAAAATTCCATGCATATGGTGGCTTTTACTTTATATTTATTGTGCCAGGTAGGTATAACTATAGTTCACAGTATAATCAGAACATGTTACATTTTAAGAGGGCGTACTAGACATCTTTAGCTTTATCCTGAAGCTAAGAATGGAACAAAAATCGATCAGTTTTTGGAAACTATAAGTCATTAACCCATTATTACGGCTCACTATCCATTTGCATAAAATTTTAAGCCATAATTTAACATGGCATACTTTTGTTTATCCTAATTATATTTACGCATAACATTTTTTAAGCATATTTTTTTAAATAATAAAATATAATATATAATAAAAAAGGAACCTAACCAAACCAAACTTCGGTGTGCCCCTGACGTTACCCGTCTAGGGTTAGGCGTTTGGACATAAATAAACTGTATGCTAAAAACAATTATGGCAAAGTATAATTATGCGAAAAAAAAAACCAAAATAGTTATGCCAAAGAATATTAGGAAAAAACATTGTGCGAAAAGAAGGGGTGCCCATAATTACTCGTGCAAGAATCTATCTACATATACAACAAGAACTACTAGGTATAACAGGACTTATAGGAACAACTAAACACTCTACGTAGGTTTTGACAAATACCTTACCATTACGTACCGCTTTGTTTTTCCCCATAAATAGTAAAAGTTGAAGTGACTACACCGGTAGCCTTGGCAACCGGTAGGTAACCAATCACTCGTACATTCTATGCATCAACATTTTAGGCCAATTTATTGGTTCAATTCGATATTTTAAAAGACAATAACTGCAATGAACGACTCAATTTGAGCTGCTAGACGTATATGTCACACATTTGGATCGTCATTGGATTATTTTGACAAATCGACAGTATCCATTGCTGCATATGTTTGGAACATTCGTCTTTACGACAACGAAAGCAAGGTAATTTATATTGTTGAATTGTCAACATGAATATTGTCAATAGTGAGAGTGCTACTGTTAAGTAATATTGGTGCGAGTAATATTGTCGTAGAAAAAATGTCGAGAGAAAAGTTTTGAGTATGAATGTGAATTGCTAGATGAGTAGGGAAAGACCAAAAGAAATGATGAATGGACTGTGTGAAAGATGATATGGCTAGCAAGGGCCACCCCCTTACTAGCTCGAGGTGACGCTTAATAGAGAAATGTGGAAGAAATAGACATGTTGCGCCGATACCAAATAAATTGGGATAAAGGCAGTAGAATGATTAATATTGTTGCAATTTATTTCTTCGATATCTCATAATAATATACCTACATTTTAATAAAAATTAAATGCAATTAATTACACAAAGAATGCTTTATGAGCCCATTAATAAAAACGCATTCTCTATAAGGATTTCCATAATTCATTGTACAGAGGAAGTATTCTCCATAATCTGTGATACATAATAGAGACATCAGCTGTCCCATTTATGTGTAGAAAAATGTCGCTAAAATCATGGTATCACAAAATTGTAATGGCGTGTTCAGTCAATAGGCTGACAACATTAGCCACTAAAATTAAAGGGATTATTATTAATCTGTGGATCTTGGTAGATCTATCAAAATCCAACCTTTATCCCAGACCTATTCTCACTTTTAACCAGGGCCCTATTTAATATACCTAACTGAACTATGAAAAAAACTTAGTAAACTGTCAGATTGTCAATCTGTCACCCGTCACCTGTCGCCAGTCGGTTTTATTAAATAGGGCCCAGGTTTTGCCTCAAGTTATCATCGAGACATAAAGAAATGCATACCCCCTTTTCGCCAAACGAAAGGCCACTCACACGGTCTCACACACAAAACCTTATCACCGCTTGGCCTTATTAGCAAACCAAAAAATGGCGGCCCTTAGCATAAGCGCGCCAATAAAAAAGCAATTTCAATAACATAAAGCTTCCTGCACATTCAAATGATAACAACATTACTCACTCCTGACTCAAGTCAAGCCTCCGCTTAAGGTCTTCATTTAATTAAGTACACTAAGTATGTACGGCAACGCGCTCTGATACAAGGATGTCATTATCGCAGTGTGGTGCCACCTTAAAAGGCATGCAATTTAGCCAATTAACGATGGCAGGCTCAAGGTCGGAGCGGTTATTGAGAAAACGTGGTGTAACATAGCCTTAAGTGTCTTAGGCGGTCTACTCTAGAGGACTGAGGAGTTTGATTGAAATTGATATGAGAACTTTTTTGAGGTGACCATGGACCATTTGAGGTATTGGTATCTGAAGAAGAATATTTATCGTACAGGGGCAGCGATCGCTTTACGACCGGATTCAGTAGCAAAGTCCTAAAGGGGACCCAAGACGGTTAAAATTGCATGAAAAGCGCGTGATTTTTTTCGTTTGCAAGCAATTTTGACCGTCTATGGACCCCATTAGGACCATTGCGACCGAATTCGGTCTTAAAACGGTCGCTATCTATGTTGAAACTGCAGCTCCAGGACAGACTCAAAAGACTTTACCTATATGTAAAGATGCTATGCTGAAGATGGACCTTTGAATGACTGGCTAGAACTGACATAGGCATTGTCATAGAACATGTTGACAAAAGAACTGACCTTGACAGGCCCAGACTTGAGTCTTATTAATATACTTTGACATGCTCTTGTTCTATTTTCTTCGTGAGAAAACTATTCAAATGAAGTCAGAAGAAGAAAGTATTCCCACACTAATTTTATAGGCACTTGATCAGGTATGGTTCCTAAGAAAGCTGCCATATATGGTGCGTCAGTTTTTGGTGATCGTCTGTGCACGCAATCACAGACAGCAAAGGTTTGGAGATCAGGATGTTTTGTCTAACGAGGTCAGTTAAAAAAGCTACTAATGCTCTTTGCATTCGTAGCTTTTTAGGGTTCCTAACCTAAAAAGGAAAAAACGGAACCCATAAAGGATCACTCGTGTGTCTGTCTCTCTGTCTGTCCGTCTGTCACAGCCAGTTTGCTCCGAATCCAATAATAATAATAATATCCTGGGACATTTTCACACACGGTCATCTGGTCCCAAACTAAGCAGAGCTTGTACTATGGAAACCAGATAACTGATATACTACATACACTACTTTTTTTTTTTTGTAAATACATACTTATATAGATAATGGACCGATAAAGTTGAAATTTGGTACACATATAAATTTCTGTGACGTGTAACGTAAATAAAGGAATTTTGAATATGGGGGTCACGGGGGGGGGGGGGGGGCAAATAAGAAAATAAAATAAAAGTAAAAAAGTCAAACTGTACCGTGTTACTCGTACATATCAAATGTAACACGGTACAGTTTGCAAAGTTACTGTGAGGGTCTCAAACATATTTTTTAATAATTTTAAAATAAACTGTTTTAAAGTTATTTAAGAAAATAGATGAATATTTACAATTCCCCCCTTATCTCCGAAACTACCGAGCCTAAATACTTGAAAAAAAAAATACATAAAATAGTTCTATACCTATATATTACAGGGAAACCTATAAGAAGTCTATGGTCTTAAAATAATATGGTAAATCTCTCAATATTGTGCGTACAAATTTAGATTTGCAGTTAGAATGTATGGGAGAACATGTTTTCCAACTCCAATGTTAAGTTTGTTCTTGGGATTCATTCATCCCAACTACGGAACCCTTCATTGTGCGTGGTCCAAAACGCACATGGCCGGTTTTTAAAGTGACTTCTGCTTCAAGAAATGTCCCTATTCTATACGTACGCCTTTGAATATTATTATTGGAATGTCTTTTACTCGCAGATAAAGCAAAAAAGATGTTATATACATCCTTCTGCATATTCTGAATTATTATTTAATTTTAAAATTTGTGAGTTAAATTTTCGGAAAATTCAACATAAGCGGAGCCAGTTGGGTTAAAACATAATGATTTTCTTTTATTTACATTTAGGTGCAGCTAACTAAGACCATGCCATCAATCAATAATACCCTGTAATACAACTGCGTAAGAAACATTTTAGTTCATATCTCATTGAAGGTACAGCTTTGAACTATAACCTCCAGTAGGTACGCATGATATAGCCGGGGAAACCCATGATTTATTTACAGTAACTACAGTTGATATTAATTAACTAATGAACTAACGTCAACCATGGTGATATTATACGAAAATAGAAATCCGTACCTATTATAATGACGTCGACCAAAGATACGGAACGGGAAGACGTCAGAGATGCATACGGAAAAATGACGCCTATTGCATCAAAATATTGACGTGGCGTCACAAATAAAGGAGATGTTCCAAAGTGTATGGACCTTGGGCTAGGTAGGACTATACATAAAAATAGCGAAATATATTTAAAACAGTTCTCAACTGTCCAATTACTTTAAACTGGCTTTGTTTTGCTGGTAAACCACAATTATAATTACACTTGAAATTGCAACACATAACAAAAACTCATCATGCACGCTGACAGCTGATTCTATCGATCAATGGTTGATCTATGGTTTATTGTCATTGTTTTTATGCGCAGATTAACTAAATTGGTGAGACGCTATGTTGAAAGTCGATAAAAATAATTGACAAATATCAATTCCTTACCACAACAGTATACATTTAAATTAATTATCTGTATTTTTCCCGAATTTTACGGATTTTTTTTTATTTTTTTATTTTTTTTGAGGTAGTGTACACAGACCTGGCCCATTTTGAAACATCTCTTTTGAACCAATTAGATCGTTTAACAGTTTGCGACACTAAACGCCCATAGACGTCATAACAATAAAACTTCTATTGCGTCCCGTTCAGTGTCCCGCAAAGTGTTAACTTGCGTTTAGTAATAATAATAGATTATGTCAGACATTTTAATTTTAATTTAATAATTACTTTATTGGCATAAAAATGTGTACAAACAAAGTGAAGCCCTGACTCTTGCGCTAGGTAACAACTCCTGTTACAGGAGTCAGTGAAATTTTCCCAGTATAGGTTACAGCTAATATAAGGAAACTCTCATGTCGATGACATTCTTTTAACCATTCAATACTTCAAATAGCATTGACGGGCGAGAAGAAAGATTCTTCAAAAAGCCAGCTCTGTGAAGCTAAAAGTACAGCAGTCCCCAATCTTTTTGGCCGGGCTGAAGTGAGCGCGACCGCCATCTTGCGCCATCTGCGCATGGTATTTTCCCAACTGATACCTTAATTTGGATTATTCCGATCTGTCATCCTGCTTTGTCCCCTTAGAGGAGCAGATGGGACAAAAAAAATTGATCGGTCCCCCTGTTAGCAACGAGAGGCCAGTTCGAACTTTATTCACTCCTATCTAGGACAGATAGGAGTGAATAAAGTTGGTAACAGTGGGACAGATCAGACGTTTTTCCGATCTTTTCCTCTAAGAGGACAAAGCAGGGTGACAGATCGGAATAATCCCTTAATTATGCATTCTGCTCGCGCCTACATTCACCCCAGCCAAAAAGATTGACGACTACTGTACTCACGCCGCTGATTCAAGAGGTTCTTAGCACTGTATTAGGTTGGGTTGGAGCTATCTCATTTTAAATCATCTGTCTGTTTTAGTCATCATCATTATCCTGCCTAGCCTTTTCCAAACTATGTTAGGGTCGGCTTTCAGTCTAACCAGATACAGCCTGTATAAACCAGTATTTTACACAGAGCTACTGACTATCTGATCTCCACAACCCAGTTACTGTGTGACACGATATCCGTTGGTAAGACTGGTTGGAAGAATTATGGTATGAAACCGCTGAAACAAGTCCTAACTATCCTTAAATTTAGAGCAGGTCGGTTCGTGTGCTCTATAAAGAACAGTGTGCCTATAATCAAGAATATTCTAGTTTCGGGACATAATATTAGTTGGCAGAATCAACCCAGCGCTGTTTTGCTGGATTCGTTTTCTCCTCTACCTATCGTTATTTCTCCTGAGAAAGTTTATTCTGTACATATATACATACATACATAAATTCACGCCTTCTTCTCATGGGGGTAGGCAGAAATTACAGAACGCCACTTGCTACGATCCCTACATACTCCTTTTGCCTCGTTTACGTTCATACATCTGGTCATACTCGCACGCCGGTTGCGAGTACTACGCACCTTACCTAAGAACATCACCAATAAGGTCACTATGTCTTCCTAGAGCGTCCCTTCCCGGCGTTTCCACTCACATCTGCCTTGTAAATACCTTTGTTAGTCGCCTTTCATTCATCCTCTCAACATGACCAAACCATCTAAGCATACACTTTTCAATTTTTGTTACTACATCCTCTTTTAAACTGTGTGTCTATGTAGTACTTATTTATTCTTTTTCTAGTTATCTACCCCTTATGTTGCACCTGCCATGTTTTGTCTCTGCATTACCCTAAGGTTGACTGTTGACTGGTACAAAATGCTTCAGGTATTAAATGCGTCTTTGTACAGTATTTTATTACTTGTGCATAAAGTTTTAATAAAAAATAAAATAAAATATTCACAATAACCTACAACGTTAAGGAAGTCGGAGACTCATAATATGGTAAATACGTAGATACTATCAGCTGAAACCACAAAACACATGGCATTTTCATGGCACAAACTACTTAATTCCATATACATAGGTATTATTTTTGTAACAGTAATTGGTTTTCATTTATTGCTATGTCAATTCACCTTTATGTTAGTGCGGTTTTTAAAACAAACACAATATTATATAAAAGCAAATGTGGTTTTAAAACCAATATAAATTATAATTTAAACCTGGAATTAAAAAGGGAAAACCAAATTAGGCTAGTAATCAATTTAATTATTTTAGCTGCGCTTTAGGTTACAGAATTTGGAGTTGCGATAGCCTTCTACCTAAGGATGTGAGTCAGTGCGTTATATAGTACGACCACATCCTTAATTATTCCTCCAGGAACACCACCTTATTAGTGGCATTCCTGGAGGAATAATTAACAAGTTTAGTCCAAACTACACCAGAATTGTGCAAGAGCTTTTCCTTCCTTTGAAAATGTTATATCTCTTGTCCAATGTCAGTTAACAAGCAAGACTTGACCATCTCTACATTTATATGAAAATAGGTAGTCCTCAAACTTGGAACAAAAGTAAAGACTTTAGGAACATTTCCAATTCCTGGGTGTTACAAAGATTGTGCAGACGATTATGCCCAGGTTTAATGCAAATGAGGATCATTGTGCTCCTCTTTGCAAGAAGTAGTAACGCCTTGCTTCGCAGTGTATTCGGTGCTTACAAATTAAATTAAAAAAAAAACATAGGCACTAGGCAGTCATGGGGACTGCCAACAGAAGTGAAAACTTGACAGCGCTACGCGTCATCGCTACAGATAGCATGTCGGTGACGCGAACTCATATAGTATTAACTGCTTGAGTATAGTTTTCCATTTTTTTTTTTGTGTATTGGCGTGTGCTAGCTGACATAAGGCAAATAATTTAATTTAATTTTTTTTTAAATATTGCGCAATGTACCTTAATTATTTTGTGCACTGTTTTATAGAATAAAATTTTTGAACTGAACAGACAGCTGTGCTGCTGGGGAGTTTGTTGCGCCACTTCTACTACCCAGCTAAAGCACTAGGAAGTGGTGAAGGGCGGGCGTTTTGGGGGACTGTCTTATGTAATTTTGACTTTCGAAAAGTGCTGATTCTCAGCCTAGTTTGAATGACTTTTTATTTTGATCTCATAAGATTGTCCCCTACCAAAAATCGCTCAACAAGTTTTCACTTCAAAAAACGTCAAGTATCACATTCTAATCTTGCTCATAGATTGACTATAAATCACGCACATCACCATTCTTTTGCTCTTATCACAATTCGTTTTTCTTTTTTGGGGGTTACCCTGATGGAAACAGAGGGGTGTTATAGGTTTAACGTGTGTATCTGTGTAGGTATATCTGTCTTTGGCACCGTAGCTTCCAAACGACTGAACCGTTTTAGATATTTTTTTTATTTTTATAAAGGTGACTTGATTTTCTTGAAACATAGCTAAGAACACTCGCGGTTCTTAGCTATGTTTCAAGAAAATCTATTCCGGTATTTGAAGATTATCAGCTCTTTTCTAGTAAAAGAAAGGATGTGAGCATCTTCTGTAATTTGGTATTCTGTCACTTCAATGGTATTAGAATAACATAGTAACCGTGAACTGATGCTGCAGCATTACCTAGAATTTGCAGGATACACAACTCCCTCACCAACTTCAGAGGTATCATGTTTGGGCTCATTGAAATGGTCTCAATGGATAGGTTTAGATAGATGGCAATCAAGGTCTGATGATGAAGTAACAAAAAAAATGAGGTTAAAGTGTCAGGGGTTTTTAAAATTTTAAATTTAATGTTTAATTAAAGAAGAAAGAAAAAGCGTAAAGTGCTCATGTTTTGACAAAACTCGAATATAAAGTTAATAAGATGATGTTTTTGTCCCCCCCCCCCCCCCAGGCAGGATCCCGGATTTCCCTCAACTACGTCATACTGATAATGGTTTATTAATATATTCCTTAGTTACGTAGGTACGTCTGTCGCAAGCATCGTCCTCAATACCTAACCGAAAATTCATTTATGATATAGAAATCATTGAAATTAGCTTAGAGACTGTTGAAAGTTATTGAATTTACTGTAATTTTTATCGCAGTACCTACTCGCTATTCCTGTCGTGGTAATCCCAAAATCCCATATTTGACCGATAAAAATATATACCATTACTCATCAAACCAGTGAATAATAGCTTTAAGAAGGACCAAGTTATTTTTGCATTTGGAAAAAGAAATGTCAATCGAATTTGGTCTCTGTCACCTCGCAATAAGCTCGCTAATTTGTTTTGGTGGGTACATATTAATAGTTGTAAAACTGCTTACTATTTACTAGTACACGCTGGCTGGCATTATTTTTTTTTATTCGAGCTTTATTTCATTAAGAGCGATACCATCGTGCCACCCACGCTATGGTATAATGACTTGCCATATCTAACTCGCTTAGTAAGACGGTACAGTCGAGAACATAAGGCGTACCGTTAATTTTGACCTATTTTCACGTCTTAGTCACATGTGGTTATACCAAGCGGAAGTTATTATAAGTTTCTGTTAATTGTTTAAGTTAAAAAGTTATAACAATGTCATCAGAGTTTATTAAACTATGTTTAATAGCAATATCTAAGTATATAAATTGTAGAATAGTAATAGGTTTGTTATCTACTCTAGTAAAATATTATCTGACTAGTTTATTCCTGCGAATTCGTCCTGAAATTTCTTATTTTAAAATATATCCTGTGACGGCTTTCAATCAGTGAAATAATTTTTGCTATACGATCAGTAGTTCCGAAGGTAAACCCCTACATACAAACTCACAAATACCTCTAATTATTATTAATACAGATATGCATTTTCTGATTAATCATATACATAGGTATACGCTTACCTAAGCCTAGGTCTTGGTTGAAGATAGTGTATTTAATAATTTTAAAAAAATCGAAAGCACCTATAATAAATAAAATTGAAGTTTCTGTTTGTAATGTAGAAATAACAGCTATTTACTAAATGCATATGAAAGTATGTACGGTACCTACTTATAAGAATAACCAAAAAAAAATCTTTTTTTTTTAATTTTTGTCTGTCTGTCCGTTTGTTTGTTCCGGCTAATCTCCGAAACGACTGGACCAATTTTGACGAGACTTTCACTGGCAGATAATGGATGTTATAAGAAGTAACATAGCTATATTTTAGACAAAGAAAAATCATTAGGGTTTCTCGCAAAAAAATGAAAACCCATGAAGTAGTGAATAAATAGCGTGGGCGGGCGATGCAACGCGGCGTTTCGGGGGACCAGGGAGTTTTATTAAAATGTGGCTGTTATTTTAGTATATTGTGTATCTTACGACTTCCACGCGAACGAAGTCGCGGAGCACAACTAGTAATGCAATATATCTATTCCAGACTCCAAAAGATGAAAAAATAAAAAATCTTAAAACACAAACCTTTACAAAGCAAAAAGTATCTTTCAATAATACCTCTATCTACTTTCTTTTTTTTCTTTTTGCACATATTCAAGCGCTATCTTAACGGCAATTTAGTCAATAGACATTATCAACGTGCGTCTATCTCCTGATAAGCGCCATACCTACATAACTACGATAAATTACCTACTGTTTTCCTGTTAAGCCTTGCACAGTATTGTTATGATTTACAGCTCTGTTTTAATTCCAGTCAAAGTAAATCAAATCAAAAGTCATTTATTCAAACTAGCCCGAGAAACAGCACTTTTCGAACATCAAAATTACAAAAGACAGTCCCCTAAAACGCCCACCCTTCACCTCTTCCTAGTGCTTTAGCTGGGGAGAAGTGGAGTCACAAACTCCCCAGCAGGTATAATAAGTGATCATCTGCCTAGCCTTTTCCCAACTATGTTGAGGTCGGCGTCCAGTCTAACCGGATACAGCTGAATACCAGTATTTTACATGAATCTGACCTTACTGTAATTATACCTAAACTGTGGAGTTTCCCATCGGTATTAATCTGTGCTATAGGTAGTAATAGGTGCCATCACCTCTACCCAACCCTTTGGGGATTATAGGCGCGATGTTATGTTATGATACGTTAAAATAAATATTATTTTATTTCGAAAGTATTAAAACACCGACTCCATATTAAAACACCGACTCCAGATTTATCAATACAGCTACCTGCACAATATATGCTGCAATTGACAAATGTGCAAAATTAAACAAGTGGAAAATCACATCAATAATCACGGTACAATGACAATTTTTCTTTTTCTTTTTTTTTTGGAAACTAAGTTTACAAGATAGCACATGAAATATAATAATAATACTAGCCTTTTTTACCTTTCTGGCTCTTTTCATACACAGAAGTCATGCATGAGCAGGGTAATTGCGTAACACATATAAAATTCCAATCAATTTCAATGCCTTTCACGTTGATTTCCTGCTTCATAGGTTTAAAAAAATCTTCTGCTCAACAACGTAAATATAGCAGAGAACGTGGCTGAAATGAAAAGAATTGCGATAAATAATTGTCATTTTCTGTTTGTTACGCAATTATCCCACAGGTTTCCTCCTAGTGTTTTTATGTTTGTTACGCAATTATCCCATAGGTTTCCTCCTAATATTTTTGTGTTTGTTACGCAATTATCCCACTGGTTTCCTCCCAATGTTTTTATGTTTGTTACGCAATTATCCCACAGGTTTCCTCCCAATGTTTTTATGTTTGTTACGCAATTATCCCACATGTTTCCTCCCAATGTTTTTATGTTTGTTACGCAATTATCCCACAAGTTTCCTCCCAATGTTTTTATGTTTGTTACGTAATTATCCCACAGGTTTCCTCCCAATGTTTTTATGTTTGTTACGCAATTATCCCACATGTTTTCTCCCAATGTTTTTATGTTTGTTACGCAATTATCCCACATGTTTTCTCCCAATGTTTTCCTTCACAGATGTAAGTGATGTCCAGGATAAACTTGCTATGTTTTTTAAATACGTCTAAAGAAGATAACTGAAGAAAGATTCCAACATTCCTCCTTAAAGAAACCACTCTGTTTTCTTTCTTCCTCTTTCTCTCTCTGTTCTTAGCTCAAGTGCCACATTATAAAATTTTAACCTCAGGGCCCTATTTAATTTGTCAAAAATATACAAACGACACACACTTCACGACAGGTGTAAACCTGCTTCACAACGCAGAAAATGTATGAAAAATCTTGTAAAATACTGTTCAAATTATCGCCTGTCCCCTGTATGTTTTTATTAAATAGGCAACGGGCCTGCTTGTGTTCCAATTCACACTGTTTTTCACTACGTCTTCAAGGACTTTACGTTAAATACACTTAGTAGCCATTAAAAATATTAATCAATTGATTAAAAATAATAACACTTGTTCGACCGATTATACCCAGTAAACTACGCTCATAGCGTCGTGGCGCAGAGTTCACGTCCTCGCCTCCTGTGTTTTATCTCTCACAGAGAAAGTTACGCGAGGTCACCGTGATTATTAGTCAGAGTACCTGGTCGACCGAGCTCTGCTCGGGTGAAAATGCAAATAGAGAAAACTATTTTTTTTTCCAGAAATCAGACTTAGCTAAACCTCTACGTATATTGCAACTTTCATGGAATTCGGTAGAGCCGTTTTCGAGAACGTGATAACAAAATAGATATATGTATATGGGTGAATTATTCAAGTGGGCGTGGATGGCCAAACTTTAGATTCAAATCATTAATATTGTAATGCTGAATGCAGTACAATCCTTGGGATGTCGAATCCAGCTATGCATTAAAAACAATGGTCATAATTTTGAACAATTAATCAGTTAATGTTTAATAGTTTGGTGACATAAGAAAAATAATAAAAAAGTATTTTGTTAAAAATTATCTCTTTCCTTTACTTTACAGTATGCCATTACTTCCCAGAATTCGATCCTTATTAGCGACACTATCGAATAGTGTAATAATACAGTTTTTTTCTTTTTTTTCAAAATCAACGGGTTCAATTCCTAGCTAGATACATTGATTTTTCAAAAATCCAATTATGCAAATTTAGATTTCATCATAATCGAGCCACAGACTCCTTTAAGTACTTTTCGCTATTCCTCATAGTTTCGGATTTGGCCATCCCCGCTCACTTGAAAAATTCATCCAGTATACAAATATAGCTCATTTAATAGTATAGGATATAACAACTGACGAGACCTAGATGTACAGACGCCAGCACATCAAGCTACTACAATCTGTCAAATTTCTTCAATAGATTTTCAACTTTATCGCTAAAGCATTAGATTCAAGGTTGATTGGGAAAATTTGGCAGTTTCGGGTAGCTTGACCTGCTGACGTCTGTACCATATTTTATTTAAACACTATAATACCATGAATCTACTGAGAAGATATGCCTGTATGAACATTAAACAGCCATGCATGAATATGGAAAAAGTAGGTACAGAAGCAGTCGACTTTAGTTTTTACATTCAGGTATTTATTTCCTACATATGACTTCCTTCCTGCTAAGAGCTGTTTATTTGGCTCTAACCAAAGATAATGCTAATCACTCCATGTAAAATACTGGTGTTAAGCTACATCTGGTTAGACTGGAAGCTGACCCCAACACAGTTGAGAAAGGCTAGGCAGATGATGACGGATTGCAGGTAGTGGTATACTCCGCCTTTTGCACAGTGGCGCCCGCGCCTCCTATTACATAGGACTTAAACATAACTGGTGAAATGTGGGTGTACTATAGATACACCTCTGCCTGACCCTTCGGGGATTACAGACGTGAACACACTACAAAACTATTAACACAAGGCAAATGGTCTATCTTTTTTATGTTATTCCTAATTTTGTCTTTAGACCACATCGTAGAGTAGATTTATGTCCAAATAAGGAAAAAGATATTTTAAAATAAAATAAATACTTGTAGCTATAGTTTGGAACAAAATGATCGGTCTCGTGAGGAAGACATAAATTAACAGGGAGTGAATAATAATAGATGATAGACAGGATTAGTTTTAAATGACCGGCCAAATTTTCACAGGGTGTTCTACCCATGAATATGAAATCAATAAAAAAATAATCAGCTGTTTCATACAATTTGGTCGAGAAGGTATTGAACTTTGGTATGAAACAGCTGTTTTTTATTCGTGATTTCAGAGTTGGTCCCATAGTGAAAGTTATTCATATTCATGGGTAAAAAACCATGCGTGGCATGTTGAAACCATCTAATTAATTTGTGTCCTTACAGAAATAAATGAAAACAGTATTTTAAAACTATGAAATAAATCCTTAAAAGTCCCTGACATCGACATTAAAAAAGTATTTTTTCAGACATATTATACTTACTAAACAAATAAATATTGATGGACCAACTATGGGTTTTACCAATCTTTGACTGACTACAGTGAGTAAACTATTGGATATATTTAATAGAATTTTTGTTTGCAGACTTGGAACGTCATTAGACAATATGTTACCGGCCAAACCCAATTTCAGGCCAAACTAGTTTGTCCTAGGCCAAACCGGTTTATAACTAAGCCGGGTCACTCCGACCAAATTGGTTAGGTTAGGTTAGAACTGTGACAAACCGCGCGCGAGCCGAGCGAGCAGAGCGAGCGGTGCCGTGGCAGCGGCCGGAAAGCGCTTCTTCCAAAGGCTAGGCTGTCTGGCAAAGCTAGTTGGCTGCGACATATAACGCGATAAACCGGTTTGGCCTAGGACATCATCTGGAATCGGGTTTGGTCGGTAACAGATAAAAATAATTTAATTTATCGTCGTATTGTCGTCTCCGCCTTTCGTTGCTGACCGTACCTACTTACATACAAGTAAGTTAGTTCAAATAATCATCGTGATAGCTTAATTAACTTGCTTTACTTACTAAGTATCGCCTTTTACAAGCAAGAATGTAACATTACTTATAAGGGACAATATTGCAAGTTCCGAACGACATAGTTTTTATATTTCCACTCACATTTATGCATTACAAGTTTTTTATTTGTTTTACTAATGAATCTTTGTGGTATTAATTGAATTCTTATTATGTGTTGGTAAAGACATTATATTAATATGGCTAAGTGAATAATAATAATACAGGGTGCTCGGAAATTCGATCTATTCCTTGAAAGAGGTCATTTCCAACAAATTAAGTCTATCAACTAGGGTTCGAAAATTATTATTTTTTGCCAAGTATAACCCCTTTCAAGGAATAGGTCGAATTTCCGAGCAACCTGTATACATGTTATAAATTAAAGTCGCTTTTCGTGTCTGTCTGTCTGTGTGACCGCGTTGCTCTTCTAAACTCCCTACGCAACGAATTTTGATACGGTTTTCACCATCATTTAGAGAATTTATTTTGGAAGGTTTATTAGTATTTAAGTTACATATATAATAATTAGAGATGCACGAGTATTCGTTTATTACTCGGTACTCGGCATACTCGGCCATTTTATTAGTACTCGTTATCGGCCGAAGAACTCGGTTTGACTGCTGAGGTATTCGTACAGAACTCATACACTTATAACCTGACCTCTTTACAATATTAATGTAGATTATTCATCGTCAGAAAAATCACGTAAAAAAATCGAACCTAGTAATCAGCCTGTATTAGAATGAAACAGGTACAGTCAGAAAAACGAACGTCTGACCACCGAAGGACTATTTCTGCTTGCAGCGCTCGGCCGCTATAGTAACGCTTACCTACGCTCATAAATCAATAGCATTGCAGCATCAGATTTCAGATTATTTGGTTTTGTAAATGAAAAAAAAAATCAACTGAACCCGATAAATTAGTTGAAACAAAATGTAAAATATGGAATAAAACATTAAAAACTTTCTCTTCCTTGGTCCTTCTGTTGAATTTGTGATCATTGTAACTCACTCCGTGCGTGTGATATGTAAACAAATGGCAAGTGTCTGATGCGCGCGGGGAAGGGTGGTATGCGAGGGGCAAGGTACTGCTCGCTTCCCAGCCACACGTTGCGAGCAAGTTTAAACCAGTTTCCGCGCCCAATCTCTGCGTCACCTAAACTGATCTGATACTCAGATCGGTAAACATAATACCGAGCAATACTCGGTACTCAGTTACTCAGTAAAACTTGTACTCGGCGCATCTCTAATAACAATAAAGAAATCTCGACGTTTTGCCAAGTCGTAAAAACCGAGTGAAGCAGGAGCGGGTCGCTAGTTCTTACTATGTAATTATAAATATAATTTATTTAATTTATTTTTATTTTTTTATAATGTATTTATTTATTAATAGTAATTATTAATTATATTAATATGACTAAGTGACTGGTAATATTATGTTGTTGAGATAACTTTTAGTGGTAATGGAGTTATTATAGAGGTATGAGGCGAGATCTTGCACAAGAATAGTTTAGTAAATACTTCGTGGCGTTTATGAAATTGACAGAAAAATGGCTATGAAAAAATACCACTAGCAATAGGTGCCTAAGGGATATTCTTTTTTATTTAGGCGAATATTCGTTTCTTTTTAAATTCAAATAATTCTATCACAAGGCATTTTTGGCTTTTTGTATCCTATAATAATAAATGAGCAATAGTTGTATATATACACCTATATATATATATATATATATATATATATATATATATATATATATATTATATGTAATAACGTTCTCGAAAACGGTTCTAACGATTTCGATGAAAGGTGCAATATATAGGGGTAAACCCCTCAAACCCGTCAACGGGTGCGAAAAATATATCTAGCTAGGTCTCATATCTGTTTTTTTTTTTAAATTAAATAAGCATTATTTGAAATCACGTTCTCGAAAACGGCTCTAACGATTTCGATGAAAGGTGCAATATATAGGGGTAAACCCCTCAACCCCGTCAACGGGTGCGAAAAATATATCTAGCTAGGTCTCATATCTGTTTTTTTTTTAAATTAAATAAGCATTATTTGAAATCACGTTCTCGAAAACGGCTCTAACGATTTCGATGAAAGCTGCAATATAGGGGTTTACGGGGGCGAAAAATCGATCTAGCTAGGTCTCATATCTGGGAAAAAATGGGTTTTCTCTATTTTCATAAGGGCAGAGCTCGGTCGCCAAGATAATATTGAGAAAACAAGCTAAAATATATAGGCATAACCTGAGCTCTTCCCCTTTTTTTATTTCTCCTCTATTTTAATACTTTGTGTATAAGTTATGTATAACTAGATTTTAATGTAAATAAACAACTTCCATCTAAAATCAAACTAGAAAATAAAAAATATAAAAAAACCATAGCGAAAGGAAAACACAATTTCATGAATATTAGCAAATACCAAGAAAATAATATGAAACGGTTTGTCAAGTCATGACGTCAAGCAATCTAATTATTCATTTATTATTTAAAACAAACTATGCGAGTATTTGTAGGAATAGTGTTGGCCACTAATAACATTTTAAAATATTTAAATTTCGAACAGTGTACAAATTTGGGAGTTCTGCTGACTCATCCGGGTTTTGATGCCCCGAAGTTTTAGACAGTCGTACGTGTATCTTTTGTTGAGTTTGTCGTTATGATTAAAAAACCATTTTAATTCTACAATTTAAAAAACACGAAAATCACGAAAAATAATTTTATTATTGTATAATTTTAAGAATATTGTTTAGTAATGTCAACGTCATGTCATAGTTGTCAAACAAAATATGAACTTGACAGATGGTTGGCTCCAAGATCAACAGTACGCACACGTCTCTTACAAATTCTAACAAAATTAATATAACAGTTTACAAATAAATATAACCTTGCGACTCATACTAATTACAACAGTGTAAAACAGTGTCCAGAATAAACAATAATCAATTGGTAAAAGGTGGTTTTCATCAAGATCCCAAACAAATATAATCTTTTTTTTTCCTCTAAGTCATACAATAGGTTTGTGTATATAAATCAGTCACAATGTGACACTTAACTTATTTAAAAATACGTAAACCTTCATACAATTTCAATACATGAGTAGAGTACTTACCTACTTTGTATTTTTTATTTATTATTGTTTTTTTTTTAACACGTAAGTAATCATTATTTAATTTAAATTGTAAATCAAAATTAATCTTGTGTAGGTCATGTTAGTAAATAATTTTGAGCAAGGCCTATGAATTTCGAATTTATCATAAATATAAAGGAAACAAAAAGTGTACCTCAAAATAAAATACGATCTCTTATAATAATCCTAGGTACCTAACACAAAAATAAAAAAAAAATCGCATCGTTTGAAAGGCGTTGTTCATGACATTACGCACACGATAGCAAAAAGGTACCTATATAACTGCATAAACGAAAACAGAACGTTCTATTTATAAAATTCAAAATCACTTACCTAGCATTTTACTCAAGTCAGCATTATGCAGATCGGGATTCTCGTCAGCCAGCTTCTTCCTTTCCACCTTCGCCCACACCATGAACGCATTCATCGGCCTCCTTATTCTAGCCTCCTTAAGAGCCTTAGCCTGGCCCATCTTGGTCGTAAATGGGGCCCTAGCGTATTGCTGCGTGGAATAGTCCCTTCCAGTATCATAAGGGCTTCTGTAGTCATATTGCGCTCTATAGTCCAGGCCATAAGGTAGGGTAGACCATACTACAAGCTCAGGGCTCGTTTGTTCTTGTACTGAGTCGGTACTGTTCTCGACGGCTCCTTGCACGTATTGTTCGTAGGTACGATGGTACGTAGGGGGGGATTCTGCTATGCCTGCTCCTCCGGAATCCATCATGCTGGAAAGATGAAAATGGGATTAGTAAGACAGTTGATACATCTATAAGAACTATGCAGGGTGTTTAAGGGACATCCACGACCAAATTAGTCTGTATAAAAAAAAACAATCTGCTGTTTTCAAAATGTATGGAACAACTGCATAGGCATGCATAGCAGAACACTGGGGTTATGTTAGGTTCATTGATGTTATTAGATGTGCACAAAACCATCACAAAACAAACAATGATATGAATAAAGAATAAATCCTTAAACTGCATATTTTTAGACAATATTAATATGTTGCTGTTTTTCCTAATTATTATTATTTATTATTATTCATATCCAATCATTCATATTTAGCTGTATTCCGTTAGACTGAAAGCCGACCCCAATAAGTTGGGAAAAGGCTAGGCAGATGATGATATCCAATCATTCTTTCCTCAAGGAACACGTCATGAATATAAATAAAAACCTAAGTAAGTATCTCAGCACATTATGAAATTCACCATGCACTTTACATTACATTCTCATTTACTGTATTATTTCAGTTACCAGTCATAACAATCTGGTATATAAGTACGTAATAAATACTAAAATAAATAAAATGACAACCAGTAAATAGAAATACCTAATTGACCGAGCGAGCGAACCGTCTCTGCTTCAAGTCAGTAAGAGTGGAACTCACTACCTGCGTCTGTGTTTCCGAGCGCACACAACCCTATCTCTTCAAAGTGAGAGTGAACAGGCTTCTTCTGGGTAAGTTCACTCCATCGTAGACTTTGTCTCTGTCACCTCTGACCTAGACTAAAGTCAAGAGCAAACCCATCTCAAATAAAAAAAAGTCTGGCAAAATTTGCTTTCGTCTGTCAGTTTGTTGCTACTCCTCTACAGGTCGTATTTTACAACCGATCTGGTCGAAACTTGGTATACAGGTTTCACGAATTTATATGTAGATATTTTTTTTGTCGTCGGGGATTTTTTATTGTAGGGGGGGTACAACCTCCAAAAAGGCGGCTACTGGATATCTCCGCCTGCAGAGATCCGATTTTGATGCTTCTTTTTTATTTGAAAGTTGGTCTCTTGCGAGGTTCGCAGAACTACTAGTAATATTATATAACAAATATACAGAACACAGCAGATGTCCTCGTTTGGCCATCTATTAAATACCCAATGTAACCGGCAGCTATTTATTATCATTGTATATACGTATAACGTAATTTAAAAACATCCTGCTACACAACGTTCATTTGTTTTTAGTTTTATTTTCATGTTTTTTATTGTTCTTTCGTATGTTCTAGAAGTTTTCTGCGCCTTTAAAACAATGAACTGCAACTGTATCAAGCACAATATCGGTATCTGAAACGTGGTGATTGTGGAGGTCAGATAGGCAGTACCTCCGTGTAAAAAAAATACTGATATTCAGCTGCATCTGGTTAGGCTGGAAGCTGACCCCAAAATAAATATGTAGTTGGGAAAAGGCTACACAGATGATGTAAGGTGACGCATAAGTGATTAATAGGCATCTTTAAGATTTCAAACACCGTGAGGAAACCTATATCCTAAGAACCAAAAAATTCAAAGACATGTGACATCTGCTAACCTGCACTGGGGCCGCGTGACTGATGGCCACCCCCTCTCACCCTGTGTCTCAGCAATGGGAACATTATAGGCTGATTATGGTAACCTTAAGATTTCAAGTTAGGTACCTATGGGAGGTTATCCTATTATCAGCATGTAAACATGGGCCTTCCAATGACAGGTAGGGAAAATGTGTGGAAAATTGCTGCACGTACCTACCCATGCATGGTGACACAATTGTGTTATTACCTACAATACGGCCGATTTGTCTTGGCAGGTCCGAACTTCGCGCAGAAGGCTGCGCAGTAAAATTTTTAGAAACCAAATTGTGACATGAGGCGAGTTTGAGTGAGAGAACCGGCGCGAAACTTCTTAGTTCCTACCTTCGGAGCTGCCAAGATAAAACGGCCGTAGTGTACTATCAGATAGGAGGACGCTGCACCGGCAGGTGACGTATTTATTTTGTTGAGATAACGTATAATATTACAGAAATTCAAGATTTAATTATTTAATTTAATCAACACGCTAACGATATTAACTTAGTTATAAGTACAGCAGTGCTATTCTGTAAAAATATCATCGTGAAAACTTAGGTGAAGTGAGCTGTCAATAGTGTTAGTCCCTAGCATCAGGGGGTCAATCACCACCCTTTAAAGCACCAGCACCAGCTTTAAACCCTTTTAAGGTTACTTCAGTCTGAGAAAGAGATGGAGCTATACAGAACGTCTAGCTCCATCTCTTTACCACACTCAAGTAAGATTAAAATAATACTGCTTTAAGAGGTGGTGGTCTAGCTCCAGGTGGAATGACAGCTAGAGTACAGAGTAGAGTAAGATAGAATTGAATTATTATCTATATTCTCCTAGAATTTTAAACTTTCTGATTTCCATATTTAATTGATGCTGAATGGTTTAAAATTATCAATTAATACGTCATAGTAACTTAATTATTTTACGTAAATGAATTGAATTGTTTATTAAAATAATTGATTTACGGTAATACTACACGACTATACGTCGTACTCTAGGGACTTTATTATTTATTCTGCGCCAGTTTCGTTTGCATCAGGTATGAAGAAGTCTCGTCTTCGCTCTCTCATAGGCCTCCCACATCGCCTATAGGTTTCAGGTAAAGTGTCAAACCAAGCTAAGTAATTTGAAAAATCCACCCGTTGCCGTGGTGTCGTGTGCTTTGATATCGCTTACCGTTAACATACCGCTATTGCAGGAAACATGGTAAGAAGAGCCGGCAAGCGACAGTGATTGTGCTAATCAATCGACACCCGTAATGTGATTCGACTCGTCTAGAGGTAGACTGTTGCTAACTCTATGGCTGAAGGGAAGAGTCGATAGTTCGATATAAAAAAAATTGTGATTTGAAAAAAGAACTAGTTTTGAACGCTTTGTGAGTTGAAACTCTTGGAGAAATATCTAGCAAGGTTTTAAAATCATCGGTATAGAATAAAATAGAAACTACAGAATATAAATAAAAAAAAAATACAATGTGTGTGTAAGAAGTAGCCTAGACATATTATAATGAAATTGAGAAACACATAGGGATTGGCTGTCGAGAAAAACGTTACTTTATCGCTTAAAAAATACAGGCAGGCAATACATGGCAGGCGACAAATACACATGTAAGAATTTATTATTATTTTATAGTACATGTTACAGGTATTTTTTCGCATGCGCACTGGATTGAACAAGGAAAAGAGTATATTTGGAGGTTAACACTAAGTTATCTATGTAATATTAAGTTCGATAGTGGTGCCAACTTTGTTGTGCACAAACTAAGCTTAAGATTCTTTTTTATCGTTAGGGCAAACTTTGAGCCGCTGGGGTCGCGGGTTGTTTGAAAAAGATACCGTGGCCCTGGCATAGGCAACTGAAGGAACACGGGTGGGTTTTAGTCAGTAAAAGTCTGACACGCCCTTCCGCTCCACCCAGAGCGGGAGAAGTTATTTGATGATTTCCCATCCACAAAAAAAAAAAAGGGCAAACTTTGAACTGCCCTCAGTTCAAAGTTTATTTGACAGTGAAGAATTTTTTTTTAATTGTAATTCGATTTATGTAAAAAAGTGAATATTGGTAAAAATGTATATCCGACATTGTTAATAGGGACGGTCGATTTAGACGACACTTAAAAACCAGTCACTCACTGCAAATTATCTTTTTGTCGACACTCCATCAAGGTTCTAAGTCTTGATTAGACAAACGTGATCATTGGCACTTTACAGAAAAAAAACCAGACCAGAGCGAGTCGGACTCGCGCACCGAAGGTTCCGTACCATCATACTCGTATATAAAGAAAGTGTGCTATTTAGAGATATCGTTTTCTTTTTCCTGTAATCTTTACATAAACTTATACCACATAACAATAATTTCAGATTTTTCTCTGTGCAAACTACGGAGATAAGGGGGGAAAACGGTATATTTTTTACATTTTTCATCAAAAGTTGAAAACCATGCGGCCTAAAAAAAAAGAAAAAATGATTGAGAATGTGCAAACAGAGCTCTATCATATGATACCCCACATGCCTTAGTAGGCCCACTTCGAATTTTTAAGACCCCCTTTCAGTCCCAATTGCCATATATATATATATATATATATATATATAATTTTTATTATTTTCATTCTTATTTGCAAAATAGTTGGGTAAACGTCATCTAAAACTATTCCAGAATTCAAGTTGATAGCATTAGTAATTCTTGCGATATCCAGCTGGTGACAAATGGACAGACAGACTAAATCGCACCATAAGGGTTCCTTTTTACCATATTGTTACGGAACCCTAAGACGTGATTCACACAGTTACTTTTACATAACAACTAAATTGCCACAAAATCATTCGTAACATTACGTTTCATCATTTAACTTTTTATTATATTTGTTTATATTAGTTCAGATTTTATGAATGTTCTGCTCAATATTAACTGAACTGTTAATCGGCTTTTGTTGCTGGCCGAACTTACATGCAGTCCCATATGAATTTGGTATTCTGGCTAAAAATAAATACTCTGCATTACGCAAGCAATCTTCAACAGGCAACACCCTAATATATCTATTCATATTGCTATTGACACGTTATACTTCTCAACAGACGCCTGGAGACGCTATCTCTTCTGTCACTGTCTGTACTAGGACGTGATCATTACGACTTTAGTGCAGAAGCTTAAGAGGATTGTGAAGCTGTAAATTTTCATAGAAAAAGCGATAACGTTTTTCTCCCCGTAAACATAGTCTAATTTTCATAATTTTTGGAAATGTTGTAGGTATAATGAAGAACTAGGTCCGTACGTTTTTATTATAAAGAAATATTGCATACGATATAAGTTCTTAGCATCTAAATATCTATATTTTTGACATAAAAACTTCCTCGAGTGTTTTTATTGAATTACTAAAAAAGAAAATTTACAGACCCAGATTAACGTGTAGGTACTGAATGTAATGAGACCAAAATTGTCCCATTTCGTGAAGATTTAGGGGGGTGAAAACGTTATCGCCCGAAACAATATTTATGTAAATAATTGTATGAAATGTAGGTAATTGCCTCCAAGACTTCACAATCCTCTAAGGAAGCGCTAAGGTAGGTTGCGAAATTCAAATACTCTTACGTTTTTTGCTATTGCAAGTCAATACTATATTGTATGTTGATTAAAGTATGATTCGCGACCGTAACAATTAAGTATTTACAGAATTATATTCATTAGAATACGTAATACAACTCCATCCTCAAATGTCAAGATTTCATCAAATAGTCGTTCAATAGGATTACTTGGTCTTATAGAGTTATGTTGATGACTTAATTAAATGATTATAATTTTGTAAATACATACTTTTTACAGTCGCAAATCATATTTTTATCAACATATAATTTAATACTGACTTGCAAATTGCAAAAAAAAAAAAAAAACGAATTTCGCGGGCTATTGGAAATAACGATGATGGAAAGTCAAAAACTTATTAGTTTGACATAAGCTACCGAACAGCAAACATGTCAATACTGTTGAACGTCGTTGTAGAAATACGGAACGCTTTGAGCGATTGTCACTTGTCCAGGCCCTCTTTGTGAGGTAACTGAGCCCTAGGATGCTCACTGCTGATTGGTTTTGGTAGTCCTAAGTAAGACTGAAACAGATAAAAAAAAAACTTTTCTTTAAGATTTAGGTACATACAACCGAAAAGTAGTTCAGAAAGTTTTAAAAACAACTAGATTTTTTAGCTCTACAGAAGACTCCCTTGCAAAACAAGGAATTAAACAACAAACACCCAATGAAATCGAAGCCTTTAACAGAAGCTCTTATCTGTTCCTACAAGACGTAACCGCACGTAGTACCCATAAGTCCGATAAAGACACTATTTGTCAACACGACGGTAACGCGATACAAATAATGAGTAATTCCAAATTTAAAGGAAAGTGCGGGCGCCGACTACTCGACACCGGAGTTTCTCGGAACGCCGGTAGAGGCGCCACCGTGTGGGAACCGAGTAGCATTGTTCCTCTGATTTCACTTGAGTCTCATCCGACATAATGTGTGTACCTACTTTAGCAACAGTTAATTAAGAGTGTACGGCAAATTGTCACGAAGTGATGTGCAAGATGTTCTAGAAATGACAAGAATATTCGATTGAATTTGTTGTAAAAAAATATGAATTATCTTGCGCTCACTAACAATTCCAATAAAACCCGACCAAACTAATCGAATTACCAATTACAAACTTTTAAAATAATCCACGCACACCGAAGGAATTCCTACAAAAGTTGAGAGTTCTTATAACTCATGTAAAGTCAACGAAATTGGACAGATTCGGGACAGCAGGCCATATACGGGACAGTTTTTAATTGTTGCGCGTTTCCCCAATAAGGGAATAAATTGTGACAGCAATACTGATGAAGTCCCGCTCGCTTAGTAATGGCAAATATGTTTTAAAGACAGTGATTTAGGAAGGTTTTAATCTAATATTTATGGTAACTCAAAAACTATGAAAAAGTGAGATTGGTTTTTGCTGTAACTTTGGAGTGCTATAATGTTAGGTTATGTTAGGCAGCTTTGCTGTGTTTGAAGAGTATGATGACATTATAGGCACATTGGACATTCCCATTGCCTCTGAAGTTCGTAACGTTTTGTCAGATTCTGAAACGACAACTTTTAAATTAAGAACGTGTTGTTTTGTGGAATATTGTGTAGAAAAAGCTGATAGATCAGGTGCATGGCAGCACAAGTTAAAGAAATCCGCTTGTTTAGTAATAGCCCTGAAAAGCCTGACTGCAATCAAGTAATTATATGATTATATCCAATTAAACAGACCTTGATATCCTTGGCTAACTGGCGTCGATAGGTTAATTCGCAGTAAGGCGCAACTTTACAGATGATAATAACGTCTTAACTGATTTGAGATCTATTCGTAAAGCAACGGAGTGTTAATCAACTAACAATTACCTCGAGAGTTTGTGAAAATTTAAGAATCAATAAGGTTGATTTTCACTAGTACATTCGGTACCTACTTACCTAAAGGAAAGTGCGAGAATAAAATGCCTACAATATCCTTCATCAATTTCCAGGACAAAATCAAAAGGTGCTTTAACGTAAAAAAAAGATCCAGACTATGTGCTATGTCCTATCTACGGCTAACAGCACAATGTGGACAGTACCACGTCTCTGGAAGAGAACAGAGATATTAAGACGTCATCGGCAGTCAATATACTCCGTAAGCTATGAAATTCCTGCTCCTACCCACAATAAGCATTGCTATACAACAACTCACAAGACTTGCTCATGATCGTGTAAACTATTGTTTCTATTCTATGTCAATCAATGATTCAATGAAAAACAAACGAGTAAACGAGCAATACTCATACAAACTATTTTCCAAACCGTTGCTTTACTGAAAGGCGAGTTGTCTAAGCCCTTGCTAAAGACGAACCAAAGACCCAACGGTACCAGCGACACTCACTATTTCGAAGTCCCGTAACCAGAATAAGTACTTACCACAATAAGTAACACACGTTACGATGTAACGGAAATAATATATTGCGAATATTTAACTAACCCATTTGCTTAAGTAGACGATAAAATAAATATTTAATCGTCAACGCAAAATCGTACAACATGCAAACGTCAAATATTTTACGCGTATTATTTGACAGCTGTCAAAGCGAAATGTCATCTGGAAATCTGGGATGCCAGTAATTCATGATCTTGCACACGTATGTAAAGTTGTTTACATTGAACCTAAACGAGTTAGATGGTTGATTTGAATAATGGGTAAAGCATAGAATTAATGGGTAAAGGAAATAAAGCAATCTTTGATTAGGTATTAGGAAAGACTAAATGTATAAAATTAAAGTTGGAAACTATGAACCGAAGTCTGAAAATACGCGGTAGCTACATAAGCGAAGCTAAACGAACATAGCTTCGTTCCCAGTGTGGCCTGCGCTTTAGGAAGAGCCACGATGAATTAAATTCTGTGAATGAAAGCAACACAGTGTATTGACAATATATTTCATAATTATTTTGATAATACCAAACTGTAAACTAGCCGTGTGTATATTCTAGAATTTTCATAAAAATAATGACGGAATACAAAACCTCGGCACTCGATGATCCAATCACATTTGTTTGCGAACTCAAATACAATTTCCATTAGAAGTGTCGATGATCCAATCACATTTGTTTACGAACTCAAATACGATTTCCATTAGAAGTGTTTCACAAACTGATTCTATTCTATCGCTGTATATTTATAGTAAAAACGTAAATATAATACGCTTGTACGCATTTCTATTGTTTTTCTCCGTTTGATTGTGTAAATATAAATAAAAACTGATTGACACAATCGATTGCGTCTCCGTTAGAAATCTTGCATTCCATCCGATCTAAACAAATGCTTTAAGAATGAGAAATAACATTTAATGTTTTCAATATAACCATTGTGAGATGGATTCTTGATTCGTAATGCGTTTAGGAATCTAAAACTGGGGTCAGATTATACTTTGACTCCTTTTAGATTTCTGATGTCCCGGCTCCATGTAAATTAGAGCAGACAAAATTTTTGCGTGACGTGCCTGTTGTCCGGGACAGCAAACGTCTGAAACCGATGCATACACCGCGGTTGTCACATTTGACATCCGCGGGACACATCTTTAGTTTGGGTGGGACTACATGTTGCCCAAAACTTTTGTTCGCTCTAGTTCACATTGAAACTCAATGGTGATGTTAGACTCATCAGTGGACTGTAACTTTACACTAACAGAAAGTCTATTCTGTATAAATCTCATCGTAAAAACTTAGGTGAAGTGGGCTTGAAGTGAGCTGTCAATCCCTAGCATCAGGTAGAATGACAGCTCGCTTCACCTAAATTACCACGGTGAGATTTTTACAGAATAAATCGGCTGATACATGATTACTTGTGTGAACATCTTGTCACCTATGAAAAATACAAGGTCAAATTAAATTAGCTAGCGAAACTCCGCATATGGATAGCGATATGTAAACACGACAAAATTAAAATGATTTCATGATTTTTTCAGGGGTCAATGACCGGTAGTTAAATTACTTGAAGTGTGAGTTTATAAAATCTGTTTTATCGTGTTGAGATATCAATACCCATCACGTCTGTGAAGTTTACAAAAAAAAAAACAGATTTTTAAACTGATATTTTAAGTGACTACACTACCAGTGGCAGCGGTTGATGACCCCCAAAAATAAACTTCAATTTTTTTTATTTATTTTTTTGGGTTTTATCATGATAATTATATACGATAACCATCACGTCTGCGGAGTTTCGCTAGCTAATTTAACTTGACCTTGTACATACATAGGTAAAAAAGGTACATTAAGTTTAAGCCAGAAAAGTAAAAACGATGAAATAGGAGAAGAATGGTTGAAATAGGCTCGGTGTGACTGTGTGATGATAATAAACACTAATTCGATCTGGAATTTTTTGAAGAATGGAAACCCTCGAGCACCCAGATCTTTCACAGATGTTCTGAACAGACCAGAAGCTGTGATTAACTTCTGGAGGGAGGTGTGCTGGTTGGAATAATCACCGACGGCCGCCATGGTTCACGGTCAATGGTCCACTTGAAGGACTAAGTGCGGAAATCAAACCCGATAACATAGAACATAGATCTGGAATTTCTCAGTAGCAGCCTGGAGTCTGTATTTGTGCCTGGTTGATGACAATAGGCTCGCCCTCTATTACATGGGGACTTAAACATAACTGTCGAAATGTGGATGTACTATAGGTACACCTCTGCCTAACCCTTCGGGGATTACAGGCGTGCTGCTATCTTATATGGTACAGTATAACAAAAAATAATCTATGAATGATTATGGGCAGCAACGGATACAATATACTAACTTACCTATAGTTAATACTAAATACTACATTGGTGCCAATTCTATTATGCACAAACTAAACTTAATTTAGTTATTGCTACCTTTTTCTCTCGAATAAAACAAGAAAGAGATGGATGAAAATTAGAGCTGTCAAATTTAGCTGAACTAATATTTCCGTACAAAAGACGACACGTAAAAACATATCGACTAAAAACACAGTGAAGCGCAAGGCGTTGTTTGACATCTCTTAGTTCATAGCTATAGCCGTCCTTTTCTTGCGCTACCTGTTAGTAAAAGATAGCGATTCTCTAATTTTAGTTTAGTTATTGAACAAGAGAATCGTCACCATTATCTTCTGATTAAAAACCTACATTATTTGTTATGTAAGACGGAAAATTAAATCCGTGTTTTTTTACGAGAAAATAATTAACACAAGATATCATGGAAATAATGACATAAATTATCCATTTAATATGTACAGCAAAAAATTAGAATTAGCTGTGATAATTCAACCACTTCTTATTTCAGTGACGTTATTCAAGAAATTAAAGCCGTCAACCACATTATTTATTATGTCTATTTAAAATATAAATATATATCGTTATACTACACGTTATATAATATTACTTATATTAAGTTTTTGTGAAGGTAGTATAATTATTTAAATTATAATCAAGGTCATTTTAATGTAAACTTGAAATTAGTTGTTCAGAATAAATTGAAGAATCGATTGGTACTGTTTTTATTCCAGCCAAAATTCAGTACTATATCCAACTGGGATAAATATCATATTTGCAGAATGCGACCATTACGTCATTTCGGGTTTTCCAAATTAAAATACAACATACATGTACACAATACATAAAATAACGTATAATTAATGAGCTAGAACTAAACTAGAATAACAAAATAACTAAAACAAAAATCGTACAATAATATTTGTCCTTTAGGTGTCACTGGAGCAATGTAAATCAACCTTTAGGTGATTTTGAAGTTTTCTAAAAAGGGAAATTGCGACATTCTGAACAATCTTTAGGAACAAGCAGAAATGGGTTATTGTATAGGTCTAAACCTATACAATAACCCATTTCTGGACCTATACAATAACCCATTTCTGCTTGTTCCTAAAGATTGTTCAGAATGTCGCAATTTCCCTTGTTAGAAAACTTCAAAATCACCTAAAGGTTGATTTACATTGCTCCAGTGTTTAAATCGCTGGATCGATATACGACAAATGTGAGTACGTCATCAACATTTCGGCAGAGGTCCAAAACAAATGACAATCACATACGAAGCGTTTCCTATTTCTTCGATGACTTTCGACAGGATTGACATAAGCTTTTCGGCAGCTTATGCCAGAGTCCAAAACATTTTTGACTTTTTCATCATCGTTGATGGAATGTCACTTTGTCTAGGTCCTCATGTGTCCAGCGCTAGATTTGACAAGAGCAGCCGCTTTGGCCAATCCAGTGCTTCTTACTGCCTTAAGGCGCAGATAAATTCCTATGGCCTTGAGTGGTTACCTTGCGTGTTCTGTGCTGAGCTCACGCAACGCGTCGTACCTCCAGCCAGTAATAGGACTCGCCCGTCAAGGAGCGCTGTTCCAAATTAGACGCACTATTAATTTATTATACAGAAAACAATAGATGTTTTAAAGAAAACACGTATACTAAAAGATAAATAATTAAATTATCTTTAAAATGGCGAAGGTTTAATAAAAATACGCTTGATAGTTTTTGCGTGATTCTCAGTTTTTATCCGCATTAAATTAATTACACTATGTACCTACATAATCTAAAATATTCACAGATTAAGTTATTATGAAAATACAAGGGGTATCGTATTACCCAGTAACTGGGTTGTGGAGATCAGATAGGCAGTCGCTCCATGTAAAATACTGGTATTCAGCTGCATCCGGTTAGTCTTTAAGCCGACCCCAACATAGTTGGGAAAAGGCTAGGCAGATTGATTGTTTTTTGTAGGTTAATTTTATCGCAGCTTTAAATTACCAACACATAAATTCCTTTTTATTAAATGCATTAATAATGTCATTTCCTTTTTCCAGAAAATTGTTACGTCAGAGCGATATTATTACTACATATTTAAAATGTTTACTTTTCCTTGAGTGTAATATTTAGGATAATGTGCCTAGAATTAAATTAATTAGTAATAAATTCTGGTATGGTACACATGGTTACATACATCTAGCAAGTTACAAGTCCAGTATAAGCTGAAATCGCATTGTATAGGATTTCCGTATAACGAGAGGTTAGCTTATACTGGTACTTTATAGCTTGATAGCTTGATATGTACCTATAAGTATCGGTAGAAGTTTTGACAGTTCCCAGTAAAAATTAAACTTCACGAAGAATGAAAAAGGCTCCCGCAGACAGGCGCGACGTGACTAAGGTACAAGAATTTTAATGAAGAGAGCCTGTCTGCGTGAGCCTTTAGTATGTGCAAGTGGCATTCGACCATCCGTTCCATCACTAAGATAACTGATTTCACTTTGAAAGCTGCCACGCTAAAATGGAATTGGGCTAGACACATCTGCCGCATGTCAGACGACCAACGTGTCAAACTCACGGGATCGTAAGTTCCCTGGTAAGGTAAGGGTCCCTCTTAATGGCAAGCGACATCGCCGCAGGCCCAGACGGAGATGGTGGGGTGAGTTGGACTCCTCCAGCTTTAACCAGAGAGAAGTGGAAAGAGAGTGAGGCCTTTGTCCTGCAGTTGGACATTACAGACTTTTATTAATAATTAATTATATGTTAAATTAAATAATAATTGTATATGCCCACGACTTCGAATTTACTACCAAATCTTTACCATTTATTGCAAACCTTTGAATGTTTGAAATCAGCTGATGACCTTAAGCTCTAGCAAAAAACACCAGTGAGATTTGTCATAGTAACTAAATTCCTAGACATATTATTGTATGCCTGGCTTTAGGAAAATCATTTAAGAACAGTGTTTAATTGTGTAATCATCAGTCATCATCAATCATCAGTTAATTTAACATAATTTTCCATAAACGAACTGTCAACTCGCGAATAGGGTTGTCGTACCTCAAAATCCTCGGAATTAAATATACCATCGAACTAAATGCATGGAATTGGAAAGTACTACTTAATAGTGGTGGAACAAGATTCAAACTAAAGCAGATTTGCGTGGGATATAGAGTACCCAAGTAACATCTACTTAAAAAAAAGAAGTGCGGATGGCGGTCATCCCCGTCGCAATTGACCGGATAAGATATCCAGACATCTGAGTCTGTCTGTATTTAGAACAAAAAAAAAGTAGTGCATGTAGTATATCAGTCATCTGGTTTCCATAGTACAAGCTCTGCTTAGTTTGAAATCAGATGACCGTGTGTAAAATAATGTCCCAGGATAATATTATTATATTATTATTATATATTATCACTACAAAAAGTAACCTTAATTAATCCTTAAACACAACAACTTGTCCTTGTCAAATATTTAAAAAAAAAGTCAGAAAACTCCCCACCCAATCTTCCAAAACGTGTCGCAAGCCTCATCAACGCCCTGACGCGTCGATCTTGAAAATTTCCTGCACTTCGGAAGGGTGATGTCCATATATTATTTTCAAACATTGGACGAGACAATAGCGATTGTTGACAAAACGATCCGTCAGCGTCAGAGCACCGAGATATCGACCAAAACTGCACACGGTAGCACTCGATTCTTCTCTCGATTCAATCGATTTTGATGAGCGAGTGAATTTTTCGTGTCCGCGTCAGATAAGTTTTCGCGGTTTAGGGTTTTAGGAAATGTTGTTCGAGAAAATGTGCTTAATAGCAAGTCCTGTCTGAAAATTTAATAATTGTTATTTATCGTTAATCATGATGAATGTGAATTAAGATGGTTTTTATTCTATCACATGAAGTTTACAGAAATTACTTCTTAAGAGGACGTAGTAGTTGTAAAGACCTATACAGCTTTACACATCAAGTACAATCTTTACAGATCAAGCAAACTGAAGTGGCAGTGAGCTGGCCATGTTTGTCGAAGGACCGATGGCCGGTGGAGCAGACGAGTCCTGGGGCGGCAGTCTCGACATTCGTAACGATAGCCTTACGACTGAATTCGCTCGCTAAGTCCTAACGGGATACCTAGACGGGCAAAATGGTAATAGTTAGGTTTTTCAAAGACAATTATTGGCCACTTCAAATTAACCTTGAATAACGAGGAAAATTGGAGAACATGATTAAATAAAAAAAACGGTTCTCGCCGCAACTGGTTTGAAACGGTAAATGGTTTTTTCGTGCTTGTCAAGCAATTTTGACCGTCTTAGTACTTCTTTAGGACTTAGCGAGCGATTTCATTAGCAAGCGTAGCGTGACTGGACGCAGAAGGAGGAGGACAGGGTGTTGTGGAGCAGCCTGGGACAGGCCTATGCCCATCAGTGGACTGCAATAGGCTGAGTAGATGCAATGTATCGACTTCCGATGTTTAGACACTAGCAAATAGCGTCGTCAATCTAACAAATGTCATACCTAATAAATTAGGATTAAGCTCTGTTCACCAGATTATCATTCAAATCTGCAATAAACACAAAGTTATGACTAATACAATTAAATATTCCCATGCAACTCAATTATTTAGTACGAAGCAAAATGCTTTCTTTAACTTTGACCAGGTTTCACTTAAACAGAATTACGGTTGAGACTTCAAGAAGTTTGTGAGTCACATAAAGGTATTGTTGGGTCATGAAACGCGACATGTCGGTGTTAAGTATGATTCATTATCAATAATACTTGGGACTCCGTATTTGTAAGCTTAGGTATCGAAAAACCCGAAGCTATCGGGCAGGAATCGTGCTAAGTCACGGTAAAGACCTAAGTCCTAAAGTAAGAATGAAGCTAGTCTTGCTTCTTACTTCGCACGTCGAACTTTACAAGAGTACTTTTGACTAAGATTGGCGGGATCATCAGCTGCCTAGCCTGTTCCCAACTATGTTGGGGTCAGCTTCCAGTCTAATCAAATGCAATTCAATACCAGTATTTTACATGAAGCGACTGCCTATCTGGCCTCCACAATCCAGTCAGTGGGTAATGTGATACCCCTTGGCAAGACTGGTTGTTAGACTATGGGCTTCTAACTACCCGTACCGACTATTCAAAGATCTACGAATGACAGCCGGGACCAACGGCTTAATGTGGTTTCCGAGGCACGGGGGAGTCTCGGTATGTAACGATGTTCACCTATCCACGGACCGACCGCGGCAAGCGACCCGACTTGATCGATCGACCCGTGCTGTTGTTATTACTTATGCATAAGCCCCTCTAATAATAAGTAATTTCGACATTACCAATATAGGCTCACCTTTGACAAAAAAAAAACTAGGAAAATAATCTTTCAAAATGTTAATGGCACACGATACTACAAAAAGAAAAGAGAAACAATTTTAAAATCGAACAAATTTTCCAAATCATTCTTCTCTTTCTCCAGAATCAGAACAACTGAAACCAAGAAAAACAAAAACAGAATTAATTAATGATTTTTCAAGGGTCTGTTTCCCAGTGACCGGTCAAGCACTATACATAATATCTATATGATACCTAAATGGAAAATTGGCACAGAAGTTCCTTGCAATTATTAGCATAATGAGATTTAAAGTCTAACCCTAATTGCGTAACGCACTGTCGTGAATCTAAATCATTTTGATGTAAATTGCTAATGAATTGCTTCATACGTTCGAAAAATTAGTCTGCTCAACAACGTAAATAACAAAATTTCAAAATAAGACCCATTCCAATCGATAGTGTGTTACGCAATTAGGGTGCAGAACTTATACGGAGGTAGTGGAACAGGCCACAATTCTAAAAGACTTCAAAAAAATTAATCCAAACCAAACCAAGAACCTTATAAGATGACAAACCAACTGAAAGCCTCGTTGGTACAGTAGTCGCCAGGACTAGTGCTGAACATGACTCCCTGGGTTCGATCCCCAGGGTTGATGACGATAGGCTCACCCCCTATTATATGAAACTTAAACATAACTTGCAAAATGTGGACGGAATAGGTACACCCCTGTATAACACACTTCGGGAAGAACCAGCGTGAAGCATAACTTCACGCTGGTTCTTCCCGAAGTGTGTGAAATGTTATGTAAAACTAACTTAATAACCGATCCACGTGCAATATTTAATAACATCACTTTCGTGATTAGTCCACCACTCGTAATATCAAATAGTTAAAGTTAGTTGCTTACTGAAACAATTTGATTGTGGAGCGGCCGCGGTCTGTTGCGTCTAAGATAACAGAGATCGCATATCACTGATAAGTTATCAGTAATGCACATTGCAGTGCGGCTGATATGGACGTATGTGTGGGGTAAGCGTTTTGACGAGGTCTTGGGACTTAGAATAAATTGCTTGACGTACTGTGCTGAAAAAGTTTGTAAGGTTATAGAATAATTTAACTTCAAAAAAGACTTATTGGAAACCAATCCATTCTTTCCAAGTCGAATTTTAAAGAAGCCCATTTTTTTAAAGTCTGTATTTGTTAAGTTCAGTTTTCGAGCAGCTGCAGGTTTTTCGTAAGCTTTTGCTACCGAGAACCTGCAGCTGTTCGAGATCTCCTACTATTTTATAGTGTATTTCATATGAAGCCAGAAATTGCCTATTTTTGATACCGGCTAGTGTGAAGATCTATCTTTAATTCTATTTAGAATTCCAAATTCAAATTAATTTTATAATAAAGCATGACGGTTAAAAAAAAGCAGTTGCTCATTTGTTTTCCCGCCGTTCGATTTTTCTTTGATATCGATGTTTCTGTAACCATGTAAAAATCGAAACTGCGCGCTATTTTCGAATGCGAGGTCCGTCGTGGCACCAACGCAGCACAGACAGCACGCAATATTAACGACGTGTATGGACAAGGTACCGCAAGTGAATGCATGGTGCGTTATTGGTTTGATCGCTTCCGTTCTGGAAATTTTGATCTCAACAATGAGCCCCGGGGAAAAATTTCAAATCCAACGCTGCGGTGAAAAACGCCTTTAAAGAAATGATCGATTCCCGTTCCCAGGATATCTACAGCAGAGGCATTTAGTGAATCGACAATATTTCTTTTAAAAAAATGTTCGATTTTTTTCTATGCAAAACGGCAATTTCATAGGTACCTTATTATTAAGACAATGGTGACGTGCCATACCTAGACTGAAACATGATATCATAATATTTTGTAGAAGATTGTTGATCACAGTGTCCAGCAGGGTTGGTCGATTGAATAAGAATTTGCTAACCCTGGCTTCTAGAATTCAGTTTAGGATAGAAACTCTGCTTCAAATCCTTCAGACTCACCTTATAAACCGACATGGGAACTGCAAGATGAAGAAGTTTTTTCCAAGTCCACGTCATAACCAATATAATTTACACTTCTAAAACATATTTATCTGATAAAGACCGCGTCATAAGAAATTCTCGCGGACCAAAATGAAAAATACCGTTTTAGTTTACAGAGTCGATCGTGTAGGAGAAACATACGGCATTGTGATCGTCCACATAGCACAACACACTTCGTAAACATACAGTACTCGGAGCTGGGAGTACAACAAACACTTCGGGGAAAGCCGGCGGACGAGGCTAGTTCATGGCTACCTAGAGTCGACGGGGGAGGGGGGAGGGTAGGCATTTGTTTCAGGGGTAACTCTTGAATGTACTAATATCCTGGCGAGACCTTAAAAGTAACCAGAGAAATGACGGAACTTATTTGGAATTATAATGATGTATGGGGGGTTAAGATGATGATAAATGTGGAAAATGAGGCGATGTTGAAGTAGTGAATGTGGTGCCGTTCGCACATTAAGATTTCACAACTTGTCACAACTTAATCTGACTATTATGACGGAGGTAATAAAGCATATTATCATTCTCCTGCCCTTATCCCAATTTATTTGGGGTCGACGCAACATGTCCCTTTTTTCCATAATTCTCTATTAGTCGTCATCTCGGTAGTGAACCCCTTTCTAGCCATATCACCTTTCACACAGTCCATCCAACGTTTGTAGCTAAATCATATATGATTCTATAATAAGAAAAAGCGCAATGAATGATGGAAACCTCAGAATCAACTTGAATCAAACAAACACACGTCATCAGGACTTTACACTAGATATTGATAAGAATGATAAGGGCGATGCACGTGCATGCCCTGTGCTAACATCTAGAGAGGTTAGTACCACTGCACTCGCATAATGTTCAGCCAGTTCTGAAAATTGATGTATATTATATATACACATACACATATTTTATGTTTGAAATAACTGGAGGTATGGAAGACGGTCTTCAAGACGATCACTTTTTGAAGGTTTTTAACAATGTTGTCGGCTTTAAGTGTAACGAAAGATCCGCAAATACTGGGGCATAGTGACACGACATCTGAGTGTAGCGTGACGGTTGACAGGGGAGAATGGAAGAACAAAACGTGCTGCGCCGACCCCACGTAACATGGGACAAAGGCCGGAAGATGATTATGTCACGTCATCTAATCCTATCATGCGAGGATTCTAAAAGTGCCTAACTTAAGAGTCAAAAGGATAATCGGAATTCTAGCACAGTCTTAAACAGTTTTGAAAAGGAGATGTTTTAATGAGGAAAATGCAATCAGTATATTAGGTACACTTAGATTGGGACATCTAATAAATGAACTGAGATCACCAGACGACACATTGATTGAAAGCTTAGCAAGCCTACGCGTAGACATCATCATCTGCCAACCGTTTTCCCAACTGTGTTGGGGTCGGCTTCCAGTCTAACCGGATACAGCAGAATACTAGTATGGTATGGAGCGACTGCCTATCTGACCTCCACAACCCAGTTACTGGGTAAGACTCGATACCCCTAAGACTGGTTGAAAGACTTACTTCTGGATAAAACATAATATACATAAAAATATCACGCCTGAATTTCCCGAAGGCTTAGGCAAAGGAGCACCTATACTACACCCACATTTCGCCAGTTATGCTCTATCAGACCATTTATTTTACTTTTGACATAAGCACGCCTATGAAGTTCCTTTTTTATTGACAGGCAACCATAGACGAAAAAATGCAATACTTCATGGACGCTAAAGTAAAATAAACTATTTGAAAGATTATATAGGTATATTATGTTTAAGTCCCATGTAATATTGCTATCGAGCCTATTGCCACTAACTGTGCACAACCAGGCTAGATGACACATTAGAAATATTTTTCTATAATACAACATAACTTGTCACAACAGGTTGGTGAGACTATCGCTGTTGACCGTAACCGACTATACGTATTTATAAATAAACAGTCGATCAATATTTTTCTATCCAGCCTGAGGTGACGGCCAGCACGCGTTAACTATAGTTAATTAAATAACTACTGTTTAACTTTCTATGAGTGTAGCTCACGATTCGGACCGGTTCCTAATGTCGCGATACCGGAGTCACCGAATCTTAGTTAGAGAGATGGTTCCGCATATAACTATTTGGAAGCCTCGAGGCAAGTTTGCTCCCGAAATTTTGATGCTTCATAGGTTGGCAAAGCCAATGGTCCCATATCTGATGGAAAGTGGTTGTTGCCGTCTACATTCCGGGTGGCAGGGACATCGACGCGACGACACGACGAGGGGGTATCAACGCAGGGTGGTTCATGTAGTGAATCCATGCTAACAGGTTGTGCGTCGAAGTCCACCCTGCAACCCTGTATAGACACCTGGAACTCAATGTCGCTTTAGTGAGTAAAAAGTGACGGGGTCCGTCTGACTAAACGTTAGTCAGTAAGAGTCCGGCAGACTCCATTAGTATCGTATAATATAGTCCATTTGAGTTTCCACAGGTCGAAAATAAAATAGAAAAGGGAAAGAAAAAAATGCCAAAAAATGTTCATGTATCTTTATCTCATAAACAAAGATAAAAGAAGATTTTTATAAAGCGCACATCATACCCACTTACAAATATTATGTGATCGTCACTTCAACTCTTTAATATCCACTTTGCAGTAGAAGTCTAGTGCTGCTACTTCAAGAACAACGTACAGTCAGTCGTAAGAGGATTACAGTTGCTGTAACCATCGGCGATCGCCTTTTGTATTTATTAGCACACAACAGAAGAATGCTGCTGTGTATGCACCTGACATATTTCTGGACTCTATATTGCCATACTCCACACTATAAGGGCCAAGCACACGGCATATTTTATACGCGCGTTCGTTAACGCACGTCGTCTGCGCGTCGACGGCGCGTTCTTTGCATTGAAAAAGCAGCGCTGGTAACGTCTGGAGGGCGTATACACGCGTTGCACGTGCGTTAAAAAACCGCCATTTGCATAGGCTCTTTAAGAATTGAGAGCAGCCCTACAAAAAAAAAGGAAGAACGAAATATTGCAACATAATTAATTACAAGCCAAAATTTACCATAGGGAAAAGATTCAAAGAAAACATCTGGAGTGGTGTTATCTCGAATAATTACACAATCGGTCGAAACCAACATGTTGGAATTAATAACATTTTCGGCAAATACAAAATAGGTGTTATCATTTTAAACCTACTGCAATGCTGGGTTTTTCGTGGTTTAGGCAAAAAATAGTCTCTGCCTAAACCACGAAAAACCCAAAAATATATGCATAACATATATTTATATAACTGCCAATATTAATGTTAATACAGCTGTAAAATATGATACACAACGTAAAGAGGTTTTATTTTATCATCATCATCTCTTGAAAGATCCAATGAAAAATATTTGTGGGTTTCCACGTGATTTGGTGATCGCCTTTTAGTTTTAAAAGAATATTCCTACATAAACTCAAGACATGTAGTATTGCTTTGTAAAAGAAGAAATAATAAGAAGAGATCTACTTGATGTTTTGTGTTCCAAGACCTCATTTTCATTACCATCTTTTCCGGTTTCTCAGGATATTGTTCCTCTACAGTAGTCTTAGTGACGCAAACTTCCTTAGACCACAGATTAATAAGTAAAGGCGTAGTAATTGAGGGCAAATTTCACCAATGAAACTGAACACGGTCAGATCATCTAATCCGCGTTCAAGAGCTGTCAGTGTCAATAGTTCAATACTCCGCAACAATGATGACACTGACAGTTCTTACGGATTAAGTACATGTGCACAAGAACTAGCACTAAGATCCATGATTTTTATGTAGGTGCCTATCCAGAAATATCGCGAAACCGGAACTTCCTAACAGGAAAGCAACTGAAAGAACGTTAACATGAAATGATTAGCTACGCAACATAAAATCGAACAAGCAGGATACCAACACTTTGTGGGATATGGATAAGACAAAGAAGACTATGAACCAATTATTTGAAGAAGTATTATGGCTATCCACATCAGAGTACGGTACCCTAAAACCAAGGCACAACGATCGCAAACGAGGTCAGTGAGCTAGGCTGGCGATTTTGACAAATCGTTATTGATGCGTCGTGATCTACTCTGACATTATGCCACCAATTATATTATTTAAGCTAGCAACGGTGTTACCAATTACCGAAGGATATTGTTAAAAACGAAACCTGATGCTTTTAAAATGTCCATATTGAAACTATGTACCAAAGGAACAAAAATTACGCACTAGGGAATGCAAAGGTTAGTAGACTAATGACTCGTTTCTTGATATAGGAACCGGACATTATTTAAATTTTTAAGGTTTTTGATAAGAAAGTGAATTCTCCCAATTGTGAAACATGTGGAACGGTTGAAGATGTTCACCATATAATTATGGAGTATACTAAGAAAAAGATGGAAAGACTGATACTATAGTGTACGATAAAAGTAAATGAATATGATATTGGTCCATATGTTAAAGTTTTAGCGCAGCCTTCACGTGAGATAGCAAATCTATTTACTGATTACTTTAGACATTACATATTAATTTATATCGTATTTGTAGCTGATTTGTAGATTTCCTTTGGAATAGTTTCAGTTATGATGACGCTGCCACGCCACTGTGGGTAAAAGCCTCTTATAAAATTCAAGAAAAAAAATCTTCGGAAATCACTTCAATATCATTAAGCAGTCGTTCCCCAATAAAAGACTAACAATAAAATACAGTTTTATTAACCCAGCGAACCTTTTCTCAATACAAACAAGCTACACAAAAAGAATAATCGGATTACCGTGCTTCTGACAGTAGATTAATCAAATTAAAACGACCTATCAAAACATTTTGATGTGATCCTATCAGGTTGGGTTATTGAACCCATTGTGGTTACTGAAGATGATTCTACATTATGTATAGCTGCAGAAATGATCAACGAAATGGTTACCGAGAAACGATAGGAGCGTTGGCAGCCCAATAGCCAGGTGGGTGACCGCAGGGACCTGGATGAGACTCGCAGGGACCAGGGAAGCATGGCACAAAAGGGAGGAGGCTTATATTCAGCAGTGGGTGGCATAAGGCTGCCGATGATAATGATGACTATGATCAAAGAAGTGATTTTAAATACTTAGGACAAATTAAAATTGAAAGATAATCTAGACTGCCAGTATCACATTCACATCAAGAAGCGGTTGTTCTAAATCTTGAAACAGAAAATATCAAAGATGTAGAAATTCATCATGGAACTGAAAAATGTTTCTTTACAAAACAAAATTAAACATGTGCAATATAGACTCCCACTGTAATGAAATTCTGCATTTTAAAGATATACTTTGAGCTAAACCTCATAATTTTAAGCACGTGCATACCGTAGACACGACAGATATGGAGCTGCATTAGTCATTGACTCACAAGGTTTGATCATGTTACGTAACAGCTTAACTGTTAGTTGGTTTACTATTTAGCGAGAGGAAACAGACCTAACTAATGAGTAGTAAGGCAAGAGGGCAGTAGGATTAGATAAACTTCAAAATGTTACCAAGATAATGTATTTGCTAATCGCACACGGTGTACCGAAAGGACCAGTTAAACGTAGGACCAAAGGAGATGTTTCAAAATGGACCAGGTCTGTGTACACTACTTCAAAAAAAAACGAGAAAAATCCGTAGAATTCGGGAAAAATACAGATAATTCATTTAAATGTATACTGTTGTGATAGGGAATTGATATTTATCAATATTATTTTTATCTACTTTCAACATGGCGTCTCACCGATTTAGTTCCTCTGTGCATAAAAACAATGACAGTAAACCATAGATCGACTACTGATCATAGAAACAGGACTGTCAGCTGTCACAACAGTGTCACTTCAGTCCTCTTCTTGAGTATTAAAGATGTCAAACGTCATTAATCAATCAAAATGACAGCTTACCCCCATGACGGGTTTTTGTTGTGTGTTGCAATTTCAAGTGTAATTAATTGTGGTTTACCAGCAAAGAAAGACATTTAGAAGTAATTGGACAGTTGAGAACTGTTTTAAATATATTTCCCGATTTTTATGTATAGTGTACACGTACCTGGCCCAAGGTCCATACATTTTGGAACATCTCCTTTAATTTGTTCTATTTATCTCGTCTCTCATCGTTCTTATTCAAGATGGTCTAAAACCAAGCTGGATACCTACTAATGGTTCAGAAGTATTATTTTATGGATTTCGATCCTAAATCATATTCATATGTCAATTAATTTTGAAGTGATTTGCTTAACGGATGATTATAAAATATGTTACATAATTTAATCATGTGCGTAATTAATCCAGATATTATGGTATGTGGCGTAGTGGAAATAACAAATATTATTAAAAATATTTAAAACCAAATATATATTTTTTTTCAGTTGGCATATAATAAAAATAGTTTCCGGCTTATCTGGGTCTACGTCATAATATCGCTTCATTGTAGTATTGTATAATTTAATCTCTAGAAACGTAAGTACGTACGACTCAAAGGACCTTGAATGACAAGCCGCGCCATTGATCTGCTTAAATTATAAGGGACTATTTCAATGAGTATTAATTCGAAACGAAACGCAAATACGTTGAAAGGTAAAAAGTTAAAGCGCAATTCGCTGCCTCAGTGGCAGGTGGATCTACAAGCCTAGCACAAAATAAACTGAACTAATGTACCCCGACTCCACAAGGACCATAACTCCACATTGGAACAAAACAAAAACAGAAATTTGCAAACGTATAAAGAAATTGAAAGGTACCGGCGTGCGCGATGCTATCGCGAAATTATTCCAAATTTCACCGTTTTGCCTCTCTGGCTGTAGCGTTTTTTACTTTTTTCATACGATGGCAGTCGCGGGCCAACTCCCATAAATTATAGTTCGGTAGCTCTGTTAAAGGGGTTTTTGAGTATTTTTTATTTTTGTTTAGCCCTTTGAAGAATTTATGTCCCCGTCTTACTTAGTAGCGGCGGTCAGCGGAGTTGCCGAGTTGACCGGCTCCGAGAAATGTTCGGGCCTTTCGATACGCGACGCTATAAGTATTTTGTACTTGCATTTTTGTTTGTGAGCTTGTGATACGGCTTTCGGGTTATTTTATTTTAGTTTCACTGAAGCCTGCTTGAAGTTGGGAGTTGAAGCACCTTAATGACTATCGTGTGTAGAGAAAGCCGCCCGAATCATCCAAAATGTTTTCATCGACTCAAAATTTTACCTTACACAAAACTGTTTCTAATTTGAATACAGTATCCTCATCTGTCTCATATTTTGGGGGCCTATGGCTAAGTAATAACCGCCGCACGGGTCGATCGATCAGGTTAAACTGCGCTTGCTGCGGTTGGTCCGTGGATGGGTGACTATCTTTACATACCAAGACCCCTCCGTGCCTCGGAAAGCACGTTAAGCCGTTGGTCCCGGCTGTCATTCGTGGATCTTTGACAGTCGGTACGGGTCGTCAGAAGTCCTTAAATTCTGACTGATTTACCAAGGGGTATTGTATTACCCAGTAACTGGGTTATGGAGGTAAGATAGGCAGTCGATCCATGTAAAATACTGGTATTCAGCTGCATCCGATTAGACAGGAAGCCGATCCAAACATAGTTGGGAAAAGGCCAGATGATTTGGATCTGTCTCATATTTTGGTCCTTAACCCTTCAAAGTAGTCCTTCAATCGTAAGATGCACTTCTCACAAACTATCACTCACAATTCTATGAACCAGATTAAATTGCTAACATCCAACGCACAACGTTACGTAAGGTGTGGTGACGTAAGGTGAACAATGGCCATCGGAAGCAGGCACGTGTCTGCAAGTCGTGACAAACCAGAGTCACTTGCAATTGTTGGGCTCTCATATATTACTGTGAAATGGTAAATGGGGAGACGGTAATTTGTGAAGGAACCTACTAGTATATGAATATAAGTATTATGTTTGTAGGGTTTTCAGCAGATGACATACTTATATGATTTGAGGGAAAGGAAAAATGAGTATGAGAGTAACATTGGTCAGTTCCCATATTTTTCCGACTGGTTAATGTTTACAACAATAGTAATGAAGCAATAATGGGTATCTACACACCCAAAACTATTCTATATGGCATATACATATGTTTCACACTATTCTAATCGACACTGTCGCAACAAATGCTACCTGAATTGATATTTTATTACACAAATCGTGTTTTGGACATAGGAAAGTCAATGTCGTCAGGATTTTTACTCCCTAGGGGATGACTTTCCAAAAACTCCAAAAGACGTCTTTCGTAATTTCAAACAAAAGACTTAATTTTCCTTAAAACTTCCAATCCTGATGATTTTCCAAAAACGCTTTAACTCATGGTTTTTAATTTTTGACCAGAATGCTATATGCCAATTTTCATGGATTAAACTGCAAAAATGACGATTTTCTATAAACTTTCATCCCCTATGGTTATAGTATGGAACCAAACATGAATCGCGAAAAAAAATCAGCTCTGCAGTACGTTTTGACGAATTATGCGTACATACGTAAATGTACTGAACAGCTGATTTTTTTTCGCGATTTCAGGTTTGGTTCCATAGTAAAAGTTCTTCATAATGATGAGTACAATGACATCTTAAGAGGTTGTGCGTTTTTTTAAGTTACACCTTGTATATCCTGGGACATTATTCACACACGGTCATCTGATCCCAAACTAAGCAGAGCTTGTACTATGGATACCAGATAACTGATATACTACATACACTACTTTTTTGTTGTAACATACTTATTTATATAATTACACCCAGACTCAGAACAATCAGACATGTTCATGCACACAAATGTTTGTCCTGGGAATCGAACCCACGACCTGCGGCATGATAGGTGTCAAAATTCTTCCTTATTCAATGTCTACATTATAAAGAGAACCTCTGAGCAAAATTTCAGCTTTCTAGGTAAAAGGGTTTGGGCTAGGCGTTGATGAGTCAGTCAGTCAGGACTTTTCTTTTTATTTATATAGATAATAATATAAATACTTTGATAGCAATACGCGAGAATAAGAAAGTTTCTAATGAATTTTCGTAAGATGCATGAAATGATGTAATCTAGAAATAAGAAGCCAAGTAGTTTGTTTGTTGTGTTATTCGACGGGACTCAGTGAGAACCCACTGTTTGCTGATGGATCTAACAAATATGATACAAAATGTCGGAAATATGGCAGGTAAAGAGAGAAATTCCATAAGATTTGGATTCAGGTATCAGATAAAAGAAAGAAACTCAGATCAATGTCAAAAATCTGGATCACATGCGTAAGAAGTGAAAAGGGACATTATGATGCGCAAAAAGCAAAAATTACAAATATTCCGTAACCGAAATAGCCTTAAACGCGATGGCAGACAAAACGGATTCCAAATACTGGCAATTGGAATAGTTTTCAGTTTTTTTTTTCTCCGTTTTAAGATTCGAAGGCATCCTAACGGTATTCGGGAGACATAGCATCGGGACGGACGCTACAATGTTTTTTATGTTATTTTTCTACTGACCTTAGTCGTTTGCGATCGATTTCGAATCTTTTTAATCGGTCCTCCTTAAAAATAAATATGAAAGCACCATTTTTTTGTTTTGTTTTCAGCCTGAGTTATGCTTATGACTAAAAAGCCGGTTTCTTGAATTTTGTTTATAGTTTCACGATGATGTGGATGCCGTAGTTGTAATTTAAATTGAAAATCAAATGATGTCACTTCCTTACTACTGATACTTTAACCAGAAGAATGGCCATAAATCATAGGAGTACGTGTTGCCGGATGAAGACGTCAATAAAATTTTAATTAGGATCATAGAATTAAGATTGCCTTATTAATTATCTTATAGTAGTAGGTATTTAAAACTAACATTATCGCCACGCGGTGATTATGACACAAAAAGCTATACTGCCAGCTCTAATTGCGTTCAACGCCGGCCAAAATTAAAAAGAAAAGTCGCACAGCAAGAATCCCGCCTATTTTTAAAAATGGAACCCGACGATGATTCGCCTAATTAATAAACCAATCACGTACAGTCGAGACGCGGCGTCGAGGCGCGGCGGACGTGCGGGCGCAGGGGATGAACGCTCGGAAATTCGAATACTATATTTTTTCTGCACTCAAAGCATCGCAATGTTACTTGTAATTGGCTTGACGGCCAATGATAACGAATTTAGAATGCAATCAATTATTTATGAGTTATTACTTTGGCTAACAAGAAATTAGTACTTAATGTGAAAAATGTAAAACTAGTTATTATTAATCGTTAAGAAATATTTGTGAGCGCCAGATGTTATTATACTACCACTAGTTAAAATGTGTCGATACAAAAAACTTCGGCTCAGTAAAGTTAATCTTGTCAAATCAATATGTGAAGTATAAAATTAAAACTTCTGATCGGATTCTCAGAACACTGTTATGAGAACGTATCGGATTATATGTTTTCTCTTTTGATTGAATGGGCATGAATGCCGAATGGAACACACATTATTAACAAAAGAATATGTCCTCCAATATTGACACCGAAAAATTAGTTTAAAAAATCTCAAGTATGGGGTTTTAGGAAAAAAAAATATCATTTATCAAATAAATGCATTCTCTGTTATGTCTTTGCGCAGCGTGACTGTAAAAACTAGTTGAATAATAAATGCGTTGGTTGGCAACACTGGGTCCGAGGAAGCCCGAAGCTTGGCGAAAAAGGGCGAAGATTAGCGAGCGCGCGCTTTTTGTTTGCATCAATCGATGCGCTCGCGCATTCGCACGATGAATAATTCAAAAATTGACATGAAATGGCGTATGGTTCTTTTTTTAAATGAAAGGTGCCCGATTGAGGACTGTAACCGCCTGACGAATTCATTGGTCAACGGCTTTTTGCTTTCAGTAATTGCTGTATTTACTTTAAAGGTTATGAAATGAAATTAATGCAAGCGAACGATCTAGTTCTGTTGTTCCAATGCTAATAGCACTAAGTTTACTGTACTTAGATTATGAATCCATTTGGAGAACGGCAACAGCTTATACTACTGACAATAAAATATGAATTTATAGGCAAACCGCAAATAAAGCCTCGCCAAGGCGTGCGTAAAAAATGAAATGTCATAGGTTGGGTACTTTACAAAGTGTTACACAACCGCTCAGAGAAAAATTTTAAAATGTTTACGCGTCTGCCTCTTCGTATATCTAGAAATTGGTTGTCATCCAAGCAAAAAATGTATAATTAATTCGAGTAATGCTGTTAATGATGCATCGAAAACTTGTGTCGATTTCCAAGTATAAGTAATCTTGTCATCTGAATTCTGGCTGCGATTGGTCGAGAGATCCCCGGTGCAGTTTTTGGATAAATGGCTTCATCCAGCACTACGGGATGCTGTCAAAACCTCTTCGAGTTATGGTTATGACGGCTTTTTACGTGTTTCATGAAGATAATTTCATTATATCGTCACAAAAAGTATGCGGTAATTTGCCTGCCTCGATGTAGCTAACGTTATTTGTACGGCTGGATCGATGTCATTGTGCATTGTGGGAGAAAACTCGGTTTCTACTAGATTTTGTTGCTGAAATACTTAGTCCTATAGGTGAGCGTGGATTGACAAATTCGAGACTATGAGGAATAGCGAACAGTACTCAAAGGAGTTGCGGGCTTGATTTTGATGAAAACTGAAATGAACAGAACAGAATGTCGTCTTGCTGACCTTGGTTTTGTTTTGTTATTAGTAATTTAACTCGTTGTTTATTTTACTTCGATGGTCCTAGTTTATCATTTGTGACTTAAGAGTTACGACTACATGTACGGCTATATCTAAGTGGGCACGCCCTTTATTACTGGAGGCATTTAATATAGGTATAAAGTTCTGCTTACGTTTTTAGTTTTGTATTTTTGTTTCTGCTTGAGTATAGTTTTCGATTTTTTTCTTTTCTTCTTTTTTTTTGGTATATTGGCGTGTGCTAGCTGACTTATAGCAAATAATTAAATTTAATTTAATGTTTGTGTTGCGTAATGTACCTACTTACATGTAATTTTCGCAGTGTTGTATAGAATATATTTTTTTATTTAACTGAACAGACAGCTGTGCTGTTAGGGAGTTTGTTGGGCCACTTCTTCTCCTCAGCTAAAGCACTAGGAAGTGGTGAAGGGCGGGCGTTTTGGGGACTGTCTTATGTAATTTTGACGTTCGAAAAGTGCTGATTCTCAGTCTAGTTTGAATAAATGACTTTTACTTTTTTTTGTTTTTTTTTTTTTTTTGAGAATCATTGAATTTTTGAAAAATCAGTAGGTATTTCTAGCCTGGAATCGAGTCCGTTGATTTTGAAAAAAAAAGAACACTGTATTATTACGCCATTCGATAGTGTCGCTAATAAGGATCGAATTTTGGGAAGTAATGGCATACGGCAAACTAAAGGAAAGAGTTCATTTTTAACAAAATACTTTTTTATTATTCTTATGTTACCTACATATTAAACCTTGATATTAATTTTTCAAAAACCAATGAATCAGCTTTAGTTTTCATCAAAAGTTGAAAATTGAGCCCGAGACTCCTTATGAGTACTTTCCTACTTTTCGCTATTCCTCATAGTTTCGGATTTGGCCATCCATGCCCACTTGAAAAATTCATTCTGTAGGTATATGAGATTTTAAAATAAAATTTTGCTTTATTTAGAAGGATGTTTTGCTAGATAGCAATCGTGTGTCAAAGTCAACCATCAATTTGTTTATTTAGCGAAGAATTTACAGTTCCTTGACACTAGTGACTTTGTTGTCATCATTGTAAGTGTCATATTTATTATTAATTAAAAAAAAAAATTGTTTAGTAGGTAGTTCAAGGATTTTTGTTATCATATCATGCAATGTCTACACCAACATTCCTCAATAATCCAGACCACTTAGGCTAGAATATATTTGTTCAATACTCACTTATAAGAAGAAAACGCCATATTGTTGTCTAAACAGGGTTGGTCGTCCACCGTTCCACCGGTTGTGAGCATCAGGGTGTTCATTCGTGTTCAATTTTCACAAGGATATCGACTACTTATCGATTTAAATCTATCGGTACGCGCACTTCACTATAGGTTCTTCAAAGTCCGCACGTGCGTCACTGTGACGATTTCGCACATTATGTACGTCACATCACTAGTGTTTGTGGCATAATCTGGAAATGAAAGGGTACAATTATTAGAAAAAGACGGTTAAACTTCAAAGTATAATACAAAAAAAAAAAAAAAAATTAAACAAATAAGTGATCGCCCTAAGGACTTAAGTATATCTAAATTCTTTAGTGCACATAAATTCTTAAAATATGGATGACACTTTGTTTAGTTTAACACCTAGTAAGATTTAAGCTTTCAGCTAATTGCGGGTAGTCACACTAGTTATAGAAGTATCGTACCTACCTAATTAGTGCTATACCATCTGTAATTAGTTAGTGTTTTACCTTGTGGTAAATTACACAAACAGGTTGCAATCGATTTCGGCTAGTCGTGATAGTTTACTAGATTCATTAGATTTATCATTAAACTCTGCGGGTATTCCAACAGAAAGTGAATTTACTTGTGTTAATGAAAGCAATTGCCATCGTGTGACATTTCAACTGCAGAGCTGAACTGATTAAAGAGGTCACCCAACAGTTTGTTGTATAAAAACATTTCTAATCTCATGAGAGCCCTGCGTCAGATTTGACGGAGATAGCGACCCGCGGTTGTACCGACGGAACCGGCTGGCCGCCATCTTGGCCCTGATTGACAGCTGTCAATGTTGGCGGCACTGCGACGCGTCGCCGCGCCTGCGCACTACGGTACACCGCGTGTCACTAATTCGTTTTGAAAATAATGTTCTTTTTTGACATTCAATTGTTTCAGTTAGATTTTTTGCTAGTTTCATTATGTTTGTTTAATTGTTAACGTGCAAACTTGGCGTATTAAGATTTAATTTAACTATCTTAACTATGGATATTTTTGCTGATGAATGTAGTAGAATTATGCGTGTATGTGTGATGTTTTTTGAGAGTAAGTATGCTAGGGTGTCCTCTATATGTTAATATTTGAAATATTTTAATTTACTCTACTTGTTTCAATCTTATGTTAATTAATGTAATTGGTGCTACCGTTTTAATTAACAATAAAAAATAAATTAAAAAATTTTAAACTCCGTTTTTTATTGAAATATCTATACTAAAACAGAAGTCATTAATAAAGCTGCTCCGTTGTAAATACTTCCTGATTGCGTAGGCTCGTGCTGCTAATTATTCAATCGGCAGGAAAGTCGTAGAAATGCTAAAAGCCTATAATGACTGCAAGCACATAATTTCCAAGTTCCTTCTATTATGATTGAAAAGGGACTACTAATTTATTTAAAATTACTTGGGGATGTTTTAGGGGTTCTACTTTCTTTTCTTGAATTTCCAGAGCAGAAATTAATTTAACTTCTGAAGAAAAAAAAAAACAGTTTTATATCTGATTTTTATACCTACCTAAATATTTTTCTAAAATGTTTATTTTTCCTTCACCAACTCGTCGTTCATGCTATTTAGCTAGATGATATGTAAATTGGGTATAAAAATAATGATCTCAGTTTATTTTGATGTAATAATTTAATGAATTAGTTAAAGTAGGTAAGTACTCCTACAATTTAAAAGTATTTAAATGGTATTCAAGTCATTTTATTTATTTTAATCATTATAAACTTTGATTAGATTACCTTTTACATTTGATAATTTAACAAACTTATAAGCATGGAAACACGAGGAAAACCACTACATAAATCATTAAAATGGCATCGTATAGTAAATCTTATTTTATAGTGTACTGACGTCACAGTCTTGTCGTAAAATGGCAACATTATGCAGAGATGAATTGTTGAAACTCGCTGCATTCCTACAATTAATCGTTTTTTAGTGTTACTTACTTAGTTTTAGTATATTTAAATGGTTTAGGCGTCGAATTATCAGATGTCAAGCGAACAATCAAAGTACCTAATTTCTTTAGTTTTAATCTAATCTTAACTCTTGTTCTGTAAATAAGTACCTAATACAGTATGGCGGATTTATCTTGGCAGGTCCGAACTTTGCGCAGAAGGCTGCGCGGTAAGATTTTTTACAGTCAACATAGGTACCTAAAAAAATCCAGAATTATTGGAACGATCTCGAATGTGGCCTTAATAAATTCTGGATTTTTTTTTAATAAGAACATGATTTTATTTCTGTTTTATTTTATTTTAATGGCAGCACTGGCCTTAAGAGAAAATCTCACTGAAAAAAGTTTGAATAACAATTTCGATTGTGACACACCCAGTCACCTCTAACATTTATAAGTAGCAGCAATTGTGTAGTGCTGTGTCGTCGGTGCGTGTGCGCCCGTAACGTGGCGGAAAAGATTCAGGAATGCTGTCTGGCTCAGCCGGAAAGCAATCTTATTAAAAACCCGCACTGGCAAGAACAGAAAACTGATGTTTTCAAAATATTATAGGTAGGTTGGATTTTGAAAGATGCTTTATTTGATTTTATTTAAACAAGTTTACAATTTTTAATGACCTATGAATAGGTACGATTCTTTTCCCGCCTTTTTACATAAATGTACCTACATATTATTATTTTAAGACTGCTAGCTTATTACTTGATATCTAAATATTATCTTGTTTGAAAATAAAAACATCAAATCATATTTACATTTATTTTGAACAAGTATTTTAGAATAACGTATATTTTTGCTTTTTGTTTTACTTCTGAAGCCAAATTTTCTGAAAAATCTTTGAAGTGAAACTTCATAGAAAGAAGCTATAAAGAGCGAAATACAAGCAATCATGCGCACTTTCTAATTTCCATTCCCCGTGCCAATGCTCAAAAAATCTCGTTTTGACATTTACCAAGACAGTGTCGTTCCAGTTTGGATCAATGTATCGATAAAAATCTCGCTACCGAACTTATCGATAATCACTGAGTGTCACCGCTCTAGACGTAGATGGTAATCTAAGTGGACGGCCTGACACAACACTGTGTAAGCCGGTAAAAAAATAGCAGAGTACACGTTGAAAATAATAGCTACAAAAAGGGCAACAAAAGTGGCCCAACCTACCTTGAAACCTATAAGGGGTATAAAAAATACTTGGGCCTAATAAAAAAGTGGAAGACTGCAAAATAATTAGTTTTCATTTTACTTGGAGGCAGATGTAAGAATAATAATTTCCTATTTTTACTCTAATGATACAGATAGCCTTAAAAATATGTATTTCTTAGTGATAAAATACGATAAAATGCAACAGGTTTTTAACAAGAGCCATTATTTACATTTACAAAACTTAGCAAAAAAATTTAAAAAGGGAGGAGATAGTCCTAGTGATGGACCAACATTTCTTTAAATATTTTTTTCGTCACTATAAATTATCGATAATATTCTTCTTCACCACTTTGTTGGTCTAGTGGTCGCAAGCGCTACTACTGAACATGAGGTCCTGGGTTCAACTCCCAGGTCGGGCAGTGTTATTGGGTTTTGTCCATCAGGAATTTCTGGATTTGTGCCCTATTACATGGAACTTAAACATAACTGGCGAAATGTGGGTGTACTATAGGTACCTATACCTCTGTCTAACCCTCCCGGGAATACAGGCGTGATGTTATGCTATGTTAAAATCAATAAATATTATTTTATTTCGAAAGCTCATGATTTATCAATACAGCTACGTACAGACGCCAGCACAACGATATTATATACATATAAACAATAGATTTTCAACTTTATCGCTAATGCTACCCAAAACTCAAGCTACCCGAAACTGTCACATTTTCCCAATCAACCTTGAACCTAATGCTTTAGCAATAAAGATGAAAATCTATTAAAGAAATTTGACAGATTGTAGTAGGTAGCTTGATGTGCTGGCGTCTGTACATAATTTTAATTACCTACGTAACGTATTATACGTATACTAAAACCTTCCTGCAAGTATGTAGATCACGCTAGAGAAAGAATCATCAAAAGTGGTTCATTAGTTTTTGGGAAAATTGCGGACATACAAACACACATACGAGTCGAATACAGAACCTCCTTTTTTGAAGTCGGTTAAAAATGTTACTGCGCAGGCTTCTACGTGAAGTTCGGACTTGCCAAGATATTTGTAAGTTTCTGTTCGTGACCATTTCGTTATGATTTCATTACGGTCCCTTTTACCTTGAAAGGTACAAAACCATGAACAAAACACATGACTAGAATGGTAACGAAACAGCTGGTAAGACACACGCCATGTTTTGGTTAAGTACAGTCCGCATAAAAAATAACATCCGCCGACTAAGATATCAATGAACGTGTAGCGATTGTACTGTACGTCGCCATGCGGATGTGCCTGTGTTGTAAACGTTAAATAAAATTTATTATAACAAATTATATAAGTCTGTTATATCGTGATGTTTTGAAGAGAATTTAATTAATAAACAAAATCAGATATATCTTGAAATTTTAATTAGAGAACATAGTTATATTGAATGCCCTGTTTTTGTTTTTAAACTGTATTTTATTTTCCTGGAATTTTAGTTTTTTTTTTTTTACTTTTTGTTGCAAGCTGCATGCTACATATTTCGTCTCTTTAAGCAATTATACTAGTGTTTAAAACTATATTAAAATTCATACTTTGGGTTTATAAATAAATGAAGTAAGTAAATAACCTACGTAAATATGTTCGCCCACTAACCTAAAATGAATAAACACTATTGGAATGTGTATACGTATTTTTGCACGCGCAGACCACAATAATTTCAATTATTTTCAGTTTTCAATAAAAAATGTCGCGCGATAAAAGTCACTAGCAAGCTCACTCTTTTAATTATAGACTTGAAATGTCATTCACGCCAAAGCGTAAGGTGTATAGAAAACTATTACAGAAATACCAGAGTCACAGATAATAGAGCAAGATATTTTTATAGACATACCATAGAGAGGCTGAATGGTCAGTTACCGTGTACAACTCATTCTCTGACAGAAAAAAATGGTGACTTTGGTATAAAAACTTAATTAGTGACTAGTATGTACATTTAACTTGGTAGAGGATGATTAAGTTAAAACTGAATTTGACATTGAAATGGTCAATGAGTGAACTATTGAGTAGATACCAAATAATTTATGCCTAGTTAATAATTTAAGTTAATTATTTCACGATGCTGAAATAAAACTGGGCGGGTCACACATAAAGGATGCTTCAAGATAGATGGGCCAGGATCGTCACACCGTGGGTGCCTGAAGACGGACGTTGTCACCGAGGCATAAGAGACGTTTGCGTGACGATTTGGACTCGTCAAAAGACAAAACACAAAGAAAATTGGGGAGACGTTTATCCAGTAGTGGAACAACATAGGTAAACTTTAAAAAAAAATAAGTTCCTAAGAGATGGCAACAGAGCGAAAGCTAGCAACATTCTACTCAAAATATCATCAGAAGTCAGAATTTCCAATCTTAATTTTAAAGAATCTTTAGCAAGTTTTTGTGAATTTACAATTCGTATAATATAAGTATAAAAATATATAGGAGTCAAATATATCACAAAGAAGACAGAAATAGATTTGAAGGAAAGTTACCTATATTTTAAAAAAAGAAACACCATGGCAACAGTGATTGATCGGCGCATACTTCGTTTTGCAGAAAGGCTCAAGATATTAGAGGATTAAAATCTTTTCTCCAACTTCTATGTTTACATTAAAATGATTGGCAATAAGCTCTATTCAGTTGTGCTTTTTGGTCGCCTTTCCTTTTCTTCTTGTTCTGTGTACATACAAGCGCTACTTGCTATCGACGCAGTGTTCCTTTTAATTGCTGGTTAGGCTATATGAAGAGCTGGCGAACAAATCCGGATTTGTCCTGTAATTGATTTTTTTTTTTTTATTATAGAGTAAAGTTCAATGACCAAAATAAGGTAAAGTTATTTAGCTAGAACTTAAAGCTTTAATATAAAACATAACTGTGTGTCTGTCTGTCTGTCTGTCACAACCAGATATCTCAAGAACTACTAATGCTATCAACTTAAATTTTGGAATAGTTTTAGGTGATGTTTGCCAACTATTTTGCAAATAAGAAAGAAATAAAAATGTATATATTTTTTTTGCAACAAGGACTGAAAGGGGATCTTAAAAATTCGAAGTGGGGCTACTAAGGCATAGGGGGTATCATATGAAAGAGCGCTGTTTGCACATTCTCAAAGGCCGCTGTAAATAAAAATACCGTTCCCCCTCCTTATCTCCGAAGCTTGCATAGAGACAAATCTGAAATTATTTTGTGTGATAGAAATTTATGTAAAGATTACAGGAAAAATAAAACGATGTCTCCAAATAGCACACTTTTTTTAAATATATGATGGAACCTTCGGTGCACGAGTCCGACTCGCTCTTGACCGGTTTTATATTTTTTTGACAATTTCAATTCATTCAACTAGACAAGGACGAGTGTGTGTTCTGATTGAAAACACCGTTTATAATATTTTTTTTGGCATTTTCAGCCAGTTATTATTGAAAATATTTCATTAGTGTAGTTTAATAAGAGTGCACAAAGAGCGCAAAAAAAATGGAGTATGTGGACAAGTCTGGATTTGTTCGCCAGCTCCTCGTATATTTTTTCTAAATAACACTCTCATACAACTTTGGTAGATAGAGTTGGACTCGTACCAGTTAAGTCTAATCCGAAATTCCCTTGTTGCATTAATTCCTTCTAAACTTTATTGTTAGCAACTTTACAGTAATTTGTTTTAATCTCTTAATACCAAAGATACTAAGAGATTAATTACACCGACTCCTTTTAACATCGTTTTTACAATTCTAATAATCTTGTTTATTCCGATCTTGCGCTACTTACTTAATTTCAAATTAACATTGTTACTAGCAATAACTTGTGGTGCTGATAACTTGGCTGTAGAATATTTGATGTTAACTAATTGTGCCGTTAGATGGAGGTCCCACGCATATTGTTCGTAAATGATAAATTCATAATAATACCGTGTCATAGCATTACAAGTCGGCTTGTTTTATCTAAATCCTGGTGGGCTAATATCGTTATGATATCGATAAATATCATACCTTCGACATAACGGAACTGAGTAATTTTTGATAAGTCAATTAGGTACACAGGGTGTCAGGTAAAGAATGGATAACCTTGAAATAGCATATCGAGGGTTCACGGTCTATTTGTATTAAGGCGATACCAAAATAAGTTGGGGTCTTTTTCGTAACCATGTATTTCACTGTTACAGAATGTATGGATTTCATTTTTGGATATATGTTTATTGACTATTTGATTAATACTCTGACTGAAGGTAAACACGATTGGGTTAAATTTCCTCGATATAATTTAATTCCGAAAATACCTCTACTTTTTTATACTTTTTTCTGTAATTCTAAAATCCTAAGTAATTTCATTGCAAAATTGCATTCAAAATTGGCATATTAGGTAATTGAAAACTCTGGCTGAACATATTTTTGATAGATAGCTTAATTTATTTTTAATCAATTTTTATTTGGTTTAGCGCTTTTATTTTGGTTCCATCTCATTGTTGCGCTCTCTTTTTTTCGCATGTCGATGTAATTGACTCTGTCACTTTCTTATTGCCGCTCAGTTAGCTTTTTACATATCGCCTTAAGCGACATTTTTGGAACTTTACAGGAGAGCATTTCAAAGTTTCATTATTCGGGAAAAGAACATTGTAAAAAATGTATCAATATTTTTTACTAGAAAGTGGCCTATCGACGGTTAAGAATCAATGTGTCTATCTCAGTTTATAGGTAGATTACAACCATAATAAAACTCAATTTGATTATAATTCAAAATCGGCCAGGATGTCGCTTAATACAAATACGAGTAGCCCGTGAACCTTCGGTATATAATAGACCTTATGGCCGTTCTAAAAAAAAATACAAAAAATACCTATATATACCCCAGTTCACCACGACCACAATTTAATGAATTCCATCGGTTATTTGTTGTTATAAATATTGGACTTTGACTATCGACAGGAAGCAGTAAATAGTGTGCCTAGAAAAAGACCAGTATTTTTTTTTTAAATCGTATCTTAGGTACGGTAGGTAGGTACTTGGGATATTTTTTTTTTTTTTTATAACGGCCATAAGGTCTATTAAATGGTATTTCAAGATTATTAATTCTTTACCGGACAAACTTTAAACTTTAAACTTTTCTTGATTGAAAACCTTTAAGGAGGAAATGTTAATATTTTATTTATTATTTATTTCCAAAACGCTTAGCCTATTTTATAGTTTAGATTTAGCCACACAAGGAAAACCTCTGAGGGTTTATCTGTGTGCTGGCGACAGTTCATTTAATTTGTGTTTTAAGGGAAGCGAGGAACCCTTATAGGATCACTCATGTGTCTGTCTGTCACAGTCAATTTGCTCCGAATCTAATGGACCGATTAAGTTGAAATTTGGTACACTTACCTATTTCTGTGACCCGAATACGGACGTGTCATGTAAATTAATGAATTTTGAATATGGGGGTCAGTTTTGGGGGGCAAATAAGAACATAAAAAAAAGTTTTGCTAACTGTAGGTACCGTGCGATATGTCAAATGAAAGGGCTTACTGTGAGAGTATCAAACATATATATTTTTATAATTTTAAAATAAACTCTTTTAAAATTATTTAAGAAAATAGACGAAAATTGCCCATTCCCCCTTTATCTCCGAAACTACTGAGCTTAAAATTTTGAAAAATAAAATACAAAGATACTTCTATACCTATAGATTACAGGAAAACCTATAAGAAGTCTACGCGTCTTAAAATAACATGGTACATCTCTCAATATTGTGCGTACAAACTTACATTTGCTGTTGGAATATATGAGAGAACATGTTTTTCAACTACAACATTAAGTTTGATCTTGGGATAAATTCATCCCAACTACGGAACCCTTCATTGTGCGTGGTCCGACACGCTCTTGACCGATTTTTTTTCCTTGGAGTCTCTTGTCAGTGCTTCTCCATAGAGATCCATGTTTTATAATGAGCTACGAGCTTCTACTTTCTGACTAACTGACCGACTCCTTGATGAATCAAAATTGAAATGAATGCTTTAAGTCTGAGTTTTGAATTTGAGTTTGATCGTCAATATTTTATTAATGTTGTAATATTGCAGCTTGTTTTTCTTTTCTTTGTTTGATGTAAAATATTATTTTCATGTTGCGATCAAAGAGTGAATTTATCTATGAACGAAGTGACAGATCACGGTAGCGTCGCTAAGTGCATTTGAAATCACAAGTTGCAGATATTGTCAACCCATCACTTCCAATGTACGCATTAAAAGTCTAGTCTTTATTTATTATATTTGCAGAAGTAATAATTAATTCCTTTGCATTACAGTCAAGTACCCGAATCAATTTATTACTTATTGCGGGAAAATCTGGAACATTACTGAACGATTTTGCATCACGCGCTTAAAATTTTTAGTTATTTTCTTTACACGTTTGAAAGTGCTTGGAACAGCTTGGTTTGCTAAGTTGCATTATTAATAAATGTTTTCATATTTTCTTAGAATAATAACATTTTAACTCCAGATTTTCAAAAGAATAAGCAGTCAAAAGGTTGGAGAGAGCTTTGAGTATCATTTTTTTCGTGAAACCAAGTGCCAACAATGTCTAAACATAGGATTTAATTACAAAAAAATGAAATTAGTTTGTAAAGCTTTAAACTATGGTATCTAGTGCTGTGTCGCAGTTTGTTTCGATAATTTTGTTTTTATGAATCACCTATCAAAAAGCAAAGTAATTAAAATAATCAAACGCTTTTTTTATTCTTTACTCATTTTCTTTTGGCATATTTGAAACTTCATTTTTTTAATCAAAATTAGTAGAAAAAAAATCTTGTTACTTTTCTGTATAATTAGGTATTAATTTTATATTTATTTCCTCTGACGGCCATAGGCATTTTGTTTTGTGTATTATTTATTGATAAGATATTACAGCTCGGTCGCTATAATCAGATTTATTTTGTTTTTAAGTTACCTACTTTAAGTTAACCAACTCAAATATCTTTACCAATGCATAAGTATATTCAAATTAAGTGAAACGGGTCGTATACATTAAAATCCCTTATCCTTGCTTACCTACCTACTTATAGGTAATGTAAATTTTAAAATGGAAAACAACCTTGTCATGTTTACTCAGTTAACGATAAATTTAAGATATATTTTTACTATTTATCATCGTTTTGAGCTACTTAATGTAACATGTACTTTGCGTTACTAAAGAATGTAAGCATAGAAATACCTATTGCGTATTTTTCGCATATTTTATGATTATTTTTTCCTAAAACTGTAACAAATTCATTGAGAGTACACTTATTCAATATCTATAATATATAACATGATACGTAAGAAAACAAAACACACAATAAACCTAGATAAGTAAGACATACTCCAGTATTTCCATCAAATATTTATCTAGACTTCAGCAAATAGCACCAATAAATACGCACCATTAACAAACTTGTATAACGAACGTATCGTTTAATAACGTCAATGTATAAAGTTTTCAATGTACATCACTCCCCAAAAATAATAAAGAGCACAATATTCTTGAAAATTCAGTACATCCAAAGATTCGAACTTTTACCGCAACTTGGCACTATACCTTGATCACATTGGCAAAAAAAAAAATAACAAAAGAACTATGCACTTTGACACTTTCACGGGTTTCTTTTTTTTAAGTTTAATGTCTACAAAGGTACTCGGAGGTGGTGTAAAAAGTTCGTAATAGTTGGAAGTTGACGCGGCGAGGCACTGCGCTGACGGCTGTGCTCGATCGACTGGAGTCGCAAGCGCACCTCTACACGGGCCGGCGCTGAATGCAGGGGTACAAAACATTTTCCTTGATTTTTGCTACAGGCTTATAAGTTCTTTCTTAGGTTTTAGTTTAAAGAAATATTGTCAGTGGATCTGTGACAGTATTTTAATAAAATTTGGAAAAAGATTTATCTTCTTACATTATTTACTTTCATAAAGCTATCTCAGGACAATTTACTTCTACGAACAATCACTTCTCATGGTGGAGACCGAAATATTTCTATTTATATCAAAGAGCTAGCATATACTGGTTGATAATCTTACATAATAGTTTGCTTAGCAACAACATTATAATAGATACCTAGTAAACTATCTACTTTTATATTCATATTTCTCTTACTTTTCAGTTTCAGATGACCACTATCATTATAATTCAGTTATAAATCATTAGAAAACCTCTGGTTGATATTGATCTCATTTAACAAACTGTTGGTTACTCCTTTTAAAACCTGTTAAGTCAGCGATTGAGAACGCAAAGAGCCTTGAAGTTGCAGTGGGGAACACATTCGTCTCTTTTTCTCACAGAACCATTGAGCTCACATTAGAAAAGGACGTCGCTATTACAATAAGTAAACTCGCATATACCTAGCTTAATTGATATCGCTACAATAAGTTGTAAGTAAAGTTGGTATGAGTCATTTAAGTTCAAGCTTTGCTTCAATTGCAATAAGATATATTTTCAATAGTATTTATCTCCAATTTCACAATTTTGGAAAACAACGAGCTTAAAATATGTTAATTTTGGCAACTTAATGTATTTAACGGTCCAAATTAAACCTAAGAAAATACATGAAATTATTGAATAAATAATAATTGTGAAAAGTTCAACTGGGAACTTTAAATGATAATTTCGGCGTGGGATGCGTACGCGCAGCCGGACAGTGGACACGTTTGATTAGTTGCGAGAATACATCTTTTCGTGATGTCTCTTTCGCTCGGTGAGTCCGGCAGTATGATAAAGGGGGACAACATAATGTTTACATCTTTATGGACCGAAGAGACGTGGCTTTAATGGGATCTTCCCAGATGTAGTGATCGGTTAATTTTAGTAGGTAGGAGGAAATCGTCAGTTACAACAGTTTTACATAGCGGCCTGTTTTTTATGTTATTTATTAAACGCTGAAGACGACTGCATTTTAATAGTCACCAGATTACATGTGGAATATTTTAATTTATATCTTTATTTATTGCGCTTTTCGTTCCGTGTTTGTAATTGATTTTGTTGCAAAATGTACTTGTTTTTTTGTTTATTTTGTATGTTTATCTAATGTTCTATTAGTTGGTTATTTATTTGTTTTGTATACGTTTATGTTGTTATAATTTTTGTTTATTACTTTTGGTAGATAGTTGCACATACCTAAAGATATTTAGATGATTAAATTGTATATTTATTTCATTGTTAGCTAACAACAATGAAATAAATATACAATTTAATCATCTAAATATCTTTAGGTATGTGTATGTATTCTACGTAGATGATGTAGAATGAATTTGTATGCAATTATCAAATACACTTTAGGTAGCCTAGGTTCCAACGAATAGGTTGGCCCAAGTGATATAGGTACGTATACAGTATATTATTTAAAGACACCGTATTGGAATCTGCAGTAGGATGCCAACAAGGTGATCCTCTCGGGCTAGTCATTTTCAGTTTGGCTATCCATCCCATAATACAAAAACTAAATTCAAAATTTAATGTGTGGTACTTAGATGATGGAACACTAGGAGGTGACGTAGACACCGTTCTAAAAAATCTTCAATTCGTAAAGCAGCAGTTCCAATCCATCGGCCTTGACCTCAACAACTCCAAATGCGAAATTTACCTTTGTGACAATACAGACAGACAATCAACTATACAGAAATTCAATTCAATAGCCCCAGATATCAAAGTTTTGGAAAAAATTTCACTGCACCTCCTAGGTTCCCCAATTTTAGAAAACAGTTTTTCACCTTTCGTCGACGATAAAATTAAACATTTTAACGATATTTCGGATAGACTTTCAAAAATTAATTTACATTCGGCATTCACCCTTATCAGGTATTGCTGTTTTGGTCCAAATTTTATGTATTTTCTCCGCTCTTCCTCTTTATGGAAGCAGCCACAACATTTAAACAAAATCGATCATATTATTCGAAATACCCTTTCATCAATTTTAAATGTGGCATTGACGATCGCGCGTGGCTACAAGCCACACTACCCATTCGTTTTGGTGGGCTCGGCGTCCGCAAAATTTCTAGTGTAAGCCTACCGGCGTTCCTGTCCTCGGTCCACAGCACCGAAAAGTTAATCACAAGAATCTTAGCCCCTTCTCAGGTTGACTCTGAAGTGCCGTGTTTGACCGACGCGGTGAATGCCTGGAAAGTGGCTTGTCCGGATACGGTTCAGCCCGAGAACCCGTCTTCCCAGAGACAATGGGATGAGCCGCTCTGCAGGTTGGTACGGAATAAACTTATTAATACGTCCACCAATACTGCTGAGCGTGCTCGCCTGTTGGCTGTGGGTGAATGGGAGTCTGGTCTCTGGCTTCAGGCTCTACCGTCACTCAACCTAGGCACTATGCTGAGTGACACCACATTCCGGCTCGCTACATGTTTGCGTGTGGGTACTCCTTGTGGGGCTCCACATCGCTGTCAATGCGGTGAAGGAGTCAACTGCCTCGGACACCATGGACTATCCTGCAGCAAGAGCGCTGGTCGGATGGCACGGCACGCCAGCATTAACGACATTATCCGTCGGGCTCTTGTCACCGCCGGGGTGCCAGCAGTTTTAGAACCCAATGGCTTGGCACGCGACGATGGGAAGAGGCCAGATGGAATGACCATAATGCCTTGGAAGTTGGGTAGGCCTTTGGTGTGGGATGCAACCTGTGTCGACACCCTCGCGCCATCCCATCTTCTTAGCACGGCGGGTTGTGCTAGGGCGGCTGCTTCAGGAGCAGAAAACCTCAAACGGCGCAAATATAGCAACCTTATTGGGAGCTATATGTTTGGGCCGTTTGGGGTTGAAACTCTAGGGCCATGGGGTCCGAGTGCTCATCGAGTATTTCGGGACATCGCCAAGCGGTTGGTCGACTCTTCAGAGGACCAGAGGGCTGGCCTATTTTTAGCCCAAAGATAGCATTGTCATCCAACGTGGCAATGCTGCCAGCCTTTTGGGTACTTTTCCCATTGACAGCAATGCGGACGAATTTTTTGATGCCCTATGAGCTCTTCACCTTTTTATTTTTATGATTTGTATATACTTGTACATAACGTATACAGTTGATATACTTATGATCTAAATTGTCATTTTTTTTATCTCAGAATATCAAACATCAGGTCAATTCACTATTTGGAAGCGGAGAAATATGAGAAAGATAGTTTTAGTGAGACTGTCACTCGATAATCTCACGAAAACTATCTTTCTCGATTACAAAATTACAAATAGATAACGAAAACCTTCTCACTAGGTAGCACTAGGTAATTAACTGAAAGTAATTAAATGCACTATATATAGATACCTATATAGGTACTATAAAGTGCATTTAATTACAGTTGTTAATAAATAATTTATAAATTAATTACTGACAAACCAATAGGTAGGTATAGGTAATGATTTACGATTTCATAACGATTAAAACCAGTCTTATATTTTTAGTCTATGTTATTGGCAGCTGACTGACATCTTGACACTTGACAGTTGCCGACTGCTTTTGCTTGCTCACTCGTTTCGTGTTTTCGCACTGCTTTGTTTTTGACGGATTCTAAACCTGCCTACCTTATAAGACCCTTGTTTTTACACTGGACACCGAATATCGCTTACACGTTTGAATTGGAATTGTTATTTTGGATTTTACCGCCGCCTTGTGGATTGAACTTTGTTGAGACTGTGGATCGCTGTGTGAATTGTGAGATCTAGCAACTAGTCACTACAAACCACTAGGCCATCGACCCATAGACGTTGGAACAATTCGGTCAGCGATTCGGCAATGGCTTGCACACATCATCTAACCAGCTACCTGTATCCTGACTTTTCAAACATTCTTCAATAAATATAATAAACATTAGTGTTTAAAGAACATCTTTTGCACTTCAGGAATCAGTTGTTAGTTAAAGATTGTAACATAACCTTACTTTTACTAAACCGCTAATAACTCAGCTCGCTGATTATCAAAACAAACTGAATTTTCAGCGACGAACTGATAAGTTGGAATCTATTCATTCACACCAATTTCATCTCGTTACATTCAGGCAAAAGATTGTATGCAATCGTTTCCGTCTCCATTACAGGTTTGCAATATAAAATGGCCGATTTAATAAACTCTGCATTAAGGAAAAAATTGTAATTAACCGACTTCCAAAAGGAGGAGGTTCTCAATTCGTCTGTATTTTTTTTTTTTGTTTTTTTTTTTTGTATGTTTGTTACGCGATTACTCAAAGACGGATGGACCGATTTAGAAAATTCTTTATATAAATTTCCCATATAAATTTTATTAACTTAGCTTAGGGAGTTTTTGAGTTAGCTTCAATAATGCGTATATTTCCCACTTATTTTATGTGGATGATGTGATGGTGTTTTAATAACTTCCTATCACTATTATTTACATGGCTATATCTACAATTATTGTGCTCAATTATGTATTCGAATTTGTGTGGGGTAGGTTCCACAGCTAAAAAGTGAAAAATAAAAACTTTTTTGCAAAAAATAAAACCGACTTCCAAAACAAAACACTACAAAGTGAAAAATAACTTTAATTTCGGAAGTCGGTGGCATAAAACGAAAATACAAAACCCAAGACACCGACTACCGAAATTAAAGTTATTTTTCACTTTGTAGTGTTTTGTTTTGGAAGTCGGTTTTATTTTTTGCTAAAAAGTTTTTTTTTTTTTATGTATGGTGGGTAGGTATGTCACCACGGTAAATGATTGGAAAATTAATTGTTTTTGCATAAACCCAGTTTTCCTTTTTGGTTTTTTAGCTACGTAACCTAAAAAACCAAAAAGAATAATGTACCTGATGTACTACCTATATCAAGTTAACCGAGCTTATTCAAAAGCACTTCAAAAATTTCTAGTATTTGGACACAAATATCAGCAATATCAGCGCCACTGGTGCCGATTCTGTTTTACACAAATTAAACTTAATTTAGCCTATTGCTATCTTTTTCTCTCTAATAAAACTAGAAAGAGACGGACGTAAATTAGAGGTGTCTTAGTTGGAACTAATATTTCTATACAAATTCAGACGACACATAAAAACATGTCGACTAAAGACATGGTGAAGCGCAAGGCGTAAACTAGTTTGACATCTCTAACTTAGTTCATAGCTATAGCCGTCCTTTTCTCGCGCTGCCTGTCAGTAAAAGATAGCGATTCTCTAATTTTAGTTTAGTTATTGAACAAGAGAATCGGCGCCATTGTCACGATCTCCTTCTCCTGTCAGTATAAGGTTAGGTACTGTTTTCAAGACATTTTCATGTAGATAATGACTGTGAGAGCTCAAATCCCTACTACAAATGATAGAGGTTAAAACCATGGGATAATTATATTAGGTTAGTGCATATGAAATATGAAATTGCCGATTTAAATAGATAATTTTGCTCTGAGAGTTCGTGTGGTTTTTTTTTTATTTGTGATGGGTTTGCTCCTGACTCTAGTCTAGGTCAGAGGTGACAGAGACAAAGTCGACGATGGAGTGAGCTTACGCAGTGATCAAGCTTCCTTACTTTACCAATTAGTCCGAGGCCTCGTACAACTGTTGTATGATGGACAGCAAGTTCTTGTGCAAGTTCTCGTGTGGATATGTGCACATTGGACTCCACTAATTGTTCTAAAACTTGCAGATCCAGTACGCGCGAAGGTCGTCTGCGAGACTCATTTTCAAAATTCTCTACTCCACAACGAAATTTTCGGAACCAATTTCTCACTGTCCTTTCAGAAACTGTATTCTCCCCTAATCTCTCATTTATTTATTTTTGCTGTTTCACGTGCACTTAACCCACCTTTGAACTCATAAAACATGATACCTCTAACTTTTTGCGGATCCATGGTAAGAAAGAATAACATAAATTAAATCACGTCTAACGTCTGGATCTTCTGATGGTGTTTAAAATACTAAACAAGTCGCTGCTTTGCATGAATACCCGCACCAACCAAAATTTTGTAATTACTGGTTTACAACACAGCCAAATGACAAAATAGTCCTTATTTCATGGAAGTAAGACTCACATTCATAACGGCAAAACCGCCGATTATGCTGTTATGAATGTGTGTCTTACTGACCATGAAATAAGAACTATTTTGCATTTGGCTGTGTTATAAACCAGTAATTTTAAAATATTGGTTTGTGCGTTTATTCATACAAAGCAGCGAAGTGTCGATACTTTGTTGACAATAACGAAAATGAACAAGTCATAACGTGTTCGGTAATACGCGCCCACTCTTTTACATAGTTGCGCAATCGGCAATTTCATACGCACCAACCTAATATTTGAACAAATATCAAAATACCCTTAATTTAATCCCAACTATTTTTATTCCGAACAAAAGCTAGAGCTACATTTATATTAAAAGAATCACAAGTGACCGTTCGAATGTCAAAGATATTGCCAGCCTGGGTCTAAATTACAGGGGCTTGAATGAAACCTTTACAGACCTACCTTCTAGAGAGCGGTGGAGGTGGCCTGGTGGTAGGTAACGGCCGCGACTTACGAGTTGTAGGTCGCAGGTTCGAACCCAGATAGGCGCTTTACTTTGTGTAAATTATTTCATCACCTCTGCTCTCAAAGCGCTGAAGGAAAATATCGTGAGGAAACCGGCATGTCCTAGAACCAAAAATTCGAAGACATGTGACATCTGGGCCCGCGTGGTAGATTACAGCCCACTCCCTCTCACAGAGAGGCGGCCTGTTTCCCAGCAGTGGGAACATTAGGCTACATTGTTTTTAAGATTTTTACAAATAGGTAAGTACATCGATTTCACTTCATGTCTGCTTCATAGCGAAGTACCACCTAGCTATTACCTGGGTACCAGAACTTATTTTTATAATGATTAATTTTCGATTTTCGTTCCCTTATATGCAAACCTAGACAGGTAAAGTATTACATACACTAACAATATTGTTTGACTCAATCTGCCTAGACTTTTCCCTACTATATTGGGGTCGGCTTCCAGTCTAACCGGATGCAGCTGAATACCAGTATTTTACATGGAGCGACTGCCTATCTGACCTCCACAACCCTAGCTAGAAAGGGAGTGACTACCGAGATGACGACTAATAGAGAAGTATGGAAGAAAGGGACATTTTGAATGATAACATACTCGAAACTTCGTTTTAATTGTAGATTAAAATGATCCCGACCGTACCCTGATCCGGTAGCCTTTTCATCAAATTTCCCCGTTAGTCCTCTCTATCATATTACTATGATATTATGATGGTGTACGATACCGTAACGATGATCAAGCGAGTGGCGACGAGTGTGAAACCTGTCGACTCGAGGTGTACGCCCCAGATAACATCTTGATTGTGTCAACTGCCTTGTTGAGTACAGGCGCATGGCATATTGGAGACCGCTGGAAATAGTAAAAAAAATAAGTAATGTTATGTAAAAAAACGCATACCTTTTTCCCAAAGGCTTATTATATTACACACCTGTTCATGGAATACCTAATAATATGTTTTGTTTTTCAAAGTTATGAAAATTCCCACACAATCGGAGCTATTGGGATACAAGTAACATAGGATTGAATCTCCAGATACAAGTTTATGTGCGTCAAACGCAGCCCAATTTTTGAAGTTAAGCATTGCCATCCAGCGTGGTAATGCCGCCAGTCTCTTGGAGTACATACATTACCAGTCGACCTCGACAGTGATGCGGATGAAGTTTTCGACGCCATATTTTAGTTTGTTAATAGTTTTAATTAAGTTTGTATATTATATATTAGCTTTTATTAATTAGGTATACTTTAGTTGTTATTTTGTACATTTCTGAATAAATTTTTGGAATATAATTTTAAAAGTAGGTACCTACCTACATTAAAATAAAACCGGCCAAGTACGTGTTGGACCACGTACAATGAAGCGTTCCGCAGTTGGGATGAATTTATCCCAAAAACAAAATTTAACATTGTACAACAAAATTATACATCGATATACGTATGTACGTCACGGTCAGTATTCTCCAACTGCAAATGTAAGTTTGTAATCGCAATTAATTTTTTTTTGTGTGATAAAAATACAAATGATTGATTTTCGGACATTTTCTTTACTTGTGCTGTGCCTTGCTTCTTGCCAAATTTCATGATTCTAGGTCAGCCGGAAGTATCCTATAAGTTTTAATTTAGTTGAGAGTATCAAAATATGTCGCATAAATTACCGTATTTTTTTATTGCGTTGACTTACGTACGTAAATAGTTTTTATGCTTCGGTAGCTTAGGTATGAAACCTTAAAAACAATTTTCCAGATCCTAACTGGGTCGGAAGCTAACTGCCCAGAAAAAATATAAGTAAGCTATCCAGACTTCAGCGAGTCGCAAAACCAACTTTTCCTTCAAGTGTACACAAAAGCGCGCGCATGTTTCGAAGATCATGAAAGTGGAAAATCACCCATAATGGTCGCGCAGTTCTCGGTGAACATCAGCATACCTACATAACACACATGTGAGTGCATCAGAAAAGAAAAAATTAACGTGTTTCTATATTGTTTCCGAAATTACAAGAAAGCTCGTGCCGGAGAGGTGGAGATGTTTGTTGACGGTGTCATGTCAAGCGAGAAAACGACTGGGTACTAGGGTACTACTTAAAAGTTTGTTGCCCTATGATTCCTTACCTTCTTTTTATACATGTCAATATTATTATTGTATGATTACCTACATACATAACATCACGCCTGTAATCCCCGAAGGGTTAGGCAGAGATGTACCTACCTATAGTAGGTAGTACCTACATACGTAGTACGTACGCCTGCACCCACATTTCGCCAAGTTATATCGAGACTCGGAGTATTCCCGTTTGAGCACCTATTTTTGGAGCACTAAAGGTATTCTCAAATGGGAATACCTTTGGTACCTACTCATTTGGTGCTGAAAATATTGAATAATAAATATAGAATTATGTGGATGTGATTATCGGAACCCTTTATTGATTTATCATCAGCTATAACAAAATTGATTTCTATTCAATACAAACCCTGCGGGCACGAGACCAGCGACGTTGACCAGTGGCCCGAGCGGGGGCAATGGCGACGGTATAAAATTGTTCCGCCACCACCACCCCGCTCGGCCACCGCAGAATTTGTGCTCGCAGACTTACTCCGACAAATATATTGGCTATTTGTGAAATCATCCCTCAACCTATGAAGTTAAAATAAATCAGCCTGTATATCAAACCGATTCTGGGATAAATTCTCAGAAGTTGGCGTGGTTGGTTAAGATACTACCTGCCATGCCGCTGGCCGTGGGTTCGATTCCCATCCAGGACAAACATTTGTGTGCATGAACATGTCTGTTTGTCCTGAGTCTGGGTGTAATTATCTATATAAGTATGTATTTACAAAAAAAAAAAAGTAGTATAGGTATGTAGTATATCAGTTATCTGGTTTCCATAGTACAAGCTCTGCTTAGTTTGGGATCAGATGACCGTGTGTGAACAATGTCCTAGGATATTATTATTATTTTTGATATTTCTCAGGACACTGGGGTCCCGGACCTTTGGAAGGCGTACGAGGAGCCGAAGCCAACTCGCAGAGGCCCCTTAGATAATTTTAAATGATGAGGAGGCACCAACTGAGGATTATCCCTGTATGCAATATGCAAGTGCACCCAAGGACAACCCCCGGTTGGTACATGACTATTGTTGTACGTGGAAACAAAACATATTGGGCTATGGGTTTGGGTGGCTAAAGTGGATTGGGTAACGTGAACTATGGAAGAACTATGTCCCCTGCCTGACCAATGTTATATATTATACACGGATAAAATGGCAGGGGGTGACTTGCACACTCAATAATGGGCCCCCGGAGACGGCCGCTAGCACATAGTGACGTAGCGACAAGGGGGGCAACACTTCCTGAGGTGCTTGAGGAGTGGAGAGGTATTCCACGGCTATCAGGACAATCCCGGAAGTACGGTCAAGATCCCTACCAGCACCTTACTGGAATACTTCCTTCCTCCGAGCACGTTTGCTCTTGCGAATCTCCACTCAAGCCGGCCAATAAAGGCAAGAAAGAGGTGGGAGCTCTGTTCCTCGTCAGTGTTCACTCCAGCCGGCCAATAAAGGCAAGCCAGAGATGAGGACAAGATTTCTCCCGGGAGATAGGGTCCATGGGGTCGCTACTGCCCATCAGCTCGCCACATGCTGCCCTGTGGGTTTTTGTATCTCTCTTGGTCTGGCTCCTCATCCTAGACCCGTTCCGGCAAACTCTACCGGCACAGACCTAAAGTTTGGAGCACGCAAGCCCCACCACGACGTCAACGTAGAGATACAGCGGTGGGGTTATTATTATTATTATTAACACCAATTGCGGATACAATCATAGCCGATTTTTATTGCAGACTAGCTGACCCGTCAGACTTTGTCCTATTATGCTGTTCGTTTGGGTTTTTCCTAATATTCTTTTTCCCTAAACCACGCTAGTAATCAGACAAACAAAACAAAAAAAAAAAATAATCAGATCGATTGCGCCATTTTCGAGTTTTTGCGAGACAAAGCACGGCAATTGATTTTATATAGATAAATATGTTTAAAAAATAACTCTACAATCTAAGGATAAGACCATCAAACTGAATATCTTTTTACTATGGGACCAATGTCTATCAAATAAATAGAATTGAAGTGTCTGTTTGTAATTTCAAAATAACTGCTTTTTACTAAATGCACATGAAGTATATACGGTACTTATAACAAAAAAACATTTTTTAGAATTTGTGTCTGTCTTTTGATCTGTCTGTTTGTTCCTGCTAATCTCGTTAGACCGATTTTGACGGGACTTTCACTGGAAGATAGCGGATGTTATAAGGAGTAACTTAGGCTACTTTTATTTTGGAAAAATAATTAGGATTTCGTGCATAAAAATTAAATATCCGATTTAAATAGGGAAGTATTGACATCCACGCGAGCGAAGCCGCGGGTAACAGCTAGTAATAATATAATATAATATAATATAATATAATATTAAAATCAGACACAGTATAATATAAGTGTAGTAAAGAAAGTAAAACTCAGATTAACGCGTAGTTAGCCGCGTACCATTTTCGTAGCTATTTGAGCCTACGTTTATTATGTATAATTTATTAAGGCGTTTTATGCTTGTAGAACAGCTCATAAATAGATGGTCTACTAACTCCCACATTAAGTCAAGCTTGTATTTTGGGAGTTAGTGGTTCTTAAGAGCGTTTATCCCCAGAGGGCTGGTAGCGTCGCATTTCTACAGGTATTTTCGTGATTACTTTAATACATTTAAAACAAATTACTATTCTTTACAGTTATTTTGGTATTTACTCATAAACATTGACAATATTATCGATAATGTCAATTTTTATGAGTAAATACCAAAATAACTTAAAAAAAATAGCATAAGTAAGTACATAACCTAATTTGGTCCTACTTTGCTCCAATATTTGCTCCAAATGTTGAAAATTATGATTATTTTTAGAAAATCAACTATACAATTTACTTAATGTATTATTTTATGGATATATAGCTTATTTGACAAGTATTTATATAGGGAAATAGATATTATGAAGTATATTATGAATTTATTTTTGACAAATAATACTGAGCAAAATTACCCATGGTGTTGGGTATCTTTGCTCCTAGATATAGTTTCTATGTAATCTCCATTGTTAAAGCTGTTGGAGCAAAGTTATAATATGTTTTGCTATTTTGGATGATATAAATTGGTGAGATATGGGTAAAAACGAAAAAATGGATAAAAACGGATGCGTTCATAATTTAATTAATTGTTGCAAAATTTTTAACGTAGAATAGGCGAAAACATTTTACAGAACAGGAGCATAATTACACGTAGAGGAGCAAAGTAGGACCAAATTACCATACTTAAAAATACCAACGAACTAGATAGTCTATTAAAAAAAAATGCAATTTGATTTATTGTAGCCTAAGAATTAACATCCAACACTTAATACTAAATAAATTAAATTTCGGAACATACATTGAGAAATAAAATAGTACTTATCAACTTCATCTAATGATTAATGATTAATGATTTTTATTTCTGTAAGTAGGTTTGTACAAACACTTTTACAAGTCAATCATGTTTTTTTTTTTTTTTAACTAGATGAGGTCGGCGTTTCCTACCTGACTACTCTGAGAAGAAAGGCCGAAACAAACTCAGAGGTCCAAGTCTCTTATAAAGTCCAGACATAATCTTGGTCACTTCATGTGAAGACCATCTAAAACTACTAATTAAATCATTTTAACTAAGTAGGAAAAATATATATAGCTTGTGCCTGCAACTTCGCCCGCGTGGTCGGAAACTATCCCACGAGAACGTACTACTGGGATAAAACGTAATCCAGGTCATGGTCTACCCATATGCCAAATTTCATTCAAATCCGTTCAGCCGTTTTAGCGTGAAAGCGTAACAAATAAACAAACAAATAAATAAACACTTTCGCATTTATAATATTAATTAGGATACCTTTACACGGACAAAAAATTTATGTTTTACTTTTTATAGTCAGAAGCTCTCATATAAAGAATATGAGTAATATAATATAATATCTCAGTTTGAGCATAATCTAAAGTTTGCAACCAATTACTTATTTTATGTTTAACTTCACGTTCAGTTAAGGGGACTACAGGACCTAAAGCGCGGTCACTGTCGGACTGCATAGAAAAGAAAGAGAAGCGCGAGGACACAACGCTGGTAATTTATTACAAAATATGAAGCAATTATCTATTTTCCATCGATTCTGAACTCTACTGCGAACAACTGATGAGATTAAAGCAAGAAGTTGAGAGAAAGCGGCCGGAATTAATCAACAGAAGCGGTGTGGTTTTTCATCATGATAACGCTAGACCTCACACATCTTTAGCCACTCAGCAAAACATAAGAGAGTTTGGCTGGGAGGTGTTAATGCATCCGCCGTATAGTCCTGACCTTGCACCTTCAGATTTCCACCTGTTTCGGTCTCTTCAGAATTCTTTAGGCAGTGTCAGGTTAACATCACGAGAGGACTGCCAAAACCACTTGTCGCGGTATTTTGACCAGAAGTCCCAAAATTTCTATAGCAATGGGATCATGTCCCTACCTACAAGATGGCAAAAAGTTATCGAACAAAATGGTACCTACATACTTTAGTGTAAATGTAAATAAACTATATTAAAAAATGTTTTGAATTTTCTTAAAAAATGCGAAGAAACTTTTTCCCCAACCTATTATGTTGCCTGTATAATCTAATAAAAAAGTCAGAATGATTGCATGTATATTACTATGGTTTTTAATCGTTAAAAGGATTTTTTAGAGGTATCTTCGTGATATTTTTCTATCGTATCAAATTAGTTGTATTATAATTTTCAACACACTATATATATAAAATAAAGTAATAAATTCATATTTACATAATAGGTTTCAATGTAAATGGTGTGAAATCTTCCGGGCTACCAGTTCAGTTAGGTCTACCTCAAGGTTCAATACCGGGTCCTTTCTTGTTTTTAGTGTATATCAATGACTTACCATTCTATTTAAAGGGTATCTGTGACGTGGTACTGTTTGCAGATGACACCTCTCTTATTTTTAAAGTAGGCAGGAATAGACAAGATTTCGACGACGTAAACAGTGCACTCTCAATGGTTACAGATTGGTTTACGACAAATAACTTAGTTCTCAATGCTAAGAAAACGAAATGTATAAAGTTTGCCTTACCGAATGTTAGAAATCTAGGACCCATCATCGTTTTAGATAAAGAGATGCTTAAAACTTTAGACTCGGCAGTTTTTCTGGGTATAACAGTAGATGCCAAACTTCAGTGGGGCCCACATATATCAAGCCTAGCGGGAAGGCTCAGTTCAGCCGCCTAGGCCGTCAGGCAATACACTGACGTTGATACAGCTCGGTTAGTCTATTTTAGTTATTTTCATAGCGTTATGTCATACGGTATTCTGCTCTAGGGCAAAGCCGCTGACTGTTTTATGTAATTTTGACGTTCAAAAAGTGCTGATTCTCAGCCTAGTTTGAAAGAAAAAAAAAAATATCCTGAAGAATATCATATATTTTTTCTGATTTTGTTTACTGCAGTAGCTCTTATACTTTTAGGCATTAAAAACTTGCCTTTAGGTCCTGTAGTCCCCTTAAGCTGTAAATATTTATGCTTTTGAATCTGTTATACACAGTCTGGCCATAAATACTGTTACAATTAAAAATAAGAAAGATATTACATTTGAATTTGGAATCTGTCATTTTTATACGATTGTTCATTGAGTTTTCTAATTTTGGCGCCAATACATTGTACAATATTTTGCGATATTAAAATGGAGTGGGGTGATAAAGAGAACCGAATCGCTGTGATTGCATTAGGTACACAAAGTTGGTATGGAGCCAAATGCAATATTTAAAACTCTCCATACGCTTAGTCAAATGATTGTGTACCGGGCTATTAATAGGTACAATGAGACCTCCTCTGTTTGTGACAGAAAAAGATCTGGCCGTCCACGTAGTGTTCGTACGAAAAAGTTGGTCAAAGCAGTAAGGGAAAGAATTCGAAGAAATCCTGTCCGAAAGCAAAAGATTTTATCTCGGGAGATGAAGATAGCACCCAGAACCAAGTCGCGTATTTTAAAAGATGACTTAGGACTTGCAGCCTATAAGAGACGCACTCGTCATTTTTTAACTGATAATTTAAAAAAGAATAGGGTGGTAAAATCGAAACAACTACTGAAGTGGTACGCAAAGGGAGTTCACAGAAAAATTTTGTTTACGGATGAGAAAATCTTTACAATTGAGCAACATTTTAACAAACAAAATGACCGTATTTATGATTAAAGCTCTAAGGAAGCTTCCCAATTAGTCGACAGAGTGCAACGTGGCCATTATCCGACTTCAGTGATGGTTTGGTGGGGTGTTAGCTATGAAGGAGTGACTGATCTATATTTTTGTGAAAAAGGTATCAAAACATCGGCACAAGTGTATCAAGATACCATTCTTGAGAAGTCAGTTAAGCCCCTTAACAACACCATGTTCAATAACCAAGTATGGCCTTCCAACAAGACTCGGCGCCGGGTCATAAAGCTCGGTCCACGCAGTCTTGGTTGGAAGTGAGCGTTTCGGACTTCATCAGAGATGAAGACTGGCCGTCGTCTAGTACCGATCTTAATCCGCTGGATTATGATTTATGGTCAGTTTTAGAGAGTACGGCTTGCTCTAAACGCCATGATAATTTGGAGTCCCTAAAACAATCCATACGATTGGCAGTGAAGAATTTTCCCATGGAAAGAGTGCGTGCTTCTATTGATAACTGGCCTCAACGTTTAAAGGACTGTATTGCAGCCAATGGAGACCACGTCGAATAAGCTTTTTATATTTTAAATTGTTTTATATTTATGTATTAAACTAACACACTGTAAAAGTAATAAATATTATTTGCAATATTTTTTTTTTCTTCGTGACAATATTTATGACAGGTAATAGAATATTGAGAGGCTTATTAAAGGTAACGAATTCTTTCTTTATGGTTTTCAATTACCTACCTAAACATTCCTGCTAGCATTGAATTATGAATGGTTTTATTTCATCTTCTCATTGTATGCTTATCTAAAGCAAGAAGTACCTAGTGTTAAAAAAAACCGGCCAAGTGCGTGTCGGACCACGCACAATGAAGGGTTCCGTAGTTGGGAAGAATTTATCCCAAGAACAAACTTAACATTGTAGTTGAAAAACATGTTCTCCCATACATTCCAACTGCAAATTTACCATGCATTTACCATATTATTTTAAGACCATATTCTTCTTATAAGTTTTCCAGTAATGTATCGGTATAGAACTATTTTCTGTATTTTTTTTAATTTTAGGCTCAGTAGTTTCGGAGATAAGGGGGAATGGTCAATTTTAAAACAATTTATTTTAAAATTATAAAAAATATATATTTGAGACCCTCACAGTAAGCCCTTTTATTTGATATGTCACACGGTATAGTTTGCAAAACTTCTTTTTTTTTCTTATATGCAAAATTCATTTATTTACGATACACGTCCGTGTTTGGGTCACAGAAATTCATACGTGAACAGACGCCAGCACATCAAGCTACTACAATCTGTCAAATTTCTTTAATAGATTTGCAACTTTATCGCTAAAGCATTAGGTTCAAGGTTGATTGGAAAATTTTACAGTTTCGGGTAGCTTGACCTGCTGGCGTCTGTACCAAATTTCAACTTAATCGGTCCATTAGATTCGGAGCAAATTGGCTGTGGCCTGTGACAGACGGACGGGCAGACAGAAAGACAGACACACAAACGATCCTTTAAGGGTTCCGTTTTTTCCTTTTGAGGTACGGAACCCTAAAAAGTAAATAATGTAAAATTATTACATACACACGTAAACTCACGCCTCCTTCCCCATGGGGGTAGGCAGAAAATGCAGTACGCTACCTGCTACGATCCTTACATAATTCTTTTGCTTCGTTTACATCTGGTCATACACGCATACCGATTGCGAGTACTACGCACCTGACCTTTCTGAAGAACTTCACCAATAAGGTCACTATTATTATACGTCTTCCTAGAGCGTCCCCTCTCGGCGTTTCCACGCACATCTGCCTTGTTAGCCGCCTCTCATCTCCCTTCGTTCTTTTCATATTTAAATTAATTATATATTCTCCTGCTAAATTGTAAATAGTTATCTACACGTTCTTCCATGACCGTTTTGCCTTATTTTTATTAAATTGATAATGGTGCTGATACTCTTGTTCATTAACTAAACTAAAATTAGAGAATCGCTATCTTTTACTAACACCGTGTTTTTTTAGTCCACATGTTTTTACGTGTCGTCTGAATTTGTATGGAAATATTAATCCAACTAAATTTGACAGCTCTAATTTACGTCCGTCTCTTTCTTGTTTTATTAGAGAGAAAAAGTTAGCAATAGCATAAATTCAGTTTGGTTTGTGTACAACAGAGTCGGCACCATTATATTTTCAAGCTACGACATAACCGCCACCGCCATAGAATTATTAGCCAACGTGACAGTTCAGGGACCTCCTTGTAATGATGATTTGTCGTAATTAAAGCGAAAGGAAGGACGGTCTTGTGCTATCGTGCCATCGAGAAAGTAAGAGTGTGACAATTTCACGCTCGCGACTCACGCGCACTGAACTTGACGTCTAATGCGAGATTGTGTAGCGACAGCAGCTAAGGGCTTTCCGTGGTAAACCTATAATATTTAAATTTTTCATAACTTTTTCTATGTTATAGATATATATAAAAAAAAGTCATACATTGCCCGGTTGATGGCAATAGGCTCGCCCCCTATTACATGGAACTTAAACATAACTGGCAAAATGTGGGTGTACTAGCAAAAGGTATGTAAAGAATCTTCTACAAGTCTGCCACCATAACTTCATTATGTATGTGCATGTTTTAATGATTTGAAATGTGTATTGATAATTTGGCGCAGGTCAAAAGAGTCGAACGTGGCCATATGCTGCGTCTTTATGTGTACGACATTCTGCACGTCGTCTTCTTAGAAGTTTGTGAGTAATAGCGTCATTTGTATACTTGAAACATTTTTCCAAATATCAATATTCAATTGTTAGCACCCTGGTCCTTTGAGGACTATTTGAATCGCCTCATTTTGTTGTCCAAAAAAAAATGTTATTATCTACCTAAGCCTAACATTCAATCTGCCTAGCCTTTTCCCAACTATGTTGGGGTCGGCTTACAACCTAAGAGGATGCAGCTGAATACCAGTATTTTACAAGGAGCAACTGCTTACCTGACCACAAGTCAGTTACTGCGTCACACGATACCCTTTGGTAACACTGCTTACAAATTGAACATAATTTGGAACTGAAGCTAAACGAATTTAAATTGCTAAAAACATAAATTTTGTCGAACCTATTGTTAACTAAAACTGCGAATAGAACTGCGGTCAGCGAATAGAATAATTTATAAATAAAACAATTATATACACTAGGAAGCAATCAGAGAAAAAATCGCCGAAGGTTGGGAAACGTAGGTAAGACAGACCGTGCAGGTACAAAGGTCTATCTAAATAATTTTGAAAGGAATAACGCCACCTCTGAACGAGCTCATGAGGAAGCTCTTCTTGCTTCCGCTTTTGATCAGCATACTCAACGCCGCCGTCCAGGTAAACACTGTTTTAGCAAGGATAGTTTGTATGGCCACGTCAGGATAGGTTTTTCAATGTCAAGCGGGTCATGAACGTCAAAATATCGACTGAAGGCCACAACCACTCCGTCAAGAGTGTTTCAACTTCACAGAAGAAGGAAATTGTCAATTGTGCCACTAAATGCCTAAATATGTCCTAAACAGTTGCTTTTTTTGCAGCCACTACCCGACTCGAGTCGATGCTTGCGCAGACGCAGATCTCGCCGAAATTGTCTCTGCGCAATTTCCCGCCACTTTCCATATTGTCTATGATTGTGTAACGCACACATGTTTGGTAATTCGATTACCTAATAACCAAAGTTTATGAGCACAGAGCATGCTTGTTAAATTACTAGCATTTCATAATATTGCTTCAGATTTCATCGAAACTAGGGTTACCATAGTCGGAATTTTAAAAGTACTGGCAAAGATCCGCACATTAGCAAAAAAGTCCGGAAATTTCACTTTTTACCATATAACTTTTGCATTTTTTTTACAAAAAGTCCCTCAAGTCGAAAAATCGAGACAAAGTCTGGACTGGCATCCAAAAAGCCGGACACGTCCGGACATATCCAGACGAATGGTAACTCTAATCGAGACACAGACAGTGTCAATCAGCTGTTTGTCGTAATCTCAGTTGTAACACAAGACGAATGATTGGCCACACGTCGTTTGCGAGTATGGGTTGCAGGAAATCTGTCTGTCCAAACTGCAAGTGGTTGGACAAAGTGCGACGGTCGTTACAGTTATGTCGATCAACGTGGATGAAGGCTTTCGTAATGATTTCAGAGCAGTGTGGCATAGGGGTTTGTTAAATTATTATAATAAGTATAGGCCATGAAAATGCTGATGTAAGTATGATTAAAATACACAACTGATACACGAAACCTAACCTAAAGTAACAAGTTGTGATAAGTACTTGTTTTCAACAAGTCTTAAGATTTGCTCCCATAGCTTGAGTTTGGTAACACTGAGTTTTATTAAGGTGAGTATAATCGTCGACCCAAAGTCCCATACTGTCGTCGCTCGGACCCGCTAGCGAATATTTCCAAAGGAGACGGACACAATTACATACAATCTTGGGCCTGAATGTAACGAGACGAAAATGGTGTGAATTAATAGATACCAACTTATCAGTCCCTGAAAATTATGTTTAAGTTTTGACAATCAGCGAGCTGAGTTATTAGAGGTTTAGAAAAAGTAAGGTTATGTTACAATCTTTAACTACAAATCATTCCTGATGTGCAAAAGATGTTCTTTAAACACTAATGTTTATGAATGTTTGAACAATCAGGATACAGGTAGCTGGTTAGATGATGCTGTGTATATTTACTTACAGACGGCAATGAGGTGCGAGCCATTGCCGAATCATTGACAGAATTCTTTCAACGTCTAAGGGTCGTCGGCCTAGTGTATTGCAGTGAGTAGTTGCTATCCCACAATTCACACAGCGATACATAGTCTCAACAAAATCCAATACACAAAGCGGCGGTAAAATCCAATATAACAATTCCAAGTCAAACGTGTGAGTGATCTTCGGTGTCCTGTGTACAAACAAGCTGGGTCGTACAAGGTTGGCAGGGTCAGAACCCGTAAAAACCAAAGTAGTGATCGTTGAAAATGATTATATATTTTTTGACAAGATTTGTATTATATTTATAGGTCCAAACTATTAGTCTTCACTACTCGTTTTAGGTGTAGGTCCTTTACAGTCTCCCCATGGATGTGCCCAAACAGGCGTTGCATAGAGGGAGTTTTGGATCAAGTTTTTGAGGGGTAACTGTGCCCCTTCCATGTGCAGATGGTGACCACCGAGGTGGTTTCATATTTTATGCTGGGTTGTGGTTTCGCACTTACTACTTCAAGTGGACCATTGTACGTGAGCCATGGCGTCCGTCGGTGGTTATTCCAACCAGCCCACCTCCCCTCCAGAAGCCGATCATGGCTTCTGGTCTGTTCAGAACATCTTTGAAAGATCTGGGTGCCCCGAGGGTTTCTGTACATGTTCATCCAACGCAAAAGATACAGGCGCTGATTAGTCATCATCATCATTTCAACCGAAAGACGTCCACAGCTGGGCATAGGCCTCCCAAGCACCGCCACTTCGACCGGTTCTGATCCGGTTCTGAACTTCTCGCATCCAGCGTATCCCTGCGGCCTTCACCAGGTCATCGGTCCACCTTGTGGGACCCTTCCAACGCTACGTCTTCCGGTACATGTTTGAGTAAATGTACTGAACAGCTGATTTTTTTTCGCGATTTCAGGTTTGGTTTCATAATAAAAGTTATTCATACTGATGAGTACAATGACCCCTTAAGAGGTTGTTGGTGTTTTACCAATAACCCTGTATAGGTAAGAAATCAGATAAACATTACAAATATTAATAATGAAATATTTATTTCAATTATTTTTGTTCAACAGATTTTTTTTATAAATGACTTGCTTTATGATGTACTAGCTTTTGCCCGTGGCTTCGCTCGCGTTAATTTAGAATAGCGGTTTAGGGCGTGAAAGGTATCAAGCACATAAACTTACTTTTGCATCTATAACAATACAATAGTAATATTACAATCGTTAGGAGGATGAAAAACCGATCTATCGACTCAGTACGACTCACAAAATGTATTAGATACTTAAATAAAAAAAAAATAAACAAAAGTCTCAAAAGTTTCTATAATTATAGTTCAATCTTAATTCGAAAGACACGTGGCGCCATCTATTATCATTTTATTATTATTGTTGTTTTCCTCGAGAACAGAACATTTTTTCGGGATGCCCTATGTCCGTTTCTGTACACCTGATAACGTATATGCAAAATTTCAGGATGATCGGTTCAGTGGTTTAGGCGTGAAAAGGTAACAAACAAACAAACACACTTACTTTCGCATTTATAATATTAGTTAGTTAGGATTAGGATGTAGGTATACCGATTGCTAAAACGTAGGTAGAAGGAACGACAGGGTTTTTGTTACATATTGTATATATACATAAATACAAATAATGCTCATTTAATAGTATATAATATTATATAATTTATATCTGTGGACTTCGAGCGCTTCTTCTTATAAACCTATGCGGTAACCTGCTACACTCAAGGGGGAGTTTTCAATTGCCTATTTCGGATTCTACTAAATAATACTCTAACGATTGTGATGACTTAATAAAACAGGTAGGTTTATTTAAGTATTACTAATTACCTAATAATCAAAATATCACCCAGTAAAGCTTTACAACTCAGCAGCTTACTTACCTAATGGTTCAAAGCCTCTTGCAACTCAGTACATTATCATCTGCCTAGACTATTCCCATGTTGGGGTCAGCTTCCAGTCTAACGGGATGCAGCTGAATACTAGTATTTTACATGGATCCACTGCCTATTGACCTCCACAACCCAGTTACTGGACCGATACCCCTTGTTAAGACTGTCAAAGATCTATCAGACATAGAAGTATAAAACCTCTTTTCCAATATTTTTATGTGGATTAGGTATACTTCTCCATCATTCAAACTTTCCATTTTCAAAGACAAACCTACTTGTGTATTCTATCGAATCGACACGCTACAAAGTTGGCAACTTTATAAAAAAAACAGTCGCCGGTAGCGTGGGGTCGCCACGGAAGGCAATATCCTGTTTCCTGCTAACCCCTTTTTTTATTTTAATGCACAATTATAAAGTTATTCGCTTGATTTCGTCAACAACACTCCGATGCATATAAATGGACTTATAAAGATAAAAGCTGGGGTGGTCCGCTATTTGTTTTACGTAATAATTCAGTTTTAAATAAGTTATTACTAATTATTACTGTTGGTTGAGGACACTAAGTTATTGGTACTTAACTTGAATGGGGATTTTCGGCAGAATATGTCTTTATTGCCTTGTTGCTCTAGTAGTCGCAAGCAATACTGCTGAGCATGAGGTCCTGGGTTCGATTCCTAGGTCGGGCAAGTGTTTTTGGGATTTTACCCATCAGGAATTTTTCAGTAGCAGCTTGGAGTCTGGATTTGTGCCCGGTTGATGGCAATATATGTGGTCGTACTATATAATATAATATCCTGGGACATTATTCACACACGGTCATCTGATCCCAAACTAAGCAGAGCTTGTACTATGGAAACCAGATAACTGATTAACTACATACACTACATTTTTTTGTAAATACATACTTATATAGATAATTACACTCAGACTCGAAACAAGCAGACATGTTCATGCACACAAATGTTTGTCCTGGATGGGAATCGAACCTACGACCTGCGGCATGATAGGTGGTATCTTAACCAACCACGCCATCTGGCCTGTCATATATAATATGTAGCTACACCTCAGCTTAACCCTTCCGGCATTACAGCCGTGATGTTCCGTTATATTATTATAAACGTTTTTATTTTTAAATTGCTATCGAGACGACTGGCTTCGTATAAACTATAAAGGCTAAGAATCTTCAAGTACCGTACTATATTGACGACAAAAATTACCAACTACCCACATATTGTGACACTTTTTCCAAAAAATACCAAATAAGTCTTTATTGCGACATATCATGATCTTGTGAAATGTCAACCGTTCAAACATTGAATATTTACGAATATTATTTAAAAATATTTGAAATTAATGTTATTAAGTTAAAAGAATGTAATAACATAAGTATTAACAAGATTCTTGAGGACGAATGTCGAATTCCTTTAATTAAGTTTTTGTTAACAGCTGACTTTTGTGTTTCGAGGAAACGTCAGCAGCTGTTAATTGAAAATACAGGCACCTATAGATAGTCACACAAAAGTATTTTCTACGTGAACTTTTTATCGATGTTCGATTTGAAGGGAAAGTTGGTATATAGTACGTCCTACCGAAATGACGCCGTGTCTCTCTGCAGTATTCGTTAAATTCCGTAGCAGGGCTTGGGCTTGTGCAAAGCAAAGTTTTTGTTTTCTTACAAATAGCAATAACGTTTTTCTCCCCATAACCTCCACAACCCCGTTACTGGGTACCACAATACCTCTTGGTAAGACTGGTTGTCAGACATTTTTGGGCTTCTGACTACCCGTAAAAGATGCCAAAGGTCGATGAATGACAAACGGGTTACCAGAGCGGCTAAATATGCTTTCCGAGGCACGTAAAAGTTGCCAAGTGTGTAGATAAAATTGTCCCCTATACGGGACTTCAGTTCTGAGGAGGATAATCAATAGTCTAATTTTCATAATTTTTGGAAATGATGTAGGTTTAATGTAAAACTATATTCGTAAGTTTTTATTATAAAGAACTATTGCGTACAATTTAAGTTATTAGCATCTAAATATCTATATATTTTCACTTAAAAACTTTCTCAAGCATTTTTTTTTTTTAGTTAAACTGAAATGAATTATTATAAAAGAAAAACGTATCGACCTAGACTAAGGTATACTGAATCTGATGAGACCAAAATTGTATCATTTCGTAAAGGTTTAGGGGGGTGAAAACGTTATCGCCCCAAAACAATGGAATGTGGTTAATTGCTTCCAAGTCTCAAGCCACGTATCGGCACTTCACAATGCTCTTAATATTACGTGTTATCACAATTCACTCACAGAATCACGTCCCAGTCCAGCCAACCTATTCTGTAAAAATCGAACCGTAAAAAGTAAGGTGAAGTGAGCTGTCGATAGTGTAATCCCTTGCATCAGGTGAAACGACAGGACATTTCTTTTCTTTTCAATACATGACCGAGCGTGTGAAGCGTCTCTGCTTCAAGTTTGGTAAAATTTTCTTTCGTCTGTCAGTTTGTTGCTAGTCCTCTACAGGTCGTATTTTACAACCGATCTGGACGAAACTTGGTACGACTTTATAGAACTTTTTGTCGTGGGGGATTTTTGATTGGAGGGGTACTTCCTCTAAAAAGGGGCAAAAAGGTGCACAGTAGAAGGAAAGAATAACATTTATTTGGCTTTTTTTGTCTGAAACTACTTCTCGGGAGGAGCCGGGCGTTGGTAGCTGTGCCACTGTACTTATTAAATTGTGCAGTTATCGTTTAGCATTGTTTTCTTTGATTGTATTTGTTTTTGGTTCTAAATAAACAATGATTGGAACGATGTTCTTTAAAACGCGGCTGGCGGTAGGTGTTGACTGGTAGAAATCGACACGGCAATGAAAAAGCGTTACGCCCGCAAAACCTTCAAGGCCTCAAGTTTCAAGTTATTATACTTATAACGAACTAACTGTTGCCCACGACTTCATCTGCAATCCAGGATATATAGTAGCTATGTCCTTATGTGCCAAATTTCATCCAAATCCGTTCAGCCGTTTTAGCGTGAAAGCGTAACAAACAAACACACTTCCGCATTTGTAATATTAAAGTTAGGATATTTAGGAGGATGAAAAACCGGTCTATTGACTCTAGACTCACAAAATGTACAACGATACGGCGTATGTGGTACTTTAATAAAAAAAACAACTCTTAACACACTACTAAAGTTCCTATATAATAATATAATTCAATCATGATTCGAAAGACTCGTGGCGCCATCTATTACAATAATTTACAATGTATCTTGTTGCCGGGAAAATTCTAACTGTTGTTGGCTATACATGACATGCTGAGTTCAAATATATAAATGAAATTTATCGATCAGCTCTAGTTTTTTAGTTAACAAAAGGAAACACGCACGTTATTAACAAACAAAAACACTTAAATGATGAAAATGAACAATAAAATCACTTGAGCTGCACAAACATTTCTGAGGGTATATTCGAATACGTCACGAGTAAACAAAACCATCATCAAGTTCGTGGCAACAGATAAAAATTAATATTTTGTAAACTAGTGATCATAAGAACGTTATTGTGGTTTTCCTCGGGAACGTTACTTTTTTTCGGGATGAAAGGTACCCTATGTCCGTTTCTGTACACCTGACAACATATATCGCACACCTAGATCAAAAGTAGCACAACTCAAAATAGGTACCTCTTTTTTCAGGAATAGCAAAAAACGTTTTACTCGTTTTCTATTTGATCAATTTAAAATATTTTTGTATGTTGTAATTCATTAATGGAGATTGGTACCCATGTGTCTTTGAAGTCAATCAGTCAATGTAGTTTTCGACGCAGAGTCCGATAATCGCAATAACTCGATTTTGGATTATTTTGAGTTGTGCTACTCTTTATCTAGGTGTGCGATATGCATTTAAGGCTGACCCCACATTTGGCGTGCGCGATCCTCGGGCGTGCGCGCAACGCGCGCGCGGCGCGCTCGCGACGCTCGAGTAAGTAAGAAGAACCGAAACAGTAGCGGGCGGCGGGGATAGCGGGCGAAGGGGTTAGGCCTCTGCCTCGAATTTTGCGGGCAGCGGGGCGGCGGCGGCGGCGGCGCGGCAGCGGGGCGGGCAACGCATACCTGTTCTCCAAACTAGCGGGCAGATCGCGCGGCACTATAGCGGTGTAGTGTTGTGTTCGTGGTTGTGTTGTCGAGATATTTGTTTTTATTCGCGAACGAAATGTCTGAAAAACGGCGACATCTTTTTGATTCAAATTTATTCCTAACGCTCGATTTATTGTGGGCAAAAGAAGAAGTGGATCCCTACTATAGGGCAAGGAAAATAAATGGCGAGTTTTATCGAAATTATGAAGAACAGAGACAAAATCCTGACAAATTCTACGACTACACCAGAATGAGTGTAGAAACTTTTGACTATATTCTTGAAACTATCAAGAGTGATTTAGAGTCTGGAATTAATCCAAAACGATTTAGAGGTATATCTCCAGCAGAAAAATTATATGCAGACGCGCAACGCGGGCGGTCACCGCTTGACTGGAGTGCACCGCTCGTTGCCCGCCCCCGCGCCGCTCCTGCACCGCTGTATTCGAGGGCCGGTCCATTTGATTATACGCGTAAGATCCTGCCGCTCCCGCGCCGCCGCCGCCGCCGCCCCGCTGCCCGCGAGATTCGAGGCAGAGGCCTAAGAACGCGACTCGAGCGTCGCGAGCGCGCCGCGCGCGCGTTGCGCGCACGCTGCCTGCACGTCACACGGCGGTAAACCCGACGCTCGCGCAGCGCGCGCGCTACGCGCGCGCTGCGTCCGTGCAGCGCGCACGCCCGAGGATCGCGCACGCCAAATGTGGGGTCAGCCTAAGGATGATTGGTTCAGTGGTTTAGGCGTGAAAAGGTAACAAGCTTACTTTCGCATTTATAATATTAGTTAGGATAGAAACATGTCTTTTCCGTCACTTCGTATATAAAATACAATTATTCTTAAAACATCTCGCCTACGACGTTACCCATGGCTGCACAGAATTCGCGTCAGGTGTAAGCTGAATCCCAAAGAGTAGGGCAGTAGCCGAGACAATAGTTCGAGGGGTAATTCCACAACTACACTGCATCCGCTCTCCGTTTTGTCAGATTGCAATTGGGCCCAGTTTCTTTATTTGTTAATTGCCACTTCAGACCAAATTGTGGGCTAAGCGGCATCAAATTCCGCAGTTTAATTCACATCATTTAGATACCCACGTCTTGAACAACAGTAAAGCCCCAACCAGGCTAAACTAACTTGTCTGCCTACGCCTTGTGTTGTCAGCTTGCTTTTTTCTTTTTTAGCTCTTATTATTCAAGGAGAGAGGACAGTTTGATAGATTCGGTTCCGTCTCAATATTCTTAAACTGCCACCCGCTTTCTCTAACGAAAATCAACTCGAAGAATAAATTGGCAGTCAATGGAGACTGCCGACAGAAGTGAAAACTTAAACGTAAAACTATGCATAGCATATACAGGGTTATTGGTAAAACACCAACAACCTCTTAAGGGGTCATTGTATTCATCATTGAACAACTTTTACTATGGGACCAATCCTGAAATCGCGAAAAAAATCAGCTGTTCAGTACATTTTGACGTAGGTATTCTGCGAACATAAATGTACAGAACAGCTGATTTTTTTTCGCGATTTCAGGTTTGGTCCCATAGTGAAAGTTGTTCATAATGATGAGTACAATGACCCCTTAACAGGTTGGTGGTGTTTTACCAAAAATCCTGTATATTGCGGTGTCGCGGTGACACGAACCCGAAAGATTTCCCCCTACCAAAATTCGCTCATCGCACCTAACGAAGTTTTCACATAAAGAAGACATACTCGTATTATACATTAAAGGGGAAGCGTCAGGGTAGCCCGCGAAATTCAAATTTTCTTACGTTTTTTGCAATTTGCAAGTCCGTATTAATGGAGAGGGCTATGCTTGGAGTTTCCCTACGTGATCGAATCAGAAATGACAAGATTCAAGATCCGAAGACTTGCTAAACTTATGTGGCAGTGGGCAGGGCAACGAAATGTTTTGGACTAGCGACCGCGTACTGGAGGACTTAGCGTTGAAGGCTTCCCACAAGGTGGACACGTTGTGAAGGCCGCGGGGATCCGCTGTATGCGGGAAGCACAGAACCGGTCGATGTGGTGACGCTTGGGACACCTTGTGAAGGCCGCAGGGATCCGCTGGATGCGGGAAGCACAGAACCGGTCGATGTGGTGACGCTTGGGATACCTTGTGAAGGCCGCGGGGATCCGCTGGATGCGGGAAGCACAGAACCGGTCGATGAGGTGACGCTTGGGACATCTTGTGAAGGCTGCAGGGATCCGCTGGATGCGGGAAGCACAGAACCGGTCGATGAGGTGACGCTTGGGACATCTTGTGAAGGCCGCAGAGATCCGCTGGATGCGGGAAGCACAGAACCGGTGGATGTGGTGACACTTGGGACACCTTTTGAAGGCCGCGGGGATCCGCTGGATGCGGGAAGCACAGAACTGGTAGAAGTGGTGACGCTTGGGACACCTTGTGAAGGCCGCGGGGATCCGCTGGATGCGGGAAGCACAGAACCAGTCGATGTGGTGACGCTTGGGACACCTTGTGAAGGCCGCGGGGATCCGCTGGATGCGGGAAGCACAGAACTGGTAGAAGTGGTGACGCTTGGGACACCTAGTGAAGGCCGCGGGGACCCGCTGGATGCGGGAAGCACAGAACCGGTCGATGTGGTGACGCTTGAGACACCTTGTGAAGGCCGCAGGGATCCGCTGGATGCGGGAAGCACAGAACCGGTCGATGTTGTGACGCTTGGGACACCTTGTGAAGGCTGCAGGGATCCGCTGGATGCGGGAAGCACAGAACCGGTCGATGTGGTGACGCTTGGGACACACTGTGAAGGCCGCAGGGATCCGCTGGATGCGGGAAGCACAGAACCGGTCGATGTGGTGACGCTTGGGATACCTTGTGAAGGCCGCAGGGATCCGCTGGATACGGGAAGCACAGAACCGGTCGATGTGGTGACGCTTGGGACACCTTGTGAAGGCCGCAGGGATCCGCTGGATGCGGGAAGCACAGAACCGGTCGATGTGGTGACGCTTGGGACACCTAGTGAAGGCCGCAGGGATCCGCTGGATGCGGGAAGCACAGAACCGGTCGATGTGGTGACGCTTGGGACACCTTGTGAAGGCCGCAGGGATCCGCTGGATGCGGGAAGCACAGAACCGGTCGATGTGGTGACGCTTGGGACACCTAGTGAAAGCCGCAGGGATCCGCTGGATGCGGGAAGCACAGAACCGGTCGATGTGGTGACGCTTGGGACACCTTGTGAAGGCCGCAGGGATCCGCTGGATGCGGAAAGCATAGAAACGGTCGATGTGGTGACGCTTGGGACACCTTGTGAAGGCCGCAGGGATCCGCTGGATGCGGAAAGCATAGAAACGGTCGATGTGGTGACGCTTGAGACACCTTGTGAAGGCCGCAGGGATCCGCTGGATGCGGAAAGCATAGAAACGGTCGATGTGGTGACGCTTGGGGGAAGCTTATGTCCAGCAGCCGTCCACTTTCGACTAAAATGATGAGGATGACGATGATACTATCTTATTGCAAACGTGGTGAAAAATAAATTCAAACGCAAAAATATTCAATAAATACTTTAATTTTAAAACAATTCGGGTTTCATCTTACATTATACATTTTTGAATGTATTATAAACATTTTTACACTTTTTTTATGAAGCATTTTCATATAATTCACATAGAACATCTTAATTTAAGTATGAGGCACCTATGAATCAAGTATTTAAAGATTTCAATTTCATAAAAGGGGCATTTTTTTGTGTGTGTTACATTGACATAATTGAGAATTAATTACAAAGTGTGCGTTTCACGCCATCGCATATTGATGCGATCAATGTATTACAATCTTTTTGGGACATTTGCGCCTTTAAATACAGAATTGCATTTAGGAATGTTGCTATTAAAAAAATGGTGTATGGAGTTAGTAAATTAAAATTACTCACTGGTTTTATAATTAACATAACTATTTAACAACCATAGATGATCCTACGCATATTTTGTCTGCTGGTAGAATATTTGGGCAAACTTTCTATTGACATGTTCAAACCTTGCATAGATTTTTAACGATTATAATTATTTCATCTCATGCACGAAGTTGTGAGTTCAAATCTGGGCAAGTACCAATGTGACATTTTCAATTTATATGTACTTTCTGAGTGAAAGAAAACATCGTGAGGAAACCTGGACTTACAGTTAATTTAAGTCTGTAATTGCCAACCCACCTTGAGCAAGCGTAGTCATCAATGCTCGCGCCTTTTCTGTATGAGAAGAGGCCTTTGCCTTTGTGGGACAATAATAGGCTGCTATTATAACCAACAAAATTGGCTAAAAGTTTTAAGATTAATGCCTCAACTCTGAATTTTCCAATTAAATAACCAATAAATAATTGAGATTTCAAATCCGAAGTGCAGTCAGCTCAATAATTTTGTGACTGCACAGATTCATTTTGCTCTAGAGCTAGACCGTAAGTAGCATTAAAGTAAAACTATGGTTAACTGCATGGAAATACTATTAACATAATTTAGACTACAATTTATACGTAAGAAAAGTAAGAGAAATACCAAATACCCTTATAATTTGGATTCATCGCAGACGGGTAAAATGAGTGATACTTACTTAAACAGTACAACTATTTTCTTAATGTCCCTCGGCAACCATCGCATTTCCGAATACAAACGAATGCAATTTCCATGTCCATGAATTATTAGTGTATAATAATTTGAATTTAGAACCAAGTAATTTATTGTTGTTTTATTTTGAGTTGAACAACAATACAGTACTTAGTTCTGAATTTTAATAAAATAGTTGAACTGTACATGAGACGCGTAATCGGTCAATGTTGCTCCAATTAAATTGGCAGGCGCTGCGCATAACGGGTACTTTTCTTGCATATAAAATTGAGTCTAGCAAAAAACTTATCACAACTTTGCAAAGTACCGTTTCCTTGTATTCAAAAACAGTTTTATAAGGTAACTATTTAATAGGGATGATGCCTGGGTAAAAAAAAGAAATTATATTTAGTCCGTCAGTCAGATAATAAAAAAAATATTTGATACGTATTCTTTGCTTTATTATATTAATAAAAAATGACATAGACAACACGCATTAAAGTTCGGGAATGAGGGCTCGTTACGTCACTTCTACGTATAAAATCTACCAAGGCGTGACGTCATGCCACATTTTAACTCAATGTATCGCCGAAAACATTTGATTACGTAGAAAAATAAAAAATACGTGTCCAATATATTTTAATAATCTACATGACGGACAAAAAAAAATTAGTCATCATCCCTATTGTAATAACTGTCAACTTGTCCAAAATAACTCATTTTTCACAGCCTTTCTTTCCATCAATATTCTCGATAAATTATTAATCATTTGCCTAGCCTTTTCCCAACTATGTTAGGGTTGGCTTCCAGTCTAACCGGATGCAGCTGAATACCAGTATTTTTACATGGAGCCACTGACTATCTGACCTCCACAACCCCGCTACTAGGTAACATGATACATCTTGGTAAGACTTGTTACAGACCCGTAACGACTGTCGAAGATCTACGAATGACAACCGGGACCAACGGCTTAACGTGCTTTCCGAGGCAAGGAGGAGTCTCGGTATGTAATGGATGGTCACCCATTCACGGACCGACCGACTGATTGATGATCCACCCATGCGGCTGTTATTACTTAGCCACGAGGCCTTGGGCCCTCGAACCCCTCAATTATATTCTCAATTATTCTTGTTCTAAAATATTAGGTATTTCTGGTTTTTCTACTTTTATTGAATACAAGTTGACAACTATTAATCGTAAAAACTAATCGTATCGTATGTTTATACTGAAAAATAACCACAACAACCTTGTTTGTGCACCAACTAAATTAATATTAAATATTTCTATTTCTCAGACACTGACAATACACGGAAAATCATAATTTTTCGCATTCCCATCGATACTAAAAGGCAGTGATATCGATATCGAATACAAAAACTACATCACTTTCAACGATATTTTAAATTTCGAAGGTATCTTTCGAAACAGAACGTCAAAATTCAGAATTAAAAATAAAATTTATCAGAATTTTCGGGCATGTCTGTCAGTGTCTAAGAGAAATTATAACAATATAAGTACATACATTCGTATCGAACTGTATCACAATTTACGCTATACACATGAAGAGTCCACATACCTAAAATGCACTGGTAATCTATAATATCTTGCAAAATAACTAAGCTAGAAATTTACTGAGACAAACTATTGGTAAAAAGTAGGCAACTCTAAAAATTAAAAATATTGATATTTCAGGAAATGTTGTAAGTAAAAAGTAGAAATAAAATGTTATTTAAAAAAAAATACTCCCTCCCCGCCACCCCGTCATCTACGTTGGTTCTTTGACTATCATTAATGTTGTAACTAGCTATTGTTAATAAAATAGCCAGAATATGTCGCTGCTTTGCATGAATACCCGCACAAACCAAAATTTTGACAGCATAATCGGCAATTTTGCCGTTATGAATGTGAGTCTTACTTCCATGAAATAAGGACTATTTTGCATTTGGCTGTGTTATAAACCAGTAATTTCAAAATTTTGGTTTGTGCGGGTATCATGCAAAGCAGCGATGTCTGTGTTTGAAGCCTAAGTAAATAGCCTTTATGTATTCCGAATATTCCGAGGTAGGTTTAAAACTTCGTTGGAAAAATCCATAAATGATGCGAAAGAGCAATGATACGTGTGAAACCAATGAATTGGATGAAATGAACTTGGGTAACCTATGTCACGACAGTGGCGCAACATCTAAGTAAAATGCTTAAATAAATACCTTACTATCAACACTTTCGTTTCAATTTCTTTTCTCAATCTTTTCAATTTTCTCTGTTTTGTTGCCGAGCGTGGCCTTACAGACGTAGCCCTTTAGCGCGAGCACGCCCCTACATTTTATGTGTACCTGGTAGCGCGCGCACCAGTCTAGGTTGTTACAGCCGACGCCTGCGTCTGAGAGGGTCTTTACTGCGGCTACTGAGAGTAGATCTGTGGAGAAGAAATGCGTTGAGATTAGTATTATTGTTTTAGATTTAAGGACACGTTTACAAATCCGACAAAAATAAGCTATTTTTCGGTAGAGTTTGCGATGAAATGAAACTAAATGAATCTAAACTAACAATTGCAACAAATAGATTACTTCTTTATCTCCAAATAATGGCCGTTTTTTGGTTTGAAATTTTTGTATTTGATATCGAAAAAACGATTTTCCGTTACCTTTTTACAAAAAACGACGATATGAGGCTTAGTTCGGGATCATTTTTCTGCTATTACGTACATAATTTTGTTTCTTAAAAAATACCCTAGGTAAGCAGATATAATATTTTCAAAAATGTGGGTGAAATATTCACAAAAATGTTACAAATAATCTCAGAAAAAAATAAAAACGAACCGTCTAATTTTTCACATATTTTGCTTTTACTCATGAACCTTCACGTGTGGTATTAAGGGTTATTTTATTTTGTCACTGTCTGTCCAAATACAAACATGAACAATAATCTAAGAAAAATATTGAAACTTGCTGAGTATCAAAATCAGTTTAGTTACTCATTAATTCCGCAGCTAACCTTGCGTATGTGTGTGTGTTTGAGCCGTATCAGCGTAGTGATACCATCTGTTTTGACAACGCGTCCTTAAAGAGTGGTAGCAGTATTATTCAAGAACTCGATTATAAATCCAGTTAGTAAGCGTGCTAATTTATAATAATACTAGCTTTTGCTTTTTGAGGTCGGAAATTATCCCAAGGGAACATTCTACCGGGATAAGAAGTATCCTATGTCCTAAACCAGGTCATGGTCCTACCCAAGCGCCAAATTTCATCCAAGTCTGTTCAGCCGTTTTAGCGTGACAGTGTAACAAAGAAACAAACTCACTTTCGCATTTATAATATTATGATATAAAGGGTGGTAGCTGTATTATTCAAGAATTCCATTACAAATCTACTTAGTATGCGTGCTAATATTATTTTATCCATCATGGTTTTTATGTCTAATAGTTTTGCTGAAAAGCAAAAATGCTCCTTGATTTCCCAAGTTGTCATACTGCAACTTGGGATGTTGCGCTTGCGGTAGTTTTTTTTTTTTTTAATTTAAAGATCAATAAATGATAAATGATTTTATTTCTGTAAGTAGGTTTGTACAAACACTTACACGTCAAAACTGGATGAGGTCGACGTTTCCTATCTGACTACTCTGAGAAGAAAGGCCGAAAAAAACTCAGAGGTCACAGTCTCTTATAAAGTCCAGACATAATCTTGGTCAGTTCATGTGAAGACCATGTAGATTGGTGTGTATGTATAATACTGCCATCGTAAGGAAAAAGAACGTATCTACACAAATATTGAAATGGAGAAAAAATATTTTGTCCTGTTTTTAAACAGGACAAAATATTTTTTTTTGTAAAATACACATCTGCCTTTGTATCGTATAGTTTACTATACGATACAAAGGCAGATGTGTATTTTAATAGTAAGAATTATTAGGTTTTCGTCTAGTTTACGCCAATATAAAAATACTGATAGATGCGTCGTTTTTTGCTGATTCCGAATATGTAAATAACCCTATTTCGAAAAAATGTCAGATACGTCTTTTTTCCTTATGACGGCAGAATATATGTTACATGGTAATTACCGGGTGGGTCGGCGTGGGTGAGAAGCTGCACGTCATTGGCGCGACAGAAGGCGTGTAGGGACGGCGGGACTACGCAGCAGGAGGCTAGGTTGATCTGTGCGATGGAGGGTCGTACTCTTGCCCATGCGTGCAGCTTCCGCAGGCAACCGCCTCCGACGTCGGCGACGCCTAGTTGCTGGACGCGTCCTGGAGAAAAAGAAAATGGTAAGTTTTAAAATGCTAAGCCCAAATAGCTCAATATTAGACTCCAGGATTTAGATTAGGGAGAGATTTAAAAAGTACACATATAAAAGTATTAAAAAATGGTCACCCATCCACGGACCAACCCCGGCAAGGGTAGCATAACCTGATGGATAGACCAGTGATGTTAAAAACACATTATAATTTTTTATAACGTAACTTAAACAATGAGTAATGGCCGGTTTCACGTCATTAGAAAATCAAATGAACTGGAAATAATTTTACTCTTGACCATGTAAAGTTAAAATTAAAGCGTTATTTTGTCGTGGGTTACTGCTATAGTAACTGGCCACTCATAAAAAAGAGGTAGAAACAAGGAGAAGAAGCAAGCTCATCAATGAAAAGCACAAACAATAATTAATAATAATAATATCCTGGGACATTTTTCACACACGGTCATCTGATCCCAAACTAAGCAGAGCTTGTACTATGGAAACCAGATAACTGATATACTACATACACTACTTTTTTTGTAAATACATAGGTATTTATATAGATAATTACACCCAGACTCAGGACAAACAGACATGTTCATGCACACAAATGTTTGTCCTGGATGGGAATCGAACCCACGACCAGCGGCATGATAGGCGGTATCTTAACCAACCACGCCAACTGGCCTGTCAATATATTTTTATTTTTACAATATATTTGTTGTGCTTTTCATCCAAGAGCTGCTTGCATTACCTTGTTTCTATCTCTTTTTTATGAGTGGCGAGTTACTATAGCGTGGCCAATTACTACAGCAATTACCATACTATACGTTTAAAATACTAGCAAAATAATTATTTGCAATATTCCAATTCCACAAAACATGTTTTGACATTTATTCAAATTCAGTAATTCTTACAATTAATTCTTTTCACAAATTCGTTCACGATCCCAACACTATTGTAGCGTGGTAACATTATTTTCAATAGAACTCTCAAATTACCGAATACGATTAAGGGTGAATTCGACCAAACTTTTATACCTAGTATGTTCCCCTTCGAATAAATTTTGAATTTTTGACAGTTTCTCCATACAAAAACTGTTAGTCGTCAATTTTATTCCACGGATAAAAGATATCCGACTCTGGTCAAACTATCCCTAAATGTCCAACTGTAGCTAGTTAACTTTTTAGAGCAATGTCAATTGACAATTGTCATATTATAAAAAAAAAAATAGGCAGTCGCCGACAGAAGTGAAAACTTTTACGTAACTACGTAAGTGACGCGGTGTCACATGTCGCAGTGACGCGAACCCGTAAGTTTTTCCCCTATCAAAAATCGCTCAACACGCCTAAAGACGTTGTCACTTCAAAAACTGAATAGCATATTACCTTCTTTAACGAAATCCTCGAGAACAGCCCAAAGGATCTTAATTCCGGGCAGGATGGCCTCGCACTTGCGCGCGTCAGCCTCATTATCGGCCTCCACCTCCGTGGTGGACATGCGCACTGAAACAGAAGTCACGGTCTCTACTACATATAATTTAGAAGAATCAGGCGGTGATTGAAGTGTTAGGCGTTTGTGCAGCTTTTCACTATCGATTTATTCATTTTCAATTTAATGTTGTGAGAGAAATATGGTATTTAAAAATTAACAGCATTTTTCTTGTCTAATGCCTTAGGTATAGCATTATAAACGTTACTAAGAACGTACTTGAACGAGGCCATAAGGCCTCATTCACCATCTTCAAGTAGAGCGTTGATTAGTTACTTCCCGATTAACGTTAATTGGCAAGTAAAAGTAACGAGTATCTTCTATCAATTTCACAAGCGAAAACAGATCCGAGTAACAAGAACAACTTACTGGTTAATTGCATGACGTATCAAATCATTCATACGTTACACTCATTCGGTATTCGGTCAATTATCACTCGTCATGTAATGTATTTTGTTGTCATGTGTTTTGCTTAGTCTGAGGTGTTTTGTGTCTTGTTGAATTGTTTGATATACAGTATGTTAACCAACAGAGGGCGTTCCCGTTAACCCGCAATAGTATAGCGTCCATACATGCTAAAAAAAATATTACCATTCGAAAACAAAATGGTTTTTAATTTTTTTAATATTAAAATATTCACTAAAAATGCTAAAAATATTCACTAAAATATTCAAAAAAATATAAAAATATTCACTAAAAATAAAAACTAAATTGCGATGTTTCCGTCCTTCAAGTACGCGTGTACAGAGTGTTTCTTTTACGTATCAATTTAACATTTTTAGTGAATATTTTAATATTAAAAAAAATAAAAACCATTTTGTTTTCGAATGGTAATATTTTTTTTAGCATGTATGGATGCTATACTATTGCGGGTTAACGGGAACGCCCTCTGTTGGTTAACATACTGTATAATCGCGTGCGATTTTAACTTGTCATCTAGTACTTAAACTGTGTCGCTGTACCAGTATCGGAGATAAAGTATTAATTATACTATTTTGTTGATTTATTTATTTAGTTTAATTTTTATGTTTATGTGATTCAATTTCATTGTATTTAATTTGATTCACTTTGATTATATTTACACAGGGAGCATGTTTAAGTCAAAGCACGACCTAAGTAATGTTTATAGATCTCGCCCTTACATTACGTTCTACATTATGAAATATCACCATTATTTTGATTTAATGGAAAGCTAACCCCTGATTACAAAATGCCATTTAAATTAATGAAATGTCATTCAGGAATCAGAAGTTAGCTGTATTTACATGTGGCGTACCAACAGAAAATGCACCGCCCTAACCAGACACAAATGAATTTTGAAAGATTAGATGAGCACTAAAAACAAAGGCCTTTCTATAAAGGAGGTTTTCTGCACTGGGCGATGTGGTCGCTAAGCGTCAAAGCCCTTTAAATAAATAATAAAAAAAATAAAAGAGGTTGGTTTGTATGAGTCAAAGTCGCAGGCATTTAATAACCGCTGATCTCCAGTTACAAACGTCGTCATGTGACTTTAATCTTGACAACAGCTAAAGCGCGGTCACTGTCGGACTGCATAGAAAAGAAAGAGAAGCGCGATGACACAACGATGGTATTTAGTAGACACTAGTGCAAAATATGAAGCAATTATCTATTTACAAAAACACTATAACGTTAATAAGTTGCTTGTAGAATAATCTGACAAAAAACTGAATTATTACATGTACCTATATTTTATTTATTTTAGGAAAACTTAAAGCTAAACAGATACAGTAAGTAATAGTTTATACAAAATATGCCCAATTGCAAGTACCTACATTAGTATGTTTTTTAACCGTTAAAAGAAATTTTTAGATTTCGTGATTTTTTCTATCGTATCAAATTAGTTGTATTAATTATGTTTTCATCACACTATCTAACTAGCATATACCTGAAGAATATCACTTTTTTTTTTTTTTTGTTTACTGCAGTGGATCAATACTTTTAGGCATTATAAAAACTTGCGTTTAGGTCCTGGAGTCCCCTTAATTTCCATTGAGATAAGGTTTAATTTACAATGTATGATCGTGAATTGAAATAGACGTTCTGTAAGTGAACTCACCATTACTACTCATCGAGATGGGTGACGCCTTGGTTGTGTAGCTCTTGAGGTTGGTGTCATCGGTGGCTTCTTCACGGTGTAATTCTGGGTTGTAGGCAAGTATCACGTTGTCGATGTAAGTTGTGTGCAGGGCTGTGAATACTGGAAACAAAAAAATAATAATAGTGTTATTAATAATAATAAATTCGTTATTAAAATAAATCTCTCAATATCGTGCGTACTTTGCAGTTGGAATGTATGGGAGAACATGTTTTTCAACTACAATGTTAAGTTTGTTCTTGGGATAAATGCATCCCATCTACGGAACCCTTCATTGTGCGTGGTCCGACACGCATTTGGCTAGTTTTTTTTTTTTTTTTAATAACCGGCGAAAATTTTCCACATGTCTTGAATCATGTGCTGAATTCATGGTTACAGTTTGCGCGTCGATGTCTCTGCCACCATGTTTTATATACATTATCCTTACTACTTTAATATTATAAATGCGAAAGTAAGTTTGTTTGTTACCTTTTCATGCCTAAACCACTGAACCGATTATCCTGAAATTTTGCATATACATTGTCAGGTGTACAGAAACGGACATAGGGAACCTTTAATCCCGAAAAAAAGTAAAGTTCCCGAGGAAAACAACAATGGTCTTATGATAATAGATGGCGCCACGTGTCTTTCGAATAATGATTGAATAATATTATTATAGAAACTTTAGTAGTGTGTTAAAAGGTTTTATTTTTTTTATTTAAGTAGATACTTTTTGTGCGTTGTGTCAATAGACCGGTTTTTCATCCTACTAACTATAATATTATAGATGCGAAAGTGAGTTTGTTTGCTGGATACCTTTCACGCCCTAAACCGATATTCTATATAAACGCGAGCGAAACCGCGGGCAAAAGCTAGTTATATTATAATCCTAACTAGTATTATGAATGCGAAAGTGAGTTTGCTTGTTTGTTACGCTTTCATGCTAAAACGGCTGAACGGATTGGGATGAAATTTGACAGATAGGTAGCCTGGAACTTGGAGACGGACATAGGCTACTGTCATCCTTGATCGCAGACGAAGTCGCGGGCAACCTAATTTTCAGTAATAAAGTTATATTACTGAAAATTAACTTTTAAATATATTATATATAATACATGGTATTATTGTACTATTACTCGTATAATTACCCTCCGCATGAAATAAAATCTGTGATCGAACTAAATTATCGGCCACCCACAGAGCATGTAATTTTCGGCCACCGACTGCATCAGACAACTTGAAAAGTGAACTTGATTTCAGTTTAAAGGATTTCTTTTTCAAAAGAACATATATGTCATAGTTCTATGAGGATGGAGGTATGAGGAACAGGGTATAATGTTCCCTCATCCTCCATAGAAGCGGGAGGATCCTCCGACCAGACAGGTCTTGTGAGCTACTGTCCGGCGGTTGATGTCGGGTTGTTGTAGATATATAAGCCTGTCGCGCGGTAAACTCAGCTTGCGCGATGCAGGATTTGTGTGACGTCAGGTCTTTGATGCGTAGTTCGCATGTGGCGTTGTAGATGCCGCCACAAGGATCGTAATAAAAGAAAAACAATATTCTTTACTAATAAATTAGGGGGGTGGTATAGACTGGGGAAACTTTTGTTGCTTTTGCACAGTCGGATTTTTGAAGTGAAACCTTCTTTAGGCGCCTTTGCGCTCTTTGTGAACAGTAAACGAAACTGAACCGTCACGCTCGGGTCGGTGACGCTGAATCGGGTATACTCAGCTCCAGTCATCATCAGCCACATTTACTGTAAGTTTTCACTTCTAACGTGTGGTCATAAGCGCACACCCTCTTTCTTATTTGATAATCTTTTATTAATTTAAATCAGGATCTTCAATTTGTCATTCTTTGGGTGCGATAATAATAATAATAACAATATCCTGGAACATTTCACACACGGTCATCATATCCCAAACTATGCCGAGCTTGTACTATGGAAGCCAGTTAGCTGATATACTACATACACTACTTTATTTTTGTAAATACATGCCCTATCAGAATACCAGCGCTGCGGTATTTATTTAAATATTGCAGCTTTATGCTGAGATAGGAGCCTTTTTGGCCTCGCACAGGTATTTTTAATTGTTATATTTTGTATTTATTTTGTTTTATTTTTTAATGTTAATTTTGTTAGTTTACTATGCTCTTTTTTACTGTTTGTATTTCCTGTGCGTGTCCCAAACAAAATATTTTTCTTTCTTTCTTTCTTCTTTCTTTCTTACATACTTATATAGATAATTACACCCAGAGTCAGAACAAACAGACATGTTCATGCACACAAATGTTTGTCCTGGACTGGAATCGAATAAAAAAATAAAAGACTTGAGTGACGGTACCTACTAAGCGTTCGTCTCGCGAGCCTTGGGTAGTCGACCGCGTTACCATTGCTACCAACCAATTACATGTTCGTTTTTACCACGACTACTTGTTCCATCATCAACTTCCTGCCCTTATCCCAAGTGACGAGGGGTCGGCGCATTCCATCTCCCCTGTCAAGCGTCACGCTGTCATTCACTCCCTTCTTGCATATCATTCCTCCCACAACCCATCCATAAACATTTATTTTCATTACTATGTTGGGCCACAAAAGTGATGAATGAAAAGCAATTGCATGCAACTGAGATAAGAATGCTAAGAGGGATGTGTGGTGTTACACGAATGGGTAGAGTAAGAAATTAATACATAAAAGGAAGTCCACCGGAAAGTGACACCGGTGACTGAAAAGCTGTGCGGAAACCGGTTGTCATGGTATGGGCATGTGATGTGGAGGAATGAGGAAAATGTCGTGAGGAAAGTTTTGAGTATAAATGTCGATGGCTACAAGAGTAGGGAAAGACCAAAGAAATGATGGATGGACTGTGTGAAAGATGGTATGGCTAGAAAGGGAGTGACTACCGAGATGACGACTAATAGAGAATTATGGAAAAAACGACATGTTGCACAAACTTCAAATAAATTGGGATAAGGGCAGGAGAAGGATGACTCTTTTAGTCACTGTTTGTTCCATCATAAGGTGGACCAAAAACAAACAGTCTGAATTATCAGAATGCAAAAAACATACCCACTCAATAAGTAAACCTACCCTTACCTACCTTAAAAACCCGTCAAGTTTGAGGGCCTTAGCATACCTCCGTCACGATATCATAGCAGCGATACCGCAGTAGTTCAATTCAACTGACTCGCATGATGTTCCGCTACTCGAATAGTGGAACATCATACGGTTTCGCGGCGGAGGTGTGCTAATGCCCTAAGAATATATATTATATAGTATCCTTTTAATGTATTAGGTTGGGAAAAAAGGCTTTTCGCATTATACGAGTAGTACTCGTAAGTATGAACTTGTAATAAAATCTCTTTGGCTATACTATTTGTATCTGGCTGGTTTTGCTATCATTGAAAGTTTAAATTTTAAAGAACATAATTCCAAATTTAAATTAGGAAAATGTGTGATTTTCATTTGTTTTTCGTACCGTCAAGATGAGTGAATCTAATGAAGAAATTCGATACATTTTAAAATTTTACTACAAAAAAGGTAAAAATGCAACGCAAGCCGCGAAAAAAATTTGCGATGTTTATGGACCTAGTGTAGTGTCTGTGAGAGTAGCACAAATTTGGTTTAAGCGTTTTCAATCCGGAAATTTTGATGTCAAAGATGCACGTCGCTCTGGTCGCCCTATTACGGATAAAATGGATGCCATTTTTGAAAAAGTGGAGCAAGATCGGCAATCAGTAGTTACGACGTAGCTGAAGAACTGGAAATTGACCACAAAATAGTTTTGGCGCATTTGAAAAAAACTGGGTACACAAAAAAGCTCGACATTTGGGTACCTCACGAGCTCACTGAAAGAAACCTAATGAACCGTGTACTCATTTGTCATTCCAGCACAGACATTGACAGGCCAGCTGGCGTGGTTGGTTAAGATACCACCTGCCATGCCGCTGGTCGTGGGTTCGATTCCCATCCAGGACAAACATTTGTGTGCATGAACATGTCTGTTTGTCCTGAGTCTGGGTGTAATTATCTATATAAGTATGTATTTACAAAAAAAAAAAGTAGTGTATGTAGTATATCAGTTATCTGGTTTCCATAGTACAAGCTCTGCTTAGTTTGGGATCAGATGACCGTGTGTGAACAATGTCCTAGGATATTATTATTATTATTATTCTTTATTACGACGTATTGAAACCGAACCATTTTTGAAGAAGCTGATAACTGGTGATGAAAAGTGGATCACGTATGACAAGAACGTGCGAAAAAGGTCGTGGTCAAAGGCCGGTCAGGCTTCACAGACTGTGGCGAAACCCGGGTTAACTCGCAACAAGGTGATGCTGTGTGTGTGGTGGGATTGGAAGGGCATTATTCATTATGAGCTGTTACCACCAGGCAGGACCATCGATTCTGAACTCTACTGCGAACAACTGATGAGATTAAAGCAAGAAGTTGAGAGAAAGCGGCCGGAATTAATCAACAGAAGGGGTGTGGTTTTTCATCATGATAACGCTAGACCTCACACATCTTTAGCCACTCAGCAAAAATTAAGAGTTTGGCTGGGAGGTGTTAATACATCCGCCGTATAGTCCTGACCTTGCACCTTCAGATTTCCACCTGTTTCGGTCTCTTCAGAATTATTTAGGCAGTGTCAGGTTAACATCACGAGAGGACTGCCAAAACCACTTGTCGCGGTATTTTGACCAGAAGTCCCAAAATTTCTATAGCAATGGGATCATGTCCCTACCTACAAGATGGCAAAAAGTTATCGAACAAAATGGTACCTACATACTTTAGTTAAATGCGAAGAAACTTTTTCCCCAACCTATTATGTAAATAGAAGCTATAGTAATAAAGTTAGGCAGGAAAATCAGTGGACTACGAAGAAATTTTAGCGTTTAGGACTTTCCAAATAACAGGAATGTTAGTCTAAAAATGTTAATGAAGTGCTTACATCTAAAACCTCCTCTACACGTCGACAGATACATCAGCAGATGTCATCTGCGGATGCGTCCGCCGACGTGTAGACGGGGACATTTGCTCGTCTGTGGTAGGTATTTAACGTTGCCAGATGCGTCTGCCACCAATCCGTTTGTTGTCGGTTTTTGTGGCACGCAACAAAGGGATCCAGCGCGAGCGCCCCGCGTCTGTCCAAACGTCTGACGACGCATCAGTATATTGGAGGTGCGAATGAGAGTGCACGCGTGCTATTTGCAGTTTTTTTTTTCTAGTTTGTTAATGTCGTTCGCTGAAATGGCTAATATGTAAATTTTTATTTTTATTTCTACGGTCTCAACATCTATTTTTGTTGCGTGCGTGCGTGTTGCGTCTGTCGAGAATTAACACAGACTGAACGACCTACAGACATGTGGTCGGCTCGTGGTGATCCCTCTGCTGATGCATCTGTCGACGTCCGCGGACGCGTCTGTCGACATGTAGAGGAGGTTTTACATAAGATTGCTGTTTTTGTATAATGGAAATATTAGGATTTTACTACCTAGTAAAAGTGGCCGATATTCCTAATAGCTATACTTTAATAAACTTTCTCTAAAAAAGTTCAACTGGGTGTACCAGCATCCTAATTGCGTAACACACTATCGATAGGAATCTGAATCATTTTAAGCAAATTGCTAATCCATTGCTTCATATGTTCGAAAATTTTGTCTGTTCAACAATTATTTTATAACTGTAAAAATTAAACCGATTCCGATTAATAGTGTGATATGCAATTAGGGTACAGACCATGAAACTGAACAACTATCTCCATGGGACCAACATCGTAATTGCAAAGAAATAATCAGCCGTCCCATACATTTGGGCCGAGTAGTATTAAAGTTTTGTATGGCAGTTGATATTTTTTTTGCGACTATGATGTTTGTCCAATGAAGAAAGTTGGTCAGTTTGATGGTATCACCCTTAAATTTGAGCAAACCTTTCAGGTACAGCCAGTATAGATACATATAAGTGACATTTTACTTAACGGAAACATAATAAATTAAATGATAAATAAATGATAAACGATAAATGATTTTATTTCTGTAAGTAGGTACTTACAGAAATAAAATCATTTATCGTTTATCATTTATTTATCATTTAATTTATTACCTATGTTTCCGTTAAGTAAAATGTCACTTATGTATCTATACTGGCTGTACCTGAAAGGTTTGCTCAAATTTAAGGGTGATACCATCAAACTGACCAACTTTCTTCATTGGACAAACATCATAGTCGCAAAAAAAAATATCAACTGCCATACACGTGCTTCTATACACCTGTATACAAGCACTTTTACACGACAATCATGTTTTCTTTTTTTTTTAAACTAGATGAGGTCGGCGTTTCCTATCTGCCTACTCTGAGACGAAAGGATTAAATACTATGCACAGCATTAAACCCACAATTTTTGTAGTAATTACACATCTCGCATGTATCTAAAATATCTAAATTAAAAGCAAGCACGGCCATATTAATTAGCGTACATTATACAAAAAAAAAATATAGCTATCATATAATTTAACATGCAGATAAAGAAGAATTTTCCATAAAGAAGGTTATCGACTAATTTTTTTTAAAATATATTTGATACCCGATAAGTCATAGGTTATTTCCAGTTCTACAACCAACTACTAATAATAGACAAAGTTCGTATAACCCATCATGTTTATTATACGTGGCTTGTTCGCCGCTACGCATAATTTACATGTTAAATACAAAAGTAAAAGATTAGATACAAGGTGTGACGTCATAGACTCATAGTTCATGATTTTATAGCTCCTTATCGCAGCTTGAGTTTCAGTGCAACACACCCATTTTTTATTTTATCTGAGATTTTTCGGTACATTTATTGAAGTTGAGGTAGAGTTTATTTGAGCGTGGGGCCTGTGGCTAAGTAACATACCGAGACTCCTCCGTGCCTCGGAAAGCACGTTTATCCGTTGGTCCCAGCTGTCATCCGTGGATCTTTGACAGTCGTTACGGGTCGTCAGGAGTCTGAAAGTCTGACAACCAGTCTTACCAAGGGGTATCGTATTACCCAGTTACTGGGTTGTGGAGGTCGTATAGGCAGTCGCTCCATGTAAAATACTGGTATTCAGCTGCATCTGCTTAGACTGGAAGCCGACCCCAACATAGTTGGGAAAAGTCTAGGCAGATGATGTAGAGTTTATTTGAGTAACTCAATTTAAAATTTATTCTTATATTTAATGTTGCTATTAGTACCTAATATACCTAATAATTTGCACACCTCGATAGGTTATAATACAATGTACCTTTTAAACCTGTAACACCTTTTTGACATGTATTATGCAAATAAATTATTTGATTTGATTTAGTATTTGCGCATTTTTCATTTGTTTTCTTTTATGTGTCCTACTTGTGGTGACCATTTATCAACTTATCATTCTCATCACCATCATTTTACCAAGTCTATTGCAAATATCTACTTTCTTTAGCATCAATTTAGCACCAATTTTAAAGGCTTTGTTTAGCCTCACCGAATAGACGAGGAGCCATTTTTCCGTACCTACGTCAAATGAAAAAAAAGGAACTCTTATAGGATCACTCGTGTGTCTTTTTTCTCCGATTTGCTCCGATTCTAATGGACCGATTAAGTTTAAATTCGGTATACGTGTGAATTTCTGTGACCCAAATACGGACGTGTAACGTATAAATGAATTTTGAATATGGGGGTCAAAAAAGTTTTGCAAACTGTATCGCGTGACATATAAAATGGGCTTACTGTGAGGGTCTCAAATATATTTTATTTATAATTTTAAAATAAATTGTTTTAAAGTTATTCAATAAAATATACGAAAATTTACCATTCATTCCCTCCCCCTTATTTCCGAAACTACTGAGCCTAAAATTTTGAAAAAAAATTTACTGAAAATAGTTCTATACATAGATTACAGGAAAACTTATAAGAAAATAACATGGTAAATCTCTCAATATTGTGCGTACAAACTTACATTTGCAGTTGGAATGTATGGGAGAACATGTTTGTTCTTGTTCTTGGGATAAATTCATCCTAACTACGGAACCTTTGATTATGCGTAGTCCGACACGCACTTGGCCGGTTTTTTTATTAATTGTATTGAAGCTCTATTTTTGTCGTCCCCACTTTGCATTTACCACTGAAAACCCTAATTCAGTGAATACTGGCAGAACTAACTATAATAATAAGTTATTCTGATAACAATTATCTAAATATGTCCAGAAAATTCGAGCCATTAACAGTTTCATTCTAAAATTAAGCCAAGCTGAGCCACCGCGCCCATATGCTCAGGCGCATGCACGATGTTGAACGTAGTAGATGAAACTTTTTTTCTTGAAGCAGCATTATTTTAATATTACTTCAGTGTGAGAACGAGATGGAGCTATACAGGACGTGTAGCTCTATCACTTTCCCACACTCAAATAAGATTAAAATACCATATACTTTATTTTTGCTGAACAGTATTTTAGTGTGAAAAACAGTATAATACTGTTTTTTACAGCATGGTTAGCAACCCTAAAAGCGTTAGCAACCCTATTTATATGGTTAAAATTATGTAAATACATATTTCTTATATGTATATATTCTTATATAACTTTACACTGACCTGCATATTGCAAAAATCGTAAGAAAATTTGATTAAGTTAGATAATCCTAAATGTCAAGATTTCTAGAAATATTCATTCATTAGGATTATATGAACTTAAGAGTCTTATTGATGATTTTAATGATTATAATTCTATAAATACAGATTTGTTACGGTCGCGAATCATGTTTAGATCAACATACAACTTGATACTGACCTTCAAATTCAAATTTTCTTACGGTTTTTGCAAAGTGCAAAAAAAATAATTTCAAATTTTGCGGGCTACTACCACGACTAAACTTCTACTACTACTAACTCAATACTGACTTTCAAATTGCAAAAAGAAAACTTGAATTTTGCGGGCTACCCTGATCGATCGACCCGTGCGTCTGTTATTACTTAGCAACGAGCGAGGGGCTCGTTCTCTTATAATTTTCTAGTGTGAAAAGAAAAGGCAAATGTCCAGGTTTTCCAAGGATCGCTATTCCTTATTTTGTCATTCAATGGATCAATTTGTTTGCAGTTTATCTTAAATCTCGCACCGGCCATCGAGGACTGCACGGTCTCTGTCCGTCAAGCGCTGACTTGCGATGTCTCGCGCTGGCACGCGCCGACTTGTTTCGAACATCACGAGACATCGCTGCATACTATACTCTCCAGCCCTGGCCAGCACGCGAGACGGCTGGCCGGGCAGCGCGTGATAGCGCGAGCCGGTGGGGCGGCGCGTGATAGCGCGAGCCGGTGGGGCGGCGCGTGATAGCGCGAGCCGGTGGGGCGGCGCGTGATAGCGCGAGCCGGTGGGGCGGCGCGTGATAGCGCGATCCGGTGGGGCAGCGCGTGATAGCGCGAGCCGGTGCCAGGTAGCGATGGCCTGCGCATGACATCGCGAGTCGGCGCGAAGCAGCCTCGCGTCGCCGGTAAAAGCACCTTTTCACACTATCAATCGAATTCGGTTTCATTTTGACAATTCAACAACATTCATTGCGTTATTTACGTTATTGAGCAGACTTTTTCGAACATAATATGAAGGAATGGATTAGCGATTTCCTTCAAAATGATTCCGATTCCGATTGATAGTGTGTTACGCAATTAGGGTGCTGATCAGGAAACTTTATTAAGTTAGTAGGTAATTGACCGCAATCATTTAGATAACGTATCTCATGTAATAGTATCTCTCTCATTATCGTTTCATAGACCTAGCGTTTATACCTACCAACCTGACAACAATAAAGTACTGTATTTACTTTATTAGGGTTGGTGGTTTTGTTTATTTGTTGACGGATTTCTTTTTCTTTTCTGTCGTTGCTCTACAATAAGAAGCGGCTAATGCTTGTGTTGGTCCGGTGGTAACCAAGTTATGAATCATTAAATCGTTTCATAAATTGGTACGTTCTTTCAAAAAAAAAAAAAAATACCCGGTCAAGATCGAGTCGGACTCGCGCAACGAGGGTTCCGTACCATCATATATTTTTTAAAAAATGTGCTATTTAGAGACATCGTTCTATTTTCCTGTAATCTTTACATAAACTTCTATCACATAGAATAATTTCAGATTTTTCTCTATGCACGTTTCGGAGATAAGGGGAAACGGTATTTTTTTTTACATTTTTCATCAAAAGTCGTAAACTATTCGGCCTAAAAAAAAGAAAAAATGTCTGAGAATTTGCAAACAGCGCTCTTTCATATGATACCCCACATGCCCTAGTAGCCCACTTCGAATTTTTAAGACCTCCTTTCAGTCCCTGTTGCAATATATAATAGGTTGGGCAAAAAGTTTCTTCGCATTTTTTAAGAAAATTCAAAACATTTTTTCATATAGTTTATTTACATTTTACTAAAGTATGTAGGTACCATTTTGTTCGATGACTTTTTGCCATCTTGTAGGTAGGGACATAATCCCATTGCTATAGAAATTTTGGGACTTCTGGTCAAAATACCGCGACAAGTGGTTTTGGCAGTCCTCTCGTGATGTTAACCTGACACTGCCTAAAGAATTCTGAAGAGACCGAAACAGGTGGAAATCTGAAGGTGCAAGGTCATGACTATACGGCGGATGCATTAACACCTCCCAGCCAAACTCTCTTAATTTTTGCTGAGTGGCTAAAGATGTGTGAGGTCTAGCGTTATCATGATGAAAAACCACACCCCTTCTGTTGATTAATTCCGGCCGCTTTCTCTCAACTTCTTGCTTTAATCTCATCAGTTGTTCGCAGTAGAGTTCAGAATTGATGGTCCTGCCTGGTGGTAACTGCTCATAATGAATAATGCCCTTCCAATCCCACCACACACACAGCATCACCTTGTTGCGAGTTAACCCGGGTTTCGCCACAGTCTGTGAAGCCTGACCGGCCTTTGACCACGACCTTTTTCGCACGTTCTTGTCATACGTGATCCACTTTTGATCACCAGTTATCAGCTTCTTCAAAAATAGTTCGGTTTCATTACTTCGTAATAAAGAATCACAAATGAGTACACGGTTCATTAGGTTTCTTTCAGTGACCTCGTGAGGTACCCAAATGTCGAGCTTTTTTGTGTACCCAGTTTTTTCAAATGCGCCAAAACTGTTTTGTGGTCAATTTCCAGTTCTTCAGCTACGTCGTAACTACTGATATGCCGATCTTGCTCCACTTTTTCAAAAATGGCATCCATTTTATCCGTAATAGGGCAACCAGAGCGACGTGCATCTTTGACATCAAAATTTCCGGATTGAAAACGCTTAAACCAAATTTGTGCTACTCTCACAGACACTACACTAGGTCCATAAACATCGCAAATTTTTTTCGCGGCTTGCGTTGCATTTTTACCTTTTTTGTAGTAAAATTTTAAAATGTATCGAATTTCTTCATTAGATTCACTCATCTTGACGGTACGAAAAACAAATGAAAATCACACATTTTCCTAATTTGAATTTGGAATTATGTTCTTCAAAATTTAAACTTTCAATGATACCAAAACGAGCGAGATACAAATAGTATAGCCAAAGAGATTTTATTACAAGTTCATACATACTATAATGCAAAAAGACTTTTTCCCCAACCTAATATATATATATATACATTTTTAAATTATTTCTTTTTTGCAAAATAGTTGGGCAAACATCATCTAAAACTATTCCAAAATTCAAGCTGATAGCATTAGTAGTTCTAGAGATATCCAGCTGTGACAGACGGACAGACAGACAGACTGAGTCGCACCATAAGGGTTCCTTTTTAACGTTTTGGTACGGAACTCCATTACTCGTAGGTACCATTGAAAAAAAAAATATCAGAACCATGATAAGTCATCGATTACCGGAAACGCGGATCTACGCGAGACTTGCTTCTGTAATTACGGCATATGAAAGGTTAAATGCAGTCTCCATGATGGTTTATAAACTAAAAGTCCAGCATTGTGTACTCTTGTTCGATAAATTCTAATAAAAGACCGGAAAATGTGAACACGAAGTGAAAACCCTAAATGACCGTAACTCATCATCATCATCATCTAGCCTAGCCTTCTCGCAACTATGTTGGGGTCGGCTTCCAGTCTAACCGGATGCAGCAGAATACCAGTATTTTACATGGAGCGACTGCCTATCTGACCTTCACAACCCAGTAACTGGGTAATACGATACCCCTTGGTAAGACTGGTTGTCAGACTTTCGGGCTTCTGACGACCCGTAACGACTGTCAAAGATCCACAAATGACAGCCAGGACCAACGGCTTAACGTGCATTCCAAGGCGCGGAAGGGTCTTGGTATGTAAAGATGGTCACCCATCCAGAGACCAACCGCGGCAAGCGTCGATTGACCTGTGCGGCTGTTATTACTTAGCCACAAGCCCCTCCTAAATGACCGTAACTGTCAAAGCATAATTGATGATGTCATCGAAGGAAAAAACACTGTTGTATTACGAAGTAACGCATGCTGTCGACATCGTAGGTAGGTATATAGACACATAATGTATATTCATAATATTATAAGTACGAGTTAAGTCGTTTGTTGAAATCGATGAAGAACTCGAGCAATTAGTTAATAATTGAGCAATAATTTTCAGTCGTCTGCAGATAATGTGTAGCAGTCAAGGACGAGCAAGGTTATGGGCCAATTGTATAACAAATCGAAATGAAAAAATCCTGAATAATATACACGGTAAAATATTCGAACAATTTGTAAAGTTCTTGTTATAAACGGTTTTTCTTGTTTTCTTTTTTTTTTTGTTTCTTGTTTGTTTGTTCGTCTAACCGCATGCAGCTGAATATCAAAATTGTACAGACTCCAGCACATCAAGCTAAACTACAATATGTCAAATTTCTTTCATAGATTTTCAACTTTATCGCTAAAGCATTAGGTTCAAGGTTGATTGGGAAAATTTGACAGTTTCGGGTAGCTTGATGTGCTGGCGTCTGTAGCGACTGCCTATCTGACCTCCACAACCCAGTTACTGGGTAATACGATACCCCTTAGTAAGACTGGTTGTCAGACTTTCGGGCCTTCTGACGACCCGTAACGACTGTCAAAGATCCACGAATGACAGCCGGGACCAACAGCTTAACCTGATCGATGGACCCGTGCCGCTGTTATTACGAAGTCACGAGCCCCTTACCTTACCCCTTACAGCACCCCAATTATGTGACACACTTTATTTCGCAAACCGAAGGACTTTATAGGAAATTCCTAATCATATGTTTGAAAAATTCTTCTGCTCGACAACGTAAATAACGCAATTAATGTTGTTAAGTGTCAAAATGGAAGACACCATTGCAATGTGTTATATATATACAACGTGTAACGTTAAATGCGCAAAACCTGAAAATAGTTTGATCAGAATAACGAGCAGAATCAAGTGAACCACTTTTTAAGGTCACATTTTTCAAATAATCTTCATTAAAAACGTTGCCGTGTCTATTTATTAATAGGTCAAGCCATCACATGCGCAAACCCGCAAACAGGTAAACAAACACAAATTGCTGTCGACCAATTTAAATTTTCGCATACGCGGGATAATAATAGCTTTTATTTCAATGCAAGTACGAATCATCCATACAATACCATGAAAAAGACAATTTGAAGTAAACAATAATGCTACCTATCTTTTTTAACTTAAACGTAACCTAAGGGTGAGAAAGAGAAATGGCGATCTGCACGGAGAGGCGGGACGTGCAAAATACGTGACAGTGGCCATGTTTACTTCAGTCTAAGCGCCGCCGGCACATGCGTCACAGATGTATTGTTTTATCCCGTTACCCCGGCGGCGCGTGCGCGCGAATTTCGTGACTACTTATGGCGTTTTTGTACACAAACATTCAATATTGTGAAATGGTGAGAATGTTGGCGCGTTGTAATGACAACGTTAACTTGGCAGTGCGACGGTTTCGAGAAGAGTTTGGAGTATCTGTATACACCGTTGGATTTTTTTGTGGGGTCGAGTAAAAGCGCTAGTGTATGACGATGGAAATGGACCAACTTATGTGTTAGCGTTTCAACAAGAAGTGAAAAGTGACACTCAAGTGCTCGAATCGCTGAAAAATAACTTGAGAAGGCGGGCTGTGTTGTGTATTAAACAAAGTGTTAGACATTTTTAATCTTTGCTGCCGCAACGAGGGGACCTGTAAGTAGAGATACCTAATTATCTACTTAATTAACTGCAAATAAGTTGATTACGTGCCAATTATTTGTAAATACAGTGATTTAAACACGCCAACATTACTTACGTAGCACCTACTTAGCCTACCTAATCAGCACGTCATAGTTACTGTAGGTAAAAAGCTAATTAGCTATTACTACAGTAGTCTTTGCTATTTAGTCTGAAAATGTGGGTTATCTAATGTTGCCAGTGCAAAGCTTGGAAAAGTGTGATGGAAACATTTAAATCACTATTCAAAGATAACCTAAGTTCTTTATGACCGTAGATAGTAAATAATAATGCTAGCGCGGGCGCGGCGCGGCGTAGCGGGCCGGTGTCGACTCCTCCTTCGATTGAGCGTCGTCGCAGATGCAAGAAACGATCAGAATTGCCAGCAAAACTAAAACAGCACATAAAACCTTTACAATTTCTTTAATGATTTTTTTCTCTCTGAAATAGGTCAATTGAATTAAAAATCAGTTGGGGTGTCTGAGGTTTTGCGCATTTAACGTTACACGTTGTATACTGATACATTTATACTTACTCAGATAATATTTAACCGCATTTAATTTTCTTTAGGAGAGACTTTTTTTTGGATGGAAAATCATCAAATAACTTCTCCCGCTCTGGGTGGAGCGGAAGGGCGTGTCAGACTTCTACTGAATAAAACCCACCCGTGTTCCTTCAGTAGCCTGTGCCAGGGCCACGGTAACTCTTTCGAACAACCCGCAACCCTGGCGGGCATCGGCCCTAGCGGACCCCATCAGCTAGTGCTGACATCTCTTTGAGGCGCGCGTGGAACATAACGCGCCGTCGACCCGGGCCTGGTTCTTACCGGACGGCGAGCTACCCATTGCTCGTCATCCACAAGCCCGCGCCTACGGTGGCCGGGAATCGGCTATCGATTCCCGACGCCCAGGGCGTCTCCTGCGGCGACTAGGGGCGTGTGGGCGCAAAGGTTGCCTCTCCCTCACGCGTTCAGCCTCCTCCTTCGCGAACATTACTGCTCCGCAGAAGGTGGTGACTTCCCATGCACTCTCGCTCCGTACCATGGCTTGTACCAGGGCCGGACGCAAGAGATCGCCGCCGCCGATCGCCTTCGCGAGAACGCGGCGGTGCTCTGCACAAGCCGGGAATACCTCCACCGTATGCTCCACCATGTCCTCCGGGCGATCCACACAATGGTAACACCTGGGCGTTTCCTGCCGCCTTATCCGGAACAGGAACTTCCCGAAGCAACCGTGTCCGGTGAGGACCTGCGTCAGGCGGAAAGTGAGTATGCAGTGATGCCACTACAACCACTCCTCAAAGAGGGAACTTATCGCCGCAATTGTGGCGTGGCCATTTAGGAGAGGCCTGTGGCTAAGTATAATAACAGCCACAAGGGTCAATCGATCGGGTTAAGCTACACTTGCCGCGATTGGTTCGTGAATGAGAGACCATCTTTATATACCAAGACTCCTCCGTGCCTCGGAAAGCACGTTAAGCCGTTGGTCCTGGCTGTCATTCGTGGATCTCTGACAGTCGTTACGGGGCGTCACTGTCAGAAGCCAGAAAGTCCGACTACCAGTCTTATCAAGGGGTATCGTATTACCCAGTAACTAGGTTATGGAGGTCAGATAGGCAAACGCACCATGTAAAATACTGCTATCCAGCTGCATTCGGTTAAACTGGAAGCCGACCCCAACATAGTGGGGAAAAGGCTAGGCAGATGATGATTTAATTTTCTTTAGAAATATCTCGAACTTTTTCTGTGATTCAGTTCACAAATTCTTCTCATCTCTTTTCCAGTTGCAACACAATGCAAACTGGCAAGCAGACAGCTGGCAAAATAAGTGGGCTTCTGTATTCACGAATACTAAAATCGTAAAAGACCAGCACCTGTAGCCAAAGTAACATTCGATTAGCGATGACGCTAGTAGAAAAGACAAAAACGTATGAGTTGATATAAGCTGTCGAAATGTCACGTGATCATAGATCAGCATTTCCATAGAGATGCGCGTCTATAGCGATTGTAGAAATAGAATCGCTCCGATGCGAATGCCATTTGGCTAGGCGTACAGTAGACAACGCGACAAACCAATAAAATACTACAAACGCCACCAAAAGCTTTGACCATCGATCACATCATATCAAATCAAATCACATCATCTTAACTACCTGCCAGTAATCTGCACTGATGATCAATCCACGTGCGGATCAAAGAACTTATTTCGTGTTACCTTATTACGAGTAAGTACCTAAATCGAGAATCCCAAGTTTCGTAAGTTGTCATTATTTTTAATCAAACTCTGAACTTTAACAGTACCTACCTAGTATGAACGCACAACACCACTCATTTGAAGCAGAGTGATTAAAAATTGGTATGCTATCGAAAGCTAGCTCACTGCTACTTATTCGAGCATGTTTCCATACTCTATGTTAGTAGGTATGTTTTCCGATGCGAGAATCCAAGCTACCCAACTCAGATCACGCTCCCATTGGTCGCAGGAATAAGGCCTCATTTACGGAGACGCGGGGCGTCGCGCGTGGGTGGCGTTTGGCGGCGCGGTCCGCACTAAATTCAAATATATAGCGTTGTAAGAGAGCGTTTACGGAGAAGCGACTTTACACGCATTTACTTGAAACGCCGGCGGAGCCCGCAGATGGCATCGCGACGTTTATCGCGGCGGCGCACGCAGCGTTGGGGCTAGCTATTCCTGCAATTCTCAGTTCTCAGTAAAAGGTAAGAACACCTGCGGCGGGGCCTGCGGCATCGCACGCCCTGCGTCTTCGTAAACAACATCATACATTGCCGTTTGTGTTGGCGCGTGTGATAACGCGGGCCGCTGCACGCGTCGCCTCTCCGTAAACGAAAAATCGTTCAACGCGCCGCGAGACGTCACGCCACGCGCGTCTCGCCATGTGTCCGTAAATGAGGCCTTAGGAATTTCACTAAGCTGTCATCTAAATATGAGTATAACAACAGGCCAAAGACAGCCCAATCTAAATGTGTTCGTTTATCCTTTTTCGTTGTTATTTCCGTATCGAAGCAAATATTTTGTTCGGCGCGTCTCTATTGACATTTTATCAAGTTCCGTAAGTAAAAGTTTGTGAGCCCGAATAATAAACATAACTACGCTACCTAATTTAAAAGTATTTTACACAATTTTTTTATATGACTGGTTCTAAAAAACGGCATCGTGCGCGTTTGTATTCTCTTCTGATTATGTGTCGTTAAAACAAATAAAGAAAACTTACCATTTTCCAAACACTCCCTCAACGCCGACGTACAGTCTTCATTTATGAAAATCTTAACGCCAATCTTCAAATTCTTCCGTTCTTCCTCCTCCATTTTGTTTTGCACGTCATCGTGTGGCCTGGTAATGTTGACAACGGCTTCAGGACTGGTTGCCGCCGCGGATGCTAGAACCACCATGTAGTCAGAATGATGGCGGGACGTTTGGGGATGCCCCCCCGGGGGGCCAACTCCGTTTTGGATGGGGACGGGAGCGGGAGTACCGTTCTGGGTCCCCCATTCAGTTAGCGTTAACTTGATGCTTTCTGAAAGCTGGAGAAATAAGGTTTGTTAGTGACGAGAATTTATGGGAATTATAATTAGTCGTCGTCGGGCTCCTTGTGAAAGGACTCAATCCGGGAAACTACGACCATACTTATATGTATCGTCAAGCAGAATTACAGTGTACGATTGAGCATGGACGTTGTGATTGGCAATACATTGTCAAAAACTTTAGCCTTGAGTTACGGGTGTCCGTGGTGGCGATTTGGCGAACGTTTTTCATTAGGTTGGACAAGAACGTCAGGATGGTTTGCCAAACTACACTTGCGTGCAACAAAATCGATCCACCCCGTTCTCTTCGAATTGAAACAAGATAATTCATCAAGTTTAATTAACAATAACCTTTAAATACTTGATTTATTAATGATCAATGAACAAGGACTAATACACAATATAATGCTTTAGTCAACTTCATTGACAAAAAATTTTACCCTATACAATCGAATCGATTTTGTAAAGAACATTACTTTAATAAACTTTATCTTACCTACTTTAACACAACATAATAATTAAAATACGAGTATACATTAAAATTTTTGAGATATCGTCTCACAGATAGAGAGCATGGGGTGGGCCAATTTTTTGCACGTAAGTGTATTATCTCAAACAAAAAACCGGCCAAAAGCGAGTCGGTCTCTAAGTAAAATTCGGAGATAAGGGGGAACGGTATTTTTTTTTTACATTTTTCATCAAAAGTTGAAAACTATCCTGCATAAAAAAATCGGTCAAGTGCGTGTCGGACCACGCACAATGAAGAGTTCCGTAGTTAGGATGTATTTATCCCAAGAACAAACTTAACATTGTAGTTGAAAAACATGTTCTCCCATACATTCCAACTACAAATGTCCATAGTTAAACGAAAAGGATACAACCCACATTACACCTAATGTAGGTTGGTTCATTTTCGTTTATCTATGGACAAAAGTAAGTTTGTACCTACGCACACTACTGAGAGATTTACCATGTAATTTTAAGGTCATAGACTTCTTATCGGTTTTCCTGTAATCTATAGCTATAGAATTATTTTCTGTATTTTTTTTTTTCAAAATTTTAAGCTCAGTAGTTTCAAGTTAAAGGTCAATTTTCGTCTATTTTCTTAAATAACTTTAAAATGGTTTATTTTAAAATTATAAAAAAAATATATTTGAGACCCTCACAGTAAGCCCTTTCATTTGATATATCGCACGGCACAGTTTGAAAATATTCTTTTTTTTAATTTTCTTATTTGCCCCCGAAAATTGTCCCCCATATTCTAAATTCATTAATTTACATTACACATCCGTGTTTGGGTCACAGAAATATATACGTGTACCAAATTTCAAATTAATCGGTCCATTAGATTCGGAGCAAATTGGCTGTCACAGACGGACAGACAGACAGACACATGAGTGATCCTATAAGAGTTCCGTTTTTTCATTTTGAGGTACGGAACCATAAAAAAGAAAAAATGTTTGAAAACGTGCAAACAACGCTCTTTTATATTATACCCCACATGCTCTAGTAGCCCCACTTGAAAAAAATCGCTTTTCAGTCCGTGTTGCAAAAAAAAATATATATTTTTATTTCATTCTTATTTGCAAACTAGTTGGGCAAACGTCATCTAAAACTATTCCAAATTTCAAGTTGATAGCATTAGTAATTCTTGAGATATCCAGATGTGTCAGACAGACTAAGTCGCACGATAAGGGTTCCTTTATACCATTTTGGTAAGCAACCCTACCCTAAAAACGAATCTAGTTTCATGTAAGTAGTGAAAATGGTAAAAAAATCTCGCATTTTCACCTCACGTCATGTTACAGAACAGTTTGCCTCGAAATTCGATTATAAGTTTTTGACGAATCGATATTAGTTATTTTCCTGTACAATAAACGTCATCTTTTGGGATTTTTTCTGGCATAAGTCGGTGTACACCTAAGGAAGACTTTCCTTCCGTATGTACCTGTCTACAACACGTTTAAGCGGGATTTAAGACTCATGTAAGGAAGGAAGCAAAACGTGGTAATTAATCACAAAGTAAAGAACGCTTAGGCACATTGTCTTTTATGTGATGTTTATAACACACTCATTCAGGGAAGGAAGGTTTCCAATGCGGTGTTATCTTTCAGTCAGTTATTGTGAAGCGTGTGTAGGTATGTGTGAGTCAGTTGCATAATAATATGTGTCTGTGTGTGTGTGTGTATGACAATGCAATTATGTTTCAATAAAGCTTAAAATGCATGTCATGTTAGTTCATTAGATACGTGCCTGCTGTAATAAGTTACCTTCTGAGCTCTTTAAACAAACCATTGTTACATAATTCTATAGATAGTTACCTACCTACCCAGTAGTATTAAATGAATAGATCACTTTGGAAATGGATTAGATAGCGATGCGATATTGTTTCTTTCAATAGTTGCGTAATTTTTATCGATTGTCGCAATCGGCGAAAAATTCCCATTCGCTCCCATGGCTAAAAACAATTTTTCATTATCGAAGCCTTACCATTTCCTCTCATTATTAAACAATTAGAACTTGGATAAGATTATCAGAACATACACTCGAATTGCAGTGGACATTGTGTAGGTGCAGTATCAGTATCGATCGAAGGACCGATAGAAATGAGTTCACCACTTCCTAGTTCTAAGTGGCACAATCTTAGATGGCGCAACAAACTCCCCAGCGGTTGTAGAAAAAAACCGTAGGTAGTTATTGAAGGACCACGATCTGTTAACTGATCAGACAGCTGTGCTGCTGGGGAGTTTGTTGCACCACTTCTTCTTCCCAGCTAAAGCATTCAATACAATAACGCCTTCAGGGCGCTGTTGGGGTTTCCACCGTACTGTAGTGCGTCAGGGATGTTCGCGGATGCGCACACTGACGATTATTTCGCGATCATGCTCAAAAAAGTGGCATCAGTGATACGCAGATTAAGGGGAAGCAGCAATAGCATTCTGAAGGTGTTTGCAGAAAGGATAGAAGGGCCTACAATGGATAGATTTATCAAGCTGCATGTTAGACATGGGACTTGATAAATCTTCCTCTAATCTTGGCTGTATTTTTTATAGTGTATTTGTGTTTTTATTTTTATTTTTGTTTTCATGGGTGCCTAAATGTTACATAGTAACATAGTTTTTAAGATTTTTAAGATTGTACTAATTACTAACACGCTATGGGCCGTCGACGCCTGAAAATAAACGATTTTTATTTTTATTTATTTATTATTATTTAAAGCACTAGGAAGTGGTGAAGGGCGGGCGTTTTGGGGGACTGTCTTATGTAATTTTGACGTTCGAAAGTGCTGATTCTACTCGTAACCTGGTTTGAATGACTTTTGATTTTGATTTTTGAAGAAGGAACTACTTAGTATTTATTATCGCACCACTTTAGTTGAATTAAAAGAGGCTTTAGCCCCTCAATTAATAGGGATGATGATTAAAAAATGATTTTTTGTCCGTCATGTAGATTATTAAAATATATTGGACACGTATTTTTTCTTTTTCTACATAATCAAAAGATTACGGCGATACATTGAGTTAAAACGTGGCATGACGTCACGTCTTTGTAGATTTTATACGTAGAAGTGACGTAGCAAGCCCCCACTCCCGAACTTTAATGCGAGTTATCTAAGTCATTTTTTATTAATATGATAAAGCAAAAAATACGTATCTAATATTTTTTTATTATCTGACTGACGGACTAAATAGAATTTGTTTTTTCTTACCCAGGCATCATCCCTATTGCGATAAGCTGTATTTTATATGACAAGCAGTAAGTAAATCTATTGATTTACTTACTGCTTGTCATATATGCTATTGATTTACTTACTGCTTGCCATTATTATGGTATGACTCAACCTTGCTTACTAAGTATACGAATTGTACTAAGATACGAAATGACGCATCGTTACTTGGCGAATAATTAACAAAGTCATACGTTGTATTTGAATACCAACTGGTCCTACTGTAGGTACTGCATGCATGTTAAAATACTATAGTCGCATTATCAGTTCGTCATTGATTTTAAAGTTGTAAAAAAACGCCTTATAAGCGTAATGACCTATGTTTTGGAAGAAAACCAGTTTCTTGACATATGAGAACGACTAGCCAAGCCAGAAACTCTTTGCAGACAGGCGCGACGCTACTCTGGTAGGACAATTTCCATGAAGTTTTCATAGAAATTGTTCTAATAGAGTCGCGTTGCGTTTGACTGCAGGAGCCTTTAATATAAATCAATCATGTCATGTACATATATTAGATCCATATGCCTAGAGTCCTAGACGAATAGTCACTCTTGATGAGCTTATCAATCTCAAAACAATTAGGTATCTGTATGGTAGTTGTGAACTCTTCAGACGCAGATATATGCCAATGGCCTTGAGTGGTTAGCTTGCGTGTTCTATGCTGAGCTCACGCAAAGCGTCGTACCTCCAGCCAGTAATAGTACTCGCCCATCAAGGAGCGCAGTCCCAAAAGATGCAATATTAATTTATTATGTATACATAAAAAAAGGTATTAAGTACTCTAAAACACGTATACTAAAAAAAATAATTAAATTGCCTTTAAAATGGTGAAGGTATCATAAAAATACACTTGTTTTTGCGCAGATTTTTATCCGCCTTGCATAACTTTACAAATTAATTTACACTATGTAATATAAACATAATCTAAAATATTCACAGATAAAGTTATTAAGAAAATGTTCTAATTTAACATATATTTTTTCCAAATCATTAACACTGCTAGTTTACGACGTGATCTTCAGTTTAAAATTCTTTAAAGTTCGGTTATCGTCGCCTTAACAGACAGATGAGTAAATTAATTAGGAATAGGTCCCTACAATGGAAATGTTACTAGTTGTTTTTAGTAGATAAAATTGTATGCTAGTTTATTTTCATAAGTAGGCTGTAGGTTTTTTAAATATCAATGAAAAACACTAGTCATTCATAAAAAAACTGGCACAAGGGCAGACGACATACCTACAAAGAATATTTCATCATAAAAATCGTGCTTGGCTAATTTGACTGTCTGCAATTCTGCCGTCGTAAGAAAAAAGGGCACAACTAACATTTAAAAAAAAATGTACAAAAAATTGAGCAGATTAGCCTTTTTTTTCTGATTCTAAATATGTATGTAACTCAATTTTTTTTTAAATGTTAGTTGTGCCCTTTTTGCTTACGACGGCAGAATTCTGATCAATGTGTAGCTACAATTAAGTACCCAATGTGTAATTAATATTACGAAACACAAAATCATTATCATTCTCCTGTCATATCCCAATTAATTTGGGGTCGGCGCAACACGTCCCTTTATTCCATACTTCTTCATTAGTCTTCATCTCGGTAGTCACCCCCTTCCATATCATCTTTCACACAGTCCATCCATCGTTTCTTTGGTCTTCCCCTGCTCTTATAGCCATCGACATTCATATACAAAACTTTCCTTGCAACATTTTCCTCATTCCTCCGCATCACATGCCCATACCATGACAACCAATTTCCGTCCACTTTTTCAGTCACCGGTGCCACTTTCAAACTAATAATAATAATAATTTCATTAAAAGCGTCTAACGGGCCTCTGCGAGTTGGCTTCGGCCCCTCATACGCCTACCAAAGGTCCGAGACCACAGGGTCCAGAGATATGTCAAAGACACTAAAATAATAATAATGATATTATCCTGGGACATTATTTTACACACGGTCATCTGAACCCAAACTAAGCAGAGCTTGTACTATGGAAACCAGATAACTGATATACTACATACACTACTTTTTTTTGTAAATACATACTTATATAGATAATTACACCTTAAACTAATAAAATAAATAATAATAAAACTTAAACTTCCTCTTATGTAGGTACTCATATCTTATTCTATCCATTCGCATTCCTCACACGGTCCTCTTAGCATTCTCATCTCAGCTACATGCAATTGCCTTTCATTCATCCCTTTTGTAAATGAATGAAACACATACAGACATAAACTCACGCCATCTTCCCATGGGGGTAGGCAGAAACTACGATCCTTACTATACTCCTTTTACCTCGTTTGCGTTCATACATCTGGTCATCAGGCACGCCGGTTGCGAGTACTACGCACCTGACATTTCTGAAGACCATCACCAATCGTCTTCCTAGGTCATCCCCTTTCGGCGTTTCCATAATGAAATATTAATACCTAACATAATATTAGGTATCTGGTCGACCGAGCTCTGCTCAGAGAAAACGAATTTTCTAACGATTTCGATGAAAATCTAGCTAAAATTCACTCTGTATAAGTATATACAGAAAAAAACAGCTGTCCAGTACATTTATGTTCGCATAATTCGTCAAAATGTAGGAAGCAGCTGATTTTTTTTTCCCGTTTTCAGGTTTGGTCTCATAGTAAAAGTTGTTCATAATGATGAGTACAATGACCCCTTAAAGTAAATCCTCGTTTAACCTAACACTCTATACTAATATTGCTCATTTAATAGTATATGATCAGCAGTGGCGTGCACAGAGGTTTCAGACAGGGTATGCACAGCTAAACAAAAACTTACCAGTTTCAGCTTGTTGCTGTCGGTGGCCCAACGACTAGGACTACCTACCCTACCTGAGTTTTACCACAGAAGCCTTTGGCTTCGCATGATGTTTGTTTGCGACCACTATGAATATTTAAATAAGTGACACTTATATGACATGCAAAGTGGCATTTAAAAAGGCCGTGGGATGTTTATTTTGTTTCTTTGCGCAAATGAATTTAAATTCAAAATAAATTACTACTTTAATGTTAACTGATTACTTTCTGCAAGTTAATGTTTATAAATCTATCTCTATAATTTCAGATAATTTTGCAAAACGTCGTCGTAAAAACTGCTACATCGTTTTACTAAAAGTTCTTTTCCAATTGCATTCATAGACAAATCTGTGAGTCTGTTCTGGCCGTGTGTTTCGTAACTATGTACGAGTATGAATTCGTTTTAGACTAGTAAATGATCGTTCGGTCGAAGCGCTACTGAATTTTGATTTAATTACCGACGCAACACTAGAAATTAAATCATTTTGGGTCCTATTCGATAACCCCGTGAATGAGCTACCCGATGTTGATTATAAGTGGGTTTCCAAATTCCCATCATATTTAGCTAACAAATCTAAAATTTCTAGAAAATTGCCTTTATTAAAAGACAAGCTGGATTCGTCATGCCCACGTAATGCTAATACTTGTTTACCAAGAAAACAAACTACATCAATTAACCGTTTGAAAATATTTCTATTTCTCTCAACTTTCGCGTTTGCCTTTCAATATCTAACTTAAACTGGCTTTTCAAACTAGTCTATATTCTACCTTTACCAAAAGTTTGGAACTTCAAGCAGGACTCCAGGCGTTTTTCTGAAGAATCGTGTTTAGCAACCGTTTTGTGAAAATTATTTAGATCTGAATATCCGTTATAGGTTCAAACATTCTTTTTATCTTGGTTTGTAAACAAAATGCAAGGGAAACAGTACAATATGTTTGTGAGTACATACACCACCTGTTATAATTACCTATCATAAAACTTTTCATGTAAGTAACGAATTACCTTCCCTTTGCAATCAATTTAAATTTTTCCTCGAAAGATAATGTCGAAAACGCGGCAGATTTTAATTTATTTAAACACAATTCGCCAGCACAGGACTCACAGGTATAATTTTCCATTTTTTACAATAAACTTACTAAATAATTACTTAGACAATCAATCACTTGCGCCGAGAATAACAAATAAACAAACAATATAACGAGTAATGACGACGAACTTTGCAATTACGTTCCGAACTAATACGAACGAATGAATTAGTCGGTCATTTGGCCAATCCGACTAAAAAAAGTCGACCCTCTGCAATCAACAATTAGGTGGTCCTTTTACGGCTTCTCAATTTGGACCGTTTGCAATATAAGCAGTGCTTCTAAAACTCCAACACACGCACACGTTTTCACGCACACAGACACACTTTTGCTGTGTACTACACGAGTCGCGAAATCTTGCGTTGTATGAAAAATAAGCACGGCGTAGTAATGCTTTTCGCCCGCTGCGCGTGGCATAACTGGCGCTTAAATCGCACTGTAAATACGGGAAGCGAATGTGTGTTCGTGTGAATGGTGAATAAGTTAGATTAATATTTTTTTTGAACTATAGTTATTTATCATTTCAAATTATGTATGTCTGGAACTACAGGGTATGCAGTGCTTATTTGCATGTATGGAGTGCACGCCACATGTATTACAAAATAATATGAATGGGTTAATATTTCACGTGTTAAATGTACACATTAACTAGACAGTTTTTACTAGCGTTGAAAATGCCGAATTTGTTTTTTTTCACGAAAAAAACAAATTGTGGTTTTTTCGTTACGACATTTGTTTTTTTTTTTCACGAAAATAACAAATTGTGGTTTTTCGTTTTTTTCGCATGTTACAATGAAAAAAATAACGAAAGAATCCTTTGGAAAGAAACAGATTTCTTTCGAATTTTTCGCTTGATGTTGAAAAACAACAAGAAATATTTCCCGTTTCTTTCATATTTTTCGGTTTTTTTTTCGGTTAAAAGGACATGTTGCACCGAGACCAAATAAATTGTATAAGGGCAGGAGAGAATGATGATGATGATGATGAGTTTTAACGTTGTTTCTTGAGCTTTTTTTGGTGTGTAACATCCTTCCTCTCGCTTTCCTGCAATCTGTGGGAGTGATTTCCTGAAAAGGGACGGAAGTGTGTAACAGGAAGCCAGGGCGCGCGCTAGTTGATTTGACCAATGAGCGCACGTGGTGCTAGAGTTGGCCGTGAGATGGTACCAACCCAAACAGATGTCAGATGTTACATTACAGATCATATGTGACTACTGTAAGGCTCGCTCGTTTTTATTTTTTATTTTTATTAATTCTTTTATGAATCTCAGGAAGCTACTTCTACCATAGCTGTATACAATGATAAGGAAAACGTTAAAAACTTGCCAGTCATGATGATAAGCTGGCTATCTATCTGTGACATAGTACACAAAAATAGAACATACCACATGAAGTTCCTTATCTCAACAATCAATACATATTATAAAACAAAGTCCCCCGCCGCGTCTGTCTCTCCGTATGCATGTATGTCATGTTTGTTCGCGATGATCTCAAAAATTACTGAACGGATTTTCATGCGGTTTTCATCTATCAACAGAGTGATTCCTAAAGAAGGTATAGGTGCATAATTCGTAAAGGTTTTGTGTAAATTGTTTGAAATAATAATATATGACGATGATTGATGAAGATGTCGGAAAAAATCAAGCCGTCTAGGAGCTTTCATCGAAAAGGCTGCCTACTCCGTTTAAGGGGTAAGTATCTGTACGTATAAGATATAATTACAAAATCTCTAACATTTACAAGATATAACAACTGAATCTATTATTTTATTTTACTATAATTTTATTTTATGTTATAATTAGTTAATATAATAAACGATTGATATAATTTCAAAATAACAAATTTTCATAAGCTTAACATACATTGAATATACATAAAAACCTATTTAGTCTAATATGATAAAAACGCGTAGGTACTTAAAAACTTGTAATTAAAAACACTAATTATGTCAACAGAAACCCTAGCGTCAACTCGTCACATGAAACAAACATGAAACATGCAAACAAGCATACTCCATGCATGCAGCAAGCAAGCAGCAAGCATGCAGTACGCACTATATAATTTAAATGAATATCTTAGGAGTTATCGTAAATTAAAATCCCAAATGCTTGTATCCAAACGCACCAAAATCCAGAACTAGGGTCTCTTGATGAAATCTTCATTACTACTGCCGGACCTTTCCAGGACCACTCATTTGTAATGACTAACGTGACTGAAGAGGAAATAGAACGTCTTATCGTAGGACTAAAAACAGATTCTGCAGTAGGCTGGGACAAAATCTCAAACAGATTACTAAAGAACAACCAAAATGCTCTAGCTAGTTCCTCCCTACATCTTTAATGTCTGCTTCGAAAGTGGCATCTTACAAGAGCATTTAAAAAAATCAGTTTTGCTTCCTATACATAAAGGGGAAGACACAATTATCTTGTGTAACTATAGACCAATATCAATCCTACCAGTATTGTCAAAGATCCTGGAAAAAGCAATCAATTTAAGGCTAGTAAATTACCTAAAAAAAAAAACAACTTGCTTTCAGATAAACAGTTTGGCTTTAGGAGGGGTAGATCTACAGAAGGAGCAGTGCATATCTTATCTAACTATATATCTACCAATCTAGATTTAGGAAGGAAATGCCTGTCAATCTTCGTCGACTTAAGCAAAGCTTTTGACACTATTTCTGTTCCTATATTAATAAACAAACTAGATAGATTAGGAATCAGAGGCACGCAACTGAATCTTCACTGGGCGAAAACAGTGTGTTCGAGTAGGTCAACACACGAATAGTTATCATGCAGTCGACTATGGGGTTCCACAGGGTAGTATTTTGGGATCGACACTATTTCTCGTTTACATTAACGATCTGACTAACCTCCATCTACCCTGAGGCGAATTGATCTCATATGCAGACGACACTGCTCTCCTTTTCTCCGCCGATACCTGGGATGAGATGTTTAGTGCTGCCCAAAAGGGATTCAATTTGGTGAAGAAATGGCTCAGGGCCCATATCATAAATTCATAACCCTAAATGTCGAAAAAACTCAATACTTGACATTTAGTGCTAGCAATCTGGTGGAGCAGCGGGCAAAAGCTCGTTGAATATAATGTAGTAGAAATCTCTTTATAGTGCTTATAGTTCGCGTCATTTATGTTTGCCGCTCTGAAGTAGGCTACAAGTGACTGCGCAGTAGTCAATACCTATACCTACAAAAACAGCAGCGCGCCATGCCATGCGCATCGGAAAGCCTGTTTCAGAGCGGCAAACTTACGTGGTGCGAACTATACCTATGTAATTTGCTTGGCATTTTCACCTGAATGTGACCATCTGTTAGCTTTTTGTGTTGATTAGGCAAAGGTTTTCAGAAACTGCGTGATAGTGCGTCCATATCTAAACCGAAATAATAATTATTACTCCATTTTTTAAATTTAAATGCTAGCTGAATGCGCATCGGAAAGCCAGGTTTCAGAGCGGCAAATTTACGTGACGCGTACTATATGTAAGTCTGTTTAAGTGACTGCGTGAGAAGGATTTTTAAATGAAGTTTTCAAGGACAACTTTGAAAATGTGATAATATCCCAATAAGAATTGTATTGGAATGTACATATTATGTTTTCATCCCGAAAAAGTACTGTTCCCGAGAGAAACAATAATAACGTTCTTATGATAATAGATAGAGCCACGTGTCTTTCGAATCTTGATGAATTATATTATTATACCTAGAAACTTTAGTAGTGTGCTAAGAGTTTTTAATTTTTTTATTTAAGTACCTAATACATTTTGTGAGTCCAGAGTACCTAGAGTACTCCGTGTCAATCAATAGACCGGTTTTTCATAATACTATAAATGCGAAAGTGAGTTTTGTTTGTAATGCTTTCACACTAAAACCGCTGAATGGATTTGGATGAAATTTGGCACATGGATAGACTATGACCTGGATTAAGACATAGGATACTTTTAATCCCCGTACTGCGTTCCCATGGGACCACGGAGGCGAAGCCGCAAGCAAAAGCTAGTTTAGTTAAAAAGTTCTGTTTACAGTTTTAGTTTTGTATTTTTGTTTCGGGTTGAGTATAGTTTGCGATTTTTTTATGTACCTACCTAAATTATTTTGCACAGTGCTGTATACAATCAAATTTTTTAACTAAACAGACTGCTGTGCTGCTGGGGAGTTTGTGGCGCCACTTCTTCTCCCCAGCTAAAGCACTAGGAAGTGGTGAAGAGCAGGTCGTTTTGGGGAACTGTCTTATGTAATTTTGACGTTCGAAAAGTACTTATTCTCAGCCTAGTTTGAATAAATGAATTTTCATTTTTTTAAATTTTAAAATATTTTGAATTTTGTTTTCTAAGACTAGCTTTTTGTCAGAAAAATTAAGTACTCAGGTTATAAATAATCATTTAATCCTTTTTTATTTATCATTAACTTGACTCCTGTGTCATCTCTGTTTTAGTGGTTTCTTTAGGTATATTTTGCAAATGTAAATATATTAAGCATCTGCATTACAGGCAACTAAGATTATTAGCACTAAAAGAAATGCCATTAATCTCTTGGTCGTCAATAGCTGCTATAATTGCTATAATTGTTGTTAAATGGTCATAATAAACAAATTTTCCCTGTATCATTGTCTCAAGGATGGTTTCAAAAATAGAACAGAGCTTAAAGAGGAATGCAGTGGGCTAAGCTAGGGCTGCCATAAATGCTGAAACACCGATCGGGACATTTGAAATAGGATTAAGGTAAATTATGTATAATTAAAAAACTCAATGAATATTCAGTGGCGGGGCAACACAATATAGGTAAGATACATTTTGCGAAGCCCTGTGTGATGTTTTTTTTTTGGAGAGTTCAGGTTTCGTTTTTGAAATCTTAATTTTTTTGGTGCAAACGCAAGTCCATCTAAGTATCTTAACATAATGGTCACTTTCCAAAAAGAACCCGATGCAACAGCAAGCGAATTGAGCTCAAAAAATTGATAAGGCAAGATTTTCTTTTTGACCATTCATACAAGAGTAGGAGTTACTTTGACTACTTTGGAAAAGTATTAGAATTAAGAGAACAAAGTTCAAGAGCGAGCAAAGTGAGTCTGAAAATTTTTACATCCCACCTTGTATAGGTTAGGTATGAAGGAATTTGTGGTCAAATAAATAAATGCGCCCTGACTTCGAAACCAGGACCAATTACTTATTGACTGGGAAACCACTCTTCAAACCAGTGTACCAGGTGTACCAGGACGTATGGCAGCCCTAGGCTAAGTGTAATTGGGATTGGGAGTAAAAATACTGATAAAAACACATGAATAAGGATATAAAATGTCAAGTCAAATAGAACTTAAGATATGTGTTATCTCAATCTTAATTAAACATAGGTAGGATACTTTTGAGGAGCAGCTTGATGATGTAAGTAAGTACGTAATGACAACAGGCTAGCTACACTGATACAAAACCAGCCATAGGTACTATATTTTCTTTGGAATTTACGAAATGACTAACCTCCTCTGTTACATTTTGTCCAGCCTTCTTCTTGATATCGATCAAGTTCAGCACATTCCCAGTATTAATTGTCACTTTAGACGCACTCTTCAACATCGTGACCAAATAGATTAACTTTTTTAATTGTTCGAGGTAGGTACTCGCCTCACACACAGCCAAGGTTACCGGCCAATATCACACACACAAAAAATACTTCAAGCCAGTTCAAGCGCAATATTTGAAATGCCAACGCGCAGCCGACCGCTATCGGCAACTGTGAATGACTGAATACTGGCCTTGCACGCGGAAACTCATAATTTTTATACACAATCAGCTGGAGAAGTTTTATCTGTGACGTATTGCAAAGTATGACGAAATCGCTCAATGTGGTTGAGACAACATGTTTGTAAGGTTATTTTGTGGGCTGCCGGAGGTATGGCATTCGAAAAATGAGTCGGCAAAACTATAATTTCAAGGTATTTTCATATTTCTCGATAATTATTCTATCAAGAGTGAAATGTCAAACTTTTTTGAATGACATTTTGACATTTGACAGCTGATTAAAGGTTACGGCCGATTAGGAAGGGGCCGACCTAAGGCTTATACACCACTTCTTTTCAGAGTAAAGTAACTAATACTAGAGAGAAAGAGTAGGTACCTAGCAACTCTGTGGTAAAATTGGCATGTATGGAAAGTGCTGCTACCTCTAGGGTGGTGAGTGAATTAAGGCTATAATAATATACAGGTAGTCTCTGGAAGTATGGATCAAATCGAATAGGAGTGTAGGCAAGGTCATTTCCAAACTTTTTAACCCTGAGAATGTTGGTGCAATTTTTTACGGTTCAAAAGTTATGACCAATTTTTGTTTTTTTCAATCACTTCGCATAGTGCTCAATGAAAAAAATCTTTAAAAAAAACTAGCACAGCTATCAATTACTTTTTTTGTTCTAAACGTTGTAGAAACGTAGTCCTTTCTTTTGGTAATACTTATACGCATCTAGAAAACATGTGTTCAATAATAAAAAACAGTTACTGCAAAGTCTTCGGTCTGGCAGAAGTTTTACTCAATTTTCGAAAGATTTTTATGGGAAAAAGTTACACTAGCGAAAGTTAACCACGTATTACAAGAACCGGTCCAAGTCATAGAGATTCTTTGGAGGTATGAATCACTGGAATATTCTTAATAGCTTAAAAGTTAGAGATTAACAAGGAGGTCGTATTTTTACAATTTTATATGTTTCAAATTTTCATCTTTTTCAGCTTAACTAACGATTTAATTTCAGTCCTTAGGCATTTGTTACCTATCTGAACACTACTGTTTGATGTGGTTTAGGTTTAAATAAAAAATAAAAATAATTTCGGTAAACTTTTTGTTATCTCATGAGTCTTGTTATTTGCCCTAGCTACAACCCGGAAAAAACCGTGCACCTGCTGTCAATGACATCATATCGGCGCTCTGGTACAATATATATGGCGACGCGCGATGGGGCGAGCGCGGCGAGGTGAAAGAGGAAGTGCGAGGGGCATTGCATTCCAACGAGGTGCTAGGAATGTGCGGGGGAAGGGAAACAAAAGAACCAGCGCCGGCGCACGTTCGCACTCAGGTAGATGTTTTAGTAACTCGCTGTCAGCAACGTGTGCAAGCCCTTTTACCGAGTGATCATGGCCCGAGAAGGGCTTTTTGTAGGGAAATGTTACGTCGCCATCGTGAAGATTCTCAATTTTTAAAGAAAACTTTATGGAACGATGAAACAAGTTTCCGAAGGGTGGGGATATTTAACATGCATAATCTGCATTTTTATGCGCGCAATAACCCACACATTGTACGAAGTGACCATTTCCAGCATCAGTTCGGAGTAAACATGTGGGCTGGAATAGTAGAAGGACAGCTAATAGGTCCTCATGAGTTACCTGCTAGACTCGATGGCCCCTCATACTTGAGATTTCTACAGAATGACCTAAATGGTTTACTTGGGGAAGTATTACTTGAAACCCGTCGAGACATGTGGTTGCAGAGGGACGGCGCTCCCCCACATTACGCAAGAGTCGTAAGAGACCATCTAGACTTAACTTCCCCTCGTCGTTGGATCGGAAGAGGGGGGCACATTCGATGGCCAGCACGTTCCTCTGACCTGAACCCCATAGATTTCTTTCTATGGGGTTATTACAAAGAGATGGTGTACGAGACAGAGAGCGGAACCGAGGAACAACTCCGTCAGAAAATCACATCTGCAACCTTATACATAAAAAATAATTACCGTGACGAATAGACGAATAATACCAAATTTCATTCGGCGATGCCAGTTGTGTTTGAGAGTAAGAGGAAGGAATTTTGAACATCTATTGTAATTTCTACTTAATAATAGATTTACATATTAATTTCATTGTTTTATTTTATTTTGCCACGTAGTTAGAAAATTTTAAAAATACGACCTCCTTGTTAATAAAATTCTCTAACTTTTAAACTATTAAGAATATTCCAGTGATTCATACCTCCGAATCTCTATGACTTGGACCAGTTTTTGTAATACGTGGTCAACTTTCGCTAGTGTAACTTTTTCCCATGCAATTCGCTCGAAAATTGAGTAAAATTTTTGCCAGAACGAAGCCTTTGCTGTAAATGTTTTTTTTTATTGAACGTGTGTTTTCTAGCTGCGTAAAAGTATTACCACAGGAAAGGCCCACTTTTCTACAAAGTTCTGAAAATTAAAGTAATTGATAGCTTTGCTAGTTTTTTTTATGATTTTTTTCATTGAGCACTATGCGAAGTGATTGAAAAAAACAAAAATTGGTCATAACTTTTGAACCGTAAAAAATTGCACCAACATTCTCAGGGTTAAAAAGTTTGGAAATGACCTTGCCCACGCCCCTATTCCGGATTTGATCCATACTTCGAGGGACACCCTGTATACCTACCTATAGGTATGCATATTTACTATAATATGTAGCGAACGAGACCTCTCACCTATTTATTATACTCTTTGAGCGAGTTTGTGTTATGGTAACAGCCAGGGGAAAAAAACACGTATGGAGTTCAGAAAAATGTCCTTTTATTATTATCAAACATAAATTTTATTAATATTTATTCGTTTTATCCTTATTATACTTAATTAAATTAAATTAAGGAATAACATAACACTTTTTTTTGGTTATAATAAAGATAATACCGTACTGTATGGTAATAAACACTTACATAAAACATCACAGCCAAAAATACAATATCTTCTTCGGAGTTCACTCATGTTAACAAAACAACAAAAATAACAAACTAAAATGAAAGTGGTAACAATATTATGAAATAGAAACAAAACAAAACAAATAACAGTAACGAGAAACAATTTTCAACAGAATTGCGCATCAATGTCGGGAAAGTCGGAGTTGACAATGGCGACAATGACATTTATTTGACCAAGACAATATGGCTGCCAAGGTTTTTTTGCCACTAGACTGCAGATGTCACTGTCGTCTATGGAAATTGATGACAGTGTTAAGTGTGCCCCCCCCCCCCCCCGCGCTTCTTTTACACAGCTGCTAATCAACTATCCACAGGGGTGACGTGAATAGCGATGCAATGTTAAGGAGTCGGTACACCGTACCTATCACATACATACCACAATTTGAACCATTTTTCCAGTCTCAGAATAAAATATTTTGTGGCTTAAGTTTAGTACCGTTTGGCAGGAGGAGAGGGGTAATAGGGGTTAAAGGTGGTAGGGGTTGGGTCCCTGATTATAACGTTATCACTCATATTACAAAGTAATTCATATGTTTCGAGAAATTAATAAAAATTGTTTGTAACCTCAAATCAAATAAAAAAGGGAAAATGAAACGTTAATATTGGCGATTGACAACCAAATCTGTCCAGATATTGTCCGTGGTGTAAAATGTCGTGCGAAATCGTTGAAACGGAACGTAAAAAAAAACTACGCCATTTGCGTCATGTGTCAGTTTCATTCGTTTTCGTTTATTCCGTTCCTCAACCTAGAAATTCTGTTCAGAAGGATGTAAATGTACCCCCACTTTATGGTTAAAATAGGTAGAATCTGTCCCAAAACCGAATTGGGGCACTTAGACTCCACGTAGTCTTTTGGCTGCTACCCCTAGACTCTATGGCCTAGGGTGTATATAAAAATCTGCAGGTGTGGAGGGAGCTCGCCTCCGCAGCTTCACCGAAGCGACCAGCCTCAGCCGCTACGGCACGCACTGGTGCCTATTCTTTTTTACGTAAGGGCGAAGGGGCTGCACTTCTCGCAGCGCCGGAGACGTTGCAGAAGCAACTTTGTATTGACAACAAGTGTTTTGAGGTTAGGTTACAATAATTTGTTTTTCTCAAGAATGGCGCGTTTACTTTCATGGGAGTGGTATCAGGGGGAGGGGCTCTCCCCCTTCCCTCACCCGCTCCCAACCCCATTTTCCTGCCATGCGATACTAAACTTTAACCTTTTTAATTTGTTTTGTTTTTATACAATTGTCAAATGCGTGCAATTGTAAAACGTAAAAAAATTATTAAAGCAATTTGTCAATTTAAAAATAAAATTATATTCTAAGACCTAAAAAAAATAGTTTAAATAGCAGTATGTGATTAATGTAATAGCTGAATATACGGTGTTTCGACCCTTTATCATTGGACTACTATTTACGACGCACCCTGTATGTAGTCCAGTGACCTATGGTGATACTAGCTTTACATTTTCTATCGAGGGGTTTTCTCTAGCAGATGGTTTATTATTTATTTATGATATTTATACAAATTCGGCGTTTAAAGGTGCTTGCATGTCGTGTGCAACTAACTCGTTGCCAGTGGCGCGGAGGACGTAGCCACAAAGTTTCAAACTCCGCCCCTTATTTGAATTTATTTGTCCGTACCATCTGTTTCTACTAGTACTTTTGTTCGAATTTCTTAGAGCCTTGTTTGACGTAGTGATAGCTCTGATCTAATAAACGAGTAGGGAGAGGGGACGCCCATGCCATCCTAGTAATGAAGATAAAGGTTTCCTGGGTTTCCCAACATGGCAGGAATAGTCTAATAATCACGCACAAAATACAATTAACTCGTGTATCTGCCTAGTAATTTTTGAGGGTGGGAAAAAAATAAATCAATCTGCCTAGCCTTTTCCCAACTATTAAGTTGGGGAAAAAGTCTTTTCTCATTATAGTATGTATGAACTTGTAATAAAATCTCTTTGGCTATACTATTTGTATCTGGCTGGTTTTGGTATCATTGAAAGTTTCAATTTTAAAGAACATAATTCCAAATTCAAATTAGGAAAATGTGTGATTTTCATTTGTTTTTCGTACCGTCAAGATGAGTGAATCTAATGAAGAAATTCGATACATTTTAAAATTTTACTACAAAAAAGGTAAAAATGCAACGCAAGCCGCGAAAAAAATTTTCGATGTTTATGGACCTAGTGTAGTGTCTGTGAGAGTAGCACAAATTTGGTTTAAGCGTTTTCAATCCGGAAATTTTGATGTCAAAGATGCACGTCGCTCTGGTCGCCCTATTACGGATAAAATGGATGCCATTTTTGAAAAAGTGGAGCAAGATCGGCATATCAGTAGTTACGACGTAGCTGAAGAACTGGAAATTGACCACAAAACAGTTTTGGCGCATTTGAAAAAAACTGGGTACACAAAAAAGCTCGACATTTGGGTACCTCACGAGCTCACTGAAAGAAACCTAATGAACCGTGTACTCATTTGTGATTCTTTATTACGACGTAATGAAACCGAACCATTTTTGAAGAAGCTGATAACTGGTGATGAAAAGTGGATCACGTATGACAAGAACGTGCGAAAAAGGTCGTGGTCAAAGGCCGGTTAGGCTTCACAGACTGTGGCGAAACCCGGGTTAACTCGCAACAAGGTGATGCTGTGTGTGTGGTGGGATTGGAAGGACATTATTCATTATGAGCTGTTACCACCAGGCAGGACCATCGATTCTGAACTCTACTGCGAACAACTGATGAGATTAAAGCAAGAAGTTGAGAGAAAGCGGCCGGAATTAATCAACAGAAGGGGTGTGGTTTTTCATCATGATAACGCTAGACCTCACACATCTTTAGCCACTCAGCAAAAATTAAGAGAGTTTGGCTGGGAGGTGTTAATACATCCGCCGTATAGTCCTGACCTTGCACCTTCAGATTTCCACCTGTTTCGGTCTCTTCAGAATTCTTTAGGCAGTGTCAGGTTAACATCACGAGAGGACTGCCAAAACCACTTGTCGCAGTATTTTGACCAGAAGTCCCAAAATTTCTATAGCAATGGGATCATGTCCCTACCTACAAGATGGCAAAAAGTTATCGAACAAAATGGTACCTACATACTTTAGTTAAATGTAAATAAACTATATTAAAAAATGTTTTGAATTTTCTTAAAAAATGCGAAGAAACTTTTTCCCCAACCTATTATGTTGGGGTCGACTTCCAGTCTAACCGGATGCATCAGAATACCAGTATTTTACATCGACCGACTACCTATCTGACCTCCACAACCCAGTTACTGGGTAATATGATACCCTTTGGTAAGACTGGTTGTCAGACTTTTGGGCTTCTGACGTCCGTAAAAAAATATTAGGTAAAAATTTTAAAGTTTATTAATTATTAGTTTTTTTTTTTTTGCGTAACATACAGCAACTGAACTGGTCCAAACTGCTATGCCCCATGAAATCAGAAGAGGCTCTGGCTAAATTCTACACTGAGATAGGTAATATTAACTCCACTGGCCGATCTAGATCAGTTAACTATCCCATATGGTTCTCTCGTACTCTAATAAATATTTCTAAAAAGAAACAAAATATATGGATTAAGTGGAAGAAATATAATAACATTTCTGACTATAAATCATTTTCAAACTATAGAAAACAGTTTAAGGATACAATATGTCTTAAGTGTTACGGTTCGTACATCAGTTCTGTAGAGGATAATCTAAATAAAAACATAAAACACTTCTGGACCTATGTTTCTAATCGAAAAGATAAACCTGGAATCCCATCTAAACTTCAATACAAAAATACTGAAACTAACGATCCAGGCACGGTATGTAATATGTTTTCTGATTTTTTTTACTCGGCATATGATCGGACATCTCCTTCTTTGCATCAGTGGAAGCCTCCGCAGGACAATAATGCACAACACGATGGTTCTATTTGCAACCTTTCTTTTAGTGAAGAGAACATATTGAAGGAGCTTAAATCCCTAGATCCAGCGAAAAGCCCTGGGCCTGACGGACTTTCGCCTTACTTCCTTAGGAACACTGCGACTTCCATCTGCAAGCCTCTATTTATTATTTTAATTATAATAAATGTATATCCGAGGGAGTTGTACCTAAACTGTGGAAGCATGCGTATATTGTTCCCGTTCACAAATGTGGATCCAAACGCAGCGTAGAACACTATCGTCCCATTTCCATCCTGTTTACCTTGTCAAAACTCTTTGAAAGATTAGTCCATAAAGAAATTTATCCTGTGCTCCATAACATCATAATGCAACAACAGCACGGTTTCGTCAAACGGCGGTCCACAAATACTAATTTATATTGTTTTCTAGTTTCTTGTTTGATCGTCTCGACAACCGTGTACAAGTGGATGTAGTGTATACAGACTTTTGCAGGGCTTTCGACAAGGTTGATCACAAATACTACTAAACAAAATAGCGTTCAACGGGATCCGTGGTAATCTCCAGAGGTGGTCCAACCAATCACAATCAACCAACCAATCGCAGTCAGAGGGTTGTAATCAATGGTCACCAATCTTACATCGTACAGGTGACCTCTGGTGTGCCTCAAGGCTTCATACTAGGTCCCCTTTTATTTATTTTATGTATAAATGACATCAGCGAATGCTTTCGCAATACCAAGTTTTTCCTATATGCAGATGACCTCAAGGTATATACGTAGAGCCATACGACAAACAAATTATTCCCTTCTGTTACAGCAAGAATTGGACCGACTATCCTGTTACTGTCTGGTACTGCCAAAAAAAAAATAAGTTGCAACTAAGCTTACTTAAACGTAACTTCTTAAATTAAAAAAAAAATAAATAAAATAAACTATAAATACACGTTGTGCAATGCCCCCCTACTTAAAGTGGACTTCATTCGTGATCTCGGCGTTATCATTTATTCTAAGCTTTGCTTAGACCTACATATAGAAAAGATTGTTAATAAAGCGTATCAACTATACGGATTTGTAATACGGTCAACAGTCGATTTTGAGCAGCCTTCTTCCTATATTTGCTTGTATAAGTCTCTTGTACGCTCTCAATTGGAGTATGCCGTGTCCGTCTGGAGTCCTTACTACAAAAAGTACGTTGAAATGATTGAGTGTATTCAATACAAATTCCTGCGTACCATGCATTATAGATGCTATGGATATTATTGCCTCATCAAGATTTGCTTGCAAAGTATAAGCTCGCAACACTTGAAAATTGACGTAAGTACTTAGAAGCCATGATTTTATATAATATTGTTACAAATAAATTTGACTGCATTGAACTTTCCAACGTGTTATGTTATGCGGTTCGTAGGACAGTCCTTAAGCGAAAGGTGCACGCGGGCAGATTATTTTCAGTGGGCACTTCAACTCTGGCTTGCGCTCGCCTGTTCGCAGAATGATCGATTCCTACAATAGGACTTTTGAACATATAGACATTTTTCCCCTATAAGTTCAAAAGTCTTAACCTTAAGGCGCTTTCATGAATATTTATCTTAAATATTTCTCTTCTGTGCCATTTCTTGACTATCATATACATTATTATACTGTATAATCTTAAACACGTTAAGTAATGTAATTCACTAAAAAAAAAATGCTTATAATCAATCTATAGTTAATCTGTGAACAGTGTTGTGGGCTGCAATCTCAGACTAAATATAAAATCAGGATACTTAGTCTGAGGCTGCAATATTGTTTTTTATGTTTTGTGTATTTCTTGTTTCTATGTTTTTTATTGTAGCTGTTAGTTGTTCCTTATGAATAAAATAAAATTAGTTTAAATTACGTATTAATATTAGTTTTGTTTTTGTTTAATAAGTAAAAGATCAATATAGTAATATATAAAATATAGATAAGTATAAAAAAGACGGCACAAAAACGTAGTAGAAATATAAACTCGACTAAAACGCAGATTGCTAAAGCGTCTCTATAAAATCGAGCTGTCAACTGTAAATTGACAGCAATGACAACGTCAAAATGACAAGCTACGAACATTACGGAAAGAGCAAAGAGAAACTTGATAGAGAAACTTCAACTCAGAAAAAAAAAAACTCAGCAACCTCCTGAGTACTCTTTGGTATAAAAGTGTTCTATGAATAAGATTCGTGTTCGTGATAGTTCCTTGTGCGAATGCGGTCTTGATGAGGGTACTCTGGACCATATATTTTTTTCATGTCCTTCAAATTCACAATCTTTTGAATGAGGAGCCACACTCAAAGCTGTGTGTAGATGTCGCTGTAGTCGAGTGTACCTTGTTTATCTTTCGTGACAGTAGTGTGACTGCTATTAATGAGATTTTAAAAAATGTAATTCGACCATAATGTGTACGCGTTTATGACTGTGCCACAACTAAAAGTTGAGATACGTAAAAGGAACGCTGCAACTGCCGACAAAAAGGCCGATTTGATTGAAAGGAAAACACTTAAAATATTTAAGGTTATGATTGTTTGCGAGCCTTTTTCTATAGGCCACGGACTAACATGCCTATTTATTTTTTATGGATTACATTCGTATGATCGAAACCAAAACTTTGGTGCTGACTGCGACATCCAAGACGACACCGCATACCTATGTCCACCTTCTGATACATTCAGAGACATAAATGCAGATACTCCTTTACCAATGATTAACAACAGACAATACAGGAATATTTTGAAAACTAAGTACCTATATTGACTGATTAAATTTTTAGGAGAATTCTTTACTACATAGATTAGTTAATATAGTATATTTTATTACAGTTTTATTTTGATGACAATAATTTTATTTTATTAGATAATATTCTTGATTCTTATGTTCCATAGATATAGTACCCAACCTAAAGGACTAATCTAATGCTCTTCTGTGAAATGCGTAGCAGACAATCGTGCAGTACTACTTGCCTTAAAGTTTTTAATACGTAACGCCATATCCCTTCGTTGGTCTGCCCTTACTTCCTTTAGGAAACAAATGTACACCTCTGTTTTTACAAGTTAACGCACTACATTGAGGCATTTTGTACAAAATTACGGAAAATAGGAAAGCTAAACTTAGTAGATTGCAAAAATCCATACGATTTGACAGCTAATATATCAAAACAAGGTACACTCGATTGTGCGCCATCTATCGTGATAAAAAGTTAGTGTTCCTCCCCATTGTTGTATGTACCATAAACTTCCCAAAATTAAAATCACCCTTCCTACTAACTTCCATTCCCACTTAACTAACTTTTCCCCTAAACTAATCCAAGTCCTAGCAAAATTTTTAAATGACAATGATATAAAAAATGTAGTCTGGTGTGTAATAATAATCATAAATCTGTAAATATCTATTTTTTTTAGTAGAGAAATCAGTTATGTATGTATTTATTTAATAAAAATAAATATAAAAAACTAACAAAATTTGTCTTGTCCTTTCAGCTAATAACTAAACAACTACCACAAAGTAAAAGTTCGACGGCTCATCTCGCTGTGCTGCCGTCATCGTCACCACATGACGCTGGCAGAATAGTCGAAACCGGCTCAGTTGCCAAAGAACAAAAAAAAAAAAAGTGTTCTGACAGTTCTGTGTCAAGTTGTGTCAGCGTTGTCAGCACACTTCAGCACAGAGTACATTTATATGTTGTCAGCAACTCAGCTGACCGCACAGAGTACCTACCTACTTTTATAATTATATGACCGATAGCCTGATAGCGCGTAGTGTTAATTATAATTCAGATTTTATTTACTCTAGAAATAATAAACTTAAAATTGGTTTAAGTTAAGCTTAAAAACAACAAAATGGGCGTCGATATTTTGAGTTTTGCTTACGCCGCCACCGTTGCTGCCGGTGGAATAATGGGTTATGCTAAAGCAGGTTAGTTTTTATACCTAATTTATTGTTTCCTTCGCATAAATTTAATAAAAACATCTACCTAATGTAACCATAGCAAGTAAATTTGCACATTCATTTGAAAAGTTATTTTTACCTGTAACATGTGTACTTATCTTTTTTGTAATCAGGTCAAAATGAATTGGATAAGTTTCTTTTTTACGTATCTTCGGGATAGCCAATAAGCGGAAGCAAATAATATTCGCATAGGATTCGCACTTATGTTAACCGAATCTTACGTGGCTAGTGGCTACTCATGCTCTTTTGATAAAATTGCCAGAATAGGTACCTATTTAATTGTATTTTTTTTGCTCTAATATCTGCAAAATTAATAGCTACCTATTGATAACAATCACAGTGTTAATACTGTTATCAAGGATTTATATTCAAAAGATAAATAATCTGTACCTACCTACTTGTAGAGGATGATTAAGGTATTTTTAGCAATTACTCAAAATCAAAAGTCATTTATTCAAACTAGGCTGAGAATCAGCACTTTTTGAACATCAAAATTACATAAGACAGTCCCCAAAACGCCCGCCCTTCACCACTTCCTAGTGCTTTAGCTGGGGAGAAGAAGTGGCGCAACAAACTCCCCAGCAGCACAGCTGTCTGTTCAGTTAAAAAAATGATTCTATATAACACTGCGCATAATAATTTAGGTACATTACGCAACACAAAACATTAAATTAAATTATTTGCTATAAGTAAGCTAGCACACTAGAAGGAGAGCATAGAAATAAACCATGCTATGAACTCTTCAGAAATAGACAGTTTTCTATTTTGATTTTTCTAAATTGTACATAACCAAGATCATTCTAACATAGTATTACCTACTCAATCTCTTATACACGGTCCAAAAGCTCGTGGCATGTGGGGCAGTAACATGTAGGAGCGGAGTAGCGTATATTGCGCGCTCCCTGGTACTTATGGGTCTTATGGGCGGGAGTAGTGGTGTTACCACTTTCTTATTGAAAGTGTTATTTACCTTTTATGCATTAAATTAAATAATAATGCAATTAATGATTAAAAGTTGTTTAATAATAAAATAAAAAATGTAAAACAAAATTATAGTTAGACTTATTAATAAATATGTTTCATTTACTTAATTCACAATAACTTACATGTCAATGTTCTATAAATAAAATTACTTATATAATTTACTGTTATCCTAAAACAAACAAAAATACTAAACCTAAAGAACAAAATTATACATAATATTTACAAAAACAATAATGATTTATAATTTAATCTAGTTCCTCATGATCTTCCTTCTCGTCGTCGGAATCGCTGTCCTCGACTACATTAATTATTAAACTATTTATATCTGATAAATCAATTACTCATTTGAATGGTATGTGCAACCCTAATGACTGACGTCACAAATGTGTTTTATGGCCTCTGTGCCAGAGCGTTTAAACCGAGTTTAATACATTATCTCCAAATTATACTGGAAAATTCCATAACAATACATTGTAACCATAACTTTTTTCCATTCATATTTCCAAATATACCTAAAGCATGATTAATAATGTCATTAAACTCAAACTTTACTCAAAATATTGTCCAATTTTGATATATTTGTGAGGTCTTTTATTTAGTGACAAGGTCAAAAGACAGTGAATTAACTACAAAATAAAACATTACAGGCACTCAATTATGTTCAATGTGTAGGTTTAAACTTCGAATACACTATTGTATTTAAATTAAATAGCCATGTTTACATACATACAACACCTGCATGCACATGAAGTTTACAATTGTCTGACAAGTATTGTTTGATCATAATTACCATTATTGATTATGTCCTTGCAGTAACTGCGACTATACATATAGTGTTGAAGTATGTGTAGTTTACTAGCCCCTCAAACGTTGATTGCACACCATGTGTGCAATAAGAAAAAGCAAAAGTGGCGTCCACTGTTCGTCGACCTGCCATAAACCCGTTTTTGAGGTAATCTCACTCTCCTCTCACAATCTTTTCTCTATTATTTTCTCCCAAACCTTCATACTATGGGACATAAAGCTTTATCCCTCGATAGTTGTTGCAGTCCTGTATTCTTGAAGATGGGCACTAGCGAAACTATTGCACCATTCTTGTGGGATCGCTCCTTCATACAACAACTTATTGAAGAATAAAGTCAGCCATACTTGCATGGACGCTGAGGAAACCGTTCCGCATGTGCTCTTCGAGTGCACAGGCGTTGCCCAGATCAGAACAGAAACCCTCGGGACACCCAAATCTTTAACAGATGTTCTGAACAGACCAGAAGCCGTGACCAACTTCTGGAGGGAGGTGGGCTGGTTGGAATAAACCCCGACGGCCGCTATGGCTCACGCACAATGGTCCACTTATAGGATTAAGTGCGGAAACCAAACCCAATAACATAGAACATAGAAGTCAGCCATATACATCCATCTTCTTATCTAGGCCCATGGCTTTTCCATTCTTCATGCTTTGAACTGCCTTTCTTACTTAATCCATGCTTTTTTCCCTAAACAAACCCATATTTGCTTGTACCTCTTTGAGCACACCATTCCATTTATCTCTTCGTTCATTAGCTTTGTGTCCAGTGAGTCATACAACTTCTACTGCGCCTTAGCCCTGGAAACATTTTTGCCTTTCTCTTCCATTCTTTATAAATTCTCTTCTTATTTTCTTTCAGACTATCATTCCCGTTTCTACTACACCCGGCCATTCTTTAAACGCAACTTCCTTTTCTTTAAGTATCTTTTGCACTTATTCATTTCACCACCATGTATTCTTTCTATCATACCTTTCCCTTTCGATTCTCCAAACATAACTTTTCCTACTCTCCTTATTTGTAATTATTATTCTTTATCCAACAATCCGCCATCTCTTTCCAACATTCATTCACAGTTTTTCCTTCCATATCCTTCATCCTACTATCTTGTGAGGATGGATAGATGTTTGTTACTCTTTTACCCAAAAACGGATATTGATGAAATTTGGCACACAGATAGTTTATAACCTGGGTTAACACATACTTAGGATACTTTTTATCCCGATATTCCTACGGGTTCGAGACTTACGCTGGTGAAACCGCGGGGCGCTGCTAGTATGTATTAGGTTGGGGAAAAAGTCTTTTCGCATTATAGTATGTATGAACTTGTAATAAAATCTCTTTGGCTATACTATTTGTATCTGGCTGGTTTTGGTATCATTGAAAGTTTAAATTTTAAAGAACATAATTCCAAATTCAAATTAGGAAAATGTGTGATTTTCATTTGTTTTTCGTACCGTCAAGATGAGTGAATCTAATGAAAAAATTCGATACATTTTAAAATTTTACTACAAACAAGGTAAAAATGCAACGCAAGCCGCGAAAAAAATTTGCGATGTTTATGGACCTAGTGTAGTGTCTGTGAGAGTAGCACAAATTTGGTTTAAGCGTTTTCAATCCGGAAATTTTGATGTCAAAGATGCACATCGCTCTGGTCGCCCTATTACGGATAAAATGGATGCCATTTTTGAAAAAGTGGAGCAAGATCGGCATATCAGTAGTTACGACGTAGCTGAAGAACAGTTTTGGCGCATTTGAAAAAACTGGGTACACAAAAAAGCTCGACATTTGGGTACCTCACGAGCTCACTGAAAGAAACCTACGTAATGAAACCGAACCATTTTTGAAGAAGCTGATAACTGGTGATGAAAAGTGGATCACGTATGACAAGAACGTGCGAAAAAGGTCGTGGTCAAAGGCCGGTCAGGCTTCACAGACTGTGGCGAAACCCGGGTTAACTCGCAACAAGGTGATGCTGTGTGTGTGGTGGGATTGGAAGGGCATTATTCATTATGAGCAGTTACCACCAGGCAGGACCATCGATTCTGAACTCTACTGCGAACAACTGATGAGATTAAAGCAAGAAGTTGAGAGAAAGCGGCCGGAATTAATCAACAGAAGGGGTGTGGTTTTTCATCATGATAACGCTAGACCTCACACATCTTTAGCCACTCAGCAAAAATTAAGAGAGTTTGGCTGGGAGGTGTTAATGCATCCGCCGTATAGTCCTGACCTTGCACCTTCAGATTTCCACCTGTTTCGGTATCTTTAGAATTCTTTAGGCAGTGTCAGGTTAACATCACGAGAGGACTGCCAAAACCACTTGTCGCGGTATTTTGACCAGAAGTCCCAAAATATCTATAGCAATGGGATCATGTCCCTACCTACAAGATGGCAAAAAGTTATCGAACAAAATGGTACCTACATACTTTAGTTAAATGTAAATAAACTATATTAAAAAATGTTTTGAATTTTCTTAAAAAATGCGAAGAAACTTTTTCCCCAACCTATTATATAAACGTACCACTACATATTAAAAAACAAAGTCCCCTACAGCATCTGTCTGTCAATCTGTCTGAATGTTTGCGATGATCTCTACAAGTACTGAACGGATTTGAATGCGGTTTTCATTAATAGATAAGAGTGATTCAAGTGGAAGGTTTATACGTATAGTTTTCCGACATCCACGCGGCCGAAGCCGCGGGCAAAAGCTGTATATAAACGTAAAAATCAATGATCCAATGGCGACCGCGGGCTTACAGTAGCTGTGATACTAGTTTCCCGACATCCACGCGGGCAAAGCCGCGGGCAAAAGCTGTATACAGGATAATTTTTTAAGTAGTGCGCAAACTTTCACAGGTTATTCTACCCATGAATATGAACAACTTTCACTATGGGACCAAACCTGAAATCGCAAAAAAAAAAATCAGCTGTTCCGTACATTTTGACGAATTATGCCAACATAAATGTACTGAACAGCTGATTTTTTTTTAGCGATTTTGTGTTTGGTCCCATAGTAAAAGTTGTTCATATTCATGGGTAGAATAACCTGTAAAAGTTTGCGCACTACTTAAAAAAATATCTTGTATAAACGTAAAAGTCAATGATCCAATGGCGACTGCGGGCTTACCGCAGCTGTGATACTAGTTTCCCCACATCCATGCGGGCAAAGCCGCGGGCAAAAGCTGTATATAAACGTAAAAATCAATGATCCAATGGCGACTGCGGGCTTACCGCAGCTGTGATACTAGTTTCCCCACATCCATGCGGGCAAAGCCGCGGGCAAAAGCTGTATATAAACGTAAAAATCAATGATCCAATGGCGACCGCGGGCTTACAGTAGCTGTGATACTAGTTTCCCGACATCCATGCGGGCAAAGCCGCGGGCAAAAGCTGTATATAAACGTAAAAATCAATGATCCAATGGCGACCGCGGGCTTACAGTAGCTGTGATACTAGTTTCCCGACATCCACGCGGGCAAAGCCGCGGGCAAAAGCTGTATATAAACGTAAAAATCAATGATCCAATGGCGACCGCGGGCTTACAGTAGCTGTGATACTAGTTTCCCGACATCCACGCGGGCAAAGCCGCGGGCAAAAGCTGTATATAAACGTAAAAATCAATGATCCAATGGCGACCGCGGGCTTACAGTAGCTGTGATACTAGTTTCCCGACATCCACGCGGGCAAAGCCGCGGGCAAAATCGCGACCGCGGGCTTACAGTAGTTGTCAACTCATTTATTTACTCGGACAACAAAGATCCCTAATGTTAGTAATACCTTATAGCTTGTGTTAGTAATTAACCGACCGCGGGCTTACAGTAGTTGTGAACCTATGGGGTTTGGTTGACATTCGAGGACACATGGACATGATCTATGCGGTTTTATATGTATATAAACTGACGTTTGACGGGCTAGTAAAGCTATAATTTCAATGTGACTGAAATGTGGGTGTACTATAGGTAATCTTTGCCCCACCCTTCGGGAAAACAAAGCGTGATGTTATTATTATAGATTAAAATATCTGTTTTCTAAGGTTGGGTATAAACTTAAATGCAAAAATAAGTTTTCAAAACTATTTCTGTAATATGTTTTCCATTAATATTTTATAATGAATTCACTCTTTTTTCAGGATCCATACCTTCTTTGGGAGCTGGCCTCATATTCGGTTCAATTTTAGGTAAGTTGTTAGGGTACAATCACTGTGCTGTGATACACCGTAATTTTGCACCTGCCTGAGTATTTGGCCTTATGAAATAAGAAAAAGTCGAGTGGTTTTGTGGTACACCTGGTTGGAACGAAGTTCCTTTCCTTGAATCATCATCATCAGCATACAGCAGTCCTCTGCTGGATCCACGTGGGCCTCTCCAATTGCACGCCATTCAGCTCGATTCTCGACAACTCTCATCTAGCTGCTACCAGCTACCCTGCGGCGTAGTTGCTCCACCTAGCCTGAGGGCGTCCTACCTTACGTTTGCCTATTCGTGGTCTCCATACAAGAACACGTCCACCCCAGCGGTGATGGGTTATCGGTCAATGTTTGCATTGTTTGAAATAAATTAACAATGTTTGCGAGTAACTAGATAAAAAAAGAAAACTGTTATGATCGTGACGGTTAAAATGGTACACTTTTTTCGGTCTGGCCCTCATTCGCCAAGTGTGCAGAGTATAATATGCGATAAGGAACTTCGTTCTAAAAGCTATTTATTTATTCAGTAAGTGACAATGGTGACTAAAAGGTTGTGTGGAAATCGGTTGTCATGGTATGGGCATGTGATGCGGAGGAATGAGGAAAATGTCGTGAGGAAAGTTTTGAGTATGAATGTGAATGGCTATATGAGTAGGGGAAGACCAAAGAAACGATGAATCAACTGTGTGAAGGATGATATGGCTAGAAAGGGAGCGACTACCGAGATGACGACTAATACAGGAGTATGGAAAAAAGAGAAGTTGGGATAAGGATAATTGGGATAAGGGCAGGAGAATGATGATTTTATTCAGTAGTACACAGACATTTTTAATACATTTCAGTTGGTGCTAACATAAACCCATTAGAGTTTTACGTTGCACCGAAATCATCGACTTCATAATTTAGAGAAATCAAGCCACTTACTTTGTTAAAATGAAACATAAAGAAAATTACAACTAGAGGGTGTAAGCGAAAGGAGGTGTTTTTTTTTCGGCCCAAACATGTACCGAGGTACAAATTACTATTCAAATTCCTTCCAATAATTTGTATTTTTAGCACTATATAAAATCCTTCAATATTAGATAGATTAGGAAATAAAAGCATATGAAAAAACATTACCTCGCAACGCAACTGCGTTTAAAGAAACGTCCATAACAGCTTTAATTGCTGTCAATTTGTTCCATCTGTCAAAATATTACATTGGTTGGTGTTCAAATAAACCTAGTACCTACCCACCGTAGACGGCAAAGAATGTAGTAAATATAGGGTAAACGGAAAAAGCTATACCCACCCTTTCGAAGTCTGACAAGAGATCTAAAATAAACACAATGACCATACTACGCCAACAACGCCAATAGCTATACATACATGATTATAAATGTCTTTAAGACTTGATTGTCGTCATATAATATAAGATTATCGTGAAGATATAGGTAGTCGTAATAAAAGTATTGATTCTTCTATTTTCATTATGAAGGCTGGTAGGTAGTAAAGACAACGTAAAAGGAATTAATAATTGGATAGTGTGTAGGCCAATGGGAATTTTGTTATGTATTTCGGATATTTGAAATAAAACCAATAACATTCTTATTATTTTCTTTTATTCCATTTATTCATTTTCAAAATCTTCTCTAACTAAGATATCATCTAGGAAGGAGGCAGGTGCTGTAATATGCTGTTGATGTCGAGCCCACCCCATATACCAGACAATAGTCATGATGTGAGCACAGCAACCCACGGTACGTTTTCCAATTATACAGTTACAGTAATAACCGTGGATTCTGCGCTCCCAACTGCTTTCTTGCATATTTAATAAAATATAGGTATAATAAGCCCTTCCACTACGGTGTCTCGATTGGATTCTACCCCTAAATAAAGACATTTCATTTTCCAAATCTGGTATATGAAGACTCTCAACATCATGGCAAACTTCAATATTAAACACTCCATTTTGCCTTATATCGTCCCCGTAGAGCGAAAAGTCATTAAGTCGAAAAATCGTGTTTTGAGTTATTGAAAGTTAAAGTTTTTGAAAATAAAAATCGTTATAACTTTGGTTAGCCATTACATATCCTTATGTTTTTAACTTTAATTTGAAGAAAATAAAATAAAATTTATATTATAAGAGCTAAAACACGTGAAAAACCTCAAATAATTGAGAAAAGTTAAAAACATCAAGCTAATTAATTGTTATCTATAAAATCTCTGACGTAGTTGTGAATTAGTTAATTGTCGAACGTAGTTAGTGATTTTTCACTCAGTTTTAAATTATTTTGAAGAAAAATAACTAGACTTAAGTAAAGTGGAACTACCTGTTAGATGCATGAAATGTGTATTGTAAATACTACCTATCTGGATATTCGAAGCTTGTGTGGTAAGTTTTGTTTTAAATATGACAAAAATAGTAATGAAACTATTGTAATAAACACAATCAAGTTTTATTAAAGGAATATTCGAAAAATTCAACAAATTACTATTAGTATTACACAAAAGTAAAATGCAACAACCTCATGCACATAAACTGAAAAATAATAGAACGAATAGAACATTGTTATAAAAAAAATGAAATCCTGACTTCAGTCCACTACTTCTCCTCCCTCCTCTGTGACGTCTGGCTCCAAAATTCTATGTACTACGTCTTTACTTGTTGGTAAAAACTGGTACCACAAGTGGAGTTCTTGTGGGATTATCCCTTTTGCACATAAATTATTGAGGTCCTTCTTTTTTGCCTCTGATATAGGCAGTGGCGAGGAGTAAGCTGGTGGTATTTTATAATGTATCAATTCTTGCATCAGTTTTCTGTGTCTTGTCCATCCATTTGTTCGTCTCGTTTCTTCCTCTTTCTAGTAAGAAGAGTCGTTTTGTCGGACATTCTAATATATTAAATTCTAGTTTAAATCGTGTTTATATCTAAACTTAACGAGGCCCGGGCATTTTCTCTCGAAACGAAGACACTTAATTTTTAGCCATTTAATTTTATTGCCTTCTGTATCTCTGCTTGTATTTTTTACTATTTTTTCATTAAGAGCTCTTACATCAATCATTTCCGGGTATTTTAATTCCTTAACAATATAAGATGCTGATAAGTGTAATTATCGACCAATCTCCCTGGCTACTATTATCGCGAAGGTACCCGACAGTCTGCTGGACGCAAGGTTGGATAGCTTGTTAGAATTACACGACGCACAGTTTGAGTTTCGTAAAAATCTTGGCACAGAAAGTGCGATTCTCGGCCTCAAACATACGGTGCAATATTACACAAAACGGCAAACACCAGTGTATGCTCGCTTTTTAGATCTCTCCCGTGCCTTTGACCTTGTATCTTACGAGGTTATGTGGCAAAAGCTGCGAGAGAGAAAAATTCCAACGGAGCTGTTGCGTATCTTCCAGTATTGGTAATACAACCAGACGAACAGTGTGAGATGGGCCTATAGCCTGTCTGTGTCTTATGGGCTGGAGTGCGGGGTGAGACAGGGCGGGATAACGTCACCAAAGCTGTTTAACCTATATAGAATAGATCTAATCGTTGAGCTCAGCAGCAAAAAAATCGGATGTCGCATTGATGACGTCAGTGTCAACAATATCAGCTACGCTGACGATAAGGTGCTGCTGAGCCTAACGGTTAGGGTGCTTAGAGAGCTGCTTACTTGTTGCGAGGGCTATGCTCGAGAGCATGGCCTAATTTATAATGTTAATAAAAGCTAGTTCTTGGTCTTTAAGGCTGGCGGTGTTAAATGTCCTGAGTATGTGCCCCCGATTAAACTAAATGGGAATGATCTATTGCGAGTGTACAAGTTCAAGTAATTGGGGCATTATGTAACCAATGACCTTAATGACCAAGTGGATATTGAGAGGGAACGTAGGGCGCAGTCCGATGTAACATGTTGGCTCGTAGATTTGCACGCTGTAGCAGGGCAGTCAAAATAACGCTTTTTAAAGCTTATTGCCAAGTGTTTTACACGTGCAGTCTGTGGACCAACTATACTCAGCGGGCTATTAACGCCCTACGGGTCCAATATAATAACGGGTTTAGGATGTTGATGGGGCTGCCCCGTTTCTGCAGTGCATCAGGTATGTTTGCACAGGCACACGTCGGTGGCTTCCACGCCATCGTCAGACAGAATTCTGCCTCTTTGCTCTGCAGAGTGGGGGAGAGTTCCAATTCCATCCTGAAGACCATAGCGGGGAGGTGCGAGTCTCCTTTATCAGGTGACGTTGTTCGAAGATGTATTTAGAACAAGAGCCTTGTTTCCAAATAGATAATAAGTTCACTAAGATAGTTTTAAGTTATCTTTTTTGCTTTTTGTTTACTAACCCATATGGATGGTGCTTATCCGTATTAAAAAATAAAATAAAAAATAAGGTGGTACTGAATCTTTGTTTCTTTTAGAGCACGCACGTTCCATGATAGACTTCCAGTCAATCATGAAATAAACAGGCGTATGTCTTTGCTGTCTTACTATCGCACTATGCATGGAGTCCCCTTCTATATGAGTGTGAACACTCTCTAAATATCTTTGCTCAATAACTTCCAGCTGCACAACCCATCTTTGAATCAAATGAACTAAAAATGCCGTGATAAATTGGTATCTATTTTGCCCAGCGCATGTGTCGCTATAAATGATGACTTCTTTAATATTGGTTGGTATCTGACCAATCCACCAGTTCATTGCTCTGGCAATGTCCACACTGCCTCTTTTACCATTAATCTCATTCCAAGTTACACAAAATGCTACATGAGGTGGTTTAGACGTGTGAATCGTATAATTTTGAACGTTTAATTTTCTGTTGTAATATAAAATACCAACCCCGCTGACTGGTATGTGCAAAGTAGACTTCATGTCTGCCGTTACGACTAGGTAATTGTCATCAATAATATACGGCTGCTTGTCCGATTCTTTCCTTGCTGTGCTTCATTTTTTCTTGCAATATGTGAATCATATTCCTTCTTCAAATTTTCTGGACATCCAGTACTATCATAACGAGTGCATGTTATGCATAAGTATTTTTTTGGAGTAAAAAATGATAAATTGAATTTAGACCCAAATATTGTTTTGTAGACTTAAAAAGAACATGGTTCTTCATTCAACGTTGTTAGTTGCTCTTTATACAACTCGTATATTTTGACTCATTGTTACACAGTACCAATATTTACGTTTTAATAACAACGAAACGCGTGTATGTCACTCGACGTTGACTCCGCGTATGAGTCACCACGCGCCACGCTCGTCACTGTAGCCGCGACAAACTCACTAACTCGCGGGCACAAGTACCTTAATTGTAACAGTGTACGTCGAAGTTATATAAATAATAATTAAAAGCCTTTAATTCTTATTCGCAATATATCATATGTTCCACTTTTCAAAGAAAAAAAAAACATTAAAATGGGTTGATGATTTTTCGCTTTTGTAATATGGTACTAATCTTGTAAAAATAAAGAGTGAGTAGTCACTATGTCGAGTTAGTTAATTTTCGCTTTTGTGTGTTTTAGCAAACTACTGATTTTAAAAACTCACTTAATCATTTTAGTGATTTTTAGACTACCTGAAGGCGTATGTATGCATAGATAATTCCAGAGAAAAAGTAATTAAGTCATTTTAATTGCCAATCATATACATTTTCGATAAATGTATAATAATTAACTAAATTAGTTATTTCTTCCATTACGCTATGCGGTCCAAAAGGTAGACTTACTTACTTTTCACATTTCGTAAAACAAAAACGAAGGCAGCTACAAAAATATCGGTTAGACAGATTATTAGAGAAGAAAATGTTGATTTTAGTGACATTCATAACTCATTTTGGCCATTTTCCGACTTAGTGACTTTTCGCTCTACGGGGACGATATGTTCTCCGTAATAAGAGCGTGCCTGCTTTATCTGATATGTTCCCAGTGCAAATAAAATTAAATCTGATTCTGTCATCACTGGGAACTCATCTATAAGTATATCTGCATTGATGTTTGCAAAAGATGCTCTTCTCCTATTTATATTATTTTCAATAATAAAATCAGCTAATATATTTGGTTGATTTAATTTTTGCAAGGCACGCTCCAAAAGTAAAGAGGCATCTGGTCTATCTGTAATGGGAACATGGAAAGCATTTATCATGGCCCCTGCTATTCTAAAATCAGTTATTAGATGGGTAGCGGCATTGTTGCTGAAATCATTTCTTATTAGTTTGTAATCTCTCTTAAACCTACCATTTACTACTTCCACTACCCATCTACACATTGTTACAAGTCTAGATTTATTTGCTCGTAAAGTAGACAACTGTGTCTCACCAGGTTCCAGGGATTCAGGTTTATAAACATTATAATTTAAAGATGTTAGTAATGGTATAGCGTCCCTGAATCCTCTATCTAAAATAAAAATGTCTCCTTCTCTAAAATATTGTCGCAGCTCATTACTTTCACGTCTAAACAATTGTGACATTATATCGGCATCCGACACAGTTGCTGCATAGGGGCCATAAATATTGAGTATGTGACCGTCTGTTGTTACTATTAAAAAAGGCTTTACTAAGTTTCTGTATTTATGTAAACTATAGGATTGTTTTTGAAATAAGTAATTTAATGATTTTTGTAAATATGTATATGTCCCATCACAGATAACAATAGCCTTCCTACTGCCTCCTTCCTCACCACCAAATAGACCTTGTGGTATAATTAAATTGTGATTAATTATTTCATCTCTTGGCAAATGACCAATACCCATATGTAGTGGTACAAATTGTTCATTTAAAATGTTTCTAACAATAGTTAATGTCTTTGAAATAGATGATTTAGACATTTCAAACATTTGTCCTAATCTCGAATGTGGCTCCTCTGTCCTTAATTTAACTAAAAATATTGCAAGAGCAGTCTTATATTTTTTAAACTGTTCTCTTAACAGGGGAGCTTCTTCTATTGTCATGAATTTTTCTTTAGTTACGCCTGTCCAGTAATGGCATTGTTCATCAGACATAACACCTAATTGTTCAAAATCGAATTTATTTATTTCTTCATTTGTTAGGGCCAGTGATATCGCAGCCTCTAACTGAGAAGGAGTAAACTGGCTAATATAGCCATAGTCATTGAGAAACCCCCAATCATAAACCCCCAAATGATAGCTACATATGCGAGCATTTTCTGTTACATATAATTTATTTGATTTTAATATGCGATACCTTAAAAAGTTTGGTACAACATGTCGCTCCACATTAATGCAACCATGTACAAAACATGACCTTTCTGAGTTACCTGTCCGTCTAAAATTGTGTAGAGTAGTTAGCGGAACAATATTGTTTTCATCATTTGTTGATGCACCAGCAACTTCTTCAACTACAATCTGGCTATTTCTCCGAGCTGATAACCAGCATGCATAGCACACTCTGCTATGAGTTGTAATCTGAAAACAAAACCATATGTATAACAAACATGATTATGCTTACAAGAACGGATAAAAACATATAGTATGTAATTATTAATTACCAGTCTGGGAGAAATTCGTTGGGCAATATAGTCTCGTTCTGGTCCTTCAGGCAAACAATGGGAATGACGTCTAGCAAGTGATGCTTGACACCAAACACACCTAGGATCATAGGATATATCTTGAGGCTGAGATGTTGAGGGTTGGGGCTGTGAGATTGAGGGTTGGGGCTGTGAGGTTGAGGGTTCAGGTTGTGAGGTTGAGGGTTGGGGCTGTGAGGTTGAGGGTTGGGTCTGTGAGGTTGAGGGTTGGGGCTGTGAGGTTGAGGGTTCAGGCTGAGACGGTGAAGGTGGAGTGCTTGTAGTGAAGTGTTGATGAGTAGGAGGTTCCATTCTGATCAATTCTTGCTGTAGTGCTCGTTGAACATTTCTACGAGCTACGAGCCAACATGCATAGCACACTCTATTTGCAGGTTGTATCTAAAAACGAAATATGAATGGTTTTCATAATTAAAACATGAGAAAGTTATAATATCACAACTTAATTGTCACGACATAGAATAGTCTCGAGCCAAATGGAATGAAGTAGATTTTAACATAATAAATTAATTTTATAATGTTAACATAAAAATAAGCACAGGTGACAGTCAGTCAATGCTATACTTCTTACCTGTCGAGGCAGTATACGGCGAGCTATATCATCTCTTTCAGGACCGTTGGGCAATGAATGAGAGTGACGATTAACAATCGATTTTTGGCACCACACACATTGACTTTCCGAGACAGCTCTTGATTCCAAAGACAATTGATTTGCAGCTGTTGTAAAGCAGTCTTCACACAAAAGACTATTGTAGTCAATCTAAAAAGAAAAAACAACTTATTATAATTTGTTGTACTTTAATCATCATCATTTCAGCCAAAAGATGTCCAGGCTGGATACAGGCCAAGCACTTTGACCGGTACAGTGATTTCCACAGCCATCGGATTCTTGCAGCCTCTACAAAATCACTTTATCATAATATAAAAGCATAGTTTTAACAACATAAATACCTACCACACGATTTTGATTTCTTAAGACAATTGAGCTCATTTCACTGCCGATTTCCGATAAGATGTAATACTGCACCTCATCATGCAACAGTATATGGCATGCAAAGCACTGCATTGTTGTACACCTCAGATACACTAAAACAAAAAAAACTTGTCAAAGCAGGTAAGGTATTTATTTTTTCGTAATCAGTATTAATATGTTAATGTTAAAAAAACGTGATAAAGTCGTGTACTTACGCAAAGCTGATATAAAAAGTCAGTAATCAGAGTCCAGAGTATGTCGCACAGTTGTCGAGATCCAACGAAAGAACGATCGCAGCCAAATCAGTAGTAAGTCCAAAAAAGAGTTAGCCAGGTCATCAAGTGGAAAGAAATCTATCGGAAGTCCAGGGAAGTAAAGCCAAGTCACCAAAAAGGAATTCACACATAGGAAATAGTACTCCAGAGACGGGTAACCGAAACGGAATGACAATGACAACACAACAATAATATCAACAACAATAGAAAAAAAAAACCGGCCCTGGCCTGGAGCCCTGTCTTTTGGGCGTAGATAACCAAACGCGAAAAATAATACGACATGTGAAATAAATATATTTTGTAAATTCTTGTTCCCATAATAATTCGCGAAAAATGTGTGCTAGAAAAAAAAACTTATTTGTAATACATAAACAAATTCTAAACAGTACAGTTTTAGGTTTTCACACGTTTATAAAATGAAGTAACGAAACGCATCGTCGGAGAAATAAATCATGAGATTGCCAGATTGAAATTCTTTGGGTTACAAGTTTTAACATCTTCGATCGACAATTTCAGGTGGTACAAATGCGCGAATAAATTCGATATATTTTTTTTTAGAATCTGCGATTTTTTTCCTGTAATTTCGTACTTTTGTTCTTAAGGTACACTGTTGGGCCATAATTATAGGAAAAAAAAAACATCTCCTTTATAGATCAAGAACAAGCGAACATCGGTGCCCAATCTGGTAAAGACACCGGCTTCCGAAATTAAAGTTATTTTTCACTTTGTAGTGTTTTTTGGGAGAAAAGTTTTTAATGAATGAATGTTTTTGTTTGTTCCTAAAAGTGTATGTTTTTGGTAATTTTCCTATTTTATTTTTTTATTATTGACCGAGCGAGCGAAGTGTCCCTGCTTCAAGTCTGGCGAAACTTGCTTTCGTCTGTCAGTTTGTTGCTACTCCTCTACAGGTCGTATTTTACAACAGACTGATCTGGACGAAACTTGGTATACAGGTTTTACGACTTTATACATTTTTTTCCAAAAGTGGGCAAAAAGGGGGCTACTGGATATGGCCGCCTTATGAGATCCGATTTCGATGGTTCTTTTTTTATTTGAAAGTAGTTAGTAACTTTAAGGCGAAAGCGTCAGGGTAGCCCGCGAAATTTAAATTCTCTTACGTTTTTTGCAATTTACAGCTCGGTATTAGGTTGTATGTTGATTTGAATATGATTCGCGACCGTAACAAAGCTGTATTTATAGAAATATAACCGTTAAAATCATCAATACAGTTCTCTAAGTTCATATAACTCTATTGAATGACTACTTCATGAAATCTTGACATTTGAGGTCTTTTAGATAAATATTGTAGAACATAACTATTGATTCTAATGATTATTATTCTGTAAATAATATATGATGGTTACGGTCGCGAATTATATTTGAATCATCATTAAACTTAATACTGACCTACAAATTGCAATAAACGTAAGAATATTTGAATTTCGCGGACTACCATAGCGCTTCCCCTTTAAGTTGGTCTCATAAAAGGTGAAGATCTGATGAAAAACAAAAACATGGTAAACATTAACTTTAGTTGTATATTGTTTTAAAAATGATTGTGCTTGCGAGGTCTACTGTTCGCAGAACCACTAGTGATATTATTGTTAGCTATTATTTTTGCTTCATTCATTAAAGTTGTACTTACATTGTTGTGTACCTCTTGTTATATATTTTAGTTGTAGTCAACATCACTCATTATCAGTGGTCGGAGTATGTAGAGCTGTTTTTGCTACTTGCGACATGCGGACATAACATGGATATGCCAAATATTTCCCGGAATCCCGGGAATTCTCGGAATTAAAAAACCATTGTTTAAGTAGTTTTTATAGGAGTAGGTAGAGATTTACTTAATTAATTCATATTTCACGAAGCTACCTCTAACAACATTCCAGGATCCCTGTGTGTGTATATAAGTAAGTATATACTGTTTGGGTGCTCACCTACTACCTGCTCATAACTGCCCACTTACCCATACTAACTCACTTAAATCAATCGACGATTTCAAAATCCCGGGATTTCAGAGGCATATCCATGTTAACATCAATGTTTGCGGTCATTCACCCCAAACAGCTCTACCTACTCCGACCACTGCTCATTGTTGACGTGTAAAAGTATTTGTAGAAACCTACTTACAGAAATAAAATTATTTATCATTAAAATATCATTTGATAATAATTCTGACAATGGTTTCTCTCTCATTTTCAGGAGTTGGAGCTTACCAGCTGAGTCAGGATCCCTCAAACTACACACTTATGTTAGGCACTACATCAGCTCTCGGAGGTATTATGGGATACAGGTAATTATTCCTTCCTTAATCACTGCCTAGGATATCCCAGCTATTTGTAGGTATTTAACCATATGCCTAGCCTTTTCCCAACTATGTTGGGGTCGGCTTCCAGTCTAACTGGATGCAGCTGAATACCAGTATTTTACATGGAGCAACTGCATATCGTCGGATAGGCAGTTGCTCCACGTAAAATACTGGTATTCAGCTGCATCCAGTTAGACTGGAAGCGTGTATGTAGTGTCTCGGAGGTCTTATGGGATACAGGTAATTATTCCTTCCTTAATTACTGCCTAGGATATCCCAGCTCTTAGTAGGTATTTCATCATATTTATGCCTAGCCTTTTCCTATGTTGGGATCAGCTTCGACAACTGGATGCAGCTGAATACCAGTATTTTACATGGAGCAACTGCATATCGTCGGATAGGCAGTTGCTCCACGTAAAATATCAGTATCAGTTACCCCTATGAAGTAATCATTTTGCTTTACTTAATTACAGATATTACAACGGCAGGAAGTTCATGCCAGCAGGCCTAGTGTTCTGTATGTCCGTCGGTATGATAGCCAAGATTGTAATCAAACACGTTGGTGCCGCTTCCCCCGCACTACGCACCAAAGGGTAATTATGGAAAGAACCTTTTTATTTAGACACTCTTTGGGCAATGTTTTGACAAAAAACCCAGAATAAATTTAAAAAAAGAAAAGTTCCCCGAGTGAAAATAAATTGGTTCTTAATTTTAAGTGGAAACGGTGAAATACATTTATTATTTTAGATTGAAAAAATGTAAATTTTTTTCCATTTTCAAACTATTTTACAATCTGTAATGGGTGGTACATTTTATTTAATTTTCCGATTTACAGTGCGGAAGTAGACAGTGAAGTGAAGTTTACAGTACATTGAATAGCGTTTATTTTAAAAAGTATGATGATTTTTTGTATATTTTGTAGTGTATGTAATGTGCCCGCACAATTCTTGGTGCAATATCTGTGTTCATTTGTTTGCGTTGAGTAAACTACTTTATTTATAACTTTTGTAATAATAAGCATGTTTTTTTTTATAAATGATGGCAAAATAAAAGGTGTTGGGAAGATTTTGTTTCTATTTACATTTTTTTTTTTTCTCAAAATTATTATATATAAATTATAAAAGGATGTTTGGAAGGATTTGGGGGAGGCCTTTGCTTATCAGTGGGACAATGTAGGCTAACGTTAAAAAAACCGGACAAGAGCGTGTTGAACCACGCACAATGAAGGGTTCCGTAGTTGGGAGCCCCATACATTCCAACTACAAATTGTCCATAGTTAAACGAAAAGGCCCACATTGGGTGTAATGTGGGTTGGATCCTTTTTGTTTAACTATGGACAAATGTAAGTTAGTACGCACAATATTGAGAGATTTACCATGTCGTTTTAAAACCATCGTCTTCATATAGATTTTCCTGTAATCTATAGGTATTGAACTATTTTCTATATTTTTTTTTTTCAAAATTTTAGGCTCAGTACTTTCGGAGATAAGGTTAATTTTCGTCTATTTTCTTAAATAACTTTAAAATGGTTTATTTTAAAATTATAAAAAAATACATTTGAGACTCACAGTCCCTTTCATTTGATATATCACACGGTACAATTTGCAAAACTTTTTTTTTTTCTTTAGATTCGGAGTAAATCGGCTGTGACAGACGGACAGACAGACAGACACACGAGTAATCCTATAAGGGTTCCGTTTTTCCGTTTGAGGTACGGAACCCTAAAAAAAATAATAAGAATAAGGCCTTTAAGGCATAAAATGAGCACAATGATACGCCAGTGTTGCCATTCCTAAATAAACTAATTAGTCCGTAGGTAGGTTGCGTCTCAAGTGGTAGAAATTCAGAATAGGAACATATATTATCATCCCTGCAGCCCTGTTCCACCCTCCCTTTTGTGCCATGCAAAATAATAAAATTGGTATTCACTAGCTTCTCCGCGTGAAATTACTTCGGTTTCGCTTATCGTTCTTTCCGACTTTTTTCAGCGTAATGATAAATAGCATACAGCCTTCCTTAAGAATAGGGCTATCAAATGTAATAAGAATAATTCAAATTCGAGTGGGAGTTCCAGAGATTAGCGCGTTCAAACAAACAAACTCTTCGGCTTTATTATTAGTAATATTACATAGATTTTTCAAACAAAACAGGAACAATAAAACAACAAAATTTCGTATTCGTTATTTTCTATATTTTTTCCTTAAAATTTAGAAAGTTTTGGAGGAAAAAAGGGATTTTATACATAAATAGTTTGAATACAATAAATAGTTATATCAACGGCAAGTGATGTCAAAGTTACAATATCACTGATCTCCTAAGGCATGTTCCATACAACCGAAATACATTGTAAAGATTTTTTACACTATTGGTAACTTTATTATAGATTTAATATCTCTTCATAAATAACTTTAGACATTAAAAACAGCTTAAATTATAACAAAATTGAATTTTTCAAGAACAAAAAAACCAATTGAAGTTTTATAAAATGTAAAATTTACTTAAAAAATAAGAAAATAAACCTAATTTCAGAAGACCGCGAACCAGTCGCTCTTGAAGTCAGTTTTAGAAACAAAAATATAAAATAAAAAAATAAATCTTATTTTAACATTTCTTAATAATTACTGTATAAAAGGCACTTCGTGGCAGTTTCTTTTATGTAACATTGATTTTACAACCTTTATAACTCAAACCTAAGAGTATTTCTCGTTATCCAAGACCGCAGGACACTTGGACTATTCTGTTCCTAACGTTTCTAATATTCTAGTGTACTTATAAGTTCATTAATAACACAATCACATTGTAATATCACTCACGGAACTGTGTCCGACACTTTCATAAAGCATTGTCTTCGGACACAATTTATTTCACACACAAATCGCACACTCCCGTTTGCATTAAATTACGAGTTTGATATTCGGAATAAAAACAAGCAAATAACAGTCTGCTTGCTTTTATTACTATTTACTTAAAGATACGATTATTTTTTTAACTATCGAGTATTACACGTTTGATATTTAAAATTATCCGAATTACCGAGGTGATATTCGTTGTCGGGTAGTGTGCGGTTCACAATCTGTAATGTGTTTGAGACTGGAGGGGGACTGCCCTGTACCCGGGCGGTAGTCGCCGTTCGAGGGTCGCGGGGAGAAGTCGCGTCGCTCCAGTGAGACAGTCTTCAATGCTGGGCCCGCTCTAATCGTTAATGGCGGCTGCTAGAAAAAAGAACTGATTAAATATGAATGGCTATTTTTTACACAGTGATGTAAGAAGAAAATGATTCCAAAAATTGTATATAATAGGTAGAATTTCCAGTAATAAAAATTATAGGTAAGTATGATATTTAGGATTAAATCCTAAATAAAGATTTGAAACACACATGCTTATGATTATAAGTACATTCGAGAAGACATTAAATAACAATAATAAAATAAGATATTATTAACATAAGGTATGGCACAAAAACTTAGAAGTAAGAGTAGGTATATGTACAATGTTGATGTATAGGTGATGTATCCATAATGTTTGAAGTAGCTTGAGGAAGATATTCGATATGTATGTAGTAAGTATTTATGTACATAATATGAGTCAAGACTTAGGAATATGTATTCTTCTGTAATATTAAGGTGGGTTCATCATCATCGTATTGTATTTTTTCCGATGATATTTTTTTTTTTTTTTTTCGAAAAATATCGCTTAAAGAGTCTCCGAATAGGCACTATCTGCCAGATAATAAAAAAATATAATGGTATGCCGAATTTATTCGGCGTTATAGTGAAACAGATCATGCGTCTATAAAATATACTGGATGTACCAGAATTTCGTATAATATCACTAGTTATTAAAAGTGAATCCAATCTATGACAACATTCACAAGTCATGACATGAAATAAGAGATCGAGATGTCGACGTATGAAAGAGAATGACCATCCATCGTCCATCCTTACCAATAATTGGCAACCTATTGTCGAACTAACTCGCTGCTCGTCAGATTCCTTCTGTAGGAAAACATGAACCTCGCTGGCTCAATTTGTACTTGCTGAGAATTCGCATCAGGTCGAATGGAATTATCACTCGACTTCGCTTGAGAGTAATACGTCCCAATCTTAAAGACTGGTTTAATAGCCTTGTCTTGGTAAGGACTCTTTGTAGTCGACCGTCTAAAGAAGCCGTCGAAATCTTCCTTGTTATAAAACCCTCTCTTCTCCGTGCTCACGGCAGGCGTTGGTGGTTTTGTAGTAAAATCTTTGAAATCGTAAGGAGATTTCGTTGATGTGACAGAGTATTTGTTTAGTGAAGGAGGGTATGTGACGCTCGAACTGGCCTGTGTCGTCGACGTAGTCTTGTCAGTGAAGAATTGGTAAGGTTTCCTTGTTGTAAACTGGAAGTATGGTTTTTCTGTTGTTGTAGTTGTAGTTGATTTTGTAGTGTATGCTGTGCTCTTTTGATAGTATTTTGGGGTTTGTGCGGGTGGCGCCGATGTACTAGCTACGTATGGCTGTGTCGTCCCATCGTTACTACGTGTTAAAAAATACAGTATTAGTATTGTGTGCTCCTGTATGTACACAAACTGGATGCAATGAGAATGTGGTGCCTTCTCATTGGCTGGGCCAGTGCTGTGACTATATTGATGTGGTTTGTGCGTGGTATGGTTGTATAAATATTTAATATTTATGTAGCCATAATCTGTCTTAACTACAGATTGCTTATTTCTAACAAAGAATTCATAAAATCAAATAATCTATTAAAAACAACTAACACAACTGTGGTACAAAATATTACAATCATAACACTAAATATCATGACAATAACATAACTATCACACTGATAATATCAACTAAGTATCACACTTATAACACTAACTATCAGTATCATAATGATACACACCTGGTAATGTTTCCGAAGAACGGGCTCGTTTCAGGACGCACGTAGCTCGGCGTGTGTTGCGAATAGTCGGGGATTATGTTCTCGTGCTCGGTTATACACCGCCCGTTGATACAATACTAGAAATAAATATTACAATTATTATAGTTGTAATGGAGTATCTACCCATGTAAATAAATGCAGATTCTTATTATTTTTTTTTAAATATTTTACTCTCCAATTGAAGACCAGACCACCTCTGCCTAACCCTTCGGGGATTACAGGCGTGATGTTATGTATAAAGACTATACATGAACAAGCTCATAAAAAAATTAGGGATAAGTAATAAGTAGTTTGCAATTTCTTTAGAACTTCAAGTCTTTAGTCCTCCCTCGGCATTATTCCTTTTGAGAAATTGGGCTGCCTTACTCCTAACAAAAATCTTAGTTGTCTCTTACAACTACAAAACGAAATGTTGGCAAAACAGAAGACTTATCTTTCTTCCATTCGTCGTTGATGTCCGACTATGAGGCAGCTAGATATTCGATCTTGATTCAGAGAAATAGCTTTTACTAATTTGAGGACTAAATATCAATTCTGTAGCTAATAAAACACAATAATCATTATTATGTTGTGTAATAATAATATTATGGGAATAGCCCAATATGTTTTGTTTCCACGCACAACAATAGTCCTGCACCAACCGGGGGTTGTCCTTGTGTGCACTTGTATAGAGCAAACAGGGATAATCGTTGTGGTGGCTCCTTATCATTTAAAATTATTTAAGGGGCCTCTGCGAGTTGGCTTCGGCTCCTCGTACGCCTTCCATCCCGAGAAATGTAAAAAAAAAGAAAATATTATGGGAATAGTAATATGTGGATACCTGTCCATCGCCACAAGGCGATCCTTCAGCGGCTGGTCTGTACGCGACGCAGTACCCGCTCGCCGCGTCGAAACAGAACAGCTGAGCGCACACTCGCTCATCTTTGAAACATGCGCTAGAAATGGAGGAAATTGTATAAGTACTTACATTTTTAGGGTTATCTGTGTTTAACATTTACGCGTAAAAATGCCCGGAACAAAAGGGTCTATTGACTTTTTTTATTGCACAAATTAGGAACTGCGTAAAAGGGTGAATGCTTATACCCTGTATTGGAACGAAAAATGCTGTAGCCCTTGGATGTTGGTAAAAAGTGAGGAACTCCTCTTCCCCTTTTCACGAACTTCCCAAGCCTTTGAGATGCTGTTTGGTATATCAGACTTTATGTGCTGCATGTTCTTGTGATCTCGTCTCTCTTCTTTTGCGTAATTATTTATGTGGGTTAAATCAACAATGGATTACCTCGTCCCTCTATCCTTCCGGCACTGCGCGTCTAACGTCAATAGACGTCCGGGCAGTACTCGCGGTAGAGAGTCGTCTTCGTGCGGCGAGTTGTAGAGGCAAGTCGCTGTGTCACCGCTGTAATATAAAATGTATGTGTTAAAGAATACGGACTAGGAATGAAGATGAATATGGCCGTTTACTGGCCTGGGTATTTTTTTTTTTTGTGAGTTAGTAAATGTTACAGACGTGATAGTCAAGGATAATTTAGGTACTACTTCCTGGGTAAACTTGTAACTAATAAGTTAAGACACTAACTATCGCGATTGCAACAAGTTAATTATCAATGTGATAGTCAATTGATATCGAATATTTGGTAAATACATTACTCTAACAAGATTCTGTTGTGCACAAGCTAAAGTTAATTTATGCTATTGCTAACTTTTTCTCTAATAAAACAAGAAAGAGACGGACGTAAATTAGAGCTGTCAAATTTAATATTTCCATACAAAAGACAACACGTAAAAACATGTCGATTAAAAACACGATGAAGCGCAAGGCATAAACTAGTTTGACATCTCTAACTTAGTTCATAGCTATAGCCGTCCTTTTCTCGCGCTGCCTGATAGTATAAGATAGCAATTCTCTAATTTTAGTTTAGTTATCGAACAAGAGAATCGGCACCAATATTACGCCTATAACAGAGACTATCGCCACAATAATATTAACTATCACGCCGATAATAATTTGCACATTTTTGTGCTTAATTCTTCTACTTACTTTAAAAAATGATGGAAACTCTGCACACTGCAGGGTGACCACCTGAATCCCTTCTCAGTGTGTCGCAAGTCGGACATGATGTAGCCGTCTTCCCACCGACACTTCTCAGCGCCGGGGCCGCCGAGGTAGGACGGCGGGGGACTGCCATCATGCACGGCTCCTAGTCTGAAAGATAATGAGAAAAAGTTAGTCGGTGATTGGTGACAAAACTGACGAGGAAATAAGAGTAAGTATGCCATCAGGCGCTCAGGAATTTTCTGAGTTAATTTAGTAGAAATAAGCTGCTGAAAAAAAAGCTATAGGTAACGCCAGGTTTTTGAAAGTTTTTTGTCCCTGTATTAGATATGATTATTTTGGTAAAGCACATATAATAGATAAACATGAGTTTTCACGACACTGTTAAGCCTGACTGGTTATTACTGGGGACTGATCATCAGATCTGAGTATCATATTATACCAGCAGAAAATCGATAGATGGGGCAGGGTAAGCAAAGCATGCATGCAAAGGACATGAAATGGAAGATATCTGTAGCTGATATAAGAACTTACAAATGTCCGACTTCGTGAGCAGCGACAATGATACCGGAGAAGCCACCGGTATCTTCAATGATGGCGACTGAGTTCACCTTCTCGAGTCTCTTGTTCACCACACAAGCGCCGCCGACGTACGCGAAACCTTTGCATTGGAATTATGTGTTAGAATTTTGAATTTGGAAGTAAAAAATGAATTTGATTGGTTGAATTGAAATTGAGTTCTAGAGGATTTGATTGGTGTGTCCGTTAGGTCTGGTTTTTTGATCCGTAGTTAACTCGAACCAATGGTTAAACATAGTAACTAATGGTTGAGTTTTGGATAAATGTGAAAGGATAAACATAAATGTATTCATGCTAGCTCATTCATATTAAAAATAGTAAGTAATGGCATAACTCATTCATGTTTAGCCTTTCACATTTAGCTAAAATTCAACTATTACTTACTATGTTGTTACCATTGGTTGAGTTAACTACGGATGAAAAAACCGGCCCTTAGGTATTTAGCACACGGCCGGATTTAGAATCTTGATTTATTTTTCTATAGAAAATAGGTACCATCATAGATTATTTAAATAAAAAATATAAGAGGTAGGTAATTTACAGTAGGTAACTTTACAATCGTTATGATTCCAAAAGAAAGGGAGAAAGGTAAAACAAAATAACTAGGTACAAAATAAGAATAGAACTTTTCAAATGAATGCGTGATTGTAGGACTAAGGAGTTTCAGGTAAAAAGAGGTAAGTAATAAATATTCATAAAGCTAAGGCTACTTACGTTTCGATGATCGATGCGTGAAATAGGACACAAAAAATACTTAAATATATGCTTAAAATACTCACAGTGAAGTGTTGAGGATAAAAGGAGACACAAAACATGCATTGCAAACTTATTTAAGATGCAGAAGCGTCAAGTCACCGAATTAAAGTTAATTTTGCTTACCTCGTTATTGTTAGTATTTAACCATTTTCAAAAGCATGCATATAAGATTAGATATTGCATACAATTAGAGCTCATATATAACAACATGCAAGTTTTATTCATTTTAGAAAAATATTATAAAATAAAGTAGAAGCAAAACGCACAATATACATTGAAATTTCCCGCGCCTGTCCTCTTAGGTACTTCTACAAACCGACATCAAGTCACGCTAGTGACGTGAACAAACATTTTTTTTTATACAGCCACGTATTAGTAAGTAGATTAAAAACATTACTAAATCGATAATATCATTTGGGTATCTCCAAAATATGAACATGGACATTACTTTTAACACATTATCTATGTGTCAAATTATAATTAATTAGCAGAACTAAAGAAAACAATCAATGACTACAGGAAATAAAATACATACATGCTATTAATTGATTTTAGAAAGCATTTCATGCCTAAATTATAACTTTGTTATTTTACGTACTCAGGCGTCATTTTATATGACGATGAAGTCAGATAGTATCTAGAAAACAATACAACATGATGATGAAAATAAACGCTTAAATATTTTAGTTAAAATTATTAAGGATAAGTAGATAGAGACAACGTAGACATAATACAATAGGATAAACTTTTTATGATCAAACTACATATAATGGAAGAAGATTAATATTTACAACGTCATCTAAGTAGATATCTAAAATGATGCATTCACAAAGATTTACAATGTTTCTAGAAGAAAATAATTGCAGAAAAGACAGAATATTATTCACAAGGTGCGAATATGACATCACGGAATTGGGTAAAGGTATATTCAAGTGGAATTATGGATCCATAGTGTATAATCGTGAACAAATAGGTGAGGGACTTTGATGAAAAAGGCGTGCTTTTGGAAAATGTAATATCTCTGTAACACGCCTACCTGCTGTCCCTCTATTGCACGCATCGTTGGGAAATTGTCTTCTGCACATGTCTAGTCTGAAATTGTATGGAAAGAATAAAACTCAATAAGATGCAATATTTTCCTGTTGTTTTAAAGAAACCTACGACGGCTCGTCGTGGAACTTCTTTGGTTTACCTCATTCTATGTAAAAAATGAAATACAACTGAAAATTTCTCATACAAGAACGTCATCTTGTGCAAGCGACTATTGTATAGTGTATTTTTTAATATTCAGCGCCATTACCAAATCCTTTACCTCATAAATAAAAATAATGAAGCAAGTAATTAATGTTTCACTCTCAAGCCTCGGTTAATGCCGCGCCGTTTGACAACACCATCCTAATGAACGTTTGTTTTAAAATTTAATTTACCAGCGGTGCCTTTTGTACAGCGACCACCCTTGCGACGTCGGCACATGTCATACCTGTTGGTCAAATTAGTTTCCTCGTCTTCATAATAAGTCCTTGACCTTCACCTCATCGTGTCTTAAAACTATATCAAGACCGTAGTCCGTAGGTACTTTATACAGTAATTACTTTGAATAATGGCGCTAAATTATGAATTAAAAGCGTTGATATACTTACCATCTTACCTTTGTGTCCTGTAAGTGTTGCGTGGACAATAAAATAAAATTATAAAATGCTGTTGAGTGTAAACAGAACACATAACAGTGACGTCATAAACACAAACCAATAAGACCTCAGCAATTTCTATGGTTGCAAAGTGGGTAATGTCGAGCTAATGCAACTTTTACTATCGTCTCGAAACAATAATATTATAGATGTTTGTTATTTTCCGATTGAAAACAAAGTATGTTTAGTAATATTAATATCTGCTTTGCATAAAGTTGTATTCGTATGTGTTTGAATGCAATAAAATTTGAATAACTATAATTTTCTCACGCGATATTGTGTTGTGATCACACAGTTTTGAAATAGTTCTCTATGATAATCGTGTTTCAAAACTGGTAATGACTCTGACAACTTGATGGCTAGGTATTGTTTAATTTACTATTCAGTGTTGTCCGTAATTTATTCAAATTAAAATCTTTTTAAACAAAACACTGTATTACAAAATTTATGTGCAACAAACAGATTAACGCTATAAAACAAGAAACACTGCCCATGACATATGCCTGTCGACATAGTTTAAACATCGCGTATTATTCTTTCGATTCATTCGATTGCACAGGTTTTAAAGACAGACAAAAACGATTATTGTAGGACACCAGACACGTCGATGACAACACACACTGCGATCACCGATCCTCTGACAAGCATACTCATGATGGCTGTTGGTATATCCACATTACCGCTTTTGTGCCAATCATTTTAAAAACTATGCATGATCAGCAATACTGATTTCAGCTTATGAGACAATTGTTTATGAAAACTAGTTATGTACTCACTTGGTGATGGCAACAGCTATGTCGTAGACTGGCAATCTTCGCTCCCTGAATAGATACTTGCCCATATCAGTGAGCGCTGCAGCCGAGTCTATCGCATCTCGTCCAACACGATTTCTTTCAAGGTATGGTGTAGCATCCCGACCCTGGAATGTAGAAAATTGACTGGTCAGTACAGAGTCCACGTTTTAGACTCAAAGGTAGACGGTAGTTAGGTACGTAGGTATAATAGAGAAACGAATTTAAAAAAAAGACGAAGGAAGAAAGTCTTCCTTCTTCTGTTAGGCTGAAGCTTCAGCTGGAGTCTGAATGATTGTCATATTTTGCACTATTTTGGATTAAAAGCGGGACATAACATTGAAAAAAAAATGTTCTATTATAATAACCGAGGAAGCGACGCTACGTGAAGCCCAATGAGACTTTTTTAGTAGTCACAATGTGCTTAAAGGTTTAAAGGTCAAATCTTGTGTCAGGTAACTTTCCTAACCTTGAATTATCAGATTTTTTGTAATTTCGCAAGTTGGAAACAAAACTTGTTCCACTCGCCGCATTATGTTTTTGATTTCGTTAGGTATTATAAATTTACATGATTTAATACCATAACAATTAAATAACCACCATTCATCTCATTAATATTGCAGGTGATTTTAATTTATGCAAATTGATTCAATGTTTCTTGCTTGCCAGTTTGCTAGTTCAGGTTTAATTGCTCTGACTTAGAATGTACTTTTCTCCTATAAGTTAAATATAGTAAATGTGTATGTTAATGAGGATATTAGGTAGTAATTTTAAACGTTTACCTTTAAAAGATTTTTTTTTGTATCTAAGTACAAAGTTCATAATTGTAAACTCAAGGACTGGATAAAATACATTTTAGCTGCGTAATACAAAAGAGCCCCTAAACATGATATTTATTTAAAATGAGAAACAAATATCTCCAATGCAAAGGTAAGTTTTTGTTATTTCTATATAAGTTTTGCTTTATGTCATCACATCAGTCACCAGAATTTAAGGCTTAAATGTTGCATTTTTAAATCTTTATTGATTTCACATGTTACTAAATCGAGATTATGCGCATCACTAATATTGTTTCGGCATTGGCAAAAAAAAAAACTTACTGTCAAAATCAAACTTTTAGCGGCGGGAAGGCTGAATGGTCTATAGATCGATGCCTGCCTTTTAATACAGGCGAAAAAAAAAAAAAAGAAAAAAGCGGCGGGATTTTAAAATAACACCTCAGAAACGAAAACAATAATTTCGGTTTATAAAATATTATTATTGAAATGGCCAGTGAAGCAGTGTTAAAATACTTAGTAGATACGAATCGCCCGTATTCATGCGCAGACGTAACAGTTAATTTGCGCGGTGCTTTTCCTAAGTCGGCAATTCAAAAAGCTTTAGATGCTTTAAGTGAAGCAGGGAAAATAAAATGTAAATTGTATGGAAAACAAAAAGTTTTCGCTGCTATACAAACAGAAACTGTAGCAGAAGATGGGGATGCAACAGGTTCATTACCTCATTTTTATTATTTAAATAGTTTTCAGAAAAGTTGACGTTGATTAAGAAAAACCTAATTGTTGAATGATATTTTGTTATTTTTTAGACTATGATGCTTTATCCAAAGTTCTCACACAAGAATTATCTGACAAGGCAAGTGCTTTGAAATCTGTAGAAATAAATCTCAAGAGTCTAATCTCTACACCAACCACTGATTCAGCCAAAACAAAAATAGATGAAATTAAAAACAGAATAGATGCCACAGAGAAAAAGTTGGAAGTATTGAAAACCTCCACAGAGGTCATGAATGCTGAGGAAAAGAAAATTCTAGTTACTGAGCATGACAAATTGTTGAAAGAATACCGGTAAATGTTTTTAAAGATTTTGAATAGATAGTGTAAAGTATCCTGTAGCATATTCTTACAGAATTTTTTTTTGTACAGATTAAGATTCTTTATTTAAATAGACCAACATGTTTTCTCATTTTATTGATCAATCAATAAATAGTGAGCTTTATTCAATATATTACTTTTTCATAGATTTAATTGTTATTTTTTTTTCTTCAGAAAACGCAAAAGAATTTTCAGTGATATGCTGGATGCAATTCTAGAAGGCTATCCTAAGTCTAAGAAGACATTACTGGAAGAACTTTGTGTAGAGACGGATGAAATGGTTGATTTTAAGTTGATGGCAAACTAATTTATTGCCGAGCTAGTGTTATGATGATTGTTAGTATGTTGCTGATAATGAAAATTGTGCACTAAATAAAATTTTAATTTCCATCTTTTTAAATTTTAGTAAAATACTGTGAGTCATTGAGTGGCCAATTTTCTATGTCCAATGTTTTATCCCTGTAAAAGTAACTGAAAAACTAAGAATTCTTGTCAGAGAAAAAACAACCTTATCACATAGAAATAAAGTTAAATTTCACTCAACATTCAACTCACCCTAGAAATAATGATACCGGCGATGGATATCCGTATTCTGGGTCCTTTTAGCAGTTTATATCGGAGGTCTACGCCGTTCCAAAACGACACGAAGTAACGTTTGATTTGGACATTATCGCCACCGTGTAACCTGGAAACAATAAAATAATATAACATTAAAACTGTAGGTATTCTCCGAAGGATCCCCACATTACACCAGTTACATCGTTTAAGAGCGCTGACCTTGAATTACTTTAAGCGATTTTGGACCTTACTACTGAGACAATACGTATGGGCAAACCAACCCCACCACTCTTCCGAGAGGTCAAGATTCGTGCCGGCAGGTATACTTAGGTTTAATTTCCATGTAATTGTGGACTTACTAAATCCAGGCCATGGGCTGCTATTAGGTATTGCCAGTATGAATATCAAAGCAGAAAAACGCAACAGTTTGACCTAGGGATCAAACTGCGTTTTCCTACTACACCCACGGCCAATGACGTAGTGATGAGTTCTCAAAAAATTAAATATCGACCATGAAATCTTCCCACGACCAACGAATGAAATATATAATAAATCGAAAGACTTGTTATTTTTTTAGACTTAAACCTTACCTATACCCATCATAATCTACGATGACCAGAATCTCCGGGTATATGACGTAGGGTGCTTCCCTTTTCCGCCTGGAATGCGCCTCCGTTGACCGTTTCCGCCTGAATCGCTTGCCCAGGTGATCTGGCTCCATGAATGCTGTTAATGTTCAAAGGAAACATATTTAAATGGTTTGAAGTAGACACTGACAAAAAAGATTTTTGTAGTAATGTTTCACAAATAAAATAATAATAAATGTAGCGCCATCTGTTGAGGACTTTGGGCTACTATTTGGGTCAGTTTCTTACTAATAACGATAGATGGCGCATAGCTAATCGGATTCTCATTTTATGAATAAAAACAAATAATAAGTAATAATATGTATTTACATAACTATAACCATAATAATAATCAATACATCTCTCTAAGTTAGATTTGCCGTGGTTTGGTCTGCTTTCGGAAATCAGATCGAAAAACGGCAAATCTACGTACCTACATACGGTACTTAATAATAGTTATTGTCGTGAATCATATATTCGAGACTACCATTTTAATTCAGCAGCATTGTATTTCTCGGACAGATCACGGGTAATAAACGATTATAAACAGTAGGTACCTATTCTATTATATTGTTTTTGCAGACAGGTTTCTAGGGCCTTTAGACCAGTAGGTATTATAAGTTTGGACCTAAGGAATTAGATTGATCTCTGTTACAAATTTTAATGAAGAAAAAAAATGTCTCAATAAATAAAAGTAGGTAGGTACTCTAGAAAATCAGATATAGGGTCCGATTCCCTTGTTCACAAACTAAACTAAATTTAAGTTCAGTGTCTCTTTTTATTTCTATTTCATTAAGAAAATATTAGTTTAGTCCTGTCAAATTATGATACTCCATAGACAAGTATAGACGTGATTAAAAATATTGGCTATTAAAAATACGTCAGTTTACGTCAATCGCTGACTAATTTGACAGGACCTAATTAATATTATCTATCTATTATTATTATTATTATTTATCTTCTGTCCTTTTCTTAATGAAATAGAAAGTAAAAGATGCACTGAACTTAAATTTAGTTTAGTTTGTGAACAAGAGAATCGGCGCCTTTGGTCTCTTGTTCAATAACTAAACTAAAATTAGAGAATCGCTATCTTTTACCAACAGGCAGCCCGAGAAAAGGACGAAGCTATGAACTAATTTAGAAAAATTTCAAACTAGTTTACGCCTTGCGCTTCACCGTGTTTTTAGTCGACATGTTTTATTATTTCAACTAAATTTGACAGCTCTAATTTACGTCCGTCTCTTACTTGTTTTATTAGAGAGAAAAAGATAGCATTAGCCTAAATTAAGTTTAGTTTGTGCACAACAGAATTGGCACCATTCTAAGACAGCATTAGCCACTCCCATAGTTATTAAGTTCCGTTGAAAATTTGGATTAGTTTACCTACAAGTACCTACCTACCTAGATATTTTTTTTGATATTGACTAAATTAGTCTAACAAAGGATTTAAATCCAACCTGTATTTTTAATGTAGGCAATAGTTATCGCTTAATGTACCAAAGTAAGTTATGTCATCTGCCTAGCCTTTTCCCAACTATGTTGGGGTCGGCTTCCAGTCTTACCGGCTGCAACTGAATACCAGTATTTTACATGGAGCGACTGCCTATCTGACCTCCACAATACAGTTACTGGGTAATACGATACCCCTTGGTAAGACTGGTTGTCAGACTTTCGGGCTTCTGACGATCCGTAACGACTGTCAAAGATCTACGAATGACAGCCGGGACCAACGGCTTAACGTGCTTTTCGGTATGTAAAGATGGTCACCCATCCACGGACTGACCGCGGCAATCGTAGCTTTATCTGATCGATCGATCCGTGCGGCTGTTATTACTTAGCCACGAGCTCCTCAATGTAAGTAAGTTAAGCACTGTGATCAAATACTACCTACCTACTTACCTACGTAGGTAAGTAGGTACAGATCATAAATAATTAAGTAGGTATAATGACAATGCTGTTATAAAAACCTTAAGACTCCCGCCGGCGTGAAGCGGTGTCAAAGTTTTCATAGAAAGTGTCCCACCAGAGTAGCATCGCGCCGGTTTGCGGGAGCCCTTACGCGTCATGAAATAATTGTGTGGATATTTGCCGAGATCAGTCGCGTTTTTAATTATGTACCAGTTTATTGTCTCTTCTCGTATTTAATTGTCTAAATTTCGTCTATATAGATACCGTATAAAAATAAAAGAATCAATTTATAACATTCCTTATTCATAATTTGAATTATTATTTTATTTTCAATAAGTAATTGCCTACCGTTCTAAAAATAAAAAGCATACAAGCTTTGAGATAAAACAAAAGGATAAATTAGTTTAGTCGATTTTTACGCGGTTCGAGCGTGAATCGATTAAAAGTTTAGTCGATATTATTAGACAAATTTAGCTTGTGGTCACGAACAAGTTCAAATGTGCACCTGTGAGGCCTTCGCCCAGCTATAACACTTAAATAGGCTGCCGTTTTGTTGGTTTTCCCAAAATAGTGGATAATTCGTGAACCGCAGAATTATTATGAACTTTTTTCTATCGTGATTTTAAAATAATGTGTGACGTTAGTGTCTGACCTTATGACCCCGTCCAAGACGGAATAGCGAACGAACTTATTAGCAAAACGAGATTTGTCTCGGAAATCTATGATAACATGACATTATACGAACGATTTTATAATAAAATATAATATATATAAATTATAATCTAGAGAATTTGTTTTTGCATGGTTTTGCAAAGTTTATTGCTAAAATTAGTCTGGAAGAACAAGAATTTGTTTTAGGTATTTTTCAGGTACCTAGTTTAATAAGAAGTGAAAACCATTATAAGTTATTCATCAACACTCATTTTCAATGCGTTCAATATGTCCTGAAATAACTTCACTCAAAGCTATCCCACAGTCCTAATGCAGCCAACATTTCCGAAAAGTATGACGGTAATTTTTTATTTGTTTGTCTTTCTGTGTTAATACCTAAGGTACCTGCTATATTTTGCTAGGGATTTGAGCTTGTAATGCGTGTAAGATCAGGAACTCAAACACACAGCGTGGTTAACACTAACTGCGTCCGGATAATCAAAATTCTTCAGCCGTTAACTATTTTCCGCAAACCATTGAATATTGGGAAATATAACAAAAGACAATCGACACGTTTCCATTGATCTTTGACAGTTCATAGTTCAGAGAATCACTAAATAAAATGTTAACTCCATTAATTTTTAGCTAGGTATATATTTAGCTTGAGCATAAACAGTCTAGAGGTGACATTTTGTATTAAACCAGTTCGGTTTCTATGTTGGATATGCCGATTAAAATGGCGGCTTCTCCTGCCTATTCAGATATAGTAGATGTAGACAATGTAAGTCCCCATAATAATGACTTCTGAAGACTAGGCGATACGGTGTCTACGTCGCTTGCTCATAGACACATCAAGAACATGCATGGGTATGTCTAGGAAGAAGAGACTTAGATTACAAATAGAGTAAGAGGATTCCTTCAGGGTTTACGTTAGACTCGGCTATCCCTATCAAGTTTTCACCTAGGGTAAAATCAATAGCCGTTGAAGCAGACGAGTTCTTGGGAGACCGCGAATCGGCAAGCATAACGTGGGATGCAGAGCCAATAGACTGACGACTGCATAAAGGAGGCTGGGGCCCCTAGGACTGACAGAATACGGAAGGTGGGGAAGCGAGTGTTGTGATGCTCATTGGGAGAGGCCCATATCTAGCAGTGGACGTAGTGCATATGCTGAGTTGATTGATTGGACCCTACTAGTTTAGTTTGCATGTTCTACTTTAAGAATATTTTACGAGGTCTACTCACGTGTCAAAAGTTCAACAATTATATGCGCCGACGAGGAGTTTATTATGATTTTAGCGTTGTCACTTGTGTCTACAAATTATTACGTAAAATTGTGCGTTTTTTTTTCTATTATTAAAGGAGTCTATTATAACTTTTTGCCTAAAGGAGCAGGGGCAGTAATGTATAGGACATTATCCCAAAAAACTAATGATAATTCATTATTGGAATGCTCTTTTCGTGAGCGTTATTTGATACTATGTAGGTAGTATGCGGTGCTGAATAGGTCGCACACTCCTTGGACATCCAAGTTAGCTTGAATGATAAGTCACGGATAGTCAAAGATTTTTTTTTATTTTTTATTTGTGATGGGTTTGCTCTTGACTCTAGTCTAGGTCAGAGGTGACAGAGACAAAGCCGATGATGGAGTGAGCTTACCCAGAAGAAGCCTGTTCACTCTCACTTTGAAGAGATTAGGGTTGTATGTAAAGATCTAGCTTATTGAATATATTTAACTACCACGTAACTAATGCTATATGAATGTTGTATTAATGAGAATGTGCATTGTAGCGCTACACTATAATTTGTGCAAGGTAAAAAAAAAAAGCGCTGACCTATGGAATGCGCGCGTGCCATGTTCGATACAATGTCTCGTACAGGTATATCAGTTATTTCAGGTCTTTTGGTCGGTTGGACAATAATTAACTCATCTGTTTGATTAATAGGCGGCTTTTAATAAATAGGTATAAGTGTTTTGTATAATATTTGTGTCCTTTGGGACATGACCGAGCTTTGCCTGTTTTTGTAATAGGTGTAATTTATCAAACATTTCTTTTATTTTTTAAAGCGCGCAGTTGTATTTTTTAAAACCAATAAGTATTAGGATTTTAAACAAAAGAACTACCTAAAAAGATTCTAAAATAAGATTTACGTCACATTTTAGATAATGTAAACAGCGTTATTGTTGATGATAAATTAATGAATAATGACTAATGTATTATTTTAATTTGCCACTAGTAGCTGATGTTTTGATCGAATCGCGTCGAAGATGAAGTTAAAATTAATTTGTCAATGAGATTGGAAACGGATAATGGATAAAATTAATAAGACGGAAGAACAACAATACAAATTAACAATAGTTATCTACCATAATATTTTGGTAGACTAATGGATGTATTAAAACTGATATTTTTTTTTAAATAGTGATGACATATCTCGTCAGCTTAGGTAAGCTATTTATACATATCTATTACTTAATTATTATTATAGGTAGGTAAGTATCGTCGTGCAAAGAAGATTTAAGTAGGTAAGTAGTTAAAATCATAGTTAAAGAAGTTTGTAGTATGGTAGAACCACAGTATACTAACTTTAAGTCATCATGATTTTTTGGGAAATTTAGGGTAAAAAATTGAGAATCAATTTACTTGATTCTCAATTTTTTTCTTGATAAGCAGACTGCAGTTATTTACGCTCTAAAACGTATATTATAAGAACAGTTATTTTGTGTCACACATCCTCACGCATGTCTCATTCATTATAAATAAATGTATATATAGAAATAATATTTCGAAATTATTAATAAGTCAACGGCACAAAGCATTTATCGTGACCCTTGACCTAATCGCCTAAAATAATCGTAATCGGATTGCGTACTCTACAATTTAGTCGAGTCGATCAAGATATCAGATTCCAATGTATAACATATTATGTATAAAATATTGTTGGTCAATTTTCTTTAAAAGTAGGTGACGGTGAAGGTGAGTGTTTTGAGTCAATTAAGACTAAGAAGTGTACATATTTTGTATAGCCATCGTGCTCAAAAATCTGTCTATTTATTGATCATGACTGACATTGCATTAAAAAAATTGAAAAAAGGTGGTACCTACACTACCTACCCAGTAATATTTTCTTTAAATTACCGTACAACAAATTTTCGAACTTATTCACGATTTTATATCCGTATAATCGATACAACACATGAGTGTAATCATTCAAGAAACATAGATATACCTACGTGGTGGCATTCTAAACCGGTACTATTAACATAATCGATTATCTCGATTATAAAGTATATGTAATCGATGGATGCGCAACGCACGTGACATCTCTATGGAACTGCACGTGTACACAGATAAATAATAATGGGGAAATATTGGTTGGCGTTGTCGCTACTGTTTTCTGATTTATAGAATGATTTACTGGTTAAATAATTTTATGAGTGAACATGTTTACGACTGAAGAAACTCGTGTTCTAGATGACATGCTATGAAATGGTCTCATTGTCTCATGATTTATGTTCTCTTTTTAAATGCAAAAGTATAAATACTTATATGCTTCTTGTCTTTGCGTGATTGCGATTATTTAAAACGATAATCGAATCACGTTTAGTCGATTTATGTTTTAAAAAAAGTCTCGTTTTGTACCATAATCAATTTAATTTAATTTTTTAAAGTAAATGGTATCTTACCGTAATCTCCTAAGTGATCATGTTCTGCTTCAGCGGGGTCTCTCTTGATAATTACGTGTTGGGCGCCATTTAGCGCCTGTGATAACCTCTGTTGATCTTCCCTTTTTCTTTTCACTGGAAATTTTTTACGAAGACGTTAGATAAATTATTATTGTACCAACTGTCAACCAATCAACCGAGATTGGTTACAGACAATTCAAAACCAAGTATCTGTACTTAAAGGGTTTTTTAAAGTTTCTAGTATCTGCACCCATTTTTACCCATACCCATTGTAATCTGCTTGCAACACGGCGTCGTGCTTGCATCGTTTAAAAATGATAAAAACAGAATGATGTCTGGAAGTTTAGCGCTAAACACAATTAGTGATTAAGCAAGCGGGGACCTTTATTATTATCAACCCATTGCAGGAGCCTCTCCATTTTCAGTTTTTCACGCCATTTTTTTACCACGGACGGAAAAAGAGAGGTGTTATAAGTTCAACATATGTCATCTGTGTGTCTGTCCCATCCTAGTTCCCAGCGGCTAAGCCAATTTTGTTTTCTTTTTGTTTGATAGGTGACTTGGTCGAGAAGAAGCCGTTTGAAGTTTATCTCTTTTCTAGCTGATAAAGCTGATAGCGGATGTGAGCATCTTCCACAGGTCTTTCACACTTTTTTTTTAATTTAAAATTTTTGGAGCCTTTTTTCCCTTCGAACATGCATGCCATCGGTTGTTCAATAAGACTTGACTACTAGGTTTTTGGCTAGGCCCTGCCAGGGTAAGCAATTTTTTTCGGTCTAATACTGGTAGTGTATTGGGAACTCACCTAAAGGAAGTCCAGTGTCGATGGACACCATGTCGGCCATGCTGGAGGGATCCATGAACATCTCGTCGTCTTGCGCCGCCGATGTCATGGAGTCCGGGATGGGGCGGATCACCAGGTCGTGACCTATTGAGCCCTCCTGTTCAACAGAAAGAAAGGAACGTAAAGTTTTTTTAAGAAGACATGTAAATAAGGAGGTCTATCTATGTCTTGCACAAGGTGCAGCACGAGAGGGTCTCTTCCCCCAGGAAGAGATTGATACGGAGATTTTTTTATGGAGGAAGCCTTGTGTCTTGTGTGCCAATTCCTCGACCCGAGGATCAAACCTTCCGGGTTCACCACGCTCAGCAGTCTAAAATTGCCAGAGCAGCAAAACATCGGTGAGCATTGGCTATATTTCAGTGTTACTTGAAATACCAGACAAAGCAGCCCAAATCAGACGTGTTTCATGCAACTTGTTCAGTTGTTACGCTATGCTTTTGTTTTGTTATTTTGTGCTAACCAAAAAGGCAACTGCAAAATATGGAGGTGCATCAATGGCACTGACCACGTCCGAATATACTGCGTATTAAGGAACTTCGAATAGAGCTGTGGGAAAAAAAGCACCCACCACTCATCTTCGTGCAGTCCCAGGAGCACCTGCCATCCGGACGTGACCTGCAGTGGCCTATATGGGAAGTAATCAATCGGTTGCGGACCCAAGTAGGCCTCTCCAAGCACAATCTAGCGAAGTGACGTAGCCAATTATTGACCTAACCGACTCCTAGTGCTAATGCGGTGCTCGTTTCCAAACTATGTCGCATATGTTGGACTGTCCAAAGTTTCCATACACTGCACTTCTGAGGACCCAAAAAACGCTATTGATGTCGCGATTGTCTGCCGTCCAACTCATCTAATATAATATAATATTTTTATCCATCTACTCGAAAAGGAGAAGAAGGAACTTCGAAAAGTACCTGTACCCTCTGGTCTTGTAGTTCTGGCTCTGCACTTTTATGCAGTCCAAGTCCAAGTCCAAGTCGGCTTTGTTCAAACGCTATTTTGCTGGCTCTACTCTACTTGTGTCCTTATCAGTATTGGTTATCACTTTGAACTTCCAAACAAAGTTCAAATGATTGTTTAGTTTCTAGTTCGGTTGGTTTAACTTGGTCGGTCACGAATTCGATTTCATAAATGAATACATTTATCTATTAATTTTTGACTTTTTCGGGACCCTGGGGTCCCGGACCTTTGGAAGGCGTACGAGAGTCCAAAACCAACTCACAGAGGCCCCTTAGATAATGAGGAGACACCAACCCACCAACAGCAACCCTGTAGGCACTATGCAAGTGCACTCAAGGACAACCCCCGGTTGGTGCAGGACTATTGCAGGACGTAGAAACAAAACATATTGGGCTATGGGTTTGGGTGGCTATAGGGGATTGGTTACCCAGAACTATGGAAGGACTATGTCCCCTGCCTGATCAATATTATTATGTAATACATGGATAAAACGGTCGCGAGCACATAGTGGAGTAGCGACAAGGGAGCAACACTTCCTGAGGTGCTTGAGGAGTGAAGAGGTATTCCACGGCTATCAGGACAATTCCGGAAGTACGGCCAAGATCCCTACCAGCACCTTACTGGAATACTTCCTATCTCCGAGCACGTTTGCTCTTGCGAACTTCCACTCAAGCCAGCCAATAAAGGCAAGAAAGAGATGGGAGCTCTCTTTCTCATCAGTGTTCACTCCAGCCGGCCAATAAAGGCAAGCCAGGAGTGAAGAATAAGTCTTTTCCCGGGAGATAAGGGTCCGTGGAGTCGCTACTACCCAACAGATCGCCACATGCTGCCCTGCGGGTTTCTGTATCTCTCTAAGTATGAAAAACTACGCCAGCTATGTGAGCTAAGGTAAACTAATTTAGCTTAGTTTTTGGTCTGCAACCCACTTTAAACATAACTGGCGACATGTGGGTGTACTATAGATGCACCTCTGCCTAACCTTTTTTTCGGGGGATATAGGCGTAATATTATGCGTTAAGTGATTTAAACTCTTTATAATATCAGTTTAGAGGAAATCCACAAAGAATAATGGTTTAGATCGTAATCGCGTTCGAAGCGTCTTACAAATCGATCCTTTGTAAGTACGTGACAGCTAGACACATAACAGTAGCTTGATAAGTGTTGATGAAGTTGTTAATTTAATACAAAAACCTGATAATTATAATACTAATTAGCAAACTCGTTTGTTCTCGCGGTTCCGCTCCTTTAAACCGATGTAAGAGCTATGTATCTAATTTGGTCAATTTATCTATCAGAGCCTGCATATTTTTTCGGTGACATTAGCTGTTTTATAAGATGAATATCATAAAAAGCTGATTCTTGTACCATTTTATGATGATAATATATTTACATAATATATAAGCTAACAGTATTAAAATAATAATATTTAAGTACATGTATGTACAATCACGAATACAAAACCGCACTCCGCAGTACGGTAGTAAATATTAGTAAGGTTTAAGACGGCGATTGCCTTTGGTATCTAAAAGCCTGACGCCTGATAAAGTTCTATTGTCAAATCCCACGATTTCTGCCACACGCCAAAAATCACAATATTGTAAAATATAATCTTTCAGAAATACTTCTAATTAAAACATGTATCTTTATTACTCTTCAAACTTTTTTTTTAAATCCACGAAGGCTATTCAAATCCTCACAGCTTATATTCTCGTTCACACCTACGTATTGCGGGCTGGCTGTTGAGCAATCGACCTTAGTCATGTTTGTAACGCCATTGTGTCTATGGTCTCACAGGCCTCACAGTGCTAGATGTACACCTTTGATAGCAGTAAGAGCGGCTTAGATTTTAATATTGTGATTGGTTAATGACTGTTTGACACATAAAAGGTTTAATGGGGTCTTTCACAGAATCAGGGTGCTTTTTTTGCGTATGTGAGAATTGTGTTTGAATAACTACGACACAGGAGTGGTTGATTTATTGATTGTAGTAGTAAAATAATTTGAAAATTTGCATCAATTCTGATATGTTTCGAATGGAAAGATGATAACATCCTATTCAATTCGACCAAAATACTGTACTACTACTACACGTGTATTAGTTTATCTATATTCTATACTCATAATAAAGCTAAAGAGATTGTTTCTATGTTTGAACGCGCTAATCTTTAGAATTACCATTCGGATTTTAAAAAATCTTTTGCATTCGATGGCCCAGCTCTTGAGGGAGCCTATAGAGGTTATTTAATATCACGCTAGGACCATTAGGAGCCGAACAAAAAGAAAAATAAAGTCAGAAAGAACGCCTAGCGAAAATGAAATATAAAACTGACGAGTTTGATTTGATTATATGTATGTTTGAAGTATTTGAACGCGCTAATTTCTGGAACTGCCAGTCGGATTTGTAAAAAATCTGTTTGCATTCGATAGCCCAGTTCTTGAGGAAGGCTATAGGCTATTTAGCATCACGCTATGACCCTTTGGAGCCTTTGGAGGACCATAAGCAGCCGACTAAAAGGAAAAAAAGTCAGAAAGAACGCTAAGCAATAACGAAATAATAGCGCGGCCAGGCGATGCGAAGCGAGACGGGCTGGGTCGGGGATCAAGTTTGACGCGGACGAAGTCGCGGGCAGTTAGTTATAGTATCATATATTCGAAGATTGAGGAAACAAATTCTTAGAAAACCACATCTAAACCTAATCATTTAGTCATTGAGAGATCTACTAGCGGACATTAATTTAACTTTTTACAAAGCTTTTTCTGTCAATACAATCGCTGTGTGTCCTTGGCTCAAAAAAGATTAACTATTCGTCTAACAATTTTTGCAGACTGTCTGCTACGCCATTCATGATTAGTTTATTAGTATGCAAATATACTCAACCACGTGAATAGCCATTACTTATAGCCACTTCCTCTCTCGATATAGGTAGTCATTTTTCCTATGTATAAATCTCTGGTAGATAACGACCACGTCTGCTTGTGACTGTATTCTTAGTTAGCCGAGTTAGTTAGCCGCAAAGAGTCAGTTATTTTCACCAAATGGAAAATACTCGCAGATGCTCGAGCACTTTTTAAATTTCACTGAATAAGTAGGTAACTGTAGGTATATATATCAATATTGATTAAAAGTATCAAATTCGACGCAGACATCATCTGCCTAGCCTTTTCCCAACGATGTTGGGATCGGCTTCCATATATGTATTTCACATGCAGCCGCTGTCTATCTGACCTCCACAACCCAGTTACTGGGTAATACGATACTCCTTGGTAAAACTGGTTGTCAGACTTTCGGGCTTCTGACGACCCGTAACGACTGTCAATGATCCACGGATGACAGCCGGGACCAACGGTTTAACGTGTTTTCCGAGCCATGGGGGGTCTTGGTAAGTAAAGATGGTTACCCATCTACGGACCAACCGCGGCAAGCGTAGCTTAACCTGATCGATCGGTCCGTGCGGCTATAAGTACTTAGCCACAAGTCCCCTTATCCCAAGCAAAATTCGATGTAGACATCAAGCGTTTATGAAGCGTGATGTCTGCGTCGAATTTTATACTTAACGTCAATATTGATACAATATTGATATATTGAGTCTGACTCTAAAGCCACTGCTTGGTTTAGATTACCAGCGCCCTAATTGCGTAACACACTATCGATCGGAATCTGAATCATTTGAAGCAAATTGCTAATTCATTGCTTCATTTTTTCGTAAATTTTTCTGGTCAACAACGTAAATAACGCAATGAATGTTGTTGAACTGTCAAAAACCGACTCCGATTGATAGTGTGTTACGCAATTAGGAAGCAGGTCGGGTGTTTTTGGGTTTTTCCACTAGGAATTACTCAGAAGCAACCCGAACCATAATTGTGTAACACACTATCAAACGGAATCTGAATCATTTTGAATCAAATTGCTAATCATTTGCTTCATAATGTTCGAAAAATTTGAAATGTCAAAATTAAACCGATTCCGATTGATGTTACGCAATTGCCCCGCTGGAGTCTGGATTTATTACAATACCTAATATGATATGATGACAATAGGCTCCCTATTACCCCCATGTACTTGTTGTGTCTTTAACATAGCTGACGAAATGTGGGTGCAGCGAGACGTTTTGTTACAAAAACAACGCCCATAGTAACATAGTTTCTTCCATGTTTCTTCATAATCTTTACTAGTCACGTCTCTAGTCTCATAGTTTATGGTTAGCATTGACATTGGAACGTGTCCGAAATCCAGAGATAGTCACATCCTGTTGAATGTGTGACGTTTTATGTTAATCTCGTCAAATATTTAGGATCATGGCTCATGTCGGGTTTTCTACATAGCTTATGTTGTCAATCAAAACCTTTATAAATGTCACATTTGAATTCAGAATATTGTCTTTGAAGGCAAAGGGACAGCCAACAGTCAGCCTAGGATAGGGCCACTAAATATCGATAGCACTATAATTAATCACTTTCAATTTCAATAGTTCAGTAGGTAGTTATTAATCTTTCAATAAATACGACGTAGATAAACTATCGAACAACGAATTATATGTGAACTTTGGCTTCACTAAACAACAGCAGTTTAATTGTATGACGATTTATGCAAATGGCGCCAAATATTACAACAGCTGTTATAATTATTAATAAATTCATTCTTGACACGCATCGTTTAACAATGGTGTTAAGGTCCTTTAATTAAGTTGCCGGTCTCGCTGCTTTAATCTTGTTCAGTGGAGTAACTTAGTAACATTATACTTTGGTTGGCAATTCGCAAATTATACACAGTCTGGCCATAAATACTGTTACAATTAAAAATAAGAAAGATATTACATTTGAATTTGGAATCTGTCATTTTTATACGATTGTTCATTGTGTTTTCTAATTTTGGCGCCAATACATTGTACAATATTTTGCGATATTAAAATGGAGTGGGGTGATAAAGAGAACCGAATCGCTGTGATTGCATTACACAAAGTTGGTATGGAGCCAAAAGCAATTTTTAAAACTCTCCACACGCTTGGTATTAGTCAAATGTTTGTGTACCGGGCTATTAATAGGTACAATGATACCTCCTCTGTTTGTGACAGAAAAAGATCTGGCCGTCCACGAAGTGTTCCTACGAAAAAGGTGGTCAAAGCAGTAAGAGAAAGAATTCGATGAAATCCTGTCCGAAAGCAAAAGATTTTATCTCGGGAGATGAAGATAGCACCCTGAACCATGTCGCGTATTTTAAAAGATGACTTAGGACTTGCAGCCTATAAGAGACGCATTGGTCATTTTTTAACTGATAATTTAAAAAAGAATAGGGTGGTAAAATCGAAACAACTACTGAAGCGGTACGCAAAGGGAGGTCACAGAAAAATTTTGTTTACGGATGAGAAAATCTTTACAATTGAGCAATATTTTAACAAACAAAATGACCGTATTTATGCTCAAAGCTCTAAGGAAGCTTCCCAATTAGTCGACAGAGTGCAACGTGGGCATTATCCGACTTCACTGATGGTTTGGTGGGGTGTTAGCTATGAAGGAGTGACTGAGCTATATTATATGCAAGTTTTTATGGATTACACATAAACCTTCCAGAATAAATTCTCTACATGATGGTGAAAACCGCATGAAAATCCATTGTATAGTTAAGAAGAATAAAGCGGTCACACAGACACTCACGAAAAGCGACTTTAATTTAAGGGCGAAGCGCCAGGGTAGCCCGCGAAATTCAAATTGTCATATGTTTTTTGCAATTTGCCAGTTAGTATTAGGTTGTATGTTGATTAAAGTATGATTCGCGTCCGTAACAAATACGTATTTACAGAATTACACAGTCTGGCCATAAATACTGTTACAATTAAAAATAAGAAAGATATTACATTTGAATTTGGAATCTGTTATTTTTATACGATTGTTCATTGAGTTTTCTAATTTTGGCGCCAATACATTGTACAATATTTTGCGGTATTAAAATGGAGTGGGGTGATAAAGAGAACCGAATCGATGTGATTGCATTACACAAAGTTGGTATGGAGCCAAATGCAATTTTTAAAACTCTCCATACGCTTGGTATTAGTCAAATGTTTGTGTACCGGGCTATTAATAGGTACAATGAGACCTCCTCTGTTTGTGACAGAAAAAGATCTGGCCGTTCACGTAGTGTTCGTACGAAAAAGGTGGTCAAACAATGAAGATAGCACCCAGAACCGTGTCACGTATTTTAAAAGATGACTTAGGACTTGCAGCCTATAAGAGATGCACTGGTCATTTTTTAACTGATAATTTAAAAAAGAATAGGGTGGTAAAATCGAAACAACTACTGAAGCGGTACGCAAAGGGACGTCACAGAAAAATTTTGTTTACGGATGAGAAAATCTTTACAATTGAGCAATATTTTAACAAACAAAATGACCGTATTTATGCTCAAAGCTCTAAGGAAGCTTCCCAATTAGTCGACAGAGTGCAACGTGGGCATTATCCGACTTCAGTGATGGTTTGGTGGGGTGTTAGCTATGAAGGAGTGACTGAGCTATATTTTTGTGAAAAAGGTATCAAAACATCGGCACAAGTGTATTAAGATACCATTCTTGAGAAGGCAGTTAAGCCCCTTAACAACACCATGTCCAATAACCAAGTATGGTCCTTCCAACAAGACTCGGCGCCGGGTCATAAAGCTCGGTCCACGCAGTCTTGGTTGGAAGTCAACGTTTCGGACTTCATCAGAGCTGAAGACTGGCCGTCATCTAGTCCCGATCTTAATCCGCTGGATTATGATTTATGGTCAGTTTTAGAGAGTACGGCTTGCTCTAAACGCTATGATAATTTGGAGTCCCTAAGACAATCCATACGATTGGCAGTGAAGAATTTTCCCATGGAAAGAGTGCGTGCTTCTATTGATAACTGGCCTCAACGTTTAAAGGACTGTATTGCAGCCAATGGAGACTACTTCGAATAAGCTTTTTATATTTTAAATCGTTTTATATTTATGTATTAAACTAACACACGGTAAAAGTAATAAATATTATTTGCAATAAAAAAAATATTTTTTTCTTCGTGACAATATTTATGGCAAGACTAGGTACTATAGTATCTATCAGCCTTTTGGAACAATATTTCAAACAACGAGCATGGAGCAGATTGAAAATGAGTTCGAATTATGAATTGTTTAATTTATTACTGGCCAGTCTGTAATTGTCTACGGTGTCATTATAATCGACTAAAACGTAGTCGATTACAATAAATAAAAATATAAGCTAAACGTACGTCCAACATAGAGTAGGTATGAAGGTATGAAAACTTACCACAACCAGCTTGCCATGTTTGGGGTGTCTTCTGATAAGAAGTGCGGCTCCATTCTCCTCATCCTGGTATAAGTCACCAACATCTTCTTCATCTTCCTGCAGACAAAGGACATACACATTACAGAGTTTGAAAAAAAAAAACAAAGAAAATTATTTTGTAAAAATATATAATTATGAATATAATTCAACTGCTTTTTTTAAAATTCAAATCTCGGAAAAGGGACAGTTGTTCAAAATCTCGCCCAACTTTGTAATTCTGATATCAAAATTATCGAGCATATCAAACAATAATAACAAAAAATACCGATCCAGTGACAAAACTTCAAATGCGTCTAGCTAGCCGAAACGCGAAATATCGTGGGAACTCACAAATCGTGATCAGAATGCCCGAGACGGAGGCTGGGCGTGATATATTTATTTACTTATCTCTGCGTATGTGCCTACTCAAAATCATGCGTTTTGACTTCGTGGTTATTGTTTAAAACAAAGGATTTTGCATCACTTTTACTTTCATTGTTTTTCTGTAAGCATTTTGTGTTGTTATGGCATGAACTTTGGTGAATTGTGTGAGCTCCAGAAATAGCTGCCAGATTTTTATTTAAATGCTGTATAAAACCTAGAAATATACAACGTGTTTCTTTTGATATACCATCACCACCATTAGGATTTTCCTGTAATGATAGCGGTGTTTGTGACAAATAAATAAAATAAAATAAATAAATAACTCTAGGATATTAATGAGACCATCATTTTGAACAACTTTTACTATAGGACCAAAATCCTGAAATCACGAAAAAAAATCAGCTGTACATTTATGTTCGCAAAACTCGTCAAAATGTAGGGAACTGCCGATTCTTTTTTTCGCGATTTCATGTTTGGTCCTATAGTAAAAGTTGTTCAAAATGATGGTCTCATTAATATCCTAGAGTTATGGCATATCAAAAGGAACACGTTGTATATGTATAAAGATTTAGAACTTGTATTGTGTATTTCTTTTATTTTTAGGGTTCCGTACCTCAAAAGGAAAAACGGAACCCTTAAGAATCACTTTGTTGTCCGTCTGTCGGTCTATCTGTCAGTCTGTCAAGACCCTTTTTCTCAGGAACGCGTGGAGGTATTAAGTTGAAATTAATATCAAATACGTGGCTCAATGGTCCTTTGGAGCTCTAAAAATCAAGCTTCTAAGTCAACGCAATAAAAAATACGGCCATATATAAAGCGACATTTTTGATACTCGCAAATAAATCAAAACCTATTGGGTACTTCCCGTTGACATAGAATCATGAAATTTGCCAAGAAGCAAGGTCTCACAGAACAAGTTTTTTTTTTTTTTTGTGGATGGGAAATCATCAAATAACTTCTCCCGCTCTGGGTGGAGCGGGAGGGCGTGTCAGACTTCTACTGACTAAAACCCACCCGTGTTCCTTCAGTTGCCTGTGCCAGGGCCACGGTAACTCTTTCGAACAACCCGCAACCCTGGCGGCCATCGGCCCTAGCGGACCTCTTCAGCTAGTGCTGACATCTCTTTGAGGCGCGCGTGGAACACAACGCGCCGTCGACCCGAGCCTGGTCCTTACCGGACGGCGAGCTACCCGTTGCTCGCCATCCGCAAGCCCGCGCCTACGGTGGCCGGGAATCGGCTATTGATTCCCGACGCCCAGGGCGTCTCCTACGGCGACTAGGGGCGTGAGGGCGCAAAGATTGCCTCTCCCTCACGCGTTCAGCCTCCTCCTTCGCGAGCATTACAGCTTCGCAGAAGGAGGTGACGGCTTCCCATGCACTCTCGCTCCGTACCATGGCCTGTACCAGGGCCGGACGCGAGAGGTCGCCGCCGCCGATCGCCTCCGCGAGGACGCGGCGGTGCTCTGCCCAAGCCGGGCAGACCTCCACCGTATGCTCCACCGTGTCCTCCGGGCGATCCACACAGTGGTAACACCCGGGCGTTTCCTCCCGCCTTATCCGGAACAGGAACCTCCCGAAGCAACCGTGTCCGGTGAGGACCTGCGTCAGGCGGAAGGTGAGGGTGCCATGACGCCTCTCCAACCACTCCTCAAAGAGGGGACTTATCGCCGCAATTGTGGCGTGCCCACTCACAGAACAACTAAAGGAAAAAGGCTGAAAATTGTTAATTTGGAGTTTTTTTGCGATTACATAGGTACTTAAATTTGCAGTTGATACAATGTTTTTCAGCTACAATGTTATGTTTGTTTTTTGGATAATTTTTTTCAACTACGGCACTCTTCAATGTGCGTGGTCCGACAAGCACTTGGCCGGTTTTTTTTTTTATTTCTTATTTTGCTTTTGTATATCATTTTATGCTGCACCGTTTGTAATCATCACATCAACATCAGCTGTAGCTGAAAACCAGCGCTGTGGTCTCACATAGGATCACAGCATTAATCTGAGCGTTAGCAGTTTTGCGTGGAATTGATGCATATTTCCCCCCAACGAGTTCTTTAAACGTATTTTCTTTCCTATGTATGGGAACACTTTGCGATAAAGCAAACTATCTACCTCATAGAGCCTAAGCAATAAGAAGTTGGAGTTACTTATTAATCTGACGCACAGTTATCTTTATAATGTTAGTGATATGACGTCATAGCTTAAAACCTAATTTCACTAAATGGAACTTCATCTCAAGATATTTAACGTAACACAGTTTGCATCATCCTTTTACCTTCAACCTAGTCATGCATGCTAATTTATGATTGCCAGACCAATAGTCTTGAGGCACCACATAAATATAAATATCGTGAAATAAGGAAATTCCCAACCGGTGGCCACGAGATTAATAACGTCATTCTAAGAAATGAATCTTCATATTTTTAGGGTTCCGTACCTCAAAAGAAAAAAAAACGGAACCCTTAAGATCACTTCATTGTCCGTCTGTCTGTCTGTCAGTCTGCCAAGACCCTTTTTCTCAGGAACGCGTGGAAGTATCAAGTTGAAATTAATATCAAATACGTAGGTCTATGGTGTTTTGGAGCTCTAAGGAAATCAAGCTTCTAAGTCAATGCAGTAAAAAAATACGGCCAATAATGCGACATATACTCGCAAGTAAATCAAAATCTATACGGTACTTACCGCTGAGAATCATGAAATTTGGCAAGAAGCAAGATCTCACAGTAGAAGTAAAGGAAAAAGTCCGAAAATCGTGAATTTGTAATTTTAACACATTAATTTTTTTTTGTGATTTCAAATTTAAATTTGCAATTGGATAATTGACCAATGTATGGGAGAACATGTTTTTCAAAGGTTTGTTTTTGGGATAAATTCTTTTAATCTACGGAACCCTTCATTGTGCGTGGTCCGACACGCACTTGGCCGGTTTTTTTTACTACATGAGTGTAGGTACATACCTACACTGTCAAGGAGTAATAAATCTTCCTCTTCCTTAAACATAAATAAACAGCATAGCCAAAATTATAAATACCGTAGTTGACAACTCATAGAGATCCTGCATAGATAAGAGAGAGTAGGATGGATTTTCTGAAAAAAAAAATACTATACCGAATGGAAATCTTTTTCCTAGAATTCTAAGTCACACTTCCCTTAATTTGATGTCTAAAACAGCATTTTATTAGTCCAAGCGGGTCTTTTGTTCCACATTGCTTATGCTTAGCTCACGCTTAGAATGTCACGAAATAGTAGAAAAGTATTTTACTAAGATACCTATCGTAACATTTAACCTCGGATATGATCGTGTCTCATCGGGTATTTTCGGGTGTCAAATTTTTACTCTCAATGTGCTAAATTAATCTGTGCCTTTTACAGGATTTTCTACATCATTTCGTATATGCCTTCTCTTTCCATTTCACCTTTAGCCCGGTTTCCACCGCGAGCGGAGCGGACCCATTAAGGACTCAGTTTAACTCGCAAAAGTAAACTGCATACATGTGTTTCCACCAACAAAGAGTCGAGCGGAAATGACTCAGTGGGCAAAAAGAGTAAAAATGTGCTCGCGGTGGTTTGTGGTGGGAATCAGACGACTAAACTCTTTCTTGGTGGAAACACAAACCTATTTCATGAAAATGAAGTCCGCTCCGCTTAGCCATTTTCGGCTCATTACAATTTCGCGGTGGAAACTGGGCTTTTATGTATGTCATTTGAAGCCTTTTATATAGAAAGGAGCCTGGCTATATTCTTTGAAATCGAAACCACATCTATTTCAAATTCAAAAGTAAAAGACACGCCATAGATTGGCAATAATGTTAATATGAGATTAAGGATAGGTTTTCTCTATAAACATCAATTAATACTTATAATTTGCAACGAGGCCGTAATATGCAAAGTATTTAATAAAATAATATTATAACTTATGAAGACATAAATAAGAATATGCTTCCGTAGTCCATCTCATGATGAATATCATCTCACGATTATTTACAGACAAAGAATTGTATGGTACAAGACCATGAATGTATCATAAAGTTACAGAGATATTTTTGCGTTATTTTCACGTTCTTAGCATAAAAGGAAGTGTAAGCACGGAAATTATTGTCTATGACACATTTCTGGTTATAAAATATAGCCCTATTGTCATTTCATGATTTCCGCAGCCCTTCAATCTGACAATGAGAAAAAATGGCGCGGGAAAACTTGACAAGAAAACTAAGATGGCGGAAAATTTAAAGTGGCAGCTCCAAATCAAATTGGAATCATAAATATGTTACTTTTTATAATATGTAGCGAATATTTTAGCCAATGTAACGATACAATCTAATGTATTGTATAAGGTAGGTACTTTGTAATTTCAATAGGTTAAAATCTTTCGAATTCAGGCATCCTTAACTTTCGATTAAGCACTACCGAATAGATTAGATAGTCTCAAAAAGCATTAAGCGCAGGCCACATTGAAAACGAAGCGAAACGAAGCTCATGTAGCTTCATACTTCGGTTCATAGTTCGCAGTGTGAACCGAAGTTTAGAAAAAAGATGCGGTAGCTAAATGAGCGAATCTAAACGAACTTAGCTTCGTTTCGCTTCGTTCTATGTGGCCTGCGCTTAAATCAACAAAGTTGAACCTCCTTGCTTGCAATATTTAAATAAGGAAGTACCTAACTCACTATTTGTTTCACGGTATCGCTGCATATGTGTTGTTTGCCACTATAACCTCTAGGCAATTATCCATTTTATATGCTGATACGGTAATAAAAGGAATGTAGTAGACGCTTCCTCCTATGTTTATTATATTAGTTGATAATTGCAGCAACACACACGATGTACCTTCTGCCGTCATCACCGGTACCTTAGCAAGAACTTCAAGAAACATTGTAGGTAAGTAATAAGTAGGTATTCTCAACAATACGGTGTTGCAGTCTATAGTCATGATCTGTCTAGCCTTTTCCCAACAACGTTGGGGTCGGCTTCCAGTCAAACCGGATGCAGCTGAATACCAGTATTTTACATGGAGCAACTGCCAGTCTGACCTCCACAACCCAGGTCCCAGTTACTGGGTAACACGATACCCAACTTAAAAAAAATAACCATTTATTAGTTCCGAAACACTGCTTGAAGTCACGCCCGGAATAGTGAATTACTTAAAAGTCTATTGAATTGTTAAAATTGTAACAAATACATACTTAATTGAACCAAATCCATTGTCTATTTAGTGTAGGTTGTAAAATATAGTCAAAACTGAATAAAACATCCGTATATAATGGGCACTAAATTCTTCCAGTATTCAAAGAACAACGTAAGTTTATCTGGGGTTTTACTCCAAATCTGTCAGTTCATAATTCTAGTGACACCTTTGGCACGCAAATACATTCATTCGTACTTTATTGACCGTCAACTGTTTTGTTATTTGTGGCTTCGGCTGACATACAGGGTGTTGGGTAAATCTATTGTATACTCGTATACGTATAAATAAAAATAAATTGCCGAGTGTATGTACGCGCTTCACTTCAGAACGGTTGCACCTATTTGGCTAATTCTTTTTTGTTGTATTTGTCAGGATAAGGTTTGTATGAAAGAAAATGTTATAAAATTTAAAATTACCGGGAAAATTCGAGAAAACTGAAAGTGCATTTTCTATGGGAATTTTGTATAAATTATTGACATTTTGGCAGGACTACGTTTGTCGGGTCAGCTAGTAATGTATAACCTTGAAATAGCATTTTTAAGACCTTATGGCCGTTCTAAAAATATATATTTCCCAGGAATATCAAAAAATTGTAACCTTTCTACATTCTTCTTTACCACAGCTACAAATGAATGAATTCCATCGGTCATTTGTTGTTACGTTGACTATGCCTATAGGAGGCAGTAAATAGTGTGACTAGAAATTGCACAGTAATAAAAAAATGTCGTATCTTAAATAGGTTCTACTTGGGATATATATATTTTTTAGCACGGCCATAATGTCTATTATATGTTATTTCAAGGTTATCCATTCTTTACCGGACATCCTGTATATACTTTTTGACCCTCCCAGTTCATTTGGTCTCTAAAAGTTTAGGACCAATTATTATTATTGGAAAATCCTTATTTTTCAGTCAACTGCAACATATTTTATTATTATTATTAATATATAACTATATTATTATCAATATAGTTTTATTATTATTTCCATCTTCAAACATAAGATTACGCCTGTATTCGCCGAAGGGCTAGAAAGAGGTGTACCTATATGTAGTACTCCCATATTTCAACCAGTTATGTTTAAGTTCCATGTATGTAATAGGCAGCGAGCCTATTACCATCAACCGAGCACAAATACAGAATCCGCAGGCTTATTACGTATCTTGCAGAAGCCTAGCGATAGCAAAATTTGCGCAATAATTGCTTTCAATCGCAAATCGGTATTATGTATCAGCGGTAGCAACACTTTAGCAACCCCAGCGATAGTGCTGCCTCTACGGAACAATCAGTTAAGAGGATTGTGAAGTGTCGATACGCGGCGCGAATCTTGGAGGCAATTACCTACATTTCATACAATTATTTACATAAATATTGTTTCGGACGATAACGTTTTCACCCCCTTAAACCTTTACGAAATGAGACAATTTTGGTCTCATTACATTCAGTATATCTTAATCTAGGTCTGTACGTTTTTATTTTTTAGAAATTCAATTGAATTTAATTGAAAAAAATAAAAACGCTCGAGGAAGTTTTTATGTCAAAAATATAGATTTAGATGCTAATAACTTACATCGTATGCAATATTTCTTTATAATAAAAACTAAAAGACCTAGTTTTTTATTATACCTACACTATTTCAAAAAAAATATGAAAATTAGATTATGTTTACGGGGAGAAAAACGTTATCGCTTTTTGTATGAAAATTTACAGCTTCACAATCCTCTTAACTGAAATGTGGATTTTATTAAACTGATCGTACGGCCTCAATGAGTACGGCACACCCTATATTTGTGTTCTGTGGGCACACCTCGACTAGGTTAGTTCCGAAGATTGCTCCTTTACTTATTTTGGCGCTAGTGTCGTAGCGATAAGTGCATATTAGCAAACAGCGAGCGATTAGCAAATGATTTTTTAGATAATACCGATTTTTCTAACGTTGATCGCGCGATGAATGCGTGATAATTGCTGATTGCTATTATATAATTTGAAATGGAAAACCCTCGGGATAGGAGTCGAAATCAGGACCTCATGCTCCGTATTAGCGTTTGGTAGTATTCCCCTATTCCTTTCCATAAATTAGCTAGCTCTTGTTTTTTCAATTCAATCATCAATAAATCCTCCACGTTGTTTTCAAGACAAAGACGAATAATTATATGCGTCATTTAATTTGTATATCTCTGGGATCTGTCACCTGACGTCAAACACGGCTTGTGGCATGTCAGGACAATCATATTAAAAACATCAATAAATCTAAACGCAAGTATCCTCACAAGTAAACCGAGAGAATAACGTGAAAAACAAACCATTTGCTAAGAGGATGTTCCTCGTTCGTATGCTAATTGTTTTCTGCAGCCTGTTTATTGCAATATCGCAATTATTATTATTAATAATGTGACGTCAATATTACCTTTGATGGAGCTCCTTTTATAATAAAGGAAAAATATCGAGATGAATAACTTCTCTATGGTTCTTTTGTTCTGTTTTGTTTTGTATTGTCATGATAAAAGACAACGAAAATATTTTTTGCTCGTTAAAGGAAGTAGGTACTATAAAAACATTTAACAATTATCTGTCAGATATATGCGCTGTTTTAGGTCTTGGTATCGAGCGCATACGTCGAAAACATTTGTAAGTACCTAAACGGTGCCAGATTCAATTCATTCGAGAAATTGGGAAAAAGTAATACTTATTATTTGCAATTTTGTAAGTATAGTTTGCATGATTCATAAAATATAAGGGCCACACAACTCATCAAATTTTATGAGAGCGGAAAAGGTGCCTGGTGTAAAGAAAAATAAAACGAATTTTATGAGGTACAGCTTAAGTTAGGAATAGTTCATGAAAGTTGATACTTTTGCACCCATGCCTCGGCCCTGAAACCCTGGCCCATTACAGGCTATTGTCATAAAACGCGTTTTAAAATTGCAATTGCTTTCTGCAAACGATAATCAATTTCACTGGGTCATAGAATTACATAATTGCTCTCGCATTACACTCATAATCACGTATTACAATCGCCATATTGTCGCGTCTGTTCGCACGTAGGTAATAGTAAACGCATGAGTGTAACAATTTTATATTGGATAGTCTCGCGTAAGAAATGATAGATGGACTGTGTGAAAGATGATATAGCTAGAAAGGAGGTGACTACCGAGATGACGACTAATAGAGAAGTATGAAAGAATACAAAAATATTTAAAAAAAAAGATCCTGACTGCACAAACACATAACTGAAAAGAGAAAAACAAGCATTATTATTGACTTTTGGTATCGCAGGCGACAAACAAAAGTTACACCATATTTCAGGTTATTGGTTTGTCCCCCGCCTGCGATACCAAAATTCTGCGATGCAGTCAGGTTTTTTGTTTTTTTAATATATTTTTTATTTCAATCTTTTAAGTTTTATCAATTATTTAATTAACCAATTTATTATTCCTAATTAAATTTAAACATATAACATATATATTTTTGTAATCCTCTTTTAATTTCCTTTATTTTGATACCCTACTCGATAGGTTTGGTTATTTTTTTTATTAACTTATTATTATTCGCGCCAAAAATCGGCCATTTTGATTTTTATTTTAAACACCTATCTAAGAACATTTGGGTTTTCATGACGTATAAAACGATACCTTAACTCCTTAACTGGCGAAATCCATCCAACCGTTTGGTAGATACGAGGTAATAAAGAAATTTACAAATATACAAAATACGCGCGAATAACATAACCATTCCTTGGCAGTCGGGTAAAAAGATATGTTGCGTCGACCCCAATTAAATTAGGACAAGGGCAGGAGAATGATGACGAGTCTCGCGTATGACATTGTGCTTCGGAAACAGCGCGATTCGATGGTTATTGCACCCTTTTACAATAGTTAGGTACTACCGTCGGCATGTAATGATACAACTTAATCATGTTATAATTAGGTAAAGCACTTAATTAAAATAATATCGCGTACCTAATGAACACACACCACGAGCAAATCTTAAAAGCAAGTGGATGACGTCATCAGTCAGGCGATGCGCAGCACGTGATCGCTAATGAGATGTTATTATAATTTCTAATCTTTACCTTTTCATACTAATTATAAAATATATTTTTATTTCTGTAATCTTTGACATTCCAAGCGAGCCAAATGTCCAATAAGGATTTTTTTAGATCTAATTATTAATTAACATTAAAAAGGAGGAATACAAACATACCTAACTCCCAAAAAAAGCAGCACCACTATACGACCAAACCAATGTGATAGACACATAATATACAAGTAGAAAATGAACTTACTGTCAGAATAAAATAAAAAGAAACACGAGCGAGCCTTACAATAGTCGCATAATATGATGTGTAACATCTGACATCTGTTTGAGTTGGTACCATCTGACGGCCACGGCACCACGCGCGCTCATTGGTGAAAACAAATAGCACGCACTTTCCTGGCTTCCTGTTACACATTTCTGTCCCTTTTCATAAAATGACTCCCACAGATTGCAGGCCACAAATCTGTGGGAAAGCGAAAGGAAAGTGTATAACATACACATCAATAAATACCATATACAATACTGTCACGTGCCAATAGCGCGACACGCAAATATATGCTAAGATAAAGTAATAGCCCATCTAAATTGTAAAAATATACATAATGGAGGATAATCGTACGCATTATTGGACATAAAATCTATGGTAATACATAAATAAAATTAAGTTAAGGCCATTTAGATTTTTGGCAGAATTTTGATACAAAATCAAGAAAAAATATTTGAAAGATATTTTATGCGTAAAAACTTTTTTTTAAGTAATTAAAAAAATAACCTGCTTTATTTTAGTCATATTACATAGTTTCCATTTGGAACCTGTAGTAGATAATATAGAATTCTATATTACTCTTTTTATTTACTAGCGACTCGAAAACGTCTAGATTTATATATTATATGCAAGTTTATTTCTTATGGATTACACATAAACCCTACAGAATAAATTCTCTACATGATGGTGAAAACCGCATGAAAATCCATTGTATAGTTAAGAAGAATAAAGCGGACACATAGACACTCACGAAAAGCGACTTTAATTTAAGGGTAGCCCGCGAAATTCAAATTGTCATATGTTTTTTGCAATTTGCCAGTTAGTATTAGGTTGTATGTTGATTAAAGTATGATTCGCGTCCGTAACAAATACGTATTTACAGAATTACACAGTCTGGCCATAAATACTGTTACAATTAAAAATAAGAAAGATATTACATTTGAATTTGGAATCTGTCATTTTTATACGATTGTTCATTGAGTTTTCTAATTTTGGCGCCAATACATTGTACAATATTTTGCGATATTAAAATGGAGTGGGGTGATAAAGAGAACCGAATCGCTGTGATTGCATTACACAAAGTTGGTATGGAGCCAAATGCAATTTTTAAAACTCTCCATATGCTTGGTATTAGTCAAATGTTTGTGTACCGGGCTATTAATAGGTACAATGAGACCTCCTCTGTTTGTGACAGATAATGATCTGGCCGTTCACGTAGTGTTCGTACGAAAAAGGTGGTCAAAGCAATGAAGATAGCACCCAGAACCATGTCACGTATTTTAAAAGATGACTTAGGACTTGCAGCCTATAAGAGATGCACTGGTCATTTTTTAACTGATAATTTAAAAAAGAATAGGGTGGTAAAATCGAAACAGCTAATGAAGCGGTACGCAAAGGGAGGTCACAGAAAAATTTTGTTTACGGATGAGAAAATCTTTACAATTTATGCTCAAAGCTCTAAGGAAGCTTCCCAGTTAGTCGACAGTGCAACGTGGGCATTATCCGACTTCAGTGATGGTTTGGTGGGGTGTTAGCTATGAAGAAGTGACTGAGCCATATTTTTGTGAAAAAGGTATCAAAACATCGGCACAAGTGTATCAAGATACCATTCGTGAGAAGGTAGTTAAGCCCCTTAACAACACCATGTTCAATAACCAAGTATGGTCCTTCCAACAAGACTCGGCGCCGGGTCATAAAGCTCGGTCCACGCAGTCTTGGTTGGAAGTCAACGTTTCGGACTTCATCAGAGCTGAAGACTGGCTGTCATCTAGTCCCGATCTTAATCCGCTGGATTATGATTTATGGTCAGTTTTAGAGAGTACGGCTTGCTCTAAACGCCATGGTAAGTTGGAGTCCCTAAAACAATCCATACGATTGGCAGTGAAGAATTTTCCCATGGAAAGAATGCGTGCTTCTATTGATAACTGGCCTCAACGTTTAAAGGACTGTACTGCCGCCGTAAGAAAAAAGGGCACAACTAACATTAAAAAAAAAAATCTACAAAAAATTGAGCAGATTAGCCTTTTTTTTCTGATTCTAAATATGTATGTAACTCAATTTTTTTTTAAATGTTAGTTGTGCCCTTTTTGCTTACGACGGCAGTGTATTGCAGCCAATGGAGACCACTTCGAATAAGCTTTTTATATTTTAAATTGTTTTATATTTATGTATTAAACTAACACACTGTAAAAGTAATAAATATTATTTGCAATAAAAATTTTTTTTTTCTTCGTGACAATATTTATGGCAAAACTAGGTATATACTATTTAGAATCAGTATTTTTACTCCTTCAGTTGGTATAATCCTCAAATATCAATATTTTATGAAATAGTGATTAAATAGGATTACCTGATCTTAAACGAGTTGTATTGATGACTTTAAGGATTATAATTCTGTTAATACATACTTGGTACGGTCGCGAATCATATTTTGATCAACATACAACCTAATACCGACTTGCAAATTGCCAAAAAAAACGTAAGAAAATAAGAATTTCGTGGGCTACCTTGGTTCTTTCGCTTTAAGTGTAATATTGTATATAAATATACTAAGCTCATTTTCACCACACATCACTAAACGCGTTTCACGCTAAACGAGTTTAAAACTTCATTCTGTCTCTGTCATCTTCAAACGATTGTATAAAACGGAGCGATGTTTTAAACTCGTTTAGCGTTAAACGCGTTTAGTGATGAGTGGTGAAAATGAGCCTTAGAAGTACAAATAATTGTAATATAAGTTCAACATTCTTGCTTAAATTGCAGCTTTGTGCAAGAGATCACCGTCTATAAATTCAGCATCAAGATATTAAGAACGAGTACATGTTATGGGATAACCGATCATAAAGTACGGATTTAGCTCGAGACCGCTGGAAAGCGCTCAATAAACGCTTAAAATGTGGGACATACAGACATTGTTGTTGTGAAATCAATTCTCCCATAATTCTGTGCTTTACTTGATTGAATAACCTGGGAAAGGACAACCAACATATATTTTATAGATTTGATATGAAAATGCAGTTAACTTTTTGATAAAGTAAAAGACGCTAAGAAATTCTTAATGGAGTGCAAATTTAAACTTTTGGACATATTTTATCGGGTTATGTCAATTTGCCACAAAGTCGATTCGTCACAGAAAAATGCATGTGTAAATTCGTCACATTTGTTCTCTCTATACAGACTGCAGAGAAATCAGACACTTGATAGGAATGACATACATATTTATTATTTCCAAAATTAAAGGTTTTTTTTTAAATAATCAACTTATGTCGTATAGAACTGTGATTTTTATAAAGACTTAAGTTGAATTGTTTAAGAAAACCTATGATTTTAGAAATAATAAATATCTATTTCATTCCTATAAAGTGTTTGATTTTTCTGCAGTCTGTACAGAGAGCACAAATGTGACGAATTTACACGTGAATTTTTCTGTGACGAATCGACTTTGTGGCAAATCCCATTTTATCTTATACAACACACAAATTGTAACTGCAATCTTTAAGGGATAATTCTACCCGAAGAACAACATTTACATTTAATATGAGTACATGACATATTGACAAATAATTTAATGTAATGTTTTGTGCTGCGTAATGTAAATTATTTTGCGTACTCTTGTATAGACTCAAGTTTTTCTAACTGAACAGACACCTGTGCTGCTGGGGAGTTTATTGCTTACGTAATTTTGACGTCCAAAAAGTGCTGACTCTCAGCCTAGTTTGAATAACTGACTTTGATTTTGATTGATTTTTGGTTTTATGAAAAAACATCCGACTCGAGTTGAAAATGAGTTTTTTAAACCACTATCACACATACAACACAACACACACAACACACATTGAAACTAACTACCATTCGCAATAAATGCATGATTGGCGAGTCAAATCAAAGTTATCCATTTCATATTCACCTCATATCTATTCAGCTAGACCGTATTTATGTAAATTCATATAAATGTACAAATTTGGCTGTCCCAGCCACGTGTGCGAAGCGATGATAGAATAAAAGCAACCTCATTATAATAACTAGCTATATTTAAATTACAAATGAGTTTTATGATCGTTCGCAAATTGTGACCAGATTACAAAATCTTTAATTTTCTATGTAGGTATAGATAAATAACGTGTTCGTACATTTTTTGAGGTTGTTCACATCAACAATTATTTATAGGAGTCAGGATTTCTTTAACTGAATCCAATGTAGACGCTATAGGGCAGGAAAGTACAACTCGGCCGTCGACGTATTTTGGCAAGTCTGCTACTTCGCGCAGAAGACTGCGCAGGAACATTTTTTAGGAACCAAATGGTGACATGAGGCGAGTGTGAGTGAGAGAACATGCGCGAAAGTTCGCAGAGTCTATGTTCGGACTTGCAAAAATACGTCGGCCGTAGTGTATAGTTGGCAAGTTCGGTTTGTGAGTACCAATAATATTAACATGGATCCATCGAAAAGTTTAGAGCAGCGTCTGAACTCCCGAACTCTTCACCTATGAAATATATTACGACTACCTCTCGAATGTCTTATGTTACACAGTTCGACATAAGAAAAAAATGCTCCAAGTGTCTTAAGTCGGACAGTTACACTAAATTGACAAGTGAAAATATTAAAATGACCTTTATGATAATGTAATCCTAATACAGCTTTACAGCTTGACAATTTCAGTCAAGTCAATTTAGTCTCCGACATTCGAGAGGTTAAAATCTTCTTAGACGAGCTATTTATAAAACTAGAACAGTTTGTTGTCGATCACCTTTATAATGCAAATTCATTATTTAAAAAAAGAGTCATCTTCAACGTAAAACTTAATTATCAGCTAGTATTATAAGAACTAATCAGTAATACAATGAACCCGATAAGGTTTTATTTCAATCTATTAGCATACCAGCATATGAGCTGGAATCACAATAATTATATAGTCAGATATTAGTATTATTAGATCTATAAATCGGACTATAGAGTTTTATTGTTTTATAGATAGAAGTGTTTTGATTATGAACATCTCTTCTCTATGGTTTTGCAAGTGAATGAACAGTTCACACGAGGATTAACAAAAAAGAAATACAGCTATGGACAGATTGTCTGCCATAAGGATATGAAATTGAATCTGGTTTTAAATCAACCCATTAACATAAATTGATTTGCGAATTAGTATTTTCTTTTTGCAACCAATATAATAAAAGAAAAACAAAACTCTAGCTTGTACTAATAAAACTGAATACAAAATAAAGTTTTATTAATGAGTTTACATAAGCAATCCTTTTTATTTTTGATGAAACAGATCTTAAGGATTAGCGAACTTAAAAAAGAAAAAACTCAATGTCAGATTAATCGATGATATTATTTTGTCATCTGTGCTGATTACCATCTAGGGTCGAATTAATGAATGAAAGTATTAAGTGATAAAAGAATAATTAACAAAACTAGCATTTGAAGAGGTCACATTATAATGCTATTTTTATCTCCTCGAATTAAAATCGAAATTTTTTTTGTAAAATAGAACTTAATTAAAAGCACCATGGGTGAATTAGGTACTCGTACATAGTGCATACAGAGATAATCGTCAGTTGGCATTTCATTTCGTTTTCTTATTTATTTATAGAGTCTAACGGGCTTCTGCGAGTGTTGACTTTGGCTCTGGCCCCTCATATACATACCAAAGTTCCAGGATCCCAGGGTCCCGAGAAATGTTAAAAACCTTATCACATACTTCATTGATTTTTCTGAACGACCCAGTTTTAATAAAACCTCTTTCAATTAACAGGTAACTAGAAAACCAATCAAACCGTCTATGAATATTATGCAATCGCTATTAAAATATGCGTATAATAAATAATGTTAGTTATAAAACCTGGGCGTGGTTTGAATTAAAACCACTTATCTTGTTGATGGACATTGAGTTGAGAGGTTTAGGTAAAATAATATAGTAAAGATTTTGAGCAGACTGTAGCCTGAGGATAAAGATCACGATACCGTTTGCCTCTAATATTTATTCATTGTTTTAATTGACCGAGCGAGCGAAGCGTCTCTGCTTCAAGTTTGGCAAAATTTGCTTTCGTCTGTCAGTTTGTTGCTACTCCTCTACAGGTCGTATTTTACAACAGACTGATCTGGACGAAACTTGGTATACAGGTTTTACGACTTTATATAATTTTTTGTCGTCGGGGATTTTTGATTGGAGGGGTAATTCCTACAAAAAGAGGGCGACTAGATATCTCCGCCTTATGAGATCCGATTTCGATGTGTTTATTATTTTTTTATTTGAAAGGTAGTATCTTTATAGTAACTTTAAATTAGTCTCATAAAAATTTGGTGAAGATGATGAAAAAAAAACAATATCTATCCAATTTTAAATAACTTTCACTTCCACCTGACATTAGGGACTGCCAAACGGTTGCAGTATTTAAAAGAAGAGTGAAAGAACACTATGTTTCCATTTCGTCATAGTTATTTTAGTGATATTTATTCTATAAGTATGTATGTATTTAAGTATTTATTATATGTTTTATTTGCTTAGTGAATTGTTTTTTTTTTAGATTTTATGTATTTTTATTTTCTCTTTTATTCTTACACACGGTGTCTACATCTCTTTTTATCCTCTATTATATCGCAGGTATGCTGGAAGAGATTTCTTTAGAAATAAACATTACCTTTGTACGTAATTTTCAGTTCCTTTATTCTTGTCTGTTTATTTGTGTGTACATAAACGGTTAAATAAATAAATAAACTTTACTGGTGTATTAATTGTTGCAAATTAGTTTGTGCTCGCGAGGTCTACTGTTCGCAGAACTACTAGTTTAAAAGAGCGTCCATGGTTTCTTGCCCGTTTTTATCCATAGGAACCTATTACGCTTTGGAATGGGCAACTCCTTTGACACTTCAGTTCGAGTTTGAGACAAAACAGGCGTGAACCTAGAAACTGAACACACACTAAGTTCTGATACTGTCAGCTGTTGCCTTGATAAGTGGCCGTGACTGAGAGATTCACGAGAATCCTAAAAGATGTACGACAATAATTCATTTGGTTGTCAACAAATTTGTGTTTCACATTACTATAACGATGTGTAGCTACAAGTAAGTACGCAATGTGTAATATGTTTTGGGGCTAAACATGGATAGAATACTTGATTCCTAAGTCCCTTCTTCTCTGAAGAACGAGTACTTAGATACTTCAAGAACAAGTTATCGAACAGACAGGAAAATAATATTTCCTCAAATCGAAGGCATTTAATCTGTTACTCGCTCTTTGAAATTCGGCAAAAGCTACCTCAACTTTACTGGCCTTTTTTGAACCAGTCCGTGGCTATATACATCGAGCTTTGGGTAAACGACATATTCATCTTATTACACACAAAAAGACCTATGAATCTTCATCTACCAAGCCTTTTCCCAACTATGTTGGAGTCGGCTTCCAGTCTAACCGGATGCAGCTGAATACCAGTATTTTACATGGAGCGACTGCATATCTAACCTCTACAACCCAGTAACTTGGTAATACGATAACCCTTGGTAAGACTAGTTATCAGACTTTTAGGCTTCTGACGACTCGTAACGAATGTCAAAGATCCACGAATGACAGCCGGGCCCTACGGCTTAACGCGCTTTCCGAGGCACGGATGGGTCTTGGTATGTAAAGATGGCCACCTATCCACGGAACAACCGCAGCAAGCGTAGCTATCGATCAACCCGAGCGGCTGTAGAAAGTTTTTATTCAGATCATTCTTCAGTTGAAACTGATATAGATGCAGAAGAGTCGTCTTCGAGCTCGCATTCAGATGAGCTACCATATAACTGATCCCACTGATTAGTTCGCAGCCCTGCAATTATTCATACAATCTGAAGCTGTAAAAATGTCCTTTAAAATTTATAACAGGTTGTGAAACACGGATTTGAGGACATCCATCGACTACAATATTAATAAATAATAACCAACCTTTTGGATTAATCACAAAAAGTTCTAAAATAAAACTGATCAATAATATTGATATGCAAATTAGTGTCTTTCCATTATTCTTTGTAGATTGAGGAAATTTTTCGGTTTTAATTTTATGTCGATTATAATAGTAGTGGTAGTATAGAAAATAATGAAATAAAAATCGTCAAAATTTTATGAAATCGTACCCATTATGCGCTTTTATGTCGTGGACGTCCACGGCCATCACGAGAACCCCGGGAAGTAAAATATATGATAATATTATGAAGACGCTTTTAAATTTCCATTGACGATAACATTAGCTAAGTAATTAAAGCTCGTGGCTAAGTAATAACAGCTGCACGGGTCGATCCATCAGGTTAAGCTTCGCTTGCCGGAGTTATTCCGTGGATGGGTGACCTTCTTTGCATACCGAGACTCCTCCGTGCCTCGGAAACCACGTTAAGCCGCTGGTCCCGGCTGTATTCGTGGATCTGTGACAGTCGTTACGGGTCGTCAGAAGCCCGAAAGTCTGACAACCAGTCTTACCAAGGGGTATTGTATTACCCAGTTAGTGGAGATCAGAAAAAAACTGGTATTCAGCTCCATCCGGTTAGACTGGAAGCAGAGTCTAACTTAGTTGGGAAAAGGCTAGGCAGATTGGTTGATTGCAAGAAAAAGGGGCGCATCTGCAAAAAAACAAATGTAAAGAAAAATAAGCCTTACAAAACGAAAAAAAAACGCATCTAGTAAGGCTCATTTTTCAACATTCCCTTCCCACAGATTTTCTCCTCTTTTACTTACGGCGGCAGAATAGACAAACAATTAAACAGTGTTATAATTACGTACATACTGTCAAAGACAACTTGAAAACCTAGAACCTAGATTCCAAACACGAATCCTAACCTCGATCTAGGTGTTTGAATCGATCAGTGCACTTGCGATCAAGGTAAACAAAAATATAAATGTACAACAAAATGTTGGTGGGTACTAACTTGTTTTAGTACTTTTGACACCGTTTTCGACTTCTGCAGAATACATTATATATTTATGGTAATCAAATCTATTAGCTGGAACTAGAACTAGACCTAGGCTGACATCTCAAACGTCAATATCTAGATAATATGGTAATTTTATTATGAACTATGATTTTGTTGTCTATGACTGCTTAAGTTGTTTCTTTACTGATAAAGGAGTGTGCCTATTTTTGAGGGGTTTTTCCCAGGAGGTCCACGAGTCTATTGTTCTCGAAAAATTAAAATTTTACTTCCCAACGGGTCCACGACATTTTAAAATATATTATTTTAATATATTTTCTTTAGACTCGTGGACCTCCTGGGAACAACCATTTTTAAGAAGAGTACAAGGTACTTATCTATGTTTCCTTCTAGGGTTCGGATTGGAACTCTTGTGGACTTGTCTATACATCTGTATATGTGTGAGTTGTATAAATGATCTTTCTTGTTTTGTTATAATTATTTTATTTATTTAACAGTATTTTATATCACTATATTTTAGTATACCTCGGCCTGGGTTAGGCAGAGATGTACTACCTATAGATGGAATACAGGGGTGTTCTTTTTTTAAATTATACTCATCTTTATCTGCTGCCTTTTCCGGCCAATCAGTCAAGAACGAGTCTAGGTCGTCCCGCCAGGGTTCTTAGTCCTGTCTCGGTGACGACACCTGTTGTCAAGCACCCACTGCGTGACGACCCTGGCCCATCAGTACTTGCATCTTGTAGGTGTGGTCCGCCCAGACCCATTTCAGCTTCGCGGTTTTATCGCGTATTGTTGTGTTTAATTTTCAAAATGTTACGCTCCATAGCTCTTTGGCAAACCTTGATTTTGGACTTCTGAGACTCGGTCAAAGAGCAAGACAAGCCTGAGCGACATAAGTTAGTACTATGCCGGATACACATGTCGACGAGCTTGCGCTTTAGTGATATTGAAGGGTCACCCTTCATTAGCCCGTGAATTATGTTACGTGTATTTTTAAAGAAATTTTAAAAGCATTGGTAGAGTAGGTGTTCTCTTGCACAAACAAAACTAGTAACTAATATGATTAACATAAGGAGTGTTAGTACTTAACAGTTTCTCTTAATTTTATAACCAAAATGGTGTTACAAAACACTTGATAATAATCTCTAGGGTTCATTTTAGAGGACAAACAAGCCTTTAAAATTAAATATATTACTTTAAATACGATTATAATAACAAAACTGCTCTAGTTCACAAATTAAACAGCGTTATAGAATACAAAACAGTAGCATTTTGTTTACACTATAAGATAAGGCGCACGCTACGTGGATTTTGATACTACAAAAATTGTTCGAGCAAAATGCGACAACTATAGTATGAACAACAAAGTGATGTTCATAGTATAGTGGTCGCATTTTAGCGTGGTAATAGCGGTCATTGACCCACCTACATTTTCAAACATTTTTATTTCAAAAACTCAAATATAGTCGATTCGTGATCTTCAATTGTTTCAATAACGAAAAACCATACATAGTTTAATGTTTGGGTTCTTACGGAGAGATATTAGGGAAAGGGCAATGACCGCTATTGCCACGCGACAACTATAGAATAGTCATAGTAAAATTAAACGTATTGACCTTGTCAAGCTACTTTCCTGGGGCTATTTTCCTTCGCATTTAAAATTACGTGGAACTTTATAGGTAAAAAAGGATCCATTTTCAATTAATAATTGATTAATTCCGGTTTATATAGGGTAACTGGTAATTCGTGACTGATACTTAAACACATGATTGTTTGTACTAATGATAACAAACAACTTTAACTACCAAAACTGAAATCGCGAAAAAAGTCAGCTGCATTTTTGATTTGACATTTTTGACGAGTTATGCGAACATCAATGTATGGAAGATGAATGTTTTTTTTTTTCGCGATTTCAGGTTTGGTCCCATAGTAAAAGTTGTTTGTTATCATGAGTACAATTATATGTATAAGTATCGGTCACTAATTATCCAGTCACCCTATATAGCTGTTTTCGTTTCCCGACGACTTTTCGCGAATGCTCGGAAGATGACGAGAATGTTTGGTCGGGAAGTACATCCCTAATTAGTTATTTGCAACTTGTAATTGTCAGAAGTCATCAAAATATGTTACAGTTAACAATACGCCCGTGAACTTCTGATACCTCCTAACTAGTATTTTTGCACTAAACTATTTATAATGAAAACTCCTAAATACGATAAAAAAAAAACTACAAACTGCATTTAATTTAGATTTCATAAAAGACATAATACTAACCAACTACTTCTTGGTTTACCAAAATTCTCCAAAAAAAAAATAATAATAAATTAGTTTTATGTTCCTCCTGTTAAATTTGTTTGTAGGTAGATAGAAGATCTCAGAAGTTCACGGGCGAATAATACTTATACTTTTGCTATTAACCTTTCGTATGCTGTAATTACAAAAACAATTAAAAAGCCATTGCGTAGATCTGAGTTCCGGCGGCATCCTTTCTCGTTGCATTCAAAAATTCACGCAACACGCGAATTTCAAACACTGCGAATGAGAATCCATTATTTATCGGTGGGATTACAAACTCACAAAATTGTATCTTGGTTATAACAATCGAGATTTGGGTGAAGGTTTTATTTTTAACAAACTTACGCTATGTGTTGGATTAGGGGTAAAAGCCTAGCTTTGATATGAGATCTAACAGCAAGCGGTAAGTTTGCGCCTCATCTTATCCCGTAAAGCACTCGTCACATTTTAAGGCGTCAAACTTAACACGACAAGGCTGTTAAGATCACTTGAGATAAACCTCACAGCAAGCTCGAACCTAGATTATATTGTATAGAATTTTAACTACAATTTATTGTCTAAATTTTATAGTCCACCATTAAGTTATGTAATCGGCACAAGTTATGTATTCATTATACTTTGACAAGCCAGTTTATTTGTAATCGTTACAGATTGTGACGTAGAACATATTTGTAATAAAAATTGTGTTTCCAAACATCTGTTGGTCGGGTTAGCAATCCGTTTCATAAATTGTATTGAGGATAATGTTGCCATAGTTATGTTGTAGAGATGTGAAACATCTCTTTACCATAAAGTATTGTAAAAGAAGGTTTCCTGTATGTAGGTGTCATTAAACACATTCTTAATTTAATCTAATTAATTTTACTCCTATTATTTGTCCTTTTAATTTAATATCATGATGACTATTTGTAATGGACTTGACTATCAATGACTAATTTATATTTTTAAAAGATTATTATCTAATTGTCTACATATTATGACACTATATTATAATTTGCATGCTAACATAAGCCGAATATGGTGAAACCGTACCTGTAGAACATCTTTGTAAACCCATATTATGCGAACAAACTGATTGATTGATTGATTGATTGAACAAGAATTTGTGTTTACTATATGCGATCAAAATGTAGAGATTGGTAAAGACTAGCAGCCTATTCGCGGCAGTGTATGAAGCTAAGCTAGCGCTGTGATGATATTGTGTGGTCACATCATCAAACACAGTCACCATTAGCGATCTATCTGGAGAGTTATGGGCGTTGAAATTTTTCGGGAAAACCAGACAAAGAGGTTCAAATAAGGTCTATTATCTTTATCCGCTGGGAACGATATAATTTATACTAACACGCTGCAGTGTTAGCTATGATTTCCTTCACAGCGAAAACTATGCTAAAGAGAATGCAAACGAGTTTTTTTCATCCCCTAAGCCGTTGTTCTTAGTATACAGAAGACACAACTTCACGGTTAGATAAGAGCGCCGTGGGAAGTCAGCTTTCACCGCAGACAAGCAGGTGCCCGCGTTTTTGTATCATCCGCAATAGAACAATTGGTTTGCGTAGGGCTGTAACTCAACAGATCTTCATTAAATGAAGCCGTATACACGGTGGCAGAGACTTCAATGCACAATCTGTTATCATATTCACATACTTGATTCTGGCCCTTTTTTTTGGATGGGAAATTATCAAATAACTTCTCGCACTCTGGGCAGAGCGGGAGGGCGTGTCAGACTTCTACTGACAAATACCCACCCGTGTTCCTTCAGTTGCCTGTGCCAGGAACACGGTAACTCTTTCAAACAACCCGCAACCCTGGCAGGCATTGACCCTAGCGGACCCCATCAGTTAGTGCTGACGTCTCTTTGAGGCGCGCGTGGAACACAACGCGCCGTCGACCCGGCCCTGGTTCTTGCCAGACGGCAAGCTACCTATTGCTCGTCGTCCGTAAGCCCTCACCTACGGTGGCGTCGGGAATCGGCTCCCGATTCCCGACGCCCAGGGCGTCTCCTGCGGCGATTAGGGGCGTGAGGGCACAAAGATTGCCTCTACCACACGCGTTCCGCCTCCTCCTTCGCGAGCATTACTGCTTCGCAGAAGGAGGTGATTCTGGACCTCCCTGCGCTGAAATTTTCCGTCGGTTATTGGGAAAAAAAAAATCTGCTGTGTCCTACAAAAGTGCCTAACCTATGCTGTCAAAATGTATGGAAGAGCAAAAAAAAAATAAACGACGAAGAATTTCAACGTAGGGGCGTCCTGGGGAGTGTCGACATAGATAGCGGTCGCTTTAAGACCGGATTCGGTCGCAAAGTCTATTGACTCCCTAGACGGTCAAAATTGCATGACAAACACAAAAAAATCACATGCTTGTCAAGCAATTTTGACCGTCTAGGACTTTGCGATCGAATTAGGTCGTAAAGCGATAGCTATCTATGTCGAGACTGCAGCCCCAGAATCATGTACTGAAACCATGGTAACATGTTGTGTGTCGATGTATGCCATCCTGAATAGATAGAATACTCTTTATTATATTGCATACCATAACAATTACAGATTAAAATGTAGAAATTTTACATAGGGGTGACCCGATAAATGAGCGGTGTTATCGGTAAAAGCGATCTCTTAAAAACAACCTTTTAAAATCACAACAAATTATATTTGTTGTTTCCATTTAACTTACTTTTAAATGACTTTAGAATTAATTTAAACCTTAAAACGTGAATATGATGTAGGTACTCGTATAATTATGACATGGAGTGAAATTCAAGGTGTCTAATTTATAAAGAATGAAAGTCTCCGTCATGGCCCGTGGCAGGCCAAATAAAATGGTAGTTCGTTGTCTCGCTGTGTTTGCAAATTGGAAAATTTAACTCATTTTTCAACTCCCGTTGAAGTGTTTATATTTTTATGCTAAACAATCTATAGTTTTTTTTACTGTTAGCTACGGCCCGCGACTTCGTCCGCGTGAAATTTCTTGTTCCGCCGACCCACCCCGTCGCATCGCCTGCTTGCACTATTAGTTCGTTTTCTCTTAGCGTTCTTTCTGACTTTTTTCTCGGCGCCTAAGGGTCCTAGCGTGATGTTAAAAAGCCTATAGCCTCTCGATTATGATTTTTTCAAATCCGACTGGTAGTTCCAGAGATTAGCGCGTTCAAACAAACAAAAAACAAACTCTTCAGCTTTATTATTAATCTAATTATCAGCATCTAATATTGTTCCTTTGCCTTGCATTGGCAAAGTCTTTATCTTACCATAATTATTTCCTCTCTGATTATCGTTTCATAATTCTGTAATATTATTATCTTGGCTTCTAGTGTCAGCCCTAATTAATACAACCTGTTATTAGCGGTGTACGTTATAATTAGTGTTGTCACTTCTCCGCATTGTTTACCATTTCCGAACGATATCGATTCGATTTTCGCTTTTCACTCGGTAATAACCGTATATGGGTGAACGATTGTTATCTCATGGGTATGTTATTATCATAGATTATTCATGTTGATGATTTACCATGAATCTCGAATGGGGTATGCAAACCTTATTTACAAAAAAGTATTTTAAAACGATGCTCAAACACGAATCTCGAATTTAAATTAGAATTGAGTAGGTACTTGGATTCGTTTGAAACCTTTTAGTTTAAGGGTTTTGATATTGATCATCATTATCGGATAGTGATGCGGAGGAATGAGGAAAATGTCGTGAGGAAAACTTTGAGTATGAATGTCGATGGCTACAAGAGTAGGGGAAGACCAAAGAAACGATGAATGGACTGTGTGAAAGATGATATGAATAAAAAGGGAGTGACTACCGAGATGACGACTAATAGAGAAGTATGGAAGAAAGGGACATGTTGTGGTGACCCCAAATAAATTAGGACAAGGGCAGGAGAATGATGATGGATGATAATGAATTCCGCTTATAAGTATGAGTGAAATCTATCACAACTGTTAGTCTGTTAACTTTAACCTATCTAGTTAATATAAAGTGTTTTCAAGCTCGTGGTAACAAGGAACCTCATCCTGCAACTTATTGTCTGTCTAGTAAGTATTGTCTTCGATGTAGTCAGTCAGATAATACCCTGCCTTCATAACCACTTTAACAAGAAAATAAAATCACTTACCGAAATCAGTTCTTCATAGTCAACCCCATGAGGCTGCGACTCATTCTGATGCGCCTTCCACATCCTCAAGCCATCCTTCTTCAGCAAACCCTCTTGCTTCTTCAGTACCAGTTTCAGCTGCCTCCCAAACGCCTCCAGGTCTATCTTATGCACATCCAACTCCTGGCCTTCCACTAGCCTTTCAAGATCACTCAACACTGCACTGTCACTGATTTCACTAGAATTTGTCACGTCGAAATTGACACTCACTGTGTTGTTTAAATCTCCTATGATGTCCACGTCTTTGATGTCCTCCTTGGCTTTGACGAACATTTCATCGTTCAGCAAGGAGGGTGGGCTGGTCTCCGTCTTCCAATTGTTCTTTGTTGTCTTTTCGTGGGGGATCTTGATCTTTCCCTGGGTTAAGTTGTTGGTGTGATGGGTCCCCGTGATGTGCCGTCTAGCCAGGTGGTGGGTGAGTTGGACGAGGTGGTACTGTGGCACCAGGTTGTGGTGTTCGACGTGGAAGACGCGCTGTAGCTCGTCAGGGGTCATGTGCTCGTGGATCTGGAAAGATTGGGAAGGTTTTGTTATTGATTTCGTCAAACAAAATGGCGTACGCCAATGTTTAGGTACATCTAATCGAGAAAATATAATTCGTTCATTATTTCATTTTTCTTTTTTTCTCTGGAAGTCATTTTCAAACTGAATTTGTACTTTTCTTGTAAGATTCGTCGTCGATTAAAGTTCAATGTTATTCCATTAACAAAAGGATTCAGATAATTATAATTGGGCTTACTAATTATAATCTTACTTCAAAACTAAACCGGTTATCAGAGGAACCCAATCAAGGATAATTGTTTCTGCACTTCGAAATTCCCACTAAGCATTTGGGTGAGTCGAAATGGTGACCTCGTAATAAAAAAGTATATGTAAGTACATAATTATACATATATGTTCTCGGAAAAGTACTAAAGAGCAGGTACGTGTGATGATAAGATGATGGTTTCTAAATCAGTAGGGTAAGGACAGACCTCGTATGTCATAAAATCACGCAGGGGTTGCTGGTCAATCGTGATTATTGAACATAGATAAAAAAAGTTTCGGTAGTGGCAGAGTGAAATGTATTTTTTTTTTTGTCATTATGCATATCCTCAGTAGCCAACAATGGCATGATTTGCGAAACTCCATTTCTAGTGATGATTATAATCATATATTATATTTACGTTATGTTTCAGACATACCTAATGTAGGTATGTATGCCATTTATACGGAAGTAGCCTGGATAACATTTTTTATTTTATTTTATTTGAGATGGGTTTAAGAGACTAGTCTAGGTCGGAGGCGACAGAGACAAAGTCGACGATGGAGTGAGCTTACCCAGAAGAAGCCTGTTGACTTTCACTTAGGTAGGCTGGACGCAGGTACGTAGAGAGTTCCACTCTTTTGACATTTGGAAACGCTTAGTGCGAATTGGTGGAATAGCAACAAGGTAGGGATGGTAACTGGCAGTGCGTCTAGATGTCCGATGGTAGAAGAGAGCCCATGGAATGAGGTCGTGGTGTTCTTGAGCACGCTCACCGAAGTACAATATGTAGAAGACCGACAAGCAGGCAACCTTGCGGCGATGAGCCAAGAAATAAATCAGCGGTTCTATTCTGTAAAAATCTCCCGTGAAAACTTAGGTGAAGTGAGCTGTCAAAAGTGTCAAGGTGGAATTACAGCTCACTTTAGGCTCACGTCATCTAAGTTTTCACGCTGACATTTTACAGAATAGACCGTCATTAATCAGGCAACACAAAGGCGTATCTGTGTATCCACAGTCCGGCCGTCGAGAGAATACGTTCCTGACAACTGTCAGTTGGACAATTTCTAGAAATAATAAGGATCAAATTCGCAAAACACTTATTCGTTAGTGTGAAACAGACAGGTGTCAAGAACGCATTCTTTCGACAGCCGGACTGTAAAAACATGATTATCGACATACTCCAACCACCCACAACTTCCAACATAATACAACCAACCACAGCTGTACCAAACAATAACTGTAACACCACATCCGTATCACTGAATGTCACCGGTGCGAAACTCGAAAACCTTGGCAGAGGTCAATAGTACTCGGCTCAGTCCTTTCTCAATAATATTTCCAGATTTACCCGGTGAATTGACGATGGTAGCCATATTAGGGGTAATGGTGAATAAGTGGACTGATTGAGTGGGAGTAGAAGATGTAAACTAATGCTTTTTTATTTAGTTATGTTAGAATTCTATTTTTTTTTTTGATGTTTGTTAAAATGCACAAGAAAACAAAGACTAACCTGCACTAACCTTTTTTTCATGTCTTAGAGGATTATGTAGGTGCACTACGAGTAGTTATTTGAATCTCAGTATTTATGTTTAAAGCATTTTTCCGTCAAACACTTATTTGACACCAAAACTCAAGTCTTTTCGATTCCTTATAACTTTGTCGTATTGCCAGAGTTTGTTTCTACCTTTTCTGTTGCTGTGTTGTACTACTGTTCATTGACTAAAGATTTGGCGGGATCTGTAACACAGGACCCTCCAACCTCAGACATTTTTCTCTATTTAAGATTCTGCATTTTATTAACTAGTACCTGTAATATTATGATGAGATAAATAAAGATTTATGATTATGATTCCGATTTTCCTATTCTATTACTATTCTGAACCTTGTGTCATCAACAGAGATCAGTTAATTAGATGCATATTTACCTAAAGTTATTTTTGGCTAAGAAACTATGGAAGTGGCTTTTTCATTTTTTTCTTAATATAAATCCCAGGATTCCGGAAAATCCGGGAATACAAAACTAATCGGTTACATGGTATCCAAGACTTCTTAAATATGTGGTATCGTTTATTTAAAAAATACCGGGACACCGGGATCACATAACTATTCGTATGCTTGTTTACTTGAAATTATTTTATTTTTTATTTTAATTATCCTGACGTTTGCTATGCCAGTTTACCAACCTACTTTACAAAATTAGCTAGCATTTGATTCCATAGTCAAAAAGTATTCGATACAAATATTCATTCCATATTAGCCAACACCTGAACGTAAGTAAATATACATTCGATTCTATATTCAACTCTAAATTATAAATCTAAAATCCTGGGATTTTTTGAATAAAAAAGTGCAATTCATATTAGTACCTAAATATATGTACATTCGATTCTATAAACATAACTCTAAATTGGTAGATCCCGGAATAAATCTGGGATTTTTCGATACAAAGCCCACTCCATATTAGCCAAATATGCATCCGATTATCCGATTTCTAAGACATTTACTTAAGGGCCCCTACAAAATATACTCTTGTCAAACATAACCTTTCTATGGCGTATTGTTCGAAGTGTACTGGCAAGCCTGGTACTTTTTAACGTTTCATACTTACTTATTTACCATTTTTTTTCTTAAGAGGATTGTGAAGTGCCGATACGCAGCGCAAGTCTTGGAGGCAATTACCTACATTTCCTTTTTAAATATCGTTTCGGGCGATAACGTTTTCACCCCCTTAAACCATTACGAAATTAGAAAATTTTGTTATCATTAGATTCAATACACCTGAATCTAGGTCTGTACGTTTCTTTTTATTAGTAATTCAGTTTAGTTTAATTTGAAAAATAAAAACGCTCGAGGAAGTTTTTAAGACAAATATATATATATTTAGTTGCTAATTACATATCGTACGCAATATTTCTTTATAATAAAAACATACAAACTTAGTAGTTTTTCATTATATTTACGTTTCCAAAATCGTTATGCTTTTTGTATAAAAATTTACAGCTTCGCAATCCTGTTAAAATTATTATAGTAAACTACCTTAAATCACTACTCCACAATCATAAATTAAATTAAACATTAACTTAATAAAAAACGCATTACTTAATTTTACTCTAATTTTCATTACGTCATATGAGAAGGCAGTATGTCAACTATATCTAATCTAGTTCATTATTATGTCATAACTGGATCAGTGAGTCGAGGTTGACCGGCCGATTAATCGCCGAAGTTAGCCGATGATAGCCGAAGTATCGTCCCACGCACGAATGCGATCACTTCCGATTTGGTGGAATGTGGTTCTGGATCGAAGGTAAGATGGCATGGAATAAAATGGATTTCATTGCCACTGTCTGTGGGAGCTTTTAATGTTCCTTACATTAAAGGATCCCCCAGACAGTCGCGACGCGACGCTAATAGAAAAATTCCTATGAAAACTACGGAAATTGTTCTACCAGAATCGCGTCGCACCGTCGCGTTGCACCTGTCTGCGGGAGCCTTAAGCATTTTTAAAAGTAACAATTATTGGTAAAACTGCTCTTTTAAGTGCTTGAACCTGATATTAAAAAAAAGTAAATTATTTAAAGCAGACTATGTTCTACTGTAAGGATGCCTGATGAGGTCAGGAAATTATGAAGTCCATCAGTAGGTAAGTAATAATTTACTTCTTTTGCGATTAGTTGTTACAGGAGTATGGTAGCCATTCCAGTCGAGAGGAAGTGACACCAGTGTTGCTACACTAAAATAATGGGTGGTAGTGTTGTACCACCTAACAGGTAGGTCACAAACTATAACGATTTCTGTGTTGTTTTATTGAAAGTTAAATCAAAGTTTTAACTTCCCATTCGCAATATTCAGTCTGATCGTCCGTTCTTTTACGTGAACGCCATTGGAGCAAAGTTATTTAAACCAAAAACAACTCTTCGCTTTCATTACCAGAGATCTACAGAACTCAACAAAACACACGACTTTGCATTGTTATTTACGTATAAACCACAGACCACACTATTACATTATTTAATTACCTACATTTATTTTGCAATACGAAAATTTGAACCATTTTTCCTTATGCCACTTCTGTTGACGTTCACTTCCATGATAACCTTTAAAGAATAACCAACCTTTAGCTTACACAAATAAAGTAGAAATTCCTTTGGGTTTTAATTCATGCAACTTCAAATATCATTCAATCAAATACCAACCATAACTTTGTAAAACAAAGTTCAAATTCCATTGATGCAGAATTCTAAATTTAGAACGATTGATATTGAGACCTAATGGTTTAAACACAAGGTCGAAATTCAATTGTTTGTATCTAAGGGCATATACAGGGTGTTGCGAAACTGAACCAATGCTGGTTGTAATGAGTCACGGAATGGTAAGACTTAGCGTGCAAGGTTACGTTAGAAAGCTTTTGTGTTGTTATGTAAACGGCGCGTGAGCTTTCATTAGTCAACGCTTTAGAAAAAAAAATCAGCTAAGTGTGAGTCGAACTCACACATGAAGGGTTCCGTACCACCGTTCTATATTTACCACCACATTAAAAAAACACACCGAAAAACATTTAAGAATGAGGACCCCCTTTAATTTTTAACTTTATTTGTTATTATAGCGGCCATAGTAGTACACGCTTAGGAGCTCGTGGCTAAGTAATAAAAGCCGCACGGGTTGATCATCTTTAAATACATACCGAGACTCCTCCCTGCCTCGGAGAGCGTATTAAGCCGTTGGTCTCGGCTGTCATTTGTGGATCTTTGACAGTCGTTAAGGGTCGTCACAAGCCAGAAAGTCTGACAACCAGTCTTACCAAGGGGTATCGTATTACCAACATAGTTGGGAAAAGGCTAGGTAGATTGATTGATTGAGCATGCTCACACACGCTCTGTGAAAATTTCAAGTCCTTTTACGGTTCAAAAGATACAGCCATGTGACAGTCCGGACGGACAGTGGAGCCTTATTAATAGGGTCCCGTTAGCACCCTTTGGGTACGGAACCCTAAAAAGCAGGCAAGTGCGTGTTTTGGAGCAAGCGCGGAATTCCGTATGTCATTTGTGATTTTTCAGTAATATAAAATTGAAGATGAAGACCGAAGCTACATTTCTTTGATTTTTAAAACAACACTATTAAAATGCAGTGTATATTCAAACACTTGTTTGTAATAGTTTCTATACCAATTGAAAGACATTTCACCTCTCAAAAATTGTAACCCCAATACAGGGACGAATTTTAGAGTGTTTTCATACTGAGATTAACGGTTTACCTTTCCCACTACGGAACCCTGATCGTATTAAGTCACGATTAGCTTAGACTAAAATATGTTAGTTCAGGTCAAAAGCCGCTATTTGTTTCGTCAAAATAATCTAATGGATATCTTCTTATGTTTAGCAGTGTGCGTAACTTTATTCATCATTATCCTGCGCTTGTCCCAAACATGAAATTTTCTTCCATACTTCTCTATTAGTCGTCATCTCGGTAGTCACTCCCTTTCTAGCCATATCATCTTTCACATAGTCCGTCCATCGTTTCTTTGGTCTTCCCCTACTCATATAGCCATCCACGTTCATACTCAAAACTTTCCTCACGACATTTTCCTCATTCCTCCGCATCACATGCCATACCATGACAACCAATTTCCACCAACTTTTCAGTCACCGGTGTCACTTTCAGACTTGCTCTTACATACTCATTTCTTATTCTATCCATCCGCGTAACACCGCACTTCCCTCTTAGCATTCTCATCTCAGCTGCATGCAATTGCCTTTCATTCATTATTTTTGTGACCCAACATTCTGATCCATACAAGACAGCAGGTCTAACCATTGTTTTCTAAATCTTCTCATTAGGTTAAAGATAAACGTTTATATTTCAAATTAATACTTCAGTTTAAAAGACACGTTCCTTGTATGGGGACCCCGTTTATTTTTTACTTTTTTTTAACATTCTCATCTCAGCTGCATTCAATTGCCTTGCATTAATTCTTTAATATTAACTTTAATATTACTTTTAAATAGGCAATCTACTTTTTATAATCGTTACGTATTCAAAGGTCATACCATTGTGTTCGTGACACTGAATGTTGGAATTTCTCTTTTTTTCTTTAGGGTTTAAAATAAATAAATAGTTAATAAACTTATGACAAAACATGAAACAATGCAAAATTGAAAATGTGTATGATATAATATCCTGTATATTCTTTAAGATTTACACATCCTTTGCATTACAAACTAAATACAGAAAAAAAAACTAATAAAACCTCATTTACTAACAAAACATCCCACATTACACATTACCAACAAAATCATCACCGATTTATTTGCCGACGCTACAAGTACATAAGTGCGTTGTATTTGCTGACGCTATGCCATAACGCGTGCACCAAGGTTGAAGTGCGTTTGCACAGACTTAGCATAGCGAAGGACGCTCGCATAGATTTCGTTGTTGATACATAATTTTATAAGTTTATAAGCATTGCATTTCTTAGAACTGGGCACTAGAATGAATATAAAATAAACTGTGTAGTTTGGATTGAGTATTTAGGTCATATTAAGTCGCTTAGAAAATGGTTTAAAAATAATAGGTTATTTTTTTTTAGTTCGGTAGAGTAAAAGACTTCAACGCGCGCTTCTTTTTTTGGCATATGGGTGCAAAGTCAATCAATCTGCTTAGCCTTTTCCCAACTATGTTGGGGTCGGCTTCCAGTCTAACCGGATGCAGCTAAATACCATTATTTTACATACCATTTATTACAGAGCAAATGGCAGCAAAGTATGAAAATAAAATTATTAAATGTCAAAAGAGTTTCCTCGACAGATTACACTAAGAAACCAGCGCAGACTGAACTGATTCTCGCTACCAACCCTGTTGACTGGGAAACCGATTTACCACAGCACATGCTATTCTATTGTAGTATAAGCTCGAGCCAACACTAAACAAAAACAAGTCCTGTCTTTTTAATTAATACAATTGATATTATAATTATTATTGAGGAGCTCGTGACTAAGTACAACAACCGCATGGGTCCAACCATCAGGTTAAGCTACGCTTGCCGGGGTTGGTCCGTGGATGGGTGACCATCTTCACATACCGACACTACTCCGTGTCTCGAAAAGCACGTAAAGCCGTTGGTCTCGGCTCGTGGATATTTGACAGTAGTTACAGGTCGTCAGAAGCCCGAAAGTCTGACAACCAAGAGGCCTTATCGTATTACCCAGTTACTGGATTGTGAAGGTCAGATAGGCAGTCGCTCCATGTAAAATACTGGTATTCAGCTGCTTCCCCAAAATAGTTGGGAAAAAGCTAGGCGGATTCATTGAACTTTTCTAACCAATAAATTCAGTTCTATATAGCCAAGATAAATTGAACACCAGATACCAAACAACTCGCAAAGTAAAAGGGACATCAACTGAGGAAGCTAATCCTTCGTAAGAATTTAAATTAATTACGTAACTCCTTTTATAATTAACTGCGTTAGGAAGCGCCGCCTGTCACGTTCACCACGAACGGCTACAGCTCTGATTCTAAGTTAAATAACCATCTCATAGTAAATTATATTATAGGCTCACCAAGTTATTGTGACATACAAGGTGTAACTTAAATAACGCACAACCTCTTAAGGGATCATTGTACTCATCGTTATGAACAACTTTTAATATGGGTTCAAAAATGAAATCGCGAAAAATAAAACAGCTGTTCCCTAAATTTATGTTCGCATAACTGATTTTTTTTACATTTTTGTTACACCTTGTATACAAGAATAACTTAGATTATTGCAATCTTCCTACCTTTATCTTGTGGTCTATTTATTCCAACGGCTACTACTGTAGTCTAGGTCTGAGGTGTCAGAGACAAAGTTATCAGATCTTTATGTTATCATAAGCAGAAAGGCAGTTCAGGTTTCAGCTGAAAGGCACCCATTGCTGATTATAGGCCTCACTCAAGTTTTAGGTCATAGTAACTAAAATATTGATGCATCCGTGACTTTGCTCTTTTTTTTTCATTTTTATGTAGTGACAAAAATTGAAAAGAGTATACTTAGATGGTTTGGTCATGGATGAATGAGGATGAATGAGGTATTTACAAGGCAGATGTGAGTGGAAACGCACGAGGAAGACTATTAGTGACCTTATTGGTGATGTTCTTCAGAAAGGTCAGGTGCGTAGTACTCGCAACTGGCGCGTGTATGACCAGATGTATGAACGTAAACGAGGCAAAAGGAGTATATGTAAGGGTCGTAACAGGTGGCGTTCTGTAATTTCTGCCTACCCTCATGGAAAGAAGGCCTGAGTTTATTTGACCATTTTTTAGTAAAAATAAAACAGTTCGGTGACTGATTTATTTAAAACATTTCTAACTTAATTAAAATTACGGAAAGTGAGTGCAAAATCCAATCACACACATTTTAATATTAGACACGTGTAAATCTGAACAAAATCGCTTAAAAACACACGATACTGAATACATTCCACAATAGAAGAATTTAATCCCTGACCTTTGCTAAGAATGCCTGTTTTGAGCAACTGCTTATGAGCTAAATTTTACATTAGCGATACTGACAGTTGCCATGCGAAACAAAGGAAGGCAATTTGTTCACAATCGATATACAATAGCAAAACGATTCGAAATCATTCGATTAATTAAAACATCATTTGAATCGATTCCGCTGTCGGTTCGTTTAGAAAGCAGGGAACAATAGACTGTTGATACAATTGAATTTAAACTTTAAATAGTTGTGTGAGAGTTCAGTTCGGATTGTAAAGATGGTGTTAATGATAAGATTTATATTACATAATGAGTTGAAAAGATAGTATTCTGATTGACGAGTGAATAATAGTAAATAATAATGTTATGGTAATATCTGATATTTAAATGAGAAGTGAGATTCATTGTGATTTGTGAATATATTTGTGAATACTGCTTTGTCGGTGTTAGTTATTATTTGATATTTTTGAATTCCTGAACGTAGGTTAGGTAAGGGAGAGTAATATGGTACTTATAAGAGCGACGTGTGCATACCTAAGTGGCCATTTTTCTTTGAACACAGTTTGAAAAAGTCGTCGCTTTAGAGGGCAATAGAGCTAAGCCACAATTTTCGCATAATTCAATAACGTGTTGAGAAAGAGCCATAGTTTATCGTAGTCAATAAATCTAACAGATATCATGACTGTAAGCAAGTTTTTTCAAATTTGCCTATAAACTTTATTGTTGTTTCAATAAGAGTCAAATATTCTAAGATAATTAAACGTCTGTAACTCATAAGTGTAGTTCTGTGGCTTGGCTCTATTGCCCTCCAAGGCGACGAAGTGCAGTAAACTACAAATAATGACATTTTTTTTTAAATCTAGGTACGGCTAAGATTTTAAGGATGTACTTAAAACAAGATATACCAACTCGTAGGACCGGAAAACCCAAATATGACACACTAATTCTATAGCACTATACTGATTGCTGATATTACAATTCCTACAACGCATTATACTTAAAGATTGCTATCACTTCAGACATTCAATTGATTATTTACTAAGGACAGTGTCGACGTCCCAAATTCATTGTAGTGCCAAATATGACGTCAATGAATAGGCCCAATATGGACGGACTTGTGGACTTGTGAACTATTTAAACATATTATTTAATAAAGCAGACATAAAGGGTGTAAGTGTGAACCTTTTAAGGGGTCATTGTACTCATCATCGCTTTGAAATGAGAGGTCTATCAAAGAACCAAGTTAATGATGCTATTTTATTTATTCATATCGATAAACTTTTGCTATATTTATATCATGATAAATGACAACTTGTTGAATTTAGTGATGCTCTCAATGCTCCTAATTGAAAAATTACGTCCCTTTCTCAAATTACTAATCCTAGTTTAGCCATTGAAAATGCAGTTTATATTATAGACGAGACACTTTCATCGAAGACAAAACATACAGTAAGAGAGCGCACTGCATATAAATCGTGTCCCGGAATTACCGAACAACCTCTTAGGGGGTCATTGTATTATTTTCACTATGAACAACTTTTACTATGGGACCAAACCTGAAATCGGGAAAAAAAATCTGGTGTTCAGTACATTTATGTTCGTATAATTCGTCAAAATAAACAGCAGATTTTTTATTTGTTTTATTTGTACTGATGGGTTTTAAATTTTCTGTGCGGAACCCTGATTCTCTTTCTAAAATAAATGTAGCCTATGTTACTGCTTATGACATCAGCTATCTGCCAGTGACAGTTCCGTCTGCATCGGTCCAGCCATTTCGGAGATTAGCCGGAACAAACACACAGACAGACAGACAAAAATTTAAAAAATTGTTTTTTCTTATAATAAGTACCGTATATACTTTCACATGTATTTATATAGTAAAAAAGCTGTTTCAATTGTATTTATTTGTATAGATGTAGTTTTAATGAAATCCTGACAAAGCTAATACCATAACAACCGTATCAAATGGGACATCGCGCCATCTAACAAAGTTTACATAATGTATCACACAGCCCCTGAGAATTTCATTTGTATGTAGATGTATGAATTGCATGCAAAAACCTAAGAACAATGACCCCAGAACAATGATACTGTTCACAATGAAAGGAAAACGCCTGTTGGTCCTACTGACGGAATATTAAGGGAATAGGTTCATTGCATTCCTTTGAGTCGATGCGTGATTTGATGTAGATATGCAGGATCGGCCCATGGGTGGGTGACGACCATCCATAACATACCAGCCATGTCTTGGAAAGCACGTTAAGCAGTTGCTCCCGGCTGTCATTCGTAGAACTTTGATAGTCGCTACGAGTAGTCAGAACCTCGAACCTCTGACAACCAGCCTTTCAAAGGGTGTGTGTGTCATCAACGTAACGGTGTTGTGGAAGTCAGATAGGCAGTCATTCCATATAAAATACTGGTAGGTATAACCTCAAGGATGACGAGGATATAGAGCGGGGACGCAGGGCGTTGGCGGTGAGAAGTAACATACTTGCTCGCAGGTAAAGATAACGCTCTTTTCCTTTTACTCGAGTGGTCTGTGGGTGAGCTATACGCGACGATCTTATGACAGCCTGTGGGTTCAATATAACAATGCTTTCAGAATGTTGTTAAGGCTACCGTGACTCCGGGATGTTTGCAAAAGCCCACACGGACGTCTTCAAGGTCTTCGAAAAAAATCGGCTTCTTTGCTGCAGCGTCGAGCTTCGGGGTGCTAAAAAGGGCATTCTGAAAGTCATTGCTGCTCGATTTGACTGCCCCATTCAAAAACACTGAGGGTGAGGGTAGTGAATGGTTTTGTATGGTAGTCTACATAAAGATAAGTAATAACAATACTAACATAATTGTAAGCTAGTATTGTTGCTAATATAATATATACAAACAAGATATGGAATCCGTAATAAATGATTCTATTCTATTCTATAAGTCGACCCCAACATAGTTGGGAAAAGGCAGTGCAGTTGCAGTTGGTGGATTACGGCGCATTCCCTCTCACTGAGAGGAGGCTTTTGTCCCAGCAGTGCGAACATTATAGACTTATTATGCTTATGCTAATTGTCCACCGTTAAACGAAAAGGATCCAACCTATATTACACCTAATGGGGGTTGGATCCTTTTCGTTTAACTATGGACAATTATGATTTGCAGTTCACCGTCAATTCAATGTCAATCCGAAACAAATTGCGATAAGTGCAAGAGGAAAGATGAATGTCCCAGGAAAGTTTTGAGTATGAATGTGTATGGATGGCTATACGAGTATGGATGACTGTATGAAAGATGATATGGCTAGAAAGGGAGTGACTACCGTGATGACGACTAATACAGAAGTATGGGAGGAAAAGACATGTTGCGCCGACCCCAAATAAGTTGGGACGAGAATGATGATGAAGTGCATTTAGTTTCAAACTTTGACAATGACATGATATTAAACTTGGTGACTTTATCAAATAAAGTGCAAATAAAAAATATGAGACTGAATATAGAAGGAAGATCTGCGTAGACACATCTATTATATTCACGTCAATTTAAAAACAAGTTGTGAATCACATAATGATCAAACTGCCTGTTTCCATTTTTATGTAAAACTTTATATCAATAAAGTTTTTACTAGTTGTGTATACTAGTTGTTGTGAAAAATAACACTTGAAGACAGATTCAGATTAGAGACATAAAAGTTAAAGAATTAAACTATTGCGATACTATAGTAGGTCAGTTACAAAAGAGGTTAGAGTTTTGTGCAGGACCGCTTTGTCCAAAGTTGTTTTTGTCTATGTTTAATTGTTTACGTTCTCAAAAGAAGTAGGTACTTAGTATAGCCGTTGCAAAACAAAAGCGCGCGTGGTATGACGTTTATTCAGATTGACATACAAAATAATAAATGATTGACGCGTGCTTGTGAAATGCAACAAGTATACTTAGTGGAATTTAAGCTAATAATACCATTGTTATCATACTTAACAATTCACTTCATCAACATATTTGACCCTTGACATGTGAGTAATACAAAATTAGGAACCGCCTATTTCCGTCCAACTAACGGCAACCGTAATAAACATTCCTTAATTGGGAGTCACCTGCAAACGTTGAATTTACAATCTAAATCTAATCTAAATATTCACAGTAAATATCTTTGTCCTAAACCCATAGCTCGCTATATGAAGCATATTTTCCCAGCAAGTTGCGAAATGCTCCATTACTGGAGCAAGGTCGGCTCCGCGGCTATGTTGTCCTCATGTCGAATGTCAGCCGGCTTTCCACTCGCATCGGAACGCTGTACGATTATCGATAATCGGATAACTATAATCGATTTTAGCGAAAATGCGAGAGGATAATCGGTTTATTTAATCGTTATTTCAAGGTTGGAGTCGCATCGTTAGTTTGGTTTGGATTTATAATCTGAATTGATGTTTGCAGTTTTTGTTGATATATTTATGACTAGTAATATCTTGGGTTACGATTTAGCCATTTATATACAACATACATACATAAATTCACGTTTTCTTCCTATAGGGATAGTCAGAAACTATATAACGCTACTTGCTACTATCCTTACGTACTCCTTTTATATGTGGTCGTACACGTACGCCGGTTGCGAGTACTAAGCGCCTGAGCTATCTGAAGAACATCACCAAAAAGTTCAGTGTTTATCCTTCTAGGCCCACACAAATACTGATATTTTTGGTGATGTTCTAGTTCCTATAAATAATATGTTCCTAGAATCTAGGGGGTCCCCTTCCGGCATTTAACCATTTGATAATCAGAAAGCGGTTTTGCTGTGGAATGGAAAAGCTATAGAAGAAACGAGATTACGTAAATTACTCGTACTACGGCGTCATTTCATTCTTTCAGGTCTGTTGAATGAAGCTGACAGTTCTTTGTACTCTATCCTCAAAGACACTGCATTTTCGTAATATACCTACCTACCTAAGTGCTAAAACTACTTATCTCAGACAATGTTTGATCCAACTTCAGTGTTCTTTCTTATCAATGAATCTAGAACAGGGCTATTACACATTAGGGTGATTAGTGACCGATACTTAAACACATTATTGTACTCATGATAACAAACAACTTTTGCTATGGGACTTAACCAGAAATCGCGAAAAACAGAATCAGCTGTTCTCTACACAACTCGCAAATTCGTCAAAATGTTGGGAGCAGCCAGTTGATTTATTTTTTCGCGATTTCAAGTTTGGTCGCATAGTAAAAGTTGTTTGTTATCACATCTGCGCCCTAATTGCGTAATACACTATCGATTGGAATCTGAATCATTTTGAAGCAAATTGCTAATCCATTGCTTCATATGTTCGGAAAATTTGTCCGGTCAACCACGTAAATAACGCAAAGAATATTGTTGAACTGTCAAAATGAAACCGATTTCGACTGATGGTGTGTTACGCAATTAGGGTACCGGTGTCATAACAATAATCTGTAAGCCATAGGCCATAAAAATACCGCCTCGTTGGTTTAGTGGTCGCAAGCGCTACTACTATCAGTCCTGGTTTCGATTCTTGGGTCGAGCAAAGTAATGTGTTATTAGGTTTTTTATCTGGAATATCTCTGAAGCAGCCCGGAGTCTATATTTGTACCTAGTTGATAGCAATAGGCTCACCCCTATTACATGGGACTTAAACATAACTGGCGAAATGTGGGTGTACTGTATAGGTACACCTCTGCTTAACACTTCGGGGATTACAGGCGTGATGTTACGTTATGTCAAGTTGAAGAATATCACTGACTCTAGTCAATAATTATTCCTCTCCATTATTGATTGCCGAAATCGAATGAGTGATGCATGAGGCATCGATTACAAATCGATTATGTATCGATATGAGTAATAATGTGGAACGGACACACGTAATTGTAAGAACTCCGTTTCCATGCATTATTTAAATTATGCAGTTTAAATATAAAAGCTTCTATTTTATTCGAACAATGCAAAAGTCAAAGTCAAGTCAAAGTTTCGACTAGCTTTTTTTGCCCGCGACTTCTTTTTTCCTGAAGGGATAGGTATAGTTCCCGCACTTTTTGTTAGTTATTTTATAAGTCTCATGTAATAGGGGTCAAGGTGGCTAGCCTATTGTCAAGCCAATATCTAAGAACTTATCTTTCAAAATTTTTGTTTGTTTCTTGAGTGATTCAGGCTGTATTGTCTGTCAGCGAGTCAATAAATCAGTTTCGGAATTATTTTTTACCGTGAAACATAATCGGAATAACCAACAAACAAATCTAAAAGTAAGAGTTAAAACAATCGATTATAATTATTTCACGAGCGCTATTTCTCAATAACAGAAGGTCACAACGAACGGACATACAAAATTACATCGTGTTCGTGTGAAAAACTGTAAGTAGTACAATTTAGTAGTTTGCGAGGAAACGATGCATTAGTGCTCTTGTGAAATATGACTGTTGCTGTACGATTTGTTACGGTTGAGTAATTGAAGATGGATCGGGAATTATTTATTGAAACTTTAAATGTGATTTTTTTGTTATTAATTTGATTGTGTTTTATTTTTTGGGATAGGTAGGCACCTAATTAGTTACGTTTCTGGTTGTACACATCTCTACAAATATGATAAAGAAGTAAAATTTGCGAGTTTTTATGTAGAGGGAATCTTCGGAACTCCTGATCTAATTTCGAAAATTCTTTAATTAATGGAAAGCTACATTATCCCTAAGTGTCATAGACTATATTTGAAAAGAAACGAAATCCACGCGGGCGAATTAACAGTGGAAAATAACACTTTTAGTGTCTATCCCGATTAAAAAAATACAGACAGCAAAATGTCTACTGAAATTGATGAAATCGATATACTTAACTAGGTTTTATTACAATACCCCTTTGATAGTTCTCAGCAGTATTTATAGCACCTACCTCTAGTTTAATAATACAGCAATGAATTAACAACAAAACCTCCTTTCTCAAAACAAACAATACATACTGGCATATAGAAATCACCTTCAAAGCGAGCTCCCATAGCCTTGCCACATTTCACAACACATAAGCAGACTACATAAGAGATCACTAATAACATAACATTTAATAACTGTAAACAATATAAAGTACTTAATTATATAATCTGTGTGAAGTTTGCACTTATCTATGCTCCGCTGTCAAAGTGTCACTTTTAGGTTGGTACGACTATAGTTTGTATTAAAAGTGGTTTCAGGATGAATATGCACTTTCTTTGTGGTTTTTAAAAGAAGGTAATGTGAGTAGGTTGAATTATTTAACGGAGAGCCGCGATGACGAAATATTTGGGGAGGTTGGTGGGAGAAGGATCCATCCATGTTTCATGTGTGAGAATTATTGTGACTTGCAGTAACAAAGAACGTTGAAAATGCACTCGCTGTTAAAATTGATAAGAAGAAGTGTAATTAGTCATGAAATTTTACTCATGTCAATTTTTGGGCATGGCTTTGCAAGACTGTATGAATTTGAAAGATCCATATACTCGTAGGACAAGATACCTAATATAGGTAATAAAATTATAAGAACCAATCCAAAAGCACACATATATTTTGCAATGTGTAATATTTGAATTTGAAAGGCAATTGGACAGACAAGCAACCTCAACTTTAAATTAAGATTATCAAATTGCAAATCGAAATATTTATAGTAACGGCTTCCGAAAAAGCCGGAACCCATTGCAATGATTGACTTTTAAAACAAGTACCTAAAAATCTAATTTAAAATTAATGACTAGGACATTGTAACGGAACAGAATAACTTCGAAACAATACCTAAATCCGTTTCTTATCACACATAATAATAATTGGGCACAGATTATAAAAGGCCACTGAACTAATCAAGTAATCTCTCATTCATACATTCATTTGTTCATTTCCTGGTATATTTTTAATCACACCAAGGCCGTTGCGACTTTCTGCCTTGTTGAATTAAAAAAAAAATACCGCTAAATTTGATTCCGGAAGGAAATAACACCAAATATTTTATGGTTAATTGTTGTCCTTTCCGAAAACTATTCAGTTTTTAATTATAGTAACAAAGGAACGCTTAAGATCGCGTGTGAATTGTTTAATCGTCGGTTAAAACCACGATTAGCGTGTAGTTAGTCAGTTTCCGTTAATAAAATAAAATGCACGTGATTTATTTGAGTGTACAATATTAATCATTCACCACTTTTATCCAAACTTACCTAATGTAGGTGCATACCAATGGTAATTAAGTCAAGGAGCTTGTGCTAATAATAAAAACAAAATTATAGACTAGAACTCGCCAGCTATTAGACATAGTGTGTGTACTAGTGCAGTTATTAAATGTTACACAGAACGCTTGATGAAAACCAATTTTGCGAAACTTAGGTGATTCTATTTCCCATGCGATTGATATACAATAATCAATAACAATGAAGGCAGTATAAATAATATCTACGTAATCTTGAATTCTCTAGCTCTATCGTTGTGTGGACGCCATGCTTATATTTTATAACTACCATTATAATTGAAAAGAGAACATAAAATGTTGAAAACGCAACCCGCATTGATGATGTCTGATTAGTTTTCCGATTTTGGTCCCCGCACAGTATAGGTTATCCCAAAAACAAACAAGAAAAGCTCTAATTTGTCATTATTATTATTACACAACAATAACATAAAATAGTCCACACCAAGCAGTAGCCATATCCATTAATCCAAGTAATCCAAGTAACCACTGAACCAGCTCAAACATCCAGGTCAGCACGCCACGTAACACCGTATGTAGTGCGCGCGCAACGCTCGGCACACTTCGTGCACTTTCGTTCTCCGTCGCACTTTCGTTTTCACTGCGGAGTGTCATGACGTCACTTTTTAGTGGCGGAGATACGATTGAATTTGTTGTAGGCTATTGCTGTTTGGGAAGATTAAATATTTTTGTGTCAGGAAGAGAGAGAGAGATAAGAGAACGGTTTTTCTTTCGCTCTGAATTTGTCGTATTTTTTTAACCGAATTCAAAAAACGAGACCGTCTTCGACCCGTTTGTATGTTTGTAATATCAGCGATTTTCCCAAAAATAATGAACTAAGTAATTTAGATGATTCTTTCAACAACGTGATCTACATACTTTTAGGAAGGTTTTAGTATATAATGCATAGGTAATTATTCTTATGTACGAAGTTATATGCATAAATGTACTGTATTTCCGGCAATTTCTAAGCGGATTTTGATGATTCTTCATTTCGTTCGGCTTAGGCTTATGTATGTAATTGTATATTCAACTAAAACAGGACAAATAAATTTAGGAATTTAATAAATTCGTTATAGGTTTTAGGAATCGGTTTTTCTTAAGAAAGCTGTGGACAGTCACAATAATGGCTGTCCAAATACAAGGCGATTTTTGACACCTTAATGTCAAATACTGGTGAAAATGACAGCTTTTCATGACGACCGATAAAACATGACGGCGACTGCTCTTCTAGGAAACTGTACACCGGCTCGGAGAGGAGAGTACATTTTTATCGCGTTTAAAAAAGAGTTTTGAGGTCATTGAAATAAGGTTGATTTTCATTTCACTTCTTTTTTTAAATGAAAATGCTTAAGAGCCGCCTAACGCGCTCAGTGTAATAATCAACCTTAATTCAATGTTTTTTTTTCTTTTTTTATAATAACCCCAAAACTTTTTTTAAAGGCGATAAAAATGTACTCTCTTCCGAGCCGGTCTGTGTGAACGGTCACTAAAGAAATACTTGGTTTATCTCCATCTCATTTTATATCTTGTGCCTTTCTTGATAATTACCTAAAGCTTGAGAGCAAAATTCATTTAGTTTGAAATTAATCATTTATTGTTAATTGAAACAAACCTTTTACACAACGACGCTTCTTAATTATTACACCTCGTTACTTAATACTTAATTAAAAGGAACTTTTTATGTTACTTTTTTCCTTTTTCTGGTTAATGTTGGTAACTTTTGAGTGTGATCATAAATATTTAATCATTTTCGGTCAGAATTAAACACGTATCAATTAGTATTTCAATCAGCATCTAGAAAATTAAAAAAGATTTTTGCTTTCATTTGGGTTTTAAAAGTCTTTATAATTATAAGAAACAATCGCTTTTTGTCAATTTTTACTAATTTATAGCAAGATTGAACAAAATGCACTTACATTTCCGTAAAATATAATTGTATTTAGGTATTTATTATTCATGAATGTATTCTGAAGTATTCTAGAACTATCATTACTGTGTCAGCCGTTTTAATAAGTTTTTACTAAAAATAGAAATATTAATATTCAATCCCAAATATGGCCATATCGGTCATAATTATAAGCTGTCAATTTATTGAATTTGAAAATAAAATATAGCTGAAAATATGAAGACTAAGCGTGTGTCAAAAAAAAAAAACATTATTTATCTAGTTTTCATAACATGCCAACAAGAGGCTCATTCATCAAATATCGAATTTTATAATAAAATTAACATAATTATAACATTTTGAATAATTAATTTATTAATGATTGGATTTTAATTAATTTCATAACAACTGAATACTGGACGAGTTACTGTCCGTTCACACAGACCGGTACCCTAATTGCGTAACACATTATCAATCGGAATCTGTTTCATTTTGACAGTTCAACAAAATTCATTGCGTTGTCGAACAGACAAAATTTTCGAACGTATGAAGCAATGGATTAGTAATTTGCTTCAGAATGATTCAGATTCCGATCGATAGTGTGTTACCGAGTTAGGGTGCTGGTCGGAGAGAAGCGTACATTTTTATCGCGTTTAAAAAAACTTTTGGTGTCATTGAAATGTTCATTTAAAAAAAAAAGGAGTTATCTGTTCGACACGTATGTATGTAATATTATTGGAACTGCAATATATTCACATAATTATGATAATGTGTTAGGTCTTCCAAACAAATATACGAAATTTCATAGATGTAATGGATATTTTTTGTTGGCTTACATTTACTTCAACTTAGGGCACAGTGAAACCGGGTGTTACCATTGTGTGGATCGCCCGGAGGACACGGTGGAGCATACGGTTGAGGTCTGCCCGGCTTGGGCAGAGCACCGCCGCGACCTCGCGGAGGCGATCGGCGGCGGCGATCTCTCGCGTCCGGCCCTGGTACAGGCCATGGTACGGAGCGAGAGTGCATGGGAAGCCGTCACCTCCTTCTGCGAAGCTGTAATGCTCGCGAAGGAGGAGGCTGAACGCGTGAGGGAGAGGCAATCTTTGCGCCCTCACGCCCCTAGTCGCCGCATAAGACGCCCTGGCCACCATAGGCGCGGGCTTGCGGATGGCGAGCAATGGGTAGCTCGCCGTCCGGTAAGGACCAGGCCCGGGTCGACGGCGCGTTGTGTTCCACGCGCGCCTCAAAGAAATGTCAGCACTAGCTGAAGGGGTCCGCTAGGGCCGATGCCCGCCAGGGTTGCGGGTTGTTCGAAAGAGTTACCGTGGCCCTGGCACAGGCAACTGAAGGAACACGGGTGGGTTTTAGTCAGTAGATGTCTGACACGCCCTCCGGCTCCACCCAGAGCGGGAGAAGTTATTTGATGAATTCCCATCCACAAAAAAAAGGCACAGTGAAAGTTTCATCAAAATCAGTTCAGTAGTTTTCAAGATAATGGAATAATACGTGTAAGTGTGACGGCCTGGCTATATACGAGCTACGGGTGTGGTGTCAAAGGGAAAACATCTCAAAACCTTGGTCAAATTCTAGTGCAATATTTATAAAAAAAAAAAAAACCAATTAACTACTTATTACAAACAAATATTCCAGTTTTTACTACAAACCAAATTACGAAATAAAAAATATTTTTTAAAAATTAAATCGACTTCAAAAAGAAATTAACTCAAAATTATGAAATAATTTCAGAAGTCGGTGGCAAAAAAACCAAAATACAGATCCCAAGACATAATTTTAATTTCCGACTTCCGAAATTAAAATTATTTCATAATTTTGAGTTAATTTCTTTTTGAAATCGATTTAATTTTTTTTTATTATTTTGAAATGAGAATGCTTAAGAGCCGACCTAACGCGCTCAGTGTAAAACAATAATCAACCTTATTTCAATGACACAAAACTCTTTTTTAAACGTGATAAAATTGTACTCTACTCTCCGAGCCGGTCTGTGTGAACGGACATTTACGCTGGCCCCTTGTTCGGTCATAGTGGATAATGTATTATGCAATGTTGATAAAACGGGTAATATGGGTACAGCTATTATTTCATAAACGAGTTTCTAATTACATAGCAGTTTAGTGCTGCTTTACTAGCTTTTTTATTCGTTTTGTTGTAATATAGAGAATTTAGAACATATAAAAGCTAGATTGGTAGACTGATGCTTAAAGGCAGTTTCCTTAAATACGAACTAACTTTTGAAAATCGCCAATTAAAATAAATGAGATCAATAAATTATGAACGAAATTATCGTAGATGCTTTTTTTGCAATATGAATACGTAACACCGGTCAAAGACTATTGGGGAAAACACATTACGACGATGACCTTTACTCAGGCACTTAATTAGCTGCCTATAATTAACCTTCCAATAATACCTAGATTAAACTGAGATGGAAAAACAATCTAGACTCCCAAGATTAATTTTATTACTACCATTTTAGAATCTAATTAGTAATAATTAAATCGAAGAGAACTAATAAAATATCAATTTCACAGAATCAATAAACTTTTAACACAGTAATAAAAATATGTCATTATATCAAAGGGTAGTGAATAATAACCGGTCAACGACTAACATAAAAAAGTGTGTTATAATATTAATAATACATATAAAAAGTGTGAAAATATTATTAGTAATACAGTGAAAACAAATTGGCTACTATGAAATTCGATTGTTAACAAAAAAACTTTGACAACGTTGTAAATTAAAATTTTCGTGTATTTTTCCTACACCGTAAATTAATAAAATACTTTTAATTTATTTGTCATACGTTTTAAAATGTCAAATAAATCTTGTGAGTAAGAAATAAATAAAGTGTGCAGGTGACATAAACGTCTAATATTATGTTGTTTGATGATAATATACTTGTGATATTCCGAGAATTAGAGATTTTTATTACATTGTTTTTATTTTGTGATCGTAGAATATTTTGATTGTACGTGATTCATACTGGTACAGAAATGTAGGCAGTCGTGTTTTTGCGTAGAATATTGATGATAACCAAGTTTGCAAAACGAAAATGCCATCTTTCATAATGTTTTCGAGTTTTTTAAGAACTTTAAGATTTTTCACCTAGCTACTGTTCTCATATAAAATACCATAATATAATAATTTCTCATACACATAACAAAAGGAACTCACATGTCTATTTAAATAACATAATTGATATACATACGGAACGCCCTAGGAAGACATAATAGTGACCTTATTGGTGATGTTCTTCAGAAAGGTCAGGTAGGTACGTATTACTCGCAACCGGCGTGCGTGTATGACCAGATGTATGAACGTAAACGAGGCAAAAGGGTATGTACGGATCGGAGCAAAATTATGTGAAATTACAAATGCAATTAAGATGACTAACAGCACAAGTTTTACTTAGAATTTATAAAAGTGAATGTTGGAATCCGATATAGTAAAAACTATATCTGCTATGAAACATGTGTAGAAATTGCAGCTGCGAGGAAAATCCAGATCAAATGACCAATAATCACAATATCCTAGAGAACATTACCACATTTGGATTTGTACTACTTGACCAAAACAATTAGGCGCATGACAGGAATTCGGTTTCTGCGCCCGCACCCGGCACACATCCCCGCGCTTCCCGTACGTACAATATCAATCACCGTTCCGGTGTTTCCTCCCTAGTTCCAATAACTGCATAGCTGTGATGCGCCTAATTGTTTTGGTCACGTAGTAGTTCGCTCTGGTTTAATTGAAAATTGGCATAATTAGGGTGAACGATACGCTGTCTAATAAATCAACAGTATAGGTACTGGCAGAATTGTAAACATGTGTTTGCGAAAATAACACCAACATGTTTGAAATTATGTCTGCCATGTTGATCTATTCTGTTGTGTTATTCGGTTTTCCTATCGGGGATTTCTCAGTAGCAGCCTGGAGTCTGGATTTGTGGCCGGTTGATGGCAATAGGTTCGCCCCCTATTACATAGGACTTAAACATAACTGGCGAAATGTGGGTGTACTATATATTTTAATAGGTACACCTCTGACTAATCCTTCTGGGAAAATATGTTATGAATTTATAATTAAATTTGATTTTGGAAGAGAACACAACTTTTATTACATATTGTAATTTTAGCTAACCTCGTCTTGCGTCAAATGGACACTAACTTTTACGCTTCCATTTACGCAAGATCCTTGCCAACAGAACAATAAGTGAAATCGTATCATACGTCGTACATTCTCATAAAAACATATCTTTTAATTTTCTAGTACCTATATGTCATTAGTTTCGTAATACATAGCTCTAATGACCTCCTGCAAGCCGTTGTCATGGGAACCACAAACGAAAAGTTCCCATAATTATTATAATGACATTGTTTAAAGTTGGTAAATAAAATTTGTGTAGGAGGAAGGTAAGTAGGAAGTTATTTTGAGATAGTGTGCATTATTAAGTAGTAAAATGTATGCTATTTTGCGATGATTTAAAATTAGTCGTATTGTTTTGCTGACCGTTTAGAATTAAATAATAATCATAAAATATAAATCAAATATTGGTTGTAATGATATTAAAGCACAAGTACCTATACCATTTATCAAAGAAATTGGACCATTTCTAGTAATAATAAGGATCAAATTCCCAAAACACATATTCTTTAGTATGAAACTGATAGGTGTCAAGGACGCATTCTCTCGACGGCCGGACTGTACATAAAGTTGCACAGGCAGTTTATATATATATATATATATATATATATATATATATATATATATATATATATATATATTTATTGGTTGTTACAACGTGAACAAAAATAAAAACTAAAATCGAAAGGGAACTCCGATTCACAAGATATTATTATCTTTAAAAACGGTTGGGTGTGTTCAAATTGTGAACATAATTTATAAACCTAACGATTTTGGAATTGGGTTTAGAATGACTTTCGTGCGTATAAGCTTACATTCTGGTTTGATCCCTTTTTAACCGACTTCAAAAAAGGAGGTTCTCTATTCGACCCGTATGTATGTATGTATGTCCACAATTTTCTCAAAAAAACGAATGAACCAATTTTCAACTAACGTGATCTACATACTTTTAGGAAGGTTTTAGTATATAATACATTAGGTAATTATTCTTATGTACGAAGTTATATGCATAAATGTACTGTATTTCCGGCATTTCTAAGCGGATTTTGATGATTTTTCTTTTGGTTCGTCTATAGTATTTTGTATATTCAACTAAAAATGGAAAAATAAATTTACTTAAAAAAAAAGTAAAAACCGTCTCCAAAAACCTAAAACGAATAAAATAACTTTCTTAAAAAGAAATCTTAACAGCTTCTGAAGTCGGTGTCTTCAGTTCTTCAATATACACTAATAGCTTGGCACCGACTTCAGAAGCTGATAAATTTTATTAAGAAAGTTATTTTATTCGTTTTAGGCTCCTGAAGTCGGTTTTTACTTTTTTTAAAGTAAATTTATTTTCTCTAAACTCCTAATTAAAGGTTTGCATTTGACCTTGCAATACCTCCCTATAATAATATATCTCGTAAAATTAAATTGTGGAGTCAGCTGGCAGTGTAGTTTTCCCGAAAACGCCATGACCAACACACACATACAAACATTTATTATCATCCATACTTACTTACTAATATTTATACATGCGAAAATTACTCGTCTGTTAATTTTTTCACGCCGTAACAGCTGAACAGATTTCGATGTTTGGCACCCAGATATTATCACGTATAGTACATTCCCGTGGGATAATTTCAGGGTTCCAAGCGGGCAAAGCCGCAGCCAAAAACTAGTCAACTATACAGGGTGGCGATTAGGTTATCACATTAATTGAAACTACATATTCAGGACATGACTGTGGTCCCCTGCGTTGAAATTTTTTGCCGGTTATTATATAAAAAAAAAAATGCTATTCCATACATTTTGAGCACGTAGGTATTGCACTTTTGTAGGAAACAACAGTTTTTTTTTTATAATAACCAACGAAAAATTTCAACGCAGTGGGTTCCAGAATCATGTACTGAATACGTGGTTTCAATCAATGTGATAATAGGTTATAGGTATCGCCACCCTGTATAAGCTTTAAGAGGTGCTTTAAGACCATCGAACTGAATAAATTTTACTATGGGATCAACTTTAAATCGCGAAAAAAAATAAGCTGTCCGTACATTATAGAACAGGAGGTATTAAACTTTAGTATGGATCAGCAGAATTTTTTTTCGCGATTTCAAAAAAAAATTGATAATTTTATTCAGTTCGACAGTCTAAAGCACTCCCTAAAGTTAGTAAATTTTGTTTAACACCTTATATATTAGCAAGGTGTAAGACAAAAGTATATCTAGTGTGCGTATTCGTGCGCGCATCGTTCGCGCAATTCTGTGACGTAAGGTTAGTTCCAACTTCCGAGCATCCACGCTTACGCACAGAGCTGCCTCGTAACGAGGGTGTGGATGTAAGTCATCATTGAATTAAGTAATATAATTATGGATAAGTGGAACAAAAACAAATGAAGTAAGAGGACATAGTGAAGTCAGTGTTCTTTTGTTTTAGACTTGACGATCGGGAGGGCGGGCGTTTTGGACTGTCTTATGTAATCTTGACGTTCGAAAAGCGCTGATTCTCAGCGTAGTTTGAATAAATGACTTTTGATTTTCATTTTTCATTTTGATCAACCAAGCAATCGACTAAGCTTAAAATATGCTAGAGTCAAGTTTTGGAAGAAACAAGACTCAGAGGGAGTGGTGCCATCTTGGCTTTTCTACTGGCGATGTAATTAAATATTATTTACAGAATGAACGACATGCGAACATTAATTTGTTTAGGGTTTGGATTAGGAATAATTGCATGGGCGGGGGACCCCGTCAGGAACGAGGTTCCTTCTCAAGTATGATTAAAAACAAAAAGAAAATTTTTGCAGCCGCTATCTTTCAAATCCATGGAAGTAATAAATAATGAAAAAATAGGGTGCAATAGGTAAACGGAGTAGAAGCCTATGGCATACTTAGTTTTTTTTCACTACGCATTTGAAAAAAAAAGAACAATAAGAACAGAAATTTTGAAAAATTTTATAGATTTTTAAATATATATATAAAACTAGGTATGCCATGCAAGGCTTCAACTCCGTTCACCTTTTTTCCTTTTTTTAAGACGGTAAAAAGTAACTCTATATATATATATATATATATATATATTAATTCCATGCCATATTCACCTTATCTCTCTGTCTCTTTTATATATATTTAATAGAAAGAGACAGAAAGACGCAAGGAGGGGGCATAACGCTTTTTCGTTACGTGACGATTTCTACCAGTTCACTCCTACCGCAAGCAGCGCTAAAGAAATTCGTTCTAAAAAACCTTGCACAATTCATCATTCTCTTGCCCATATCCCGAGTTGTCCCAATATATTTGGGGTCGGTGCACCATGTCTTCTTCATCCATACTTCTCTATTAGGTAGTCTTCATCTCAGTAGTCACCCGCTTTGAAGCCATATCATCTTTCACACAATCCATCGATCGCTTCTTTGGTAACTCATAACTTTTCATCGAATTTCGCTAAAGCCAATTTTGCTTCACATAACAAACGAGCATCTAGAGTTCATTATGTCACCCAATTATCACATCACACAAAAAATTCGCAATCACGTTCCTTCCCGTTTCCGAGTGACAGTTGACAGCTGCGCGCGCCTCTGACATGACAATACACCTTACGTCATAATAACGGTGCTAGATGGAGTGGAAGTCTTTCACAGAGTAGAAATTGTGATTTCTTATACCTACATTATAATGTAGGAGACTTATGAACCGTGACAGTTAGGTAAGGTTCAAAATTAGTAGGCTAAGGGTGACTGCCCGTTTTTCTTCCTGGAAAACTATTCTTTGGAAACGATTGTTAACTTCATGCCATCTAAAGAATCGTTGTAATAATCGATTTTATTTTAAAGTAATTTGAGGTTAAACAAAGAATGGGCAGGGAAGAAGTGATCGCATTTTTTTGCAGAACGTTGCCTGTTCTTTCGCCAGTAATATTTACTTTCGTTTTATGCTAACACTAACTTCTGCCCGCGACTTCGTCCATTTAAAATTTCTTGTCCCCAACCCGTCGCATCGCATCGCCTGCCCACGCTATTATGTCGGTTTCACTTAGCGCGTTCTTTCTGACTTTTTTCTTTTTGCTCGGCTTTCAAGGGCCCTAGCATAATGTTAAATAGCCTTATAGCCTTCCTCAAGAACTGGGCTATCAAATGCAAAAATAAGTTTTCAAATCCGACTGGTAGCTCCAGAGATTAGCACGTTCAAACCAACAAACTTTTCAAACTGAGCTAAAAATAGTTTCCTAAAGAACCATTTTCAAGAGAGGCCATTTTTTACGAACAGAACCAAGGTCATTGCCACATAAGACCTTTTCTAATTACATAACATTAAATCAGACATCATCACAACACTAGTTATGTCACCAGGTACCACCCGACCGGTTCCGATATAAACTTAGTCAGGGTTCAGCTACCTGCGCCCGCGCTTAATGTCAGGCGTCGCGAATCTATAACAGTAGGGTGATTGAGAAACGGACACATTTTCACTTTTGTTATTAGATTCTAAGATAGTTAATTTATCATTGGATATAAGTTTTTCTGACGTCGTGATCCAGCATTATAGAGCCCTCGTGTGTTTACGCCGAAAATCCAACCATATATTCAGGTAACGATGTCTTCATGTCTTTAGGTTGTGCACGTAAGAAAGGACATGTGTTCCGCATAGAGATGGGTCTCTACCCGGTAAAAACCGGAACTTTAGGTAAATACCAATTAATTCACCCATTTTTACCTTCCCAATTTTAATCTATACCAGGTAAAAATTAAAAAAAAAATGATTAAACAAATTACATTATAATTTTCACGTCTGTCTGCATGGAAATACAGTATTATCAAAAGTATTTTGTGTAAATTGTCTGTGTTCCCGAACGCATACAACCCGAATCGTTATATATCATCGAACAGGCTTGTTCTGGGTAAGCTCACTCCATCGTAGACTTTGTCTCTGTCACCTCTGGCCTAGACTAAAATAGAGAGCAATCACATCTCAAATAAAAAATTAAAAAATTATAACATGTACTTATTATTCTAAATTTTATTTTACTAGGTAAATCAGAACTATTAATCACATCGAACACGGCAACTTCTAAATTATAACATGGAAATAATTCTTTCCCATTTTTTACCCAGCCGCTCCATCTCTAGTTCCGCAAGATGTGAACAACTGTCCCCCACATTTTGTCAGATATTCCCGAAAACTGATAAAACTTTTTTCCTGTTCGGGTAAAAAGGGAAAAGATAATTGTTGTTTTTAAGAATTTAGTCAAAAGTCCTACATCTGCATATTCACATAAGAGCTCCACCCATTCAAAAGTCATAAAAGTTTATCCCACATAAGAGAGTAAACTTCAATATAAAGAAGCAAATTTTAAACGCAGGTCCGACGACCTACGTCAACAATAAAGTATGTAAGCACAATCTTTAGAAGAATCGCATAATAAATACAATTCTTACTTGTGGTGTGCGAACCTAAAATAAGCATTGACGTAAGTGAGACTAAGTGGCGGGTAGGTGACAGAAAAGAACTGTCTATTTTGATTATACCACCGTATGGATACGTAGAAAAGTGTGTTAAACGTGTTTTTTTAAAGCTTTTTCAACTTATTCTGATGTCATCTTATAATTGGTCAATGTTATTTTGTTCAGGAATCCGCTGGATGCGATTAGTTCGTGGCTAAGTAATAACAGCCGCACGGGTCGATCCATCGTTAAGCTACGCTTGCCGGGGTTGGTCCGTAGATGGGAGACCATCTTTACATACCGAGACTCCTCCGTGCCTCGGAAAGCACGTTAAGCCGTTGGCCCCGGCTGTCATTCGTGGATCTTTCGCAGTCGTTACGGGTCGTCAAAAGCCCGAAAGTCTGACAACCAGTCTTACCGTAGTGGAGGTCAGATAGGCAGTCGCTCTATGTAAAATACTGGTATTCAGCTGCATCCGGTTAGACTGGAAGCCGACCCCAACATAGTTGGGAAAAGGCTAGGCAGATTGAATCCGCTGGATGCGAGAAGCACAGGACCAGTCGATGTGGTAACGCTTGGAGAGGCTTATGCCCAGCTCTGGACGTCCTTCGGCTGATTATTTCAGCCAAATCAACAAAAATAAAATCTCAAATAAAAAAAGTCTAAATCAAATCTCAAACATGAGATTTGATAGCTGATTTGCTGATCAAACCTTCCAATAAGGAATAAGGTTTTACTTTCTGGTTAATCAGGCACCACAGCCTATGACAGTTCCTTAATAGACTTGCCTCAGCTCAAGATGCAACAAAACATCAATCCTAACCGAGGTACTTTGTGAAATTATTGCTGGGTTCTATAATATGAGAAAGAACAAAGAAGCGCAAAAAACTAAGCATATGATAATCAGGCCAATGACCCGCTCGGCAGGTAAGCCAAGAAACCGTCACACTCCAGATGGCCATCTAAGGGCCTGTGAGTAAGCACTGCATCGCGCAATATGGCGCCTGACGACTTGTAACCCTATTTCATAACATGACCAATTTTATTATAATAAGATGAACAGCCAATCAGGAATGGGGGTTTGGCTAAGTGCTCATATACACGAGCGGGAGGCGTCAACGGCAGAGACAAGTGCTGCCGCCGACACGTCTACGGCTGCCGTCGATGCGTGTGGCTGCAGTTGCCTCTGCCGTTGACGTGTGCCGCTCCTGTGTATGAGCAGTGAGGCCCTCGTGTGATTGAAACCAATGAATGCTGGATTTCCTCACATACCTAACAACAGACAAATATTATAATAATTATAGTTATAATATATCCTATAAGCCTAGTTTAAGTTTGATAAGGTATAGCAAAAGATTGTTCCTGCTTCGATATTGAAAATAACAATGACTGTCCTATTTGAAAAGTATTGTCGTAGCTATATGGCCTGAAACACAGGTTTAAAAAAACCTGGATCGGGCAACGCACTACATTACCTTCAGAATTCTATTTTTTTTTTTTTAACTAATATGTACTACTGAACCATATGTACACTTTTTGTAAACTTATATTATTTCCATAAATTTTATTTGTATAAACAATATAAAAAAAAAAAACATTGTCACATACCTAATATTATTTGTATCCATTTTTTGCAGTCCAGAACTAGTATTTCTGTCTAGCTTTTGCAGTTATCAGAAACGTTACGATGTTTCAATTTTAAAGTTTTTTTTTTTTTTTGGTAGCCTAGTTTGTGTTCCACTGCTGTGCAAAGGCCTGCCCTTTTCCCTTCCATACCATTCTGTCGTGTGCGATCTCTGGCCATGTTGGCCCTGCAAACATGATCAGATCGTCATACCACCTTCGCCGCGGTCTACCTCGACGGCGATGTCCTCCCTGAGGCGTCCAGTGGCTCCAATTTTAAAGTTTAAGGACGTGAATTATATTCTTATGGAAATAACGATATCTAAAATCTCAATTTTATTATTTAGTGTACTGTAGTGGAATTCGGACTTAATGGGATTCTAACATCGCTTTAGTGGCTCATCATGATCGGAAGGTAAGGGACATTAGTGTTCAGTATTTAGTTATAATAATAATAATAATACTAGTCTATTATTGTCCTACGGCAGGGCAAAGGCTTCTTCTCATACAGAGAAGGCACGAGCATTGACCAATAGTTAGCTAGCAGTACCAAAATATACAGAGCAACTTTTTCTTCAGTAGCCAAATTTTCACATGAATATGAACAACTTTCACTATGGGACCAACTCTGAAATCACGTAAAACAAATCAGCTGTTTCATACAAAAGTTGAATACCTAGTAGGTATTGAACTTTTGTATAAAACAGCTGATTTGCCTACTATGAAACAGCTGATTTACCTTTACCTACTCGACAACAGCTAATTCTTTTTCGCAATTTCTGAGTTGGTCCCGTAGTTAGTCTCACTTGTGCCGCGTTCTAATGCGCACGCGTTTGCATATTCGATATATCGAGTAGCGCGGCGCAAGCTGTCGCTCGTAATTTACTCGCCATGAGTAGTGAACTTGTGGTGAATGAGCTGCTGGCGTTCCTGCAGCAGAAGCTGGATGTGATGGATGAGGTGTCCGCTGTCCAGATCTGCGCAACGAACTTCAGCGAGGATGACATAGCTGCTGCCAAGCTGTTGTTATTTAGTGTGCTGAACAAGCGCGATCAGATGGTGTCCCGCCGGCGTGACGGGACTAAGAAGAGCCTGCAAGATATCATCACGCTGTTCAAGGAGACCGACCCTGACGACGTGCCGACGTTTGTGGTGAAGGAGCTACACAAGCTTCCTCCCGTCACCTTCGACCACGTCGATGTAACGAGCCTGCTGAAGGACATTGTTTTTCTGAAGGCCCGCCTCGAGGATGTGCTAACGAAATTAGATGCATCCCAGAACACCGTCACTGATTTGCGCAAAGAAGTTAGCGAGTTGCGCAACAGTGTGGCGGTAATTAGGTCACCTGTCGATGCGTCAAACGTAAACACATGTCGCGGAGCCGGCCTCGATATATCGTCGTCGAATTCCGCGTCAGCAGTTTCGTCGCCAGCGCATCCGTCGTTTGCTGAGCTTGCAGAGCGCCCCGCCCGCGCGCCCCGCAGCCCCGCGCTCGTCACCGCGGCTCCTCCACGCAGCGCCGCCCGAGCCCCTCACCCCATCCCGCAGCCAGTACTTGAAGCCCTGCCGAAACCTCTGCAAAGGGATTTCGCTAGCGTCACTGCGAGTGCTCCTGGCGCTCCTAGTATCAAGCCCATGCCAGAAAAGGCGCCGAATAGGGCTGATAAAGATGATGGTTTTGTGACGGTGCAAAGGAGGAAGCGCCGATCGCGACCAAATAAGAACCGCTGCGGCAAAGCTCCTACAGTGCCTGAAATAAGCCTGCGTGCCGCGAAGCCGAATACACCGGTGTACATCTCCCGCCTGCACTACACCACTAAGGCGGAGGACATCGTAGAGTACGTACGACAAAAGACGAGGTACACGCCGAGGGTGCAGTTACTGGAATCACGCCGGAACGTCAACTTCAAGGCGTTCGTCGTGCGTGTACCGAACTGTTATCTGCCCCTCATCATGGAAGAAGACTTTTGGCCCCAGGACGTGGTGTTCCGTCGCTTCCGCGGACAAGTTCCACAGGACAGCACAAAGTCAAGCTAGTGCAAAGTGAAGTGCTACTAACATAGTCTTAAGCCTTATTTATTAACACAAGATTTTGTTTATAAAAATATGTATGTTTAGGTTAAGGTATTTTTCTATGGGCCTATGTCGCCTGAAATAAATGGTATTATTATTATTATTATTATAGTAAATGTTGTTCATATTTATGGATAGAACACCCTGCGCAAATTTGCCTACTAATAAAAAAATTGCCCTGTACAACATCGATATCACAACCTCTACTAATCTCATCTGATGTACCCTTTAAAAAACCAACATTCAACCCACATATTGCTCCACTGACCTTTAAAAAGTAACAGAGATGTATAAAATCCAGAACGATGGCCTGCAAGCGATGAAGTAACAGTTCGTGATAGCTTAATGTTCTGTGCAAGCATAGATAATGCATGCAGCTTTAATGATTCTTTCCTTTCGCAAGATATTATTGTTATGATTAACTACAGGCTGGATGAAATCGTGAGGTAATAATCGATGTAACGAGATTGACCGTGAGGTACTTTTGTTATGGCTTAAAAAAAGTTTGAAAATTCAACGGTTCGGGTCCTAATAGTAGATTGGACTACTAGTGCATAAAAGAAGCCATTTTACCCCGAGACGATTGGCGAGGGTGGATAGTAAAGTCGAGGGGTAAAATGGCTAGTTTATGCCCGAATTATACACTCTGCTTTTCACTTCGTTTGCGAGAAAATGAAACAGACATAAAGAATATAACAGTATTTCTTTGCGTTTTTAAATGATAAATGACAACAATTTTTTTCTGGTTTTATTAAATTAACGATAGAAAATATGGAAGTGATATAAATTAAAGCAAATGAAATATAGTCTTTAATCTGCGACGTTTTATTGTGCGTATGTGGCGGTTGGGCTTAATTATCTTAATCTCAGAAAAAAAAAATGTACCTACTAGAGCAAAAAACGCGACTTTATGTAGCCTACGCACAACATAAAGAAGAACTTTTAGAGCATGAGAAGTGATAAGTTCTTTTACTTAATTCACATAACAAACATAAACATAGCATCATGCTTTTATTCCCCGAAGGGTTACTATAATCGTGCTACTAAATCCGCTTAAAACATTGCATTCCATGTATACCTATACCAAATTCCTAACATGACATTGAACTGGATGTCATGTTAGGAATTTGGAAATCAGTTGGTTAGGCCGCTTTAAGAAGCAGGTAGTTTATTAAGAGGGCACCGAGTACGCAGTGGCGCCCTCGTCGTTTGTTTGATTTGGAAACTTATTTTATATTGTTAAATTTTATTATAATCGTTAAAACGGAAAATAGTGGCCACTTTTTTTTTTTGGATGGGAAATCATCAAATAACTTCTCCCGCTCTGGGTAAGACTTCTACTGACTAAAACCCACCCGTGTTCCTTCAGTTGCCTGTGCCAGGGCCACGGTAACTCTTTCGAACAACCCGCAACCCTGGCGGGAAATAGTGGCCACTAAGCTCCGTTTTAATGATTATAATAAAACTTAACAATATAAAACTACTGTTTATAATAATAATAACTTATAGTCTTATGGAAAACAACGTAACATGTATACTTATACTCTGCATTTTCATTATAAATTAAAATAAATAACCAAACAAACGATGAGGGCGCCACTGCGCGCTCGGTATCCTCTTAACAAAATAATACTTTAAAATTCTGCTTTTCTTTGATGAAGTGACAAGGCTGTTTTTACGTCAAAAGCAAACTTTCCTCCTACTCTCAAAGAAAGCTTTCCTAAACAGCACAACGTAGTACCTAATAGTGTGGAAAAATTCAAAGATACGCGATGATTCCAAGACCTTTTGCTGTCATCAAAGGCCAATGTCCTCTAGTGAGAGCTTGGGGTCGTGACGACAACGATCAGGACACCAAAAATACAATTTATTAATAAGAAAAAAAAACCTCGATATGAAAAATCTTGCCATTTCTGTTCCGAGTTCTGACCCAATACGTACCCCTTGCGTGACTCATAATCTCACCAAAAAGGCGATATTATACTTTTTTAGGACATAAACCCTAAAATGTGCACAAAGAACAAAACAATTTAGGTGTCCCTTCCATAAAATACGCTCAAATATACACATCACACTCGTTTTCGCTTTAAAAATGCATTCACTTTATGTTTATTTCGGGTCGAGTAAACGTTGAGTCCTACAATCTTCGTTTTTACTCGAGAAACGAAGGTATTGGCGCCAGTTCCCTTGTTCACAAACTAAACTAAATTTATGTTCAGTGCATCTTTTTCTTTCTATTTCATTAAGAAAAAGACAGACGATAAATATTAGTTTAGTCCTGTCAAATTAAGTTCCATATACAAATTTACACGTGATTAAAAAATTGGCTACTAAAAATACGTCAATTTACGTCAGGCGCTGACTAATTTGATAGGACTAAACTAATATTTATCTTCTGTCCTTTCTTAATGAAAATAGAAAGAAAAAGATGCTCTGAAATTTAATTTAGTTTAGTTTGTGAATAAGGGAATCGGCCCGAATGACAAATGTTTTCGTCAATATGTTCTTATTTTGAAAGCTGGAATATTTCCAATATTTACGTCAATATCATATCAAGCTTCATATGTATTTATTTAAGGGCCGGTTTTTTGATCCGTAGTTAACTCAACCAATGGTTAAACATAGTAAATAATGGTTGAATTTCAGCTAAATGTGTTAGCCAAAATGCCATTATTTACTATTTTTTAACATGAATGAGTTATTATGAATACATTCATGTTAACTCATTCATGTTTAGCCTTTCACATTTAGCCAAAATTCAACCTTTAGTAACTGTGTTAAACCATTGGTTGAGTTAACTACCAAACTCCAAAAATCACGCCAATTAAGTACGAAGTACACATAAATAATAAATACAGAGAGTGACATATTTATTAATAATTTATATATTAGTGTACATAAACTCACGCCTTCTTCCCATGAGGGTAGGCAGAAACCACAGAACACCACCTGCTACGATCCTTGCATACCCTTGTGCCTCGTTTACGTTCATACATCTGGTCATACACGCACGCCGGTCGCGAGTACTACGCACCTGAAGTTTCTGAAGAACATCACCAATAAGTACGTCTTCCTAGAGCGTCCCCTCCCGGCGTTTCCACTCACATCTGCCTTGTAAATACCTTTTGTTAGTCGCCTTTTATTCATCCTCTTAACATGACCAAACCATCTAAGCATACTCTTTTCATATTTTGTCACTACATCTTCTTTAAAGTATATATCTATAGTAAAATTTATAGTGTGAGCATATCTTTTTGTTATTCAAAACTAAAGCCAAATTCTATTTTAGAGCTTGGCATGTCCACAGACTAAAATATATACGATAATTGTCAACAAACTGGTCTTTTGAGTCGCATAGACGTATATTTTCGGAAAACATGTTTTTTCTTTTAAACAAAATAATTGCTCTTTGACCTCCTGTTTTTGCAACGCTTAATGGAACTAATGACGTATAGATATCAAGTCTTATTAATTCATAGCCACAGATTTGAGAATAAATAAGTACTTAGCCTAATTGTTTGTGAGGACCAAAACACCAATCTAAAATAGAAATTTTCCGTAGATCAATGAAACAAAATCCCCTACAGAAGTTTAACCGGTTAGTGTCTTAGTTCAGAAACGTGTCTCGATAAAGGAGTCTTATTTACCCATAAAAAACCGGCCACATCAATTATAATCGCATTAAAGTTACGTGGACAATAAACTTGCAAATCATCATCGCAATCGAGTCGCAAAGGTTTGTAATCTATAGAAAGCTAGAAGCATCCGATATCTTGAGCAAACAATAAAAATTACAAGTTGCGACATCGATTTAATCTAATGCAATTTGAATCAAATCGATTATTGTCTGAACAGTATCGAATCATTTACCATCTTTCAATGTAACGAGAATCTAAGCAGGTACGTTCGAAATTTCAACCGTGACTAATAAGAGTTACGACACTAATCCGATTTTTTAATAAACGATTCGTGGACTCTGCGGCAGCTCAAAAGCGGTTTTTTCGCGGTATTATAATATATCGTTTTACCCAGCACGTCTGCCCTTTACCTAGTAACACAAATAATGGCGCGTGCGCAAAAACCTTTCATAATCGTGCGGCGCGCTATCAAACAAAAGACGACACTTGACAGGTGGATTTAAATACCAAATTCGTACGTATCCAAGATGGCGGTTATATCAAAGTTGGTTTTAGAAACATGACATTGGACGCGATCGTCGAGACAATGCGTGGTTCGAATTCTAATTAACACTAGTTTTATCAAATTATCTTTGGACGTTCCGGTCATAAATCTATTAGGATATCTATTGTTTTTCGGTAATTTGATTTTGTCTTCATTATCCAAGGTCCAAGGTTAAAGCCATGTCTATCCGCATTGTAAGGACACTCTAACACATTGTGCTAAAGAAAGTTAGTGACAAGATAAACGGAAATAGGAAGTTTTATTGTTTGTGTTATCTCATTTCCGGTGACATACTAGATGGAGGTCAAGTTTAAAGAACACTGCGTACAAGTACAGAAGTTTCGCTCCGCAAAATCATTTAAATAAATAGCCGGTGCGCCCACATTGAATTGGCTCGACAAGTCGAGCCCACTGCGTACCTATTTGTAGCCTCTTACCTAAAATGTGGAGTGCGTCTGGCCTGGTATTAGTAGGTAACCTCGAAATGGATCCTAGGAACCTGAGAATATGCTAAGCTTTTCTTTTGTTTTGGTTCTAAGTGGCGACGTAATGATTACAATGCAAGGGTTGCGCAAAAAACTCGTGGCTACTTAGTGGAGAAATGGGGCACGTAACTTCCGGGTCATATGCCAGTCTTTTTGGAGTTTACTCATTAATAATCGATTTATGAAAAATTTATGAGGAGACGGAGAGGACAAGCGTTAACTCAAAAGCGTTACGTTATACTGCGCAACGTAAAACAAAACGAACGCCTTTACACCTTAAAGTTGCTTTTTGTATAGTATTGATTCATTCAAGAAACCCTGCCAATATTATTATATATGGACAATAGTAAATCGGAACGGCACAAAAATAGAAGTAAACTCTAGTCATGTGTCGGAGCTGACACACACATACACACACACACTTTTTTTCAAACAATATCTAATAATTAACAATACAAGTAACAGAAAAGACCACCACAGCTGATCTTGAAAACAAACGATCTGTAAAAATTATGCGAAGCGAATTCTTAGTTTGCCATTGACACGATTATACTTAGCGGTAACTGTTTTTGTATGAAACACTATGGTAGGTATATAAATACAATCTAAATTACAGATACAACAACAGTAATAATGTCAATGTTAGGAGCAGAAAAAATATTAACTTTATATCTTGACGTGGAGTCGATGATCGTTTTACTACTTTTGACGTGAAAACGTCTTATCGCTCGGTGTACTGGTAATAAGTTAAATATTTCTGACCGACAAAAACATGTAAGATTTCAACCGCTAATAACTACGAGACTTTTAATGCTAGAGCAATAGTTGAGCATTCATAAGATAGGTAATATTTATAACAATTTTAAGGCCGGATATAATTTGCCTATGACGTCACACTGCGAGTGCAGGCGCATGCGCGCGACCCTCTACTTTTCACTGTGTCGAAATATCAATTCGTATAGCGCAAAAACGTGTTTAGCTAGATCGGTTATTCTAGTGTCTTTGTTAAGAATTGACAAAACATTACTAGGACCTAAAGAGAAACAACAAAAATATTGGCCAAAATAGGGTTAAAAATTAATATGAAGTTGACAATAGCAAAATAATGTCAGATGTTTTCTCATATCGGCCGCAAATATGTTCAGAAATGGAAAAAATCCCTATCAAAAATAAGCTTGGATCAAAAGAAATGCAATAAGCCTAAATTGTCCAGTGCCGAGCAAATACAATAGCTACGGCACTCTCAGAAACCGTAAGAAAATCTGTTGCAAATAGCGAAAAAAGTTTGGGATGTCCTTTCATATCGGCCGTAAATCTACTCATTTACAAGGAATGCAATGAGCCTACTAAGTCTAGTGTCGAGCAAATACAATGGCTACGGCAATATCGGAAACCGTAGTCACATTTCAGTCGGTTTTCACGAAAATAAACTAATATATTTTTTAAGAGCTTACTTAGAGCTTCTTATGTCTGACAAATGGGACACCGTTCATTCTCCTTTTCTTTGGCTAAAATACATCGATACACCTACATACATAAACTCATGCATTTTTCCCATGGGGTTAGGGAGAAACTATAGAACGCCTCTTGCGATACATACCTATACATACAGTCACACACATACATGCATACTTCATTTGCTTCGTCTACGATCGTATATAGATCATCAAAGATTAGTAGGTACTTAACCATTTTTCTAGGAAAACGCTCTACTAGTCCTTTAAAAAGAGCAAATTAAATCAAACCATAATAAGTTAATTATTAACCGTATAAACATTTGACACAACCAATAAAATCACACAATTCAAAATCCGAACCAAGTCAGTGTGTTTGAGATCAATCACGGCGCGATCGTGATGCGCACACGCACTCATTTCGCCTTACATAACTCATCTTCACACGAAACGATGGCACGGCTATATATACGTAGTACAAAAATTACTTTAATTGAAAGTTGTTCTACTGAGCTTCATTTTAAAATAGAAGAAGAATGAATTATGGTAAATGGGAATGATAAATGACGACCGCGAGATCGGGAAAGAAGATATGACAAATGACAATCGAGAGGTCGGGAGTTCATTTGGGAGAATAATCAGCGTGTACTACCAAGCATCTATATCTATTCTATACATAAAGGATTATAAACTGAAGTCGCTTTTCGTGTCCGTCTGTATGATCACCTTATTCTGCCGTCATGCGTCATAAGGAAAAAAGACGTATCTGACATTTTTTTCGAAATAGAGTTATTTACATATTCGGAATCAGCAATATTAATTCTTACTATTAAAAGACGCATCTGCCTTTGTATTTTGTATTTTAAAACAGGACAAACATTTTGTTTTTGCTATTTCAATATTTCTGTAGTTCCCTTACGGCGGCAGTATATTATCTATTCTATACATAAAGAATTATAAACTGAAGTCGCTTTTCGTGTCCGTCTGTATGATCACGTTATTCTTCTAAACTACGCAACGGATTTAGATGCGGTTTTCATCATCATGTAGAGAATTTGTATTGTGGAAGGTTAGTGTTTTTAATACATTAGTATCAAACTTGCATAAAATAAAGAAATCTTGACGTTTTGCCAAGTGCGAGCGGGTCGCTAATAATAAATATAGCAATAAATATAGTTCATTGTGGTAGCCATTGATGAGTTAACGCCTCATAAAATTTATCTTATTTATTTTGCTCAGCACTTGGGATTTTTACCCATAAATTTAAAAACGAAGAATTTTCTCACGGATGAAATCCTACACGTTAGCACGTTACTAGACATTTGAATATAAAATGTTTTACCTATAATGGCCAGGAAGTGTTTTACTTTATTATTTGCAAACGATTTAGGAGTACTTTTGTACTTGTACTGTTATTTGAGCAGGATGTATGACTATTCAATAAAATAAACATTAGATTTCCTGGAAAATTTTACAGAATAACTGAGAAAAAAGTGATAACTAATCCATTCTTCATGTAGGTGTTATACTGATCTAAATAAATAAACTTCTAATACAACCATTGAGTCATCCTAAGGCCTTGTTTACGGAGACGCTGGGCTTCGCGCGTGAACGGAGAATTGTAGAAATATGCTGGCCGCAACGCTGCGTGCGTCGCTGCGATAAACGTCATGTGCGACGTAGCGATGCCATCCGCGGGCTCCGCCTGCATTTCAAGCAAACGTGTGTAAAATCGCTTCTCCGTAAACGCTCTCACACAACGCCATAATTATGCTTGAATGTAGTGCCATTGAACTATTAGTGTAGTGTGGGCCGCGCCGCCCAACGCGACGCGCGACTCCCCGCGTCGTCGTAAACGAGTCCTGTAGGTATTGTACGGCGTGTATGTAATGTGTCGTGGTGTATGTGCATGTGTATATTGGTGCATTAAAACCAAAAATATTATAGTGGCTTTCTTTCTAAATTTCTAGATTTCATGTATAAAAAGAGTTTCCAAGAGTAAAATCAAAATCCAAAGTCATTTATTCAATTTAGGCTGAGAATCAGCACTTTTTGAACGTCAAAATTACGTAAGACAGTCCCCTAAAACGCCCGCCCTTCACCACTTCCTAGTGCTTTACCTGCGATGAAGAAATGGCGCAACAAAGTCGCCAGCAGCACAGCTGTCTTTTCAGTTAAAAAAATAGATTCTATACAAGAGTACGCAAAATAATTTACATTACGCAGTATAAAACATTAAATAAAATTATTTGATATAATTATGTCAGCTAGCACACGCATATATACCAACAAAAAACTTCGAAAACTGTACCCAAGCAGAAAAAAGTAATTAAGATACCTAAGCTTGGTGCACTCTGGACAGTCAGCCATATGATTGACAAACTTAACGCATTCAATTCAAGGACACTAAACCAGAGACAATTGAAGTTTTATTTTTATAACGGGGCGTTTAATGTAATAATAATAATAATAATATCCTGTCCCTCAAACTTTTAAATTAGGGACAACTACACTTATTGAGCTCAACTTATCTTAGCAAAGAAAACAGCAGTTTTGTATGGAGATGCGTACGCATCCGTTCAGCTTAGTCCTTTAATATATCTATGTCCGATGCATTCTGGACAGATCAACCCTGCTTACAACCTCCCTGACTTATTTTTAAGACACGAGCAATTCTCGTAAGCGTCTTATCCAAAGCAAGTGCAAAAGATCCTATTAATACACATATTCCTATTTGCGTTAATTAGCACAAATATCTCAGTTTTCATACAAACCTCATACAGATGTAATTCAACTCATACAATTCGTGGGAGACTTGTTGAATTTCGTAATTCATTCATTGCAATTACTTCCTTTGGGTGGAAATCAAAACCACGACCCACATGCAGCGGTCAGCTTTCTTAACCGCTGACCGTAAATGTAGAAAACACATAACTGTGTGATTATTTAGCTCAGGATTTGTATTAAATTATCAGTGGTAGATAGACATACTAATTGAAAAGGGCTAGATGCAAAAGATAGATGTAACAAGGACCATTTTCCGGTGACTCACGAAGGATATACTTACTGCATATACCTAGACATCATGACAGGTTCTGGAGATGCGACCGTGTACCAAAAGACCTAGCATGGGTAGGCCACCACTAGTCCACTGACCTGGTGAATGAAGGTCGCGGGAATCTAATGGATGCGACAAGCACAGGACGTGTCGATGCGGCGTCGCTCGGAGCCCTTGTCGTCTTTCGGCCAAAATGATGAAGTTATTTAGATTGCCCGACTAATTTCGGAGTCATCAGGAGTTAGTTTGCCAGAGACCCATTTACAATGACCTTTTGGCGCCTAATATTATTAATACTGTCTGCAATAAACTCACGGGCTGACGATTTAGACCCAACTAATCCATTTATCGCCTTTTTATCGTACGCAAAAAGGTTTGTTTATGATTTTATTATTTTACAAAAAGGAGGTTAAAGGGTAGTCGACAGATCTGGCTGGTTAATTACCTACCAGACTTGGACAAGTCTTTGATATCTATTGAGACACACTAAGCGCGATTTTTACCAGTGAAACTGAACGCGGCTAGCACATCTAAACCGAGTTCAAGAGCTGTAACTGTCAATATTCCACAACAATTTTGATACTGACAGCTTTTGAACGCCGTTTAGATGTTGCTAATCGTGTTCAGTTCCATTGGTGAAATCCACCCATAAACGCGTACCGAAAGACCCATTTAGAATCTAAGAACTCAAACTGAAATATGTTTGCGGTATCTTTTTTTTGCATAGTCCCAAAAATATTTAGAAAATTCGTCGACAAGCCAGCCCTTTGTTTTACCTGCTGATTGTTAAATAAGCGAAATATGTATAAAATGTGTGTTTACTATGGTGCTTTTCACCCTATACATGAAATATAATACCCTTCGGACCTGAAGGGAATCTGATGACAGAAGTTTTTCAAAATATTTCCTTTTAGTCAACCTAAATACCATTATTTAAAACTATCTCTTTATTCTGTTTGTTTTTCATTTAAACAGCAATGAGATCAGCTGTTATGCTTAATCTTTCGAAAAAAAAAAAACTTACAGCCAGCCGTTACGCTCTGTTATGCAAAGATTTCTAGACCAGAATAAAGAACCAACATAACTCTATTTACTTTTCAAATTCCGAATCTCATTTCGGCCTGGAGATAAAACTACAGGTCATTGATACAACTGTCTATGATTTATTTTAAAATGCATTTGAGACTATAGTCTTGTGCTAATGACAATGAAGGTCGTACTTTGACTTTTGTTTGTCTATGTTTTTAATATTATTTAGAGTGATACATGTTGTGTGTAAAAATGAAATTAGCGGTAAGTACCTTATGTGAGGTCGACTGCGTAATCTAAGGTTAAACGAATTTTCGAAGAGTACTTCAGAATAATCTTTGACAAAATTGTAAAGGACATCGACATATGAATGTGTTAGTCACTCGTTCATATAATTTTGGTGCAAAGTTTAGATTATATTTTAGTGAAAGACATTGGATATCGCTTTCAATCTGCACTTTATCGCCATCGCTATCATTTGTTATGAATAAAGCCTCATTGTGGCAACACTCACCCGGTCTACTGTGGCCAGTGACAGTAATTTTATGATGATTCATTTATTTTAACACAGTAGGTATTCGTTTTTTTTTAATAACAAATACATCAGACACTAAGGTAAATCAAATCGAAAGACATCATTACCTTTAATGTTATTCATGTCACGACTTCACATTTATAGCATGAAACGTAGAGACCTCAAGGACAAATAATAACCTTTAGGGTCTTTGACCTCCTGGTCACTGGCCATTTCCACAAACCGTCGAAAGGCCTTATCATACCGCCATACTAAAAGTCAGTTTCACATGAACGAATGCATTTTTTTCGCTATTAATGTGAACGAGCTTTAGAATAGTGTTTACGTATTTAAGCTTAGTCGATTTTTGGTCGACTAGAAAAAATCGATTAATTTCAAAATTAATATTAGTTATGTAAAAGACAATTTAGTTGCCAAACCAACAAATAGGCACTCTTAATACAAAATAAATTGTGTTGGTACTAACAAAATAGTTAATACGTACTAAAAAGGCTATAACTTTAATCAACACTAAGGTCTGTGAAATCACAAGTACTTTTAACGACATCTTTAAAAATACCTCTGCAGGTCTTCAAGAAGAAACCCATTTACCATTAAATATTGAAAAAGGACAGGTCAATATGTCTCGGATTTGTTTGTCTGTTTATTTTATGTTTGTTTGTAAACCACTTATTTAAAGAGGCAGACTCAATACGTCATTTATTACTGAGGCAAATAAAGTTATAACTTCCATAGTTAGTTCTTGAATAAAAATAAATATCAATCACGATTAGGGTTTCTCTCTACAATCTGATCATTGACTAAGGTAAGTAAATACATTTTAAGGCTCGCATTATTTTATTTATTTATTTATAAAACTAGATATCAATAAACTCAGCCTATTGCAGTCCACTGATGGCCTCTCATTGTCTTCCACCGTCCGCATCCAGTCCCGTCGTTGGTATTTACATCTAGCTGGGGGACGTTCCACACACGCTTGCATAGATAGCGATCGCTTTACGACCGAATTCGGTCGCAAAGTCCTAATGAGGTCTATAGCCGGTCAAAATTACTTGACAGGCAGGAAAAAATGACGCGCTTTTCTTTCAATTTTGACCGCCTAGGGACCCCTTTAGGACTTGGCGAACGAATTCGGTCGAAAGCGATCGCTATCTATGTGGAGACTGCAGCCCCTGGAGTTGTCTGCTCCACCGGCCATCACACATGGCCAGGCCACTGCCATTTTAGTATGCTTACTCTGCTAGCTATTTTGGTAACTGGTGTTTTTCGGATAATTTCATTTCTGATTTTATCCTTCAAAGAAACTTCGAGCGTAGCGCGCTCCTTAGCGCGCTGCACCATAAATCTTCAAAGAGAAATATTTTCTTATATTCCATTTTTGTCCAACGTAGCATTGTTATATTCAAGGGAGAGAAAGAAGAATGAAAAGGGAGTGAATGATAGCGTGACGGTTGACAGGCGAGAATGGAAGAAGAAAATCTGATGCACCGCCCCCATGTAACATGGGACAAGGGTAGGAAGTATGATGATGATGCATTATATTCTACCAGCTTCCGCCCGCGGCATCGCCCGCGTCGTATGTCGATAAAAAGTATTTTATGTCCTTTTCCGGGTCATGATCTACCCATGTGCCAAATTTCATCCAAATCCGTTCAGCCGTTTTAACGTGAAAGCGTAATAAACAAACTCGCTTTTGTATTTATAATATTAGTTAGGATACCGGTCCAAAGTTTTTCTCATCATTTTTCAATTTTCAATAGCATTGTAGTACTGCCACGTCTTAAAACCACGTAAGTAATGTCTCGAGACACCACAGAAGATAAATCTTTAATTCATGAGTAGAATTTTCTCTCAAATCAGCGATATATACCTGGCTGGTAAATGTGAACATCCTGTCTAACCCCCCGGACGACTTTCGACGCAGGCATTAAATACAGGACGTCAAATGACGAGGCGATTATTGTGATAAAAACGTGATACAACGGTGTTTAGAGGTGGGTACTATACAGGCTGTCATTTTAATGACCGTGAGGGATCATTGTACTCATCATTGTGAACAACTTTTACTATGACCCCAAACCTGAAATTGCGAAAAAAAAACAGCCGTTCCTTCTTAACTCGTCAAAGTGTAGGGAACAGCAGATCTTTTTTCGCGATTTCAAGTTTGGTCCAATAGTAAAAGTTGTTCATAATGATGAGTACAATGACCCCTTAAGAGGATAACAGTAATTCAAATGACACCCAGTATACAAGATATCTCTATTTGCATTTCCTTGAGATGTTTTATGGTTTCGTTATTCTACGATTTTGCTATTACCACAGATTAATACAGATGGGACACTCCGCAGTTTAGCTATGAAGCTACAAGTACGCGGCGGGCCCTTGTTCAGTGTGGGCTGCCGCGCATCGGCCGGCTCGCACGGTCAGTTCGATACTCTCACACGCGTCGTAAAAGAAGACAACCCTAACGAGTCAGAAGGTATAAGAGTTACGCGATAGAAAGAGAGGCAACTTGTATGTGAATATAACTGTGGGTAATAAGCGTTGTGCGACCTGAATTGCACTTTATTGTGTCGCAGCAAGAGTCGCCTTTTATTTAAATGATTTTGAGGAGTGTCCTATCTGTATTAATCTGTGCTGTTACCAAGTGTTAGAGCATCATCAAATAGATATAATTTTGACTAGATATTATTTGTTGTATTATTTATTAAAACTAGCGACCCGCCCTCTGCTTCGCATGGATTTTACGGTTTGACAAATCATCGAGAATACTTTATTATAAGTTTAATTAATTCTCTATATAATGGACCAAACCGCATAAAAATCCGTTGCGCAGTTTAGAACAACGCGAACACACAGACAGACACGAACAGCGAATTTAATTTATAATATTATTATGTAAAGACTTAGAAAAAACATTAAAATAAGTGAAAAGCTTATCTTATCTTTTTTGTAATCGCCTAAACTGCTATAATAATCGACTAAGGGCTGATTTTTCAATAGTCAGATAACTTTTACCCGAAGAATAAGTATGACAACTATGCAACTATTCCTCTTGAATCACTCTATCTATTGATGAAAACCGCATTAAAATCCGTTCAGTAGTTTTTGAGATCATCGCGAAAACACAGACAGACAGACAGACGCGGCGGAGGATTTTGTTAGGGTTCCGTACCAAAATGGTAAAAATAACAGACAGACTGAGTCGCACTATAAGGGTTCCTACCCTTATGGAGCGACTCAGTCTGTCTGTCTGTCTGTCTGTCACAGCTGGATATCTCAAGAACTGCTTATGCTATCAACTTGAATTTTGGAATAGTATTAGATGACGTTTGCCCAACTATTTTGCAAATAAGAAAGAAATAATTAAATATATATTTTTTTTGCAACAGGGACTGAAAGGGGGTCTTAAAAATTCGAAGTAGGGCTACTAGGGCATATGGGATATCATACGAGTATGAAAGAGCGCTGTTTGCACATTCTCAAACATATTTTTTATCCTTATAGGTTTCGACTTTTGATGAAAAATGTCAAAAAAAATATAGCGTTCTCCCCCCCCCCCTTATCTCCAAAGTTTGCATAGAGAAAAATCTGAAATTATTCTGTGTGATACTAGTTTATGTAAAGATTACAGGAAAAATAACGGTGTCTCTAAATAGCACACTTTTTTAATATATGATAGTACGGAACCCTCGGTGCGTGAGTCTGATTCGCTCTTGACCGGTTTTATTTCACATTGATAAAGTCTGACTACCTCGTTGGTCCTGGGTCGCGAATGCTGGGTATGACGTCCTGGATTCGATTCCCAGGTCGAGCAAAGTGTAGGGACTGTGATACAAAAGCTGTTAAACCGCCATATTTATTCCATTAATATCTAAAAGTTATCTGTCAAGAAACATAAACGAAAATTTTCTTTTGCAAATAAATTATTGATGACATGGTTCATCATTTAGTAATAATACAAATAGCCAGGTGCAAACCTACAATCCTAAATAACATTACAAAATAATCGAAAAACATTGTATCGAGAAAAAAACAAGCAAGTGTTGTCTTATTATGACTGCGTCATCAATAAATCATAAATTGAATAAATAGTTATTTTACGTATTCTATTTTTAACAATATTTTTAAAATAAAACAATTTATTGAGTGGATTGGATATTATACTTTACATAATATGACGCCAGTAATCCCCAAAGGGTTAGTTAGAGGTGTATCTATAGTACACCCACATTTCGCCAGTTATATAAGTCCCATGTAATAGGGGGCGAGCCTATTGCCATAAACTGGGCACAAATCCTGACTCCGGGCGGCTACTAAGAAATTCTAGATGGAAAAACCCAATAATAACACTTTGCTTGACCTGGGAATCGAATCCAGGACGTCATGCTCAACATTTGCGACCCAGGACCAACGAGGTAGTCAGACTTTATCAATGCGACCAGTGAACAAAAATGTAATAATAATCAAGTCATGACAACAGCTGATTGATCACAACACACAAGTACAGTAGTGAAAAAAAAAAACGTAATCGACTACCACAACGATGAAACTTTTTTTTAAAATATTTAATTAAACAGCTTATTTATAATATTCTCACATTACTTACCAAGAACAATCATAGTCAAATAAAATATGACTCAAAAGCATTCGGAAGTAACACTGGACCGGTTGACCATCGCATGTTGTAGGCACGAGAATCGATTCACGATATCGATACACTCGATTTCCGATTACCGATACAATCGAATAATGTTGACAGGGGATTAAAATAGTCAATTAATTATTGATATGTTTGTAATGTGACATGTTAGACCTTCACAGGTCTTCCTTGTACGGTAGCTAGAAACTGGTAATTTTTATGTGTTAATTAATAAAAATCTTTGTAATTAATGCCTAAGACATGGCGCACAGAATGCGACAGCTCGGCGAGTAGACGCAACGACAGGCTACGGCCGACAATTCTGCTGCCGCGTAAGGAAAAAGAACGTGTCTACAGAATTAATGAAATGGAGTTTTGTCCTGTTTAAAGTACAAGATACAAAGGCAGATGCGTCTTTAATAGTAAGAATTATAAGGTTTTCGTCAAGTTTACGCCAATATAAAAATACTGGTAGATGCGTTTTCTTTTTTTGCTGATTCCGAATATGTAAATACGAGTAACTCTATTTCGAAAAAAATGTCAGATAAGTACGTCTTTTTTCCTTATGACGGCAGAATTGGCGTCGAGATGCAGAGTCGCAATGACAAGCAAGAGTCGCACGCTCTCGCTACTTGCCGCAGCGTCACTAGACGATCCGATGAAAATCGCGGCCGCAGTCACATATCGCATAGTGTGCGAGCTAGTTATAAATATACTGGCTACGAACAAACAAAGAGTATAAATTGCGAAAAAATAAAAGCTATGCAATTTACAGCTATCGATATACAGGGAGTCAGTGCAAATAGTAGCAATCTTATAAGGGGTCATTGTACTCATCATTATAAACAACTTTTACTTTAGGCCCAACCCTCAAATCGCGAAAAAAAAATCAGCTGTAACATTTATGTTCGCATAATTCGTCAAAATGTAGGGAACAACTAATATTTTTTCGCGATTTCAGGTATGGTCCCATAGTAAAAGTTGTTCATAATGATGAATATAATGACCCCTTAAAAGGTTGACACTGTTTACACTTACACCCTGTAGATTCTCAAATCAGACCATAAAAATGCTTGACATGGCTGATGTTGGCGTATCGTTCTCACGGCTGGGACTTCAGCCTAGAGGGGTAGATAAAATCCACCACGCTGGGCCAGTGCGGGTTGGTGGATGCCATGGCTTCGAACTTTTGTCTCTAAGACATACTGGTTTCCTCACGATATTTTCCTTCACCATTTTAAATGAAAACGTAGAATTCATTGGCTACTACTTTTAAGGCCTCATTTTATGGGCCAATTGTGCCATATCGCAATATTTAATAAGCCCAAATGTCCTAATAACCACAAACACGCGTTATTCACATATCATTACGGTATATACATTATCAAGCAATAAGACCAATTCCAAAGCGGAAATTGGCAACCAATCACCAACAACCAAAAGGCCAACATCACGTAACAGCATTATACACCAAGATTGGTTACGAAAACTTTTTTTTAACCTAAAAAACCTTCAAGTTTGATCTTGGACTGGATTAGAAACATTTTGTCATTGTAGTTCTCGTATCACGTGGACGTTAAGTAATTTTTAGCTGGTATACATAATTCATTGCAAAAACCTTATACACCTTACTCCATGAGACTATAGGTGATTTTCGTTTAGCTTTCTCAATGGGTCCGAGTTTCAGTGTCTAGCTTAATTGCCAAAGCATGTGTGTGCATTTTTATTTTGTGTTTCATTACGTAAGTCTGTGTGATAAAACACAGCAGTGTTTTATCTGATAACGGTGTCCGAGGCTGCATGCGCGATGAAAGGTAGGTGTGAATTTCCGGGTACTTATCTTTGAAATTGATTCTATGATCTTTGTGACGGATATGAAAAGAAGCATGCTGTATATTGATATACGGTGCCCTCGACTTCGTCCGCTGTCCAGAATGAAAAGTAGCCTATGTCCTTTTCCAAGTCCATGGTTTACCCATATGCCAAATTTCATCCAAATCCAAAAAAAACATAAAAACGACACCCCAACAGAGGATGATGGTATTTCTCGTCCACCACGTTGGATTTTAAAATCGTTGTTGTTTTCGTAATCAGCGACCCGATAAACCATACAAACGATACCCATGTTGATTTTCAGACTTTGTAACCCCATTTCCCCCTTTTAGGGGTTGAATTCTGAAAAAACCTCAAACACTCATGTGAAGTTTCGAATAAAATAGTCTAACTAATCTTGTTTCCCCATACAAACTTTGGACCTTCTTTCACACTCACAGGGGGTGAATTTTGCAAAAATCCTTTCTTAGTGCACCCTTAGACGTTATAAGGAACCTACGTGGCAAATTTGGAATCTCTAGACCCAGCGATTTAGGCTGTGCGTTGATATGTCTGTCACTCAGATTCTTCTTTTATATATTTATTTAAGATTGATTATTACTAGATATGGGGGCTTGCTTTTGGCATCTTTATCTGTCATCATCGTGATGCTACATTTTGAAATGAATGGTAGGTACTAAAACTGAGCGTGACGTTTCATAGCTGAGTTCATCATTATTTAGCTTGAACGCCTTAATTTTATAGCTTCACTAAAATTTCATCAACATCATCGCCGGATTCATTATAGCCAATTTGCAATTCAATTAGTAAGTACCTGAGTAACTGTTTTCACAGACGACCTTTTTCGCTTGGCTGAACGAAAGGGGCGGGACTAAAGTGACCAGCAGACCAAGAAATAGTGTTACTAGCTCAAGGGTTGATAATAGATCATTTCAACCAAAGTACTGTCCGTCAGAATCGCCTATGTCCAGTTTATTTATTCTTCAATGTGTTTGATAAGGCATAATGATAAAAGAGGAGTCATAATCAAAACCATAGGCAAGCAGGTCGACGACCTTGAAGCCAGCTCTCTTGAGCTGATTCGTAAATTCGTAATGAACCTTTACAAATTTCCGAATGGAAGGTAAAAATATTAAGAGGTACAATGCTGTTAATCAAATCCACCTACCACACTAATCTATCATTTATATTTTTTGTATTTCAACTGAAGCAAGCGTCCATCTTTGTGATGCCGTTGACGTATAAGTGTCATGGCGTCGACCGCCATATCGACGAGACATAAAAAGTGCGAATGTACCTGCATATTTATTACCTTTTTGAACCCTACTCGACCTGTCATACATCTTAAGAATATGGAAATCATAAAAAAAGTCAGCACAATTAAGTTATAATTTTATGTCTATCTGTCTGTATTCTTGTAAAGTTTTTACAGCTATACTGCTGCGCTGATTTCGATAAGATTTACCACAAAGGTAAGCGGTTCTTCTAATAAGATATCTTCACGGAATCTAGCTATGGGCATAGCCTATGTTAGACTGAGCTAGTTTCCAAGCTAACCAGTTGAGGCTTAACAAGATTTTAAACGGGCACTCCCGTTTAAAATCTGAATCTGGTGAGGCTAAAAATCTGAATTAGCTACACATTAGTATTTGTTTTTGGGGGTCCTTACCTCAAAAGGAAAAAACGTAATCCCTATAGGATCACTCGTGTGTCTGTCTGTCTGTCCGTCGGTCACAGCCATATTGCTCCGAATATAATGGACCGATTAAATTGAAATTTGGTACACGTATGAGTTTCTGTGATCCAACGCGGACGTGTAACGTAAATAAATGAATTTTGAATATGGGGGTCAATTTTGGAGGCAAATAATAAAATTTAAAAAAAAATGCTTATTGTACTATGTTTGACATATCAAATGAATCAAAAGGGCTCGCTGTGAGGATCTCAAACATATATTTTATTTTATTTTAAAATAAACCTTTTTAAAATACACAAAATAGATCTATACCTATAGATTGCAGGAAAACTTACAAGGTCTATATGGTCTTAAAATAACATGGTAAATCTCTCAATATTGTGCGTACAAACGTACATTTGCAGTTGGAATGTAAGGGAGAACATGTTTTTCAACTACTATGTTAAGTTTGTTCTTGGGATAAATTCATCCGAACTACGAAACCCTTCATTGTGCGTAGTCCGACACCCACTTGGCCGGTTTTGGCTAAAGGCTCCCGCAGACAGGCGCTACGCAACAACACGACGCGACAGGTGGAACAATTTCTATGAAAACTTCATTAAAATTATACTACCGGAGTCGCGTCACGCTTTAATGTCGCGCCTGTCTGCTGGAGCCATTACTCGATGTCTCTCTGTTGGACAGTCAATCGATTGTCGCACTTATTGACCTTCAAACTGATCGTTAATACCGCCATTGTTTGACAACTAGCTACTATTTCGATAACTTCATAAAATAAAATTTTTGCATCTTCGTTTAGCATTGTAGTGTTAGATTCGATGATTTATAATGCAGTGACACGTGTAGGCTGTGACCTGCGAGGGGACTGCTGGATTTTTGTTATTATTTTACTGTTATTTTTAGAAACAATCCTATTCTTTGAAGCTATTTTATGATTAATAGTTGATTTTACTTTTAATTTTGACATAAATACGCCTATGAAGTTCCTTATTTATTGATAGACGAAAAAATACAATACTTCATGGACGCTGTTTTTTATTTACATTTTTTTTTTTCAATAAAAATATCAATGTGTTAAATCGATAAAAACTTCTTCATAAATAAAATCGATTGTTATAAGAAATCGAATCAGTAACGCATTAGTACCTACATTACTAATTGATTAGTACTCGAGCTGTCAAAAGTAAAATGGTCGGAAAGATTTTTAAAACTCACAATGTATTTATTCAACGTGGAACAGTGTCTGTTTCATCACTGACATCCGTCATCCAAGGCTTTCCGTCGTCTTTGGCAGATCGCAAAGCATTTGAGGTACAGTTTCACTGTTTTTTTAAATATTAAGCATCGTTTAGCAAATAGGTCTAGTAAAGTTGGCGTAAAGTAGCGGGATCGTTTTCCCAATGGCCAGTAAAACGTGGGCTGCAGGGAAAAGCACCTGGCTTAAAACTTGACTTAGACTATCTTCATACGTTAGAAAAGACCTCGAGTCATTGGAGGTCAAGATAGCCGGGTCTTCCGATTTATTACAGCTAGAGTCTTATCCTTAAATAACTTACCGCTACATTGTATTTGCAAAATGATGTGTGTCCTTACCTGAAATGACAAAATATCACATTAATATAAACAAACAGGTATGAGTCCTAGACCTATGAGAATCTAGATACTATAAGTTGACGCGAAGGTTTACAGCTTCAGCACTGAAATCAGGAAAATACAATACAATACCCATACTATTAATTTGCAGAAAAAACTAAAATGCGTGCTAAAATGTTTAAAGTACATATCTAATACATAGGGTAACTGGTAATTAGTGACCGATACTTAAACACATGATTGTACTCATGATAACAAACAACTTTTACTATGGGATGAAACCTGAAATCGCGAAAAAAAATCAGCTGTTCCCTACATTTTGACTAGTTATGCCAACAAAAATGTATGAGCAGCTGATTTTTTTTTTTTGTGAATTCGGGGTTGGTCCAATAGTAAAAGTTGTTTGTTATCATGAGTACAATCATGTGTTTAAGTATCAATCACTAATTATCAGTCACCCTATATAATTATCCAAAAGCTACAGGGATAGAGAGCATCGTATTTAAAGATTGTATTAAAAAGTACCTATGGCGAGTCAAATAAATATATTGCATTTTTGTGAGTACAGGTCAAAATCCGAACATTTCCCGACCTTCACCAACCATTAACGTAGCCTCAAAATGATTCAGTAATCAAATACATTATGTAGGAGCTCATGCATATTAGCAATATTCAAACAAATTGGTCAACATTCATATACCCAAACAATAAAGGTCATTAACCCCACAAGTAATTCGGTTCTTCCTGCCCATGCAAAGAATTCGGCAATATTCGGCAATGTTCGTGAAATCCGCCATTTTGTTTCATAGCTGTCAATATTGCGTGGTTTACGCAGCGTTGCGAAAAAGTAGTGCAATGTCGGGTAAGGCTGAGTGCTAAATATTGAAGTTGCACGTGCGCAGCCACGCGTATAGTGCCTGGTGTACAATAAAGCAAAGAAAATAAAATAATCGTAAAATTTGTCTACGTTCACTTCTATAGACTGCACTAAAAAAACCGTGTAATAGTCTGTCGAAAACGAGTTTCTTTGAATCACAAAGTGTGGCCTAATATCACCTGCCGATCTATAAAAACCTCACCATGAGAACTGACCTTGATGTAAGCTGTCATTCCCCATGATGCTTGGGATCTATTGCCAGCTTACTACAAGCACAGAAGCTCAAAATCTTCTTTCACAGAATAGATCGCCTGTAGTGTAGTGCGCTTGGCTAGATCGTTTACCTATATCATCGAATACATCCACAGTTAATGGATTTGTAACGCTACAGTTCATAAAACATTTCAAAAGTTCCTGAAAAGGTTGTTGACTTGTGATGTGACGTTTGACCATACTTTTTTCCGACTCCAATTGGACCTAGTTATGCAGAAAGCAGCCATGTGGCACTTGTCCAAAAAATATTTATAAACATAGTCATACTAATTTAGACATACAAGATTTTTTGCAAAAACAGCCATGCCGATATCTCTATTTATCACGGAGATATGAGCCGTTAAATGCCGCCTTGTCCATATTATGTGTACATCCATAATGCAACCATCAACAGAAAAATGCTGAAAAAACTCTGTACTTTTCCCGACATGGCTGCTTTCTGCATAACACGGTACAATCTGGCCAGTTGAAAAGACCATATAATAAAGTAGACGATAAAGGCATTTAAATGACTGATTACCACAAAAATCAAACCTTTTACCAATAAGGCCAACCTAAATACCTCAAAAGATAACAGCAACAAAATTGTTCTACTAACTGCGTCCTACCCCAACTTTATTATCTCGAAATACAAACCACTCTATCCCTTACTCCTTCCACAATAAAACACATAATAGCCTATACACCTGGTCTAAAAAGGTGCAGTTCGAACCATGACCTGCAGGCCCTAGTTCCATTTCCTCGTTGCGGTCCAGCTGTCTCGGCCTTGCAATAAGGCCGGAAGGCCGACGACGTGAGATTACTGATAGATTAGGAGTGATGATGATGAATTATATTTTTAACAGTACCTACCTACTTAAGTATATAGGGTGACTGGTAATTAGTGACCGATACTTAAACACATGATTGTACTCATGATAACAAACAACTTTTACTATGGGACCAAACCTGAAATTGCAAAAAAAAAAAATCAGCTGCTCCCTACATTTTGACGAGTTATGCGAACATGAATGTATGGGGACAGCTGATTTTTTTTTTCACCCTATATACCTATATTTTTAAAGAGATTTGACAAATCAATCACATATCAACACGCCTGTATTTACGGAAGAAATAGGCAGAGGTATGTGTATAGCACACCCACATATTTTGGCCAGATATGTTTGTTATTCTTCTTAGAGGGCAAGCCTATTAGCATTGTGTGTTTTTGACAGGCCAGTTGGCGTGGTTGGTTAAGATACCACCTATCATGTCGCAGGTCGTGGGTTCGATTCCCATCCAGGACAAACATTTGTGTGCATGAACATGTCTGTTTGTCCTGAGTCTGGGTGTAATTGTCTATATAAGTATGTATTTACAAAAAAAAAGTAGTGTATGTAGTATATCAGTTATCTGGTTTCCATAGTACAAGCTCTGCTTAGTTTGGGACCAGATGATGTGTGTGAAAATATCCCAAGATATTATTAAAAAAAATAAAAAATTGTTCAAGCACAAAGTCAGAATCCACAATATCTTACGAAGTCCAATAGGGCATCATCATTCTCCTGCCCTTGTCCCCATTTATTTGGGGTCGGCGCAACATGTCTTTTTCTTCCATACTTCTCTATTAGTCGTCATCTCGGCAGTCACTCCCTTTCTGGCCATATCATCTTTCACACAGTCCATCCCTAGTTTCTTTGATTCTCCCCTACTCGTATAACCATCCACATTCATATGCAAAACTTTCCTGGCGACATTTTCCTCATTTCTTCATAAAGTCCAACTAGGAATTACATTAACATATTGTGTGGCTGAGGACAACTTTTGAGGAAATAGTTAAATCAGTTTTGAGTTGATCTGACCCAACAGACAACACGCAGGCATCTATTATCGTATAGCTTTGTCCTAGATTAGTACCAATTATACCAGTCCAGCTATTTGTTACCGAGAACTGTTACCTTGTTATCATAGTTACAGAGTCTGATAAGATAAGCCACTGTTAATGTAGTAAACACGTTTTGTTCTATAGATGAGGAAGTGAATTGTCGGTGGAAGGGGTACCGACATTCATATTTGTAGAATATTCGTACATTCTAGGTTTACAGTAGAACAAAGTATCAATGGGTTTTCTAGTTTTGTTAGGAAATCATGTGACATCCATCAACCCGCAATGGATTTCGATTCATTCCTGCCTACAGAGAGGAGGCCTGTGCGCCAGCATTAGGAACGTTATAGGTTGATTAAAACCTACTGAGCACATTGTAATTTACAGCTGTAATTGTCCATAGTTAAACGAAAAAAAAAACAAGCCCAATAGAAGTAATGTGGGTTGGATCTTTTTCGTTTAACTATGGACAATTAAAATAATTTCATAATCAGTCTAAAATATTCCCACTGCTGGGACATACGCATTTTCTCTGTGAGAGGCAGTAGCCGTGATCCAGAGCCCAGTGTGAGTTGGTAGATGTCACATGTCTTCGAAATTTTGGTTCTAGGACATGTCGGTTTCCTTCACCGTTTTGAGAGCAGCGGTGATGAAATACACAAAGTAAAGCGACTGTCTCGGTTCGAACCTACAACCTGCAATTCGTAAGCCGCGGCCGTTACAACTGGGCCCCCACTGCTCTCATTTTAGACTGTGCTTATAATAAGTAACGTAATTGCTGTAGTAATTGGCCACGCTATAGTAACTGGCCACTCATAAAAAAAGAGGTAGAAACAAGGTAATGCAAGCAAGCTCATAAATGAAAAGGACGAAAAATATTTTTTTGTCCTTTTCATTCATGAGCTTGCTTCTTCTCCTTGTTTCTACCTCTTTTTTATGAGTAGCCAGTTACTATAGCGTGGCCAATTACTATAGCAGTTAGCCTACAACGTAGTCAAAATAAACACGAATATTGTCGCCATCATGAAGGTTGGCGACCGAATTGCTGAACATCCGCAGTATTTTACAACTCCTTCGCATTAGGTAGGCACTCCTGTCCAAATAATTCCAACACACCTAATTACGTCACTTCACATATTTCACATAATTCAACAAATATGTTATGTTGGTATCAATTCAACGAAAGACATTCCTATAATCTAAACAGCTAGGCGTTGGACCTTGCATATCAAAGGTAAGGCTAGGTACACATTCCTACGCGTCGCCATTTGTACAAAACCTCATTACGGGCTGGACGTGTCAGACATCTTAATAACTAGACAGACGCATGTAGTTACTTGGTATAACATGCCGAAATTATGTGGCGAATGTAAGTCGAGGTATCCAGGAAGATTTAGATGAGAAACACCTATTTAGCTTCTGTTCCCCTTTAGAACTTGTTAAGATGAGGGAATAAATAAAAATTGCATGCCAGGCTTGCTAAAATTAAAAGATCTGGGTTGTGGTCGTTCTGTACCTACTTGATAGTTTTAATTTCCATAGTTTATTACAAAACACGTGGATGGGTGACCATCTTTACATACCGAGACTCCTCCGTGCCTCGGAAAGCACGTTAAGCCGTTGGTCCCGGCTGTCATCCGTGGATCTTTGACAGTCGTTACGGGTCGTCAGAAGCCCGAAAGTCTGACAAACAGTCTTACCAAGGGGTGTCGTATTACCCAGTATCTGAGTTGTGGAGATCAGATAGGCAGTCGCTCCATGTAAATACTGGTATTCGGCTACATCCGGTTAGACTGGAAGCCGACCCCAATATAGTTGGGAAAAGGCTAGGCAGATTGATCGAGTTTATTACAAAACACCATTCTCTAACTGAAAATGTATTTTCTACGATTTTAAAGAAAAAGGTCTATGTTAAAAAAAAGTATGTTAAAAAAATTAAATTGCATTAAAACTCGTATGTATGTACTCTTAAAAATAATGAGTGGTTCATCTAAAAAATTAAATTAATACCAAGCAAAAAAAAAAATACAATAAACTAATTTGTCCTATTCACCTACTTACATTGACATAAACATACATCACTGACTGAACCAGAACTGTCAGTTTGGAAGTAATAAAACGTCAAAACGAAGCATGACCCACGCATGTTTGCGCAAAGTTATGAATAATTATGCAGAAACACGAAAGTTTATCATTTGATAGTTCATACACATGCTATGATCATTTTGAGAGTATTATTTTTAGATTGTCATTACGAAATAAACTTGATCTAAATGAAGAATTGTTATCCATCCTAACTAATATTATAAATGCGAAAGTAAGTTTGTTTGTTTGTTACATTGTCACGCCTAAACCACTGAACCGATCTTCCTGAAAATTCACATATACGTTGTCACGTGTACAGACACGGAGATAGGGTACCTATCATCCCGAATAAAAGTACTGTTCCCGAGGTAAACCACAATAACTTTCTTATGATAATAGATGGCGCCACGTGTCTTTCGAATCATGATTGAATTATATTATTATGGAAACTTTAGTAGTGTGTTAAGAGTTTTTTTTTTAAATTTAAGTATAAAATGTATAAGAATTTTGTGAGTCTAGCTAGAGTGTCGATAGACCGGTTTTCATAATACTATAAATGCGAAAGTGAGTTTGTTTGTTTGTTACACTTTCACGCTAAAACCGCTGAACGGATTTGGATGAAATTTGGCTCATGCGTGACCGGGATTAGGACATAGGATACTTTTGATCCCGGTAGTGCATTCCCGTGGGATAATTTCCGACAACCACGCGGGCGAAGCCGCTGGCAAACGCTAGTTCCAAATAAAGGTGTCAAAGAAGAAAGGGACTTCTAATGATGTACGCAACTACACTTTATAAATATTACTGAACCAGACCGGTATCAAGGACACTCAAGGGGTTAAAGTACGACCTGTAAGTGAAGAAGTGTGACACATTTTATTATACAAGGATTCAAAGATAATAAAAGTGATCCTGTACATGTCAATAACAAGGAATGCACACCTGTGAGAAGAGACCGACAATATAAAATTCGGTTGCACACCCGCTAAGTAATATGTAACAGCCGCACGGGTCGAACTATCCCGTTACTCACTACTTACCGAGAATAGGACGGGTCAGCTACTTGCCGGGGTTGGTCCGTGGATGGGTGACCATTTTTACTTACCAAGACTAATTCGTAGATCTTTGACAGACTTTACGGGTCGTCAGAAGCCCGAAAGTCAGACAACCAGTCGTACCAAGGGTCAGTCACTGGGTTGTGGAGGTCAGATAGACAGTCGCTCCATGTATAATACTAATATTCAACTGCATCCGGTTAGACTGGAAGCCGACCCCAACATAGTTGGGAAAAGGCTAAGTAATTTGATTGACCCGGATGTGTACAACCGCCCTTACCCAACTTATGTCCACATACAAATCAGTTCTCCGAAACAATTTTATTGACCAATTATTATTTTAAACACCTTCAGCTGTAACGGATCTTCTGCGGTCAATATTTCGTCATTACCTTTTATATTTAAATATTTATTATCCGTAGTTCAAAGTATTTCGCGAACTTATAAATTACGTCTGAACAAATTCTCAGAAAACTAAAGTACGAAACTGGTTTCACAGATAAACTAATACTAGAGGTGATATTAATTAGTTTAGTTCGAACAACACCTGTGTTTGTGGGAAATTAGCTCATTTGTTAATGGTGTCTGGTCGTTCATGGGGGTCAATAACACTTTAGCATGTTTTAGTTAATGCGGTTTCAATGACAGCCATCCATCTTGGCCTAGCCTTTTCCAACTAGGAGATCGGCTTCCAGTTTTGACTATCTGATACAAACTACATATTATTATAACAATATATAAAAGCAAGTGACTACATAAGGCCTCATTTACAGACACAGGGGGTCGCGCGTCGCGTTGGGCTTAGAGATGGGTAGTGGGTAAATACCCATTCTTCCCATTTGGGTTATAACCGGGTGATTTGGGTTTTAACCGGGTTTTAACCCATTTTCACCCGATTTTATGGGTGAAAACGGTTTGCATAGTGAATAACGTAAAATATAATTTAACAGGTATGGTCAGAGGTTGGCAAACCTGCCATCACAAACTTGGACGCATACGCATAGAATTATTATATGGTCTTTTATTTTATACCTTATTTTTTAATTTTACCTTAAAAAAAGATTACAACTCAAAATCAAACATTTATTTGCAAAATCACAAAGTAGTTCACTTATAAAAAATCACATTTGTTACAAAGTTCGTGTAATCATTTTAATTACTGTGTTTCGTCATCGTCACTTGAACTTGGGTCGGTAATACGGTCGCAATCGAAAAATTCGAAGCTGTTAATCCCTGAACTTGTTGTAGGTTCTGGGCTAATGGTACGTGTCGGTGATGGTAATGAAGAATTTTGCCTTCGAGATGGTGGCGGTGAATCAGACATACATTCTTCAGTGTCCTCAGTCACATTGTTCCTGCGCTTGTGCAACAAATTCCAGTTATAGGATATATAGGTTAGTTTTGCTGCTCGTTCCGTAGTGAGCCTATTCCGTTTTTTACTGTGAATATTGCTATGAGCACTGAAGGAACGCTCTACTGCAGCAGAAGTAGAGGGCGCTGTGAGAATACGGTCAGCAACTTTGCTCAATGTAGTAGACCCACAAATGCCCTTCCACCATGTTGTTGGCCTAACTTCGCTTATGTTTTCCCAAAGAAATCTTCTACTCCAAAATCCATCTCTCGCTTTGTAAGATGCTAAGTTTGTCATGACATTTACACCAATACTATGCCCAACGTCGTTTATAAATTCCATGGCATCTAATTCTTGCTGTTCGTCAAGTTCCGCTCCTTGGACTGTAGGGTCTAGTAAGTATGCTGCAAAATGTATGGGTTTCAAGCACATATTAATTCTCGCATCAACATTAAATAGCATTTCATCCTTGATGTCATTGTCTACGATTGTGATATTCGGTAAACTAAATAGTAGTTTAGATTTCATATTTTTCAGTGTTAAAAATACCTTGTGGATGTTTTCCTCGTTTGACTCTAGTGAGAATATTGCGTCAGAAATAGGTTGCAAAATTATTATGCACTGTCTTATAATCTCCCAGAAGTTATCATCTAACAATGAGGATTTTTCTTCTGTTGGTAAAAGTGTTGCATTCTCATGAACAGCTAAGGTCTGCAAAGCAACTTTTGTATTATGTATACTTTTAAAACTTGTGCAGTAACTGCCCCATCGAGTATCACACGGTAGCTTTAAAGTCTCACCAGCATTTTTTTCTTTTACTATTTTAGCAAGCAAGTACGTCAATACTTGACTTCTTTTAATGGTTTTGATCAAGTTAGTTGCCATGTCTTTGCAAGCTTTTATTACGGAATTTCTACCGATATCTTTGCAAAGCAAATGCAGAGTATGTGCTGTGCAATTCAGGCACGTTAAGTGTGGATGTATTTCTTTGACGAGACGAAAAGCTCTTTGTATATTGCTTGCATTATCTCCAATCAACGTTGAAATCTTGTTTGCTCCATATTCATCCAAGATATTGGAAATTTCTTCACATAAGTATTCGCTTGTGTGGCGGTTTTCTGCAGTTGCTATACTTTTTACGAAAACGGGTTCCGGTTTTGAAATCAACACATTAATGATGCTTTCATTTCTACAATTAGACCAACCGTCTAACTGTAAATGTAAACATGTTTGTGATTTTAATTCATCTTTTAACTCACGGTGCATTTCCTTATAAGTTTTGTCCAAAATGTTTGTAGAAATTGTTTTTCTCGTTGGCAATTTATATAAGGGTTGAAGATGTTCAAAAAAATTTAGCCAGAGAGGATGTTCAACTATTGTTAAAGGTGTTCCTGATACGTATATAGCTTTCGCTAGTAACGAATGTAGGTTTTCGTGTGCTCCAACTGATAGATCTGGTTCTCTAGATTTAGATGAAGACGCAGTGCTCTCGTCAGTTAATGAATTGACACTTGGTATCACATTTTCTTTGTTTGCCACTGGTTGGCATAATGCATTACTGGCTGCAGATTGCGGTGAGATGGTATTTTTATGTGAATTCGTTCTTACCTGCTGTTTAGAACTTTCAGGGCAGTTAAGACACTTTAGTAAATGCCTAGACATTTTCTGCAAGTTTGGTATTTTATATCGCTTCTCACAATGTTTGCATGTAGCTGATTTATTATCCGTTTCTCGATAATGTGACCATATCAATTGGTTTTTCGGTCTCACCATGTTGACCTAAAACCACGAAAATTTTATTAAAATATACTATAAGCAAATTAATACGAGTCAAACATTTTATTAATTATATAACAAACAAACCAAAATTAAAATCACTTATTGACCAAATACCGTAGCTGAAAGAGGGAACATACTGTGCTCTTGAGTGATTTTAACTTTAAAAAGCCATACTGGAATGTAACTTTGTCAAAACTGATAAAAAGCTAAACTTTGAAATCTAAAACTAATGTGATTTTAATACTCAGGCAGCGATAATTTGATTTTAATCAAATTAGTGACTCTACTTTAGTTAAATAGATACGTAAGTACTTACTTATGTCCTTCCGCAAAAGCAGGAAAATATTTGTAAACCCAGTTCAGAATCTAATCGGTGTCAATTTGTACAAGCGAAGGTCAATCAGGTTTATAATACAAATCACAATGTAGTAAAATGTTGAAACGTGGTTTAAAACTCAAATTAAAGACGTGCACTCAATGCAATTATCGACAAAATGAGTGAACAATAAATGTCAGGTAAGATACAGGGTAGGGCGCGGGGGGAAAGGGACGCACGGGAATCCCTGCATGTTAGGCGCGCGCGTCATACCTTCCCGCACCCCCCGCGCTTCACCCGTTGTCTCCTGCATATATGAAACTAACGGAATAAGTTTTCACCCACAGAAATGGGTGATAACCCGGGTCGAAATGGGTGGTAATTGGGTTTTAACCCATGCGTGGGTTTTTACCCGGGTGGTTACCCATCTCGGGCTGCGCGGCCCGCACTAAATTGAAATATATGGGGTATAAGAGAGCGTTTACGGAGAAGCGATTTTAAACGCGTTTGCTTGAAATGCAGGCGGAGCCCGCGGATGGCATCGCCGCGTCGCACGCGACTTTTATCGCGGCGGCGCACGCAGCGTTGGGGCTAGCTATTCCTGCAATTCTCCGTTCTCGGTAAAAAGTAGCGACACCCGCGGCGGGGCCTGCGGCATCGCACGCCCCGCGTCTTCGTAAACAACGTCGTACATTGCCATATGTTTGTGTTTGCGCGTGTGATAACGCGGGCCGCTGCATGCGTCGCCTCTTCGTAAACGGAAAAATCGTGCAACGCGCCGCGAGACGTCACGCAACACGCATCGCACGACGTGCCGCGTCTCCGTAAATGAGCCCTAAGAGCGGTTATCCCACATGGGCTGGCAACGTCGCACTTCTAGAGGTTTTTCGTGATTATTTTAATAAATTTAAATAAAAGTACATTTTTTTTTCGGCCAAGCACTAGATCGTTGGTATTTGTAAGTAAGTATGCTATGTTTTTTAAATAGAGGAACAGAAAAATACGTACAAAGGTGATGCTTATTTCTAAAGAAATCTCTTCCAGCATACCTACGATACGACAGAGAATAAGAAGAGATGTAGACACCGTGTGTAAAAAAAAAAATAGAAGAGAAAATTAAATACATAAAATCTAAAAAAAAACCAATTAACTTAGCAAATAAAACATATAATAAATACTTAAATACATACATATTACTACAATAAATATCACTAAAATAACTAATAAATATATATTTATTTTATTTATTTATTTTATTTTATTTTTATTTTATTTATTTTTGAAAGGCTTACAGACTAATAACATTATAATAACAATAATATATAACTAAATTGCTAATTACAAGCCTCCACAGTTAAATACACATATTATTACTCCGTCATAGCCCAAGTTATCTACATTTTATCAATCCTATGCCATTTAGGTGTTCCCTCAATGTTAAAATAAAAAAATATGACATCAAATAAATAAATATGACGAAATGGAAAGATAGTGTTCATTCACAATTCTTTTAAATACCGCAACTGTTTGGCAGTCCCTAATGTCAGGTGGAAGTGAATAATCACAAAAAACCTCTAGAAATACGCCGTTGCCAGCCAGCGCGGGTTAAACGTTCTCAATATTGCGCGTACAAACTTATATTTGCAGTTGGAATGCATGGGAGAACATGTTTTTCAACTATATTGTTAAGTTTTTTCTTTGGATAAATTCATCCAAACTATGGAACCCTTCATTGTGCGTGGTCCGACACGCTCTTGGCCGGTTTTTAATTTGCTAAATGTGTTTTTTTTATATTTAATGCGCCAAATAAACATTTTTATTTCTTTTACTGATTTGAGTATAATTTTATTAGCATAATCTATCTCGTCTGTTTGCTTTGCATACGAAACTGCGCATCTGCTCCAAAATATCAACTCAAATCTAACAACATTTCACAACAATTCGAACATCAGTCAACACCTAAACAAGCTACTTAAAGCTCCAACATTTACGATGCGCAGTTGATTGATTCGCATCTTTATTACCCAACGTGTCGTTACCTCTTTGAGCCCAATTTACGATGTGAATCGTAAAATTATATCTTTTAGGTTTTTGGACACTTTAAATTGTTCCCATTTTGTGTTATTCTTTTTAATTTATTTTCCGGTGTTTTCCTTAACTTCCTTCTGGAAATATCTGTCTCATCTCGATTTAAGCTCATTATTATTCAATGAATAAGTGTATCATTTTGCGTCATAATCATAACAAACATGGGGATTTTTATCAACAGATTTATTTATGTAAATGAAATAGTCCTATCTTAGTTATTGGTTTCCCCTACAACATTTGTTTCATACTAATTCCGTAAACTGAGATTATTCTTCCTTCCTTTTTAGGGTTCCGTACCTCAAAAGGTACCCTTTTAGGATCACTTTGTTTTCCGTCTGTCTGTCTGTCAAGACCCATTTTCTCAGGAACGCGTAGAGGTATCAAAATGAAATTCATATCAAATACTCGGGTTTATAGTCTCTTTCAGCTGTAAAAAATCAAACTTGTAAATCAACGCCATCAAAAGATATAACCGTTTATAACGCATATTTTGTGATTTGACAAGGGAATCAAAACCTATAGGGTACTTCCCGTTGACCTAGCATCATGGAATTTGGCAAGAAGCAAGGTCTCACAACACAAGTAAGGGGAAAAGTCCGAAAATTGTTAATTTGAAATTTTATCACTTAACAATATTGGGTTTACAAAATTTTTGCAGTTGGAGAATTGACTGTGACGTATATATACGTACGTGTTAAGTTTGTTTTTGGTATAAATTATTTTCCACTACGGAAAACGGATTGTGCGTAGTCCGACACGCACTTGGCCAGTTTTTTTTTTAAATAAAGTCCGATTTAGACCAAACGTGCGAATACACATCCTGTCCACACTCTACCTAAATCAATTTGTGTAAACAGGGACAGAACATTCCTTCGCTGGTCTCTCCTTCTCTTCTGGTTCTATGTTCATCTATACCCACCTTCACACCATATTTAGACTCATCTTTACCAAAGGCTAGCTAAAGTTAGCATTTGGTAAAGATGATATGTACCTGTATCGTTGCGTTTTTTTTTATCAGGTTTTTTTCCAGTGGCAGCCTGGAGTCTTGAGTTGATAGCAATAGGCTCACCTCCTATTACATGGGACTTAAACATAACTGGCAAAATGTGGGTGTACCTACTATACACTATGGCCAGCATTTTGATTTTATGTATGTAATTATCAGGTGGTTAGATATCATGATCGATGATCATTCAAAATGTAGACATCACACTGTGATAATCCATGGTAAATAACCTATAGTCCAACAATGACAAATAGTAACATTAACTATAACGATTAATAAGAAATGGCCATAGTCGATAGAACTTTAGATAAAAACTGTTAGTCCTTCATCTAAGAAACTTAAACTAGTCACTAAAACTCCCAGGTCAATATCCTCTACCAGCATTAGAGACCCAGTTGCATTACATTAGAATTCTAAGTACCAAACAAATGTTATTTATTTGATTGATGATTTTTTAAACCACAATAACGGTTTCTTAAGTTATCCTCTTGAACTTCAGGTAAGGAGGTCAATATACTGGACAAAACTCGTTGATATATTTTGGTAAATCTATGATCCATGGTGCAAAGTTTTAAAGACATCTATGCGTTATGATGGTCAGGAATAAATATGCGACTTTAAACATAGCTATCCCATTGGTCGAATATAATTCATGTGTGCGAATTTACATACACGTGAGTGTATGTAAATAAACTCATGCCTTCGGAAGAAGGCATAAGTTTGTGTATATGTATGCCACCTGCTATGATCCTTTTGTGCATTTCTTCATTACTAAACTCGAAATAATATGAAATTGTCACCTGAACTGATTTTCAGAAAATATTTATATACCTATAGATTGTTTATGGTCTCAAAATAACATGGTGAATCTCTCAATATTGAGCGTACAAACTTACATTATTTTGCAGTTGGAATGTATGGGAGAGCATATTTTTCAACTACTATGTTAAGTTTGTTCTTAGGATAAATTCATCCCAACTACGGAACCGTTCATTGTGTGTGGTCCGACACGCACTTGGCCGGTTTTTAATCTAATCGTTAACTTCAAAGCACAACTGTGCTTGACTCTCGACCAATTACGTATAAATGATGATTTAATAACAGATTAAAGTTAACGGCATATTTCCTATTATTATGAGAGAATAAAAACCATATTAAAAACTATATGACAGGTCATTAGCGGGTTCATATGTCAACGTACTAACATTTTATTAGTCAATATTAACGGCATGGTTACTGAACAAAATGTGATGATGATTTGTGACTAAAGCAAACTGCCTATTAAATTAAATCTGTGGGAAAAACATGAAATCGATTAATGGAGTGAAGTTTCAAATGAGTTTCAAGAAGAGACGAACAAGGGACAGCTTCATAAAGTCTTGGGAGGAAGAAAAGAACGTGACGAAATATAAACAAACACAATTTTGGCTTACCTATCACATACATTCAATACATTTTACTTTGTGTAAATTATTTTATCACCACTGCTCTTAAAACGGTGCACGAAAACATCGTGAGGAAACTGGCACGTCTTAGAACCAAAAATTCGAAGACATGTGACATCCACCAACTCGCACTCGGTCGACGTGATGGATTATGGCCCACTCTCTCTCACAGAGAGGAAGTCTGTGTCCCAGCAGTGGAAAGATTCCACATTACGAGGGAATCTTTTGATTTCCTGCTACAAAATGTACAGACGCCAGCACATCAAGCTACTACAATCTGTCAAATATCTTCAATAGATTTTTAACTTTATCGCTAAAGCATTAGGTTCAAGGTTGATTGAGATTTGACAGTTTCGGGTAGCTTGATGTGCTGGCGTCTGTACATTAAATATATACGCCATCTTCTCAACAATTAATATTCTCAGGTTCAAAGTAACGACTTGCCGGTATTGACCACACTGTTACCGCTGCCATAAATTAAAATATGCAAATGTATTATAAGGAAATCTCTTTTTAAAATTTGAAAACCCAAGTCCTGACGTATGAGATACACATTAATTGGATATAATTTAGAAAGATACTCCTAATATAAATATTACTGACGATTTATTTGAAGATATTTGTTTTTTTTTTTTTTTTAATAAACGGGGTAAGAGATGTTGGACAAATCATTGTAGTGACAGATGAAAATATTTCGGTTTTTACGTGTTGAAGTGTTGGGAAATGTAACATAATATGATGTTAGCGACAAAGACCGTGAGAAGATTTTACACGAAGACCAAAAAACATTGAGAGTTACAACAAGTTAAAACAAAGAGAACGAATTAATATAAGAATTTTTTTTATAAGTAACATACATTACCACATCTAGATAAAATAATAGCAGAGCCAAGATTGTTTACTACCCAGGAGAAGGGCCCTAGCAAAAACGTTTTCAAGCTAGTCAGATACAAAATTGCATGACACTTCGTATTTCATTTAATATGGCCCTGTTATATAATTGTATTTCAAGCCAGAACCTTAGACTAATTCATAACTTCAATCAAATGACACTTTCATCAAATATCATAGGTCTAAGTTTATCAAAAGACTAGCTTCTGTCCGCGAATTTGTCCGCGTGAAACGCGTTTGTATCGCGTCGGATCGCTCGCTCGCGCTATTACTTCGCATTCGCTTAGCGTTTTTTCTGACTCTATTTTTTTTTTTTTTTGCTCAAGAATTGGGCTATCAAATGCAAAGATTTTTTTTTTCTAATCCGACTGGGAATTTCAAAGATAGCGCGTTCAAACAAACAAACTCTCCAGCTATATTATATTAAGTATGTATATACTGGATGACTTTTTTACCGTCTTGAAAAATAGGGTACAATAGGTGAACGGAGTAGAAGCCTAAAGTATACCTAGTTTTTTTTTGTTTGTTTTTTCAATAGCTTAGACAGTAATTACTCTATCAATAAACACTACACATTTGAAATAAACTAGAACAGTAAAAATAGTAATTTTGAATACTTTACATATCGTTAAAAAAAATCTAAATTCAAATCATACACACTACGCAGGGTGCGTAGTGCGTATGATTTTAATATCATAATTTAAAATTTAAAATAAAAATCTAATTACGCCATAGGCCGTTCACTTATTATACCCTATTTTTTTCAAGACGGTAAAAAAGTCATCCAGCATATTGAAAGTTTTCACATTCTCTGATCTACATGGAGTCTCAACTTTTAATTAATCCACACACTTCCCACACAGGTCACTGAACGATCTCAGGTTCATAAGCGTATATTAAAATGGAATATATTATTCATAAGACAAACTGCTCGCTTTGCTTCTAATTTAGTATTAAATCAGTTTGGAGTTATAATCTCATTGGGCTCATTCATATCTGGCTCTACTCACATTATAGTAAGAACATTATTAATAATTCATAATTCAACTACATTTGTTATTATTTTTTGTTCATACGCATCGGTGTTTAGCATAGTAACTTTAGTTGCCATAGCAACATATGTAAATAGGACACAATGTATAAGTGAGGCAGGTCAAATATGATTTTTAGGGTTCCGTACCAAAATGGTAAAAAGGAACTCTTATGGTGCGACTCAGTCTGTCTGTCTGTCACCGGTGGATATCTCAAGAACCTCTAATGCTATCAACCCAACTATTTTGCAAATAAGAAATAAATAAAATAATAAAAGGAGCTCGTGGCTATGTAATAACAGCCGCACGGGTCGATCCATCAGGTTAAGCTACGCTTGCCGGGGTTGGTCTGTGGATGGGAGACCATCTTTTCATACCGAGACTCCTCCGTGCCTCGGAAAGCACGTTAAGCCGTTGGTCCCGGCTATCATTCGAGGATCTTTGACAATCGTTACGGGTCGTCAGAAGCCCGAAAGTCTGACAACCAGTCTTACCAAGGGGTATGGTATTACCCAGTAACTGGGTTGTGGAGGTCAGATAGGCAGTCGTTCCATGTAAAATACTGGTATTCAGCTGCATCCGGTTAGACTGGAAGCCGACCCCAACATAGTTGGGAAAAGGCTAGGCAGATTGAAATAAATAAAAATATGTTTATTTTTTTGCAACAGGGCCTGAAAGGGAGTCTTAAAAATTCGAAGTAGGGCTACTAGGGCATATGTTTGACCATTCTCTAACATGTTTTCTTTTTGTTTAAGGCATAGTTTTCGACTTTTGATAAAAAATGTAAAAAAAAATACCGTTCCCCCTCCTTATCTCCGAAGTTTGCATAGAAAAAAATCTGAAATTATTCTGTGTGATAGAAGTTTATGTAAAGATTACAGGAAAAATAAAAATATGTCTCTAAACAGTTTTTTTTTTATATATGATGGTACGGAACAGTTGGTGCGCGAGTCCGACTCGTTCTTGTTTGGTTTTATTTTATCTATGACTCGTACATCCTAACAGAGTGGGTTGAATAGCAATATTAATAGCCAGATGCTACTCCAAAGCTCATTAGCATATATTACATCAATTTTGTAAGCCTGTCGCATTACCATGCCAGTCTCTTGCAGGAGGATGTTCCTAATATTTAAGAAAGGATGATATAAATTTCACTTTGTAAAAAAGGTCATCAACCTACTGTCTATTAGTTCACCAATTACATTTTCAGGGAATATATAAGAAGGACAAATACATAAAGAAATCTGACGTTTTAACGCAATTTTCTGGTAGGCCTATCACATAATTTTATTGCGTTCTGACAGATTAGGTATATTGAAGCACGGCGACGCATTGAGTATGTAGCAATTTGGCAGTTGTAATTACGTTTGTTTTGAGTCTTATAATATATATTTTTTTTTATTTGAGATGGGTTTGCTCTTGACTTTAGTCTAGATCAGAGGTGACGGAGACAAAGTCCACGATGGAGTGAGCTTACCCAGAAGAAGCCTGTTCACTCTCACTTTGTAGAGATTAGATGATTATTGATGAGATGGTTTAAAGTATGAAATTTTAATTTCTTATGAACTAACGTTTATTCTGGTACACATTTTACGTAATAATATTAATGTAGTAAGGAGAAATTTACAATTCATTCTGAGCGTTTTTATTAGTTTAATAGTTTCGAACGGGATTTTTTTAATAGATGTTCCATACATGTTTCAAAGTTCTGAAGTCGCTATGAACTAAACCACTATTTAAGAGATATTATTATATATTTTTCATTTCATTTGCTTATTGACAGTACTTCAATCCACGAGCTCGAAAAAATGCAGTCGTACATTTAATGAAAAATTTGCTTCGGAATTTTGGCTATATATTAATTATAAGAATAAATTGCGAAAAGCGAGGCCGCTATGAACTATACTAATAACTATTCTCCACTCAATAAGTCAAAGTTGTCAAAGTTTTTCAGTTTCTCACAATAATAACGCCTGGCCATTTAACGCAAAAATCACGGTCGAAATGTAATAGGCCTCTTAAGCCCAACGATAATTTTGTTTGTTGCTGCATAGTCTTTAAAAGTAGGTAAGTATCTAAGTATTGCCTGTTAGTTCCACCCTTATGAATGGAAATTCAATAAGGCCAGTGTTGAAGCAATAACTTATTGAAAGCCTTAATAAGTCTCCTGAGAATGGCTTCGCACAAACAAAAGTCAAGGAAAGTATTGTCCTTCAACTTTATGATCCTGCCCTTTGGTTCGTGTGTGGCAAGACATGATTCATAAGCCCTTATTACAAAGGAACACGGTTTAATTTACAATGGCATAATTGGAACAGCTCCTGCAATATTTTCTGCGGCCATTGGGCTGTCAATATTTAAATGAATTATTGCACTGGACTTATAAGTTATCGAGGAACAACCACAGCAATGATGTATGAAGTATTTTTTGTTGTAGCTCAGAAAATTCAATTTGAACCGAGTTAAAAGGAAGTGTGCATTTTATTCGACGCAGATACTTTTCACAGTCATTTCGATTTGAACATGGTGGAATTAATATTTAAATTCGATGCATGTCCATAACTACCAAAGTCTAAAGCCAACGCTTGCTTATACTATATATTTTAACACTGCTAAACTAGGACTAGGTAATACATCATCTCTCAAACATACTCTTTCATTAGGTAGTCAATAAGCCACTCTAAACTAAATTCCTTTTTAAACCCAAACCGAGATATGTCTCAAAATTGACACGAGAATCTCACTGCACCCAATAACATCACATATGGCCTTTTGCAACCCAATAAGGCCACGATATACGATGAGTATGTTACGTAAACGATGCAAAAAGTTGTACAGAACTGGGTCACCATACGACATCTCGATTGATTTAAAACCTACAATGTAGCGATTTTTTCAAATTAATCGAAAGCACTTGCCAATTATCAACGGAAAATGTCAAGATGAACTTGTGGTTTCGAAAAAGAGGTACGCCTTGGTCAGTGTATAGTTTTTGATGAGTAAGCTGTAGGCTCTTGTGCAAGGAGGTTGAAGTTTCATGGGCTGGTTTTTTTTTTTGACAGACTTCATTCTCTTTTGACTTGGGTGCTTTAGAATGTATGAAGTATAATGACATCTGATGAGAGACTTCATCAAAATGAATACCTCACATTCATTGACAAAACAAAAACTGGTGACCTTGCTAATAAGTTGTCGTGGTACAAGACACACACTGACAAATAAAATTCGATTTCCCAATTTTAATTGTAAACCTTCAAAATATTGATTACAATATCAAAATGTCATTCCAATAAATCGTACACACTTAAGTACAGGCAATTCAGTAGCGAAATTACTGTGCAAAGTCAACAAAATTAATATCCATAGACTTCCGATCAATGCAACTCCGCCAATACTAATAACAGGAATCGAACCTACACCAATTAGCAAACGGAAGGCACTAATCGATTCGGTCATAAAATCGTATAGATTTTATCGATTGTCGAGATATTTCAAAGGAACATGATAAATGCATGAGAAATCTGCGCAGTTTCTGTAGTTTGGATAACTAATACAAATGCTTGTCATTTTCACCATGATATAATAACATCTAGTTTGGAATCCTGTGGAATAACTCTGAGATAGTCAAATGACTCATTTGCATAAGTAAATGTCCCAGGATAGTTCCTTGTGGCACTCTTTAAGAAGCGCCAACTTGTTTTTTACATCAGTTTTCCATTTTACAGCTTTTTCCCATAATTAAAACTCTACACTGCTGAAGTAATACTCGTACAGAAAAAGCCACTGTTTCAGCATTTGCCATTAAAAAGAATATTCATAAAAAGGACTGCTCTTAAATGTCAAAAGCTTTTGTGTGAATCTGGACTACAATTTAAATAAACAACGCACACTTAGGAATGCTCACATCTCCTTAGTTCAATTTCTCTGATCTCAAGCCAATAAAGAGGTAGACTATGAAATCCTACACGGAATTACTTTCCTAGGCGTCTCACGTTAGATATATCGCCAATAAATCTATTCTAATGTCAGTTAAATAAATTGCGTCCAATTGCTATTCTGTTCAGATGGACGTCTTATTTTAATTCATATTGTTTAAACAATGTTGATCTGTTTATTGTTCGTCTTTATATTTAGATGTTTGTAGAACCTAATTTATTACTGCTTTAATAATGGAGAACATTTACATTGGTTTTAGGTGCTGATTAGAGACACATTTTAGCTTCCTGGCCGAACTTAATGGACTGTGATTTCAGAAAGAAATATAGTCGGATATATATTTCTTTAAAAAAATATTGTCATTATTATAGGACTTCAGTCCATGGTAAAATAATAATATTTTTTTAATGAGAGTATTTAAATGAATATGCAAAATATCTCGTTGGTAACAGAATTCGGACCATCGTCTATCTTGTCACTCGAATCCATGTTATCTCATCTAAACATATCTCTTCCATTAGACACTCTCTTTCAAAACAACTAGTCTCAATATATCCCCATTTCCCAAATCCGCTGACTCAACCACATTATAAGGCGTGAACACAGGTAACAATAAGTGTGCCGCGAGCTTGTCACATTGCTAGCAACCGGTTGCTTATGAAATCGATCGCGGGCGTGGCTGCGACTGCTACGACCAAGTATATGCCGAGTGGCGCTTGATTCTTGATATTGTGTCTTATGATGACTGTTATGTATTTACGACTCAGTACGGTTTTGTGCAGATTATCTCGGTTCTGTTGTCGTGGCTGTGATATAATCTGTTGGTGTGTTAAGACTTGTATCCTCAAAGAGACTCCACTAAAAATAAAAAATTGATAACATTATATTAATTATTACAGGATTGATGTGCATCTTTCATCAATGTTAATTAGATATTAGGATTACCATTATTTATGCAGAAAAAAAAGAAACAACTACGACAGACTTAATAGCAGTCTTCTCTTTTTATAAAATTACTTTAGCACTACAGGAGATTATTAAAGATGAATGAAACAGCTGTCTAGACGAATCGCATTCATATGTAGAAACAAATTAAAAATAGATCATATAACACGTTGCATCGATAGGTATTAATTTAGTCGAATGATTTACCAATAATAGGTATAGATGATTAAATCAGCTATACTGTCTACTCATCCTATTACGAGTAACGAACTTTGGAAATATTCTCTACGAAGTACAATACTTTTGGTAAAACGGATTACAGATACTACAATCACTGAACCAGCGCAGCGGTCGATACTGGTAAGCTATTTAATTCCCAAAAAGTTCGCTTATAGCTTTTTACATAACCGCAAGAATACCTACAGGTCAATAAATCCTAACAAGGTGTACGACCGATGTTATGTGTCCAAACATGTTACAATGACAATAATGGTGTGTGTAATATTTTTCAACTGCTCAAACGTGCGTCAGAAACATCAGTTTGAGTTAACGACTCATTGATACCCGCTCAAAAGTCAAAAGGCCAACAGAAAGTATCACCATATTGAAATGAACTCATCTATTACCACAGCTTTGTGGTTTGTGGCCATTTAAACTCACAAACTAAACGATTCTCATTTATTCTGTAATAAAATATTGAAGATTTGCATAAATGTTGTTGCCTTGAAAATATCAACTCTCTGTTAACAGTTTTGCAAAACATCTCGCAAACTAACGTTTTATACCGCAGATAGAGTGAAAGTAATGCGGTAACTGCATGAATTATGTATAGTACGTACGAGCTACTGGAATGCCGTATAACTTCCGAAAAAAAAATCCGTATTACGCGAACAACTGCACGGCAACCGATAAGTCACGTGTTTGAACAATATTACAAACATGGCCGCCGTCCCTTGACAGCAGCAAATGTTCCCGCACTTTATGGTACCCACATTTAAATATTTTTTGCGCAATAAGCAGAAGATTACTGTTTTAATTAGAAAAATGTTCAAACTAACAACGGACACAGCACGTGGTAGACATTGCAGGGAGCCAATCAGTTTTTATGACACAAAAATTTTAGTTGGACAGGGTGTCCGTTAAAACATTATCGTATAAATATTTTATAGATTGTATCTATAAAATAAGATGTTTAATTAACACGACGCGCTTGCAAGTAATCAAATAAAATCTCGATTTTAATTATATTTTTTAGGATACAAAACTTGATCAGAAATTATTATAATGCGAATTCGCATTTGGCTTGCGACTTGTTTCGGGCTCATCAGGCAACTAATAATTTTACATCATATTTGCATGTATTATAAGGTATACAGAGAAAGAAATCCGGTTTTTGCTAAAATTTCGTACAAAATAAACTGTAGATCATGCTTAAGTAAGTACTCAGAATGTCAAGCGTCGATTTCGTTAAGATTTTATGACTTTCATAAAAATGTTATTTGTAATTTATTGTCTAATTTCTGTTAAACCGGAGATTATGGCAATTTATTTCATCGATTTCATCATACATCTATTCATGCTCAATGAATCGTAAAAGGCACGAGCGGCCATTACATAGTCAAATAGCAAGTAGGTGATCTGATGTTCTAAAAAGTTGTTTTTTATTTCGTAAATTGACATTTAAGTGACATAATTTGTATGATGTAGTTCATCTTGTGAATAAATAAAATTTAAAGTCTTCTTTAGTCTTGAATTTTGGTTAGGCAAGTCGCATAGCCATTTTATGTTTTTGAGTACTTCGATTACATATAATTCTGACAGCTGTCATTTTAACATTCATAAGTTGTAATGGCACTAGTCACACTATGAATGTATTCTGCCTAAATTGCTAGTTTCTAATGAACCTATTTATTCCAATTAAATTAAAATAAGTGACTTACCTTAGTATTAAGCGTGTGTGTGGAGAAGAAGGAGCAGAGAAGAATAAATGTGGACAGCCAATGGGCCGACACGAACGGCGTCGACTCCATAGTGAATCTGTAACAAAAGAGGATACACGATTTTATTATTTGAAGCAATTAAACAAAGGAAGGAAATTTGCACCTGCGATACAACAGCAATTAGGGAAGTCCCAAGAATAATCAAAGAATATTAATTAAGGCAGACCTATGTCAAGCAATTGGCTTCAATAATCGGCTGTTGTTTAAATTGAATTGAATATAGAAAAGCTATAAGGCCAGGAATACTTTCAACGTCAGTAAAAGGAATGATTTCAACATTATTTCTAATATTTAAGATTTTATAAAGATAATATGACAAATAGAAGCTGCATCTAAAGAGGTCGCATAGTATATCTAAATATTGATCAAAATCTTTTTATTGTTTTTCTAATGAAGCATTTCTCAACATTATTTTCATCTATAAAACATTACGCAATTACACACAACTTCAACCATAAACAAGGATCTCAGTGTTGCCATACAAATAAATTTCCTTGGGCCGGGGTTACCTACCACTTTTCCGTGCACAAATTCTCGGTACCAAGTACCAACCGAGCCTAGATCAAGAGATAGTATGTTATCTTGTGATCGCAAATTCTGTTGCAAATTACACTTGGTGTAAGGAATTGTGTCCTTATTACGTGTAGCGTTATCTTGTTTCGAGTACAAGATACAAGTATGTGCAGAGATTTTTGGAGATTCCTATCAGTACATTTTATTATACCAGGATCGCGTCGTCTGCCTGTCTGGCTTTGCTTGCGTTGATAACGGGAACGATTGGATGGTGTTATCAGACAATTATTAAATTTACGCTTTTTACGTTTTTACCTTTACGTTTTGTGGAAATGATGAAGTTAAATATTGGGGTGATTTAAAAGGATATCGACATTAGCCTAGCCTTCTTCCCTACTATGTTAAAGTCTGCTTACAGAATAAGATCCTTACGTAGATATGTATTTTAGTTTTAAAAAGCTAAATTGTAAGCATCTTGATAACTTGACACATCTTGAACTTGAGTCATAATTAAATTATATTTCATCGCCAAATCACATTTCTTCTCGAAAAAATCCTGACACTTCCGTGTCGTGACACTCGCATGTCCCGTGAGCCGTGCGTGACTAAAGGAGATACAAACTCTACATTTACACGTCGCCCCTTAATTTTGTTTTTTTTTTTCTTGATTCGGTACTAAAGAGGATTTATTTAAGAATTTAAGCAGTTTTTGCTGCAAACCCGCCAGTACTAAAGTCGACCAGATTGACACATCAAGTGTCGTCGGATCGGAAGTGAGCGGCGATTGTGCACAACGATTGAAGTGACCTTAGCATCATCTGATAGCTTTCAAAGTGTTGCCACTGTTATGCCTGTGCTTGAGATTTTTATTAAGATTGTGGAGGATTATTTAATTTAGTCTTATTAGTCTCGAAGTGGACCTGAAATCGCGAAAAAAAAAATCAATTGTACCCTACATTTTGACGAGTTATGTGAACATACCTAAATGTAGGGAACAGATGATTTTTATTTTGTCGATTTCATGTTTGTTCTTATAGTAAAAGTTGTTCATAATGATGAGTACAATAACCCCTTAAGAGGTTGTGCGTTATTTAAGTTACACTTTGTATATGCTAATCAAACTATATGGGACCAAACAAGAATTCGCGAAAAAAAAAAAATCTGCTGTAAAAAAATATATGGGACATTCATGTTCGCATAACTCTTCAAAATGTAGGGAGCAACTGATTTCTTTTTTCGCGATTTTAGGTTTAGTTATTAAAAGTTGTTTGTTATTTTATTTATTTATTTATTTACTTACATACGTTAACACATGACTGTACTCATGTACAGTCATGTGTTTAATTAACAGTCACTAATTACCAGTCATCCTATATAGGTAGATTGTAGACATCTGTTGAGTGTTACCCATTACAAATTCAAATAACTATCATCACAATAAGTAAAATATTAATTCTTGTGAGCATAATGGTAATTTTTCCCCATAGGAGATGTTGATGATGATGGCCAGTAGCTATTCCATGGAGAATTTTCGAGGTGAACCAGTTTATCATGTTCTTTATTAATTCTTGAGACAAACAAATCTTTAGATTGTTACTTTCGTCCAAACCTGACTAGTTTCGAACTAAGCATAGCCATGACCTGCTTGAACCTCGTAAATACAAAACAACGAATTATAACAAACAGTACTTTCCATTGCTTCATTAATTTAAAAAAAAAAAAAACATCAACACGAGAAAAAATAAAAACCATAGATTAAAAATTTCCTTTTTGCCGCCAACAGAGCGGACCATAAACAAACAAAAAATCTCTGAGGTCGACGCTCGCGCTCAGAAGGACAATGTCTTTTCTCAGAAACGGACGCCCAGCGAAATATAATATTAATAAAGCTCCGTTTGCGGCTGGGACATGTTTCCGCATTGGTTTGTCGACCGGTCCGAGACAGGTGAAAATAAGCAATGGTTACTGTGGTCAGTATGGGTAATTATCATATTATTCAGTGCTATTGTCGTATAGAGATAATTTTGTGAAATTAAAATATTGCACGTGTCTGAAAATGATATTTAACAAATTGTTATACGTAAGTACTGTTATTTTTTTCCTGAAAATTCATTGAATAATAAAATTAAGTTCAAATTGAATTTATTTTTCATTTTCAGTTTCCTCACTTATTTGATGTAAGATTTATTGGGGTAATTACGATATTGAGGTAATTCTGATTGATGATAATTTCTACCAAACGCAGCGGCATTTTACATACATCGGCAACATAATGATTAGACGCCATTTTATCGGTCGCCGTCTTTCGCTTTCGCTATATAAAATGCCGCTGCGTTTGGTAGAAATTATCATCAATCGGAGTTACCTCATTATCGTAATTACCCCAATAAACTCTACCTCCATAATCAATCGTCTCGAGGGAAGCCACTATTCGCCAAGCTGGTCTACATTGGCGACCATCTCCATCCATCAAAGGCGGTAAATCGGGAATAATAATTATTAGGCGCTATTATTTGGTTAGACACACTATCAGCTAATTAGCTGATGCGTGTGTATTAAATGGCTTGAAGATATTTAATCTATCCAGTCGATTCTTGAAGCAGTTCAGTGAGGCCGTCACAACATTTTCCGCGAGCCTATTTCAAGCTGTTACAACTCGAGTTACGACAAGAATTGCTTCAAAGGCTTTTTCTTCGATGAATTTTCCCATAAATTTAGGGAATGCCCACGCAAATGCTTGTTGGCATTCAGAGTGTAAAGGTTTTGAAGGCACTTCGTAGGTAAGTATTTTGTATGTCTCGATGAGATAAATAATAGACAAAGCGCAGGGGTAGCCCTTTGTCTACGCCGTTCCAATGTGATAAGGCCAAGGTCTTTGATTCGCTGTTCGTAAGGTAGATTACGCATGGTGCGAACCATCTTGGTTGCCCTTCATAATGTGAATCGTGAAGTGACCACCTCCATTATATGTAGAACTCAAAAGAACTAAGGTATTCAGGTACACTTACGCCGCAACTGGGGGATTCTGAGATCATAATGCAAAACATTGTAGCAGACAGTATGGTGTCCGCAGTATGATGTCATCCCTGTATGCTCTTGATTTAATCACCTTTTAAAAAGCCTTCTTTCTTGAACTCGTTAATTAGTGTTAAAACTGATACTAAACTTTAAAATGCCACTTTTAATGAGCTGCAGGCATTAGCACTCCACCTAATAACGATGTGTTCTGCTTATTTTACTTAAGTTACAAATGAAATTAAATATAAAAGGGTTTTCTTGCTTCCTTCTTTATTGGTTGCTTTATTGGCTGTTACTTTGTTGCTACCAGATCGCTGGGGAGTTTGCTGCGCTACTCCTTCTTTCCAGCTAAAACACTAAGTGAAGGCGAAGGGCGGTTTTTGGGACTTAAAAATTTAATTGACTTACAGAACATCTACAGGCTAAATAAACCAATCAGAATAAACTCAAGAATTTCAGAAAAAAATGTAAGGATAAGTAGTCTAAAGGTATATTATGAAAACCTTTCATAGGGCGCTATGATCCGCGCGCGTGAACCGCGTACTGAACTGACGTAGGCTCGCAACTGGTCGCCTCGCGCATTTTATCAAGAACAAATCAGCAAATTGTGCTAAACATTCTTATACCTATTCATTAAAATAAAAACGTCTGTTTTTGCTTAAACATTACGAAAAGGGGTAAGTAATTAGGGATTTTTTTCTATCCAGCAAAATTAATCCAATCGTGTTATTATAAGCGACTGCATGTCCGCCAGATCCTTAAATAAGGTATATATTTTTTTCAGAATTTTATAACACTGTTTTTAATGTTTCCCATGGATTCAAAAAACTAGTAAGCGCGGTCATAGCGCCTTAATATAAGTACCTCTACATGTCATAACTGAACAGGGCAACCGAGGAGGTTACAAGTTCATCTTCCTACCTTTGTCACATGTTATTTTTTGGAGTTATTTGGACGGAGTTTACAAGTCAGAAGCAAACAAAGTCGATCACAAGTTAGTAAAATAAAAATGGCAAAAAATCATTACAGGTATTCCTGTAAAAATAATCAATTTGGACTCCTTTTAAACCATCACAGATGACAACATCCAAGAAACATGGCCATTAATTTTAAAATGATTTACGTCATGGCGTCATCGAGCTGGCCTTTTATCACATTCGTTCACCTTTATACATTTCACAAGAGTCACTTTACTGAACACAAAAACTAAAATACTTTAATATGACATACGCACGTCGTAAATTAATTTATAATGGCGTCTTTTATCATAAAAATCAGAGATCTAAATGGGTGCTAGTTGCTTGCACACAATATATATTTTTTAACTTTTACCAAGACACGTTAGCTACTGCCTCTCTTAATAAATTATTATTTTAATGTTGTGGCTTTACTTATGACAATCTGTGGCCGAAAAACGAATTTGCAAAGTCATCAAAGTCATCTAATGCGAGAAAGATTTTCCCGCAGTTTTTCGAATTTTCCACATAGGACCAAACAAAGCTGTCGTATCTGACATGTCCTAACTAAAGTGAACTGAGCTAATCATTTAAAAAAAAATGTTATGAAAAATGACGTAAGGGACAAGAAGCATCATAAATAAAAACAAAATGGCTGGCTCAACTGAATAAATCACGCGAAGACCGTTTGTCCAATTACGTGCGTGTTTAGGACCGAAAAATATTGCATCAAGTTTCAATGGGCGTAAATTATTGCATTTTTATTGTATTCTCGTAATAACATTTATTAAAGTGCTGTGCGCGTACGATTCCGTTTATTTTTAGATGTTATTTAATTGAAAACGGTGTTTCGTTTGTTAGGGAGTATTTATTGTGTTCTTTTTTCAAACTGTTTTGTAGTTCTTTTCAATGTACCTATATACTCGTAAATCAATAATAGATTCAAATTTCTGTGTGTGTGATGCTTGAACCAGAGTTAGCGTAGTATCTAACTAGGATGACTCTTGACGGAATGGCGCAAACGGCGGACCTCGTCCGAAACCGGACCCCCGACCTATTTTGTGCGGGCCTTACGTAGTAAGACTTCAGACAGATAGTTTAAAGTAAAAAAATAAACTTTTCACTTTAATATTAATTACTTACTTTGTTATTATTGTCCATAGTATTACAAAGTATTATTTAGGTTTGTTTTCGTTTTATTTCTTTTGTCTTTTTTTTAATCTTGGTTGCTAGTTTTCGTCTACCAAATTATTTTTAAAAACGGACATGTGTCAGAAAAGAGGCGGCCAAGCCTCTCCCATGTACATTATCTATTTCAACACACACAAAATAATAATCAATTTAAATTTATACACCAAGAAATTACTCACCAACACAAAGCACTTACGTATTATCGTAAAACAGTAACATTTTGACACAGATGTGTATAACCAAGTACCAACAACAAATAACCATCGAGTTTTATCGCTACGCTGTATTGTCTATGCGTTGCGAAACTTAAGTGTTTACGGGTACTCACTACTCGCTAAAACTGTTCTGTGTTCAACATAGTAAATCGCGTGTGTTTTTATGCAACTGCAGCAGAGGTAAGTGCATGTGGATGTTCCTTTTTGAAGAGATATTCGCATATACTCCGTTCTACCCGATTCCGAATCAGAGTTCCATACGACTTTGTAGTGTTCTAAATTCGGACGGGTGGAGTTCGGATGTATTGAACATTTCCTCATACAAAGAGTACCTACTACGGCAGACTTCCTATCGACATTTCTCGGATTCGGTTCGGATGCCGTGCGTAGACCCATCATAAGCATAGCCACGGGAGAGCGATTTAGTCGGTCAGTTTCTTTTCAGGTTCGTAAAGCAATGAAAAGATATATTATAATAGTATTTTATGAAACATGCATAATAAGGGGTATTACAGCTCGGTTTTTAATATTATCACTCGAGTGTTTTAATACCTAGTTATGTACAGTTTCATACACTACTTTGTCTAGTCTCATACATTGGGATTGAACTCATTGAACCTAAATAAAAAAAATCCCACAAAATTCAGGAAAACAAAACATGAATGGCGCCAAAACCCAGAACGTCACTGCGCATGTACTAAAGCGGGCGCTGCCACAGACAAGTAAAAATTGGAATTAAAACTTTTTTGTAATGCTTATCTATTACTAATAATGTAAAAAATGAAAATACTCGTAATTGATGGAAACTCCTTGGTGCCCTGTATCGTAATGGTAAAACAATTGTTTTATAACATTATTTTGTTACAGAAAAAGTGTTGTTCAATTAAAAATGAAACAAGGTTTATGTTATCTGTAGCATGCAATTCATTATCTGTAGTTTTCTAGGTGAAAATTATTGTATCTGTGCTTCTTCCTCTTCGCCATATTGCAACGCTGTACGTACTCAATAAATTAGTTTTAATAAAAAAAAGTGTTTTATGATCTTCCTGATCATAAAATTGGTGCCGAAACCAGGGATTGAACCAGGGACCTTTACACAATGAGGTATTTGAAGTTTATAATTCGAATTTTACGATATGAGAGTAAATAAAAACTTTTTACTAACTAGTCAACTACTAACTAGTCTAACTACTAACTAGTCTAACTACTAACTAGTCTGTACTGTCCCACTTCAGGGCAAAGGCCTTCCTCTCCCTTTTCCACACAATTCTGTCTTTTGCTAGTGCCGACCAGTCCTTTCGGAAGGAGTCAAGCTCGTCCCGCCATCTTCGTATCCGCCTGCCGCGATGTCGTCGTGCCCCAATCAGTGGTTTTCTTAGCCCGTCTCATTTGACGTGCGGCAGATCAAGTCCGACCCAATCCCACTTAAGCTTAGCGGCTTTATGTGTAACGTCCGTGATCTTAGTTTTGGCGCGCAGTGTTGTGTTCCTTATAATATACGGTTCGAAATTCGAGCCCCCAGGATACTGCGCTCCATGGCTCGCTGGCAAACCTCGAGCGTGAGATCCAAGCTGAAGTGTCGTTTAAGACGTAGTGGTAGATTTCCTTTTAGAAGATCTTTCATTGACCAATAGTTCCTCCAGGCGCTCTTAGTGCAACTGCTTCTTCTTTTACTTTTACAATAAGATTTTAATTTTTGTATAGTTTCTCTCAGACTCATTAAAATTGAGCAGGATGTCGTATTTGTCTCAGTTTATTGTTCATCTATTATTTACATATCAACGTGCCAATCTATTTGATTTACAACATTTTATCATCTGTTTTATTATATTTAAATATGCATACTTAGCAATGTTATTAGCAACGATTATTAATTTATTTTTTATTACAAAATATATACGATTCTATGCAAATTGTAGACAAGCGTATCTTTAGTAACAACAATATATTTTGTTACAGCGATCCCAAAATAAACCAGTTGCGTTTTTAACGCAATCGCCATCAAGAATTGAGGAAATCGTTTCTCTGATAATTACTTATTTTATCTTTGTTTTGTTTTAATTAATTAACTAATCCGCCTTGAGGTTGTGGAGAATCGAAATAATGTTAGTTATTTAATGGTATCGATATTTCTTATTACATATTTCCATTATATTACTATTTATAACGTAATTTTCTACCATTCAGTGCACTGTAGTCAATTATGAAATAGTATCTGTATCTACCTATTGGAATTTTTTAATAATCATATACAGGCTGTCTGAGAAAGGGTGTCGCCACCTTAAGGGTGTGGTACAGGCCATCAAACTGAACAACCTTTTCCCGGGGACCAACATCGTAATCGTGAAAATAAACAGTCGTCCCATACATTTGGTCAAGTAGTACCTATTCAAGTTTTGTATGGGACAACTGATTCCCCGGGAAAAGGTTGTTTAGTTTGATGGTCTGTACCATACCCTTAATTTGGCGACACCCTTTCTCAGACACCCGGTATAATAATCGTTATTTATACACTATGTAATGTCATATGTACATATTATATGTAGGTCTTACGATGAAAATATGTTCAGTTTTTCTCAAAAAAGACTCTTAGCCAATCATACTCGTAGCCAATGCCACTAGTCCAACACGATTGTTATTTAGGTACCTGGTTTGAAAGCGTACGTACACTTTTATACGGGACAATTTTCAAAACAGTTACGATGTTTGTAGCAGATAAGTCTTATTTGTTACAAAAATCGTAACGTTTTGGTGAAAAAATCCGATTAAAAAAAAAAGAATGTCATAGGTAAATGCTAGAAAATATTTAAAAAATACGTTGCTTTAATCAAAGACAACTTACATCCTTAACACCGGTTGTCATTGTTAATTTAGAATTAAATCTGAATGCCGGTACAACGTGACATTATATTATTTTATTTTTACTCTAGGAAGCGGAATTCAAAATTAATTACTGTAGAATTAATATTGTTATTTAATTCTATATTTTCAACAAAAGCTACATTTGCTACATTGCAGTTCAGCAATCGTAAATAATCGAACATGCCAGCGCTATAGTCTATGCTGCACAATATAGAAAGAGACAGAAAATGCGTAGGTATATAAGCATTACAGCAAAAAAAAATACTACATATAACTATAAAAAACAGAAAACAATGATTGTAATGCCAAAAAGGCCTCAGCTCAGCATAATGTCAGATGAGAACACAGGGTGTACCACCTCACACTGATATTCAGCTGCACCCCACGAATGCCATTGCCATACGCTAGAATAATAAACACATAGGGAAGTATGTTTCCGTTTTAATAAATTAAGAGAATAAATTAATATAACACAACATAACGCCGGGGCCAGCCCATGAAGAGGTGGCGAGACGACCTAGACGCGTACCGCAAGGGTTGGATCGAGGTGGCCCTGGAAAAGAATGCTTGGAAGGATTTGGGGGAGACCTTTGCTCGGCAATAGGACAATGTAGGCTAACATAAAAAAAAAAAAAACATCATAAAGGGTAGACGTGTGGGTACCTATAGTACCCACATTTCGCCATAATAATTGCTAGCTTTTGCCAGCGGCTTCGCCCGCGTGGATGTTGGAAATTATCCCACGGGAACCGTACATTTTTGTTTACTGTGTGCTATTCCAGAATATAATCTATCTCTGTGCCAAATTTCATCCAGATTCATTCAGCCGTTATTAGTAGGATATTTGGCAATAAAGCTTACAAAAGTCACTAGATTAATGAGTACAGCTAACAATTGTAGAGTTTCATTAGATCTAAGGAGCTAAACTATTGCAAGCATTCGACCCTCGATTAGCTTTCCATATGACACGCTCTATAATACTTAAACTTTAAGCATTTAGTTTCCCAAATCGTCGTAAAATTAGAGACCTACAAAAAAAAAAAGAAACCGCGTTATATTAGGTATTACAAAATATCATTGCATAGAGCGTGTGAACGGCAGTTACAACATGACACTCAAAATGTCCGATTTTACGAAATATCACCAATTTGGCTGGGAGACGAGACGTTTGTGATGCTGCTTTACATCAAAGGAACAACGTAGATGACGTCGCATTACATACATTCTGGAGCCTTTTTGGCCTCGCACAGGTATTTTTAATTGTTATATTTTGTATTTATTTTGTTTTATTTTTTTTTAATATTAATTTTGTTAGTTTACTATGCTCTTTTTTACTGTTTGTATTTCCTGTGCGTGTCCCAAATAAAATATTTTTCTTTCTTTCTTTCTTTCTTACATACATTATGATTCGGGAAAACTGAAAGTGCATTTTCTATGGGAATTTTGTATGAATTATTGAAATTTTGACAGGACAACGTTTGATGGATCAGCTAGTTGTTTTTATAATTAATACGAAAGTGTTGCTTAACACATGTTTTCTAGTAATTAAGTAAAGACAAAGCCAACATAATACAAGTTGTTAATTATAGTGCTACAGACTTTCATAATTAAGTGTCGACTAAAACTAATGATTAGGTCTTACGTATACGTAATGTTCAAAAACAAAAGATGTCTTTTACCTTATCCTTACGATAGGGCTCCTATACTTTCTACAGGCATAAGTTATCTGTGCCTTATAACGTTCATCATTTATTACACTTTGATTGAAACGCGTGTGACTAAAAGAGTGATGAATATAAATGTTGATGGATGGAGAGGGAGAGAAAGGCCAAAGAAAAGATGGATGGATGATGTAAGGAATGATATGAAAGAGTAGGGAGTGAATGATAGCGTGGCGGTTAACAGGGGAGAACGGAAGATGAAAACGTGTTGCGTTGCCAAGTAAAGGATCCTTCAGTTAGGGCCAAACCCGCGACACAAACCGCACGCGACACAAAGGAACCGCGTGTCGCGCAACGAGCGGTGCCTTTGTGTAGAGTGCCGTACCTGTTTGTAAGAGCCTTAACACGGGACAAGGGCAGGAAGGTGATGATTTATCATACTTTAAGTACACAACACAAATAACTACCGTCATGAAAGACGCATTGTCTTCCATATTTTTTGTTGAAAAATTTTCTTAGGTATTAATTACATTGCTGGAGCTTCGATTGGTATCTGTGCAATATACAATTGAAATAAAATATTTACTAGTATATTACCTATATATATTTTACCTATATATTATATTACCTATATAGCTTAGTTTATAACTTATCTTAGTTAACATAACATCTACAGCACGGACATCCGTGATTATTTTTCTAAGAATATTAGCAATAAAAATAACTACAAATAATTATAAAACGTATGGAATTGTGAAGTGTGTGAATTGTTTTTAAGAATCTTTTACAGTAGAGGAAATATTTTAATTGCAGTAATTAAACATAGTCGCCATTGCTGAGAAAGGTATTTTCTTGTAAGACTTGTTTTTTTTATGTTGTACAGTTGGGAGCAATGTTTACCAAAAAGGTTGATATCTGAATTGAAGTAGGTAGGTACTATAAAGGTTTCATACGAAGGACTACCTTATATGATACAGGCTGACATTCGATCGTTCAAGTAGGTGTTATTCAACTTTTGAATAAAAGCTTTAGTATTTTTTTTTCAAAGGAAAATTCGTTCGAGATATGATAGGCTTATGCCAAAATCTACGAGAACCTACCGCTGACCAATTGCTTTAAAAAAAAACCGGTCAAGAGCGAATCGGACTCGCGCACCGAGGGTTCCGTACCATCATATATAAAAAAGTGTGCTATTTAGAGACATCGTTTTATTTTTCCTGTAATCTTTACATAAACTTTTATCACACAGAATAATTTCCGATTTTTCTCTATGCAAACTTCGGAGATAAAGGGGGGAACGCTATTTTTATTTACATTTTTCATCAAAAGTCGAAAACTATGCGGCCTAAAATAAAATAAAATAAAACATGTTGCAAACAGCGCTCTTTCATATAATACCCCACATGCCCTAGAAGCCCCACTTCGAATTTTTAAGACCCCCTTTCAGTCCCTGTTGCAAAAAAAATATGTACATTTTTATTTCTTTCTTATTTGCATATAATAGTTGGGCAAACGTCATTTAAACTATTCCATAATTGAAGTTGATAGCATTAGTAGTTCTTAAGATATCTAGCTGTGACAGACAGACAGACTGAGTCGCACCATAAGCGAAAAAAAGGGTTTGCGTGTTTATCTGTTATTCGTACAAATACAAGTACCTTATGGCTTTACCCTCTATCATTTGTAGTATTATCCCCTCTACGACCCAAGTGACAGTACTTATTGCCCCTAGTTCCACACATTATTAAGATTATTATTAATTTAACTTTTAAAGGCATATGTTATCCCATTTCAGGGCAAAGGCCTCCCTTTCCAACAAAAGCCTAAATTGAATTTGCTAGTACCTAATAAACTAGTTGTATTATCTCTTAAATTACTTGGTCATGAGATACGAGCCGCTTTCAGCGAAAATCAGCAAAAAGGACTTACGAGTATATTATTTCCAAATCATGCAAAATCTCAGATCTTCTATACACCGTAACGTCATCGTCTTAAAACTGCGCCCACACATCAAATACAACATTATGACACCTTCATTAAGTTAGCACATAATGACCGGCCAACAGACACGATGTATGGGTCCGTAATATTTTGTAACACTAGTATAAAATGTGAATGTGAGAGTCTTAAAGATTTGACATTTAGCTATGCACTATAGTTGCCTGGTACGATAGTAAAGACTATATATAGTATAGGATTGAGCATCTTTCATAGATGAGGCAGCATATAACTTTTATTAGGTGAACTACCTTCAGTCCGCGACTTCGTCCGTGTGAAATTTCTTGTCATTAAAGACTTCAAGTCTTCAAGTCTTGGGAGAGATAGGTAGAGACAGGTAGGTTATTTGCAGGATCCTTGCAGGACCCTGAAGTATTTAATCCTTCTCAATGTTTTTTTATTGCTTTTTTTATTTTATTAATTTTAGGAAAACTTACAGCTAATACATTTCAATATTCAGTACAATGTCTAAAAGATGGCCAATTACAAGCTTCCACTAACGAATAATGTGGATAATGTGGGTGTTCTCCTGTGTCTGTTTCTCTTTCGGTGAGATCCACAATTGGGTGGGTGTAATTATCTATATACGTATGTATTTACAAAAAAAAAAAGTAGTATATGTAGTATATCAGTTATCTGGTTGCCATAGTACAAGCTCTGCTTAGTTTGGGACCAGATGACCGTGTGTAAAAAAATTCCAGGATATTATTATTATTATTATTAATTACTGTTAAATTATACAGGTATACGAATGTGCTCTGTTTTACGAAAACAAACTCATTATGATCAGTTAAGTAATATGTTATTATGTTTGATACAAGCGAAAAGAAAGTGAGTTAATTACCTATTGTGCTCGATTTAGTTCTGTGAATTTAACTCGTTTAGTCTGATGATAGATGGCGCTGTTGACGTAGCTACGGTGTAAAATGACGTATGTACATATCTTTATTTGCATCAGTTTGTGTGTGAAAATTAATACGTTGGGCTAGTATAAGTATTGATTATTACTTATTCTTATTAGTGGAGGCCAGCAGTTCTATTTAGATTATAACAAGGCCTTTGGGCTACTGATGTTTTATTAACACGCTTCTATATTTCATAAGTTATATTATTACCTGTAGCCTCTTAAGTAAACGCTTCCTGCTTTTAACTAAATAATCTTTCTTTACTTTACAATGCAAAAGTCCTGTTGCAGCGAAAAAGCTGTCATCTGATTAAGAATAAAACACGTAAAATAACCATACTCAGTACATTTCATGCCTCTCGCGCCGAAACATTTCCTTCTAATTGGACGCCAAGATAAAAACCCTTTGGCGGCCAACTGAACACCAGCCAGCATTAAATATGTACTTTCCTTTGACGATTATTTATTCGAGATTAAAAAAAATACAGGACATCGAACTTTCAAGGAAGTTAAGTCCCGATATCCCGATGAACGAATTTATTGCGATAAAAAAACGATGCCATTGTTTAAGGGCAATTAGCGATACATTTTATCGCTGTAGCGTGTGATCAAACGTTATTGCAACGATATGGATGCGTGTTTGTTAAAAGGGTTTTTGTAATGATTGCATGTTTGGAAGTTTAACTACTTCAACTGCCTCTTTATCTGGTAGTAATCTTATTTTTTTGTCTGATGCCAGATTGATCGTCTAAGTGTGGAATCTTAGTGATGTGCTAATTATATACAGTACAACTGTTTTCTTAATGTCACTCGGTAATCATCGCAGTCTCCATTTTAGGACCGGTTTTTTGATCCGTAGTTAACTTAACCAATGGTTAAACATAGGAACTAATGCTTGAATTTTGGCTAAGTTCGAAAGGCTAAACATGAATGAGTTGACATGAATGTATCAGTTAGATTCATGTTAAAAAATAGTAAATAATGGCATTTTGGCAAACACATTAGCCAAAATTCACCATTAGTTACAATGTTTAACCACTGGTTGAGTTAAATTAGGGCCAGTTTTTTGATCCGTAGTTAACTCAACCAATGGTTAAACATAGGAACTAATGGTTGAATTTTGGCTAAGTTCGAAAGGCTAAACATGAATGAGTTAGCATGAATTTATTCATATTAACTGATTCATGTTAAAACATAGCAAATTATGGCTTTTTGGCAAATACATTAGCAAAAATTGAACCTTTAGTTACTATGTTTAACCATTGGTTGAGTTAACTACAGATAAAAAAACCGGCCCTTAGTCATCTTAGTTCTGAATTCAAATTGTTATACACAATAAATCTAATAATTGAAGGACATGGAAACTAGCATTCGTTTGTATTCGGAAATGCGATGATTGCCGAGAGACATTAAGAAAATAGTTGCACTGTACCTATAACTATATACTACCTATTTTCTGAAAATACATTAGACCCTTAAAGGTACAGATAATTACTATAATTTCAAATGAAATCAAAATCAGAAACAGCAATTACATTCCAGTAGTTGAAACCTAATCACTATGTTTACTATCAAATCAAATAAGATATTGCAAATAATACAAACTTAACATTAATCGTACACAAAAAAAGATAAGTATCAGAAGGTTAACAAATAACAAAACATGACCCAGTCACCAAAAATACAAGCGTAGGTACGCTTGATAAGATCCATCGCAAAAAAAATACTTTCACGATACTACTAATACTTTTTAAATAACGCACAACCTCTTAAGGGGTCATTGTACTCATCATTATGAACAACTTTTACTATAGGACCACACATGAAATCGCGAAAAAAAATCTGCTGTTCAGTACATTTTGACGAATTATGCAAACATAAAGGTACTGAATGACTGATTTTCGGCTAGCGGCTTAGGTTGTGCGTTGTCTGTCAGTCAGCTAATGAATGAATTCATATTTAAATTAATATTTGTAGATTTGCTAAACAGTAAAGTGAAATAACTAAAATTGTTATAGTTTACACACAAGAACATTGTAATCAATTATATTTTGTAATTGGTTGTCGATGATTCATACGCTAAAATATCGCTGGCAAAACAGTTTCGCGCACAAATGACGCTGGCAGAATAGTCGACATAGGCTCAGTTGCTAAAGGAAAAAAAAGTAGCAAAAAAAAAAAAACTGCCTTACAAAAACAAAATCGCTACAAGTGAAAAATAACTTTAATATCGGAAGTCGATGTCTTTGAATTTGCATTTTCATTTTTGCCACCGACTTAAACAAAAATTATATATATAATTATTAATATAATATAATTATAATTAATATATTTATTTTTCACTTTTTAGTTGTGGCACCTACTACACAGAAATTCGAATACCTGCTATGTAAATTACAGTTACGGGAAGTTATTAGAACACCATCCACATAGACTGGGAAAAATACGTATTATTGAAGCTAACACAAAAACTACCCCAACAAAGTTAATAAATTTAACATGGGACCAACTTCGTGGTATACCCTCCCGAATAAAACAAGAATCGTTCAAATCGGACTACTCTGTAAAAAGTTAAGCGTGGTAAAAAGTGTATATATAGGTAAATACGCGTCGACGTGAGAACCTCCTGCCTTTTTTCATTGGTTGAAAAATTTGCGATCAATTCTGAAGATCCTGCCACGGAATGCTAAGATGCCGCGATGCATTCATGCAGATGCTGGTTTCCCGATGTGGAACTACTTTTCCTTCACATGCAACTATTCTCTTTATCATCCAGAACAAAACCATCATAAGCTTAATCGGCAATTCTGTGGACCTTCTGTACCTACGCCAGTCTGCCACAATCGTCATGACCACCTCTGCCCTCTTGATCAACACAACACAGAAAGATTCTTCGTAGTGATTGACGTCCAACTTGCTTAAGCTGGTAAATATCAATAATAAATACATAGAAGTATGTACCTATATTGCATTACGGCTTAGGTAATCCGTAATAGATTCTGTTGATTGCGATTACACTGCATATAGTTTGAAACCGGTTCATTAACATGATAGGAACTTAAAGAAAGCAGTCGGCTGGAGCGAGCGTGGTTTATGTCAGTATTTAGCGGCTTTGCATAAGAGGCAAAGGATGGCAGCAATGTAAATGCCATATTAATGATATAACAACAACAAAAAAACCGGCCAAGTGCGTGTCGGACCACGCACAATGAAGAAATAAAGGGTTCCGTAGTTGGGATGAACTTATCCCAAAAACATACTTAACATTGTAGTTGAAAAACATGTTATACATCGATATACGTCACGGTCAATTCTCCAACTGCGTGTAAGTTTGTAATCACAAAAAAAAAACATGTTTATGTGATAAGACTACCGTACCGTAGTTGCCACTTCTGATAGTTTCTTTTTAATATGGCGTTGTAAATATTATAAAAATAAGTTTTTGTCAAAGTTGTTGTCAAAGTATAACCCCATTTTACCCTAGTCTAGATAGTATAAAAATAAGTTTTACAAAATCGAATGTTGTTATCAAAGTAACCTACCTACAAATTAACGATTTTCGGACTTTTTTCTTTACTTGTGCTGTGAGACCTTGGTTCATGCCAAATTTCATGATAGAATCACGGTCACGGGAAGTACCCGGTCTCGATTTATTTGCGAGTATCAAAATATATGGCAAAAATGGCCGTATTTTTGATTGCGTTGACTAAGAATCTTGATTTTTTTAGAGCTCCAAGGGACCGAAGACCTACGTATTTTTATTTTTTTATTTATGATGGGTTTGCTCTTGACTCTAGTCTAGGTCGGTTGCGACAGAGACAGAGTCGACAATGGAGTGAGCTTACCCAGAATAAGCCTGTTCACTGTCACTTTGAAGAGATTAGGGTTGTATGCGCTCGGAAACACAGACGCAGGTAGTAAGTTCCACTCTTTTGCTGTGTGCATTAGAAAAGTCATTTGGAAGCGCTTAGTGCGAATCGGTGGAATAGCAACTAGGTAGGGAGGGTAACTGGCAGTGCATCTAGATGTCCGATGGTAGAAGGGGGCCGGTGGAATGAGGTCGTGGAGTTCTTGAGCACACTCACCGAAGTACAATCTGTAGAAGACCGACAAGCAGGCAAGTGATCCTATAAGGGTTCCGTTTTTCCTTTTGAAGTACGAAACCCTAAAAAAGCAACACATAGGGAAACCATTTTCAGCTATTACAACTGCGTGCTTCTGAAATGAATAACATAACGTCACATCACGCTCGTATTCGCCGAAAGGTTAGGCCAAAGTGTAGGTACTTAATAGTTCACCCAATTTGGCTTCTATTTTCTGAATATCGAAATCGTTTTTTGACCGCTAGATTTAATATTAAACGGTACAGTAATTGGTTGTAGTTGAAAATGGTCCTTTTTAACTTACTTTCTATGTTTTGCTTTACTTATGGCAAGATAATAATAGATATGTGGTTTGTATATGATGAGAGCAGATTATAAAAATTAAATAAAACATTTGTTTACTAAAACGGGCATATAGCCTTAAAATGAAAAATCCAAAGAGCACTTTCACACAGATTCGATGTGGACTAAATAGACGACAAAAGGATGAAAGTGAACTTCTTACCAAATGGCTATTCAGGATTCATCACACGAACATGTTTTCACATGTCCGAGCATCGAATATTATAAATTCTGTTGCCTTGCTCGCCTTGTGAGGGGAATCTAAAAGTTTTCTGGCGCTTTCTTTATTTTATTCGTCTATGAAAGTTTGTTTATTTGTAAACGCGTTTTTTGCTTGAGGAAATAATGGTTTAAAGGCAAAGCTTAGGGTCCTAACTGGTGGTTCAGCTTTGATTCTACTCAAGTGCGCAACATAAAACAGTTTTTAGAAAACTTGTAAAAAATCATAAATAATTTTGCACAACTTATGTTGAAAAAAGAATTCTGGAAAATCCCTGGCAGTGAGCAAAGCCGGCGTAACATTCAACAGTGAATGTACCATAAAATACATTATAATAAAAAAATAAATATTAACATATTCACAAGATAACGTTCCTCCTTCGACAAAATCCTCACCATTCAAGATAACAGTTTAAAACGCGGCAACACTCGGTAATATCACACACAGCATTACATTTTGTGTACCAATCATAAATTCCTATCATCATATTGCTATAAAGTATCAAATTTAAATTAAGCTGTACGTGCGTTTGCCTTTGCCTCTTTGCCGCTCAAAAAAAAAAAAGTCAAAATGGCGCGGAATAAAGTAAATATGGCGAGAGCGTTTAATGAATTTTGTGTCACCTCCATTATTGCATAACGGGATGAACAGTTTTCTGTTAAGCAAACTCATTGGGGATTTTATCAAAGGGTCAAGAAACCTATAATGAGCATCCGAACAGTGGGGGGCGAAAGAGTGTTGATTCGATTCGGTATTTTGACAGTAAAAAATGTGCGGGCCAACGGCCAGGGTCACGGTAGCTATGGCTCTCGATATAATAACATCTGGGTGCTCGGATTTAGAATCGATAATCGATATTAATCGAGATGATTTCATAAATCGAGATGCATGATTCAGTTTGAAAAAAAGAAGTATTGAATTGAATTTATTTTGAAGGAGTTGGGAGTGGTATTTGTCTCGAACGATGTACAAAAAAAAAGTACACTTAGTGAATCTGTCTAGCCTTTTCCCAACTGTGTCGGGGTCGGCTTCCAGTCTAGCCGAATGCAGGAGAATACCAGTATTTTACATGGAGGGAGTGCCTATCTTACCTCCACAATCCAGTTACTGGGTACCCCTTGCATTTTCATAATAACTTAATCTGTGAATATTTTAGATTATGTTTATACTACACGGTGTAATTAATTATTTGTAAAGTAAAGGCTTCTGAGGACCCGTAACGACTGTCAAAGATCCACGAATGAAAGCCGGGACCAACGGCTTAACGTGCTTTCTGAGGCACGGAGGAGTCTCGGTAGGTAAAGATGGTCACCCATCCACGGACCAACCCTGACAAGCGTAGCTTAACCTGATGGATTGACCCGTGCTGCTGTTATTACTTAGTCACGAGCTAGAAAAGTACACTTAGTGTTTTATGCAAAAGATATGTAGGTACCAATAGTAAGTACGGTCTCTATTATTATGTACGTGGAAGCAATAAAGTCTAAATACATAATATGGAAAATCCAGACCAATTATAAGCAAGTGAAAGTCAACGTTCACGGTTTAATACTAAAAGTTAACTTAAATTACTTGAATTTAAGGTCACTAACGCATTCGACCTTCAATTCTACAGATTTTGCCTTATGTCCATCGTCACAATAACTTAGGACTGACGAAATGTTTATTTCAAATGTTTTTTTTTTTAACAACTCATAGACAACTATTTGACATTTTCAAACGTGTTCCTCGAAGTGACATAACTTTACAGGAAGTAACGAAATTAAACGCAAACAAACCGGCTATTTTCAAGCTTTTAGATAATTTTAATAATAATAAACATATTGATTTCCTTAAATATGGCAAAAGACGCTACAAGAAATTTTCACTATGTCGTTTTGTTATTAAAAATTCTATTAGGTAGCCTTGAATTTTCCTATCAGCTGTTAAAATTGGCATGTGGTTGTAAATTGCATATTGTCTATGTTGTAGACGAATGACGCGGAACAGAGTCGATGAGCCATAAACAAATGGAATAAAATGGGCCTTAAAGTGAATGAAATATGAGCATGAATGAGAATGAAAGGAAAACGTATTGCCTGTTCCGCACGAATCTTAGCATTTACTGAGGGGACCTGAATGGTTAGGTACTTCATTTTGTTGCCGATGGATTTGTAAACCCACTGTTTTATGTTCAGTTATACTTATAATTGAAATCGTACTTAGATATTGATTTATAACAATTAAACATTATTATAGTATTAAACTATTTCCCAAGAATTAGTAGTACATTGACTGACAAAATTATTTAATGTGATTGAATTGCCTAATACGTATTTCTGGAGTTATCAATTCGCACTCAAATAAATTAACTTCGTGCCAATAGGCCAATTAACGTTTAATTATTAAGTACTATTATCAAAATCTTGGACCTCAAAACGCGTAGTTGACTGTTAAATGTTAATATCTCTTTTGGTTATGACTTTATGACCCTAAGCCAGGTAGGTTTTAAATATTTATATCATTATAGCCGTTACTGGTTTTTCAAAATAATATATATATATAGTATCCAATAGAACTTATTATTAGCCACTTTGATTGGCTTCTTTTATTTGGATTACCGTTTTCCATTGTCGTAGACAACGCACCAATGAGCTGCCAGAGACAACCAAAATTAATAACACTTGTCAAAGTCTGACGGCTGTTGTGATAAAAATGGCCAACCAATTTGTCAGATTTAGAAGAAGAACTTACTTTTTTGCCCCAACTCGGATATCAGTTTTCGTACATTTTTCAATTTACAAAAAAACGTTAAAATCTCAAATTGAAATACACCTTATCTTTGGCATTTTATCTTCAATATTAATGGCAGATAATTCTTAAAACTGAGGACTTTTTGACGTAACGTGAGAAGACGCCATATTGGTAATAATTGTGACAAATGCCAGAGGGATTTGGCGCGAATTTTAGTTCCTGTTAGGTTGTTACTCTTAGTTTATGTAGGTAATTATGAAACATGCGACTTGTTTAAACGGAAAAATACTGTCGTAATTAAAATTGTCCTTAGTTGCCCTCTGAGCTTTAGTTATTTAGTTCAGAAACTCGGAACAGATACTTAATGACACAATTTGTGTTAGAACTTATCGTTTTTCCACACGAACTTGAGCTTATAATTCTTCTACAATTTCCATAAGCTTTGTCTGACATTGAGCACACTTAGATAAAGGCTAACTTGGCAGAATAAGATCAGCTTTTTGACGTGAAAAGGCCCAAGAGCAATATTAATCAAGAATGCCCTTTCAACACGTCAAATCCTTCTAATCTCAAGCTGTCATGGAAATTCTGACTCACTTACATAATATTATTTAAAATATTTGCCCCCACACAGAATGAGATAATAAGAATGCAATATATTTTAATTATTTTACAGTACAGACGATAAAACGCGTCCTACAGAATAAACTCAAGTAATTAAGAAAACTGAATTTGCATTTAGAGAGTGATAAAGTTCTCAACGACTTAATAAACTTGTAACGTACTAAGTAAGGACCTACAGCGAAGTGAATCCTTTGGATTTAAGACACAAATCGTATATGAGCCTTTTTGGAATATCACATGTTGCCAGAAAAGGGACGCAATTTTACCAAATAAACATCTTTTTACGATTAGCGCTGGGTAGAGACACTTTTCACTTTGGAACGATTTAAGAAAAAAAAGAACAAGTAAAGTTTAACACAAATTCAAATTGACACGTTCATTTCAGGCAGAGTTAAATTAGAGATGTTAGTTTGACCACACACTAAGACCTCCAAAATGCATGAAGTGTAGCAGTGATAAGTTTTAAATTATGGTAACATTATATATATTTTTGATAAAGATCAGACAAAATAAATTTGGTAAGCCGCCAGCAAGTTACCAGACTGGTCAGGTTTATACCTATCATCAAGTGTCCTAAGTTTTAAGGGTCCCCGAAACGATCAATTGCAATTGTCAATTTTTAAGTAATTGATACACATTGATGTGCAAATTGATTGTCTACCAAATGCAATTGAAGCGATTGACAATTTTACTACAATAACAATTGATGGCAATTGATCAATTGCGATTGAACGTTTCGGGGACCCCTTACATTTATCTAGTGTTTAGCTTATCTACCTCTGCCACCCATCGTCTACCAACAAAAACCAATCTATCTGTTAAGTCATGCAGATCACGGCATAAACAACTTCCTTATTGAATTTGTTCATTGTTGCCAGTGTCGCCACACAAGCTGCAATTTTAATCGTTATTTTACGTTGAAAATAATTATTTATTGTCTATGATTGTTGATTTCGCACGTTCTATGCACATTTTTGTGGTTGTTTTATACTCAACTATAAGTTTGGATTAAAAATCAAAATGAAAAAAAATACCAAAATCTCAATAGGTGTGGCTATAAAATTTGAGGGTTTCCCACGATTTCCATGGGATCCCCTCATCAAATTCGGGCTTGGTGACAATGGGACCACATACCCTTTCAGACAAAAAAATAATTTACAAAATCGGTCCACAATTGACGGAGAAATCGCTATATATAGAATGAATTTTTCATCTGGGCCTGGGTGGTCAAATTCGAAACTATGAGGAATAGCGAAAAGTACTCCAAGGAGTCTCGGGCTTGATTTTGATGAAAACTAAAACAGCATCATTGGATTTTTGAAAAATCAATATTTCTAGCCAGGAATCGAACCCGTTGATTTTGGAAAAAAAAAACACACACACACATTACACCAATCGATAGTGTCGCTAATAAGAATCGTATTCTGGCAAGTAATAACATACGGCAAACTAAAGGAAAGAGCTCATTTTTAACAAAATACTTTTTTTATTTTTCTTATGTTACCTACCTATTAAACCTTGATATTGATTTTTCAAAAAACCAATGATGCAGTTTTAGTTTTCATCAAAATCAAGCCCGAGACTCCTTGGAGTACTTTTCGCTATTCCTCATAGTTTCGAATTTGACCACCCAGGCCCAGATGAAAAATTCATTCTATATATATATACGCGACGAATTGAGAACCTCCTCGTTTTCATTTGAAGTCGGTTAAAAATATTAAAAGCATTTCAAGTAACTGCATGTCTGCAAATACTTCAAACAATATACAAAGGTGCTGACCTGCATTTGATAGCTTCAATCGGATTAGCAAGACGAAATAATGTTGTACGAACGTAAAATGGGAATTCAGATATTATAGAAGGAGCATTAAAAGAAATTAACTTAGTAATGTCTTAATAAAATGCGACTATAAAAATACTTTTAGTGCATTTCGAGATCCACATAAAGTTCTTGGTATTTATGGTCATCATGTGTATATTTTTGTAAAGGAACTCTTTACTGTATTTTACTCAGCCTTTAATTTTCTTCGAAATATCTGCGATGGAAGCAATGATGTTGAAGGGGACTTACCTGGAAAACAAGAAAATATTAATAAGTATGACATTACTTATTACATTATTATAACATTATTATTGACATTAATTTAATACGTAATTATTAAAAACACATTTCTATTGAGTTATCTAATAAAATCGGCTCAATTAGTATAATGATTAGTTTTTGAGATGAGTTAAATAAATGCCACAATAAAAATGTGTTTTTAATAATTACCTATTAAATTAATATTATTTATAAGTTCGCCAAATGATTACATTTTTGAAAAAGTGTCTTTTCATAACATTTGGCCATTTGGTCCCCCCTGTGAGCGAGAGAGGTGACAAAAGTTATCTCAAAGAGTTTGTAAACCAGCTTTATCTCGCTTCAAGCGCTTTTCGTCACTTCATTACAAAAGTAATCTAACGAAATGCTTTGCGGAAGTCACACAGAACCACAAGGAATGGCAACATTTTAGTATTTTATTTTATATTATTTCTACTAATTAGTAATCAGAAATTATGAAACATCAGAATATTAATTTTATAAATGAAACTTAACACTCGGTATTTAATATGTATTTGTGATTTAGGAGACCATTGCCCTCTAAACACAGATTAAAAAACCTATTAAATAATTATGTAAGTAATTGTGCAAGGTAATTTTCTTACCCCTACTAATTGTTACTACAAATATTGTGGTGACATTAACGCCTTAGGCAGAATAGTAATGTGTAACGCATGCTTAAAAGTTGCGTAAATTTTCTATGACTTTTCCTTTGTGAAACGAGTGGACTGTGAAGCAGTGTGACTATACCCAACGAAGCCCATTTGTATTGGTCACGAAATAAATGACTACTTAAATAGAAATCCAACGGGTTGGTCGTCATTAAAACTAGCAAAGATTCCAAAAGTTTTAGAAGATGGAATACTAAGCACGTTCAGATGTTGGTCCCGGTTGTCATTCGTAGACCTTTGACAGTCGTTACACCCGTAATGAGTGACTGAGACACTCCGTGCCTCGGAAAGCATGTTAAGCCGTTGGTCCCGGCTGTTATTCTTGGATGTTACTTTGGCTTTGGTCAGAAGCCCGAAAATCTGAAATCCAGTCTTACCAAGGGATATCGTATTACCTAGTAACTGGGTTGTGGAGTTCAGATAGGCAATCGCTTCATAGATATACCTAATACTTGTATTCAGCTGCATGCGGTTAGACTGAAAGCCGACTCCTTTTCCATCCATGTACCTACTAGCTGTTGGATGAAAAGTAGCCTATGTCCTTTTCCAGGGCATGGTCAACCCATGTGCCAAATTTTCATTCAAACCCCTTCAGCCGTTTTAGTGTGAAAGCGTAACAAACTCACTTTCGCTTTTTATAAAATTTGTTACGATAGGATAATATGATAGAATAATATAGTGCTTTTCCCGACACTGAAACATCAAGAACTTTTCACAAATACTCAATTCTGCAGTCTTCAATTTATTTACTTAAAAGTTAGACCGCAAGTTTAAAAAGTAAACACAATCATTCTACAGTCTACATCCACTTCATTCACACGAACACAAAGGCAAACTTCAAGATTCCAAGAAAAACTTAGCCGTTGTTTAATAGCTATCATAACTTTATGATTACATGCGTCAGTCAAGACACAACTATTATACTTTGTACCAAAACACGGTGACTAGTGACTCAATACGTCAATCAAACCAAAGCCAAAGGACAACAAATAAAGATTTGTACGACAAACATTACAAGTCAACCTAAGTCACTTTTCTCAGAAAAGTTAAAACTTATGAATTTAGTACGTCAGTTAGTATCAGGTATTCTGGCAAATCGTATGCCCAAAAGCGAAGGTATTGTTTCTAGAGAAAAAGGAGATCAAATATTTAAACAATATTTGGCTAGTGTAAAAAGTTTTGGAGGAAAACAGACTATTGTGGATATGCTGCTAAAATAGGCAAATAAAATTATAGTGATGCATATCTTTGAGAAGTATAGACTGAGATCAAACTAGAATTTGAATACTCTACAATTTTACACTATTACCAAGAAGGTGAACTATGACTGACAAATCATTTTTTAATTAAAAATACGCTCTGTCGATCTAAGACAGCAACCTAAGACTACATTTGCCTAGCCTAGAACTAAAGTGGTCTATGATACATTTTGAGATAACAAACGAAACGCGTTTCAACTCACTATGATAATCATAATCTAGATATGTTATATCGATGATAAACATTTATATGATAGCTAAGTAGATAACTTAGCTATTCATATGCAATTTTAGTGATAAGTAAGATAGTAAACAACAAAAAAATAGTGAAACAGTATTGTTTTTATGTTCAAATATGCTCATAGATGGATTTAGCCAAAAATGTTACATATAACACTTTAGTTCTAGGCTAGCTGTTTTAGAACTCTGCAACGATTGTACTGCTTCAATGAGTAGGCATAATCTCGCCCCTAGGCCCTACGTGAGGTAGCTACACTAAAAGGCATAAAAAATAAAAACATAAATAACAACGAAGGTTTTATACAAACACAATGGAACAGTTGCGTAAGTGCGTAAATAATTAACATAAATGCATAACTGATTTTGTATGGAGATTTAAAAAAAATTGGCGACCCTCTACCATTGGACACGGTTTAAAAACACAATGCCTTGGACAAAAACATGCTGTCAATCTGATGTACCATAAGGTTAATTACAACGATGTTATTTGATACTAGTTAGTTAGATTTCTTGACTGATAAAATTACTAGCCACTGCAGGACAATGGCATCTTCTCATACAAAAAACGAACGAGCATTGATAATCACGTTTACTCACGTCATGTCAAGATTCAAATTCTTAAGCTTCGTTCGATTGACACTTTTCGCTCTTATGCAGCCGCACGGTTCGATCGAAGGTTATGCTACGCTTGCCGCGGTCAGTTCGTGTATGGCCCTTGGTCCCGCCTGTCATTCGTAGATCTTTGACAGTCGTTACGGGTAGTCAGAAGCCCATAATGTCTAACAATCAGTGTTACCGGGGTATCGTGTTATCCAGTAACTGGGTTGTGGAGGTCCGATAAGCAGTCGCCCCATGTAGAATACTGGGATTCAGCTGCATCCGGTTGAGCTAGAAACAGATCCCAACATAGTTGGAAAAAAGCTAGGCAGATTGATAGTTCTACTGCAGGGCAATGTCTATCTCCTCATACAGAGAACAAATGATCAATGATGACCACGTCTGCTCAATTACGTCAAGGCTTAGATTTATAAGAAGTAACCTTGGGTAATCAGATATTTGTGTGACATTAGAGCTGACTGAGATTTTATAGAGTAATAAAAACATCAACAACTTTTCAAATGAGGCGATTTTAGCAACATTATCCGTGACACTACTTTTCAGAGGTGTAAGAAATGTATAAATGTGTAAGTAAACATGTAGCGGCTCTGAAATGGAGGTGGGTAGACACTTGGCTAGATGTGCTGATGGCAGGTGGAGCAGAGCCCTAATGGAATGCTTGCCGAGAAAAGGCAGGAGTGTTGGCAGTCCAATAGCCAGTTAGAAGTTCGCAGTAAAGACCTGGATGAGACTCGCACGGACCACGGAAGCATGGTACAAAAGAGAGGAGGTCTATACTCAGCAATGGGTGGCCAAAGGCTGGCAATGATGTTGTTGATGATATTGAATCGTTCAATCATAGCTTGAGCTTGTCCATGGTAATGTGTAGTAGCGACTTAGCGACGACTGATTTTTAGTCACGGCCACGAAACGCACCAATATGGTAATCCATCGAATTAACAACAAAAGAAACATCCATTTCCCTACTTAACAGAAGTCAGTGGCAAAATTTATTAGGGTTAGAAACGTTTAGAAAGCGCGCATAAACTAATTATAATGCAATTTCGCTTCACATTACATCGGCGCTTGGGCAACGGCGCGGGCGGCTATTTTACAAGATTTCGAATGTAACGCGCTGATTTGTTAAGTGGGCTAATTGTCATACTGATTGCTATTGATATTTTAGTTATTGTTTGAGTAATTGCTTAAGTCATTTTGGATATTTAGGGCTTGTATTGATAGGTGTTGGTTGACACTGCGCAGGCGGCGGCTTCACTCGTTTAACTTGAATGGCGTGCAAACTGTTGCCATTTATTAGTGAGACACAATACTCGAATTAAATAGAGATGTCTCAAAGTGTTGACATCACTTGTCAATGTATACATACTTTACCTTTAGGTAAGCTATAGTAAGAACTTAGAACCAAGCCGACCATTTGAATTCTTGAAGTAAGAATTGTAAATCTTCAATTTTGTCCTGTTATACTCCATTAATATTAGAAAAATAACGATTATCTCTATCGTTATTTCGATATTTAATCAAAGTAAAATAAACTTCGTTATTTCACGATAAATACAAAGCAATTTATCATATTTACATTAAAAAAAAAACTCTTAAGACAGTTATTTCGACAATAATATGCAATAAATAAATAGAGTATAGCTATTTTCGTGGCTAAGTAAGTAAACCCGTGCGGCTGTTATCTTATGATAACAGCCGCACGGGTCGATCGATCAGGTTAAGCTACGCTTGTCGCGGTCAGTCCGTGGATGGGTGACCTTTACATACCGATACCCCCCGTGCCTCAGAAAGCACGTTAAGTCGTTGGTCCCGGCTGTCATTCTTGGATCTTTGACAGTCGTTACGGGTCGTCAGAAGCCCGAAAGTCTGAAAACCAGTCTTACCAAGGGGTATCGTATTACCCAGTAACTGGGTTGTGGACGTCAGATAGGCAGTCGCTCCATGTAAAATACTGGTATTCAACAGCGTCCGGTTAGACTGGAAGCCGACCCCAACATAGTTGGGAAAAGGCTAGACAGATGATGATAAGCTGTTTTCAAATTAGACTAACCTATGTATGACCCGGACCTTGCGTAAATAAGTGTGACCGTTCCTTTCTGCCGTAGTTCAGTAAAAACATTACGTTGCTAAAGATAAAATTTAAGTACCTACCTACTGCTACAATTTGGTAAATCACGCTTTATGTACTTATTAACCTTTAATCAAGTAAAAGGCAATCTACTTTTACCAGAAATATTTGTATGATTCGAATCAGACATTGAACAGAAATAATATCGTCGATCAAGAACGAACTGACTCATGTTTCCGGGATATCGTGCCGACAAACATTGAATTTATTTTATGTGTTCCGGTCACATAGGTTCCGTATGTGCTCTGTATTACCTGACCCCTCTTACAAAGAATAAGGGCCGGTTTTTTGATCCGTAGTTAACTCAACCAATGGTTAAACATAGTAACTAATGGTTGAATTTTGCCTAAATGAGAAAGACTAAACATGAATGTATGAAATGTTAGCTCATTCATATTAAAAAATAGTAACTACTCCTATGCATAACTCATTCATGGCATAACTCAGCCTTTCACATTTAACCAAAATTCAACCATTACTTACTATGTTTAACCAATGGTTGAGTTAACTACAGATCAAATAAAACCGGTCAAGACCGATTCGGAATCGCGCAACGAGGGTTCCGTACTATAAAAAAAGTGCTCTATTTAGAGACATCGTTTTATTTTTCCTGTAATCTTTACATAAACTTCTATAACACAGAATAATTTCAGATTTTTCTCTATGCAAACTTCGGAGATAAGGGGGAGACGGTATTTTTTTTTACATTTTTCATGAAAAGTCGAAAAATATTCGGCCTAAAAACAAAGAATTTTTTTTTTGAAAATGTGCAAACAGCGCTCTTGCATATACCCCACGTGCCTTAGTAGTTGTGTTGTAAAAATGTATATATATATATATTTCTTTCTTATTTGCAAAATAGTTGGGCAACGTCATCTAAAACTATTCCAAAATTCAAGTTGATAGCATTAGTAGTTCTCGAGATATCGAGCTGTGACAGACAGACAGACTGAGTAACACGTACAGTAAGTGTTCCTTTTTACCATTTTGGTACGGAACCCTAAAAACTGGCCCTCAGAGGGCTTTACAGTACTGGTACGCGAAAATTAGGTATTGAGTAAGAGCGTTATGTAATTTTATGTTTCTTCTTTCATTATTAATTTAAAAAAAAGAGTTAGGTAATAGGTATCTAAGGCAAACGAATCTAATAATTTATTTGCCTGGAAAATGATAAGGTCATTAATAAAAAGTAAGACAGAAATGCGGCAAGGTTGAAAAATACCTTCAGCAAGGTTCCAACAAATCAAGTTCAACGAAGAGTGCTATATGAATTATATTGGCGCCTGTCACAGACATCGTAAGTAGTATGTAATAAGTTAGTTCCTATTTTGGGCACCCGTCAAAAGCACTTTGTGGCGTTGTAGGTATCTATGAGCCATACAAAACAATGAAATATGAATATGAGGAGACCGCTTAGCCTATTTAATTTTTTTTGGCCTGTGACTTATGTTGTGAATCTTCAATTCTGCGATTCTCTCTCCCTCTCTCAGAACGTCAATTAGCCTTTTTTTTGTGGATGGGAAATCATCAAATAACTTCTCCCGCTCTGGGTGGAGCGGAAGGGCGTGTCAGACTTCTACTGACTAAAACCCACCCGTGTTCCTTCAGTTGCCTGTGCCAGGGCCACGGTAACTCTTTCGAACAACCCGCAACCCTGGCGGGACGTCAATTAGCCTAACTATCAATTATTTATTACAACTTTTTTCCAACCACAAGTCCTTGTAAAGCCCAAATAAATTACCGCTAGTTAACTTTACGAACGCTCGTTAAAACGTAAAAGACCATTCACAATTTCCTCTGAACACGAAATTGTGTGATTAAAAGATAACCTTCGTGCTGCCATCGGTAGATGGTAGAAGGTGGTAGGAGGTGATAGGCCGACAGTGTGTCGTTTCTTACCCAACAGACGTAATTACAGGACAAACAATGAGTTTTGAAACCGCGCGGTACAGCGGTGGTCGCACGATCTTGATACCTGTCAGGGGCGCTAAAATGACGCTTAAATTTTAATTTTAATTTTTGGTGAATTCTTAATTAAAAGTAATTTTCATGGTTTATAAATTGTGTCCCAAAAAAGTATCGTTTATTCTGTGAATACATTTAATATCCACTAGTAAAAGACAAAATATTACGTGTTTACTTTAAAATTACATAATTATTATTATCAATAATCGGTTAGATAATGACCATTGGTAGTTAACTGTATAAAAATGTACATGGATGTAATAAAAATATGATCGACACTTCCATCTCAATTAAAAACCTCGTTTAAATGCGAATTGTTCCTAATAAATCAATAACAACAGCATTAACAACTTCATGCAACACACACTACTTACAAAACCGACAGTCAAGCTCTATAAAGCAAGTGTAGAAACAATTTATTTAAAAATAAATTGGCACTACAAATGAACAACGTGCTACAGTAACTGTATGATTGACTGATAAAGAACGTAACTGCCTATCTATTGAGGCTTGTTATTATATCAACCTTTATTATACAAACTTGTCAAGTTATAACTCAATTATAACAATTGAATAAATACGTGATAGGAAATAGGCTGCGTGGGTTTTAGAATTTACAACCTTCGTACTGATTTTTGCGTCACTTCCCGTACAATTGCTCGAAAAAGACGACTGTTAGATCATTTAGATCAACATTACGAGTATATCAGCATGATAGATACTTATAATATTCCCATGAATCTTCCCATGTACAGTCACGAACTGGGATTGTTGATCCACTAGCATATCATCTTAACTTGGTTGTGTTACACAAATGCCGCCCGTGATTTTTGACATGTGACATTTCAATAACGAAAATCGGGTGGCATTCGTGTAACACAACCAAGTTAAGATGAAGCTAGTGGCTCAACAATCCCGGTCCGGGACTGTACCTATACTGAAACCACAACTCCATTAGCGAACCTAATTTCCGTGAATATGAGTTGATCCGATATTAAAATATTAATAAGTTTACAAAAAAAAAAAGTAGGTAGATACATAAATTACCTAATCAAGAAGCATCATCTTAGACACCCAGATGTAACGAAACATCGGGGTAAAGGTTGTGACAGACAGCCGTGAAAAGCCTCTAGCTGCTGCACATTTTAGCGGCGCGGACTAGATTTCGCTTTTCGTAATTGATTTTTTGGTCTTCATGCCTTTTAGAAGATTTTAGTCGGTCATGGCTTAAGATTTGTGGTTATTACTTGTTTACTTGACATTTTTAACTAATATGTACAGAGTCATCTAAGTAAATGGATTTCTTTCTTGAATGTTATGCCTGAGCACTTGCCTTTTCATAAGTTCCACAACACCCTATCCTCCTTTTAACCGCCTTTTTAGTTTGTCCCATCCACCTTTTTAAGATCGTCAGTCTGTACAGGAAAAGTTAATAAGCAGTGCGCAAATTTTCACAGGGTGTTCTACCCATGAATATGAACATCTTTCAATATGGGATCAACTAAAATGACGGAAAACATCGGTTGTTTCATACAACCGTCGTGAGTACATAGGTATGTACTCACGACTGTTGTTTGAAACAACTGTACTCTACCTACTCACGACTGTTGTTTGAAACAACTGTACTCTACCTACTCACGACTTTTGTCAACAGCTAAAAAAATCAGCAAAAAGCAAACATTTTTTTTGTGATTTCAGAGTTGGTCCCATAGTGAAAGTTGTTCATATTCATAGGTATAACAGCCTGTGAAAATTTGCGCACTGCTTAAAAAAATCCTGTAAGGTGAGTATATTCCCAAAATACCCTGACGTTTATCCAATTATTTGTTTTGAGAACTCAATGTTATGACGCTCTATCTTGTCGGGACTTGCTAGTTCATATTGATGCTAGTACATACTATAAGTATATATGATGATGTATCGTCATTTGTTCTTAATGAATCTCGCTCTGGGCGGAGCGGGAAGACGTGTCAGACTGTTACTGACTAAAACCCACCCGTGTTCCTTCAGTTGTCTGTGCCAGGGCCACGGTAACTGTTTCAAACAACCCGCGACCCTAGCAGGCATCGGCCCTAGCGGCCCCCTTCAGCTAGTGCTGACATCTCTTTGAGGCGCGCGTGGAACACAACGCGCTGTTGACCCGAGCCTGGTTCTTACCGGACGGCGAGCTACCCATTGCTCGCCGTCCACAAACACGCGCCTACGGTGACCGGGAATCGGCTCTCAATTCCCGACGACCCGAGCGTCTCTTGCAGCGACTAGGGGCGTGAGGGCGCAAAGATTGCCTTTCCCTCACGCGTTCCTCCTCCTCCTTCGCGAGCATTACTGCTTCGCAGAAGGAGGTGTAGACACCCTAGGTTAGAACTTTAATGAAAAGTTATAAATTAATTTACTTTACCCCAAAGGTTCCAAGTAGCCCAATGAGCTCGTTCTTCACTCAAATATGTATTTACTTCGAAGCGTTTAAGCGCTAAATATCTGCAAAGGCGTGCTATTATACAGTGTTTACAACTGACCAAGACAAAGTATAACTGACATTGTCGTTGTCAAAAGTTGTCATTATTTTAACAGAAGATAAAAAAATTATTTATAGGTCTTCTTTCAAGAAAATACTTAGAAACTTCTTTCTTCTTCAAAATCTTAACTTTATGAAATTCATAATATAGGCCTTGGAACCTATCATATGTAATTGTTTTATCTGTTTAAGCGCCTCCTATGGATTTGCAATAAAAATGGCCCTTAGGATTAGTGCCTTAATTTTAAAAATGTTAAATATTCTTCCTTATCAAGCTAGACACAAACGATCAGCTGGTCATAACCACCAATGGCTGTCGAAACCTCCTGCGGTGGCATACAATGCTGTAGCGGGTGGCCGCCACCGGCCTCACGTGTGTGACGAATCCATGCAAAACGTATGAAAAAACACGTGAATTGCTTGTAGCCGGGCCTCTGGTAGCAGTGGCCGGTGGCTCCTTTGCACCTAACTTTATGGAAAAGATAGATGTTTAAAAAAACACGTACAAGAAAGATAACACCATCATCATCATTTCAGCCGAAAGACGTCCACAACTGGACATAGGCTTTCCAGAAGCACGACCACTTTGACCGGTTCTATGCTTCCCGCATCCAGTGGATTCCTGCGGCTTTCACAAGGTCATCGGTCCACCTTGTGGGAGGCCTTCCAACGCTTCGTCTTCCGGTACGCAGTCGCCACTCCAGAACTTTTCGGCCCCATCAGCCATATGGTCTGCGAGCAATGTGCCCTGCGCACTGCCACTTAAGTTTGGCAATTCTTCGGGCTGTGTCGGTTACCTTGGTTCTCTTGCGGATCTCTTCATTTCTGATTCGATCATGTATGGAAACTCCAAGCATAGCCCTCTCCATTGCCTTTTGGGCGAATTTTGACATTCTAAAAAGGCCCATTGAAAGAAAGATAAATTGACATCGAATGAAACACGGAACTGAATTATAACTGGCGAAATATGGACGTAACATCTCTGCCTACCCATTGGTACAGTTCAGAGGTGATATTATGTTATTTTTGACAAAGTACATTTCCCGAAATGTACCGTATTTTTCTCCGTTTTTAATGTAGGTCAGTATATAACAGTACAAAGAAAATTAAATGTTAACTTTATGAGGTCCAAACGACCCGACGTGTGCAAGTTTCGGCCGTAACTCGGCTGTTAGCGCATCCTTCGTTTAATTTTATTGTATTGCCTTCTACCACCGTTAACCTTACAGTCACTGTAAATTGTGCTGTAGCTGTAACATGATAGGGGGATATCTTATTGTAAGGTTTAGGGCAGACATGTTGGTTGTTGCATCGGCGGATGACGTCAAATCTTGTGTAACGAAAGGCCAATTTTAAAGGTGGAATTTGCCAAGGCTTTTTTTCTACAGATTCGCATCAAAAAACATAACATATCATAACATCACGCCTTCTTTCTCCGAAGGGTTAGGCTGAGGTGTACCTATAGTACACTTACATTTCGCCAGTTATGTTTAAGATCCATGTAATAGAGGGCGAGCCTATCGCAATCAACCGGGCACAAATCCAGACTCCAGGCTGCTACTGAGAAATTCCAGATAGAAAAACTCAATAACACTTTTCCCGACCTGGGAATCGAACCCAGGACCTCAAACTCAGCAGCAGCGCTTGCGACCACTAGACCAACGAGGCAGTCGCATCAAATAAGTTGTGAAAAATGGAAAATGGCAGAAATCTAGTATTTGAAGCTAAAAATGTTGGATGAATTGATATAGATTGCATAAAAAGTTCAGTAATGCGCGTTTTCACTAAAAACGGTTGAACTGTTGAATTGTCAACTCTCGACGCTAAACCGAGCGTTGAAAATCCAACAGTACCTACGCTTTTATTAGGCATAACTTTAGGTGTGAAAACGGGCATTAAGGCTTCAACAGACAGGGGCGACGCGACTCTAGTAGAACAATTTCTATGAAAACTTCATGAACATTTACCTATTTACCAGAAATGTGTCGCACCCTCACGTCGCGCATGTCTGCGAGAGCTAGTCTTTATCTAATAGTTACCTATTAAAGCTATATACGTATGCGTTTGTTTATCCAAAACTGCAAAAAGGTTTTGTCCAAAAAGCTTTTTCATGTAACTGAACGACGGAGTTGCCGACACGTGTTGCATTTATCAACCTCTCGATAAAAGTATCGCATGTGCACAAGGCATAACACAGATCTGATCTCGCAGTGCATTCATATTTGTGTAAAAAGTAAGTAGATATAGTTAAAATTTACATAACGCACGTCATCGCGTCACAGCTCGTGAGATAGCTCGTAAAAAGTTTACGTATTGACCTAGTAGTCTACATTGAGTAACGAAAGATTATCTTCGTGATGATAGTAACGGAATTTGTTTTGAAGTTGTAAACATAATTTGATTTAATTTGACAATTTATTGATTGTTTATCTTGTTTCGCAATATTGGATGGAATTATTAGGGCTACCAACAGTGTCCGGATGGGCACTTTACTATCTACATGATAAATTATAAACAGGAATTGAATAAGTTTGAAATCCTCTGGCAGATCAATTATCACTTGTCTTTTCTGTACATATTGTTGTTTTAAACGGGTGTGCAGATCTTTTAAAATGAATGTAGGCCAAAACTAGTCAGTCAGGATAAAGAGAACCACAAAAGCACGGATAATAACAAAAACAAAATATTAATCTGCCTAGCCTTTTCCCAACTATGTTGGGGTCGGCTTCCAGTATAAACGGATGCAGCTGAATATCAGTATTTTACGTGGAGCGACTGCCTAACTGACCTCCACAATCCAGTTACTGGGTAATTTGGTAAGACTTGCTGGCTTCTGACGACCCGTAACGACTATCAACGATCCACGAATGACAGCCGGGACCAACGGCTTCCGAGGCACGGAGGAGAGGATTTTAGGTATTTGCTGTGTATTATTTTTGTGTGCCTTTTAGTCTGTGCTAGATAAATGTATTTTCTGTCTTTCTTTTCTTTCTTTCAGGTATAATAGAATAGAATATAATACTCTCTATTTCGTAGATACACCATACAAATTCCAGATATAAATGTAGGAATCTTACATAGGGTGACACAATGGGTGGTCTTATCGTTAAAAGCGATCGTTTAAACAAAAAAGTATTATTACAAAATATGTATGGGACTAGATTTTTTTTTTTTACATTTTTACATTACTTGTGGCCGGAGATCATTGCACGCCATTCGGTGCCCAGTGTGTCTGCTGCGGATAAGGAGGGTGGTTGTGTCCTTCCGCTCCCTTCGACCATCACTTCCTCGCATAAAGAGGCGACGGGGTTCCATGTGCTCGGGAAGTACTCCGTGCTTTAAATACTTCTCTTGTATTTGTTTGTATTACTGTCTTTTATTGGTACATTAGCAAATGTGTTAAAATTACATGCATATTCAGCGCGCCTGCTCAGTGCGAACACTAAAATAAAGTCGCCGCACCACGCGCTGTTCTGACCTACGGTCAGAACGGCGAAATACACGCTGATTGTCTGATTGAGCTGCCACGAAAGTGTTGTACTCATTATTATGAACAACTACAACTATGGGACCAAAACTCGCGAAAAAGAAATCGGCTGCTCTCTACATTTTGACAAGTTATGCGAACATAAATGCAGGCAGCAGTTTTTTTTTTCAGGATTTCAAGTTTGGTCCAATAGTAAAAGTTGTTCATAATGATGAGTATAACACTCGTGGCAACTACCTATCCAATAAAAAGCAGCGTGTAAATTATGTAACGAGACTTTAAGTCTATACTCGGGTCTGAAAACTAAAACAAATCGTCTATTCTCGTTAATTACTGCTACTACATTAAAGACAACAATTATTATATCTAGGTATCTATTGATCTAGTCCAGACGGAGATGGCGGAATGAGCTGGACTCCTTCAATAAGAACTAGTCGTTAGTAGCTTTATATAGCGAGAAGTGGAATGAGGTAGGGATGCCTTTATTTTGCAGTGGGAAATCAAAGGCTTTTAATAAAATAATAATAATCTATTGATATTGGAGGCTAAGAAGAATCGTTGTCCCAGAAACCTAGTAGATAACTTTATTGTAGCTCGGCCCATCACAAGTAGAAAGAAATTCTAGGTTATTCTCAGAGTTAGAAAGAAAGAATGAAAATACGTTTATTTGCGGTAAACACGAAGCAAAGAAAAAGCTATCACCAAAAAAGAACATGTTGGGGGAAAATATGCGTCACATCCACGCAATATGGCCATCGCTCAGTATAATGCTGTGACCCTATACAGCGATGCAGCATATAATTAAAAATAAATAAGAAGCAAGAGTTCTCTAGCGTTATTGCTCAAACTTGGATAAAGCGCTCAAGACCAATCTAGACTATTTAAAACCATGCCTAATTAACACGCCTCAAATTAACCACAAATGAAGTCATCAACACATAATTGTTGCGTCTTTGAGAACCTCTTAACAGCAGCATTAAGACCAAACTAGAAATTATATGAACTCTAGTATTACCTAACTATCACAAAGAGTCGTTAAAACTTCTCACATCATAGTAAAATTTTGCAGTTCCGTGATTTTGGCAAGCAAGTGTGTAATTATTTTAGATGATGAGAGTTTAAGATAATGGATGGGATTATAACAGCTAATTTTGTTAAGTAACCTAGAAAGAACATTCCAAATTAAGCGGCAAATACGCAATTAATAAGAACAAGTTGAGTTCATTTAATACTCCTCTCTCAAGGCTGGATCAAAGACCTGAAACATTACTTTCAGGCCTTTAATGATTAAGGGACACTACCCCTTTTAATCCTTGAAGTCTTGATGTTCTTTATCTACCCCGTCTGTCCTCCGTTTTCATAACCTGTCAACACCAAGAATAGCGTTGGTAGTTATAGTAATAGCTGAGTAAGACGTGACATTGGATTGAACCCAATCAATTGCAAAATTGATGTAACTCCACCCCCAATTTTTAGCTTATAATGAGTTAACCCCTTCTCCAAAAACATTAGAAATGGCTAGCATAAGAGCTATGGACTTGGTTTTCTCAGTCTGTGCAAACTTATATGTTACATTGCCAAGCTATCGCCATTTTCAAGGTTCCGCTCAGACAAATCACCAATTCACCATCATGATCTTTCTCTTCACCCAACACACATCGCGATAAACTCTTCTATTTACTTGACAAATTGCTTAGCTCAATGTTACTCATTGTGCGTTTGGAAAGTGGCTGACGGCTGGCGAGTCGCGTCTGAACGTTGCATTGTGTCGCCTTTACACATACGATTTGGTCACATCTTATTTGACTGCTTAGAATAGATGCTATTGTATAGGTATTGTGTATTTCTTCATTCTTGAGGTTTCAAGGTTTAGCTGGACTGGATTACATAATCAAAGGGATAGAAGCCAAGCTAATGCACACACCTATAGGTACCCGAAATGAGTCCAAATCTGTCTTGAGAATATTGCAGTAGAAACCAATCCATCATCATTTTCGCCATTTGCCTAGTTTTTCCCAACTATGTCGGGATCCGCTTCCAGTCTAACCGGATTCAGTTGAATTAGTATTGTTCATGGAGCGACTGCCTATCTGACCAATATTACTGGGTTAACAGTTAACACGATACCTCTTCATCATCAGCTTTAATTATAGTAAGTTTCATTAAGTAAGTCGTTGATTGGGCTACCATTCCCGAGAAGCTCTCAATCTTCGAATTATATAATACCACTGACTAGTTATTGGAACGAAGTTCCTTAACTTGCCTAGCCGTAGGAATTAACTGGTACAAATCTTCACGTAAGGGAAAAGCGGTATGCCTCCTCTATGCGAGTTTTTCTCTCTCTCTCTCTCTGATTCTTTACTATATACGGGTGTGTGTGCGTGCGAGTATCGCGTAAGGAACTTCGTTCCTGACGAGGGTCTCCCGACTGCACACTTTTTTTTTTATCAAAGAGCCGATAAACTTCTTCATTTCTCTTCTTATTCTGTCTCTTGTTCAAAACTTCAAGTTATGTGTGTGACCTATAGAGAAGGATACCTTTATTTAAAACCACCAAAACCCTCGTAACAGTTATTCTCGGGTACAAAAGAGACCACACTCATCCTAGCCTTAGAATCGTAATGTATGTTAAAGCTAAGCGTGGGCTGGTATACGCATTGTGTTCAGTCTTTGTATGCGCGTACGCTGAATGAGACTGCATATACTGTCACAAGCACCTACCTTCAAAGAGGCGAAAGATTAATAGGTTGAAGAAATGCGTTTGTTTTCCTTGTTTATTAAACAGTTGTATTTGGAACTAAATTAAAAACACATGTATTTGACACCCATATGGTCGTTTTGTATGGGCTCGTGGCTCAACGGGACAATAAACAGTGGGGTGCATTATGAACTCATGCAAGGCAGAGGCGTTTTGCGTTGCACCCACGCAGACTTCGCCTACAAAAGCTTCTTAACTTTGACCTTCTTACTGCTTAATGCTATATTATTTTTTAGAGATCAGATATAAGATACAAGACCATCTCGTTCATAAGATCTAACTGGGTCAGAAGTTAAATACTAAATAGATTAGTTTTAATGTTCCGTTCCTAGAAAATAGATTCGTAAGCTAATTTTACCTGTGGTAGCTACTTCCATATGGGAGGGTCTACTATGCAAAGCTATGAGGTATTTGCTTCATTATTGGTAGAGATACAAGAGTCTTAATTTTAACCAATAACGGTCGGTAATAGCTCTGTAAAAGCTATCATTATTAATATTTTTTTATTAATAAAATTTTTCTTTTGCACCAATCGAAGATACAATAGGAAATTAATGCCTTTGGTATCAAGGCATCAAGCAATCTCTAATAGTCAACCAAAGGGTGGTGGAGTAATGAACATCGTCCCATAACTCTTTTGCCCAAAATAATATAGGTGTTGCCCCGAAAACATTGAGAGGTCTGAATCCACTCCGCATTTATGGTGGAATATAATGATCTTATAAATCTGTAAGAATATATTTTTTGTAGTATGTCGGTAGCGATCAGTGTCATTTAAATATTTAGACAAGTTATTGCTACAATGGTTCCGCTCTGAATTTCCGAGATTTAGGGCCGCTGCACTCTGAAGCGTAACGTATTTGAGTGTTATAAGCAGTGGGATATATGTCTTGCCCTATGTCCATACGGAGATGTTTTAGTAATGTAATGACCACTTTTTATTAGAGTGTTTCTCCAAGCAATGGAAAACGGATTGATGGTATAGTATACAGCAAAGAATAGGTGACCTCAAGTGGTTCCCATGACCGTCGTCATCGTCAAACTCCGAGGCTACTGCTGGTAATAGAAAAAGTTCAGACTTTTTAGTGCGTGACGTGACAATAATGCTTTATCTCATTGTATCGATCGTCAAAAGGCCCAGTGTCTTTACTTGTTTACCGAAAGGTTACACGTCGGTAATCTCAGTCTGTAGTAAAAAGTATAGCCATCCAGACAGCAAGATTGTTACACGACTATATTTAAGGATTGAAAGACACTCACGGTTAACAGAGGATAGCAACGGAGACTGTCTCGTTTGTCTAGTGATCGCAAGCGTTACTGCTAAACATGAGGTTCTAGGTTCGATTCGATAAATGCATGATTACTTTAAAACTAATGCACAATATGCGCAGATTAAGAGCTATTCTATGGGCTCACTATCATCGGTTTCCGAGAAAGAATATTCTGCAAAACGCTACTCCAGCAAGAAATTAGTTATCTCTAAAACCTTAAGACGCACATTTACCTTCACACAAATATAAGCTATCCGCCCATGTACTTTATTTCTCTCTCCGGTCATTCGCTTAAAAACTTCCTGCTGGAACAACGTTACTCCAGCAGAATTAGTTTAGGATTAGTGTTTCTCCAAGGGTGCCTAGACACGGGGTCCATGGAGTGGTCATGGCGCGCAATGTGTTCTAATGCGCCGGTGATGGGGGTGCTCCCCAGAGGAGGGTCCAGTGACGGACAGCCGCGGCGGGTTCGCGGTGAGTGCTAACGCGTGCCCGTGTTCCCGCCACAAGCGGCAGAGGAGGACACCGTGGAGTTTTAGTGGGTTTGTGCCCCACATAATTGCACTATCTCCCCGTGGTAGAGCAGTATGCATGAGCATTTCTCCACGAAAAAAAAGGATTAGTATTTCTATCGGGAATTTCTCAGTAGCAGCATGGAGTCTGGATTTGTGTCCGGTTGATGGCAATAGGCTCGCCCCCTATTACATGGGGCTCAAACATAACTGGCGAATGTGGGTGTACTATATAAAGGTACTCCTGTGTTGTGATGTTACGTTTATGTATAAGACACGCAGTGTATGTCTGGCGATTATAGATAGATACTCCTCGGTATGCGCCTGTGCTTCTTTACCAACTGGTTTCATACGGCGACGTAAGCGCTGCGTAACCACGGCATGTTAATGGCCAGCAATAAAGGAGTTATTAGACGTAGTTATTCAATCAGATATATGGGAAATTGGGAAATACGACCTGGATGATATGTTATTGAAACTAGAACTGCATTAGTAATTAGTAAATGTTACAAAGTGGACTGCTGCGAAGTCAAAGCTGTGTCGAAGTTAGAAACTAATACCTGGAGGATTTTTATGTCAGATTAGGGCGTTGGGCCCTGACCCTGACATCAAGCAATGAACAAAAAACTAGGTCAATCTTTTTTTTTTTTTCGTAATGTGCGTTTTGTTTGTGCAGAATAAACCATTTTACTTTTTTCTTTTTTGTTAAGTAACCTCCAAAAGTTTTCCAAAGATAAATCAGCTAATTTTCGAGGTAAAGGAAGTTAATTCCATAGCATTCATATCAACGAAGTATAACCAAGTACAAACACAAGACAAGTACATTATAATAGCCATTCAATTACATGCGTCCGTCACCCACTTGCTCACTAGTGTTGGGACATTAGGAAGTCACTGTGCGCGAAGGAAATAGTGTTGAGACACCCCAGTTTTGTTGCAACTGTCAGATGATATCTGTCAACTGTGATTTTTGTTGCATGTTTTTGAGATAAACAGACAAATTAAAAATCCAGTCACAAGTCATGTTACATGAACAGATTAAGATGAGAATATTTTCTTGTTTCATACTTTTTATGATTTGATTTTTCAGTAGTCGGGTTTTAGTTTTTAAACTTACTTTTTTAAGAATACAAGTCAAAGGCGACACCATCAGTGACCAAGGCCCACTCGCACCACAAATCACTAAATACGTTTAAGAGGGCTGTTTCATTTTGTCACCTCTCTCGCTCACACGTGACCAAATTTTTAAGAATGTTAAATGAAAAGATGCTTTTTTGAAAAATGTAATCAATTAGCGAACTAGTAAATAATATTAATTTAATAGGTAATTATTAAAATCACATTTTTATTTTGTCATTTATTTCAAAAACATCAAAACAGATCATAATACTTTTTGAACTGAGTTCATTAGATAACACAATGGAAATGTCAATCAATCTGCCTAGCCTTTTCCCAACTTTGTTGGGGTCAGCTTCCAATCTAACCGGATGCAGCTGAATACTAGTATTTTACATGGAGCGACTGCCTATCTGACATCCACAACCCAGTTAATGGGTATTACGATACCCCTTGGTAAGACTGGTTGTCAGACTTTCGGGCTTCTGACGACCCGTAACGACTGTCAAAGATCCACGAATGACAGCGGGGACCAACGGCTTAACGTGCTTTCCGAGACACGGAGGAGTCTCGGTATGAAAAGATGGTCACCCATCCACAGACCAACCGCGGCAAGCGTAGCTTAACCTGATGTTTCGACCCGTGCGGCTGTTATTACTTAGCCACGAGCTCCACACACAATTGAATTGTGTTTTTAATAATTACCTATATATTATTTACTAGTTCGCCAATTGATTACATTTTTCAAAAAGGCACCTTTTCATTTATTAATCTTAAAGATTAGGTCCCGTGTGAGCGAGAGAGGTGACAAAATGTGACAGCCCTGTTAACGTTAAACGAATTTAAAAACATCGTTCTATTTCTGTCATTTGTTTGAAATTGAGAGGGATAGAATGAGGTTTTATATATGTTTAGTGCTAAATGTATTTAGCGATTTGTTCTGCAAGCAAGCCTAAGTATATTAATTTCTTGGTATTCATGCTACGGATACTTCAACCCGTAAAACCATTTCCAGCCATAATAATACTATTCCGGAAAATTCATAGGAAATTATATTTCCGCCGTTATTTCTTCCGGATTTAGAAGGATTCGTGAACAACATAGGAGATGAACAACTTATGGAAGTCCGTTTCATAATAGTAATTAAATCTTCGTCTGGCAGGCGTGTCAGCAGAGCGAGCGATGATGTACGAAAAATTGGAATCCATTATTTAGAATGGCAAAGGTGCTTGTTATTTTGACATGCAATTTGGATGCTAATGGTTGGGGAGTACTGGTACCTATAACTAAAAGTTGAAGATGATAAGTTAGTCTGTAGAAAGAGCTTTATGCTCGCAAGACTAATAACACAAAGTCCGATAACGGCTCTGATTTGTACTTATGTGATCAACCTACAATCATATACAGATATTAACACGAGAATGAATCCTAACTATATATCCTAAATAATATCCTAATCCTATCCTAACTATTATTATAATATTATAAATTCGACAGTAAGTTTGTTTGTTTGTTTGTTACCTTTTCACGCCTAAACCACTGAACCGATCATCCTGAAATTTTGCATATACGTTGGCACGTGTACAGAAATGGACAAAGGGTATCTTTCATCCCGAAAAAAGTACTGGTGCCGAGGAAAACAACGATCTTATGATAATAGATGGCGCCACGTGTCTTTCGAATCGTGACTGAATTATAATATGATTATAGAAACTTTAACTTTAGTAGTGTGTTAAGAGTTTTGTATTTATTTATTTAAGTACCTAATACATTTTGTGAGTCTAGAGTGTCGATAGACCGCTTTTTCATAATACTATAAATGCGAAAGTGAGTTTGTTTGTTGGTTTCGCTTTCACGCTAAAACCGCTGAACGACTAAATGACCTAAATTAAATAAATTTAAATTTCGAACTATTTATTTCATCCAAAATTTCATATTTTGTACATAAAAAATAGCGCTTAATCTAGTTACAAATAAAGATTATGTGCTCTATAAGCTTATTTTAGAGTTGCTCACTTATGTTTGAAGGCTGAAAACCTACACGCTGATATCCTCCATTCCATACTTCCCCACAGTAAAGTAAGGTATTTTTAAATTGTTGAGGTTTTTTGTCTTCTAATTTTTTGACAATTTTCTTTGGTAGTAGTTTCGTTGGTATTTAGAATGTCAGGAAAGGCATACGTCCAGGCTCACTTACCATATTCATTATTAATCTTTGGCAGTTTATATCTAGGCAAGTAGGTACGATAGGTTACGAACAAAGTTTGGTCTCTTTGTTTTCTGCAGTTTATTCATAAATACAGAGTAATCAGAGGCAACAGGCATTTTAACTTAAGTCAACTTAAGTCGTAAAGAACTGTGGTTTTTATAAAGACTTAAAAAGAATTGTTTAAGAAAACCTCTGATTTATATATATATATATATATATATATATATATATATATATATGTATATATATATATATATATATATATATATATATATTAATAATAAATATCTATTTCATTCCTATCAAGTGTTTGACTTTTCTGCAGTCTGTACAGAGAGAAGAATTGTGACGAATCAAATTTATGACAAATCGACAATAACCCATTGTGCTCTTGATAACAAACAACTTTTACTATGGGACCAACCCTGAAGTCGCGAAAAAAAATTAGCTGCTCCCTACATTTTATGTTCAAGTTTGGTCGCATAGTAAAAATTGTTTGTTATCATGAGTACAATTATGTGTGTTACCAGTCAAAACTGTTAAGTGCTACAAAACCATAATTATTATTTTAAAACAAATTAACAAAGTAATTTGACAGCTGTCAATTTCTTCTGTCTCTTTTTTAATTTCCTGTAAGACAAAGAGAGTAATATACCTCCTTTTAGTTGAGAGTCGATTTCTTAGTGTAAAGAACCTAGTTCAGTTATTATTTTGTTCTCGTTTCTACGTACAACGTTCACGATACATTCCTATGTACACCCACCGAGATCATGGACATATTTAGTTCAGATAGTACACACGCAAGCAACTATTGTTCTCCATTTTGTAACAATGTGCTTCATGGTAACACTATTGTATGGCTTTATTTACTAATAAATATCTATATCTTTAAACTGTTAATTGAAATAGAATTTTTTATGCTAAGATTTAAAGTTTAATTTCGTTTGTAGTAGTGTGTGTTTAATATTTTAGTTGCAATCTTCGTGAATGTTATGCTGTGCTGAAGGAAATGCCATCGGTTTCATGTATTGTTATGTTATGAAGTTGAATTGAGATGATTGCTTAACTTTACACTGCAATACCATTGTTTACCAATGTACTTATATACTTAAATGTTCATTAATCAAGAATATTTTTGGTACCTAGCTGTGAATATGTGTCTAGATAAACTACACTCAATCCTGTAAAAATGTCACAGTGAAAACTTAAGTGAAGTGAGCTGTCATTCCATCTGATGCTAAGGGTTGACAATATTGACAGCTCACTTCACCTAAGTTTTCAGAATGAATTGGCTGTAGTCTATTCTGTAAGAATGTCCCCGTGAAAAGATTGGTGAAGTGAGCCGTCAATAATCGTCAATCCCATCCTACCATCAGTTGGAATGACAGCTCACTTCACCGAAGTTTTCAGAATAGATTGGCTGTAGTCTATTCTGTAAGAATGCCACCGTGAAAAGTTTGGTGAAGTTAGCTGTCAATAATCGTCAGTCCCACCCTACCATCAGTTGGAATGACAGCTCACTTCTCCTAACTTTTCATTGAGTTTTTACAGAATAGACTGGTTGATATAGAACAACACAAACATTCGCTAATAAACTGTCTCACTGAACTTAACCGCCTTGATTGAATATGTGAATTGTATTTTGTTTCTGCTTGAGTATAGTTTTCGTTTTTTTTTTTTTCTTTGTGTATATTGGCGTGTGCTAGCTTACTTATAGCAAATAATTTAATTTAATTTAATGTTTTGCGTAATGTACCTAAATTATTATGCGCAGTGTTATATAGAATCATTTTTTTAACTGAACAGACAGCTGTGCTGCTGGGGAGTTTGTTGCGCCACTTCTTCTCCCCAGCTAAAGCACTAGGAAGTGGTGAAGGGCGGGCGTTTTGGGGGACTGTCTTATGTAATTTTGACGTTCAAAAAGTGCTGATTCTCAGCCTAGTTTGAATAAATGACTTTTGATTTTGATTTTGATTTTTTGAATAACAAAAAGCCTATCATTTCATTTAATTTGTTAGTCTGTAAGCCTATGTTTGTGTTGATTATAATAGTATTCGATTCCCATGTCGGGCTAAGTTATTGGGTTTTTCTATTTGAAACTTCTAAGTAGCAGCTCAGAGTCTGGATTTGTGCCCGGTTATGGCAATAGGCTCGCCCCCTATTTACAATAACTTCGGGGATTAGATGTTATGTGTATATTTATGTAATTTCTCATTAATAACAACATCAAACCTGTCTAGTTATATATATATATATATATATACGCAGAACCATAACGTGGTGTAATAATAATTACGAACAATAAATAATTAAAATAAAACAGTCATATCTATGCTACATACATAACATATTTAAATGTAGGTAACAGCACAGTAATAAAACACAGGTTTTTACGACAATAACAGGTACTGACATAATGGAACTAGCCTGAAGGATTACTTAACTACATTCTTAAAATCATTTTAAAATACCAAGTGGGTACACAGCAATTAACTCAGATTGCAATTATTGTGTTATCTACTCTAGATAAATACTACTTATACATATTTATTAATCATTTATAACTTTTTATGTGGTAGGTTAAAGAATGCTGATGTGCCTTGACCTATTCGGTAGGAAAACGAAAATTCTTTTCACCAAAGTGCTGGCTGGATACTGTAGATGTCGTACGTCAATGGTGTCAATGGATGAATAAAAAACCGAAAAGTTACAGAATGGACAAAATTCAGGATGATGGGCTGCGGGGTAATTGCGTAACACATAGTAGGTATCGGTACATTTTGCAGTTCAACAACATTCATTGCGTTATTTACGTTCTTGGGCAGACAAATTTTTTGAACATATGAAGCAATGGAATAACACTAAGCTTTAAAATTATTAAGGTTCTGATGGATAGTGTGTTATGCAATTAGGGTGCTGGTCTTTATCAGAGGATAGACCATGCAGCCGGACTATTCTGTAAAAATCTCACCGTGAAAACTTAGGTGAAGTGAGCTTGAAGTGAGCTGTCATTCCACCTGACGCTAGGGATTGACACTATTGTCAGCTCATTTCACCTAAGTTATCTCGGTGATTTGAAAAATCTCACCGTGAAAACTTAGGTAAAGTGAGCTTGAAGTGAGCTGTCATTCCACCTGCCGCTAGGGATTGACACTAGTGACAGCTCACTTCACCTAAGTTATCTCGGTGATTTGAAAAATCTCACCGTGAAAACTAGGTGAAGTGAGCTTGAAGTGAGCTGTCATTCCACCTGACGCTAGGGATTGACACTATTGTCAGCTCATTTCACCTAAGTTATCTCGGTGATTTGAAAAATCTCACCGTGAAAACTTAGGTAAAGTGAGCTTGAAGTGAGCTGTCATTCCACCTGCCGCTAGGGATTGACACTAGTGACAGCTCACTTCACCTAAGTTATCTCGGTGATTTGAAAAATCTCACCGTGAAAACTAGGTAAAGTGAGCTTCAAGTGAGCTGTCATTCCACCTGATGTTAAGGAATGACACTATTGACAGCTCACTTCACCTAAGTTATCTCGGTAATTTGAAAAATCTCACCGTGAAAACTTAGGTAAAGTGAGCTTCAAGTGAGCTGTCATTCCACCTGGTGCTAGGGATTTACACTACTGACAGCTCACTTCACCTAAGTAACACAGTGAGATTTTTACAAACCCGGCAAGCGTAGCTTAACCTGTTGACCCGTGCGGCTGTTATTACTTAGCCAGGCGCTCCTCCAACTAAAAACATTTTTTTCGAATTCATAAATAACCCACCTAACAATGTTACTTCATCAATCTGAAGCAAAAGTTCAATCTGCCAGTCATAATTTATCAAATTAAACCATCATACAAGCTGGCCCACGGCTATTAAGACGAGATAAAAGTGATTAGATTATGTATGTATGTGCCCCGCCCACTAGTGATCACAAGGCTGCCAGCCAGAATGTGGTACAGAGGTAAGACTTTACTTATCAGCTGTAGTTTGTTGGTCAAGGGTACCCAGAATAGTAGATAATAGGTCTTTACCTATGAAATTGCCGATTTTTGATACCGGCTAGTCAAGTGTGATCTTTCAATCTATTTACATGACATTAAAAAAAAAACAGTTTTTCATTATTATGTTTTCCCGCTGTTCGATTTTTCTTTTATATAAACATTGAAAAGTCGAAATTGCGCGCTATTTTCGAATACGAGTTCCGTTGACGTATATGGACAAGGTTCCGCAAGTGAACGCACGCTGCGTTTTTGGTTTGATCGCTTCTGTTCTGGAAATTTTGATCTCAACAATGAGCCCCGGGGAAAAATTTCAAATCCAACGAGGCGGTGAAAAACTTCATGAGAATTTCATAGGTAACCTAATATTATGAGATGTATTATGAGATAGGTAACCTAATATGATAATTTTCCCCCTAGTCCAAGGCGAATAGGGTTTACTCCAGTTGGTATTGTAAAGAAATGTTTTTTGATGAACAAGTGCTACTTAGGATTAGGATGCACTTATTTCTAGAGCCTTCAGCAGAGGTTTTTTCTTCTTTTTCTGACTTTTCACGACTCAAACCTAATCAGTCTTCCTTAGAACTTAAAAGTCCAACCGTTGAAGTTTTGAAAGAAGTTAAGAGTCCAACGCTTTTCATTTACAGAATTAAATTCTAAGACCCAAATCATTGAATACATTTTGCGGTAAACTAATTTATATCATTATTCCTGCTCTGTCAATCTTTAGAAGATGACAGAGACGGAATGATCTTTTAAATACGCTTAGCGTTACATACATTTGATGATCTGTGGTGCGATAATTGTACAGACGCCAGCACATCAAGCTACTACAATCTGTCAAATTAAAGAAATTGATTTTCAACTTTATCGCTTAAACATTAGGTTCTAGGTTGATTTGGAAAATTTGACAGTTTCGGGTAGCTTGACCTGCTGGCGTCTGTACAATTTTACATTTGTCACAATGAGGATTATTCTGCAAATATTGTTGCCTGAATTCTGTTAAGTTATAAGTTTTATAACTATTCTACGTTTTAGATTAAAGTTAATCATTAATATTACGTTTTAATTACATATTTACATTCTAAGCAGATGCTACTGGCGAGTTACGACACTAACTAATATTCATGTTAACCTTTAAAACTTGGTTCAACATATTCAAGCCTTCGGACGAGTCGTTACTCGGCTTACCGTTCGTTTTCTGTCGACAAACTGATTCCTGATAACTCGAGAATCTCGACTCTGCGGTCACTTACCTGTAAAAAGAAAAATAAGAACATAAGTGGTAGTGTTTCATATAAAACCGTACATACTTTTTATGTATTTAACTATAATGTAATGTCACTGTTTATCTTCCGGTAGACTTTCACGAGTTAAACGTAATTATGGGTTAGCATCGTTTTTGTTTAGATGAGTGCAGTTTTACTATTATATAACTATCCTATTACATTATTCGGACCTTGAGAAAAGCTTTTCTAGATAGGACATTACTTTAGTTAAATCACTTCTGCGAACGATGTAAACAAAATAATTTTATTAAACAAAATTGTTGTAATTTAATTGCTAGTATAATTACATAATCTTTAACCCTGAAGTTACATAGAAACTTGATAACAGGACATCCGGAAAGCCGGAAGAATTACATAGTTATTTCATATAAGCAAGCCATAAAATAACAATAAACCAATCAACGGAAGGAAAGTAAACATTTTTACGATAAAACTCAACATAATACCATAATAAAATAAGATCACAGTCTGTTGTGTATTATTAGTAGACGCGATTAACCTGCAGTCAATGATCGAAAGTGAACGTAGACACACACATGCGCGCGCCGCGTGTGTATCTCGACACGTTCTGTGTTCATATGTGTGTGTATGTGGACACGTGCTGTGTCTATGTGTGCGTGTTGCGTTTGCGCCGCAAGGAAGTAGCGTTGGCGCAGAGACAGGGACGATGGAAGTCATCTTGTCACGTAGTAATTTCTCCTATTTATTTTATGATTTTAACGGTATTTTGTATGTGATCTGTTGGTCATTATACTTAATTTCTTAAATGTCTACATTCTACATCATCTTACTGATTTTTACTACTACAGAATACAGTTTTTAACACAGGAAATTCAACTCTTTAGCTCAATGATTAGAAAACGCTTTAAATAATCCGTGTGCATTCCATTAATTGCATTATTCCCACTTATTCTAAGTTGAGCTAATTTTTCATATGTAATTATTATTAGTAAAAGTATGACTAACACATTTAATACACTCATGTGTTAGTCATACTTGGAGCTCAAGATAAAGACAAGTAAAAATTCTTAAATGATAAAAATCACTATAGCTTCTAGTGAATTCGATATTAACGGTAAAACCAGGTAGCTGATAGATCACGACCGACAACAGTTACGGTGAAAATTTCAACACGAAACGAATTATATTATAGTTTTAATATCGATTTTATATCGATTACGTCCGTAGAAAATTGTCAAGGAAACCGCATGTCTCTTAATTTTTTTTTTTTTTTTTCATTATATGTGGAGGCACCGTGAAATGGGAAAAAGTAGCAGAATCGTCCACTAAATTCTGTCAATGAAATGTGGACTCTGTTTTTAGACACACAGTGTGCCTATTAAAGTTAAGTTTTGACAGAAATTTTAAGTGGAAATCTATCATGTTATGCAAAAGGTTAAAAGATTAATATAATAAATAATACAATTTTAATAAAATCTAATTTAAAATATATTTTAAATAAAATCTCATCTCTCTCTCTTTAGGCCTTGAGTTCAGTCTAGCTCGCTGAATTATTTATATAAAATTCTGAGTATGATTAAATATTTATGCTTGTGAAGCGAATGACCACTGTCAAGCATATTTGATTGGTCATTCTCGATTCAAAAATAATTTGATAAATCAACGGACGTGAAATTGGTTTAGTTAGGAATATTTAAATCAGTATCTTAGATAACCAGGATTTACTGCATATCAGTTAAATACTGTTAACCCTATTATTTGGATCGGAAAAACATCAAAAATGGTAGTTACCTCCTTTATATCATGATTTTAAAATATTAAATAAGTCGAAATCAATCTGCCTAAACTTTTCCCGACTATGTTGGGGTCGGCTTCCAGTCTAACCGCATGCAACTGAATACCAGTATTTTACATAGAGCGACTGTCTATCTGATCTCCACAGCCCCGTATCTGGGCGAATATACGATACTCCTTGGTAAGACTGGTTGTCATACTTTCGGTCTTCTGACGACCCGTAACGACTGTCAAAGATCCTCGAATGACAGCCGGGACCGACGGCTTAACGTGCTTTCCGAGGCACAGAGGGGTCTTGGTATCCACGGACCAACCCCGGCAAGCGCGTACGACTGTTATTACTTAGCCACGAGCTATTAAAAAAAAATTTTACCTAATACATGAATCATTTTAAAAACGACACTTTTCTATCACAGACAGACAGTCTTAAAGTATTTCTGTCCCTACAATACTCCTTAAAATGACAGAGACACCATGAGTTAACAGCAACTTAAAGTTGAGAATTTAGACGTGGTAACATAGTTATGTCATTAATCAAAATCTACATCTCAAGAGTTTGTCAAGACTAGTTAAGTGTTAAGATCAATCTCTTATAGAGAGCGGTAAACAACACGGCCACACGGGTCTAAGACCTAGGGAATCAAGATCAACTGCTTGCTACAGTTGTTATCATTACAGCTAACATGAAGCAAAACAACCAAGTATTTCTAGTATTTATTTTAAACGGAGGCAAAGAGAAATGCTATATTACTCTTGTGTTTGTAGTAACAAGTACAGATTAGGGGCATGTTCAAAAAAAAAAAAATAATAATAACTCAAAATTTACATAGTTTGAGTTTTTACCATAAAGTGAATTAACTTCGCACGCTTCGAAAATGACCGAGTTTAACTTGCATGGAGGCTGACGAAACCGTTGCGCATGTGCTCTTCGAATGCACAGGCATTACCCAGATTAGAATGGAAACTCTCAACCAGATCTTTCACAGATGTTCTGAACAGACCAGATTAACTTCTGGAGGGAGGTGGGCTGGTTGGAATAATCACCGACGGCCGCCATGGCTCACGTACAATGGTCCACTTGAAAGACTAAGTGCGGAAACCAAACCCAACAACATATTATAGAACACAGAACATAGAACGAGTTGTCAAACTCGGTCTATTTTCCGACCGAGTTTGACATTAACCTCTCGAATGTCGGAGACTAAATTGACTTGACTGAAATTGTCAAGCTGTCAAGCTGTATTAGGATTACATTATCATAAAGGTCATTTTAATATTTTCACTTGTCAATTTAGTGTAACTGTCCGACTTAAGACACTTGGAGCATTTTTTCTTATGTCGAACTGTGTAACATAAGACATTCGAGAGGTAGTAGACAATGTAAATTTCTATTTTGTGTTTTGTTTGCTTTTAATGCGTTTTCCCACAAAATAGAAATTTTGACTTATTTCTTTTTTTATATAAAGGTGCGATATGTTCGAATGTCTGCTCAACAATGTAAATAACGCAATGAATGTTGTTGAACTGTCAAAATGAAACCGATTCCAAGTGTAAGTGTGTTACGCAGTTAGTTAGTAGTTAGTTATAAGATAGCTGATAGCAATTGGATGGGAAAGACTGACGATCGTCCTTAATGGCATGTAATTAGAGATGCATGTGTCAAACTGTGGACCGCTTTAGACTGCAGATGATGATTGCACTTTCAGATCATATGAACTGGATTAGTTAAAAGACATCGCAGCTTAAGAGGGCTGTTTCATTTTGTCACCTCTCTCGCTCACACGTGACCAAATTTTTAAGAAAGTTAAATGAAAAGATGCTTTTTTGAAAAATGTAATCAATTAAGGAACTAGTAAATAATATTAATTTAATAGGTAAATAATTAAAAACACATTTTATTGTGTTATTTATTTCAAAATCATGAAAAACAGATTATAATATTTTTTGAGCTGATTTCATTAGATAACACAATAGAAATGTGTTTTTAATAATTACCTATTAAATTAATATTATTTACTAAATCGCTAATTGATTACATTTTTCAAAAAGGCATCCTTTCATTTAATAATCTTAAAAATTTGGTCCCGAGTGAGCGAGAGGGGTGACAAAATGAAACAGCCCTCTTAAGTACATCCGATCGATTCATGCCCAAGTTTTATGACCCAAATTATACCTAATTTAATAATGTACATATTTTTATCTGCAATTTTATCGTAAAGTTCTGATTATGAATTCAAAAATAGTACTATAATGACAGACTTTATGCATATACAACAGAAACAAAATTAAAAAGTTTTATTATGACACAGATTTCTTAACAACATAATGCTATAAAATAACATTTTTGGGGTTCCGCACCTCAACAGGAAAAAACGGAACCCTTATAAGATCACTCGTGTGTCTGTCTGTCTGCCCGTCTGTCACACCCAATTTGCTCCGAATCTAATGGTCCGCTTAAGTTGAGATTTACGTACACGTATAAATTTCTGTGACCTAAACACGAATGTAACGTAAATAAATTAATTTTGAATAAGAGGGTCTATTTTGGCTAGCAAATAAGAAAATTAAAAAAAAGTTTATCAAACTGTACCGTGTGACATATCAAATGAGTCTCAAATATATATATATTTTTTTAATAATTTTAAAATAAATTGTTTTTAGGTTATTTAAGAAAATAGACGAAAATTGACCATTCCCGCCTTATATCCGAAACTACTGAGCCAAAAATTTTGAAAAAAATACTGGAAATAGTTCTATACCTATATATTACAGGGAAACTTATTAGAAGTCTATGATCTTAAAATAACATGTTAAATCTCTCAATATTGTGCGTACAAACTTACACTTACAGTTGGAATGTATGGGAGAACATATTTTTCAACTGCAATGTTAAGTTGGTTCTTGGGATAAATTCATCCCAACTACGGCCAACACGCACTTGGCCAGTTTTTTCTATTAAGGTACACTTCGGATCGACCAAGAAGTTCTCAATTAGATTTTTATAATTGTACAGGGTGTAACATTAATCACCATTATCCTTTTAAAGGGTCAGTGTATTCATCATTATGAACAACTTTTACTATGGGACCAAAACTGAAATAGCGCAAAAAAAAATCTGCTGTACCCTACATTTATGTTCGCATAACTCGTCAAAATGTAGGGAACAGGTCAACTCGTCAAAATGTAGGGGTCATTTTTTTCGTGATTTCAGGTTTAGTCCCATAGTAAAAGTTGTTCATAATGATGAGTACAAAATGACCCCTTAAGAGGATAACGGTGATTAAAATTACACCATGTATATGGGGACGGCGCTAGTTCGCATGTGCGGTTGACCGATGACAGCTCCATAAACATAGTAACGTCCACGATACTACGTATAGTATCGGAGCTATTAATGTGTTTTTTTTACTTTTTGCTAACTTTGGTATTTTATTTAAATAGGTAACTACCTATTGCACGAGTGTGGTTAAAGCATTGTATGAAACTGCACATAGCTAGGTATTAACTCGTGTTTTAATAACCCTTTTTATGCAACAGTTTCATAAACTACTATAATAAATAATAACAAAAATTTTACGATCCATTAGCTTCGTCAATATTGTTATTTGACCTAAACAACAACAGACAAAATCAAAACTATGTCAGCAGTATGTACACTGTCCACACAACGGTCAAATCTCAGGCTCAGTTGTAACACCGCCGCGGGCGCATTGGTTCATTTGCAGCTAGTAACCTTTTGAACCGAATAGTCACCTGCTGCGTTGGTGTGGTCACCTTCTGTTTGTGTGTGTTTTATTGTTTGAAGTATAGGGTCCCCAAGACGATCAATCGCAATTGTTTAATTGACATCAATTTCTCCTAATATTGCAATCGCTGCAATTACACTTGGTAGACAATCAATTTGCTCATCAATGTGTATCAATCACGTAAAAATGGACAATCGCAATTGATCGTTTCGGGGACCCTTAAGTCTGCCTCGGTTTAGTGGTCGCAAGCGCTACTGCTGAGCATGAGGTCCTGAGTTTGATTCCTAGGTCGGGCAGTGTTTTGGATTTTCCATCTGGAATTTCTCAGTAGCAGCGTGGAGTCTGGATTTGTGCCTGGTCGATGGCAATAGGCTTGTCCCCCATTACATGGGATGATGGGACTTAAATATAACTGGCGACAGGAGGGTTACTAAAGGTATAGCTCTGCCCAACCCTTCGGAGAATGCAGTCATGATGTTATGTGTTGAGGTCAAGATGCCGTTGGCTTCGCAAACCATGCCTTTTGTTTCAATTGCAAGGTTGAATTCAGACTATTTCAAGCTTATTATACAACGTGCAACTTGATCGTTTTGGGGACCCTTAAGTCTGCATCGGTTGTAGCGCATGCTCAGCAGTAGCGCTCGCGACCACTAGCGCATGAGGTTCTGGGTTCAATTCACATGCTCCATGTAAAACACTGCATCAAAAATCAGTACATTTTGACAAATTATTCAAAATGTACTGATTTTTTTTCGCGATTGTACGTAGTTGGGTAAAGGCTTAGGCTGATTGACTGATTGATTTATACAAGGTGTAACTAGCTTACATAACCCACAACCTCTTACTTAAGGGGTCATTTTAGTCATCATTATAAACAACATTTACTATGGAACCAAACATGAAATCGCGAAATATGTAGCGAGCAGCTGATTTTTTTCGCGATTATTTTCATAGTAAAAGTTGTTCATAATGATGAGTATAATGACCCCTTAAGAAGTCGTGCATTAATTCAGGGGCATGATTTATATGCAGTGCGCTCTCTTATTGTATAATTTAAATATTTTAAGTGTCTTCGAGAAAGTGTCTCGTCTATAGACTGCATTTTTAATGGCTATGCTAGGATTAGTAATTAGAGAGAGGGACGTAATTTTTTAATTAGGAGCATTGAGAGCATCATTAAATTCAAAAGTTGACAATATAAATATAGCAATAACATATCGAAATGAAAAAAAAGCATCATTAACTTGGTTCTTTGATAGACCTCTCAATTCAAAGTGTGGCTTTTAAAAGTGACAGCCATTGTGTGCAAGCTTTATAGCATTATAATGTCTTCATGCCAAAAATCTTTATAAATATCGCTATATTTCAACTTAAATAGGTTATTCTACCAGGATCTACACTCCACTAACTTTCTACGCCAATTTATCAACCATATTCTCAGTAAACCCGACAAAGAATCGAACAATGTGGCGAGAATATGCAAAAAAGATACAAGATATAATGCGACAGTCTAGGAAATGATTCTTACACGCGAAGTGAGCTTGTGTGTGCCAATGTTTGTGTGTGTGCATGAATTGTGATTGTGAGTGATTGTATGTGTGCATGCGAACAGCTGATCGACGAGTTTTATGTAGTAGATAAAGATGGAATGTATAAGCTGTGTACGTTTTGGAGGTTATATTATTTACTTTTTCATTATCAGGATTTTCCCTTTGTAACGTTGTCTTTACTCTTTATTTATTAATTTTGTCGTCAGTTGTTGATGGTTTTCGAGGCCATATTTATTGGTATATTACCTTTAGAATGTGTACATACTAAACATTTGATTCGAAGCTGCTTTGATCAAGCATCTCTACGTTACAATACAGCAGAGTTCAAATTAAAACAACAAACACCTCACTCACTCACTCCACTTCACTTCTTCATTGTAGACTAACTGAATTTTGATGTAATATTTATATCTACGGTAACCTAACATAACTTTAGACCTTGTTACAAGCTCCGTACGGAAATCACAGTAATAGATTTCATTGAAATATCAAGTAGAAACCATATTTTTACCGCAACGATAGAGCTGGCAGCTAAACATTCCAGAAAGTTGGCAACATTGCAAACTTGGACAACAGTATTCACTTATTTGGTATATTGACATAACTTCTTAGCGATCCTGCCTACGCAGCATTTAGCATCGAATTAGAACAAATATTGATATATTTTGTTTGATATTAAGAAATAAGTAAACAGACTTCGTAGTTAGCTAATAAATTGCTCGAAATAAGGGAACCCTGCTCAGATGGAGATGGATAAACGGTTCCAAATTAGAGTGAAAATGGGTGCTGTAAAAAGAATTACTATACCTACAAGTAAGAACGATGAAATTCGTATTAGAGTTATCAAATTTCAGAAAAATGAAACTTAATAGCAATTTGTTTTAAACAATGGATTACCTTGGAGTTCTAGATTAGATTTCTTAAGAAGTTGTAACCGTAGTAAGATATTGGAAATAGAACCTTGCCTTATCTTAATCAAAATCTTTGTATGACTCAAAATAGTTATATGAAGCAAAACAGTTGACTGTCTTTATCTAGATCATTTTGAAATTGTGAGCTAGTCTCCTGTAAACTTAACTCACATCACTAAATTATCAATATTTGGTATTTACAAAATGTTAAAAACGCACGATACGACACTAGTATAAATTTACTTTAAAAAAGTAAAAACCGACTTCAAAAACCAACAAAATAACTTACATAAAAAACTTAACAGCTTCTGAAGTCGGTGCCAAGCTAAGGTGCTTTGACATTGAAGAATTGAAGACACCGACTTCAGAAGCTGTTAAGTTTTTTATGATAGTTATTTTTCTATTTTTAGTTGAATATACAATTACATAAGCCCAAGACAAACGAAAAGAAGAATCATTAGAAGAAAGCTTAGAAATACCGGCGATACAGTACATTTAATTATATAACTTCGTACATAAGTTTAATTACCTAATGTATTATATACTAAAACCTTCCTGAAAGTATGTAGATCACGGTAGAGAAAGAATCATCAAAATTAGTTCTTCAGTTTTTGAGAATATCGTGGACATACAAACTTACATACATACTGGTCGAATAGAGAACCTCCTTTTTTGAAGTCGGTTTAAAATACACCCTAGTTTTCACAGGGTGGTTTTACAGAATAGAACTGCAAGAAAATATGGTGCTATACCCAGCATAGACAATAATATACACCTATACTTTATGTTGTTGTACTTTTTGTTGTTTACCTACCTTGGCTCGCAAATCTGCAATGATGGTAGCTGTGTCCCCGAAATCAAAAGGCGTATTGGGATGGCCAAAGATGCTATGACCCGCTTAAATAGCATTTGGAAGAAGAGAGGAATTGGTATCAACACCAAGATGAGATTGATACGAGCCCTAGTATTCCCGATCTTCTTATATGGAGTGGAAACATGGACCATTTTAGCCCGAGAAAGGCAAAGGATTGATGCATTCGAGATGTGGTGCTGGAGACGAATGTTGAGAATACCGTGGACTGCCAAACGCACCAATGCTTCGATCTTAACTCAGCTTCGAACAAAAACCCGCTTGTCGACCATATGCCAACAACGCATTCTCTCCTATTTCGGCCACATAGTACGCAGAGGCGATGAAAGTTTGGAAAAACTGATTGTGGTTGGGAACACCGAAGGCAAAAGATCGCGCGGTCGTTCACCAACACGATGGAGCGATCAGGTGAAGGAATCATCGTCCTCAAAATTCTACACGGTGGTAAGGGATGCGCTGGACAGAAACCGGTGGAGGCGGATCATCCGCTCCAGATGCAACTCCAAAGCTGACCACGATCCTCAGATATGAGGGACCGACTGCAGAGAGAGAGATACTTTATGTCAAAATTACATTCCTTACAACCATTTATTTCACTTTTGACTTATGCACGCCTATGAAGTTCCATATTTATTGACAGACAACCAACGAAAATATGCAATACTTCATGGACGCTAAAGTAAAATAAAGGGTAGAGATTATAGAGTCCTATATAACATTTAATAACAGGCACTCACTATAACACCATTTTTAACCAAAGAAAGAGGAAATCTATGCTGTTCTCGACGCATTTTTTTCTAGAAATTCGTGCTGCGCTACTGATATTTCGTAATAAAGAAATATTGACAATGCAAATTGAAAATGCGATGATATAAGAATCAATTGTTGTCACTCTTATTTGACTTATTGCACAGAATACCCGTTCTCTTGAAGATGTGTTACATAAGTACAGATGGAGTATTGGGCGTCGGGTGGAAGCGAATTTATGACTGTTTATTTGTTTATGTTGTGTCACTTATTTGGCAATTGTTTCTTGTTGTTGATGAAGATAGGTGGGAGTTGCCATGGCAACAAAGTTAAATGTGGTGGCTCTGTTTTTTGGGAAGACGATGTTTCTTTTTTTTTCAAGAATTTATTTCTTTGGGTAATGCTATCGCAACTTCGATAGTTTTCTTGATGTAACTGTCTCTTAGCCTAACATTTTTGTGTAAAGTTTTTATTTTTATCCAGTGACATGTTAGTAAAGTCGAACATTTGATCTTTTAATTTTTTTTTTCGCCATATTAAATGACATCTTCACAACAATCCAGTCACAAACATCTTCTTTCATAACCTATCTTAGATCTAACTTTCAATTTATTGAAAGTAATTTCTCCTTGATCATGAGCGACCACGGTCGCGGCTGGTCGTCGCTCGCGACCACGTTGCGACACAGTGAGAGGTCACACTCTATCAGACTGATTGTTGGTCGCTTTCAAATGCTGACTTTGTGACGTGTTCTGACTGGGTTAGTATACGTGAACATGTATCAAAAATACTAGTTATTTAATGATTAAAGATGAACAATAGACTAGTTTAGAATTTTGTGGGTTTTCCCAAATATGGAACCACAGGATTTGGAACTGTGCGTGTCCGAAATGCGAACACGCACAGAACTCCGGATTCGAAATTCGGACTCCGAATTAATAAATATCTATATTTTCTTTCTTCTTGGCAGTTTTGAAGTTTGTGAACATATTATGTTGTAGGTACCTAAAGGTAATTTGTTTATATTCAGTCTTCGTCACTCAGCTCTAGATAAACTCATGATTCTCTCATCTCTTTTCTAATACCATAAGAAAACAATAACAAATTGTGATGGCTTTTCTCCAAACTTGTACCAATTAGTTCCAAATTGATACGCGACGTATACGTTATCTGAACACGCCATTAACCACAAGCCACAACTCCTATTGTATCACTGAAAAAAAAAAGCTTATTACCAACCAGTTAACGATTATGTAAACTAAATAGTGATGCACACTTTAGAGGTGGGCAAAAAGCGGTAACGTTACACGTAACAAGTAAAATAGCGGGTGAAATGTAACGCGTTATTGAGTAACGGTTACGGAGGACAGTGGTTCGATCGTCACGGTTTGTTCTTGTTGCATCATATATAATTAGATTACGATTTGATCGGTATGCAGTTACCTAGGGATCATTTTTGTTGTATGGTAGATATATCCAGTATAGATAATGGCCGCTTACACACAACGATTCGCTGTTATCAAGATGTCAAATACGGCTGTTACATCTCTAGATAGCCAAGTGCCAACCCAAATCTCAATAAATATTTCAAAATTGGAACAGAAAACAAAAAAAAAAACAACTTGTGCCTATTGTTTTTTTTTTTTCTTAGTAATAGGCAATAGACATTTAAATCTTTGTGCTTGTTGTTTATTTCACAATGCCTACTTTTAAATTGCCTATTTCCGATTTGATACGCGTATAAACACCATTTAATGCATTTAATATAAAAAACGACATTGAATCTGAAAAAAGTTAATTTTCTGCTAAATTCATCATGAAAAAAAAATGCAAACTGCATTGTGAAAACCTAACTTTCAAATACGTTCGATATTTAGTGGAGGACATTATTCAAATGCATTTTTGTTTTTCTTTCATTTAAATAATTATTCGTACTTCCTACCTTTGCAAAAAATAATCTAAAAACCGTCCGTATGTTTTTTTTTTTATGTAGTTCGTACAAGTAATTCGAAGTTTTCGATAAAACCCATCAAGTGTGTTTTTGGGTGGTAAATGAGCTCTTCTTAGCAATGCCAAGGCATTATAGCCATCACAGAGCTCGTGGCTAAATAATAACAGACGCACGGGTCGATCTTCAAGGTTAAGCAACGCTTGCGAGGTCGGTCCTTGGATGGGTGACCATCCATTACATACCGAAACCCCACCGTGCCTCGTAAAGCACGTTAAGCTGTTGGTCCCAGTTGTCATTCGTAGATCTTTGACAGTCGATACGGGTCGTCAGAAGCCCGATAGTCTGACAACCAGTCTTGCCAAGGGGTATCGTGTTATTCAGCAACTGGGTTGAGGAGTCACTTCACTGCATCCGTTTAGAATGGGAGCGGAAACCAACAAAAAAGGCAAGGGAAATGGCTAGGCAGATTGAGAGGCATCGCCGGTGTAATTACAGGTACATCAGACATCTCAGCTTTGTCTGGAAGATGACAACGCAACAGCGATGCCTTAGAATTATGTCCATTGGTGCAGTAACCCCAAATAAATTGAGAGAAGAATTCTATAATGTCCCCATTGCCATGCTGGGACAGAGGCCTCCTCTCTTCGAAAGGGAGTGGATTGTATAATCTCGGGGCCCAGAACGCGTTGGTAGATGTCACACGTCTTCAAAATTTTGGTTCTATTCCATGCCACTTTCCTCACGTTGCTTTCCTTCACCGTTTTGAGAGCAGTGGTGATGAAATCATTTACTCAAAGTAAAGCGCCGTCCGGGTTCAAACCTAACACCTATACAACTCGTAAGTCGTGGCTCCACTGCTCGTGTGGTGGTGGCAGATGGCGCTTGTGTTCCTATAACTTACTGGTGGAGGTTCTAATATTGAAATCTGCGAACATCGACCTCGGGCAGTATAAAGTAGGTAGTAAGTGTAAACATAGTAGGCCCTAACTCGGACGTAACAAACCAGTGGTCTGACATTTCCTACAGGTTACTGGAGGTTAATTGTGAATATTATAATCTTAGCTTTCAACATTATAAAACATTGATAAAATTGTATAAAGCCCTATTGATGTTAGTTTTTAAGAGGCCTATCACAAATTGTTTATCAAATTAGAGATGTACTTATGCTCGGTGACATTATGTAGGTAGTAATTTGGCAATTGTAATTGCGTTTATTTTGAGTCTTATACATAATTTATTTATTTTTGTTTAATGTATGAAATTTTAATTTCTTATGAACTAACGTTTTTTCTGCTATAAATTTAATGCAGTAAGGAGTTTACAGTTAATTCTAAGCGTTTTTAGTAGTTGTATGGTTTTAAATGGGATTTTTTTTATAGATATTCCATACATATTTCAAAATTCTGAGGCAGTTATGGACTAAAACCACTATTTCAGAGATATTATTATATATTCTTCATTTCATTTTCTTATGTAAGTAGTTCAATCCACGAACGCAAAAAAATGCAGTCGCGCATTTTATGAAAAACTTGCTTCGGAATTTTGGCTTTATTTAAATAGATAAGAAAAAATTGCGAAAAGTGGGGCCGCTATGAACTGTACTAATAACTATCCTCCTAATAAGTCAAAGTTGTTGAAGTCTTTTAGTTTCTCAGAGAAAAACGCCATTTCGGCCATATACCGCAAAAGTCACGGTCGAAATGTAATAGGGCCCTTAATCATTTAAGTAATAGTGGTGAAAAGAAGAATTTTCACTGGATGAATTTTAAGAATAAGATAGTAAATTATGCGATCTAAATCTGCTCTGCTATTACGTATAAAAAAATAAACAAAAAAATGCAGACCTTAAATATTCAATTGTGTAGTCATTTCAAATCGTTTTTATTACTATTGCAACATTTTCACCTCTTACAACACTAATTAATTGAAATTTAAGTTCACGGTCAATTGTTTTGCTTATTTTCAGCTTCTTTGCGAAACTTTAATTTTTTTTAGTGTAGCTAAAAGAGTTGTGGTATTTAATTAGTAAAATACAAGTCAAAATATCTAGTGGCAATATCAGAATTTGCCATTACCTTGTAAAATGTAAAGTAAACGGATAAAAAATACACAAACTTAATCCATCAATGAACGTGAAGTGTGAACAACGTCAACTAAAAAAAAACGAATAAAAACACGTAAGTTTATTTCGAACGTGACAACACCGAATCGGAACCGTCACCAAGAAAACAAATGACAGCGACAAAACGGTGTGAATCCGACCGATTCGCAATATAATGCTGGTTGCGCAACATCGCTATTTACTACAAACTTGCTATAACTTGCATTGGAATTGCAACATGTTGTTGTGCACATCTGCGATGCCCACGCTACCCACTCAAGCATACGGTTGCATAAGAAGTACGCTCAAAAAATTTAGATAATAATAATTATGGACTTGGACATAAATTAACTTTTGTCGCTATTGTTTAATCTATTTTTTCAATCAATTTCTTTCATAAGTTTCATAACTGTTATTATCGAGTATGTATGCTGGTGAAATTATTTTCTGTGGTTGCATGTTTTTTTAAAATTAATATTTGTTATGATGATTCGTTAGACAGAAAACTAACAGACTCAGACTTCAGATAGACAGACAGGCAGGATAGACAGACAGGATCAGACTTTAGATAGATAACATATTTAATAATGCCTTGATTGACAGTTTATATAAATCTCGTTATCTATTAATGATCAAAAACGCTCCATCACTAAAATCAATTCCAACGTCAAAATTATGTCAAAACAATTCCACAGACCATGCAAAAAAATCAGAAGCTTCCAAACTTAAAACAAAAAATACTCGTTCTACCGTAAATGACCTTAAGTTCGCCGGGGCTTTGTACTCTAAAGTGACTTATTCATTGTATGAAGACAGACGTGCATTACCGTATTCATAACATTAATATGAGTATGCAGCTAACAAATGTATGTAAAGTAAGTCTCGACTTGTAAGATAATATCGCTCAAACTTGCTTCGAGCCTTTCTTTCACATTTATTTATTCCGGTTCATCCAGGGTCTGTTTGGTAATAAAAATTTTGTGGTTGTAGAGACAGTTAAAAATAAATAATGACTACGAGATTTCGTAGCAACTGTGTTTTAGTGTGTAAAACAGTTTTTTTAAACAATATTGTTGTCATTTGAATCAAATTCTTTATTTATTTACTACTAGATAGTGACCCGATCCTGCTTCGCATGCTTTTTACTTGTTTAAAAGAACAACGCGGTCACAGACAGACACGAAAAGCGACTTTGTTTTATAATAACTATGTTTAGACTAGATTTTAACGTATGTCCAACAGTGAACTACGTAAAACAATACACTAAATTCAATTAAAAAAAAAAAAAAACAATAAAGAAGATGCTTTGTTAGTAATAAAAAAAAATACAAAACATACTAAATTTTGACGTAAAAAATGACATTGTACTCCCATTTGTCCAATTAACATTTAAAATATAATAATAAAGGCAAAGGTCAGGAGATCGGAAGCAGGGCCGGTTACGTCACTCACTGGCCAACTTTCGTCTTCGTGCGCTCGCGCAACCAGCGTTACACTTATTGAGTTGAAATCGTGAGTGAATTTCATCGTAGTAGCAAATGTGGTTTAGATAAGTATTTTTGTAAGTTAAATACCTATTGAGATATTTTGAGTTTTTTTTTTTTTCAAAGAAGACAATGTGACAACGGGAAAATTGTTGCCAAGAATAAGGATCGTTAACGTTCTAATTTCTTTTTCAGCATTAGTGCTGATTGCACCAAGGGAACTGAAAGCGATCAACATGTAAACCACGTTTAAGAGCTGTATTGTCATTATTTTTTTTAGAATATTGACACTGATAGCTCTTGAACTCGGTTTAGAGGTGTTGATCGCGTTCAGTTTCGTTGGTGAAATCCGCACTAAGAAGAATACCACCGATTTAATTTTAATAACTAGATTAACTAAGATATCTATCAATTTCAGCTTCATTTAGATTACAAACGAAAGGCGAAGTAGTTACAAATGCATTCAAAATCTTTTCAGCGATAGCTTAATAGATTTCATGCAGACCAAAGTACATTATGCAATAATATTCGTGCACTAACCTACTTTTCAGTCACGAGAACAAACAGACGGACCAAATTGAACTTTAATGTAACCGGAAGTTTTACAGAATAGCAGGAGAGTGTCGCTTTGGCCGGTAATCACGGTAAATGTAAAATTAGCTGGGTATACAACTGGTTTTGTAAAATTAATATAAAATTGTTGTGACCTTTAGGATCCCCTTATTATTGTACGCATTCTGTACGTAATCTTGTAATCATGTAAGGTGTAATCATAATGGGAGTAAAGTACCTACGTAATACGGAATATTTTTAACCGGCTTCAAAAAAGGAGGTTCTGTATTCGAGCCGTATGTATGTCCGCGATTTTCTCAAAAACTAATAAACCGGTTTTGATGATTCTTTCACTAACGTGATCTACATACTTTCAGCAAGGTAGGGGTGGAAAAAATCAATGGGCCCTGAAGGGGAACCACTTTAAATCCTTAAGATAAATTATTTTACTTAAAGGAAATATTCATTAAAATAACTTAACAGCTTTTGAAGTTGGTGTCTTCAATTCTTCAATGCAACTTAGCTTGGCCCCGACTTCAAAAGATGTTAAGTTATTTAAGAAAGTTATTTTCTTCGTTTTGGGTTTTTGAAGTCAGCTTTACTTTTTTTTTAAGTAAATTTATTTGAATTGATTTTTCAGGGCTGATTTTAAAATGTCACGTTTGGTACTCTTAATTGGATGTAATTACTTAATGGGTTCGATAAAAATAAATGTTTTAAAAGTTCAACTTACCTGATTAACTTTTATGTTGGGTAACTTGTGTGCCCTGAAACCGTGGACCTTAGGTTGATTGAAATAAACGACATTTTTATTTACTAAGCTTTATAATTTTGTTAAATAAATTATATTTAGGGCCTATTTCAACAACAACAAAACAATATTACTCATTCATCACCAATTTAAAAACGGCTGACCACCAAGATACGAGCATGTCTCAGTTTGGGAGTCGTTTGTCTTAAATTAAAATGACTGTACCTACCATCACCTCACTAATAAAGATGAAAAATATTGTTTCTTGTAAATATTGTACTTTTTGACGAATAAATTATTATTATTATTGTTATTAATTTCCTCGCTTCCCATTGCACATATCAACAATACTAATCGATTATTTATTACAAAATGATTAATGAAATATCCCATAATTATAATCGCATCATTACCGAGTAATTGAGAAACATCTGCCTGTCGTCGCGTCTACGATTGATTTATACTTTCGAACGATTGTATTAAACGCAAGGCGATCACTTTAATTGATTTGATTCGTATTTGTTTCGTTGTTATGATTACATAATCCTTGAAAAGGTAAGCTGTAAACTTGATGGAAGAAAGATCTTTTGTTCAATTGTGTGATTGTGTTCAATTTCATTGGTGAAATTCGCTCTAACTCTGTACCTATCTCTGTTGCTCTTAAATAGATTTATGGATCGTTTGGAGTAAATGTTACTGCTTAAGTTTAAAAAAAAAACCGGCCAAGTGCGTATGGGACCACGCACAATTAAGAGTTATGTAGTTGAAAAGAATGTATCCCAAAAACAAAGTTAACATTGTAGTTGAAAAACATGTTTTTCCATACATTGATATACGTCACGGTCAATTTTCCAACTGCAAATTTAAGTTTATAATCCGAAACAATGTTTTTTTAAGTGATAAATTTACAAATTAATGATTTTCGGACTTTTTCCTTTACGTTGCCAATTTTGATGATTCTAGGTCAACGTGAAGTACCCTATAGGTTTTGATTTACTTGCGAGTAATGCGACAAATTATAAGCTTGATTTTTTAGAATTTCAAGGAACCATAGACCCTACGTACTTGATATTAATTTCAGCTTGACACTTTCAGGCGTTCCTCAGAAAAAGGGTCTTGAAAGACTGACAGACAGACAGACAGATGGATAACGAAGTGATCCTATAAGGATTCCGTTTTTTCCTTTTGCTGTACGGAACCCTGAAAATACGGAAAATTATCTTCTCATCTAGAAAGGAACAAAGGCCATCCCGGATATTAATGAGAACCACTTGAACAAAATCTCTTGCTCAGCTAACTTACTTTTAAAAAACAGCCAATGTGTTCAGCCTGTAAGTACGTAGTGTTCCAGTTGTTAGCGACACTCCCCTTTTCTAAACCAATCTCTCAGATATCAATTTTATAAATAGCTTCACTAACTATTCAGTCACGACCAAAGCAATAAACTAAAACTAGTTTCAAAAACATGTGTACGTATATTTAAGGGTATCTCGTAAAAAAAAACGAGTATCACTACATTACTTAATTTATACAAAACTAGCTTTGCATATATACAAGACTAGCTTCTACCCACGACTTCGTCCGCGTGAATTTCAAAAAATATATGGGCCCTAGACCCACCGCGTCGCAACCCATCGCCCGCCCACGTTTGTACGTCACGAACCGGGATTGTTGAGCCACTGAAAATATGAAACAATAACAAATAAACATACAGGGTTATTGGTAAAACACCAGCAACCTCTTAAGTCATTGTACTCATCATTTTTACTATGGGACCAAATCTGAAATCGCAAAAGAAATATCAGCTGTTCAGTACAATTTGACGAATTACGCGAACATAAATGTACTTGAACAGCAGATTTTTTTCGCGATTTCAGATTTGGTCCCATAGTAAAAGTTGATCATAATTTTGAGTACAACGACCCCTTAAGAGGTTGTTGGTGTTTTACCAATAACCCTGTATAAATATGAATAACAGCAGCAAGAATATCTCCTGCGTGAAAACACAAGGATACCTTTTGACACCCTCTTGATACTCTCGCTTAAAAGAGTAGGTATTTCAGCTTCCTACAGAGTAAAACCATTCGGTGGTTATTCTCTCCAGAATATTAAAGGCTGGGTTTCAGGATGTCATGGAACGCCCCATTCCCAAATACAGACCCGCTTCACGGCAGAACGTAAGTATATTTCCTTCATAATTAAAACAACGTCACCGCAATTAAAAACCGTCCTATTATACCTATATATGAATAACACAATATGGCACAACAAGGAAGTGGCCAGTCTGATTCATGGCTACATTATCGAAATAGCCGTTTTTTTGCACAACGACAACGTACGACCAATCTGATACGAATGCGTTGAAAACCATTGCGAATGGCCGTAAAAAAAGTTTTACAATTTGGTTGTATTTAAAAGAGTTATAGTTATGATAAATCTTTGATGTAAAGGAATATTTTAATTTATGCGTTTTTGTGATGTTTTGGTCAAATTTGCTTTATTTGTAAACAATAAAATATTGACATTATACGTAATAATTAAACGACTACTTATTTATACTTAAATATTTCTGGGTATTTCGGTCAACTATACGTATCCAATCCATCCATGATCCAAATTTTGACTTTTTCAATTAATGACGGAATCACATCATCATCATCTGTCTAACCTTTCCCTTATGTTGGGGTCGGCTTCCAGTCTAACCGGATGCAGCTGAATACCAATATTTTACATGGAGCGACTTATCTGACCTCCACAACTCAGTTACTGGGTAATACGATACCTACTGGTTGTCAATGATGGAATCACATAAGTTGTTTATATAACCCACATACATGTACAACAACAAAGATATTAATTATGAACAATTATAACGTCAATGAGTTAACTTTAAAATTTGACAATAAACCGAGTCCCGTTACAGGTTAACACAGTACATTGTACTACCTAAATAAGGTAATAAATATATTCAGAGGCACAGATTATGCATAGTAGATAGAAGTGCGAAAACCAACACATCTCTGTTTGTGGGTACCGTTAAGTACAGCCAAGGGAATCATTGGAAGAGTAAGGAAATTCCTAATATTTACTTATGTTAATTTTACGTCATAATGGATATATAATTAGTTGTGAGAATTCCATTTCTTTAATACGAAGAACTCCGTAACTGCATTTATTTTTGCTCTTCTAGTTTGTAAGTACAAACATAAACATGTGAAAATTTGTATATCATCCAGATAGACAAATAAACTTGCATTTGGTCAAAGCCGCTGATAATATCTACTTTGCATAAAATTGACACATTTGCACATTCAGAATCTTTAGACAAACAATTGAATGCTGCTACCTATGAATTACTAATCCTCTTCAGCCCTTCTTATGACATCCACGGAAATACTCGTGTAGTCAAATCCGAAACCATGTAAATACTGTTCAAGAACGAGTATTAAAATGAAGACAAACATTTTCATCTACTTCTGGAACCAAAGACGTTTTTTCCGCACTCTTGGCTACTAGAGAGTCATTGTTAACAAATGCTGTTAAAAATCTGCAATACCAAGGGACAGACCACTTAGTGCAAAAACATTATTGATTAATGTTGTAGAAAGATAAGATAATTACAATAACGTGTTTAGAACTCATATTACCTGAGTCACCAAATGATAAATTAACAAACACTAGAAGAAGCCCGCTATATCCAAATAACTATCTTCTAATTTTATTCCCCTTGCTTTTCTTTCTATAGATGTTTTATTTTTCTTTATTTTTCTTCAATACTTGAACACCTAACAAGTTTTTATTTTACACGTGCGTATACACTTTTGACCGTTAGAGCACTTATTTGAAAATAAGTCTCTTGACATAGATTTTACCCGCTAGTGTACTTAAGTGCAACGGTTTGTCTATGATCATCATCAGTTTGTTTAAAAACTTGTAGTTCAATGACAACAATATGCATATTACCTATAGTGGTATTTCGTATATTGGTCTTAGCATAAGATTTACTCTATGAGCAATCGCAAACGCAAGCAAGACCTAAAACAACCGTACCAAGAAGAAGATTTACTCTTGGACAATTTAGTCTTAACCATGCCTTGTCAGGTTAATTTTCACCTGCTGTATTTGGATAAGTTACAGAAAAATGGTTCATTGCTTATCGCTGCTCTTGTGAAAACACTAGCCAGTTAACAAGATGGTATAGTAAAACTGCCTGCTCATTGTATGTATAACATTTCTAATTCCCTTATACCAAATTATTGGGATCAGCGCAGTAAGTTTTCTTCTTGCATACATCTTTATCATCTTTCACCCAATCACCCCATCTATACATCATAAATAGTGTCATCACACATTAGACAGGCATAGGAAGCTTTCCTATGCCTGTTTTATGTGTAATGACACTATTTTCGTAGAGACTCTTTTAATTCTTGGCTGTTTTGACTGATTGACCGATGCATAAGTTACAGCCTGTTCAACAATTTAACAGTTAAGCCCACCTAGAATCAAAAATACTAACGTGTAAATATTTTATGAGCCTCCTAACTGCTCTACTTAGTCCCTTTTAACACTTCTATTGTTATCCTCAACCCGTTATAGTCCAAGAGCTTCAATATTAGGGACTCACGACACGTTTACTGACAGACATACATACATGTATATATTGTGTTGACGAGTGAACTCAGGTCAATGACCTAAGTACAGTTATATTACGTTGAAATGTCCTTACGGGTTTATTTACATTTTGGTTACATTTGTGTATGGTGTCATTGGTGTTAAGTTGGTAGTTGATTATGTTGAATAGTATTTGTGAAAAAAAAATCATGACAAACGGTAGCAGTAGTTTTAAGTAAGTTCTATTTGTATATGTTATTTCCCAAACTATTACTTAAACACTTGACTTTTAGAGACAGCATCTACCTATTATTTGATACAATCTATTTCTCAATCTAAAAATCTTTGTCAATATCTCCAACCATTAGTAAAGATCAGATTATAACGAGCGACATTAAAAATTAAATTAGACGAATATTACAAGACAAAAAATTGCCCCAATCATACACCAACTAAAAAAACCTTTCTAACCAGAACTGAGTATAAAATAAACATTTCCGTAATTTACTCTAGATCTTCTGCTGAACCTATTTTGTAATACAGCACAAAATTTTGTTGCACATATAATAAATCAACTCAATTCTTTTGACAAGACGAAATTACGTAAATGTTGCTAAAAAATGATCAAGAAATTCCCACAATCGTCGTAATACGTACGCAGAGCAAATAAATGTATAGAGAGGTCAGACCTACCGTGTCAGGGGGTCGACTAGACGGCGAAAGCATTGCAACATCGATTATAGCTTTTAAGAAGCGACCATTGCTTAATATACACTTAAAAGGTTAGATGTTATGTAAGGTCTGCATGTGCATAGGTCTGTGGTGTGTATGAGGTAATTTTGTAGTGCATTAGTAACATCTTAGGATTTATACTGTCTCTACTTTGTATGATCTTTATTAGTTTAAAGGTTAGAGATTTCTTGTCTGTGCTATTATATTTTACTAAGAGTAGGTTGTGTAGTAATATTGGCTCAGTCGATTAAAATTATGTAAAGAAAGATGAGTTGTACAATGAATCATATTTTTATGTAATTCACTGTTAGAATGTAATAACAGTGAGAATTAGTCAGTTCAAAATATTGCAAAAACTTTTCGCCATTTAGGTATTGGTAATCTCCTAACTGCCACTTAAAGTTATGAATAACTTTGGCTGACCTAAGAATTGAACCCAGAGCACCTGGGTCCTTTGTTCCCTTTCGTATTTCTACAACAAAACAGAACCCTTATAGGATCACTCGTGTGTCTGTCTGTCTCTCCGTCTGTCACAGCCAATTTGCTCCGAATCTAATCGACCGATTAACTTCAAGTTTGGTACATATATGATTGTTTGTGACCCAAACACGGACGTGTAACGTAAATAAATGAATTATGAATATGGTCGAGGACACTTTTGGGTGGCAAAAACTGCAAACTGTACCATGTGACATATCAAATGAAAGGGCTTATTGTGAGGGTTTTAATAATTTTAAAATTAATTATTTTAAAGTTATTTAAGAAAATTGATGAAAATTGACCATACTCCCCTTATTTCCGAAACTAATGAGCCTAAAATTTTGAAAAAAATACAGAAAATAGTACTATACTTATAGATTACAATCTAAAAATCTATAAGAAGTCTGTGGTCTCAAAATAACATGGTAAGTCTCTCAATATTGTACGTACAAACTTACATTTGCAGTTGGAATGTATGGGAGAACATGTGTTTCAACATTGTAGTTGAAACACATGCTAAGCTAAGTTTGTTATTCGGACAAATTCATCCCAACTACGGAACCCTTCATTGTGCGTGGTTTTCATCATCGTCATCGTTGGTAGAATGTCATTCTGTCTAGGCTTTCAGGTCCATACGCAACAACTTTGACAAGATCTGAAGACTCAGAAGACTGGTTGTCAGACTTTCGGGCTTCTGACGACCGTAACGACTGTCAAAGATCTACGAATGACAGCTGGGACCCTCGGCTTGACGTACTTTCCGAGGCACGGAGGAGTCTCGGTATATAAAGATGGTCACCCATCCACAGACCAACCCCGGCAAGCGTAGCTTAACCTGATGGATCGACCCGTGCGGCTGTTATTACTTAGCCACGAGCTCCTCGAAACCCCGGAACACATGCTTAGCAAAAAAAAAACGTAATAAGAAGTAGCGAAGATTAATGAATGCAATAAATACTATGTAATACATTTTACCTAGAAGTCACATTTTATGCATGTTTATATAACACTGGAACGATTGTATTCGTACTTTCACTTTTAGATATAAACATAATTAGATCATTTAGGAAGTAGAATACAGTTACAGAAGTTACTAAGTATTATTAAATAATTTATCAAGTTGGTATTGGAATAGGAACTTTCTTATTGGTCAAATAATTGTGAACTCTACCGCTTTATTGTCTAAGTGCAGATTTCAAAAATCAATCGCGCAGCGCATCGGAGCTGGATCAGCATATAAACCAAGTTTAAGAGCTGTCGGTGTCATTATTTTCTTTGGAATATTGACATTGACAGCTCTTGAACTCGGTTTAGATGTGATCGCGTTCAGTTTCATTGGTGAAATTGGCACTAAGGCCGCTTGCACTAAAAATCTCTAAATAATATTGAAAACATCGTTATGTGTCTTCAAACGATTTAGTTTTGATTTCAACATTGATTACGGGATCGGACAAAGATAAAATTGGGATTTGCTATGGGAAAATTCTTCCTTTCTAACTTTTGCTTTACGTGATAGAGAGCTAATTGGCATATTGTAATAATGCTAGCTGTCTACAATATATACCTTACTAGCTTCTGCCCGCGACTTCGTACGCGTAAAATTTCGGCCCCCGAACCAGCGCGTCGCATCGCATCGTCCGCCAGCACTATTACTTCGTTTTCATGTAACATTCTTTCTGACCTTTTTTCATTTTGCTCGGCTCCTAAAGATCGCAGTATGATGTTAAATACATTCCTCAAGAATTGGGCAACCAAATACAAAAATATTTTTTCAAATCCAGTTGGATTGGAAAAATCGGCAGTTCCAGAGATAAGCGCGTTCAAACAAACAACTCATCAGCTTTCAATCTGCCTAGCCTTTTCCCAACTATGTTGGGGTCGGCTTCCAGTCTAACCGGGTGCAACTGAATACCAGTATTTTACATGGAGCATTTTCGGGCTTCTGACGACCCGTAACGACTGTCAAAGATCCACGAATGACAGCCGGGACCAACGGCTTAACGTGCTTTCCGAGGCACAGAGGAGTCTCGGTATGTAAAGATGATTACCCATCCACTGACCGACCCCGGCAAGCGTAGCTTAACCTATGGATCGACCCGTGCGGCTGTTATTACTTAGCCACAAGCTCCTTCCTCATCAGCTTTATTATATTATATACTAGGTGATTTTTTTTTTACCGTCTTGAAAAAAATAGGGCATAATAGGTGAACGGAGTATATGACATACTAAGTTTTTTTTTTTTTTTTTTAAACTTTTTTTTGGGTGCGTAGTGCGTATGATTTCAATTTCGATATTTTATAACGATCTATAAAGTTTTTTCAAAATTTCTGTTTTTATTGTTCTAGTTTACTTCTAATGTACCTAGTGTTTATTGATAGAGAAATTTGGGTCTAAGCTATTGAAAAATAAAAACTACCTAGTTAAGTATGTCTAGGCTTCTACTCCAATCTCCTAATGTACCCATTTTTTTTTCAAGACGGTAAAAAAAATCATCCAGTATATCCTTATTGTATATGAAATTTTTCTGTACGTGTGTTTGTCACCTAACTCCTCCTAAACGGCTGGACCGATCTTTTGTGTGTATATTTCAATGGGTTCCTGGATGGTTTGAAAACACAATTGGATCCGGTAGGTGGCGCTGCTAAGGAGGTACGAAGTTCGCCGGGGTCAGCTAGTAGAGTATAGATTCGGAACTGTACTAGTACATGTTTATAATGCACCCCTTTTGACTAAAATATCTTTTGGTACTTTCGTTTGGTAAGATCTGAAACGAAAACCTATCGGTTAAACTCCACTTCATCAATAGAGAAAATACTTAATTGATTACTGTAACACCATATAAAAAGTGCGTATTCACGAAATATGCGGGCGTTTATTGCTTACTAATAAAACGGTAACGTTATTACGACAATTTGTTTGTAAAGTTGGTGAAAACTGTTGAACCATATCGTAACTGTCGAGCTATTTCAATTGAAATGTTTTTTTTTTCATTCAGCCTATGGCCAGAGGCTAAGCATTGCCATACAACGTGGCAATGCCGCCAGTCTCTTGAGTACATTACCAGACGACAGCGATGCGGATGAATTTTTCGACGTCATATTTTAGTTTTTTTTTAATCGTTTTAATTGGTTAGGTTATTATTTTTGTAACTTTATTTTAGTGTTAGATTATTTCTCATTTCAATGTTTAATAAAACTTCAGCCTATAATTTCATAATCAATATTTAATGCAAGACTTGGAGGCTTCAGATTCACTATAATGGTTAAGTGGTAATGGTAAGAGTTAAGACCTATTTTGTCAGAATACTACAATTCCTTTTCAGCCTTTTTCCAAACACGCTTTTTGGTACCTATCCATGCTGTGCCTCTGTAAAGTCAAATTGCTACATATACAGGCTGTAAGTGTAAACAGTGTCAACCTTTTAAGGGGTCATTGTACACATTAACAACTTTTACTATGGGACCAAATCTGATATCGCGAAAAAAATCAACTGTACCCTACATTTTGCAGAATTATGCTTATTATGTTTCAGGACTTTTCAAACACACTGTGGTATGCCACCCAAGAAAGTTGCACACAAAATATCTATGCAATAAAGAAGACAAACAAACGAACTAACATTTTAAAACAATAGCGCATCGCTAACAAATCATAATAAAGTGTATTTTCTCAAGAATAACGCGCTAAGCACTCAGGATTGGTCAATCATTGCAAATGAGGTACGTTCTCTTCGGCTCCAAATGCTACATTTTGCAACTTGAAAAAAAAACTCAAACTTTAGAAATGCAGACTAAATAAACTGACATTTGAGAATAAACTTATAAACGGCAAGAAGGCAGGTTATTATTTAAAGATATTTCAAAGGCAGAGAATCATTAGCTGACTTCAAAGCGGCTTATTTCACATAATCTGAAACGTTCTTTCAATTAAAAAAGATGAGCTTCTTCAAACGACGGTGCAATAGTTCGTCTGGTGAACTATAGTGTACAGCAGTCAGTGTACTGGCTGCAGATACAACAAAAAATTGCTGATTTGACCTCATTGTCAGACCAAACAAAAAAAGACAGCGCTGCGAGCAATACTGAGCAGCATGCCCACAAACTACACCTCGCTCTGTGCATACACGCTCACATGCACATATTTACACCAAACTATAACTTAATTAGTCAACTATCTAAAAAAAATCCATACATTATGTAAGGTTATGTCAAGGTGTACTCGAATGTCAGCCGAACCCCATAGGTTCACAACTACAGTAAGCCCGCGGTCGCCATAGGACGATGTTTTTTACGTTTATATACCGGGTGACTTTTTTACCGTCTTGAATAAAATAGGGTACAATAGGTGAAAGGAGTAGAAGCCTATGGCATACCTAAGCTATTGAAAAACAAAAAAAAAACTAGGTATGCCATAGGCTCCTTTTACCCTATTTTACCCTCCTTCCTACTCAATTTTTTTCAAGACGGTAAAAAAATATCCAGTATATATGATATACGTTTATATACAAAATAGAAATTTCAATTTTTTTTTCTTACGCACACTTGGTGAGCGCCAGACTTTTGAGGAGCCTCATTAAGTGCATACATTATATGCACTTAATGTAGATGTGTAGACCCCACAACATGACATGCTTACGAAACCGGCCTCACGTCACTGTTGACAGCGTCTTAGTTTTTTATTTGGTCTGAGGATTTTATTCGATATGTAAACAAAAAAATGATTAAAGTGCCATCTAGTAGGTATTATTTTGTTTTATAATGAACTCTGAAATAAAATCTAAGCTACACTTGACGATATCATTTCTTTACCAATAATTCATGTTTTCAAAAGTGTTTGAAACAAATGGCGACTGAAAACCATTATTTCATTTAAATCCATGTTATTAAACATCTGTTCTTGCTCAGTTTATTTGAACATCCATATTATTATAGATTGTTACAACCTTTCGCAGAGAATATTTAATTCAAGGTTGAGAGATCAAACAAATAATTTGGACGATTTCTCCTCACTTCTTTCGGATAGCTGATCTTTCGCGTCTGGCCACTAACGATGGAATCTTTCACCGGACCCTCACGATTTCGCCCGAATTGATAATTACTATGATGAAGTTTTTCCGCATTGATATACATTAAAAATACATGGGCCAATATAGTTGTTTCAAGTTGATAAACAAGGTAAAGGCCTTTACGTGTTCCCAACTATAATCGTTTCTGTTACGCAGGATCTACAGAAAAATCGCTGAAACTCTAAAATTCAGCGTGTTCCAAAAAGAAAATTCCGTATGACCCAGACAACAAATGGGTATCCTAATAATTAAATTCAATTTTTATTATGAGCAGTTCATTTTAATTTCTAATAATTATAGTACCAACATAGGCTAAGCTTTTGTTACTAACATTGTGGACCTCATTGTAGTCTGAATAAATAAAGTTGGCAGGGATCACAGTAGGTGGTGTTCTAAGCCAACCCCCATGGGTTGAAGGCGTGAGTTCATGTATGTAACTAAACTAAACGAATCAGACTACCTACTGCAGTAGATGAATTTTCACATGTAATAAAAATAATCTAGTTTAGAAGCCAGCTAGTCCCTGGTGTGGTACCTACATAACATATCGTTACGCACGAGTTACCCGAACGATTAGGCCTTATTAGAGAGCCGATGACAGTAATATTTGTTTACGCTCAAAAAAATATGGTGTATGATCTATTTGGGTCAGCTTTTTAAAGGACATTGCTCTGCGTCCATACATTGTTGGCCCTGGAGCCAAGAGCATCGGATAATTATGTATTATATTCTCTATCATTTGGAGACTCCTAGAAGATATTGTTTTTATAGCGGACTAGCTGCAGAAAAGATATATTTCAAAAAAAGTATCAGATTTTGAGGTTATAATCTAACCATAACAACGAATATTAAATGTAGGTACCTACCATGATGTTTCATAGCTCTGAGTAATTTTTAAGAAACTGAAAAGTAATATCATAATACCTACCTAGATAATAGATAAAATAGATAAATAGATAGATAAAACACGGTCTAAGCTAAAAAAAAAACAAGTAGTAATTACCAAACGAGGTGCAGTCCATTGTTGTACACAGTGACGAATCTGTTCATCTTCCAATAACATGGAACCACCCGCAGAGCCACAATTTACACTAAATACACATTCCATTGCGTGTGCGTATCTAAGTCCGTTTTAAAGTGCCAAGTTATCGTTCGAGCGGTACACAGTTCCGAAAATCACAGCCAGGTCAATCGTTTTTTACACCAATCCAAGTCCGTTAAAATAGCCAAGTCGTAAAAAAGTCCCGAAAGTCACCAAAACACCGAACACAAGAAAAGAACACAGGAAAAAGCACAGCGCAGAAACTGTAACTCTCAATTGTGGTAACAATGACTTTTTTTTTATAATTTTATGGCGTGGCTTTTTGGCCTTTGCGCCATTGGTAACAATGACACGTTCACCGGCAAAACTAGGGATGTAATACGACACCATTAATCGATTTTTCGATTATGATTTACTGTGGTCTTAAATTATTACAGTCTGTTACATCTACTTTGTCATATAAACATTACAAGTATGTATGACAATGGTTTATTTTATATATAACAACACTCTTCTATACTGGTAATAATAATATATAATAACATCTGTATCTAGTTTGCAATATTGTTTTTTAAATAAAACATTAGGTAATTGTGATGTGTTTAGTAAAAATAAGTATTTTTTTCGTTTAATGAACCGCAAAAGGAGCGTTATTTTTGTATTAATTGTCGTAAATAATGAATTAGTTTGAATGATTGTATAGAAATAAAGAAGTTTTGATTATTGTATAATATTATTCTTACTACCTATTTAAATTGGAGTATGACTGCATTCATAAAGTATTTTATTAGGTTTTTAAAACTACACTTTAGAAAAATAAACACAATCGATCGATTAATAATTCAATCGATCGATTATAATTGATCGGACATCCCTATTTCACTTTTGACACGACATAGGTGAAGATGGCGATGTAATGTTATTAGTCGCATTAAATTCTATTAAAAATACATTTTGGAATACAGCTAGTCCGTGATACAGAAGTATTTGCAACTTATATAATAAAATAGGCGATTAATTATCGTATATTCTCAAACTCTTCATTGCACAGGGCCATTTTGAACATTGTCTTTTCACTGAATAAGTAAATTCGACGCAGACATCACGCTTGGGAAATGCTTGATGTCTGCGTCGAATTTTATACTTAACGTCGTTATTGATACAGTTACTTATTCAGTGAAATTTAAAAAGTGCTCGAGCATCCGCGAGGATTTTTCACCACTGTTATTTTGATCAGACAGTTTTTTGACTTTCATTAAAATAGCTACAAGGTTAAATTGGCGCCGCCATATTGTTTTTTCAATACATTGCATGTGACATTACAAAACACAAATGTTAACAACAGCGCCCTCCTGTCAACGTCAATCGAGCGCCAAAAGTTAATTTTTAACCGACTTCAAAAAAAGGAGGTTCTTAATTCGGTTGTATTTTTTTCATGTTTGTTATAGCAGTATTCGTCCATTACACCCTGTGCAGTGTACCCCGATACCTACCATCTTGCTGATTTGCTATATTTTTACGACGAGTATTGTTATAGCTCTTAGCTCGTGGTACAGACACCAGGCAGGTCAAGCTACCCGAAACTGTCAAATTTTCCCAATCAACCTTGAACCTAATGCTTTAGCAATAAATTTGAAAATCTATTAAAGAAATTTGTCAGATTGTAGTAGCTTGATATGCTGGCGTCTGTACAAAGAAAATAGGGTGTAGATATTTTTCTCTCGTTTCGAAAAAAGAGCCCCAATATTCCAAATTCAAATTGTAGAATTTTCCAGACCGAAATAATTTCGCAGTCCTTCTTCCAAAGCTTGCCGATTATAACAACAAAATACTCATCGGAGCACTGACCTCGCTAACAATCTGCCTCTACTTATAAAGAAATGATAGCATGGATAATGTCCCCTAATTTCCTTCAGGGTTGCCAGTTTCTCAAGCTAGCCGAGTTAGCCAACGCGCGGTGCGGGCGCATTGCGGAATACAACGCTCTACTGAACAGGCTCGGGCTATACTTTTTTATGCAAGATTAGGGTTGACCTACATAACTCGTTATAGGTACTTTTTTCGCTGCAATAAAAGACTTAATAATGTTTAATAATAATTTTGTGGTAGGTAAGTTTGTGCTTTTTTTAGAAGATAATTATGATTAAATAATTGACGTAATACCTATTGACATACTAATAAAACTAACAATGTTATTTCATAACATTTAGTTAAAATTAACCATAACAAAAAAACACATTAGCATTAAAGTAACAAACCATAATTTTTATTAGAATACTTTAGAGTTTGCAGGAAATAAATGGCTTTTATATATTATTTTATTTATATTTGTGCATTTTAATCAGTAAGTAGTTAGTTTTGAATGGGGCCATATAGATATAATAATAAAATAAACAATGTACCATTTCTGGATTCTATGGCCTGAAAATAATTAGAATATAATATGAATTGATTTAAAAGTGGTTCCGGACATAAACTTAAATATTTCATTCTGTCTGAGAGAATGAAATATTTAAGTTTAGAAAAACATGAGCTCATTTTAAAGCTATGCACTTAAATAAATACATCCGTTATTTAAATACTCCTTATTGTTCTTATCTCGAGATAAACAGAACTTTGTAAAGATTAATTAATGTGGATGCTCAAGTATGCAAGGACGAAGGAAAAAGGAGTCACTGTTGTTTCTTTAAATAAATCTATGTACTGGTTCTATAGGCTAGAGTTCAATATTTGTAAATACCGGTGTGAGATTGGGATGGCAATATGTTTGTGTCTCTTTCTAATTACAAAGTAGAAATTAGCTGTCGGAATTGAGTGAATGACTTCGTTATAAAGAGCTCTGTCATTCATGAGATTACATGTCAGGAATTAATTTTGAAGATAGAATGGATGAAAGTTGTCTTATTAGGGTCCAGCTCAGTAGGCTGTAATTCGAGCGATTGGCAAGTCCAGCAGTGGACTGCTGTAGACCACTGATAATTTTATATACCAGAAAAACTATAGAAGTAGTATGATCTAAACTCGTCACAAAATAATAGGTTCGTTTAGACAGTCCATATCTTTTCATATGCCAAAAAGAGACAAACATAGCGGGACAGAGAGGGACATCCTCATGTCAAAACGGACCTATTATTTTGTGGCGAGTTTAATGGGCATAACCCCACTAATCTTGTCTTGACACACGTATGACAACGTTGTCAATGGCGCCAATTCCCTTGTTCACAAACTAAACCAAATTCAAGTTCAGTGCATCTTTTTCTTTCTATTTCATTAAGAAAAGGGCAGACCATAAATATTAGTTTAGTCCTGTCAAATTAAGATACTCCATAGACAAGTTTAGACGTGATTAAAAAATTGGCTACTAAAAATACGCCAAGTTACGTCAGGCGCTGACTAATTTGACAGAACTAAACTAATATTTATCTTCTGTCCTTTGCTTAATGAAATAGAAAGAAAAAGATGCAATGAACTTAAAATTAGTTTAGTTTGTGAACACGGGAATCGGCGCCATTGTCAAATAGTTCACCAAAAATCATTATTCTGCTACACCCATAACAGAATCTTTAATATATTATAAACCATACTTTAGAATCTATAATTAACCACAAAATTTCTAAAACTCAAATACTATCACGTAATAACATACGTAATTTGAGCAAAAAAGTGTTAAAGCCGCCATTTTGTTTGACAGTTGACACGTTCGAACTTTAAACGTCAGAGTAATGATTTTAACACCCAAAGCGTGATGGAAACGCCTTGCTAATTACTTATAAGTTAAAAAGGAAGTGTTGTTAGAGGAAATAGTGTTATTATAGTTATAAGACTGTCTCGTTGGTGAGGGGCTCGTGGCTAAGTAATATAACAGCCGCACGGGTCGATTGATCAGGTTAAACTACGCTTGCCGCGGTTGGTCCGTGGATGGGTGACCATCTTTACAAATGAGACTCCTCCGTGTCTCGGAAAGCACGTAAAGCCGTTCGTGCATTCGTGGATCTTTGGTAGTCGTTACGGGTCGTCAAAAGCCCGAAAGTCTGACAACCAGTCTTACCAACGGGTATCGTATTACCCAGTAACTGGGTTGTGGAGGTCAGATAGGCAGTCGCTCTATGTAAAATACTGGTATTCAGCTACATCCGGTTAGACTGGAAGCTGACTCAAACATAGTTGGGAAAAGGCTAGGCAGATGATAATGAAAACTGCCTCGTTGGCCTAGTGGCTGAGCGTAGATTCCTGGGTTGCACTATGTCGCATAATGTGTAGGAATGGATGTTCCCATTATGAAAGCCGTAGTCTGGATTTTTGGCCGGTTAATGTCAATTGCGTCACCCCCTATTACTTGGGACTTTAACAAAACTGGCATACTTTGGCTGTACACCTCTACCAACCCTTTTAGGGAAAAAGGCGTTAAGTTATGTATGTATGTGTTAACGCAAGTCTACGTGCTATATCTCAAAAACTACAATATAGGTTATGATAAGCGCGTGTCAGATAATATGTTTAAATATGAACATTGTATGTTTTGTGTCGCTCTTGAAGATAACCCCCGATCTTTAATTGAAGCAATTGATTGTGTTTTATCTGAATGTATATTTATAAACGTGCTTAGCATAGCAACGATTAATTTTGTGGAATTAACAGTGGACAACAGAAAGAACTAAATTTTGTCAAGACATGTCTGAATCTGCAATTTTAATTCAATTCTTGCGTTTGATTTTTATATTTAGTTTCCACCTTCCATGTTTAGCTTCACATCAAAAACTGTACCTACCTTTTTTATCAAGAACGCTTATTTCATAATTTCACAAAAAAACATTGTGCATCTAATCTAATTACAAATCCTTCCCTAAATAATATGCAACATGCAACTATTACGTAGCGTTTCGTGCAAACCTGTGCAAATCGCAGCGATAACCCGTTTCCACGATGTTTTGCACAAGTAGGATCACGCGCAGGCTTTTGGTATTGTCATTAACTTGCTATCGGATTTCCTTATTCGGACTTTTGTTATGTTTACATTATAGGTAGACTTGCAATGTAACGAACTTACAATGTATTGTAGTTCAAATATGTAATTTATAATCCGATTCACTCCTGGGCTCACTATCTCCCCTGTGGACTATGATTCACATAGAAACTCCTTGGCAAAAAGGTAACAGTTATAGAAGGTACCTAGCCGTAGGTATATATACTGCAAAAACACTAAAAAGTATGCGAAACGTATGATAAAGATTAATCCATACTTTAAACCGTATCAAAATGTGGATTTTGACACGGTTTTCACCATCATTTAGAGAATTTATTTCGGAAGGTGTAGGTGTATAATACAATAATGAAACTTACGTAAAGTAAAGAAATCTTGATGTTTTGTCAAGTCGTAAAAACCGTGCGAAGAAGAGGCGGGGCGCTAGTTTTTAATAAAGGAAGCCGCCAATTGACAAAGACATATAGCATAGAAAAGCAAGAACGTAAAGTATCTACAATAAATAACACAGAATGAATGAGAGAGCTAGGCTAATAGTTCTAGCCCATATGAGAAACCTAATGATTTCCCATTTCCTTGTGCAGTTTTTTTTTCTTTTTCAATTGCCACATCTTCCATAAGTACTGTCAATCGCATTAGGAACTCTTTGGACACTAAAGAGAAAACGTAGACATTTTAGTCTATTACGTAAAATATTGAAAAAAAAAATTCGGCATTCTGCTTAGAGAAAGAACGGCTTTAAATGTTTAACTTTGGAATTTAATATTGCAGAAAGTTTTATTTCACCAGTATGTTTAAAGTTTTATTTCACATTCTCGTAGAATTAAATTAAAATAAATTCCACTATTTACGTCCTGAAGCTCTAGTCTCGACATACATAGCGATCGCTTTACGACCGAATTCGGTCGCAAAGTCTTAAAGGAGTCCCTAGACGGTTATAATTTCTTGACAAGGAGGAAAAAATCACGTGCTTGTCAAGCAAATATTGACCGTCTAGGGACCCCATTAAGACTTTGGGACCGAATTTGGTCGTAAAGCGATATCTATGTTGAGATTGTAACCCCTGGTTGGCTTATATTTTTACCACAGTATGAACTATTCTTATATGAATAGTTCGAGCTAATACGAGGAAGAAAGATGAATATTTTTTAAGATTTATTTATGTACCTATTAGAAATATTTATAGTTAATCTGTTGTTGTTCTTAACTAGAGTAGTGAATTATTAGTTCCTCCATTATACAAGGTGAGGGTACACAGGACAGAATATTATCATTATAATAATAATTAAACAAATAAACACGTCTTAATTTATCTAGTTATAACTAATTAATTCAGTATACTTGCTTTTTCAACATTAATAATAGAATCGCGAGTTTTTAGCGCCATTATCTTTATAATGGATAATAATATTATGTATTTTCTAAGTTGACATCAGCACTCACAAATCTCACCTCGTGACCTGAACATAAGGTTAAGATCAGATTGACGCGACGATGTCCGATTTTAAGACGCGCGTTTGAATAAATATTTACTTATACAGGCGATTCTAATGTAAATTGGACTGGCCTTGAACGCTGTCTTAGTAACTGCACATTGATGTGTCAGTACGTTTTACAAAATCTTGCCTTACGCGTTTCGACTAATGGTAGTTCGACGAAGACATCAAAGGAAACGTCAAAAATCACTTTTTTTCTTATATTGTGACTTTCTTGTTGCAATCGCTTATGACGTAGCTCACATTAACAATACCATGATCACACAGATGCAGCGACAGCTCGGCCTCTATAACGCACGTTATACCCCGTCCGTCTGAACTTAGCCTAAAATTAAAATTATTTAAACATAAAACTAGTTTTGAATGTTGAACATTATGAATAATTCATTATTAATAATACGATTATTAAAAATTAATTGACTCTATTAATTCTGCAGAACGAAATATTTTTGGAACAGTTTGCCTTTTTGTCTTTTAAAATAATTGTGCTTTTTAGCCTTATTGTGTCTCTATCTTGTTTGTTCTTAAAATATGCAAATAGAAATAAATAGTTATACAATAACTCTCGAGTCGTCCACATCGTTTTGTTTGTATTAGAATTAAAAATAAGCATAAATTAAATATATACAGTATACACCGATATAAATAAAAATATATACAAGTATTAGGATATATATTTAACTAATTAAACTCAAGAATCAGTTTAAAAAAAACAATATTAAAATGTGGCAACATTTTTGGATTTTTGCAGTCAACATATAGAAACCGGTATTTACTATTGGGAAACGTCCGACCCAGAATACATTTTCCATGGAAAATCTTCAATAATATTGTGCTAGCTTATTGCTACAAATAATAATCAATACTTTGATACTACACACTTGACCAAAACCGGTTGCTAGACGTTAACGTAAATCTTTGATGACACGTGAACTAACACCATTATAGATTATCACCGAAAGAATATTTAATGTTCATACTTAGATGTTTTTGTGGAAATTACTTGTTTATGAATTGACCAATCACCGGTCGTAGGCCTGAGCTGTGAACAGCGTAGACTGTCAACTGCTTACAGAAAAAAAAAAAATATGGACAGAACGTCAGCTTATCGAAGTCCACTAATGTCCGCATCCAATATGTCCCAGCCACCTTCTTAAGGTCGTCGGTCCAGTATAATCTCAGTATGATCAATTCAACATGAAGCCTGTATTTTTCAAAATAAGAATATACATTTTAGACCATAGATTAATGTATATTTTGTTCAAAAATCAAGTTTGAATTTTTATTTTCACTAGCAGACTTTGTATGTGTCGTTTTTTTAGTACGCTAACAAATACGTTGTTTCAAAATTGTATTATGTCATTTCTATAGGTATTTTTATTTCCTTTTTACCATTTACCTACTCGATTTTTTTTTAAGTTATAGCCATGTTTTAAATAAATGTATGAAAGATGTCTTCATTTAAGCATTCGATTTTTATTAAGAGGATTGTGAAGTGCCGATACGTGGCGCGATTCTTGAAGTCAGTTACCTACATTTCCTTTTTGAAATATTGTTTCGGGCGATAACGTTTTCACCTCCCTAAACTTTTACGAAATGGAACAGTTTTGGTCTCAATAGATTCAGTACACCTTAATCTATGTCTGTATGTTTTTCTTTTTAACGACTTAAAAAAAATTAGTTTACAATTCGACACGTATGTATGTATATATGTTTGTCCACGCATTTCTCCGAAACTATGAATCGGATCGTTACCATTCTTTTTTTGTTGGCGTACATTTACTTCAACTTAGGGCACAGTGAATGTTTCATCAAAATAAGTTTAGTAGTTTTTTAGTAATTCAGTTTAATTAAATTTAAAAAAATATAAACAATCGGGGAAGTTTTTAAGTAAAAATATAGATATTTAGATGTTAATAACTTATACCGTACGCAATATTTCTTTATAGGTAATAAAAACTTAAGAACCTAGTTTTTCATTATACCAATAACATTTCCAAAAAATATGAAAATTAGACTATGTATACGGAGGAAAAACGTTATCACTTTTTGTATGAAAATTTACAGCTTCACAATCCTCTTAAAGCTCTAGCTTATTTCGTTTAGGAAGGAAATATCATATATTGCCCTATCAATGATGACGTAACGCAAATTGTCCAAACAACTGAATCCGCTTGACACCACCGGTCCTTAAATATTTATACAAGACAGACGGAGTCAACACTGGAGCCAAACGATGCCGGCCGGCATAAAGACTCATTCATACTACCTAAATATATTTTTTTTATATTTATAATTTTAAAATATATCTATATAAATTTACGAACTTAAAATGTAAGGCGTTAACATCTAAATTATCAAACATGAAGACAATTTTTGCTAAGCTGCTGGTGTCTGTATAGACATAAATTATAATTTAAATCAAAATGTTTATTCGGTAAATAGGATATCGGAATCACTATTAAACGTCATATTAAAAAAGTAAAGCTAGATGGAGTCGAAGTTTCCTATCCGACGACCCTGATAAGAAATGGCGAAACAAACTCAGGAGTATAATAATATGAGAATGCTGCCCATTTTCTCGACAAATCATTTGAAAGATATTGTATTTGCAAATAATTTCGCGAATTCATTCATGGTGGAGGCACCTTTATAGTTCAAAGGTTGTCATACAGGTTCTACAAGTGACCGGATTATGGAATCAATAAAATATTTAAAATTACATTAGAAACGACAGATTTTTTCCGATAAAAGGTATATTATTAGTTTGTTTTTTAATCGAAACGCCAAGTCTCGATCGATATTTTTCTCTGACTTATAGGTATTACTATACCTATATAATACCTACTACTGAAACTCGATTGGTATTTGGAAAAGTGAATAATCTATCTAAAAATTAAATGTTGTTTATTGGTATCGCATCACTTGAGGACGGCTGGACCGATTAGGCTATTTTTGGAGCGAAAACTTCTTTAGGCACGTTGAGCGATTATTGGTAGGAATAGTTACGGGTTCGCGTCACTGCGTCACCGCGTTTAAGTTTACACTTCTGTCGGCAGTCCTCATGACTGCCTATTTATTTATTTATTAGAAAATGTTCGTTATTGCTCGAATAAAGTTTTTATAGAAAGAAAAATTGGAAAAGTTTCATGGAAAATTTTCAAATTTCAATAATTCCAAGATTCCGATTTTCAAAATACCCCTTTGGGTATTTTGTATAAATTATTGAAATTTGGACAGGACAACGATTGTCGGTTTAGCTAGTTATAAATAAAACATTGATTGTGTAATGATGACGCGTTAAAAGGAAAACTTTTAACTCGTCTTACCTATGTGACATGAATGGCTGACTACTTTGATATTTATTTCATAATACCTAAGAAGTCATTTATATTTACGACTAGATAATTATATTTATATTCTTGTATAATTTGAATATATCCTGTAACATTATGTTATACTTTTTATAATTAATTTAATTATTTATTAAGGTCTGCATAATAAAAAAAAATATATTTTAAATACAGGAGTTTCAATTTACTAGTATCACGTGCAGATTCTTGTAAGGTAATCTAAAATATTGATTAAATAAGTGATTCATAGTTACACTTTGTATAATAATAAATGTTTATATATTATCATTCCTCATGTCTGCCTATGCTTAAAATCAATCTGCCTAGCCTTTTCCCAACTATGTTGGGGTCGGCTTCCAGTCTAACCGGACGCAGCTGAATACTAGTATTTTACATAGAGCGACTGCCGATCTGACCTCCACAAACCAGTAACTAGGAAATACGATACCCCTTGATAAGACTGGTTGTCAAATTTTCGGACTTCTGACGACCCGTAACGACTGTCAAAGATCCACGAATGACAGTCGGGACCGACGACTTAACGTGATTTCCGAGGCACGGAGGAGTCTCGGTATGTTAAGATGGCACCCATCCACGGATCTACCCCGGCAAACGTAGCTTAACCTGATGGATTAACCCATGTGGCTGTTATTACTTAGCTACGTACTGTTCTATTTACGAAAAATGCTTTATCCTCTTTACTAGTAATTTTCTAAAATAAAAAAAATAGAAATTAACCAGATATATTTGGCCCAGACTCTGGAGTCTGGACTGATGAATATTACGTACTTAGGCAACTTACAAAATAAAGTTAAACATTTTAAAAGTGTAACTATGGAGTTTCTTTCTCGTTCTTCTCTATACAAAACTACCCTTTAGAAGGGGGACCTAGAATCAATTCAATTTTCTTGTAAATTTTGACTTTCAAAAGTGCCTTTTAATGGGCTACTTGAAAAAAAATATTTGACTTTGGGTTTGTGGTTACGACACTAGAGTGTCATCAACTGATTCCAATTAGTCACTGATTACTAGAGATCGGATAATTGGATACTGCATATTTACCTAAAGTTGATGGATTGGCTAATATGGAATGGGCTTTTGTACCGAAAAAATCTCAGAATTCCGGGATCGACCAATGTAGAGTTCTAATCATAGAATCGAAAAATTCCAGAATTCCGGGTTCGACAAATTTAGAGTTCTGATTATAGAATCGAATGTATATTTACTTACATTCAGGTGTTGGCTTATATGGAATAGACTTTTGTATCGATCGTCAAAATCTCGCGATTTCGGAATTGATAAATTTTGTACTTTTTGACTACAGAATCGAATTATAGCTGATGTTGTAAAGTAGGTTGCCAAACTATCATAGCAAATGTCAGGATAAGTAATGTTAAAAATTAATTTCCAGTAAACAAGCATACAAATAGTTATGTGATCCTGGTTTCCAGGTATTTTTTAAATAAATTTAAGAAGCCTGGTTTCCACATATTTAAGAAGTCGTTTACGTACCATGTATTCGATTAGTGGTGCATTCCCGGATTTTCTGGAATCCCGGGATTTATATTAAGAAAAAAAAATAAGAAGTTGCTTCCAAAATTTCTTAGCCAAAAATTAACTTTATGTAAATATGCATCCGATTATCCGATCTCTACTGATTACCTAAGACCTAAACGAAGCAATAGAAGTAAGAAGGTTGAATTGCACGAGACACATAAAAATATATATCTACTGCAATATATACCTATATCAAGTTTTTTGCCACTAAATATCAAAGTTGAAATGTTGAACACTTAACAACGGAGGTATTACCGATTGCGTTTTTATTTACAAACACTGTTTAATGAAGTAATTGCTTAATATCTTGTTGGGTAAGCGACTACCAACTATGTATGTCCATTTATAATCGTTCTACGTTCGAGCGAGTATCAAGTGTGTAACAATAGTAGAACTTAAGGGTGTCAGGTTTCACGTCCTTTTATAAAAATTAAATATGTTAATCTTTGTAACACCTGATTTTATTAGCATTTAAATGTTTTTTTTTGCGATTTGGGCTCATCGATTCTCAGATATTTTTTCGCAGTTATATATTTGGTGAAAATTATGTTATTTCGTACAATTACTAGTTTATATTAAAACTGTACGCAACGTTGACGTTTCTGTGACCTTACCAGTCAGACGTGAAACCTATAAAAATAAAGTTATATATATTTAAAAAAACCGGATCGATATTATCGAACAGTCATTTCATACAAATACATAAGTGGTCGGACGTACGCTGCATTTTATTTAAGTATATTCTAATAAGGCGTCCATTAGCGCCCTGGGCGGATATTTCAACAAAAATCCTTTCGCAACTTTCAGTAACAGTTCCGAGTTGCATAATATCTTATACTCACCGTGTAAGGGTTAACGTAGAAAGGGAGGGCCGGGGGCACTGACGTAGAGAAAATCACAGTTGAAGCACTTGTCAGCCATGCACATAATCCTTCATTGGGTGAATGGGCACAGGGTCTTTTTTTAAGGTTCAAACGCACTCGCGACACAATTTTTCCGTGTGTGGGGAAAACTAATGCCGCGCGGCGCGTACGGCGCTTGCGACGGCGAGCGGGTGACTGGCGAGCGCGCGCGCCTCCCCACGTAATAAAACCTTCGCTTTTCAAGAGTGGGGCGCGACGGCTTTTTGAAAATGGAACCTGAACCTTACCTGCTGGATCGAGTCCCGTTTCCCGTTAGTCTGGGGTTTTCATTCTGAGGTTATTGGAACTTGGCACTGTTAGATATCTATTTATAGATTCGGTTATTTATTTATCTTATGGATGCTTTAGGTAGATCATTGGTTACATATTTTTACTTTACTCTGGAAGATAATGTCAAAATGTGATTCGGAAAAGTCTTGGGTGATTATTGGATGATTATATTAAATAGTTTCCATAATAAATTTAATATATAATAAAATCTTGAAAAAAGTCTTGAAAAAATAGGGTACTTACAATAGGTGAACGCAGTAGAAGCCTATGTCATACCTAGTTTTTTTTTCAATAGCTTAGACAGAAATTGCTCTATCAATAAACACTACCTATACATTTGAAGTAAACTAGAACAGTAAAAACAGCAATTTTGAAAAAAAACTCTATAGATCATTAAAAAATATCGAAATTCAATGCGTAGTGCGTATGATTTGAATTTCGATTTTTTTTTAAACTAGGTATGCCTAGGTTCACCTATTATACCCTATTATTTTGTGTGAAAATGTCACCCTTTATATATAGGTTGACTGGTAATTAGTGACCGATACAAACACATGATTGTACCTACTCGTGATAACAAACAACTTATACTATGGGACAAAACCTGTAATCGCAAAAAAAAAAAAATCTGCTGCTCCCTACATTTTGACGAGTTATGCGAACATGAGTGTATTGGACAGCTATTTTTTTTTGACGAATTCAGATTTAATACCATAGTAAAAGTTGTTTATTTGTTCTTTTTAAGTACATACATTTTTTCAAACACCAAAAAAAATATTGTTCTGGAATACCTATTTTAAGGACAATGGCAATCTCAGAAATCATTTGGCTGTAAAAAATACTTAAATATTAATTTTAAATATTTAAATCCAGTTTATAGATTATGTTATAATTAAATAATTAAATAAAATAAAATATAGAGCATACATGATAAAACAATTAATATACAAAACAACACCTAGGTAAGCCTAGGTGTTGTTTTGTATATTAATTAACTAAATTAATTTATATTTAATAGCACTGAATATTATCTTAAAATTAGTGCAACGAATGAATGTTTTTATTGCCTAAAAAATATATCACGGGGAAAATAATAAATAAGCTAAAATTTTGTATATAGTTTTTTAGTATACAGTGTGGCTGGCAGCCATCGACGCACAACCCGTTACCACGGATTCGGTACATGATTCTGGACTGAAATTTTTCGGCGGTTATAAAAAAAAAATTGCTGTTCGATACATTTTCACCGCGTGGGTATTGCACTTTTGTAGGAAACAGCAGATTTTTTTATACCCTACGAAAAATTTCAGTCCAGAATCATGAACTGAATCCATGGTAATAGGTTTTGCGTCGATGTCCCCTGCTATCCTGTAGAGTCCTACCGAATTTCGATTTCGGTTTTCGGCAATTTCCGGGCGAATATCCATTTTCGTTCCGTTCCGTATCCGAAAAAAATAATATTTCGGGTGCGGCTGAAACATAATATGTAACGGAAAATCAGTACTTTCAATTCATTTATTTAAAATATCCATAGTCACAACAAATAAAAGCACAATTACTGAGAAAATGCTGAAAACATTACTTTTTCTGGTATTTAATATCAGAGTGTTTGATTAAATTATAAATAAAGTCTTTAAAAAAAGTTGAAATTTTGTGTGACTTAAGTTTAAACGGTTTAATAATGATTAAAAGGTTAACATTACATTTCTTTTACTTTTATTTTAAAACCCGCTATCAAAATTAAAAAAAAAATCGTTTTCTGTTTTCGGCCGAATATCAGGCCGAATTTCGTTTTCGACTGAAAATAAAACCGCTTTCGGTAGGACTCTACTTCTTTGTAAGAATCAATTAAAACTAGTAAGATTTTCATTGTTTTCCTCAATCTAAATTCTACTAGACTATTTGGAACTAATGAAAAAAAAAACAAAAAATAACATTAATAAATTAATTTAATGATGCAAAAGATGAATTAACATAATATTTAAATGAACATAAAACGTAAGAAACAATGTGCTATAAATTTAAATGTCAAAAAATCTGGGTTTTGTTAAAGTCGTCCCTATAAAAGACATCAACGGGAGTACAAATTTTTGTGCTACATTTTTTTTGCAAAATTTAACAAATACCTAAGCCTGTCGGTTAAATACAGAGGTATTTAATAATACAACTAATGATAGGGTTATTTTTATATAATATTAAGTATGGGATATTTTTATAATATAAAATTAAATTATTCATTGCAGTAATGATATTATTTCTTAAGTTATCATTTTATCATTCTCTTTATGGAGAAGAATCCTATTATTTCACATTTTTTTCATAATGATGTTGGTCTAGTAGCCCTGTAGGTACACACGGCTACATATTTCCAGTATAAGCTGATCTCGCATTTTAGAGGCTTTCCGTACAATGAGAAATCAGCTTATACTGGAAATGTATAGCTTGATATGGAGCCGTGTGTACATTTAACGAAATAGTTATATATGCTACAAGTGCGGAAAGTAGGTGATTTCCGACGAGTGTGTGTGTGTGTGTGTGTGTGTGTGGTGTGTATGTGTGTGTGTGTGTGTGTGTGTGGGAGAGTCAACAGGAGTCGGACATCATCATATGCATTTAGTAAAAAACTGTTATTTTGACATTACAAACAGACACTTCAATTTTATTTATTGGCAGTAGTAGTATAGTATGTAGTATAGATAAACGTATAACTATATAGCTTTTTAGAGGCGAATCTAATCTATTTAATCTTTTAAGCATTTCTCAAATAACAAAAACTCTTTCATCGGGCTGACGACGGAGATAATAATAAAAAAAACTGAAAGTATAAAACACTAGTGCAAAAAAGTGGTACTTTCCGCACAATTTGCCTACTTAGAAAACGCTCTCTTCAAGCCCATGCATTGTAAAATGAATTAATACCTAATATGCTAGTTATAAAACGAGTAACTACCTTTACTAGTTGGTAATAATATAGTCTTTAATTATCCATAATTGTATCTTCAGCATTCAGGAAGCACAGAACCAGTTGAAGTGGCGGTGCTTAGCGGAGGCCTATGTAGCACGTCGTCGTCGTATGCAGGACGTCTTTCGACTGAAATGATGATGATGATATCTTAATATGTCTATTGTATGAGAGAGGAACTCGTGACTAAGTAATAAAAGCCACGCGGGTCGATCCGTCAGGTTAAGTTACGCTTGCCGGGGTTGGTCCGTGGATGGGTGACCATCTTTACAAATGAGACTCCTCCGTGTCTCGGAAAGCACGTTAAGCCGTTGGTCCAGGCTGTCATTCGTGGATCTTTGACAGTCGTTACGGGTCCTCAGAAGCCCGAAAGTCTGACAACCAGTCTTATCAAGGGGTATCGTATCAACCAGTAACTGGATACAACTGGTTAATACTGGTATTCAACTGCATCCGGTTAGACTGGAAGCCGACCCAACATAGTTGGGAAAAGGCTAGGCAGGTTGATTTGTCTATTATATCTTTAAACAACGGAAATAAGCATTTACTTCAATATTTTCGTATAGCGAGTCAATCAATCATTGTTAGTAATGCTAACCTTGCCCCTAAATCGTATTATTTGGTAATTTTAATTGTGTACTAGCTTTTGCTAGCGGCTTCGCCCGCGTGGATGTTGGAAATTATCCCACGGGAACCGTACATTTTTCCTCGATTAAAAGTATCTTATTATAGATTATACTCTGGAATAGCATTCCAGACTATAATCTATCACTGTGCTTAATTTAATCCAGTTCCGTTCAGCCGTTCTGGTGATTGAGTAACAAACATCCAAACTTTCACATTTATTATATGGTAGGATAAGAAAATAAGAATGCTTAAGGTGCTGTTTCTCCATAAGCTATAAATAAGGTCGAAAAGTGGGGCTAGGCAGAAACTACAGAACGCCACCCGCTACGATCGAATCCTTTACCTATGTATGTAGAGGTTTCGCTAACTCTATCCGCACATGATATTCTCAAATGAAGTTGGTATCTATAGATTCTACAGTGAACCATATAGACCTAAATTAATGTGGCGAAACATAAAAAAAAAATTAAAAAATGAAATCGACTTCCAAAAGAAATTAACTCAAAATTATGAAATAACTTTAATTTCGGAAGCCGGTGTCTCGGGATCTGTATTTTAGTTTTTTGCCACCGACTTACGAAATTAAAGTTATTTCATAATTTTGAGTTCATTTCTTTTTTAACTCGATTTCATTTTTTTTTTTTACATTCGTAATTTTTAGTTTTTAGTAAAAACTGGAATATTGGTTTGTTAATTATTTTGTTATAAATATTGCACTAGAATTTCACCAAGGTTTTGAGATGTTTTCCCTTTGACACCACACCCGTAGCTCGTATCAATAAGCCAGGCCGTCACACTTACATGTATTAGCCCATTATCATGAAAACTACAGAACCAATTTTGATGAAACTTGCACTGTTCCCTAATTTGAAGTAACTGTAAGCCATTAATTTATATTGATGAGATTAATAGTTTCGGAGAAATGCTTGGAAAAACATACATACATACATACATCTATAAAATTTTGTATATTTGTTTGGAAGCCCTAATAGATTATCACATGTGAATATATAGCAGTTCCAATTGTTAGTGATCCCCCACATTTAATAAATAATTGAAAGTAGAAATAAGTTGTAGATTTGACAGATAGTCGGCGATGAGCAGCAGCGGCGATCATTATCAAATGGAACGTTAGGCCTAACGCTTGTAAACATTTCATTCTTAATCTAAGCATTTTATCATAAGAAAAAGCTGTAGCCTATTGATTAAAGCATTTCAGGAAATCGAAGACTGTGTATAATTTGACCTGACATATCTCACACATACATACGTGTCGAATTGATAACCTCCTTTTTCTGAAGTCGGTTAAAATAGTAACGTTTGACGGGTAGGTATCTGACACATTCCTTACAAGTAGTGTCGCCTTCCACATTGATTAGATCCATGTGCTTATCCCACGGCCTTTCCAAGTTTCCACGCTATCCGTAATCAAAAATTCAATTAGGGTCTGAGTTACGTTATTCTTACACGAAGAACTTATTTTTCATTTTACTTATTTTCACTTGAAAGATTAGTTATTTCTATACGTGAGGATTTGTAATTAGCTCTCTGGTTACTATGATTTCCTTTTTTGTTTGTTTTTATTAGCTATAAGTCCTCCATGTACTCAAACAAATAAATTAATATGTATTTACTTGTTTCAGGAGAGGCTTCACGTCTGGCGTACAAATGGAGATCGAACTCACGACTTCTTGCTTGCTACTCTGCGACACTGCGCCTTAACCCTAGGTCAACCTGACCCTGTATATTGATGAACTTGTTGGTAATTTAAAACAAGTTCATCAATAAACAGGATTATTGGTAAAACACCAACAACCTTTTAAAGGGTCATTGTACTCATCATTATGAACATCTTTTACTATGGGACCAAACCTGAAATCGCGAAAAAAAATCAGCTGTTCAAGACACAGCTGTTCAACAAACAGCAGATTTTTTTTTGTGATAACCCTGTATACAGGTTGTTTTTTTTACCGTCTTGAAAAAAAGAGGGTACAATAGGTGAACGGCGTAGAAGCCTATGGCATACTTACCTAGTTTTTTTTGTTTTTTTTTTTTTTTAATAGCTTAGATAGAAACTGCTCTATCAATAAAGTTTGAAGTAAACTAGAACAATAAAAATAGACATTTTGAAAAACTTTATAGATCGTTAAAAAAGATCGAAATTCAAATCGTATGATTTGAATTTCGATATTTTTTTAAATTAGGTATTACTTCTACTCCATTCACCTATATAACCTATATATAACCTATTTTTTTCAAGACGGTAAAAATAGTCATCCAGTATATAATTCAATAACATAACATCAAGCCTGTAATACCCAAAGGGTCAGGCAGACGTGTACCTATAGTACGCCCACATTTCGTCAGTTATGTTTAAGTCCCATGTGATAGGGGGCGAGCCTATGGCCATCAACCGGCCACAAATCCTACACCCTAATTACGTAACACACTATTAATCGGAATCTGAATCATTTTAAAACAAATTGCTAATCCATTGCTTCATATATTCGAAAAATTTGTCTGCTCAACAACGTTAATCACGCAATGAATGTTCTTGATCAGTCCAAATGAAACTGATTCCGATTGACAGTGTGTTACGCAATTGCCCCGTTGATTCCGGGCTGCTACTGAGAAATTCCTGATAGAAACACCCAAAGTCCGACCTGGTAGTCCAATCCAAGACCTCATGCTCAGAAGTAGCGCTTGCTGTCAGTAGACTAACGAAGTGTTCTTCAATATACCCAAAAACGAAATACCAGTTAGTTACCGACCCCACGCTCTTCCTTTTCCTCCTGTACCACGTAACTACTTCACCCAGACAAACAAAGAACGTTCACAGTGATGCGTGCGCGCAACCGGTCAGGGGTAGCTATTCAGGCCGCTACGATCAGTTGAACGAAATAATGCACGCGATAATTACCTCTAGTTAAGTAATCGAGGTGGTTCAATTGGAGCAGGTCTTTATTAGAAGTTTTGGGTGATTATTGCATAATTATTATATACACGATCGCAGGTTATTCTTGTTGCTGCAAAAATCTGAAAAATCAGACATTATTTACCAACTTTTGACCACTTTTTTTTTTGGGTGGGAAATCATCAAATAACTTCTTCCGCTCTTGGCGGAGCGGGAGGGCGTGTCAGACTTTTATTGGCACCCACCCGTGTTCCTTCACTTGCCTGTGCCAGGGACACGTTTTTTTTTTTCAACAACGACAACTCTTTTTTTTTTCAATAGTTTATATTGTTCATTGCCTTTCAGTCAGCTTCATATTTGTCTTTGTATTTACAGTCAGTTTCATATTTGTAGAAGTCGCTGCTACCTTATACGTTCAGGAGACCTACGTAACAACTTTCCTGAAACTACTGGATTACTCTACCTCAATCAAACTGCTGAGTCTTTTCCCAACTATATTGGGGTCTGCTTCCAGTCTAACCGGATGCAGCTGAATACCAGTATTTTTCATGGAGCGACAGATCTCCACAACCCGTGTAATACGATATACCCCTTGGTACGACTGGTTATCAGGTCCATCCATCAGGATCCATGAATCTGAAAGCAGGGACCAACGGCTTAACGTGCTTTCCGAGGCACGGAGGAATCTCGGTATGTAAAGATGGTCACCCATCCACGGACCAACCCCGGCAAGCTTTGTTTAACCTGTTGGATCGACCCGTGCGACTATATTATTATTTAGTCACCAGCAATTCACTAAGAAACATATCACAATTTGTATACTATAACAAACACACCACATCGATGTCAAGCTGTGAAAAAGAGATATTTTATTATCAACACATACAAACATAAACTCACGCCTTCTTCCCATGAGGGTAGGCAGAAATTACAGAACGCCCTCTGTTACGATCCTTACATATACTCCTTTTGCCTCGTTTACGTTCATACATCTGGTCATACACGCGCCAGTTGCGAGTACGAATATACAAATTATATACAAATTGTGGTATATTTCTTAGTGAATTGCTGGTGACTAAATAATAATATAGTCGCACGGGTCGATCCAACAGGTTAAGCAAAGCTTGCCGGGGTTGGTCCGTGGATGGGTGACCATCTTTACCTGACCTTTCTGAAGAACATCACTAACCAATAAGGACACAATTTGATCATCAAGTTTAAACGAAACTTCAACAGTAAATCAAAACAACTACCAATTTCTTTATAAAGACAATAAAAAAGAAACAACATTAATTTTTACCGTATCCGTTCATAAAATTCTTTTTTCGAAATGAAGTAGTGAGCGGAAGTCTGTTTGACATCTTTGTAGCTTCCGTTTCAGTCTTCCCTTTATTATGAGTAAGCCTTGATTCGTACAGCCTTCGTTTGATCGATCAGGTTTTCCTACAAAATCTCTAATTTCATGTTGACACTTCCTATATGAAGCTCTCACTGGTGTAGTGGTCGTAGTGGTTAAAAACGCGACTGCTGAGAGCGTTCTGGGTTTGATCCCCAGGGCGGGAAAAATGTGGTTGAGGTTTTCCAACAGGGCAGAGTCCGGATTTGTGCCCGATTAATGGTAAAAATTCGCTCTCAATTGGAATGGCTAGGGCCCTACAGAACTTAAAACATTAGTGTGGAAATTGTGGTGTAAAAGTACATCAAAGTTTAAAAAATAAAAATAAATTAAATCGACTTCAAAAAGAAATTAACTCAAAATTATGAAATAACTTTAATTTCAGAAGTCGGTGTCTTGGGATCTGTATTTTAGTTTTTTGCCACCGACTTCCGAAATTAAAATTATTTTTATTTCGTAATCTTTAGTTTTTAGTAAAAATTGAAATATTTGTTTGTAATAAGTATTTTTGTTATAAATCATCATCATCTGCCTAGCCTTTTCCCAACTATGTTGGGGTCGGCTTCCAGTCTAACCGGATGCAGCTGAATACCAGTATTTTACATGGAGCGACTGCCTATCTGACCTCCACAACCCAGTTACTGGGTAATACGATACCCCTTGGTAAGACTGGTTGTCAGACTTTCGGGCTTCTGACGACCCGTAACGACTGTCAAAGATCCTCGAATGACAGCCGGGACCAACGGCTTAACGTGCTTTCCGAGGCACGGAGGAATCTCGGTATGAAAAGATGGTCATCCATCGACAGACCAATCCCGGCAAGCGTAGCTTAACCTGATGGATCGACCCATGCGGCTGTTATTACTTAGCCACGAGCTCCTCCTATTTTTGTTATAAATATTGCACTAGAATTTGTCCACGGTTTTGAAATGATTTCCCTTTGACACCACACCGGTAGCTCGTATCAATAAGCCAGGCCATCACACTTACACGTATTAGTCTTATTTATCGTATTTATCTTTAAAACTACTGAACCGATTTAGATGAAACTTGCACTGTTTCCCAAGTTGAAGTAAATGTAAACAAACAAGAAAAAAATGGTCATGATCCGATTAGTAGCTTCGGAGAAATGCTTGAACAAACATACAATACATGTATAAAATTTTGTATATTTGTTTGGAAGCCCTAATGGATTCGTATGTGTATATATTGCAGTTCCAATAGTATTACATACAAACGTTTCGAATTGATAACCTCCTTTTTTTTGAAGTCGGCATCAAAGGCCACCTCTACACCGTTGTGATTTGGGAGTGCGCCCAGAAGACTGGCAGCATAACCACATTTTTAATTTATTTGAACTTTTACTATACCAGAGGCAACGAGTTAGAGCCGTGGGGCATATCGGCTCCGACTTACGAGTGGTTCGAACCCAGGCAAACCCTTTACTTTGTGTGTTGAATTACATCACCACTGCTCTCAAAACGGCATGTCCTAGAACCAAAAAATTCGAAGACATGTGACATCCACCAACCCGCACTGGGCTCGCGTGGTTTATGGCCCACTCTCTCTCTCTCTCATGTCGCAGAGTGGGAACATTATAGGTTGACTATGCTATGCTTAACCTAGAGGCAACGAAGATAGGTGCGTCAGATGTCAATACTTCCTTATTTCTTCAGACCTTGTGCAAATGTTTCTAAGAACATGGATGACACGGGTATTTCTGGTCATGCAGGTTTTCGTATCAATGTTTTTTGGGTTGACATCATTTTGCGGTTACCGCACATGTATATCTACTTCATTTCGCCAGAGGTGGTATCAAGTTTCTTAAAATTAATTATTTTTAGCGTTCTTTGCGTACAAACTTACATTTGCAGTTGGAATGTATTGGAGAAATATTGAGAACATGTTTTTCAAATACAATGATAAGTTTGTTCTTGGGATTAATTCATCCCAACTACGGAACCCTTCATTGTGTGTAGTCCGGCACGCACTGGGCCGGTAGTTCAGCGTGATGGCGTTGGACCGTGGAACTCACTAAGTGATAATCAGAGATCGGAATCAAGTCTAGGTATTTATGCTCTACCTGCATAAAAACTAAAGAATTACCTAACAAGAGTAGATAATACCTCCTATAAAATCCCGAAATGATAAATATGACGATTAAAACTCGGGATCCTGAGTTTCAAGGTTAACAACTAAGCTGAAAAGAATTACATCAAGAATCTTTTAGTGGGTATAACTAGGATTTAAACATATTTTTCTAGTGTTTTGCTAGTGGCCGAAAATCCTTGCTGAGAATCCATAGTGGAATCACGTCTGATCCGTCTTAGGAAGAAACTGTTTGCGACTATCACTTCTATCGCACATGTACTTTACTAAATTACGACCGGGAGTCAAAGCTGCCTTATCTCAAATTAAATACCGTCGATTCAAGCATTCCTATCTAATCTGTAAAAATGTCAAGGTAAAAACTTAGGTGAAGTGAGCTTGAAGTGAGCTGTCAATAGTGTCAGTCCCTTGCATCAGGTGGAATGACAGCCCACTTCACCTAAGTTTTCACTGTGAGATTTTTGAAAAAATAGATTGGTTGATTCCTTCCCGTCAAACGTCGGGCGCACACCAAGTGTGCGTAAGAAAAAAATCTGAAATAATAATAATAATATCCTGGGACATTATTCACACACGGTCATCTGATCCCAAACTAAGCAGAGCTTGTACTATGGAAACCAGATAACTGATATACTACTTTTTTTTTGTAAATACATACTTATATAGATAATTACACCCTGGCTCAGAACAAACACAAATGTTTGTCCTGGAATGGAATCGAACCCACGACCTGCGGCATGATAGGTGGTATCTTAACCAACCACGCCAACTGGCCTGTCAGGTTTTACAATAATCCACAACAATAATTATATTTCTTTTGTTAATTTCAAAATTTAAATTTGGAACGTAAAGAATGAAATCAAATTTAAATTTTGAAATTGTGAATTGGCCAGGATGCTGCAAATAACATGCTAATACATCGTCAAATTAACACAACCTCTTTCTTGTTCTTCTTCATTGAAGTAGAGAAAAAAATCTAAAGTGCCTGTTTTTTTTTTGCAAAATAGTTTATATAAACTTAAAAAAAACCGCGGGTCAGCTGCCTTTTGAGCACACATTGACATGACCTTACATAAATGTACGAGGATTTGCCGAATCTTGGGTTATTACTTAATTCACTCCAATTTGAAACAAATCAATCTGCTAATCTATTGATAGATTGCTTAATAGGCAAAGTCTTTACCTAAACCAATACTTACGTGAGCAAACGGACTTAAACTTAGCGTTCAGCTCATATAATATTAAACACAAAGATAATATGTTTAAACATATAAACCACGTGTACTAGTGTTCAGGAAGATATGACAAGGCTCCACACGACTCGTCATTAACATGCGAACATAATTACGATATTTCTCCAAGGAGTTCCGTGTGTATCTATTTGATGGAGTTTACTTATAAATATCAATATTATTCTTATTAATCAGTCATTATTGTAGGCACTTTTAATGTAGACTGATTCATCCTCTATGTATTTCCCTAAAGCTTTGGTTTCCTCGGAAAGTGGTTCCGTCATATAATAACGGGCGTCATAAAAATCTGTCATTTTCGCCAGTATTTGACGTCAAGGTATAAAAAAACTGTGCAAAAAACGCTCTATATTTGGACAGCCGTAATTGTGTGACAGTTCACCGTTTTTATAGGAAATCAAAGCTTAAGAGATATAGGCAGACAAAGGTGTATGGTTCACCCACTTTTCATCCAGCAGGTAAGTCCTCCTATGCGTATGGGGCGACTCTTGTGTCAATAATTAGGCAAAAAGTAAAAAAAAACCAGACGTCAACGTCGACGTTCCAGCTGTATTAGAACCCAATGGCTTGGCACGCGCCGATGGCAAGAGACCGGTCGGCATGTCTTTATTTCCATGGAAGGTGGGTAGATCTTTAGTGTGGGACGGAACGTGTGTCGATATTCTTGCGCTTGCGCTGCTGTTGTGGCTGCGAAAACCTCTAGCGGCGGAAGTATAATAACCTTATCGGTAACTATATTTTCGAGCTTTTTGGGGTTGAAACCCTCGGGGGGTGGGGTCCGAGTGACATGATTCTTTTTTTGTCCAAAGAAATCTCCAAACGGCAGGTTCACACTTCGCGAGACCCAAGGGCTGGCTTTTACCTTGGCCGGAAGCTAAGGATTGCCATACAACGTGGCAATGCCGCCAGTCTCTTGGGTACATTACCAGTCGACAACGATGCGGAGGAATGTTTTGATGCCATATTTTAGTTTTTTAATAATTTTAGTTAGGTTAGGATATTATATTGTTAACTTAACTATTCATTTTTATAACAATTAATATTTAAAAACCGTCTGGGTTTTAGAGAGAGAATATCTTTACGGAAGGTGGCTACTAAGAGTTTTTGAGTGAATAACCTAATCACAGATTTTTTTTGTACTTGAGGATTGAACCCAAGACCCCACGTTTTGCAGTTGCGCTTGCAACCACTGGACTTAAGGTTACGCTAGTCAACAGCTCGAGCTCGTTGGTGAACTTGGCTAATATGCACGCTATTTCACCTAACATCGTATGAGAAAGGGCATGAAATGAGAGGGTATGAGAAAGCAAGAAAGTGAAATAGTCGATGATTTATAAAGGAATCGAGCGCGTAAAACTTCAAGAACAGACCTTACATTATGAAAAAGCTCCTGGATGTATTTATTCAAAATAAATAAACTATCTGTCACTTTACGGTAACAATTTTGCCATTTTCATACTCCAGAGTTTTTATTTATTTACGCCCAAAGATGCGTTAAAATTAGTTTAGAAATGTGGAAGTTTCGTCGCTCATATAACTTTCAAACTATTTTTTTTTTATTTTGTTTCCGTACAGGGCTAGATAATAATGACGAGACAATTAAATATAACTTTTAATGTACACTATCAAACAGTGGAGTAAACTAAATACACCAGTATGGAAGAATGGCTGACTAACGTAAACTTATATGAGGCAATCATGACAAACATATTAATTTAACTTTCCATGCACTGTGAAAAGGCTAGTCCGAAAAACTAGCGTTTATCATGTTCTAACACGTTATTATGTAAATGAAAGTTCAACAAAAGAAATCTTTCACTCTCATCTGTCAAATTAAAAAAGTGAAATCAAAATGACTAAGTATACTAAATGTCAAATTCTAATACAATAGATTTGTTAGAATATTAAATTACTTAGACAATGGCACAATTGATTCAGGTTTTGACTGCAAATCATTGACATGGTTCCTAATCTATAATGTTTAACCATTCGTCGTAGATATCTATGAATTTTCTCATCAAAGCTTCGTCTGGCCAACCCCTACCACTTTTTTCTTCAATCTTCGAAAAGTGGTAAAGCACTGGCAGATAACTAAGTAAGCACTACAGTAGCTCTATAAGCTAAAAGTCGTAAAATAATTATAATAACACGTATAAAAATGGGCAAAGGCGAATTCCTTTCCCCATTTTTCATCAAAAAATTCATCCGCATCGCTGTCAACAACAAAAGTGTTGTACATCCACCCTTAACAATCGTCACGTAAGACTGCAATACTGTCAAGGGTATAATGATACATGACATGATATGATAGTTAAAGGAACCTACAATACCTACAAGCCTAACAGTCCATACGACCCTAAGATCTATCTAGACCTAGAGGCCCTACAGCCTTAACCTATCATATACCTAGTACGTGATACACCATACATATATAAATAAGTTCAGGATGTCTGCACCTTGCGACCTAAGGTTACAGACGGATAGTAGACAGGAATACCAGGTTCAGGAAGGGTACACTCACTGCCAGTCCCGCAGACTCACGAGACTGATCAGAGATGGCTAAAGGTGTCTTGGCCACAGTGAGGGGTAATGAGACAAGAATATAAAATTCAAATCTGATTTATTTATAAAATGTTCTGCTTATATACTACTATTTCTTAACACACACTACCTACTCAATAATTCTATGTGTCCTATGCGTGTAAGATGCAACCAAATCACTATTTTAACTGGGCCGCGCGTAAGCCAGGCCGAGTGCTGAGTCAATGTCCAAAGGTAACATTGAACAAGTGTCGAAAAGGCTGGCAGCATTGCCACAATTTATGGCAATGACCTTTATTTCTTTAGTCATGAAAAGTCGACCAACCGTTCGGCGATGTCCCGTTGTCCCGAATAACTAATCATCTACAAAATTACATAAATAAAACCAATAGTTGGCTCAAAACATCAAAACCGCCACTTCGACAGCCATATCCAAGCAATAATAATTGCAGTGCATCAAATTATAATAATAACGTGAACGTACTGACGATTACGGATCGTTATATTGTAGTTACAATGCTGCGTTTAGCCTTAGGCGTCGGAAACACGACGGAAGTAACTTGCTTAATATTATAACCGCAGGCTTATAAGGTGCGTTCAGACTGGGACATGATTCAGCCTAAGCTCCACGATATTAAAGTAAGGATAATCCTGATATAATATTATAAATGTGAAAGTTTGTGAAGATGTTTGTTACTTAATCACGCCAGAACGGCTGAACGGATCTGGATGAAATTTTTATCCCGGAAAAAATGTACGCTTCCCGTGGGATAATTTCCAACACCCACGCGGGCGAAGCCGCTGGCAAAAGCTAGTCAGCTACTGCTTCCCAGCAGTGGGAATATTTTAGGCTGATTACGCTCACAGAGAAGTCGCCACTGGCCTCCTCTCTATGAGAGGGCGTAGGCCACGCGGGCCCAGTACGGATTGGTGGATGTCACATGTCTTCGATTTTTTTGTTTTGGTTTCCAGGTCCTGCCGATTTCCTCATGATGTTTCTAATAATATACATTAGTAAAGTTCATGTTTGGATTCGAACCCACGACCAACTCGTAAGTCGCGGCCGATACCACTGCTCCACCACTTCTCATTAAAAAATTATTTAACACATATTTAATTTTAAGGGAGGAGTTCGTGGCTAAGTAATAACAGCCGCACGGGTCGATCCATCAGGTTAAGCTACGCTTGCCGGGGTTGGCCCGTACATGGGTATATCACCATCTTTACATACCGAGACTCCTCCGTGCCTCGGAAAGCACGTTAAGCCGTTGGTCCCGGCTGTCATTCGTGGATCTTTGGCAGTCGTTACGGGTCGTCAGAAGCCCGAAAGTCTGAGAACCAGTTAAGACTCCACAACACTGGGTAATACGATACCCCTTGGTAAGCCAAGGGGTATCGTATTACCCAGTAACTGGGTTGTGGAGGTCAGATAGGCAGTCGCTCTATGTAAAATACTGGTATTCAGCTGCATCCGGTTAGACTGGAAGCCGATCTCAACATAGTTGGGAAAAGGATTGATTGACATATTTAATTTTAAATTTAATTTTGCACGTATTTAATCGAACCTCCAATAATTCCCATTTTGCGCTCCTAAAAATATTATTAAACACTCTAAGATAGTACCTATTTACGGTTATTTTTGTTTTGTGTGTTCAAACATATTTCCCTTAAACTAAGACATTCGGCACGCCTCACTAGCTAATCTTCTTACAACCACATGAATTGTTTTCAAATAATTTCGAATTTTTTTTCGGTCAAATTGCTCGCGCTTGAAGTTGAAAGTTAACCCAAGGAACGGTTCCCTAAATGCAGATAATGCAGGCGTAAGTTTATGTTGCAATTAAAACGATATGCATTTTAACAAGTCTCCGTAGAATTTAGCTTTCAGGCGCCATGTTGAGATTGTTTTAATTCAACCGCTTAAACACCTATGAGTAAGTTCCACGCATCCCTGTTAACGCATAATACGGTTACGGAATTTAAATTATGGTTAATTATAAGTTTTGAAGTGCCTTTTAAACTAGAAGTTACTGAACCAATGTGAACACTTCCTAAAGGATTCACTGTTGAGTGGATGTTTGTTTTCATAATAGTAGTAGTTTCGTTAATTGGTGACGTCAGAAAATGATTAATAGGTTTTAAAACCTATACCCACTTTCAATATTTATTTTGCATAATAATATGTAGTATTATTTATATGCCTAATTATGTAGTACAACTCAGTCTTTTTTCAATTATTATATTTAAAAACCTAATTATTCACAACACAACACACACACACACACATGTATGTTACAACATTTCATTTTAATTTATTCTCTTAATTTATTATAAAACGGCCACACACTTCTCTGTGTTTATTAAATTCTTGCGGCACTTATGTGAGTTGCAGCTGAAAATCAGCGTCAGGTGGTACACCCTGTGTTGCCATCTGACATTATGCTGAGCTGAGGCCCTTTTGGCATTGCAATAATTATTTCATGCTTCTATAGTTTTAAGGTGTATTTATATTATGCTGTAATGCCAATTAAACGTGTTTTTCTTTCTTTAAAATATTGCAGCTTTAGTTTTTCCTTTTCTCTGAGAAGGCTTCTAATGGCCGGCGCTCTGGCGGACGGGAGGGGAGAGTATAGAGGCGAATTCCTCTATCCGCCTGCGCACACTGACTAGAAAAATCCTCTGCGATACCGCGAGCGTCTACCAGCTTACCGGAGCATCTACCAAGTAGCCACCGCGGATTTGATTATTCCACTAGCAACTATGCAGTCGAAAAGTTGCTTTTACAAGGTTTCATTTGATAATGGTGGATTGGGATTTAGTGTTTCGCGGAAGAAGAAGAACAGAACGCATATCGGCGCATACCGCCGCCTCCCGCCGCGGTATCCTCCAGCGTGCTCTTCGATACTCCAAGGTCGATCACCGAGCATTGATATATACCTTATTTCGATTGGATAAGTATTCAATTGATAAATTTAAAATCCTCTGCCGTCCCGTCTACCAATGTGCGCAGGCCATAAGGAAACATAACAATAAAGTTTTGTTTTCCAAATATGAAAAGCGAAAGGAGGATACTACAATACGCACTTTTTCTTAACCTCTCGAATGTCGGAGACTAAATTGACTTGACTGAAATTGTCAAGCTGTATTAGGATTACATTATCATAAAGGTCATTTTAATATTTTCACTTGTCAATTTAGTGTAACTGTCCGACTTAAGACATTTGGAGCATTTTTTCTTATGTTGAACTGTGTAACATAAGACATTCGAGAGGATGAGAAATATTCTTTTTTTTATGACCAATATATAGCTACTTATTCAAGTTCCCCAACTCACACAGGGCCCGTGTGGTGGATTACGGCCCACTTTCTCCACTCCACAGAGAGGAGGCCTTTTTTTTTTTTGTGGATGGGAAATCATCAAATAACTTCTCCCGCTCTGGGTGGAGCGGGAGGGCGTGTCAGACTTTTACTGACTAAAACCCACCCGTGTACCTTCAGTTGCCTATGCCAGGGCCACGGTATCTTTCAAACAACCCGCGACCCCAGCGGCAGGCCTGAGTCTCAACTGTGGGAACAATACAGGCTGAATATGCAACGTTAAATCCTCTCGTCCCCCATAATATAAGGCGTAGTGAGGGGCACCTAATAACGTCCTTTGTATAAAAAATATAGGTCGTATGACAGTACACCTCTGTTTGACCCTTCAAAGGATACGAGCGTAACGATCAAGGTTATAGTTAGATAAAAATCAAAACAACTATGATTATTATGATTAATCTTGTTTTGCTTCACAAACCGTGAAATATTCTAAAATTACATTATAATGATTTATTTAGTATACCCTAATTAAGTTATATTTATTGTAGCCTTTTGAAATACACAAAATGTATCCAGTATAACTTGATAAGTCGATTTGTCAAAATGGCGCTGGTTGCTAAACAAATACTAAATTATTATGTCAAATTCAAAACATACAGATGTTCCATATTCGGGCGAGGTCGGTCTGTGAATGGGAATCTATTACATATCGAGACCCCTACGTGCCTCGGCAAGCACGTAAAGCTGTTGGTCCCGACTGTCATTCGTAGACCTTTGACAGTCGTTACGGGTCTGACAACCATTCTTACCCTAAGGGGCATCCTAACGATAATATCGATTCTATCGTGTTACCCAGTAACTGAGTTGTGGAAGGCAGATAGGCAGTCTCTCCATGTAAAATACTGGTATTCAGCTGCACCAGGTTAGATTGGAAGCCGACCCCAACATAGTTGGGGCAAGGCTTGGCAGATAATGAATCATGTTCCATATTTAACCTCGTGTCAAAATAAATTGGCCACTTCAGTATTATTTTGTATCTTCAATGACAATAAGCGTGATTGAATGACATTTGTAATAAAAATGGCACGATAACGCAAAAAAAAAACTGTGTTTTGGTTTGTGTTGAAAGAAGATTACTTGATTTTCTTTGGTAGATACTTCAATTATTTCGTATTCAACAATTCATCCTAATGAAGGTTCAAGAACCATTCGAAAACATATTAATGACAGCAGAACGAAAATCTAATTAATCGACAAAGCATAAGTACTCAAAAAAATCGGTCAATCTGCTTATAAGTCGGTACATCCCTAATGGGTTCAAAGACTTTGAAATTGAAAGAAAAAAATGACCTAGAGTCACTATGACACTATAGGATGAAGACAAATCGCCTTTGCCCCATCTGTCAAATGTAATAAGAAGGTACAACAAACATGGCGGCTTTACGGCGGTAAATAATGATCTGTCGTTAACTTGATCCTGGATGACCTCATAGATGGTTAGACTTCCTAGTTAATGAGTGATGTAGTTAATAGAAATGTTATATAGCATGATTTATGTGAGAATAGCCTGGAGCTACCAAATGGCTAATGTATGATTAGTTAATTTTAAATGTTACACTTAACATATTACTACTGGCATTTGGGTTTATATTGTAGATCGCTGTTTCAAAAGCTAAGATTGATGATCATTATTAACCAGAACACAGGCCAGTAGTAACAGCATTCTGAAAACAGTGACAGAGAGTTTTAATTCTGCCATTTTGAGGCATCTTGTGGAGAGGATGGCCAAGTGAGTACCTTGTACCTTACTTGGTCATCGTTTGTGCGAAATGTTTCTTATTTAAGTAGGTTACCTCTAATAATAATATTAATTAGTAACTAGCTATAAGGTATTACTAACATTGTGGATCTTTGTTGTCCGAGTAAATGAATGATTTGATGATGATATTGTGACGATAATTAACTAGAATAATAGACATTGGTGCTGTTCAATAACTAAACTAAAATTAGAGAAACGCTATCTTTTACTAACAGGCAGCACGAGAAAAGGACGGCTATAGCTATGAACTAAGTCAGAGATGTTAAACTAGTTCGCTTGCGCTTCACCGTGTTTTAATCGACATGTTTTTACGTGTTGTCTAAATTTATATGGAAATATTAGTTCAAATAAATGTGACAGCTCTAACTTACGCCCGTCTCTTTCTTGTTTTATTAGAGAGAAAAAATAAGCAATAGCCTAAATTAAGTTTAGTTTGTGCACAACAGAATCGGCATCATTGTTGTCCTCAAGTAATATCAGCTAAACCTCTATCAGCATTTCGGATAAAGCTTTAGTAATTCATGTATACTTGCGTGCAAAAAATCGATCCACCCCGTTCTCTTCGAATTAAAACAAGATAATTCATCTAGTTTAATTAACAATAACCTAATATATTTTGTACCAAAACCTTCTTGTATGTATGTAGATTAAGTTAGTGAAATAAATATCAAACTTAATTCATCAGTTCTTGAGAAAATCGCGAACTTACGAACATGCTGGTCGAATAAAGACCCTCTTTTTTCAAGTCGGTTCCCAAACAAAAGTGAGTGATGAGGAAATTTAGAGAATCGAGTCGATTTTGTATATTATATAGAATATTTATTTTATTAAAAAAATGTGTAAATAAATTTTATAATAAATATGTGTAAATAAATTTTATCTTAAATATTTTGACGCAACGTATAGATAATAATTAAAATATACATTTTTTTTTTAATATCGTCTCACAGATAGAGAGCATGGGGTGCGCCAATTTTTTTGCACGCAAGTGTAAATAACTGGCAATCAAAAAGAGTCTTTCTTAGCACAGAACCCAACAAGCACAACTTACCAAACTCACCAAATTAATTTGAAACATTTAGTCCTTCATGAAACTTCTTTTACACTCTTCAAAATGCCTATTGCTGGCCATAACAACTAACCGTTGGTTAATGCATTATTCATTAAATGTCGACATATGTCATTAACCACAGGTTAAGGACGAAACACAATGGGTACTTGTGCGTAGGTGTTGCCGAATGAAAATCTGCAGTTATGTTGTATTCATTGCACGCAGGAAATCAATTGAGCAATTAGTGCGTTGATTGGTTTAATTACAGTTACACTAATAAATTAAAAGTTTACATCCGTTAAACACAAGTTTGAAGAGACTAGAAATAGACCACTCTTCACAAAAACTACATTTCATGGAAGCTACAATATGGCCACCACGAGAAACTTAAATAGGTGGCACATTACGACAACGTTCAAAGGTTCCATCATTTATTTTCGGAAAAACCGTAAAAGAAGTCGTTTCGCCCAAACTCCTACTTCTCGGGGTACATCTGTTCCTTTAACTGATCGGCTTGAGCACGTAGGCATGGAGTTGACATCTGGTCTCAACTTTGGCGCCACCATCGAGTAAAAAGCTAATCAGCGGCTATGAAGCTGGGCGGGGCTGATACTTTCAACCCTTTACAAAGCGCAAGTCCGAACCTGCGTGGAGTAATGCAGCCACGTACAATCGTGGATCAGCTATGTACCAACTAGCCGCGCTTGACTCGGTGGAACGCAGAGCTAAGAGGCTCATTGGTGAGGTAAAACTGGTGGATGCCAAGCTTCACAGCTTGACTCGTCGCCGCAAGGTTGCCTGCTTGTCGGTCTTCTACAGATTGTACTTTGATTAGTGTGCCCAAGAACTCCACGTCCTGATTCCACCGGCCGCCTTCTACAATCGGACATCTAGACGCACTACCAGTTACCATCCCTACCTAGTTGCTATTCCACCAATTCGCACTAAGCGTTTCTATATGTCTTTTATAATGCGCTCAGCAAAAGAGTAGAACTCACTACCTGCGTCTGTGTTTCCGAGCGCATACAACCCTAATCTCTTCAAAGTGAGAGTGAACAGGCTTCTTCTGGGTAAGCTCACTCCATCGTCGACTTTGTCTCTGTCACCTGTGACCTAGGCTAGAGTCAAGAACAAACACATCTCAAAAAAAAAAAGTAAAAGTACTTATATACTAGGAAGTTAGTAACAATGTGGCTTATGATCTATGTCAGTACTTATACACTACGACAGACAGTGTTGTTTCGATGAGATGTCCCATTAGGGAGCTCTCATCAAGCCTGTCAGCTATCACTTTCAGGAGGCTGTTGCCACTGCCACGCAATCTGGCGAGTAGAGACGCACTTTTCTTCCGTACGATAGCTGAGCAAGCAATATCTCAAGTTGCTGCTGTCAGAGGTAACTTAACTGTGAAAGTACAGTGCCTCCTGTTTTCTGGAAGACTGATATCCAGCAACAAGTCGCACGCTTAATAATAACCTGACCGATTACGGTTCAGGTCCAAAATGAGTTAAGCGTACAAAGAAATTCGTTTTAACCAAATTTCTTCAAAATATCATTTCTGTATCAATATTCAGTTCATCAATTATTCCTACAATATATTATTTCATTATTGTTATGCTTTTTAACTGATTTATATATAAGCCATTTTATAAGACAGGTTATGATTGCGATTTTTTTAGTTAGGTCAGTCTATTATTAAGCGTGCGAAAAGACTCTTTCACTAAAGTCTATCTTCCGGCTTACTGCATACTCAATGCGGCTACCTACATGACTCATACACATACATCCACGATATAATATCGCAATCCTAGCCTTGATCTTACTTATGTCGTACGTGTAGAGGTTAAGGGCACAGCTACACGCAAATAAGCATAACTACAGAAATAAATAATACAAATAAATAATGCCTGATCATGTCCTGTTATTGTATTTCCATATTGTGATGTGTTATTTCTATGACAGCTATTCTTGGAGTGCTTCTTCCGTCATTTGTTGTTGGTTTATTTATAACAATAATTGATTTATACTTAAAGACAAGCTGTTGGAAAAATTACGGACTACTACCAGTATTTGTTATCCATTGTGTAGCAAGAAGCAATCAATAACCTAAAGTTCTGCAAGAAAATGCCGCTGTGATGTTTTGGTGCAAGAATAGAAACACTCAAACACATATAGTCTGTTCCAATGGTATCAGACAAAAATGTAAACAAATGGACCAGAATACGTACCTGTGGATGTCAATTTGTAGTGCCACTGAAATTCTAATTTTAACTTGCCCATCTGCCGGCTAGCTGTGGGAGAATGGGAGTCAAGCTTGTGGCTTCAGGCGCTTCCGTCATCCACCATAGGCACTATAATGGATGATTCATAGTTTCACCGTCGCACCTTGTGTTGCACCGCATCGGTGTCACTGTGGTGAAGCTGTTGACAGTCTCGGGCAACATGGCCTGTCCTGCTGCTGGAGCGCAGGTCGTATACGACCTACGCTCTACTATCGACCTGCGCTCGATGCTATAGCATCAACGGTTTTATTCGTCGAGCCCTTGTCACCGCCGGCGTACCAACGGTATTCAGAACTAATCGGCTTGGTACGTGACGATGGGAAGAGACCAGACATCTTGCCTTGGAAGGTGGGTAGGCCTCTGGTATGGGACGCAACCGGCGTCGACACCCTTGCGCCATCTCATGTTCCTAGCACGGTGAGCTGTGCTGGCGCCTCTGCTGCGGCAGTTGAGAACGTCAAGCGGCGCAAATACTGTAAGTTTATGGGTAACTACAGTTTTCATCCATTTGGGGTTTTTTTTATTTGAGATGGGTTTGCTCTTGACTCTAGTCTATGGAGTGAGCTTACCCAGAAGAAGCCTGTTCACTCTCACTTTGAAGAGATTAGGGTTGTATGCGCTCGGAAACACAGACGCAGGTAGTGAGTTCCACTCTTTTGCTGTGCGCATTATAAAAGATATTTGGAAACGCTTAGTTCAAAGTTGCTAAGTGCGCTTAGCTTAGTAACAAACGTTTCAATACAGGAGACAATTCAGGCGCACACTGCTTCAACACTCTCGCTGGAATGCCACCAGGCCCGCTGGCCAGGCTGCACAATACTCTTCGGACCTCTTTAATGTGAACTGCGATATCCGGCATCGAGGAGTCACAATGAGGTACAGTAGGTGGTTGCTTGAAGCGACCAGACGTGAATTGCTTGCAAAGAGAGATGCAAATAAATTTGCTTTCTCACTTGCAGAGTGAGCCAGCGACCCATCAGGTTTCATCACTGAAGGTAAAGTGGGACGACAGAAATTCGTATCAGCCGCTTTAGACAGGGACTAGAACTGTTTACTACCCGGACGCTGCGAAGCCAGCCTGGCCCCAATACGTCCGACATGGTCAAAACGTGCCCTACGTAAAACCCGCTTACAGAACTTGGCGGAAGAATTAAAGACTCTTTTCTTCGCGCGAACCCTACGTGTTCTAACTTTGCGGTCGCGGGTCTTGACCCCAGGCTTGGTTGGCAGACTCTTTTCGGGCCTCACCGTGGGAGCATTCTGCATTATACCAATGCCGATTGTGATTGGATTTGTGGCCGAGTGGAATGTCGGAGAATGGAATAAAATACTTCATCCTCTGCCGAATCACGTCTGCAACCACGTCAGCATAGCACGAGGGGTGACCCGAGGCAAAGCACACTTGCAGCCATGGATATGACGAAAAAAGTGCCACATCTCATCCCAGCCTGCTGACTCGTATCGCCATACTCGCCTTGTGCCTCTAGGACTCTCATCTGGAGGAGAGCAGGTCGATATGGATTTCACCAGACAGTGGTCAGACGTTCCCAGCGGAGCTGAGACCGATAATGAATGACTGTCCGGATCAGAATTTCTCGCTGACTGGTCGACACTTCACGTGACCAGAGAGCTGGCTCGTTCTCTGGCCAAAGAATTAGCATTGCCATTCAACGTGGCAATGCTGTCAGTCTTCTGGGCAAGTTTCCGGATTACAACGATGCGGACGACGGCTAGTGTCCTTTGTTTTTGTTTTCATTTGTTTAGTTAGTTAGTTAGTCATTTAATTTAGTACCTAGTAGTTGTGTTAAATATTTTAAACAAATTGAATGTTTTATATTCGGAAAAAAATATAGGTAGGTATACTTACCTTACAATGTTTTGGATCTTTGGTACACCTCCGTGCCTCGGAAAGCACAGTCGTTACGGGTCGTCAGATGCCCGAAAGTCCGACAACCAGTCTTCCTGGGGGGGGGGGGGGGGGGGGATTGGTAGACTTACGTATTACCGAGTAACTGGGTTGTGAATGTCAAATAGGCAGTCACTTCATGTGAGATGGCGACCCCAACATAGTTGGGAAAAGGCTAAGCAGATGATGCTCATTGTAGCGGTCATTGAAACGCCAATGTCACTCAAAAGTCGTTTACAGGCTAATAATAATAAAATTCTTCACTTCTATCATTAATGGGGGGAAAAACGTATTTGACATTCTTGTGGGTATTTCAACGGTCGACTGAGGAAAACTTAACACATATTGCAAGATAATTACTCTTATATTTGTAAGAACGATCGTTTACACATCGATGTGTTGGGTACATTCAGTTATTTAAAAACTGCAAAATAATTTAATTCGCCGTATCATCATCATATCATCTCAAGCGTCGCTACATCGACGGGTCTTGTGATTCCAGCAGATTCCTGCGGCCTTCACAAGATCATCGGTTCCTCGTGGGAGGCCTCCCAACGCTATGCCTTCCGGTACGCAGTCGCCACTCCAGAACCTTTCGGCCCCATCAGCCTGAAGACGAAGAAGGGGACAATGCTGCGGGTCTATAACAATATCTGCACACTTCCACTCACTTGAGTGCTTCAACCTGGGGAGGATGTTCGGACGCCGTCGGCTATCTTCGTGTCAGGCGTCGGGCGGCTGCACGGGCGAGCGGGACGGGTTACGAGGATGCATGAGAGGAACCGAAGGCCCGATGATTCCACCACAGAACGTAACCGACGACACACGCGCGCCAATTAAAATCTTGCTGTACCTTTCCATTTTGAAAAAGTCATCTGTTCTGCGATTAATATGGCCTGCCCACTCCCACATAACTTTGGTCATGCTTGGTAATCGACATAGTTCGGTAAGTACGAGTACCTTGGTGTTCACCGTATACACAGAGAAAGAGTGGTACCAGCAATGCGGAAATGATCCATAGACGTGTTAAAAAGATTAAAGTAGGCACTCAGCAAGGTTGGTAGTAGGGACTGACTACTCAGTCAGGGTCGGGTGCATGATATGTAAGTTGTACTAAAGTAAAATCCCAAGCCGGAACAGTTTTACGTATCACATCACATACCTAAAACTTACTAAAAACTAACACGAAAAACCGGCCAAGTGCGTGTCGGACTTCGCACATTAGGGGTTCTGTACCAAATGTAGAACCCGTTCGAATGGCAGAATTATTAATAATATTGTGGTATTTGTTAGTAAAAGATACGTAATAATAAACATTATCAATGGGAAGTTAAAAAATTCTTCGGAACAAAATTTTGTAAAAATACAACTGACTTTGGTGGCTTCTCATTACCTTGTTTTCCAAAATTTTTTAAAACAAAAAGTACATTTTCTATCTACTAACGAGCTCTAAACAATGATACCCCATTCGATAGGGTAGGTCAATAATTTTTTATGCACCCCCTTTTAGCTGTATGGGCTCCCCTTAAAACCAATTAAAAATATTTTTTGACAAATTATAAGGCTTTGGGTCGACAAGATGGTTATACCGTGAAAATTTGAAGGCTGTAGCTCTAATCGTTTGGCTGTAAAACTTTGTGACAGACGGATGGACACATAAGTGACAGCAATAGGGTTGCGATTGGACCCTTCGGGTATGGAACCCTAAAAAGTAGTTCATGTAGCTACAGACAAGATTCCCGTACCTATGCAGACATAAAACAACCGAATTAATAACACTGCGGCAATAAGAACTGTTTAAATATGAAGAACAATGTAATAACAGCCGCATAGCTCGATTAGGTTAAGCTACGCTTTATTCACGGTTGATCCGTGGATGGGTGACCATCTTTACATACCAAGACCCGACAGTGCCTCGGAAAGCACGAGAAGCCGTTGGTCCTGGCTGTCATCCGACCCATGTCATGTCATGACGACCCGTAATGGCTGTCATCTTTGACAGTCGTTACGGGTCGTCAGAAGCCTGAAAGTCTGACAACCAGTCTTAACAAGGGTTATAGTAGTACCTAGTAACACACACTATGTAAAATACTGGTATTTAGCTGCATTCGGTGGAAGCCGACCCCAACATAGTTGGGAAAAGGCTTGGTAGAGTGACTGATTGTGTTACTAATTCCCTTTAGTGAGTGATTGCGTAAGAATCTAACCTGAACAGGGTTTGTTTACACATTTATCAGAAAGTTTTGCAACAGATAGTAGTTATTTGTAGCTGGCTGAATGAACCACTTTTCAACCTTATTACCATAGTCATAGGCTTTTAAAGTGGTTCACCGCCCGTGTGCGCGATGGTGCATTGGCGAATTTACACATTATTATGTGTGTAACCGAGCTCATTAGGCAAACAAAGCCGCGGTAATAAACTAAACGTACCAACAGAAAATTAATTCAATCACATAACTAATTAACATTCAATCCTAATTAACGTAAAATAATTCAGTAGCTCCAATTAAGTCGGTGTGCAGATCCTCGCTGTTCGGCATATTAGTATGCACTTGCGCTTGCGCAACGTGTTAAGTCTCAGCTGATCTAATGAGGTTACCTCAGCGTTAGTGTTCGCTCTACTTGCGTCCTCTGTACCCTATCTAATGTTTAGTGTGACGCCTGTCTGTCTGTGTTTTGAACTGGGTTACGTTTTTTTAAATGATAATGTATGCTGATTAACAACATTGAAAACCATTTAGCTAATACGCTAGTACGTAATTTCAGCAACCAAAACCGCATTCCTCCGGCGCCCTCTTGTTTTAATTTGTTATTTTATTTCCTCATGATTTTATTAAGCTGTCAAGGGCAGTAATAACAAGTATACTCCGATTGCTGAGGTCCCTAAATAACAAACCAATAATTACGAACCTAGATTTTATTCCCTTTTCCGTTGTCCAACTACACGGGGCGCAATATACTTTTCCATTGTCCAACTACACGTGGAGCAATATACTTTCCGTTGTCCAACTACACGTGGAGCAATATACTTTTCCGTTGTCCCCCTACACGTGGAGCAATATACTTTTCCGTTGTTCAACTACACGTGGAATACTTTCCGTTGTCCAACTACACGGGGCGCAATATACTTTTCCATTGTCCAACTACACGTGGAGCAATATACTTTCCGTTGTCCAACTACACGTGGAGCAATATACTTTCCGTTGTCCAACTACACGGGGAGCAATATACTTTCCGTTGTCCAACTACACGTGGAATACTTTCCGTTGTCCAACTACACGTGGAGCAATATACTTTTCCGTTGTCCAACTACACGTGGAGCAATATACTTTCCATTGTCCAACTACACGTGGAGCAATATACTTTTCCGTTGTCTAACTACACGTGGAGCAATATAGTTTCCGTTGTCCAACTACACGGGGAGCAATATACTTTTCCGTTGTCCAACTACACGGGGAGCAATGTACTTTTCCGTTGTCTAACTATACGGGGAGCAATATACTTTTCCGTTGTCCAACTACACGTGGAGCAATATACTTTCCGTTGTCCAACTACACGGGGAGCAATATACTTTTCCGCTGTCCGACTACACGTGGAATACTTTCCGTTGTCCAACTACACGTGGAGCAATATACTTTTCCGTTGTCCAACAAATGTTAAATATTATTAAGGTTTAATATTAGGATATCAGTAAGGTGTATATTAGCTTTAATGCTACCAGAGCCACATTTTTCTTTAAGGGGGAAGCGTCAGTGTAGCCCGCGACATTTTAATTTTCTTACGTTTTTCGGAATTTGCAAGTGTGTATTATATTGTACGTTGATCAAATTATAATTTGCGGTCGTAACAAATATCTATTTACATAACTAGAATCATCAAAGTAATCAATACAACTCTTTAAGACCAGGTAATCCCAAAAAATGACTATTTCATGAAATTTTGACATTTTGGGATTATACTAACTTAAGGAGTTGTATTACTGATTCTATTGTATATAATTCTGTAAATACATATTTGTTACGGCCGCAATTCATACTTTATTTAACATACAACTTAATACTGACTTGTAAATTGCAAAACACGTAAGAAAATTTGAATTTCGCGGGCTACCCCGACGCTTCGTTCTTAAACTGCTTATTACCTTAAAGTAGGACGCTGTTCGACTCGGTTTTCATGAGAAGTAAATCAGCTGACCATTTTACCCCAACAACATTGAAGCCGGCTTCCATATCAAATATCGTCGTCATTTCACATTTGCTAAGGAGCAAGTGCCATTTGAGAGCAGTGCTGTGTGTGGCCCAGTGATAGTTGTAGACAGGCGCTTTACTTTGTGTAAATAATTTCATCAGCACTGCCCTCAAAATGTTGAAGGAAAGCATCGTGAGGGAACCGGCAGTCCTAGAACCAAAAATTCGAAGACATGTGACATCTACCAAGGGCTCGCGTACTGGATCACGGCCCACTCTCTCTGCACCGAGAGGAGGCCTGTGGTGTCCCAGCAATGGGAACGCTTGGACTGATTATGCTAAGAGTCATTTGACCTTTGGAACCCTGCAGCTGAGGCAAACCAATATTCTAACGTCAGAAGGACCAACACCCTATCTAATTGCTAATAGGTAAACATATTACCAACACTAGGAGGTCTGTCTACCCTAGATATAGGAAAAGCGTGCTGCCCATACAAAGTGTCAATTCAGTGCGGTTATTACCATGCAAATGTGGAGAGTTGCTCAAGCGCAGCGCATCTTGCACTAGTCTGTTACGTCAATGGTTCATGTTAGACGTCGAACTTGGTGGCAAGGAGTAGAGTGTAGATGGGACAGATGCCTGAAGATGATACTTGCGACGATTTTTTAATATATACTAATAATAAAGCTGAAATGGTTGTTTGTTTGTTTGTATGTTTGAACGCGCTAATCTCTGAAACAGCTAGTCGGATTTGAAAAATTCTTTTTGCATTTGTTAGCCCAATTCTTGAGAAATGCTACAGGCTATTAACATCACGCTACGACTTTTAGGAGCCAAGCAAAATGAAAAAAAGCGAAATCGAATTAATAGCGATGCGACGGGGTGGGTAGGGGTACAAGAAATTTCACCCGGACGAAGCCGTAGGCAGAAGGTAGTGTTATATGTATAGTATTTTTATCTCACAAAGTGACGCGCGCTTTAGCTGTGGTAACAAGCGAACATACACGCTGTGAATGTGTGCGTGAAGACGAGTAGCGACAGTAGCGTCAGCATATAACACGCACACGCACACACACACTTCCAATTTCGCCATTGATGCCGATTCTCTTGTTCAATAACTAAACTAAAATTATAGAATCACTATCTTTTACTAACAGGCAGCGCGAGAAAAGGGCGGCTTTAGCTATGAATAGGGCTGCCAACCATCCGGGTTTCCTCGGATTTGTCCTAGTTTGGAGGGCGTCGGGGGAGCGTCCGCGTCCGGGCGGGGTTTTTAAATGTCAGGGGAATAACTTGATAGAATGGAATGATTTGCAATAAATTACAGTTAAAAATGCGGTGCGGCAAATCAAAAAGAAGAGTTCCTAACTATTTGTGTTACCAGAATACATGAGGTTTATGTTTAAGTTGATTTCTATAAATAAATAAAAATATGATAACTATGTTTTTATTTTGTCTTTTTTTTTTCGAGGGAGTCCGGGGAAAATCTTTATTTCACTGAAATGTCCGGGGTTTTTGAAATTTTTATCCTTTTTTTTTCGTGGACAAATGCTCATGCATGCTGCACTACCACGTGGAGATAGTGCAGTTATGTGGGACTCCAACCCACTAAAACTGCACGGTGTCCTCCTCTGCCGCTTGTGGCGGGAACACGGGCACGCGTTAGCACTCACCGCGAACCCGCCGCGGCTGTCCGTTACCGGACCCTCCTCTGGGGAGCACCCCCATCACCGGCACACAAGAACACGCCGTGACCACCGCATGGATCAAACCAGCACATGGGCGCTAGACGACCCTGTGTCTAGACACCCTTGGTCCCCTGCGACTGGTCAGGTCCTAGCTATGAACTGAGAGATGTCAAACTAGTTTACGCCTTGCGCTTCACCTTGTTTTTAGTCGATATGTTTTTACGTGTCGTCTGAATATAGAAATATTAGTTCAACTTTTGACAGCTCTAATTTACGTCGGTCTCTTTCTTGTTTCATTAGAGAGAAAAAGTTAGCAACAGCCTAAATTAAGTTTAGTTTGTGCACAACAGAATGCACTAATGGTGCCGATTCTGTTGTACAAATTTGTTGCATTTGATTTTGTTGCTCAGCAAGATTGTAACTTTTAACGATTATTTGAGTGTAGGTAGTTTTAAGAGGCCTATCACAAAATTGCTTTCTGACAGATTAGGTATATTATAGCACGGCGACGCATCGCATTATGCAGCAATTTGGCAGTTGTTATTACGTTTTCACCTCACAACCTCGGAAAGATTCTGTTTACCATTCGAAATCTGAGTGCAAAAGTGCGTTTTATCAGCCAGCGTAGAAAGACTTTTTAATTCGACAGTCCTCTGAAAATGCATTAATACAATTCATGTCAGTGCGCCAACCTCATTTTTTGAATAATCTCAGTCGCTAGCAAGACGACTGCATGAAAAAAAAAAATACATTAATTTCATGTTTTATTTATGCTGTTTTTCTTTCACCTAGCATTTTGCTCGCTGTAGTGAGCTGAGAACTTATGTGTTTCGGTCGGCAGCAAAGTTATTCTGCGTCTCGTACCTTTGAATTGAAACCCTCGCTACGCTCAGGACTTCATTTTGAACCACGAGCGAAAGTAAGGAGAAATTTACAGTTATTTCTGAGCATTTTTAGTAGTTTTATGGTTTTTGAATGGGAGTTTTTTATCCATATTCCATACATATTTCAAAATTCTAAGGCCAGTATGAAGTAAACCACTATTTAAAAGATATTATTATTTGCATCAATCCACGAGCTCGAAAAAATGTAGTCGTGCATTTTATGACAAACGCTTCGAAATTATGGCTTTATATAAATAGATAAGAAAAATTACAAAATGCGAGGTCGATATAAACTATACTAATAACTAATCTCCACCACTCAGTAAGTCAAAGTTGTCGAAGTCTTTCAGTTTCTCAGAATATGTAAGAACGCCAAAGTTGGCCTCTTAACGCAAAAATCACGGTCAAAATGTAATATGTATAACATATACTTCGTTGATTTTGAAAACAAAATGTATTATGTTGGTTGCTTCATTTTTGCCTTCTTAAGCTTCAATATCCTGTTCGCACTTTCGCTGCCCAGCATATAAATAAGTATGAAGGAAAAAACTGAGTATTACTCATCGTGACGTTATGGATACGGCGACAACAGTTTCAACAATGGCACCAATGTCCTTAGCGATTTTGCAGTTTGTACATACTTCATGATGGTTTTCATATTCCAATAGATCTACCAGGATCAAAAACTGCCTTGTCCACTCCAAAACAATAATGCTAGGGAAGAGAACTCGGAGAGGAATCTAGCGTACCTACCCTAGAAACAAAGTCACTCTGGATTTTGTAGCTTTGCACACAAATCAGACTTCTCTACATGATTTTTTTCTTTTTTTACGAGACCTAAGTCTATTTCCAAGAACTCCTGTATTTGTAACAGACAAACTAAAGGTATGTATTGTGTTGAGTTATAAACGTATTACGATTTTAAATCAATATATAAAAACCAGCCAAGTGCGTGTCGGACCACGCACAATGAAGGGTTCCATAGTTGTAAATAATTTGTCCTAAAATCAAACTTAACATTTTAGTTGAAAACATGTTCTCCCATACATTTGCAATGAGTTTGTTGCGCCACTTCTTCTCCTCAGCTAAAGCGAAAGAAATGGAAGTGGAGTGGAAGTGGTGAAGGGCGGGCGTTTTGGGAGACTGTCTTATGTAATTTTGACTTTCGAAAAGTACTGATTCTCAGGCAAGTTTAAATAAATGACTTGTGATTTTGATTATTGATTCATTGATATATCTCACACGGTCAATTCTCCAACTGCAAATTTAAGTTTGTAATCCCAAAAAAATTTTTTTGGTGCGTTAAAATTAAAAATTAACGAGTTTCGGACGTTTTCCTTTATTTGTGCTGTGAGACCATAATTTTTGCCAAATTTCGTATTTCTAGGTCAACGGGAAGTACTACATAGGTTTTGATTTACTTGCGAGTATCAAAATATGACGCATAAATGGCCGTATTTTTTAATTGCGTTGACTTAAAAGCTTGTTTTTTTAGAGCTCCAAGGTACTATAGACCTACGTATTTGTTATTAATTTCAACTTGAGACGCGTTCAACGCGTTTCTGAGAAAAAGGGTATTAACAGACTGACAGACAGACCGACTGATAGACAGACACACGAGTGATCCTATAAGAGTTCCGTTTTTTTTCCTTTTGAGGTAAGGAACCCTAAAAACCATTTTATTTTGATATAAACAAAACCGAATTCCTTACCATGTAAGGAAAACGGTGATAAATTACCAACACATGCCATAGCAAAATAACTTCGTTCCAATCATGCTACATTTTGATTCTCCACCAAAACTTGCTCTGTGCTCAAGTTACCTATATTCCCATGATCAGTCGTGTCCAGGAAACGCAGGGCTCTATGATGAAATGTAATGCTTTATATGCATGCCTCGATAATACCCCTGCATGCCAGGACGCTGATTACAGGCTTTTGACAGGGTAATGTTATGGAAGGGTTAGAAAATTACAATGTTCAAGTGAATTTCTGAAGTTTGTGAGGTAATTTATTAAGATGAATTGTTTTCTGGTTTGACTTGCGAAAGTATACGTATATCTAAGGTGTTCCTGTTGTGTGGTGATTTTGTAATTGATTTCAGCCTCATCAATAAGTTTGACGTTGCCTAGAGTTAAAAAAAAAAAAAACAGGTCAAGAGCGAGGCGGACTCGCGCACTGAGGGTTCCGTACCATCATATATTTAAAAAAAAAGTGTGCTGTTTAGAGACATCGTTTTATTGTTCCTGTAATCTTTACATAAACTTCTATCACATAGAATAGTTTCTGATTTTCTCTATGCAAACTTCGGAGATACGGGGGAAACGGTAATATTTTTACGTTTTTCATCAAAAGTCGAAAACTATGCGGCCTAAAAAAAAAAGAAAAATGTTTGAGAATGTGCAAACAGTGCTCTTTCATATGATATCCCACATGCTCTAGTAGCCCCACTTCGAATTTTTATGAACCCCTTTCAGACTCTGTTGCAAAATATTTATATAATATATATTTTTATTTCTTTCTTATTTGCAAAATAATTGGGCAAACCTAACCTAAAACTATTCCAAAGTTCAAGTTGATAGCATTGGTAGTTCTTGAGATAGATAGTTCTAGCTGTGACAGACGGACAGACAGACAGACTGAGTCGCACCATAAAGGTTCCTTTTTACCATTTTATACCTTCTTTATACCTTCACGACATAATCAGCCTATAATGTACCCACTGCTGCGTCACAGGCCTCCTCTCGGTGAGATGGAGTGGGCCGTAACGCGGGCCTAGTGCAGGTTGGTAGATCTTACACAAATACCTTCGCATTTATGGTTCTAAGACTGCCGGTTTCCTCACGATGTTTTCCTTCACCGTTTTGAGAGCAGTGCTGATGAAATAATTTACACAAAGTAAAGCGCCTGTCGCGGTTCGAACCTACAACCAACACAGCTTTCCTATTAGGTACCTACTTATTCACGTAATTACTAGTTAAAACGATATTTTCTCATCGTAAGTTATTCCTACGCTCGCACTTATACATGTCTTAGAAAAATGTATCTCTGGTAGTATTAAAATGGCTTACTTACGCTAATATATACCTTACTCAATTATTGTTGATATTTTTGATGACTAAGTAAACCTAAAAAGCCACTGACCAAGTAACTTAACATAACATTAAAAATAACCTGTCCTGAATCAACTCAGACATCGGCCTCTCCCAGGCTGCGCCACAAGACCCTGTCCTCTGCCTTCCGCATCCAGTCTGTCCCAACCACTTTCTTAAGGTCGCGTCCCACGCTACGCTTGCCGATACGCGGTCTCCACTCCAGGACACTGCCACTTCAGTTTGCTTACTCTGCAAGCTATGTCGGTCGGTAATTACGGTTCTTTTCCGGATAATTTCATTTCTGATTTTATCCATCAAAGAAACACCGAGCATATCCCGCTCCATAGCACGCTGAGCGACCTTGAATTTGTGGACCAGCCCGACTGTTATTGTCCACGTTTTGGAACGTGTCATAGCGGGCAGGACGCACTGGTTGAAGACCTTAGTCTTCAAATATTGCGAGATAGGCGTCGAGAAGACTTGATGAAGTTTCCCAAACGCTGTCGGCTTCTTTCTGAAAGTTGTGTTTACCGAGTTGGATGACTTACCCTAGATAGATGTACTCCTTCACAACTGTGAGAAGCGACCCGTCGTTGTGGATTGGGCTAGGCAAGACGTGTGAATTTTACCTATTTCCTTTCTAGATTCAAATACCTACATAACATTGCAGTAGACGTTCCCATTATAATTACTAAAACACTAATAACTACAAGTCATATCTTGTAACATTTCTAACTGATGCAAATGTAGTCTGTGCCATCTGAGCAGACATCCTTTCGAAATCATGGCAACTAAGCGTTTATCGATACAACTATCGATTTATGTTAGGGTAGGGCTGTGGCGGCATCTACATTGCCACATGCGAACTACGCATCACACTGACGTCACGCAAAATCCTGCATCGCGCAAGCAGAGTTTACCGCGCGACTAGCATATAATAATATACAACGTCCCGACATCAACCGTCGGGCAGTAGCCTACACAACACACGTCTGGTTGGAGGATCCCTTTTTTATGGAGGATGAGTGAACTTTACACACCCTGTTCCTCATACCTCTATACTGGTGACCCCGAACATGTTATTGGCACACGATTAAACTATTAATATTTAGATTGTTAGAGCATTAATATTTTGACTACCAATGGATTTAGACGTCGTATAAATAGCGTAATAAGATGGTCAACAGCGTCTTTCTATCTGCTAATGACATGAACTGCGATCTGCCAGCAAGGTGTGCAAATAGTTTTAGTTTGGTCCTTCGATCTTTTGATCATAAGGAGGCGCAAGACTGGAAATGGAAACCTACATTATTTAGGTATAGCGATACCTATACAGAAAGCAAGATAAAAATGTCGTCAGTTTTGAGTATAAATGTGGATGGCTCTAAGAGTAGTGGATGACCAAAAACGCGATGAATGGACTGTGTGAAAGATTATAGGGCTAGACAGGGGTTTACCACGGGGTTACTACCAAGATGACGACTGTTAAAGAAGCATAGAAGAAAAAGACATGTTGCGCTGACTGCAAATAAATGGAGATAAGGATGTGATGATGACAGCAAGCAAGATAACATTCTAGCCGACCAATTGGTAAGACGACTAGGTTGAATTTCGAACTACAACGATCGCTTTTACGCAGGAGCATCTTTTGACCGCTGCTGATCTTTACTAAACCAGTTCCTATTAATCTATCCATGTCGCCAACTGACACTTGCTCTTTACAAACCGCGGGCCGAGGCAATCACTACGCATGCGCGTAGTGTACGTAGGTATACTACTCATCCAGAACCATGCGCCAGTCGGTAAAGCCCGTCACACACCTAGCTATAAATATAAATTATAGCTAGGCATATATTACGATATATTTTCTATACTTACTAATTTTCAAGCGACCGGACACGCAGCTATGATATATATGACAGACCAGTTGGCGTGGTTGGTTAAGATACCACCTATCATGCCGCAGGTCGTGGGTTCGATTCCCATCCAGAACAAACATTTGTGTGCATGCACATGTCTGTTTGTCTTGAGTCTGGGTGTAATTATCTATATAAGTATGTATTTACAAATAAAAAGTAGTATATATGTAGTATATCAGTTATCTGGTTTCCATAGTACAAGCTCTGCTTAGTTTGGGATCAGATGACCGTATGTGAAAAACGTCCCAGAATATTATTATTATTATTATATTTCTGTGACGTCACCAATCTATACCGTAATTTATATTATTGCATATTTAATATATATTATGGTATAGCAAGACATATACAATGAAATGAAGGCAAAATATATATTATATATTATAGCATCGTCCCCGTGTGTGATAGCTTGCTATAATAAATGTTCCTATATTAAAGCTAGGTGTGTGACGGTCTATTGCCCACCGTGACATATACCGACCTATCGCCTTTCTCAGAGCTACATACACTTGTGGAATATATTGTCAGTATGTGAATTTCCTCACTTGACTGCTTTACGCAGTAAGTAATCGTGGAGCGAGCCTATGTTTTGGACTGTGTTAGAAATTTTCAATCACTTGAAACAGGTATTCTTCTCGCACAAAACAATGGTAGAAAGAAGGTCTAAAGCTCGATTAGATCGATAAGGACCTAACCTACCATTTACTAATCAATACGAGGTAACACAAAGTAAAATAAATATACTACGAGTACAACGTAGAACGTACCTAAGCATAGTATGCACACTACTCGTTTGTCTAAGTGCTAATTTCACCAGCGAAACTGAACGCGATCAGCACATCTAAACTGCGTTCAAGAGCTGTCAGTGTCAGAATTCATAACAATAATGAAAGTGACAGCACTTTAACGCAGTTTAAATGTGCTGATCGCGTTCAGTTTTATTGGTGAAATCCGCCATTAGAAGCAGACAATTGCTGTTCCAAAACTACTTTGGTAAGCACACAAAAAAGTACGTAGAACTACGTAGTATTTTATTATCTGTGGTAGAACCATCGTTAGTGAATGAGCTACCCTCAAAACTATTGCATGTCGTCTAAGGGCCGATTTTAAAGAGTACTACAAAAACATTATCACTCATTGTGCCCATAGCTACTCAAATGTCTGTAACAAACCTTAAAGTATTGTATGTTCTGTGAACAAACCCCACGTTTGCAAAAATGGATTTTTATAAACTGTGAGTTTTTTTTTAACTCTACTGTAGGTTTATCAGTTTACTTAGCACTTAGCATAATTAAGATTTAGTACATTAATTTTCAAAATTTCAACATTTGTAATCCATTGCTAGACGAGAACAACTACTAACAAACTGTTACGCAGTTTAGCAGACTTTATGTATGTTATTGTTAATTAATACAGATTTTGAATAAATAAAAAATAAATAAATTTACTTTAAAAAAGTAAAAACCGATTTCAAATAGGTAATTAAAACGAATAAAATAACTTTCATAAAAAAACTTAATAGCTTCTGAAGTCGGTGCCAAGCTAATGTGCATTGACATTGAAGAATTGAAGACACCGACTTCAGAAGCTGTTAAGTTTTTTTATGAAAGTTGTTTTATTCGTTTTAGATTTCCTGAGTTCCTGCTTGTCGGTCTTCTACAGATTGTACTTCGGTGAGTATGCCCAAGAACTCCACGACCTGATTCCACCGGCTCGCTTCTACCATCGGACATCTAAACGCACTGCCGGTTACCATCCTTACCTGGTTGATATTCCACCAATTCGCACTAAACGCTTCCACATTTCTTTTATAATGCGCACAGCAAAAGAGTGGAACTCACTACCTGCGTCTGTGTTTCCGAGCGAATACAACCCTCTTCAAAGTGAGAGTGAACAGGCTTCTTCTGGGTAAGCTCACTCCATGCATCGTCGACTTTGTCACCTCTGACCTAGACTAGAGTCAAGAACAAACCCATCTCAAATAAAAAATTAAAAAAGATTTTGAAGTCGGTTTTTACTTTTTAAAAGTAAATTTATTTTTCCATTTTTAGTTGAATATACATAAGCCCAAGACGAACGAAAAGAATAATCATGACAATCCGCTTAGAAATGCCAAAGATACAGTACTACATCTATGTATATAACTTCGTACACGTTTAATTCCCGAATGTATTATATACTAAAACCTTCCTGAAAGTATGTATGTAGATCACGCTAGAGAAAGAATCATCAAAATTGGTGCATTAGTTTTTGAGAAACACGCGTACATACAAACTTACATACATACAAACATACGTACATACATACCATACATACATACGGGTCGAATAGAGAACCTCTTGTTTTTATGTCGGTTAAAAAAGAGTGTGTGTGTCAGCTCCGACGCGCGACTGTAGTTTACTCCTGTATTTTGAGCCATTCCGACTTTCTACTGTTGGACGAAAACAAAGGACCATAGGGGCATGGTTTCTTCAATGAATCAGTGCTATACAAAATGCAACTTTAAGAGGATTGTGAAGCTGTAAATTTTCATACAAAAAGAGATAACGTTTTTCTCCCCGTAAACATAGTCTAATTTTCATATTTTTTGGAAATGTTGTAGGTATAATGAAAAACTAGGTCCGTACGTTTTTATTATAAAGAAATATTGCATACGATATAAGTTATTGGCATCTAAATATCTATATTTTTGACATAAAAACACCCTCGTGCATTTTTATTTTTTTTAATTATATTAAATTGAGTTACTAAAAACCAAAAACGTACAGACCTAGATTAAAGTGTACTGAATGTAATGAGATTAAAATTGTCTCATTTCGTAAAGTTTTAGGGGAGTAAAAACGTTGTCGCCCGAAATAATATTTATGTAAATAATTGTATGAAATGTAGGCAATTGCCTCTAAAAATCGCGCCGCGTATTCGCACTTTACAATCGTCTTAAGGTGAAAAGGCGTTCGTTTTGTTTTACGTTGCGCAGTAAAGCGTAACGCTTTTTAGTTAACGCTTGTAGTCACTCCTCATAAAATTTTCATACCGGGGGGCCTTATATGAAAATCGATTCTTAAGGAGTAAACTCCAAATATACCTATACGACCTATGACATTTGATCATCGTTAACATGAACCCACGCCTATCGAACGCAATAAATGCATGTAGGTAATAGCCACTTCGCCAGAAAACTTGAAAACATAAAGCAGTTAAAATCTGGTGTCCAAATCTGAACCGAATCATTGTAAACAGGCCACGTTCATCTATCACTTTTTTATTCCGCAGAAAAACTTGCTAATGATATTTTTGTAAGTCTAGGCACAGAATAATACAGATGGGACACTCCGCAAAATCATTTAAATAAAAAGCGACTCTTGCTATGACACGATAAAGTGTAATTCAGGTCGCACAACGCTTATTATATACAGTTATATTCACTTACAAGTTGCCTCTCTTTCTATCGCGTAACTCTTATTTATTCTGACTAGTTATGGTTGTCTTCTTTTACGACGCGGCGTATGAGTGAGTATCGAACTGACCGTGCAAGCCGGCCGGGGCCGGTGCGCGGCAGCCCGCACTGAATTGGCCCGACAAGTCGAGCCCGCCGCGTACTTGTAGCTTCATACCTAAACTGCAGAGTGTCCTATCTGTATTAATCTGAGCTCTAGATACGGTGATTGATCAAATCCTACCAATCTTACAAAATGATTAATCGCTACTTACATTGTGCAAACAAGTTTTAAAATATAGACCGCAAAATGGCAAAAGTAATGGAGGATGACCCCAACCAGATGAACTGACGACCTGAAGATGGTAGGAATATACTGGTTGCGGAAGGAGAATGAAGTGTTGTGGCGCAACATTAGAGAGGCTAGATTAACGATCACCAATATTACGATACACATGATGTTTGGATTTGAAAAAGTCACGTCCAGATTCATTGAAGTATGAAAGAGCGAGCAAGCCCTCTCACTATACAAAACTATTAGGTCTAATTGTTTTGTATAGTCTAGTAGTAGTAGTCACTATACAAAACAATTAGGTCTAATTGTTTTGTATAGTCTAGTAGTAGTAGTGTAGCCCTCTCACTATAAAAAACAATTAGGTCTAATTGTTTTGTATAGTCTAGTAGTAGTAGTCACTATACAAAACAATTAGGTCTAATTGTTTTGTATAGTCTAGTAGTAGTAGTAGTCACTATACAAAACAATTAGGTCTAATTGTTTTGTATAGTCTAGTAGTAGTAGTAGTAGTGACTATACAAAACAATTAGGTCTAATTGTTTTGTATAGTCTAGTAGTAGTAGTGTAGCCCTCTCACTATAAAAAAACAATTAGGTCTAATTGTTTTGTATAGTCTAGTAGTAGTAGTAGTCACTATACAAAACAATTAGGTCTAATTGTTTTGTATAGTCTAGTAGTAGTAGTAGTCACTATACAAAACAATTAGGTCTAATTGTTTTGTATAGTCTAGTAGTAATAGTCACTATACAAAACAATTAGGTCTAATTGTTTTGTATAGTCTAGTAGTAGTAGTGTAGCCCTCTCACTATAAAAAACAATTAGGTCTAATTGTTTTGTATAGTCTAGTAGTAGTAGTAGTCACTATACAAAACAATTAGGTCTAATTGTTTTGTATAGTCTAGTAGTAGTAGTAGTCACTATACAAAACAACTAGGTCTAATTGTTTTGTATAGTCTAGTAGTAGTAGTGTAGCCCTCTCACTATAAAAAACAATTAGGTCTAATTGTTTTGTATAGTCTAGTAGTAGTAGTAGTCACTATACAAAACAATTAGGTCTAATTGTTTTGTATAGTCTAGTAGTAGTAGTGTAGCCCTCTCACTATAAAAAAACAATTAGGTCTAATTGTTTTGTATAGTCTAGTAGTAGTAGTAGTCACTATACAAAACAATTAGGTCTAATTGTTTTATATAGTCTAGTAGTAGTAGTGTAGCCCTCTCACTATAAAAAACAATTAGGTCTAATTGTTTTGTATAGTCTAGTAGTAGTAGTCACTATACAAAACAATTAGGTCTAATTGTTTTGTATAGTCTAGTAGTAGTAGTGTAGCCCTCTCACTATAAAAAACAATTAGGTCTAATTGTTTTGTATAGTCTAGTAGTAGTAGTGTAGCCCTCTCACTATAAAAAACAATTAAGTCTAAGTAGTAGTAGTCACTATACAAAACAATTAGATCTAATTGTTTTGTATAGTCTAGTAGTAGTAGTGTAGTCCTCTCACTATAAAAAATAATTAGGTCTAATTGTTTTGTATAGTCTAGTAGTAGAAGTCACTATACAAAACAATTAGGTCTAATTGTTTTGTATAGTCTAGTAGTAGTAGTCACTATACAAAACAATTAGGTCTAATTGTTTTGTATAGTCTAGTAGTAGTAGTGTAGCCCTCTCACTATAAAAAACAATTAGGTCTAAGTAGTAGTAGTCACTATACAAAACAATTAGATCTAATTGTTTTGTATAGTCTAGTAGTAGTAGTAGTGTAGTCCTCTCACTATAAAAAATAATTAGGTCTAATTGTTTTGTATAGTCTAGTAGTAGAAGTCACTATACAAAACAATTAGGTTTAATTGTTTTGTATAGTCTAGTAGTAGTAGTCACTATACAAAACAATTAGGTTTAATTGTTTTGTATAGTCTAGTAGTAGTAGTCACTATACAAAACAATTAGACCTAATTGTTTTATTCCATTTTCCATTTGAGGTACGCAACACTAAAAATGGTCGATGAGGAAGAATTCTGAAAGAGGATTTGCGAAACAGAAAGTAGATAATAATGAGTTCCAAGCTGAAAGGTCATTTTGACTGCCGAACATTCTACGTACGGCAACTTTGCACATCTTCATAATGCTAATTCATCATAGGTAAGTAGGCTCCCATTCTACAAACCGCAATACATAACCATGCAATAATCAAATACTCAAAAAACCGGCACAAATCAACCTGAAATACTAAGGCATCAGAACAAGACTGTTACTAATATTAGCTGGCCCGCTAATTTTGCACTTTCGACTCACAAGTAATTACAACTTGCAACTTGCGTAACTGAGGCCGAGAGTCGCTTCTGCAGTCACGACCAAACTGTAACACCAACTTACCTTTGCCACCAAAAAAAAACAGAACTTTCTAAATTCAACTCTACGTCATCGCATAACGAAAGATGGCGGAGTTTTTCCGCGCCAAAACTTTACTTGTCAGAACACAAAAGAGTAAAAATTATATCAAAACTCCAAAGGCAGTGGTTGCATAACCTCGTGCCCAATAGAATAATAATAGATGTCGCAGAAAAAAAAAACGAAAGTGCAAGAATTGGAGCGGGCAATGGATACAATGGCATAGTAAGCACGATTGTGTATCAAAACCTTATAACAATACTTGATAATAGTCTATATGGCCAGTAGAGGGTTACTAATGTGGTCTTCTGAAAGGAAGATGTCTGGTTTACGCATGTATTTGAAGCGCATCTAGCTCAAACATGATTGCTGTGCTGAAATAAAGATGTCTGCAGTATAACTTTGATCTACACAACCATATCCGAAAGGTTAAGTTAATCCAAGAGACTGACGGATTTCAAATGACTTGGCTGGATTCAATCGATGCCACTTTCAATTGAATTATTTAATTTACAATCAATTGATGTGAAAAAGATTTCACATTTTCAGAAACTATCGACAAAATAAAAATTAAGCAAGAAACCTTCTACTGAAGTCTGTACTGTGTAGGTACAAACTGTAAGTCTCTATAGAACCATAAATTTAGGTACCCAACATTAATGATTTTATATTGCTTTGGCCAATAACTTTAACACTTCATATAAGTAAATGAAGCAACGGCCGCTAAATAGTTTGTATATAACAAAGCCATACACAAGATTTAGACGTAGCGTAAATAGTCGACACCGCTTGGTTTAACGCACAGCAATGACTTGCTTAGCCGACTGATTGCTATTGTTGTATTGTGAGAAACAGCGAGTCGATCTTCTATTTAGTAGTAATGATTTCCAACTATTCTTTTTGCAAGATTTATACAGAGGACACAATTTTTTTTAAAAATTGCTTTGGAAGCAACTCATAAAACTCTCCTTAGAACTGGACGCAGAGAGTAAGAATGAACCCTCATTTTTACCCTCTGGATCCTGCCAAACCGTGCGGTTTTAGCCAGAAAGTGTCGGATAGATCTGCTCGCCCCAGAGTGGATGATATCCATGACTATATCCCGTCCGACGAAAAACAAAAAAATATTTAGAACAGCGTGTTGTAGTGTAGATCATACGACCTGTAATAAATATATGCATTTAGGTAGTAGTTGGATAGTAGGAATGGATTAATTGCAAGAGTTTCAAACAAATAGCCAAAAATTCTGGCATGGGCCTTATGCAGTAGATGCGTACCGTACCTCCTATTATGGTTTGTCTTTTTATTTGCAAACCTGCAATCCCTGCAACTGCACTAGGCAAATCGGAAGCCATTTTTTTTAATGTTAGGCAATTTATTTATCCATGTGGTTATATCATAAAATAATTGATTACAACTAGTTACCTAAAGACTAGACCAGTACCTAGGCTGTTATGTATTGAACTTTATTGATAAAACATTTATGTAAATACATTCCGAACTATGTAACTAGGTGAAATCGACCTAGAGTTCAATAATAACACGCATTGCTATTGATAAACATTTTCTTACGAATGTTTTTTTATATGTACTAGGTACCACTTTAACGTGAAGTTGACTTTGATTTTTATGGCGCAGACGATAAGACACAAAATAGCGATACCTATATTTCTTTTTCCTAATGTAATTATATATATTTTTTTTTAAACTGAGATATCAAATGTCATACAGCACAATAAATTATGAAATTGTAGTCCTTTTGTTGGAAAAGGGGGCAAGGCTCAAGTTTCACATATGAGATACAATGTTGCTAGAATAAAAACGCATTTTTTTGTCTAATTGGTGAACGTAGCTACCTAATACCCTAGTTTACCTACCTACTTTCCGTGAAACCAGGGTGGTGGGCCAAGTGATCCTACCTGAACACCCCCTAAGCTGCTGTTGCGGTGGTCACGACCATTACCACCTTTGCATCATTTTGACGTTTGTGGTGGGTGGTGAAAAGCCCAGCCTAACGTTGACACTGACGTGAACTGATGTTCCCGATCCTCATTACCCATAGCTTCCGTAATAATATTGAAGTAAATAACTTGTCAATAGGAACCATTCCGTTAATGACAACCACGTCACAACCGTTGTTTATGCATAAAATTGGTAACATCCTCATTTTGGGCCAAAAATATTATACTACCTACTTTAATTAAATTTTCACGACAGCCATACAATATGTAGGTACTCGTAAGTACCATTTTTGATTTAGGTTACCCTGATTTAACCTTTTTGGTTTAACTTTTTTTAACCTTGCAAATGAAGCCAGTACCTACTTATAAACCATGTTTGCTTTTATAATAGAAATCCAAAAAGCTTGATTATGCTGACCTTATGATTTGGCTAAGTCAAGTATTTCTTGTTAAAAACTTTAACCGACGGGACGCCCTCAAGACACTTCAATTTTCGACTTGCCAAGATCTGGAAAATCTCGCCTTCACAAAAAACATATAGGTAAGGTATTTAATCGACGTCACAATCATGTTCATCATTTTTTGTTTTTTTTTTTTAAGCGTTCATCCGTACTCAAAATGCGCGCTTTAACGTGGAGTTGCGGACACCATTGCAGCCTTATGGCGCTTCTTCACAATCGGCGATCATGAAAAACTAAAATAAACTAGATACTGAACGGATTTCGATAAAATTTGGCATGGAGATGATGGCATCCTATTTTTTTTTTTTTTTGGGTGTGAAATTATCAAATAACTTCTCCCGTTCTGGGCGGAGCGGGAGGGCGTGTCAGCCTTCTACTGACTAAAACACACCCGTGTTCCATCAGTTGCTTGTGCCAGGGCCACGGTAATTCTTTCAAATAACCCGCAACCCTGGCAAGATGATGGCATCCTGGGGAAGGACATTGGCTACTTTTTGTTCCAAAAATAAATCCTGAAGGGAGCGTTAATTTTGTTCGTATGTATGTAGATCCTCGTTATTCCTGTTAACGTGGTACGACGCCTCCAGTGCGATCGCCATTCAATTTGCACTGACTTGGCAACAAAATCCCTTAGGAATCCAGCACTTTATCTCAGCGTGCATAGGACTCCTTGGAGACAAGTCAGATTCTGATCTAACGTAAGTACCTAGATATGGATGTCTACTAACACGACTGGACATGCAACTCTAATAATAGCATTAAATCACAAATCTACGGCATAACGTAAATGCAACAACAGCGCACAAAAACACACTTTACTACTATAGACAATAGAATTTACGTTCCTTTAGCATAATGGTATTAGCCGGAACAAAAGCAGTAATAATCCATTGGACTCAAACCTGCGGCTATCCTAGAACTTTCACTGGTGGTCCCAATTGCAAAGCAGTTCGGAGCACTTCCTGAGACATATCTACTGGTAAATAGGAAGGTACAGTCGAGTTCTTTAATATCTGAGCATGTTCATGAATCAAAAATATATAGGCAATGGTAAGTTACATAAAACTCTAAACAGCTCTAAAAAACTCTAATAAATTGTAAACAATCTGTGACATCATAAATATGTGACTAGGTATATTATATCAATAATAGGTATTGCTACAGACAAATACTCAAAAAATTGTGCGCAATCCCTTGTTCATATTATATAGCATTTTAGCGCAAACTTACGATTCACAAATATCTATGCAATTTTTCTACGAAAAATATCTAGACAGTTTGACATGTCTCGAATTGTTGTCTTAAATTCTTTGAATAATCTCTTTACAGAAGTATATCCTATTTTAATCTTTTCACTTTTAAATGATAGATTTTCAGAAGAACAAAATAAGAATTAAGCATAATAAAATAAAAAATAAATAGATACTAATGTGCTTAAAATGTTATTTTTATTTTTAAACCGACTGAAAAGTTTTAAACAAACAAGTATAGTCTGTGTTGACCCTAAGATTTCCTACAACTTAATTAATTAAATAATACAGCTACTACGCAACGTTATGAGATTGATACAGTCCTATTACGAACGGCAACATTGCATTATTACTCGTACTTCTGCTCCGACAAGCAAAAATAAATTTAATGATAACGGCCATTTAGTTGAATATTCAAAGAACATAGATATTTACGAATCATAGGTTGCATCAAATATATTGAAATCTAGAGTATCTAGGTAGATATTTATGTTCCGAAGAATAGTCAGATATTTTTGACTGCACTACCGTAACATACTTATGAACAGTTTATACAGTGTGAGTCTTCATAAATGTGCACATATCATTAGGGAAACTATGCTTAATTTTATCGACAGAAAAACTATTTAAAAAAAACAAAAAAATAAAATAAACTTTTCTTAACTTTTTTTAATTCTTGTTCGCTGCTGTGACCTCTGTGTAAACAAAACGGTATAACTTTTAAACTAAACGATCTATCACGATGAAACGATCTCAGTTATGATTGAAAATAACAGGGCGTCCTCATGAAATAAAAGTTAAATAAATAAAAACTACCCTCAAGAATTAAGGTGTTTTTTTGGACAAAAATCTGGTATTTTTTCATCGATTTTTACAATAATGTTAAAATTTCTCAATAAAACCCAGTATTACCTACATTTTTTTATTACTATAAATTATTCTACATTGCATTAGCTTTCTAAAAGTAAAAATACCACGTTTATGACCCAATCACAACATTTCTTATCAGCTGTTAAAGAAATGCCTTGCACACTGCTACGTACAAAAATACTTCAGCAGGTAGACAATAAAAAGAAAAAAAATATTATTACATTTTTTTATAGTTTTTCCTTCGATAAAATTAAGCATAGTTCCCCTCATTTCAATATATGCGCATTATAATGACTCATACTGTATGATATCATTTTATTGATGTCTAAGAACTCTATGAAATTGTTGTATAGAACTCTATGATAATTTTAACGCTTACAATATTTTGAAACATTGTCACTGCCAATATATTAATGAACTCGACTGTACCTACCTAATTGTCACAATTCTAGTATACCTACATACTTCCTTGGACGATTAATTGGATGCATTTGATGAATGATTAACTATAGGTACTAGGTATACATACTCGTAATAAACGCACATGCGTGGGTATGTGAGGTCCGATGTCTGATTTATTCGGTTGCATATATAGGGTGACTGGTAATCAGTGACTGATACTTAAACACGTGATTGTACTCATGATAAGAAACAACTTTTATTATGGGACCAAACCAGAATTCGCGAAAAAAAAAAATCAGCTGTCCCATACATTCATGTTCGCATAACTCGTCAAAATGTAGGGAGCGGTTGCCTTTTTTTTTCGCGGTTTCTGGTTTGGCCCCATAGTATAAGTTGTTGTTGTAAGGGGAGACAATCATGTGTTTAAGTATCGGTCTCTAATTACCAGTCACCCTATATAAACTTTCAGACTTCGATGATTTTTGGGAGTCGGGTAACTTGGCGATGGGATACTAGACAGGGAGCATTCTCAAAGGCAATGCAGGTGAATCCGTGGGTATAGCAGCTGGGGTACCACACTGAAAGATCATTTGATGAAATAGTTAATTTCAAAGAACACATAAAATACACTGCCTCATACCCCATGGGAAGAGTCCTATGGGGTGTTGTAAAATACGACGGAGCGACGGAGAGATATAGAGCGGCAAAACAAAAAAGAATCGTCAAACCAAACTCCTTTATAATTTTGATAGCAATAAATAGCAAAGCTGCGTAAATACAAAGCAATGAAGCAGTTATGTAGCAATACACCTATTGTAAATCCTAACAAGACTGTTATCGGTTAAAATTAAGACTCTTGTATCTTTACCAATAATGAAGCAGACCTCATAGCTTTGCATAGTAGACCCTCCCATAAGGAGGTAGCTATCACAGGTAAAATTAGCTTACGAATCTATTAATGTGTGGCCCAGTTTGGTAATAAAAAAGCTACCATCAATTGGTAAGCAAAACGATTCGTTTTTAGGGTTCCGTACCAAAATGGTAAAAAGGAACCTTATGGCGACCCAGTCTGTCTGTCTGTCACAGCTAGATATCTCAAGAAATACTAATGCTATCAACTTGAATTTTGGAATAGTTTTAGATGACGTTTGCCCAACTATTTTGCAAATAAGAAAGAAATATTTTTTTTTTTGCAACAGGGACTGAAAGGGCGTCTTAAAAATTCGAAGTGGGGCTACTAGGGCATGTGGGGTATCACATGAAAGAGCGCTGTTTGCACATTCTATAATTTTTTATTTCTTTTTTAGGCCGCGTAGTTTTCGACTTTTGATGAAAAATGTAAATAAAAATACCGTTCCGAGTTTTATCTCCGAAGTTTGCATAGAGAGAAATCTGAAATTATTCTGTGTGATAGAAGTTTATGTAAAGATTACAGGAAAAATAAAACGATGTCTGTAAATAGCACACTTTTGTTTATATGACTAACAGCGCCCCGCGGATTCACCCACTTAAGTCTCGTATCCGTAGGAATATCGGGATAAAATAAAATAAAATAAATAAAAATTTATTGAAATAGTATGTTTACAAAAAGTGTACATATGTTGCAGTATATAACATTAATCTAGGCCTATAATAGTATTATAATAATCTAGGTAAAAACTATGGTATGAATAATATAAGTTTACAGTTGCAAAATAAAATAAATTAATTAATAGAATTCTGAAGGTAATGTAGTGTGTTGCCCGAGCTAGGTTTATTGAAACCTGTGTTTCAGGTCATATCGGACGACAGTACTTTTCAAAGAGGGCAGTCATTAAATTTATTTAACATATGTATATTTTCAATATCTAAGCAGTAGCAATATTTTGCGTTACTTTATCTTAAGTTTAAACTAGACGTATAGGATATGTAGGTAAATACTGTTAATTCAGCTATTTTATTTCAGCCCCTCTAGAAGTTTTTCCGTGTTTGAGTAATTAAGTTGTGATAAATAATCGGATAACATTATACTACACCTATTATAACTTACATGGTATATTTTAAGCAATTTGTTAAATTTATTATATAAAAAAAGGACCTAGAAACAAATCAAATCTATTAGTGAAAGCATGTTTAGTGTGAGGGTATGTGCAAACTATCGGGTATCCGGACGGATAAAAGTATGCTATGTGTTAATCCAGGTTATAAACTATCTGTTTGCCAAATTTTATGAATGTCGTTTAGTAGTTTTTTCGCGAAAGAGTAACAAACATCCATCCATCCTCACAAACTTTCGCATTTATAATATTACTAGCGACAAACACGCGGGCGAAGCCGCTGGCAAACCAGCGGCTTCGCCCGCGTGTTTGTCGGAAATTATCCCACGGGAACCTTCTACCGGGGTGAAAAGTATCCTGTCTTAATCCAGGTTATAACAAATTTCATCCAAATCTGTTCAGCCGTTTTTGTGTGATTGAGTAACAAACATCCAAACATACAAACTTTCACATTTATAATATTAGTAGGACTAGCCTTTGCCCGCGGCTTCGTCCGCGTGGATGTCGGAAAACTATACGTATAAACCTTCCTATTGAATCACTCTATCTATTGATGAAAACTGCATTAAAATCCGTTCAGCGGTTTTGAGATCATCGCGAACATACAAACAGACAGACGGGGCGGGGGGGACTTTGTTTTATTAGGTTGGGTTGGGAAAAAAGTCTTTTCGCATTATATGTATGAACTTGTAATAAAATCTCTTTGGCTATACTATTTGTATCTGGCTGGTTTTGGTATCATTGAAAGCTTAAATTTTAAAGAACATAATTCCAAATTCAAATTAGGAAAATGTGTGATTTTCATTTGTTTTTCGTACCGTCAAGATGAGTGAATCTAATGAAGAAATTCGATACATTTTAAAATTTTACTACAAAAAAGGCAAAAATGCAACGCAAGCCGCGAAAAAAAATTGCGATGTTTATGGACCTAGTGTAGTGTCTGTGAGAGTGGCACAAATTTGGTTTAAGCGTTTTCAATCCGGAAATTTTGATGTCAAAGATGCACGTCGCTCTGGTGGCCCTATTACGGATAAAATGGATGCCATTTTTGAAAAAGTGGAGCAAGATCGGCATATCAGTAGTTACGACGTAGCTGAAGAACTGGAAATTGACCACAAAACAGTTTTGGCGCATTTGAAAAAAACTGGGTACACAAAAAGCTCGACATTTGGGTACCTCACGAGCTCACTGAAAGAAACCTAATGAACCGTGTACTCATTTGTGATTCTTTATTACGACGTAATGAAACCGAACCATTTTTGAAGAAGCTGATAACTGGTGATGAAAAGTGGATCACGTATGACAAGAAAGTGGGAAAAAGGTCGTGGTCAAAGGCCGGTCAGGCTTCACAGACTGTGGCGAAACCCGGGTTAACTCGCAACAAGGTGATGCTGTGTGTGTGGTGGGATTGGAAGGGCATTATTCATTATGAGCTGTTACCACCAGGCAGGACCATCGATTCTGAACTCTACTGCGAACAACTGATGAGATTAAAGCAAGAAGTTGAGAGAAAGCGGCTGGAATTAATCAACAGAAGGGGTGTGGTTTTTCATCATGATAACGCTAGACCTCACACATTTTTAGCCACTCAGCAAAAATTAAGAGAGTTTGGCTGGAAGGTGTTAATGCATCCGCCGTATAGTCCTGACCTTGCACCTTCAGATTTCCACCTGTTTCGGTCTCTTCAGAATTCTTTAGGCAGTGTCAGGTTAACATCACGAGAACGAGAGGACTGCCAAAACCACTTGTCGCGGTATTTTGACCAGAAGTCCCAAAATTTCTATAGCAATGGGATCATGTCCCTACCTACAAGATGGCAAAAAGTTATCGAACAAAATAGTACCAACATACTTTAGTTAAATGTAAATAAACTATATTAAAAAATGTTTTGAATTTTCTTAAAAAATGCGAAGAAACTTTTTCCCCAACCTATTATAATATGTAGTGATAGTAGGATAGGAAGTAGGACGGTACGGAACCCTGAGTGCGCGAGTCCAACTCGCTCTTGACCGGTTATTGTTTATAGGAACCGTGCATTAAGCAACGATAACCGACTTTTAGGCTCATTTTCACCACACATCACTAAATGCGTTTAACGCTAAACGAGTTTAAAATATCATTCTGTCTCTGTCATCTTCAAACGTTTGGAAGAAACGGAGCGATGTTTTAAGCTCGTTTAGCGTTAAACGCGTTTAGTGATGTGTGGTGAAACTGAGCACTGAAGATCACGTCTAAACAAATAGTGTTAATGATTTAGAAAAAGTTTAAGCTAAATTAGAGCATTTTCTATAACTTATCTAATCTGTGAATATTTTTGATTGTTGTATTAAACTCGCCACAAAATAATAGGTCCGTTTTGACATGAGGGTGTCCCTCTTTGTTTTAGTATGTTATGTCTAACGTGGATAAAAAACTGAGAATCACGCAAAAACTATATTAAGCGTAGGTAGATATTTTTATGAAACTTTCACCATTTTAAAGACAATTTAATTATGTATATTTTAGTATACCTAAGTAATATAGTAATATTTTAATAAGTATTTAAATTTTTTAATAAGTAATATTTTATTAAAATACCTTTTGTTTTATGTATAATATACTAGATTTTACCCGCGGCTTCGCCCGCGTGGTTGTCGGAAAAAACTAAAATATTTATTTATTTATTTATTAATAATTACAATCTTACACTATCTTAACAGGTTGACACCCAATGCGATAATGTGATACGTGATTACCTGATTATAATTTCTTCGTTAGTAATTCGATAGTCACCCTCACGAATTCCGCCAAACGTACAATTAAATGATTCGGAAGACACGTGGCGCCATCTATTATCTATAAGAACGTACGTATAACGTATATATAAAACGTGTATATAACGTACGTTGTTGTTTCCCTCGGAAACAGCATTTTTTTTTCGGAATGAAAGATACCCTATGTCCGTTTCTGTACACGTGACCACGTATATGCAAAATTTCGGGATGATCGTTTCAGTGGTTTAGGCGTGAAAGGTAACAAACAAACTTACTTTCGCATTTATAATATTGTATAATATAAATAAGTTAGGATTAATAATACGTCATTTGGGACAGCGCTCCTTGATGGGCGAGTCCTATTACTGGATGGACGTAACAAAGAACGCGCTCATGCTGTTGTTGTAATGGGACATCAACTCCCAAATAAAACCGAACTAATGTGTAACATAAACTGAAAGTAAGTACCAGCTTCATCTTGGATTCAGATTCGGCAATGCAAGTACCTCTTTGGGTTATTTAAGCAGAAGTCAAAAGATATATATATATACAAAACAACTCTTAAATTTGATAATTATAATTTATTTACATTACTTATAACTTTACAAGAAATTAGGAGGAAACCAAGCCTTAATAACTTAATGTTGCCAACTCGCAGTGAGTGTGTGGTGATCAGTTACATACTGTTTTGTTTTTGCTTGTTACAGGAGTGTCTCCAAGTGAATACTGTCTCCAAATGTGTCCAGGAAGACAATGCAGAAATTGTTGGCTGGACTCCAGTGCAACAGCTAATAACGGCAAGGCGTGCACCCACGGGTAGAGCGGCTAGCGCTCCGAACTATTGTAGGCGATATCAAAGGAAAACCATATTCATACACGTACTACCGTTTAGTCTAATATTGAGGAAGATGTCATTATTGCAATAAAAGAATATGTTCACCCCAAAATTAAAATAGGCTTATAAACCCGCCATTAGTTTTGTACACGGTAATTCCCATAATACAAAGAACCTTTAAAAGTTCATCAATGAATATTAGGCTAACAAAAAGAGAACTGGAAAGTGTAAGGGAATACTTATGAAAGCAGGAAATAATAAATATCACAAAGGTAAAACAAATCAGGGGTATAAATGAATGCCACCAAACATAATTGGCTATGCCCGCTCGTTTTTATGCTCAACCAGCGGCATTGTCCATGGATTACTTGCTGACCATGAAAGAGATGGGCAAGAGGGGGCAGCTAGCTGAATATGTCCCCATCCAGTACATAGTAGACGGCATTCAGGATTATTGTGCGGGACATGTGATAGTGTGTGTAGTGTACATAAAGTGATACATAGACACTGATAGGATAGTAGATAAGTGATTACAAACGTTTCAATCAATAGTTTAAGTGAATAGTGCCATAGTTTTAATAAGTCATTTGTACTTGTGTTCATGAATAGTAGACTTAGTATTAGGGATAAGCAGTAGTTGTGTAAGTGCTTATGTTAAGTATATTTTTGTTATGTTTTTGTTGATTTTATCATTTTCTATGATAGTCCTTGTTACATAGAAGTTAATAATTATGTATAGTTTTACCTATGTAAGCATAGTAAAAGTTAGCGAAAGACGCGATAATGTCACGCGGTTTTCATTACGGTAAAGTTTCGAAGTGGTTAAGACGAGGCCTAAAAGGTTCAAACCCCTTTGGTTTGAACCTTTTAGGCCTCGTCCCGGTTCTCCATTTTGATTATTTTTCAAAATGGCGTCGCACGATAATACCTATTATGTATGGACAGGGGGCAAATAGAGTCTTAAAGACAACCCGTGATCAAGAAGCCATTGGTTAAGTGAAGACAGAAATACATTCATTAATAGAGCGGCATCCTGAATGGAACTGCCAGTGACCATTAATGCAATATCGTCAGCATACTGAAGAATTTTGCAGTCAAAATTTAGAGAAGAAGATAGGTTAGCTGTATATATATTATACAATGGGGGACTAAGAACAGACCCTTGAGGTAATCCTCTCCAGACTGTTCTTTGTTCAGAGTCAGCCCCAGGGATTCTCAGTTGAATGACGCGGCTGGCAAAGATCCTACCCGGGATTCTCAGCTCGTGCAGCTTTTGCCTGAGAAGAGGGAGGAGGACCGAATCATAAGCAGCCGATATGTCCAGGAAAACAGCAATCACAGACTCATCCCTGCTGAGATTTCTGCTGAGAATTCTATCAGATTGGGGTTTTTTGGTAGGCAAGCAATCATCTGCTGTAGAAGAGACAGTGGAAGAAAAGGACAAAAAACATTCCTGGGCATTATCACTGTTAACTTTTGGAAGGGAAGATATTCTTAAATCTAAGATTTTTGAATATAAATCCCAATCTGCTGAGTTGAGTTGGTGTTTTAAAAGGGGAGGAGAAACTTTAGTGGGAACATTTTTAGAAGGGAATTCGATCATGATGGGATAGTGATCACTTCCATAAGTCATATCCAAGCGACGCCAGATGAGTAGACTAGATATATTGGATGAGCAGAACGTCAAGTCAACACAGCTATTACTCTGCCCTGGAGCAGACATGCGTGTGGCACTGCCATCGTTAATGACACAAAGATCAAGATCATCCAATATATCCAGTAAGCCTATGCCAAAGTTATCGCAAGTATCTGATCCCCAACGATAATGGTGACAATTAAAATCACCCATAACAAGTATTGGAGCACTAACACTGCATAACAAATTTTTAATTACCAAAAGATACTCAAGTTGTGGATGCGCAATATAAAAAAACTTTTTAGCAAAAAATAAAACCGACTTCCAAAACAAAACACTACAAAGTGAAAAATAACTTTAATTTCGGTAGTCGGTGTCTTGGGTTTTGTATTTTCGTTTTTTGCCACCGACTTCCGAAATTAAAGTTATTTTTCACTTTGTAATGTTTTGTTTTGGAAGTCGGTTTTATTTTTTGCTAAAAAGTTTTTATTTTTCACTTTTTAGTTGTGGAACCTACCCCACACTAATTCGAATACATAATTGAGCACAATAATTGTAGGTATAGCCATGTAAATAACAGTGATAGGAAGTTATTAAAACACCATCACATCATCCACATAAAATAAGTGGGAAATATACGCATTATTGAAGCTAACTCAAAAACTTCCCAAGCAAAGTTAATAAAAATTATATGGGACCACCTCGGAAGTATACCCTATCAAACAAAAAAAGAATTTTCTAAATCGGTCCATGCGTCTTTGAGTAATCGCGTAACAAACATACAAAAAAAAAAAAAAAAAACATACAGACGAATTGATAACCTCCTCCTTTTGGAAGTCGGTTAAAAAGAAAAAATATTAATATCCTCAGCCTTAACAGCAACAACATTTATGCTATTGCCAACAAAGGGTAGAGGAATCGGGGAAAATGATACTTTGCTATTAATGAGCAAAGCACATCCCCCGTAGCCATCAGGTCTATCATTACGAACACTGCTGAAAGAGGGCATCCTGAAATTACTTTCAGGTAAAAGCCATGTCTCAGCAATGCTGCAAATTGATGGTTTGTATTTATTAATTAAAAAGGAAAGATCAGGTTTCCTGGGAGTAATACTCCTCACGTTCCATTGAAGGAATGTAAGGGGATGGTACATTATTTAAATAATTTAAAATTGAGGTAAGTTTTAGGGCAACGTGGTCAGGTATTGATTGGGTTGGATTCACAAGAACAGCCATTAACATGTTGGTAATGAGGTCTAGTATGTTTTTCGATTTGTCCTCTTGTTTAAACATAATTGGCTCAGTGTCTTCCTTTGGAAAGGCAGAGCCATTTTTGGAGGGGGAAAAGGAGTCATTTTGAGTTAGGGCTCGATGGGCCTGTTTATTATAGCCAGGCGAGAGGGGGGCACGGGGTTTAGGGTTTAAGAAGACTGTTTTACGATATGATTTTTGGGTTACAGGAACTGGGGATGATGACTGGGATAGTGGTTTATTAAATATGACCCTGTTACGTGGAGAGGATTAAGAGATGTCGGCATATGATCTAGAAACAGGAGGGAAAACCCGACTTGCCTCTGCATACGATATCGATTTCTCTGCCATCAGAGCTTTGATACTCTTCTGGTGGCCTAACTCAGAACAAGCACTGTCGTTGGCGAAATGGTTCCCAGAACAAGATATACAAAAACCTAACTCAGCAGTGACCTCACATCCATCAGCTGGATGATCTTCACCACATTTAAAGCACCTTGGTTTCGAACGGCAAAGAGTGCGGGTGTGGCCAAAGCGACAACAGTGGTAACATTGAATTGTTGGGTATGTGTATCTCTCAACTGGAAGAGCCGAGTAGAAACAGAATACACGTTTAGGTAAAATCTGTCCGTCAAAAGTTAGTACTACTGTGTACAGGAACGGGAGGCAGGTGCTCTTCAATGATTGATTTATTGATTTGATTTCGTTGTATTTTTAATTCGTCTTTTTACTAGCAGTGTGTATATGGTAATAATGAATTTTATAAACAGATCCTATACAATGGATTGAATGAGAACAAACGCGTGCTGTGATTGGTCGCCGACGTTGGCGAGCCCTCATTCGTAGATAAAAAATGTGATGTCCCGGTGCGTCGATAGATGGCGTCGAAGTCGCGCCAACAACTGTCTGTGTAGGCTTCCACTCAGCTACTCCAGAAGAGGTCACCTTACGGCTCATCCTTCTGGCCTTAACAACAGGACCACATCCTTCCGGAACCTTAATATGTTTTATTATTTCTTCCTCTGTCCATTCAGTAGGTATATCCCTAACAATCCCCATTCTTGTAATATTAAATTGGGGGATGGAGGCAGCATAATTATGTTAGAGAATTAAGATTGCATTATTCTCACTCTTCCACAATAAGTACATTTAGTTTACTATTTACGTTTTTATTTTGTTAAAATCATATTGGCTGATGGCTACATTTCCTTTGCCTGTCACGTGACAACGATCGTTTGTATTTTGTCTGTGAATTCAACGCTCACTAAGGAGGTTAAGAACATTGGGGCTCTGGGGCATTCGAGCATGGCTAAAGTAAATGAGAAAGTTATGCAAAATAGTGATATGATATTAAATGTGTGATTTGAATGTTAAACTACAATACGTTTTATTTACTGTGTTCCTTCAAACATATAGCGCCGCCACATCTTAAATAATATCACAACTTCTTCTCCTGCCGATATCTGGAAGTTCCTTGGAACTTTAGGCATCGGCAAATCGCGAGATTCAGACCTGCCTAATACAATTGGCTTGGATGACCTAAATCGCCATTTCTCCACTGTTCCCATTCTAGATAGTTCAACCAAACGTCAAACTCTCGACTACCTTGCTGGTCTGACGCGTCCCAATATTAACCCCTTTGTCTTCACCCCAGTCGACCCTGGTGAGATCAGAAAGATTATCCTTTCCATTAAATCCAAAGCCGTTGGCTGCGATAATATCAGTCGCCATATGATCGTAACGGCTCTTGATCAACTCCTTCCTGCAATTTCCCACATCATAAACTTCTCTCTTTACACCGGTGTTTTCCCCTCCATGTGGCGTAAAGCCCTTGTTCGGCCCTTACCTAAGATACCCAAGCCCTCTCTTCCTAGTCATTTTCGCCCAATTTCTATCCTTCCCTTTCTGTCTAAAGTGCTCGAGGCCAGTGTTCATAAACAATTCTCCCACTTTATTCACCACAACTCCCTCATCAGTCCCTTTCAGTCTGGTTTCAGGCCCGGGCACAGTACCGTTTCAGCTCTCCTTAAAGTGACTGACGATATAAGGCGAGGAATGGAGGACACTAAAGTTACCGTTTTAGTGTTAATTGACTTCTCCAATGCTTTTAATACCGTCAGCCATGAAGTCCTTTTATCCATCCTTTCCTATCTTATGGTCTCTCCGGAGGTATTGGAATGGTTTTCCTCTTATCTTCGGGGACGTCAGCAGTCTGTTCGTGCTGGAGACTCTTCGTCGTCTTGGTGTGATCTTGCAGCTGGCGTCCCTCAAGGCGGTATATTATCTCCTCTTTTGTTCTCCGTTTTTATTAATCTCATTACCACCGTGATTCGCACTGCGTATCATCTTTATGCCGACGATTTGCAGCTTTACAGCCAGGCAAGTGTTGATAACATTTCTGATGCGATTGGTGAGCTTAGCCGGGATTTGGGTGTGGTTAGGGACTGGTCTAATCGATTTGGGGTGGCGGTTAACCCTGCCAAGTGTCAGGCTATCATAATTGGGAGCCCTTACAGCATAAGAAAACTGAATGGCTTAACCGTACCACCTGTAATCTTTGACAGCTCCGTCATTCCGTTTAGCTCCGATGTTAAGGATCTTGGTCTGCATGTCGACACTTGTCTTGACTGGCGAAAGCAGGTCACGACTGTTAGTAATAAAGTCACCGGAACGTTGCGGTCGCTCTATCGGTTGAAAAACCTTCTCCCAACACACATAAAGGCAATGCTTGTACAGTCCCTAATCTTTCCCATAATTGACTATGGTGATGTGTGTTACTGTGACCTGAATGCAGATCTCCTCAATAAACTTGACCGCCTTCTCAATAACTGCATTCGATTCGTTTTCAATCTTCGTAAGTATGACCATGTATCCGGGCACCGATTGCTTTTAAAATGGTTACCCATTCGGCAGCGCAGGGAGGTGAGAGCTCTGTCTATGTTGTTTTCTATTCTCGACCAACCCACTTCTCCTTCTTACCTGACTTCCCATGTTCAATACTTATGCTCTGCCCATAGTAAAAATCTTCGTTCTACCAACAATCGTCTTCTACGATGTCCTTCTCACCGCGCTGGTTTCATTCACTATTCTTTCTTTGTCCAGGCGGTCTTTCTTTGGAATGCGCTCCCTCTGAACATCAGGACGGCAACCAATCGGTTGTCTTTTAAAGTGAAGATACGTGAGCATATACGTAAGAAGTTGGCAGAAACATCTCTGCGCTGATTTGTTGGATTCTTTTTCTCCTCTACTGATTGTTATTTCTCCTCTACCGATCGTTATTTCTCCTGACAACGTTTATTCTGATTATATGTATGTATATATGTATATATTGTTGTATTTATTCTTTTATTTTATAGTTATTTTCGTGTTATCTATCCTTTATATTGCACCTGCCATGTTTTCTCTGCATCACCCTAAGGTTGACTGGTAGAAAATGCCTCAGGCATTAAGTCCGCCTTTGTACGGTATTTGTTTTTACTTGTGCATAAAGTTTTAGTAAATAAATAAATAAATATAGTAATATAAACAGAAAAACAATAGATATCTAGTTGAAGCCTAACTTCTGATTTAGCTAATAATTATTTTGTGTTAGTAGGGTATTCGTTAAAAAACTGTTTGCGTCCTGATGCGACTGAAACTCGACTGACACGCGATTTCTACCTAAACGTTTGATCCCATCGAGGTGAATGTTGCTAATGTTATTCATCGTTAAAAACATACCAAACTTAACAGGTTGTAGCACAGTACCTGAAGTCTGATCATCCTTGAGGGAAACATGGACAATATACGGCGGATTATCTTTCGCAGTATATGTAAATCTGCCTATTACGTTCTTCGCTAACTTAGGTGGAATATTTGAAGTTACAGGGGGTGAGCCTGCAACTCTTTTGCGATTTGGTGTCTCGGTATCCATAATGGAGTTCTGCGTGAGAATTTGGGTGTCATGGGGGAGAGTAACAGTTAATACGGGGGCAAGTTCAAAAGGTTCATCAGGGTCAGGGGGCTTTTTGGAGTTCATTTTGTACAATAATGGCTAAAAAAGGGACAATAACAAGTGAAGGGCACAGGGAAAAAAGGGGCTCATCGACAATTTATACGAAATCAAACAAATGATCGCACTTGGTAGATTTTGAACAGGCCTTTGATATGACATATTCAAAACTAACTAAAAAGGGCCCATTGCTTTGTAATCCTCAATATTAAAAAACACGTCAAGGAATAAAAAGAGCTCATTTCGTATCGAACTAGCTTAAAAGGTGCTCATTGCATCCCAATCAGAGTTAAAAGGAGCACATTTTACGTTTACAAAACAAGAACGCGCCCATAACCCCGCCATCTTAAAATAAATGACGAATTGTGACAGATAAAAGTTAATCGTCAAGGCGTAATTTTTTAGTGCGTGTGTGAATTTGTTTAGAATAAGTAATATAAAATGGACCGCGATTACTGCGAAAGCGATGAAGAAAACCAGTTAAATTATCACCCAAGAACTAAGAAAAGAAAGCGTTACGGGAGAATGAATGAAGTTCAGTCAAGACGTGAAGTTTTGCAGAATTTCAATATGCTACCATCTCATAATATACAAAATTGTTAGAATAAAAAGAGTCTACCTATGTTTTTGATATTGATCTTTTTGTTCTATTTAAATTTATTTTTCTACATTTCTTTTTCATGTCCTGTCATCTGGACACAGTGTCAGATAATTTTTACCTATTTTGTGTGTCAACTGGAATAAAACTAAAATATAAGTTTGATCTAAGCTTTTATTTATAACAGCGTTTTATATACCAACTTTCATCATCTCCTGCATTCCATATTATTGTAAGCACTCTGCACGCTAGTGGGACTTGAGCAGACCCACTAACAGGTTATGGGCCCATGCAGCGATTTGCAGGGAGATGTCTAAAGGTAACGAGTTCTCATAGAGAGCAGAACTCAACGATGGCACAAAATACGGTTTCTTCAGACAGTAGTGGGTGGCCCTCTATAGAGAAATTAGATGGTAACAACAATTACGCCACATGGAAGTTTTTGATGGAGTTACATCTTGTTCACGATGACTTGTGGGAGTATACAAGAGTTACACCTGAAACGACCGATGTGCAAGGTATGAGAAAAGACCAGAAAGCCAGAGCTAAGATTTGTTTGATGATTAGACCTCATTGCTCGGTGCATGTACGCAAAGTCAAAACAGCGAAAGATGCTTGGAAAGCATTAATGAGTGCGTTCGAGGACAAAGGTCTAAATAACCGCTGCCGGCTACTTGCAAAGCTAGTAAGCATGAATCTGGAGCTATTCCCATCGGTTAGGGAATATGTCACGTCTGTGATGATGGTGTCTCAGGAACTTCAGGACTAGGAAAGGAGGTTGACGATGAACTGTTGGCTGCTTTACTTCTACAAGGCCTTACCATAGAGTTCCAACCAATGAGACTAGCCATAGAAAATAGTAACGTTGTTCTTACTACTGACTATGTAATGATGAAGCTTTTTCAAATGGAGGATACCTATTCGGCAAGCACGAGTGCAAGCCAACCGACTTCAGCACTATTGTCAAATAAGCATAAGGGTAAGAGTACACCGAAGAAGATTAAACAAAAGATCAGATGCTTTATTTGTGATAGACCACACAAGGCACGTGAGTGCCCTGATAACCCAAAAGGAAAGAAGGAAGCTCTTCAAGCCTTTGCGTTCGGCAAGTCGATTCCACAGGCAGAAGACTGGATCATTGATTCTGGAGCGTCGACACACATGTCGAATCGCAAATCTTGGTTTAAGAACTTAAAGGATACTCATAAGTCTTTGAGAGTGACTTGTGCAGATGGTAATGAGATGTTCGGTGCAGGTGAGGGTACGGTAGTATGTAAGTCAGGATTGACAGTCAGCGACGTTACGTATGTTCCTAAGTTAGCTTCTAACTTATTGAGTGTGAATGCAATTGCGAAAAAGGGTAATGTGGTAGTATTTACAGATAACAGTTGTGACATCTACAAGAGAAATGAGTGTGAGGTGCGAGGTAAGCCTATTGTGAAAGGTGTGGAAGAACGAGGCATTTATAAAATCAAGTGCAATTCACAGGGTTCTGCGCTAGCAACAACAGAGCATGACCAGCAGATGTTATGGCATCGGAGGATGGAACATCTTGGTATGCATAACCTCAAACTACTGAGAGATAAGATGGCAACAGGAGTAAGTTTCCTGATTTTGCTTCTAAACTGGAGTGTATATCTTGCATTATGGGAAAACAAACGAAACAACCGTTTCGTAAAACTACTGCAATGAGAGAGCTACGGAAGCATTAGGTTTAGTGCACTCAGACGTGTGTGGACCTATGAGTACACCTTCAATTAGCGGGTTCCGATATTTTTTGACGTTTATTGACGATTTCACACGAAAAACTTTTATTTATTTCTTGTATAAAAAAAGTGAAGTTTTCGAAAAGTTTATAGATTTTAAGGCGTTTGCTGAAAATCAATGCGGCAAGAAAATGAAGATCCTGCGCACTGACAACGGGACCGAGTACGTCAATAAGCGGATGGATGACTTGCTGAAGAATTACGGAATCCTGCATCAACTAACGGTGGAGTATACGCCAGAGCAGAATGGCGTAGCTAAACGGGCCAATCGCACCATCTGCGATAAAGCAAGAACCATGCTACATGAGTCCGGATTAGAAAAACGTTTTTGGGCTGAAGCTGTCCATCACGCCGTATTCATAAAGAACAAGTCACCAACAATTGCGGTGAAGAATATGACTCCGGATGAGAAATGGTCAGGGAGGAAGTGTGACCTAAGCATGCTAAAAACTTTTGGGTGCAAAGCATTCATACACATTCCTGATCAAAAAAGGACTAAGTGGGATGTAAAAAGTAGAGAGCTTATCCACACAGGCTTCGATGACAACGCAAAAGCGTATCGTCTTGTGCATCCTACTTCCGGAAAAATATTTAAGGCCAAAAATGTTGTGTTTTTGGAGAATCAAAAATACAAAGACCTACAAGAAGAATTGCAAGAGAAACCAGAAATAATACTTCTACAAGATAAACCAATTGTCAGATTGAATAGAACCATATGTGTTGCAACCTCAACTAGAAGATGATGAAGTTAGCGATGTTCCTACAGTGGAACAAGAACAAGAGTTTTGCTGAAAATCCTGTTCAACATGAAGTAGTTATTCATGAACCAGATATGGAGTTTCAAGATTGTGAGTCAGATGTAACCGAGGATCGACCACAAGAGGTGGAGCGGAGGTATCCACTAAGATACAGGAAACCGAAAGAGTTCCCGGATCATGTTCTATACCATGCAGTGGAAACAGAACATGAACCTACTACGGTTCAAGATGCACTGTCAAGGCCTGACAGTAGAGAATGGAAAGCTGCAATTCAGGAGGAGCTTGATGCTTTAAAGAAAAATGGAACTTGGACTTTAGTAAAACCTGGGCAAGCGAGCAACGTTGTAGATTCGAAATGACTTTTTCGAATTAAAGAAGAGGCGGGAAATAAGCGAAGATATAAAGCTCGGCTTGTTGCGAGAGGTTTTAGCCAAATATGGGGTATCGATTATGATGAGACGTTCTCTCCAGTGGTGAGACATAGCTCTCTAAGTCCTCCTGGCGATGGCAGCTAAGAGTGGCCTAAACGTTGACCAAATGGACGTAAAAACAGCGTTCCTGAATGGAGACTTGTCTGAGACGGTCTACATGAAACAGCCGGATGGTTACGAAGAAAAAGGAAAGGAAGATTATGTGTGTCTCCTTAAACGTTCGCTTTACGGCTTAAAGCAATCCCCCAGAGCTTGGAACAATAAACTGAACAATAGAGTTATTGCAGTTGTCGTTCAAACGATCCAAAAATGAGCCGTGCATTTACATGAGATCCCAGGGCAAAAAGGTCATTATTTTAGCAGTGTATGTGGATGATGTGCTAATTTTTTGGAACAACGCGGAGGAGCTGCGTAAAGTAAAGCTAGACTTAATGTCGAAATTTGATATGAAGGATCTTGGGAAGGCAGAGTATTTTTTAGGAATGCACATAACGCAGAACGATATTGGAATCAAAGTTGACCAAGAGAAGTATGTCGAAAAAGTTTTGAAGGTTTTTGGGATGACAGATTGCAAAGTTGCTTCAACCCCATCAGTTCCTGGGCAAAAGCTTGTGAAACCTGGTCTAGAACATAAACCTGATCCAAAGATTCCATATCAAAATCTAATTGGTTCGCTGATGTACATATCTGTTTGCACGAGGCCAGATATTGCACATGCAGTTAATTATCTGAGTCAGTTCAACGCTTGCTATGCTGAAGAGCATTGGATAGCCGCAAAAAGAGTACTCAGATATTTAAAGGGTACTAAATGCCTTGGGCTACAATATAAGAGGACAGGAATGCATAATGTACAGGGCTATGCAGATGCTAGTCATGCCACTTGTCATGATAGAAGATCATACTCGGGTATGGTTTTTCTGCACATGGGAGCTGCAATATGTTGGGAAAGTAGAAAACAGAGGACGATTGCTTTATCCACAACGGAAGCTGAGTATGTAGCTATGACGGAAGCTGCTAGAGAGGCAGTTTTCTTAAAGAGATTGATTGCGGAGGTCTCTGGTCAAGTTGAGATACCAATGAAGATCTTCAGTGACAGTCAATCTGCTGTTGCTATTGCGCAGAACCCTGTACACCATCAACGCACAAAGCACATAGATGTGCGACACCACTTTGTGAGAGAGGCAGTTGAGCATGGCCATATTGAATTAGAGTATGTAGAGACAAGTCGTATGGTTGCGGATGTTTTAACGAAACCTCTGTTGAAAGGGAAGTTCAACTGGTGTACGCTTGGCATGGGTGTTGTGTGTTGGATGAAAGTAGAGAAATGAATTTAAGGAGGAGTGTTAGAATAAAAAGAGTATGTTTTTGATATTGATCTTTTTGTTCTATTTAAATTTATTTTTCTACATTTCTTTTTCATGTCCTGTCATCTGGACAGTGTCAGATAATTTTTACCTTTTTTGTGTGTCAACTGGAATAAAACTAAAATATAAGTTTGATCTAAGCTTTTATTTATAACAGCGTTTTATATACCAACTTTCATCATCTCCTGCATTCCATATTATTGTAAGCACTCTGCACGCTAGTGGGACTTGAGCAGACCCACTAACAAAAATACATACTTATGTGGATTGATCTCAGTCTTGCCTATAAATAGATGCTCAAAAAACCCAACCGCAGTGCACTATGATGCTGTGTACAAAGACATTAAATTATACTTTTAATCTCTTTGGCTGTGTATAAATACAGAATTCGTGCTACGATTGAATCATCAGTTCAAGAAGTACAAGTATGCAAGTCAGCTTTTATGGCGATTCACGGAATAACAAAAAAGAAGGTCGAATACTTGGTGTCTAGTCTCAAGGCCTTTGGATGTGCACCTGCAGATAAAAGGGGGAAACATGGACATCAGCCTAAATTGAATAGGTACTGCAGTAACTAGCCTAATAAGACAACACATAAATTCATTTAAAGGTAAAAATAATAATATAGGTAATGTTTTTATATGTTTTATATGTATTACATATAAAACATATTTTAGGTGTGAAGTATACACACCTTCTTATTACATAGTAAAAACTCTATGGACTACCTGTATTGCTACGCAACATTCGGTTGTTGATACTTTTGAAGTTTTGTGACTTACAATAAAACTATCTTTTTTCATGTATTTCTATTATATTTAACATGGTAGCAAAGCGTGTACGAAGTTACGAGATTTAAGTGAGTAACCCTGTCGCATTTGTTTTTAAAAATGTCGAGCACCAAAATCGAGCCTCTTAACGAGAGAAAATTACGACACATGGGTCATACAAGCTGAAGCCGTCCTAGTTCGACAAAAACTGTGGAAATACATTGAAAATAATGCTACTGAAGCTGACAAAGAAGGTGACAGACAAGCAAGATCAGAACTGATTCTTATAATCGCTCCTTCTGAACTCAAACAAATTAAAAATTGCAAAACAGCTAAAGCATTATGGGAAAAACTGAAAGATACCTACGCCAGCAAGGGGCCTGCACGAAAGGCATCCCTATTGAAACAACTGATCCTAACAAAATTAGAAGGACACGACGTACGTGATCATCTGAACAAATTTATGGACATAGTTGACAAACTGGCAGACATGGATATAGCCATAAACGAGGACTTGTTGACAATCATGATGTTGTACAGTCTCTCATCCGAATACGAGAATTTCAGAGTCGCTATCGAAACACGAGACACTCTTCCGAAGCCAGAAGAACTGAAAAACAAAATTATCGAAGAATGTGAAGCTCGTCATAGCAAAACTTCAGAAAACAACGACAAACCTGAATGTTTCACGCATGAAGAAGCACTATACGCCACATACTATATACAGGGTGTTTGGCAGAACGTTGAACATACGAAAATGGTGGATAGGTGGGGTCATCTGCTACTTACTCAGCCCTAATTTATTTGGCCCTGGCCCACTGGGTATTTTTAAATTATTTTTTTTTTCTTGTTTCACCACTTTCTTAACCTTTAACTACTGACGTGGGTGTCTCATAGACGGTGAGTTCACAAATATAAGCCGTATTTCAAAGCCTTTAAAGATACACCCGCGCCCTTCCCTGTAGCTTCGGGATTGAACACGTCGATCATTCAGTCGAGCGCTCGCTCTCCCGTATTATTATTATACTCTTTGCGCTCGCTGTCGGCGCGACAACACGTTCGGCTGTGGAGCTGCGCAGTGTCTCTCAGACGTAAGGTCAGTATTAATGTTACGAGTCAGTTAGACGTCAGATCATTATTAGTGTGTATCTTTCTAAGTGTCTACAAGACGTCACCTCATTATTTATCGTATTGTTTTAGATGGACCAACCAAGTACGTCAAAAAATACCCGTAAAAGAAAGAGAGTGGTTGCTTCTACTAGTGAGGACTTCGAAAATACTCTACAATGTTGGTTAGAAACGGAAATTGAGGGCGACTAGCGATGTTGACGATGATCAGGCAGACCCAGATTTCTTCTTACAATCTGATCATGATACGGGATCTGAACAGTCAGGAGACGAACAAAATAAGGAAAATGAGAATCAGTCACAAATCAGACTGACCACCGTGTCTCCTCTTGATGCCAACCAAGTTCCAGTACCTGCAACTGTAAGTCCTATTCCAGTTTCTTCTAGTAATCAGTATTATTATGGGAAAAATGGTTTCAAGTGGTCATTTGAAGAACCTGTTATCAGATCGAGTCGTACAGCAAGTCATAACATTGTTGATATTCCTCGACGGCAGCCCAAAACATTTGTCGATTCGGAATCTCTATGGCTTGAATTATTTGACACTATTATGATTGATACGATTGTTACCTATACTAATCAAAAATTATCAGAAGTCTGCACGAAGTATAAAAACCCAAATAAAATTGAACTAAGACCTACCGATCGTGAAGAAATGAAAGCTTTCCTGGGTTTATTATGTTATACCTCAGTCTTCAAATCGAATCACGAGAACACCAAATACATTTTTGTTACCCTCTTGAACTACATTCGTTTTGATGACAGTAACACTAGATCGCAACGCCTTGAAACGGACCCATTGGCTGCAATTTCAGAAATCTTTCAACTGTTCATTGCCAATTGCAAGAAGGCATATACTCCCGGAGCTTACCTATGTGTGGATGAAATGTTAGTTCCATTTAGAGGCAGATGCAAATTTATTATTTATATGCCAAAGAAGCCGGCCAAGTATGGTCTGAAGATTTTAGTTGTATGTGATGCAGAATCTTTTTATGTATATAATGCATACATTTACCATGGAAAAGACTCCGATGGGCTAGGACTACCCGAAACCGAGAGAAAGCTCGCCATACCAACTCAGTCTGTATTACGATTGTGTAAGGATTTTGAAAAAACCAATCGCAATATTACAGCCGACAATTGGTTTAGCTCCATAGAATTGATGGAGCAGTTGAAAGACAGAGGTCTGACGTATCTTGGAACTTTGAAAAAAAATAAAAGGCACATCCCACCTAAATTTCAAGCATGTAAAACTCGCCAGCCTGAATCATCTTTACACGGTTTTACCAAAGACTTCACTATTGTTTCATATGTCCCTAAAAAGGCAAAAGCAGTATTATTGATTTCTTCAATGCACCACACAAAGCAATTGGATCCACTATCAAAAAAACCGGAAATAATAATAGATTATAATAAAACAAAAGGGGGTGTTGATGAAATTGATAAAAAGTGTTCCAATTATTCATCAAATCGTAGAACCAGACGTTGGCCTCTCGCAATTTTTTTCAGAGTTTTGGATATGCGTGGAGTCAACGCCTATGCTCTGTACAAGACCTGCACTGCTGTTCCTGATATTCCCAGAGCACAATTTCTTCAGAACCTTGCTTACAGTTTAGTTTTGCCGCACCTGAAACGCCGCGTATACAATAATAGATTGCCGAGAGAATTGCGATCGACAATCGCACGCGTACTAGGTCCAAATAAGCCTCCGGACCCTGAAACAATACCCCCTGATAGTACAGAAGCAACGAGAAAAACATGCAAAATCTGCCCATCAAGACTCAAAAGACGTACTAAGTACAATTGCATCGAATGTCGCAAGCCTATTTGTCTTGGATGTTCGAAAACTATATGCGTGGACTGTGTAGACAACAAGTAATTTGTCCCAAAATATTCACGTAATTTGAGAAGCAATCGCTACATAAGCAATACTTTAATTTAGACTGATATTTTAAATATAAGAAATTTGCCAAAAACGTCCAAATAATTATATTGTAGCTAAGATTATAGTATATATTTTTTTAGTTAAGCAAAATATAGGTTATATAATTTGATCCAAATAAATACTGATTTCATTTGAAAATGTTGTTGTTTTTGCACTTCCTTATTAGAATAATAATGAATAGATCTTAATATAAGTAAATATTGTGCAAATCAGTTAATAAAAATAATCCATTTCGATTATTTATTAAGCTGTCTGACATACGTCACGTCACTATTTATGATATGACTAAACCACGTAAGAACTTAAAGGTTAACTTTAAAGTGTAATTTTTATTAAAAATGGGTAAAACAGGCAATATTTTGTATTTTATTTTAATCTTTGATGTTGGCAGATTCTTATAAAATTATTGCTTTGTTCAGATGTTAGCTAGAAAAAAAGTTATGAGTCCTCAAACTTACAGAAAGATGTAAAAAATACTTAAATGTTAATTTCAACTTGCATTAAAAAAAAACAAAAAATGATTGAGGAGTTCCAATTCTAGCAAAACATCCCTAGTGTGTGAGCTTTCTAATGGTATGTAATTTGCTTTTATAAAAAAAAACTTTAAGAGTTATTTCATAATTTTATCAAGTAGGAAATTTTTGATGAAACTCTACCTTTACGGAAAGTTAAATGTTTTGCGAAATTTAATACTGCAAAGTTGGTAAAAATTAAATAATCCGATCGTGGAGGCCAGGGAATTGGTCCTCCCCTGCCAATCCACGAATTTGGGAAACAATTATCCAAATGCTCACGTACAATTAGACTAAAGTGAGCTGGGCAACCATCGTGTTGAAAGACAATAGGCCTGTTTATGTCTACTTGGAACACTTCTTCCACTAATGGTGGTAAATCATTTATCAAAAAATCCAAGTAGTTGTTCGCATTGATGTTGTCGGGCAAATAATGAGAGGCCCTATTAGCTTATCGCCAATCACTCCTGCCCAGACATTCACACTGAATCTCCTCTGGAAGCCCCTATGTCTCTTCACGTGTGGGTTTTGATTTTTAAGTGCCCAATGGTGAAGATTTTGATAATTGACAATCCCTTCTTTGTCAAATTTGGACTCGTCCGTCCACAGAATACTTTTTAAAAAGTTTACGTCGTCCACATCGGTATGCAGCAAATGGCGACAAAATTGCACACGTCTCCCAAAATCACTGTCATCGAGACCTAGAACAAACAAAACACGTCTAAGAATCGATTTCAATACTGAATCTTTTCTTCCTCCGAGTTCAAACTCTACAATTATCTAAATTAAATTATCTTCAATTTTTAAGTAGGTACACTAATTGGCTATATGGCTTAGCCATAAAGACGTAAGACCACATTCACAAAAGGGCGTGCGACTTTTCAATTTTGTTCTAAAAAGGAGCCATAAGTGCTGGCAAGTTTACCTACGCTGACCACCTGCGCAAACCGAATCCGAAATCCGAATCCTGTAAGCGCTGGCCGCCTGATTGTTACGTGAATGCGGCCGAATAGGAATAGTTTATTCGAATTTAATTTGAAATTAGAATTGAATGCGCTAAAAACAACATGAGGCAAAAGAACTAATAAAGAAAGTGACGAAATCAAGGTTAAATGGAACGATCAATTGAACTGTCTCATAATTTACTACATTCCACAAAATCGTATCAGATGCAGTGCATAAACGGCTTTATCTTACCTTGCACTGGAGTGTAGTGAAAAGCATGCCTACCATCTTGCTGGAGAACAGACCACACTTTCCATATGCTTAAGCCAAGTATTGAAGCTATCTGTCTAACGCTTTTGGTAGGGTCCGCGTCAAACTCGGCAAGAACTTGTTCGTCAATGGTAGTATCGGGTCGTGCTGCGTTCACTCGTGGTTCTTGTAAGTTCAGGTTACCGGTTTGTCGTAAACGTCGGTAAGTACTCGAAAACGTCTGATGACCCAGTCATCAGACGTTTGCGAGTTACTCGGCGGTTGGGTAACGCTCTTGATAAATTCTTCGCGCTTCACGCGAATTAGTATTAGCGCTTCCATACGCTAACAACATGTCCGCGTATTCCTCACTGGTAAAAGCAGCCATTTCTTTACCAATAACAACAGGTAACAGTAATAACAAAAAACTTAACTAACAGGTTATAAAACTAGTGATAACAATAAAAGAAAACGAAGTGAACAAAAACAAACGTAAGCGTAACGGGCACGTGAGATCGCAGAGGCAGTTAAGTCTCGACTGAATAAAAGAAAAGAAATCATTCTGAGGCGTCACGGTGCCACTAGAGCGAAAGAGAGCAAAAATACGCTGACTGCGCAAGAGTGAAACAAAATTTCTACCTGCTTTGTGTAACCATCTCAAGGGAATAGTGAATGTCAATTTGCACCACTGCTACTGGCAAGCCGTCGATCATTTAATTTTTACCAACTTTGCAGTATTAAATTTCGCAAAACATTTAACTTTCCGTAAAGGTAGAGTTTCGTCAAAAATTTCCTACTTGATAAAATTATGAAATAACTCTTAGTTTTTTTTTTTATAAAAGCAAATTACATACCATTAGAAAGCTCACACACTAGGGATGTTTTGCTAGAATTGGAACTCCTCAATCATTTTTTGTTTTTTTTTTAATGCAATTTGAAATTAACATTTAAGTATTTTTTACATCTTTCTGTAAGTTTGAGGACTCATAACTTTTTTTCTAGCTAACATCTGAACAAAGCAATAATTTTATAAGAATCTGCCAACATCAAAGATTAAAATAAAAAACAAAATATTGCCTGTTTTACCCATTTTTAATAAAAATTACACTTTAAAGTTAAGAAAGTGGTGAAACAAGAAAAAGAAAAAATTTTTTTTTTAAAATACCCAGTGGGCCAGGGCCAAATAAATTAGGGCTGAGTAAGTAGCAGATGACCCCACCTATCCACCATTTTCGTATGTTCAACGTTCTGCCAAACACCCTGTATACTATACTATACTTTAAATATATATATATATATATATACAGGGTGTCCGGTAATGAATGGATAACCTTGAAATGTCTTATAGTATAACTTATGGCCGTTCAGAAAAAAAATTGAAACAAAATATATCATAAGTAGTACCTAAGTTATGATTTTTTTAAAAGAAAGGTCTAATTTTTTTTACCTTGTTTTACTTTTATGAACACTACGATCAGAAATGAATGGATTCCATCGGTTTGTTGTTATTTTATTATTATACACGAACTATGCTAATAGATAAACAGTCAATAGTATGACTAGCTATTGCACTTTTTTATTAAAAAATTAGCAAATTAATTAATTTTAGAAAAACTTTGCAAAATTTATTTTTTAAACTATGTTTAAACATCTTGGGTATAAAAAAAATGTATGAATACATGAGTGGCCAATAATTTTAAAATAATGTCACTTTCAAGTAGATTTTATAATGGTACAATTCATAAATGTATCTACAATAAATAGTGAATTATTGCCATTAATGTAGAAAAGGAGAAAATTTTACCAAATGTCAAAAGTAATGTAGGAACTTTTTTTAAATTAAATTGCTTCTGACCACTGAAGATTAATCAAAAATACATTTAAGGAATTTGTAGTGAATAAAAATTGCGTATTGAAACCAAATTGTCAGAAATTTACAAATACTCATAATGATTAAAATAGTTACTTTAAAAGCGTGAAATGGGTCGTGTGACCTTCATATTTGCTACCTGCGCGCACGCCGTGCTGTCATTCTTTTGTGTTATGTTAGACAAAGAGGGTCTGAATCGGCTAGGTGCGAGAGAGAGGAAATAAATGTAAAACATCAGGTAAGCACTCATACTTTTAGTGCGTTTCTCGACTTGCTCGACTTCGCATGTGTTTATTTAGTTTCCGTTTGCAATTATCGTGATTTACTTTGAATCAGTGTTAAAACGACCACGTGGCTATTTTATTGGACTATTCGTTTTGCTTACTGATTTGGACTTGTTTTGTTTGGTGATATTTGCGACGATTTGGTTTGTTTTTGGACTAAACTGGACTTTTGTGTTTTTGTGTATCAAAATGCCACGTCAGTATACGGCACAAGAATATGCAAATATGCATTACATTTATGGAGAATGCAGAGGTAACGCAAATGCAGCTGCAGCGCTCTATAGGGAGAGATACCCTAATGCGCGCCACCCAGACTACCGCGTATTTATTCGTGTCCACGGTTGTTACTCCGAAGGAAGATTGCCTGGTAGTGGTGTCGGTGGTACAAGCAGTGGAAGAATCGCTCGTCTTGATGTAGAAGAAGCCGTGCTTGAGGAAGTCGAAAACGATCCTTCTACCTCTACACGAACAATAGCTCGACGCACAGGTATCGGAAAATCGACCGTGCACGATATTTTGAAAAAAAATAAATTCCACCCTTACCACGTTACACGCGTGCAAACTCTCCAACCAAGAGATTATGCAGCTAGATTGCGTTTTTGCCGACAAATGCTGGCAAAAATCGAAGAAGACCCGCAATTTTTTAATAAAATTCTGTGGAGCGACGAGTCAACATTCAAAAGAGATGGATACATGAATCTTCATAATTTACACGGTTGGGAATTAGAAAATCCCCATCTTATGCGTGAAGATAGATCCCAATACCAATTTAAAATCAATTATTGGACTGGAATATTAAGTGGAATAATAATCGGGCCATTTGAATTACCGGGGAATTTAACAGGGCAAAGTTATTTGGAGTTTCTTCAAAATGATCTCCCCAATTTATTAGAAGAAGTGCCCGAGGAGCTGAGGGAGTCATATTGGTTGCAAAATGACGGCTGTCCTGCGCATTATGCTGTATCTGTTCGTGCATTTTTAAATAACACGTACCCAGATAGATGGATCGGGCGGCTAGGGCCAATTTTGTGGCCTCCACGTTCACCGGACCTAAATCCATTGGATTTTTTTTATTGGGGCTGCCTTAAAGAGGAAGTATACTGTAAGCCTTTAGAAGAATTAAGAAGACGAGTCAGAGCAGCCGCATCAAAAATTAGTGAACGACGGTACACAAGACTGCTCCGTAGATCATTTATCCGTAGATGTAGGGCCTGCATAAGAGTGGGAGGCCGGCAGTTTGAACATTTATTATAAACGAATGATAATAAAGTGTTGTTTATGTTAAATGTTGTTTTTTATTAATCCCCAAAGTTCAGGTACAATTAAATTTAAAAAATGTTCCCATATTACAAATTTTGATATTTAGTAAAATTTTCTCCTTTTCTACATTAATCGCAATAATTCACTATTTATTGTAGATACATTTATGAATTGTACCATTATAAAATCTACTTGAAAGTGACATTATTTTAAAATTATTGGCCACTCATGTATTCATACATTTTTTTTATACCCAAGATGTTTAAACATAGTTTAAAAAATAAATTTTGCAAAGTTTTTCTAAAATTAATTAATTTGCTAATTTTTTAATAAAAAAGTGCAATAGCTAGTCATACTATAGACTGTTTATCTATTAGCATAGTTCGTGTATAATAATAAAATAACAACAAACCGATGGAATCCATTCATTTCTGATCGTAGTGTTCATAAAAGTAAAACAAGGTAAAAAAAATTAGACCTTTCTTTTAAAAAAATCATAACTTAGGTACTACTTATGATATATTTTGTTTCAATTTTTTTTCTGAACGGCCATAAGTTATACTATAAGACATTTCAAGGTTATCCATTCATTACCGGACACCCTGTATATATATAAAGTGCTCCAGCATGTAAATATATATATATATATATATATATATATACCATACTTTTAAATTATAACGATTTGTATTTTTAGGTCGTACAAGCCACTACAGTCTTCATGATTCATCCCGAACATATTTATCAGAGGAGCTGAACATTAAAAAAATGCATAGCATGTTTATGGAGTTACACAAGGATGACGAAAGTGTGAAGGTTTGCTATGAGACATATCGAACTATATTTAATAATGATTTTAATATTGCATTCGGCTATCCTCGCACTGACACTTGTAGTGTATGCGATCAGTTCAAGGTAAATCTAGAAGCTATGGAAACTGAAAAAGCAATTGCTGATTCACAGCGTGTATCAGTCCTCAATAAGAATATTCTGAAACTAAGAAATTGCACTTACTAAAAGCTGAGACTTTTTATAACCGAAAACGGATAGCTCGAATCCATTGTAGAGATTCTACTCATGCTATGGAACCGGTGTGCATAGATTATGGTAAAAACTTATCTTGCCCAAATATACAGACGAATGATGTTTATTACAAAATACAGCTGTCTGTGTATGCGTTTAATGTTCATGTTCTGAATTCAAGTAAAAGTGTTTTTTACCTTTATCCTGAGACAGAAGGAAAAAAAGGGAGTGACGATGTTTGTTCCCTTATTCACCACTATGTTTACAATTTTGCAAAGAATAATACTAAACATTTGCAGATCTTTTGTGACTCTTGCAGTGGACAAAATAAAAACTTCACTGTGTTCCGTTTCTTATATCATATGGTGCATATTGAGAGAAAACTTGAATCAGTTATGATTACTTTTCCAGTCCGAGGACATTCCTATATGGAATGTGACAAAAACATGGGATTAATTAATTCAAAATCCACGGTAGAAGTTCCCGATGAGTGGATTGATGTTTTTGAAAATGCCTGTCAAAAACCATCTCCATTTAATGTTGTGAAGGTTGATAGAACATATTTTAAATCCTGGACAGCCCATCTCGATCAAATCTATGCTAAAAAATCCACATTTCCATCACGTCCTATAAAGGAATTAAAAATAGAACAATCAAATAAGAAAATATTATACCGTACAACATACAATGGTCCATGGGAAGAAGCATCAATAGCAGGGCGAAATAAGTCTGAGAAATCTCCAGAACCAAGAGTTCCTATTACCTGGTCTACGCTATGAGGCAGAACTGCCTATTTCAGACGAAAAATATAAAGACCTACAGGAATTGCAGAAGTTCTGTTCCCCTGAAGCTCAAGAATATTTTACAAATGTTCCACATAACTAATTCATACTGAAATATACATTGAATTTAACAGAAATATTGCTTATTATTCTTTCAAAACCATTTGCCTACATTTACTTTTCCAAAAAGGAAAGAAGGAGCTCATTATTACAATCAACCCCTTTTTGCTCTGTACATTTCTGGCTTAGGCCAGAAAAGTCTGTTTAACTTTTGATTGAATAAGGTCAATTAAAACGGAATCCTCAAAAATAGGTAGTTGGACTACGTAATGTCCAAAACATGTAAATAACATCGTTAAAAATGAGTATCTATACACACCATGTAGATTTTTAGTAGGTATAATATATTAGCGTTTTATTCAATTTGTGTTAATTGTTGATGAGCCCCTTCTTTCCCTGTGCCCTTCAAGTAAAACTAACCGTATATCAACAACACAAACACAAAGAATAATTTCGATCAAGATACAGACAAAATTCACTTAAAAGATCGAAAAAATTCGTAACACTGACAGAAGCACGTGTTTAGCCGTCACCACTACCAACGAAAGTCCAACTTTATCGTTAAAGCATTAGGTTCAAAGTTGATTGGGAAAATTTGACAGTTCTGGGTAGCTTACAGATAGTTGTGCTACTAGGGAGTTTGTTGCGCCACTTCTTCGTCCCAGCTAAAGCACCAAAAAGTGGTGAAGGGTGGGCGTTTTGGGGGACTGTCTTATGTAATTTTGACATTCGAAAAGTGCTGATTCTCTGCCTGTTTGAATTAATAACTATAGATTTTGATTTTAACTTAAGAGTTCTTTAAAATACTTCAATAATTCAATATATTAACAACAAAATAATATATCAAGACTTGAAAATACCCATGGTCAAACAAGATATAACCCAATACAGTGAAAAACATCAGAAGATACTCTCAAAACATCAAAATGAACTTGCTCTAAAATGAAGTGGTGGTGGCCTGCAATTTAAGAGATTAAGGAGACATAGCGTCCCAACTCTTCTGGACAGATTCAGCCGATTGGAATGAGAAACTTAACTGCAAAGTTATCACTAAGCTCCATAACTTAATAAAAAATCCAGAGATATCGGACAAAGAAGTAGCTTATTGTTGTTGTAATAAGGTTGCATATGCTTGCAATGTGCGACCTTTAATAACCACAGAGAATTATCATGTGGATAAAAAAAGCCATTGTCATGTTGGTATGTGTCAATAAAGTGTCAATATGTGAAAAACAATGAATCTTGTGAACACAGATTACATTTATATATATCTTGTGAATTATAACAATTACATTAATATTATCAGCAAATAATCAAACTTATCGAGTGTTCACGGTCTATTTGTATTAAGCGACATTTTTGGAACTACCAAGAGAGTATTTCAAAGTTTCATTATTTGGAAAGAAGAACATTGTAAAAAAAGTATTAATATTTTTTACGAAAAAGTGGCCTATCGACAGTTAAGAATCAATATGTCTATCTCAGTTTATAGGTAGATTATAACCATAATAAAACTCAATATGATTACAACTCAATATCGGCCAGGATGTCACTTGATTTTGACAACAGATTGCAGCAAAGCAAAAAGAAAAAGAAAAATTACAATATTATTTTCTTTCTGCTTTAATTTGATCTTCTTTTTTTTAATCTTCAACCTCTTCATTGCAATGGGAACTAGGCTTGCCAATTCTATTTATGCCACAACATAATCCTACAACATTCACCAAGTAACAAGTAAGAGTAACCCCAAGCAACATGGGACAGGGCAGGAAGATGATGACAATAATTAGTTACAAGTCAATGCCTTATCATCTCTGTGTAACTTGAGGTGCAGACATAGCCGTGACTTTCTCTCCAATCTCAGTGAGCAACTGAGCTGATTTCTGTATGTTCTCAAACTGATACCCCATGTGGACTGCTATCAGCTGCATCTTCTTCAGATTCTCTTCACTGCTCTCTATTTGATGCTCAGCTGATGCCATGTCTCTGGCTGCTTTTGATAGTAGCTGGAAAAAGAAAAAAAAAACAATAAGAGCTACCACTAGACCATAGAGTAGTTCATCAATGCAAGAAGTTTGATTACCTTTGCCTGGCAGTAGAACTATGGAAACTGATTTATCAAAAGATGATGAAGAAATAATACAAAAATTAGAGATGGGCCGACTATGACTTTAGCAGACTAGTCGGCTGCAAAATGGCCGACCAGTCGGCCAAGCCGATCTTTGCTTTCTGTTGTTATGTTAGATAAAAGTTTATTTTATTTTATTTGATTTCTGGGTCTAAGTCCAATTAAGTAATTAAAGAAAGAGTTGCTTTCCTATTTCTAGTGTTGGCTAAATAATTTTTTTATTTTTTTTGTTAGATAAAAGTAGGTCAATCAATCTGTCTAGCCTTTTGCCAACTATATTAGGGTTGGCTTCCAGTCTAACCAGATGCAGCTGAAAACCAGTATTTTACATGGAGCGACTGCCTCTCTGACCTAGATAGAAGTAGGTATTATTATTATTTTGATTTTACATCACTAAAAAAAATGTAAACTTAATTCCACAAATTAAAAAGAGTGTTTTTTTAAGCCCATGACTTTACAAATGTTACAAAGGTTACAAATGTTCCTATAAATAATAATGGGCTGTGCAGGGGTGATTTAACTTTTTTTAGTTTCGCTATCAATAACAATAGGTGTATAGCAAAGTACTTGCTCCCGTTTTGGGCTATATCTTAGGATAGGCTAGTTTTGAGCTCAAAAAGCAAAAGATAGCCAATTTCAAGCAAATATTATAGGTGTCAGTATATGTTAGAACACATTTTACCTCATTAGACTTGGATCCTCTTTGTATTTGGCGCGCCAACGACGAAATGTTGTTCATATTGACTTGCACTCTTTCTGCTAAACGCTGTTTTGATTCGGCGAACAATGACCGGGCACTGCTCGACGAAGCCGAAGTCATTGCGCGACCACTGCAAACTTTCCTCTTAGTATTACGTCGCTATTGGTGCTCAATGAAGCATACAGTTGAGGAAGTAATAGATAAGTTTTTATTTTACAAAAGCTTTTTATCACACTAACAATCGATTGCGAACACACTCAAATATTTTTAATACACTGACAGTTTGACTGACATTCCTGACATTCCTGACAGTTACCGTTCGGAAAAGCTGGTCAACTCACAATCAGTCAAGGTCAACTGTTTATGATATTGATATTTGTATTTTATGAACGTCAAGATGACGGGATCCCGCCAATTTTTATACTTTCATAGTAAAATTCTACACTCATAAAATTTCAAATATTTCACTATTTTGATATCAAAATGACGGGACCACTATTGAGTTCATGAAAAACACACGGCGTGATCTTCAACTGAAAACACCAAATTTTAATACGACAACGTCCGAATCGTTACTATAATTTTAAAACTGTAATTTCAATTTTTTTTTTTTTTTTTGAATGGCATCTCGTAGTTGACCTAGAGAGGTCGAGACTACTTAACCGGACTATCCTGTGGCTGCCTTAAGAAAAACTCAAAGCCTCCAGCCAGGGGCAAAAAACTTACAGACTAAGCGACTACACGCTAAGGGCTCCCCCTGTGGGGAACGGGCCTCGGCTTAGGGCGTCGCTGGGGGGAGGACAGCAAGATGGGACAGGCTGGATCAGATTTGAATTATTATTATCAGGGGAGTTTAAAGCTACAGGCTCAGCTACGCCACCAGCTGGCACATCATACCCGAGCAAGGGACGGGGGGAGAACAATTTCAATAAAAAAAAAGTGTTTATATACTTTTTTTTTGTAAATACCTAGTTATATAGATAATTTTTTTTTTTTTATTTTATTTGTGATGGGTTTGCTCTTGACTCTAGTCTAGGTCAGAGGTGACAGAGACAAAGTCGACGATGGAGTGAGCTTACCCAGAAGAAGCCTGTTCACTCTCACTTTGAAGAGATTAGGGTTGTATACGTTCGGAAACACAGACGCAGGTAGTGAGTTCCACTCTTTTGCTGTGCGCATTATAAAAGACATTTGGAAGCGCTTAGTGCGAATTGGTGGAATAGCAACCAGGTAGGGATGGTAACTGGCAGTGCGTCTAGATGTCCGGTGGTAGAAGGGGGCCGGTGGAATGAGGTCGTGGAGTTCTCGGGCACACTCTCCGAAGTACAATCTGTAGAAGACCGACAAGCAGGCAACCTTGCGGCGATGAGCCAAGTTATGAAGCTAGGCATCCACCAGTTTTACGTCGCCAATGAGCCTCTTAGCTCTGCGTTCCACCGAGTCAAGCGCGGCTAGTTGGTACTTAGCTGATCCATCCCAAAGGTGACTGCAATACTCCATGCAGGATCGGACTTGCGCTTTGTAAAGGGTTAAAAGCTGCCCAGGCGTAAAGTATCGCTTCACCCTATTTAGGATGCCCAGTTTCTTGGCCGCAGTTTGGGCCTTGTACTCGATGGTGGCGCCGAAGTTGAGACCAGATGTCAACTCCATGCCTAGGAGCTCAAGTCGATCAGTTACAGGAACAGATGTACCCCGAAAAGTAGGAGTTTGGGCGAAACGACTCTTTTTAGCGGTAAAAAGACACGCCTGCGTTTTGGTGGCGTTAAAGAGACCAGATTATCATCACCCCACTGGGAGACAAAGCTTAAGGTCAAATCTGTCTGCCTTACCATGGCCTCTCTCAAGGAACGAACTTCAGCCCCGCTGGTTTTTGCGCTGGACAAGTATCTCTCTGAAACTGTACTGTCATCTGCGTACCCAACAATACCAGGCCGAAGCAGGTCATTGATGTGCAGCAGGAAAAGAGTTGCAGAGAGAACAGACCCCTGAGGAACTCCGGCATCAATAGCCATAAGGTCAGAAGAGCAGCCATCAACAACTACTCTAATCGACCGTTCACTAAGGAAATCTGATATCCAGCTACAAAAATCAGCTGGGATGCCATAAGCAGGAAGCTTGCTGAGCAGAGCAGCGTGCCAGACCCTGTCAAAGGCCTTCGAGATGTCAAGCGATACAGCCAGTGCTTCGCCGTGTTTCTCGATGGCTTCGCCAAAGCAGTGCGTGACATACACAAGAAGATCGCCAGTTGACCGTCCCCGGCGAAAGCCATATTGACGGTCACTGAGAAGATCATTGCCTTCAAGGTAGTTCAGCAACTTATTGTTCAGTACCCTTTCCAAAACTTTGCACAGAATGGAGGTAATGGCGATCGGACGGTAATGGGCAGGGTCTGCACGGTCGCCTTTTTTGGGCACTGGTTGTACATTTGCAAGCTTCCAGGATTTCGGCACCGTTCTTTTTTCAAGAGAGAGGCGGAACAAACGTGTCAATACAGGAGACAGTTCAGGCGCACACTGCCTCAACACTCTCGCTGGAATGCCGTCAGGCCCGCTGGCCTTGTTCACGTCTAGACTGCACAATACTCTTCGGACCTCTTTAATGTGTACTGCGATCTCCGGCATCGAGGAGTCACAATGAGGTACAGTAGGTGGTTGCTTTGAGCCAGCGTCCAGACGTGAATTGCTTGCGAAGAGAGATGCAAATAAATTTGCCTTCTCAGTTGCAGAGTGAGCCAGCGACCCATCAGGTTTCATCATAGGAGGTAAAGTGGGACGACAGAAATTCGTTTCAACCGCTTTAGACAGGGACCAGAACTGTTTACTACCCGGAGGGTGCGAAGCCAGCCTGGCCCCGATATGTCCGACATGGTCAAAACGTGCCCTACGCAAAACCCGCTTGCAGAACTTGGCGGCAGAATTAAAGGCTCTCTTCTTCGCGCGAACCCTGCGCGCTCTAACTTTGCGGTCGCGGGCCTTGACCCAGGCTTGGTAGGCAGTCTCTTTTCGGGCCTCAGCGTGGGCACATTCTGCATTATACCAAGGCCGGGATTTGTGACCGAGCGGGATGTCGGAGAATGGAATAAAATATTCCATCCCCTGCCGAATCACGTCCGCAACCGCGTCAGCACAGCGCGAGGGGTCACCCGAGGAAAAGCACACTTGCCGCCATGGATAAGACGCAAAAAAGTGCCGCATCTCATCCCAGTCTGCTGACCCGTATCGCCATACTCGCCTCGTGCCTCTAGGGCTCTCATCTGGAGGAGAGCAGGTTGATATGGATTTCACCAGACAGTGGTCAGACGTTCCCAGCGGGGCTGAGACCGATACTGAATGACTGTCCGGATCAGATGCCAGCAGAAGGTCCAAGCAATTGGGTGTATGGCCGTCAACATCCGGTACCCGCGTTGCCACATTCACCATCTGGGTTAGATCTAGCGTTAAAGCAAAATTGCGCGCCTCCAACCCAGCATGGTCAGTTTTCTGGTATGGGAACAACCATTCTTTATGATGGGCGTTGAAGTCCCCCAGAAAAATGAGCTTCGCCGTTGGGTACCGTTGCTGGGCTACGTCAGTCGACTCCACGAGGAAATTAAAGAGCGCTGTTGTATCCTGGTCACCGCTATGCGATCGGTAGATGCCGATGTAGAGAGATTTCTCCACGCCAGTATCCACAAGTAGCCATATGGCAGAGAAACCCGATTTCTCAAAGCAACGGAGACGACGACAACAAATGTCATCGCGGACGTACACACAGACCCCAGCTTGCTTCTTGAACTTGTGTTCAAGAGAGTACCCCGGGTAGTTGAGGTACGCCACGTCCGACGGGGTTGTTATCTTCGTCTCCGTTAGGAAAAACAGGTGCAGCTTCTCGGTCTCAAGGTGGTGATGGACCGAATCGAGATTGGAGTGCAACCCCCTGATATTAGTGAGGTGCACTTTTAGTGGGAGGAAGTGCAGCCGTTGTTTTACCTTATTTTTCTTCGCTTTGTGTGTCATATTGAGTGGAGTTGTTGGGGGAAAAAGTCGACTTGTCGAGGCGCCGCTCAGTGATCCAAGTGGAACACTAGAGCCAACCAAACCTACGGGGAACTCATCTGGAGACTGCGGGGACGCCCGAACCCCCCCGGATATGGCCACCGGGTCCTCCCATCTAGTCGCCGGCTGGCACGGTGGAGCATACCGGGATTTTTCGCGAGTTGGCGGGGCAGCCTTTGGCACGTGGCTGGCGTGCTACTTGGGCCCCCTACTGACTGCGGTCGGCCAACGGCTGGCACCGTGCTTCGGATCCCGCTACCCTCCAAAATGAGTTACCCGGCTAGCTGACTCAGAGACCACAACCGGTGCCAAACAGCGCAACTGACAATCTCCTTCTCTCCCAAAGGCACTGGCACTCCCACACACCGACGGAACACAGCAAGCTGCTTGGCGCCGGACTCCGGTGGGATGGTGGTCGCGAGCCAGGCGGCCCCTTGCGGAGCCTACCACCGCTAAGTGGGATCGTTCAGCCGTACCACAGGCAAGCCTGTGGTGCCGTTGCCCGGGGTGGACCACTAGGAGGTAGATCCCAAAACCACCCCAAAATTAATTACACCCAGACTCAGGACAAACAGACATATTCATGCACACAAATGTTTGTCCTGGATGGGAATCGAACCCACGACCTGCGACGTGATAGGTGGTATCTTAACCAACCACGCCAACTGGCCTGTCGGATTGCATCTTTATATTATTGTGACACAAGATTAATAAAGTTATGCCAAAATAGAGAGTTTTACATAAAATAAAACCTGCCTATTATTTTTTCATCAATATCCGGAGTCCATTTTGAGTCAAGCACCGGTCTTTCAGCCTGTTGTTAGCATTAGCTTTGCCTCTCCGCTGGTAGCGCCCTCTATACTTACCGTTGGTACTAAGCATTTCAAGCGCGCATCGGGTGATGGCCCGATTTACCATCATTATGGAACTCATGATGCACTAGGTAGACCTTACCTGGATTCCGGATATTGATGAAAAAATAATAGGTAAGTTTTATATTTTTAGGTGACAGCTCAGTTTTGAACTGACCAAAAGTTGACAGCTAGTTGACAGCTCTGTTCAAAATTTGACAGTTAGGTGACAGTTCTGTTCAAAATTTGACAGCTAGGTGACAGCTCTTTTCAAAATTTGACAGGTAGGTGACAGCTCACTTCAAAAGTTGACCAATAGTTGAAGGCTCTGTTCAAAATTTGACAGCTAGGTGACAGCTCAGTTTAAAAGTTGACCAAAATTTGACAGCTAGGAGACAGCTCTGTGCAAAAGTTGTCTAAATTTGACAGGTAGTTGACAGCTCTGTTCAAAATTTGACAGCTAGGTGACAGCTCTGTTCTAAATTTGACAGCTAGTTGACATCTCTGTTCAAAATATGACAGCTAGGTGACAGCTCAATTCCAAAGTTAACCAATAGTTGACAGCTCTGTTCTAAATTTGACAGCTAGGTGACAGCTCTATTCCAAAGTTGACCAATAGTTGACAGCTCTGTTCAAAATTTGACAGCTAGGTGACAGCTATGTTCTAAATTTGACAGCTAGTTGACAGCTCTGTTCCAAATTTGACAGCTCTGTTCCAAAGTTGACCAATAGTTGACAGCTCTGTGCAAAAGTTGACTAAATTTGACACCTAGGTGACGGCTCTGTTCCAACGTTGACCAATAGTTGACAGCTCTGTTCCAAAGTTGACCAATAGTTGACAGCTCTGTTAAAACAGACAGACAGTTAGGTGACAGCTGAGTTCCAAAGTTGACCAATAGTGGACAGCTCTATTCTAAATTTGACAGCTAGGTGACAGCTCTGTGCAAAAGTTGACTAAATTTGACAGGTAGTTGACAGCTCTGTTCAAAATTTGACAGCTAGGTGACAGCTCTGTGCAAAAGTTAACTAAATTTGACAGGTAGTAGACAGCTCAGTTCAAAAGTTGACCAAAAGTTGACAGCTCTGTTCAAAATTTAACAGCTAACAGCTGTGCAAAAGATGACTAAATTTGACAGGTACTTGACAGCTCTGTTCAAAATTTGACAGCTAGGTGACAGCTCTGTTCCAAAGTTGACTAATAATTGACAGCTAGTTGACAGCTTTGTTCAAAGTTTGACAGTGAGGTGACACTTCTGTTCAAAATATGACAGCTAGGTGACAGCTCTGTTCCAAATTTGACAGCTCTGTTCCAAAGTTGACCAATAGTTGACAGCTCTGTGCAAAAGTTGACTTAATTTGACAGGTAGTTGACCGCTCTGTTCTAAATTTGACAGCTAGGTGACAGCTCAATTCCAAAGTTGACCAATAGTTGACAGCTCTGTTCTAAATTTGACAGCTAGGTGACTGCTCTGTTCCAAAGTTGACCAATAGTGGACAGCTCTGTTCTAAATTTGACAGCTAGGTGACAGCTCTGTGCAAAAGTTGACTAAATTTGACAGGTACTTGACAGCTCTGTTCAAAATTTGACAGGTAGTTGACAGCTCTGTTTAAAATTTGACAGCTAGGTGACAGCTCTGTGCCAAAGTGGACTAAATTTGACAGCTAGGTGACAGCTCTGTTCTAAATTTGACAGCTCTGTTCCAAAGTTGACCAATAGTTGACAGCTCTGTTCAAAATTTGACAGCTCTGTTCAAAATATGACAGCTAGGTGACAGCTCAGTTCCAAAGTTGACCAATAGTTGACAGCTCTGTTCCAAAGTTGACCAACAGTTGACAGCTCTGTTCAAAATTTGACAGCTAGGTGACAGCTCTGTGCAAAAGTTGACTAAATTTGACAGCTAGGTGACAGCTCTGTTCAAAATTTGACAGCTAGGTGACAGCTCTGTTTCAAAGTTGACCAATAGTTGACAGCTCTGTTCAAAATTTGACAGCTAGGTGACAGCTCAGTTCAAAATATGACAGCTAGGTGACAGCTCTGTTCAAAATTTGACAGCTAGTTGACAGCTCTGTTTCAAAGTTGACCAATAGTTGACAGCTCTGTTCAAAAGTTGACCAAAATTTGACAGCTAGGAGACAGCTCTGTGCCAAAGTTGACTAAATTTGACAGCTAGGTGACAGCTCTGTTCTAAATTTGACAGCTCTGTTCCAAAGTTGACCAATAGTTGACAGCTCTGTTCAAAATTTGACAGCTAGGTGACAGCTCTGTTCCAAAGTTGACTAATAGTTGACAGCTAGTTGACATCTCTGTTCAAAATTTGACAGCTAGGTGACAGCTCAGTTCAAAAGTTGACCAAAATTTGACAGCTAGGAGACAGCTCTGTTCTAAAATTGACAGCTCTGTTCCAAAGTTGACCAATAGTTGACAGCTCTGTTCAAAATTTGACAGCTAGGTGACAGCTCTGTGCAAAAGTTGACTAAATTTGACAGCTAGGTGACAACTCTGTGCAAAAGTTGACAGCTAGGTGACAGCTCTGTTCAAAATTTGACAGCTAGGTGACAGCTCTGTGCATAAGTTGACTAAATTTGACAGCTAGGTGACAACTCTGTGCAAAAGTTGACAGCTAGGTGACAGCTCTGTGCAAAAGTTGACAGCTAGATGACAGCTCTGTGCAAAAGTTGACTAAATTTGACAGGTAGTTGACAGCTCTGTTCCAAAGTTGACCAAAAGTTGACAGCTCTGTTCAAAATTTGACAGGTAGTTGACAACACTGTGCAAAAGTTGACAGCTAGGTGACAGCTCTGTTCCAAAGTTGACCAATAGTTGACAGCTCTGTTCAAAATTTGACAGCTAGGTGACAGCTCAGTTCCAAAGTTGACCAATAGTTGACAGCTCTGTTCCAAAGTTGACCAACAGTTGACAGCTCTGTTCAAAATTTGACAGCTAGGTGACAGCTCTGTGCAAAAGTTGACTAAATTTGACAGCTAGGTGACAGCTCTGTTCAAAATTTGACAGCTAGGTGACAGCTCTGTTTCAAAGTTGACCAATAGTTGACAGCTGTCAAAAATGTTTTTTTTTTTCACAACACCACCAGTCACATGAAAAATTGATTAATTTTAAGTAAAATAGTAACTGGCAACTCCAGAATTTAGTGGCATCCTATTCAATTCAATAAAGCATACTTCAAAATGTCGATTACTAAGTCGACTATCTTTTTTTTGCTCGTAACTGAGTAAGTAAGTGAGACAGCGCTACAGGAATCGAATAAAACATTCGAACTGAATAAGAGGCCGACTTTTCGCTCGTCACGGAAGGTTTTGTGTTGTAGGAAATTTCTGTAATCTAATTCAATTATTAGCTCCTTCTCCGAAATGTTTCCTTTTAAACTAAACCATTTGTTTCGAGTACCTCCTGCTGTAGTTTCTTTCTTGTTTTGTTTCGCCGTAGTATAGAATAATGTCTTATATTTACAAACCTATTGTGAACAGTATACTCGTCTTCATATTTACGTATAAAACTAGTGTAATCTAAAAATGGATAAAGGAGTGACATGTGAACATCTGAATAAACTAGCTGATATTCTCGGGAAAGAACTGTGGCAGACGAAAGAGGTAAATATTAATAATTTTCATGATAATAACCTCAAAAGTAATGTCATTGGTAATTATTGAGCATTGTTGCTTCAGTCCTAGTTATCATTGTGTAACACTCGGCATTACCGAGTATTCCTCGGAAAAGCTCGCAAACTACACGTAACGCTGACATGTTTATCATTAGTTGTTACTTAATACCTCCTCACAGTGGTGTGTTTACATTTTTTTCAACATAATGGGAGGCTTCTAAATCGCAGTTAATGGTTTATTTATTATTGTGTGCAGCCAGATATTCTCTAAGTACTACAAAAAACATTCAAAAATGGCAATGTTAGAAAATAAAATTAAAATTACTTATAAAGAAATCTTATTGTCATAAGTTAAGCATGCCATCAGCTGATAATGCCATTATAATTAATCTCCACGATCTCATTCCACCGGCCCTCTTCTACCATCGGACATCTAGCCACACTGCCAGTTACCATCCCTGCTATTCCACCAATTTGCACTAAGCGTTTCCAAATGTCTTTTATTATGAGCACAGCAAAAGAGTGGAACTCACTAACTGCATCTGTGTTTCTGAGCGCATACAACCCTAATCTCTTCAAAGTGAGAGTGAACAGGCTTCTTCTGGCTAAGGTCACTCCATCGTCGACTCTGTCTCTGTCGCCTTTGACCTAGTCTAGAGTCAAGAGCAAACCAATCTTAAATAAAAAATTTAATAAAATCTCTACCAGATAGAATTAACAAGCGCACATTTCATCCATAATAAGTGCCTTATCTTGCTTTATTAGACAAAAAATAGGTACATAATATCATGCCTTGTTAATTATTCAAGTACTACTAATGAGAATTTCAATTGCAATTAGATCTGGTTCAAGGATTCTGAGTATCACAACAAACCTTTGTTAGACATTCAGTGTATTTAAAAGCATACAGTGACTGTGAAATGATTAAATGGACTGAAACGTTGGAGCAGTTTAAAACATACAATGTTCACAGTACTTAATGTTTTTTTTTTTATATTTTCATATAAATACATACATTAAAATTATGCCTAATATATCGGCATTGATATTGGATGCACCCCTAAAGCATTTTAATGTATGTAGTTATATGAAAAAAATATTTTATAACTAAAAATATTTTAATACACTAAAGTTGACTCCTTTTGTACCTAATTTTTGCCATATTCATGCATGGCTGTTCAATTTTCTTACAGCATTTTTTGTCAGTAGCTTCATGGTATTATTATGTTTATGCTATTACTATTTATTTATTTAGCCCGTTAAACTGGGTGAGATTAATCTTTATAACTGTATTTTTTTATTTGTTTGGCTATAGAGTGTCTCTCAACTCAGTGTGCCTTTTGGCAAAGGCCTCCTCCAGTAGTTTCCATTGCTTCCTGTCTTGAGCAACTCTCCTCCATTTGGGTCCCGCATTAAGTTTCAGCTCATCTTCCCAGCGCATTTGTTGTCATCCTCGACATCTCTTGCCATCTCTTGGATACTAAATCATTGTAATTTGGCTCTATTTGGATTTTTTTTAAATCCAATGATGCAGTTTTAGTTTTCATCAAAATCGAGCCTGAGACTCCTTTGAGTACTTTTCGCTATTCCTCATAGTTTCGGATTTGGCCATCCACACCCACTTGAAAAATTCATTCTGTAAATAATAGATATATCCCGTATATATCGCCGATTACGGGCGATATTTTTATTGCCCGTACAATGATACCTTTCATTTGCGCTTCAAAAATTTTGTTGCAAACGACACACGAACAATGACGTCTTATACCCAAACTCAAAAAAAATGTCTCAGAAATAGATTTCCCTACTTTACTTTCCAAATGAGTTCTGTCGAATCTGAGAGACTATTTTCCACCATTGCTACATTGAATGGCAAGTGCTAATTGTTTGGCCAAAGTCGGATTTGAGTCTAGAGTAGTTAAAATACTGAGACGCTTTCATCACTTTGTGAACAGTCAGCGATGCAACCAATATTTTCATGACAGCATCTGCCACGACTTCCATAAAAAAAAAAAAAAAATGAAAACTGAATCAATCTTAAGGCAAAAGCGCCAGGTAGCCCGTGAAATTAAGTTACTTTACGTTTTGTGCAATTTGCAGGTCAGTATCAGGTTGTATGTTGATTTGAATATGATTCACGACTGTAACAAATCCGTATTTATAGAATTATAATCATTAAAATCATCAATACAACTCTCCAAGTTCATATAATCCTAATGAATGACCATTTAATGAAATATTGACATTAAAATTTAGGATTATACTAACATAAGCAGTTGTATTACTAATTCTAATGATTATAATTTTGTAAATATATATATACCTACAGTATGTTAACCAACAGAGGGCGTTCCCGTTAACCCGCAATAGTATAGCATCCATACATGCTAAAAAAAATATTACCATTCGAAAACAAAATGGTTTTTATTTTTTTTAATATTAAAATATTCACTAAAAATGTTAAATTGATACGTAAAAGAAACACTCTGTACATGCGTACTTGAAGGACGGAAACATCGCAATTTAGTTTTTATTTTTAGTGAATATTTTTATATTTCTTTGAATATTTTAGTGAATATTTTAATATTAAAAAAAATAAAAACCATTTTGTTTTCGAATGGTAATATTTTTTTTAGCATGTATGGATGCTATACTATTGCGGGTTAACGGGAACGCCCTCTGTTGGTTAACATACTGTATATATATATATATGTTACGGGCGCGAATCACACTTTAATCAACATATAACCTAATACTGATTTACAAATTGCTAAAAACTTAAGAAAATATGAATTTCGCGGGCTGCCTGGAGCTTTCCCCTTAATGGATAAAGTGGCATTGGTTTAAATTAAACTACAAATTATTTACATTATGTAATCAATCACAAAAATCAGTTTCAGATTTTCAAAACATCTATCTTAGATTATATTAGGATAATCAGTTATGTAACTATTTGACAGGCCAGCTGGTGTGGTTGGTTAAGATACCGCCTATCATGTCGCAGGTCGTGGGTTCGATTCCCACCCAGGACCAACATTTGTGTGCATGAACATGTCTGTTTGTCCTGAGTCTGGGTGTAATTATCTATATAAGTATGTATTTACCAAAAAAAAGTAGTGTATGTAGTATATCAGTTACCTGGTTTCCATAGTACAAGCTCTGTTTAGTTTGGGATTAGATGACCTTGTGTGAAATGTCCCAGGATATTATTATTATTATTAACTAATAAACAAAACAATTTCTAGTTTCAAGTATTTTGAGAATATCAAATAGTCTTGTCTCCTTCTTCCTTCAATCCATCCAAAAGTTGTTTGTAAAAGATTTCTATTAGCTATAAGACCGCCCATTGCGTCACCCTATGTAAAATTTCCCAAACCCAAACCCATAGCCCAATATGTTTTGTTTCTACATTCTGTAATAGTCCTACGGTGTACTTGCATAGCGGATATAGGGATAATCGTCGGTTGATGCCTCCTCATCATTTAAATTTGACTAAGGGGCCTCTGCGAGTTGGCTTCGGCCCCTCGTACGTAATAAAGAGTAATCTATCTATCTTGTCGCCACTTCTGTATAAATCTTTCATGAGTACAGACGCCAGCACATCAAGCTACTACAATCTGTCAGATTTCTTTAATAGATTTTCGACTTTATCGCTAAGGCTGATGATTTAAGGTTGATTGGGAAAATCTGACAGTTTCGGGTAGGTTGACCTGCTGGCGTCTGTACAATGCCACAAGGATCTTTTAGCACTTGAATAGATAGATAAAACATTTATTTAGTCCACACAAAAGACACCGCACAACACACAAAAGTACAATGAATGTCATATACAGGAGGCGTTCTTGATAAACATTAGTGTAATTTTTTGCTAAACTGTATTGAAAAACAAGATGGAGGTGTTAGTTCCGATTCTGGTTACGCGCCAATAGATCCTTCTACTTACAACTATACAGGTGTAGTATAGACCATCAAACTAAACAACTATCTCCACCAATAACGCAATAACCAATATCGTAATGAAATCAAGAAAAAATTATGAGCTGTCCCATACAAGACTTAAACCTGACACAAATGTATGAAACAGCTGATTATTTTTCCTCGATTACGATGTTGGTCCCATGGAAAAAGTTGTTCAGTTTGATGGTCTGTACCACACCCTTAAATTTGACCACACCTTTCTGATACATCCTGTATTAAAACCTTTACCAATAAAACAAATTTGACGTAAGTACAAAATAGAACAGTTGTCACATTTGTTCCAGACGCTAACATGTTTCGACTGCGGCTGTCCCGGCCCCAACCTCTGGATCTGCCTCCAGCCCGACTGCCACCACATCGGCTGCTCTGAAGTCAAAAATGACCATAGCACACTGCACCAAAAGGTATTTCATATATGTATAGATAAACCATTCTAAAAATGAACGCCCCTCCACAGCGGTTACGCTCACATGCAAAGAAGGTGTATGACGCAATACACATAATTGGTATTTGTCATTGGTTGCTCAGTCACCGGCGGGACATGAAAGAGGGACTACGCTTCGATTTCACCGCAAAAGTACGGTCAACAACATGTCAACGAAAAAAAGCATCTTCTCATCAAGTAAATATTTTTTATTTCAAATTACAAAAAAAAATCTTAGATTTTTTTTTATACAAACGGTACCTATTCGGCTTGCCCAAACGCCGAACAGCCGGATTTGTCGACCAACTAGTGTATAAATGACGCGACCGTGCGACAGAGCGAACGTGTCGTTCCATACAAAGCGCACGCTCCTCGCCGTACAATGCTAGTGCCTGGACTGATCGCACGATTAGTTGACCTCTCAAGTGCGGCGACGAGTCCATGTTTACAGTCAAGTCGCCGCACGCACACAAGTGTTGCAATAAGTGTTTGCTCTTACACATTGAAATAATCACGTTTAGAGGAGGGGCGTTCATTTTTAGAATGGTTTATCTACACCATTATTTTAAATATTTGTTTTCATCCTTTGAGTTCCTTATTACGCCGCGGTCCCACGGTCCGCTTTCTCACAGGCCAGAACGCGCCAGGGCAGTTTCATTGTAATATGATATAAATTAGAATGGTCGACGCGCATTTTTGAAATGCAACATCTGTTCGAACTACTTACTAGCTGTCGCTGTCCTTTATAAATCCCAAATCCTCAAATCCCACGGCCGGGCCTGTCGAGGCCTGTCGCGGCCCATGCCGAGCATTCCCACGGATCATCCCATACATTAGATCAGACGGGTGACGACAGGCCACCGTAGACCGACTGTTCCCACGGCCTGTTAACCTGGCCTGGCACGGTCTGGCCTGTGAGAAAGCGGGCCGTGGGACCGCGGCATTATGCTTATATATAGTTGGAATTGGAAACACACATTGGAAACAGGTAACTAAAGAAACACATGTAGGCATTGTCTAAAGATGTACAGCCAATACCTACACTCAATGATCTTTATAGTGTAGAAACATTTAAAATGTAGGTATTTGATTTTAAGATTGAGAATTATAATTACCACATAAAACAGTAATAAAGAAGAACAATAGACGTGTATGAATTTGCTTTTTATTACTTCTGTAGACCTTGAGGTATGAAATAACGCACTCCCATTACCTCATTTACCGTAGTTGATTTATTTATATTAACATAAAACGACCAAGGCCAATTACATTAGTTAAGACATAAACATATTAAGGACAATAAATAATAAAAGTATAAAACTACAGTACGGCAGATTTATCTTGGCAGGTCCGAACTTCGCGCAGAACGCTGCGCAGTAAGATTATTTGGAACCAAATGGTGACATGAGGCGAGTGTGCGTGAGAGAACATGCGCGAACCTTCTTAGTGCCTATGTTGGGACCTGCCAAGATAAATCGGCCGTAGTGTAATCGACAGTCATACGCTCTTCTCACAATACTCAAGACATACTGACAAGATCTCCTTCCATTCATCCGTATTGTCGTGGGCGCGTTATTTCAGAGTAGACAGGCTTTACTAAAATTAATATTATGCTCATTTGTTTACGAGCAACAGCATTTCATTGTGTTGCTGGTTTCCTTAGATGGTCCCTGCTCTTGTCATGAAGCCTTGGATTCCGCCGCCATAGTAAGGTTCTGGTGCATGGGCATGGTTCGGCACAGGCGGGCGACAAAAAACGAGAGTATTTTTTACCGCCTAGCGTGCCGAGTCACCCGAACTTGAGTGTAGTAAATCTTACATTCTAGCTATACAGGGTCAAATTAAATTAGTTAGCGAAACTCCGCAGACGTAATGGGTATCGATATCTAAACCACGACAAAATAAAAATTATTTGATGATTATTTTATTTTGTGTGTGTAGTATCTTTAAAATTCGATACCCATCACGTCTGCGGAGTTTCGCTAGCTAATTTAATTTGACCCTGCTGTATATATCATTTATACTAGCTATTGCCCGCGGCTTCACTCGCGTTTATTTAGAATTTGACAATCAATTCACACTACTACTGCCGTCATAAGGAAAAAAGACGTATCTGACATTTTTTTCAAAATAGAGTACATATTCGGAATAAGCGAAAAAAGACGCATCTACCAGTATTTTTAAACTGGCGTAAACTTAACGAAAACCTTATAACTTTTACTATTAAAAGACGCATCTGCCTTTGTATCTTATAGTTTAAACAGTCCAAAAAAATTGTTTTTCCTCCATTTGAATATTTCTGTAGATACGTCCTTTTTCCTTACGGCGGCAGACTAAACACACGAAACTTTAGTACAGTGTTTAGTAGTGTGAATTGAAGACACGTGGCGCCATCTATTATCATAAGAACGTTATTGTTGTTTTCCTCGGGAACAGTACTTTTTTTCGTGATGAATCCGTTCGTTTCTGTACACCTGACAACGTATATGCAAAATTTCAGGATGATCAGTTCAGTGGTTTAGGCGTGAAAAGGTAACAAACAAACAAACTTTCGCATTTATAATATTAGTTAGGATATACTGGGCCGCGAAGAAAACGGGTTGGTAACAAAAAGCTTAATAACTTCCAAAATATTGGAGCTAGCTTTATGAAATAAAAGACTGTATTATAGACAATTTTATAGTGAGAAAAAAATAGTAACGTAATTTTGGTATCGCAGGCGGAGACAAACAATAGTTAAACCATATGTCAGGTTATTGGTTTGTCCCCGCCTGCGATTCCAAATTCAATAATTGTTTTCTCTTTTCAGTTATATGTTTTTGAAGTCGGGTTTTTTAATATATTTTTATTTCCTGAGTTCTAAATTCTAAATTATGTGCCAGAGACAATATATAAGGACCGACTGTATAATACACATAATTATTGAAATAGCTCTGAATAAGGTCCTCTTCGCAACCCTTCAAAGATTGAAATGAAATGTTGATGTTTTTTTGTTGCTCCGTTATTAGATTCGTAAGTGCATCGGTTGTTAAACTTTCATGTCATGTGTCGACTTCGCCCAGATCATAAACACAGTTCCGCGAATGTATATGCGTCATTTTTTCGCCCCAACGTCCGACTAAGTGTAAAATTCGACACAAACAGCCAGGAAATGGCCGGGTTATTATTATTACTGTACTCAATCCGTCAGTAGTTTGTGTCGTCAAAAATACTGCAGTTTCATGCACTGCTTTGGCACATATTCTGAAATTTGTTAGGTTAGGTTAGGTTGTACACGGTGGAAGGGACACCGACGCGAAACCGGTTACCATGGATTCAGTAGGTACATGATTCTGGACCCCTGCGTTGAAATTTTTCGTCGGCTTTTTCGTAATTTTGACGTTTCTTCTACAGTTGTTTTTACGGTAAACTGTATAAAATTATTATTTTTATCTAACCCAATGAGATTAAAACAGCAGCGTGCCATGCGATGCGTATCGGAAAGCCTGTTTTCAGAGCGGCAAACTTACGTGACGCGAACTACATGACATGGGAATCGGAGTAAAGTTGCCTTTGACACGCACTTGTAGTTTGTATGAACCATTCAACTAGTAATAATGGACAAAAAAAAATACAATACAATGCTCCGATGTCATATTAAGGATCTCACAAAGCACTTTGAGAATAAAATTATAGCTATAAATAGTTCTGTAACAAATGTATCAGGCATCAAGTCTTCTTTGTGCATCGGGCAATCAAATCTTCTTTGTGCGTGAGTTTATTTGTGCAAGTCATAATTATGTTGTGGACTGAATCAGATATAGAACAAATGAATCACTACATATTATAAAACAAAGACCCCGCCGCGTCTTTCTGTCTGTATGTGTTCGCGATGATCTCAAAAACTACTGAATGGATTATCATGCGGTTTTCATCAATCATCAGAGTGATTCCTGAGGAAGGTATAGGTGTAGGTATAATTCGTTAATGTCTTGTGTAAATTGCTTGAAATATGACAATGATTGTTGAAGATGTCGGAAACAATCGAACCGTTCTGGGAGCTTTCATCGAAAACGCTGCCTAATCCGTTATATAACAAAACAGTGTATGGTGAGATTGTATCTCTTTTATAGGTCTACAAAAAAATCCGCGATGGCATGTCTATCTTTTGAGGATAGCTTACTATACCCATTCTAAGTTCCAAAAAAAAATATCACATATAATGTGGTATTTGCAAAAGCTATTTAGACAGATACAGTATTAATCATTATCAACTTAAATACGTTATTTACTTTAAGCATTTCATACACATTATAATAGCCCTTTACAATGGTGTAAAGGGCTATTATAATTTAAATGCGTAAATTAAAAACTACACGGGAGAAAATAAATTCAAGTGGTCTCGCATTAATGACGCGGACGCGACGACGACGGGACGCGCTTGATGCAGCCACCCCCGCCCGCGCACCACCACCCGGGGTCACCTACTGTAAAACACCAACAACCTCTTAAGGGGTCATTGTACTCATCATTATGAACAACTTTTACTATGGGACCAAACCTGAAATCGCGAAAAAAAAATCATCTGTTCAGTACATTTTGACAAATTATGCTAACATAAATGTAATGAACAGCTGATTTCTTTTTCGCGATTTCAGGTTTGGTCCCATAGTAAAAGTTGTTCATAATGATGAGTACAATGACCCCTTAAGAGGTTGTTGGTGTTTTATCAATAACCCTGTATAAACCGAGCGATAAAGCGCGTGATTCCGCTCTTGTGCTCATCTTACGGGACTTTTTGTCGAATCGCACCTTTCGCTATCGCATAGAAGGAGTGCTATCCTCCCCCCACCCCATTCGTGCAGGAGTCCCACAGGGCTCTGTGCTCGCTCCCCTCATATTTACGCGATTCAGCAGCGGTATCCCGAAAAGTAAAAAGGCGCAATTAGCTCTGTTCGCAGACGACACGGCCATTTACTTTCGACCATTTACTTACGACCATTTAGTAAACCTTAAAAAATTGTGAAATAAATGTTTATTATTTAGAATCTCCATTACATGTGCGAGGTTTCTATCGATATGTTTTTTTTTTTTTTTTGCTTTTACAATTTATGAGTACATTATGAACCGCCAAAGTTAAGGTAAAATTTGTGCGAAAAAGCAGATTTTTGGAGGCTTATACTGAATTTGTTTCTGCAAATTATTATTTTTGGCTTTTATATACAGTGCACAAGATACCTATTAGTTTTATTAGTATTAATTTTCAAAAAAATATGTGTTTCAACGCCATAATCACGTACGAGCGTTTGTATGAAAAGTATGACGGGTTGGTCGCCCTTAAGTCCCCTGTACCCATGTATTAGTGGGGAGGGCAACGAGAATGCAGCCCAAGACGTCATGCTGCAAGCATGAATTATTTGCTTTATTCTATGGTGCAGAATCAATAAATATCTCCAGTTCCATCAATATTCATCATGTCTAATTTAATAAGTTTGTTCCAGAACTTTCCTCTGCATTGCGTACACATGAATGTGTCCACGGAGCGGATATGGTGCTACTTGTGCGAGAAAGAGGTCCACATCAGAGCAGCCTTGGCATATTTGGTCAGTACAAAACGATAACTAGACATTTTTCACATAACAATTCACTAGTATTTTTATTATAGAATTCGCTGTAGCTTTATCAATTCCTAACTTTAGAGACAATAAAATGTCCGATAAGTGATTTGGGTGATGTAGATTTAAGATTCTTGTCCACAAATAACACAAGAATCTTGGGACAACGTTTTTCTTTAATAGAATCAAAGGTGCTATCAAAATGTCATCTGAAACAAACATTAATCTTTTTGTTTTTCTTTCTGTCTCTAACGTTATCTTACTTCCAAATTTCTTCTTTACCCAGGCTAGTCCAGATTCGACGTGTGAAAGTCCAACACGTCTGGGCGCCGTGGCTCTAACCATGGCGGAGGACGAGCTGGACCCCGACACGCACGACATCCACTACGAACACGACGAACGTGCTAGAGGTGAGATACACAGCGTCAAAATACATTATATTAATTGGAGAAACTACACACACGGCCATCAATATCATAAAAAAAAACATGTTTTTGAGGTGGCGCGCTGTCTTAGGATACCCAAGTTTTTTTTTTTTTTTGTACTAGCTAGGTTATTTGTGTTCGTTGCCGGCTGTTCTCCATAGGGAACGACTAATTGCAACCGTGCGCCTAGCTTCTGACGTTTCAAGTGTTCTAGTGGGTTTATGTTTAATATATAATATTTGAATCCGACTTTCCTGTAGTGCCTTAATAAACAAATTAAGGCGTCCAGCCAGAGCATACTAACTTATAAACTAAGCAAATACACACTGATCTTGTGCGGTGGGTACGGTCCTCGGCGTCGTTGGGGGGATGCCAGTATGGGACAAGCTGGATCGGATTTAGGAAACCTTATAATCGTCATCACTTTATCTAGATCCGCACGCGTCAGGGCTGGTGGGGCTGCAGAACATGGGCAACACATGCTACATGAACGCGGCGCTACAAGCCCTTAGCAACACGGCGCCGCTTACGTCATACTTCCTGGAGTGCGCAGCCGCTGTCGCTGTGTTAGCGGCTGATAAGAAGCCCGGGATCAGCAGGTTATAAGGACCCTCAAATCTTCCACAACTATTGAAGGCTCGCTAGCACTACAAATATACAAGGTGTAACTTAAATAACGCACAACCTCTTAAGGGGTCATTGTACTCATAACTGTGAACAACTTTTACTATGGGACTAAACCTGAAATCGCGAAAAAAAATCAGCTGTTTAATACATTTTGACGAATTATGCGAACATAAAGCTTGTGGCTAAGTAATAACAGCCGCACGGGTTGATCCATCAGGTTAAGCTACGCTTGCCGGGGTTGGTCCGAAGATGGGTGACCATCTTTACATACCGAAACTCCACCGTGCCTCGGAAAGCACGTTAAGCCGTTGGTCCCGGCTGTCATTCGTGGATCTTTGACAGTCGTTACGGGTCGTCAGAAGCCCGAAAGTCTGACAACCAGTCTTACCAAGAGGTATCGTATTACCCAATAATTGGGTTGTGGAGGTCAGATAGGCAGTCGCTCCATGTAAAATACTGGTATTCAGCTGCATCCGGTTAGACTGGAAGCCGACCCTAACATAGTTGGGAAAAGGCTAGGCAGATTGATGCGAACATAAATGTACTGAACAGCTGATTTTTTTCGAGATTTCAGGTTGGTCTCATGGTAAAAGTTGTTCATAATGATGAGTACAATGACCTAAGAGGTTGTGCGTTATTTAAGTTCAACGTATTTATAACATCGTTCTATTTAGGTCAATCGTTTGTAGATGACAGAGACAGAATGATGTATTAAATACGTTTAGAGTTAAATGCGAGTTAGTTTAGTGATGTGTGGTGCGAGTGGCCCTAAATGTGCTCATTGTATCTTATTATGCTGTATAATCCGGTTAATGGTGTGTAACAAAGAGTATCTATACAAGGTATCCCTTAAATAACGCACAACCTCCTAAGGGGTCATTGTACTCATCATTAGTAACAACTTTTACTATGGGACCAAACCTGAAATATCGAGAGAGAAAAACAGCTGTTCCCTACATTTTATGCGTACATAAATGACGACAGTACTGTTTCAGAGAGATACTTGTCCAGCACAAAAACCAGCGGGGCCGAAGTTCGTTCCTTGAGAGAGACCATGGTAGAGCGGACAGATTTGACCTTAAGCCTTATCTCCCAGTGGTGGGTGATGATAATCTGGTCTCTTTTATCGCCACCAAAACTCAGGCGTGTCTCTTTACCGCTAAAAAGAGTCGTTTCGTCCTAACTCCTACTTTTCGGAGTGTATCTGTTCCTGTAACCGATCAGCTCGAGCTCCTAGGCATGGAGTTGACATCTGGTCTCAACTTCGGCGCCACCATCGAGTACAAAGGCCAAACTGCGGCCAAGAAACTAGGCATCCTTAATAGGGTGAAGCGATACTTTACACCTGGACAGCTTTTGACCCTTTATAAAGCGCAAGTCCGATCCTGCATGGAGTATTGCAGCCACCTTTGGGATGGCTCAGCTAAATACCAACTTGCCGCGCTTGACTTGTGGGACGCAGAGCTAAAAGGCTCATCGGCGACGTAAAACTGGTGGATGCCAAGCTTCACAGCTTGGCTCATCGCCGCAAGGTTGCCTGCTTGTCGGTCTTCTACAGATTGTTCTTCGGTGAGTGTGCTAAAGAACTTCACGACCTCATTCCACCGGCCCCCTTCTACGATCGGACATCTAGACGCACTGCCAGTTACCATCCCTACCTAGTTGCTATTTCACCAATTCGCACTAAGCGTTTCCAAATGTAATTTATAATGCGCACAGCAAAAGAGTGGAACTCTCTACCAGCGTCAGTGTTTCCGAACGTATACAACCCTAATCTCTTCAAAGTGAGAGTGTTCACTCAGGCTTCTTCTGGGTAAGCTCACTCCATCGTCGACTGTCTCTGTTGCCTCCGACCTAGACTACAGTCAAGAGCAAACCCATCTCAAATAATAATAAAAAAAATGTAGGGAACAACTAATTTTGTTTCGCGATTTTAGGTTTGGTCCCATAGTAAAAGTTGTTCATAATGAGTACAATGACCCCTTAAGAGATTGTGCGTTATTTAAAGGACACCTTGTCTGGTCTGTTCCTAAAGTATCTAATGATTTAAACAAATGGAACAAAAACGTGCCTGGGATGCCCATATTTATAGTGCCAGTCACAAATTGAGTGTTTTCATTTTAGATTAATTATTTGATTACTTAAACCCGAAATACTAATTTGAAATCACCTTAACGCATTATCTGCTTAATTCTTTATGCAAACGCTTCTTTATGCTACACCCTTACCGACCCTTATTTTACGATGTTTTCGAAACAATAGAGATGCACAACGAACACACAGGTGCGGCGCGTCGCACTCGAAGAAAGTTATGTAAATTGTATGGACGCGCATACGCGCCGTCAAGCACCTGGTGAACGTCCGAAAACGCGCATGTGCATCTGCCGCGCCTAATGTATTAAAGATGTTTTTATTTGACAACTGATATTACTTTATAACCTCAATTTTCGTCGACAATGTATTAATGTTATTCAAACAATATTGGTTGCAAAAAGTGGTAGTTAAAACTTTGTAATGACTGATGAATATGCTACCAATTGCCTTTAGTTAGTGATTGCGTAAGAATTTAACCTGAACAGGGTTTGTTTACTCTTTCATAACAAACTTTTGCAACAGACTATTTATTTCTTTGTAACAAAAAGTACTCTGTCTATTGTTATAAATACTGGTATTCAGCTGTATCCGTTTAGACTGGAAGCCGACCAAAACATAGTTAGGAAAAGGCTACGCAGATTGAAAAGTACTGTCTATTTATCTGCATGAGATGTGGAGTAACTTTTCTAAACTATGACCACTAGTGACGCCGCAATATAGCAAACACTTTTTACGAGCAAAACAGACATTGGTGCCGATTCTCTTGTTCGATAACTAAACTAAAATTAGAGAATCGCTATCTATTCAAATTCATTTATTTTGTGAACATAGGGTACACACGGAAGATGTTATAATAAATAAGATCCGAGCTTTTACTAACAGGCAGCGCGAGAAAAGGACGCCTGTAGCTATGAACTAAGTTAGAGATGTCAAACTAGTTTACGCCTTGCGCTTCACTGTGTTTCACTGTGTTTTTAGTCGACATGTTTTACGTGTCGTCTAAATTTGTATGGAAATATTAGTTCAACTAAATTTGACAGCTCTAATTTACGTCCGTCTCTTTCTTATTTAATTTATTTTTTTAACTATTTATGTACACAAAAATAAACAAACAAGAATAAAGGAACAGAAAAATACGTACAAAGATGATGCTTATTTCTGAAGAAATCTCTTCCAGCATACCTGCGATAAGACAGAGGATAAAAAAAGATGTTGACACCGTGTGTATAAGAGAAACTAAAGTACATAAAAATCTTTCTTATTTTATTTGAGAGAAAAAGTTGGCAATAGTCGATAAGGCAATGGCGCCGATTCCCTTTTTCACAAACTAAACTTAATTTAAGTTCAGTGCATCTTTTTCTTTCTATTTCATTAAGAAAAGGACATAAGATAAAGATTAGTTTAGTACTGTCAAATTAGTCAGTGCCTGACGTAAATTGACGTATTTTTAGTAGGCAATTTTTAATCACGTCTAAACTTGTCTATGGAGTAACTTAATTTGACAGGACTTAACTAATATTTATCATCTGTTCTTTTCTTAATGAAATAGAAAGAAAAAGATGCACTGAACTTAAATTAAGTTTAGTTTGTGAACCAGGGAATCGGCGCCATTATCTTTGTATCTTGCATTCTTATTTTGGTGTCCTATAATCACCAGAGATATACCGGAATAGTTATATAATATTTACCCAAACATCAAGAAAGTTAGTAACATAGAGTGGATAAAACCTCCCTCTAAAATCCTGTAATGATAGTCATGAACTTTTCATTCCGGGATTTAAGAAATTATTTATTGCACTTTCAGTACATAAAACTGTTCAACTAAATTGCCTTGTATCGACAACTAAATATTGAAAAGTTAGCTTGATACTCATTTTTAAATAATCATTTACTTTACAGAGCATACCAAAAATTAGTAAAGGAGATGTGGAGTAGGAAGACAAGAGGCTACGTTGTACCTAACGGCATTCTGTATGGCATTCGTAATGTAAGTAACGTTTATTTGTTTATGAAGAAAATCTAAAGGCTCCTTCCTACACACTAAGCCGGCGGGCTTGCCACACAAAGGGCGCATACTCGCACGGCAAAAACCCGCCGGCTCGCGGCTGTGCCGCTGGCATAGTGTGTATGTGTAGTGAAAACATGTTCACCAAGCATATTTTTCATTTTCGTAATGTTCGTATGAAAACTAATAAAATGTTTTCTTTTTGTCTGGCGGTAGGTTTTTCTAAATGGTAAAAGTAAAAGAAATGCAATGTCAATCTTTTAATTATTGATGTGTAACATCTTTCCTCTCGCTTTCCTGCAATCTGTGGGAGTGATTTCGGGAAAAGGGACGAAAGTGTGTAACAGGAAACCGGGAAAGCGCGCGCTTATTTGATTTGACCAATGAGCGCGCGCGGTGCTAGAGTTGGCCGTCTGGTACCAACCCAAATAGATGTCAGATGTTACACATTATATGCGACTACTGAAAGGCTCGCTCATTTTTTATAATAATTTAACCGTTTTTAGGGTTCCGTACCTCAAAAGGAAAAAACGGAACCCTTCGGAAATCACTCATGTGTCTGTCTGTCTGTCTGTCCGTCTGTCACAGCCAATTCGCTCCGAATCTAATGGACCGATTAAGTTGAAATTTGGTACACATATCGCACCTTCGGTAAGACAAGGGCACAATTGCACTTTTATGATTTTACAGGAGAGCTACTTTAAGATTTTTTTTTACATTAAATACCGTATTATTCTGCTCATACCATCTTTCCACCTTGAAATGATTGATCTTTGCATGAAATAAGCCCTATACTTTTGTGATTTCAGATAAAAGGGTATTTTTAAAGCAGTTTGGCATATTTAACCGACTGTATGAAATTTTGACATTTATGGCCTTGTCTTACCGAAGGTGCGTATGTATTTCTGTGACCCAAACACGGGCGTGTAACGTAAATAAATAAATTTTGAATATGGGGGTCAACTTTGGCGGGCAAATAAGAAAATTAAAAAAAAAGTTTTGCAAACTTTACATATCAAATGAAAGGACTTAATGTGAGGGTCTCAAATATATATTTTTTTTTATAATTTTGAAATAAATTGTTTTAAAGTTATTTAAGAAAATTTACGAAAATTGCATAATTCCGCCATTATCTCCGAAACTACTGAGCCTAAAATTTTGAAGAAAAAAAAAACAGAAAGTATTAAAATAACATTTTGTACGCACAATATGGAGAGATTTACAAAAGTATTAAAATAACATTGTAAATCTCTCCATATTGTGCGTACAAAATTACATTTGCAGTTGGAATGTATATGAGAACATGTTAAGTTTGTTCTTGGGATAAATTTATCCCAACTACGGAACCCTTCATTTTGCGTAGTCCGACACGCATATGGCCAGTTTTTTAAACTTAAATCACACGAAACTCGTACTTCAAAATCATACTTTTATTAATAAATCAAACATCTGATATTATTGCTTTGCCGGCATTTAATATTTTTTCGGCCGAAAACGAAAATTGCTGAAAATTTAAATTTCGTAAAACCGAAAAGGAGAATGCTAATCGGTCGAACTCTACCAAGCAGTGTGTATTAAATTTGGTACTCACTTTCTTTTCCTAAAATTGTTTGTCCGAATATCATTATCCAAAACACGTTTGCTATAAACTTCAGTAACCATAATGTTCAAAAATTCGAAATTTTGTTTTACATAATTATCTTTACTTCTAAAACTATTTGTCATAATATCGACTAATATAATAATTGAATCTCCTAATTTTGCATGAAATAAAGTCATATGTCCCAAGTATTGTATTATTATTTTTTATTTTATTTTTTATTTATTTTTTCATACTGAATGTTGACATGAATAATTACTTTGTAAAGTATTATATTATTTTAATTTATTGTGAATGTGAAGACTATGTAACGCACCGGATCAACTCAGGATGGATGAAATGGCGACAGGTCACAAGAACAACTTGCGACCCACGGATGCCCCTCAAGTTAAAGGGGAAAATTTATAAGTCCGTGATAAGGCCTGTCGTACTTTATGGGTCTGAATGCTGGGCCGTGAAGAAGACGGATGAAAAAAGATTGCATGCAGCGGAGATGAGAATGTTGAGATGGATGTGTGGAGTGACGAGAATGGATAAAGTAAGAAATGAGTATATAAGAGGAAGTTTGAAAGTGGCGCCAGTGACAGAAAAGTTGAAAGGAAATCGTTTGGCTTGGTATGGGCATGTGATCAGAAGGGACGAAACGCATGTGACTCAAAGAGTGATGGATGGAGAGGGAGAGGAAGGCCGAAGAAAAGATGGATGGATTGTGTGGAGAATGATATGAAAGAGAAGGGAGTGAATGATAGTGTGACGGTTGACAGGGGAGAATGGAAGAAGAAAATGTGTTGCGCCGACCCCAAGTAACATGCGATAAGGGCAGGAAGAAGAAGAAGAAGACTATGTAGGTCATTGTTTTTTTTTTGTTTGTTTTATTTTTTTTTTCTCAGTTATTTTTAATCATGGTCTGGCAGTTTAAGTAATTTATGCGGCCTACCCCAATGTCCTTTTTTGGTATTATTCGTCGAATCGTTGAGCTCCTTAAGTTCTGAGTTGAGCTGCGCGATTACTGACAAATGCGTGCACTGACTGGACAGGTCCTCTCAATCTGTGTGGTTCTTTCCTCAAAAGACCATTTCAGACACCAATCTACATGGTCTTCACATGAAGTGACCAAGATTATGTCTGGACTTTATAAGAGACTGTGACCTCTGAGTTTGTTTCGGCCTTTCTTCTCAGAGTAGTCAGATAGGAAACGCCCACCTCATCTAGTTTAAAAAAAAACATGATTGACCTGTAAAAGTGTTTGTACAAACCTACTTACAGAAATAAAAAATCACTTATCATTTATAAAATAATGTGTATTATTCCTAATGTTCATTTATAATAAAATTGTTAGTCCTAAAACATTTGCTATAAATTAGGTTTTAGTGACAGAAATGAATAGCTGTAAATCCGACTCCACGCAGTCTTGTCTGCCCTACCCCTAGAGTGTAATTTAGAATAGCGTAGGGTCTAGGCGGCCCGCGGGCTGAGGAGCAGGAGGCTGCGAGCGACTCGCCGCGGCTGCGGCTGGCCGGCAGCAAGCAGAAGCTGCGGTGGTGAGCGAAAGCTGCCTGCGACGATTAGATTGAGACCCGCAGTGCCGGAGCCGTGACCTGTGCTTGCTGCATGCTTGCTACCGGAGCCGTGACAAAAGCTAAATTGCTTTTGCGTCTTTATTATTTACGTATTGTATCAGTTTGATTTGGTAAAATAATAAACAATTGTAATAAAAACATTATTAGGATATAAACATTAAATAATTTGAATTTAGGACTTATAACTTTTATTGAAAACGATTTTAAGTCTTTTGTTTATTATTGTTTGTCATACATTTTTATGGCATGTGACATTAGGTTCGGGCAAGTTATCATTCGGACTAATAATGATTAGGACAAAAAAATATATGGCACTTTAGATTATGAATTAAAAAGTTAAGGAACACAAAGAACCATTACATTTTCTATAAACTAGAATATTGTCCTCGACAGGTGCATCCGATGTTTCGCGGTTACCATCAACATGACACGCAGGAGTTCCTGCGATGCTTCATGGACCAGCTGCACGAAGAGCTCAAAGAACCGGTAAAAACATCATTCTTTTTGCCATCGTCCTCAACATAGTCCATAATAATCATACCATAATTATCATCAAACTAATCTTTATCTGTCCCTAACATAAAAAATTACGTTGCAAAACTACATAGATCGCTTTAAGGGGGAAGCGTCAGAGTAGCCCGCGAAATTCCAATTTTCTTACGTTTTTTGCAATTTGCAAGTCAGTATTGAGTTGTATGTTAAATAAAGTATGATTTGCGGTCGTAACAAATATGTATTTACAGAATTATAATCATTAGAATCAGTAATACAACTCCTTAAGTTAGTATAATCCCGAAATGTCTAGATTTCATTAAATAGTCATTCGTTAGGATTATCTGGTCTTAAAGAGTTGTATTGATCACTTTAATGATCCTAATTATGTAAATAGATACTTGGTATGGCCGCAAATTATATTTTGATCAAAGTACAATCTAATACCGACTTGTATAGATAGAATCTCTCTAGAATTGCAAAAAACGTAAGAAAATTTGAATTTCGCGGGCTACCCTGACGCTTTGGCCTTAAGGGGACTATAGGACCTAAACGCGAGTTTTATAATACCTCAAAGTATATGATCCTCTGCAGTAAACAAAAACAGAAAAATATATGATATTCTTCAAGTTATATGCTAGTTAGATAGTGTGGTGAAAACGTAATACAACTATTTTGATACGATAGAAAAAACATCACGAAGATACCTCAAAAAAAATATTTTAACAATTAAAAACCATACTATATAAGTACATGCAATCATTTTCATTTTTAGTCAGATTATTCTACAGGCAAAATTTTAAAGTAATAGTGTTTTAATGTTTTAGTCCAATCAATAGATTTTTATAAATAAATAATTGCTTCATATTATGCAATAAATTACCAGCGTTTTCTATGCAGTCCGACAGTGATCGCGCTTTAGGTCTTGTAGTCCTTAAATATAGGGCCATGTCCACAACCAAAGTTCTTCGCCTTCAGAAGCTGCTAGTCTGTGGATGGTCACTAAGTCGATATTAATCACAACTGTTTCGTCCAAATACGTGCTTTCGTGTATTGACTAAGCACGAAATTGAGGTGCAATGAGTCCATGTCACGGGGACTTTTTCAATGTTCTACATGATTTAAGACTAAAATAGTGTTGTTGATCAGGTGTGGGACAGCACATCGGAAGACAAGCTCGGCTCTGAAGCTGACGGCGACCACCAGGACACGCGCACCGTGCACATACGACGACGCGCCGCCTCCTCCGGCGGTGAGTTCACGACCGACATAATATGTAGGTAGAATCAATCATCTAAACTAAGGTACAAAATAGTACTTACAGTCTGTTCAAAATGGTATTTAGGCTGAACCCCCTTGAGGCGAAGCGGGGAAAAGTTAAACAATGAGTTTCGTTCTTAACCAACTTAAAAAAAGGATCAGGTTATATGTTGGTCTGTATGTATTGTTTTTTATGTACCTATGTTCATCGATATTTTCATCAATTGTGGACCAATTTTGAAAATTCTTTTCTCAGGTGGTATATAATAAATAAATAATTTCTGTTGATTAATTGGATCTATAGATAAGCAGAAAGCAGCCATAGGGCACTTTTTCCATGAATGAGCCATACTAATTTAGACATACAATTTTTTTTGCAAACACAGCCATGTCGATATCTCTATTTATCACGGAGATATGAGCCGTCAAATGCAGCCTCGTCCATGCATCCATAATGCAACCATCGACAGAAAAATGCTTATAACTCTGTTTGTACTTTTCCCGACATGGCTGCTTTCTGCATAACACGGTACAATTTTCCTTCGCTCCGCCTCAAGAGTGTCAGCCTTACGTGGTAATCATCGAATATTTGCACGGCGTCGGCGTGACATACTAATCTGATAAGACCTAGCCTGGATTAAGTCTACACATCACTGCAATTGAACGACCTGTGATTTGGCATGGAAACCTAACTATCCTAGCTAATATTATAAATGCGAAATTGAGTTTGTGTGTTTGTTACGCTTTCACGCTAAAACGGCTGAACGCATTCGGATGAAATTTGGCACATGGGTAGACCATGACCTGGAGAATGACATGGCTACTTTTAGTCCTGGATCGCAGACGAAGTCGCCGGCAACAGCTAGTTATATTATATAAGTAACGCATTTTACAATAATTTAACGAATGTGTCAAAAACCTCGGGATGTCTTGTGGTGCGCCTTGAAAGAGAAAGGTTTGCCCGGGAAGTATGTAGAGTTAATTCGTGCTATGTACCTACATTCAATCTTGTACCTTTAATCTTTTACCGACCGGACGGGTCGGCTGCTGGAAACACCGACGAGTTCAGTGTGGCGGTAGGCTTGCACCAGGGGTCGGCTTTAAGTCCTTACATCTTCCTGTTGATTATGGACGCTCTGACGTCGGACATACAGGAAGAGGCACCCTGGTGCATGCTATTTGCCGATGACATCGTACTTGTCGGTGAAGATGGACCTGAGATCCAGAGCAGAATAGAGAAATGGCAACGGAAACTGGAGAATGTCGGCTTGAAAATCAGCAGAACCAAGACCGAGTATATGTTCCGCGATTTCGGCGGTCTCCAGTTCTGGGGCCATAGCGCTTGGCGGCGCGCTCCTCCCTGTCTGCTCCGACTTCCGGTATCTTGGTTCACTTGTGCAAAGCGATGGCGAAGTAGATCGGACTGTTAAGCACAGAATTAACACTGGATGAAATGGCGGCAGGTGACGGGAACAATCTGCGACTCTCGCATTCCCCTTAAACTTAAGGGGAAGATTTATAAAACAATGGTAATAAGACCTGCTGTCTTGTATGGATCAGAATGTTGGCCACAAAAAGAATGAATGAAAGGTAATTGCATGCAGCTGAGGTGAGAATGCTAAGAGGGATGTGTGGTGTTACGCGAATGGATAGAATAAGAAATGAGTGTAAAAGATGAAGTGACACCAGCGAAAAGTTATGTGGAAATCGGTTGTCATGGTATGGGCATGTGATACGGAAAGTGTCGTCAGGAAAGTTTTGAGTATGAATGTGGATGGCTATACGAGTAGGAGAAACCAAAGAAACGATGGATGGACTGTGTGAAAGATGATATGGCTAGAAAGGGAGTGACTACCGAGATGACGACTAATAGAGAAGTATGGAAGAAAAAGACATGTTGCGCCGACCCCAAATAAATTTTATTGGGACAAGTGCAGGAGAATGATGATTTCGTTTCTACAAGCTAGGCACAATAACATCGGCTATAATGATAATCGAGGGTAGGCGCTGATACCTATAATTACAAGATATTAAGTTAGCTTATGTATTGGCTGCAACTGAGGAGCTCGTGGCTAAGTAATAACAGCCGCACGGGTCGATCCATCGGGTTAAGCTACGCTTGCCGAGGTTGGTATGTGGATGGGTGACCATCTTTTCATACCGAGACTCCTCCGTGCCTCGGAAAGCACGCCGGCTTGAAAGTAAGCCGTTGGTCCCGGCTGTCATTCGTGGATCTTTGACAGTCGTTACGGGTCGTCAGAAGCCCGAACGTCTGACAATCAGTCGTGCCAAGGGCCCAGTAACTGGGTTGTGGAGGTCAGATAGGCAGTCGCTCCATGTAAAATACTGGTATTCAGCTGCATCCGGTTAGACTGGAAGCCGACCCCAACATAGTTGGGAAAAGCCTAGGCAGATTGATTGATTGTATTGGCTGCAACTATATCATACAACTTTACTTATCTTAAGACCTATTTTTATTGTAAGCCATGTTTTTTACTTGAAGGTGCAAATAAACTATTTTTATTTCGTACAGCAAGCGATGCTCCATTCTTCGCACGAATGAGGCGAAAATCTCCCGCGCCCTCGTCTTACAGCGAATCAAGAACTGAAGGCTATTTGAGGTAACTACAATTTTGTTCTTTACCAGCTCTTTGACCCCAGATTACGTCCGGTTGGATTTTGTACTTCCCCTACAAAAAAATATCCATACGATCTTTATTTATTTATTATTTATGTACAGTCACGAACCGGGATTGTTGAGCCACTAGCTTATCATCTTAACTTGGTTGTGTTACACGAATGTCGCCCGTGAAATTTGACATGTGACATTTCAATAACGAAAAACGGGCGGCATTCGTGTAACACAACCAAGTTAAGATGATAAGCTAGTGGCTCAACAATCTCGGTTCGTGACTGTACACACAGTAAAATAGATACGATACGACATAATATCATCTTTATTATCTAACTAGATAGATATGTCAAGTTTCTGAACCGAATAAATAATATATTTCATAATACTATAGCCGTCGCGTTAAGAACTGAGTCGTCGGGCCATAAATCATTGTTATTAGTCTGTCTCGCTCGCACGTATGGAGCTTATGGAGTGCCATAGCCATGATGTGCGTAATAGTAGGGAGGCGTGCACATTCTTACGTCATGGCCCGACAGCTCGGTTCTTATCGCGAGTACTATAACGAAAGGGGCTGTGCCTATTTAAGTTATACGGGACTTGAACCATTATTCTTAGTCTTAAGGGGCCCCCGAACCATTTCGTTCATGCAAACGAAACACCAAAATAATTTGTAAATCAAACATACTTGTTAAGGTAGTGTGTATTTATTCCGATTGGATTACAGAATATCTAGGTTCCCAAACATATATTTTGAAAGGACACTGATTTGAAGACGAGATATGAGGAATTTAAAATTTCTGTAGAAAACTTATTTTTCTCATATATCATGTTTAAATCAATGTTCTTATTTAATATATATTTGGGAACCTAGATATTCTGTAATTCCATCAGAATAAATACACACTACCTTTAGAATATGTTTGATTTACAAATTATTTTGGTATTTCGTTTGTATGAACTACGCATGTTCCGGGGGCGTCTTAATCATTATTATCCATTTTATTATTCGTTTTTAGAAAAAGTATTTTTCAAGGAATACAATGTCTTCACAGTAAGTATCCTCTTTTCATCGATGCAGGATCGTAGTAAAAATGTAAAACAGTTTTATGACTATGTTATTCTTAGGCCGAGTACTATTCATATGTCATCACCGCCTCATATGTCACTTTCTGTTCGGTGAACCTGAACGCGTGGTCGCGCCGACAGAGGGCGTTTTCCAGTTTTCCGAACAAAAAGTGACATAATATGCACGTAACGATCGCAATGTGTTGTCACTGTCGGACTGCATAGGAAAGAAAGAGAAGTGCGATGACAAAATGCTGGCAATTGATTGCAAAACATGATGCAATTATCTATTTACAAAAAATCTATTGATTGGTCCAAAAAATTAAAACACTATTACGTTAATATGTCGCTTGTAGAATAATCTGACAAAAAAATCGGAATGATTGCATATATTGCTATGGTTTTTATCGTTAAAAGAAATTTTTAGAGGTATCTTCGTGATATTTTTCTATTGTATCAAATTAGTTGTATTATGTTTTCAACACACTATCTAACTAGCATATATCTGAAGATCTGGACTTTTATTCATTATAAAACTTGCGTTTAGGTCCTGTAGTCCCCTTAAATAGGACTCGGGGTGATTCTGATATTTTATTTGTAGAGTGCAAACTCAAGAGTCCATGGCGCCGCGACACCGGCGGTCGGCTAGCTTCGCGGGCACGCACCATCTTCAATACAACATGTACTCACAGCAACACAATGGTATGTTAAGGTGGATGCGCAAAGGTAGCCTGCGAAATTCAAATTTTCTTGTGTTTTTTTTGCAATTTGCTGGTCAGTCTATTTATTTGTCTGGTTGTATCTTGATCAAAATATGATTCGTGACTATAACAAATTTGTATTTACATAAATATAACCATAAGAATCATCCATACAACTCTCTCAAGTTAGATTTGATCTAAAATGTCATAATTTTCCAAATCAAACTTGAGAGAGATTTGATGATTCGTATTTACATTGACACTGACATGCAAATTGTAAAACAAAACGATGGTGAATATCATGCGTCCGCGATGGCGTGCACGGTAGCGCTCAGCTGTTAAGTATGAACTTGTAGGTACACTGGTTCACACCGGTGCTACTGTGATCACAATGAATTTCAATGAACTCATGTTTGCACACCACCGTACTCCGTGTCCAAAAGCGACAGTCGCGCAAGTACGTGATCGTTTGTATAAATTATGACGTACAGACGCCAGCAGGTCAACCTACCCGAAACTGTCAGATTTTCCCAATCAACCTTGAACCTAATGCTTTAGCAATAAAGTCGAAAATCTATTAAAGAAATCTGACAGATTGTAGTAGCTTGATGTGCTGGCGTCTGTACAAACAAATTAATCGCATGAGGATGTCACTATTCATACAAGGTGTAAGGGGCAACCCTCCGCAAAACTAACAGGGTGCATTCAGCTTCTTATTTTGATTTATATTCTACCGGAATATTTTCATATTTTTATCGTTTTTTTTTTAAGTTACTTCCTTTATTTCAATGTAAAATTACATTATCTGGACGCAGCTCTCCATTTCTGTAAATAAAACAGCTAAAATTAAAAAAAAATCTGCAATGGATATTGAAATACTGTAACGAACGACGCGTGAAATCAGCTGTTCACTTTCTGCCTAGCCACAGAGTTCATCGAACTCACCGCATACCTATTACCTACCCCTCCCAACCAGTAACAGACGCTCCCATTTGTACACAAATACACAAACAAATCAGGTTTATAGGATTCCCATAACGTTCCTGAAATAATTTCATGTACCGGTCATCTTAGTATGATATACTGAAATCTCCTTATCAGTCTGCGGAGAGCTGTCCTTTACACCCTGTATAAAAAAGCGTGATGATGTTAGGATGCGGTTGTAGACGCATGTACGCGTCGGTTTGGCCGTACCATAAGTGAAAATGACAACATGAGTTGGCACGCAAAATAACTGAATTATATAAGGTGACTGATACTTAAACACAAGATTGTACTCATGATAACAAACAACTTTTACTATGGGACCAAACCTGAAATCGCAAAAAAAAATCAGCTGTTCCCCACATTTTGACGAGTTATGCGAACATACAATTAATGTAGGGATCAGCTGATTTTTATTTTCGCGATTTCAGGTTTGTTCCCATAGTAAAGTTGTTTGTTATCATGAGTACAATCATGTGTTTAAGTATCGGTCACTAATTACCAGTCAGCCTATATATGTCAGGACAGGTCGAATGAAGCTGGAATCTTCACCGTTGAACTTTTTACATTGATTTTTAGGTTATAATTATTTAAACCTGACAAAATTTACAAAACAAAACGTTGGACAGTTTCTAAGCAATTTTCTAAGTACTTGTTTGTTGTCTGTACGATGTCCGATGGTAAAGTGAGCTGCGCCTGCGCCACGCCACCCCAGCGCTCTCGTCGACTCATGCGAACGTCAGACTAGACTGTCAAAGCGCGGCAACTTCACACTTGCGTTTCGTTGTCGATTGATTTCCCGTACTCATGGCCCTTCCGATATAATGTAAGAAGAAGCTATAAAAATACACGACAGAATACTGAGATCAGCAAAAAGTTTATATAATGTTTATTTCAAAATAACTTATTACTATCAAAATACATAATGGAAGTCATAGAGCGAGTTGTTGGCGAGAAGTGGGTTCTGGCCTTCTGGGCAAACAACTCACCTCATGTGTTCCAGTTACAGCTATTGTAGACCATTTTCACTATTTTCCACTTTGTATTTCCAAATACATAACAGCAAATTTATTTATTTGGTTCACCAACAATTGTTAGTGTATAAAACATCATGAGCATAAAAACAACATGTTTAAAATTTCGAACAGTGTAACAATTACTTAAAGGTAAACACCACATGAACTAAATTAAGTAATAATACATTGCTATACAAATCAGGCACAGAATTAACCCGGGGTCAAAACCAAGGGCTGTACGGGTCAGAATCGTCGCTGTCGTGGTCGAGCGAAGCGGAGGAGCGATACGAGACATGTTCGAGCGGAGCGAGCGATGCGCCGGACACCAGGAGTGAACAACAGTTAGTTTAGACTAATATAAATATAAAACCAATATACAGAGTGTCCCATACATCAGCGTCAAGCCGGAAACGGATGATAGGCAAGTTGGTGACAGTTAACAGAAAATTATTTAAAAAAATCTTAGCCTTATGTAAATACTTTTAAAAAAAGCATTCAAGCACAGTGACTGCAAATCTTTTTTTTTTTTTTTTTGTAAAATTTCAGTCTAAAATTAAAACACAACTGCCTCAGTATTAAAGAAAATATCAATTTTTTGCCCAACTACGTACTCAAAATTAAACTGATTGTACTGAAAAAAAAAATTACTATATTTTTTATATTTTTCTGTTAACCGCCACCAACTTGCCTATCACCCGTTTTCGGCTTGACGTTAATATTTGGGACATCCTGTATGATTGTTATCAATTATATCGGTTTTTATTCAAAGGTCATTTAACTTGTGAGATTTTGAGCTAAGGTAAGCTAAGTTCATTAAAGGATTAAGGATTAGATAAGGATTACAGGACATAGCTAGCAGGATATAGATTCTGCAACATTGATGTAACTGTTTTAGACCTTGCTGTGATATACATCTGAACAAAATAATGGGACCTTCCTAACAAATGGAAATCTTGAATTAGTCTTTAATAATATTATAACTGTGGATTCTTAAAGTACTAGATATATAAACCAGACTTTATTTTGCCATCTGATTATTTAGGACTCCCCGATTTGCATCTGTGACTATTTTAATTCTATTTTTACGTCTGAACCGAGTTATAGATACGTATTAAAAAAAAAAACAACATAACTTTAAAATTTCATCTCGGACTGCATTTGTAGAAAAATCGTTTTTCAATTAATTTTTGTGATAGGTTTTTTCATTACCGACTAAGGTTTCAACGACGACCGAGGTATAAAACCAAATGCTCCACTTCCCTTAGTGATTTGGTCAGTCTCTTTTTTCCCACTTAGTAAATTATAAACACGTATATTTCCCTGTACAGTAAGGGCGTGGTCCCAATGGGCGGCGGCGACGGCACGTCTTCCGGCGGCGTCCGGCACCGCAGCATCATCTCCGACGTATTCGACGGCAAGCTTCTGTCCTCGGTGCAATGCCTCATCTGTAATAGGGTATGTTTCACACACCAAGCAGTAGTAAGACAAATACCACCATACCCAAGGAAACACTAGAAAATTTAATTATATTTTGTATAATGTGAGAACTGTTAGTTTATAAATCTATTGGTATTATTTCCGTTATATTATAAACTGTCGAAAAATTGTGAACTGGGTGAAATGGGTTAGGTTATGTTAGAATTGTGACCAACCGCGCGCAAGCCGAGCGAGCGAAGCGAACAGTGCCGAGGCAGCCGCGCGCAACTTCCAAGTTGCTCGCAGCTAGGTAGGCTATTTAGTATTGCCGTAAGGTGCGTTACGTCGCAAGTTTGATACCAGTTCACAATTTATCGGTTTCCCATAGATAGATTATAAAGTAACAAAGTTCATAACAAATACGGTGACATATCGACGGTAAAGTGCCAATACCTCCTAACTGACATTTTTCGAGAAATTCACTTTTTATCGTTTTGAATTTAAACGCGTTATTCGCATGTTTTAGTGAAATCTCCTAAGTGTATTTAGTTTCATTTAATGCTGTTGCAACTCAATCAATCTGCCTAGCCTTTTCCCAACTATGTTGGGGTCGGCTTCCAGTCTAACCGGATGCAGCTGAATACCATGGAGCGACTGCCTGTCTGACCTCCACAACCCAGTTACTGGGTAATACGATACCCCTTGGTAAGACTGGTTGTCAGACTTTCGGGCTTCTGACGACCCGTAACGACTATCAAAGATCACCGAATGACAGCCGGGACCAACGGCTAAACGTGCTTTCCGAGGCACGGAGGAGTCTCGGTATGAAAAGATGGTCACCCATCCACAGACCAACCCCGGCAAGCGTAGCTTAACCTGATGGATCGACCCGTGCGGCTGTTATTACTTAGCCACGAGCTCCTGTTGCAACTAAATACACTAAAACATGCTAATGGCGCCATTAAAATTAAAACGATAAAAAGTGAATTTCTTGAAATATGCCAGTCAGGAGGTATCGGCACTTCACCGTCGCGATATGTCACCGTATAATTATGAACTTTGTTAGTTTATAATCAATCTATGGGAAACCGATAAATTGTGAACTGGTATCAAACTTGCGACGTAACGCACCTTGCGCCAATACTAAATAGCCTACCTAGCTGCGAGCAACTTGGAAGTTGCGCGCGGCTAAGCCACAACCTATGCTAGAATCTCTAAGCGATTTTGAACGCGTTTGGAGCTTATGTTACTTTCAATCTGTCCTTAACGCCTTAAATTGTTTGTTACTTCATTGGCACTTGTCATACAGAAATGATTAGCCAGCGACTATATTTTTTGACATTTAGCCTAAAATCCTATCACCCATAAGTTTTGGGTGACGATACCTCAGCATCATAGCAGATGAGTTTTTGGCATTAAGTAATAAAACTTGTGGACGCACGAAAAGCCGCTTGAGGTCTGCGATAATGTTGGTAAAACTTTGCACTTTACTACACAGATTTTTAGGTTTATTATCGGTTCAGCGCGCAGCCTAAAAAAAAAAAGAAACAGAAGAAAACTAACTAATCCAAATTGTCTTAGGTGTCAACGCGAGTGGAGACATTCCAAGACCTGTCTTTACCGATTCCGTCGCGTGAACACTTGGCAGTGATCCGATGCCAGCAGCCTATCCTCAACCACCACGTGCCGCATGGGGCTCAGGAGTCATGGGTAAGTATCGTTAATATCGTGCTCAGTTTATCGTGCTGTCTGTTTTGTGTTTTACACCTGCACTATGGAAAATCTTTGCGAGGCCAACGCTAACACTATCGACGTGGCTGAATAAATTCTTGTCAAAACTCATATAATTCGGCATCATCGATCCGACGAAGTTCTCATATTTTAATATCACTACAGACCTTATTAACCGACCTCCAAAAAGGTGGAGGTTATATGTTTATGTATGTCCAGCGATATTTCTATCAATTGTGGACCGATTTTTGAAAATTCTTTTTTGTTTGAAAGGTTATCCAATTGTCACCAAGGTTATACCATTCGAGGTTATCCCATTGTCACCAAGTCTGAATCTGATGAGGGGATCCCATAGAAATCCAGGGAAATCCTAAAATTGTATAGGCACACCTATAGAAATTTGGGTATTTTTTTTATAGTTACTCATGCATTTGCTCTCGCAAAGCACCATTTGTTGAAATGGAACTGACGATGAAGACCACAGATGGGTACGTGGTTCTTACTAGGAGAACTCCTCAACAATTAACGTCCCTGGGAAAAGCAATATTTTGTAAAAGTGATGAGCAGTTGATTAGTCTGTCAGTAGTAACTCTTCTACAAAAAGTGAAAAATAAAAAAAAAATCAAAGAAAAACAACCCACATCCAACAAAAACACTACGAATTGAAAAATTACTCATTTCCGAAGTCTGTTACAAAAAACTAAAATACAGATCCAAAGACACCGACTTCCGAAACTAAACTTATTTGTCAATTTGATATTTTAGTTGTTGGAAGTCGGCTGTTTTTTTTTTTTTGTAAAGAAATTGGTTTTATTTTGATTGTGCGTTAAAATAACGTCCTCCAGTGGCAGTACTTAGGAAATGGATCTTCTTAAAAAAACATCCACAAATATTGACATGTAAAAGTAGCTTGAAGTTCTGCTAAGGCAGAGTTCCTCAAACTGTTAAATTTACCAGACGACAGCGAACCCCTAAACAGTGTCAAAAAGAAATATGTAATATTGTATTAATGTGATGGGTGGGCTGGTTTCTTTTCGCAAATTGAGTCGACTTTAGGAGTAATTTTGGACAATTTTAACCCAAATTCTGACTCGGCATCAAGTCGATTTCTGTATTTCTAGCACCCGCCACCACACGAGTCTCGCGCGCTTACCAGCCATCCAGCTGCCATTACATAAATCTTGTCGCGAACCCCCTACCGTCAAATGGCGAACCCCTAAAGGTTCGCGTACCCCACTTTACCCCAGTAACTCTGCTGTGCTAGCACGATTTCTTTATGATACAGCGCAGCGTACAAACCGCGCCGTAGAAAAAAATGTGTATGTCAACGAGCTTCCTTAGTGGTCCACACAACACTGATGACAGTGCCCACACACGGTGTGAAACAGGAATTTTTCACAACAAGAAAAACGTGTGTGTACAAAGGGCCTAACCGCTAATTACACATGGGATGAAATTCATCCCATATTTTTATTTAAGTAGTGGTTCGTGGGAGTAAAGTCATCCCACGCAAATCTGCTTTTGGTTTGAATTGAAAATGAAACCAAGTCATACTTTCAAACGAAGCGTACATGACTATAAAGCCCTACTCACTAGCATTCTAGGAAACATTCAACGCTCACAAAATTCCAAGAAGCTACGATGCAAATCGGTTTTGTTTACGAGATTACCGCGGGTGGGGCGCTCAACGGTTTTCCCCGCGCGCGGGTAAGCACAGCGGTTCAGATAACAGAACTATATAATTTAATTTCTTTTCTTTACATCTGTATGCTGGGCAGTCAGTCATTATTACCATCATTGCCCATTATTGTCACGTGTCATATTATAACTTTTAAATCATTGACATAAGGTTCAAATTGCCATAATTTAAGCATTCCTTCGCTCTTAAAGCGGTGAAGTAAAACATCGTGAGGAAACCTGCATGTTTTCTAAACCAAAAATTCGAAGACATGTGACCATCCTTGAACATCGGACATTATAATACCTAATCGCCGGGATAATAGTAAAATTCGTGTTCAGCCAGCTAAGACTGCGCTACTGTATAAAGGCGTTGTATGCAGAGCGCCAATAATTAATAATAATTTCTCTGTGTTAAGAAATTAAATACAGACCAGTTTAAGAAAACATTTAAAAAAAAAATACTGACAGAAATAGCCTATTATAATGTTAATGAATTTTTAAATGATACATCGCTCTGAATATACCGACTGAATCTTGAATCTGAATCATTTATTTTGAATCACATGACTATTGACCTTTTTTTTATTAAACATTAATGTTAATTGTTGATTTATTTATATTATTATTCTTTGTATTTTTATTTTGAAATCTTATTGTCTTTCGACCTAATTTGTACACCAGCCATGGTCATGTTAGCCAAAAAATACCTTGTAACACTTGTAATAAGCATCATACCGTGTATATTATCTACACATGTTTTTGGAAATAAATGAATCTGACATCTACCAACCCGCAACGGGCGCGTGGTGGATGTACCATCTCACCGAGAGAGCAGTCGGAACATTATAGGCTGATTATGCTAAGCACTCCTTTGATATGCATAACTATACTACCAATTAACCCGTCGTATCGGGAACGCATATCTAAAGCGAGACACGTAGGCTTTTTGTTTCTGTAATTAAGGCATACGAAAGGTTAACACATAATTTATTTAATTAGGTGTGGTGGCTATTAAGTTGGCTACGGTCGTGGTTCTACGGACCGGTGGTGTCCCTACAAGACTGTCTCGCGGCCTTCTTCAGTGCCGACGAACTCAAAGGCGATAATATGTACAGGTTAGTACTTTGACCAATGTTTTGCTAAAAAATTGTCACTACTCAAACTCTTAAAGGAAATCAACAGTTCTTATCTCCATTCAACTTGTGCTTATTTATCCTCCAGGGAGCAATAGAAAATAAGAAACAAGTATAAAATAAAGTAATGTTACTTTTATTTCAAAATTGATTAGGTTCAAATTCATGCCGTAGTCTTGAAATGCATCTATTCTTAATGGTAGTGACTTGAATTAAATAATTATCACGTCTTTCTTGGCATCATTATAGTATCCTAATGAAAAAAAAAAAAAAGTGCAAGGCACTTTTTTGGTCTAAGCTGTATGTTTTTGTATATTTTACCAACTTATTTCAACGCCATATTCTCCGCACAGTTGCTCCCGCTGCAACAAACTCCGCAACGGCGTCAAGATGTCAGGCGTGGTGCGTCTACCGGAAGTGCTATGTGTACACCTGAAGCGCTTCCGGCACGAGCTCATGTTCAGCGCCAAGGTCGGCGCACGAGTCTCCTTCCCCATCAACGATCTTAACATGGCGCCTTATACGCATAAAGGTAACTTTGTAATAGGGTAGAGTATGAATATACGTGTCCAAATTAAATTATCTAGCGAAACTACATAGCCATGATTGGCATCGATATCAAATTAAGAAAAAAAAAATCTTTTCGAGCGTTTTGATATCGATACCCGCCACGTCAAGTGTTCACCCGCACACAAGCGGAGAACTGGTGGACCTCGACACCGGACCGCAGGCAGTCCAGGGAAATTATGCCATAGTTCACCAGGCGTTTATTACGCCTGGACAGGAACGGACTGCGCCTGGTGACGGTGACCATCACGGGGCACTGCTCGTTAAACGAACACTTCCACATAATACATATAATGGACAGTCCTCTGTTGTGTTGTGTCGTGTGTGTCTGGGCAGGGCTTGCATGGAGACTGGGGAAACCGTTGCGCATGTGCTCTTTGAATGCACATGCGTCGGTCACCCAAATTACAACAGAATCCTTCAGGTCATAAAGATCTTTTGCAGATGTTCTAAACAGACCAGGAGACATAATCAACTTCTGGAGGGAGGTAGGCTGGCGTACAATGGTCCACCTGAAGGACTAAGTGCGGAAACCAAACCTGCTAACATATAGAAAATAGAACTTGTCATGTCTGAACTTAACCAGATAATTTAATGTGATCCTGTATAATAATAGGTTGGGGAAAAAGTTTCTTCGCATTTTTTTAAGAAAATTCAAAACATTTTTTAATATAGTTTATTTACATTTAACTAAAGTATGTAGGTACCATTTTGTTCGATAACTTTTTGCCATCTTGTAGGTAGGGACATGATCCCATTGCTATAGAAATTTTGGGACTTCTGGTCAAAATACCGCGACAAGTGGTTTTGGCAGTCCTCTCGTGATGTTAACCTGACACTGCCTAAAGAATTCTGAAGAGACCGAAACAGGTGGAAATCTGAAGGTGCAAGGTCAGGACTATACGGCGGATGCATTAACACCTCCCAGCCAAACTCTCTTAATTTTTGCTGAGTGGCTAAAGATGTGTGAGGTCTAGCGTTATCATGGTGAAAAACCACACCCCTTCTGTTGATTAATTCCGGCCGCTTTCTCTCAACTTCTTGCTTTAATCTCATCAGTTGTTCGCAGTAGAGTTCAGAATCGATGGTCCTGCCTGGTGGTAACAGCTCATAATGAATAATGCCCTTCCAATCCCACCACACACACAGCATCACCTTGTTGCGAGTTAACCCGGGTTTCGCCACAGTCTGTGAAGCCTGACCGGCCTTTGACCACGACCTTTTTCGCACGTTCTTGTCATACGTGATCCACTTTTCATCACCAGTTATCAGCTTCTTCAAAAATGGTTCGGTTTATTACGTCGTAATAAAGAATCACAAATGAGTACACGGTTCATTAGGTTTCTTTCAGTGAGCTCGTGAGGTACCCAAATGTCGAGCTTTTTTGTGTACCTACCCAGTTTTTTTCAAATGCGCCAAAACTGTTTTGTGGTCAATTTCCAGTTCTTCAGCTACGTCGTAACTACTGATATGCCGATCTTGCTCCACTTTTTCAAAAATGGCATCCATTTTATCCGTAATAGGGTGACCAGAGCGACGTGCATCTTTGACATCAAAATTTCCGGATTGAAAACGCTTAAACCAAATTTGTGCTACTCTCACAGACACTACACTAGGTCCATAAACATCGCAAATTTTTTTCGCGGCTTGCGTTGCATTTTTACCTTTTTTGTAGTAAAATTTTAAAATGTATCGAATTTCTTCATTAGATTCACTCATCTTGACGGTACGAAAAACAAATGAAAATCACACATTTTCCTAATTTGAATTTGGAATTATGTTCTTTAAAATTTAAACTTTCAATGATACCAAAACCAGCCAGATACAAATAGTATAGCCAAAGAGATTTTATTACAAGTTCATACATACTATAATGCGAAAAGACTTTTTCCCCAACCTAATATGAAACGGTCTGGCATTGACTGGGATCATATAAACTTCACTTACAGATGTTTTTTTTTTATTATGGATATGTATAAATTGCATCTACAGCAAATTAACGGCAGTTAGTTTTACAGCGGCTATAACGTGACAATATAGCGAGATATCAATTCTGTTCAGCTTAGGGCATAGATCATGTGCAGCGAGACCCACTTATCTCACAAAATGGCGACAAAATTTCCCAAAAACTAATATTTACTCCATTACTCCCCAGACTGCACAATATAGCGAGAGGTCAATCCTGTTCTGCTTAGAACGTTAACAATGAAATGAACTTGTTTACTCTCTAAGTAAATAGGATACCGGAATCAGTTTTACACATCATGATTATTAACACATTCTCTGCTGAATTCTTTATGCAAACGCTTCTTTATGCTACACCCTTACCGACCCTTTTTTTTTACGATGTTTTCGAAACAATAGAGATGCACAACGAACACACATGTGCGCCGCGCCGCACTCGAAGAAAGTTATGAAAACGCGCATGTGTGTCTGCCGCACCGAATGTGTTAAAAATAATAACTAGAAACTAGATGGAGTCGACATTTCCTATCTGACTACCCTTGAGAAGCAATGGCGAAACAAACTCAAGGGTTAAAGTCCAGAGATAATCTTGGCCAGGCTATATGACGACAATGTAGATTAGTGTCTGAAATGGTATTTTGAGTAAAGAACCACACACATTGAGTGGGCCTGTCCACTCAGTGCAAGCATTTGTCAGTAATCATCTCGATGACTTGACGAACAATACCAAAAAAAGGACATTTGGGTAAGCCACAGAAAGTGTGCACCGTGCCTACTTATTTCACAAAATAGCTACAAAATTTCCCAAAAACCATATTTACTCCATTACTCCCCAGACTGCACATCAAAAATAACTCGCTACGAGCTATGCGCGGTGATCTGCCACGCGGGCACGGCGGGCGGGGGGCACTACACGTGCGTGGCGCGCAATGGCCGCTCGTGGTACACCTTCGACGACCACTGCGTGCAGCCGCTCCCGTACCATCATCTGCCGCACTGCGAGGCTTATGTGCTGTTTTATAGGTAAGGAAAGAAATTTTAGAGTTTGTTAAGGCGAAAGCTCCAGGTAGTGCGCGAAATTCAAATTTATTCTTACGTTTTTTACAATATGCAGGTCAGAATCAGGTTGTAACTTGATCAGAATAGGATTCACGATCGTAACAAGTATGTTTTTATAGAATTATAATCAATAAAATTATTAATACTACTCTTTATGTTCATATAATCTTAATGAATAACTATTTAATGAAATGTTGATACACGAACTTAAGGAGTTGTATTACTGATTTCAATGATTATAATTTTGTAAATGTGTTACGGTCACGAATAATACTTTAATCTTTTTTGACAGGCCAGTTGGTGTGGTTGGTTAAGATGCCACCTATCCAGGACAATCATTTGTGTGCATGAATATGTCTGTTTGTTCTGAGTGTAATTATCTATATAAGTATGTATTTACAAAAAAAAAAAGTAGTGTATGTAGTATATAAGTTATCTGGTTTCCATAGTACAAGCTCTGCTTAGTTTGGGATCAGATGACCGTGTATAAAATGTCCCAGGTTATAATTATTATTAATCAACATACAACCTAATACTGACTTGCAAATTGCATAAAACGTAAGAAATTTTGAATTTCGCGGGCTAGCTGGAGCTTCCCACTCAAGTTACATTCATTTTCCACGAATATCAAGCTCAATACCTGTCTGTGAAATGTGACAATGCAAGGAAAGGTGTGGTCAAACTAAGGCTGCCTGTCCACTGAAGCGGAGCGGAGAAATATTAATAGGATCCTGGCTCTTGGATCGAGCGGAGATTTTATGCAATCCTATTGGTTAATATTTCTACGTTTCTCCGCTCCGCAGCCTCGCTCCGCTTCAGTGGATAGGCAGCCTTAAGGGTGTGGTACAGGCCATCAAACTGAACTACGTCCCATAGAAAACTTCAATACCTACTCGACGCAAATGTATGGGACGGCTGATTATTATATTTTCGCGATTATGATGTTGGTGCCTTGGAGAAAGTTGTTCAGTTTGATGGTCTGTATCACACCCTTAAATTTGACCAAACCTTTCTGGTCCACCCTGTATAATTTCTTTTAGAGTTACAATAATAATTTTGTGAAAGTCAAAGTAAAAGTCAAAACACATGATTCAAAGTTTTACTTTGAATCATGTGTTTTGACCTATACAGACAGTTTTGATACTTTTCCCTAAACATTATTGAGAAGAGAGTCAAGAGCAAATAAAAAAAAAATGAAACCATTGTTCAAATGTATTTCCAAATGCAATGACAGCATCTTGGAGCTCATCAGCAAGCCATTATTTATAAATTTTTCAACGTTGGACAGGAAAGTGAACCCTCAAATGGCAACGTTGCGGCAGAAGGCGGCTGAAATATTAGAGTCAACGAGCGTCGAGCCGAACGATATCAAGTTCTACATCTCCAAGCAGTGGATTAACAAGTATGTGTAATAATTTGTAAAGTTATGATAATAATTTGATTTTAGCGTTGTCGGAAATTATGAGAAAAGTATTCGTTGATTCGGCGACCACTTGTTTGAAGACTTTGCTATCCCGTCTATACAAGTTGCAACTTAAATAACGTACAACCTCCTGAGGGGTCATTGTACTTATCATTATGAATAACTACTATAGTACCTGTCCACTGAAGCGGAGCGGAGAAAAGGAGAAATATTAACCAATAGGTCTCTGGCTCCTGGAGCGAGCGGAGATTTTATGCAATCCTATTGGTTAATATTTCTACGTTTCTCCACTCCGCAGCCTCGCTCCGCTACAGTGGACAGGCAGCCTAAACCTGAAATTGCGATAAAAAATAAGCTGTTCATTTTGACGAGTAGTAGGAAACGGCTGATTTTTTTCGCAATTTCATGGATGGTCCCATAGCAAAAGTTGTTCATAATGATGAGTACAATGACCCCTTAAGAGGTTGTGCGTTATTTAAGTTACACCTTGTATAGCAATCTGCAAAAGTCGCGTTCAAACAAAACTTACAGTTAATTATAAAGAATGGGTACAGTTTTTTGGAGCAGCCTGTGGCTAAGTAATAACAGCCGCACGGCTCGATAGATCAGGTTAAGCTACGCTTGCCGCGGTTGGTCCGTGAATGGGTAACCATCTTTACTTACCAAGTCCACCGTGCCTCGGAAAGCACGTCAAGCCGTTGGTCCCGGCTGTCATTCGTGGATCTTTGACAGTCTTTACGGGTCGTCACAAGCCCGAAAGTCTGACAACCAATCTTACCAAGTGGTATCGTATTATTACCCAGTAACTGGGTTGAGGAAGTCAGATAGGCAGTCGCTCCATGTTAAATAATGGTATTCAGCAGCATCCGCTGAGACTGGAAGCCGATCCCAACATAGTTAAGGAGCTAACTGCCAACGAACTGCTTTGCAGCTTGTAATGTCTTGTAATTTTTTTTTTCACTTTTTTTTTTATCCTGATTCAAAACCACCCTGTATCGCCATTAACACAATTTGAGTTACTTTCATGAACCAATGACTGCCTCATCAGATTCAACACATGGGCGGAGCCGGGTCCCATAGACAACAGCGACTTCGTGTGCTGGCACGGCGGAGTGCGGCCTGACCGCGCCCCGCATCTGCACCACCTCGCCGCCCTCGTGCCGCAACCTCTATGGGAGTTCCTTTACTTACAGTGAGTATACAACGGTGTACGCGATGAAAAAAAAAATCTGTTTGAACCTTCGTCTATCGTAAGAAATCTTCGCGCTATGATATACAGGGTTATTGGTAAAACACCAGCAACCTCTTATGGGGTCATTGTACGCATCATTATGAACAACTTTTACTATGGGACCAAATCTGAAATCGCAAAAAAAAAAATCCAGAATAATCATTTTTTTCTTTTGTTAATTTCAAAATTTAAATTTGAAATTAAGCATCCTGTGCTTCAAATAACATCCCTATAATAATAATAATAATATCTTTATTTACAAGTAACAAGACTCAATTATGTTAGTAACAATATTCCTTACCCCTATGTTAGTATTCATATTCTAATCATTTATCCTAAAAAAAAAAAAAAAAAACCATGAATACATGCGAGTCACTGCCACACGCCTACCACCGAGGTGGACAGCTTGCAGCAGCGACCCACGTACAAACAATCAAGTCTGCTCGCAACGCAGCTCAAAATAAGGTTGGGGCTAGCCCGCACGCGGCGCACCAGGGAAGCGCACCGTTTTCTCATCGTTGTATAAAAACAGTCGACTCGAGCTTCAGCAAACATCCCTGACGCACTACAGAAGCGGGGCAACCCCATCAATATCCTGAATGCATTATTATATTTAACGCGAAAGACGCTGTACGATTTCTGCGTATAATCGGCCCACAGACTGCACGTGTAAAATGAAGTGCAGTATGCACGAAACAAGGTTATTTTTACACCCTGTGAGCAACGTGCAAATCTGCGAGCTATCATATTAGCCCTAACCGACAGCGCCCTCCGCTCTCGCTCAATATCTTCATCGTCCTTCATGCCCGCGGTCAAGACATGGCCCAGGTATTTAAACTTGTATACCCGTGTGAGCGGAGTTCCATCCAAATGGACTGGTGGTATAGTTTCTGGACACCGTCCTCCGCTGGCACCAAAGACCATGATCTCACTCTTACACGCATTATAGACTAAACCATGACGCTTGGCATAGTCTTCACAGATGGCCACCAACCTCCTAAGGCCACAAACCGAGGCGCTCAGCAGAGCCATATCATCGGCGTAACTAATATTGTTCACACACACTCCATCAATGTAACAGCCGGCTCGCTCTCTGCTGAGCGTCTCAATCAGCTCATTGACGTATATATTGAAGAGCGTAGGCGAGGTCAGCCCACCCTGCCTCACACCGCACTCCAATCCATACGGCTCCGACAAAGCCCCAGCCCAACGAACCTGATTGATCTGGCCTCCATACCAGCATTTTAAAGTGCTAATCAGTTCAGATGGAACTCCAGCTTTTTCAAGCTTACTCCAAAGAATATTGTAGGAGACCAGATCAAATGCTCTGGATAGATCGAGGAAGCACGCATATATAGGCGTTTTCCGTCGTCAAATTAATAAAACCCTTTCTTGTTCTTCATTGAAGTAGAGAAAAAAATCTAAAGTGCCCGTTTTCTTTGCAAAAGAGTTTATATAACTCATAAACTGTAAGGTATACTTGAAAATTATTTAGAAAAAAAACTATCAATAGCCCATCTATTTGAGCAGTCTGAGTAGATCTAAGTCCATTTCTTTCGATGTTATTAAGGAAACGCGGATTTTCATTTTTAATTTTTTTCTCAGTAAGTCCACGGTATTGTACATTTTTTTTTTTTGCATGAAAAGGTTCCTCAATAACTCCTCTACACCTCCTAAAATATATCTGCATAATTCCACGGACTATTGAAGAAATAAGATTTTTTTTTGGTTGTCGCTGCAAAAATTATACAACCTTCCATCCTGCACTGACGTCGACTCTTCCATCAGACCTCTAAGAAATACGTTCCCGAGATAGATAGCTTAATGTGGTGTAAATTTGTTAAATGAGGGTTTTCTTAAATCACGTTGACTAGGTGGCAGCACTGAGACTTCAGGTCTGGGTACCTGTCAAGTGTCAAACCGCCTATATTTTCTTTAGTCATGACTGAATGATACAACTGGTGAACGTCATTGTATATTTTATATTCACTGTCGAAATGGAAGACCTCTTGTGGGCGCCAATGTCAAATTGTGAATTTTCATGAAAACCCTCATTGTACTCACACACGAGTGTAGGTTGACTATGTAGGGTGACTATAACCACCTACACTATCCCTTAGGGCCGGCACACACTTGGCGAGGCGCAGCGCAGCGCGGTTGTCACTGCCAAACAAATATCAACATTGCATGCCTTAAAATAAAGTCGAGAATAAATAACATGAGACGCGCGCTTCTTTCCGCTTAGATGCGCTCTCGAGCTAACGCAAGTTTATTTATTCTCAACTTTATTTCAACTATTGCAAGGTCGATATTTGTTTGGCAGTGAAAACCGCGCTGCGCTGCGCCTCGCTAAATGTGTGCCGGCCCTTAGTAGACTCTTACGACACTAACGGGAGGAGAGGGGTGGTCTATTATAGGCTGGAACCACACAGCCCATTCATCTCATCCATCATTATAATAAATTGCATTTTTTTTTTTTGTAAAAATAGTCTCAGGCCCTAAAATCAGGTTAACATGCGCAGCGCAACAAAATCATGTCGTTGTATCATTTGGCGCCGAAAAGAAATGAATATACACATAATTATGTCTCGCTTCGTCACAGAATAATGTGTGTAAAAAACCGTTACCTAGATATTTATTCATGATGTTCCAGCTTCGGCGGCGGTCCGGCAGTTTCGCACGTGCACGAGTGCGGCGTGTGCGCGCGCGCCGCACAGCGCCTGCGTACGCGCCGGGCGAGGGAACTGGCCGCCTTCTGTGAATTGCACGCGAGCTTCCAGGTATACATAACCGATGTTTATAAGCAGTTTGGATCTTCGTATTTCGTATAACCGATCGACCCTCAAAATCATGTAAATTATTCTCAATCATCATATTCTATACAGGTTGTCCGGTAAAGAATGGAGTGAACCTTGAAATAGCATATTATAGACCTTATGGCCGTTCTAAAAAACCTTCAAAAAAATCTACAACATTATTTTTAGTATATGCGAAACCTGAATATAGTTTGTTCAGAATAAGTAACTGAATCGATTCCAATATATTTTCCACCTTGTTATATTTTTTCCCAAAAATATTTAAAAAAAAAGTAACAAGTTGGACACCGAGCGAGATAAGTCAATGACCGACCTATCGACAATCACGGCGCACACCACATGTACTTACGCAGGCGCGGACGCACATCGGGGCGGGGGTAAAACCACCCCGGCTTTCAGTCTCCCGGATGCTACAGATTGACGCGCACGTGTTGACGTGTCACGCTCCCCGCAAGTGCGTGGCCGCCGCCCGTGGGTCTACAGTTGTGTTTTGGTTGATCGTGTTTGTACTTATCGTACGTAAAAAGTATCGTGTAACCGTGTCTTTCTCATACACAAACACTAGTACACAGAAATAAACTGCTAGTGTACGTACACGTACACTAGCAGTTTGTGGTGTTACAAGGAGCAATTCGGCAACAGAGTATCGTGGAATACATTACACAATGCTTTCCGTCACACAAAGATCTAGGGACTACGGTACTTTTCGGTCTCCGATAGCCGTTAGCCGTGATAACTCGGTCGCCAATCTATCGTAAATAGTGATTAAATCGATTATTGTAAATGGTGATGATTAACATTTTTAAACACGCCAAGATGGATAATTGTATAAAGTTATTATTTGTACCTACAGCCTGCTTTGGTTAAGTAATGCAATGTTTAACACTTTTCATCCACTTTGAACTTTAACACATTCACTGCTGAATTATTTGGCGAACTTGCTCCAAGTGCTGCTTTATGATACACTAAACCCTGTGCGACAAACACTCATGCGCGCCCAAAAAATACTTCGTGTGGTGCTATGAGCGCGCAGGCGCGATTGAAGAAACTCTACCCAGTGCGGCTGGGCACATATGTGCGCCGTTACAAACTTATCCCAAATGCGGCGAGACGCCTAGGTGTGTTTGAAAATTTTCCCATTTTTTATGAGTCATAAAACAATTACGCCGCAAGTAAAGGTAGCCTCACACGACTGTTGTAAGTAAGTAAAGGTTGCTCATCATTTTGTTGTTCGTACTTACATACTTAGTTAGAGAGCGAATGAATGAAAGTGTTGCCGTTTAGTAGTATACGATTTTGTGAATTATCTAGTAGAGCAATAATATACAGGGTTATTTGTAAAACACCAGCGACCTCTTAGGGGATCATTGTACTCATCATTATGAACAACTTTTACTATGTGACCAAACTTGAAATCGCGAAAAAAAAATCAGCTATTCAGTACATTCGCATAATTCGTCAAAATGTACTGAACAGCTGATTTTTTTGGTATTATGTAGGTAAGTAGTAGAATAAGGCCATAGTTACCATATAGTTTTTTTTTTTCAGAATTTCGTACTTATATTATTTGATCCATCATACGTTGAGATAATTTAAGTACAATTAAAGATATTATTAAAAAAAACACGTAATACTAGGCAGTAAGGTCTGGTGACTATAGCCTGATATTAAATGGCCATAAACAAAAAAGATAGTATGTTGTCGTTTGCAATAAAATTTAGCTGTTGGTTAGTTTAGAATTTTACTGACTAAAACCCACCCGTGTTCCACTGACACTCGTAACATCTGACAACCGAACAATACGTTGTTCGGTTGTCAGATGTTACGTGTTACAATCAATTGCTCGAAATGCCTTGTGTGTTGACACCTTTACCAACCCTTATTTTACGATGTTTTCGAAACAATAGAAATGCACAAAAAACCCACAGGTGCGGCGCGCCGCATTCGAAGGAAGTACATAAATTGTATGGACACGCATATGCGCCGGTAGCACTTGGTGAACGTTCGAAAATCGCACATGCGTGTCTGCCGCACAGAACGTGTTAAGGGGTTGGCATAAGGTGCAACAAATCGCATTGACTTCATTTTATCACTTAAGGCTGCGTTTACGAATAAATTTCATAATAATATCTACCTGCAGGCTTTGGACTGTCTTTATGGTCAACCATTAAGACAGTCCAAAGCCTGCAAGTGTGATGGAAAATGTTACCACCAGTTAATTACAATACAATTGTGAGCGAGCGTAGCGCGACGCTGGAGGTACAAGCGCGCGGGCGGCTCGGGTCGCGTGCTGACCATGTTTTTGTACGGACAATCAGGTAACATAACATGCTTATAACTTTGTCATTTTTCATGATACATTTTTGAAATTTTGTACATAGGTTTTTTACATAAAAATACTAGACACGTGTTTCGGGCTTCGCATATAATAAAACTAATGTTGTATATCCCAAGTAGTTAGGTACTTAAGATACGATTTTTTTTTAATACTGTGCAATTTCTAGTCATATCTCTGTCGGAATGGTCAAGCGTAATATATTATAACAACAAATAACCGATGGAATTCATTAAATCGCGGTCGTGGTGAAGAATAATGTAAAATAAGGTAAAAATAGTTAGTATTTTCTTTTTATCTTGGGTACCACTTGATATATATTTTTCTAAGAACGACTAAGGTCAAGTTTATCCATTCTTTACCAGATACCCTGTATAATGTTTGTGTATTCACTTGTTTAATTGTATTTCCTATGCATGCCTGAATGGTCGTCCATGGATGTGGATTGGATTGAATGTCACCTGTGCCGGTTAATACTTACTCGTTCAGATATACCTCTGCCTAACCTTTCGGGGAAAACAGGTGTGATGTTGTGTATTATTATGTTAATTACTCATTATGGGTAATAAATTAGAGCGCGTTTAGTATGATACATCAACAGTTTCCTAGAAGATCGGTGGCCGCATATTACAGCCACAGTGACGGCTGTCATGAAAGTCATGGCAGCGGTTAGGATTTAAATCGTTAGACTGACCCTACCTCGTCAAAGATAGTCACGTTTCTGTTTCATTTTGACACCTCTGACACACACAATGACGCAATAACTTGACTTGATTGTCAAGGAAACGCTATTTAAAATGTGTGAGCTTCCTCTTCTCAGTATGGACTCTTTTTCGCGTGACTAAGTACGGTGAGCGCAAATCTAGCGATTTAAATCTTTGGCGGGCGAATTTGACTTTATAGTGTCAGAAACTCTCTCTAGGAAAACAAACTTCCTTTCGTAAACAACGTTTCAGTGACGTCATTTGCCGGTAAATTGCGGACACTGTGGCGGCCACCGCTCTTCTAGGAACCCGTGGCTTTACAGGCTAATACTTTGAGAACGGGAGGACGTAAATGTATTTAAGAAGCAACTCAATAATCTACTGATAAGTAAGACATACTACACAATTAATTAATACCCGTCAGATAGAAATTTGTGTGTATAAGAATAATACATATAATTATGGTGAATACTTGAGTCCGATTTATTTTATTTTATTAAAAATATTTTATTTGTATTAATAACTTTTATGAATTATTATGACATTATATGCTCTGACATGATTTACTAATTATTTTTTTGCATGCCTCAATTGGTGCAACACAGTGGACTGCGCATTCACTTGACACCTAGAAATGTATGATTATGTACTGTGTTGAGCAATAAACATTTGAATTTGAAAACGTATTCTCATATCATTCTCGGTACCGAAGCCAAAGAAGATGATTGATATGTTTTCTATTTTGCAACCTTTTAACCAACCTCCCACTCACAGGAACAAGAACGACCCCACGCGATCTACGGCATCAGCATGCACTGGTTCCGGCAGTGGCAAGCATTCGTACGCAATAAGACGCAACAGCCGCCGCCGCCCGTCGATAACTCCGGTATCGTCAGCAAACAGGTATCGTTCACTGTAATGTAGTCTTAATATTGTACCTGTATGTGTTTTAAGACATTCGCCGTCGGCGTCGAGGTAAACCAAGACGAAAGTGGTGTGACGATCTGGTCATGTTTGCAGACTAGAGATCGCACGAAACGGAGAGGTTTGGAAGGAAAAAGAGGAGGCCTGTGCCCAGTAGTGGAACACAATGTAGGTTAACAAAAAAAAAAGGGGAGGCCTGTGCCCAGTAGTGGAACACAATGTAGGTTAACAAAAAAAAAGGGGAGGCCTGTGCCCAGTAGTGGAACACAATGTAGGTTAACACATTCTCTGCTGAATTCTTTATGCAAACGCTTCTTTATGCTACACCCTTACCGACCCTTTTTTTACGATGTTTTCGAAACAATAGAGATGCACAACGAACACACATGTGCGCCGCGCCGCACTCGAAGAAAGTTATGAAAACGCGCATGTGTGTCTGCCGCACTGAATGTGTTAACAAAAAAAAAAGGGGAGGCCTGTGCCCAGTAGTGGGACACAATGTAGGTTAACAAAAAAAAAAGGGGAGGCCTGTGCCCAGTAGTGGGACACAATGTAGGTTAACAAAAAAAAAGGTGAGGCCTGTGCCCAGTAGTGGAACACAATGTAGGTTAACAAAAAAAAAGGGGAGGCCTGTGCCCAGTATTGGAACACAATGTAGGTTAACAAAAAAAAAGGGAGGCCTGTGCCCAGTAGTGGAACACAATGTAGGTTAACAAAAAAAAAGGGGGAGGCCTGTGCCCAGTAGTGGAACACAATGTAGGTTAACAAAAAAAAAAGGGGACGCCTGTGCCCAGTAGTGGGACACAATGTAGGTTAACAAAAAAAAAGGGGAGGCCTGTGCCCAGTAGTGGGACACAATGTAGGTTAACAAAAAAAAAGGGGAGGCCCGTGCCCAGTAGTGGGACACAATGTAGGTTAACAAAAAAAAAAAAGGGGAGGCCTGTGCCCAGTAGTGGAACACAATGTAGGTTAACAAAAAAAAATGTGTTTTAAAAGGCCATAAAGGGATAAAGCAAGAAGATAGAACCGGTCACCTTCTCTGACAAATAAATTAAACTTTAAACAAATGTGTTACATTATTATAAAGGACCATCACTACCAGGTGAATATTCAATAAGACAACAAAAACCATTAGCTGATCACAATAACCAAACTAACGTATATTCAAGCGCTTCTGATAAAAAAAAAATCTAAATAGTTCTATCACGTCAGCAAGAGCTATAATTATCTTAGTTGTTTTCAAAATAATAGCATGCGTCAAATCCTCGTAATGTGTTTAAATGTGTCAATAAACATTTCCAGGAAATCGATGGCACCACGACACTCACTATCAAACCAGGCTCCGACCACGCTCAGCTCAGCGAGGAACTGTGGCGGTTCTTCACCAGCATCTACGGCGGCGGGCCCGAGGTACTCCTCAAGTCACCCACCAACACCGCCCAGGTCACGCTCACCGACAAAGACAAGACAAACGACGCGCGACCCCTTTCCCGTAAATATTCCGAATCGGACAAGGAGGAGTACTGCACCAAATCAACCTCAGAAATGAACATCAGAGATAGCCTACACGGAGAACTGCAGAAGAACCAATCCCTCCAAAACATTAACCGACGATACAAAGTCAAATCAGCCGCAGAATCCGACGAAGATGTCACGTACAGGCGAGCGAGTTTCAAGTACAAACGAACTGAGACCAACGGGAACTATCAGGACTCAGACGATGATGATATGGAGGTGAGCCCTCCACGCAACTCGGTTTACGTGAACACAGTGCGCATGGAGAATGGCGTCGATAGCTCCGATCACGACGCCAACGATAACCCCGTGCTCCACAAGAAGAACGCTGACAAGATTACTGACACGGAACTACCAAATCTAGATAGTATATCGCTTAAAAGCAAACCCTCTAAAAGCGGCAAAGTGAGAAAAATTAAAAGACGGACAGTGAAATGATTCTTTCTCGCTTGCCAGTTTATTCACAGGCTGAGGCGACGGGTCGCTTCAGCACGCAAAGACTACGTTTAGAAACGTTTGAATTATCGAACATTCCTTTTTTTTCGGTGACTGGTGTTTGAAATACGTGCATTTAAAGGTTGGACGAACCTTAAAACTCTGGAACTCTTTGGTCTCTGTCTGTTTCGTAAAAACGATATTTTTCTAAAGCATAAACATAAACTTGCGGCCTCCGCGCCCGGTTACCGGGGGGTGTTAGTATCTTTAGTACAATTTTAGTTTAGTTCAAATTCAGGTATAGAAAAATTAGATACTTGAATAAAAATGATGTTATATGTGGAATAATCATCGAACTTGTATATTTACAATAATGAATGTATATCTGTGTAAAATTCAATTGAAGTTAACCATAAAACCTGTAAGTGTATAGAAATTTCGTGTTTATAGATATACTACTATACTGACTGCATTTCTTGCTTTTCCTCTTGTTTACCGTGGATTAGGTATTTATTTTGTTATTTCTGGTTCTAAGTCTATGTGTTATTTGTTAAAGAGTTGATCAGCAATAAAATATATTTCATATAGATTGGCTGCATACACTTGTTTTATTGAGTTTATAGGTACTGTATTTTAATTAAATGTACAGACAAATCCTTGATATCAGTGTAGTATGTATGACTAGAATGACGCATCGCCGTCCTGTGTAATTGTATTGCATTAGTAAGCGTCAAAAAAAAAAAGGTCATTGACCCGCGAACTAGCAACGTCATTGATAAATTAATTTTCCGTAGGTAGGGTTACGCGCTCAGTTTTTTTTTTTTTTTTTTCATATTTCCTCTGGATGGTAAATAATGGTCGTTTTACACCGACAATTGAGTAAGTCTAGTGTCGGAAATTCGCGTAAAATCAGACTAATGAATGATACATGACAAGATGATTTATTATTTATTTAATAAATTAGCGTCAATATATTTCTACATATTATATTATGGTCTACTATTATTTTATTTTTTCTATATGTTAAAATAATTGTGGAAAGTAATCGTGATTTGTAAGAATCATATAAAAAAATCTTTGCTCCGGAAACAACCTAAAAAAAAAAAACTTGAACATAGACTAATCCTGAAAAAAAGCGGGTGGGCGGGAAAAGAAAACAAAATGGATGTTCCAAATATTTATTACAATTAAGACCATTACATTATAAACCAGGTACAATGTTTATAATTTATTATCATTAATCCTGCGAGGGAAAATTGTTTGCGTAAGTAGATACTGTCAATATACGGCTTTGTTTGCTGAAAATCAAGATTTACGTTCTTTAGGCCCATAAGGAGTTTTGAAGCAGAAGGTATAGTCGGCCACGAGTCAACACTAGCTTTATCAGCTTCATTGCTGAAAGTGCCGGAATGTCAAGAGCGCCAACTACAAGATTGTTATATTATTGTAAGATAGTAAGTATTATTTTGTTTTCTGTGCATGTAAGTATGTTATTTCTGCTGATGCTAGCCTTTATAGTTCGCGTCATATAAATTTGCCTTTCTGAACTAGGCTACAAATGACTGCGCAGTAGTCAATATCTATACTAAAACAGCAACGCGCCAGGCCATGCGCATCGGAAAGCAAAGAGAAGGAAATTTATTTAAGAGCGGCAAACTTACTTGACGCGGACTATATTTAAGTTATACAGTGCGTTGCGTACTTGCGTCACACAATTTGCCCTCATATGGAAAAAGTTCGCAAATCGTAATTTTCAACAATATATAAATCTGATTCAATATAAATCCGACACGTTACGATCTTTTTTAAAACATTCATTATGACGTATTACTCCATAAAAGCGTAACAAAAATAGATCAATTCTATGAAAATATCATGTTTCTTAAAATATTTATTTTTTCATTTTATAAATCAATAAATCTTCTACATTTTTTTATTTATTTGTTATAAGGCCCCTATGTATGTACCAAAATTACGTATATTGTAAGTATTTATCTATTGATCATTTTTTTCTATTAATTTTATTTTTTTGCTACGAGTAAGAGAATACTACTAGAACAATAATTGTTTTGTGCAGTTTTTACCACCTTTTTAAGTGTTTACAGATGAAAATTTGAAGTAAAATTTTACTGCAAGATTCTAATACAATTGTAGAACATCTTTCAGCGAAAAACATTTCGAAATGCAGTTTTAATAAAGGCATCGTAAATTAAATTCAACATGATTTAAAAACAATATTATTCTATCACTTACAGCAGCTTCGTTGCTGTAACCAAAACTTACAAAGAGAAATTAAAAAAATATTCGAAACTTTACAGATGTAAGCACAAAATAAAAGATATGATAATAATTATGTATTTGGTATTACACAACATAATTTCAATTTTACAAAAATATAAATACAAATGAGTTACACTCATAAAAACTATAAAAACTGGGGGTACATGAAAAAGTTAACAATTATGCATAGATATTCCCCAATTAAAATAAAAAGGTAAACACTTATAGTGTCGCCAAAACAGATAGATTTTATCGTCAATTGACATCTGTTAACTATAAAATGTTAAATAAATAAATACAGGTAATGAACTTTAATATTAAATATTCAAGTTACATGACAACAAAAACGGCCGTACATGGTAGTCTTTGATATGTTAACTATTTTAATAATTATTTTACAATCTAAAAAAAACTTTATAAAAATATATTGCATTGTGTCGTTGTATATTTATGTATCAATAATAAAATATGAGGAAAAAGTATAAGCGCCGATTTCATCTAATTAGAGCCTAGTAGCCTTATCATGTAAATTAAATAGTAATTTTTTTCTTTGTTTCGAACGTAAATTAGACGTTTTTATAGAACTTAGGTACATGATACATGTGTTATCCTGTTATGACAAACGTCAGTTATTTCAGTGATAGGTATAATTAGATAAAACCGGTCGGTATATATACACTATGTGTAATATTTTGTACTTAGTAGTTTGCACCAATTGCTGTAAAACTATTGTAAATCGTCAGATAGGTAAATATCACTCAGTATAACTGCCTATTTGAGAATATAATGTACTGCTATTGTATATGACTAGTGGTATAAGGGCATAGACTGTTCCGGGAAGTCGGTGTGGTTTGGCCTTAGTTTAGAAGCAATTCGACTTACCACATCTACATATTGTATGTGCATACATTTAATGTTAAAGAAAGCTAGCTATTATGCTTTTTACAGTCGGAAACTGGATCTCAGACTGACTTGAATTAAATGAATATGTTACACAAAATAAGATCATTCTAAGCTAAAGCTCTACAAACAATTGAAACCAACAAACCAATTGATACTCAGTCTACAACCTCGGGAAGGATTTAGCAAAAATATTTCCAACAAATACATACAACAGTCTAAAAAAACTTAAACATTAACAGTTTTATATAAATTGTATTTATAAAAAACATTTTTGCGGAAATCTTTTCTGATATCTGCATAAAGGAAATATGTATAATCATCGATATACAACATATATGAAAATTTCTTATTTTTACTTATACCAAATGTGCGATAGGAAAGATCCTAGCATTATTATATATAAACTTTTTTTTAATTTTATTTTTTTCTTGCATTAACTTTAAAATTCCAGATCTTTCGATTGTAAACTTTGTATTAACTCGATCCGAAAACTATCCAACATTGAACTCAAAGGCCACTCTTATAGAGCACAATAAAAAAAGCGAAATTAATAATAATCATACATATTTAAATTGTATATCAATAAAGATTTCGATATGCAGCACACACTTATACATTAAAATTAAGACAACAGGTGTTAACTGATTCAACCAGCCCTGTAGTCGTGTATTTCTCAAATAGAAAAAAAAAAACAATTTTCTCACTAACCTAACATAGTACATTTAAATTTCTAGAAAAGAATAAGTTGCATTTGAGGTAGATTAAATTTTTTACAGTCCTATTAACCTAATAGATTAGAATTATTCACATAATATTCTACAAATCAAGCGTGTACATGATCTCACCATATGCTCTCCTTGCATTACTAGACGCCGAACATTGACCATTATTATTAAAACCTTTACATTACCGAAAATTATTAAACTTAAATATACTTTAATGTTATGTGTCAGGAATGAGACTTTTTTTTTTAATAAGTACTTAGGGCGCTGCCGAAGTCGGGGCAAAAGTTATCGCCTCTATGTAACTAAGCCTGCATTAATATGCAGGCTTATTTACATAGAAAAAAATGGGATAGTTTTGAAGGGATTAGTTGTCTTTTTACAATTAAAAAGAAAACTAATCCCTTCAAAACTATCCCATTTCTTTTTTTGTCCGATTGAAAGCTCGGAAAAAAGGAATAGTCCATAAGTGGGTACTAGTTTATTTCTTTTGTATGGGTTTTAAGACGAGAAACAACGTATTTTTTTTACTAATAATGTTATGATGCTCCAATCTCGACAGCGCTCTAAAACTGAAATAAACCACGCACGTGCACAACTCGCGATAAGACAACGACAAAATACGTTAAAAGCTCATTAAATTACCGAAATCAATTAATATTATTGTTAAAATCATCAGCATGTAGACCATGAGGATGTGGGAACCGATTAAGTAGCGCCGCGCTATACGTAGTCGGGCCATAAGTTCTGTCACATAGGTAAAATTTCGAATTTAGAAATATTTAAAGAAAATAAAAACAAAGGGTTTCTGGAATTTTGTTCATTTTCTAAAATGGAGTGGACGCGCAAAGAAGACAAAGTCGCACTTTACTTTGCATCGTTGCGGTCACGCGCCAACTGAGATTTTCAAACTGCTGAAAAATTTGAAAATTCCACTGAGATTTATTTATCGTACTATCAAACGATTCAGGGAAGATTCAAGATTAGAAGATAAACAAAGGAGCCGTCGACATCGTACTGTTCGGACTCCAGCGGTCATCAAAGCAGTGAAGGCGAGAATCCAACGAAATCCTGTCCGCAAGCAAAAAATGTTGGCTCTGCAGATGGGACTTAGCAGAACTACTGTTAAAAGGGTGTTAAATGAAGACCTAGGACTGCGTGCTTATAGAAAAAAAACAGCACATCGCTGCCTTGCATGAATACCCACCCGCACAAACCAAAATTTTGAAATTACCGGTTTATAACACAGCCAAATACAAAATAGTCCTTATTTCATGCCCAGTAAGACTCACATTCATAACGGCAAAACCGCCGATTATGCCGTTATGAATGTGAGTCTTACTGACAATTAAATAAGGACTATTTTGCATTTGACTGTGTTAATAACTAGTCATTTCAAAGTTTTGGTTTGTGCGGGTATTCATGCAAAGCATCTTCTTAACGCACGACTGAAGAAAATCAGACTCGAAAGAAGCCGGGTTTTGCCAAGGCGGTACGCGGGAAAAAATAACGCGAAATACTTTTTTCAGACGAAAAAAAATTTTAATGTTGAGGAGAGTTTCAACAAACAAAACGATAAAGTGTATGCACACTCTAGTGAAGAAGCGAGCAGACGTGTGCCATGTGTTGAGCGTGGTCATCACCCTTCGGCATTCATGGTCTGGCTTGGGGTGTCTTATTTGGGTCCAACGGAGGTGTTTTTTTGTGAAAAAGGAGTGAAAACCAGTGCCCTTTTATACCAAAACACAGTCCTAACAAACATTGTGGAACCTCTTTCACAAACAATGTTCGAAAACAAGCACTGGGTATTCTAGCAGGATTCTGCGCCGGCTCATAAGGCGAAAAGTACCCAAAACTGGCTCACGACCCGTGGAATCGACTTTATCAGGCATGAGGATTGGCCCTCATCCAGTCCTGACTTGAATCCCTTGGATTACAAAGTATGGCAGCACTTAGAGGAGAAGGTCTGCGCTAAACCCCATCGCAACTTGGAGTCAAAGCATCCCTGATTAAAGCAGTCGCCGATATTGACATGAACGTCGTGCGTGCTTCGATTGATGACTGGCCTTGCATATTGAAAGCTTGTATCGAAGCAAGAGGATATTTTGAACAATTTTAATGTGGTGTAAATCTGTATTTTATACCCTTTCATTTGATGTATTAATGGTTGTAGTGCGTATTGTGTCAGTTATTTAACTTTCATATGTGACAAAACTTATGACCAGACTACGTAGATATGGAAAAATTGCAGTTCTAAAAGCTCATTTTGGGGATTGTCTGGACGCATTCGGAGTTCTAATTCTAAATTTAGAGTGTTCAATTAAATTAGGAGAAATAGCAGACAATATCTTGGTCAAACCATGTTTGAAGGCAGTTTTCCGTTAGGAATGGTTTGACCAAGATCCGGGGCGAAAGAGTGTTCCAAATGTCTTGGATTCGCAGAGTGAACATTTATAATAAGAATTTGCATCGTTGGAAAAGCGCCGAAATTAAATCCAGAACAAGACAAAAACATAAAATATTCTTCAAAAGCAGTGTTTGGGGATTTGGGGTGTTTTAAAGAAATAATCACCAGCACCCTAATTGCGTAACACGCTATCGATCAGAATCTGAATCATTTTGAAGCAAATTGCTAATCCATTGCTTCATATGTTCGAAAAATTGTCTTCTCAACATCGTAAATAACGCAATGAATGTTGTTGAACTGACAAAATGAAACGGATTCCGAATGATAATGTGTTACGCAATTAGGGCGCAGGTTGTAGATGAAAAGAGAACGTCTTGCGAGTTGTACACGAGTTGAGCATGCTAAATGGTTTGTTTGAAAGGCTAGGTGCTTTGCATTTTCCAAGCTATAATACAGGATATTATAGCTATTTCGCACCAAACAAGTTTTATAAATTCTCGCTATTATAACATCAACCATCCGACACTTACACATCACTAAACGAATTACATAATTTGGCTCATTATTCTAAAACGTATGCCAAGAAAATTGCTCCTCTGAAGTAACAAGTTGCAAAAATTATTTCTGAATGAAACATAAATTTATTACAGTCAAAATAATGAAATTTTGGCATACCTATCGTCGTTAACGGCAGATCGAATGGAAGATACAAAGTATGACTTTTAGTTCCAGCACACGCGAGTCTAGCGAGCAAATGAAATCCGGATTTTGATCGCGGTTCAGTACTAACGTCGACTTCACCTATCCACAATCCTATCACTTTTGGCACATTTTAGTTATAATGAAAATGATAATGTTGTAAATTACCTAAGAACACGAAGTCGGCTACTTTGCTCATCAGACACACACCCAATTTGTTTCGTTTATATTATTCTATAGGAAGCACAAGTGCCTCTGAGGTATATTGATAATTTTTATTGCATTTTGTTTCTAGCTCAAGTCTGCCGAGTTGTAAGGACTTCAAAATCATTCTTTATAGTAGAATGAAATTGAACCCTAATACCATACAATATATAACTTCCTTCAATTGTATAACTCTGTTATGAACACTTAGCACTTACACTTAAGGATGATATATCAATCTAGTTACCGACAGATCTGATGTTAATCTACACTGGCAGAATATTACATTCACTTTATTGATTCGAAAGGAATATGCTCTCTGTTGTATTACATTATCGCGTGGAAAGCAGCAAGCCTCTCTAAAACATATTATAATAGCTCACTGCCTCCAAGAGCCATACACCCTGCTTGTATTCTGCTTACTATACTCATACCTGGGTAGGCATGACCATGGCCCGTCTCAACTAAGCACTAACTGTATCCCACCTAATAGCTCACAGAGTTGGTCCCAATTATACTCCATAAACGTCATGTACGCTATAAATAAACAATACATAATTCCGAAAGTACATACACGACTAGATCATATATTCATGTAGAATTCGGAAGTAATTTTGGTATACCCGAGACATACAAATATACAATTTGGCAATATAAACCGGAGGGTGCGCACCCTCCAGCTTCCGTACCTATATGCTTACAAGGTGAAAATATTACAAGTCCAACAATATTATAAATTGCATTACTAATTACTGCACTCAAGACTATTTACAGCTTAGATCAACCTTACCTAGTGAGGTAGTTCGGTATTCACATAAGCTAAATGCAGGAAACTTACCCTTCACCACCTTCTGATGCCATGCCATCCACAGTGTAATGTAGAACTACATGCTCCCTCCTAGGTTGACTTCAGTAGAACATTAAAGTGTAAATGGCATAGAGGTGTTTGGTGAAGCGAGGTTAGTGTGGTGGGGGCGGTGGCGGCGGGGGCTTAGGGCTCTGCGCCGTCTGGAAGGCCTGCGTGAACGCTGGCAGTCGTTGTTGGACTCGGCCTTCCTCGCCTGTGAATGTCGGTTCACTATCCTCTAACAGCCCTAGCATCTGGCTCGACAAACCTGACGGGCCTTCGCCCGGGTCCATCAACAGGGACTCCACATTTCCCGGATGGAGTAAGTGTGCTTCTATTGCATCCGGCAGCTCCTGTGTCGACAGAAAGGGCAAGTCGGACGGCGTCTGGGAGTACGGCGGAGCTACCATAAACACCATAGGGTACTCAACTGGTACTAGCGTACATCCTGGTGACACTGGCTGCTCTAACTTTATATCTAAGGATTCCTCCAGCTTTATTTCTATAGGCTCCACCTTTATATCAAGGTCTGGTGGAATTTCAACAATAATATCTGTGGAGGGTACCCTGGTTGGACCTCCCTCTGATGTACTCTCTTTGGGTGAGGGTGGTTTCCACATAGAAAAATCAGTATCTTCAATGGGATATTCAGTGTATGTTTCTTCAAATGCTGATGCCTCAGGTGGGGGTTCACTAGACGTACCCACGGCTGCCGACTTCCATGATTCCTCAGGATGTGCATTCTTTACATGCCTCACGAGATGGTCCTTACGTCCAAACTTTTGTGGACAGTAAGGACACAGGAAATCACGTCTTCCCGTATGGACGACAAGATGACGCCGAACATCTTTAGCTGTGAAGAACTTTCGATCACAATAGTTACAAGTGAACTTCTTATCAGAATCATTTTTAACAGTGCGACTACCGGTATGGACTTTCAGATGATATATTATATCTTGTCGGGTGGTAAAATTCTTATCACATATCTTACACTGCAGGTTACCTTCCTCTGCAGAATGCAGGGCAGCATGTTTTCGGTAGCTCAAAAGGGATGTGTAGGATTTCCTGCAATCTGGCCTTTCACATGTATAAAGCTTTTTTTCTGGATTATGCACTCTTACATGGTTGGTGAGATGATCCTTACGATTAAAAGTCTTACCACAAACATTGCACGCAAAGGCTCGAGCCTCACTGTGTATTAAATTATGTCGCACAAGCTTGAACTTGGAGTTGAAGCGCTTGTCGCACAGATCGCAGGAGAAAGGCAGCTCGCCAGTGTGTGAGAGGACATGTTGGCTGAGCTTGCCAGGGCTGGAGAAACGTTTGTCGCAAGTACCGCAGACATGGCGCTTGGCGTGGTCCTTGCGCGCGCGCGGCTCCCGGGGCTCGGGCAGCGACGGACCGGGCGCGCTGCCCTCGCCCTCCCGTGGCCGCCGCGGCAGCGTGGGGATGCGCCGAGCCACTTTGACCGTACGAAACAACTGCTTGATGCCGCTGGGGCCAGACGCTCCGAGCGTCACGTACTGCAGCTTCGTGGGCAGCTGCGACGCGGGCGGCGCTATGAACGTCTTCTGCGGGGCGGCCGGGCGTTCCCCGATCGGCTCCTCTTTGAACTCGGAGCCGCCCTCCTCGCCTTCCTTAGGGTTCGGTGGCGGGCTGGCCATCTCGCACACATTTTTGACGCGCTTGCCCTATATCGCCGTTCGTTGATCTCGCGTCGTGCTCGTATCGGCTCCGCCGTGGCGCTGCCTCGTCGCGATGGCAGAAAACATTTCTGTCACATTGACGGTCTGGAAGCCCTTTTTCGTATTCGTGTCACATGGTTCTCGCGGAATTTCTCGTGTCCGCAGTCGATTTTCTCACAGCGATGGGTTCCACCCGCGTCCCTAAGACACTTTTCGATTGCAAAAACTGGATGAAGGATGAAAACGAATGGAAAAATTACTTTTTTCAAAGAAATACGTAGCGCTTGACATCGAAATCACGAAATGTCAAAATAATGAAATGAAGCCAAAAGCCATGTCAAAAAAAGTCCGCCGAATCGTCAGCTGTGGTCCATTGACCTACATGGAGTGCTTTCAGAATCACAAGTGTTTTGAATATTTTCAGCTTACAATAGTCGATTTAACTAATATTGTTAAGTAAACTATTTTGGTATCTATAAATGCAGCATACAAGTAATGTTTTCAGCGTTACTTTCATTTCTTTTTCTTGTTTTAATCCTATTTCAATCATTATGATTATGCTATATAGTTATGCAATATCGAGGTCCCTGGAACGCAAGAAATATTGTTCTGCAAAACGGCTGTTTCGGACCTTGGGTTTTTTGTTTTGTTAAAAATTGTTTTATTTCAACAATACTGAATCCACTTTTCCACCGTTGGGCTATAAAATAGTCGCAAGCGTCAAAGCGTGACTGTCCCCCCCGTCCCTTGCTCGGGTATGAAGTGCCAGCTGGTGGCGTAGCTGAGCCAGTAGCTTTAAACTCCCCTGATAATAATAATCACTCTAATTTGATCCAGCCTGTCCCATCTTGCTGTCCTCCCCCAGCGACGCCCTAAGCCGAGGTTCGTTAGCGTATAGTCGCTTAGTCTGTAAGTTTATGCCCCTGGCTGGAGGCTTTGAGTTCGCTTAAGGCCGCCACAGGATAGTCCGGTTAAGTAGTCACGGCCTCTCTAGGCCAACTACGAGATGCCATATATAAATATATATATATATATATAAGAAAATAAAAGCGTGACTGCTAAGCAAGGGGTCCTGGGTACGATTCGAATATGTTCGATTCCCCGAGTCTTAACTTCGATTCCCATCGGACAGTGTTGGACTTTTATAGTTAGTTGTACTCTTTCTATTATTACTTTACTCTTTGAGTTGTACCCCCGAAATTTTAAAATCATTATAGTGTACTACTTAATTGATTCCACTTGGGATATCTTACGTTTGTAAAAGCATGCTAGTGCTGCGTCCAGCGCTGGTTGAAGCAATTCGTTTTGAAACTATAAGGGCCCATTGAATGCTCATTGACTATGAATTTCCTCATTCGCATTGTAAGGGCGTTTGTGCACTATAAGGAATTTTACTGTCCAGCAGTCCGATTTTTTAACACATTCACTGCTGAATTATTTGGCGAACTTGCTCCAAGTGCTGCTTTATGATACACTAAACCCTGTGCGGCAAACACTCATGCGCGCCCAAAAAATACTGCGATTGAAGAAACTCTACCCAGTGCGGCTGGGCACATATGTGCGCCGTTACAAACTTATCCCAAGTGCGGCGAGACGCCTAGGTGTGTTTGAAAAATTTCCCATTTTTTATGAGTCATAAAACAATTACGCCAAGAACAATAGAGATGCACAAAAAACCCACAGGTCCGGCGCGCCGCATTCGAAGGAAGTACATAAATTGTATGGACACGCATATGCGCCGGTAGCACATGGTGAACGTTCGAAAATCGCACATGCGTGTCTGCCGCACAGAACGTGTTAACCGACCCGACCGGTCCGATATGGCACGCCATAAATGTATATACTAGTTTGTGCACTATACGTAATTTTACCAGCCGACATTTTATTTTTCTTCATTCCGGACCGTACTCATCGTTCCTAGCGTAATTACGCGTGCGTGGCGTGTTGTTTCAAAGAGAGCTACCCTGAACTGCGCCGCACCAATCCGAGTAAAGACGGACAAGTGCACAAGCCAATCATCTGTTTTTTCCATGCCATATCGGACCGTGAAAAATCGGTCTACCGGATGGTAAAATTCCTTGTAGGGCACAAACGCCCTAAGGCAGTGGATGTGGTCAAGCTGATGAAAAAAGAGCAAAATGAAACTATGATTTTGATTTTATTTATTTCGAATGAAAACCCTCGTATCTGATTCAAAACGTAAACATAAAAAGTTACATTTTAACCATTCATTTCTGATTCATTCACATTTCACTCAATCAATTTACTTACTGTCAAATTGTCAATCACTATAATTCTGATAACCTAACTTTCAGTTATTATCTATTAAATTTAACTATTTCAAGCCAATACAGTTGTTAAATACTTATTTCGTAAATTCTAGAAACATATAACATAACCAGGTAATATATACATATATAAATACATGCACAGTCACTTTGTTATGACGTCAAAGTTATTGGCATCCAAGATTATAGTATATAATATACTTTGCATTTATATTTGGACTTGGAGGACTGTTTCTGTAGCAGTTTTTGATGATAGTTCGAATTATTGATATTTACATCGAATAATGCTACATAGTATATTTATTAATGCAATATCAGTGTCGGGAGTTCATAACCTAATTTTAGAATAGAAATGTAAAATTTTTGGATCCAAAATATAATATTGTTAAATATCTCAAGATTGCTGGTATTATAAAGTTATTGATAGTTAGTAGTGTATAAGTGGCCTGTCTTGCTCATTGTTCTTTTGAGTATGTCTAGTGCATTACAGGTTAATCAATTCTCCCAATGCATACCTACTCATTTCATCCTCACTTTAGTTGTGTGAGCACTGTGTATAAATCTTCGTGTATGAGGCAGAAACAGTAATGTTTTTCAGAAAATTTATAATGTGAAATCCAATGTTTTAAATTATGTCAATCTAAAGTGCAATGACAGCAGTTCAGCACATAGATTGCTTATAGTTTGCGTCATGCATGTTTGCTGCTCTGAAGTAGGCTACAAATGACTGTGCAGTAGTAAATATCTATACTAAAACAGCATCGCGCCATGCCATGCACATGGGAAAGCCTGGTTTCTGAGTGGCAAACTTACGTGATGCAAACTATAGTACAATATTATCATGTAATGAATTACCAATATTAATAATTGTCCATAGTTAAACGAAAAGGATCCAACCCACATTAGGTGTAATGTGGATGGGATCCTTTTCGTATTATATTATAAAGTATTGGTATTCAGCTACATCTCGTTAGACTGGAAGCCAACCCCAACATAGGTGGGAAAAGGCACAGGGTTTTTCGTATATAGTGGTCCAATGTAAAGGTGGCACTAGTCAGAAGCTCGAACTCGTTGGTGGCGTGGCTAATATGCATGCTATTTACTTTATTTATTTATTTAGTATTTATTTATGTAGTTTTTATTTATTTATTGAAATAGACGATTTCTAAAGAAAATGAGGGTGTAACATTTCATGAACAGACTTTTGGGCTTATAGATATTATGAAAAAATTATTTGATGTATATCTTTAAAATAAAGTTATTTGAATTCCTGAATAAAACATCTATGCCTGTACCATAACCATTTTGCCATTTCCATACTCCGGGAGCTATTTATTTACACCCAAAGATGCGTTAAAATTAGTGTTGAAATATGAAAGTTTCGACGCTCATAACTTCCAAACCAATATCTTTTTTCCGATTCTGCTTCCATACAGGACTAGATAATGACAAGACAAATTGATATAATTTTTAGTTTTGAAAGTACACCATCAAACAGACGAGTAATCACCATACTACATTTGTATGGAAAAATTATCAACTAGCGTAACCTTAAGGGGTTATATTCTGGATATATTCAGCTATCACATAACATAATATCAACCATTTTTACCAGTATCAGAATAAAATATTTTTATATTATATTATTATTTGAAAAATTGTCACCTTGCTTTACTAATTTGGCTGTATTTTCTATTTTAAATGACATTATTTTTTTGTTTTTTTTTTTATAACCGTGAAATGCATGTACTATCACCAGTGAATGATCCACCCATATACCCATCAGAATGGGTAGAGCTAATTTGGTTCAATTACCGCTAATGTTGATGTTAATATGGACATCCCCCAGGACTGTAACTGAAACTCTGGGGTTCGAAAAAATAAATTTATTTTTAATTAACGATGATAAAAAAAAGCTTGCCTTATGTATTGGCAGTGAGCACAAGTTGTCAAACTAACATCAGCGCAGGTTGCTAGTTTCCAATGCGCACACGCGCGAATTTGCCGCTCAGGTGTAACGCGCTATGCTGCCGCTCAAGTGTAACTTGTGACGTGACTAGTGGAAACAAAAGAATACAATAGCGGGCTGCGCCGCTAGAGAAACGTACCTGTTTTGTCTCTTTCTACAGCATTTAAATTGTTTTTGGATAATAACTTGTTGACTCACTCCATAACCTCGGTTCCCGTCTGAGGGGTGGAGGGATATGTGTTTGTTCATAATTCCTTAAGACGTGAATAGCTTTTTACAAAGTAATTTTTAACTTAAGGGTTTCGTAGTTGGGATGAATCCCAAGATCAAACTTAACATTGTAGTTGAAGAACATGTTCTCCCATACATTCCAACAAAAAATTTAAGTTTGTACGCACAATACTGAGAGATTTACCATGTTGTTTTAAAACAATAGACTTCTTATATGTTTTCATGTAATCTATAGGTATTGAACTATTTTTTGTATTTTTCCAAATTTTGGGAGGGTGGTAAACTATTGTCCATTTTCTTAAATAGCTTTAAAATTATTTATTTTAAAATTATAACAATATATATATATATATATGTTTGAGAACTTCACAGTAAGCCCTTTCATTTGATATGTCACATGGTACAGTTTGCAAAACTTTTTATTTAATTTTCTTATTTGCCCCCCAAAATTGACCCGCATATTCAAAATTCATTTATTTACGTTACACGTCCGTGTTTGGGTCACAGAAATACATACGTGTGCCAAATTTCAACTTAATCGGTCCATTAGATTCGGAGCAAAATGGATGTGACAAACAGACAAACAGACCTATAAGGGTTCCGTTTTTCCTTTTGAAGTACGGAACCCTAAAAAATGTACTAACGCAAATTGTCAATTTAAAAATAAAATTGTGTTCTGAGAAGACCTAGGAAAAAAAATGGTTCAAATTCTGGTATGTGATAGCTGAATATAATTACGGTGCATCAATCCTTTAATGTTGGACCACTATTTATGACACACACTGTATATTTTTGTCCAGTCCAGTCAATTATCAGCAGGAATTGAGCAGAGAGATTAACCTCTGTCACAAAGTACCTATCACCTAAGAAAACACATCACCCAAGAGAATGGAAAGTATAATAAAATACATAAAAAGGCTTATGACAGTGTTAGGATGTATCGAAGTGCCGCTGGGGTCGCGGGTTGTTTGAAAAAGATACCGTGGCCCTGGCATAGGCAACTGAAGGAACACGGGTGGGTTTTAGTCAGTAAAAGTCTGACACGCCCTTCCGCTCCACCCAGAGCGGGAGAAGTTATTTGATGATTTCCCATCCACAAAAAAAAAAAAAAAAGGATGTATCGAAGTCCACAGATGACCTACTACACTTTTATACATTTTATTTTACATTGTATCTTCGTTTAAAATTTTTGTTGTAAACAACTCATACATATTAGACAGTAATTTAGTTTGGATTAATAAATAGATTAATATTAACACATTTAATTTTAAAATTAATAAACTTGGTTCTAATTAACATGTACATTTGATTTAAATGTAATAGATTTAAAATTATTTATTACTGAATTATTGATTTTAATTTTAGCACATTTTCTAGCAAATTCAATACATTAATTAAAGAAAGAATATTTAAATTTAAGTGTTATTTTGACATTGCTATTCAAAAGATAACAAACAATTAAATTAAAGTTTTGTTGCTGAATTCGAGCATCTTGATTGCAGGAACATGTCTGACCAGCAAGTGGCAGCGCCGACTCCCGCAGCCGTGTCGGCGGTCAGTGTGGCCGACGAGCAGAGCCGCTCTGGCAGCAATGTGGGAGGCACCGGTTAGTAACGCTGTTTTTACGCTGATGCATGTTTATAGGAGCTCGTGGCTAATTAATAATAGCCGCACGGGTAGATTGAATCAGGTTAAGCTATGCTTGCCGCGGTTGGTCCGTGGTAGATCTTTACATACCGAGACCCCTTCGTGTCTCGGAAAGTAAATTAAGTCGTTGGTCCCAGCTGTCATTCGTGGATCTTTGACAGCAGTTACGGGTCGTCAGAAGCCTGAAAGTCTGACCTTCTTACCAAGGGGTATCGTGTTACCCAGTAACTGGGTTGTGGAGGTCAGATAGGCAGTCGCTCCATGTAATATATTGGTATTCAGCTGCATGCGGTTAGACTGGAAACCGACACCAACATGTTGGAAAAAGGCTAAGCAGAAGCAAGCATATTTAGGCGGGCCACGTATTGCAAAAATCCTCCTACTTCACTTTCGTACATTTTGTTTTTGTATGGAATACCAAATCGCACGTTACAGGCGCGCTACACCGCGCATTTTCTTATATACGCTGCGACCTGCCCATGCTTTGCACGATTTTTACGACTTATTTTTAAATTTTAAAATTGAGATACCTTTTATGTTAGTCTATTATACACATAAACTTCAAATAAATTTTCAAAATGATGGTGAAAACTGGACGATGGAGCGTAGCGTATAGGGTATTAAGCTCAGCGACCGAATACCTACGTAATACGCTCCAAAACAGGAATCGCCCATGAGAGCAAAAAGTTTGCTAGGCTGCTGAGGGATTGGGCGGGCCATGTATGTAGGATGCTTTGGGACAGATGGGCCAGAGTTGTCACACAGTGGGAGCCAGGAGACGGGCGTAGTCGCCGAGGGAGGCCTAGGAAACGCTGGCGTGATAACGTAGAGGCGTTTATGAGAGATTGGCCGGAAAAAGCAACACACAAGGAAGAGTGAAAATCTCAGCCCAGCAGCCGCGGGACAATTCGGCTTGAAAAAAAAAATGGTGAAAACTGCATCAAAATCCGTTGCGTAATTTAGAAGAACAACGCAGACACACGACAGACACGAAAACCGATTTTAATTTATAAAATATAGATTGTAGAAAACTTAAGGAGGAAGCGCCAGGGTAACCCGCGAAATATAATTTTTTTTACGTTTATTGCAATTCGCAAGTCAGTATTTGGTTGTATTTTGATTAAAATATGATTCGCGACCGTAACATATATGTATTTACAAAATTGTAATCATTAGAATCAGTAATACAACTCCTTAAGTTAGTATAATCCTAAATACTATACTTTCAAACGTATGTGTGACCTGAAATTTGAAATACCCATGTATGATATATATGTGGTCGGGCCATACGAATGCAAGCCGAGGAAAATATTATGGGCATTCGAAATTTGAATATTTAAAGAAAATAAAAACATTGAAAATCTCATTTGGCGCGTGACCGCAAGCCAAATGAGATTTTCAAGCTGCTGAAAAATTTGAAAATTCCACTGAGATTTATTTATCGTACTATCGAACGATTCAGGGAAGATTCAATATTAGAAGATAAACAAAGGAGCGGTCGACCTCGTACTGTTCGGACTCCAGCGGTCATCAAAGCAGAGAAGGCGTGAATTCAACGAAATCCTGTCCGCAAACAAAAAAAAAAATTATGTTGAGGAGAGTTTCAACAAACAAAATGATAAAGTGTATGCACACTAGTGAAGAAGCGAGCAGACGTGTGCCATGTGTTCAGCGTGGTTATCACCCTTCGGCATTCAAGGTTTGGCTTGGGGTGTCCTATTTAGGTCCAACGGAGGTTTTTTTTTTTTTGTGTAAAGGGAGTGATAACCAGTGCCCTTGTATATTAAAACACAGTCCTAACAAACATTGTGGAATCTCTTTCACAAACGATGTTCGAAAACAAGCACTGGGTATTCCAGCAGGATTCTGCGCAGGCTCATAAGGCGAAAAGTATCCAAAACTGGTTCACGACCCGTGGAATCGGCTTTATCAGGCATGAGGATTGGCCCTCATCCAGTCCAGACTTGAATCCCTTGGATTACAAAATATGGCAGCACTTAGAGGAGAAGGTCTGCGCTAAACCCCATCGCAACTTGGAGTCATTTAAAACATCCCTGATTAAAGTAGTCGCCGATATTGACATGAACGTCGTGCGTGCTTCGATTGATGACTGGCCTTTCAGATTGAAGGCTTGTATCGAAGCAAGAGGAGGACATTTCGAATAATTTTAATGTGGTGTAAATCTGTATTTTATTCCCTTTCATTTGATGCGTAAATGGTTGTAGTGCGTAACTCATTGTGTCAGTTATTTAACTTTCCATATGTGACAAAACTTATGACTAGACTACGTAACTTAGCAAGATTATGGAATTCTTGGTCAGATGCAGCAGCCAGGATATCCAGCACACTAGTACACTCTTGAAAAAAATAATAGCCGATATATCGTGTTTGAATTCGTTTTATTTTATTGTGTTTGGGTGGCTTACAGCTAACAATACAATAATTTATAGTGAGGCAATCAACGACAAGCCATTTACAAGCCTCCACCGTTAGCAATAAACTATTGTTGCACAAACTAATAACTAAGCTTAATATTAATGATATAACTAAGCATAACGTAATAACAATTAAAATTCATCACAAACAACACAGCTTTTAGACAAGGCCAGGTTTTGATCAGTATTTGACTCTACATACAATTTAATGGTGGCAACACGATGAGCTGATGCTGCAGCCAGGATGTCCAGCACACTAGCACACTCTTGACAAAAAAAAAAAATAGCATATAATATGTAGTGTTTGGATTCGTTTTTAGGGTTCCGTACCTCAAAAGGAAAAAACGGAACCCTTATAGGATCACTCGTGAGTCTGTCTGTCCGTCTGTCACAGCCAATTTGCTGCGAATCTGATGGACCGATTAAGTTGAAATTTAGTACACGTATGAATTTTTGTGACTGAAACACGGATGTGTAACGTAAATAAATAAATTTTCAATATGGGGGTAAATTGGGGGGGGGGGGGGGTGGGGGGAGGGTGGCAAGTAAGAAAATTTGAAAAAGCTTTGCAAACTGTACCGTGTGAAATATCAAATGAAAGTGTCTCAAATGGATTTTTTTATAATTTTAAAATACATGTTTTAAAGTTATTTAAGAAAATATACGAAAATTAACCATTCCCGTTATCTCCGAAACTACTGAACAAAAAAGAAAAGCGAACATTTAAAAAGTAAAAAATAATACCTATCGTTGAGCCATCAAATTCGATCGAGTAATACCAATTTATGTTTATTTTAATTATAGAAATTGATGGATGGCACGATAAGGTTTGCTCATTGAAATGGCGCTATAATGTATGTAATAACTTAAAAACTATTTATTTTAAAATTATAAAAAAAGACACTTGAGACCCTTACAGTTTCATTTAATATGTCACACGGTACAGTTTGCAAAACTTTTTTTTTTAATTTTTCATATTTGTCTCACAAAAGTGACCCCCATATTCATTTTATTTTCAAAATTCATTTATTTACGTAAACCGACCGTGTTTGGGTCACAGATTTGATGTGTACCAACTTAATCGGTCCATTAGATTCGGAGCAAATTCTCTGTGACAGAAGGACAGACAGACAGACACACGTGTAATCCTATAAGGGTTCCGTTTTTTCATTCGGACATACGGAACCCTTAAAACAACACATTTTTCTTTGACGAGGTTTTCACTACACGGCGACGCTATGGATCTATATTTTGTTTAACATACCTACAATTTCATTCTTTCATTTGTTTAGATCCAAAAACTTATAAAAGTACCTATAACTTTGTTCCTAAACCAACTTACTATTAAAAACTGCACTCTTCCAGGAAGCGGTGGCGGTAGCGCGGTCGGCTCAGCCGAAGAGAAGTTATACGGGGGCTGCGAAGGGCCCAACGCTATGTACGTGAAGCTGATCTCGTCTGATGGCCACGAGTTTATCGTGAAGAGGGAGCACGCGCTCACGTCGGGGACTATCAAGGCTATGCTGAGTGGGCCAGGGCAGTTCGCTGAGAATGAAGCCAATGAGGTCAACTTCAGGGAGATTCCGTAAGTGTTTGATGGTAATTTAAAGTTAGTAATTACAGTGTTGGTTACAAAGCCAGGAAGGGGTAATATTTCTGCCGTAAAAAAAAGAATTTTAAACTGCTTAGGAGTCTCTGAGTGTTGTTATTCGAATTTCAAGTGTATGTCGAAGAAACTAAAGTTAAGGTTCAATTGTTATCGATTTAGTCAGTTCGTCACCACTCCGGTGACCGACTGTGGAATCCCGCCTAAAAAAAACTGGCTAACACGAGACGAAAGTACTAGAGTATCTTTTCTAAACAGTTATTTTACGGCCCTGCCAAAGGGAAATACAGGCGTGAACTTATGACTTGAAATTATCTTTTCCAGCTCCCACGTACTTCAAAAAGTATGCATGTACTTCACATACAAGGTCCGCTACACAAACTCGTCGACGGAGATCCCCGAGTTCCCGATCGCACCGGAAATTGCGCTGGAGTTGCTAATGGCCGCCAACTTCCTTGACTGTTAAGAGTACAGCAATGTACCGACAGATGGCGCTAGTGGGTCGTGAGGTTACGAAAGAGCTTGGGTGAGAAAAAGTTTACATCTTATATGGATTGCTCCCGAAGTGTGAAAGGTTCATTATATTCATGGAGGGATAAAATGTTTTTTTTTTGTCATCAGTGACGAAAAAAAAACAGCTTAATTTTTTGTCTCACTAGCGCCAAAGTGATGCAACTAAATGGTCACTCGAAGATAATTGATCACACATTTACAATTCAGTGTGACATTAACATTTTTTAATGATCGTAGATTATCAATATCACCCATATCTTCGGTCATTATCTGTGAGAGAAAACATCGATAGACTAGACTTTGTCACACAATAATACATCAAACTTTTTTCTTGTAGTGATTCGGACTCGTTCAAAGTTACGTGTAATACTGGTTGCATACGCAGCGAATCGCTGGCGATTTCAAAAGCTAAAGTCCACGCATGGGTTTTGGCTCTCTTAATCTGTGTGTGGGTGTGAAGTTTTGAAATCGCTTGCAAGTCGCCGGCGACTAAAGTTGCTGCGTGTTTATAAGATTCACGTTGCTTTTTGGGGCCATGATTTTTGGCCAAACAACGATTGTAGAATGGCTGGGAATGTAAGGGACTGGCCCTCGATTTCTTCAAAACCAATTTTCTCAAAATGACTGTAGTCTAGTCTAGTTAAATATCTTCTGCTACATTACGACAACGTTCAAACGTCAAAGGTGCCATCGTTGATCTTCGTGAAAGCCGAACTTTGCGGAATTAAATGTGACTGGTCCAATAAAGGAGTGGCGGAATCAGTGCGTCAGTCTATAATAATTTAGGTGGGAATATAAATATATTTCTATTGGTCGGTTGTCACGTTTTATTCGATATATTTCAGTTTTCCGAAGATAAACGATAGAATCTTCGAACGTCGTACTGTAATATGATTGGTTGATGTTAATATAGTCAACTAATCACGACAGCTGTATTATGATAGCAGATTTGCTGATTGGGCAGTCAGAAATGGGGTTTTATGCATCCAAAAAGTTTTAAAGGTTGATTGTTGGCACCACAGAGCACGCACACGTTGTGGCGGCTGATGCTAGAGCCGGCATTGTCGACGCTTTCCATAGAACTCAAGCGTGTTACCGTTTTTTCGCACTACGACATAAATGACGTATAGAACCTGTCGGCTTTGAATGGAGTCAGCGACGGAAGTTGTGCGCTCTACGCACTTTCGGCGCCACGAAGTTAATTAAAGTCCGGTCGCGAAGCAGAAATAATTTCGTGCGATGACCCCTCATTACCTGTGTCTATCGTTCGCGCATAAATGTATTGTAGCGAAATATTCGACGCGTGTTGAGCCCGACTTTCAGCTTAATGGGCGCTTAGAGTCTGACTATTCGCACGAATATAATTCATAAGGACTTAATTGAAGTTGCCATAGTTGTAACACATGTACTTGTGATGTAGATGGGTACATTTAGTCAGTATACTGTACGTTGAAAATTCATGGCAATTCTTTGTACGGCCCATCATCAAACTTGAGAAACGTTTGACCAAGTTGATCCAAGATATAGTAAAATACGTGAGAGAGAATTCTGAACCTATAGAAAGCTTAAAAGTAGGAGGCATAGTTTTAGCGGAGTTTCCTGACGATAATACATTTTGAAAGAGCTAGTATTAACAGTATCGTTAACAATAATAAGGTTAAATGATTCTTTGTAGACCAAGGAGAGACGTCTCCATTAAGAAAATCTACCCAATAACAGAAAAATTCGTTACTCAATTATTAACGTTCCAATAATTTGAATGTAGGCAAGTAGGTATTTAACCTCTCAGGAATTGGTATTATAAAAAATAAAAAATAAACATTACATATAAAGCAAGATGGTGCTTCAATGCAATGTTATTGCCGTCGCGCTTCGCATATTAGAAGGAAAGAGCGCGACGGCAATACATTTGTGTGCGAGCGATAGAGATAAGTAATGAGGGGTCATTGTTCTTTCTGCTTCGCAACCGGGCTTTAGTATAGCCGTCTCTAGACACTGCCGCGACGATTCCGTGCTCTGCGGTTGGCACGATATCAAAAAAGTCCTTTCTATAAAAATGGGTTGAAAGTGTTAAGGGGTATACATGAATTTTGTAATTATATAAAATAATTAATCTGTTTGTTTTGCTAAAAGTCTGATGTTAAATGTATAATTAGAGCCGCTTGTAATTAATGAAAACTGTAAATACCTACAGTTAGGGATTATTTTGAAATAAATCGTCTCACTTTTAGTAATTATATACTGTAAATGTATCTATTTGAATAATCTGGGTATTCGACATGCAACTACTTTAAAAAAATAAGTTCTTTATAAATGCGAGAAAATAATTGCAGAATCCGGACTGTTGTCATTTCACACGCAATTCCAGAAAACATGTTAAAAATCTTTCTTACAAAATGAAGTAATGAGTGATTTTACGATATTCTTACCTTTTCCAATTCTAAGGATCTTCGTGTAGTGGTGATTATAAAATACCATAATACATAGATAACTATTCATGTATCTGAAAAAAATTCATATAAAATGATATTTAACTATAGTTTGGGGATATTGCAGTTATAGTAAACCATTTTGTGAAATCTAGTAACTCGGACCAAACAAAAAATCAATATAGCGTTGCGAACAATACAGTGAAGCATGTGCAAAACTACACCTCGCTCTGTGCATACACGCTCACACGCACACATTTACACCAAACTACACCTCACTTGCACACATGTTTACGAAACCAGTCCACGTGACTGTTGACTGCGCTATGTCCTGGTTTTTATTTGGTCCGAGTCTAGTTAACAGTTTTTCTGTAAATCCATTCATCATTTTTTTTTAACCATTATTGTTCTGAAAGTATAATAATTATTATTTGTTAGCAAATTTTATATTTTTTTGTACCTAAATGTTCCTTTCAAATATAAATTGTATAAACTCGAGATGCTAGGATTTCATTATTTATTTTTTCAAGTGTCACTTAACATTAACCAAATCGCAATGTTTTGCTTTTTATTTTGTTAATAAACCGTAAATTCTTATATTGTGTTTTTTTTATAAGTATTTTTAAAATATTTGACTTTTAATATCTATTAATCCCTTTCATACACCCTTCTCTTTTCCACTTCTTTTTACCCGACTGCGTGACAGCAAAGACGACAGGGTTCTTTTTTTAAGATACATAGATCTTTGTGGGATTCTTTACCTATTCAGATACCCAGTCAGCATGAAAATGGGAAATTTTCTTTTCATGCCAATTGATCCTGTTTCTTATAAGGATAAAAATACTATCGGACAAACAGAGATTTTGTGTACTAGAAAAGTTAGTAATCGCAAAAATATTTCCCATACCACCAACCAACTCCAACTTACTTTTTACCCGACTGCGCGACGTGGAAGTGCAAAGTAGGCGTGGCACGCGTGTCACAATAAGCGCTGTATCGCTTGCTTGGTCCCCACAGATCTTAAACTATGGTCCCAGTCGAGTTCTAACATCGCGTCAAGTTGCAGTCTCGCGACAAATTTATTTTTCCGTAGCTATGCCGTTTTGTTCCATTTTGGAGTGCAAAAATGATAGTAGGAGAAAAACTCTTAATAATGGAGGTGTTTCGTACCATCGGTAAGTACGATTTTATTTGTTTTCTAATAAAATCATTAGTTAATTTTAATTTACTAATGATGTAATAGAACCTCTAGTTAAAATCAACCTTATACGATTAAAATACAGTTTCTTTTGGATTTATTGTATTCACTGGCATTTCCTATTTCGTTCTCGAAAGTACTTCGTTAATCAATTAGTGATGTGGTCGGGTCGGATGTTAGTTTTATCGATAAAAGAAAAAAGTGCCGATTCTCTTGTCACAAATGTCTCTAAACTAGACTAAAAATCACCTAAATTTAGTTTATTCCTGTCAAACGACGATTGACTAAAGTGACACAACTTAATTATTTTATAGTTTGACAGCACTAAGCTATTTAATTTAGTGAAAATGGAATTTTTGGTATTCTGAATTTGATGTTTTTCATCTATTTGATTATCAAACTAATGTCTTTTTTTAATCGCGATTAAAACTTTTCATTATTTTTTTCGATTAGGACACACCGTTTTCGAGATAGGTATAAGCAAAAGCCAAAAAATAAATGACACCTCAACTGGAGGAACATTTCACTTGAAAAATTTAAAAATATGAAAAATTTCTATTATTGATTATTACCAACATGTAGAGTTTTAGGGAGTTATGTGTTGCAAAGGGGGGCAAAATTTTCATTATTTTTTCGATAGGACACACCGTTTTCGAGATATAAGCAAAAGAAAAAAAAAATGACACCACAATGGAGGAACTTGTCACTTTTTGTATGGAAAATATGAAAAATTTCAAAATTTATATTATTGATTATTACCAACATGTATAGTTTTATGGAGTTACTGCTTGCAAAGGGGGGCAAAATTTTCATTATTTTTTCGATAGGACACACCGTTTTCGATATATTCTGCCCACAGTTTTACTTAACTCCCAACAAGACTTATTTTCTCGAATTAAACTAGAAATCGAAAATGAAATCGAAATCGAAAAATGTGAAATCGGGTATCTATCGATATCGATATGTAACTCAAAATTCAATGTGTTACTCCACTGGTCGAGTAGCAATAGATATCGACCTATGACGCGATTGTCAAGCTTATGGCTAACGCCAATACTAATAATACTAATAATTATACTTATAATTGCGGCCACTGAGAATACTACCATCTATGGTCACTAGCGGAATTTACTCGTCAATAGAATCTAGTTTGACTTGAGATTACGATTACGAGAAACGTTGTAAATACTTTCTGGACTAAAGCAAAATAAATCCTATTCATAAAGCATGAAGGTTTATTTCTGGATGTAGGATCTGTGACTTACGCTAATTTTGAATAAAATTAAAACTACAAATCACACGAATTGTTTGTTTGTAGTGCATTATAATATGATTATCGGTTTATTTGTGTGAGTTTGGCGACAGCGGTTCCTGTAGTAATTTTGTTGCATACCACTTCCACTGTTTTTTATGTTCCGTGGCGCGACGACAAAGACAGGGTTATGTTTTTCATGTCGCACACCTAGATACACGGTGGCACAACTCAAAATAATCCAAAATCGAGTTATTGCGATTATCGGACTCTGCGTCGAAAACTACATTGACTCCAAAGACACCTGTGTACAAACCTCCATTAATAAAATAGGTACAACATACTATATACATATTTTAAATCGGTCGAATAGAAAACGAGTAAAACGATTATTGCTGTTCCTGAAAAAAGAGGTACAATTGAGTTGTGCCAACCTTCCTTATCAAGGTGTGCGACGTGTATCTTTGTAGGGGAGCGCGGGGTAATGCATAGATATTACACTATGTAAAGTGGGGTAATGAGAGCGATGGCGATCGGAAGGAACCTATGCGCATTTGAACCCAAAATCGGTAGGTATTTGACAAAAAAATACAATATTCAATCAAATTCGTTTGTTTATTAAAAAAAAACTTAGACACTAATTTATAACAATCATACTTAAGTATAATTATTTTTTATACCAATATTCTTTGGCCATAGCCGCGGTCATCTTCGAATTAATTTCAAAATCATAACAATTAGCTGTATTAAAGAGTCGTTTTGCATGTAATAGATAGTGATTCATTCAGTAGACAGCCTATTTCGCTGTTTTGTTTTCAAAAGATTAATATGTGAAAATATGCGTTCAACGTTAGCGGATGAATGGGGAAGTGATAAAATATTAAAGATGAAATTAGACAACAAAGGAAACATTTGAGTTTCATCGCCACGCTTTAGTAAACTTACTTCATCCCAAAATAGTTCTACATCATCAGGAAATGTTTTGATTTGTTCACAATTTCTTAAAATGCGCCACTCTGTATCAATTTCCTGGAAATCATTGTTCTGAACAATATTGGGAAAGAGCCTACTCATAAGAACTATTGAAGCAGTTTTGCCAGTTTTAACATTTTTTGGATCAATTATGTCTAAACCTTTTATTGGATTATTTTTCAATGGAAACCGCGTGGTTATTTGCTTACAAGCTTCGATATAAAAATCTAGGCATCTACATTTAAACAAAACTTGATCTGAGTTTAGATTGTCTGAACTACTTAGTAGTGTATTAGACGCAGCAGCACCATAGTATACGGCGTCAACATCCATAAAATTTCTGGGATTTTTAAAATCAACATTTTCGATTGGAGTGTTAGTTAAATATTCTCTTTTTAAAAAACAATCAAAAATAGTTTTTAATGTTCCAGTTATTTTTTCATATAAATTATGAATTTTCGGGTGTTCTGCTTGCATTTCTTTATTTAAATCGGTAAATAATGGCAATACAAAATCTAAAAATTCCAAAAATAATATCGTAGTGGGATCTTGGAGCTTCTGTAATATATGTTCTGCAGCTAAAAGATGATCATTATTAGAGATTTGGTCTATAAAAAATAGTTTTAGAGCAGAGAGTTGTTCCAATATTCTCTTCACTGCTGCATGTACTGATAACCAGCGTGTTTGAGAGGGGTGAAGTATTCTATGTACTTTTAAGTCACAAAACATTTGAAAGTTTTTAAACTCTGCCACTCTTTTTGGGCTAGAAGAAAAGTAGTTGTAAATGTCCCTTACAAGATCCTCTATAAAGCGTGGCAATTTGGTACAAGCATAAGACGCGCAAAGATGAAACGAATGACAGACGCATTTAAGTATAAAAATGTTGGGAATTTCATTTTGCAGCAATGTTACAACAGAATTATTACATCCCATCATTACGTTTGCCCCATCAGATGCAAAACCTATTAGATTATTTTTATATGGAATATCATTGCTTCTAAAAAAGTTTACAATGTGTTAAAATAAGGTTGCTGCATTAGCTTCTTCTAATGGAATAAGAGCTAAAAAACAATCTCTAATACGATTCATTTTCGCATATCTCACGACTAAGCACAAGTGTTTGGTTGTACTAAGATCAGTGGACTCGTCAATATAAGCGAAAACTTAGTTTGCCGCAGATCTTCACATAAATTATCGAAACTTTCTTTACCTATAATATGATCAATTATGTCGTGAGTTTTGGTCGAAGAGCATTTTATTTCTTTTGCTATTTTTGAATCAGGACAAACGGCTTGCATCAGTTTCGGTAGGTGCTCCATAATAGTGAATGGTAGATTGTGTTCAGCAACAAACGAGGCTAATCTTATTTCACCTGAAATTAAAATAAAGAATTAAAATTACGTAGGTATATCTAGTAGCGATTAGGGTCTAATTATATCCACTGCTTCTATATATCGATAAGTAGAAAACAAAATAATGTAACAATGTAAGTAGTAGCATAAATAATTAAAACATTTACCTTGCTTAACCAGTGTATCAGATTTTTGAGTTTTGGTCACAGTAAATGATGATATCTTCGGTTGTGATTTTATATTCTTTGATGATACTGAGTGTGCTTGTGAAGAACTATGTTTCTTTATAGCGTCTTTTCCTGATGTGATGTTGATATCTTTATTACAACTCTTACAATAGGCATAGCTTTCGTCTTTAAGACTATCTTGCAGCCAGCCTGGAAATTCTTCTTCCCATTCTCTTCTATAATATTGTAGATATTTTTTTTCTTTTTATACTCGCACTTGTGCTTGTTGGCTCCTCGTCAGACGACATTTTAACTTAATGATCTTATTTTGTACTCTGTAGGAACGTTACTCTCTCTTCAAAGTTAAGAAAATTAATGAAAAAAATAAAACCGAATTCCTGTTTATATAGACTAGACAGATAAATCCCCGAGCGGGAAGCCCCTTATAACATCGAGTTGTACGACACAAAGGTATTCCCCAAAATATATGGAACATTCTGCACTATAGTCTGTTTTTTATTCTCAGAGACTAAAATGACATTACGTGGGTTGCCAGTTTTTTGTAATTCTTAAATAGTTATGTGCCTCTACCGTAATTTGCCGCTAGTAAAATCAAGTAGTAACGTTTTTTTTTTGTATAATAAGTTATCCTGAATTAAAGGTGTAGATAGTTATTTAAAACGAATTAATACAAAAGTAAAAGATACAGATATATATATATATATATATATAATGTGAAACATTTTTTATTAATTAATTACAGACATCCAGTGTTGTTCCTGTTAAGTTTAGGGTTAGCGTATTAAAAATTACACACTTACTGCCATTTTATCATAATTATTTTTAGAATTGTAATTGTTTGTATGGTCTCAAGTTCCAATAATTGCCGTGTTTTTTTTAAAGTTTTGTAAGAAAATAGTTGATATCCGTTTTGTCGTGTACGGGAACAACATTGAAAGCATCTGTAATTTTTTTCTTATCGTCTAATAAATATAAAAAGTTCGATTCAACAAACCGGTATCGTAGGCCAACACTACCACAAAAGAACTGGCAACATTATTTGTAAGTTTGACATTTGCATGTGTCAATTTAGTCTCTGAGAATAAAAACCATCCATACTTACTATTGAGGGGTTCCCCGTAACATTAAACATAGGTACATGAAAAGAGTTGCCAACTTAAAAGTGTAAAATCGGTAGAAAAATCGGGAGAATTTCCATGTATACTCTGAAATCGTAGAAAAATCGTTTTATTTCGTTATTTCAGTAGAACATAGCCCATATCGGTAGAAATACCGAAAAATCGGTAGGTTCGAGACCACTGGTGATGCTCTCTGTAGTTGAGCCACGACTGCCACGAGGGAGAGGGACGGTTGTACGTTTTTCGCTCCGCGCTTGTAAAAAGCTGCCGATAGCCAGCGTCCAGGTAAGCATGAAGATATAATAATCATAATCATAAATCGTTACTTATTTCAACTCAACATCATATTACAGGCAAAAGTTATTAAAATGCACAATCTTAAATAGAGAAAAGTGTTTGAGGTAGGAGGATTTTGAGTTACAGATCACCCGGCTCTTTTAGATAGGACATGTTAAATTTCCAAAATGGTTAGAGTCAAGATGTTATATAAGTCTGAAATCACAATTAGGTAGAAGCAGAACTTAGAAAATTAAAGAAGGAAGTAGGTACTTACAGTAACTACTAGTTAACATAAAAGCCAGCGCGAGCAGAGGCCTATGGGCCGCCATACATGGACTGCTCGAGCAGTTAGCCATTGATAACTGCTGGCGCAGTTGATACCAACTGCTCGTCATTCAAATCAGTAGCCACATGGATAATTCCAAATAAGTTCTTGCGATTTATTTGCAATGATTAGCGCGTCACAATCTACGTCGTCCATTTTGCTCAAGAAACAAAGCAAGAAGCGTACGGACGGAAAGCGCGCGCGATGTGGAAAGAAGAGCCGAAGAGCGCGGGCGGAAGTAACTGCGCGAGAGCAGTCGACAGCTCGAGCAGTCATTGTATGCCTGGCGACTGCGTGACCGCTCGACCGCCCGAAGCAGTTGCTCGAGCGGTCTCTTGTGTGTGTGTGTGTACGTAGAAGGCTGTAGTTCACTATGCAGTAGCAGCTTCAAGCAGTTCATCCTGACTGCCTTAAGCAGTCCGTGTATGGCGGCCCTAAGCCGCCGCCCGCGCCACCGCCGGTCGCCCGCTTTGACACGAGATAACACACGCCGCGCTCCAGCGTGCGCGCGACGTTGTCGCTTTGTTACCTAGGTATCTAAGGTCAGTTAAATTTATTTACAAAGGGTGATTGCGTTTTGCTCTGATTTGTAAGCTATTTAGTTTGTTTGAAAAAAAATCTCTTTCTTCGTGCTTTTTATTTTTGTACCGTATCGAATTAATACTAAACACGTATACAGCGTGTAACGGAAAGGGTATATACCAAAGGCACGGCTTCTTTGGATGATATTAAACGATATTGGAAGGGTTTTTTAATTCTATCTCTACATGTTCGGAAGTTATGAGAATTTTTAATACATTGATACCAGAAACCGAACTTTTCAAATTGAAATAAATACATCACTAGCACTAAGTCAGCTGATCGATGTCAGCGAACTATTTGTAAGTAAAAATAAACCTCTTACTCCTGGTATTTCTGAATAAAAGGTTCCGCATGTTTATTTTTTGCTTACAAAATATTATTTATGACTTTTCCTAAACCTTGATTATGTTTGTGAACTAGCTACATTAAGTACAATTGAGAACTTCTATCAAACCGTCAAATGTTTCAATCTTCGCTTAGCGCTAACATAAACAATGCGGACAAGTTAAAAAGTGTATGACGTAATGTATGTAATTGATCTTGTTTGAAATAGATAAACCTACCTATTCGCTGTTTTTGATTGTCAGCACAATACTTTGGGCAAATACGAACTTGAACTATTATGAGCCCTTATCATAAAAAATTTTACACATACCTACGATCCAGGAGATTCGATTCACCTTACTATTGAATCGATTTGCTTGAAGATCGTAATAAAACGAATTGTTTCGAATAATCGTCAGCTCGTACCATTGAATTGATCATAAAAATCGAATCATTAGGTGCATCCTACCAGGAATTCATTGCTAAGTGCCATTAGAACTTAGAATAGAAAAAGAGTAACAATTTATGTCCAACTGAACCCAAAACGTCATTTCAATTCACCTCTTCGTAACTTATTGTTCTCCTAGTACTACAAGTAAAATCACAGTGGGTTCCGTTCATAATTTTTAAAATAAAGTTAACTAAAACCTAAAACCTTTTCGCCGCCAACGTACACAAAACGCAATGCCTCGCCGAGCGCCAAGCTATAAATGTATAACTAAATATACAGTAAACAGTAGTGATGGCGATATCGTCATATCGATGAATAAGATTTGTACGCGTAAAGTTAAGATTTAAAGTTGATTTTACGAATATAAATAAAAACTGATTAAATATTTCCAGATTTGTTTTATTTCACAGTATCCTTAATAAGAAAAAACAGTATAATTTATGAGTATCAAAGAAACTAATACATAACTCAATTAGAACTATAAGGAATGGGGTACATCTCTATTTGTTTCATGATCTCATTCTTTAACTTCATATCAAGTTATTGGCACTGAGGGCACGTTGAATTCGATTCTGATCAGGGATGGGGTCTATGGTCTTTCTTTCTTCTATTTTTGTTTATTCCTGTGTTTTTTTAATAACTTCAGTCAACGTTTTTTACCGTAGGTATCTAAGTGGCAGAATTTTGAATTGTTTTTTTTTTTAATTATCTTATCTTCTGGTTCAATATTCTCCACAAAATACTCCGAGTCCGATTCCACACCTTGCAAAATTTTCAGAAGTTCGTCCGAATCAAGTTCTTCACTCATTTTTCTATTTGCAAGTGAAAGAAAGAAAGATGCGTGCGCGCGAATCCGATTTTGTGCTGCACTATGGATGCTACGGACACTTTTGAGAATTCGGAAAAAATCAAATCACTTTCGGATTTTGAGGTTATAATTACGTCAATAAAAAGCCAATTATAAGCCAGGTCGTTGTTCTAAGTAGGTCCGTATCAGTAAAACTCAGCCAGAGGTCGATATTTCAATAGAAAATCACAGTCTTTGTTCACGCCAAGTTGTTAGACAAAATCGGAAAAGTAACAAAATGCAAACGAATTCAGTACGCAACCAACGCAAACGCAGATCGAGCACAGAATGCAAGCGCCAAGTGACATTACTACCAAATGTCAAATGTTGTCATCTGTCAATTCATCAACTGTCAGTGTCGATATTATTGCTCGTTTCAAACAGCGCTTTCAATCGAGTTTTTTGATAAGCCGTATTATGGTTCCGCGACATCATAGCGGAATGTTTGTAACTAAGAATCATTATCGTATATCAAGTGTTGAGAATACTGACGCTTGTCTGTGTCAAACTCTTATTAAGAGTGCTGTTACAAAGACTTGGCTGTATGATCTATAATACCTTTGCCAATTAAAAACCTCAAATTGAACCAAAAAATAATAACACCGAGGATTATAACGGAAGTGAATACTTTTTAAAATGTTTTCGAAATTAAAGTGTCCGTTCTATTGAAATATTTGTATATTATTAAAAGAACTAGTAATTACAGTAAATGTTTCATGCGTGTTGGTTCATAGGCCATTTTTTTTCAATGTCCTTTGGTGTCAATTCTTAGAGTACCTATTTTATTTTGAGTTGAAACTATGTATAGTGATTCTATACCAGCTGTTATCTTTAGTGCATAAGGATAGCAATAGGGTTTCTGTTACACCGCCTCTATCATATCAACTCTGTATAAGGCAAATTATTATTTCGTATTAAAATATTGCACTACACTATCAGTGTCCGGCAGCGCGGTTGACGTCATAGCGCGCCATCTCATGCCGTCTGTGGCGTACAAAGTACCGTAAAGGATTCCGCTGACGGGTTCCGCGAGAGAGGCCACAAAATTATCGATTTGCACTTATTTTACTCATGAGTTGGTGTCACTGACTCTGGCAGGGCCACCATCAGGGATTTTAATTTTGAAAACGCAAAAAATTAGTCGCTAATTAGTCGAAATTAGTCGCCAAATATCAGAATTAGTCGGTCACTGGTTTAAAAGATATAAGGGTTTATAGGTGGCCCTGCTGGAGAGACTCTCCCCAGCACGGAACATAAAAAACAGTGGAAGTGCTAAGTAGGCGTGGCCCGCGTGTCACAAATAAGCGCTGTATCGCTCGCTTGGTCCCCACAGATCTTAAACTATGGTCACAGTCGAGTTCTAACATCGCGTCGAGTTGCAGTCTCGCGACAAATTTATTTTTCCGTAGCTATGCCGTTTTGTTCCATTTTGGAGTGCAAAAATGATAGTAGGAAAAAACTCTTAAAAATGGAGGTGTTTCGTACCACCGCTAAGTAAGATTTTATTTGTTTTTTAATAAAATCTTAGTTATCTTCAATTTACGAATGAAGTAATAGAACTTCTAGTTAAAATCAACCTTATACGATTAAAATAAAGTTTCTTTTGGATTGATTGTATTCTCTGGTATTTCTTATTTCGTTCTCGAAAGTACTTCGCTACTCAATTAGTGATGTGGTCGGGTCGGATGTTAGTTTTATCGATAAAAGAAAATGGTGCCGATTCTCTTGTCACAAATGTCTCTACACTAGACTAAAAATTATCTAAATTTAGTTTATTCCTATCAAACGACGACGGACTAAAGTTACACAACTTAATTATTTTATTGTTTGACAGCACTAAGTTGACCCTAAGCTATTTAATTTAGTGAAAATGGAAATTTTGCTATTCTGATTTGATGTTTTTAACCTAAAATTTTGATTATCAAACCGAATGTCTTTTTTTAATCGCGATTAAAAGTTTTCATATTTTTTTCGATTAGGACACACCGTTTTCGAGATATAAGCAAAAGCTAAAAAAATAATGACACCTCAACTGGACGAACTTTTCACTTTTTGTATGGAAAATATGAAAAAAAAAATTAAAATTTCCATTACTGATTATTACCAACACGTAGAGTTTTAGGGAGTTACGGGTTGCAAAGGGGGGCAAAATTTTCATTATTTTTTCGATAGGACACACCGTTTTCGAGATATAAGCAAAAGAAAAAAAACACTACTTCATTCTTCTTACAGTTTTACTTAACTCCCAACAACACTTATTTTTTCGATTTAAACAAGAAATCGGGTATCTATCGATATCGAATGTAATTCAAAATTCAATGTGTTACTGCACTGGTGTGGCCTTGATCGAGTAGCAATAGTTATCGACCTATCACACGAATGTCAACCTTATAACTAACGCATTAGACTTATAATTGCGATCACTGAGAATACTGCCATCTATGGTCAAGTAGCGGAATTTACTCGTCAATCGAATCTAGTTTGACTTGAGATTACAAAACGTTGTAAATACTTTCTGGACTAAAGCAAAATAAATCCTATTGCATAATAATGCATGAAGGTTTATTTCTGGATGTAGAATCTGTGACTTACGCTAGTTTTGACTAAAATTAAAACGACAAATCAGAAGAATTGTTTGTTCGTAGTGCATTATATGATTATCGGTTTATTTGTGTGAGTTTGGCGACAGCGGTTCCTATAGTAATTTTGTTGCATACCACTTCCACTGTTTTTTATGTTCCGTGCTCCCCAGCAAGGCCAAATTTATATCTCAAAAACTAGGGCACCTAGCGAAGATCTGTTTTCTTCCATATTTAGTCGCCAATTAGTCGGAATTAGTCGCCAAATATCAGAATGAGTCGGTCACTGGTTCAAAAGATATAAGGGTTTATAGGTGGCCCTGCTGGAGAGAGTCTCCCCAGCAGCATTTATATCTCAAAAACTAGGACACCTAGCGAAGATCTGTTTTCTCCTATATTTAGTCGCCAATTAGTCGGAATCAGTCGCCAAGTTACAGATTTAGTCGGGTCTTAGTTTAGGAGATATAATGAGTTCAATTAGTAAGGTATAGTCCAAGAGCTAGATCGAAGAGTTCACGAAAAATTACCAAGAAAAAATATTTCTATTAATATGTGTGTTTGTTTTTAGTTTTATCGGTCTAAAGTCTTTAAAAATGTCCAAGAGAGATAAATTCTCAATTAAATTCATGATTTTATGTTTTTAATTACTAGTTTAGAGTGGCGAAACTTCTTTGAAAACATTAAACCTTGCTCTTGGTCTATTTGGTGTAAAGATGTACAGTCGCATGCAACTGTTTTACCAGTTTACAATGTTAACCTCTAATTAACGTTAGAATAATAAAAAAATATCGTACCTTTAGTAAAATGTTTAAAATACTAAAACGTTGAAAACGTATTGTCAATTGTAATCAAATTTTATTTTATAAAAATGAATTTTCAAAAAGTTCGTTTGATGTGTGTTGTGTTTGTGTGTATTTTGAGGTGATTGTGAGTGTTGTGTTGTGCGTATGGACGGGTTGAGTTTTTATTTTATTTTAATTTAGGTTAGAATAATAAAACTTCTATTGTCGAAATATAAAATGATTTATTACCTTAAAATTATTGTACTTTCAGAAAATGTTACAAATACCTATTTATTCAATATTATGAACAGATACAGTTTGTGAGTTTGGATGTTAGGGGTTTTATTAACATGTTCTTCCATTTCTTCTTCTTCCGCCAAAAGCACAAATATAATCATATCCCAGTCCACCATCGTTGACGAACTTTCGCGACAAACTGGCATGTTTACTGTAGCTGTAACCTAGAACGGTTTACTCGCGCAGGCTCGCGAGGTCGCGCGCAAGCTCGAACATACGCGATCCGTAAAGAAAATACCCGAGACCGTGCGGGGATTATTCCTCTCTGTCTGCGCTGACCCTTTAACTTACGTGACGGGCAACTCGTTCTAAGCAGCTCGTCTGTACACGCGCATCTATCTCTTTCTTACTTACCGTAAATGAAACGGAGCGCAGCGATCTATCTGCCAGCGACTAAGTGGTAAGTGCACATTGTGTTGGATAAATAATTACACATACACACATTACACACACACACACACACATACGCATTACATCGTACATTATTGTAGATTTGTTTATAAGTAATGAATACTTCTTTCCTATGGTGGGTTGAAATTATAGACTAAGTTTATATTTATTTAATTCGAAACAAACATTCCTCCATAAGACGTCATAGATACTATCTAGAAAATACATAAAGTATTTTGTACTCGCTTGTACCACTGTATGGGGAAATTGAATTCTTTAATATCTTTTTAATTACACACCGACTAAATCTGTAACTTGGCGACTAAATATGGGAGAAAACAGATCTGCGCTAGGTGTCCTAGTTTTTGAGATATAAATGTGGCCCTGCTGGGGAGACTCTCTCTAGCAGGGCCACCTATACACCCTTATATCTTTTGAACCAGTGACCGACTCATTCTGATATTTGGCGACTAATTCCGACTAATTGGCGACTAAATATGGGAGAAAACAGATCTTCGCTAGGTGCCCTAGTTTTTGAGATATAAATTTGGCCCTGCTGGGGAGAGTCTCTCCAGCAGGGCCACCTATAAACCCTGTATATCTTTTGAACCAGTGACCGACTAATTCTGATATTTGGCGACTAATTTCGACTAATTAGCGACTAATTTTTTGCGTTTTCAAAATTAAAATCCCTGATGGTGGCCCTGCCAGAGTCAGTGACACCATGAGTTGGTCTCTACATACGGTAGTTTTATTATATTAGGTTGGGGAAAAAGTCTTTTCGCATTATAGTATGTATGAACTTGTAATAAAATCTCTTTCGCTATACTATTTGTATAGCGAATTAATCAACAGAAGGGGTGTGGTTTTTCATCATGATAACGCTAGACCTCACACATCTTTAGCCACTCAGCAAAACTTAAGAGAGTTTGGCTGGGAGGTGTTAATGTATCCGCCGTATAGTCCTGACCTTGCACCTTCAGATTTCCACCTGTTTCGGTCTCTTCAGAATTCTTTAGGCAATGTCAGGTTAATATCACGAGAGGACTGCCAAAACCACTTGTCGCGGTATTTTGACCAGAAGTCCCAAAATTTCTATAGCAATGGGATCATGTCCCTACCTACAAGATGGCAAAAAGTTATCGAACAAAATTGTACCTACATACTTTAGTTAAATGTAAATAAACTATATTAAAAAATGTTTTGAATTTTCTTAAAAAATGCGAAGAAACTTTTTCCCCAACCTATTATTTTGCTTTGTATTTAATCGAGACGAGAAATAATTTTTATATATGTAGTAGAATTTGTTTTCGTAAAATATTTCATAAAGCTTTTATCGTAATTGTTTTCCTTACCCATCACTAGCTGACGACTCTTCACGTCTGTGGTGTGGATTTGCGCGCCAAATAATACATTTAGCATTTTTTAAGTTAAAAACATGTTTATTTATAGTAGCGTAGGTTTGCAAGGTGTACGAGACCGGTTAAGTTCGCCTTTTTCAAGGCATATTGGTGTCGATTCTGTTGTGCACAAACTAAACAAATTTAGGCTATTGCTAACTTTTCTCTCTAACAAAACAAGAAAGAGACTGACGTAAATTAGAGCTGTCAAATTTAGTTGGAACTAATATTTCCATACAAATTCAGACGACACGTAAAAACATGTCGACTAAAAACACGGTTGATAACTATAGCAGTCCTTTTCTCGCGCTGCCTGTTAGTAAAAGATAACGATTCTCTAATTTTAGTTTAGTTATTGAACAAGCCTTTTTACACTTGCAGCCGTTGGGTTAGACATACGCAGAGGGCCAACAACGCTCTTAGTGTCCAGTATAACAACGTCTTCTGGATGTTGTTGGGGCTCCTTTGCTGAATCGGGTACCGATAGATATTCAGCAATTACTTATGAGAGTTTTCCTGGAGTATTGGACCCGTATGCATAACTGCGGGTCTGATGCTGCAGGAAAATATATGAATTAGAACAGTTGTAATTAATTATAAGTACTAACATAGTTACATAAGCTGTACCTACTAACAAAGATATATGGAACAAGTGTCTGAATTAATTGATTTATTTTAATTTTATTCGATATCTCCGGACCCTGGGGTCACACAACCACGAAACGAGCGCTTTTTATGACCCAGGCGCTGAGGAACTTGAAATGTGGTTTTATCGACATTTTCCCTTTCTTTTTCAGATTCTTTATACCGTCGAAGCATTTTAGAAGCTGGATGGATTTTTGCGGCGCGCCGATCGTCGAAATGTATAGTTGTTTTATGTTTTTTTGTTTTAGTTTTTCAAAATAAAGATTTTTCATGGATACGTAATTAATAAATTCAAATTCAAAACAAAGTGCTGAAAACGCCGATTGCCGTGTTATATTTTATTTATCAAGTGCGGCTCACGCGCGCTGATCGGCATTTACGTTAACAGCGAGCCGCATCTGGCTAGTAAGAGCAAAATTTGTCGCTGCAACGAATGGGTTAATACATAAGGTGTCTATCGACTCACCTGGGTCCCGCGATGGTTAGGCTAGATTCCCTCGGCTAGAACTCTTTAGAGTTCGGATTAGGAGTTGGAATATTATTCCTAGTGCTACAGTAGTGTTCCTAGGGTTTCTAAATCACAAAACGTGGAAATAAAACAAAAAAGAATGATTGACTTGTCCTTTATTCAATGCGTAAACAAAAACCGGTCCATCATTATCAGATATTTGGAAAATAATCTCAGGCAGCTCACTCACTACAATAATATATGGACTACGTACTGCTTATATAACCATTATACTTTGGAATGATATCCTGCTTAACACTAACACATTAGGAAAATCAACTTTACAAATAAACCGAAGATTCGTCAATAAATAAATTCTGATTTCATAATTACAAAACTAATCGATTTAACGTACGCTACAAATTCCATCTGAGATCTAAGCTTATAATAAAAAACTTTGGATAAAAATTATAATAATTATTGACAAATTGTTTTGTACATTTTTACAAAGAAAATAAATCAAATCCGGCTGAATACTGTGTGAGAATGTATAAGGAATTAAATGCACGATGTTACATTTAGTTGTGACTTGTAAACGCACCTTACCTAACGAAAAATATACACAATATACTCGCAATAATACATTTTACATTAAAAATAATACTTTCTATTCAATTTCAAAAGACATCAGTTAGACAATTATTGTATGGAAGAATTCATCCTTACATGTATGCACCGTACTGGCTGCGTATAAAATCGGCAACACTGTTACACCAAAAATGTAAAGTTTGTATGAAAATAACTACAAAACTTACTCATTAGGTGCAAATTTGAGGAATGTGCTCACTGTACTGTGTTACTTAGCCGTCCTTATTATTAAAAGTATTCAAATTTTATTGGCAATAATATCACAAATCAATATTATCATGATTTCACAATCTACACTTCTGAGTGACGTTGTATGACAGATGTATGATGCATAGAGAACGAACAAAGATATGTCGAACAATAATATTCACGAATAGGCAACACGACATATTTATTTGAAGCACAACAATGCTGATGATATGTAAATAGATATCACTAGATGATCAACATATATTATAGAGTTATATTCAAGTAAATAGCAAGTTCTTTATTTGCCAATTAAATTATAGAAAAGCGTTTCAATTCAAATTCAATTTAAAAGCAGAATTAATTATGAAATGCAGCTAAATACAGATTCAGTTGTCAACAGTGACAAGGCAGAATGCTTGTATAATTTAGGCCATTATTAACTTAGGCATAGTTTACATAATTAATTTAGATTTTAAACTGAATTGACGTCTTTCAACTTTCTAATAGAAGACGGTAGGTAGATTATTTAATCACAATATTTTTATTAAAGGATGTAGATATTCAATTTATCCTATTATCCATTCTGCCTTCTCACCGTCGAAAATTATATAACCACACTATTTACAAGAATACAACATTGATAAACGGTTATGTATGTGAATTCCGATTTCAAACGAACGCGAATGGATGGATACAACGACAATTATTTGGCTCACTTAATTCGCTACAGTTAATATTGAGCATTCCTTTGTCTTTTCCAAATAAGCGTCGCACTATAGAATTTAAGCGGCTAACGAAATATCTATGAGCATATCCGGGTAAGTACACTAGTCATTCTAATATTAGGTCATAGCCTATGTAAAGCTGTCAACGTCATATGACGTAAAATAAAAATTGCCACTACAAGCGAAAAACGTCAAGAGGTCATTCAACCCTGATCGGTGTGACCAATGTTCTGATCTAGAGGGATCATCTTTTTGCTGACAGAGTATATTGGTGGGGAGTCTAGTTTGCCAGCTAAGGCTTGGACTCGACTTTTGACAGATTCCATGGGGGCTGAATCTATTTTGACATCATCAGAGCTTGATGAGGAGTATTGGAAGGATGAGGCTTCAGTGTTGCCATATATGTGTTGCGGTTCTCTCACATTGCCATAGAGGTTGTAGTTATGAATGAGGGTGGATACCCTGTTCGGTGCGGCGGGTAAACTGCTGTGTTCTTTGGGCGGTTGCTCGGTGACGGTCAGCTGGCTGGTGGTCACTGGTTGGTTGATCTTGAAGTCAGGTTTCGGAGGGGGCGCCTCATCCTCTTGCACCGATGACTGGTTGCTTAGCACTGGGTTCTGAGGAACGCATATTTGGTTTTGAGCCGCGAACACTTCGTTTTGAGAGGTCAGCGTCTGGTTTTGAGGCGTGACGACCTGCAAGAATTATTATTCCTTTTGATTTTTTAGGCTAGTCTGGTTTACACGTGCTTAGTAAAAATAGAAAATGGATACTGACTACATACTACCGACTACATGGGAATGCTGCATGCAAAAGTAAGAAAAAAAAAATGTTAATAAGATCGTTAAAACATGCTGGGTCAATCTATGACAATGTAAAAGTATCAATAGAATCTATATTAAAAATTATATTTTTCCACATTTCTCATTCCATTAAAATCGATAAATTTTAATACTGAATTAAAAACTACCATTAGACAAACCTATCGATATCGGTACTGCACTGGTCAAAAAAGGGTTGCTATTTTTTTAAACAAAAGCTTTTTTAATTTTGTTACACGCTAAAACGGCTGAACGGATTTGAATGAAATTTGGCACTTGACTAGACCATGGCCTGGAATTAGGACACATGATACTTTTATCCCGGTAGTACGTTCCCGTGGGATAATTCAGACGTCCACGCGGGCGAAGCCGCGGGCTAGTATTCCATATTTCTTTGTTTATTTTCCTTTTAATTAGGAATTTGATCGAAACGACGGAAATAAAAACTTAATCCGAGTGTTATGGATACTTTCAACACTTCTGGATAAGTTTCAGCTAGCGTGAGTCAGCCTAAGTACCTTCAAGTGTCGAGATCATAATTTGTCTCGCGCTGCATATTACTAATTTGCGAATACCCTCTTTAGTATAAATACAGAGAAGTTAATCCTTAAACATCATCATGTCTCAGCCATCCGCGGCCCATTCCTAGGCTCAAAACTTTTCAGCTCCCTAGTACACCACTCTTAAGAGCGCTATTGTTGCTCAGATTTGCTATAGGGCTTAAAAAACTTAGCGTATACCAACATGTTTTTTTGATATACCATAACCCTAGTGTATTAATGAGACCATCATTTTGAACAACTTTTACTATGGGGCCAAACCTGAAATCGCGAAAAAAAATCAGCTGTCCCATACATTTATGTTCGCAAAACTCGTCAAAATGTAAGGGACTGCTGATATTTTTTCGCGATTTCAGGTTTGGTCCCATAGTAAAAGTTGTTCAAAATGATGGTCTCATTAATACCCCACAGTTATGGTACCTATATATAAAAAAAAATGTAAATTTATATATTTTACTTTATACTTTTTTGACCAGCACAGTACCTATTACAAAAAAAAAAAAAAAATCTTAATCTCCGACTTACCTCGTGCTCAGCATGCGACACTAACCTGCGCGTTAGGGCTGGCGGGCGGCGCCAGGGCGGCGCGCCAGTCCACGTGCGGGTGGCGCGACCTGATGCAGTCCACCACGTCCAGCAGATTCTTAGCGTCCATGGCGAGGATGTGGGCTGCTGCCAGCATGTTTCTGTAAAGAATAGGTGTGTTAAAATGTTGGTTGAAAGTTGGATAACATTATCATCAAGAGGGATTTCGAATTCATTATTAATGTTGAGTCTGATTCTGATGAAAGTGATAAGGTATATTGACAAATGAATAATTGGTTAATTAATACTTTATTTCATAACGTTTGTTTGTATTGCATAATGTTTTATTATGTATTGCATTATAATGTTAGTAATAGGTCAATAGATGCTTGAAATAATAATAATTTCATCATTTATTTTAAGGCAAGAATTCACATAATATATGCAGTAGGTATACAGTAAATGAAATAACCCTTATTAAATAAATACCTTACAAACATAGGTATATAAAAATATAAACAATAACACAGATTTTTTTATGCAAACTGTATCTACCGACTGACCATACGCCGAACAGCCGGATTTGTTGGCCAACTAGTGTATAAATGAAACGGACGCGCAACAGAGCGAACGTGTCGTGCTATACAAAGCGCACGCTCCCAGCCGTACAATGCTAGTTCCTATACTGATCGCTCGATTAGTTGACCTCTAAGTGCGGCGACGAGTCCATTTTTACAGTAATATCGTGGCACGCACACAAGTAAGTTTTGGAATAAATATTTCCTCTCACACATTGAAATAATCACATTTGTAGAGGGGCGTTCATTTTTAGAATGGTTTAATATAAAAGTGACAAGGTCTGTGTTCGTTTCGCACATAAACGTTTATTTTATCCTCTGTACAAAAATACATATTATGAGACCGAGGGGCGTTCCGTAGGTATTTATGTGCAATAAATACCTAATCACTCTATACGTAGTCTGGTCATAAGTTTTGTCACATATGGAAAGTTAAATAACTGACACAGTGAGTTACGCACTACAACCATTTATTCATCAAATGAAAGGGTATAAAATACAGATTTACACCACATTAAAATTATTCAAAATATCCTCCTCTTGCTACGATACAAGCCTTCATTCTGCAAGGCCAGTCATCAATCGAAACACGCACGACGTTCATGTCAATATCGGCGACTGCTTGAATCAGGGATGCTTTAAGTGACTCCAAGTTGCGATGGGGTTTAGCGCAAACCTTCTCTTCTAAGTGCCGCCATATTTTGTAATCCAAGGGATTCAAGTCTGGACTGGATGAGGGCCAATCTTCATGCCTGATAAAGTCCATTCCACGGGTCGTGAGTCAGTTTTGGGTACATTTCGCCTTATGAGCCGGCGCAGAATCCTGCTGGAATACCCAGTGCTTGTTTTCGAACATTGTTTGTGAAAGAGGTTCCACAATGTTTGTTAGGACTATGTTTTGATATACAAGGGCACTGGTTTTCACTCCTTTTTCACAAAAAAGAACCTACGTTGGACCCAAATAAGACACCCCAAACCAAACCATGATGCCGAAGGGTGATGACCACGCTGAACACGTGGCACACGTTTGCTCGCTTCTTCACTAGAGTGTGCATACACTTTATCATTTTGTTTGTTGAAATTCTCCTCAACATTAAAAATTTTTTCGTCTGAAAAAAGTATTTTGCGGTATTTTTTTCCCGCGTACCGCCTTAACAAAACCAGGCTTCTTTCGAGTCTGATTTTCTTCAGCCGTGCGTTAAGAAGATGTGCTGTTTTTTTTGCTATAAGCACGCAGTCATAGGTCTTTATTTAACACCCTTTTAACAGTAGTTTTGCTTAGTCCCATCTGCAGAGTGAACATTTTTTTGCTTGCGGACAGGATTTCGTTGGATACGCGCCTTCACTGCTTTGATGATCGCTGGAGTCCGAACAGTAAGAGGTCGACCATTTCTTTGTTTATCTTCTAATATTGAATCTTCCCTGAATCGTTTCATAGTACGATAAATAAATCTCAGTGGAATTTTCAAATTTTTCAGCAGTTTGAAAATCTCAGTTGGCGCGTGACCGTAACGATGCAATGCAATTACTGCAACTCTGTCTTCTTTGCGCGTCCACTCCATTTTAGAAAATGAACAACATTCCAGAAACCCTTTGTTTTTATTTTCTTTAAATATTCAAATTTCGAACGCCCATAATATTTTCCACGGCTTGCATTCTAAATTCAAAATTTTACCTATGTGACAGAACTTATGGCCCACATTATGTTAGGTTAAACGAAGGACATATTGAGGGAGGGTATTCAGTATTCGATTCTCGTCCCAAATATGTAATTATCTTAATTTGTGATGTAATTGTCCAATAAAATACATTCATTATTCATGAATACTGATCGCGCACGAAGTGAACAGTAAAACACTTGTAAACAACCAAAATGATGGTGTCGTCGCCTATATCAGCTGTGAGTTAGAGAACTCGGTAGAGATCCCGGAGTTCGAGGATGCTAACTGTATGATAATCAAATTATCTAACAAAGTGGCTATTGTCGCCTTATACAGATCTCCATCATATAGAAACTTGGCACCTTTCTTTAACAGTCTTGATGCAGTTTTCCACAAATTGTCTAAATATCCGACTGTTGCTCTTATTGGTGATATTAACATCAACATAGGTTCTCAAAGTGGTGATTTAAATTCTGATGAATATCTAAATATTACTGCCTCCCACGCGTTACTTCCAGCTCACACGTTCCCCACAAGATTGACAAACTGCCTTGACCATATTTTGCTAAGATCACCTAACCCCACCACATCTCTCGTGTTAGATAGCCCCATTACTGACCATCACCCTATTGTTCTGTTCTGCAAGCAATCTGTCACTGGGCTCGCACGCAAACGTTCAATCCCAAAAACCAACATACCTGCCGTCATTTCTGATATTACCAATACAGATTTCGCCCCTATTCTTAATATGGATGACCCAAACATAGCTGCTGAATGTTTGGTTTCTCAACTATATTCTTCTGTTAAAAAGTATACATGCATCACAAACATTCCGAGCAGAAAGCGTATAGTCAAGCCATGGATTACGCCTGGTCTTCTGAGATGCATACGCCATAGAGACAAACTATTCAAAAAGTTAAAAAAAAATCCTGAAAATGAAACCCATAAACACATTTATTGTCGCTATAAAAAATTCTGCAATATGCTTTTAAAAAAAGTGAAACGCGAATTTGAAAGATCTCAGTTTCAGGGGGCCATTCGTAACCCAAAAGCTACTTGGCGCCTTATTAAACAGATAGGTAACCTGGACCAGAATAAAAATGCACCTACGGAACTGATAAAATGTCATAATGAGCCCATTTGTTCAGTGAATGTGGTTAACCAGTACTTTGCAAATGTAGGCAAAAATCTGGCTTCTAAAATTACACAATCTGATTTTTATGCTTCAATCATTAGCGACAAAGACAAACTGACCACCTCTACCTTGTCTCCATCTGGATCTATTGTGTTGCATGAGGTAACTGCAGCCGAGATTAATACGACCATTCTGAGTCTAAAAGACAACTGTGCTATAGGGCATGATGGCATATCAACCTCTATTATTAAGGCCACTCGGCATGTCATTGCCCCTGTTCTTATTCATGTTTTTAACCTATCTTTGTCCTTGGGTATTTTCCCTGAAGTCTTTAAGACAGCTATTGTCCACCCAATTTTTAAAGCGGGAGATAGAGGCGGTGTGTCTAATTATAGACCAATATCCGTACTTTCTAGTTTATCTAAAATTTTCGAAAAAATTATAAATACAAGATTGATAAATTTTTTAAACAAAAATAACGTGCTAGCTCCGAATCAATTCGGTTTCCGAGCTGGAAAGTCCACTGAAGATGCAGTTCTGGAACTCACTGACACAATTACCTCAAATTTTAATAAAAAACAAAAAACTATTGGAATATTTTTAGACTTATCCAAAGCTTTTGACACCGTCTCTATCCCCTTGCTGCTTCATAAGCTTGAAAGTGTTGGCATTCGTGGTACTGCTCATGATATTTTTCACAGTTACTTAACAAAACGAAGACAGGTAGTAAAAATTGATAATCACCTAAGCGTAGAGGAGGAATTATCCTTTGGCGTGCCTCAGGGTAGCGTACTCGGGCCTACCCTCTTTCTCATTTACGTGAATGAACTGTGCCGGTTATCCCTTCCAAGCACCAAAATCATCGCATATGCCGACGACACGGTTCTTTTAACGAATGGCAAGGACTGGTCAGACACTCGAAAGGCTGCAGAGAAAGCCCTAGGCGTGGTAATGAAATGGCTGACTATGAACCTCCTCACGCTTAACGTTAGTAAAAGCAAATTTATACCTTTTACCCCTGGTTTAGGTAGCCAACCACCAACATCTTTCAAACTGAAAGCACACACGTGTCTCAACAGCAATACAACTCCTTGTAAATGCTTTCCCATTGAGCGCGTGGACGATATTAAATACCTCGGGGTGTATATTGACAACCTTTTAAAATGGAAAAGGCAGGTAGACTCAATTGTGTTGCGTGTGAGAAGGTTAATCTACATTTTCAAAAAGCTAAGATCGGCCATGGATTTCGATTGCCTAATGACTATATACTTTGCATTGGCTCAATCAGTCCTAGGATATTGTATCACCTCGTGGGGAAGTGCTCTTAAAACAACCATGTTAAGAGTCGAAAGAGCGCAGCGTGCAGTGTTAAAGGTAATCGCACACAAACCTATAAGATTCCCAACCAAAGACCTCTTTCTATTCTGCAAAGTCCTAACTGTTAGACAGTTATATATATCGCAAACAATTGTCAGAAAGCATGGGCAGTTGCAATATGAACCTAAATGTGATACTGTAAGGCGCCGCGCGGAACTCTGTAGAAATGTAGCTGTAAGTTGTAGTTTTAGACACATTAGTTCTAGGCTCTACAACAAGATCAACAAAGAAGTAAGAATATACCCTCTAACGAGGAATATCCTTAGGAAGAAATTAACGGAATGGCTAAAATCAAAGACGTATGATGAAACCGAAAAACTTATGGAAATATAACATAAAAAACTCATACTAACACTCACACACCCTTACACATCCTCTTACACACAGCCTTACACACCCCTACCCACATACATCACGCACGCACAACTATAATTAATCTACTTTAGTTTAAAAATAATCCTAGTTTTTCGTTGAGTTCTTACAGACACTTTTTGTTATTCTGGAATTACTTGTGTTGTTCTTGATTCTGGAGGTGGGCGTTGATGGCTGCGCCACAGTTTTAAACTATTGCTGCCATCATCGTTACATAAAAATTGTTAAATGTTTTATTTAGTTCCAAATAAAGATTATTATTATTATTAAAAAACAGTAAAATAGTCACGCGGCAAAATACGTGCCAATCCTGCCGAAAAGGAAGCCAGCCCGTGCGCAAACCTTGCCCCTCTCCTTTATGTTGTCTTCAATGCACCAATAGGACACACTCCCGCCCTGACCGCAGTCTATGCGAGTGCGCCGCTATTTCCGCATGTCTAATTGCGCTTCCGCGTATCGCTTAAAAAACCCCGCTTACTTCGCGATAAATGTGTATGTTGAATAAACAAAAATTACGTCTTATCAATATTCCAATGAAGAATATTAGGATATGGTTCGTGCCTACGCGTTATCTAATGATAGTGTGCAAGGAGCCATTAATTTGTACCAAGAGATGTTACCCAACCGCCAGATTCCGTCGTACAATCTTGTTAGGTGCCAACCAACGATTGCGATCATTCGGTCAGTTCACCGTAAGAGAGTACTCGAAATGCTGCAAGACGGTTCGGTGTATCGCATTGGATTGTGTGGAAGCTGGTGTATGAAGAAGAAATGCACCCATAACATTTTAGACCCGTTCAGGAACTCGGGGTCACCGACCACGATCCACGTGTGAATTATTGCGACTAGTTTTTGTATAATTTAGACAAACACATTTTATTTACTGGTTGAAGCCACATTTACACAAATGGGGATATTTAATGTGAATAATAAACATTGGTGGAGTAATGAAAATCCCTAGTTCTGCGATCGCTAGCGCAAGGATGCATACACGTTGCGAAATGTTTGGTATGGTTCTGTCTGTTATTTATCAGTCTTTTTTTTTGTTCATATTTTTATTAGTATCATGTAAGCATGAACTATTGTGGGTTTGAATACGTTCCTCGTTTAAACTAACATACTGTATACATACGTACCTTGACTGTAGCTACGTATGTGTATATAGGGTGATTGGTAATTAGTGACCGATACTTAAACATATGAATGTAGTAAGTGTAGGTTATGGTGTTTCTATAGGGTGATTGATAATTAGTGACATGATTGGAACCAACCAACCTACGCTTGCCGGGGTTGGTCTGTGGATGGGTGACCATCTTTTCATACCGAGGCTCCTCCGTGCCTCGGAAAGCACGTGAAGCCGTTGGTCCTGGCTGTCATTCGAGGATCTTTGACAGTCGTTACGGATCGTCAGAAGCCCGAAAGTCTGACAACCAGTCTTACCAAGAGGTATCGTATTACCCAGTAACTGGGTTGTGGAGGTCAGATAGGCAGTCGCTCCATGTAAAATACTGGTATTCAGCTGTATCCGGTTAGACTGGAAGCCGACCCCAACATAGTTGGGAAAAGGCTAGGCAGATTGATTGATAGGAACTAACAACTTTTCCTATGGGACCAAACCTGAAATCGCGAAAAAACAAATCAGCTGTTCGCTATATTAATGTTCGCATAACTCGTCAAAATGTAAGGAGCAGCTGATTTTTCTTCGCGATTTCAGGTTTGGTCCCATAGTAAAAGTTGTTTGTTATCATGAGAACAATCATGTGTTTAAGTATCGGTGACTAATTACCAGTCACCTATATATTTATGTATACTTACTTAGTGTACTCATGCTGCAGCGTGGTGTTGTGGTATTGTATCGCGAGCCGCATCGCCTCGACTAGAGCCGCCATGTCCTTGCTGAGCACCTGGTGAGCCATCTCCACCTCCCTTAGAATTGCAACACTTATTGTTAAGATTCAGGTTCAGATTTTTAACCGTAGTATCGCGGGATGAAGTATTTTTTTTAAATTTCTCTTTTTATGTTTAGCTATCGATGCGTGAAGCTTCACTACGTAGTTTAATTTAACCCTGTATATTTTACTTATTTTTTTCTTATTTTATTAAGGGCTAATTTTGCAATCGTCAGATAACTTTTATTTATGGAATAAATATGGCGGTTTTGTATAGAAAATATGGCAAACTGTCATATTTATTCTTCAGATAAAAGTTACCTGTCTGTTGAAAAATCAGCCCTAAGAAACAGTACATAGTAACTATCGGTAAACTGGGATGATTAATTAATAATAATAATATAATTGCACAATATCATTGTGCCGATAGTCGTATCAGCCAATTATATAATAATGGCTTAATTATAATATTGGCTTAATTGCCAAGAGCCTCGACCAACACCTAAGGAGGCTCTCGTTGGGCAGCTGGATCAAGGGTTTGATTCAGAAAGCGGTACTTCTGGACACGGCTCGCATTGTTAGGAGGTTCCTCTCTCTGGAGCCCTGACTGCCGGTAACTTGGACCCTATTCCCGATACCGGTGGGCTACTATTTTTTTATATTTTTAAATGTTTTTATACTAATATTTAAAAATATAATTTATTTATGTACCTATTACAATTGAATAAAGGAAATAATAATAATATAATAATATAACCTGGGACATTGTTCACACACGGCCATCTGGTCCCAAACTAAGCAGAGCTTGTACTATGGAAACCAGATAACTGATATACTACATACACTACTTTTTTTTTGTAAATACATACTTACAGATGTAGGATTGAATCGAGACAAAACCTGAATTCGATTTGTACGTTGTATAAACATCTAGATACTACATACCTCTGCGCATGCTGCGGGAAGGGCACGACCACCTTGTCCACAGTAGCACACAGCTCCCGCAGCTCGCTTCCGACGGCGCGCACGGCCGCCAGCACGCCACTGGCGCCCGCGCCGCCGGCCGCCGCGCCCGCCAGCCGCATCACGCAGCGCACCACGCCTGTGGTCGCGCAGTACACTGGGTCCGTATTGGTAGACCTAGTCTGGGGTTAAAAGGTAATGTGGTTATGTAGGTTTGATTTATGTCTGAAATTCAGTTGAACTAATATTTCCATACAAGTTCAGACGACACGTAAAAACATGTCGACTAAAAACACGGTGAAGCGCAAGGCGTAAACTAGTTTGACATCTCTAACTTAGTTCATAGCAACAGCCGTCCTTTTCTCGCGCTGCCTATTAGTAAAAGATAGCAATTTAGTTTAGTTTTTGAATAAGACAATCAGCACCAGTGTCTTTAAACTGCGTGTTCAAATCGAATAATACTATGTGTTTACCTTTTCTTCACTGGGCGGTCGTTCTTTAGATACTGTATTCGCTGGACTCGTTTCAGCAGAGGTAGCCGCTGTAATCAAAAAGAGATCAGTGTGTCAAAAGATGATTTTAGCGTTATATGGATTATTGGGTGTAGTCAAAGCGTAACGACACACTTGCCGAAAATTACGTGACGGAAATTTCGCATACTTATGATATGATACGGAGAAGATTAGGTGACGTAATTTCGGTCTGATGAGTCATAGGTTATTTAGTGATCGGAATAGGTAGAGCTATTTATTGTACTTGCAGTACGTTGTCTTAATGTGGACACTCCCGGAATCCCGGGATTTTAAATATATGTTATTAAATAAGTTAGAAATTAAAGAAAGCTATTCACGTCGTAAGGAATTATGAACGAACATATATCCCTCCACCCCTCTGACGGGAACCGAAGTTATGGAGTGAGTCAACAAGTTATTGTCGAAAAACAATTTAAATGAGAAAGAGACCAAAACAGGTGCGTTCCTCTAGCGGCGCAGCCCGCTATTGTATTCTTTTGTTTCCACTAGTCATGTCGCGCGTTACACTTGAGTGGCATTAGCAACCTTCGCTGATGTTTGACAATACATAAGACAAGCTTTCTTTTATCCTTGTTTTTAAAAAAAAAAACTATATTTTCGAATCCCGTCGTATTCTCACAGGTCGGGAAATGTCATTGCTAAGACAATATTTACCTGACTGTGGTTGACTAGACGATCTCGGTTCATTGGTACTGTCTGGTGTCTGTTCGGTTCCTGGTTCAGACTCGGTCGATAATTGCACGTTGGAAAGACGCTTTTTCTGAAAGAAAATGTACACCACAATGTAGTTTTATTTTTCTATTTCCGAAACTGTCATCACCAGAGATCGGTTAATAGGAGGCTTATTTTTGGATAAAAAAAATCTGGAAGCGGCTTCTTATTTTTTTTTAATAATATAAATCCCGGGATTCTAGAAAATCCGGGAATGCACTACTAATCGGATACATTGTATCGAAACGACTTCTTAAATGTGTGGTATTATTTATTTTAAAAATACCGGGACACCGGGATCACATAACTATTCGTATGCTTGTTTACTTCAAATTAATTTTTTAACATTACTTATCCTGACGTTTGTTATGAGTTTGGCAACCTACTTTACAGCATTAGCTAGCAATCGATTCTATAGTCGAAAAGTACTAAATTTATCAATTCCGGAATCGCGAGATTTTTACGACCGATACAAAAATGCATTCCGTATTAGCCAACACCTGAACGTAAGTAAATATCGACGCTTGGTGGGCAAAATTGGCTAAGCGACAATTGAAAAGTTCATAATCTTTAATAAAAAAAAAACCAGTTTCTTAAGCCTTCGAAACTGCATTTAAAATTCGTTGGAATCAAGCGATTACGACTACTTAATAAACAATTTTTTACGATTAAAAAAAACTTTTAAGTTCTCTAGTGTAAAGTTGCCAACATGCCGTTTGTATTGCCTTTCAAGCGTCGATATACATTCGAATCTTATCGATCCCGGAATTCCGGGATGTTTTCGATACTTTTGTATTCATAATAGTCAACTTCTCAACTTTAGATAAATATGCATCCGTTTATCCGATATCTGGTCATCACTCATCAAGTCATCACACTCATCACAATAGAAGAACTATTTTTGTAAAACTCCATTTTTTTAAAAATTGATTATAGCTGTGTAGGTATTTATTATTTAGAAGTAGCAAAGTGTTTTGTGAAATATGAATTTAATTGTATCGTTTATTCTGTTTCCAAACCATGATTAGCTGTTATTTTTGTGTCAACCGGTAACAAGATGATTTTAAAGAGGTTATTGAGTTGTTTATAAAATGTATGGTATTGTAGTTACCAAGTTCTCTTCCTGCATCTGTAACCATCGTCTGTCTTCCTCACTCTGGTGCTGCTGTCGCGCCAATTCGGCCAACAGTCGCCTTTCTACCGCTTGTTCGCTGTCGCATTCCGGACTCTGTTCATACGGAATAAGAGTTATAATCGACTGCATTTGTTTACAAGAAAGTATCCAATAGTATTGGGCAAAGAGTTTGATAAACAAATAGAACTTTTTAAATTAATAATCAAAATGCTTTGAATAGTGCAATATAAAGCTTAAACGTGCATGAATGGGACTTAAATCTAAAGAACTAACATTGCTGTTAGTGACATCGCCAAATTCCAGATTTTGTACAAATATTAAAATGTTTTTAGTAAATAAAAGTAAAATGTTATTATAACCAGACATGTACCGAATACTTTTGAGAAATTTTGATATTTATAACAACCACAATGTTAGTTCATTTATTTAAAAAATAACAATGAAATCAATTGCGAAAAATTCAAAATCATTTTTTCACAAGTGAATTCTGAAATAAAGTAAAAAATAAAAACCGACACTCTACCGGAGAAACCCAAATGACATAAAATCTGAAAACAAAAAACAAACCAAAGACAATAGGAAAAGAATTGCAAAGTAAAAAAAAAAAACTTAATAATTTACACATACACCCGACATACACCTCAATAAACAGGATTGGATATTTACAACGTAAGTATATGGAATGAATATTTATATAAACTTGAGACCTATCCTCCTTCTGTTTTTTTTTTTTTTGAAGCCTCATTTAGGCAATGATCAGTAATTCTGTTGGTCCAAACTCATGTTAGTTTTTGTGATTGGTTGAGCAAAATACGTACAATCAATCAATAGATTATTTATTGAATAATCTTTGGGATTGACATCTCAGATCCGTATTCAATTTTAAATCAATACGAATCAATCATACGAATAATTTTTGTTTTTAATAACATCAAAATAACAAATGACGGTTTGAATATCAAAGTTTAATATAAAAGCTTGATTGTAACTGTTTCAAACTTTTTTCTAAATTTTACCAATCTCATAACATTGAGAGTAAGCTTACTTTATAAAAAAAATATGAGGGATCTTGTAAGGAGAATGGGCAGTAGTAGCCCGCGAAATTAAAATTTTCTTACATTTTTTGCAATTTGCAGGTCCGTGTCAGGTTGTATGTTGATCAAACTATGATTCGCGACAATAACCAGTATGTATTTACATAATTATAGCCATAAGAATCATCAAAAAATCTCTCTCAATTAGATTTGTGCTCTCTAAGTTTGATAATGGAAATCATGATATTCTTATGGTTATAATTGCGTGAATACATATTTGTTATAGACGCGTTTCATATTTTGATCAACATACAAAACCTGACACTGACCTGCAAATTGCAAAAAACTTAAGAAAATTTGAATTTCGCAAACTACCTGGAGCTTTCACCTTAAATAAACAGTAGTATGTACTTATAATAAATACCTACGGCCACTTTTATGCATCACTCTTCACGCGGTTCTAGGCAAGCATGCATACTCTAATATCTACACACACATAATAATAACTAAATACTTTCGTCTATATGGTGTTCATGTTTAATGCAAAACTTGATGTATTAAACTAAAAGAATATTCAATTATAAGTGCTGTTGTTTGTGTAATAACTTAATTGTACATACATCAAGACAATTGAGAAGATGTGAAAAAATGTTAATTTTAGGATTTCAAAATTAGGAATGTGGGTATATTGTCCATAATTACCATTTAGAAAACAAATAGAAGGATGTAATTAAAATTATAATTTTCGATCAAGATTGAAAAAAAAATTTTCCTCAAAACAGCTACTGTTTTAGCATACTAGGCTAAGCCAAAAGTTAATAATCGGTTAATATTTATGTATATATTTATTTTCTTGCTTGCTTATATACCCACTAAGTTAGCATAAAAAAAAATCATATAAATAGACCACAATTCCCGGGAGGTACTGTCGAAGAAACTTACTTGTATACACCGTAAGGACTATTGTTGCTTGCAGCGCTCGGCCGGTAAAGTAACGCTTGCTAACAGATGTGGTCAACGTGTGCACGGAATTTTGTTTTGAAATTAATCAGAACTAAGTTTCCTCGATGGTACATTAATGTGAATAGTTATTCATTTGAAGTTTTTTTTAATTACTTTTGGATGATCCCTAGTAATCCATCACGATTTGCTTTGCATTTACCCATAACACCAATAACATGCCTTCTAAAAGTAAAAAAAAAAATTTACGCTTTCAATCCCTTCACCTGCACAGGTTGTGCCACTCCATGAACGTGCGACACTCCAGTCGACACTCCTTGTACGGCGCCGTGAACCGGCATCACGCCGTGTCCGGCACCGGACGGCCCAGACACGGCCGGAGCCGGCGCTACGGCCGAAACCACGGCCGGCTGACACTCCATCCGTGAAGCGAAGACGACGGTTGCATCGGCCGGCTGTACCATTGCCGGACGGTACGCCGGACCGGCGAGTTGAGGTGCCTGAGAACTCGCCACCTGTGCCCTATACATCATAGGCTGCGCTCCTGACACGCTGTGCGTATATATCTGCTGACCTCCATACGACATTGGAGGGACAACGCCCATTGGTTGAAACGCAAAACCTTGGGCTGTTTGGAAGGGTTGCGGGCTTGCAGAGCGGAGAAATCCAGGCGGGACTTTCGATGGCCGTGCCTGTCCGGGGGAGTATGGCACTCCTTGCACAACTCCAACAGGGACGCCATAAGCTGATGAAGGATGTGAGGCCGCCATACTACTCTCTCGTCTGTACTGTGGTCGCGACATTGCCCTCTGCGCCGCTATAGCCACGCAACTCTTCACATTATCCCCACCAAAATCATAAATCTCTTCTACTAAAGCTGGTTCAGGTTGTGTGCGCATTTTATTCATGACACTGGCTGCTAATTGGGCGTTCAAAGCTCCTTGGACAGCGAACTGACCTACATCTTGATCTCTACGAGTCCTAGGGGGAGGAGACGCGGGAACCGAATGCTGGCGAGTGAACGGGGCAATTGGGACGGGTGAACCGCGATGGGAGATGCTCCCTCTAGCATTACGTTCTAACGAACCCATACGAATGGGAGCTCTTTCGGCAGTGGATAAAGCGCCTCTAGTATTCCTTTCTAAAGACCGAACGCGACTAGCATAAGTCTCGGGCACTTCGGGCTCAACGGCCGGGGAAGGCGACGACGTCTCGTGCGGGGAGACAGGAATATTCTGACAAAGATTGTCACAACTTTCCCTCGCACCTACTACAACTGTCAAGGTCTCGTCGGGGGGTTCAGAGGGGGTGGGGGCGGGGACTATAGGATCTAGCTTCTGTAAGCTAGCTGCAGGAATGGGGGCAGTTTGGAGAGGAATGTCGATTTTCTCGTCAGGTCTAGGGTGTATGATTTTGTCAACGATGTCGTGGGTCTCCGGTAGGGTCTCGGCGAAGTCTACGGAGACTGTGTTGAATACCGAGGCGGGGGTGGTGTAGGCTTGCGGGTGGATGGCCCGCGCTTGGTTCTCTCGGAGAAGGTGGGCCAGGACTAGTGGATTCTGGGCCACGATGTAGGTTTGGGCCGCGTTGCCACCGGCTGGCTGGGTTGTTGTGTCGCTTACTGTGGACAAAGAAGTTACTATTAAAAGACGACCCTTTTATGGTGATCTTTTAGCTAATAGAGGATAGAATCTCTTAGGTTTTTGTTGTTAAAAAATAATCTCAATTTACTTATAAAAGTGTAAAGAAACAGGTGATTCTCCTAATAAAGAAGAAGAAAATTGTCATTTGCCGACTAGCTTGATGTTACTGTGGAAAATTCATAGATCATTCTTGAAAAATATTCTGGGGAAGCTTGAATGGGACGTGGTCTATTAACCAATAATGATGCGGTGTGGCTGACGAGGTTAGAATTTGAAGACGTCATATTAAATAGTACAAGTGAACTGTAAAAGTATAATAAACCTAACATTACATATTGGTTCATAGGTCAATTTTGCCCACAATCCTTTGGAACTTGGCTGCTCCCTTTCGCACTAGTAAAATCTTTCTAAATAACATAACAATTACCTGCAATATTGTTGGAAGGTCGCTGCGGCTTGGGCGGCGGCTCGTCGCTGAAGGACGCGGCCGCCACGCGCCTGTTCTCTCGCCGCATCGTCTCCCACGCTGAACTGCGCTCCTCTTGCAGGATCTCGCTGTAATACAAGAAAAAATTTTAACACAAATAATATTAGAGTTACACTTCAGATGCGAATGTTGGGCCACAAAAGGGATGAATGAAAGGCAATTGAATGCAGCTGAGATGAGAATGCTAAGAGGGATGTGTGGTGCTACGCGAATGAATAGAAAAATAAATGAGTATATAAGAGAAAGTCTGAAAGTGACACCGGTAACTGTAAAGCACGAAGAAAAAGATATGTTGCCGTCACCAAATAAATTGGGATAAGGGCAGGAGAATGATGATGATACATCAGATGCAATCCATTGTGTATAGAGAGTAAATATACAGATTGTTAGTTTAAACGAGGGACTTACTTTAAGGAGTCATTGTACTCATCATGAAGAACAATTTTTACAATGGGACTAAACCAAAAATCGTGAAAAAAAAATCTGCTGTTCAGTACATTTATGTTCGCATAATTCGTCAAAATGTAGGGAGCAGCTGATTTTTTTTCGCGATTTCTTGTTTGGTCCCATAGTAAAAGTTGTTCATAATGATGAGTACAATGACCCCTTTAAATTAAGTCCCTCGTTTAACCTAACAATCTGTATATTTACTCTCTATACACAATGGATTGCATCTGATGTGTCATCATCATTCTCCTGCCCTTATCCCAATTTATTTGGTGACGCCGTGACGGCCACATATCTTTATCCCCTTAAAGTAAATCCCTCGTTTAACCTAACACTCTGTATAAGAAGGGTTACTAGAGCCTTGCTGGCAACCTGGCTAACGTTTTTACTGCGACAGTGCAAATCTAATATGCTACAAGCCTGCGTGTGTGTTTATTGGGTGGTGATTCAATCGTAAAGTGTTTCGTCTTTAACTTTGTAAATTATTACAGAGGTTATCCGAGTTCTTCACATTGAATCTTCGGGTAAGAGTACATGAGCATTCTAGATCAAAACAAGCCTCACAAGAGCGTCTCCTTCAGCTGGTGCGCGGCGGGCCTCTGACTAGGCTCGTAGGCCCAGCAGCGCGACATGACAGAGTACAAGCGAGGAGGACAGCGCGGAGGCAGCTGAAGACGTTCTCCGTTCTCTAGCTTGCCGATAACGTCGTTGTTCTTTACGCCGCTGAATGGCTTTACTCCGAGCATCAGGATTTCCCACATGCATACGCCTGTGAGAGAAAATGAGTTATTATAAAAAGGACTATTAGAGGATTTTGTAGGAGGCCTTGTATTAGGCCTCGCACATTATGTAATGTATACTCGGCAACGGCAACCATGTTTACAAGGTTTATAAACATGGTTGACAAGTATGTGTGGGTAATGTTGAAGAAACAAAATAAAAGAATTAAGTTTTAATAATAAAAATGTACTACTTACTAATAAACAACAACACAAGACAAAAATAACTTACAATCTGAGAAAAAATATAGTTAGAACTCAAACTATTCAGATTTTCTGTTATAACTAGTGGCGAAATATACACAATATAGAAATAAATATTGTCGGAGGATACGTACCAAACATCCACACATCAGAAGCCGAGGTAAACCTCCTGAAGTTGATGGACTCTGGCGCCATCCACTTGATGGGTAGTTTGCCCCGAGATGCCTTGTAGTATGACTTGTCTTCTACCATCTTTGATAAGCCGAAGTCTGCCAGCTATGAAACATGAAAATGAATGTTATGTTTTGTTCGGATTTTTTTAATATGTTGTACAGTTCACGACCATCTTGCTAGCCTTTTTTATGTTAGTTTTTGTTTGTTATTATAGAGGAGCTCGTGGCTACGTAATAACAGCCGCACGGGTCGATCCATCAGGTTAAGCTACGCTTGCAGCGGTTGGTCTGTGGATAGGTGGCCATCTTTTCATACCGAGACTCCTCCGTGCCTCGGAAAGCACGTTAAGCCGTTGGTCCCGGCTGTCATTGGTGGATCTTTGACAGTCGTTACGGGTTGTCAGAAGCCCGAAAGTCTGACAACCAGTCTTACCAAGGGGCATCGTAGTACCCAGTAAGTGGGTTGTGGAGGTCAGAGAGAGGCAGTCGCTCCATGTAAAATACTGGTATTCAGCTGCATCTGGTTAGACTGGAAGCCGACCCCAGCATAGTTGGGAAAAGGTTAGGCAGATTGATTGTTATTATAATTAACAATTGATTCCCAATAAACGTTCTGGCTTTGCAAAACAAGTTTCGTAAATTGTTAAAGTTATCCATTTTGTACGATCATTTGGCAGAGGTCATATTTTTCTTCACGAATCTAAATGATCGAGAACACCATAAACACAGAAACTTTAAGAGGGCTGCCGCGTTTTGTCACCTCTCTCGCTCACACGGGACCTATTTTTTATATCTTGTTATTTAATAAACTCAGCTCAATAAGTATTATGATCTGTTTTTGAGATGAGTTAAATAAATGACACAATAAAAATGTGTTTTTAATAATTATTTATTAGTTCGCCAATTGATTACATTATTCAAAAAAGCATCTTATCATTTAAAATTCTTAAAAATTTGATCCCGTGTGAGCGAGAGAGGTCACAAAATGCGAGAGCCCTTTTAACATAAATCATAGCTGTATCGCAGACATACAAAACAGAATTAAAGTTACCATAACTCATCACAAAGTACATAAACACTGTTGAAGTGAAAACTTCTTGTGATTTTTTGGTAAAAAAAAGTACATATAAATTGTGACTAACCTTCACACAAGTAGGCGTGGAGACCAGCACATTCCTGGCGGCGATATCTCTGTGAACGAACTTCTTGCTCTCCAGGTAGCTCAGTGCCGTCGACAACTGGTAGATGTACAGAACTAGCGTGCACGTTTCTAGTCTGAAACAATAGACATACATACAGTTAAGAAAAAAACAAATCTATAAAAAAAATATGCATAGGGTGACGACGCTCGCTGACACTAAAAAGTCTTACTATAGTCACTTTTTCTGTATGAACGAAAGACTATCCGCTGGATGCGGGGAGCATAGAACCGATCGAAATGGCGATCTTGGGGGAGACCTATGTCCAGCTGTCCACAGCTTCATCATTTCAGTCGAAAGACGTAGACGTCTTTGATGATGCTGAAGAAGGCTGTAAGCTTGTGAACATGCTTAGCTTATTGTTTATAAACAAATGGTGACTTGTCAATAAAATCAATTACAAAATTGTATTTTTTATTGATTTTTATTTACGACAACATTCTAATTTCAAACTCATCCAGATATTTATATGTCAGTTAGGGTTGCGTACCAAAATGGTACAAAAGGAACCCTTATGGTGCGACTCAAGTTTGTCTGTCTGTCACAGCTGGATATCTCAAGAACCACTAATGCTATCAACTTAAAATTTGGAATAGTTTTAGATGACGTTTGCCCAACTATTTTGCAAATGAGAAAGAAATATTTTTTTTATTTTTTCTTTGCAACAGGTAGGTACTGGGTTCTAAAAAAAAGAAGTGGGGCTACTAGGGCATGTGGGGTGTCATATGAGAGATCGCTGTTTGCACATTCTCAAACATTTTTTCGTTTTTTTTAGGCCGCATAGTTATCGACTTTTGATGAAAAATGTAAAAAAAAAAAATATCGTTCCCCCTTATCTCCGAAGTTTGCAAAGAGAAAAATCTGAAATTATTCTGTGAGATAAAGTGTATGTAAAGATTACAGGAAAAATAAAACGATGTGTCTTTAGAGACATCTCGCTCTAGAACGGTTTTATTTTTTGTAATAGAAACACAAACAAATATGTATATCCCGTAATTTGGTCAGTAATCACCTAGTAGTCTTTTAGTTTATTAAATAAACCTACCAAAAACATAAAAGAGAACTCTTTGTTTGCCGTCTGTAACCAACCTGTGTGCATTCTGCTGTAGATAGGCCCTCATCTCGCCGAGCGTGGCGAGCTCCATGACTATCCAGATAGGCGGGGAGCTACACACACCCACCAGCCCGATTATGTGCGGGTGCGAGAACTGCTGCATTATGTCTGGAACAAAAATAAAGAGTGTAAAATGTGATTTTAATAAAATAGTTTTTTTTGTATTTCCCAAACGTTTAGGCAGAGGTGTACCTTTGGCATGCGGAAGTACTGATCAGAGCTACACCCGTTGTCTGCTTTAGCACTCATCAGTGCTAAAATCACCTTCGACACTTTTACACGATTTTAATATTAAATGCTTTATAATAGGGTATAAATCAACTATCAAAAAATAGCCAGATATATGCCTACCAAACATTTTTTTTTTAAAGATTCAATAAATTATGAACACTACTTATTGCACTATATAGTCGCGCCATTTTACCGCAGACGACGGGCACTGTTTCGCGACCCCTTCCCGCGTACCAAAGGCTAACACCCACATTTTACCGCAGACGACGGGCACAGTTTCGCGACCCCTTCCCGCGTACCAAAGGCTAACACCCACATTTTACCGCAGACGACGGGCACAGTTTCGCGACCCCTTCCCGCGTACCAAAGGCTAACACCCACATTTTACCGCAGACGACGGGCACAGTTTCGCGACCCCTTCCCGCGTACCAAAGGCTAACACCCACATTTTACCGCAGACGACGGGCACAGTTTCGCGACCCCTTCCCGCGTACCAAAGGCTAACACCCACATTTTACCACAGACGACGGGCACAGTTTCGCGACCCCTTCCCGCGTATTAAAGGTTAACACCCACATTTTACCGCAGACGACAGGCACAGTTTCGCGACCCCTTCCCGCGTACCAAAGGTTAACACCCACATTTTACCGCAGACGACGTGCACAGTTTCGCGACCCCTTCCCGTGTACCAAAGGCTAACACCCACATTTTACCGCAGACGACGGGCACAGTTTCGCGACCCCTTCCCGCGTACCAAAGGTTAACACCCACATTTTACCGCAGACGACGGGCACAGTTTCGCGACCCCTTCTCGCGTACCAAAGGCTAACACCCACATTTTATCGCAGACGACGGGCACAGTTTCGCGACCCCTTCCCGCGTACCAAAGGTTAACACCCACATTTTATCGCAGACGACGGGCACAGTTTCGCGACCCCTTCCCGCGTACCAAAGGTTAACAGCCACGTTTTACCGCAGCCGACGGGCACAGTTTCGCGACCCCTTCCCGCGTACCAAAGGTTAACACCCACATTTTATCGCAGACGACGGGCACAGTTTCGCGACCCCTTCCCGCGTACCAAAGGTTAACACCCACATTTTACCGCAGACGACAGGCACAGTTTCGCGACCCCTTCCCGCGTACCAAAGGTTAACACCCACGTTTTACCGCAGACGACGGGCACAGTTTCGCGACCCCTTCCTGCATACCAAAGGTTAACACCCACATTTCGCCAGTGATGTTTAAGCCCCATATATTAGGAGGCGACCTAAGAATTACAGCCGCACGGGTCGATAGTATGATAAGCTTCGCTAGCCGCGGTCAGTTTGTGGATGAGTAAGCTGGGTAAGCATCCATTACATATAGAGACTCCTCCGTGCCTCGGAAAGCACGTTAAGCCGTTGGTCCTGGCTGTCATTCATAGATTATTCACAGTCGTTATGAGTAGTCAAAAGCCCAAAAGTCTTAATCTGTCTTACCAGGGGGTTATCGGGTTACCCAATAACTGGGTTGTGCAGGTCAGATAGCCAGTCGCTCCATGTAAAATATTGGTATTCAACTGCATCCAGTTAGACTGGAAGCCGACCCCAACGTGGTAGAGAAAAAGGCTGGGCAGATTAAGTAATGCACAAATCCAGACTGAGAAATTGCAGATGAAATTTTTCTTCTTCGGTTGAAACTTTTTGTTAATACTTTAATTATAAGTTTAACACCTAAGTTCAAATTGTGGAATGCAATAAATAATAGGTTGGGAAAAAAGTTTCTTCGCATTTTTTAAGAAAATTCAAAACATTTTTTAATATAGTTTATTTACATTTAACTAAAGTTACATACTTTAGTTAAATGTAAATACCATTTTGTTCGATAACTTTTTGCCATCTTGTAGGTAGGGACATGATCCCACTGCTATAGAAATTTTGGGACTTCTGGTCAAAATACCGCGACAAGTGGTTTTGGCAGTCCTCTCGTGATGTTAACCTGACACTGCCTAAAGAATTCTGAAGAGACCGAAACAAGTGGAAATCTGAAGGTGCAAGGTCAGGACTATACGGCGGATGCATTAACACCTCCCAGCCAAACTCTCTTAATTTTTGCTGAGTGGCTAAAGATATGTGAGGTCTAGCGTTATCATGATGAAAAACCACACCCCTTCTGTTGATTAATTCCGGCCGCTTTCTCTCAACTTGTTGCTTTAATCTCATCAGTTGTTCGCAGTAGAGTTCAGAATCGATGGTCCTGCCTGGTGGTAACAGCTCATAATGAATAATGCCCTTCCAATCCCACCACACACACAGCATCACCTTGTTGCGAGTTAACCCGGGTTTCGCCACAGTCTGTGAAGCCTAACCGGCCTTTGACCACGACCTTTTTCGCACGTTCTTGTCATACGTGATCCACTTTTCATCACCAGTTATCAGCTTCTTCAAAAATGGTTCGGTTTCATTACGTCGTAATAAAAAATCACAAATGAGTACACGGTTCATTAGGTTTCTTTCAGTGAGCTCGTGAGGTACCCAAATGTCGAGCTTTTTTGTGTACCCAGTTTTTTTCAATTGCGCCAAAACTGTTTTGTGGTCAATTTCCAGTTCTTCAGCTACGTCGTAACTACTGATATGCCGATCTTACTCCACTTTTTCAAAAATGGCATCCATTTTATCCGTAATAGGGCGACCGGAGCGACGTACATCTTTGACATCAAAATTTCCGGATTGAAAACGCTTAAACCAAATTTGTGCTACTCTCACAGACACTACACTAGGTCCATAAACATCGCAAATTTTTTTCGCGGCTTGCGTTGCATTTTTACCTTTTTTGTAGTAAAATTTTAAAATGTATCGAATTTCTTCATTAGATTCACTCATCTTGACGGTACGAAAAACAAATGAAAATCACACATTTTCCTAATTTGAATTTGGAATTCTGTTCTTTAAAATTTAAACTTTCAATGATACCAAAACCAGCCAGATACAAATAGCCAAAGAGATTTTATTACAAGTTCATACATACTATAATGCGAAAAGACTTTTTCCCCAACCTAATAATATTGAGTGTCTACTCAAATTAGTTTTTTTTTATCAAGCTCCTAATTTCCCACTCATGCTGAATGCTGCCGGGAGATTAATAGTCAGCCGTATTCCGTCCCCGCGACTTTCTTTTTAGAAGTCTACACCAATCAGAAAGTAGACTGTTTGCCGGAATATTCTGTAAACATAACTCACTTCTGAATCCGTTCAGAGTTCTGTTATCACAGCATACACGGCTGTTTTGGAATTTATTTGATAGTGAGTGTTAACAGTATTGCAACTGGTATATAACAGAACAGTGCTAGGTAGGCTAAGTATACCCAAATCGCTTTAGCGTGGCAATAACGGTCATTGACCCACCTACATTTTCTAGAATTCATTATTTCAAAAATAAAGTCCGTTATCTTCCTGAATAAATATCTATCGTGATCATCAACATATTAAAATAACGAAAAACCATACATAGGTTATTGTTTGGGTTACTACATTAAATATTAGGGAAAGGGCAATGACCGCTATTGCCACGCTAAAGCGATTCGGGTATAGTAGTTACACTTACAAGCCTCTTCAAGGAACTTCTCCGCGGTATCGAGGTCGGCGTCCATCTTGCAGGTCTTCACCGCGACGGGCACCACCGCCTCGCCGCGCGCCGCGCCCGCCGCGATCTGACGACGGAGCGACGGGTGGTTCGCCGATGTTACTTTACATGTACCTGAGGGATTATTAGATGATGTTATTGTCTTGTTAATGAAATACCAGCACCCTTATCCTCACGCAGCACGAATAATAATATTATATAAATGCGAAAGTGAGATTGTTTGTTTGTTTCGCTTTCACGGACCCGACACGAAAGAATTTGGATGAAATTTAGCACATGGGTAGACCATGACCTGGATTAGAACATAGGATACTATTTATCCCGGTAGTATGTTCCCTTGGGATAATTTCCGACCTCCAGGCGGGCGAAGCCGCAGGCAAAAACTAGTAGGAAATAAATAAAAATTAAACTGGCCATTATATACGCCCCGAATCTGAAAGGTAACAAGTAAAACGCAATTGAAAATGCGCTCTCAGCGGGAGTTTCACTGCTTTAGAAAGAGAATCAAATAATACTTTGAATATTATTTGTTTTTCTATGATGTACGTAAGGGTGTTGCAAAAGCTGTACTTACAGAGCTGGAGTTTCAATATTATGTTGGAAAATATATTTACCTTTATGAACATCTCCAAATTGTCCTTCACCAATGATGCCAGTCAGTTCTATTTGATTTCGTACTAACTCGTAATCTCGAACTGTTAAAACAAAAAAAGTTATATTTGAATTTATAAAAGTCAACTGCTGAAGGCGCGTCCCCACTAGGGCCGCGCGGTTCCGTGAGGCCGAGCCTCGTGAGTGTGTCCTGGCGCAACTCAACTTGTCAGTCTACTTCAAAGAAAGCCGTGCGGCCCTGGGTAGTGCGGACTGGCCGCGCAGCCAGTCAGTGCGCTAGTGATCGTTTCTACACAGAGTTGTGCTTTTATTCGCGCCAAAATGAATTGGACTGACGATCAAACTCTTTTTTAAATTGATTTGTACCAAATACGGTGAGCTAAGTTTTGTAAACCCTATAGCAAATCTGAGCAACAATATCGCTCGTAACACACTAACTGCTGAATTATTTTGCGAATTTGTTCCAAATGCTGCTTTATGATACAAACTTGTCCCAAGTGCGGCGAGACGCTTATGTGTGTTTGAAAATTTTCGAGTTTTATGAGTCATTAAACAATTACGCCAAGAACAATAGAGATGCACAAAAAACCCACAGGTGCGGCGCGCCGCACTCGAAGGAAATTGTATGGACGCGCATAAGCGCCGCCAGCACATGGTGAACGTTCGAAAATCGCGCATGCGCGTTGGCCGCACATAACGTGTTAAGAGTGTTACATCCGGTGTACCGGAGGGCTGAAAAGTTTTGAGCCTAGGAATGGGCCGCGGATGACTGGAACATGATGATGATTATGGATTAATTACTAAAAGCGTAATGATGCTAATGATATGAAACTCTGTATTTATACTAAAGAGGGTATTCGCAAATTAGTAATTTACAGCGCGAGACAATAACGACACTTGAAGGTAGTTAGGCTCAAAACTTTTCAGCCCCCTTCGTGATTGTAATAATAAAATGATGGTTCTCTTACATAACTGTAAAAACTTCAGCTGTGCTATCTTAACTTACCGGCTGGCGTGGAGTAGTCAGCATCATCATCAACGATCTCCGCATAGTCTTCAGACAATAGCGTCGCTGTATTCGCCTCCCACGAACTCGTCTTGCCTTCAGAAGAACTACTGCTCATCTCCGCTGTCAAAGTTAATGTATTTAAGGGCCGGTTTTTTGATCAGTAGTTAACTCAACCAATGGTTAAAAATAGTAACTAATGGTTGAATTTTGGCTAAATGTGAAAGCTAAACATGAATGAGTTATGCCATTGGTTATTATTTTTTCATATGAATGAGCTAACATGAATACATTCATGTTTAGCTTTGACATTTAGCCAAAATTCAACCATTAGTTACTATGTTTAACCATTGGTTGAGTTAACTACGGATCAAAAAACTGGCCCTTAGATAAATGGTCACACAATCTTAGCATAGTTGTATTGAAATTGATATAGATAGCAATTGCTTGTTTAGTAAATAGAGATTTAGGTATTGAATAATGCTGTGTTTACTTCATAGGTTTACTTAAAATACTGATTGTGTTTTTAAAAGAAAGAACTTCAAAATATATTAGCAAGTTAATTGTTTATAGAAGCTATAATGACACAACACAACATAACATGACAACTCGCTAGTTTTCCCCTTAAGGGTTAGGCAGAGGTATATTGAATGACTAGTAATTAGTGATCTTTACTATGAGATCAAACCTGAAATCGCGAAAAAAAAATCAGCTGTTCCCTACATATTGACGAGTTATGCGAACATAAATGTAGGGAGCAGCTGATTTTTTCACGCGATTTCAGGATGGTCCCATAGTAAAAGTTATTTGTTATTACGAGTACAATCATGTGTTTAAGTATCGGCCACTAATTACCAGTCACCCAATACAATATGTAACAAAAACCCTGTTGTTCCTTTTAGGGACGCACTACATTGGTGAAATTATAATTAAAAAAAAAAAATAACCATTGGCTGGTCGAGAGGTCAAAGTCAAATAACTAGGTAGTAAAATCGACACATTCAAAAAAATGTTTAGATTATCTGATTTTACTAGTACATCGGGGCGTACGGGCCCCGGGTCGGTACCGCGTGCCTACCTACTCCTTTACCCCTCTACCGGCCGCCCTTTTTTTTTTTTTTTTTTGTGGATGGGAAATCATCAAATAACTTCTCCCGCTCTGGGTGGAGCGGAAGGGCGTGTCAGACTTTTACTGACTAAAACCCACCCGTGTTCCTTCAGTTGCCTATGCCAGGGCCACGGTATCTTTTTCAAACAACCCGCGACCCCAGCGGCATCGGCCCTATTGGACCCCATCTCTTGCTGACATCTCTTTGAGGCGCGCGTGGAACACAACGCGCCGTCGACCCGGGCCTGGTCCTCACCGGACGGCGAGCTACCCACTACTCACCGTCCGCAAGCCCGCGCCTACGGTGGCCGGGAATCGGCTACCGGCCGCCCTGCGAATCACTTACTTAGCTTAAGCTCTCCCGCGCAGCTTACATTACTTATTGTTGACCTACGTAGTGAGTGACTTGTGTTTTATTTATGTAAACGTTGACCATGTCTTATTGCATGCATCTCCGTGGCCGTCAAAAAGACATCATATTATATTAAGAGGATTGTGAAGTGCAGATACGCGGCGCGATTTTTGGAGGCAATTACCTACATTTCATACAATTATCTACATAAATAATTTTTCGGGCGATAACGTTTTCACTCCCCTAAACTTTTACGAAATGAGACAATTTTGGTCTCATTACATTCAGTACACTTCAATCTAGGTTTGTACGTTTTTAGTAATTCAATTTAATTTAATTAAAAAAAAAATAAAAATGCTCAAGGTTGTTTTTATGTCAAAAATATAGATATTTAGATGCTAATAACTTATATCGTATGCAATATTTCTTTATAATAAAAACGTACGGACCTAGTTTTTTATTATATCTACAACATTGCCAAAAATTATGAAAATTAGACTATGTTTACGGGGAGAAAAACGTTATCTCTTTTTGTATGAAAATTTACAGCTGCACAATCCTCTTAATGCATTAAAATTTAAGTAGGTACAGTTTGTTATAGCAGTTAGCTGACTCACCTTTGCATGAATGGTTGAGATTTTTTTTGAATACGAATCGATAAAATTTTATAATTCTTTAATACTTTATTTATTTACCGTTTTTAAATAAAATATAAAAGAATTACAAAATTGTATCTTTTCGTATTCTAAAAAAACCTCAACTATTCATGCAAAGGTGGGTCAGCTAACTGCTATAACTGACTGACGGTTTTATGTGACAGACGCGGCGACTTTGTGTTTTTTTAATGTAGTGAAGTGTTAAATGTAGTTTTAACAATTAACATTATGTCTACAATTTATTGAAACAAAACTATTTCGGTTCGAGATTCGCATTTGGTTACTTACTTTTACATTGACAATTGAGTTGTTTCCACACAGTAGCTTGTAAGAAAATATAAGTTAGTTAAACAACAGTTAGAACGATATATTACTTGCAACCTAGATATAGGTAATATTTTAAGCTAGGTACTCATATTACCATAGTCTCAACTTATTGTTAACCTTTAAACCTGCTTATTGTATTACCTGGACAATAAACTGTTCTTTTTTTAATTTTTTCTACTTATTTGGATTTCGAGTTCGGGACTTCAAAGTTGGTGGATAGCAGTGGTATGGTATACTTACTTGTTCTATTCCATAAAGACGTCTGTGATTCTGTGACCAGTCTACAGTATCCATCAACTAAATCTGCTAAACTTTCTGCAGCCTGCAACGGAAAAAAGACATTTGTTATTTAAAATGTTTCTTTATTTAAGCACTAGCTTTTGTCCGTGGCTTAGCCCGCGTGGATGTCGGAAAACTATACGTATAAACCTTCCTCTTGCGTCACTCTGCCTATTAATGAAAACCGCATTAAAATCCGTTCAGTAGTTTTCGAGATCATGGCGAACATACAGACAGACAGACAGACGTGATGGGGGACTTTGTTTTGTAATAATGTAGTGATGGAAAACTTACAGCTAAAAAAAGCTTAACAACAAAAAGGGAAACAATAGTCAACAGAAAGCCAATTACAAGTTTAGTCTTCGTGTTTAGACTTATAATATAATTTGTGTTGTTATAGTATGATTTATAACCAGATACTCTTATAAATATCTGAACTTCGAGGAAAGAAGTGACAAGACCGGATAATATCATACCTCCTATAAAATCCCGAAATCATATACATGACGATTAAATCTCGGGATTTAAGAAATTGCGAATTTTTTATTGCACTTTGAATACATTTGTAAAAAAATTAATGATTATAATAAATAATTAGCAATTTCTTAAATTCCGAGATTTAATCGTCATGTTTAATCATTCCGGGATTATATAGGAGGTATTATCCACTCTTGTTACTTCCTTCCACTAAGTTTATGTATGTCTCTTAAGATACAGGTTTCTTCCTAGTCTAAGAGACAGGGTTCATTATTTTTTGTATGCATAGAACTTTTTTTTTTTGTAAACCTAAATCTCCTGCTCACAAGCTATGTTTTTATGCTTATTCTATTGTAGGTATTGATTTGTTCTGAACTGTGTCTGTGTGTATTTATTTTGGATAAATAAACAAATTTATTATTATATTATTATTATATATTATTATATTTATCCTCTACCTATTCCGACCCTGGTTATGTCATCAATAGGTACACGAAATACTGTTACATCAATCTTGGGAAATAATAACCGTACATACCATCAGTATTTTGTCACTGTAGTAAAGTAAAAATAATAATCCTACTAATATTATAAATGCGAAAGCTTGTGAGGATGGATGGATGTTTGTTACTCTTTCACGCAAAAACTACTGAACGGATTTTGATGAAATTTGGCACACAGATAGTTTATAACCTGGATTAACCCATAAGATACTTTTTATCTCCATATTCCTACGAGTTCGAGATTTACGCGGGTAAAACCGCGGGGCGCTGGTAGTAATTAATAATTAGAATGATGAGTGGAGTGTCAGATTTATTAATTAACCATACTACTGCTCACCTCAACACTGCTGCATGTAATGGTAAGAGTTTCTGTCGTACCCTTCACTCGTAGCTGTAGCGCTGCTTTGCCGCATGAGCCGCTCTGCAATGAATAACATTAATGTGAACATCTGTGCGATGGACTAAGCGGATGATGAAAATGCCTTTCCTGGGAAATCCAACTAATGTTAATGAACGCTAAATCGTATGCAAATGAATCTAGTATTAACCGTGGTTACGTTGAATTTACAGCAGGGCTTTAAATACCGGTAAAATTTTATAACGTTAACTTTCTTCGACAGAGTTACCGTTAATATTAAAATAACGGTTAACAATGAATATTAACGTTATTTGTAACGGTTATAAGTGGGTGATTCACGACAATAAAAAACATGTACCTAAGTACATAATTTTAACTATAATTACATGGTCTTTTTCTCTTAGCTAGATTTCGGAAATCTAGTTAATACATCAAATCTAAGTTAATTGATGATGATGAGTAAATGATTATTATGGTTATAACAGTATGTAAATACATACAATATTTATTATTATCGCGCATCACATTTTACAACCGGCAAATTGTAAAAAACAAGAAAATTCACGGGCTAGATACCACTAATAATTTTAGCGTTAAAACGATATTTCTCGTATGTTTACGTTAATGTTAATTAACGTTATATTACTGATAATGTTATCAAGTAACGGTAAATTTTTGTAACGTTACTATGGTATCACAATTGAAATAACGTTACGTAACGGTTATTATTTTGTTATTTGGTAACGTTAACAAGCCCTGATTTGAAGACTCCACGTGAAGGATCAATGCAGACCAAAGTACAGCATCTGTTAAATGTTACCTTTGGACAATGATTTGGTTGCATCTTACACGCATAGGACACATAGATTTTGTATCAATATAATAGTGAGTGTTAAGAAAAAGTAGTATATAAACTGTAACACATTGAATGAATGAATGAAAGGCACCGACCCCAGCGTGGTTTGACCAGACTCGATTACTCGAATGAACCCAAAGATTCACACTAGCCCCTGTTGCCTCATGTTACATGGTGCAACAGAGACCATTGCATATCAAGGAGTAGACCGGGGGGCGCGATAATGGTAGGGTAGACAGGCCCTTAGGATATGGAGGGGATAAAGAGCCTACCGAGTATGCACCCTTTATATAAACTGTAACACATTGTATATAAATCAGATTTGAATTTTATATTCTTGTCTCATTACCCCTCACTGTGGCCAAGACACCTTTAGCCATCTCTGATCAGTCTCGTGAGTCTGCGGGACTGGCAGTGAGTGTACCCTTCCTGAACCTGGAAATCCTGTCTACTATCCGTCTGTAACCTTAGGTCGCATGGTGCAGACATCCTAAACTTATTTATATATTTATTTATCACATACTAGGTATATGATAGGTTAGGGCTGTAGGGCTTATAGGGCTTGGAGTCGTAGGGACTGTTAGGCTTGTAGGTCTTGGTTGGTTCTTTTAACTTATCATATATTTTAATGTACCGTCACACTCTTTAACAGTATTGCGGCCTTACGTGACGTTTGTTATTAAGGGTGGATGTACAGCATCTAATATTAAACAATGAACCTTATTGGTGATGTCTTTAAGTGCAAATCAAATGAATACATTTGTTACCTGTGTTTGCAACTGCTGCGTGCAGTTGGACTTGAGTGTCTGCACGGCGACGATGTCACAGAACGACGCGATCTTCGTGTAGGTGGGGGGCTCGCCCGCCTTGTGGGACACGTACGATATATCTGGAAGGAAAGATAAGAAGTTAAATAAAAAAAGAATGGCCTATATAGTATGATTGAAAGCCTCTGTCTTCTCCTTTGTATGTTTCCTAAATTGGACCGTGTTGTGCAGAAAGCAGCCATGTCGGGAAAAGGAAAGTTGCATTATGGATGTATGGACATGGCTACATTTGACGGCTCATATCTCCGTGATAAATAGAGATATCGACATGGCTGTTTTTGCAAAAAATCTTGAATGTCGAAATTAGTATGACTGTGTTTATAACTCATTTTTGGAAAAAGTGCCATATGGCTGCTTTCTGCATAACTAGGTCCAATTATTCTTAGCACTTGCTTTGTAAATGACTAAAAATTAAATCATCGTAACCACGAAAATTGTCCATTGTGTATGGACATCGGCTTCCTCCATGTATCACCAAACGACCTCGACCTTCACCGGATCTTATGTCGCGACTGTCCAATGGTGTAGGGCCTATCCACGTTGCACCTTCTCAAATTTGGTAACCTTATCCATATGTAGCGATACTTGAATGGAAATCCGGCGCTCCTGACAAATATTTTACCAGGGCATAACCAGCTATTCTCATAATTTAGTAAATGATACTGATACGAGAGAAGGTCTTCCCATAATGTTAACGATCGACGTTGACGTCATAACCATAGTGTTATCATGCATACTAATGTTGTCTATAACTTACCTATAAAGGGTCCAATGGCGAGCTCCACAGGAATGGCCCAGCCGGTACCGAGCGCGCCCGTGAACGTCTCCCGGTCATATCCGTAGTGAGTATGCATCGTGTCCAGGTACTTTAGCATGCATTCTGTATCGCTTAGGTTTGCCACCTGCAAATACAAGTGATTTTATTTTACAGAAGTGCAACATTCTGTCAGCATTTTAGGACCCATGTGACATCGTTCATTCCTATGGTAAATGGTATGGTGTCCTTAGTTAACCAACCAAGGACAACTAGGAATTATCTTGAGTCGTTTATCGCATACACAAAATTAAAAGCGCACAAAGTACTTCACTGTCTCGTCTTTATACAGGGTTATTGGTAAAACACCAACAACCTCTTGAGGGATCATTGTACTCATCATTATGAACAACTTTTACTATGGGACCACACCTGAAATTGCGAAAAAAAAAATCAGCTGTTCAGTACATTTATGTTCGTATAATTCGTCAAAATAGCTGATTTTTTTTTATCAAACTAAATGTCTTTTTTAATGGCGATTGAAAGTTTTCATTATTTCTTTCGATTAGGACACATCGTTTTCGAGATATAAGCAAAAGCCAAAAAATAAATGACACCTCAACTGGGGGAACTTTTCACTTTTTGTATGGAAAATATAATATGAAAAATTTCAAAATTTCAATTATTGATTATTACCAACTAGTGGAGTTTTAGGGAGTTAGGCGTTGCAAAGGGGGGCAAAATTTTCATTATTTTTTCGATAGGACACACCGTTTTCGAGATATAAGCAATAGAAAAAAAAATGACACCTCAATGGAAGAACTTTTCACCTTTTGCATGGAAAATATGAAAAATTTCAAAATTTCTATTATTGATCATAACCAACATGTAGAGTTTTATGGAGTTATGGGTTGTAAAGGGGGGCAAAATTTTCATTATTTTTTCGATAGGACCGTTTTCGAGATATAAGCAAAAGAAAAAATATACTACTTCATTCTTCCCACAGTTTTACTTAACTCCCAACAAGACTTATTTTTTCGAATTAAACAAGCAATCGGGTATCTGTCGATATCGATATGTAATTCAAAATTCAATGTGTTACTGCACTGGTCGAGTAGCAATAGATATGGACGTATGACGCGATTGTCAACCTTATGGCTAACGCAATTATACTTATAATTGCGACCACTGAGAATACTGCCATCTATAGTCGACTAGCGGAATTTACTCGTCAATAGAATCTAGTTTGACTTGAGATTACAAAACGTTGTAAATACTTTCTGAACTAAAGCAAAATAAATCCTATTCATAAAACATGAAGGTTTGTTTCTCGATGTAGGATCTGTGACTTACGCTAGTTTTGAATAAATTAAAACGACAAATCAGACGAATTGTTTGTTTGTAGTGCATTATACGACTATCGGTTTATTTGTGTGAGTTTGGCGACAGCGGTTCCTATAGTAATTTTGTTGCATACCACTTCCACTGTTTTTTATGTTCCGTGATAGTAACATACCGATTTAAATAAAATTAATATTTAGGTAAGCTTAATAGCATACCTTTTTAAACTGCTGCTGTATCGCCTTCTTGAGCACCTTGGGTTTGACGGCGTCCAGCACGGACTTGGGCAGGAACTTGTGCAGGCCGAACTCCTTCTCTAGGTACTCGATGTTGGACTTCTTGTCCAGAGATATTTGCATATCCTTACAGAAGTATCTGGAATAAACAACAGTACAAAAGTAAATATTATGAACATTTCCTCTTTTCATACTTACTCTTTGACTAAAAGAGTGATGAATATAAATGTTGATGGATGGAGATAGAGAGAGAGGAAGGCCTATGAAAAGATGGATGTATTGTGTGAGGAACGAAATGAAAGAAAAGGGAGTGAATGACTGCGTGACGTTGACAGGGGAGAATGGAAGAAGAAAACGTGATGCGCCAACCCCACGTAACTTGGGACAAGGGTAGAAGATGAGGATTTACTCTTTGATGAATAGAAAATAGTAATCATGAATAGTAGGATAATGTTAACACTATAAGTAAGTAACTAGGCAAAGGAAAAGCAGGGCAAAATCATCAATACCAATGTAGGTAATACAAAGGAGCAGTGGTGGCCCAGAGGTAGCTGTCCCACTTACGAGTTGAAGAATGTGGGTTCGGCAGGCGCTTTACTTTGTGTAAATAATTTCATCACCACTGCTCTCAATACTAGCCATTTGCTATAGTCTCTGTAAATCCAACGCTGGCTAGCATTCACCACTTCATCGTTTGGTTGAGACATATAACAATGAGTTTAATTCAATCGACATTCTTTTTCTCAGTAAAAAATGAATTTAAGAGGCAAATCCAAGCAACCCTAAAGGATCAGCAAGCAATACATTTATAATAACGTAATGTCTAATAATGTACGCACACAAATTTACTTTATTATTATTATTTTTTTTTTGTATAAACTTAATAATCGGAATATGAGTTCTAGGACAATGACTATTATATAGGTAATACCTATGTATTGTATCTGTGTTCCTAGCTAGTTTTGCTGCGTAGTACTTTAAATTGTAATCTGTGGAGAACGTAGTGTGTAGCATTATTAAAAAAATGTAATAATTAAGATATTATGAGTACTTATTTCTTATTGTGCTACTGTTTGTTTTTCCTTAAATAAATAAATAAAACGGTGAAGGAAAACGTCGTGAGACATGCCAGTTTCGCATGTCCTAGAACCAAAACTTCGAAGACATGTGACATTTACCAACCCGCACTGGGCCCGCGTGGTAGACTACAGCCCACTCCCTTTCGCAGAGAGGAGGCCTGTACTCGTATCCCAACAGTGGCTGATTATAATGCAAGTAGTGAAAATACAAGGGTTGGTATTGTGGTTTACAAAAAAACATAATCTGTCAAACTATCATCATCTGCCAAGCCTTTTCCCAATTATGTTGAGGTCGGCTTCCAGTCTAACCGGAACCAGTACTTTATATGGAGCGACTGCCTATCTGAACTCCACAACCCAGTAACTGAGTAATACGATACCCCTTGGTAAGACTGGTTGTCAGACTTTCGGGTTTCTGACGACTGTCAAAGATCCACGAATGACAGCCGCGACCTACGGCTTAACGTGCTTTGCGAGGCACGGAGGGGTCTTGGCATATAAAGATGGATCCACGGACCAACCGCGGCAAGCGTAGCTTAACCTGTTCGATCAACTAATACTTACTTAATTTCTAAACAACATATTTGTATCGCCAACTCCTGGTCTACCATAGGATGATTGGCGTTGAGGTAGTCGTGTCGCACCTGCAAAATAAGAGCCGGCAGTTAGCAACACAATAAAAAATCTCTTTTAAAATATATCTTTAGACTAACAAAATGATACCTATTTAAATTAAACCCTTCAAATGGCAGAAACGGGTAAATTTAATCAATTAAAAAACGACCTTAATCGGGTGCTTACAGGCGCTGTACAAATTTCGTTTCTGCCCTATAAAGGGTACAGTCACAAGTTTGAAAATTACTGACTGATGTTTGACCCCAGCGTACCTATTCTTATTTATTCTTGTTTATTCTTTAAAACTTACGCAAACGCATCGAAGTGTACTGATCAGTTACACAGGTCAATAGTACAACTTTACAATCACATTGATTTGACTATATTTGTGCGAAGTTTTCAGAGAGACGCACTTTTTAACTTCGAAAGTATATATACAGACCAAAAATCTAGACTTCTAGACTAATTACAAAAACCCACCTGGTCGTAATAATAATGAAAGGTGACTCGGTCTCCGTCGCACAGGTCGCGCAGGTTGGCGGGCAGGTAGCGCACGCGCAGCTCGAGCCGCCACTCGCTCGCCGGCCATTTTGTGAGCAGCTCAGATACTGGAGTGTCTTGGTGGATCCAGCGGATCTGCGGAGGATCATGATTGCAAATTATTGATTACTAGCCTACTAACAGTAGGTATAGAATATGACAAAGGCGTTGAAGTAAGCTAAATCCTAATTATGGTAAGTGGGCCGGTTAATCTGCAGCTGGCTTTTTGATGTCTGCGGAAAATTGTTGCAGCGTTATTTTGTCTCAATCCAAGACCATCTTGACGCGGCTGACGCAACGTCGCGTCGGCGTCGATGAGCGCAGAGTATACGTTCGACTGACGCTTAAGCAAGAAGGTATATCCTAACGAAGATTAGCTGAGCGTAGACGTATCGTTGCTCAAAAGCCATGCATTTATCCACACACCTTGCCAGTAGTTAGTCTCTTGGCCCGCAGCGCGAAGCACGACGCGTAGACTCGGTCGCCGGCTGCTAGCCTGGCCGCCAGCAGCCGTAGTACGGACCGCACATCTTCGTCTGATGATGCTCGCACCACGTTGAAGCCACCGTTGGGGAGGTGAACTTTTAGCGTGGACTGGTCGCCAGCTCCGCCACCTGGGAAAGATTGTCGAAGTTTTGGGAATATGGTAGAAATGAAGCTGCAGGGGGTCCACCGGAACAAGCAAAATTTTTAAAGTGGTCTATGAGAAAAAAAGTCTGGGAACCTCTGCCTAGCATTTTCCAAACTATGTTCGGGTCGGCTTCCAGTCTAACAGAAAGCAGCTTAATACTATTATTTTACCTGGAGCGATTGCCAAAATCGGCCGCGGTCTATAGAATAATAAAAATAACCACATTTGAAAATTCTAATCGAGCAAAAACTAAACGAGTGTCCTACCCGTTGCTATCAGATGAAAACTTTTAATCAGAGACTGTGTTTGACTGTGAAGTGCCTTGTAGAAAATTAGAAATCAATAGACCTTCTTTTTAATTGCACGCGCATTATCAAATAAAGTATTTTAACCTTTTTAGAATATCTTCTTAATAAATATCTCCAATTTTTGTATTTCGAACTTTGTTCCGACTTACCTACCTAGGTAAAGCTCTTAAAATCTAAGTTGCCAGTTTTGTAAAAAGAACTGTATTTCGATTTCTATTTCGTCCTTTATTGTTTTTTGTACTAAGATTGAGCGCCGTTGTCTACTCTTCGTAGAGATAGACAAGTGGTCATGCTAAGCCCTCTAGTTCGATGGTTTAAACCATGGCTAAAGAAGAACCTTGTTTCATAATAAGACCGTTTAAGTTTCCACGGACTCAAGGCATCATTACAACCTATTTACAATTCTTTATTCCGAGTCTCTGATTGGTCGAGACGACTCCTATGGGTGCAGACGTTTATGGCAGACGCTTTCTCAGCTGTGAAGGTATTCTTGTCACGTTCCTATGATATATGTATGGAGAGAGATCTTACTGAGAATCGATGATAAATTGAGTTTAAAATGTAAGTCGGCATTCTTTTATTTTGTGCGACGCGACGTGAGCAGTGGAATAAAACTTATTTTGGTACGGTAGCTTTTCTTTCCATGTGGTGAAAATGCTGTCTGTGATATAAACATCCTTTTTAGAGTTTACTCCTTAAAAGGCTACCGAGCGCACAGTGGCGCCCTCATCGTTTGTTTTGTTATTTCTTTTAATTTAAAAAGAAAATGCAGAAAATAAGCACGTTAAATTGTACTCCACAAGACTATACGTTATTATTATTATAAACAGTAGTTTTATATTGTTATGTTTTATTGTAATCATTAAAACGGGAAATGGTGTTTTTCCGTTTTAATGATTACAATAAAACTTTCGAAATCGAAAGGCCCCCGGTATGGAAAAATATGAGGAGTGAAATACAAGCGAAGCGTTGTCACGTTTTTCCGTTTTGTTTATTTTCGGCCAGTCATCATAGTAGCGGTCAATCTATCCATTATATTCTAATACAATCGTACTTAAGGAGTAAACTCCAGTCGTGCGTCGGAGCATACGTAGTATCTCTATGTAGTCTGTGGTCGGATCTGACACTCACTTTTTTTTCTAGGAAATGTAACCAAGACAGTAAAATATGAGCAAATAATAAAACTGAAAAACTCTATTTTTGTTGTGAATCTCCCCTTTTTGTAGTAAGATGATAAAAGTGAAAGAAATCAACCTACATTTTACATTTTTTAATTTTAGGACTCAAACGGAAAGCCTAATTTGTTTACGAACAATGCCAATAAGATAAAAGCTACCCAATTTTTCATTAAAGGCGCAAACAGATGCGACGCGACTAGTTGAACAATTTCTATGTAAACTTCATGGAATTGTACCACTAGAATCGCGTCACACCTGTTTGCGAAAGCCTTAATACACTCACTATTAGGTACCTACTCTAATATTCCACAAAACCAAGCCTGTTAACTGTCAGCTGATCCTTTAATAAACAGATCAATTTCACAAAAACTGCGCCTGCACTAACTAAATGATGTCACCTAAGTAATGGGGTTAATAAAAGACACAGTAAATTAAAACCGCTGTGAGGCGTGTCGTTAAGGCGTGGTGACCAACCCCTGTGGTTATATGCTCTAAATATTTGTCGTAATGGTTATTGTTCAATGGGAAGTTATACAGTCAAATATTCAATTTACTTCTATGGATTTTTTTCATTAGCTAATGTTGTGTTGCAAGAAACCAACACTAGTTGAACGGAGACTTTAAATTGATGCTGTCACTTTCTTTTTGATGCAAAATTTAAGGGATGGCATGAATTTAAAGTCTCCGTTACACTAATGTTGGTTTTGTGTAACTCGGTGAATGTCTTGTGCTTTTAAAAGTCTACAACGTTAGTGAACGCTTGGGACACTCCGCAGTTTAGGTATGAAGCTACAAGTACGCGGCGGGCCCATCTCATTGGGCCAATTCAGTAGGACTGCCGCGGTCAGGAGTTATAAGAGTTACGCGTTAGAGACAACTTGTAGGCGAATACAGGGTTATTGGTAAAACACGAACAACCTCTTAAGGGGTCATAGTACTCATCATTATGAACAACTTTTACTATGGGACTAAACCCGAAAACGCGAAAAAATCAGCTGTTCAGTACATTTTGACGAATTATGCGAACATAAATGTACTGAACAGCTGATTTTTTTCGCGATTTCAGATTTGGTCCCATAGTAAAAGTTGTTCATAATTATGAGTACAATGACCCCTTAAGAGGTTGTTGGTGTTTTACCAATAATCCTGTATAACTGTAGGTAATAAGCGTTGTGCGACCTGAATTGCACTTTATTATGTCGAAGCAAGAGTCGCTTTTTATTTAAATGATTTTGCGGAGTGTCCTATCTGTATTAATCTCTGACGCTTATTAAATCTCATGTTTCTTCATCATAGCTACATAATAACTATGATAAGTTGCATGGCAATACTCATTCATATTAAGCCTTTCACATTTAGCCAAAATTCAACCATTAGTTACTATGTTTAACCATTGGTTGAGTTAACTACGGATCAAAAAACCGGCCCTTATACTCATAACTGCAATGCTAGTGGTTTAAATTTTCCTAGCACTGTGTAAAAAGCTCAAGCATGTGCCAAACTAGGCTAGTAAGCCAGGATATTACTTGTTTGCTATTCTAGCTTGAAAAACTAGCCTCGTGCGTGTATCCCGGGTATAAACTATGGTAATTAAGACTTAATTACAACTTTTTCAGACACGTTACACGTCCGTGCTTTAATTAAAAGTTTGCACACTGGTAATATAATGCTCGCGTCATTAAAAAAAGGATAAACGCCTCCCCAACGTTTAAGCTGTAATATATTGGTGGAGGAACCAAGAGGAGGAAGGAGAAATGGGGAGAAAAGGGGAGTGCGTGTAATCGGATTTCTGGAAACAAAGGCAACTTTTTTTTTTTGTGAAAGGCTTGTGAGGGTGCAATGTAGGTAAGGTTGGTATGGATTGTATTGTTTCCATTTATTTTGATAGTGTGCAATGTAATATTTTTCAGGATGTCGCATCTTTTATGACGTAGGTAAATAAAAAACCGGCCAAGTGCGCAATCTATAAAATCGGCAAAAAAATCACGTTTGTTGTATGGGAGCCCCCTTAAATATTTATTTTATTCTGTTTTTTTAGTATTTGTTGTTATAGCAGCAATAGAAATACATCATCTGTGAAAATTTCAACTGTCTTACTATCACGGTTCATGAGTTACAGCCTGGTGACAGACGGACAGCGGAGTCTTAGTAATAGGGTCCCGTATTTGGGTACGGAACCCTAAAAACCATCCTATTTGAGAGATAAAATAATCCTATTAAGAATCATATTCTTTACTCTTTTGTCATATAAAACTATACGGTAATCTTTTTCTAATTAGTTTTCCGCTTGTTGTATATTTAACGAAGCCTAAGCCAATAATGTTTCTATTGCTTGAGTTCCTCCACTAAGTGGAAACTGAAGGCTTTTATGCAAGCCCATTGTGAGTTTGTTTAAAAAAATAATCCTCTAGACTCGATTTCGACCACGGCGATCAATCTCAGCGGAGACCAACCTTTTGCGCGGGAGATATTATAGTGCAGGCGTGTGCACTCTCTCTTCCCTCACTTTCATAGTTCAATGGGACGGCAATCCGACACGACTGGAGAGAGATCAGGTGCAGGGCCAAAACGGCTTAACGTGCGCACCGTGGCACGGGGTACCACACCGACAACTTCCAATCTCCGGGCTGTTACTACGAAGATCCTAATGGAAAACCCAATAACACTGCCCGACCTGGGAATCGAACCCAGGACCCCACGATCAGCAGTCACGCTTACGTCCACGAGACCAATAATAATAATTTCCTTACAAAAGCAGAAGTTTAACTTACCATGTGCTGGCGCTGAGGACTGGTGCCTCTTGGGCGAGCCGCCGGGTGGAGCGGGCTGCATGGCGCGCGCTAGCGGACCGTCCCCGCACCGACCGCCACCTTCCGGCTCATGGCTGGAACAACATAGAATAATATGTTAGAAATATTTAGGCAATACATAGGAGAAGAGGTACATAAGGAACGATAACAGTTTGCCATAAAATCATGACGGTTGGACACAGAGGAACAAGACAGATATTGCATAACGACTGTTAAGAATCAATAAAGTCTCAGTTTTTTCTTCGTTTTTCACTTTATAATGCAGGTAGATTTAAAGTTTAATTTGGCTTGGCCTATTTAGGCACTATCTCAAAATTCACAAAATTGTTGTAGTTATTCCCTATAGAAATAATAATATATAATATAATATAATATATCCTGGGACATTTCACACACGGTCATCTGATCCCAAACTAAGCAGAGCTTGTACTATGGGAACCAGATAACTGATATACTACATACACTACTTTTTTTTTGTAAATACATACTTATATAGATAATTACACCCAGACTCAGAACAAGCAGACATGTTCATGCACACAAATGTTTGTCCTGGATGGGAATCGAACCCACGACCTGCGGCATGATAGGTGGTATCTTAACCAACCACGCCAACTGGCCTGTCATTCCATTTAAGTTAAGAGCGCATGTATTATAACATTTTTTATCTCCTGTAAAGTTAAATTTATTGACACTATTGATTCTTAACATACGCTAAGAGGAGGGGTCCACAGATTAAAGTTTTGTCTTTATAAAGATAGCAGTTTGCAAGGAAAATTTGATTAAAGACGATACCAAAATAAATTGGGGACTTTTTCGTAACCATTTATTCACTATTCACTATTACAGAATGTATGGATTTAATTTTTGGATATATGTTTATTGACTATTTGATTAATACTCTGACTGAAGGAAAACATGATTGGGTTAAATTTCAATCACAATTGGGTTAAGTTGAATCATGGCAGTTCCATTCCTATTGGGCACGGAGAAGTAAGACATAGATACACGTACACAGGTTTTAAACCCGAAACCCTTAGGACATTCTATAGATCATGAAAACAGAGCTCGTGGCTAAGTAATAACAGCCACACGGGTCGATCCATCAGGTTAAGCCACGCTTGCCGGGGTTGGTCTGTGGATGGGTGACCATCTTTTCATACCGATACTCATCCGTGCCTCGAAAAGCACGTTAAGCCGTTGGTCCCGGCTGTCATTCGTCGATCTTTGAGAGTCGTTACGAGTCGTCAGAAGCACGAAAGTCTGACAACCGCAGTCTTACCAAGGGGTATCGTTTTACCCAGTAACTGGGTTGTGGAGGTCAGATAGATAGTCGCTCCATGTAAAATACTGGTATTCAGCTGCATCCGGTTAGACTGGAAGCCGACCCGATCAGAAAGCTCAAAAATGAAAAGCTAGGACAACCTAGCCAGTGAAAATGTTCTGAAAGTGCTATTTCTAGGCCAAAAGTCAGTTCAATGGAATTATCATATGAAACAAAATACGCCGCGTTTATCCGCTCAGATTCGCCCCAACCTTTATACACACTACACACACAGTGTATACTTATAGGACGTAATTTATCTCCGCAAACATGTAAAATTAATTCTTCGCGTAATAATCTCCTTTCCGCAGTCCATTAACTTCGTAAACGTTACAGAGCGCTCTGCTTGGTACAAACATTATTATTCATGAGCACACATCTAAATCTACATACATGCTTGAAGTATACTTTCATAGCTTTTTATTAACCGACTTCAAAATAGGAGATTCTGTATTCAACCCCTATGTATGTATTATATCCGGAATTTTCTCAAAAACTAATGAACCAATTTTGATGATTCACTTACGTGATCTACATAATTTAAGGATGGTTTTAGTATATAACACATTGGGTAATTATTCTTATATACGAAGTTATATGCATAAATGTACTGCATCTCCGGCATTTTTAACGGATTTTGATGATTTTTCTTATTTCGTTCGTCTTACTTAGTTCGTCTTGGGCTTATGTAATTGTATACCTATTCAACTAAAAATGGAAATAAATTTACTGAAAAAAAAAAAATTAAAATCCAGCTTCAGAAACCTAAAACGAATCTTACTTAAAATAAATTTCATAAAAAAACTTAACAGCTTCTGAAGTCGGTGTCTACAATACTTCACCTTAATGCACCTTAGCCTTGGCACCCGTGCTTGGCACCGACTTCAGAAGCTGTTAAGTTTTTTATGAAAGTTGTTTTATTCGTTTTAGGTTTCTGAAGTCGGTGTTTTCTTTAAAAAAAAAAAAAACTTATTTAGTTCGTTTGCCGCGGTAAAAGTAAACAGATTGTATCTGAAGTTACAATAGTCTATATGGTATATTATGCAGGGTTATTGGTAAAACACAAACAACCTATTAAGGGGTCATTGTACTCATCATTATGAACAACTTTTCCTATGGAACCAAACCTGAAATCGCGAAAAAAGTCTGCTGTTGCATACATTTTGACGAGTTTTGCGAACATAAATAAGGTAAGTACCATAAACGCCATTTAATTTGGTTGATTGGCGATTGAAGTATCTAGATACTATAAGTGAGAAACATAATTACATGCTGTAAGTAAACATACAGTAAACATTAAATATTGACAAAACAGTTTATATTAGAAGAAGACTAATATTAGGTCAGTGAAAATGTAAACATTCCAATCATTTCTCCTGACAATTTAGCTTTAAATTTCTCTATAAATAAACAGTTTTATTGCTCACTGTATAAAATATACAATAATTACAAAGTTTAACTATGAACTAACTTTTATTTATATTCGCATAACTCGTCAAAATGTAGGGTAGGTACAGCTGATTTTTTTTTCACGATTGCAGGGTTGTTCCCATAGTAAAAGTTGTTCATAATGATGAGCACAATGACTCCTTAAGAGGTTGTGCATTTATTAAGTTACACCTTGTATAAACACATTGGTTCTTTCAAGTTATTTTAGAACCATAGTACAAGGAAAGGAAACTTTTTTTACTCTCTGTGGGAGCTTCACTCAAAAACTACTAAACGAATTTTAATGACAGTTCTGTTCCTACTATTTTGGGACATCGTCGACCAAAAAGGGTGCGTGTTATGTTAGAAATATGTAAAGGAAGCAACGACAAAATACTGTTGCTTAAAATAGAGTCAAAAAGGTTTCTTTATGAAGAGAACAGTGATGTCTTTTCGGGGAAAATATTAATATCCCATCACTCCCGGGAATAACATAATCACTATTAAGTAAATAGAAAATACGAAAAATAAGAGTGAAGTAAAAAAAAGGTAAGTAGGTATCTTGGAATGTTCTATAATATGAAATAATTAGAACGTTAGGTATTCATGAAATAGTGTTTACAATTCGGGTCGCAAAAGGTGATAAAATCAATAAAAACACTGGCAAGATTTACAAACAAAAATAAAATCAATCCGCCTAGCCTTTTCCCAACTATGTTTTTTGTCAGCTTCCAGTCCAACTGGATGTAGATGAATACCAGTATTTTACATGAAGCGACTACCTATCTAACTTCTACCACCCAGTTACTGTGTCACCCCTTGATAAGGCCGGTTTTCTTTTGGCTTCTAACAACTGTGATCTTTAACGACTGTCAAAGATCTCCAATTAACAGCCGGGATCAACCGCTTAACGTGCATTCCGAGGCACGAAAGGGTCTCGATATGTAATGGATGGTCACCCATCCCCAAACCGACCGCGGCAAGGTTAGCTTAACCTTCGATCGACCCGTGCGGCTGTTATTATTAATCCACGACACGAACCATCCAAGATTACAAGCAATCGCAATAAAATAACAATTCAATTTAACAAAGGAGTTTAACACAAAAGTAGGCAGCATACTTCCAAACAATAAAAGGAAACGCTAGCCTTTTGTTTCGTAACCCAAAAAAATAAAATGGCCGACCTCAACCCGAAACCATTGCTAAGGAAAAATATCCATATCAAATAGTTTCAGGCTTTACAGAATTGGTCAAGCTTTGGGTTGTTACAAAAGACGTCAATATGGTGCCGACACGGCCACGATTTTATCCAAGGGCACAAATCGTGTACTTTGGAAATATTGGGTACCTTTGTAAACAGTGGTGCGTTATTATAGAGGTCAGGCTGTTTATAACGAGTAAAGAAAATCTGGGAAAGTTGTATAAGAAATGTGAATGTGTGTGTTTCCATTAATAACAGTCGCACGGGTCGATCCATCGGGTTAGGCTACGCTTGCCGGGGTTGGTCTGTGGATGGGTGACCATCTTTTCATACCGAGACTCCTCCGTGCCTCGGAAAGCACGCTAAGCCATTGGTCCCGGCTGTCATTCGTGGATCTTTGACAGTCGTTACGGGTCGTCAGAAGCCCGAAAGTCTGACAACCAGTCTTACGAAGGGGTTATCGTATTAACCAGCGACTGGGTTGTGGAGGTCAGATAGGCAGTCGCTCCATGTGAAATACTGGTATTCAGCTGCATCCGGTTAGACTGGAAGCCGACCCCAACATAGCTGGGAAAAGGCTAGGCAGATTGATGGTGTGTTTCCATTGAAGTCTCCTAAGTACTAAATAAATGTCTTACTCAATCCTATGACAGAGTATTGCGAAGTCCTACAGCCATTAAGGAAGACGAGTAGTAAACGCTGTAGTTTAAAAGCTACTACATCTCACTATCGCCGTCGTCCTCTATTACGTTCGAGTACGTGACGTGAGGTGTATTAAGACATCTCGGCTATAAATTACACTATTTTAAAATATTATATTACGTCTTCTGGGCAGAACTGTCGCCAACGCCCGACTCCTGATTGACGAAAGTCGCTGCAGCTCAGACATCGGAGTACCGTTCCTGTCCTTCCCTGTACTGTCCACCGTACCTGGCCTGTGACCTACTGCCTGCTGCACTCCTCCTAACTCCTGTCCTATGGTTTTGGAGTGTCTACAGACCACCCGTTCCTGCTCACGTCAAAGACCCCGCTGCTGACCTTATCAACCTTCATCTTTTTTTTTATTATTTAATCTTTTTAAAAATTTGTATGTTCAAAATAACCTCGGCTATCTGTAATGTTACAAAGCGTACTAATGTGAATGACACTTACGCCGGTCTACCTCCCTTTTCTACTAAAATAACACAAGACTAGCACAAGCGCACCGTAGACTTCAGTCTCTAGCAGAAGAGCTGATGTTAAATAAAGAGTTTACTATTATTTGGTTAACAAATAAAAAAAATATATACGAGTACCTACGTTCACGTTGAATTTTCAGCAACTTATAGGTTTGGTAACTTTAAATGGAGTAAACCATACAGCAGATTGTTCGATACGCAAGGACAATAAAAAAGAAGATGTGTGTCACGACAGGCCAGCTGGCGGGGTTGATTAAGATACCGCCTATCAAGTCGATTCTCATCTAGGACAAACATTTGTGTGCATGAACACGTCTGTTTGTCCTGAGTCTGGGTGTAATTATCTATATAGGTAAGTATGTATTTACAAAAAGAAGGTAGTGTATGTAATATATCAGTTATCTGGTTTCCATAGTACAAGCTCTACTTAGTTTGGGATCAGATGACCGTGTGTGAAATATCCCAGGATATTATTATTGTTCACAAAGAGCGCAATATGTCGAAAGAAGTTTTTACTTCACAAATGTAAGCACAAAGTGTATAAATGGTATATATCGACCCTCGACATAAACAAAATAACTCCCTCCCTAAATAAAATCAAACACCAAAGTAAACAATCGTACATTACGACAACGTTCAAAGGTTCCATCGTTTATCTTCGGAAAAACCGAACTACCGAACTGACTGGTCCAATAATGGAGTGACACAATTAGTTCGTCAATCTATAATATCAAAATTTCCCGTTTTTGCCATTTTAATGTATTTATTTTTTAATTTATTGAGTCTCAAATAATCACAAAGAATGTGCGCAACATGGATGGAGTTATGGCACTATATGCGTGATCCATCGCTGCCCGTTCGATGTCCACCGCGCAGAGGATAGATGGAAAGCAGCACATGAAGCATAGATGGCAATAATTATGGCATGAAGTAATTTTTTACTCTGTTGGTGTAATTGCTGTATGATGTTCCAGTGGAAGAATAAATAAATAAATATGCATAATAATTTATGTGGGAATATAAATCAATTTCTTCGCTATTATTTATTCGCTATTATTTCGGATTTTCCGAAGATAAACGATGTAACCTCTCAACGTTGTCGTACTGCACAGTCTCCACTGAAACTTTCTTTACTAAGAGTTACCCCAACATAACGTTGTTTTATTTCGTTGCGAATAAGAGGATTACTTACGTTGCGCGTATACGTAGTGGGGAGAAACATTCTGAGTAAGCGAAAATATGTACGTATCACGTACCTCTTGTTTTATTCAAAGAAGGGAGGGTGAGGTAAAAACAATAAAGGAATGAAAAGTATTAGCCGAAAGATTTTTTGTTTGATAGGTTTGTAATACAGACTACACAAATTGTGAAGTAGCAAATCATCTGCCTAGCCTTTTCCCAACTATGTTGGGGTCGGCTTCCAGTCTAAGCGGATGCAGCTGAATACCAGTATTTTACATGGAGCGACTGCCTATCTGACCTCCACAACCCAGTTCTTGGTAAGACTGGTTGTCAGAATTTCGGGCTTCTGTCGACCCGTAACTACGGTCAAGGCTTTGATTGCTTGTCGTCTCCAAAACATCAGAGCCAGCCAAAAAAACTCTGCCACAAATTCTTAGAAGGAACCTATAGGTTACGGTTACTGCATGTCAAGATTATACAAATGTGATACGACCAGCGACACCAACGTCAGTAACAAAAGACATTCAGAGATATTAACTAGCTTCTGGTGCCGATTCTCCTTTCACAAATGTCTCTAAACTAGACTAAAAATCACTACAATTATTTTATTCCTGTCAAACGACGATTTTCCATTCTGAAATTGACTAAAGTGACTCCACTTAACTATATTATAGTTTGACGGCACTAAGATTCATTATGAAATTAGTTTAGTGAAAATGGCAATTTTGCTATTCTGAATTTGACGTTTATTACCTAAAATTTTGATTGCCAAACTAAGTCAGACTATTTTTAATCGCGACTAAAAAAAGGTGTGGAATAAAATTAGTTGTTATGAACTAAAATTTTGTAAAACAGTAGGTACTGTATATCTTTTTCTTTTTTTTTTTTGCTTATAACTCGAAAACGGTGTATCCTATCGCAAAACTAATGAAAATTTTGCCCCCCTTTATAAAATCCAAAACACAAAAGGGCGCGACGCCAAAAGAAAAAAAAAGAACGTACCACGTAGTCGCGAATACAATGTCAAACTCAATTATACATAGTTGTGTCAAAATTGTTTCTTTTAGAAACAGTTTTTACGAGTAGGATTCTCATACCCAGAAGTAATAAATTTTAGTGATAGTTTATTTAGTTTTGGTTAGTTTAGTCGAGAATCGGCACCATTATCAGTTTATCCACTAATTAATCAGTCAATGCTCTACTACAAAACGAACACATTTAATTAAAAGGACTGTTAATCAATGAAAGTAATCAATTTCACTCAAAGACCCCTTTCAATCAGTCGCCGTCGCCGCGTATCTAATTGTCCATTATCCTGGTTCTCTTATTATGCACATGACTAGTATTGGTTCTAATTTAGTCGAGTAATAAGTGTATGCAAGCAATAGTAGATAGTGCTTACGGCCTAATCCTTATGGCGAAATGGGTCACAAAGATATTTTAACGTATTTCGGTTGCACACAAAATCAATTTTTATCCTCAAAAACTACAAATTTCATGATTATAAAAATTTAAGATTTTCTTTAGGTAATTATGAGGGCCAAAACACGACTGCCACAATTTGGCTCGATACAAAAAAAATCGCAGTTTCCTCAAAATTATTTTTTTTTTTTATTATGAGAAAAGACTGTTTTATTCGATTGATTAAAACAATTTCAATAAAATTTCGTCTACACGTTCACCATTAAATATATAAGGGATTATAGGTTTATTTTAACGTAACAGAGCCATATAGAATTTAAAAAGAAATATTTTTTAAATTGTATATGCTCCGTTTAGCCATACCAAATGCTCCTAACCCCGTTATGATACCATTTCGCCTTAAAAGAAACGATGTTTTGATAAAACTTCATTGGAATGTTTGTTTTTGCCATCAATTCATATTTATAATTTGTAGAAGGAATCTTTCGTTTATAAAACGGTGGTAACATTTGCCACTCTTACTCTATCAGTCAGTAAATTAATCCCTTATCAGTTGCGAGGTTCTCGCAATTTCGTTTCGTCGGCTAATCCAAAATGTCTGAAACCTCCCCAAAAGTTTCAAATTCCAAACAATTCAAACAGAGTTCCTTACGATACAAACATTCAAGCAATTTCATATCGTTCCGATTCCGATCAAAGGACGCAATCCGACCCTCGATTGGTTTGAATCAAATTGACCACAAGGCATCCGGGCCCTTTAATAAACAATGGTTGGTTTACCCACTTTAGTCACAGACCAAGAAAGTACAGAACTCCAACTTTTGGCAATTAAAATTAAAGGAATTTTGTCAGTCACAAAAAAACGAAAGATTTTTTTTCGGGATGTTCACCTAGCACGACAGTACAGAATTCACAATGAACAAACGTTTCAAATTTGTAGCACCCCTCTTTTCGCGTCAGGGGTTGAAATAAAGAAAAACAACTCCAAAAGTTTTCCAGAGAAAAAATATGCCGGAAAAATATTTTCATTGGCGGTATTACAAAAAGCAAGTGTCTTTTTCCACGACTAGCTGTAATGGGAATCTTGTACTTATCTAGACATGATTTTGTTTGTTACCCAGCACCCTAATTGCGTAACAGACTATCAATCGGAATAAATTATTGCTAATCCATTGCTTCATTATGTTCGAAACATTTGTCTTCTCAACAACGGAACTAACGCAATGGATGTTGTTGAACTGTCAAAATGAAACCCATTCCTATTGTGTCAATCTTTAACTTAACTTTTTGGCTCTTTACTTAAGTTTTACCTCCTACTTTGTGTTCAAGTTCCGTTATGAAACTAACGGAACTGACTTAGTTCCGACATTTAGTTAGAGACGAAAGAGCCGAATCTTATCCGGCTTACATCAAACGATCCTAATATCGTGGGGTGGTACAATCTCGAAGCAAGTTTGGTGAGCGTTTGAGTTCCTACCTACTTATACAGAATAATGAAAGGTTTTGATTATTGCAATAAATTTGGAGTTAAAACTGTCCTTTTTTACGTTTATAAGTATGACAATGGATGGCTATTAGAAGAGAGGCAGAGTAAAGAAAAGGTGTTTCAAAGACGTGAATGATATATAGCTAGAAAGATGTGAACTTTATGATGACGGCTAATAGGAATCGAATGGAAGCGAAAAACTCCAATTAAACACACAAACAAATATAAACACACAAAATACAAAATATCTGCGCATTTTTTATTTGAACTGCATGGATTGCAGTTTTTTGATCATAATGTGGGCCACAAAAGGAATTAATGCAAGGTAATGCATGCAGCTGCGATGAGAATGCTAAGAGGGACGTGTATGTTATCACGAATTCGCGAATGGATAGAATAAGAAATGAGTGTAAGAGGAAGTCTGAAAGTGATACCGGTGATGAAAAAGTTGTGTGGAAATAAGTTATCATGGTATGGGCATGTGTTGCGGAGGAATGAGGAAAATGTCGGCAGGAAAGTTTTGAGTATGAATGTGGATGGCTATAAGACCAAAACAACGATGGATAGACTGTGTGAAAGATGATATGGGTAGAAAGGGAGTGACTACCGAGATGACGACTAATAGAGAAGTTTATAAGACATGGTTGCGCCGCCCCAAACAAATTGGAATAAGGGCAGAAGAATGATGATGGATTGCAATTTTTGATCGCATGGCGATGCACGGTTATAGTTTAGACGCAACACTGTGCATGCATGTATTCGTATTTCTACTAGCAGTAATGCGTGACCAATGCTTTGTTTGCAGACAATAATTAACAGAGAAAAACGGAACTGAAAAGTATGAATCAAAACAATATTGATTCATTTACAAAGTATTCTATGGCTTTTATCAATTGACTCCTACATATTTCTGGAAAAGATCAGCAAGGGAGTCTTATGATTTTATATTCACGGATGAAATATATTTAGAATTTATATAGATTAAAGATTCCAAGAACAGTTTCTATTTAGGCAGTGACTGAAAAAGCACTAAAATACTGAAAAGGATAGTAAGTATAGTCAAGCCATCAGTCACTATGATAATCAAGATGCATTATTTCCAAGTAGCAGCAGTACTGACGTCTTATTTAGAAGATAAACACAAAAGAACTCCTACAGTTACGACTAACTGACTTTTTATTTAAACAAGCTTTTTATACCAGTTCCAAGTAATAAAAGAACAGTCTGGTCACCTTCAAAAGTTAACTAATACTGAGGAAGATCTATGGCTCACAAATTACGGTCAGGTTAACCTTACGCGTCAATCTGCTGCTGTTACAGGGGTTATCGCGATTACCAAACTGATATACAATGGCGATATAGTGCGTAGAAGGGACAACTACAGGCTCATTCTACTTACGATTATGACTTGATGTGAATCAGTAATTACCAAAGGCAAAGGGTAAAAGTTTCACAATAAAAGCTTGTTCATGAACACGTGTACATACGTATATGAACATTGATAAGCACTAGGAATTTCTGTCTAAGAATGCCATTGCATATAACGGCATTAACAAAAGGAAAGTGCCACTAGTAGTGAAAGACAACCCTGCAATCATACAAAAACAACAACTATACACTAAGGCAATAAAGAAATTTACTTAGAAAAAACAAAACAAGAATAATGGGAGAACATGGAAAAAGTTGGCTCAAAATAATTCTTATGATCAGTTTAAAATCCGAAGCTAAGCCCAGCTTAAAAAGCAGACTACCTTTGCCACGAGAGAAAACACGGGGTCCAAAGAAAATTATAAAACGAAAAATGGAGCCGAGTTAAGCTTGGGCTAAAAGCTAATATAATAAAAACAGAATTGTATTATTGTAAAGTAGATGCCGAAGTAAAAGCAAACATACTGCAGGAGTTGACTTTCATTGCGGAAGTTAAACGGGTGCATAAACTTAATAGGAAAATCCCAGGGGCAAGTTCCTGAATGAGTAATCGTCTCGAATTTGTGGAGATATGGTTCATAGTTTCTGTCACTAGAACTGTTTCAATCATCTGACAGTTTATACTACAGTCAAAGACTAAAGAACTATTTAAGATTAAAAAATATAGCGGGAACCTTCTTAATAACTTCATACAATGCAATATCAAGTAGATTTAGCATATTCATATTTTTCGTTAAATTCTTCGTTGTTCTCATATTGTCCACTTATTAATGAATATCGCAAAGAAAGAGTGAGTGTTTAATTAAAATTCCTCCATCTACTTATATCAGTGTAAACCATAATTCACTGTTCCAATCAACCATAACCCAAATCTAGGCTTCCCAATATCCAGTACATGGGTACAGGAAGTTGTAATTATCGCAACAAGGCTCTGTCCGGGCTGGCGCCCCCATCCTGGGGGTGACCACCCCTCGCATCCTGACTTCACCCCCGCACGCATCGATTGGTAGCTTTCGGCGCATGCAAATGCACATTGCCCCTTACATTCAGAATAGGCGGTGCGGGTAGTTAGACACGTTATGTTAGGGCTGGCGAGCTTTGGACTGCGGATTTTGGAAATATTTTTGCTGAGGTAGATTCTCAAAATTAAATGTGACAACGACACACTCTTTAATTGTTCGTATCGTGTTTCATGTGAAAGACATTTCATATATGGAAATTATTTTTAAATTGGGTTTGTAATCATTCCTTGTTGTTTTTCATTTGGGCTTTTGCTTCCCTCCCCTGGTGGTATATGTGTCGAAATAGCTTAGATTTTATGAAACCTTGCTTTCTTAGATAATTTTGGCAACTTTTCAATTATATTAATTCTATCGTCCCTGGAGCAATAAAGTCGGTATCATTTTTAGCCTCTCACACTTCGCCAGCCCTATGTTTGGGTTACTCACTTTTGATTCCTATGTTTGCTTTGCTTTTGTTTAGGTTTTGCTTGTGTAATCAGTGTTTACTAATCAATGTTCTCTTCTACTATTGTTATACCGTGGTGGTATTTTTAAACTAATTCTTTTAGTTTTGTCTGCTACCATTGTAAGGTCTAGCTATACAATTTTTAAAGTGTGTGTTTCAAAAATTATTACTTCAGGTTTTTCGTTTAAAAACCTGAGTCCCTAGACAAGTGGCAATCATTTTTAAAGCGTTTCGTATGTCTACAAGGTGTAATTTAAATAATGCACAACATCTTAAGGGGTCTTTGTACTCATCATTATGAACAGCTAATTACTATGGGACCAAACCTGACTTCGCGAAAAAATATCTGCTGTTCCCTACATTTATGTTCCCATAACTCGCCAATTTTTTATTTATTTTTTTATTTGGGATTGATTTGATCTTGACTATAGTCTAGGTCAGAGGTGAGAGATACAAAGTCTACGATGGAGTGAGTTTACCCAGAAGAAGCCTTTTCACTCTAACTTTGAAGTGATTATGGTTGTCCCAGGATGCCCAGTTTTTTGGCCGCAGTTTGGGCTATGAGCTCGATGGTAGCGCCGAAGTTGAGACTGGATGTCAAATCCATGCCTAGGAGCTCGAGCCGATCAGTAATAGGAACATATGTACCCCGAAATGTAGGATTTTGTCAGAAACGACTCCTTATAGCGGTGCAAAGACACGCCTGTGTTTTGGTGGCGTTAAAAGATTGTCATCACCCTATTGGGAGACAAGGCTCAAATCAAATCAAAATGTAGGGAACTGCTGATATCTCTTTCCGCGATTTCACTTTTGGTCCCATGGTAAGAGTTGTTTAAAAATTCATAATGATGAGTACAATGACCCATTAAGAGATTGTGCGTTATTTAATTACACCTTGTATAACGTCTTTCCAACAGGATTGACATAAGCTTTTCGATAGCTTATGTCAGTCCCATACATTTTTGACTTGTCCATAATCGTTATCGCTAAAAGAGTGCCACTTTGTCTAGGCCCTCTGTAATATACTGTTATGTTTGGCTCGTATATTAACTTATTTGAAGTATATGGGTTTTCTCAAGAATCTTTAGCATCTATCTTCAATAAGATTTATATATATATATATGTCTTGTTTAAGCTTCGTGTGCCAGAAACATCTTGTTTTACCAGCAAAACGAGTGAAGTAGGTACAACCTTTCAAACCTCCTTGCTTGAGTTTCCTCAGTGTTCACAAAGTTGTCTAAACTGTTACTCGACCTCGGATGCTGCTCTAAACTTTGCATTATCCTTCCTGTTAAGATCAAATCTGTTATCAGATGTTGTAAATATCATATTTCATACTTTAGACATGCAAACTAAGACGGGTTTGTTAATGCTGTTAAGGTTGCACTACTCAGCGGCTCGAACTCGTTGGTGGCGTGGCTAATATGCATGCTATTTAGTTTATTTTTATTTATTAAGTACCTATTTTGTTTATTTAGTTTTTATTTATTTAGTGAAATAGGCGAATAACGAAAACGAGCGCGTAGAATTTCATGAATATACCTTCATGGGCGTACAGATATTATGAAAAAAGTACTGTATGTATTTATTCAAAATAAAGGCCAGCTGGCGTGGTTGGTTAAGATACCGCCTATCATGTCGCAGGTCGTGGGTTCGATTCCCACCCAGGACAAAAATTTGTGTGCATGAACATGTCTGTTTGTCCCGAGTCTGGGTGTAATTATCTATATGTATGTATTTACAAAAAAAAAAAGTAGTGTATGTAGTACATCAGTTATCTGGTTTCCATAGTACAAGCTCTGCTTAGTTTGGAATCAGATAACCGTGTGTGAAATGTCCCAGGATATTATTATTATTATAAAGTTATTTAAATTATTGCATAAATAATCTATACCTGTACGGTAAGAATTTCATAATTTTCATACTCCGCGAGCTGTTTATTTACGCCCAAAGATGCATTAAAACTAGTGTTGAAAAATGGAAGTTTCGACGCTCATAACTTACAAACCAATACTTTTTTTTCCAATTCTGCTTCTATGCAGGGCTAGATAATGATAAGACAAATTGATATAATTTTTAGTTTTGGACGTGCACTGTCAAACAGACTAGTAGTCATCATACTACGTTCGTATGGAAGAACTACCGACTAGTGTAACCTTAAGACTTAGAATACTTTATATTTACTTATTTATATTATTTTTTCTTGCTGTAACGACTGTTGATTGGCAGCTTCCAATCATTATAGCCAAATTAAGGCGACGATAATCGACTTTTAATGAATTTAACCTGAAGATCACGTCTAAACGAGTAGTGTTAATTATTCGGAAAAAAATATGTTAAATTAGAGCATTTTCTTAATAACCTCATATGTGAATATTTTAGATTATGTTTATATTACATAGTGTAATTAATTTGTAAAGTTATGTCTACTACGTGGATCAAAATTGAAAATCACGCAAAAACAATCAAGCGTATTTTTATGAAACTTCACCATTTTAATCATAATTTAATTATTTATCTTTTTGTATACGTATTTAATTAAAATACCTTTTGTTTTATGTATTATAAATTAATAATGCGTCTAATTTGGGACAGCGCTTCTTGATGGGGGAGTCCTATTATTGCCGGGACGTACCTACAACACATTCAAGATTATCAGTTATCTGGTTTCCATAGTACAAGCTCTGCTTAGTTTGGGATCAGATGACCGTGTGTGAAGAATATCCTAGGATATTATTATTATTATTATTTATTATCTGCGCCTTAATAAAACTAGAATTGATATTTTCAAGTTTCCATGAAAGATCACACGCACGCCCCATTGCAGAATCACTATTCTATGTCTGTATTACTTCACGCATTCGAGGAGTCTCGTAATCCAAATGTTTTTTTGTATACCTACCAACATTTCGTTGCCAATTTTTGATAAGTGCATTCTCAAAACAATAACAATGTTTAATAATATTAGTAAAACAATGCACAAACGCTTTAGTTGCCAAGCAGTTCTGATAAAAAGTCGGTTAAAAATTACAATTAGTGTCCTGCATATTTTGGCAAGGGGCCGGCGCGTACGCCTTTTGTCACCGATTCGGTCATACGGTACGATGCAAATGATGCATTGTGTGATTCCAGCATGTTTGTGTTACATAAATACCGTTAGTTTTGAGGTAGTTCTAGTGTATTAATTTGTTATGTCTGCATAAACATTTGCGTCTTTGCGAGATTTAGGCCTATTGATCAATCTGCCTAGCCTTTTCCCATCTATGTTGGGGTCGGCTTCCCGTCTAGCCGGATGCAGCTAAATACAAGTATTTTACATGGAGCGACTGCCTATCTGACCTCCACAACCCAGTTACTGTGTAATATGATACCCCTTGGTAAGATTAGTTGTTAGACTTTCAGGCTTCTGACGACCCGTAACGACTGTCAAAGGTCCACGAATGACAGCCGGGACCAACAGCTTAACGTGCTTTCCGAGGCACTGAGGAGTCTCGGTATGTAAATATAGTCATCCATCCAAGGACCAACCCCAGCAAGCGAAGCTTAACCTGATGGATCTACCCGTGCGGCTGTTATTACTTAGTCACGAGCTTTTGGGCATATATTGGTATGAGTGCTTTGTTGTCATTCTCATTGCTATCAAAAGCTACTTCATCCCTTCAGGAACAGCTAGTGTATCCTGCTGTTTATCTAGAAATATCTTATCTGATAGGTACCTATCTATTCGAAGTATATTCATTCTTCATCCTCCCTAACCATTGGTCGGCCTTTGTTCAGCCGTAGACGGCTAGGAACCACGATGATAATGATTAATTTTGTACGTAACTTAAGCTACAGGAAAAAAACACTGCATGCAGGCGTTATGTACCTATTACAAGAATGTTTAAGCTCTTCCTTTAATACAGGTTGGTCCAAATAGTGACGCCAAAAAGAAAAATCTGAATTCCTCATACCCAGGGGTATTCGAAAATACCCCATGTACTAGGTTGATCAAAAAGTAATGATAATCGGTTAATATATATTTTTAATTTTTTTTTTGCTTGCTTAATTACCCATTAAGTCAGCATAAAAAGTCATATAAATAGACCACAATTCCCGGGAGGTACAGTAATTTGAATAGTTATTCATTTATGAGTTGTCCGATGGCGGTAAGCCTGGTGATCTGTAATACAGGTTTTACCTACAACAGACACCAGTCTCTATTAAGTGTTACCTTGACTTTGTACTGTGTTTGTGATTACGAGAGAAATAAAAGATTATTATTATTATTATTATTATTATTATTATTTGAATAGTTTTATTATTTTATTATTCGTTTGTGATCAACTTAGTATGTTCCGCGATTTTTTGTAGTTTTCGAGTTATTTTTGTTTTTGTAATTATTTAGTTTTATTTTTTTGCTGATGAAGCTTCAAAAATTCATATCTTTTTTTTTTGTAGACGATCATGTCACAAAAAAAAATCAACTGACAAATACACACTACAAAAATGAGATGAATTTTTGAAGCTCCACCGGCAGAAAACTCTAAATACTTAATTACAAAAACAAAAATAACTCGAAAACTACAAAAAATCGCGGAACATACTAGGTTGATCACAAACGAATAATAAAATAATAAAACTATTCAAATGAATAACTATTCAAATTACTGTACCTCCCGGGAATTGTGGTCTATTTATATGACTTTTTATGCTGACTTAATGGGTAATTAAGCAAGCAAAAAAAAAATTAAAAATATATATTAACCGATTATCATTACTTTTTGATCAGCCTAGTACATAAGGTATGAGGAATTCAGATTTTTCTTTTTGACGTCACTATTTGGATCACCTGTATAATAGTAGGCCATAATCTGCTTATAAAAGTAGTACTACAAAGTAGTATAAACTATCAAAGTATTAGCAAGCAAGTAGTCATAAAAAACGACGCATAAAACTGTAAAACTGGAGATGTTTACAAATAAACAAGTCGTAAGTGCAGTGGGTGTGAACAGGTGCGCAATTATGTAGGCCGTCGAACATGTCCGAACAGGCCAGTGGGCTGACTCATCTGAGCCGATAATGAAGTATACAGAAGGTTAAGTTGATACGATGTGCGATAACAAGCTTCGTACGTAATCAATGTCAAGCAAAGTTGTGGTATACCTTTTTTTTTTTTTGTGGATGGGAAATCATCAAATAACTTCTCCCGCTCTGCCGTGTCAGACTTCTACTGACTTTAAAACCCACCCATGTTCCTTCAGTTGCCTGTGCCAGGGCCACGGTAACTCTTTCGAACAACCCGCAACCCTGGCGGGCATCGGCCCTAGCGGACCCCTTCAGCTAGTGCTGACATCTCTAAGTTGTGGTATACCTGCCGGCACGCCGCACGAATCTTGAGCGCTCGGTGGAGTGGTGGGGGTTGTTTGCGCATACGTATTGTCTCAGGAGTAAGTTCCAAAATCGCTTAAAGTAATTCAAGGTCAGCATTCAAGTTTCGTGCCGGTAACTATAGATATCTATGTAGTAATTATAAGTATTGGGTAGGTCGTTAATAAACAGTTGCTCGTTGAGTTGGTGTTTCATTGAGTGAGCTCCTGAAAATAGTACATATAAACACTACTGGTAGTACGCTGCGCTAGTGCTTGAATAAGAACTTTATCTACAGTTATACGTTAACAAGTAATTTTCCCAAAAAATAGTCGGTAGGCCATTCATGCACTACGGCGACGAGTAGAAGAAGAATAGTAGTAAAAGTTAGCGATACTTGAAAAATAATGTAAAAAATATGCACAAAGAAAATAGAAAGATTTTGTCAATAAATGGAACATTAATATTTTAATCTTTCCATATCAAAGCAATCGCACAGCGCAGCGCTTTGCGTTTGTCTAGCGGCCAATGATTGGTGTAATATTCGAATTGTATAGGAACAGTATTCAAGTTGCAGAATGCAAAATGTTGCATTGCACAATATATGAATGTAATGACATACCCATGACAGAATTCATTTCCCATGGTAGCACCACACAACACAGCGCGCTAGGATCCCTATGCACCACTTCCTTCGTCACAGTTGATTCATAATTAAATTGTAGTTACTTTATATTTCACAACTTCTTTAAAATATTAGTAAGCTAGTCTATAGCAAAAACACAAATGTAACTGAAGCGCGTTGACTCAAATCACGACTCGTCAGTAGTCCGATTAAATAAAATGCCTTTCTATTCCTTATCGCTCTTCGAGCGGGAATGGCCCTTCTGATTGTTATCTACTCTATGTCACCGTATTGCACAAATGTATGTTATTGAACCCTATGATGAAGCCAGTAGAGTCGATAACCCTACAGTTATTGACCACTGTCAATCACCGGGTTTATTACGATTAATTGAAGGAAATGTTTTATTGACAATAAATCATATTCATTATATCCGTGTTTAAAGTTTTATTGTACGAGGAAATTAGTTGGTACTGTTAGGTCTATTGGAACGGGATTGAGTCGATTTGATTCGGTACAGTCGGAATCAGAAACACAAAATAATATTAAATGGTTTTTCAGTAATTGACACACGTGAATGAATTAAATGCACCGACTCGATTACTCGAAAAACCTAAAGATTCACACTAGCCCCTGTTGCCTCATGTTACATGGTGCAAATAAGACAGTCAAAAATGATGTAAGTAGATATTATCACAGTGACCTGACTTTTTATATTTACAAAAATTACAGAACCGAAGACCATCGGCTATAGGTATAATGGCGCAGCAAGTGACGCCGCTGCCGTGCGTCGTCTAGTTTTGTTACGAAGTTTCAAGGAACCACCGTAGAGGTCGGATAGGAGTGACATTAGCTGATTACTGTCGCTCGAACAAAGCGTCGATGGTTGCGTGACGGCTGTCTTCTGATGACGGAGATGAGGTCAGGGGAGCCGCTGTCGTACCACGTCCTCCACGACGAACTGCTATATTCCGGCATAATCCTAATGATATTAAAGCTGCTGAAACACTAACACGATGACCACTTCTGGTAAAGGCTATCCTGAGCCGATATGTATTTAGAAAGTACCATTTGACTTATAAATCAAAATATATAAATTAAACTATCTTATCTGCGCTAACAATGTAATTACAAAAAAAGATTAATACGGAATACATTCAGATAGCGATAGCTCCTGCCAATAGATAGATAACTATTCATTCTAATTAGTTGCTGTCATTAGCATGCTTAGCATCACTGAATACTAGTGAAAGTTTTGAATACATGCGGGATGAAAGTGAAAATTATTGAATATATTTTTCAATGAAGAATAATTTCTTCTTGCTTCTTATGGACTGGAGATGTTATTTCAGGGGTTTGCCAGGGTTAGTCGAAATTATAAGTAATATTTTGTTTATTATATCAATACTATGTTTTGTAGTAGGTACTATGCTTGAGGAGCTCGTGGCTTAGTAAAAACAGCAGCACGGGTCGATCCATCAGGTTAAGCTACGCTTGCCGGGGTTGGTCTGTGGATGGGTTACCATCTTTTCATACCAAGACTCCTCCGTGCCTCGGAAAGCACGTTAAGCGTTGGTTCCGGCTGTCATTCGAGGATCTTTTACAGTCGTTACGGGTCGTCAGAAGCCCGAAAGTCTGACAAGCAGTCTTACCAAGGGGTATCGTATTACCCAGTAACTGGGTTGTGGAGGTCAGATAGGCGGTCGCTCCATGTAAAATACTGGTATTCAGCTGCATCCGGTTAGACTGGAAGCCGACCCCAACTTAGTTGGGAAAAGGCTAGGCAGATTGATTATACTTTGTAGTGCTATAGATCATAACGCATAAGCTTTTGTCCGTGGAGAAATCCTCATGCCCTCCGTCTAGGGAGAACGGAGGGTTATGTATTTCGGACGGACACCAATCGAATAAAACTCCTACCATATGGTACCCTAAATTAAGCTACACAAACTTGTTAATAGTAGTTATTAGATTCTAAACTGTAAATAGTCGTAAAGCCACTTACGACTTTCTCAATAGTGTAGCTAGAGGAAAGCCAAAAAGAGCGTAACATTAAAACTGTGTCAATATCGTGATTCAAAAGTGTCGAACTTGATATTATCTTTAGATATAAATATTTCGTCACGATTGCGTCAATCAAAACATACGATAAGAATGCAATTCGCGTAACACGCTATTCTAACAATTTTAAGAATTATTAGAAAAAGATTATGTATTAGGTGTATTACGAATTTTACATTGAAAATACGTCTGTTTACAGGAAACGTCGAATAATCTATCAAAGCTCTCGAACATCAAGCAAATCAACCAAAGGCATGTCTTTTGTTGATTTGCTTGATATTCGATAGCATTACCGATTTTGTGTGTCACCTAGTGATGTCAACAAAATCAAAGCTATCCGATTTCCTAAACCGATTCTCAAATACCGTACCGATACTAAATCGATTGCGGCATGTCTCTCGCACCAGAGACGAGCCAGAATATCGAATGATCCTTTTAATTAAACGTTGCATCAAAACGGAATGTACAATACCGATACTAATTGGGAATCGATTGCAATTTTGTGGAACGAAATATCACCGGCAATGAACGCGGAGAATTACCAAAATGTTATTGAACTTGTGTCAGATATTTTTAAACGTAGTCTTTGAAACTATGCTAGGAAACGTCGAAGGGTAGACGGCAATTGTTTATCAGAGATCTTTTGTTTATTGTATTGCCTATGTTCAGCTGTTGTTTGTTCATGGCACCAAAAGTTCACTAGAAATTCTTTTGTTTATTCATTTCAGCTGGTAGCTACCGTAAAGGAGATCTTCAAAAGGTTTCTATAAAAACTTACAGCGGGTTTGCAAGAAAAAAAAAAATTTTTCCGGGTCCTTAGTACTAGAACACCGTATCAGTAGACACGAGTACCTAATCTAATAGTAGTAAAGAACAGGGGCGTAAGTCCACTAATTTACAAACGCAGCAATGATATCACCATTGTTATTTTTTGACAGATTTTGTATGGCAAATCTGTCATAACCTCACAATGGAGATAACATAACAACGTTTATAAATTAGAAGACGCGCACGCGGTGGTCCCCCGAAGACCAAACAATTGCTACCCAAGGAGTAACAACTACAAAACTAAACGAGGTGTGATAAGTCATCAAACTCCAGAGAATGCTATCAACACCAGCCGTTGCTTTAAAATCTAGACAAAAGCCATTACTTGCCAGACAGAATCGTTGCTAAAACAGTTTCCACGCATCAATAAGCAATAAATCTTTTGTACTAAAATAGACGTAAGCCGACGATCGCCTTATTCATGCACTATGTTAGTCTGTTACGCCAAAACCATCGATATTTATAGCAGTATTCAAATTGTGTGGGGACAACATACGGGGTTATATTTTGAGCTTTTAAGTTTTACGCTGCAGTTGGTCATGGTTTCACTAGTCAATCTGCTTAGCCTTTGTTGGGGTCAGCTTCCAGTCTAACCGGATGCAGCTGGATACCAGTATTTTACATGGAGCGACTGCCTATCTGACCTCCACAGCCCAGTTACTGGGTAATACGATACCCCTTGGTAAGACTGGTTGTCAGACTTTTGGGCTTCTGACGACCCGTAACGACTGTCAAAGATCCACGAATGACAGCCGGGACCTACGGCTTAACGTGCTTTCCGAGGTACGGAGGAGTCTCGGTATGAAAAGATGGTCACCCATCCACAGACCAACCCCGGCAAGCGTAGCTTAACCTGATGGATCGACCCGTGCGGCTGTTATTATTTAGCCATGGTTTCACTAGTATCTTAGGAAAACTACTGGATGTATCCGGGAAAGAGATATCTATGTTTTAATGCAGGACATTGGCGCCAATTCCCTTGTTCACAAACTAAACTAAATTTAAGTTCAGTGGATCTTTTGCTTTCTATTCCATTAAGAAAAGGACAGACGATAAATATTTGTTTAGTCCTGTCAAATTAAGATACTCCATAGACAAGTTAAGACGTGGTTAAAAAATTGACTACTAAAAATATATCAATTTTCGTCAGGCGCTGATTAATTTGACAGGACTAAACTAATATTTATCTTCTGTCCTTTTCTTAATGAAATAGAAAGAAAAAGATGCACTGAACTTAAATTTAGTTTAATTTGTGAAAAAGGGAATCGGCGCCATTGTCTGTCTGTATGCCAAATTCCCTTTAAATCCGTTCCTTTGTTTATGCGTAAATGGAGTGTCGACCATACCTACTTAAGGCTTTTTTTTTTTTGGTAAATAGTTGAAAGAAATAGTGGGATTATGTAATTGATAACCAAATAAATACTCGAATACTGAGATGACGACTAATAAAAACCTCAAATAAATTGGGGTAAGCGCAAGAGAATGGTGATAGGTTTATTACCAAATAAATAGCAAATTAGTAACGGAATGTGATAAAAAACAGAGGATCAATTAAAAAGGTCTCTTACAATTTTATCTATTGAAAGCCTTAATTAAAAGCGAGTATAAAATGCGTCATACGACCGCTTGCAATCGACAACCAGTTTGAATAGTTGCTATGCAACGCAATGCGACGCATCCTTTAAATGCCGCACATTTTTGCGACACGCGCGGCTTTAAAAGGATCGTGGAATTGGATTATAGTGGCATTTTTATTTAAATAAAAGAAGAGCCATGCGTGTATATTGGGAAACACCAAGGGGCAATTGCCGTATCTACACATATAAGAACGGTCGTATTGTTAGCTCATTATAATCTGCCAAAAAAAAAAAACTACAATTTTGACATAGATTACCGCTGAGATAAGATTGAGACTAGATTTTGAACTTTTTTACATAAAACATACAACTCACGCCTTCTTCACATGGGGGTAGGCAGAACTACAGAACGCGAACGCCACCTGCTACGAAACTTACATACTTCTTTTGAACGTTTTTAGGGTTCCGTACCTCAAAAGGAAAAAAAAAAACGGAACCCTTACAGGATCACTCGTCTGACTGTCTGTCCGTCTGTCACAGCCAACAACACTTTTGGGGGCAAATAAGAAAATTAAAAAAAAAGTTTGCAAACTGTACCGTGTGACATATCAAATGAAAAGACTTACCTGTGAGGATCTCAAATATAATTAAAGTTATTTAAGAAAATAGACGAAAACTGATCATTCCTACCCTTATCTCCAAAAACTACTGAGCCTAAAATTTTGAAAAAAAAAATACTGAAAATGGTTCCATACCTATAGATTACAAGAAAATCTATAAGAAGTCTATGATCTTAAAATAACATGGTAAATATATTGTGCGTGGTCCGACACGCACTTGGTCGTTTTTAAATACGTGAATTCGCCTTCGGTACATAACTGCTCGGGGAATTGACTAACTTTTTAAAGATTCGTCGATAGACCAGCAGTTCTGTGACAAACGTTAACAAAGCAGTCTTGAAGTTTAGTAAAGTAGAGACGCCTGCATTTGTTGGGTAAATTCAGGAACATATTTGTTTTTCCTTAGGTTTTGTAAGCTACGTTGCTTTTGAGATTATCATAATATAGTAGATATATAGGGTGACTGGTAATTAGTCACCGATACTTAAACACATGATTGTACTCATGACAACAAACAACTTTTACTACGGGAGCAAAACTGATATCGCAAAAAAAGAAATCTGCTACTCCCTTCATTTTGACGAGTTATGCGAACATGGTCCCATAGTAAAAGTTGTTTGTTATCATGAGTAGAATCATGTGTTTGAGTATCGGTCACTAATTACCAGTCACCCTATACAGGAAAAGTTTTTAAGCAGTGCGCAAATTTTCACAGGGTCTTCTACCTATGAATATAAACAACTTTTACTATGGGACCAACTCTGAAATCACGAAAAAAAAAATCTGCTGTTTCTTACAAAAGTTCAATACCTACTCAATCAAAATGTATGAAACAGCTGATTTTTTTTTCGTGATTTCAGCGTTTGTCCCATAGTGAAAGTTGTTCATATTCATGGGTAGGACACCCTGTGAAAATTTGCGCACTGCTTAAAAACTTTTCCTGTATATCTGGGATAGGTAGGTGTTATTTTATGAATGAAACTTAATTCTACGCAATTATTTATAAGTGGTGCAACACTTTTTTTATCAGTGCAATAAGGACGCATGTTAAGATAATGCATTATATATTATTACTATAAACAATCATGACAGTTATTTCAGCTATCGTTATCAACTATCAGCATTGCATTGTATACTATTTATCGAATACTTATCAAGTATTGCATACCAATGATTTCATATTGAACAGTGCAACAACCTCACTAGTCGTAAAAACCGACAGTGTGTGGGTGGAGTGACCTTGTCAATGTTATTTACTAATGATCTTAGATAATTTATGTCAATGTCATGTTATTTTATGGAAATATATTTATAATTTTAATTTTATAAATATTTAATCTGTATTTTTCGACCAATTGATACTACTACTGCGACTACGTACTTTAAGTTTATGTAATAAAAAGACGTAAATACTCCTTAAAACTAGCTGTTTCAATGACGAGCGTTTTATGCTAGTTGTAAAACCGCAAAGCATTATGTGGAAGTTGAGTTGAAATCTACCTAGTTAAAACTGAAACCGTAGCGCGTCTGCTCATAAAACCTCGCCGTATATTTTCATCTCAATGAGCGCGGCGGGTCTCGCGAATATCGAATGCAATAAGTGATATCTATGAATATTCAGAGCACGGCCGCTGGTCGTTGTTACGAGTAATTTGACGCATTTTAGACGATCCCTTGCACCGTCCGTTCTATAAAGTCGCAAGTGCACTTAGGTCCAAAATGAAGTTTATTATTTTACAAAAAATCTATGGTTCAAAGAACTTTCTTTGTTATAATCTGTGGAGTGTTATATTATGGTACTAAGTGAAGTTACGACTTTAGTGGTCTGAGGATAATTTCGAGCAGTGCAGGCCGTTAATTTATTCGGAGAACGCCATCGTTAAGGTTTTGATGGGATTGGTTGTTATTGCGGTATCACAGTTAAAGTAATTGGGTCAAATAAATGTTGTTAAATAGAAACTATCAATCTTTGTATGAAGTGTGTCAGTTATGACATTATTAATGTTGCAAGCGCATCGTTTATTTTGTGCATAACATTAGGTACGTCTTTATAGCCTTCAAAACAGCAAAACTCCGTCTTTAAACAAGTTATAACCAACAGTTTTCATCAATTTTGCATTTTGAGATGGCTATTCGTCTATAACTACAAATAACTGATCTTTATGTCGGTAGCGTGGATCAAAATATCAGATGACGTCATGAAACGCAATCATTGGTGGAATTTGTGTAATAATGAGAAATGGCGTGTGAATTACTTGAGCTTCGTGACCGGCATATGTTATTGGTGATTATCGATGTGAGATAGGCCGGCCGTTTTGTCTGATAGGATAGACTGCAAATATATCATTTACGGTAAAATTGAGCCACATTCATCTAGAAAATGGGTAGCACCGTGAGAAAGTAGACGTAAGATGACTAAAACTAAAAAAAAATAAGCGTCAGGGTAGACCGCGAAATTCAAATTTGCAATTTACAAGTCAGTATTAGGTTGTACGTTGATCAAAATGTAATTCGCGGCGGTAACAAGTATGTATTTACATAATTATAATCATTAAAGTTTTCAATACAACTCTTTAAGACCAGGTAATCCTAATGAATGACTATTTCATGAAATCTTGACATTTGAGGATTATACTAACTATTATTAACTACTACTTACTATTAGGAGTTGTATTACCGATTCTAATGATTATAATTCAGTAAATATATATTTATTACGGTCGCGAATCATACTTTAATCAACATACACCCAAACATTGAGCTGCAAATCGCCACTTCCGTGCCCCCAGATTATTCTATACTCCGTTTTGTTTTTTAAAATAACTTCGTCTTTGATCTTACCTGTTCCAAGTTACGAAAAGACAACCAACACGTCACATAGTCCCATCCTATGTGAAAAATGTTATGCTAGAAAAAGATCACAGGAAAATACTAGAAGTCGTAGTAAGTACGTACTTAGTGCACATACTTTTTTTTTGGGCGGGAAATCATCAAATAACTTCTCCCGCTATGGGGCGGAGCGGGAGGGCGTGTCAGACTATTATCTGTGCTGGAACAAAACGCGTGTCATTTGCTAAATCTTATATATTTTTACCACACAAAATAAACAAATATTTCAATATTTTTGCCATACAGTTAGGATGCCTATTCTGCGCAGTGCATGTGTCCAATTTAGAACCAGGAATTTACACGAATATTCATGAATCAGAAGACTCGGATACATGTTTTTTTTTTCTGAGATTGATAAAAAAAAAAACATTTATCTGAGTCTTCTGATTCATGAGTATTCGCGTAAATTCCTGGATCTAGATTGGACACATGCACTTCGCAGAATAGGTATCCTATCTGTATGACGTAAGCACTGAGATTTGACGATTAAGTTTTTTGCAAAACATTCGTAAAACTAGTTTTTGTTTGTTACTGCACTATTATTTGATATTTCTTTTTCATTATAATGCTTACGGAAATGCCTCCTATTTGCATTAAATCTACACGCCAATAATCATTTTAACATCTTTTTTTTTCTTCTTAAAAACCGTAAATCAAAAATATTGGAGCTAATGTAGTTTGGCTAGGCTGTAGAAACTAGATTATCTGCTGTGCCACGAGTATTATGAGTCTAAAAATAATTTAATTAATATTCATTAATGTAAGCCTAGCTTATTATTACAAAAAAAACTTGCTTGTGCAGCACCGTACACGTAATGTGAAACTTCGTAAAAAATATAAAGAATAAGAGAGATTTATACCCGTTTTCACCAACCCTAAGTGACACATAAATGTATCCCTAAAATATTATTGCACTGTTGGGTTTTCAACTCTCGGCGCTGTTATTAAGAGGATTGTGAAGTGCCGATACGCGGCGCGATTTTTAGAGGCAATTGCCTACATTTCATACAATTATTTACATAAATATTGTTTCGGGCGATAACGTTTTTACTCCCCTTAACCTTTACGAAATGAGACAATTTTAATTTCATTACATTCAGTACACTTTAATCTAGGTCTGTACGTTTTTCATTTTTAGTAATTCAATTTAATTTAATTTAAAAAAATAATAATGCTCGAGGATGTTTTTATGTCAAAAATATAGATATTTAGATGCTAATAACTTATATCGTATGCAATATTTCTTTATAATAAAAACGTACGGACCTAGTTTTTCATTATACCAACAACATTTCCAAAAATTATGAAACTTAAACTATGTTTACGGGGAGAAAAACGTTATCTCTTTTTGTATGAAAATTTACAGCTTCACTATCCTCTTAAGTCTAGCGTTGAAAATCCAACAGTGCATTTTTATTTAGGTGTCACTTACGGGCATTAGTGTGAGAGACAAAGAGAGATATCTTTCTCTCTCTCATGTAACGAAATGTGCGAGACGCGATCTTGAAATTTAACTCTATTTTGTCCAGTTATCGATTCGCCGCCTAAGAAGTTACACCAGTCACATCAAAAATCTCATCATATTTCTGACACACCTATACCCAGGTACCCAGGTGGACTTCAATACTTACCTACATTTATTACATTGGATAAATATGAAAACGTAAGTTCAAAATCCTCTACACGGACTACATACATCAGACTAAAAAAAAACACTCCAGCAGCACGTCACAGTTGACGCTCTCACAAACAATTGTGTTCAATGAACCTGAAAATTGTTTCTCCACGTAATGATATTCATTGGAAGCACGGCACTACGTGTTTTCAGCTACGGCATTTTCTAGCGTGCCATGTAGTGTGATACAGAAGAATAAAGTCGTATGTGCAATTACTGCTTTAAGCGAGCATTTGTGACAGGTTTGTGGAAAGTTGGATGAGCATTTTGATTTGAATGCTTGTGTTTATGACAGATTCTTAGTCACAGAGCTATGTTTAGCTATCCACAGATAATAAAGGTTTGTTTTATTCGAAACACAGAGGGTTGTTCAGAAAAACCGGCCAAGTGCGAGTCGGACTCGCGCACGATGGGTTCCGTACCATTATCTATAAAAACGGCAAATAAATCATGTCTGTTGTGTGGGAGCCCCCTTAAATATTTATTTTATTCTGTTTTTTAGTATTTGTCGTTATATCGGCAACAGAAATACATCATCTGTGAAAATTTCAATTGTCTATATCTATACGGCTATATCTCATATATAGCCTGGTGACAGACGGACAGACAGACGGACAGCGGAATCTTAGTAATAGTGTCCCGTTTTACCCTTGGGTACGGAACCCTAAAAATTAAAGCTACATAATGGCCGCAGTGACGGCTGTCATGAAAATGATGGCAGCGAGGTTTGACTTTACGGAGTCAAAAGACGCGCTCTAGGGAAACACCAACTTACCTTCATAAATACCGTCTCAGTGACGTCATTCGAAGGTAAATTGCAGACGATTAGTGGCGGCCACCGCTCTTTTAGAAACCGTAGCTCAAAACTGGATTTGACTTTTTGTATTGGGTATGTTACCTTCATTATCTCCGCCATTTCTTTACCGATTTAAATAATGCACACAGTTTTAAATTGGCTAGCTAAACTCCGCAGACGCGATGGGTATCTTTATTTAAACATGATAAAACAAAAACCAATAAATTTGTAAAACTACGTTTGGCTTAAACGTAGTTTTACTCATTTGAATTTCAGCGTGAACGAAATCTTAAAAGACGCTGGATCTCCTTACCCGCTAAACATAACTGAATGTAACCACAGCTTAACGGAGAAATTGTCTCTGAACCATGAGACGGGTGTAATGTTCCACAGCGTCATTTAACACGACACGGTGAAATATTGAGCGCCATGTTGGAATAGGTGTCGTCGTGTTGCGAGCATTTTTCATTGAAGCAGCCATTTTGTATGCTCAATTAGGAGATGTAGCCTTATTTTAATAACATTGTCGTAAATATGGCACTGACGAGAGATGAGTGGTGTTCTTTATTCGTTTTTTTAATTGGTAGAAATTTTGGGGATAATCCGTCATTTAAAATTGTTGGGGATTGAATGTATCTATTTAAACACGGATTATCTTTTGGTCTTTCGGTTCCCCAGTAAAGTTTTTGGCCCTAACGGGATTAAGGAATAAACGGATATTTATCTAACTAAATATGCAACGTGTCTTGCACTATGCAAAAGTAAAAATATAGCACAGTCAAAAAACCTTATCTCTCAATTTGTCGTTCCAAAATGATCTCGACACACGATATTCTCCGTGCAGATTGGCCAAAAATATACGTATAGATTTGCAAACTCTGTCGCCGACTGTTACCAACGTGTGAATCATGCGCATTCCTACAGTTACCTATGCCACGAGACGTTGACACTAGGATATTTTATGTTTGGCAGTTTCTAGGATATTTGTAGACAGCCTGAGTCTTGTACAGACGCCAGCACATCAAGCTACCCGAAACTGTAAAATTTTCCAAATCAACCTTGAATCTAATGCTTTGGCGATAAAGTTGAAACTCTATTAAAGAAATTTGACAGATTGTAGTAGCTTGATGTGCTGGCGTCTGTACCTATTTAACCTACCGAAGACTTTGGTAGTTAATTCTATGAAGTTGTTATTTAAAACTTAGTGTGGGTTTAGTTTAAGCGCCACAGTTTAGTAGGTATGGGATTTAATGTTATTTTGTAAGTGAAGTGATGGATGTTTTGGGCGAAGAATAAATGTCCACCTTTGTTCTTGTGGGTGTCTTAAAATACCACTATGCTATTAAAAGGGTGGGTAGCAGTATCTATGAATGTCTGCTAATAACAATTACCTGTTCGATTTGATTAATAACGTCTGCCAAGCGATAACATATCGTCGCTACTCCGGAAAAGTGTTGTACAAAAAAAAAAAAAAAATTACAGGAAAGCCTTATACCCTTCAAACTGAAGATTAGAATACCTATAAATTATATAATTAATATTTCCTACTCATTCCATATTGCTAGGTAGATTAGACACAATCTCTTCAGAGTAGGTAACCTTCGAAAAGCTTTCCTGTACAATTTACTTTTTTTTTTTGTTACAACACTATTCTGGTTAAGCGACGATAATATAAGGTTTATTGGGGGTAATTACGATAATGGAGTAATTCCGATTGATGAGAATTTCTACCAAACGCAGCGGCGTTTTGCATATAATGGCAACATAATGATTTGACGCCATTTTATCAGCCGCCGTCTTTCGCTGTCGCTATATAAAATGCCGCTAAGTTTGGTCGAAATTATCAACAATCGGAATTAACTCATTATCGTTATTACCCCAAGAAACTTTACATGAAAATACTAGATATTTTCACTTGTACTTGAAAGACTATGTTCAGCAGTGGAAACGAGAGTTTATTAAAGAGCGACGATTATTAGATTATAAATCAGTTTACTTTTTCGGAAAACCAATCTGAATAACATTGAATAGGCCGTTTGCCAAACAAAATAATAATTTAAAACATTTTTTTTGTCTATCTCACAACAAAATCTAACAAATTCCTATTAAATCTCCCCAAATTCACGTAAGGACCAAAATACTTAATTACATATAAAACAATTAATCATTACTCCATGTATCATGACCAGACATTAACATATTTATGCGAGCCGCCATAGCGGGCAAAATTATGCAAAACAGCCGCCCGACGACGACGACTCATAATTAAATATAATAAAGCATTTTAATCTCATTGACCTTAAAACGAATAAAAACTGTCACGGCGTATTAACAATTATTATTAGTGTTGTTACCCAACACAAGGGTTTTTATAGCCGAAGCCGAAAGAGCCCAATTACTTCTGCTATAGCTTTGGTGATTTGTGTTTGCTATGATTATAGAACGTTCAATTTCAACTATTTTTATTTGCAGAACATAGGTGAACAAAGCTACAGATGTTAATACATATTAATAAAATGAACATTATTTCTTGCCGTCAATGGCGGCGGCGTACATATAGTATAATTAGTACGTACTTTATTTGTTTCTCTTTTGTTAAATAATCGGGCTTCTTGGAATCTAGGCAATATGTAGTGTATGTGTCTTGTGTTATAATAGGTAGGTAGGTACAGATCTAAGTTCTGAGAGAAAAATTATCACATTTCCGGTAATTTGCTGTGGAACGGTAGGTACCTAAGTATTCTTTTTATATGCTTAACTATTTACGGTTTACCATTCCAAAAACTATAACTAGTTCATTTAGAGGTGCACTGTCCTAAGTTTCGGCTGTCGTTCTGCCGACACCGACAGTCCAACACTATTGACAATTCCTTACGCCTACACTGTAAAACCTTAGTGCAATAAATATAAAAGTCAATTCATGTTTACAACTGTAATGTCAGTGATTGTAACATTAAGGTTGTAATAACTGTTACTCATAATGGATTATGATTAACTGTGCTCATATATTTGACGCAATGCTTTGTTTTAGTATCAATAAACTACAAGTAATTACGTTTGTTGACTTACGTTAATATTGAGACTGTCAAAATCAATATTAATCTAGCAATTTTCTAATATTTTTTTTGGTTTCGGCTTTCGGTCTAACCGGACTCAACACTAGATACCCAGTTCTTTTTGTATTCATTGTTAGAAATAATTGTCATGGCAATGAAGTGATTAATGCAAGGTTGTAAATTATAGGGTTATTACAAAAAGTACAATGCAACGCCAATCAAAGTTCACAACACATGACACATGACACTGCATTGCATAATTATATTTTCATTTAGAAAAATCTGAAATTTAATTTATCAAGTAGCGATACCAACAGAATTTACGGCTTTAAAAAGCGATATTACGCAAATAAACACTCAAAGCTTACCTCACTGATAATGTTATTTATTAAAAGCTTTCCGGCTTTTAAGAAAACCAAGTTGTATATCAGAAAGTTGCGAGATCATTATGTCGAGATATTGTGTAACATTAAAGGGCCGGTATTAAGTCAACTATCCACTGCTACATAGGATGTGCTTGGAGAGGTTTGCTACGTCAGCTGCGTGGTTCATTTGTTTCCCAGTCACGCATCCGTGCGTAGCATGGCCGTGGTAGGTCGCAGTGGACGATCCCGGCTACATTTTCATACAAAGCGTCAAACTTTATTACTTCTCTGAAGTGCGCTACTCGCTGCGCAGTAACCGCACCCCTCACCCCCGCTGATACATGAATTTGTTACTGCAGCGACTCGCCTCGTGTTCAGAGCCACTATAAAATTTGCATCATGCACATAACAAAATTCAAAATCGTTTTTCTCGTGTAATAACGATTGTAACTTTGAGACATGACCTATTTCATAATAGTATGGGTTCCAAAATGTTATGTTTGTAACAACATGAAATTATAATCAATACAGTAGGACAAAAACTATTTTAAAAGTTGCTCAGTGTATACATATTAGTGCTCATGAATTTGCACGTGCGTAGCATAGCCGTAGGCTACTGTGGAAAGGTGCCTTAAGAGATAAGCGACATATGCTGGGGTGTTGTCAACATCACTACACCCACTCGACACCTACGGACCCAGATGGCGTAAGTTGGAACACCGTATAACTGTCGGAAGCGGTATAAAATTTATTGATAAAATTTAAAGTGAGTCAAAATTTCCGGATACAGATGCGGCAAAGGGACAGCTCTTCACTCTAGAGGAACATAGCTTGATGAAACTTCCTAAGCGATCGCAGCATTGAACGACAACTGTATAACCATCTGAATTTTGCAAGATTGAAAAACCGATTGCTGTTAGATTTGCGTAGTCGCACCATATCACGGCCACAGTGACAGCTGTCATGAAAATGATGGCAGCAGGGTTTGACTTAACAGTGTCAAAAAGGCTCTCTAGGAAAACACACACACCCACTTAATTTCATAAATATCGTTTCAATGACGTCATTCGCCGGAAAAATGCGAACGCTATGTATGTGGCGGTCACCGCTCTTCTAGCAAATCGTGGCTTTATACTCTCGACAAACGTAATTGATCGTTTCGGGACCCTTAGGGCCAGCGCCCACTTGTGATTTTTAGTCGACCGATAGCTGTTTAATATTTTAATACACGCGTAAAATACATGCATACATGTGCGCGCTGCCTTATAATTTCAGTACGATCAAACTATTGACCGACTAAAAATCACAAATGCGCTCTCGCCCTTAAGGATATCAGGAATTAGAAACCTATTATTGATACTACTAGGCTAGGCTTTCCTTTCATAAAGCCAATAAAGCATTTTAAAAAGAAACACGCGAGAAAGTTCAAAACCTCCCAATGCTAATTGGGCCAATTTACTCCAAGTCATCGATTAAGAGTTGATGCTATACAGTTAACGCGAAAGTGAAAAATAATTGTCAGTCTCAGACTATATGAATGTGAATCATTGATAGTAATTATCGTACATGCTTTGAATCTAAAGCGTAGAATAGATATCGTAGTTCGATAAACGGACAGAATTAATGAAAGTAGTATGAAAGTGAGGCTTATGAATATCATTCAATCTTTTGAAGGAAGCTTAGTAGTGAATAGGGTTGGCGTGAATAAAGTGCACTAAGTGGCATTCTATTAGCGATAATGATGATGAACAAGTCAAAAACGTATTGAAATTCACATAATACGCTACCGTAAAGCTTATGTTAATCCTGTTAAAAGTAGTTGTAGAAATAAGAAACGCGCTGAAAGTGATTGCTTGTTTAGCCCTATGGTGAATCAATTTCTAAAACCGGGCAAGTTTAGGCAAGACTGTTAATAATGACATAAATATTAAATAAGTACAGTAGTCCCCAATCTTTTTACCGGGCTGAAGTGAGGGCGACCGCCATTTTGCACCATCTGCGCATGATATTTTCACTTCCCAACTGGTACCTTAATTTTGCTTTCTGCACATCGGCTCACGTCTACGTTCAACTCGGCTAAAAAGATAAGGGACTACTGTTCTTACAATGATACACTGCGAACATTCTACTCCAAAAAAGGCGAGATCAGCATTGCTAATAGAATTTTTACAACGCATTTAAAACTTAACAGGTGTTTAAGTTGCCTCACAGATAGGTACTTTAAGTTGGACGCCTTGAATTGATTCGTGTGCCCACACCTCGAAGTCGTAGGCTTAAATCACCGGCCGGAGACACGCATTCTTTACACATCAATTTGGAACCAAAGAGGATTTGGCAGTTGGTCAAAAAACTGTAAATGTCAATCTAAATAATGTTGTTAAAACTAACTAACTGCTGATTTCACCAATGCAACTGAACGCGATCACTACTTATAACCCGAGTTCATAGCTGTCAGTGTCAATTTTCTATAATCATTTTGAACGCGGTTTATATGTGCTGAACGCGTTCAGTTTCATTGGTGAAATTCGTCCTTAGAAATATCAACATTGAAAATGATGTTATTAAAACGTGAATTAAAAAAAATTTCACCATACTATTCATCCAGAACAAGGATTGCATATACTGATGTTTCGAGTTTTGATAGATAAAAAACATGAGTAAACAATTTATACATATATGTACAGACAACTTATTTTTGTCCTTTTCAAAATTAATTTATCACACGTGTTTTTTTTTTAAGGTAATTAACGCGTCATTTTTTTTTAAATATTCATAAAACTACGCACCTTTTAGACCGGACTCTGGTATATCTCCAAGTATTGCTACTATAGTGTCCTGAACTGGACGGACACAGTAACAACTGAAGACTGTTAGGTCTCGGCTGCCTCTGCTTCTTCACTCTTAGCTTCACCACTTCATCTACTTCTAACTTCTCTAGTTTCTTCTCTTTCTTTCCTTCTTTGATTGGCGGCTTCTTGGAGTCCACACTCCATCTGCGTTCGTCCATTATCCTTTCTTCCAAATTCAAATGATCCAACCTCTCCTTGATAAAACTCCTTGTACGTATCAAGTCTGGAGTCGTATCCAGTTTATCGTGTCTCCTTATTTCTATAGGAGACAAAGGAGGTCTTCTTGGCTCAAAGACAACTTTGGAGTACTCGTTACTTCGACGCCACAGGCGGGGCGAGAGTGGCCAAAACCGCCCATTTTGTTGACCAGATTCCATCACCATTTTGGACGTTTGTCTCAAATTTACAATTCACTGACTATCTCGACGCTAAAATTAGAATGTATAAAATAACAGCTTTAAATCCTCAAACATTTAAATGTACGATAGCTTAACTGAAGGCTTAATTCAAGACTAACACTGAACACGTCCGTTACATCCGTAAGCTATTCATATACTAAACGTTGTTGAAATGAAAAGTGCATAACAAACACGCCCACGCAATCAATCATGCGAAACGTCTACAGGAACCATAGATAAAGATGGAGTGACTACTTCGATGAGTCAAACAGTAGTACAATTGGCGTAAAATGTATTAGAAATAATATTTTGGTTACATTTTTATTTCCCTCAAAGGTAAATAATATTATTTTCGTCGTATCAAAAGAGAGCAATATTTTTCTACGAATTAATGTTTATCTTTTCATAGGTACTGAGACTGTTTGAGTTAAACAAGAGAATAATTTAAATTAATTAAATTAACTGTATTCAAAAACAGGAATATAAAAAGTCAGCTTGTACAAGCAGAAAAATGATGTCAAAGCAAATTACAAAAGGCCTAATGAACTTTAACCATTGAAACGAGTTTGACCCTAAATGAGACAATTTTTATCAATTTCTATAATTTGTGAATTCTACATCAATTAGTGGAATTGAGGACAGCGACCGACAAATCGCGGGTCATTTATGACCAAGCGGCGCTAGCAATAAAAACCGTGTCTTTTATTACGATTTGTACAGGCTGTAACAGGATCTGCGTACATTTGGCGTACATTTAATGGCTTTTTTCCTGTCTACATATCGTTAAAATGGGTAATTTAAAAGATTTTTGCACTTTCCGTGCGGAAGTGGCTTAAGTAAACAGATTAAAAATGTTACGAGAGCGTTTATTTGTAACGGAAAGAATAGTTTACCATTTTCCTGCTTTTGTTTTGGCAGTTCCAAAAATTCTAAATTCAAATCGCCATTTTAGGAAACGAAATCGTGAGAGACCCAAATAAAGCAAAAAGCGGGGACCCTAAAATACGTTTTAGCATTTTAAGAGCACGAGGGGGATCGCAAACCGTTGACAACTCCTGACGACGCACTGATAGCCATAAACAGCCGAGGAGTCGTAATGGCTGCGATATCGGATGTCGCCGAATAGCGCTGCATACTAAATGCTGGCTCAGGAAGCGGACGACAGGACGCTAATATATGTGCGTATAGGCATGCAAATGTACTGATGTAGTACATAGATAGCGTCTAAGTGGATACAGAGCTTTGCATGGGATTGAATTAGAGATGAGCTTTTGAAAAATGTGCCTAAATAGACTGTTGTTTGTGAATATTAATTGAGATATTCCCTATTTTGCCTGCACAGTGTGTAAGTGCAATTTTATATAGCTATTTAAGCCAACCGCAAAATATATTCAGAAATTAGCTTTTCTTCCAAGTTATACTACTTTCTACATCTAGTTCATCTTCTGAATTGCGCATTGCTTTAACTGATTTACCGATTGCATTCAAGGAAAAACACCTCAAAAATATTTGAAATTCTTGAACAAATTCTAAGGCGCTTTTTAACACTAGGTAACACTATTTAACGATACACGGAAACGGAGATAGTACTTAAAGTCTTAAACAATAACACGAAACCAAAACACCTAAGTCTAATAAAGGAGTCGCAGGATATAACGAAAGGACTCAATGGCTTGAATCAACGGAAGCATTCGATGCGTTTGACATTATTATTACAATAGAGTTGAGTCAGCGACCAGTAATTCTTGAAATTGAAGCGAAATCAATGCTGGTTGGCATTGTGGGGTCAATGTGTGGGATGCGTCGGACATTCTTGCTTATAGTTTGGTTATGATTAAGTGGTAAATGATAAATGATAAATGATAAATGATAAATGATAAATGATTTTTATTTCTGTAAGTAGGTTTGTACAAACACTTTTACAAGTCAATATTTTTTTTTAAACTAGATGAGGTCGGCGTTTCCTATCTGACTACTCTGAGAAGAAAGGCCGAAACAAACTCAGAGGTCACAGTCTCTTATAAAGTCCAGACATAATCTTGGTCACTTCATGTGAAGACCATGTAGATTGGTGTCTGAAATGGTCTTTTGAGGAAAGAACCACACAGATTGAGAGGACCTGTCCAGTCAGTGCACGCATTTGTCAGTAATCGCGCAGCTCAACTAGCTCAACGATTCGACGAACAATACCAAAGAAAGGACATTGGGGTAGGCCGCATAGATTACTCAAACTGCCAGACCATGATTAAAAATAACTGAGAGAAAAAATAAAACAAACAAAAAAAAAAGCAATGACCTACATAGTCTTCACATTCACAATAAAGTAAAATAATATAATACTTACAAAGTAAATATTAATGTCAACATTCAGTATGCAAAAATAAAAATAATATAAAATAAAATTGGAGCAGTTCAATCCCAAGCCTTTTTGTCCTCAATATAATCTTTAACGGTATAAAAAGCTTTCTGACACAACTTGCGTTTAATGAATGATTTGAATTTATTAAGACTCAGATCTTGAACGTGGCTTGGAAGTTTATTATAAAAGCGTATACATTGACACCTGAATGACCCACCTATTTTCTTGAGCCTTGTTGGAGGTACAACAAATTTGTGTTTGTTCCTAGTATTTATATTGTGGATATCACTGTATTTTTTAAACAATTTAATGTTTTTATGGGCATATAAAAGATTTTCAAAAATGTACTGAGAAGGCAAAGTCAGTATATTAATCTCCTTAAATTTCTCTCTGAGAGATTGTCTCGGACTTAATTTATAAATGCATCGAACAGCTCTTTTCTGCAAAACAAATATAGTCTGAATGTCGGCTGCATTTCCCCACAACAGAATACCGTACGACATTATACTATGAAAATAGCTAAAGTACACTAAACGGGCTGTCTCTATGTTGGTTAAATTACGAATTTTCCTAACAGCGTATGCTGCGGAGCTTAGCTTTTTTGACAATTTATCTATATGTGGGCCCCACTGAAGCTTAGCATCCAAAGTTAAGCCCAAGAATACTGTGCTATCTTCAGGATTCAACTCTTCGCCCTTTATCAACACGTTAGTTTTCACCTGCCTAACGTGAGGTAGTGTAAACTTAATGAATTTGGTTTTTTTTTCATTAAGGAGTAAATTATTAACACTGAACCAGTGAACTACTTTTGAGATCGCTCTGTTTACATCGTCAGTAACCAGCTGCTGACGTTTAAGTTTAAACAAAAGTGAAGTATCATCCGCAAACAAAACTATATCATGATTATCCTTAATGAGGTAGGGCAAATCGTTAATATAAATAAGAAATAAGAAAGGACCAAGAATCGAGCCCTGTGGGACCCCCATTGTTACTATAGATCCGGGCGATCTTTTTCCATTAACGTCAACGCTCTGAATCCTATTACTCAAGTATGAAGTAAGAAGATCCAGAGCGGTGTTCCGGATCCCGTAATGGCGGAGTTTCCTGATTAACGTTTCATGAAGAACGCAATCGAATGCCTTGGACAAATCACAAAAGATGCCCAAGGCATCGCATTTGTCTTCCCATGCACTATAAATATGTCCTAAAAGTTCAACACCGGCATCAGTAGTTGAACGACCCTTTGTAAAACCGAACTGCTTGTTATGTAATAATTTATGTTTATTAAAAAATCTTTGCAATTGGTCTAAAATTAATTTCTCAAAAATTTTACTAAACGTAGGTAGTACTGAAATAGGTCTATAATTTGTGGGGTCTGATGTACTACCTGATTTAAACAAAGGTATTATTTTACTATATTTCATGAGGTCAGGAAACTCCCCACAGTCGATACAGTTATTAAAGATAAGAGCTAAAGTAGGTGCTACAATGTCAATAATAGACTTAGCAACTTCTACAGAATTACCCCACAGATCTGCTGTCTTTTTTACATTTAAAGTGTGAAAGGTTTTAATTATGTCTCTACAGGTAATTTGTTCAAAATTAAATTCCGAATCGCAAGCATTAACATTTTCCTTAAGCAAAGACTCAGCAACAGAAGTTGATGAGTTTAGGGATTTAGTAGTTGAAACGGGAATATCTGAAAAGAAATTTTCAAAGGCCGCGGCGACTTGTGAGTCTGATTTTATTATATTGTCATTAATAGACAGGCTGTAGTCAGCACTTCGGTTATTAGACCTTCCCGTTTCACTATTAATAATATTCCAAGTCGTTTTAATTACATTACTACTGTTTTTAATCTTCGAACTCAAATAACGCGACTTGGCCATACAACAAACTTTTTTAAATAATTTTGAATAGTTTCTAACATATAAATTAAATTCAGCAGTGTTTACAAAAGACCTTTCATTATATAGTTCATAAAGCCGTGTTCTACTTTTATGAATACCAATGGTAGCCCAATCACTGAAAGACGCGTTACTATTAACCGAGATAGTCTTGGGAATAAAGATGAGAAAGTGGTAAGTGGTAAGTTATTTAATATCAATATGGTTCACCCCTGTTTACATTAGCCTCTCCAGCTTCTGTCTGAAGTTCTTTTGAATTGATATCGGTAAAGTTTTATTCACCATCATCAGCGTTAGCAATTCACTGCTGGACATAGTTCTCTCCAATCGCACGGTAAAGTTTTATTCATGAATATTTATTTCATTCTTTTAAATTGTGTGTATACCTGTACGGCACGCCCTTTGGGGAAATCCTATGCAATATTTCGTAATATTCTGTGAGGGATTGACCGAATGGAAGTTTCTAATTAATCATATCTAATCTTCATAATCAGCTCGTTTGATGCAGTTGCCAGTATTGCTAAATGTGTTTAGTTAGGAGATTAGGTTTGGCTATATAGAAAATCGGTAAGACAGTTAAAAAAGAAAAGATTCTGGTGGTCCTACCATGAAAACCCAACGGCATCGTGGAAGACTCAGGAGTAGGTGGCGAGACGAGCTTGACGTCTAGGTATAGGTGGGATTGATCCATATTAGGCTAGGCTTGTGCTAGGGTAAACTGGCAGAAATTGTGACAACGAAAAAACGTTATGCCGTCAGTTCTTTCTTTTGTCTTTCTTAGAAACTATGTTCTGTTATTTATTTACAAGTAATTCATCACACTGGCTACGTATTAGTGTGATGAAATTCTAATAAATAAAAGGACATACGTTTTTGTAATACTACGAACGGTTATTAACACCGCTAGGTCAACAGCATCGTGTCAACGTGTAGTATGGCGCAGTGATTAACGCATTATGAATCAATAAATCCTTCACAAATATTGTAATTTATGAGTACTAACATTGTATAATTTTTATTGTTTGGGATATGTGTGTACATATTAATACATCAACAATTTTTTTGTAGAGAAAATCAGTAAGAGCAGAGTTTAGAATCAAGTCAATTCGTATGACAACAATGATAATTTTATAAATACCTAATGTAACAATACACAGACAGATGACAATGAAGTTATAGATAGGTACTGTTTAGCTAGTAAGATAATCAATTTTATTAACTAAATATTTATAAGAAAAGAAATTACTTCAAAGTGACGCCATAATCATGAATGAGCATCGTTTTTATCGATCTCAACGGGCCTTTAAAGTGATAAATTTTTTACCGTCATTACCTTTTTGATTCCCGCCGTAGATTGTAATACAATTGTAAAATTTTGCGATTCATTTAAAATACATTTGTGCTAAATCATATTTATTTTCGGAAATCTTGGCTTATTTCCGAAAATGCTGTTGGTATGAGTCGATTGCTATCAGTTGCTGTATGTATATACCTATGTATTGTAAATCATGAATGAATTCTCCTTCACTATCGAATACATTCAAAAGTGCATCACTTGATTCGTAATTTAAAAGATAAAAACAAGTGATGACTTGTGCCATCACTGGCCATTCATTGTTTACAGTAGCCATAAGCGAAACAAGGAAGGCAGATGCACTCCTTTCCACGGTGCTTACTTGTGCAAGTTATGGGCTTCTGCAACTTGCACTACAATAATCCTTTAGTCTGTGAATAACTTTGGGACTTATGGACTTGTTAGCGGGGTGGCGGCAAACCAGGCACCTGTTCATAACTTTACTGTATAATATGTGATATACAGTCATTAAAACGGGCATTGGATGAAGGGAAAGGTTATTCATACTAATATTATAAATGTGAAAGTCACTCTGTCCGTCTGTGACATTCGGATTTCGATGAAATGTGGCACACAGGTACACCACTGGGTTAGGGTATTGGTTTTATCCCGGTAGTATGTCCTCGTGGGGTAATTTCCGACTTCTACACGGGCGAAACCGCGGGCCATGTTATCATAAAGGTCATAAATAATCCAAGCACGCAGTTCCATTTATTAGGACAAGAATGACTACAACAACCCAGAAAATAGAATCAGACAAAGGATATTAGAAGATGACAATGAAGCAAAGACAATAATTTCGTTAACTACTCAAGTAAGATCCTAAGAAAGCTTCAAATAACCCTGGTGCAAGCATTGTTGCTGACAATAGCCGGAAGCCGTCGGCACTGTATGTGACTGAGCCGTACAAGGTGTGCTGATACCGTATGCAGTGGTGGTCGCACACTGTTGGGAATTATGAGCTGATGCGACTTTGATGAAGAATGACGTTTTGGAATGCATTGATGTGTAGTCTGAAGAAAGGTATTTTAAATAAGTTATCACGACATTGAAGTTGGCTCACAAGTATCCAGTAGAGGATAACTTTCGACTAGTCTGATGATAACCCACTTCGAAACTATTGATATTGCTAAGGTCCGCATTACATTTATGATATTAGTTCAGTTCTTTTATAAAAAAAAGAAACTGTTTGTAAAGTCTCTGTCAAAGCATTTGCATCTAACGTTAATGGAACTACCAATTTTCGCTTTTACAGAATATGGCAGAGACCTACTCATTAATTGAAAACAGTCCATATCCAAATTAACATTCCTCTGAACCATAATTTTTACAGGGCTTTCAAAAAGCGAATTCCGATTACCATTATTTTCGTTTAGCAGCTGTCTCCTGTCAAACTGCAGTGAAATCCGGCAGCCCGCTGCATAGCACAGTGTCCCAGATATTTAGAATAGCCGTGAATGCTGTGATTTGGGCCAACGAGCATACAGGCCGGCAACAAATGAGTTTGTTTGGCTTTTGTTTTACATTACTGCATGGTTTTCAATTGCTTAAAGTTACATTAGCAAAACATTGGTTCGGTGCTCATCTTTCTTTTCTACCATATCGAATGTATTCGGTACTTATTTACCGATTTGAGTTGTCAAAAATGTATGATAATAATGTGGTGTAAATTTGTCAACGTTGGCGAATTACGCCTTTCACCATAAGCTAGTGAACTTATATCAGACGATTTACACTTTTAGCCTAAGGGCTGTAGAAATGAAAAAAACACCTATATATAATTCAAGAAGTGAAAGCCATAAAGACCTGTCACACCAAACACGAATTACTTTTAGCCCCAGGACTTCATAAGAGCTATAATTTCGAAAGCACAACACGCAAATGAGGGGTAATAATTCAAGAATATATGCTTTACTGTGGTCTTATCAGCTCCAAGCCCGCAAGCCCGGCTTCCATAACGCATGGTCAAGCCTGACATATGGCTCACATCAATCACCGCGCTGATTTATCTGCTTGTTTCCGCATATCATCGGATTCCGATGTCATTTGTTCCGCTTTCATTGTAAGTTCCCCAGGGATTATGTGCGAAAGCAATTTTGGACGGTCATTTGTTTTTATTTTCGGGTATTGGGTGGAAAATCTTTCTGTGGATGAAAAATTACAATGAAATAGCGCCTTTGGTTTTTTGTCACAAATTTTGTGTGTAGTGTAGAGGTTTTGATGTGCTATTAGCATGCAACCTTCGCATTCATTTAAGTTGATGATTATATTACGAGACAAACATTTCAATAAAATAATATAAAGTGTAGGCGTCAGATCTGTGGGCTAGTTGTAAAGAAATTGTAAACTAAATATATCATAGTTCCACCGAACTAGTATTTTATTTATTCCCGGAGTAGTAAACGTCCCTCCGACGTTTACAGTACCCACAATCTTTTTATATTATCCCACTAAGAACCTTTTCTTATTTCTTACAAACTAACTCTCACAGCTAGACCAAGTAAACTTTTGCATTAGTATTTTCTTTCTATTTCGCTCCAACGTTACTACTCGTACTCCCAACTTTCTGAGTACGTCTACTTCCAACCACATAATTAGGTACTTCATTAACTACTACCTAATCTTCCCAACACCACCAACTTCAGTAGCCAAGTTAATCGAACCAAAATTTGTGGCCATGATTAGTCCAAATCTGAAGCAAAACTTGGTAATATCAACACTATTCAAAAGCTGAATGGAACCTGCTTCGTAACGCCACTTAATAGGTCAATGAGGGAGTATGTTTGCCAACTTCGGTGCACGTGCCAAGTATTTGAAACTTTGGGGTATTTGAAAGATGGGTTGGAAGATTTTGTGTTGAGCTTTGGTTCATTAGTAAGATTGAACATACAATTTTATTTGAAGAGCAAGCTACCATCATCACCTGACTAGCCTTTTCCCAATTAGGTTGGCGTCGGCTTCTAGTCTAACCGGATGCCGATAGTCGGGTACTTATTTTGGCGTGTAATCCTATATTGACATACCACATGGAAGTATGTTGCTTTCTGATGTACCTCCTCCCTATTAGACTCCTTGCCTAAAGGGTAGGGTCAGGTATTGTACCTATGGACATTTCAGACTATCTCCAAAATGGCCTCACACTGCACATAACACCGATAGCGTCACGCCACTCACTGGTGTTGCTAGAAAGTAAAAATGCCACCACAGTGTTGCAATATTATATTTTTAGTACTGCCAGTTTTTTTTATTATAGTCAATGTCCAAAGGTAAAAGCGTCCATAGGTACAATACATGACTATATTAATTATAAGGTAAATCTACATAAGCTTTGACCTCAACACTACAAAATCTACTATATCACCAGACAAACTTTTCTCCAAAACACGAACTACATATACTCAAGAGACGAAAACCTAAACGGTAAGATCGCATGTCCTACACCCATTTCATGTTTGCCTAGTAACACAGAAACAGGTTAGGTAACCGAATGTTTCTGTAGGTATTGTTAGTTTGTAACTACTGACCAACTGTGAAACACTAAATGGTAGTATTGGTAGTAAACATTATGGAAACGAGTCGAAAGCGTGCTTCATACTACTTGTAACTAATGTGTATTGTGAAACGACTAAAGTGGGCCACGAAAACTGCAAGTTACCTCAGAAGTTCTAAATGGAGACAGATTATGAAGAAATCTTTTCAGCTTTCTACCAATTTAGGACTTGAACTTGGAGAAAGGTTTCTGATTGACAAGGGAAAGGAAGAGAATGAAGAAGATTAAACAATGGTGACAACAAACAACCATTTCCACAACATGAGTTAGGATAGTGAAATATTGAGATCTAGTGATGAATATTTACATTTAGCAGTTTGCTTGGAGTAAACGCACGTGCAGTTCCAACTCATTTGGGCAAATTTTCATTCCAAGCTTTCAAATTGTTCTTCTTTGATAAAAGAAGTTCAAGAAATAATAGTACTGATGTACCACTTCCTATATTTAAGGCTCATGCAGAAAGACGCGACGCGAGTCTGGTGAAACAGTTTCTACGAAAACTTCATTGAAATTGTTCTAATGGAGTCGTGTCGCGCCTGTCTGCTAGCCTTTAGTAAAGTAAAAATGTGAAGCTGTTCGTATGAGTTCACGTAAGTGGGTCGAGTCCAGAGGATTTAGAGGATTATATTACGGTGTCTGAGAAAAACTGTACTCTTGTTGTGTTTGGCAAGATTTATTTATGTCTTGGATTAGTTGGGAGTAGTTTTGTAATAGAGGATGAGAGCATTAGTGGCCGTAGGGGGTCCACTATTTTAGGATGTGGGATACCTAAACACTTGTTTATTTATTGCAGCAATAGAATTAGATACTTTCTTTGTCCAAGCTGCCACATAGTTTTGAACAAGAACGTCGAAAATACCGGCCAAGTGCGTGTTGGACCACGCACAATTAAGGGTTCCGTAGTTTGAATTAATTTTATATTAGTTGGAATGGTCAGCTTTCGTCTATTTTCTTAAATAGCTTTATAACAATTAATTTTAAATTTATATATATAAAAATAAAAACAAAATCACTTTTTTTTCTTATTTGTAATATCAAAATTCATTTATTTACGTCACACATTCGTGTTTGGGTCACAAAAGTTCATATGTGTACCAAATTTTAACTTACGGACAGACAGACACACGAGTGATCCTACAAAGGTTCCGCCTTTTCCGTTTGAGATACGGAACCCTAAAAAGGATGACGATAACTAAAAATAGACATAGACTATAGAGCATTGCATTAAATTTCTAAACTAAATAAAACTATACGATCACAGGCGTGATTCCGCGTGATGTTATATTATTAGTCAAACAAAAGGCAGAATTATGTCGATAAATAACAGCTAAACCAATTATTTCTGAAAAAAATCTTTACTTCGTCGAAATATAAGTACTGGGGCTTTTCCGTAGACGAAAAGATGTAGATTTTATACTTATATCTATAGAAATAATCATGACCTTTTCCTTAATAATGTGAAGCACTACAATCGCAATTACATTAACCTACATTTGCGATATTAAAACGTTTCTGAGAGGGATGTTGTTCGTCATAATATTCTGAGCGATAAGATGGACGACAAAGTACGTACATATATAAAGTAAGTATAAATGTATAAACGTACTGAAGAGGATTAAAATAAATGACTATTTTGTTGTGCTAGGTAGATACTGTTTTTTTTTCTGTGGTGACATTAACATTAAGCTGCATCATTTGTCATGGAATGGTGCAGCCACGGTGAAGCGTCGGACGATACTGCCGCTGTGTATATTATACGAGAATAAAAAAAATATAATCTTAATTACTAACATAGGATAAGTTTTTTACTAAAAAATGTGTCATGGTTACTTGAATAAAGAAAATAAAATTAAATTGAAAATTGAAATTAACTGAACTTGGTTTATGGAAGCTAAATGGAAGACGTCCGTGCAAATCTTATTTCAAAACATTATGACAAATTTGTTCTGATCGATAGATAGTAAAAGATAGATGATAAGTAAGAGCGTATGTGGCGTACAAATGAAATTAGTGTAAACATATTTTGAAGTTACAATAATTTGCCACTCCTTAAACTAAATTCTGCTGAATCAGTTCAAAGATCTCAAGCTTTCCTTAATATTTATCTTATACAACTGAACTAGAATTTCAACACTTCAAAGAGAAAACGTACACATATCAAAACAAACAGTTACTGCGAGAATCGTACACCGATTCGAATAGCAAACTGTTGGAGTGTTGCACAAACATGCGTGTAACGAAATCACAGCGAGGGTAGTGCGGAAATATACACAATAGTATGAGGAAATGGATGACGAGAGGTTTAGTTAGGAGGTAATAAATATGCGAGGTGTGAATAGGAGGGAACGGTCTGCAGGAAAGTAAGAGGAAAAGCTCTAGAATGGTGGATAAGGTTCGCTATAGATACCCACTACCCACACGGAGGTGGTTGAGAATGGTATGCATAGAAAAAGCTTTTTCAGAAATTGGCCCCACTGAGGGCGAATTTAACCAACGAAACTGAATCAGTTGTATTCGGCGGTAGTAATGCAAAAAAAAGTGTCTAAGAGCTATATTTGGGTTGAAACAAATAGAGTTATGTCTTCCATTGATACTAGGTATAACACCCGAATGCCGAAAACTTTTGTACTTCGGGTATTTACAAATAACACCACATATTATAACCCTATCGTTAGAACGTGTCGACTTTACAATGAAATTTCAAAAGACAATAACAGTATTGACATCTTCGATTCTCGTGCCGCTGCTTTCGAAAGACATGTATGTACTCTTTCCTTTTAATCTTGTAACGTTTTAAATACTGTTTTCTTTTAATAACGTAACTTTGTGTCTATTATGTATGTACTTTACCTGGTGTGTTTGGTTTCCTATACATTCCCTGCCTAATTAGGTGTGTCGGAAGGCAGACGCATATACTTTGTAGCTACAATTTTGTTATCTAAGCTTCTTACTGTTGCTGTCATCATTGTCTTTGTTGTTGCTAGTCATGTTGTGCGATTAAGCTTTGGGTTATAATCAGGTCAAAACCTATAATGTGAATTTAGTATTATACTGTGATTGTTGCCTTGTGAATAAATAAATAAATTATTTAGGAAATATAAAATACTAGCTCTTACCATGTATTTGTATATTAAATGCTGGGCCGTGAAGAAGACGGATGAAAAAAGATTGCATGCAGCGGAGATGAGAATGTTGAGATGGATGTGTGGAGTGACGAGAATGGATAAAGTAAGAAATGAGTATATAAGAGGAAGTTTGAAAGTGGCGCCAGTGACAGAAAAGTTGAAAGGAAATCGTTTGGCTTGGTATGGGCATGTGATGAGAAGGGACGAAACGCATGTGACTCAAAGAGTGATGAATATACATGGATGGATGGATGGATGGAGTAGAAACTTCTACTTATGCCATATTTATCTCTCAGATGCTTTGGGCGAATTTCACTAAACATAAAACCCGTTCAAGAACTGTCAGTGTCATATATTCCACAACAACGATGACATTCACAGCTTTTGAACGCGATTTCATTGGAGAAATTCGCCCAAAGCATCTGACAGATAAATATGGCTGATGTAGAAGTTTTTACTCGATGTGTCTGATGTAGTTAATGGCGTTGACTATGATATGCCGACTACGACTACCTCCGATTACTAACACAAAAAACTAGTAGGACATGAAAACACGACACGACAATTGACCACATATGAGACAATTAAGGACAATTATAACGATATGGCACGAACAGCTGAAAACTAAATAAACAGCTACATGTTTTTCCTCTGTTCCCGGAATTACAGAAAAAATCCAATTAGGTACATTTCATGGTGAGCAATAAGAATAACGCAATTCGCATTCTTCGCTCGACAAATGTCTACCTTTGTCAAACATCTTGGAACCGCAGTGGCTGACCGTTGGAATAGGTCCTTTAGGGTAGTGATGGGTTGGCTAAGATCAAGAATTATCTATCATCTCAATAATCTGTGCCACTAGCATGTGTATCGACGATGGAGCAGCCCTAACTCACTAACAATAAACTCCCAAACTCGATTCCAGGAATGCCTAGAATTGCGTGTTTTGTATTGTTAAAATTTATTTTTTCTGTTATGTATTTTCTGATGTACAGACGCCAGCCCAGCACATCAAGCTACTACAATCTGTCAAATTTCTTTAGTAGATTTTCAACTTTATCGCTAAAGCATTAGGTTCAAGGTTGATTGGGAAAATTTGACAGATTCGGGTAGCTTGACCTGCTGGCGTCTGTACAATAAAGTGTATGAAATACATATAAAATAAGAATAACGCAATAGCTGATACTAAAGTTTAGTTGGTTCAGTTTGTGAGTTTATACTGTTTAAAAATCTAAAATTAAATCATCTCTAGCAAAGAAAAGATACGGAATACTCGTACGGTGCGATGCGCAACCAAAATAATAAAGACAACTAAATAAATATCCAATGAAGTAAATGCCCTTATAAATAACCAAATAAAATAAAGTAATAAGGACAGCGAACATCCTTGTTTGGTCCTAATCGTGTCCCGGGGGAATCTGTTGCACAAAGTAGATAGATATACAGAGGGCCAACTCTGCGAAACGTGTGAAAACAGTCGCCCGCACTCTTACACTGTCCACCGCACCGCAAACGGGACGTCAACGAAAAAACAGATGACGGCGCCGAAGGTTTATTTTTTTCGAATACTTTATTTACTCTTCACAAACAATGGCATCATAATAATATAAAGTTAGTCAAGCTTAGAAGCTATGTTACACTAGTATGTGAGAGACTGGTGTCTGCACTAGGAATACCTGTATAGCAGATTACCAGGGTCCCACCACACGGTATGTAAACATAATCAGTTAATTAGTAAATGTTAAGCAAAAGGGCATAACATAATAATCAATGCTAGACTCGCAGATTCAAAAACAATAAAATAAAAATAGAAGTAGGTATTTGGGAAAGTGCGCAATATAACCTATTATATGTAGGGAAATGAGCGGGATTGACTATTTTGGATAAGATAGAGTAGCGTAGAAGTAGCGACAGTAGATTTACTATGGCCGAATAATCTCGTTTCATATTGACGTCCCGTTCCCGGTGCGGTGAACAAACAGTGTTGGAAGCGTACATACGGCGATCTCAAACAAATACCAGTCGCGAGTGCATTTGCTTTCGCTGTATGTAGACGCGAGTCTATGTGTGCGTACACTTGCGCTCATTGTATGGAACCGACCTTCTGTACCTATCTATTCTGTGACTGTTGTTATTATTGAGCTATGGATCGTTACTGAGGTCGTTCACATCTATCGGAAAAGCGTTCCTTTTTGTTGTAAACTTTACTGGTGGAAATAATGGTATTTATTTTAGGATATCTATAACATAAGCCAGATAAGGCCGCCCATTGTATATTTTGTAGTGTTTAATCCAATTTCCGATTTTGGAACCCTAAAATTTATATAATATATAGATAATTATTATAAATTAAAGTCACTTCGTGTCTGTCTGTATGAACTGTGATTCTTCTAATCTTCGCAACGGATTTTGATGCGGTTTTCACCACCATTTAGAGAATAGATTCCGGAAGCTTCATGTGTATAATACGTTAATATGAAACATACATATAACAAAGAAATCGGAATGATTTGTCAAGTCGTAAAAACCGTGCAAAGCAGGGGCGGGTCGTTAGTATTTTATTATGAAACATTTCTTATCTGTGCTTCGCATCACAATCGGCCTTCAGCTCATGACAAATGACAATCCAACGGAAGCCTGACAAATTAAAATACAACAGCGGCCTGTTTTTTCCTCAATTCCCGAGCAGGTGGGAACAGACAATAGAAGTACCTATGTAATTTGTTCGGTTAAACGACCTGACTGGTTCAGCGGGTGAATTATGCTAAGGGATTTAATTTTAAGGCCTCTGGAAGCAAAATTTGACGAAGTGGGGGATTACTGACCCATCCAACACCCAGTGCGGGTGCCTCTGGTCAGACCATGTCCCACTTGCTGGAGTATCCTAAGGGTCCGTTCACTTGTACCTTTGACGACTTACTAGGCTCAAACGATATAAAAAACCGACCAAGTGCGAGTCGGACTCTCGCACGAAGGGTTCCGTACCATTATCAATAAAAACGGCAGGTAAAAAAAATCACGTTTGTTCTATGGGAGCCCCATTAATTCTGTTTTTTTTTAGTAATTGTTGTTATAGCGGCAACAGAAATACATCATCTGTGATAATTTCAACTATCTATCACGGTTCATGAGATACAGCCTGGTGACGGACGGACAGACAGACGGACAGCGGAGTCTTAGTAATAGGGTCCCGATTTACCGTTTGTTTAGGGAACCCTAAAAAAGAAACGGTATATCTTTTTTATAGAAAGAACGAAAAGAAAAAGAAGAATTTTAAGTTCAACCGCTGGTAGAAGACCATGATAAAGAGTAAATCTTAGTATAGGACAACGTTGAAGAACTGTGTATCCTCACAAAACATCGTGAGATAGAGTCACCGGGATAAAATAGACACCAAGCGTGGTGATCAAAGCTTGTACGATTTTTCCAAGCCAAGAGAGCTTAAAAATCTTAGACACAAACTTTGTTTTGACTAAAACATTACAATAATTATTAATAGTATTAACAAAAACTGTGTTATTATAACTGAGGCTAGCTAAAGACTTGGCTCGGGTCCAAAGGACGATGACTCAGGTGTTGAGGGAATTCCTGAAGCGCCTGATGTCACTGAGCTGGGGTATTTTGAGTACTCATAATTAATGAATAGTTGGGTTATTGAAGTATTTCTATCAATAGCTGTATTAAGAAATAAATATGAAGGGAAGTAAAGAGTCCTTTTGTAACAAATTCGGAAAGTAATTAGTGGTGCCAAGTGCCACTACAGGATATAGTGAAAATAATTTGTCGTGCATATGATGTTTAGGATACCAAAAGTCATACAAGACTTGTGAAAAGCAAACGGCGTCCAACACAAAGACAAGAATTTTTACAAACCTCGTAAGCGTAAAGAAATTTTCAGAATAATATTGGCACAATTTGAATGAATCACATTCGTATTAAGACATCAGTTTCCTGGTTTTATAAATAATAATGATGTAAGATGATACCTACGTTACTAATACGATATTTTTCAAAGCATATTTCTGTTCGGGAATAAATGAGTGACGACGAAGAGTGAGGAGACAAAGAAAATGTTATTAAAGCATAATAATCATAATAACCTGAATTAAAAATCAAAGATACGTATAGAATTTTAAGGAGAAGCAAAATTAGTTAAAGGCGGACATAGCCGTCAAAGACATTGATAATGAATTAGAAAAGAGAGAAAGAGATGTGTATATTGAACATATTGCTAAGTCTCAATTTCTACCCAAAAATATATGTTGAGCTTATTACTCTGAAAAAAAAAAAAAACTAACAGACTATAGACCGACTACACCGCTACAGTGCCAAATATAGTCTAAAAGCTTAGAGCAATTACAGTTAATAACAAACAGACCAGCCGTCGTATAGGAGACCACCAACTGAACGGGCTGAAAGCCGAGACCATTTAGCTAATGGGATACCCTGCAAATGGAAAGCTAAAAGAAATATTTACATCGAAGAACCAACGCTGAGAGAAATTGAATTTCTGATTTGAAAATGAAATTGTGGGACTTCTTAATTTAAGAGAACAATTAATTCATAACTGAGTAAACAGTTTTCTTAATGGAGGAAAAGTTTAATTAATTAGACAGGTATATATTATTATAATATTTTGTGTATTAGTGCTTATAATACTTGTTATGCAAAATAAGCCTTCAGCTGCTTTAAACATTTTTGCTAAATACCTGAAGATTGATTGATTCAGATGGAATCGGGCAACCTTCATAAGCACACTATCTTAATTACAAAACTTGTAACTGTTGTACATATGAGTGATAATAGAGACAGAAAAAGAATTTAAGGATATGGTTAAGAGATAATTAACAAAACGAGAATACAAAATGTAAAGATCCTAGACAAAATGACAATAATTAAATTCATAATCACATAAAGATGATGTATAGTTATTATGTCTGTTACAGTCAGAATAGTACATATAAAAACCTAAAACGTATATCAAACAAGACAAATCCACAGATCCAACTACATAAACCGCTCCAAAATTGACGGACAAAAGCCGCGACAATTTAGTTAGTGGAACATCACAACGAAATTGGAGTAAAGCACGAAACGTTGAAGTTAATCACGATACTAACTGACACACTGACTCATCGACGTGTACAAACAACAGTACAGTGAATTGCAACTAATACATTGGATGGTAAAAGTTTCAATGGAAACTATAGTCTGGTTTAAGTTTGGCATTTCATTCGCAGTGGGTCGATTTTCGTAGCAATATTTGTAGCTCTAATGAAGGGTCACTATATGTTTTAGAAGTAGTGATAATTTTGTAGCTAAGCTCAGGTTGGTGAAACTAGTGATGCAGTTGACGTAAAGCATTAATTCATCAATCAGAATGTCACGGATAATGAGTGTTGATATGACAATGAAAATTATATGGATCGTAGCATCGTAGCCCAAAGTCGAATTTCTTTGGTTAAACTTATTACAGTTGAATGTTCACGAAGTCGATGGCTTACGATTCAGAAAGTAATTCGTGTTTCTGTTCTTACTCTATGAACTATTTGTTCCAATTCCATGGGTCGACTAAACAATTGATTTGCATGTTTGTATAATGTTCCAATTACCTATAAACCTCGCACACTATACCTCAGGCTATGGGCGAAAATACAATTGTCTGGAGCTGGTACAAAACTATGCACGTAGCTGGCATACCGTGTGCCGTAACAACTTCCGATTGGTCAATGTCAGAATAGCATGCCAGCTACTTGCACAGTTTTGTACCAGCTACAGACACGTCTGAAGTGCACGATCCCAAACTCATTAATTTCAATAGGTATACCTAAAAATATTTAATTACAAGATCATAATTAATAACGGCTGCTCCCACGAAGGATAATTTTACTTCAAAATTATGACGTTATTATCTTTTATCGTATCAAGGAGGCTTTGTTAAAAAAGTCTTAATTGGGGCTATTATTTTTCGTACGCTGAAGGTATACTTAGGATATTAACTCAATGAAATATGAATTTTAAAAATGGGTTTTCTTGTTTAATAATAAAAAAATCGTCAATGGGAGTTTATTAATCTTGTTAAAATTATTTCATTTGCGAATATTTCTTTGATCATTTCGTTTCAGCTAAAAACTGATTTAGATATTATTTCATCATTTATATCATCATCATCAGCCATCTTACTTTAATAGATGATTTAAGTAGTAAGCACTTTTTGACTTTAATACGATTAATTCCGGCTCTAACTTCCTCAGTATCTCTAAAGCTCTTCATATTAAATTCATCAAAAACAAATGAACCTAAATGTAGGCGAAGCCTATAGAATATGTTAATGCAAAGAGATTACGATCCTTTGTTTGATCAGGATGGCACAGGATCATCAATGAACGCATGTTATGTAAGTATTAACAGATTATTCGGGTTTTCATTAACATAGGATCAGCTGAACTACGTACCTATAGCATTAATAGTGTTTGGTTGACTCTATTTGTTTCCTTGTGTTTGGTTAGTAACCTCTGGAATTCAACAGAGGCTTTCATAATTAGAATTCCATCAAAATGTTGTGATAGGTTGGCAGAAATAACCATAGCTCATCAAATTCGACATATAATTGGGAATTTGACAGAAGGATAAATAAAATTGGCATTCTGTGGTGTCTATAAAATATCAAACGTGGTTAAGACTATAATTTAACGTACCACAGACATTAGTTATTAAATAGCAATAGAAGATTGCATAATTTCAATAAAGCAATACAAATACATTATCTAGCAAACGTAGAATGTAAAACAATATCTGTGGCTTTAAGATACGTGAGGTAGGCACTTATCTTGTCAATTATAACGTAAATACAGATTTACAAAATCCTTGTGCTTTATTTGCTTAAATGTCAAATGTTATATCCGTTTTATTTGTAACCGGACTTGAGATAAATACATACCACTGCATCGATGGTTTCAACATTGACAGAGATGGAGATGATTCTGTTATTGAATAACGCTAAATATAATCACTATTTATATGGTTTACGAATGAAAAAGATCCAAAAACGTCTTAACATTAGAAAGAGGAGGAGGTATTAAGACATCATACTCGAGTAGCGCATCAAAGGATACGCATATCATATCAATGATTATTTACTTGTCAAACACGCAAGATCACTCCAGTAAACTTGTATGCGAATACGCAGAGTAGATAATATTACCCAAGCATTTAAAAATAAATATCGTACAAATACCAAGTTTATGTTCAAAACAATTATTGTTTTGTACCAAGCATTATTTCGCGTCTATTTACTATCAAGGGATGTAGGAAAATCTTGTAACTTGTCAACCCACGCTCATAGTAAGAATCGATTGAGTAAAACTAGTTATTCTGGCACTCGACAGCGATGCACTACAAACATGCTGCGAATTATATACATATTTACGCCAACATAAGACTGTGAATAAAAAATGTGACTACTCTTTCTTGGAAGATCGGTACATATTCTGGATATGCAATACTTGTGACCTCCTTATTCAAATAACTTAGAAGTACAAAGTATGTTTTCAATGAAAAGGGAAAGGATGGATGGAAAGCAGCACATGAAGAAATTTTTTGCTCTGTTGGTGTAATTGCTGTATGGCGTTCCAGTGAGAGGATAAATAAGTAAATAATAAATAAATAAATAAGACTAAATTCATTAGCGCGATTATGACAAAACGCTTATAGCTCGTAGTAGATGGTTATAGGAGGAGGGCGAATTCGAAACAGGTATTCAAGAGTATGACGACACTAATCGTTTCTTCTGAAATGTGAAGAGAACTTTTAATTGAGACGTGACTGTCGAGTGTTAGGTGGTAAAGGCAAATTGACACCAATTGTTCCTGGAACATGCAACCCGTCTTACAGTTGACACTAAATACTTCTCAACATGCTGCTAGTAATTATACTCATCCCGCTATGGAAATAACAAGCAGACAGGTGTAATAACACCAGCTACGTATACTCATATCATTATACCTTGTTTCAACTCGTTTGTCCGCAAACGTAAATATGCACTCTTTAAGTAAACAAGTAGTCGTCCTTATCATATGCTCGTTTTTTATAATTACGCCTTTCGCTTTAATGCCCAGGAACTATGATAATAATGCGTTGATAAATTAATATAGCAACATATTTTCCGTAATGTTTTTATTTCGAAGACTGGAGGCCGAACCGTGGTAGGTCGGGGATAATTGAAAAATTGAATTCTTGTGGTCGTTATCTTTATTTTGTAGTAAATAAATAAGTAGTCATCATAATTACGTGTTTACTTCGTGGAAGAGCTTGAGTCGGTTTTTTGCGACGAAGCCAGAAGAGAATATTGAAAACTTGAAAAATAGGTATGTATAATAAGCCTAGGGATAAATCGCTCGAGAGGCTCACGAAATTGCCAATTTAGGAAATGTTGGAGATTCTGTATAAAGAAGCGAAGAATTTATGCAAAATGAAATAGCATTGAGTTGTATGAAACACATGAAGTAGAAATGTTAAATAGATTTATGACTTTTATTGAATAATCGACCATGTAAAGACGAATAATGTTTTTGAAAAGTAGGTGTTAGTGAACGTTTTAACAAATAGTCATCAAGAATCCATCCTAATTATTGGCTTTACATTTCATGAAGCAAAATATGCGACAGAAGAAATATGGCTTTGGGCCATATTTCTTCTGTTGCATATTTAGATATTTAGATTATACTGACAAATAAAGAAAAAAGCCCATGTAACGCGATACTAACTGGGGTTTAGTCAGCTATAATCTAAGTTTAACCCTAGGACGCGTGACTCAACTGTCCGAAACAGAACGAGACGATTTGTTTAACAACAGCCAGGCTGCGTGTACTCATAAATATGAGTAAATAACGTCATCAAACAGACAACCAATAGTAAAGCGGTTTACGACGAAAATATAAATAAAGATGTTGAGAGGTTTGAAGAGAAAATTCTAAAGTTTCGGATGAATATTCATCTGTTTAGTTTCACGCAATAAATTTTAATTGTTTGTTCTAAATATTTATTTTTCGAGATACTTGAACTCGGATCTGATCAGGGCACCAATGTAGTTTGTAGGAAGGAGATAATACCGCAATGGGCTTATGGCTGATCCCTTAGTTTTTATTTGCAAAGCAAATTAAAGCATGGTCGTTTTATAAATTTAGGTTGTGCTATTGACACTACAAAATGTATTATAATTGATTATGAAATATTAAAACGGATTAGTCACGGTTTACTTTTAAATGCCAGGAAATACCACCGATATGGAATTTTATCGTGAGACTTGACTTCATAATTATTACGCCTCGTAGATCAAGGCTTCAAAAGAAACACTGATTTCAATGTAGAAACAAAATTATTTGAATATTTGTATTCTTGATCTAATTCAGGTTCACATCCTTAAGCAACTTTAAACTTCTTTTTATTGGACGCAACTTCCTGTATTTCTTAATTTGTCACATCTTTAACGTTAATTACTTTGTTTTCGAAAGTAGTATTGTTAGTTTTTCGTCGGCTTCATTTACATTTGTCTTTTCATCATATTAATCATTAACATCAGACCCAAAATATTCTTGTGGTAACTTTACAATGAATAGAGCCAAAGTAATAAAAGGCACATGAAAGCTTAATTTAAATGACCAATTTTAACTGCCATTTCAAACGGATTACCATCGCCATTATTTTCATTGCATCAAACAATTAAAATTAATACAATTGGAACGAAACCAATGGTTTACACATTTGCTGTTGACAACTACGAATAGCTAAATATCAATATTTACAAAACGATTCATTGTGAAGACAGAACTGCAATTATATCTGTTAGTGAGACTACTAAACAAAATGTAAGAGGAATCTAGGAGGTCGAAGATTGACCCCGTTTTGTTCGAGAATTTAGTTCACATGTATTAAGAGTAATATTGTGAAGTAACGTTCTATAAATCTTTGGAGAGAAACAATTTGTTATTGATCAATGTTGCGATTGCTTTTTATTGGGTCAATTTTGTATACAGTTTTTTTTACAGGATTAATATCTTCGATTTGTACTTTTACATTGTAATTTATATCTAAAACCTCTGGCTGTAAATCTTCAGTTAGTATCTTTTAGTTCTACTATTTCAAAAACTGCTTATATGAATCTGGTATTTCATTTTGTAATATTTATGCTTAAATATCTTGCAGTAGCAACTAAGATCTACACCACGCAATCCACACGCCTCAATTTTATGTGTGTCTAGGTTATCAACCGAGACCTAAGGCTGCATAACATATAATTTTTATGTGATGTCTCGTTTTACAGGTTTAAACCACGTTATCTGACCTCTAGTGCATTCCTCGATATCGCTTTATACTACATTTTCAGTGTTCACATTACGATCGATAGTATTGTACCTTCTCCTACCTACAGATGGGTAGGTATGGGTGACAAGTGCTGGGTGGTCTCTGCTACTAATAGATCAAGTCGTCATTTCCTGCGTGTCCGAAGTGGGGTTTCAAACAAGAGGATGAGATTGATGATTTCTTGTCACAATTTGATGGTGTCATTTATTTGCCGTTTGATTGAGCAAAAGCTTTTTAAAATAATTTTAGTGGATATTACTTATTTATTTATTTATAACAGGTATAAGTTCCTACCAAAAATCAATAGCGTAATACATTACTTGTTAACTTCAATTCAGGAATTGGTTTTACAACATAATTATTCTAAACGTGTTTAAATCATCAAATGATTTTCTATTAAAGACATTATTATCTTCACTACTTTTGAATGTTACTTTGGTTGTAATAGTAAATTTTCGATGCTCAACTATATTTACAACGTAACCCTCCCATATTTCACCACAGTAAAGTACTGACGCAACAGATGTGTCCAAACGTTGAAAAGACCAATGAAACGGGGTATTCTAAATAAAAATGTTCGTGAAGGGTGACAGCGTCGTCTGCAGCAGTTAAACTGTCTCGTTCATTTCTAACTGTCACATAAACATTGACACAAAGGACGACTGTCTCTAAACGAACAGAGAAAATTGTGGAAATTGTTTGTCCACGTCATTTTATTGGATTGGGTTACTGCATTGGATGGGCTTTCACTATTTAATCGTTTCTTTTTAGTTTTATGATGGAAAGCTTTCGTAATATTTAAAGCTTTAGAGATTTTCTTTTTTAAGAAAGTTTCGGATATTGACGTCTTTACATCTTGTAAAGTTAGATGCAAGATAATAGGATCGTTCAGATTAAATAGACAATTTATACCAATTAAACTTTTTATGTCAACATACATGGCTATTTGAATAGCATTCTTAGTTATAAATCACATGCTTTAACAGGAAGGTAGTGCTCACAAAAAACAATGACTAATATGGCAACCTGGCTTGAGGATTTAAAGCTCCGCAAAAAATAAACAAAATAGCAATAAAAACCTCTCATAAATTCACAGTTCACAGAAAACCACAGAACAATGGCACATCGAAAAACTTCGTTATATTTCGAAAATCGAACTCGCGGCAATACGCTATTTCAAACTTCGAACGCGCGGTCCGCGCCGCATGCGCAGCGGCCTGAGACTGGCTGGAGTCGGAGCACACCGATCGCATCATCACCTTTGCCACCCGTCTCTTTCACACATATGGAGCTTTTGAAAGATAAAAGAGGATGTAGAAAGCTAGTGGTTTTTCTCGAGATGACGCGGAGGCGTAATTTCGCAAGGCTCTATCGTCAAGGACGATTTACAAAACATTATTGAAATTAATATAAATAAAATGTGAATTCTTTTTTGTAAAATGTCAGCTGGCTGTGTGAATGGTGGTCAGCATGGAGGCGCGCTGTGTTATGTTTATTTTTAGGTCATATCGTACGTGCTATAATCACATGTTATATGAACAAATTAACGTATTATAAATAAACGTTTCATGTGACAACCATGGCGTATCCGATGAAAAGTGTGGACTAATTAGATATGAGAGTAAATAAAAACAAATGTTTATAAAAAATGGTAGGATTTCGAGTACTGTTCGGTTTATGTGACCTGACCTCTATTAGCCTAATAGGTCTAAAAATAGCTTAGAAAAAAAAAACAAGTTTTTTAACAAACGGATTGTTCTTGAAAAAGTTATAAATATTCATTAAAAAACCGTTACGGATATTTGTTTACAATATTGGTTACAACAAACCGTTGTTTATTTTTTAATATTGACCGTTTTCTGCAGAAATAAAAAATATGATTAAATAAATTGAAGGAATTAATAAAATGACATCGATAAAACCGGGTTGAAATAAAATAGGTGCAACATTTTAACTGCTTTTATATGAAGTCCATATAAAGTCAATACACTCTGCGATATGACATTAAAAGTAATTGCACTGTGCTCAAGTTTTTGCACATATTGAGCAGAACCACGAAAAGATAGAAACAGAAAACCCACATTTCTCGTATGTACTATATCTTTTTCAAAAACTATTCAGTCATTTTTTGCTAGGATACCAGAATCCTTTAGAGCCAATGATAATAACCTAAAAATCCTAAAATAACATAACATCTATAATCCTCGAAGGGTTAGGCTGAGGTGATACAGTGCTACTGTAATAGGGGCGAGCCTATCGCCATCGACCGGGCACTAATCTACATAGACTCCGGGCAGCTACTGAGAAATTCCCGATAAAAAAACCAAATTTGATACCACTTTACCAGACCTAGGAATCGAACCCAGGACCTAATGCTCGGCTCAATTGCGACCACTAAACCAACGAGGCAGTTCAATAAATATTCTCCAATATCATAATCCGTTGGGGTCAGCTTCCAGTCTAACCAGATACAGCTGAATACCAGTATTTTTACATGGAGCGACTATCTGACCTCCACAACCCAGTAACTGCGTAATATACCCCTCGTCGTAAGACTGGTTCTCAGAATTTCGGGCTTCTGATGACCCGTAACGATTATCAAAGATCCACGAATGACAGCCGGGACAAACGGAGGTCTTGGTAACGATGGTCACTCATCCACGGATTAACCGCGGCAAGCGTAGCTTATCCTGATCGATCGACCCATGCGGCAGTTATTACTTAGCCACAACCTCAAGTCCCTCTAGAGATAAATATTCTTCAAAAAAGCACACAAAATAAATACTCCGTTGGCAGTGACAATGGGCTTCAAAGCGATGCTTGATGCCTTTGAAATATGAATCTTACGCCACAGGCCACTTATGGCCAGGAATCAGAAATATCTTAATGCATTTATTTAGCATCGGCTTTACCATGCATTGAAAGTTGATCTGCTCTTGTTTCTATGATCTGGCAACAGGTACTAATGATGGCGAGTGTTGTATCAATAAATACATCAATTAATTCATCGTTAACCCAAGGTATGCGAGGTCTTAGCTACGAAGTTAATATTTTAAATCGTATATCCACGTCCGATATTTATTCATGAACTCGGTCTACCGTTCGTACGATATACGTGTGGTTTTTAAGGTTTTCTGTATTTGGTATTGATCAATAGAACGATTAGGTTGTTAATTCGTTCTTAACTGAGCACTTTATTGACTTAACAGCAATTTGTTGTTTAGTGTTTCTGAATTGGAGTGATCAAACTGTTTATCCGTGCTGCAGAATGTAGGTATTTTGCGACATTCAACAATTTGCAGAAAGTTACGCCTGACTTTGTGCAAAACTTTTTCCTAATATCGCCATATTAGAAAGAAGGTGGGTCATATGGCAGTAAACAAATGATAAAATACTGGTGAGCTACTGCCGAGCCAAAGGGTGTAAATGATGATAATATTATGTTGGTAAATGAAGCAGGAGATGATTTTGATGACCCACGCAAAGTGATATTACCATTCGATGAAGATGTCTTCGCAAAACTTAGGTTCAGACTGGTTATAATGACGATAAAAATTAAATAAAGAAGAATAAAAAAAAACAAACAATGAAAATGTAGAGCAAAGTAATGCTATGCAAGTACCTATATTACATTATCATTTAGATACCTAAACAGTCGGACACGGAACCGATCGCGTCCGTCAACCTCACACCAGGGGCCATTACTCAGCCGAGTCAAATATATGAATTATGGATTATATTATTAATGCACTAGATTTTAGCTGCGGTTGCACTTGCTGGTATTAAGATAACACCGAAAAATTTGTTTGATAATGGCTAAGAAGGCAAGCATGATGATACAGATGCCTTTTTAAAAGTGGAAGATAACAATACGAAGAAGTCTAAATAAATGGACCTTTGGATCCGTAACCATAATATCTACGGAAGTTTGAATACATATACCTACTTTAAAATGCCGTAGGAATAGATTTATGTCAGAGATCTAAAATTTTCTGAAATCATACAAACCGCCAATCAATGCTTTAATCCATTTGCCTTTGGGTGATTAAATCATGTCTAAGTAAATTTTTGCAGAGATGGAATACGAAAGCAGTGGATGTTAAAACAAACATAAAAATAGACGAGAAAGGTAGTTGTAAGCCCGTTAATAAGCATACAGCGGACGGGCTCGTTTTCATAGCTAATTAAAAGCAAAGAAAGCTCCGACAGGAGAGTGAAAAAGCTACTAGTTAGTATGACGATGATAGACTAATTAGGATCGAATGTTGATTTTGAGTCATAATCTAGCATTATTGATGCAGGTTACTCTGATTTACTTATTAAGACGTAATAATTATTATAATAAAACATAATAATACAAACCTCAAGGCCCAAAAGATCTCAGTGGATATATCGCACTCGCAGCCAACTAGTTTAATTATCCGTTTAGCTAACCGCCTAGCCTTTGGAAGTAGCGCTGTGGTATTCGTCGCTTCACTCGCTCGGCCCACGCGCGTTTGGTCAAAGTTCTAACCTCCCATTTGGTCGGGGTGCCCCGGCTTAGTTACTGCGACCAATTCGACTCGCGCGTGATTGGTTTAATCATCGATTGGTTAATAGAATATCATTCAGGCCGCTAGTTGAACGGCGGCATTTAGCTAAACGGCTAGACTGTTGACTGAAATGCTAATTAAGTTGGTAAACTGCGACAGATACATACTCGTAGGTACAAACACTTTCACCAGTGACCAATTGGGGAAGCTTATGACCAGCAGCAATAAAATGCAGACTGATAATGATGATGATAAACATACAGACACACAAACAAACAAAAATCTGATATTCATGAATCCCCAAGTACAGTAATATTTCATAAATATGTGTACGCTTGGCCTAGACGAGTAACAGTAAATGGTATAAGTAGATGACGGTATCTAATGACTCATGTAAACATTGCTATTGCGATCATGAGGAACGTTCACTTTTTACTTATGCATGTGCGCATCGTAAGAGAACAGATACTTTAATCTTTTGAAAATGGAACACGTCGTGTTAGATACCCAATTTTTAAAAGGGATATAAGGACCATCCGAAAAAGCAAATACGAAATGCTTTTGTAATATATACTAGTTGGATTAAACACATACAAAAGGCTAAAAAAGTCTTGGTACGAAATGTTTACGCTTTCAAAGACACTAAACGGCCATAGACGTTATAGCAATAAAACTTCTATTGTGTCTCCTTCAGGTCCTTGAAAGTGTTAAACGCAGTAAAAGCGACATTTTAAGCTCTCGAGTATCGACATTACCGGAAATGTAATTATATTGTCATGATAACGTTTCCAAGATTTTTGAGTTTTTAAAGAGAAAGGGACTTTAGTCAGAGAATTAGCAGTGTTCATATAGTATTGACGTATGCAATTATTGTATTAAATGTCAAACACATTAAGATTAAGCATTTGACCTTTTGAACATTTATCTCATACGGAAAGTTTGTTTTACTACGTGACGAGAATGACAATTTGTGCTTTGCTTTTTTACTTAATCCAAGAAATGTTGACTTCCTGTCCAAAGGTTTCCTTCTGGGTTTTTCTTTGACTACCGAAGGGCTGGCAAAGAAGCGTGGGTGCTTTTTTTTTTCAAATTGTTACTATTGCCAGTATTTTTCAAACACGTTGCTGTTTACATTTACACCCATGTTCAGCTATTACCTCAATCTTTTCATCTTTTACACTATGGTGAATACACAACTAATAACTAAAAGAGTCTCCTTTTACTGAGAAACCTAAAGCACTTCTCTGCACATATCGCATTATTTTCGCTCTCTCTGTGTACACCGCTAATTCAAATCGTGAGCACTGATCGTGACTACCTTTAAACAGGCGATATTTACAAATGTACATATGTGTAAATTAATCGTTTTTTATTCTGCCTCGCAGGCCTGCGGCTAGGCTTTGACTTTCCATTTAATTATATCCGACTTGTAGTCTGATTTTACGAGTTTTGTTTTGATATGTTACCAGCTGTTTTTACAGCATGATTGGGCAGCAGGAACACTGCACAGTAAGGTCATTCATTTACCAGCCAATGGTATATTTATGTGATTTTGTAATTGTTCCATTAGGAACTGTTAATTCGGAGACAGGCACAATAAGAAGTGGTGATTAGCTGCCATATAATTTGAATGTGAAGCAGATTGGTCCTCTTTAGAAAACTGCATTATCTCTATCATTAAGAATTTTAGGCAAGGTGTAGTTCGGGGTATATAAATAATAATAATACAAATATTTATATGGTATTTTGACATAATGTACACTTTTATAATTTGTACACCCACGGCAGGGAAGTAAAACGTATGGAAATACGTGCACGTTAGAACGTTATCGTGGACGGAAATATAAAAGCGTCTTCATATGTTTCTATAATTTTACTTCTCTGTGTTATCATGATACCGTAGACGTCCATGATAAAATCGTCACGTAAGAAATTTAAATAAGTAAAACGAACTAAAGGAAAGTCACACAAATTCTTGTCACAGCTTCCTTATGATTTTACTTTAACGCCACCGCTACCCTTTCCATAATATTTGCGGTACAAGGCGGTAACAAATTTTCAGTTATATTGGCAAACTTTGGTGATCGTTCTTCGGCTGGTCCAAACTTTAGGGCCACTAAAATGCTCGGCTTATTTCGGATAGTCTTGGTGTCCTCAAGTGCCGAAGTTTGGCGTCCGCTTGTACTTATGGAACAGTCGTGTTTTATTGCTCTATAAGAAACTTGAATAATACGATGACCACAATGTGCAGCTTGTGGTGGATGGAGGAGACATTGTCTGTGATTTTGTGTGTTTATTTACAAGTTCTCACTCGTGCTGCTAAATTATGTCGGTAAAGTATTTGTATTGTATAACATCTTTAGAACTGCTATCCCACAAACTTGATATTTGGCAAGGAAGAACTGAACAAAGTTGTTATTTGGTAAAAATTATGATAAGTTTTCATTTTCCTCATTTCAAATTTTCAACCTAGTTCCATGTAGGCCATGTTGAGTATGACAATTTGAAATCGTGAGGAAAGTTTTGAGTATGAATGTGGATGGCTATGAGAGTAGGGGAAGACCAAAGAAACGTTGGATGGACTGTGTGAAAGATGATATGGCTAGAAAGGGGGTGACTACTGAGATGACGACTAATACAGAAGTAGGTACCTATGGAAGAAAAAGACATTGCGCCGACCCCAAATAAATACGTTAAGGGCAAGCGAATGATGAAGCTATTCGAAAACACGTGTAAGCAAAATGAGGGCAAATCCCCTCACGGCGGATGACATTTAATTAACTTGAATATTCAAAGCATTATCTAATTAAAATGTAAAACGTACCCTCCACCATACTTTTCCAGTTTACCAGATAAACGACAGATTACAGATAACCAACCTGACGCAAATAACAAGAACATCAACCGATGATGTCAAGTTCCACCTGATTGGTCACACGTCATTATAATTACTAAGTATACTGTTCTATATATGGAACACATGAGGATTGTCTGCGGAGGCCTATTAAATCATGTTGTTTGCATAGTTAAGGCGAACTGATTTGAATGCATACGACGACTGTTGAAAGAGCTGGATATAAGTAGACCATGGTTGATGGCTAGGGAGTACTATTATCTAGGTATCTATATTCTCTAGCTTTGGGTGAACTAGAGTATTTAGGTAAGCACACCTTCTGTTTCAATAAGTCAGGAATAACATAGATATAGATCATGATAGACACTTCAGGGTAGACACTGTCACCTCCTTCTGCGAAGCGGTAATGCTCGCGAAGGTGGAGGCGGAACGCGTGAGGGAGAGGCAGCCTCACGCCCTCAGTCGCCGCAGGAGACGCCCTGGGCGGCGGGAATCGATAGCCGATTCCCGGCCACCGTAGGCGCGGGCTTGCGGACGGTGAGTAGTGGGTAGCTCGCCGTCCGGTGAGGACCAGGCCCGGGTCGACGGCGCGTTGTGTTCCACGCGCGCCTCAAAGAGATGTCAGCAAAAGATGGGGTCCAATAGGGCCGCTGGGGTCGCGGGTTGTTTGAAAAAGATACCGTGGCCCTGGCATAGGCAACTGAAGGAACACGGGTGGGTTTTAGTCAGTAAAAGTCTGACACGCCCTTCCGCTCCACCCAGAGCGGGAGAAGTTATTTGATGATTTCCCATCCACAAAAAAAAAAAAAAAAGGGTACCAAGGGGTATAGTATTGCCCAGTTACTGGCTCCATGTAAAATACTGGTATTCAACTGCATCAGGTTAGACGGGAAGCCGACCTCAACATAGTTGGGAAAAGGCTAGGCAGATTGAATCTGAATGATATCATAAATAGCAGGCCTGTTCTGGTTAATTAAAAATACTAAAGGCCAAAATTCACATTTTGCAGTACTTTATTCAAAGCCTGGTTTACACGGCTCTAGTATTTAGTAAACAAAACTTTACCGAAGATCGGTAAATTAATAATTTTGCAACTGCAACCACATGGATTTTGGTTGTGATAGGTTATTTCAATAAAGCAAGCATTTCTCATGCTTATCACACCTCCGCCGCGAAACCATAGCAGCGAAACCGCAGTAGTTTCGCCATGACTTGTCCATTGTACGACAAGCGAAACAGAAGCGAAAGTGCCTGTACTACCGTACAGATTTGATTATTTCTGATTATGATACTTTTTCCCGCGTGATTTCGCCGATCTGTTCGGTAGCCGGTTACACTCCCGCGCGCAGTCCGCTATTTAGTTGCGGTGCCGCGTTTGTTTCGCATAGATTCGCACAATTTGAGCTGCAATAAAAGCTAATAATACCAGCCAATTATCCCACTGCAGCCTTCTTCTCATACAGAGAAGGCATGAGCATTAATCGCCACGCTTGCTCAAGATGACTCGGCGATTTCACACTTATGTTATACTATTTAATTAAAGTCGCTATTCGTGTCTGTCTTCGCTTTCATGTAGAGCTGTGTGACTGCGTTGTTCTTTTAAATAACATACTTGGGACGAGCTCGGACGATGTGTGAGACACCGAAACCCTTCCCCGATCACGCTTCAAGAGCTCGGTTGCGGCACGTAGAGGAATGGGAGAATATTCCCCAACATCCATCGTTTAAGAAACTTGGTGTACAGCATGCCAAACCGCATAACCTCAGTGAGCACGTGGCCGTTACACAAAATAAAACTCAAGAAAATTTTAAAGTTGTAGAAAAAATTTGCTTTCCTTATTTTTGTTATAAGATGAGATTGGTTATTGTTTTTGTTTATGTATTTTTTTATGAATATAATACAAAAAGACATAATTTTATTACTTTAATTTAAGGAACATTAAATTGTCTATTAAACACGATTTATTTCATTAAGCTAGCATTCTCAGTTTTCGAGACTTTTAGGTATCTTTATGTGACCCTAATTCATTGCTCTCGAGTGTACATTAATATTATATTAAACTACATAATAATAAAGAAATGTTGATGGTTTGTCAAATCGTGAAAACCGTGCAAAGCAGGGGCGGGTCGCTAGTTAATTAAAAGTCCAGGTTTCCTCACGATTTTACGTGCAAGAGCAAAGGCATTTTTTTTTTTTCAAAAAGTTATTTTACCACTTTGTCCGTGTGATTAATATCCCCATACCAAACCATACCCATGCCAAATTACAGCTTTCTTTTCAGACAGACAGGTATGGCGAAACTATAAGGGTTATTTGTTGACAACGGAACCCTAAAAAGCTAACACGTCCTAAAATAGTAGTCAACTTTCAACAAAGCTAATTCCCCTCCATTCCCTGTAGGCTAAACTTGAAGTCTAGACCGCACATGAGTAATCAAAGTCTAGCTGGAGCCAACAGAGTTCAGCAGGGACATTCCTAGGATCAGCAGTGAACAGTGACGATTAGTATTCGACTGACGTTTCGCTGTCTCCTAGCAAGAGCACGTTCAGACGGATGTAGTTACTGCAGAATGGGAGGCAATGAGGTCTTGTTATGATTCGGGGCTTGTCTGGGAGGTTCTTTTCGCGAGAAATTGTGAAAGTAAAAATGGTGGTACGAGTATGTTTACTGAGTTTATAAAGTTCGTGAGTACAGGCTGGTAAGGCTTAGTAGTAGGAGGAATTTTCTGTTATCTTTTGCTTTACTTTGCCGATGAATAAGTTGACAATTTGATGTTTATTTCTACATAAAAACGCAATTTTTTTTTTCGATTAACTATAAAACGCTATTGAATTTAAATTGGTAAGCCGTTCGTTTTCAAACAATAAGACTATATATTAAACTTTTAAAATGTTTTCAAAAGGTTTAATTACTAGCATTTAGCGGAAATTCATCAGTAATCCAATGCAACACGGAATTATACAAAATAATTAAATTTACCGCTCGTTGTCGGCACTTGTGTAAACACGCCTTCAATACACTAAACGAACAATTCCATTCAACTAAAACAGCTGTTGAATATGTATCGCTATATAATCAGATTAATTACTAGATCCTATAGTGCTGCGACTCTATATCTGTATGGTTTTCCTTAGATCAAGAGGAAAAGCGAGTAAATCATTCCGCAATTAGTCGGAACATAAGTGTGTCTTGCATTAATAATTATGAAACATGATGTAAATTTAGTTCAAGACTCTGGTTATGTTTTTTAGGCACAGGTCATAATATTACAACCATGTCGACATAGACATGGTTGTATGTATGATGAAATTAAACCCGTAGAAAAATTAAAAAGGTAGTCTTTCACAGCCTTCGAGAAAGACCATGCGAGAATGTCAGGCTAAACAGTATTTTTAAGGGTTTTGTTTTGTATGGAAAACTAGCTATTGCCAGCGGCTTCGCCCGAGTGCTTGTCTGAAGTTATAGGATCCTACTACCGGGATAAGTATCATATGTCCTAACCCAGGTCATAGTCTACTCGGGGGCAAACGTCCAAATCCGTTTAGCCGTTTTAGCGTGACAGTGTTTGTTACACTGTCACGCTAAAACGGCTATATACAAACAAACTCACTTTCGCATTTACGTATCTATAATTTAGGACCCGCGCCTGCTTGCCACTGTTTTTATTATTGCTTGACAAAATATGGATTAATATTAATGTATGAAACATAATCGGTAACAAAATCCGTTGTATAGTTTAGAAGAACCACTTTAATTTATAGTATGTATAGATATCTTTTTTAAATAGATATAAGGGGTGAATTTTTCAAGTGAAAAATTCACCCCTTATAAACCCACCCACTTGAAAAATTCATTCTGTATATAAATATAGTGGTAAGTAGTCCAGATCTTGATGTACCTATACTACCTTTAACTGACGATTATAGTCTTGGATATGATGCACAATTTTACCAATATATTGGGTCTCTCTATGTGAAAATGATCAGACCCTCCATTACAAGTTATAACGTCAGACTGATTATCGGGATTATTCCGATCTGTCACCCCGATTTGTCCCCTTAGAAGAACAGACCGGAAAAAGTTTGATCTGTCCTACTGTTAACAACTTTATTCACTCCTATCCTATATGTCCCAGATAGAAGTGAATAAAGTTCGTACTGTCCTCTCGTTGCTAAGAGGAGGACAGATCATTTTTTTTCCGATTTGTTCCTCTAAGCAGACAAAACAGGGTGACAAATCGGAATAATCCGATTATCGTCAAAGTAGGTGTATAAACTACACTACAGCCACTTTTGGGAAATACAATCGTGACATACATTTAATTACCTACAACTAACTTGTTTGTATAACCGATTTCTTGGTTAATTAAGCTGTGAATACATTCGAGGAAATGTCTGTTCAAATAGTCCACGTGCGTTTGAGAAATAGATAATAATGATGATTCGTGATTACGTTTGTACAGAATATGTTTCCCCGACATTTTCCCCAATGAGTAATCAAAGGAGGTTTGTGCGTTTTGGGGAAAACGCTTTGCATATGTTTTGATTATATTTACGTCATTATTAGATTACTTTGATAAATTAATAATAATCTAAGGTCGTAGTGCTATATTTTACTATTCAATAATCTCTCTCATTGTTATTTTACGACACAGATTAAATACTTTAAACTATAAACGTAAGAAATAAAGATTATTCGATTATCTTGCTCGCTTCGCTTATTTCTACATTTATGTCTGTAATTTTTATGGTGCATGTCAACGAATATGTACATAATAATAAAGTGTCCTATATATTTATCTAAACTTGCTCGTTGCAATTATTTGACGAGAACTTATTTAATCCAAGATTTGTTTGAGAGATTGGTTGAACCTGTTGGATGCCAAGCTTCAAAGTTTGGCTCATCACCGCAAGGTTGCCTGCTTGTCGGTCTTCTACAGACCGTTCGTCCGACCGTCCGACACACCGTTTCGTCTGTTTTCTTAAATAACTTTAAAACAATTTATTTTAAAATTATTAAAAAAAAAAATATTTGAGACCCTTATAGTAAGCCCTTTCATTTGATATGTCACACGGTACAGTTTGCAAAACTTTATTTTTAATTTTCTTATTTGCCCCCCAAAATTAACCCCCATAATCAAAATTCATGTATTTACGTTACACGTCCGTGTTTGGGTCTCAGAAATAAATACGTGCACCAAATGTCAACCTAATCGGTCAATTAAATTCGGAGCAAATTGGCTGTGACAGACGGACAGACAGACAGACACACAAGTGATCCTATAAGGGTTCTGTTTTTTCCTTTTGAGGTACGGAACCCTAAAAAGAGAGAAAGGGGAAGATAACAATACATGAAACGAAGGGAGAGAAGAGGATACTGATTTTCTTTGGTTGTAAGAGTCCAATTTTGTTAATGAAACAGTGAATATCATATGTATTCCTACTGGGTAAGTTTTGGTAACGACTGTTAATGGCATACATAAGACATGATAGCGAAATAATATCATAGCCAAGAGCCTCCTCTTAAGCTACATAAAAACTTCCCAGAGATTGTGTGAAATCTTGTTCATAACCTACTACGCGCTTTAAATAGCCCTATAACTACACATAGCGCGCACGACTCAGTAGCCATATAGGGCTCGCTATCGTAAACTGGAAGGTGATGCTGTTCACACGATGGCAAGGTCTACCGTGACCAGTAAATTGTTAGAGAAACGACGGATATTCCTTTATAAACGTGGTTTTATAGGAGGAAACTATTTGCTGAAAAGGCCGATGCCGATAATGAAACTTGAATGAAAACGTCTGACTTGTTCAGCATTGGACTGCTGTAGGTTGAGTCCTGTTGGGGAATGAGAAATGTTTGATGCAAAATACATGATTATAGGGAATAAAATCTGTCGAGATCTCGGCGAGATTGGTGTTTTTTTTTATTGTCATAATAATAGAATAACTGATAGGAAAGGAATAAGAAATTTGATGTATTTTTTAATAATCATCTTGCCGGTGTTGGTCCGTGGATGGGTGAGCATCTTTACATACCGAGACTCCTCCGAGCCTCGGAAAGCACGTTAAGCCGTTGGGCCCGGCTGTCATTCGTGGATCTTTGACAGCCGCAGCCGTTACGGGTCGTCAGAAGCCCGAAAGTCCGACAGCAAGTCTTACCAAGGGGTATCGTATTACCCAATAACTGGGTTGTGGAGGTCAGATAGACAGTCGCTCCTTGTAAAATACTGGTATTCAGCTGCTTCCGGTTAGACTGGAAGCCGACCCCAACATAGTTAGGAAAAGGCTAGACAGATTGTATTTTTTTATTAAAAAAAAAAAACACGTTTCTATTGTGCTATCTAATAAACTTAGCTCAATAAGTATTATGATCCTTCTTTGAGATGACTTAAATAAATGCCATAATAACAATGTGTTTTTCATAATATTACTATGTTTAAAAATTTCTTATCTTTCTTCTAAAGACTGTTCTGTTCTTCAATTTACACTTTAAATAGTAACCACAGACAGAACACACCTCTTTTATACCGAATTAATTAAAATATTGATTATTTTTAATCGTAATATTAATACCCAAACTTAGTATCAAAATTAAAGATAACGTCGATGTTATAACCGCAGAAGCAATAAGGTGTCACACTAATTAGCGATTATCGATTACTCGATTACGCGTCGAACGAACGCGTTCGATACATCATACTAACAATAACAATAGATTATCTAAACAATCTACACATTATCGGTGCGTCGCCATCTGATATTCTAGGCGAGGTCAACGACCGATGAACAGAGACTAAGTTTATAGATAAGGCACTCGATTGTAGTGGTCAGTTCAAGTTTTCCAATTTTCTGTGAGAAACTGTTTCAATATAGCTGTAAGTGGCTTAGTTTCAGAGATATGGGTTAAGTTAGGGTGTGTGGTAGAAAAGGTTACGGGGTAGGTTTTACTAACATTTTGAAGTAATTGTTTGAAGAGGTTTGTTCGTATTTAAATCGGGATTTTAGCTATTTTAGAAGGGTTGCACTACTGCTGTGCTCGAGGTCCTAGATTCGATTCCCAAGTCGGGCAGTGTTATTGGATTTTTTCATCAGGAAATTCTCAGTAGCTCGGAGTTTGGATTTGGCCCCGGTTACATGGGACTTAAGCATGACTACAGTCTTACCCACCTCTGCCTAACCCTTTGGAAATTACAGGCGTTATTTTATGTATGATGATCAGTATCACGTCTAAACAATATTAGATTAGATTCATTAGAATTTTGTGATAATTAAAAGAAAACTCATGGCCTTCTGAACATTTTCCATGACAGAATAGGCGAATTATAAATTACTAGCTGTGCCCCACGGTTTCACCCACATAGGTCTCGATCCTGTGGAAATATCGGGATAAAAAGTATCCTATGTCCTAACCCAGGTCATGGTCTACCAATGTGCCAAATTTCATCCAAATCTGTTCAGCCGTTTTAGCATGAAAGCGTAACAAACAAACTCACTTGCGCATTTATAAAATAAGATTAGTTTTAGGAAACTTAAGAAAAATGCTTGAATAAAAAGTATAACCGTTAATTTGTGTCATTAAAGGGGGATGCGCTAAAGTAGCCCGCGAAGTTTAAATTTTCTTACGTCTTAATTTGCAGACTAGTATTAGGTAAAGAGTTACTAGGGTTCTAGGTACTTAGAGAGTTGGGTCGATGATTTTAGTAATGATAATAATTCTGTAGAAATATTTTTAGGTTGTATGTTGATCAACATCAACCTAATACTGATATGCTAATTGTACAAAACGTAAGAAAAATTTTGAATTTCGCGGGCTAACCTGGCGTTTTTACCTTAAATATGCAAACTCACAATTTTATAACATAGAAGTGTTCTTTCTGCAATAACTAGCCTCGTCTACTCTATGTCCGGGGCAATTGCACGGCTGGCGCTATGCCAGAGACGGGCAATTTTATTAAAAACTCTCTTAGTATTGTTAACATCTGTTGCATTTATACACATCTGTTACTTCAGCATTACTTCATGTATTCCTTTTTTTTTGGGACCGAAAAGTAACGAAGTTCGGGAAACTATGTGTGGTTGGGTCCCTGTTATGGGCTTTGTCCTTTGAAATTAGTATGTGAACAGCTATTTGGCCGAAATAGTAATTGACACGCGTCGGTGGTTAGTAAAGGCTTGACTTGGTTGATACTCGTAAGTAATTTTTGTCGTGTATTTATTCAATGGCGCCTAACTTACTTGAAGGACGATTCGCAATTGTTTTTGCAATAGCTTTATGTTTTACTGGCTTTTGCCAGCGGCTTCACCCGTGTGGATATTGGAAATTATCCCAAGGGAACCGTACATGTGCTATTCCAGACTATAATCTATCTCTGTGCCAAATTTCATCCAGATCCATTCAGCCGATCTAGCGTGATTGAGTAACAAACATCCATCCAAACTTTCGCATCTATATAAATAAAAATGAATCTCCGAAAGTATGTACGCGCATCACTTCAGAACGGTTGCACCTATTTGGATATTTCTTTTTTTGTTGTGTTTGTAATAGTCTGGACAAGGTTTGTATGAAAGAAAATGTTTGAAAAGTTGCCGGGAAAACTGAGAGCGCATTTTCTATGGGAATTTTGTATGAATTATTGAAATTTAGACAGAACAAATCGTTCGTCGGGTCAGCTAGTTTATAATATTAGTAGGACTAGCATCCGCCCGCGGCATCGCATACATACCACGTCATTAAAAAGTAGCCTATATCCTTTTCCAGGTCATGGTCTACCCGTGTGAAAAGTTTCATCCAAATCTGTTCAGCCGTTTTAGCGTGAAAGCGTAACAAACCAACAAACTAACCCAATTTCGCATTTATAATATTAGTTTGGATCTCTTGGTGTACGTGGCTAAGTAATAGCCGCACGGGTCGATTGATCAGGTAGCGCTATGCTTGCCGCGGTAAGTCCATGGATGGGTCATCTTTACATACCAAGACCCCTCCGTGCCTCAGAAAGCACACTAAGCTGTTGGTCCCGGCTGTCATTCGTGGATCTTTGATAGTCGTTACGGGTCGTCGGAAGCCTGAAAGTCTGACAAAGAGTCTTACTAAGGGGTATCGTGTTACCCAGTAACTGGGTTGTGGAGGTCAGATAGGCAGTCGCTCCATGTAAAATACTGATATTCAGCTGCATCCGGTTAGATTGGAAGACTGAACTACATTTTGTTACGGTAGCGAATCATACTTTAATCAAAGTAAGCCCAAACGCTGAGCTGCAAATTGCAAAAATCGTAACAAAATTTTAAATTCGCGGCGCGCTTCCCCCTTAACAACTTTTTTGAGTTACATCTCCTTTAGTTAAATACCAAAAATCTTCGCAAACGACTGATAGCTATCATCGACACATCGCGCCCACGTGTGTACGTATATGTATGTATGCATTGTAAACTGTTGATACATATACTCGTATAAGCATTCATCATCTGCCTAGACTTTTCTCAAATATGATGGGATCGGCTTCTTCCAGTAAAATCGCAAATGCAGCTGAATACCAGTATTTTTAACCGAGTTCAAAAAAGAAGTTTCTCTATTCGACCCGTATGTATGGTATGTGTTTGTATGTCCACGATTTTCTCAAAAACTTATGAACCTATTTATTGATTATTCTTTCACTAACGTGATCTACATACTTTCAGGTAGGTTTTAGTATATAATACATTAGGTAATTATTATCATGTACGAAGTTATATTCATAAATGTACTGTATTACTGGCATTTCTAAGCGGATTTTGGTGATTCTTCGTTTCGTTCGTCTAGGGCTTATGTAATTGTATAGGCATTCAACTAAAAATGGAAAAATATATTAACTTTAAAAAAGTAAAAAGCGACTTCAAAAACCTAAAACTAATAATATAACTCTCATAAAAAAAAAAAAAACTTAACAGCTTCTGAAGTCTTCGATTCTTCCCTTAGCTTGGCTTTATTCGTTTTAGGTTTTGAAGTAGCTTTTTACTTTTTTAAAGTAAATTTATATCTGCTGACCTCCGCAACTCGATATCCATTGGTAAGACTGGTTGCCAGACTTTTGGCCTTCTGATTACCCGTAACGACTGTCAAAGATTTACGAATGACAGCCAGGACCAAGAGCTTTCCGAGGCAAGGTGGGGTCTTGATAAGTCGATAGACCGACCGCGGTGCTTAACCTTCTATCGACCCGTGTGGCTGTTATCATTTAGCCACGAGCCCTGTTTGATACATACTTACGTACATGTAAGCACAGAATATGTACAGTATAATGTATTGTTGAACTGCGCTGAACTCTGTATACGTAGAACTTCGTTTACTGTAGCGTGCAATGCGGCTTCCGGCTTAGACTATGCTTTGTCTTGTTTCTAGGTGACTACAGACTATACGTAGTTTATTCTAAACTCTAGAATCTAATCGAAATCATTGAGGTTCAATGGCTTCTGTCTTTCATGCTTCCAGAGGATGCAAGAAGTTGAAGAACGTGGGCAGTCTTCTTGGCAGGAATGTTACGACGGTTTTTGACTTTGCATGAGGAGCTCGTGGCTAAGTAATAACAGTCGCACGGGTCGATCCTTCAGGTTAAGCTACGCTTGCCGGGGTTGGTCCGTCGTTATGGGTGACCATCTTTACAGACTTCTCCGTGCCTCGGAAAGCACGTTTAGCCGTTGGTTTCGGCTTGGCTGTCATTCGTGGATCTTTCGACTGTGGTTACGGTTCGCCAGAAGTCCGAAGAAGGTATAGTAGTACCCAGTATTTTAATCGGGTTGTGTAGGTCAGATAGGCAGTCGCTTCACGTATAATACTGGTATTCAGCTGCATCCGATTAGACTGGATGCCGACCACAACATAGTTGGGAAAGGCTAGGCCGATTGATTGATCAGAGGATCTCAGAGACCGCGTATAAGCCCTCTTAATTCAGTAGTCAGTAGAGGGAACATAACAGACTGCTTTCATCGTAATTGTTTAGATTTTCATTAACAATTTTCAGCATCTGTGATCGTACAATACTTAAAATACAATAGAATATTATCGTTTGCAGCATAGAAGGTAAAAACTACGTAAAGAGGTTCTGTACATTAGTAGCACGTGGCGTCGAAGTCTTCGATAGTAAAATAAATGGCTCAATTTCGCGTCCGTTTGCATCACATGAAATGCAACAGATACACTAAAATCTCTCTCGACACGAATCTGGTTCACATTTGTGTACCATTAACATCAATTCACGTTTTAAACAAAGATGTTCAGTGCAATGATTATGATTGCGAGTGGGATTGCGATTACGTAACGTGTGTGTCCATGAATCAGTAATTGACGGCTTTGATTGATACAAGGGGATTCGGGATTGATAAGGAGGTTATAAAGGATGTTTATTTTAGAGGCGGAGAACTTTAAATTGAAATAAGACACAGAAAAATGTTTTTAATATCCATGAAATTGGCTATATTTGACAGATAATGTTTGAATATGATTTCAGGCATGTATTCGCCGCGGCGGACGCGTATATGACGTAATCTGGAGGTCAAATTTTCACACACTCTTCGCAGTAAATCAGGCTGTGTTTCGTCAACAATGCTTTGAATGTTGCCATCCAAGTGCTCAATTGTTACTGGTTTATCGGCGAAGACATGCGATATTACATATCGCCCGAGAAAATAATGTATGGCGTCAAATTACACAAACGAGGTGGTCAGATTTCGTGAAATTAGTCGTTCGTCAAATGTTTCCTTTAATAAATTAGGCCTATAACAAAATTAAGTTTTCAGTAAATATAGCCTTCGCGTCAGCCGCGGCGGCCTCATGCCTGAAATCATATTCAAATATTAATGCCATAAAATTATCTGTCAAATAAAGCCAGTTCCATGGATATTAAAAATATTTTTCTGTGTTTTATTTCAATTTAAAGTTCTCAGCCTCTAAAATAAACACCCGATAGGTACTCGTATATGCTAGGTTTGGATTCTCTTTGCAAGGTCGTGGACATATTTTCGGAGAGTGGTGGTACAATAGAAGGTTATATTTTCAAGTTTAAATTGATGGGATCAGAAGAATCAAGAAGGCATAATACGATGAATTTCTCTTTTATTGCAAAACAAATTGGGCCCTTGTCAATAAATCAATTCATTTGAGAGGTCAATCGTAATCATCTGAACATCACCGAAATTCAACTACACTGCTCTCAAAAGCCTACATTTTGATTTCACTGTTTCAGACAACTTCGGTTGTTTTCTCAATGTCTCACCTCGAATACCAGTGGAATTGCAGACTATTCCCACAAAATAAACTGGTTCAAAGGTGATCCAGTTATTTTGTTTATTTCATTTCAGTATAACACAGAGCCGTGTTCAGAGCAAAGATTTACATTATGATCGAGCGTAGGCGGACGCTGCGAAGTTATCGCGCGGCGTGCGTGACATTACGCAATCAATAGCGTAGTGGTGAGACATGAATATCGATGTTGTGTTAGCAGTCAATTAATTGGTAGATTATTAAGAGGCCTATCACAAAATTGCGTTTAGACAGATTAGGTATATTGAAGCACGGCGACGCATCGCATTATGTAGCAATTTGGCAGTTGTAATTACGTTTGTTTCGAGTGTAATATTTTTTTTTAATCTCTTATGAACTTACGTTTATTCTTGTATACATTTTACATAATAATATTAATATAAGTAGTAAGGAGATATTTACAATTCTGAGCGTCTTTAGTAGTTTTATGGTTTTGAATGGGATTTTTTTAAAGCTATTCCATGCATATTTCAAAATTCTGAGGCCGCTATGAACTAAACCAGTATTTAAGAGATATTATTATATATTTTCCATTTCATTTGCTTTTGTACAGTAGATCCACGAGCTCGAACAAAATGCAGTCGCGCATTTTATGTAAAACTTGCTTCGGAATTTAGGTTTTATACATATAATAGATAAGAAAAATTGCGAAAAGCGGGGCCGCTATGAACTATACTAATAACTATTCTCCACCACCCAGTAAGTCTTAAGGTGTCGAAGTATATCAGTTTCTCAGAATAAGAACGCCAAAGTTGGCCAATTTACACAAAAATCACGGTCGAAATGTAATTTGGTTAATTGGTGCGTTGATTTGGTGAAGCGTTGTCGTCTGGTATATTATATTGGGTTATCAATGACGTAGGATTTTCACACAAACATTAATTACAGCGTCAGAGAAACTCTATGGAAGTGCGAGCTTTTCAGTACAAGAATCGTTTCCAGCTTAATCAGTGAGCTTCATGGACATAATGGCATATAACGAGACTTGACGAGACCCAGTTATTGCAGTTTATTATTTTGTTCTTTCATAAAATACTCTTGTTTTTTAAATGATACTTCTTTAGGCGCACTTCGTGCTCTTTCTAAACAGTGAACGAAACTGAACCGTCACGCTCGGGTCGGTGACGCTAACTCGCGTATACTCGGCTCCAGTCGTAGTCGTAAGCTAGCAGTGTTATGCAAGTAATATTTATTTCAATAATAAAAGCAATTTAAAATAAAATGAATGCATTCCTAAATCACTCATGCGTTATCCCCACGGTGTAAATAATGGATTAAGTTGGCACGGATTCAAGTTATATAAATCGCATTGGGCTTAAAAATTGCAATAGTGCATGAATAGTAACCCAGATACTCGGAAGCAGTGACCCATTTTTGTGTGCGAAGTTTTGAAACGTGGGCTGAAAGATAAGCACGAGGTTAAATATATAATATGTTGTAGACTACTAGAGAACAATCTTCAGGTTCAGTAAATCAGAAGTACAGATCTTATCCGTTTTACAGTTGGTATTGTTCAAGTGTTTTAAGACTATTCAAATTCTGTTATTTGTGCAATTCCGCGTTGTGCGAGTCCGCGTTTCACTGGACGAATCAGCGAAACTGGCGAACACTGGAAACTGTCGAGTTGACGCAAAACTGACAATCAGCGAAACTGGCGATTTAAATAACCTGACGTCCGAAAGTAGCCGTGCTATATACTAAAAGCGCTATAGTTAAATTGTCTTCAAAAGGTAAGCAGTTATATCGATAAAACAGTTCCACACTAATCACAGCATGGCCTCGGGCGTAATATCTCAATTATCAATCGATAGGTATTTTTCATCGACACATCGACATATAATACACGCATTATCGACTTATCACAACACTACGCTATAGTTATGGACAATTCGTTGTTTATGACTGTTAAAAAAATGTTGTCTTGTGTAATATTCAGCTTTGTCACTTTATGGTTTTTGGTGATATTTCGTAACGCAAAATGTTTTTTAATGGCTTCATTGTGTTGTCTATCGTTATGTAGAATTCCATGTTTTTGTAAAATTTATAACTGTCTGCAGATCAGTGGATCTTTTTTTATTGCTGGGGTTTCCCAGCCTAATCCAATATCGTAATAAACCTTGTCTAGGTTCTACCATCTGAAAATAGATTTCTGATTATCGAATCTGTCAAGAAATCACGAAAAGGAAAGTACACACAATCAACTTTATAAGGGTTAGAATTAATTATGAAAGCCTTCATAATACTGAGGCCCCAAAAACTCCCAAATATTGGTAATTGGGAGTTTTTGGGGCCTCAGTATTAGGTATTTGAAGCACATTTTGTTTTCTATGTCTAAGTAAAATTACACACTTTTGGCGCCAATCAACCTAAACTTTCACCCCCAGAGAAAACGAAGTTTAACTTCAAAAACAAACAAATTTATTAATTCCAAAAGCTCACAACATAATCCGAGATACTCGGTCAGTCCTTACCTATGAAATTGCCGATTTTGTATATTTTTCATTCTATTTTGAATTCCAAATTCAAACTAATTTTATAATATAGCATGACATTTTTTTTTAATCAGTTGTTCTTTTTTTAATATTTCTTTTTAAAAAAACTGTTTGATTTTTTCTATGTAAAACGACAGTTTTATAGGTAAGGACCTAATATATTAAAACAAACGAACGTAGCACCCAATTAATTATTATTATAGGAATACGTGCTAAATTCGGGGTGGAAATGCAATATCCGTGGTTACCCCCGATGGCTGTGATTGCAGGCGGGGGAATCAATACCCGCGCGGTAGGTAGGTGTAGTGCATTTATTAGTGCAGTTAGATTGCATTAATATTTCATGTGTTTGTGACTACGACTAGGGATATATCATACGTGTTAGTAGGGATTGCGTTGACTACAGATGGCTAAAATGCATTAAAATAGTCGATATCGTGGTTGAAATCCATAATAAAATAATACAAGCTGAAAAAAAACTGTTTATAGAAATGTTGGTTTTTAATTTTTTTTTAACATGTAAAATAATGTTTTATTTTAATTTTGATGATCGTAATTTTTAGAAGTGTAGGTAGGTACCTTTTTTTCTGATTTCTTCTACATTTACCATTAGATAAGTACTATTGAATCTGCACCTAATAGTAAGTACGCAAGAAGTAAAATTACTTTAAGGAGGAAGCGTCAGGATAGCCAGCGAAATTCAAATTGTCTTACGTTTTTTGCAATTTGCAAGTCAGTATTAAGTTGTATGTTAAATAAAGTATGAATTGCGGCCGTAACAAATATATTTTTTAACTGAATTATAATCATTAGAATCAATAATACAACTCCTTAAGTTACTACAATCCTCAAATGTCAAGATTTCATGAAATAGTCAGTCATTAGGATTACCTGGTCTTAAAAAGTTGTATTGATTACTTTAATGATTATAATTATATAAATACATAATTGTTACGATCGCGATTACATTTTGATCAACGTACAACCTAATACTGACTTGTAAATTGCAAAAAAACGTAAGAAAATTTGAATTTCGCGGGCTATCCTGACGCTTCCCGCTTAAGGTAAATTAAACAAATGTACCCATTTATTTAATTTACCTAATTTAAATCAAGCACACACAGGCTAGGAATAGACAGTAGAGTAGGGTTAACTAGAACCAGCACCATAATTGCTAACACACTATCGATCGGGTTCTGAATCATTTGAAGCAAATTGCTTTTCCATTGCTTCTTTAGTTCGAAAAATGTGTCTACTCAACACCGTAAATAACGCAATGAATGTTGTTGAACTGTCAAAATGAAACCGATTCCGATTTATAGTGTGTTACCCAATTAGGGTACAGATTACAAAACGTAGGAAACCCTTCATCTGCAGCGGACAGATTGCGTCATGTCATGCACAGTTTTAACAAACGTGGGCATTTGGATTGACGCTATAAATTCTGTTGCTATCGATAAAAAATAATGAATTATACTGTTTTGGTGGATATTACCTTGTTTTTCTGTTCTAAGTCAATTAATACAAGTATTTTTATTTTACTGATGAAATTTTAGCTATTTTATTTTAGTTTGGACTACATCTACATCTATATTAATAATAAATCTGAAGAGTTTGTTTGTTTGAACGCGCTAATCTGTGATTATACCAGTTCCATTTGAAAAATTCTTTTTGCGTTTGATAGCCCAATTCATGAGGAAGGCTAGGCTATTTAACATCACACTATGACCCGATAGGAGCCGGTCAAAAAGAAAAAAAGTCGGAAAGAACGCTAAGGAAATCGAAATAAAAGCGCGGGCGGGCGATGCAATGCGACGGAGTGGGACGGGGGAACAAGAAAGGAGATGTTTCAAAATGGGCCAGGTCTGTGTACACTACCTCAAAAAAACGAGAAAAATCCTTAGAATCCGGGAAAAATACAGATAATTTATTTAAATGTATACTGTTGTGGTAGGGAATTGATATTTATCAATTATTTTTATCTACTTTCAACATGGCGTCTCACCGATTTAGTTACTCTGTGCACAAAAACAATGACAGTAAACCATCGGTTGACCACTGATCATAGAATGAGGACTGTCAGCTGTCACAACAGTGTCACTTCAGCCCTCTTCTTGAGTATTAAAGATGTCAATGTCATTAATCAATCAAAATGACAGCTTACCCCCATGACGGGTTTTTGTTGTGTGTTGCAATTTCAAGTGTAATTAATTAAGGTTTACCAGCAAACAAAGACATTTTGAAGTAATTGGACAGTTGAGAACTTTTTAAATATATTTTCCTAATTTTATGTATAGTGTACACGTACCTGGCCCAAGGTCCGTACATTTTGGAATATCTTCTTTCACGCGGACAAAGTCACGGGCAGAAGCTAGTTACCAATAAAACTCATAACACATGAATAAAGAAAAATAAACAATGTTATCAACATGAAATTAATAGGGCCTTTTATTTTAAATGTTCCCCTTGTGCTCATTTTATTATCAGTGAAATCAGTCCTGAAATTCATTGTGTAATCTGTACGAAAATAGAAGTTGCTGTAAACATAAGGCTTGTCGTGAACGTTGATGTAGCCTAGGGGACTGAAGGACGGGTGAGCGAGGTTGAAAATCTAGTAAGTATCCCAGCGACTTTTTCTACGTCAAAATGTATTTATTATCATAAACCGGGTGAAAGACAAATACATATTCCTGTTAAAATACCAATGTCATATCCATTAGTTTTAACAGTAATAAATCAGTAATAGGGCTATATGCTATTTAACATCACGCTAGAAACCTTAGAAGTGGAGCAAAAAGAAAAAAGACGCTACGAAAAAACGCTAAGCGAGTACGAAGTAACAACAGCACCGGCTGGCGATACGATGGTTCGGAGGACAAGAAATTTCGCGCGGACAAAGTCGCGGGCAGAAGTTAGTAATATTATAAAATGCGAATGTAGGTAACTCGTTAGCTTTCATGCCTTAAAAAAGCTGAACAAATTTCTATGAAATGGCTCATAGAGACCGCATTACCGTAGTGTACGTATAGTATAAGTAGCGCGTCATTTCAGAGTATTCAAGTTCTAGTGGGCGAAGCCGCGGGTAAAAGCTAGTGATTTATAAATAATAATAATATCCTGGGACATTTTCACACACGGTCATCTGGTCCCAAACTAAGCAGAGCTTGTACTATGGAAACCAGATAACTGATATACTACTTTTTTTTTGTAAATACATACTTATATAGATAATTACACCCAGACTCAGAACAAACAGACATGTTCATGCACACAAATGTTTGTCCTGGATGGGAATCGAACCCACGACCTGCGGCGTGATAGGTGGTATCTTAACCAACCACGCCAATTGGCCTGTCGCCAAACCAGAACGCTGATTAGACTCGGGCCACTAGCAAAGGAGACTAAAGCGCGGAAAAGCTTAAAATTATTATGATGATCAACGATAAGATTTATCAACTGAAATGCCACGTCAAGTGTTGTTATTTGAGGAACAATTTAACACGAGCAGGTAACGTCAACCAATATTAATAATACCGTTACAATACGAGTAATAATTAAACAAAAGCCCTTAGCAACAACATAAGAGACGAGGCTTATAACTTCCTAATAAGCAACGAAGGCTTTCAAATCCTCGTTTAAGTCATAACAAGAAGCAAGATTAAGACAAAAGCAAAGTTTTGATAAATGCACGTCATGTTGTAGGTAGACAATTGATTCAACAACTAGTTTGTAGGAAAACGAATCCTAAACTTTACAGAATAGAGTTTGAATTCTATCAATTAAAATGTAATATATGAAACAACGACTTGTGTAAAGGAACAGGCACCCTTAAACATAGACAATAGTGTGGAAATTGCATCAAATCGAATATTAATATAAAACACGTTAGGGTTGTCAAACTTTGATACGTAGTCTGAAATGGTAATGCCTGTTTTAAATGTTATGACAGGTATGGTAGGGAAAAATAGACATTTTTGATAGTATTGTGTTGCAAATGTAATCCTAACTAATATTATAAATGCGAAAGTAAGTTTGTTTGTTTGTTTGTTTGTTACCTTTTCACGCCTAAACCACAGAACCGATCATCCTGAAATTTTGCATATACGTTGTCAGGTGTACAGCAAAGGACATAGGGTACCTTTCATCCCGAAAAAAGTACTGTTCCAGAGGAAAACAACAATAACGTTCTTATGATAATAGATGGCGCCACGTTGTGAGTCGTAGCGTCGATAGACCGGTTTTTCATCCTCCTAACTATAATATTATAGATGCGAAAGTAAGTTTGTTTGCTTGATACCTTTCACGTCCAAAACCGCTATTCGAAATTAACGCGAGCGAAGCCGCAGGCAAAAGCTAGTATTTAATATTTCGTATAGTGTATGTAAATACAAGTGTAAACTATAAACCCAAATAGGTAGAGATAGAATATGTCACTGCTATTATACTAGGTTGATCAAAAAGTAATGATAATCGGTTAATATACAGGGCACTTTTTTATCACTAGCCAAATTTTCCCAGGGTGTTCTACCCTTGAATATGAACAACTTTTACTATGGGACCAACTCTGAAATCACGAAAAAAAAACAGCCGTTTCTCACATTTTGGTCCAGTAGTTATTGAACTTTTGTATGAAACCGAATTTTTTTTTCCGTGATTTCTGAGTTGGTCCCATAGTGGAAATCGTTCATATACGTGGGTAGAACACTCTGAAAATTTGGCTACTGATAAAAATTGCCCTGAATATTTTTTTTTCTTGCTTATTTATCCACTAAGTCAGCACAAAAAAATCATATAAATAGACATTCATTTGAATAGTTATTCATTTGAATAGTTTTATGTTTTTTTTCATTACTTATTGATCAACCAAGTAATCTGATCGAAGCAAAAGGAGTACACAGAGTGAAATTGAATTCGTGGGCAATAATTTTAAGGGATTATTATACTCATAATTATGAACAACTTTTACCACGGGACCAAACCTGAAATCGCGAAAAAAATCAGCTGTTACCCACATTTTGGCGAGTTATGTGAACATGAATGTACGGAACAGCTGATTTTTTCGCGATTTCGAAAAGTTGTTTATAATAATGAGTACAATTCCTTAAAATATTGCCCATAACTTCAATTTCACCCTATATAAGGATCGTAGCAGGTGGCGTTCCGTATAGTTTCTGCCTACCTCCATGGGAAGAAAGCGTGAGTTTATGTATGATCAGATTTGTTTAGGATTCTATATTTTGAACTATTTAGGTAGAACCTAAACGCCTTTAATTATCATTTAAGTTAGCTGTTCCCTAGAAGGTGAGTTTGCATAAAAGATTAATTGAGATTGACCAAATTCCACCTAAATCTATTAATTTGCCAGCGTCATGTAACGTTATCTAACAAAATCGTGTAAAATATACCTACAAGATTACTGAAATTAATTAATCGCGCTAAAACCTATCGCGTTTCCTGCAGTAACGAATAACAAGCCAACACGCAATAGTAATTATTATCCATCACCCTTACAAGGGTGTAAACACAAACCGTGATGTGTTAAGCGCCATTTACAATAGACACACAACACTTATCACGGCAGCGCAAAGTCTAAATTCTCTTGCATAAAGATCAAGGTACTTCTGGTTTTCTGCTGGAGTTAATCACTAGAAATTGTCTACCAAATAGCTACGAGTAATGTTTACCAGAGGTAATACGAAGCACATTCATTCTGCGTCCTAATACGGAATTTTGACGTAAATGTTGCATATAAAACGTCGAGATAGCGGTAAAATATAGTCATTAGCTATCGGTACAATCGGCCTGGTGGTAATAGGCGGTAAAATGTAAATAATGTAGCTAGTGGTTATCTAGTACAGTGTGTTTTAACACCGAACTTGCTTAATAGTGGCACACCCCTAGCGGTATATAGATTGAAATTATGGGTGGTTCACCTTCATACAAAATAACGGTATCGGTAAATTTTATTACAGGACAAGATGATTGAATGAAATGCACTGACACCAGCGTGATTTGACCAGACTCGATAACTCGAATGAAACCAAAGATTCACACTAGCCCCTGTTGCCTCATGTTACATGGTGCAACAGAGGCCTTTGCCTATCAAGGAGTAGACCAGGGAGCGCAATAATGGTACGGAAGTCGTGCCCTTAGGATATAAGGATTACAGCCTACCCAGTATGCACCGTAAAGTAAGCAATGGAATTGTGGAGAGACTGCTGTTAACACTGTTACAGGACAAGATGAGAATTTATTCAAAACCAGCTTGAAAACAGACGTTGCATTGTGGTCTGTTTTTCCTGTATTTCAATATTTTCCGGCAAACTTCAAATTTTCGTTCCACAAAAACCATATTCGGACTATTACGAACATTTTAAAACAAAAATATGCCAAATCGATCTAGCCAGCCGTTCGCAAGTGATGCGCTTATCAAGAAACAGCGTTTCATTTTTATATAAAAAGATAGATACAACGCCAGAGAAAGATATGCTTTTCTTAAGTATTTTCGCTAACTGCGATAATTTAAATTTTGGGGCTAACTTTAAAATGAAAACCTTTATTCCGTAAAATAATGGTGTAACGATCCTTGCAGGCACTGAAGCCCATATAAAACGAATTTATTTTAAAAAAATACACAAGAAAATCTGTTTGATACGGTGCAGTTTGCAAAACTTTTTTTTTAATTTTCTTATTTGCCCCCCAAAAGCGACCGCCATATTAAAAAAAATAAAATATTTACGTTATAGGTACGTCCGTGTTTGGGTCACAGAAATTAGTATGTGTACCAAAAGCCAATGGCCAATAATGGTGCAATTTTAATTTACTTCGCGGCCATCAGTCAAAATTATTAATTAGATGCAGAACAATATGACAAACAAAAGTCATTATGCGGTAACATAACCTAACATCAGTCTAAACCGAGTTATAAAGATAATAAAACAAAAATACATTATTTTTTACATAAATTCAAGTTCAAATATATCATCTCAGACTGCATTTGTAGAAAAATCGTTTATCAATTTAATTACGCGATAGGTTAATCCAACACCGACTAAGTGTAAGGCCTGAGTGTACGCACGACTCGAGCGTCCGGCGAGGCGGGGCGAGCGACGTTCGTGTTAAACACTTGCAAACACTCGCGAGTGTCCTGAGTGAGCGGCGCTCGGTGAACGCTCTTCGCCGCTTGCACGCAACGCTGAACGCTCCGCTGGACGCTTTTTGACTCGGGTCGCCCACTAAGGTTTCAACGATGGCCGCTGTATAAAACCAAATGCGCCACTTTCCACAGTGATTTGGTAATTCTCTTTTATATTCGGAGCAAATTGGCTGTGACAGACAGCCAGACACACGAGTGATCCTATAAGGGTTACGTGTTTTTTTCCTTTTGAGGCACGGAACCCTAAAAACAAAAGAACATAGAACCTCACCCACCACCACAAGACGGCACATGTAAATAGTTCATGTTCATCTTACCGCGGCAGACAGAACGTCACTCGTTTACTTAGCATGCCAATTGCCATGCACCTAACTACGGAACGGGGTAGCTGCTTACCTGTAAACAAAGAAAATTATTTTATTAGAAACATGGTTTATAAGACCAGAAATCTCAAAGAAATCAGTAGTGCTATGCCGTAAAAATCTCACCATGAAAATTTAAGTGAAGTGAGCAATTAATAGTGTCAATCCCTAGCGTCAGATGGAATGACAGCTCACTTCACGTTAGTTACCACGGCAAGAGTTTTAATAGATCGGCTGTACTGTTAAAAACTAAAATGCTTATTGTAATAATTATGGGGATCGTCCTAGTGGAATAAGATGATGCAAGACTATGCTAAGTACTACGTGACCAAAACAATTAGGCGCATGACAGCTATGAAGTTATTGGAAGTAGGGAGGGAACACCGGAACGGTGATTGATATTGTACGTATGTATCATCACTGCCGAAAGCGAGTATACGACTGCACGTCACTACGGGAAGCGCGGGGATGTGTGCCGGGTGCGGGCGCCGAAACCGAATTTCTGTCATGCGCCTAATTGTTTTGGTCAAGTAGTACTGAAATCATTTTTAGTAGCATAAAATGAGCGAGCCTTAAGGTAGTCACATATGATGTGTAACATTTAACATCTATTTGGGTTGGTACCATCTGACGGCCAACTGTAGCACCGCGCGCGCTCATTGGTCAAATCAAATAGCGCGCGCTTCCCCGGCTTCCTGTTACACACTTACGTTCCTTTTCACGAAATCACTCCCACAGATTGATCTAGTTATAGTTTTTATTTTTTATATATAGTTTGTAGTGAAATGAAATGAAATTATTTGATTATGCAAATGTACATCTGATTTTATTTTCACAGTTTATAATGCTGTATTCGCTAAGAAAAACATACATTTAAAGTGAGTTCAGCCCTCCGCGAGGGCTCCTAGAAGAAGATGTAAATGTACACGTCATGTTACTTTAAACATATAAAATAAGATGGATTCGACATTTCCTATCCGACTGAGAAGAAATGGCGAAACAAACTCAGGACCGATATAAGAAAAATATGAGGCCCATGTTCAACAGTCTCAAAAAAGACGAGTAATGGCTTCGAATTCATCATCTGCTTAGCCTTTTCCCAATCCAACTATGTCGGGATCGGCTTCCAGTCTAACCGGATGCAGCTGAATACCAGTATTTTACATGGAGCGACTGCCTCTCTCTGACCTCCACAACCCACTTACTGGATAATCTGATATCTCTGGTAAGACTGGTTGGCAGACTTTTGAGCTTCTGACGACCCGTAACGATTGTCACCCATCTGACGATATAACGATGGTCACCCATCCACGGACCAACCGCGGCAAGCGTAGCTTAACCTGATCGATCGACTCATGCGGCAGTTATTACTTAGCCACAAACCCCACAAGCCAAGTTGACATAGTTAAATTAACCTGTCATACACCAAAAGCCTTCTCAAACGGCTGAAACGGAAACAAATATCGGAAAGTCAGTACCAACAAAAGAAAACAACTGAAACTCTTTCAAAGAACAAACAAGGTTTTAGTTGGCACACGTTAACTAAAACAAAAGAGGCTCGACTTAAAAGAGTTGCCAAGTAAAAAAAAAAAAAGAAAACCAACAATATTAAATGGAATTTTACACGCGGAAAAAGTTAACAGTTTTCGGCTGAAACTGGCTAAGTGGATGAAAGGTAAGCACTGGTTTTCGGTAGCATGTTGAATATTTTATAATTGTATAATTTCTTTATTACCTCGTATCTACCAAACGGCTGAATGGATTTCGACAGTTAAAGTATATATATTCGTCTTAAAAACCCAAGTGTCCTTAGATAGGTTTGAAAAAAAAAAACAAAATGGCGGATTTTTGGCGCGAAATATTGATACGTTAATAAAAAAAAATTAACGAAAGCTATCGAGTAGCGTAAAAATAAAGGAAATTAAAAGGAGATTACAAAAACAGAATATAAGCGTAAATTTAATTTAATTAAAATTTAATTAAGTATAATAAATTGGTTAATATGTTAATTCAATAATTGATAAATATCCGTAGCCCAATCATTTTTAAATTGTGTAAGTATATAATATAGGTATACTTATATTAATCAAACTAAAAAAAATGAAATAAAAAATATATTTAAAAAAAAACCCGCCTGTACAAACACATAACTGAAAATCGTTTTCTCTTTTCAGTTATGTGTTTGTGCAGGTGGGTAAACAAGCATTACCTATCTATTGAATTTTGGTATCGCAGGTCGGGACAAACCAATAACCTGAAATATGGTGTAACTTTTGTTTCAACATACACGAACCAAAATTCAATAAAAAAAAAATCGTTTACCAAAATTCAATAAAAAAAAATCGTTTACCAAAATTCAATAAAAAAAATCGTTTACCAAAATTCAATAGATTAGAGGTAATAATGCTTGTTTTACTCTTGTCAGTTATGTCTTTGTGCAGGCGTGTTTTTTGTCTTTTTTTAAATATTTTTTTATACTAGTTCAGAATTAAATAAAAGTTTAATAATGCAATTTAATCAAAGAATAATAAAGATGGATTGACTATATGTCATTTTTTTTATGTAATTAAATACCTCAGTGATATCTTTGAAAATGTTGTTAAGAAAGAAATATTAACGCAATTAATAAAAAACCGACTTCAAGAACCTAAAACGAATAAAATAACATTCAAAAAAACTTAACAGCTTCTGAAGTCGGTGTCAAGCTAAAGTTCATTAAATAATTGAAGACACCGACTTCACAAGCTGCTAAGTTTATTTATGTAAGTTATTTTATTCGTTTTAGGTGTTTGAAGGCGGTTTTTATTTTTTTTTTAAGTAAATTTATTTATCCATTTTAGTTGAATGTAGGTAAGTATGTAATTAGCAATATATCCCGGAACTGAAAACTTTTATAAAGTTACTAAGGCCTGTGTTCACCAACATTCAAACCACCGGTTAGGTATTTAAACAGTTGGTTTATGTCAGAACTGATTATATATCTAAACGGCCGTTTTAAAAGTCGGTGAACTCGACCCTAAAACCCCCTGACATTGTCTTTAAACGTCGCTTGCACGGCACTCTCGAACTTCCCCGGCGATATTCACAAACTTGCTTAATGAGTATGAATGTAGGTGACAAAGAAACTCCCAGTCTTCCCGAAGTTATGAGAACATTTTGTAGATTATACGCTTTAATAACTCCAGGTTTTCATAAGTGTAGGATTTTAGAGTAAATGTGGTTAATGCGGCAGTACCGAAAGTCGGAGAAAAGAAAAGTATTTCCCTCAATCTTTAGTACAATATCTGCTATCCAATCAATCTGCCTAGCCTTTTCCCAACTATGTTGGGGTCGGCTTCCAGTCTAACCAGACGCAGCTGAATACCAGTATTTTACATGGAGCGACTGCCTATCTGACCTCCACAACCCAGTTACAGGGTAATATTGTGTTTTGATCTGTGCTATACTATACCCCTGGGTAAGACTGGTTGTCAGACTTTCGGGCTTCTGACGACCCGTGACGACTGTCAAAGATCCACGAATGACAGCCGGGACCAACGGCGTAACGTGCTTTCCGAGGCACGGAGGAGTCTCGTTATGAAAAGATGGTCACCCATCCACGGACCCACCCCGGCAACCGTAGCTTAACCTCATGGATTAACCCGTGCGACTGTTATTACTTAGCCACGAGCTCCTCCGCTATATCTGCTGATGCTAATATCTGCCTCCAAAAGATTTAAATATTCTAACAACTTCTCTGGTGTTGGGACTCGTGGCTAAATAATAACAGCCGCACGGATCGATCGGAAGTTAAGCTACGCGTGCCGCGGTCGGTTCGTAGATGCTTGACCATCCATTACATATAGAGCAAGATCAGGGGCGCCAGACCTTACTTATTTTCTGATTAACAAAATGTATGGGATAGTGTTAGTATGTACTTTGAATGTACGCATACCTGGTAGCTTGGGCCGACATCCAATTTTCAGGTATCTAAAAATATTACTCAGTTTTCTTAGTCTGACTGCTGATTTTTATGTATGTTTTACAGAGTATTAAATAAATAAAATAAATAAATAATCGTTTATTTAGGAACAAAAACAGATAAAATCATAAAAATAGTTATTGTTAATAATTAGACTCATATAAATTAAATATGAGCACTGAGTTAAACATGAAATATGAGAAAAATAAGTTTTCTATAGAAAATTAAAATTCCTCATATCTCGTCTTCAAATCATTGTCCTTTCAAAATATACGTTTGGGAACCTAGATATTCTGTAATCCAATCGGAATAAATACACGCTACCTAAAGAATATGTTTGATTTACAAATTATTCTGGTATTTCGTTTGTATGAACTACGCATGCTCCGGGGCCCTCTTAATTACAAATAAATAGCACACCGCCTTTAGGACCAAACATTAAAAGTTTCGACTACAAATAAAAGGAAACGCCCAACGCTTTAACCAATGTGTCTTTACTGCTCACAACTTTTAGTCCGAGAAATTCCACAATTTTTCAACGTAGAACGCACGATTAATGAGCTGGCGTACCATCTATCGTCATAAGTGCTGTCTCTCCAGAAAGTTCCGTAGCCTGAGGGTGTTTGCCTTCCATTTTTTCTCGTCGCTTTTCACTGGCAGTATAAAAGTATGAAATATTAGCCGAACAGTGTTCACACTCGCCTGCGATGAAGAACTTTTTATGAGCAAGAGATTTTATTTTTTTTTGCTTGTGTACGGGGTAATTTTTCAGTGAGTACTCATAAATGTGTAAGGTTTTTTAAGTCATTACATGCACTTTTGTAGAGGGATACATTTTGGCACTTACGATAGATTTCGTAATAATTGTATACAGCCCTTGGTAGGATCACAGATACTGCAACTACTATATCTACATAGGTACTTACATATACCTACAGATTGTTAGATTAAACAAGGGATTTACTTTAAGGAGTCATTGTACTCATCATTATGAACAGCTTTTACTATGGGACCAACCTGAAATCGCGAAAAAAAATGAGCTGCTCCCTACATTTTGACGAATTATGCGAACATAAATGTACTGCACAGCAGATTTTTTTTTTCACAATATCAGGTTTGGTCCCATAGTAAAAGTTGTTCATAATGATGAGTACCATGACCCCTTAAAGTAAATCCCTCGTTTAACCTAACACTCTGTATACAGTATGTTAACCAACAGAGGGCGTTCCCGTTAACCCGCAATAGTATAGCATCCATACATGCTAAAAAAATATTACCATTCGAAAACAAAATGGTTTTTATTTTTTTTAATATTAAAATATTCACTAAAAATGTTAAATTGATACGTAAAAGAAACACTCTGTACACGCGTACTTGAAGGACGGAAACATCGCAATTTAGTTTTTATTTTTAGTGAATATTTTTATATTTTTTTGAATATTTTAGTGAATATTTTTAGCATTTTTAGTGAATATTTTAATATTAAAAAAAATAAAAACCATTTTGTTTTCGAATGGTAATATTTTTTTTAGCATGTATGGATGCTATACTATTGCGGGTTAACGGGAACGCCCTCTGTTGGTTAACATACTGTATACATATTTTCGTGTTTTACGCAACGGATTTTAATACGGTTTTCACCATTATTTAAAGAATTTATTCTAGAAGGGTTATTTATTTATTATATTTATTAAAACTTTATGCAAAAGTAAAAAAAAAACTAATACCGTACAAAGGCGGACTTAATGCCTGAGGCATTTTCTACCAGTCAACCTTAGAGTGAGGCAGAGAGAAAACATGACAGGTGCAATATAAAGGACAGATAACACGAAAATACCTATAAAATACAAGAATAAATACATCGATATACAAGGTGAATTTTTCAAGTGGGCGTGATGGAATGGCCAAATCCAAAACTATGAGGAACACACTTAAAAAATTTAAACAAACCACATAAAAAATTCACCCTGTATACATACATATAAACAGAATTAACTTTGTCAGGACAAATAACAATCAGTAGAGCAGAAAATGAATCCAGCAGATTAGCACTGGGATGGTCTATCAACTTACTTATATATACGTATGCTCACGTGTCTTCACTTTAAAAAACCGATTGGTTGTATTTATATGTAGGTATAGTACATTAATATTAAACTTACATATATTATAATAAAGAAATCTCGATGTTTTGTCAAGTCGTAAAAACCGTGCGAAGCTGGGGCAGGTCGCTGGTCTAATTTTTTTTTTGTGTGATGGGTTTGCTCTTGACTTTAGTCTAGGTCAGAGGTGACAGAAACAAAGTCTACGATGGAGTGAGCTTACCCAGAAGAAGCCTGTTCACTCTAACTTTGAAGAGATTCGGGTTGTATGCGTTTGGGAACACAGACGCAGGTAGTGAGTTCCACTCTTTTGCCGTGCGCATTAAGAAGGATGTTTGGAAGCGCTTAATGCGAACTGGTAGAATGGCAACAAGGTATGGATGGTAATTTGCAGTGCGTCGAGATGTTCGATGGTAGAAGGGGGCCGGTGAAATGAGGTTGTGGAGTTCCTGAGCACACTCACCAGTCTATAGAAGACCGACAAGCAGGCAACCTTGCGGCGATGAGCCAAGCTGGGAAGCTTGGCATCCACCAGTTTTACGTCGCCAATGAGCCTCTTAGCTCTGCGTTCCACCGAGTCAAGCGCAGCAGCTTAATAACTGTTTTGGTTAGTAATTGTGTAATGACCCTGTAGGTATATGAAACAGAGTAAATAATCATCACTTTTATGATTATTGTACACTTTAAGATTTCCAATTTGGTGATAACAAGGTACACAATCAACATAACTTAAGTTACTAATAAGTAAACAAGGTGATTGTTATTGACTGTTGAAGTTAACTTTATGACTTTTCATTAAATTTTATTAACTTGAAATGTGTATTTTTTCACTTTATTATTTTTAAAATAATGAACGAATCATCGTTTGTGTTGATGCAATTTCACAAGTTTTAACTTTTACATAATTTCAGTTTCACTTTATTTTTTGTTAAAGCTTATTAATGTTAATTTGTGAAAATCGCTATTATATGCAAATTCACGATTACTTAAATGTTATTATTTACTAGCTTTTGCCAGCTGTTTCGCCCGCGTGGATGTTGGAAATTATCCAAATTCCATCCAGATCCGTTCAGCGGTTCTGGCGTGATTGAGTAACAAACATAGAAACTATCGCATTTATAATATGAGTAGGATAATTAAGTAATAATAAATGCATGCTAATTTAGGATGATAATGGCAGGCGAATGATAATTGCAATGCTTGTAAAAGGCTGCTAAGTCAAAGTACAATACTAACATAACACCAACATTGCACACGTAAAATATAAACGTTTTGGCTTTGACTTTTTCTTCAACACTTCTCGTTCACAGGAATTCCTTATTCTATGTTTCTCAGACAACAGGCCAGGGTTTCCTAAGCCTGCCTTTTGTCTACCTCGTTATCGCACAGACAACTGACTATAAAAAGAATAGCTCATTATATCCACTGGCGACAACACTATTCTTATTCTTCTATCGTAACTACGAGTATCGTAGAGAACAATTTGAGAATAAATAAAGCGTGATAAAATATTTATAAGCTAGTTCGTAATGTGATAACGTGGCTAAAAGATAACAGCTGCACGAGCCGGCCGAAGGTTAAGCTACGCTTGCCGCCATCGGTTTGTGGATGGGTGGACCATCCGTTACATATCGAGACCCCTCAGTTCCACGAAAAGCACGTTAAGCCGGGCTGTCATTCGTAGATCTTTGACAGTCGTTATGGGTAGATAGAAGGCCAAAACTCTGACAACCAGTCTTACCAAGGGATATCGTGTTACCCAGTAACTGCAGCTGGGTTGTGGAGGTCAGCTAGGCAGTCGCTCCATGTGAAAGAGTGGTATTCAGCTACATCCGGTTAGACTGGAAGCCGACCCCATCATAGTTGGGAAGAGGCTAGGCAGATTGAGCAGTGTGGTTACTTGTGTCCCGCACATTTAAGTACCCGTGAAGCGAAATTACACGTAATAACAGTATCTGGTAAACTCATTAAAAACGTTGAAAACCCTTCCTGCTCCTCAGAAAAAAAGAAAGAAAGATAAAATTCTGCACAATCAAAACGCACATTACATAATTACACACATGCAAAGCATTAAAAAAAAACCTTAGAATAATAAATAAGACAAAAAGACTCGTATTCAAACAGTATATAATTGTCTATTGTAAGTAAATAATTGTCTATTGTTTTATGTCAGGGCCAGCCAGTGACCAAAGACAAACCACAGACATATAAACAAACTACCTTTCCTCTGTGGTGCGCTCTATGTAGTCTCTGGCTGCCCGAAAAAAGCCCGAGTTTCATGTAGATACACAAAACAAATACGACTACCATTAAATACAAAACATTCACAAACAGTACTTAAAGAAAACTGAGGCAATTCGCCAAATGAAGCAAGATTTTATGCGAAATACCCTGCCAGGGTAGTGTAGCAGAGTGGCTGGCAGGCGGGCAAATTGACCACTTGAGTGGCTCAGGCGCAAGTGGCTACATCAGTGCAGTCTATCGTGGCTGTATCTCGTCTCTGCAGCTCTTGGAACCTGGAGTTATCGTCGAGTGCTCGATGTTGGCAATGGTGGAATTTTTCTTGGAGTATCCCTTTTTGAGAGGATGGATATTATTTGTAGTTTTTGTTTTGGTTTTGCTGTTTGAGAATTTTTTGTAGGCATTTTTATACAAAGTCTTTCTTGTACGTAATTGTCTTGTTAGGTTTGGTTTTGTTTATTTAATGATCTGCTTTAGCATTATATGTAGGGTGGTATGGGCAATTGGGCATATCATTGTACCATAAAAGTTTCGGCCCATTTCATCACATCCCTCTTCAGAACAATTCATATAGTCTGCCTTATCCATTCTTAAATATTAGTACCTATATTCAACGCGTACAAAAAAGAAGAACATTTTACATAGGTACAATTACGTGTATCAACTATTACTGTTATTCCAATCGTTTCTGTTATTAAATAAACTATCTCCAATTTAATCCTAAAGCCGAAAATCAATACCATTCCCATTGTATTAATGGTCCATCCGATCCCCATATACATCAAAGCTGCGTGCTATATAACCAATGCCAGGGGATTAACCAGCCCGTTTGTTTACACTTTTTACGCCAATACCCTGATTAAACGCGGCGATATCAATTCCTATTTGTAAATACATTTTACAAAAGATTCAGTAACGTGAAAATAATAGCCAAAGAATACATTTTGTAGAAGTTTACAACAAAAATAGTCTCCTGTCTAAAAGTTTCCAGAATTTTCTTTCTAAGCGACAATACTAGTCCTTACTTCAAAAACAATCCAACTTCGACGAGCATTCGTAACTAGTTTAAAATTCAATAAACAAAAGAAAACTGACCTGAACAACAGCACTGTCTGGTAAATTGAGAAAACTGAGGACGAAACAGAGGGTAGTACGGCAAATTGAAAGAACATCATGTCGGAGAGTGGCAACACTGGGTAGCATTTTAGCATTGCAACACAGAGCTGTCAAGTGTCGAGTCAATTAACGTCTGAAAGAGGGTATCTCTTTGTTACAAGCTGCCAAAAACGTCTGGTAATTTCCATACCTATTCATTGCAGACATTCTACTGGCATAACCTGTCCCCCACAATCAAAAGACTAATTTGTGATTGCAGTTGTTTTATCAGCACGATAGAATATGCATAATTTGAGGTGAGGTTTCTGAAGACATGAAGAAGATGTTTATAAAATAGTTACCTTGTTTTAGAGTTACCTTGTTACCCTAGCATTGGTCATTGGTTTTTGAAAAGACTGAATATTTCAAAATACAGGGTCTCTCAAAAATCGACCGACATACTGTAGGTGGAGATAGCTTTGGTTAAACCCTCCCAAAATAACAAAACTTATGTTCCGCAAATTCTTATACATTTTTTTCCATCAGCACTGTTTAAAACTTATTAACAAAGAAAATATTTTAGGAAGAAAAAGCAAATAATAGTCATTTTATGTTGAATTTGTAAGTTTTTATGGAGAATCAAAGGTAATTACGGATAGAGTAACTATTTAATAATATTTTGATGGAAGATTTTATTTACACACTTTTTTTTTATATCTAGTATAACTCGAAAGCTATAAGATTTTACGGAACATATCGAGGGTTCACGGGCTAATTGTATTAAGCGACATTTTTGGAACTTACAGGAGAGCATTTCAAAGTTTCATTATTCGAAAAAAGGAACATTGTAAAAATGTATCAATAATTTTTACGAAAAAGTGGCCTATCAACGGTTAAGAAACAATGTGTCTATTAGATCTCAGTTTATAGGTAGATTATAACCATAATAAAACTCAATATGATTATAACTCAATATCGGCCAGGCAGGATGTCGCTTAATACAAATAGCCCGTGAACCCTCGATATGTTTTGTTATTTTGGGAGGCTATCTCCACCTACAGTATGTTGGTCGATTTTTGGGAGACCCTGTATTTTGAAATATTCAGTCTTTTCAAAAACTCTTCACTCTCAATGACCATAATTATGCTAAGGTATCAAGGCTACTCCTTATTTTTGATTTCTGGGACATCTGTATAAGTGAAAAACACAACAAATTTTACAAGTTCCTTACTCCTAGCTTAATAGCATACCAAATTAAAATAGCCGTACAAAAGGAGCAGAAAATCTACATTACATTCCAGTTATCAGATCATTAATCATGATACTCGTATTTGACATCCAGCGATCATGTAAGTAATCACATTTTGTCACTACGAAGTAATTGGCTTACAGAAATAACTACAAAGTGATTAATGATGAATGAATATACCTACAGTCAATATGTGCAGTTCAAGAAACCAGTCTGGTATGTACGAGTATTAATAAAAACCGGTCAAGTGCGTGTCGGACCACGCATAATGAAGGGTTCCGTAGTTGAAAAACATGTTCTCCCATACATTCCAACTTCCATAGTTAAACGTTCCATAGTTATTTTCTGTATTTTTTTTTAATTTTAAGCTCACTATTTTCGGAGATAGAGGGGGGGAATGACCAATGTTCGTCTATTTTCTTAAATAACTTTAAAATAATTTATTTTAAAATTATAAAAATAAATATATGTATTTGAGACCCTCACTGTAAGCCCTTTCATTTGATATATCGCACGGTACAGTTTGCATTTTTTTTTAAATTTTCTCTTGTTTTCCCCCAAAATTGACCCCCATATTCAAAATTCATCAATTTACATTACACGTCCGTGTTTGGGTCACAGAAATACATACGTGTACCAAATTCAACTTAATCGGTCCATTAGATTCGGAGCAAATTGGCTGTGACAGACGGACAAACACATGGGTAATCCTATAAGTGTTCCGTTTTTTCCTTTTGAAGTACGGAACCCTAAAAAGCATTTGGACGGCTAACAATTGGAGGATTCCTATATTTGACCGATTGTTATTTGATGTAGGACTCCTGCGTTGTTTACCAAGAATGAAGAGTGTACGCTTCTCCTATTTTTTTGTAGAACAGAAGATTATGCGTGTATTTATTTATGGAGATACAAAACACTTAATAAAGAAAATTAAATAAAGATAGAAGAACACAAATAAACGCATGTCTATTTCAACCGGAATTTCCTCCAGCAGACCTGCCACAGGGTGTTGGAAAAAGAACGTAGACACGTATGGACAAAATAAATAAAATGCAACTTTTTTGCGAAGAATAGAATGCAGATTAATGGTGTTCACAAATGAACACGAAAATATTAAACAACACAGCAAGTTTCCAGAATGAAGTAAAAAATAAATAGTCAGCGCTGACGCATAATAAATGAGCGCTGATGAGTTTTATAATTTATCTGTCGCTGTTCCGGCCTTTGTTCTTGGTGCAATAATTGATACCATTGTTATTAACAACAATTTAAAGGGAACTTCCCGATAAATAGATGCAATAATTACTCATTTTTAATTCCATATTTTGGTTGGAATTACCCGAACAGCCTAATTGTATGAGACAAAGTAAAATACATTAAACCTTAGACTATTAAAAAGTAAACATAAACCAACTCATGATTTCTTCCCATGGGGGTAGGCAGAAACTACCGAACGCCACCTGCTAATTCTTACATACATAAAAAACCGGTCAAGTGCGTGTCGGACCACGCACAATGAAGGGTTCCGCGTAGTTGGGATGAATTTATGACAAGAACAAACTTAACATTGTAGTTGAAAAATATATTATTCTCCCATACATTCTCATTCATTCCATTGGATCCTTTTCGTTTATACAAATGTATAACCCACATTACACCTAATGTGGGTTGGAATCTTTTCGTTTAACTATGGACAAATGTAAGTTTGTACGCACAATATTGATAGATTTACCATGTTATTTAAATACCTCATACTTCTTATAGGTTTTCCTGTAATGTATAGCTATAGAATTATTTTCTATATTTTTTCAAAATTTTAAGCTCAGTAGTTTCGGTGATAAAGGGGGAATGGTCAATTTTCTTAAATAACTTTAAAACAGTTTATTTTAAAATTATTAACAAAATATATATTTGAGACCCTCACCGTAAGCCCTTTCATTTGATATATCGCCCGGTACAGTTTGCAAAATTTTTTTTTTAATTCTCTTATTTGCCCCCAAAATTGACCCCCATGTTTAAAATGCATTAATTTACATTACACGTCCGTGTTTGGGTCAAAGAAATACATACGTGTACCAAATTTCTACTTAATTGGTCCATTAGATTCGGAGAAAATTGGCTGTGAGACAGACAGACACATGAGTGATCCTATAAGGGTTCCGTTTTTCCTTTTGAGGTACGGAACACTAAAATAGAAGTTTGTTATGTGCTAATCTATATTTAGAGCAAGGCAAAGAAGAAGAGACACATGCAAAGCCTGATACAGGCCAAAGAGCCATACACATTGGTGACATAATAGACAAGAACCAAACACACAACAAACCTCAAATCCACCATTATACCCAAAAAGGTCACAACACAGCCATTTATATGCCAAAAAGCATTTTACCAGTTAACGGAATAGTTATAAAAGGTCGTCCAAATATACAAAACGTTGGTAACGGGAATAAAGGCTGACAAAAAGCCGAGCACTTTGCACCAGTTAGAAGTGGTAGTCACAATGGAACTGGAAGCTGCTCGGTTTGTACAGCTAAGCTTCAAACACGCGTGGATTGTGCTTTTATAGAGCTGTTTGTATTTAAAATTTTTAATGATGTTAATATATTAATATCATTAAACATTTTATCAGATTTTCATGTTATTAATCTTGTAGTTGATGTTAAGGACAATAATGAATGATAATGTTTAAATGATGGTGGATCTGACAAAAAACCTAGACGCATCTTTCCTTTAAGACGAAGACACAGACTAGGCAGGCATTTTGGTTAAATTAAATTACATTTCTCAGGAATTTAACCAGACATGACAACAGCCTGGAGTCATGACGCCCATGCTATCTGCATGCCATAAACGAGCTGCAATCAAAGCACAGTAAGGTGTTTAAAGAGTGGATCAGAAGTCTCCAATGACGAGCTTAAGCAGTTCTTACTAACGTGCCAATCTTTTCACAGCGATATTGGCGCCGATTTCCTTGTTCACAACTAAACAAAATTTAAGTTCAGTGCATCTTTTTCTTTCTATTTCATTAAGAAAAAGTCAGAAGATAAATATGAATTTAGTCCTGTGAAATTAAGATACCCCATAGACAAGTTTAGAAGTGATTAAAAAATTGGCTACTAAAAATACGTCAATTTACGTCAGGCGTTAATTTGGCAGGACTAAACTAATATTTATCTTCGGTCATTTTCTTAATGGAATAGAAATAAAAAGATGCACTGAAATTAAATTTAGTTTAGTTTGACACGACAGAAAATTACGAAGAATGTTCTGTACAGTCAACTAATACAAAGTTGCCTAAGTTCAAAAATATGTATCCAATGACGCATAAAACAGTGGATATAAACGACAAGTTAGAATTTAAACATCACTTGTGATTGTGACCAATAAACACAAGAAGTAATGGGGAATGTTTTGTACCCCTTTCCGTATTTTACACAAGTTAAAGCGCATAAGGAGTTTAGATCGCAGGAATATTGCAATTTGTCGGGACTTCGGGCGATATGAGTAAATGATAAATAAAATATTGTGCAAAATAAGGACAAACGTATCTTTTAATTAAAACAATGGACGTAACCATTTTCAATGAACTTTAACTACGAACTTTTTAACTTATTCAATCAGTTTTTACGGCTCGACTTTTGTGGCATATTAAAGCAAGTTTGATATAATCATATTTTCTTTCTGTTTATGACAAGATATTTAACATAAAATGAAAGAGACAGCGTTATGGAATATGATGATATTTCACTTCAGATGGCAAAATAATTGCCATGTCATCTAAAATGATTGATTCTTTCGACATGCAACTTTTGAAAGACAATACAAGGATTCCACTCTTAACGCCCATATCATTACATCGTAAACAGGAACTGGATGTAAACATTAACGTTTTAAGTACAACTACTAATGGATAAAGAATCAACTTCAAAATAAATGAAAAGTAAGTACTCAAAAACGAAGGAAATGAAACATTAATCTGTTAGCCAAGGATAAGAAAGTAATTTATCATTATCGTTGGCTCCAAAAGTAATGGATTTGTAAAAACAAAGAAACTGAAATGAGTTTCTTGATTTCTCCGAATCTGGGTTGAAGGTTTGAGTAAAAAGGTTTGGTGTTAAGCGAAACAATTGTTTTGGTTTGATTTCGATTGTGATGGAAAAATTATATTAGATGCAAGAGGCGGGCTGATCGTAAACTATCGTCGAAAAAATCAGGTATAAGTGTACGGCCTGAGTGCGCGCTCGACTCGAGCGTCCGGCGGGGCGGGGCATAAGACGTTCGTGTTACACACATGCAAACACTCGCGAGTGTTCTGAGTGACGGCCGAGCGGCGCTCGGTGAACTTGCACGCAACGCTGAACGCCACGCTAGACGCTTGTTCACTCGGTTCGTACACTTAGTGTCAATCCGTATTGAAATTAATAGAAACATGGAAAGTTAAAGAAAAAAAAAACAGTCTTTCAATAAGAACATGAATATATCAGCGAGATATTGATCCAAAGTCATGGCTATGACTTTGGAAATGCATAATAGTTTTAAAACCCTACTGTCCGTCTACAATTTTCCGAAGTATCCTTTGAGCCTTCTTCTCAACATGCAGCCCTTTTCCAGTCTAACCAAATTGCAGCTCAATATCAGAACTTTCCCATGTCTTTACTGTTACTCAGTTACTGTAAATAATCTCTCTATTTATTCGGTAGCTATGAAGCGAGGACGCAATCCCAGTTGGGTGGAATGAGGTTCTTTAACGCGGCTTGCGGTAGGAGTTGACTGGTAGAAATCGTCACGTAAGGAAAAAGCGTTATGTCCTCTCCATGCGACTATCTCTCTGTCTCTTTCTATTATATACGAGTGTGTGTGGGTGTGTGCTAGTATCGCGTAAAGAACTGCGTTCCACACATTGCTTTTTTTCCCCTGCCTTTTGCTTTTGGGCACGTGAGTATGTTTGATTTTCATCGCCTTTCCTTTTGCTGTTTTATTTGCGAACTTTGTTGTTTACGTTACGTTTTCATTACTTTAGATGCTTACCTATATGGTGATTCAATAGGAATGTGTCCATCCAGCCCAAAGGGTAAGCAGAGCTGTGTTAAGCATACCATATACAGGACTATTTTTAAATCACTAGCTAAATTTTCACAGGGTGTTCTACCCATGAATATGAACAACTTTCACTATGGGACCAACTGTGAAATCACGAAAAAAAAAATCTGCTGTTTCATACGAAAGTTCTATACCTACCTACTCGACCAAAATGTATGAAACAGCCGATTCTTTTTTCGTGATTTCAGAGTTGGTCCCATAGTGAAAGTTGTTCATATTCAATGGGTAGAACACCCTGTGAAAATTTTGCTAGTGATTTAAAAATAGCCCTGTATAGGGCGTACCAGAAAGGTGTGGTCAACATCGTAATCTCGAAAAAAAAAAATCAACTGACCCTGGGTCAAGTAGATATTGCAGTTTTGTATGGGACAGTTGATATTTTTTCGCGATTACGATGTTGGTCCCACTGAGAAAGTTGTTCAGTTTGATAGTCTGTACCACACCCTTAAATTTGACTACATTTTTCTAGTAAAGCCTGTAAATTTCTATAGGAATAAGGCGCTGCGTTGGTGCTTTTATCAACATCTGTCGGGACAATTATTAATTCGGGAAATACCGTCTGTAAACGGGGAAATATCGGTTTACCGGAGCGTATCGCAATAAGCTCCCATGAGAATCGAACAATCTACTTAATGCCCTTATTAAAAACCTTTAAACCTCATATGCTTTCGTTCTGTGAGAGTTTACACGAAAGCGATATGAGGTGTTCATTCACCTTAAAAAGAAACACTACGATAAAAACGAGGTTACAAATTCACTGACAGAGTAAAAATTTTGAAATTCTCAACTCAATCATCGTTTCACAGACGTAGAGTGGCCAGAGCAAAAAAACCGTCCTCTCAAAATTGCCAGTGCTCAACATAAAAGTTGAGTGAATAGGCCGAAGAGTCAACGAACACAGCTTAGTGCTCAACTTTGTGCCCCGGGGCCCTTACAGTTTACTGATCAGCTTGAAGTTGCTCTGTAACATGGAGGATTAATGCTGGAAATAAAATAGATAGTTACAAAGTAATTGCAGTGGGTTTTAAAAGGGCCTGTTTCTATGTTCAGATTAATAGAAAGAATATAAAATAAAACCGACCAAGTGCGAGTCGGACTCGCGCATATGGGTACCGTACCATTATCTATAAAAACGGCAAAAAAACATGTTTGTTGTTTGGGAGCCCCCTTAAATATTTATTTTATTCTGTTTTTTAGTATTTGTTGTTATAGCAGCAACAGAAATACATCATCTGTGAAAATTTCAACTGTCTAACAATCACGTTTCATGAGATACAGCCTGATGTGGTGACAGACGGATAGATAGACGGACAGCGGAGTCTTAGTAATAGAGTCTCGTATTAATTGCCCTTTGCGTACGGAACCTTAAAAATGGAACGCAGCTCTTATAAGTACAATATTCCTAATCCTAAGAGTACAATGGTGGGTTTATGACTGATAGCGATTAGACGAGATAGACAATAAGTATTTTCCGGATAAATTAAAATTGGAACAGAAATTATCTGACGGAGTAGAAACCTGGTTACGTGGCTAAAGCTATATCCCGGGTCTGATAATTCATCTAATTAAAAATCTTTCTTAATTTTGTCATAACGGCATAGCAATACCATTTCGTATTAGTGCCCTTTAAGACATTAATGAAACACTTTCTTGACATTAATTTTTTAATCAAAAAGCTCCTCACAATAACAGTTTCCTCTAGTTATAAGCTTATGTAAACAGATATACTGGATGACTTTTTTACCGTCTTTAAAAAAAATAGGGTACAATAGGTGAACGGAGTAGAAGCCTATGGCAAACCTAGTTTTTTTTTTTTTTTATTATGATATCTAAATTCCAATCATACGCACTACGCACCCTGCGTATGTTTGGAATTTCGATATTTTTTAACGATCTATAGTTTAAAAAAAAAACTGTTTTTATTGTTCTAGTTTACTTCAAATCTGTGTTTCCCAGCGCATACAACCCTAATCTCTTCAAAGTGAGAGTGGACAGGCTGCTTCTGGGTAAGCTCACTCCATCATCGACTCTGTCTCTGTCTCCTCCGACCTAGACTAGAGTCAAGAGCAAACCCATCTTAAATAATAAAAAAATTAAGTGTTTATTGGTAGAGCAATTTCTGTCTAAGCTAGTGAAAATAAAATAAAAAACTAGGTATGCCATAGGCTTCTACTCCGTTCACCTATTGTACAATATCTTTTTAAAGACGGTAAATAAATCATCCAGTATATTAATTTTACAACATTTTATTGAAAGTAAATCAGCGCTGGGTACAAACAAGATGAAATTAGATAAGTTGGACGTGTCTTTACAAAGCATCACTTTTTGCCCAGAGCTGCCAAGTTTTTAATTACATTCATCCAGCAAGGAAAATTGGTCAGAAGGACCAAAGCTACGTGTAATTCTTCAGACAGTCGCTGTTTTGTCGCCTTTTGATGGTATCCGCCCGAAAACAAAACAAATAAAAGGTGAGTGAAATATACAAGGTGTAATTGAAAATAAAGCACAACCTCTTAAGGGATCATTGTACCTACTCATCATTATCAACAACTTTTACTATGGGACCAAACCTGAAATGGCGAAAAAAATCAGTTATTCCATACATTTATGATCGCATAAGGGTCAATTCCCACTGAAAGAGCAGCGGTCGGCAGCGGCCGGCAGCGGCTTTAATATTAAGAACCTTATCTACGTGATTAAAAAGTTCATAGTCATTTGAAGGCAATGGAGGGGCGGCGCCGCGAGAAGCAGCGCGGCGCCGCGAGGGGCAGCGCGGTCCCTCCTTTGCCTTCAAATGACTATGAACTTTCTTAATATTAAAGCCGCTGCCGGCCGCTGCCGACCGCTGCTCTTTCAATGGGAATTGACCCTTACTCGTCAAAATTACGGGAACAGCAGACTTTTTTTATACCTTGTTACACCTTGTAGGGACGGATTACCTAAGTTATTATAAATAGGAGTCGTTCAAGTCACCAGTGATTAGGTTTGACTAAGGCAAGCATGCACCATCAGGTCAGTGGTCAAGCTATTCAGCGGAGCCTAGTATTAAATACAGCGGAAATCCTTTTTTCCACGTTTTTCATAATTAGACAATTGTCCCTAGTTAAACAAAAAGGATCCAACCCACATTAGATGTAATGTGGTTAGGATCCGTTTTTCGATTAACTATGGATAATTTTCGACCTTAGACGCTTTTCTGGAGAACAGTGGTGGCACAGTGGTAACGGTCCCGACTTACGAGTTGTAGGTCGCAGGTAGTACGGTAGCAAGTGTTTTACTTTGTGTAAATAATTTCATCACCACTGCTCTCAAAACGGCGAGGGAAACCGGCATGTCCTAGAACCAAAAAACCGATTTAGTGCGTGTCGAACTACGCACAATGAAGTGTCCCGTAGTAGGGATGAATTTATCCCAAGAACAAACATAACATTGTAGTTGAAAAAAATGTTCTTATATACATTCCAACTGCAAATGTTAGTTTGTACGCACAATATTGAGAGGTTTACCATGTTATTTTAAGACAATAGACTTCTTATAAATGTTCCTGTAATCAATAGGTATAGAACTATTTTCTATATTTTTTTCAAAATTTTTATTAAATTACTTTAAAACAATTTATTTTAAAATTATAAAAATAAAATATTTGCGATCCTCACAGTAAGCCTCTTCATTTGGTATGTCACACGGTACAGTTTACAAAACATTTTTTTTTAAGTTTTCTTATTTGCCCCGCAAAATTGACTCCCATATTCAAAGTTTATTTATTTACGTTACACGTCCATGTTTGGGTCACAGAAATTCATAAGTGTACCAAATTTCAACTTAATCGGTCTATTAGATTCGGAGCAAATAGGCTGTGACAGACGGACAGACAGACACACGAGTGATCCTATAAGGGTTCCGTTTTTTCCTTTTGAGGTCCGGAACCCTAAATATTGGAAAAGACATGTGACATCTACCAACCCGCACTGGGCCCGCGTGGTGGATAGCCTGTGTCCCAGCAGTGGAAACATTATAGGCTGATTATAATACGAGTGATATAGCAAGGGATACATTGAGGAAGATTATACATAACTGTCCATAGTTGAACGAAAAGGATCCAACCCACATTACATCTAATGTGGGTTGGATCCTTTTCGTTTAACTATGGACAAATGTAAGTTTGTACGCACAATATTGAGAGATTTACCATGTTGTTCCCGTTAGATGTAATGTGGGTTGGATCCTTTTCGTTTAACTAGGATTGATTGGACGGAGACAGTTCGACGTTGCGCGACTTTTTTTTTTTTTGTGTTTCCTATTTTAGCTTTGTGGTCCTTCTGCATTTCTTCGCTTTTTTGCGGTGTCCGCAGATGTACATTATTACTAAACAATTTGAGAACAAATTAAAACTAAGATAAAGTTATAGACGGAATAGCTGATCAAGACGCGGAGTTGGCAAGTGCGCAAGTTTGCTGGCAGTCTGGTGCCTGGTGCCCAGCTACAGATGATTTACAATGTTTTCTAACTTTCCTGTTATTACCAAATGTTTTAGTTTTATAAGGAGACTAGTGTTATATTTTATGGGGTCGAAAATATACTAATAAAATTTTCAGGTTTATTTATGTAATAATGTAACCATGAATCGGTGAAAAAGCTAAATAAACAACGTCAGTAATTTTCCATTTTAACCGACGATAAAAAGGAGGAGGTCCTCAAGTCGACACATGCGGAGTGACAGGGAAACTCGACGGAATCCTTGTAAGGGGTTATACTAGAGGTCATAAGCAAAAAATTAAGTCCAGTTAACTGGATGTAAGTTAACGAGCTGTTTCCGAGCTGATATTTTCTGACCTGTTATTACCAATAAAAAAAAACTATTCCACTATAAACATTTAATTGATACTTTTCTGAAAGCTGAAACATGAGTATCTTTAAAAGAAATGCTTGCCCAAAACTTACATAATCTCGGAAATCTCTCCCGAAATCTTGAAAATCGAAGACAAGACTTGTACTACGACGAATACGACTTAAGTTGTTGCCTATGACTGGCCTGTTGGTCTAGTGGTTAGTGGCCCTGACTGCTATGCCGGAGGTCGTGGGTTCGATTCCCACCCAGGACAAATGTTTGTGTGATGAGCATGATCATTTGTTCTGTGTCTGGGTGTAATTTATCTATATATGTATGTATTTAGAAATATATAAGTATGTTTATCAGTTGTCTAGTATTCATAACACAAGCTCTGCTTAGCTTGAGGCTAGACGGCGTTGTGTGATAGTTGTGGAATATTATTATTATTATTATTATTATTATGACCTCAGTATAACCCCTATATATATATTATGTATGACCACGCATAACTTTTTACGGAGTTGTCCGATTTGAAAGATTCTTATTTTATTCGGGAGGGTATAAATACCTCTAAGTTGGTCCCATCTAAAATTTATTAACTTTGCTTGGGTACTTTTTGAGTTAGCTTCAGTAAAACGTATTTTTCCCCACTTAGTATTATGTGGATGATGTTCTATTCGGATTTGTATGGGGTAGGTACCACAACTAAAAAGTGAAAAATAACTTTAATTTCGGAAGTTGGTGGCCAAAAACGAAAATACAAAACCAGACACCGACTTCCAAAATTAAAGTTATTTTTCACTTTGTAGTATTTTTTTTTTAATGGGTCGTTTTGTTTTAATTTTTTTGGAGTATCCATACCGGTTAAATATATATCAAAAAACGGGAATTAGTAATGGTATCCTCCTTTTATCGATTTCAACAACAATAATGTCTGCCGTACATTATTAGAAACCACAATCCCTTTGTTACATAAATCATAAAATAATTTTAAAAAATCATAAGGACGGAAAATATAAAATTATTGTATAATCGTGTCAAATAGAAAAACAATTATCTACCCCAAAAGCGTGCGTTTTCGTCTTACGCAAAAGTTATGCAGCAATATTTCGTATGACAGGAAAAATACACCACATGAATTTCTTTAACCAACTTCCTTCCTCAACTATTCCTCCGTATCGTTAGTTAGTAGTCACTGTGGCATCTCACGGTTAAATTACGGTGCACAGACAGAAAGATGACAGGGGAAAATCCTCGAATTTGCATAGAAGTCATTGTTTCTGATTAGTAATCCACTAGTGTTTAAATTATCTAATACGTAATGTTACCCAAATGCAAAGGGAAAACGGATACAGGGAAAATTTTCTGAATTGGTATTCATTTTGTGGTATCTATTTGTCATACGATTATAAAGAAGTATAGTTTCTGTATTCAAATATCGAGTAAAAGCCAATCCTACACTGACGTTCATAATTAATTCATTAATAATTAATTACTTTATCAATATTGTCTTTTGTCTTTTAGTGTATCTGTGGAGAACGTTGTTGGTTGCACATTTGTATAACTCCTTATGTTCTATTTATTTGTAATACATAATGTGTAATTGTTAGTTCTTCCAAATAAATAAAATAAAATTAATTTCTTATGTATTATGTAAATTACAATTTCAACTGGATAGGTAGGTACAGCGTAAATATTTAAAAAAATACATTTCGTTAGGTTACAAATTATTAGGACATGTAATTATTCATATACAATGTCTTTCACAAAATCTCAAGCACAATAACATGATTTGGTTGAATCTGTCGGTCAACACGTCACAATCAACGGGTAGGTCAAAAATAAGGGTATTGAATTGATACATTGGGCATTGATTGATTGAGTATTACGGAAATTGACTGACAGCAGTTAATTACATACATTTGATTATTCTTCGTTGCCTCATTGGTGTAGCGGTCGCACGCGCTACTGCGAAGCCTGAGGTCCTGGGTTCGATTCCCGTGTTGGGAAAAGTGTTATTGTGTTTTTTCATCTGGAGTTTCTCAGTACTGCTACTGAGAAACCCGGAGTATGGATTTGTGCCCGGTTGATGGCAATAGGCTCGCCCCCTATTACATGGGACTTAAACATAACTGGCGAAATGTGTGTGTATTATAGGTGCATAATCAACATATAATATTCCCACTGCTGGGATCACAGGCCTCCTGTCTTCGAGAGGGAGTGGGCTGTAATCTACCAAGCAGGCCCTGTGCGGTTTCGTAGATGTCACATGTCTCCGATTTTTTGGTTCTAGGACATGCCGGTTTCCTCACGCTGTTTTCCTTCAACGTTTTGAGAGTAAAGCACCTGCCTGGGTTCGAACTGACGACCTACAACTCGTAAGTCGCTATAGGTGCACCTCTGCCTAACCCTTTAAGGAATACAGGCGTGATGTTATGTTATTATTAAATCTAAATACTTTCTTTTGTAATATTTCTTAACCACTCAGAAGAAAACCACTTTTATTTTTGTTTATTACAAAACATTTAACATCTGCAATCGCGTCAACCTGAGGTGTACAGGTCGAACTTTAAATAAAATAAAAAATTACATTATGGGAAGTTGGAGCTGGACATAAACAACGAGGAGCGGCCCAGCCGCGTTGTGGAGATTCTGCTGCTGACAACTCATCAGAACGAAGAAGAAAAGACTCGAGAAAGCAGTTTAACCCCGATAAAAAGATTCACGGGTGAAACAGGACCTGAGCCTGGCGGCGACGTCGTTAAAAGATGCCCATCCATTGATAAATGCCACCCGTCTCTCCACAATTCCACTGCATGCTATAGGGTGCATACTCGGTAGGCTCTTTATCCCCTCCATATGCTAAAGGCACTTCCTCCCTACCATTATCGCGCCCCTCGGTCTACTCCTTGATAGGCAATTTTCTCTGTTGCACCGTTAACATGAGGCAACAGGGGCTAGTGTGAATCTTTGGGTTCATTCTAGTAATCGAATCTGGTTAAACCACGCTGCGGTCGGTGCATTTCATTCATTAATTATTTACAAAAACTGAAAGTTTTTCCAAGCCAGCATAAGTCTGCATACAAACTACCCACATTGCGTTGTGACAGAATTTTCAAAACTCCGCTAGTTTCAGAGTTTATCTCTCACATATAAACGTATAGTTGAGTAGTGAGTTTAATTAAAACAATGGCTGCCACGGAACAGCGGATAGCGAGCATGTTATCGGGTTGCGTTTTAACGAGCTAACCGTTTATACACGAAATGTTAAAAAATACAGGACATAAAAGACAGGAACAATTCCTGCCAATGTTATGTTGTTTTTTTTTTATAAGATAATTATGTAGTACGATTCGATTTTGCACCTACCACTGTTTGTCTCTGCATCATCCTGGTAGAAAGTCTACCTCTGTACATTTGTGTGCTTGAAGTATTCAATAAATAAATATGGGTAGCGCAAACCTAGTGTTAAAACCTATCTAAACTAAAGTGTGGTCACCATTTTCGGTTTATCATTAGAGTGGTACCGGTATTTTTCATTAGGGAGTTCCACTTACCCCATATCGATTTACCCAAAAGAAAATGGTTTATGCTGAATATAATCATCGACCCGTAGTCCCATACAGTCTTCGCACGGACCCGCTAGCGAATATTTCTAAACCGTTGTTAAAGTTGCGTTTCGTTCAAAATGGTTATTATTTTAATATAAAAATGCACAGTTGTAAGATAAATGATTTACCAATATTATCGCCGCTAAGCCGTGAAAATATCACTGGTAGTTTAGAAGCAGTAGCGAATTTAAAGTTGAAACTACCTTATTTCAATATCTTTTTTGGAAGGTTTAATGTTGTTTAACATTTTCAAATGCTCAAACAACATGTATACAAAGCAATAGGTATATCGGAAACCTGGTTAACGCGGGAGAAGCTGGATATTATTCAGTTCAGTGGATACAAATTCGCAGCATCTTACTGCCGCACCACTCGAACAGGTGGGGGAGTCTGTATCCTACTTCAAGACCATATAGACTGCATCCAGAGAACGGACATCACGGACATGTCTATAGAATATGTTATGGAGGTATGTGCTACTGAACTAACTAAAGAAAGATTGTTAATAATAATAGTATATTGGAACAAAAGACAAGAAGAAACATTTTATCAACAAATACAAAAAATTCTAAGATATATTAACATCAAATATCCTACGCTTAATGTTATTATAGGAGGCGATTTTAATATAAACATCCTGTCTGAAAACTTAAAATCAAACCAATTTCTAAATCTTATGCAGGAATTCAGATTCACACAATATATAGAAACCCCTACACGCATAACACCTAATTCTAAAACATGCTTAGATCTTATATTCACAAACTTCAAATATAAAGATATGTACACAACGGTAGAGGAGTTAGGTTTTTCTGATCACAATGGCACAATTTTACATTTAAAGTTACCCAAGCAAACCAAGCAAAAAACGTGGTACAAAAAAAAAAGGCGCTTCAACACTACAAATATGTTAAAATTTAAATTAAAATTGCAAGAAATAAATTGGAACGATATAATAACGGCTGATAAAAATATGAATGAAAATTATGAAGCTTTTAACGAAACCCTAATTAACATCCTAAATCAATGTATCCCTTTACAAAAATGCAAATTAAAAACCAATTATAGTAAATACTGGCTCACAACAGGTATAAAAAAATGTTGCAAAAATAAGAGACTTTTGAAGATACTAATTACCAAAACCAAAGATCCTATATTAACAAAATACTACAAGAGATATGAAAAAATATTAAAAAAAACTGTAGCAATAGCAAAAAAACAACACTTTAAACATAAAATGATAAAATCAAGCAATAGAGTGAAAACAATGTGGGAAATAATAAATGAACGGACAAACAAAATAATTAAGACGCGAAAATAAGAATATAACGATACAAACAAACAATAATAATACAACTTCAGAGCCCAAAGAGGTGGCTACCATTTTTAACAATTTTTTTGCCTCTATTGGAAAAACAAATACGCGCTCACCTGGTAATAAACCAAAAACAACATCTATCACTGCTACAACTGATAATTCAATCTTTGTGAGTCCAGCAGACCCTTACGAGGTGAATACATTATTAAAAAACTTAAAAAATAAATCGAGCTACGGCGTTGATGAGCTCCCTCCTACATTACTGAGACAATGCGCGGATGAATTAACTCTCCCATTCTATAAACTTTTAAATCAATCTTTTGAGGAAGGAATTTTTCCCAACCAACTGAAAAAGGCCCTTGTAAAGCCAATACACAAAAAAAATGCAAAAGCTGACCCAAATAACTACCGCCCTATCGCTCTCCTACCCACTGCGTCAAAAATATTTGAGAAAGCCATGTGCAACCGTGTCTACGCTTATTGTGAAAAATACAAGCTATTTAATGAATGTCAAAATGGTTTCAGGAAAAACAGATCCACAACCCTCGCCATTTACAAATACATACAAGAAGCCCTCGATATCATTAACTCCAAAAAATATGCTATAGGATTACTTCTCGATATGACGAAAGCTTACGATAAAGTTCAATTCAACATCTTATTAAATAAGCTATACAGCATAGGAATCCGTGGAAAATGTCACGAATGGTTCACATCTTACTTACAGCATAGAGAGCAATTAGTGGAAGTGGAATACTTTAACCAAATAACGAACGAAATAGAACTAATCCGATCCGAAAGCATACCAATAAATGCTTCAATTCCACAGGGTAGTGTGATAGGCTGCTTCCTTTTCTTAGTCTATATCAATGACCTCCCGAAGCATATCAGCGAAACGTGCGTATTGTTTGCGGATGATATATCCATTTTGACCTCTTGCGAAACTAATACCAACATTAATGATAAATTAAATTCAATACTTGATGATACATCTAATTGGATGACGGAACATAATTTAGAAATTAATTACAATAAGACAAAAATAATGACATTTCACCCTCAACAAAAAAAACCTATACCTATAAACTTCAGTTTTAATAACTATAAACTAGACACAGTAAATAAATTCACCCTGTTAGGATTGGACATAGACACAAATATAAACTGGAAGTCGCATATACAAAAATTAAAGGTAAAATTATCAACATTTTCATACGCCCTTCGGGAAATCAAAAAAACCACAGACATAAATACTGCGTTGGTAACATATTATGCATATGCCTATGCATGGCTAAAATACGGAGTCATATTATGGGGAAATAGCACAGAATCACCCACATTATTCACCCTACAAAAAAAACTTATTAGAATACTTGTAAATATTCAACAAACAGATAGCTGTAAGCCCCACTTTAAGGAACAAAAAATTTTAACTCTACCATGTATCTACATCTTCGAAATCTGTAAATTCGTACGTTCATACCCGAAATTTTATTCAAAAAGAGAAGACATACAAACTAACATTACTTTAAGACATAAAAATAGGTTAAACATCCCTACATCCCGATTAAAATTGCACTCCTCAAGTACCTATGTCATGTCGATAAAAATATACAATAAGTTACCGGAAGATATAAGAAATACGCATAAATACAACATCTTTGTTAATAAATTAAAAGTATTTCTATTAAATAAAAGCTATTATACTGTGAAGGAATACTTGAATGAAAGACTATAATATATATTTTAGACTATAAGATAACTAAGACTATAAAGATATTTTTAATTATTTAATTATTATATAACTACTAATTGAATTATTTATGTTATTGTTGTTAACTGTTATGATTGTAATGATTTAATTTTTAATGTATAATTTGATTTAATTTTAAATTTAACAATAATTAGATCTTAAGAATTTTTTATCCTGTAACAAAACTATTTTGCTGTGCCCTTACAGGGTCTACAACGGCTCTTAGCTCTAAGCTTTTGTTAACATCTTTTTACCTTGTAGAACGCAAATAAATAAATATGAAATATGAATATACATATCAAAGTTTCATATATATTTTGCTTGAATTTTCTGTAGGCTCATTTCAAAAACGACCATTTCACGACTATACTCGCCATAAGTACGTCAACAGTGCTACTCTGTGCAAAACATCTCGATCATCAGACATCACTCCAAATTTTCTTTAAAAAAAAAACTAGGGGGAATATTGGCTGTTCTATTGAATAGAACATCCAATATTCCCCCAAGTTGTTTTTGCAGTCGAAAAATGGAAGTAACGAGTAGAAAAATTGAATAGAATCTATTCCATTTTCTAAATAACTTTACATTTATTTTTTGGCTACAGACCCGTGGTTCCAAAATCACGTCTCGAGGAAGCGACAAGGCCATTTATTATACATTAGCACCCTTTTTCACCCTCTACCGAGTTTTTGACTACCGGGGTCGAGTCAAGCGTTTTTAAATAAATGTCCACAGCTGTTACGTTTGCGTGTTTTTACTCTGCTACACTCCACAACAGAAAAACATGTGAACTTGTGACACTTCAGAAATTCAAACCTTTTCTATGGCTGTAGGGTAGGTATCTGAATAAGACTCTCCTGAACTCTTTGGAACACTCAACGAAAGGGGACACAGGGTCAAAAGACAACATGTTTTTGCTCGGGCCACGCACAACGACGGATATTTTGTGATAAGAATTTAGATCCCATGACACCTCTAAATATCCTAAGACCGTCCACAAATCCCAGTATAACAAACGATCCTTTGAGACTAGCCAAGCGTAACGAACGCAGTACATATAAAGTTATGAGCACATTGGCGGCTCCAGTGCCCATCTCCCTAATTTAGCCCCTAGGGGTGGTTATACACAGCCGGGCTAACAGTCCAACACCCGCAGGCTAAGATACAATGCTGTTGTTTTTATTACCTTGTCTAGCTTTGGATGTAGTGTACATATGGACGTAATGGATGACCGACGGCGACCGAGCGTAGAAGCACCGCGATTTTTCCGGGTGTGTGTAAGCTGCAGTAACTTGCCTCTTATGTCAAGCATAGATAGAGATACACTGTTAGCCCACTGCACCGGGAACGTAGAAGTACGTAAGTAACGAGCGAAGTTACACTTTACTCTTTCCAACGATTTATGCCCGTTTTCACCAAGCCTAAGTGAAACTTAAATGAATCCCTAAATAAAAATGCACTGCTGGGTTTTCAGCGTTGAGAGTTGAAATCCAACAGTGCAATAATATTTAGGGATTCACTTATGTGTCACTTAGGGTTGGTGAAAACGGGCATTAGTTTACCTTTGACATAATCACGCCTATGAAGTTTCTTATTTATTGACAGGCTACCGTAGACGAAAAAACGCAATACTTCATGGACGCGTTTAAAAAAAAACACGTTTCTTGTATGGTTATACAAGAAACGTGTTTTTTTTTTAAACGGAAGTATTTTTTTTATATGTTTTGTTAAACATTGTACGAGGGTACTCGCACTTGGCCGGTTTTTGTATGAAAAGATAAATAGAAAACAGATTTCAAACAATGAAACAAGCTAACATGAAATTTGACAGCACATTTACGGATCAGCCTGACCAGAGCCTTGTTCTGGCGTTCAGAATACATATATGTACATATAACTTAAACATCACGCCTGTATTCTCCGAATTTAAAGGTTAAGCAGGGAAGTAGCTACCTATGTGGGTGTACACCCACATTTCGCCAATTATATTTATAATTCCACGTCCATATCGTAAGGCGAGCTTGTCATCAACCGGGCACAAATCGAGACTGGGCTGCTACTGAGAAATTCCTGATCGAACAACCCAATCATACTTTGCCCGACCTGGAAATCGAACCCAGGACCTCATGCTCAGCAGTGGCGCTTGCGACCACTAGACCAATGAGACTGTCAATACATGTATCCATAAAATATGCAAATGCAATCAGCCTATAGATAATTAACTTTTTTCGCAACAGAAATAAACCACAATTTATTCGATAAAGCTCATATCTGGCGGATGCAGGACACAACATAAAGGGAATTTTATCATCACCCGGCTTGCGAGCCAAAAAAACCGGGTAAAATGTCGCATAAATACGCCCGGCACGGTTGCACGGCTCCATGGTATGTACTAACTTATAACTGTGTAAAAGTCAACCAGAAACAGTGGACACAGTTCAACATTTCATTTTATTAAATACCTGTGCGTTTGGCTTTTGAAATTGTCACCAAAGCTTTGAAAAATTATCGTAGGGAATAAAGGGAATATTCCTGTTCGTTTTTTTTTTTTTGAAGTTCTTCAGGCGAATTGAGTGATTTTCTCTAAAGGGAAAACTTGCGTGTTTTGGTCACCGCGACATGCTATGCATATTTCGACCGTCCCTATTAACAATGTCGGATATACATTTTTACCAATATTCACTTTTTTACATAAATCGAATTACAATTTTTTTTTTTTTAATTCCTCACTGTCAAAACAAACTTTGAACTGAGGGCAGTTCAAAGTTTGCCCTAACGATAAAAAAGAATCTTTATGATATTAACAATGTCAGTTCTGCGAAAAAGACCACTGTTCAGTAGGAACTAAACAGTAGTCTCCCTGCAGAACCGACATTGTTAATAAGGACCGTCGAATTGTAGGTACGTTTAAGTTGCCACTTCTGTAGGCTGTCCCCATGACTGACAATTTTTTTTTTATATCATGTATCTGCAATCAGCTTTTCGGCTGTAAGCATATTATGTGCTGTTTGTTTCACGGTGTGTTTATGCAGGGCTCCAGTTAAAGTTATTTTGTACTTTAAATGAATAATCTCACGCTAGGATTCTTTGAAATACTGTTTCCCTCGAGACAAGCTCAGGGTGTAGCTCAGGAGACGCATCGTTGCATTTCAACCGTTTCAGCAGAGATAGGCACAGTCAGCCCCAAAAAATTCATTTAATTGCCTACAATCTTTGTTCCTTTCTATTATATTATTACTGTTCTGGTGTTGTGCTTTCTATTATTGTTCTTTGTTCCTTAGTATCCATGTATAACCACAAAACAAATTAAATATTGGTAGGTCCTTCACTGTAGCTTTTCTATTGTCTACAATTTGATTGAACACAAATTGTAGACAATCAAATGAATTCTTCTCGATATATCATCTTATTGAAGCCGACTGTACTGGACTAACCCACCTGAACCATTGGCTGGTCTAACACAGTGCGAGCTGCTAACTAGATAGTAGACAGCTGCTCGCACTGTGTACTCACATGTCTGCAGCTCGACTTGGCTGTTTTCTAGCTGCCTAGTCTCTCGCGAGTTGTGTGCCTGCGACTGACTGGCGAGCTACTGCCGAAAGTGTCCGAGGCGAGGAGGCAAGTGAAAACAGAAAATGTTGAACTTACTCGACTGCGAGCTACTGTCCAACTCGCAAGTGCGAGTAACTCGCACAGTGTAAACTAGCCATAAGTGACGTTGATTTGAATAATTACGAAGTTAGCTTCATTCAATACCAATAGATTTCATTATGAATTAATTTCGATGTTTTTGATTTCCCAAAAGGTGACAACAATAAATCGTCAATTGTTTTATTTGTTTGAAGATTCGTTAAAATAACGCAACCACAGTTTTCAGCTTTTGAATCACTCTTTCCATCTTAAGATCCCTTTGTTTAGTGAGAGACGACAGTCTTGCTACGTAAAACTGACATCTTAAGGCGACGATAACCGAGTTTTACTGATTTTCTTCTACATACTGAATTAATGCATTAACTATCCTGCTGGTTTCAATTTTCTCTCTCCACTACCTGGCAGCTGACGGCCAGAGCAGTCTACTTGCAAAGGCCTAGCCGCTACATAGGAATCTTGGGTTGATACATTACAGGCGAATACTCCCGGTGAGGGAGCACCTTTATCTAATATAGACTAGATTTCAAGATCTTTTACCGGTAACACGTGATATTATAGATTGGAGCAAATCTGATTTTCACGGCGAAGAATTGGGTCTAAAAGGCGGGGCGGATGGGTAGTAAATTTTTAACAACCCTTCTTAGCTCTTATCGGGTAAGTATGTTTAGAGTATAGAGCATGATTTGAAAAATGGAAGCAGCATGATAAAATTACCCATAAAAGGTTTAAGAGAAAATACATGAAAAAAACTCACCGAAAGCATAACCTCATCCTTTTTTTTAATCGATTAAAAATGGCAAAGTCTATGGATTGGGGTACTCCCGACGTAACAAAGAAACGCCCGTATGCCCAACGTTCCAAATGGCCCAAAAATTCAGGAGACCGTCCGCAACAGGACACTAGCCTGCGGCTCGGATCGTTTTTCATTAATTCCAGAATAAACAAAACGAAAAAGAACCCGGTACCTACTAGGACCAACTGCCGGGGACATTCCACCCCCACGTCGATTTACATGAAGGGGGTACCACCACCCTCTGTCGAGATACGACGGTGAAATATTTAAATGGTCTCGGCTTTAAACACTTTCGTCTCCTCCGCATATGCTTGCGGGTTTGTTTCGAAAGATTTTAATTAAATTGTTCGTGTCAATCTGCGAAACGTCTCATATTACGACTTCTGTTCAAAATAACCCACTGAGAAATTAACTTTAAACATGATACAAATCCGTTTGCATCAGTCACGGAAATATCGAGGGAGCTCAGTCGGAAATTTGTATAACCTAGTCGTAATCTCGAATTACCGCCCGAGACCGCCATAGGAAATAATTATAGTGTCGGATGGAAAGTCTCGAACAAATTGCTGGTTGAATGCGCTAATATCATAGCCTTACAGTTCGAAATACGATTCAAACTCTCGATGAAGGTCGATTGGTGTTCTATTATACGCTAATCGAGTTTGAAGTGTCCGTATCGATTACGATTCGGTAGCGCCGGAGATTATTTTAAACTTGTTTGATTTACAAACTCGATAATTCGATAGGTGTTGACTGTCGGAGTGAATTTGGCACGGTTCATCAGGTCCGAATCACTGGGTTTGTAAGTAGAAACATGGTTCGGTACATGTGCTCTCGAGTGAACGACTGACTGTGTTTGTTTTAAAACTTACACTACTGAGTTTTGATCCAAATTTCGCCAGAGTTTGCATTTATAAAGGCTGATATTAAAATTAGCAATCAATTCCTGTTCATTTGTCAATTTAACAGGACTTTGATGTTGATACCTACTTATTTTGATGCTTCCAGTCTTACCAAGGGGTATCTTGTTACCCAGTAACTAGCTTGTGGAGGTCAGATAGGCAGTCACTCTAATATTCAGCTGCATCAGGTTAAACTGAAAGCCAACCCCAACCTAGTTGGGAACTAACTTCCCCGCATGAGCTCGTGGTTGAGTAATAAAAGCCGCACGGGTCGGTCCGTGGCTGGGTGACCATTTTTACAGACTTCTCCGTGTCTCGGATAGCACGTTAAGGCGTTGCCGCGTTGGTCCGAAAGTCTGACAACCAGTCTTACCAAGAAGAGTCGTATTACCTAGTTACTGGGTTGTGGAGGTCAGATAGACAGCCGCTCGATGTAAAATACTTGTATTCAGCTGCATCCGGTTAGACTGGAAGCCGACCTGGACATAGTTGGGAAAAGTCTAGGCAGATGATAATGATGATGACTTGCTTTGTTCTTATGGATCTTTCGCTTACACGCCATTGTTACAATTCTTATTGTATGTATTTCATTCAATAGAAATATGATAACGGTGTCTTTAACATTCTGTTACATATTCGTGCAGATATACAGACTTATTATGGGAAAATACAAGCTTCCCACGTTGTTCGAATTTTGTATTCTCAACGAAATAGAACCCCAATGGCGGATATTTGCAAACTATTAAATGTCATATAAAATTATACAGACGTGTTTCATTTCCGCGCATGCATGGTGCTGCAAATATAGTATGAATGCAAACGGCACGACAAGTCGGAATTTGAATGGGACGTGGAAAAATTTGATGTTAACTTGAGCACGTAGGTAACGACTGAACATATATGATAGCATTGAAAGGGCTTTACGTGAGAAAGTCGTTAGGAAAAGCGAAAAGAAAATTCTTGGGTTTGGCGTTTCACATTGTAAGTACACGTTAAGTTTGCGCAAGCAATATGTGAATAGCATGACTTGTCAATTTTCAGCAGAAAATAAGTAGATTTGAGAGAGAATATAAATGTTAATGGATGGACGGAGAGGAAAGCGAAAGCAAAAGATGGATGCATTGTGTGAGGAATGATATGAAAGCAAAGAAAAGGGAGTGAATGATAGCGTGACGGTTGACAGGGAGAATGGAAGTAGAAAACGTGATGCGCCGACCCCACGTACTCGTAACATGAGGGACAAGGGCAAGAAGATGATGAGAAAGTAGACTTTTCCAGTGTCTATTTCGGTCCGTTATAAACAGTTTTTGGAGTAACATCCAAAGAAGTGTCATATTTCGGTGGATGTCCATTTCAAGTACCTACGGACACAGTTGCTACGTCCGCTTTCATCGCAGTGTAGTTTTAATTGCTTTGCTCGTGTTTCGATGACACTCGTAACTTTGATAAAATGGAACAGAGAGAACGCAAAAAGGACGTCAGAAACGACTAAAGCCGTTTGTCTACCGCCACGTCAAAGGGACAAGAACGGGATGTCAACGAGAACGAGATGACGGCGCCGAAGTAGCGATACATACCGTGTCAATACACAAGCACCCTTTCACACTCCCTCACACACACCTACCACATCTATCACAATGAATACCACAATACGTGTGCCCTCAGTTAAATTTACCTTGTAATGTATAATTTACTTTTATTTAACTTTACCTTTTGTGTTAAGTTTAGTTATTTGTTTAATTTAATGCTTATGGTGATAGATCACGCGGGAAAGCTATTGGGCGCCTATAACATCCAAGGCATCGATATTGTGGACAGTTTCATTTATCTGGGCTCTAATATTAATAATGAAGGCAGCTGCGTCCCAGAAATAAAACGACGAATAGCCATGGCTAAAGATGTTATGACACGCCTCCAAAACATCTGGAAAAATCGCTCTATAAGTTATAAAACTAAAGCCCGTTTGGTCAGAGCATTAGTTTTCCCGATTTTCCTCTATGGAGTTGGAGACGTGGACAATCCGAGCAAGAGAAAGACAGAGGATAGATGCATTCGAAATGTGGTGCTGGAGGCGGATGCTCCGAATACCATGGACAGCCAAACGCACAAATGTGTCTATCCTTTCCCAACTAGATGTCAAGACCCGATTGTCTACAATATGTCTACAGCGTATTCTAACCTATTTCGGCCACATAATGCGAAGGGGAGATAGCAGCCTTGAAAAGCTGGTTATTGTTGGCAATACGGAAGGAAAGAGAGCACGAGGCAGGTCGCCAACACGATGGTCCGACCAAGTAAAGGAAGCTACGTCCTCAAGCAATTTTCAGCAGGTGGTGACGGCAACTTTGGACCGGAGTAGATGGAGGCAGATTGTCCGCTTAAAAGCGTCCAGTGACCACGATCCTCAGTAATGAGGGACCGATTGAAGAAGAAGAAGACTTGAGAACGCTGTAAGAATCTAGTAATTATGTAAACGGGAAGGGAACTGTCTCCTGAGATACAGGCTAACAACCTAGTTCAGGAGGCAGTGTGCTTATGTAACTATGTACTTACTTTGTTTTCAATAAAGCATTATTATTATTATACATTTATTATGGCCGCGTGTACACCTCACACCACCGCCAAAACGTCACGTTCTGTTCGAATAATCTCGTTACTCGTTGACGTCCCGTTGAGGTTGTGCGGTGGACAAACAGTCACACCTCTCTAGTTTTTTTTTTTTTTTTTTTGTCAAAATTCTGTGTATACGAATAACTGATTACCGTACTGACAACTGGATACCTAACACAAAGTCAAGCAAGCATACACACACAACAAACACACAAACAGGCTTTTCAAAGTAAACAAAAAACATAACCCTGTCTTTGATATCGCGCAGTTGAGTAATAACAGTAGATAACGATCCGTTTGAATATTGGACCAAACATAAATAATAAAAAATAAAAATAATAAAATTATACAAAAAATAATATTTGATCTTATTCAACAACTTTTTTTATTTGTCGTCAACACGCATTGCCAAAATAGAGCAAATATTTTGATACATATCTTACCTTAGGACTCCAGCTACATTAAAACCCGGCAAATTCCAACAATAAGGAGTATATCTCTAGTTTTATAACTCCAGGAATCTCTCATAATATCGAGAGTATGAACGTAAGGGTCTCCTAACGTATGGGACACCTAATCCTGCTGCCAAACATGTTGATTGTGCCTTTATCCGCTTAGGACCGACCGCAACAGTACCTATAAGTAATTTGTACCCATAGGTCTGTAGGAAAAGTCTATGTTTAACAATTATCTTGTTTTTTTTTTTTTTTTGTAAAATTTACGGTATTATTATATTCTGTAAGAAGTCATAAATAAGATAATTCAATAAGATAAGGCAGTTTACATATTTATTTTATTACGCCTTTTAACTTTTACGTAATCTGTCAAATTTGGTCAGAATTGAAGCAGAGACGCTTCGCTCTCTACTAGCTCGGTCAACTAATAGGTATTAATTAGATAAAAAAACATGTTAACTTGAAATATACAATGGCCTCCTTATTCCTATATATAAAGCTGTTTCTCCTAGTCTACAAAACATGCCCAAAAAATTGTGTAGGTACCTACAAGATAGTTTCAGCCCACATTGTTGCCACTCTATATTTCGGCTATACTACTGATGTGGCATCATATCAAAATATCAAGATTTCTGTGCTATATCTCATTTTCCGGAACAAATTCTCTAAATGATGATGAAAACCGCATCAAAATCCACTCAACGGTCACACACACGGACACCATTAGAGACTTTTTTTAATATTTCATCATTCTCCTGCCCTTAGGTATCCCAATTTATTTGGAGGTCGGCGCAACATGTCTTTTCCTCCCATACCTCTATTAGTCGTCATCTCGGTAGTCACTCCCTTTCTAGCCATATCATCTTTCACACAGTCCATTCATCGTTTTTTTGGTCTTCCCCTACTCGTATAGCCATCGACATTCATACTCAAACCTTTCCTCACAACATTTTCCTCATTTTCATTTTCAGAACATTTTAGTTAGCTTATGGATAATTTCAGACCACATAGCCGAAATATAGGGTGGTTTTAACTAATTCGTCGAACACTCAAACAACCACTGAATAGCTAAAAACACAAGAAAGTTTTTAACCCACATTATTACCACCCTATATTTCGGCTACCTAACCCGTGGAGCACTGAACAAATCTGAACAGCCACTGAGTAGCTAAACAACTAACAGGATGGCTGCATGGACGCTCACTGAACTGGACTGGAACCCTCTTGTTCATTGCACCCTTTAACGTGAACTACTTTGTGGAGTAACATACCGAGCCTGGATACCAGTTGGGAGTTAATATTGGCTGAGGTTTTCATGTGGGCAACGTTTTGCTGGACAAGAAATATTAATTTATTTAGGTATTTTTCTAGCAATTGGAACTTCACAATGGACCATGTTAACCGCAGTACGGCTAACATTTGAAAGAACTAACCTTTAAACAATAAATGTCATTAAAGGTTCTTTTGTATGCTAAAAATAAAGATAACCCAATAAAAAAGGTATTTTAATTTTATTTACTTTTGAAAAAAGAACCTCTAAAATTCTATATGAACTGATTCTATATGAATTCTATTTAAACTAGTAAAGGCTGTTTTATTTTTATATAGGCGGAGAACTTTAAATTGATAAAAAACACAGAAAAACGTTTAAATATCCATGAAATTGGTTTTATTTGATAGATAATTTTATGACATTAATGTCTGAACATGATTCCGCGCATGAGGCCGCCGCAGCTGACACCAAAAGAAAACATTTGACAAACGACTAATTTCACGAAATCTGACCACCTCGTACGTGCGATTTGAAGCCATTACTTTATTTTCTCTGGGGATATGTAAATTCGTATGTCTACTCTGGTAAACCAGTAATGATTGAGATCCAACATTTGATGCATTATTGCCGAAATACGAGTACAGCCTGATTTACTGCGAAGAGTGTGTGAAAGTTTTTAAGCAGTGCGCAAGTTTTCACAGGGTGTTCTACCCATGAATATGAACAACTGGACCAACTCTGAAACCACGAAAAAATAATCAGCTATTTCATACATTTTGATCGAGTTGGTATTGAACATTTGTATGAAACAGCAAATTTTTATTTTTTGTGATTTCAGAGTTGGTCCCATAGTGAAAGTTGTTCATATTCATGGGTAGAACATCCAGTGAAAATTTGCGCACTGCTTAAAAACTTTTCCTGTATACGCATTTATTTGCTTAGAAAAGTTTGTTAAATTAAACGAATCGTTGGGATATATTCATATCCTAATATAAGTACTATCCGTAAATAAAACAACTCACTGTATAGATACTGTTTGATGTAGGTACTGATATAAGTTCACTTTACGTACCTATGGATAAACAAGGCGTTGTTATTCAAAGACATGAAAAGCATATTTATTTCAAGGTATTCACAAAATTCTTGTATTGTTACATGCCGCGGTAAGTAAAAGGATAAAATCATAAATATGGCTCTGCGCCACAATAGTCGCCGCTTGAGGAAATGAGCATTGGCACGGAAACGGAAGAGACACGCTTTACCGTTTGGAAACCCTCCAACAATACCCGAATACGGGTCAAACGTAAGATTTAAACACTCCGGTGGAACGGACTTTGGCTTTGTTAAGCTAAACTTGCTGACACAGAGCTTAGGTGACTTAGCAGCCTGTATATCGTGGTGAACCAGGTAAACATATACAGCGCGTACATCCATATTTCGCCGATTACTTATGCTGCAAGTCCCATGTAATAGGGGGCAAGCCTGTTGCTGCTTTATATTAAAAACCGGCCAAGTGCGTGTCGGACCACGCACAATGAAGGGGTCCGTAGTTGGGGTGAATTGACCCCAAGAACAAATTAAACATTGTAGTTGAAAAACATGTACTCTCATACGTCGATATAGGTACGTCACGGTCAATTCTCCAACTGCAAATGTTAGTTTGTAATCGCATTTTTTTTTATATAATACAACTAAAAATTAACGATTTTCGGACTTTTTGCTTTAATTGTACTGTGAGACATTGCTTCTTCACTTTCATGATTATAGGTCAACGGGAAGTACCCTATAAGTTTTGATTTATTTGCCCGTATTAAAATATGTCACATAAATGGCCGCATTTTTTATTGCGTTGACTTGTTTTTTAGAGCTACGATACGAATTACTTCACATTTATTTAGAATCGAATTGTTGAGTTTAAAAAAATGCGATATTTAAAAGGAATGATGTATTTACACGAATCTGATATTAATTTCAACTATGATACCTACACGCGTTGTTGAAAAAAAAGGTCCTGACAGACTGACAGACAGACGGACAACGAAGTGATCCTATAAAAGTTCTATCTTTTTTTCTTTTGAGGAACGGAACCTTAAAAACGGTTTCTTCTGCCGATCTGGTCTCATGTGTACTTAGGGTTGACACAATTTTTTATCCTACTGTTTAAAGTTTGGATGTTTGTTATTCAATCACGCAAAAACTGGTGAACGGATTTTTATCCCGGTATACGTTCCCGTGGGATATTTTCCAACGTCCACGCGGGCGAAAAGCTAGTCAATCTGCCTAGTCTTTCCCCAACTATGTTGGGGTCGGCTTCCAATCTAACCGGATGCAACTGAATACCAGTATTTCACATGGAGCGACTGCCTATCTGACCTCCACATCCCAGTTTCTGGGTAATACGATACCCCTTGGTAAGACTGGTTGTCAGACTTTCGGGCTTCTGACGACCCGTAACGACTGTCAAAGATCCACGAATGCAAGCCAGAACCAACGCATTAACGTGCTTTCCGAGACACGGAGGAGTCTCGGTATGTAAAAATGGTCACCCATCTACGGACCAACCTCGGCAAGTGTAGCTTAACCTGATTGATCGACCCGTGCGGCTGTTATTACTTAGAAAAGCGGGCGAAAAGCTAGTAAGTATTATAAAAACGTATGGATAGAACTGGTCGGTGCAACTTGCAACATGACGAGCCGGAATAGTGCCTTTTGTTTCAAAAGCCGCAGACCCTAATTAATTTGACGCAAACAAAGAAAACAAGAAATAAATAAATAATTTGAATGTTATTACTATCCTGTTGTCTTTAACCAGCAGTATAAACCAAAACACAGTTTTATGCATCGAACTTTTATTTTTTTCTCACGCAAACCCATCTTCGCTGTCCACTTCAATCACTTGAACACCAAGATGAGCGAGCCACAGAACCCGGGAGGCAAACTAGTTATTACAATAAATCTCCGAGCCTCATTCTGTGCAAGTATTCCTGCAGCTATAATCTGGTATGCTGTTATTAAGGATAGTTGCACACGAACCGTTGCGTGAGACCCGCCAATCACTCGTCGGTGTAGAGCTTGTCTGACAATTTCTAGTCTGTAGGACGCGTTTTTTTCTGGCTTAGACACGATTTGTGGGTTGGAAGAATCGGTGCTTATCGTAAGTTTGAGAGCTATTTTGTATATTGTGGTTTAGGTTATTGTTTAGTGGTGAAATATGGTGACGTTCTGGTTTAGCAAAATAATGAAACCTCTATGAGAAGCTAACGTGTGATCGTCGACTACAAGATCGGGTATCTGGCTTTCTTTGGCCTTCTTCTTCTTCTTTGAAAATTATAAGTCATCGATTTAGTTCATATAAAGACTCCCGCAGACAGGAGCGGCGATACAGCGCGACGCCACTCTAGTTGAACAATTTCTATGAAAACTTTATGGAAATTATTCTACCAGAAACTCGTCGCGCCACTTTACTATGTAGGCAAAAACTAAGTTACTTATAGTTAGCTGCTTTTATGTGATACAAACGGAGACTTCATCGGAAATTTGTTACTAATCGAAAAAACCTTAAACACCAAAATCCTGAAAAACACGTTCAGAAAAAAATATAGAGCGAGAAACAAATAAATTGGTTTCGCAATGCCGTCTAATATTTCAGGCATGCCAACTTGAATTCTAAAGCGGAACAATTTCACTGAACATCTGTTAAGAATTTCCCTCAAATTGGATGCATTCCAATGGATATTAATTTTTAATTACTAACTTTTTGGAAGAATCTCTCTCAGGCTTTAGGACTTTAGTTTTATGAAAGCGTTACCTATTGAAAGTCCGGATTTTGATAGTTAATACAAAATCAGGACTTTTATGGAACTACATTTAAAAACAAAGGAAATATGTATGCCTACCTTTTTTACTTCGGTGGGAATTCATGAAATAACTTCTCCCGCTCTGGGCAGAGCCACATGTCAGGCTTTTACTGACTAAAACCCACCCGTGTTCCTTTAGGGCCACGGTAACTCTATCAAGCAATATTCGACCCTGGCAGGCATCGGCCCTAAAAGACCCCATCAGTTATTGCTGACCTGTTTGAGGCGCGCGTGGAACACAACGCGCCGTCGACCCGGGCCTGGTCCTTACCGAACGGCGAGCTACCCATTGCTAGCCATCCGCATTCCCGCACCTACGGTGACCGGGAAACGGCTATCGATTCTCGACACCCAGGGCATCTCCAAATACACAAGGTGTAACTTAAATAACGCACAACCTCTTAAGGGGTCATTGTACTCATCATTATGAACAACTTTTACTATGGGACCAAACCTAAAATCGCGAAAAAAATCAGCTGTTCAGTACATTTTGACGAATTATGCGAACATAAATGTACTGAACAGCTGATTATTTTTTGCGATTTCAGGTTTGGTCCCATAGTAAAAGTTGTTCATAATGATGAGTACAATGACCCCTAGATGTCATGCATTATTTAAGTTACACCTTGTATACATTTGACATAATGCCCTCATCAGACCACTATCTACTGCCAATAAAACCTATAACATATGAATAGAGGAAAATAAACACTGTTTTCAACATAGTATTCATTTAATAGTGCCTTTTATTTTAAATTTTCCCCTTGTGTTCATATTATTATCAGTGAAAGTCGGTCCTGAAATTCATTAGGTATGTAAACTGTATGAAAATACAAGTTGCTGTAACAATAAGACTTATCTTAAAGTGTTAAGGTATCCTATACTATAATAGGGGACTGAAGGACGGGTGAGCGAGGTTCAAAAATAATCTAGTCTATATTTATTATCATACTAGCTTTTGCTCACCGCTTCGCTAGCGTGGATGTCAGAAAATATCCCACGGGAACTTACTACCGGCATGAAAGTACCCTAGATGTGTTAATCCAGGTAAACAATGTCTTCTCGCACTAAGTATCTGATGCTATTGCTATTGCTACTAATGATTCAAATATTATCGTTAATTCATGCAAGCCTAGTACTTTTTGTTAGGTTTACTGTTCAGAAATTGTGCACTTCGTGCGTGTCTTGAATTGATATATCTACTAGCTTGAATTCATGCAATCGTAGTACGTTTAGGGTTCCGTACCTCAAAAGGAAGAAGGAACCCTTACAAGATCACTTTGTTATCCGTCTGACTGTCTGTCAAGACCCTTTTTCTTAGGAACGGGTAGAGGTATCAAGGTGAAATTCATATCAAATACTCGGGTTTATGGTCTTTTTCAGCTGTAAAAAAAAAGAAACTTGTAAGTCAACGTCATCAAAAGATATAACCGTTTATGTCGCATATTTTCGCATATTTTGCGATTTCACAAGGGAATCAAATCCTATAGAGTACTTCCCGTTGACCTAGAATCATGGAATTTAGCAAGAAGCAAGGTCTCACAGCACAAGTAAGGGGAAACGTCCGAAAATTGTTAATTTGTAATTTTATCACATAAACTAAAAATGGGTTTACAAACTTTTCACAGTTGGAGAATTGACTGTGACGTATATCAATGTATGGGAGAACATGTTTTTCAACTAAAATATTAAGTTTGTTTTTGGGATAAATTCTTTTCCACTACGGAACCCTCCATTGTGCGTAGTCCGACACGCACTTGGCCGGTGTAAGGTTACAGAGGTATTTCTTTCCGATGCGATTTTTTCCATACAAACTTTCATCCCCTAATTGTCCCTTAGGGGTGGAATTTCGAAAAATCCTTCCTTATTCCTTGTCTACAATATAAAGAAAACCCCTGTGGAAAATTTCAGCCTTCTAGATTTAAGGGTTTGGGCTGGGCGTTGATGAGTCAGTCAGTAAAGACTTAAATTTTTATAGGATACCGTGTGAAAGACAAATACACATTCCTGTTAAAATGCCTATGACATATCCATAGTTTTAAACCACACGACTACCAACAAAATCAGCTCCCAATCCCAGCTCTCCTCATTTCCACCGCAATTAATATTTATTGCTCAAAGCCCACATAAAACAGTTTATACAAAGTTGGACAACACTGGCCCAAAGCGATCCTAACTGTTTAAAATTTAAACAGTTTTGATGCAACTTCCAGCATGCAGGACAAGTTGGATTATTGTTTAATTATGAAAGGGTTACTTGAGGATATATTTAAAGTTGGAGTGACGGTTATTGGAGAGTTCATGGCAAGATTGTTGAAGTAAAAACTTCTTTAGGCGCATTGAGCGTTTTTTGGTAGGGGGAAATCTTACGGGTTCGCGTCACCAATACGCGACATGCTATGCATTTAAGTTTTCACTGTCGACAGTCCCATGGCTGCCTTTTCTTTATGGTTTGGTCTGGACGTCACTCTTTTTATCCACGAGTTTGCACCTCTTTTGATCCCGTTAAGGGTACTAAGCAAAATATTTATTTATTTTATTAGTTATATACACACAGTAAAATACATAATAGAAATACCTAATTATAATTATAATTAGGAGTTAAAAATTTCTTCCAACAGACCTGCGAAAGGAGAAATGAAACAGAAATGTGAGAACAAGAAGAGAAAAATATGAATATGCGAAGACTTAAACTAAAATATTAACTATACCTAACTACACGAATAACATATACTTGAATAATGTATTTGTTGCTAAAATATATAAACATACATATACTATACTTATATAAATATAATACAGTTGAGAGCACAGAACAGATAAAATTTATCTGTTCTGTGGTTGAGAGGAAAATAAAATATTTGGAGTTTTTTGTCCGATCTACTCCATAGGAATCTACTAATCTACTCTTTGGAATGGGCAATTAGCTACATCTTTCTGACTCTGACTCCTTAAAAATTCAAAAGTGCCTGTAGGTATGTGTGCTGTACGTGATTAGTTTAATCGAAATAAATGCTTTAAGTTTTAGTTTCAGAGGAGAAACGTAAGTGACAACATTAAAAAAAAAGCTTTTGGAATAACCAAGAAAACTTGGCCATACTTTAATTAACCCAGTCTACGACACTAAAGTAGCCTTTGTTGATAGCTAGAATACTCTTAAAAGAAGAAATTTCAACGTTACGACTTCAAAATATTGTTAGTGCTCTTGTAAAGCACTCCCATTTGCCGTAACCCCAAGACTGCTCGTTTGGCCACCTCAGACTCCACTGGGGCACGGGCACTCTGCCAGCCGTAAAGCAAATACGAGTAATACTAGTTACATTGCGAAACTGAGTGATACTTTACTGATTAAATTGTTTAAAAACATTGGGGCTGGTGATGCTCATTTGTTTTGTAACATAAGACGATCCATAAAATCTCCAGGCTTGGTTAATTAGTGGATAAAAAAGAGAAGCTAACCTCATACGAGTAGGAGTAATAAGGAGGTAAGAGCAGGAATAAGTCTTTGATAGGTTTCAATTGCTCTAATATACGTCAGACACAAAAATGTTAGAACAAAAGAATTTAAATGCTTAAGGAAAGGATAACGTCGTGTTGGAACCTCTATTATAACGTAAAACAATCTGGATCAACCAATAACGCACGTACAACAGGCAGATGTTTATTCGCTTTAACGTTGACAACTCCATTCCCATTGGTTTCCATTTTATCGAACCGAAAGCCGTCTAATATAGGTATACCAAACCTGATAGACTGGCAAACGGTTGATCGTCAATCAAAGACATTTCCTACTCTGTAATGGAAATACCGCAGCGCTGGGAAGCCTTTGAAAGGGATACCAATGCCTGTTTTCACCAACACTAAACAAAAGCGCGTTGTTGGATTTTTAACGCTCGACTCAGGCACTGAACGTTGAAAATCCAACAGCACGCTGCAGGTGTCGATCTTAGTGAAAACAGGAATAACTACCTCAACCTCAATGCTGCTACGCGTAAGCTTTTGGCAATCTTGAGCAATCTACCGTGTGACTCGACAGTCGGTTTCGGTGCGGGATGAACGGATTAAGTGCCTTTCACACGTGATATAGACTGAGGTCATGACTTGTGTTCGATAGTGAATTTGTAATAGCATAGATTAATACAGATGGGACACTACGCAGTTTAGGTATGAAGCTAAGTAGGTACGCGGCGGGCTCGACTTGTCGGGCCAATTCAGTGCAGGCTGCCGCGCACCTGCCCTGGCCGGCTTGCACGGTCAGTTCGACACTCACTCATACGCCGCGTCGTAAAAGAAGACAACCCTAACGAGTCAGAAGGTATAAGAGTTACGCGATAGAAAGAGAGGCAACTTGTAGGTAAATATAACTGTAGGTAATAAGCGATGCGCGACCTGAATTGCACTTTATTGTGTCGTAGCAAGAGTTGCTTTTTATTTAAATGATTTTGCGGAGTGTCCCATCTGTATTGATCTGTGGTAATAGAGAGGATGACAGAACTGAGTATAAGCAAAGATCTGTGTGATAAATAAATAGGTTACCCGTAGGTAAATAACCAAGGAATGCTGAATGATAAAACTCTCTAACAATTTTGCAGTAGCCTCTAGACAACGGTTAAAACTCTGTGTTGTACTTATTTTGTTTATAATGACTATTCCAAACCATATGAGTAAACCATTTTCCAAATGATTATATTTAACTTCAGATTATTACTTCTCCAACATTTAAACCCGCTCAGATTACTTACTTAGTTAGATACAAACTTACAATCTTTACATAACATCGTAATCCGATTTAGCAGCCAGCAATAAGTTAGGAAACCAGTATTACACAGTCATATATAATATAACTTTCTTCAAAAACTTAACAGCTTCTGAAGTCGGTGTCTTCAATTCTTCAATGCACCTTAGCTTGGCACCGACTTCAGAAGTTGTTAAGTTTTTTAAGAAAGTTATTTTATTCGTTTTAGGTTTTTGAAGTCGGTTTTTACTTTTTTAAAAGTAAAAATATTTTTAAATTTTTAGTTGAATATACAATTACATAAGACGAACGAAAAGAAGAATCATCAATATGCGCTTACAAATGCCGGAGATACAGTACATTTATGCATATAACTTCGTACATAACAATAATTACCTAATGTATTATATACTAAAACCTTCCTGAAAATATGTAGATCACGTTAGTGAATCATCAAAATTGTTGCATCAGTTTGTGAGAAAATCGCGGACATACAAACACACATACCTACATACATACGGGTCGAATACAGAACCTCCTTTTTTAAATCGGTTAAAAATAGTCTTCCAACTTCACACACAAATATTATAAGTAAACTAAAACTTCGAAACATGCAGAATTTCTTCGCGTTTGCAAACTAACCATTTCTGAGATAACTTTGTTCATCGAACATTCCCGAAGTTTGCCGAGAAAGAATTTATAAAAGATTTCCCGCCAACTTATCGGAGAGGCGGGTAGTTTGGCAAGTGTCACCTTGCTATGTGAACTTTTTAAGGGGCTCCTTTGTGGTAAACAAAGCATAATATATGTTTTAGAAGTTTAATTAATGGAATCATTGAACTCATACATGAGATACCGTATATATAACATAGCATCACGCTGGTATTCCCCGAAGGGTTAGGGCAGAGGTATACCTATAGTACACCCACACTTCGCCAGTTATGTTTAAGTCCCATGTAATAGGGGTCGAGCCTATTGCTATCAACCGGGCACAAATCCAGGCTCCGGACTGCGGAGCTGAGAAATTAAAGATGGAAAAATCAATAACACTATGCCCAACCCGGGAATCGAACCTAGGGCCTCATGCACAGCAGTAGCGGTTGCGACCACGAGACCAACGTTGCACCGTATGTATCCTAACTAATATTATAAATTGCCTGTTTGTTTGTTACGCTTTCACGCTAAAACAGGTGGACGGATTTGGATGAAATTTGGCACATGGGTAGACCATGACCTGGAGAAGGATATAGGCTACTTCTCATTCTGGATCGCAGACGAAGTCGCGGGCTACAGCTAGTAACATAATATAATGCCTATCCCTGACTGAACTGCATGACATCTTCAAATGACAAATTACTGCTATCTTAATGGCAGTTAGCAGTAAACATTTAAAAAGGTTGAGCCATCTGCAAGCTAACTGCTTCCGAACAAAATTATGATAAAGATGGACCTTAGCATAGAAGAAGAAGAAAATGAAAGCTTGGTACAGAAAACGGGTAGCTAAAACAAGGCAGTTAAAGAACACTGTTTCTAAAACAAGAATTAAATCAATGGATATACACTACGGCCGATTTATCTTAGCAGGTCCGAACATAGCACTAAGAAGTTTCGCGCATGTTCTCTCACTCACACTCGCCTCATGTCACCATTTGGTTCCAAAAAATCTTACTGCGCAGCCTTCTGCGCGAAGTTCGGACCAAGATAAATCGGCCGTACTGTAGCTTACAACATAATGAGTTAATTAATACTATACTTAAGTCAATAGAGAGACCATTGCCATAAAAAAAAACGCCAGTATGAATAGCCAATATTTTCAACTCCATCAAGACAGAATTCGATTAGTAGCTGCATTGCATTTCCAAATTAACTTCACCAAGTACCTTTTAAATGGAAAAAGGAATCGAGACATTGGAACTTTTAAGACATTTCCAAGATTTTAACTCGCTGGCGAAATGAGTTGGAAAGTAACTACTAGATAGCAAGCCGTCCTCTTAGCGATTAAGACTGAATCTAAATGTTACAGGAAGTTAGATTCAAACCAGAAATAGCTTATTTTCTGGGCTCGTTTGATGTTACGTGTAAGCCTTTACACTTAGAAACTAAATACACAGCCATCTATTTCCCCAACTATGTTGGGGTCGGCTTCCAGTGTAACCGAATGCAGCTGAATACCAGTATTTTAAATGGAGCGACTGCCTATCTGACTCAGACTTTCGGGCTTCTGACGACCTGTATAACGACTGTCAAAGATCCACGAATGCAAGCCAGAACCAACGGCTTAACGTGCTTTCCGAGACGCGTAGGAGTCTCGATATGTAAAGATCTACCATCACCATCACCATCTACGGACCAACCTTGGCAAGCGTAGCTTAACCTGATGGATCGACCCGTGCAGCTGTTATTACTTAGCCACGAGCTAAGTAACTAACATATTTATATGCCTTTAATGCTATAATTATGGTAATAAAATAACTAAGTTATGAATGTCGCAAACACGGATTGTTGAAAAAGTATGCCGAAGGCTAGAAAAGACACTGCGTGACCAACTAGCATAGCGAAACGAACTTATATTTAGGCAAAGTTTTTTTTTTTTTTAAAGAAACACTTTTTGATTTTATTTTAACTGAAAGAAAAATCGAGAACAAATATATTACAAGACTCCCTAGTGACTTAGTGAATGTTATAACAAGGCGATTGTTCTCGCCATCCAAGGAGCCATAATATCCCATCGTGTTCCGCAAACTGCATCATGAATTTGAAGCGAACGGGTAAAAGTTACGCTACCCTTCCTACCATAAAATAAAATCTCTTTTTTGCGTTGGTCATTGTTGGTGACCGCCCAATCTAGGCCCTCGATAGTCTTACCAAATACGGTCTAATATAAAGATACAGCAGCTTTTCTCTCAAATTGCTTGATAATCAGAATTCTAAATATCAGGTTGACGGAAAAATATTGCACACTAAATTGTAAATTACTAGAATTTTCTGGAATATTTAGTATTGATCTGGGATACGTAAGAATATTGTAGAAGGTTCTCAAAGCTATCACATCAAGGGTATATAAAGGCGCGCTAGTGAGGATTTGGTTAGTTTGTGAAAATGATTAGTGAACATCAACTTCGAACGATAATCTTTTACGAGTGGCGGGCGTTAGGGACACAACGTGAGTGTGGCTACCGCTAACATCAGCAAAGCGTTCGGTGAAGGTTATGTATCGCGATGGAAGATAAGCCGCTGGTTTGCTCGCTTTGCATCGGGAGATATAACTCTTGAAGATCACGAGCGATCTGTGTACATTAGTTTTCTGTACTATGCAAGACTGTTCTTCAATTTTATTTATTGACATAAACATTGACAATCACTCCCCTATAGTCCCCCCTAAATTACATCCCCTGCCATTACCGTAAAATTAATTAAAAATTGTTCAATATCGACACTAGATACGCTCTCCAATCCAATTCGACCCGTAACCGAACGCTCGGCAATATAATATGACTCTGTAGAATAAATATAAATCATGTGTGATATGGTACACGTGTGGGCCACCCCTGTTTACGTCAGAAGGGGTGTGCGCACATTATTCGTGAGACCAGAGTTCACCAACATTTTTAAGCGCACTTGCTTTATTTGTGGTACTGCTATTCTTTGTAAGTTCTGCGCGCAAACGGCTTTATTTTTTACAAGGACTGTATTTCCGTTTACCGTATACAAACACAGCAATGAGCGCTGCTGGCTCGGTGGAAACGACAGGCACTTTGTGCACCAACCCGCACGGGGCTCGCGTGCTGGATTACGGCCCACTCCCTCTTACAGAGAGGAGACCTGTGTCCCAGAAGTGTGCATAATCATCCTGTGATGTTCCCACTACACATCGATGGTTGTTTTATGTACGGAAATATAAGTCAGACTCAGTGAAAAAGTTCTTTTTCATGGTATCATTTTAAACCATTATTTAAAAAAGTTGGCAGAATTATTTAGAATATTTGGTAGACGAAGGTTAGAAAAGGCATACCCATTTGCCATTCGATCTTTCAAGATAAAGATTGCCCGTTTAAAACAAGAATAAGTTTACAAAACGCGACTTGGAGTTGGAGTTGGGCAAAAAGATTTAAGATCAAAATGGCTGTTTGCGAATTTCATATGGCTGTCACATTTTGTCACCTCTCTCGCTCACACGGGACCAAATTTTTAAGATTGTTAAATGAAAATATGCGTTTTGTGCAAAAAAATAATCAATTAGCGAACTAGTAAATAATATTTATTTAATAGGTAATTATTAAAAACACATTTCTATCATGTTATCTAAAAAACTCACCTCAAAAAGTATTATGGATCAGTTTTTGAGATGAGCTAAATAAATGCCACAATAAAAATGTGTTTTAATAATTACCTATTAAGAATATTTACTAGTTCGTTAATTGATAACATTTTTCAAAAAAGCATCTTGTCATTTAACGTTCTTAAAAATTTGGTCACGTGTGAGCGAGAGAGGTGACAAAATGAACGGCATGTGACAATTTGTAGCTCCACCGACGAAAAAAGGAGGTTTGCAAGTCGAATCGCATTTTTTATGACCCGCATAACTTCCGATTCTACACAGCTGAGTTCATAACAAAACTCATATAATATACGTATATATCAATCAATCTACCACATGTTGAGAGCCACTGCTATACCCTCATTGGGCTTGCATCGCATCACCCGAGCGGAATAATAGACTAACTAAACTATACATCATAAATATGTGAAACAATGGCACACAATGGTTTTAATTAATTAAAGTAAGTTCGCGTGATCTCGCCCCTTGTCGTGCGAAACTAAAATAAATATGACAAACATATGGCCCGGCGTGTAAATATATTATATTTCATATGAAAAATATTAACGTCAGCCTGTTTGTTTCAGTGTAGGTCAAGGATTTACTCTTATAGACTATAGGAATTTTACATTAGCTCACTGTCTTATTAAATCCAGTACCCTAATTGCGTAACACACTATCAATCGGAATCCGAGTCATTTTGAAGCAAATTCGTAAAACAACGCAATGAATGTTTTTGACCTGTCAAAATAAAACCGATTTCGATTGACAGAGTGACGCAATTAGGGTGCTGGTTTTTCACGATGCTTTCTTTTACTGAAAGTCAGTGGTTTCTAAAGGATATGTATTTAAAAGCCAACCTACAACAAATTAATGTAGCGTCATAATAATTTGACCATCCTGTATCTGTATCAATCAATCAATATCAATAAAGAACTACCCACATTATATCACCATTTTGTACGTAATTAACTTGAAGTCGGTACTAAAACACGCGTATACATTATCACGAATTACATAATCTTTTAGATTATATTCCAACTAGTCGTGTGATTTACAAGTTATTAAACTCAAAAGGATTTACATTATATTTGAAGTGTGGGTTTTCAGTAGGTAGGATACATTATGATGTAAGTAGAGATTACTACCTAGTAACAGGTAACGACGTAAATATCCGTTACACAATATATGATATGATAACCGAAATAAAAATACATATTTAGTTCTGAACCTAAATTAACGTCAACTAACTACTTTTACAAATACGGTATTGCAATAAAGGCTCCCGAAGAAAGGCGCGACGCGAGGCGCGACGATGCAACGCGATTCTGGTAGAACAATTTCCCTGAAGTTTAGTCGTCTTCAAGGAACCTAGTAGTAGGTAACCACTTTATAGTTATTTCTCGTCCTATCTTCGTTTCAGGTTATTTGGAATCGGCGCAATGTTCTTCTTTTCCATTCTCTTCTTTCATTCATTCACTCTTTTCATTCATATCATAACTCACACGATCCTTTCATATTTTTGGACTTATATTACGTCATACCGAACGCTACAATAAGTAAGTAATCAAACCTTTTTACAGTATCAACAAAGAAACTAATGCCACATTCAATTTTACACAAATATTGATCAATACCATCCAACAGCTGTATACTGAAACTTTACCACCTACCCAACATCAATATCAATTATACCACTCTCTGGTTCGTGTATGTACCCACAAATAATAACATTCGTATAGCGAGGGTAGTTTTCACTGGGCAGGGTGGCGATCGATTATGCGTCGCGCACTCGCGCCATAAATTCGCGGGAATGGACCTGAACTACTTAAGCACATGTCGCTTTGGAAAGAATTGGTCTGTGTTGGTGGAGGCATCTAAGAACTTGGATTTTTGGGAACGTTGTAGATCACAAAAGTTTTACGAAAAAAGAATTACCTTTACAAGAAAGGTCTCCATTATAGTTCGCTTCGCGTCTTAGAAGTTTGCCGCTCTGAAGTAGGCTACAAATGACTGCGCAGTAGTCAATGATGCCGATTCTCTTGTTCAATAACTAAATTAAAATGACAGAATCGCTATCTTTTACTAACAGGCAGCGCGAGAAAAGGACGGCTATAGCTATGAACTAAGTTAGAGATGTCAAATTAGTTTACGCCTCGCGCTTCACCGTGATAAATGATTTAAATGATAAATGATTTTATTTCTATAAGTAGGTTTGTACAAACACTTACCTACACGTCAATCATGTTTTTTTTTTTTTTTTTAATTAGATGAGGTCGGCGTTTACTCTGAGAAGAAAGGCCAAAACAAACTCAGAGGTCACAGTCTCTTATAAAGTCCAGACATAATCTTGCTCAATTCATGTGAAGACCATGTAGATTGGGGTCTGAAATGGTCTTTTGAGGAAAGAACCACACAGATTGAGAGGACCTATCCAGTCAGTGCACGCATTTGTCAGTAATCGACGTATTCAGTCGACATGTTTTTACGTGTTGTCTAAATTTATATGGAAATATTAGTTCAACTAAATTTGACAGCTCTAATTTACGTCGGTATCTTTCTTGTTTTATTAGAGAGAAAAAGTTAGTTTACTATCTATACTAAAACAGCAGCGCGCCTTACCATGCGCATCGGAAAGCCTGGCTTCAGAGCGGCAAACATCGTGACGCAAACTCATCCTAAGGATCATACAAATCCATTTCAGAAAGTGTGCGTCGTCGAAGTTGAACACACATTATACTGTAGTGGTCTACAGTCACACTAAACGGTGAAATATAAACGGTGAAATAATACCCAAAGAACACTTGGTAAAATAAAGTCCCTTTTGGTGATTGATATAATTCTAGAAAGAAGACAACCTCAATCAATAATAAATAAACTATATTAAACATTTATTGTAGATCATAAGAATTTTAAATAACTATAAACAATAGTAGGCACCCCATTATCATCCATGCAACTTGGAGCTGATACAATCTGTCCTTTCTTTAGATCAATTTAGCACTATTATTAATAACTACATAGGTACCTATTACAGCTGCGAGTGCTGTGACCCGGAAATCTGTACTAAACGACCGATAGATTGGCCTCTAATAGGCCGAATCTATTGTCAGTTAATTAGCTATCAATTATACTAAACCGGTCATGTGCTAGTTGGGCTCATATAAATACCATTCCGTGTTTGATAGAATGTGCAATTGGCATTTAATTCAACTGTCCGTGAACACCACATAGATATCTATATTTTACTAATTTGGTTATCAATAGTAGTCAATTCTAATACTAATGCCCTAAGAGATGGGACTCTACCTTTTATCCTGCCCTCAATGCCGTAAAAAATGCAGCCATAGCCACCGACTTAGCAAAGAAAAAAAAAGTGTGCTATTTACGTAGAGACATCGTTTTATTTTCCCTGTAATCTTTACATAAACTTCTATTACATAGAATAATTTCAGATTTTTCTCTATGCAATCTTCGGAGATAAGGGGGAAGGTTTTTTTTTACATATTTAATCAAAAGTCAAAAACTATACGGGCTAAAAAAAAAGAAAAAATGTTCGATAATATGCAAACAGCGTTCTTTCACATGATACCCCATATGCCCTAGTAGCCCCACTTCTAATTTTTAACCGACTTCAAAAAAGGAGGTTCTCTATTCGACCCGAATGTATGTGTGTTTGGATGTCCACGATTTTCTCAAAAACTAATGAACCAATTTTGATGATTATTTCACTAACGTGATCTACATACTGTCAGAAAGGTTTTAGTATTAAATACATTAGGTAATTATTCTTATGTACGAAGTTATATGCATAAATTTACTGTAACTCCGGCATTTCTAAGCGGATTTTGATGATTTTTCTTTTCGTTCGTCTTGAATAAATCCATTTTGTATATTCAACTAAAAATGGAAAATAAATTTACTTAAAAAAAAAAGTAAAAACCTACTTCAAAAACCTAAAACAAATAAGATAACTTTCATAGAAAACTTAACAGCTTGTCGGTCGGTGTCTTCAATTCTTCAATGCACTAATAGCTGTTAAGTATTTTATGCAAGTTATTTTATTCGTTTTAGGTTTTTGAAGTCGGTTTTTACTTTTTTATAAGTAAATTTATTTTTAAGACCCCTTTTAGTCCCTTATTGCAAAAAAAAAATCGTATTTGCAAAATAGTTGGGCAAACGTCATCTAAAATATTCCAAAATTCAAGCTTATTAGCATTAGTAGTTCTTGAGATATCCAGCTGTGAAAGACGGACAGACAGACTGAGTCTCACCATAAGGGGTCCTTTTTACCATTTTGGTATGGAACCCTAAAAAGTGGCAAAGTTTTGGGCCCACAATATTTAATTCAATGTCGTGCCATCGACACGATGAATACTCTTGCCATTATATTTGGGGTCGAAGCAGCATTGTCATCTATCAGCTGTCATCTTAGGACAGGTACAATCATGTTCTGGCCATAAAATCTTGTGAGGGGCCTGTAATAAGAGCCGCACGGGTCTATCGATCTGGTTATGCTACACGTGCCGCGGTTGGTATGTGGATGAGTGGACATCTTTACATACCAAGACCTCTCCGTGCCTCGGAAAGCACGTTAAGCTGTTGGTCCCGCCTGTCATTCGTGCATCTTTGACAGTGGTTATGGATCGTCGGAAGCACAAGTCTGACAACCAGTCTTACCAAGGGGAATCGTATTACCCAGTAACTGTGTTGTGGAGGTCAGATAGGCAGTTGCTCTATGTAAAATACTGGTATCCAGCTGCATCCGGTTAGACTGGAAGCCAACCCCAAAATAGTTGAGTTCGCAAAATCCATCCACGGTTTCTTTGGTCTTTCAGCCATTTATAATCACAACTTTCCTCACATGTCCCTTATAACTTTGCTAGTATTAGAATCAACTTAAAAAAAAAAAAAAAGACGTTTGTTTGACATAAACATGACGCAAAGAAAAAACACGAAAAGAGCAAGTTGGGGAAAAATATGCGTCACATCCACGCTAAACGGCCATCGCTCAGCATAATGCTGTGACCCTATAAGAAGCAGCCCAGCGCTGGTTTTCAGCGACAGCCGGTGTTAGTGCCTACTTAGGTATTCCTCTTAATAAAATATTAAAAATATTCGACATACCCCATTCCACTCATTTAACACACATCAAAGAGAAAAATATTAAAAGGAAGCAATAAATAAATAAAATCTTTTCGAGATAATTTTCATGAAAGCTAATTAGAGTCGGAGTTTCAACGTCCATTAACGGAATTACTGGTGTTCCCCTCCTTGAATCCTTTAAAAATGTTTGCGTTTGCAGGCGAAGCTTGCAGGGGTAAAGGGCGGCCGTCCCCTAACGTATTGAATTCTACTTTTTATGGCGTTTTGTACGCTGTAAGCGTATTCTAACGGAGCTACCGTTATAGGGGACATGACGTAGCATGCGACGCAGATAATTTTGGTACGCTTTTTTGGGAGTACAGTTCAGAAAGTGTAATTAATGAATGACTCGCGACTACAGAAGTGATGTAAATTTTAGTGGGAATTGTAATTACATGAAACAATTGGTACACGATTCCCGCATTCTATGTATGCAGGAGTTCTTATTGGTTGAACTTTGTAGAAAGGTTTGCATAACTGTAATCTAAAACTAAGCGAGATTGTAGGCTGATTCATTTATGTATTTTTGGTTAAATTGCTTTTAGATAAAGTCAACAAAAGCATCCCTATGATTTAGCAATAGTTGACAAGTTGAATAGTTGAATTTCGATAGTCTCACATTATGCTTACAATGAACTTGAACATAACCTTTGGAGGATCTACATTACTTATTCTTGTCCCTGCGGGATAATTGTGTAAAACACTCACAATGCAATGACATGTTTAATTGTCGAAATTAATGCATTTTGACAATTCAACAACATTAAGGCTCCCGCAAACGGGCGCGACGCGACTGTGGTGGAACACTTTCTATGAAACCTTCATTTAAATTGTACTACCGGAGTAGTATCGCACCGTCGTCGCGTCGCGCCTTTCTGCGGAGGCTTTAGAGCGAAGCCACACTGACGCTTGCTCGGTTCATATAGACATGAGGATTTAATGTCTTTTAGAAATGAGCAAGCGTCATTGCGATGCAACGACGCAACGCCAGCGCAACGCAACCGAACAATGTGGCTGTGCTCTTAATTGTGTTATTTGAGTTGCCGAGCGGATGAATTTTTCAAACTTATTTATAGCAAAAGATTATGAATTTCAGTCAAAATCCCTTCGGATTGGCAGCATCGGAATGCTGTCTAAGTGAAAGCTTTCAGCCATATTCGATTTCATTTACTTAAACGCTGAGTTCCTGTAATGATAACCGAGACGCACTTAGTAGATGAAATATATAACTCCTTTTTTTTTAAATCTTATTTATTAATGGAGGTTTGTTCATATTTGAACATGTCACCCCCGTAATATAACTCCTTTGAAAACCTAGGTTCCTTTTACTTAACTCGCCTCAGATTAAAATGTCTGTCAATTGACTAGTTGTGTGCAGTTCAATTCAATTCAATATACAGGCCAAGTTTTTTATCAGTAGCCAATTTTCACAGGATTTCTACTCATGAATAAGAACAACTTTCACTATGGGACCAAGTCTGAAATCACGTAAAAAAATCTGCTATTTCATACAAAAGTTCAATACCTACTCGACCAAAATGTATGAAACAGCAGACATATAAATGGGTAGAACACCCAGTGAAATCTGGCTACTGATAAAATATTGCCATGTATGTAGTCCCTAACTACGGAAGGAAGCCAGTGAATGAAAATCGCTTTTGGTTTCTCGAAAAGTCCACAAAAAAGAAAGAACAAACAAAAAGTCGAAAACAAATTCTACAAATGTTATTTCAAAGAAGTCTTTGCATTAACGTTTGTAGAATTTGTTTTTGTCATGGGCTTCATTGCTTGAAAGTGTTTTGATATGAGAGTAAAATATAGCGCTCTTGCAAATCACTTTTCGTAATTTCTGTCAATAAGTACGCTGTTTTTTATGATTTTGGCCACCGACATTCAATTTCTCCATCCTTACCTACAAGTGTAGTTATAATAATATCAATTAATCAATCAAATTCAATGATCAAATGAGTCTACAGCACTCTGGGACATCACATAATCTTCCTCAATTCAAATCAAAATCGCCGACAACCGTCCTTCGTTTTTCTTTTGTTTGCCACGTTCATTTGTCTATTCCCAACTAATTTACTCGAACTTATGCAGCTCCCAAACAGCTAAACTGAGTGACTCATTGCCTTATAACTAGTTAGGCACAAAACTAGGTACAAAACTAAAGTAGTAGCTAGAAACACTATTAATTTTCGCAATAGTACCCGATCAGATATCTTAGATACCGAATGCTGACAATCTATTTGATACGGTCTAGTTACCGTAATGCAGGGACAAGAGAACTTGAGGCATGAGGCAGATATCAAATAAATATGAGTGTCTGAATTATTAAGCTGTAAGCTTGGAACTTGTTATTATGTCAATCAGAGATCGGAATAGGTAGAGCACAAATACCTAAACGAGGAAAGAAGTCATTCGAGTGGATAATGCCTCCTATAAAATCCCGGAATGATAAACATGAAGATTAAATCTCGGGATTTTAGAAATTGTGAATTATTTATTGTACTTTGAATACATTCGTAACAAATTAAATATTTATAGTAAATAATCAATATTTGGCAATTTCTTAAATCCCGAGATTTAATCATAATGTTTATCATCAGGGGATTTTATAGGAGGTATTATCCACTCTTGTTACTTCTTTCCTCGAAGTTTAGGTGTCCATGCTCTACCTATTCCGCTCTCTGGTCATCATTATCACCATTCGCAACTTTGTGCCATCCTCTCCTGAGAATAGGCCTCCTCCCTTTTGTTGTTAAGCAATGCAATGTTATTATAACAGACGGCTAATCATAAAAATTACCAATTGTAAATTACGCGTTCAAAAACTGAGCTTTATCTACCATTGACTTAATTCATAAAACATCAAACAAATCATAATTATTTTATTTTATTCCGTTCCAAAGGTTCCGTATGGTAATAGTATAGCCTCAACCGTTGCTGATCAATCAATAAGTGCCTTTTAAAAGCACACTTGGTTTTCAAACAGAAAATCATAACACCCATAACCTATCCCAGACCATTCAATATTATACAAACCTCATAAGGATCACAAGCTTATTTCAAATTCGCTAATAACATCACGCCTGTAATCTCCGAAGGGTTAGGCAGAGACGTACCCACATTTCGCCAGTTATATATAAGTCTCATGTAATAATATAGGGGGCGAGCCAATGATTGCCATCAACCTACTGAGTAATTCCAGATGGAAAACCCAATAATACTACAGACCCGGGAATCGTACCCAGGATCTCATACTCAGCAGTAGCGCTTGCGACCACTAGATCAACGAGCACAATACTGCCGCCATAAGGGAAAAAGACGTATCTGACATTTTTTCGAAATAGAGTTATTTACATATTCGGAATCAGCAAAAACAGACGCATCTACCAATATTTTTAAATTGGCGTAAACTTAACGAAAACCTAATAATTCCTACTATTACAAGACGCATCTGCCTTTGTATCTTAAAGTTTAAGAGGACAAAATATATTTTTTTCTCCATTGCAATATTTCTTTAGATACGTCCTTTTCCCTTACGTCGGTAGCATAATCTTTTTAAAAAATCCGAGATTATCCCAAATTAAACAATCAATAACTAAGATCATCAACACACACCACACGAGAACAATTCCGAGACCATTTAAATCATTAAGTTTTATAGCCCCATTACAAGCACCTACACAAACGAACGTTCTATAAAAAGTACCAAAACATACTATACTGCACTTAACAACACTTAGCTCCCCCTTTTAGAAGCGCTATATTTAAAATACGTTAGAAAAACATCCCACCCTTTTGCTTAGGTGTTTAAAAAAGCAGTGTGTTCGTGTTGGACTGATTATGAAAGGGTTCTGTACAATGACTACGAGTATCATCATTCATGATAAAATCTTACGACGCATAATTGAAAAAAAAAGAAACACTAAAAAGTAAAAAAAGACTACCTTTGGAAATCGGTGTTTTTGCTTTTGTCTTTTCGTTTTTTGCCACCGACTTCCGAAATTGGTTATTTTTTTACTTTGTAGTGTTTTTACCAAACAAAACTTACACCATATTTAAGGTTACTATAGAAATTTGGTATTTCAGGCGGATTTGTCCCCCCGCCTGCAATACCAAATTTCTATATATTATAATGCTTTCTCCTTCTGGGTCAGTCGGGTAAAAACAGTAAAATGTTTTTAGCATTATTTCATACAAAAACTTGCGGAAAGCTCATTTTGATTTCACGAAACATAGTTTTTAACCAACTGATGCACTAACGGAAGGTTTATCAAATAGTACAATTTCTATGCGATAATATAATTTCCGATGTCAAAAAAAAAAGTAATACAAGTAGGTAGACGTCAAAAAAACCTAATAATAGTAGGTTTTTTTTTACGTGAAAACGGCTTTTGCTAGGTGTACTGGTGGAACTAGTTCAATATTTCTGACCGACAACAACATGCAAGATTTCAACCGCTAATAACTACGAGACTTTTAATGCCAGAGTAATGGTTGTGCATTCAAAAGATAGGTCATATTTAATAACAATTTTACAGCCGGATATAATTTGCGTGTGACGTCACACTGCGAGAGCACGCGCATGCGCGCGAACCTCTGTTTTTCACTATTATGTCGAAATATCAATTGGACGTAGTTATGCTATAACGTTCCAATCCACAAGGTGGTCAAAATTGAGTTTTTGAGCCCAAGCTAGGTATTTTGACAAGTATATAATAAAATAATGTTTATTTATTTAGTTGAAGTGATACATACTACTTAGTTGTACTCGCTACCAAAAAAAAGCGTACCACAAAATTAAAAAAACGCGATTTACTCAGTTCGACCTGCGTGTGGATTGGAACGTTATAGCATAACTACGTCCAATTTGTATAGCGCAAAAACGTGTTTAGCTAAATCAGTTATTCTTATATCTTTGTCAAGAGTTGACAAAGCACTACCAGGACCTAAAGAGAAACAACAGAAATATTGGCCAAAATAGGGTTAAACAGATGAAGTTGACAATAGCAAAATAATGTCAAAGAAAGCTTGCATCAAAAGACATGCAATGAGCCTAAAACAGAATAGCTACGGCAGTGTCAGAAACCGTAAGAAAACCAGTTGCAAATAGCAAAAAAAAAATTAAGATGTCTCATATCGGCCGTACCTATATCTGCTCAGAACTGAAAAATATCATAATCGGTGAGAGCTTTCTTCATAAGAAATGCAATGAGCCTACTAAGTCTAGTGTCGAACAAATACAATCGCTACGGCAGTTTCGGCTGTTTTCACGAAAACAAACGGCGCGGACTCGAACTGCGTCCACAATTTTTGTTTTTGATACGGTGCGCTCGAAGATAGAATTTCACGTTTTCCTAAGGAACCTTAAAAAGCACAATCCTCGCGCCACTCATTAACGCTTCACTTTAACGTTAGAGCACACTCTACGTTTTTATTCGGCCACCACGCGGTCTGTAAGTACCTCTTTTTCACGGCAATTCGCAAAAACCGCTTTTAATGAGAACTTTAGATTATGAAAGGAAATTCATAAATTAATGCTTCAGGACCAAAACAAAATAGATGTCGCCCGATCTTTCCAAACTTCAGGGGTCAAGTAACTTTTGAGAATGCTAAAGCTGTTTTCCACTTAAGAGGTGGTTCATGGAGACACAAATTCTGGAAGCCCTTTATGACCTCACTCTTGGGAATTATTATAATGTATTCAAAAGATGGATTCGTTAACAGATTTTGTTTAACGAGGGTTTTGTTTTGTAAGAAGATCCAGTATATTCAAGGACCTGAATTTATAAAAATTGGACGAGATTTCCAGGATTTAAAATATTGAATCTCTATACTGGGACTGCCTCATTGGTTTAGTAGTCGCAAGCGCTACTGCTAAGCATGAGGTCCTAGGTTCTAATACCACGTCAGGCCAAGCGTTATTGGGTTTGCATTGCCCATGGTCCACCCGCCTGGTTCACCTAGGTGGACTATGGGAAATTATTTTTCCCATAGTCCACTAGAAAGTCCATATTAAGTTTTCTAGGTGGACTACTGGAAATATTTTTTACCCCTAGTTCACCAGAAAGTCTATAGGTATTATGTTTTTATCGTATTACGAATCGTGTATTATATTATATCACACTGCAGCGATGTCTGCTGAGCAAGTACTTAACTTTATTAGTAGAAAACGAGGCACAGTTCTTTGGTGTGCACAACATCAATATTTTAAAATCAAACAATTTAAAAATGGCTCTAAATTGTGGAGATGCTCATCTTATAAAAAGCTAAAGTGTAGAGGAAATATAATTTTCAATGTAAAAGTAAGTGACAATTTTCTATATATTTCGGAGGACAGTAAGGCCGTGTTATATGACACAACACATGCAATTCTAATGTTATTTCAATGTTGATGGCAAAAGGCAAGCCTATATAATTGAATTAGTTAACTTTTTTCTAAATGTCTAACGTATAATGAGGTACAAATATATAGATTTAAACATTTTCACGCTGGCTTTACAATTTAATATCACTATTATTTATTCGTATCGTAATACTACGAAAAAACATAACATGGACTTTCTGGTGAACTAGGGTAAAAAAAATATTCCCATAGTCCACCTAGAAAACATAATATGGACTTTCTGGTGGACTATGGGGAAAATAATTTCCCATAATCCACCTAGGTGAACCAGGCGGGTGGACCATGGGCAATACACGCCGTAGGGATTTCTTAGTAGCACCCCGGAGTCCGGTTGATTGCAATTACATGGGAGTTTAACATAACTGGCGAAATGTATGTGTACTATAAGGTGCACCTCTGCCTAAAGGATTACAGGCGTGATGTTACGTAAGAATCTCACAATTGCCAAGCCGCAGTTATTCCACAGAAGTGTGCTTACAGTTCCCAATGCAGTTATAAACAACATCAACAATAGTAATGTTACATCACAGAGTCTGCAAACATTTTGTAGATATTTCATACAGAGAACTTGAAAATTAAGGCAGGTCAATAGTAACAGGATAGGTATTCATGTCGGCTGGTACTTCGTAAAATATCGTGGTTTTATGTAAATTTCGACGTCTTGCTCCAACTCACACCGGTCCGTTGGCAGTTTATGTAAAATTTATTCAAAACGAACGCCGCTGCATGAAAATGTATTTATTTTTTATTACTTAGCACGTGGTCATATTAATTAAATTTTTGCTGGTTTAAGGGGTTTGTGTGAAAGCGTTAAGTTCTGAATTTGGATATGTACTGATGCTCTGTTAATCGAACAACAAGAAACATTGTGTTTATTAATGAACGTTGCTTAAAATTAAGTAACGTTAGCGACTGTTTAACGATACATTTAAGGTATAAACGTTTCTTAACTTTATGCAACGTTTTTATATAACGGGGTTGATTTATAGGATAGATGTAACTTTTTGTAACCATCTGCAGTAAAATACCATTTTCCACATCTAAGTACTCTACTTCAAGATCAGCAGGCTTAATACAAATCATGTCTAAAGTTGACCGTCGTTATTCTACGCATTATTTTAGATCCGTAAAAATATTTTTTAACCGAATAAAAAAGGAAAGAGTAGAGAGTATATTTTTTTATGTACTTTTTACAGAGTTTACAAAAAATCTTGTTTTATTCGGGAGAGTATAACTCAAAGCATGTAAAATTTATTAACTTTGCTTCGATAGTTTTTGAGTTACCTTGTTAGCTTCAATAATGCGCATTTTTCCTACTTAGTACAATATTATGTGGATGATGTTCTGATTTCTTCTGCACATAATGGTATTCGAATTTGTGTGGGGTAAATACTACAACTAAAAAGTGAAACATAAAAACTTTTTTACAAAAAAATAATAATAATAAAGCAAGCGACTCCCAAAACAACACTACAAAGTGAAAAATAACTTTAATATCGGAAGTCGGTGGCCAAACACGAAAATACAAATCAAAGACACCGACTTCGTGTTTTTCGTTTTTTTTTTTAGAAATAAGCTCTTACATCGCCTTTTTAAGGTCCTCTGAAAACATTCAAGTCTAGAACTGTATACTCTAGACAAAAAACCTACACTTTCAAACTGGATCCATATCCAAACAATTTCTATTCCTACGTCAAATAATTCCGATTTTATCTTCCAGTATCCAGTGGTCAAAGCTATTTCAAGGGTATTCCGATGTGAGGGCCGACAATACCTCGTATTGTGTTCTTGCGAATATCAGCCAACGCTTCAATGGCGTTTACCTTGTCGATATCGAGACCAGATTCTATTGAAAACGAGACCTGGAGACAGTTACTGGTTTCCGAGACGGTAGTATGTTTTCTTTGTTTGTGTAACGTTAGGTTTTAGTATCTAAGCTTGTGTGTTTACTTATGTTTTTCTTTTGTTGCTTTGTATTTTGCAAGAGGATTTTATGTTAGCTGTTTTATTTTTGTGCTGATTTCGCGAATAAGTTAAGCTCCTGTTGTTTGACTATTTCACTCCTATCTGAAGTCTGAAATAACGTTTATTAGGTGGCAGCACTGTGACGTCTGGTCCGGCAACCTGTAAAGTGTCAAAGCGCCTACATTTTCTTTAGTCGTGACTGAATGATGAACGAATGGATGAAACGAATGATGAACGTCATCATAATATTTCATATTTATGGCCGAAATAGAAGACAAGGGGTGCCAACTGGTGGAGTTAATATCATGAAAACTCTCATTGAACCAACCCTTTATTCAGAACTAAATCAAGATATCATCAACAAATAACGAAAAAAAAACCCATTAAAAACCATGATTTATTGTCAAGATTAAGATATCCAATGCAATAATGCAACGTCGAAACTAATACCCCTTCTAACACTCGTATTTATAAACGAGCAATTACTTACTGCTAAATATCTTATTAAAGTCATTACTTGAGGATAGAAATCTTCATTATAAAATCTTATGTAAACCAGCATATCAAGCTACTACAATCTGTCAAATTTCTATAACAGATTTTCAACTTTATAGCTAAAGCATTAGGTTCAAGGTTGATTGGGAAAATTTAACGTCTGTACATTACTTACTTGAGTAAGAATCAACGTTCCATTGCAAAATCAAACGCAAAATGGTCGAGTTCTCAATTCTTAAGTAAATAAAATGGTGACTATTACTTGGCTAACAATTCTAACCTTTAACTTCAAGCAAATACTAAACTATAGCATAAACATCGTTACTTGTGTAATTGCTTTTACTGAAGTAATCACTTTTACTTGTTTATAAATACGGGTGTACACACTAGGGTCATCAATTTAGGATTCAGAATAGAGTGACTACTTTAATGATCGGTTGGTCTGTCGGGTGTTAAGGAGAGGGGTTCATCAAACATGCAGGCCTGTCTACCGAAGTGTTCAGCACTATTCGCCAGCAGAATGTCTCAATCTGGGGAGCTATCTACTAAGAGATGGTTACTTTGAGCCGCTGAACATTTTGCGGCTTCTTCATAATTAAATGTGAAGCTATTAACGTAGTCAGGGAGAGTTTGTTCATTGTGTGGGATAGGGTGATTTCACGACAGTCAATAAAACTGTTTTACCTGAGGTAGAATAATGAATACTATCAAGGATAATGTGCAAATATTGCAATAAGTAGTTCCGGCACATTCAAATACAGGATGCGAATGTGTGTTAATAGTATCAATCTACCTAGCCTTTGTCCAACTATGTTAGGGTCGGCTTCCAGTCTAACGGGATGCAGCTGAATACCCTATTTTACCCCCGTAATACGGATACTCCTTGGTAAGACTGGTTGGCAAAACTTTCGGGCTTTCGACGACGCGTAACGACTGTCAAAGATCTATGAATGGCAGCCGGGATCAACGGTTGAACATGATTTCCGTGCGGCTGTGGTATTTAGCCACGAGCCTCGCGTTTGCAGTATATTTTCAAAGAATAAAATATTATAAAGAATACAATTCTGTTTAGACCTTCGCCAATTAGTCGCTAATATTAGGTCTTTACCTATGAAATTGCCGATTTATATAGAAAAAAAAAACAAACAATTTTTTTAAAAGAAATATTATCGATGCACTTTGCCATTTTAATGAAAGTTCGTTGATGCCTCTGCTATAGATATCCTGGGAACGGGAATCGATAAATTATTTAAAGGAGTTTTTCACCGCTTCGTTGGATTTGAATTTTTTCCCCGGGGCTCATTGTTGAGATCAAAATTTCCAGAACGGAAGCGATCAAACCAAAAACGCACCGTGCGTTCACTTGCTGTGTTGTGTAGGCGCCACGACGGAACTCGTATTCGAAAATAGCGCGCAATTTCGATTTTGCCATGGTTACAGAAAGAACGAACGGCGGGAAAACAAATGAACAACAGGTTTTTTAACAACAGATTTAAATGCCATATAATAAAATTAATTTGAATTTGGAATTCTAAATAGAATGAAACCACACTACACACTAGCCGGTATCAAAAATCAATTTTCTATATGGCAATTTCATAGGTAAAGCTATTATTAGCCACTACATTCTTTAACATCTAATTTTAGACCGCTTTTAACCCAGCATCCTACATAAACGATTTTTTACTCCCAAAACCTACCTGGAAGTCGTAAGGCCATCGCGAGGCTTCTAATGTTATCTTCACTTTAATCTGCCCTTTACAAAGTATCCTTTTTTAGTTTCATTTGCCAAATTCTGCTGGCACACCGAATATCAAAGACAGAAAAGGTCAAATATGGTAATTATAACGTTTTTGAAATCTTAACGAGAACTTCTTGGCAATAGTCGTTTAGGGCGTCTAATTATAAAAGTATTTAAAGTATCTTATTTGAATTCTTGATGTCGGGAGCTTTTTGAAGTGCTGGCATGACAAAAACTTAGCTAGACAACGCTAATTCTGCGACCGAAAACACGGCCATTTCATCAAGGAATCGTACAACAAGGTCATTTTAATGGAGTGTTTGTTTGTTAACTTTCGGTAGCCATTTCATCCGTTCCTCAATTCCATTGTTCGTCTTCAACTAATTTCTGAGACGAATTTCCAAAAACAGTATTTCAAATAATGCCAGCTGTTGTTTATAAACCTATTAAGGGATGAGTACTTACGTTTCCAAATACTGGAAGACCCTGTACACCGGCTTTCTGTAGAGCAGGAATCCATCGCACCGCTCCATGGTCACCACCTTCTAGAACTTTCCCACTGTTTAACACCACCTCACGTTATCACGGGACCACCACAATCCACACTCTGCCACATTTACCATTCTACATAGATTCGTTGATATCGTACAAAAGGATCCGATAAAAAAGGTTTTTTAAGCACTGTCATTCATTTACACTTACACTAGAATCCCGTAAAAATTTTAAGGCGATCATCAACTATTAAAAGTTTACAAAATTCTTTTGGTCCTTTAAGGTGACTTCGTTCTATATTTAAGGCTGAATTATTGGTTACAAGGTATAAATATTTGGTAAAGAAGCACTTAATGTAACACTAGAACTACTACTTTAACGCCTAAAAGGCCATCACAGTCCACTTTTGATTGGATTGTTAACGTTTTGGCAGAATATTATAAACCTGCTTGTCTGAAAAAAAAAGAAAATAGGTTCAGCACAATAATATTATAAGTAAAAAGACGTAGATAGGTTATACACGCTCCGCAAGTGGCACGTCAAAATGTGGCTAATTAGCCACATTTTCATCGTCTTGTCTCTTTTTCGCTCCCGATAATTACGAAATGCCGTCCTACTTCCACGAGTCATTGTGTCGTTCGACATTGTGTCGTTTTTGAACATCGAATACTGGGTAGGTAACCTATCTACGTCTTTTTACTTATAACATCATTGGTTCAGCATAAAAGTTTTGCGCAAAGGTAAACATTGAGTTTATCACAATAGCTTTTATTTCCCCAAGTATCTGCAGTCTAAACAAATCGGTATCAAATGTTGAGCCAACAAAAGGCTTTGGGAACACGTTTTCCGACCTTAGCGTTAAAAGACTCCTTTCTCGGCTACCCTTGTCATTACTGAGATGTCAATATCGTTCCTTATCGCGCTTTCCAAGTTCCACTTCGTCGTATCCAAACGACTGACGTGAACAGCATTTTATCCTACAGTTTCACTCGTAAAACGTGTGGGGATTTTTTGATACATAAAGCCAGTGGCTTTGGTAAAATTACACATCGGTATATAAATAGGTAACTATAAAGTCATGGAAAAATATTGTAGTACAAATACTAAAAATACAGCGGCAGCCACTGGCATACATTATCATTTAGCCGTTGGAACTGTCAGCAGCATCCGGCGGCGGACAATTGTTCCAGCCGAGATAACAAACACGACATACATACAAAACACTGTCCACGCCATTCAGGGCGTCCTAACTAAATATTACTTTCCAAATAATAAATTAATACAAACAAGCCAACTGCCGCTAACTTTTAATAAAAACGAGCCCCAAAAGCATGTTACTCATAAATAAATTCCACTTGAACCGTAACTCCTTTTTACATGTTTACTTCTTTACAGACATCTACCGATATGAAACCTTGTTTCGAAAGCATGCGAGACCGACGCCGCGCATCACAATGTGTACGCATCGAGTGTCCAGACACGACTGACCAATAAAGCGTCCGCGACATGCATTCTACATCCCAAATATGCGTACGCGCATCGCCGGAAGCAGGTGTCACGCACGCCACCTGTTCCCGTCGCGAATACCAAAAAGCGTGCTGACTTAAACAGTCAGTTGGAACAATGACCTGTCTGCACAACGGGTACCCCGCACATGGCTAATTAGGACTTATTTCGGCATCGATACAGGCGCAAGCGGCTATCGAATGTCATCTGTAATCTTTCTTTACAACGTGGCATACATACTGTATTGATGAATTTTATGTGTACAGTTAGACGGTTAGCCTTTGTTGTGGCCGCAAGCACCGGTAAAACAGGTTAATAAATATTTGATGGATTGCAGTACCTTTAAAGTGGTGTTAACATATTCATTAACATACTAAAGAAAGAAGGTAAATAATGGGTGTTAAAACTTTCGAAGAAAAATGTTAAGGTACAATAGTTTATTAATGCTAAGCGTACAATGGCATAAGTTGATTTCAACACGGAAGTAAACCATGCACAAATAGAATAGTTGAGTTCACTGCATATCTTGCCCAAAAAATTGCATGAACCCCATGTTTATAATTTTACTAAGAGCATATAAAAAAACACACTTCAAGAGCCTTAAAATCTCAGAAGTCACATCTCATCCACTTTAATATTTCATCTAAAATCCTGCATAAAAGCCGAGACGAGACATGGAAGGCATATTCAGATGCTGCACAAGTTTTTAAGAAAACAGGTCACGGATATCGTCCAAAATATGAAACTTAATATAGTCTGGAAGAGATTTATTCGCGCGGACGCATCCAGTTTCTGACAGAGTGAATCTACGTGAGAACAAGTTTGAAAGTTTCCAACTGACGTTCAATGCTGATGTAAGCCTGAATAAGCAGTCGTGTTAAAGTCACGTGGACTTATTACTGTCTTGAACTGGGATTTAGTTTCGATCGTCAGAAAATATGTCTTGTATTGTGAATATAGTTTTTGCCGGAATTTGTTCAACTTTGCTGGAATTTGGAATTTAGCGTTTTGGGGGAACTGGCTTATGTATCTAATTTTGACGTTAAAAAAGTGCTGATAAATTATTTTTGACTTTCAATTTTTTTATTTTTTTTTTTGTCAAATACGCCTTTACCGGTAGAGTACTCAGAAGAAGGAACCATTGTCTCGATTTTCTATTTTGTCTCGTAGGCCTGAAGCCTGTTCCAACTTTTACAGCGCATTTGCAGTTCGTGTATAATGCAGAAAGTATTGTAATGACAGTGATAGCTGTCAGTGTCACACTGACAGGTGCGTTTGCAACACGGTAGAACTCGTTTAAGCTGAAATAACGCGCCCCACCACTTAAATTAGTATACGTACAGTAGGTAACCACCAAAACGTAGGGATGCGAATCCTATTACTTGATTGGCCGCGTACCTGACGCGTTCGACCCGAGAATTACGTGGCCAAGACTGTGTAGGTAAATGGGGTAGAGGAGCGCGTCGTCTCAACCTAGACAGCTTTAGTGGTGTTCTGTGTCGCCGAGCATTTTGAAATCCATTATTACAGTTATTACCAACATTTTATATATTTTTCGTCTTTTCCTACTTTGAATTTAAATCTCTCAAATCACACCGTAACCAAAACTTTGTAAACCGACAAAACAAAGCTGAAATCGTAACCAAGTGTTAATACTGAGCGTTATCACGCAATTTGTGATTTACTTGGGCAATAAAATTTTCATATCGAGAGGGTAATCAGCCAAACTTTCCAAATTGGAGTTAAACATGCAATCTTTCACCCCTCTGGAATTATTAGGCTCATTTTAAATAACTAAGCATTGTTTGACAACCTTATAAAATAACGAAAGTATACCTACTACTCAATATAAAATTTTCAGGGGGGGAATTTCAAGACTGAACGGATGAACTAAAAGTGAATTTCTTCTTCTACATATTACCACTATTCCACATTATTAGGAAAGAACAGTTCGGCTTCCAAAAAAATAAATCCACAAAGTTAGCTTTCTACAGTCTTATAAAAATAGCTATATGTATATATAGCATTACTATCTTACTACAGGGCTGTTCTTTGATCTATCTAAGGCCTTTGATCTAGTCTCTCATGACCTGTTACTAAAGATATTGGAGGCAACTGGAATTAGAAACATTACACTTCAATGGATATCCTCATAGCTAAGTAATAAACAACAACGCGTTACTATTAACAAAATGGATAGAAATTACGATAGAATAGTGAGATGTCTCACTATTCTGAATTCAAATGCAATAAACACGGCGTCCCACAAGGAATAGTACTAGGCCCTATTTTATTCCTATTGTATATACATTCTATCACTCTATAACTAACCATAAATTAATACTATTCGCTGATGACATCTCTATTATTGCATCTGATAAAAAAATAATGCAATTAATGACCACGAGACTGAAATTAATAATGTGATTGAAAGACTGATTGAATGGCTAAATAAAAATAAATTATCTATAAATCTATGAAAGTCCGTTTATACACAATTTATTAAATCAAATAATGCATAACACAATATTAAAATTAATATACGTAGAATTCACAAAGTAACGCAAACTAAATTTCTAGGCGTAACCTTGGATCATGATATCAACTGGAAAGCACATGTTGATACAGTATCCAAACGAATTTATAAGATTGTATATGCACTGAAACCGATTAGAAAGATAAGAAACATTAAAACGTCTATAACAACATATCATGCATATGTTGAATCAGTGCTACGCTATGGCTTAATTATGTGGGGTCCAATCAAAGTAGAGCATTTGTCGCACAAAAGAGATGTATTAGAGCATTATGTTGCTTAAACCCGACGAATCTTGCAGGCCGGTATTTAAGAACCTTAATTTGTTACCGCTGCCGTCCCTTTACATTTTTGAAATTTGTATATTTTTATAATATTTTTTATTAAGCTATGTAATTCTCGCAGCAGGGGCGACCCCTACAGGCTCGTGTTAGATGTCCTCCCAAGGCTTGCGACATATAATAAAAGCTGCATGTGTGTCCAGGTATAAAATAGAATACCAAATGAATTAAATACGAGATTGTTCAAAATTAAATTGTACAAATGGCTATCTGCTAATAGTTGTTACAGTGAACTTAAAATCCCATGATGCTGATTGTATCGTTATGCATGTAAAATTTACACGCTTATATTAAGCAAAACATGTTTGTTCACATTATTACCATTACCATATTTTATACCATTTTTTTAGCAAATAAATGATATTATTAAAAAATACATCAGTTCAAACGAAACTCAATTTAGGTCTTGTTTTTTCAGTCATGTTATACGTTCTACACCCAGTTCCTAATTAAAACGTGCCACCTACATCAAAGATACGAAAATCAGGCGTACCCATTGAGTTTCTATACCCCACTCATGAGCGCTCATGTAGACACAGACTAACTACCGCTGGAATGACACCTCCGAAATTAGAGCTCCTTTCTGGCGAATGTTTTAATGTCCGAATGTCTCCTTTTTAATTTGCTACCGATTTGTTAATGGCATTATTCGTTATTTAGTTAATGAATTTTATTATACAAGAGTGCACAAATAAACGGCGTCTGACAGTCTAGCCATCAGATCGAGAGGGGCAATGAACTGTTACCATGGAGAAGTTGAAAATGGAGGGATAAAAGCGCAAATAACAGATCAATATAAATTCTTGATCAGCTGTTTGGTATTAGAAAACACTACGGCTTATAAACCAATGGCGCACTTAATCTCTGCGCACCCAATGCGCAATGAGTAGTGAACCTCGTGGGTGAAGATCAATAAAGTGTGAAGTTCCATTTACTTATTACTCGATGACTGCAGCTAATGACTAACTATAAAGTCGCTACTTGTTACTCCGTTTACAGAATTGGATAGACGAGCCGCAGTTTTAATGCGAAATGGTCGAGATACACATAAACACATTGTCTTCAGTTTAACTTTCAATTCATGGATTTTATGAAAACTTTGAGAAAATTATTTCTGTTGGATTGCAGAGTTAAAAGGTTTACTTTATGCGCTTCAGAAGAAAACGAATACCTATTCAACTACCGTGTCTGATACCGTATTATGCGGTCAATACAACGAAGAACATCAGAATTTTGCATTCATAGCTTTGGGGGAATACTGGGAACCATAGAAATGAAATGAGAGAGACAGAAACGAGTAGTACCAACCTATCTTACGCCGACTTATTGGCCTACTAAAACAGCCACGAAAAAAGGAGACAAAAAAGCAAACAATATCCATCTAAAAGGGTGTGCACGCCATACTCATAAATTGTTCTACACTATTAAGCAGGATACTGGGCCGTTACGGGAGCATAAAACTCGTAAAATGACTGCGAAATAATCAACAGAGCCTTAAATTACATTATTGAGATAAAATGCTACCAGCACCCGTGATCACCATATAAACGGATTTTGTCGACGGAAGAATATGACAAAATGACAGATTGCACAAATATTTATACGCATCTATGGCAAATGATCGTTTCGGGGACCCCTGAAATTGTGTAAAAAAATTCACGAAGTCTCAGCACCAGTCATAGAAAAAATGCGAAAGTTAAGTAAGATAATATTCATTATTATATTATGATACACTATGACATAAACCAATAAAAACAGAATTCATTTCGAATTTCTCAGTTAAGAAAGAAATAAAGCATCCTAATTAACGAAGAACACGCAAATAGACATGCAAAAGATACTATGCTGTCAGAGATAGCAGATAACTTTTTTTTGCGTCTGTTCTAAATATATTTTCTTTCAAGAAATAATTTTCCACAACAAACTCCTTCAAAGGCCCTTCAGATTTTTCTTTAGAATTCTCGTCATGCGACGTTGGATGATGTAGCTTGGTCCCAAAAGCGCCTCCTCGATAATATAATAATACCTACATTCCTCGTTCCTCTGAGAAGCCCGAGATGAACAATGGTCTCGATAATGAGTGCTCTGTAGTGATAATATCATTAGTGAGAACTTGTTTTGTTAATGCAATCATTTGATGACTGATATGGCAAATATTTTGAGTTGATGGCTCGATGAAATTTTGAAGGCAGCGGGAATAGATTGGACTGATAAAGCGAATGACAGAACTAAGTGGGAAAAAATGGAGGCGGCCTTTACTCTATGGAGAGGTCCTTAATAAATAAATAAAGAAAAATTAATATTGTTATCACATTAAATTGAATTTAGTCAAGAATTTTATAAGTTATTAAAAATAATTTTGTTATTTTTATTTTATTTATACATAAATTGCATGCTATTTAATCATATTTTCATTGTAAATTGAATTTTATTAAGGAAATAAAAAGGCTTTATTATTATTTATTATTATTATGGCAAATATTTTGAATATTTGAAAAACCGGTCAAGTGCGAGTCGGACTCACACACGAAAGGTTCCGACCTTACAATATTTAACAATAATAGGTTGGGGAAAAAGTTTCTTCGCATTTTTTAAGAAAATTCAAAACATTTTTTAATATAGTTTATTTACATTTAACTAAAGTATGTAGGTACCATTTTGTTCGATAACTTTTTGCCATCTTGTAGGTAGGGACATGATCCCATTGCTATAGAAATTTTGGGACTTCTGGTCAAAATACCGCGACAAGTGGTTTTGGCAGTCCTCTCGTGATGTTAACCTGACACTGCCTAAAGAATTCTGAAGAGACCGAAACTGGTGGAAATCTGAAGGTGCAAGGTCAGGACTATACGGCGGATGCATTAACACCTCCCAGCCAAACTCTCTTAATTTTTGCTGAGTGGCTAAAGATGTGTGAGGTCTAGCGTTATCATGATGAAAAACCACACCCCTTCTGTTGATTAATTCCGGCCGCTTTCTCTCAACTTCTTGCTTAAATTATTAATCTCATCAGTTGTTCGCAGTAGAGTTCAGAATCGATGCTCCTGCCTGGTGGTAACAGCTCATAATGAATAATGCCCTTCCAATCCCACCGCACACACAGCATCACCTTGTTGCGAGTTAACCCGGGTTTCGCCACAGTCTGTGAAGAGTGACCGGCCTTTGACCACGACCTTTTTCGCACGTTCTTGTCATACGTGATCCACTTTTCATCACCAGTTATCAGCTTCTTCAAAAATGGTTCGGTTTCATTACGTCGTAATAAAGAATCACAAATGAGTACACGGTTCATTAGGTTTCTTTCAGTGAGCTCGTGAGGTACCCAAATGTCGAGCTTTTTTGTGTACCCAGTTTTTTTCAAATGCGCCAAAACTGTTTTGTGGTCAATTTCCAGTGCTTCAGCTACGTGGTAACTACTGATATCCTGCTGCTGATAACTGCTGATATACTGATATCTTGCTCCACTTTTTCAAAAATGGCATCCATTTTATCCGCAATAGGGCGACCAGAGCGATGTGCATCTTTGACATCAAAATTTCCGGATTGAAAACGCTTAAACCAAATTTGTGCTACTCTCACAGACACTACACTAGGTCCATAAACATCGCAAATTTTTTTCGCGGCTTGCGTTGCATTTTTACCCTTTTTGTAGTAAAATTTTAAAATGTATCGAATTTCTTCATTAGATTCACTCATCTTGACGGTACGAAAAACAAATGAAAATCACACATTTACCTAATTTGAATTTGGAATTATGTTCTTTAAAATTTAAACTTTCAATGATACGAAAACCAGCCAGATACAAATAGTATAGCCAAAGAGATTTTATTACAAGTTCATACATACTATAATGCGAAAAGACTTTTTCCCCAACCTAATATTATTTTTAATACTACAATTTCAAAAAGCAAGTTTCTTCTATGGGGACCCCCTTCAATTTATAACTTTATTCATTTTTATGAAAATATTAAACGAAGAATATTTTTCATCTTAAATTTTAACAATTTTTATTTTAACAAATTTCATAATGATACTGTGAATTACAGAGTTATTTTTGCAGTTGCAGAAAAACTAATATTTAAATAAAATACTATATGAATCGGCGTTTTTAGTATTTGTTGATTAAATACAGTATATGGTGCATAATATACAGAAGTTTTAAATTCCTAACTTGGTCAGTTGTTGCGATAGAGCTCGTACACAAATGGTCTAATACTGACAACTTTTTCGGCCCCCTGTTTCTTCATTTTAAAGATTTTAAAAAATGTATTTGTACTCTACTCAATGAGTTCTAGACAATGGGAAAGATAAAAATAAAATATTATCCAGCCAGGGAAAGATAAAAAAAATATTATATAAAAAGTTTATTATTGTATATGGACCCCTGGTAAATTTTTCACTTTATTTTATTTTTATTAATTGTAGTTATAGCGGCAATAGAAATACACAGTCTGTGAAAATTTCAACAGGCTACAAATTACGGTTCATGAGATACAGCTCGCTGACAAACGGGCGGACAGCGGGAGCGGAGGGTTAGTAACAGGGTTTCGTTTGGCACCCTTCGGGTGCGGAACCCTAATAATGTTTTTATCAACGGATCTTGGTGCCTACTTTATATTTTTCTTGTGGGTAAATAGGGCCTTAGTACATCTCCACCCCAAAACCGTGGAACATGATGTTTCGCTGATGTTCGCTACTCGAGTAGCGGAACATCATGCGAGTTAGTCGAATTCAACCACTGCGGTTTCGCTGCTATTTCTGTGCTATAAGGGCCTGATTTATTAGAATCACACCAAAAGTATTGTAGAGTGTAAAAATAATAGACCAATAAAAAGTTTATCAAAAAATTTTGCTACATGAAAAAAAGATTCGAAGTTTAAAATCGTGACAAAAGCACATCAGGCTTATCCACCATTATTTTAGTCCCTAACACTTACAGTAAAAATTTTACTTATTTATTTATTTATTGACCAACTTATACTAGCAGTTTAAATACTACACATACAAGTTATTATTATGCCATCTCTTTTTAATTGTCATATAACCGCGTGTGTGAAAGAGATAGCAACAGTTATTCACAGTCAAACGATGTTGAAGAAGACATTTGTGGTGGGCATAACATAAAAACTTACGACATCATTGTTTCATGTCGACGTAGAATGCCATTGACTCCGGTGCTAGGGAACCAGAGCCAACGTTCGTCTATAGTCGAGTCTATTTGTAATGGAAATAAGGTGAGTATAGAAAGGTTGGAAAACTAATTCTTATTATACAACTAGGTAGGGTACCCCTGCTTCGCACGGTTTTTACGACTTGACAAAATGTCGTGATTATTTTAATTATATCTAAGTTTAATTACTGAACTTATTGTACACATAAACCTTCCGGAATAAATTCTCTAAATGATGGTATAAAACCACATCAAAATCTGTAGTGCAGTTTAGAAGAACAACGCGGTTAGACAAGACACACGGAAAGCGAGTTTAATTTATAAAATTGTAATAGAATGTGGCCTGTGTCCCAGCAATGAGAACAATATAGGCCGATTATGCTTATGCTAATAAAAAGTTAATGAGTGTTACTCGTAGTAGGTAAACGGCAAATAGTAAAATTAACATGAAAGTTTTATAAGGAAAATGAAGTAAAATATAAGATAAAACTAATTTTAGGTTATACCCGCTGCTTATTGGTTAGGGATCTGCCACGTTAGTGTTTTACTCATCATTATGAACAACTTTTACTATGGGACCAAAACTGAAATCGTGAAAAAATCAGCTGCTCTCTAGATTTTCACGAGTTCATGAGCAGCTAATATTTTTCACGATTTCCGGTCTATACCTGAAATCGTGAAAAAAATATTCTACTCATAATAATTAGCTACGCATAATTAGCTCTATTAGTTAGATCTTACTATGTAAGATCCCATAGTAAAAGTTGTTCATAATGATAAGTACAACGCTATCGTGGCAGCTCCCTATAGCCAATAAAAAAGCAGCGTGTATTGTGCGGTGACTTAGAATAAGTCATGCTTATGTATTCAAATTCACTACTGTTTAATCTTTCTATTGATATCAAAGGCATTTCGAAGCCAAGCCATGGCCTTTGAAGAAAAACAAAAAAAAAACAAATCAAGAATTTTTTTTTATCTATGGCAACTATAGCTGTCAAATCAAAGTGCAGTGCCCTTTCGGCCCTTTTTCAAAAGAAAGGTGTGAGTACACTAAATAACTATCAAACACGTACCTAATCAATATTCGAATGATTTGATTTCATATGCATACGTTATAATTAGCGGCTATTCAGATTCTTGTCATACCTTTCTACTTGGACTGATTAAGGTATGAGAAACGGTATTTAAAAATTGTTTATTCTAGCCCTTTGGTTTATTATGAAGCAATAACAAGATTAACCTACCGTAATTATAGGTCTAAAACTAACTTTATCTACTCTCATATTGTAAAATTCCAATTTTAAACTTCAAAACGATTTTTATATTTTCATACTTTATAAACACAATACCGAAATTTAATAAAAATAGAATCATATATAATATACACTTTTTCTAACAAAATAATGTTATAAAACATTTTTTTTACCAATACGATACAGGGCAATTCGAAGATGTTAATATCACCAAGGAGTTTCCATCAATCATTTTTTTTTCTAATGCAATTCATATGCGAGGCGCGCCATTTTTTAACCGACTTCAAAACAGGAGGTTATCAATGCAACACGTATGTATGTAATATTATCGGAACTGCAATATATTCACATACTATTAGGCCTTCCAAACAAATAAACAAAATTTTATAGATGTATGTATGTTTGTGTGTTTATATGTTTGTATGTATGTGTGTTTGTCAACGCATTTCTCCGAAACTATTAATCAGATCGTGACATTTTTATTTTCTTACATTTACTTCAACTTAGGGAACAGTGCAAGTTTCATCAAAATCGGTTCAGTAGTTTTCAAGATAATGGACTAATACGTGTAAGTGTGACGGCCTGGCTTATTGATACGAGCTACGAGTGTGGTGTCAGAGGGAAAACATCTCAAAACCTCGGTCAAATTTTAGTGCAATATTTATAACAAAATTATTAACTACTACAAACCAAATTTGTTTGTAGTAGTTAATAGTTTGGTTTAATTTTTAGTTTTTCATATAAACTGGAATATTTAATATTCCAGTTTATAAGAAAAACTAAAAATTACGAAATAAAAAATAATTTAAAAATATTAAATCGACTTCAAAAAGAAAGTAACTCAAAATTATGAAATAACTTTAATTTCGGAAGTCGGTGGCAAAAAACTAAAATACAGATCCTAAGACACCGACTTCCGAAACGAAACTTATTTCGTAATTGTAAGTTAATTTCTTTATGATGTCGACTTTTTTTTAAATTATATTCTATTATATATAGCATAACAAAAAGTCTTGATTCCAAATAAACTATTTCTTACTCTTTTAACTTTGATCTTTTATTATTGTTTGTATTTAGTAGGTTCAATCCCAATGTATGAGAGTAGATAAGCTGCTGGGGAGTTTGTTGCGCCACTTCTTCTCCCCAGCTAAAGCACTAGGAAGTGGTGGAGGGCGGGCATTTTGGGGGACTGTCTTATGTAATTTTGACTTTCAAAAAGTGCTGATTCTCAGCCTAGTTTGAATAAATGACTTTGATTTTGATTTTAACGTAGTGTATCAAACTGCACATGATCACACTAGGTATTGAACAGTTTCATAAACTACTAATATCATATATTCCCCAATAATTAAAAGAACTGTTACATAAAACATAGATGATAGTTGTATCCTTCAAATGGTTTACGGGCCGAAAGATTCAAGAGGTGTATTCTATTCATTGTAAATAAATAAAGAAATTAAATGCGTTGCTCAACATTCAAGTTAACAAGCTCTAAAGTTTTATTATAGATCTACAGAAGGTCACAGGGAAGACCTGGATGAGACTCGCACAGACCAGGGAAGCATGACACGAAAGGGAGGCGGGCTATACTCAGCAATGGGTGGCACAAGGCTGCCAATGGTGATGATGACGATGCGGTAAATTTATATATATATCCCATAGCAAACCCTGAATTAATTTCCTAAATTAATTAATTAATTTAAAAATTAATTTCCCTATCATTTTAATCTCAAAAGAAGTACGTGTTCCTTTACCCGAACTTCATCACTTACGTGCAAGAATCATCCCATTGAAGCTGGCAATACACAACATGTCTTACAACATCCAATAAATCACACAAATTCATAGTTTTTAACACATAAACAATGATATTCAACCAATAATTGGTTAAAACTGCCTTAACATCACTTATTTCTCAAATTTACGAACAATAACGCAGCATAATAATCTGCGGCAGAATTACGACTGGACTCTATATGTGAATAATAAAGGAAACTCCTATCACTCCTGTTGCTGTTATTTGTTATTATTATAAATAAAACATAATATAATATATCCTCCAATGAGGTCTTCAGGAAAACACATCAATAGGTAATAATAAACAATCCTGCTTTGTGTATTGTTAAGCCGTTCTTATACTTTCAATTACATTACGAGTTGTTCTACTTGACTATAAAGTCGGGTCCAGACTTGAGTAATGTGTAATGTAATGCAGTTGAATACCGGTACTTTACATGGAGTGACTGCTTATCTTATCTCCACATCCCAGTTACTGGGTATTACGACACCCCTTGGCAATACTGGGACGGGTCGGGTTGGTATGACTTTCGGACTTCTGACGACCCGTAACACAGAGCTAGTAAAAATGCACATAAAATTACGTAGTCATAATTACCTTTTAGAACATATTCCTTTCTAGAACAAAGCAAAACTAAACAAACATAAGGTAGGAAGGAGTTAATTAGGATTTGACTAAAACGTTGTCATAGGCAATGAAAAACTTTTTACACAACACAATACCGTACATTTTAATTCCCAGACCTAATAAGCAGCTATTTATCTTTTAATTAGTTATGTTTAATCCCAAGGCTTGGAACGCCAACGAATGCTGCACAAACTATATCGGTCTCTGGTTGTACGATACAGAGAAGAAACGACACGAAAAACCTCTACTAATAATAAAGCTGTAGAGTTTGTTTGTTTGCACACGCTAATCTTTGGAACTACCAGACGGATTTGCACTTGATAGCCCAATTCTTGAGGAAGGTTATAGGCTGTTAAACATCACGCTACGACCCTAATGAAGGAGCCGAGCAAAAAGAAAAAGTCAGAAAAAACGCTAAGCGAAAACGAAGTAATAGCGCGGGCGGGCGATGCGATGCGACGCAATGGGTTGGGGGCCGAGGGTTTTATAATAAATATATGGCTGTTATTACTTAGCCTGATTCTCTAATTCAGATAATTTTTGTAAACAAAGGTGATAGATAACAGACCAATAAAATATCTTCTTAATGGTATTTCCCAACAAATGGCGGAAAAAAGGTTAGATTTTCTTTTAAGTACTGATTTTAGAAATATTAATTTAAAAATTATCGGACCTTAATTAGACATTTTCGGTTTTAAACAAATTTATTAATAAGTGGAGATTTCCTGGTAAGTATAAAATATTTTATGATACTGGTAACACCGCAGGAGTTCCTAACATTTTCAAATTTCGTTTGACAGTACGTCTAAGTTGCGTCTTTTCCCGTGGTATTTTCAATTCATTCGTTTTCTTTACCACGATCAAGTTTTCGCTGCATGTTTTTTTAATTTTGTTGTGTTATTATCATCGTGTTACTTGTTCATCTTGTTGTTTCCTTGTTTTTGTTGTGTTAAATTTTATGCATTAAATGTTTTGTACCACTGTCCTGTCATTTTGACAGTGACATTTCTTTGTTTACAAAAATGATCTGAATTAGAGACTCAGGGTATACACGTGAACGAAGTCTCAGGCAGAAGCTAGAACATACGTACTCTTATATGCAGCTATATACTTCATTCACCTCATCAACATTTTATTTTAATAGCTCATTAAAGACATGAACATGATCATGTAAAGTTCCTGCTTCCAGTGTATGAAAATGCTGCGATATTAAGGTTAGGTAGTATTTCAACAGTGGTAAGGTCTCAAAAGAAATACGGTTTCAAATATCGAAAGGATAATGTTGCTTCCGGAAAATAAGAACAATAAAGAGGAAGTCCGAAAGTGACATCGGGGACTGAAAAGTTGTGTCGAAATCGGTTGTCATGGTATGGGCAAATAATGCAGAGGATTGAGGAAAATGTCGTCAGGAAAGTTTTGAGTACGAATGTGGATGGCTATACGAGTACGAGAGAGGAAGACCAAAGAAACGATGGATGAACTGTGTGAAAGATGATATGGCTAGAAAGGGGGTGACGATCGCCCACTACATGGAAGAAACAAGACATGTTGCACCGACCCCAAATAAATTGGGATAAGGGCAGGAGAATGATGGAAGATGTCGCTTCTGGAAAATACATAATTAAAAACATAAAATGAATTTTCTAGCATACCTACCAATTGATGATAGTATTGTGGCAGTCTGTTAGTCAGTACCTAGAATCTAGATGATAGGATTCTGTCAAAGCATTAATTAAAAAACAAATAAATTCCCGAAAAATATTCTACTCAAAGAAAACTTCTAATATCAAAACATTAGATATCTACCAAAGGCGTTCCTAAAGTAATAGCTCCTTCCTTATACCTCCAACAATAACGTATTATTTAAAATTTCTTCCACAACGTAAGGTCCGGGGAGAGCTGCCCCAATAAATAGCAGTTACGATAGAACGGAAGAAAAACGAATAACAATATCATCAACCACCTTTTCTCATCTCGGCTAAGTTATATCCTACTAATATTATAAATGTGAAAGTTTGTATGTTTGGATGTTTGTTACTCAATCACGCAAAAACGGCTGAACGGATTTGGATGAAATTTGGTATACAGATAGTTTATAACCTGGATTAAGACATAGGATACTTTTCATCCCGGTAGAAGGTTCCAGTGGGATAATTTCCGACATACACGCGGGCGAAGCCGCGGGCAACAGCTAATATTTATATAAATGTTAAGGGTAATAGCGGGAGGTAGAATAATGGATGATCCTGCAAAAGTAATGATTTAGAAATTGAGTTTTATGGAAGTAGAAGACGGCAATAGAAAACGTTTTAGTTTATTAGAATATAGCCGCAGTTTCACGATTATAGAAGTAGATTCTAAAATGCATACAGCCATATTTAGCCGATGCAAGTTTCTTATCTGTGGCGTACAATAAAACTGAAACAACAAATAACTTGCATCGTCTAAGTCTAAACACTGATTAGTTTAGACTTTTATTGTTGCTTCAACTTATGGTAGGTATGCCCCATGCAACTAAATCGCACCGTGTAAGAAAATCAGGCTTCAGACTCAAAAAATTAAGCGGCTTGACATTTGAATGCTTTCAAAACCCCGTAACTTGTTTTTTTTTTTTTTTGTTACATTTAATTCAACAATATTTGTACACGCTGAAAGCTTTACAAGGAAGCATGTAAAAAAGTAAATGAAAACGCAATATGATTAAGAAAATTTTATATGTCAGGATCTTCTCCCAACACGCTGGCGACGCCCGAGGCGATTGGAGCCACAATTGTTTCTATATTTGTGGTGACACGTCATACTAACTAGTTGTAATTAAACGAGAGAAATATAGCGATAGTAACCACACACACTAGCTTTAGCTTGAGACGTAGTGCCAACTGCTCGTGATTATATTTTACTGACTGCTCATCTAACCTCGGTGGGTTTAGATGCTATGTCTTCACTAGCTAAATAAAATTATTAGTAGCATCAAGCTGGCTGCGTCTGTACTTTCAAAGTTTCAATAAACTCGACTGCATACTGTAAGCACAACTGCCACGCGTATTCTTTAGACAGCTGCTACCAAACTTGAAGACATGAAAATTCAATTTAATACCAACATAACTTTATTGAAGCCGAAATGGAAGGATATTAAGTCTACGAGAGATGACGATATTATGAAACGCAACGTGCATTCCAAAAGTGAAGAAGCAATCAGTAAATGTAGCAGGGTCTTCCTTCGTGAAACCTTGTGAAGTAGACACAAAATATGTAGAAGATATGGTGAAAAGCGGGCTGGTATACGGCTGCGATACGGCACGTTTGCTACGAAAAATATGGGCTTAATCCGGTAGAAGACTGCATGCTGCCTACATACGCAGAGTTATGGCAAAATGGAGCTTGCCCCGCAAGCTAGCATGTTGTACTTGTTGGCATTTGTGAAGAGAACAAGATTCATGTGTAATATCATCGTAGTCATGCTTCACTTTTAACGCGTAAATCTTTGTCCTACTGTACCTGTGTGAAACATTTTGAAAATAGAATCATAATCAAAAAGAAAATCTGTCAATATAGATATAAATCTTGATTCTATTAGGAAAGTGCTTACCCCACGCTCAAAAGTTGTAAGTAAGTTTATGGTCAACATTACACAGGAAGTACCCAATTGATTTGATTTGATGAGGGCCTGTTGGATAGACGACAATAAAAGCGGTAATAAATTGGAAACATTGCTCGAATTACCATAAATTGTGTTTTCCTGGATCAACTAAATAGAAGACCAGCATTCATTCATTTACCAATCACCTGCCTATGTATTTGTCGCAGTAAAACAGTTGTAGCCGAGTTATATCCCCAGGGATATATATACAGGGTTATTGGTAAAACACCAACAACCTCTTAAGGGGTCATTGTACTCATCATTATGAACAACCTGAAATCGCGAAAAAAATCAGCTGTTCCCTACATTTATGTTCGCTCTAAATGAAAAATGTAGGGAGCAGCGGATTTTTTTCCCGATTTCAGGTTTGGTCCCATAGTAAAAGTTGTTTGTGATCATGAGTACAATCGTTGTGTTTAAGTATCGGTTACTAATTACCGTAGCGTACCGTATATACCGTAGTATAGTTATAAACGGCGGTCTATGACTATCTTACTAGGAATTATAAGTATGATACGAGCATGATCTAGTAATATAAGTATTAGGGCACTCCGACCAAGTAGGTTAGGTTAGAATTGTGAGTGTGACCAACCATGCGCGAGCCGAGTGAGCGAAGCGGCCGGTGCCGCGGCAGCGTTCGGCGAGCGCTACGACAAAATTGGTCGCAGTAACAAAACTATATTACGGAATAATTATATCTATATCCCTAGGGATATAGCTATATCACGGCTACAACCAACTTACTGCGACATATTCACAGCAGGGAGTTGTCTGATTATGTCTATGTTTATAGGTTTATCAATTCTAAGAAGTATTTAAACAATGTTATAAAAAAAGAGTTTACAGTAAAACATGGATTTCGACTATAAAAGTTAAATATTTCCCGTAATTATTACACTAGACAAGCCGCTAAATTTGTTACGGGCCACTGGGCCAGCGCGAAATTGCCAATTCATCAAACAAAAATATGGCGTCGGAAAAAAAAAATCCCTCTTTTTTCAAACCAACTTCACGCTTTCGCTTTACATGCACACGAAACTGTAAACAACCGTCATTGAACAGCGTTGAACAAACATTGGTTGAAACATTTTTCAATCACAATCCACATGCATAGCAATTGAAAAGTTGGCCTTCCACTCGACCAACAATACCAACGTGCCGAGTTAATTTACGCCGAGTCCAAGTGCTATTGTTGCCACTAATTGGTGCTTTCATCAAGTGCGGGTTCGTTCAATTTGTTTATTATATCTTTTGCAATTTATGATTATTTTATGATCTGATGATAATGATAAGGACTGTTAACTTTAAGGCATGTTGTATTGTTTAAATCAGTCCATCTTATGATTATTGATTCCAAGCAGTGGCGTCCTCATGGAGCATTCATTTAAGACTCTTCATAGTACAACAGAGTTGCTCACACTTCTTAAAAAGCTGCATATGCTTCTTCATTTATATATTTCAAACCAGCTGAATATGAAACTAATACAATATAAATACCATAACGAGAGCAAAATTACGGTAAAACAGTTTAACAACCATACCAACGTGCCAAACGGGAAACAAACCCGTTTAAAATGTGATGCCATTCCACAAACAAATAAAGAAATCAAGCAGAGATTTCATTAGGACTCAGAGGAGTCCCAACGCGGCATAATCGGTAGACTGCCGGAGCACAATGGTAGCAATTTGCCGTAATTACTACAGTAGAGACCGCGCTTAACTTACCTGAGCGAACCATAGACGAAAGACGAACGGTGGAAGTAACTCAGTATGAAAAGAAAACTTACTCTAGAGAGCTGATTGCTCGATTTTTTTTTTAATATTTTATCTACTCTCATATCGTAAAATTCGAAATATAAACTTCAAAACGAGTTTATATTGCCATAATTTATAAACACAATACCAAAATTAAAAAATAGAATAATATTATAACACTTTTTCTCTAACAAAATCATCATGTGTTTTCCCATGTTGGGGTCGGCTTCCAGTCTAACCGGATGCAACTGAGTACCAGTATTTTACATGCGAAGCGACTGCCTATCTGACCTCCACAAGCCAATTACAGGGTAATACGATACACCTTGGTAAGACTAGTTGTCAGACTTTCGGGCTTCTGACGACCCGTAACGAATATCAAAGATCCACGAGTGACAGCCGTATGTAAAGATGGTCACCCATCCACGGTCATCTGATCCCAAACTAAGCAGAGCTTGTACTATAGAAACCAGATAACTGATATACTACATGCACTACTTTTTTTTTTTGTAAATACATACTTATATAGATAATTACACCCAGACGCAGAACAAACAGGCATGTTCATGCACACAAATGTTTGTCCTGGATGGGAGTCGAACATAAAAAAAAAAACATTTTTTTTACCATTACGATACAGGGCAAATCCAAGAAGTTAATATCACCAAGGAGTTTCCATCAATTATATTTTTTTCTAATGGAACGCATATGCGGGGCGCGCCATTTTTATAGCATTACAAAATAGTCTTCGTCTGTGGCATCGCCCGCTTTAGCGTATGCGCATGTTGTGCTGGGTTTTGGCGCCATGCATACGTTTTATTGTGCTTACTGAATTTCGTGGGATTTTTTTTATTTAGGTTCAATGAGTTCAATCCCAATGTATGAGAGTAGACTACACATAACTAATAATCCTCATTATGCAACAGTTTACATAAACTACTATTATTATTTTCTCAGCCTTTTATATTAATATTTATGTACTTACTTCTGAGTGGATGATATATTTGCGAAGCCATATCGGTGTTGTCAGATTAATCAGACCAAGTTGTTTTTTTAAACATGGAACTCCTTTTAAGATTAATACTAGAGCAAAAAGCTTTTCGTAGAATGGTCGAGACGTTTTGTTTGTTTTTAACTCGATTTGAAGAAGAATCGTTTGAGTTCTTTCTTAAATTCATTTCCTGGATGACTCGGGAAAGCGGGCGTCTCGATAGATCGAATACCAACCGTGCCGAGCTCGTGCCCGTGTACCAAACGACCAAAAAGTAAGACAAAAGTCTGTAATAGGTTTAGTGAACTCCATTTTAGACGTGTACTAACATTTTAGACTTTGGAGCGAACGGTGAGTCCTGTGTTTGGTTTACGTGGCTATTTTCTTCAATGAAGGAAAGCAAGGTTGGTTTCTTTTTCAACTTATTTTCTTTATCAAATTATTTGTCTTAATTATAATTACCGTCGATATCCATTTTAACATTATTAGCAATGTAACATGCTAATTTCCTCTTTGAAGTAAACTCAACAAATGAATACAGAAATACCTACTATACCTACAGAAATTTTCGAGTTAGGGGTCCCCGAAACGATGAATCGCAATTTATCAATTGCCATCATATATTATAGTAATATTGTCAATCGCTTCAATTGAACTCGGTAGACGAACAATTTGTGCATCAATGTGTAAAAATTTACGGTTGCAATATTGATCGTTTCGGGTATCCTTTAGACCACCACAGGATTAAATTCAAATTAAAAATATTTATTTGCCAGAAAATACATTGTTTAACAAGGGAAGATCTTAAAGCCTAAAAGTTATTGTATTCTGCCTGCAAGCAAGCATGCAAATTACTCAATCGTGTCATTCATTTTCACATTGCGGCATCGTACCCAAAACACAAATAAAAATTAAAAAAAAAAACAGACCGAACCATAATTTCATGAATGCATTTCAATTAAATGACCGATTCTAAAAATTAACAAAAATAAAAAAGTAAAATAACAAATGGCAATAAAATTTTATATGTCAATAGCTAAAATTTTAATAATTTACGTTGAGAGATTATAAAAATAAAAAAATAATACACAAAAAATTAAAAAAAATAATAATAATGAAAATAAAAACAATAAAATAAATTAAAATGTCAATATAGTCACGATCTAAAACGTCATTCAAAAAATTTAAATGTCAATAACTGCAATTAAAAATGTCAATAAATAAAAAAGAACAATTATTATTTAATGAAAATTAGGTAACTGTCCACTCTGAAATGACGCGCCCACAGACCGAGCTCATAAATACCATCCACAGACAAAACACACACAAAAGCACCAATTAGTGTCCCTACAAATAGCTATAATAACAACAACAGTCCTTTAATTAGAGCATCTGACAATACTTCCTATAGGTAACCTGCGATGCGTACGTACGTCCGGCGCACGTGATGCCGATCACACAATACTGGCGACGCCAATGATAAGACATAATAAAACAATGATTAATAAAGGTACAAACATAACATTTCTCTCTATTTGGTCCGCACGTGCCTGATCACAGGCGTGATTCAACGACCTGGGTAAAGGTGCTTCAGATGACAAGTGTAGCGTGTTTGCGACATAGTTGATTTCGAAGAGGCATTTATACATAATATGGGAAAAGATGTGAGCATGCTTTAGTGTTTGGAAAAATAATCAATTTAAGTATAAGAAAATTCTAATATTCAACTTCATTATGTATGTATGATATATTCTACTTCATTATGTATTGAACACAAAAATGTTGCGTTCCAGCGATATCAATTACACGATTTTCAAATGTCACGCCAAAAGAGACAGACTTCTGTGACAGAAGTTCCTATGTCTCTGTCTACCTCTAAATTATGTATTAGGTTCTTCGTCCAACATACAGTGTGAGTCTTTATAATGTGCACATATCGAAATGAGAGAAACTATGCTTAATTTTATCGACGGAAAGAATGTTAAAAATAAAATAAAAAATAAATGAAACTGTGTATAGCATTTTATATATTCTTGTTCGCTGCTGTGACCCGCACGTAAACTTTTAAACTGACTGATATATCACGATGAAACTAACTCCGTTGTGATTGGAAATAACAGGGCATCCTCATAAAATAAAAATTAAAGAAAAAAACTGCCCTCAATTGAGAATTAACACGTTATGTGCGGCCAACGCGCATGCGCGATTTTCGAACGTTCACCATGTGCTGGCGGCGCTTATGCGCGTCCATACAATTTATATAACTTCCTTCGAGTGCGGCGCGCGCACCTGTGGGTTTTTTGTGCATCTCTATTGTTATTGGCGTAATTGTTTTATGACTCATAAAACTCGAAAATTTTCAAACACACATAAGCGTCTCGCCGCACTTGGGACAAGTTTGTATCATAAAGCAGCATTTGGAACAAATTCGCAAATAATTCAGCAGTTAATGTGTTAAGGTGTTTTTTAACAAAAATCTGGTATTTTTCATCAATTTTAACAATAATTGAAAAATTTCTCAATAAAACCCCTTATAACCAAATTTTTTGATTACTTTAAATTATTCTACATCTTAGTATCTTTCTAAAAGTAAAAATACCACGTTTATAACTCAATCACAACATTACTTATCAACTGTTAAAGAAAGGCCTAGCACATGCTACGTACAAAAATACTTAGCAGGCAGAGACAATTAATTTAATATATATATATATATATATTTTTTTTTTTCATTTTTTTAAATAGTGTTTCCGTCGATAAAATTAAGCATAGTTTCCCTCGTTTCGATATGTGCACATTATAATGACTCACACTGTGTATTAATTACCTCCAAAGCTACGGAACTTGTTATTTCGTCTACAATTTTATTTTGCAGCATTACACGTTTGTCTGAAAGCACCTCACCCCGGCTATGGTTTGCGCTGACCGTACTAACACTTGGCAGACCGTAGCATCGAAATTGGCGGTGGACGTATTCTACTATTTTGTTCAAAGTCGGTAAAAATACGAGGGAATCGGATTTACATACGTAATGGCGGGATTGTTGGCAATATCTGTATTTTGTTTGTAGTCTAATGGATAGTAGCGATCTTTTGTTTGCTTGCGAGTTAGGGGGCCATTATGTCGATTATGAACAGGTTCCGATACGTTGTAATATGGGGATAATACAAAGAGCAGTAGGTGGTTTATGAAACAGTGCTCTTGCTGCTAAGTCTCAATAAGAAACAGCCAGTTTCTGAAAGGCTTTTAACAGGGAATCAAGTCAATTCTCGTTTTAGCTTCTGTTGTGATCGGTAAGCGGAAAATCAGTAGTCAATTTATCCGAGTATTGAGTATGAATGTGTGTGAGTTTTGAGTATGAATCTAGGTGTCTATATGAATAAGAAACAATGGATGGACTGTGTGAAAGATGACATGGCTAGAAAGGGAGTGACTAACGAGATGACGATTAATAGAGAAGTATGGAAGAAAAAGACATGTTGCGCCGACCTCAAATAAATTGGAACAAGGGTAGGAGAATGATGAGTCATGTTATTTGACAACAGGCTTTTAAAAGCTTCTCCAAAATCTTGTTTTCAATTAACAATTGATCATCGTCAACCAGGCCCAGGCCCGACTACGCCCATTGCTGAGTGGACCTCTATTTTCTTGTGCCAATCCTCACGCTCCTGTGTCAGCCTCATCCAGTTAGACCATAGGTTCCCAACTAGTGGACGCTGGAACTTTTCTAATAGATAATAGACAGACATAGATATAAAATTGGTATAATTAATTATTATGTAAAGGGGGCGTTGCATTTTTTTTTTTTTGTAAATGGGCGGTAATCCATAAAAGGTTGGCAACCTATGAGTTAAACAATTAACGACTAACTAAGAAGGTTAATTAATTTTTACTTAGATATGTGAGGTACGTCGTTATTCTGGAAGTTTCTTTGAACTAAAAAAATTTAACGCCTTTCAGTATAGACTAGACTGCCACTATCCTCGGTAGCCAATTATTATCTGTAATTACTTAGATTGCGTAGCCTAGCAACTTTGTTGAAGAAATCTTGTAATAAACGCTCTCTTTGATGAAGGCAAAGGAAACATTGACTGGTGTGTAGTTTTTCTTGTTTCTTAACTTTCTGTTACTAAACAGCGGGATTGTTTTCATCATCATTCAGGTCATCAATTGGTTGTTCTAGATATTTCTCATTAGTATCGATGGAAACTCAAATCGCTACCACAATAGTGGCGCTACAGCCACCGAGAGCCAGAATCAATACGATAACCTTTTTTAAAATATCATTTTACCTATAAACAGAACTCCCAAATCACGGTACAATGGCAATTTATTGAGAAAACAAACCCAATCACTCGGGACCCCTGTACACCCATATCAAGTAATCAGACGTGCTATCTAAAAAGGTTGAACTTACCGCCATGTTCACCGATCGTTTCACTTTTAACGATTATTGGAACTGCCACCTTTCAATAAAAAAAGAATTCTAACTTCAAGACATATTTAATATGTGTTTGGTAATGAATGTGACCCGGGTTTTCTAAATGTAAAACAACTTTTATTTTAAAAGTATGCACACGTCAGCTTCGCCAAATGTGTTCGCATTTCGAGCCCGCAACTTGCAGATGCAAAGCTATTTCAATATGCATCCGAACTACAAGGCGTTGAAAAATTCATCTACGAAAAGCATCTTTTACTTTTCCACTTTGAGACGTCAAATTACCAAGCTAAAGCATATTTTACTGCAAGATTGCATTAAACGTTGCTAGAAATGTGGGTATAATAAGACCAGATGTTCAATTCGAAGGTACGTAGGAATGGAGAGCTGCACAATTGGTACAGATGGTATCTGTCTGAAGGCCAGCCAATAGCTAAATTTACATACAGCCATAATACCGTTATTTCGCTCGTTAGTAAGTTTCTAGGACTGCAAGATTATCAATATAGACAGATATTAAAGGACGATAGACCTTTCCTGGAACATCGGTTTTGTGCGATAGCTTTAACTCTCAACAGCAGTGAAAGTAGGACGCTAAAGGGCAATTTTGCAAGCGACAGGATAATTAGCAAATTACAGAGAGCGGACGTGAACACGAATGCTCATTACGACTATAGAATTAGGGGCAGGAAACAAAGCGGTAGTTCGTAGTTCCACGAAGCCTTTGTCACGGCGGAAACGAGCTTAATTCTCACCTGCGTAAAGGTGGAAATGGCGGCGTTTATGCCAGAAATGTTTTAATATTGTAAGTGCCACAATTACGTAACCATTCGAATGTTTAAGATGAACATCAGCGAATCAACAACAAAAAACGCAAACCACGCCACTGACGGAGGAAACAGGCCATTTGCTAAATGAAGTTAAAATTCCGGGAGACTTCTGTGACATACTTTCGAGCATAAACATTGTAACAAAAAGCGAAATTGCATATTCAATAGAACATATTGGGCATGGCTGTCGGTCACGCCTGTACATCGAAAGCGTGCCGCTCTATCCAATCCGAAGACTGTTCACATGCAAATTCGTGCCAGCAATAGATACAGATAATGAAAGGTCACAGGGGATCGGCAAACGACAAATACCTATATTATCAAGACAACCTTTGTAGCCGGCTTATCGACGGCGACAGAACTGATTTACCGATTACTGGGAGTTTAACGATTCGTATGCTAAGTGGCCAAATACCTAGAGATTATCCAAGCAGAGTTAGCAAGACTAATTATACAGGTAATATTATACGTTTTGATCATTGAACTTAATAGCAATTGAGCCGAAAACTGGAGCAGACAAGATTAATTTATCATAAAATGTCTTACAGCAAAATTTTATTCCAAAAATTCTCACAGCAACAGATGACAGAGAAGTTTCAGTAAAAAGTTAACAAGGAGAAAATCTTCAGACAGTTTTACCTTATTCTCGTAACACAGAGAAATCCTGCGGATTACAAGCCCGATCAAACTTTAATCCACAAAAGAACTCCACCGACGGACGACGGTGCGGCAGAAAACTTCAACAGGATTGTAAATATTTTAAAATATTCTTTAACGTATTTATTTCACACAGATCTAGGAGGTTCTAAAGAAAACATTTGATATATAATATAAAAGATCTTTGTGGGTAAGTATGATTGTATGGTGATGATAACTTTTTCATCTTGCCTAGTGTCTACACGAGGTATTTGGGGAATAGTTGTGAAGTGGTGAAAATAATAAAGTCAGCAAAGTTACTGTTAGTAGCGGGCCTGCATGCCAAGGGTGCGCCGGATACAGAAGGTGCTATCACCGCCGATGCTCTTATTATAGCTTTGCTAATCCAATAAGTATCACTGGCGTATTATGCTTATATATTCTATATTACATGTACGTACATTTAAATAAAAATAAGAAGCGATACGACACAATAATCCGTTGTCATTTCGACGTAAATAACTGCATTTCTGACATCAATTCCGATGATGTCACGCTGCCCGCCGGACCGGAGGCTAAAAATGGCTGTAGTCTTGTTTGTGAGGGCTAAGGACGAAAGCCGAATTTCAATTTGGACGTACAGACACAGTTGAATGGGCTCGCCGAACCGACGACCGTTGTCATGCAAATGTGGCACCGCAATGTTTATAGCCAGCCAGTTAGTACGTAACGACTTTATTCAAATTTCGAATTTAGAATGGAATTGGAAATGTGGTGTCGATATTGTCTTTTTTTTTTTAGGTAGTGCCTAGGCCCTAATTCTCATCATAATCAGCCTATAATGTTCCCACTGCTGGGACACAGGCCTGCTCTCGTTGAGCGGGAGTGGGTCGTAATCCACGACGCGGGCCCATTGCGAGTTGGTAGATGTCACATCATCACATTTCGAATTTTCGGTTCTAGAACATTTTCCTCACGATGTTTTCCTTCATAGTGCCCTAATTCTAAAGGATACCTAGTAATACTGGCACCCTCGCCAGAGTTGAGTATAATATGAAATCTAACTTTACACGACACTGGTTCCTTAGCTTTGAAAAGTATTTTCGGTAATTACGTAGTACGTACCGCCTCACCTTACTCAATTTGTTTCGGGCTTATGAACTGAATAGCGAACACCATATAATTACGCCCGATACCGCAGGTAGGTATGTGACTTCAATTAGGTGCAGAGTCTGTCTACTTTCTCTTTCAGATATAATAAAGGTAAATATAAAACAATGTAAGTAGAGTTGTGGCTTAGTCGAGCAATCATTACGGTTGTGTTTTGATGAATCAATGTTTATAATGTTTGTACATTGTTATAAAAACAAGTGATTTATAGCTGATTAGCTGTCTGATCAATAATTTATATCTATTTTTAGTACAAATGCAAATGGAATTGAGGATATATGATAAGCAGACCTCTATCGGTAACGAAGATAAAATATACGTAATAAGGACGCCCCAAAATCGTAAAGCATTGATGTTCAGTTTGCAATCCGCACAATTTTTCTACATTTTTCGCAGATATTTGTTAGGGGGAAATCTTATGGGTTCGCGTCACCGACATGCTGATGTTAACAGTATTTATAGCTATGTATACTTAATTTTATGTTTTCGTTTATGGCGGCCGTCCCCATGACAGACTGTTTTCTTTTTTCTTATCAAAAAGCTGTCATATGTTGACTGCATAACTCCGCTGTACCTACTGTAGAAACCCTAGTTAACACCTCTTCAGTAGCGTAAACACTAGAACAGTACGTAAATAAAGGAGTACGGTACCTATAGTAATTGACTCAATTTATTATATAACATCGTCAGCCATTTCCATCCTTCTATGATACGGCAGAGAAGAAGGCATGGTCTGAAGAAAATGGATGAAAATCAGTAGGTACGGTAATGGAAGGAGTTTCCAGCAATTATCTCAGTAGTCTAATCGTGTGCCAAGTTCAGACACAAAGATATTCCTTCAATCAGCCTATAGCAATAAACCTATGAGCTAATAATGTAGGTAAATATCTCCAATATACTCCTCCCCAGACTTTACATAACAAACATACCATCTAAAAATCAAAACTGTCTACAATTCTCATTAAACCTAGCAACATAAACAAGCCAAGCACACAAAACATGCTGTAAATATAAGAAGTCGGGTATTAATAACCATAGCTACAATTCACAGAGTCAACAACCGCCATTTTGCGAGGGAAAATTGAAAATAAATGCTTTATATAATCTGTGGAAGGTTGTGATCACGCCCGCGCCCACGGCCTGTCTAGTATAAACCATGCTTTAGAACTAAGAGCTACAATCATGAATGATTCATCAACGTATATTAGCTAATAATAAACTTAGGCCGGGAGATGGGAAGGGGAATTAATATCTACCTTTTGTTATGCTTTTGTGGTATTGTTTGCAATACCCGTAATGTTGAAGCTTGTCAAGATGATGTTAATGATGAATTGTATGAAGCCTTTATTAAATGACTTAGCCTCACTTTCACCACACATCACTAAACGCGTTTAACGCTAAACGAGTTTAAAACATCATTCTATCTCTGTCATCTTCAAACGATTGAAAGAAACGGAGCGATGTTTTAAACTCGTTTTAGCGTTCAGATTCATTGGTGAGATCTGCACTTAGTGAATTCCAAGGAAAGTGTCCAAGTTTCCGTCCTTCTCTTCTAGTGACTACTTAGTCCGGACTTTGGATACTTGTGTAGTCTACTATTTAAGATAAAACATTCCCAACCTGTGCTGATTCAAAATTATTAAAATGTATGTTGCACTGGTCTATCTTTTAGAAACATATATAAAAAAATAACCATGTGGTCTGCAATAAAATTATGTGCCTAGCTTTATGTAGGTCGCTTATAGCCCAAATGTGCAAATTACCTATATCAAGCCTGGTCAAGGACCACATGGGTTACATTACATTGACGCCTAAAGCGGAGATAGCGTTATAACTCGTTTATTGCAATTTAGGGTTAGGTAACTGTCATGCGAATATTATAACATGACCTACGATGGTAGCAACTTATAACAATTAGTAATATAGAATAGTTTAGTAATTGCGGTTCGACTCTAGGTAGGTGCTTAGTCTTGACTGCTGGAAATAGGATTTTCCGAGGCAACCACATCAACATGTATCTACTAAAATGCTGTTAGGCAACTTCGCTGTCATATTTTTACGAATCTAAGAGAATAACCATTCCAAAAGCGTGAAATCGCCCAAAGGCGTTTCATATAGAAGACAATACGATAATTTAATGAGGAACAAGGAACTCATTGCTCCTACAGTCTGTGAAGTTAAAACACTCAAAAAAAAAACATCAATTATTTATTGAGTACCTAATCACCTACCTACAACATCATCGTCATTCTCCTGCCCTTATCCCAATTTATTTGCGGTCGGCGCAACATGTCTCTTTTCCTTCCATACTTCTCTATTAGTTATCATCTCGGTAGTCACTCCCTGTCTGGCCATATAATTTTTCACACATTACATCCATCATTTCTTTAGTCTTGCCCTACAATCCAAAATGTTCAGACTTTCTAGGTACATGATTGAATAAAAAAGACGTCTGCCTCCGAGCCTAGAATACAATTTAGTAATGGCAGAGATTGGCAGTCAACAACACTGTAGGCTGTAAAAGTTTATTGTTGGAATATTAATACTGTTTTCGCATGTTGATTAATGAACGAAAGAATAAAGTACAATTTAGTAAGACTGCTTGTTGTTTTCAGCCACTCATAACATTTAACAGTACAAGTTATGATAATGACGATACTGTCGGATTGATATCTCTTCGATTATCGATTTGATAATCGATACAATCTTAATCCGATTAAATAAGTGTGGAATCGAAAAATTATGAGCACTCGCACCGGCTTGCTATACCTGCTATTAAGAAAATCTCGATTACTTTTTGTACATGTTATTTATGTCCTGGCTGCAGTATTTTGGCTGGTATGGTTGATGACATAGAAATATATCTTTCTTATATCTATGGTTGATGAAAATGATGACATTTGTTTTGCATAAATAACCTCTTGACAAAACTAGGAGCTGTCCTCATTAGTGCCTATAGCACTACAAAGTTAATTTGACGCGCGGCCAAAATCAGAACCAACACCGCCATCTTGTTTTTTGAATACATTTTAAGTTACATTTCACAAAACATACTATTATACTGCCGTGATATGGAAGAAGGCGGCTGTACGACATTTTTTTTAATGTCGTACAGCCACATTCTTCCATATCACGGCAGTATAGTTCGCGTCAGATAACTTTGCCGCTCTGAAACCAGGCTTTCCAATGCGCATGGCATGGCGCGCTGCTGTTTTAGTATAGATATTGACTACAGCGCAGTCATTTGCGTGAACTTCAGAGCGGCAAGAGACCGATAGGTTCATGTCAATGTGTGCTCGAATGTCAACCGAACCTCATAGGTTCACAACTACTGTAAGCCTGCGGTCTCCATTGGACGATGGTATTTTACGTTTATATGTATTATATATTTTATATCTGTGGACTTTTTCTTGTACGCTTTTTCTTATGAACCTATGCGGTATCATGCGACACTGAAGGGAAATATTATTTTAACATCCATATCTCAAAGCTTTATTTTGGCCAGAAGTGTGTGGCATTAAATTACTTATCCAACGTACAAAAATAGCCTGAAATAATTCGCGTTGTAACGTAGGTACTAAACCGCGCCATTATTTTGTATCACATGAGGAGTTCAATGACCCACCGCGGGTGTTAGATACGCGGCGCTACTGAAAAGCATCTTGTATTCATGATTTATTATTATTTGTGAAATAATCGTGTTATTATTACTTATAGCGGGCACAGGCGTTTATGTTTCAATGATTAATTCAAGTGAAATGGATTTTGAATACTTAATTACCTAGACTAGCCTAGACTGTTAAAATCTGTGCTTGGAAATGACATTCAATGAATGGCTTTGGTTGCAGAATCTTGATTTTAGATTGTAAGTAAGTAGGAACGTACACTACGGTCGATTTATCTTAGCAGGTCCGAACATAGACACTAAGAAGTTTCGCTTATGTTCTCTCACTCACACTCGCCTCATGTCACCATTTGAAGAGCACAGGGAAAGAACGATCAAAGTCACCCTAAAACTGCTTTGAGGTTAAGGGTAAGACGCTAAGCTTGCCTGTCGCTAGGCATGAAAAGAAAAGAGAACAAAGTCACCATAAATCACGTTTTATTTTTTTACATAAAAGTTATTAGTGATCATAGTCTAAGCGGTAAAAGTTAAAAACGATCAGTCCGAAGACTAATCGTTCTTACAAGTTTTCGAACGAATAATCTATGATACGGTAAATAAGTTCTTTTTAAAGAATTTTGATTTTGTTTTTTTTTTTTAATTTTACTCCCAAACAGCTCAAGATTATTTTACTAATCTGCCACAATTACAGTGAGTTATTTGAATATTTCCACTAAGACTTTGATCATTTATATGATTTATGTTTGGGTCTGAAGTTGAAAAATATTAAATAAATGATTAAAAATATAAAATATTTTTATTTTTTTAGTAAATTATTTTAATAAATTATTTTTTAGTAAAATATTTTATATTTTTATTTCTCTCGGAGGTGGGCGCTAATGGCTACAACACAGTTTTTTAAACTAATGTAGCTGTTAACGAACACCATACCTACGCCAAATTTCAGCTCAATCGAACACCGGGAAGTGGGTCAAAGGAGATGGTTCAAAACGGGCCAGGTCTGTGTACACTACCTCAAAAAACGAGTAAACTCCGTAGAATTCGGGAAAAATCCGGATAATTCATTTAAATGCATACTGTTGGAATTGATATATATATCAATTATTTTTATCTAATTTCAACATGGCGTCTCACCGATTTAGTTACTCTGTGCATAAAAACAATGACAGTAAACCATAAATTGACCACTGATCATAGAAAGAGGACTGTCAGCTGTCACAAAGTGTCACTTCACTCCTCTTCTTGAGTATTAAAGATGTCAAACGTCATTAATCAATCAAAGTAACAGCTTACCCCCATGACGGGTTTTTATTGTGTGTTGCAATTTCAAGTGTAATTAATTGTGGTTTACCAGCAAACAAAGACGTTTTGAAGTAATCGGACAGTTAGGAACTGCTTTAAATATACTTCCCTATTTTTATGTATAATGTACACTTATCTGGCCCAAGGTCCATACATTTTGAAACATCTCCTTTAATTTGAAAATTTTGAAAAGGACAACTTACATACGAACATTGCAAGTTAAATAAAAGCTTGTAAACATAAAAGTCGCTTGACATACTGAGACAATCAAATCGATTTGATGACAAGAAATGTCAAGATACGGTCAGATTATGGAATTTTATAACCAATCATTAATCATCCAAAATGAAAGAACAAATTGAAATTGATTGATGGAATTTTCTAATAAAACGCAACAAAAATACCAGTCGTTTATATCAATCGACATTATTAATGATCAGAGTTATTCTTTACGACTTTCATATCAAGTTTCATAACTTGCGAGAGATCGTCATATAATTTAGCGGTCATCTCAAAACATTCCTTTAATTTTACGTTTCATCGATCGAAGGATGCGCTAATTCTGTTGTGGACAACATTAAACTTAGGATATTGTTATACTCGTATTTTTTCAGACAAAATAAGAAACAGACGTAAAGTAGAGCTGTCAAAATAAATTAAACTAACTAATACTACACCAAGGGCTGATTCGACCAAAGGCAGATGTTTTATCTGTGAAATAAAATTGACGTTATGACAGTTTTTGCATGGAAAAACTGTCAAAAAGTCAACATCTATATGTAGGATAAGACAGACTAGGTATAAGAGTTTCGTAAAATTCGCCCTAAGGACTGGTATTAATTAGTTAACCATAGAAGTTTAGACTAAACATCAGGAAATACAGCGTATCAAAAACACGCTGAAGTTATTGACTTATAAAGTTATTGACTTATAAAGTTATTGATATATTTACGATACGATAGTATATTTTCCTTACGCTATATAGGGTGACTGGTAAGTAGTGACCGATACTTAAACACATGATTGTACTCATTTGTGTTGTACAACATTTACTATAGGACCAAACCTGAAATCGTGAAAAAAAATCAGCTGCTCCCTACATTTTGACGAGTTATGCGAACATAAATGTAGGGAGCAGCTGATTATTTTTCGCGATTTCAGAATTGGTCCCATAGTAAAAGTTGTTTGTTACCATGAGTACAATCATGTGTTTAAGTATCGGTCACTAATTACCAGTCGCCCTATAGAAGTGTATAATGATATATTTCTATTTTTAGCAGGTGAACTACGAAAAACATGCCTACGTCGTCAACGTGTCTGCAGGCGCCATTACCAAACATATGGACGTGAACGTGACACATTATGACATAATACAGGATAAATCAACGTTGTTATTAATTAGTAGGAATAATGTGCATACTGAGGACTGATAACGGCAGAAAAAGGAAAAAACAAAGTCTAACAAGGTCGCCTATAGATAATAATATCTTGTACCTAAAGGTACAGACGCCAGCACATTAAGCTACTACAATCTGTCAAATTTCTTTAATAGATTTTCAACTTTATCGCTAAAGCATTAGGTTCAAGGTTGATTGCGAAAATATGACAGTTTCGGGTAGCTTGACCTGCTGGCGTCTGTACATTGGAATTTGATGGATCAGAGAAGCATAATAGTACCGGTCGATGTGACGACGCTTGGAGGATTCTTATATCCAGCAGTGCATCATGCATGTGTAACAGCTGAAATGAATAAGATGCATGTAGAAATTCTGCTCTGGGTTACATTGATTTTAGTATTTAACGAAATATGTAGAAGTTAAAGTACTGTGTCGTCGGAAAACAACTGCAACTCTTTCTTTAGGATCTCCGTTTTTCCAGGAACCAAAGATCTCTCTTTTTTAGGATCTCCCTTTTTTCAGGAGCCAAAGATCTCTTTCTCACGTGTACATGTTAACAGTTACCTCCATTATATTGCAATTAATTAGTGATATACAATCAAAATTAACTTGTGTTGTAAGATAAGTTTCGACCATTTTCATCATACATAAATTGCATAGTGTTTGTTGGACTGCTTTACCCATTTTTAGGGTTCCGTACATCAACTTGAAAACGGCACTCTTACAGGATCACTCGTGTGTCTGTCTGTCACAGCCAATTTGTTCCAAATCTAATGGACCGATTAATTTGAAATTTGGTACACGTATGAATTTCTGTGACCCAAACACGGACGTGTAACATAAACAAATGAATTTTGAATATGGGGTGAATTTTGGGAAGGCAAATAAGAAAATTTTAAAAAACGTTTTGCAAACTGTAACGTGTGAAAATGAAAGGGCTTTTACTGTGAGGGTCTCAAATATATTATTTTTTATAATTTTGATATAAATAATTTTAATACAAAGCTATTTAAGAAAACAGACGAAAATTTACCATTTGACCCCCCCCCCTCTCCCCGTCTTATCTCCGAAATTACTGTGCCTAAAATGTTTAAACAAATACAGTAAATAGTTATATACCTACAGATTACAGGAAAACCTATAAGAAGTCTATGGACTTAAAATAACATGGTATATCTCTCTATATTGTGCGTACAAACTTACATTTGCAGTTGGAATGTATGGGAGAACATGTTTTTCAACTACAATGTTAAGTTTGTTCTTGGGGTAAATTCATCCCAACTACGGAACCCTTTATTGGATACGCACTTGGCCGAGCTTTCCTTACAAAATTACTGCTAATGCGAAACAATTTTAATGTAGTTTAGATACGCTTAAAATAGCCTCATAAAGACGCCTACGCAGCAACAGGCTCTATGGTTAAGTTCAGAACAAAACGCTGGATAATTGGAATAATAATATACCCTTATCATAACCGCCATGTTGTTTCCGTTTATATCATCGCAAAAAATATGCAGCAAATTACTGCTGAAGTTTTTTTTCCGTTGCTTTGGCCGATCTCCAAACAATATTTGGAAAAATAATGATCATCCAAAATACCTTGGCATTAACCTAGGTAACTACAGCAACGTTTTCCTGATATTAACTACGTACACCAAAGTTACAAATCATATTCCTATAATAATTTATGCTAATAATAAATCTGTTCTAAGCCATAATTCACAACCGCATTACAATACAATACCTGTCGCCAATTCATTATTTTCAAAACAGTTGAGCATCTGAGTAGATTCTAACTTCAAAGTTAAAAGCTTTTAAGCCAGTTTGCTGAAACCCAGTAAACATCCGATCCTCTTTCGACAAACAAGTAATTAATTAGTAAAATAAACCGCAGACTGGACCCCTCTATTACCAACTAATCACTAAGTTACACAGTTTCTAAAGACGTTTTACTACGAAAAAGTGATCAACTTTTACAAAAACGGTTTTTTAAATACACGGGTATTTTTTTATTGCCAATAGGATCCTGGGAACTTGGCCAAAAATATTTTATCCGCACGTATTCCGAGTGAAACTCTTTTTCTCTTTTCTAAATTATAGTAAAATGTATCAGAAATAAAAGCTCAGTAAACGGGGAAATGTAAGCTATTGTAGAAAATTAATTGAAAAGTTAAACAAACCAATGCGAAAAACTTGAATTTCCGTCACACACTCACTAAACTATGCACTAACTTCGTTATATATGCGACATACAAAAATTCAGCACTTTATACACTGTTATAATATTCATTTTATTTTTTTGAAAACACTGTTTCCCGCACGAACGCCGAAACCTTCGGCGAATGTTCGTCATACGAAACCTACCGCAACGCGACGTCTGTTATCGAACGAATGTTCCTGAATGAGGGGATGCAGTGACGCGGGCGGTGGTGCCGGCGATCGGCGTGGCACTGCGGCGAGCGACCGGCCGCGTGGAGCCCGCACCGCTCCAAAACCTTACGACCTAACTCCCGACACAGGCACGCGAAAACATCCTAAACACAAGGCCGCAAAGACTTGTCTCGCGTGACGTTCACATAGAACACCAATCGATGCTCCTGGAACAGGACAACAGATCTATCCGCCTCCGCTCCTGTCGTGAGCAAAACGGCCAATGCAAAAATTTTCAACAATTTTACCGACAACAACACGCACGAGACGATTGCAAAATGAAGCATAATAAGCAAACCCACATATTGAAACGCATCAGCATCTCGGATTTCATTAGGCAATCGTATAAAACTCGGATACTTTAGCGGCACATGTGCAATAAACAGGCTATCAACGTTAAAAATATGGAATCCTTTTACCATAATTTCCTCTTTTTAAATTGTATGCGTTTGGTGCGCTAAAATGTTGCAAAGTGGAAGACACGATTTTTATGCACAATAAAATGCGGGCCACTCCAAAGCGCACGTAGCAATAACTTTAAAAACTGACAACATTGTTTACTAGGCAGGAAATGGAACCGAATATGTTGGCGACGAAGTGGAAATAACTCCTTAATAGCGCGGTGTTAAAGGTAAAATCAGAATCAGTGTAGATCAGTTAACCGCAAGGATATGAATACACCCACTACATGAGCCCACGCTACCCACACCTGGATCAGTTGCATAATAAAACTGACAGCTTAAACTGAGTCAATTCTCCTTGCCCTCTCCAGATCAAAATTACAATGACACTTTTGTAACTACATTGCATTTTCTTTCGATTATATTAAACCCCTACACTGCTCAGTAGAGCTAATCATGGATATTTCAAAACATAGCAATATTTGTAAAGTTAATTTTATTTATACATCAGCTGATACAAACGCTGAGGTTTCAGTTTCTTTAACAATCACCGTTTCATCATTACCGGTAGATCATCGAAATCAGTTAATTCCAATAACTTTCTAACCATCCAATTACCGACTCGATGAAATGGAACCTCATGACGTATACTATCCATTTATTTGTACCTATGTTCCGTATCGTCGGCGGATCGGAACGATCTTGTTTCAATATCAAACACGAGACGGCTCGTATTACTGACAACACATCCTACATGTTTGCAAAACATTTCACATTTGACGGGGAAACGATCTACATGAAACGTGCATATATATTTTATATGCATTTCGTAATGTTGAGTGGAGTAGACGTGGAGGAACAAGGCATAAAAATAAGACTATAAATATGCAAGAAACATGCAAACCTTTAGATATATAAATTAATGGAAATGTTACTTGTATTGACAATATCAGAAAGGTAAATGTGTACCATTGATTAGGTTTCTCTCAGAGCTACGGAACAAGTACTTACTAAATATTTTCTTAATCATACTTGACTGTAGTGGACGATAGCTGACTATAGATACCCTTGGGATGAGATTTTTGTTGAGACTATTTGTCTCTGGAATTCTTAAGCCAGGTCAGCTTTCCTGAGCGATAATGAACTCGGAACGCCTTTAAAAAAGAAGCTGCGGTTGCGCTTCGTTCACGCTCTAAGGAAGAATCTTAATTGAATTATTACGTGCACGTGCACTAACGTCGACAGTACATAAAGTTCTTCATAACCTTATAAAAGTATAAAATAGAAAACGCTTATATTTAAATTCAAATTTACATCATAATACCAACAACAAGGCCCAAATAACTACTACAAAATTCATCTTGTTTACAACAAACCATGTTTTTGCAAAATTGTATTCTGAGAACACATTAACCGCGATAGTAAATTAGTGTGGCATTTAAACTGTGTCGTCTGGATTCGCACAAAGCGTTTGACTCGTCGTGCCTTGGTGAAAGAAGTGACCTGTTCCGCTCTGTAACTCCGTGCCGTGGGAATGGTAGGCCAAACTAATGAATGCTAAAGGAGTTATTGCATTGGCAGGTCTAGGGAGTTAGTTTTTTAGATGAATAAAGCCAGTAGTGAGATGATGATATTCGCAAGAGAGTAAGAGTCTTGAGTACTCGAATAAATGATGTACTTACGTAAAGCTGTAGCTTTACGGTGTAGCGTAAATAAATCCTGCTGTATAAGAGATATCCTAACTATTTTGATAGAATGCGCAATGGAACATGGAACTAACGTTGTAGAATATCAGCGGTTGAGTCCACATGAATGCAATTAACTCCTTGACGCCCAGAATCCCATACAACAGTGAAGGGCATCAAGCAGATAAATCGATTTGTGTCAACACATTTCTTGCCTATAACATCAGTATGATTAACACAAAGTATTACAGTTTTCTTGCGCACCGGCGCCGCGTCGTCCGTCTAATCACGCCGGCTTATGAGCATCCTCCTTAACACACGATATTAATTTTAACGCTACATTGTGCACTTTAAAATGAGGCAGCTAAGTTTTATTTTGCTGTACTTTATATGCATGTAGTGGGAGCGTATAGTTAGAACTATAACGGCGGTATTTACCCATTATGTTTTAATAAGTCGATTAGGGATACGGTACCCGCGGTTAGCTTCTGATAGAAGTTTCTTTTACAAATATATTTTAGTTCCCTACCTCGGAGTTTAATTATTCGTTTAGGTTTGCGTAATTTGGGAGTCGTGCGGTCCAAGGCCCTTTACGGGGCACTGGTATGGGCGCGTTCCTTGGGGCGGCGACCAGCCCGCTGGTTGAAGGCGTTCCAAATGGTCATAGCCATCCGGCAAGGTCTCCGGTGAGGCGACGAGCCTCCTTGCCGGATTGCCGCCATGGGATTTGGAAGCAAAAGTCCTCGGATATACATGGGAGTGGCGCGATGAGGCAATACGCTGGGGCGTAACTCGGCTGCCGCGAGAAATCATGGCACAGCGGACAGAGCTCCGGCGGGATCTCATGGGGAGTGGAGAGTGCAACTGTTGCAACCCAGTGCTGGGCACGCCACGATAAGTCCCCTCTTTGATGAACGGTTGGGGAGGTGCCACGGCGTCCTCACCTTCCGCCTGACGCAGGTCCTCACCGGTCACGGTTGCTTCGGGAGGTTTCTGTTCCGGATAAGGCGGGAGGTAACGCTAAGGTGTTACCATTGTGTGGATCACCTGGAGGACACGGTGTAGCATACGGTGAAAGTCTGCCCGGCTTGAGCGGAGCACCGCCGCGTCCTCGCGGAGGCGATCGGCGGCGGCGACCTCTCGCGTCCGGCCCTGGTCCAGGCCTTGGTACGGAGCGAGAGTGCATGGGAAGCCGTAATGTTCCGTCACCTCCTTCTGCGAAGCAGTAATGCTCGTGAAGGAGGAGGCGGAACGTGTGAGGGAGAGGCAATCTTTGCGCTCTCACGCCCCTAGTCGCCGCAGGAGACGCCCTGGGCGTCGGGAATTGATAGCCGATTCCCGACCACCGTAGGCGCGGGCTAGCGGATGGCAAGCAATGGGTAGCTTCTGGTTAGGACCAGGCCCAGGTCGATGGCGAGTTGTGTTCCACGCGCGCCTCAAAGAGATGTCAGCACTAGCTGAAGGGGTCCCCGCTAGGGCCGATACCTGCCAGGGTTGCGGAATGTTTGAAAGTTACCGTGGGCCTGGCACAGGCAACTGAAGGAACACGGGTGGGTTATAGTCAGTAAAAGTCTGACACGCCCTCCTGCTCCGCCCAGAGCGGGAGAAGTTATTTGATGATTTCCCATGCAAAAAAAAAAGTTTGTGTAATTCATGTTTGTTGATTTGGAGTTAGATCCACCTGCGGGATTTAATAGAGCGTCCATTCACTTTTTGCAATTTCATCAATTCCTTATGAAACAATATCGTGAACCAATTCTAAGGAAATGGAACGAAATATGATTTTTTTTAAATTTGATTCCTATTACGCTTCAGTTGATTACCATTTGGCGTGGTTGGTTAAGATACCACCTAACATGCCGCAGGTCGTGGGTTCGATTCCCATCCAGGACAAACATTTGTGTGCATGAATATGTCTGTTTGTCCTGAGTCTGGGTGTTATAAGTATGTATTTACAAAAAAAAAAGTAGTGTGTGTAGTATATCAGTTATCTGGTATCCATAGTACAAGCTCTGCTTAGTTTGGGATCAGATGACCGTGTGTGACTAATGTCCCAGGATATATTATATTATTATTAGTATTATATTTACGAGAGCAACATAATTACTGACTGTCTGCTCTAAAATATCCACATCCAATTCAGTCCACATTCAACAGATTATCACACAACCACTAAAATCGACCACATGGCAGCATTATACTAAGTGCCACATAATGCTAACCACAGCTGCTCTACCGAGTCTCATAACTGCCACCATCCATCTTTTTCTACTTCGCACATCTTTTTACCGGCTTATAACATTATGAAAATTATTCCAGCCGAAGAAAATGCAATTATGCTAAGCTGGCAGTGTCAGTCATCGTGAGGTTGGGTATTAAAGTTAGTTAGATTAGACTTGAGGATGCTAGCTCGGATGGATGGAATAGGTAGGCAAAATACCGGGTTTTGTGAAGCAAATTAAGAGAATGCCACGTTATAGCAGTGAGCTGTGAAAGTTCAGTGATAGTTTGGGATGTTTCACACAATTAGCAAAAACGTATATGTGGATGTTACTATACACCCCTGCCGGACCCCGCAAGGAATACCTATCAACGTGATGTCATGTGATATTAAGTATTGCGATTATATAGATTCAAAACCAATTTCTTCTTATAATCTAATCAATTGCCTACACATAGCATCATGTCTCGTGTCATAAGTTTCTCATCCCTAAAGGAACCCTACATACGTAACTGCAAGCATGACAAGCCTGTATTAACAATCATTTTGTGCATGCGTGCTGGAGCGTCTGCATGATGATTTTATGCAAGAATCTTGCTTGTGCAAGCGGCATGAAGATTGATAGATTTTTTATTATGCGGCTTGAACAAGCCACGCTTGTGTAAGCATAATTGAACGTGTAATCTTACGTACGCCAATTGCACACATGCCACAATTAATACAGCTACAGCAAGCGCTTCGTCGTCGTCCATCGCTCAAGCAAAAACTGATGCTGCTCCAGCTTGTATGTACAGTGTAGCCTATAGGGAAGTTGCGCACGCTTGTACAAAATGATTGTTCATGCAGGCTTGCATGATTGCTTGCAGCTACGTGTGTATCCTCTTTAAGCTATGCTGCTATCTTGTAATACGGTAGTGGTAATGACAACTCATTACGGTGGTAAATGGCAAGAAGTGGTCACAAATCTACCACAACCGCTAAGTTTACCGCTGCACCATATGATGAATAATGAGTAAAGATCTCAGGTTGTAGATGGTGGATGCGCTGGGGAAATACAGGTGCCGTTATATGGTATAAGAATCTGGAGACCTTATAGTGGTGTTGTGCAAAATTTTATTATACTGGACAGTGTCGTTCTGAATTTGATTAATGTGGGTTAAGATTTGTACGTTAAGATTCTTACGTCTTTTCTGTTACTTCAGCAGGGGCAACACATGTCTCTCAATCAACCAATTCACTTAAAACTGGAGCTACGCTGTTTCTAGGTCAAAGAGGGGCTAGAAACTGTTTCTATGATTGATCATTGACACATATACAAAGTGTCAAAATGCTGCAGCTGATTTACAGCTGATTTTTTTTTTCGCGATTTCAGGTTTGGTCCCATAGTAAAAGTTGTTCATAATGATGAGTACAATGCCCCTTAAAGAGGTTGTGCGTTATTTAAGTTACACCTTGTAAATGTACAAAGATCGAGACTATCTTGGTGTAGGCGTAGGTACATGTGTGTAGAACTAAATTAAATCTTGGTTAAAGCCACTGTCTAGCAGTGAACGTATTTAACTGATTATGATGATTATGTTTAAGACTATTAGGCACTTCATATACCTAATGTAACTAACAACCTATCTCCCTTGCTTCTGTTATCAACGGTATTTAAAATCTTGGGTACCTACGAATACAAAAAGCCGTGTGAATCGCTTCGGAGGATTCACCATTGTGTATTGTAGTAGTAACTAATTAAAGTGATTAACTTTAATAACATCGTCACACAGTCGATGAGTATGTGGTATGAGGTCACCAGCATTGTGTATTTGTGTCTGCTTGTCATATTGATGAACAAAGCAAAAACTGGAAATGCAGTTATTGTCGTGTACATTTGATGGGAAAGGGTTGTTAGAGAAAACAATTGAACGATCATGCATGTGAAGTATTGCCCCGCATCTAGTTCTAAATATTCTTATCAAAAAACTGTATCAATCTACCTAGCCTTTTATCAACTATGTTGAGGTCGGCTTCCAGTCTAACCGGATGCAGCTTAAATCAGTACTTTACATGGAGCGACTGCCTATCTGACCTCCACAACCCAAAACCCTTACTGGGTAAAACGATACCCCTTGATAAGACTGGTTGTCAGACTTTCGGGCTTCTGACGACCCGTAACGGCTGTCAAATATTTAAGAATGACAGCTGGGACCAACGGCTTAACGTGCTTTCCGAGGTACGGAGTGGTCTCGGTATGTAAACATGGTCACCCGTCCACGGATCGACCCGGGCGGCTGCTATTAATTAGCCACGAGCTCAAAATATCCTTTTCAAAAAACTGAACATCTGATTTAAAGACCTAGACGTGAAAAGATGATAAAGATGGAGAGCTAATATGGTGAAATATACTTTACTAGACAAAAATTTTCAACCATTTTTAGCTTTAATTTTCGGACCAAAGAGGAAACGTGCACTTTCCAACTTAGCTACTCAAAAATTAAAACGAATCTTTAAAATTATGTTATAAAGGGTTGTTTAACATTTTCAAACTTTTCATAACTTCGCAGCGCTTATTGTAGCAGCCTTTGGGCCATTCTCAGAAGCTTTCGAGGTCCATCCGGACGCCCGTAGTCGTATAAAAGTTTTACGTAGTTTTTCTGACAAAAAAAGTTTAATTGTAAGCCTACAGTTTGGAAGTGTGCCAATAAATGCGAATTGGCTTGCCGCCTATCACATTAGGACTGAATAAGGTCAACCGCGATTAAGTGTTTTGGAATATCAAAACTTTTGCCTATCCTGGCATAATTTATAACCTAGTTGAATTTGACCAACAATAGTACAAGGTGGAGCGTCGATTATCCGAACGTCGCTCAACCGAACGACCGCTTATCCGAACAGTAGTAACGCGCGGGTCAACCCGAATTAATATGTCTGCCATGCCTATCGGTTACACATCGCAAAATAGTGCTTGGATGGATAGTACAATTTTCGTGGAATGGTTTAAAGAAACTTCTATACCCCCTGTAGCCCATCAATTAAAAATGGTAAAAGAGAGAAAACATTATTGCTTCTTGATAACGCCCCGACTCATCCATCATGTGACATCTTAAATAAAAAGACGAGTTTATAAAAGTCATGTTTCTTTAACCTAAAGTGACTTCATTACTACAGCCCATGGATCAAGGCGTTATTGGTATTGGCTTTCAAACGGTATTATAGAAAATAATTGTTGCGTAAGTTACTTTTGGAAAAAGAAGAGGATGGAGAAGAAAGCCTGATAAGAAATCATAAAAATATTGATTTAAACGACGCGTCCTACATGATCGGAGCAGCATGGGACAGTATAAAAGAGAAGAACTTGAAAAAAGCGTGGAATATAGTTTTGTGTATGGGGGAAAATCCTCAAAGTGGATGTGTAAATGAGATGATAAGTGGATGTGTGTGTGTGAAATCATAGATATGCTAAAAAAAACTCACTGAATGAATATACATATAGGTAGTTCGATTATCCGAAAATACCGGTTTTCCGAACACCCATGTCCCCCAATTAGTTCGGATAATCGACGCTCCACTGTACACAGATACAAGAATCTTTTGACGCTCGGATGACGTTGACAGGGGAGCGCTGTTGGTAAAAAAATGTGCAATTGTTTTGTAAAATGTAAAGAAAATACAAGATGGCGGCGATACGAGTAGTTCCCGATTTTGCCCACGCGTCAAAAGATCCCTGTTCAGTTTTAAGTGGAATAACAATCGATCAATCTGTCACACCCACTTATGACTTAGAAGAGGTTTCAATTAACACGTTTTGCTAAATACTCTGCCCGTACAAGGAAGGTCGACATATTCACATAAGGTGCATGATCACGGACATTTTGCAGCATGGCAATATCTAGCTTAGGTTGCACTGGCAACGTAGAATTATCATTATTTTTGAGTTTAAATACACCAATAAGATGACAAACCCTCAGAAATAAAAATCAGGAAATGGCAGGCAAAGGCAAATCAACTAGCTTCTTCTTCTTTTCGTGAGCCTTGTGCATTTTGGATACCAACGTTAATAGGGACATCAATTGCAATTTTTTTTGGGTGGGAAATCAAATAACTTTTCCCGCTCAGGGTGGAGCGGGAGGGCGTGTCAGACATTTACTGACTAAAAACCCACCCGTGTTCCTCGAGTTACCTGTGCCGGGGCCACGTAAGTCTTTCAAACAACCCGCAAACCTAGCAGGAACAACCCGCAACCCTGGCAGACAACCCGCGACCCTGGCAGATCAGTTGCATTCCTGAGGTCATATAAAGTGCAGTAGGAATAAAGTGTACAGGACCTTGAGACTAAAAAGTAGGACATAGTCTAGTTTTAAACACTGTACTCGTATTATGTGTGGGATGAATCTAAGAATCCCATTCCATCAACAGGCCAAACACGCGAGAATGCATTTGCTATGAATTACCAGGCATATTAGACAGATCTCAATGAAATGGCATATAGAGGCTTTTCATCCGGGTACATAAAGTAGATGCGAGTGAAACCGCGGGCAACGAAAGTAACTCTGTCTGTCTGTCAGTTACCTTTTCACGTCTTAACGGCTGAGCGGATTTCGATGAAATTTTACAGTTAGACCATGACCTGGGTTAGGAGGACAGGGTACTTTTTATCCCGGTAGCACGATCATTTTCGACATCCACGCGAAATCCAAAGCCGAAACCGGGCAAAAGCTAGTATTCTATATGACGATACGATCCCATTCACAATCAAATGGATGACTAACAATCGTCGGGCTATTAAACGTAACATAATTTGATGTACCGTTGACCTATGCAATCTGTAGACCTTTACAATTATAGACGGTTTAGTAGTCTGTCATTATTAATATTAGACTGGTATAATGGTATGATAATGTTCTAGCTGCAAAAGGAACATAATTTCTTATTAGTAATTATTTGTAGCTTAAAATTAGTTGCTGGAATTAGTTTGTATATGTGAAAAAATATGTGCTGCTAAGTGCTCTTACACACCACTTTTTTTCAAACGCGCTCGACGCGCTAATAACGCGTTTTCTATGCAAACCGTGCAGATTTCTCAAGTTTAGTAAGGAAGAAAATTTTACCTTAAAAAAATGTAAAAACCGACTTCAAAACCTAAAACGAATAAAATAACTCTCATAAAAAACTTAACAGCTTCTTAAGTCGGTGTCAAGCTAAGGTGCATACGAACGCAAACAACTCGAATCTCTTCAAAGTTAGAGTGAACAGGCTTCTTCTGGGTAAGCTCACTCCATCGTCGACTTTGTCTCTGTCACCTCTGACCTAGACTATAGTCAAGAGCAAAACCCATCTCAAATAAAAAAGGTGCATTTAAAAATTGAAGACACCGACTTTAGAAGCTGTTACGTTTTTTTTATGAAAGTTATTTTACTCGTTTTAGGGTTGAAGTCGGTTTTTACTTTTTTTCAAGTAAATTTTGTTTTTCCATTTTTAGTTGAATATTATAAGCCAAAGACGAACGAAAAGAAGAATCATAAAAATCCGCTTAGAAATGCCGGAGATACAGTACGTACATTTATGCATATAACTTCGTACATAAGAATGATTACCTAATGTATTGTATACTAAAACCTTCCTGAAATTATGAGCATCACGTTAGTGAAAGAACCATCAAAATTGGTTCATTAGTTTTTGAGAAAATCGCGGAAATACAAACATACGGGTCGAACATAGAACCTTCTTTTTAACCGCGTCGTCGCGCGTTACATGGAACGCGCGTAGGCGGCGCGTATAAAAAACGTCGTGTGTTTGGGTCCTAAGACGACACTTCGACAGCGTAGCTTGATAAAAAACCGGCCAAGTGCGTGTCGGACTACGCACAGTGAAGGGTTCCGTAGTTGCGATGAATTTATCCCAATAACAAACTTAACATTGTAGTTGAAAACCATGTTCTCCCATTCATTCCAACTGCAAATCTAAGTTCGTACGCACAATATTGAGAATTTACCATAATATTATTTTAAAACCATAGACTTCTTATAGGTTTTCCTGTAACCTATAGGTATAAAAGTATTTTCTGTATTTTTTCCAAAATTTTAAACTCAGTAGTTTCCGAGATAAAGGGAGAATGGTCAATTTTCGTCTATTTTCTTAAATAACTTTAAAACAATATCTTTTAAAATTATAATAAAAATGTATTTGAGACCCTCACAGTAAGCCTTTTCATTTGGTATATCGCACGGTATAGTTCGCAAATTTTTTTTTTTTGTTAATTTTCTTATTTGCCCCCCATATTCAAAATTCATTTATTTACGTTACACGTCCGTGTTGGGGTCACAGAAATTCATACGTGTACCGAATTTCAACTTAATCAGACCATTAGATTCGGAGCAAATTGGCTGTGACAGACGAACTGACAGACAGACACACAAGTGATCCTATAAGGGTTCCGTTTTTTCCTTTTGAGGTATGGAACCCTAAAAATGCAATAAGCACACAACTGACTATTCTTTTGTTCCGGACTGTTGAATAACAATAAACGGGTTAGTAAACGCACATTTCAGATATAAAGATAAAAAAATCTGCAGTACAATGAAACCACAAAAAATATTTCACCCCGCCTGCATTTATCATCACATAGCGCAATCTAAACACGGGGTGACACATTGTTTAATAACGGTAATCCGACGAGAGCGGATCGAATCTGCAACGAATCGATCGACGCGATACAAGGAACTGCGTGACTTATGTATGCACATCAGCTGTTGTGATCGAAACAATATAATAAAAGAATAATCGTTTTTATCTTTATTTTATTTTAGTTTGCTATCAGATAGACAAAATCTAAGATAAGATAGTTTTCCTTCACTGGCTCGCTAGCAACGTACGAGACGTAACTCCCAAACGAACTCTTGAGTTCAAGAAGTAAATCTGGGATAGTTTTTACTATCCCAGATTTACTTCTTGAACTCAAAAGTGATTATACGAAAACTGAGTAACATTACATTGGTAATGGCAATGTGAAGATAATTTTCTTTGGTTTAGTTTGAGTTACTTGATGTCCTTAATCCTGTCAAATAATCAGGTCACTTTAAAGTTAACAGCTAGCTTATTTTGAGCTCTGAAAACAGAAATTGTAAAGCTAAAGACTTAATTTTTGTTTGCCCAAAACTTATAAACCCAAAAATTTGAGTACAAACGCACTCGGCGGCCAGGTCGCGACGGCCAGAGAGATCTAGCTATTGTTCACAAATTTAAACACCACACGCATTTAGCGACAAGCAGACAGCGGCCAGTCGTGGCCGTCGAGATCACTCAGTCACTCAGTTTGTTTGAAACTTTGTCAGGGCGAGCGCATTAGCCGTGGCAGTTCACACGAAGGCGCACGGACCCGTGAAATCTATTGAGAATGCTTGGCCGCCACATAGGCCGTCAAGAACCGCCTGGCCGTCGCGACCAGGCCGCCGAGTGCGGTTGTTCCCGTAATCTAATGTATTTAACTAATTAGTAAGTAGGTAAACAACGTTAATAACGGCAACTGTTACTAAATTTTACTTCTACATATTACTAAAAGAATACAGAAAGAAAAGAGTAGATGAAACTAGAGCGTTTTATACGCTACCACAAATTCTAACCCAATTCCGTAACATTTCTGGAAACAAACCCAAGTCCTCTCAATCATGGCCTCCTACGTGCTCAAGTAGGAAACTATGAACCTCTTTTTATAGGCCATAGTAGGTAGGTTAGCAGGCCGGCGCCTAATTACATACGGGTTACGAATGCGAAACTTCAGGCTAGGCTACACAGAGTAAAAAACTAGAGCAGTTTGAAACTAGTCTGCTGGATATTGCGAACGGGGATTGTGTTATATGTTGCCTGTGGAATTGTTTTTTTTTTTTTTTTATGTGATTTAACTAGGATTTGTAAGTGTAGAATTGTTTATAGGTTTTTTATGGAACGAAGAAAAATACAAGTACTATTGGAGGGTCCAGCCTTTAGCTCGGGGAGTGACTGAAGCACATGGGTTTAAGAGGATTACAGGACCTAAACGCAAATAACGCAAGTTTTATAATGCCTAAAAGTATATGATCTACTGCAGTAAGCAAAATTAGAAAAATATATGATATTTTTCAGGATATATGCTAGTTAGATAGTGTGTTGAAAACATAATACAATTAAATTGACACGATAGGAAAAAATCACGAAGATACCTCTCAAAATTTCTTTTAACGATTAAAAACCACACTAATATACATGCAATCATCCCGATTTTTTTGGCAGATTATTCTACAACCAACATATTAACGTGATAGTGTTTTAATTTTTTAGTCTAATCACTAGATTTTTTGTAAATCGATAATTGCTTCATATTTTGCAATAAATTACCAGCGTTGTGTCATCGCGCTTCTCTTTCTTTTCTATGCAGTCCGACAGTGACCGCGCTTTGGGTCATGTAGTCCCCTTAATATTATATAAGAGCGCTCGAGCTTTTAAATGAAATAAAACAACTTGTGGATATTTCCTCTTTTTAAGGTTCCGTACCCGAAAGGTGCCAAACGGAACCCTATTATTATGCGTCCGCTGTCTATCCGTCTGTCTGTTAGAGGGTATATCTCATAAACCGTAATAGGTAGACAGTTGAAATTTTACAGATTGTGTATTTCTATTGCTGCTATAACAACAAATAATAAAAATATTATAAAGTTAAAAATTAAAAGTTTATTGTATTGATATGTATTTTTTTTTTCTTCCCTGGCATGTGGGGTGTTATTGTCTAAAACTCATCGAGTAGAGTACAATATTTTTTTTTTTTAAATAAAAAATTTTTAATCTTCAAAAATGAAGAAATATGGGGCCGCAAAAGTTGTCAGTTTTAGACCATTTCTGTACGAGCTCTATCGCATCAACTGAACAAGTTAGGAATTTGAAACTTCTGTGCATCATGTACCGCTGATTCATAGGGATGGGCGATTTTCTGCAGCTGCAAAATATAACTTTGTAATTCACAGTATCATTATGAAATATAAAGTTATCTTTGCAAGTTTCAAAATTTAAGATGAAAAATATTTTCCGTTTACTATACTAATATTTTTATATACTTATTTTTTTTTTAAGATGTTCTATGAGACTATGCCGTTATTTAGGGAATATAATTTCGGCCAAATGGTCGCCGCGGGTCCTCTGTTGGTGGCGTATCCTGGTGGATCAATTTTGGCCGACATCGTCGCTTAAATGGTATGGGGCTCAATTTCATGAAGCGAGTTATGTTGATGGCCTTCAGGGCGGCAATTGTCTCTGGTTTGTCTACCTATATTTCACGTAGCCCCACAGAAAGTAATTGAGATCTCGGTGGCCAGTTGATGTCGCCACCACGCGAAATGTCAAGGGCACGGAACGTTAGTCGAACATAGAGCACTGATTTTGATAATAAATAACAATTTCAACGCGTTGTTGAAGCGTGTATCGTTCCATGGTGAATTGTCAAGACTAAATAAATATTCCTGATTTGACAGCAGTCACTTTACTAAGGTGGCCGCTATACGCTGTCAAAATTCGAGCGTCCGTATTGAAAAACCCTTATTATGCGCATATTTTCCCCCAACCTGGTTTTTTGTGTTTGTGTTTTTTCTTTACGTAATTTTTCGCGCAAATGGGTGCATTTTCTTTCTTTCTAAAGTGGGTTACTTAAGAAGAACAACAGAAGTCAAATATGGCACAGCACAGGTCATAATATCTAAAGACTCTTGTAGTCTGTAGACAGTGTAGCATAATGACTTATTCGACCAAGTCTATATTAATTATCTGTAAGATTTTGTTAATTAGCCTGTGACATTACTACTTTCAGCTCCCTATAGTACTTGCTAGAAACTCGGAGGCTATAACAAGACTGGACGAGGGGACTCAGCCCTTTTTTCTACGACAGCCACTGAAGCCTGTAGAGCTCCCCGAAATTGGGTAAGTACTCATAGTGCCCTTAGGAGAATCTGTATATTACTACAACTGTGTTTTATCTTGTGTTAATTCTAAATAATGATTTTGTAAACCACTGTGATGCTGATTTTCCTCTCCAATTACCCATTTCCTTGTCTTGGGGCTACGGACTCGTCTGGTTAGGAAACTACGCACATCACAGAGGCTTACCGGATCTTCCTCTGAGCTCACGGACGCACCCTTGCGTGTTTCCAGGGTTCACAGTTTCGGATACATCACAGCTACGGTTACTACCTACACCGCTACTTCGAATAGATCACTGCTCCGGCTAGACGGCGGTTTTGGCTATACTACCGGCCATAACCGACACAACTACACCGACTAGTCGTCCTGGACCCTCATCTCCACCTACTATTGACTGCACCGGCGGCCGCTACGCGCCGCACCAACATCTACGGCTGACGGCCACATTACTGGCCCCACTACTCCGGCAGCCTACGCGCCAGACTCGGCCCTCTACCCGGCAACTACGCGCCAGTCGCAGTCCTCTACCCGGCGACTAAGGCCGAACACGCCGAACCACCGCAGCGCCAGCCAGACGGTCCACCCAGGGCAGTACACTTCCATTTCCTATAATCTTACAGCAAGTACCTCGGACAACTAGAATTCACGACCCTCCTCTGTAGCTTGTGGCTTAACCTCAAATTAAACTGTTTTAAGTGACACTTGAGTCTCATTCCTCTACCCACTGAATCCCATATGCCACAACTGCCTAGCGTCTCAGTTTCAAATCAACCAGCGAAGCTGAGCCAGTATCACGATATTATCCTAATATAGAAAAGTAAATTACAATCGTATGGGTCAACCAGAATAACATCAGAGAGAAATGACTAAGTCTAGCTACTAGATCTAAAAACGTGATCTAACGTACTCGTATGATAACACTGGCTAGCAATAAACTATGAATAATTCACCTCTCAGTTACGTACAGACGCCAGCAGGTCAACCTACCCGAAACTGTCAGATTTTCCCAATCAACCTTGAACCTAATGCGTTAGCAATAAAGTCGAAAATCTATTAAAGAAATCTGACAGATTGTAGTAGCTTGATGTGCTGGCGTCTGTACATACAGGTCATCAGCCTCAACACTAAAAACAACATACCAATAAACTAGGAAATATTAGAAGAACTATAATAAAAATTCCAAACTACTTTCATGAAACAAAAGAAACGGAACAGCTGGGTACAAAAAAACAATTTTAATCGTTGCTAGCTCATAAAATAATAAAATCACGAGAGAAAAAAGTTGTTTTTCAGACACGCCCACAGAATACTTCAGTATATTATAAAATTGTTTTCACTTACCAACTGGACCGAGTTGTTTCAGGAATATGCACCTGAAAAAAGAATGTATTTTGAGAAAAGTATCTTTCAGGGCTACATTAAAAAAAAAAAAATTCATACATTATTTTATCTTATACTAGCTGACCCGACAAACATTGTCCTGTCAAAATTTCAATAAATCATACAAAATTCCCATAGAAAATGCATTTTCAGTTTTTCCAATTTTCCCGGCAACTTTTCGAAGACTTTCTTTCATACAAACCTTGTCCTGACAATATTACAAACAAAAAAAAAGAATTAGCCAAATAGGCGCAACCGTTCTGAAGTTATGCGCGTACATACATTCGGCAATTATATAGATTGAATTAATTGATTCGCTTCATAGAATAATGGATTCATTATAGATTGACTGATTGGGTTTTTCATTAGGAATTTTTGGAGTCTGGATTTGTGCCCGGTTGATAGCAATAGGCTCGCTCCTATTACATGGGACTTGTACAGACGCCAGCAGGTCAAGCTACACGAAACTGTCAAATTTTCCCAATCAACCTTGAACCTAATGCTTTAGCGATAAAGTTGAAAGTCTATTAAATAAATCTGACAGATTGTAGTAGCTTGATGTGCTGGCGTCCGTACGTAACTGGTGAAATGTTGCTTCTGTAACCAAAAGAAACGTGCTAGTTGTATGAAGGTAGACTCAATCACATTCAACCTCGCAAAACATGATGCTCAACCGACTACCCTCTACATTTAGAAATTAATACCGGATCGAAAGTTACGCAAACCCAACCCAACTTAAACCATAGACTAAAATCCGGCTCAGAAACACAATATTGTTGATAGAGGGCCCGTAAACAAGCCAAGCCATTAGTCCCCGTCATAAGTCGGTGACAGACACTCCACTGAAGGACAGGTCTAAACACGGCACGCAAACTTCTCGAGATGCTCTATAAACACTTCTAATAAGGGCTGCGGCGGATAGATGTGATAAATATTATTAAGGAGTAGAAACTACGTAGCGACACTATACAAAATGTAGGGGAAAAGTTTTTGCGATTTCTGACTTTTCTAGTCAAACTCAAACTCAAACCTCAGTTGGTGCGATACTTTTTTGATTCCTATATAAGACAGGATCGATTGGCATATTTGGCATCAAAAATAGTTTTGTGAAAATTGCCCATTATCTTGATGACTGTACTTTTCTTTAAAAATCTGTGAATGTAGATCATAATGTTTCAATACGTTAACGACTTGTAAGACCGTTTTCCTGTAGCTACAACGGTTATGGACCTGCCCTTACTGCTCCGTCTCAAAAATCCAACCTATATTTACCGTAACTGGGGTGAACGTAGATCTTCATCTTTCCTTGCACCTTATACCTCTGATTTCCAGCAACAGAAGGTTCTGCTTCTGCATCAATTTGTTTGGCGAAAACAAATGCTGCTGGCTGCTGGACGTCCAGCTAAAAGTCTTGCAACCTCTTTTCTTTTTCCAATTTCAAAATCCATTTCCGAATTCGAACACAATAAATAAAATATAGTTTTATTTTATAATAAATACTGGCTGTTTGCATCAATGGAGTGCGAATCGTGTCGGTCGGAACGGTCGGCAGCGTCATTTCCGGCAAACGTCCGAACAAAATGGACCAGCCTGTAAATGGGGCAACGGAGCAACCCAAGTCCAGTTTTATTATTTACTAGCTTTTGACAGGGTGTTGCGCAGCCTGGGAGAGGCCTATCTCCAGCAGTGGACTGCGATAGACTGTTGACTTGTGTTGATTGTACAGAAGTGAACAGCGATTGGCCGAGTCGAATGATAAAATGATTTTGCAGTCGATGCTTTTTTTTTTTGACACACACAAACACGTAGGTATTTGTGCCTAGCAAACGAGAAATAATTTCTTATTTTTTCTTGTCTAGACTTTTATTTTGCGATTTTCATCTTTACAGATGAATCTCTCATCAATAGCTTGGATTAGAGTTGTAAAAAAAACGGTTTTTCTACAACTCTAGCTTGGATTGCTCACAGACAGACTCACCACTGTCATTTCAATTTATCCAACGTCGGAAGTGCCTCTTGAAAAACGTGGAAGTCCCTGCTAGCGTCAAATTAGGATAGACCTTTTCAATTACTGACCCTTCTGTTACATAAAACCACCTACAACTGGTAGTTCTGCGAACAGTAGACCTCGGTAGCACAAACTTTTTTGCAGCAATTAATATACCACTAAAGTTATTTATTTAAAACGGGGTATTTACCATGTTTTCATCTGATCTTCACCATTTTTTTTTTTTATGAGACCAACTGAAAGTTACTACCTTTCAAAAAAAAAAAAGTACCATAGAAATCAGATCTCATAAGGCGGAGACATCCAGTAGGCAATAGCTCCCTTTTTGCTCCTTTTGAAGGAAGTAATCAATCAAAAATCCCCGACGATAAAAAAATTCTATAAGTCGTAAACCATAATCCAAATTTCGTCCAGATCGCTTGTAAAATACGACCTAGAGGTAGCAACAAACTGACAGACGAAAGCAAATATTGCCAGACTTGAAGCAGAGACGCTTCGCTCCCTCGATCAATAAATATATTCTGATAGAATCCCTATCAGGGATGCATAACCAGTTTTTACACTGACGTAATTTTATGCAAGACGAGCAAGTTTGCCCTTACCAAGTTGTAAGTTGAATGTAGGGTCGTTGTTATAAACAGCTGTGAAAATGCAGTAATGGAATCTTTTATGTTATCCGTGAATTTTCATGTAGCGGTTTATTTCTGGTAGCTATTGTAATGATAATGACTTACAATGCAACTTCCGAAATAACTAGCTTAAAATGGTGTCTCATAATGAGGCTCCAATTATTATATGAATAACTATATTCTACCCGCGACTTCGTGCGCGTTTATGAACATTTAAAACAATCCTGGGGCACTCGGCAGTACCTGGAGTAGCTTTCATGTGAAAGAATTTTTGTAATCCAAACAGTACTTTCAGAGATTACCTATCTTACCTTTTACAAAAATAATTACAAACAATTTTTTATCCTAAGGGCACGCCTTCCCTACAATTATCGCGCCCCCCGATCTATTCCTTGATAATATGCAATGGTCTCTGTTGCACCATGTAGCATGAGGTAACAGGGGCTAGTGTGCATCTTTGGGTTCATTCAGTAATCGAGTCTGATCAAACCACGTTGGGGTCGGTGCATTTCATTTATTTATAATATTCGTTTAGATTGAGACCGCTAAAACACTGACTAAACAGCAATCCCGATGCTCCTGAAGTATCCTTGCTACTGCACCCGCACAAAAAAAATACTTATAAGATCGTTGACAAAAAGAAATATTAATAGCCTTTGGTTGAAGACCAATCGAGCAGCTTTTGAAGAAAAACGTTCAAACTATGTCAACAAGTATTTATTGATCGTAATGAAAATGCAGCTATAGATTGTTAATTAACTTCCACCGAAGATGGCGACAGACGACCGTTTAATATTCATATTCATTTGCGGACCGAAGATAAAGGACTTCAATAAATTGGTTTGGACAATTCTAATCAGCTTTTACGATTAAAACTTGTATATAAATTCGTAATAACTAGCAAAATATGCATTTTTCGAACAGTATTTTGTTGTTTGGACAGGACTTTGGACCTACCTATTAGGTTGGGGAAAAAGTCTTTTCGCACTGAAAATTTCGGGAATCAAGGAAGTGACACAACATTACTATTTAAAAATATATTTATTGCTTTTCGAAGTATTCTCTGCGAAATTTGACACATTTTTCCATACGATGGAACCAATCATTGAAGCAACCATTCCATTCGGAAGTTGGGGTCTCCAAAATGGCCGTTTTGTAGGCGTCCACAGCTTCTTCAGGTGATGAAAATCTCTGACCAGAAATTTATTCTTTATTTTAGGGAAAGTATAGAAATCATTAGGGCTTAGGTCGGGGCTGTACGGCGGATGGTCTAATAATTCTATGTTTTCTTGCTCTAAAAACTCTTTTGTTCTGTGCGCGGTGTGAGAACTCGCATTGTCGTGATGGAGGATGATGCGGCGGTTGCAGTTCTCTTTACGGAGTTCAGAAACGACCTGTGGCAAACAAATGTTAGCATACCATTCTGCATTAACCGTTCTTTGTCCCTCAAGAGGAATATTCGCAACATGGCCGGTTTTGGAGACAAACGTGGCCACCATTTTTTTTGCAACACTCCGTGAACGAACAATTTTTGTTGGCTTTAACTCATTTTCGAACACCCAAACTCGTGACTGGTTTTTTGTTTCGGGTTCGTACGCATATATCCAGGATTCGTCACCTGATACGATGTTGTATACAGCATTTGAGGATCCTGCGTGGAATCTCTCGAGAGTTCTGACGCACCAAGTAACGCGAGCCGCTTTTTGCTCTTCACAGAGCGAATGCGGGTATCCATCGGGAAAACAACTTTTTTACACCTAATTGTTCATGCAAGATTATTTGTATTTGACTCATGCCAATGTCTAAAGTTGCCTGAATTTCGCGGTATGTCACATGTCGATCTTCCTCAATCAGCTTACGCACAGCATCAACGTTTTCTTGGGTGACTGCAGTTTTTGGACGACCTTGACGGGGATCATCACTGAGCTTGACACGTCCACGTTGAAATTCAGCAAACCAGCGGTAAATTGTGGTTTTGGATGGGGCTTCATCACCAAATGCAGAAATCATCCGGTCAACACACTGTTTTTGTGTTAAACTACTTCGAAAGTCATAATAAATCATCGCTCTTGAATTTTCTCGAGTCAATTCCATTTTCTCAACGACTAAACAAGTTTGACAAAACCTTGTGACAAGACCGAGAATCTTTTTTAAAATAAATAAATGGTATTCGATTTTTAAAACCAAGGAGTTTTCAATTTAAAACATTTTAATATGACAGGAACAATGGAAGTATTCCATTCCCGATACTTTTAGTGCAGCCCTCGTAGTATGTATGAACTTGTAATAAAATCTCTTTGGCTATACTATTTGTATCTGGCTGGTTTTGGTATCATTGAAAGTTTAAATTTTAAAGAACATAATTCCAAATTCAAATTAGGAAAATGTGTGATTTTCATTTGTTTTTCGTACCGTCAAGATGAGTGAATCTAATGACGAAATTCGATACATTTTAAAATTTTACTACAAAAAAGGTAAAAATGCAACGCAAGCCGCGAAAAAAATTTGCGATGTTTATGGACCTAGTGTAGTGTCTGTGAGAGTAGCACAAATTTGGTTTAAGCGTTTTCAATCCGGAAATTTTGATGTCAAAGATGCACGTCGATCTGGTCGCCCTATTACGGATAACATGGATGCCATTTTTGAAAAAGTGGAGCAAGATCGGTATATCAGTAGTTACGACGTAGCTGAAGAACTGGAAATTGACCACAAAACAGTTTTAGCGCTTTTGAATAAAACTGGGTACACAAAAAAGCTCGACATTTGGGTACCTCACGAGCTCACTGAAAGAAACCTAATGAACCGTGTACTCATTTGTGATTCTTTATTACGACGTAATGAAACCGAACCATTTTTGAAGAAGCTGATAACTGGTGATGAAAAGTGGATCACGTATGATAAGAACGTGCGAAAAAGGTCGTGGTCAAAGGCCGGTCAGGCTTCACAGACTGTGGCGAAACCCGGGTTAACTCGCAACAAGGTGATGCTACACAGCATCACCTTGTTGCGAGTTAACCCGGGTTTCGCCACAGGGTGTGGGATTGGAAGGATATTATGAGCTGTTACCACCAGGCAGGACCATCGATTCTGAACTAGAGTTCGAACAACTGATGAGTTCGAACAACAGTAGACTGCGAACAACTGATGAGATTAAAGCAAGAAGTTGAGAGAAAGCAGCCGGAATTAATCAACAGAAGGGGTGTGGTTTTTCATCATGATAACGCTAGACCTCACACATCTTTAGCCACTCAGCAAAAATTAAGAGTGTTTGGCTGGGAGGTGTTAATGCATCCGCCGTATAGTCCTGACCTTGCACCTTTAGATTTCCACCTGTTTCGGTCTCTTCAGAATTCTTTAGGCAGTGTCAGTTTAACATCACGAGAGGACTGCCAAAACCACTTGTCGCGGTATTTTGACCAGAAGTCCCAAAATTTCTATAGCAATGGGATCATGTCCCTACCTACAAGATGGCAAAAAGTTATCGAACAAAATGGTACCTACATACTTTAGTAAAATGGAAATAAACTATATTAAAAAAAAATTGAATTTTCATAAAAAATGCGAAGAAACTTTTTCCCCAACCTATTATAATACGCCAATAAATGATTTGATTTGATTTATGCAACAAAGGACCGCCGAAATCCCTCGATTAGTTTTATGTATCCTACAGAATTTATCTATCACCGACACTTTCGAGTTTTGATTTTCGGAATCGAATCGAATTTGAGCGAGTTTCGAACCTCGTAACAAAACACAGCCACTGCAGAATATGAATTTTATTTCTCACAAATCTGCTACGACTTCATTCGTCGAAAACTAGAAGTGGAACCTATAAGGCGAGTAAAAGAAACTACTACTTAATTTATTGCTTCTTCATATAACTACAAAATAAATTAGGACTAGATATCACGTTACGATTTTACAATGGAGCGGGAAGGTAGTCGACAGCTTCCTGCGCGACAGTGCTGCCGCCTTCCTGTGTTGCGAGAAAATGGAGAACTCGCACGCCTTTGTACCATTAGGTACCACACGAGTCACGACAAGGTTTGTTGTTTGAGTTACTATAGTGAATATGTGACATTCATTCGTCGTAAATACATGACTGGCTTTGCACAATATTCGTAGTATTCCTTTTCTTGATTGAAGTATTCAAGAGAGGATGCAAGGTAATTTTTTTTTTTTTTTGAGTGCAGACCTGGCCATTTATCGTCCGTGAACTTCTGAGATCTTCTATCTACCTACAACAAATTTTACAGGTGGAACATAAAACTAATTTATTAATATTTCGTGGAGAATTTTGGTAAACCAAAAAGTAGTTGGTTAGTTTTTATGTCTTTTATGAAATCATAATTAAATGCAGTTAGTATTGTGTTGTTTTTATTTAAATCGTAAATAGGAGTTGGCATTATAAAAAGATTTGCGCAAATATACTAGTTAGGAGATATCAAAAGTTCACGGTCGTTATGTCCCTGTCCTATACTATTAATTGAGCCATTTTTGTATATTTGTAATCACACTCTCGAAAACGACAAAAAATTTCGATGATAGTTGCAATATAGGGGTTTGCATGGAAGATAAATTGATCTAGCTAGGCCTCATATCTGGGAAAATTCATTTTCTCTATTTTCATTGGAGCAGAGCTCAGTCAGTATATATTATTTCTACAAAATTGATTTTAAAGAACACTTACTTGAGAAGAAATAAATAATAATATTTTTAGATGAGGTTGGTTATTCTTTATGGAATTTTAATTTTAAACATTATTGTGTCTCAATTTTACAAGCCTATCTGGTAGAAAAAAGACTTATAATAATTTTTTAACATACAAACAAAATCAATACGAAAAACTCACTTGAGACATAACAGCGGATTTACTGAAGAGAGGTTTTAATTAATTTCTAGAAAAATAAAAAATAATTGGCCAACAAATTGACAGCCTCCTCCTTTTTCTGAAGGCGGTTAAAAATGAACTAGATGAAACCCTTTCTTACAATAGCAAGTGGCTACAGGGATACTGAGGTCATAAAGTATTTATTACAATTATACAGTTACACATACATAAAATGCAATCACATAATAACTTTTTGCTTGTGATAGTTTAAATAATTGTTTTCCTTAACCATGTTGTTGGTTAAGGAAGGCTAGGTAATTATCAGTTTTCTATATTTATTTCATTGTCTCATTTGTAAAGTATTTTCAAAGTCAGCCATACATAACAGGAAATAGGTATATACATAATGGAACTCTTTTATAGATATTATTATGCTTTCTGACACATCGGTTACCAGGAGCAACAGACCACAGGCTGGGAACCCTGTGACTATTGCATGTAAACATACATATTTCTACATTATAATGTGTCTTGTGCTGAATATGGACAAAGTTAACCAATTGCTATCTAAAGAGATAATTTAACAATTCATATTATTATTATGTATAATAAATATTATCAGCAGGAAAGTAGTCATCTGGAAAGCTAATTATAATATGATGATCAAACCAAAACTGATAAAAGGAAAGTATAGGGGAGTTGTTAAAAATATATAGCAATAACACATATATTTTGGTTTCTGGACTCACCTCTAAGTAGATATAACAATTTAAAATATCCTTTAACAATTAGATACCTACAAAAAATAGACAACTATTTCAAATTCGAACGGTGCACTGAAATTCTCCACCAGAGAGCGCGTTACATTAAAATTACATGCACACGACTGGTTCTACGAATCGTTTACGCCAAATACTAGTGTCGACAAAATTGTAGATTACTTCGCAATTTACGGCGGGGTCGAGGCGTCAGCAATGAACGCTCATTACTCGTGTCATTCCAGCTGCTAGCCCAGGGCAATTGATACTGATTAGGCGGTAACCCCGCTATGTTATGCCTCCGCAAACCGGTCGCAAGCAACACCTTTCCAATGCAAGTTAATTCTACATAGAACTTTATTAATACAACCACAGATACTTGGAATGGAATTAAGATATAATTCTGAATACTTTATCATTTATACACACCCTTTGGTTAACAATAAAACATACAAAACATTGAAATACAAGCTGAGAAAAAATGACACTTCGTCAACGAAACATTGGAATGTTTTAAGTAATGTTTGTAGATCTCAATACCACTTACCGTTTAAAATATGTAACTTGGGTCTCACTATTTATTGCTTTAAAATTCAGGAAACACTTGTACCGTATTTTATAAAACAATAACAACAAAAGTTTAATGCACTATCGAAATTATTGACACCCTTCCCTACTTAGGAACATAGACTAAATATGTTTTTTTTTTTAATTTGTTAATTTATGCGGCTAACCTACCTGAGTTATCACTGAAAGCTTTAATAAATATTTAATAAAATAATTATCGATGTATGTACATAATAATAACGTAATTTCTCGAGAGAAAAGTTTCAATCACATGATTATTTATGTTTACCATACACAATTTGTGTTCCTTTGTCAAAGAAAAAGAAGATTCTTGTTTATGGCCGACCGGCAATGGGGCTGGCAACTGTCAAAATGGCGCTAGCGTAGATCGCTCCCAAAACAGTGGTGTTTTTGTATTGTGTACATACATACTATTAATATACATATATTTTTGTTGAATTTTATTGAATGACGCGGTGAAGCGTAGCGAATTGTTCGTAGACGGGAACCCACCATTTTTTAAAGGACTCTAAAATATTAAAAAAACTGTGGCTGAAACCAATAAGACGTGTTGATTTTATACCTAAAAGCCAATCAAGGTTATGTAGAAAACATTTCAAGGAGAGTACCTAACTACAAAAAAATCAGTAAATAATATTCTCTTAAGGTCCGATGTCTGAATAATGTTTTAATAATCTTGCTACTTATGTGTTTCGCCTTAAAAGTATTTGTTTTATTTATTTTACATGGAATGTACTGTTTCTAAAGTCTCTGCAAATATAGAAATTCATGTGTGACAAGATTTAGAATCCACATCAGCTGATTCATGGATAACTAAAACATATCGTGAGCAACACAAATCCTACTAATATTATAAATGTGAAAGTTTGTGAAGATGTTTGGATGTTACTCAATAACGCCAGAACGGCTGAACGGATCTGGATGATATTTAGCATAAAGATAGATTATAGTCTGGAATAGCACATAGGCTACTTTTTATCCCGGAAAATATACGGTTCCCGTGGGATTAATTCCAACATCCACGTGGGCGAAGCCGCTGGCAAAAGATAGTATCACATATTTTAAGATTGTTCTCTACAGAGCTGTTGTTAACTGACAATGAATTAGTAAATAAAGAGGCGCCGGGTTTCTTCAACTTTTTCTCTAATTAACTCACTGACTCGCCATGTGTAATACATCAATAAAGGCACTATTTTCATATGTTTTAATTCATAAAACGTAAAAATAAAAACACTGTTGCAAGCATAAATACTGTCAGTCTATGACAAGGGCACTACCTATGGCAGCGCCATCTACGATTAGCTTTTACCGGCCGGCCCCATTGGCAATGGTCATGAAGCTTAGAATAATAACTAGTTATTATTCTAAGTCAAGAAGGCTGTTGGAGGCGGTATCGGCGGCATTTACCGTGCGGTCAAAGAGTGAAGTAAATAATAAAGAGACGTGCGGTCCACGCTTGGAGACGCGTCGTATGTGGCCGCTATCCTCAGCATTGAGGGAACGACGAAGAAGAATTCGCAGTGGCGTATTTACCCTAACGGCCATTGATCCTTTTTCCAATTATGTTTGGGTCGGCTTCCAGTCTAACCGGATGCAGCTGAATACCAGTATTTTACATGGAGCGACTGCCTATCTGACCTCCACAAGCCAGTTACTGGGTAATATGGTACTCCTTGGTAAGACTGGATGTCAGACTTTCGGGCATCTGACGACCCGTAACGACTGTCAAAGATCCACGAATCACAGCCGGGATCAACGGCATACCGTGCTTCCCGAGGCACGGGGATGTATAGACGGTCACCCATCCACGGACCAACCGCGGCAAGCGTAGCTTAACCCGTTAAATCGACCCGTGCAGCTGTTACTTATTACTTAGCCACAGGCTCCTTCAATATCATCTGTATGAATAGTAAAACCGGCCAAGTGCGTGTCGGACTACGCACAATGAAGGGTTCCGTCATTTATGCATAAGCCAAGGCAACAAAGAAACTTCTTTCTCACAACAGTCTGTAAGTATGGTAAAAAAAATGTACCCTAATCTATCGGAGTTGCTAACATTTTCGAGCTCACTTTGCTCGTTAACGCTAAACACTTTGAAAACGTGCGACAAAATTGAAGGGGGTGTTCTGCCCATCAATATGATTAACTTTTAATACGGGACCAACTTGGAATTCGCAAAAAAATTTCGACCTTATACAAAATGGTCCAATCGGGTATGTATGTATATACTTTTACATAGAAAGGTTGATTTTTTTATGCGAATTATTAGTTAGTCCCATAGTAAAAGTTAATCATATTGATGGGAAGAACACCCCCTTAAAAGTTGCATATTTTCCGTCATTCTGTATTATTGGTTCTTTGTTTACTGTAGCTGTAGCTAAGATTTTACCTTATTGACCCCGGGCCACTAAATCTTAAAATAGGCCACTGAGCATTGGTAGCGTAGCATATCATCCGGAGTTCCAATACTCTTTAGGATGTCTCAAGTTTATTCAAATAAAAAAGGCAATAGTTGCGATTGTGACAAAAATTAAATCGTTCTATTTTTATGATGCATTTTTGCTTTTGGCTACTCTGTTTATTACGTCACAATATGTCAGCTGTACGTCAGCTGTCGCAATCAGTCTAAGCGTCAGGCAAATGTCACTGAAATTCTAAATAATTGTACTTGTTCTGGTGTCAGTATATATAAGTCAATAAGTAGTCTATGTTCTGGTGGTGTGTGTTGGTTGTGTACCATGGACATGGACCCGTCCATACAAACATAAGCAGAATTAAATGTAGGTGCCCATTGCGCAGCTGCGTAATCTGTGAAGAAAATCAATACCGCGATAATTTTCCTGGAAAATAGCTAACTAAGATGGCGCGCATCGTTTATTATCAGTGAGCCTACGTACTTTAGTACCAAAACGATTATCGTGCGTATTTGGTAATCCGAGTGAATAAGTTTCAATCATTTTGCTATGAGTGAACCAAATATGCATTTCGATGGTGGTAACCCCCAACCGTTCTTGGGTAATGTTAGTATACCACCAGGATTGGGTGGTAATAGTAACCAGTTTATGTCTCATATCCATAATAATACTATGCCTCCAACATCAAGTGGCCTACAGAGTGGCATGCCCCCTCCGCTGCCACCCAGAGTGGACTTAAACCAAGCTCTTGCTCAACCAATGATGCAGAACCAGGGATATGGTGGCATGGGAGCCTATGGCGGTATGGGTTCTTATGGCGGAATGGGAATGGGGATGGGTTCCTACGGTGGCATGGGAGGATATGGCGGATACGGAGGCTATGGAATGGGAGGCATGGGTGGAATGTATGGAGGATACAACCGATTTGGAGTTGGAGGTGGCTTTGGAGATGTTGACAGCAGGTAAATGTTTTGTTATTTATTTACAGATTCTGTTTGCTTTATTTATTTTATGTATTTAACAGCTTATGTACACAATATAAACAGACAAGTAGAAAGGAACACAAAGACAAATACAAAGGTGATGCTTATTTGTAATGAAATCTACCAGCATACATTCCTTATGAGATTAGATAAAAAAGAGATGTAGACAGACACCTTGTGTAAGAGTAGAAGAGAAAATTAAATTAAACCAAAAAGCTACAGAAGAAGGAGCAGTATGTCGAAGTATGTTTTATTGAATAATTAAGTGTACTTCTTGCTTTGTAATGTACCATTATAGTAATCTTCTTGAAGTAACAAGCATTTTTATTTCATATAAAGCTTCATATCAACCTCCACTTTTGATGCTAGTATGGTATAGCTATCAGTCTTCTTAATCAAAAGAAATTGGTAATTGGTTGGTTGGAATTGGTATTTTAGACAGCAAACATAGACATAGATTTTATGATTTCTCAGACTAGTTTAAGGAAGATATATAGTTAATTTTTATTATTTCACTAATTACTATAGTTGCTACGTTAAGAACCTGAGTCGTTGGGCTATTAAATCATTGTTATTAGTCTATCTCGCTCATGCTTATGGAGTGCAAGAATGCACAGCCTAAATATAAGAAGAAAAAATATTTGCTATTTTAGACTTACATGGTAACTTATTAAGGCAAACAAAAAAATTGTGGGGAAATAGCCTCTTGCATACAGTGGGCTACCCTGTTCAAATTAAAAAAGCTATGTTTACCATTCCAGAAGTATTAAGCCATAGTCTTCTTTTTCAGGTTCATCCAGATGGCTGAAGAGAGTTCTCGCCCAGCATTTGATTCTATACAGAGCTGTGTGAATGCTGTTGGCAGCGTTGCTATGATGTTGGAAAGCACTTTCTTTGCTATAACTAGCTCTTTCAGGGCTATATTGGGTATGTATTTATATCCTACAATCCTACTATAATATTTTAAATGCGAACGTTTCATGCTCAATCACACTGAGGGCTGACTGAATTTTGATGATTTGTGGCAAACAGGAAGGCAAATATATAATACTTTTTATTCAGCTAAATGTCGTAGTTTCCCTAGGATGCAAGTGAAACTACAAGCAACAGTCAGGAATAGTAATAAAATTTTATTGACAGGAAAAAAGATTCTCTAGTATGAACAGCTTTGTAAATACAAATATGTCCTGGAATGTGGCATCAGCTCTGGCCTTTCTCAATAACCAAAATGTTTTTCATTTTAATAGGTGTAGCAGAAAACGTTAGCCGACTTAAGTCGCTATTCGCACAGGTATGGTCCACATTCGCCGTGATTAGGACCCTGAACTGGATCATCAGGAAGCTGATGGTCATCATTGGTATCAGGACGGAAAATGAATTTAAGGTTAGTACCAAGTAAAATTATTATGTATTTCCTTTCCCTATTATTTTAAAAGGCTTCAGAAAAAGAAAAAACACAGTTTAACTGTTTATTTTGCATTTTTACTCTTGTAATTATTATTTAATACAATCAATACCTTTATAGGTGGATGATAAATACTTTAAAAACAACCAGAAAAATGATTTATTTCAGCTTAAATTATTTCTCACAGAATCTGCAAAGTGATATTGTTTTTATCAGTCATTTCAAATAACAATGCCAAAGGTTATAATCCAATTACTTAGGAAGGTACTATAAAATTCTATTTAAATACTCTCAAATTTTCACAATGTAATTATAAAGATTACAGTAAATGATTTTTCATTGCATAAATATTGTTTATTTGTTTTTTTTTATTAACTATCGTAATTACTTTTCTGACTAATTAAAGAAATTTACATTTAGGTACTTTTTCTTAATTACTGACTTATATCATTGGACTGTACCTATTGAATGTAAATGGGAAAGTAGGTCCATAGAACAAACACATTGTTTCTAAATCCATTTATTGGAACATACAAAATACAGGAAATAGATGTTATCAATAAACTTTTATCCCAATAAAATTATCTTTTCCTTATCGTTTTGACAATGAATGTACGATACTCGTGTATCTATTTATAAGTCTCCAACTCTCCAATCCGATCTTGCGAAGATGTTTATTTATTTTTATTATCCAGAAGATGTTAGTTTGATCCATATCCTTTGAATCCACTCCTAACACAGACAAAATTAGCATAGTTTGAGGGGTTAACAGATGCTATAAACCCTTTGACTTCACCAATAGCGTGATTTTTCTACAATGTCCTTATGATTAAAAACATAGAAGGCATAATAAATAGGTCAATATTTAACTACCCTGACTCCTAAACTAGGTGCATGATCCTGTGACTGTGATCCAGTCAGTGATCCACCTTAGGAACTACGCCATTTAAAATGAATTAATGTGCAACTTATCCTATTCAATAGTATATAACAATAAAGTATATTCTATCTGTCTGTCTATTCAGTCAGCAGCCCGATATTAATGCTGGGTCCTGTCGGTTGGTCATCTCAGTCCTCTAGGTCCTGATATCTGAAGTGCACGACTTTGCTCAAAAGGCCTATCCAGACGGTCTTCTATTGCTTCTAATCCTTCATTTTTTTCTTTGTTTGGGAAATTATCAAATAACTTCTCCTGCTCCGCCCAGCCAAAGCGGGAGAACTTATTTGATGATTTCCGGGAGGTGTCAGACTTTTACTGCCTAAAAACCACCCGTGTTGCTTCAGTTGCCTGTGCCAGGGCCACGGTAACTCTTTCGAACAACCCGCAACCCTGGTGGGTATCGGCCCTAGCGGACCCCATCAGTTAGTGCTGACAACTCTTGTTGTCGCGACTATTTAAAGCTATCAACTTGAATTATGGAATAGTTTTAAATGACGTTTGCCCAATTATTTTGCAAATAAGAGAGAAATATTTTTTTTTGCAACAGGGACTGAAAGGGGTTCTTTAAAATTCGAAGTGGGGCTAAAAATGTAAAAAAAAAATAACTAGGGGCGTGAGGATGCAAAGATTGCTTCTAATTCTAAGGTGCTATTGAACACTCATTAATAAAAACCGGCCAAGTGCGTGTCGGACTACGCACAATGCAGGGTTCCGTAGTTGGGGTGAATTTATCCCAAGAACAAACTTAACATTGTAGTTGAAAGACATGTTCTCCCATACATTCCAACTGCAAAAGTAAGTTTGTACGCACAATATTGAGAGATTGACCATGTAATTTTAAGACCATAGACTTCTTATAAGATTTCCTGTAATCTATAGGTAAAGAACTGTTTTCTGTATATTTTTTTTTTTACAAAATTTTAGGCTCTGTAGTTTCGGAGATAAGGGGGAATGGCCATATTTCGTCTATTTTCTTAAATAACTTTAAAACAGTATATTTTAAAATTATAAGTATATTTGAGACCCCAGTAAGCTCTTTCATTTGATATGTCACACAGTACAATTTGCAAAACTTTTTTTTAATTTTCTTATTTCCCCCCCCAAAATTGGCCCACATATTCAAATTCATTTATTACGTTACACGTCCGTGTTTGGGTCACAAAAATTCATATGTGTACCAAATTTCAACTTAATTGGTCCATTAGATTAGGAGCAAATTGGCTGTGACAGACGGACAAACAGACACACGAGTGATCCTATAAGGGTTCCGTTTTTACCTCTTGAGGTACGGAACCCAAAAAAAGAGAAAATACTACAGCACCCTAATTGCGTAACACTTTATCAATCGGAATCTGAATCATTTTGTAGCAAATTTCTAATCCATTGCTTCATATGCTCGCAAAAATTGTCTGTTCGACAACGTAAATAACGCAATGAATGTTGTTGAACTGTCAAAATGAAACAGATTCTGATTGATAATTTGTTACGCAATTGACCCACAGGTTCATAAACATTCGATTTTTTGCGAGTATGTTTCGAGATTGATAATAGATTAGTAACTTATCATCACAATAGACGTGATATCTACGTTATAGTCACGCATATAAAACAGAGATAACTTTATTTTGTTACTTTTATTATTCTTCATCTTCATAGATAATACCCACTGTTAAACTGATTTATTTACTCTACAAAGCAAATAACAAAGGTCAAGTGATTGTTATATTCATAACTAGCGACCTGCCATTGCTTAATTCGCACGGTTTTTACGACCTGATAAAATATCGAGATTTCTTTATTATATGGAAGTTTAATGTCAATGTATTATACACATAAACCTTCCGGAATGGATTATCTATATTTTTTACTTTTATTTTTCCTTTTAATACTATTTGCAATCGGTCGTCGGACCATAAGTGAATTCGTTCCATGTCAAATGGCGTTGTGGTGGAGCAGCCGGTGCTGTGCCACCACTTATAGGTGCTTCCTCTTCAGCCTTTTTACCAGCGCTGTCAGACTTTACTGATGGCATTTGGCAGTCGTGGATTTCGACGTTCCTAGCAAACCTAGGTGCCTTTGCTGTTGATCTTAGGATACTATTTTGGACTCTTTGCAGGCAAAGTATGTTAGTTTTGCTGGCACGCCCTACAATTGGATCCCGTAGGTCCATATTTACTCAAGATTGAACTAGTCGCGGGCTCGAACTCACTGGTGGGCGTGGCCAAAAAGTACACTGTCTCACCTGGCATCGTGTCCAACAGAGACAATATCAGTGATGAGCTGTTAGACTCTAGAAAAATAATAAATAGATAGTAGTAAAGTATGCTGATGCTGACGTAGGATGTTGACGGCCATACACCCAATTTCTTGGACCTTCTGCTGGGATCTGATCCGGACAGCCATTCAGTATCGGTCTCAGCCCTGCTGGGAACGTCTGACCACTATCTCGTGAAATCCATATGGACCTGCTCTCCTCCAGATGAGAGTCCTAGAGGTACGAGGCGAGTATGGCGATACGAATCGGCAGACTGGGATGAGATATGGCACTTTTTTGCGTCTTATCCACGGCGGCAAGTGTGATTCTCTTCGCGTGACCCCTCGTGCTGTGCTGACGTGGTTGCGAAAGTGATTTGGTTGGGGATGGAGTATTTTATTCCATTCTCCGACATCCCGCTCGCTCACAAATCCCGGCCTTGGTATAATGCAGAATGCGCCCACGCTGAGGCCCGAAAAGAGTCTGCCTACCAAGCCTGGGTCAAGGCCCGCGACCGCAAAGTTAGAACGCGTAGGGTTCGCGCGAATTAAAAAGCCTAATTCTGCCGCCAAGTTCTGCAAGCGGGTTTTACGTAGGGCACGTTTTGACCATGTTGGACATATTGGTCCTACTTTACCTTCAATGATGAAATCTGATGGATCGCTGGGTCACTCTGCAAGTGAGAAAGCCACCTACTGTACTCCTCGATGCCGGAGATCGTAGTTCACATTAAAGAGGTCCTTAGAGTTTTGTGCAGTCTAGACGTGAACAAGGCCAGTCGGCCTGATGGCATCCAGCGAAAGTGTTGAGGCAGTGTACGCCTGAAGTGTTTCCTATGTTGACACGTTTGTTCCGACTCTCTTAAAAAAAAAAGGTATCAAAATCCTGGAAGCTTGCAAATGTATAACCAGTGCCAAAAAAGGGCGACCGTGCAGACCCTGCCCTTTACCGTCCGATCGCACGTACCTCCGTTCTGTGCAAGGCTATGGAAAGGGTACTTACTGAACAGTAAGTTGCTGACCTACCTTGAAAACAATGATCTCCTCAGTGACCGTCAGTATGGCTTTCGAAGCGGACGGTCAACTGGCGATCTTCTTGTGTATGTCACGCACTGCTGTGGAGAAGTCATCGAGAAACACGGTGAAGCACTCGCTGTATCGCTTGACATCTTGAAGGCCTTTTGACAGGGTCTGGCACGCTGCTCTGCTCAGCAAGCTTCCTGCTTATGGCATCCCAGCTGATTTTTGTAGCTGGATATCAAATTTCCTTAATGAACGATCGATCAGAGTATAGTCGTTGATGGCTGCTCCTCTGACTTATGGCTATTGATGCCGGAGTTCCTCAGGGGTCTGTTCTCTCTGCAACTCTTTTCCTGCTGCACTTCAGTGACCTACTTCAGCCTGGTATTGTTGGGAAAGTGTTGGGAAAAATTTAGTGTGACTAATGAATACATCAATCATGATTAATGATTAACGATTGCTTAGTTTTAATCTTAGTCAAGTAATCATGACTAATGATTTATGATTGGAATTTTCGACTACCCTCAAAACAAGACTGACTTGGTATCTGTCGAATAAAATCTGTGTAAACCAATGTAATGGAGTACCTAATCGTTATTTATTAATTCTACATGTACACATAAAGTTGAGCTCATAATCCCAAAATAATTGAGCAGAGCTTTATGTAGCATAGTGGGCTTAGCAGCATGACCACTTGTCCATCTCTACATAGAGTAGACAACCTTTTCTATACAAAGTGACATTTTGTTTCTCCGTTTTTGACATCGGACCGTAGAAATCCTTCTACAATTTGTCATTTTGTCTTTGGTTTCTAGCGATCTTTGTCTAGGTCCTTTTTTATGTAGACTATTTCGGAAGAAAGTTGTCTAGGGTAGTGAAGACGAATTTGATTTTGTAATCGCCATGCTAAAGACAGTAGAAAACTTTCTACTCGACGGCCGCAAAGTATATACGGTTATCTGCAAAACATTTTTTTATTCTCTTCTTTTGCTTATATCTCGAAAACGGTGTGTCCTATCTCAAAAGTAATGAAAATTTTGTCCCCCTTTATAAGGCCCATAACCCCCTAAAACCCTGCATGTAGGTAATGATTTTTCATATTTTCCATACGAAAAGTGAAAAATTCCATACAAAACACGGTGAGTATCGCATCTACGGCGCTACGGGTGCGACTCCGCAGTTGTATTTATATGCGTGTGCGTGTATGTGATTTGTAAAAATTGAGAATTAAACAAAAAAAAAATCTATGAAAAAACAAAGAATTATGTAAACAAAGTGAATTTCGTAAAAGTGCAGCTGACTCTTTCTATTTGTTGCCGTCGTACTGTCTACAGGGTAACGTCATTTTTGTCTACTCTTCGTCGACAAGTAGCTTCTCTACGGTTCTCGTGCCACATTTGGCAATACCTTGGGTTTATTCCGTATACGTATGCACCATATATGTATGTATATAATGGAGCCTCGATCTTTAATTCTAGGGCAACTAATATATTTTGAACATGTGAACTTAAAGTTATTATGACAAGCTGTCATGTCATATCATCATAGCATACTACTCGTATGATGTTACATTTACATGAGTACAATCACAATACATAAGTTTATCAGAAGCATCAGTCATAAAGTCATGATTGATCAATTGATTGACAAAATTAGTTGAATGGCCCAACACTGGTTGGGTACGCAGATGACAGTACATTTTCACAGAGATACTTGTCCAGCGCAAAAACCAGCGGGGCCGAAGTTCGTTCCTTGAGAGAGGCCATAATAGAGAGGACAGATTTGACTTGTCTCCCAGTGGGGTGATGATAATCTGGTCTCTTTCCAACGCCACTAAAACATAGGCGTGTCTGTTTACCGCTAAAAGGAGACGCCCAGACTCCTCCTTTTCGGGTTACATCAGTTTTTTCTTTTTTATTATTTGAGATGAGTTTGCTCTTGACTTTACTCTAGGTCAGAGGTGACATAGACAAAGTCTACGATGGAGTGAGCTTACCCAAAAAAAACCTGTTCACTTTAACTTTGAAGAGATTCGGGTTGTATGCGTTCGGAAACACAGACGCAGGTAGTGAGTTCCACTCTTTTGCCGTGCGCATTATGAAGGATGTTTGGAAGCGCTTAGTGCGAATTGGTGGAATGGCAACTAGGTATGGATGGTAACTTGCAGTGCGTCTAGATGTTCCATGGTAGAAGGGGGCTGGTGGAATGAGGTTGTGGAGTTACTGAGCACACTCACCTACTCCATGCAAGATCGGACTTGCGCTTTATCTGATGGGCTTGAGCTCCTAGGCATGGAGTTGACATCTGGTCTCAACTTCAGCGCCACCATCGAGTACAAAGCCCAAACTGCGACCAAGAAACTGGGCATCCTTAATAGGGTGAAGCGATACTTTGCGCCTGTACAGCTTTTAATCCTTTACAAAGCGCAAGTTTGACCCTGCATGGAGTATTGCAGCCACCTTTGGGATGGCTCAGCTAAATACCAACTAGCCGCGCTTGACTCGATGGAACGCAGAGCTAAGAGGCTCATTGGTGACGTAAAACTGGTGGATGCCAAGCTTCACTGCTTGGCTCATCGCCCCAAGGTTGCCTGCTTGTCGGTCTTCTACAGATTGTACTTCGGTGAGTGTACCCAAGAACTCCACGACCTCATTTCACCGGCCCCCTTCTACCATCGGACATCTAGACGCACTGCTAGTTACCATCCCTACCTAATTGCTATTCCACCAATCCGCACTAAGCGGCTTCCAAATGTCTTTTATAATGCGCTCAGCAAAAGAGTGGAACTTACTACCTGCGTCTGTTTCCGAACGCATACAACCCTAACCTCTTCAAAGTGAGAGTGAACAGGCTTATTCTGGGTAAGCTAGGTGCGTTAATACATTAGGCGCGGCAGACGCACATGCGCGTTTTCGGACGTTCACCAGGTGCTTGACGGCGCGTATGCGCGTCCATACAATTTACATAACTTTCTTCCGAGTGCGGCGCGCCGCACCTGTGCGTTCGTTGTGCATCTCTATTGTTTCGAAAACATCGTAAAATAAGGGTCGGTAAGGGTGTAGCATAAAGAAGCGTTTGCATAAAGAATTAAGCAGATAATGTGTTAAATGTAGCAAGAAAAGCGAAACTTTGTTGGCTCATAACTTTTTAATGGCTTTATATTTTACTATTCTGTTTCCGCAAAAACAAAATCAATCATGAGACAAAATTATATCAAGTTTAATTTTGGAAGTCACTAGCATATCATCTTAACTTGGTTGTGTTACACGAATGCTGCCCGTTTTCTTTATTAAAATGTCACATGTCAAATTTTCTATTAAATTTTTTCATTTAATATTCTTAAAAATATGGCCTCGTGTGAGCGAGAGAGGTGACAAAATGCGACAGCCCTCGTAAACGTTGTCTTTGCAGTAAAATTTTCCTAAATACTATTGTGAGTCAATGTTGAATGTGAATGTTAGTGTTATTTATTAAATAAATAAAAAGTACCGTCTAATCTTTCCAGGCATGGGCCGAAGCCGTGGCCTCGACCCAACAAACGGGACCGGTGGACCACCCAGGCCCGAAATCCTCCGGGTGGCCCGTTGTGATGTTCTTCGGTGTTTTAGCTGCCGCGCCCTACGTTGTGCTGAAGATGCTGAGTCGGCTCAACAAGACTATGCAGGAAAACTGTAAGTACAATATGAAAATATATAAGGACCATAATCGTTTGCAGGGCAACACAAGGTGACAGTTAACAGATGGTGCAAAATCGATAATTTTGTGTTCAGTGATCCTGATCATGTATAAGAAATAAGATTTTAAGATAAAAGAAATGACGTTTTGATACGACACATGTTTTGTAGATATCTCTGTAAAAACCGTGTTAGATTATCTTCACGATTGAGTCAATAGATTTTGATCTTATGAGTATATTGGCGTTGACAATATGGCTTGTTGATATCAAATTATGCAATATGATATTCAAAACTCGAAACCCATACGTCTCGCGTCGTATGTGAAAGATGCTTTTAGGCCGTATCGTTGTTCCAAAGCAAGAAAGCGAACTGTATAGGATTAATAATACCATCCCTTTTTCGTACTGGCACAAGTTGGCTTCACTTGACTGAACTTCTCTACACTTCTTATCTTTTAGGGAAACATCACCAAATCGTCTTTAATAATATTCCTTCCTAATAAATATATTATACCTACTCCTTACAGTACATGACCCAACAACCTGGCAGGAACCGTTCCGAGCTGTCGGCAAGTTCAACTTCACAGCTACCAGCCCCCAAGAGTTATCCTTCCAGGAGAAGCAATCCTTCACTGTAGCCCCTGCTCATCTGCAGCCTCAACTGTGGAACTCGGGCTGGTTGATGGCATCTCTCGACGGAAAGACTACAGGTCTAGTACCCGTTAATTATATCAGACTGATAAACCCAGCCAACGCCCTGAATGTTAGTGAAGCCGAAGAAAGGCGGAATAGCGCTGAAGCTACTCGCGATTCCAATTTTGGACATGGCTCTTAAATTGTCTGTGGTTTAAGATTTTTATGTTTACTTACTCTGTTTTTTATCCTTCCAATTTTGAATTGCGATTTGCTCATGATTACTCAAGTTTTTTTTTTTTTTTAATAATAGCAATGTTGCACAATTGTAGAATGATATTCATGTTAAAGTTACCTTGCTACTAAGGAAATACATAAGTTTGTAAATGAGTGAGTAAATAGTGTAAAGAAAGGGGACTGACGTCCTTAAAAATAAATTGACGGTTATCCCTGCCATGGGAAACAAGAATAAATGGAGTAAACACAACGTATATATATTAAACCATCCAAAAGCCTGGGTGCCAAAGTAATACTCGACTAACTGTCAAATAAGTTAACTTTCACTTTGAGTGGGAATTGTGAATGAAAAAGAAAGAGAGAAAATATTATTATTTTCTTTCACAGTTATTTTACCTCTCACAGTAACCATAAACACTGCTACAGGAATCTTTTGGCGCAAATTACGTTGACAAACATTTGTGAAATGTACAAGATGGCAATGCTAGTTCCGATTTTGGCCGCGCGCCAAAAGAGTCTTAGCGCTATAGCAACGAGAATAAAGATCACTGTTGAAAACATTGACTTATAAACCTATGGACTTGCCATACCTACAAAAATCAGGCACTCAACATGGCCGCCTTTCGTAGGTTTGCAACTGCGAGTGCAAGAGAGAGAGCAAGCAACCGTTTGACGCACATCTACCAATCATCTACCACAAAACTCGGCACTCAACATGGCGACCGGTCACGCATAGAAACGATTTTGACGTCACACAAGAGTGTTGCCAAATTTAGTCCTTGACAAACTTTTAAATGTCTCTTTTCAAACGCAGCTCTCGATTAGTTAAAAAGAAACTAAAACTCTTTTTGACCTGTCTGTGTTGATATGACAGATATTTTATAACTATTCTATATCCTATAGTAGAATATGCCATCTCCATGTTCTTCTATCTCAATGGTTGAAAATCAGAGGTTAAATAACTGTGAAAGGACAGGAAATATTTTCTTTCCTTTGTTAATTAATATGAAAAGACTGTATGAATAATGTGTGCTGTTTCGGCCTTGGCCCAGTTTGACTGGGCAGTTTTTGTAGTTTGATATTATGAAAATACGAAAGACTTTTGACAAAGAAAAGACTTTCATGAAAGCAAAGATATTGATCATCGGGACCTACATTTCTATACGCAGGGTATGACGGAATGACAATATTTCGACATCTTGAAAAAGTCCTAAAAGACTTTAAACACGATTTGAAAATGCGTGAGCTTTTAGAATGCGCGCACGTTTATTTCGCATCAGATTATTATCGTATTTAAAGGATACGGGTGCCTTTTCAACATTAGGCTTTGCTTCGCTGTGCTATCCTCAGGAGCAAATTAGCTAAATAGACCACAGCACAGCGCAGCTTAGCTTAACCCTTTTACAGGTAGAAGCATTTTTTATGATAAAGAACTAAAAACTCATTTTATGGAATCATTATGGTAGTAATGTCAGATATGTGTTTTTTTTTTTTTAATAATGTAAGATGCGTTCCTTTTTTCACACATAGGCGGTACTTTCTTTAATTTTTAGTTGTATTGCCAAACGAGAAAAGAAAATGTTGGTGGCACACATACTGTCACCACCAGTAAAAGGGTTAATGTTTATTATAATGTAAACAAAAATGGTACCTCAGTGGCAGAGAGTTATGCTGCGCTGTGCTGGTCTCGGGAAAAAATTAGCTAAATAGCGCGCAGCATAGCTTACTGTTGACAAGCTACTTTAGTTTTATAAGAACCCTTTTAACCCTTCGAATGCCGGAACGCAGGTCTGCGCACCATTTTTTTATACGAGTGCGCCACTCGAAAAAACACCTAATTACTTTACTGTAATTAGGTGTTTTTTCGAGTACAGCTAAAATCGCGCAGACCTACGTTCCCGGCATATGAAAGGTTAAAATTAAAATGACAGCGCCCAGTAAAATCAAGCCCTTATAATACCAAGTTTTTATGAATTAGGGGTTTGAACTGTGATATTTTACAGTCAGACGAACGAAATGAAGTAAGTAATGATTTAATTTAGTAGCATTTGAGAACAAACCATTTTGTGAGATTACTCCTTTCATCAACTGGGAGTATGTAGAAATCTGAAGATGTTATAATCGCCATTATACCGACACATAACGACTGATATAATCTGTAATGGATCCATCTTTGCAGATTTTTTTATATTTTCTATGATTGTATGTGCCACCTATCTTTCCATATTTATTCAGTTCTGTTATTCATTCCAATTTTATGTTTTAAAAGATTGTGATGTGGTGAACTTGAAGAACGGCTCTTCTTTCTAGTGATTTAAAATTTTGAAATGTATTAGTATATACATGGTTATTGGTAAAACACCAACAACCTCGTAAGGGGTCATTGTACTCATCATTATGAACAACTTTTACTATGGGACCAAACCTGAAATCGCGAAAAAAAAATCAGCTGTTCAGTACATTTATGTTAGCATATTTCGTCAAAATGTACTGAACAGCAGATTTTTTTTTTCGCGATTTCAGGTTTGGTTCCATAGTAAAAGTTAAGAGGTTGTTGGTGTTTTACCAATAACCCTGTATAAGTCAATGTAGGTTGGTGTTTATAATATAATTCTATGCATTTCACAAATTATAATGTCTCAAAATGTTTTTTTTTCTTCTTTGGTAAATGGAATGGTGTAGGTGCAATTATTTTTTTGTGTAAAATTTAATTTAAATAAATATTATTGGTTCATTTTATTTACCTCTTAGTGTAATTGGGAAAAATTGTCAAAAATTATCCACACCACAATTCAGAGCGAGTGACGACCAAATCATTTAATTTGACCAATATTATATTAACCGAAGGGCCAGATTCTCGTACGCAAATTATTGACAAATTGAATGTGACAAATTTGTCCTGCGCGCGTAAACTGCTGTAATTGGTTGTATGATTTGCCAACAGCCAATCGCAGCTTTTACGCGCGCTTGATTTGACACATTAATTTTGCTATCATTTTCTTTCGGGAAACTGGCCCTAAGTGCAACATTAATCATTTTTTACTAGTCAATCATGTATATTATTTCTCATCTTTATATTATAGCAGGTACTTTAAAATATTCCTGTGTCAGGCAAATATATTATGACAATATTTATTTATTATCAATTTATCACATGTATCAAAATATTAATTTAATATTTGTAAACAAAACTAAAACTGTTAAGGTATTTTTAGTAGTAGTTAATTATTATTTTATTGGGTATTTACCCAATTTTCTGTTACAGTATGATCCGACCAATCGGTCTTCTTTTGCATTTTATTGATACCACAGTTTCATTATTCTTTCTTAATCTCGGAATTAGTTTAGGCAAAATAGTGCTTATCCATATAATGATAGGGCTCAGTTCGCCTCTGGATCATATAGAAATATTCATTTGACCATAAGTTCTGCGGGCGATGTGTTTATTAATCATATTTTATAAGCTCTCTTCTAATAACGTATACAAAAATAATAATTATTCTTATCAAAATTGAATACAATTATCAGTGAACATGTCAGGACTGATTTGATTAATAAAGTCGAGATTTTACAAACATTTTTTTTATTTTGTAACATAGCCTAGCCTGTGGGGAAATTGAAGGAAACACTTTCTATTGAACGATTTTCCAAATTTTTTTTATTTTTTTATTTAAGATGGGTTTGCACTTGACTCTAGTCTAGGTCGGAGGCGACACAGACAGAGTCGATGATGGAGTGAGCTTACCCAGAAGAAGCCTGTTCACTCTCACTTTGAAGAGATTAGGGGTTGTATGCGCTTGGAAACACAGACGCAGGTAGTGAGTTCCACCCTTTTTGCTGTGCGCATTATAAAAGACATTTGCAAACGCTTAGTGCGAATTGGTGGAATAGCAACTAGGTAGGGATGGTAACTGGCAGTGCATCTAGATGTCCGATGGTAGAAGAGGGGCCGGTGGAATCAGGTCGTGGAGTTCTTGAGAACACTCACCGAAGTACAATCTGTAGAAGACCGACAAGCAGGCAACCTTGCTGCGATGAGCCAAGCTGTGAAGCTTGGCATCCACCAGTTTTACGTTGCCAATGAGCCTCTTAGCTCTGCGTTCCACCGAGTCAAGCGCGTCTATTTGGTACTTAGCTGATCTATCCCAAAGGTGGCTGCAATACTCCATGCTGGAACGGACTTGCGCTTTATAAAGAGTTAAGAGCTGTCCAGGCGTAAAGTATCGCTTCACCCTGTTTAAGATGCCCAGTTTCTTGGCCGCAGTTTGGGCTTTGTACGCGATGGTGGCGCCAAAGTTGAGACCAGATGTCAACTCCATGCCTAGGAGCTCAAGCCGATCAGTTACAGAAACAGATGTACCCCGAAAAGTAAAAGTTTGAGCGAAACGACTCCTTTTAGCGGTAAAAAGACACGCCTGTGTTTTGGTGGCGTTAAAAGAGACCAGATTATCATCACCCCACTGGGAGATAAGGCTTAAGGTCAAATCTGTCCGCTCTACCTTGGCCTCTCAAGGAACGAACTTCGGCCCCGCTGGTTTTAGCGCTGGACAAGTATCTCTCTGAAACTGTACTGTCATCTGCGTACCCAACAATACCAGGCTGAACCAGGTCATTGATGTGCAGCAGGAAAAGAGTAATCTACTAATCCATTGCTTGAAAAATTCGTCGACTCAACAACATAAATAATGCAATGAATGTTGTCCAAATATCAAAGTGAAAGGCATTGCCGTTGTTATAGGTATGTCTGCTACGCAATTACCCCGCTGATCTTACCCATGAACTACGACACTAATTTAAAATATTCGCGTTAGAGCCTTGATTTTGTCTTTTCAGCTACTAACAATAGGTACCTACTGTAAAAAGTACTCTGTGGTACCGACTATAGAGGTTTCATTCAAGCCCCTGTCTATTTAGATCAGGCTGGCAGTATCTTTGACATTCGAACGGTCTCTTTTTATAAAAGGCGTTTTTGTAGCTTTTGTTCTGAGACGTGAGAGAGGCGCTGCCCCCTCGCCGTCCGCCAAAATGGCGCGTTGGTTTAATTAAATAGAAATAAGATTATAAAGTCTTATAAAATATATCGGAGTACTACGCGAGTTCGTTTATTATTTAATCAACCTAGATCCCGAGAAAAGTAAAAGTCACTTCGAGGCTTTTAGAGTACTAAACATCACTAAGTACCACAGGTCGGTCGGTGGAGGCCCTACCCACGCCGCTGCTCCTTTCGGTGCGCTGTTTCGGCGTTCGTAGAACAGTTGGCCGAGATGGTGCTAGAGTTGCGGAGTGCACCATTTTAGCAACATCGATGTGTTGCGTACAATCAGCCCCACCCAAGAAGAGAGTAAAATTGTTTATTTCTTGCCTCAATTTTGTTAATTGCCATGTAATTTATGTTGTATAAAAATATTCTATCAAGCCATGACTAATGAATGACTCTTGAAACAAGTACCATCTATTCAATTGTTGCTATCCGGCTAGCTATTACGGTTCTAATGTAAGGGTGCGTATCCAATGAAGCGGAGCTGGGCGGAGAGGAGCTGAGACGTGCAGGAATCGTCCAATCACAGACGAGACAAGTGACGCAATGAGGATCTCAACCATTGTGATTGGTCGATTCCTGCACGTCTCCGCTCCGCTCCAGGGGAAACGCACCCTTACAGCCCTGTTAGGCTGTGACAGCTAGTAATATGTAGTACGTAACGGAACCCTGGGTGTACGCTACGTTAAGCGTGCGTACGTGGCGGGTGCCCGCCTCGTATTGAAAGATAATATGAGCAGCGCTCTCTGGCGCGGACGCGTGCGACGGGTTCGACACACATATGGTCTGGAGCAGGCGACCGCTCCGTGCATCCGCCGCGTGCGCACGCTTAACGTAGCGAACGCCCTAACTGTACACGCTCGAGTCGAAAGTTGTACTAGCGGCGCTGAAATGAGGCGAGCGCCCGCGGCGGATAGCCGCCGCCTGGTCCGCGTCGGTGACCCGCTCCGTGCGAGTAATAGTCAAGTTAGATTGTAACAGCTGGTCGGTTTTTTGAGCCGTAGTTAACTCGACCAATAATTATAGTAACTAAAGGTTGAATTTTGGCTAAATATGAAAGTAACAACATTAATGTTTAAAAAAATATTAACTAATGGAATTTTGGCAAACATATTTAGCCGAAATTCAACCATTAGTTACTATGTTTAACCATTGGTTGAGTTAACTACGGATCAAAAAACCGGCCCTTAGATCTTTGACTAATTACCAAAAACTACAAGTACCCAGCTTAGCATGTGGCAATAGATGCAAAAAATCATTAGTTCATTGACCCCAATTATACTGGCAGTGGGTATCGTATTTATACACACTATACAAGTCTCTTTCAGTGTGAAACAAATGAACACAATGGACTTGGATGCGGTTTTCAACATCAAGAAAATTACATCATAACATCACGCCCTGTTTCCCCGAATGGTTAGGCAGAGGTGTGCCTATAGTACACCCACATTCAATCCTACCTGCCTGTGAGCCTGTTGCTGACTGAGAAATTACAGATAGAAAAACCCAATAACACCTTGCCCAACCTGGGAATTGAACCCTGGACCTCATGATCAGCAGTTGCGCTTGCGACCACTAGACCTATGATTACCTATTGATTTTATGGTTTATGTGAATGTTATTCAGATTTAGCACAGAAATTTCTATGTTTCTACATGTCACCATTGCACCCTAGTACAGCAGGGACGGTCGCCATTCTTAGTATAAAGAAAAGTCTAGAATATTTTTTTAGGTTTATTGTAAAGTCATATTCCTAAGTTTACAAGTAGGGTTCGGGGAATTCAAAGGTAACTTCGCGCCCCGTCAGCTTCTTGTATACCGACTGGAAGGTGTCCACCTGTGAACAATGACGATACTGGATAAGTACATGGAACTTCAATAAAACAAACTGCAAAAGATAAGGTAAACCTGCCAGTTTCTTGATTACATGTCATAGGGCCAGATATGCAACACCCATGTTTAAGGGTTTTTTTTCAGGTGTAAGGGTTAGGCAGAGGTGTACCTCTGCCTAACCCTTACTTACACCTATACTGCCGCCATAAGGAAAAGAATGAAAGAAATATTGAAATGGAGAAAAAAAAATGTTGTCCCGTTTATAAGATACAAAGGCAGATGCGTCTTTTAATAGTAAGAATTATTAGGTTTTCGTTAAGTTTACGCTAATTTAAAAGTGCGTCTTTTTTGCTGATTCCGAATATGTAAATAACTCTATTTCGAAAAAAATGTCAGATACTCTTTTTTCCCTGATGGCATCCACACTTCGTCAATTGAGGAGTGTTCGAACAAAAGGTAACACTTCTACTTTTTGGCTTTTGCGTTTTTGGTAGAATCATACGTAAATCTATGAACGTAGTCATAGTAAATCATTCTAGTTGAATTTGGCGTATCAAATAGTAACGATTCTTTTAGAAAAATCGAGTCCAAATTTCAGTTTTAGAACAAAAAGGAACATTTCCAGTCACATTTTAGTGATTTCTGAAAAAAAAAGCAATGGTGGAAATGGCACCTTTTGTTGAATGTGTTCCTGTGTAAGGTTTCGCGAGGATAAGCGCATATTCTGGACGTGACAAGGCGCTCTCGAGACTCATGCATATTACGTGTGTCAAAAGTCGTGCATGAAGTCGGAGTTGTTGACTCCTCAAGGGAATGTAGTGCGCCATGCGCCAAGACGGACTCTGGCACCCCATGTTTTGTCATCCCCACTACCAAACACAACCAGCCTAATTGCAAATGAACCAATTGATTATGAATCCCCTTCAAAATGTGAGTATTTTATGTCAGTCATGCTATTTTGAGCAAGTGAATAGTGTAATAATCAGATCAATATCATACTAATTCAATAACACAATCCTCACCTTGTGTTCAATAGTGGTCTGCTGGTTCTTGTCGAGGTGCACCTTGATGAGCTGGGAGCCATCCAGCTTGATCCGGATACGCTTGCCCACAATCTCTGCGGGGAAGACGAGGTCCTCCAAGATGGCATCATATACTGATGTCAGTGTCCTGAAAATAAGTAGATAGGACGGATTAGTTCACTGGTAAATAATATTGGTATTTGATGATATATTTTTAAATGGAATATTTATAAACTGTTTTAAAATTAAGGTGGTAAGGACACTATTTTTTGTGCAAGGACAAAAATTCTAGACACTAAATCCATTCATGAGCAGACATGCCACAGAAGACTTACAAAGCACTTTATCATGCACAGCAATAAAGGGACTTATGGTGTAATCTCAACAAGAAAAGTTTGACCAATACCATGCCTTAGGTATGTGTGTGGCGAAACAGGGAGACTGCGCAGGCTGCTCACTTGTGAATGCTCACCATAGACTAAGTATATAATAGGAGACGCTCACAGAGTCCTGCCCGCCTCGGTATAGTAGTATCGGTCAAACTATAGTTATGAATATTTAGACACCTTTATGCTTGGTTGTCAAGGCTGAGCAAGCAATTAAATCAGAAATGTATTCAGGGTGTTCATACCCTGAGTCAAACTACATGATGTAATAATATACTTGAGGGCTGTCGTATTTCATTTTGCTTTTTTTTATCAAACATGGTACTTATTGATTTAAAATTTTTCCAAACTCATTGTTGTTAGGATGCTTGTATGGGTGATTAAACTAAATAATAATAATAATAACCTGGGACATTGTTCACACACGGTCATCTGATCCCAAACTAAGCAGAGCTTGTACTATGGAAACCAGATGACTGAAATACTACATACACTACTTTTTTTGTAAATACATACTTATATAGATAAATACACCCAGACTCTGAACAAACAGACATATTCATGCACACAAATGTTTGTCCTGGATGGGAATCGAACCCACGACCTGCGGCATGATAGGTGGTATCTTAACCAACCATGCCAACTGGCCCGTCATATGGTGCTCTACTGAGCATATAAAGGCAAACTTTATTTACCTGGATCTGGGCCTCTTCTGTTTGTTGGCTACGCGCGTCTTGTGGCTGGGCTTGGGCAGAATCTTGCGGTCTCCAACGAACACAACATGTTTACCGCTGAATTTCTTTTCCAATTCACGCACCAGCCTGATCTGGATCTTCTGGAATGCCTTTAGCTTGGGCATGGGCACGTAGATGATGATAGACTGGAAACCGAAAATATTTGAGTTGTATTAAGAGGAAAATAACTTTTTTTAAATTGGTGTTTCAGTTCATTCTTTTTATAAAAAAAAATGAAACTGCCTGCCAGAGTTTTAAAAAATCTGCAGGGCCTTAGCACAGGTAATTACTACATCTGCCGTGACAGACATTTAGTCATTATAATAGTCCATCTTTGTTGTTAGCCAACCCCAACATATTTGGGAAATTCAATTTTGCTTATCCTAGTTCTGCAAAACAAAATATTTTGATGTGCACATAGCAACACAACATCAATAATTGGTCAGAGGGTGGACTTGCCAGTCACAGCACAGCACAGCACATGGAGTTCTCTCAAAACTGTATTTACTGCAATACAATATCAGTTGGTTGGCTCATATAACAGCCAATAAAATAATTCAGAAATAAGTTAACTTTTATTGGCAAGTACCTACTGACAGTATTGATTTACTGATCGAAACACTCATGAACGCTTTCAAGGACACTGAACAAGACTAGAAATTTTATTGTTATGACAGCTATGGGCATTTAGTGTACTTGGAAAGTGTTAAGTTGCCCAGTCAGTAAGGCTATTGCAGTTCGTCTTTTGAAAGGTTCATCTAAGGGGACAGGTTAACCAGACTTTTTTCCAAGTACACATGCTATAAAAATTAATTTAATGTGGGTAATCCTACCCTAGAAAGAGTGAAATCTATAGTTCTAGAATAAATCTAGGTTAGTTCCTCTTACCTTTTTGTTGTGCAGTTCGATTTCCTTAGCCTTAGTAATGTAGAGCTCCCTAAGTTGCGCCTTCAGGTCGGAGTTGGTCTCCAACTCCACCAGGGCCTGTGAGATCGACGTCTCGAAGACATCGGGCTCGGCCGCGCTGGCTTTGATGATCTTAGTACTCATCTGCAACGTACAAACACTAATACAGAACACCACTCCAAACTTTTAGGTTAGGAAACTTGACTTCACGATTTTAACTTTTAAATTAAAACTTTCACTTCAAAACTCAACCACAATACCACATACACCTTATATTTAGGCGTTTTGTATAATGTTAACAGTAATCTAATCAAAATAGCACTTTCAGAAACCAAAACAACGTTGGACACCGAGGGAGCGGATTTGTCACCACAAAATATCTAAGTAATCTTTACCGTTAACGATGTATTATTGTCCCAAATATATTACGTGATTAATATAGAAATAGAAACACGAATTATTTGTCTTACAAAACGCTTAAATACATTAAAATTATCCAAAATTTCATAAGGACAGCTACCTTGAGAACTATACGGGAGAAAAAGAGACAGAAACGTAGTGTTGTCAGCATACAAACTAAAATCTACTCAAAAATATTTTCAGACTCAATAATAGTAAGATTGAATCCAGATTTCATAAATATATATTTATAACCAAAGCCGCCCCCAAAATAGCTAGAAAAAAAGGTTAAGCAGATCATCATCTGCCTAGCTTTTTCCCAAATAGGTTGGGGTCGGCTTCCAGTCTAACTAGATGCAGCTGGATGAATACCAGTATTTTACATGGAGCGACTGCCAATCTGACCTCCACAACCCAGTTACTGGATAATACGGTAATACGATACCCCTCAGATAGCCTGGTTGTCAGACTTTCAGGTTCTGACGACCCTTAACGACTGTCAAAGATCCACGAATGACAGCCGGGACCAACGCCTTACCATACTTTCCGAGATACGAAGGGTCTTGGTATGTAAAGATGGTCACCCTTCCACGGGCCAACCACAGCAAGCGTAACTTAACCTGATCGATCGATCCGTGCAGCTGTTATTACTTAGTCACAAGCCCCATTATATAAAAAAGGCTAAGCAGATGTTGTAATACGAACATTACGAATGGTCATCTGTCTACCTTTTTCCTCCAATTATTTTGGGGATGGCTTCCAGTCTAGCCAGATGCAGCAGAATTGTTGAATGAATACCAGTATTGTATATGAAGTAACTGCTTATATGACCTGCATATATGTATGTCGTTCACAGCATATGTACACGGTACCACTTGGCAAGACTTTTTGTGAGTTGTTGAATATGGAATTATATCACCAAAAAAAGGTTTGCCCATTAGTTTGTACTCGGTGCATCTTGATGAAGCCGTATTTTAGATAAATAAAATGGAAAATCATTAAAGAGCAATAAGTATTAAAGTTCTCATCACTTTCACAAAAATACCACCTACCAGGATATCCACCTTTTTACAAAAATAAATAACTACTAAAACGAATTATTTTAGAAATATGCGGAAACAGCTAGGTATTTTAAAGATCCAATGCTGTCATTCCTTTTTTATATATGAACGAATGCGGTCGTATATTTTACCAAGTTATTAGCCTCGTTTATTCCATTTGGTGAAACTTTTCTTGCATTTTTTGCGACTTTAGACTATTTTTGATTTCTTATTTTAGATTATCTGGCTTTGTCACATTTCCTGAAATCCATAGAGCCTGTCTCGCCCATGTGTCACCTCACCTTCTATTATTTCTTCGTTCTTTTCCCCGTAATTAACTTTATTTTTATATAAATCAACATTAATATGTCGTTCAGAAATTGTAGATTTTTTTGGCTTATTTTTAACAAGAAATAAAGGCTTCTCATAAAAGTAGTCTGTTGCCACTTTTATACTACAATAATCAAAAATATTATTCATTATTGCCATTAATTATATAAAAGTCAAACGTCTTGATTTTATTGATTGTCTCATTCCTGAACGTAACATGTAAGGTCATTTCAACAGCTGTTCGAAAACTTTGCTAGAACGGATTTTCGGTGTGAATCATGAGGTAGGATTATGTTACAGATTATGGTATATTATGGTATCTGTAGTTTCAGGTGTATACTTCATTACCGTTTTGTGTCTATTGGATGAAATATCACGATGTAAAATACTCCAAGTTCAAGTTGGATGAACATCAGTTACATTTTAATCTAACCCACATGCTCGCTCGACACACCCAACAGTCTGATACGACAATAGGACAGAAAAAGTAGGCTCATAATAATAATAATAGGCTCCTGCTACCCGTGCGAATCTGGTGCGGGCCGCTAGTTTATTAAATAAAATAAAAGGTAATTATAGAAATATAAAAAACAGAACGTAACCCAAATGCAGTAATATGTATGTAGAGGTTTATGTAGATGTTTTGAATGTATCTTTCAATTCACCGACTTGACAATGACATTTGACATTGACATTCGACGAAGATTCTTACTCCGCCTCTCGGTGGTCTCTCGGAATCCGGCAATTTGTAGGATAAATGATTATAAAAATTATTTAACTCCCTATAGACGAAAATATTTAATTCGCGTCACTATAAACGCAAGATTATTTCACACAAAATCGTTTATCAGCGTCATAAAAACGCAAATCAGGCTGTGCTTATTCACATTTCAATTTCACACTGAACTAAACTTGGGCAATCTAGTAATATGTAAACAAAGATGTTAAAATAATATTAGTGTTTCAGCGTACGTAATGGACAGAGAATATTGTATAAACAGACTACTTAGTCTGGGAAACAGACCTTGAATTTTTCCTATCGTCTGTTGTAGTGTAGCAGCTGTGTAAAAATGAAACCCACCGAAAATGGGTGAGTGCTTATTAATTTATTATTCTGTTCGTTTCTTCATAAATTTATTTCTAAATGAGCCTTCTTGAATATTAATATTATTTTACACCTGTTTACTCCATAATGTAAATAGTTATTAAAGAATTGACTACTTTATACACATATTTAGAACAACAAAATATTGTACACTTTCAAACAGCTTAGTACAGAAATCTGTCACACCATCAACCTTTGGCAGTCCACTGCTGGACATATACAGGCTTCTCCACTTGCACACCATTCAAAAATACTGATACAATATCCTATAAAATATTGGGCATCAATTTACGTCTTTATCTATAAATATTACTGACCCCATCAGGTTGGTATGGTCACCTAGGATATATAATGAGACTAGGGACATACAGCCTATATAAAGGCTTAAGGCGAAGCACCAGGGTAGCCCATGAAATCCAATTTTTTTTTACGATTTTTGCAATTTGCTGGTCAGTATCAGGTTATATGTTGATCTGATTGTAATTAGCGATGGTTACAAATATGTATTTATAGAATTATAATAATTAATTTCATCTTACCCTCAACTCTTTGTAAACTGATACCATTTAGCTTATAGTCAAATATTATGATTTTCTTATTTTTTGTAAAAGTGATTGCATGGCACTTAGGTAAACTGAGCTGAAGTTTGTTGCTTGAACAATATAGAGAGAGTCTGTCAATGTCGTCTAGTAGGAGTAGGCAATCTTGGGTGCTTTTGCATGATTTGCAAATTTTAATTTCATCGGCGTACATAAGGAATTATGAATGATTGAAGCATTTCTTAATGTCATTAATATTAATAAACAGTGTCAAGTTATAATAAAACTTATAATATACCTTACTGTGTCTGGAACTTTGATTCATCTGACTTGCACTAAGAAGGTGCCCACTCAGTAGAAAATTATCTTTATCAATCAAGAGTCATAATCATAATATGGGGGATATTCCAGCCCCAGAGAGAACTATGGATTTTGTTTACAATTTTCATGAAAATCTTCAACAGGTTTTTATTCAGCTTCATTAGATATTTGCTCTAATTTTCTTCTGAGTATTACTGTGGATATTTAGTTGTTTTATTTATTTTTCCTGCAAATGTAATTTTAACAGTAACAAAATTAAACAGACCTATAAAGTGCTTTGAAGGGGGGAAATATAAGAAAAAATATTTTATTCATAACTCAATTATGCATTTCATACACGCTCTACATAGGCATTACAATAATTTGCTCGTATTGCATACGAATTTACAGGTGCGATAAATAAAAGTCTGAGAATCAGCACTTGTTGAACGTCAAAATTACATAAGACTCTCCTCCAAAACGCCCTCTCTTCACGACTTCCTTATGCTTTAGCAGGGAAGAATAAGTGGCGCAACAAACTCCCTAGCAGATTGAAAGCACGCTCCATTTAGCGCATAAAAGCGCGCGGTTTTTAGCGCTGTCTGTGCGCTAGTTCTAGCGCTTACAACAGCGCTACTTGTCACGATTACAAGCGCGTTTCTTTGCGTGCTACGTCTAGCGCTTTAAAAAAGCGACCTCGCGTGTTCACGGCTATGTTTGCATGAATCAGTGGGTCTGTAACAATTAGTGATACAAGAGACTTAGTCGTTTAAGGCCTCTAATAAAGACTCGACTTCATTTTACACGACTCTTAAGTCTGGAAGGAAGACTAGAGTTTCCAGTCTTTAGTAATAAGACTCAGTCGTTATACTAAAGGACTAAAAGACTTAAACGACTCGAGCTGTTTTTAAAAAGACTCGCGCTAGAGTCGTGCTTGATATTTAATACAGCTCAAGCTCTAAGGCTATGGAAATCTGATTGGGTAGTTTGTATTTTATAAACCCTGTATAATAAATAGTCTCCAAATTAAAACAATGAAGTAGGTACATGATCAGACTTTTATTGAAACAGTAATTATTGTTTTAAATTAAATTATTATTAAAAAAATACACGACGTTTCATCCATGACGATAGGAACATTTCACACTATAAATTTTGCTCTGAAACATTTTGTAGCTGGGAATCTTGCCGTTGCCGCGTCCGACCGGCGACCAATGAGTCTTTAAATAAATAATAGTTTAAAAAACTAAAAAAAGACACGCCGACTACTACGCCGAACTAAAAAGTAGAATATAATTTTCTATAAGTTCAAAAAAAAAAAAAGAATAGTGATTAAGGACAAAACAAAATCATTGTATAGTAAAAAAGCGTGAGGTGCTTCTTAAGATATTTTATGATGACTTTACTTTTACCAACATCTGTCAATAAACTATTAACAACAATTGACATCCAGCACCCCACGTTTTTTTACGATAAAAATATTTTTTTCTTAATCACTCTTAATTCTAAATTATTTTCTACTTTTTAGTTTGGCTAGTTACAAAAGCGTGTTTTTTAAACTATTATTTATTTTTGCTTTTTTAGTCTTTAACGATGATAATTTCATAGTAACGATGAATCGGCTCAGTCACTTAAGCTTCAGTACACGTACGTGGCACAAGACACTACCGTGTTTTCAGATATGAAAAAAATCGTTGATCCTGAAGATCCTGGTAAGGATAATCGGACAAACTTTTTAAATTATTGTATTGTCATCGGTCCTTGATAAGTGTGCGAAGTTTTAAATTCAATCCGACGTTTTGAAGTGGGTAAAAATCACGTTCAAAGATTCCGTTACATAGCTACAGACCAAGCTAATAAAAGCGTGTTAACAAATATCAATAAATTTAAAGAAACTAGTAAAGACTATCAATGCAACTAACGCTTTTTTTTTACAAAATTTTAAACAGTAAATTTTAAAACAAATCAATCATGCCACGGAATATGACTGTCGGTATTACAAAATACACAGCTCAACAACTTGATACAAGTGCTGATAATGTAATCTGCTTGTAATAGTGTTCTGCGGGACATAGTGAGCTTATGTTACCTTGTAAGGCGGTCTATTCTAGTATAAGCGTAAGAAAAAATCAGAAGTACTAAGGAGTAAGGCTCAATTCAAACCGAGATGAAAGCGACCTGCAGCGCCTAGCTCGGCTAGGCACTAGACTGGTTCCGGCTTCGTTGCCAACCACCTGCCCATTCAGTGTGAATTGAGCCTTAGGACCACAATCCCACAAAACATACCTGTTACCTATCAAGTTTCGGGCGATTTGACAAAACTTTTAAAATTGTTCTATTTAGCCCAGAATAGCACGTGAAACTTTCTACATGATACCTGGGATTTGCTTTTTCTTTCTGAAAACTTCGGGAGGATTATGCTTGAAATATATTTTTACTGTGGATCAAAAATTCAAAAGACTTTGTAACCTCACGATTTCAGAGCAAACTCGACTCGCCTGTGATGAAGCCACAAGTCCGTAACACGTGCGCTGCCGCTGTAAACAGTACGCCCACGTCATTCATGGTATCGTATACTCAATATATATCCGCGTTTACATAGTGTACAATTTGATAAGAACTCTCCGCAGTGACCTCATAGCCGTTCCCCGGCTCGCGTGTGCTCCGTGCCTTTGTCATATCGAAAAAAAAAAAGTTTGTGAGTTCCTTTTTAAATCCTGTGTTTCTAGATTTAAAAATAGAACTGCTGTTCACGATGCTCAAGACCAAATAGGTTTTAATTAAAAGTTATGTTTTGTGCATGGAATGGTTTTCATTGTAGTTGATTATTCCACGTTTAATAAATTTTATGTTGCAGTTTAGATCAGTTTTATGTTGCAATGTATAATGTAGCGATATTTTGAAACGTGTACAATTATTTCTTTTACTACCGGATAGTCTGATAAACATTGTATTTGAACCGACAGACCTTAATTCCTTTTTTTATAACAATTTTTCGCAGATCGTAGTTTTCCCACACTCACTATTTCTCGTTAAACAAGTTTATGTATCGATCACTGATTCTGATTTAACATCTATTTTCCTGAATAAAAGTATTCTTACTCGCATAAAAATGTAGAGCTTGAATCAGACTATTTCTAAATACGGATTGTTCTTTTTGAGTTTTTAAAAGCGCGGACGCGGTGACTGAGGTATTGACTGCTGCGCTACATATGCCTACGTGTCAGGAGTTCGGCTTCGATGCCGGCACTGGCTGTTGGTTTGCGTCAAGGCATTTATCACAAGGTCAAAGGCAAAGTTATTTAAAATGGTGGTCACTGTTGCATTATTATCAATAAGGATATTTTAATTAGCCTTAGACTTGATCTTACTTTGGTAGCAGTAGCTATAAAGCACACACTAAGTCGGTGAAAGAAGGCTATAAAAGGCGATTATTTAAATTGATAACATTTATTGACTATTACAACACTAATCCTATCAAATTGATAATTCTTATAATAACTGAAGAGCCTATCACTACACTATGGGTGTACATGTTGTCTTTCTCTGTGTTAGTACATAAAAAAGGTTAAACCAAAAATTTACTTTAAAAAGTAAAAACCGATTTCAAAACCAATAAAATAACTTTCAGAAACAAGTTAACAGCTTCTGAAGTCGGTGCCGAGCTAAGGTGCACTGAAGTATTGAAGACACCGACTCAAAAGCTATTAATATGTTGTTTAAGAAAGTTATTTTATTCCTTTTAGGTTTTGAAGTCGGTTTTTACTTTTTAAAAAGTTTTTTTTTTCATTTTTAGTTGATTAAACAATTACTTACATAAGCCCAAGACGAACGAAAAGAAGTATCATCAAAATCCGCTTAGAAATGCCGCAGATACAGTAGATTTATGCATATAAATTCGTACATAAGAATAATTACATTATGTATTATTTACTAAAACCTTCCTGAATGTATGTAGATCACGGTAGTGGAAGAATCATCTAAAAACCGGCCAAGTGCGTGGTGGACCACGCACAATGAAGGGTTCCGTAGTTGGGATGAATTTATCCCAAATTCAAACTTAACATTGTAGTTGAACAACGTGTCCTCCCGTACATTCCAACTGCAAATATAATTTTGTACGCACAATATTGAGAGATTTACCATGTTATTTTAAAACCATAGACTTCTTATAAGTTTTCCTGTAATGTATAAGTATAGAACGAATTTCTGTATTTATTTCAAAATTTTAGGCTCAATAGTGTCGGAGATAAGGGGGCAATGGTCAAATTTCGTCTATTTTCTTGAATAACTTTCAAACAATTCATTACAAAATTATAAATAAAATATATATTTGAAATCCTCACATTAAGCCCTTTCATTTGATATTTCACACAGTACAGTTTTCAAAACTTTTTTGTTTTAATTTTCTTATTTGCACCCCAAAAATGACCCCTATATTCATAATGCATTTATTTACGTTACACGTTCGTGTTTGGGCCACAGAAATTCATACGTGTACCAAATTTCAACTTAATCGGTCCATTAGGTTCGGAGCAAACAGACTATAAGGGTTCCGTTTTTTCCTTTTGAGGTACGGAATCCTAAAATTGGTTCATTAGTTTTTGAGAAAATTGCGGACATACAAATATACTTACATACTTGCATACGGGTCAAATACAGAACCTACTTTTTTGAAGTCTGTTAAAAATCTACTTGGTTTTGATAACTTTTCCTCAATGTGTTATGGTCTAAAGAAAATAGTAGTTTAAATAATTAACTATAGAAATTCACTTTAAAAGTAGGTATTCCCTACCAGTCATAGGTAGTAGTAGGTTTTACCTACTTTACAACAATACTTTACAAGCTTGGCATTATATTAAGCTATACATTTCCAGTATAAGCTGATCTCACATTGATTAGGATTTGAAGGAGAGGTCAGTTTATACTGGAAATGTATAGCTTACGTAGCCGTCTGTACTTATGGCCGATTCCCATAATTTACTGACCGTTATTGGTTAAAATGAAGACTCTTGTATCTTTACCAATAATGAAGCAAAGACTTTGCATAGTAGACCCTCCCATATGGAAGTAGCTATCACATGTAAAATTAGCTTACGAATCTATTTATATGCCCAGTTTGACAATAAAAAACTGGCCAAGTGCGTGTCATACCACGCACAATAAAGGGTTCCGTAGTTGGGATGAATTTGTCCCAAGAACAAATTAACATTGTAGTTGAAAAACATGTTCTCCCATACATTCCAACTACAAATGTAAGTTTGTACGCACAATATTGAAAGATTTATCATGTTATTTTAAAACCACAGACTTCGTTTTCCTGTAATCTATAGGTTTAGAACTATTTTCTGTATTTTTTTTTTTAATTTTGTGTTCACCAGTTTCGTTTCGTTTCGTTCATTTATTTACGTTACACGTCCGCTTTTGGGTCACATAAATTCATACGTGTACCAAATTTCAACTTAATCGGTCTATTAGATTCGTAGAAAATTGGCTGTGACAGACGGACAGACAGACACACGAGTGATCCTATAAGGGTTCCGTTTTTCCTTTTGAGGTACGGAACCCTAAAAATGCTACAATTAGTAAGCAAAACGATTCGTTTTTGTTTATAGGAACCCAGCATTAGACGTTTCACTGTTTTTCTTGGTATAACAATACAGTAACCAGTTGGTACCTACCATAGAAATATGAAAACTTCTTTCTTATGTCCATAGCACACCTACCGTCCAAAAATAAACGGTCATTTATTTATACTAGGCTGACAATAAGCACTTTGAACGTCAAATTTACATAAGGCAGTTCTCCAAAACTTCCGCTCTTCTCCACTTCCTAGTGCATTAACTGGGAGGAAGTGGCTCAACAAATTCCCTAGCAGCACAGCTCTTTGTCAAGTTAGCAGAACTTGATTATTATTATTTCATTCATGTCACTTAAAACTATTGTGCAATCAAATGGCACATTTCATTGAAAAAGGTGGTGTGAAACAGATAACCTTTCCATTGCATATTGTAAATATTTTGCTGTCGTACCCTTCAGATAGATATCAGTCAGTCACTGTGATTTCAAGCTGTTCGCTTATACTTGTTGTCTAAACTAACATTAGGTACAAAAAAACCGGCTACATACGTGTCGGACTACGCACAATGAAGGGTTCCGTAGTAGGGAAGAATTTATCCCAAGAACAAACTTAACATTGTAGTTGTAAAACATGTTCTCCCATACCTTCCAACTGCAAATGTAAGTTTGTACGCACAATATTGAGAGATTTACCATGTTATTTTAAGACCATAGACTTCTTATAAGTTTTCCTGTAATCTATAGGTCTAGAACTATTTTCTGTATTTTTTTTTTTTCAAAATGTTAGGCTTAGTAGTTTCGGAGTTATGGGGAGAAATGGTCAATTTTCGTCTTTCTTAAATAACTTTAAAAGAATTTATTTTAAAATTATAAAAAATTATATATATTTGAGATCCTCACAGTAAGCCCTTTCATTTGATATGCTACCCGGTACAGTTTGCAAAACTTTTCTTTTTTAATTTTCTTATTTGCCCCCAAAATTGACCCCCATATTCAAAATTCATTTATTTACGTTACACGTCCGTGTTTGGGTCACAGAAATTCATACGTTTACCAAATTTCAACTAAATCGGTCCATTAGATTCGGAGCAAATTGGCTGTGACAGACAGACAGACACACGAGTGATCCTATAAGGGTTCCGTTTTTTTCCTTTTGAGGTACGGAACACTAAAAATCGATAGAAAGCTACACTATTGGTGAGTGCTGTAACATATGTACAGACGCCAGCACATCAAGCTACTACAATTTGTCATTTAAAAAAAATAGATTTTCAACTTTATCGCTTATACCATTAGGTTCAAGGTTGATCGGGAACATTTTACAGTTTCGGGTAGCTTGACCTGCTGACGTCTGTACTTATGCTTTTATAGGCAGAATCTAGTTTGTTATAAAGCGGATACATAGTTATTATTTGTTATCTCCATTGCGCGTCATAAACTCTGCGCATTCCACTAGTGGAAATAGGGCTCTTAAATGGCACTTGCACGCCATGACCCTTAACCTCGGTCACTCTCAACCAAAATCAAAAGTCATTTATTCAAACTAGGCTGAGAATCAGCACTTTTCGAACGTCAAAATTACATAAGACAGTCCCCGAAAACGCCCGCCCTTCACCACTTCCCAGTGCTTCAGCTGTCTGTTCAGTTACAACAAAAAAAAAATGTTTTTAGTAAAATAGTACGCAAAATAATTTATGTACCTACATTACTCAACACAAAACATTAAATTATTTGCCATAAGTCAGCTAGCACACGCCAATATACAAACAAAAAAAATATCGAAAACTATAGGTACTATAAAAGTACAAAACAAAAAAAAAAAAAATAAGCAGAACTTTATACCTAAATAAAAGCCTAAAAGATATAGGGCCAATAAAATAATACTCTGCTCATACTCAACCATTCCACCAGCCACCCTGCAAAGTGCGTCCAAAAGAGGCCCTACTTTAAATCTTTAGCTTCCGAGTGCCCGATTTTATCTCGAAACCATGTGTGATTGTAATATGTAGGCGGAGCAGAGTATTTCAATCAGTATGTAATTCATCATTCTCCTGCCCTTATCCCAATTTATTTGTGGTCGGCGCAACATGTCTTTTTCTTCCATACTTCTCTATTAGGCGTCATCTCGGTAGTCACTCCCTTTCTAGCCATATCATCTTTCACACAGTCCATCCATTGTTTCTTTGGTCTTCCCCTATAAGGATCCACATTCATACTCAAAACTTTCCTGACGATATTTTCCTCATTCCTCCGCATCACATGCCCATACCCATGACAACCGATTTTCACACAACTTTTCAGTCACCGGTGTCACTTTCAGACTTCCTCTTACATACTCTTTCTTATTCTATCCATACGTGTAACACCACACATCCCTTTTAGCATTCTCATCTCAGCTGCATGCAATTGACTTTTATTCATTCTTTTTGTGGCCCAACATTCTGATCCATACAAGACAGCTGCAGGTCTAACCATTGTTTTATAAATCTTTCCCTTAAGTTTAAGGGGAATGCGGGAGTCGCAGATTGTTCCCGTGACCTGCACCCATTTCATCCATCCAGCGTTAATTCTGTGCTCTTAAAATGCGACTTTCAATACGTTTTTCCACTCTGCTAGTAATGTGCACACAGGTGATACACATGAAATTGCAATTATACGAACTTGCACACTACTTTCCACTATGCAAGTTACTTGCACACTACTTTCCACTATGCAAGTAACTTGCACCAAACTTACAACTACGCAAGTTACTTGCACTAAACCATCCACTACGCAAGCTGCTTGCACCAAACTTTCCACTACGTAAGCTGCTTACAAACACCTACCTATACCATAATTTGGAAAGCGTCTATAATCACGATAACGCTTACTTAGCACTACTAATCCATTACAACAAGGAAAGAATGAAGTAATCAGATGTAATATCAAACTTACATGCTTTTCCAATTACTAGATTCAATACACTGATAGTCAATCTAAACATTTTTGTAAAGAGACACATACTTAATTAGAATTTTCAGTATATTTACATTATAGGTACCGTGTGGGAATTACTATCCGGATTTTGATTCTTCGAATATCCGGGTTATGATTCATAGTGGGTTTTAATGATCCCCGCATAGCTGCCTAAGCAACTTTGGTTTACGTTTTTGCTCAAGTCTATCTTGAATCGTCATCGTCAGTATTGATTAATTATAAATAAAGAAAAATAGGCACTCATGGGGTCTGCCGACAGAAGTGAAAACTTAAACGCGGTGACGCGGTGACGCCAGCCCGTAAGATTTCCCCCTACCAAAAATCGCTCAACGCATCTAATGAAGGTTTCACTTCATAACGAAGTGAGAGTAAATCATTGTACTTAAGAATATTCTCCCTGCCAAAAAAGTTACCGTTGGTAATGATTTCCACATGAAATAATACCGACATAGCAGAAACGGCACAAGTATAATTGAACCTTATCTAATTTAAACTGACCTGCGAACTTCCCGGATGACCTATCATTTACTCTCCTATGCATTCGATGAACTCCCACGCATATTACCGCGGACTTATGTTGATTTGACGTAGTCTTGTTGCATCGCTTGTGGGTATGTTCTCCGCTGATGACTACATATTAACTACAGAGGGCTGATTTTTCAATAGAACTTTTATCGGAAGAATAAATATGAGACATATTTTCTATACAAAAGCTGTCAAACCGCCATATTTATTCCATAAATAAAAGTTATCTGACGATTGAAAAATTGGCCCTTAGGGCCGGTTTTTTGATCCGTAGTTAACCAATGGTTAAACATAGTAACTAATGGTTGAATTTCGGCTAAATGTGAAATGTGGCTGAATGTGAAACATGAATGAGTTATGCCATTAGTTACTATTTTTTAATATGAATAAGCTAACATGGATACATTTATGTTTAGCCTTTCACATTAATCCAAAATTCAACCACTAGTTACTATCTTTAACCATTGGTTAACTACGGATCAAAAAAACGGGCCTTATTAACTAAATATTTAGTATCTACAGTACCTATAGTTACAATGGGGTTGTTTCCCTGAAGCTTCAACGCAAGAGAGCGCTGTGTTTTTGTCACCTTGTCAACGTCATCTTGAAAACAACTGACAAAGCGACCAATCGACAAGAGAAAACACTTAGCGCCATCTCGTGGCATAGTTGTCAGTAAGGAACTCCATTGACGGTTGAATGAAAGTACCAAACACTTAGCGTCATCTACGTGGAACTAATTTGACAGTTTTCTTCCCCATTGCGTCTATGTAGGTAATCCGTTTCGTTAGTAACTGACGGTAAATCGAACAGCCTAAACCAGTGTAGACAGGAACTTGAAATTTATACAATTATGCTGGTTATGGTCAGGCTTTTGTCGAGCTGAACCGAAGACTTACTTCAGGTCGAGGTGGAGGAGGAAACGCCCGGGTGTCACCATTGTGTGGATCGCCCAGAGGACACGGTGGAGCATACAGTGGAGGTCTGCCCGGCTTGGGCAGAGCACCGCCGTGTTCTCACGGAGGCGATCGGCGGCGGCGATCTCTCGCGTCCGAGCCTGGTCCAGGCCATGGTGCGGAGCGAGAGTGCATGGGAGGCCGCCCTTCCGCTCCACCCAGAGCGGGAGAAGTTATTTGATGATTTCCCATCCACAAAAAAAAAAAAAAAAAAGGTCGAGGTGTATATCGCTGCCGTTCAATAGTTTGATCGAAGTATGAGTTGAGCTAATTCAATTCACTTGTTATTTCTTTAAATGTGGTTGATTTATTAAAATGATAATTTCGTTTATTGCTTCTGGGAGTTATTTATATTTCAATATGAATAATATATATATATATATATTTTATGATAGTTTTAAGGCTTTTAATAGTAAGATAAGCTCACGTAGAACTCAGTTTTTTTTAAAAAGATTTCTTGCTATTGAACTAGGGCAGCGATATAATCCTCTATAGGTATTGGGGTATTGGTAAAGGTTAAAACGTTGAATTAATTTAATTAGAAATATCTTGGTTGTTTACTATATAGTGGTCTTATTTTCTTCAAGGTCACAGACATATTATTACCATATCAACTTGAAATGAATATTGACTAGGTAACTGTAACAATATTATCACAAGTGCCCTGTGGATCGGATAGTGACGAAGTTATAGTCTATTGTTGCAGTATTTATTTTACACGCTAAATAATACTTTATGACTTCATGCATAATGCGTGTAATTGCGTGATTTGAAGTCTGTTTGAAGCCTTCTGATAAATTGTGGTAAAATGATGGGGGTTTTACACCAAGCGAAAAACTACATTTTTGAGAATAGATCGGCTGCCGTTTTAACTCAAAAATCTAACCGTGAAAACTTAGGTGAAGTGAGCTGTCATTCCACCTGCCGATCTATTCTCAAAAAATGTAGTCGTGAAAACTTAGGTTAAGTGAGCTGTCATTCCACCTGCCGATCTATTCTCAAATAATGTAGTCGTGAAAACTTAGGTAAAGTGAGATGTCATTCCACCTGCCGATCTATTCTCAAAAATCTAGCCGTGAAAACTTAGGTGAAGTGAGCTGTCATTCCACCTGCCGATCATTTCTCAAAAATCTAGCCGTGAAAACTTAGGTGAAGTGAGCTGTCATTCCACCTGCCGATCATTTTGTAGCGTCACTGACATACCTACATACAGCACGTCTCACGTCCGACTGCCGCCGCACGCGCACTGAGCGCCGCCGCTGGGCGGGGCCAGCGAGACTGTTTCTAATTATAGAACAACGATCCGAGTCGCCACATCTTCTCGAAGAACGCCGCGCGCCGCTGAATAGCCGGAGTAGCTGGTCTTCCATCTAGAAAGATGGAAGACCAGCTACTCCGCGTTTTCTCGAAGCGCCGCGCACGCGCTCGTTCATGCGCGGAGAACAATATATAAGGAGATGTTTGTTACTAAATAAAGTCAGTTCATCTTAAGCAGTTCACTTTGGAGGACACGCCTTTCATTTCAAAGTACCTCCAAGCTTACATTGCTGCTACATTTTGGTGACCCCGAGAAGAAAATAGAACACAAGCAAGAAATTAGTGAGCCTACAGACCTCGCTGCCATCTCCGTGCAGTTACGTCTCCTTCCCTTCTGGCGCGAATATCCACGCATGTGGTTTATTCAATTTGAAGCCGTCGTCGAACCTCAGAAGATCAGCGACGAAAACAAATATCGTTACGTCCTCGGCCAACTACAACCGACAGACCTTCAACATATCATGAACGTAATCAGGCCACCAGAAACTAAGAAGTACGAAGCTATCAAACAACGCCTTCTCTCCGTGTACGAACAGTGCGAGGTGAAAAATTTCAAGAACCTCATTAGCGGATTGGAGCTTGGCAACCAAAAACCGTCTCAGTTGCTACGGCGCATGCGCGAACTCGGCGGCAACATGATCACCGAAGATGGCATCAAGATAGAGTGGATGAACCACCTTCCGGCGCAAGTTCGAGTTGTGCTGTCAGTGAACGCAGACTCGTCACTCGACATGCTCGCGGCAATGGCAGACAAGATGATGGTGTATTCCGAGTCGAGCAATATCGCAGCTGTCTCCTCGTCACAACCAGATTCTGCAGCTGTCAACCAACATGTCATGTCCGCGCAAATACAAGTTCTTTCAAAACAACTTGAGAAGCTGACACTGGAAATCTCCGAACTTCGCAGCCGTGGAAGACCACACCATCGCCGTAGCGCCGCGCACGCGCTCGCGCATGCGCGGAGAACAATATATAAGGAGATGTTTGTTGGAGATGAGAAGTCAGTTCATCTTAAGCAGTTCACTTTGGAGGACACGCCTTTCATTTCAAAGTACCTCCAAGCTTACATTGCTGCTACAATTTCTCAAAAATCTAGCCGTGAAAACTTAGGTGAAGTGAGCTGTCATTCCACCTGCCGGTCTATTCTCAAATATCTAGCCGTGAAAACTTAGGTGAAGTGAGCTGTTATTCCACCTGCCGATCTTTTCTCAAAAATCTAGCCGTGAAAACTTGGTGAAATGAGCTGTCAATAGCATCAATCCATTGCATCTGGTGGAATGATAGCTCTGTTCAAGTTATTATTCACCTAAGTTGCTAATGCTAGGGAATAACACTATTGATAGTTCACTTCACCTAAGTTTAGACGGTGAGATATTTACAGAACATATTTATACCAGTGTATACAATTGTTGGTGAACCAAATAAAATAAAATAACAGATCTGCAGGAATGGTTGGTACCACAAAAATCTAAATAATAATAGACTTTTTGAGTAAGTATGTCATAATGGGGAGGAAAACTAACTTTTTATCACGATAGATGGCGCACAATCGACTGTACCTTGTTTTGATATATTAGCTGTCAAATCGTATGGATTTTTGCAATCTACAAAGTTTAGCTTCCCTATTTTTCGTAATTTTGTCCAAAATGCAACAATGTAGTGTGTTAACTTGTAAAAACAGAGGAGTACATTTGTATCCTAAAGAAAGTAATGGCAGACAACAATGGGAATTGGCGTTACGTATTAAAAACTTCAAGGAAAGTAGTACTGCACCATTATCGTCTGCGCATTTCACAGAAGAGGATTATATTAGTAAAGAAGCCGTCCTTTAGGCTGGGTACTATATCTATAAAACAAAAGAATCAAGATCTAATAAAATAAAATTATTGTCATCAAAATAAAAGTGTCATAAAATATACTATATTAACTAATCTATGTAATAAAGAATTCTTCTAAAGATTTAATCAACCAATATAGGTACTTAGTTATCAAAATATTCTTGTATTACCTGTCTGTTAATCATTGGTAAAGGAGTATCTGCATTTATGTCTCTGAATGTATCAGAAGGTGGACATAGGTATGCGGTGTCATCTTGGATGTCGCAGTCAGCACCAAAATTTTGGTTTCGATCATACAAAAGTAATTTATAAAACAAAAAATAGGAATGTTAGTCCGTGGCTTATGGAAAAAGGCTCACAAACAATCATAACCTTAAATATTTTAAGTGTTTTCCTTTCAATCAAATCGGCCTTTTTGTCGACAGTTGCAGCGTTCCGTTTACGGAGCTCAACTTTTTGTTGACGCACAGTCATAAACGCGTACATATTATAGTGGAATTACATTTTAAAATCTCATAAATAGCAGTCACACTACCGTCACGAAAGGTAAACAAGGTACGGTCGACTACAGCGACATCTACACACAGCTTTGAGTGTGGCTCCTCATTGGTCTGTGTTATGCAGAAAGCAGCCATGTCGGGATAAGTATAAACACAGAGTTATAAGCATTTTTCTGTCGATGGTTGCATTATGGATATTTGGACAAGGCTGCATTTGACGGCTCATATCTCGACATGACATCGACATGGCTGTTTTTGCAAAAAAACGTGTAAATCGAAATTAGTATGACTGTGTTTATAACTCATTTTTGGAAAAAAAGTGCCATATGGCTGCTTTCTGCATAACTAGGTCCAATTATAAGTGTTGTCGGGGCATCTTCTATGTATACTTGTACTTCTAAAACAATTAAACAAACAGATGCCACCGACACGATGAGAAAGAAAGGTTGAGCTAGTTCTGACAATCATTACACTGAGGTCAAATTAAATTAGCTAGTGAAACTCCACAGACGTGATAGGTATTGATATCTAAACAGGATAAAATAAAAATAAATTAATACCTATTATGTTTTTTTTTTTTGTGGTCAACGACCTTAGGTTGTGTAGTGTGCTTGAAGTATGAGTTTAGAAAATCTTATTTGTTTTTGTTTTACTTACGTATTTAGATATTGCTACGGCTACCCATGACAAAAAACGGATTCTTTATACTGATCTCAAAAATAAAATATCATCAATTTTTTTGTTGTTGTTTTTTTTTTTTGTTTAGATATCGATATCTCGAAATCCATTAGTCTGTGGAGTTTTGCTAGGTAATTTAATTCGACTCCGTTTAAAGTATACATAAATCGTAAGCAAAACACTATTGTATAGTCAGCAGAACAAAGCGATACTAGAACAATATTTGTACGTCATTAATGTACGTACAATACATTCAACATAAATACAAATAAACACATTTACTTAGCTCAGTAGATATTATATAGTTATCGTGTTTCACATTTACGCAACACTGTAATAACTGAAGGCACATAAGATGGCTGTAATATAAGGATTGTAAGTGTTTTTGTTCATCGTCAATAATTTTTAATTTTTAAGTTGTTAGTACCGTTTATTAAACGACTTCAAAAAGGAGGTTCTGTTTTCGACGGTCGAATACAGAACCTCCTAGTAAGTAGTAAGTTTGTATGTTCGGGATTTTCTCAAAAACTTATGAACCAATTTTGACGATTCTTTCACTAACGTGATTTAAATATTCTCAGGAAGGTTTTAGTATATAATATTATACATTAGGTAATTATTCTTATGTACGAAGTTATATGCATACATGTATCTACTGTATTATTGCATTGAAAGTTATTTTATTCGTTTTAGGTTTTTGAAGTTGGTTTTCACTTTTTAACTAAGTACCGTTGTACTCAAAACCTATAGCATGGTGTCTCAGTGTATTTTACATGATTTTTAAAAAAATATTATTTGCTTGCTAACACTTATATACCTACACAATAATCAACCATAAAATGACAATTATCTTTAATAGTTTTTAAATCAGAGCTACGGATCGTTACAATTTTCATAATTTTTAGCATGACTAAAACGGTCGATTTATGGTGTCTATCTGCACTGCTAGGTAGGTGCTGTTGGTCGTCCCCAATATTTTAAATATTGGGTAGAATAGTATACTCTTTATTACGTATATGTATATATACAGCTATAAATCAGCCGTTGCTATCAATGGCCTGAATATACACATCAAATAACCAGTGAATCTCTTGTTCCAGAGTCACCATGACCTCCGCAATCTTAGTGACGGGTGGCGCTGGCTACGTCGGCTCCCACACAGTGGCCACCCTTCTGGAAAGACAGTCAGACCATCCAGAATTCGATATAGTAGTCGTAGATAACCTGTCCAACGCTTACAAGGCTGCAGGTCAGAAGAAACCGGAATCCCTGAGGATTATAGAGGAGCTGACGAATAAAACGATACATTTCTATGGGCTGGACATTAGGGATAAAGAGGGGCTGAGCGAGGTTTTTGAGAGAGTGAGTATGGGAAGAGTAACTGTTTAGAGTTTGTTAAAATATCTATAGCAAAAAGCCAGTGCCATGATCATCACTAAGGTTTCCATTATCCTCACGCCCTGTTTCTGATGTCAGACTGTAAGAGGCTTCTATAATCCAACAGCATTCAACTCCTGGATTCTTGCACAGTTTTCAAAAACTTAAGCTAATTGTTTTTTTTTTATTTTATTTGAGATGAGTTTGCTCTTGACTCTAGTCTAGGTCGGAGCGGACAGAGACAAAGTCAACGATGGAGTGAGCTTACCCAGTAGAAGCCTGTTGACTCTCACTTTGAAGAGATTAGGGTTGTATGCGTTCGGAAACACAGACGCAGGTAGAGTTCCACTCTTTTGCTGTGGGCAATAATAAAGAATAAAGTTTTTAGTAAAGAATTCATGAAACGATAATTTTATTATGACATTACACGATTGTTACTTGTTTGCAGCACAATATAGAATGTGTGATCCACTTCGCGGCTCTAAAGGCGGTGGGCGAGTCCGTGGAGAAGCCACTAGAATACTACCAGGCTAACATTACTGGAACCTGCACGCTCTTAGAGGTAAGGAAAGAATAACTTGCTTATTTAGATTGTACCCCTGACATTTGTATGACCTGTGTATTTTATAGAGCCTTGCTTTGTATATAAGCTTGCATTGATGCTCGTGTGCCTCCAAGGGGTAATGTAACGATAGATAATTACGACTCATTTATTTAAGATCTTACAGGTTAGACTCTAGGATCCTATCCATCTTAATTAGTACTGAAACCTCGCGTCAAACTCTTTAAATCTTCAACACACTCGAAGACACTGTCACTGTTTCACAACAGTAGTGCTATTCTGTAAAAATCTCACCGTGAAAACTTAAGTGAAGTGACCTTTAAGCGAGCTGTCAATCCCTGGCTTCTGGTGGAATGACAGCTCACTTCACCTAAGTTTTCACCGCGAGATTTTTACAGAATAGCACTACAGTACAGGTAGCGTTTAAAACAAAATATACGCGACTCAATACGTAACGTCATTGTTTTATTTCGCTGTTAAAATCAATACCCTGTGCGTAATTAAATAGCTGTTTGTTATTTGCACGTGTCATCGATACCAGAAATAGGTTATTGTTGTGGTGTAAACATTGAACTAAGAATTTAATGATGACGTGGACAGCGCAGCAAACTAATATTTGTATGACCTAGAGATATTTTATGAGCACGTAACATAAGTACCTGCTGTGTTTGGAAGAGTTGTGCCAATTTTAACCGACTTCAAAAAAGTAGGTTCTCTGTTCGACCCGTATGTATGTGTGTATGTATGAGGAGTTCGTGGCTAAGTAATAACAGCCGCACGGTCAATCCATCAGGTTAAGCTACGCTTGCCGGGGTTGGTCTGTGGATGGGTGACCATCTTTTCATACCGAGACTCCTCCGTGCCTCGGAAAGCACGTTAAGCCGTTGGTCCCGGCGGTCATTCGTGGATCTTTGACAGTCGTTACGGGTCGTCAGAAGCCCGAAAGTCTGACAACCAGTCTTACCAAGGGGTATCGTGTTACCCAGTAACTGGGTTGTGGAGGTCAAATAGGCAGTCGCTCTATGTAAAATACTGGTATTCAGCTGCATCTGGTTAGACTGGAAGCCGACCTCAACATAGATGGGAAAAGGCTAGGCAGATTGATTGATTGATGTATGTTTGTATGTCCACGATTTTCTCAAAAACTAAAGAACCAATTTTGATGATTCTTTTACTAACATGATCTACATACTCTCAGGAAGGTTTTAGTGTATAATACATTAGGTGCTACTAAATGTACTGTATTTCCGGCATTTCTAAGCGGATCTTGATGATTTTTCTTTTCGTTTGTCTTTAGCATATGGTATTTTGTATATTCAACTAAAAATGGAAAAATAAATGTACTTTAAAAATTGTAAAAACTGACTTCAAAACCATAAAACGAATAAAATAACTTTCATAAAAAACTTAACAGCTTCTGAAGTCGGTGTCTTCTGTTCTTCATTGCATTAATAGCTTGGCACCGACTTGAGAACCTGTTAAGTTTTTTATGAAAGTTATTTTATTCGTTTTAGGTTTTTGAAGTCGGTTTTTACTTTTTTTAAGTAAATTTCAATCGATCGCAATTATTGTAATGGACTAAGTTTCGGGGTATCAACCCCCACGGAATAAATAACCTCAGATACTTGTTCCGTGTTTATGAATTAAAGGTTAGTGTCTATAAAAATACAAAATATATCTACTAGAAATCTAATCCCCGGTTACTAAAGCCTTGGTCACGAAATCGGGTTTGGAAGATCAAAATAAAAACATTAGTTTTAAATCTAATTCAAAAGTTTCTAGAAATATGTATGTAATTTCAAGCACATGATTTATTTCAGATTTGTCTCATCTGGACAGCGCACCTGCCTTTGGCATAGCAGATATCCATTTGTAGCAGTGACCACTTGCCTACTATCATTTATCATCTAAAAACCTATTTAAATCTCAATTCAAGGGCTGGGTTAGATGTCGCTCTTACCAGGATGCCTGATAGAATTTGGGGGGAGGTGAGCAGTGGGATAGTGTAGGCTAACAAAAAAAAAAAACAGGTCCAGTGCGAGTCGGACTCGCGTGGACCCTCTTTAACTAAAAAAAACCAACTGTCTACCTATTGTTCATGAGGTATTAGTAATAGGGTTTCGTTTGGCACCCTGCGGATACGGGACCCTAAAAAAGAGGAAAAGATATCTTTAATTAGGAATTAAATAATAACCAAACAATGTATTTGCAGGTGATGCGTAACTACGGCGTGTACAAGCTAGTATATAGCTCATCTTGCACGGTGTACGGCGAGCCCGAGCGGCTGCCGATCGACGAAGGCCACGACACCGGCCGCGGGCTGACCAGCCCCTACGGGAAGTCCAAGTACTTCTGCGAGGAGATCATGAAGGATCTCTGTACTAGTGATCAGGTAAATACTACCAAAGAAAGCATATAATATTATGAAAGTGTGTTAACTTTCAGGTTATATTGTCTTCCCCTACTTTTTATACATAGATACTTAAAACAAAAAAAAAATATTTATATATACACTGCGCAATCAAAATTATTATTGCCTAAATTAACCTGCGTGCAAAGTGGAAAGGAAAGTCTGCAAGTAATTTTTGTTAAACCCTTCGATGAACACAATATTATGTTGTGCGCTATGTATTATAGTTTCGTCTTTGACATTGTTCGCCGAGTCTCTTAAAGTAATTCTAATTAATTTTATGTATGTTACGCACACACATAAAATGACAATTGAGCGCAATGGGTTTAATTTTGACAGTTCATTCACGTTCATTGCGTTATTTATGTTGTTGAGCAGACGAATTTTTCAAACCTATGAAGCAATGGTTTAGGATTTTCCTGCAAAAACCTTGGATTGTGATTGATAGTGTGTTACGTAATTAGGGTGCTGGTCTAGAGTGATACAGTCTTCTCCACGCAAGTTGGCATAAACGTGGGGATGCGCAGTACCCACGTAAAAGTGGGGATGCCGAAGTACCCACGTAAAAGTCTGGATGCGCAGTACCCACGTAAAAGTGTGGATGCGCAGTACCCACATAAAAGTGGGGATGCGCATTGCCCACGTAAAAGTGAGGATGCGCAGTACCCACGTAAAAGTGTGGATGCGCAGTACCCACATAAAAGTGGGGATGCGCATTGCCCACGTGAAAGTGGGGATGCGCAGTACCCACCTAAAAGTGGGGATGCGCATTGCCCAAGTAAAAGTGGGGATACGCAGCACCCACTTAAAAGTGGGGATGCGCATTGCCCAATTAAAAGTGGGGATGCGCAGTACCCACGTAAAAGGATGTGAAGGTACGCGACCAATCACGTAACAGATGTGGAATGATTATGTTATGTTTATAGAAATGGAAGGTGATATCTCTGCGTTACTTCAACCCGGTCGGTGCTCATCGCAGCGGCCGCATCGGGGAGGACCCTGCCGGGATACCTAACAACCTTATGCCATTTATAGCGCAGGTAATTACTACTTAATGAACTTAGTTGTAGTGGTTTTGTTACTGTGAGAAAATATCATTTAACAATCTTAGGGCGGAGTTCACCGACTTTTAAAACGGCTATTTAGATATTTAATCAGTTCTTTCATTAGGAAATTTGACATAAACCAACTGTTTAAATACCTAACCGGTGGTTTGAATGTTGGTGAACATAGGCCTTAGTGGTAGCGATAAGAGTTTTTGTTATTGACATACCTACCAGTTAACCACATCAGAACTTCGTACTGCAAATACTAAAGTTATGGATGACTAAGGCGCGTATCTTCGGAAATCTTGGCCTATAAAGTATAGGCTATACTGTTTCATCAAGTTGTTTTTGAAAAAATAGGCATTTCATGTAGCAGTTTTTTATTTTTTGCAAAATTCTTCCTCATCATCATTCTCCTGCGCTTGTCCCAATTTATTTGGGGTCGGCGCAACATGTCTTTTTCTTCCATACTTCTCTATTAGTCGTCATCTCGGTAGTCACTCCCTTTCTAGCCATATCATCTTTCACACAGTCCATCCTCGTTTCTTTGGTCTTCCCTTACTTGTTTAGCCATCCATACACATTCATACTCAAAACTTTCCTGACGACATTTTCCTCATTCCTCCGCATCACATGCCTATACCCATGACAAACGATTTCCACACAACTTTTCAGTCACCGGTGTCACTTTCAGACTTCCTCTTACATACTCATTTCTTAATCTATCCATCCGCGTAACACCACACTTCCGTCTTAGCTTTCTCATCTCAGCTGCATGCAAGTGCCTTTCATTCATTCTTTTTGTGGCCCAACATTCTGATCCATACAAGTCAGCAGGTCTAACCGTTGTTTTATAAATCTTCCCAAAAAAAAAAAAAATCTAAAACTCAAAATTGATTTGTAACCACACCTTACCTCCATCGATTAATGTCGATAATGAAATCACGGATTATTATTAAAAAAAAAAAAAACTTGATAAAAGAAGTTCAACATTTTTCTCATTTCCTCTTATTCCCTCCCTCAGGTAGCAGTAGGCCGCCTCGAAGAGCTCATGGTGTTCGGCAACGACTACCCCACAGTGGACGGCACAGGAGTGAGGGACTACATCCATGTGGAAGACCTGGCTGAAGGGCATGTGAAGGCAGTAAAGTTGTTCCAGCAGCCAGGGTTTAGTGGGTTCCATGCTGTTAACTTGGGTGAGCTACATTTCATTATTTATTTAAACATAATTCATCATTTAAGCTTAAAACCAGCATTTAGCAAACTGCTAGGAGCCCTAAGCATAATGCTAACGTTTGAACTTTTAGCTTCCGGTATTCTAGTTTAGTGTATGTACCATCGACAAAAAACAATGCTGCTTGCAAGCTGAAACTGTACCTGTATGACAAAGTAAAACAAAAGAACATAGGGTCAGGGTTTTTCCAATGAATCAGTGTACACAAAAATCAACTTTAAGGTGTATAGACGTCCGTTTTGTCGATAGTACAGTCACGAACCGGGATTGTTGAGCCATTAGCATATCATCTTAACTTGGTTGTGTTACACGAATGCCTCCCGTTTTTCGTTATTGAAATGTCACATGTCAAATTTCACGGGCGGCATTCGTGTAACACAACCAAGTTAAGATGATAAGCTAGTGGCTCAACGATCCCAGTTTGTGTCTGTACCTACTGCTAGTAGTCACACTGGATACAAAAAACGTTTATTATATTCTATTATAAGGTACGCTACGCTTGCCGCGGTCGGTTCGTGGATGGATGACCATCCTTCACATACCGAGACCTCTCCGTGCCTCGGAAAGCACGTTAAGTCTTTATTCCCGGCTGTCATACGAAAATCTTTGACAGTCGTTACGTGTAGTCAGAATCCCAAAAGTCTTACAACTAGTATCACTTACCAAGGGGGTATCGTGTTACCGAGTTACTGGGTTATGGAGGTTAGATAGGCAGTCGCTCTATGTAAAATACTGGTATTCAGCTGGATCTGTTTAGACTGGAAGCCGGCAGAAACACGGCTAGGCAGATTGAAATAGTTAAGATTTATGTGACTGGTTCCTATGGTCTTCAAACCACTGGTAAGAGTTGTTATTGTTGGTTATTCATAGTGATGATGTCTATGTAACGTTGTCATCAAAGAAACATCTGTCGGATTAGGTTTAGGACAATTCTATTGCAATTTCCTCTATGATTTGACGAAGATTTTGGGTTTTACTAACATGCATATTATTTCGAGTGTGCTCGACTGGGTTCGGAATTCGGATTCATATAGAACCAGTATTAATGAAATAATGAGTCAAACGTGCATTTTGCAATTATAAATGTATCACCAAAAATATTTTTCTTCATCTTCCAGGTACAGGCACCGGTTACTCAGTCCTCCAAATGGTAGCCGCCTTCCAAGCGGCCAGTGGCCGTGAAGTCCCCTACCGCATCGTAGGCCGCCGGGCGGGTGACATAGCCGCTAACTATGCAGATGTGGCCTTATCCCACCGGCTGTTAGCCTGGCGAGCCACTAGGACACTGGAAGACATGTGTGCCGATACTTGGAGGTGGCAAAGCAATAATCCTGAGGGATTTAAGACCAGTTAGGGGGTGGGGGGTGTTGGCTTGAGCTTTGAGGGTTGAGGGTTTTTGGTAATTTTTGGCGGTAGGCGAGTTGGTGGTAACCTGAGCTGGCGTAGTTCAGAATTTCAATAGAATAAGAAGCCAGCTTATACTGGTATTGTTATAGTGTGCGCGCAAGTGCTAGTCACCGCCTGAGGTATGTGTTCGGTAAGACGGGGAGACGGGGGAGGTACACAAAGGCCAAGCTAACTCAGTCTGCCAATCTTATCAATCGCGCCTTCCCCCGTCTCACCGCTCACATACCACAGGCGGTGACTAGCACTTGCGCGCACACTACAATATTGGAATTTTTAAGTCGGATACTTTTTTAGGTAAACTTCAGGGGAATACAAATTCCTAAGGTTGAACTTTGCACTTTGTAAATAATTTTCCCAAAGATAGTATCTATAGATTGATACACTCACAACACACATGGGGTCAATGTTTCCATTTTTAGTTTGAACCCTGAAAAAGATTTTTAGACTGCGTGACAAATTCTACACAATGCGTGACAATTCTTATAATACGAGTATAAAGCTAAAGATGACCAATACCAATTAGTTAAAATCTAAAATGCCCTAAATGCAAATTCAATTCAGCCCAGAATTCAGTTCGAGAAACCAAAACAAGAACTTAAGAATACGATTTTATAATAAGTACGAATTCAATATTTGATCGCAGTTTAAAACTAAAATTTGTAGTTTAAGGTAGAGCCAATGAGGGTTTTCATGATAATTCTCGCCACTAGTTGGTGACACTTTGACAAGAGGTCTTCCATTCCGACAATGAATATAAAATATATGATGACGTTCATCATTCGTTTAATTCATTCATTTAGTCACGACAAAAAAATATATTGGCGCTTTGACACTTTTGACAGGTGCCCGGACCTGACATCTCAGTGCTGCCACCTAGTGAACTTCATTTCAGAAAACCCTCTTTTAGATGTTGTAAAGATAGATGATGATAGAATTATTTATGAACCAAAAATAGTTTACAGATATAATACAATCCCGCCCGGTTGATGGCAATAAGCTCGCCCCCACACCGGTACCATATGGAACTAACATAACTGACGAAATGTGGATGTACTCTAGGTACACCTTTGCCTAACCCTTCGGGGAAACAAGGCGCGATGTTATTGTATGTCATATAATACAAAATCGAATAATTAACATTTTAATGTAAATTATTACCAAATGTTTGTTGTTCCTATTACGTTGCCATAATATTATTTTTTTACTTTATGAAGTAATTATATTTTTATATTTATTTAATTAATTTAGGACCAAAGTCTACCAAATACATGCCAAAGCATTTACCAATGATTTTAAAGAAAATAATATTTTTATTGAAAATTATTTAAATATTTATTTTAAAAGATTAAAAATATATTTTTATTAAGTTTTGACAAGCTCGAGATAGAAAACTTATATTTAAACATAAAATGTTTCTAACATTAAGCATTTTATCAAGAGATGGCATGAAAGCCTTTTATAATTCACTAAAATCTATTATATGTAAGTTGTATTCACGATGTTACCGTGTTGTTGTTATCGTGAATAGAACTGATTGAACATCGTGAGGACATATGGACTGACAGACTGACAAGCTCAACAGACATAAACTAACAGACTATTTGAACTATCTGAACGGACCGACGCACAGACAAACTGATACAACAAAGTGACGATGGATTATATTTACTTACTACCGCACCGATAGGACTAACTGACAGAAAACATGAAATTTATACCGATTTACTTTAAACAAGCTGATGCGACTTACTGACATACGATCTGACGGATAGGACTGAATAACAGACAAATCGACTGACGCACAGTCTTAACTGACTTATTACCACGCCATCTTACGGACGAGACGGACTGACAGACAGACGCGACGAATAAAACAAACTAAAAGACAAAATGGCGGACGGAACTGTCAGACAAACAAATGATGGACAGAATTAACTAACATGCTTATACTTAAGTATATCTGTCTTTTAGTTTGTTTTATTCGTCATGTATGTTTGTCAGTCCGAAAAAGACAAAATGGCGGACGGAACTGTCAGACAAACAAATGATGGACAGAATTAACTAACATACTTATAATTAAGGGTAGCTCGTGGCTAAGTAATAACAGCCGCACGGGTCGATCCATCAGGTTAAGCTACGCAACGCCGGAGTTGGTCTGTGGATGGGTGACCATCTTTACATACCGAGACTCCTCCGTGCCTCGGAAAGCACGTCAAGCCGTTGGTCCCGGCTGTTGGATCTTTGACAGTCGTTACGGGTCGTCAGAAGCCCAAAAGTCTGACAACCAGTCTTACCAAGGGGTATCGTGTTACCCAGTAACTGGGTTGTGGAGGTCAGATAGGCAGTCGCTCCATGTAAAAAAATGCTAGGCTGATTGAGGCTTATAAATACATAAATGACTGACGGAACTAGCTAACACACAAACAAATGACGGACAGAACTAACTAAGGGCCGGTTTTTTGATCAGTAAACCAATGGTTAGACATGTAACTAACGGATGAATTTTGGCTAATGTGTTTGCCAAAATTCCATTATTTACAATTTTATAAAGGCTTTTTCATTTAGCCAAAATTCAACCTTTAGTTACTATGTTTAATCATTGGTTGACTACGGATTAAAAAACTTTCCCTAACCCACAGACAAACGTATGATGGACAGATCACAGAACTAACTAACTGACAAAAAATTAAACGGACAGGACGTTAGTCCTGTTAGTTCTAACGGACAGACAAATGACAAATAAATGACGGATAGAAGTAACTAACAGACAAATAAATGACGGATATACTACCTAACAGACAAAAAAGATGGTCAGAAATATCTAAAAGACAAAATAAATGACGGACAAAACTAACAGACAAACAAATGACGAGCAGAACTAACAGACAAACAAATGACGAGCAGAACTAACAGACATACAAACTGACACTCTGAACAGGACAAACCAACTAATAGACCAATTGACGAATGAAGCTTACTAACAGACAAACAAATGCCGGACCTCTAACAGAGAGAACGAACTAACTGACTGAAGGATGGTTGGTCATTGGACAGAAAAGAGAACCAAAAGGTTACCTCAGGTACGGAACCCTTATGTTAATGTGCAGGCGCATGTGTAACGCCAACTCCTGTAGTTTAATTATTTATATTAGAAAATGTTAACGTTAGGTGCTAGTTATACCAAATCTTTCGGCTTTGCCTGCTTATTCCGGCATTAAACTGTGAAAACTTATCATTCCTTTATCTACTTTAATCTTATTTATATAAAAGAAGTTTATTTTGTCTATTTATTTTGTGGTGCTAATCATTATGTATAATTATTTTGTTTGATCTATTGATGATCGGTAATCTGTTGCTGTGTAATAAAATGTTTATATGAATGAGATTTTGTTTGATTACATTTCTGGGTTTGACAGCGCTGTATCAGCCGTAGCAATGATACAGGGCCCCCCGATGTGTGTAAGTAAAAATTCGTTATATATATTATTATCCAACATGTCAAATTCTTATTGCTATGAGGCCCGTAATTAATGAAAACCTAATGAGAATAATATTTAATTTAACTTGTTTATTAAGACCGTCACACACCTAGCTATAATATAGATATATAAAACATATCGTAATATACTGGGTGACTGTTTTACCGTCTTGAAAAAAATAGGGTATAATAGGTAAACAGAGTAGAAGCCTATGGCATACCCAGTTTTTTTTAAATTTAACGATCTATTTATATATATCTTTATCTATTTATTTATCTATCTATATCTAATTTTATTTATTAATTTATCTCTATCTATTTTATCTATTATCTATACAGTTTTTTAATAATTTATATTTTTATTGTTCTAGTTTACTTCAAATGTGTAGTGTGTTTTGATAGAGCAATTACTGTCTAAGCTATTGAAAAAACTAGGTATACCATAGGCTTCTAGTCCGGTCCCCTATTGTACCCTATCTTTATCAAGACGGTAAAAAAAAACATTTAGTACCTATCTACTAATTCTCGAGCGATCGCACGCAGCTATGATATAATAGGTTGGGGAAAAAGTTTCTTCGCATTTTTTAAGAAAATTCAAAACACTTTTTAATATAGTTTATTTACATTTAACTAAAGTATGTAGGCACCATTTTGTTCGATAACTTTTTGCCATCTTGTAGGTAGGGACATGATCCCATTGCTATAGAAATTTTGGGACTTCTGGTCAAAATACCGCGACAAGTGGTTTTGGCAGTCCTCTCGTGATGTTAACCTGACACTGCCTAAAGAATTCTGAAGAGACCGAAACAGGTGGAAATCTGAAGGTGCAAGGTCAGTACTATACGGCGGATGCATTAACACCTCCCAGCCAAACTCTCTTAATTTTTGCTGAGTGGCTAAAGATGTGTGAGGTCTAGCGTTATCATGATGAAAAACCACACCCCTTGTGTTGATTAATTCCGGCCGCTTTCTCTCAACTTCTTGCTCATCTCATCTCATCAGTTGTTCGCAGTAGAGTTCAGAATCGATGGTCCTGCCTGGTGGTAATAGCTCATAATGAATAATGCCCTTCCAATCCCACCACACACACAGCATCACCTTGTTGCGAGTTAACCCGGGTTTCGCCAGTCTGTGAAGCCTGACCGGCCTTTGACCACGACCTTTTTCGCACGTTCTTGTCATACGTGATCCACTTTTCATCACCAGTTATCAGCTTCTTCAAAAATGGTTCGGTTTCATTACGTCGTAATAAAGAATCACAAATGAGTACACGGTTCATTAGGTTTCCTTCAGTGAGCTCGTGAGGTACCCAAATGTCGAGCTTTTTTGTGTACCCAGTTTTTTTCAAATGCACCAAAACTGTTTTGTGGTCAATTTCCAGTTCTTCAGCTACGTCGTAACTACTGATATGCCGATCTTGCTCCATTTTATCCGTTATAGGGCGACCAGAGCGACGTGCATCTTTGACTTCAAAATTTCCGGATTGAAAACGCTTAAACCAAATTTGTGCTACTCTCACAGATACTACACTAGGTCCATAAACATCGCAAATTTTTTTCGCGGCTTGCGTTGCATTTTTACCTTTTTTATAGTAAAATTTTAAAATGTATCGAATTTCTTCATTAGATTCACTTATCTTGACGGTACGAAAAACAAATGAAAATCACACATTTTACCTAATTTGAATTTGGAATTATGTTCTTTAAAATTTAAACTTTCAATGATACCGAAACCAGCCAGATACAAATAGTAGGTATAGCCAAAGAGATTTTATTACAAGTTCCTACATACTATAATGCGAAAAGAGTTTTTCCCCAACCTAATATATTTCTGTGACGCCACCAGCCTATACCGTAATTTATATTATTGCATAGGTATTGATAATTATATATTATGGTATAGCAAGACATATACAATGAAATGAAGGCAAAATATATATTATAGCGTCGGCTCCATGTATGGTAACATGCTATAATATACCTAGTCTTGCCATAAATATTGTCACGAGGAATTTATTTTTTATTTTTTAATACATAAATATAAAACAATTTAAAATATAAAAAGCTTATTCGGAGTGGTCTCCATTGGCTGCAATACAGTCCTTTAAACGTTGAGGCCAGTTATCAATAGAAGCACGCACTCTTTCCATGGGAAAATTCTTCACTGCCAATCGTATGGATTGTTTTAGGGACTCCAAATTATCATGGCGTAAACGGAGTACGGCTTGCTCTAAAGAGCAAGCCGTACACTCTAAAACTGACTATAAATCATAATCCAGCGGATTAAGATCGGGACTAGACGACGGCCAGTCTTCAGCTCTGATGAAGTCCGAAACATTCACTTCCAACCAAGACTGCGTGGACCGAACTTTATGACCCGGCGCCGAGTCTTGTTGGAAGGACCATACTTGGTTATTGAACATGGCGTTGTTAAGGGACTTAACTACCTTCTCAATAATGGTATCTTGCCGATTTTTGCCGAACGAGAGGGAGCTACTAGGGTAGACAGAGAGGTAAGACGAGCGGAAAACAGATAGGCCTATCTCATTATATGTTTAAGCTTCAAATAAGGTAGGTAGTACAGTATATTAATATATTTTATAGGTAGGTGTGTAACGGGCTTTACGAATGCTGTCTTCTAGATACAGACGCAGGTCAGTTCCCAAGCTGTTGCATTCATTTAGTAAAATCATACAGAAAATGTGACTTATCCGAATCGGAATGCTCCAGTTTTCGAGCTTGCTCCTGCAATCTCTTAATAATATGACAAAAACAGCTTAACCTATCTCGGTCCAGAATGATCCCATTTTCGAAAACTTGCTGTATCTGAGTCAGGATGCTAAATATTTTTTTTTTGTAAGAAAAACAAACACTCGAGCTTCACCTCAGGCGGTTAAAAGATATGTCTATTTTTATGTAGACTATTTCGGAAGAAAGTTGTCTAGCGTAGTAAAGACAATTTGATTTTGTAATCGCCATGCTAAAGACAGTAGAAAACTTTCTACTCCACAGCCGCAAAGTAGGTATATACGGTTATCTACAAAATCATTTTCTTTTCCCTCTTCTTTTGCTTATATCTCGAAAACGGTGTGTCCTATAATTTCGACCGCCTTTACAATGTCCATAAACCCCTAAAACTCTACATGTAGGTAGTAATTTTTCATATTTTCCATACAAAAATTGAAAAACTCCATATAAAACACATTGAGAATCGCATCTTCTCCGGCGCTACGGGCTCGTCTCCGCAGTTGTATTTATATGCGTGACTTAATATTTGTAAAAATTGAGAATTAAAGAGAAAAAAGAAATCCTATGAAAAAAACAAAGAATTCTGAGTCGAATTATGTAAAAAAGTGAATTTCGTAAAGTGCAGTTGACTGTCTACCTACACAGTAACGTCATTTTTGTCTACTCTTCCGTCGACAAGACGCTTCTCTACGGTGCTCGTGCTAAGCCGACAGGTATATACCCAAATCTGGCGCACCACAAAAACCTTAACAGAAGCTCTAGAAAAAGGAGAATTTGCGGTCATGATATCAACCGACCTATCCAAGGCATTCGACTCGATAAATCACAGAGGCGTCACAACGAAACTTCTGGAAGCGAATATTCCCAACAACATCATCAAAATCATAGAAAACTACCTTACAGGTAGATCGACCAGAGGCAGGTTCCGAACAACTATAGGCCATGAGACATCCCACACGGCGTGCCGCTAGGATCCATACAAATTTTTAATCAGTACGTACACGACATAACACCAAAAGGCACAATTAACGACTACGCATACGACCTCTGTATCATAAACTCCACAGTAAACCCAGGATATGCTGCCACAAGAGCTAACTGGGCAGCAGAAGGAATCATAAAATATTACAATAACTGGGGCCTCAAATGCAACGTCAAAAACAGAATGCGCCATTTTTACGTCTAAACAAAAACACGAAAGAAAAATTAAAATAGAAGGAACCACCCTCGAAATCATAGATGAAATAAGAAATCTCGGCGTACAGTTTGTCAAACGCTTGAGCACGAACAAACGTGTACAAAAGTTTCCATCGAAACGAGTCGGATCCATGCCTATCATAGGATACTACGCCAACCAGTGTCGAGACGAAGCAATCCATCATACAGGCCTGCTTATTTCCGATTCTCGACTACGGAATAGTTCAACTATTACCAAGAATGAGCCAATCGAACCTACTCAAGTTAGAACGACAGTATAGAATGGCACTAAAAGCGGCCGGCGGCCTCTCAAGAGACCTACCAACCAACAGAAACACTCTGGGATATGCTAGACATGGATCCACTGTTCATCAGAGCACACGACCTACACAAAGACATGCTAGAAAAGTATAGAGAAACAGAAACACCCGGCATTAGCGTCGACGAGAGAGATCACTCCAACATCCAAGAGATCCAATACACATGACACGGGCAATACAATCCACTCATTTTCGCCCAAAAAGCAGGAACGATCATAAACAGACGAGAACGTAAACTCAAAGTCAGAAAAAGACAAGGACTGCGTCAGATACCCAAATTAAAATAATAATAAATAACAAACTCTGTCAATTAAGTCTAGCACTGTAAGTACACCACGCAAACACGACTAGTTAGTCAGCGACCCCAGACGGTGAGGTACGGAAACATAAAATAAAGATTCAGATCTAGCTCCACACTGGAGATTAATCTTAAACACACACTCAGAATAATGTAACAAAGAAACGATAAATAATAAGGATATTTCTTTTCTTATTATAAGTCTTTTCGCATTATAGTATGTATGAACTTGTAATAAAATCTCTTTGGCTATTTGTATCTGGCTGGTTTTGGTATCATTGAAAGTTTAAATTTTAAAGAACATAATTCCAAATTCAAATTAGGAAAATGTGTGATTTTCATTTGTTTTTCGTACCGTCAAGATGAGTGAATCTAATGAAGAAATTCGATACATTTTAAAATTTTACTACAAAAAAGGTAAAAATGCAACGCAAGCCGCGAAAAAAAATTGCGATGTTTATGGACCTAGTGTAGTGTCTGTGAGAGTAGCACAAATTTGGTTTAAGCGTTTTCAATCCGGAAATTTTGATGTCAAGATGCACGTCGCTCTGGTCGCCCTATTACGGATAAAATGGATGCCATTTTTGAAAAAGTGGAGCAAGATCGGCATATCAGTAGTTACGACGTAGCTGAAGAACTGGAAATTGACCACAAAACTGTTTTGGCGCATTTGAAAAAAACTGGGTATAATACACAAAAAAGCTCGACATTTGGGTACCTCACGAGCTCACTGAAAGAAACCTAATGAACCGTGTACTCATTTGTGATTCTTTATTACGACGTAATGAAACCGAACCATTTTTGAAGAAGCTGATAATTGGTGATGAAAAGTGCATCACGTATGACAAGAACGTGCGAAAAAGGTCGTGGTCAAAGGCCGGTCAGGCTTCACAGACTGTGGCGAAACCCGGGTTAACTCGCAACAAGGTGATGCTGTGTGTGTGGTGGGATTGGAAGGGCATTATTCATTATGAGCTATTACCACCAGGCAGGACCATTGATTCTGAACTCTACTGCGAACAACAAGTTGAGCAACAACAACAACAACAAATACGATACGATTACGACAAATAACTTAGTTCTCAATGCTAAAAAAATGAAATGTATAAAGTTTGCCTTACCGAATGTTAGAAATCTAGGACCCAACATCGTTTTAGATAAAGAGATGCTTAAAACTGTAGACTCGGCAGTTTTTCTGGGTATAACAGTAGATGCCAAACTTCAGTGGGGCCCACATATATCAAGCCTAGCGGGAAGGCTCAGTTCAGCCGCCTACGCCGTCAGGAAAGTAAGACAATACACTGACGTTGATACAGCTCGGTTAGTCTATTTTAGTTATTTTCATAGCGTTATGTCATACGGTATTCTGCTCTGGGGCAAAGCCGCTGACATTCAAAATATATTTGTTCTTCAGAAACGAGCTGTTCGAGCAATTTACCAGCTCGGTGCCAGAGTTTCTTTGAGAGATTTTTTTAAACAGATTGGTATTCTCACGGTGGCATCACAATTCATCTTCGCCAACATCTTATATATTAGACAAAATATACATTTATACACTAAAAACAGTGATATTCACAATGTTAACACCAGAAATAAGGACAAATTACGTGCTCCATTTCACCGGCTTCATAAGGTTCATAACTCATTTGTTGGGCTTGGTATAACTTTTTATAACAAGCTACCCTCTTCTTTGCTAGATTTGCCCTTTAATGCGTTCAAAGCTAAAGTAAAATCTAACCTTTGTTCAAAGGCATACTATTCTATCAACGATTACTTAAACGATAAGAATAGTTGGTCGCTGTGTTTAGCTTAAGACAATGTTTATGTTCTTTCTCCAGAATTAGCATAGTTACTGACAGGTTATATGAGTTCATATAATTATTTATTTTCTTTGACTCTCAAGGTCAATTTATTTTAATTTTATTTTTTATTGACATAATCTACTCATTTCAATGTTTATTTATTTTTTATGAGTGGTATTGCAATATGTGGTTAGCTAGTGACCTCGACAATTGATCATAGTTTTTCTTGCCCGAGCAACCGGCAGCAAGTTCGTCATGCTCCCTTAGATGTCACTGCTTGCGGTAGCGTCGGGGGTCGGGTTGTCTCCTTCCCTCAAATATGGCGAGGGGGGTAATGGCTGATCTTTGCGTTATACACGTGAACGGGTGCTGCTTGTGGTGACAGGTCGTCTTGCTGACCTTGGTTTTGTTTTGTTATTAGTAATTTAACTCGTTGTTGATTTTACTTCGATGGTCCTAGTTTATCCCTATCTGTGACTTGTGAGTTACGACTACATGTACGGCTATATGTAAGTGGGCACGCCCTTTATTACTGGAGGCTTTTATTTAGGTATAAAGTTCTGCTTACGTTTTTAGTTTTGTATTTTGTTTCTGCTTGAGTATTGTTTACGTTTTTTTTTTTTTTTTGGTATATTGGCGTGTGCTAGCTTACTTATAGCAAATAATTTAATTTAATGTTTTGTGTTGCGTAATGTACCTAAATTATTATGCGCAGTATTATATAGAATCATTTTTTTAACTGAACAGACAGCTGTGCTGCTGGGGAGTTTGTTGCGCCACTTCTTCTCCCCAGCTAAAGCACTAGGAAGTGGTGAAGGGCGGGCGTTTTTGGGGGACTGTCTTATGTAATTTTGACGTTCAAAAAGTGCTGATTCTCAGCCTAGTTTGAATAAATGACTTTTGATTTTGATTTTGATTTTTGATTTTGAACAACACAAGTTGAGAGAAAGCGGCCGGAATTCATCAACAGAAGGGGTGTGGTTTTTCATCATGATAACGCTAGACCTCACACATATTTAGCCACTTAGCAAAAATTAAGAGTTTGGCTGGGAGGTGTTAATGCATCCGCTGTATAGTCCTGACCTTGCACCTTCAGATTTCCACCTGTTTCGGTCTCTTCAGAATTCTTTAGGCAGTGTCAGGTTAACATCACGAGAGGACTGCCAAAACCACTTGTCTCGGTATTTTGACCAGAAGTCCCAAAATTTCTATAGCAATGGGATCATGTCCCACCTACAAGATGGCAAAAAGTTATCGAACAAAATGGTACCTACATACTTTAGTTAAATGTAAATAAACTATATTAAAAAATGTTTTGAATTTTCTTAAAAAATGCGAAGAAACTTTTTCCCCAACCTATTATTTACACGAGTCCAGCTACAAGACAGACGAGCGAGAAAGGTGGTGGGGGGAGCAAACTGCCCATGAACCGGCGAGCTATTAACTGTTACTCCGCCTTGGTTACTGTCATGACAGTACTGTTCTGTCTCGGCGTGTGCGTTCTGTACTGTCTCACTGTTCTGCCCTCTTGTGAAACCAGCATTAGCTTCGTTCCCAGTGTGGCCTGCGCTTAATGGTGGCAGGATAAGGCCGTGGCACTTTTTGTTGTTAGGACGATGGTGAAAAAAGGGGCTAAATATATGATAGATGCTATGATTATCATCCTAAGGCGCATTACCCCTTTGTCTTCAATTAAAACGCTTTTACACTGTACATGTTGCACCAAAACCGTGTTCAGTTTGACTCCAATAAACAGTTTGGTATGTTGGTAATCGACGAACCTAGTGTTGTTTTAACAAAACAGTGTAACCAATATACCAAAGTGGAGTGGGAGATGAACATTTCATTATTTTATTATTAGACCTAGGACGTATTTGAGATATTTGCCAAAATCTCAAAAGGGGGATTTCAAGTCCAACTTCTCCATTATTTGCCCTTTTTCACTAATACTTCACTACACCTAAATGTATTGCCTATTAAGAGTGCACTGTCGGATTATCAATTCTCGGCGCTTAGCCTTTATTGTATTATGTATCTGGTTATTCTAGCCTTTTTCTGTTTTTCTGGTTAGACTTACTAATGTCACCATTATCTTTTTTCGATATTTAACTAAAAGGAATAATTCGCAAAAGTTTCTTAAGAGACGCCTTTGAATCTGAATTCTTTTATTTTGTCTGCATTATGACTTTGAACGTTAATGCCACTCTCATACGGCTTAAATCCACATAAATCATATTCGTTTGTCAAAAGAGACCTAGAATTAACGAGTCTCCGAACCTGAAAAGAAAAATCAGCTGATTTATATAAAACTTCAATAGGTACCAAAATGTATGAAACTGCCGATATTTTTTTTCGTGATTTCAGGGTTTTTATTTTTATTTAAGATGGGTTTGCTTTTGACTCTAGTCTAGGTCGGAGGTGAGAGAGACAGAGTCGACGATGGAGTGGGCTTACCCAGAAGAAGCCTGTTCACTCTCACTTTGAAGAGATTAGGGTTGTATGCGCTCGGAAACACAAACGCAGGTAGTGAGTTCCACTCTTTTGCTGTGCGCATTATAAAAGACATTTGGAAAGGCTTAGTGCGAATTGGTGGAATAGCAACTAGGTAGGGATGGTAACTGGCAGTGCGTCTAGATGTCTGATGGTAGAAGGGGCCAGTAGAGTTCTTCTAGCTCTGCGTTCCACCGAGTCAAGCGCGGCAAGTTGGTACGAGGGTCATTCAATAAATACTTAGCCTACAAAAAGTAAACGAAAATTTTGGAAAAGTGGCAATTTATTTTTCAACATAGTCTCCTTTTAGTTCGATACACTTAGCCCAGCGATGCTCCAACTTTTTTAACCCGTCCGAAAAATAGTTTTTGTCAATCTCTGCAAAATAGGCCTCCGTGGCGGCGATGACCTCCTCATTTGATCCATATCTATTCCCGGCGAGTGATTTTTTCAGATTAGGAAACAGAAAGAAGTCACAAGGGGCCAAATCTGGAGAATACGGTGGATGGGGCAGCAATTCGTAGCGTAATTCGACCAATTTGGGCAACGGCAGACGTGTGAACCGGTGCGTTGTCGTGGTGAAACAGCACTTTTTTCTTCGCCAGATGGGGTCGTTTTTTCTTTAATTCGGCGTCGAATCGGCCCAATAAATCGGCATAGTAAAGCCCTGTAATTGTTTTACCCTTCTCGAGGTAATCGATGTAGATCACACCTTGTGAATCCCAGAAAACGGTGGCCATAACTTTTCCGGCCGATTTTACAGTTTTCGCCTTCTTTGGAGCACGTTCCCCGGTCTGGATCCATTGTTTTGATTGCTCCTTGGTCTCTGGTGTGTACCAGTGGATCCAAGTTTCATTGGCGGTCACAAAACGACGCAAAAACTCCGCTGGATTCCACTTAAACAGCGCCAAACACGTCTCCGATGTGGTCTCACGGTTGCACTTGTTTTCTGGTGTGAGTAAACGCGGCACCCATCGCGCCGACAGCTTTCTCATGCCGAGTTCCTCGTGAAGAATATGATGCACTGTTCCTTCTGAAATGCCTACAGTCTCAGCTAGCTCCCGAACCTTCAATCGGCGATCTGCCAATACAAGATCATGGATTTTTTTAATGTTTTCCTCCGTAGCAGCTGTTTTCGGTGCACCTGGACGTGGTTCATCAAAAACCGACGTACGGCCACGTGCAAACTCGTTGAACCAATTCTTGACGGTGGCCATCGATGGAGAAGAGTCACCGTACACAGCATCCAAGCGCTCTTTGATTTCGATGCGCGTTTTCCCTTCCAAAAATAGGATTCGAATCACCGAACGATATTGCTCTTTTTCCATTTTTGTAAAACCGATCGACACGTTCGCTTCCATAAGTTGTCAAATTAAAACAAATGAAGGGATTGGAATGAAAATTTGAAAAAAGAATTAAAAAAGAATGTGCTACACTGTGGTAAAACTCTTTTGAAACTACAGCGCCCTCTGGCGATGAGGCTAGGTACTTATTGAATGCAACTCGTATTAGCTGATCCATCCCAAAGGTGGCTGCAATACTCCATGCTGGATCGGACTTGCGCTTTGCAGAGTTAAAAGCTGTCCAGGTCTATCGCTTCACCCTGTTTAGGATGCCTAGTTTGGGCTTTGTACTCGATGGTGGCGCCAACATTGAGACCAGATGTCAACTCCATGCCTAGGAGCTCAAGCCGATCAGTTACAAGAACAGATGTACCCCGAAAAGTAAGTTTGAGCGAAACGACTCCTTTTAGCGGTAAAAAGACAGGCCTGTATTTTGGTGGCGTTAAAAGAGACCAGATTATCATCACCCCACTGGGAGACAAGGCTTATGGTCAAATCTGTCCGCTCTATTATGGCCTCTCCCAAGGAACGAACTTCGGCCCCGCTGGTTTTTGCGCTGGACAAGTATCTCTCTGAAACTGTACTGTCATCTGCGTACCCAACAATACCAGGCTGAAGCAGGTCATTGATGTGCAGCAGGCAAAGAGTTAAGTACGTTTGCCCAGCACGGCCCCTCAGAATTTGCATTTATGGTGTACACCATTGCAATGTACTCGCCTCTAGCAGTATATGTACCGATTTCTTTTTCAATGTACCTCTATACTTTTGAGGAAATATGCAAAAAAAGGTGGCCGTGCCAGCCAAACGCTTTCAGCACGGCCCCCCATGTAACTTGAATAATACATACCGTATTAACAAATGTCTATAACTCAAGAAATGTACTCTATTAATACGTTATATGTGCCGCAACAGTTATTGTGAATTCATAATAACAAATAATATATAGATGTGGATAAGGGGCCGTGCTGGAAAAAATCATTTTAAGAAATATCTAAAAAAGACAAAACATACTTAGCCAAAAACTATTAAAAAATAATTGAAGTTTAGCAAGTAACATATGTACCGCATTGATTTCTCATACAACTTGTTATATTGTGAAAAATAAATCTATTTTAGTTCATTCAGCACGGCCCTCTATAGTTGCCTATATCTTTTTAAATAAGCCGTGTATGTTTACAAAATTCGACTTCCTGAATAATATATAGGAGTACATTCCTTTCAACTAAATTGCAATTCTGCTGTATCAATACTTTAGAAGATAAATTCAATCTAAAATATACATACATTAAAACTGATGGGGTGACCATGATTCTACATGAAAATAGGATAAAAAATACTGCTTAAATTGAGTAAATCTTTATTAAAATAAACAAATCAACAATATGGTAAACTATATAAACGATAACTAGGTACTTATACATAATAGGTCGATAATCGTACAAGTGTCAAGTTAGTGTCGCTAAGACTACATAGCTCAAAGTCTTAAAAATCATACATTACAATAAAATCACAGATTCATTACATTTCACAAATTAGTTCGTTTACATGGAATAACAACCTATGTCTCAATAACACTACAGAGCTTAAAAATCTTAAAAAATCACAGATACGCGTTCAATAAATCATATTGAACCTTACATTACACTAATATTAATTTGCATGAATCGCTTTAATTATTTGGTATAATCACAGGCAATTAATTAAATCCACGTAATCACAGATGTTTTTCAACGACTATAACAATTAGAATATTGTTCGTTTATGTTACTAATATTATGTTATCTATGGAATAGTCATAGAAAAACTAGTACATAAATTAACTTATTAAAAGTAATCACAGATGACATTACAACAGTATTGACTTCTTATTAAACAGTTCACAGTTTCATATGCATATTTTTAGCAACTAGTCTTTACCAGATTCTTAAATAGTGTAAAATTAACTTTAAATTATTACAAAATACATGTATTTAAAAACCATGGCTCAAAAACATATTCTGGTTTCACTGTAATTACCAGAGCCGTCACTCATAGGATCATATTCAGCAAACCCTGAGCTCCGCTCCGACGTGAAAGCGGAATATTCGTAAAAGTTATTATTTTTAGTTGTATTAAATATCACATATCACTCACTAAAACGTAAGTAAGAGTGTGTAAAAATATCGACTCCACTGTACTGTTGTTAATTTTCAAGGCCAAATCATCATAACATAGCCACAGATCATGGCTAAGCGTATGGCACTTATAATGGCCCAGAGTTCCCTCTGAATTCCCTACATATTCAATGGCACCAACGACACCATAAATTTGATTTTGAATATTAATAGTGACCGGGATATTACACAAAACTATTGCATCTGTTCCATTTAAATCAAAGGTTATAATCCTTTGTAATTTATAACTTGAAATGACAGTTCCACCGCAATTATTTTTACAAATTTGAGAAGTAGTTTCGATAGCAAGTGATTCTTCTAATGCCAAAATACCAAACGTGTTAATTATGTTAATATTCAAAGCTATAAAAGGTCTTATGATTTCTACATAATATTGACATTCTTCTTTTGTGCAAACTTTTATAAACTGAGCACTGTAAAATAAATTGGTAAACATTTGCTCATACAAATTAGCGACATTGCATTCACAATCTGTTATTATCTTTACATGCGCTGGCCGGTCAAAATATTCATGACAAACGTAATTTCTCATTTCATACACAGTACCTTTGTCAACATTTTCATTTAAGATGAGATTTATATAGTCTCGAAGTTTATTATCTTTTGACTCAATTTCCATTTTGAAATTAGAAAACGACTGAAAGCCAAATGCAATCAAAAACATTATTGCATCAAAACCGCATGTGTTAACGACTGTTGAATTTTTAATCATGTTACCATTTTTTATAAATTTTATACCGGTATGTGGCTTTACATTAACGGCCTTGTCTGCTTGACCTCCCCAATTTTCTACAAATGTTGGTTGATCGCTAAATATTGAGTCTTGAACAAATTGTCGTTTCGGTTTTTGTTGTTTTTTACTTATGGGTTTTGTCGTCCTGCGATTTGTTTTTTTTACAGTGTTAGGTTCTATATGAAATTTACTCGCTGCAATATTTAACTCTCCTTTTAAATAATTAATATGTCTTTGCAGGAAAACGTCAATTCTATGTTTTGTTATTTTAGATTTCAGCAGCAAGTGTTTTAAAGTTTTAAAATGATCCTCTGATGCACTCGACGAAGGATTTTTATTATCTGATTTATATAATGGCATCATGACATTCGACCACAGGGGCAATTTTCGCAGTAGTCGTTTTATTGTCGTTAATAAGGGCGGATAATAAAAATCATTTAGAGGGCCAGTTACACAAACTTCTTCTTTATGATGTGTAACAGTTTCCTCAAACCACTTCGCGAAATTCAGCTCATTAAACGTTGTATCAACATGAACGTCATCATGTAAACAGTAACGGTCATCACTTGATAAAGAGTCATCTTCAGTTATATTATCATGTATTTCCTTAATATTTACATTTTGAAGTACACTTCTCAGGTAATATTGGGCTTCAGTACAATGCTTGGAATGATATTTAGACAGGATTATAGCTAGCAGTTTATCGATGATGTTTTTGATGACATTAATATTTTCTGCTTTTTTAAGGTTTTTACCGGCGCCAACGACCTTGCGTGTGTGGGCGGAGCTTTGTACTACTCCCCGCACCACCCGAACCTAAACATCGCGCGCGATGCTTCGCTAGGGTGTACACGATTACTGCCGCGCGCGACATACAGTAATTAATAACAGCCGTCTTATTACAAAAGATTTAAACACATGTTCAACGCGTATTTTATGTTTTTTTATGTATGGAGTTTGACGTTAGACATGCGTTGAACATGTTTTTAAACCTTTTGTAGTAAGACCGCAGATGTTTTTATAAATACCTACATATAAGGTATTAAAAAATTAACTTTACAATCTTTAAGGAGTGGCAACACATAAAACATCTTGTTTAGATATTTCTTTATTAGTCACATCAATCACATTCTGAAATAAAAGTATGTACATTTCTACCAGTTAACAATTATACAACGTGGCGCTGCAATGGCGGCATGAAATCAACACACGTATACGGTTCCACGTTCTCGTTTTATAAGGATATATTTTAATTTCATTAAACGTTATTATTTATTGATTTATTTACAATTTTATAAAATAGCGTCTTATCTGTATAGCACAGAGATGAAATTAAAAAGCGAACGAAAAAAAGGGTAAGGGATTTTGAACACTGTATATGATATTAAATTCATGTTATGTAGGACCTGATATGAAACCCTAGAGGTACAACTAGACGATAGCGAAAGAGCCTACTCCACAAACAAAAATGTAGGTACTATAAGACAAGATCAATTTGTAGGTCTTTTTTTCATTTTGTTAGTGGATATGCTCAAGAACCAAGAATATTAGTAGCTAAAAACAATCGGCATCGGCATTTATTTCAATGCCTGCACGTACGAAGTTGCGGGCATTGCTGGTGCATCATAACATTTTTGTTGTTTGTCAAAAAGAAAACCAATATTTAACTTGTTTATTGACAGATTACTCAAAATTCATTAAAATTTCATTGAATTTCGGTCAATGTTTTCTTCTTTTTATTTGAACTTCTTCATCATCGCTTACTCGTATATTACCGAACTCTTGAATTGAAGCATTCGGAAAGTCAGTAGAGTAATAAAAAATATTTTCTGTATCTTCTTCATTTATTTGAATCTTGCTTTCTTTCTTGCCAGTGTTCAAATGAACAAAAAAGGAAGTACACGGATTTCCGTGTACACGGAAATCCGTGTACTTCCTTTTCGTGGTGTTTGTTTTCTAGTTTTCTACCTCATCATGTTCCTTCGTTTTTTTATCATTTATGAGCAAGTATGTTGAGAGGATCGTGTTGTTTCGCTGTCCCATTTTCTTCCCTGTTTCCATCTTTTCTGTTGCTCCGCCATTGTTAATAGTTTTACTTGCTTTGGTCTTTGTTTTTTTTTCCAGTTGTGATTTTTGTTTATGGTTATATTGCCATTTTCATTTAATTTTTTCTTACAGCCTCTTCAAAGTTGAATTGGTAGGCTGAAATAGGGCACTTTACTTCAATTGTCATGTCATTGCAGATTCCGTCAGTGCTAGAGCCTATGTAGGGCAATCGTTCGTCCAGAAACAAACCACACACACGGTTGTATTTTAATCCCTTCCTGTTTTGATAATTGCTCTAAAGCGATTTTTTCGTTGTCAACTCCGTGTTTTATAGATTTTACATGACTAATACAGTCTTTGTATAAAAGGTATTTAACAAGATTTCCGCAACTGACATTTGGACGTCTTTTGATTAGTTGATTATTGAACAGTATGCCTTTGAACAAAGGTTAGATTTTACTTTAGCTTTACAGTTTGTTGTTACAGTATTTTAACAGTATGTTAACCAACAGAGGGCGTTCCCGTTAACCCGCAATAGTATAGCATCCATAGGTACATGCTAAAAAAAATATTACCATTCGAAAACAAAATGGTTTTTATTTTTTTTAATATTAAAATATTCACTAAAAATGTTAAATTGATACGTAAAAGAAACACTCTGTACACGCGTACTTGAAGGACGGAAACATCGCAATTTAGTTTTTATTTTTAGTGAATATTTTTATATTTTTTTGAATATTTTAATATTAAAAAAAAATAAAAACCTTTTGTTTTCGAATGGTAATATTTTTTTTAGCATGTATGGATGCTATACTATTGCGGGTTAACGGGAACGCCCTCTGTTGGTTAACATACTGTATTTTGAATGTCAGCGGCTTTGCCCCAGAGCAGAATACCATATGACATAGTGCTATGAAAAATAACTAAAATAGACTAACCTAGCTGTATCAACGTCAGTGTATTGTCTTACTTTCGTGACAGCGTAGGCGGCTGAACTGAGCCTTCCCGCTAGGCTTGATATATGTGGGCCCCACTGAAGTTTGGCATCTACTGTTATACCCAGAAAACCTGCCGAGTCTACAGTTTAAAGCATCTCTATCTAAAATGATGTTGGGTCCTAGATTTCTAACATTCGGTAAGGCAAACCAATCTGTAACCATTGAGAGTGCAGTGTTTACGTCGTCAAAATCTTGCCTATTCCTGTCTACTTTAAAAATAAGAGAGGTGTCACCTACAAACAGTACAACGTCACAGATACCCTTTAAATAGAATGGTAAGTCACTGATGTACACTAAGAACAAGAATGGATCCAGTATTGAACCTTGAGGTACACTTAACTGAACTGGTAGCCCGGAAGATTTCACACCATTTACATCTACACATTGAATTATACAACGTGGCGCTGCAATGGCGGCATGAAATCAACACACGTATACGGTTCCACGTTCTCGTTTTATAAGGATATTTTAATTTCATTAAACGTTAATATTTATTGATTTATTTACATTTTTCTAAAATAGTATCTTGGGGACACCATAGGGCTATACTAATTTTCGTTATTATTTAGTTTGTTTGAAATTTGTTTATTTTTTTCAATTTACGAATTGTTACTGGCCGCTAGCCCTATCCGTGTCTTGAAGGAATGTCGTCATTACCGTCAAAATCTTTTGTATTTAAAATGAATTTGATAGGATGATAAGGGATAGACAAACATCAGATATTCCCCGCACGATCTGATGCAGCCAGCAGATACCATTGGACAGTACCTACCATTTGTAGTTGGGATTTTGTAGTAGGGATAGGGAATATTTACTTATTCTTTGGTTAATTAAGTACCTACCTATAATACATAACATGAAAATTACCAAAATATGAATTGAAGTAGGTACTAGAAACAACAAAAGAAGGAGACAGAGATTACAAGAGTAAGTTTCCTATTTCAATGTACCTAATTGAAATAGGAAACTTACTCTTGTAATCTCTGTCCCCTTCTTTTGTATAATTTTTTGAGATTTCGTTTTTTTGTCTTTGTTTACTTCCCATCTTGAACACACTATGCTTTAGAAAATGATTGTTAATTTTTTTACTATAATATAATAAAACACACTGAATACACTAATATTAACAAAGTAAAGGATGTATTCACACAAAAAAAAATATAGTCACGTATAAGGTAGGTAAGATACCAAAAATTAAATGAAACTCTGTCCGTGTGGCTACACTGTTCACAAAAAAAAACAATGTTTATCGAAGCGAGGAGGTCGTCACACAACGCGGCACAGGTCCGTCCAGCAACACGTCTCGCCCCGCACTGAGATTTTGGGCGAGAGCGGGGCGCAGCATAAATTTGCCGCTAATGATTTGCTTTGTAAATTAATTTAAAATCAAATAAAAATAATTTAAAAAAAGTAATGACATGAAATCATTTCTTATTATTTTGTAGAGAACTGTGTAAATTTATGAACACTTTTAATGAAAATTGTAGGAGTAATATGGTAAAAACTAGAAAAAATAGACCTGGGTTTACCTTTTTTTTTCTTTAGTTATATAAACTAAAGCAGATTTCTGGACACATGAAATCACTTCTTATGTATTGTAGATTATTATATATTTTTTTCTATCAAAAATATGCTATAGTTACTGTAAAAAATGGACACAAAGTTACTTAGTTTCGCCGTATTTTAGGGAGGACGGGCCTTAATGTAAAGAATACACTGAACAAATAAGTAATTCACTTTTTTTGGTGCGTTTTCTAAAGAAATTTTACGAATAGATTTAATAAAATGGCTCGTATCAATTCTCATATATAAATTAGGTACAATGAAGTTGCCTTCTAATGCTTTAAAAGAAGCCTCTAAATAATCCTTCGTTGAGTTAAATTTTGTAAAACAATTAATTACAGCCGCAATCAAAGCCGATGAGTCGTCAGTTATAACTTCTGCGGGCGAAGTGATATTCTTTGCCCATTTAGATAACCAATCCGCAATAGTTTCTTTGGTATGGGAATTGCTAACCATTTGGGCGACGGGTACAGATTTCAAGCTATTATTAGCAGTTAACATTACTACGTATAAAAATAATTTCTTGGTTAGGTTGTTAGTTTTATAAATAGAACCAGTAGCATCTAGGGAAATAGTTATTCTGTCAACTACTTTAGAATAGTGTCTATAATAATTGAGTTGTTCTTCTAACCAATAGTGTACATGAAATGTTGGTTTTATAAGTATTTCTTGAATTATATTAGAGAACTCGACGCTGTCAGCTAAAATTATCAAAGACATTAATTCATTTTTGTGATACCAATGTTGACTATTAGATTCATAACGGATTATCCTGAGTGCTCCAAGAGATGGCAATGTAGGTGGTTCTGTATCTCCGAATGTCATTGTGCGACGTGCCAGATCTTTATGAACAACGGCTGCTGGCTTTTCTTTTAAATTATCTGATAATTTTCGTCTCAAGTACGGAGTACAACGAACTTTCTTTCGTGGGTCATGCTTAAAGTTATTATCTAAGTTGATAATTTCACAAAGAAATTCGACGACCTTGTCTGTCTTCTCAGTGTCATGAATACGCACTTTTGCGTTGCACTGAGTACATTTTCCGTGGAAGGTAATTCCATTGCTATTAATGTTATAATTTTTAAAAGATATTGTACATGGCAATTTAAAATGTTTCCAAAGCTTTTGCCTCAAAAGGCAGGACCATTTATACTTAGGAATGGTTTTGTATGTTTCATATCTCAGGTATGGCTTCTTTTTATCGTTTCGTCGAAAAGTGCTGCGTATTGGCTGTATTTTTTTCCACTCGTGAATATCCACAGGAAATTTAAAAATAACTCTATTTCTATCTTCGTTTTTACTATGTTCGGATGATTCAGGCAAAGGTGTCGATTTCTTAGACGAATTCAAAGGTGTCGTTCCAACACTAATGTTTCCTAGTTTGTCATCAATTTTTGTTGGCTCCGGTGTGAGGTCATTAGTGTCCAGAAAATTTCTTTTATAACTTAGGTACAATGCTTTCGGAGACATAGCATAATTAAGCTCTTCAGCTAGTTTCTGGTACACATTTCTATCATATTTCGGTCCTTTGAGCTGATGTCGATTTTTCATAAATAGTTGTTTCTGTACATCTAATGCTACATCACTTTTCTTGCCCATCCTCACCATTAATTGTATCAATCTGAAGAAAAAAAAATCTGTACAAATATTTATAGTGAATTACGTAACTTCTTTTTAGATTTATATATAATTTTGCTACCTATTTATTTACTAAATATATTAATAAATAACGGTTAATATAAAGTGATAATTATTTTTGATACCCTAATTATTCAACATTTTTTATAATTACTGCTCAGTATGATTACACCAATTCTTAAGTGAAAAATGCTGAATGAATGAACGATGCTGCCAACGGGCCGCTTTAAGTTTAAAATAGCGTCCGAAAATTGTATATCTCAACTTTTGCGTGTCACATTTACCTACTCTATATATGTATAGTGGGTAAAGTAGGTATATTTCCACTATATTGAAGAGTTCCTTAAAATTTTAAAAGATGGTAGGTAAATTTCTATGGACTCTGGGCGTACTCGTAAAATCAACAGAAATGTAACTCCTAATAATTGTAAAGGCTTAATACTACTAGATACACAAGTATTTTCTTTTATATAACTACGAAGCACTCTTGGGTTTTGCTTGTAAATGAACAGAACACAATTAAACAAAAACTATGATTAATTATGTAAGGTAACATAATAATCGTAGGCTCATTACACAGTTTGCTATCATATATTATGGTTAGCAAAATAAATTTAATGTAAGAAATAATTAATAATAGAACTACTCATTAGACATGGATATGCACTGCGGTTGATATCACAAAGTACATATTCACTGAGCAGTGTATACATTCACTCGCATTGCCCGAGATATTGAGATATGTACTATACACCGCATTGACTATGGCATCGCATTCATTCGTATCACACGGGCAATGAGTGAGAGAAAGAGTGCATGTAATATGTATGGCTCGCCAACTCTGACGTGAAACGCATTACCCGCGACAGCTAATACAAATTATAATGAGAGTGAATGAGACCGAAGCATAGCTTAGCCACAACAAGTTAAAATGAACCCTATTCCATTGCGTTACAGTTTATATCTCAAGAAGTGATGTTCTGCATAGTGTATACACATGTCTGTAAGTGACATGGGTATGCCCTATGTACTATTAATCGCAGTATATATTATATACTGCGGTTGCTATTATCAACCGCAGTGCATAGTGTATAAATCGTATTTATCGACCGCCCTCATGGCCGGTTGATATGTACTAAAGTGCATATCAAAAGTTGATGTACTTTGGAACCGGTGCATATCATATGGCATTGACTTTCGATGCACTGTTATGCGCATGTCTACTACTCATGCAAAGATTTGTAAAAAAAGAAAATTTGCAAAGATTTGTGTCGTAAGCAGGTGCTTCATACATTTTGGTATTTTTAAATAACATTAAATAAATCTAGCATACTGATTTAATGTGCTTTGCATTATCTTATGTGCATACAACGTGTAACTTTAATATTTACGCAATCTTCTTTAGGGTCAAGTTCAATTCCTACATGCACTTACCTAGATATACTTACATCAAATCTATTTTTTAAATACAAATAAATTATATTATAACTTAAAACTTACTTACCCGTTTATTTTAACAATCCATTTTCGTCCTTGAAATAGAATTCACTGCACAAACACACGACCCATTATTCATATTATTTGAGCAGTATTTATATTTACTACTGTCTGTTATGCGCGTAGAGATGTGACTGTCAATAAACACTCAAGCGCAACATGAAGTAACCGCGACACCAGCGCCACATTAAAAATTACGGTAGCGTCAGTGAACTAATAGCGATCGCACACGACAAAATTAACTGATAATATATTATTATACTTAATGATTATTTTTTAAGATGTAATGAATAAACACATAATTATTTAAATAAATTACCCAATAGCGGACAAATTTTAAACTTTGAGAAACATTGAATATTTTGTTTTTTTTAGCATTTCTCATTCTGAATAACATTTATTTAAACATATTATAAGTTGTGTTTTTTCTAGGGGAAGGTTATAAGCACGCTTTATATATTTTTTATTTCTACCACGCGAGCCGAACCGTAAGTTAAAGCTAGTCCACTTAGAAATTCGTTTATTTAATATATTATCCCACTAGATAGGCTTTGAGGAAAAGAAAACGATTAATTACTTGACGCCAAGAATCAGTTATTTTTATTTTTAATGTTTTTGATGGGTACCTATACCTACCCTGTGTCATTCTCACAATTAAGACGAATATAACGACATCTCTCAAGTTGAAATTAATAAAGCCGTTTAGACTACAAAGCGTGCCAAAGAAATGAAGGTTGCTACATATCTACATTCATTCACTCGAAAAACCTTACCGTCCTTCTGGTACAGTCGGGTAAAAAGAATGTTTATTTCAATGTAGTCACATAATTTAATTAATATAAGTACATAAATATAGAACATTTATGTACCTACCTACCAAATATATGAAATCATGGTCACCCCATCAGTTTTAATGTATGTATATTTTAGATTGAATTTATCTTCTAAAGTATTGATACAGCAGAATTGCAATTTAGTTGAAAGGAATGTACTCCTATATATTATTCAGGAAGTCGAATTTTGTAAACATACACGGCTTATTTAAAAAGATATAGGCAACTATAGAGGGCCGTGCTGAATGAACTAAAATAGATTTATTTTTCACAATATAACAAGTTGTATGAGAAATCAATGCGGTACATATGTTACTTGCTAAACTTCAATTATTTTTTAATAGTTTTTGGCTAAGTATGTTTTGTCTTTTTTAGATATTTCTTAAAATGATTTTTTCCAGCACGGCCCCTTATCCACATCTATATATTATTTGTTATTATGAATTCACAATAACTGTTGCGGCACATATAACGTATTAATAGAGTACATTTCTTGAGTTATAGACATTTGTTAATACGGTATGTATTATTCAAGTTACATGGGGGGCCGTGCTGAAAGCGTTTGACTGGCACGGCCACCTTTTTTTGCATATTTCTTCAAAAGTATAGAGGTACATTGAAAAAGAAATCGGTACATATACTGCTAGAGGCGAGTACATTGCAATGGTGTACACCATAAATGCAAATTCTGAGGGGCCGTGCTGGGCAAACGTACATAAAGAGTTGCAGGGAGAACAGACCCTTGAGGAACTCCGGTATCAATAGTTATAAGGTTAGAGGAGCAGCCGTCAACGACTACTCCGATCGACCGTTCACTAAGGAAATCTGATATCCAACTACAAAAATCAGCTGAGATACCATAAGCTGAGCATAGCAGCGTGCCAGACCCTGTCAAAGGCCTTCGAGATGTCAAGCGATACAGCCAGTGCTTTGCAGTTTCTCGATGGCTTCGCCACAGCAGTACGTGACATACACAAGATCGCCAGTTGTCCGTCCCCGGCGAAAGCCATATCGACGGTCACAGGAGGTCATTGTCTTCAAGGTAGGTCAGCAGCTTATTGTTCAGTACCCTTTCCATAACTTTGCATAGAATGGAGGTAATGGCGATCGGACGGTAATGGGCAGGGTTGGCACGGTCGCCCTTTTTAGGGACTAGTTGTACATTTGCAAGCTTCCAGGATTTCGGCACCGTTCTTTTTTCAAGAGGTCCCATAGTGAAAGTTCATAGCTCATATTCATGGGTAGAAAAACCTGTGAAAATTTGCGCACTGCTTAAAAAATGGTCCTGTATAAAGGTTTAAAAACACACTAACAAATAAAACACTCAGCATATTTTAATTAATCTGTATTATCTAAAATTACAAATCTTTCATAATTTCAATCATTACATTACAACTAGTTACCACGTGATTATTCAGCACATACCTTTAACTTTGTCGTCTAAAAATATCAGATTTACATTTTTACATCATTCCCTAACAATTAACATTGAGGTTATCATCTTCAAGGGGGAGGAGTAGAACACAGTAACTATAGGCAGTCAATTTCAAATGCTTTTACTGACCAGTTATATGTCTGGATATAATTATATTATTCATACATTATGCTGAATAGGTAATAAATAAGATAAGGCTCACATTTTGAGAAGGTAACACATTAGCCCACGTATGCATAGGCACTTATTTTTACCGCGTTCTGGATTTTCAACTCTTTTGTTAAAAAGCTTACCATTGGAATTTCAACTCTCAGCGCTAGGTCGAGCGTTGAAAATGCAATGCGCGATAAGAAAACGTCACGGCAAAAGCGCTCGTGCGTATGTGAGCTTACTGTCATTGCATACGTGGTCTTGTATAATCACCAGTTACACACACCCAGTCAGCATTACTAATAATGAGAATACAACTAAAAATTATAAAAAAAAAAAATGGCAAACCTACAAAATTGTGCTGAATTCGTAACTAAAAGAAACACTATATGAAAATCTTGACTTATACTAAGTATTGGTACAGCGTGTTTTAGATACATTGTTCTTATTCAAATCATATTTGAGAAACAGTACAAACGTTTTATTCATGATACTTTTTTTCTTTTTTGGTGAAATATATCGACTTCGTGATTTGTTTAAAATGATGTGAAGTTCTTTAAAAGCAACTATTTGATGTTGGCGACACTGGAATGTTTATGGCTAGATTATTTTTATATTATTAACTACAGACATACAGACGATTAATGCATTTATTACAATGAACATTCAAGTATCGTCAATACAGAAGATGTACCTAGTTTACAATAAATAAACATAAATAGGTTTTTAGAAAGGTATAAAACAATGTTTCGAAACACGCTGCAAATGAAAATATTTGCACCTACTTCAATCTAAGACATTTCCAAACCTATTCAAAGTTCATAAAATGATTTCGGGAAACCAAAATGGTGCTAGAAAGGAATAACCACAAAACTTTTATTTGTTGTTGTCTTTAATCTTGTATACTTTCTTTTTCACATTTTTATTTTTTGAGAAATATTATATTTTTGAGATTTTTTCTTTCAAGTATCCGATCATTTTTTTGTATTAGACAAAAAATGGATTGTGTTGATTTTAGAAATAAGTCTTCAGTGCATACATGTAAAATTCGAATGGCGAAAATATTTCACTCATACATAAGTAACAATCAAACGTAGGTAGGTAAGTATATAAAAGCTTGGAAAGTATAATAACTCAGTTAATTATAACTCATAATTTACGAGTTTTACTAAGAGTACACTAGGCCGCATCGCAGCACAAAAAATATTATTATATGAATCATCGCACATTGCGAGTATGTTAAGGCGAAGCGGACCGCAGTAAGTGCAAAGATGTACCAGTACATAAACATCTACCACTAAGCATATTAAATTAGTACTTATGCGTTAATGATGCTGAGTATATCGACAAGAAATTTGCTTGGATTTAGAATCAAAATTATTGGAAATATCAAAGGTAGCGACTTATCTTCACGTTCATAACGAAGAGTTTCGGCAGCAAATTTAATTTAACCCTGTATAAAGGTTATGTAGGCTGGTCTCTTCGCGTTGCAACCCGCTTCGTCTCAGCATAATTATGCGCTTACTATAAGGACATAATATGTTGTATTTTATACATGAAATCAACAAACTCCTAATATCATCTCTAAAAGCATTGTTGTTACCTACACATATATATTGCAAATACAGTTTGTATGTCGACCCTAGAATTTGTAATTAGATTTGATTTTGAACCTTCTTTTTAAAGTCGATTGATAGTGCTGCCCTCTATAATTTCTGTGGGCCATTCCAATATATTTTTATGCTCATTACTCCTATTTTTCTTTTTGGTATTGGAAGCAGTGCCGCTGTCGACCATTCTGCCAATGAATGGTAAAGCAAGTGTGCCAGAAAATAGAACCAAAATGATTGTTGTCATCTGTGATTTAATTTCTTTGATTGACACAGTTGAACTCAATATAGATCTTGTTGAGTTAGTACAGAGGCACGCATGGAAGTGTCAAAGTCATTAGTCTTCCAGTGCTAAAATGAGATGATAGCTACAAGTGAGAGAAAGTGTTTTATCTCTTTTTTTTATTTACGGGCCCTACACTTACCATGTAACTATGTAATGTGTCTTCGAAAAAGTTTCAAACATTTTTGTACGGGACCTGACATACCTATGCTACCTACCGTCCGCCGCTGGCAGCCAGTCATGAAACAATTGTCAATCGATAGAGTAAGTGATTCAATCTGCCTAGCCTTTTCCCCAACTATGTTGGAGTCGGCTTCCAGTCTATCCATGATGCAGCTGAATACCAGTATTTTACATGGAGTGACTGCCTATCTGACCTCCACAACCCAGTTACTGGGTAATACGATACCCCTTGGTAAGACTGGTTGCCAGACTTTCGCGCTTCTGACGACCCGTAACGACTGTCAAAGATCCTCGAATGACAGCCGGGACCAACGGCTTAACGTGCTTTCCGAGGCACGGAGGAGTCTTGGTATGAAAAGATGGTCACCCATCCACAGACCAACCCCGGCAAGCGTAGCTTAACCTGATGGATCGACCCATGCGGCTGTTATTACTTAGCCATGAGCTCCTCCAAGTGATTGCAAACAAAAAATGTTTAGTGATGAATCTCATAAGTGATATACTTTCTGAGATATTTGAGTTCAAACACGTGGAAGAAAAAGATTTTTTTTATACATTTTTGGACTCAAATATCTCAGAAAGTATTACGAGAATCATCACTGAATAATATGTTTTCTTTGTAATCACTTACTCTGTCGATTAACACTTATTTCATCGCTGGCTGCTGAAACTAGTTTTTTTTTTCAAAATGGCGGACGGTATAGTAATGCCAACGAGGGTCGGATATTCTTTCGGTTCAGGGACATGATAGAGGTACCTAGCAATTATTTTTTTTAATATCTAAGGTCGACATATCACCCTGTATTGCATTCACTAATCATCTGTAAGGCAACCGTTGGTGGAGTGGATAGTCTAAGGCATTGATATGAAGGCATAGTTCTAATTCTTAAGGCGTCATCGTCAACGGTCGGCAGTGGAAATACGCTCGAGTATTACAAATAAGAATCTGGAAGAAACTGCTTAAAAATCTTATTTATATTGCAATTATTTTTATTGAAATTGTTGCTAAAATCTATTACAGAACATACAACCTGGCTTATTTATAAATATGTTCCAGGTGAAATGATGTTTGAAATACATATTTCGACGTTTACAATAATCTACAGCCAAAAAACGACAAAAAGCGCTGTAATAAAATATTAATAATGACAAGTTTAAAACATTTCTTTAAAAAGAAAGAGTCAAGAGCAAACCCATCACAAAAAAAAAAGAAACACTGAAAAATGAGATGACATGAGACGACATGTGACGACTTCAAAATGAGTTCCAAAATCATCAAGTTCACCATCTCTTTCTGTTTGCAAGAAATGAAGAGTATTCTATGCCGCACATTTTGTTCGTCACTTAGAGCGCATTTCCTCTCCCCGTTGCACGTTAAGTGAAGGAGTTGGTGTTATTAAATACTAATTTACTTTGGTCGTTAGGTAACTTACGGAGCAGGACAGGAGCGTAGCTAAGAATTAAGTTGACGCCGGCATATCAATGATTTGAGTTGAGATACTAACTATTATGAAGTGCTGTGGCAAGTCGTGTAAATTTGGCTCTTATTATAAGGCGCATAAGGATCAAAAGTGTGGTAAAGCCATTTGTTATAAATGATTGTGTTTGGTCTGTAAATAAGGTAAAAATTATCAATATTTTCAACGTTTCTTAATTTAATTGGCTAGTTCAAATTATCAGTTATCGCAAGCGAAAATAAACACGATTTGCCAAAGCACGTATTTAAAGTTTATATAATGAAACATATTCTGCGAACACTATAATTATTATCGGATTCATTCATACTTATACCATAAACAAATTAAAAAAAAAACACCCAAATAGATGAGATCCTGGTCGCCACCAGTTTCAATGTGATATAAAAAGCAGTGCGAAACTCATTCTGACATAAAAAAGAGGCTAAATAAACTTTTGCCAAGACCAGTGTTGTCAAAATTTTTAAAAAGGTTAAATATTTTGGCGACAAAAAATTGGCTTTCAATCTTCAACATTGGCTGGCCAACACCAATATTGCGTCCAACGCTCATTTTATTACTACTATGATAAACCTATTTTATATGAGTCGAGCGATGTCTAAATGTTGGCTCAATTTGGCTAGCCAATGTGTGAAATTGAAAAGGTTTTCAGCATAAGATAAATAGACACAGCTTATTATTAATTATGTATAAAATATATATTTTTTTATACTGACAACACTGATTCAGGAAAGTAAAAAATAGTGCAAACGGGATATTTTGTTATTCAAACTGAAATAAATTGATGTATTTCATTCCATCTGAGGCAAGGTATTCACTCACATATTACCCAACTGTTAAGAAGGGTAATGTTTTTTACAATCTTATAGGCACAAAACCACAGATTAACAGTAAGTTAAGGCACACGTCTCAACTGGCAAGATATAGAAAAAAAAATCGATATGCAATAGACATAAATTGATTAATTTAAAAGCACTATTATTCAATCATTACTTTGACTATATGAGAATCATACGACTCTCATATAGTCAGAGTACTTGTTAACCAATTTTTATTAGCAAATCCTAAAAATGTGCAAAAAGATGAAATTTGAGAATGAAATGAATATTTAATATTTCGATTTTATGTTTGCAAACCCAAAATTAGCCAGAGCTGAGAAAGGCTCTGCATTCTCTATTCTACTAGTTGGCAGATGCCTAGAGAGTAGTTTAGTTAAACGTACGATACAGGCACTTGTAACACAGACTATTGAGTCATATAAAAGCAAAGGCAGCAATATCCAGTAAGCAAAGACAGCAGATACCAAAATGGCGGAAAACAATATTTTTGTTTACTAAGCAGCGCAGTTACTATTGGATATTGCAGTTTTTGCTGCAAATATATAATTTCAACGATTATTTTCTAAGATATATTGCTGTTTTTGTTACAAACTTATTAAGTCCAACAATAGAGCTGATTTGTCATTGACAGACTGCATTCAATGTTGTTATAATTGAAAACAGACACAAAGTTTGATGCAGTATGTACCCGCACCCTAATTGCGTAACACACTTTGAATCACAATCCGAGAGTTTTGAAGGATATTGCTAATCCATTGCTTCATAGATTTGAAAAATTCGTCTGCTAAACAACGTAAATAACGCAATGGACGTGGGTGAACTGTCGAAATGAAACCCATTGCAATCAATTGTCATTTTATGTGTTACGCAATTATACCGCTGTTCTACATAGCATAGCATGATGGTTATGAACAAAAATGTGTAGAATAGTGTAGATACAGTCGTTACCCACAACTTGTGAAAGCGACAATTTTATATCGCGCACTGGATTTTCAACGGCCTGCTTAGCGCCGAGAGTTAAAAATCTAACAGTTAATTTTTTTGACGCGCTGTTATGGACGTTAGATTCTCAATGCTCGGCTCAACACCGAGAGTTGGAAATGCAATGCCCGTTAAAAAATCTTTCTCTCTTTCTTTGACTGTACAGTAGACCTTTTAATTTACTTTTATACCACGTTTGACATTCCCATTAAATTGAAACTTCACCAAGGTTGAAAGTATCTAACTGTCAGATAGACAAATAGGCCTTGTCGTTTTATGAAGTGCAAGTGACATTCAATCTTATAGGAATGAGGACTATATATTGGTGTAACCTATGGCTTTAGTGATACTGGCCGTGTTGCTCGCCTATACTAAGTTATTTGCGACACTATAGTTTGACCGTTACCACTGTACCGCGCCATAGGAATGCGCGGCGAGGCGGGGGGTAGCGTTGACGAATGAGCGGCCTGCACTGCCCTCCCGGGAGTCTCACCGCGCACGTACCTAAGACGCGGAACAGCGATATTGGTCAAACTATAGTGTATATATTGCAGCTAACTTAGCATTGTACGATATGGAGACTACACTTACGACAATAAATTAAAGAATTAAATTATGAATTTTGAAACTACCAAATAAATTCTAACATCGAAATTAAAAAAGTGATTTTTTCAAATAAACTAAATAGTACTGATGGACTAACTGTGGGTTGATAGATAGATAGATCATTTATTTGCATACTATAGTGTTTTGTAGAGTTTGACTAGCTATAGTGACTCAATTTGATTGAATTTTTGTATGCAGACTGGGAACGTCATTAGAAGCCGAAGTTTAATTTATTGTCGTATTCACTTCTCCACCTTGTTTATATCTAGTCCATTATCCAAAGCTAACAAAACAAACATATGTGAGTGAACAACCAACCTCATCAGGAACGCATACATCTGTGTGTAAGTAATGTTACATTGTGTCGCTCATACATGTTCACTATAGTCTTTAGGGCACTTGATATAAGGGCTAGCCTTCTCGCTTGATGCTGGGCATCTGTGGTGGGGGTTCGGCCAGGCCCTTTACCTGGAATGGACACAAATTGGGAATATTAATAAATTGTATTAAAGCTGTGCAAAGTCAAGACTGACTTTAACCTCCTGTATTCCAAAAAAAAATATGATTGGATATTATTTGAAACTTAGGTTTTATGGTATATAAAAAACATTATATTTTGCATTTTTTTTTGGACCCCTGTCCAAAAAAAAATGCAAAAAATAATGTTTTTTATATAATAGATGTAATATAGGCGTGACGCTGGCATCCAGGAGGATAAGGATAAAACTGTCATGTATTCTAGGGTAGACAAAACAAATAAATATGCATATTTAGAGTGCGAAAAGTTACAGACGGACTGCCTTCAAGCCTTCCTTCACCACTTTCTAGTGTCTCAGCTGGGAAGAAAAATTGGAAAAAAATCAACTCCCTAGCAACTCGTTTGTATTCTTTTAAGAACTTGGATGGACGTCCATGGATGGGTCATCATTTTTAATCCATGGATACCATCATTTAACCTTTTTATCGTATTTTGTATGAATCCAATTTTGTATTTAACATTTTTAGTGTGTAAAAATCCTGATTGTATGCAGTATGTTACTGTTACCTCACAATTGTATGCTACTCAACCCTCTATTAAAAACCCCTAAGTCACACTATACTACCCCGAGGACACTCGCTGTCAGAACCACGCGGCGTTTCTCACACGAATCAATAAAGTACTTACTAAGACCAAAAGCAGGCGTAAAAAATAATAATAAGCAAATAAAAGCTATACGAAATCAATATACGGAAAAACCAGCTTTGTAAAAAAAGTGGGATGTACCTTAAAAATATGCTTTATCTAGTAATAATAAGGTCAATCTCCTATTACAAATATGTTTAGCAAAAAATTGCAAGCCACTATAAGTTTTTGCAGTATTGTCTACGTCTACAATTAAAAGCCGAGTAAGGTATTCAGAAAAACCCAATAACATGGTACATTGTGGGGGTTTACCACAATTTTTTAACGAAGTGTCTACAGTCTTCAAGTCAAAACAAGACAAGCCTATACAGGGTAAAATTAAATTAGCTAGCGAAACTCCACAAACGTGACGTGGTTATAAAACGACAGAATAAAAAAGATTTGATGAATTTTTTGGGGTCAATGGCCGCTAGTAGTGTTGCTACTTGAAATGCAAGTTGATAAAATCTGTTCTATCGTGTTGACATATCAATACCCATCACGTCTGTGAAGGATACAAAAAAACTGATTTTAAACTGATATTTAAGGTGACCGATACCCATCACGTCTGCGGAGTTTCGCTAGCTAATTTAACTTCACCCTGTCTAACGCTTACGCTTGTAAAATGACATGAGCATGGCATGGGCCTTTGACTTGGCTTCACATGCCATCGAGAAATATCTCTCAGGCCGGTTTCCTCACGATGTTTTCCTTCACCATATTTTAGCAACTGATAATTATACAATACGCACATGAACCCAAAGTCAGAGGTGCGTGCCTTGGATTCGAACTCGAGACCTATGACTTGCCAGTCCGACGGTCACACCACTAGGCTATTACAGAGAGTAACGGACTTGACGCGCAAGCCGTTTCCACGAATTAAGTACATGTGTCTAGACTACAGTCCGGCCTTCGAGAGAATGCGTTCCTGACAGCTGTCATTTGGACAATTTCTAGTTATAATAAGGATCAAATTCGCAAAAAACATATTCGTTAGTATGAACCTGATAGGTGTCAAGAACGCGTCCTCTCAACGGCCGGGACTGTGTTGGAATTTTTCGTCAGTTTTTCTACTTTGGGGTGTCCAGAGTCATATGCCGAATTCATGGTAACAATTCGCGCTTCGCGTCGTTACATTACACCGTGTATAGCTTACAGATAGTTGTTTGTTCTCGGTCTAGCCAAGTAGCTACACTAAGGTCGAATATCTTGGCAAGACCGAACTTCGCGCTGAAGGCTGCACAGTAACATTTTTTTAGGAACCAAATGGTGACATGATTCATGAGGCGAGTGTGAGTGAGAGAACATGCGCGAAAGTTCGTTGAGCCTGTGTTCAGACTTGTCAAGATATTTCGGCCGTGGTGTACTTGTGTATACAGGGTTATTTGTAAAATACCAGCAACCTTTCATTGTACTCATCATTATGAACAACTTTTACTATGGGACCTAACCTGAAATCGCGAATTAAAAAAATCAGCTGTTCAGTACATTGATGTTCGCATAATTCGTCAAAATGTAATGAACAGCTGCTTTTTTTTCGCGATTTGGTCCTATAGAAAAAGTTGTTCATAATGATGAGTATTGTACTCACTTAAGACTCCTTAAGAGGTTGCTGGTATTTTACAAATAACCCTGTACATGTCGCAGCCAACTGATTTAATTAGCCGTTTAGTTAACCGCCTAGACTTTTAACTAAACGGCGGCCGTTCAACCGGCCTGAATGATATTCAATTATAGGTTACGTTGGAACTGTGACCAAAGACGCGCGAGCCGAATTGGTCGCAATAGCTAAGCCAGGGCACCCCGACCAAATGGATTAGATTAGGTTAGAATTGTGACCAAACGCGTGCGAGCCGAGCGAGCAAAACGAGCGGTGCCGCAGCAACAGGCGGCGAGCTCAGCTTCCAAAGGCTAGGCTGTTCACTAAACGGCAGAATAAAAGTACGCTTTAAGCTTTTTCCCCAGAAGAAGAAACCAAATAGTTTAATTATCTTCCTGTGCGAGTCCCAATAAATACTTTTTAGGGTTTGGTATTCGAAGGGTGCCAAACGGAACCCGATTACTAAGCCTCCGTTATCCGTCCGTCTATACATACAGTATGTTAGTTTAAACGAGGGACGTATTCAAACCCGCAATAGTTCATGCTTACATGACACTAATACAAATATGAACAAAACAAAAGACTGATAAATAACGGAACCATACCAAAAATATCGCCACGTGTAAGCATCCTTGCATACAATACACAACAACACAATAAGTTGCCAAAAAGTATCACAGACCTTACACAAAATGGACCAATTCAGTTGCAAAATGTTACTATTCGATTAATGATTATTTATTTAAATGAAAGATGACTGATTTTATCTGTAATGGTACCAAAAATATAATGATTATTGAAATTTTGATTTGACTTGTGTATAATAATTTGACATTTCTATTTTTTAATGTAAGTAACTCAATTTAAAATTGATTGTTATATTTAATGTTGCTATTAGTACCTAATATACAGGGTTATTGGTAAAACACCAACAACCTCTTAAGGGGTCATTGTACTCATCAATATGAACAACTTTTACTATGGGACCAAACCTAAAATCGCGAAAAAAAAATCAGCTGTTCAGTACATTTGACGAATTACGCGAACATAAATGTACTGAACAGCTGATTTTTTTCGCGATTTCAGGTTTGGTGCCATAGTAAAAGTTGTTCAGAATGATGAGTACAATGACCCCTTAAGAGGTTGTTGGTGTTTTACCAATAACCCTGTATTAATTTGCACACCACGTTAGGTTATAATACAATGTACCTTTTATACCTGTAACACCTTTTTAACATGTATTATGCAAATAAATTATTTGATTTGATTTGCTTCTGTATGTCAGCGGGTTATATCCCATGAACCGTAATAGGTAGACAGTGAAATTTTCACAGATAGTGTATTTCTATTGCCGCTATAGCAAAAAATAAAGTTAATAATTAATCCACATACAAGTAACTTTTTTTTTTAACTAAAGTATTTTTTTTAAGTGTTAAATATTGTACGCTGGTAGTCCGACTCGCAGTTGGCCGGCATTTTCTTTCTTTACCTTAAGCCGAGCGGCCGTCTTGAGGAACGCGGGCAGCTGCTCCTGCGACACGTTCACTTCGCCGGCGTACATGAACTCCAGGATAGCTTGCAAGTGCAGGTACGACACGTCCTTCAGGATTATTATAGGGTGCTTTGATGGATTCTCCTGAAAATTATAACGACATTAGTGTTGTCTTTGCATTAGAAGACTAAGCATGTAGATTCAAGGATCTTTCTTGGAAAAAGGTGCAGAGAAATGATCCAACTTCAGTTATTATTCAATCTTTATTATTATTATTTGGCAGGCCAGTTGGCGTGGTTGGTTAAGATACCACCTATCATGCCGCAGGTCGTGGGTTCGATCCCCATCCAGGACAAACATTTGTGTGCGTGAACATGTCTATTTGTTCTGAGTCTGGGTGTAATTATCTATATAAGTATGTATTCACAAAAAAAAAAGTAGTATATCAGTTATGTGGTTTCCATAGTACAAGCTCTGCTTAGTTTGGGATCAGATGACCGTGTGTGAAAATGTCCCAGGATATTATTATTATAAACTCGAGTGAAAATATAACGCCAGCACGGTTGATGCGTTCCGATTCCAGCACGATAAAAATAATTGTAGCCTTCTGATTGTTCCGCGTCTGGGTGCATTCATAAATTAATTTCAGGAATACATAATTAAATTCAGGAGAATTGGCAACTTTTAGGCCCGCTTGCATCACTAATGGCTAAATGTCTTTAACGCTAAACATATACAGCACCCTAATTGCGTAACGCACTATCGACCGGAATCTGAATCATTTTGAAGCAAATCCATTGCATATAATTATTCGAAAAATTTGTCAACACCGTAAATAATGCAACGAATGTTGTTGAACTGTCAAAATGAAACAGATTCCGATCTATAGTGCGTTACGCAATTAGGGTGCAGGGTCAAATTAAATTAGCTAGCTAAACTCCGCAGACGTGTTGGGTTTCGATATCTAAACACGACACGACAAATTAAAAAGATTTGATGATCTTTTTTTGGGTCAACGACCGCTGTGAGTAAAAGGAGGAGCTCGTGGCTAAGTAATAACAGCCGCAGGGGTCGATCCATCAGGTTAAGCTACGCTTGCCGGGGTTGGTCTGTGGATGGGTGACCATCTTTACATACCGAGACTCCTCCGTGCCTCGGAAAGCACGTTAAGGCGTTGGTCCCGGCTGTCATTCGTGGATCTTTGACAGTCGTTACGGGTCGTCAGAAGCCCGAAAGTCTGACAACCAGTCTTACCAAGGGGTATCGTATTACCCAGTAACTGGGTTGTGGAGGTCAGATAGGCAGTCGCTCCATGTAAAATACTGGTATTCAGCTGCATCCGGTTAGACTGGAAGCCGACCCCAACATAGTTGGGAAAAGGCTAGGCAGATTGATTGACCGCTGTGAGTAAAACTGATTTTTTGTTTTATCGTACACAAAAACCCACAAAAAATAATGTTTTTTAAACTGTTTTTTCAAATGACTACAATAACTGCGGTTGATGACCACAAAGAAAAACTCATCAAATTAATTTCTTTTATGTTGATCATGTTTAGTATCGATACCCATTACGCCTGCGGAATTTCACAAATTTAATTTGACCCTGCTGTATAAAACATTTATTTATTTATTTTTAAAAACGTATACAACTATGATCACAGGCTTACCTAATGCAATAGTGTAGTTAAAGTTATAGTTATAATAGCGTACAAAGACTAGATTTACAATAATATTAGGAACAATGAATAGTAATTTAACAAAATGCGGCCCGTGTATTCACTCAGCATACAATTGAAGCAGTCGAATCTGTTGTGACACCATATTGAGTGTACGCAACGCGCGCGTCAGTGGCGCGCCTGCTGTTGGTGCGCTCATCATCAACATCACTCCATATTTGTCATCTTCAAACCGCTGATAGAAACAACCTAGCATAAGTGACATTTTTTTGCTAAGTCAGTAGTTTGTGAGATATGGAATGCTTTCGGTTACAACCGTAGAAATAACTTTGTTATTACAAGCTTTAACTTAGTGGTTTGTGGTGTAAGCGGCCCTTAATTTGAAGCATTATAAAAGCAAATTGACAGGAATATAAAGCAGAATGTGTGGCACTAGGTAATCGTTTATCAATGCTAGATTGGACCTTGGACCAACAACGTCACCTGTACGTATTGTTAAAGACAGCTGCTGCAGACAGAAGCTGAAAATCAATCTAGGCTACGAGACATGCATAAAGTCGCCTAGATGTCTATAAACAAATCAACTGGATATGTAGTCACCGCAATATCATCAATTCACACACGAACATTTGGCTGGATTACATTACATAAAATATTCCGAATCTAGGCGCAATAGTATAGAAATCATATCACAACAAGACATAGGTTCTATGTAGCTGAATGTATAACAAACACATTTTATTTTTTATTTGAGTTGGGTTTGCTCTTGACTGTAGTCTAGGTGAGAGGTGACAGAGACAAAGTCGACGATGGAGTGAGCTTACCCAGAAGAAGCCTGTTCACTCTCACTTTGAAGAGATTAGGCTTGTATGCGCTCGGAAACACAGACGCAGGTAGTGAGTTCCACTCGTTTGCCGTGCGCATTATAAAAGACATTTGGAAACGCTTAGTGCGAATTGGTGGAATAGCAACTAAGGTAGGGATGGTAACTGGCCAGTGCGTCTAGATGTCCGATGGTAGAAGGGGACCGGTGGAATGAGGTCATGGAGTTCTTGAGCACACTCACCGAAGTACAATATGTAGAAGACCGACAAACAGGCAACCTTGCGGCGATGAGCCAAGATGTGAAACTTGGCATCCACTAGCTCTACGTCGCCGATGAGCCTATTAGCTCTGCGTTCCACCGAGTCAAGCGCGGCAAGTTGGTATTTAGCTGAGCCATCCCAAAGGTGGCTGCAATACTCCATGTAAAATCGGACTTGCGCTTTATCAAATTTCAAATTATGAGACCAACTTAAAGTTACTACCTTTTAAATAAAAAAAGAACGGAGATATCCAGTGGCCCCGTTTTTACCCGACAGCCCCAGAAGGAGGGTAATGTTTTTCGACATTATTTCTTTGCCTAAACAGCTTGATGGATTTTTTGGAGGAAGTACCCCCCCAATCAAAAATCCTCGACTCCAAAAAAAATCTATAAAGTTGTATAAAACTTGTATACCAAGTTTTGTCCAGATCGGTTGTAAGTTACAACCTGTAGAGGAGTAGCAACAAACTGACAAAGGAAAGCAAATTTTGCCAGACTTGAAGCAGAGACGCTTCGCTCGCTCGGTCAATAAGAAATGCTAATGATGACAAAGTTAAAAAAAAAAGTAAAGCAAAATTTATAATTATTTGTTCATTTAACTTGCTGACAATCGACCAACAAGTCTGTGAAACGCTGAAAGCGACGTCTAGCAGTCAATCAAGCATTGAATTGACTAGGTAAGTTACTACAGGATGCCACTGTAATATCGTCAATTCGGCGCGACCACGCGAACATTCGGCGGGTGTCAAGTTCCCAGGTGCTTAGTAAAACATCCTGAGCAACGCAAATGTTTACCATTCGTATCCGTAATGCTGTTTTTAGTGACACTGAAAATATCTTTAAACCGGAAATTAAATACTTTCAATAATTAGATTTTTGTGAGGAATTACATTCACATGATTTGTTGTTTTACATTGATGAGCATTAATTTCTAGCTGGTCTTAAGATCATTGATATGTTAGTAATTGCTAACAGGTAATCAGGGCTTCCCTAACAGGGTAATCTACTCATATATCGACGGTCCCTATTAACAATGTCGGTTCTGCAGGGAGACTACTGTTTAGACCCTACTGAACAGTGGTCTTTTTCGCAGAACTGACATTGTTAATATGATAAAGATTCTTTTTTATCGTTAGGGCAAACTTTGAACTGCCCTCAGTTCAAAGTTTGTTTTGACAGTGAAGATTTAAAAAAAAATTGTAATTCGATTTATGTTAAAAAAGTGAATATTGGTAAAATTGTATATCCGACATTGTTAATAGGGACGGTCGATATTCTATCTAACCCGACAAACGCTCTCCTGTCAAAATTTTAATAATTCATAAAACATTCCCATAGAAAATGCACTTTCAGTTTTTCCGAATTTTCCAGTTTTCCCGGCAACTTTTCAAACATTTTCTTAAATACTTCCAGACAATTACAAAGACAACAAAAAATAATTAGCTAAATAGGTGCGACCGTTCTGAAGTGAAGCGCGTGCGATTGTTTTTTATTTATACAGGGTCATTGGTAAAACAACAACCTCGTTAAGTGGTCATTGTAGTCATCATTATGAACAACTTTTACTATGGGACCGAACCTGAAATCGCGAAAAAAAAAATCAGCTGTTCAGTACATTTTGACGAATTATGCGAACATAAATGTACTGAATAGCTGATTTTTTTTTCGTGATTTCAGGTTTGGTCCCATAGTAAAAGTTGTTCATAATGATGAGTACAATGGCCCCTTAAGAGGTTGTTGGTGTTTTACCAATAACCCTGTTAAGATGTGAAAGTTTGGATGAATGGATGTTTGTTACTCAATCACGCCAGAACGGCAGAACGGATCTGGATGAAATTTGGCACAGAGATAGATTATAGTCTGGAATAGCACATAGTATACCTTTTCCTAGAAAAGTGTACGGTTCCCGTGGGATAATTTCCAACATCCACGCGGACGAAACCGCTGGCCAAAGCTAGTATACTCATAAGTTTAGCTTAGTCAAGTCTGAAAGTGTGTGTATGACACACTTTCAATCAACTAAATTAACCTTTCAGTTAACAATCTAACCTTTTTACTAAACAGCGCCGTCAAACTAGCGACCTCAATGATATTCATTATAGGTTAGGTTGGAACTGTGACCAAACTTCCAAAGGCTAGACTATTAATTAAACGACTAATAATTAAGCTAGTCGGCTGTGACATGCATTGTGCAAATGAATATTATTTATATTATGTATAGATCTGTAATGTTGTCCCTGTGCATAGCAAAGACCTTTTAATGCTGGGGCCACATCAACGGCGTTTCGCGATGGTGTGGCCCCAGCATAATGGAGAGAAAGAACAAACATTTATCACCATGCTTGTATGATGTGGGTTGGCCATGTCAGCAATGTATGTTTTGCTTTAAGCTGATATCAGACGCGTTTGAGTGAAGGTTAATTTTTGTTTCATTCCACGTTAACACGACTTTGACAAGATTATATATTATATTATATGAATGGACATTATTTTATTAGCACCCTAATTGCGAAACACACTATCAAGCGGAATTTGAATCATTTTGAAGCTAATTGCTAATCCGTTGCTTCATATGTTCGAAAAATTTGTCTGCGCAACAACGTAAATAACGCAATGAATGTTGTTGAACTGTCACAATGGAACCGATTCTGACTACGCAATTACCCCGCTGCTCCTTTCGTTTCATTTTTCAATCATTCAGTAGGTGCCGAATGAAAGGTAATATTGATTTTGCCGATTGTTTGTAGCGATATGTCTAAGATTACTAATGAAAAAGAAAAGACTACTTGCCAGGTAAGGATTCTGCCAATTCAACGTCCAGGGACTTCAGTCTCGACATAGATACCGATCGATTGACGACTGAATTCGGTCGCAAAGTCCTAGACGGTCAAAATTGCTTGACAAGCACGAAAAAGTCACTTGCTTGTTAAGTAATTTTACCGTCTAATCCTAATGGAGTTCCCATTAGGACTGAGACCGAATTCGGTCGTAAAGCTATCGCTATCTAAATCTATCGGAACTGCAGCCCCAGATTTCGAGAAGTAACATTTTGCAAGTGCCTTATCGAATTTTTTTGTCATGACGTTTACTTCTCTTGGAGGAGCTACTAGCAACGTGGCTTTACATAACAGACTAATGTCCGTAGAATAATTTCTATTTTCTAGTAAATTTTGATGTTCAAAAGTACTTTGTAATGGCCTACTAGAAATAAATGATTTACAGTCCGGCCGCCGCGAGAATGCGTTCTTGACAGCGGTCAGTTTAATACTGACGAATATGTGTTTTGCAAATTTGATCCTTATTACTACTAGTAATTGTCATCTGACAGGTACCAGGAACGCATTCTCTCGACGGCCGGACTGTAGACTATGAACCCCTCACACACAGCTGCATTTAGTTGTGGCTAGGAGACGGGTTACGTCAATAATGCAAGCATGGCCTCTGAAATGCCGCGGATCAACCGCACGACTACTCGATCGATAGCCACGCCAGCCTATTGTCATTTTAATAAGCTATCGATTTATAGGCAAGGCACTATGGGAATAAGATGGTACTTATTCGAACTCATCGGGTGAAAGTGGTTGAAATTGTTTACATAAAAAGCTTGCTTTTTACCCTTGTTGGCACGGAGCCCTATTACTAAGGCTCTGCTGTCAGTCTGTCAGCAGGCTGTATCTCATGAACCATACATGATACCATACATGACAGTTGAAATTTTCACAGATTGAACATTTCTATTGCCGCTATAACTACAAACAATAAATATAAAATAAACTTAAAAATGAAAGGGGCTCCCCACATTTTTAGGGAAGGGTAAAACCGGACCCTATTACTAAGACTCCCCTGTCCGTCTGTCACCAGGCTGTATCTCATGAACCGTGATAGTTAGACAGTTAAAATTTTCACAGATGATGTATGTATTTCTGTTGCTGGTATAACAACAAATACAAAAAAAAACAATAAAATAAGTATTTGAGGGGGCTCCCATACAACAGACATGATTTTGTTTGCCCTTTTTATAGATAATGGTACGGAATCCTTCGTGCGCGAGTCCAACTCGAACTTGGTCGGATTTTTTTTTTAACTGAAGTATTTTTTTTTAAATATGTAGTGTTAAATTTTGTACGGTGCACAGTGTGTTTTTTGCCCTAAAAATCGGACATGCCCTTTTTATTTCATTAATAGATGCTGAAAACTGTTTGAAATGCGAGAGTAGAACACCCGGAGGTCAAATATACTTAGAACCAAAGTTAGAGCCATTTTGATATTTTTAGGTATTTTGATAAATCTGAAAATATCTCGTCTCAGGAAAAGTTTCTCTTATTTCTGTTACAATACACAACTAACGGTATATTTTAGGCATTTTTTGACTATACTTACAAGACTTTAACTCCGCAAGGAAACTCAGTATCAGCTTTTTTTTTAATTTAAGATTTTATTTTTTTTATGATAAATCCAAACGAATATGGATTTTATTTTAAACTCATTACATTGACTAAGATACAATTAAACCCCAAAAAAATAATCGTGTCCATATCCAGTAGGATCTCGGAGAAACATGCTTCTAAAGTTCTCATAGAATTTCTATGATTTTAGGGTTGCCTCTCTTGGAAAATAAACTTTGTAGAAATATTTTGAGAAATTCGGATTGCATAGGTAGCGATTACCCTAATTTATTGATTGTTACGCTTTTTGCTATGCTACCTATTTATTATTTACCGACTTCAAAAAAGGAGGAGGTTTTGAATTCGGATGTTTACATTATGTTTTTATGTTCGGGCATAACTCCGTCATTTGTAAACGGATTTGCAAAATTCTTTTTTTGTTTGAAAGAAGTTCACTTTGAAATGGTACCACACAAATTTAGTAAAGATCTGATGAAGAGTTTCGGAGACAGACAACGGAACTCTTCAATAACTTACAGCAAATTGCCCGCGATTCCTTTAATCGTACGACTATGCCTTGTTTACACCCTTCCATAAAATAACATAACGCCTGTACACTGTAAATGTTTAAGCAGATGTAACAATAATACAGTAAAGGGTGTAGGTGCTGTATTATTGTTACATCTGCATTTTATTTAATTTTAGTTGTGAGTGTAAATCAATTATTATGATTGTTGTAAATCGAAGATTACTTTTTTTTCGGTACTAAAAATTAAGAAATAATAAAACTTTTATCAAAAAAGTAAAACCGTCTTCAAAAACCCATAAAATAAACTATTATAGTTTAATTGAGGAAAAACTGCCACCGACTTCCTAAACCGTATCTATTATAAGTTTATTTTATGGGTTTTGAAGGCGGTTTTACTTTTTGTTAAAAGTAAATAATTATTATTTGTATTTTAACCCTTAAATGGACAATGTTGTTTTTAAACAACATACTAAACATCACAGATAAAATTGACCTTCGTTTAATTTTTTGTTAATTTTGACAACTAGTTCTTATTTCTGAACGAATTTTGTACTTTTTTTAATGTTGGCACTATCCAATATTTTTATGCATTGAAAATAAGTTAATGTCAAATGTCACTTTGAAGAAAACTTTTCTAGTGGCGCGAAACTAAGTTTTGTAGCTGTGTTCGGACTTTGATAAAATATAATGTAAGTATATAACATATTTTTATTTGCTTGATTATATCTTCAATTACATGTTCATGTTGTAAAACATTGAAAATCACTTGATGCTACTGTCGAATTAGGCGAAATCTGGTATGTTGTAGGAAAACTACAATGCGCATTGCCTGCTAAATAAATGCATGTTTGGTGAAGGATTTTTATTTTGCTTTTCAGCATGCCGCGATTACTAGAAAGCGAAATTACAAAGTATTTAGAAACTCTTGAAGATTCAGAAGATGGCTTAGACGGGTCAGACTCCGAAGTAGAGGATGAAGGTCACTATTATCAAACAGCTCGAGATGTTCTTCGAGACCTTGAAAATAGTGATGAAGGTGAGAATGCCCAGTCTGATGAAGTGGATGCTGATCCTCCTCTCGTAATCGACAACGATGAAAATATGCCAGACCCTCCTATTTTGGAAGCCGAAGAAGCAGCACCCCAGAGTGGATCACAAGGGATTTCTAAACGACCTCTGGTTTGGCGAAAACGGAATCTTGTTACTGCTGAAGACAGCCTTATTTTTAGGGGAGAAACTCAGATAACGGAAGCATTGATGTCTTGTAACACGCCGTATGATTTTTTTTCATTTTATTTTACATCAGATCTAAAAAAGCAAATTGTAGAACAAAGTAACTTATACGCAGCTCAGAAACATATCTCCAATCCTGAAATTATAAATGAAAATATCCTAAATAAATTCCTAGGCATTCTGATTTACGCCTCAGTTATAAAATTTCCAAACACCAGGGCTTACTGGAGTGAAAAATTTGGTTATGATCACATAAAAAATACTATGCCGTTAAAAAAATTTGAAAAAATAAGATCCACTCTCCATTTTGCCGACGATACGCTATGCTTGCCCAAAGATCATCCAGACTATGACAGGCTATTCAAAATAAGACCTCTTGAGGAAACGCTCAACTGCCAGTTTGGGAAGGTTCCCTTAGACCAAAGGCTTTCCATAGACGAGCAGATGTGTGCAACCAAAATGAGTCATTACATAAAACAATACATGCCCAATAAACCCCACAAGTGGGGGTTCAAATTATATCTCATCTGCAGTCTACAAGGATATGCTCATAGATTTGAGGTTTACAGTGGAGGGGGCTCCAAAAATAACATCTTACCTGGTGAGCCAGATTTGGGAGAGTCTGGCAATACAGTCGTCAGGTTAGCTAGAATGGTACCACGCAATGTGAATCACATTATATACTTCGATAACTTCTATACTTCTGTGCCTCTCGTCACCTATTTAGCTAAGGAAGGAATTTTCTCACTGGGAACAGTAAGAGTAAACCGATTGAGAAACTGCAAATTGCCTGAAAAAAACACTATAATGAAAAAGAACGTACCCAGAGGATTCTATGAGGAAAACGTGGCGACTGTGGATGATATTGACGTAAGTGCTGTTGTGTGGAAAGATAACAAGCCCGTTAACCTTCTTTCCACTTACGTAGGAGCAGAACCAGCAACCACAGTCACACGCTTTGATAAATCGAAGAAAGAGAGAGTTGCTATTCCATGCCCCAAAGTCATCAAGGAGTACAATGCCCACATGGGAGGCGTGGACTTATTAGATTCATTTATAGGTCGTTATCACATCACAATGAAGAGCCGCAAGTGGACCATGCGCTTATTTTATCATTTCCTGGACCTCGCAGTTATAAATTCATGGGTTATGTTCAAGAAGGTAAATAATATAAAAGGAAATGGTCAACTTCTCAATTTGGGTACATTCAGACTAGAACTTGCTGAAACCCTCTGCAAATTGGGTCTACCTGCAAATGGCGCTAAACGTGGTCGACCTAGTGGGAGCACAATACAAAGAGAACTTGTAATGAAGAAGTTCCGAGGACCAGCTCAAGCAATTCCTTTGAAAGACGTCAGATTGGATCAGACATGTCATTGGGCAGTTTGGCTGGATAAGCAGCAGAGGTGCAAATTCCCAAAATGTTCAGGCTTTACATTCAAAATGTGCCAAAAATGTCGTGTATCTTTATGTGATACGAAAAAAAGCAATTGTTTTTATAAATATCATAATGAAGAATAAATAAATACATTTCAAAAACAATATCCACTCTTTATTTTACCCATACTTGCAAAATCTCAATAAATGCGCAATGTAGTTTATAAACAACACTCACATTATTGCAAAAAAAAGTATAGTAAATTCATGTCTAGATTTTTTTACTCATTTTTCCTAGACAGTAATACATGTCTATTACACAAATATATTTTTTTAAAACGTGAAACAAAAATCGTCCATTTAAGGGTTAAGAATTATATTTCTAGATCAATGCGATAGATATTGTCTGAGATACAGAAAGGTGTAAAAAAATAAGTGCAAATATCTGATTCTTGTACAGTATCGGACAACCCAGAAGACTACGAATCATCAAAATCCACATCTTCAGATAACATTTCAAAATTATCTGGGAGGTCATTCTCCATAGTGGTTGTATTTTCCTCAGGATCAGCTTCTTCTTCGTCCGTTGGAACTTCAAAAGGCTCTAACAATATGAGGGCTTGGGGTGGAAGAGGTTGACGCTTAAGCTTATTTAATCTTTTATTAAGCCTTATATTCGATATAAAGGGGTCAGAGGATTCAAGTGCTCGATGGAAAAGGTCTAAAATTGTTTTTTCTCTATCTGATTTTCTTGTGTGGTGCTCGCGGTCGTGCCTCCAAAATTTATTACGTGCTTCCCCAGCTTGCTCAGATAACAATCCTATGGGTAGTGCAGAGTTTTTTATGATAGCTTTGCCGTGCACAAGTATTTTATGTAGAGTTACGGTCATTGGATACCACGAATACTCTTCTACGTATTTTTTGGCCAATAATTTACAAAATTCATCAAATTTATCTGCATTAACAGGTAATCCACTTGATAAAACTACTAGTATGACATGTAAGTCATCCAAAAGCCATTGTTGTAGTCCTAAAATTTCAGCAAATACTGTACGACACTTATTAGACAGGGCCATCCTTGCAGTATTTCCGTCATTAGTCGTACCCGTATTAGGCTTAACCACATCTACGAGCAGCCCTAATTTACTGCGGATTTCGTCCTGAATTTTTTTTTTATTCTCATTGACAAGAACACCTTCCGGGGAACTTTTAGGTACTCTCCATTTCTTTACAATAATTTTATAACCTAAATGTAATAAAAATTCCAAAACACGAATCCAGGCGTGCAACGGACTTATGCCATATCTTAAAAGGTTTTGATCGACAGGTTTTAAATACACAGACTCTAAATTATTAAATTCTTTAGAAGTCGCTTTACAAAAAGGGCACCGAAGTTGAGACATTGTATTAGTAATAATATTTAAGACTTTACCATCTATTATTGTCAAATATAGTTTAAACTCTGTAGATATAGTTTGACCACTTAAAGTTTTAGTATCAAATCTGTCTAATTGGTCAATTTGATTTTGTATTAATAGTTTTTCAGCCATTATTAAATCAGTCGTTTCTTTTTTATATTGAATGTGAATTGGGCGACAATATCTATACGATTGTGGAGTAGGGTTACGCCACAGAACTTGTCCACAAGTTGTTTTGATCTGCAACGGTATAAAAGTAGTTGCAAAAAGGCAACTTTCGTCATGTTCATTTTGGGAAAAGTTCTGTTTATATAGTGATTGGCCTGTACTACCGTCAAACCCCCAAGATGCTTCAAAAATACAATTTAATTTATTGGTATCTTTTCGATTACAGTAGTCAGTGAAAGTTGCGTCATACGATTGAACTAGTCTTTCGAAAGAATGAGAAACTAGGCTGGAAACTGGTATAATAGCTTCTGTATCAGATACATGGACTGGATGTAACGGGTAGCATTGTTTTTTGGCTTGGAGCACTTGGCTGTATAGAGGGAAGGCGTTAAATCCACGAGCTTTTAAATCTTGTTGTAAAAATTTGTATGTCTCTACTGAAAACTGTCTGTCAATATAAATAGCTAGTGTTTCATCTGCTGAATAAGGTGTCGGTTGCGTTCTAATTTTTGAAGCAATTTTTGTCGGTCTTGTTGGAGTCTGTACACATGAATCAAAAATAAATTCTAGGTCTTTGGAAACGCTCTTTTTTAATTTTCTACCTCCTACTTCAACAGTGCTCGCAAAGACTGATATTACTTTATTAGGGGACTCATTTTCTAAATAATCCTGCAAGCGTTTTCGAGCTCTGTGTTTCTGTCTTAAGGAAAGATCATCATATCTACTCATCGGTACAGAACCAGGAATCAATGATGAATCAGTAGAGGGGATGGAAACGGAGACAGGATATGAATCAAGGACGTGACTGGGACCAGGTTCAGGGATAGGATAGTTCGAATTGGGAATTGATTGAGATGGAAGGTCTAAGTCAAGGACATGGAAGGGACTAGGTTCAGAAACAGGACATAAATCAATGCTTGAAATGTAATCTGGGATAGAACTGGGACTAGGTTCAAGAATAGGATCATCATATCTACTCATCGGTACAGAACCGGGAATCAAAGATGAATCAGTAGAGGGGATGGAAGCGGAGACAGGATATGAATCAAGGACGTGACTGGGACCAGGTTCAGAATCAGGACATAAATCAAAGCTTGGAATGTAATCTGGGACAGAACTGGGACTAGGTTCAAGAATAGAATTACTAAGAAGAGGTTCGGCTATCACACAAGACCACTGTTTACAAAAATCTTCGTTTAGCCACTTTTTGTGTTTTCTTATAAAAATATTATAATTATAATTACATTTTTTGTATAATGTTTCACATTTAGATGTAAATTTAATGATTAAATTATGCAAGTCTTTATTGGTTTGGTAAGTTAAGGGTAATGACAGAGCTTCTAAAATAATTGAAATGCGATCGCTTATATCTAAATCAGTGGGTCGGACATTTTTTCCAAGTTTTTTAGCAGCGCCGACAAGTATTTGGTACGCTTTTAATTTGGTAAAATTAGTTGTTAAAGGTTCTCCTTGCGCATTTGCGGATACTCTCGGAGACTGAAGAGCACCGGCTGTGGCGGTATCCACAGCTTCATTTGCCACTCGCTGACCAACAAGAGGGTTGGCGCCCTCTTGCTCTCCTTGCATTAAGTCAGCCGGTCGGAGCCCGGACAGACATCCCTCAACAGGTTGGGTCAACTCCTGTTGAGGCGAAGTGGTACCATGGGTCTTTAACGGCTCCATGGTGCCTCACCCCCGTTCCTCCAGAGATTATTTAACAGTAAAGGGTTTTAGTTGAAACCTAACGAGGGCGGACCCCTTCCCTTTACCAAATAATCTCCTTCATCAGATTAAAATCACTTTTAATGTCAATATTTATATTCCGATATATTAAGAAGAAGGAACCTATGCTTAAATACTTACAATTATTGCAAAATAAAAAGAACGTTCATGGTATTGTTGAATTTCTAAGTCTTTCTTATTCATTTATTTAAAACTTTAATCGGTCAGGCCCCGCGCGCATAATGATTAACACGCGCGCGGTACCTGAGCGGTTAATGTAAATGAATTGCTTAAGGTGGACTTAATTTTATAGGCATAAAAGTAATTTTCTACTAGTCAAACTTTGGATGATGCAGAGAAAAAGTTCAAGTTAATCCCACCCATATTGCACGTAGTACCTACCTATTACAAGAATAGGTTATTTGGTATTGGTTACTACTACCTCAAAAAAAAAAACAATATTTTGAAAAATTACTTCTATTTTAATTAACTTACACTAAAAGCGCAAAACGTTATTATTACGTATGACGATCATCTCTTCACAATTAGGTATTTTTTTAGAAAATATTTTGTCATTTTGGATTTGTGTCAACCCTAGGTCGTCATTTTCAAAATCCGATATCTTCGAGATCCTACTAGATATGGATTAGATATTTTGAATTTAAATGGATAAAGATATAATTAATAACAACATTAGGAAATAAAATCCATATTCGCTAAGATAAAAAAAATAAAAATAAATTACGAAATGAAGCTAAAAAATCCATAACACCCATTTGAATGCAGTTAAAATTACAAGTATTATCTTAAAATAAAGACGAAATGGTGTTTTATAATACTGTACATAAATATATTAGAATTATTCAATAGTTTTTTTTATATTAATATTTTTGTGGTTTTTCTGGTTTCCATAGAAAAATAATAAAAACGACTTTAACTTTGGTTTTAAATATAATTGAACTCTGGGTGTTCTACTCTCGCATTCCAAACATGTTAGAGCATCTATTATTGGAATAAAAAGGGCATGTCCGATTTTTAGGGTGAAAAACACACTGTGCGGTGGTACGGAACCCTTCGTGAGCGAGAGCGACTCGCACTTAGCCGGATTTTATTTTATTTTTTGTTACACAAGACTTGCGCTCGTTGCGAATACCCTGCAACAATGACAAACTTCCATACAATACAAACTTTCATCCCCTGTTTGACGCGTTTAAGGGGTGAATTTAAAATAAAATCCTTCCCTAATGCTCAGTTTCGTTACATAAGGAAGTTGTGTGCAAAATTTTATGCTTCTAGCTAGATCCAGCGGTTTAGGTTGTGCTTTGTCTGTTAGCGAGTGAACTAAGATTTACCTTAAGTAGCTCGTGGCTAAGTTAAGCTACTCTTGCCGGAGTTAGTCCGTGGATGGGTGACCATCTTTACATACCGAGACTCCTCCGTGCCTTGGGAAGCACCTTAAGCCTTTGGTCCCGGCTGTCATTCGTAGATCTTTGACAGTCATTACGGGTTGTCTGAAGCCCGAAAGTCTGACAACCAGTTTTACCAAGGGGTATTGTATTACCCAGTTACTGGGTTGTGGAGGTCAGATATGCAGTCGTTCCATGTAAAATGTTGGTATTGAGCTGCATTCGGTTAGATTGGAATCCGACCCCAACATAGTTGGGAAAAGGCTAGGCAGATTGATTAAGGGCCGGTTTTTTTCTCCGTAGTTAACTCAACCAATGGTTAAACATAGTAACTAATGGTTGCATTTTGGCTAAATGTGAAAGGCTAAACATGAATGAGTTATGCCATTAGTTACTATTTCAGCTTAAATTATAGTATTTTTATCTCATGAAGCGACACGCGCTTTACTGGTTTTTACCAAGTGTATACTGTACAGACACGCTGTGAATGTGTGCTTGGAGACGAGTAGCGTCAGCACATAATACACATACAGTAGCGCTCAAAAGTATTTTGACAACATAAAATTCATTAATATGACTTTTAAAATAAAACCCTACGGGCAAATGTAGAGCAGTGGAACTCCTATTGTTTAGAAGCGTCAGGTTTTGACTTGTTTGTTTACATTTTACGTCGCCAAACGAACGTGGCCCAACTATAGATGCTGGCGGGAAAAATTCCTAATCATTCCCGTCGAATACTTCGGAAGTATTCCGAAATATTCCGAAACTTTGGGAATATTTCAACGTTTATTCCCATTGAATTATTCGGGCGAAACATTCGATTGCGGGGTACGAATCTTTCTCGCGGGGGGGAAAACTTCTCCGGGGAGCATCTCTCCTCTTACCGCACCCCGCACCGCCATCGCCTGCACGCACGACTCGTAACAGTCGGGCGTGCGCGGCGCGGCGGCAGCGGCCGGCACACGAGGGGCAGCGGCGGCGGGGATCGACGATCGATGCAAAATACGATATTTCAGCAAAAAAAAAAAAAATAACAATCTTAATTAAATTCATTTTGAATAATTCTGATTTAAAGAAACTTTCCCAGAAGTATTCCGGAATTATTCAGAAGTTTTGCAACTATAGGCCCAACGCGGGCTCAAAAGTATTTTGACATCCATTTAGCTTTGTGGATTCATACACATTACATATCACTTAGTTTTAATTTCTAACTTTTGTTAACTTGTTATTGTTATTTCAATATGCCTAAGTGTAAAGAATATTCCAGTGACATTAGAAAAGCCGTTATTAATGCACAAAAGCAAGGACTAAAACAAACAGAAGTTGCTCGTATATTTAATGTGTCTCGGCAGCTTGTTAGTGCATGGAATAAAGTGTATAATAAACGAAAGACTGTCGAAAATAAGTCTTGAAGTGGCCGGTCGAAAAAAACTTCTCCTAAAGTCGATCATATTATAAAAAAGTTATCAACAAGTGATATTCGGATAACAGCTGTAATAATACAACATGAAATAAAAGAAAAATACAATGTAGACATTCACGTTTCTACGGTCAAAAGACGTTTGAAACTCTTAGGATTACATGGCCGAAGACCGACCAAAAAACTTTTATATCCACGAAAAACAGAAAGTCCCGACTTGCATTTGCGAAACGGTACTTATTATGGTCAAGATCAGACTGGTCTAAAATATTGTGGAGTGATGAAAGCAAATTAAGTTTAATGTCATCCGATGGAATCAAGTATATTCGACGACCTATGAATAAAAAATATGACTACGAGGGCTGCACTAAAAGTATCGGGAATGGAATATTTCCATTGTTCCTGTCATATTAAAATCTTTTTAATTGAAAACTCCTTGGTTTTAAAAATCGAATACCATTTATTTATTTTAAAAAAGATTCTCGGTCTTGTCACAAGGTTTTGTCAAACTTGTTTAGTCGTTGAGAAAATGGAATTGACTCGAGAAAATTCAAGAGCGATGATTTATTATGACCTTCGAAGTGGTTTAACACAAAAACAGTGTGTTGATTTCTGCATTTGGTGATGAAGCCCCATCCAAAACCACAATTTACCGCTGGTTTGCTGAATTTCAACGTGGACGTGCCAAGCTCAGTGATGATCCCCGTCAAGGTCGTCCAAAAACTGCAGTCACCCAAGAAAACGTTGATGCTGTGCGTAAGCTGATTGAGGAAGATCGACATGTGACATACCGCGAAATTCAGGCAACTTTAGACATTGGCATGAGTCAAATACAAATAATCTTGCATGAACAATTAGGTGTAAAAAAGTTGTTTTCCCGATGGATACCGCATTCGCTCTGTGAAGAGCAAAAAGCGGCTCGCGTTACTTGGTGCGTCAGAACTCTAGAAAGATTCCACGCAGGATCCTCAAATGCTGTATACAACATCGTATCAGGTGACGAATCCTGGATATACGCGTACGAACCCGAAACAAAAAACCAGTCACGAGTTTGGGTGTTCGAAAATGAGTTAAAGCCAACGAAAATTGTTCGTTCACGGAGTGTTGCAAAAAAAATGGTGGCCACGTTTGTCTCCAAAACCGGCCATGTTGAGACTATTCTTCTTGAGGGACAAAGAACGGTTAATGCAGAATGGTATGCTAGCATTTGTTTGCCACAGGTCGTTTCTGAACTCCGTAAAGAGAACTGCAACCGCCGCATCATCCTCCATCACGACAATGCGAGTTCTCACACCGCGCACAGAACAAAAGAGTTTTTAGAGCAAGAAAACATAGAATTATTAGACCATCCGCCGTACAGCCCCGACCTAAGCCCTAATGATTTCTATACTTTCCCTAAAATAAAGAATAAATTGCGTGGTCAGAGATTTTCATCACCTGAAGAAGCTGTGGACGCCTACAAAACGGCCATTTTGGAGACCCCAACTTCCGAATGGAATGGTTGCTTCAATGATTGGTTCCATCGTATGGAAAAATGTGTCAAATTTCGCGGAGAATACTTCGAAAAGCAATAGATACATTTTTAAATAGTAATGTTGTGTCACTTCCTTGATTCCCGAAATTTTCAGTGCCGCCCTCGTATCAATACCAAATACCCACAGTCAAACATGGAGGTGATAGTGTGATGGTTTGGGGATGTTTTTCACGCTCTGAAGTTGGACCATTAGTTCAGATAAAAGGAAATATGGATCGGTTCGTGTACGCAAATATATTGAAGACTCACATGCTACCATACACCAAACACCATATGCCAGCTAGGTGGTATTTTCAACATGATAATGATCCCAAACACAAATCCAAATACATAAGTGATTTCCTAAACCGCGAAAAAACCATGGTTCTGGAGTGGCCAAGTCAAAGTCCGGATCTGAATCCTATGGAGCATTTGTGGGAAGAGTTAAATCGCAGAGTGAGAAGACAAAATTATTTGAATAAAAAAGCTTTTTATGAAGCTCTAAAATTGAGTGGAATAATATTCCGATGAACCGCTTACAGAAGTTAATTGATTCAATGCCGGCGCGATGTGAAGCTGTTATAAAGGCCAAAGGATATGCTACTAAATATTGATATGCTTATCTCTGTAGATAATAATTTTATTATGAGTTAAAAACATTTCTTTTTCAACAGTGTCAAAATACTTTTGAACCATCCTTTTCTTAACTTTTTACAAATTAAACTCTGTTTTGTTGCAAAATGGGCCGATTTTATTACTATTCTGCAGAATACTGAATATCTTTCAAGAAAATAAACTAATGAATTTTATCCTTTATATTTGTTTTTAATTAACCCAATTAATATATTTGTCAAAATACTTTTGAGCGCTACTGTACGCACACACTCTTCCGTCTTCGTCATTGTCTCGGACGGTACCGAGAGCTCCTGCGCTTACACACACATTCACAGCGTGTTTGTACACTTGACACGCACAAGTAAAGCGCGTGTCGCTTTGTGAGATAAAAATACTGTATCTTTGAAGAATATTGATAGAGAACAGAGAGAATGCATTTATAATCATAACCAAATACATTTGGTTGTGCTGCTATCAATCTTAAAGTCGGTTGGTCAATCCTGCAGTATTCTTAGTATGGTATCTCTGTCCTCGAGTCAACTAACAAATGAATATAATTTTGTCACTATTTCGTAAGATTTCGTATGTTAAATATTGTTAAAAGTGTTGACCTACAGAGTAAAGTAAAAATCATTTATTTCAACATTCAAATTACAATATGGAGGTAGCGTTGATCCCAAACTAGGCACCTGTATCTTGGGCACGATTAAATAAAACTTTTTGGTATTTTTTAATTAAATATAGGTTCAAGTTGGGGACAATTAAGGTAGTTAGCAAGTAGTATATTATAAGAACTGCTGCCTGTGATACAGGATTATCCTAGTACCTACCGACATCTAATATTGTAATACCTACATTGTTTATCTTAGACTAGCTGTTGCTCACGACTTAGCCCGCGTGGAATTCCGTGGCACTTCCCTATTTGAATCGAATTTTGTTCACAATTTCATGGGTTTTATTTTTTATGTACGGAACTGTAATTATTTTTGTAAAATAAAAGTCCTTCTTATAACATTAGCTATTTGCAATGAAAGTCCCGTCACAATCGGTCCAGCCGTTTCGGAGATTAGCCAGAACAAACAGACAGACAAACAAAATTTAAAAAAAAAAACTGTGTTTTCGTTATAAGTACGTACCACATATACTTTGATATGCATTTAGCAAAAAGCTAGTTATTTTGACATTACAAACAGACACTTCAATTTTATTTATTTGTATAGATTCATATTGGTGCTGATTCTCTTGTTCAATAACTAAACTAAAATTAGAGAATCGCTATCTTTTACTAACAGGCAACACTAGAAAAGGACAGCTATAGCTATGAACTAAGTTAGTGATGTCAAACTAGTTTACGCCGTAGTTTAACCGTGTCTTTAGTCGACGTGTTTTTACGTGTCGTCTGAATTTGTATGGAAATATTAGTTCCAACTAAATTTGACAGCTCTAATTTACGTCCGTCTCTTCCTAGTTTTATTAGAGAGAAACAGTTAGCAATAGCCTAAATTAAGTTTAGTTTGTGTACAACAGAATCGGAACCATTGTATTTTACCGTTTTTGGTTCTGAATAAAGATTTATTATTAAAATTTTGTTTTATTTAGACTTCTACAGTTGTCAATTTCAGCTCAGTGTATAAAATATTTCAAACAACTTGATACCGCTACCTTTAAGCTCACCTCTAATAAGCTTTTGAAGTAGGGACTACATGCAGACAGGACCATTTTATGTGCCTTACACGTCTGGCCCTCGCACGCTAGTGTCACCTGAAACAATTGTGCAAGTCAGTTACGTACAAGCAAGCCCAGTAATAGGTTGGAATAATGTATTATTTTATGCAACTCTATGGCCCGTTAAACAGAACATCACTCAAACATCAAACATCACTTAAAACTAATTTAGGTAAAACCATTTCATTAGTTGGAACTAGTCTTAAGTACCTAATGCGATTAGTCTTGATTGAGCTTCTGGAATACAGCACCCTAATTGCGTAACACACTGTCATTCGGAATCTGTTTCATTTTGACAGTTCAACAACATTCATTGCATTATTTACGTTGCCGAGCAGACAAATTTTTCAAACATACTGAAGTAATGGATTAGCAATTTGCTTCAAAATGATTCAGATTCCGACTCATATCATCATCTGCCTAGCCTTTTCCCAACTAAGTTCCCAACAACTCCATAACCCGGTTACTGGGTAAACGATACCCTTGGTAAGACTGGCTGTCAGACTTTCGGGCTTCTGATGACCCGTAATGACTGTCAAAGATCCACGAATAACAGCTGGGACCAACAGCTTAACGTGCTTTCCGAAGCACGGAGGGGTCTTTGTATGTAAAGATGGTCACCCATCCACAGACCAACCCCGGCAAGCGTAGTTTAATCTGATGGATCAACCCGTGCGGCTGTTATTACTTAGCCACAGGCTCCTCCAGATTAGAGATCGCTCAGATTCCGATTGATAGTGTTTCACAATTAGGGTGCTGGCCTATGACTGAGTGTAATTGCTTAGTGTCAATGTGAGCTTAGTTAATAATTAATGTTTGAATATTTAGTAATATGATTTAGTTAAAAGTATAAAATAAGAAAGAGTACACAATATAAAAATAAACTATGTAACAAAATAATGGTTAGGTAATAGAATACTTTTATATTTAAACAATAAAATACAATCATAGAATGTTATGAGATTAAAACAACGAAAATTATAGTAATAAAAATGCCATTACAAACTCTAATCAGATTTGATAGCTTATGATTTGGACCCTGCAGATGCTTTCTATAAATAAAATAAATAAATATCTTGTAAGTTCTGTAGCTGAATGGATATTCCGGATCTTTTGTTAATTTCATAATTACTGCAGTACGTTTAAAATTGTACAAGAATCTGAACATCTAAAATGGCTAACAAATGAGATCAGAGGATGCAAGTTATCTACAAAAAGTTTAGGTTATAACAGTTTGTTTGTACACAAATGTAACGTTATTTCGCCGTACTCACGTCTGTGAAGCTTTTCTCATCCCTCAAATGCCTGAAAGATGTCACCATATTTGTCTGGAAATCATTCCATTTGAGGAAGAATTGTTGATCACCCATTTCGGAATTTTATTACACTGAAAAAAACAAATAAACTATTGAAAGGTATACAAAACGTGACACTTTTCACTTTTATTGTAAAATTAGAGTTGGTATGAGTATTCTAATCACGTTTTTCATATGATACCCTCTCAATTAAATAGTGCACTTTATATCGTTTACCTACGTCACTAGTTGCAATAGAAATGATGCTTACCTACGATCACTTGGTTACAGTAATTATTTTCAATTTTGGTCCCTGTAGACAAACTTAGATTGTTGTACAAGGGCACCGCGTATTATTTCGAAACTATCACAAAAAGTTAAGCAATTGAATCTCAAAATAAAGACGCTGTCTCGCATAAATTAGCGACTTCTTTCTATTTCTTAAAAAATCCTTCATTCACCTAGCCAGGGTTGCCAGAACTAGAATTTAATTTCGCCTGTTTGGAAAAGAAAAAAGTTTGATTTTTTTTGTCCCCATAAGTAACTATTTTACATAATTAAATATTCTCATCATAACACAGGATCATGATTTTTTTATAAATGGTGCTTTTTAATTTCGGAGATATTAAATGTTTCGTAAAAAATATGTAAAAAAATAGATTTTTTATTGCTGTTTTGTAAACCATAAGATAACATTTATTTTCATATTTTCATTTCTTATGATATGATAATGTAAGTTATAGCTTATTATATATAGCCCATAATGTTCCCATAAACTTCGGTGTAACAAAGTCACAACAGCTCATTTTTAAATTTTACAGGAGAGGAGTTTTAAGATTTTTTCCGCATTTATTATATTGCCTTATTACTGGATTACTATTTGTAGTAGGTTTGAAATATTTATAAAATTAATTGTTTATTGCTTTTGCTATAGCGTCACGTAAACAACTTATTTTGAATTATTAAAAAAATCCTTTTAGATTTTGCAGTTTTGGCTATTTGTGACTTTGTTGCACCGAAGATGTGATGTGGCCTGAAAGTTTAGTAGAAAAGGTACTGTGTGTTATGAAAAATAAGAAAATAATACTTGCGATAGTGTCGGGACATGCTCCGCTTAGATGAGAAATCACAAAAAATACGTTGAGTTTATTAATACAGTTGTTTTTTATAAATGAAAATGCTTTTCTCGTTTCACTGTACCCCACTTGTCCCTAAGTCTTAAAAAAAAGTATAGTGTGTTAAAAGTATATCGACCGTCCCTATTAACAATGTCGGATATATATTTTTACCAATATTCACTTTTTTACATAAATCGAATTATAATTTTTTTTTAAATCTTCACTGTCAAAACAAACTTTGAACTGAGGGCAGTTCAAAGTTTGCCCTAACGATAAACAAGAATATTTATGATATTAACAATGTCAGTTCTGCGAAAAAGACCATTGTTCAGTAGGGACTAAACAGTAGTCTCCCTGCAGAACCGACATTGTTAATAGGGACGGTCGATATGTTCCATACCACTACAGTAGGAAGAAACTGATTATTTTTGTGGCAGTTTATTATTAAAATAATAGTTGAAATTTATAAAAAAGATCATTTATAGTCCTGACATATTGTTTGATACGTAATTTTCATAGAGTACCTTTTCTTAAATGTATGAAACAAATACCTACAATTATTGTAATGTAAGTGTTGAAAAAGTTAAAAATAGTCTCTAAATGCGATATTATCAGTTTTATTATATGCTAATTAAAGAATATTGTTGTTTTGTGTGCAAGAATTTATATTGTTTGTTAAATTAAAACTTAAATCGTTAAGTTTGTGATTTTGCATGAAAATATTAAAAGTTGTTCTTACCTCTAATTCTTGTTTTTTTTTTTTGTCTAAATTATATGTAGTAATTGTTTTCTAATTGATCAGTAAAAAAACTGGCGTTCTCACCGTAAAAAATCGTGAAAATTAAGAAAAAAATATTTTTTAGAAATTGGTTACTAGGCATATTCATTAGTCCTTAACAAGGTTTTGATTTGTAATACAGAAGTTATCGTAACATGGTTTTGAGGGACAGGAGCCCAGGGAATTAGTTTCCATAGCCCACTATGTAACTTACAACGACAACATTGTTTCTGAGGTGGCTAAACTTAAATTGTCTGTTTTGTAAAATGGCACAGTTTCCAATACAATGCTTACACAAATATATCTCCGTAACTACACATCGTAGGAGCTTGATCATTTTTGATATCGACAGCTTATTAATTCCAAATTATTATGGTATGCATAACTCAATACGCACCACAAGGTACCTTTACCCGTGGAACGTCACATTTATTGTATGTTAATGTAACTACTAACAACAGACTAATCCCTACGCCAGCCACTCGGACGAGCGGGCGAAGTAGAGGCAAGTGTTTAGATTTTTATGTGAATATTTTATAATTTATCTTTGACTTACAGTACACAGCATTTGCACGGAAACTATTCGGAGTGTCATCTTTAATTTCCTCTTAATTTTTAATAACTATAAACCCGATTCAATCATTAATCCAGTAATCGTTTGTATTAAAATCGTTTTTTTTTATGCGTAAATACTAAACTACAGTTTTTGTGGGTATATTTCAACAACGGTATCCCCAATCATTCATTGGCCATCGTTCATTCTAAAACGTTGAGATGCGTTCATTCAATTTATGATTTGATTATTTTCTAACTTGAAGAAGAAATTAGTCATAATTTATACAAATTAATAGGTTTAACGAAAATAAATATTTCGTTAAATAATCAAACCATTTAAGAACAATTTAAACAAGTTGAATTGTGTAATATATTAACAATGAAACGATTTAAAAATATCAGCGCCATCTTGTGTCGAGTAGCAGCCGCTATGAGTAGTAATTATTGCAATGGCCATCTAGTGGATTTTTATAAAAACTAAATTTCTAGTAACTGCATCTCGGCGGTTCGGAATAAATAATTTGAGTTTCTTGTCTTTGTATGAATTAAAATACAGCAAACCCAAATTATATATTCATGTATTTTTAGAAAGGAAAACTGCATTAATTTAGGGTCGAATTAGAAGGAAATGCTTGGTTAGGCTTCCATTACGTTTACGCCATGTGTCAAATGCACAAAAACCGCATTTTTGTAGCTGGCTTGCAGTTCAAATTTAGTCAGACCTAAACTTTTTCGAACGAAGCGGCTGACGGTAGGAGTATACTGGTAGAAATCATCAGAAAAAGCGTTATGCCCCTCCACGCGACTCTCTTGAGAAAGTGTGAATTTGAAAAAAAATTAAAATTTAAGATGGCATCTTCGAAAATTTTCAATTTTTCGTTATGGTTGTGGTTTTCATGGTTTTGGAGGGTGTTAGGTATTTATAGCCGTTAATGTTAAAATGTAAATCAAAGATGACGACTGCGAAAGTTATCAAATTTTTCATCATAGGCACCTACCTATTGCTTTCATAATTTTCGAGGTTGATAAAGCCGTTAGTGAAGTCAAAATGAAAAAATCAAAGATGGCGGCTGCGAAAATTTTCATATTTTTCGTCATGGGTTTCGCTTTCATAGTCTTCGAGGGTGCTAAAATATAGTGCTTGATAGTGAGGACAAAATGTAAATCCAAGGTGGCGGCTCGAAAATTTTGTTTTAAGTGAGAAGGAACTTCGTTCATGACTGGAGTCCCCCGACCGCACACTTTTTTTAAAGCTTCAATGATATGGTTTATAAAGTCGAGTACCTATTTCAAAGCACTGCTTCATAGGGTTTAAAACTCAATGGTTTGAATAAAAGAATTTGTTTATTTTAATAATACACCATTATTTATTTGACAAAAACCGTTTTTAAAACGACACTCATTGCATAAAGAAAGAGAGGCAAAATGTGAATCGTAACATCTTATTATAAGTATAATAATTGTATGATTATTACTATTAAAAACATTCGTAATAATGGTAAAATTTAGTTTTATATTACTTATACCAGAGCATATTATTTTAAAACACACGAACACTACATTTAAAAGGCCAAGCGGTGTTGCCACAATATCCTTATAAACTAGTACGTATACTAAATTACTTTTACTAGTAAGTACGAGATTACTACCTATTAACTAATTATAATTATGTAACATTATTTTTAATGTTATTAAAACAGCAACTCATACCTACTGGCCTACTGAACATAGCAAATTATACAAAAATAAATCTAAATAAATATAATTACAAATATCAAAATCATTCGCTTTTTTTTCTAACTATAATTGACATGAAGCAGGATTCAGTTAAATTAATCATACACTTAACAATAAAACTTACTTTGGTATACATTTAAATGAATATTACCTATAATTTAAGAAAAGTCACATCTATCTTTGAAATATTTAAGAATATGTAGTAATTACGAGTTTATTCGAGCTTTCTTGAAGTAATCAAAGTCATTTGATTTCGTAAAGGGTTGTATTTCATGCATTCGTTCGTTAGAGCAAATCTACCTTTAGGTTATTTTTCCATCTCTCAATGACTTTGTTTATCTCGTGACCAAGCTCCTAGCATTAACCAATACAATTTACACAATTTTATTATTGCTTAAAACTGACTTCTACACGAACTGCTCTAAAAAGAGCGTATATTTATTAAATCCATATAATAATTATTATAGTAGACCTTACAAGAGTACTACTTTTAAAATATATTTGGTATATAGTAGCGTTACAAATATACAAAGCACATTCGAACTTAGGTATATTCTAGCGTATGATTCGTCGATCCACGAAGGAGACTGTAAATCCTATAACTACCCGACAAGGTTTATAACCTTCACAGAAGAATAATAATATTGCTGCACCGATATTTTACCGATAAAATTATAATTATTAATAAGTATTATTTAAAAAAAAACTAATAAATTTTTGAATGAAAACTAAATATTTTATTTCCAATAAAATTAGTTCCCAGTATGGTTAACGGGTGTCCACCGAAAGCCATGGGTCAGAAACGTAACATAATATTCAGAATTTATATAAAGTTATTAGCTATACCTAGGAGATCCTAACGTTTTTCCTTAAAATTTATTCTAACCTCTAGTCTTTGTCAGTAAAGAAATGCCATGAATTTGAGCAAACAAAATGTCATTTATAAATTAGTTCACGTTTTAAGAAATGAAGGTTGTAGAAAAGTTCTAAAATTCCTACTATAGGTTTTACCCTAACACTAGAATAGCATTTAGGACTGGCTTTTGCCCCTTGAGATAAAATGCTATGTACACTGTTCTTAAGTATAAAATAGTTACCTAATATGTTAAAGAAAGAAATAGAAATAGAGCTTAATAGAATATATTAAGGTAAAGATAGGCTGAATTTAAGAAAATATTATAGTAAAGGTATTTTTATTTTAGTCAGAAATGTCTACAGAACCTACACTATTTTTCTTAATAATTATTTAAGTAGGTAAACCATTGTAATAGATGCTTAAAACTATTCATTGGTAGTACAATTGGAGGTTTAACTTTAAATCTTAGAGTAAACCTAAACTGTAAGAGAATGTAAACTTGATATTTTGGTATTATAGCTTAGATTAGAATAAGAAAAAAAAATCGTTTTAAAGTTGACTAGATCAATTTTGGGTTTGCGAAAATTAAGTTTTTTTGGCTGAACTTTATTACTAAAATGGGTGTTTTATAGTACATGAAAAGGTATGAAAAATAGTACCCGACTAGATGGAAATGCAAAATTCATCGGCTAGCAGCTCATCGATAGATTATCAGCTAAAACTGTGTATTAAATATAGAGTGAAGTTGAGTGATTGAAGATCAGTGCTTAAATTGTCTTATAGAAAACAAAACAGTGAAAAATTTTTGAATTTTATATTGACTGAATTGGTCATACTGGAGGAGCATGTGGCTAAGTAATAACAGCCGCACCATCAGCTTAAGCTACGGTTGCCAGCATTGGTCCGTGGATGGGTTACATACTGAGACCCAAAGCACGTTAAGCCGTTACTCCCGGCTGTCAGTGTCGTAATGGGTCGTCAAAAGCCCGAAAGTCTGACAACCAGACTTACCAAGGGGTATCGTATTACCCAGTTACTGGGTTGTGGAGGTCAGATAAGCAGTCGCTCCATGTAAAATACTGGTATTCAGCTGCATTCTTTTAGTCTGGAAGCCAACCCCATCATAGTTGGAAAAAGGCTAGGCAGATTGATTGAACTGGCCACACTCAAAGACGTGCATTTCGTTCACTTATCAGAATGTTACAATACAATCAGGGGTTAGAGAATTATGTTGATTCCTTACCCTAAAAGACAATAAAAAGTTCACGATCTACAAACGACTCTACTACTGTACATAGTACTAAAAACTAGCTTACACCACCTATAATATAAGAGCTGAGTACATACTAACTAGAATTCAAAAATATACAGTGTACTTTTAAGAACTGGCACTAAGAAACCTTCGTTGTTGATTACCCACATATTTAAGCTTTAAAATAGTTACAGTAAGGCATTATAGGACGGTTTATACTTTAAATTAAGGCAGCTAAAGGCACCTAGTTAAACTAGCAAATATTTACACGCTATTGCATTGAAGTGTTACCAAAATGACAGCACTTAATGCTTCTACTCGTTGCTAGATGGCGTTGTTATAAAATATACATTCGTTGAACTTTGGATAAATTCCATTTTTGAAACTAGAAAAAAATATTTACAACCTTTGCGCAAACGTACAGATATGTTACATCTACTCGTTGCTAGATGGCGTCGTACCGTTTTCATTAACTTTGGACGTTTGAATTTGCATGTTTCGCAATGGCATTTTTAGTCCCCGCGGTGCTAGAATGAGTCTAGCAGGAGTCACGAGGACTATAGCGTACTCTCATTTATTCACGCCAAGGATTTTTGCGGCCTCGTCTGCGGAGGAGAGTAGCTTATTAATTGTTTTGTCGGGAATTCCGAGTAGTTTACCGATGAGGTCGCTGTTCTCCGGGTCATTTTCGGCCTCTGAGGAGTATTTGCGCGATGTCATGTCTAGTTTGAGCTTCTTTTCATATGGAGCAGAGGGAGGAGAGTTGTTGTTGTTGACGTTGCTCGGGATTTCGTTGCCTGAGCCGTCGTCGTCTTGGTAGCGATATCTGTAAAGATAAGAGAAATTAGCTGTGTGATTTCGATTGCTTGCTAATTGTTTTGGTTAGGGTCAGTTACAAGAAGTTTTAAAACACGAAGTATTACTTGCTTTTTTCAAACAAAATGTTTCACAGATTTTAAATCGGACTTTACTGATTTCCAATTTTACTAGTTACTTGACAATCTATCTCTGGATACTGTACTCACCCATTAGTCACAGCATCTTCAAGCGGCGTGTTAGGCGGGGAAGCCTCTTCATCATCAGTGATTTCTTCCCGATGCTTTTTGCGATGTCGCAGCATGCTGTGCTTCAGGGTAAAGCGACGTCGGCACAGGTCGCAAGCAAACGGCCTTTCACCTGAATGGGTCCTCATGTGACGACGGAGGTCTTCCGCAGACCAGAATCGGCGGATACAGAAAGCACAGACCACCTAGAAAAAGAAAAGACATTGTAGAAGGTTTTATTAAGAAACTAGGCCCACCTTGCTTGGCACGGTTTTTACAACTTGACAAATTAGAGATTTCTTTCTTTAATATTAATGAAAAAAATCTCTAAATGAATGATGATGCAATCCGCATCAAAATCCGTTGCGTAGTTTAGAAGAACAAAGGACACGAAAAGAGACTTTACATTTATAATTATAGTATAAATGAAATGATAAAACAAGTTTACTTTTAATAATAACAGTCCGCGTTACTTCTGTACTCAGTAAAGATAGTCAAATCTTACCTTTCTGTTGGCATGATCAGGAAACTTCCCCCTTTCGTCATCATCAGCGCTTTCGCTCCGGTCACTGGCTGCATCCAGGGCTCCCTTGCTGACCAGCTGTTCATACTCTGCCGTATGTCCCGTCGCCAAGTGCGATAGGGCTCCACTCCTGTCTCCATACGACGCCTCGCACAGATGGCATTTGAAGACTAGACCACCTTCATTTGTTTCTTCCACGATCTCAGGGTTTGGGGAGCCTGGTTGAGAGTCAGCCCCGTGTCTCAAAGACATGTGTTTTTTCAATGTTTCGAGCGATGAGAACGTACTTGTTGGACAAGACACGCATTTGTAAGGCCTTTCTGGCACTGCTCTAGTGTCGTTTATTGGCTGTGGTGGGGATACTGTATCAGGGATCGGCTCAGCCAGGATAGCTCTGGCGGAACCTCCATGCTTTCTCAATAGATGGCGGTCGCAGTTAGACTTTGTGGTAAAGAGAAGTGTGCAGTGTGGACACTTGAAAGGTTTCTGTCCGGTGTGCGTGAGGACGTGGCGACGCAGGGATGATGACCAGGGGAACTTGCGGTGGCAGTAGGGACATGAAACACGGTTCGGTGCTAGGCTGTAAGCTGACTTCTTCTTTGGTGGTAGTGCCGTGTCCGTTTCCGATCTGGAAATAAGTAATAGTTGGTTAATAAAAGTGTTTTAGAAAAAGTGTCATTCGACCATTCAAAAATTATAAAAAAAACCGTGTTTTATTTAATAGTGCCGAAGATACAGGCTGAGCTGTGGGACCAACGCTATCTCCATATTTTTATTTTAATGATGAAATAAACGACTTTTACTTTACTATTATTTCAAAATGATATATGTATGTGTACCTATGTGATAAAATGCACAACTTACTTATTTTCATCGCTGCCAGAGTTGTTTCCCTCGCTTGTGGAGGCGACTAGACCCTCTTCATCTTCTTCCTCGTCGCTGCGAGTAGGCACCACAGGAATAGGCAGTGACTCTTGAGTCGGCGAAACAGAATTCGCTCCAGAGCCAGTCTTATCATTGGTAATAGGAACAGGCTTATTGATTAAGTTCCCAGCGATTTTAAGGTCGAAATCCTTAGTCATTTCCTGTTGGCATGTAGCCATTAGGATTTCTGCTGCCGCACGGCGCGCTGCGGTATGATCTTCTGACTTGTTTTCCTGGTCAGGCTCTTCATCTATTACTAGGGTATCCTCTTCATCTTCCTCATTGTCGGCTACTTCGTCTGAGTCTCGTCGAACGGGCGAGCGTTCAGATTGTTGTATTGGCCTTTCGAGATGGCGAGCTAGTAAGGCGAATTTCATCCGGTCAGTCAAAGAGTCGGGTGTTGGGTACGGTGGTGGCGCCCTCGGAGCCGGTCTTCGAACACTCCAGTGCTGAGGATGTTGTTGCTTGACATGGCGTTCCATATTAGATCGGAGGGTAAACCGCGCTGAACATTGAGAGCAGGAAAATGGTCGTTCAGTTCTGTACCTCCTTTGTTTTTGCTTGGGCATCAAAACACCGTTCTTTATTACCATCTTCACGGAGTCCGTTTGTGGGACGAGAGTGTTATTCATAGGTGGGCGTGGAGATTCAGGGTGTGGCGAAGGTATCGGAGAGATCGATGGCGGTGGTTTCAGTTCCTCTTCCTCGGGCTCAATCTTAGGCTGACTATCCTGATCGTTAGGAACAAGTCTGCCACCAGACATGCTCAAGCCTCGAATGATTTCTTTCTGTATGTGCTGTTTTATTTCGGCAAGTTCCTGAGAATCAGTTGGGTGAGGAAAAAACGAAGGTTGAAGTAAGTAAGGGGCGATAGGAAAGGATGGTGGCAAAGGTAAACCAGGGATTCCAGGAACTGTGCCGGCGTACAGCTGTGAAAGCTGGGTGGCATAGTAAGATGGATCGATTTTAGGAAGGGAGTTTTCGAAAAGTCTTTGCGAAGCTAAGAGGAATCTTGTCTTTTCGTATGCTGAAGCAGCAACGCTTGCTGGGTCAGGCTCGAATGAAGGACGTAGTGGGGCTTTAGGCTCCTCAGAATCGGTGTCCCGTTTCTTCTTACTGAGATCAAGAACATCACAACTATTATTGTCACTCGTGCTCAAGTCTACGGGAGCTTCTTCATCGTACGAATCGTGTGAGATGTCATTTTGCTTATACGTGATTTCTGGTGGCCTGAACTCAGGTATTTGCGTCAGCTGACCAATACCCTTCACTTTAATTCGAGGTGGAGGCTGCTCTACGTCTCTTGGCATAGGCAGAGGCAGAGGCGACTCAGATAATGGCAATGGTAACGGTTTGGTTGTTAAGTTAGTGACTGGATGTCTGTCAGTTATGAAACTTGGAGTAAAGTGCGTTAGCGGCGTATCTCGGCCCGAGCTTTCGTTTCGCCTATCAATGTCAGGAGTGTGGAAGGCGAGTGATCTTTTCACTTCATCTCTTGCAAGTTTAGAGTTCACTTCATCATTATTAGGATCTTCAGACGGGTGGTAAATTATTGAGCGTTTCACATCTTCTCTTGTGACTTTAGCGTGTCTATTTCTTAAGTGACGTTCGCAGTTGGCTTTGGTAGTAAAAGCGTAATTACAGACAGCACATTCATACGGCCTGTCCCCGTTATGTGTACGCATGTGACGTACTAACGCAGCCTTATCTAAAGAGGCATGAGGGCACATGTTACACTGATAAGGTCCCGGGCCCGTTCCACTCAAGTGCACTCTGTTATGTCCCTTCAAAGCTCTTAGGTTAGGGAACTTGGCAGGGCACAACCTACAGGGGAACTCTCCACGCAGCTTCATTCGTCTGAACTCTGCTGCAAAATTGTCTTGTGTTTCCTCTTGATCTCTATCTTTGATAATGGTGTCGGGAGGGGTTAGAACCGAACTTTCCAAAGACACTCTTGTGCCAGTGAGCCTCTCTAAAAGGCCGCCAGCTGACGTGACGTTTAAAATCGATTGAATATCTGCCAAATCGCGAGCGGCATCGATGTGTCTTATGCCGTTGGTAAGATGATTATCATCGAATTTGGGTGTGAATCTGTCCATTGGTGGTGTCAATGTGCCGGGAATGCCAAAAGACCTGTTTCTGAGATCTAATTTGGCAAAGAAATCCTCCCTGCGATCTCGTTCAGGGCTGGTAGGGATGCGGGTGGTAGATAGGCACGATTTCCTGTGAATTTCCAAAGCTTGTCCACAAGGGAAGTCTCTGTAGCACATCTCGCATCTATAACGTTGATCCGTCACTGACACATGAGCGTTTTTCTCGCAGACTCCTCTGGCAATTTCAGGGAATTTCTTGCTTGAGAAATCGACGAAGGTAAGATCGTCGAAGCCAGTCTTGGTGTCGTCACTGTGCGCAGTGAATCGATGGATGTCGAAAGCGTTGACCGAGTCGAATCGCTGTCGGCATTTGGGGCACTCGAACCTTGCTGTTCTTTTGTCCATCGGGATGGGTGACGGTGAAGTGGACGCGGCACGTTTGCGCGCTCTCCTCAAATCTTCCTCCTCGCTCCTGTCTGATCGGTTGTCACTGTCGATGCTCGTCGTCCTAGTGACGCGCAGCTCCTGCTTTTCAATTTGAACGCCGTCCATTTCTTCGTCGGCCTCGATTTTAGCTTCACTGATGACCTCCTCTGTTTTGATTTCTGTAACAAAAGAGTACATGTTACAATTGATTACGGATTGTATGTTTGAATAACGCGGGGCGCTTTCTTACAATTCCAAGAAAAGTCGACAATAGATGAGTCAGGCAATTCACTTGTGCGAGGTCGCCATATTAGAATAATAATATCTGATATTATTATCATCATTGGAATCGATTCTAGTTACAATTTGCTAATAGATTTTTAATGTATTACCTAATTATGTGTTTGTTTGTTGCTATTCGATAACAGATGGCGCTGTTTTGTTTTGCAGCAATCTATGCTCAAACAAAAGCTATCTTCTCGATCTAATCATAAAATATAGTTTACATCACCGAAATAGCGAGTCATCGAAGTAAATTGAAACCTAAAAAGCTTAAGCCATCTTTATTCTTATAAAAACAACCTTAAATATAGTATAATACGAATTAAAATCGAACAGCATTCTCCATCCCTAAAATTCTCAAACCACAACAAAGTTCTCTACGGATGATTCACACTATCTTTTGTTTTAAAACAGACTGTAACTTTGATCAAAAACCGTTCTAGCAGCTACGAAATAAAGCGTATTTCTCCATGTTTTCATTCCAGTGAGCCTCGCTGTGGCTATAGGGCACAAAAATCAATAAGACTGACACCTAGTGGGCTATAGCTAGAGGAGTGTGTAGTGGTTGGCAAGCGACTGAGTCACGTAAATGCTATCAGATCGTTGTTTTGTGAAAAGTAGCGTTTGTGAGATACTTTAGGGACGTGCTATGAATAAATACATATTATATTTGGCGAGTAATTCCGTAAGCTTCACGCTCGATTTTCATAATTATGAAATTCACAAACTTATCAGAGCACTAAACAAAACCCAGATAGACACAAAATATTAAAGAAAGCAAGTTTTATGAATGAAGTCGTTATAGTTGAAAACCGAATTAATACATACCTACTAGAAAGAAAAATATACAATTTAATTTATAGAATTATACAATACAACAACAGAGGAAGTAAATGCTTTTTAGAATATTCCTGCCGTTGAATGAAAGTTTACTGTCCGTTTGTTATTATTTGCCTAAAAATATTGTGAGCCCAAAAACTGTACTTGAGGTACTTTACGTCTACGACCCTTGAAAACCCCTTTAAAGGATTTTAGGCACCAGTCATCTTATAGTTACTTGGATGGCTAAGTTGGATCTCAAACACACCCATATTTTTTGTTTGATTCACTCTTAGATTTCCAAAAAGATAGGTAGATTAGAATAAGGCTACCAGATACTTTCGTAAAATAGTGGCATTAGGGCATTAGTAGCATATTTAACGAACGTGCGTTGAATAATTTCATATATCTGGCTGGTAAAACACAGATTTTATTGAGATTAGTTCGCGCCAATGTGTGTTTGAATTCCGCGATGTTCTATTTAGAAATTCTATTATCTATGATTAAGCGAAGCGATTTTTCAAAAGAAGAATGATGATTAAAACCTCATTTCTTGAAATGTCCATCGATTTTTCTATTCTATGCTAACAATCACCAGTCGCTAAGGCTTATAGTCGCATTAAACACATTCGATGTTAGCTTTAAAGATTCTTGAGGTAGGTTAGTCATTAAGAATTTTATTCCCTACTTAATTTAAAAGAAAACATACTGAATCATCTACTTATTATGATACTCTTGGCTATCACTAAGTCTACAGTGTATACGAACTGCGCAGTACCTACCCAGACAAATGGTTCGATCAATGGATAAATATTTCAACCAACACATTCTAATTGATCACTTTAAGCCAATATTATGGCATCACTGAAACACACACTTAAGTTAAGAGGCACTATAGCAACACCAATCTTCACAGACTATATAGGTAACCACGTTTTCACAGTTCCCGACACAGAGTATGTTCCCGTCATGTCAGGTGCACAGCTCTTCAATGAATGTTTAACCAAAAGAGGAACGTGCCCATAGTAATTCCCGAACAGGATAATGTATCTGACTCATAGTACGTCACTAACCTACATATACGAGATTACTAATCAATGCATAACCAAATAAGGCATAATATTAAATTATGCAATGAATAAATGACATTTACCGTGTTTTGGACGGGAGGAAAAGTTTGATTTTAAATATAGAAGGTGCAGCGTTAGCCAGAATATCATCAGCTGTGTTATGTAGTACTTACCTATTAATGAATTTTTTTCTCTGTATGTATTATTTAAATTAAAGTTACTTTTATGAACGTTTTTTCCCCGGTAATATTATATTATCCGAACTTATTTTAACGATAAAGCTGTCAAGCTTAGCTTCTGTACTTTTCTTAGTATATTCTTTTAACTGTATACGCTGGCAACATACGTAAGAGGAAGGAACGTTAGGAAGTTACCGCGCGCGTAGTGGTGCTCTTGTCGTTTGTTTGGTTATTTCTTTTATTTTAGAATGAAAATGCAGAAAATAAGCATGATACGTTGTGCTCCTCAAGACTATATGTTGTTATTATTATTACAAGCAGTAGTTTTATATTTTTAAGTTTTATTGTACAGACGCCCGCACATCAAGCTACTACAATCTGTCTAATTTCTTTAATAAATTTTAAATTTTATTGCTAAATCACTAGGAATGATGATGATTGGGAAAATTTGCCGTTTCGGGTAGTTTAACCTGCTGGCGTTTGTACCTAATCCTTAAAACGGAGCTTAGTAGCCACTATTTTCCGTTTTAAGAATTTTAACAAACCTTAACAATATAAATATATATATGTTCACAACGTAACATGCTTCTTTTCTGCATTTTCATTGTAAAATAAAAGAAATAACCAAACAAACGATGAGGGCGCCACTGCGTGCTCGGTATCCTCCAAGCATGTCAAATCATAGCTATGTGTTGTAAAACGGGCACAAATCGAAAGGATGCGAAACAAAACACAGTACCTATTATATTTCATGACGTAGTATAGGTACAAAATTCGACACCTTCCTCCAGTTTTGTGCGAATTCACCCAAATGACATTAATAAAACGTATTTAGATAAACACATCCGTTGAGACTCAAATTACCTACACAGACATTGTTGATATCAGTATATTTTTTCTTGCATGGAGAAATTGATGAAAATATGCACAGAATTTAAGGCGCACCTATGTTAAGATTTCGGGAAGTATTCACCCTCCATAAAGGCGATTTTCGTTTGCAAATTTTCACGGATCTGTTATTTCGGGGAGGGAGATTTGCACCCCTATTTCAACCCCCTGGCTACGCCCATGAGATTTCCCCCTAGGGAGACAGACTGCCCCAACGCAGAGGACGGTGGAGTGGGCGTTTTGAGCTTTATCAGGCGAATATCTGCTTTATTAGATGAGAATTTTACTAGTTATCTAACGGTAATTCGTGATTATTTATATCCTTTGGAGCCAAAAGCTTGACTAAAATGATTTCTACGGCTTTTCAATTATGTAGGTACTAAGATTCAATAGAAGCCGCTTATGTGATATGAATTGAAAACACAGTGTGTGCCTCGAAGTATGCATCTTCCAAGGCTTACGAAAGACCATTTTCAGCAGTAGTCTGCGAATCAGCAATACCTACTAAATCTTTTATCACCGTCACGAGCATCGACACCTCATTTGCATAAAACCTTTTTCTCAACATGTTCGGTTCACATAGCCAGCTTTTTAAGAAACCATGAACAAGCAAATGTGTCGTGTCGGGTTTTCTTAGCAATAATCATTTCACGCAATCTTGTCTGTAACTTGATGCGTGTGCGCGTTGTAGGTGGTGTCACACCGGAGTGTAACAATTTAGTTGATTTTTTTGTGGTTGTAGTCTTATTAATGAAGATCGACATTGTTCTCCTCAGGCAGCAAAGTATTAGAGGATAATTATAGTAAAAAAAAAACTGGCTGGTAAACACAGATTTTATTGAGATGCTATGTTCTATTTACAAATTCAAATTAAGCGAAGCGTTGAATCAAAAAAGAAGAATGATGATTGTTCACTTCAAAAATAACGTGTTTGTTTATTATTCAGATTAGCAAACGTTACCTACTATTAAAGTTTTGGTTACTTGTCGGTCTTCTACAGATTGTACTTCGGTGAGTGTGCTCAAGAACTCCACGACCTCATTCCGCCGGCCCCCTTCGACCATCGGACATCTAGACGAACTGCCAGTTACCATCCCTACCTAGTTGCTATTCCACCAATTCGCACTAAGCGTTTCCAAATATCTTTTATAATGCGCACAGCAAAAGAGTGGAACTACTTGCGTCTGTGTTTTTGAGTGCATACAACCCTAATACAAAAAAAATGTATGTTGAAGAATAAAAATAAAATAAAAAAAAAGCTCTTGAAAGTGAGAGTGAACAGGCTTCTTCTGGGTAAGCTCACTCCATTGTCGACTTTATCTCTGTCACCTCTGACCTAGACTGGAGTCAAGAGCAAACCCATCTCAAATAATAAAAAAATACGAGTGTTTTCTCCGACTCGGAAAATTCCGAACACCACAAATGAACCACAGTTTAAACCAATATTTTCCACCTGCAACGGTGTAATCACAGCCATATTTTACGCAACATGTACGAGGAAAACAAAAGTGAAGTTTAGTCGCGAATGTGTCGAAATTGAAAACGTATTTATTCTCGGAAACGCTCTGAAATGCGCTAAATGCACGCTTTTGGCAGCACGCGTTCAACGAACCAATGAAATTATGATTTATTGTCAATAAATGGATCGGTAATGTTACTGTGCAATAACAAATGTAAATGACGTGGGAGAGCCAAATACGGCAGATTTTAGTCGGCTGTGGGCAGGAAAAGTGGCTGAAATTGATTCTCTGACGATGATGAACCGAACATCACAGATGAGTTCATTTTCGGAATGTTCGAATACATGTGGTGTAATTTCCCTTTAGAAGAAGTGAATGATCTCAAAAAAATTCTTATAACCTTCCCTAGCGTTAGGGGTATTACGTTTTGTAGACGGTTCCAGCTAAATTGGCCATCTTTAATACGAATAAATGCGTTTCAGAGCTAGGAAGTTTAACAATATTACAAAAGTTGTAGTAAGCTCTGATACATTAAAAACATCATAATTTTTCGGCCCCTAGGGCGGAAAACTAAAGCTAAGCTAAGTTCCTAGGCTTTGATGAATATTTTATATTACTAGACCGAAGATTTTCTTCCATACGCGTCGGGCTTCTTAGCGAAAATAAATTCTCCATCGAGCACCGGATGACCAAAAAGAATTCTTATATTAATATGCATCGTCCAGTACACGTGTAAGGGTCATCAAAATAGTACAATCACGGAATAAACACCATCCGAATTCAACGTACATTTGAGTTCAATAACTTCGTATACGGAGAAAAGGTGTGACATAGAAGCGCTGGCGCACCGTGACTTCCTCCTTCCCGCTTATTCGGAATTTAAATCGACCTATCGCCATCCCGAAGTGTCCCGAAGTGAGCCGAAGTTGCACGACAATAACTCTTATTGTCTGCATAATAAGATGGTCGTCTTTCTAACGGTGGGCGGCGCGTATTATAAGCTATTTGATTGATATGTCGGGGACGTCGCACAGTACCGCTGCTTTCTTCAACACTCCAATGAGCCTCAACGGTACTGAATTACACCATGTAGTATCTCCAAGCCGTCACTTATGGTGTCGCCATCAGCAATTACCTGACCATACGGGTTTGCTTTCGCAACTGTTCTTTTGCTGGGAAAATAGAGTATTTTGCACGGTATTGTGGTCTAGTTAGGCTTCCCTGGCGGTAAACTTAAGTTTGTCTGTGACAACTGAGACGGCTATTGTCTAGAAATTGATAATGTGGTGCGCGGACGTTCATTTTGTACGTTTGTTAGCGTTGTACTCGTTTCGGATCTCGGGGAAACTTAATTATGGGTTTATGCAATTGGTACGACATTTTGGTTAAGATACTTTCTATTTTTCAAACCAATTTGTCATTGCAGAAGGTGCTTGACAGCCGCAGCAGCAGTCCACATTTCAAAGGCTTAGCAAAAAGCTTTCAATCACAAAATTTTCCAGTATCATCAACCAATTCCTAAAACTTATAAATGAAGAAAAACAAACAACTAAAAACAAATAAAATCAACAAAACAAAGTTTTATACCTCATCATCACTCTATGGTCGTACTGTTTATGGTTTTAAGATGGCGTCCTGATTAATGCAAGTCAGGAGCGAGCCTTCCGCAGTAACGGTGCTGTTATGATGCCACGTTGATGTCTGCCTTCAATATTTTATAGGACGTCATAGTTCTGTTGGTTACTGGGACGTTTGACTAGCTCCTTGACTGGCTTAGGTCCCCCAGTTTTAAGGATAAGAGCCTCAACTTTGACGGAGAAGAATTTAAGGAACTCGTATCAAATTGTTTTACGATATTCGTCAATAGCTTGATGATTTCATTTCAAGGGTTTAATATCGTACGTACTCTTGCTTGGCTTTATTTGAATCAACTTCATAGGTTGGTAGGTTCATAGGTTCATAGGGTGGCAGAAAAAACTGTATTTTTCTTCTTTGGGTGATTCTCTTTCAATGTTTGTCAACTGAACTGGAAAGGTGATGCTTATTTCTAAAAAAAAACTCTTTCAGCATACTTGCGATGGGACAGAGGATAAAAAGATATGTAGACACCGTATGTAAGAGTAGAAAAGAAAATCAATAAAATCTAAAAACAAAAAACAATTCAGTTAGCAAATAAAACATAATAATTACTTAAATACATACTTATTTCTTCACTACAATAAATAACAACTACGACGAATTGGAAAGATAGTGTTCTTTCACTCTTCTTTTAAATACTGCAACAGTTTGGCAGTCCCTAGTCCTAGTCTGGCTGGTACTAGGCGGAAGTGTATTCCACAAACGAACCGCGTGCACAATGAAGGGATCATTGTGCCATTGTCATCATTCTCCTGCTATCCCAAATATCAAATCAAAAATCAATCTACGGCTGAGTTAGCAGCAGATTTCAACGTTAGCATCATAGCAATATTGGTCCATTTGAGTCAAATTGGCAAGGTAAAAAAACTTGATAAGTGGTGCCACACGAACTGAACGATCGCCAACGCGACGAACGCGTTGAGGTATGCCTTGCGTTGCTTAACTGACATAGAAACGAAGGGATTTTGAACCGCATTGTGACTTGCGATGAAAAATGGATTCTTTTTGATAATCGTAGGTAAGTGGTCATCATGTTGGTCAGACCCTGGTTCAGCGCCTAGGCAATGCCCCAAACGAAAACTTACCCCTAAAAAAGTCATGGGCACTGTTTGGTGGTCTAGTGCTGGTATAATTCATCACAGCTTCTTACCAAATGGCACCAGCATTACTGCGGATGAGTACTGTTAGGAACTGGACACAATGATGGAGAAGCTCGCAAATCTCCGGCCATCCTTGGTTAATCGCTCGTCCCCGCTATGCTTCTACAAGACAACGCTCGACCTCATATGGCACAACAGACGGTCTCTAAGCTACAAGAGCAAGGGTTGGAAGTTTTGCGTCATCCACCGTACCTACTCACCAAACCTTGCGCCGACAGACTCCTACTTTTTCCAAAATTTGGACAACTCCTTGGCAGGGAAAACATTCAATACCCGAGAGGCAATATAAAATGCATTTGAAGAGTTTGGCTCCCGTACACCTGACTTCTTCAAAAAGGGCATTGAAAAATTACCACTGCTCTAGCAGAGATGCCAGCAGAGATGGCATGAGATGGGTGCATATTTTGATTGATAGAAATAAAAATATTTATATAAAAATGACTTCTTTCTGCTAACTACTACGACTAAACGGCAATTTCATAGGTACCCAGGACCCCCCAGGACCTAATATCATTGTCGCCAATTCTAAATTGGTTATCATCCATTATGAAATTAATGTCTTTGTGTTCAATTCAGAGGAAGTCGCCGATTTAATTACTTTTGTATTTGTTATTAGAAAGAGCAAGGTATCATATTCATCATTAATGTGTTTATTAATACCTACGTATCTAGTGTTCGACCTAACGTGTGTTTTCCAAGAAAATAGAAATATTCGGCGTAGTCGGAATTTTATGAATGAAATATGTTGATGTTAACGAAACTCGGGTCGTTTTACAGGTGTCTTGTTTCAATGCCTACGTAGAGACGTGTTTTTACATTATGTTAAAGATTAGGAGGTGATCCAATTATCGTTGTGACAAACATTGTTGCGTTTGTGTTTTGTTCGTTAGGTAAAGGTAGAATGATGAGACCTATTTTTGAAGATGTAAGTATGGAAGCAGTATAGATAGGTAGGAATCAAAACGGAGTGACTGCTTTGATAAGATTTTTGAAATACATATATATTGCGCAATAGCAATGGGGTTTTCTTTCAATATACGTCAAATCTGTGTACCTTCACACTCAGAACTATTCCTCTATTACTAAGCACTTAATCTCGAGAGCACTTCAGACAGAACACACAGCCAATAAAGATCCCATTGTACCTTCTAGTGACGTCACCAGATAAAACGAAATCTCGATACGAAATCGATCAATCGCACGCCCAAAAATGGGTTCCACTCGATCGCTCGCTTTCTCCGAACGGAAAAGCGTCCCAATTAGGCGCATGCACAAGTCGCGGGGGGTAAGAGGGGGTACTGGGCAGTAGAGATGTTGAATAATTGAATGTTAATTCGTTTAGGGCCCGAGAGATGGCAGGACCGTCGACCCGGTGTTCGTGATGAGGTTACCAAGCGATGCCACATATTTCTTGTTGAGTGCTTTGACACTGAGTTAGTTTGGATGTGGCTTGATTGATAGGCAGACAGACACGCGTATACTTTAGTGTTTAATCTGAATAATAATGCAGGTTTAAAAGAAAAATATTTTAAAAGGAAAATAAGATATTAAAAAAATGAAGATGTTGGTAACTAAGATTCTATCGTCTTATGAAAGTAGCAATTTTTTTCATACATTTGTGTTTTTATTAGGGACACCATCCCATCAAAATTGTCGGGACAATATTAAAAATGTTTAATTAAATGAATGTTTTTTTCTTTTAATAAAACTGCGACAAGAATTGGTGTTAAGTGTGTTGCTTTTATAACTTATGTATTCACGATCATAAAGTAGCAAAGACATTTCAATCACAATAGATTTTACATACACGTGGAAGCTTATAGTAATACAGATGTGACGTAGTTTTTCTCAAGTTTTGTATAAAATCATGACATGTGCTTTGTGGTAACAATGAAAATGTTAAGTTTTGTGCAACTGTTCCACACCGGTGACCTGACATTATAAGTCCTAGCCAATAAAAAAGTAGATTATAGTCTATGGGCATAAAGAGAAAGTGTGTTAGTATATGGGTCTCATATTCGAGTTAGCTGTGACATATTATTGTAATGATAGCTATAAGTAGGTACAAATATTTTCTTAGAACAATGCCTTATTATTATTCCTCTAAGTATTGGGGCGCTCTGTGGAGCTTAGCTTAATTTATCAGCCAGTGACTTCTATCAATTCCTTATATGAAATCTGATTGGCTATAGGCCAGTTTGAGTCGTCTATGGCCACGAGATATTGTTATCTATGGTATAATATCATAAATTAAAGCTTTTTTGCCAAAGTATTTTAAAAACGAGCCACACAAGATAATTTAAAAAATTGTAACAGGCCTCTACAGGTTAGTCATTATTTGCCGTTTTGTATTTACAAACAGCAATTAGGGCCGGAAGACGACACAAATGGGTTATCAGATAAAGTACCGTTGGTGCTACACCTTCGGCAGACGTCTTAATCGGTCAGAGGACATTGAGAGTAGTACCCAAAATATTTAGCGGGACATTAAACTGTTGATAAATAATTATTTGCATTTAGTACTGATAAAAGTGACTGGAAAAGCGAATGTTTTTTTTAAGTAAAAGTATTAGAAGACTTATTTTAGTTTTAAATGGGAAATGAGTAGGTAGGTTCAATTGCAGTTGTTTTTTTTTCTGTAATACCCATGGAACAGAAAAAAACAGGTAATGCCCATAAGATGGGGTACCTTTGAGCTAGTAGCACCCCCCACCACCGATTTTACTATCTTGTGAGGGGCCTGTGGCTAATTAATACAGCCGCATGGGTCGATCGATCAGGTAAAGCTGGGCTTGCCGCGGTTGGTCCGTGGATGAATGACCATATTTACATACCAAAACCCCGCCGTGCCTCGGAAAGCACGTTAAGCCGTTGGTCCCGGCTGTCATTCGTGGATTATGACAGTCGTTACGGGTCGTCAGAAGCCCGAAAGTCTGGCAACCAGTCTTACTAAGGGGTATCGTATTACCAGTTACTGGGCTGTGGAGGTCAGATAGGCAGTCGCTTCATGTAAAATACTGGTATTCAGCTGCATCTGGTTAGACTGGAAGCCGACCCCTACATAGTTGGGAATAGGCTAGGCAAATGATGTTGTATACTAGACTCATGTGGCTGACGAAACTAGTATCCAATCGGATTCCTATACTCTACGGACTTGACACTGCAATGCTTGTGTCTTATTTCCTAGCATCGTGTAAACAGCTCTAGCATGTGCCAAGCCAGGATAATAAGCTAGGATATTACTTGCTTGCGATGATGAGCTTTAAAGACTAGCCTTGTGTAACCCGGGCACTAATGATCTATAAGAAATGGCACGTGCATCGATAAAATACAAGAGATGATAAATTTAATGTGAATAATTTGTCATGTCGTAAATTGATTCACAATTCCTGTTAAGATGATAGTCATGATAAAAGCGGAAAAAGGAAGTAGATTAGTAAATCTAATCTAGAGAACGCTTTGTGATTTCCTAACACTGCAACATAAGCATTTGTTTCATATGATTCATATAGTGTCGTTTAAATATTTATCTTTCTAAAAAGTACTTTTCGTGTTCTACTTTAACGCTAATTTGGAAAGCCTTGTTTTGAAAGGAAAAGGCACTGCGGAAAATCCCAAGTAGTTACCTACGTCCAAAAAATGTTATAAGGCCGCGTTTGAAAAACTGAGGAATGACGTATGCAATATTTATCGAGCAACTCGAGACTTATGTTAATAAACATAACAGCATTGAAGGTGTTATGAAGTGATTGATGACGTAAGCAGTTAGTTATTCACAGAAGAAAAATATCTAAAGCTTTCCATTGTTCCTATTCGAAGCTCCATTCTAGATATCACTGAATCTATTAGTTTAAGGTAAGGTACCGTTGTCTGCATGAATGGCCTTAAGATGTCTGTTGACACAAGTGTACGACACAAAAGGATGTTAGGATCTCTCTCGAGATTGCCGCGTCGGCTGAGCAAACCGAATTCCGTGTCCGATTGTCTTAATGAGTGTCTAATGAGATATTTTGTGTTATGTTTGGCTTACGAAACTTCGCCTTGGTTTTGTTAAATCTTACTATTTAAACAGTGGGTCTTAAAGGGCTTTATTGTACCGCGTGCGTAGAAGAATTTCGAGGACGGATCACTGATGGTCGGGGTAGAATTTAATCGCTATGTAGGTATGTAATTAGTGTTATCTGATGTGATGGAATACGTGTATTGGCTTATACACATTTAACAAATCAGATCAGTCATGTTTGAATGAACATATATTTGAAATATTATCATGTAAGAATATTATTGCATGAAGGCAGAATTTTCTAGTAACTTGTCCTCTAAGTACCGTAAATGTTATTTGAAATAACAATTGTAGATACACACCTGTTATGGCACGCTACAGATAAGAAGAATATAGGTACTCACTTTAATTACTTCTAGTTGAAGTATCAATAAAATAGACAATAAAAATTTGCTTGCAAGCCTCGGCTATTTTACATAACTATAATGAAGAATCCCTCCGATATGTCGCTCAATACCGGATGCCAAGTCATAAACATTATCAGCTGTTCTAAAACGTTGTAATAAAATATGAGGGTAGTCGTACAAATGCTCGGGTGTCGGATACCGCGCGTGCGCGCCATCAGTCGTCAAGTTGCTGTCGTTGAGCACATAAGCATCTTATTGCACCGGAGATGCGATGAGTGGTGGTCTTAATCTTAATGGAAGACGATGACTTTATGCGGTATGAATAGAATGCTGACTTGATAAAGGGTTACATGATCATTGAATACGAATAAAACGTGATAAACAGGTACTTACGTTGCGAAGATGGCGGCTCGGCCGCGGGAGGCGCGGGCGCGCTGGCAGCACCCTGCATGGCCCGCGACGGTCGACCGCGCCTGCGCCTAACAGAAAAACAAAAAGAAACTCTGAATATTTTTTTCTAAATGAATAGAATTTTGTGAGCGTATGAAAAGTGAATTTAAACAAATCATTACTATACGATGCACCTAATGTCTATTAAACTTTCCATAATTTTTGTTATTGTTTAGAAAAGTGATAAATGTCAGGACCTGTCCGCAAAAATAAAAAAAAATGATGTATAATGTATTTTAAAGCAGGTGTGAAGAAGTCAAATGAAATAAATAAAAGCAATTGAACGGCTTATGGAGTTTCATTTAATTTAAGTTTTATGTTCTTAACACTTAAAGTTAAAAACAGTATTCTTAATAATGTATAGTAACAACATGTTTTTATATATTTTTGTATTAAGTTTAAAGCGGTTTCATCAAGCTAGTGTTTGTGTGGTCTTCTTGATTGTTTTTTAAAACATTTATATAATTTATGAATGCTGAAATAGTTATTTATGCTACAAGTACGGAAAGCAGCTGATTTCCGACGAGTGGCATTTTTGCGAGCGATTCGACACGAGGCGGAAATTATCTTACGCTCGTGTATCACACAACGTTTTACTATGTATTGTGCGAGGAAATAAAAATCTAAATCTAGAGTAATTAAAAACGATACACGATAATCCTTATAAATGAATGATAATCTGTACTTGACTAATTTGTAAAACTTTCTCAAATAATAATAAAAAAAACTCTGCATGCAACGACGGAGTTAAAAATTAAAAAAGTAAAAGCACTAGTGCTAAAAAGTGCCACTTTCCACACATTTTCGTTTGGCTGCTTGAGAAACGCTCTTTTCGAGCACATGAATTGTACAGATCATTGTGACATTTATTTTACATTTTTAGCAGCTATAATATAGTAATTGTCTTTACCATGACCATGATCGCATTAAATATAATAATTATTTTCTGACGTTAGATGTTTGATTTTAGCGGGAAATAAGAAACATCGTGCAGGGATTCCAAAAGCAACTCCGCCCAGCATAACATAATTTTCATTTGAAGCAAAGATAAAAAAACAGCCATTTTCTCAGTTCTGCATTAGCGCCTCCCACTATGAAAAGACAAGACTTTAAATACTTCAAGTAAAAAAACTAAGGTAAATAACTGAAAATGTTCGATAAAACCAGCTCGTAAGGTGACAAAGAGTATTGAGTCATATGCTATCTGCGGCTTCCTGCGACACTTGACGCTAATCATCGATCGGCGAGAAATGAGGGTACCTAATCTACGTACACCTATCTGGTAGGTGGGGCCGCCAGCTTTAAGAACTGACTTGAGACTGTCCTGTTTTGGGTTTTAAAAGGTAAAGTACATTTAAAGTAAGGTAAATAATTTTTAATCTACCTATTGTTTCATTAGGCGTGTATAATTAAGGACTGCAGTCTCGACATATATAGCGATCGCTTCACGACCGAATTCGGTCGCAGTCCAATGGGATCACTAGACAGTCAAAATTACTTGACAAGCACGTGATTTTTTCATACTTGTCAAGCAATTTTGACCGTCTAGTGGCCCTATTAGGATATTGCGACCGAATTCGGTTGTAAAGCGATCGCTATCTATGTCGAGACTGCAGCTCGTAATGTATGAAGCAAAAGGAGTATTTAAGGATCGTAGCAGATGACGTTCTGTTGTTTCTGCCTACCCCCATGGGAAGAATGTTTGTATGTTTTAATAACTTTTTTAATCCATGACAATACACGCAAACTTGTGTTGTTAATTTGTGTTGCTTTGAGTGTAAGTTGTGCCTGTTTCCTCAATGGGTACGATGTATCTAATTAATTTGTGTGATTCAAAGATGATTTGTACTTTGATATTTTAATGTTAAGCGGGTCACACAAACACCAACATTATTCGGTTAGATCATCATCTGGAAAACACTTGAAGATAAACATGGCAATCTATAGGTACATATATACAATTAATTTGTTTGATAAACCTGCGAAATTATTTCAATAAAAAAAATATATCTAAGCCCATCTGAACCGGCTTAAGGTAAAAGAAACATAAATCCTTTATTTTCTTTTGAAATTATAGCCACATAAACTAGTCAGCTGGCTAGATATCAGTGCGCTTGCGCGTCTCGGCATTTATTATAATTCAGACAATGTATGCTAATAACCCAATCGACTGGCAGTTTACTAATGTTACTTGCATGGAATGTCTTAAATTAAGTTTTTTTTAGCATTGCTGAAGCCATCAAAATGCAGCGTGTTGATTTCCAAGAATGAAAGGTAAATAATTTCATTTTTGAGGTCATTATTATTTCTAGTAGATAGTAAATAAGACGTATTATGCCATCATAAACACAAGAAAATAATCTATACAGCTGGTTGGTAACTAATTTCGATGTTTTCAAATTCGAAACATTAAGACAGATAAGCTATTATTTTCACGTTATTTTTTTAATGTTTTAAACAAACCAAAAAAAAAAATAGACAGTCATGGGGATTCCCGACAGAATTGAAAACTTAAGCGCGGTGTCGCGAACCCGTAATTCCCCTACAAAAAATCGCTCAACGTGCCTAAAAAGTTTTCACTTCAAAAATCAAACTTGCTTTAAAAAAAGACATTACACCATACAAAAAAGAAACAAAAACATTATTTCATACTAGCTTTTGCCAGCGGCTACGCCCGCGTGGATGTTAGAAATTATCCCACAGGAACCGTACATTTTTCCGGGATAAAAAGTAGCTATGGTCTATTCCAGACTATAATCTATCTCTGTGCCAAATTTCATTCAGATCCGTTCAGTCGTGATTGAGTAACAAACCATCAACACTTTTGCATTTATAATAGTAGTAAGATTGTCCCGAAATTTTTCCCTTTTCGCACGGCCACCCTACTCCTTCGCTAGTGCAGCGCACGCGCGTCTGACCTATTATAGTCCAGACAATGCGAGCGAATAACCCGCGGCTGCTAGCTGGTATGCGACTAGTTATGTACTTATGTACCTATTACTTGTAAACTGGTTACTGCCACCCTGTTAGTTACTTAATGTACTGGTACTGGTAGCATAATGCGGTCTACCTTGTCTGGTTTAGATGAACTGGATTTTTGCTATGTCATGTAAAGTTAGAGTACGTTAGCCGTGGTAACTTTTCCCCTTTAATTAATACAAGAAAGAAACGGACGTAAATTAGATCTTTCATATTTAGTTGGAACCAATATTTCCATACAAATTCAAACGACACGTAAAAACATGTCGACTAAAAACACGGTGAAGCGCAAGACGTAAACTAGTTTGTCATATCTAACTCAGTTCATAGCTACAGCTCTAATTTTAGTTTAGTTATTGAACAATAGAATCAGCAACAATTCCTGCTAAGTAAAAGAATCAAATTCGCAAAACACATCTATTCGTTAGTATCTGACAGGTGTCAAAAATGCATTCTCTTGACGGCGACGGCCGGACTGTACCTATTATAGAAGTTAGTGTGATTGAGGAGCCATGTCTCATATTATTGCCAATATTTAGTATGTAGATAGTAAGTACCTAAATTATCCGATTTTGTAGGCAGTAAAACCCTTAAAAAGTTACAGGATATTTAATATAAACTTTTTTGTTTTATTGTTTGATAGTGATAATGACCGTGGATGGGTGACCATCTTTGCAAACCAAAAACCCCCGCTGCCTTGGAAACCACGTTAAACCGTTGGTCTCGGCTGTCATTCGTGGATCTTTGACAGTAGTTACGGGTCGTCAGAAGCCCGAAAGTCTGACAACCAGTCCTACCAAGGGTATCGTGTTACCCAGTAACTGGGTTGTGGAGGTCAGATAGGCAGTCGCTCCATGTTTTACTGGTATTCAGCTGCATCCAGTTAGACTGCAAGCCGACCGCAACATAGTTGGGAAAAGGCTAGGCAGACAATGAGTCATGACTTCTTCATCTTACTTCTTCTTCTTGAGCAGATTCAAATACTTCCTAAATTATTTTCTTCGTAATCGTTTAATCTTGTAAAGAGCTATATGTACATATAGCTCTTTACAAGATTTAACTTTGTGTTCTATACGTTTTAGGTACCTCTAGAATCCGGTTGATCCCGTATTTAAAGCTGACTATATCTCTACACGGGCTCATCATCACACCCGGCCATGCAGGGACCGCTTCACTTTTAAACTTTCTATTTCTTATTCTTATTCAAGCAAAGCCGTTGTCGACCATTTTGCCAATGTCAAAAGTGAATAGGAAATCAAGTGTGCATTGTTATAAAAACATTAAAAAAACGACGATAATTTGTGAGGTTAGTCCAGCGGGTCAAAAGTATTGCGAAACATACTATCAATCGGAATCAGTTTCATTTTGACAGTTCAACAACATTCATTGCGTTATTTACTTGTTGAGCATTTACATTTTACATTTTACATTTACATTTTTGGAACTTATGAAGCAATGGATTAGCAATTTGCTTCAAATGATTCTGATTCCGATTAATAGTGTGTTAGGCAATTAGAGTACGAAATGATACAAACGAAAAGATAAAATTGACATATTATATTATAATTGTTACAACATTAAATATATATAATTATACCACATCCACAGACAGAATACTTGGGGGATTAAAATCATAATTTTATATTATTGTGACGGATGAAAATCGTCAGCGCCGCAAGGGAGGAGAACTAAACTAATATTTGTCTTCTGTCTTTTTCTTGATGAAATAGAAAGAAAGAGATGCACTGAACTTAAATTTAGTTTACTTCGTGAACAAGGGAATCGGCGCCATTGGCTAGTTATCCAAACTAACTGAACATCTTTTTGATTAGGTATTAGCGCAGGACAATAGAGTTTTTAATATTTTTTAAAATAAGGGAACTACTACTTTTAACCCCTGGGATTTTGGACTAAAGCTTACAAACAGCTAAAGGGATCTCAATAAATCCATAATCAATTGCGACCCGTTCATTCATTATGTTAACATTTTGCACAGCCATAATTTCTCAGCCATATCTCAGTAATTCCCTTGCCTGGAAACTTCACATCTTGCGCTTGAAGTCTCGCCTTTCATGAATACGCTAAATGCACTGAAACCGACTCTCAGCGGCGCCTTTGATGATCAGGATTACAGTTTACTTGGAATCGTAATACAATATTAATATAACTTATCTTTGTAGGCGGCTCGCTTTGAACTCGGAAATTGTGGTTATCTATAAGAAATGATTTTGTTGTCATTTGCATTGGTTGATTTGAGGGGCTCGTGGGCTATGTAATAACCAGCCGCTCGGGAAAACACCTACTTATTAATTATACTGGAGGGTGGATCAGTGTTTTGCTACTTACACCAAATCTTTCAGAGAATAACCTTAACTTATATGTAGGTACATACGTATATGTTAAGAAAATAAAGGTTTATTTGTTTTTGGCAAAGAAAGGATTGTAAGACTTGTGAAAAATATTTCAGGTGTTTAGGTTCCAGGTTCTATAAACATACATTTACAATTCTTAGCAAAAAACTTACAAGTTTTGCAACAGTAGCTTTTGCGCTTACGTACACAGGTAGATAGGTATCAACATTCTCCTCCCCTTGTCCCAATTTATTCGGGATTGACGCAACATGTCTTTTTTTCCATACGTCTCTATTACTTAGTCGTCATCTCGGTAATCACTCTCTTTCTAGCTATATCATCTTTCACACAGTCCATCCATCGTTTCTTTGGTCTTCCCCTACTTGTATAGCCATCCACAGTTCCACATTCATACTCAGAACTTTCCTGACGATATTTTTCTCATTCCTTCGCATCACAAGCCCATACCATGACAACAGATCTTCACACAACTTTTCAGTCAACAGTCACCGGTGTTACTTTCAGACTTCCAAGTACACAATTTAAAATAAGAACAATTTTTTTAAACTTTTCTTTTCGGATTCTAATTAGGCTTGTTGTTGGCCTAATTTCTAATAGAACTTTCAAGTTAAAAAGTTATGAAGACAGTTTAATTTCAGCTGTAATTATCGATAATTTTCAAGAATAAACTTTTCAATATTAGGTATGGGACCCAATTAAAATAAACTTTAATTTAAGTTTGAATGAGAAAAATAAGAAAAACGATGCCACCAACATCATTTTGATTTTCAAATATTCAGAAGTGCCAACATTACTGTTACAATTGGGTCATTCTCAAAATTCTACAGTCTTAAAATACGAACGATTCAAATGAAACGAACGATTAAATTTTTTAACGATAACTGTGATTGTTACATAAATGAAAATCATGTTCACATTTTTCATGTCTCCATTAAGAATGTAATAAAATAAAGCACCTATTGATTCTGTTATCACGAGCCACAAGGATTTCTTCATTATCAGTTGGTAGACGTGATCCGATGTCTGCTTCTAATCTCTACCTATTGTTAACTAATTATTACATGTATTTTTGTCAAGTAGATTGAGTTTCGAGTACAATGTGTACGAGTAAAGTAATTTGTATCACGTATCGATACTTATGTAATTTAATTATGTTGTTCTGGAATGATATGAAAGAGAAGGGAATGAATTATAGCGTGCCGGTTAACAGGGGACAAGGGCAGGAAGATGATGATTTTTATTAGGTATTTCTGAGATCTTCGGAGGTTTCTTATTGGGTTTTACTGGCACAGAATTAGGTAGTATTAGTAGGTACAGAATTCCAGCATCAGTTTCGAAAACTAATTAACTTGAGGAATACATTTACAACGAAGATGTTTCTTCTCAGTTTTCTGTCTTTTACTTCTTCACTTTATGTGTCCTCTAGTTTAAGTAAATGCCCAAGTGAATAATATGAAATAATAACAAATATTAGGAGATTAACACTCAGATTCGGTGTGAAATAACTTGGCGCATCTAACGACCGTATTATTGCGAAGTCAACGTTGCTCTATTAACATTGAGACATTGGCTATTTAAAACGTTTGTATCTAAGATCTCAGGAACAGTCGGTCTATTCTGTAAAAATCTCACTGTGGAAACTTAGGTGAAGTGAGCTGCCAATGTGGAATGACAGCGCCCTTCAAGCTCACTTTACGTTAGTTTTTATGGTCTCTTTTTTACAGAATAGACCAGCAGGTGTAACTTAGACTTTGAAAGTACTTAAGTTGCTCGTGAAATAAGCTTTTTAGATCTGATTTGGTATTATGAAGACCCCTGGAACCTTTGATAAGGTGCTATTTGGGGACAAAACACCAGCTAACAAATCGTCTATTTCTAATATTGAATTGATATAGATAAAATACACCTTCTATCACAATCAAATGATATAGAAATAAACGGCAATTACTAGATAAGCCAGTAACATCTGTCTGACTGATATCAGCCTGTCCGTGACAAAGTTATAACATCTTCATGTTGCGAGGCTGGTTGTCGCAATCTGGCCATTACTGCAGATGATGATAAACACATGTCTTGTTTGATAGATTTTGTAAGGGTTTGCGCACGGTTGCGAATTTTATAGATAAGTTGAGATTTAAACTCAAACTAAAAAAACTCAAAACTCTTTATTGCATTCATGTGTACATTTAGTTGTTACAATATAAGTAAGTTCCAACTTGAAACCCGGTTATGACACGGCAACATAATAATAACCTAATATTAAAAGTATGTGTGTATTTCTGTGCATTCTTTTTTGTGTATTTTTACACGACTATAATATAATATGTAATTATTTAACTAGATATCATATTTACTAAATACTTTGTTCTAGGTATTCTGCGACCGAGTAAAAACATTTTTGTGTTAGATATTCTTTTTTCTTAGTCGAATAGTTAGCGCAATTGCCAACAAATATAATTTTGTCGACTTTTCGCATGACGTTGGTTTACTTATCTTCTGTACTAAATTATTAATATTATAATATATTATTATAATATCCTGAGACATTATTTTATACACGGTCATCTGATCCCAAACTAAGCAGAGCTTGTACATACCATGGAAACCAGATAACTGATATACTACATACACTACTTTTTTTTTGAAAATACATACTTATATAATTATTTTTATATAAAATAATATAATTATACCTAAGTCTATATCAGAATTGGTGTATTCAAACTCAAACTCTCGAAGCATTTACTTCAATTAAACCAACTGCAGGCACTTTTGAATCGTCAAGGAGCTGATTTCTGGCTAGCTGGCTAGCTGGTAGCTTGCCGTCCCGTAAGGACCTGGGGCTGCAGTCTCGACATAGATAGCGATCGCTTTACAACCGAATTCGGTCACAAAGTCCTAGTGGCGTCCCTAGACGGTCAAAATTGCATGACAAAGACGAAAAAATCTAATTGCTTGTCAAGCAATTTTGACCGTCTTGACTATGTGACCGAATTCAGTCGTAAAGCGATCGCTATCTGTGTCGAGACTGCAGGCCCAGACTCGTATCGACGGCGCGATGTATTCCACGCGCGCCTCAAAGAGATGTCAGCACAAACTGATAGGGTCCGCTAGGGCCGATGCCTGCCAGGGTTGCGGGTTTTTTGAAAGAGTTACCGTGGCCCTGGCACAAGCAACTGAAGGAACACGGGTGGGTTTTAGTCACTAGAAGTCTGACACGAAGCGGGAGAAGTTATTTGATAATTTCCCACCCAAATAAAAAAAAATATTGATATTAAGTATCTATAAGTAAAATAAAATGGGAATCTCATAAGAATTAGTCGTTTGCCATAATAAATATACTTCATAAGCATCTTGTAAGAATGGAAACAGTCTCCAATTCTAAAAACCTATTCCTGTTTGGCTAATGTCTAAAAAAATTACCACATAATTGCGCAACACCAACATTCAATCGATAATATGCGCTGTTCTTTCATAATTGTCTAAAGAATACATCACGGCTATCTGGCACTTGAAATAGAAGACATCACCGAGATAATGGACGACAATGTCTCAATGGGAGATGAGATTGAGACTTTAGCAATTACTTATCTGAGCAGTGTATCTGCCATGAGTCTCGCTTGGATCTTTCGTTTCTCAACGAGATACGATCTCTTTTGTAATTTGTGTTATTTATTGATGAGGACGTTTCTTTAGATAGAAAGATTTTTAAGAAAAGTCAGTTAATTTAGTAGTAGGAAAGATTGGATAGTTACTCTTGTATTCGGAATAATACCTATATCGTCTGGTTGATCCTTATCATAATGTGCCGGTTATGCTTTAGTTAAGAAAGCGGATGAACGGTGATAGATTAACGGCTGTCCAACCCAAATTCAGATCGTTTTTTGTCACCTCCAGGGGAGGCGGAAGCTCCAGGTATTCCCAGCTCCAGTATTAAATTGTATGTTAAATAAAGTATGATTTGCGGCCGTAACAAATATGTATTTACAGAATTATATACAATAGAATCAGTAATACAACTCCATAGGTTAGTATAATCCTAAAATGTCAAGATTTCATGAAATAGTATTTTTTTAGGATTACCTGGTCTTAAAGAGTTGTATTGATCACATTCATGATTCTAATTATGTAAATAGATACTTGTTACGACCGCAAATTATAAATTGATCAACGTACAATATAATACCGACTTGTAAATTGCAAAAAACGTAAGAAAATTTGAATTTCGCGGGCTACCCTGACGCTTCCCCCTTAATGTCAAATACTAGTGAAAATAACAGAATTTCATGTTGGCCGTTATAATGATATGACAGAACCGCTTTCCAGGGAAAGTGTTCATTCCTAAAGATGGACTTTACAATCATAATTGCAAGTTGCAATCACTGGCCATGATTATAGGAAATGTAGCCAACATCACAAACATTGCTAGACGGATCGGTAATCCCTGAGCGCAGTAATTATAATGTTATTAGCATCCTTAATCAGTTAAAAATTCCCAATGCTATAATCATTTGGATATTTCTCTGAAATATGACCAAATGCTCAGTCATTTGCTCAGCATTAATCTGCTTAGATTAATTTAATGATAATGATTTATCTTTATTTATGACACGCTGCGGTCAACCATTAGTAAATAACGTGATTTCTGGAATTCAATTGCCTGGAACACATTAGCATTACGCATGTGGTTAGTTTTTTCTTTTTTTACCTGGGAATAAATAACATTTGGGGCGCTGAATGTTCCGTCGCGTTTAACTCGGGCGTATAAAAAAAAAAAATGTTTTTCTTTATATTTTTATTTTCTTTGTGCTTTGTGGTCAGTGTTTCTATTTTCCGATTGTTTATTAAAAGGGGTTTTATTTGAGGTTTAGGGTTTTTAGCGTATTATTTTAAGTGCTAACTTATATAGAAAAATAGAAAGATACAAAGGAATCAATTAGGTAAGTACCTACCTACTAAGTAAAAGATTAAGCAACATCCTTATTGGGATTTAATGGGAAAAGAGAAAAAAACCGCATACCAATTAGGTACCAAAAACAATTCACACAGCTTCGGAAAAATAATCTACAGCTTAAAATATAAAATTTAAGATAAAATAACTTTAATTACACTTAGCGAACAATATTATTAAGCTTCACTTGAGAACACCCGACGGCGAAAGTGTTAATTTTTCATCTTGTTATTAGAACGTTTTAATTCACAATTTTCTTGCTATTCTTTTACCCTAGAGAAGGTATTTAAAGTAAGTAGGTAACCTTATTTACTGTAGCTAGGTAGGTACCTACTTAAAAATATTTTTAACGTAAGTACGTAATACCCAATCATAATTCTAATTAGATCACGTTTTTAGGTAGAAAAGCGAAACGACAGCGACATTCAATAAGACTTTTTACATGCATCGTTTATTAAATTTATGTTTTTTTTGGCATCCTATTGGATTTTTTTCGTTATCACGATAAAACGGATCATATATATCTTTTGGTATATTGCAGAGAGAAACATTTAACACTATAAAATACCACTACAGTTCACGAAATAGCAAATTCGCAAAAAAAAATCAAACAATTATGCAGAAATTCGAATTTGGAACGTTCTTTTTTCGCGCACAAATTAAATACAACCAATACAAAAAATATATTTAAAATTATAGAAGCAACATTCTGCAATAATTGATTTTTAAAACACAATTTCACCTTCAAGGGCTCAGGGGTCAAGAGACGACAAAACATTCGACTGTCGCGTATCGCACTGAGCCCACTCGATATTAATTACTAGAGGTACCTAAAACACAGGGCGACGCCCGCCGTCACAAACGATAATTTGCATCGTAATCTAATCGAAATAACTTACCCAATGATGGATAATTTTTGCGATATCAGCCGATGCCCGAAATAATACAAAATAATAGTCCAACAGCACACGAAACAGCGTCCAGTCTCTCACAAAACACCTTAATTAATTTTTGAGCACAGATTTACAGTCTTGAATTATTTTCTATTTACAAACACTTTAAAATTTGTAAGGCACTATATTCAAGTATTTCGCGCGTCGAACGTGTGTCGCATCTCGCGCGGGAACGACAACCTCGCGCGCCGAGATGTCGTCTCCTTGTGATCGTGATGAGAGTACGCACTGTCGCTCTGCTCTCGGGGGAGCAGAAGATGGCCGCCGATTGGTCGAGAGCGGCGGCCGGGAGAAGGAGAGAGCGCTTCTCGCGCGGGCTGCGAACAAGCGAGACAGCTAGCGTCATTCGTTTCGTCGGCCGGGCGAGATTGTCCGCGCGGGTTCAGGTGTATCACCGTCGAGAGCGCGCAATGATAATAATGTGGAGATGGTTCGAGTGGTTCCGTCATTATCGAATCTGTATTTAGTTTTATCTCTGCGAATAGAACAATGATGGCGGATGATATTATTATTTACCTACAGCACGGTTAAAAAAAAATATTTCAAGTGGTATAATCACTACACATCTCCCTAAAATTAAGTCACCAGCTATTTGCGTCAAGACAAAGAATTTATCGAACATTTGAATTGATTTGCAAATATCAATAACCTATCATTGAATTTAATGATAAGTGTAGGTAACGAATCGATCAACAAACGAAACTATTATCATAATGAGGGCACTTATATAGGTATGGGTGGGACTCACTTTAACAGGTACCTAGTAGTTTGACTCATATAAGAATTAAAAAGAAAACCTTACTTATGTACTTACTCGGAAGTAGTTAATTTTTAAAATAGTCCTATATTTTTGGAGCAGAAATTAAATGACGCCAGCAGATAAAAATTATAGGTTGTATATAATTTTATTACCTGCATTATCAGATAATTTATTGAAGCAGACACAATGAACCTGGTGATCGATATTCGTAAGAAAGAAATTCAAACACGTTTAATGCTCATATCATTAAAAAAAGATTTCAGATATTAACGATTAAATACCCAAATTTATCTAAGTAAATGAATCGTAAAAACGTGTTATCTTTGCTCTTTTACGAAAACAAGACGATTTAATAAAAGGTTTGTTTCTGTTTTCTAGAGAATTGTGATAATGTGTCTTGTTGTAAGCTTCGTAAGAGCGATAACTGTCAAAGGCGTGTTCGTTAAAAATGACGTAAGTTGGTGATCGATCATCTTACCAATTATACCTACCTACTAATACCTGAATGGAACGATGGCTAAGCCACGCTCTAAGCTTATCTCAAGAAACGTTCAACTTTTTGTGGAATTAACACTATTCATACTTATACGTAATTGCGAAGTCTTTCAAATGTCTTTTTGTAGAGGTTTAAGTTGATATTTAAAAGAAATCATTAGCAAATTATGAGAACCCTAATCGTTTCCAATAAGCTGGGACCGGTTGTTTTCCAATCTAGGTACCTGTTTTAATTTGTTTCCAAATCCATTCAATTTTTATTTCATTCTATGTAGGTAAGTAAGTACCTACTTAAGTATTTATTCGGAAATATAAGTATTTTCATAATATAGAAATAATTCACAGAATTAAATGTTAGACGCCTGTATTAGGATAAACATGTATCACAGACGACCATAGATTAGGTATTATATAGTAATTATAGAACAATAAATTTCTTAACAATATTCAAATTTAACATTGGCGCCGATTCCCTTGTTCACTAAACTAATTTTAAGTTCAGTGCATCTTTTTATTTCTATTTCATTAAGAAAAGGACAGAAGATAAATATTAGTTTAGTCCTGTCAAATTAGTCAGCGCCTGACGTAAATTGACGTATTTTTAGTAGAGAATTTTTTAATCACGTCTAAATTGTCTATGGAGTGTCTTAATTTGACAGGACTTGACTAATATTTATCATCTGTCCTATTCACACACGAAGAAAAAGACGCACTGAACTTAAATTAAGTTTAGTTTGTGAACAAGGGAATCGGTGCCATTAGAAGTCTTGAGATGGTGATAAAATTAAATTAATGTATCATATATACCAAGTTTACTTTGTATTTTACTTAGTACAAAGTAAAGTTGGTACTGAATCTTTATTGATTTCTTCTTAATGTGAACTTTTTGCAGAATTGTCTTCTCTATTATTCAAAGACATTTGACATCTGTCAATCCGCACTGGGCCCGCGTGATGGATGGATTACAGCCTACTCCCTTTCAAAGAGAGGAGGCCTGTGCCCCAGCAGAGCGAACGCTATAGGCTGATTATATATTCTTTGTATTGGAACTTCTTCGAAGTTAACCATCATCATCTGTCTAGGCTTTTCCCAACTATGTTGAGGTCGGCTTCCAATCTAACCAGATGCAGCAGAATACCAGTATTTTACATGGAGCGACTGCCTATCTTACCTCCACAACACAGTAACTGTTAATACGATAGCCCTTGGTAAGACTCTTTCGGGCTTCTGACGACCCGTAACGACTGTCAAAGATCCACGTAGGACAGCCGGGACCAATGGCTTAACGTGCTTTCCGAGGCACGAAGTGGTCTTGGTATGTAAAGATGGTCCCCATCCACGGACCAGACGCGGCTAGCGCAGCTTTACCTGATCGATCGACCCGTGCGGCTTAGCTTTAACTTAGCCACAGGCCCCTCTTCGAAGTTAAACATGTGCTCCTTAATTTAGTAGGTAGAGTACCTACCTAACTGTTTCGATCTTCAGTGTCGTTTTACCACAAGTACGTACCTATCAATGTCCATAACACAAAGTCTATGAATATAAATAAGTAAATGACTACATTATCGTCGTTAAAACATGTTTCTTGTAACTAATTCTCATTCCCTATCAATGAGTAGGTAAACATCGTCATTCGACTGTTTAATTAGCACTTGCCCTATATTGTATTGTTTATTCTAGTATCTTGGATCTCTTTGACTTCGACTTGTTATTAAAATATTATTAAGAAAAAAAAAAATTAAAATTTAAAACGTCAGTTGAGACTTTCGCGCCCAAATTGTAATGGCGGTTGTAAGAAAGATGGCGCTGGGGATTGCAAAAGCGTCAGTTTTGCAAATTTCATTTACACTACGTACCTATACGTAGGTATTACATGCATATTACTGATGACCTTGTATAAATTATAAAGATTTATAGTTTGATAATGCTAACTACGCTATACTACAGAGAACAAGATTTTTAATTACTTACAGCTTACAGTATTTTCGCAGTGTACCTCCTGTACCTGCTAAGTATTTGATTGATTTTTCTTTAGTTATACTGATCAGGTTTTTCGTTTTTTGAGGCGCATCAGCTAAAGCAGTTCTGATATTTGTCAATTTCTAAAACATTAATTTATTTTAAAACAATAAGAATCTAATTAGAATCGTAATTCTTTATGATAAACAAAACCATCGCAAACTGATCATAGTTATATACGATCCAGATTGTAATACATCATTGTTTGCCTGCATATTATATTGACTCTAGTTGCTTTAATTGACGTAAGACAGGTGTTTCATCTTACATTACTGTAGTTCAATTTTTGTTTTAAATTTTTTATTTAAGATGGGTTTGCTCTTGACTCTAGTCTAGGTCAGACGCGACACAGACAGAGTCGACGATGGAGTGAGCTTACCCAGAAGAAGCCTGTTCACTCTCACTTTGAAGAGATTAGGGTGGTATGCGCTCGGAAACAGACGCAGGTAGTGAGGAGTTCCACTCTTTTGATGTATTTTTAGTAGGCAATTTTTTAATCTCGTCTAATCTTGTCTATGGAGTATCTTAATTTGACGGGACTAAACTAATATTTGTCATCCGTCCTTTTCTTAATGAAATAGAAAGAAAAAGATGCACTGAACTTAAATTAAGTTTAGTTTGTGAACAAGCGAATCGGCACCAATGACACGTTTAGTTTATTTAGTTTGAAGAAAACAAAGGTAAGGTAATATAATTGTCTCACCTTTTTGCTTCTTATTTTGATCAACAAGTTGAAGATTAAAAAAAGCAAACTCTATGATTCGATCAAAGTTCTAAAGCGTGCTTTTCAAACTCTCAAAATGCTCGTACATTTCCGATACAACTCTAAAAGGTGCTTCAACCTCCTGTTTACCCAAAAGAGGCGATAGTTTCAATACAAAAATCGGTTATCTAACAGCCGTACTCGGTCCCCATCTGGAGCTGACCTCTGGTATCGGTCAGCCGAACGTATGCAAACATGGCTCCCTCCATCTTTCAACACGTGGCTAACGTCTCTGTGCTGGCCGTTTTTTTTTTTTTTATTGAAGAGACGATAGGTTAAAAAGGGTAAAAGGCAGTGATACTTTTTTATTGCATGTGATTACAAATTGCCTGAATGCTTTAATGTTGCTCTAAAGTTTCTTCTTCTTCCCATTACTTATTTCACATTATTGGATGAATGCACCCGTTGGATGAAAACACAAATTTGCCAAAAATTCATCTCTATTTGACTAAATCCCTTGAAAATGAAACAATTTCATTCTGATGACATCCATGTCGTGAGGAAAGTTTTATGTAAGTATGAATGTGGATAGCTATACGAGTAGGGGAAGACCATAGAAACGACGGATGGACTGTGTGAAAGATGATATGGCTAGAAAGGGAGTGACTACCGAGATGACGACTAATAGAGAAGTTTGGAAGTAAAATACATGTTGCGCCGACCCCAAATATCATAAAATGGAATAAGGGCAAGAGAATGATGACTTTTGATGGGTGGACTCAACAAGTTAATATACGAAATATTTGTCTATTTAGAATAAAACTGATCATGAGATTAAAGAATCAGAAACAGAAGAATAAAGGTCGGACAGTAATAAATAAATATAGATACACTAGCTATACAAAGTCTATCCGTTGCGTTGCTGCCACGCCATGACATTAATCGATATCGTACGCCAGATAAGATGGATCTTAAACAATAAAATATTGTTTTTCAACGCCTTTCAAGGCTTTCTACTAATCTTTACTAACATTATCGGTTTTAATAGAAAAATACATGGAAGTTAGTATATCAAGGAGATGTGTTTGTTAATAGTTAACGAAGGTTGTGTTAACGATATATGTATCATTAAATCATTAGTGATGTTTCTGAAGGTAATGGTATCGTTTTTGTTACGATGTTCTGGAACTCAACTTTTTGATGACTTCTGCTTAGTTTGTCGTCATCTTGAATATAAGCTTCTCCCAAGTTAGTAGTAAATATTATTATTATTATTTATGTTAAATATGTAGTACTTAATATAATTACTGATCTTTGCTTTGAAGTGTGATTGTGATTTGTCTTTGTCGTCATTATCACTTATCATGGTACTAGCCATTCCAATTATTCTAATGTTTTATTATGTTATGAAAGCCTTTTCTTGTTATTATTTGATGCTGAAAGCTACTATTATAAGTCCGCTCTATTAAATGCCATAACGAGTCATGATTAGCAGTTTTCAATTTATCATTGTAATTCAGAAATCAATAATTCGATAGTCTGGCTCATTATTAAATGTATCGATTAGAACAGCACTAGGTATAGACAACATACAGTTTAAAGTATAGGAAACTATAATTATTATCTGATAGCAACGTTATTGAACAAACAACACACACGGATGGAGGAGTCTTATCTTCACTTACTCAGTGTCCATTAGCAGTTTTACTAGATATAGTGTATACTTCAAAAATCTTGTTCCTAAACGATGTTCCGTTAACTGATAAGGCTGTTTCAACATCTTATGACGTAATGCAGTTTGAAGACGAAGAAGACATAAACGTACCTATATCTTTGTAATTTTTGTTGTTCAGGACATACGTAACTTCAGTACGATGGATTGTGTGAAAGATGATATGATTGAAAGAAAGGAAGTGACTACTGAGATGACGGCTAATATACAAGTGAGGAAGAAGTAGACATGCAGTTTGGACCTCTTATAAATTAAATTGGGACAGTCATGGCGCACGAGGAATAATCAGGTGAAGCTAATCTTGTGATTTTTCAAGACTTTGATAATTGTTCGTTTCGCCAAAACTTCTGTCAATCGTGATGTCCTTCAGTCGAAACTTTTCTTTGTAAATCGTGATATTTAGTTCAGTTCAGTTCAGTTTGGGAGCTTTACGAAAACAAGTAAACAAAAGTATTATACCTACCTATAAAGTGAAAATTTACATAATAAATGACGCGCACTAACCACAATATTGGGTGATTAAGAAACCATTACATTATTTAACATTATTCATCTGAATTAGTGACGCAAGCCATCCGAATGTATTCATGATACTCTTTTACAGGATAACAGATCAGACCACGTTGCATTTGTATTAAATACGTCAATAATTACTCATTGATAAGGAAAAGGGTACTTAAATTATTTAATTAGTGAACCAATTCATAAAGTGTGTGCGACAAAATACATAGGTAGATTCACAACACAAAAACAGACCTACTTAAAATTGGTACGCACGCAACCGCAGCTTCTAATGACAAATCGTGTGAGAAAACCCAAGAATTTTAGGTCCTTGACACATAGAAACGTGTAGGTATTAAGTAGGAATAATACACAGAAATATGTATAGAAAAAGTTCAATGAAAAATGTCATTTACGAGGAATGATAAGATAATAGGACAAATGAATAAATTCGATTACTGTACCTACACAAATTGAAACAACCGTTCTATCTTTCTCAGAAAGTTTTGAAAGCGCATAAGATGGCGGGCGAAGGACAACTATTTCAATAAAACACCATCGTTATTTGTTGTTATTTAAATAATGGCTCCACAGCGATGGTGGTGTGATGATCTGATTATAAGGTTTGCAGGGCCAGAGATCGAACGAGACAGCGAGGTTTGGAAGAAAAAAGGGGAGGCCTTTGCCAAGTAGTAGGACACAATATCAAGTATCAAAAAAAAAATCGCTCCAAAACTAGTAGGTATGGAGAAGCCGATGGAAAAAACGAACTTCCTTACAAATTTTCATGAGCGCTTCATTAAACCCCTTTAGGGGTCGAATTTTCAAAAATCCTTTCATAGTGCTCAATTTCGTCATTTATATAAGGAACTCTTTTCAAAACATGCTTTTAGACTCGCGGCAGTTTAAGCTGTGGCTTGTCTGTCAGTGATTGAATGAAGTTATGATTTTTATTAAATGGCATTTTCATGCCTAAATATTTTGTAGCATTGATAAAACCTTAAAACGGATATAAGGTAAATACTGTAATTGATTTTCCACACGTAATTCTTATCAATACTTACCTCTGCATTGTTAGCGATTTTATCGGAGACTCATTATTTTGGTGCAAATGATCATTTTGGAGTAATATTTTATTTATATTATTTAAACAACCTGGATCTATTTCGAAATTACTGGGTCAGACTTAAGTTGTATTTTTTGATAGCAGGATCTCCTTTTGCGCCCTTCAAATTATATATCTGGTCTAACAAGCTGTATAAATCCTTATTAGTCTGTAAGTGTGATAAGTAGGCAAGCTTAAGTTACATCGGGAAAAATAAACATGGTCTAAATATGCAACCTTGTGGCAGTCGTAGACTAACTGAAGATAAGGACATGGACTATGCATTTAAATTGCCAAAAGTACTGGAAATTTAAGGTATCTTAATCACAGAACATCACATACATCCCAGTATTGGTAAAAGTAGAAATGGAGTTGAACTTCACGAAAAAGGGTATAATTGGACTGAACGAATGCCTGTCATTAATGCGTTAGTTAGGAGTAGTTAGTCGAGTTTATTTATTTTTATTGTATTGTATTGTGTGTTGTGTAAATTAGTGTCACTTTTCGTGTCTGTCTGTGTAGTGGATTTTGTGGCGGCTGTCACCGTCATTTAGACTTTAGAGAATTTATTCAGGAATGTTTATGTGCATACAGAAACTCGATGTTTTGTCATGTCGTAAATATAACACTTGCGAAGCAGGGGCTGGTCGCTAGTTAGGTAATAATAAAAAAAGTTTTAATAACAGCTAATTTTACAATTGACTAATACTACGAGTAATATCAATTATTACTCAGGAATAAGTATAGTAAACCATGAATGAATGAATTCTCATTAATTCATATATTCGTTCATTCTGCCTAGCCTTTTCCCAACTATATTGGGGTCGGCTTCCAGTCTAACCGGATGCAGCTGAATACCAGTATTTTACATGGAGCGACTGCCTATCTGATCTCCACAACCCAGTTCCTGGGTAAGACGATAGGTACCACTTGGTAAGACTGGTTGTCCCGTAACGACTGTCAAAGATCCACGAATGACAGCCGGGACCAACACTGCTTAACGTGCTTTCCGAGGCACAGAGTAATCTCGGTATATAAAGATGGTCACCCATCCGCGGACCAACCCCGGCAAGCGTAGCTTAACCTGATGGATCGACCCGTGCGGCTGTTATTACTTAGCCACGAGCTCCTCACTTAGCCACGAGCTCTACTTATTCCTGAGTATAATTTTAAAATTGTAAGTTTCCTCATGGACACGCGCGGTTTTTAGAAACCAATTTATGGTTTTAAATAAATGCGTGTAATTTAATAGTATAATTAATAACATATTGGTTTTAGAACAATGGTAGGTACCTATATATGCTTTTAGTATGCGGCTTGGTACAAATACCTACTACACAAACGGCGTACATTCTAATGTGAACAACCTTTTATTACAAAATGAAACGTTAGATATGGTATTATTATTGTTATAGTATCTATAACATTTACATAATTTAAAAGCTAATACTCCAATTTTATTGGAACTTATATGTTCGAGCCGTTCGGGGTTGAAATTGAAACGGGCCATGGGGTCCGAGTGCCCACTTAGTTTTTGGAGACATCATCCAAGCGATTTACCGACTCTTCACGTGACCAGAGGGCTGGTCTATTTTTTTGCTAAAGAATCAGGCCATACAACGTTTCACTTTCAATGCTGCTAGCCTTTTCAGCGCTTTTTCTGATGACAGCGATGCGGACGAATTTTTTTATGATAATGATTTTTTCCCCTCCCTTTATTATATACTTTTACTTAATATTATTTTAAGACTATTAACGTTAGATTGATTTCAGAAAAATAAAGAAATAATTGGGTTCGTGAGTCGGTGATATAATTATTGTCATGTGCGGTTGGACAGTTTCATAGATGCAGTCATTGTCCTCACGCGAGTTATGATCGTGCCACAGCTATACAACTGAATTCAGACTCAGTATATATAACAATTAGGTTTATAATAAGGTGTGCATGATATTTAGATAGACATGTTTGCCTACCGACACGTTCTCCCGCCAAATCGCGGAAACCGCGCGAATTTCATTCACAAACCGACATGGGCGTTTACAAACATGGCTTCGTCAACGGAAAAAATAGATGGACGGGATGTTCGGCCAGTTAGTTTACAAAATATAGACGAGGGTGGCTGCGAATCCCGTAACACAATAGATGTTAATCAAAACCATATTTTAGCTAATCGGTTCGACGGTTTAGGAATATCAACATTAATCTTACGTAATCGGATTAATATTTTGAGTTCGTGTTACCTAATACTAGGAATATTAATTTACTAGCTTAATCGTAATCTATCTTGAGTTCTTATACGTGATTATTCTATTTTGTTTAATAAACATAACTTAGTCTAGAGGAGCTCGTGGCTAAGTAATGAAAGCCGCACGGGCCGATCCATCAGGGTAAGCTACGCTTGCCGGGGTTGGTCCGTGGATGGGTGACCATCTTTACATACCGAGATTCCTCCGTGCCTCGGGGAGCACGTTAAGCCGTTGGTCCCGGCTGTCATTCGTGGATCTTTGACAGTCGTTACGGGACAACCAGTCTTACCAAGGGGTATCGTCTTACCCAGTTACTGGGTTGTGGAGGTCAGATAGGCAGTCTGCATCCGGTTAGACTGGAATCCGACCTCAACATAGTTGGGAAAAGGCTAGGCAGATTGATTGAAACATATAACATAATCGTAACATCACGCCTGTATTCCCAAAGGTCTGGCAGAGGTGTACCTATAGTACTCCCACATTTCGCCTGTTAGGTATATTTAAATCTCATGTAATAGGGGGCGAGCATATTGCCATCAACCGGCCACAAATCCAGACATTTTTTTAATTTTGTTTTGGTTTAAGATGGGTTCGCTCTTGACCCTAGTCTAGGTCAGAGTCAAAGTCGACGATGGAGTGAGCTTACCCAGAAGAAGCCTGTTCACTCTCACTTTGAAGAGATTAGGGTTGTATTGTGTGCGTCCGGAAACACTGCCACAGGTAGAGAGTTCCACTCTTTTGCTGTGCGCATTATAAATGTCATTTGGAAACGCTTAGTGCGAATTGATAGGATAGCAACGAGGTAGAGATGGTAACTGGCGAGATGTCCGATGGTAGAAGAGGGCCGGTGGAGTTCTTGAGCACACTCACCTAAGTACAATCTGTAGAAGACCGACAAGCAGGCAACCTTGCGGCGATGAGCCAAGCTGTGAAGCTTGGCATCCACCATGCAGTTTTACGTCGCCAATGAGCCTCTTAGCTCTGCATTTCACCGAGTCAAGCGCGACAAGTTGGCATTTAGCTGAGCCCAAAGGTGCCTGCAATACTCCATGCGGGATCGGACTTGGGCTTTGTAAATAAAAGCTATCCCGGTGTAAAGATTCCGGGCTGCCACTAAATTTCTAAAGCAAAAACCCAATTACACTTTTCCTGACCGAGAAATCGAACCCAGGACCTCATGCTCAGCAGACCAACGAGACATTTGTTTAATATTGTAATAGTTTAATAGCATAAAATAATAGAACTTCTACTTTTATTCCCAGCCATTCCAGCTAAGCACGACATAAATATAGGTAATCTAATGAGCAGGAAATACAATCAACATAATTATCTTCAAATCCAACTAACTACAAAATGGAACGAAGCGAAGTAGGAAGAGCACTAAATATGATGAACATCACAGTTTCTGTATCGAAAGTGAATGAAAGTCGCGTAAATACATCATTTTCATCACGCGACCAATATGGCGGAAGAGTGTTGGCGCGAAAATGAATCTTTGTTTTTTTTTCTTAGCGGCGTTTATTAGCGCGGGACATTTACCGGCCAGTGTCAGTTACCGCTTGCTGCGTAGCATAGAAAAAAGAAAATAATGTCATGCTACCAGCTGTTATGCCAATGAAATGATGCGATAGCAGAATAGCGCATGATCTACGAACATATTTTGCGCAGTGCGCAGGTAACAATACTTAAATTGTTTGTAGCTACCCATCTGGTTTAGGTACTAGGGAGTTAAGTTTTAAGTTAAGAAGATCATCGGATCTTCCTAGCTTAAAACTTATCCTTAAATAACCTCCTTTTCTATTTTAAAGCGGATTTAGCGATCTAAATCCGCTTTAAAATAGAATAGGAGGTTATAGTAGGTACTTGTCCTTAAACAACCTCCTTTTCTATGTTAAAGCGGATTTAGATCGCTAAATCCGCTTTAAAATAGAAACTGAGGTTTAGGTACTTACTCTCCTTGTACACTGAAATCATGTTAGCCGGATGATCAGCGGTGTAATTGCGTAACACACTAACTAACATTAACAATGGCGTTCATTTTGACAGTTCAATTAATTACATTCATTGCGTTATTTACGTTGTTGTGTAGACAAACTTTTCGAACATATGAAGCAATGGATTAGCAATATGCTTCAAAATCATTCAGATAGTGATTGAGTCTGTTACGCAATTAGGGTGCGGATCACACACCACATCACTTGTCACACGATCGTTTATTTTTAATCATTACAGTGACCACCTAACGAATTGGAAAACCTACGAGTACCTACTATACCTACTTTTCAATAGCATCACCTTTAGGGATTTTAAACTGAAGATCACGTCCAAACGAGTAGTGCTAATGATTTGTAAAAAATATACGTTAAATTAGAGCATTTTCTTAATAACTTAATATGTGAATATTTTATATTATGTGTATATTACATAGTGTAATTAATTTGTAAAGTTATGTCTTACGCGGATAAAAAACTGAGAATCACGTAAAAACTATTAAGCGTATTTTTATGAAATCTTCACCATTTTAAAGAAAATTTAATGATTTATGTTTTAGTACCTATTCGTGTTTTAGTAATACAGGTACTTACGTTTTGTTTTATGTATAATACCTAAGTTAATTTTGCGTCTAATTTGTGACAGCGCTCCTTGATGGGCGAGTCCTATTACTGGCTGGACGCACGACGCATTGCGTGAGTTCAACACAGAATACGCAAGCTAACCACTCAAGGCCATTGGCATATATCTGCGTCTTACAGAGGCGCTACACGCGACGCGAATCGCGCGCGATACAAAAGCACTGCTCGTCGCGCGATATACGTGGTGCGTTTGTGTCGCGTGGATTCGCGTCGCTTGTCGTACCTGTTTAAAGGAGCCTTTATTCTCGTGTTTGTAATCGAGTTTTATGACTCGCGTGAGATGATCGTTGATTGATATTATTTAGATCATTAACATAACTTCACCTTCTATTTTCATTATGTTTCCATGTCTAGATCTTATTAATACAAAAAAAAAAGATTTACTAAGTAAATAGGTAGGTATCTGGATCTACATAGGTACTGTAACTAGGTATGCACTTACATTTACAACTTCGATCTTCCATCAGTTTTTCCCGCCTATTTTTGACAGCACAACTTTTTTCTGGCGATTACTTACAAGCAACAGATTGAATAACCTCACATCTATTCAAAAACCACTCGAACATAAACAAAATAGTAAGGATACAAGACGTCTTCCAATCACATCTATCGTATTTGGCCACATTATTTGTTTGAGTCGGTATCTCCTCTTGGGTGTCAATATTGTCAGAGCGGGCATTGACCCCGGTGCATCGCACGTGATCCGAATCTCTCATATTTGTATACGTACCTACTTGTGATTTGTTCTGTTGTAGGTAATGTAACGAACTTTTTGAGATACCTTTTTATTCTTGGTAAAACAATCCGGTAATTTTTTGTCTTTAGGAACTTAGACGTCGCCCATCCACGAACCGACCGTGGTTTAGCTACGCTTACCAAGGTCGGTTCGTAGATGTGTGACCACCCAAACATATCGATACCCCTCCGTGCGTAGGAAAGCACGTCAAAAGCCGTTGGTCCCGGCTATCATTCGTTGATCTTTGGCAGTCGTTACGGGTAGTCAGAAGACCAAAATTCTGACAACTAATTAGACCTAGGGGTGTTCGCGTCACGTAAGTTTGCCGCTCTGAAACCAGGCTTTCCAATGCGCATGGCATGGCGCGCTGCTGTTTTAGTATACTTATAAATATTGATTACTGCGCAGTCATTTGTAGCCTAGTTCAGAGCATTGAGTTATAATGCTACTACGTAGTACATTATAACTCAATGGTTCAGAGCGGAAAACTTACATGATGCGAACTATATTGTGTTACCCAGTAACTGGGTTGTGGAGATCAGATAGGCAGTCGCTCCATGTAAAATACTGGTATTCAGCTGCATTCGGTTACACTGGAAGCCGACCCAAACATAGTTGGGACAAGATTGAGGAACCTAGGCGTTGATTCTAGCTAAAAAGTACCTACGAAGTTTCGGTTCTACAGAATTATTTCTGCGGTTAGACACACATAATTTTTAGAGTTCCATACCTCAAAAGGAAAACACGGAACCCTTATAGGATCGCGCGTGTGTCTGTTAGTCACAGCCAATGTGCTCCGAATCGGTACACAAATAAACACGGTAACATAAATAAAGGAATTTTGAATATGGGGTCACTTTTGGGGAAAACAAGAAAATTAAAAATAACGTTTTGCAAACTGTAACGTCTGACTTAGCAAATGAAAGGGCTTACTGTGAGGGAATGTATGGGCGAACATGTTTTTCAACTACAATGTTCAGTTTGTTCTTGGGATAAATTCGTCCCAACTGCGGAACCCTGCATTGTGCATCGTCCGACACGCACTTGGCCGTTTTTTTTACATAGAACAAAATGGTACCTACATACTTTAGTTAAATGTAAATAAACTATATTAAAAAATGTTTTGAATTTTCTTAAAAAATGCGAAGAAACTTTTTCCCCAACCTATTATATTAGGTAGTTTTTCATTAATTGGCTGAATGAGCTCATTGCAAAATAATTTCAAATATTTTAAAATAAATTAATTTCGAGACACTGTTTCAATATTTGATGATTATACTTAATTCATTTGTATTATTATAAATTAATAAATTCAGAAATTATTAACCTCTGTAGGTAAGAAAAGATAAGGATTCGATGTAGTTTAGTCTATGGTTCATAAATGAAAATGCTCTATGATTGATTATAATAGTCTGCTATCATTTTCGAAGAACTAAGGATGAATCTAGGTTAATTCAAGTAAAAGAGTCACAAGTGAAAACTTACGACTGGAGCCGAGTTTACGCGATTTAGCGTCACCGACCGACTGGAGCCGAGTATCCCCGATTCAGCGTCACCGACCCGAGCGTGACGGTTCAGGACGTCTACTCCCTAAGTCCGTCCGTATTTCCGTCCGTCGGACATAACAATCTGTCAAAACAAGTGTCAAGTTCAATTTTTGGTACGGGCAAAAACACATCAGGAGTAGGGTCAACTGTCAAATCGTGTTGCCATTATTTCTTCGTTCGGACCCCGAACGAATCATCCGTCCATAGGGAGTAGGAAATGCCCGTAACGAGGGCCGAAACTACGAACTCGTGCTTAGAGAGTAGATCTGCTGTTTCGTTCACTGTTCAGAAATAGCCCAAAGTGCGCCTAAAGAAGTAAGTCTTTTACATCAAGGTCGAGTATTGATGTTAAGTATGGGACCATGGCACACATGATTATTTTTTTGTGATTACTATATTGGTCCCATGGAGAAAGTTGTTCAGTTTGATGGTCTGTACCACCCCTTAAATATGATCACACATTTCTGATAGACACTGTGTAGGTCCTTATTTGGCAGTTCTAATATACATAATAAGTAAAATCACCATCCTTACAAAAAACCAGTGTAACAGGTACTTCTTTTAAACCATAGTTTACTCTTACGAATAACTAACTAGACTTTATTCAGCTGAAATTATACACTGAATTATGTAAATTGATGAAACACAATAAATTACGTAAATGATTGCTTCGAAAAACCAATAAAAAATACACACCCGTATTCTGGAACGAAACTGTCATCTGGCAATTTGGCAGAAATCACAAAATCTCCAGTTGAATCTAGCGTTCGAGGCTTCGAGGTTCAAAATTCATACTTGAGCATCGGAAAACGGCTCTAATGGCGCTCCCTCCAGCACCGGAAGCATTCGCTTGTAATGTAAAAATCCAAGATTCCACTTTAGCGGCTAGGGCTTTGCAAGTAAACTGCGCTGGCCATCAGCTATAGTGCGCGCGGAACTAGATGGCCGCGCCTTAGGTGGCGACAGGGGTGAGGGGCGGGTTGCCTACTGCTCGCAACGCACGACAGTGATGATTGTTCAATGATTGAAAAGAATAAATAAAAAACAATTGAACTTTTAGAAGTTTATATTGTACAGACGCCAGCAGGTCAACCTACCCGAAACTGTCAGATTTTCCCAATCAACCTTGAACCTAATACTTTAGCAATAAAGTCGAAAATCTATTAAAGAAATCTGACAGATTGTAGTAGCTTGATGTGCTGGCGTCTGTACCTATCTAATAAAGCAGCAGTAGTTAGTGGGTGATACCTACGTACAATTAAATAGGTAGAAGTCGGCTAGGCCGTGGGTGCCTTAAGATAGAATACGCATGAGTTAAGCTAGAATTTCGTGTATAGCAACTGTAAGAAAATGACATTGAAGCGTGCGAAGGCCGTGAACTCTTTATAATATTATTACAGTTTATCGAGATAAATAAGAGATAACACGGCGCAGTTTAATTCGTCATAATTACGACACTTGTTCAAACATGGCCGCCAGGGAACATCTGTTGTGCTAACGTGTTTTGATTGTTATTGAATAGTAATACATTCACCTCTTATATACCGCTTTATAAATAATGAAATGCATACGTATGCCGAGAAAACTGAGCAGAAGTTGTGGCTGGAAAATGCTGTGAATAAAAGAAAATTGCATTGGATATTTTCCAGACATATTCGTCAGAGACTTTCAAATGATAGGCTAAATTATGTTTCAGAATTTAGATTTCTTAGAAAAATGTTTTATTGTTTGAACTATAGAAGAGATATATTCGAATGTCATAGAGAATATTAAGGTATACAGCGATAGCCAGCTCTAAACCCTAAAAAATCTCGCGTACTAAAATCCCCTCTGCAATAAATCAATAAAACTGATAATTATCAGATTATCCTCAGGAAAAATCACCAGAGAAAGTCCAAAAAAGCAGTCATCATCACAGACTTTTACTCTTCCATAAAAACAGATTCTTTTTACCTACTTAGGTTTATTATTTTCACTTTCCTCCTAGTTATTAACGATCAAATTATATTTTAAAATAAACGTAACCAAACGTAAACATATACATATAGTTCTCTAAAAAAAAAAAACACTCTAAGTAGGTATATACACTTAGAGTGTTTTTTTTTAGAGACGGAAAACTTTAAATTGAAATAAAACAGAAAAATGTTTTGAATATCCATGAAATTGGCTTTATTTAACAGATAACTTTATGGCATTAATTTTTTTAATATAATATCGGGCATGTGACCGCTACGTCAAAGTTCCGAAATTATAATAAAAAAATAATGCCTAATTTATTGAAAGACAATTTTTTTTATAAGTCCTATTTTCTGAAAGAAACACGAATGGTAAAATCATCGTTCGAACGATTTGACGCCATTACAGTATTTTCTCTGGGGATATAAAAAGTCGCATGTCTATGCCGATAGACCAGAAACAATTGAACACTGGGATGCCAATATTCGACGCATTAATGCCCGATTTACAACGAAGAGTGTGTATTTACCCCCAGATTACGCAAAGTAAACACCAGCCGCGGCGGCTACATGCCCGAAATCATTTTCAAACATTATTGCCATAAAATTATCTGTCAAATAAAGCCAACTTTATGGATATTAAAAACATTTTTCTGTGTTTTATTTCAATTTAAAGTTATGTGCCTCTAACTTTTTAGAAGCACCACAGACACACACACAGACACTCTTTAGTTTCTTCGCACTGAGGCGCATTGTTCGACAAGTTGTCATGAGCGAGTAAATGACCGATGCCAGACAGACAAACCATGTGTAATAAAGTTACCTACCACAGAATCTGAATAAGTTTGTAGGAGTCGCGGTGGTGGAAATAATGTGGATCTTTATGACGTGTCGTCTAGACATAGACACATGAGAATAAGAACAAGACCCATATAATGACAAGGCTGTGTGGTTTTAAGATCTTTGCCTACTATTTTTTTGGTAAATTACGGCATAAATAAGAAATTTCGAAAATAGAAAGATTAGAAACTTTTTCAATTTTGGCTAAATGCACAAACCGAGCGAAGCCAAAAGAAAAAAGAAAACATTTTAGATTGTGGGATAGGTATGTACACACACGTCATAAAAAGTCGGATCTTGAATCAAATGCTAGGGATTATGCTGAAGCATGAATCTCGATATTCTTGATTCAAATTAACTTAGATTTTTTAGTAGAGTTTTTGAAATAATTTTGTTTTGAATCGAGATTAGACATCATAAAATTTCATTAATTCTGAATTTGAATGTACGGCTGTCATTCGTAGATCATTGACAGTCGTTACGGGTAATCAGAAGCCCATAAGTCTGGCAAGTGACAACTTATCAAGGGGTATCGTGTTACCCAGTAACTGAGTCGTGAAGGTCAGATAGGCAGTCGCTCCATGTAAAATACTGGTATTAAGTTGCATCCGATTAGACTGGAAGCTGACCTCAACATAGTTGGGAAAAGGCTAGGCAGATTGATTTTGATGGCAAAAGTCTTTAAGAAAACTCTTCTAATAATAATGCCATATCTATTCCATACCTTATTCATATTTCTATGGTATCAACCTAAGTACATGTTGACCGTTTGTTGTGGTTGAACTCGAAAACTGCTGCACTTGTTATGACCAACTACTTCGGTACCTATTGTTCTTCCATTATAAATAAATTATTCAGAAGTAGCCGACAAAGATTGTCGTCCAATAAACTTTTCTTTTGTGCATTTTTATAAGGAATTTGTATTATGAGCAATTGTATTGTCCACTAGGATGGCTCTGGCCGTAGAAGAAAAAACATAACATCACGCCTGTTATCCCCGAAGGGTTGGGCAGAGGTGCACCTATAGTAGGTACACGCACATTTCGCCAGTTATGTTTAGTCCCAAGTACCTAATAGTGGGCGAACCTATTGCCATCAACCGGGATGATGCACAGATCCAGACTCCAGGCTGCTACTGAGAAATTCCTGATGGAAAAATACAATAGCACTTCGCCCGACTTGGGAACCGAACCCAGGACCTCATGCTGTGGTAGCGCAGGCGGCCAGTAGACCAATGAGACATAAATTGAACCTGTCTATGTTATGTAGGTACCTGGATATCTACGTCGAACACTACTAGGAATCATTTGAAAAATATTTTGAAAAATATTGCATTATTTCAAACTTATGGCTTCTATTCAATTTGCGTAGCCTTTTTAGGGTTCCGTACCTCGAAAGGAAAAAACGGAACGCTTATGGGATCACTCGTGTATCTGTCTGTCTGTCCGACTGCCACAGCCAATTTGCTCCGAATCTAATGGACCGATTAAGCTGAAATTTGGTACGCGTATCTATTTCTGTGAACCAAACACGGACATGTAACGTAAATAAATGAATTTTGAATATGCGGGTTAATTTTGGGGGCAAATAAGATAATATTATTTTTATTTTCGTAAAGTTTTGCAAACTGTACCGTGTTATATGTCAAATGAAAGAGCTTACTGTTAGGGTCTCAAATATTTTTTTTTAATAATTTTAAAATAAATGATTTTAAAGTTATTTAAGAAAATAGACGAAAATTGACAATTCCCCAATCAATTGATATCCGAAACTACTGAGCCTAAAACTAAAAAAAAAAATACAGAAAATAGTTCAATACCTATAGATTACAGGAAAACTTATAAGAAGTCTATGGTCTTAAAACAACATGGTAAATCTCTCAATATTGTGCATACAAACTTACATTTGCAGTTGGAATGTATGGGAGAACATGTTTTTCAACAACAATGCGTAGTCCGACACGCACTTGGCCGGTTTTTTTTCAACTATGTTGGGGTGGGCTTCTAGTCTAACCGGATGCAGCTGAATGCCAGTATCTTACATGGAGCGACTGCCTATCTGACCTCCACAACCCGGTGACTGGATAACCCCCCCCTTGGACCTCTTGGTAAGACTGTCAAAGATGAACGAATGGCAGCCGGGACCAACGGCTTAACGTGCTTTCCGAGGCGCGCAGGAGCCTCGGTATGAAAAGATGGTCACCCATCTACGGACCAACCCCAGCAAGCGTACCTGATGGATCGACCCGTGTGGCTGTTATTACTTAGCCACGAGCTTCTATTACCTATAGATAGATTTTTTAAAACTAATTAATAATTAAACTATTACAAACCCTCGAAGTATTTTTATGCCTGTATTTTTAATGAAACAATAATTTTATCGCTCGAGATAAAAATACCGCATAATTTTATCCCAGACCGCATTTTAGGTATTGGTGTTGATAATAGAGCGTTTCTCGTGGGAGCTTCCGGACGCGGCGGACGATACAATTCGATCCGATAGAGCACGTGTACGGCTACTAGAACTTTTAAAATAGCCTAGAGTTAACATATAAACCTACATGGGCATTTATAAAACGTCCAAAGTAAGGTGCACAGTTCTGCTGTCATAAGGAAAAAGACGTATCTGACATTTTTTCGAAATAGAGTTATTTACATATTCGGAATCAGCAAAAAAAGACGCATCTACCAATATTTTTAAATTGGCGTAAATTTAACGAAAACCTAATAATTCTTACTATTAATAGACGCATCTGCCTTTATATCTTATAGTTTAAACAGGACAAAATATTTTTTTCTACATTGACCATTTCAATATTTCTGTAGATACGAGTACGTCCTTTTTCCTTACAGGCAGCGGCAGAGTTCCACTTGGTCGTTTCCTATGGAGAAGAACCGGCAACTATAAGCCAATGTTTCTCCTTTAAAAATAAATTGGCCTTTACAATGTTTTCAAATTACAGTTTAAATATGGAAGGACACTGTTGTCTTATAAAAGTTACTGCCTACCTACAATTATCGATTATGTTCTATGTTTTAAAGCCCACTTGCAGCATTAATTTAAAACATCATTCTGCTTCTGTCAATCGTTTGAAGATGATAGAGACAGAATGAAGTTTTAAATGTGTTTAGCTTCAAACACATTTACAGTCCGGCCGTCCTGTCAGTTTCATACTAACGGATATGACGTGTTTTGCGAATTTGATCCTTTTTAGGGTTCCGTAACACAAAAGCAAAAAACGGAACCCTTATAGCACTCGTGTGCACTGTCTGCTTGTCTGAATCTAATGGACCGATTAAGTTGAAATTTGGTACACGTATGAATTTCTGTGACCCAAAAACGGACGTGTGAAGTAAATAAATGAATTTTGAATATGGGGGTCCATTTTGAGGGGCAAATACTTAAGAAAATAAATAAAAAAAGTTTTGCAAAATGAAAGGGCTTACTGTGAGGGTAATTGTCAATTTTCCATTCAAATCTCCGAAACTACTGAGCCTAAAATTTTGAAAATAATAATAATACAGTAAATAGTTCTATACCTATAGATTACAGGAAAACTTACAAGTAATCTATGGTCTTAAATCAAGCGGGTCTAAATGTATGTTTTGATTTTTTATTCGTGCGAGTTTTTAGTTCAACGCCTGATTTCAGATGCTCTTTCTCTCGGTGGAGATTTTATGCGCTATCGATAAGGTATCGATCGACAAACTACCTAAAACAACCAGTTTTTTTTTCCAACACTTCAATCTGGGATGTCTTAGAGTAGCTTCACAATAATTAGCTAGCGCTATGCCTACTTATATCCAGTAATATCATCTTAAAAATGAGATAGTACCCGACCATTTTGTTTAACGAACCATTCAAGAAGGTTCTCATTATAATTAGGAAATCATCTCGTTTGCTTCGCTGGCACAAAAGCTGTGAAACCGCCATATTTATTCCATAAATATCATAAAAGTTATCTGACTATTAGACAGACAGTCAGCCCTTAATATAATAAAGCAGAAGAGTTTGTTTTTTTTTTTTTTTTGTTTGAGCGCGCTAGTCTTGAAATCTTACCAGGCATATTTGAAAAATTATTTTTTTATATGATAGCCCAATTCTTGAGGAAGGTCATATGCTATTGAACATCACGCTTTCACCCTTAAATAACGCTAAGCGAAAACGAAGTAACAGTTGGGGCCTCGGGGGCCGTTTCACGCAGATTAAGTCGCGGGCACAAGAAAAAATTAAAGTTACTTTTCGTGCCGGTTTGTGTGATCGTGTTGGTCTTCTAAACTACGCAACGGATTTAGATGCGGTTTTCACCATCATTTAGAGAATTTATTCTGAAAGGTTTATATGTATATTACATTAATATTAAACTTACATATATTATCGTGCGAAACAGGGGCGGCTCGCTAGTGTTAAGATAAGACGTTCACGAAACCTTATGAAACGTTTAACTAAATAATTATAATAATACATTGCGGTCGGAATGCGTTTGCATATTTATTAATTAGGATATAAAGTTGCTAGATGTGGCTTATCGGATAAGACAGTGTATGTGGCTATTGCTTTCACATGGTTTGACTTTAACGTAATTAGTTAACTTTCTTTTGGTTTTTTTTTTGACGTGAAAACGTCTTTTCGCTCGGTGTACTGCACTGCTATTCTGTACAAATCTCACCGTGTAAACTTAGGTGAGATGAGCGTGGAGTGAGCTAGCAATAGTGTCAATCCCTAGCATGGTGGAATGACAGCTCACTTCACCTAAGTTTTCACTGTGAGGTTTTTACAGAATAGACCGGCTGGTGATAAGTGCAATATTTCTGACCGACGAAAACATGTAAGATTTCAATATTTCGCTAATAACTACGAAACATGTAATGCTAGAGTCATGGTTGAGCATTCATAAGATAGGTCAAATTTATAACAATTTTAAGGGTGGATATAATTTGCGTGTAACGTCACACTGCAAGTGCAAGCGCATGCGCGCTACCTTCTACTTTTCACTACGTGTCGAAATATCAATTCTTATAGCGCAAAAACGTCTTTAGCTACATCAGTTATTATGGCGTCTTTGAGAAGTGTTGACAAAGCATTATCAGGACCTAAAGAGAAACAACAGAAATGTTGGCCAAAATGGGGTTAAAAATCAGTATGAAATTGACTGTAGCAAAATAATGTCAGAATATGTCGTCTCATATCGGCCGTAAATCTGCTCAGAAAAGAAAAAAAAAAAAAACTCCATTCGTAGAAAGCTTGTATCAACAGGAATGCTATGAGCCTAAAAAAATCTAGTGCCGAGCTAGCAATAGCCACAATAGTTACGGCAGTGTCAGAAACCGTAAGAAAATCTGTTGCAAATAGCAAAAAGTCTAAGATTTCTTCTCATATCGGCCGTAACTCTGCTCAGAACTGAAAAATATCATAATCGGTGAAAGCTTACTTTAATGAGCCTACTTAGTCTAGTGTCGAGCAAATACAGTATCGGAAAACCGTAGTAAAATTATAATATGTTTTCACGAAAACAAACGGCGGGGGCTCAAGTTGCTACCACTAAATTTTTTTGCTAGCCTCTTTTGTGTTCTATTGCTGGGCTAAGGCCTCCCCTTTTCCCTTCCAAACCTATCTGTCTTGTGTGATCTCTGGCCATGTTGGCCCTGCAAACATAATCAGATCGTCATACCACCTTCGCCGCGGTGTACCTCGACGGCAATGTCCTCCCTGAGGCTTCCAGTGGGTGAAGATCTTTACCCATCTCTCCGGATGCATTCATGCGACGTGGCCAGTCCACTCCCAGTTTAGCCTGGCTGTTTTTACTCCAACATCCGCTACTTGAGTTAAGAAGGGCAGGGTGGTGTTTCTAACGCGATCTGTACGCTTGACACCTATTATGCTGCGCTCCATTGCTCATTGGCAAATCTTGAGTTTGGACCTTTGTTGTTCAGTAAGGGACCAACTTTGTGCACCGTATGTTAGTATTTTACACAAAGACCTCCAAAAAACATTCCAGCAAGCGTATACTAACTACATTACTACTAACTAAACTAATATGAACGTTCAAGTTTCCTATTAGTAAGTATTTAATTCACTACAAACCATGGAAAAAGGAAGGCGAAAGAATTGAGAGAGAGGGAGAGAGAGAGAGAGTTGAGTAGAAAGGTCAACAACATTTACTGTTCTACAGGATCAAAATTAAATTAGGTAGCGAAACACCGCATTCGTGATGATAAAGTAACATTACCAGTGGTCGTTGACCCCAAAAAACACATATTGTTTTTTTCTGTGTTTAGTTATCGATACCCATTACGTACGTCTGCAGATTTTCGCTAACTAATTTAATTTGTCCCTGTACCCCTATACCTAGCTTTTTGTTTGGGTGGGAAATTATCAAATAACTTCTACGCTTTGCGAAGCGGGAGGGCGTGTCGGTCTTCTACTGACTAAAACCCACCCGTGTTCCTTAGTTGCCTGTGCCAGGGCCACAGTAGCTCTTTCAAACAACCCGCGACCCTGGCAGGCATCGGCCCTAGCACACCCCATCAGTTAGTGCTGATATCTCTTTGAGGCGCGCGTGGAACACAACGCGCCTTCGACCCGGGCCTGGTCCTTACCGCCGAGCTAATGGGACTAGGTACCTATCTAGTTTCAACCAATCTCTTTGCGGTCCAAAAGTCTAGCCGCTTCCAAATTCTCTACATCTTCGTCGTGCTCATAGCCCGTTAAGTAGGAACAAGGTCTAATGATAGCGTTATATTTGAGGCTCATCTCGCGCTCTTACGAAACACAGTGTCATGTCGTTACGTCATGACCTCTTTAGTCGCAAATCATTATAATTCACGCCTAAATTCTTTTAATTAACACGTTGGCAAACCTTTTTATATTAAGTAGTTACGGACCTAATATTTTTGTTGTGGCAAGTTCCACTGCTTTATTTGCTGTGGCAACATCGCTACTGTGAGTTTGGAGTGTTTTTGACGTAAGGTTTTGGCGCCAAAATATTGTTTTCTGACAATATTTCGCTGGTGGTTGCAATTGGTATGGTAAATGCAACCTGGCAAATCTCGTAAAACTATAATTATTATACATATATACTTACGTTATATTATAGATGACCCGGTGAACTTCGTACCACGTGAGACAAAATTTCGTTTGTTTCAATTTTCCGGCTGTTCCTTTGAGTTTTTCCTAATTTTCTTTTTTCTAAACCACCCCCCAGTATTGAGGCCAATAAAACAAAAAAAAAAAACTCAAATTGGTCGAGTATTTCCAGTTTTTGCGTGACTAACGCATGGCAATTGATTATACAGGGTTATTGGTAAAACACCAGCTACCTCTTAAGGGGTCATTGTACTCAGCATTATGAACTACTTTTACTATGGGACCAAACCTGAAATTATCATAATTCATCAAAATGTATTGAACAGCTGATTTTTTTTTGCGATATCAGATTTGGTCCCATAGTAAAAGTTGTTCATAATGATGAGTACAATGACCCCCTAAGAGGTTGCTGGTGTTTTACCAATAACCCTGTATATAGGCTGACTGGTAATTAGTGACCGATACTTAAACACATGATTGTAGTCATGATAACAAACGATATTTACATTTCTAATTCAATAGGATGGGACGCTTAGATCCATAATAGGTGCTCTCTTTCTTCCACAATTAAGCACAATCTTATCCGGTCACTTTTACAAATACCAAAATTATCTCCATGTCATTCGGCTAACAAAGAGGAATCCGGGTTGTTTTTTTATAATTTTGTATGTTCATTACCTTTTTATAATCCATGTTACTTTATCAGAAATTATCGTATCGTTATCTGAAAATTATACGTAGGTATTTAAAGTGGTGAATTTGGATTTTCTTTTTTTCCAACACTACAAGACGCGGCGGGGGACTTTGTTTTATAATATGTATTGTATAGAATCAAGCCTTCTTTGTTCCATAATATCGTATCTATGTGTAGCCACAAAACAAATTACACATTGGGTACTTAATATTGTAGCTACACATTAATACAGAATTGTGGACAGTCCTATATTTTTTTTGTCGATGTACTTATACATCTTTTTGAGGCTGAATGTACCTTCTTCATTCGTATTTGTAGTGTTTTTCACGTAAAATTATAATAAGCGATAAATGATAGTAAGAGACAATAAGATAATGACGTAATTGATGGCACGTTTTACCAAAACACTATCATATTAAAACCCTTACTTAGCGCAATTTGTACTAAACTACAGCAATCAAGAACAATTATAATTAAGTCATATTCACGTAGCTAATTACATTAATATTAATTAGGTACTCTAGATATGATTAAGTACTTTAAAACTGAGTTCTATGAATTTTTTATTAAGGTGAACTTAGTTACATAATTATGTAAGGTGACATTGACCGTAGTTCCACCCACACGGTGTGAAAGACGATGTATTCTGTCAAAAATCTCACCGAAAAAAATAAGGTGCAAAGTTAGCTGTCAATATTGTTAATGCTCATATAGGTATCAGATGGAATGACAGCTCACTTCAAGATCACTTCACCTAAGATTTCAAGATGAGATTTTTACAGAATATACCGGCTGCATTTGAAATGACAACCCGATTCATTTTGACAATATGCGTCCCACATAAGTTTTAAAAATGCTTCTGCTCGACGTAAAAAAAAAACGCAGTGGATACTCTTGAACTGTCAAAATAAAAGATACTATTCCTGATACTCGTACTAGGCTCAGAAACATGTACCTATCTATTAAAAAAACTTTTTTACAAAAAAAAAACCACCGACTTCCAAAAAACCACTACAAAGTGAAAAATAACTTTAAATTCAGAAGTCCGTGTCTTTGGATCTGTATTTTAGTTTTTAAACTTCTGAAATTAAAGATATTTTTCACTTTGTAGTGGTTTTTTGGAAGTCGGTGTTTTTTTTTTGTGAAAAAGTTTTTTTTTAAAAAAAGTTATTTTATTTTTCACTTTTTAGTGGGTGAGTTTTGAGTTAATTTATCTAAGTTACAATAGCGTAATGTCAACTGCTCATCACCTTTTACAAAATACTGCTTTTCCCGATGCAGAGACTTTAATTATTGAGGAGTTTTCCTAGTAACAACCAGGAGAACTGGAGCTGATGGTGAAGTCACCATTAGCTCCATTTCACCCTATGCAGTGTGACGAGCAACTATATTAAAGTACTTAATCGAATCTCAAACTTTTAAACAAAAAAAGAATTTTCGAAATCGGTCCACAATTAACGAAGAAATCGGTGTTCATACATAATATATACGTATATATATATTATTTTGACGAATTGAGAACCTCCTCCTTTTTGAAAGTTGGTTAAAAAGCATAATTTACCTTAGATGTAGCGAAACAACTGACGATGTAATGTCAAACTCATGATGAAAACATACCAATTTTCAGTTAGGCCAATGACCTAAAGCATATAGGTACAGTAATCTCCAAACTTTTTGGCCGGGCTGAAGTGAGCGCGACCGCCTTCTTGCGCCATCTGCGCATGGTATTTTCACTTCCCAACTGATACCTTAATTTTGCATTCTGCGCATCGGCTCGCGCCAACGTTCGTTACACTACGGCCGATTTATCTTGGCAGGTCCGAACATAGGCACTAAAAACTTTCGCGCATGTTCTCTCACTCACACTCACCTCATGTCACCATTCGGTTCGTAAAAAATCTTACTGCGCAGCCTTCTGCGCGAAGTTCAGACCTGCCAAGATAAATCGGCCGTACAGCCGGTCTATTATGTAAAAATCTCACCGTGAAAACTTAGGTGAAGTGAGCTGACAGTCCACCTAATGCTAGGGATTGATACTATTGACAGCTCACTCCACGCTCACTTCACCTATGTTTTCACGGTGAGATTTGTACAGAATAGCACTGCTGTAGTTGGATCGACCAGAAAGCGAAATGATTATCTGGTGAAGAGCTCAGTAGGTAGGTATCTTGTACTTAACATGGGGCAATTTGGGAGATCATTATGTCCAAGAGTGGACTGTGATGTTATGATTTTTAGGGTTCCGTAACTCAAAAGGAAGAAACGGAACCTTTATACTTTATATGATCACTCGTGTGTCTGAATCTAATAGACCGATTAAGTTGAAATTTGGCACACATATGAATTTATGTGACCCAAACACGGATATGTAACGTAAATAAATGAATTTTGAATATGGTTGTCAATTTTGGGGGCAAATAAGAAAAATAAAAGTTTTGCAAACTGTACCAAGTGACACATCAAATGAAAGGTGGCGGTATCAAATAGATTTTTTTTATAATTTTATAATAAAATGGTTGAAAATAGACGAAAGTTTAAATTATCCCATTATCTCCAAAACTACTGAGCCTACAATTGTGAAAATAATACATAAAAACTTTTTAGCAAAAAATAAAACCGACTTCCAAATCAAAACACTACAAAGTGAAAAGTAACTTTAATTTCGCTAGTCGGTGTCTTTGGTTTTGTATTTTCGTTTTCTGCCACCGACTTCCGAAATTAAAGTTATTTTTTACCTTGTAGTGTTTTGATTTGGAAGTCTGTTTTATTTTTTGCTAAAAAGTTTTTATTTTTCACTTTTTAGTTGTGGTACCTACCCCACAAAAATTCGAATACCACTACCTGCTATGTAAATAACAGTGATAGGAAGTTAAACATCAACCACATAAACTAAGTGGGAAAAATACGCATTATTGAAGGTAACTCAAAAACTACCCAAGCAAAGTTAATATTTATAATAATTTATAAGAGACTACCCTTGGGATATCTCCTTTCCAACAAAAAAAGAATCTTCAAAATCGGTTCATACACGACGAAGTTAACCGCCAACACACATAAAAAAATATATAATATATATTGAAGTCGGTTAAAAATAGTTCTAAACCTATAGATTACAGGAAAACCTATAAGAAGTCTATGATCTAAAAATATCATGGTAAATCTCTCAATATTGTGCATACAAACTTACATTTGTAGTTGGAATGTATGGGAGAACATGTTTTTCAAATACAATGTTAAGTTTGTTCTTGGGATAAATTCATCCTAACTACGGAACCCTTCATTGTGCGTGGTCCGATACGCACGTGGCTGGTTTTTATTTATTTATTAATAAGCTGACTCGTCCTGTCCAAATTTCTATTATTCATACAAAAATCCCATAGAAAAATTTACTTAAAAAAAAAGTAAAAACCGAGTTCAAAACCTAAAACGAATAAAATAACTTTCATAAAAAACGTAACCGCTTCTGAAGTCGCTACCAAGCTAGTGCATTGAAGAACTGAAGACACTGACTTCAGAAGCTGGTAAGTTTTTTATGAAAGTTATTTTATTCGTTTTAGGTTTTTACTTTTTTTAAGTAAATTTATTTTTCCATTTTTAGTTGAATATACAAAATATGTTCAAGACGAACGAAAAGAAAAAATCATCAAAATCGCTTAGAAATGCCGGAAATACAGTACATTTATGCATATAACTTCGTACATAAAAATAATTACTTAATGTATTGTACACTAAAACTTTCCTGAAAGTATGTAGATCACGTTAATGAAAGAATCGTCAAAATTGGTTCATTAGTTTTTGAGGAAATCGTGGACATACAAACATACAAACAAACATACATACATACATACGGGTCGAATAGAGAACCTCTTTTTGAAGTCGGTTAAAAAGGACGTTAAGTTTTTGCCGAACTTGAATTTCTATCTTTGCATAAAAACCTAATTTGGACTATTACGAACATTCTAAAATAAAGAATAGTCGAATCAGTCCAGCTGTTCTCAATTGATGCGCGTACCAACGAACAGCATTTAATTTTAACCGACTTCAAAAAAACGAAGAGGTTCTTAATTCGGTTGTATTAAGGTTTTTTTTTTAATGTTTGTTACCAGTACTCCGTCATTTATAAGTAAACCGATTTGGAAAATTCTTTTTTTATTTGAAAGGATTGGTCCCAGATTGGTCCCATTTTTATATACTTATATTGAAGATAGAAGTGTAGTGATAGAATCTTCATTCACAGCAAAATTCTCGACTACCAACTCGTGTGTATTTCTATTTGCGACAAAAACTCAGTAACCCGATCGAATTCGGATACTAAACATTCAAACATCCTGCGTTGTATGCATTTCATTTCAACTATCACACCGATGTCAGAGACTTGTTTATGTATTTTTAACTCATCCTCCTAAATATTAGAGCCTATTATTGTCCCACTGAAGAGCAAATGCCTTTTCTCATACAGAGAAGGCATGAGCACTAAGCACCACGCTTGCTCAAGGCCAATAGTCGATTTCAGACTTGTATTAAACATAATTCCATTTCCAAACGATGTCAGCGATGTCCAATATAAAGTTAGAATATAAAGTACATAGGTATATAAAATAAGCTGATGCTCCTCTCTAATTTATTTGAGATCGGAGCAGCATGTGTTCTTCTTCCATACTTCTCTATTAGACGTCATCTCGGTAGTCATTCCATCGTTTCTTTGGTCTTCCCCTATTCGTAAACTTTCCTGACGACATTTTCCTCATTCCTCCGCCTCACATGACAACCGATTTCCACACAACTTCGCAGTCACCGGTGTCACTTTCAGACTTCCTCTTACATACTTACTCATTTCTTATTCTATTCATTCGCGTAACACCACACATCCCTCTTAGCATTCTCATCTCAACACAATCCATCCATCGTTTCATTGATCTTTCTCTTGGTATATTTTTAGCTGTATAGTTTATTAACCCTGCACATTATTATGATCACGAAGACACTTCCTCTGTAGATAGATACTAGATTTGAGAGTACGTGAGAGGAATACAATGGTAGTTTCTTTTTGTGCACCGTATGGCAATTTTGAAAATGGCCTTCAATACAGCCAAAAATTTGAAGACGGTGGCATCCACCGACCATTGAATGGATTGTGTGAAAGATGGTATGGCTAAGTGGGACGGTTTTGATATTGAGATGACGGTTGATCTGAATTAGAAATGTATGGTAGAAGAAATTCTGAGACGATCCGAAATAAATTAGAAAAATGACAGAAGGTTGAAACGCCGTTAAGACGTTGGTCCCGGCTATCATTCGTGGATTTTTGACTGTCGTTACGGGTCGTCAGAAGCCCGAGTCTGACAACCAGTCTTATTAAGGGGTATCGTATTACCCAGTATCAGGGTTGTGAAAGTCAGATAGGCAGGCGCTCCATATAAAATACCGGTAGTCAGCTGCATCCGGTTAGACTGGAAGCCGACCCCAACATAGTTGGGAAAAGGCTAGGCAGATGATGAAGAAGATGACGACAGGTGGATGAAAATTATGATGAAGCATTTAGTGAAATATATTACATTAATAGGCATAAAAGAATAAGAACCATTTGATTTAAATGAAAACTTTTGTAGCTGAGGAAAAAGCTACCAAAAATACGATCCTTTGACGTCTGTAGTTACGGTTTCGAGATAGTTTAGGGAAACCTACTGAAGCCATATGGGCATTTATAAGTGACTAATGGTGCATTTATAAGTGATAGAACTACCGCTACACCACAATTCATATTCATATCATCTTGTGACCCCATTGGTTCGAGATTGTCAGCCTATTACCTGTAATAGTGTTCAGTCATCTGTCTAGATTTTTCCCAACTGCTTACATAAATTGCAAAATAAGTAATTAGTATTACAATTGTTATTATAATTGTATTTTTAATTTGCGGCAAGAGGCAGGGTAGGGACTTAGCTCGCCCAGGCTCTTCAACCTGTGTGTTGACCGGCTGATATGTGATGTTTAGCCTTTCACATTTAGCCAAAATTCAACCATTAGTTACTATGTTTAACCATTGGTTGAGTTAACTACGGATCAAAAAACCGGCCCTTAAAGTGTTATAGTTAGTAAGTGCCAACTTGTTTACTCATATTATGTTATGGATCTCTGGTCTGAAAATAAAGATTTAATTATTTATTTCAATCGATTCAAAACAGCTCGTGATATTAGCCAGTCAGGAAATTAGTAGCGAGGCATCATAATAACGGTGAAGGAAAACATCGTGAGGAAACCAGCATGTCCTAGAACCAAAAATTCGGAGACATGTGATATCTACCAACCCACACTGGGCCCTCGTGGTGGATTACAGCTGTCTCGAAGAAAGGAGGTTTGTGTCTCAGCAGCTGGAACATTATAGGTTGGTTATGCTTATGCTGACTGATTGGTCTAGTACGCTAGTGTTATATTATCTGTGGCCAAGTGGAGCTGAACGTGCATAGGGTAGCCCGCGAAATTCAAATTTTCTTCCGTTTTTTTGCAATTTGCAGGACAGCATCAGGTTGTATGTTGATTTGAATACGATTCGCGACCGTAAGAAGTAAGAATTTATAGAATTATAATCATTAAAATCATCAATATAACTCTCTAAGTTCATATAATCCTAATAAATGCCTATTTCATTAAATCTTGACATTTATGATTACACTAACTTAAGCAGTAGTATTACTGATTGAAATGATTATAATTTTGTAAATACATATATGTTGCGGTCGCGACTCATACTTTAATCAACACACAATCTAATACAGACTCGCAAATTTCAAAAAACGTAAGAAAATTTGAATTTTGCGGGCTACCTGGAGCTTCCCCCAAAAGTAAGTATCTCCGTTCTTAGAGCCTATTATAAGGCAAAGGCATCCCATATCTTTATGGACAAAGAACCATCTATCTAATATCTTGAAAACAGGTCATAAAACCTCTTAATTTTGTCAGTAACCTAATAAAAGTCCCCAAAGCCAACTAGTTCGTCCAAAACATATGCGGCTTTTGGTGGAATCAAGTTGGCTATGGAAACGTTCCGTATAATGAGATGGTAGTTTCTATAACGCGCGTTTTGGGCATCTTGCCAGCCTGTCAGATGTTTCTTTACTCATCTTTACGACATTTTCTTTCTGTTTCATTTACAATTGTAATACTAGAATTAAGTGTCAGAGTAGTTGGCTCTTAATTTACATCGTATTATTGCATGAAAAGGATGGATTTTTACGCTTAGGAAACCTTTTCAGGCTATCTCCAACTTTGAGATTTCATCAATCCATAGATAACCTAGGTAGATTATTATTTCGCGTATATCTATGTAGATATACCTACTACGCATTTTTTTTTATTATGTAGGTATGTACTCATCTGAGACGAACAGAAGTAGACCCGGTACTCACTGATAATCCCAGAAAAAATGTCTAACAGTTCCATCAACGAAATACCATGCCAACCAAAGGTAACTAACTAACCATACCATACGACGGTATGGACGGAACCTCCGAAATGTGTCGTACGCATGTGCGCGAAAGCGGCCGGATGTCTGCGCGTACCGCTCTGCGTTCGCGCATCGCTAATGCACTGTCAAACTTTTCTCTAGAGGAATTTTCGAACGATTGATACTCGAGTCTGTTCGATCGTAGGATCGACATCAAGAGGTGAGAGTTCAGAAATGGCCTTTTCGTTTAAAAGTACTTAATAGGTATTTTAAACCCATGTTTTTCTGCGATTTCCAAAGAAAATTATCATCTTCTCTACATTCCTAAAAAAATGATATTCGATAAAAATCTAAAACACGCTCAGGTACTTAAAGCAAAATACAACCAAGACTACTGCAATGTCTGAACTCTTAGTTCGAATTTCAAACAAGTTCCTGCTTCTTCGACAAAGTACCATACCATAATGTAAAATAACCTACCGTAATATTAATAAATAAAGTAACCTACTATAGGTTCGAAGTTACGTCAAAATGCCATAGATACCTGCTTAGTATGATTCGTGATATCACGGTTGCGATAGTAAGGCCCGCTTAAAATTACCTATACGGGTGATTATTTTTACCGTCTTGGAAAAAATAGGGTACAATAGTAGAACGGAATAAGAAGCCTGGTATGCCATATACCTACCTAGTTTTTTTTGTAGCTTAGACAGAAATTGCTCTATCAATAAACACTACTACACATTTGAAGTAAACTAGAACAATAAAAACATAAATTTTGAAAAAAACTTTATAGATCGTTAAAATTCTACGCACTACGTAGTGCACCCTGCGTAGTGCGTATGATTTCCATTTAGCGATTTATGGTGCAAACAAAGCTCATGCACGAACGGAGTGTTTATAGTATTTGATTCGAAGTCAGACGTTGGACGAATGAGAATCGAACCCATCCAAAAGAAATGTTGATCAATAACGACTTTATCACGGGTACCACTAATAAGTAGGTACACTACAAAACCACTAATGAGATACCCCTCGCTAATGAACGTCGGTAATTACTTTTACCTCCCACGTCGAACAGCGTCGAACGGCGAGTATAGGCAGAGCACGTGCTGTTTTATATTATAATTCATTAGTGTTTTTCCAGTGAAAATGGCGAATACGTTGTACAGACACGTAATAAAGTTGAGGAGTTTATTTTATACCTGCTTGTGATGGCTAACCTTCTTCGAAAAAAAAAGAAGCTCTAAGTTTGACAGTCAGTCTTACCAAGTCTTGAATACAATAATATCCTTTAGTAAGACTGATTGTCAGACTTTTCACAATCTTGATTTCTTTATTTATTTCTTTAGTATCTGGGCTGCGGAGGTCAGATAGGCAGTCACGTAAAATACTGGTATTCAGCTGCATCCGTTTAGACTGGAAGCCGATCCCAACACAGTTGGGAAAAGGCTAAGCAGATGATGATGTTGAAAGACCTTTCTTCTCTTATATGTGACACCTACAGTTTTTCCTATTGCCAATACACCGTGACCTGCATAACCCGACCCCTTTTTCCCCACTTCTTCTTTGTAAGTGGGGTCAGGTAATGCAGAACACTGACTATACAAGGCTAGACAGATGATAGTTCATCTTGGTCCTTATTCTTTCGGTCTTTTCTCCCAAGAGACACCAGTTTCTTAGTTTTCTGCATCCAATCTGTCAAGAGACTGAGCTGATTATTTATATTTTCTCAGTTTGCTGGTTGTTGCATACCTACCTATCTTCTTCTTCTACTTTTTAGCACTTTTGTCAGTGAAGTCCTGGTCTCACGTAGTTTCTTGTCCAGGGGCCGATGTGATTCGCCTCACAATTTCTAGGCATCTATTACGATTTTTGGTGTTTTTAGTGCACTCATAAAAGGGATCGTCCACTGCGGATTTAATTTGGTCAGTCCGTCTCACAGAAATCTTATTATTAAGATTTCTGTGGTCCGTCTCATGGGTGAGCGTCCGCGTGGTCTAGTGCCCTGCACTATAATACCCTGCACGACAAGGCGCTCTATAGTGTCACCCTCACGCCTCGAGGCGTGTCCCACGACCAGCATATTAAAATAGGTAAGGTTCTAGTGATAAATATAGCCAAAAAGAATATTTATTTGTTTTTTTTTTATCTGCTGTACTTAGATATATTGTGTGCGTTTTAGTGTCAAATTTATGTATTTTCATTCTTACCTATCTAAAAAGATTAAGATTTTCTGGAATAGGTACTGTAGAGGCTGTACCTTGATTTGGTTTTAATATGCAACCACTTTTTAACCGACTTCCAAAAGGAGGAGGTTCTCAATTCGTCTGTATTTTTTTTTGTTTTTTTTTTTTGTATGTTTGTTACGCGATTACTCAAAGACGGATGGACCGATTTGGAAAATTATTTTTTTGTTTGAAAGAGTATACCTCCGAGGTGGTCCCATATAAATTTTATTAACTTTGCTTGGGGAGTTTTTGAGTTGGCTTCAATAATGCGTATATTTCCCACTTATTTTATATGGATGATGTGATGATGTTTTAATAACTTCCTATCACTGTTATTTACATGGTTATATCTACAATTATTGTGCTCAATTATGTATTCGAATTTGTGTGGGGTAGGTTCCACAACTAAAAAGTGAAAAATAAAAACTTTTTAGCAAAAAATAAAACCGACTTCTAAAACAAAACACTACAAAGTGAAAAATAACTTTAATTTCGGAAGTCGGTGGCAAAAAACGAAAATACAAAACGAAAGACACCGACTTCCGAAGTTAAAGTTATTTTTCACTTTGTAGTGTTTTGTTTTAGAAGTCGGTTTTATTTTTTGCTAAAAAGTTTTTTATTTGATGAATTTTTGAAATTTTTACCTTTGGAGTGAGTTCATGAGTTAGGTGCGGTAAATATGATATTATGCAGTTCAGAATTTCCGTTCCTCTGATTCCATAACTTTCGATGAAGTTCTGTGTGACATCTCATTATTGGCAATTTTAATATTACGACAGTTAGTTTCTGTGGGTGCACATTAGCACACATTAATGTTTAACTTGACTCAACTCATCGCGATTCGTTCGTCCTGACTTAAGCTTTCTCTTACAAGAGACAGACCTCATATTGTAATTTAATTTCTGTGGGCCGTTAGGTAATTGTTCTTACCTATAGGTTTAGGTTGGTTGATTCAATGTTTGTCTTAGGTAAATGTATAAAATACGGTAGCCCTATTTTATCCCGGCGTAGCTGATGTAGAGGCTGTAACCTGATTTTGTTTTAATACAACCTCCGCGAAGTTGATGGCATAATTACAAGATACACATTGATTTGTATTGAGAATAGGAAATACTGTAGGTGTCAAATATAAGAGAATAAATCTACCTATGTCATCCTCATCTGCCTAGCATTATCTCAACTATGTTGGGGTTGGCTTCCAGTCTAACCGGATGCAGCTGAAGTCGCTCCATGTAAAATACTGGTAGTATTTTACATGGAGTGCTTTCCGAGGCACGGAGGGGTATTGGTATGTAAAGATGGTTACCCATCCACGGACCAACCGCGGCAATCGTAGCTTAACCTGATCGATCGAACCGTGCGGCTGTTATTAGGTACTTACATACTGGGCCACAGGCCCCTCTACATGGAAGTACGTCATCATGATGTAAAAACGTAGATCCGATTCCAGAAATAATTATTCGAGTTATCCTACTTCCTACTATAATATTAATTTTATAAATGTGAAAGTTTGTGAAGACGTTTGTTATTCAATCACGCCAGAACGGCTAAACGGATCTGGATGAAATTTAGCACGAAGATAGATTATAGTCTGGATTAGCACATAGGATACTTTTTATTTTTTTTCTTTTGACTGGCCTGTTGGTCTAGTGGTTAGTGGCCCTGACTGCTATGCCGGAGGTCGTGGGTTCGATTCCCACCCAGGACAAATGTTTGTGTGATGAGCATGATCATTTGTTCTGTGTCTGGGTGTAATTTATCTATATATGTATGTATTTAGAAATATATAAGTATGTTTATCAGTTGTCTAGTACTCATAACACAAGCTCTGCTTAGCTTGAGGCTAGACGGCGTTGTGTGATAGTTGTGGAATATTATTATATTATTATTATTATTATTATTCCGGAAAAATTTACGGTTCCCGAGGGATCATTTCCAACATCTACGCGGGCGAAGCCGCTGGCAAAAGCTGGTATATATATAACGCAAGCAAGCCTTTTATTCACCCTGGTATCGTCAGCGCTCCGCAGAGCGTTGACAGTACCTACCTACATCGAATCGACATGGTATTCTCAAATAGGTGACAACTTTGGTTTTACGGGCAACATAAAATATTTTATAATCAATTTCAATGCATTATGCTAGTGGTTTGTCATATTATATATTTATGAATGTATTTTACTAAATATTTATATAAAATTATCACATCACTTTTCCATATAGGTAGGTACATACGTACCATATGGTTTCAACATTCTCAGTAGTCACAATTTTGCAATATATTTATGATTGTTTTATAATCACTTCCTTCCTTAAAGTCTCAGTAAAAATGAATAAATGTATTAAACCACGAACATCACAGTTGTTAGATAGTTTCGTTCAGAACTCTAATTGTTCACATTATGATTCATAGTAACTGATTTACCTTTACCTGTTTCTCTTTACCAAATAACGTAAATTACGGATTAAAAAGTAATTGCATGTATTTAATCAAACCTCTAATAATTCCGACTTTGCGCTCCTAAAAATATTTTTGAACCCTAATGTTTTTAATTGCGCGTCTTTTTCTGAACCTCTAATAATTCCTATTTTGGGGTCCTTAAAATATTAAATAGCCAAGTAACAGCGACCAATTTGGATGTAGCGCGCTTGATCACGGTCAGCTTACCTAGTTACTGCGAAAAATTGAGAGAAAAGGCCAGAAAATTAAAAATAGGGTCAAAATTACTAAAACAAGCGTGCAACATCAGAAGCGCAAAATCAAAAAATAATACAGCTTAACAAAACTACTAATCAATTTTGCATGCAGGTAGCTTTTATCATACTTACTCTTATTTTCTTGATATCATTTAGAATTTTCTTCTCTAATACTCTTGTAAGCCAGAACCTACGCAGGCAAACTAAAAACTCACCCAGAAAACGGAGTTCGGCGAGTCCTAGATACACTACGGCCGAAATATCTTGACAAGTCTGAACATAGGCACTACGAACTTTCGCGCATGTTCTCTCACTCACACTCGCCTCATGTCACCATTTGGTTCTTAAAAAAATGTTACTGCGCCGCCTTCTGCGCGAAGTTCAGAGTTGCCAAGATATGTCGGCCGTACTGTACTTAAATAATTTAATTTTTTTTGGAGCAAGCAATGACGTTAATCAGAAGAAATAGTGGGAGAGCTGCATCAGCTGGAAATAATCATGGTTCCAGTAACATCCAAAACAAATGACAACGTCAAAAATGTATTGGACTGACATACTTAAGCTACCGAAAAACTTATGTCAATCCTGTTTAAAATTCGAAGTAAAAATATGAAACGATTTGAAACCTATTGTCACTTATAGATAGTTAGTCGTCGTCTCAGATAGTTCTTTTCTTTTCAATTGGTCCTGTTTGTCCCTTAATAGGTACAAACCCAAGGGTACCTCTTATTCAGATTTACATGCGCTTGCGACCACTACACCAACGAGGTAGTTACCTAAACTGGCTCGTTGGTCTCGTGGTCACAAGTGCTACTGCTGAGCATGAGGTCCTGAGTTCGATTCCCAGGTCGGGCAGTGTCATTGGGTTTTTCCATCTGGAATTTCTGAGTAGGAGCCCGGAGTCTGTATTTGTGCCCGGTTGAGTACATGGGACTTAAACATAACTGGCGACATTTGGGTGTACTATAGGTTCACCTCTTCAAATTCAAATTCAAAGTCATTTATTTGCCTCTGCCCAACCCTTCGCGGAATACAGGCGTAATTTTATGTTATAATTCCCTTTTTTTTTCTTTTTTCTTTTGGGTGGGAAATTATCAAATAATTCTCCCGCTCTGGGCGAAGCGGGAGGGCGTGTCAGACTTCTACTGACTAAAACCCACCCGTGTTCCTTCAGTTGCCTGTGCCAGGGCCACGGTAACTCTTTCAAACAACCCGCAACCCTGGCAGGATGTTATACTTCCCTAAATAAACGATACTTCTATTATTAGGTTATGATCAGTCTGATCTTATACTAGGTCTTCTTTCAAACCATCTGCTATTTCTTTTTCAGTCTCTTACGTCAGAAATCAGGGTCGGCCAACTGCACCACGCGACAGACCAACCTCTGCCCCTCCCAGCGGTCCTCGTGCCAACTTTCCACCTGATTCATCCGCCAGGTGGCGAACAATTAGCAATCGATAATGATCAGTTGCGCAGGCGACGATTAACATTCCTCTCGCTGACGGGCCCTCTGACAATTAAGTAATGCGCTTTCCCTTATCGGTTAATGTCGCTAATATGTAGTGTTATGCAATTAGTTTTAATTGTGGTTTGGAGTTAATTAAGGAATAGATAATACTTGACGTGATTTTCCTTATGTTGAACAGATTTAATTAAAAATACTTGTAAGTTATTAACTTGCTACGTTACGGACAGGAACATTAGATGGAAAGTCATGCCCACTTTTATAAAATATGGTGAATATGTACTCTGGAACTCGTGACCAATGATCTCAGTGAATTTTTGAACAGAATTTTAATTTGTAGTAGGTTTTTAGGGTTCTGTACCTCAAAAGGAAAAACAGAACCCTTATAGGATCACTCGTGTGCCTGTCTGACGATCTGTCACAGCCAATTTGCTCCGAATCTAATAGACCGAATTAGTTGTTCATATACATATTATGAATTTCTGTGACCCAAACACAGACGCGTAACGTAAATAAATGAATTATGAATATGGGGGTCACTTTTGCGGGACACATTAGAAAATTAAAAAATGTTTTGCCTACTATACCGTGTGACATATCACATGAAAGAGCTTGGATATGAGGATTTCAAATATATATTTTTTATACTTTAAAAATAAATAGTTTTAAAGTTATTTAAGAAAATAGACGAGAATTGACCATTCCCTTCTTATCTCCGAAACTACTGAGCCTAAAATTTTGAAAAAATACAGAAAGTAGTTACCTATAGATTATAGGAAAACCTTTAAGAAGTCTGCGTATGGTATTAAAATAACATGATAAACCTTTCAATATTGTGCGTACGTAGAGAATATGTTTTTAAATTCATCCCAACTACGGAACCCTCCATTGTGCGTGGTCCGACCCGCACTTGGCCGGCTTTTTTTTTACTTTGATACATTCAAAAACCCTTTTGGCAAACATAAAACCCAGTCTAGTTAGTCTAAGTGTCATTATCGAGATTGAGAATGCGTAGCAAATAAAATCCTTTAAGCTGAATACTTAAATGTTGTTATTCGATTTTTCGTGATTCGTTCCCCAGTACTATTCCTTTTATTTTATCAAGTATAATAACAAAACTTTTCCAAAAAAAGCAACTGACTTCCAAAAAAAAAAAAAAAAAACACTACTAAGCGAAAAATACTTCAATTTCAGAAGTCGGTGTCTTTGGATCTGTATTTTAGCTTATTGTCACCAACTTCGAAATTAGTTATTTTTCACTTTGTAGTGTTTTTTATGGAAGTCGGTTGCTTTTTTTTCAAAAGAAGTTTTTTATTTTTCTCTTTTTAGTGGGTCGGTTGGTAATTTATCTAAGTTACAATAGTCTAATGTCAACTGTTCATCACCTTTTACAAAATATTGCTGTAGAGACGTTAATTGTTGGGGAGCTCCCCAGGTACCAAGACCAGGAGAATTGTTGACTTTGAACTGGCTTTTGAACAGCTCCACTTCGCCATATGCATTGTGACGAGCATAAATTGCTTAGCAACCATTATTAAAGTACTTAATCGAATGGCAACCCGTGAAATATTTACAATTAGTCAATTGATCGACAGATATTGAGTAGTTCCGGTGGCCATCTATGATCTCCATCATCAGTTCCACTTCACCAAATGGTGCTTTCCAAGAGCAAATGCACGAGTTACTATAATAAATACCCAAATCACTATAGATGTGCCTATAATATTTGATGATCGGTCGATTTCTACAGGATCCCATCATCAGATCCTGACCTGGTGACAATGAGACCAATTAGAAAATATACCCTTTTGAACAAAAAAGAATTCTCCAAATCGGTCTAGCCGTCTTCGAGTAATCAGGGAATATACCTACACAAAAAAAAATTCGACGAACTGCGAACCTCCTCCTTTTTTTGAAGTCGGTTAAAAAGAGTATCCGTGGAGTTTCTTGCAATTCTTCAATTCAAAAGTGCCTGTAATTGGTTTGCTTTGATTTTGAGTTTGTAAGTTGCATTTCAAGACTGCATGAGCTGACTGCTCAGTCACGGGCCTTTCACTCGCCTCCAGTACGAATACATTTCAAGACAGTGCAGTGGGTACCGAACTGTCTTCGTCTAATGCCCATTATGGCCGAATTTTCACGGAAACAGCCGAACATGTTTAGTCCACATACGTAAATCGATCGTCTGGCCTCCATCGGGCGACGTCGGCCTCGCTTGGGCGGACGCGAGCTGACCCCGCAGGTCTAGGTCCCAATGAATATGCAACTCCATCTTTATTACGTATTGCAATACAAGACGAAGATGTACCTGCTTCAACGTTCGAATTACGAAATGTTTTGTTCACGTTTTGATAAGATGCTAGCCTATTCAATTTTAATCTGTTTTCAAATACCATGTCAAGCGATTTGATTGGCTGCTTGATTCTTCAGGGTTTCATCTTAATAATGGACCATTTATATCTCGCACAGTTAAATGAAAGCCAGTCAGAAAGGTTGGTAGCACGAATGGCTGGCCATAAGAGCTTGCAAAACAAGATAATAAAGTTATAAGTAGTGTTAATTACTTGTATGTAGAATCAAGTTTGTCTAACTGAACAGACAGCTGTGCTGCTGGGGAGTTAATTGCGCTACTTCTTCTTCCCAGCAAAAGCACTAGGAAGTCGTGAAGGGCGGGCGTTTTGGGGGACTGTCTTGTGTAATTTTGACGTACAAAAAGTGCTGATTCTCAGCCTAGATTGAATAAATGACTTTTGATTTTGAGATACATAGGTAGATTGAGTGATCAAAAATCGAGAACATGCCTCAATAAATTATAATTTTACACAAACAACACAGAATTTGACTTGTAAATGAATTTAATATAAGCGTAAGAGCTACATATAGATAGATATATCAGCACAATGTGGATATATGCAAAGTCATAATTACATGTTCAAACTGAATGTCAATCGATTCAGAAGGGTCACGGTAACTGGAGACTGCGGGAATGTCACTGTAATGTGGTAAACAAGTGCATGCATCGATCTTACCCCAGCTTCGAATAAAAATCGCTCGTCGACCATATGTCAACAACGCATTCTCTCCTATTTCGGCCACATAGTTCGCAGAAGCGATGAAGGTTTGGAAAAACTGATTGTGTTTGGGAACACCGAGGCAAACGATCACGCGGTCGTTCACCAATACGATAGACCGATCAGGTGAAGGTATCATCGTTCTCTAAATTCTACATGGTGGTTTTTTTTTTCTAGACAGAAACCGGTGGAGGCAGATCATCCGCTTCAGCAAGCTCCGAAGCTGACCACGGTCCTCAGACATGAAGGACCGTGTACGGTCTCATCAACCGTACATTTACTTTGCGAACGCAGCAACCTACTTGGATGTTGTGCGTCACAAATATTAACCTATAATTACAACGTTTTAGACAATTCAGATCGAGTCAGACAATAACTGTGCAACTAACCACTTGTCAAGAGAAGGAATCGCTACCACTTATAAGCTGTTAAACATGTGAATATAACTTTGAACTCAACTTGTGGTTCTTTCTGTGTGCTCCATAAATAAACCAACTTTAACAAAGTGATAATGTACGGTGCCAACAACCATTGGCTCCTACATTAAATGGTCCTTCGAGCCGGATGTTTATTGTGTGTAGTGTCTCTATTTTCGATAGCGAATCGGTTCAGCTGGTCTCCCACAAGCGGGTCGCCCTAGTTGGATTGAGAAGGCGCATAATATCGTACATAAAGTGCGAAAGCAATAAATAGGAAAAGAAAACGACAATTTCAAAACGCTAAGAATTCCGCAACTCTACTACAACTACGAGAGCGGTTCCGTGGAGATTGAAAGAAGAAGCCTGCAAACTGTGGTCTTCGTGTCGTGAACTAACGTCAAGCTATATGTCTATCACCGTCAACTACGTGCTGGAATACTGAGCTACTACAACACTATACTCCTAGCTCCTCATAAGCACTTGAGTAACCGTAAGAAACGAGGACTGATTGATGGAGTAGGATATGTTGCTAATAGCCTCTTTGGTATTCTAGATCCACTGTTCGCAGATAAATACCACAACGACATACAAGCTGTCCAAAATAATGAAAACTATCTACTTGATCTGATAAAGAATCAAACTTCAATTGTGGAACTTCAAAACAATATGCTGAAGAAGAATGAACAAAATATCATGCGACAGTTTGGTTTAATAGACGACTTCATGGCGCAGACTAACACCAACTTAGCCAAAGTGGAGTCTGAAATGGAAATACTGATGGCTACTAACTACTTCAACTCGACCTCACTTGCAGCGTATTTGCTGATTACCAATTTGGAGAGGGTTCAAAAGATGCTGTTTGAAAGCCTAACTGATGTCTACAAAGGACACATAGACATCCATCTACTTACTCCTGTCAACATGATCGAGCAACTTATCGAGATCGCGGGCAAACTCCCGAGGACTTCGTCGTTGCCTGTCCGAAACATCAGAAATTATATCAAAGCAACCTACTTGGATGTCGTGCGTCACAAATATTTAGCTATAATTACAACGTTTTAGAAAATTCAGATCGAGTCAGACAATAACTGTGCAACTAACCACTTGTCAAGAGAAGGAATCGCTACCACTTATAAGCTGTTAACCTACTACATGTGAATATAACTTTGAACTCAACTTGTGGTTCTTTCTGTGTGCTCCATAAATAAACCAACTTTAACGAAGTGATAATGTACGGTGCCCACAACCATTGGCTCCTACAAACCGACTACAGAGAAACAAGTTATTATTTTTGGAGCATCCGCGAGCTGCGACACTTAGGACCCGCTTAAAAATAGGTCTAGTCCTCAACATATTCAGTCGTTTGTGGTACATGTGGACCTAAGATGCGTCTGGCGTAGCTCGAAGAATCAGCTGTACCGCTAATCTGGCTGACTGGAAAAACTTTGCAAGTGGCACGGGAGGGCAACCAGAACCGCTGACTATCAATATTTTAACTGTCATTCCACCTGCCTAAAATCTCATCGTCAAAACTGAGGTTAAGTTAGTGATTGTCACTATTGACACCTCACTTTATGATCACTTCACCCAAGTTTTCACTATGAGATTTAACAGAATAGATCGGCTGATGCTAGGCATTTACACTATTGATAGCTCACTTCAAGCTCACATCACATAAGTTTTCACGGTGAGATTTATAGAATAGATCGGCTGATGCCAGGCATTTACACTATTGACAGCTCACTTCACATAAGATTTCACGGTGAGATTTACAGAATACCTATATACCTCAATATCGCCCAACATGTCGTGTGGTAATTCTTGCCGTTCATGCGTCGATATTTTTATTATGTGTCCGAAACGAGGGTTAAAGAACCTAAATGATTAAATAAAGGATTTTTAACAGTTTACATTTCCTTCAAATAAAGCTAGATATAAGTTAATTGGAGAAAGTTTTAAAATGTGATGTAATCGTAATTTAAAGTAATTTAATACGCCACATAGTCACACAAATCATCTCTTATCAATGCCAGAGCTGATTTACCATATGAAACAAAGTGATACAAAATATCCCGTGGTAATCAAAAAAATCCCGTGTGAAATATCAAATCAAATACTGCGAACAGTTTCCTGACTTCATATAATTATACCAACATCTCCTTAAGACGAATCAACTCAACCGCTCAATTCTCAGAACGCCATGTATTCTGATCTTCGGCATTGTGCATTTTGCTAGAAACAGTCATTGGCCACGGGAAGCGTGAAATACCGGGTTTTCCCACGACTATGGCTACTTGGCTACTCACCCAAATGACTAATTTGCTGATAGTCTTTCTTTCTGGACGTCTTTTTAGGCCATCATGACGTCAGACAGGTACTCGTTAGATGATTGAATCAATTTGCTCACGTTTTGTTTTGATGCTGTTTTTAGGGTTCCGTACCAAAATGGTAAAAATGAACCCTTATGGTGCGACTCAGTCTGTTTGTCACAGCTAGATATCTCAAGAACTGATAATGCTATCAACTTGAATTTCGGAATTGTTTTAGATGACGCTTGCCCAACTATTTTGCAAATAAGAAAGAAATAAAAATGTATTTTTTTTTGCAACAGGGACTGAAAGGGCCTCTTAAAAAATCGAAATGGGCTACTAGAGTATGTGGGGTATCGTATGAAAGAGCTCTGTTTGCACATTTTCAAACATTTTTTAGGCCGCATAGTTTTCGAGTTTTGATGAAAAACGTAAATAAAAAAAATTTTTTGCAAAAAATAAAACCGACTTCCAAAACAAAACACTACAAAGTGAAAAATAACTTTAATTTCGGTAGTCGGTGTCTTGGGTTTTGTATTTTCGTTTTTTGCCACCGACTTCCGAAATTAAAGTTATTTTTCACTTTGTAGTGTTTTGTTTTGGAAGTCTGTTTTATTTTTTGCTAAAAAGTTTTTATTTTTCACTTTTTAGTTGTGCACACAAATTCGAATACATAATTGAGCACAATAATTGTAGATATAGCCATGTAAATAACAGTGATAGGAAGTTATTAAAACACCATCACATCATCCACATAAAATAAGTGGGAAATATACGCATTATTGAAGCTAACTCAAAAACTCCCTAAGCTAAGTTAGTAAAATTTATATGGGACCATCTCGGAAGTATACCCTATCAAACAAAAAAAGAATTTTCTAAATCGGTCCATCCGTCTTTGAGTAATCGCGTAACAAACATACAAAAAAAAACAAAAAAAAAATACAGACGAATTGAGAACCTCCTCCTTTTGGAAGTCGGTTAAAAATACTGTTCCTTGCACCCTTATCTCCGAAGTTTGCATAGAGAAAAATCTGAAACTATTCTGTGTGATAGAAGTTTAAAAGCAGTGAGCTTGAAGTGAGCTGTCAGTAGTGTAAATGCCTAGCATCAGCCAATCTATAGGTATACATGTATTGAGAAAGTTCATAATCTTTAAATGCCAGTGTATTAAGCCTTTAAACTGCATTTAAAATTCGTTGGAATCAAGTAGTTATGACTAATAGGCGATTTATTACATTTTTTTTCCAAAGACATAACTAAAATGCCTCTGGTGTAAAGTTGCCAACATGTCGTTTGGTAAATATTGGCTTTCAAGCGTCGAATTATGTTGCCATTGAAAGATGTTACATATCTTCGACAACTCCGCAGTTATCGCGAATCTCTGTTAATCCCTCGGAGTTTTACTTCATTAGGTAGCTATAACATACATAGTTGTTACGTTTTAGCGTGGCATTAGCGGTCATTGCCCTTTCCTAATATCTCTCCGTAGGAACCCAAACAATAAACTATATTTGGTTTTTCGTTATTGGAACAATTGAAACTTACGACAGATATTGATTCAGGACATCAACGGATTTTTTTTTTTTTTTTAATAAAGAAAATGTAGTTGGGTCAATGACCGCTTTTTCTATTACAAAACACGACGACTATATACAGGGCTATTTTTAAATCATTAACTAAACTTTCACAGGGTGTTCTACCCATGAATATGAACAACTTTTACTATGGGACCAAACCTGAAATCGCAAAAAAAAAATCAGCTGTTCAGTACATTTTGACGAATTATGCCAACATAAATGTACTGAACAGCTGATTTTTTTTTCGCGATTTCAGGTTTGGTCCCATAGTGAAAGTTGTTCATATTCATGGGTAGAACACCCTGTGAAAGTTTAGTTAATGATTTAAAAATAGCCCTGTATAAATGCTTCTTTAATGGGGTGTGTCTACAGGTTTTATAAAAAGACCAAGGAATCGATGGAGGTTTTGTAAGAGGATATGGGTAGAATGGAGTAAGTATAGAGAACTGAGATGAGATTAAACGGTAACCGTACTGCGTTGATCCCAAATATAGGTATAGTCGGGGTACCTAATATATGGACGATTAAAACTAACTGTTGTCGGTCGTCCGGCGGCGAGACGGACGGACGACCCGCGATGGTAACAATACTATCTATCAGTCGGAATACGTTTCATTTTGACAGTTCAACAACACTCATTGCGTGTTTACGCTGTCGACCTGACAAATTTTTCGAACATATGAAGCAATGGATTAGCAATTTGGGTGCTGGGGGTTGGGGCTGGCACAGGAATGTGGGGATTGGTACACGAAAAGAGAGGCTTATACTTAGCAGTGGGTGAAGTCGGCCTGTGGAATACGATGAGTCTGTTATAGAAAAGACCAAAGACACAATTTATACAAAGCGGAAAATACATACTATAGTATAACACCTGTAGAACAATATTTCTCACGGTAGCTGTTTACCGGAATGTGTGAGATGATCTGTGTTAGGGCTGTCAACACGGCTTTGTTATCAAAATTACGAAGACAGTGGATTTTATTCCTTTTAAATTGCGAGTTGCGACCTACTTTGGTCTTAAAGGGTTAAAACGTTTTAAAGGGACTGCCTTGTTGATCTCTAGTGGTTGCAAGCACTACTGCTTTTAGATCCTGGATTCGATTTTCGTGTTGGGCAAAGTGTTATTGGGATTTTTTATCTGGAATTTCCCAGTAGCATCCTGGAGTCTGGATTTGTGCCTGGTTGTTAGCAATAGATTCGCCCCCTATTACATGGGACGGCGAAATGTGGGTGTACTATAGGTATAGGTATAGGTGTACCTATACCTAACGCGGAAACAAGACGCGGATTTTATTTTAAAAGAACCAATACTAGGTTAAGGCGAAAGCGCCAGGGTAGCCCGCGAAATTCAAATTTTATTAAGTTTTTTGCAATTTGCAAGTCAGTATTAGATTGTATGTTGATCAAAATATAATTCGCGACCGTAACAAGTATGTATTTACAGAATTATAATCATTAAAGTCATCAGTACAATTCTTTCATTAGGTAATCCTAATGAATGACTATTTTATGAAATCTTGACATTGAGGATTATACTTACTAGAAGATGTATTACTGATTTTAATTCTGTAAATACATATTTGTCGCGATCGCGAATCATCTTTAATCAACATACAACCTAATACTGACTTGCAAATTGCCAAAAAACTTAAGAAAATTTGAATTTCGCTGTCTACCTTGGCGCTTCCCCCTTTAATTGTAGGCTAATTATTTTTAATATAGGTAAATTGTGATGTAGGAAAAAATGAATCATGCAGTAATGTGGCAGGTAATGAAGGTTTGATAAAAAGCATCTTGCTGTACTTATAAAGCAGATATCAGTATTAAGATTAATTGATTAGATAACGATATTATCAGAAGACGGTCCATTTTCCTTATAATAACAATATGAGAATTATTTTTGGGTTAGGCATGCCAGATACCTTTGTGGCATGTCTAACCCAAAACTTAAAATTAAAAGTTTAAGTTGATATTGATCACAGTGCTATATGATACAAAGCTATCACGGTGCTGATATTTGTCTAAAATTAATAGTCTATACTAATAAACAAAAATCATGAAAATATCTTAAGTGGTTTGAAAGTTACAACGGTTTTATGTTTCGAGTTCCTGAATCTATAATATACTACTTAATAATAAATAAAGCGTTTTTGTTTGAACGCGCTGATCTCTGAAACTACCAGTCGGATTTGAAAAAATCTTTTGCATTTGGAAGGCCGATTCTCGAGAAAGGCTCTAGGCTATTTAACATCACGCTAAGGACCCTTAAGAGCCGAGCAAAAATAAAAAATAAAAAGTCAGAAAGAGTGCTAAACGGAAACAAAGTAAAATTAGCGGACGGGTGATGCGATGCCACGGGGTGGTTCGAGGGAACAAGACAGCTTTTAACCCTTTACAAAGCGCAAGTCCGATCCTGCATGGAGTATTGCAGTCACCTTTGGGATGGATCAGCTAAGTACCAACTAGCCGCGCTTGACTCGGTGGAACGCAGAGCTAAGAGGCTCATTGGCGACGTAAAACTGGTGGATGCCAAGCTTCATAGCTTGGCTCATCGCCGCAAGGTTGCCTGCTTGTCGGTCTTCTACAGATTGTACTTCGGAGAGTGTGCCCGAGAACTTCACGACCTCATTCCACCGGCCCCCTTCTACCATCGGACATCTAGACGCACTGCCAGTTACCATCCCTACCCGGTTGCTATTCCACCAATTCGCACTAAGCGCTTCCAAATGTCTTTTATAATGCGCACAGCAAAAGAGTAGAACTCACTACCTGCGTCTGTGTTTCCGAACGTATACAACCCTAATCTCTTCAAAGTGAGAGTGAACAGGCTTCTTCTGGGTAAGCTCACTCCATCGTCGACTTTGTCTCTGTCACCTCTGACCTAGACTAGAGTCAAGGGCAAACCCATCACAAAAAAAAAAAACATTTCACCTGGACGAAGTCGCGGGCAGAAGCTATAGTACTTAATAATCTACTCAACTAAAAATCCTAGATTCAGGAGCGTGGCAGCCCTGAAATTAGTGCAGAATCAACACGCGGTACTATAGAGCGGCACACCTGAGCTCGTCGTAAAGTAAACAATCCTGTACTGGGATACAGTATCATGAGCACTATCATTGTACTATGTAGAATTTATTAGTGTTTACAAGAAGGGGGGGGGGTAAACGCAGATGGAACTGACTTTACTACATGCACAGGATAAAAGGCAAGGGATAGAAAAGTAAAGGATGGCCCTACTGCCAACTTGCTGAAGGGCTATTGTCGGTTTGAGCTATTCTAGTTACTGACAAAACTAGTGAAGGAGAAGAAGAAGGAATAGATGACACTATTCTTAGGCCTTCATAAGTTTAATTTTATAACGTCTCAATATTATCACATTTGTAAATGTAACCGTTTGAGACACAATAAACAATTTTATTTTATTTATTTATTTTTATTAGGCCTGTATTCACCAACATTCAAACCACCGGTTAGGTATTTAAACAGTTGGTTTATGTCAAATTTCAGTACTGATTAAATATCTAAACAGGCGTTTTAAAAGTCGGTGAACTTCGCCCTTAAACGATGACCGGAGTAGATGTATTCTTCAGTGGAGACCGCGAATTGGCAAACTAAAAGCGATGCCACACTGTTCCGCAGCTCCGTTGCGTCGTCGCATTTCAATAACGCTTGAACGATTCTAAAAGACATTAAATCCTCATGTGTTTTAGAACCGAGCAAGCGTCATTGAAATGTGACGACGCAACACAACGCATCGGAGCAGTGTGGCATCGTTGTAAGGCCTCAGGCTAGGTGGAGCGACGATCTCTGCAGGGTGCCTAAATGGCGTGAAAAAAAAAGGTAGGTACAAATTGAAAAATAATTTTAATTTCGGAAGTCCGTGTCTTTGGATCTGTATGCTGTATGTATCTGTATGCTGTAGCTGTATGCTGTTTGTTTTTGCCACTATGTAGAGTAAAAGAGATGGATATACAATTTCCGTTCATTCATTTTTGATCAGATTACATATCAGTCAGATTTACTAGTTAAAATATTATTTACTAACTCCGAGTCTACAAACTCTACATTTATTCATTTAACCCGACTATCCGTGCAAGTGGGCCTAAGTCACAATATCCTAATGTCAACTGCTTGAGGAGTTCTCCTGCTAAGAACCAGTGGTAAGGACCAGGAGAACTGGAGTTGATGGTGAAGTCACTATCAGCTCCACTGCACCATAAATATGCATTGTGACGAGCATAAATTGCTTAGCAATCATGTTGAAGTATTCGAATAGCAACCCGTGAAATACTTATTATTGAGTAGTTCCGATGGCCATCTGTGGTCTTCATCGTCAGTGCTCGAGAACGTAAACCACGCAATGAACGTTCTCGACATTCAAAATGAAAGGCATTGCAATTGTTAGTGTGTTACGCCATTACCTCTTTAGTTCTTTTATACATCGCTGTCGTCCGGAAACGTGCCCAGAAGACTGGCAGCATTGCCACGTTGAATGGCAATGCTAATTCTTTGGCCAAGGAACGAGCCAGCACACACACAGGCACGCAGTAGGTCACGTGAAGTGTCGACCAGTCGGCGAGATTCCTTAAAAGACGCGCACTTGGGCCCCATGACCCGAGCGTTTCGACCCCAATCGACTCAAAACTGTAGTTACCCATAAAGTTACAATACTTGCGCCGTTTGAGGGTCTCAGCAGCCGCAGCAGCGGCGCCGAGCTGAGAACATGAGATGGCGCAAGGGTGTCGCACACCAGAGGCCACCTTCCAAGGCAACAACGTCATGCCGTCAGGTCTCTTGCCATCGTCACGTACTAAGTCGTTTGGTTCTAACATCGCTGGTACTAGCCCCGCGAATAATATCCTAACTAGTCCTAACTAACTAATATTATAAATACGAAAGTAAGTTTGTTTGTTTGTTTGTTACCTTTTCACTGCTAAACCACTGAACCGATCATCCTGAAATTTTGCATATACCTTGTCACGTGTACAGAAACGGACATAGGGTACCTTTCATCCCGAAAAAAAGTACTGTTCTCGAGGAAACCAACCATAACGTTCTTATGATAATAGATGGCGCCACGTGTCTTTCGAATCATGATACTATTATCGGAACTTTAGTAGTGTGTTAAGTTTTTTATTGAAATACCTAATATATTTTGCGAGTTTACAGTGTCGATAGACCGGTTTTTCATATAATACTCTAAATGCGAAAGTGAGTTTGTTTGTTTTTTACACTTTCACGCTAAAACCACTAAACGGATTTGGTTGAAATTGAGCAAATGGGTAGACAATGACCTGATTTAAGACATAGGATACTTTTGATCCCGGTAATGCGTTCCCGTGGAATAATTTCCAACAACCAAGCGGGCGAAGCCGCGGGCAGAAGCTAGTCGTTGATAAATAAAATAGATCCATTATGAGCTCCACATCATGTGATTTATCTGCGCATTTTCCACTTCGATGTACCTATATCGGATCTAAAGTTGTAAGAAGATACCAACGAGTTTTCGTTAAGCTGAAAGATAATTTGGTCATTGTTTTTTTTTGGCTACGTAAATAGGTAACGGCTTATCGCAACTAATTAATCACTTGTTTGTTTGAAAGCATAATGGTATTTAGATAACTGGCATCTGATACAATTTCTACTTTACTTCGAGTTGAAGGTTCTATGTATTTCGGTACTTGTAGTTAGTTATAGGTAGTACTTGTACTTACTTTAACCATGAACTTCGAGATTTGGTCGAAATCTTCGCGTTTTCCATTGTATTCTCGTAAGTGACACCTTCGATCACAGATTTCCAATTCGACCTCCCTTGTTTATAATGACGAATAATTTTCATTTATGCTCATGCAATTAGGTAAAGAGGTAGGATGTCTGTCAGGTAGATAGGTAATTTCCCTCAAAAATTCTTCAGAATTGTAGAATATTCTATTTCATTCAGAATATTCATTAAAATACTTATGAAACTAAGGGCTGATTTTTCAATAGTCAGATAACTTTTATCTGAAGAATAAAAATGACAGTTTGACATATTTTGTATACAAAAGCTATCAAACCGCCATATTTATTCCATAAAAGAAAGTTATCTGACGATTGAAAAATTTGCCCTACCTAAAAGAAAGGATCAGAACTGAGAAATATGTATCAAAAGGAAAGAAGGAAAATATTCATCAAATGTTCGAGTCTAGGGGAAATAAAAAGAAAAGTATTCAATTTCAATCTCCATAAACACCGGTACTCTTCTTAGATAATTAGCTCAACAATTAATTAAAATATATCTTTACACCACCCGAGCAATAAACAAAGCAATGAACGCAAAGTATAAACAAATAAACAAAAGAACAATTATCTCTTATTTGACGTCGCGCGCGTGCGTCGCACAGCGGTAGTGTACGACCAAGTAATGCACAAAACCCAATCAATTAAAATGACACCTTATTTCGCTAAGATAAGGTGCTACTAACATGTAAAGTTATCTTGGTATTCGTGTATAGATGCGCACGCAGGCTGCCAACGACCAATGACCGCGCTTTCACTGTCGTCCATCTTGCGGTATGATTTTGATTTTAAAATTGGAACGCCCAACGGTCGCTGTTCATGATTAGAATGATTGATTTTCGGTGACGGGGAATGTGGGTATATGATATTTCGTCAAAATTACTGTAAAATACGTACCTATCAGTTGGCAGCCTTATAATTTCTACAAAGTTAAGTGAGCTGGTAGCTGGCTCTCAATACCTAGAGAGAGCAGGAAGATGCTGACCGACAAAAAAATTGTTGAAGAAAAGCACGCGCATAATGGTAGATTGTTAAATTGTGGTCTTCTAAATTGTGGTCTACTGAGGGGTCTTGGAGACCCCACAGTAACTAGGTACTGCCTTTCGTCAGCAAGAGCTATTAAGAGAATACTTCGGTGCATGCAGTGAGAAGATAGGTGGGCTGTTTCAAAAATTGTTAGTGAAATGAAAAATAGTAAGAATATGAAAAAAGTTTATTTAAAGCTTTTCAAAATGCTTCCCTCCAACCTCAATACACTTATGCATTCGGATGAACCAGCTTTCGAAACATTTAAAAAATCTATCTTGCGGGAGGTCGAAAAAGCAAAGCATGAAAAGTTTGCCGCGAGACGTCCATTGTTGCAAACAAAAGAAGAGTGGCAGATAATCTTTAAAAATATTAAAAAAAGAACTACTCATAGGTGCCCAATGATTTTCACCGAGGAGATTAGTATTGAAATTAGCCGTAGTTTCAAGAATAAAGAGATTGGCTGTGGCTAACAATTTTCGGAACAATCTAGTAGACCAGACAAGGCTGGTACCGGGATCAAGTACCTACCCAGGGTGCCAGCTAGCTACTGGTGGAAGCTTTCTTCTTCTCTGAAAATTTTCAATCAAATCATTTACTCCAGCGAACAGACCTTGACTTGAAATGATAAGATCGAATTTGGCGTGACCCCCGGGGGCCAATAAGTTAAAATATTCAATATAATAATTTCTCTACTAAAATTAATGTCGTTTCAGTTAAAGGAACGGCAAGGAAAAATGCAATACCGGTTACCGGTATGCAAAATGGTCAGTCCTATAAAGGTCTCAGCTAAAATCAACTTCCAAGCAGGGTTTACTCCAGCATTGCAGTTGATTTTTTCTTAAGGTTGCACACATCGTCGTCTCAAACTCGTTGGTGACGTGGCTAATATGCATGGTATTTAGTTTATTTATTTACTTAATTAGTTTTATTTATTTAGTATTTATTTATTTCATTTTTATTTATTTAGCGAAATAGACGATGATTTATAACGAAAACGAGCGCATAAAATTTCATGAATAGTCCTTTGGGCGAATAGATATTATGAAAAAATTCCTGGACATATTAATTCAAAATAAAGTTTTTTAATTATCTATGCCTGTACGGTCACAATTTTGCCAGCTTCATACTCTGGCAGCTATTTATTTATGCCCAAAAATGCGTTAAAAATTGTGTTGAAATATGGGAGCTTCGACGCTCTTCGCTTCCAAAATATTTTTTTTTTCCAATTCTGTTTCCATAAAGGGCTGGATAATGTCGAGACAAATTGACATAACTTTTAGTTTTTAACGTACTCTATAAAACAGGCGAGTAATCACCAGACTACGTTTGAATAATGACCGACTAGCGTAACCTTAAGATAAGATCAATTTGCACAGATTCACACCGAGAATTACGTTTTGATTGGAAGGGATAGGCAGTCAAAATAAAAATACACCCATTGCTACAGACTGAATTTATTCTAAACTCAATAAACGTCCACATTCCACAACCAGAACGCCGCAAGAAAAATGATTAAATAATAAGCAAATAATCTCATAAACTATCGCTTTCTATACTATAAAGATCGTAGTAGTGAAACAAAGCATAATGCTAGTAAATAATAATAAGCGGCGGACTAATTGCGGCGGGGTTTCGATCTCAGGCCTACGAGCGTGACGGACGGAGTCATTTACACATATGCATGGTATAACTAGGTTGTAATACTTGTTATCAAGTCGGGTTAGTTATGAGATGACTGGCATGTCAACTATTATTGAAAGAAAGTCTAAAATAAAAGCTAACATACGAGAATGATCGTTGATCATGTCTTGTCGAAGGGGATCGCAGACGAAGAGTCGCGCTTAGAATAGGCAATATTGTATGTCTTCTCTTCTTATAACATGCTTCAGTAAAAATATTGGCTACTCGGAAACTGGCTAGTCGGAATATTGAGTAGCGGGGCTGACAGGACAGGGTACGCCGAACATAATTGTACTCATCAAGCCCCAAAACATAAGACGATCACCATGTTTCCAAGCGTGGTGTTGGTGATTAGGATTAAATTGCCAAGCAAAAACGCGTTGCTATGTTCATAACTACCCTGATCGGTAGTAAAATTTTTGGAGACCGCTGTGTACCTAATGTAATAAGCCTACATATGGATAGCACCATCTATTACATACCTAATGTAATAGAAGGTGCTATCCATAAATGTATAAGACAGTGGGATTATCTCGATAAAAAGGCACACTCCAAGTTCAGACGCAGATATATTATATGGCAATGGCTTTGCGTGGTTAGCTTGCGTGTTCTGTGCTGAGCTCACGCAACGCGTTGTACGACCACCCAGTAATAGGACTCGCCCACCAAGAGCTCTGTCCCAAATTATTAAAACAACAACAAACGCGTGTAGGCAAACTCTTTACAGTAGGCACCTGCCAATCTAATAGTAGTCTACGATCGCCAGTTCGGCGAATGACAGCAACTTACAATGAAATATTCGAACACATAGATATTGCATGCTCTTTGAAAAGGTTTCGTAGCCTTTCGTATGAGATACTTGAACCCTTGGACTAATTGTTTTTAATTGTTTGCTGTTGTTTCTAAAATATCAGGTTGGCGGAAAAGTCTTGCACCAAGATATAAGACTTAATGAATTTATTGATAACTTTGTTATTTACAATAATTAATCAGTAATGTAATCCCCAAATAACTCTATTACTCTGGCCCATCTAGTTGGTAGATTGTTGATGCCCTGCGCCCAGAATTCCGGAGGCTTGCAGAAAAGAATTTGTCCACTGCCATTTTCTCACGGAAATAAAGCTTTAGTGGTCGGAACAAGTGATAGTCGGATGGCGCGAGATCCGGTGAGTTGATAAAGAAGCGATCCAGAAATACTAACTCTGACTTGACGATGACTGTCAGTTAGTTGATATGGAATCCATCGTGCCATTACTTTACGATAACCGAGTTTGTGTAAATGAGCCTCGACGGTCGAATGATGACAGCCAAGAGTCTCTGCCAAATCACGCGTATTTGTTTCTGGATTAGCCTTTAAGCAGCGGAGTAATTCCTTATCGTCGAAGGTGAATGGTCGCCCAGATCGCTCGTGATCTTCAAGAGTTATATCTCCCGATGAAAAGCGAGCAAAGCAGCGGCTTATCTTCCATCGCGATACAACGCCTTCACCGAACGCTTTGCTGATGTTAGCGGTAGCCACACTCACGTTGTGTCCCTGACGTCACTCGTAAAAGATGATCGTTCGAAGTTGATGTTCACTAATCATTTTCACAAACTAACCAAATCCACACTAGCGCGTCTTTATGTACCCTTGATGTGATAGCTTAGAGAACCTTCTACAATATTCTTACGTATCCCAGATCAATACTAAATATTCCGTAAAATTATAGTAATTTACAATTTATTGTCCAATATTTTTCCGCCAACCTGATACTAATATTTTTACTTAACAATTTTTTAAAATTGACTTTATAATATAAGTGTAGCTGTCATGCATGAAACAGTTCACCTCCTAGTGACTTTAAGGTTTGTTTATTTATGGTAACGTACTACTAGTTTAGACGAGATCTTCGTTTAATATCATTAAAAGTTAGTTATCGTCGCCTTAAGATAAATGGTTTTACAGGAAGGTTGGTAGGTACTTATAGTATTAATAGGTATTCAAGCTTTTTATAAATGCATTTATATATTTTTTTTTATTAAGATGGGATTGCTCTTGACTCTAGTCTAGGTCGTAGTAGTGAAACAACGCATAATAGTATAAATAGCGGTAAATGTTTCTGTGACAAAATTTTTTTTTTCATTCTTTCTTTATTTAAATTCTGTGCCAGGAACCACCAATCGGCGCGGGTTTTTCTGCTTGCCACGTCGTTAGTAGGTACCATGAACAAAGTAAATGATCTAACAGCACCGGTTACTGAAGATAATAAATCAGGAGCCAGTGAAGCATGAATGATGTGGAAATGTTGGCTCCAACACGAAATGTCGTGAAAAAATCGTGTCGTTTTCGTAACGAGCGCTGCGCCCGCGCTCCCTGTCGATGTCAGTGATTTGTTGTGTGGGTTGCCAGACATCAGAAGTGATTTTTAGAGGAAATTATTTAATTATGGATTAGGCTTCGTCGGTCCTTTATTTTGATCTATGGAAAATATCGTTTTCGACACTCGAGTAAAAATTATATTTTGCAGTCATTAGTAACCTCTTCCTTTGGCTAAAAATAAACCACCATCTTTTCCTGATGAAATTATATGTGTATTATAACGACCATTTTGCCTTAAACCACTTAGATGGAATATTGTATCTACTGACAATATTTACTTATATCGGATCTGCGTAGCATCTACGATTGCTAAGAGACTGGAAAGCCATGGAACATCAAATTAAGAATTACTTAGTTATTTTTGCTTCACAAATTTATTCCATACACTATTTATTTCACTTTATTTATAATTTATCTCTAAAAAACCAGCTTTTTCCTAACCTGTCAACACCGAGTAGCCGCTCGGGTGAAGATATGGCGCGCTTACAATCAGGATGCGCAGGCGACACGCAACCGACGCGTGCGCTCACGCATCGCCTATGTACAGACATTGTGATTGGGATAGTTATTGATTGGCTGATTACCTGCGAGTTTTAACACATAAAGTTACTAAATAGCTGGCAACAGCGCGGCGCAAAAGTTTTCAGCTGACATCAATGCGGTAATGACATCGATTCCAGAAAATGAGACGCTTTGTTCTATTTTCAAATTTTTCGTATACTACGATGGACGTATTGGAAACGTTCTTTATTATTCCTCTTGCAACGATACAGCAATATGGCGCATAATATAATATATTTTCAATTAAATAAGTAAATTAAAACTTAATGAAAACCTAGTTATAAATCAGGCGGCAGAGGTCGAGGTGTTCTGCCAGTGACGTCACAAGGTCCCCGTATTTGTGAATAATTTATCAGTAATGCAGTGTCTGTATTTTTCATACTTTGCTGTTGTTTTAGGTAATGTTTGTGTTCCTATATGTTATCGTTACGTCGACGTTAAATTGAAATTCTATTGTTGAGCTAAATTCCTAATCTCTCGTTTTAAGTACATGGAGCATCAATTGTTACCTATAACAAAAACTGACATTTTTTTTTCTTATCAATCAATCAATCTGCCTAGCCTTTTCCCAACTATGTCGGGGTCAGCTTCCAGTCTAACCGTATGCAGCTGAATACCAGAATTTTACATGGAGCGACTGCCTATCTGACCTCCACAACCCAGTTACTGGGGGCGATACCCCTTGCTAGACTGGTTGTCAAGACTTTCAGGCTTTTGACGACCCGTAACGTCTGTCTAAGATCCACGAATGACAGCCGGGACCAACGGCTTAACGCGCTTTCCGAGGCACGGAGGTGTCTCGGTATGTAAAGATGGTCACCCATCCATGGACCAACCCCGGCAAGCGTAGCTTAACCTGATGTATCTCCCCGTGCGCCTTTTATTACTTAGCCACGAGCTCCTCTCCTCATTTTTTTTCTTGTCTCTGGTATTTTTTGTGTAAGAAAGATGAAAGGGCAATTATTTATCTTCCAACTAATTTTTTTTCTGGAGAATGGTGACCGTGCAAGTGTAGACTAGAACCGGATCTGGGATGCTGGAACCTCAGTTGTAATCTATTTGAAAATATTCTTTCATTTCACAATTTAGAGCCTTTTATTTTAAACTGATGATGACTGATGACCACTGAAAATAAAACCTGTTAACATAACCAATCCAAATTCCTATTTTGTGATAAAGTCCATGTTATCAGATAATAAGTTGAAAATATTTTGTACAGACACAAATCTTATCAGCGATATGAGATCGAGGTATTATTTACGAATTACTGAAGTTGATTAGATAAAGAATCGAGAACAAACAGATTATTTGTGACTAATTCAGGTTTTCTGAAGTTATCTATCAATTTTGTCGTGTGGTGAAATCATTGCTTGGTTGCGTGTAAACTCTCTAATGTAAGGTAAAGTCGCGGCAAATCGACTGATGATCACATGATGCCGTTGCTCTTTCCCCAAGAGGATGATACTTCCAATCATTTTAGGCTCAGCACAAACGGGCCACCGACCACAGCCACCGGTGGCTGTCGCCTCTTGCTGCAGTGTTGAGTAGGTATTTCTGTAGCGGGTGGCCACCACCGGCCTCACGTGTGCGGTGCGTCTATCCTAATATTATAAATGGGAATGTAAGTTTGTTTGTTTGTTTGTTACCTTTTCAAGCCTAAACCACTGAATCGATCATCCTGAAATTTTGCATATACGTCGTCATTCGTCAAGTGTACAGAAAAGGACATGGGGTACCTTTCATCTCGAAAAAAGTACTGGCCCCGAGGAAAAAAACAATAACGTTCTTATGGTAATAGATGGCGCCACGTGTCTTTCGAATCATGATTGAATTATTAATTATTAAGGTCAATATGGGTAAGTGTGACATACTTTTCACAAAGTTTACTTTGAACATAAAAATCAAAACGTTTAAGGATAAAATTTCAAATATCTCTTAAAGCAAAATGTAATAAGGTCCATAAAGGCCAGAAAACAATGTGTTTTGTACAATTTTAATCATTATTTGTTGGTTTTTAGGGCCCAAAATAAAAGTACTACGTCAGACACACTTCCCCAGCAAAACGAGGCAAGTGTGACTACATAATAAACTCGCGATAGACAGCTGTTTTTTAAATAAAATCTGCAAATTCCTTGATACTTAAGCATGTCAACCTTCATATTTTACTTATACTACTTACAGCGCTTGTTATGATAATTTAAAATAAAAAAAGTTACGGGGTAAGTGTGTCATATCAGGGGTTTAAAACATTTTTTTTTTATAAAGGTTGAATTGAAAGAAAAACACATATTGGTGCTTGATACAAAATATATTCATTAAAACAATGCCAATCAAAATAACAATGTCTGAAAATTAAAATTTGGAGAAAAGGAGTTTCTAAAAATTATAAAATTAAACAAAAAATCAACATCTTAAACGTAAGCTGTGAAGTAAGTACTTACCCACTTACAGCAAATTTTCATAATTAAGTTAGTATCTGTCGAGAATTGAGCTTACGATCTACGACAGGAGGATTACTTTGGGATCCTACATAAGTCTTTAGAATATTCATTAAAAAAATAAAATAAACATAAAAAACAACATTTTCTAAATTTTATAATTGCACATTTGTGTGTAAATTTCTAAGTAGGCTACGAGTATCTGTCTAAAAATGCACTTAGGACCTAGGAACTAGAGCGTAATACTGTTTCGTTTTGGAATATTATCACATTAAAAATTATATAAAACAATTCAACATTTTCTAAAATATAGCACATTTTTATAACTAAATAAATAATAAAAACAAAAATAATAAATACCTACAATAAACACAATTTAACATAGACGCTCTTCCGCAATTCAATTCAGTACTTTCAATGCTTATCCCAAGTAAAAAAAACTTCAGGTAGGTAGGCAAGTACCTCTAAGTAGGTAATAATAATTAGTCATACATAAATGTTTGAGACTCCTGACTTGAGGCAAGTGTGACATAAAGACACACTTGCCCCAAGTAAAGTAGACACACTTTCCCAGGGTCAAGATTTTTAGATTATATTTTTAAAACTTACGTAAAACTTTTATTTTCAACAATACAAGTAAAATAGTTAGAATAACATAAAGTTTAACATATATAAAAAGAACTTACCTATGCGAAATTCACGGATTCGACGAAATCACCGAGATTTTTATTGATGAAAAACCACGCACCTCATTGCGTCACGTATTAAAAATTGTGCCATGTTACAAAACGGCGATAACTATAAAAGTGTTTGACTACGACATCTAGAATAGAAATTGTGAATCAATATTTTTTTTACTCATACTAACAGATGGCACTTGCTTCAATAGCTTAATCAGTTTTCGTAATATAAGGGGCAGTTACACTTACCCCGTAGCTACACTTACCCATATTGACCTTATAGAAACTTTTGTAGTGTGTTTAGTTTTTTTTTAAGTGCCTAATAGATTTTGTGAGTCTAGAGTATCGATCGATAGACCGGTTCTTCATCATAATACTATAATTGCGAATGTGAGTTTGTTTGTTTGTTATGCTTTCACGCTAAAACTGCTGAACGGATTTGGATAACATTTTGGTAGACTATGATCTGGATTAGGACACAGGATACTTTTGATCCCGGTAGTGCATTCCCGTGGGATATTTTCTGACTTCCACGCGGGCGAAGCCGCGGGCAACAGCTAGTACAAAATATATGAAAAAGTGTGTTAAGTCACTGTCGCTGGCCACCGGTGGCTGTGGTCGGTGGCCCGTTTGCGCCGAGCCTTATCTACTTCGATCAGTCTGGGGTCACAAGGTAAAATTTAACAAAGTGACAACCTCTTAAGGGGACATTGTAGTCATCATTATGAACAACTTTTACTATGGGACCAAACCTGAACATTTTAATGTTCGCATAACTCGTCAAAATTTAGGGAACAGTAGATTTTTTCGCGTTTTTCCCATAGTAAAAGTTGTTCATAATGATGACCCTTAGGAGGTTGACACTTGTTAAATTACACGTTGTAAGTAGGTAGGTATTTTACTGCAAATTTCCAAGTCAGGTGCTATTTCAGACGACGACTACTTGAGTCGTCTTTTAAATGAATAAATATTACACAATGCATAAAGTACCTACCTACTGTAGAAATGTATCGTTGTCACAAAATAGTCGTAAATTAGGTTCTGAACAAATATGGATAAGTAACCCAAACCTTTTAGTTGACTTGGGTAGTAATAATTGCACATCGAGTTAAGAAAAAGCCGGCCAAGTGTCGGACCACGCTCAATGAAGGGTTCCGTAGTTGGGATGAATTTATCCGAAGACCAAACATAACATTGTAGTTGAAAAACGTGTTCTCCCATACATTCCAACTGCAAATATAAGTTTTTACGCACAATATTGAGAGATGTATCATTTAAGAAACATAGAACTATTTTCTGTATTTTGTCAAAATTTTAGGCTCAGTATTTTCGGTGATAAGGGGGAGGAATGGTCAATTTTTGTCTATTTTCTTTCTATAAAATAACTTTAAAACAATTTATTTTAAAATTATAAAAATAAAACAATTTGAGACCCTCACAGTAAGCCCTTTCATTTGATACATCGCACGGTACAGTTTGCAAAACATTTTTTTTTATTTTTCTTATTTGCCCACCAAAAGTGACCGACACATTCAAAATTCATTTATTTATTCTTAGATTTGAAAAATTCGTCTGCTCAACAACCTAAATAACGCAATGGACGTGGGTGAACTGTCAAAACGAAACCCATTGCAATCAATTGTCATTTTATGTGTTTTACTCAAATACCCCGCTGATGCTCTTTAAAGACAAACTTTTTCCAAAAGTTGATGTGGCCTATTTATCGCCATGTACCTATGTAAGTTATTTAATACCCTCAATTTTAATACAAACACATTACACCTACAAACAGAACAGTATTAATTGACTGCCCGCCGGGGTCACCTGTCTCGCCTGTGATCGCGACCGAACTGCGCGCGCATTTGAATACAATGCGCCTGCGCAGGCTGGACATTATGGCACAGTTGATGCGTTGTTTGTGTAGACGCTTATATTATGAAGGAGGAGAGAATTTTATTGACTGCCTATAGCTGTAGGTACATAACATAATCCGCGAAGGGATAGACACATTTCTTCTATGTTTAGCTCCCATGTAACAAGGGGCGAGCATATTGCCATCAACTGGCAATATGCTAAGAGGCTCATTGGCGACGTAAAACTGGTGGATGCCAAGCTTCATAGCTTGGCTCATCGCCGCAAGGTTGCCTGCTTGTCGGTCTTCTACAGATTGTACTTCGGAGAGTGTGCCCGAGAACTCCACGACCTCATTCCACCGGCCCCCTTCTACCATCGGACATCTAGACGCACTGCCAGTTACCATCCCTACCTAGTTGCTATTCCACCAATTCGCACTAAGCGCTTCCAAATATTTTCCTTTTATAATGCGCACAGCAAAAGAGTGGAACTCACTACTTGCGTCTGTGTTTCCGAACGCATACAACCCTAATCTCTTCAAAGTGAGAGTGAACAGGCTTCTTCTGGGTAAGCTCACTCCATCGTCGACTTTGTCTCTGTCACCTCTTACCTAGACTAGAGTCAAGAGCAAACCCATCTTAAATAAAAAAAAAAATAAAAAAAAAACTGGACACAAATCCAGACTCCGGGCTGCTACTGAGAAATTCCAGATGGAAAACCCAATAACAGTCTGCCCGACCTGGGAAACGTTCCTGGGTTTTTATTTTCTAGAAAAAGACTTCATTACAAAGTGCAAAGTCCTCAACCAATTCGATGCAACTCAAAGTCACATTAAAAATCTTATTCGCTCACAATCTAGATCTTTTGCTTTTTTAAATCATAAATCAAAGATTTTCTTTGTTGTACGTTATCTAACATAAAATAATAACAAAGACCGCCGACACAAGAACGAGTCGTCTGTATAATTGCATAAAGCCAATTTTCCACATGTTGCGTATGCGCTTTGCAAATCTTGTGTGCCCGCGCAGCTGAGAAGCGTGTAGTATGTATATATAAATAATATTATACTAAGCACATAAATCGGGACCTAATTAATATAGGCTGACTGGTAATTAGTGACCGATACTTAAACACATGATTGTAGGTACTCATGATAACTTACAACTTTTAGTATTGGATCAAACCTGAATTCGCGAAAAAAAAAAAATCAGCAGTGAATGTATGGGAATACATTCACAAAATGTAGGGAGCAGCTGATTTTTTTTCGCGAGTTCAGGTTTGGTGCCATAGAGTACAATCATGTTTGAAGTATCGGTCACTAATTACTAGTCACCCTTTTACTTATAATACTTTAGATTTTTTTTTTTAATTTAAAAGCTGTTTTTTTTTAAATATGGCATCTCGTAGTTGGCCTAGCGAGGCCGTGACTACTTAACCGGTAATCCTGTGGCTGCCTTAAGCGAACTCAAAGCCTCCAGCCAGGGGCATAAAACTTACAGACTAAGCGACTACACGCTAACAGCTCCCTCTGAGGGGAACGAACCTCGGCTTAGGGCGTCGCTGGGGGAGGACAGCAAGATGGGACAGGCTGGATCAAATTAGAATGATTATTATTATCTGAGGAGTTTAAAGCTACTGGCACAGCTACGCCACCAGCTGGCACTTCATTCCCGAGCAAGGGACGGGGGGGAGGACGATTACTTCGGGGTCGTCGCGAGGGACCTCGGCGGTGAGGTCGGAATGTCGATTTGTTTTTGTTCCTACGGTCCCTACTGCTCTCCTGGAGAAGAGTTATGGGGTCGTCGGGATGTGAGAGGAATTTAAAAGCTGATTACTTGTTGCTAATTTTAGTCTACTTCAAGTCTACCAAAATTTGCTTTGTTAGTCTGGCAGTTTTGCTAACCCTAGGCGCCGCGCGCTCTACGCCACATTAGTTGAACGACGAGTTATGATATCGTTACGTTACAACATCGAATGAATAATTAATACATACTTACTTTTTACACATGATGGGTATCATTCAATTATATTCTCATTTCTCTATTAGTGAAGGGCGTATTTAAGTGTTTTAAATAACTATAGGAGTAAAGGCCTATTAAGGAAATTATAATTGACCGAGCGAGCGAAGCAAGTGAAGCGTTTCTGCTGCTTTCCTCTGTCGATTTATGAGTAGCGACTCCTCTACAGGACATATTTGACAACCGATCTGGACGAAACTTTGTATACAGGTTTTACGACTTTATAGAATGTTTTTATCGTCGGGGATTTTTGATTGGAGGGGTACCTACTGCCTTATGAAATCTGATTTCGATTCGAATTTTTGTAAACGGTATGCACAATTGGGGAAAATTGCCATTGCTTTGGTGTTATCAATTTGTAGTTATGTTAATAAAGAACACCAGCACTACTTAGGGCTCTTACACACCACGTTTTTTCAAGCGCCGTCGACGCGCGTGTAACGCGTTTGCAACACAAACCGTGCAGATTTTTCAAGTCAGCGCGTTACAGGGAACGCGCGTAGGTGGCGTGTATAAAAAACGTCGTGTATTTGGCCTCTTATATGGTCTAGCTACTAGGTATCTAGCGGCAATTTCATGCATTAGCTACCCCTCCTCAACTGTCAATATCATCAGGCCATCTAAATTAAGCTGACAAAAAACATTAGTCTCAACATACAGTAGTCATAACCAGATATCTCAAACCCTAACCGGTCAATGCACCAGGTTGTATGGCTGTTCTGGGCAAGCTTTAATTCGTGGGAAGATCAAAGGGATGTTTTACGATTTTCGGCTTTACGAAATGGATGAAAACGGAAGATTAAAAATCCATAATTATATACGGAAATGAAGCGGAGTTACCGACATAGCTTGCAGAGGCATTGGGTTGGCTATGTTTGTCCAAAGACTGGTGGAGCAGACGAGTCCAGCGGGCCTAGCCAAAGTAACATTCGATTAGCGTTGACGCTATAGTAGAAAAGGCAAAAATGTATGGGGTTGACATAAACTATCGAAATGTCGCGTCGATAGCTATTGTAGAAATAGAATCGCTCCGAAGCGAATGTCATTTGGCTAGGCTTACTGGACTGGAGACTGCCTATCGGTAGGCGTAGTGTGGGACGCCCTCACCTGACTGAAGACCTTAAAATGTGTCTGGGACGGACTGGACGCGGGAGGCGGAGGACAGTGTGTTGTGACGCAGCCTGGGAGAGGCCTGTGTCCAGCAGTGAACTGCAATAGCCTGAGTTGATTGAATATACATTGAAAAGGTAGATTATTATCAATTTAGCAAGATGTGTGTAACCTGGCGCCGGCACGCGATGCTCTTTCGTTTAAGCGTTTCATTGGACTGTGATTCCTGAACGCTCTGATTTGGTTCGCTTTGCTCAATCGAAGGAAACTCGAGACGTGAATGTAATGTACCGAGAAATTACAGTTGTATATGATGGGTGGGCTGCTACACTGAAGTTATTAGCAACTAAATATGTAATTTCTTTTTAACTTATGAACGCGATTTCACTCGCATCCTAGAGGGGGAAGGAAGGGACAATGCTTGATGTGCCCGAAAAAAGGTAAAGGGGAAGAACAAAAACTCTATATATTGTATCGCCCTTCAGTGGGATAATATGGGCTCTTAATAATAATAATGCTTATTCTATCTGTGTACTTTCATCCAAATCTGTTCAACCGCATAGGTACTTATGCGTGAATCTGCGTGAGGCGTAATTGTCGTGAGTGACAAAAATCGTCTCAAACTTACACTACATACCAGGGGCGGCAGTCTCGACACTCGTAACGATAGCTTTACGACTGAAATCGCTCGCTAAGTCCTAATGGGGTACCTAGACGGGCAAAATGGTAATAGTTAGCTTTTTTCAAAGACAATTATTGGCCACTTCAAATTAACCTTGAATAACGAGGAAAATTGGAGAACTTGATTAAATAAAAAAACGGTTCTCGCCGCAACTGGTTTGAAACTATAAATGGTTTTTTCGTGCTTGTCAAGCAATTTTGACCATCTTAGTACCTACTCTATTAGGACTTAGCGAGCGATTTCCTTCGTAAAGCTATCGTTACGAATTTCGAGACTGCCGACCCTGGACTACCTAACGTTAAACAAGCTATTATTAGTCTGGAATTTTGGATATCATCTAGGAGCAGAGACGAATCAAACGAGCCCAAACTCGATAGGTTTTCGTCATTTTATTACTGAGTTTCCATAGCCAGATTCCGGCTCCATCATTAGATCATCTACATATAATAATAATATTGCACTGTCATCCGATTTACATAATTGTGTTTGTAAAATTTTCAGCTCAATCGGACCCCGGGAAGTGGCTCAAATTTAACTTGCAAGATTAGATTACGGACAGACAGGCAGACACAGGAACAGGTGAAATTAAATAATAATAATAATAAAAACTTGTAATAAGCAGTGATTCTCAGGGTAATTTGAGAAAAAAATTGAATTATGCTATACATTTGGAGCCCATGACAGTTTAGGAGACCAATAAATTGGGATAGGTCGATAAATCATAAATGTATAATCATGTCAATAAATCCCTATCCCATTTACACACGTACTTTCTCAATAATTAGCCGCTCATCGCGTTGAATATTCGCAATACACCAGTTTTCCTTACCTGACACCAGCGAACTAAAATCTAGTTATGTGTTGCGTTACGTCCTGCGAACAACGAGTGCTTCACTTTACACGATCTAATAAGCATCGATCGGTTACAAAATAGTCATGAAATGTGCGCTAAAGTATTTGAGAAATTATATACTAGGAATGATTACTTATTTAACGAACAGCAGGCTTAGCACGAGAACCGTAGAGAAGCGTCTTGTCGACGGACGAGTAGACAAAACTGACGTTACCGTGTAGATAGTACGACGGCAACAAAGTAGAAAGAGTCTGTTTTTTCATAGGATTTTTTTCAGTTTAATTCTCAATTTTTACAAATGTCACGCATTAAAAAAAATACAACTGCAGAGGTGAGCCCGTAGCGCCGGAGAAGAAGCGATTCTTAACGTGTTTTGTATGGAATTTTTCACTTTTTGTATGGAAAATATGAAAAATTATTACCTACATGTAGGGTTTTACGGGGTTATGGGTTTCGTAAATGAGGACAAAATTTTCTTTATTTTTGCGATAGGACACTCCGTTTTCCGAGATATAAGCCAAAGTGAAAAAAAAAGATTTTATAGATTATAACCGTATATACTTTCGAGTCGAGCTGAAAGTTTTCTACTGTCTTTAGCAGGGCGATTACAAAGTCACTACCCTAGACAATTATCACAGTGGTCAGTGTAATTTTGACAGTTAGGATAGAAAACTTTCTTCCGAAATAGTCTACATAAAAATGGACCTAGACAAAGATCGTTAGAAACGAAAGACAAAATGACAAATTGTAGAAGGATTTCTACGGTCCGACGTCAAAAACGGTGAAACGAAATGTCACTTTGTATAGAAAGAGATGTGTCTATTCTTCCTAGAGATAGAACTGGTCATGCTAAGCCCGCTGGTAGTGCTTCGACGATCACTTATGAAAATTGGTCCTTCTGACATGAATTACGAGTAGATATCGATCCTCTCCTATATATATCGTTTCTTAAGAATACTGCTGGATTAGAGTATCAAGGGTCAATCGATCAATCAGCCTACCCTTTTCCCAACTATGTTGGGGTCGCCTTCCAGTCTAACCGGATGCAGCTGAATACCAGTATTTTACATGGAGCGACTGCCTTTCTGGCTTCTGATAGCCCGTAACGATTGTCGAAAATCCAAGAATGACAGCCGGGACCAACGGCTTAACGTGCTGTCCGAGGCACGGAGAAGTCTCGGTATGTAAAGAGGTCACCCATCCACGGACCGACCGTGGCAAGCGTAGCTTAATCTGATCGATCGACCCGTGCGGCTGTTATTACTTAGCTACGAGCCCCTCTAGAGTATCAAGGGTATGGATAATATTGGACGTTATTGGTATATTATGATTAAAATAAAGAGGGGGTAAATGTAAAAGATGAATCATCAATAATGTCAGAGTTGATGAAACTGCTTCAATATGTTGAGGTGACGGTTTCTGTGCTTAGTTGACAAAATATGTAAACTAAGGATATGAAAGATACACAGAGCAACAGTAGAGCAAACCCTCGTAAACTGAAGTTTTTGCAACTGTAACTTTACAAAGCCTTGAAACCTTTCAGATAAGTGCCACGCCCTGAAAGTTATTAGGTCACGATATGACTAAGGCCGGATAATACATAATGGGAAGTTTATAACATCCTCTACTGAAAACTACCTTTTTATATTTTACAACACAAGCCATGTACCTATTACAAGCTTTTATTTAGTTTCATCTTTTCAGCGGGGCGATTGCGTAAAACGCTGTCAATCGGAATCGGTTTCATTGTGACAGTTCAACAACATTCATTGCGTTATTTACGTTTTTGCGCAGACAAGCTTTTCGAACATATAAAGCAATGGATTAGCTATTCGGGTGCCGGGTGTCTGTCTGTCTGTAATCCAATCCTTCAAGTTAAATTTGACCCATTTCCCGGTTTCCGATTGAGTTGAAATTTTACATGCATATGTAAATCGGATGACAATGCAATATTATTATGACATCTCATGATGTGATGATGGAGCTGGAAGGTGGAAAGAAGGAACACAGAAATAAAACTACGCAACCCTATCGAGTTTGGGCTGGTTTGATTTGTCTTGACAAGGATTCTGTCCTAGATGAAATCCAGGTGAATAAAAGCTTGTTAAAAAAAATACATGAGGTAGACAAGACCTAGAGAAAACCACGTGCTTTGCTCCTTATCCCAATTTTGTGTCTACAATATTCTTTCATCTTTTACTAAATTCGTATTTGCTGTAGATCATACTACTACATACATACTTGTTTTATAAAGCCATAATAGCTCAGTGGTTCTTCAAAATAGTCCTTATAACATTACAAACAACGTTAGTTAATTTCCGAAGAATTCCTTGTAATTCCAACTAACATTATATCCGATGCTATTCCCCAGCCAACAGTAAAACCCCTCAACGTGAGAAGCCTACAATTTACACAAAGAAGCGTACCCCATCCCATTTGTACTGAAAATCCATTTCAAATACACCCCGAACAGACATGGGAGCGAGATTAACGAAATGGTCTCCCTCCCCCACACCACACCACTGGGAGCGATCAATACCTGGCTTCTAATCTCTCTGAATCTTGCGTCCTTGTCGCTCGTGAGATGTAGATGAACTACCTTCATCCTGGACTGAACTTCGACCTTATGTTGAAAGGTGTAAGGTGTGTTTTGAAGTGTTAGTGTAGACAGGGAGATTATGTACTGGGTCCTATAATCTTTTAGGTATGTATAGCGGTATGCGGTTGTAGAGCGGTCGCTTGTAAATGGGTTTCGCAGTGAAGAAAAACGCTGAAATAGTTTACAGAAATACTTCTGTGTGTAATGCAGCTATCCTGAAATATCTGAACACTTTCACTGAAACCAGAAATGTACATACCTATGTTATTTCGGGAATTCCGTTCATTCTATTAATTTCCATTCCTGAAGAGGTATCATGTGAATCTATTGAATTGGGGAAAATCCCATACTGCATTTGGTTCAGAAGTGGCATCGTTTTGGCATCATGATACGGAAATCAGAAATGTACCTATGATATTCCGGGAATTTCGGTCATTCCATTCATTTTCTTTCCTCAATAGGTAACATGTGAATCTAAATGAATTGAGGACAATCCCATACTGCATTTGTTTCAAAAGTGGCATCGTTTTGGCTTCCTTTGTGAAAAATCTACTGTTAACATTTTCATACAGCGGTCTCAACTAGCTTCAGAATTGCTTTTCCGAAAGCGCATTTTTATCATGATATTGGTAGAAAATTTGTTTTACAAATTTGGTAAAAGCCAAAATTTGTCTTTTACCAAATTTTTAAACCAAATTAAATCTTAACACTTATTCGAACGCCAATGCCTTTACAGTACCTAAGATTAGATAATGATTCTATTATCGAGTTTTCTTGAAATTTTAATTTAATGAGTTCAATATGATAAATCGGGAAGTCCCTTATCTTAAACATCTGTAATGCTGCATATTCATCAGTATTAGCGAGACTCATAAACTGAAAATATCATATCGTCGCGGCATCTTTCAAAGCGGCATTTTTCACTCACTTCGTCTTTCATTGTTTTTGTGTAATATTACGGTTTCTTTGAATATCTCCAATCATTTTTGGTTTACCTAACTTGGCAATAACATTTTCTGTTAGCCAATACCGAATTTTTGACAGCCCTACTTTTTATTCTGACCGTAAACTTGCTTTGCAAGTGTCATAATCATAATATAATGATCAACGATGTAAAACATTAGAGAGACTAGTTAGTGTAGCTAAGTAGGTACAGAAAGTAACTGCTTCATATATAAATCCTACTAATATCCTACTATTCTACTTCCTACTTACTTTATAAATGCGAAAGTTTGGATGTTTGTCTGTAGTGCTATTCTGTAAAAAAAATCTCAGTGAAAACTTAGGTGAAGTGAGCTGTCATTCCACCTGATGCTAGGGATTGACACTAATGACAGCTCACTCCACGCTCACTTCACCTAAGTTTTCACGGTCAGATTTTTACAGAATAGCACTACTGGATGACATTTGGCACAGAGATAGATTATAGTCTGGAATAGCAAATAGGATACTTTTAATCCCGGAAAAATTCACGGTTCCCTTGGGGTAATTTCCAACATCCACGCGGGCGAAGCCGCTGGCAAAAGCTAGTAAATTATAAAAAAATAGAAACATTTCTTAAGTGAATGAGAACGACACGACCCTTTTAAATATTGAGGTGAATACATCAGAAACTTAAGGTTACCCAAGTAACACATCAAAGCAGCATAGCGGCCGACTTACAGCATTTTTGTATCGTTTTCGCATTTTGAGTTAGTTCTATAGTAGCATTACAAACGTGTATAGGGCTACTGCAATGCTTATTTGGGCACAAATTATACGGCTTTAGATCCTAAATAGGTTCACAACAGTTGTATAATTGCATTACAGGCGCATTATATTAGCATTATTGTGGTCAAATAAGGTATCAATCGCATTAAAGAAGCATTATTACGGTCAATGAAGTTGCCAATCGCATTACAGAAGCATTATACTAGCAATATTATTGATAATGAAGATGTTAATTGCATTACAAAAGCATTAGACTAGCATTAGAATGTAGTAAAAGAATTATTGGAGTTTTTTAAGTGTTCACAGTTAGAACTTAAATAAATCCTAGATCATTGCAAAAACATCTCTAATACCACGGTACAAATGTTATAATACAATTAACGTTGTAATTTAACTACTTTGTCTCGCAATTTATGGACGAAGACGGACAAAACTGAGTGAGTGACATATTTGTTTGCATCAAAACAAAATTTATAATACTGGGTAAGTTTTTGACTCTTTTGTTATTTCATGTCTTCAAATATTACTGCGCCATTTAGTTTACTGTAAATGTCTATAAAAGTTTCATTGAAAATTTTCACGCGCCTTCGATATTTTGTGGTTTTGATATAAAATGTTATTTATAGATATGTGTGAAATAACCAAAACAATTGTGTATTCCTAGTTTATAACGAACTTTGCTTAATTACATTATGGTATTTGTTGGGCAGTATTAAATTAAGTTATATCATTATTTTATAGGTCTATTGCTTTTATAAAATAGGTCCGAATGATAATATTTTTTGATTATAAAATATTTACAAAATGGTGTCGGTCTATAGCAGCCTTGTGAGCCTTTAAAAAGGCTAATTAATGCTGTCAGCAGTATAAATACTCACGCGTGAACAATTATTAAGCCAGAGGCCAGAGAAAAGACTTTTGATGAACCACTGTAGTGCCATTGTCTATAAAGTAGTTCTTTAAGGGTTCACCGGTATACCAGTAGACTTGATGTAGACTGAAATAGTGCCTTTACTTGAACGCAATTTTGGGGTTCCTTGAGCATAACAATATACCCCATTTCAGAATTTTTGTACAACTTGAAGAGTGGAAGGCTTTCTGCATAGCTATTCACAACCGTACGACAGGCTATCGTATCGAATATCTAATATCGTGGAGCCAACAAAAAAAAAGTAGATATTTTCATTCGAGTACCTACTTGAATATCACTCAGTTAACAAGGCCAGGGTGAATGCGCAGTTATAACCCGCGAAATTCAATTTTTCTTACGCTTTTAGCAATTTTCAAGTCAGGTTCAGGTTGTATCTTGATCAAAATTTGATTCGCGACTAGGAAAAGTGCTTGTGGTATGGTGTGGAAAGATTTATTAATGATTGTAATAATTATAATTCTGTACTTGTTATAGTCGCGAATCAAATTTTTGCACACTGCAAATTGCAAAAACAAAAGAAAATTTGAATTTCGCGGTCTACCACTGCGCATTCACCTTATTGTGATTCTATAGATTTTATTTCAATGCCGCCGCACCTCTTTTATCTGTTCTGTGCGCCACACCGTGGACCTTACACTGCACTGGTGCATTTGCGGGACCGTTTCCCTAGTGCGAGCGAGACAGCACTATGCATGTTTATAGCGATGTCCTGCGCGTGCTCTGCACACCGCAGCGGAAACCGATTTTTGTCAGTTCAGTTGTAACTTTTTGAGAGACTCACATGGCGGTTGTGCTCGTGCGTGTCGTTATTCATACGTCATTAAGATATTTTTTCCGCAACAAGTTTATAAAAAGGACGGTTATTTACTTCATTGTCAGGTACAGTAGCCATCGAATATATCTGTACACTTTAGGATGGTCAAAAACTTTAGGAAACGCACTAATATCTTTTTATGGGTGATGTGATGATTTTTAATAATATTGTTTTCTTATTTTCAGTATTTTTTGTACCATCCATAAAATGCCGTACAAAATAGTACAGACGATAGAGAGAGGGAAAACAATACTAGTTATTGTACCTTCTTTGTGGGAGGAAAATGGTAAGTTGTGGTGGCCGCCTAAAAAGACACAGTACAAATTAATGAAAGATGAGCAATCCAAGCCCGATAAAAAAGAATGGAGATTAATGGACTGCATTTTAAAAAGGAACAATATTCGAACATATCAGCAAGCCGAAGCTGAATTATCAATAATGGAAGACAATTCAGACACAGACGTGAATGACACAGGCATGGTTGCACCCCGGACGACCGTAGTACAAAATCATGAAGAAATGGAATTTGAACTTATGGCCAACAAGCTGGTAAGTTCATTTTTTATGTAGTGTGCATGATCTTAGCTAGTATGCGCGCGCACGTGTGTTTATTTCGTTATTCGCACTAAGTTACTACGTCCCAGTGCCTTTTCCATGCTTAAGCGGGCTACTCACTACTGCAAAAAGTTAAATTATTTACGTGTATTAATTAACGTAGTAAGTAAAACAAACTTGTTTTTGCTGTATGAATAAAATTTAATTTATCTTAATAGCTGAATGCTAAGCTGATTTGGTTTGAGGAGGGCCCCCACTACGCGACTAAAGTCGTTCAAATCAAGGGGGTAACAAGGATAATCAAATTTGTGTACTTTTAATATAATCATTATATTGTTTTCAGAGGTTCGATCAAGAAAATCAAGGACACCTGTCTACGGATTATAGTCACGTTTCAGCTACTGAAAACACCACTAATCATGAAAACATAGTTCAGATAATTAGCACAGAAACTTTGAACTTCGACCAAATTTTAGCAAACCAAAAAATATTATCCGAAAAAATAGACAATATGCTCCAAATTCAAGCGATCACTCTCGAAAACCAGCAGAAAATTGTTCAAAAATTGGCCACGCAATCTGTGCAGTTAGAAGAAATATCTGTACAACTTGCAGAGATAAAAGAGGGTCCAAGCGTTACTTTGTTGAAAGATGCTAACCCTGTAGATACCGAAAGTTTTACACTAAAACCCATTGAAAATCAAAGAGATCTTATGTCACTGGACCAATTACTGGCAGATAGAGCAGAAAAGAATATACTAAAAAGAAATTTGTCATTCTTATGCTCAGCTTCGAAGGGCGAAGGAAAAACTTGTGCTTATAAATTACTAGATATTTTATTCACTAGGGATTTCCTTTGCAACTGTTCATGGGCAGGTGGAAGTAGAGGAGATATGTCGAAAATTGCGCTTAAAGATTACAAGAACGTTTTAAAATTCTTTCATGGCATGATTCAAACTTGGGATCCAACGTATACTGTACAAGACAATGAAACATTTTTCAAGATTATTACAAAAAATTCGAAGCAACGGAAATCCATGAAAAACCTCAGGATGTCTTCTAAGAGATGTCGTAAGAATAAGGATAATTTAGATAAACAGCAAAAGAGTGGAAATAAAATACAACCAAATGATGATAAAAAAAAAACTGAAGGGGAAAGCATGCAAATTCAAGATTATGCACCAAACGATGACTCCATAGAAATACCTGAAGGAGACAGCATGCAAATTCAAGAACAAAAAAAGGAGAAAGAAAATATTTATTTAAATAATATGAGTGATGATGATATCGAAGGTGGTTTGTGTTAATCTGTAGACAATTCTATAAATTAATTTTTACTTTATTAATAGGTCCATTTACATCTTCGTACTTACAAGGTCTTTGGTACAGTTACTTGTTACTTATTCGTAGGTTACTGGCAATAAAATATGGCAGAACAAGGACGCAAACATGTGACAAAACTCTTTTGTTAGGTCTGTCTTCGCTAAATAAATCTGATTTTAATTTGTATTAATGAATCTATTATTAATAAGGCAATGATAAGAAAACAAGTTTAGTTAATTTCCATTAAATAATTCAAACTTGCAAGTGTCATTATTTATTCAAATTAAAATTTACACAATGGTTAAAACACTAGCATGTTTGGATTCGTTACCCACTCTAATAATTAAAATCCTAATCAAAAGCTAGATATAAATTGAATTTGTAATTTTTTCTCATCTCTAGTTTGTTTAGAGAAGTATCATTGACAAAAACATTATATAAATCTTATCATTTTGCAATAACGGTTCAGTCATACAGTTTCTTTAACAAACACTTAATATCGATACATGAGGACAATTGTCAATACCAATTTATTTTTTAAACTTTGATTCTGTAAGGTTAATTTCCATAAAAAAATTATAACATGCAAAATAAATTGTTAATTACCCTTAAATCTACATAAATATAAAACTTTAATACTTAAAATAACGTTTTTTATTGGTACGTATGCAGTAGTGGTATGAAATATAAGTATTCATTATGATGCAAACACACTAATTTACATTGTAGGTTTCTAGGATCAAGGACAATATCACAATTGTTACCATCATCATTTTTTACTTTGTAAATGTTTAAATGTGAAGATTTTATGGGATACGTAAACACATCTTCTTTGTTACCACTCATTTTTAAGCCAATAATACGAATTCCATTTGGTTCTTCAACTATATTATTGATTTCAACTATGTCGTTGACAGTTGTCAATACATATCTGTCTTTTATTTTTGAGGAAACTTTAAATTGTTGTAAATGAAGTACTCTACAATTATTCCTACTTGTCGTTAGAAACGGATAATCGGGTTTTTCACTTAACTCAGGATTTTTTTTAACACTAAACTCTGTCGTGGCTTCAACTATTCTGTTTGCTATTTGTGATAGCGGATTCTTTCCATCTCTCAGTAATCGTTTGATACAATATAGCTCATTCTCAAAAGGGTAAGCACTGAAAGAATGTAAAGACCCAAATCGTTCTACCTCTGCAGTTACGTGGATTAAATTGTGCACGTTACTAGTAACATAGTCCGCTCCATAAAAGTCTTTGTAGTGCTTGACAAAATCTTTTAGCAGTTCTTTAGCTAATGGCAGCAAACGCAGATGACATTCAGTTGAACAAATTGTACCACAGTAAAACTTCAGAAAGTGTGAAAATACGGCGCTTTTGAGCACATCTGGCAGTATAATAATACTAAGATAGAACAAAAAAGTTCTATATTCAGATCCTTTCCAAAATGCCAGATACTCCAGACCTCGCACTGCTCGATGAATTTCAGATGGTAACTTGCACTTGTTCAAGAAATTTATTACCACTTCAATATCTTTAGCACGCCATTTCGTTACAAATTTTCCGAAATTACCATCACGCCATCCAACTAGCAGCCTCTTCATAATTCCTAGGTCAATTAAATGCAATGAATCACCAACTGGAAAATCCTTTACCATATCTATTGGAAGATTAAGCAAAGGAGAATCATTTTTATGGTGCGCCCCATAAAGTTTATTTCGGAACCCTTCATTTCTTCTCTCGGAACAACTTGTATCTGGGAAAGTAACTGTGTGTGAATTGTGGGAATATTCACCTACAGTAACACACTTCATGCAGCCGTGTTTTCCGTTAAAGTTACAAACACCTGAAAAAATAAAATGAAATGTTATTGTAAAAAGTTCTACAAAACCAGGTAAGTATGCATAAATACTCCTATTGGCTGAAATACGAGTACAGTACCTGGCGTTAAATAATGCACAATCAAAAATGAATTTAACAACACACGGACAATTAAGGACATGCTTACCTTTTATGAAAGCTCTAGCAGGTGAGTCACAAATGAAGCATCTAATCTTTACTGTAACTTTCTTCTCAGAATTTTGCAATGGTGTAATTCCCTCTTCCAATAAATGACTAACTTCGGTGACAAAATCTTCTAAATAAGCTGTTAAATTTTTAGGTTTTCCAATTCCATAATAAATTCCAATCACTAAAGGTTTAATATTAGAATTTTCAGAAATGTTACAGAGTATTGGCCAAAATTCTTTCTTTGAGCTTTTAAAAATTGGCAAACCGTCAAAATTGAAATTTAAAGATATATTTTCTGGAATATCTGTCCAGTTTTCCAATAGCAAAGTTAAATTATTAGTAATTCCATTATGCCAATATTCGCCCCCTTCAATTTTTTTTATATTGACAAATCTAGGTGTTTTTAAAATTGTCCTTGGATCCATAGGTAATATTTCCGGAATCAATCCATTCATAATTTTTGCGAGATCTTTTAATGCTATTTGATTAATATTCCTTTCAATAGCCCATCTTCTTATATTTTCACGAAATGAAGAACATTTTACATATTTATCAATATCACTGTCATCTTCACTTTCGTCGGAGCTCTCAGGTCTTACATTTACAGCATCAGGCAGACAGGCATAAACACGATTTTGTTGAATATTGTCATTATTCGCAATATTATTTTTTTCAAAACACGAGGATTCCGTATCGTGTGTATTTCCAAAGTTGATTGGTCCTACTTGATTTTGGTGACCTACGGAACCTTCTTTAGTATCGCTACAATTCACTTCATTTTGTTGTGCATTCATCGAATCCGGAGACATCATAATTCTTGCATGTTCTTTTGATATTTTTCGCCTGATTCCTCCGGTTCTTACTCTTATTTTAAACGATTTTTTCAACATTTTGTGAAATAAATGCTGCACTTATTTTTACCTATATTAAATTACACGTACAATGAAATCACAACTTAATTTTGTTATTAGCGCATTATAATAGTTATACACACACGGATATGCAACACACACAGTTACATTAATAATATATAATATCTATAGGTACGCCCACTATAATAATTGCTGTTGTTGTGTTGATCATATAATATGGCCTTTTCCCCAATATGGCCGACAAATGGTTTTACGAATACAGTAAAATGAATGTATATACAGCTTTACGCATTACAATAACTCAAGTGTAAATACACGTGAGTTATTGTAATGCGTAAAGCCCTTTAGTCAAATGATTAAAGAGCTGTTAGCTCTACAACAGAACTCAGTTGATCTTTAAAAATGCAAGCATTACATTGATTCACGTTTATGCCGTTCAGCAGTACTAGGCTCTTACTAACCACTTAAAAGTGCTATTACACAACAAAAGGCACTAGAAACAGCTCAAAGCTGTATATCGGATTTACGGTGCATTATAATGGTACAAGTTTATGCTATTAAGCAGCATTAGGCATTATCTTACTACTTAAAAATGCTATTGTAGACCCTAAGGCCCTAAACACAGTTAAAAGCTGTATAGCGGATTTACGTGTCATTATAATGGTTCATGTTTATGCTATTAAACAGCAATAAGCATTTTTTTACTACTTAAAAATGCTATTGTAGATCTAAATGCACTAAAAACAGCTGAAAGCTTTACAGCTGCGTTGTGGTTTGCTGCACTAAAACTAAAGGCTTTACAAAAGCATTTTGATATGCCATTATCCAACCGTTTTACAGTGTAAAGCATCATAATGTTTTTGAAATGCTAATATAAAGCGTCAAGATGCTCGGTGAACTTACATAAGAGTGTATACGGAGCTTAAGTTCTACATAAGTTTACTATTCGTTTCTTAAAATGCTTCCTGTGTTACTTGGGTAGGTACGCTAGTCGGTCATTCTTCCATACAGACGAGTAATCACCATACTACGTTTGTATGGTGATTACTCGTCTGTTTGACGGCGTACTTTCAAAACTAAAAATTATATCAATTTGTCTCGTCATTATTTTAGTCCTGTATGGAAACTGAATCGGTAAAAGATATTGGTTTGGAAGTTATGAGCGTCGAAACTTCCATATTTCAACACTAATTTTAACGCATTTTTGGATGGAAATAAATAGCTCTCGGAGTATGAAAATGGCAAAATTGTTACCGTACAGGGATAGATAATTTATTAAAAAATAACTTTATTCTGAATAAATACATTCAGTAGTTTTTTCATAATATTTATACGCCCACTAAATAAATAAAAAGTATAAAATATTAAATAAATAAATAAAGCTAAATGAATAGATAAATAGACTAAATAGCATGCATATATTAGCCACGCCACGCCACCAACAAGTAAAATACTTTCCACCAATATGTTTGCGATATAGCACCTGTAATTTAACTGACATTTAGGTATTTCATACAACGTTTAAATCTTTCTAATATACGGACCAGAAGGTACTTAAGCACTTTTAATTTGTTACCGAAACAATGGGATTAGAACATTTTAAAGACGATTAAAAAGTTTTATGAACTTTAATCTTCTTTAAAATGCAATGAAAGCATCTTTACGGGCTGTAAGTACCAGGTACATACGTATTGTGTCGCAAATAAGTATTAAACTAATTCCGCGTTCAAACAGACAGGCAGTTTGTCGAGGCCAGTCGCGGCCCGTGCCGTGCATTCCAGGGATCATCCCATACATTAGATCTGACGGGCGTCGACAGGTCACCGCAGGCCGACTGTTCCCACGGCCTGTCGGCCTGGCCTGGCGCGGTCTGGCCTGTGAGAAAGCGGGGCCGTGGGACCGCGGCATAAGTCCCACATAGGTATTGTAAGTAAATACCTGTTTCGTGAGCTAACCATAAGTTTATAAAATAAATTTATAATAATATGATATGAAAGGTGTGTCTTTACTTCTTCAGTGAATCCTGAAGTGACTCAGTTTTACGTAGCCTGTAAGTACCGACTTTGCTCTGCCACATTGACAAAATCAGATAACAATTATATAGTAATAATTGTGTTGTTTTCATAATCGCTACGCTTGACTGACTGATTGGTAATTGCAGTTCTATATTTGAAAACTTGAGGACATGTTGCTTTATGCAGTGTCTGCTGCGTACCTTGATCGCAGACGTTTTATTATTATTATTTGTTTACTTGGAGAATTGTTTTGGTGAACCTTAAAAGTGTTTATCTTTGAGTGTTTTCTTATTTTCTTCTCTCATATCGGCGTGAAGTAGGTACACTCGATTTACTAAAATATACCGATTATCTACAGCACGATATAAAAAAAAAACTAACAGTGGTGCCAACCAAAAAATAAACACCCCCCCCCCATGGATGCGTTCACACACCGAATGAAATTAAGTTTTTCAATAGTCGATAGTTGTTATCAGAGTAAACCCGTAGTATCAAAGTCACTCCATTTTACTGTTACTTTAACCATGCTTAGAACAAAGTGAGTCAGATCAATCAATCAATCAGAGAGAGAAGTCAAAAATTTATTGGACTGACATAAGCTACCGAAAAGTTTATGTCATTCCTGTCCTTTAACACTCGTAGCAATACGAAACGAATTGAAAGCGATTGTCACTTGTTTAGGCCGTCTAATATACGATGCAAATGGCGACGACGTCAAAAAAGTGACGTAGATGCGACGTATTACATCAATTGACAAGGAGTTTAATGTGACAAGTCCAAAAGTGATCAACGTTTTTGTGAGGTGATTGTACTATCGACAAACGCTAGGCCTTTCCAATTTAGAAACAATTTTGCTTGCAAATGTGTTGTGCCGTTCTGACTTTCTATTGTTGGACGAGAACAAAGGACCATAGGGGCAGGGTTTCTTCAATGAATTAGTGTATACAAAAAGCAACTTTAAGGTTGAGGCTAAACGAACGTAATTCAACTCATTTATATTTTTTTTATTTTTGCAAAAAGAGTTTTTTGCGTCGCCGTATGGCACAAACAGGACTTTAGTATGTAACCGAATGCAGCGTAAATTCCGCGACTCATTTTAAGTGACTCACAGCTCAAAGAATTACGTTCGTTTCGAATTACGTTCGGCCACAGCCTTAGATGTAAAGGCGTCTGTTTTGTCGATAGTACCTATAATATCAGAATAGCCTACGTGGCGCTCCCTCACCGGAGCATTCGTCTGTAATGTAACAATCCAATATTCGAATAGATTCGCATTCATGTTATAACAAATTGTATTACGAGCGCCCCCACTCTTGTTACATTATAGGCGAATGGTCCTGGTGAATGTAATGTCACGAATTGTATCATTACAGGTTCCGCACTGTAACGTTCGGTTCTTCTCCCTCATTCAATGATGTAATGCTAGAATCTGAACAGTTATGCTCCCGGCGCGGCGGCAGTGAGGGCCTGCGGCTAATTTATAACCGTCGCACGGGTCGATCAGCCAGGTTAAGCTACGCTTGCTGCGGTTAGTCCGTGGATGGGTGAGCCTATGTGCTTCGGGAAGCACGTTGAGCCGTTGGTCCCAGCTGTCATTCGTAGATATGACAGACGTTGCAGGTCATCAGAAACCCGTAGGTCTGACGACCAGTCTTACCAAGGGGTATCGTGTTACCCAGTAACTGGGTTGTGGAGGTCATATAGGCGGTCCCTCCACGTAAAATACTGGTATTCAGCTGCATCCGATTAGACTGGAAGCTGACCCCAACATAGTTGGAAAAAGGCTAGGCAGGATATTATGCTTCCGGCGGTGAGCGAGCGCCTTTAGGCTACGTAGCAGCGGGGCTGACTGCCCAGGGTTCGCTGAATATACAACCCGGACATTTGTGGTGAACCACTTTTCGACCTTATTACTAAGGCAATAAGGTTGTAAAGTGGTTCACCGTAAACGTGCGCGATGGTACCTCTTTCCTTGTCAATGTAATTTTGAAGTGGTACTTGTATTTATTGATTTACTTTTTAATTTTCAATTATTAATGCAAATTAGTCAACGATCAAGAAAACATATTATGCACGTCATAAAGACATTAAAAATTTCTGTAAGAACGCAATTTCTTCGTTTATATAATCCACATGTCCTTTGTTCCATTCTTCACCCAACTTACAAAGATAAAAATAAATATAGTAGGGTACCTCCTTTGTTCATAGTAAGCGTCGCTATATGCTAGGCTTCAATGCTGATTCTTAGAATAACACATGCCTATTAGATATCGTATTAATCACACGCGTAGATCTGTACCTACCTTTATTATATCACTCTTATGTGGCCCTGATGTTATCAAACTTTTCACATCGCAACGCATACATGCGCACACAGATCTAAAACAAGAAGTATACCTACCTACTTATTTTTTTTAAATAGTTAATGTTCTCTGACTTCTACGCCATCAGATACATAATATTTTATCATGTTATTTCTATGTACTATCGACAAACGTCAGGCCTTTCCAATTTAGAAACAATTTTGCTTGCAGCTGCAATTGTAGCACAAACAAAGGACTCCGGGCAGGTTGATACAGTGTATACAGAAAGCAACTTTTAGGTGTAAGGGCGTCCGTTTTGTCGATAGTACCTAGCCTTATTGTCCTACTGCAGGACAAAGGCCTCCCTTTCCCTTTTCCTAGCTAAACATAATCTGAAAACAGTTTTCCTCACACAATTTTCCCGCTTACATTTTTCAAGCTACGCGATACAAGACACGTCTCACAAAACCCACAAAGAAAGAGCCAGTAGGGAGTTGAAGGCTCGAATATTAATTGTCGCCGCCACCCTCTTCACCCTCTAGAGGGGGGAGTAATGGGGTGAGCTCCTGAGACAGCGCCTGGCACCAATACTCCTGGTTTAAGAGTTAGGAAGGAAAGACTGGCCGGGGATTTAATGGCGGTTGTAGTGGGAGAAAAACGTATATGTAATCTTCTTTTTTGTTTGGGATGGGATTTATTTAATATGGTCTCTGCTTTTGTTGTGGGTTTGGTTTTATACTAAAAAAATGGTTTTTCTGAGTGTAGGTAATAGGTACTTATATTTTTAATGAACGAATTATTTCTTAAGCTTTTACACAAATAATCTTCAATGGTTTAATATTAAATTGTGGTTTCTAAAAAGTTCACACTATCTCCTGTACTACTTATACCTAAAATTTGAGAAAGCTCAGAACAAAGGCTTCTCTAACAAAGAGGTGTTTCATAGCGTTTCATGGTATTATGAGTCAGCAGTGACGGGAGAAAATTAAGGGCCTTGTGGAAAAAACTTGCCCATATTTTTCTGCCAGTTTAAAAGGCATAGAAATAAAAATAATAGCAATTACTTTAGTTATTTATGTTACGAGTGCGGAAACTAGGTGATTTCCGACGAGTCGGAAATCATCTTACGCACGTGTATCATACAACGATTTACTACTTTTGTAATTTTAACTTTATATTTTTTATTTTATTTAGCCGGTAAAAGACTGTTGTTGGCACAAATGCACAAATGCTTCTTGAATAACATTTTCCGGGGTTAAATTAATTGATACATCACTTGATCTCGACATTTTTAGTAGATTTAGGTACACAGATCGACTCCGAATTAAGCATGAAATTAGTAAAATGGCGGGCTTATTTTAAATATTGTACATGCACGTTTAGCATCTACTACTGCACATGTGCGAATAGCAGCCACGTCGTACCGAAAAAGGCACGAGTAAAATATACGTTCAGCCGAATATATTTAATGAATACCTATTTTAAATTAATATACTCGTATTGATCAAAATCTAAATCTAGAGTAATTAATAACGCGTTTAATGAAGTACTTATTAATTTTATTGTACTTTTCATATGAATCTGATACAAATAAAAATACACATTACAGATATACAGATAAAATATACAGATATAAATCTGTAGGTTTGTAAAACTTTTCTCAAATATTAAAATCTTTTTGCTTCGGGCTGACGATGACGGAGTTAAAAATTAAAAAAATAAATAAAAGTAAAAAGCACTAGTGCGAAAAAGTGGCACTTTCCGCACCATTTGGCTACTTGGAAAACGCTCATTTCGAGTTCAAACACTGTAACGTCTTTTTCACACCGACTACGCTTACCGCTGCAGTTTCGCTGCGAATAGCGATACACACCACAACGCATACTCCAGCGTCGCGGTGCAAAAAAGGCGTTACGAGTCCTTTCTAGGTTCAATTTTATGTAAGACTGCAACGTTGATGTAATTTTCTCAGGTACTGACCGCTGTGACAGCATATATCCAACAACAGATAACAGAATTACGATGTTTTTTTTTAACCACGGTTTCCTAGAAGAGCGGTGGCCGCAGTGCTGTCATAAAATTGATGACAGCGGCAAAGATTTAAATCGTTAGATTCGCCTGACCGCGTCAAAAGATACGCGCTTCGCGTTTCTTTTTCATTTTGACACTTCTGACACATAATGACGCAGTGACTTGACTTGATTGTCATGGAAACGCTATTTAATAATGTGTGAACTCACTCTTTTCACTATGGACAGTTTTTCACGTGACTAATTTCTGGTTTTTGAGGTTTTTAAACGGAGTTTATCCATTCGATAGTACTTATTGGTTCGAAATCGTGTTTCTGAACACTTCGTTAAGGAAGAATTCAGCTTAAAAGTCGAATGAATTACTATCAAGGATTTATAATTCGCTTAAATAGATGATTTTGTCGAATAAATAGTTATTAAGAGCTTAAACTCCGTTTAAGAATTCTTCAGAAACCACATAAGTACGGTGACGGGAAAATAAATCGCTAGGATTTATAATCTTTGCGGGGCGGGGTTTGACTTACTATCAAATACTGGTAAAAATGACAGATTTTCATGACGGAAGTTATATAAATAATTATGATGGGAACCGCTATGGTGGTTGATTTTTTTCCTTTACTTCTAATGGCATCTGAGGAGGACAGGTTTGTAATATAGGATGGCCAATGTTCTTATCGTGAACGGTTCGTTTGAAATACCAATCGTTCTTTGAAAAGTTTTGAAAGACCATTTTACGTCCTTGTCAACGCTTTAACGTAAACATACCTCATTATTAATAGTAAAACCTGCGCAAATTATAGAAGCCCATAACTTCTAATGATACCTTAGACTAGAACATTTTCAGTATAATTCGCGAGAACTGAAACAGCTGTTATTGTAATGTTTTTATTATGGGGCAATGCTTGTAAATAAATTGTGGGATACAATGTAGCTAGTAATAAAGTAGGTGGACACGGGATCCATGCTATTTTAATAATAACTTGAAATTTTATTTGTTACCAGGGACATTTGATACAATAGTCACGCAGACATATACAGAGTGTCCAAATACTGACGTCAAAATGAAAAATCTGGAGTTCTCAAAAAATTAATAATCTGTATTCGAATACTCCATATAGTTACCAATGTTCCGCGATTTTTTGAATAGGTTTCGAGTTATTTTTGTTTTTGTAATTATTTAGAGTTTAATTTTAACATCTGAAGAATACACACTACAAAAAGATATGAATTTTTGAAGCTCCACCGGCAGAAAACTCAAAATAATTACAAAACAAAAATAGCTTGAAAACTACAAAAAATCGCGGAACATACATGGGGTATTTTCGAATACCCCTGGGTATGAGGAATTCAAATTTTACTTTTTGACGTCACTTTTTTTACCATTCTGTATATGATTATAGTGACTTTTGAATCTGTTATTACGCCTTCAAATAACGCAATTAAGTTATGCAAAAAATGTATGGTAAACTAGAACGCTTACATAACAATTCTATATGTGAATATTTAAGTATTGTAGTGAAATAATTTATGAAATAAATTCAGCAAGTAATGTGTAGCCAAAACATAATAACGATATTACATTCAAACTACTTACATAAGATATTTCCATGATTTTTTTTTTTGTATGAACAGACTATTTTATTATCTATACGTGGCTAAGTAATAAAAGCCGCACGGGTCGATCCATCAAATTAAGCTACGCTTGACGGGGTTGGTCCGTGGATGGGTGACCATCTTTACCTACCGGGACTCCTTCGTGCCTCAGAAAGCACGTTAAGCCATTGGTCCCGGCTGTCATTCGTGGATCTTTGACAGTCGTTACGGGTCGTCAGAAGCCCGAAAGTCTGACAACCAGTCTTACCAAGGGGTATCGTATTACCCAATAACTGGGTTGTGGAGGTCAGATAGGAAGTCGCTCCATGTAAAATACTGGTATTCAGCTGCATCCGGTTAGATTGGAAGCCGACCCCAATATAGTTGGGAAAAGGCTAGGCAGATTGAATTATATGTGACTTTTTGAAATATTCATATTTTCGTTACTAAAAATAAATATTCCATGGCGCCGAACGGCGCTCCAAACCAAACCAAATGTTGGAAGACTATCAAATAAATGAGTGTTAAATCAAATCAAATGAAAATATTTATTTGTTGAGAAGATGTTACGGTAAATTTGTTTCAGTATATCCTGCCATAACATGGCGTGCAAATGTATTCACAATCAGCGATGTCAATTAATCTAACATACAAATTACAGATTCTATTTACATGTCTTCTTTTAAATAGGAATAGGTTGAAAAAAAAAATTTAAACATTGTCAGCGGTAGGTAAGTCTTCATATTAGATTGTCCGAAAATATGGGATAGATACAACAAACGATACTAAAATTGTTTACAGTTATGTTCCATAATGTGTTCCAAATAATAGAAGAAGACTGAATACTAAACGAAATTTGATAGATGAGAGTAAGACGAAATTAATTAATCTAGGCTAATTAGTACCTAACAGAAAGATAAACATTCATAGTAGGTACCTACAATATAATAGTTCATCTCACATACAATGCCCTCACATTACATCCCTCTCAACCAATAGCAGTACCTACTCATTCAATCTTAAATGAAATCATTCTACAGCAGAGATACAACTATACTCCCTGTTCACGACATCTCAAGCAAAACTCACCAACGAACCCATTAAACATTCATTATAATATGGCTCAAATTCAAATAACAAGGATGAGTGTCGTTTAGGTCATTCAAAAAAGGAATAAGAAACGAGATCGATTCTCTTAAAAGGAGAAGTCGTATTCGAAAATTAATCTTAGCACCGTAAGATTGAGTCTAAATTCGAATGAAGCCAACAAAATTATAGAACAATTTAATATGGAACGAGCAAAGATGGTTCTCTAGGGAAAAACCGTGAACACCGCACGCAATAAAGGCCCTTATTTGTAGAACATTGGGGCAGTTTTCGCTTATTTTCCCGTGATAAGGGTCAGTTATGACTTTACGATGTCGGGTCGGTTGCTCAAGATCGATTTGCTCTGGATACAAAGTATTATAATAGTGATAGAAAATGTTCTATGTGGCGAACAGTGAGGATTTTCCTTATATGTATTTCAGTAAGGACGCGAGTCGAGTGTCGGTACCTATTTAAGAATGAGACTATTTGAGGATCCATCGGATTTTGATCTATTGAAACCAATGACTAACTAAGCTTAGTCTTTGATTGAAACATTTCCCTACATTTTGTAGAGTTTAGTATTACCTATTCCTTTCAAATATTATTAATTTTGATAGCCATTTAAATTATTACAAAAAATACAGACAGCAATCTCATCTTTTAAACGAAACTTAAAAAAAATCGCTCCTGAATTTCACTATTACCTATCTACCATACAACACACTATGCTATACTATACTTGTTCCATGTAGGTATATTAAACCCACTCATTCTCTCACAGACAAACGCCTCCTACAAGAACAAAGAACATTCTCGTAGCAACAACATTCATCATTCTGTAGGCGCGGCTAGGGCGGGCGAGATGCCAGGGCGGGCGGCCACTCACACACACACACCCACCCTATACACACACCATACAATGGGTGTGAGTGAGGCTGAGAAGAGTGGGCTCGTAATCATAGAAGGTGTATATGTGTGGCGTTGAGAAGGGACAATTCTGTATGCGTGCGTTATGAATGTTTGCATGCGTGGGGAGTACCTATTTGTGTACTTATTAGGGATACTATTAGTGATATGATTAATAAATTAAATAATAACAGCAATGTAGCAAATTGGATGTTGCTTATAAAACCAGCAAAATGCGCTAAGAGAGTTTCTTTATGTTAGACGTCGCGTCGGTGGTTTTATGACGTGGTCCTTGTCCCCACATAAACCTTCTAAAAGGAACAATATTTTTCGACTTATGAAATTGCCGATATTTGCTAGTGCAAAGATCAGTATTTCATTGTATTTAGAATTCCAAATTCAAATTAATTTTATAATATAGCATGACATTAAGAAAAAATCAGTTGTGCATTTGTTTTCCCGCCGTTCGATTGTTCTTTGATATCGATGTTTCTGTAACCATGGAAAAATCGTAATCGCGCGCTATTTTCGAATACGAGTTCCGTCGTGACACAAACGCAACGCAACACATAGAGCACGCAATATTAACGATGTGTATGGACAAGGTACTGCAAGTGAACGCACGGTGCGTTTTTGGTTTGATCGCTTCCGTTCTGGAAATTTTGATCTCAACAATGAGCCCCGGGGAAAAATTTCAAATCCAACGAGGCGGTGAAAAACGCCTTTAAAGAATTTTAGCGATTCCCGTTCCCAGGATATCTATAGCAGAGGAATCAACGAACTTTCATTAAAATGGCAAAAGTGCATCGACAATATTTCTTTTTAAAAATTTGTTTTATTTTTTTCAATGTAAATCGGAATTTTTACAGGTAAAGACTAATATTATATTATTCTACCGTTAATTACTAATACGTATCACTTGTTTGTCGTGAAAATTAAACAAAAGTGTGTGTTATCTTAAGGGGGAAGCGTCAGTGTAGCCCGCGAAATTCAAATTTTCTTACGTTTTTTGCAATTTGCAAGTCGGTATTATATTGTACGTTGATCAAATTGTAATTTGCGGTCGTAACAAGTATCTATTTACATAATTAGAATCATTAAAGTGATCAATACAACTCTTTAAGACCAGGTAATCCTAAAAAAATGACTATTTCATAGGATTATACTAACTTAAGGAGTTGTATTACTGATTCTATTGTATATAATTCTGTAAATACATATTTGTTACGGCCGCAAATCATACTTTATTTAACATATATACAACTTAATACTTAACTTGCAAATTGCAAAAAACGTTAGAAAATTTGAATTTCGCGGGCTACCCTGATGCTTCCCCCTTAACATAATACGTGTTGTGATGTGATACATGAAACTTTCAAGAAAGGGGGGTGATATCTAAAGGGGTTGAAAGATCATTCCAGTAATATGAATGTGAATTTACTAAGATTGAGGAAATGGTTTGAGTATATTTACTTTTAGTTCCCTAACGCTGCTTACGGTAAGAGTTGACTGGTAGAAATCGTCACGAAAGGAAATAGCGTTATGCTCCTTCCATCGCGCAAGGAACTTCCTGACGGGGGTCCCCGATAGCACACGTTGTTTTCAGCTGGCGAAAGCAGTGTACAGCTAGCCTCTCTTTGCAGATGAAGTGGTGAATGAATTAGATTTATTTTAATTGAGATAATGTCGTTGCTGCATAACCCCTGTTTTTGACTTATCCCCTTTTGGCCCAATAAAGTTAGTCATGTTAAGACCCAAATAATTATGCTATATTTTGCTTGAGTGTTTTGTGCTGAGCTCACGCAACGCGTTTTACGTCCTGCCAGTAATAGGACTCGCCTATCAAGGAGCACTGTCTCAAATTAGACGCATTATTCATTTATTATACATAAAACAAAAGGTACTATATTAAAACACGTATACTAAAAGATAACTGATTAAATTATGTTTACAATAGTGAAAATTTCATAGAAATACACTTGATAGTTCTTGCGTGATTCTCTGTTTTTTATCCGTGTTAGACATAATTTTGCAAATTAAAATTACACTAGGTATGTAATCCTCTTACCTCTACCTCTTGTTGCCCTCTTAAAGGGGTTGTATTCATTATTATGAACAACTTTTACTATGGAAGCAAACCTGAGATCGCGCAAAAAATCTGCTGTTCCCTACATTTTGACAAATTATGCGAACATAAATGTACTGAACAGCTGTTTTTTTTCGCGATTTCAGGTTTGGTCCCATAGTAAAAGTTGTTAATAATAGTGAGTATAATACCCTCTTTAGAGGATAACGGTGATTAAAATTACACCCTGTATAAGTGGCGCACCCTGTATAACACACGCAACTGCGCCTGAATAGTTCTGTCCTAGGTACAGGGATTTTCAATAAATACTGTCTGACGTTTCATTTGTTGCGACCTCTCTGCCTCCTAACTGAAAAGGACTGACGCGCGAATACGCGATTACGCGATGGTTTACCTGAATAATGACGTACATCATCATATTTATAAGCGACCGCGTACTTATTTTTAATGCAGTGTTGATATTGTCAGCCGCAGCCCGCGCACTGTGGCCTAACAAGTACTCGTATAAGTATAGTGTTCGAACTTGTCGCTCGTCCATTTTTCTCCAAACTGACTAAACCAGCCAGCGAGGGCGGCTTTATATACCCACACATCACACGTACCTAGAATGTTCTACAAAATTCTAGAATATTATCGAAATAATTAACTTGAAAAAGGAAATGTATAGAGTTTTGTAGGGTCTCATTACTTTTGTGTCAACCCAATACATAAAACAGATTAATATCTAACAATAGTCTTCTCTCAACCACATATCTATACTCATACTCACATAGTACTAGAGCTAGCGACATTTAGATAACATGATGGAACGGGGAAGCGAACTAGTCGGTAAGCTTGAACACTCAGCTGATAAGAGAGTTGCGGTGTTATTCTGCACAATTTGTAACCCAAGAATAAATATCAAGCAAAATACGGCATGACCTGCTTAAAAGAAAGAACTAACTTGTAAAAGATATAATACCTGAAAGAATATTTATATCCCCATGGGAAGAAGGCGTGAGTTTATGTATGTATGTAGGTATACCTGAAAGAATATGAACAAGTAGGTGATTCACGGATTTACAGAGGATTACTATTAACTTAAAGCTTCGGTGTGTGCCAATGTAAACTATGTACAGTAGAGTCTCACTAATCCGGTACTAAAAACTAGGGTGCCGGATTATTGGGATGTTCGGATTATTGGATTGTATAGAAAAATTCATAATAATGTAAATAAAATAAAGCATTTTATAAAAAAAAAAAGAAGAAAAGGGGTGAGGGACGCGTGAGCGGAGGGTGCCGGATTATTGGACGTACCGGCTTACTGAAGTACTTGGATTAGTGAGACTCTACTGTACCTACACTGTTTATAGCAATGTACTAAAAAAAGAAAGTGTGTGTGTGCGTGTCAGCTCCGACGCACGACTGGAGTTTACTCCTGTTTTTGATGTGTAACATCTTTGCTCTCGCTTTCCTGCTATCTGTGGGAATGATTTCGTGAAAAGGGACGGAAGTATGTAACAGGAAGCCGGGGCGCGCGCTATTTGCGCGGTGCTAAAGTTGGGCGTCAGAGTCCGTGAGATGGTAACAACTCATTTTTCGACAGGTTGCTACAGTCATATAATATGAATGTTGCTCATTACCAAGTAAATGTAAGATGTCAGATGTTACACATCATATGAGACTACTGTAATTCACTCATTTTTTGTGCTTTCTATTGTTGGACGAAAACAGAAACCATAGCGGCAGGTTTCTTCAATGAATCAGTGCTATACAAAAAACGTTTTAGCAAAAATAAAAGCGACTTCCAAAACACTACAAAGTGAAAAATAATTTCGGTAGTCGGTGTCTTTGGTTTTGTTTTTTTCGTTTTTTGCCACCGACTTCCGAAATTATAGTTATTTTTCACTTTGTAGTGTTTTGTTTCGGAAGTCGGTTTTATTTTTTGCTAAAAAAAAATATTTTTCCCTTTTTAGTTGTGTTACCTACGTCAAACAAGTTCGAATACTACTACCTGCTATGTAAATAACAGTGATAGGAATTCATTAAAAGATCATCCACATAATATATTAAGTAGCAAAATACGAATTATAAAGCTAACTCAAAAACTACCCAAGCAAAGTTAATAAAATTTATATGGGACTATCTAGGAATATACCCTTTCAAACAAAAAAGAATTTTCCAAATCTGTCCATCCATCTTGGAGTAATCGTGTAACAAACATCACAAAAATACAGTCGAATTAAGAACCTCCTCTTTTTGAAGTCGGTTAAAAAGCAATTTTAAGGTGTAAAGGCGTTCGTTTTGTTTTACTTTGCGCAAAAAATGTAACGCTTGTATTATTGTAACGCTTGTAGTATTTCACACCTCATAACATTTCCATATCGGGGCCTGTATATGAAAATCGATTCTTAAGGCGCCGTCCTATTGTCATCGCTCTCGCGATGATGCGATGCGATTTCATCGTGCGGTGAAACCACTCGCGCGATAAGAAATCGTGTGTCCTGTTTTGGAGCGATGCGGTCACACTCGAAATGGCTCTTCAGCAGGCTGTCAGACAATATTTCTTTAATGGTAAATAGCATTAAAAAAAGAAAACGTGGACCACATAATATCAACAACAGAAACAACACTCAGTTCTTTAACAACAGAATTACACAATCAGTATTTCGACGTACGGAAAAAAGAAGATGTTTACGAATATTAATAGCAATATGTCAACAAAAACATTTGATAACATACATTTGTATTAGTGTGGTACAAAGATTGGTGTTAGCATTAAGGTAAGTTTGTTAAATAGTTTTAAGTAGTTTGGTCGCGCGGCGAAAACAAGACAATTTGGTCGCACCGAATGATCGCACGACCTTCAATAATGGAATAGGACATCAGTATGTTTAAAAGCACGGTCGCACGATCATTTTCGTCGGACGCACGCATCCTCGCACGAGCGATGGCAATAGGACGGGTCCGTGGCTTAGGCCCCCAGTGGTCGAGGCACCTGTGGCCGACGCACCCGATGACGGCGCCTAAGGAGGAAACTCCGAAAACATTCAAATTGTTGTACTCATATGAACAAGTTTGTGTTTATCTACATACATGCTATAGAAGTAGCATGGGAGTGATGCACTTCAGCATACTTAATGCCCGACTAAAGTGCCTGACGTTGGTTGACCGAACGTATTATTTCGTCGCAAGCTTATGTAAGAGTCGTCAGACTTTATCTATGAGGAAAACATCCCACCAACATAATTACAATCAAGAAAACAAATGAATACTACCAAAATCCAGGTTGATTTTCCATGATGAATTTTTCTCGTATCGAAGGCTCTCGAACATAGAATCGTAAACTTAAATCTAGGTCAAATAATTTTTATTTTCTTTCTTTCTTCAGCTATTCATGGTTAATAAACAAAAGTTTATTGCAGCAATATGAGCTTGTGCACGTTTTACAGCATGCAATGTTGCCAGCAAAACGTTTTGGTGTCGCTGCAACAATGTTGCACAATTTTCGTGTACTATAAACCATGCTTAGTGTAATTCAAATAATTGCAGAATAAGTTTCACTTTAGATGCCGTGAGTCAGGGCCACGCCTGCGCATACGGGTTCCGGTGTTCCTTAGAAATCTGTTTACGTCGGAAAATGTGATGGTAGAGTTTTCTATAGAAAATATATAAGTACTGTTGTAGGTATGAAGGAATGTGGCAGAAGTAAAGGAGTACTATTCCGAAATAGTACAGTATTCTTCAAATAGGAGGAGGTTCTCAGTTCGACGGAATCTTTTTTTTTATGTATGTTCCCCAATTACTCAAAGATGGCGTCCGATTTGGAAAATTCTTTTTTGTTTGAAAGGGTATACTTTCTAGTTGTCATTAAGCCAAGATCTGATGATGGGAACCTGGAGAAATCAATGGAAATCTTGAAATATTATAGGCACATATATAGCGATTTGGATATTTTTTATACCTAGTAACTCGTACATTTGTTAGGAAAGCACCATTTAGTAAAGTGCAACTAATAATGAAGATGGCCACACAGATGAGTAGTTCCTACTTAATAATAAGTATTTCACGGGTTGCGATTCGATTAGGTACTTTAATAATGGTTGCTAAGCTGATGGTGACTTCACCAAAAGCACTAGTTCTCCTGGTACTTACCAGGAGAACTCCTCAACAATTAACGTCTCTGAAAAACAATATTTTGTAAAAAGTTTATAAACAGTTGACATTAGGATATTGTAACTTAGATAAATTACAAACTGACCCACTAAAAAGTAAAAAATAAAAACTTTTTTTCCAAAAAAAAAAAAAAAACAACTGACTTCCAAAAAAAGAAAACACTACAATGTCAAAAATAATTTTAATTTAGGAAGTCGATGGAAAAAGCTAAACTACAGATCCAAATACACGGACTTCTCAAATTAAAAGGGCGACCGTGCAGATCCTGCCCATTACCGTTCGATCGCCATTACTTCCATTCTGTGCAAGGTTTTGGAAAGGGTACTGAACAATAAGTTGCTGATCTACCTTGAAGACAATGACAACTCCTCAGTGACCGTCAATATGGCTTTCGCCGGGGACGGTCATCTGGCGATCTTCTTGTGTATGTAACGCACTGCTGTGGCGAAGCCATCGAGAAACACGGCGAAGCACTTGCTGTATCGCTTGACATCTCGAAGGCCTTTGACAGGGTCTGGCACGCTGCTCTGCTCAGCAAGCTTCCTGCTTATGGCATCCCAGCTGATTTTTGTAGCTGGATTTCAGATTTCCTTAGTGAACGGTCGATCAGAGTTGTTGTTGACGGCTGCTCTTCTGACCTTATAGCTATTGATGCCGGAGTTCCTCAGGGGTCTGTTCTCTCTGCGACTCTTTTCCTGCTGCACATCAATGACCTGCTTCGGCCTGGTATTGTTGGGTACGCAGATGGGTACAGTACAGTTTCAGCGAGATACTTGTCCAGCGCAAAAACCAGCGGGGCCGAAGTTCGTTCCTTGTGAGAGGCCATGGTAGAACGGACAGATTTGACCTTAAGCTTTGTCTCCCAGTGGGGTGATGATAATCTGGTCTCTTTTAACGCCACCAAAACACAGGCGTGTCTTTTTACCGCTAAAAAGAGAGAGGGGGGGGGACATCTGTTCCTGTAACTGATCGACTGGTCTCAACTTCGGCGCCACCATCGAATACAAGACCCAAACTGCGGCCAAGAAACTGGACATCCTAAATAGGGTGAAGCGATACTTTACCGCCTGGACAGCTTTTAACCCTTTACAAAGCGCAAGTCCGATCCTGCATGGAGTATTGCAGTCACCTTTGGGATGGATCAGCTAAGTACCAACTAGCCGGGCTTGACTCAGTGGAACGCAGGGTTAAGAGGCTCATTGGCGACGTAAAACTGGTGGATGCCAAGCTTCATAGCTTGGTTCATCGCCGCAAGGTTGCCTGCTTGTCGGTCTTCTACAGATTGTTCTACAAGGTGTACTTCGGAGAGTGTGCCCAAGACACGATGACGACCTCATTCCACCGGCCCTCTTCACCATCAGACATCTAGACGCACTGCCAGTTACCATCCCTACCTGGTTGCTATTCCACCAATTCGTACTAAGCGCTTCCAAATGTCTTTTATAATGCGCACAGCAAAGGAGTGGAACTCACTATCTGCGTCTGTGTTTCCGAAAGTGAGAGTGAACCGGCTTCTTCTGGGTAAGCTCACTCCATCGTCGACTTTGTCTCTGTCACCTTTGACCTAGGCTAGAGTCAAGAGCAAACCCATCACAAATAAAAAAAAAATAAAGTTATAGCTGAGGCGATAGGGCAGCGTTTTCCCGGTGTTTTTTTTTCGGATGTTCAATTGTTTTTCATGATTGCGTCAGCCTATGTTCGTGTAAACGTATAGCCATATGATAATACGCACAAGACTACCAAACCAAGGACTTGTATCTCTAAAGGGTGAAATTTAATTCATGGCCATCCTTTTCAGGGGTCATTGTATTCATCATTACAAACAACTTTTACTATGGGACCTATCCCAAAATCGCGAATCAGCTGTTTATGTTTGCATAACTCGTTGATTTTTCCGATGTCAATCAATCAGCCTAGTCTTTTCCCAACTATGTTGGGGTCGGCTTCCAGTCTAACCGGATGCAGCTGAATACCAGTATTTTACATGGAGCGACTGCCTATCTGACCTCCACAACCCAGTTACCGGGTAATACGATACCCCTTGGTAAGTAAGACTGGTTGCCAGACTTTCGGGCTTCTGACGACTCGTAACGACTGTCAAAGATCTACGAATGACAGCCGGGACCAACGGCTTAACGTGCTTTCCGAGGCACGGAGGAGTCTCGGTATGAAAAGATGGTCACCCATCCACAGACCAACCGCGGCAAGCGTAGCTTAACCTGATGGAACAACCCGTGCGGCTGTTATTACTTAGCCACAAGCTCCTTCCACAGTTTATTTAAAAAAAATGTAGGTACACGTGGAAACTCAATGTAATCCGCCTACAAGAATGTAATTGCGTGTCAGATGTCCATTAAGCGACCACGTTCGTTTCTAGCAAACATCCCTTAAGCACCGGAGGTTCTAAAACTTAGCTCTAACACATGTTGTCAATAAATATTTTAATAACAGAATAATAGAAACGCGTGTCCGTTAAAATCAAATGAGCAGTGTTGGCTCTGTGGTAACGGGCGCGACTTACGAGTTAGTTCGTAGGTTCGAACCTAGACAGGCGCATTACTATGTGTAAATTATTCCACTGCTCTTAAAATGGTGAACGAAAACATCGTGACGAAATCGGCATGTCCTTGAACCAAAAATTCAAAGACATAGAGATATATAACATCTATCAACCCGCACTGGGCCCACGTGATGGATTACGACCCACTCCCTCTCACCGAGCAGATTCCTATGTCTCGGCCGTGGAAACATTATAGGCTGATTATGTATATTTTTCTTTTGAGGAGTTCGTGGCTAAGTAATAAAGTGCGGCTTTTATTTATTGCGGGTTGATCCATCAGGTTAAGCTACGCTTGCCGGGATTGGTCCGTAGGTGGGTGACCATCTATACAAACTGAGACTCCTCTGTGCCTCGGAAAGCACGTTACGCCATTGGTCCCGGCTGTCATTCGTGGATTTTTGACAGTCGTTACGGGTCGTCAAAAGCCCGAAAGTCTGATAACCAGTCTTATCAAGGGGTATCGTATATTACCCAGTAACTGAATTGTGGAGGTCTGGTGAGCAGTCGTTCCATGTAAAGTACTGATATTCAGCTGCATCCGGTTAGACTAGAAGGCGACCCCAACATAGTTGGGAAAAGGCGAGGCAGATTGATTATGTATATTTTTCTTTTGAATTCGGTTTTACGAGGCGTAGTTCGTGGTATGTTCTGGTATAGTATCATGCGTCAAACATATCAAGCAATCGAACAAACCAAAATTGACAAGGGTACAGCAGACATACTAGGCCCATGTGCAAAAATTCGGTTAGTATTCATAATTAATCAATTAATCATTTTAACCATAATACGTAGTACAGACCTATAGCTATCAACGTTCTCTGTGTTTTGTAGGTAATGAGAAGGTCATAACGTGAAAATGTCAACTTTCTACCTATTACGGTTCATAAGATTCAGCCCGCTGACAGACGGACGGGCGGACAGGGGAGGCCTTAGTAATAGGGCACCCTTCGGGTACGGAACCATAAAGAAGTATCCTAAAACAGTCGTTTTATTTACCAATAGAGTTTTAAGTCAATTTTATCCGCGACGCTTCTAACTGGTGATGTTTTCCCGAAGTTTACCCAATAACCAGTGATCAGATAATCGGGCGCTAATATACGAGTATCTGAACTTCACGTATATGCTCATAAAATATCGTTCGTATAAAATACAATAAATTAGTCGAATGAATCACTAATCTGTTAGATAGATAAATCAATTTCCACAACTTGACCGCATTGTGCACATTATCATTTTTTGTTGATATTCCATTTGTTTTGAATAAAATAAAGATACTAAATCAAAATAACCACTGTTATAATTTCATTAAGTTTGTTATAGTTGTTATTACAAAATTGCTTAATCCCGGGAACCCGGGATTACTTATTTATTCAGAAACGAATGTCCATATTATTCTTACGTTAAAAGAAGCTTAGGTATATTATACCTATATAAGCGCCCGATTATCCGATCACTGACAATAACAGTTGGTAGGTAAAGCTTTGATTTCTCAGAAAGCGGTGAATACACAATAATCGCTGTCCAAATACAGAGCAATTTTTGACACCTTAATATCACTTACTTAAACACATGATTGTACTCATGTTAACAAACAACTTTTACTATGGGACCAAAACTGAAATCGCGGAAAAAAAAATCAGCTGCGCCCTATATTTTGACGAGTTATGTGAACATGAATGTATGGGACAGCTGATTTTTGTTTTCGCGAATTCAAGTTTGGTCCCATAGTAAAAGTTGTTGGTTATCATGAGTACAAACATATGTTTAAGTGTTGGTCACTGATTACCTGTGTATAGGTAAGTACCGGTGAAAATGACAGTTTTGCTTGACGGCAGATAATAATATGACGAAAGCACTTTCCTAAGAAACCAAAGATTTAGTCATTTTTAATTGATCACTAGAATGAATGAATTTGGCATTGATAATGATGGGCTTATTCTCGCTAGGAAATACATAAGAAAATGTAAAGGCGATAGGACCGATTGTTCCGAAAAGGATCACTGTCGGACCAAGGAGGTTACACGTAAGTTACAAGGAAATATGCGTAAGTTAGATACGTCAGTCGCTCGTAGCTGGTATTGTTGCCAGATTTTCCTGTAGTTATGAATTATAAGGAAAAAATAGTGCAACGAAATATGTGTTTCTTTCTTTAGAAAAACTGACTAAATTATACAAAAATATATTGTTTCCTTAACAATGATGCAGCCGAATACCAGTATTTTCACGTTCCAGTTTTTTTTTATTTTTATCAGAACTCCACAGTCCAGTTACTGACTAACACGATGCCACCTTGGTAAGAGTGGTTTTCTGGCTTTTGGGTTTCTGACTACCCGTAACGACTGTCAAAGACCTACTTACTGCACGGCGGGTCTTGATATGTAATGGATGGTCAATGGTCATCCATCCACGGACCGACAGCGGCAAGCGTATAGCTTAACCTACGATCGACCCGTGCGGCTGTTATTACTTAGGCAACACATAAAAAAACCGGCCAAGTGCGTGTCGGATGAAAATTTCCGAAGTAGGGATTAATTTATCCCAAAAACAAACTTAAGTTGTAGTTGAATAAGTAATTTCATTTTATAAGTTGGTCGACTATCACTCGTAAACTTGTAAAGCCTACTATACTACTGCCTATTATACCTACTACAGCCGCGAATTTTTTTCGCGTTGCGAAGGTCACACACTCACTTGACTAGTAAAAATTTGCAATTTAAAGCTTAATTTTACGCAAACGGATCCCTGAATGGGTTTCACAGACCCGCAATATTTTTGAACGGCCAATCCAACGATAACCCACACCACGGGATAGACGAGAAAAAAATATCTTCCCCACTTTACGTGCAAAGAAGACACCCTAATTTTTTTTTTTAGATTTTATTTTACCACTATATCGGCGTGATTAATATGTATATCCATGCCAAATATTACAGCTTTCTAGTACTACGAAGTCTCTGAGCTAAGCCGCGGACAGACAGACGGACATGGCGAAACTATTTTATTTTATTAACTTAAGAAAACTTACAGCTAGGCTATAGATAGGTTAACAATAAAACTTGAGAAGTGTCAATGATCTTCGAAGAAGTGGTTGCATAGTGCTTTTTTTTTTAGTTTAGTAACATTGGTAGTGAATAAATCAAGATCATCAACACTCCGACACATCGGGTTCTATGATCTGCTAGCTCCTTATAAGTATGCCTTGTCAATAAGGAACCCTAAAAAACGTGAATTGGCTCAGAAAACTTCTGAAAACGACTCGGTTAAAAGTACATAATAGGTACCTATGTTCAATTGTTTTACAATTTTTGATTTCTACGTACTTTTCCGCCTATAAATAGAGTCAGAGTTTATGAATCAGAAGAGATTGTGAGTTCCAGGTCAGGCAGTATATACCTAATATCATAGTTTTGCTGCAGGAGTGTATTCTCAGCAGAGCTCATAAATGAATCATTATAAAAAATAAAATATACTGAATAGGTAAGTACTTATATCAGTTTAATATGAACGTTTTTAACATTATAAGTATATCTCTTCGAGGAATTATGGCGTTACATAATAACATGGCTGTATACAGTCATATAACCTAACGACTTGGGTAAGCCCCTGATTTTGTTCGCAAACAAAAATAATTACCGATTCACCTGCTCAAAGGTAGAATCTCAGTAATTTTCTTTTTGGTTTATCTCTTAAAGCCTCTAACGAATATTAGGTTAGGTACACTCAGTCACAGAGGAGCTTGTGTCTAAGTAATAATATCCACACGGGTCGATCGATCAGGTTAAGCTATGCTTGCCGCCGCGGTTGGTCCGTGGATGGGTGACGAACGATCTTTACATACCGAGACGGCTGTTGGTCTCGGCGGTCATTCGAGGATCTTTGACAGTCGTTACGGGTCGTCAGAAGCCCAAAAGTCTGACAACCAGTCTTACCAAGGGGTACCGTATTACCCAGTAACTGGGTTGTGGAGGTTAGACCGGGCAGTCACTCCATGTAAAATACTGGTATTCAGCTGCATGGTTTGACTTGAAGCCGACCCCAACATAGTTGGGAAAAGGCTTGGCAGATGATGTACATTCAGTCATAGGTCTGCTCTCTGTGAGAGGAAGTGGGTCGTAATCCACCACGCGCCCCAGTGCAGGTTGGTAGATGTCACATGTCTTCGAATTTTTGGTTCTAGGACATGCCGGTTTCCTCATGATATTTTCTTTCACCTTCAGTCAGGGTTTATCAAACTGACAGACTGCGTCAATTTGCTGAGTTATACCCATATTATATAAGAGTCAGACAAGAAAGGCAGTTATGACTTGATTATATGGACTATTTAAGTCTTAAAAGGTTGCCACTGTTTACACTTACACCCTGTATTGCAACCAATTTTCGACTTTAACTAGCTCAACTCAAGATTTAATCTGTCCTTATCTTCAACAGGTGCTGCTCCTGCTTATTTCAGGAATGATAAACACTATCAGGCTATCCATATCGCATGAAAATCCTATCACAGCGAGGCCCACTTGTGGGCTATCTCAGGATTCCAGGCCACGCTTACTTATCAGATATTATTATGGACTGCTTTTTAAGATTGCGAACTTGTGGCTGTAATCTGGAAATAGATCTCGATAGTGCTCGAGTAAGTTTGTGTCTAATATTTATTTTGGAGGTAAGGAATGTCTACCAAGTATTTCAACTTATGGTGCTGGTCATACACGCAACTGACTTGCGTGTATGACCAGCACCCTATTTGCGTAACACACTGTCAATCGGAATTTGAATCATTTTGAAGCAAATTGTTAATCCATTGCTTAATATGCTCTTAAAATATGTCTGCTCGATAGCGTAAATAACGCAACGAATGTTGTTGAACTGTCAAAATGAAACCGATTCCCATTGATAGTGTGTTACGTAATTGCCCCGCCGATTTATAATCGTAAACGAAGCAAAAGTAGTAGGTATGTAGAGATCGTATCGGTGACGTTCTGTTGTTTCTGCCTGCCCCCATGGGAAGCAGGCATGAGTTTATGTATGTATGTAATATGTTCCTAAAGTGGGTTTTTCAGGATTTGTGGTGAAAAATATTTCTAAAATATATTTTTTTTTTTGTACCTATTATATTACCTACAGTTTCTCATTGCTCTCATTTTCTAATATTTTGAAAACTTCGAAAAGCAGATATAGCACTCGTAAAGTTTTTAGAATATTGAAAAATCCCCCACTTTATTTTCTCTATCGTTTTCACAATGTTAGACATAACGATGGAAAGCGTTTCGGAATCGATTACGGAATATCGAAAATTTCTTTGAGAGTCGATTTCATAATACGACTACGTGAACAAAATGTGTCAGTTATCGATAAAATGACAGGCATATCCATCACTTAAGATAAACTGTTAAATAGGAGCTAATCGAGACACGAGAGGCGGTTATCAAACGCCACCGGGCGCTAGGAATTTTGTGTGTCATATTTAGTACATACAAGTGGTTTCCGGAATGACCTAGTAGTAAGTATTGGAGCATTCTGTGTAAACGAATACAATGTTGTCACTTGTAAGTCAATCTGTTAATGTGAAGTACCTATGTCATTTTGAGTTTGAAGTTTTGATATTTTCTCTCTGCTAATGGCCGTCGACGTGAAGCTATGTATCAGCGCTCTCTGAGATTAAAATCAAATTTAATCCTAGTGTTTTATCTTCTTTTCGCCTTAAATCCATCAGTATGAACGAAAATTGTTTATCATTTTATACTATCTACCTCGTGCTATCTACAAACTATGTTTTTTTTTTTTTTTGATAGGTATACCATAACTTTAGGGTATTTATGTGACCATAATTTTGAACAACTCTTACTATGGGACCAAAACTGAAATCGCGAAAAAAATAATTAGAATATATTTTGACGATAAACTATTTGCGTAGTAATCTAAGATATTTTATTAGATTATGTAATATTATATCTTTTAATCTAACTCGCCTATCTTGGCCGGGAGTCGTCTCGCTGACATATCCCTAGAACAAAAGCTAGAAAAGCCTTTATTCAAAACTGACCGTTCGAATGTTCAAGATATTCCAGCCAGCACCCTAATTGCGTAACACACTATCGATCGGAATCTGAATCATGTTCGTAAACTTTGCCTCTCAACATCGTAAATAACGTAATTAATGTATCATAGTTGAAATATCAAACCGAAGGAGGAGGAGGATGGAGGAGCTCGTGGCTAAGTAATAACAGCCACATGGGTCGGTCCATCAGGTTAAGCTACGCTTGCCGCGGTTGGTCTGTAGATGGGTGACCATCTTTTCATACCGAGACTCCTCCGTGCCTCGGAAAGCACGTTAAGCCGTTGGTCCCGGCTGTCATTTGTGGATCTTTGACAGTCGTTACGGGTCGTCAGAAGCCCGAAAGTCTGACAACCAGTCTTACCAAGGGGTATCGTATTACCCAGTAACTGGGTTGTGGAGGTCAGATAGGCAGTCGCTCCATGTAAAATACTGGTATTCAGCTGCATCCGGTTGGACTGGAAGCCGACCCCAACATGGTTGGGAAAAGGCTAGGCAGATTGATTTTTTGAGTTGAAATGTCAAACCGAAATCGATTCCTATTGATAATGTGTTACGCAATTAGGGTGCAAGAGAAAAAGAAAACATGTTTATTCGGCACATGCCATAAGTGCACACAACAACCAAATAGAAAAAAAAAACAAAAAAAAAACTTAGCTCTATACAATAAAAAAGCTTAAATCTAGACAGAAAAAAAGAGATAATAATGTGTGTCTCACGGCTGTGCCAAATAGGTCCAGTTCAGCAAACTGCCGAGCAGCTAGTGCCCGACGCTGGTTTTGGGTGCTGGTCTGACTGGCTCTTGAATGAAACCTCTACACTACCTATTAACGAAGCCAAGGACAAGTAAAACACCAAAATACGTACTGGGTCGGTCCTCAAGCAAACGTAGAAATATCTACAGGAGTGCTGCACAAACAAAGTCGTCACAGATAATCTTGGAACGAATTATTGAACCATTATCGTGATAAGTGATAAGGAAATAACCCGGTTTACGAGATAAAGTGCTTTTGATGTGCGCGAAGATCCATTATCGCTTGTTCTTGGAAAGTAACGTATGTATTTCTTGTATACAGGCTGGTCCAAATAGTCATGTCAAAAAGAAAAATCTGAATTCCTCATACCCAGGTATTCGAAAATATCCCATGTAAGTTCCGCGATTTTTTTTAGTTTTCGAATTATTTTTGTTTTTGTAATTATTTAGAGTTTTCTGCCAGTGGAGCTTCGAAAATTCATACCTTTTTTTTGTAGTGTGTATTTTTCAGTTTTTTTTTTTTTTAGATATGAAAGTAACATTCAAGATGTGTCACAAAACAAAATCTGAAAAATACACTAAGTACAAAAAAAAATGTGAATTTTTGGACCACCTGTATATAAGCTTGTATATAATGTAAATACAATAATGACGTGGATGTTTCCTGGTAGAGGATAATACAGTCCTTTTCTTACTTTTTCCCCTTTTTAAAGGCACTTGAGATAAACCCGTTGCCTGCATCCATCCTTAGATATTAAATGGCAGCGGTAACAAGCCTCCATGTCTTATCGCCATTGCCTGGCCTCAAAATGTCGAATTTCAATTTCTTCCACCATCTAATTTTACGATTTCTGCTTTTTTGTATTTTTTAAAATTTGTATATAAATTTATAGGGTTCCGTACCTCAAAAGGAAAAACGGAACCTTTATGGGATCACTCGTATGTCTGTCTGTTTGTCCGTCTGTCACAGCTAATTTGCTCCGAATGTAATGGACCGATTAAGTTGAAATTTGGTACACATATGAATTTCTGTGACCCAAACGCGGCCGTGTAACATAAATAAATGAACCTATCTCTTATTGAAGTATTCTTTTAACTTACCGGGGCTGCCTCAATTTTATGCTGTAGAACAATTGTTTGAGAAACAATAAAAACTGTTTTTGTTTTTCAATATGGGGGTCACTTTTGGGAGGCAAATAAGAACAATAAAAACATAAAAGTTTTGCAAACTATACCGTGTACCTGTGCATCAAATGAAAGGGCTTACTGTGAGTGAGGGCCTCAAATAGATTTATTTATAATTTTAAAATAAATTGTTTTAATTTAAAGTTATTTAAGAAAATAAACGAAAATTCCCATTTCCCTTATCTCCGAAAGTACTGAGGTAAACAGTGGCAACATTTTAAGGGGTACTCATCATTATATAACTTTTACTATGGGACCAAACCTGAAATCGCGAAAAGAAATTCAGCTGTTCAGTACAATTTGACGAATTATGCGAACATAAATGTACTGAACAGCTGATTCTTTTCGCGATTTCAGGTTTGGTCCCATAGTAAAAGTTGCTCATAATGATGAGTACAATAAGCCCTTAAAATGTTGCCACTGTTTACACTTACACCCTATATACTACCACATGAAGGTCTTATTGCCTCAAAATATTGTCAATTGTAAAAGCCCATACGCACTTTCAAACCAACGCACAGAGCTACCATTGACCTATTACGATGTGACGTGATTTCAATACAGTGAATGGCTGGGTCACGTGGCACTGCATAGATAAGTGGAAAGTGCGTTTAGTTAGCAGAATTGGTTGTGCTGTAATTAGCAATACACGACCGTTTCATTCATTCACTGCGAGGCGAATTCCTTGTTAGTCCGTATCACTGTATGGATACGCTGCAGAAGGTCGGTTCTGACTGACTTACATGTGTTAGTTTGTTAGTTTACATGGTGCAAGTTTCTGGAACGTTCAAGAGCATGCCATAAAACACGTTTTTCATTCATTCATATGTGTCAGTCATGAATGTCATTTTATTCCCATTCAAGAATTGCATGCAAGTGTTTACACGCGTGCGATTCTATAAAATGGCATACAAAATAATTGAATGTAAGTTTTTCCGCGTGCGTTGCGTTGTTTAGACGCTGACAGTCAATTGCCCTTCAATTTTATGGTATGCCACAGGCAATAAACTAATATCGTGTATACGGAGCTGACAAGGCCAGAATCATCGGTGGCTGTCGCCTCTTGCTCTTGCACTGCTGTAGCGGGTGGCCGCCACCGGCCGCACGTGTGCGACGAATCCATACAAAACGTATGAAAAAGCATGTGAACTGCTTGTCACTGGGCTATCGGTGGCTATGGCCGATGGCTCGTTTGCGCCGAGCCTTATACTCATTCAACCATTTATTTTACTTTTGACTTAAGCACGTCTATGCAGTTCCTTATTAATTGACAGGCAACCATAGACGAAAAAATGCATTACTTCATGGACGCTATGAAGTTTATTATTTATAGACAGGCAACCCTAAACGAAAACATGCATTACTCCATGGACGCTATGAAGTTCATTATTTATAGACAGGCAACCATAGACGAAAAAATGCATTACTTCATGGACGCTATGAAGTTCCTTATGTATTGACAGGCAATATCTACTTCTTAGACGCTAAAGCCATATATGGAGCCAACCTTCTGTACGTATCTATTTTGTGTCTGTAGTGCACAGATTCCGGCGTCATTATGTCATGTGGTTTGTACGTGAATGCTCCTGCATTCACTCTTGCTACGATCACCGTCGGATGAATTTTAAATGTCAGTGATTAGCTTGAAGATTCAGACTCACAGATTTACTTTGATTAATGCCCGGTTTCTGAAGAATTTGGAAACGGTGCTTAAACTCTTGATAGCTATTGCTGCTATTCGACAAAATCATTTATTTAAGCGAATTCCATAAGCTCGGTTTTTGAAGTCCTCAGATAAACCCTCGGTTGTATTATATAATTCACTCGACTTTTAAGCTAAATTCTTCCTTAACGAAGTGTTCAGAAATACGATTTCGAACCAATAATCACTAGCGAATGGATAAAATACGTTTAAAAACCTCAGAAACTGGGCATAGAGGTAGACATCATGACAGAATTGCCAGGGGTGATCGATCGATAAGATATTTGCAAATTCTGAAAACTTTCTATTGTATCTGATTGTTTTGTACACATAACTACAACCCGAATCTCTTCAAATTGGGAGTGAACAGGCTTCTTCTGGGTAAGCTCACTCCATCGTAGACTTTGTCTCTGTCACCTCAGACCTAGACTATGGTAGTAAACCCATCTCAAATAAATAAAAAATAAATGACTTCACGCCTATTTTCTCCGAAGGATTGGACAGAAGTGCACCTATAGTACACCCACATTTCATCAGTTATGTGTTAGTCCCACCATGTAACAGGGGGCGAGCCTATTGACACCAACCGGGTACTAATCCAGACTCCAGGATGCCACTGAGAAATTTCAGATCAAAAAACCCAATAACTCTTTGCAAGACCCGGTAATCGAACCCAGGACCTCATGCTCAGCAGAACCCGTGAAATCTTTATTTCTGATTAATAAAATAACATTTTTCTAAATTACAGTTAATTCCGAAACTTGCCTACAATGATAACCGAATCAGGTCCATCAAATCCCGATGCTACCAACAATTCTTTCATACACTGTTTTAGAATTTATAAACGGATCATTTCCTCTACGCAACCAGTAATAGCGTATTGTTCACTCGCTTCCCTCATTTTTCTCACACAAGTTTGACGTTTCAGGGACGTCACAAAGTTTCCAATTGCCAGATAATACCTCCTCAGAACTGGCCAGCAGCGAAGCATCCAAAACAAAAATATCCCGCTACGTTTCTCCAAAGCGATTGAATGGCTTCATTCACTCGATCATCGCATAACGGTAATGTTGGTCTATCAACCGTCGACCAGCTTTACCAGATCTCTTAACTTACACCAGTACCTCGGATTTACCTTTCTTTTGGTGGTGAGAAAGGGGCAAGGGAGGTCAGGTCAATCTGGGCAGTGTAAGAAGACGTGTTTTCGATTCAGCTCTCGTCCACCGCGCTTCCTCGAAGTGCTGCTATGTGCACGTACCGTCAGTATGAATGGACGTCGGTACGATACGAAAATTCCAATGATTGCCCTCGATTTTTCAGTTGAAACCTATATTTGTTGGGCTATGCTATGATGAAAGTGTTCGGAGCTAGGCTATTTGGGTTAGGATGTCTGCCATATCTTCAGAAAATAACATTGCAGAAATTTTAATTGAGAAGCCAAAATAGTCTTCGAACGTAGTTTGCAGTTCCCCACTCCCCTTAGACAAAAATTGACGACCAAAGATGCTAAGAACCAGAAATAAAAGTCAATATTTTGGTATAACTTTTAATCAACACCATCATTCTGTTACCAAATTGGCAAGTTTATATAACCGATAGTATATACTAATAGCATTCTTACGCCATTTACTTAGTTGTTCTATAAATACCTTCACATGACAGACATTGTTATTTTCGGTACAAATCGCCGCCTGCGCACGTGCTAGTTATTAGACATGCTAAGCCTATCCTTACAATTTATTTAAGCATGCGAATTGTCACCAATGTTTCGGAGAAACCATTGTCTACCAAATTTTGTGACAGAGTTTAGACAGCCATTACCAAAAATCTAACTTATACCTGACTAAAACATCCAAGTTTGAGCTGCCCTTTTTCTGAAGAGACAATTTTCGTTGGTAAGTGGATCATCTTAGGAGAACAGTCAATCCTATTTAGTAGACCTGTAGGGCCTAGCCAAATGGCATTCGCTTCGGAGCGATTCTATTTCTACAATCGCTATCGACGCGCATCTCTATGGAAATGCTGATCTATGATTACGTGACATTTCGATAGCTTCTGTCAACCCCATACATTTTTGCACTTTCTACTAGCGTCATCGCTAATCGAATGTTACTTTGGCTACAGGTGTTGCTTAGATTAACAAAAGCTTCATACATTTTTGAGTCAATCTACCTAGCGTTTTCCCAACTACATAATTATGTTACGATCGGTTTCCAGTCTAACCGGATACAGCTGAATACCAGTTTTTTACATGGAGCGACTAGAGCCTATCTGACCTCCACAACCCAGTTACTGGGTAATGACAACCCGTAACGACTGTCAAATATCCACAAATGACGTCGGGACGGCTTATCGTGCTTTCCGAGGCACGGAGGTGTCTCGGGATGTAAAGATGGTCACCCGGCAAGATCGTCCCATGCGGCTGTTATTACCTAGCCACGAGCTAGAAAAGCTTCATAAAAATGAAAGAAGATTTTAGCTCATCTGGCATACATATTTTTTCTGAGTTCTATGTTAGAATCGGCTTTCAATTTAATCAGATATGGCTGAATCAATATTTCTATTTTTGACGAGGCGTGCTGTGCTGGAGCTGCTGCTGTGGAAAACCTCAAGTGGCGGAAGTACCTTATCGGTAATTATATTTTCGAGCCATTTGGCGTTGAAATCTCGGCCCGTGGGGTTTGGAGTGCGGCTGGTTGACACTTCTCGTAACCCCATAGGCCTGGCTTGGCCAGAGGCTAAGCATTGCCATACAACGTGGCAATGCCGCCATTCTCTTGGGTACATTACCAGTCGACAGCGATGCGGAGGAATTTTTCGACGCCATATTTTAAGTTTTTTTAATAGTTTTAGTTAATAATTTGTTAGTAAATAAATAAATATTTTACCCAGAGTAACGACCATTTTTGCAGCCTTTATCCACTGCACACAGAGACCACAGCACTGAGAGATAGCATTCAAAGATACAGACAAAGATGAGACTTTAAATTGTTATTCATATGATACGATACTCATACGACTGACGGCATAACCCAATCTCAGAAAATCTTTGCAACCCAGACCGTTGGCAAATGATCATTGATCGATCCTCAGAGAAGAGCTAATAACAACAATGTACATTATTATCCTAGTCAATGAATGAAAAACTTTTTCCAAAAACACAACCGAATTAAAAAAAAAAAAACACTATAAAGTGAAAAATAACTTTAATTTCGGAAGCCGTTGTTTTTGGATCTGTATTTAAGTTTTTTGCCACCGACTTCAGAAATTAAAGTTATTTTTCACTTTGTAGTTTTTTTATTGAAAGTCGCTTGTTTTTTTTTTTTTTTTGGAAATAAAGTGTTTATTTTTGTCTTGGGTTGGTTTGTTGTGTGGGTCGGTTTGTAATTTATCTAAGTTACAATAGTCTAATGTCATTACTCATAGCTTTCTACAAAATATTGCTTTGCCCGATGCAGGGACGTTAATTTTTGAGGAGTTCCCCTAGTAAGTACCAGAAGAACTGGAGCTTATATGGTGAAGTCACCATCATCTCCACTTCACCATATGCATTGTGACGAGCATAAATTGCTTAGCAACCATTATTAAAGTACCTAATCGAATCGCAATCCGTGAAATACTTATTATTGAGTAGTTCCGGTGGCCATCTGTGATCTTCATCATCAGTTCCACTTCACTAAATGGTGCTTTTCGAAAGCAAATGCAGGAGTTACTATAAAAAAAATACCCAAATCGCTATAGATGTGCCTAAAATATTTGAAGAGATCCATCGATTTCTCCAGGATCCCATCATCAGATCCTGACTTGAAGACAATATAACCAATTAAAATACCCTTTCAATCGAAAAAAGAATTTTTACAAATCGGTCAAGCCGTCTTCGAGTAATCGGGGAACATACATAAAAAAAAGATTCCAACGAACTGAAAACTTCTACTTTTTTTATGTCGGTTAAGACGTGGTCAATTCACTAGACCAAAGACTGTCTAATAAAGTATCATCTAACTTAGCAAACTCAGTTCCCATAAAACAAAAAGAAATAAAAAAAGCATTAAAACCAAAACGCACATCTCACGAAAGGAAGTTGAAAAATCCGTGCGCGCGGAAGCGACGGCCATTGCCTCCTGACGCCGTGCCCATACTGATGATCTCGGGCTGGAGATGCTAATGATCGATCGTGGGTCGTGAGAGGAGAGGCGTTAGCATACTGCGTGACTTGACAGGCTGTAGCCGACTTATATCGTGTGTGAGAGCCTCTCACAAACGATGTTAGTCTCATCATAACCTCTCTCTGAGATAGGGATGGGTAGGCTGTTGAAGATGAAGAACAGAAAACTAAAAATACAAAATACTAGAATTCAATTGTTACTTCGTTTTGGAAGGCATAAATTGCAGCCGCATCGGTAGGTATATAAAGGAAAATGGAAAGAGTTTAAGTAAAAGTACTACTTTAAATGATGCTGACTCAGCAAATCTCTTCAAATAATGGCTATATACCTATTGGGACTGCGACCTTTTTCATTACTCATGATGGTCAAAGAACTAGATGAGAGTAACTTACAGACAAGACAGTTTCGGAAAGGAAAATTGTACCTATAGAGAGAAAGGGGAACACGTTAAAAGCTGGCGAAGAAAAAAGTACTATTATTAAGCGTGGCACTTAAAAGACGAAGATTTAAGAAGTGCATTTTGAAAGCTCATTTCAATGTATACAGATTTAGAAATTGCTTCATCTGCATATAAATAACATTATCATCCGATTAAAACGCATCTCGGGTGTTAAAATTCCAAAGTGTCAAGTTCGAGCGGTCAACACTGTGATCAGAATTACGAGTAACGTCGGCCAGCATGGCTTGGACCACGGCGCGAAAGGGAACTATATTTAAAATGTACTTGACAGATTGTTGATATTTAGCTTTGAAAACAGCGCTGTCAATGACCGTCAAGATATGCTGGTCATTGGAGCAGCAGCCGCACACGGGATGGGTATAGTCCGAGGAAATGTGATAAACTCAAATGCTGGTGAAGGCATTAAACGTTTTGACTCTGGCTGAAACTGTATGCCCTTTTGAAGTGAAAATTCTTAGACGGTTCGATATTGGACGAGAATTAAGAGTGTTTGAAGGACGCGACACGTTTAGGCACATTTTGTAACACGAGAGAGAAGAAAGATATAACTCTCTCTGGCTCTCACACTAAATCTGTCTTATTATTTATTTTTAAGAGGTTTCACTTCTATCACGTGTAGTCACGGTTCTGCACGCGGAATTTTTTATTAATGAAAGTAAGTGGGGGCTTGTAAGGGTGGCAAATCCCCTTCGAAATGAAAAAGTTGCAGACTTCAATAAAATCTTAGAAATATTTTGAAAACCTTGGTCGATATCCATAATTACGAAAATTATGTAAACCATAATTTCGAGATAAATGATGGTTTACATGATTATGAAAACAAATACGAAAACGACGGCTTGTAAAACTACGTGCGCTGAAATGAAATTATGAATGTCGCACGAAAAGTATACCAGCAACATGACGGAAATAAACACAGTTTTAAAATGTAACAGGATATAAGATTATCCTAAGATGGCGTCAACCGTCCAGTTCTTATAAACGTAAAGTTAATATTCCAGATAAGCTGTATTGATAACAGATCGATCGTTGGCGTCAAAATCAATATTAGTCCACGAGATTTATTTAAAACCCGTTCCCAGGAGAAGGAGGGTTTATTCCGATTGCTTCTTTGGTGTGATCGCTTTAAATGACGAATAAAAGAATATTTATTTATTTATTTCAATCAACTTCAATCAAATTCAACAAATCAAACTTTCAATCAAAATTAAGAAATTTAATTTAAATAGAATATTATACATTAATACAAAAAAAGAATTTATAATAGCTAAGCAAAATCAAAATTAAAGGCTGGCCCGCACCCTACGTACCAGGGATGTGCACGGTTTGCGCATGATTGTGTGGAAACAATCCACGTGCGCCTCGGCAAGCATCCCCAACACGCTACAGAAGCGAGGCAGCCGCAAGAGCATCCTGAACGCGTTGTTGTATTGGACACGAGAGCACTGTACTGTTTCTGCGTGTAATCCACCCACAGACTGCCATTATAAAAGGACGTACAAAATGCTATTTTGACGCCCATTGAACACCGAGCAAATCTGCGGGCTATCATATTCGCACAAACAGACAACGCCCTATGTTCCCTTTTAATGTCTGCACCGTCTATAATAAGCCGTAATATGTCTAGCTGCGGTATTGTAGAAGCTAAACGTGATAATGGATTAAAATTAATTGAAAAAAAAGAATAAAGAAAGGAAACTATTCGTCAGTGAAAACTGCAATAAAGAAGCAATGCCTGCAGTAAGGTGGTTGCGATCCAGTGTGAGGAACCTCAATTGTGAGGTGTAGGTCATTTCTTGGAATACCGCCTTCTCGCCTTCTTGTATCAGGCTGTTCAAAGATAGTCTCTCAAGAAGTTGGTCGAAGCTCTTTAATAAAAAACCATTGACCATCCATCTAGATATAGATGACGAAAACAGTCAGGTGTGCCAAGCAGGTGTAACGATTAATCTGACTAATCATTTCAACATCATTTGGCTATGACTTACCGTATGACAATCGTCAGATAATGCTGTATAAAAATAAAATATGGATGATATTTAAATATTAGGTAGATAAAAAAGTAATGATAAATAAACAAAACTATTCAAATGAATATCTATTCAATATGGATAACTATTCAAATGAATGGACCTGCTGGGAATTGTGGTCTATTTATGTGATTTTTGTTATGCTAACTTAATGGTAAATAAGAAAGCAAAAAAAAAAAAATTAACCCATTATTTTCTTTTTGATCAACATAGTACGTATACTAATTAGTCTACTGTCCCCGAGTACCAATCCATGTGTTCAAACGCAGCATAGTGCTGCAGTAAGGTTCAGCAAAAACGAAAAAAGTTATAGCTATATTCGATCCCTGAAGTAAAAGGATTATCAATCGCAGTAGAACAAACAAAGATACAAGGCAGATGTGAGTGGAAACGCCGCGGGGGGATGCCCTAGAAGGACATTTATACTGACCTTATTGGTGATGTTCTTCAGAAAGGTCAGGTGTGTAGTACTCGCAACCGGCGTGCGTGTATGACCGTATGAACGTACCTAAACGGAGATAGGAGATGCAATGACCGTAGCAGATGGCGTTCTGTAGTTTCTGCTTCAGCCTATCCTTATGGGAAGAAGATGTGGGATTATGTTATGTGTATTTGCGGTATTATCGCATATCCTCTGAACATCGGTATCCCTTGCCTTTTTCAACACCTCCAAGAAAGACAACAACCAGTATCCACGTTATACCTAAGTACTTACTGGTAACACTGATCATAGTATTCTAGACGCGTCACATCTAATTAATTTATTCTCACACTACATTTTGCTTTTGTTAATTACTTTAGGTACTCGTTCTTCTTGGCAATTTATCAATAGTATACGTAATTTCTAGGTAAGAATAGGATTGTAATGATTTCTTAGTACTTAGTGAATATTCTATATATGTTTAACTATGTTTAATTTTTTCCTTCACTTCCGCGTTGATAGGGTTTGTACCAGCTGAAAAGCATATTATCTGTTATCAAAGGATGATCAAAAACACGGATCTTATTCCGTGATCAAAAATGTATGATAATTTTCGATATTCAAAAAACACGATAGGAGTAAACGGTAGGTTGTCATCTTTCCTCTCTCTTTCCTGCAATTTGTGGGAGTGATTTCATGAAAAGGGACGGAAGTGTGTAACAGGAATCCGGGGCGCGTGCTATTTGATTTGACCAAAGTCCTCGTGCGGTGCTAGCGTTGGCAGTCCGATGGTACCAAACCAAACAGATGTTACACATCATATGCGACTACTGTAAGGCTCGCTCGTTTTTTTTTATGAACGTGTTTCAGTGACATTTAAATAAATAATTTTTCTTTATTTCTAAAAGTAAATCATTATACGTAATACAATATTTCACGCAGAATTTCACGTAGTTCAAGTATACAGAAATCATGCAAATCAATAAGGAAAAGCCTCGATCGTCCAGCCTGTATTGGAACACTCTGCATCGTAAACATTGATTCCCGGTATCACATAATGCTGCATTGTGACATCTCCGTCGTTATCAATGGACGAACATAACACTCACACATTCTTTGCATATTCAGCTATCTTGTAAGAGGAGCGCCTGCGCACGATGTACCGCACTTTCTGTAGGCGAAATCTATAATATTGACGGAATGACTGAAACATTTTTGACTGTATTATCGTCAGTAAAAAGTTTTTGGAATGTAGTAGGTAAGTAGGCAGAAAATGGATAATTTGGACTTGGGATAGGCATTTGAATGAGTCAATCTTAACTGAATGTCGATATTTTATACGAGCCACCGGCACCGCTTTGAGCAGAAGTGTACTTCACAGAAGAATTTGGAATAGGGAAGGAAATTAATTGCGAAGATTGCTAGAATAAAAATAAATAAAACAAAATTTCACACGGTTTACGCCAAGAGACAATACACAAATATATGCGCCTGATCTGATATAAACATCGAAGATTTTTTACATCACACACTGATTTATTTAGACTTTTTGATGCACTAGGTTTTCGTTCCGGTGTTGCTTAAATCTAAGAAGGAAACAAAATAAATTAACTGCAGAATTGTTCGCATAAAATAACGCTTAATATAGTGTTTTTTTCCGGAAAATCTTGTGGTATAAATAATAATTTATACCACAAGATTTTGTAGAAAGTTAGGACTACTTAGGCCCAGTTTTTTGATCCGTAGGTAAACATCCAGTGGATAAACATAGTAACTAACGGTTCAATTTTGGCTAAATGTGTTTACCAAATTGCCATTACTTACAATTTTTTAACATTCATGTGTAGCCTTTCATATTTAGCCAAAATTCAACCATTACTTACTATGTTAAACCATTGGTTGAGTTAACTACGAATCAAAAAACCGGCCCTTAGCATTTTCCCTAGCTATTGTTTGTTTTTCTGAATAACGATAACGGGCTGATCGTGCCTACAAGCTTGTTTCTCTAATATGCAATAGTTTCTGCCTACCAGGAAAAGACCTCTACTCAACTCTAATGAAAACATTTACAACGTGATGTTCTAAGTTTAGTTTTGATACTTTAAAATGGCACATTTTCAACAAGTGGCCAAACATCCAGTGCGCCAGTCAGTCAGCAGCCAGTCCCGCTATTAAGTGCTGACGGGTTTAAATTTTTACCAAGATTTGACCTCATTATACTGTGACATGACTTTATTCTTCTACTCTATAGCGACATGTCAAAACATCGATATTTCTGTACAATATCCAAATAATATATGTTCGAGCCGTTTGGGGTTGAAACACTAGGGCCATGGGGTCGGAGTGCCCTATTAGTTTTTCGAGACATCGCCAAGCGGTTGGTCGACTCTACACGTCACCAGAGGGCTGGCCTATTTTTTGGCCAAAAAATAGGCCTGGCAACATTGCCACATTGTATGCAACGTGGCAATGCTGCCAGCCTTATGGGCACTTTTTCTGTTGACAGCGATGCGGACTTTTTTATGTCCTATGATTATTTTCCCTCCTTTTTAGGGTTCCGTACCTCAAAAGGAAAAAACTGAACCTTTATTATAGACTCACTCATGTGTCTGTATGTCTGTCTGTCTGTCCGTCTGTCACAGCCAATTTGCTCCGAATCTAATCTGATCTAGTCCGATTAAGTTGAAATATGGTACACGTATGTATTTCTGTAACCCAAACACGGACGTGTAATGTAAATAATGAATTTTGAATATGGGGGTCAATTTTGGGGGGCAAAAAAGAAAATTAAAAAATATATATTTGCAAACTGTACCGTGCGATGTATCAAATGAAAGGGCTTACTGTGAAGGTCTCAAATATATATTTTATACTTTTAAAATAAACGGTTTTAAAGTTATTTAAGAAAATAGACTAAAATTGACCATTCCCCCCTTTATCTCTGAAACTACTGAGCTTAAAATTTTGAAAAAAAAAATACAGTAAATAATTCTATGTCTATAAATTACAGGAAAACCTATAAGAAGTCTATGGTCTTAAAATAACATGGTAAATCTCTCAATCTTGTGCGTAAAAACTAACATTGTCCATAGGCAAGCGAAAAGGATCCAACCCACATTAGGTGTAATGTGGGTTGGATCCTTTTCGTTAACTATGGACATTTTTAGTTGGAATGTATGGGAGAACATGTTTTTCAACTACAATGTTAAGTTTGTTCTTGGGATAAATTCATCCCAACTACGGAACCCTTCATTGTGCGTGGTCGGACTCGCACATGACTGGTTTTATTTATATACTTGTACATATTATTTAGTTTAGAAGAACAACGCGGTCGGCGTTGGACACGAAAAGCCACTTTAATTTTTTTATAATAAGACTAGAGCCGGTGAACTTCGTACCACGTGAGACAAAATTTAAATTTTTTCTATTTTTCGGCTGTTCCTTTGGTTTTTCTACCACCAGGATTAAGGCAAACAAATAAAAAAAAAATCAAATCGGTCGAGCCATTTTCGAGTTTTTGCGAGAGAACGCTCGGCATGTGATTTTTATATACGAATGTATAGATTGATTGTAGATAGCTCGTGCCAATAAAACAAAAGAAGTTACTACAGATGGAAATGACTCTTCAGTGGCTCGATTGGGTGGCGCATCCATACAAGCAGACCACACGTATTTCTTCGCATTTATTATTTGTAAGAATAAAAGAAGAAGTGAAAAGGAAACATAATTCAAAAGCAGATCTCGTTGGGATCCATTTAATAGTATGCGCGGACGCATGCCAGCACGTCGGGCGCACATCGACTGCGCATTCAGATCGAGTCCTGCGCATCTCGCGAGAAGTTTTGAGGAAAAATGTTCGTTTCTATTTATGATCTGGTTATTGAACTTTTATTCCTTGCAATTATTTTTGTGTAAAGTTAATTGTCATTAGTTTTGTTGGGCTTATTGTAATCGTAATATGTTTTTATTTTTTGTTTACGTTAAACAGCAAATAGAAATATGTGTAAAACTGATAAAGAAGAGAGTAAGGACTGAAGGAAGGAAAGTCCTAGCGGAGACAAGAGTAAGATGATTTTTTTATTATTTTTTTATTTGAGATGGTTTTAATCTTGACTCTAGTCTAGGTCCGAGGCGACAGAGACCAAGTCAACGATGGAGTGAGCTTAAATAAATGTTAACAGCTAGTATAGGCATGATTACTACGAAAAAAAAGGAAACTGAAAATAATATAATCAGTTTCCGTAACCAAAGGATTTGAAACCAAAACGTTCTTGAACTATGACGGCTATGACGCAAATACCAGTAACGAACATAAACAAAGCGAATAAGTAACAGTCATTCATTCTTCTCAAAAGCAGATATCAAGTACAAACAATGAGGGTCACTGAATCACAGGTCTTAAAAAGAGGAAAAAAATGCAAAGGGAATTTCCGTAATGACAATCACTTTGGTTCCCAAAAGTTGCTCAATCAACCACAGATTTCCGTTTAAATCTAGATCTTTGTACTTATTCTGGATAGTATTGTTATATTATAGCGATATTGAAACGTGAAAGTTTCCGGGTTTGGACTGTGGAATCAGTAATATCTCCAATAATGAAGAATTTTTAAAGAAGAATAAATAGTTTATTTTCTCTTTTTCGACATTGAATTATGATGGTGTAAAAATGATTAATGTGTTTGTATCTATGTAGGACCTAATCTTCGGAACTACTGATTCAATTTCTAAATTATTTCAGTGTTAGAAAGTTTGACATTGCCGGGTGCTAGGATTGTTGGAAGAAGAAACTCCACGTGGTCCAAGTCGCGAATAGTTGAAAATCTAATACGGAAGCAATTTTTCTCCTCCTCCTCCAGCGAGACACATATTGTTGGTTTTGGCCCTTATACAAAAGCTAAGAAATTTCAATCTATATATCGCTCGTCCAATAGAACAATGACGTAATTACGAATTTAGCTAAAACAAAATTACGTCATTGTTCTATTGGATGAGCGATATATTTATAAAAATGAATCCCTGTTTCCCTTGATCACGCCATAACTTGAGAAAAGCTGGACTGATTTGGGTAATTTTGGTTTTAAAATATTTGCAATAGTTCGAATTAGGTTCTTACGGAAAGAAAAACTGCAAAAGTTTCCTGGAAAATTGGAAAAATCGGGCAAAACTGAACGTCTTTTTTGTATGAATTATTAACATTTGGACAGGAGAACGTCTGTCAGCTCAGCTAAACAGCAATAAAAAAACTTTTTTACCAAAAACAAAACAACCGACATCCAAATCAAAAACACTACCTACAAAATGAAAGATAACTTTAATTTCGGAAGTCGGTGTCTTTGGTTCTGTATTTTAGTTTTTTTCCACAGATTTCCAAAATTAAAGTTATTTTTCAATCTGTAGTGTTTTTTATTTGGACTTCGGTTGATTTTTTTTTTTTTTGTAAAGCGTTTTATATTTCACTTTTTAGTGGGTCAGTTTGCAATTTATCTAAGATGCAGGGGCGTTAATTGTTGAGGAGTTCTCCTGGTAAGTACCAGGAGAAATGTAGCTGATGGTGAAGTCATCATCAGCTCCACTTCACCATAATTATGCATTATGACGAGCATAAATTACTTAGCATCCATACTAAAGTAATTGAATCGCAACTTGTGAAATACTTATAGTTCCGACGGCCATCTGTGGTCTTCATCGTTAGTTCAACATCACTAAATGGTGCTTTTTTCGAGAGCAAATGCACGAGTTACTTTAAAAAAGCCCCCGATTTTCATGAGATTTGACATAATTCTCATCATCTGATGATCAATTTTGTTTTTTTTTTTATTGTCACCAAGTCAGAATCTTTTGACTTGGTCATAATAAAAAAAAAAAAAAAAAATGGTCCACAATTGACGGAGAGATCGGTGGACATACATAAAGTCGAACATACATTCTCCTCCTTTTTTGAAGTCAGTTAATAACAATCCAATCACACATTATAACTTTGCCCAAACAATTATCACCTCGAGAAATCATCGCAAATTTTATTCCGCACGCCACCAAGATTAGAGATCCGTACTCACGTAGCTACCAAAAAGGTGTATGGATAAAAATTCGTGAGTGCCACATACATAACTAATAACTATGTAGTTTCTACTACAGAATAAGGACACACATCGATTTCACCGCGACCCATTGTATTCGGATTCTGCGTATCGAAAGATCACCGAACGTGGCCGGCATGGTAATCGTGGTGAAGAAGGCGTGATGACGACGGTGTATTCGTTGGAAGATATGTCATCTTCGTAATAATGCTGCCTAAATATTATGCTTCATGGCTGTGACTTATCTCGTGTATGGATGGACATAAATGTACAGACGCCAGCACATCAAGCTGCTACAATCTGTCAAATTTCTTTAATAGATTTTCAACTTTATCGCTAAAGTGTTAGGTTCAAGGTTGATTGGGAAAATTTTACAGTTTCGAGTAGCTTGACCTGCTTGCGTCTGTACATCACCATGATTGGGCAGAGGTGGTCTTATAGAGGAACACATACATTTCATCAGTTTAGAAATAAAATTATATGAAAACAATGCGGAAACACATCGCATGACCGATTACGGTTCAGGTCCAAAATGAGTTATAATAGCGTACAAAGAAATTCGTTTTAACCAAATTTATTCAAAATATCATTTCTGTATCAATAATAATCAGTTCATCAATTCTTCCTACTATACATTATTTCATTACTACTATGCTTCTTGACTGAGTTATATATACCTACCTAAGCCATTTTGTAAGACATGATTGTCATTTTTTTAGTTAGGTCATTCTATTATTAAGCGTGCGACATTTATGTAATCAGATTCCAATAGGGATGATGCCTGGGTAAAAAAAAAGAAATTCTATTTAGTCCGTCAGTCAGATAATAAAAAATATTAGATACGTATTTTTTCTTTATCATATTAATAAAAAGTGACTTAGATAACACGCATTAAAGTTCGGGAGTGGGGGCTTGCTACGTCACTTCTACGTATAAAATCTACGAAGACGTGACGTCATACCACATTTTAACTCAATGTATCGCCGTAATCTTTTGATTACGTACAAAAAGAAAAAATACGTGTCCAATATATTTTAATAATCTACATGACGGACAAAAAAACATTTTTTAGTCATCATCCCTATTGCAAAAGACTGTTGACATAAAAATATTAAGCCAATGCCTGTTTGAAGAAGAAACTCAAGTAAACTCAAGTAATATTTACAAAAAGTCTTCAGTTTAATGGTAAGGAAAGATTGAATTGCTTCGTTAAGAAGCTAGCTAAAAATGTAATTAATACTTAGTAATAATATCGAATATTCCAAGCTTACTAATCGTTACTTTTTGCAATGACTAACAATAACAATAGGGATGATGCCTGGGTAAAAAAAAAGAAATTCTATTTAGTCCGTCAGTCAGATAATAAAAAAATATTAGATACGTATTTTTTGCTTTATCATATTAATAAAAAATGACTTAGATAACTCGCATTAAAGTTCGGGAGTGGGGGCTTGCTACGTCACTTCTACGTATAAAATCTACAAAGACGTGACGTCATGCCACATTTTAACTCAATGTATCGCCGTAATCTTTTGATTACGTAGAAAAAGAAAAAATACGTGTCCAATATATTTTAATAATCTACATGACGGACAAAAAAACATTTTTTAGTCATCATCCCTATTCCTTAAAAATATTCTGAAAGAAATTTTACGTAGGTATATAGCGCTCCTAGAGGAAGGAAAACATCTCTCTGCCAATGAAAACTACGCCTTATTGACAAAAGTATGAGTGTGTCATTAAGAATTAGGCTTAATGCCTCTCATACTTTGGAAGTCTGGGTCAAAGTTCTACCTCAATTTACATCACCACACATCTACGTGACTTACAGTAAGTGTGCTAATGATGAATATACTTAATTATTATTGGGTAGGATAAACCTGGATCAGCCACAGAACCACTAAATGCGATCATTTCTGTGCCTACTTAAGTATGAATGTGACGTTAAATGTGGTCTGTGTTGTTTTGATATAAATATTATAAGAACTTGCGTAGTATTATTTATAAAGGTTTTGGCCTCATTTATGTCCTACTCACCTTTTTAGGGTTCCATACCTAAAAAGGAAAAACATTTCTGTGATTTCTGTGACCCAAACACGGACGTGTCACATAAAATTTTTGGAGGGCAAATAAGAAAATTAAAAAAATGTTTTGCATACTGTTCCGTGTGACATACTTAGGTGTCAAATGAAAGGGCTTACTGTGAGGGTCTCAAATATATATATTTTTTATAATTTTAATATAAATTATTTGAAAGTTATTTAAGAAAATAGACGGCAATTGACTTCGAAAGAACTGAGCTCAAATTTTGAAAATATACAGAAAATAGTTCTAAACCTTTACCTATAAGAACTCTATGGTCTTAAAATAACATGGAGCAGACGCCAGCACATCAAGCTACTACAATCTGTCAAATTTCTTTAATAGATTTTCAACTTTATCGCTAAAGCATTAGGTTCAAGGTTGATTGGGAAAATTCGACAGTTTCGGGTAGCTTGATGTGCTGGCTTCTGTACATTTGCAGTTGGAATGTATGGGAGAACATGTTTTTCAACTACAATGTTAAGTTTGTTCTTGGGATAAATTCGTCCCAACTACGGAACCCTTCATTGTGCGTGGTTCGACATGCACTTGGCCGGGTTTTTTTTAACAAAGCGTTTAGTCTAAGTTTATTCTTTCCACATCATGACACTGATCTATATTATGTCACTATTCTGTAATAATCTCAAAATGTAACCGTGAAAGTTTTAGTTGAAGGGAGCTTGAAGTCAGCTGTCATTCCACCTGATGTTAGGAATTGACACTATTGACAGCTGATTTCGCAAACTAAACTTAATTTAGGCTATTGCTAACCTTTTCTCTCTAATAAAACAAGAAAGAGACGGACTAAATTAGAGCTGTCAAATTTAGTTGAACTAATATTTCCATACAAATTTAGACGAACACGTGAAAACGTTGATGAAAAACACGATGAAGCGCAAGGCGTAAACTAGTTTGACATCTCTAAGTTAGTTCATAGCTATAGCCGTCCTTTTCTCCCGCTGCCTGTTGGTAAAAGATAGCGATTCTCTAATTTTAGTTTAGTTATTGAACAAGAGAATCGGCATCAATATTTTTTGTGGGTAGGTCCCCACGACACACAACACAGACGATATTCCTAGGTCCCCAAAAAAATATTGATTACATGACCGATAGGTCATGTTGGGTTTAGATAATTAATTAGGGCCTCCAGTTACCCTAATAACTCGAAGTATGACTTTAGAGTGAACTATGTATGAAATTGAGAACATACAAATTATGTAATTCAGCATGTTTTTTGACCCGTAGAATACGCAGTGAGCAAAATAAAAGCCATGGGCTACGACTGCATGTGTGACCTACGGTTTCACAATAAAATACACCGAAATTATATATCACACTATTATAGTATTCTAAAAGCGAAAGTTTGTTACTCTGTCACGCAAAAACTACTGAACTGATTTTGATGAAAATGGTACACAGATAGTTTATAACCTGGATTAACAAATAGGATACTTTTTGTCTCTATATTCCTACTGGTTCGAGACTTACGGGGGTGAAACCGCGGGGAGCTGCTAGTGTTTATACAGTATGTTAACCAACAGAGGGCGTTCCCGTTAACCCGCAATAGTATAGCATCCATACATGCTAAAAAAAATATTACCATTCAAAAACAAAATGGTTTTTATTTTTTTTTAATATCAAAATATTCACTAAAATATTCAAAAAAATATAAAAATATTCACTAAAAATAAAAACTAAATTGCGATGTTTCCGTCCTTCAAGTACGCGTGTACAGAGTGTTTCTTTTACGTATCAATTTAACATTTTTAGTGAATATTTTAATATTAAAAAAAATAAAAACCATTTTGTTTTCGAATGGTAATATTTTTTTTAGCATGTATGGATGCTATAGGTACTATTGCGGGTTAACGGGAACGCCCTCTGTTGGTTAACATACTGTATATGTATATGCCTCACAGTCGCTCCTGTCCTTTTCCTCAAAGAATTAAAAGGTGCGCTTTAAGAGACGCGCACGCACACTGAATGCAAATCATCTGTCCAAATGAAGATAATGAATAAGATGTGAATGATGTGATCATGACTGGGTGCCATGTTAGGTAGGTACCTACCAAATTTTTTGTTGACTGTTTAAGAGATATATATAAATTGATGAAGATGTTTTGGTTTTACTTACTAAAGAGTTCTACTGTTTGCTGGAACGAGTCCTTAGGTGACCCTGATTCACAAATATTATCCTATAAACATTTGTAGAACATAAGATCTCATATTACCTCTGTCAGCAGAATTTACGTTATTTAAAGTTAGATCCCTTTTAACCGACTTCAAAAAGGAGGAGGTTCTCCATTCGTCTGTATGTTTTTTTTGTATGTTTGGTACGCGATTACTCAAAGACGGATAGACCGATTTGGAAAATTCTTTTTTTTGTTTGAAAGGGTACTTCCTAAGTGGTCCTATATAAATTTTATTAACTTTGCTTTGGTAGTTTTTGAGTTAGCTTCAATAATGCTTATGTTTCCCACTTAGTTTATGTGGATGATGTTTTAATCTATGCGGATGATGTTCTAATAACTTCCTATCACTCTTATTTACATAGCAGGTATAAACTAGTATTCGAATTTGTGTGGGGTAGGTACCACAACAAAAAAGTGAAAAATAAAAACTGTTTAGCAAAAAATAAAACCGACTTCCAAAGCAAAATACTACAAAGTGAAAAATAACTTTAATTTCGGAAGTCGGTGGCAAAAAAAAACGAAAATACAAAACCTATTTGTGTTTTGGTAGTTGGTTTTATTTTTTGCTAAAAAGTGTTTTATTCAACTGTTAGAACGTGGTGTTTTCAATCACATACCTATTTACACATAAGTCTTTGGCAAATTTGCTCATTGTCCCCGTTTCACGCGATTGGATAGAATAAGAAACGAATGAGGAAAATGTTCTCAGGAAAGTTTTGAGGAGGTATTAATGTGGATGGCTATACGAGTAGGGGAAGACCAAAGAAACGATGGATTGGACTGTGTGAAAGATGATATGGCTAGAAAGGGAGTGACTACCGAGATGACGACTAATAGAGAAGTATGGAAGAAAAAGATATGTTGCGCTGACCCCAAATAAAATGGGACAAGGGCAGGAGAATGTTGAATGATGTCCCCGTTTCACTAGCTTATATTATAAACACTTCAATAATAGGTACTATGTACCTACGTATCCTGTTTGTATCCGTTAATTAATAATTAAACATTTAACAAACACCTTGCATCAATTTATAAACTTTTACATTATTACACCATTATCATGATTATCTATAGTTACATAGGTACTGGCCACAAAATTATGGGCACGTCATGGCCACAGAAAAAAAAAACAAAAAGGAACAAGTAGGTATGTTACTTGTTTACATAATTTAAGTAAACCGAGACATTTAAGTGCCGATGCCGATGGCATCGCCGAAAAATGAGTTGTTTCTACCATTCCTCAGTAATGGGCGGCGAGGCGGTTTCGCATATATAAACTAAGATGTGGGGTTTATGTAGGCCAGGAGTTGACTTGTAATGTTGCATTCTATCGTGACTTTTTTTTTGTTTAAGTTTGGTCAGGAAAAGAAACACAAGCTTCGTACAATTCGCAGTGACAATTGATATAGGGGTTCTCAGCGAGGCCGGACGACAGGAGACATACAAGTTTCCGGACAATGATCGAGTGTTGCCAGTATTAATAATTGTTGAGGTAAAAAGACACTAAATACTTAACCGTTTTTATTATGGTTACTGAATGTTGTATTGCTTATAGGTGCTTCATATCTTGTGTAGGGTAAATAAAAAGTGAGGAACGAAGTTTGTGAGAATGTGTAAAACATTTGAAAAACAAACCTTTATCCATGACGTATTGCTGAGGATTTACTGATATTACATATCATAGATACATAAACTCACGCCTTCAAGCAAACGCCACCTGCTGCGATCCTTACATAGGCACTCCTTTTATTCAGTCTGGTAAATTGCAAAATAGTTTTTGTTTCAGCATATGAAACCTACCTATGTAACCTACCTATTTTTTCTTTCGTCTTATTCCAAGACGTTATTGCTAAAACAAGGTCCCGTATCAGTTTCTCTCTAAAACATTGCGAATATGCGATAGCGAAGAGATAAATCGTCGTTTCCATGATTAAATCGATAATTTTATCTAACGATGAGAGATAACACATACTTTGTTGTAAGTGCCATTAATAAATATGAATTTTCTCTCTAGGTTTCTCTCCGTTTTCCAAACTTATGAGTTTGAAAAACGGAATACTAAAAAAAAACTTATTTTTATTATTAATAAATTTAAATAAATTTCGGAAAATAGATGTAAAACTACCCAATTTCTAATCGAACAGTGTTTCGATTGGATGACCAAAATAAAAATAAAAAACAAGCCAATCATATTTTGACATCAGATACAACTCATAAATTAAATACCTTTTCAGAAACAAATATGTTCTATTGCATTAAAAAATAATTGCTTAGTTTTAATTTGGCAAACCGTTGAATTCCTAAAATTTCTCTTCATTTCAACTACATTACCTACAATAACTTCTTAAACCACAAGTCTGGCTCCGAGTCTAACATGTTTTTTCCTCCCGTCTCGACATGCTCAGACCAGCAGAGCCACTGGCCCGTGAAGACATCGAGGGACACATATCCTGCCTTCTCCTAATGAAATAAATTACAAACAACATACTTACAAAACAACACAAGACAGTGAAGGTCCTCCACAAATGGGAACTTTATTAACAAAGTGTTAAGATTGGATTTGGATTGGAGGGTCAGTCGTCCCTGAGAGGATGAATTTGTAACCTTTTTACTCCAATACATGGGTGGTTGTACGCAGCTCGTGAGAACAGGCAGCAGTTCTATCTGAATAAGTAATGCTTGCAGGTGCGGATTTGAACGGACTTCTAAAGGGCATCACGATAAAGGGTTCTTCATGTTTAGTTTGGACTTTGGAGTACGTAATAAAGTTTTGACGAAGTAACACTGTTTTGTGCCTTGGCCATTCATTTGTTCACCGAGAAGACAATCTTGATGTGTGAGTGATGGGACTCTAATTATAGATTGGATCATTTCCTAAATCTTAAATATTTTTGCCATATAAAAAACTTAATTTTATATGAAAAATCTTTTGGTTTGCTTTGTCGTCAGCAATTAATGGGAAATATCAGAAACACCAAAGTTACAAGTAGGTACTAACTTGCTTAAATAGGTACAATGCAGCGAAGTCCATTGATAGTAAAGATAATAAAATATTTAAGACCTGACGTGGTACAATCAACATCCAAATCTTGGGTATTTTCATTAAGTACATGACACAACGATAAATAATGACTAATCGCCCTATTTAGATAAAACATTGCATACTAATCATGACGAATCAAAAATTAAGAGATGGCACCTTTCAAGGGCTAATTAAGGTCGAGAAAGATTGTTATAGAGAGAATAATGTCATCATCTAGCCTTTTCCCAACTATATTGGAACGTTTTCCAGTCAAACCGTATGCAGCTGAATACCCGAATTTTACATGGAGCGACTGCCACGATAATACCCTATAGTAAGATTGGTTGTCAGACTTTCGGGCTTCTGACGACCCGTAGCGACTGTCAAAGATCCAAGAATGCCACGTCCATAAGAGAGAGCTGTCAGTGTCATCATTGTTGTGGAATATGTCCTGACAGCTCCTGAACGCAGTTTACATGAGCTGATCGCATTCAGTTTCATTATATTATACGTTTATACTTAGGGCGGATTTCACCAATGAAACTGAACGCGATCAGCGCATCTGTCAGTGTCATTATTTTCTATGAAATATTGACAGCTCTTGAACGCAATTTAGATGTGCTAATCGCATTCAGTTTCATTGGTGATATCAGCACTTAGAAGTAGTTGATGGAAATTAGTTGAAGGCGTAAAACCTAAGGAATAGGTTCAACAGTCGATTTGATGGTGCATCTAAACTCTAAAGAATCATGACGTACATTGTTCCTATGTAAAGGGAACAAAGAAACATGAACAGTACGGTTATCAGTAGTTTAGTTTACTAGGAAGTTGTAAATGCAAATGAAGATAATTGCTTACAGCACCCGTAAGAGAATAGATCAGTGGCGTACCTTTACTTGTGAATAGGTACAGACATTGTATGTGGAAGAATATAAAGACGGTGGTTAGTGCGTAAAGTTCAAGAGGTTTCATTAAAAACACAATAATTGCATCATCTGTACGGATAATCTAATCGAACTATCGTCATCTATCTGCAAAATCATCCACGTTACTGAAAATTTGTCGCGTATAGTTTGCGTTTTTTATGTTTGCCGCTTTGAAGTAGGCTACAAATGACTGCGCAGTAGTCACTAACTATACTAAAACAGCAGCGCGCCATGCGGCATCGGAAAACATGGTTTCAGAGCAGCAAATTTTAATACTGCTATATTTATTTACGTCGTAGCCGTATAGCACTGAAAACTGATCTTACAATAGGCAAGACGAGACAATAAAGTCGACCTGTATCAAACATGGGTTATTTATTATCTATACTTTCACACTAGCCACATTTTATTTTATTTTACCTGTGGGTTGATGAAGCCTTTGTCACACTCTTGTGAATCTTGTGTGTTGTCATTTTGAACGTTGCCATTGATATCGTATACCGTAAATATGACAAACTTCCAAATTATTATCAAGATTTTCCATTTTTAAACAACTTCAAAAAAGAGGCTGTTTTTTTTTTAATATGTTTGTTACGCGATTACTCAAAGACGGATGGACCGATTTAGAAAATTCTTTTTGTTTGAAAGGCTATATTCCAAGGTGGTCCCATATAAGTTTTATTAACTTTGCTTGGGTAGTTTTTGAGTTAGCTTCAATAATGTGTATTTTTCCCACTTAGTTTATTTGGATGAGGTTTTAATAACTTCCAGTCAGTGTTATTTACATAGCAGGTAGTGGTATTCGAATTTGTGTGGGGTAGGTACCACATCTAAAAAGTGAAAAATAAAAACTTTTTAGCAAACAATAAAACCGACTTCCAAAACAAAACACTACAAAGTGAAAAATAATTTTATTTTCGGAAGTCGGTGGCATAACACGAAAATACAAAACCAAAGACACCGACTTCCGAAATTAAAGTTATTTTTCACTTTGTATATAGTGTTTTGTTTTGGAAGTCGGTATTATTTTTTGCTAAAAAGTTTTTTCATATTCATATCTTTATTTGGATTCCATAATGTTTAAAAGTGTTACAATAATGCCTGAAAGACAATTACAGACCCTGTCGGGCACCGCAAAAGTATAAAATTAATTCTTAATTAAAATAACAATAATTAGGATATAAACTAAACTCGCCACAAAATAATAGGTCCGTTTTGACAGCCCATATCGTTTCATATGCCAAAGAAAGACAAACATAGCGGGACAAAGTGGGACACCCTCATGTCAAAACGGACCTATTATTTAGTGGCGAGTTCAACAATCAACAATTTTTAATATGTTATTAACATTAATTAAATAAATAAATATAACATTTATTTTATTGAGATCAGCTATAAGGTTGTGGTACATAATAATTATTTGAACATATTCCTAAGTAAGTTATTTAATTATCTTTTTATATCCGCCTTACTCCGTCCCTGGAATTACGAGATGCATTTGTCGCTCCAATGCGTCCGATAACACACAGCATTACATAAACCGATCGAATCCCGAGATAAGTCTTACGATACACAAGATGCATCATCTGATACCAATTTATGTGAGATTCCATATTGAAATCGTTGGGTAATTAGGTTTATAACTGTACGCGTGTTTTTGCAAAATTTCACATTAATTTTATCAGATTGATTATGAACTATGCAGTTATTAAAATATAATAGAATCAACGATTTATTACTTCAAGAGGACGGATTTGTATGCTATTTTGATTAATCAGTCAATGTTCAGCTATCGATTTCTATCTAAATAAATGTTAAAGATATTATATTGGAAATAAAGTCCCTAAGGTTCGTAAAGATTGTAGTAGAATTTGAACATTCTCCAAACTTTTTCATGGAAGATATTGGGCGTAAAAATCAGTTAAGAGGTACAATTTCCATATACGGCAAGTGTGTTTTTGAGAAAATTAGCCTGCAAATTCTTTGGATTTTATCGCTATTTTACACAGGCTCTTAACTTGATATTATAAATGCGAATTTGAGTTTGTTTGTGTCATACGCCATCACGGTTAAACGTCTGAATCGATTTTGATGAAATTTGGTATGGGGATACTTTGAACCCGAGGGAAGGACATAGGCTACTTTTTATCGACATACCACGCGAGCGAAGCCGCGGGCGGAAGTTAGTATACACAAGTTGCTAATGCTGTAATAATAGGCCCACAGTACACTCTCGCTGATTGCTTTGCAAAGCAACATAAAAGTCTAATACCACAGTTTAACAAATACCTCCTGTAATAGGTCCCCGGTTCTAAAGACCAGTACTTGTAACCAGCAATTTGCAAGTCCAAGGACAGGACTTAATATGTTTTTGCCTGGGAGCGGCGAGGGAGATGACTCCGTTGTGCTTGGCTGGGTCACGGGACCTAGTCGCTATAAGCCACATCTGCTTATTAGCTACGTGGGTCATACATATTTTAGCGTACATTTAGTAATGGGATACTTAGCGAAACTGCTAATATTATTGTAAAAGACTATCTTGGGTTATTAGCGTAATCGTTAATTTCATCCTGACCAACATCTTTTACGGAAGCTTATCAAAAAGAACAATTTTAATAAGGCCCCCAACAAATATTTCAATACTAATTGTTTCACAAATAATAAGGACCATTTAATCATTAAAGCCTTAGCCAAACCATTCAAATGGCTTTAATATCAGAAGCTTCTAGGGAATGGCAAATACCTCCAAACATTGACACGATAGCTATCGGTAAAAGTTTTATAATCTTAATACGAGTACCTACATGTATTAGAATCATCTCCATGATATCCAAGCCTTTTACTTTCGAGCCTGAGACCGAAGAAACAAGAACAAAGGTTTTAAAGGATGACACATAACTTTATGAATGCCTGCTTGGGAGCCGCAGAGATGAAACGTCACGCTTGGCCGGCTCCAAGTCAGCTCACAGCTTTTACGATTACGAAGACAGGTTAGACTGGGTTGTCTTTTGTTTTTAGTTGTTCTGAGTAGCTCCTTGGTGAGTACATAAGTGTATAAACTTCTAATTCTATACCTCCTACATATCTTTATATATATAATAGGTTGGGGAAAAAGTTTCTTCGCATTTTTTAAGAAAATTCCAAACATTTTTAAATATAATTTATTTACATTTAACTAAAGTATGTAGGTACCATTTTGTTCGATAACTTTTTGCCATCTTGTAGGTAGGGACATGATCCCATTGCTATAGAAATTTTGGGACTTCTGGTCAAAATACCGCGACAAGTGGTTTTGGCAGTCCTCTCGTGATGTTAACCTGACACTGCCTAAAGAATTCTGAAGAGACCGAAACAGGTGGAAATCTGAAGGTGAAAGGTCAGGACTATACGGCGGATGCATTAACACCTCCCAGCCAAACTCTCATAATTTTTGCTGAGTGGCTAAAAATGTGTGAGGTCTAGCGTTATCATGATGAAAAACCACACCCCTTCTGTTGATTAATTCCGGCCGCTTTCTCTCAACTTCTTGCTTTAATCTCATCAGTTGTTCGCAGTAGAGTTCAGAATCGATGGTCCTGCCTGGTGGTAACAGCTCATAATGAATAATGCCCTTCCAATCCCACCACACACACAGCATCACCTTGTTGCGAGTTAACCCGGGTTTCGCCACAGTCTGTGAAGCCTGACCGGCCTTTGACCACGACCTTTTTCGCACGTTCTTGTCATACGTGATCCACTTTTCATCACCAGTTATCAGCTTCTTCAAAAATTGTTCGGTTTCATTACGTCGTAATAAAGAATCACAAATGAGTACACGGTTCATTAGGTTTCTTTCAGTGAGCTCGTGAGGTACCCAAATGTCGAGCTTTTTTGTGTACCCAGTTTTTTTCAAATGCGCCAAAACTGTTTTATGGTCAATTTCCAGTTCTTCAGCTACGTCGTAACTACTGATATGCCGTTCTTGCTCCACTTTTTCAAAAATGGCATCCATTTTATCCGTAATAGGGCGACCAGAGCGACGTGCATCTTTGACATCAAAATTTCCGGATTGAAAACGCTTAAACCAAATTTGTGCTACTTTCACAGACACTACACTAGGTCCATAAACATCGCAAATTTTTTTCGCGGCTTGCGTTGCATTTTTACCTTTTTTGTAGTAAAATTTTAAAATGTATCGAATTTCTTCATTAGATTCACTCATCTTGACGGTACGAAAAACAAATGAAAATCACACATTTTTCTAATTTGAATTTGGAATTATGTTCTTTAAAATTTAAACTTTCAATGATACCAAAACCAGCCAGATACAAATAGTATAGCCAAAGAGATTTTATTACAAGTTCATACATACTATAATGCGAAAAGACTTTTTCCCCAACCTAATATATAACTAGCTGCGCCCCGCGGTGTTGCTCACAGTACGGCGGACCACTAAATTTTATCGGGATAAAAAGTAGCCTAAGTATAAATCCAGGGTGCCAGCTACTGCAGGAGGGGCCGGATTTGGCGGAGAGCCAGTTTGGTTTCCGCAGGGGGCGCTCTACGGTGGACGCCATCATGCGCGTGCGAGCCCTCACGACGGGGGATGCTGTAGCCCGGGGTGGGGTCGTCTTGGCGGTGTCTCTAGACATCGCCAACGCCTTCAATACCCTGCCCTGGAGTTGCATCAGGGAGGCACTCCGGTATCACCGGATGCCGACCTACCTCTGTCGAGTGGTTGAGGCCTATTTGACGGATAGGGCCGTCATCTACCCCGGTCATCAGGGAGAGTGGAACCGGCGAGAGATGTCGTGCGGTGTCCCACAGGGATCGGTCCTGGGGCCGCATTTGTGGGACATCGGGTACGACTGGGTGCTGCGCGCCGACCTCCCTAGCGGCGTCAGCGTAGTATGTTACGCTGACGACACGCTGGTCCTGGCGCAGGGGAGGTCGCACCAGGCGGCGGCTGAATTAGCGACACGCGGGGTTGCGATAGTCGTTGAGAGGATCCGGCAGTTGGGACTCGAGGTGGCCCTGCACAAGTCCGAGGCCATGTGTTTTCATGGTCCTCGGAATGCGCCACCGTCGGGTTCCCAAATAACGGTAGGAGGGGTTCGCATCGGAGTCGAGTCGACGATGAAGTACCTGGGACTCGTCCTCGACAGCCGGTGGAACTTCGAGGAGCATTTCCGACGTTTGGCTCCCAGACTGGAGCGGGCTGGGGCTGCCTTGAAGCGGCTCCTGCCCAATCTAGGTGGTCCAAACGCCTCCTGCCGGAGGCTTTACGCGGGGGTCGTGCGGTCCATGGCCCTTTACGGGGCACCGGTGTGGGCGCGTTCCCTGAGGCTGCGGCCAGTCCGCCGGTTGAACGCGTCCCAGAGGGTCATGGCCATTCGGCTAGTCTGGGGTTACCGCACGGTCTCCGGTGAGGCGGCGAGCCTCCTTGCCGGATTGCCGCCGTGGGATCTGGAGGCGAAAGTCCTCGCGCACGTGTGGGAGTGGCGCGAGGAGGCAAAACGCCGGGGCGTAACTCCGCTGCCGCGAGAAATCACGGTACAGCGGACAGAACTCCGGCGGGATCTCATGGCGACATGGAGAGTGCGACTGTCGCAGCCCAGCGCTGGGCACGCCACAATTGCGGCGATAAGTCCCCTCTTTGAGGAGTGGTTAGAGAGGCGCCACGGCGTCCTCACCTTCCGCCTGACGCAGGTCCTCACCGGACACGGTTGTTTCGGGAGGTTCCTGTTTCGCATAAGGCGGGAGGAAACGCCCGGGTGTCACCGTTGTGTGGATCGCCCAGAGGACACGGTGGAGCATACAGTGGAGGTCTGCCCGGCTTGGGCAGAGCACCGCCGTGTTCTCACGGAGGCGATCGGCGGCGGCGATCTCTCGCGTCCGAGCCTGGTCCAGGCCATGGTGCGGAGCGAGAGTGCATGGGAGGCCGTCACCTCCTTCTGCGAAGCGGTAATGCTCGCGAAGGAGGAGGCGGAACGCGTGAGGGAGAGGCAGCCTCACGCCCTCAGTCGCCGCAGGAGACGCCCTGGGCGGCGGGAATTGATAGCCGATTCCCGGCCACCGTAGGCGCGGGCTTGCGGACGGTGAGTAGTGGGTAGCTCGCCATCCGGTGAGGACCAGGCCCGGGTCGACGGCGCGTTGTGTTCCACGCGCGCCTCAAAGAGATGTCAGCAAAAGATGGGGTCCAATAGGGCCAATGCCGCTGGGGTCGCGGGTTGTTTGAAAAAGATACCGTGGCCCTGGCATAGGCAACTGAAGGAACACGGGTGGGTTTTAGTCAGTAAAAGTCTGACACGCCCTTCCGCTCCACCCAGAGCGGGAGAAGTTATTTGATGATTTCCCATCCACAAAAAAAAAAAAAAAAAAAAAAAAAAAAAAAAAAAAAAAAAAAAAAAAAAAAAAAAAAAAAAAAAAAAAAAAGGGTGCCAGCTACGTCCATACCAAATTTCATCAAAGTTGGTCCAGCCGTTTGAGCGTGAAGAAGTAACAAACATACAATCACACACACACATTTACAAACTTTCGTCTTTATAATATATAATAATTGTTCTGTGCATGTGTATGTGACTGAACTGCTCCTAAACGGCTGCACCGATTTTGATGAAATTTTTTGTGTGTTCAAGTGGATTCGAGAATTATTTAGATTCACAACTGAATCCGGAAGGAGGCGCTGCGATCAAGTTCTAGGAAACGGGACAACGCTGTCCGGTTTGTGTGTGAGTAGGTCCCTGAATGGTTTACATTCACACCTGGACCCGGTAGGTGGCGCTATTTTGGCAGGACAACGTCTGTCAGGCCCAGGCTATTTGTGTGACCGCGTTGTTCTTCTAAAATACGTATCGCACTTTGATGCGGTTTTCACCATCATTTGGAGAATTTATTCCAGAAGGTTTGTGTTTTAACACATTCAAATTAAACTTACATGTAATTAAGAAATCTCGATGTTTTGTCAAGTCGTAAAAACCGTTCGACGTTGGACGGATCGCTAGTATCCTACTTCCTACTTATATTATAAATGCGAAAGTTTGTGAGGATGGATGGATGTTTGTTACTCTTTCACGCAATAACTTCTGAATGGTTATTAATGAAATTTGGCACACAGATAGTTTATAACCTGCATTAACACATAGGATACTTTTTATCCCGATATTTCTACGGGTTCGAGACTTTTGCGGGTGGGATGATTTTTCTTATGCTAACAAAAAATCCTTAATAAGACAATAAAAAAAAAATGTTCTGTAGCCTACCTACACCTCTGCGCAACCCGTCGGGGATACCTTACAAGGCGTGATATTATGTTATATTTATGTTATTTATAAGCATTACGATTAGTAGGTAACAGTTAAATTAGAAAATTCAATTAACGATCTTATCGCTAAAAGCTTATAAAGTTAAACTTTGCAATGCACAAATTATTAGTCAGTATCTTTCCTGATCAATATCTCTACATAAACTACCTTCACTTTTTCTCTGTCTACGAAATGAATTATTCGTAACAGCATTGGAATATGATAATAAACCAATAACGTTGAAATAAAATTCACATATTCGTATCCAAAGTTCACTTTGTCTCACGCAATCATTCGTAAGTAGGTACAGGTCAATGCAAGCCTGTCACATAAAGCAATCGGCCAGCGACGACGCCATGTTTTTTTCTTTTCCCGCCAACATTATGCAGACAGTTAACCCATATTTTAATTATTATTAGCGGTATTACATTTACATTTATGAACGTAGTGTTACTGGACGTACCTAGTAAGTAAGGTTTGTCTGCCTGTTTGTGTACTTATTTATAAATTGCGACAGTGAAAGAGAAAGTTGAAAAGTTGAAAGAGATTTTTAAAATTTTATGGAATCGTGGTTTCGTCAAACATAGTAGGTACTCAACTTTACCATATATTTATTTCAAGATTAATGCTGCAGTATTTTCGACATAACGGAGGATCATGCTAAGCCATTTGAGGTAGTATGGGCTCTTAATGCGTTGAAAGTTTTAGTTTTAGCTACTTTGTAAAGAAAAAGCTCAATAAAACTATAACATATCTAAACAATTCATAAAATCTATAGGTATTCTTATACTACTGATTTCAAACTTGGAAACTTCTGCTTGCTAAGCTTTCAAAAAGCTCTTGTATATTATTTGCTAGTATAGGTATCTATACAGGATTTTAAAAGACCAGAATAACTGGCAGCTAAAATGGCGGGAAAGGGCGAGTGAAAAAATATTTTAGTGTCTGCTTTTTTATTCCGCGTTCCGTTTCGTCACGCGATCGCGGTGTCGGCATAATTTTTTGTTATTATTTCGTGAAATTGTGTATTTATTTCGTTATCTCCCGTTTTGTTGGCGATTAATTTTGGTTTCGTTTTATGCCACGTATTCATACTTCTTGGTATTTCGAAGGAAAATATTTTATTTAAATTAAGTAGGACGTAATGTTGTTACTTTTTCCTGTAACAGATTGTGTAAGAATCGTAAAAATGAATTTGCAAATATTATATGCGAATTTTCATTCAGGAATTACGTAAAATTAAGCTAACGACAAAGTGGAGTAGGTATATATAGTCATAATTTCCTTCGTCATCAAACATTTAATTATATTACCTATATATTTGTGTTACTAAGAAAATTGTTTCGAAACCACAATACCTAAGTACTTAATTAAAATTAAATGTGCTAAGTATTAAGTTGTTATTGGCTTAAACATAAATCTAGAAGTACTAAAAAGTACACCTCTGCCCAACCCTACGGGGAGACAAGGCGTGATGTTTGTTATGTTATGCTATGAGGTATTACCTAGTACAATAATTCAGCTTATTTTTTACCAACCGTTACAAATATAATTACCTATTATTAATTTTATTAATGTTTGTCTCACTTTATTTAAGTATAATTTAACATTACCCACTCCAATAGTCTTCAATCCAACTTTCCACATTTCCCTAACACCAGTACAAAAATCGATACCCATTCCACGCTATTCTCAAGCTTCGGTAGCCAAAACAGAAAAAAAACGAAATTGGAAAACAAACAAGATGAGCGTCCGTCGATTGGTGGACGCGACGTTGCCGTTCTGGCATCCCGCCGAGATGCGCAGCACCTGCCTCTCTCACTCGTATGGCTCGTCGTATTCCTGTCTCTTTCCTCAAATGTCCGCAGGATCGTCTCGCTTGAAGACGCAACAGAGATATTTTATCCGAAAGCTTTGAACTTCGAACGCGTCGTTCGTTTTTATTTTGAACTGAGAACCAATGGCGGCTGAGAGAGATTCTTTTATTTATTGTTTGTTTTTGTTTGAAGTAATTAGGTAGTGTAATTTAGGTGGATATTTTGTGTTTGTTGAGCCAAGAATAGGATTGATAATGCCTATGTATCATAAAATGATATGCTCAAGACAATGGAGTAGGTATCAGAGATTTTTGCGGGACTTTCGGCTGCAGAAAGTTCACGAAGGTCGAACTTCCTATTTGTGTTTATTTTAAGCTCAACTCAACATGCAGCTATTGTTACCTACATTTTATGATTTTAAAGAGCATGTGGATAAACTTGTAAATCATTCTCCCAAAACTGTTTTCTATTTACCTAAGTATTTGGTTATCCCTGAGACGTAAGTAATGCCGAACTAAAGTGTGGGGTCAAGGCATTGATACCTATATTAAAAGGAGGATCCATCAATGGGTCAAGGTCTCTTTATACTGTCAAGAAATCAGGGTGCAGAATTAGGATATCATCGTGTAAAGTAGAGCAAGGTCTAGCAAGAATGACGATCTCTTTCTATAGGTACCTACCTAATAAGCAGGTAGGTAGGCAGGCACGTAGGTTACTTGTACCTGTCCTGTATTTTTACCCGATTGATCCAGAAGGATGGAAATGTTTTTCGCGTACATGTATGTATGTAGGTATGTCCGTTCCATTGTGACCTCCTGTACTGTAAAGCCTAAACAGCTTGAGGTACGTGTCGTTAGATTCGTCTTAATTGTGAAAGTGACTTAGGCTATAATAATATAATATTTATATACATACATTTATATACTGGAAATATAAAAAAAGGGAGAAGGTTTTTTAAAAAAATAAATTGTAACAATATTGGATCAAACAGAAGCTAGTGATGAGTCTATACCAAATAAATATATATCAATAAAACTAAAAAGCTTGAAAAAAATACTTAAATGATTCAAAAAACAAAAAACCCGACTGAAGAAACACCTGCGATATAAAAATTCTATAGATTATAATGCTTGCTTTTCTCTTTTCAGTTGTGTTTTATTTTTTAATAATTTGTTTTTTATTTACAATTACTAAAAAGCTTTGCAAAACGCATAAGATCTGCAGTCCCTTCAAAAACAAAGTCCAATCATTTATTTCAAGCAGGTAGGCCATCAAAAGGCGCTTTTAAACTTCAAAATTTACAAGAAAATAGAAATGATTCCAGGTGTCCCTTCCAAAAGGTACCTACTTTCGTATGGAGAAGAATGGGTATGGTGAAGTTCCACTGCCTATCCTCCTAGCTTTACGTTTTTAAAATGTTTACAATATTTTGTATGCATGTCTATATTGCATACTTACAAAAATTGTAAACCTTTTAAATGGGCCTTATTAGAAGGCTAAAATTCACCCAAAGGGCAATGGAGAGAGATATCCGCAGGAGAACCACGGTAACCGACAGAGCCCGAAGAATCGGCCATCTGTTCTGCGAGCAAAGGGTAGGGCACATTGCTCGCAGAACTGATGGCCGATGGGGCCGAAAGGTTCTGGAGTGGCCACCGCGTACCGGAAGACGTAACGTTGCAAGGCCTCCCACAAGGTGGACCGATGACCTTGTGACGGTCGGAGGAATCCGCTGGATGCGGGAAGCACAGAACCGGTCGAAAAGGCGATGCTTGGGGGAGGCCTATGTCCAGCTGTGAACGTCTTTCCACTGAAATGATGATGACGATGAATAATTATATTTAAACTAGCTGACCCGGCGAACTTCGTACCGCCTTAGCAGCGCCACCTACCGGGTCCAATTGTGTTTTCAAACCATCTAGGAACAAATTTAAATATACTCACAAAATTTCATCCTAATTGGTCCAGCCGTTTAGGAGGAGTTAGGTGACAAACACACGTACAGTAGAATTATATATTAAGGATGTGAAAACTTACTCCTACAATAGGTATAAAGTATTAAAAATTTTGCAAGGACAGAGAAGTAGATACATTTAAATTCATTAAGGAGAAAGCAGCTCCAAATCATCATCTGCCTAGCCTCTTCCCAATTATGTTGGGGTCAGCTTCCAGTCTAACCGGATGCAGCTGAATACCAGTATTATACATGAAGCGACTGCGTACCTATCACCATAAAAGCGACAGTTCCAGGTAGTCCGCGAAATTCAAATTTTCTTACGTTTTTACCAATTTGCAGGTCAGTGTCAGGTTGTATGTTGATCTGAATATGATTTGCGACCGTAACTTTGTATTTATATAATTATAATCATTAAAATCATCAAAATAAATCCTAAAGAATGACTATTTCATGAAACCTTGATTTTTAGGAGTTGTATTACTGATTCTAATGATTATAATTTTGTAAATACATTGTCTCGGTCGCGAATCATACTTTAATCAACATACAACCTAATACTGACTTGCAAATTGCAAAAAAACTTAAGAAAATTTGAATTTCGCGGGCGACCTGAAGCTTCCCCATTAAGTTGGTAGATACTCGCACTGCGTACACGTAGTGCTGTGATGAGTGTGATGACACAATCTCTAGACGCGTCCACATCTAACACATAATGGTACAGATATCAGATCGGGACAGGTCGATGGGTTCAGGTTCAAGGCCATGCATTGTTCTTTTGTTTGTTACCAGCGTGGGTTCAGATTCAGACGGTCTCAGAGACAAAAGCTTTGTAAGAGTTTAATTTGAGCGAAAAGATGTAAAGATGCGTTTTCTGGTTATGTCATATCAACGAAATTATTGGGCCAAACTTTATTCGAATAACAGAGTAGTGGGGTAGAACGCAAATGTCATCACCTATCTGCCTAGCCTTTTCCCAATTATGTTGGGGTCGGCTTCCAGTCTAACCGGACGCAACTGAATACCACTATTTTACATGGAGCGACTGCCTGTCTGACCTCCACAACCCAGTAACTGGGTAATACGATATGCTTGGTAATACTGGTGGTCAGACTTTCGGGCTTCTGACGACTCGTAACGACTGTCAAAGATCTTTCTTCCGTGTTTGTGTGTTTTCCGAGGCACGGAGGTGTCTTGGTATGTAAAGATGATCACCCATCCATGGACCAACCGAGGCAAGCGTAGCTTAACCTGATCGATCGACCCGTGTACCTGTTAGCCACAAGCTGCTTAAATGTGATTTTTCAAATTAAATTTGCAAGATTGCTGGTACCTGCTGGTTCCTCATTACCTTGGCAAACTGATATTATAGGGCCACTAAGAGAGATCTAAAGAAGACAGGCATTCGTTAGTAGACCAATAAAGTTTCGTATTTCGAACTTTTCCAAAGCTAGAAAGCTTTTTTTTTTTGCTTTGAGCGTTTTGGTTTTCTGTAACCCAGTGTAGTTCCTGGTTTTATGGTCGTATGCGGAAAATAATCGAATGAAACTCGTCCAAATTAATGAGCTTTAAATGAAAAAGCAATGATCCGAGTTAATTTTGTATTTGAAATTTTTTGGTAAGAAGGTCTTCTCACTTGGTCCAAATTCCCCTTTTTGTAAATAGTCAATTTCCTGTTCAATCAATCTGCCTAGCCTTTTCCCAACTAGGTTGGGGTCGGCTTCCAGTCTAACCGGATGCAGCTGAATACCAGTATTTCACATGCAGCAACTGCCTATCTGACCTCCACAACCCAGTTACTGGGTAATACGATACCCCTTGGTAAGACTGGTTGTCAGACTTTGTCAGTCAATTTCCTGTTCCTGATACAATTTTATAATGTCAGCGAATTCTCGCGCACTTTCGATATTAATTAAAGGAATGTCTTAAGCAAATCTTTCGCTAGCCATATTTATTGTGGAGAAGATATCAAATCACATCATCATTGACATCTTTTAAATGAAACTTACAGCGAAGATGGCTTGTTATAAACATTTAACTTACACTATGCAAGTCCTTTGCAGGCGTTCTCTTGCATAATACTATAATATTATAAATTCGAAAGTAACTTTGTCTGTCGGTCGGTCTGTCTGTCTGTCTGGTACCTTTCACGCCTAAACTACGGTACGGATTTCGATAAAATTTGGCAAGGCCATATATGGCATTTTGAAGAAGAACATAGGCTACTATTTGTCTCAAAAATAATCCTACCGAAGGTATAGGGGATGAAAGTTTGAAAACCCAGCAATTCTTTAAGTTCGGGATATGAAAATTCAAATTTTTGGTAGGAAATAAAGAGTTAGGTATGTGGTTCAGTGTTTTTGAAAAATCATCCTCTAAGGGGTTGTTACAGTGGGGGTTGATTTTAAAATTCACAAATATTTCTTTTTGTGTAGGTTCCTCTTTTAAATATGAGATTTAAAGGATAGGAAATGTACTAAATGTAGTCATAGTTTGTATCTTGAGGTGACGTTTAGTCATTATTTCATTAAAATCGGTTGATTTCAAAACAAAGTCCGCCCTCCGCGTCTGGTTGTCTGTCTGAACGCAATAAAATGAAAAAACTACCCAAACGGATTTTCATACGGTTTTCAGCAATGGACGGAGTGATTCATGAGGAAGGTTTAGGTGTATAATTCATTAACGGTTTTGTGTAAAATGACTAAAATTGCTGAAATATGACGATGATTATTGAAGATGTCGGAAAAACTCATGCTGAGTGGAAGCTGGACTGGCGTGCGCCGCGTAAACCAATAGAGTTATATGAAATTAATGTATTACGGAATTAATACATTGTTTAGCTGGATTAATACATAGGGTACATTTAATCCCGGTAGATATTTTCCCGGGGGATATTTTCCGACATCCACGCGGGCGAAGCCGCGGGAAAAAGATAGTACATCAAACCGCTATGAAGTAATTTTTAATAATATTTTTAATGTTATATGTATGTGATGTGGCAGTGCTGTCCATAAATAAATAAAGGGGTCATTGTACTCATCAGTGTGAGCAACTTTTACTATGGGACCAAACCTGATCGCGAAAAAAAAATCAGCTGTTCAGTACATTTATGTTCACATAATTAGTCAAAATGTACGGAAAAGCTGATTTTTTTTCGCGATTTCGTGTTTGGTCCCATAGTAAAAGTTGTTCATAATGGTGAGTACAATGACTCCTTAAAGTAAAAACCTAACACTCTGTATAATACTAGATTTTTCCCGCGGCTTCGCCCGCGTGGATGTCGGTAAACTATACGTATAAACCGTCCTCTTGAATCACTCTATCTATTATGAAAACCGCTTTAAATTCAGTTGTTTTTGAGATCATCGCGAACATACAGACAGACAGACAGACGCGGCTGGGGACTTTGTTTTATATTATGTAGTGATATATACTAGATGTATCTGTCTGTCTGTCTGTTACCTTTTGAACGATATTTACATGAAATTTGGCACAAGGATAGTCCTACCTATCCTAACCCAGGTCCCATGACCTAGGATACTTTTATCCCGGTAGAATATTCCCGTGTTATGGTTTCCGAGCTCCACGCAGTCGAAGCCGCGGGCAAAAGCCAATAAATATTGCAGGATCAGACAAAACCAATAACACTTTCGAAATGCAAGGCTGAACTTTAGACAAAGTGTAGGCAGTAAAATATTCTGTCACGCGAACTCGACACTTTTACGATGTTATCGTGCATTCGATGTCGTAGGACGTAGGCTATGAGGTTGGCTATGTATTTTGTTTTTGGACTTATTTCGATAATTAAATAAAAAAACTTTTAAGCAACAAATAAAACCGACTTCTAAAACCAAACACTACAAAGTGCAACATAACTTTAATTTCGGAAGTCTAGTCGGTGGCAAAAAATGAAAATACAAAACCAAAGACACGAAAAAAAAAACGAAGTCGGTTTTATTTTTTGCTAAAAAGTTTTTATTTTTTACATTTTGGTTACCTGCTATGTAAATAACAGTGATAGGAAGTTATTAAAACATCATCCGCATTGATTAAAACATCATCCACATAAACTAAGTGGGAAAAATAAGCATTATTGAATCTAACTCAAAAACTACCAAAGCAAAGTTAATAAAATTTCAAACAAAAAAAGAATTTTCCAATTCGGTTCATCCGTCTTTAGTAATCGCGTAGCAAACATACACAAAAAAAAATACAGACGAATTGAGAACCTCCTCCTTTTTGAAATCGATTAAAAAACCAGTTGTTTATTGTTTTTAGGATTCGAGAAGCCGCTGAAGCTATTGGAGAAGTAGAGGTAGACATCGTCAATAAGTGCGAGGGGACAACCACATCAAATTATACGAAAAGCATGGATGAAGACATGCAGCTAACTGACTGAAATCTTTCAAGAATAAAAATGTAGAGGATACTATAGAAGAACCCAAAACTACAGAGGATTAAATAAACTTTTAAATTTCTGAAAGATATATTCAAAAATGGATCTAAGGAGTTTTAAAGGTTACTCATAGGAACAATTTGCCACAAGCGTAGTAGCATACAACCTTCTTGGGTTGCGATTAGATTATGAGACAAACGTTGAATGAAAAACAAAGGATAAAAGATATGTCAGTTTGACGCCTGCGATCCGAAAAGCTAGTTATTTATAAGAGGTATCGAAAAGTAACATAAAATATATAGAGTTTTTCCATAAACGCGTATTATTGAAGATCCCAAGGAAGTGTAGGTCCTTCAGGCCTTCACAAGCGAAATACCTACAGAAAAATAAGTTTAAGAGTCCAAAGGCCCTCTGGACTCTTTTAAAATAGATTAAAGTTAGTTTAGGACCAATATCGATGAGATCCCTGTAGCTATATATAGTACCAAAATATGTCAAAAACTATTAAAAATTTCTTTAATAAAAATTGCAAAGTTACTTGTGGACCTCTTCGGCAATAAAAGTCGCCCTCATAGTGAGTAACGGTCGACTCTTCGCAACTGTCTTTTGAGAAAGGGATGTTCGTAGTCGCGTGAGCAATCGACTGAGACGGACCTTGAAAAGGTATAGAGGTGAAAGTTTTTTGTTTTAATATTAACACTTTGAGGGACGCTATACGGCTATAGCAGTAATAACAAAAAAACTTCTATCGTGTTTCGTTTACAGTGCCGCAAAGTGTTATAGAGTAACTCTTCTTTGGGAAGTCACTAATCCAACTAGATAATTAAATAGCATTAATATACAATCTAACACTAAAATAGTACCTATATATTGTATATAGTAGGTAAAAAAAATAAGTAGGTAAAAAGTAAAGGAGAAAAAATTGGAAGAGCTCATTGGGCGCCAAAAAGTTCGTCCGCATCGCTATCAGTGGGAAAAGTACCTAAAAAGCTGGCAGCGTTGCCACGTTGGATGGAAATGCTGATCTATGACCTAAAATTGGCCAGCTCTCTGGTCACGTGAAGAGTCGACTAACCACTTGGCATGTGCCGAAATACTCGATGAGCACTCGGACCCCATGCCCTAGTGTTTCAACCCAAAATGGCTCAAACATATATTATTATAGCTCCCAATAAGGTGGTTGTATTTGCGCCGTTTGAGGTTTTCGGCACCTGCTGCAGCCGCCCCAGCACAGCCCTCCGTGCTAGGAAGATGGGAAGGTGCGAGGGTGTCGACACAGGTTGCATCCCACTCCATGGTTGGTTTAAAGAATTAGTAAAATATATTATAACGTAACTCCAGTTAGACTGACTAAGACACTTAAAAAAGGTAGGATGAGTATTAGGATCTCTTTAAGATAATCCATCTTCTGTACAAGATGTAAAAGAAAGGTTTGGAGTGAAGTGAATTCTGAGATGAAGGCTAATTAATAAACAAGTTTAGAGGAAAACAGGTGCTTTGCCTACCCCAAATAAATTGGAATAAGATAAGGACAGCAGAATGATGATGATACTCTTTGTGGTGTCTTGGTTTAGGTTAGGTTAGATATGTACAATAAAACACTGTTTCCAATATTATTGCGTTAGGCGTGCTATCGCTATGGCTGCTCGGACAAGACTCGCATCGTTCCGCACTCCCTCCACCGCGTAACCCCCACCATAGCATGCATAATTTATTCTTCTATCCAAGGTGTTACGAAAAAGTTGATTCAAAAGGCAACACAATATCATGTTAGGTCATTTTAAATTTTGAAAGATTGGCGCTGATTCCCTTGTTCACAAACTAAACTAAATTTAAATTCAGTGCATCTTTTTCTTTCTATTTCATGAAGAAAAGGACAGAAGATAAACATTAGTTTACTCCTGTCAAATTAGTCAGCGCCTGACGTAAAAAGACGTATTTTTAGTAGCCAATTTTTTAATCACGTCTGTTCTTAATTTACCAGGACTAAACTAATATTTATCGTGTGTCCTTTTCTTAATGAAATAGAAAGAAAAAGATGCACTGAAATTAATTCCACCACCTCAGTTTTGTGGTAGATAGGGCAACTACGTACATGGTCTACTATGTACTGGTGGACCCACTACTAGAGAGTAGTGAGTAGTGTAGTATTGCCATAGCATGCCAGCCCATAAGAGTATGGGCTGGCATGCTATGGCAATACTTTTAAAACATATTTAAATTAAAAAAAAATACAAATCAGATTCATGAAGCTATTAGTGGATAAAAACACAAAGAACCGTTGTAAAACCAGTAATTACGAAGACTTATTTTTGGAATGTAAAATGCTGCCGGTTCATGAGAGGGTAGTGTTATCAGTAGCTTTGGATCCACAGAACAGATGAAAGTGGTGAGTGATCCTATAAGGGTTCCGTTTTGTCCTTTTGAGGTACGGAACCCTAAAAATGAACGAAAATTTGAATTTTGCGGCTGCATTTGATATTCCCCTTAATTTGACATTATTATTTATATGTATTTAGGAAGTCCACACTATTCGTACCCCGTCCCATCCGAAATTAAAGCGAAAAATTGTAAAACTTAAACTAACAAAATTACAATAATTTTATCGATATAAATATCGATAAAATTATCGACCTTTTGGTCGCCGTAACATGTATGAGAAATAAATTGCTTTTGCGCGTGTGTGAGTGTACGTCAAGCGCAACGTATTGGTCTCTTGCTTGTAGTGGAGTTAAAGAGTGGGAGATAACCGGCGACACGCGTTCTAATACAAATCAGGAACTATTTCCTTTCTAATCTCCTTTATCTGTTCTGTGCTTGGATCAGTATTGTAAGGATGAATTTAAAAACAATATTATTCGCACAAGATCTCGAAGGAGCAATATGAGAAGATTTGTAGTGCCCACTTGCAATAACTTTTATGGTCGAAGGTCTAGATTTTTCTTGGCTCCAACTATTTTTAATAACCTTCCGGTAAAAACTTTTTCTGTGAATAAACACTTTTTCATTTTTTTTTAATGTTAGTTTAGTTTGTGTACAAGGGAATCGGCGCCTTTGTCAACTTTTCAACATCTGCAGACTAAGGTATGCAATGAGTCCGCGAAATAGAACAAGATTAAGTCCAATTAAAGTAATTGTTATAATTTCTTCTATAAATAAAACAGTCTTGTGCACCGCTCCGGCTATAAATCGCCCGCGTAGTAAGTAACGGTCGATTCTTCGCAACTGTCTCTCGAGAAAGGGATGGTCTGTAGTCGCGTGCGCAGCCAGCTGAGACGGAGCAATAGAATGTGTAGAGGTGGCATCACATTTGACCGATTACGCTAGATAGTTAATCTAGGACCACTACAAATTAAGTGAACATGGCTGTGACGTCAAAGCAACTAAATGCTTAAAAACTAAAGAAATCAATGAATAAGTAAGCGATTCCTTTCTTTTGTTTTTTTTTTTTTTTTTTACTTATAAACACGCACACAGTCTTTCGAGAAATACTTGAGGCTAAGTAATAACAGCCGCACAGGTACGCTTGCCACGGTTGGTCCGTGGATGGGTGACCATCTTTACATACCAAGACCTCTTGCCTCGGAAAGCACGTTAAGCCGTTGGTCCCGGCTGTCGTTCGTGAATCTTTGACAGTCGTTACAAGTCGTCGGAAGCGCGATTGTCTAACAACCAGTCTTACCAAGGGGTATCGTATTACCCAGTAACTGGGTTGTGGAGGTTACATAGGCTGTCGCTCCATGTAAAATACTGGTATTCAGCTGCATCCGGTTAGACTGGAAGCCGACCCCAACTTAGATGGGAAAAGGCTAGGCAGATTGATCTAGATCCAGTCTGCTGTCGCGCATTCGAGTAATAAGTAAGTAATTGCTTTCTTTTGGGTTTTACATTCAAAACATATTGTTATTTACTCTATTGTAAATCATCTTCATGAGTTTCATTTATACAGGGTGTTTGGTGCATCGTGTGCCAAATTGAAATGGTCGACTGGGGGGGTCACCTTCTATCCTTTCAGACCCCTAAACACTTCTCATGCCCTGTGGCTTTTTTTTTCATCGACTTTTTATTTTTTTATAAAAAAAATACCCAAATTTTGCATTCAATTTCAAAATAAAAAAAAAGTGTAAGTCGTAGACTCTGAATTTTAATTTTATTTAGACGTGTATTGTATTACAGTACTTTTAAATTCAAAATTAGTGACATTAGCCATCCAGTTTTTTTTTAATTTACTCGTAAAGTTTCGGACTTCAATTAAAGCTGTCCATGTTACAGCTATTTATATGGCTATAAAAAAAAAAACCAAAAGCGACCGGGATCTTCCAACTCCCTCAAAAACTCTCTAGTCTATCCTCTTGCTAGTGATGTGCCACATGCCATAAAAATCTTTTTACAACTTTGTGAATTCGCTAGAATTGTGAATCGAGTCACAAAATACTAAATTTGAAATTATGATTTAAAAAAATATTTTTACTTAAATTATACCTCAAGAACTCATTTAATCTGTTATCTCACTCTTGTAAGGTAAAATCTGTCTCGTATCTCTCTTTTTTGGGGGGGACGGTTACTAGAAATAAAAAATAATTGCATTTTTAACATTTATTTAATCATTTTTTACATATTCTGCTCAAATTGTTGGCCGCTATTGCGAATGCAGGCCCGACATCTATTTCGTATTTCCACAGTTGTTGTACGAAGTCGTATTTCCTCCTTAATTTGATTAAACGCCGTTTCAATGCGTTGAAGTAGTACCTCCCTAGTCGGAACCTCCGTGGCGTATACCAGCTCTTTGGCACGTCCCCAGACATAAAAATCTAGCGGAGTTAGGTCTGGGGAACGTGCCGGCCATGCAATAGGGCCATCGCGACCAATCCACGCATTGGGGAACACATCGTCAAGATATTCCCTCACAGTCAAACGCCAATGCGCGGGACAGCCGTCATGCTGGAATACTTTGGGAACATTTTCATTAAATACGGGCACCTCGGACACTAATTCGGGCAGGTCATTTTGAAGGAACTCCAAATAGTTATCGCCATTGAGATTATCGGGCAGGTAATGCGGTCCAACTACCTGATTCCCAATCACTCCTGCCCAAACGTTTACACTAAACCTCCTTTGAAAAGATTTCTGCCTTTTAACATGTGGGTTTTCCGTTTTGTTTGTCCAGTGATGCAGATTGTGAAGATTGAGGATCCCTTCTTTGGTAAATTTGGATTCATCCGTCCACAATATTCTTTTTAAGAAATTAGGATCATCCACATCCGTGTGTAACATAAACCGACAGAATGCCACTCGTCTGTCAAAGTCGCCACCCTCAAGACCTACAAACAAAGAACTCTTTTAAATTCCTATTGAGCAGTAAATAATTGCACAATGAGATTTTTAATGACCGGCGGCGTCGGACCGTTTGTATGGGCTGGTTCACTACCTGGAAGTAGTGACGTCATACCCATTACCTGCTAAACAAAGGCATCGTCAAACAAAGTGTGTACGGGTTTAAAGTTAGTTCAAAATTACGTACCTTGCACCGGAGTGTAGTGGAATGGATGTTTTTCGTTTTGCTGAAGAACTTTCCACACTTTCCATATTGAAATATCAAGATGTGCTGCCACATTTCTGATGCTTCTTGTAGGGTCTTCCTCAAAAAGTGCCAGTATTCTCTCGTCCACTTCAACATTATGTCGCACAATATGGCCCCTTGGTTCATGAAAAGTGACACTGCCAGTCTCGCGTATGCGTCGGTATGTGTCTTGGAAGACTCTGCGGCCAGGTAGTCGTCTACCAGGAAAACGTTCCTGGTAAATTCGTTGCGCTGCACGAGCGACACCATTGGCGGCTCCATAAGCCATCATGATGTCAGCATATTCCTCGTTAGAGAACGTCGCCATTGCAACAACAAAAAATCAACAAAGTTTAACAATAACACCAAAAGTTAAAACGTAACAAAAACCAACAAAACTCAACAAAACAAAGTAACAAAATGAAAAAATCGCGGAGTACGGTGAACTAACACACACGTCAGGTAGCAGAGGCAGTGATGTCTCGACTGACTGACGAATGACGGATTGACGGCGTCGCCGCGTCGGTGGCAGTTCGTCGTTTGTTCAAACTAGTTTAGGTACGCTATGCAAGAAAGATAGAGATAGAAGATAGATTTTACTTCGCGAGAGTGAGAAAACAAATTTTACCTGTTACTTAAGTAACAATTACGCAAAAAGACTTTTTTCTTTTGAATTTGGAATTTAATATTTTGTGACTCGATTCACAATTATTCTAGCTAATTTACAAAGTTGTAAAAAGATTTTTATGACATGTGGCACATCACTAGCAAGAAGATAGACTAGAGAATTTTTGAGAGAGTTGGAAGATCCCGGTCGCTTTTGGTTTTTTTTTTATAGCCATGTAAATAGCTGTAACATGGACAGCTTTAATTGAAATCCGAAACTTTGCGAGTAAATTAAAAAAAAAACTAGATGGCTAATGTCACTAATTTTTAATTTAAAAGTACTGTAATACAATACACATCTAAATAAAATTAAAATTCAGAGTCTACGACTTACACTTTTTTTTTATTTTGAAATTGAATGCAAAATTTGGGTATTTTTTTTATAAAAAAATAAAAAGTCGATGAAAAAAAAGCCACAGGGCATGAGAAGTGTTTAGGGGTCTGAAAGGATAGAAGGTGACCCCCCCAGTCGACCATTTCAATTTGGCACACGATGCACCAAACACCCTGTATAAAAGCCATTATAACTTCAGCTGTCAAAAATGACGAATCATTTTTAACCAAGTTCAAAAAAGGAGGAGGTTGTCGGTTCGTCGGAATCTTATTTTTCTTTTTCTTTTTTAAAATGTATTTTCCTCTATTACTAAAAGACGGCAGGACTTATTTGAAAAAATATTTTTTTGTTTGAAAGGGCTCCTTAGGTGGCTTCCCTGTCATCAAGTCAGGATCTGATGATGGGATGCTGGAGAAATCGAGGAAATTCTTCAAATGTTATAGGCACACCTAGCGATTTGGGTATTATTTATAGTAATTCATGCATCTCGAAAAGCACCATTTGGTGAAGTGGAACTGATGATGAAGACCACAGATGGCCACTGGAACTACTCAATAAGAAGTAGGTATTTCACGGGTTGCGATTCGATTACTTTATTAGGATTGCAAAGCCATTTATGCTCATTTTATCACAATGCATGTGGTGAAGTGACGCTGATGGTGAAGTACTAGGAGAATTGCCACAATTACCGTCCCTGCATAGGGAAAAGCAATATTTTGTTAAAGATGGTGAGCAGTTGACATTAGGGTATTGTAACTTAGATAAATTACAAAACGACCCACTAAAAAGTGAAAAATAACTTTAAGTTTGGAAGTCTGTGTTTTTGGGTTTGTATTTTAGTTTTTGCGACCGACTTCCGAAATTAAAGTTATTTTTCACCTTGTAGTGTTTTTTTGGAAGTCGATTGTTTTTTTTTTTTTTTGTAAAAAGTTTTTTAAGTAGGTACACAAATTATTTTCACAATATACTTTACACAAACCTACCAATGTAACCTCTACCCATTCCTAGGTCTACACGACAGGTGCGTAAGCGCGTCACCTTTGAGAAAAAATGATGGCATCGGCAGCGGGGGAGAGACCCTCACGTGCCACGATATACTTTTTATACTCGAATTAATACTACTCACTATCTTATGATGGTTGTACACTGGCTTTTTGTTCCGTATTTAAATTATAAGAGACCTTTATTGAAAAATATTTGAAAATATTTTTATAGTTTTTGCAAAAATTTTGAGCGAGATTCGGTGACATTCTGAACTCGTCTAGCTAGTGATGTGACTTCCAAATCAAGAGGTCTTCCTTAAACATGATTTCTGATTTCTATTTTCCAGTCACGGAGCGGTATTATAAAATCTGTATTGATTATTATAATTGTCCATAGTTAAACGAAAAGAATCCAACCCCCATTTGAAGTAATGTGGGTTGGATCCTTTTCGTTTAACTATGGACAATTGGGGTTGGTTTCCATTCCACATGATTGTTTTCATAGTAGCCTGCATGTAAAAGTTAGAGCAAAACCTCTTGATAGCTTCTTTTTCTTGCTGGCTTGATAGCCAGATGTACAAGACCAATGTCTTGTAACCTTAAACGCCCTATACAAAGTAGCGAAGTATGACTGGGATGATGATATTACATTCAGGAGCAAAGGATTTTGTTGCTATACAGAGAAGTATTCGGGGCTCGTGTAATAAGAGCCGCACGGGTATATCGATCAGGTTAAGCTACGCTTGCTGCGGTCGGTTCGTGGATGGGTGACCATCCATTACATATCGAGACCCCTCTGTGCGCCGGAAAGCATGTTAAGCCGTTGTTCCCGGCTGTCATTCGTGGATCTTTGACAGTCGTTACTGGTCATCAGAAGCCCGAAAGACTGGTTGTCAGAATCAGTCTTACCAAGGGGTATCGTCCCAGTAACTGGGTTGTTAGGTCAGATAGGCAGGCGCTCCTTGTAAAATACTGGTATTCAACTGCATCCGGTTAGACTAGAAGCCGACCCCAAGGTAGTTGGGAAAAGGCTAGGCAGATGGTGAAGATGATGATGGCTCGCGAAAAGAGTCCTTCTAAAGTCCTTAAAAAAAGGACTTCGTTTCATTATCAGTAACAACCCTTCTCTAAGCAATTAGTCACCCCATACTTACGTAAAATTTTAATTCAATATATCTTATACAAATGACAGTATATTACACATCGTATAAGTGTCCAAGAACCTTTAAAAGACAGCTATCTCCCTGTCCAGAATATAAATAGTTGATTTCGTAACCGGGCGGTTATTTTAACTACTTTATCGTGAGTCGTGACCGGCGCACGCGCAACTCCTATTGGATTTCACTTTAACTATACACCTGGCTGGAAAGGGTAATTTTTACTAAAATATTACCTGTAAGGTGACACTGGGTTTATTTATTGTAATAACTTTTAATTCTTTGTAGAGAAATTGCTTGTACTGTTTTTGTTGCATATAATGTTTTGAATATTTCGCTCGTATATCGCAATTAGTTTTTAACTAAAATGTCAGGGATGACCTTTGAAATAAATTGGAAAGTTTTAAAAGCAATTTGTGTTACTTTGATAAATTCAGGCAATAAAGGTAAAAGGGGAACCGCCAGGATAGCCCGCCAAATTCAAATTTTCTTACGTTTTTGCAAATTTAGTAGTTCCTGAGATTAGCGCGTTCAACCAAACAAACAAACTTTTCAGCTTTATAATTTTATACAGGGTGTCCCGAAACTCAACGATAACCTGGTACCGGGCGAGAGGCCAAGCCATACCAGTTATGAAAAAAATAAGAAAAAAAATCCATGTTACTTAGTCAAGCGATAATAGACATTTTTCGAAAAAGTTGAAAATGTGACACTCTTGGTCGCATTTTTAAGTACAGTGATCACAATTTTCACAACTTTACAGTGATTTTTTTAATAATGTAATCCTAAATAACAGTGCTATCAATCGGAACCACAAATCAAAGTAATAAACATTGTTAACTAAGTAAAATAAATTAAGTTTTGACGAGTTATGGTCTACAAAATTATTGTCAGTTAACTTTGACACTCCATGTTGGAAAAAAAATGTACCACACTACCCTTGGCAAGTTATTTCAAAAGATGGCTCAATTAGTCTAGATTTCAAAATGTTACAACACTTGCCACTTTTCTTGCCGATGAAAGTACTACTTCGTATTTTTTGCGAAGGGATCCCTCGTATTCATGGATCCGTCTCCATTGTTTGTAATCAACAAAAGTGAGAAAATGAGATAGATAGTAGTTATACTGTCTGTCAGAGCGAGACAGATCGACTTTTAGGATGAGTGAGACGGATAGTGACGCCGATGTTTGACGAGTCGTTCATAATCAAATAAAAATAATAACATTTAGTACGCATCGTTTCTCCGTTTACTGCGCATCTCTCGTAATCGTTTAACTTTCGTACTATCGACTTTGGCTTGTGTTACCCTGGACTTGATACTCCATCCGTACTTGACGACTCTGGCTTTGTTTTCTGGACTTTGTGCTGTGCAAACTGTGTGTGAACGACATGCTGTATTTGTACACACCGCAAGAATATGCAAATATGCATCTTATCTATTTTGAGTGCCGTTGTAATTCCTCTGCCGCAGCTAGATTGTACCGTGAGAGGTACCCGAATGTGGAGCGGTACCCAGATTATCGTGTCGCATCATACTCGGAAGGACGATTGCCCAGTGCTCGTACGTCTGGTGGGAGACCTCGAGGAGACTACGACGACGTAGTTTTAAATGAAGTTGAAAATGACCCCAGCACTTCAGTACGTGCCATTGAGATTGCAACGGGAGTATCTAAGAGTATCGCACATCGAATTTTAAAACGATACGAATTACATCCGTATCATGTGCAACTTGTGCAGAGTTTGTTACCACGAGATCACGCCCCCAGAATTGCTTTCTGCAGAACCTTGTTGGCGAAAATTCGTGAAGATCCGGATTTTCTAAATAAAATTTTATGGACTGACGAATCGACGTTCAAAAGAGATGGTTATTTAAACTTACACAACCTACATGGTTGGCACATGGAAAACCCGCATTTGATGCGTGAGGACCGATCCCAGTACCAATTTAAAGTCAACATGTGGACAGGAATTTTAAATGGTCAAATAATTGGACCATTTGAGCTGACTGAAAATTTAAATGGCGTCGCCTACTTGCATTTTCTCCTAAATGATTTGCCGACATTGTTAGAAGATTTACCACTCAACATCTACAGAGAAATGTGGTATCAACAAGATGGCTGCCCAGCTCATTATGCCCGGCCTGTACGAGAATATTTAAACGAAGAATATCCCGACAGATAGATCGGACGCCATGGATCAATTTTATGGCCCCCTCGTTCCCCAGACCTGAATCCAGTAGATTTTTTTTACTGGGGATGCATAAAAGAAAAAGTCTACTCAAAACCAGTACAAAATCCATTAGAATTGCGCCAAAAAATTGATGCAGCATCAGAAGAAATAAATGCGAGTAGATTTGCACGACTGGTGAAGAGGTCATTTCTGAGGCGATGCAGAGCTTGTATTCGTGCAGGAGGGAAACAATTTGAGCATCTACTTTAGTTTTAAGAGGATATTAAAGTGTTACAAAAATGTATTGTTTTGTTTTGATTAAGTTTTCCACGAGGCCCCTTCGCAAAAAATACGAAATAGCACTTTTATTGGCAAGAAAAGTGGCAAGTGTTGTACCATTTTGAAATCTAGACTAAGTGAGCCATCTTTTGAAATAACTTGCCAAGGGTATTGTGGTACAATTTTTTTTCAACATGAAGTGTCAAAGTTAACTAACAATAATTTTGTAAACCATAACTCGTCAAAACTTAATTTATTTTACTTAGTTAACAACGTTTATTACGTTTATTTGTGGTTGCGATTAATAGCACTGTTATTCCAGATTACATTATTAAAAAAATCACTGTAAAATTTTGAAAATTGTGTTCACAGTACTTAAAAATGCGACAAAGGGTGTCAAATTTACAACTTTTTAGAAAAATGTCTATTATCGCTTGACTAAGTAACATGGATTTTTTTTCTTATTTTTTTCATAACTGGTATACCTTGGCCTCTCGCCCGGTACTCAACGTTGAGTTTCGGGACACCCTGTATAGTGTAGAAGTGTAGATAAAACATAACATCACGCCTATTTCCCACATTCCGCCAGTTACGTTGGCACAAATCCAGACTAATGAATCCAGAAAGCAAACTTCTAATGTAATGAAAAACAAACACATTTACCTTAAGGGGGAAGCGTCAGGGTAGCCCGCGAAATTAAAATTATCCTACGTTTTTTGCAACTTGCAAGTCAGTAGGTTGTTGTATGTTGATTAAAGTATGATTCGCGACCGAAACAAATATGTAGGTATTTACAGAATTATAATCATTAGAAACAGTAATAAAAAATCATAAGTTAGTATACAGACGTGAAATCGCGAAAACAAAATCAGCTGTTCAGTACATTCATGTTCGCATAATTAGTCAAAATTAATTAATTAATTAATCAACAGCTAATTTTTTTTTCGCGATTTCAGGTTTGGTCCCATAGTAAAAGTTGTTCATAATGATGAGTACAATGACCCCTTAAGAGGTTGTTGGTGTTTTACCAATAACCCTGTATATAATCCTAAATGTCAAGATTTCATGAAATTGTCATTCAATAGGATTACCTGGACTTAAAGAGTTGTATTGATGAATTTAATGATTATAATTCTGTGAATACATACTTGTTACGTTCGCGAATCATATTTTTAGCAACATGCAACCTAACGCTGACTAGCAAATTGCAAAAACATATGAAAATGTGAATTTAGCGGGATACCTGGGCGCTTTCGCCTTAACTCATCGTAGGAAAGTGCAGTTACATTATATCAAATACTTTTTCTTGAACATCTACTGCTGAAAACGAATTTTCATCTACGCTTGTAATAAAAAGTTGTATCCATTGACAACTATTAGGTATTGAACTATACATATTACTTACATGCAAAGATTATACTAAACATTGGAAAAGAAAATGACCTTTGGGCTTTGCCTACAATCCGCATGACTCAAAGAATACGAGTAATAGGCACTTAACATCACACAAGTAATTACCTGTTATATACTTCAGCTCGTCTCACCATCCAATACATAACCTACACATAATTAACAATGTATGTATCGCCCCTTTATATAACTACTTAATGAAAATGAAAATATTATCACAGCGAGGATCTTGGATCGATTTGTTTTGAGTTCAGCACGGGCCGAAGCAATAACAAGACACACGAACAAATGTATTATATGAGCTAACATATAGTCATAATAGTCTCGATTATTTGAAAAACTTCCCGGTATTTTCAGGTTCCACCTGAGATTGTTTTGTGTTACTCATCGGTGGTATCTTTGTGTGAAGATAGATTGTTTTTAGGATGCCGTACCTCAAAAGAGAAAACTTAATCCCTAAAGGATCACTCGTGTGGTTGTCAGTCCGTCTGTCTTAGCCAATTTTAATCTAATGGGCCAATTAAGTTGAAATTTGGTGCACGTATGAATTCCTGTGACCCAAACATGGATGTGTAACGTAAATAAATGAACTTTGAATATGGCGCGGTCACTTTTGGGGGGCAAATATGTAAATTAAAAAATAAAGTTTTGTAAATTGTACCGTGTGACATATCAAATGAAAGGGTGGGTGCTATGATGGTCTCAAACAGATTGTTTTTTTTTTAATTTTAAAATAAATTATTTTAAAGTTGTTTAAGTTATTTTGTGTTATTTAGCTGGGGCTCTGTCTCGTATGGGGTCGCGGCATTATGCTGAGCGACGGCCGTTTTGCGTGAATGTGACTCATATTTTCCCCAAACTTGTTATTTTTTTATTTTATTTCTTTGCGCCATGTTTATCGCAATTAAACGTATTTTCTTTCTTTTCTTTTTTTCTAAGAAAATAGACGAAAATTGACTATTCCCCCCTTAAAACTACTGAGCCTAAAATTTTGAAAAAAAAATACAAAAAATAGTACTAACCTATAGATTACAGGAAACCTATAAGAAGTCTTGGGTCTTAAAATAACATGGTAAATCTCTCAATATTGTGCGTACAAACTTACTTTTGCAGTTGGAATGTATGGGAGAACATATTTTTCAACTACAATGTTAAGTTTGTTCTTAAAGTCATCCCGACTACGGAACCCTTCATTTTGCGTGGTTCGACACGCACTTGGCCGGTGTCTTAGTATACACGACCTCGCGGTAGGGCGAATCAAACGATTTAAATCTTTGCCACTGCCATCATTTTCATGACAGCTGTCACTACGCCAGTTAGTGGCGGCCACCGCTCTTATGGCCGTAAACCGTAACTTTAGTAAATACTTCTATTTTTCTCTATGGCAATAGTAAATACTTAGCACCTGGGTCAGGTATTAGTAAAAGTCATATGCGTCATTGTATTGAGCTCAGAGACAATGTAGGCCACGATGTAGGCTCAATATGCCTATAATGTCACCGGCTCTCATATTTTACAAACCTTAGCCTGGCAATATTAACTAACCTCTTCACAGTTATTTTAACTCTGACAGGTCTGACAGCAGCAAGCCGATAGCAACTTTGTTGCAATGAATAAAAGATCACTGTGATTTTGACAGACTTCTCAAGGGTAGCACCAAAAAGCAACTTTATTGCATCGAATATAAAGATAACAGTGATGCAAAATCAGAGGTAAAATAACTTACTAATTATCCGGACAATTCCTTCCACAAAGAATTTTATTGAAGTAAAGTAGTAGTACCTGAAAGTACTTATTACCTTATTTGTGAATCAACGATATACATTCTTTGTTTCTGGCTAACTCTAGCAGTTGTAAAGCAAATGGAAAGACATGATTGTAATAAGCAATGCGTTAATTGATTTGATATTAATATCTTTCATTTAGATAGGAACTATTGCCTATAAGGTTCCCGCACACGGGCGCGCAGATGCTGTTGGAACAATTTCCATGAATTTTTAATAGAAATTGTTCTACTAGAATCACGTCACACTGCGTCGTGCCTGTCTGCGGAAGCTTTGAAGAGAATAGTTTTAGCCACCAGCAGGCTTAGCACGAGAACCGTAGAGAAGAGTCTTGTCGACGGAAGAGTAGACAAAAATGACGTTACCGTGTAGACAGTATGACGGCAATAAAGTAGAAAGAGTCAACTGCACTTTTATGAAATTCACTTTTTTACATAATTCGACTCAGAAATGTTTGTTTTATTTTTCTGTTTAATTCTCAATCTAACAAATATTAATCATAATCATTTACCTATTTTTTTTTTATGTCACGCATATAAATACAACTGCGGAGTCACGCCTGTAGCGCCGTAGAAGATGCGATTCTCAACGTGTTTTATATGGAATTCTTCACTTTTTTATGGAAAATATGAAAAATTACCTACATATAGAGTTTTAGTGGGTTATGGATTTTATAAAGGGGGCCAATATGTTCATTATTTTTGCGATAGGACATCGTTTTCGAGATATAAGCAAAAGAAGAGTAAAAATATAATGATTTTGTAGATAACCGTACCATAGATTGCGGCCGTCGAGTAGAAAGTTTTCTACTGTCTTTAGCATGACGCAAATTGTCTTCACTACTCTAGACAATTATCAGTGGTCAGTGTGATATTGACAGTTGGGAAAGAAAACTTTCTTCCGAAATAGTCTACATAAAAACGGGCCTAGACAATGATTGCTAGAAACGAAAGACAAAATGTCAAATTGTAGAAGGATTTCTGCGGTGCGATGTCAAAAACGGAGAAACGAAATGTCACTTTCTATAGAAAAAGTGGTCTACTCTTCGTAGAGACAGACAAGCGGTCAAGCTTCGGGCTTCAGGCTTCGGGTGATATCAACAATCTTCCGAAAACCAGTTTCTTGTTTTAATGCATCGGGCATTATAACAAGAAAATAATAATGGCTACCCAAAAACACCTTTTTCGCATTACCACATTCACGCATATTTTTAAGGCACATTAGGGCCTCGAGAGTCACCCATGGCGTACACTCACCGCGGCACTTCCGATACCGGGGATAGGGGATAAAAACCTCATTTCCGGCGAGAACCCTTCCCTTAGGGGACGCTCGGTACAATCAGCGGGTTGCTATGGTGATAATGTATGCGTGTTTCAAGAGTTTGTCATGGGGTGGGAGCTGAGAGGTAACTTGGGGAATTGGAGTTGGTGTGTTCTTAATATTTTTAAATGTGATTGATTAGCAAGAGATCTTTTCAGCAATAGGCGATATTAGGAAACCTATGTTCAGCTGTATACTGTAATAGGTCGGAAACCAATTGTATGGAAGTTCCAAGCTTCTACAGGGATACGTAGTCAGATGGTAAATTACAACACTTTGGAGGCAGTACTGGATTATATTGTTAAAAGGGAATCAGCAAATAACATATCACACTTTATAAAATTTTATCGACTTGCCGTCAGTCAAAGATAGCTTTATAGTGGCGCAAATGGTTGAATGTCAGCCAGTAGAACATAAGGTTAATGTCCATTGCATGGAACCTTTACAATACCTACTGGTAAGAAGGATATGTTGTTGGTATTTGTATCCTTCTTTTATTTGTTTGTTTATATAAGTTGTATTTATATTTTTAACCAACTTCCAAGCTTTACAGTTTGGCTCATCGCCGCAAGGTTGCCTGCTTGTCGGTCTTCTAAAGATACTTCGGTGAGGTGCCCAAGAAATCCACGACCTCTTTCCGCCGGCCCCTTTTGACCATCGGACATCTAGACGCACTGCAAGTTACCATCCCTACCTTGTTGCTATTCCACCAATATGCACTAAGCGTTTCCAAATGTAATATAATGGAATGCAAAAAAGTGGAACTCTCTGTGTTTTCGAACGCACACCTACAACCCTAATCTTTTAAAAGTGTGAGTGAACAGGCTTCTTCTGGGTAAGCTCACTCCATCGTCGACTTTGTCTCTGTCAACTCCGACCCAGACTAGGGTCAAGAGCACGCCCATCTAAAAAAAAAAATGCTAACTCTATTGTATCTCTTGGCTCATAAACCTGTAAAAGTTAAGAGTTGATCTTAGCTGGGATTAAAGTTTCGATCTATGCTACATTACCTATATAAATCTAAATTGCAGTATTGTAAACATTCTCCTCTTTGATATTCCTCCGGGGAGTAACCCCGGAAATTGTTACCATATTCAACAAAAATGTGCGAAAAAGGTATGTAACTCCCTTTGGGATGGATCAGCTAAGTACCAACTAGCCGCGCTTGACTCGGTGGAACGTAGAGCTAAGAGGCTCATTGGCGACTTAAAACTGGTGGATGCCATCCACCAGTTTTACGTCGCCAATGAGCTTGGCATCCACTGGATGCCAAGCTTCATAGCTTGCCTCATCGCCGCAAGGTTGCCTGCTTGTCGGTCTTCTACAAATTGTACTTCGGAGAGTGTGCTCGAGAACTCCACGACCTCATTCCACCGGCCCCCTTCTACCATCGGACATCTAGACGCACTGCCAGTTACCATACCTACCTGGTTGCTATTCCACCAATTCGCACTTAGCGCTTCCAAATCTCTTTTATAATGCGCACAGCAAAGGAGTGGAACTCACTACCTGTGTCTGTGTTTCCGAACGCATACAACCCTAATCTCTTCAAAGTGAGAGTGAACAGGCTTCTTCTGGGTAAGCTCACTCCATCGTCGACTTTGTCTCTGTCACCTCTGACCTAGACTAGAGTCAAGAGCAAACCCATCACAAATAAAATGAAAAAAAAAACTCCATATCAGGCTCACACACAATATAGCTACAAAGTCAACACCAAACTTCAACAATAAATCAAAAAAAAGTTCAACTTACCCACTAATTACCATCTCATGGGGTGCGTTCGACTTCACGTCCGATTCGCTATGGACCGAGGGGAGTTATCAACACAACAATAGGTAAATCAAACATGTGTGGCGCCCCCCTGGTGTAACGAGCGTAATGATACAGGTGATCGTTTTGTTTTATCGATTTTGTGCATGATCGGGTGAGTTAATGTGTTGATTTTTATTAGAAAAGCAAAACGGATTATTTTTTTATATACAGGGTTATTCTTAAATCACTAGCAAAATTTTCACAGGGTGTTCTACCCATGAATATGAACAACTTTCACTATGGGACCAACTCTGAAATCATGAAAAAAAAAATCTGCTGTTTCATACATTTTGGTCGAGTAGGTATAGAACTTTCATATGAAACAGCAGATTTTTTTTTCGTGATTTCAGAGTTGGTCCCATAGTGAAAGTTGTTCATATTCATGGGTAGAACACCCTGTGAAAATCTTGCTAGTGATTTAAAAATAGCCCTGTATAAGTACTTATAGTAAAATCCACTTATAATGACATCGAAGGGAAGTGACAAACACGTCATGAGTGAATTTCAAAACTATGATTTATTACCTAATTTTGGTGGAAGATTTTGTATCCGAATTTTGAAATAATATAATATTTTGAATCTGAATTTTTAAATATTATAAGTAGTACAAAACCCTCCACCAAAATTAGGTAATAAATGATAGTTTTGAAATTCACTCTCTTATTAAGCGAACGTCATACAAGCATAGTAAAAGCATTGTCAAACCTGTAGATGGCTATGAAATACAAGCAATTATAAGAAACCTTAAAAACAAGCGAAGCTATGGTTTTGATGAACTCCCACCCTTATTAATAAAAAAATGCCCAAAAGAACTTGCTATGCCACTTGCTTTCTTAATAAACCAATCCTTCACTGAAGGAACAGTCCCCAATTTACTAAAGATCTCAGTAATCAAACCAATCCACAAAAAAGACTCTCAGACTGACTGTAATAATTATCGCCCCATAGCACTTTTGCCTACCTTTTCAAAAGTTTTAGAAACTGCTATGACGACTCGCCTATACTCTTTCTGCGAAAGATTTAATATATTTCACGATAGTCAAAACGGTTTCAGAAGGAATAGATCAACAACCAATGCAGTTTATAGATATATACAACAGATCTTAAATATCATTAATGAGAAGAAATACGCTGTAGGCATTCTCCTAGACATGAGCAAAGCATACGATAGAGTTCAATATAACATCCTCTTAAATAAATTGGACGGAATAGGTGTACGTGGCATTGCTCATAAATGGTTCACGTCTTACCTTGACAACCGTTCACAGTATGTTGAAATCGAGCACTACAACCATAGTACTGGAGAAATCACCAATGTTAAATCTGATACTACTAATATAAATAAATCAATCCCACAAGGTAGCGTAGTTGGATGCATATTATTTCTTATCTACATAAACGACCTTCCGAAGATAATAGATGCCGTAAGCGTTTTATTCGCAGATGACGTTTCAGTTGTGTTCCCATGCACAAATAACCTGACCCTTAAAAATGACATCCATCTAATTTTATCTGACATATCTACTTGGCTAAATGAACATAACCTGGAACTAAATTTAGATAAAACTAAAATAATGCAATTTAGACCATATCAAAAACGACCTCTCGAAATAAACTTTACCTTAGATAACACAATTAAATTAGACTCCGTTGATAATTTTAAATTATTGGGCCTTAATATTGACACAAACCTAAATTGGAAGTCTCATATAGAACACATAAGTTGCAAATTATCTAGATTCACTTATGCTTTATTGGAATTAAAAAGGTCTACGGATTTCAGATCGGCTAAAGCAGCCTATAACGCATACGCGCACTCTTGGCTCCGATACGGTATCATGCTTTGGGGTAATAGTACGAACGCAGATAAGTTGTTCAAGCTACAAAAAAGGTGCATACGAATCTTGACAAACATAGGAGGTATGGATAGCTGTAGACCACATTTTACACAACAAAATATCCTTACACTCACATCTCTGTACATCTTTGAAATATGTCTGTTTGTCAGGAAAAATATGACACTTTTCCCATTAAAAAAAGATCTCTATACCCAACCACGAAACTTGCGACACCAAAACGATCTAGCATTGCCGGTTTCAAAACTATCCATTTTCCATTCAGGCCCATACGTAATGTGTATCAAGATATATAATAAAATCCCGAAGTCATTAAAAGAAATAAATAGTAACAATTTATTTAAAACAACATTGTTCACTTATTTGAACCAGAAGTGCTACTACACATTGCAAGAGTTTTTTGAAGAAAATAAAAAATAAATAGCTCACCATTGATTTATTTAATTTATTTGAATTGATTTACTTTACCTACTTTATATAATTGAATTAATTAATTTTATTTTGACTAAACTTAAACTTATTTTGATACTTTTCATATAATACAATAATAATATAATTTGATAACAACAGCAACAATGAACAATAATAATAATAAGTAGTCTATTCCTTTTTATTGATTTGATTCTTGTAAAAATGTCACATGATATGTTTTATGTATTAATTTTGTTTTGTCTTGCAGTGCCCTTACAGGGTGCATGTTTGATACTTTTTTATCCTATCTCAACCTCTGTACAACATGTTTGCAATAAACTGATTTGATTTGATTTGATTTGATAGTGTAAGAAAATCAACAACTTCATATTTGTGACTTTCCACATGAAAACCTTATGGCGCTTTTTAGTTTCGGAGATATTAAATGTTTTGTAAAAATATGTAAAAAAAAAATAGATTTTTTTATGCTGTTTCGTAAACCATAAACCATAACATGCAAGAAGCACCTGCATGCAATTGAACCTTGTCCAAACTGGCTTAAAATTTGAACGGACTAACATTGTGGGAACACCTAAATGGCATAGAATTGATAAGATGTAGATAACTTGGTCTATGACGGAGTAATAATGTGTGTATTTAACTGTGGAGGCAAATTAGCAATTTAGTTATATATTATTGTTATTATAATGTTATTAGTCTGTAAGCCTTTCGAAAATAAAGAAAATAAAATAAAATAATTAACATAAATTTTCCTATTTTTATTTCTTATGATAATTATGTATGTTATTAGCCCATAATGTGGCCTCAAAGTTTAGTAGAAAAGGTACCTTATGGCCGTGTGTTATGAAAAATAAGAAAATAATACTTGAAATCATGTCGGGACATGCTCCGCTTAGATGACTAAGTAAATTATATCGAAATAGAAAAAATACGTTGAGTTTATTAATACAGTTTTTTTTTTATAAATGAAAATGCTTTTTTCTCCTCATTGTACCCCACTTGTCCCAAAGTCTTCAAAAAGTATAGGTAAGAAGGCAAAGGGCTTGTGTTCTATTAAAAGTTGAACAAAGAAGTCTTGAAAAACTACAATTTTGCCGAAAATTACGTCCATTTCTACCCTCACAACCCAGCAATCCGCAACAATCATACCTACCTCCCATAATACAGCACATCGTCTCTTCTGGGAAGCGAGGGCGGTTGCTATGGCAACGCGTCGCATCAACACGCCACCCATCCACACGAACGCACACATACAGTCGTGTGACTGTACAGGTGACCTGGTTAGGTTGGGGATACAATGAGGACTAAGTTATCTGGAAGACGGTTTGTGGGACAATATAGCTGCAGCCATGGAAAGTACAGTTAGGTAAACAAAGTAGTTACAGAATCTGTCTGTAAAAATAATGTTGTCGAAAACTGAATAAAGGTAATGCGTCCATAGAGTGGGTAAACCACATCGTAAATCTCTGGATTTCTGAAAAAAAGGATCAAATCAAGTGAAATCAAAATATTTATTTGCTAGAATATGGTACATAAAGTGTTACGGTAAATTTGTTTCAGCCATCCTGCTTTTCTAAAGATACTGTTTACATTTCATTCTTTCATTTTTATTTGTATAAGTTTACTTACCGTGAATAGGCTAAATATCTTAAATAATATAATATAACCTGGGGAAGGGCGGAGCATCCTAACACAAGCAAACTTTTTGCTTAAAAGGATTCTCCCCGTTGTAACTAGAATAAGTTATTTAAGTCGATGCAATAAGCATTGTTTTTATTTTTTATTTTTATTTTAACATGGCGTGCAAATGTATTCACAATCAGCGATGTCAATTAATCTAACTTATAAATTACAGATTTTATTGACTTGTGTTCTTGTGAAGCTGTAAATTTTCATTCAAATGCGATAACATTTTTCACCCCGTACAACATAGTCTAATTATCATAATTTTTGAAAATGTTGTAGGTATAATGAAAAACTAGGTCCGTATGTTTTTATTATAAATTAATATTGTATACGATACTAGTTATTAACATCTAAATATCTATATTTTTTACATAAAAACTTCCTCGAGCGTTTTTATTTTTTTTAAAATTAAATTATATTGCATTACTTAAAAAAAAACAAAAATGTAGTGATCTAATGAGACCTAAATTGTCTCATTTTGTAAAGGTTTAGGGGGGTGAAAACGTTATCGCCCGAAACAATATTTATGTAAATAATTGTATGAAATGTAGGTAATTGACTCCAATACTCACGCCGCGTATCGGCACTTCACAATTCTCTTAGTCGTATAATATCTTTTAAATAGTAATAGTTTGAAAATAATAATTTTAAACATTGTCAGCGGATGCAGGATGGAGGATTTCTTTCTATCTGGGCTATTTTAGACTGATTCCTAAAGATTCCGAACTGTCTCCGCTGACATGGGATTAGGTGCTGAAATTATACGAGGATAGATAGAAAGCTGCCGTGCTTAAAAAAAAAGAAACAAAAAACGGTGAAGGAAAACATCGTGAGGAAATCCGTGAGAAAAAAAATGCCTGAGAGATATTAATTCTCTGATGGCATATGTGAAGCTAAGTGAGAGTCCCCTTCCCTCCCTCCCCTCACTAGTATGCTGATATACGTAGGTAAAGCTTAATTTTAATTTTTTTAAATCTTGAATAAACCAGCTGGGTACTTAATTAAGTAATCAAGGTTAAACGTTCCATCAAACAAAAACGACAAAGATACGGAAAATTTAATTTCTAGAGAGAGACAATAATTTATTTATATTTCTCAGTGTGCCTCTCACCTTATTCATCACAATTTGCTAGTGTGCGTGTTTCAGGTCGACGTTTATCTGGCGCGGCCACGTCACGATGTCATATACTCTGTCATATAGCGCACGAGTACATTAGCAGGCTGAGTACCTATGTACGTATTTGATAGGGACGCGGATCACAGAAATATAGAATGTGGAAGTTGCTGAGCTCATCAATTTATGATGTTTAATTTATTAAGCTAAAATAAAGCTTAACACAGATTTATTTAGTGGGTTTATTTTTTTAGGCTAGGCCTTTCGACCTTCACACAGATTTACGACTCATCCTAGGTCGACATCTCATTACGGCGATCTACCCATTGTTAGCCGTCCGCAAGCCCGCGTCTACGGTGGCCGGGAATCGCCTCTCAATTCCCAACGCCAGGGGCTTCTCCTTCGGCGACTAGGGGCGTCAGAACGCAAAGACTGCCTCTGCCTCACGCATTCCATCTCCTCCTCATGCTTCCTCGAAGCATTACTGCTTCGCAGAAGGTGATGATGGCTTCCCATGCACTCCCGCTCCGTACCATGGTCTGAATCAGGGCCGGACGCAAGAGATCGCGGCCGCCGATCGCCTCCGCGACAGACCTCAACCGTATGTTCCAAAGTGTCCTCCTGGCGATCCACACAATGGTTACACCCAGGCGTTTCCTCCCGCCTTATCCGGAACAGGAACGTCCCGAAGCAACCGTGTCCGGTGAGGCCCTGCGTCAGGCGGATGGTGAGGACGCCGTGGCGCCTCGAATCACTCCTAAAAGAGGGGACTTGTACAATGACGAACTGGACTTATTTGCCGATGGATTAGGACATTTATATAATAAATTTCGTATAACTTTAAATGACATATACCATACCTAATAATAACTGAAGTGAATTAAATTGATTACTATTACTTGATTGACACTAAACTGACATTTTATTCTAAGTATTAATTCATCGTTGTAATTTATCTTTATAATTTTTATAGACTTGGACATTATTGCTATTTTTATAAAATCTATTGTATAACGTGAAGAGCACTTGTGATATATTAAGCCATAAACGAATTGTAAGAAAATTAATCGTACGAGCGTTTTGGATGTTAAATCTGTTAGCTCGTAAGACCAATTGAATAAATAAATAAATAAATGCTACGCATGCTGGTAGCATCATAGACATGCAGAATGGACTGAGCGTTCCGTATTCAGTTGTTCAGTGAATACAGACCGAAAAGTGCGAGAGAGACAAAGCGAATTTGCGGCCAGTAGTTGTCTCTTTATTTACTACAGCTATTGGCCGCAAATTCGCTTTGTCTCTTTAAAGAGTGGTCACTTTTGCGAGGCTAACGCTTATTAGGTATATGGTAGGAAATTTGAGAACATATTATGAGAAACCAAACGGCTCGATTTACATAGCTTATTGCCTCCAGAATTACTCGTATTCACAAGAACTTTTCAATCACTACAAAAGATCATGAACACTTATTTAAAGTGTCGTTTCATTAGCAATACAATAAACTAGCCTAGTTTCTGTCCCGTCTAGTACCGATCATTATAGATAACTCTTTTTCTATGATCTGCGGTGCTAATAGTAGCTATGTTCATGCAAATAGGACGCCCGCTAGATAGGGTCGTCTCTAGGTGTTTGTCCTATCGATTTTGTGTAGGTACAATTATAACGGGGTTTGGCTTGCTGGCTTTAAGGGTTTTCTTTGGACAGTTACGTCTAGTTAGAAATACATAACGTTTACGAAATGGCTTCCTTACATCATACCTACCCAATCATAATCCAGACATGATTGACTTTAGTTACTACTGCGCTGTTGATTTCTAATGATATTCGGCATTAATACTTACTAAATGTAGTATTAATAAAACACTATCATCAAGGCAATTACAACGATTGTAATGTTGTAAAAACGTATTTATCTTCAATCATATCGTAAAGTTCTGATTATGAATTCAAAAATATTAACATAATGACAGACTTTATGCACTACAACTCAAACAAAATTAAAAAGTTTTATTATGATACAGATTTCTTAACAACGTAATGCTAAGTATAAACTACCTTCTTTTTAAAAAAAAAAACTTTTTTGTATTGTTACTCTTCAGACGCTGTGCTACTATTGGTGTCAGGCAGTGGTAGTGGTGCCTGTACTGTCAGCACACCATCACGGGACAGCGAGGACACCACCTGGTCAGGGTCCGTGCCTGGGGGTAGCTGGAACTTTCGGATGTACTCTCGGTACACTGTCGTGTCTTTTGTGTTTTCTTCATGTGTTCCAGTGACGATCAGCATGTCATTCTGGAGCTTCACTTGTATCTGAAAAAGGATAAATTAGTTGGAAGAGTTCCTTGTTTTTAAGAGTTCACTGGACGAAGTAGGGGGATGTACTTTCAGAATTTCTGACAGAATGCGGTATTGATATGTGCATGTTTAAAGGGTGCCAGAACCGATTTCGAGGGGATGAAAGTAACAGAAGGTTCGTAACATTTCATTGTCGCTAAGGTCGACAATAAAGCGGTAATACTAAGTGTTAAAATTGTGCAATGAGTAAAGAATATAGCATCCTAGCTCTTGTTAAATTGTTAGTAATGGCACAGATTAATACAGATGGGACACTCCGCAAAATCATTTAAATAAAAAGTGACTCTTGCTACGATACAATAATGTGCAATTCAGGTCGCACAACGCTTGTTATTATTACCTACAGTTATATTCACCTACAAGTTGCCTCTCTTTCTATCGCGTAACTCTTATACCTTCTAACTCGTTAGGGTTGTCTTCTTTTACGACGCGGCGTGTGAGTGAGTATCGAACTGACCGTGCGAGCCGGCCGGTGTGCGGCAGCCCGCACTGAATTGGCCTGACAAGTCGAGACGGCCGCGTACTTGTAGCTTTATTTATGCCTAAACTGCGGAGTGTCCCATCTGTATTAATCTGTGGTAATGGGTAGCAACACTGTCTGCTTAAAATACTTCTTGGTAGCCACGTTATTCATGGAGGGTTATGATAAAAACATGAATATTCCATCATTTTTGTAGTAATCTTAAGAAACCAATGTGAAGATTATACAGGTGGCGATTTAGTGACCTGCATCCGTCAAGGCGGTGATTCTACCTGTCATACTGAACAACTTTTGCTATCAAACACAAACGTGTATAAATAACAAAATATATATATCATACGTGAATCGAAATACTCGTAGTCTGTCTACAGGAATTTGTTTCAACAGTTTTATAGTGAAAGTTGTACAAGTAAAATCACCCTCTTGATCATAGAAATTGACGGATGCAGTGTTTAAATCGCCACCCTGTTTAATTATGGTTTTATACCTCAGAAGGATCAAACTGGCTGACGTCAAACTGTAGCTTCAAGGTTTTGTCCTCCCCTTCGCCAAACACCAGCGGGGATTTTTGGAGCGTCTTCCAGTTGGAGGACACGAGGTCAGTCTGAACGGTGGAGGCCCTGCCGTACAATTGCATGAGGTCCGAACTGAAAGGAATAGAGACGAATTTATGTTGGAAAGACTTGCGAAGAAGGGAAACCTTATTTTATTATACACCTCGATTATCACATAGGATACTTTTTATTCCCATATTCCTACGGGTTTGAAAAAATTCACCTAATCGTGACCTCCATCGAATCTGGTTGAAAGTGATGGATGAGGTGACAGGTCTACGATGGAACAAGCCTACCCAGAAGATTCGTGTCCACTCTTGCTTTGTTGGACTGACGAGCTACTGTAGGTGACCTTTAGCTTAAGTTGGACTGGATGAGGACAGCACAGGACTGGTTCTTATACCGATCCTTAGGTGAGGACAACGTCCAAACAAAAGCATTTCCAGACTTTTGAATGCCCCCCCGGTGGATCCCGCATTGTCGAGGCGGGAGGACTCAGTAGCCGTGGCTTGGGCACCCACGGTGAAGCGACGAGGAATCCGAGGAGGGGTCGCTCGTCAGGGCTTTTCCCAGGAAGCCGACGACGTAGCGGCCAACAAGAAGGTTGCGGTGCTGCTTGGGTGACATCGCAACTGAGGCGGACCGCGTTGTCTTAAGGGAGGCATCGGGGCTGAGGGTTGTAGGCCGCGGCGGGTGAGGAGTGCCGGTATTGCTGTGCGCCGCTCTCCCTACCTTCCGCAGCCTTGACGGGATCGCCAACGTCTGATGGCGGACCCGGTGGAGCCGCAGGGGAGGAGGAGTGTCGGTATTTCGTTGGCCGGTCTTCCTATCCTCTGCGGCCGAAAATTGGTAGGCGGCCGGGTCACTGATCTGACCGGTCGCAGGGGGCTCAAGGGTGTCTAGACACGGGGTCGTCAGGCGCCCATGTGCTGGTTTGGTCCCTGGGGTGGTCACGGCGTGCAATGTGTTCTGGTGCGCCAGTGATGGGCGGTACTCCCCAGAGGAGGGTCCGGTGAGGAAGCGGCAGAGGAGGACACCGTGGAGTTTTAGTGGGTTGGAGTCCTACATTACTGCACTATCTCCCTGTGGTAGTGCAATATGCACGAACATTTCTCCACGCAAAAAAAAAGGTACAGCCACCAGCACATCAAGCTACTACAATCTGTAAAATTTCTTTAATAGATTATCAACTTTATCGCTAAAGCATTAGGTTCAAGGTTGATTCGGAAAATTTGACAGTTTCGGGTAGCTTGATGAGCTGGCGTCTGTACTTTTAAATTATCAAGGCGTCAGTCAGTTAGAAGCTTGAAGCTAGTTGCCCTTTCCAAAACGTAGTCTTTATGGAGAAGACCGGGCAAGCACTCCATGGATACTCCTTTAAATCAAGATATTACAAAATGCTGTGTAGATACAGCAGTGGACGGTTTTCCAATGGTATGATGATGATTATTCATTTCCATTTTATTATTTACAAATTACCTGATCTTATGCATTTGCTGATCTATTAGCTTCATTTCCTGATTAAATCGTTCTTTCATAAAGGCATAGGAATTGTCGAAAATCGATAGGTCTGTTAACTGTATTGGAATATTCTGTTTTACTAAAGCATTTTGCTCAGATGCCTTGCTCGAAGGTTTTGAAGACATTTTGACTGGGTTTGTAGCTGAAATTTTGTGAATAAGCACGAATTTTGTTTGGGTGAAGTTATTTGATTATTTAAGGTATTTTACATTATTTTTATTGTATTTTGATGACTTTGATAGACGTTTCCTATCAAAGTTGTAATCGTCTAAACTCGGATATAAAATTCGTGAACAAAAATCACAGCAAAATGTAAACCAAAGAGTATATATTTAATAAATGTAAACAGATGTTGCCAATTTATAATAACGTGGTTGCCAATTTTCTAAATTCGACCATATTCATTTTATAGATTCAATAGTATTCATGTGACAGTGACAAACAGGATGACAGGAGATAATGCACAGAACACTAATACCCTAGATAATGTGAAAAGAAATAAATGTAAGTCGAAGCAAAGAGGCCACATATTACATGTGTGTCAAACGCATGTTAGTGTGTGTATTTTTTTTTAAATTAATTAATTTTATTTCTTAATGCATATTCTGCACTCCTTCTCCATATAAACTTTCACTGTGCTGAATTTCATACTCCTCCGTCCGCGTAATTTTCGTAAAAAGGGGTACAAATTAATGTTTTTCTATACGAATAATAAAGCTGAAGAGTTTGTTTTTTGTCTGTTTGAATTAATCTCTGGAACTATCAGTCGGATTTGAAAAGTTATTTTTGCATTTGATAGCCCAATTCTTGAGTAAGGCTAATTAACATCACGCTATGACCCTTAGGAGCCGAGTAAAAGAAAAAAATCAGAAAGAACGCTTGTCAAAAACGAAGTAATAGCGCGGGCATGCAATGTGATGCGACTACTTTACGATAGCCGAGTTTGTGTAAATGAGCCTCGACGGTAAATGATGTCAGCCAAGAGTCTCTGCCAAATCACACGTATTTATTTCTGGATTAGCCTTTAAACAGCGGAGAATTCCTCATCGTCGAAGGAGGATGGACGCCCAGATCGCTCGTGATCTTCAAGAGTTATATCTCCCTATGCAAAGCGAGCAAACCAGCGTCTTATCTTCCATCGCAATACAACACCTTCACCGAACGCTTTACTGTTATTAGCGGTAGCCACACTCACATTGTGTCCCTGACGCCACTAGTAAAAGATGATCGTTCGAAGTTGATGTTCACTAATCATTTTCAAAAAAAACAAACCAAATCCTCACTAGCGCGCCTTTATACGAGTATACCCTTGATGTGATAGCTTCGAGAACCTTCTACAATATTCTTACGTATCCTAGATCAATACTAAATATTCCGGAAAATTCTAGTAATTTACAATTTCTTGTGCAATATTTTTCAACCTGATATATAACATTGGTCAGGCATATCATAGTTCTTCCATAGTTCAAGTTACCCAATCCACTTTAGCCACCCAAACTTATAGACCAAACCAACAATAGTCCTGCACCAACCGGGGGTTTTCCTTGGGTGCATTTGCATAGCGTATATAGGGATAATCATCGGTTGGTGCCTCCTCATCATTTAAAATTGTGTAAGGGGCCTCTGCGAGTTGAGAGCCTTCCAAAGGAGAAATGTAAAAAATAAGTAATAATAATAATAATTATTATTATATTATTATTTAGACTTTCGTTTGTTATTTTCTATTTTTAAAATGTTTTCCTTCTAAACAAGAAAATCGTTAAAAAAACGTAAATAATGTTGCGTTATCCTATAAATCGATTCAAGTTGGGCGTCCCAAGAGATAAAAGTAATACTGTTATTTGGTTTCTATCGTTTGTTGTGATTGAATGTGTCCCTCTGAGTTTTATTTGTTGTTAAGTTTTTAACTTTGTTGTATTTTACGTTATCAAAATTTCAAAATCAAATAATTAGAATGACTAGTGAAATGTTGACTACCCCTGAAACGTCACTTAGACAATGACATTCCTTTGTCTACATTTTTGATCTCGAATTTAGTGGTACCTGGACTACCACTGGTGATCACTGGTATTCTGCTTATTTTTCTATTTAGGTATAATAAGTTTACTACAGTAACTATTTGTCTGCTTTATTAAAATTAATAAGTAAAATAATACCATTCACCTACCATTATCTTGACTATAAATCTCAATAAGATGAGAAATTATAATGCGAAAATAAAATTGCAATAATAAAAAGTCAATTAACCTTTCACCATCTCTAAATGTCAGTGTTGCCAGATAATTTAACGTTCCCCCTGAGATGTGGTATTAAGTCGCCCTTAGGGGCGGACAGACAGATTGACAATCACTCCGCTGCTGCCATGGTGACGGCGGTCTAAACACGGCCCTATTAATCTCATTGCGAGGGCGTGTCGAATTCGTAGGGTAACCAGAGCTTTATGAGATTAGATTTTACGCAATAGGGCGTAACTATAATAATATTATTAGGGACTTATTGATGTTGTGATGATAAATTAATATCAATTACTTTGTAATGAAACTAGAATGCATTAGCAGTTTCTGTTTATTTGAAACTTATTTTACACAAATGTTTCATTAAGTTTAACCAGGCACCTCCATCTTTTTTATTGTTAAATATTACCATCAATTTATTAATAAATAGCAATATCGAAATCAATACAACAACAAAATAAATAAAACCACAAACAACATCTGCTATTATCATCGACCAATCAAATCATAATCTTTCCCCAAAAATGAAAATACAACAATAATTATTATTAGATACACCAAATGGCAACCCTAAGTGGCGAGGGCGCGAACCACCGCCGCCGCGCCGCCAAATTGGCGGGAAAGCTCCCCGTTTGACAGATCATTTTTTATTCCGTTCGGAAATTCGGTACCATTGTTCCACTGATTACCAGGTGGTCAGGAAGTGAATTTTATGCTAGCTTTTTATTAATCGATATACTTATTGGTTCTATCGATATATTTATTTTATTCCATGTGATAAATTATTTGTTATTATTAATCATTTAGTGTCGGTCGTAACAAACATAGGTGCATTATTAGTAATTATAAAGAAAGATGTAAGTTCGACAAACTTATAATATAGTTGCACTGGCTTGCAGTTAAAAATATACTACGTTATACAGGGTCAAAATAAATTAGTTAGCCAAACTCCGCAGACGTGATGAGTATCGACATCTAAGCACGATAAAAAACAAAAATGACTGTTTTTTCAACTCATAATTTTTAACTACAACCAGCGGTCGTTGACCCCAAAAAAAATATCATAAAATCATTTTCTTGTTTGTTTTATCTTGTTACTTATATAGATTGACTGGTAATTGGTGACCGATACTTAAATACATGATTGTACTCATGATTACAAACAACTTTTACTGTGGGACCAAACCTGAATTCGCGAAAAAAATCAGCTGTCCTATACATTCATGTTTACATAATTCGTCAAAATGTAGGGAGCAGCTGATTTTTTTTTCGCGATTTCAGGTTTTGTTCCATATAACTTTAGCATGGGACAGCACAGTTTTTTTTTCGCAATTTCTAAGTTGGTCCCATAGTCAAAGTTATTCAGCTCGATGGTCTAAAGCACTCGTTAAAGTTTGTAAAGTTAACTTTTTAACACCTTACACAGGGTTATTGGTAAAACATTAACAACCTCTTAAGGGGCCATTTTACTGATCACTATGAACTAGAACTAAAAAGTAGAACACGGCTTTATGAACTATACAATGAAAGGTCTTTTGTAAACACTGCTGAATTTAATTTATGTGTTAGAAACTATTCAAAATTATTTAAAAAAGTTTGTTGTATGGCCAAGTCGCGTTATTTGAGTTCGAAGATTAAAAACAGTAGTAATGTAATTAAAACGACTTGGAATATTATTAATTGTGAAACGGGAAGGTCTAATAACCGAAGTGCTGACTACAGCCTGTCTATTAATGACAATATAATAAAATCAGACTTACAAGTCGCCGCGGCCTTTGAAAATTTCTTTTCAGATATTCCCGTTTCAACTACTAAATCCCTAAACTCATCAACTTCTGTTGCTGAGTCTTTGCTTAAGGAAAATGTTAATGCTTGCGATTCGGAATTTAATTTTGAACAAATTACCTGTAGAGACATAATTAAAACCTTTCACACTTTAAATGTAAAAAAGACAGCAGATCTGTGGGGTAATTCTGTAGAAGTTGCTAAGTCTATTATTGACATTGTAGCACCTACTTTAGCTCTTATCTTTAATAACTGTATCGACTGTGGGGAGTTTCCTGACCTCATGAAATATAGTAAAATAATACCTTTGTTTAAATCAGGTAGTACATCAGACCCCACAAATTATAGACCTATTTCAGTACTACCTACGTTTAGTAAAATTTTTGAGAAATTAATTTTAGACCAATTGCAAAGATTTTTTAATAAACATAAATTATTACATAACAAGCAGTTCGGTTTTACAAAGGGTCGTTCAACTACTGATGCCGGTGTTGAACTTTTAGGACATATTTATAATGCATGGGAAGACAAATGCGATGCCTTGGGCATCTTTTGTGATTTGTCCAAGGCATTCGATTGCGTTCTTCATGAAACGTTAATCAGGAAACTCCGCCATTACGGGATCCGGAACACCGCTCTGGATCTTCTTACTTCATACTTGAGTAATAGGATTCAGAGCGTTGACGTTAATGGAAAAAGATCGCCCGGATCTATAGTAACAATGGGGGTCCCACAGGGCTCGATTCTTGGTCCTTTCTTGTTTCTTATTTATATTAACGATTTGCCCTACCTCATTAAGGATAATCATGATATAGTTTTGTTTGCGGATGATACTTCACTTTTGTTTAAACTTTAAACGTCAGCAGCTGGTTACTGACGATGTAAACAGAGCGATCTCAAAAGTAGTTCACTGGTTCAGTGTTAATAATTTACTCCTTAATGAAAAAAAAACCAAATGCATTAAGTTTACACTACCTCACGTTAGGCAGGTGAAAACTAACGTGTTGATAAAGGGCGAAGAGTTGAATCCTGAAGATAGCACAGTATTCTTGGGCTTAACTTTGGATGCTAAGCTTCAGTGGGGCCCACATATAGATAAATTGTCAAAAAAGCTAAGCTCCGCAGCATACGCTGTTAGGAAAATTCGTAATTTAACCAACATAGAGACAGCCCGTTTAGTGTACTTTAGCTATTTTCATAGTATAATGTCGTACGGTATTCTGTTGTGGGGAAATGCAGCCGACATTCAGACTATCTTTGTTTTGCAGAAAAGAGCTGTTCGATGCATTTATAAATTAAGTCCGAGACAATCTCTCAGAGAGAAATTTAAGGAGATTAATATACTGACTTTGCCTTCTCAGTACATTTTTGAAAATCTTTTATATGCCCATAAAAACATTAAATTGTTTAAAAAATACAGTGATATCCACAATATAAATACTAGGAACAAACACAAATTTGTTGTACCTCCAACAAGGCTCAAGAAAATAGGTGGGTCATTCAGGTGTCAATGTATACGCTTTTATAATAAACTTCCAAGCCACGTTCAAGATCTGAGTCTTAATAAATTCAAATCATTCATTAAACGCAAGTTGTGTCAGAAAGCTTTTTATACCGTTAAAGATTATATTGAGGACAAAAAGGCTTGGGATTGAACTGCTCCAATTTTATTTTATATTATTTTTATTTTTGCATACTGAATGTTGACATTAATATTTACTTTGTAAGTATTATATTATTTTACTTTATTGTGAATGTGAAGACTATGTAGGTCATTGCTTTTTTTTTTGTTTGTTTTATTTTTTCTCTCAGTTATTTTTAATCATGGTCTGGCAGTTTGAGTAATCTATGCGGCCTACCCCAATGTCCTTTCTTTGGTATTGTTCGTCGAATCGTTGAGCTCCTTAAGTTCTGAGTTGAGCTGCGCGATTACTGACAAATGCGTGCACTGACTGGACAGGTCCTCTCAATCTGTGTGGTTCTTTCCTCAAAAGACCATTTCAGACACCAATCTACATGGTCTTCACATGAAGTGACCAAGATTATGTCTGGACTTTATAAGAGACTGTGACCTCTGAGTTTGTTTCGGCCTTTCTTCTCAGAGTAGTCAGATAGGAAACGCCGACCTCATCTAGTTTAAAAAAAAAAAATATTGACTTGTAAAAGTGTTTGTACAAACCTACTTACAGAAATAAAAATCATTTATCATTTATAACTACTTTTATTATGGGATTAAACCTGAAATCGTGAAAAAGAATAAGCTGTTCACTACATTTTGACAAGTTATGCGAACATAAATGTGTTTTATTTTTCGCGATTTCAGGTTTGGTCACATAGTAAAAGTTGTTCATAATGATGAGTACAATGACCCCTTAAGAGGTTGCTGGTGTTTTACCAATAACCCTGTATACTAACTTAATATTTGTTATTACTGATTCTAATATTATAATTCTGTAAATACCTACATATTTTTACCAATAACCCTGTATACATATCGATACACTTCACGTCTGCGAAGTTTCGCTAACTAATTTAATTTGACCCTGTATGTACTGTACCTACCTGAGTAATTTACTCTTATGTGAATATGTAAAGAAGAAACGAACTACATAATATTCTATAGTAACATTATAATAGGTTGGGGAACAAGTTTCTTCGCATTTTTTTAAGAAAATTCAAAACAGTTTTTAATATAGTTTATTTACATTTAACTAAAGTATGTAGGTACCATTTTGTTCGATAACTTTTTGCCATCTTGTAGGTAAGGACATGATCCCATTGCTATAGAAATTTTTTGGACTTCTGGTCAAAATACCGCGACAAGTGGTTTTGGCAGTCCTCTCGTGATGTTAACCTGACACTGCCTAAGTAATTCTGAAAAGACCGAAACAGGTGGAAATCTGAAGGTGCAAGGTCAGGACTATACGGCGGATGCATTAACACCTCCCAGCCAAACTCTCTTAATTTTTGCTGAGTGGCTAAAGATGTGTGAGGTCTAACGTTATCATGATGAAAAACCACACCCTTTCTGTTGATTAATTCCGGCCGCTTTCTCTCAACTTCTTGCTTTAATCTCATCAGTTGTTCGCAGTAGAGTTCAGAATCGATGGTCCTGCCTGGTGGTAACAGCTCATAATGAATAATGCCCTTCCAATCCCACCACACACACAGCATCACCTTGTTGCGAGTTAACCAGGGTTTCGCCACAGTCTGTGAAGCCTGACCGGCCTTTGACCACGACCTTTTTCGCACGTTCTTGTCATACGTGATCCACTTTTCATCACCAGTTATCAGCTTCTTCAAAAATGGTTCGGTTTCATTACGTCGTAATAAAGAATCACAAATGAGTACACGGTTCATTAGGTTTCTTTCAGTGAGCCCGTGAGGTACCCAAATGTCGAGCTTTTTTGTGTACCCAGTTTTTTTCAAATGCGCCAAAACTGTTTTGTGGTCAATTTCCAGTTCTTCAGCTATGTCGTAACTACTGATATGCCGATCTTGCTCCACTTTTTCAAAAATGGCATCCATTTTATACGTAATAGGGCGACCAGAGCGACGTGCATCTTTGACATCAAAATTTCCGGATTGAAAACGCTTAAACCAAATTTGTGCTACTCTCACTAGGTCCATAAACATCGCAAATTTTTTTCGCGGCTTGCGTTGCATTTTTACCTTTTTTGTAGTAAAATTTTAAAATGAATCGAATTTCTTCATTAGATTCACTCATCTTGACGGTACGAAAAACCAATGAAAATCACACATTTTCCTAATTTGAAAAAAAATTAAAATTTAAACTTTCAATGATACCAAAACCAGCCAGATACAAATAGTATAGCCAAAGAGATTTTATTACAAGTTCATACATACTATAATGCGAAAAGACTTTTTCCCCAACCTAATATTATTTTTACGAAAGACAACTTCCATCATTATAATTCAACATCATTTAATAATAACAGAATTACCTACCGTCTCAATGAGATTTTAATCAACTAAATACAAGATATTAAAGGGGAGGTTGGGGTAGCGTTTTTAATTCCCGTAAAACGTCACGTCATATCTCAGGGGAGAATGGGCAAACATCGTTATACCGTTGTTACTAGGTGTATGTTTGTGTTAAGTCAATATTGTTTGCGTGGGTGCTGGGAAGTTGGATGGACAGGGGAATTGCGCATGTTTTGTTTAGAGGACTGAAACAGTTCGAATGGTTGGTAATGTTATGTTTATGAAAACCAAGAACAAACAACGTCTAGATTTCAGTGCATTTAACAGTTGTTTTAAACAATAATCATACAGATATTGGATTCCCATATGACTAGCAGCGCCCCGCGGTTTCACCCTCGTAAGTCGCGAACCCGTAGGAATAACGGGATAAAAAGTATCCTTTGTGTTAATCCAGGTTATAAACTATCTGTGTGCCAAATTTCATGAATATCCGTTTAGTAGTTTTTGCGTGAAAGAGTAACAAACATCCATCCATCCTCACAACTTTCGCATTTATAATATACTATAGGATAGGAAGTAGGATAGTACGTAACCCTCGGTGCGCGAGTCCGACTCGCTCCTGACCAGTTTTTATTTTTATATGATCTAAATACATTTAATATCTCCTTGTAAAAAAAGTGATTAAAATTATTGATTGCATTCATCTTTTGCTAAAGTTGACGTTCTAATCATTTGAGGATTACCTAATGGATAGATAATTTAATCTATATAATTCACGTTTTATTTTATTTCAAAAGATCGCTATTTCTTTTTACATTAAAATAATTCAAAAATTTTGTGAATTCTATGATGAAGGGCCGTGCGCATGGAGCGAGACAGAGTGAGACAGAGCGGCGGGACAGAGAAGGACCGAACGCTCAAGGTCGTTTGGTCGAGGTAGCGCCTTAAGGTTTTTTAAAGATTTCCCACCTGTCAAAAGAAAACTCATTAAGGTGCTACTAATTTATATTTCCATTTACTTTTCACAGATCCAATCAGAACGTAATCACTAATGTAATTAATATTTGATCACTTCCAATTTAAAACAATTACCACCTCATCAGAAATAAGTGGCTACGCAATTATCGTTACGTCAATACCTAGCGACATGATGACGTCACAAATGTCATTTAGTGACGTCATGAGTTCGTTTGAAAATCGAAGGCGTGATTATGACGTAGAAGGTAGGTGTATAGTTCTACTTCTAATAACGTGTGATTCATTTAATTATTATCAGTCATTGGACAAAGGTCGGTCCTTGTATTGTTTTGGGTTTTCTTTCATTGTCTTTTTATTGAGCCTGAAATGTTATATACGATGGTACCATGGTACAACTGAATAATTTATTTTAGAGTAGGTATTTACCTAACCTACACTGATGTTGAAGTTTGAATCTCAAACGTTTAACTTTGAAGGGGTATCTTATTACCCAGTAACTGGGTTGTGGAAGTCAGATAGGCAGTTGTTCCATGTAAAAGACGGGTATTCAGCTGCATCCGGTTAGACTGGAAGGCAGATTGATTGATCCTGTAAAGCTGCTACTATATTTTCGATCTCACCTTACTGTGGTCAGTCTTCAGCAAACTCCAGCGAAATTATAAAGCTTAGTCGAAATTACCTACCTAATGCTTGGTATAAATAGTTTAACCAACATACTTTTCCCGTAATCCCATTTTTTTTTTGCAATGAAAGCAGATTTTTTTCATTTACAATGGTCATTTTATCTTCAAAAATCAATTAGGTAATCTTATTTCGCTTAGAACAGGAACAACGGCACAAATCAACAAAATTAAGTAATTAATTACTTCATCTACTTTGTCTGTTTGATTCCCTATGCTTTGGGAAGTTTATCCCATCGCTGGGCGCGGGATGTGATACGATCTCACGCCGCTCGCGTGTTCAGTTACAGTTTGCACACACAATCATCCATTACTATGCGTTTAGAGTTGTTAGGGCGAGAAATAATCGAGTTTTTTTTTAAAACGTGAGTTACGATAAAACGTTGGTGCCGATTCTGTTGTGCACAAACTAAACTTAATTTTGGCTATTGCTAACTTTTTCTCTCTAATAAAACAAGAAAGAGACGGACGCAAATTAGGGCAGCTGTCTTTAGTTGAACTACTCGTAAAAAACATGTCGATTAGAAACAGTGAAGCACAAGCCGTCAACTAGTTTGACATCTCTAACTTAGTTCATAGCTATAGCTGTCCTTTTCTAGTGCTGCCTGTTAGTAAAAGATAGCGATTCTCTAATTTTAGTTTAGTTATTGAACAAGAGAATCGGCATCATTATCTGTCATTCTGTAGTATACAAACGACGTAGACATAACCACGTTTTGTTTCTAACGAGTGAGTGGGATTTACTCTTAAATTCAGTAGCTTTAAATTTACAGAAAACGAGGTCTACCATCGCCTTCTTTGACATACTAGCTAACTTTGGGCGAGCATAATACGTACGCAAGATACGTAACAACTTATTGGCCGAGCGAGAGAAGCGTTTCTGCTTAAAATCTCGCAAAATTTGCTTCCAGTCAGTGTCAGTGTTTGTCAGTTTGTTGCTACTCCTCTTCAGGTCGTATTTTACAGTCGATCTGGACGAAAGTTCGTATACACAAAAAGTGGGCTACACTGGATATCTCCGCTTTATGAGATCCAATTTCGATGGTTCCTTTTTTAATTGACTTTAAGTTGGTCTTATAAAAATTTGTTGAAGATCCGATGAAAAAATAAGGCGTACAAATTCATAAAATTTACAAAAAAACAAAAAAATAATAATAATAAAAATACTAGATCACAAAATAAAGACTGAATTAGTATCGGCACTTCAATTCTACTTGGATTATACCTAGTCAGTGATAATCATTGATGTCAGTAAAATAAATTAATCTTAAAATGTCACAAAACTTAAGACTAAATAAAATAAAATAAAATAATAATAATAATAATTTTAAAAATGTCAAATAGTGTCATTCAAAAAATCATTCAAATTATAATAACACTTATCTGTTGATAAATCTCGTATTGTTTTTTAAACAAATTTACCGGCAATTCTTTACGACGTAATACGACTGTGGTATTTTATTATAGATTTTAGGAGCCATACAGAAAACGCTTTTTCCCATTAATGCAGTCTTTGACGTATGTGAACACAGTTGATTATTGTCACGTCTGTTACGGGGGAAGGTGTCAGCTAGTCGTGGAAACAGAAATTGATTCACCCTAACAAATGTCGCAACTTCAAAAATATGCAGAGACGGTAGGGTAAATAATTTGTGTTTTTTAAACATTGGCATACAGCTGTCAATCGTTATATATTTTAAAAGAAATTTCTTTAAACTATCCTAACGCGTCCGCCGGGGGCCGACGCCCTGATGTCTCCTAGAACTCTCAAAACCTTATTTTTAAAAGTGATTGTCCGAATGTCATAGATACTGCCAGCCTGATATATTAGACAAGGACTCGAATTAAACCTCTACACTACTTACCTAAGTTATAAGAGCTCCTACAGAGATGATTACCGTCACTTTGACTCTAGGGCATAACTTTGGCCCAAATCGAGACATATGGTTGGTGTCATTAAATCCACACAACAGTTCCGCAAGTACGCCTCTACGTATATCGTCATCTATTAGGTTGGGGAAAAAGTCTTTTCGCATTATAGTATGTATGAACTTGTAATAAAATCTCTTTGGCTATACTATTTGTATCTGGCTGGTTTTGGTATCATTGAAAGTTAAAATTTTAAAGAACATAATTCCAAATTCAAATTAGGAAAATGTGTGATTTTCATTTGTTTTTCGTACCGTCAAGATGAGTGAATCTAATGAAGAAATTCGATACATTTTAAAATTTTACAACAAAAAAGGTAAAAATGCAACGCAAGCCGCGAAAAAAATTTGCGATGTTTATGGACCTAGTGTAGTGTCTGTGAGAGTAGCACAAATTTGGTTTAAGCGTTTTCAATCCGGAAATTTTGATGTCAAAGATGCACGTCACTCTGGTCCATCGATTCTGAACTCTAGTGCGAACAACTGATGAGATTAAAGCAAGAAGTTGAGAGAAAGCGGCCGGAATTAATCAACAGAAGGGGTGTGGTTTTTCATCATGATAACCTAGACCTCACACATCTTTAGCCACTCAGCAAAAATTAAGAGAGTTTGGCTGGGAGGTGTTAATGCATCCGCCGTATAGTCCTGACCTTGCACCTTCAGATTTCCACCTGTTTCGGTCTCTTCAGAATTCTTTAGGCAGTGTCAGGTTAACATCACGAGAGGACTGCCAAAACCACTTGTCGCGGTATTTTGACCAGAAGTTCCAAAATTTCTATAGCAATGGGATCATGTCCCTACCTACAAGATGGCAAAAAGTTATCGATCAAAATGGTACCTACATACTTTAGTTAAATGTAAATAAACTATATTAAAAAATGTTTTGAATTTTCTTAAAAAATGCGAAGAAACTTTTTCCCCAACCTATTATTAGTTACCGAACGAAATACGACGTTCCGGTTGTGTGGTCGGGACACGGTGGTGCAGTTCAAACATTTGTCTCGATTTGGGCCAACGTTATAAATGCCCTAGAGTCCAATTAACCCGCCATGACGGTACTTATATAAAACTTTCATTTGCAAATAAGATTATTTAGCTGACATATCTTTCCTAAAATTCTTAATCGACTCTCATCCACCAAACTCACAAGGCATCCCGCAGTATCGAGAACCCGCAGTACTGCCCCTTTCGTCCTGCGCGTGTTTTTGTGGATGTAGACCAATTTACTGATTGTGCTGGCGGCCGCCGGTGAGCAAATTGATGGGGATGGGGTCTGTGTATCGTGATACCCGGCTCTAATCAGTAGTAATGAAATATTACATCGAAGAGGGACCTTGACGATGGTATTGGCATAATTTTAGTGTAGGTAATAGGAGAGTGCCTTAATTTTTTTCATCTTTTAGCGACGGTAGTTTCATATGCTAGAAAACATAGGTAAATCGCCGTTCTTCTTATGGAACAATAAATTGGGTTACTTACCTATATCATAGAAGGACATTTGTACAAGTTATTAGGTCTAATCCAACCGCTTCTTGGGCGTGGTGCCCACAGAACAGGTAAAAAACCTCTTTTATCTGTTCTGTGGTGGTACCCAATCAAAGATTTAATGGATCCTAGCTCACATATTGACTGATGATTGACTGGTGGTACACCACACCAGAAACGGGCATATCGGCAAGAAAACTTCGAAGCAACTCGTGAAGTCTTAGTACTTAAAGGCGCCTAGTAATTAGGATATTCGAAAGAAATTGCCGATTTTTGATACCGGCTAGTGTGAAGATCTTTCATTCTAGATGTAGAATTCCAAATTCAAATGAATTTTTATAGCATGACATTAAAAAAAATCTGTTGTTCATTTGTTTTCCCGCCGTTCGATTTTTCTTTGATATTGATGTTTCTGTGACTATGAAAAAATCGAAATTGCGCCCTATTTTCAAATACAAGTTCCATCGTGGCACCAACGCAACACAGACAGCACGCAATATTAACGACGTGTTTTTCGCTACGTAGCAAGTGAGCACACGGTGCGTTTTTGGTTTGATCGCTTCCGTTCTGGAAATTTTGATCTCAACAATGAGCCCCGGGGAAAAATTTCAAATTCAACGAGGCGGTGGAATACGCCTTTAAAGAATTTATCGATTCCCGTTCCCAGGATAACTATAGCAGAGGCAATATTGCTTTTAAAAAAAAAAAAAAAAATTTCTATGTAAATCGGCAATTTCATAGGTAAAGACCTAATATGTACGTAGATATAGAAGACACCTTGTTTGAACCTTTTCATATAACAGTCATACTTGACTTGTAGGTAGGTACACGCGCAAGATGACTCTTATTTTACCACCCATCTCACCATGAAAACGCATTTACTCAAACATAAACGAATCATCACCCATTAATCCGTAGCGAATGCAGATAAAACATCAAATATATTCCCCTCATAAAGGTGAGATCACCCTAGTTGCGTGCGCACGCGCAGATGAATGTAATCACATCGATCATTGATCCAGAGGGCGCTTGATTAACTGCTAAATGAGATGGTAAAAGGCAAAGTGTTGTCGGTTAATGGAACAGAAAATATGGTATTACTGGCAGCTTGTCTTTAAAATTGGGTAGGATTGGCATGTCGCATTTGTACAAAAAGTGCTCTAGCCTCGGATTTAGCGGTTTTTTTTATATGTTTCTGAAAATGTAGATCTATCTCTAACTGGAGCACTTTTTTACATTGACCGACCAGTTTCTGAAATGCTATTTGACATCGACCAAATAAATTATAAATACGAGTAGGCGTGGAACTTCGAAAGTATCGACGCTGACATAATGAGTTTTTAGAGTCACGGGGTGTCTCAAATCAACGGACACCCACCCAAAGTAATGCTTTCCCGAGCCCTTACGTTAGTTTTGTTGCGTTTGCGTATACTAACCATTTTGCCATATAATTATATAAAAATCGATTATGTATCGTATGTTTTGGCTGAAGCGATTTTGATGAATTTTTCCTGTGAATCCTGTGAAGTAGTTTTTTTTTTTTTGTGATTGGGCTATCCGTGCGAAGCCGTGACGGGTCACTAGTAACCTTATAATATTTCCCTATTACATGCTCGTCACACATGGAGGCACCACCGGCGTCGCGGGCGCAATCACGACCTTATTGTTGTAGAGGAGATCGTGCATAATCGTGATGCATCCGCGTGATGCACTCGGCACGAGCCATCCGCGTGCTGTCTCGCTCTAGCATGAAATGTACTCTATTAGGGTATAAGGGAACTAGGTAGGCAACACATACCAGTTTATATGTCAGCCCAAAAAGGCCAAAAACAGACACAATGGACGGTCGAATTATTATTATTTTAAAATGTCTTTGACATATCTCGGGACCCAGGGCTCCCGGAAATTTGGAAGGCGTGCGAGGGGCCGAAGCCAACTCGCAGAGGCCCCTTAGATAATTTTAAATTATGAGTAGGCACCGACCGACGATTATCCCTGTAAGCACTATGCAAGTGCACCCAAGGGCAACTCCCGGTTGGTGCAGGTCGATTGCAGAACATGGAAACAAAACATATTGGGCTATGGGTTTGGGTGGCTATAGTGGATGTGTTACCTAGAACTATGGAAGCACTACACCCCTGCCTGATCAATGTTATGTAATACATGGATAAAATGGCAGGGGGTGACTTGCACACTCCATAATGGCCCCCCGAAAACGGCCGCTAGCACATAGTGTCGTAGCGATAAGGTGGCAACATGTCCTGATGTGCTGATGAGGAGTGGAGAGCTATCCCACGGCTATCAGGACAATCCCGGAAGTACGGTCAAGAGCAAACGTACTCGGAGGAAGGAAGTATTTTAGTAAGAACTGAAATACTTCCTTCCTCCAAGTTTGCTCTTGCGAATCTCCACTCAAACCGGACAATAAAGGCAAGAAAGAGGTGGGAGCTCTGTTCCTTGTCAGTGTTCACCCAGGCCAGCCAATAACTGCAAGCCAGAGGTGAGGAACAAGACTTCTCCCGGGAGATAGGGTCCGTGGGGTCGCTACTGCCCAACAAACAGTTCGCCACATGCTGCCCTGCAGGTTTATGTATCTCTCTTGGTCTTGCTCCTCACCTTATTTATTTATTTATTTATTAAACAACACCAACAGCATATACGTTCAACATTTTTAGCGTATTTAGGAGAGGTATTACTGCTAATGTATAAGTTAACGGAAAAGTATGTAATCCGTCATTGAATACAATTCCTGGGAAATATGTACAATTCCTAAAATAGATAGGAAATGTATGATATATTTTATATTATGCACTTTTCCTAGGAAAACTATACATTTCCTAAATAGCAATCGGAAATGTATTACAATCTTGATGTTCGTAAGTACAGCTTAAATCGCATTAGCTGATTTCTGCAGTTAAATGACAGACTGATGACTTACCGAATGAAAGTGTGAGCTTTATAAGAAATTATATGTAGTTTTTTTATGTGCTAGATGGGCCTTAAAAAGGAATAAATAGCTTTTTAAGTTTAATTAGTAATAAGCCATAAGAAGGTTTTATATTTTAAGATGTGATTGTTACAGCTGATTATGTCAACGAGAGCCTTAATAAAAAATCTGATTTCAGTCTATAAACGTGTTTTATTTGTTTTAGTCACAGAGAGCATTCGTTTTTATATATTTCCTAGTATCATCTCGGAATTGCATACAATTCCTAGGAAATACATACATTTCACAGGAAATGTGTGTTATAAAGAATCTTTTAAACATTATTTTACACATTTCCTAAGTAGGCTCGGAGTTGTATATATTTCCTAAGAATTGTGTATAATTCCTAGATTTCATACATTTCCGGTAACATATACACAAATTATAGTTGTACCTTCATAACATTTAAAGAAAAAAGACATTGGACAGAAGCTGCTTCTAAATTAAAAGTAATATTTAAAATTTCAACAAAGTTATTTAACTTTAACAAAACTGAATACCTACAACATAAAAAAAAAAACCGTAAAACAAGTTAATAAAGGGCATGAACTGAATGGACTACATGATAATTGTCTAGTATTTTTTTTCCCAAGGAGTCGTGAAATATGTCCAGGTTTGAATTTAAGTTTTTCTTGAGCATATTGTAACGGTTAATAGTTCTATATTGGTGGTGGGTTGTTGGTGGTGGTGATATTGGTACGACGACAGAATGGAGGACAAAATGTGTTAGAACAGCGCGGGTCTCTTACGTGGAACTGTGATGGGAACATCTGCTAGGAGGTGACTACAATCAATCTTTCCGTTAGCAATTTTGTGCAAAAATGAAATACTAATCATTGCTCGACGGTCACGGAGAGAAATCGTTTTGAAAAAAGAAAGTCGAAGGTTATTTGGGCATCTATGAGAAATACCACGAGTGCTAAACGTGCTAAACCTTAGACCTGTTTCAGCAAAGTAAACTCTACCTGCACATACCCAGAGTTCAGGAGCGCGCAAGCCCCTCCGTGACGTCAACGTAGAGATACGTCGGTGGGGTTATTATTATTATTAAAAGCCTGTGATATCCCACTGCTGGGCAAAGGCTTCCCTACTCTCTTTCCACTTCTCTCTGTCTAGAGCTGCTAAGGACCAGTTCTTGTTGAAGGAGTCCAGCTCATAGTAGTTTTTTTTTGTGTGAAAGGAAGGTTTAATAGTTTTAGGTTTTTCTCGAAGCCAAAATAACTTTCAGTAACTGCTACTATGAAAGGTTTACATTGCAAGAATCGTCTGGCAGAGAAGGATGTTGCTGTAGGTACAGGCGCCAGCACATCAAGCTACCCGAAACTGTCAAATTTTCCCAATCAACCTTGAACTTAATGCTTTAGCGATAAAGTGGAAAATCGGTTAAAGAAATTCGACAGATTGTAGTAGCTTGATGTGCTGGCTGGCATCTGTACATGCCTTTTACCAGCAGTTTTTAGGTCACCATTTGCCATTACCGAGAACATCTCATCGCAGAAGCGAAACTCTCATCTGGAGGAACGACTTCTTGTCAAATCAATCTAACCAATCCCAGTTAACTGGAAGACACAAGTCTAGTGAAAAGCTTATACCCCTTCCTCCGTGCCTGCCGATGTTGCTTGCCAATTATACATCTCAATTATCCCATCTTCTTCTCTCATGGCACGAATGAGACATTGCCTCATTGCGTAGTGAGAAGATTAGCCAAGGTGAATTTTTTGGACGCTGAATATCTGTAAGCAACATATCTTGTTGAGGCTCCTTAAGAGTATCTCATGATCTTTCACTTGAAGCTTTCTTAATTAACTTTCCCTAAGTAAACTATATTAAAATTATGTGACACGTCCACAACAATGCGGGTGGGACACGATCATATCTTAATGCACTTCGTGACGCATCGGGCACGCGCCATCCTCGTGCTATCTCGCTCTAGCACGAGCACGTGACCCACTCCAGAATATTAATAGTATTGATTGTTTATGAATAGTGTAGACAGGAGTCTATGTTAATTTTGTATTTATAGAGCTTAGACGATCTAATAATAAGTTTCTATTTTCCAAGATCGTCACCTGCCTAAACTTTTCCCAACAATGTTGAGGTCTGGCCCTTACAACCCAGTTACTGGGTAACCCCTTGATAAGACTGGTTGTCAGACTTTCACCTACGAATGGCAGTCGACACCATCAGCTTTTCAAGCCACGATGGGGCCTCAGTATGTAATGGATGGGCACCCATCCACGGACCAACTTCAGCTACCGTTGCTTAACCGTGCAGCTGTTATACCTAAGCCCCCCCCCCCCGTCCCTTCCTCTCTCAATCTCAAATAACGATAGGTAGTCCAGTCCTTTTCTCGGGAACTGACAGTACGGTCTCAACCGGCACTCCTTGGCTAAATATGAAGGCCTTGCTTTATTTGCATTGTTGTGTGGAGGTGACGAATTTTCCGAACAAATAAAGCAGTGGATGTTGCTCTTTTGTTTTTGCGCAATAAAGTTAGGGTGCAGGTTGCAGAACCTATTTCTGGGAGACGCGGGTTCCTTCCACAAACCTTCAAACAAAATGCGTCAACCATTATTCGTTGTTTTGTTCAGGGCGAATTACATATAGTACTTATTAAGAAAAAAGGGAGGAGCTCGTGGCTAAATAATAACAGCCGCACAGGTCGATCGATCAGGCTAAGCTACGCTTGCCGCGGTCGGTTTGTGGATAGGTAACCATCCCCTCCGTGCCTCGGAAAGCTCGTTAAGCCGTTGGTCCTAGCTGTAATTCATAGACCTTTGGGCCGATTTTTTGATCCGTAGATAACTCAACCAATGGTTAAACATAGTAACTAATGGTTGAATTTTGGCTAAATGTGAAAGGAATGAATGAGTTATGCCATTAGTTACTATTTTTAAAGTGACGAATACATGAATACATTCATGTTTAGCCTTTCACATTTAACCAAAATTCAACCATTAGTTACTATATTTAAACATTGGTTGAGTTAACTACGGATCAAAAAACCGTCCCTCAGACGGTCTTTTCGGGTAGTCAGAAGCTCAAAATATCTGACAGCCAGTCTTACCAAGAGGTATCCAAGGTACCAAGAGGTTACCAAGAGGTATCGTGTTACCCAGTAACTGGTTTGTGGCGGTCAGATAGGCAGTCGCTCCATGTAAAGTACTGGTATTCAGCTGTATTCGGTTAGATTGGAAGCCAACCCCAACATAGTTGGGAAAAGGCTAAAAGGTTTGATTAAGAAAAAAAAAAGGAAAGGGAGAATCGTTTTTTCACTTAATTTTATTTTTCAACGTCTGGTTAAAAAAAGCGAGCAAAGTTAAAGCGGACCCCAACCAAAATGGTGAAGGCTAGGTTGATGCCATAGTTTCTGAGGTTTCTTTACCAGAGTTTATCTATAATAGTGCGCTTTTGTAATTGTGACACATTTCATTTCTACTGAACTAAGGAAAGAAGAGATCACTTATGTTAGTAGTCTTACTAAACTAGCGCAGTAATGAGGCGTACAATTTATTTTTCAATGGATGTGCTCGAAAAGAGTGTTTTCCAAGCAGCCGAACTGTGCGGAAATTGCCACTTTTTCGCACTAGTGCTTTTTATTTTTCAATTATTTTTTTTTTACTCCAACATCAGCCCGATACAAAGAGTTTTTATTATTTGAGAAAAGTTTTACAAATTAGTCAAGTACAGATTATCATTCATATAAAAGGTACAATAAAACGAATACTTCATTAAACGCTTTATTATTTACTCTGGATTTAGATTTTGACCAATAAATTAATTTTAAATATTCATTAAATATGTTTGGCTCAACGTACATTTCGCTCGTGCCTTTTTGCGATAAGACGTGGCAGCTAGCTATTTGCACATGCGCAGTAGTAAATATGCTAAGCGCGCCTGTATTATATTTCAAAGAAGCCCGCCATTTTACGAATTTCTTACTTAGTTCGGAGTCGATTTGTGTAAATCCGCTAAAAATGTCAAGTTCAAGTGACGAATCAATTAATTTAACCCCAAAAAATGTTATTCAAGAAGCACAAATTGCCAACAACAGCCTCTTACCGGCTAAATCAAAAGAAAAATACTTTTTCCATATACAGGGCTATTTTTAAATCGTTAACTAAACTTTAACAGGGTGTTCTACCCATGAATATGAACAACTTTCACTATGGGACCAACTCTGAAATCGCAAAAAAAAAATCAGCTGTTCAGTACATTTTGACCAAATAAGCGAACATAAATGTACCTACTGAACAGCTGATTTTTTTTTTTGCGATTTCAGGTTTGGTCCCATAGTAAAAGTTGTTCATATTCATGGGTAGAACAGCCTGTGAAAGTTTAGTTAATGATTTAAAAATAGCCCTGTATATATATTTTATTTCCTCGCACAATGCATAGTACAACGTTGTATGATACCTACACGTGCGTAAGATGATTTCCGACTCGTGTCGGCTTATACACTCGCTTACTTCGCTAGCTCGTGAATAAAAATGCCACTCGTCAGAATTCACCTACTTTCTGAACTTGTAGCATAAATAACTATTTTCTTCTTTAATTAAGTAAATTTTTGTGTTTCTTTATATTGTGTGTAGTTGTGTTGTGACATCAGTGACATGTGTGAAATAAATATTTTCTTTTTTTCTTTATATATAAAAAAACTATGTTGGCTATTGAGAGATTATCTTAGGACCTTAGAAACCAATAAATCTCCAATAGCCTCTTTCCCAACTAAGTTGGGGTCGGCTTCCAGTCTAACTGGATGCAGCTGAATGACTACTAGTATTTACATGGAGTGACTGCCTATCTGACCTAGACAACCCGACTGGGTTGTAAGGTCAGATAGGCTTTTAGATAAAACGATATCCTTTGGTAAGACTGGTTGTCAGACATTCGGGCTTCTGACGACCCGTAACAACTGTCAAAGATCCAAGAATGACAGCCGGGTCAAGGTATGTAACCCATCCACAGTCCGACCGCGGCAAAGGTAGCTTGATCGATCGCTCCATGCAGCTCTTATTACTTAGCCACAAGCAGAGGACCACAGAAACCATAAGTCACCAATAAATTGGAGGCACAACATCCAAAATTCGTGAGCACGTCCGTTGTTTTTACATCTTTATCAAAAAATCAGCTTCAAACACGCAACGTTACGAAATACATAATGACGTAAAATAATAAGAGTATGTCTCTCGACCTCTAAACATTGCGCTGAGCAATCCATCATAACTTAATTAACGCTTCTAATTAACATGTGGCGGTGCAATGCTGATGCCATAGACATTTAGAAATAATTGTATTTGCCCATATTTTTTGCGCGAAGTTATACATATTATTATAGGGATCGTCTTTACGTCTGGACGAGAAAAGGCTTCTGAAAAACAAGAGAAATATATATTGTATTTTCATTGTGGTTAATCGAAAGGCCGAATATTGTAGCTTCCTCCCAGACCTAGAAGACCAAATCGAAATTCAAAAAAAAAAAATATTTTTTCAGTTGTCATATTTTCACAGGGTGACCCACCCATGAATATGAACACTATGGGACCAACTCTGAAATCACGAAAAAATAAATCAGCTGTTTTTGAACGTTTGTATGCAACAGCTAATTATTCATGGGTAGAACTCCCTGTGAAAATTTGGCACCTGATAAAAAATTTATTTGTATTTTATTTGGGACACGGACAGGAATTATAAGAACAATAATAAATGGAACATTAAAAAACTCACAAAATAAGAGCTGAAATCATCAATGCATCGAAGTTTTCTTTGTATGACACATATAAAAAAAACTTTAAAGCCATCTTTCTTGAACAAAATGAATCCAAGCTTGTTTTATTTTCCGGCTGTTGGTAATAATTCGTAGTGGCTGGACATCATTATTTCTCCTTATTCTCATATTTTCTCCATAATTGTGTCTTCTTTTCTACCTAAATCTAGTAATTTCTCTAAACCAACAAAAGTGCAGTCTGCTCACAACAGCATGTAACATGTCCTCGGCAAATCCTCTCCATTTCACGCGCGACCCACTTGCCTAAGATTAAGATTCTAATTCTTATTTACTTATCTTTATGTTGTAATACATAAAGAGTTAAGTAAATAAGATGTACCCTTAAATTAGCTCGTGACGCCATTTTAATACGAAATAGTTACAAAAATGTTACGCGTAGTTGAATTTATTGGTTTTTAAGTTTTACACCTATTAAGGCAATTTTGTAATTAGCATCTTTATAGTTCATGTTAGTTTATAGTCTAAGGCCGATATGTCTTGGCAGGTCCGAACATAGGCACTAAGAAATTTCGCACATGTTCTCTCACTCACACTCGCCTCATGTCACCATTTGGTTCCTAAAAAATGTTACTGCGCAGCCTTCTGCGCGAAGTTCGGACTTGCCAAGATATTTAGACCGTACTGTCATTTTATTAACTTATCTACAAAACTATGTTTAGGGTGCGTAAAAACAAGTATGGCACCGGCTTTTAAATTCCAAAGGAAAAACTGGTAAAAAGGTATATGGTAAGCATTCTGTAATCATTCCCACATTCTCCTTTATTATTCTAGTACCTTATAGTTACAGGCACTAACCTTCTCATCAAGCTTTTTATTTTGTAACGTGACGATATTATAGTGGACGTCCACGGCGTCACGATAACACAGGGAAGTAAAATGTATGGGGAAATATACAGAGTGAAGGGACAGCCCTCCGCAGACTGATAGGGTGAATTCAGTATATGACCGGTACCTACATGAAATTATTTTCAGGAACGTTATGGGAACCCAAGAATTGTTTTATGTTTTTGTGCACAAATCGGAGCGCCTGTTACTGTTTGGTAGGGGTAGCTAATAGGTATGTGGTGGTGAGTTCGATAAACTCTAGCTAGGCAAAAAGTAAACAGCTGATTTCACGCGTCATTCGTTAGTGTATTTCAACATCTGTTTTATTTACATAAATGGAGTGCTTCGTACAGAACATGTAATTTTTCATTGAAATAAAGGAATAGTAACTGAAAAACGACAAAAAGAAATGAAAATTATCCTCAGAAATTTTCCGGTGGAATATTAATCAAAATAAGGAGCTGAATGCACCCTGTTAGTTTGCGGAGGGCTGTCCCTTACACCCTGTATGAAGAGGCTTTGAAGTTCCGCGCTGTTTTAACATCAAAACTATCTATAAAATCTTAGACGTCGACGTTCACGGTAATGTGACGTGCAGAATTAATAAAGAGCTCATTAAATAAGGCAAGATGTTCGGGCCCTAAAAATACATTTATCATTACGGGAATTAACATGCATACCTACCGGGAGAACGAAAATTAAATGCGTAGAGTTGGGTAGCAAACGGCTACGAACTTCGTAGCACTCAAATTCGGGAGAGAAATATCCGAGTAATGTTCTTTATGACATTATATTTTTCACAGTCGTTCTTCAGCGTAATTTTAGATAGTTTTTCAGCGTAACCTCCGTACCCAATTCGTTCGGCTACGGGAAAGGAGATTAAATTTAACCTTTCGTTAGGTGAACACAGCAATTCCCTTAAATAACCACATAAAGAAACCTTCTTGAACTTTGGAAGCGCCCCGACATGATTCAGCCTGTCCTTTATTGTCCTTCCACCAGGGTGGCAACCCGTCCTAAGCCGAAGCCTGCGGATGCCCCAAAAGGGTTGCTTTTTCTTGATAGTCTTCTAATAAGAAAGTTTATTGCCCTGACTGGAGGCCTTAATTTATTCAGGCACCGAAGGAATTCCTCCCACCTCCTTACACTGTTTGTCTACCGCACCAGGAACAAGACGTCAACGAGAAAACAGATGACGGCGCCGCGAATGGTAGGGCAGAGGTGTACCTACATATATATTTCGTTATTATATATTTCGCCAAGTCCCATATGTACTAGGGGGCGAGCCTATTGCCATCAACCAGGCAAAAATCTAAACTCTGGGGTGCTAATGAGAAATTCCAGATATAACACCCAATAACACCTTGCCTGACCAGGAAATTGAAGCCAGGACCTCATGCTGAGTAGTAGCCCTTGTGACCACTTGCTCAAAGACACAGTAGAATTCGTAAGTAGGTTGGTAGTATTCGAAAATAATGGTGTGCTCAGTTTCATTATAAAAATATTGATTCATCTTGCAATTCTACAAAACGAATAAGGAAAGAATCGTAAGTAAAATAGACATATCTAACTACAATAATATTCATTTATGCTCTATTGTCCATACATAATCATATTTTAAATCATTTTACAGCCAGTATTGATGAATAACATCGTCATAGTTATATAAATTAAAAATTCTATTCACGTTCAAGTTTCTATTGCGGCTAATAGAGACTAGATGCTATACACCGAGCATTGACTTCTATTATAATTATTTATTAAACAATAATAAATTAAACAAATGAAAACGCTTCTTAGAACCACCTCCAACTCTTACACTTCCAAAAATAAGATTGAAATTCGTTTGTCAATAATTTTCGCATCAGTAAAAAAAATGTTGGTAGTTTCTGATAAAAAAGAGGTTGAAAACAAAGGCAGTACGAACCTTTTTGGTGGCGATGGTTGAGATAAGGTGGCTGGTGACAAATATGTCTGTCTGAGATTTATAGAGCATCTCGTTATGATTGCAAGTGGGTATTTATAGTGCGGGAGTTGGTTATAAAATTTTATGAAAAATTAATTTTTGAAGAGAAATTTCTTAGGCGGCGATTCGTAGAATAATGAGAGTTAAATTTCAAGGACGCGTCACGTTTAGGCACATTTTGATATATTAGAGAGAAGAAAGACATAACTCTCTCTTTAGTTTTTAAGAAGTTTCACTTCTGTCACGTGTACGGTGCTGCACGCGTAATTTTTGTTTTGGATTATTTTTTATATTTAAGTTGTTGTAATCCTATATTATAAAAACAGTTTTTCTGAAACTATCACTAAAAATATGGTGGTTATTTTAAATCTTTGGCACCTGGCAAGTAAGACTGTGTTGGTTAAGAGTAACGGTATGCTATCACAGATAATAAGGCTTGTCAGGTTTGCTCTTCCTCGTTGAATTAACACAATGTTTTGTTAATTAGAATATCACCATTCGGTTCAGGTCAGCTTCCAGTCTAACCATATGCAGCTGAATATCAATATGGAGCGACTGTGTATCTATACTCCACAGCTCAGGTATTTTATAAATATTAAGAACTATTTAACTGTTGTATTTATTTAATTATTTTTATTTAATTATTATGCTGCATCGTTTGACGTCACCACGTCAACGCCGGCTGTCGCTGAAAACCAGCGCTGGTTTCTGTATCGCATAGGGTCACAGCATTATGCTGAGCGAAGACCGTTTTGCGTGGATATGACGCATATTTTCCCCCAATTGGTTCTTTTGGTGTTTGTGTTCCTTCTTTGCGCTATGTTTACCACAAGTAAACCAGTTTTAGACCTTAGTAAATCTGGTTGTTAGATTTTAAAATTGTAAATCTTCAAAATATGAGAGCCACGCAACTTCCAAGACGCCGCTCGGATGGCTATAAGCGTCGGAATTAAAGATAAGGTCGTTTTGCAAATATTAATGAATATCGCACCCAAAAGACTGCTGATTGATCCCTGGGGTCACCTGATAAAAAGACTCATACAAATCTAAAATATGATCCTAAAACCAAATCCAGACTCCCGGTCCACTGCTTAGCATGCCGCACTCGTACGGAGCTCAGCTACTGTTTCCACGAAGGCGCGCCGAATAATACCGAGCATTGCCGAGATGCAATGACATTTGCATGACATTACCATGTCTTACACATCATCGAGATATGTAGCAGACGTGAGCTTAAAGCCCAGTGGGCACGGGCGATTTTTATATCGGCTATTTTTTTTGTTCACTCGATATTCAATGCACCGCTTAGCGCCGAGATTTGAAAATCCAACAGTGTGTTTTTTGACGCGCTGAGATGCGGTCTCTTGGATTCTCAATTATCAGCTCAATACCGAGAGTTGAAAATCCAGTCTGTGATTAATCTTCGCTTTAAAAAATCGCCAGTGCGTACCTGGGCCTATTAGCGAAACTTTTAGGTGAACCGTGCATTTTTTTGTTTTTGTTATTCATTGAAGGTTTTGAGAAGAAACGACGCCGACTGTGACGAATTCTCTTGGGAGCGATAAAAATGAGAGTTTATTGGTCTTGAGTTCAAGAACGATGGTATCGTCAAAACTTATGAAGGACGCAACGCAACGAGTTTTATTTTTACTTTTTTAAATGTAGACCAGCCACCACTCTAATCGTTTGATTTTTGTTTTTTCTTTATTACTAGTGGTGCATCCTATACCGATACCGATACCCATATTTCAGCTATACTTCGGTTTTGCCAATATATCGACATCGACGAAATGTTTTTACAAAGATCTTTTTAAAATTTAACGCTTCAAAAAAGTACGTTAATATGTTACTTGTAGAATAATGTAATGAGCGTTTTAGTTTATAATTTCTAGAATTTTCGGAAAGGTTCGAGATCGTTCTGTAGCAGAGGGTCGGTATATAAAGCGCGAGTCGCGCTCATGTGCGTTTTTGATAGTTTGGCTGTTAGTACGATAAAGTTCACAAAGAAATGAGTGATATTAAAACCCACGTATGACATTGTTTATTATATGAGTTTAAATTTGGGCATTCTGCTGCAGAAGCAACACGTAATATGTCAAAGGATAGCTCACGATGCAGTCTCCGAAGCAACAGCAAAGCGCTGGTTCCAACGGTTCCGCAATAACGATTTTTCCTTAACCGATCAACCAAGGGCTGGGCGCCCCGTGGAAATAGATATCGATAAATTAAAACTATTAATCGAAGAAGATCCTCGAAGAACTACACGCGATTTGGCTGTTCAGCTCGAGTGCTCTCATGGCACCATAGAAAATCATTTACATGGTTTGGGAAAGACTTACAAATATAGTGTTTGGGTACCCCATCAATTAAGTAAAGATCAGCTGACCTACCGAGCTGAGATTTCTCTATGTTAATCACACACGCAAGCGCCAGTGGCTGGGATGTAAAGAACAGGGAAAACCAACGTCAAAAGGTGATCTTCATCCTCGCAAGGTAATGCTTTCTGTCTGGTGGGATATACATGGAGTAATAAGCTGGGAATTCCTTCCTACTAATACTAAGATTACAGCAACAGTATATTGTGATCAACTCAAAAAACTGAAGCTTGACATCCATCGCAAACGTCCACAACACGACAAAATATTTTTCCTGCACGACAATGCCCGGCCGCATATTGCTAAATGTACCAGACTAAAACTATTGGAGCTTAATTGGGAAATAATACCCCACCCTCCATATTCTTGACTTAGCACCAACTGATTTCAGCTTGTTCCGATCACTTAGTAATAATTTACGGGAAAAAAGCTTTGACGATGAACCACACTTGAAACAATACAATGTCTTCTTCAATTCAAAACCAACGAAGTTCTATGCGGACGCCATTCACTTTTTGCCAGATCGATGGCGAATGGTAGTAGAAAACGACGGTGAATATATTATTAATGATTAACAATTATTCATTTAATTAATAAATACAAATAAAATAGTTGTATGTCGCTCATTACTTATTAGCCAACCCAATATATTAGTATGGTTTTTAATCGTTAAAATAAAATTTTAGACGTACCTTCGTGAATATTTCTATCGTATCAAATTAGTTGTATTATGTTTTCACCACACTATCTAACTAGCTTATATCCTGAAGAATATCATATATTTTTCTGATTTTTGTTCACTGCAGTAGATCATATACTTTTAAATAAATTTAAGTTCAGTTTCAGACTTCCGAAATTGGTGTTTTTTTGGAAGACGGTTGATTTTTTGCTAAAATGTTTTTATTTTTCACTTTTTAGTGGGTCAGTTTGTAATTTATCTAAGTTACAATATCCTAATGTCAATTGCTCATCACCTTTTACAAAATATTTCTTTTCCTGATGCAGGGACTTTAATTGTTGAGACACCATAAGCATTGTGACTAGCATAAATTACTTAGCAACCATTATTAAAGTAGGTACCTTATCGAATCGCAACCCTTGAAGTACTTATTATTGAGTAGTTCCGGTGGCCATCTGTGATCTTCATCACCAAATGGTGCTTTCCAAGAACAAATGCACGAGTTTCTATAAAAAAAATTACCCAAATCGCTATAGGTGTGCCTATAATATTTGAAGAATTCCGTCGATTTCTCCAGGATCCAATCATCAGATGGCAATGACAATGGAACTAACTAGAAAGTATACCCTTTCAAACAAAAAAAAAAAGAATTTTCCAAATCGGTTCAGCCGTATTCGAGTAATCGGGGAACATACATAAAAAATATACTAATAATAATAATAAAAGATTCCGACGAACTGAGAATCTCCTCCTATTTTGGAAGTCGGTTCAAAACGGGATACCAAACTAATAGCAGTAATACAGTACCTATTGAATAGATCAGAAACCTGGCATAACTTTATTGAACAATAGTTGGATGGATGACAGAAAATATCCGGGATTTTTACCGAAGTTTTCATATTAACTTTAGGTTTACGCGGCGCACGTCAGTATACCTCCAGTTGGCATGATTTTTTCCGACATCTTCATTTCAACCTTCCTCATGAATCACTCCGACCATTAGTGAAAACCGTATAAAATCCGTTCGGTACTTTTGAGTTTATCGCGTTCAGACAGACAGACAGACGCGGCGGGGGCTTTTTTTTATAATATGTAGTGATGCTGTGGTTTCCTACATGTGAAGGAGTACACCTAATCATTACCCTGATGTCACCCATTATGTGTGTTGTCATGTAATGTGACTATTATATACATCTTTTGTTGAAGATCCTCAATAAATGAATAATTGAGTAACATCGACAATAAACGAACAAAATTGAAATTGGCATAATCATCGAGCGGGCTTCAGAGGAATGCTTCTGATATTGAGTGAGTGAGCAATCTCCTGTCTCTTATCCCAATACAGTCTGACACTCAACTCTAAAACGACTTACAAATACAGTTTTTGTGGTCCAACGATACTGGTGGATGTGTGGAGAGCATTTATCTAAAGGTGTGGACGAACGTTTTAGTCATTATCGCGCAGACGCAGCCGGGAATGTCGCTATTATCGCGAGCACGCGCCGCTTGCGTAGACCATAGATGTGTATAGAGGGATTCTTGTCCCAACCTTGGGCAGATTCCCACTCGGGATTCTACCTCGTTTGTCTAGTGGTCGCAAGCGCTAGGGTTGAGCATGAAGTCCTGGATTCGATTCCTATGTCGGGCAAAGTATTATTGGGCTTTTCCATCGGGAATTTCACAGTAGCAGCTCGGAGTCTGGATTTGTGCCCGGTTGATAGCTATAGACTCGCCCTCTATTACATGGGACTTAAATATGTGGGCGTACTATAATATTTATAGGGGATCTTTGATTATAATTAAAGAATCACTGAGGAGAAAGATCTAGTAAAGAGAACACCTTTTTAAATTATGATGCCATTATCGTCATTGCTTAGTTGGCATATGCCATAAGATTGTACTTATTTGTAAATAAAATAGATTCAGGCTCGATGCAAATATCTAAGTGCCCTGCTAAACTTTAATCGTGAAAACAGTTTGACATTTTATTATACTTTACTGAAACTGATCTCTTTCCGGTCGAGTTGGATTGCCGTCGATCAGACTATGAAGTAAGAGCGACGCCATACGGGCGTTGCCAATGCGTTGCGTCGTCGCATAGCATTGATTTCGACGCAGTGAGTGCCACACGAGCGTTGCGATGTCGCAACGCAACTCAGCTTATACCGACGTCGATACCTTTGATATTCTAAAAAATACCGCACTGCCCTCCGATGTCACTCCGTCGTCTTACCGTAGCACCCCTTGTGTCCCTGGCCCCTTGTCCTATGCGTGTTCCTCGAAAGCTTCTCGACTCCCAACTCAAACGAGGAGACCTGAAGGCGTGCCTCGAAAGATACTCAAAATTGGTATTGTAGAAAATTATGACGTTCCTCGAATGAGTGTGAGTTGAGGTCTCGAAAACGTGATTGTTTGGAGAAATATTCCGTATATATTTCTATTCAAAAGACATTACGAAAATCGAATAAAATACGCATGAAGTTATCTACCTCAAGGTAGATGCTGACGTACCTTACACACAGGTGACAGGTGGTCCTCAACTCAAACTCACCTGACTGAGGATACTGTTTGAGATGAGGAGTAAAATTGCAAACATGAATATCAAACTACCTAAGTGAGGTTGAGTCGAGTCGAGGAAGTCATGAGGTTTTGATTTAATATATAGGTGCATCTAGCTAAGACAGGTCTATTCGTTTCGTCGTCCATGGTCAGGGATGTTGGATTCATCTCTCGAGTATGTGCCGCTCAGACAGACGTTATCTCGTCGTAAACTGCTCGTAAACCTGCGGTCACCTGACTTTAGATAGCGTCCTCTTAAATTTTACTACAATCACTAAGTATTGGGAGGTTGGGACAAAAGGTTTGGAAGTGCAGCCACTTCGCCACTGGTGGAGAAAAAACTTGGTTTATAAAAAGCGTTAAATGATAATGATAAATGATAAATGATTTTTATTTCTGTAAGTAGGTTTGTACAAACACTTTTACAAGTCAATATTTTTTTTTTAAACTAGATGAGGTCGGCGTTTCCTATCTGACTACTCTGAGAAGAAAGGCCGAAACAAACTCAGAGGTCACAGTCTCTTATAAAGTCCAGACATAATCTTGGTCACTTCATGTGAAGACCATGTAGATTGGTGTCTGAAATGGTCTTTTGAGGAAAGAACCACACAGATTGAGAGGACCTGTCCAGTCAGTGCACGCATTTGTCAGTAATCGCGCTGCTCAACTCAGAACTTAAGGAGCTCAACGATTCGACGAACAATACCAAAGAAAGGACATTGGGGTAGGCCGCATAGATTACTCAAACTGCCAGAACATGATTAAAAATAACTGTGAGAAAAAATAAAACAAACAAAAAAAAAAAAGCAATGACCTACATAGTCTTCACATTCACAATAAAGTAAAATAATATAATACTTACAAAGTAAATATTAATGTCAACATTCAGTATGCAAAAATAAAAATAATATAAAATAAAATTGGAGCAGTTCAATCCCAAGCCTTTTTGTCCTCAATATAATCTTTAACGGTATAAAAAGCTTTCTGACACAACTTGCGTTTAATGAATGATTTGAATTTATTAAGGCTCAGATCTTGAACGTGGCTTGGAAGTTTATTATAAAAGCGTATACATTGACACCTGAATGACCCACCTATTTTCTTGAGCCTTGTTGGAGGTACAACAAATTTGCTACTAGAAAACGCATGGCTCTAATTTGTACCTATGTTTAACTAGGACTGCCATTTTTTTATTTTTCAAATTATACTAGGCATGTATATTATACTTATTGTTTCGTAAAGTAGGTTTACATAGCCTAGGACGCCCTCAGGCTGGTTGGGCCGACGATCTCCGCTAGGTGGCTGGTAGCAGCTGCATGAGAGTTGCCGAGAATCGAGTTGAATGGCGTTGAGTAGCATAGATCTGCTGCAGGCTAGTGATGATGATGACTCATTGTTTCAACTGATCGTAGAAGTTTTCTAGAAGAAAATGATGTTATATTTGAGTAAAAAATGTCCTCAAGAAAAGATGGCATTGTTAGTGTCTTACTTAGGGCGATTTTCACCAATGAAACTGAACGCGATCAGAACATATACCCCGTTTAAGGGGTGTCAGTGTGAATATTCCAAAGAAAATAATGACACTGACAGCTCTTAAATGTAGTTTATGTGCTGATCAGTTTCATTGGTGAAATCCGCACTTGGTCAATTCATGACACAAGTTAGCATTCCAATCTAAACAAAACACATTATTTTGTACGAGGGTCACAAGCCTTGTGCTAAAGTCACCTTTCATTTCCATACAGAAATAAAAATAAACAGTCGCATAAAACAGTGACGTAAGTTCTGCTTCTAGGTTAAAAATAATACTCAATGCACATGAAATAGAACAATATCTATTAATTTTATTTATTAGGAACTAAGCGAGACTTTCTTCAATAAACGTTAGAAATCTAGTTTAAGCTAAGTTAGAGCTGCTTCGGGTTTTATGGGAGACGATGTCTTTGACTTTTCAAGGAAGTTTCGAGATTGTATTGTTCGGGCTAGATTTTCCAATAGGCAAGCTTATTGAAATATCTTTTTATAATATGTCTACCTAGTGATCCGCCCCTGCTTCGCACGTGTTTACGACTTGACAAAACATGAAGATTTCATTATTATATCTAAGTTTGTTATACCTTTCGGAATAAACTCTCTAAATGATGGTGAAAACCGCATCAAAATCCGTTGTGCAGTTTAGAAGAACAACGCGGTCACACAGACAAACACGAAGAGCAACTTTAATTCATTTTTATTTTTTTCCCACTGCTGGGCAAAGGTCTCCCCAAAATTTTTCAGATGTCTTTATATTGTGCCTTCTCCTGCTGTCAGGAACGAGTCCAAATCGTTAATTCATAATACTTTATGTATAACTAAATATACTCGTAGATTTCCGTAAGTATCCCTTTTTCCGCATGTATGATATGCAAATTGTTTCATTTCTGGATGTTGTCTGAACCAGTGAAACAGAACGCGATCAGCACATCTTAACCGAGTTCAAGAGCTGTCAGTGTCATTATTACAAAGACAATAACGACACTGACAGATCTTAAATGTGCTTCATCTGCTGATCGCGTTCAGTTCCATTGGTCAATCCGCACTTAAACGGTGAGCCCAACTGAACGCGAACCACATCTAAATCGAGCTCAAGAGCTGTCAGTGCCAATATTCCAAAGAAAATAATGACACTGACAGCTCTGAAACGTGGTTTATGTGCTGATCGCGTTCAGTTTCATTGATTAAATCTGCACTTAGGGTAGCTGAAATGAGTCAAAATATCAAAATTATATTTGCCGTCAATTTAGTTTACCGTCTATCTGCCTACATATTTCACGAAAATTATATAAATAAAGGAAAACGCTGATTGAAATCTTATACTTGCTTGGACGCCTGAAGAAATATCCCAAGGGCCGGTTTTTTGATCCGTAGTTAACTCAACCAATGGTTAAACATTCACATTTAGCCAAAATTCTACCATTAGTTATTTAGTTGAGTTAACTACGGATCAAAAAACCGGCCCTAAAGATACCTACGATTTATTTTGTCGACGACCCGCACATACAAAACATCACGTCTGTATTACGCGAAGGGTCATGAAGAGGTACACCCACTTTTCGCCAGTTATTTTCCATATATTAGGTTGGGGAAAAAGTCTTTTCGCATTATAGTATGTATGAACTTGTAATAAAATCTCTTTGGCTATACTATTTGTATCTGGCTGGTTTTGGTATCATTGAAAGTTTAAATTTTAAAGAACATAATTCCAAATTCTAATTAGGAAAATGTGTGATTTTCATTTGTTTTTCGTACCGTCAAGATGAGTGAATCTAATGAAGAAATTCGATACATTTTAAAATTTTACTACAAAAAAGGTAAAAATGCAACGCAAGCCGCGAAAAAAATTTGCGATGTTTATGGACCTAGTGTAATGTCTGTGAGAGTAGCACAAATTTGGTTTAAGCGTTTTCAATCCGGAAATTTTGATGTCAAAGATGCACGTCGCTCTGGTCGCCCTTTTACGGATAAAATAGATGCCATTTTTGAAAAAGTGGAGCAAGATCGGCATATCAGTAGTTACGACGTAGCTGAAGAACTGGAAATTGACCACAAAACAGTTTTGGCGCATTTGAATAAAACTGGGTACACAAAAAAGCTCGACATTTGGGTACCTCACGAGCTCACTGAAAGAAACCTAGTGAACCGTGTACTCATTTTGTGATTCTTTATTACGACGTAAAGAAACCGAACCATTTTTGAAGAAGCTGATAACTGGTGATGAAAAGTGGATCACGTATGACAAGAACGTGCGAAAAAGGTCGTGATCAAAGGCCGGTCAGGCTTCACAGACTGTGGCGAAACCCGGGTTAACTCGCAACAAGGTGATGCTGTGTGTGTGGTGGGATTGGAAGGGCATTATTCATTATGAGCTATTACCACCAGGCAGGACCATCGGTTCTGAACTCTACTGCGAACAACTGATGAGATTAAAGCAAGAAGTTGAGAGAAAGCGGCCGGAATTAATCAACAGAAGGGGTGTGGTTTTTCATCATGATAACGCTAGACCTCACACATCTTTAGCCACTCAGCAATAATTAAGAGAGTTTGGCTGGGAGGTGTTAATGCATCCGCCGTATAGTCCTGACCTTGCACCTTCAGATTTCCACCTGTTTCGGTCTCTTCAGAATTCTTTAGGCAGTGTCAGGTTAACATCACGAGAGGACTGCCGAAACCACTTGTCGCGGTATTTTGACCAGAAGTCCCAAAATTTCTATAGCAATGGGATCATGTCCCTACCTACAAGATGGCAAAAAGTTATCGAACAAAATGGTATCTACATACTTTAGTTAAATGTAAATAAACTATATTAAAAAATGTTTTGAATTTTCTTAAAAAATGCGAAGAAACTTTTTCCCCAACCTATTAATAAGGTGCAAGCACATTTCCATCAACCCAACATCAACTTAATTCCCTACTTTAGAGAGAAGTGTGAAAGAAAAAGACATGTCGCGCCGACCCCAAATAAATTGGGATAAGGGCAGGAGAATGATGATGACTTGGATGGACCTACTTTTAAACTAAACCTCCACCTAAGGTGCATTGATCTCTGGTGATTATTCACTAAGGTAGTTGACCTGCACTGAGTAATTGTAATAATACAGTCAACTCAATTGTTTATGGGACAATGGACACCATAATGACTGATTGATTTCTACGGATTTTTGACTAACAATATGGTGACTGCCAAAATGTCCAGACCTTTCTTTGAACATCTTTTACCCAGCTGACCCACAAGGAGGTTAATGTTTTTCGCATGTATATTATGTATGTAAGTATGTTCGTTCCATTGTGACCTCCTGTAGCCTAAACGGCTGAACCGATTTTGATGAATGATTGTTGATAGATTCGTCTTTATTGCGCGAGTGTCACTGGGTATATTAAAATGACAAAAAATCATAATGGTGGATTTTTAGCGCCAAAATGTGTTTTAAAAAAAACTTTCAAACCTATCGAGTAGGGTATCAAAATTAAGAGTTTTAAAAGGTGATTACAAAATTTATATAAGTTATATGTGTAAATGTAATTCTGAATGAGAAACGATAAAAAAATAATCCCGAACTTTTGGAGTGAGTGTGTGGAGTGGTCGTTATCGCACGATTTTATGTGGGGGTTAGTCTTCGCACGAGAGTTAATTATTATAATATCATTCAATATAATCCCTAAAATCGATTGACAAACCCAGCGGGGCAATTGCACTATCAATCGGGATCGTTTTTATTTTGACAGTTTAACAACATTAATTACGTTATTTACGTTGTTGAGCTGACAAATTTTTCCAACATAAGAAGACAATGGCTTGGCAATTTGCTTCAAAATGTATCAGATTCCGACTGATAGTGAGTTACGTAATTAGGGTGAATATTACTGCTTTGATAGATAACTTTAACGACCGTTGCCTAATGTTACTTAATTTTTTATAATTTACTTTTTTTGACAACTAATATTGCCAAACACGGAAAATGTTTGAGAATCTGTCCATAACATGTCGTTACTGTAATAGATTAGACTGAGTTGGTACTGGTAGCACAGACAACCCAGGTACATACATTGAGCTCCTTATGTTCCGAGTTGAGTTGCACGATTACTGATAAATGCGTGCACTGACTGGATGGACCTGCCATTCAAATCTGTGTGGTTCTCAAAAGATCATTTCAGACACCAATCTACACGGTCCTCACATGCACTTAAAAGAGATTGTGAGTTTGATTCATCCTTTTTCCTCAGAATAGTCGGATAGGAAACGCCGACCTCATTTACGTGTAAAAATGTTTCGTTTCTACAAATCTATATAGCGTGACTGGTAATTAGTGACCGATATTTAAACACATGATTGTACTCAATTTAAACTGTTAGATTTTTACAGAGACGCCTCCTTTTTCAAACCCCAAACGAAAAACGTTTTCGAGGGGCCAAAAACATTTATGCAAGTACATCTACAATATACAATGACCTATTTCGGGTCTTTCAATTCATGCACAAGCCTATTCATCTCTCACAGAGTTCTCATAGCCACAGAGTACACTAAACAGTATAGCTAACAATCTTGTTAACAAAAGAATGATAGAGCCTGTTGTACGCACCTCTGTGACATACTGAGCTTACGTAAAAGCGTAGTTTACTGTACGATTGAGTTGTTTTCCAATTGTGTCGACACATAGAATTTTCTTTATAATTCAGCCTCTTTTTTTCAGATTGAGGGAAACTTATTTATCTGGGTGAATTTGCTTCGGTGAATGAAGTAAAACGGTTTCATTTGTAGTAAATATTTTTTCGAGGTTCCGACCTGATGAAATTTTTGGGATGAAAATACTTGTGTTAAGTACCTCAAAGTACAGGCACCAAGCAGGTGAAATTTCAAGCTTGAAAAGTAAAAGCCTTATGCACTAACCAAGGATAAATTATTTTATTTTTTATTATTATTTGTATGCACAACGCAAACAAATAATAAAAACAATTTATCCATAAACATTATAAATGACAATAAAATCCAGTTACGCCTACTTATTCTGATACCATAAATAGTTTGAATCATACAATAGATATTTACAAGCCCAAACCCTCCCCAAAACTATGACTCATAATTAATATTACAATCAAATCCGTTTACCGTTACTCGTCAACGTTCCCTTTCGCGTCTAGTTGCGGTCAGCGATGCATTTGTTTGCTAATTTATTGTATTACATATGTATGTCGTATTGTGACGTACTTATATAATACACTGATGAATATTTTGATTAGTTTTTAGGGTTCCGTATCTCAAAAGCAAAAAACGGAACCCTTATAGGATCACTCGTGTGTCTGTCTGTCTGTCTGTCCGTCTGTCACAGCCATTTTGCTCCGAATCTAATAGACCGATTAAGTTGAAATTTGGTACACGTATGTATTTCTGTGATCCAAGCAGGGATATGTAACGTAAATAAATGAATTTTGAATATGGGCGTCAATTTTGGGGGACAAATAAGAAAATTTAAAAAATAAGTTTTGCAAACTGTACCGTGCGATATCAAATGAAAGGGCTTACTGTGAGGGTTTCAAATATATTTTTTTATAATTTTAAAATAAATTGCAAGTTATTTAAGAAAATTGACCATTACCCCTCTCTTATCTCCAAAACTACTGAGTCTTAAATTTCGAAAAAAATACAGGACATAGTTCTATACTTATAGATTACAGGAAAACGAAGAAGAAAGTAGTCTATGGTTTTAAAATAACATGGTAAATCTCTCAATATTGTGCATACAAAATTACATTTGCAGTTGGAATGTATGGGTTTTCAACCACAAAGTTTGTTCTTGGGATAAATTCATACCAACTACGGAACCCTTTATTGTGCGTAGTCCGACACGCACTTGGCCTGTTTTTTTTTTCATTAGGAGAAAGCCTTGCTACCTACAGTTCTGTAGAGGCTTTAATCTGACGTGATGATTAAATTACAAAACAAACATGGAATTGACAAAGAGCTTAGAAAAGGTGTAGGCGTCAGTTTGGCTGACAGGCGGTCGGGCTAGTTGTAGAGAAATGTAAAAAACAAATGCTTTTTGCAATAATTATATGGTCATAGTTCTACCGAAAAGACGTCTCTCATTTACCCTGATAGCAGCCCGTCAGCGCTCCGCAGAGTGTTGATACACAGACCTACTAATTTGATGCTAGAATAATTTATTACAAAGATGATAGAGTAAAGATTAATTAAGTAAGAATTTTAGGTGATAGAATATTCAAGTCAAGAAAATTCAGTGAAAGGCAAACAGATCGAAAAACTTTTACAAAAAAAAAACTTCCAATAAAAAGCATTGCAAAGTGAAAAATACGTTTAATTTTGGAAGTCGGTGTCTTTGCTTTTGTCGTTCTCTTTTGTGCCACCGACTTCCGAAATTAAAGTTATTTTTCACTTTGTAGTGTTTTTTTGGAAGACAGTTTTTTTTTTCGTAAAACATCTTTATTTTTCATTTTTTAGTTATGGTACCTACCAATTCTTATACTTGCCATGTTCACAGCAGTGACAAGAAATATTAAAACACCATCAAGATACACAAAGTGGATTAAAAACGTATTATCAAAGCTAGCTCAAAAACTTCTCAAGCTAAATTAATAAAATATATCTAAGGGACCACCTCTGAAGTATAACATACCAAACAAAACAAGAATCATCAAAATCAATTCATAATTGTCGCAGTAATCGAATAACAAACATACAAAAAAACACACAGTCGAAATGATAACCTTCTCCTTTTTTTTGTCTTTAATCTTCAGAATTCTATCCGTAAATATCGACGTTGTAAAATGTCCCAATAGTATTACAGTGTCGACAGTATTGGAAAACGAGCCACTCAGTGATATCTGCGTGACGTGTAATCCAACTGAACAACACAGATAATAGAATTAGTGGTGACTGGTGGCCGAGACTTATCCCACGCGTGTCCTACTCCCAGCCAATTGTACCAACTGTGTGTAGATGCAGGATAATGTGGGGCTTTAAGAAACAAATGACTTTCATCATTTTGTTGTTATGTATGGTATTGTTGGTGAAACCCAGGAGACACCGAGGCAAAAAGAAACGTGATCGTTTCTTGTACTCATGTAGAATGTTGAATGAACCGGCGCCAATATGCTTGCCCAGGGCTTCTCGGCGCCGAAAAGCAATGGTTGTCAAGGCTGGTAGGTAGTTTTCATACTTTTTGTCAAATCAGCGCGAACCCGCGCCGATAATCGCCGAAAATGTCCTATCCGTCTAGTCAGTGCAAAAACCATGAAAACTGCCTGCACCGACCAGCGTTGACAACCAGCGCGTGTCGGCGCCGAGAAGCGCTGGCATATCTGCGCCGTTTACCTAAGCGTTCTACATGAATACACCCTTCGATCGTTTTTTTTTTTTTGTTTTTAGTGACGTAAGTGTAAATAAATTTAATGTATTTCAATTTAAGGATAATTAGGATTGTTAGGGAAATTCGAAGGCTAGCTTTGCAAATATAGCAGAGTAGGTAGACCCTAGATACCATTAAAAATGGTGACAAGTAGTCTGCTGTTTTAACCAATCCCTACACTTAGCAGAAATCGTTGGCGAGGAAAAGATTATTGATGGTCATCCCTGTGGCTTCCAACACCCTGAAAAACTGCATTGTTCAGAAGCGGCATGCCATTCGTTGCCATAAAACCCTCTAGATTGAGCATCAGATCAAAAACTTGCTATCTCCAATCGTCAAATAACATAAAAAACACAATTAACAAAAACACACTCCACAACCACAATAGAACCCACCCATCAATTTACCTGTAGTGGAAAACTCAACGAAAAAATATAATCCAATATGTCTGCCGTTTCCGAATATCCGAAAAATGATACGGTGTCCACAATTCAGGGAAGTGGAAGCCGCATTTATCCAGTTTTCGAATCGGGCATAAAAAGAGCGGGCGCGTTGCTCCCCTTCTCCCCCTGGCGCCCTGTCCTCCTCCCCCTGGCGCTGGGGGAGTGCGCTGAATCGATATGCAAGTAAAATGTACACCTGTAGTGACCATGGGCTTGGGATTTTCAGGGAATGCCGGTGTTATGATTTTTGAAACAGTTCATAATGGGACTTCTTTTAAAATTATGATTGAAGTGCACAGGAATACATCAATAGCGCTCCGCGATTTGGGTTAGCACCATCTTGTATTAACCAATGTTTTGCTTGTTTCTTTTCTTTTCTTTTTGTTTCGGCCCGCTCTAGTGATTTTCCCTTACTATTAGATTTGTCGACCTTTACGGTCTTGGCTTATAATAAATAAATGGATTAAGAATATGCCTTTAATTCGATTATACCATGTTTTTCATAAAAAAACATGCTATTTGACGGCTTGAACCCCTCCAATGTCAATCTTAATCCGTCTGTTCTTCAATCTACATGGACGAAAAAGCCAAGGAAAAAAGAAAAAGTCTCTCAATTTGACCCTTTCACTACCCCATCTCTGTCCTACCCACCTCCAGACCTTATGGCCACAGCACACACCCTCAGTCAGGTGAGTCACTGTCGCTATCTGTTTGAGAGTGTGGGTGTATGCGTGTGTGTGCGTGCGAGACTGAACGGCGTCTGTCATTGTAGAAAGAGCGAGGTGAATTGGCGTACAGAGGTAGTTATTAGAGATTTTTAATTGAAACTGCTGGTCAATGTTGATTTATCGATTGGTTGTTTTTTTTTAATTTTATTTGCAAGTGCAGTTGCGTGATGTCATTTATTTTAATGTTGACTGCAAAGTTGATCAAATGTTTGGACACTATATTTCGATAATCTTTCGCAGAATAAAATTAATACCCGGGAAATTGATAGACTTTTTTGGATTTTTTGTGAGAATTTTTATGTTAGGAATATGACTGATAGATGGCGTGAGATTTTCTACCTACATGGTAAGATTTCCGGCAAATTTTACTCTGAGGTGGGTTTACGTTTAGAACGTCGTGATGGCTGGAGCCATATTAAGGGTCTAATAAACACGGTAGAAGCTGCTTAAGGTGATATGTAAAAGGCGAACTGGGCGGGCCCATAACAAGTGACAGAGTCAATTACTTCCACATGCAAAAAAAGAGAGCGCAACATTACGCTGGAACCTAAATAAAAGCGCTAAACCAAATAAAAATTGTTTAAAAATAAATTAAGCTATCTATCAAAAATATTTTCAGCCAGAGTTTTCAATTACCAAAACGCACATTTTGAATGCAATTTTGCAATGAAATTACTTAGGATTTTAGAATTACAGAAAAAAAAAAACATAAAAAAGTAGAGGTCGTTTCGTAATTCAATTCTATCCAGGAAATTTAACGCAATTTCGTTTTCCTTCAGTCAGAGTATTAATCAAATAGTCAATAAACATATATCCAAAAATTAATGTAAATGGTTACGAAAAAGTCCCCAATTTTGTATAACCGCCTTAATTCTGTCAGAAGCTATAACTAGCTATGAAATTGACTAGATGCAAAAATTTCCTCGATGTTAAAGTTTTTCACAATGCACTACTGATTCATTGTTTGATCACCATTTTCAAGTAAACTTTATACCAATACAAAACACCCCTACTATCCATCGGCAGTTAGGTGTTGTTTTTAATATTTCACTGCGCGGACTAGAGACACGCGCGTCTCGGGGGAGCATACACAATCATACACCAACATACACAACACATAGGCACTAACAAGATAAACTTTGCATACGTATTGTGTAGACACACCTTTATTTAGCCAAGATATGTATGTTAGGGTGCATTTTAGGGTTAATATTGATTATTATCTTTGTGACTTTTTATCTTTGAGGGTAAATAGGACATGTGGGATCAATGTTGTGCGCGCCTGCGCTATTTGGAACCTCTGCAATAATTAAGTGGTCATTGCAACTGGATAGGAGGCCTCTCGTTTGAATCTTGATTCACAAAGCAGTAGCACACATCGTTTTGTGATCGAATTGAGATGGCTTGTTAGATAGTTAGGTTCCTCTCTCTAGAGTCTAGAGCCCTAACCAGCGGTAGCTTGGAGTATGTTCTTAAATTAAATATATATTTCCTACGTTTTACTCCATATTTTGTATGTTTCGAGTCTGCTAGTACGCTCATTATTTGTTTGTCCATTATTTATGCGAAGATTGCCTCCTAAGATACAGGATCTTCCTAGTTTAGGAGTCAGGGCTCAAATTTTGTATTGACTGTACTTACCCATCTTTTGTGTGTCACCTAGTTGACTACTATGTATACTCTAATTGAGTCAAACTTGTATTTTTGTTAATAAAACTATTATTATTATCTCCTTTATTTATTTTTTAAACTTATTTTATTACATTTTTAAATATTTTTATAAAAACATTAAAAAAAAATAACATTTAAAAATATAAAAAATAGTGATCCGCCGGTAGCGGGTGCAGGCTCCAAGCTACCGGTGGTTAGGGCCCCAGAGACAGGAACCTCCTCACAATACGCGCCGTATCAAGGAGGACTGCCTTCTGAATCAGGCCCTTCACCCAGCCACCAATTATTATTTATTATTATTATTATTATTATGTTATAAAACGTGTAACTTAAATTACGCATAACGACTTAAGGGGTCATTGTACTCATCATTATGAACAACTTTTACCATAGTGGGACCAAACCTGAAGTCGCGAAAAAAAATCAGCTGTTCAGTAAATTTTGACGAATTAGCTATGCGAACATAAATGTACTGCACAGCTGATTTTTTTTCGCGATTTCAGGTTTGGTCCCATAGTAAAAGTTGTTCATGGCTGACATTGGTCTCCATGGCTGACATTGGTCGCCATGGCCGAAATTCGATCTGGATGACTATTATTGTCTTTATAACGTGTTCTATAAAGAGGCTTTAAAAAAAAATCTCAAAAAAGAAAATAAATCAATCAAAGAGAAATCGTTTTCTTTAATCAATTAGGTAAACATTTCCCTAGCTGGTCTATTACAACGATTTCCACGTATATCTAGTAAAAACAGCAGACAGTCGCATATCAATGGCGATGTAACTTCATCTCGACACATTCCCATGCAAAACTGAACTGAATCATGTAGGGACATGGAGAAGTAAGCAATGGAGCGCTAGGGTGATCGATCTCTTAATAAGCGATGTGTTCTGTGGTAGTTCGGACTCCACCTATGTGGAAGTTCTGATTCCACTGAGGGTTAACTATTCCAGAAAATGATAGAACTGTAAGGCAGAATAACAGTTTGACTATAATCAAAAGGAAATCAATACAATCTTCGGATAAATTCACGAACTTCTTAAAACTACACCGCCTAACTCCTAGTTTATGCCGAACTGCGGCATCAACAAACCAAACCAAAAGACGAACTAACTTTTTTATTTATTTATAAAAGGGAGTTCTATAAAACAGCGTTAAAGTGATAAAATGTCAGCCAGTACAATATTATAAGGTTAAAGTCCATTGCATGGAACCTTTGCAGTACCGACGTGAATGTTCAGACAGTCCTTATCAGTGCCTATGTAAGAAAGTGGGACTTTTCATCGTGTTAAATATGCGTAGTTTGGGTGTTAGGTACTTGATGCCATTTGTCGTGACATATCTACCGGTAGGTATTTGTTGCTGATTGACAATTTTTTGTGACTGAAATTCTCTAAACCGTCATGTCATTATGATTATGGCGTTTATTAAACTATTCCTTCTGCTTCATGAACGATGCAAGTGTTAAAAATGTTTAAATGAGACATAAAAAACCGGTACGATCTATAAATTCTATTCGATAAACAAAGACGTGTCGCACTCCATTTACTGAGTTATCCATGCTCAAATCAGTGTTTACGTAACTTTTGCATAATTGACGCTTCTGCGCACTAGTAGTGTTGCGTTACTGAGAAGCGCAGCATAAACTACAGATTTTTATTGAATTTACCTACAAGTGTAGGTAACACAAAGACATATCGTTAAGGCCACGATAACCGACTTTTAATAAATAACAATAATTTATTTATTTATTTTTCCCTACCGTCGTATCTCTACGTTGACATCGTGGTGAGGCTTGCGCGTTCCTGAACTCTAGGTCTGTGGTGGTAGAATTCACTTTGCCGAAATAGGTCTAGGGTGGGGAGCCAGACCAAGAGAGATGCATAAACCCGCAAGGCAACATGTGGCGAGCTGTTGCGAATGGGCAGTAGTGACCCCACGGACCCTATCTCCCGGGAGAAATCTTGTTCTTCATCCCTGGCTTGCCTTTATTGGCCGGCTGGAGTGAACACTGACGAGGAACAGAGTTCCCACATTTTTCTTGCCTTTATTGGCCGGCTTGAGTGGAGATTCGCAAGAACAATCGTGCTGGGAGGAAGGAAGTATTCCAGTAAGGTGCTGGTGGGAATCTTGACCGTACTTCCGGGATTGTCTTGATAGCTGTGGAATAATACCTCTCCACTCCTCAAGCACCTCTGGAAGTGTTACCCTCTTGTCGCTACGTCACTATGTGCTATCGGCCGTTTCCGGGGGTCCGTTGTTGAGTGTGCAAGTCACCCCCTGCCACTTTATCCATGTATAATTATATAACTCTGGCCAAGCAGGAGACATAGTTCTTCCATAGTTCAAGTTACCCAATCCACTTTAGCCACCCAAACCTATAGCCCAATATGTTTTGTTTCCACATTCTGCAATACTGCCGTCGTAAGAAAAAAGGGCACAACTAACATTTAAAAAAAAATTGAATTACATACATATTTAGAAAAAAGGCTAATCTGCTCAATTTTTTGTAGATTTTTTTTTTTTAAATGTTAGTTGTGCCCTTTTTTCTTACGACGGCAGAATAATCCTGCACCAACCGGGGGTTGTCCTTGGGTGCACTTGCATAGCACATATAGGGATAATCGTCGGTTGGTGATCTCCTCATGATTTAAAATTATTTAAGGGGCCTCTGCAAGTTGGCTTCGGCTCCTCGTACGCCTTCCAAAGGTCCGGGACCCCAGGGTCCCGATATATGAAAAAAAAAACAATAATTTATTTTTCATAAGCCTAGCATTTTCTTAATAACTTAATTTGTGAATATTTAAGTTTATGTTTATATTACATAGTGTAATAAATTTGTAAAGCAATGCAGATATAAAACTGAGAATCACGCAAAACCTTCCAAGCGTTTTTTTTTATGAAACCTTCACCATTTTAAAGATATTTAATTATTTATCTTTTAGTTTAGGTGTCTAATTAAAATACCTTTTGTTTTATGTATAATAAATTATAATGCGTCTACGTACAGCGCTCCGTGATGGGCGATTTCTATAGTAATAGATAAGAGTTGCCCGTCAAACAGCGCTGGACGTACGACGCGTTGCGTGAGCTCAGCACAGAACACGTACCTTTTTCCAGACACCCCTCCTTTTCGCATAATGTTTTTTTTTTCCTAATATTCTTTGACATAACTATTTTGGTATATTTTTTGGGCATAGGTAATAATACTTTGCCATAATTGTTTTTGGCATATAGTTTATTTATGTTGACATAATTATCTTGTAGGCTAATTTACGTGACCCGAAAAGCCTAACCCTAGACGGTCGAAGTCTGGGCCACACCGCAGTTCGATTTGGTTAGGTTCCTTTTTATTTAAATAATTATGCGTAAGCTGATAAGCGTAAAAATTTTATGCTTAAATATAGGTAATTAGGGTAAACCAAAGTATGCCATGTTATATGTATTAAGGCTTAAAATTTTATGCAAATGGATAGTGAACCCTTTCTCCAACTAGATGTGAGAACGGCTCTTCCGTTAAGTAATAATTATTCGGGATCTTCTCCATCTTCGTGTTGCAGGCACGACAGTGACTAATTCAATGTTATTGTTGGACCAAAACTTCGCTACTTCCACGTCGTTTGTCGGTGCCAGCGCAGAAATCATTTTGGCGACATGTTTTGGGGCACAGAGGCCGGGAGAGGACGTGGAGAATAGTTTGCGACACAGCACCACGTCGACAACCTGCAGAATTCATGTTTCTGAATGAAAAATAGGTACCTACCTACTCCATGTTCTTCTCCAAACTCCGTACAAATAAAAAGACGACTTGCCTATTTCCAGTGAACGCGCAAATATTTTATTTTTATAATAATATCGTAATAGTTGCAAATATTTAGGTTTATCTAAATATGTGAACTAAATATATTCTAACAATGTTCATTGGAGAAATATTTAAATGCAACATTAATGGGAAGTAGAGCGGTAAAGTGATGACGTCATAAATTAAGTAAATTGTACCTCACATGATATTTTCATACTTAGATAATATTACTTACTAGCTTTTACTAGCGGCTTCACCCGCGCGTGGAGGTCGGAAATAAACTCACGAAAACGTACTACCGGAATAAAAAGTATCCTATGTGTTAATCCATGTTATAAACTATCTGTGTGCCAAATTTCATCAATATCCATATTATAATAAGAAGCATAATATCATGATTCTAATATTATCATTAATTCATGCAGTCCTAGTACTTTTTGTTAGCTTACAGAGGTATTGGGAACTTTTATATTTCCCCTTAGGTTACTTTCCGATTTGCGAGGTATTTCTTTTTTTTTCAAACACATAACTTTCTTACTTATAAACCGAGTGTTCATTTTATTGCAATAAATAAAAACACTAAGTGGTAAGTGAAGCTTCATAGCTTTCATTAGTGAAAACCGCAACCAAATGGCTTAAGCCGTTTCTGAGATTAACGCGGTCAAACGCACAGACAAACAGACAAACCGAAAAACAGACAAAAATTCATCATTCGTCATTGTTTTGGGTTCTATTGCGTTAATAAAGACCCCCCAATATTAGTTTTTCTCAAATATATTCCATTTACAGACAGCAATCAGTTACACTTTATTATGTGTATAGATACTACAAGCTGAGTGCCCGATAATATTTGTCATCAGAAAAATATGAAGGAATTATCTATTTACAAAAAATCTATTGATTGGATTAAAAAATGGTATGTACTATGTATGTACTATTACGGTAATAGGTATGTTGCTTGTAGAATATTCTGACAAAAAATCGGAATGATTGCATGTATTACTATGGTTTTTAATCGTTAAAATATTTTTTTAGTGGTATCTTCGTGATTTTTTTCTATTGTATAAAATTTGTTGTATTATGTTTTCAGCACACTATCTAACTAGCATATATCCTGAAGAATATCATATATTTTTCCGATTTTGTTTACTGCAGTAGATCATATACTTTTAGGCATTAAAAAACTTGCGTTTAGTTGCGTTTAGGTCCTGTTAACGCAGCTTGCGGTATAATAGGAGTTGCCTGGTAGAAATTGTAATGCAAGTTCATGGATTTTAGTGACTTTTGCATCTGTTATAACGCCTTCAAATAATGCAAGTATCTAACGGCCGGTTTTTTGATCCGTAGTTAACTCAACCTATGGTTAAACGTAGTAACTAATGGTTGAATTTTGGCTAAATGTGAAAGGCTAAACATGAATGAGTTATGCCATTTGTTACTATTTTTTAATATGAATGTGCTAACATAAATATATTCATGTTTAGCCTTTCACATTTAGCCAAAATTCAACCATTAGTTACTATGTTTAACCATTGGTTGAGTTAACTATGTTCAAAAAACTGACCCTAAATAATGAAAAAAATGTATGATAAACTAAAATGCTTACACATCAATTCTAGTGATAATATTATATTTAAGTATTGTAATAAAATACTATATGAAATAAATTCAGGAACATAAAACATAAAAACTTTCTAACTTTCGAACTAAGTAGATACTTAAGATATTTTCATGATTTTTTTTTGTATGAACAGACTATTTAACCATCTATAATTTTTAATGTTTTTTTTTTGTCAAATATTTTGTTAATTACCTTTTTAATAGCATAATAGCGCCATTGTGCCATTTTGAGCCTTTTAACTGAGTACTTAATTTAGTTTATGATTCCAGATACCGGACACACACACACATGTAGATAGGATATTTAAAATGTGACAAATATTATTTAAAATATTTTACACAACAAGAAAATGCCTAGATCTTAACGTAATATAGGTACAAACACAGGTCCAACAACACGTGGGTAATAATCATTAACACATTATCTGCTTAATTCTTTATGCAAACGCTTCTTTATGCTACACCCGTACCGACCCTTATCTTACGATGTTTTCGAAACAATAGAGATGCACAACGAACGCACAGGTGCGGCGCGCCGCACTCGAAAAAAGTTATGTAAATTGTATGGACGCGCATACGCGCCGTCAAGCACCTGGTGAACGTCCGAAAACGCGCATGTGCGTCTGCCGCGCCTAATGTATTAAATACCACTCCCATAATCAATTTGTGTTCAAAATTGGCGACCATAATTTATTTTTTATTGTAATCCACCAGGTATCCCAGGACAACTCCCGAATTTTTATTATTAAATAGAATATCCGACATTTACATTAGCTCCTGTAATGTGCTCTAAAATAGTCGCCAGGAGTAACGATTCTTAAATATACCTCTGGCTAAAACAAAATAATATATACAGAGTGTCTGGTTTAAGAACCTTGAAATACCATATAACAGACCTTATGGTTGTTCTAAAAAAAAATACAAAAAAATAATCCCAATATATTACTTTTTTTTTATAAAAAGTACCCAGGATATTACTTTTTTTTTTCAAAAACGAAAACAGGCTTCTTCTGGGTAAGCTCACTTCATCGTTGATTTTGTCTCTGTCGCCACCTAGACTAGAGTCAAGAGCAAATAAAAAAATAAAAAATAATAATACCTACTGTGCAATTTCTAGTCCCACTATTTACTGCCTCCTGTCGGCATAGTCAACGTATAATATTATAACAACAGATAACCGATGGAATTCATTCATTTGTGGTCGAAGAAGAATGTAGAATAATGTAAAAAAGTTACCATTTTTATATATACAGGGTTATTGGTAAAACACCAGCAACCTCTTAAGGGGTCATTGTACTCATCATTATGAACAATTTTTACTATGGGACCAAACCTGAAATCGCGAAAAAAAAAATTCAGCTGTTCAGTACATTTATGTTCGCATAATTCGTCAAAATGTACTGCACAGCTGATTTTTTTTGCGATTTCGGATTTGGTCCCATAGTAAAAGTTGTTCATAATGATGACCCCTTAAGAGGTTGCTGGTGTTTTACCAATAACCCTGTATATTATATATAGACGTAAGGTCTATTATATGCTATTTCAAGGTTATCCATTCTTTACCGGACATCCGGTAGGTATATCATCCGAAGTTTTGAACCTCTTCAAATCAACAACAACATTTTTGACGTTTACTGTCGAAAAAAAAAGCAATTAGTAACATTAGAAGGTGCGGTAAAACTGAACCAGACACGCCTCTGCGATGAAAAACATCTATTCACCCATCTCGAGGGAAATATGCGGAAAACGTCGCTTTTATAAACACTCAACTTTTTGTACATTTCGTTTAAAAAAGTTTGATGGCAATTAATTTATCACACAAAGCTACACGTCAGGTTTGTTATGGTCATATTAATAACGAAACAAAAAAAAAATAACGGAACAAAGACAAAGAAGAAAAGTTGTCTGTATAGAGAATGGAAGCTACAAAAGTGACAATTCTCTAGAAAGAGACAAAGCGCCTAAGCGGCCAATACCTTCCCTTTTTCTGCAAGCCTGTACTAATTTAATTTAAATGAATATGAAACAAATTACAGTGACTAATAATAGAAAAAAAATAGTTAATTTAAGGCGATACCAAAATAAGTTGGGGGCTTTTTCGTAACCATTTTTTTCACTATTACAGAATGTATGGATTTAATTTTTGGATATATATTTATTGACTATTTGATCAATACTCTGACTGAAGGAAAACACGATTGGGTTAAATTTCCTCGATAGAATTTAATTCCGAAAATACCTATACTTTTTTATATTTTTTTCTGTAATTCTAAAATCCTAAGCAATTTCAATGCAAAATTGCATTCAAAATGTGCGTATTAGGTAATTGAAAACTGGCTGAACATATTTTTGATAGATAGCTTAATTTGTTTTTAAACAATTTTTATTTGGTTTGGCGCTTTTATTTTGGTTCCAGCGCATTGTTGCGCTCTCTTTTTTTCGCATGTGGAAGTAATTGACTCTGTCACTTTCTTATTACCGCTCAGTTAGCTTTTTAGTATTCGACCGTGATTTATGCGCTAAATGGCCAACTTCGGCGTTCTTATTCTGAGAAAAAGACTCGACAACTTTGACCTATTGAATGGTGGAGAATAGTTATTAGTATAGTTTTAGCGGCCTCGCTTTTTGCAATTTTGTTTATCTTTTTATATAGATAAAGCCAAGATTTCGAAGCAAGTTTTTCATAAATTGCGCGACAGCATTTATTTGAGCTCGTGGATTGAACGGATATCATTGAACTACTTACATAAGAAAATGAAATTAAAAATATCTCTTAAATAGTGCTTTAGTCCATAGCATCCTCAGAATTTTTAAATATGTATGGAATATGTAAAAGAAATCTCATTTAAAACCATAAAACTACTAAAAACGCTTAGAATTAATTGTAATTTTCTCTAAACTACATTAATATTATTACGTAAAATCTATACCAGAATAAACATTAGTTCATAAGAAATTAAAATTTCATATTATAAACAAAAAATAATAATAATATAATATATCCTGGGACATTATTCACACACGGTCATCTGATCCCAAACTAAGCAGAGCTTGTACTATGGAAACCAGATAACTGATATACTACATACACTACTTTTTTTTGTAAATACATACTTATATAGATAATTATACCCAGACTCAGGACAAACAGACATGTTCATGCACACAAATGTTTGTCCTGGATGGGAATCGAACCCACGACCAGCGGCATGACAGATGGTATCTTAACCAACCACGACATCTGACCTTATATAGAAGACTTAAAATAAATGTAATTACAATTGCCAAATTTCTATGATATTGTGAAGCGTCGCCATGCTTCAATATACCTAATCTGTCAAAACGCAATTTCATTTATTTATTTAGTTATTTAACCATTATCTATTACTGAATTGATTATAAAGGCTACATCAAAATATTTTTCTGAGGTAAGGAGTACAAGTTGTCACCTATTGCAGACTGATTCCTAAAGCATAATGAAGTTAGAACAGATCTAAAATCTTCATTGTTATTTTTTTTTTTTTTTAACCATTTATGTCCACACAAATAAACAGACAAGAATAAAGGAGCAGAAAAATACGTATAAAGGTGATGCTTATTTCTAAAGAAATCACTTCCAGCATCTGCGATAGGATAGAGGATAAAAAGAGATGTAGATAGACACCGTGTGTAAGAGTAGAAGAGAAAAAGAATACATAAAATCTAAACAAAAATCACTTAGCAAATAAAACGTATTAAATACTTAAATATTGTACATACATAATAAATATATATATATATATATATATATATACATATATATATATATATACATATATATATATATATATCCCTAAAATAACTAACAACTACGACGAACTGGAAATGTAGTGTTTTTTCACTCTTCTTTTAAATACTGCAACAGTTTGGCAGTCCCTAATGTCAGGTGGAAGTGAATTCCACAACCGAACCGCGTGCACAGTGAAAGAGTAAGAGTAGAAGTCTGTGGAATGGCACGGAAATTTAAGGAGATTACTAAAATGCGACGACAAGACAAAAAGACGGACGTAGGAAAAGCATTCCCGCAGATAGAAAGAATATTTGTGTCGCTGTTGGTTGCCTAAGTAAAGAAAATGAAATAGAACGAGCGAGCGTTACAGTAGCCGCATATGATGTGTAACATCTGACATCTGTTTGGGTTGGTACCATCTGACGGCCAATTCTAGCACCTCGCGCGCTCATTGGTCAAATCAAATAGCACGCGCTTCCCCGGCTTCCTGTTACACACTTCCGTCCCTTTTCACGAAATCATTCCCGAAGGTTGCGGGAAAGCGACACATCCAAAACATACTTACGAGCCAAATAAATAGAGGTGTTTAAAGTTCGCCACGAAAAAAAAAAGACATTTTTCATTAACCCTCTAATGTCGAGGGGCCAATTTCGTCCGCTCACAGCCGCCGGCTTTACCCAACCTTGAATTTACTCCACGCTGCGCTACGTAATGACGTGATATTTGTAACAATTAGAATTGTACTGGAATTCTTACGTCTATTTGATTTTATTTTTGAAGTGAGAACTTCTTTAGGAGCGTGAGCGATTTAAAGTGGTAAATCTTACACACCTCGACACTACGAAATGCTATGCATAGTTTTGATTATTCCGATCTGTCACCCTGCTTGGTTCCCTTAGAGCAATAGATCGGAAAAAAGTTTGATCTGTCTCATTGTTAGCAACTTTATTCACCCCTATCTGTCCCAGATAGGAAAGAATAAAGTTCGAACTGTCCTCTCGTTGCTAACAGGGGGACAGATCAAATTTATTTTCCCCTCTGTTCCTCTGGCATGTAATAAAAGTAGCGTTTTGTAAAAAAATATTTTTATAAAAAAATAAAAAATGCGTAGTTGTAAGATAAGTAATTTACTAACATTATCGTCGCTAAGCCGTGCAAATATCACTTGTAGTTTAGAAGCAGTAGCGAATTTAAAGTTGAATATAACCTCATTTCAATAAAAAAAAATTGTATGGTATTTAAGGGGACTACAGGACCTAAACGCTAGTTTTATAATACCTAAAAGTATATGATCTACTGCAGTAAAGAAAATCAGAAAAATATATAATATTCTTCAGAATATAAGTTGAAAACCTAATACAACTAATTTGATAAGATAGAAAAAAATCACGAAGATACCTTTAAAAATTTATTACTAATATACATGCAATCATTCTGATTTTTTGCTAGATTATTCACAAGCAACAGATTAACGTAATAGTGTTTTAATTTTTAAGTCCAATCAATAGATTTCTGTAAATATTATATATACTTAATTGTTTCATATTTTGCAATAAATTACCAGCGTTATCTTGTGTCATCGCTCTTCTCTTTCTTTTCTATGCAATCTAACAGTGACCGCCCTTTAGGTTCTGTAGTCCCCTTAATGTTGCTTAAAATTTTGAAATGCTGAGACTGAAGTATACATATCTAAGTTTAATATGCATTTTTTTGGAATTTTCCGTAGGCTCATATAAGTCGTGAAATGGTCATTTTTGAGAGCCATATCTTTCAAAAATGGCCATTTTACGACTATATGCGCCTTAAGTTTTCTCTCCGTGTGGCGGTCCCCATGACTGACATATTTTTATTTATTTATCGGAAAGGCTTGGTCACTTTGTTCACTACCACATCTGCCTAGCCTTTTCCCATTTCTATATTGGGGTCAGCTTCCAGTCTAACCGGATGCAGCTGAATCCCAGTTTTTTACATGGAGCGACTGCCTATCTCATCTTCACTACCCAGTTACTAGGTAATACGATACCTCTTGGCAAGACTTTCGGGCTTCCGACGACCCGTAAAGACTGTCGAAGATCCACGAATCGGTAATCCAACGGTATTTCTGAGGCACGGAGAGGTCTTGATATCTAAAGATGATCACCCATCCAGAGTACAACCGCGGCAAGCGTAGCTTAACCTGATCGGCCTGACCTGTGCAGCGATAGCTGCTTAGCCACAAGCCCATCCCCTATTGACCATTATCTCACCTAAGCGACCAGCTTGCTTAGAGAAGAATCCACTCGTGTGGCTTGCAAAAGTTGCAAAATACCAGAAGGCCTCTTCCTCGTTCCCATATTATTTTAACCCCTTGAGTGTCACATGATACCGCATAGGTTCATAAGAAAAAGCGCTTGAAGTCCACAGACAAATACCATGGTCCAATGGCGACCGCAGGCTTACAGTACCTACTTGTGAACCTATGAGGTTCGGTTGACAGTCAAGCACACATTGACATGAACCTATGCGGTATCATGCGCCACTCAATCAAGGGGTAACATTCTAAACTAGTCGCAATTTCATATCTGCAACAACTGATGTCAAAAACTTATCAAAATTTAGGTAAATTAGAGATATTTTAAAAAGATTGATGAATACGACCGTTCTTACAGGAATTGCCCCCCATTTAATAGCACCGGCGGCGGCGGGGTAATTGCGTAACACGCAGTAGCAATAACTTTCATTTTGACAGCTCAACAACATTCATTGCATTATTTACGTTGTTGAGCGTACAAATTGTTCGAACATATGAAGCAATGGATTAGCAATATCCTTCAAAATCATACAATTGTGAGTGAAAGTGTTTTACGCAATTAGGGTGCTGTTTAGGTATAGAAAACGCAAACATGTACAGAAGTTTTATGGAATTAATTGAGAGACATATTCAAGTGCGATGGAACTAATCACTCAAAGGAATTAAAAATAACACAATAATTATATCGTAGTCAAGTTTTTAAAAGAATATGGCAGCTTTTATTAAATATTACAATCATTGTCTCAATGAAATTAAATGTATTATGCGTAATGGTAAAAAACCACATAGGTGAGTAGGTACTAGTACTAGTAGGTACTACTACTACCGCCAGCACATCAAGCTACTACAATCTGTCAAATTTCTTTAATGGATTTTCAACTTTATCGTTAAAGCATTAAGTTCAAGGTTGATTGGGAAAATTTGACAGTTTTGCGTTGCTTGGACTGCTATCTTCTGTATATAGACTTAGATGTCAGGTATCAGAAAGGTGTGGTTATATTTTTAAGAGTGTGGTACAGACCATCAAACTGAACAACTTTATCCATGGGACCAACATCCTTATCGCGAAAAAACTATTAGGCGTCCCATACACTCGGGTCGAGTAGGTCGAAGTTTTGTACGGGACAGTTGATTATTTTTTCGCGATTAATTTGGTGATACCTGGAGAAACTTGTTCAGTTTGATTGTCTGTATCACACAATTAAATATGATCACACTGTCATGATTTCCAAATATTAATAAGATTTGTAGCAAATATTACATATAAAATTGAAAGTATGTGATTTTTCTCAAATGATTTTTGTATCTGTGTATTCATGAAGTTTAAAAAGTATCTCATTTGACAGTTACCGCCAAAAGTACAGCAGTGCTATTCTCTAAGGATACAGCCTTGCACGCAGCGCTGCCGCAGCGACGAATCAACAGTATGGTATTCACTAAGCTGCGAGTAGCTACACTAGCGCTCAAGGCTGCGACGGCTGTGAGTTAGAACTACTCAACGGAGGGCATCGGAGGGCAGATTGACAGTTCTTCATACATTTTGGTATTCCCTAAGAAAAAACAGCGTCGAGTGCCGCCGACGAAGCTTACAGCCTCGCCCACAGCCTCGATTTTATCTGTCAAATCCAAAAGCTACAATATTTCTCAAGTGTCCACAAGTGTCAGTGCGCACAGTCGCGTTGTTTTGTTACGAAATAGGCAAAGGAATCGTCATTCAGCCTTAAATTGTATAATAAAAATACAATTTGTTCTTACAATTATTCCATTCTTTAAAATAGTTTAAGATAGACCTTTTAATTATATTTTAAACACATAAAACCCGCAGTCGAGATTGATCGATTATGATTTAAAAACTTTTGTTGCAAGGCCTAATTCGTCTACGAAACAGCGACGGGAGGTTACAGCCTAGAGTTCGTCGACGACCAAAACTGCGTTAGTGAATACCGTTTAAATCACCGCTGCACGCTCGGTCGATCTCAACGCTGTCTCGACGACGAGCTCGTCGTCGAGTACAGCCAAGACATTGTCTCTTTGAGAATAGCATAGCTGGTTTTAACGGAATAAAAACATGATGTTTGGAGCGTCACCTAGTTTTCCAGGTCAGTTCTCTTCGAGCCTCGGAACGTAAAGGTTAACTTTAAGAAATCTCAAGTCTATACTGATATTATATTAAGTACCTACTTAAATAGTTTGAATAGTGCTATCCTATAACAAGATTGTATGTGTGTAAGAAAATAAATACACAATTATTCGTACTGAAAAGGTTTATCATTTCAACACCTTTCTGATACATGCTGTATATTGTCACAGAAACTACAAGTACGCGGCGGGCATATCTCACTGGGCCAATTCAGTAGGACTGCCGCGGTCAGAAGGTATAAGAGTTACACGTTAGAAAGAGAGGCAACTTATAGGTGAATATAAAACTGTAGGTAATAAGCGTTGTGCGACCTGAATTGCACTTTATTGTGTCGTAACATGAGTCGCTTTTTATTTAAATGATTTTGCAGGGTGTCCCATCTGTATTAATCTGTGATATTGTTTTAACTGTTGCTGTTTAATAACTTTTATGAGATAAACTTGACATTGGCTAAATGCACAAACCGTGCGAAGCCAAAAAGAAAAAAAAAAAAACTATTATGAGTAACGTAAAAACACAGGATCTATAAAAGTAGGCTATGACGCACACAAATGCTTCTACTGGTCAGCTAAGCTCTCCAGTTTCCATCTTTGTTGCACGATTCTTCAACATTTATATTTTTAAAAGAGACACTACGGACGACTCGGTAGTAGGAATCTTAAATTCAATTTCAAGTGTCACATACCCTGTCATTTTTAAAGCCAGTTCCTCCAACAGCGTGAAAATTTTGTTTATAAAAGAATCTTCTTCAGTTCTTTTAATACATTTAGTTTTCACATGGTTAAACAAATTAAATTTCTTTTGAGCGGTCCGGTTGACTTTCTTGAATCGTTTTTGCCCTTTTTTACCATATTCAGGAGTGAAAAGGCCAACCGGCCAAAGAATCTCTGCAATATCATCTTTAGCTTTAAATCGTGCTATTTGCTTAGCATCTGGAAATACTTTTGATAAAATTCGATTTAACGTGCTATCGTCGGCTTTCACTTGTTTTGCTGAAAATTCAGTTATTACTAAATTAGCTGACACTATTGTAGGTAACAGTAGAACAAAATATACGAACATTTTCAATTCTTTGTATGACTTCTATCTTTCTAAAGCTAATTGTTACTGGTGATGTCAGATGCGGCGTGTAATGTTATCAGGTTTTATTACTTGCTAAGTTTTCAATGCATCTTCACTTGCCGTTTCTTAGTTAAAAAAAAATCTGAATTAAACCACATTTTTTTTCTTTTTTTTTTTCTTTCTCCAAACTTTATATTGTTGGTGAAATGTGTAACGTTATGTGTTCAAGTCCATATGAACATATAGGTACTTAGTTTATAATTTTATATTTAGTTCAAGTAACTATAGCCAATATTTGTGTTTTATGTAATATCTCTAGCGTCATTAACTGGTAACATATTTTTAGTTTTAAAAAGCTGGCAACATTTTTTGACTACTTCCGCCCTTAGAAAATTTGTCTGAGTGGAGACGCACATTGTGTTTTTTATAATATTAAAAATAAAAGTTTTTAACTTTAAAATTAACGCATTTCATTTTGAACATTATGCATAAATAATATACACTCGCTAACAATAAACTAGAATCACTTCATGGCGCGTTGCTCAAAACATTTTTAACAATTTCTATGCAAAGATTGTGATATGTCATTTCGATGCCTAACAGCCAAAAAGGGATAAGCGACATTTTTTGCGAAATCGACTTATATATTGATATAGACGCAGAAATACAAGCCGATTCTAGCCATAATATATACAAGTCAATTTCGCAAAAAAAATGTCGCTTATCCCTTTCTGGCTGTTAGGCATCTATTTGATAGGTAATTTTGTTAGCTTTCAACCTCTTTCAATGTCATAACCAAAGTTTATTCAGCTTATGTTATGGATCGTAAAAACAAAAGACGTCAATTTATCTATAAAAAGTGGGCGTTTAGGAAAATTGGTCATCAGTCCAATGTTTCGCGTCACTGGGAACACTGAAGCTAAAAGAAAATGGAGACCACACCTATAGAAGCCGCTCAAGTCGTCATCCTAATCCAGCAAGGGTTGTCTCAGTATACTATGGCTTGACAGCTTCATCTGAGCCAGTCTTGTGTCTCAAAGGTATACAAGAAGTTCAAGGAGACTGGCAACTTAGTCCGGAGACCAGGATCTGGACGACAGCGATGCACTTCGGTGAGAGATGACCGATTTATGATCTAAAGTCTACCATGACCTGGCTGCTGCACCCAAGATTGGCTCCATACGAGAGACCTCCTTATCATTCAACAATACAGACACTGAATTTTGTACATACGATTAAATTATGATAGTCTGTCCACCATGACCCAGCTGTTACACCCAGGATTGGCTTCTACAGATACGAAATTTTATGTAAGTTTTATTAATGTATGACCTGGCTGCTGCACCAAGGATTTCCCAGACGAGAGAACTCCTCAACGGTACACAGCAGAGACACGAAATTTTAGAAATTATGATAGTACGTTCTAAAATCCACCATGACCAGAATGCTGCACCCAGGATTGGCTCCAAACGAGAAAACCTGACCTTTGAGGAGTCAACAGCATAGATACTAAATTTTGTATATAAAATCCACGATAATAATTAAAAAAAAAAAAACATCAACATCAACCATATTCTTCTGAATTATCAAGATGTATACCTACAGCTAATAATAACAACCCATCTTTTATTCAATATAGCTCATTGTGAACCCCAAAGAATAAGGCGTCTGTTACCCAATTCATCTTCTTCCGTTACACCTCTAATCCAAACCCTTTTAATACACCGAGACCCTAAGGGTCAAGACTCGTTAATTTCAAGGGTCAGCTCTATTGTCAATCTTGACCAATCCCTGTTTTTTTATAAACTTATACCTTTGTCCGAAATTGGTCCAGATAACCCCTGGTCACATTTCACTGTTATTTGAGAAGGGTCAATAGGATTTGAATGAGTGGTCAGTTAAAGGAGTGGGGTTAGTTTGACCCCACGTGGGATTGGGAAGGTTAAGATTATTAGACATCTATTCGTCTTATTATCAAATAGGGCGTTTGGATGATATCGTATAGATTGAAAATACTTATCAATATAACATACATATTTACATATTGAAAAAAGGAAAGATTGATTTAAAAGAAAAAATAACATCATTATGATATTCGAGTAGGTGTCAGGATTTTAGGGTTCCGTACACGCGAATGAAAAAACGGAACCCTTCTAGGATTACTCATGTGTCAGTCTATCTCTATGTCCGTCTGTCACAGCCGATTTGCTCCGAAACTACTGATCCGATTTAGTTGAAACTTGGAACAAATATGAATTTCTGTGACCCAAACACGAACGTGTAAAGTAAATATTAGGTTGGGGAAAAAGTCTTTTCGCATTATAGTATGTATGAACTTGTAATAGAATCTCTTTGGCTATACTATTTGTATCTGGCTGGTTTTGGTATCATTGAAAGTTTAAATTTTAAAGAACATAATTCTAAATTCAAATTAGGAAAATGTGTGATTTTCAGTTGTTTTTCGTACCGTCAAGATGAGTGAATCTAATGAAGAAATTCGATACATTTTAAAATTTTACTACAAAAAAGGTAAAAATGCAACGCAAGCCGCGAAAAAAATTTGCGATGTTTATGGACCTAGTGTAGTGTCTGTGAGAGTAGCACAAATTTGGTTTAAGCGTTTTCAATCCGGAAATTTTGATGTCAAAGATGCACGTCGCTCTGGTCGCCCTATTACGGATAAAATGGATGCCATTTTTGAAAAAGTGGAGCAAGATCGGCATATCATTAGTTACGACGTAGCTAAAGAACTGGAAATTGACCACAAAACAGTTTTGGCGCATTTGAAAAAACTGGGTACACAAAAAATCTCGACATTTGGGTACCTCACGAGCTCACTGAAAGAAACCTAATGAACCGTGTACTCATTTGTGATTCTTTATTACGACGTAATGAAACCGAACCATTTTTGAAGAAGCTGATAACTGGTGATGAAAAGTGGATCACGTATGACAAGAACGTGCGAAAAAGGTCGTGGTCAAAGGCCGGTCAGGCTTCACAGACTGTGGCGAAACCCGGGTTAACTCGCAACAAGGTGATGCTGTGTGTGTGGTGGGATTGGAAGTGCATTATTCATTATGAGCTGTTACCACCAGGCAGGACCATCGATTCTGAACTCTACTGCGAACAACTGATGAGATTAAAGGAAGAAGTTGAGAGAAAGCGGCCGGAATTAATCAACAGAAGGGGTGTGGTTTTTCATCATGATAACGCTAGACCTCACACATCTTTAGCCACTCAGCAAAAATTAAGAGAGTTTGGCTGGGAGGTGTTAATGCATCCGCCGTATAGTCCTGACCTTGCACCTTCAGCTTTCCACATGTTTCGGTCTCTTCAGAATTCTTTAGGCAGTGTCAGGTTAACATCACGAGAGGACTGCCAAAACCACTTGTCGCGGTATTTTGACCAGAAGTCCCAAAATTTCTATAGCAATGGGATCATGTCCCTACCTACAAGATGGCAAAAAGTTATCGAACAAAATGGTAGCTACATACTTTAGTTAAATGTAAATAAACTATATTAAAAAATGTTTTGAATTTTCTTAAAAAATGCGAAGAAACTTTTTCCCCAACCTATTATATGAATTTTGATTATGGAGTTCACGTTTAGGGGAAAAATTAGAAAATTTAAAAAAGTTTTACGTTCTGTACCGTGTGACATATCAAATGAAAGGGATTCTTATGAGAACTGCAAATATATAATTTTTTTTTTATAATTTTAAAATATATAGTTTTAAAGTTATTTAAATAAAATATATGAAAATAGGCCAGGGCGATTTCCGAAACTGCTGAGAATAAAATTTTGAAAAATAGAGAGAATCGTTGTATACTTAGGTATAGATTACAGGAAAACTTATACAGAAGTCCATGGTCTTAAAAACATGGTAAATCACTCAATATTGTGCGTACAAACTTACATTTGCAGTTGGAATGTATGGGGGAACATGTTTTCAAGTACAATGTTAAGTTTGTCCTTGGGATAAATTCATCCCAACTACAGAACCCTTTATTGTGTGTCGTCCGACACGCACTTTTTAAAATTAATTATAAACACAAAACTTAGTTAAGTTTACTAAAATTACACTATTATAACAATTATCAAACATAGTTGGGAATAGGCTAGGCAGATTGATTATTATTTAATTTGATTGTAAGTACGAAATTCGAAAATTCTCTGGGAATAAAAATAAATCAATCAATCTGCCTAGCCTTTTCCCAACTATGTTGCGGTCGGCTTCCAGTCTAACCGGATGCAGCTGAATACAGGTATTTTACATGGAACGACTGCCTATCTGACCTCCACAACCCAGTTACTGGGTAATACGATACCCCTTGGTAAGACTGGTTGTCAGATTTTCGGGCTTCTGATGACCCGTAACGACTGTCAAAGATCCACAAATGACAGCCGGGACCAACGGCTTAACATGCTTTCCGAGGCACGGGGGAGTCTCGGTATGTAAAGATGGTCACCCATCCACAAACTAATCCCGGCAAGCGTAGCTTAACCTAATGGATCGACCCGTGCGGCTGTAGTTACTTAGCCACGAGTTCCTCGATGTGGTATAATTAATTAATATAACAATTATCATAAGTAGGTATTTGGTGGTAAAATAACCAATCCTTTAACTGCGGGTGAATGTCACAAAATAGAAACATTTAAAAATGGATGCCATAAACGAAATGGTGCCCAACATAATGCAAATAAAAACAAACAAAAAATGCACTCCGGAAAATTACCGTGATGTTTGAGTAATTTGGCCATATTTGGCGTTTTTATACTGATAAACTGAAACAATTCGACAACTTTGACTTATTGAACCCCGCTTTTTGAAATTTTTTCTGATAAAGCCAAAATTCCGAAGCAAATTTTTCATTAAATGTCCGGCTTTTTTTTTTTTTGTGGATGGGAAATCATCAAATAACTTCTCCCGCTCTGGGTGGAGCGGGAGGGCGTGTCAGACTTCTACTGACTAAAACCCACCCGTGTTCCTTCAGTTGCCTGTGCCAGGGCCACGGTAACTCTTTCGAACAACCCGCAACCCTGGCGGCCATCGGCCCTAGCGGACCCCTTCAGCTAGTGCTGACATCTCTTTGAGGCGCGCGTGGAACACAACGCGCCGTCGACCCGAGCCTGGTCCTTACCGGACGGCGAGCTACCCGTTGCTCGCCATCCGCAAGCCCGCGCCTACGGTGGCCGGGAATCGGCTATTGATTCCCGACGCCCAGGGCGTCTCCTACGGCGACTAGGGGCGTGAGGGCGCAAAGATTGCCTCTCCCTCACGCGTTCAGCCTCCTCCTTCGCGAGCGTTACCGCTTCGCAGAAGGAGGTGACGGCCTGACGGAAATGTCCGGCTGCATTTTTTCGAGCTCGTGGATTGAAGTACTGTCAATAAGCAAATGAAATGAAAAATATATAATAATATCTCTTAAATAGTGGTTTAGTTCACAGTGGCCTCATAATTTTGAAATATGTATGGAATAGCTATACAAAAAAATCCCATTCAAAACCACAAAACTACAAAAAACGCTTCGAATTAACATTTCTCCTTACTACATTAATATTATTACGTAAAATTTGTTCCAGAATAAACGTTAGTTCATGAGAAATTAAAATTTCATACTTAAAACAAAAAAAAAAGACAAAATAAACTTTAATATTATTTGCTTGGGTAGTTTTTGAGTTAGCTTCAATAATGCGTATTTTTCCCACTTATATGTACCTGTATGTACTTACTTAGTATGTGAATGATGTTTTAATAACTTCCTATCACTGTTATTTACATAGCAGGTAGTGGTATTCGAATTTGTGTGGGGTAGGAAACATACCACAGCTAAAAAGTGAAAAATAAAAACTTATTAGCAAAAAATAAAACCGACTTCCAAAACAAAACGCTACAAAGTGAAAAAAAACTTTTTTTTCGAAGTCGGTGGCAAAACACGAAAATACAAAACCAAAGACACCGACTACCGAAATTAAAGTTATTTTTCGCTTTGTAGTGTTTTATTTTGGAAGTAGGCTTTATTTTTTGCTAAAAAGTTTAATCAGCTTAAACATTTGACTCCTATTTAGAAAATAAAAGACATATTTTAGCATTAAAAGGTACTACTACGAGCACTAGAAGGTTATAACGAAGTTCAATGATAAGTGAATGTAATTTCTGGAATCGCGCGATATACATTACGCTATCTCTTAGTAGTGCTTGTAGTCCGTTCGTGATCGCTCACGAGTAACAACAATTTTTTTTTTTTTTAACAAGCTTTTATTAGTCGGGATATCATCTAGGACCAGAGTCCTTGTCAAAACGTAAAACGCGCCCAAACTCGATAGGGTTGCGTCGCTTTATTACTGAGTTCCTATGGCCACCTTCAGGCTCCATCATCAGATCAGCCCGATGGTACCAAAATACGTATACGTATGCCAAATCGACACCGGGAAGTGGGTCAAATTTAACTTACGTACTTAAGTACGAACATTGCAAGTTGAATAAAATCTTGTAAAATAGTTTATGGATACGACTGGCTTTTTTTTTCAATGAAAACTAAAAAGAAAAGAAAAATATAGATAATAACTACCTACTGAACGACAATCTTTTATAATAAATTGGTGCTTAAGTTGTAATGATCCTCTTGCCATCTACACTAGGGTGCTCGTACACTTCAACTTCGTACCGCCTTAGCAGCGCCACCTACCGGGTCCAATTGTGTTTTCAAACCATCCAGGAACCCATTGAAATCATCCAAATCGGTCCAGCCATTTAAGAGGAGTTAGGTGACAAACACACGTACAGAAGAATTATATATATAAGGATAGTTCTTATGTGCCTACAGGATCAAATCAATAAACAATAATAAATAAAGTATCTCTATTAATACCGCCGTGTCTAGTCTTTGTCATCTTTTCATTTGGTTTACCTACATTTGCATTTCTTGTCTTCATATTTTCCATCACGATCTTGATCACTTATTATCTTAAATCGCGTCTGATGAGCAGTTTCATGATGACGTTCATTCCTTATCAAACCACTTCTTAGATCTTTTTTTCTTCTTTCAAATTGTACTGGTGCTATCAACTTATACGTATTTTGCATCTTTTAAGACTTTGATAATACTATTGTGGCCACTTCTTAAATCTTCTGTTATATCTTTTGATAATCGTTTTGCTATCGATTCTATATCTTTGGCTTCTTTTAAGACTTTCTTAATATTATCACGGAATAATGTTCCTTAATTCTTCGTTTACCATTATCATCGTCGAGTTTCATTTGTTTTACTCCATATTCGTTGAAAACAAATAAGTTAGCTGATTCTATAGTTACTGGTAGCAGTAATAGGAAATACACGAACATATTATTCGAACAATGTATATGGGTCGTCTTCTTTTTCATCGACAATGACAATGACCCTCTGAAAAATGACATGTACGAAAAAATATAGTTTTTCTTCCTAAATATTCAGTTTCACAATATTTTTTTGTCACAAAAATTCTTTTGACAATATAGCCATTAAAATATTCTTAAACACTTCCGTTTTTATTATTACTGCTTTTTACTCAATAATTGTGACATAATATTCGAAAGTGTGACGTAGGTGTTATCGGTAGAAAAGAACGTCCCAGTGTGAAGGACGATTTCCGGTAGAAAAGAAGGACGTCCCATATATATTTTTGTGTGAACTTAATCGGTCGATACCTAATTGGTATTGACGATATCGAATGCGGCGTGAAATGTAATCAGATTTAATCGCTGGCTACAAGTTTTCTATGCCGTTTCATTTGCACTTTCAATCTGTCTAGCATTTTCCCAATTATGTTGGCGTCGGCTTCCAGTCAAACCAGATGCAGCCGAATACCAGTATTTTACATAGAGCGACTGTCTATCTGTCCTTCAGAACCCCGTTACTTGGTAACACGATACCCCTTGGTAAGACTGGTTGTCAGACTTTTCGGCTTTTGACTACCCGTAACGATTGTCAAAGATCTACGAATGACGGCGGGACCAACGGCTTTACGTGCTTTCCGAGGCACGGAGGTTTTTTGATAGGTATGTAATGGTTGGTGAACCACTTACGAACCGATCGCGGCAGGCTTAGCTTAACCCGTACCTCGACCCGTCGACCCGTGCGATCGACCTACCTCGACCCATGCGGCTGTTATTACTCAGCCACGAGCTACTATTCTCTCTCTTTCACAGTCTTTTACATGCAGATTATAAAATGAAATTCCGAATTTTACGTTCTACTTCCATTTTGGCAGTATTGCATTTCTAACTTGCCCGCGTCAATCAAGTTTCGTCTCAGAGTGTGAAGTCAGTTATTTTGTTGTGAACACAATATTCTATTAGTCTGCGGCTTGAGAAAATTGGTTGCTCAATGTGAGGCGTATGCTAAAAAGTACATGGCTTGGCATACAACACTAAGAAGTCGGAGGTCATAGTCTTTGAGGCTGGGGGTAAAAGTCCTGATGCAGTACCGCCTGTACTACTTTATGGTACACCTTTGCAGAGCGTCTACAGGTTTAATATCTGGGTCATTATATTGAATCCCAACCTCAAAGACGTTGACGACATTGAATGGGAGCGGAGGGCGTGGTCGGTTAGAGCGAACATGCTGACCCAAAGATCGTACAGCGGCAGCGCTCTCTGCGTTCGATATAAACAATGCGTTTAGGATGCTGGTGCGGCTGCCCCGTTTATGTAGTGCGTCAGAGATGTTCGCAGATGCGCATGTAGATTGCTTTTACGCAACAATGCGTAAAAGGTGGTCTTCCCTGGTGCGCAGGGTGTAGGGCGACTTCAACAGTTTGCGAGTCGCCTGGACTGTGTATACGTGGGTCACTGCTCCGTCTCTCATGGGATGTCGCAGCAGTGACCAACTATTATTTCGTGTATTGTTACTACTCCTTATTTTTGTTTTGTGTCGCACAGACACTCACATAGTCGTAAGTTTTACTAAAAATCTTCTTGAGTCTTGGTTACTTTAATAAAGAAAAAATCTATTCTATTCTATATCTTCTCATTTTTCTTCTTGAGTGTGTTTTTGTGCTGTGTTAACCACAATGTATCATTTTTCTACATTTTTCTCTTTCTTATTCCATCCTGGGTATTATGATGTAGCTAGAAAAATTGTTAATTTTCAGGAATTGTCTTTTTAGTGGCTCTACCCACTTCTGCCATGCTTCACTGGTCAGTGCGAGTCTAATCCAGGTCTTTTCCGCGTCCGCCTGTAAGTCGTCCACCCACCTGGTCATTGATCTGTCAATGCTTCTACCATTTCTCGGCAATCATACTAAAGACTCAATAGTCTAGCTAGTCAAAGTCAAATAATTTATATTAATTAGAGCATTTACGAGTCGAGAGAGAGAGAGAAAGTCAAGATGTAACTTTAGAAGTCCCTGGTTCATTGCTGTCAGACACTTGTGGTGGTAGTTCATAAAGACTACTTGACAAATAATTAAAATAGTTTTCTGATATCGAAAAATCTTGCCATTCAAATTGATTTCATCTAGTAGAGTATGAGTCCAAGAGAGAAGGTCCTTCAGTTGAGATGGCGAGAGAGTAGAGAAAAGAGTTGATTCATGTCAAATTTTAATACTGGCTATGTAGTCTTAGGCTATGTACACTTTAAAATCTTAACTTTGCTATACATTTGAGTTTTCCATCCTATCACTTTTTCAGATTTTTGTTAGCATCTACTCTTCATCATTCTTCAACTTCTTGACGTCAAGGATCTTCTTTACGTCATCATAGATCTTTTCTAAGATTTCCACTGGCTTTCAAACGCTATTACGGTCTGGAGGTGAAGATGAAGTTCCCATATCCCATAACAGTCGATCTACTGGCCTATTCTGTAAAAATCTCACAGTGAGAACTTAGCTGAAGTGAGCTGTCATTCCAGGGAGGATGCTTGGGATTGACACTAATGACAGATCACTTCACCTATGCTTTCACGGTAATTTTTTTTCAAAATAGATCGGCTGGTCCATATACAGGATTTCCGGTAAAGAATGGATAACCTTGAAATAGCATAGATCTTATAGGGCGTTTTAAAAAAGAAACAAAAAACACATAGGTACCTTAAGATTTATTAGAAAAATATTAACGTTTTTTACCTTATTTTACATTCTTCTTCACTACGACCACAAATGAATGAATTCCATGTTAGTATAGGAAGAATCATTTATTTATGGTCCTTTAAATTAACAATAGTAAAAATAACAAAATTATATCCTAACTAAAACTATTCACAAACTAATATATGGCGTCGAAAAATTCATCCGCATCGTTGTCGACTGGGAATGCACCCAAGAGACTGGTGGCATTACCACGTTGTACACAACTGGCAATGCTTAGTCTCTGGCCAAGGTAAAAGCCAGCGCTGGGGTCACGGGAAGTGTCAACCAGCCGTTTGGAGATTTGATTTGATGAATTCCATCGGTTATTTGTTGTTATAATATTGTACAGATGCCAGCGCATCAAACCACTACAATCCTCAAATTTCTTTAATAGATTATCAACTTTATCGTTAAAGCATTTGGTTCAAGGTTGACGGCGAAAATTTGATAGTTTCTGGTACCTTGATCTGCTGACGTCTGTACGTTGACTACAGCGAGGCAGTAATTATAGTGTGACTAGAAATTGCACAGTATTTTTCTCTAAAAAATCGTATGTTAGGGATATATATATATATCTTTATTGCTATTTTTTTCAGAGCGGCCACAAGGTCTATTAGGTATATGCTATGTCAAGGTTATCCATTCTTTACCGGACATCCTGCATATGGGAATTTCATTCTCATCTTCACACAGAAACATTGACTGGCCGTCCAGTATCTTCTCAATGTTATTTTTATCTAAAAACTAACCGTCAGCTGCTATAGCAACAAAAGATGCAGAGACCGTTATACGTGCAAAGTTTTAATTGCCAAAATTTGCATAAACGCTGTTAGGGACGTTGCAAAAAAGATAAAAGACGGGACAGTGAGGACGGTTTATGATTGATTATAAGTGGTCATGCTGGTGTAGGGTTGAGAAAGCTTCTTAGTCTTGTGTTTGTATAGACTTGCAAAAAAGTGTGAAGGGATTGTTTTGAAGGACCGAAGAGATATTGTTTTTTGAAACAATATTTTGCTTACATTGTTATTTTGGTAGGCACCAGAAGTGTTTTGGATAACTATGATTGGCTATGATTTCATAGGTACGTTTTCGATGGAATTTAATCGATTCACTAACGCTAAACGAGACACAATAGAAGTTTTATTGTCATAAGTATTACATCTATAGAAGTCATGTGCCCGAGAGTTTATTTTATTGATTTCTTTCAGTCTTGGTTGTAGTTGTGGCTCAACTTCGTTCAGTAGCACCATTCGAAGACCTTACGACGTTATCTCGATGTTCTGAGAAAAATAATAAGCGCAATTGGGCGAGCATCATTGTCAGGAAGGCTTACCATTTACAAGCCATAAAACGAGATAAGTCAAGTAATGACGATTCTTTTTCTATGGTGATGGACGAGTAGCAGCTACGTGGCAAAATTTAAAAAATCAAACAACTAAAAATCTTTTTAACCGACTTCCAAAAGGAGGAGGTTCTCAATTCGTCCGTATTTTTTTTTGTATGTTTGTTACGCGATTACTCAAAGACGGATGGACCGATTTGGAAAATTCTTTTTTTGTTTGAAAGGGTATACTTCCGAGGTGGTCCCATATAAATTTTATTAACTTTGCTTGGGGAGTTTTTGAGTTAGCTTCAATAATGCGTATATTTCCCGCTTATTTTATATGGATGACGTGATGACGTTTTAATAACTTCCTATCACTGTTATTTACATGGCTATATCTACAATTATTGTGCTCAATTATGTATGTCGAATTTGTGTGGGGTAGGTTCCACAACTAAAAAGTGAAAAATAAAAACTTTTTAGCAAAAAATAAAACCGAATTCTAAAACAAAAGACTACAAAATGAAAAATAACTTTAATTTCGGAAGTCGGTGGCAAAAAACGAAAATACAAAACCAAAGACACCGACTTCCGAAATTAAAGTTATTTTTCACTTTGTAGTGATTTGTTTTAGAAGTCGGTTTTATTTTTTGCTAAAAAGTTTTTATATCTGAAGCGTTTAAATCCTTTATTGTAATAACCGAGAGAACACGACCACTAATCCCATTTGCGACAAGTCAGCTTCCGAGTCCCACGTCCAAAAAAAAACAAAGATATTTAACAATAAACGTCCAAATTACCATAAACAACGCATCATGAGACGACGGTTGGATCCAGTCAAAACCGGTTTTATCCGGAAATTGTCAGATCCGCAACACCGCTTCACAATAAGTCCCTTTTGTTTTCTTTTTTTATTACCTGCGGATCTGACCGTCGCAGTTGCGGGGTTAGGCGATTAACAGTGAGAAGATCAAACAGGGTCATTTTTGTTTAAGATGGACGCTGGAGGGGTTGTATCTTCTAAGGGTTAGATGGTATGTGTTATATTTGTTATGATCTTAATAGGCGGATGTAAGCAAAATGGAGTTTTGTTCGGAATATTAATTGTCAGTTTTTGGAGGGGCTTCTCATGAGAGCGCAAAGAAGAGCTAGTTTGTGTCTTCTGTGATGTTAGGTAGAGGCAAATTACGAAATGATGACAACATAAGTACAATGAGTAGGTAATATTGTTTTTAACAATAAAATAAAATATTGGCGCCGATACCCTTGTTCACAAACTAAACTAAATTTTAGTTCAGTGCATCTTTTTCATTCTATTTCATTAAGAAAAGAACAGAAGATAAATATTAGTTTAATCCTGTCAAATTAGTCAGCGCCTGACGGAAATTGACGTATTTTTACTAACCAATTTTTTAATCACGTCTAAAATTGTCTAAACAGGACAATTAGGAATTGTCTTGACAGGACTAAACTATTAATTATCGTCTGTCCTTTTCTTAACGAAATAGAAAGAAAAAGATGCACTGAACTTAAATTTAGTTTAGTTTGTGAACAAGGAAATCGGCGCCTTTACCTAGTTATAACCCGTGCCACAGATATTACACCCGTGCACCTCGCGCTGTGACGTAACTCTGACTTTAGGTCTTGTCTTTGCAAAAAAAGTTAATTTCGTAAAAATACTTCTTTTAAACTTTTTTTCAACATGCGTAGGCAAAGTTTGTATGCTAGGTAAATAAGCACACAAAATATATTTAAAAAAAAAAATAACCCAGCGAAGTGCGCAGTTTCATACACTACGTATATCTATACTGCTGCTGCTTTTGCTGCTGGGGAGTTTGCTGCGCCACTTCTTCTTCACTAGAAAGTGCTGCTTCTCAGCTTAGTTTAAATAAATGACTTAATTTTGACTCATGCTAACCTAACCTAACCTATCTAAATATAAAAACCAAAGTTGGCAAAAAGTAAACAAACACAATACTGGCTCCAAAACCATAGTAACGTGGATTACAATACTATGGTTACAGAACTGTCATCGGTCAACCTAGCGCAGTCCCCTTATACAATGATAAAAATCGAATTGAAAACTCCTTGGTCGATCCGCAGTGTACTTTAATAGAAAAAAAGTTATTTTAAAACATTACTTTGTTAAGAAATCTGTATCATAATAAAACTTTTTAATTTTGTTTGATTTGTAGATGTATTAAGTCTGTCATTATGGTACTATTTTTGAATTCATAATCACAACGTTTCTACATGAGTGTAGATAAAAGGTTTTATTAATTCCTTATAGTAAAAAATATTTTTAAGTTCGATAATGTTTTAGTAATGAAATAAAAATCTTAACTTATTATATTGTGTTATTAATGTATCTTCATTGTTTATGTTTCCTTTATGTAAGGATCGCCTGGAGGCGGTAAAGGCCTCCTCCAAATGTTTCCATTCGTCCCATAGTCTGGCTGTTCTTGCCCAAAAGCCAGATATTTTCGCATTTTCGTCCTCCCAGCTTTTGAAAGTTCTACCTTTTTTTCTTTTCTCATTTCTGGGGGACCAGTTTGTCTCGACCTGGGCCCATCTTTGTGGTTTTAGCCTCTGAATGACATCTCCATTTACCGCACTTACCATAAATACCCCAATTACAATAATTTGTTATAATGATAATATATACACTGAATTTTTACTAAATGGTGATCCAATTCGAGGTTCCTATATTGGCAACATTGTAATTTTGACAGCGGATAATAATGGCGCGGTTTTCAAACGTCAAATGTTAGACTGTAACAATACATTTACAAAATGAATCGCTTTACTGCTGCTCAACGCGTTAAAATTGTTCAATTGTTCTACAGAAATAACAATTCTGTAAGAAGTGTGCATCGACTTTTGCGGGAAGATTATGTTAATCGTTCTACTGAGCGAACAATTCGCAAGATACTAAAAAAAATTGAGGAAACTGGAAGCAATGGAGATAGGGTATGCCGTGTGCATCATCGTGGCGTATGTTCAGCTGAGAATATTTCTGTTGCGAGTGATAGTGTAGCCGAAGACCCGAAATTGTCGATTCGTCGCCGTTTGCAAAGTTCGGTCCTTTCCTATGGCTCCCTTTGGCGCATTTTGCATAAGTACTTGCACCTTCACCCGTATAAAATTCAGTTAACACAAGAACAAGCCCAGACATCATGAACAGCTAAGGATTTACGGAGGTTGGGTATTAAAGCAGCAGGAACTTGATCCTGATTTTTCAAAGTAAATTTTCTACTCTGATGAGGCAAATTTTACACTCTCTGGGTATGTGAATAAACAATTATTTTGTATGTAGGGTTTTCTTGAGAGTCGCGTCTATAGTAACACACCTGCAACGTTGGAGCGCTCCGCCAAGTTATTGCCGAGATAAACCACGAAACTTGCGAAAGAATCAACTGCTGTAGAAGGTCCAGTGGTGGTCATTCGACTGACATAACTTTCCATAATTAATGAATAACACTAAATATTCGATTAAAGAAAAAAGAATTAAGATATTGTTACATTTTGTGTAAGTATTTTTTTTTTTTAAATAAAAGATAGGAACCTCGAATTGGATCACCCTTTATTATGTATAAAACATTGTTTATTTAGGTACTGATTCTGGGAGCAAATTGTGGTCACATTACAAATCTACTCACGCACACAGTCGCACATGTATAAGGGTCTAGCGTAGTACGTGCGTGTGACTGTAATTTACGTGGTTTTAATTATTTTTGGGATAAAAATTACCGATTTTAAAAATGACAGAAATCGATTCAGTAAATGATTCTGAACAATTTACATTGTAGACAAAGCTTCGTCGCTTGTAGTAGGTACTGTAGATATAGCGGATTGTAGCAGAAAGCCAAAAATAACAAAAAAAAAGTATTGTAAATCATTTTATTATACCGCCTTTTAATTTGATCAAAACGCCTCCACTAATTGGGTATTACTCACGCTTTAAAATACCTCGGAAAAGGGTACTTAACCAATTAATATTATCTACAATTATTATACCTACTTATCGCCTGAACCTACATGGTCCTAATAAGGGCATTATTAAAAGAAATTCTCTCAAACTCTGTATAAATTGCCCTCACATTTAGTGAAACAGTCGTTTATATCCCCATTTTCTTGTACTTACTGATAACGAAATGAGCTTCAAAGGTGCGAATCGTTGACCTCAATAGCTACTTATTACCTTCGAGAAAATCGAAAACAAACGATTTTAAACCGTAAAACTAGTATCATAGGAGCTACAGAGTAAAATATTGGAGTAACATTAAGTTTGGGATGTGCTCACAGCATATGCAATTGTACACTCACTTCGTAACGATATCTTTGCAGGTTTACCTTTGCTGTCCAGCTAAACGTTATATTTCACTCCATAAGATTAATTTTCCTTTGTTTCAGTGGTAAATAAAGTAAGTACAGTATGTTTTAAACATGCACTTATCGTGAAAACATGTCGCTTTATCAGTACCTACGCCTCAGTGAGCTCAGCAGATGTGGATTTAGTGAAGGCAACTGTACTATTGATTTCTTGTTTTAACGGCTTTTATAGAGCAAAAGTGCAGAAGTAGTAGGTATTTACCCCATCAAACTGATAAAGAGAACTACCATATTAGTGCACATTCTCTTGCTCAATAACTAAACCAAAATTAGACAATCGCTATCTTTTATTAACAGGCAGCAGGAGAAAAGGACGGCAATAGCTATGAACTAAGTTAGAGTTGTCAGTTTACGCCTTGCGCTTCACCGTGTTTTTAGTCGAGATGTTTTTATATGTCTCTCAATTTGTATGGAAATATTAGTTCAACTAAATTTAACAGCTCTAATTTACGTCCGTCTCTTTCTTGTTTTACTAGAGAGAAAAAAATAGCAATAGCCTAAATTAAGTTTAGTTTGTGCAACAGAATCAGCACCATAATTGATTAACTATTATTAAGCGCCTAGAAGTGCTTCATACACTTACAAAATATCGACATTCAAATGCGTATAGTTTTTTTTTGTACGAATTAATAAAATAAAAAAATCAAGCTTTCAAAATTAACATATGGTTGTTCTAACTCGTGCATTTGTAGTTAAAAACCCAGTAGAATTTGAGGTATAAAACACAATGTGCCAAGTCATGGTTTATCTGTGCCTTTTATCGAAATCCATTCAGTCATTGAAGGCGTGAAAAGGTTATTGTAGATAGACAGACAGAGTTACTTTCCTGTGTACCTATATAATATTTATAGGTACCTATAAGGTATATTATAGTATTGACATGTAATTCCACAGGATCTCGAGAAACACAGACTTCTTTACAGGATTCTTCATATATTTTTAACCGATTTCAAAAAAGGAGGTTATCAATTCAACGCGTATGTTTGTAATATTTTTGGAACAGCAATATACAAAAAGCAAATATATATATGTTTGTCCACGCATTTCTCCGAAACTGTTAATTGGATCGTGACCATTTTATTTTTATTGGCTTACGTAAATGTAAGTTCAACTTAGGGAACAGTGCAAGTTTCACCAAAATCAGTTCAGTAGTTTTCAAGATAATGAAGTAATACGTATTACTCCATTATCTTGAAAACTACTGAACCGATTTTGATGAAACTGTAATGTAATGTGTGACGGCCTGGCTTATTGATACGAGTGTCAAAGGGAAAACATCTCAAAACCTTGGTCAATATTTACTTATAACAAAACTATTACAACTATTACAAACAATTATTCCAATTTTTACAAAAAAACTAAAATGACGAAACAAAAAAATTATTTAAAAAAAAATCGTTATCAAAAAGAAATTACTTAACTCAAAATTATGAAATAACTTTAATTTCGGAAGTCGGTGTCTTGGGATCTGTGTTTTAGTTTTTTGCCACCGTCTTCCAAAATTAAAGTTATTTCATAATTTTGAGTTAATTTATTATTGAAGTCCATTTAATTTTTTTTAATTAAGTATTTTTTAAAGGATGTACATAATTAGTCTGTTTAACGCTTCATATAATTTACTCTCAGAAACGAAGATCTACGCGAGACACAACTTCGTGTTTTAATTATATCTGTAATACGAGTGTTTAATCAGCAAATAAATAAGACGTAAGGTAACCTTGATCCACGCATCATTATGGAGCGTCCCGCTCGTTGAGTGTGACTGCTCCGACTTGCCACTTATGCGGGCTGATAAGCAGCCGTCTAAGTACTTTAATGTATTACCTTACAAAATGCTGTGTAATTTCTGTTAAACTGATAATAATGAGTTAAGAGGGCCGTTCCCGGCCCATCTACCGTCAACGAGAGGATGGTCGAAGAGCTTGTTGTTTCATCCAGCGCAACGCCCGTTGACTAACAAGCAAGTGAGAACGCGATAACAATGAACGAAAAATAGTGTGCGGAAATTTTATGAAACTTGTTCCAGAAAATACGTGTTTTTTAGCCAGCCTTACAAGTTTGTGAAATAAATGTTTGTCATTTAGAATCTCCATTACATGTGCGAGGTTTATATCGATATGATTTCTTTACTTTTACAATTTATGAGTACATTATGAAAGGCCAAAGTTCAGGTATAAATTATGCAAAAAAGCAGATTTTTGGAGGCTTATACTGAATTTGTTTCTCCAAATTTTTATTTTTCGCTTTAATATAAACCTAGATACAGTGCACAAAATAGCTATTAGTTCAAAAATTCTTAGAAAGATATATTAAAACGTTATTATCACGTACGAGCGTTTGTATGAAAAGTATGACGGGTTTGCCCCCTCTTAAGAATATGTCTTAGCATAAGAAGCAGGTAAGGATTATTACAGAAACCATTAAAAATAATAATAATAATAATAATAATAATGTTTATTTCCAGTAAAATGTTCACAAAGGTTACAAGTACAGTAATATGCTTCAAAATAAAAGTGCATTAAAAGCCTTTGTATCTCACATAGATCTGCGTTCCCGGCATATTAAGGGTTAAGAAACAAGCCGTGTATCTCTCGGGACTTTTCAGGAGCCTTAGTTCCCAAAAAAATATGATACTAGTTACTTTTACTCACTAACAGAAATGTTAGCACCGACTTTTACGTTTCTAACTTCACAATGACTGATTGTTCAAACACGAATTTTCAAAAATCCTACTTCATATTTATGCTATACTAGCTTTTGCCCGTGGCTTCACTCGCGTGGATGTCGGAAAATATCCCACGGGAACGTTCTACCGGGATTAAAAGTACCCTATGTGTTAATATGGGTAAACAATGTATTAATTCCGTAACACATTGTTTTCATATAACTATCTATGCCTATAGTGGTTTACGCGGCGCACGCAAGAAAAGCTACCAGTCGGCATGATTTTTTCCGACATCTCCATGAATCATCTTCACATTTCAGCCAATTTACACAAAACCTAAATGAATTATGCACTTAAACTGTACTCATGAATCACTCCGTCCATTGGTGAAAACCGTATGAAAATCCGTTTCGTAGTTTTTGAGTTTATCGCGTTCAGACTGACAGACAGTTGCGGCGAGGGACTTGGTTTAACTAACTTTTGACCAAGTTGACCAATTTTAATGAAATAACGACTAAATGTTACCTCAAGATTACATTTCCTATCCCATAAATCTCTTAAAAAGAGGTGCCGAATTTTTTAAATATTATTCGTGAATTTTATATTCAACCCATATTTTACCCCCTTAGGGAATGATTTTCAAAAATGCTGAATTACCTACATAATTCTTTATTTCCTACCAAAAGCATAAATTTGAATTTTCATATCCGTAACTTAAGAAATGCTGGGTTTCCCATACATGCTTTCATCCCCTATATCACCCCCTGTAGGATTATTTTTGAGACAAAATAAGTAGCCTATGTCCATCCCCAGGATGCCATCTATCGCGATGCCAAATTTTATTAAATCCGTTCAGTGGTTTAGGCGTGAAAAGGTAACATACAGACAGACAGAGTTACTTTCAAATTTATAATACCTACTACTAGCTTTTGCCAGCGGCTTCGCCCGCGTGGTTGTCGGAATAAACTAAAATATAATTCAATCATGATTGAAAGACACGTGGCGCCATCTATAAGAACGTTATTATTGTTTACCTCAGGAACAGCTCTTTTTTGGGATGAAAGATACCCTATGTCCGTTTCTGTACATGTGACAACGTATATGCAAAATTTCGGGATGATCGGTTCAGTGGTTTAGGCGTGAAAAGGTAACAAACAAACAAACAAACTTACTTTCGCATTTATAATATTAGTTAGGAAATTAGGATAATATTAGTATGGAGTATGGATATCTACGGAACTCTTATGCATGCTTCTAGACTAGGGCCACCATACGTCCGGTACACCGGGACATGTCCCTGTTTGAAGCGTTTTGTACAGGTGTCAATATACTTAAAAGTCGTTTATCCCGGTTTCAAAATCAGAGCGCGTTTGTTTGATCATGAATTCCTTCGTACCTAACCTATCCGAAGTGGGATGCTAAAATGTTCGAACTCGCTTCGCTCGCTCTTGAACATTACGTTCTCTCAATTCTAATACTTTTCTGCTTATGTCGTCAAAAGAAAACCTAGTCTATCCGAAGTGATAAAATTTTCAAGCTCGCTTCGCTCACTGTTGTGTCCTGGATTATTTTTGCCAAATCACTGATGGAATTGCGTTCGCGCCAAAAAATTAAGACGTCAAAAACAAAACCCGACCTCTCCGAAAAAAAAAACTCACACACAGACCTCACAAAATTTATATATATTGCCTACATCATCTTGTCCCGCCGCTGAATATTCATCGAATTTTTTAATTATCCATGGTTTACCCAATTTCTATTCCACATGTCTTCGGCCGACATTTCAGCATTTATGGCAGCACTATTCTAGACCCAGCGGCTTAGGCAGGGCGCTGACAAGAGGCTAATGATCTAAATAGGCTTGTCTAAAAAAAATATTGTCACATCTGCATAGTTTTGTGGTAGCGGAAAAAATGTATGTTAATCTTGAACATATTTCTCAGAACTTGGTTGTTACCAAAACAAGTTTTGAAATAAAAAAAATTGGCACTCATGGGGACTGCCGACAGAAGTGAAAACTTAAACGTAAATCTATGCATAGCATGTCGTGTGTTGGTCTCTTCTGGGTAAGAGCTCTTCTGGGTAAGCTCACTCCATCTTTGACTTTGTCTCTGTCACCTCTGACCTAGACTAGAGTCAAGAGCAAACCCATCACAAATAAAAAAATAAATAAAAAATAGAAGTTTTCACTTCAAAGATCTCGATACAAATTAACGGTAAACTAACCTTTTACTTTTAATTAATAACAAGAACGACTTATTTGAATGCAGAACTTGGTTGTTAGGGTTCCTTACCTCAAAAGGAAAAAAACGGAACCCTTATAGGATCACTCGTGTGTCTGTCTGTCTGTCTAATAAACCGTCTGTCTAATAAATCTAATAAACCGATTTAGTTGAAATTTAGTACACATATGATTTTTGTGATTCGAATACGGACGTGTAACGTAAATAAATGAATTTTGAATATGGGGGTCAATTTTGAGGGGCAAATAAGTAAATTTAAAAAAAGTTTTGCAAACCGTAGGTACCGTGTGACATATCAAATGAAAGGGCTTACTGTGAGGTTCTCAAATATATATATATAATTTTTAAATAAATAGTTTTAAAGTTATTTAAGAAAATAGACGAAAATTGACCCCCCTTATTTCCGAAATTAGTGAGCCTAAAATTTTGAATGAAATTGAAAAAATGCAGAAAATAGTTCTATACCTACATACAGGAACTTATATGAAGTCTATGGTCTTAAAATAACATGGTAAGTATCTCAATATTGTGCGTAAAAACTTATATTTACAGTTGGAATGTAGGGAAGTATGTTAGACGCTACCGAGCACGCAGTGACGCCCTCATCGTTTGTTTTGTTATTTCTTTTAATTTAAAAATAAAATGCAGGAAATAAGCACGTTAAGTTGTACTCCACAAGACTATACGTTATTATTATTATAAACAGTAGTTTTGTATTGTTAAGTTTTATTGTAATCATTAAAACGGGAAATGGTGGCCACTTTTTCCGTTTTAATGATTACAATAAAACTTAACAATATAAAACTACTGTTTAAATATAATAAGGTCAACGGAGTGGAAGCCTATGGCATACCTATTTTTTTTTTTTTTTAATAGTAAATTCAAATCGTATGCACTACGCAGGGTGCGTAGTGCGTATGATTTGAATATCGATATTTTTTAACGATCTATAAAGTTTTTTCAAAATGTCTGTTTTTATTGTTCTAGTTTACTTCAAATGTGTAAAGTTTATTTGATAGAGCAATTTCTGTCTAAGCTATTGAAAAAACAAAAAGATACTAGGTATGCCATAGGCTTCTACTCCGTTCACCTATTGTACCTACCCTATTTCTTCAAAGACGGAAAAAAAATCATCCAGTATAGGTGTAAATAATAATAGAAATACAGCCGTGGTGGCCCAGTGGCAACGACCGCGACTCGAGTTGTAGGTCGTAGGTTCGAACCTTGACAGACGCTTTACTTTGTGTAAATTATTATAATTATATATACGTATAGTAACTATCGGGTGTTAATATTAGAGGCGGAGAACTTTATATTGAAACTAGCTTTTGCCCACGGCTTCGCTCGCGTTAATTTAGAATTTGACAATCAATTCACACCACTATACACACGAAACTTTAGTAATGTGTTTAGTAGTGTGAATTCGAAAGACACATGGCACCATCTATTATCATAAGAACGCTATTATTGTTTTCCTCGGGAACAGTACTTTTTTTTCGGGATGAAAGGTACCCTATGTCCGTTTCTGTACACGTGACAACGTATATGCAAAATTTCAGAATGATCGGTTCAGTGATTTAGGCGTGAAAGTAACAGACAAACAAACTTACTTTCACATTTATAATATTATTTAAAATATATTTACCTGCTATCATTAATTAGTTTACATCCCCCCCCTGTGAAGTTTGAGTCTTCGCACTACCTACATTGGTGCAGTGAGAAAATTTACCTAATTCGGGTCATTCAGTTCGAACTAAAAACTCAGCCTGCCTTATTATTCCATAAGTACCAACTTAGTTCCTGTATAATATTTCCAGCCATTTATTTTACTTTTGACATAAGGACGCCTATGAAGTTCCTTATTTATTGACCGCAAGGCAACCATAGACGAAAAATCCAATACTTCATGGACGCTAAAGTAAAAAGAATATACACATAGTTAGCAGTTTCTACCTATTTATGACTTCTCTAATGTCATTCGCGGGCATTCATCTCTTTCCCGAGAACTGTGAGTCAGACACAAGATGCTGGCTGACCTCTGAACGTTCCTACGTGCTCGCAGTTGGCCGTGTGGCCGCAGACAGGTGACATTGACATTGGACATTAGCTTAGATAGGTGTGGTGACCTCATGTAACTTGGATAAGTAATGTAGGAGACAGATATTTTTTTTTAAATATCTATCTGCGTATACTGAGTTGGGGACTCTACGGTGATCACCTGAGAAGTAAAGTAAATAAAAATTATAACATAATCAGCCTACAATGAGAATGCTAAGAGGGAGGTGTGGTGTTACGCGAATGGATAGAATAAGAAATGAGTACCTATATAACAGGAAGTCTGAAAGTGACACCGGTGACTGAAAAGTTGCGGGGAAATCGGTTGTCATGGTATGGGCATGTGATGCGGAGGAATGAGGAAAATGTCGTCAGAAAAGTTTTAAGTATGAATGTGGATGGCTATACGAGTAGGGGAAGACCAAAGAAACGATGGATGGACTGTGTGAAAAATGATAGGGCCAGAAAGGGAGTGACGTATGGAAGAAAAAGACATGGTGCGCCGACTCCAAATAAATTGGGACAAGGGCAGGATAATTATGATGATGATGAATCAGCCTACAACGTCCTCACTGCTGGGACACAGGCCTCCTCTCTGTGAGAGGGAGTGGGCCGTAACCCACCCCGCGGGACCAGTGCGGGTTGGTAGATGTCACATGTCTTCGAACGTTTGGTTCTAGGACTCCGCTTTCCTTACGATATTTTCCTTCACCGTTTTGAGAGCAGTAGTGATGAAATAATATACCTACACGAAGTACAGAGCCTGCTTGGAATATTTACAAGCTTATTTACGCGGGTCAGTGACAATAGCATCCTGAAAACTGTGGTGGACAGTCCTTACTCCCCTTTTCTGAGGCACTATGTGTGGAGAATGGTCAGGTAGCTTATTCCTTCCTTTATCGTTCTCTGCACATCCTGCCTCAGTCACCTACTATTCTTCTCCTTGTTATTCTTATCCGTGTCTGTGTATACTAACACTAGTGATAAGGTACTAAGGTAATAAATAATTAATTACGACATTAATCATGTTGGAATTTTGAAATTAATTTCTTACAAGAAAAAAATATATTAGAATCGAATTAGCACTCTCAGAGATTGATACCAAATCAAACTCGAGCAGTTACATGAACTAATATCAACCGCTACAAGGCTCTAGGCTTGCATCTACCCACTAGAGTCGGTACCTCCTTGGTACTTGAGTCGGTACTTCCTTAGAAAAATGTTTGTCATAAATTTTATGGAAGTAACTTCACCTCAGGTAGAAAAAATACAAGAATGACCGTTGGACAAACAAAAGAAAAACCAAACTCGACCCTTTTACGTCAAGTCACTTAATTTGCATAAACTCACATCAGACACATCACCCGATATACTTATATCTCAAGTGATCAATAGTGTACACTACACGCCCATCTTCCCATCTCACAAAGATCGCTCTATTGTTCGTGACCAAACAATTTGCATAACCCTGCGATGCGCGAGAACAATACAACACTATCCTACAACTACCTGCCGCGCGGGTCTAACTGACCCATTTCTAACTGTAGCTCATTCAGCAAACGCAAAATTTCTCACTGGCCATAACAAAGCCGGCTGTATGTCCAAACCCTTTTCGCGCCACAATTTTTATGGGAAATAGTTTTCTATGCTCTATTTTTTGCATTGTCCATCAACTCCCTACGGATTCGCCGTTGGCAAATGTTTATGTGATTTTAATATAATGCGAACATAATAGAATGGTCGGTATTGCTTATTATTGTTGAATTATGACCGTTATACGTCAGGCATATGTAACAGTGGCCGGTATCAAGACGTATTCGTTAAGACAAGATTGTTTTGAAAGGGTTGGTTTTCTAGAAATGTGTGGAACGGACCTTAAAGCTAAATTCTACAGGAAGACTCCAATTTTGAAATAATTAAAACAGTCTTGTTAAGGTCTTAAAAGCAATAAAGTAGGTTAGTAAAAAGAAAGGTTGCAATTGATTGATATAGTTGCAATAACAAAACAATTGACATAATTCCGTTGGTCCAATGAAAACCGACAAAACAGTTCAATAGAATTTAAGCGCAACATAAAATTGTAAACTGCCATACCTTTCAGTCGTTACTCGAACTAGTATTCCTCATAAAAACGTTACAAATAGCCGCACAAAACTATCAACTAAATGCTTTATAAAAGAGAAAGGTTATCGCGATTTTCCAAATTACCGTTGATACATCGTCTCGTTTTAATCGGCCATTCTTGGGCAGGGTCAACCCGGCTCGTCCGGTCCAGGTAGCCAACCCGTGCTGACCCGCACACACAATGGTCTTAGAGGTCACAACAACCCTTTACGCCAGTTTAAACACCCTGAAATCGCTGCACCGTGAGTTATAGGGTCAGCCCTACGCCTCGAGTGACCTTACTGACCCTTCTTTAGAAAACCACCCCTTTCTTACAAGGCATTATTTGTAATCCCTTTCGCGAATCTATTTTATTGTTCGTCGTCCATTCAGTTCCTATTCTTGGACGTTTGTCTATCGGCGAAATTTTTGCGTTGCGTGAGAACGCTCTAGTTTCTTTGCAAAACTGTAACAAGGACAAAGGATTCTTAGTCCTTTAAAGTTGGATATGGGAAAGTTTGTCCGTTGTCTGCTAGACAATGGAGTGGTCTCTTTTTAATGATTCGCTTTGTGTTTAGCAAGGTGGTTGATACAGTTTTTTTTGTTGGGTCATTTTGACCGTTGCCCAACGGATTTGCCGATAGTATTTAAGTCGGCGTTGTAACGGTTGAGAGCATTGGGCGCCTTGAAGGTGTCGGCTGCAGAGCTCCTTGTCATGGCTTTTTACGATGAAATTAAATGTTTTTAGCGTTCGCCTTTGGTTTTACTTCTTGCAGGGTGTCTACGTAGGTAATGGCTAAGTTCATGCAGTGGAGAACAATAATTAATTATATGCAGATCTACCTACTGATAAAAAGAGAAAAGCATAAAAATAACTTTGCTACTAGAAATTATAAGAATGATTCAGATACGGCTTTTCTTACCCTTTGTTTATCGATATTGACCAGCAGGGCTAGCGTGACAAGCACGAGAACGCGAGATATCAGGATTAGTCGAAATTTGTCTAAGATTCTGACGTCATCCTACATGAACTTTAGGCGTCATTCTAATTGGCTAACGATCGCACGAGTTAACGATGCGATTTCATCACGCGATGAAAACGATCGTGCGATGCTCCAACAGGTGCCCTAATAGCTCGCGCGATGCCCATGTCTGTTTACAGATAAACACAGTTTTTTCGCGCGATGACGCGTAACCAATTAGGACACTAAAGAAATGTGTGACTGTGTGTGTTTAATCTCTTCGTGCAACGAAATCACATCGTTTGCTCGTACGATCGTAGCCAATTAGGACGACGCCTTATGCGCGAGTAAACTCGAAAAAGGCACTTTGACACTTTTTTTCTCGCGACGAGCAGCCGATGTAGCAAGTTATTAAAAACAAATATTTTTTTATTACAGGTCTAGTTTGCTATACATCTAGCATTCTTTATATCAAATACATAGATATAAACAACGACGGTTTACTTGACTTCTTGCTACTCTTTTTTGGTTTTCGAAAGATTCACATTTTGGGCTACAAGTTTTAGACAGTTAGCTGTCTAAAACTTGTAGCCCAAAATGTGCGACAGCCTCATGCAGTGTAGGCCATCACTCTTTTGTAAAACCTATGAAATTGCCGATTTACATAGCAAAAAATCAAACAATTTTTTTTTAAAGACATTTTGTCGATGCACTTTTGCCATTTTAATGAAAGTACTTTGATGCCTCTGCTATAGATATCCTGGGAACGGGAATCGATAAATTCTTTAAAGGCGTTTTCCACCGCCTCGTTGGATATGAAACTTTTCCCCGGGGCTCATTGTTGAGATCAAAATTTCCAGAACGGAAGCGATCAAACAAAAAACGCACAGTGCGTTCACTTGCGGTACCTTGTCCATACACGTCGATAATATTGCGTGCTGTCGTGTTGTGCCACGACGGAACTCGTTTTCGAAAATAGCGCGCAAGTTCGATTTTTTGGTTACACAAACATCGATATCACAGAAAAATAAAACGGCGGGAAAACAAATCAACAACTGTTTTTTTTTTCTTTATGTCATGCTATATTATAAAATTAATTTGAATTTGGAATTCTAAAGAGAATGAAAGACACTAGCCAGTATCAAAAATCGGCAATTTCATAGGTACTTATTATTTATTTATGGCTTTCATAGCTTGCAATGAGATTAGCATCATTGATAACATCAGTCTGAGTTCGTTCTTGAGGACATTAGGTTGAGACAAAACAATAAATCTTAGTAACGTTGCGAAAGTACCAGCTCAATTTTTCCAAGTAGTTCCAATACCATTAAAAAGTAGAATAACAACGAGTCGAAGGCTGTGGCCGGATGCAGCGGAAGCAGCGAGGGGTGGCGCGGGTGTGCGGGTTGGGGGCGGGGGCGGGGGGGCGACACGGGACAGTTGGCACGTGCCCACGCGCAGGTGCCTACACCCTCGCCAGGAGAACGCAACAGTAGGACGGATTTCGTTAAGACAAATCTGTCAGAGTTCGTTTGTCTTTTTGTGAAAGTTAATGTTGTATCAGAAACCAGAAAGGATGATACTTAATTATTAAATATAATTTGAAATCACTATCACTAAATATTATAAAACAAGGCCCCCCGTCGCGTCTGTCTATCTGTCCGTATATTCGCAATGATCTCATCTCACAAACTACTGAACTGATTTTACGCGGCTTTCATCAATAGATAGAGTGATTCAAGAGGAAGGTTTATACGTATAGTTTTCCGACATCCACGCGGGCGAAGCCGCGGGCAAAAGCTAGTGTAAAAATAAAGTGGGCTTACTCCGCATTTTTGCTTTTTAAATTAAATTAATTTTCTCATAATAAAAAAAAAAAACATCAAATGCTGCTTAGACATCCAACTACGCAGTGGTCAGCTTTCGTAAGAACAAAATGCAACTGAATTTCAGTATTTTTCGGTTGATATTTTACAATCCCAATTCCGAAAGTAAGTAAACAAAAAATCAGTAAAAACTAAAAATGTTTACCACCCCATCAGTTTCCTCTCAACCGACCGCGCATGTGTTGATCCGTTAGTTATTTTTTATTCGTTTTATATCAAGATCCAAGACCAATGCGTGACTCTTGTCCTCGATTACGTTGAAATTCGTTACTTTTATAACTTCTGACTGCACAGGCGAATGCGCCAGGTTAGCCTAGGCACAACTAGAGAGTTGTATTCATGATTACGATTATAATTTTGTAAATACGTAGTTGTTATGTAAATACGTATTTCTTACTGTCGTAAATCACATTTTGATCAACATACAACTTAACACTTACCTGCAAAATGTATAAAACGTAACGAACTATCTCAGTAGCAGCCAGCGGGGCAATTGCGTAACACACCATCAATCGGAATCGGTTTCATTTTGACAGTTCAACAACATTCATTGCGTTATTTACGTTGTCGAACAGACAAATTTTTCGAATATAAGAAGCAATAGATTAGCAATTTGCTTCAAAACGATTCAGATTTCGATTGGTAGTGTGTTACACAATTAGGGTGGTCTGCATTTGTGCCCGTTTAAATGCAATAGGCTCGCCCCTTATTAAATGAGACCTACCTTATTAAATGGTACCTAGTACTTACTACCTATGAGGAGCTCGTAGCAGTCGTAGCTAAGTAATAAAAGCCGCACAGGTCGATCCATCAGGTTAAGCTACGCTTGCCGGGGTTGGTCCGTGGATGGGTGACCATCTTTACATACCCAGACCCCTCCGTGCCTCGGTAAGCACGTTAAGCCGTTGGTCCCGGCTGACATTCGCGGATCTTTGACAGTCGTTACGTGTCGTCAAAAGCCCGAAAGTCGGACAACCAGTCTTACCAATGGGTATCATATTACCCAGTAACTTTGTTGTGGAGGTCACATAGGCAGTGGCTCCATGTAAAATACTGGTATTCAGCTGCATCCGGTTAGACTGAAGCCGACAGAAGCTGACCCCAACATAGATAGGAAAAGGCTAGGCAGATTGAGTACCTACTACCTACCTATAATATACACTTCAGGAAGTATGCACCAACGTGATTATGTTATACGTGTAAACTCGTAGAAACTTTTTGTACATATATGCCCATTGCCACCATACAAAGTTATAGGTACGTGTATACAAGTACGATGTCTGTAAATAGCACACTTCTTTTTTTATATATGATGGTACGGAACCCTCGGTGCGCGAATCCGACTCGCTCTTGACCGGTTTTATCTGATTAAATAATGTTACTACTTCAAATGCCAAAGAATTTAACCCCACCCTCCTTCCACTGCCACTCTTCTAGAATTCGTTACAAATCGCAAAAATTAACTAATTAAATTAGTTAGCAGTGCAGCCCAGATCTTGTACTACGAGTATACTCGTAGTTGGCAGTGCAGCCCAGATCTTGTACTACGAGTATACTCGTAGTTGGTAGTGCAGCCCAGATCTTGTACTACGAGTATACTCGTAGTTGGCAGTGCAGCCCAGATCTTGTACTACGAGTATACTCGTAGTTGGTAGTGCAGCCCAGATCTTGTACTACGAGTATACTCGTAGTTGGCAGTGCAGCCCAGATCTTGTACTACGAGTATACTCGTAGTTGGCAGTGCAGCCCAGATCTTGTACTACGAGTATACTCGTAGTTGGTAGTGCAGCCCAGATCTTGTACTACGAGTATACTCGTAGTTGGCAGTGCAGCCCAGATCTTGTACTACGAGTATACTCGTAGTTGGCAGTGCAGCCCAGATCTTGTACTACGAGTATACTCGTAGTTGGCAGTGCAGCCCAGATCTTGTACTACGAGTATACTCGTAGTTGGCAGTGCAGCCCAGATCTTGTACTACGAGTATACTCGTAGTTGGCAGTGCAGCCCAGATCTTGTACTACGAGTATACTCGTAGTTGGCAGTGCAGCCCAGATCTTGTACTACGAGTATACTCGTAGTTGGCAGTGCAGCCCAGATCTTGTACTACGAGTATACTCGTAGTTGGCAGTGCAGCCCAGATCTTGTACTACGAGTATACTCGTAGTTGGCAGTGCAGCCCAGATCTTGTACTACGAGTATACTCGTAGTTGGCAGTGCAGCCCAGATCTTGTACTACGAGTATACTCGTAGTTGGCAGTGCAGCCCAGATCTTGTACTACGAGTATACTCGTAGTTGGCAGTGCAGCCCAGATCTTGTACTACGAGTATACTCGTAGTTGGCAGTGCAGCCCAGATCTTGTACTACGAGTATACTCGTAGTTGGCAGTGCAGCCCAGATCTTGTACTACGAGTATACTCGTAGTTGGCAGTGCAGCCCAGATCTTGTACTACGAGTATACTCGTAGTTGGCAGTCAACGTGTTCAGTTTTACTGGTCACTCTTGTCTGATGATGATGCAACCTTGTTACAACAGTGATGACCAATTCGTTATCTGATAAGGATTTCGTATCAATCTGTGAGTGCCTGTTAGATACATTGATTTGAAATTAATCTTTTGAAAGCATAGGTCACGTATTGTGATAAGAAAATACTATTGATATCTGTGTATCTATAGTAATAATGAAGCTGAGGAGGTTTGTTTTTATGTTTGTTTGATCGCGCTAATCTCTGGAACTACCAGTCGGATTTGAAAAATGCTTTTTTGCATTTGATAGCCCGATTCTTAAGGAAGGCTATAGGCTATTTAACATTGCGCTATATCCCTTAGGAGCCATACTTAAACAAAAAGGATCCAACCCACATTAGGTGTAATGTGGGTTGGATCCTTTTCGTTTAACTATGGACAAATGTAAGTTTGTACGCACAATATTGAAAAATTTACCATGTTATTTTAAGACCATAGACTTCTTATAGGTTTTCCTGTAACCTATAGCTTTAGAATTATTTTCTGTATTTTTTCAAAATTTTAAGATCAGTACCTAGTTTCGGAGATAAATGGGGGAATGGTCAATTTTCATATATTTTCTTAAATAACTTTAAAACAGTTTATTTTAAAACTATTAAAAAGTATATTTGAGACCCTCACAATAATCCCTTTCATTTTATATATCGCACGGTACAGTTTGCAAATATATATTTTTAATTTTCTTATTTGCCCCTCAAAATCAACCCCCATATTCAAAATCCATTAATTTATATTACATGTCCATGTTTGGGTCACAGATACGTGTTCCAAATTCCAACTTAATCGGTGTATTAGATTCGGAGCAAATTGGCTGTGACACACGGACAGACTGACAGACACATGAGTGTTCCGTATGATAGGGATCCTATAACGGTTCCATTTTTTTTCCTTTTGAGGTACGGAATCCAAAAAAAGAAGCCGATGTAGTCGCGGGCAGTTAGTTATGAATATACCTAAAACGATATAAAATACCCCCTTATAAGGATAATTACAGGAAAACAATTGATAGTTGTCCAAAAATATAGGTAGTGCTTTTATAATTGCTAAGAAACAAAAGTAACATAAATAGTAATAGTATTAATATACGTACACACGCAAACTCACGCCTTTTTCGCATGGGGGTAGGCAGAAACTACAGAACGCCACTTGCTACGATTTTTACATACTTATGTACCTACTCCTTTCTTTCCCTTTGTCCACGTAATGAACATAATATTAAATATAAAAAAAAACAATTAGAAATTAATAGCACTTTTTCAACAAAGAAGAAAATAGACACCGCAAAAACAGGTGCTAGCACCCTATTGCGCAGGCGCAACCTTTTCTCCGCGAGATCGCGACCCTTTGTCTCGGTGCACGGAATCGAATTAATTGCAATGCTTTGATAAAAGGACAACATTCACTCACTCAACATTCATTCACTGCACTCTGCAGATATTAAATAATTGCCAAATACCAATTACTATAAAATCCAATAATATCTATTATTATTATTATTGGTCAATTACAATAAAATATATTGAGTAGAATTACTGTATGGCTGTGAATAATTTGATACACACATTTCATACACATCACAGGATCATTGAAATATAGACTATATCTCTGATAGGATCAAGACAGCTGAGACAATGCTCTCCAGCTCTGTCTTGTGATCCTGGGCACTATCTCGCCACGATACTCGGTACGTGTTATCAAGGCAGCACAATAGTGGCCTAAAATTCAGCACAGATGCATTCTCTACTTGAAATAAATGTCAATATTACTTGAGGAGCTGGCGAACAAATTCGGACTTGTCCATATACTCCATTTTTCTCTTTGTGTACTCTTCTATTTAAGTACTTACTAACGAAATATTTTCGATCAAAACTGGCTCTAAATGCCTCAACAAATAAATGTTAAAACGGTGTTTTCAATCAGAAACGGACTCGTCCTTGTCTAGTTGGTTGAATAGAAATATTCAAAAAAAAATTAAAAAGGGGGGTTAGCGTTTCTATAGAACTAAAGCCAGATCCGGGTTTAAATTTTAATACACTATTTATTTACTAAATCTTAAAATACTACCTAATTAACTTTACCTTAGTTTGGTTTTTGACCTCTACTCTAATAAATCAATAACAGGACAAGTCCGGATTTGTTCGCCAGCTCCTCACTGTATATTTTCAAAAAATACCGCAAACAAACAAAGTCGTGTTGCGCAGTATTCCCGGTTCTCAAAACACACATTGCATTAACCGTTAGAAATTAAAACTGTAATATCCTTTCCTTTCATTGACGCGTTCCTTTGAGGGCGCGTCAATTTGCGCGTCATATGCAAGACGTTAGCGTCATTACGTCACTGGCTACGACATGCCCTAAGTACGTTACAGCGGTTTATAAGACCCTTACACATGTGGTAATTTGGTGTATGGATAAGACAATATGTGGATTGCGTGACTTTCTTGCCGAAAGAAGAAACGGACAAAGGAGATATATTTTTATGACGAATTCTCTGATATTTTGTGGATGCAGTTTGGCCCAAAACAAATGTGTGTTAACTAAGGTCGAATTTAATTTCATAATTCAATCTGCCTAGCCTTTTCCCAACTATGTTGGGGTCGAGTTCAGGTCTAATCGAATCCAGCCGAATACCAGTATATTTTCATTTCATTATTGTTGTGGAATATTGACACTGACAGCTCTTGAACGTGATGTAGATGTGCTGATCGCGTTCAGTTTCATTGATAAAATGTACCCTAAGAGTTGCTTAAGTACTTCTAACATATTTAGTTAAAGTTGTTTCCTGGAATCTGGTCTTCTGATACGATTTGTGAGTCATTTTCAATGGCATTTAAGTTTGGTCATAGGAACATTATTCGCATTGTACCGTACTGGGGACTTTGGGTGGAATCTTACCGAATAGCAATACCAAACAATTAACCTGACCACTAAAGGTTATCAACACATAATTCTGCCAATAACAATTAAAAAGTAAATTATTCAAAATCAAAAGTCATTTATTCAAACTAGGCAGAGAATCAGCACTTTTTGAACGTCAAAATTACATAAGACAGTCCCCCAAAACGCCCACCCTTCACCACTTCCTAGTGCTTTAGCTGGGGAGAAGAAGTGGCGCAACAAACTCCAAACAAACTACCTACATTTCCAACAAATTACATTTCAAACCCTTTCTCTCAGAAAAAACCGCAACATTAACGACAGTAATAAACACTAGAGAGTACCATATAAGGCACAAGTATGCATGTGTTCAAAAGTACTACCTACTTCATAAAAGCTTGTCTTATTAATACTCTGTTGACTTTGAAGTCGTATTAAAACTAACGACTATCAATTAGCGACTTCCAATGTGTTATATTATAATTAAATAGTTATAATTATGTCTTCATCTTTATGTCAAATTAGAGTGTATTTTGTTTGTCTTTTCTTTTGCAATTGGTTTTGAACTCATTGTGAGGTTATTGTTTGTGTTGCTTGCAGTAATTTGTGGTAAATAAAGTTTTATGTTTATGGTAATGTCATTTAAAAGATAGTTTACCTTGGCCAGAGGCTAAGCATTGCCATACAACGTGGTAATGCCGCCATTCTCTTGGGTACATTACCAGTCGACAGAGATGCGAGTGAATTATTCGACGCCATATTTTAGTTTGTGAATAGTTTTAGTTAACTTAGGATATAATTTTGTTATTTTTACTATTGTTATTTTAAAGGTCAATAAAAAGACTCAAAGTCAAAAAGGAATAAGTTAAGTTGTGTTCATATACCTACCTAATTTAAGAGTGAAAAACAGTGTTTATGTAGCATAAATGAACAGAACAAAATATATGGATATTTGAAGAGGCATGCGAAGAACGAGTTTACAAGAGATTCCTTATTCCTTATTTCCTTATTGGTAAACTTATAGCTACTTCATTTAGTCAAGATGATTTTATATCAATAACCTTCATCATCATTGAACTTGATCAACAATAAAAGTGATCTTTACGGATAATTTTGGCGGGGTGAGAGCACGTGTTGTCGGCAGGTGGGAACCCAGGTGCGATCGATCACAACTTACGTAATATCGTCGTGGTAGCCGAATGTAACCGCAATTGGGGCTTACACCTTGTTTTTTGGTAATTCAATGTTCTTATTGGAAGTGAACGTAGTAATTATTTCGTGTATGATAATTTGATAAATGACGAAAGCATAAAATGGACAAAATTAATCAGAAATAAAAAAATGTCCTTCAAGACTTTACTTTTATTGTTTTTTTTAATTAAACATATTTTTATTGAAAATATCAATGTAATGTACAAAAGTTACGAAAATCCTATACGTATACAATGCAAGATCAGCTTAGACTAACAATGAATAGCTTGATTATGTAGTCGTGTGTAATAAATAACAACTTAAATACCTAATTAATTAATAAAATAAAAATATAATATCTTAAGTAAAACTAAAATTCAATATGGCGTCGAAAAATCCCACCGCATCGCTGTCAACTGGTAGGTATTACCTACTCAAGAGACTGGCGGCATTGCCATGTTGTATGGCAATGTATGGCATACAACAGCCTCTGGCCAAGGTAACTAATTGATTGTTAATTATTTAAGTTAAGAAAACCCAATAATTTCTTTTCATAACCAACTATTTAAATAAAAATAAATTCTACTTAAGAGGCACCAGTAAATTACGTTTTCACAGATTAGGTATATGGAAGCACGGCGGCGATTACGTATGTAGCAATTTGGCAGTTTTAATTACGTTTATTTCGGCTTTTATAATATTTTTTTCTCTTTATTATGAAATCTTATTTTTTATAAACTAACGTTTATCCTGATATAAAATTTTCGTAATACATAATATTAATTTAGTAAGGGAAAATTTGCAGCTACTTTAGAGCGTTTTTAGAGGTTTATGGTTTTGAAAGAGATTTTTTCGTAGATATTCAAAATTCTGAGGCCGCTATGAACTAAACCACTATTTAAGAGATATTATATATATTTTTCATTTCATTTGCCTACATAGTTCAATCAACGAGCACGAAAATATAATTTTATAAAAACCTTGCTTCTGAATGTTGGCTTTATATACATACGAGGCCGCTATGAACAAGACTCATAACTATTCTGCGCCACTCAGTAAGTCACGGTTGTCGAAGTCTTTCACTTTCTCAGAATAAAAACGCCAAAGTTGGCCATTTCACACAAAAATCATGGTCGAAATGTAATAGGCCCCTTAAGAGGATTGTGAAGCTGTAAATTTTCATACAAAAAGAGATAACGTTTTTCTCCCCGTAAACATAATCTAATTTTCATAATTTTTGAAACTGTTGTAGGTATGATAAAAAACTAGGTCCGTACGTTTTTAATATAAAGAAATATTGTATACAATATAAGTTATTAGCATCTAAATATCTATATTTTTGACATAAAAACATCCTCGAGCATTTTTATTTTTTTAAATTAAATTAAACTGAATTACTAAATACGAAAAACATAGAGACCTAGATTAAAGTATACTGAATCTAATGAGATCAAAGTTGTCTCATTTCGTAAAGGTTTAGGGGAGTAAAAACGTTATCACCCGAAACAATATTTATGTAAATATTTGTATGAAATATAGGTAATTGCCTCCAAAAATCGCGCCGCGTATCGGCACTTCACAATCCTTTTAATTCCGATACAGCCAAATGTATAATATATATAATACATAATTCAGATTATATAGGAAATTAGTAGTATTTTAATATATTTAATTACAACATTACTGTCAGATAGAATAGCTTACATAATAAAAATATTGTTTAATTTGACCACTAAACAGAATGGCGTATTTTTATAACAATAACACAAAAATTACCGCTATGCTTTAACATGTTACATTGGCATCAAACAGAGATAATATCGTGTGACATGTCATTGTATAGTCACACGACTATGTGATAGTAAAAACGTGTCACAACGTTGGAGTAGAAATTTAAAATAAGTAGTTAGTAAACCTTTTTATCGTTTACCTAACTTTAGGGCAAATACATTGAAAAATGTTATTATTCAAGTGATCAAAAAAACAAAGAACAAAAAAAAATCACACTTAGGGCTGAAAAATCATTTCAATAGTCAGATAACTCTTAAATAAAGAATAAATATGACAGTTTGAGATATTTCTATACAAAAGCTGCCAAATTGAAATATTTATTCTTCAGGTATGAGTTATATAGACATAAATTAACCCTAATTGTGATAAACAATTGTTGTGTCAGCATGAAATACTTTCCAAAGAATATTTGACGGTAAATATGTAATTAATTTGTCTTCAAAAACAACATTGAACAAATTAAATATCACTTCCATACAAATTTGAAGTGTCTGTTTGTAAAGTCAAGATAACAGCTTTTTACTAAATGCATATGAAAGTATAAGTATTATACGGTACCTACTTATACCAAAATACATTCTTTTTAGATTTTTGTCTGTCTGTTTGTTTAGGCTAATCTCCGAAAAGCCTGGACCGATTTTGACGGGACTTCACTGGCAGATAGCTGATGTTATAAAAAGTACTTAACTTAGACTACTTTGATTAACCGACTTCAAAAAAAGGAGGAGGTTCTCAATTCGACTGTTTATTTTTTATGTTTATTACGCGATTACTCCGCTAATTATGAATTGATTTTGATGATTATTTTTTTGTTTGGTAGGTCATACTTCAGAGATAGTCCCATATAAATTGTATTAACTTTGCTTGAGTAGTTTTTGAGTTAGCTTCGATAATACGTATTTAATCCACTTTGTGTATATTGATGATATTCTAATAGTTCATGTCACTGTTGTGTACATGGCAAGTAGTGGTATATGAATTGGTGTGGGGTAGGTACCACAACTAAAAAGTTAAAACAAAAATTTTTACAAAAAAAAAAACAACCGACTATCAAAAAAAAAAAAAAACAAAACACTACAAAGTACCGTACGTAAAGTACTTCCAAAATTAAAATTATTTTTCACTTTGTAGTGTTTGTTTTTTTAAAGTCAATTGTTTTTTTTTTTTTAGAAAAAGAATTATTGTCCACGCGGGTGAAGCTGCAGGTAGCAGCTAATATACAATAAAAATTAAACCTTCACGAAGAATATGAAACTAGTAACAGTGAAAAGACTACGCTTGACCTTAGAAAATGTTAACAACAACATCATAATAATAGGATCCCATAAAAGGTAAAGGAAGCATTTTACTAAACCTATGGGTTATTATGCTTTAGACCTTTCGATATTTACATGACCATCATCATATGCCTAGCAACGATGTGGGGTTCGGCTTCCAGTCTAACCGGACCTACTTGGTACTTCGCTGACGTGCGAGTGTCACTGACCGTACCTACCACAGAACAGATGAATCTCCTTTATCTGTTCTGTGGTACCTACTATGCAGCCAGATGATGTCGCTTCGACAGCTATTAGACAAATATTAGTGACTAGCTGTTGCCCGCGACTTCGTCCGCTATCCAGGATGAATAGCCTTCTCCAGATCATGGTCTACCCAAGTGTCAAATTTCATCCAAATCCGTTCAGCCGTTTTAGCGTGAAAGCGTAATCAACAAACAAACAAACAAACACACTTTCGTATTTATTATATTAGTTAGGATGGTTAGGAGGATGAAAAACCGGTCTATCGACACTCTAGACTCACAAGATGTATTAGGTACTTACTTAAATAAAAAATAAACTCTTAACACACTACTAAAGTTTCTATAATATTATAATTCAATCTTTATTCGAAAGACACGTGGCGCCATCTATTGTCATAAGAACGTTATTGTTGTTTTCCTCAGGAACAGTATTTTTTTCGGGACGAAAGTACCCTATGTCCGTGTCTGTACACCTGACAACGTATATGCAAAATTTCAGGATGATCGGTTCAGTGGTTTAGGCGTGAAAAGGTAACAAACAAACAAACAAACTTACTTACGCATTTATAAAAGTTAGGATGCTCTCTATACTTATGTAGCTAAATACATTACTACTAACATACGTAACTATACAGTAGTACCTACTGTATAGTTAGTCGCACCATAAGGGTTCCTTTTTACCATTTTAGTACGGAACCCTAAAAACAACAAGACGCTTTGAAACTGCATTTTAAAAAGGCAAGAGGAAGCATTTTATCTCCATCTTAATCTTTAAGGTAACCTTAAGCCTGCGATATAAATTACCATTATAAGTCCTTTTGTAGTGTAGCCAGCTTTAAAGAAAGTAATTTAGTTACTAGACACGCCGACATTCTCTCTCACCAGATGCAACAAAAATAAACTGCGAAATAAAAAACAGCAGAACTTACCTTTTAATCGATTAAATTCTTTGAAAAATAAAAGTGTATTTAATTGCAGGTAAGTATTGTAAAAACAAAAAAATCTTTTTGCAATAAAAATAACTAGAAGCTAAGTTTTTCTTCCGCCGTTTTAAGAAACCGTTTTTTTTTTTTTACTCAGACGCAGATAATATATGTATGCCAACGACCTTGAGTGGTTGAGGCGGCATAGCTTGCTTGTTCTGCGCTGAGCTCACGCAACGCGTCGTACGTCCAGCCAGTAATAGAATTCGCCCATCAAGGAGCGCTGTCCACAATTAAACGCATTATTAATTAATTATATCGCCATAAAACAAAATAATTAAATTATCTTTAAAATGGTGAAGGTTTCATAAAAATACACTTGATAGTTTTTGCGTGATTCTCAGTTTTTTATCCGCGTTAGACAAATTAATTACACTATGTATTCTATACATAATGTAAAATATTCACATATTAAGTTATTAAGAAAATGCTCTAATTGACATAATTACACTTTTTCCAAATCATTAACACTAATTGTTTAGGCATCATATCTTCAATTAAAAATCGTTAAAAGTCTTTTATGGTCGCCTTAAGAAGTTTAGTAAAAATTATAAGTTAGATTTCGTAGATTAGTGGCAAGACTAAATTAATTTCAATAATGATAATAAAAAAAGACGCAAAAAAACTTCGCAATATTATTATTTAAAAAATCATGAGCCTATGAAAGAAAGCATTTTACCGGGCTACGCTAGGTCACTGACAGTCCAGATGCGAACACATCTGCCGCCGATCGGTGCCTACACCCTATGTTCCTTAGTTAAGGTGCCAACTGCGAAGGGGGATTGCACTTACCTTTACGAGTCACGACAGTTGTCTAAAGAGGGCGAGTAGAATAAGAATTCCAACTTGATAAAAACGCATGGGCCTGTTCTGTAAAGGTTCTGTATTAATCTCATTACAAGGCATTTTGTCATTAATTCGTACATAAGTATAGAGAGCTAGTGTTTTTCTATTTCAAATGATTTAATTAAGGTCGTAAACGGTATGAATGTAAACGGACTCACATGACTTCAACGTAAACATATCCAGCCCGCTGGGAATGTTCAACACTGTTTACCAGGCAGAATGTGTGGGCATTATACAATACAAGCGGCTTGCACCATAGAAGCCAGAAGATACCCATATACATACGTATACTCTTAGACAGTGAATCAGTACTGCAATCCTTAAAGAAAAAATATAATATTACCTCGAGACTAAGACTCATTTTCACCACACATCACTAAACGCGTTCAAAGCTAAACGAGTTTAAAACATCGCTCCGTTTCTTTCAATCCTTTGAAAATGACAGTGACAGAATGATGTGTTAAACACGTTTTGTGGTGCGTGGTGCAACTGAGCTTAATAGGTACTAGAATGTCACAATGCACTAGAATGAGTAACGGTATCTAACCGCAACCCAGTGACACTGCAATGGATAAGAGGACACAGTGGGTCACTAGGTAACGATGCAGCTGACGAACTGGAGAGCATCCAGCACGTCAGTCTGTGGACCCGAACCAATCGTACCCATCCCCTTCAACTAACTACACTACAGAAGTTCACCCACACACAAGCGGAGAGTTGGTGGTCCTCGACACCGGGCTGCAGGCAGTCCACGCCACCCATAGATGGTAGGCTAACAAGGCGTTTATCACGCCTGGACAGGAACGGCCTGCACCTGGTGACGGGGACTGTCACAGGACACTGCTCACTAAACAAACACTTCCACACAATTGGCATAACGGACAGTCCTCTGGGCTGGGCTTGCATGAAGGCTCTTTGACAGCACAGGCGTCACCCAGATTAGAACAGAATCCCTTGGGGTACCCAGATCTTTAACAGATGTTAACAGACCTGATCAACTTCTGGAGGGAGGTGGGCTGGTTGGAATAACCACTGATGGCCGCCATGGCTCACGTACAATAATGGTCCACTTTAAGGACTAAGTGCAAATACCAAACCTTCTGAAATTAGAACATAGAAGAAGTATCTATATAAGGAACGTATAGTAGATGACGTTCTGTAGTTTCTGCCTACCCCCACGGGAAGAAGGCGTGAGTTTATACTATACTACTTCATTCAAGTTTCTACATCAACGAAAGATGATTAAAATGGCGTCATGTATTCTTTTCCCTATTTTAACCTTACTTAGACTCATTTTCACCACACATCACTAAACGCGTTTAAAGCTGAACGAGTTTAAAACATCGCTTCGTGTCATTCAATCGTTTGAAAATGACAGTGACAGATTGATGTGTTAAACTCGTTTAGCGTTAAACACGTTTAGTGGTGTGTAGTGAAACTGAGCCTAAGTCCCACTAAGGGCCGTATCTCACTAGGACATCAGTGGCGACGCAACCACGGTCGCACAGTCAAAAAATGTATGCGGTTGGTGGCGACATGGATAGGATGCCTGGTGAGATACCCACCATAATTTTGTGTAGGTATATTTTGCGGGCAGAAAGACCATGATGTCCTAGTGAGCTATAAGCCTTAGTATGTGTGTCTGTTAAGCTAATTTTCTCAATTAAACTACCATCCAGACCGATTTTGTTCTATAGAATAGAAAGAGTTCGACACCTGGAAGAAACAAAAAAAAAAAAAAACAATATTCAGCAAAATCAAAACCAGTGCCGCAGCATTTACATTGAACCTCAATGGCCACAGCTAACCTTCTAAAAACCCTCTCACACATAAGAAATCGATCAAAACCCTCTACAAACAATTCCACCAACTTCCCTCACCGCAGAAATCCCACCGAGCGATGCGTAGTCCACACAATTCGACAACAAAACGAAGTCGAGCGGTATAGGATGTAGCGTATGTCCGGCCGGTCGGAAGGTAACTCGAGTCGGAAGCCCTACATGACTTCCACTCGCAGGGTGAGGATGTGTGAGTAGGCTTATGAGGGAGCGGGAATCTTCTTAGTATAATGAATAATTAACGGAGGAATGGAGTGGCTGATTAGGAAATTCAATGCTGGTCACAGGTGTGGCTCAAAAGGTTTGTCAGGTTAACCAATTTCTATGAAAAAACGTTCTCAATTCTCCATTGTTAATTCTGTAGGTGAAAGCTAAAGGACCTTAAGTCACATTTTATAAATTATTCATTAGAGCTCATAAAAGATGTCTATAGGTACCCGAAATTAGATATTAAAATTGACCGTGTATAAAAAGTAAATAGTGTATCGTTGTAGAAAAAAATATGATTATGAAGGTTTATTAAGGTAAGGTTTTTTGACAAATATTGTTCCTTAAGGCTGTAAAAATAAAAATGGACTTAAGGTCCTTTAGCTTTCACCTACAGAATTGCGTACCGTAATGTATATACGTATACATAGGTGGTTGGGAAATAATTATATAAGTCACAATTATGGACCCTGTCGGGCACAGCATAGATCAAGTAGGAGAGAGGAGGAAGAGCTCTGGGCATTGGATGAGATATTTTTTTTTATTAGTTAAGTAGTGAGTAAGATAAACTGTTTTATTAATACACAATGGGATTTAAGAATTATAATTATTGTTTTATAAATTATTTACAATTATTTGTTATTTCATTATTTTTATTTATTACGTAATTAATATTTATTATTCCTTACCTTAGGTTAGTTGAAAGTAAGATTGGACCCCTACATAGGTGAGAGAAAACTAAGCAGATGATGAATAATCTGTACTACACACACAAGAGCGAGTCGGACTCGCGCACCGGGGGTTCCGTACCATCATATATAAAAAAGTGTGCTATTTAGAGACATCGTTTTATTTTTCCTGTAATCTTTACATAAACTTCTATCACACATAATAATTTCACATTTTTCTCTAAGCAAACTTCGGATATAAGGGGAAACGGTATTTTTTTTACATTTTTAATCAAAAGTCAAAAACTATGCGACCTAAAAAAAAATGTTTGAGAATGTGCAAACAGCGCACTTTCATATGATACCCCACATGTCGTAGTAGCCTCACTTCGAATTTTTCAGATGCCCTTTCAGTCCCTGTTGCAAAAAAAAATACATTTTTATTTCTTTCTTATTTCAAGTAGATAGCATTAGCAGTTCTTGAGATATCCAGCTGTGACAGACGGACAGACAGACAGACAGACTGAGTCGCACCATAAGGGTCCCTTTTTACCATTTTGGTACGGAACCCTAAAAAAATTCAAGCCAATCTGTCCTATCTCACGAATCACATCGCATGTGAATCGGGAAGCTGCGGTGTACCAAGTTCCTTTACACAGTTTACCTGCGTTCTCAGTAGGTAGGTAGGTACTGACTTACTTGACTCTTTGAATCATACTCTTTGTTTAGAAGGACCTGTCAAAATAGTGATTTTATTTAGATGGCATGCATGATTGAAGTAATCAGTATAAGAGGATCTGTTTAATTTTCACAATCTTTCTGATTAATATCAATTTCTCTATAATGTGCTTAGCAAGCTTACCGCGTGACCTCTGATAAATAAACCTACAAAGCCCTCAGTTAGTCCTTTATTTCCTTTGTCTTCCAATCAACAGTAAATTAGAATACTAACTGATTTTGGAAACACCATTTACCTATTCAATTCCTTAACGAACATCCTGTTTTTAATCCAATAAAAAAAACAACAAATGAGTATTTTATACAGATGAATGCTAAACTATTGACATCTACCGGATACTAAAAGAAACATTTCTGAGAAATTAACGCAAAATGTCACAGGTTAAAAAACTAATCGAGACTAAATTCGGGTTTTGAAAATGGACTAAAGTAAGTTGAACTTTAGTCCAAATAGTATTGTATTAAAATAGAGGTCTTTTTTAATTGGATACTGTCGTGATTTTAAAATCAGAGTTCCGTTACCAAATAGTCTTATTAGGACGTATTTATAATCTGTTATTTACATAATTCGCCTTTTTCTGTGAGAAAGAAGTTAACGGTTGATTTATGCTGAGCTAATTAATGTTTGTTGCATGTTTTCGATGTTTTGATTAAATCTTCGTGTATGTAGGTTATGCTAAATAGTTTGTTGTGACTTTGTATTTAATCAAACAAATTAATATTCCTTGTAGTAAGTAACGAAGTCTTGTTAATTAATCCAGGACAAAAATTTATGTATTGTAGATTGTAATAAATGGGTAAAGTAAATGTTTGTTGAATGTTCACTTAGGTAGCTACCTAATGAAACTGAACACGATCAGCACATATAAACCGAATTCAAGAGCTGTCAGTGTCAATATTCCAAAGAAAATAATGACACTGACAGATTCTAAACGTGGCTTACGTGCTGATCGCGTTCAGTTTCATTGGTGAAATCCGCATTAAGTGAAAATTTTACAAAGATTTTCTTCTAGCAATTGTTTGAAATTAAGAGGTGCTTGACTGTAACTCCTAGATTCATAATAATTATGAATCTAGGAGTTACAGTCAAGCACCTCTTAGAACAATATTAGAACATGGCAATTATTGCCATGTTCTAATATTGTTCATTCAGAATGAACATGAAATGTAAATTAACAACTTAGATAAGTATACCGAAATAAAATAAAAATATACCTAACTAAAACTATTGACACTTGACGAATTACTAATTAATCCTACTAATATTATAAATGCGAAACTTTGGATAGATGAATGGATGGATGTTTGTTACTAATCACACCCGAACGGCTCAAACGGATCTGGGTGAAGTTTGGCATAGAAATAGATTATAGTCTTGAATAGCACATAGGATACTTTATATTCCGGAAAAATGTACGGTTCCCGTGGGATAATTTCCAACATCCATACGGACGAAATCGCTGCCTAAAGCTAGTGCTTTAATTAATTACAGTTACAAAGTACAATTACAGAAATGATCAAGCAAGGCAACAAACCATCCACTAGTTTTCAATCAACCTAGTTTTTGAAAACTATTGGCTATAGCTATAACAGTTAAGCTTGTATCAATCAAACCATTTCTTTTCTCATTCGAATAATATAAAAAGAAATCTATTGTCAAAAATCTTAATTTCCTTAAAACAGGTAGGACCAAAGGTTATTATTTGTCCACCATTTGCAATGGATTTCCATTAAATGCATTATAATGGCGTGTTCCAGACAAAACGCCGGATGTTTTGATTTCAATCGACTAAGCTGTCAATAGATGGCTGTCGAATTGTTAAACCATTTCTTTTACCTATTAATAATTTACAGTTTTTATGAGATTGGGTTAATGCTACCGTTAGATAATTTATGTATTTGCCTTTTTGGAAATGGAGAGAGAATGAACTTTAATGAACTTACAAGCCATGATTCTGATTTCAGGCTAGGTACTATTGCCATCTATACAAGACCAAGATCAGACGCATGACTGGAGTTTAGATACTCCTGTTTTTTGTGCCGTTCCGACTTTCCTATTGTTGGACGAAAACAAAGGACTTTGGGGAGGGGTTTCTTCAACGAATCAGTGCTATACAAAAAGAAATTTTAAGGTGTAAAGGCGTTCGTTTTGTTTTATATTGCGCAGAAAAAGTAACGCTTTTGAGCTAACGCTTGTATTATATTTTCACTCCTCATAAAATTTTCATACCGGGGGCATTATATGAAAATCGATTCTTAAAGAGTAAACTCCAAAAAAATTGTTTTTTTTAATTTTTGTTAATATTGTAGTGTTTTTGCCAAAATAAGCTGCATGTCTTTCCTTGCCCCTATAATGTATACGTATTTTTGTGTACCTACGGTCGAATTATTCGAACCGAAAAAATAGGTTTCTATTCCTCCTGATTTCTTTTGATATCAGTAAAAAAGAACTATGTTCAGATGGCAAAATTTTGACGCGCGTTTTCAAACAGCGCGTCTAGTCATCCTAATATTTACCTAACAATCGATCACATGCGCAGCCCTCTGAGAAAAAGTCGCTAGACGAAGGCGATCGCGCGTTGACGCACGCTTTGATAATGTTACGCCGCAAACAAACTCGGTCCATTTTTCAAAATTGGTTGAACCCAATGTGTCCGTTTTCTTTCCCATATTTTTCTTTGTAACATAAACACAAAATAAAAGCCTCTTCCACGTCCATTTTCGAAGTTCTACCGAACCAGACATGAGTTCTACGAACTCTCGCAACGCGCGTTAGTGCTCGTCATCTGAACTCTATTTAAATTTGATCGTGTGTTGACGCACGTTAACACGCGTTTCTTGTGAACTTAAACTAATATATACATAGGTAATGCGATCGGTTGGGAGGCTGGTAAGGGAAAAAACGCGTAGAAAAGACTGGAAGATCATCTTGGCTTTTGGTATAGTTAAACATACTCCACAGTATCAGGTAATTAAAATATTGAATAAATTACCGCTTGAGTTAAAAAGCATACTGTACAAAGGCTCATTCAAGGCAATGCTCAAGGCATTCCTGTTGGAAATATATTTCTACTCATTGGATGATTTGTATTGGTCTTATTGCTTGTAAAACTGACGTATCATTATTTGTCTATGGTGTTATTATTGTGTTCTGTGTTCATATATGACTTTTATTTTTTTGTTTATTGTTTTCGTTTAAATTGCTGTTAATTTATTGACATTTAAATAAGTAATATTTTCTAATTTAAATTGAATTGCATGTAGGTATTCCTTTATTATATTTTTACATCTAATACTTATGTTTCATGTTGGATATATTCGAATGCAATGTGAATTGTTACTGAATAAATTGAATGAATTGAATTGATCACCAGTCCATAAAATCCGTCTGATATAATCTGGACACAGTCTCAGATATAGACACAGTTGGATTCTGGATGGCTTATCTGTGGACAGTGTGGACAGCAACAGTGTCCACTGTCGAGGAGACAGCATTGGGCCAATTGGACGTTCATGGTCTAACGTGTTACGTGCGGTCTGTTTGACAATAATGATTCGGACACACACGAATGGTCCAACATATCTGTCTGTCGCAAATACCACGAAACAGTTACAATATCCAAAGCTGTCTCCACGGTTGTTTTCCCCGAGACTGGTCGTGTTAAGGGGGAAGCTCCAGGTAGCTCGCGAAATTCAAATTTTTGTTGGTTTTTTTTTGCAAAATGCAACTCAGTATTAGGTTGTATGTTGATTAAAGTGTGACTCCCGTCCATAACATATAAGTATTTACAAAATTAATCATTCGAATCAGTAATACCACCGCTTAAGTTAGTAAATCCTAAATATCAAGATTTAATGAAATAGTCATTCATTAGGATTATACGAACTTAGAGAGTTGTATTGATGATTTTAATGATTATAATTCTATAAACACTTTGTTACGGTCGCGTATCATATTCAAATCAACATACGGTCCGACATTGACCTGCAAATTGCAAAAAACGTAAGAAAATTGGAATTTCGCAGGCTACCTGGAGCTTTCGCCTTAAGTAAGATGTACTGCTCACCTACTAAGTTGCACTCTCTGGCAGTTAGCACAGCAATTTGTCGCCACACTGGGTGCCAATCTGTAACGCATCACAGATCACCTGAATACCTATATATGGCTATCATACTGTGACATCTCATTTGTTCGCAATGGACTGAAAGTGGTGGTTTGGTTTAGACTGATGTAATGAGGTATGGGAGTTACAGTAACTTTGAGGGTGAACGAGGTTTTACGAAATAGTTCTAGAATTAATATCATCCTGAAAGTGTCACACTCAACTCAAACTTATAATCTTTTTAGGGTTCCGTACCTCAAAAGGAAAAAACGGAACCCTTATAGGATCACTCGTGTGTCTGTCTGTCTGTCTGTCACAGCCAATTTCATCCGAATCTAAGTGACCGATTATTTTGAAATTTGGTACATGTATGAATTCCTGTGACTTTGGGTCACAGGACTTGTAAATAAATAAATTTTGAATTTGTGGTCAATTTTAGGGAGCATATAAGAAAATTAAAAAAAATGTTTCGCAAACTGTACCGTGTGATATATCAAATGAAAGAGCTTACTGTGAGAATCTCGAATATATATACCTATATATATATAATTTCAAAATAAATTGTTTTATAAATATTTAAGAATATAGACGAAAATGTACCATTCGCCCCCGTTACCTCCGAAATTACTGAGCAATGTGTCCTACCAAGTAAGTAGGTACTAGATTTGTGTCTGTAAACGCACTCACTATATACCTATGAATACAGGTGACGTTTACAGTTCATGTAAGTACCTAAATAAAAATCCTGGAAAAAAATATTTTTAATGCCTTTGATTCAACAGATAAACAAAATGAATTGCAATAACACTTTGCGCCCCCAATAACAATAAAACTCTATTATGTCTCGTTCTGTGTCCTATAACCAATTTATCTACAAGTATTCACTGAGTAGACCTGTTTTTTCTGTTCTGTGGAAAAGACGAATCTTCCAAACATCATCATCTGCCTAGCCTTTTCGCAACTATTTTGGGTTCGGCTTCCAGTCTAACCGGATGCAGCGGAATACCAGTATTAATACATGGAGCGACTACCTATGTGACCTCCACAACCCAGTAACTGGGTAAATACCTCTCCTGGTTGTCAGACTTTCGGGCTTCTGACGAGCCGTAGCGACTGTCAAAGATCCACTAATGACAGCCGGGAGCAACGGCGTCTTGGTATGTAAATGTGGTCACCCATCCACGGACGAACCGCAACAAGCGTAGCTTAACCTGATCGATCGACCCGTGCGGCTGTTGTAACTTAGCCACAGGCCCCTCTCGAATCTTCCAAACATACGTATGCAATGCAATGGATGTTGCTACGCAATTAAGTCACAAGTACAGGTTTCCATCAATGAACATTTACGTAATAATACCAGTATAATTAACAAAAAATACCTTTTAAAAAAACCTGCTTCAATGAAATAATCCTTATAATATCAATCTCTCGATGTAACGAGGTGCATTGACACGACGCAGGTGCGACGCGTGCGCACGCACCTTGCGTTCACTCATGAGATTCAAATGAGATTGTATTGTCTCGATTCTCGGTGTCTCGGAGCCTCGGACTTTTTATTGAATGTTTTATGGTGTAATCGGTAAAATAATCGATTTAATTTAGTCGATTATGTGAGTGTTTAGTTTTAATTTGGTGTTTTATCTTTTGATGGAAGGCCGCCATTTTTTGTATTTTTGTATATTTGCTTTATTTTTTTGCAGAAAGAAAATAAGTGACAGGAGTGAAATTATTTTTTGTATAGAATTATATTCACACCCGGATTTCTTGGTTGGTCAACTCCTGCATTCCTTACCAACACGTTCTTCTTCTGCCGTACGCCTACCGTCACGAAAACTCATTAAAATAGTTATAACTCAAGCCAAAATGGAGACAGGCCAGTTGGCGTGCTTGGTTAAGATACCGCCTATCATGCCGCAGGTCGTGGCTTCGATTCCCGTCCAGGACAAACATTTGTGTGCATGAACATGTCTGTTTGTCCTAAATCTGGGTGTAATTATCTATATAAGTAGTCTATATGTATATACAAAAAAAATGTAGTGTATGTAGTATAGTATATCAGTTATTTGGTTTCCATAGTACAAGCTCTGCTTAGTTTGGGATCAGATGACCGTGTATGAATAATGTCCCAGGATATTATTATTATTTATTATTAAATAAAAATATTCACTAGTCAGCAAGGCAGTACAGGGTCTGGAGTGCAAAAATTATCACTTTCTCTAGGTAGATAAAGTGACAATTTTTCAGCGATAACTATAATGCAATAAAGGGCTCGTGGCTAATTAATAACAGCCACATGGGTCGATCGATCAGGTTAGACTACACTTGCCGCGGTTGGTCCGTGGATGGGTGACCATCTTTACACACCAAGATCCTCCGTGCCTCGGAAAGCACGTTAAGCCGTTGGTCCCGGCTGTCATTCGTGGATTTTTGACAGACGTTACAGGTCGTCAGAAGCCCGAAAGTCTGACAACCAGTCTTAACAAGAGGTATCGTATTACCCTGTAACTGGGTTGTGGAAGTCAGATAGGCAGTCCCGCCATTTAAAAATACTGGTATTCAGCTGCATACGGTTTGTCTGGAAGCCGACCCCAACATAGTTGGGAAAACGTTAGGTAGAAGATGAACTATAATGCAAAAGGCAAAAATCTATGGGCCTTCTAACATAAGCTATCGAAATCTTATGCCAAACCTGAAAGTGTTTGTAGAAATACGAAACGCTTTTAGAGCGATTGCCACTTGTCTAGGCCCTCAGGATGTGGCAGAAATAAAAACCGGCCAAGTGCGTGTCGGATCACGCACAATGAAGGGTTCCGTAGTTGGCATGAATTTATCCCAAGAACAAACTTAACATTGTAGTTGAAAAACATGTTCTCATGATCGATATACGTCACGGTCAATTCTCCAACTGCAAAGTTAAGATTGTAATCACAAAAAAAAAAACATTTTTTTTATGTGATAAAACTACAGTTCAACAATGTTCGGACTCTTTCCTTTACCGTTTTGTGAGACCTTGCGACTTGCCAAATTTCATGATTCTAGGTCAACGGGAAGTACGCTATAGGTTTTGAATACCTTGTGAAATCGCAAAATATACGAAAATATGCGACATAAACGGTTATATCTTTGATCGCGTTGACTTACTACTTTTATTTTTTCACAGCTGAAAGAGACCATAGACCCGAATAGTTGATATAAATTTCAAGTTGATACCTCTACGCGTTCCTGAGAAAAAGGGACTTGACAGACAGACAAACAAACGAATAGACGGACAAAGTGATCCTATAAGGGTTCCTTTCTCGCCATTTGTGACAAAAAGTTAAAGCTCCATATCTAAATATATAAAGTAAGTAAACATTTGTGCCTGCAAATAGATAACATTCTTCGACTCCGATCCGCACCATGGATCAAGAAGAATCTAATAAGATTCAATCACCATTGTCTCACGTTTTTTCATACTAAACCTCTAGTTTTTATTGAAAGCGATACGCGATTGTAATATACTTAGACTTTTTATTGTGAGGCGATTTGAATTCCCAATCGATTGTACTTCTTAGTCGATTGATTTTACATCGATTGTTTAGCATAATAACTAACTAACAAGTGGATTAGGCTAGTCTCTATCCTTCCCCTCCTAACCAGGGTTTTTACTGGAACAAATCCCACCCACTATTCCGACCACTGCAACTCCTAACTCAGAATCTATATTCGGCGCTATAACTGAGGCAATAAAGCTCTTATAGAACCAGAGGACTTTTCGGAATAAAATTCTTTATCTCAATCCATATTAAAAACGTCTAAATATAATCTTGAAACTTATCATCCATTCGTTCTTCTAGAACAATCTGACCAAAGTGACCATTCCCCTACCTAATACACGTCCTCAGTCCTTACTCGTCATTGAAGAATAGATACCTAAGTAATCCACGGGAAGAAAGTAGGTGACATATACTTTGGCAGGAACAATAAAGAACAAAATGGGACCAAATAATCTTGATACTTAGATTTTAAAGCATGTATGAAAACATTGGTTGAAGAAATAGCAGTAGCTATTAATACATCGAATAGAAACAGTCTTAAAAGGTGAAAAAACAACAAACAATTTGCCACTTTTTACAGCATAAAATAGTTTGTCTAAGTATTGTAATTAAACATTAACTGCAGACAATAAAATGATTCAACATAAGTGTGAGTCACACGTCTGTCTGTCACAGGCGGTCGGAATGTTTTGAATATTTTTATATTAATCTCCCCTTTGCAGACTCTGAGTCATGCGTGTACGCACTTCAATACGAATTTAGTAATTAATTTGTTGTGGTTACAGGTCATCGTATGATTGGAGTTGTTATGATGAAGTGATGTTGGTGTTTCTGAGGTTGAATGGAACTACGTAGGTAAGTATGCATGCGGTGAATGTGAAGATTTTCTTTACCAGGTTTTGCTCCATCATGCATTTGTTTTGTTTTCATTTTAACAAGAGTTCAAGTTGTGTGAGGTTCAATAATATAGTGCTACCTACTAGGTTGTTCCGAAAATTGTTAGCCACAGAACAGTCTCTTTATTCTTAAAACAATTTTGAATTGACGTCTAATTTCAATTCAAATCTCCTTGGTAAAAATCATTGGCCACCTATGTGTAGTTCTTTTTTTAAATATTTTTAAAGATTCTCGAACGTGTCGCGGGAAGCTTTTCGTGCTATGATATTTCGACCTCTCGCAAGATACATTTTTTAAATGTTTCGAAACCTGGTTCACCCGAATGCATAAGTGCATTGGGGTTGGAGGGGAGTATTTTGAAAAGCTTTAAATAAAAAAAATCATTTCACTAACAATTTTTGGAATAGCCCACGTATACTTAGCTCTACTAAGTATACGTGGGCTGTTCCAAAAATTGTTAGTGTAATGAAATTTTTTTCACAGTTTCCATCACAAACAAAGGATTTTCAAGGATATTCATAATCCATAGCTCTAGATTGTTTGACAACTTCATCTGCTCAATGTACCTCAATAACGCAATAAATATTGTTTATTTACATATTTAGGATCTCCAACGAAAGATGTACACAACACATCCTACTAAGACTACTAAATGCGAAAGTTTGGATGGATATTTGTTACTTAATCACGCCAACACGGCTGAACGGCTCTGGATGAAATTTGGCACAAAGATAAAAGTCTGGAATAGCACATAGGATACTTTTTGCCCCGGAAAAATGTACGGTTCCCGTGGGATAATTTCCAACATCCACGCGGGCGAAGCCGCTGGCAAAAGCTAGTGACACATAAATAAAGGGCAACATCAGGTATTAAGTAGGTGTAGGTACTCCTTACTTATAGGAGATCACAACAAGCACAATAAAGTTACCAACTAAGCTAACCAAGTTAAAATACAAATAACAGTTTAAAATGTTGTTGAATCGTCAAAATGAATGACATTGATGCAATGGCCAACCATTATACTGTATGCTGTTTCTTTACCTTTGGCATGAAGAAATGGTTCCGACGGGAAAGACTGACGACCGAACTTGCTTTTTTTTTTCCTTATTCATCTTGCAATTGGTTGTAGTAAGCCTTTAGCAGATTTTTTGTGCGAATATTGACTGCTGAAGTCCATTCATCCAGCGAAGAATCTCTCAAAATCGTTTACGCTTTATCTATCTTCTTCTATATACCTATATATATATATATATATATATATGTATATAGAAGAAGATAGATATATATATATATATATGTGTGTATATAAAATAGTAAAGTGACTGAATGAATGACTGACTGACTGACTGATTGGGTGATATAATACGCGCACAGCCCAAACCGCTGGACATAGAGACTTGAAATTTTGTACATAGGTACCTTATACAGTGTAGGAATCCACTAAGGAAGGATTTTTGGAAATTCCATCCCTAACGGGGTAAAAAAGGGATGCAAGTTTGTATGAAAGTCCGTCAGTTTTGAAGTTAGGATCTTCAAATTTTGTGTTTAGGCTGACGATTGAAAATGAATTTATACGTGTCTCAGCGTTTTTGATAATTCTCTCCCAAAGGAGTGAAAAGGGTTATGAGTTTTTGCATGGGAAGTCCTACATTTACAAAGTAAAAATCACAAAATGTATTATTTAGGCTTACGGTTTGAAACTAAAGCAACGTATATATCAGTGTTGTTGGAATTTCAACCCTTTCGAGGGTGAAAAGGGGAAGAGATTTTGTATTTAATTTGTTCATTCACAAAATTTTGACACACACACCGCACAGACACCCTCACACACCGCACACACACACACACACACTCACACACACACACTCACAAAATTTTGACACACACCGCACACACACACACACGCCCACACACACTCACACACACACGCACAGCCACAGCCTAAACCACTGATCTTAGAGACATGAAATTTGGAGGCTGTGTTCTTTATGAAGAGTAGGTATTAAGAAAGGGTTTTTCGAAATTCCACCCCTAAGGGGGTAAAACAGGGGAAGAAAGTTTGCATGAAAAATCTTATTCCTTGAGTTACTAGACTTGACACGAATACTTACCTAAGTAGATTATTAAGTTTGACATTTTTAGTTTTCCTAAACTACCCCCTAAGGAGGATTGGGGGGTTTGGTAGGTGTGATTCCACAGGGGTGGAATTCAAAAAAATCTTTTGGATTTGGAAAACAGGGAATACAGTTTATATGAAAAATCTTATTAATTTGGTTAATTAACTTGAAACATGGCACAAATACTTGCCTAAATAAGTAATAAAGTTTGTCATTATTAGTTTTTCAAAACTACACCTCAAAGGGGGTTTAGGGACGTTAAAGTTTGTATGGAAGAATTTTAAAGCGCGGTACCGAATAGTTCGAAACTCATTATTTATACTTTTGACAGAAAATAAACAATAATAAGTTTTTGGGTTTTTCGAATGTTGATCCCGAAGGAAAGTCTGAAGGGCCAAAAATGGGTAATTAAATTTTCAAGGGGAGAATTTTACTGCGTGGCTTTACTAACTCAAAAAATGGTACCGATAATGATCTTTGAGTAAAGTTATGGAAACTTCTCAAATGAGTTTTATAAATTCCACACCTGTGGGGGTGAAAAGAACGGATACAGTTTGTAATTGTGAAAAATCTTATACCTTTGATTAATAAACTTGAAAATTTGCACAAGCAATTATCTGAGCTGAAAAAGGGAAAGAGCTCATCGGGCATCAAAAAACTCGTCCACATCGGAATGGAAAAAGTTCCCAAAAGGCTGGCAGCATTTCCACGTTGGATGGCAATGCTGATTCTTTGGGATAAAAATAGGCCAGCCCTCTGGTCACGTGAAGAGTCGACCAACCGCTCCGCGATGTCCCGAAATACTCGATGAGCACTCGGACCCCAAGATCCTCGTGTTTCAACCCCAAACGGTTCGAATATATAGTTCCTAATAAGTTTATTATATTTGGGCCATGCATTAATTACAGTACAATGCCACATATATATTAGGTATTTGTGTTGTACCTAACGTTATATGTAGTAGCAGCGCCGTCAGAGCTTAATTGCATGAGTTGCGTCAACTTAAGAACTTTGCTCTCGCTTAGAGGATAAGGAAGTACGTACTCACCATACAGTGATTACAAATATGACCTATTTTCTTTATAAACTTCTCACTTATACTCACTGTTTATTTAATTTTATGTTATTCTTCAATGATGTATCATAGCAATATACTTATTGTATGAAGGCTGCAACACTACATCCAGACAGAGAGACGCCTTCCGAAACTTTTTTTAAACATAATTTATCCCTCTGCTGTTTCCCCCATAACTACTCTTCCCTCTCTCCCCCTCCCTCCTCCCTCTCTCTGCTATCCTCCTCTCCTTCTCTCTCTCTCTTCTTATCTTTATAAATACTAACTTAATAAAATTGGTTAGGTGTATGAAATCCGTTGGCGAAACTTTCAATTTTTTTAAACTTTCTGATTTAAACATCGTCAAGAAACCTGTCTAGGTCTCCTGACGTTCCTAATTTACAGTTAGTCTGAAATCACCAACTCCTCTTGAGCAAGCGTGTGATCAATGCTCCTACCTTCTCTATATGAGACGAGGCATCAATGGGATAATAATAGGCTGCTATTATTGTCGGAATTTAGGAAGCATCGATTGTGCCAAAATATGAAAACTACTTCTGGGCACCACTGTCACCTGTGACAGACATACGGACACCACAATCTGTAACATCCTTTTCAATCGAAACAAAATCGGTAAAAATCGTCCAACAAACTTTGACATTTGAACAAGATTCCTGGTCGTAACCGCGGCGCCACCACCAAGGGCAATCCCCCATCGGCTAGATACTAGCAGATAGTGATGGGCAGTTAAATCCCGCAGCTGCCGTGTGCCGTCTGCCGCCACCTGCCGCTCATACGGATTTCCCGGGCGATGACCCAACAGTAGGGACTAGGGAGTTGCGTATTACGATAGTTAGATTTTGCGTGGGCACTCACTATCGATAGTGTTTTTTTTTCTAATTTAATTTTATGAGTGTTCCAGTCCGACAGATAATAAAATCTTCATAAGCAATTTGCTTAACAATTTAAAAGTCTTTTAAAACGATAGTATTTTACTGGAGGTTTTCTTATTAAGAAATATGAATTATTAGCGCCGATTCCCTACCGAATACTGGTTAGACTTCGTTTAGACTAGAAGCCGACCCCAACATAGTTCGGAAAAGGCTGTAGGCAGATGAATACGGTTCAAAAGTGGTTCACCGCAAATGTCCGCGATGGTACCTAATAGTTACGAGGTGAGCCTATTGCCATCCACCGGGCACTAATCCAGACTCAGGACTGCTACTGAGAAATTCCAGATGGAAAAATCCAATAACACTAAAAGATATCCTTAATTTCCTTTAATTCTTTGTTTCCAGACATGGAATCAACAGCTCGCATGCAATTGTTAATATCACAAAGAACATTTCACCGAAGCGTGAACATAATAATATCATATCGTTATAATAAAATGATATCATTATTGTAAATGAAACATCATTAGCTTTACAACCATTTCCGTTCATTCGCGAAAAAAACACTTAAAACAAAATACCTACAGTATCAAAATTACATAAAAATTAACATCGTCCTTTATAAATATTAAATTGTGATCACCATAAAATAAAAATGTATTAAAATAAAAATGGAAGACATTGTAACTTAAGTGACTTTGGAGACATTTAAGTGACTATGGTCAAATTAAGGTCTCTGGGTCAAATACGGTAGTTTTTGACAAACAACAGGTGCACTTAATATATGTATAGTCCAGGTGCAAAATTAACGAAAACATTGACATGTATTGACGTCGATTTTTACTCACTGATTATCTGTAAGCTGGTTTTCCATAAAGGGTTGGAAGGCTAAGGATTTAAAGGTGTATTGCATAATTTAGGATGATTCAAGCAGCCTAGGCCTTTTACCAGTTCTGTTGGGCATCTTGACATCCAGTTTCCAGGCTTACACTTGAAAGAGATTCTAATTTGAATTTGTCCTAATGTCAGAACTTTATTTAACGGAATACAACTACAAATGAATCAAAAGGTACTCACTCATTAATTCGCAATCGTTTCCCTAAAAGCCAAAATGACTGACTTTCTAAAACCATTGTTGTTCCTTTAGTAATATGATAATCTCGAGGTAGATTGCATGGTGGGTCCTTAATTATGCGGCCTACCCAAATGTCCTTTCTTTGGTATTGTTCGTCGAATCGCTAAGCTCCTTAAGTTCTGAGTTGAGCTGCGCGATTAGTGACAAATGCGTGCACTAACTGGACAGGTCCTCTCAAACAATGTGGTTCTTTCCTCAAAAGACCATTTCAGACACCAATCTACATGGTCTTCACATGAACTGACCAAGATTATGTGTCTGGACTTTATAAGAGACTGTGACCTCTGAGTTTGTTTCGGCCTTTCTTCTCAGAGTAATCAGATAGTAGGAAACGCCGACCTCATCTAGTTTTTAAAAATATGATTGACGTGTAAAAGTGTTTGTATAAACCCACTTACAGAAATAAAATCGTTTATTATTTATCATTAAGGAAGTGAACATATGACGAACGACATCAAAATGCTAATGAGGACAATATGAGCATTCAAGAGCGATAAGACCCTAGACTTTTTAGATTAAAATCAGAACCCTTATTTCTTTGTAAATGTATCCCAGATTATTTAAGATTCAAACAAAAGGGTTCTTACAAGTTTGCTGCGACCTGAAACCATCCTGGCCATACAAAATTAATACTAGACCAGAACTCATAGGCGAAATTATTCTTATAAGACCCCAAAAAACCCCATCAAATTCATTGACTATCCCCGATTGGGACAAATAAATCCTTCGCAACAAAAACTACAAAAAGCCGCCAGGTAGCGATCAGCTGGGCAGCAGGTTGTTGTGCACGTGTGCGTGCGACGAGATGAGCGCCGCGTCTGTGTGCGCCGACAGATGCTGCGAACATCTGCCGCGGCGCGTGCGCTAGTTAAAGTAGCAAAGAGTTTTGATACTTGGAATGCTGGAGGATAAAGGATTTCTTGAACAAATATTGTGGCGTCGCAACTACCTATTAGATTCTTACTGGTAAATATATTTGTAAGGTTTTAAGGTGTTTTTTACATAACATCACGCCTTGTTTCCCCGAAGGGTTAGGCAGAGGTGTACCCATAGTACACCCACATTTCGTAAGTTATGTTTAGGCCCCATGTAGGGAGGGCGAGGGGGCGAGCTTATTTTCACCATCGGGCATAAATTCCAGACTCCGGGCACTGAGAAATTCCAGATGGAAGAGCCCAATAACGGTTTGCCCGACCTGAAAATCAAACCCAGGACCTCGTGCTCTGCAGTAGTGCTTGCGACCACTCGACCAACGAGGCAGTCTAGGTGTTTTTTTCTTTTACTGTAATGCCCCTAAACGCATAAATTTTCACTTCCACACGCACAATAAAACGTCGCATATTAAAGTGGTTATTTTATTTCATTTGCAAAATGAAATAATAGGAGAATTTACAAAATTTTATGATGAAATACTGCAATGGCCAACTACAAACGAAAATCTCCAGAAGAAGATTTAAAAAAAAGTATTAATTATCTTTAATTAAAATATCGAAATTTTTATTTTAGGTATCTAAAATTAAACATAATAGGTACATGTATAATTCTAGATACCTAAAATTAAAATTTCACTAAATTTATATGGTTTTTACATCATGAGATGTTTGGCACAACTCAAAAATTTGAAATATCTAAAATATACTATATAATAACGTTGACAACAAAATATTTTTGTAACTTCGATTGCAAATTCGCTCCAGAATGTAACTCAAAAAATTTTTTTTTAATTAATTATACTTCTTTAAAAAATATTAGTCTTTTTGTTTTCATTTCCTTAAAGTTTAAATATTCAGACATGTGCCCTTTTCGAAATTGCATATTCAATTATTTATATCAACTTCCGTGTTTTCTATCGTCAATTTAATAAAACCAGTTAAAATAGTTGTCATTTATTATTTTAAAACGCAAAGAAACGTTTTTATGACTTAGAAGCTCCCTATTTATTAGTTATACTCTTTGCTTGGCAGTATGAATTACCCAAGTCGAATGACACATGTTGAAAATTAAAAAAAAAAAAAACTTTAAAAAAGCTATTCTCTTCTTCAATTTGGCAACATTTTTGAACAGTGAAATGAGTTTTTATGCCTGTTTCATTTTCTCGCAATCGAAGTGAAAAGCTATGTACTCGGGCATAAACGAGCCATTTTACCTGTAAAATGGCTATTTTTATGCACTAGTTGTCCAATCTACCATTTTCTTTATTTTCATTTTCTTTATGTAGGTATACCAGAACATTGTATCAGAATAGGTGAATAGGGGTTCGTTATCTTAGTCCTTGTCGTTATCACATCGCCATAGCTAAAAGACGTCCACAGCTCTAGAGATAGGCATTTCTTCCTTTCTTAGATACGAGTATGCGCCTTGGCAACTGATACTTAAGTTTGGCATTTTTTCTGGCTATGTCGGCTACCCTGTTTACCTCCCAATCTCTGATTCTGTCCTGTAAGTTGCCAAAACGATATTTTTTCAAGAGAGCAGTGAACTCTAGCAGAACCCTTAGCACCAAGCATCTTATCTTAACAAACCTTCTACGATTCATTTGTCTTCGGGTTCCATAAGAGACACCAAGTTTCTTCTTTAAAGATAGTAAGAATGAAAATACAAGGTGTAACTTAAATAACGCACAACCTCTTAAAGTCATTGTACTGATAATTATGAACAACTTTTACTATGGGACCAAACCTGAAATCGCGAAAAAAAACAGCTGGTCCCTACATTTTTATTCGCATAATATGTCAAAATGTAGGCTGTGATAGCTGTTTTTTTTTTCGCATTTCCAGTCTGGTCCCACTGTAAAAGTTGTTCATAATGATGAGCACATTGACCCTTTAAAAGGTTGTGAGTTATTTAAGTTACACCTTGTATATTTATTTAGCACATACTGGAAGAAGCATAATATAAAAGTCTGCAAGTATCAAGAATACTGAGTCGCGGTCACTCATCGGTCAGCTGCTTCGCAGGCAGCGCGGGCATCTCGCGTCTGTCTGTCTGTGTGTCGGTGAGGCTGCAAACGACTGGACAGTGCATAAGATGTTGGCGAGTAACTCCATAGTATGGTAATTGGAATTATCTACCTGTGTGCATCTGTGAATGGCAATTTTTGTCACTTTAGGTAACCACTTGAGAATTAAGCATATTACGTAAAATATAAAAATAGGCAACTCTCTACGTAGACAACCAATTTTTCCCAAAGAACTGGGGAACTAACTGGCGCAAATACTCCAATATTATTGGCACTTATATGTTCGAGCCGTTTGGGGTTGAAACACTTGGGCCATGGGGTCCGAGTGCCCTCTCAGTTTATCGAGACATCGCCTAGCGCTTGGTCGACTCTACACGTGACCAGACCGGTGGCCTATTTTTTGGCCAAAGAATAAGTATTGCCATACGAATGCTGCCAGCCTTTTGGGCACTTTTCCTGTTGACAGCGACGCGGACTTTTTTGTTGCCCTATGACTATTTTCCCTCTTTTTTAGGGTTCCGTACCACAAAAGGAAAAACGGAATCCTTATAGGATCACTCATGTGTCTTTCTGTCTGTCTGTCAGTCTGTCTGTCTGTCCGTCTGTCAAAGCCAATTTGCTCCAAATCTAATAGACCGATTAAGTTGAAATTTAGTACACTTACCTTACATACTATACTACTTATACTACTTACTTTAGTACACTTTTCTGTGACCCAAACACGGAAGTGTAATGTAAATTAATGAATTATGAACATGGGGGTCAATTTTGGGGGGCATATAAGAAAATTAAAAAATATATATTTGCAAACTGTACTGTGCGATATATCAAATAAAAGGGCTTACTGTGAGGGACTCAAATATATTTTTTTATAGTTTTAAAATAAACTGTTTTAAAGTTATTTAATAAAATAGACGAAAATTGACCATCCCCCCTTTATCTCCGAAACTATTGACCTTAAAATTATGAAAAAAATACGGAAAATAATTCTATAGCTATAGATTACAGGAAAACCTATAAGAAGTATATGGTCTTAAAAAACGTGGTAAATCTCTCAATATTGTGCGTACAAACTTACATTTGTCCATAGTTATACGAAAAGAATCCAACCCACATTACGCCAGGCGTAATGTGGGTTGGATCCTTTTCATTTCCTTTTCACCGGTCAAGGTGAATAGCTTCAGTTTCTTGAATAAAGGCCTACAGGACTCAAGTGAACCGATACCGCATATCTTACACATTCATCTTACACATTTCTTTTGAACAATAAATGTCTTACCACTATCTGTTGAATTGCCCCATATTATAAGTCCATATCTTAAAATTGATTCGACATAATATTCATTATATGCTATGCGGGCTGTTTTTTCGTCTGACACAATACGAACTTTTCTTAATGCATACACAAATCTATTTAGTTTACTGCATACGTTACTACTACTGGTGGCTTAAATTTTTATAAAAAAAACCCTCATTGTTTTGTTAACTGTCACAGAAATGCATAAAAAAAAAAACAAGATGGCGGTGTCAGCTCCGATTTTGGCCACGCGCCAAAACAATCTTGTAGCGCTACCTACCGATACCTTTATGGTTAGGTGTCGTTGCAGAAAACTACTCATTCTACATGGTCGTAACCACAGCACAGTAAATTGACTGATTACTAACTTTTATTTGATACCAGTATTGCTGTAATTTATTTTTAAAATATACCTTTCCCTTCCTAGACATAATATTAAAAAATATATAGCCTATGTCACTCCCACAATTAAGACGAATGTAACGACACCTCACATATTAAAATCCATCAAGCCGTTTAGGCTACAGAGCGTGCCAAAGAAATAGACATACATACATACATACTCCCTCCTTCTGGGGCAGTCGGGTAAAAAGGAGCTTACCCGCTATCGCTCACAACTTACTCTACAGTGACTCACCGCGACATTGACCGCGCAGTTATATAATTACAACATCACATCTCATGCGCGTGCGTCACTCTCCACCTTTACGTTACTGCTTACCACTGTTATGTCAACGATATGCGATACTAACTATAGTTCGATAGCTGCTAGATATTCTGTGATAGTGGATACTGAAGAAGTCAGGTGCTACCTGCTAGGCAACTGAGAAATAAAAAAAGGAACAAAAAGCCGGCCAATTTGAATGAATTTATCCCAAGAACAAACTTAACATTGGAGTTAAAAACATATCCTCCCATACATTTCAACTGCAAATGTAAGTTTGTACGCACAATATCGTGAGATTTACCATGTTATTTTAAGACCATAGACGCCATATCTATACTCCTGAATAGTTTTCCTGTAATCTATAGGTTAGGTATAGAACTACTTTCTATATTTTTCAAAATTTTAGGCTTCGGAAATAAGGAGCATGGTCAATTTTCGTCTATTTTCTTAAATAAAAACTTACTCGTAAAACAATTTATTTTAATATTATTAAAAAAATGTATTTCGGATCATCACAGTAAGCCCGAAAGCATTTGATAAGTATGTCACACAGTAGGTACAGTTTGCAAAACTTTTTTTATATTCTTATTTGCCCCTCAAAATTGACCCCCATATTCAAAATTCATTTATTTACGTTACACGTCCGTGTTTTTGTCACAGAAGTTCATACGTGTAGGTACAAATTTCAACTTAATCGGTCCATTACATTCGGAGCAAATTGGCTGTGACAATCGGACAGACAGACATACGAGTGATCCTATAAGGGTTCCGTTTTTCCTTTTGAGGTACGGAACCCTAAAAAGGACATTTCAACCTCTTTAATATCGTATTGTACCTACCTATCTTTATGTGTATGAAATCCATTAATCGCAGTTCACTGATTAATCGTTTAACAATAAAATACTTACCGTATTTGTTTTTGAGATTTTCTGATTCCTGCTCACGGAACAAACTATTGAGGAAACGTGGCACTAGTCTACAAGCTGCTATGATATTATCTCAATGGCTAATCCTAAATAAAATAAAGTGAATCTTGCCGAAATGGTCGACGTTTTCTATCAAAACAACGGATAAATCCATAAAAGTCAAAAGTATGCAAGACTTTTCATCTTTTTGTAGACCCCTAAACTGCATGGGAAGTGAGATGCTCTTTTATTTATTGTTCAACTTTAAAAAACGAACAAAGTTTCTAACTAAAAGAACATTTAAAATTAATTGTAGAAAGTAACAAAAACTATCTCAAATAGTCGATATCCTGTTGGCCCGTGCCATAGACAAAAAATGAGGTTATGGCCAGTTGCGTCTCCTCTAGGATCTATGGTTCTATTTATTTTACTTTTTATTCTAATTGTAAGATTCGATTCAGGATCTAGTTGATTAAAACGAATACTCTATTTCGTTATTCCGTTTTTGGTAACTTTGGCGCTAACGCCTTTGACAGGTGTTTACATGGTGTACATGTGTGTGGGTTAGGCAGATTTCTATCTATAGTACACCCACATTTCCCCAGTTATATTTAAGTCCCATGTAATAGGAGGCGAGCCTATTGCCATCAACCGGGCACAACACCAGACTCCGGGCGACCTGGGAATCGAACCAGGACCTCAGCTCAGCAGTAGTGCTTGCGACCACTAGACCAAGGAGGCAGTCGACGAATAATTAATTGGGACATGTACTTAATTTCTAAAAGGAGTTTGTGCATGTGAAATCTGAGCTTGCAACACACCCACATGCCACTGTTCTTACCTCCTAAATCCTAATGCGAACTTTTAATTAGGTGTCTTCAATAGGCAATTAAATAAGTACCAGTGTTGTACCGACACTAATAGGTACCTACCATAAAAAAAACCGGCCAAGTGCGTGTCGGACTACGCACAATGAAGGGTTCCGTAGTTGGGATGAATCCCAAGAACAAACTTAACATTGTCATTGAAAAATATGTTCTCCCATACATTCCAACGGCGTAAGTTTATACGCACAAAATTGAGAGATTTTGTGCGTATGACAATGTTGTTTTAAGACCATAGACTGCTTATAAGTTTCCTCTATAGTTATTGAACTATTTTCTGTATTTTTTTCAAAATTTTAGGCTCAGTACTTTCGGAGATAAGGGGAGGAATGGTCAATTTTCGCCTATTTAGTAAAATAACTTTAAAATGATTTATTTTAAAAATTTAAAAACATATATATTTGAGACTCTCACAGTAAGCCCTTTCATTTGATATGTCATACGGTACAGTTTGCATTTTTTTTTAATTTACTTATTTGCCCCCAAAATTGAGCCCCATATTCAAAATTTATTTATTTACGTTACAAGTCCGTGTTAGAGTCACAGTAATACATACGTGTACCAAATTTCAACTTAATCTGCCCATTAGATTTGGAGCAAATTGGGTGTGACAGACGGACAGACACAGACAGACACGAGTGATCCTATAAGGGTTCCGTTTTTTACTTTTGAGGTGCGAAACCCTAAAAATCATTCAATTATCTCTGGTGGCAAAAATCTCTGATCTGTCATTCACTGTAATTTACTTAACCTCCCGAACGCGATGTTATATCCCTTAAGGTGTTTGCCAGCGGCTTCGCCCGCGTGGATGTTGGAAATTATCCAACGGGAACCGTACCTTTTTCTGGGATAAAAAGTATCTTATGTGCTATTCCAGACTATAATATATCTCTGTGCTCATCCAGATCCGTTCAGCCGTTCTGGCGTGATTGAGTAACAAACATCTTCACAAACTTTCACATTTATAATATTAGTAGGATTTTCAACATATTTTCTAGACATTGCATATTGACGTTTAAAATCCGCCATTTTGATTTTACTAAAATAAAAACAAAACCTTTATCGTCGAACGCATTACGTCTAGACAGCTAGGTGACTCAACATTCTATTTTCAAATCTATTTCTATGACAGGTCACCGTTTGACCGCATCTAACGCCTGCCACAGTTCGTCTGTCTGTCCGTCCGTCTATCCGTCAGCATGGAGAGAACAATGAGATGCTACAAAAAACTGGAGAAATTAACGGAACCACACAAAAACTCTGACGACAGATGCTGACAAAGGGTGTACAGGCGGGTACTGAAGACTTTTGCTAAGTTTAATAATTGTGTTTTTTTTTTATTACAGTGAATGCCTGAAATAAGCTTCTATTTCATGTTGGGTCGAGCTTTAGATATAAAAACAGAAAATAGCATAGGTATTGACTGCATCCTGCCAGGTTCGCGGGTTGATTGAAAGAGTTACCGTGGTCCTGGCACAGGCAACTGAAGGAACACGGGTGGGTTTTAGACAGTAAAAGTCTGACACGCCTGCCTGCTCCGCGCAGAGCGGGAGAAGTTATTTGATGATATCCCACCCAAAAAAAAGGTAGGTATTGACTGCATATGGGTGGTGAGAAAATAAAACTAGTCAATAGGGTAGTAGCGGAGTTAACTGATCAAGGAATACCAAAGATCAAAGGTAGACCCGACTACATATCAAGCTATAATTTCCATTATAAGCTGATCTCGCATTGTATAGGATTTCCGTATATTGAGAGGTCAGCTTATACTGGTGTTGCCTACAGTATGACAACGTTCACAGGACCCATCGTTTATCTTCGGAAAAACCGAACTTTGCCGAATTAAATGTGACAGGTCTAATAAGAAGTGACAGAATTAGTGCATCAAATATAATAATTTAGGTGGGAATATAAATCAATTTCTATTGGGCGATAGTCACATTTTAACCGCAATATTTTGGTTATTCCGAAGATAAACGATAGTACCTCTGAACGTTGTCGTACTGTAGGTACTCGAAGTATGAATTCGCTTCTGATGCAACCAATTCATCACAAACTTTACTTCTATCTATGGTCACTACAAACATTGGTCTCCTCATAAACTAAACACACTCTCTAAAGTTTAGTTATCTGTGCATAGAACGAGCCTCCATGAGTGACGATGCTATTCTATCTATTAAGACTTCCACAGAAAGGCGCGAGGCGATAGCGCGAAGAACAATTTCTATGAAAACTTCATGATAATTGTTCTACCAGAATGTCGTCGCGCCTGTCTGCTGGAGCCTTTAATCTGACGATCAACCGAGCTGACGGCTTATCTTTTTTTATCACCATGATAGTTGCATAGTGTTGGATAAAAGCAAATTCCCATAAGTACGAGTACTCTTCTTTTACTGACATTCAGATTTAATTAATTAATCCGTCACCAACACTTTTGTTACCGCCAGTACCGGAAGCTAGTCGGTGTCGGCACGAGCTACGGAGCGGTAAAAAGTAGCCGATTGTATTACTTCGATCGACGAGCACCATAGACTATCGACACTTCTTATTGTTACATCTCAAAGCGTTACTAAGTTTGCGGTGATTAACAAATTGGTGTGGTTAAAAACCAGGACATGGCTAGGTAGCCAAAGTCAAGTCAAAATTGAATAATTTATCTCACGTAGGGTAGTTGAAACGCACTTTTGAAAGTCAACAAGAAAATATAATTCTAATTATAACCCCTTCGAAAAGGTATAGTTTCGAGAAGAATGGACAAGAAACTCCATACTTAGTTATTATTTTATGTCTGCGTCTGTGTTTCCGAACGCATACAACCCTTTTTTTTTTTTTTTTTTTTGTGGATGGGAAATCATCAAATAACTTCTCCCGCTCTGGGTGGAGCGGAAGGGCGTGTCAGACTTTTACTGACTAAAACCCACCCGTGTTCCTTCAGTTGCCTATGCCAGGGCCACGGTATCTTTTTCAAACAACCCGCGACCCCAGCGGCATCGGCCCTATTGGACCCCATCTTTTGCTGACATCTCTTTGAGGCGCGCGTGGAACACAACGCGCCGTCGACCCGGGCCTGGTCCTCACCGGACGGCGAGCTACCCACTACTCACCGTCCGCAAGCCCGCGCCTACGGTGGCCGGGAATCGGCTATCGATTCCCGCCGCCCAGGGCGTCTCCTGCGGCGACTGAGGGCGTGAGGTTGCCTCTCCCTCACGCGTTCCGCCTCCTCCTTTGCGAGCATTACCGCTTCGCAGAAGGAGGTGACGGCCTCCCATGCACTCTCGCTCCGCACCATGGCCTGGACCAGGCTCGGACGCGAGAGATCGCCGCCGCCGATCGCCTCCGTGAGAACACGGCGGTGCTCTGCCCAAGCCGGGCAGACCTCCACTGTATGCTCCACCGTGTCCTCTGGGCGATCCACACAATGGTGACACCCGGGCGTTTCCTCCCGCCTTATGCGAAACAGGAACCTCCCGAAACAACCGTGTCCGGTGAGGACCTGCGTCAGGCGGAAGGTGAGGACGCCGTGGCGCCTCTCTAACCACTCCTCAAAGAGGGGACTTATCGCCGCAATTGTGGCGTGCCCAGCGCTGGGCTGCGACAGTCGCACTCTCCATGTCGCCATGAGATCCCGCCGGAGCTCTGTCCGCTGTACCGTGATTTCTCGCGGCAGCGGAGTTACGCCCCGGCGTTTCGCCTCCTCGCGCCACTCCCACACGTGCGCGAGGACTTTCGCCTCCAGATCCCACGGCGGCAATCCGGCAAGGAGGCTCGCCGCCTCACCGGAGACCGTGCGATAACCCCGGACTAGCCGAATGGCCATGACCCTCTGGGACGCGTTCAACCGGCGGACTGGCCGCAGCCTCAGGGAACGCGCCCACACCGGTGCCCCGTAAAGGGCCATGGACCGCACGACCCCCGCGTAAAGCCTCCGGCAGGAGGCGTTTGGACCACCTAGATTGGGCAGGAGCCGCTTCAAGGCAGCCCCAGCCCGCTCCAGTCTGGGAGCCAAACGTCGGAAATGCTCCACGAAGTTCCACCGGCTGTCGAGGACGAGTCCCAGGTACTTCATCGTCGACTCGACTCCGATGCGAACCCCTCCTACCGTTATTTGGGAACCCGACGGTGGCGCATTCCGAGGACCATGAAAACACATGGCCTCGGACTTGTGCAGGGCCACCTCGAGTCCCAACTGCCGGATCCTCTCAACGACTATCGCAACCCCGCGTGTCACTAATTCAGCCGCCGCCTGGTGCGACCTCCCCTGCGCCAAGACCAGCGTGTCGTCAGCGTAACATACCACGCTGACGCCGCTAGGGAGGTCGGCGCGCAGCACCCAGTCGTACCCGATGTCCCACAAATGCGGCCCCAGGACCGATCCCTGTGGGACACCGCACGACATCTCTCGCCGGTTCCACTCTCCCTGATGACCGGGGTAGATGACGGCCCTATCCGTCAAATAGGCCTCAACCACTCGACAGAGGTAGGTCGGCATCCGGTGATACCGGAGTGCCTCCCTGATGCAACTCCAGGGCAGGGTATTGAAGGCGTTGGCGATGTCTAGAGACACCGCCAAGACGACTCCACCCCGGGCCACAGCATCCCCCGTCGTGAGGGCTCGCACGCGCATGATGGCGTCCACCGTAGAGCGCCCCCTGCGGAAACCAAACTGGCCTTCCGCTAAATCCGGCCCCTCCTGCACCAGCCACCCGACAAGGCGGTCTGCAATAACTCTTTCAAAGAGCTTGCCCACCTCGTCGAGCAGCACGATGGGTCGGTAAGCGGACGGAGAGTCCGCAGGGCGCCCTGGCTTCTTAATGAGGACCAGCTTCCCCGTCTTCCAACGAAGTGGGAACTGGCCCCTCTCCAAGCATGCGCTTAGGAGCCCCCCTAGTCGAGGCCCGAGAGCCCCAAAGGCCAGAACCCAGGCTCTTCCAGGTAAGCCGTCGGGTCCTGGGGCGGCATTTTTGGCACTCAGCCTACGTACCGCCGCTCTCAACTCTACCTCGGTCACTTCCGGAGCATCGTCGTCGTCGTCGGTGATGTGGTCCGCAACGGGCACCGCAGGAAGCGGAGCCATGGGCGGGGGAGTATGTTCCCCTCGCGAAGGGAACAGAGCGCTCACCACGTCCTCCACGAGCTGGGGCCGGAGACTCTGCGTCAGCGGGGGTGCCCATGGACGGAGTTTATTCCGCACCATTTTATAAGGGCGTCCCCATGGGTCCCTGTTTAGAGTCTCCAGCGACTCCTCGCGAGCCAGATCCCTAGCCCGCAAGATCTCCGCTCGGAGGGCGGTCTTCGCCGCTCTGTACCCCTCGTACAGCTCCGCCTGAATGGCTTCCGTATCCGGAGGGCGGATACGGAGCCTGCGGTGCCTGGTGTACCGGTGCCGCGCAGCAACGCACGCCTCGCGCAGAGCCGTCAGCTCCGGCGACCACCAATACACCTGGCGCCAGGCGCGACCGGGCTGGACCCGGGGCATTGCCACGTCACATATTTCGGACATGGCCTCCCGGAACCACTCCGCCTCGTCGTTGATGTCGGCAGGCCTGTCCGGTGGTGACACCCAGGCCTGCACGATCGAGGCTTCCAGGAGGAGCTCCCGGTCCAGCTTCTTCAGCGCCCACCGCGGACCACTCGGGGCCTGTCGGACCGGCGCGCTCGAGGTCTGGGCGGAGACATCAAACCGGATGTACCGGTGGTCGGAGTAGGTCTCCACCCCCTCTAGGACGCGCCAGTCAACAACATGTGGCAACAGAGCGGGGCTGGCGAACGAAATGTCCACCACTGATTCGCCCCGCATCCGCACACACGTGGGGACAGAACCCCGGTTTAGGATGACCAGGCCTGTCTCCAGAGCCCAGTCCTCCACCATCCTGCCCCGTGTGTCCGTATACCGGGAACCCCAAGCCACATTCTTGGCGTTGAAGTCCCCGAGGACGAGCACGGGAAGGGAACGAAACCCGACGACGACGTTTTTCAACTCCGCAAGGGAGTTGTGGAACTCGGCGAGAGTTCGGTTCGGGGAGAAGTATACCCCTACCACGACAATCCCCCCGAACCGTGCTGCAACGCAACCCTGTCCCCTCTTGACGGCTTCGAGGGACAGGGTACCGGCGGCGGCCGACGAAATGAGGGTCACTGAGCCGCTCAGGTCCTCCACCCAGTAATCACTGGGCGGGACAAAGTACGGCTCAGCGACCACGGCGATGTTAATCGACCACTGCGCCATGCTCTGGAGCAACAGATCCTGAGCGGCGGCGCAGTGGTTGATGTTCGCCTGGAGGAGGCGTAATGGGGCCATTATTGACACTCCATATCAGCCCCCTCCCGAGCCCCCTGTGAGGGCCCTGCCGCCGTAGTTACGACGGCGACGACAGTGGAGGCGGCAGCGGCGGTGGCAGTGGCGGTGGCTGCAGCAGTAACGGCGGTGGCGGAGGGCTTGCCTTTGCCCCTGGCTTTGGCGGGTGGAACGCAGGCCTTGCTCCCCGCCCGGTGATTGGCCGGCTTGCCAGCTGCCGCACATACAAAGCAGTGCGGCGTGGCATTACACCAGCCGGCCTTGTGACCGGGCTGACCGCAGCAGAAGCAGTGACTGCTGCGGTCCACCTCCGAGGTGCATTTAACTCCCACGTGGTTGCCCACCTGGCAGCGGAAGCACCTCAGAGGTCTGGGTTCCAGCAGTTTCACCTGCGCGGACACCCAGCCGACCTTGAGCCTGCGGCCCTCCCCGACTATCTTCCGGGCTGCCGACACGGGGCAGCTCACCGTAACGGCTCGCATCCCCGTATAGTCGGGACGGATGGTGCCTACCCTCACCTGCTCGGCAGAGCAACCCCCAGCACCGACGATGGCGGCCACCACCTCTCCCTCCGTCGCAGAGTCGTCCAAGCCCAGGAAGCGCATGTCCGCGCACTTGGTGGGTCTGGACACTCGGGCCTCATCTGCATTTAGGGACGCCCTAAGCCTTTCGGCCAGAGCGTCAGCGGTCGGGCCGCTAGCCGCACCGGGGACCTCCAGCATCCGGGCCCCAGTCGCGGTGACCTTTACTCGGATGCCATTGGCGACGCCGAGCTCCTCGAGGTTCACCGCCGCCCTCGCCTTGGCGAGCACCTCGCGGTAGGACACGCCCTTCTTTTCCGCTTCCGGCTGTAGTGTGATTACTACAGCTGCGGACTTCGGGGCACGGAGCCTAGCCGCGACGCTTCGCTCCTTGCGCTGCTGCCGCCTCTCTTTTCTTTTGGCCGCCCTTGCTGCTTTACCCGCCTTCCTAATCTCCCCGGCTACCTGCCATTCGGCGTCGGCCGGATTAGATTTAGGAGGTGGGGGCGGCTGACTCACCGCGAGGGCTGGAGCCCTGACATGTACCGGCATGGCCCCGCTTTTTGACTGCCCCGACGATCCCGGTTTGGTCGTGGCAGCCGTGGCGGTTGCAGCCGCGGCGGTGGTAGCCGCAGCAGTGGCAGTCACGGTGGTGGCAGATGCGGCGGTGGCATACGAGGTTGCCTTCCGCTGGCCCGAGGCCGGCCGGCTCGCTGCTAGCGGGGGGCGCAGGACAATGGCCTCCAGGGCTGAAAACCGACTCTGGAAGGCAGCCAGTTCCTGCCGCACCAGGGTCAGTACCCTGTCCTCAGCAGGCACGGGCTCGCCCTGCCGCGCCCCCCGCTGTGGTACCTCCCGGGGGGCAGCTCCTCGGAGCCGAGCCAGGTCCGCTCGAAGCTCCTCATTCTCCTTTCGGAGAAGCTCCATGGCGGCTGTCAAGCGGGCGACCTCCTCCCGCATTTCGGACATTCCGTCCGACGTAGGCCCGAAGTGAATGGCCTCCGCTGCCGCCATAATAGAGGCCGTGGCCACGGATATGGCCTTGTTTAGAGGACTGGATCCTCTTCAAGGCCACACCCTTGATCGCGGCTTTCACGACCTCCGCAAACCTGGCCGCTCGTCCCGAATTCGAGCCGCCAGCGGCGTCCGGCTCGCCACCTGACGACTCTGAGAGAGCCGCTCTGTGGCTGGTCACTCCAGAGTGGTGCCCCTCCGTGGCGAGCCTCTCGGCTTGCTGGTCTGAATCGGCTAGGCTGACTCGGCTCGGCTCGCTGGGCCGTACCTGGACCTGCGAGACGGTCACCTCTCCCGGCTCCTCAGTCGAGACCTCGGATGAGACCCCACCGTTGCTCTCCCCGCCGATTCTCGGCGTATCGGGCCGCTTGAAGCGACCCCGAACGTCGCGCCCTGGTATTGGAGCGGAAGCTCCACCCGCCACCACGCGACCCCGTCCTCTCTTCGCCGATGTTACTTTAGCGGTCGACAGGTTCTCCTCGCTTGAGGAGAGATCCATCGACCCCGCTCGGTCCGAAATTGTATTCCGAATGAACTCATCGCGCGAACGCTTTCCAAAGGACTTGGAACGCCCGCGCGAGTCCTGATCGGACATACTTTGGTCCCTTGAGGGACGGGAGCCTCCTCGACTCTTGTTGCCGTCACCGGCAAGCGGCACCTCCGCCAATAAATTTGGCACGTCATTCTCTTTTTTATTTAGTTTTTGTTCATTGTCCATTTTGTTCCCACGAGTAATGAGGAAGTAAATGTCCGCCTAGGCAGAGCCTCTTGCACTAGGTAAGCCTATATACTGTAGAGTGCGGCAGGTATCTACAGGGGAAGCGCTAGCGACTGGTCTCCCACCAGCCACTCATCCTCTCGCCACGCTTCAAAGCTTAGGATTGGGTGGTTTTTTATCTTAGAGGTGTCCTTCCTCTGGGCCGGGCGGTTAAGCCAAGCCCCCGACGGCGGCATTATGCATGCCTCCGTTCGCTGTCCGGCTAACCCGACTCAGCGAACCCGCCGAAAGTTCTCTCCTCAAGATTGCTCTTGAGGGAGAAACAACAGCCGCGTTGGTGCGCCTGCACCGTAGCGGCAGGGTCACGTCCAGTGTCAATCGACGAACGTCGATCGATCAGGAGCGACCCACACCCCTTGTTCCTCCACTGTGCCCTCTACAAATCAGAGGGACACGTGGAAGAACGACGTGGAGCATACTACTCCCCCGCCCGCAGAAATTCGCCACAAACAATACCCTCTCCGAAAAACTCCCACACCTTTTCCAGAAGAGATTATTGTCCATGCCCAGGGTGCACCGGCCCGACAACTGCTCTTCCCCTCGAACGTATCCATAAGGGACGAGCAGGTATCAGGCACACGAGGAGGTTTTCTGCACGCACCCCAACGCATACAACCCTAATCTCTTCAAAGTGAGAGTGAACAGGCTTCTTTTGGGTAAGCTCACTCCATCGTCGACTTTGTCTGTATCACCTGTGACCTAGACTAGAGTCAAGAGCAAACCCAACTCAAATTAAAAAATTAAAATGTTTTACAATATTTTGTAAAAGTGTAAAGGGTGGTAAAGGAAACTAAGTAGTTACCTAGATGTTCTGTCAGGTTGGTAATTTAACATCCGATATGAGCATCTGCTAGTGAGCATAGGGTCTAGATGGCTTTCTCATTCATCCATAATCCTACTAATATTATAAATGCGAAAGTTTGTGAGGATGGATGGTTGTTTGTTACTCTTTCACGCAAAAACTACTTAACGGATTTTGATGAAATTTGCACACAGATAGTTTATAACCTGGATTAACACATAGGATACTTTTTATCCCCATATTCCTATGGGTTCGAGACTTACGCGGGTGTATAAGGTCTGTGGCCAGAGTGGAAATGGTCCATAAGTCTAGTTATTTCGGTGTCCTGCCAAGTCCGCATTAAGAGGATTGTGAAGTGCCGATACGCGGCGCGAGTCTTGGAGGCAATTTCATACTACAATTTCATACTACTATTTACATAAATATTGTTTCGGGCGATAACGTTTTCACTCCCCTTAACCTTTACAAAATGAGACAAAATAGGTCTCATTACATTCAATGCCCCTTAATCTAGGTATGTACGTTTTTAGTTTTTTAGTAATTCAATTTAATTTAATTAAAAAAAATAAAAACGCTCGAGGAAGTTTTTATGTCAAAAATATAGATATTTAGATGCTAATAACTTATATCGTGTACAATATTTCTTTATAATAAAAACGTACGGACCTAGTTTTTTATTATACCTACAACATTTCCAAAATTTTTGAAAATTAGGCTATGTTTACGGGGAGAAAAATGTTATCGCTTTTTGTATGAAAACTTACAGCTTCACAATCCTCTTAAATATGAGACGTTCTTCTCACGTCCACAGTTTCAGATAAGAAGTTTTGTTACAGAAGATTTTAAGAAGTAGTACCTACCTACCTATCTCCGAGGAGGTGTGGTCACCACTTTCATCCAACAGTGTGTTATCTAAGGTGTGTGTTCCGGACTACTAATATTGTGGCGTTGCTAGGCAAATGTCGCTCAGATATCCTCCCATACCTTGCATTCTACAGGGTGTTTGGAAGCTGGGTAATAGTTGACACAATTTTGAGAATTTTGAGCCATACATGTGGTAGACGAAGTATGTTTTTTTTATGTTTGCCCTAGTTAAAGTTGGTATGTTTTTTTTATTTACTAAAAGTTTGCAGTTAAAAATAAAAAATAAAAACATAGGTACTTCGTCCAAGACATGTATGGTTCAAAATGCTCTAAAAGGTGGCAAATATCATCCATTAAGGCTTTGCACCCAGCTTCCAAACACCCTATATAGCCGATCGCTTGTAAAAGCGATTACTACTGGGGAAACAAAAACGTCTTGGACGCCTTTTCTGACACACTCCAATAATGAAGTGATCTTAATTACAATACGACAAAAAACACTCAATCTGCCTAGCCTTAAATTTTCCCAACTATGTTGAGGTCGGCTTTCATTTTAACCGGATGCAGTTGAATACCAGTATTTTACATGGAGCAACTACCTAGTCAGCTAGGTAGTTGCTCCATGTAAAATACTGGTATTCTGGTATTAAAATACTGGTATACTGGTAAATACTGGTATTGGTTGAGTGTTTTTTGTCGTATTGTAATTAAGATCACTTCATGGTTCATGGGTTGTGGAGGTCAGCCTCCACAACCCAGTTACTGGGTAATACGATACCCTTGGTCAGACTGGTTGTCAGAATTTCGGGCTCCTGACAGCCGGGACTAACGGATTAACGTGATTTCAGAGGCACGGACCAATCCCGCCAAGCATAGCTTAATCTCATGGAACGACCCGTGCGGCTGTTATTACTTAGTCACGAATACGACAAAAGAGAAAATTAAAAGAAAGACCTACAATTATTGCCAAAATTAACGAGTAGAATAATGGCGGTAGACAGACCGGCCACACTATAATTGGGAGAGAGTTGTGCATCTGTCGGGACACTTTCCCTTGTTGAGGACATAATACCCACAAAATTTGGCCGCGAGCTGGTCGCAAGTGGCCTTTATTTATCTGTGGATATTGTTTAAACCATGAACCTTCTGTAGTACTAACTGATCCTCGAGTCTCCGTTTCGTAATTGGAACACATTTTGAACCTGGTACTAACTTTAATACCGTAACAATCCTAGACTTTTTAGTCTTGGTTTTTTAGTCTTCTGGGATGAAAGAAATCCTAGGTTTAATGGGTTGATTTAAAAGAATTTACGAGGAATTCTACAATACGAATAAAAATCTACGTAAGTATAGTCTTTACCAAAAGTATGTAATGAAAATGTAAATAAATGGATCAGAAAACGTAGGTACCTGTATGTGGATGCCAATTTGAAGTGGAACTTACAAAATGAGTGCTTTGATTTGATTATTTGAATACATAAACCCGAAATTGTAATTTTAAATCACCGTAAAGATGTTTTTCATTTGACAGTTGAGGTTAAATTTATAACCTCAATTTCATTCGATGCTTCACCTTTTACGTCTCATCCTCGGCAGTCAGCCTCGAAGCCAACATTGCTGATTGGCTAATGTATTCACCACGACACGAGTTGGCACTGGCTCTATTCGATTTGAGAGATAAATAAAAGAAGAAGCTTGTTTGTGTAGGTAGGTAATACCGAATAGTTTTTGTCTAAAACAATTTAAGGCTTTCGGATCTCCTTTCCATCTTTGACAAATGGGTGTTGTAGTAAAAGACTTTAAATTAAACGATTGAAATACTTTTACCTTTAAAGACATTCGCTGATTAAGATAATTTTCGCTATTTATGTAAGTAAGGTACCTATATAGGGTAATTTCAGGATAGCTGCCGCACTTTTTGGTAGAGAGTTAAAAAACTACTAGCTTTTGCTTTTGATGTTGGAAATTATCCCACGGGGACCGTACATTTTTCCGGGATAAAAAGTATCCTATGTGCTATTCCAGACTATAGTCTATCTCTGTGCTAAATTTCATCCAGATCCGTTTTTTCGTGATTAAGTAACAAACGTCTTCACAAACTTTCACATTTATAATATTAAGTAGGATTGGCAATACGTCTTTTGTATAATATGGAAAACTTTAATCTTTGATGGTACCCCTTTTGTTTGTACATTCCTAAGTTTCACAGATTTTGAGTAAATGATGTCTTTTTACAAGCTTTCACCTGCCCCGGTGCCTATCTGTCTGTAATCGAATCTTGTAAGTTAAAGTTCACCCACTTCTCGGTTTCCGATTGGGCTGAAATTTTACATGCATATGTAAATCGGATGACAATGCAATATTATTATGACATGGAGCTGATCTGATGATGGAGCGGGAAGGCGGCCATGGGAGCTCAGTAATAAAACGACGCAACCCTATCAAGTTTTGGCTCGTTTGATTTGTCTTGACAAACGACTGTCCTATAAGATATTCAGATTAATAAAAGCTTGTTTTAAATTGTTTTCTTTTAATAATACCCTTGTTTACACTTTAAAAGTAGGATAGATCCTACGGTGAGGGATAGAAGACTCGTATTAAAAATTCTTCAAGGGATAGATGCCTCCGAGAGGGTATTCCGTAACTTGCGGCTATTTAATACACACCTTTCTTCAGTCCAACTAATGTGACGGGGGAGCATGCCCCGGTTTTCTTTTATATTTTTGAGGCATTTCTTCCAACTGCGATTTGAAAACATTAATAAAAATAGTGATAAGGGCAAGGCAGGCTATGGGCATCTATGGCTACAGCAATTGGGCAGCTATTACTTTTAGCACGGGATGCCTTTTTTTATTAAAAATACCTACGGTAAAAGGAAGGCCTCGGTTTCGGACGTCACTGGGGGAAGGATAGTATGGGACAAGCTGTATCGGTTATATAATAAATAGAGATCGGATAATCGAATGCATATTTATTAACTAAAGTTGAGGTGTTGGCTAATGGCCATCCCCTTTTGTTTCGAAAAAGTCCCAGAATTCCGGGATCGACCACTTTAAAGTTCTGATTATAGAATCGATGTAGGTATGTTTTATATATTTACGTTCAGGTGTTGGCTAATATGGATCGCACTTTTTTATCTAAAAAATCCCGGGATTCCGGGATCAACAAATTATAATATTGACTTCTGATTATAGAACCGAATGTATATTTTGCACTCTTGGGCCAATTGTAAAAATCTCGCGTTTCCGGAATTCATAAATTTAATACGAGTACTCGAATGCTAGCTAATGTTGTAAAGTATTGGATTGGCAGAAAAGTAATGAGACGCTACCAAACAATTAACTTGAAAAAGGAAATGTAGGTACCTATAGAAGGTACCTACATTTCCTTTTTCAAGTTCTAGAATGTTGTAGAACATTCTAGGTACTTGTGATGTGGGGGTATATAAAGCCGCCCTCCCGATCGGTTTAGTTTCTCAGATCCCGACGAACCCATTACTCTTCTCCAGGAGAGCAGTAGGGACCGTAGGAACAAAAAAAATCGACATTCCGACCTCGCCGCCGAGGTCCCTCGCGACGACCCCGAAGTAATCGTCCTCCCCCCCGTCCCTTGCTCGGGAATGAAGTGCCGGCTGGTGGCGTAGCTGAGCCAGTAGCTTTAAACTCCTCAGATAATAATAATCATTCTAATTTGATCCAGCCTGTCCCATCTTGCTGTCCTCCCCCCAGCGACGCCCTAAGCCGAGGTTCGTTCCCCACAGGGGGAGCCCTTAGCGTGTAGTCGCTTAGTCTGTAAGTTTTATGCCCCTGGCTGGAGGCTTTGAATTCGCTTAAGGCAGCCGATTGACCGGTTAAGCAGTCACGGCCTCTCTAGGCCAACTAAGAGATGCCATATATATATATATATAAAAAACGGTTTAGTCAGTTTGAAGAAAAATGGACGAGCGACAAGTTTGAACACTATATACCTACTTATACAAGTAGGTACTTGTTAGGCCACAGTGCGCGGGCTGCGGCTGACAATATCAACACTGCATTGGGCGCTGGAAGTACAAGCCATGCGACGGTGTCCCGATGGTTTGACCGATTTAAAACAGGAGACAGGAGCCTTGAAAGTCAGCCACGCTCTGGACGATCACCCGCAGTGAATGATGACGATTTACGCCGCGAACTGCAGTCGAATCCGGATGCTACCACTCGTGAATTAGCGGAAGCACTTAACTGCAGTCACCATGCCGTAGAAAACCATGAGCTTGGTTATCGAAAAGTTTTGGCTCGATGGGTACCGCATATCCTTACAGACGCCAGTCGTGCAGTCCTTGTCGCTATCTGTCAAACACTTTTGCTGCGACCCCGACGTAAAGAGTTTTTGTCTGGTTACTGGAGATGAATCATGGATCCATTACGAGAACGATACACGTCGTGCTTTTTGGCTGCCTCCAGAAGAAACACCACCAACTCAAGAGAAGCTGAGTCAAAAGAACCGCTTAAAAGTTCTGCTTTGCTGTTTCTGGGACGCGCAAAACATGCTGTTTTATGAAAACAAAACACAAAAAAAAACGCTGACAAATATTCAACCCAGCTCGAAAACGACGAAGACGAGTCAATGTAGTTTTACAACACGATAACGCTCGACCTCATGTCGCATCTGCCGTTCGCCAACAGTTGGAGAACTTGGGCTGGGAGACGATACCTCACCCACCTTATTCCCCAGACCTCGCCACATTAGACTATCATTTGTTTAGAGCCCTGAAACAACATTTTCGGGATAAACAATTTAATGATTTCTCTGATGTAGAGGCGGAGTTGAACCACTTTTTCGAGGCACAGTCATCAGAGTTATGGGCGAAAGATCGCCGGATCGTTGGCAAAGAGTCTTAGATGCTAATGGTGATTACAACATTGACTAAGCTTTAGTATTGTAATAATAATAAAAAAATATAAAACGTAAACCAAGTGTCTCATTACTTTTGTGCCAACCTGATAAGTAGGTACATAAGTAGGTACTTAGGGCTGGTTTTTTGAACCGTAGTTAACACAGCGAATGGTTAAACATAGTGACTAATGGTGGAATTTTGGCGAAATGTATAGAAGTTTGACTGAAGTTTACACAATTAGTTTTGGAAGTTATACACAATACCTACACACAATACACCTTTAAAATAAAAATAATTAATTTTAGAAAATATTAGGTTGGGGAAAAAGTCTTTTCGCATTATAGTACCTATGTATGAATTTGTAATAAAATCTCTTTGGCTATACTATTTGTATCTGGCTGGTTTTGGTATCATTGAAAGTTTAAATTTTAAAGAACATAATTCCAAATTCAAATTAGGAAAATGTGTGATTTTCATTTGTTTTTCGTACCGTCAAGATGAGTGAATCTAATGAAGAAATTCGATACATTTTAAAATTTTACTACAAAAGAGATAAAAATGCAACGCAAGCCGCGAAAAAAAATTGCGATGTTTATGGACCTAGTGTAGTGTTTGTGAGAGTAGCACAAATTTGGTTTAAGCGTTTTCAATCCGGAAATTTCGATGTCAAAGATGCACGTCGCTCTGGTCGCCCTATTACGGATAAAATGGATGCCATTTTTGAAAAACTGGAGCAAGATCGGCATATCAGTAGTTACGACGTAGCTGAAGAACTGAAAATTGACCACAAAACAGTTTTGGCGTATTTGAAAAAAACTGGGTACACAAAAAAGCTCGACATTTGGGTACCTCACGAGCTCACTGAAAGAAACCTAATGAACCGTGTACTCATTTGTGATTCTTTATTACGACGTAATGAAACCGAACCATTTTTGAAGAAGCTGATAACTGGTGATGAAAAGTGGATCACGTATGACAAGAACGTGCGAAAAAGGTCGTGGTCAAAGGCCGGTCAGGCTTCACAGACTGTGGCGAAACCCGGGTTAACTCGCAACAAGGTGATGCTGTGTGTGTGGTGGGATTGGAAGGGCATTATTCATTATGAGCTGTTACCACCAGGCACGACCATCGATTCTGAACTCTACTGCGAACAACTGATGAGATTAAAGCAAGAAGTTGAGAGAAAGCGGCCGGAATTAATCAACAGAAGGGGTGTGGTTTTTCATCATGATAACGCTAGACCTCACACATCTTTAGCCACTCAGCAAAAATTAAGAGAGTTTGGCTGGGAGGTGTTAATGCATCCGCCGTATAGTCCTGACCTTGCACCTTCAGATTTCCACCTGTTTCGGTCTCTTCAGAATTCTTTAGGCAGTGTCAGGTTAACATCACGAGAGGACTGCCAAAACCACTTGTCGCGGTATTTTGACCAGAAGTCCCAAAATTTCTATAGCAATGGGATCATGTCCCTACCTACAAGATGGCAAAAAGTTATCGAACAAAATGGTACCTACATACTTTAGTTAAATGTAAATAAACTATATTAAAAAATGTTTTGAATTTTCTTAAAAAATGCGAAGAAACTTTTTCCCCAAGCTATTATAATTTCCTAACCAGTTTGGTTAAAAATTATTAAAAAACTAAAATATGGCGTCGAAAAATTCGTCCGCATCGCTGTCGACTGGTAGGTAATGTACCTACCCAAGAGTGAAGAGACTGGCGGTATTGTCACGTTGTATGGAAATGCTTAGCCTCAGGCCCAGGTAAAAGCCAGCCCTTGGGTCACGGGAAGTGTCAACCAGCCGTTTGGAGATTTCATTGAAAAAACCATGAGCACTCGGACCCCACGGCCCGAGGGTTTCAACCCCAAAGGGCTCGAAAATATAGTTACAGATAAGGTGAATAAGAATAAAAAACCGTTTATACACAGAGAAGTGTGTAAAAATAGCCCACATCTTGAACAAATAAGTACCTGAGTAGGATCGAGTTCTGTCGAACCTGCTAGTCGCCTTCCAAAACGACACTTGCTACGCCGATGACGATTGCTTTCGCCTTAGCACGGAAACCAATCTAACAGGAACATAAAATCAACAATGCTTTGTCATCATAAACATCCACAAAATATCTCAGCCTAAATTATAGAGATTTTGTCATCTTTATAACATCTCTTGAAAGATTATCTCAGGTATTACCCATCCATCCACTAATTCCGATTATCTTTTCCTCAATAATCCATTAAGTTTCCTCTTTCCATCAAAAATACCTATTTACTAAGATAATAAATAACACAGATAAGTCTGAAATCTCAACAGTATGATATAATAATGTACTTATGTCAACCTCGTTCGGTAGAGGGGAGTGGATGCTGCGATCTCGAGCCACGCCCCTCGCGAGATCGACCAATCAGGCAGCATCTCGCGTGACGATGTAAGTACTTATACTCGTATACGGTGTGCTTGTCAGCAGAATCTGTCAAATGTATGAGAGGGGAAAATTGTAGGTACAGTGAGCTAGGGAGAAAGGAGAAATTAAGTAGATATTATTATAATTATGGGTGAGAGAGAGAGATGCGAAAATCTTAATTGGGTGTTACATAACTACTTACTTTGGATTTGGACTTAGCAAAGCTTGGGTTTCTTTTAACGGTGGCCGCCATATACCTACCTAACGGCCGCAGTCGCCGCAGTGACGGCCGTGATGATAATGCTGGCACCAGGATTTGACATTACGGTATCAAAAAACGCTCTCGACACCGACTTCCTTTCATAAATATCTCTTCAATGACGTCGTTCGACGGTAAATTGCGGACGCTATGTGGCGGCCAACGTAGTCTTAGGACCGGTTTATTAGTAGTTATCTCAACCAATAGTTAAAAATAGTAACTAATGGCATTTTGGCTAACACATTTAGCCAAAATTCAACCATTAGGTAGTTACCTAGGTACTTACTGTGTTTAACCATTGGTTGAGTCAACTACGGATCAAAAAACCGGCAAATAGTTTCACATGTCCCGGTGTCTGTCTGTCTGTCTGTCGGTCTGTCTGTCTGTCGGTCGGTCTGTCTGTCGGTCTGTCTGTCTGTCGGTCTGTCTGTCTGTCTGTAATCTAATCTTAAAAGTTAAATTTGACCCACTTCCCGGTTTCCGATTGAGCAGAAATTTTACATTCATAGTTATGAAAATCTGATGACAATACAATAGGTATTATTAAGACATGGAGCTGATCTGATGGTGGAGCTGAAAGGTGACCGTTGGGAACTCAGTAATAAAAGGACGCAACCTTAGGTATCGAGTTTGAGCTCGTTTGATTCATCTTGACAAGGACTGTGATGCTTGATGATATCCAGACTAATAAAAGCATGTTTGAAAAAACAACATGTTTTGGGTTCCGTACCAAAATGGTAAAAAGGGACCCTTATGGTGCGCCTCAGTCTGTCTGTCTGTCTGTCACAGCTGGAGATCTCAAGAATTGCTGATTCTATCAACTTGAACTTTGGAATAGTTTTAGATGACGTTTGCCCAACTATTTTGCAAATAAGAAAGAAATAAAAATGTGTATATTTTTTTTTGCAACAGGGACTGAAAGGGGTCTTTAAAATTCGAAGTGGGGCTACTAGGGCATATGCGGTATCATATGAACGAGCGCTGTCTGCACATTCTCAAAAAAATTTTTTAGGCCGCGTAGTTTTCGACTTTTGATGAAAAATGTAAATAAAAATACCAAACTCATCCCCCCCCCCCCCCCCCCTTATCTCCGAAGTTTGCATAGAGAAAAATCTGAAATTATTCTATGTTATAGAAGTTTATGTAAAGATTACAGGAAAAATAAAAGGATGTCTCTAAATAGCACACTTTTTTTATATACGTAGGTATATGATGGTACGGATCCCTCGGTGCGCGAGTCCGACTCGCTCTAGACCGGTTTTTTTTTTAAATAAGACCTAATACACTTGTTTAGCCATTGTTTGAGTTAACGGATCTAGAAACTGGCCCTTAGAAAACCTACTATTATGTACTAAGTAGGTATACCAGCTACCTTACATTCCCTTATACAGGGCAATTTGTTTATCAGGTGCCAAATTTTCACAGGCTGTTCTACCCATGAATATGAACAACTTTCACTATGGGACCAAATCTGAAATCACGAAAAAAAATCAGCTGTTTCATACAAAAGTCCAACCTAACTACTCGACCAAAATGTATGCAACAGCTGATTCTTTTTCGTGATTTCTGAGTTTGTCCCATAGTGAGTTTTGCATATTCATGAGTAGAACACCCTGTGAAAATTTGATTACTGATAAAAAAAAATTGCGCTGTAGGTATATAGGGTGACTGGTAATTACTGACCGATACTTTAAACACATGATTGTACTCATGATGACAAACAACCAGCCTGAATTCGCGAAAAAAAATCAGCTGCTCCCTACATCTTGACGAGTTATGCGAACATGAATGTATGGGACATTCATGTTCGCATAACTCGTCAAAATGTAGGGAGCAGCTGATTTTTTTTCGCGATTTCATGTTTGGTCCCATAGTAAAAGTTGTTTGTGATCATAGTTGATAGGTAACATTAAATTTTACGTTAGTGCCGATTCTGTTGTACACAAACTAAACTTAATTTAATATTTTTTTGTTAATTTAATTAATCTTTTTGCAATCTTTTGTAATCTGGTGCAAAACTCTAAATTTTTAAATTTTATAAGGGTTATTCCTGAAATTAAAAAAAAAATGATTTGATTTTAATTTAGGCTATTACTAAATTTTTCTCTTAAAACAAGAAAGAGTCGGACGTAAATTAGAACTGTCAAATTTAGTTGAACTAATATTTAAATACAAATTTAATAAATAAATAAAGTCGACACGTAAACACAGTCATGTCGACTTAAAACACAGTGAAGCGCAAGGCGTAAACTAGTTTGACACCTCTAACTTAGTTTATAGCTATAACCGTGCTTTTCTCGCGCTGTCTGTAAAATATAGCGATTCTCTAATTTTATGTAGTCTAGTTATTGTACTAGAGAAACGGCACCATTGGCGCCGATTCCCTTGTTCTCAAACTAAACTAAATTTAAGTTCAGTGCATCTTTTTCTTTCTATTTCATTAACACATTCTCTGCTGAATTCTTTATGCAAACGCTTCTTTATGCTACACCCTTACCGACCCTTTGTTTTACGATGTTTTCGAAACAATAGAGATGCACAACGAACACACATGTGCGCCGCGCCGCACTCGAAGAAAGTTATGAAAACGCGCATGTGTGTCAGCCGCACCGAATGTGTTAATAAAAGGACAGAAGATAAATATTAGTTTAGTCCTGTCAAATTAGTCAGCGCCTGACGTGAATTGAATTTTAGTAGCCAATTTTTTTTTGTGTTTATGAGGATCTTAGTTTTTTTTGACTAAACTAATATTTATCGTCTGTCCTTTTCTTAATTAAATAGAAAGAAAAAGATGCACTGAAGTTAAATTTAGTTTAGTTTGTGAACAAGGGAATCGGCGCCAGTGTCTAAGTAGATAGGTAGTGTTATAATAGGTATTAAGTATGAAAAGTAGTAAGTATCTAGGTAGGTAGTCAACCGCAAGCGCCTTTTTAGCCGACTGCGTCAGAAAGGAGTGTTATTTTCGTAGAAATTTCGTAGCCATAGTGATAGTGACTTGGTACTTCGCTGACGTGCGAGTGTGATTAACCGTACCTACTATGCAGCCAGATGATGTCGCTGCGACACCTATTGAAAATATTAGTGATGCTCTCTTATACTTAAGTAGGTAACTACTGTATAGTTCGCGTCATGTAAGTTTGCCACTCTGAAAATCAATCTGCCTAAGTAGGTACTGTTTTTTCAAATATCAAATATGTTGGGGTCGGCTTCCAGTTTATCCGGATGCAGCTGAATACCAGTATTTCACATGGAGCGACTGCCTATCTGACCTCCACAATCCGGTTACTGGGTAATAGTGGTTTAATTCTTTTTGGGGTAGTACGATACCCTTTGGTAAGACTGGTTGTCAGACTTTCGGGTAGCGAGTTCTGCCACAGATTAATAGTCCTGCGCTCATTCACAGCGTGTTTGTACTTACCTACACTTGGTAACACAAAGCGCGTGTTGCTTCGTGATATAAAAATACTGTAGGTATGTAAGTACCTAAATTGATAAAATTGTTGATTTTCCCACATTTTATAAATTTCTCACCATGTATATTTTTTATTGATGCCGAATGATTTCTTAGAAACAAGTCCACCGTCTACCCCCATCACAAGTCTACCCCCATCACAAGTCTACCCCCGTAGTTCTCGAGAAATGGTGACAGGTATAGCGTCAGCATAATTCATAGGTTTGTGTTGTGAAACCAATGTCCTTCTCTCCTAATAATAACATATATTATGCGATTGAGATAACTCTAATTACTCGATGTATCGGTTCTTCTATCTTCTCAGACATAAAAACAGCTAAAGGAGTGAGGTCGAATCTCTTCGCTTCTCTCCATTGCGAATCATCCTGTTTTGTTTGATCGCCCATAGTTATATCATCCTGTTTTGTTTGATCGCCCATAGTTATATTTTCTATGGATCGCCCCATCTGCTTCAAGTTTTCGTTTCGTCATCGATACTCTTACTGCCATCTATTGACGTTTTCTTAAACTATTTATAAGGTTTTTAATACATCACAGGTGGCACTGCTGTAGTTTTAATACTGAGTTCTGCTACTCGACACGAGATGGCAGTATTTTATAAAACGTTTTGAAATAAAATATTATTATATTATTTTCAATTAAACTGTGCGTAACAAACATTTATTATAATAATTCTAACTAAAAACGATATTAATTATAAAATCTAAAGAAATAAGAAAGCAAGAAGAAAAGAAAACACGAAAAGGACTTTTTCGCGCGGATATTTGAATGAATGATCAAGCATTTCCTTAATTTTTCAAACTTTTCAAGTTTTCATTCATCACATCTGCAATGCAATGAACGCAATGTAAATTCCAAATTAGATTATTATTAGAATAATATCCTATTCATCATGACGACGGAAAAAACAGGAATTTACCATTGGAAGTTGGGCGACATAGCCCTTGCACGACTTTGTAAAAAAGTTTACTCAAACGTACAAGTTGTGAAAAACGGAGATGGATTGTTTTATGACGACAAAGGTAAACATTCAATTGTTTCGATTTAGACAAAATAAAACAAACGTATATTTTCTTAGTTAGGAATGGCGCTCGATCACATCGGATTCCCTTACATTATCTCTCTCAGGTGTAATTTATGAATACTCACCGATTTCTTGGAAGAACTTGAATAAAAATTGTCCTCAGGTACTTATAATAAATATATTGCTAATCGTAACAGAAAACAGATAACATTCTCCTTCTTTGGATCATGTAAGATATATACATTTACTGATCATTAATCGTCTTGTTGTTATATTGGGTAAACGCAAATGATTAATTGTTCTTCCTTCGCACTTGTACGTCTTTGATGCTGATGCTGATGATCGCGACCACCTGATTAGGTAATAGAATAGTGTAGGTACAGACACCAGCACATCAAGCTACTACAATCTGTCAAATTTCTTTATAGATTATCAACTTTATCGCTAAAGCATTAGGTTCAAGGTTGATTAGGAAAATTTGACAGTTTCGGGTACCTTCACCTGATGGCGTCTATTTCTACCCTGCATTGCCCTGCAAAGAATTTCCACAGACGTTTCTCTAAACCATGCGTGGTCAGAATGTTGGAAGGATGTCTTCATAAGGGCTCAGGTATAAGACATTTTCAACCAAAACTAGGTACCTACTGAAAAAACAGACAGCTTAGCTAACAGTACTAAAATACAGCTTTAAAAAAACTACTTTTGTACCAAAACTACCAAAATCTGTACTGACATCTGTATTAAAAACCACTTTCTCAGTTCTAGGCATATCAGGCAATGAAGATGGCTCTATCACAGTTACAAAGGAGTTATGCTACTTTGTGGAGACCTGTAACAGTAAGAACAGATTCTGGCTGCCGTACACCAGCCTGTACCTTGCTGAGAGGTCCAGACCTTTCTATGGACCTGCACACAAAGCTCCTAAGATCTCTCCTCCTAAGACTGCTTCAGTTCCCAGAAAGGTTAGCTCCTAAGGCAAAAAATTGTTATTGGATCCTATTTCAACTTGTCGTACCTATAGTCAAGTCAAAATGGCAAAACTTTTGTCTAGCAAACAATACAGTCATACCTTTTACTTTTATTGGCTTGTATTTATAAAAGCTCAAAACTTATGTCATTTCTCTATGTATTTTACTCTGACTACATAAATTATAAAATAAATAAAACCAAATGAAATTGGTTTTTCCATTTAATGTTAATAGACTTTTGTCAGACGGCAAGCAATGTAGTTAATCTCTGCTCATGAATACATTACTTCAATGTGTTTATATTCTCCACTCTCTAACATTGCATTTGTCTAAAATTTAATTTGTAACTTTCAGAGAAAAATAAAAGAAGACCTCACTGTGCCTTTAAACATAAAGCTGAACAAACAAAAAGAGCCAGACCTCAATGCAACATATGACGTAATACACACTCCACTAAAACAAGGCAGATATGAGAACGCCTTCAAAGAATTCATCCGCACAGGCAAAGAATCCCTCTTTGACAAATACTATGAGTTTTTGCAACATGATACAGACTCCAACAAAGAGTGTCTGGACTATTTGATGAATGTAGATGCAAGTACGGAGGATAAGTTTGAAATGGTTATCAAGACTATAGTTTCGGAGAAAGAAATAGAGAAATATTTGCATCAATGCTGGCGATACAACTTTGTTCGTAAGCAGACGGATAATAATAAAGAGGCTTTGGATAGTTCTGTAAGTATAACTATTTTAATGTTGAATTTATAATTATTAGGAGTGTGACAGAAAAAAATAACAGCTCTTCATTCTTACAGTATGAGAAGTACCCCATAAAGTGATACAACGCTATGTTGAATACTGACTTGTAGTTAGGTGAATATATGAGACAGACAGACAGACAGACCAGCTCCCGTATACACAAGAACATACATCACACCTGTATTCCCCAAAGGGAGGAGTGTACCACACATTTCGCAATTATGTTTAGATCCCATGTAACAGGGGGCGAGCCTATTGCCATCAACCGGGCACAGATCCAGACTCCAGGCTGCTACTGAGCAATTCCAGATGAAAAAACCCAATAACACCATGCCCAACCCAGGAATTGAACTCAGGACTGCATGCTCAGCAGTAGCACTTGCGACTGATAGACCAACGAGACATACAAGAAAGAAGAAGAATACAAGAATAGATGCTGTTTAAAACATGTTTGCTCTTTACGGTCGCTGAGTAGTTCAAGTCGTTTTATTTTATAGAAAAATCACATAACCTATTTCTGGCACAGGAGTATAGTACATAGAGGCTACACCTACAATTAGTGAAGAAAAAAACACCCTATGTTTGGAACCGGGGACAAAGCTTTAAGGTGGTGATAGTTGACATCATTTTGAGCATTTAGAGCCATAAATGTCTTAGAAGACGATGTAGGCTTTTTTATTTGTAACTGCTGTTTTTAGTTTTTTTCGTAATTCTTTGTGACGTCATCTGCATTAGCTAACTAGCTTTTGCCCGCGGCTTCGCCCGCGTGGATGTCGGAAAATCGGAAATTATCCCACGGGAATGTACTACCGGGATAAAAAGTATCCTATGTCCTAATCCAGGTCATGGTCTACCCAAGTGCCAAACATCCAAATCCATTCAGCCGTTTTAGCGTGAAACCGTAATCAACAAACAATTACTTTCGCATTTATAATATTAGTTAGGATAGTTACTCGTAGTAAGATGAAAAACCGGTCTATCGACACTCCAAATTCCCAAATACATTTTGTGAGTTTAGAGTGCACGTAAATTAAAAAAAAAAAACTCTTAACACGCTACTAAAGTTTCTATATTAATATAATTCAATCATGATTCGAAAGACACGTGGCGCCATCTATTATTATTTGACAGGCCAGTTGGCGTGGTTGGTATAACGCCGCAGGTCGTGGGTTCGATTCCCATCCAGGACAAACATTTGTGTGCATGAACATGTCTGTTTGTTCTGAGTCTGGGTGTAATTATCTTATGTATTTACAAAAAAAAAAAGTAGTATATGTAGTATATCAGTTATCTGGTTTCCATAGTACAAGCTCTGCTTAGTTTAGGATTAGATGACCGTGTGTGAAATGTCCCAGGATATTATTATTATTATCTTTTATTTCTTTTTTATACTTACATATATTTTTAAATATTAGAATAAAAATATATAAAAACATTTAAAAATATAAAAAAATAGTAGCCCACCGGTATCGGGAATAGGTCCAAGCTACCGGCAGTCAGGGCTCCAGAGAGAGGAACCTCCTAACAATGCGAGCCGTGTCCAGAAGTACCGCTTTGTGAATCAAGCCCTTGATCCAGCTGCCCAACGAGAGCCTCCTTAGGTGTTGGTCGAGGCTCTTGGCAATTAAGCCATTGGCTGATACGACTATCGGCACAATGATTGCTGAGTTCACATCCCACATGTCGACAATCTCGTGAGCCAAGTCAAGATACTTGATTTGTTTATCTGTCTCGGCTTTCACGAGGTTCTAGGTTCACCACCACTATATCAGGCTTATTGGCAACAATAGTCCTATCAGTGATGATGGATCGATCCCAGTACAATATGATATTTCCATTTTCGAGAACTGGGTCGGGCACATACCTGTAGTACTGTATTTCCGATTCTACAAGGCTGTATTTCAGAGCAAGTTGCTGGTGAATAATCCTGGCTACAAGGTTGTGTCTATGCAAGTATTCTTCGTTAGCTAGACGAGCACACCCGGAGATAATGTGTCGTATTGATTCTCCTGGACGGTGGCATGCCCGACAAATGTCAACCGTTCCGTCCCTCACAATAAATCTCCGGTAATTATTCGTCATGATAACTTTGTCCATAATTGCGCAGACAAAACCTTCGGTTTCCCCAAAGGGGTCACCGGAACGCAACCAGGCTACGGACGCTAGCAGATCTACATCAGGTCCATGTAGGGCCCGGAAAAAGCGTCCGTGAAGCTCATTACTCTGCCATACCTCCCTGCGATCGTTATTATTATTATTATTATATTATTTCTAATCTCATTTATACAAATCAAATAAATACTTTGTATAATGTGCGCGAACGGCACGCATAGGAAACGACCAAATGGAACCGTGCTTCACCATTTTTTTTTTTTTCTTGGAGAAATACTCATGCATACTGCACTACCACGGGGATAGTGCAGTTATGTGGTAAACGTACTCTCGTTTACCACATAACTGCACTATACCCTCAAATTTTATAGGCAAACCTATAGCAATTTGGATATTTTTTTATAGTAACTCGTGCATTTACCTACTCTCGGAAAGCACATTTCGGTGAAGTGGAACTGATGATGAAGACCATAGATGGCCATCGGAACTACTCAATAATAAGTATTTCACGGATTGCGATTCGATTAAGTACCTACTTTAATATGGTTGCTAAGCAATTTATGCTTGTCACACTGCTGGAGCTAGATCGAGTTCTCCTGGTTCTTATTAGGAGAACTCCTCAACAATTAACGTCCCTACATCGGGATAATAATAATTTGCAAAAGGTGATGAGCAGTTGACATTAGGCTATTGTAACGTAGATAAATTACAAACAGACCCACTAAAAAGTGAAAAAAAACTTTTTTTACAAAAATAAACCACAGACTTCCAAAAAAAAAAACACTACAAAGTGAAAAATAACTTTAATTTTTCAGAAGTCGGTGGCAAAAAACTAAAATGCAGATCCAAAGACACCGACTTGTGAAATTAAAGTTATTTTTCACTTTGTAGTGTGTTTTGTTTTTGAAAAGTCCGCGACTCATTTTGCGCTACTCACAGCTCAAAAAATTACGTTAGTTTGGCTTCAACCTAACCGGATGCAGCCGAATGCCAGTTATTGTATGGAGCCTCTGAGTATCTGACCTACAACAAGTAACTGGGTAAATACCCTTGGTAAGACTGGTTGTCAGATTTTCGGGCTTCCGACGACGGGAAGAGCTGGGACCCTGGGCTTATCGTGCTTTCTGAGACACGGAGAGGTCTTGGTACGTAAAGACGGTCACTCATCCACGGACCAACCTCGGCTAACGTAGCTTAACCTGATCGATCGACCCGTGCGGTTGTTATTACTTAGCCAGGAGCCCCTCTGTAATATCAGTATCACGCCTGTAATTCCAGTAAGGGTTAGACAGGGTACCTACTTTTGCATCACAAATATGTGACTTAATAAAAATAAAAAAACTTTTGTTTACAGAACTCAACATCTCCAGTAAAGGCAGTAATTTCGTTACATACTCCTTGGTGCCTCGTCTGCGGGAAGGGGGAGCGTCTTCGAGAATGTCCCAATTGTCCCTCTGCCTTTCACCTTGCATGTAGGAGGGAATGGCTGGTCACTATATTGCGTATGTACCTATATTTATGTTATTCTTTGATGTTTAAACACACAGTCTGACCCTATTTATTAATTGAGCTCTGGGGTTCGGCCGTCGAGAGAATGCGTTCTTGACACCCGAGCTGTACAAATTCTAGTAGACCAAGTACGTGTCGGGGCCACGCACAATGAAGGATTGCGTATTTGGGATGTATTTATCCCAAAAACAAACTTAACATTATAGTTGTGATAAAAAAAGTCAACGTAGACAGTAATTACGTAACGATAGAATCATGCACTGACCTTACTTCAAACCACACTCCAGTCATCCTCAATATTAACTCAACAGTAACTCTAGTATAAACAACTTTAAAAATATACTCCAAATCTACAAACTGGGAAATATACAGAAAGATAATAACAACAGAAACGTCCCTAAAAAACAAAATCGGCACACCAGAAGAACTAGAAGATGAGGTGGAGAAATTGAATACATAATGCTGCTAACATCGCTACCACCAAACGGAAAGGTAAAGGGAAACCATCTAAACATAACACACATCCAAAAGACATAAAGTAGAAAATACAGAAGCGGCGTAAACTACGAAAGATTGGGCAGACAACAAGATATCGAAATTATTGAAAAAAAAAAAAACAAACAACAACATGAACATGTCTGTTTGTCCTGAGTCTGGGTGTAATTATCTATATAAGTATGTATTTACAAAAAAAAAAAAAGTAGTGTATGTAGTTTACCAGTTATCTGGTTTCCATAGTACAAGCTCTGCTTAGTTTGGGATCAGATGACCGTGTGTGAACAATGTCCCAGAATATTATTATATCCAAGCGACAAAACAATTTTCAATAAATTCTCAGAGGAACTTAAAAACCTTATAAGTAAGTACAAAAATGACAACATCCAAAACATGCTCTCAAACCTTGATCCAACGATTGAAGCAAACTATTCGCTGTGGAAAGTCACAAAAAAACTTAAAGCGCCCTAAAATCCACGTGCCACCTATCAATAACAATAAGGGAGAATGGGCCCAATCTGACCTAGAGAAGGCAACAATTTTTGCAGAACATCTCAATACTGTCTTTCAACCACTGCCTGAGAGTTGTAATGAAGATACCAAAGAAACCAAACATTTTCATGGTCAATGGAAGATTGCACAGGTAGTAATGATAGCAAAACCCGGAAAACCCCCACAAGAGATAACCTCTTACAGACCCATCAGCTTGCTGCCAGTAGCCGGATACTCTTCAACCGAATGAAGGAGCATCTAGGTACAGTGTTACCTAAACATTAATTTGGATTCCGTGAAAGGCATGGAACAATCGAACAACACCACCAGACATTATCAGCAGAAGCCTAGAAAACAACAATACTGCTCGGCGGTCTTTCTTGACATCAGGCAGGCTTTCGATAGCAAGATGACCTTATCTTTAAACTAAAAAAGACACTCCCACACTGTTTTCTTCACATACTCAAATCGTACCTGGAGGAGCTATCGGGTGATGTATAGCGAGGAATGCTCAGACCGCCATGAAATAAACTCAGGCACAGACTCAGGTGTCCCGCAGGGTAGCATACTGGGTCCAATCTTATACCTTATCTTTACAGCAGACATCAACTGCAACTGCACAAACGATCACACATCAACTGCGACGTATGCTGACGATACGGCTTTGCTATCTACTATTACAAAATCACCTCCACGAAATAGAATTGTGGCTGAAAAGGTGGAGAATTAAGGCAAATCAAAGTAAATCTGCTCATGTAACATTTACCCTCAGGAGAGAAACTTCCCCCCTGTTAATTTAAACGACAAATTAATACCTCAAGAGGATAACGCAAAGTATTTGGGCATGCACTTGGACGGAAAAATGACATGGCAAAAACACATTCAAAAGAAAGCAACTAGATGGTAAACTTCGTAACCTCAACTGGCTAATTGGATGCCACTCACAACTAAATGACAGCAGCAAAATGGTGATATATAAAAAAATATTAAAGCCCATTTGGACCTACGGCATACAGCTGTGGGGAACCGCCAGCAACAGCAACATCGACATACTAGAAAGATTCCAGAGCAAAGCACTAAGAACAATGTTCGGTAACCCCCAGTGTATTAGCAATAAATACATGTATCTAGTGTAAAAGTGTCCGGCACGAGATAGCCCAAAGCAGCCTGAAGTACCACGAGAAGCTAACAATCCACGTGAGTGAACTTGCCCAGACACTGAGCGGGAAAGGTGGACTCCAATATACCCGGCTAAAGATACATGACATCCCTAACCTCACGAAAAGATTCCCACAATGAGACAAAGAGAGAGTTCGCTGGAAATAAACTCAACAGTTTATAACTCTCGTAGAACACACTTAAAACAGATAAATATCAGTCAAGGAAGTGGCTTATTATTCCCAGAACAGATTGCCATGAAGCAGAAATTTCAAGCAATTGTAAAATTGTAATCGCAAAAAAAAATGTGATAGAAAATGCACCCGCAATAGCCTATCACCCGGCAACTACACCAACCATTCCTGCATATTAATCATTTCCTTTATGTTAGTGGATCAGCCGGTCTATTCTGTAAAAATCTCACCGTGAAAACTTAGGTGAAGTGAGCTGTCATTCCACCCTAGGGATTGACATTATTGACAGCTCACTCCACGCTCACCTCACCTAAGTTTTCACGGTGAGATTTGTACAGAACAGCACTACTGTTACCTTGCGATAAAAATGGACGCAGAAAAACCTTTTGGCAGCTGTTCACGATGTTCCCAGCAAACTCGCTGACGATGGTGTGGCGGCGGATGCATCTATCTTCTACTTTGCCCCAATCGTTCTGGTAGTAGTTAGGTCGAAGGTATGAAGGGCCAACCTTGCTGGTGTACAGGGTTACTGGGAACTCGTTAAAGTGCAACAATTAAGCCACCAAATGTTCTACCGGAATTCAGTAGTTTTTGAGTGTTTTTTTTTTTTATAAAGTATGACAGATATTACGAAAATTAAAATATTTAATTAATGATTTTTGCAAAGTTTTACGCATTTTGGAACTTTTAATTATTAACAAAGATCTGCTACGGTATCAGCGATGACAATAACTTAATTTCCAGTATAGTCGCGCCGTAAATCATTTAAAAATTGGATTTTTCATAAAAAAAACTAAAAATCTAAGTAACTCAAAAAGTACTGAATTTCGGTAGAACATTTGGTGGCTTATAATTTGTTGCAGTTTAACCCTACTAAGACGTCCTGCAAGGAATACGTCGTTTTACCAGTAATCCTGTATAACGACCTTTTATTTTACCATTTTATTATCAGTCCTTTATTCTGCAGCAGCACATCTGAAACTACAGACCCTCATCATCATTGCTTAGCCTTTTTTGAACTATGTTGGGGTCAGCTTCCAGTCTAACCGGATGCAACTGAATACCAGTATTTTACATGGAGCGATTGCCTATCTGACCGCCACAACCCAGTTATTGGGTAATACGATACCCCTTGGTAAGACTGGTTGTCAGATTTTCGGGCTTTAGACGACCCGTAACAACTGTCAAAGATCCACGAATGACAGCTGGGACCAACGGCTTAACGTGCTTTCCGAGGCACGGAGGGGTCTTGATATGTAAAGATGGTCACCCATCCACGGGCCAACCGCGGCAAGCGTAGCTTAACCTGATCGATCTACCCGTGCGGCTGTTATTACTTAGCCACAAACCCCCTTGTTTATAAACTAAGACATACTAGTTACTATCGGGTTTTAAAACAGCTGTTGCACCGATTGACGCCTTAACATTTAAGTATAGCAATAAAACACTCTTCTTAAACTTCCAGATCGCAAGAACCCTCCAAAGAAAGAAACAAAGCCGGTGACTCTGATAGAGAAGATATTATCCAGCACACGCACTATATGTTCTGTGCGGAAAGACCAGGAGAATATCGAACTGTGTCCCAGTTGCATGTGGGGACCTAGAGTTGGGTAAGAAGTTTTTTTTATCATTAATATTATCCCAAATACAGGGTCAAATTAAAATAGCTATCTAAACTCCGTAGACGTGATGAGTATATAAACATATAAATATATCTAAACATTATAAAACTAAAAAAAAAATAATATGATGATTTTTTTTTGGGTCGGCAACTGTATCTAGCCTATCTAGCCTGTCTAGTATCTATCTAACCTACATTGATGTTGTCTCCTGTAAAACTGCTTAGGAGCTCGTGGCAAAGTAATAACAGCCGCACGGGTCGATCCATCAGGTTAAGCTACGCTTGCCGGGGTTGGTCCGTAGATGGGTGACCATCTTTACATACCGGGACTCCTCCGTGCCACGGAAAACACGGAAAGCCGTTTTGGTCCCGGCTGTCATTCGTGGATCTTTGACAGTCGTTACGGGTCGTCAGAAGCCCGAAAGTCTGACAACCAGTCTTACCAAGGGGTATCGTATTACCCAATAACTGGGTTGTGGAGGTCAGATAGGCAGGCGCTCTCCATAATATGTCACCCATCCACGAATCGACCGCAGCAAGCGTAGCTTAACCTTTGATCGACCCATGCGGCTGTTATTATTTAGCCACGTTGCTCATAGAAAAAAAAATTCTAAGGAGATGCGTACGCATCCGTTCAGCTAGGAAAGCTGAACGGGTGCGCTAAGCTTTCCGCGTTTTTTCATACAAAACTTTTTTTTATGGACAAAAGCTGAATTGAGCTGAATAAGTGTAGTTAATCCTTAGGGATTAACTACACTTATTCAGCTCAAAGGTGTTCCTTTCTCTGACACTGTTGATACTCAGTGGGAACAAATTAGTGTCAGCAGTGTAATCAATTTCACAATTCCATCTAACGATAACCCTACTCGACTTTTAACATAATCTCTTGTTTCCAGCTACGACGACGTAGTATGGCACAAGCTGGGCCCGTGTCCGTGGTGGCCGGCCCGCGTGCTCACTCCGGGCGCGACGCCATCTTGTCTACTGACCGCGCGCCACACGCCGCACCACTGGCCGCTCAAGTATTACGGTAATATTCAATATTATACATGATTTTTCGTCCCTTAGCCAACAACACCGCATAAGTCATTTTTACCAACTTTACAGACCTATAACTTGTATGTGTGGTGCAAACTGTAAATATAAGTTGGTTATTAATAAATAAATAAACAGTCTTACAAAGGAGTATCGTGTTATCCAGTAACTGGGTTGTGGAAGTCAGATAGGCAGTCGCTCCATGTAAAATATGTACTGGTATTCAGCTGTATCCGGTTAGACTGGAAGCCACCTCAACATAGTTGGGAAAAGGCCAGGCAGACTGATTTCAGACAACATTTGGCATTTGACATTCGGCTTGGGAGGTTTTATGACCAGCAGTAAATGTCTTTCGGCTGAGTGATGAGGAAATTCGCTGCTTCTCTGAACTTTCAAGAGCCAATAATGTGACAGGTCAGATGGCGTGGTTGGTTAAGATACCACCTATCATGCCGCAGGTCGTGGGGTCGATTCCCATCCAGGACAAACATTTGTGTGCATGAACATGTCAGTTTGTCCTGAGTCTGGGTGTAATTATCTGTATAAGTATTCATTTACAAAAAAAAAGTAGCAGGTTTCTGGTTTACATAGTAGGATTATTATTATTTAGGGCGTTCGCTACATTAAGCGTGCGCACGCGGCGGGTGCCCGCCTCGCGTGTTTGTTTTAAAAGATAATAGGAGCAGCGCTCTATGGCGCGGACGCGTGCGATGGGTTTGTACACGCGCAGCGGATGGCGGGCGCGCGGCGCGGGCGCATGCGGTGGCTGCAGGCTCGCGGAGTTGTTTTTCGAAATCAGTTGAGTGTCGCTACGTGCTGGTAGTCCATCCGATACAACTGTACCCACTAGAGACCAAAATTGTTCTAGCGCCGCTGGATGCAGCGTCGGGCGCCCACCGCGGATTCTAGGCCCGCGTCGGAGGTACGGAGCGGGCACCCGCTCCGTGCACCCGCCGCGTGCGCACGCTTAACGTAGCGAGCGCCCTTATACAATTCTTACTAAAGGTATACAATTTCTCCAGGTACTCTAAACCACTCGTGGGGCGAAGCGTCCCGCATGAGCCTCTTCCTACCTTCACACGCGGACACGACGCCACGGGATGAAATGCTCGCCAAAGCCATGTTGGATGCCTGTGACGACTACATCTCTGTCTACCTTACTTAGTAAGTACCTACTTATCTATGTTTTTCTTTTATGGTACACAAGTTGCATTATTTTTAATATAGTCTGCCTGTTCCATCCTGCTAAGGGGGAAACTTCAGGTAGCCCGCGAAATTCAAATTTTCTTAAGTTTTTTCCAATTTGAAAGTCAGTATTAGGTTGTATGTTGATTAAAGTATGATTCGCAACCGCAACATATATCGACCGTATGCTGCCAATACCTTCTAACTAACATTTTTACCGAAATATGTTTTTTTTGCGCCATCTATTAGCTCGTATCGTAATCTTTGAAGTGAAAACATATCCTCAAACTTGTCCTCAAAGCACTTAGGAGGTATTGGCAGCATACGGTCGATATGTATTTACAAAACTATTATCATTAGAATCAGTAATACAACTCCTTAAGTTAGTATAATCCTAAATATCAAGATTTCATGTAATAGTCATTCATTAGGATTATATGAACTTAGAGAATTGTATTGATGATTTTAATGATTATAATTCTATAAACACAGATTTGTTACGGTCGCGAATCATATTCAGATCAACATACAACCTGATACTGACCTGCAAATTGCTAAAAACGTAAGAAAATTTGAATTTCGCGGGCTACCCCTACGCAATTATAAACCGACCAAGTAGACAATTGTCAGTCGCGTCAATAATCTTTGTTACGTAATATTGTGTCAATGTATCTCAGAATACTGAACAAACAGTATTCTGAGCAATTTCTACCAGAAAGGAGATGTTTCAAAATGGGCCAGGTCTGTGTACACTATCTCAATATAAAGAGAAAAATCCGTAGATTCGGAATTTTATAAAGGAAAAATACAGATAATTCATTTAAATGTGGTAGAGAATTTAGTTACTCTGTGCATAAAAACAATGACAGTAAACGATAGAATGACAGTAGATCGACCATTGATCATAGAAAGAGGACTGTCAGCTGTCACAACAGTGTCACTTCAGTCCTCTGCTTGAGTATCAAACATGTCAAACGTCATTAACACATTCACTGCTGAATTCTCAGACTAAATATCCTGTAGACGGAGCCTTTAAGAGAGACGCGTGTCCTTTTCTTGTTAGTGTGCGGCTCTAGAGTAGTAGTAGTGTGCGTGACTAGGGAAGGGTCGACGCTTCAAAGCATACTATGGAATCTGTAGTACATCGATTTTTTGCTTGACGAAAAATGCACAGGAGTGAAACTGCGGATAGAAGCTAATACCTACCTACTATAATAAAATGTGTGCTTTGTTAAATATAAATTATGGGCACATAAATATGGTATTATGTAAAATTAATGTAACAATTTATTACCAATTAAGGGTACAACTTAAATAAATAATCAGACGTATATTTTTACGATTTTATTTATTGTAATATTTACACAGGTATGTAGGTACATTATATTGGATTACAATGAAATGAAACGAAATGTTTTATTTTGCAAATTGGATGTTGGCAATATTCTGGATATCCTTCGAATACTGTTGGCACCGAAACAGACTTTAGTTTTTTTTATAGATAAACCCGCTATGAAGCAGGATAGCTGTGGCTTTCTTTGGAGCAAAGCCTTGAATATTTCATGTTCCTAGTTCTGACGTCTAACAGCTTTAACCCACTCACTTCTTATTAATTTCACAATATTATGAAAACCTACAACAGTAAGCAAAAATTATTATACCATATCAACAACAAACGTCGATAGATTTTATCGATACTATTGTACACATCCCTGCAGTTCACGCCTAAAACAATGCCTAGTTTAAACATTAATTTAGACTATAAAAGTTGGTTTTTATCAATATGATGTAAGACAATCTTAGTCTTAATATGTAAATCTTCAATGTTTATCGATTTTCTAACAGTTAATCTCTGTAATTAACGATAAAATTGTTGTCATAGACTTACGTGTGAAATGATAATTCTAGGTTTATTACGCCTTCTTTCGTTATTCTTGATAAATAATATACAGCCGCACACAGCATATTTTCACTTTACTAATTTTGTCCTAGTCAAACCACTGATATTATTTAATATTTCGCATTTAAACTGCACCAAGCCGAAATGTTTTGACCGACTAAGTCGGTCACTTGTTGACACGATTTACACAGACGGTGCGACGTTGCCAAACTTACATGTGCTGTACCCTTTACTCGTTCGTGAACTCTGTGAAATAGACAGAGAGAACAATACTTTGTTTGACACACGGATACAAGAGTGGCAACAAGTTATAGCTCCGTCTACAGGATACTTAGTCTGAGGCTGAATTATTTGGCGAACTTGCCCCAAGTGCTGCTTTATGATACACTAAACCCTGTGCGGCAAACACTCATACGCGCCCAAAAAATACTTCGTGTGGTGCTATGAGCGCGCAGGCGCGATTGAAGAAACTCTACCCAGTGCGGCTGGGCACATATGTGCGCCGTTACAAACTTATCCCAAGTGCGGCAGACGCGTAGGTGTGTTTGAAAATTTTCCCATTTTTTATGAGTCATAAAACAATTACGCCAAGAACAATAGAGATGCACAAAAAACCCACAGGTGCGGCGCGCCGCATTCGAAGGAAGTACATAAATTGTATGGACACGCATATGCGACGGTAGCACTTGGTGAACATACAATTTATGTACTTCCTTCGAATGCGGCGCGCCGCACCTGTGGGTTTTTTGTGGGTTTTTTGTGCATCTCTATTGTTTTTGGCGTAATTGTTTTATGACTCATAAAAAATGGGAAAATTTTCAAACACACCTACGCGTCTGCCGCACTTGGGATAAGTTTGTAACGGCGCACATATGTGCCCAGCCGCACTGGGTAGAGTTTCTTCAATCGCGCCTGCGCGCTCATAGCACCACACGAAGTATTTTTTGGGCGCGTATGAGTGTTTGCCGCACAGGGTTTAGTGTATCATAAAGCAGCACTTGGGGCAAGTTCGACAAATAATTCAGCAGTGAATGTGTTAATCAATAAAAATGACAGCTTACCACCATGACGGGTTTTTGTTGAGTGTTGCAATTTCAAGTGTAATTAATTATGGTTTATCAGCAAACAAAGCCATTTTAAAGTAATTGGACAGTTGAGAACTTTTTTAAATATAATTCCCTATTTTTATGTTATGTGTAATACCTGCGGACCTGGCCCAAGGTTCATACATTTTGGGACATCTCCTTTAGGCACTAAGTAGGCTTGTGGAGCTTATTCCACTCAGTTGTCTTACTGCCTTAGTCGGCCAGTAGTCAAGACTACTTTTTGGTCAAAGCCACTCGTTTCCTTGAAATTATGACTGAATGTTTTGTTGATAAAATAGCAAGTGACGCGAGTTTATGTATGCATGTAAAATGGTCTCGCAATCGCAAATCGCTTTCATTTGAATTGGCCAAAACTGACCTATTGAGACTGGCAGTTTAAAACGTTTTATTTTATGAGACTTTTTTTGTTTCTAGCATCACAGTAGTATTGTTGTTATCGTGAAGATTCACCACTTAAGAGGGTTGTCGCATTTTGTCACCGCTCTATCTGACACGGGCCCACATTTTTAAGAATGTTAAATAAAAAGATGCTTTTTTGAAAAATGTAATCATTTTGCGAATTAATAAATAATATTAATTTAATAGGTTATTATTACTAACACATTTCTATTGTGTTATCTAATAAATTCAGTCTTGTATTTACATTGCATCCGCCATGTTTTCTCTCTGCATCACCCTAAGAAAATGCCTCAGCCATTAAGTCCGCCTTTGTACGGTATTTGTTGTTTTACTTGTGCTTATAGTTTTAATAAAATAAAATAAATAAATTCAGCTCAATAAGTATTATGATCTGTTTTTTGAGATGAGTTAAATAAGTGGCACAATAAAAATGTGTTTTTTAACATTAATATTATTTATTAGTTCGCCAATTGATTACATTTTTCAAAAAAACATCTTTTCATTTAACATTCATAAATAATGGTTGCGTGTGATTGATTTGTTTTGTTGATTTAAGTGGATGCTCGTACCCAGTGGTACTTATATACCTATATTTTATAATTATGTGATACCAAAATAATTAATTTTAAGTTTTACCAAAGATTAGAGTAAGACTTCTACTAGTTGTTAAACACGTTAATTAGTGATTGTTAAGTACAAATAAAGTGTATAAATATAACACAGCAACAAGTCAATAAATTGTATAACATAAGTTTTAATCTAGATTTATATCTTCAAAAGCGTGAGATAATAGTAGTTTTATGCTGTAGTCTAACCTCTTGGATATACGTACGAGTACCTACGTATGGTACTACCATCGTATATTCTATAGCCAAAATCTATACAGTGTGTCTGAGAAAGGTGTGGCCAAAATTAAGGGTGTGGTACAGACCATCAAACTGAACAACTTTCTCCCGGGGACCAGTATTGTAATAGTGAAAGAAAAATCAGTCGTGCCATACAAAACTTTTATACTTAGCTAAAAAAAAGAAAGAAAAATTGTATATTTTGCACAAACAAAACGCACCACACACCTAGCCGACCAAAAGTATTCGCATAAAAGATCTGCTGTTCCCTACATTTTGACGTTATGCGAAAATAAATGGGGGGAACACATGATTTTTTTTTCGCGTGGGGACTTTTACTATGGGACCAATAGTAAAAGTTGTTCATAATGATGAGTAGCTACAATGGCCTTTAAGAGATTTCGTGTATAATTAGATAGACCTTATAAAATAATGCCAGTTTTCACTAATACTAAGCGACACCTAAATAAAAGCGCGTTGTTAGATTTTGTACTTTCGACGCTGAAACAAGCTCTGAAAATCCAACAGTGCGCTTCGGCATTCTTAAGTGTTAGTAAAACAGACTTTATTGTATAAGGCCTGCCAGCTATACATTACATATAATGCAAATGCATCCGTCAAAACTAAAATAAAACTTTGTTTATGAAGATTTCGAGCAGTTTTGCTAGAGTGTAGAGCTCGTCTAAGCTGAAATGATGCGCCCTATTACTTAAATTTCTACACGTACACTATGATAAATACGCTAGTGGGGCGCGTCGTTTCAGCTTTTTGTTAGACGAGCTCTATTCTTTATGTCTGTTTAAATGTCTCACAGGCATATCGCACCTTCGGTGCAAGAAAGTCACAAATAGCCAAAACTGCAAAATCTAAAAGGATTTTATTAATAATTCAAAATAAGTTTTTTACGTTAAACTATAGCAATAAACAATTAATTTTATAAATATTTCAAACCAATTACACATAGTAATCCAGTATAAGGCAATATAATAAATGCGGAAAAAATCTTATAACTCCTCTCCTGTAAAATTTAAAAATGAGCCGTTGTGACTTTGTTGCACCGAAGGTGCGATATAAAGAATAGCATTCCAAACAATAATCATTATACATCTATATATATATATATATATAAATATAACTATATATATATATATATATATATATATAAATATAACTATAGTTATATTTATATAGATAGACTTGATTCTGTCACCTGTTGTCACACTGACTCATACACACAGCTCATATCGCACCTTCGTCGGTAAGACAAGGCCATAAATGTCTAAATTTCATATAGTCGGTTAAATATGCCAAACTGCTTTAAAAATACCCTTTTAACTGAAATCACAAAAGTATAGGGCTTATTTCATGCAAAGATCAATCATTTCTAGGTGGAAAGATGGTATGAGCAGAATAATACGGTATTTAATGTAAAAAAAAAAATCTTAAAGTAGCTCTCCTGTAAAATCATAAAAGTGCAGTTGTGCCCTTGTCTTACCGAAGGTGCGATATATAGACTGAAGCGCAGCTTGTCTATCCCGCGCCGCCATATTAGTAAGCAACATTAATTAGTCAGGAACGGATTTGGCAACAAAGACGAACTTTTTTGTTGTATGTAAAATATATACTGGACAATTTCTTATCACGATCCAAATTTTCACAGCTGTTCTGTTCTACCCATGAATATGATCAACTTTCTCTATGGAACCAACTCTGAAATCACGAAAAAAAATCAGCTGTTTCATACATTTTGGTCGATTAGGTATTGAACTTTTGAATGAAACAGCAGATTTTTTTTTTCGTGATTGCAGAGTTGATTCTTTAGTGAAAGTTGTTCATATTCATGGGTAGAACACCCTGTGAAAATTTGGATCATGATAAATAAAATTGCCCTGCATACCGTCAAGTCGATCGTCCAAAGGAGGAGAGTGGACTGCTGCCAATACTCCCTAAGTCGCCTTTTACAATAACCACGGGAATAGATGGGTGGTTCGTTAAGACTATAATGATAAGTAATCTACACTTCTTATAACCCAGAGAATATCGATTTTGGCGCATTTTCGGAAAGTATTTCGGTTATTTTAATATCGGTAGATAATACCGCAACCGGCCCTTGTACGGCCCTGTATTGACAACACTCTCTATGTGTGCGTAATGACTACGCAATTTTTTGCGAATGTTTGGTCTGCTATTCTTTATATCAGTCATCAAAATCTTTATATGTCTGTTTACATGTCTGTGGCTCTACCCGCTTAATTTTATGAACGAACAATGTGGTAGATATACGTGGGCGAGGGCACGTTTCTTATCAAAATGACTTTAATTTTACCTATCTATTTAGGTATGATTGTATTTTATTATTATCAATAAATTAAAATCCATGATATAATTGTGACGAAAAATATTAGGTACAGATTACAAAAACGTTTAAAAATCGATCAATCATATTTTGACAGGAGCTTATGATAATTTTCGGTTTATTTACAAGTGAGGAATAAAATCATTATAATATATCTTTAAAATTTAGATAAAGATGAAAGTGTAATTTTGTTTTTATATTATCAATAAAGAAGTGATAAAACTTAATTTTATAAATTAGGTTTTTATTTTCCCCGTGTACCTACCTACTTACGTTGATAATATTTTATCACTTTGGGAATGTCATGATTCACTTTAACATTTCACACGTTTAATAATAACCTGACCGATTACGGTTCAGGTCCAAAATGAGTTAAGCGTACAAAGAAATTCGTTTTAACCAAATTTCTTCAAAATATCAATTCTGTATCAATAATCAGTTCATCAAGTATGCCTACAATACATTATTTCATTATTATTAAGCTTTTTGACTGAGTTGTAAGCCATTTTTTAAGACAAGCCATGATTGCGATTTTTTAGTTAGGTCAGTCTATTATTAAGCGTGCGAAAGGCAGTACAAAATGCCTTAGAAGAGTTTGTTGGCTCCCGTATACCTGACTTCTTCAAGAAGGGCATTGAAAAATTACCACTGCACTGGCAGAGATGCATCGCTAGCATGGGTGCTTATTTTGATTGATAGAAATAAAATTATTTACATGCCCAAATATGGCGATATGTGTCATCGCACAAGAATATTCACCATTACCAGAGTATTAAAGCAAATAAATGACTGACAAGAAACAAACTAAATGAGGAGCCTTGCATAAATCTTAGGTATTGGCCACAACGACGACTTTGCTTAGCCTTTAAAGGCTATTGATTTATGTCCTAAATAACAGTGCAATAAGGACTCCCGGGTTTTTATTGCAGGAATCGGTCAAAAACTGCGGAGTGCTAGTAAAGGGAAGAAGTAGCAACGAAGCAAAATTTCGATATACTTTATATGAAAACTTATTGTAGAAAATTAAATTTCCCATCGAAATGGCTTGTTTAAAAAAATTAAAACATTTATATGCCAAAAATATTGAAACAAAAAGAAGAAAAGCCAAACTTTGGTTTTTTTGTTTTGTTTTTGCTCTTTTGCCTATAACTTTTTTTGGGTCAGAGATATAGAACTCTGCGGATCAGTATGTTATGATAGACAAAACAAAAGCCGGCGGCGCCGGTGCGATGGCAGTGTGTGGACAAGATCAAATGTGTTTTGAATTGCCGGCTTTATGTATCGCTAGTTCGGCGCCGTCATCTCGTTCCCGTTGACGTTGCGGTGGACAATCGGCCTTAGGCACAGAGCACTGAGTCGTTGTGTCGGCAGCGTTTGGAGACGGCTGTGGCGCCGATAGAGCGTTGAGCGCATAAGTTCTGTCACGGATCGCCATTCAAAGCCATCATATTTTGTGTCGCAGTGTGAGTACCTAAACTTTGACACGCACACACTCCTTTCGCCAGTCACCTATGTTTTAGCAGCTAGGACGTGAGTCTTGTTATTGCTAACCGGGCACAAATCCAGACTACGGAATTCCTAATGAAAAAACCCAATAACACTACTTTCAGCAGTCGCTCTTGCGAACATTACCCGCGTCCTATTTAAATGCGTTCTTCGCGCGAATACACGATCGTTCGAACTTTTTGTTCGGTGAACCTGAACGCGAGGTCGCGCCGACAGATGGCGTTTTCCGGTTTTCCGAACAACAAAAAGTGAATGAAATACGCACGCGACAGATCACGTATTCGCGCGACGATCGCTTTTAAATAGGACGCGGCTTTAGACAATCTAGGAGCGACGGCGATATGTCAGTATTGAATGCATATTTCCATAAGTTCAATCGTATTTTCTTGCGAATACACAGTCTGGCCAAAAATACTGTTACAATTAAAAATAAGAAAGATATTTGAATTTGGAATCTGTCATTTTTATACGACTGTTCATTGTCTTAATTTTGGCGCCAATACATTGTACAATATTTTGCGATATTAAAATGGACTGAGGTGATAAAGAGAACCGAATCGCTGTGATTGCATTACACAAAGTTGGTATGGAGCCAAATGCAATTTTTAAAACTCTCCATACGCTTGGTATTAGTCAAATGTTTGTGTACCGGGCTATTAATAGGTACAATGAGACCTCTGTTTGTGACAGAAAAAGATCTGGCCGTCCACGTCGTGTTCGTACGAAAAAGGTGGTCAAAGCAGTAAGGGAAAGAATTTGAAGAAATCCTGGAAAAGATTTTATCTCGGGAGATGAAGATAGCACCCAGAACCATGTCGCGAATTTTAAAAGATGACTTAGGACTTGCAGCCTATAAGAGACGCACTGATCATTTTTTAACTGATAATTTAAAAAAGAATAGGGTGGTAAAATCGAAACAACTACTGAAGCGGTACGCAAAGGGAGGTCACAGAAAAATTTTGTTTACGGATGAGAAAATCTTTACAATTGAGCAACACTTTAACAAACAAAATGACCGTATTTATGCTCAGAGCTCTAAGGAAGCTTCCCAATTAGTCGACAGAGTGCAACGTGGGCATTATCCGACTTCAGTGATGGTTTGGTGGGGGTGTTAGCTATGAAGGAATGACTGAGCCATATTTTTGTGAAAAAGGTATCAAAACATCGGCACAAGTGTATCAAGATACCATTCTTGAGAAGGTATTAAGCCCCTTAACAACACCAGGTTCAATAACCAAGTATGGTCCTTCCAACAAGACTCGGCGCCGGGTCATAAAGCTCGGTCCACGTAGTCTTGGTTGGAAGTGAACGTTTCGGACTTCATCAGAGCTGAAGACTGGCCGTCGTCTAGCCCCGATCTTAATCCGCTGGATTATGATTTATGGTCAGTTTTAGAGAGTACGGCTTGCTCTAAACGCCATAATAATTTGGAGTCCCTAAAACAATCCATACGATTGGCAGTGAAGAATTTTCCCATGGAAAGAGTGCGTGCTTCTATTGATAACTGGCCTCAACGTTTAAAGGACTGTATTGCAGCCAATGGAGACCACTTCGAATAAGCTTTTTATATTTTAAATTGTTTTATATTTATGTATTAAACTAACACACTGTAAAAGTAATAAATATTATTTGCAATAAAAAAAAAGGTATACCATGACTTCACGTTTACAATGACTAACCCCGTGTCCTATTTAAATGCGTTCTTCGGGCGAATTCACGACCGTTCGAACTTTTTGTTCGGTGAACCTGAACGCGTCGTCGCGCCTACAATGGGCGCTTTCCGGTTTTCCGTACAAAAAGTGACATAGGCACGCGACCGATTACGTATTTGCGCGACGCACAGAAGGCTAAAAATCGATCTTCATAGACTTGGGATCAACTTAGTAAATCTTTAAAGTTTTTGACAGAAATGGGTTTAGGTATCGTATATTGATTGAGAATATGTAAAAAATGATATATTTAGATTTTCGTACAATTGACCCTAATTTCCTTTGTTTGGCACGATTCTACCCCTTATTTTTCAATTTTTTTTGACATATCGCACAATGCGCGCACGCGTTAGATTTTGGGAGAAAAAAAAAATGTGTTTTTAGAATATAAAAAAGGTTTTAATCTGTTTATAATTGACATTAGGTACTAAATAACTATATAGGATATAACTATAATTATACTATAGGATTATAAAAATATATGAACATATACGTACATGGAGTAGCAATCGATTCAACATAACAAGGTAAATAGTAATTATCTAATGTTTTTTTGTAATTTAGTGAGAGTAGTTAGATAATGAGATCTAATGCCCTCAGTATCTAAATATTACTCCCTATAACGATACCCATCCCTGCTTTGTTTTGTAAAACATGCATTAAAATACAAAAAAAAAACTCACGATTAAAAAGAAACTTAAACATTTAAAAAATCTTAAATAAATGTATGGGCACTATGCTACGGGGAATATCTCCAATATGAACGCAGAAGCTCCACAATACTTGTATATTACAATGTAAGGCAGCTACAGTATAATTATTATAATAGGTTGGGGAAAAAGTTTCTTCGCATTTTTTAAGAAAATTCAAAACATTTTTTAATATAGTTTATTTACATTTAACTAAAGTATGTAGGTACCATTTTGTTCGATAACTTTTGCCATCTTGTAGGTAGGGACATGATCCCATTGCTATAGAAATTTTGGGACTTCTGGTCAAAATACCGCGACAAGTGGTTTTGGCAGTCCTCTCGTGATGTTAACCAGACACTGCCTAAAGAATTCTGAAGAGACCGAAACAGGTGGAAATCTGAAGGTGCAAGGTCAGGACTATACGGCGGATGTATTAACACCTCCCAGCCAAACTCTTAATTTTTGCTGAGTGGCTAAAGATGTGTGAGGTCTAGCGTTATCTTGATGAAAAACCACACCCCTTCTGTTGATTAATTCCGGCCGCATTCTCTCAACTTCTTGCTTTAATCTCATCAGTTGTTCGCAGTACAGTTCAGAATCGATGGTCCTGCCTGGTGGTAACAGCTCATAATGAATAATGCCCTTCCAATCCCACCACACACACAGCATCACCTTGTTGCGAGTTAACCCGGGTTTCGCCACAGTCTGTGAAGCCTGACCGGCCTTTGAACACGACCTTTTTCGCACGTTCTTGTCATACGTGATCCACTTTTCATCACCAGTTATCAGCTTCTTCAAAAATGGTTCGGTTTCATTACGTCGTAATAAAGAATCACAAATGAGTACACGGTTCATTAGGTTTCTTTCAGTGAGCTCGTGAGGTACCCAAATGTCGAGCTTTTTTGTGTACCCAGTTTTTTCAAATGCGCCAAAACTGTTTTGTGATCAATTTCCAGATCTTCAGCTACGTCGTAACTACTGATATGCCGATCTTGCTCCACTTTTTCAAAAATGGCATCCATTTTATCCGTAATAGGGCGACCAGAGCGACGTGCATCTTTGACATCAAAATTTCCGGATTAAAAACGCTTAAACCAAATTTGTGCTACTCTCACAGACACTACACTAGGTCCATAAACATCGCAATTTTTTTTCGCGGCTTGCGTTGCATTTTTACCTTTTTTGTAGTAAAATTTTAAAATATATCGAATTTCTTCATTAGATTCACTCATCTTGACGGTACGAAAAACAAATGAAAATCACACATTTTCCTAATTTGAATTTGGAATTATATTCTTTAAAATTGTAACTTTCAATGATACCAAAACCAGCCAGATACAAATAGTATAGCCAAAGAGATTTTATTACAAGTTCATACATACTATAATGCGAAAAGACTTTTTCCCCAACCTAATATACTATTTTTAGGCGAGATAGAGAACCGAGAAGTATGAATTTATACAGGTTAAATGTAAGAATGCGTGGGCGCGAGCGAAGGGCAAAGCGACGCGGGTGTGAGTTGAGAAGGTTGGTTGCGCACTGGTTTAACTGGTTAGTATAGTATAAAGTACTAAGTACTATAGTATAAAGTAGTAAGTAAAGCACAGAGTACTTTATACTATAGTATAAAGTACTCTGTGCGCACTGGCTCGGGCGCACGGCGACTGACTGCAGGTTCTCCGCCTCTGTTCCAACGCGCCGCGGATCCGCCGCCGACGCCTGCACTGTAGGTGCGTAGGGATGTCTGTAGGTTGCGCTAGTGTTGTTCTGGCGACGGGAGTCCGTCCGCCACAAATGCAAAATATTATACTTAAGGTTCGAAAAGACTATGTAGGAAGGGGGTAGTTAGTTATTGAAGTCTAATTAACTCAGTAATAGGACATTAGATCTCATTATGATAGATATTGGCCAATGGATCATAAGATCTCATTTTTTAACCATCCTCGTTATTAAATAACAAAAAATATTAATTAATTTCCATATAATTTGTTATGTTTAACCGGTAGCGATCACATTTCTGTTCATATAATTTATTTATAACCATTAAGTACCTAATGTCAATTATAAACAGATTAAAACCTTTTTTTATATTCTAAAAACAACCTAACCTAACCGTGCGCGCATTGTGTGATATGTCAAAAAAAGCGGAAAAATAAGGGGTAGAATCGTGCCAAACAAATGGAAATTAGGGGCACTTGTACATACGAAAGTCGAAATACATATATCCTTTTTTACATATTTCTCCATACATTTTTTTCAACCAAGTGCTCTAAAGAAAATCGTTGATTGAACAACTGAAAATAGCATTAAATTGATAAATATGCGATACCTATACCCATTTTTGCCAAAAAAATAAAAGATTTACTAAGTTGATCCCTAAGACCCCTCCCTAAGATCCCTTAAACCCCCGCACCCCTGCACCGCACGCCCGCGCTGTGACGCCGCCTCGACTCTAGCTCGTGTGGGCGACGCGCCAGTCAATGAAGATCAATTTTCAGCCTACTGTGCGACGCTCGCTTTAAATAGCACGCGGGCTTACATCTAACTAATGCCAAAAGTACAAACACACGTCACGTGAGCGATTAGTAGATAAATAAAACAAAAAAAAAACATTATTTACACATTTTATTCATCGTTTTTACAAAATAATACTTGTTTTAATCAACAAGTTCGAAGCAACATCAATGTGATTTCCAGTTGACAATGTTTTGTACTTATAAAATTATATTTTCAACACTATGTTACATACGAATTACTTTACATAATGCCGCATCCAGAGAGGCTTAATTTTCCTTGGTCTTAAATTAAACGATTCTGAATGCGGCGGATAGAGTGCTAATTTTAACGCTTATTAAGATTAGCACAGAGTAAAAATAGATTAATTTATTTTATTAATAGTGCTGATACCGTTCCATTTTATTATTTTCGTGACCGTTGCATACAAAAAATATTGTTTTAATCTCAATACACAATCGTGTTATATCACAATTTGTATGGAAAGGTGACGAAACTTTACAAAGGTATGGGACCGGTATACATAATCATTGTTATCGTTACTCTACAAATACCTATTTATTGAAAATTTCTATATCATCTCTAAAATTGCACGACATCTCCACTTTTGATTAGCACTACCGCGACAAGTACTACAAAACGTGACACATCTCACGGTAGTATTACGATTAGTACCCGTTTAGACACGTCGGTAATCGTGCGGTTGACGTTCGGTATCCGCTGAGTCTGGACGGCTAGCCTACAGTCGATTTTATATTTATACGTATGGGATGCATACATTTAATTTTTTAAATTAAAGGGTTACCTACAGGTAAGGTGTTTTTTTTTTTTCAATTTGTAAACTTTTCTAAGAAAATGACACTGATTTTGAATTCTTGCAATGTATTTTTAGTTTAACCAGTACGAAGTAGCCCACTAGATTTTAATGTATGAACCAATATGCACCAGATTACTGTGTAAAACTTTTAGTAAGTATAGAAGAGGTATTGTCACGACATAATTTTCTACTTGTAGGTAATGCTAAAAGCCTGAATAAACATTGATATAATTAAGGCTCAAAGACATTACCTAGCCTTAAATTAATTTGTCAGGCCTATTCTGATTTCTTCGCTTAGTTTGAAACCTTGTCCACAGCTTAAGTTTAAACCTCGGTATAATCAAGCCTTTAAAATTACCCTTAATTCTCTCCAAAAATTTAAGTAGGTTGTATGAAACAAAACATTTAATAATTATGATCCTTTATCGACCATTATTATAAATTACATAAGGCAAAATGGCTGACACAGACGATACACAAAGTAAACATTTATTATTTTCTTCAATTCATTATTTTACTTAAAATTATTCAAATAAAAACTAAAAGTATTTTTTTTTATTTTAGTTCTACACTAAAAGCGGCGCGCACTATTCGCAGCACAATATTTTATATTTTAAATTTCAATTAACCGTCAAAATACAAAATGGAACTACGAAACGCAATTTTGAATTATTATTTTTTTATTATTTTTCATTCAAAATGTTATTTTTTAATTAAATAAAGCTTTTTAAATGCAGATTATTTTTTAGTTTATCATTTTATTTTATTGTACTGTACTGTGTAATAAGTTATTTATTCAGCATACATACAAGATCACAGACAAGAAGTACAAAAATATCAGTATAAATGATTATATAAGAACGCACCAGGCGTTATTTAGAAGCGTTAAAAAATATATATTTTGCTAATATTTTATATTTATACAGGACACCCTGATCAGAAAGGTGTGATCAAATTTCAAGGGTGTTGTACAAACCATCAAACTGAACAACTTTCTCTATGGACCAACATCGTAATCGAGAAAAAATTATCAGCTGTCCCTTACAAAACATCAATACTACTCGACCCAAATGTATGGGACTGCTGATATTTTTTTCTCAATTACGATGTTGGTCCCATGAAGAAGTTTGTTCAGTTTGATAGTCTGTACCACACCCTTAAGTTTGACCACACCTTTCTGAAACATCCTGTATAATTTTCTCCATAACATTCACACTAGGCTAGAAAAAATATAAGTTTGGCAATCTAATATCTGGTCTAATTTATGAAACTTTCGTAACAGCCAACAATGAAAGGTAAAAATTGCAGTAAAATGTTCTTAAGTTCCATAATTAGGTCTGTTGTAATCCAAAATAACCACCTCCGTATTTCTTGCATTATTTTTGAATCAGTTCAGATTCCTATCCTCATACAAACAAAACATAATGAGTAAATCCAAACTGATTATTCCTTCCTTGATTTCCCTTGATGACTTCTCAACTGGCCACAAAAGTCAACTTATTAAACAGAGAGGGCGCCACTATCTTTATAGCCCAAAATGGTAATATTTTTACGAATTAATTCCATATGCTGACATAATGTTGTTTCATAATGGATATAACTCAATCGCACCAGTCTATGGGCCAAAGAACTCTTCAAATAATAATATTGTTTTTGGTGCATCATCAATTCATCATAATGCAGTAGTATGTAGTTTTTTTTTTTTTTATCAGTAGTCTTAACTCGCGTCGGTATAAATGATCCTCTAATAAAAGCTATCAGCAATTTTCAACTAGATCTCTCTTTAGATAAGTTTTATGTTATTACAACCAAGTTAGCAAAATAATATTTATATTGTTATTTTAAAAGTCATTCTTATTTGTCCTTTTTTGACCAAAAATAAAGTTTTTTTTTTTTTAACAAGCTATCATCATTTTGCAGGTCAACTACATTTTTGTTATAAACATTCGTGCATTATCTTTGCTCCGATTTATTGAGCCGTATCGTGTCCGTTTCAAATTAATTTCGATACATTTAAGTTCAAACTTCCACTATCATAATAATCATAATTACGTTTGCAGGCCGATAATAAATCTCATTATTAAATTCGATTTTTAAAATATTCCTCACCAATAAACAACAATTTAATCATTCGTACATTATCTTCATATTTATACACAGATGCAAGGCAAAGATTAATAATAACATTGAATTTGCTTTCATTACTTTTCTGTGAGTATTTCTCTTTTAAGAGGAAACGCGGTCACGTGGTAGTTGGCGTTAATTTCATACAAACGTATTCCTCTGTTTCCTCACTGGTTAATGATCACTAGCCAAAATATTTTTTACGATATAATGTATATCTACCACTGTCATGTTTTGTTTTTTTTTTTTTTGCGTAATTAAAATATATATATTATTACGTTAGTAGATATGGAATGAACGCCTACGACCACGTGACGACGTTTTCTCTTAACAAGATTCAAACAAAGCAATGTATCACATATTACGTAGTTTGAAAAATATATTATCTTTTATATCTTTTAGAGACACAAAGGAATATAAATTGTTTGCCATCTTCAAAAGTAATGACGTGTTTTCTTGTCTTCTGAATTAAGTTACCTTTATAGACACTCGAGTCGATGTTTACGATATCGGCAAAGATAAGTAGTTACCTAGTAAATATCGGTAAGGTTAAGAATAATACCACTTTACGTTATGACATGCAATCAGAAATATCGTTACAAGAAACTAACAATAGAAGATAATCATAAAATGCTTTAGTTTAAATATAAAAAATATAAACTTTGAAAATAATATAATTGAGTATAAAAATAATTAAAATGTTTGAAATAAAATAATTGGTAAGTTGAAGCGTCTATTTGACGTTCTTAGGGCCGGTTTTTTGATCCGTAGTTAACTCAACCAATGGTTAAAATAATGGTTGAATTTTAGCTAAATGTAAAAGGCTAAACATGAATGTATATGGTTAAAATAATTGTTGAATTTTAGCTAAATGTGAAAGGCTAAACATGAATGTATTCATGTTAGCTCATTCATATTAAAAAATAGTAACTAATGGCATAACTCATTCATGTTTAGCCTTTCACATTTAGCCAAAATTCAACCATCAGTTACTATGTTTAACCATAGGTTGAGTTACCTACGGATCAAAAAACCGGCCCTTAGAATTAACGTCACCGAGTCACTAACGTAAGAGATTCCTATTATAATTTCAAATTGTCTCATGCACACAAGACAAGAAAACCAAGTAAACTACTAGTAAAAGCTACTAAGTACCCACAATTGGAAGACGACATACAATTTAAATCCGTAGTAATCCCAATATCGTAGAATAACACTGGGTATCTGTAGAACAATCGGTTATCAATTAACGTTTCACACGTTCACGAGTTAACAACTTTGTTTTGTAAAAATTAAGAAATAAACAGAATGAAAACACCGATCCAAGCGTGGTTTCACCAGAATCGATTACTCGAATGAACCCAAAGATTCACACTGGCCCCTGTTGCCTCATGTTACATGGTGCAACAGAAACCATTGCATAGGAAGACGTGCCCTTAGAATATGCAAGGGATAAAGAGCCAAGCGGGTATGCACAGATAATTGAAATATGAATTTTCACGATTTTGGAAAATATAAACAGCATCTTCACATACAAAATTATCGATTAGGTTGTCGAGTTTAAGACCTAAACGGGCAAGATAAGTGGTTACTTATATCCACCCTTTATTTATTTTATTATATTACTCCTAATATATAACTCCTTTGAAGTTTCACAAAGTATTTTTTTTTAATGTAGTATTTACGATGTGCTTTCTTCAAGTCGACGCATGAGATAAATACGACATCTGAATCATCAGTTAAGCTATTGTTCTAACAGTGCCCAATGCTTCATCTTTTAAATATATATAAACAAGTGAGATTGTCTAAGCTAAAATAACAATGTACAGTACATATTGTCACTTACACAAAAGTACAAAACTCTGTGCTTATTCACCAGGACCGATAACAAGGGCGCTGATAGCGAAAAACAGGAACACTAGTCCACCGATTATGGTTACTGTGGAAGAGAGAAAAGTATAGGTTAAAATTATGAAACAAAAAAGAAAAAACAACAGATTAGCAAAATGATATAAGGTGGTTTTGTAATAACAACAATTAGAAAGTTGGATAGCCCGCGAAATTCAAATTTTCTTACATGCTTTGCAATTTGCCGGGCAGTAACAGGTTGTATTTTGATCAAAATATGATTTGCAAACGTAAAAGATATGTATTTACAGAAGTATAGTCATTAATACAACTCTCTTGTTCAAATTGTAAAAAACGCAAGGAAAACTGAATTTCCCGGGCTACCTTAGCGCATCCTCCTTAACAAGATGGCAGATATAACTTAAGGCCCACCAAAGTTATATCTGCCAACTTGTTAAGGAGGATGCGCTAGGATAACCCGGGAAATTAAATTTTCCTAGCGTTTTTTTTACAATTCTCTCTTTTTCTCATGAAACTACATACAGGGTGGTAGTCGACGAACAACCTGTTACCATGGATTCAGTTCGTGATTCTGGACCCACTCCAACGCAGGGGGGTCCAGAATCATGTACTGAGTTCATGGTAATAAGATGCACGTCGATGCTCTGCCACCCTGTATTTAATTTGTTACAAAATAAAATCGGAAAAAAGACAGGTTCACGTACATGTCTTGTAGATCACAAATATTAACGAAACAAAACCTTTACTGGCAATTTAATGAATGCGTTAGATAGTAACGCAAACTGGGAGAGTAAACAAAACATTCGCGTGATTCATCGTCTGTAAATCAAAACCCAAAATAACTTTCGTGGCACCCGGACCGTTTGCCAATAACGCAGAAATGCGTCATAGGTGTTTATTTTTTCTACTATTTTTCGTTGATATTTTTGTTTCCATCAACATGGAATCCAGACGGGAATATGCTGTCTTCCCCTAGCTTGCTTTTTAAATTTTTCAGGACCGAAGGACCTTTTTTGCACGAGCCTTTGAAAAAACTGCCAACAGAAATCGACATGGTATGGGGCTACCCTGTTGATTTCTGTTGGCAGTTAATAATACGAAAAATTTGGGAAATTACTTTACCTCTAATAAAAAAAAAATCAAAAACAAACTCACCAGTCCTAACAGAAATCTTGGCGGCAACCATTCTGCCGCCTATCACAGCCAGTCCCGTGCACAGAGCATGACCCAGCGAGCCACCGACGACCACGCCGACCGCGTGCTCCCTGGTCGCAAGCACGACCGTGGCCAACTGCGACCGATCCCCCCACTCTGCGAGGAAGGTCAGCGAAGCCGCTTGCAGAAGAACCTTGAGGACAGCGTTTCGTTTCCGCCGCCGGTTTTCGACTTGTCCTTGTTCTAACATGTCTAAGGTTTCTTCTTTTTCTTCCTGCAATTTTGGATGGTGGTTTAGTGGGGCGAAACTGTGTTGCAAGTGTGGAAAAATTTGGGCCAGTGTAGAAGAACTTTGAGGGTTTTATTGGCAAATTGGTTTATTACAGCCATGCCATGTTAACCGTGATGCTGTCAATATTTTGTTTGAAGCACGTCTATTTTACTAAACAATAATATTGATGTGTGAAACTAATGTCATCGACCATGTGGCGGTCTAGTACCCAGTATCGTTGACCAAAAATGTGTCACGGTAAATCATGCTAGCTAGACCTGTCTGCCACCACTTTGTCGATTTTACGACATTTTATGGGTAACTTAGTCTTCTTTTTCTGTAAAGGGGCCTTTTCTTTATCGAGTTTTAAACTCTATGACACACAAGATAAGGTTCAAAATGTGGTAATTTATCCTTATGGTCGTAAATCTTAAGAATGAATCTCTTGAATCATAGAGTCAAATATATTTACAGTAGATATTCATACTATTCTAAAATTAGTCCACAAATAAGTACAGACTAACTGGAATTACAGACAAGTACATGCTAAGCAAGACAAAAGGCTGAAACGGCATAAACAACAATATTTATTTATAACGGATTTATAAAAAAAAACAAAGGTTTGCTTGCGAGTAAAATGTTGCAGTGACTAGGGTGATTAGTTCTTCGAACATATTTTTATTCAAAGATATATTTCTAATGTGGCATTGGATTTAGTATAGTGAAAAAATGGTGTATTTCAGCCTTCAAGTGTGACTTTAAACTAGTCAAATATTCACAAAATTAGGGATGAGGCGAAACTAAGAATCAAAATGCATGAATAAATTAATACATTCCAGGCTTCAAATATGCAATAGATCGGTATGCAATAGTGGCAGCATTTTTGTAAGAAAAACCTAATCTATTTAAAATTAATTTCTGGGCAATTACTTACACATAATTTTTGAGTGAAAAATATTTAAAAACTCAAATGTTTTTTTTACACTGACTAGTAAACTACTACTAAAAGATGAAATAATACCCTATTTATGCTGTTTTAGATTACAGACTTTATACAACTATATTTGAAGCCCAGAGCTAAAAATCTTGCCCAGAAAAATAAAATCACTTTTCTTCCAAAAAGTTTCAGAATCGAAATCGAAATTTTTCTGGTTAGATAAGTTAACGAAAAGTATGAATGAATACCAATACGCGCACTATAGAGCCGGTATTACACAGTCAAAGGTTAACTAATTCAGTTTTACTGTTTGATGGTGTAACGCCTGCCTAAACAACATTCTAATCAAATGCTGAATTCCTTTGTATAATCGTTTCAATTCATCTATTGAAGCCTTTCTCAAACGAAATAATGATATGGTCTGTGCGTAACAGAACGAAAAAAAAGCTAAGGCTAAAAGAAAAAAATAACTAGGTGTCATTCGTACTGCCAGGCATAATGACGTAAGATCACCCTCAGCGGTTCTGAATGCGCCGAGCTGCCCGCTACGGGCTCTGGGGACTGTGGGGCACTCTCCATTTCTCTGGGGACCGAAGGCCCCGGGCTTTGGGAACCAGCGGTCGCGACCGATGTCGCGTCAGGCGACTTTGATCGCTCTTTTAGCGAATCCTGCGGTGTCATACTTTTGTATCTCGAACTGGCAACTTAAGATCGAAATTAATCTCGATGTTCAAATCTAAACCGTTATATGTACAACGGCAGATTGAAAATAAAAACAGAATTGGCATGTAAATCCGAATTATCTTTTAAAAGTAGTACAGGCAACATTTATGACTCGATTTTCAAAAATCCCCTTCCCCTTTGTACACACAGAAAATGGCGCTTCGTGAGTGCCAGTTTTAACCAGGTCAATAAAATAAAAATGAAGAAAGGAATTCAACATTTGCAGCTAGGATAAGACTGAAAAGAATCTACAAATATTAAAATATCTCAAAAACACTATCTTATCTAATAAACACAGTCTTGTTTAAAGTAAGATTTCGTCGGTGATTAATTGTTGGTTCAACTAAATTGACATTCATTTAAATAACGATTAGTGAGTTATTATTCGACCTTTGCTACCGTCATTCTATTGTTTTTTAGACCCATTCGTTTCAGCGTAATCTGAAGAGGAATGACTTTGAAACGATAATAAATAATTATTCGCAACGATGCCGATGATTGCTTACAATTGCAATGCAACCACTCGATCGAAGTACTCTCTAGCCTCTCGTGCGATTATGGCTGTTTAGTAAGTCTTAGTCTGGATTTAACTTGTTTGCATGGATTTTGTAAGTTAACCATTATAATTTTGTTAAAATCGCACCCCTCAGTCACAAGATACAAGCGACGCTTAGTTTGTGACTCACAAAACATGTCACATATATTATGTATTGAATTCTTACTTTTTGATGCATATTATTATGCGTTATTATTATTATATTTAATGTGACAGTAAAAAAGTAGGTGTAATGGTACTTCCATTACTTAAGATAACTTTAGTAGATACCATGATAAACTATATCATTTCATTTTGATACAGATCATGTAAGATAGCAAAGATATTATGTCTGATTAAAGGATAAAATTTACAGTGTGTCATGCATGAGGCGATATAGACGGTTTTAAAAAGTGACTTATCAGATATTTTAGTACATAGATTAAAAAAAACAGTAGGTAAGAACAATTAGCAATGAGTTTATATTGAAACGGGTAACCTTCCTTGCAAATATAGGCTGTCATTTGAAGTTAATAAATTAAACACTGAAATATTGGTAAATTTAATACAGTAGTGCTACGAAAAAGGCATTTGGGAAAATATGTTATTTCAGGTTGCATAAGCCTTTTTAATACAGATAGCTATTTAAAAATTAATTCTATAAGTACCCATAAAATAAAAAAATAAAAAAACAGAAATATCATTTTAATAATATAGGTACGTAACAACGAGAGCAATCTGATTCGCGAACATTGAAAAAAACTGAAGTTGTGAAATTGAAATAAAACAACGAAGAAAGGAAACAATTCCCATGACCACAACGCTTAGATATAGAAACTATTGATACTCCATGGTTATTATTGCTAATTCCTATAATCCATTATAATCGGAAAATGTAACGGTGACTTAGCTATCCTACGCAATGAAGACCGAATGAACTATCTCTTTACTTTTGGAGTAATTTAAATATAACTTTGTAAACAAAGATATATAATTTTGTTTTTTAATTGAAAATCTTTCTATGTCTGTAAAATTCTGTGCATGGTGGCGCAACAAGAAATAAATCTCAAGTTATTAACATTTGAAGGCTTTGGAAAGGTACGTAATACAAAATGTTTCTCTTCATTCAGAAAGCATGCCATAATTTTGTCAGTTACTTTTTTTACTACTTCTACTATTATTACTACTACTACATTTTTATTAAACGTTAAAGATTTCACAACGCATAAATTGTGTAAATTAATATTGAATGAAATGGCAGCTGGAATAAAAATGAAATAATTAAATAACGATTAATCAATGATTATATAAATAATTATCAGCATGTCCGATAGGAGGGTAGATTTAATAAAAGCCGCAAATTCGATAAGCGTGTGAATCGAACATTTTGATTTTAGATTTCCTTAATTGTTTTATTTTTAATTGACACAAAAGTATATGTTGATATCCGGTAAAATAGGGATTGTATGAAATACAAAATTTGCATTGGCAAGCAGAGTCGGAGTGAATTGGCAATACTCATCAGTCGAAAATAAATATTGGATTTTAAATGGATTGTGGAACTTGTTTGTATGCACATTTATAATATGTGTTATTGGTTTTCCATCTGGAATTTCTCACGATTTGTTTGATGGCAATAGGCTCGCCCTCTATTACATAGGGTTTAAACGTATCTGGCGAAATATGGGTGTGTTGTAATTACACCTCTGCTTAACCCTTTGGGGATTACAGATGTGAAGTTGTGTAGCAAGACTAATTGCGCCTGCAAAAAGATTTAAGAGCTATTATGGTAGTCACGTGTTTTTTTTTTATAAATGCCTTTCAGATTTTTGGTAGCGCAGTTATTGTTATAAAACTTGATTCCAACGAAAAAGGGGAAGGAGATTTCAGTGAAGATAAATAATTGAAAATAACTAATATTTATGAATCGTACTTTGTTACTGTAGAAAGATATGAACTACTCAAAAAAATAAAAAATCTATTTGCAGTATAACAAATCTGCTAAATTTCTTATTTCGCTCAATTAATCGATATTATAACGAGATAATCGGTCACTTTACCGAGTTTCACCTCTTCTACCCTAAAAAAAAAACAAAAATCACATACCTGATCTTCTCTTCTTTTCAATTCACTCTGTACCTCTTCCAATTCTTCTTGGCCCTCATTGGGGTCCATTTTCCACCCGTCCCTTAACATTTTAATACCAAATATCGCAAAGAGTACAGCACTGGCGTAGTGCGTATAAATTCGAGGAATGACGGTCGCTATCCATCCAAATGCTGCTGACAATATTGTCATGAAGACCAGTGCTGATATGGCGCCGGCAAATACTATGATTCTAGGGTGTTTCATGGCCATGATTGCAGCTATGAAGAAGGTTTTATCGCCCAACTCCGAGACTACGACCACGGAGAGCGACGCGAGGAAACCCTGCAGGAAACTGCCCTGGACGGCAGCTCGCTGGAAAGAAAGAAATGGGACATATAAAAAAATATTTGGACAAGTGCTATATTTTATACACAAAAACAATGCATTTCTTAATCATTACAGTTTTACACACATTTTTATAGTAAACATGTCCTAAAATATAATGTAGGTATAGTATCTTTAGTCTTTATTCTCAATTGAAAAATTAGCATGAAACTTTATTTAAAAATAATTTTGAATACAGACAAGCATTAAAATCTGAATCGAGGTAACATACTTGAGCATCGTTCTAATTGGTCCTTAGAGTCTAAATAAGGCCTACTTGCATCACACAAATTAGTAAATGTTAAGCAGATTTATTGCGTATTTAACGCAGTCAATCTGCCTAGCCTTTTCCCAACTCTGTTGGGGTCGGCTTCCAGTCTAACCGAATGCAGCTGAATACCAGTATTTTACATGGAGCGCCTGCCTATCTGATACCCACAACCACTGGGTACACTACCACGTTGGTGGTGGCTCAAGTCTGACAACCAGTCTTACCAAGAGGTATCCCTCTTGGTAAGACTGGTTGTCAGACTTGGGCATAACGACTGTCAGATCTACGAATGACAGCCGGGACCAACGACTTGACGTGCTTTCCGAGGCACGGAGAGGTCTCGATATGCAACGGACGGTCACCCATCCACGAACCGACGGCGGCAAGCGTAACTAAACCTTCGATCGACCCCTGCGGCAGATTTTACCCACGAGCCCCAAAATACTTGCATACGCGCTAATCGCATAGATAATGTGGTGCAAGCGGGCCTAACTGTAGTTCAAGAACACTTTTCTTAAAAACGAGCCATAAGTATAACAAGTTATGTAAACCCTCCCTTTTTTTATTTATCAACGTATAATGTAGACTTATTTGCATAAAAGGGTACGCGTGGCCCGTCGGACGACTTTGTCGAAGAATTTGCAGTGCATTAGAAAGTTAACTCATAGCTCTCCAGGACTTCAAGAACCCAGACCGGTTTATGGCAGCGTTCTAATTATAATCATTTTAGATTTTTTTATAAAAACCTGATGCAATGAGCTTTTATTCTGATAAAAGCTGTATTCTCACTAATGACTAACCCATCTCTAAAATAGCACGTACAAAATAGAGCTTACACTTCTTGCTACTTTGGAGCCTTCTTTTGAGGACAGAACACAACTATTTGGCCCAAGCGAAACGAGCGTTTTGAGATTTAGGCTTCTACGAAAAAAAAAAATAATGTAAAAATTGGAATTGAAATTTGAATTTTATTTTTGGAGGGTGAAAGTTTCACCGGTATAAAAATATATGATGTTTCCCACAAAAGTGCAATAGGTATCTTTGCGGTCAAAATGTATGAAACAGCATTTTTTTTAAATAACCGACGAAAAATTTCAACGCAGGGGTCTAGAATCATATACTGAATCCATGGTAACAGGTTACGCCGGCGGTGTCGATATCTCTGCCATCTGTATAATGTGACATTAGCGAAATTGTGGCGACTCTTCTACAAAAGCCACAATTCAATGTATTGAATAAAAGCCTAAGAATCGGTAATTAATAAGATATAACCTGTAGAGGAATGTAGGTTTATATCTAAATTAGCGTAGAGAAAGCCGCAGACGACCACTTGATGTACAAGACCATGTGCCGAGCAAAATACGTTGATAAAAAATATATTAAGGCCGGTGAAGTCCTAAGGCTTTCCGTAACGAGACTAATTAATTCTCCAATCATATAAGTGCAGTGACGCAATTTTATCGAATCATGCCAATGTAGGATACCGATACAAATAATATACCTATCGAGTGACTTGATGACACAATTGAATTTATTGGTCTCGTTTGCAATCAATGGCACTCTTGGGTGTCGTAGGTGAGTCACAACGGGCAGCTATGGAAACTTGGGAGGTCTGCACTAATTAAACCATTAACATCAACATTGAATGAACACCTGGCGTTAAAGTAAGAGAAAATGCCTCATTGCTAAGCCTTTTAAAATAACAACCAATGTACGAAGGAGGCTAAAGTTGAGTTGAACTGGATTCGGAAGCAGTCTTATGAAATGTGTTCACATTTCGTTTAAGGTTTCAGTCAAGGAACGAGCTGATTTGTTTGAACTAACGAGACGATACTTCTCGTGCAGTGAGAATAATACATGCTATAAAATATTGACACATACAACATCTACTGCTACACCTGTCCATGTTTATACGTGATTGTTTCAGTCAACGTGAAATTATATCATCCCACCTTTGTTGTTACATAAGCAAGATATAAACTGCACAGCGCTTGGTAATAGGTACCTATATATTATAATGTCTTGCTTGTGTGCTTTCTTCAACAACTTCTACGTTTAGTCATATAAACGCCGGTGTCTTCCTAAATGATTCATTCACAATGACACTTCCGTAGAAGTCTGATTATTCCGATCTGTCACCCTGTTTTGTCCCCTTAGAGGAACAGATCGGAAAAATGTTTGATCTGTCACACTGTTAGCAACTTTATTCACTCCTATCTGGGACAGATACAAAGTTCGAACTGTCCTCTCGTTGCTAACAGGCGGACAGATCCTTTTTCTTTTTTTTCGATCTGTTCCTCTAAGGTATAGGTTCCCAAACTTTTTTGGACTACCGCCCCCTTTATTACAAGAAAAAGAAATCAACGCCCCGTTTACATAATAATTAATTATACCAATTTTATATGTCTGTCTATTATCTATTAATAATCATAAATTAAAAATTAATTCTGTCTCTCTCTATAATCATGCCACACGAAAAAATCCAGCGCCCACAAGGGGGCGTTATCGCCCACTTTGGGAATGAGTGCTCTAAGGGGACAAAATAAGGTAAGGAACGGAGTAATCCAGAAGTTCACAGTGAATTCCGTAGTCGTGCCAAAATGCACAAGGGCTTACTGACCGAGACACGTGCCGTGCCTCTTACGTCTTAGCATTAGGCTTTGGCTTGGCAGGCTGTCATCGAAACGGAAACTTTTGCTTGTCCGCCATAGCAAATAGTGTGATAATGATAATATATAGCCTATTAATTGAAGAGACCTTTGTCTTTGTGTTTGAATATTTGTGCAAAATTTGAACAGAATGTATGCAGTAGTTTTAGCACCAATCCGGAACATAAAGTCATATAGATTAAGATCCACTATTGTCTTACACGAGATGTGATTTTTGATCAACGCCAAAATTACAATCGAGGGTCTTTACGCCTTTATGATCTCCAAATACTCGTAGAGATATTTCCTGTTCTTGATCATCATAACCAATCAATGCTAGAACCACTAAAGCGTAAATAAACCTTTTTCTTGCTTTACTACCAACCGGACGGAACCTGCATGCATGAAAGCCCAAATTTGTTTCAGTATTATTTTTAAGGCCAATCTCAGTTTAAAACTTAAAACGGACACGGAAAACTACAGGATATCAAATATTTTATGTCTGAAAACAATACGAGGTTACACGAATTCTAAATTATCTTACGTTGTTATATTTGCACGTACTGCTTCTAACTTTATGGTTGATAAGATTTAAATTGCCGTGCACTAAAAATATAGCACAATAAAATAATATAATTAAGACCGGAATTATAATAAGTACATAACTTGCCATTCTGAAAATGAAAGGAAACCATGAGAGGCTCAGTATTTTCTCCACCACACAACTCTAAATTATAACATTACTAAGATAAGTCGTAGTCATCCTCGAAAAGGACGCATTGTTGTGTTTACGGAACATAGGTGCCAAAAGATTTTTTTATAACCTCCTCCTTTTGGAAGTCGGCTAAAAAGGTTTTTTTTTAATGTATTGGAATGTTTATAATCTAAGAAAAAACATCCGAGAAAACTCTGTACTCGATCAATGTTTATTGCCCTTATGCAAGTCAAGTCTTAGGTAGGTATGTGTACAGACTCCAGCACATCAAGCTACTACAAACTGTCTTTCTTTAATATATTTTCAACTTTATCGCTAAAGCATTAAGTTCAAGGTTGATTTGAAAATTTGACAGAGTCGCGTAGCTTGATGTGCTGGCGTCTGTATAATCGTTCATGCCAATTGGGCTACTACTTCATACAATGCGTTTTCTTCAATTTGCACTTGTATCTGTAGAGTTATTGTCTCTTGGAAGTCTAGCTTGTACGGGATATAAGTAGCACAATCTTTAGTGGTTCAACAATGGACACATGGATTTAAATAATCATAATCGTTGCTCTATGCATGTTGAGTAAATTGCCGCTGCTGTTAATGGCAACGCTCATCCGATCTTTATGGGGGTAACGGCACTAATAAATCGTAAGGCACCCATATGTGACGTCACTCTGTCGTGCAATCTACTTGATTGGTAGTCACGTGTACAATTAAATAAGCGTGAATGACGAATGCGGTAAACTGCGGTACAGCACAAAATAATAACATGGCAACAGAGACAGTGCTGTCATAGTTTGTGCAGTCAACAAAAGAGATAACTATGACGCAGCTTTCGACAACTAGTACTTTTGAACCCATGTTGTGCGTGTGCTGAGTTATCTAGCCCTTGATATCGCCCAAATGTTTTGTCCGATATAACAAATTTGAACAGGGAACGCAGAGCATTGGCAATTAGGTGTAACACAGGCCTGTACGCTTTTTTAAATTTAATATTTATTAGTTTATAGAGGGATTAATCAAGGCCCGTGGGCTTGCAAATTGTACAGAAGAAATAAACATTTTTCACACACTATGATAACAACACACTTTTCACGGCCGTAGTGCCAATATACCTGTATTGTCTTATGTGTAAAAAAAATTACGCATCGCCTCTCATTGAAAATTACTGGCGTTCATTTGTACTGCAATAAAATACATTTACCATAATAATTACAAAACGTGATATGAAATTACTGTAGATAAAATGAGATAAGAAGATAAATTCATAGTTTTTTTGTTAACAATGATAAATTGATAATCATTTTTGGGACTATCTATTGTCAAGAATTGTAAAACTTTACATATTATAAATAGAAGTCGCTTTTCGTCTCTGTCTGTGTGACCGCGTTGTTCTTCTAAACTACGCAACGGATTTTGACGCGGTTTTCACTACCATTAAGAGAATTTATTCTGGATGGTTTACGTTTTTATTACATTATAATAAAAAATATGAAATAAGAAATCTCGGATGTTTTTTCAATTCGTAAAAACCGTGCGAAGCAGTGGCGGGTCGCTGGTCGTATTTAAATTATATACCTAAAATTATATCGTTAGAATGTTGTGTGCTAATGTAGTTATTAAAAAGGTTATCAGATTAATGTTTAACATTCTAGGACGGAATACAGAACTAAGAATCATGAAAAACAAAAATCCCATAAAGTTTTTGAACAGGAGCAGATCCTGCTGAATCACCGCCGTCCATTGCAGGAAACAATCAGAGATTCAAAAAATGCAATAACTGGTTTTCTCTGTCTGGGTTCTGACCTAAAACAATGACATGACGCAGGAACATGTTTCACGGACAGTTTGGAAAACCCCATATAAAATTCGACTAATTTCGTGAAACATCGTGTCGTGACGTCACTCAATTTCGAGCAAAAGCGACACCGCGTTACCTTTTAGAAAGCTCAAGTCATTTTCATTAGGTAGGCACCCCTATATCGAATATCAAGCAAACATACAAGACACCAACCGACTAGCGAGAATTACGTTACACCGGCAGGCTTATTACGTATCTTGCAGAAGCCTATAATTGCTTTCAATCGCTTGTCAATCGCAAATCAGTATGACGTATCGCTGATACATAATACCGACTTGCGATTGAAAAGCAATGATTGCGCAATTGACAAGCAATTTTGCTATCGCTAGGCTTCTGCAAGACACGTAATAAGCATGCCGGTTCACACGGTTCGATTTTAGTTGATCAACTGCTAAATCGATAGCGATTTGAACCGTCTGAACAGACTTTCAAACAAATTGAATTCCAAATTCAAAGTAATTGTTGTTGCTGTTTGTGTAACTAAAATCGAAACGCATCGAAAGGCTTCATGTACGCGACGCCGCGCCGGAGCGAAACCAGCGGTGCCGCGCCGGTCCGCATGTTTGTGTATACGAATGTATAGGTACAACGATCACAGTTCAGTAAAGGATTGCCAACGAAACTGTAAAGACGTCTGCAAACATTAACAAAAAAAAAAAAAAAACAACAACAAGGTTTTGGCACGGTATGAATTTTTTTTTATAAGTTTTTGTTTTACAACTTTGACAAGCTGTAACTTTGGATTCCCTCTGTGGTGCGGCAGCAGACTCTTACATTCATGATTAGGTATTGAATATTGGACAACCACTAGAAATTAAATTTATTCGGTATAAAATTGGTCGCAAAAATCGAGCAGTAGGTACCTCCCCCTACTATTTTAGTGAACTGTGATCGTTGCTTTACTATTGTATATAACTCGGCATCAAGGCGGTGAATACGGGGTTCCATTCTGGACCCAAGGCACCCCTGGAGGTGCCACGGGAAATTGAACTCGGTCCCGTGGCACTCCCAGGTCCTCACATCCATGCAACAGCGTATCAGTGGTATCACGGGTTCTAATTCCTAGTTCCCATGAATCTACCGATCGAATAGTTATGGTACATATGGAGAACAGTGACAAAATAATTTCAATAGTCGTAAATCGCATATGGGCATATGCGATTATGCATATATTAATATCTCAGAATCATTGCACGTGACTTCGTGATCAATACTTTTTAATACGACTTTTCCGAATGTTGGACCACAAAAAGAATGAATACAGGCAATTGCATGCAGCCGAGATGAGAATGCTAAGAGGGATATATGGTGTTACGCGAATGGATAGAATAATAAATTAGTATGTAAGAGGTAGTCTGACAGTGACACCGGTGACTGAAAAGTTGTGTGGAAATCAGTTGTCATGGTATGGGAATGTGATGCGGAGGAATGACGAAAATGTCATCAGGAAAGTGTTGAGTATGAATGGGGAGGGAGTAAGGGAAGACCAAAGAAACGATGGATGGATTGTGTGAAAGATGATATGGCCAGAAAGGGAGTGACTACCGAGTTGACGACTAATAGAGAAGTATGGAAGAAGAAGACATGTTGCGCCGACCCCAAATAAATTAGGACAAAGGCAGGAGAATGATGATGACTTTTTAATAAAACTTTTCCTTCCTAAAATAAAATGATTAAATCAATTATTGTTATTAATTTTTTTTTTACATGCGGAAACTACGTTTTCCAGTGTGGGTCCTCGGTGGGCACTACACTTGGTAATTAAATGAGTATCATTTAATTACCAAGTGTAACCCTTACCTTATCTATGGTTAAAGATCCAGTACATTTTGATTATGTTGAACAACGCTACCAAGACGTACTATTCTTGTAATCTTTCTTTTTATGATGTGTGTAACAGAATCCTCCGTCTTTATAAAATTAAGATCCTCCATGTCAGTTTCTTTATTCATTGCTACACAAAATACCGACTTCAACTTGATTGCTGATTACACATTTAGAAAAAAACAATAGAAATACGTAGACTATCACCTTTGAAAATTTAGAATTTTACAGCTTCAACAAGATCTGACTAGGTGCGACGAAATACATAACTACAATTTAGGTCACATTAGAGATAAAAAATAAATCATAGGTATATTAACAAGTACCAAGCACTGCACTAATTGACCTGGGGGTGCCACGGGTCCGGATCCAAGTTCCCGTGGCACCCCCAGGGGTGCCTTGGGTCTGGATTGCGGGGTTCCGGCGTGGCTTCGGTGCGGCGCATGGGCGGTATTCATTCGTATACACAAACATGCGGTCCGGCGCAGGTGCGGCTACGGCGTTGTGTACATGAAGCCTTAGTAGTTAGGTAGTAAGTGCATTACACGAAAAACTTTTAGGTACCTACTTTAAAAAGTACGCAAACACTGAAAACATTACATAATAAATAAAGTGGTATTTCCACAGCGCATTCATGTCATAAACTCATGTTGGTAAATATTTTTATACTTTTATCTACACTCATATCCTAAAGTTCTGATTATGAATTCAAAAATAGTACCATAATGACAGACTTTATGCACATATGTACAACTCAAACAAAATTAAAATATTATATTAAAATTATAAAATAACTTTTCTTTCTATTAACTTCGGATCGACCAAGGAGTTTTCAATCCGATTTTTATCATTGTATACGGGGACCGCGCTAGGGCGCAAGCGCGGTTGCTCGATGATGCTCCATAACCATAGTAACGTTACTATGGTTTCGGAGCCATTATTGTGATTTAAATAGATAAAAATTACCTATTATGCAATAGGTAGATAAAGTAGTGTATGAAACTGCACCTAACTAGGTATTAAAACACTCGTGTGACACTTGGCGAAGTTTTTAATACCCGTCATTATGCAACATTCATAAACTACTATTATTATTGTCTACGGCCCGCCATAGCATGTTTGTGGTTTGTAAAAAGCCATATCCGCTTATTTAAATAACTCCATGCAAGACTTCGGGAAATGTCGCGAAAATTTATTTATAGACCCTGATCACGGATCACCGATCACCGATCACCGAATACGGATTGACACGTTGTACGTACGACCAAATACATAGTAGTTAAATATTAGGCAAACTCCGCAAACAATATCTGTTCAGCCAACTGTAGGCGTGCGAAATGCAAATTTTCTCACGTTTTTTGCAATTTGCAGCTCAGTATCAGCTGTGGTATCGTATTAGGTAGTATGTTGATCTCATTATGATTCGCGACAGGAGTTTTATATATATATATATATGTCGGAGATGATTGTCAAATACAATTGTGGGTAGTCAACCAAAGTTCTTTTATTGTTAATTTACGTAATTTACTATCATTTATTGTCCAATAAATCGGAACATAATTTATTGAGTACCCGGTGTACACACTAATTGATTTTTGGCAACTTATTTTGATAATTCTAACCGATGGTTTTGTTCAAAATAATTGATTACTTGTTGCTTTAATTTTAGAATGATTTACTTTGTGAAATCATCATTATTTATTTACGACAATTATTCTAGTATTACTTGATTATTTTATAATGCTAAGTCTTATTAGATTTAGCACATTTTAGTGTTTTGTGTCAAGTAAATACGATGACATACTTCCGTGTGTCTTCAGACAGAGTTGTTATGGAAGGATTGCAAGGTGTGGACATCGTCCTTTAAAAAAGCGTGCACTCGGTTTGCTAGTCAGTCGATCTTCGGTTTCGATTCAATAAAGAGCTCCCCTGCTCCCGACATTACTGTCGGTTTACCTGGTACAGCGCTGCTGTATATTTCACATAGCTGTATTGGCTTACTGATAGCGATACACTTTGTATTTGTGTGGCTTAGGCTGCTATACGAACTGTAACCATATTGGTTTGTTCCATTAACTGTATTTCTACTAATTACCATTTGTATTGTTTTTTTTTTTTAATTAGTGTAACTTTGTAATTACAAAGTTACACTAATTAAAAATCCCAATAAAATGGGAACTCCAAGCCCTGACGATATACCTCTGCTCGGCACTCCTGATCCTACATATATATTAGAATCAGCAAACATCACAATCAGTATACGCTAATAATAAAGCTGAAGTTTTTTTTGTTTGTTTGTATGTTTGAACGCGCTAATCTCTGGAACTGCCCGTCGGATTTGAAAAATTATATTTGCATTTGATAACCTAATTCTTAAAGAAGGTTATAGAACCAAGCAAAAATAAAAAAGTCAGAAATAACGCTCTAAGCGAAAACGAAGTAATAGCACGGCAGGAGCTGCGATGCGACGGGGTGGGTGGCACAAGAAATTTCATTTCGGAAGTCGCGGGCAGGATCTAGTAAATTTTTAATTATGTAAATACTAAATACATACTTGCCACCGTCGCGAATCCATTTTAATCAACATACAACCAGACACTGACCTGCAAATTGACCTGCTAAAGCGGTTGAAACGAATTTCTGTCGTCCCACTTTACCTCCTATGACGAAACCTGATGGGTCGCTGGCTCACTCTGCAACTGAGAAGGCAAATTTATTTGCATCTCTCTTCGCAAGCAATTCACGTCTGGACGCTGGCTCAAAGCAACCACCTACTGTACCTCATTGTGACTCCTCGATGCCGAAGATCGCAGTACACATTAAAGAGGTCCGAAGAGTATTGTGCAGTCTAGACGTGAACAAGGCCAGCGGGCCTGACGGCATTCCAGCGAGAGTGTTGAGGCAGTGTGCGCCTGAACTGTCTCCTGTATTGACACGTTTGTTCCGCCTCTCTCTTGAAAAAAGAACGGTGCCGAAATCCTGGAAGCTTGCAAATGTACAACCAGTGCCCAAAAAAGGCGACCGTGCAGACCCTGCCCATTACCGTCCGATCGCCATTACCTCCATTCTGTGCAAAGTTTTGGAAAGGGTACTGAACAATAAGTTGCTGAACTACCTTGAAGACAATGATCTCCTCAGTGACCGTCAATATGGCTTTCGCCGGGGACGGTCAACTGGCGATCTTCTTGTGTATGTCACGCACTGCTGTGGCGAAGCCATCGAGAAACACGGCGAAGCACTGGCTGTATCGCTTGACATCTCGAAGGCCTTTGACAGGGTCTGGCACGCTGCTCTGCTCAGCAAGCTTCCTGCTTATGGCATCCCAGCTGATTTTTGTAGCTGGATATCAGATTTCCTTAGTGAACGGTTGATTAGAGTAGTTGTTGATGGCTGCTCTTCTGACCTTATGGCTATTGATGCCGGAGTTCCTCAGGGGTCTGTTCTCTCTGCAACTCTTTTCCTGCTGCACATCAATGACCTGCTTCGGCCTGGTATTGTTGGGTACGCAGATGACAGTACAGTTTCAGAGAGATACTTGTCCAGCGCAAAAACCAGCGGGGCCGAAGTTCGTTCCTTGAGAGAGGCCATGGTAGAGCGGACAGATTTGACCTTAAGCTTTGTCTCCCAGTGGGGTGATGATAATCTGGTCTCTTTTAACGCCACCAAAACGCAGGCGTGTCTTTTTACCGCTAAAAAGAGTCGTTTCGCCCAAACTCCTACTTTTCGGGGTACATCTGTTCCTGTAATCGACTTGAGCTCCTAGGCATGGAGTTGACATCTGGTCTCAACTTCGGCGCCACCATCGAGTACAAGGCCCAAACTGCGGCCAAGAAACTGGGCATCCTAAATAGGGTGAAGCGATACTTTACGCCTGGACAGCTTTTAACCCTTTACAAAGCGCAAGTCCGATCCTGCATGGAGTATTGCAGTCACCTTTGGGATGGATCAGCTAAGTACCAACTAGCCGCGCTTAACTCGGTGGAACGCAGAGCTAAGAGGCTCATTGGCGACGTAAAACTGGTGGATGCCAAGCTTCATAGCTTGGCTCATCGCCGCAAGGTTGCCTGCTTGTCGGTCTTCTACAGATTGTACTTCGGAGAGTGTGCCCGAGAACTCCACGACCTCATTCCACCGGCCCCCTTCTACCACCGGACATCTAGACGCACTGCCAGTTACCATCCCTACCTGGTTGCTATTCCACCAATTCGCACTAAGCGCTTCCAAATGTCTTTTATAATGCGCACAGCAAAAGAGTGGAACTCACTACCTGCGTCTGTGTTTCCGAACGTATACAACCCTAATCTCTTCAAAGTGAGAGTGAACAGGCTTCTTCTGGGTAAGCTCACTCCATCGTCGACTTTGTCTCTGTCACCTCTGACCTAGACTGGAGTCAGGAGCAAACCCATCACAAATAAAAAAAAAAAAAATTGCAATAAACGTAAAATAGGTGAATTTCGCGGACTACCTTAGACTTCGTTTCGGAAAAAGGGATTTGTAGCTTTTTTAACCGACGAAAAAAAGGAGGTTCTCAATTCGAGCCATATATACCACGCATAACTTTTAATAGAGTTGTCCGATTTGAAACATTTTTGTTTTATTCGGGAGGGTATTCTTCGAAGTTGTCCCATGTAAAATGTATTAACTTTGCTTGGGTAGTTTTTGAGTTAGCTTCAATAATACGTATTTTTTTCAGTTTTTATGTGGATGATGTTCTAATTTATTTTGCAGGTATTCGAATTTGTGTGGGGTAGGTATGTACCACAGCTAAAAAGTGAAAAATAAAAACATAAAAAACTGACTTCCAAAAAAACACTACAAAGTGAAAAATAATTTTAATATCGGAAGTCGGTGGCAAAAAATTGAAAATACGAAACCAAAGACATCGACTTCCGATATTAAAGTTGTTTTTCACTTTGTTTTTTTTTTGCTTTTGAAAAAAGTTTTTAAGATTTTCAGGACCTCAATTAATTCTACGCACGTAGTCGGGCCATAAGTTCTGTCACATAGGTAAAATTTCGAATTTATAATGCAAGCCGAGGAAAATATGGGCTTTCGAAATTTGAATATTTAAAGAAAATAAAAAACAAAGGGTTTCTGGAATTTTGTTTTAGAAATTAAGAAATTTTCTAAAATGGAGTGGACGCGCAAACAAGACAGAGTCGCAGTAATTGCATTGCATCGTTTCGGTCACGCGCCAACAGAGATTTTAAAACTGCTCAAAAATTTGAAAATTCCACTGAGATTTATTTATCGTACTATCAAACTATTCAGGGAAGATTCAAGATTAGAAGATAAACAAAGGAGCGGTCGAGCTCGTACTGTTCGAACTCCAGCGGTCATCAAAGCAGTGAAGGCGTGAATCCAACGAAATCCTGTCGGCAAGCAAAAAATGTTGGCTCTGCAGATGGGACTAAGCAGAACTACTGTTAAAAGGGTGTTAAATGAAGACCTAGGACTGCACGCTTAGCTTAGCACGCTTATAGAAAAAACAGCACATCTTCTTAACGCACGGCTGAAGAAAATCAGACTCGAAAAAAGCCGGGTTTTGTTAAGGCTACCGCCGCGGGAAAAAATACCGCGAAATACTTTTTTCAGACGAAATAATTTTTAATGTTGAGGAGAGTTTCAACAAACAAGTGAAGAAGCGAGCAGACGTGTGTCACGTGTTCAGCGTGGTCATCACCCTTCGGCATTCATGGTTTGGCTTGGGGTGTTCTATTTGGGTCCAACGGAAGTGTTTTTTTTTTTGTGAAAAAGGAGAGAAAACCAGTGCCAAAACACAGTCCTAACAAACATTGTGGAACCTCTTTCACAATCAATGTTTGAAAACAAGCACTGGGTATTCCAGCAGCATTCTGCGCCGGCTCATAAGGCGAAAAGTACCCAAAACTGGCTCACGACCCGTGGAATCGACTTTATCAGGCATGCGGATTGGCCCTCATCCAGTCCAGACTTGAATCCCTTGGATTACAAAATATGACAGCACTTAGAGGAGAAGGTCTGCGTTAAACGCCATCGCAACTTGGGAGTCACTTAAAGCATCCCTGTTTAAAGCAGTCGCCGATGTTGACATGAACGTCGTGCCTACTTCGATTGATGGCCTTGCAGATTGAAGGCTTGTATCGAAGCAAGAAGAGGACATTTCGAATAATTTTAATGTGGTGTAAATCTGTATTTTATACCCATTCATTTGATGTATAAATGGTTGTAGTGCGTAACTCATTGTGTCAGTTATTTAACTTTCCATATGTGACAAAACTTATGACCAGACTATGTAGTTTCACTACGTACAATTAATTGTTATCTGAGAGCTCATTCTTAGATTCAAGATTAGGTACGTATCAATTATCTTCTTTGATAAGAAACTTTGCCGTGTTCTAATGATGACTATGACTGCTTTAATTTATTACTTTGTAGGGTAAGACAAATTGTGCCCTAAACGTAATTCCATCATTGGTTCGACTAACGTTAAACAGAGATTATTAATAATCTTGACTCAAATTGTTAGGTCTAGATGCATACACTAAACTAGCTAACCCAAGCTAAAGGGTCCCCGAAACGATCAATTGCAATCGTCAATTTTTACGTGATTGATACACCTTGATGCACAAATTGATCTTCTACCAAATGCAATTGAAGCGATTGACAATATTACTACAATAGCCATTTATGGCGATTGATCAATTGCAATTAAGGTACTTATTAAATAAATAAATACCTGCTTATTTGTAACATAATTGAATTGTGCAAGGTTGTTTGTTGTATTTTATTTGCCAAATAAAGATTATTATTATATATTATTATATTATTATTGTTAGAAATTCACTTTAATATATTAATTAGCAACTAAGCGATTTTACCCTCGACATTATGACTACCTACGGGTGCATCCGATACCGATGTCGGCATTAGTGAATTTTTATTTTGCCGGGTACAAGGATACTTTTTAAATTTTGCGCTTTAAAAACGAAATGTAAACGCGCGTGCTGTTTCGTCTATTTTGTTGTAAACGAGGCACGAATAATGACGTCTTATACCCAAATTTGAAAAAAATGGCGCAGAAATACTTTAGTTTCCAAATGAGTTCTGTCGCATCTGAGAGACTATTTTCCATCACAGGTCTCATTTAAACAGACTTACGAAATTGTCTATCTCTGCAAAACTTGTGAGTACTTTGTTTTTTAAACAAAAATCTCATTAATATTAATTAGAATTCGAATTTTAAGAGGCCGTTTACGAAATTATGCCGATTTCGCCGATTTACGTGATTTTACAGTTAAAATACTGTATTTCTACAAGTTTTAATGCATTCAATTATGATCTAATGAATATGCGACTTTTTATTTTATGTTGAGTATTGTAATACGAGATAAGGACGTTTTTTTTAAAAAAAAAAATTGCTTTTTTTTTCAGAAAATTTATTGATTTTGAACTGAAGTTCTCTTGTTTTAATTTTATGAACTTTAACGTTCTAAGTAGCCGAAATCAAAAGCAATTCTTTGCCCATTTTCTGTAAAATTCGACGTTAAGTTAAATATTTTTTTACTCAATATGAAAGTGAAATTCACAAGAATACATTGTAATTTTTTCATACTTTTTAGACGCCAAAACGATTCGTAATTCGTAATGTGATATTCTAAACCTCTTACAGCAAAAATTCACAAAGCAATCACCGGTTTTAGGTCGATTAGTCAAAATTATATAATAAAAATATAAAAGTAGCTCATTCATTAATCGTAATTGAAATGGTCTTTCATGTTGTGCATTTAAGCTTATACAAATACAGTATTTTAACTGTAAAATAACCGTCTGTAAAATCACGTAAATCAGAGAAATCAGTAAAATTTCGTATACGGCCTCTTAATAACTAATAATCTCGTTCTAAGTCAGTATTTTTATTTTATATTAATTAAAAAAAATAAACCAACTTGTGTTCTATTTATTTTACCTTCATTTAATCGGCATCGGTATCGATAACGTATCTGCAAAAAGGCGTATCGATGCATCCATAATTATGACAATATCGATTTCATTGTCTTATCAACCCCGCGTCATTGGCCGATTGTAATTTCGACAATATCGTAAGAGTATCATCTCCTAAAACTGTATCTTTTCACGTATATAGATACTCTTTAGGACGTCAATATATATTTATCGAGTATCCGTGAGTGATAAACATCTTGTCATTCAACGAATGCATGTCGTGTCGCCATGGGGCGAACGTTTAAAGAAATAATGTACCATGAACATGCTTAAAAGGTTTGAAATTCGCAGACGTTATTAGAGAAAATGCACATTATCAAGCTACTCTAGAAGCCAACTGGTCACTTTTCAACAAGTATGTATAGACCAAAGACGGGCGTCTTAAGGTGAATAGGTGCCGTAAAAATATAGACTGAGAGAATACAATATGGAATGGTGAATCTGTTGTAAGACACGACAGTCTTGATATCCAAAGGGTATAAGAACATCAGAGAAATGTGTTATAAATCACTTGTAAATTCCTAAGCATATGAGCAGTTCCAATATTATTATTATTATTATTAAGAGGAAACGTGGTCACGTCGACGTTCATTCCACGAATGCATCTAGAGCAAATATTGTTTTTACGATATAATGTATATCTACCACTGCTAAGTCCCTATGATTTGTTTTTCGGCGTACATAAATTCATTTTAAAAAAATGTATGGAAAAAGAGACCAAAGATACGAACATGGCCGTGGTAGAAGATATAGATCATTACAATAAAATAATATTTGTTCTAGTATCATTATTACTCAAGTAGAAAACAAAAGAATACGTTTTCGATCGTAGGTACAGCCCGCGGCACGTAAGTTGGCAATAGTCGTTAGATGCGCAGAAGTCATTTTTTAGATCTCTTTGGTCGCGAGCGGGACGCGGGGAATGAGGTAGCATCATTCCGAGCGCGCGATTGGGGGGTCAGTCGACCCTTGTCTCTCGCGTCGTGTCCACGTTCCATTCGCTCCCGAGTACACTTGCGTACACTAAAATTGTAACATTTGTTTTTGTTGAGCTTTTGTTACAAGTTCTTGTTATTGTTTTGTTTGAATTTTTAAATTTAGATAATGCCACAAACAAATACCATTTTACGTAGACATGCCAGAAAAATGGTTTATGATGTGTACTGTTACATACACTTCTGGACACATCTATTGGCCCACCTTAGAGTTTAGGTTTCGATGGCCCCTACCGAAATATGATTGCTAGATTGAACAAAAACTGTTGATGCAGTTTTAAACCTGATATATTTTACCATCTTTTTCGATCGTATTGTTTTAAATTTGAATTCAGAATACCATACGATATGGAGCTACGCCTAACAAGTCGGATATGCGCCTTGTTAAAGGCAATTGATTTTTGAATAAAAAACATGTTTTATCAAATAAAGGTTTAATTTAATAACGCGTGTTGCCTCCATGGGCATCTACCACAGCTCTCATACGATTAGGCATAGAGTTAATCAACCGCTCTATGAAATTTTGAGGGATCATCTCCCATTCCTCTTCTATGGCAGTTTTCAACTCCTGCATCGTCTGGGCAACTGGCTGACGAGCCCTAACACGTCTTTTTAGCTCGTCCCACATGTGCTCAATGGGGTTCATGTCTGGGCTTCTGGCTGGCCAGTCCATAATTGTGATGTTCACATCCCGAAGATATTCCCTGACGATGCCGGCCGCATGGGCTCTTGCATTATCATGCATAAAAAGGAAATTTGGGCCCACATAGTCCGCGTATGGTATCACGTGAGGTTCTAAGCACTAACGAATGTACCTTTCAGCATTGAATGTTGGCAGCCGTGGTCCTGTAACAACCTCAAGTTGAGTTTTGCCGCTCGCGGATATACCGCCCCAGACAGTCCATGAGCCACCGCCATAAGCAACCCTCTCTTCAAAGCAGCATTGTGCGAAACGCTCTCCCTTACGTCGGTAGACCTTCTTCCTTCCATCATTGCCATGTAACACAATTTTAGACTCATCAGAAAAGAGTACACGGCTCCAATCTTGCTGTGTCCAATTTAAATGACTGCATGCGAAATGAAGGCGCGCTGTTCGGTGGGCTCGCGTTAGTTTGGGCCCATTAGCTGGCTTGTGTGGTACCATATCGCGTTCTTTTAACCTTCTCCGAACAGTTCGAGCGCTCACAGATACTCCGTGGAAGTCGCGAAGTTGGTTTTGTATCTCAATGGAGGTAAGGTGACGATTTCTCAAGCTGGTCGTCACGATGAATCGATCCTGCCTTTCAGTTGTGACCCGAGATCGTGGCCTTCCTTGGCGACGAACAAAGCCGCCAGTCTCTAGGTACCTCCGATAAACATTTCTGACCGCAGATCGACTTAAATTAAGTTGAGCACTCACGTTTCTTTGGCTGTGTCCGGCCTGAATAAGTGCCACAGCTTGGGCGGCGACTTCAGGTGAAGTATCCATAGATTATTGATAGAACCTCACCTTAATGTTAAGAATAAGTAATGTTTGTTGCAAAACCAAAGATATCAATCACTTTTTCAAGAATTAAATCCAAGTAAACCAATAAAACCAAGTTTTCTTCGTATTCGATTGTTTGATATCAACAAACAGGCTCCAAATTGTCTTTTGTTTCTTTAAATTCTGTGTTCGAAATTCAAAAAAAGACTATTGAATGAAATTGTGAATGTGCCAGGTTCAAAACTGCATAAAAACTTTTTGCTCGACCTAATATAAAATTTTAGCTAGGACCAAACGAAACTGAAAATACAAGGTGGGCCAATAGATGTGTCCAAAAGTGTATTTTGGCGAATTATGCGAACATAAATGTACTGAACTGCTGATTTTTTTTTCGCGATTTCAGGCTTGGTCCCATAGTAAAAGTTGTTCATAATGATGAGTACAATGACCTCTTAAGAGGTTGTTGGTGTTTTACAAATAACCCTGTATATTTTATTTATTACTCCTAATATACTTCACGAATTCTTCTCCTTTCTTTAACTTTCTTCTAAATAGTTATGTTTAAAAATAAATTATGGTAATAACCACAGAATAATGACAAGCAATAAAAGTGACCATTTTTTTGTTGCAATAAGTGTAGCATGCGCGAACTTACCCCCACTACGCCAAAACCTTGCCAACTTACGTGCCGCGGGCTGTACCAATGCCAAGACAGAATATAATAAATCCGGTCAAGAGCGAGTCGGACTCGCGCATCGGAGGGTTCCGTACCATCATATATTTAAAAAAAACTGCTAATTAGAGACATCGTTTTATTTTTCCTGTAATCTTTACATAAACTTCTATCACACTGAATAATTTCAGATTTTTCTCTATGCAAACTTCGGAGATGGGGGGAACGGTATTTTTTTTTACATTTTTCATCAAAAGTCGAAAACTACGCGGCCTAAAAAAAAACGAAAAGAATGTTTGAGAATGTGCAAACAGCGCTCTTTCATATGATACCCCACATGCCCTTGTAGCCCCACTTCGAATTTTTTAGACCCCCTTTCAGTCCCTGTTGCAAAATATATATATTTATTTCTTTCTTAATTGCAAAATAGTTGAGCAAACGTCATCTAAAACTATTCCAAATTTCAAGTTGAATGCTAGTGGTTATCCAGCGGTGACAGACAGACAGACTGAGTCGCACCATAAGGGTTTCTTTTTACCATTTTGGTACGGAAACCTATCAAGATGGTGTAGGTATTGAACATCTCAGGTAGGATAAAAACATTTCACTGACGTCAATCCCTGCGATTGGAGTTTTATGTCTGAAGGGCAATGCACTATACTACATAACGGAACGCTGACAGTGACGCATGGCAATGTAGATAAGACCAAAATAAAAGCGAAATCTACGTCACTGTCGTTTAGAACTGTTATAATTCCCAAAAAATATGCAAGAGCTGTATAAATCAGTATACTACGACAAAGCTAAATTGACCCCTTAAATGACCTTCAGTCGAGGTCACGTGAGCAGTGAAATTCGTTCGATTAAAGATAATGGTTCGGAAAAAGCCGGTGGAATGACTTTGTTCGTGGATTCGTGATAGCTTCAAATATTGTTCGTGAAACGATCGCAATTGGATGTATGGCAAAGGTAAATTAAATGAAAGGTAAGCATATTTTCATTATGGTCTGGCTATTTTTAACACATTTTAAAAGTTTTAGGTAAAAAACTTTTCTGGTTTTCAACATTACAGGCTTGAAACATTTCAGGTTTTATTGTTTCTCACCAATGTTTAGAATGCCAAGTTTGTTTTTATTAAAGAGCATTCAAGGTGTTTGACGACATCATGCTGCCTTCTATTTGGAATCATGAAACATTTATTGGACCTAATAATTATATGACCCTGAGAAGTTCTATTCCTGACTTTTAGCAGGATACCGTACAGCCTGTATGAATTTGGTTCTAAATGATTATCTGTATATATGTAGGTATGTTAGTAACCCTTTTTTTGGGTGGGTAATCATCAAATAACTTCCCGCTCTGGGCGGAGGGCGTGTCAGACTTTTACTGACTAAAATCCACCCGTGTTCCTTCAGTTGCCTGTGCTACGGTAACTCTTTCAAACAACCCGCAACCCTGGCAGGATTTTAACATGATACCGTGAAGGTACAGAACAGTGCTATGAGGTAATTTGGGGAGGTCTATGTCCAGTACCTACGTGCGATAGTCCAAGCCGACAGGTTAAATACACAAGTATCAATATTTAAACGCAACGAGATTATACTTGATTAACTACTTCCTTTTAATTGCTACCAAGACGGCTAGTTCGCATGTGTTAAATATAAACGTAGCTAGGTACATTACATAGGATTAGACTATGCTGAAAATAGTGTTAACATTCTGCCCATTTTTAGAGATCATCCATTGTTCATCTATTATAGACACACTGGACTTAAGTTTTTTTTGCTTTTGAAAGAATACTGGTATTCAGCTGCATCCGATTAGACTGGAAGCCGACCCCAACATAGTTGGGAAACTAGGCAGATGGTGATGGACTTTATAATAGAGAAAATTTATAAATAGAACAAACCGTGGAGAATGACGACTAATAGCGAAGTATGGAAGAAAAAGATATGTTGCAGTGCAAGAGAATGATGATGACTGGATGGCAAAAAAATGACAAAGTAATATAAAAGCAAAGGCAGTAATATTCATGATTTTTTCAATTATAGCAACTTTGAATGCAATCTGTCAATGTCAAATCAGCTTCATTGTTTGACTTAATAAGTTTAGAACAAAACAGCAATATCTCTTAGAAAATAACCGTTGAAATTATAGGTTTGCAGCAAAAACAACAATATCCAATAGTAATTACACTGCTATGAAAACAACCGATTTATATATTATATTACGCTATTTTTACCGACATTTTGGTATAACTGGATGTTGCTGCCTTTGCTTTTATATGACTATTGAAATTAAGAATTACATGCTTATCAGAACCACAAACTCTAACACAACCCATATTATTCTCATTATCAGTAGATATAGTGTTGCAACATTATTTTCATTACTAGACCAATACATACGACACAAATCATTAACACAGGCCATGGTGAAAGAAGATTATGTAACAGTAGGTAGCTTTTGCAATACGCAAACCTATATCCATGACAGGCTGACAGACAACGCATAACAGACCAATCTGAAGGTAAAAGTTATTGAAACATGTTTGGAAGATTTATATATTTAACTTCTCGGAGGATCTAGAGATAATAGAGATGACTTGGGAAACGGTTATTAGAAACTTAACCCTTGACGGGGTTAAACAGCTACTATAACCATTGAGTATATTATAAAAGGTGTTTTTTAGAGGTAGAGAACTTTAAATTAAAAATAAAACAAAGAAAAATATTTTGGAGGATGTTGTGGATATAATCCATGAAGTTGATTTATTTCAAAGATTATTTTATGGTATTCATCTTTAAATATGATTTTGGGCATGAGGCCGTCGCGTCTCATGTTTTCCTGGCGTAAGTAGGTCAAATTTTCACACACTCTTCGCAGTAAATTAGGCTGTATTTCGGCAATAATGTGTCGAATATTGGCATCCAAGTGCTCAAATGATGTTTCTGGTCTATTGGCGTAGACATGCGACTTTAAATATCTCTAGAGAAAATACTGTAATGGCGTCAAATCGCTAACGATGATTTTACTATTCGTGAAATTAGTTGTTCGTCACACGTTTCTTTCAGAAAATTGACCCTATAAAAAAAATAGTGTTTCAATAAATTAGGCATTGGCGTCAGCCACAGTGGTCACATGTCCGAAATTATATTAAAAAATTAATGTCACAAAGTTGTCTCAAATGAAGCTAATTTCATGGATATTAAAAACATTTTTCTGTTTTATTTCAATTTAAAGTTCTCCGCCTCTAAAAAAAATCTCGAAACTAGCGAATCGCCCCTGCTTTACACGGTTGCGATTAGACAAAACATCGAGATTTCTTATTTTATGTACATTAAATATTAATATATTACACATAAACCTTCCTGAATAAATTCTCTAAACGACTGTGACTGGTTGCGTTGTTTAGAAGAACAACGCGGTCAAATAGACAGACACGAAAAGCGATTTTAATCCTAACTAATATTATAAATACGAAAGTGAGTTTGTTTGTTTGTTACGCTTCCACGCTAAAACGGCTGAACAGATTTAAATGTTTGGCACATGGTTAAGACCATGACCTGGATTAGGGCATAGGATACTTTTATCCTAGTAGTACGTTCCTGTGGGACAAGTGCGGATCACCACGCGGGCGAAGCCGCAGGCAAAAGCTAGTTTATAATATCGAGGGTTCACGGGCTATTTGTATTAAACGACATGTTTGGAACTTTACAGGAGAGCATTTCAAAGTTCCATTATTCGGAAAAAGAACATTGTAAAAAAGTATCAATACGAAAAAGTGGCCTATCGGCGGTTAATAATCAATATATCTCCGTTTTTACGGTTTTCACTTTTTAATGCAGGTAGATATGACAACAACTCAATATCGGCCATAGCCCGTGAACCCTCGATATGTAATTATTATTAAAAAGGCGCAAATGCATTTAAACTGTTATAACTATCTAGTATTCTGGCCTTCGAGTCGGGAGTATCATCGAAGTAACAACGTGTAGGCGTGCAAACAAATCAGCTGAGATCGATACGATAACAGTCAGGTTCATGGCTCGATATATCCTAGGTAGACTCGGTAAGTTTGGTCCGCACTGTACTTTAGTGTAATTTTTATTGGTCCGTCCTTTTTTATCGCGTCAGTTAGCCATTTTTCTGGTTGTATGTGAATTTTTGGGTGGATTTTATTGTTGTTTGGTTAAATTCCATTTAAACTACTACTATATTGTAGATAAATTATTAATATGAGTAAGTAGGTATCAATGATCTGAATAGCTTTCTCCAGTTTCTAAAAGCCTTGATTCAGAATCTGACTATTAAATGCGCCGTCAGGTTTCTCCGGTTTCTGAAAGCCTTGATTCAGAATCTGACTATTAAATGCGCAGTCAGGTTTCTCCGGTTTCTGAAAGCCTTGATTCAGAATCTGGCATTAAATGCGCAGTCAGGTTTCTCCGGTTTCTGAAAGCCTTGATTCAGAATCTGACTATTAAATGCGCAGTCAGGTTTAGCCGGTTTCTGAAAGCCTTGATTCAGAACCTGACTATTAAATGCGCCGTCAGGTTAATAAGAAAATATTTTTTTGAATCAGGTAGGTATTTGATCTCTTCTCTGACTTGTAAAGAGGAATTATCTCTAATTGATTTCCATTTACATGTGTGTTTTATACCCAACTGTCGATAATCTATCATACCTAATTGGGCACAAAACCTTTGATTACCAAAGGTTTTATTACCAAACAGTATAATTACCAAAGGTATTTCCTGAACTGACATAAACTTTGACAGATCACGAGTAAATGGAATAGACACGTGTAAGCATCATTCCCATACAATTCACTAACGCTAGGAACTTCATTGGCAAGATATACAAGGTGTAACTTAAATAACTCGACAGACTCCAGTGGTCATCAAAGCAGTGAAGGCGCGAATCCAACGAAATCCTGTCCGCAAGCAAAAAATGTTGGCGCTGCAGATGGGACTAAGCAAAACTACTGTTAAAAGGCTGTTAAATGAAGACCTAGGACTGCGTGCTTATAGAAAAAAAAAACAGCACATCTTCTTAACGCACGGCTGAAGAAAATCAGACTCGAAAGAAGCCTGGTTTTGTTAAGGCGGTACGCGGGAAAATAATACCGCGAAATACTTTTTTCAGACGAAAAATGTTCAATGTTGAGGAGAGTTTTAACAAACAAAATGATAAAGTATATGCAAACTCTAGTGAAGAAGCGAGCAGACGTGTGCCACGTGTTCAGCGTGGTCATCAGCCTTCGGCATTCATGGTTTCGCTTGGAGTGTACTATTTGGGTCCAACGGAGGTGTTTTTTTGTGAAAAAGGAGTGAAAACCAGTGCCCTTGTATATCAAAACAGTCCTAACAAACATTGTGGAACCTCTTTCACAAACAATGTTCGAAAACAAGTATTGGGTATTCTAGCAGGATTCTGCGCCGGCTCATAAGGCGAAAAAGTACCCAAAACTGGCTCACGGCCCGTAAAATCGACTTTATCAGGCATGAGGATTGGCCCTCATCCAGTCCAGACTTGAATCCCTTGGATTACAAAATATGGCAGCACTTAGAGGAGAAGGTCTGCGCTAAACCCCATCGCAACTTGGAGTCACTTAAAGCATCCCTGATTAAAGCAGTCATAGATACTGACATGAACGTCGTGCGTGCTTCGATTGATGACTGGCCTTGCAGATTGGAGGCTTGTATCGAAGCAAGAGGAGGACAATTCGAATAATTTTAATGTGGTGTGAATCTGCATTTTATACCCTTTGATTTGATATATTCAATGTAGTGCGTAACTCATTGTGTCAGTTATTTAACTTTCCATATGTGACAAAACTTATGACCAGACTACGTATAACTATAGGCTGATAAACACATTACCCCCCTCTTTTGCGTCGCGCAGTCTGGTAAAAAGAGGTTCAATTATTTAAACAGTGTGCATCATTAGAAGCGCAAAAAGTTTTTAGAGGATCAGTTAAATATTTCCCTTTCAAAATCAATACGTAAATAATGAAAACTACGTGCAATTTTTTGTTGTAACATCAAAAAATGATGTTCCAACAGAGTGTTTTCGCAAGGTCGAATGGTGCGTTTAAATATAGTTAAAGCTCTCTGTTACGTCAATGACAGGTACTTTGAGATTAGACTATCACGTTTGCGTGTGTTTTACGCTTACGTTTATGGGTTGAAATATTAAACATAAAATAGTATTTGTAGTTGAATTAGTAACACTAGGGAGCAGTGAAGGCTTTAGGCCTCGTTTACCGAGACACGGAACGACGCACGTCGCGTGTGGCGTGGCGTCTCACGGCGCGTCAGACACGCGCAAACACAAACATATGGCAATGTACGATGTTGTTCATGAAGATGCAGGGCATGCGACGCTGCGGGCCCCGCCGCTGGTGTCGCTACGTTTTATCATGAACGGAGAATTGCAGGAATAGCTGGCCGCAATGCTGTGTGCGCCGCCGCGACAAACGTCGCGTGCGACGCGGCGATGCCATCCGCGGGCTCCGCCTGCATTTCAAGCAAACGCGTGTAAAATAGCTGCTCCGTAAACGCTCTCATACAACGCCATATTTGAATCAATTGCAGGCCGGACGTCTCCGTAAATGAGGCCTTAGTGACCGCGAAGTTCAGTGTTAATCATTTTCATCAATAAAATATTAGGATTTTTAAACAATGGCGCCAATTCCCTTGTTCACCAACTAAATTTAAGTTCAGTGCGCATCTTTTTCTTTATATTTCATCATGAAAAGGACGGAAGGTTAATATTAGTTGAGTCCTGTCAAATTAGTCAGCGTCTGACGTAAATTGACGTATTTTTAGTAGCCAATATTTTAATCACGACTAAATTTGTCTATGGAGTATCTTAATTTTACAGGACTAAACTAATATTTATCGTCTGGCCTTTTCTTAACGAAATAGAAAGAAAAAGATGCACTGAACTTTAATTTAGTTTAGTTTGTGAACAAAGGAATCGGCGCCAATAACTGTTTCTAAAATGTAGAAATCCGTCAACAAGATAAATTAGTAGGTATAACATACAAACAAATTATAATTTTGACTTTCAATGCAACTATTGATATGTTGTTTTCGTCTCTTGATAAGTAAAAAGTGATACAAAACAAGGTGAGTTTCGTTCACCTACCATAGGTCATTGGAAACGTCATACTTATTCACATTTTGGCTCATAACGTACGCCTGGCCGCCAAACTGCTGTCAATCAAATATGCAGTTAGCGTGTCATCCATAGACATACCTTCATGTCTGTTGTACTTGTATCTCTCGTCTATTTGTCCTTGACAGTTCAATCTAATTTCTTCCTTAAAACAAGAACACAGCAGCAGCTCGTTGTTATAGCAACCGGCATCACTTAGTTCTCAAACTTGCGTATACGCTTGCAACACCAATATCTTCGAAGGTACTTCAACGCTGGCAACAGCTTTCATTTTGACAGTTCAACGGCATTCCGCATTGGGTTTTGGTCTTTAGTATTCCGCATCCAGTCTAAATTAGTCTTGGAACACTGGACTCCCATTAACCTTCCTCAACGTTTTTTGTACTGATAAATACAATAAGCGTACAGGATGTTTCATCAAATCCGTCAGATCAAAATATAGACATTGCAGTGGGTTGTGCATACACAGACAAATCCTTTAAGCTCAACCGACGCCACTGCAGACGTTTACAAGTAACATTATTCTATTTTCGTAATGGCAAACAGGCAGTACAAACAGACAGTATGTTAGTGTTTGGACTTCAAAACATTTTTTTAAACATTACTGTTTTTTTATAGCTTCTTTTATACTATTCTATTTTTCTCTATGGCAATGGTGCCGATGTCGACAATTCTGCCAATGTCAGATGTGCTATGAGAAAAAGTGCGAAATAATAAAAAAAAATGAATTAAAAATATATATATATATAGCATCTTATGGCGCGTTCTGCGGAAGTTGACAACAGACAAACAAAATAGTAACTGAATTTACTGTGATGTCTTGCCTACATTTCAACACAATTAGTGACTCTACACCGTGCACCGCAAATAGTCTGATAATCTCACAATATCACATAATTAAAAAAACGTACAGCAAGATTTTTGTTCGTCGTTTAATACATTAGGCGCGGCAGACGCACATGCGCGTTTTCGGACGTTCACCAGGTGCTTGACGGCGCGTATACGCGTTCATACAATTTACATAACTTTCTTCGAGTGCGGCGCGCCGCACCTGTGCGTTCGTTGTGCATCTCTATTGTTTCGAAAACATCGTAAAATAAGGGTCGTTAAGGGTGTAGCATAAAGAAGCGTTTGCTTAAAGAATTAAGCAGATAATGTGTTAAAGGTGGTTTTACACCGGCGAGGCGAGGCGTGGATGGAATGGGCGAGAATTGAAATTTTTATGGCAAAATTTCTATCCACGCCCTGCCCATCTTTGGTGTAAAAGGTCTAGTTCTGCGCGTGGATGTGCGAGGCGAGAATTGAAATATTAAATATTTTGTTAGTACAATACTGAACTTTAATGCTCTAAGAATACAGTTAAATACTCTATTTACTTTGTAAAACGGATACGCAAATCTCGCACCGGCCATCAAGGACCTGCACGGTCTCTCTCCGTCAAGCGCTGACTCGCGATGTCTCGCAATAGCTCACACTGGCACGCGCTGGCACGCGCCGGCTTGCTCCGACCATTGCGAGGTAAAACGTAGTAAGCGCGCGAGACACGGCTGGCCGGGCGGCGTGTGATAGCGCGAGGTAGCGATGGCCGGCGCGTAACATCGCGAGCCGGCGCGAGGCAGCGCTGGCCATCGCGAGACGGTATAGCAATGAACATCTTTCGGTGTAAAAGTGTAAGCATGGTTTCAATTCTCGCCCATCCCATCCACGCTTTGCCTCGTCAGTGTAAAACCACCTTTAGGGTATCTGTCATAACATCTAAGGAACGGGAAAGACTGACTGACCTATTCCGATCGCCCCTTCAGTACTATGACATAATGATTTTAAGTCCCCAATTCCTAAACCTTAATAAGTTCGTTCATATTCTGTACCTTTGAAGAACAATTCAAATTATAATTACAATACAATTTCAGCACACGTATTAGCGTTCACTTCACAATTCTCCATACTTTGTATAAGTCAGCCCATTGTTTGATTGAAATATTTTAAACTGTTGATAATTTAATTAGTAATAGGTACCTACCTACTCTTACCTCGTAAATAAAGGTAAGTAAGTAGGTACTTCTTAATGAGTCAACAATAGGTGCCTACTTTGAAATAATCAATGCTTGGAAACTCGAGCATTATTTTGACAACCTTCTGCGAGATAAATCGAAAATGCTGTAAATACTGGTCAAATACATGCGAGCAGGCGGTCGACAATAATAATATTGCATTTTAAACCGATTTTCATATGCGTGTAATATTTCAGCTCAATCGGAAACCGGGAAGGGGGTCAAATTTAACTTGCAAGATTCTATTAATTACGGACAAACAACGGGATGTTCTGTGATGTAACTAAATAAAAGCTTGTAAAATCCATATCTGTGGTGTTCAGCGGCCCAACGGCCCAATAAATTACTATGATCTGTCGTGTAACTTGTAAGTTCTCATATCTTTCGTGTAGTTTAAAAATGGTACGAACTTTTTACTTCGTCACATAGCAACAAAGGAGGTAACTTATTTAAGATTTTATTTAAATTTCGATTTGGCTTGCAAACAAAGTAAAAAAAAAACAATTAAAAATCATTTATTTACGTTACACGTCCGTGTTTGGGTCACAGAAATTCATACGTGTACCATATCAACTTAATCGGTCCATTAGATTCGGAGCAAATTGGATGTGACAGACAGACAGACACACGAGTGATCCTATATGGGTACCGTTTTTTTTTCTTTTTGAGATACGGAACTCTACAAAGAAATAAATCAACATATTGGCACTTGAAAAATTATCGTTGTTCGTCATTGATTCTGCAATTTAATTATAAATTAATAATAATTAAACTAGCTTCTGCCCGCGACTTCGTCCGCGTGAAATTTCTTGTTCCCCCGACCCACCCCGCGCCCCGTCGCATCGCATCGCCTGCCGCGCTATTATTTCGTTTTTGCTTAGCGTTCTTTCCGACTTTTTTTATATTTTTGCTCGGTTCTTAAGGGTCGTAGCGTGATGTTAGCCTATAGCCTTCCTCAAACATTGGGCAACATGCAAAATGAATTTTTCAAATCCGACTGGTAGTTCCAGAGATTAGCGCGTTCAAACAAACACTCTTCAGTTTTATTATATTAGTATAGATTTACTTAGAATTTCCGCGCATTATTAGAGAAAAGTAACCTTGCGTGAGAAAACAATCCATGGCCGCAACCAGGCATTGATGGACTCACTAATGTACTACATATTTGTCTTACACTACGATAATAGGCAACAGTTTTTGTAAGCAATTGTTGTGTATGTATGCTTACATTTTAAAACTACCGTGTGGATTTGAATGCATTTCGTACAATGGTGTGAGGTTTTTGTGTTTCAATTCAACCCACGTCTTATTTAAATGCGATGCTCATACTTTATTTAGTGGTTTTTACTTTTACAGACGATTTTGGGACATATCCTTGTCCAACACTGGAATCGACATCTTTACCAATTAAATTAAGAAAACAAAGTTTTCGATGAGTTTTCGAAGATTTTCGATGACACATACATATAATGATTCGTGAAAAACTGTCCCTACCTTAACTGCATTATCACAATTTACAGCCTTAGTCATTAATTCATAAAATTATAACTACTAACAACCCAATCCATACTTATAATAAAGCTGTAGAGTTTGTTTTTTTGTTTGTATGTTTGAACGCGCTAATCTCTGGAACCACCAGTCGGATTTGAAAAATTCTTTTTTCATTTGCTAGCCCAAATTCTTGAGGAAGGCTATAGGCTATTTAACATCACGCTATGACTTTTAGGAGCCGAGCAAAAATAAAAAAGTCAGAAACAACGCTAAGCGAAAACGAAGTAATAGCACGGGCAGGCGATGCGATGCGACGGGGTGAGTCGGGGGAACAAGAAATTTCACGCGGACGAAGTCGCGGGCAGAAGCTTGCAAAAATGGCTGTTATACCTTAGCCCATGAGGGCTAAGTATACGCGTCAAAAGTTGTGGGATGCACTCTGTGCGATTCTCAATGGTCGGCTAAACACCGAGAGTTAAAAATCCATTGTGCGATAAAAAATCATTGCGTTAAAAATTCGCCCATACAAACCTGGGCTTATGGCATCCAATTTCGGTATACCGAGATCTCGAAATACTGGGATCCCGCATGATTGTCTACTCCCGCAAGGAGCGAGATTACGTGTGCGGGATCTGCGGGATTTGCAGGATTGGGGAGAAGCATATAAAGATGTCCTTCCTTAGGCGCTAACGCATGAGGCACAACGCACTATTACTCCGCCAGGAGTAAGTAGTAGTAGGACTATTACTCCTAGCACAGTAATAGTGGTAATGACATGAGGAGTACTGAGCTTGACTCAAACTGAGAAATGTGGTCGCACTTGCGGCTAATGTTTCTTCATCAATACTCGTGATTTTGAGAAATGACTTCGTATGAATCGGGAGGTTCGATGGGCAAGTATTAACTTTCGCATTCAGCTGTATTAGATGTATTAGATGCAATCTGGCAGACGAAACACGTTATACATATGTTCTCCGAAAATATTTTCAGCTAAAAATGGCTTGGAGTTACTCAAATTTAAAATATATTTTCATAAATAAAAGTAATAAATGTTTCACCATATTACATTGTCTTTAAAACACACTCACATGATAGGAGTCTGTTTTAAAGACTGACTATACCTATAGGCAGTCTTACACAGCACAGCATGCGGCATTTATATCATATTATGTAAAATCATCGCTCCTGCAATTTCCGAGATTACAAATAACCTGCGGGATTGGATGCCCTACCTGGGCTTATGTTTGACGAACAAAAAACTTATGTACAATTGTACCTACTTATGTACCATTTGGTTTAATAATACACGTGCTATTGCCCTCTATGACTACAAAGATCTTGATGAAAAACAATATACTTTGAACAAAGATAAACCATTTTCAGCGATGCATAGCGTCACCATCAAGTCACGCTGCAGCCTGTATGAGTCACAATTGGTTTACAATAATATTACACATTCTTCAATGAATGTATAATTATACCTTTATTTTGTATAATTATTATACAATACATATTTTCAGGTTCATTTTAAACATACCTAACTTTACTGACTTAGAGCAAAAGACTCATCGACTGCCGGAAACGAGGACCTATGCGAGACACAATGCCGTTTTAATTGTTTCTGTAATTACGACATATGATAACCTTTTAATAATGTGTTACGTACAAATGAGAAGGCTTCCTCTAGTTCTACCAAGTTAATATTTGTTTTACACCGTTTCAGTCCTAATGAATTTTCCATTTATTGGACAGTTATTAATTAACAGGCTTTGAGCATCTCTATATTCTCTATGGACGGTCATCGTACGGTTTAAGTTTCGCACGCTTTCTCTGAAATTTCAATACCTACTAGGGAGTGCCTTATCTACTGGGCAGTCTACAACAAATAGGTCCAGAAGCCAGAGTGCATCTGGCTTCTGGACGCCTTTTTTAATTTACTTGAATTTGTGTGGAAAATTCAGGAATTCAGAAATTGATTAGCTGGTCTACTTCACACTAATGATGATATAGTTTCATTAGGAAATCTTAGCACCTCATGGCCTTAGCACATCTCTGCCGCGAAACCGCATGATTCGCTGATGTTCCGCTACTGGAGTAGCGGAACATCATGCGAGTCGGTTGAATTGAAGCACTGCAGTTTCGAGGCGGAGGTGCTAAGGGCTAAAGGACTAATTCCAATTCCTTGATGTTACGCCAACCCTACAACAATCTAGGACAATATTAGTTATCCGATAGTGAAAGTCTGTTATCTGATAAGAAACTAGACTCCATGTCAATTAATTACATCCAGTTTTCCTCCTTATTAATGCAATTATGATTGAGTAATATTTATTCATTTTTTCATTTACAATTAAAATCTCTTCAAGCTGCGCCGGCGCAAACCAAATGCTAATGCGGTGTAACGAGCACACAACATCCCAGGCATGTAATTATTACGGCCTTGTGCTTATCCTCAAATGCACTAGAAACCGATAAAACATACATTTTCTATAAAACAGGTAAGTATTGCAAATTGCATTTTCGAGATTTTAACCTTTAATCAAAATGCTTATAAAAATATTTGGTCGCATCTGGTGGTGGAAGTTATATATAGCAATAGCTTTTTTTTTCTTACTTTTGGCAACTGAGCCGATGATAATGTTAATGATAATGTTGATGAAGCAAGCAAAACGTAACTTAAATGTCAATTTGACAGTTGACTTTTTTTTATTTCTGCATCCTCGCATTCGATCGTCAAAAGTTGCATTGCAATAGGCTACCCTAACCGTAGATGCACTCGAGATGTGAATGTAAAAAGAAATCGTAAAGATAAACCTGACAAAACAGAAAGCCAAACAGAAAACCGGCCAAGTGCGTGTCGGACCACGCACAATGAAGGGTTCCGTAGTTGGGATGAATTTAAGAAGAACAAACAAGAATCCCATGAACAAACTTAACACTGTAGTTGAAAAACATGTTCTCCCATACATTCCAACTACAAATGGAAGTTTTTACGCACAATATTGAGAGATTTACCATGTTGTTTTAAGACCATACTCTTCTTAAAGGTTTTCCTGTAATCTATAAGTACAGAAGTATTTTCTTTAGAGATTTTTTTCAAAATTTTAAGCTCGGTAGTTTCGGAGATAAAAGAGGGGAGGATGGTCATTTTTCGTGTATTTTCTTAAATAACTTTAAAACAGTTTATTTTAAAATTATAAAAAAAAAAAACTATATTTGAGACCCTCACAGTAAGCCCTTTCATTTGATATGTCGCACAGAACAGTGCGAATATTTTTTAAATTTTCTTATTTGCCCCCAAAATTGACCCCCATATTCAAAATTCATTAATTTACAATACAAGTCCGTATTTGGGTCACAGAAATACATACGTGTACCAAATTTCAACTTAATCGGTCCATTAGATTCGAAGCAAATTGGCTGTGACAGACGGACAGACAGACACGAGTGATCCTATAAGGGTTCCGTTTTTTTCCTTTTGAGGTACGGAACCCTAACAATAAATGATTTAATTGTTGACTCATTTCATTCATAATTTAAGAACCGGCCTATCGTTTTATTATTTACTACTCGCTAGGCTATTGACCCACCGACCTATTATTTAAGATTCATTGTCACTTTCGAAAGTCGTAACGTTATGAAGGTAGTCCCATAATAATGTAGCCACAACCGATTTCCAGCATCCATTTTTTCTATGTAAATTTTTGTTTGCTTTTGTGTCAACGTGAAGTTGGTTTGAGATTTGAGGGTATCCAGTCCTGGAGCTAAATGGTAAAAACATTTTTTTATGTGTAAATATATGCATGGTATTTATTTTCCTAAAATCGCACAAATGACCTTCCATTTAAATTTTAAAACTCATCACATAATGTATGGCAAAACGTCATATAAATTATGCCATACATAATATGGTTAGGAAACCTTGTCGAAATCACTTAAATTTGAAGCGCAACATTTAAAACGTCATTAGTTTATATATTTCTACAATACCGATACTAATACATTGCAGTAATATTTGATCATTATTCATTGATATTACTATCATAATACATTACGACACAAGTCAGTCAACGAACCATTATACAATTTTGTTATAGAAACATTGCAGCACTATTAAACTATTTGTATCGTACTACAAAATTAGTAAACAAACCTGCACTATTAAATCCGTCAACCACGTTCTTATACCAGGGGCCGCGGTTGAAACCTCAGGCATCATGGTGGTTGAAAACTCCATCACATCGGTAATATTCATTTTTTTATATAATAGGCTGTTCGCCTAACTTTCTTTGCACAAACTAACACTGTATGGTTCCCGCCAAAATTACGCACTGTCACATCGCGCGCCGAAGAAAGAGTGTTAATAAAAACTGATAAAAGTATCATTTAAACATCTAGATAATACAAAATATTTCATAAAGACATTCATTATGGACGGAGCCAGTAGTTGGAGTATTGTGCGGCGATAACACGCGACCGCGCGGTTCGTGCTTCGCGCTGCGACTACCTCAATAGTCAATATAAACCAACTACCTTTAGCTGAAAACTACACAGGAATAAATAAGTAAGTACAGACACACTTATTATATTTTTAACGAAATCCATTTGAGCCACTGCCAGAATACAATATTTTTGGTGGATTTTAAACTCTGCCTATGGATTTTTTTACCAATGTTTCGGTAAAAGTTGGCGTGAGCAAACATTATTTTTGCTCATAATATTTTCACGCAACGGTTGACGTCAGACTGTCTGCGAAGGTGGAGAGGAAATTCTGTAAATAGATTCTAATAACATATCAGACTATGTCCTGTCTGGCTGGCGATATTTTATTAATTTATCAAACTAATTCTAAAGTCCAGAGACGTGCCAAATATAGCACTGCTGTGATCATCAGTGACAATAGAATAGAACGTGTGTTTTTGTTAACGTCTTTATCAGCTAATTGAATCTGTGCTATCGCGTAAGTAACAAGAACACCATTAAAAGGTTAATTTAGTTTTCGTTTTAGGAGACGCCGAAGTGTGTAAATACCTTAAGCCCTCTGCTCCGTCAGTTTTTTTTGGTTCTATATATGGGAGTCCCATACGGACTGACATGAGCTATCGACCGCTCACGTGGTGCAGTAAATGTTATTCCTGATTTCCTAAACATTTCCCATACTTTGCCTTGGCCGTCCTTAACTTACAGCCACTTTTCCTGAGGCTTTTCATAATCAATGGATTCATATTGACACATACTGCTTTTGTTTATTCCCAGCATGTTTTTAGGCAGAGGTAGAGAAGAGAACTTCTCAGTGGTAACACTTGGACTTAGAGCTGGCCTATCGTAGTACGTTTTACTCTAATTAAAAACTCATTTTACTCATTTCAAAAACAGATCATAATACTTTATGAGCTGAGTTCGTTAGATAACACAATAGGAATCTTTTTGATAATTACCTATTAAATTAATATTATTGATTAAATTTTTCAAAAAAACATCTTTTCATTTAACAATCTTAAAAATTTGGTCGCGTGTGAGCGAGAGAGGTGACAAAATTGCGACAGCCCTCTTAATGTAAAATAGATCGTGAATATACTCCTACCCGTATATTAAACCTGTTTCGGACTATTTTGGTCTGAGATACAGCAGAGTTTGTTGTAAATATTTGCAACTTTAATGACGAATCCATCTAAGATTTATTTTACTTATCTTTAGTTGGCTACATAGGTAGAAATCCATCCAAAGGTTGTCTTTAAAAGATCGCTTTTAGCGATAAGACCGCTCACTGCGTCACTCTGTAAAATTTATATTTTTAATCTAAATAGATACATAGAAATATTTAAGTTCTACCTGAGCTTGCCCACGTGGTATGTATAGTTAAAGTTAAATCCATCACTTTGGCTGTTCTATCGTCGGACTACCAATTGCCAAGTCTTAGGGCTCGAGTTCGAACCCAACCCCTGACTTTTCGGATTCATGTGCGTATTGTATAATTACCACTTGCTTTAAAAACGGTGAACGAAAACATCGTGACGAAACCGGGATGCTTGCGAGAGTTATTTCTCGACGGCATGTAAAGCCAAGTCAGAGGCCAATGGGAAGCATAAGTTTAGACACCAAGTTAGTAACTAACCACACGAAAAAAAAGAAGCTTGTTCTATCAGTCAGTCTGTTTTATTAAAAGCTCATCGGTATTCTCGGTAGGCTGTTTCATATTGATGAAGTTGCAGTTTACCATGATATAATCATTACAGTCTCGGATTTTGCCAAGGTCTATCTCAAGTACACAATAGTTTGAAAACTCGTAGAGCGTTAACTCTGACTAAGAATCCGAAGAAGAATGGGTCTTCGCCATGGGAATCGACACTTTGGAACTTGCCTTGACAAAAGTAATTGAAAAAGTCGAATCCATGAGTTTTCTCAATATGTAGGCCTCATAAATGGCGAAATGGAAGTTTTATTTACTAATTAGTGTAAGTTTGTATTTTTACATAGGTATTTTGATACGCAGTACATCGTCAATTTAATATAAGCGTAAACAGGTTAAACACATTTATATGTTAATTATCATTTTATCAAGGCCGGCAATGTGTTATCTACTAATACAGTACTAATGAATAATATCCGGCTCGAAGGACCAAATTATTGCTGTATATCGTAAGGTTTTATGGGCTTTAACTTTGCAACGAAATATATGCATCCTGGTTTGCTGTATTTTCTAGTTAACAAAATTATCAGTTTTATCTAATGATAAGCTTGAGTTTGCTGTTGTTCTGATGTTCTAATACATACAAATAAAACTGATTAGAAACCTAATTGATAACCGGACCAAATGCAACACAGTTGAAATCAATATCAATACAAATATGAGTCACTCGTCTGCGTATCTGTTTTACTACGTTTTACGGTTAAACTATGCAACTTTTTACCGCCTTGACGACTTTTCGCAGGGGTGTATCTTGTTTACTTTCGTCTCGGAAAATCAAAACTATTTACCCGTGGCGAACCACGTTTTAAAATAACGGATTTACATTTATAACCACTAAGGGATTTGCTGTGCCTAATAATTAACTACAAATATTCTAAATCGATACAAAAATATCTATATACAATTCGAGACTGAACAGTAAAGGCTTTGAAAAAGATTTTGCTGTCACCATAAACGACGTTCAGCTTTCAGATATTAGATTATATTGACCAGAGCGTCAACATGGCTAATACCATCCACATGAGGCACCCCAATACAATTAAGGTCTAATATCCACTAATGCGTCACTCAATGCTTTGCTAATCAAAATACTCAGCCTTTACGACCCCCAAAAATTAACTCCAGTGCATGATCGTTATTACGCGAAGTTAATAAATGAATCGCCAACACGAAGGGCCAAATGAATTAGTAATTCTTAAGCCTTTTGCAAATGATGCTACCAGGATGATGCGGCAGCTTTTAGTTGGATATTCATGACACATATTATGAGTCAGCAATATCAAAATGACTCGGGTTGAAAAGGTTTCGAGGCGCCATCAATGATCTACGCCCAAAGAATGTGTAGGGAGTATCTATTCACCATTACAATAGTACTATATTTTTGAAAAGTAGTATCAGTAATGGTAATGAGATTTACTATACAATATAGATAAACATATACTTTATCTTGCCAATGTCATAGATTCAAAACTGTTCCATAATTTTTCTCTGAGCATTGGAGTAGCTTTTCCTGTGTCTGGATGATATACACATAAAATTATATTTCTGGGCATGGACTCTGAATATACCTGTATAGAGTATATTTGTCATAATCACGCTGCGCTGCAAAAATCGTGATAGCAGTCATTACCTTACTCGAGTCCTTTAATTTTAAACATTCAGAAGCGTTGTATACAAATGTCCTATTCAGCGGTCATTTTAAGGGCAAATTATTACTTTACACCACAAGGTCATTAGTTACCATGGTAATGGTTTAGTACCAGTGTACCTACAGTCCACACAGATCGCTCAAGTTCAAAGTTGTCGTGATAAAGACAAAGTATCGCGATATGCAGGTTGTATTTATTGTGCACGCTTTTGAATCTATTGGTGTTCGATGCGTGTGTGTGTGTATGTGTTTCAGCACGATTCTGAAACAATGCTTTTTAAGCGTATTTTGCGTGATTTTGTTTAAAAACCTGAAAAAACACTTAACCATAATATTATATAAAGCACAGAACAGATACCTCTTTTATCTGTTCTGAAATATAAAAAGCTTCGCCTACGCGAAGCTTTTTATATTCCAGAAGTTATTTTATTTTATTTAGACAGTATAGATTGAGTCAGACTAAATTGGTGCATTCCAAAACCATCAGTATATAACGTGGGCTTAGCACCGTCAAGTCAGTATAACGAGTAAGATAACCTTCCACCACACGTGAAGCGTGTTACAAGTCTGTCACTCATCTCTATTTTTGCACGTACGCAACCAAGGTGAAAAGCCCGGTTACCTTCGAAATACTAACATTGGGTACAACCGCGTGCTGCACATCTAAATTGATATACCTATGTCTATTTCAATAAGTATCTACGTTATATCGATACAGCTCAAAAGGACCAAAATTTTCTTAGACTTAATATCGTATTCTACAAAATTTACTTGCCAAAATCATTTTGTGATCATCAGTCCACCCAAGGTATTTTAATAGTTCTATAAGCCGCTACGACATATATGTATTGCTTTGCTTTTCCAGTCTGTGGACCAATACGTAATGCTTAGGTACCGTAATCTGCCAAAAGACTGCTAGAATAAACATAACCACGATTCGCAAAGTGACTGGTAATCCCTCTCTTATTACCGCTTATTCGCTTGATGTAATTTATGAATATTTTACGATATAATATATCCACGTCTATAATACTAGCCAACACTATACTGAATAACACAGCTCAAGATTATAGACTTTGACGTTCACCACTTTTAGGCTATCTTGACTATAATTCATAGCGGTCAGTCCAAGGTTTTGCGTCGTTTTAGGCATAGCCGCTTATTCAGACTATTTCGGACCGATTGCCTAACTACGTGCGTGCGCTATCGCTAAAGTGCCTACTGCCTAAACATAAATCTAACTACAAAGGGCTTTGCCTGAAATGTATGGGCAACTGGTGCCTTTTTCTTTTTGATGGCACACTCACGCCACCTTGTTAAATGTGTACGTAGAGTACTTCCATTCATAGTATTCAATAGTTACTATGGCAACTCAGCTGTAAAGTACATCCGACTCGAGTTATGCACCCTAATCTATAACACGTATCTAATTAGGGAAACTGAAAATATGAATTACTTTTAATCGTCCTATACTATTTATTTCATAGTACAAACTATATTGGACTCAAGTTGCATAATATTGGCGTAAGTGGCATAGTGTGACATCCAGTCACACTTCACCGTCTGTTAGTTTTCCAAAACTTTTTTTTGCTTATCATGTCTGTCATAAATTCAGACCCAAACCTATTAAACCTTTCATATTCTAGGTTTCCGCGCACGATAACCCAGACACCACGATATAGGCTACAAATTTTTACTGTTCATAATTCTTTGAACTTAAGTAGCATCTAGGTACTTACGAGTATTGCCCAGTCTCGCCATTTAGCTTTCACTTAATGAAGAACACATATCGTATTTCAATTAGCTAAAAAGGTGGGTAGCTGCCCAGCTTTCTAGACAAAAATAATACACGAACACCTGTCTGGAACACTCGAGTAATCGTAAAAACTGTCTAAGAGAGAGGTGTGGAAATACTTATGCTGCGTAGTCGCAGACTTTTTTGACAACACAAAAGACTACCACCACTGCAGCTAAACAAGAGCACCAATTTAAAGACGGCGAAAACTTTTCTATTCATAAGATGTAGTATCAAATTAACCCCTTTTCCACTAAGGTCCTAAGGTACGCGGTTTCTAAATATCCAATGCAGTGTCTGCATGTAAAAACAAATTGAGAGGTAAAGAAGCACGTAAAGCGGTCAACTGTTACCAGAGCGGTCGGTGCCTCGTCCTTCCATTACCTACCAGACGCCCTTGGTTCCGAGCTGTTTTTAAACAAGTTATCTATTAATAGATACATTCACACGTTTATTATGTCCAAATATTTACTTTGGGATTACGACGAAAGGTAAGATTTTATTTCCACCTTGATTTTGGGTGAGAATTTCGGAATTTCCTGTCGATCGTAACTAACCATTAGGGGTGGAGATTCCAAAAATATTTCTTGTGTGGATAAGATGCCCACGATATTAAACGTACAGACGCCAGCAGGTCAAGCTACCCGAAACTGTCAAATTTTCCCAATCAACCTTGAACTTAATGCTTTAGCGAGAAAGTTGAAAATCTATTAAAGAAATTTGACAGATTGTAGTAGCTTGATGTGCTGGCGTCTTTATATTGTACGGTTCCAACCCCAGTAATTTAGTTTAAACTGCGCTTATATATGACGTGTAATGCCGCGTTCCCACGGTCCATCGAGGCCCGTCGCAGCCCATGCCTGTCGAGGGTTGTCGTGGCCCGTGCCGAGCATTTCACGGATCATCCCATACATTCGATCGGACGGGCGACGACAGGCCTCCGCAGGCCGCACCGACTGTTCCCAACGGCCTTTCGGCCTGGCCTGTGAGAAAGCGGGCCGTGGGACCGAGGCATTGCTTCGCTAAAACATTATCTACAAAAATACTGATATCACATTTAAGAAATTAGTCAGAATTTTAAACAAAACCCGTTACGTAACTTTGATTAACATTGACTTTCACTAGGTTTCGGTCGATTTCATAATGGATAATGTCAATATCGATTCGATTAAGAATATAGGTGCCTAATGAATTTTATCGAATTATATTAGTTACGTAACTCGGTTATCTTAATTTCTTCGCTCGAGTGTTACGCTTTCTTTGTTTCCTAGCAACGATAAAACATCCAAAGTAAGGTTTTGAAAAGTGGACCAATGATTCTTACTCCATCTCTATTCCCTCAATCTGCCTAGCCTTTTATCACCTGTGTTGGGGTTAGCTTCGAGTCCAGCCGGAAGTTAATAATAATAATAATAATAATAATAATAATCTTTTATTTCTCTCGTAATCACAAACACAGTACAAAGTCAAGGTAACACTTAATAGAGACTGGTGTCTGTTGTAGGTAAAACCTGTATTACAGATCACCAGGCTTACCGCCATCGGACAACTCATGAATGACCTATGACTGTATTAACCTAACATACAGGTTGTACATAATAAAACACTATTACAAATTAATAACAAAAGTGAAGTGTAACTATATGGGAAATTAAAAACTAAAGTAAAAATGGCTTAACGTTTGATTTGGGAATGAGTGAGTGTGTGTGTGTGTGTGTGTGTGTGTGTGTGTGTGTGTGTGTGTGTGTGTGTGTGTGTGTGTGTGTGTGTGTGTGTGGGTGTGTGTGTATGGGAGATGGTGTGATGGGTAAGTGTGTGTTAATTGTATATCGTTCCATAGGAAGTAGCTGAATACCAGTATTTTATACCGTATTACTTGTATTTTATACAGTATTATTTGTGGAGCGACTGCCAACTGACCGCCAGAACCCAGTAACTGGGTAATACGATACCCTTTGGTAAGACTGATTGTCAAACTTTGGGGCTTTTAACGACCAGTAACGTCTGTCAAAGATCCACGAGTGACCGCCAGGACCAACGGCTTAACGTGCTTTCCGAGGCACGGAGGAGTTTCGGTATCCCCCAGCCATCCACGGACTAACCCCGGCAAGCGTAGCTTAACCCGATGGATCGACCCGTGCGGCTGTTATTACTTAGAATAGACTATTCATAGAATCCTTGTAGATTCTACCATTTTGGCATGCAAACATTGATGCAGTTCACCATCAAACATACAAACATTGATACACAACTAAAGTTTATCAGCTAGAAAATCCGATACGGAGTAGTAACATTTATTTAATAGAAGTACAGTTAGTTTCTTTGTGAAAGTTGTTACTGGTTCCTCTTTTATGGAATTAGGAATGTGGTTAAAAATAGCCGGTACCATACCAAAAACACTTTTCCTCAACATAGCAGTCCTATAATCCACCTGTGCGTAACAAGTTTTGGTATTGAGATCGCAAAGTTACATCTCGGTATCGATCTGCTTTCCGATAAAGTTAAAATAAAGTTTTTGTTAAATGTCGATTACATTTAACAAAAAGAGCAATTTCATAAATGTAAAAAGGCACGGAAATATCAATAAATTATACATTTTAAAATTAGAACACAGCTGTCAATAAGTTTCAAACAACGGCTTTAAAAATACTCTCATTCGGTACAATTGCCCCAAAATATAATAGGTACACCAAACCTTAAAATTGAAACGACAAGACTATGATATGCTAGTAATACTGTTTTGAAATTAACTTTTTTTAAGACTACAAAATGCATAAGCAGATGCGCTAAGTTTTTACAGACTTCTTCTGCCTGTGCTTTCCCATGTCAGTTGACTGACAATTAAAATTCCTAGAAATTTTGTAACATCTACTCTGTCCACATTTTGACTATTATTATTAATATTTAGATCATTGATACGAAACCTTTGGTAAAAATGCATTATCTTTGTTTTTATATGTTTATTTTGTAAGTTGTTACTTAGTCATGAGCACATCTCCTTTCCCTCAAAGCTTGTTTTTCAGAGCGAGGCTAAACCACCAGGTTGTATCTATACGAACTGGTCTTTTTTTTTGTTTTTTGGTGGGAAATTATCAAATAACTTCTACCACTCTGGGCGGAGCGGGAGGGCGTGTCAGACTTCTACTGACTAAAACCCACCCGTGTTGCTTCAGTTGCCTGTGCCAGGGCCACGGTAACTCTTTCGAACAACCCGCAACCCTGGCGGGCATCGGCCCTAGCTAGCGGACCCCATCAGTTAGCGCTGACATCTCTTTGGAGGCGCGCGTGGAATACAACGTGCCGTCGCCCCGGGCCTGGTGCTTACAGGACGGCAAGCTACCTCGCCGTCCGCAAGCCCGCGCCTACGGTGGCCGGCAATCGGCTATCGATTCCAGCAGGCGTTGAAACAGCTAGTCCAGCTGTTTCAACGCCCACCGCGGACCACTCAGGGCCTGTCGGACCGTCGCGCTCGAGGTCCGGGCGGAGACGTCAAACCGAATATACCGATGGTCGGAACAGTTCTCCACCATATGAACTGACCTGACAGATGCCGACCGTGACATCTTTCACAATAAATCTCCAATAGTTACGGGTCGTAAGTTGATCTATCACGGTAATGTTATCTATTACTGTGTCTCTATATTATTATTTAACGACCCACCCCTGCTTCCCGCGGTTTTTAGGACTGAAGATTTATTTATTATATCAAATTAAATATGAATGTATTATGTGTAGACATTAACCTTCCGGAATAAATTATCTAAATTCTAAATGATGTTGAAAACCGCATCAAAATCTGTTGCGTAGTTTAGAAGAACAACGCGGTCACACAGACAGACACGATGAGCAGCGACTTATATAATTATGTATCCAATAGATTAACGATTACTGTGTATGCCTCCATCTTTTATTATACGAGTATGTGGAGATCGGCTAACCGGATGCACATTTACCTAAATTTGAGGTATTGGCTAATATGGAATAGGGTTTTGTATCGAAAAAATCACAGAATTCCGGGATCGACCATAGAGTACTGATTATAGAATCGAATGTATATTTACTTACGTTCAAGTGTTGGTTGCCTATTATGGAATGCACTTTTGTATCGATCGTAAAAATCTCGCGATTCCGGAATTTATAATTTAGTAATTTTTGACTACAGAATCGAATCACCAATCGGATTTCACCAATGAAACTGATCGCGATCAGCACATGAACCACTTTTTAGGCTCATTTTCACCACACATCACTAAACGCGTTTAACGCTAATCGAGTTTACATCATTCTGTCTCTGTCATCTTCAAACGATTGAAAGAAACGGAGTGATGTTTTAAACTCATTTAGCGTTAAACGCGTTTAGTAATGTGTGGTGAAAATTGAAAATGAGCCTTACAGCTGTCAGTGACATAACTTTCTTTGGAATATTGACACTGACAGCTCTTGAACTCGATATAGATGTGCTGATCGCGTTCAGTTTCATTGGTGAAATTCATACTTAGGGCGAATTTCAGTGTTAAAATTGCTATGGAATATTGACACTAACAGCTCTTTTACTCGGCTTAGAAGTACCGATCGCGTTCAATGTAATTGTTGAAATCAGCACTAAGTCTAACTTGTTACGGTTGCGAATCTTATTTTGATCAATATACAACCTGACACTGACCTGAAAATTACAAAAAACGTCAGAAAAATTGAATTTCGCGGACTACCCTAGGCCTTAGCACACCTCCGCCGCGAAACCATAGCAGCGAAACCGCAGTAGTTCAATTCAACTGACTCGCATGGTGTTCCGCTACTCGAAACAGGATTCGGAACATTAGCCGACCATCATGCGGTTTCGCGGCGGAGGTGTGCTAAAGCCCTCAATGTAGTCCGTGAAATTGAAAATATCTTACGTCATTTCCAAAGATTTTTTTAATTTTTAAAGTAGACCGACAAGTTCTCAACTCAATTCAGAAAATGGGTGTGAGTGCAGGGAAACCTACTTACTTTTTTAATTTATTAATTATTTTCTTTATTTCTCACGGCTGAGTCTCAAAAAGTATACAACTCTACTGTTTAAGAAAATCACACGTTCGCTTTTGGCACGAATTAACCTTAATATATTTATTTTTAAAAGTAGGCCATGTAAACGCAGTTTGCATTAAACCCTTTAAACGTGCTACAGTTTAGACCTTGGTCTCAATTTATTAAAAAAAAAGAAGTCTGCTCATTATCTGAGCAAGGTTGCATTAATTACATTTTTGTGCAAATAACTGTACAGTCACGAGCAATAATATGTATACACTTAGCCACTTTTAAAACTGATTTCTTCTACTGTATTGATTATAATTTTGTGTTGTTACGAACATAGCGTTTTGGAATACATAGAAATATGAAATATGTCGGCATCTCTAAATTGCTATCGCTATTCCACAATAAAATCGCTTTTGAATTTCCCTAAGTGTATACATATTCGTGCTCGTGGCTGTACGTATCTTACTGATTTTATAAATAAATGCGAATATGATATTGTTACTTACTCATTATTCTTCCCATAAGTTTAGGTTTCCTAAGTAAGCAGTGAGTGGACACACAATAAAGGCTGTCCAAATACAGAGTTTTTGACACCTTAACGTCAAATACTGGTGAAAAATTACAGATTTTAATGAAAGCTGTTATTATGACGTAACCACTTTTTTCTAGGAAACCAAAGCCTTACTTTACAGATTCACAAGCGGGTGATTAATTCTGTGCCTGTGTACTTAGGGTAACCAATAACGAAACCCTAGCGTAAACTTACGCTTTGATCTGTCGAAATCGGTGCACCTTGACGTGTTTACCTCTCTCTATGCAAACTTCGGAGACAAGGGGAACCGTATTTTTTTTAATTTTTCATCAAAAGTCGAAAACTATGCGGCTTAAAAAAAATGTTTGAGAATGTGTAAACTCTTTCATAATGATACCCCACATTCCCCAACTTGTATTCCCTGATGCAAAAAAAGAAAAAAAATCTTTCTTATTTGCAAAATAGTTGGGCAAACGTCATCTAAAACTATTCCAAAATTCAAGTTAGTAGTTCTTAAGATATCCTGCTGTGGCAGACGGAAACAGACAGATAGACAGACAGACAGGCTAAGTCAGTGGGTTCCTTTTTACCATTTTGGTACGGAACCCTAAAATGGGAGGGGAAGTAATTTTTTTAATAAATTACAACAATATTGGTATCAAATAAAAGCAATGAATCAATTTCAAATGTATTAATAAAAGTAAAAAATATTAAAAAAAAAAAAAAACCAACTGCAGAAACATAACTGAAAAGAGAGAAACAAGCATTGTAGTGAATTTTGGTATTGCAGGCGGGGACAGACCAATAACCTGAAATATGGGTGTAAGTTTTGTTTGTCCCTCCTTGTTTTTCTCTTTTCAGTTGTTTCGTTTTGCAGTCGGGGTTTTTTTTTATAATTTTTGACAGATCGAAGCGTAACCTTACGCTAAGTTTGGTCTCTTTAGATAATTTCTCGGGTACAGCCCGCACCACCTTCAAACGAAACGAATGTTAGTGTATATCACACTAATATTATAAAGGCGAAAGGTTGTGAGTGTGTGTGTTTGAATGTATTTCACGCAAAAACTACTGAACGGATTTTGATGTTTGGCATACAGATACCTGGATTAACACATAGGATACTTTTAGTCCCTATATTCCAACGGGTTCGAGACTTACGCGGGTGAAACCGCGGGGAGTTGCTAGTTAGATAAAAATCATGTACCTACCTACACATTTTTGGTTTCGTGTAAAAAGTAAACCTTGACTTTGACCATAGGTCAGTCAGCTTTAAGAATAAACCGCAATCCTTAGTTTTTATTGCCTCATTATTATTTTTCTTTTTTACTACTTACATAAAAACCGATTCATAATTAAAAAAACGTCTAAAATATCGTGACGTGCCAAGCAAAACTATTTTCTATTTTATGACTCTTTATTTTCATAACGTATTTTGTTATTTCGTACATCGGACTGAGGCCTCGTTTAGGAAGATGCGGGGCGTCGCACGTCGCGTTGGGGGGCGAGCCCGCACTAAAGTCAAACATATCTCGTTGCATGAGAGCGAAAGAGACGCGAGACGCCACGACGCACGCGACGCGCGAAGCATCACGCCTCCGTAAAGTGTACGACCCGAGTGAAAAAGCGTCCAGCGTTGCGTGCAAGCGGCGAAGAGCGTTCACCGAGCGCCACTCGGCCGCCAGTCAGGACACTCGCGAGTATTTGCATGTGTTTAACACGAACGTCGCACGCCCCGCCTCGCCGGACGCTCGAGTCGAGCGTGCACTCAGGCCGTACACTTAGACAAAAACATCTGGCTACTGCAGGTTTTTACGTCTGGATTTATCGGAAAAGTGTGGCCGATTGGTAACATACACTTAATTTTTTAGATTTTTCATTTGTATCGTCAACAGTGTACAGCAATAGGCTAAATAATGATAGCCAATGAGGGTTTCCTGTAATGACGTTCACTAGGTGGCAGCACTGATGCGTCATCTGCAAATGGCGCCAACTGGTGGCGTGAATTGAAAGCTAACCCCAAAGACTATTTCATATTCAAATCTTTGGTACCTGGTAATTGATGTTAATTCCTCTTAAACAAATATCAACTTTATGTCAATGTAAATTATGTTGATTTAAGAAAGACTTGTAGGTACCTACTATTGACAAACCATAAAAAAGTTTGAAGTTGTAGCTCATACTGAACTTTATACTCCACTACTTATCACTACCACCCACATACCTACAAATTGTTGGAAAAATAGATTTCCAAAAACTACTTTTTGTTTTGTGTACACTTTTAGAAACCAAATTCCAAACACAGGAGGACAAGGCTTGTCACTTTACAGTCCTGAATGAACTGAGAAACAATAGTGATACGAATAACAAAGACAACGTGATTTGTGCAATCGAATTACATAACTTAGAATAAATTAGTCCTTGTCACATTATAGGTACCTACGATTCCACTTGAAAGCGATACTTCTTATCGACAGTGATGTAATTATGGACAGTGCAATCGATCTGCAAAGAAATTATCGATCATCGTTACCTTGCCTTGACTGTGTCCATATTGTTTCTGATTCCTAAGGCCAAACTGTTTCCAAAGGACCAATATAGAACTACTTTTAAGTCGTCGTTTTTTACTGCAAGTTTTTCCAGTGTAAATTAACTTTAGTATAATAATAAATCTTGTGTTGTAGGTTGTGTTTCTTGTTCTATCTAAAGTTCACATCATATTTTTTGTAACATCACTAAATGGAACATCGAATGAATACATACCCAGTAGGTTTTTTGTACCTTTGAATGACAGCAACTACATATAAAGGCACAATATATTATTATAGTCAGGATTAACACAGATGGGACACTCTGCAGTTTAGGTATGAAGCTACAGGTACGCGGCGGGCTCGACTTGCCGGGCCAATTCATTGCGGGCTGCCGCGCACCGGCCAGCTCGCTCGGTCAATTCGATACTCACTCACACGCCGCGTCGTAAAAGAAGACAACCATAACGAGTTAGAAGGTATAAGAGTTACGCGATAGAAAGAGAGGCAACTTGTACGTGAATAATAACTGTAGGTAGGTAATAAGCGTTGTGCGACCTAAATTGCACTTTACTGTGTCCTAGCAAGAGTCGCTTTTTATTTAAATGATTTTGCGGAGTGTCCCATCTGTATTAATCTATGGTCTAGGCGAGACTGCCACAAAAAACAGAGTGTGTCATAAAAGGATGTAGTATCACGTGTTTTTTTTTTTATAATTGTACCTGTTTTTAAATAAATAATCCAGGTACCACTGGTTTTTGCGAATAATGTCTTTAATCTTGCTTTGATTCTTAATAGCTATTAATACCTAAGTCTGTGAGTACTATAATTAGTAGTTGGTAACTAATATATGTGAGAATCAATATTATTTATAGTTTAGCGCAGACTTTCTCCTCTAAGTGCTGCCATATTTTGTAATCCAAGGGATTCAAGTCTGGACTGGATAAGGACCAATCCTCATGCCTGATAAAGCGTGCATGCGATTGCACGGGTCGTGAGCCAGTTTTGGGTACTTTCGCCTTATGAGCCGGAGCAGAATCCTGCTGGAATACCCAGTGCTTGTTTTCGAACATTATTTGTGAAAGAGGTTCCACAATGTTTGTTAGGACTGTGTTTTGATATACAAGGGCTGGCAATGGTTTTCACTCCTTTTTCACAAAAAACCACCTCCGCTGGACCCAAATAGGACACCCCAAGCCAAACCATGAATTCCGAAGGGTGATGACCACGCTGAACACGTGGCACACGCTTCTTCACTAGAGTGTGCATACACTTTTTCATTTTGTTTGTTGAAACTCTCCTCAACATTAAAAATTATTTCGTTTGAAAAAAATATTTCGCGGTATTTTTTTTCCCGCGTTACCGCCTTAACAAAACCCGGCTTCTTTCGAGTCTGATTTTCTTCAGCCGTGCGTTAAGAAGATGTGCTGTTTTTTTTTCTATAAGCACGCAGTCCTAGGTCTTCATTGAACACCCTTTTAACAGTAGTTCTGCTTAGTCCCATTTGCAGAGCCAACATTTTTTGCTTGCGGACAGGAGTTCGTTGGATTCGCGCTTTCACTGCTTTGATGACCGCTGGAATCCAAACAGTACGAGGTCGACCGCTCGTTTGTTTATCTTCTAATCTTGAATCTTCCCTGAATCGAAAAAAATCTCAGTGGAATTTTCAAATTTTTCAGTAGTTGAAAATGTCAGTTGGCGCGTGACCGTAACGATGCAATGCAATTACTGCGACTCTGTCTTCTTTGCGCGTCCACTCAATTTTAGAAAATGAACAAATAAATATCCAGAAACCCTTTGTTTTTATTTTCTTTAAATATTCAAATTTCGAATGCCCATAATATTTTCCTCGGCTTGCATTCTAAATTCGAAATTTTACCTACGTGACAGAACTTATGGCCCGACTACGTAGTTTGAGAACATGCATTAACCTTATCTCTCGTCCGATCCCACAAACCTACGGATTTTATAACTTAAGGTTAACGATTACCATGTCTGCCATTTTGGATACAATTTTAAAATGTAACGCTTTGAAATTGTATTCAAATTCTGGGTACAATGTCCCCTGAATTATGTTGTAAATAGCAGTTACGAGCCAATCCGCAATCAAAATGTTTCCCAAAATGTATAATATAAACAAAGAATTTCTGAAGACAAAAACCGGCCAAGAGCTAGTCGGACTCGCGCACCGAGGGTTCCGTACCATCATATATATAAAAAACTGTGCTATTTAGAGACATCGTTTTATTTTTCCTGTAATCTTTATATAAACTTCTATCACATAGAATAATTTCAGATTTTTCTCTATGCAAACTTCGGAGATGGGAGGGACGGTATTTTTTTTTACATTTTTAATCAAGTCGAAAACTATGCGGCCTAAGACAAACGAAAAAAATGTTTGAGAATGTGCAAACAGCGCTCTTTCATATCGAGGGTTCACGGGCTATTTGTATTAAGCGACATGTTTGGAACTTTACAAGAGAGCATTTCAAGGTTTCATTATTCGGAAAAAAGAATGTTGTAAAAAAGTATCAATATTTTTTACAAAACAGTGGCCTATCGACGGTTAATAATCAATAGTGTCTATCTCCGTTTTTTACGTTTTTCACTTTTTAATGCAAGTAGATATGATAATAACTCAATATCGACCAATAACTTAATACAAATAGCCCGTGAGCACTTCGAATTTTTAAGACCCCCTTTCCGTCCCTGTTGCAAAAAAAAAAAAAATATATATATATATATATATTTATTACTATCTTATTTGCCTAGCAAACTCTTTTTAGGGTTCCGTACCATTTTGGTACCAGGGTGCGCCGAATATACCTATTTATTTAAGTATCGTCACCCGCAGAGCCTCATTTTCTTTTATTGTAGCCTAAGATTCTTATTATATTTGTGAAGCATTTTCCAAAGACTCACGTGCAGGTTAAAAACCGTAGTAAAATTAAATCCAAGTAATTTTCCTGTGGTTTTCCTTAATACGGTAAAGAACCTATAAAACATCACAATGAATGCTATGGCTTTGTGCTGGATAAATACTTTAGGTACAGACACGCCGCACGAGCATAAATATATTACTACTAGCTGCGCCCCGCGGTTTCAAGTAAGTCTCGATCCCGTGGGAATATCGGGATAAAAAGTATCCAATGTCCTCCTAACCCAGGTCATAGCATACCTACGTGTCAAATTTCATACAAATCCATTCCGCCGTTTTAGCCCATTTATACTAGTAGTTCTGCGAACATTAGACCTCGCGAGCACAAACTTTTTTGCAAAGATACCACTAAAGTTATTTAAAACGCGATATTTACCACGTATATTTTTTTTTCATTTTTTATGAGACCAACAAGTTATTACACCTTTCAAATAAAAATGAACCACCGGAATCGGATCTTATAAGGCGGAGATATCCAGTAGCCCTATTTTTGCCCCTTCCCCTCCAATCAATCCCCGACGAAAAAAAAATCTACCTATAGGTAAAGTCGTAAAACCTGTATGCCAAGACCTGTAGAGAGTAGCAACAAACTGACAAACGAAAGCAAATTTTGCCAAACTTGAAGCAGAGACGCTTTGCTCGCTCGGTCCATTAGTTAGGAAGTTAGGGTTTACTATGGACAGCCCGGCAATAATATCTGATTTCACGATTGATCCATTAATATATAACGGCAAATATATGTGATCATTTTATACAAGTGGCAACACAAATATGTGACACTGAAAGTACACCAATACTATCTGGCGCGACAAGCGACGCCAAAATAATAGAATGTTGCATCGGCTTCAAAAAATCGCCTTGCGCCATAAATATCGCCTACTCAGTTAAATCCAGAAGAATGTGATACTTCATTGTTGTCGAAACTATCTGAGATCACTTTGGCGTTCTGGCTGCACTGTGGCAAAGAAACACAATAATAACTACACGAATAATATTATGTCTTCATAAAAAGTGTAGATAAGTGTTAGAAGTGACATCATACTTGTATGTCTGTACCTTTATACCTACTTCTGTTCATGTACTATTTGACCGGAGTTGAGCTATAAACATATTCTCACGTAGGCAGTTAGGCACCAAAGGCGACTATTTCCACGACCCGACTCTAGTAGAACAATTTCTATGAAGACTTTCATAGAAATTGTTTTACTAGAGTCGCGTCCCGCCTGTCTGCGGGAGCCTTAATCATGATCTTCCACAGATTGATATTTCGAATTAGGTATTTAAAAGCCGTGTGGCCGATGGGATTTCCATCGGCAAAAATTATGAACTTCCATAACTCCTTCAGGTGAATTTTGAAAAATCCTTCCTTAGGGTACCTACGCACTACGCGGCCAGCCGGACGGCTGATCGCAATCAAAAATATGTAAGACAGTACGACATAATAGTTTTTATCCGCACTGCGATGCGGCAACCAACCGGACGGTTGACCGCGTTCCGGCTAACCACATAGTGCGTAAGTACCCTTAGTCTCACCATCGTTAACCCATTAACTGCTGAATTATTTGGCGAATTTGCTCCAAGTGCTGCTTTATGATACACTAAACCCTGTGCGGCAAACGCTCATGCGCGCCCAAAAAATACTTCGTGTGGTGCTATGAGCGCGCATGCGCGGTTGAAGAAACTCTACCCAGTGCGGCTGGGCGCATATGTGCGGCGTTACAAACTTGTCCCAAGTGCGGCGAGACGCTTATGTGTGTTTGAAAATTTTCCAGTTTTATGAGTCATAAAACAATTACGCCAATAACAATAGAGATGCACAAAAAAACCCACAGGTGCGGCGCGCCGCATTCGAAGGAAGTTATATAAATTGTATGGACGCGCATAAGCGCCGCCAGCACATGGTGAACGTTCGAAAATTGCGCATGCGCGTTGGCCGCACAGAACGTGTTAAATAACCGGCTAAGTGCATATCGGACCACGCACAATGATGGGTTCCGTAGTTGGGGCGAATTTATCCCAAGAACAAACTTAACATTGTAGTTGAAAACATGTTCTCCCATACATTCCAACTGCAAATGTAAGTTTGTACGCACAATATTGAGAGATTTACCAAGTTATTTTAAGACCATAGACTGATTATAGGTTTTCCTGTAATCGATAGGTATAGAACCATTTTCTGTATTTTTCCAAAATTTTAGGCTCAGTAGTTTCGGAGATAACGGGGGAATGGTCAATTTTCGTATATTTTCCTAAATAACTTTAAAATAATTTATTTTAAAATTATTTAAAAAAAATCTATTTGAGACCCTCACAGTAAGCCCTCTTATTTGCCCCTAAAAGTAACCCCATATTCAAAATTCATTTATTTACATAACACGTCCGTGTTTGGGTCACAGAAATTCATATGTGTACCAAATTTCAGCTTAATCGGTCCAGTAGATTCGGAGCAAATGGGCTGTGACAGACGGGCAGACAGACACACGAGTGATCCTATAAGGGTTCCGTTTTTTTCTTTTGAGGTACGGAACCCTAAAAAGGAACTCTTATGCAAAATTTCATGCTTCTAGACCCAGCGGCTTTGGCTTATGCGTTGTCTGTCAATGAACGAATGAATTTAAGATTTTTATTAACTAAAATTTCTGTCAAAGAAACACCTCTGGCCTTGACTACTAACACCACTAGCCTAAACTTTGCGTCCTAAAAATGGTCAGTAGCGCCATCCCATCTACTAATAGCATCTAATTGCTTTTGCCAATCTGTCTGCTATTGATTAGGATGTAGGTAAATACACGCCACATGGTCGACGTCGTATCAATTTCAATGAAGATAGATAGGTTTAGTGTAAAGTCACTTAAATAACCGACGTCGGTAATTACCACCGATCGATGTGAATGTAAAGGCATCTTTGATTTGAGTTCAGTTTCACGTTTGATTTGACCGTTTATCGAGAAGCCCGCTTCATGCAGGTATCTGTCTAAAATACGTAAAGAAAAAAGAAAATATGTTTATTTAGCACAGACTAAGCCCAGGTACAGGCGCGATTTTTAACGCGGCGATTTTTTTTAGTTTTGGCGCACTGGATTTTCAACTTTCGGTATTGAGCCCAACATTGAGAATCCAAGTAAGCGTCAAAACACATGTTGGATTTCTCGGCGCCAATAAATAAATAAATCAGCCTGTATTGTCCCATTGCAGGGCAAAGGCCTCCCTTTCCTTTTTTCACTCAACATGATCCTGCGCCAACATGAACCAGCGCTAAGCAGTGCGTTAAAAATCCAGTGGCAAAAAAAAATCGCCCGTGCGGAAAAAAGGCACACAACATATTCTGTAAATAGTACCTACTTATGTAAACATTAGGTAATATAAAAACACACTCAGTAAAAACGTTTTTACATAAATGCTACGTTGAAAGGAATTCAAAATATCGTGTGAAAAGACAAGTTATTTTCGTCAGAACATTTTCCGTCTACAGGTTTGTGTCATTACTCAGATTATGGAATTGCTAATGAAGTAATGACTTTAATGAGTTTTGTCAAGGTGAAAAGTTTTATTTCGAGATAATAAACAATCAATGTTGTAGTTGTTTTTTTTTTGTATCAAGTAGTTAAATTGTATCAAGAAAAATGTCCATAAAAGCACAGTGACTAATTCATAAAAACTATTAAAGGCTATTCGAAAATTGCTCTAATTATGAAGAGAACCCTTTTTGCAAGCGGGCCTAACGCTGATTATAGCCCTCCAACCCCCCAAGGATACGACGGGTCGTCTATAAAAAAAAACTATTTATCCTATCGGTGAATTGTTTTTTTTTGTCATATGTATTGTGAAAAGTGATTTTCTCTGAGACTACCTGTAGCGCCATCTGTTAAGTTTCACATGAACTTTTAGCTCATGTTTGCAGTTATCCTTAGTCTCCGTAGTAGCAATGACTGTAGCTCCGTACCTACGCGAGGCTCCGACTACGTAGTTCCAAATATTGCCACGCACTTTTCTTACCGCCTAGATGACCAAGGCGCCACCCGATTTTTCACAAGTAACTAGAACCTATTAAATGGATTTTTAAAACCGGGTTCTTTTAACTCTCTGGGCTATATTGTATTTACCAAAGCACTTACTTAGTATTTATTTATGTTCAAACAAACGTTATATAGACAAATTTCTTCCAGCAGATCTGTGACATGGTCTGTGATCTGTGATACGTCAGTATAGTTTTGAGTAAAATACACGAAGTAAGTACATATTCAAATACGTGGTAAAATCAGATTTTACATGACAGTATTTACACAGTATTTAGTATTTAGTAGTTTGCGCTAACAGGCTTTTGGTGATATTTGGATTAGGACATTGTTTCCCTGGTATATCCCATAGCACAAGCGAGGAAGCGATTTCCTGGAGTTCCTACTACAACGGATCTCTTTTCAACTACTGAGGACTGTCACCCTGTAGTTTTAGAAGATACTCATAAATAGAACTCTTTGCCTTATCATGGCAGAGGATAGGGCCAACCAGAGATAAAAGTATATGTGAATTTACTGTTTGCTTAAGAGGCCTATCACAAAATTGCGTTTTGACAGATTAGGTATGTACGTGTGTAGCACGGCAACGCCTCGCATTATGTAGCAATTTGGCAGTTGTAATTTTATTACGTTTATTTTGAGTCTTATAATTTATTTATTTATTTATTAGTTTAAAGTACGAATTTTTTTTTATTAACTAGCATTTATTCTGTTATAAATATTACGTAATAATATTAATGTAGTAAGGAGAAGTTTACAGTTAATTCTGAGCGTTTTTAGTAGTCTTATGGTTATGAATGGTATTTTTTATAGCTATTCTATACATATTTCAAAATTCTGAGGCCGCTATGGACTAACCGCTATTTAAGAGATATTATTATATATTTTTTATTCCATTTGCTTATGGACAGTAGTCAATCCACGAGCTCGAAAAATGCAGTCGCGCATTTTATGAAAAAATTGCTTCGGAATTTTTGCTTTATTTATATAGAGGCCGCTATGAACTATACTTTTAACTATTCTCCACCACTTGTCAAAGTCAAAGTTATGTCTTTCAGATTATCAGAATAAGAACGCCAATGTTGGCCAATTTACGCAAAAATCACGGTCGAACAGTAATATGCCTCTTAAGACCTTTGGTTAGTAACAAAGTTAACGACAACAATTCAACTGGGTCAATGCATGACAGTTGTGACCTTACAATCTGACTGAACTGCATCTAATAATAGAATCATAGTTTTATACTAAGGTTGAGGTAAAGCGATTTTGTCAAAACAATACCAATACAACGCCGGTTTGGTATATTTTATCCGACAGTGTCGAAGTTGTTCTAACCCACCAAAAATATTTTTCCATGAATGATTGAAATGCACCGACCCCAGGGTGGTTTGACTAGACTCGATTACTCGAATGAACCCAAAGATTCACACTAGCCCCTGTTGCCTCATGTTACATGGTGCAACAGAGACCATTGCATAGGAAGACGTGCCCTTAGGATATGGAAGGGATAAAGAGCCTACCGAGTATGCACCCTATAGTAAGCGGGTGAATATTCGAGCGTTTTAACCGCCGTCATTACCTTCCGCCAAATGTTGATGAAAGAGAATATATTTAATGAAATATTTCAGCAATTCCTGATTCTGGTCCTTAAGCAGATTCTGGGAATTGATGAAATATTTCATTAACTATATTCTCTTTCATCAACATTTGGCGGAAGGTAATGACGGCGGTTAAAAGCTCGAATATTCACCCAAGCATTGGAATTGTGGAGAGATGGGTGATACCATATGGATGGGCTCTTTTTATGACGTCTCCGCCGCAACCCAGCAAAAATATTTTTTCAAGTATTTTTTTGTATGCCAACAGCGGGGAGCGGGGTAATTGCGTAAGACACTTAAGTAGGAATCGATTGCATTTTGACAGTTCAACAACATTGCGTTATTTACGTTGCTGAGCTGACAAATTTTACGAACATAATTATGAAGCAATGGATGAGCAGTAAGCTTCAAAATGATTCCGATTCTGATTGATAGTGTGTTACGCAATTAGGTTGCAGAACTCATTTGTGTAAATAAAGTCTCAATAATAAACTGCTTCGTATCTTGTTTACAACATTATCTGAAATCAAGTTTCAGTTAAACTTTCACTTACAAAAACAATACAAGTTTCGTCTAGGTCTGCGACATTTTTATGAGTTTCTTGACACAATTTTGCAACAAAAAAACTTTATCTCAATGTCTGTTATTATTATTGTGGTCACAGAAGACAACAGACGTGATACGGAATCGAGTGTTCCTATCAATTTTAATAATGTCCAGTTTATCACCATTTAGGCTGGGTTCACACGGCAATACACCGCACGTCTTTTAACAATATGCGATTTAAGGCTGTTCACACGATACATTTTTCTCCGTGTAAAAATGAATAGCCGCAGTATACCACACAGACCGAACACGTTAAAAGTTCATTCGGTTTGGCTGTCAAGTCTGGTGGGTATTCGATAAACTTATTTAGCCATGCACGTTTTTTTACTGTACAAACGACATGTGAACGGGTCTATACTCAATGTGTGCGCCACTACTTATTCGGTAACATTTATCGCGCAAGAAAACATGTAGTACAATACCGTGTGAACCTAGCCTGAGTCGTAAAAATATAACAGATTTTTATTTAATTATTTCAACGTGAATGTGAATTAAATTATCATAAAGTTTGAAACTCGAATAAACTGATTGATAACTTGTTTATCTACAATTGATTCAAACGATATAAAATCGACAGCAGTTTTGAATTAATTGTTATCAATATGACCACATCATTAGTTAATCAAAAACATTCAAACTAAGTGCTTTATTAATTCAATAATTGTTTAATCTACCTTTTTGACTTCAAAAATAATTAAGGCGACGATAACCGACTTAATAACTATATTGGCGTGTGCTAGCTTACCTACTTATAGCAAATAATTTAATTTAATGTTTTGTGTTGCGTAAGTACCTAAATGATTATGCGCAGTGATGTATAGAGTCAAATTTTTTCACTGAACAGACAGCTGTGCTGCTGGGGAGTTTATTGCGCCACTTCTTCTCCCCAGCTAAAGCACTAGGAAGTGGTGAAGGGCGAGCGTTTTGGTGGACTATCATATGTAATTTTGACGTTCGTAAAGTGCTGATTCTCAGCCTGGTTTGAATAAATGACTTTTGATTTTGATAATGATTTTAAACTGAAGATCACGTCTAAACGTCTTTAAAGATTTGGAAAAAAATAACTTTTATTTAAGGAATAAATATGGCAGTTTGACAGCTCTTGTATAGAAAATATGTCAAACTGTCATATTTATACTTCAGATAAAAGTTATCTGACTTTTGAAAAATCAACCCATAGTGTAATTAATTTGTAAAGTTCACGCAAAAACTATCAAGCGTATTTTTATGAAACCTTTTAACCAATTTAAAGATAATTTAAATATTTATCTTTGAGTATACATTTTAATATGATAATTTCTGTTTTCATCATCTTCCATGTTACTTGGGGTCGGGGCAACACGTTTTCTTCTTCCATTCTCCCCTGTCAACCGTCACACTATCATTCACTCCCTTCTCTTTCATATCATTCTTCACACAATCCATCCATCTTTTCTTCGGCCTTCCTCTCCCTCTCCATCCATCAACATGTATATTCATCACTCTTTGAGTCACATGCGTTTCGTCCCTTCTCATCACATGCCCGTACCAAGCCAAACGATTTCCTTTCAACTTTTCTGTCACTGGCGCCACTTTCAAACTTCTTCTTATATACATTATATATTATATACATTTCTTACTTTATCCATTCTCGTCACTCCACACATCCATCTCAACATTCTCATTTCCGCTGCATGCAATCTTTTTTCATCCGTCTTCTTCACGGCCCAGCATTCAGACCCATAAAGTACGACAAGCCTTATCACGGACTTATAAAATTTCCCCTTTAACTTGAGGGGCATCCGTGGGTCGCAAGTTGTTCCTGTGACCTGTCGCCATTTCATCCATCCTGAGTTGATCCGGTGCGATACGTCTCGGTCTACTTCGCCATCTCCTTGGACAAGCGACCCGAGGTACCAAAAGTCGGAACAGATCGGTAAGGGCGTTCCGGCGAGAAATATGGGCACAGGACTGGAGAGACCGCCAAAATCACAAAACAGATACTCTCAGGCCAACGGTCTCGAGTCTTTCCCACCACACCTCCAATCAGCACAATGTTATCAGCGAACAGCATACACCAGGGAGCCGCTTCCTGGATATCAGATGTAAGAGCATCCATTATCAGCACAAAGAGGTAAGGGCTGAGTGCTGATCCCTGGTGCAAGCCGACAGCCACATTGAAGCTGCCAGTAGTGCCCACTGTAGACCGGACTTGGGTACTGCATCGGCTGTACATCGCTCTAATCAACTGCACATACTTCCCTGGCACACCTTTCTCCTTCAGCGCCCACCACAAAACTTCACGAGGCACTCGGTCGTATGCCTTTTCGAGGTCAACATGCTTTCTGTTTTATGTATAATATAATGTGATACTTTCTGTTTTATGTATAATATAATGTGATACTTTCTGTTTTATGTATAATAAATTAATAACGCGTTTAATTTGGGGGACAGTGCTCCTTGATGGGCGAGTCCTATTACTGCGTGGACGTATGACGCGTTGCAGGAGCTAGCACAGAACACGCAAGCTAACCACTTAAGGCCGTTGGCATTTATCTGCGTCTTAATTAGTCAACGTGTTCTAAAGAATTCATTAAAACCTCTTTAAAGCCTCAGCTACTTTACCATCCGTCTCGGAGCTGATCAGCTGACTATCACAACTTCCTCACGATATTTTATTTTTGTAACAACATCAGATTTGAAACGTACCTACCATCATTTAACTGTATTTACGGCGACGTTGAGGAAAAATCTATAAAGTATGTCCATTTTTATGCGTTATCAAAATTATTCAAACTGTAGCGTAATTCGCGTAAAATATGATTCAAAAGGAGCGCGTCTGTGCGGACTGCATTTTCAGTGCAATAGAGGAAATTGACTTTAATGTCTATGGTTATTAAGGTTCATATATGAATGTTTTTCTCTGTGCACCCCTACAGACTATTACGAAAATGTTCTAGCTAGGATAAGCATACTCGTGGTATTCCAAAAAGGTAACAGTCGTCGAATAGCACACATTTTATGTATACTCTGCTCTACGTCTTTTCCGACACACTTCGATGCGCACAGCGCGATGTCAGATTAATTTTAGACTATACTCCATTTGAAAAAAGATTAGAAATTTAATAAACCTTTTTTACAATCCATTCAACCGATTTTGACTTCTATTGCGTTGGTGGTATGACAAATAGCAGCTGCAGTAAACAGTTGGTATTGTAACCACGTCTTTGCTTTTAATGGCATCCTCATATCTACGGAATAGAACTCAAAATTGGTTGAACGGAGTGTAAAAAAAGGTTTATTTAAATTTTTAATCGTATTTCAAACAGAGTAACTAGGTATTTTTTCTTACGTAACTGGCTATTTTTATTACCAAACCCCATGTAGTTTTTAATTGGCAACTGGCAACTTTGCTCGGAGATAAAAACCTCTTTTGTTACCGACAGTCGACACTACAGTAAAATAATCTTAACATACCGGTGTAGTAGAAGCCGCAGAGGGATCAGGCGAAGGCGGCAAGGGGGCATGGCCCTGCGCCATAGAGACTGCTACAGTCCCCACGAAGACTGCCACCGCTAAGAAGACTGTCCTTTTCTTCAGCATCTTCACTCTGTAAAAGTTGTTTATGGTTAATTAGTATTTTTTCTCATGAAATTTATGTTACTAGGTTTTTTTCAGAACTGTGGCGTGTTATATAGGCAAAAATAGGTGCATCTAAAATAAATAATAAGTAAGAAAACAAAAAGTAGTTTAGATAAAAGGGTTAATTTAGTTTCTCTTTTTTTTACTCAAAGTAGAGTTTTTGTCAGATTAAAAGAACCAGTTATTAGGATTAATTTCGTCTGCCCTCTTCATTAAAACGCTGATGAATGAATGTACATACAGACGCCAGCAGGTCAAGCTACCTGAAACTGTCAAATTTTCCCAATCAACCTTGAACCTTATGCTTTAGCGATAAAGTTGAAAATCTATTGAAGAAATTTGACAGATTGTAATATAATAGCTTGATGTGCTAGCGCCTGTACCATCAAGCCTCGAAAAACCTAGGCCTATCCAATTTTGAAACAATTTTGCTGACAAATATGTTTTGTACCATTCGGTTCGACCATAGGGGGCAGGGTTTCTTCAATGAATCAGTGACATACCAAAAGCAACTTTAACGTGTAAAGGCGTGCGTTTTATCGATCGATAAGCACATTTATTATTATTTTTTTTATTTTTTTTTTATTCAATCATCAGCTATCTTTTATTAATGGAATAAATATGGCGGTTTGACAGCTCTAGTATAGAAAATATGTCAAAGCATATTTATTCTTCAGATAAAAGTTATCTGACTATTGAAAAATCAGCCCTTACAGATACGAACTTATTACAAGCCAAGGATAAGGAAACAAAAATATGTTGAAAACAGGTTTATAGCTTAAATAACGGTATTATAACAAGTTTAATATAATCTGAGAATTTTCAAGGGTATTTGTAAAGCAATGAATCATCTTTCTTATAAATTTTTTTGCTGCCCCAGTTTTAGATTTGTGTCATGGGTGCACTTTGCATGCACAGATTGGCTACTAAGAAATAAGTAACCGTATAATCAGCCTGTAGCATTCTCACTGCTGGGACAGAAGCCTTCTCTTAGTGAGAGTGAGTGATCTACCACGCAGGCCCAGTGCAGTTTGGCAGATGTCACATATATTTTCGAATTATTAGCTAAGACATAATTTTAGTTTCCTCACAATGTTTTCCTTCACAATTTGGAGAGCAGTGGTCATGAAATTATTTACACAAAGTAAAGCACCTGCCTAGGTTTAAACCCACAACCTACGACTCGTATGTCGAAGCCATTACCACTGCTTTACTGCAATAAATAAAAAATAAGTAACAGCAGCAAACTTTTTTGCCAAGTGTATCTTCTAATACCTACTTGAACTGCATGTCTATGGTATTTTGTTATTTCCAATTAAAACCAATAAAGGGTAAGGATAAGCTTATGGCACTTTACTATGAACCTCTACAGGGTATTACACAATGACTGGGTTGTGGAGGTACATTTAAGCAGTCGCTCCAAGTAAAATACTGGTATTCAGCTGCATCCGGTTAGACTGAAAGCTGACCCCATCGTTGTTGGGAAAAGGCTAGGCAGATGATGATGACCTTACCTCTCTCTTTGAGGAATAATGTGTGATTATTATGTTGTTTACTATACTTTATACCAACAATAGATTTTAGAGCCATTAATAAATAGAATGAAAATATAATCAATCTAGTGTGAACACACATTTTATATTAATTGGACACTTGATGCCTTCAAGGCCAACACTCCAAAAGTGACTGTTTACACAGTATCAGTAACAAAAATATTGTTACCATAGAGACTAGAAAAAAGAAGTGTGTAAATAGTTTTTAATTGCGAACTGTGACGTAAGATTAATTAATTCATGTTAACACATTCTCTGCTGAATTCTTTATGCAAACGCTTCTTTATGCTACACCCTTACCGACCCTTTTTTTTACGATGTTTTCGAAACAATAGAGATGCACAACGAACGCACATGTGCGCCGCGCCGCACTCGAAGAAAGTTATGAAAACGCGCATGTGCGTCTGCCGCACCTAATGTGTTAAGTGATAAGTTCCATTAATGTTAATGAGTAACTGTTAAAATAAGTAACATTATAAAATAATAACAATAATTGCCTCTTTATGTGGTAATGGCTTATACAGGTGTTTTTATGAATTGGTAATTACTATTTTGATGTTAACTATGTAGACTACCCATAGTAGTTTGTATAAAAAACCTTCTTACAGAACCAAAAATAAGTGCATTGATTATGTTATCTGAATTAATTACCAACTGGAAAATCACAGCTAAAATTCTTACAATAATTTCTTTAAGCAATAGGCAAATAGTGTTGTCAGAGTTATGGAGGTGTATCAAATTGTTTTTAATATAAACAATGTTAACAAAAACACTAACAACCAGAGTGATTATGCGGTAACGATTGATGATATACAGAATTACAGATACTAATGACCACCGCTCACATGAATCGCGGAGCGCGAGTTAGGTATCTATTGAATGTAGTCAACTTTTAATGTTCATTGCTACCACGCTTAATGACTATATGAACAGGCATGACAATTTGCCATCGAGTACCTTACCAAGAATAACCTATTAATCGATTTTAATTCTTCCACAAATTATTAGAATTTGTGTAACACGCTTTGAAACGTCACCCCCTGAACGTTCGACGGTCGACGTGAAGTGACAGACAAAAGTACTTACATTATATTCCTACTATACGCGAAGGCTATATGCAGAAGTTACAATAAAAATAACGAGCAGTTATCCTAATTTCATAGCGGTGCCAATTAATTGTATTTCAATACACGTTTTTATAGTAAATTCAACATTTTCGATAACCAAAATCGAAACAAACTTGATTGAACTGACGTTCCACTAAATATATTTATATGTATACGGACCGAACTGACACTTGGCGTAATGTTGTCATATACTTTCACTCAGTTCAGAAACTGCAGAATAGAATGGGATATGTATTACATTATTGCCTTATTATTATTACATACAGTATATCGCGGACGTAATGTATAAAATTTCTAATCAGTGCAGCAGTGGTATAAAATAGTACAAATTATAAAAATTATAGTAAACATTTTAAAAACGAAAAGCGAACATAATAATACCTATCGTTGAGCCATCAAATTCTATTGAGGAATATATACCTCTAAGGAATATATTTCTGACGTTCCACGGGAAAAGGTGCTTTTTAATTTCGGAGATAAAAATATGTAAAAAAATAGATTTTTTTTTATTGCTGTTTCATAAAGCATAAAATGTAACATTTATTTTCCTATTTTTATTTCTTATGATATAGGTAAGTATGTAAGTTCATAATGTGGCTTCAAAGTTTAGTAGAAAAGGTACCGTAATACTAACGACATATTACCTCAATGCCTTAAGGCTGTGTTTTATGGAAAATAAGAAAATAATACTTGCAATCATGTCGGGACATGCTCCGCTTATATGATTATGTAAATTATATCAAAAAAGAAAAAGTACGTTGAGTTTATTAATACAGTTTTTTTATAAGTAAATGAAAATGCTTTTTTAGTTTCATTGTTCCCCACTTATTCCTAAATCTTAAAGAAATTATATATGTAAGAATGAACTAATTATTTTTGTAGCAGTTTATTATTAAAATAATAGTAAAAATTAATAAAAAGATCATTTATTGTCTTGAGATATTGTTGTTTGTTACGTACCTAATTTCCATAGATTACCTTTTCTTAAATGTATGAAACAAAGACTGTTATTGTGATGTAAGTACCTAAGTTTAAGTGACATAAAAAGTTAAAAATAGTCTCTAAATGCGATATTATCAGTCTTATTACATGCCAATGAAAGAATATTGTTGTTTTATGTGCAAGAATTTATAGTGTTTGTTAGATAAATTAAAACTTAAATCGTTAAGTTTTGTGAATTTGCATGAAAATATTAAAAGTTATTCTTATCCCTAATTCTTGTTTTTATTTTTGTCCAAATTTTATCTTGTAAGTAATTGTTTTCTAATTGATCAGTAAAAAATCTGGCGTTCTCATCGTAAAAAATCGTGAAAATAATGAAATAAAATATTTAGAAATTGCTTATTAGGCATATTCATTAGCCCATATTAAGGTTTTGATTTGTAACACAGAACTTATCGCAACATTTTTTGAAGGACAGGAGCCCAAGGAATTAGTTTCCATAGCCCACTATGTAACTTACAACGACAACATTGTTTTTGAGGCGGCTAAACTTAAATTGTCTGTTTGTAAAATTGCATAGTTTCCAATACAATTTTTAAACAAATATATCTCCGTAATTGCACATCGTCTTAAGTAAGCAAGTACCCTTCATTTGATTCAACTATCTTCATATTAATTTACTAGCATTTCCGACCAACTTGCTTTGATACGATCAAATTGTTGCAAATCTATTTAGGTTGGGTGTTAAATTGTTAAGTCTGCGAGCGTTATGACATGAGCAGTGATTTTTTTTTTTGTATGGCATCTCGTAGTTGGCCTAAAGAGGCCGTGACTACTTAACCGGACTATCCTGTGGCTGCCTTAAGCGAACTCAAAGGGGTTTCGTGACAGTGCAAAGGAGGAAGCGCCGGTCGCGAGCCAACAAGAACCGCTGCGGCAAAGCTCCTTCGAAGCCAGAAGTGAGCCTGCGTGCCGCTAAGCCGAACACACCGGTGTACATCTCCCGCCTGCACTACAGCACTAAGGCGGAGGACATCGTGGAGTACGTGCGCCAGAAGACAAGGTACATGCCGAGGGTGCAGTTACTGGAGTCGCGCCGCAACGTCAATTTCAAGGCGTTCGTGGTGCGAGTACCAAACTGTTACCTGCCCGTTGTCATGGAAGAAGACTTCTGGCCGCAGGACGTGGTGTTCCGTCGCTTCCGCGGTCAAGTGCCACAGGACAGCTCAAGGACAAGCGAGTGAAGTGAAGCTACTAACATAGTTTTAAGCTATATTTATTAACACACGTTTTGTTTTATACTTTATATATGTTAGTTTGTAAGGTATGTATCTATGGGCCATTGTAGCCTGATAATAAATGTTTTATTATTATTATTTCCTTTATTCAATAGTTAATACATATATAAATTATATTTTTAAATATTAGAATAAAAAAATATAAAAACATTTAAAAATATAAAAATATATAGTAGCCCACCGGTATCGGGAACAGGGTCCAAGCTACCGGCGGTCAGGGCTCCAAAGAGAGGAACCTTCTAACAATGCGAGCCGTGTCCAGAAGTACCGCTCTCTGAATCAAACCCTTGATCCAGCTGCCCAACGAGAGCCTCCTCAGGTGTTGGTCGAGGCTCTTGGCAATTAAGCCATTGGCTGATACGACTATCGGCACAATGATCGCTGAGTCTACATCCCACATGTCGACAACCTCGCGAGCCAAGTCAAGATACTTGATTTGTTTATCTTTCTCGGCTTTCACGAGGTTCCCGTCATGCGGGACCGTTATGTCAATAATCATTGCGCGCCGCTCTATTCGATCCACCACCACTATGTCAGGCTTATTGGCAACAATAGTCCTGTCAGTGATGATGGATCGATCCCAGTACAATGTGATATTTCCATTTTCGAGAACTGGGTCGGGCACATACCTGTAGTACTGCACTTCCGATTCTACAAGGCTGTATTTCAGAGCAAGTTGCTGATGGATAATCCTGGCTACAAGGTTGTGTCTATGCAAATACTCTTCGTTAGCTAGACGAGAACACCCGGAGATAATGTGTCGGATTGATTCTCCTGGACGGTGGCATGCCCGACAGATGTCAACCGTTCCGTCCTTCACAATAAATCTCCGGTAATTGTTCGTCATGATAACTTCGTCCATAATTGCACAGACAAAACCTTCGGTTTCCCCAAAGAGGTCACCGGAACGCAACCAGGCTACGGACGCTAGTAGATCTACATCGGGTCCATGCAGGGCCCGGAAAAAGCGTCCGTGAAGCTCCTTACTCTGCCATACCTCCCTGCGATCGTTAGTGTCAAGCACTACAGGCTTGCACCAGTTCTCTTTAGCCAAGGAGAGCGGGGTGAGGCCCTTGTCCGCCGCGACCACATCTCGATGCATGCCCACGTCGGTTTCTAGGAAATATTCCCTGAGACTGCATATCTCACGATTGTGGAGGGTTTTAGCGTTTAAAAAGCCTCGACCTCCACACTTTCGCGGGATATACAGTCTCATTACCGATGATCGTGGGTGGTGCATTCGATATGTAGTCAGCAGCGTACAGTCCCTCCTATCCAGGGCGTCTAGTTCAGTCTGAGTCCATTTGAGTACGCCGAAAGAGTACATCAGAACCGGCATGACCCAACCGTTGAAGGCACGCACCTTGTTAGCGCCTGATAAAAGACTATTGAATACTTTCTTCAGGCGGCCAAAGAAGCGCTCCTTCAACGATTGCTTCATGTCAGTAACATTGATGCCCAAGGCTTCCGACATACCCAAATACTTATAGGTTTCGGATGCGGAGAGGGCTCTAAGGTTTATGGAATCCGAGAGTTGGGTTCCCACGGATTCCACAATCTCTCCACGCTTTACATGCATGACTGCACATTTGTCCACACCAAATTCCATCCTGATGGCGCTACTAAAAGTTTCGGTTACTTTCATTAGCTCCATCAGTTGCAAATTGTTGGGGGCAAAGAGTTTTAGGTCATCCATGTAAAGGAGGTGAGATATAACCTGACCACCTCTCCTCAGCCGATAGCCTAGACCTGAATCCTCCAGCAGTGTGCTTAGAGGATTCAAGGCTAAGCAGAACCAAAGCGGACTCAAACTATCGCCCTGAAATATGCCTCGCTCGATCCTTATCGGTTCGCTATTCCTCTGGATATTTCGACATCCTGGATAGCGAAGGACCGTCCTCCACTGCCTCATACATGACATCAGGAAGGTGCGTAGAGTTGCATCTACTTTATACAACTCCAGCACCCTCATGAGCCATGTATGTGGTACTGAGTCATAGGCCTTCTTATAATCTATCCAACATGTCGACAGATCCTTTCGGGAACGACGAACCTGTTGACTAATGGTCATATCAATGAGGAGTAGCTCCTTAGTACCGCGGGACCCATTCCTACATCCATTTTGAGAGGCAGACATAATGGAGTTGGTGTCTATATGCTTGTTAATTTTAGCTCTCAAAATTGATGTAAGAACTTTGTAGACCGATTATTATTATTATTATTATTATAAAACTTACAGACTAAGCGACTACACGCTCAGGGCTCCCCCTGTGGGGAACGAACCTCGGCTTAGGGCGTCGTTGGGGGGAGGACAGCAAGATGGGACAGGCTGGATCAAATTAGAGTAATTATTATTATCAGGGGAGTTTAAAGCTACTGGCTCAGCTACGCCACCAGCTGGCACTTCATTCCCGAGCAAGGGACGGGGGGAGGACGATTACTACGGGGTCGTCGCGAGGGACCTCGGCGGCGAGGTCGGATGAACAGTGATCTTTTTTTTTTTTGTGAATGGCATCTCGTAGTTGACCTAGAGAGGTCGAGACTACTTAACCGGACTATCCTGTGGCTGCCTTAAGAAAACTCAAAGCCTCCAGCCAGGGGCAAAAAACTTACAGACTAAGCGACTACACGCTAAGGGCTCCCCCTGTGGGGAACGGGCCTCGGCTTAGGGCGTCGCTGGGGGGAGGACAGCAAGATGGGACAGGCTGGATCAGATTAGAATTATTATTGTCAGGGGAGTTTAAAGCTACAGGCTCAGCTACGCCACCAGCTGGCACATCATACCCGAGCAAGGGACGGGGGGGAGGACGATTATTACGGGGTCGTCGCGAGGGACCTCGGCGGCGAGGTCGGAATGTCGATTTGTTTTAGTTCCTACGGTCCCTACTGCTCTCCTGGAGATGAGTTATGGGGTCGTCGGGATCTGAGAGGACAAGCCTGGGGCGGCGGACCTTACTAATACGAGAGGGGACATAGCTAGCCGCCTCGACAACCAGAGGGTTGCGATGGTTGGTGGCTGAGTCGAAGAAACGCTTGGAATTGCGTTTCAAGAACTGGGAGATGGTGGGAATATCGAGATCCACGTGGAGGATTTCGTTCCGAACGAACCAAGGGGCTCCCGTTGCCTTTCGGAGGAAACGGTTTTGGAGGGCCTGCATCCTATGAATGAGGTGGGGTTTTGCGTGCGCAAACACTGAACCCGCATAGGTCATGATGGGGCGAATGCACGCTGTATAAATGCGCAATTTGCACCTAAGTGACAATTTGCTACGTGCATTCAGAACGGAGTGGAGTCTACCGAGAGCGAAAGCGGCGCGCGAACACACCTGCTTTATGTGCTCAGCGAAGGAGAGGTGGTGGTCGAGGGTCACACCGAGGTATTTGGCTCGCGTCTCCCAAGGGATCGGCTTGCCGAACATGGTGATCGGTCGGGATCGGGAAAACAGTGATCGGATAATCGGGCGCTTATATACCTAAACTTCTTCCCACGAAATAATAATGTGGACATTATTATTAAAACTATAACAAAAAAGAAATTATTTTGATTTAGTATCTTTATTTTATTCAAAACAAATAGAATATCAATAAAGAATGATAATGTGCACAATGTGTTCAAGTAGTGGAAATTTATTTATCTATCTAACAGATTAGTGATCGAATGGACTAATTTATTGTATTTTATACGAACAGAAGGGATTCTGAAAGGCATGTCCGTATAATTCTTTCGTTGGAATAAAAGTTAAGTTTAGGTATAGGTATTAGCGCCCGATTATCCGATCACTGCTTATGAGTTTGCAATTTCCCTATTTTAGCTATTTAGGCATATGTTCCGACATTCTAACCACCGGTTAGGTATTTAAACAGTTGGTTTATGTCAAATTTCCTAAGAAAACTGATTAAATATCTAAATAGCCATTTTAAAAGTCGGTGAACTCCGCCCTTAGTTATTGCTTTAAACTTAGCGGTACCCTGCCGCGAGACTATAGCGCCATATCAATGAGCAAACCATCAATTTCTATAATTAAAATATATATAGGTCAAGGTAGGCTCAATCGAATTTGATGGCTCAACGATAGGTATTATTTTTGACATTTTAAATTTTCGCTTTTCGTTTTTACGTTGACATTTATTTTTAATTTCATTTTTATTTTAAAATTTTCAAAAGAATTTATGCTAACTACAATTTTTCTTTCTAAATCATCTTTGATCTTGGCTTAAATAGTTACTTACCTGCCTCAACTATATTCTGGTGCGCTTTCAGCGAGCTCGAGTCCTACTTGGTAGTCGTAATTCCTGGTTTTTACATACGTCTCGGTTGAAAAACACGTTTTATAACCAAACCACAAAAATTTTGTTCGGGATAAAATCTACTAACACATGTGTGAGCGACGCGTGATCATATTGATATTTTTGTATTTCAATTTGTTTATAGATTGATACTTAATAAATCCAGGGCTCGTAAAGGGGCGGGAGACGCAGGGCGAGTAGGAGGGGGAGCACGCGCTTAGCAGCGGGCGCTCCACTGCGATTAGCATAACATTTTTCAGTGATCTTTACCTATGACCGCGCACGGACGTATTTGTCATTGCGTCTCCCCACCCTTCACCTTTTCCTAACACTGGTGTTTCACTGTACACGTCCACATCCCCTACAACATGGTCGCTAGCCCGCGCGGAGACGCGACTTTTGACACCTCGCACGTGCGCCTAGCGCATAATTATAGAACTTCAAATTAAATACTGATAAAAAACGAATCCAATCACTACATACATATCTGTTTTGTTTTTTCAAGAGTTTACTAATGTGCTGGATATCCTGGCTGCAGCATCAGCTCATCGTATTGCCACCATTACATTGTACCTATGTAGAATCAAAAAGTGATCAAAACGAATCAAACACGACATACCTGCTATTATTTTTTGCAAGAGTAGTAGTGTATCGGATATCCTGGCTGCAGCATCAGACCAAGAATTCCATAATCTTGCATAGTTATATAGCATACATGGGTGTTTCAAAAGGTCACATATGTTTGAAAGTAATATAAATACTCATTATGCGTCTAAGATCCCTACCGCAGCTAACAAAAGAGCGGATGACTTGGAAACGGCTGAACCGATTTTGATCAAACATGTCTAAGAACCACTACACCGCTCGAAATAATAAAAAATTGCATCAAAATCGGTTCGCCCGTTTAAGAGCTACGGTGCCACAGACAGACAGACACACACACATACACAGAGCGGTCAAACTTATAACACCCCTCTTTTAGTGTCGGGGGTTAAAAATGACTTTATTAACATCTAAAGTTATAATAAATGCGTTCATGGTCGTGCTACGAAGTACAACACGCTAAAATATTTTGGTTTTCACAAGAAGCCTAGTGCAGAAAGCACTACGCTAGGTCTGGGTCCCGTAAGAAGCATAAAAGAAAGTATTTTGCGAAAATCAACCCATAAGAGAGTGAAAAGGGGGTCCGAAAATGAATAGCGGTCCGATGAATTTACAAAATAAAGAATTACGTGGTTTTGGATTTTTCGAATATCAATCCGTGTCGGGGTGCTTATCAGCAATACAAATTTTATGTAAAATTTCTTTGTTTCGATTTATAAACATAAACTTGGCCCAAATAGGTACTTGTTTAAGTAAATAACAAAGATCATAATAATTAATTTTACAAAATTTCTCTAAAATAGGGGTGGAGGGGGTGTTGAAGTTCGTAGGAAAGCCTAGCCTAAACAGCCTATAATATTCTCTTCGAAAGGGAGTGGGCTGTAATCTACCACGGTAAATGTCACATGTCTTCGAATTTTTGGTTCTACGACATACCGGTTTGCTTACGATGTTTTCCTTCACCGTTTTGGGAGCAGTGGTGATGAAATTATTCACACAAAGTAAAGCGCCTGCTGGGTTCTAACCCACGACCTCATAAGTTCGCACTGTTACCACTGGGCCACTACTGCTCTTGAAAGACCTGAAATGCCTAGGATATTAATAAATCATCAATTTTGTAGAGGTCAGAAATAACTAATTTTAACTTAAAATAACCAATATCTTAATTCTATCATAAACTGTGTTTAGTGGCGTATTTAAGTTTTGGTGCCCCGGTCCAGGGTCAATAAGGGTTAGGGGGTGATTTTACAAAAAGAACCAATAATATCTGAGAACGAGCGAAGCGAGGTTGACAATTTGAGTACCTCGGATAAAATTAATTTTCTTTTGACCATTCATACAAATACCTAGTCTTGCCATAAATATGGTCACGAAGAAAAAAAAAAATTGATTGCAAACAATATTTATTACTTTTACAGTGTGTTAGTTTAATACATAAATATAAAACAATTTAAAATATAAAAAGCTTATTCGAAGTGGTCTCAGAATCAGAATCAGAATCAGAATGCTTTATTTGTAAACATAGGTCAATTTATAACAGTGTGCGAGATGTTTCAGATTGGTAGATCCTCTATGTTTTGCTCATCATAGGCGTACAAATATATTTATTAACATTGTCGAAGTTTACTTTTTAACACAAATTTAACTTTCAAGATATCTTAACCTTGTAGAATTATGTAAACATTTGTAATAAAGTTAATATTAATAGGTACATGCATATCAATACAAATTTAAAATACAATAAATGTCAAAATATTAAGTTCCATGTCATATTGATCCTAATGTCAAACAGAATTCAAAATCGTCAAAATAGGTAAGGTGATTTACAATTTTATGAAGCAGTAATTATAGAATTGTTGTTGTTGTGTGAATTCCTGCAGTGAGTAATAGCATTTATTTATCAAAATTCTTAATAGTTCTCTTTTGAAATTGTCCAGATTTAAGGTTTTTATTTTTTCAGGTAATTTGTTATATATTTTTATGGCCATACAGAAGGTACTTTTATTCATTAGTGCAGTTTTCCCATAAGTCACTTCGAGTTCAGATTTATTTTTATCGCGTAATTTTCTGTAATAACTTTTAGTAGATATTTTGTTTAATGAAATATTAGATTTGACAAACATATTTGTTTCGTATATGTACAGCGATGGCAAGGTAAGAATTTTTAGACGTATAAAGAACGGTTGACAACTGTCTGTGCTTTTAAGGCCACACATAACTCTGACACATCTTTTTTGGGCTCTAAATACGAGTTCTCTATCTACTGAATTGCCCCAATATATTACGCCATATCTGAGTGTTGATGCAACATAGCCGTGATATGCTGTTAGTACGGATTCAAGGCTCACTATTTTTGACAGTTTATAGAGAGCATAGGCAAATTTATTAAGCTTTTTACATACTTCGTCTGTCTGGGGTCTCCAAGTCAAATTGTTGTCTATATTAATACCAAGAAATTTAGTGGCAGTAGTTGATTCTATTTTTGTCCCTAAATAGCTAATGTCAAGGATTTTGTTTGGGATCCTTTGATAAAAATGCATAATTTTAGTCTTTTCTAAGTTTATAATTAGATTATTGTGGTCAAACCATGATATAATTCTATTTAATGTCATATTTATTTCATTTTCATAAGTATTGGGATCATCACACTTAATAATTACGGTGCTATCATCGGCGAATAGTACCATGGGGTGCTTTATTTGCCTCGGAAGGTCATTTATATAAAGCAAAAAAGGGGGGGCCCTAACACGCTACCCTGAGGGACGCCGTATTTAATTATCTCGCTTTCGGAACGATATTTTTTTTCGTAACTGGTATTTGAGGATATTTGCGTGATTTCTACGAATTGCTTTCTGTCCGTTAAGTAAGAACGAATGAGATCAAGTATGTTTCCCCTGATACCATATTTTTCAAGTTTATGTATTAGTACAGAATAATCCACATAATCAAAGGCCTTAGTTAGATCCATATAAATAGCACATACAGGGTTTCTCTTATCTACATTTGACAAAATAGGGAGAAGCAGGTCATGTATAGCCATATTGATTGTCTTCTGCTTATGAAATCCCTTTTGTTCATTTACCAATAAGTTTGATTTCTCAAGGTAGTTGTACAAGGACTTATAAATTACTTTCTCAAATATTTTTGAAAAGACGGGTATCAACGCGATAGGCCTATAATTAGACATAATTTGTTTATCATTTTTTTTGTGCAATGGTACAATTATTGACGTTTTTAATTTCTCAGGGAAGATTCCGCTAGAAATGCTCATATTAATTATGTGACTGAGATGTGGAGCTATGTAATGAGACACTACTTTGATAACTTTAGTACATATTCCGTCATAACCAACACTATTTGTATTTCGAAGTGAGTTAATATGATTACTTATATCTTCAGGTATGGTCGGCTCCATAAACAAAGAGTTTGAAGTATTTGAGCGTACGTTAATTTCTGGTATATTTTTATTTTTTGGTTTGGTAACATGATTAATATAAAACTTGTTAAAAGCCCGAGCTATATTTAATGGGTTCGTGATTTTCTGTGTCCCTGTTTGAATTTGTGTTATTGGTTCTTTAGGGAAGCAGGTCTTAGAATTACTAATTATGGTCCATGCTGCTTTAGATTTATTTTTGGACGTCTTAATGAAGTAGTTATTTTGTGATGCTTGTGTTAACGTTACAACTCTTTTAAACCTTGCCGAATATGTCTTAAACGATTGTTTATTCTTTGGAGTAGGGTGTGTTCTATATTGCCATAGCAAGTGCCGTTTCTTTTTACTATATTTCCTTATCCCGCTAGTAATCCATTTTGTTTTTTTAGTAATTGATTTTGTTATTATTTCGTAGGGAAAGCAAAGATCGTAAAAACATCTGAATAGGTCAAGAAAATAATCGTAGGCCTCATTGACGTTACTAGTTGTATATATGTCCGAGAAAGTGAGACTTTTAATGCAATTTCTAAATTTCTCTACATTATCTTGACAATAATTCCGTCTTTTTATTTTCCAACGCTTTAAGACACATATCTTCTTAACAGGACATTTCAAAAGTTGTGCTGTATGATCTGACAGGCCCAATTCTATAATTTCTCCTTTACAGCCTTTTATATTATGTGCTATATTGTCCAAGCAGGTCGCACTGCTTAACCTAGTGGGTTGAGAAAATTGTAATTTTAAATTATAATTTAATAATGCATATTCGAAGTCTAAGGTTTGTTTATTTCTTTTCAATAAATTGATATTGAAGTCCCCACATAAGACAATCTTTTTGTTGTTCAATTTTAAACATAGCAAATGCAAAATATTATTTAAATTGTCAAAAAATTTATCCAAATTAGATTGAGGCACCCTATACATACATATAATAATAATGTTGTGTTCTGTCAGTTCTATTGCGCAGCATTCAATTACGTTGATTACAGAATATTTCCCTAAGTTTAACACCTTATACTTGTGACCGACCCTGGTTAAAATGCACGCGCCACCTCTCCTATTATGTCTGGAGAAACTTGTTGCTAGGCTGTAGTTAGGTATATTTAGAAGTCCTTCCTGTTCAGGTGTCATAAAATGTTCGGTTATGCATATAGTATCGATCTGTCTTTTACTATTCTCTAGCTCTTCCAAATACACAGTAAGTGTATCGCTTTTATTTAGGAGCTCAGCAATATTTTGATGAAGGATATGTATACTGTTATAAACGAAAAAAGTTGGGGTTTTCTTTCAGGCTTGAATTATGTTCGTCACAAATGGTAGTCGTTAAGATCTCGTCATACTCTTGTCTGTTGTTATTATTCGTCTGTCTGCTTGTCTGACAATATAAGTCTATATCAATCTGAATGTTACTCATAATATTGTCGTATATATTTTTGATTCCGTATCTATTGATTCTGCCCGTAGTGTAAGAAAACATCTTATGTGTTAGATCACGATTGCTATCGAAGATGTATGCGTACTTATGGGTTTGGTTGTCTTGGTGAAGAAGGTTGTTAAACATTTCAACTTTGAAGTTATACATAAGTGATCCTAACTTGTACGTAGGAAGACAAACTACTACGTTGGTGTGCGTAACTTTTCGAAGGGACTCATTTAGTAAGTTTATTAAGTTTATGTAGTTGTTTTCATTTGTAATAATATGATTTTCCCCAATAAAAATTAGGCAGTAGTCGTTTAGGGTGAACCCCTTCAATCTTTCTTCGATGCCGCTTAATAATTGTTCTATGGTACTGTTAGGCATTATATAGTGACAGTAGTCGAAGTATTCGTAGAAAACTTTCTCTATGGAGAACAAAGATCCGTTGTATTTGTTACTACTTAAGATATACAGTTTATTCTTTTCGTTAGGTTTTGATATCACCGTTTTTGGTATTACAAGGTTAGTCGGAGGTACTGGATCAGGCAAGGTTTTTTATCTTTATGTGGTGTCTGATTACGAATATTGGCAGTCTGAGTCCCTTTATTGTGTTTGTTGGTCGCGCAGTCTGGTAGAATGATTGGAGGTTCACGTTTATTGGTTAGGTCATTTGGTGAACTAACTTGGCGTGATAACTTACTTATGGGTGTTTGTATTGTACTTTTTTTTTCAGGCGTTGAGCATTTTTTCTTGTAAGTGTTTACTGTCGTAATCATATGTTGTAAATCTTTTTTTAGGAGCAGGTTTTCTATGTTTATGTTGTCGATTTCTTGATGAGCGCTTAGCAATTGCTGTTTAAGTGATTTTATTTCATTAGTTAACTCACGAATTTCGTCAGTGGTATCGTGGAAGCTATCCGGAACACTCATCACCGTAGTATCCAATATAGTTTTCTCGGTGTAATTTGTTGACTGGTCGGTTAACGAGCTTGTTCTACGAGGTTTATTCCGGTAAGTTATATTATTGCTGTCGAAGTCCATTTTTATTCGAAGCTATCGTAGCGCCCTCTGTTGTGGTAATGTTATGTAGATTAGAAGTATGGAGTTTTAGAAAACACAAAAAGAACCACTTATGACGGGGGGCTTGAACTCGCGTTCGTTCAGTTGGCACCGCCAAGCCACACTTGGCGCCGCTGAGCCAAACCTGCTTAGTTACTTGTTGTGAAATTAAGCATTACAAAGAACAGATGAAATATTTAAACGAACGAAAACGGTTAGAAATGACTCATTCAATTAGAATTTTTTGCAATGTCGAAACACTTGAGTCACTTTGTCTTTGTTTTAAAAAGTTATCAAATAATACACTTTTTTGCACTTTTTAGTTTTGTTTATTGGAGATTGTTTGTGAATTAGGTTATAGCACTATATTATGACAATGACACCGATATTAGTCATAGTTTAAGGCGGTGCTATATGTAAATTAGGCTGGAACTGAAGAAGTTTAAAACCTTTTTTCTCCATAACCCGTACCATAATGATCTTTAAAAAAAAATATGTTAAACTACACAATAAAACACATGTCCCCTTCACTTCGAAAAAAATAAAAAATAATTTTAAATATCATTAACATACATGAAAAGTAACCCCTGTTTTAGAAATATAAAACCTTTTTTCTTCGAAACTATTAATCGCTAGCTTTTTTTATAGTCATCATGATATTACACAATACAATACCTAGGGAATCCTCGGCTTATTTTTTTAAATAACTTTTCTAATTATTTATAGTCATTATTTTTTACATAAATCGACACTCAATCGCGTGAGCAACCCCTCTGTCGCCTATTAATTTAGTGCGGGACGAGACGCAGTGCTGAACGGACCTGTACCACTTTTTCCCGCATTTTTTCGTTGGTGACAATACCATTAGAAAGTATTGTAAACAAATACATACCTACTTATTTTGTTGATTTTAATAGTTTTTGTGTGTGTAAATATCAGAGTAGTTTTTAGTATATAGTTAGTAATACTACATAGGAAATATTTGTGTTAATATAAGTTTATTTATAAAATCAATATGGGTGACAAAAAAAGACGCACTAAGCGTAATTTGAAAATAAAATACAAGAGGAGAATAAAAAGAATGAAACGGTAAGTAATTTGAGTACCTATCTAACATTTTACTAGTAACCATCAATCAAGCGTTTTGATAAAAAGATATGGGTAGGTACGTATAAGTAATATGCGTACCTAAGCAGGTACCTACCTATCAGCTGCTTATACTTACCTAGGTACTTTTCGTCGCCAGAACGAGAAACTGTTTTCGTTTCGAATTTGCCAACGGAAATTCGTACGTGTTTAATGGCAACAAGGTATAGATTCCAAACGACCGGGCGGCATTACGACACGGCGGCACAGTAACGACATAACGAGCTATAGATTCGCATGCAGTGAATCTATAGCTTGTTACTATTAGACACGTACAAATTTACGTTGGCCGGAGTTTCGCTAGCTAATTTAATTTGACCCTGAATATGTGTCGCAGCTAACTAGTTTATCGTGTTTAGATATCTATACCCATCACGTCTGCGGAGTTTCGCTAGCTAATTTAATTTTACCCTGTATATGTGTCGCAGCTAACTAGTTTATCATATTTAGATATCGATACCCATCACGTCTGCGGAGTTTCGCTAGCTAATTTAATTTGAACCTGTATATGTGTCGCAGCTAACTAGTTCATCATGTTTAGATATCGATACCCATCACGTCTGTGGAGTTTCACTAGCTAATTTAATTTGACCCTGTATTATTACTCATCGCAATCAGATTGCTAATACAGGGTAATAATTAGGCCAGCCACATACAGTCGGAATTCCGTCCCGGAATTCCGTTTCGAAATATCGTTTCGGAATTTCGAAAGCAGCAAACCCATACAAAGTCACGCACAGACTACCATGCGTAATTTTGAATCGGAGAAATTTTCGAACGGAGGACTACTTGTACGTGTGTGATAGATCCTTGATCTTGCATGGATTTGCTGCATTCGAAAATTCCGAATCGATGTTTTGAAACGGAATTCCGACAGTATGTGGACTTTTTTTGTCCATCCTCTTTGGACCCCATGGATGTAACCTGCAGATTGCGACTCTCGGACTACAAGGGGTCGAAAAGTAACGAGGTTGGCGAGTTTCATAGGACCCTAAAGTTCTAAGCCAATCAAATGACATATTTTAAAATTGGATTAACGTAACCCTTTTATAAGTAAACGTGGATGAACGTATACAATATAAGCTACAATATTTTTTAAAGCCATCAGTATTTCAACTGAATTTTATATTTTACTTTGTTTTAGGGGACTGAAGAATTATCGATTGGTAGACGTACTGTAAACATCAGTCATTTTTTTAAATCAATCCAAGAAATATCAAGCCACGGACCATTGGACTGCGGTTTAAAGTCAATAGAAATCGTATCTGAGCGTTTGACAGGTTTAGTGAATAAATTAAAACTGAAATGTCTTTTATGTAACATGAGTTTTATAATAGAGGGAGACAACACCCCAGAAGAAATGAATTTAAACACATGTGCCGTAGCTAGGGCAAAACAGCAGGATGTGGACATACGCAATTTCTGGAAATTACGTCAACTCTAGGACTTCCTGAGATCTCACAAAAATGATTCACCTTTCATATGGATATAGTAAACAAAACGTGGGAATCTGAGGCGTTAAGATCTTTGAACGAAGCTGCTGAAGAGGAAAGATGTGCTGCCGTTGAAGAGGGTAAAGTAAATGCAAAGGGAATACCGATAATTGATGTCATTGCTGACGGATGTTGGGGAAAAAGATCATACAAGAAAAACTACTCCTCACTGTCAGGAGCAGCAGCCATACTTGGTAAACGTAGCAATAAAATATTGTTCATGGCTGTCAAAAATAAGTTCTGCTACATTTGCGCTAGAGCAGAAAATAAAGGAATCTCGACAAACAAATCATATTTGTTATAAAAACTATACAGGTAAATATTTTATGTGTTTTACATAAAAATCCTAGTAATATTATAAGTGGAAACGTATTGCTGTTTGTTTGTTTTATAAATTAACTAAACGTAAATGGTTCGCCTTATTATTTTGAAATCAAACTAAATATCTATTATATAAAAATGGTAGAGGTAACCCATTAGAGAACTAAAGCCGTAATATAGGTTTTGTATACTGAAAGCTACATTATTATACTTTTTGTCTTTATTTACAGGACCATCTACCGGCATGGAGTCAACGATTATTGTCGGGGGATTTAAGAAAAGCATAGAAATGCACAATTTGATATATGGCAGAATTATATCAGATTGTGACGCCAACACATATTCAAAGCTTTTGCAAGAAAGGCCGTATGAAAATTTAACAATAGAAAAAATAGAATGCCGAAACCACTTGCTGAGGATTTTTTGCAACAAACTGCAGAGTTTTACAACAGACACGAAATTTCTAATACGGTTCATAAAACTTCTAACAAAGAAAAGAATATTAACCATGCGAAAAGTAGTAGTAACTGCAATTGCAAAATACAAGCATACTGATAATGCAATGCAACTCCATGCTGATATAATGTTTGCTGCAGAACATGCTTTTAGCCAACATACCACGTGCAAAGGATACTTTTGTGGCAAACTAGGCGAAATAGAAGATATTGACAAAGACTTTCATACAAACACTCTGTGCCAAAAAATAAAATTAATATTATCACAGCTAGCGGCACACTCACGCATTTTTTGTACGATGTCGACAGCAACTCTGTAGAGAGATATCATAGCGTTGTTGCTAAATTCATAGGTGGCAAAAGGATAAACTTTGCTCAACAATATCAATATCAGATGAGATGTAATACTGCGGCTCTATCATTTAACACAAGAAAACCTTTGAGCATTTTGCATAAACGTATTGTAGGTAGAAGTCCAAAAGGACAAATACATAAATTTGAAATGAACAGAATAAAGCGACAGATAAGACCTAAAAAATATACAAAGAAGAAAAGAAGAACATTGGAAAATCAAAACGCCTCTTCCATCAATTATGGACAGGATTGCGCGAAACCCGATATGTCAAAGGAAATGCTAGAGGAATGGAAAACAATATTTTTGAAAAATTTAGAGAAGAATGAAGATGAAAGAATAAGAATTGAAACAGGTACAATACTTCAAAGTGAGTCAAGTGAATGGCTTGAACTAAGAAGAAATTAACTGACGGCTTCAAATTTCGGTAACGTAATTAAAAAACGCAATGACATCAGTTGTGCTAATATGGTGAAGAATGTAATTTATAAAAACCTAATAGATCACGTCAAATCAGTCAAACATGGGCTAGAAAATGAAAGTATTGCTAAAACTCAATTGGAAAAAGAATGAATAATTGATTAGGCCTGCCACATACAGTCGTAATTCCGTTTCGAAATATCATTTCGGAATTTCGAAAGCAGCAAAGCCATACAAAATAAACGAAGAACTACTGTACGTGTGTGATACATCCTTGATTTTGTATGGATTTACTGCCTTCGAAAATTCCGAATCGATATTTCGGGACGGAATTCCGAAACGGAATTCAGTCTGTGTATGTGGCCGGCCTTATTGAACTAATAAGTTCCGGGCCCACGACCGCTTGTGACTTATAATAAATTGAACTGAGGTCACGGGTCGTATGGGGCCCACAAACCATATGGGACGCATTGTGGTTCATGGACCCCATGAACCTAATATGGCATTTGAGCTTCGTGCAAGCATATGGCCGGCAGATTTGTGTATTGCTCAGATTTTCCACTTGATTTATTTTGAGTTTTTTTTTTATATTTGAAGTACTTAAAACAACTACTAGTAGTACTTTTAGGTACAAACTTATTCACTTTTATTTATGAGCGAAGTCGCGGGGAAAGCTAATAATAATAACTGTCTATATTCTGCCGCCCATTTTCTGTTTTAGTAATATTACAATGAGTTCTTAGTCATTAAAAATATATATTTTCTAAAAATATAATAATTTACACAAGTGTTGTATTTGTTTTTCTACAACATACAAGTTTTTACCTAAAAATGTTCTGCACCACTGCTCTGAAATATGCAACAGGCTACCTATGCGTGCGTCGCGCGTCATGGCTCTGTGGCAGTCAGCGGTGCAAAATAGAATATTAGTGATCGCTTCGCGCGTAATTATAATGAGGGGGTGCGCGGGGCATTCTCGGCGTTAACGCCCATTTGAGCGAGGTCAACGGCGTAATGCCAAGCCTTAATCCACTTTTTATTTTATTTAAGTGAAACGTTTTTGTTTTAGACGTATATTTTATGTTTAATTTTCACTTAATATTAAAGATCATTGTTTTATAAGTCACTTGCACTCGATTTCCAGTAATTGTCTTTATTGTTAATTTGATATTTTATTGTCTTTATTGTAAATGTTTGCTTTGTATACTAGATATGAATGTTTATTTTTCTAGATAACACTTTCACTTATTGATGGTAACTATTTAAACAAATTTAGCGAGAAAAAGTGAATAAAAAGTCACTTTTACTATTTTTAGTTAATTTAGTCACGGAGCGGATTTGATTTCGTGTTGCGCAGCTCCATTGGCTGCAATACAGTCCTTTAAACGTTGACGCCAGTTACCAATAAAAGCACGCACTCTTTCCATGGGAAAATTCTTCACTGCCAATCGTATGGTTTGTTTTAGGGCAAGCCGTACTCTCTAAAACTGACCATAAATCATAATCCAGCGGATTAAGATCGGGACTAGACGACGGCCAGTCTTCAGCTCTGATGAAGTCCGAAACGTTCACTTCCAACCAAGACTGCGTGGACCGAGCTTTATGACCCGGCGTCGAGTATTGTTGGAAAGACCATACTTGGTTATTGAACATGGTGTTGTTAAGGGGCTTAACTACCTTCTCAAGAATGGTATCTTGATACACTTGTGCCGATGTTTTGATACCTTTTTCACAAAAATATGGCTCAGTCAGTCCTTCATAGCTAACACCCCACCAAACCATCACTGAAGTCGGATAATGCCCACGTTGCACTCTGTCGACTAATTGGGAAGCTCCCTTTATTTTTTTTATAAATGGCATCTCGTAGTTGACCTAGAGAGGTCGAGACTACTTAACCGGACTATCCTGTGGCTGCCTTAAGGTGACTCAAAGCCTCCAGCCAGGGGCATAAAACTTACAGACTAAGCGACTACACGCTAAGGGCTCCCCCTGTGGGGAACGGGCCTCGGCTTAGGGCGTCGCTGGGGGGAGGACAGCAAGATGGGACAGGCTGGATCAGATTAGAATTATTATTGTCAGGGGAGTTTAAAGCTACTGGCTCAGCTACGCCACCAGCTGGCACATCATACCCGAGCAAGGGACGGGGGGGAGGACGATTATTACGGGGTCGTCGCGAGGGACCTCGGCGGCGAGGTCGGAATGTCGATTTGTTTTTGTTCCTACGGTCCCTACTGCTCTCCTGGAGAAGAGTTATGGGGTCGTCGAGATCTGAGAGGACAAGTCTGGGGCGGCGGACCTTACTAATACGAGAGGGGACATAGCTAGCCGCCTCGACAACCAGAGGGTTGCGATGGTTGGTGGCTTAGTCGAAGAAACGCTTGGAATTGCGTTTCAAGAACTGGGAGATGGTGGGAATATCGAGATCTACGTGGAGGATTTCGTTCCGAACGAACCAAGGGGCTCCCGTTGCCTTTCGGAGGAAACGGTTTTGGAGGGCCTGCATCCTATGAATGAGGTGAGGTTTTGCATGCGCAAACACTGAACCCGCATAGGTCATGATGGGGCGAATGCACGCTGTATAAATGCGCAATTTGCACCTAAGTGACAATTTGCTACGTGCATTCAGAACGGAGTGGAGTCTATCGAGAGCGAAAGCGGCGCGCGAACGCGCCTGCTTTATGTGCTCAGCGAAGGAGAAGTGGTGGTCGAGGGTCACACCGAGGTATTTGGCTCGCGTCTCCCAAGGGATCGGCTTGCCGAACATGGTGATCGGTCGGGTGGGAAGCTTCCTTAGAGCTTTGAGCATAAATACGGTAATTTTGTTTGTTAAAATGTTGCTCAATTGTGACCTCCCTTTCCGTACCGCTTCAGTAGTTGTTTCGATTTTACCACCCTATTCTTTTTTAAATTATCAGTTAAAAAATGACCAGTGCGTCTCTTATAGGCTGCAAGTCCTAAGTCATCTTTTAAAATACGCGACATGGTTCTGGGTGCTATCTTCATCTCCCGAGATAAAATCTTTTGCTTTCGGACAGGATTTCTTCGAATTCTTTCCCTTACTGCTTTGACCACCTTTTTCGTACGAACACTACGTGGACGGCCAGATCTTTTTCTGTCACAAACAGAGGAGGTCTCATTGTACCTATTAATAGCCCGGTACACAAACATTTGACTAATACCAAGCGTATGGAGAGTTTTAAAAATTGCATTTGGCTCCATACCAACTTTGTGTAATGCAATCACAGCGATTCGGTTCTCTTTATCACCCCACTCCATTTTAATATCGCAAAGTATTGTACAATGTATTAGCGCCAAAATTAGAAAACTCAATGAACAATCGTATAAAAATGACAGATTCCAAATTCAATCTTTCTTATTTTTAATTGTAACAGTATTTATGGCCAAACTGTGTAGAGAAGTTTCTCTGTCAACTTTTCGAAGAGCGAGCGAAGTGGCCTCAAAAATTTTAACACCCTGCCTCAAATATGTTAGATTTTCTTTTGACCATTCATACACATAATAATATAGAAGTTACTTTGTTGACATATTTATAAAAGTTTTAGAATTTTAGCGACTAGGATGTAAGAGCGAGTTCAAAAGTTTTAGCACTCTGCCTCAGCTTTTCGTTTTAGCTTTAGATATTGAAGTTACTTAAGCCTAAACGCTCCAGAATAAATAAGAGATCTTAGGTTGCAAGAGTGAGCTAATCGAGCTTGAATATTTTGTTAGATTTTTTTGACCATACAAATAGATGAGGAAGTTACGGGGCGGCAGGCTAGAAGAGAGCTTGTATCAAGAAAATTGTCTGTCATTCCGGGCCATGTTCCCCTTGACCGTTTATGGTAAATACGCCACTGCGTATGGCTCAATTTCCACTAAACTAAATCCGTCTCTTATATTACAGAATCAAACTGCGTTTAATACTACATTGAAAGCCGCAAAATAAAAGATGAACAAAACGCAACATAATTCTTGTTATCAATCAGTCAGTTAGTTAGTGTCAGACAGACAGATGTCAGGTGAAGTTTGAGGTTATTTGAAGCGGGGGTCAATGTATTCATAACAAAAATCAAAATGCCGCTTGATTACCGAAGATTCAACGGACCTGAAGACAGTATATCGTACAAGCGCTTTACTAAAGGTTATTTGAAGACCTACGATGAACTTTACAAAGAGTTGCTGGATGATAAAGAAGTTCGTAAAGATGGGCGCGCTTTGTCCGAAGCGCGTAGCATGTGTATGTTTTGTATGTACTGATTTGATTTTAATGACGTTTTGTGTATGATAACTGTGGATTTAACTTGAATATTGCATTTCAGTCGCTAGGACGGATATGGTGTCGCAGGCAAAAGGATCCTCTTACGTTGAACTAAGGAAAACAAAGGTCGTTTGCTCCGTGTTCGATCCGCGGGAAATCCCCCACCAGAATGAGTTCAGGTAATCCTTAACAACTAAACGATAAAATTCGTACAATCTAGCCTATCATAAAACTGAGTAAATCACAGCATTGAATAAAAGTTTAGCAACTTTTACAAAGTTCTTTTTTGTTACATTTTAACTTTATCTATTATTTATTCTTAGTTTTACCTAAAATATACCTATGCATAACTCTAAAACCGTCCATGAAAAGTGCTTAGTATTCCTACTCTTATTATTATAATTTTATTTTCAGTCAACTTGGCCAAATATTCTGTGAGGTGAAATTCGCGCCATTTTCGTGTCCACGCCGACGGCGGCCGCACGTGCCTGATGCTGAAGAGAAAGCTTTGTCTGTTGCTCTAAGGAAAGCCCTGGAGCCTACTGTGTGTAGACACATGTTCCCCAACTATCAGGTAGACGCATTATTTTACATTTAGAACAATAATGTGGCTGCCAGCATTGTGGCGTGCATTTAAGCAACCAAAGGATATCTGATGCAGTCTGCACAGAAAGCCCTGCAATAAACCTTTTTGCTACAACATAAGTTACTTAATCATACATAGTTCACATTTAATAGATAACAGCGGTGAGGTGTGAACTTTTGTTAGAGAGAAGCCGGTTTTAAGTTACTTACCTACCAATAAAGTAAAAATGAATTAATTAACTTAAAAATTAAAAGCTATTTTCTTTACTGAATTTAACACTATCTATCATCAAATAGCAGAACCAAAAAGACGCTATCACTACACAAGCAAAACTTTCAATGTTTTAATGAAGTAAACTCAACTAAATTAGGTATTATCATTCTGAAATGATTATAGGAATAAAAAGAACCGAATACAATACCGTTGAAAAGGTTAAAACTTAATATAATATCCAACACTCCTCCATCTTGTTCGTGCTGACGCATTTTTTCTATATCTGTCTCTATTGTAACCGCTATATACAGCGTCCATCAACAAGCAGTGCCACGTGACGTCATGACGGTATCGCTATTGTATGAATTTTTCGTCCCCGATTATGACGTTTTGGCGCCGGGTTATTTTAGAACATTTTTTTGTTGTTGTTGTTCAAAGCTAGAAATTAGGCATTTTTGTTGTTTAAATATTATGGTGAATTAAATACCGGTAGTGTCCCTAACTATATTTTTTGGCAACAGTCGACACTATTGGTATTGACTGTGCCATTTTTTAATAGCAGTAGAGTTGCTGATGCAAAGCTCGGAAGGGAAGCTGGTAGGAATTGTGTTATATGGTGCTTTTGCCACTGATAGATAAGTTAATTTCGAAAGCTTCCTCTCTTACTATTTTGCTGTGCCTGACAGGGTCCATAATGATCTTATTAAATATTAAGTAACCACCTAAGTACCTACTCATTGTGGAATGCAATAAATGATTGAGTATATCGTCGCTTTGGACGGGAGTAGAGCTAAGCCACAATTCTCGCATAATTCAATAATGTGTTGAGAAAGAGCCATAGTTTATAGTAGTCAATAAATCTAACAGATATCATGATTGTAAGCAAGTTTTTTTCTAATTTGCCTATAAACTTTATTGTTGTTTCAATAAGAGTCAAATATTCTAAGATAATTAAACGTCTCTAACTCATACGTGTAGTTCTGTAGCTTGGCTCTATTGCCCTCTAAGGCGACGATATATGATAAGTACTAGCTTAGGCAACAAATGTACCTTTCATTGCCATTAATGAGTTTCCAATTAAAAGTTTGAAACAGTAAAAAGAAAATCAAAACCATTGTTGTGAATTTCACTTTCCACCAATTTTTGGCAACTTCCCAAAGAAAGGTTTGTTTCAATGTCTTTGGTTAGGGGTTTCCGCACACCAGTAAAATATAACACACTGTACTTTATACAGCACATTCCTGATTGTGTTATAGCTAAACTAACATATGGCTAAACTAGCTTATGCCCACGGCTTCACCAGTGTGGAATTTGGAGATCGTCCCACGGGAACAAACTACTGGGATAAAAAGTATCCTATGTCCTAATCCAGGTCATGATCTACCTGTGTGCCAAATTTCATCCAAATCCGTTGAGCCGTTTTAGCGTGAAAGCGTCACAAACAAACAAACTCACTTTCGTGTTTATAATATTAGTTATGATGATTGGCTCTTATAATTCTAATACTTATAACAATATTGTCTTATCTTTAATTAATTATTTTTACTCTAATAACAAAGTATTTTGCAAGAGAACTGAGAAAACTGATAATGATCAAAGTGCTTTATCAAAATAGTAATTAGCAAGTTATGTGTGATACTCATGGTGCAATCAAAAATGACTTGCACATTAAAATATTATTTTACTAGCTTTTGCCCATAGCTTTACTCACATAGATGTCATAAGTATCCTATGTGTTAATCTGTGTGCCAAATTTCATCCAAATCCGTTCAGCCGTTTTTGCATGATTGAGTAACAAACACAAACTTTCACATTTTATAATATTAGTAGGATAGCATCCAGTCCTATGTTTATCATGAGTCCTGTACAATATGTCTAATGCTAATGAAAATATTTACTAGAATTTAAAACATTTTCGTAACCAGCTTACACTTCACAGTTACACACATACTAAAATATCATCTTCTCTTCCACAGGTTGATGTCTTTATATACATTCTGGAAAATGACGGAGCATGTCTGTCAGCCGCAATCAACGCTGCTGGCCTTGCTTTAGCAGATGCTGCCGTCCCAATGTATGATGTAATAACATCCTGTTCCATTGCCATAGTTGGGGACAGGATGTTTGTGGACCCTACAGAAGCTGAAGAAAATTTTGCTGTAACTAGCCCAAAGACCGCTACAAATCATGGAGTACTAACACTGTCCATGCTGTCTGAATTGAAACAAATATCAGACTTCACACAAGTAGGGTCCATGGACGTTGAGTGCATTACGAAAGCCATGGATATTTTAGAACGAGAGTGTGCAAGACTCGTGCCTATGATGCAGAAAGTGCTTGTTGCAAATGTATTAAAGTGTTTTGAACAACGGAAGAGGTTGGAGGAGGAAGCAAACGAAAGGGAGCAGCTTTTAAACGCCAAGATGGAGGAGTGGAAGAAATTATTAAATTTTGCATGAGATTTATTTTTTTTATTTTGTTCCAAATTAAATGTAAAATGCTGTAGAAATGACAGCTAGATCCATCAAAACACACCTAACATGAAAAATCATGAAGTAGGAATACTTGGGACACTTTTCCATTTGGACGTAGTTAAGCTGAAAGGACCTAATCCACTGTTTGGTCGGAATTGAGTTAAGTATGCCATCATACTTCTGAGGGTCGAATCTATCATACAGTGAAGACTTTATTTTCGAAATGTATATAGAAACTATTTTTTTTACTACCCCGACTCATCCCACATGTATGAAGAGCACGAAAAAAAAATTTGCTGAACGAACCCAACCTGCTTGAATTGTTTCTGAGTAATGCAATTTCTATGTACGTATTCTTAAAGATAATTTATCAGATAAAACTCAAACAGTTTGGGTCCTTTCTGAGAATTAAATTTTGCCCAACAATTTAATCTTGAAAATCACTGAAACGACTTAAACAATTTGGGTCGTTTCTGTGTTTTAGGTTTACTGCAACAGAACTTCTGTTTTTGTTTATTAGAAACGACTCAAAACACTTAGGCTATTTCAGAAAAAAGGTTTTATATGAAACATCCATACAATTCTTAATAACCTAAAGTGACTCAAGAAGGTTAAGATAAGAAAAAGATTTAGTGATTGACTCATACACTTATATTTTAACTGAAACGACTTTCGTATTTATATTTGGACGTAGTTAAGCAGAAAGGACCTAATCCACATCAAGTCACTTTTGAGTAATGGGCGTTTGAAGTTTCAGCTGTAATTGCTCTAAGAGGAACATTCTTTTTTTTCAGAATGTTTTTTTTTAAATTCTAGTAGTCTAATATTGTAATTGTTAACGTAATATAAACATTATTTTTTTCAGTAGGTTTTGAGATATTAAGCAAAGTGTGGGTTGAGTCCTTACAAAGAAAAGCTATTTTTAAAGAAGTTGTAAAAAATTTTAATTCCTCAGAAAAAACTCAAGCCACACAATAATTTATTAAAAATAAAATTAAATATTTATTAAAAAATAATGTATTAGATCAGCTTCATTATGCTCTCTTTGACACAGAAAAAAATAAAATAAACTTAAAAACGGTACAGACATGGGCATAGAGAACTTCATTATTCTTCCTCCAAATCAAAATCCAATGTTGGTCCATATCCATCTACATCTTCGTTTATGTCTGTTCCTGTGAGGTTATTATAAAACGCGTGGCAATCTTCGGGTATCAAATTATACATAGATTTGAGATCTGCTAGCTTTGCTTCGGCAATAGCCTTTCCTTGAGGCCACAGGATTTCGAAATCTTCTTCTGAAAATTTGATCAAAACACCTTTGATCTTTTTCGATACATCTAAGGTTTGAATCTCTCCACTGTCTGATATCATGGTAATTAAGTAGGGATCATCTTTTTTCAAAATATTTTTGCACTTGTTACAAATTGTAACAAGTGCAATTGTAAAGAGAGCATAATTTTACAAATTGTAACAAGTGCATAAATATTGTGAAAAAAGATGATCCCTACTTAATTACCATGATATCAGACAGTGGAGAGATTCAAACCTTAGATGTATCGAAAAAGATCAAAGGTGTTTTGATCAAATTTTCAGAAGAAGATTTCGAAATCCTGTGGCCTCAAGGAAAGGCTATTGCCGAAGCAAAGCTAGCAGATCTCAAATCTATGTATAATTTGATACCCGAAGATTGCCACGCGTTTTATAATAACCTCACAGGAACGGACATAAACGAAGATGTAGATGGATATGGACCAACATTGGATTTTGATTTGGAGGAAGAATAATGAAGTTCTCTATGCCCATGTCTGTACCGTTTTTAAGTTTATTTTATTTTTTTCTGTGTCAAAGAGAGCATAATGAAGCTGATTGAATACATTATTTTTTAATAAATATTTAATTTTATTTTTAATAAATTATTTTGTGGCTTGAGTTTTTTCTGAGGAATTAAAATTTTTTACGACTTCTTTAAAAATAGCTTTTCTTTGTAAGGACTCAACCCACACTTTGCTTAATATCTCAAAACCTACTGAAAAAAATAATGTTTATATTACGTTAACAATTACAATATTAGACTACTAGAATAAAAAAAAAACATTCTGAAAAAAAAGAATGTTCCTCTTAGAGCAATTACAGCTGAAACTTCAAACGCCCATTACTCAAAAGTGACTTGATGTGGATTAGGTCCTTTCTGCTTAACTACGTCCATTTAGGAAATGGTTATAATAGTGATATTATAGGTTTTATTTTTTAACCGACTTCCAAAAGGAGGAGGTTCTCAATTCGTCTGTATGTTTTTTTTTTATGTTTGTTACGCGATTACTCAAAGATGGATGGACCGATTTAGAAAATTCTTTTTTTGTTTGATAGGGTATACTTCCGAGGTGGTCCCATATAAATTTTATTAACTTTGCTTGGGGAGTTTTTGAGTTAGCTACAATAATGCGTATCTTTCCCACTTTATGTGGATGATGTTATGGTGTTTTAATAACTTCCTATCACTGTTATTTACATGGCTATATCTACAATAGGGATGATGCCTGGGTAAAAAAAAGAAAATCTATTTATTCCGTCAGTCAGATAATAAAAAAATATTAGACACGTATTTTTTGCTTTATCATATTAATAAAAAATTACTTAGATAACTCGCATTCAAGTTCGGTAGTGGGGGCTTGCTACGTCACTTCTACGTATAAAATCTACCAAGACGTGACGTCATGCCACATTTTAACTCAATGTATCGCCGTAATCTTTTGATTACGTACAAAAAGAAAAAATACGTGTCCAATATATTTTAATAATCTACATGACGGGCAAAAAAACATTTTTTAGTCATCATCCCTATTATTGTGCTCAATTATGTATTCGAATTTGTGTGGGGTAGGTTCCACAACTAAAAAGTGAAAAATAAAAACTTTTTAGCAAAAAATAAAACCGATTTCTTAAAAAGTTTTTTATAGAAAACAACAATTATTTATTCTCATAGACTTAAAAATACATTTTGGAAAACTAAGCTGAGTAGAGGAAAGAAACAATAACCATCCTTTTGACTGTGTATTTCTTTAATGCAGAAAATTTTGCAATATCACTCCATACAATATTGCTTAGCATAGAGCACTTGCAAGTTGTCGTCACCGCCAGAGGTTTGTGAGCAGTGAGACAGTGGAGGGTGCGATTAATTGAGATTGGCAGATGAATTAGCACGGCCTTAGTCTACATACCTCAGGTGGTGACTACCACTTGCACATACTATAGCGTATTATATCACTTACATTACAAAAAGGAACTTAAAACTACATAAATGCACAACAAACAACTTTAATCTTCAGGCTTCTCTGGAGGAGGACCGCAAGGTTGAAGCATTCTTTCCATGAGGTTGAATTTCACTCTAGCCTTTGACTCGTTTTCAACAATAGAAAAGTAGCTTAGCAGGTCAGGGTGTCCCATATAACTGCAGCACGAATCTCGGTGCTGATTGGTTAACCATTCATATTTGGTCGTATCTGCGTGTCCTGTACCGATGTATTTGCTCTGAAGATGCTCAAGTTGACTGTGGATGTTGTATCTTTCACCCATTACTGAAAAATTAGTTTTTAGGTTAGGTTAATAAATGTAGCAGTAATTCTCTAAGGATTTAGCAGATAGAGTTCTTTATTTACCTGTAGTTGTTAACTGCTTATACAAATATAATAAGATTTAGCTTTGCAGTTAATGTATACAAACAAAGCGCTAAAGAAGCCGAACAATTCCCAACAAAGAAACGTCAGAAATCAGAGGACTTTTTCATAGATAACACTAACACAGTAACTAAACTATTTTTACCCAGAACCAAGGATTAAAAGTTCCTTGCACAGAACATACAATATACTCTTTATATGTCAATTTAGTGTCAACTTCAACCATTGAGATATTTTAGGAAGAATAGTTACAGTCCTTATCTGTGAACTGAAAGAGGATGGCACCGTTATAGAACTTTTGTTGGGACGTGATTTAGGTTCTATGAAATTAAATGTTCATTCAGTGGTACACATGAGTTTAATAAAATGATATTAAAATTAACACGGTACAATAACTGATTGTATGACAATTATGAAATGACGCGAATGACGCGGTAGGTAACGACAGTATTGCGTGTTGTCGTGACGTCGACTCACGACTGTTGACTGTCGACTGTATTTGAGCTTCGCAGACATGTGAAGTTATAGGCACTTAAGCGCATGTGTGTGCATGTGTGGTTCCATACCACTACACCGTCATACTCCGCTTATTTCCGTACCACTTTCCGGTTTCAGTGTCACTTACCACTTCTATAATAAAAGGTTTATATAAATACAAATCATGTTTTAAGTATTCTCCTTCTAACCTGCGAACGTGTTTACAATGCTGTGCCCACTCATTAACTGTAATAGCGTCAAAAGCTTCTCTAACTAGGCGGGGAATTTCAGCATTTTTGTGCTCAATATTTACATCAGCAACTTTCTTTTCATTGTGCTCCATATGAGTTCAATGGGATTGAGATCACAAGTGATAAGGTGGTAAATATAAGCATTTTGTGTCTATTGTCTTCTTTTTTAATCTCATATACAGGTTCAGGCTTGTTTCTCTTAATTATTTCTAAAAGCTGAGGTTTAGTCAAATTCTCTCCGTAGTGAATTTCATTTTGGGTTAACCAAAATTGCATATTTTTTTTTAAGGAATTCGTATTTGGGACTTTATTCACACAAATACGGTGATAAGGAGCATTATCCATCACTATTATAGATGGTTCTCGTAAATTAGGTACAAGTTTTTCAATAGCCCACTTTTTAAAGTTGGTACTATTCATCTCTTCATGATAATCACCACTTTTTGTGTTTGATTTAAACACAAGTAGTGCATTTGTAATAAATCTAGTATCTCCTCCCGCATGAACAATAATATATCTTTGCTCTTTCGATACAGGCTCCAATACTCCGTCTTCACCCTCTCCTTGCCAACATTTACCCGATGTGTGCGAAGAGTGAATATAGGTCTCATCTAAATAAATTATGGGCCGGGGCTGGGGAGATTTATTATTTTTATCCACAGCATGCAAGTACTTAGCTCTCCAAGCTGATATTTCATTACGCTCCATAAGAACCTTCCGATTGGATTGAGATTTTTTAAAACGAAGTCCCACCTTGTGAAGCAGCTTTCGCAGACTCTCTCGCTGTCCTGTGTAATTTTTTTCTGTCTTTAAGACCTCTAGAAGCTTTTTAACAGTAGGGACCTCTTTTTTAGCAGAATAAAATTCATGTACTTTCCTCCGTATAACTCCCATGTCAAAATCATCAACATGCACAAATCCACTTTTACGTTTTCTCTCCTAGCCTGGTGTCCGAATTCTTGTATCAGTTTCTTCTGCTGCGTGCCCTTCGTTAACTATTTTTGAAATTAGTCTTAGACTCACACCTGAAATATAAGATAATAAAATAAATGTTAGTAGAAATTTGAAATCTGGACGGTTACTTTGCTCACTCACTTAGCAGGTTACCTATTAGATGTACAGACGCCAGCAGGTCAAGCTACCCGAAACTGTCAAATTTTCCCAGTCAACCTTGAACCTAATACTTTAGAGATAATGTTGAAAATCTATTAAAGAAATTTGACAGATTGTAGTAGCTTGATGTGCTGGCGTCTGCACGTTACCGTTACGCTAACCTGCAGCAAAAATAGTAACGAATATTTCGTGGTCTTATATAATTAGTTAAGTATCGGGTAATTTATAACAAGAAAGTTGACAACACTAACCTGTCGCTGCCGAAATTCGTTTGTATATTTGATTAAATGGAATAATCGGAGACCCCGCCCGAGCTTCTTCTTCAAAAAATGTTTTAACCTTTAGAATAATGTTTCGAACATCACTTTTAATAGCTTTCGGCATTTAACTTTTAGCAATTAACTTTATAAATTCAGCAATATCACGACAAAACAACCAGAGAACCCGAATGTGGTAGACACTGACAATCGAATGACATTTCAACATGACGGCCGTAGTTCCAATTTTCGCCATTTCACAGATAAGTTGGTAGGAGTGTATACAAATATCTGTCATATATCGACACAGAAATGGCAAAAAGCGTTTTGTTTCTTTTTAACTAATCAAGAGCTGAGTATGAAAAGAGAGACATCTAAATGTTTGTCAAGGACTTAGGCAACACTCTTGTGTGGCGCCAAAATCGTGTCTAAGCGTGACCGGTCGCCACAGACTAATCGCCATGTTGAGTGCTAAGTTTCGTGGTAGATGTGCTATCAAACGGCTGCTTGCTCTCTCTCTTGTACTCGCAGTTACAAACCTACGAAAGGCGACCATGTTGAGTGCCCGATTTTTGCCGGTATGCACGCTAATTTTGTAGGCATGGCAAGTCCATAGGTTTATAAGTCAGGGACTTCAACATGGTCAACTCGATCCGTAGATAGAGAATGAACTAAAACTGGTAAAAAAAAACAGCGTTATTATAATAAAAATATGATAGGAATTTGGATTTATGGGTAAACTTGCCGAGCACTGGTATCCCTTAAACTGGTATCCCTCAAACAGTACAAGAATATTACTACAAAACCAATGAAATAAAACAGTTTAAAACACGTTTAATTTTTCATTACTTCTGATAATTACGTGTTAATATAATGAATGACAAATTCTATAAACGTTTTAAATCGTAAATACTACTATTTTATTAGAAAAACTAACTCACTTACCGATGAAAAGTTATGTCTGCATTTTTTTGTTCTGGTCAATTTGTACAACATAATACACTACAGCGCCCCATATTAAAAGTAATTTAAATTATGTTCTGCAATTACACATACACACAAATAAAAAGAAAGCGTCGAAAACACAGTTTTCCAAAGAATTTTTATCACGATGGCACTGACAGTTGACAGCTGTTGTTTGTTGGGAGTCAAACTAAACTGTAACTCTAAAATAGTAATACTCTAACTCTAAACTATAAAATAGTTCATTCTCTATCTACGACTCGATCACGTCAATGTCAACTGAAATGTAATTTTATTGTATCTGTGTTAGTCTGTTCAGTTATATATAGTGCCACAAACTTAAATGGCCCGGTGGCCAAAAGAGGAACTAACGACGACGCCATTTTGAAATGCCAATCTGCCTGCTATTCGCTGACATATGCGCCATTGGTTGTTTGCTCCGTGTGTTTATTTTTGTTTAGTGGTTATAGCTAGTGAAAAATGCCGAAAGCTTTAAAAAGTGATGCGGGTAACGTTATATTACTAGTATTAGATTTTATGAAGGAAGAAAAGCGCCTTCATATACCGACACTACCATACGAAAATTGTATGAACGCGTAGCTGCCGCCACTGGTTAGTATTGATAGCTTTTGAAATTAAATTCCACGAAAACGATTTCGCACTTGCTAGTAGAATAATTGTATGATTTTTTTTTCGTCACTTTTCGTGTAGATGTTCGGGAGCGATTTGTTAGAAAACTTGTGAAGGTAAAAGAACGTGCAGATGAAACTGGAACAAAAGTTTCCACGCCAGGAAAAAAGGAAAAGGACAAAAGGTAAAATCGTAGTGAATGATTTCGATCTCGGTGTCATAAGAAAAAAACATTAATTTTACACTATGCGGAAAGAAATTCCCACAATACCGAAGTTATTAAATGTGCTACAAGATGACATTGATTTTAAAGGGCGTCGAGAAACTCTTCGGAAAATACTCCATAAAATTAGACTTTGTTACAAGAAAACAAAATCGAACAGAAAAATTCTAACAAAACGAAATGCTATTTTAGCACGGAGAGCAAATTATCTTCAAAAAATAAAAGAGAATGAACGAGGTGAATAAAACCAGTCATAGTTTTGGACGAGAACTATATTCACGCATCTCATACAGCTGGACGCTGTTGACAAAGTGATGAAATTGACGGTGTGCTATGCCCAGTCTCCAAAGGAAACAGATCGATAATTGTTCATGCGGGAGGACAAGCAGGGTTTGTGGATAATGTTTTATTAGTGTTCCAATGAAATACAAAAAATGTCAATTATCACGACGAAAAGAACAGTAAGTGTACGACCCGAGTGAAATAGCGTCCAGCGTTGCGTGCATTCGGCGAAGAGCGCCGCTCGGCCGTCACTCAGGACACTCGCGAGTGTTTGCATATGTTTAACACGAACGTCGCACGCCCCGCCACGCTGGACGCTCGAGTCGAGCGTGCACTCAGGCCGTACACTTAGGCCTCATTTACGGAGACACGGGCCGTCGCGCGTCGCGTTGGGCGGCGCGTAGAGATGGGTCGAGGGCAAAAACAAATATGGACAAAATGGGCATAAACTTGGCAAATTGGGCATAAATGAGTTTACGCCCAAATAAATGCCCGATCACTGGGCATAAAAATTGATAACTTTGTTTTGTAAAAAATAAAGCCGGAACTTAACTTAAAATGAAACTTAATGTCAGTAGGTATTTTGTAAATTGAAATTTTAATGAAATATTCAGTCATAAGATAAGTAATCAGTCTTGTTAAAAAAATCACAGTTGAAAATTCGAATACGTAATTATAGAAATATAATTTTAACTCTCGTAAAATGAAAAATGAAGTGAAGTTTTGTAATTGGCTTTGATACTACAATAATCATAAGTAAGTAATATAGTATGTATGTTCGTAAGCTGTAAGACTTCCGAATAAAATAAAATAAATGTTTGTCAATTTTTACCATCATCGTGGTCCTAATTATAATTTTGGCTTGATTTTGATGTCTATTACGTAAACTAATAATAGGTAATGAAATCGCTCAATACAATGTAGATAGCTTCATCATCATCACTAAAGTTGATATTCGATGCAACATCAACAAATTCTAGGTTTCGGTTTGTTGAAGTGGATGTTGATGGGCGGGAATCAAAATTCTCAGGCGTATCGAATTGAATCGAGTTAGATTCATCTTGACTATCATAATCATCGCTTAAAAAATCGTCGATTTCCGTATCAAAATCGTTAACATTGGACAATTGGATACTTTTAGATGGATCATTTTTTTCCTTTAAATTCCAATTGTGTGCCAAATATGTGATTTGAGCTGCTCTTTCTGTAGTAAGGCGATTTCGTTTAGCACTGTGTATGAAACCATGGATGCTAAATGAGCGTTCAGTAGCCGCAGATGTGCAAGGTGCAGTCAGGATACGAAGTGCCACTTTACTTAACGGCGAGGAACCACAAATTCCTTTCCACCACAATACGGCATCTACCTTCTCTGTAGCTTTCCATGTGAATTCTTTTCCCCATATACCATCTCTCGCTCTATATTGAGCAAGATCAACCAGACAATCTAAATTCAAAAAAACCGCCAGGTTTTGAATAAACTCCATCGCTTCCATCTCTTGATACTGAGTGACTTCATGTCCTTCAGCTTTAGGGTTCAGCATATGTGCAGCGTAGTGTATGGGTTTGAGAACTTGTGTAGTTCTATGTTCCACTGCAGTCTTCAAACGTTCTATATCAGAAGTTTCCAGATTAGTTGTCGAAGTGCAAGCAAATAGCAATTTTGATAAGATATTTTTGAAGATCATATAAACTTTACTGATGTTATAATTATCACCCTCAAGTTCAAAGATCGCTTGTGTGATTGGTTCCATTATACTAACGTATTGTTCAACCATAGTCCAAAAACCATCGTCGAGAATAGTACTTTTGACGTCTGATGTAGGTTGGGTATGTTCATGGATAGCGAGAATTTGAAATGCAGCTTTATTGACTTTCAGACTTTTTAAAGCCGCCACATGACTCCCCCATCTAGTTTTACATGGTAATTTCAAGGTTTTACCATGAATTTCTTTGTCTTTTCGAATTTTGCTTAAAAGTGCGCTCAAAATCTGACTTTTTTTAATGCACTTTATAACTTCTGTTGCAAGATCAATACAAGCTTTAATGACACTCACTTTCATGGCATCTGCACACAGTAAATTTAGGCTATGTGCTGCGCAATTTAGAGGCACTATCCATGGATATTTTCTTCCCAAAATTTCAAAAGCCTTTTGCAAATTCCTAGCATTGTCTCCAATTACAACGAAAGTTTTTTTCTCATCATAAGTTTTAATAACTTTTTCTATTTCTGTAGCCAAATATTCACTGGTGTGCCGATTATCTTCCGTGCTTAAGCTCTTGACGAATATGGTTTCTAGTTTACATATTAAAAAATTTATAATTCCCTCATTTCTGACATTACTCCATCCGTCGCACTGAACATGAAAAAATGGTGATTTTGCTATTTCGTCAGATAATTCTTTATGCAATTCATTGTAAAGTTTTTCCAAATACATTGTTGCAAGAGCCTTCCGAGTTGGTAGCTTAAAATTTAGTTTTTCGAAAAAACTTTTCCAGAGCGGATGGTCCACCATAGACATTGGAACTCCAGAGATAAATAAGGCCTTAGCGAAATGTTCTTTTAAATTTCCCTTTTTTTCTGCGACAGTAACTTCAGACACAGGAATTGTGCTTTCATTTGACTCGGATGTCAAATTTCTTTCTTTATTCATATCATTTATTTGCTTCTTGACAATAATCGGAGCTTTACTACAAACCAACAAATGGTTGGCCATTTTAAAGACATGTTTCTGTTTATAAATCTTTTCACAGAAACTACATTTAATCGATTTATCTCCGATATCTTGATAATATTTCCAAATTTCTTCTTTCTTCGGTCTTCCCATTGTAAATCTAAAATAAAAATGAACATTTTAAATTTCATGAGTATCTTTAGAATAATTCGTTTGCTCAATATTAACATGATATATTTACATTATTATAAGTAGTTTTTAGGGACATACAGACAAAATGGATGTCTTTATTGTAATCAGCACCCCCAAATACCTCGTAAACGATCTCCATGACGATTTTTTTTTAAAGGTCACCCGTTCGAGTCCGTGTCTTGGACTTCTTATGGACATCAACGACAAGAAGCATTCTAAAAATGCTCACAGTAACACACGTCACAATAACTAATAACACAATATTAGCAATGATTAGAGGTACTTACCAACTTTTACCAAATAGCCAACAACAAAAAACTGAATCGTAGTGGGTAGGTAGATCTAAAAATAAAAATCAGAGCGAGCGACGTGCGTCCGAGCAACTGCGTAGAGCGATGTGATGAACGGGCGAACGAGCCGCGCAGCGGGGCGCGGTAGCGGTTATTCCAGGGGGTGTCAACTTCTTAGTGGCAGTTTGGTACCTTGGGGGGCTATAAAGAAGTAATTAGAAATTATATCCACCTCTCTCTCTCACGTTTTCTGACGTTGCCATGAAAGAAATATTATTTTAAGTGGCAGTTCAAATTTTTTTTTTTTATTAACTCCCTTTGTTACGTAAGTATATTTCATTAATATATTTAGTTCGCTTTTATTGAAGTAACAAAATGTAAAAACTGAATGCTATGATATGAAGGCAAGTTATGACAATAGCAACACAGCCAGTGACAGCCGCAAGTAAATAAACAAAATTACAAATGGCGGTTCGCGTTTGTGGTTGTGTTCTTTTGCATAGTTGTGTTGAAAATTAAGTTTGTAATTTCATATAAACTGAATTATTACATTACTAACGTTGAGTTGAGCATCCTGTTCCTCCGTTATAGTGTTTGCCGTGAGACAGAGACTCCGAAACAAGTGCTGTGCATTGTGTTAAAGAGACAGAGACTCAATTTTTTCTTTCACCATGAAAGAAAACGAAAGGAAATGTTACAAGTGTGGATGTTCCCCTGCTCAGGATCCTAACATCACCTTGCATCGTTTTCCTAAACCTGGGAGAACAAATAGCTTAAAGTACGTATGCTAAAGTTATGACAAAAACAATTTCAAAATTTTTAAGTTGGAACCACTGAAACAGTAAACAAAAATAAGTATTGAAAAAAAAATATGATTCACCTTAGAATAACGAGAAATATTCACTATTTCATTTTGAAAAAAATGTGTGTGTTTGTGGCAAATAAATGATTGGATGAAATTTATGTAGAAATCACTACTTGAGCATAGTACTAGATAGAGCATAAAATTCTCACCACAAAATTTATAAATTAATGCTAATTTATGTAATTGTATTTTTTAGGTGTGAAATGTGGGCGAAATACTGTTTTCCTCATGACTCTTGGTCGTCACCAGAATTTCAAAACAAGCTTCATTCAAGACATTTAATGTTATGCACTAAACATTTTAAGACATAATCATTCATCGATAATTCTGGAAAGAGGCTAGTCAAATCTGCAGCACCAGATGAGGAATGTGATAAGGTTAATTAATCTCTCTTTTGATACTGTTTTCATATTATCTTTTGTGTTGCTTTTCTCATGCTAATGTAAAAAGATTATCTAGTTAACAATGTGGGTTGTTGTTGACTATTCTTCGTTGTTGATCAACAATAGTTTATCATCCTTAAATAAGCAATTATAGTGATAAAAAATAAAGTACCTATTTAATAAACCAGAATATTTTTATTAACATTACATAAATGATGAATTGATAATCTCCATTTTTTCAGATCACTTTAGCGGATCCTAATTTGGAAGAAATTAATGTGATTCAGCCTATTGCAGGTCCATCACTAACAAGACAACCACTTGCACTATGTGAGAATGTTCAAAACACAATAGCTAATCAAGTATTTGAGCCTGTTGCGGGTCCATCTAAAATTATCCAACCTTTATGTGAGAATCTGAGTCATAACGTGAATCCGCATAAGACTAGTGCTATTCCGCAAATAACTGAGAAGCTCAAACCTATTGCTGTTACAAATCCACTGGCAACTACCAAAAAAGATAAAAGTATGTTGATGAAAATGAAAAATCATATGAGAAAAATAAATAGGCTCCAAAAATCAGTAAAGCATCTGAAAAATTACTCATTTCTTAAAGTATTGAGCAAGAACGAATCAATACATGAAATATTAAAATGTAAAATAAACCCGTCCTTTGCATTATTTCTGCAAGGGGAATTGCAAAATTATAAGAAAAGACCGAGGTCGAAGATGGGATATGGACTCGAAAATAATAGCGCTAAGACTATATAAAAGGTCACCTAGGTGCTACAAATTATTAAGAAGAATAATTTGCCTGCCAACACCTAGTTCATTAAAATTATTGTTAAACAAGTTTAACATGAGTGTCGGTATTAATGACCAAATTTTCAATGTTTTGAAAAAAACAATCAAGGAACAGAATACATCGGAAAATAATTATATCCTAATGTTTGACGAGATGTCAATAAAAAAGAATTTGTTTTATAACAAGAAGGAAGACTTGATTGAGGGGTATCAAGACCATGCATTGCAGGGCAGGTCACCACAGATAGCAAAACATGCCCTTGTCTTTATGATTGGTGGAATTCGGAAAAAGCTGAAGCAGCCAGTTGCTTACTATTTCTCTTGCGGATCTGAGACTGCAGATAGGCTGGCAGTTCTTATAAAGGAGGTGAGCATTATGGTCTTTTATTTGCTATTTTGTGAAGAGTAGTAGTTATTTTTGTACCATATTGATTTACGTTAATCATTTCAGGTTCTGCAACATTGTTTTGATGCTGGAATCAATATTTCAGCTTCAGTGTGCGATATGGATGGTGTGAATAAGAGAGCTCTAAGTATCTTGGGAGCATCTGTAGAGCAGCCATACATTCTATTCCATAATCGAGAAATAGTTACCCTTTTTGATACTCCGCATTTGCTCAAATGCTTTAGAAATATGTTTTTAAAGTATGATATTAAATGTCCTACAAATATAACATCGAACAATCAAATTGGATTTGGTAAGATATATTTTTTTATAACATTAATAATATTATATGTATTTCCAATATACTGGAAATTTAGACTCACTTTTTTACAGGTGTTGCTAAGTGGAGCCATATAAAAGAATTTTACGAAGCAGATAACACCAACCCCAATTTCGTATATGCGCCTCTTTTGAAACAAGAACATTTAAACCCGAATACGAAGCAGAAGATGAAGGTAAAGCTAGCTGCACAAGTGTTAAGCCATTCAGTTGCTGGAGGGATGTATGCAAAAATTTCACAAGGTAAATACAATTTATAATATAAAGTAAAATCTTGTAATGTTGGTCGCTCTATTCAAATAATTATTAAAGAACAACTAAAAACGGAAAAATCAATTTACTTTATAAAAAGTAAAAACCGACTTCCAAAACCTAAAACGAATAAAATAACTGTCATAATAAAACTTAACAAACAACAACTTAACTTAACTTAAAAATGAGCTGTTCCCTACATTTATGCTCGCATAACTCGTGGTAACAGCTGATTTTTTTTCGCGATTTCTGGTTTAGCCTATAGTCAAAGTTGTTTGATATCATGAGTACAATCATGCGTTTAAGTATCGGTCACTAATTACCACTCACCCTATATATAAAAGAGTACTCTGTGGGCGTTGCATAATGAAATTTAGTACAACATTATGCTACAACACTATGATGCTGGTTGTTTTAATGTTGGCAATAAGCTAACTGTTTCAGAATCTTTTATAGAGGATTTATAGCATGGGTGTAGAGAAATCCTATTTATGTAATCCTATTAGTAAGATCTTAAATTATGTGTTATGTTTACAGGGGAACTCTCTTCAGAAGCTGTCACTACAGCCAATGTTATTTCGAACATGGACAAGCTGTTCGATAGTGTCAATGCATGCACACCGGACTTAAGAAGGGGGAAACCATTTTCAACAAATATGAAAAAAAATTCACCGCATCACACACATTTCACTTTTATGAAGAATTTTTTTAAAGATTTAACATTTTTGGAATGCAAACGACGCCCTCCATCCCAAGAAGGATGGATTTGGTCCATCAATGGAATAGAACGAATCTGGAGAAATCTCAGTTACACACATAAAACAATAAAAAGTTTGGAAACAAGGAGGCTCCAGCAGGACCCGTTAGAAAACCTATTCGGTTGCATTCGGGCCAATTGTGGCTGCAATTCAAATCCCACTGCTGGACAGTTTGTCGCTGGTCTTAAAACTGCTGTCCTTAGCAACTTATCTTTTATTGGAAGCGGAAATTGTGAAGATGACGAAAATGCAGTAATATTAAGAAATTTTAAAACTTTATTGACCCCAAACACAGATATACACACTGCTTATGCCACTTTAACCAATGAGTTAGAAGAAAGTATAAATTCCACATTTGAATGTAGCTTGCAAGAAAGCAGTGGCGAGATTCAAGCATGTGCGTATGTCTGTGGGTTTATAATAAAAAATAATCTCAACAAATGTGAAATTTGTAAAAATATTTTTGTATCTGAGACACAAGAGAGATCTCATACTTTTATTGAGTTTAAAGAATACAGTGATATAAAAAAGTCCCTTCAATACGCTTCTAAAAATCTCATTAACTGTATTGAAAGTGGTGCTACAATGATTAATGGCTTTTTAGAGACACAGGCTTATAAAAAAAATTTAAAAGGGACAATTGAAGTTTTGTTTAAAAACTCAATAAATTTTGAGTTTCTCGATAAATGTGCAGAACATAAATATGTTAACATTAATTACTTATTTAATAGCGTGTTTCACATTTGCATAAAGAGATTTTGTATTAAAAAAAATCGTCAATTTGCAGAAGAGTACTCTGCATCTGCTCTTAAAAGGAAAATTGATATCCTGCAGAATAAATAAGCGCAAATATATCACTTCGCGACGAGAGATTGACTGTACATACAGAAAAAATAGTTTCGTCAAAACTTATTTTAAATATCTTATTTATTCAGAAGGATATCAATTTTCCTTTTAAGAGCAGATGCAGAGTACTCTTCTGCAAATTGACGATTTTTTTTAATACAAAATCTCTTTATGCAAATGTGAAACACGCTATTAAATAAGTAATTAATGTTAATATATTTATGTTCTGCACATTTATCGAGAAACTCAAAATTTATTGAGTTTTTAAACAAAACTTCAATTGTCCCTTTTAATTTTTTTTTATAAGCCTGTGTCTCTAAAAAACCATTAATCATTGTAGCACCACTTTCAATACAGTTAATGAGATTTTTAGAAGCGTATTGAAGGGACTTTTTTATATCACTGTATTCTTTAAACTCAATAAAAGTATGAGATCTCTCTTGTGTCTCAGATACAAAAATATTTTTACAAATTTCACATTTGTTGAGATTATTTTTTATTATAAACCCACAGACGTACGCACATGCTTGAATCGAATAGGTTTTCTAACGGGTCCTGCTGGAGCCTCCTTGTTTCCAAACTTTTTACTGTTTTATGTGTGTAACTGAGATTTCTCCAGATTCGTTCTATTCCATTGATGGACCAAATCCATCCTTCTTGGGATGGAGGGCGTCGTTTGCATTCCAAAAATGTTAAATCTTTAAAAAAAATATTTTCCATAATTAATGCATTTTTATGTAAAATACAACAGTGTCATACTCCCTGGCCGCGCCACAGTGGAAAATTTAAAAACATGTTTCTAGATAAATGTACCATTTATGTACTTATACGGTTACGTATAATGCAAAAAATTGCACCACAACGAATAATGAAATATAATGAAGTTTTGGTGGCGCGGCTGGGGAGTATACTCCCTGGTCGCACCACCACGGTTTTTGTAAACTATTTTGTATACACTAAATAATTGTACGGAAATTGTTCTTTTCCGGACGCTATAAAAATTCTGAAAATTTAATTAAGTTGAAAGTATAGCCTTGTGTACACGGTAGGCTGAAATTCGCCTTTCAGACATAAGAGACTTGAATTTTGAAGGGTCCTTTTTTTAGCTAGAAAGAGTAATATATATATATATATATATACATATTTTTTAATTTGTATGGTGGTGACATGAAAAATGAGGCTATCTCTGGAATCGCAGGATTGGCCGTTATATCGGTACACACAGATATAGTACTATTTATTTGTAATTTTTTACATACTTCAGATTGTGGCACCACTTGTTTTTGAAATCCTGTAAATTAAAAAAAAGTATGATGATGAATCATTTTAATGCTTAAATACGAGTATGCCAAGTCTAGTTTACAACATTTTTAGGGTTCCGTACCTCATAAGGAAAAAACGGAACCCTTATAGGATCACTCGTGTGTCTGTCTGTATGTCCGTCTATCACAGCCAATTTGCTCCGAATAGATTCGGAGCAAATTGGCCGATGTACCGATTAAGTTGAAATTTGTTATATACATATGTATTTCTGTGACCCAAACACGGATGTGTAACGTAAATTAATGAATTTTGAATATAGGGGTCTATTTTGGGGCGCAAATAAGAAAAAAAAAAAAGTTTTGCAAACTGTATCGTGTGACACATCAAATGAAAGGGCTTACTGTGAGGGTCTCAAATATATCAATACGTCGGACACGCAGTTGGCCGGTTTTTTCATACCATAGGCCAAAAAACAATCTAAGATATAAAAGTTCCCTTTTACATAGGTATAAAAACGAACTTTTGTGATTGCTTAGACTGTTTTCGCCTATGGTATAAAAAAATGTTGTAAACTAGACTTGGCATACTCATATTTTTAAAGCATTCAAGCATTAAAATGAATCATCAACATATAAAAAAATTGTCAAATTATTTTTATTATATGTTTTTATATGTTTATGTTTTTATTAAAAGTAATAAGATTGTTAAGTTTGTTACCACATACCTACTATAAGCTGGCACAGTCCGCAGTTGTTTGATCCCTATTTTTAAATAACCCCACAGCTGAACACTGTCTCTTAAGATACAGGTTATCCTAGTTTGAGAGGCAGGGCTCACAATATCTGTATACAAACTACTGTAGCGTTAATTAGCTTCATTTTAAACAGTGTATACTAATGTATATTTTTTTGTGACAATAAACTATTTTATTTTATTATTATATATTTTTTTTAATTTAGAGGATTTAAAAAAAAGCACAAGTGGTGTCGCAATTCGAAGTATGTCAAAAATTACAAATAAATGGTACTATATCTGTGTGGAAGGATATAACGACCGATCTTGCGATTCCGAGATAGCCTAATTTTTCATGTCAGAGCCATAAAAAATTTGTTAAAAAATATTTAAACTCTTTATTCATTTCTACACGCAATTGCCTCATACGAAATTTTATAGTATAGTAATGATCAGCAGAATCAATTACTAGCAAAAAAAAAACCCTTCAAAATTCAAGTCTCTATGTCTTTGAAAGGCGATATTCAGCCTACCGTGCGCTACCAAAATTTATATGGCGGACCCGGACATAGTATATACTAAAGAATTGTACGGAAATTGTAGTGTTCGGTACGCTGTAAACAGATTCGAAAATTTAATTACCCTAGAAGTCATAGCCTGGCGTTGGTGGCGCGGCCAGGGAGCATACTTCCTGGCCGCGCCACCAACGCATAGCAAGTTATTATGCGTACCCGGACACAGTATACACTAAAGAATTGTACGCATTATGTACTACCCAAAAACATAATAATATATACGACAAAGTAAACCTTAGAAAAATTTATCTTAAAAAATAGACTCTATTCTCTTTAATTGTAGCTATTACATGCATAAATTAAGTTAAAATGTTAACGTACGTTTTTTTTAATGTACCAATGTGGACAAAAATATTATGATCTAAGTAAATAAAAAGTATGTATTTCAAAAACCACTTTTTTTTATTAAAAATAATAATGCCACACTTTTTAGTTTGAGATGATTCAAAATTCCCGCTCAAAAATTCCGACAAACTGCGAACCTCCTTTTTTGAAGTCGGTTAAAAGTTTGAGATGGCTTGACAGAGATGGCGTGCATTATGGGTGCCATTTTGTTTGTTTGAAGTTGACATTCTTCCCGGCTAAGGGTATTAGTGTTCTGTGGGTTATTCCCCTACCCCTTCCCCCGTGAACTCTAGCTTCCGTTGCTCAGTCCCGCACTCCCCCGCGCCCGCGTCAACCCGATCGGAGAACCAAAATATTACTATTATAGCTAACTAGCTATAATATGTAGTTAACACATTCTCTGCTGAATTCTTTATGCAAACGCTTCTTTATGCTACACCCTTACCGACCCTTTTTTTTTTACGATGTTTTCGAAACAATAGAGATGCACAACGAACGCACATGTGTGCCGCGCCGCACTCGAAGAAAGTTATGAAAACACATATGTGCGTCTGCCGCACCGAATGTGTTAACCTGTTAAGCGGGGAATTCCCTTTATAATTACGCTGCATATAATGGGCGCGCGCTCGGAGAACGTAATTGCGCAACATATATTTCAAGGACGTATTCATATGTCCTACCCGTACCACAGATTAACCCGTACACGCTATTGTTTTCGTTTGACGTATTTATACGTCCCGCTCGCATACTCTTAACCTTATTATATCAATTTCTGGTTTATTGCAATATATTAGCTATAATCCAATATGTTTTTGTGAATTTACCTTTTCTGCACACTCAAATATAGCTATTTGAATGAAAAATTTAATAAAAGTTCTGTTAAAGTTTTTGCCCAGGTAAAAGGCATTTATTGGGCGTTTATGGGCATTTATCCGGCGTTTATTCAATGCGCCCAATATGCCACGGCATTAACCCATGCGGCGCGGCCCGCACTAAATTCAAATATATATGGCATTGTTAGAGAGCGTTTACCGAGAAGCGATTTTACACGCGTTTGCTTGAAATGCAGGCGGAGCCCACGGATGCCATCGACAATGGTCTCACGCGACGTTTATCACGGCGGCGCACGCAGCGTTAGGGCTAGCTAGTCCTGCAATTCTCCGATCTCGGTAAAACGTAGCACGCGCTGTGGGTCTCGCGGCATCGCACGTCCCTCGTCTTCGTAAAAAACATCGCCCTAACTTCACAAACTCTACACCTTAGTTAAAATATGTGGCTAGGCCGTTTCGCTACCGTCACATGGGCGTAACGTGAAAAATTAATTCGCTGTTTATTATTTTTCTGTTATACAATAGTTCTTGTAGTAACGAAACGGCCAATCCTCAAATTTTGACTAAGCTGTAGAGTTTGTGAAGTTAGGGCTTGTAGAGTTGGAAAGTTTGGCTCTACATGAGATCTTATAACGTTTTGATAGTGCGAGCCATATGGCTCGTCATGGCAACATTTTACATGAAAATATTTTTGGTGGGATTCGATTTTACGACAGCCACAACGATGCCGCCAGCCGCAGTCTCCGAGTTATAAAAAAATATTATCTAGCTTATATTATTAATCTGTGATTTTATCTTGAAAAACATTATCCTCCTTCTGGGGCAGTCGGGTAAAAATTAAATGTAGATTATTCATCGCGTTCCAAAAAGGACTTCACGAATGCGATATTTATTTATTTATTTACCGCCTTGGCCAAAAGTATTGAGCACCTTACAAATTTCGCTCGTACACGGTCAGTATGGAAAAAAACAAATCGATTGTTTAAGGGTTATTTTGTCCCGGCATCTACAAAGGTTTATAAATATGACTCACGCCGCATCTAGCAATAAAACACCTGGGTGCAATAAAATTTGTCTTTTTACAATTTTTGTATTTATTATCAGTTGGCTGCGGTCGCTCATTGTGGACACATCCATCTAGTGCGCTTTTAGTGTTTTATTTCAGAAGAATTTAGTTATATCGTTGTAATATACCAAAACGAAACGAACTTTCCTTAGAAAAAACGGGTGCAGATACCGCTTCTGCATGAGCAAGGGAGATCACAGGTAGAGATTTTCAAAACTGAAATGTTCGCGCCGATCCGTGCAATATGCTATTGAGCCATTCTCTGCTACCGGATCACATCAAAACAGATCAAGAACCGGGCGCAAACGCATCACCACATACCGTCAGGATCTTCAGTTACTGAGAGTCGTTAAAAAGTAGAAAAAAAAACATCTTCAGAGCTCGCTGCTGAGTTGTCAGTAGAAATTAAGAAACACATTTCTGCTCGAACTACTCGTAGAAGACTTCAGGAAGCTGGTCTGAAAGGCTGTAAAGCCAGGAAAAAGCCGTGGCTCTCCGACCACAACAAAAAAACCTTAAAACACCGAAGTTTCACCACAGAAGATTGGTCAAATGTTGTGTGGTCAGACGAATCAAACTTTCAGGTGAGTAAGACAATTTAATGCCCTAATAACATTTAATGAAATGGTTTAAAAACCAAATACATTGATGAAGTTATTTTAATTTCCCGGAACTCAATATTTTTCTCTTTATTGCAGATTTTTGGTACACCTGGTGTGTCCTTTGTGCGTCGCCGGGTGGGCGAAGAATTTAAGCCAGAATGTGTGATCCCAACCGTAACACACAATAATGGTCTGGGGTTGCATGACTGATTCTGGAGTTGGCGAATTGTTCGTGTGTGAGGGCCGCATGAACTCTACTAAGTACATTAATTTAATAGAAACTGCGCTGCTGCCTTCACTTACGACACTTTTTGGTGACACGAACATGGATGATGTTAAATTTCAGCAGGATAACGCGCCATGCCACATATCTGCCCGCACTATGACATGGTTTCGGTAATAAAGGCATACGGTGGACCCACAAAATATTAATTTTCTATTAATAAATAGTAAAATAAACCTATATATAACGTTTTGTTTTATTTCGATTTGATATCTCTCAAAAAACTGAAAGATGTTATGGGTGCTCAATACTTTTGGCCAAGGCTATTTATAGATATCACCGGAACACTACCTATTTGACGGATAAAAACGTATTCAGTGTGCGCACTCAATTCGTACGACGATCGTGTCATACGACGTTTACGTTCGATACAAATTATTTGTCTTAAAAAATATCCGAACGAAGTTTTCCGAATGACGCAATAAAAAAATGTAACTATGACTGCAAGTTATCTGTGGGCGAGGCGCCATTTTCAAACTTGTTTGATCGATTTTATTATTCTGCAGTTGCGAGAAGAATTTTACTTTAGAAATATGTGTTTTTAAATAGATTTAACTATGAATAAACCACCGAAATTAACCGACTTAAAAGAGAGCGAAGAAAAAATGCGTAAACAAGCAAAAATACTAATACGACAAAAAACCTCGGATGTTTTGAAAAAACAAACGCATTTGTTTATGCATGAAAAGGGAATAAGTAAAATAGTAAGTTCTAATCGTATAGCATATTGAGTGCAATGTTAGTTAAGCTCCATAAAGCTTATCGTACTAAAGGAATGCTCGTGCTCCTTGCACGAGCATATTTTATATAGCTTAAGCAGAGGCTTGGTGCAGTCAGATGACTCATGCATGAAGTCATGACTGTACCTAAAGCACATTAGAGGTGACACTTGGACTTTGACCCTTACTACTACGACATAAAGACGCTATGTGAAATTGATACCATGGATGCGAGGTATAATAATATTAAATATATTTCAGGCTCATCCTCATCTCATTCTCTGCTCTTGTCTTTTGCTCAGTTGGCGATTTTAATATTTTTGTACTTGAATTTAAAAACGATAGTCATGCATTTTTAATACCCTTTTCAGCCTGTCCCTAAGAATCCAAACCACGTAATATACGCCTACTACCACAATAACCAGTTAACAAAAATCGAAAACTTAGAACTTTTATACAACGTTACCCATCTACACTTGCAATGGAACAAAATTACCAAAATGGAAGGGATGGACACGTTGCATTGTTTAAAAAAGCTGTATCTAGGTAACAATAGGATCAGCGTTGTAGAAAATTTGGAAGGGTTGAAATATTTGGAAGAATTACACATAGAAAAGCAGAATTTGGAGAGTCCAGATGCCCTGTGTTTTGATCCAAGGACCCTCATTTATATTGGTGTAAGTACCTATGACTTTTTGTCAAACTGCAGTAATGATTTTCTACGCCAATTTTCGTAAAACTGCAATGGTTTCTTTTCTAGGCCTCCCTAAGAATACTAAATGTATCTGAGAACAAACTGTCTGACATGACATGGGTGAAGCCTCTGCGACGGTTGGAGGTGCTTGTGGCCAAAAAGAACATGCTGCATGATCACCAAGTAAGTATCGGGCTTAATGAAAACTTGAAACTAGTACCTACTTCTAGCATGCGTAAACTTATAGTGCGGGTAAAATAGGCACAAACCAACGATCATGCTATCATAATTTTACGTTCTAAGAGCCTGTTCTGTTTTGCATCTAATGCTTCTTTGCACTTCAGACCGTTGCTGATAACCTGTGCACACTGCTGAGTTTAGTGGACATAAATTTTCTGGGCAACCCCATGACCAGGAAGCATCGGTATAAAGAGACAATCATCGCGAGGTGTTCACAACTACGTATGTAAACTCAAGTCTTTTATTGCATTTTGGTCTTTTTGTATTTTCATCCTCGTCTTAATACATTTTTAATGCAGAGATATTTCTAACCACATGACGCGACCTATTTATATTTATTGTAGGCGTGCTGGATACCATAGTAATTCACAACACGTCAAAAACCTTCATGCAAAACTTTGACAAGGTAGTCCGTCTGCGTCAACTCCATGGAAAGAACAAAATCGAGACGACCCGCAAGGGAGCCGACGAGTTCTTCGAAATCAATATGCTTCCCGGACCGAGGACTCACAGCGCTCTCTCTATTTCTGAGTTCTCTAACCCGAAGCCTAAATGTAAGTATGTCCAATCGTTTTAACCGTAAAGGAGGAACTAACCAGACCCGTTCCGGGAAAATAATCGCGGCCGTCTTGTGCAATAGTAATGATCAATGCTCATGCCTTCTCTGTATGAGAAGAGGCCTTTGCCCAGCAGTGGGACAATAATAGGCTGTTTTTGAAGTGAAAACTTCTATAGGCGCGTTGAGTGGTTTTTGTTAGGAGGAAATCTTACGGGTTCGCGTCACCGCGTCATCGCGACATGCTTGTTGCATAGTTTTACGTTTCAGTTTTCACTTCTGTCTGCAGTCCCCATGACTGCCTATTTTTTTAATTGAAAGCTTTAGGCACGTTGAGCAATTTTTTCAGTCCTCATGACTGCCAATTTTTTTAAAATCCAAGGTCTGTCATACATTGCATGATTTGTAGACTGTAGAAGTCTGTTTGTAGAAGTTCTAGTTTTTGTCTTCGGCCCTCTTTTTCAGGTATGACGTCATACCACTTTAGTAAAATATACAAGATTCTGCAAAAGTTATGTTTTACAACATTTACAGTGAGGCCCATGTGATGCAAACAAGGCTGCATGCGGTATTATTTGATTATATTGTTTGCTTGAGCAGTGAGCTGCATGTTTGTGTTACAGTAACAGCATTCGATTCTACGTATACGTTTATGCCACGTGCGCTCTGGGGAACTCGAGCAACGCCCTCTCACCGTGAGGCCAAAGCGCCGCCTTTGGAACCTCCGCCACCGCCGAAACAGCCCCCACCTGAAAATGAAGGCCCGCCCATCAAGGGAATATTGAAGAAACCCATGCCTATGAAATTTATTTAAAGTGAACTAGTGCTGTATAAGTATGTTTTTTGCCCTCCGAATCAGAAAGTCTAAGTAGCTAAATGTCCATGTAGCAAAAAGTCCAACTATCAGATGGTCTGTATAGCAGAACATCTATTTAGCAAATTCAGATTCTCAAAATGTCAAAAAAAATATTAGGCGCACAAGTTTCCCTGCATTTATTCGCCTGACATTCTTTTGATATGGCCAAGTTTGATCAAAAATTCAAAGGGCGTCAAGCATTTTTTACATTATATCGATCTTACTTCTCTTATTTCCTTCAAATAACATATTCTTGTATTTGCGAGCTTTGAGGAATAATAGAAATAATAGCAGCGTTGGCTTTGATTTTATATTCGTGTTTAGCCGCATGTACCAACCTTCGAGGGCATTGTTTGTGCGAAAATTACAGTTGATTATATCTCCCATAGACTGTAGCCATTGTCTTTTAAAGCAATAAAAAAAAGCCACCATTTCTACGCTTTTCGTGGCCTTTTCAACAATGATAATCCAACATTGCGTAATGTATGGACAAGGTAGCAGAGGTAAATTGGAACATACTCTTACAATGTTTCTGCACTCTTTGTTTTCAGGAAGACCCAATGCTGACGCTTTTTTCCAAACGACCTTATTAAGATGATAATAGCAGACCGTTCCTTCTCGCCTTCTCATAATAGCTTTTAATGGCCATGTCTATTTCAAAATGCTGCTTGATGAGGCCAAATAAGCGTTCGCAGGTTTCTTGTCTCTTATCAAGTAGTAACGCGTATATAACTCCCATAACACAAGTTATATCATCACAGCTATTTAAATCAACATGAACTGATAACAACTGATAGAATGGCTTGGGTGTAGCTTTGAATGTTCCATCAATAAAATACATCTTATTTTTCAATGTCTTAATGCATTGTCTACTCACAGGTGTTGAAAATATTAAGATTTTATTATTGTCACATCCAACTTCACAAACAAGGAAACTGTCAGCCATTATTTCTTGAATTATAACATCATTCAAGTTTTATAATTCTAATTTACAAACATTTAAATATTTCCGACGAGCTCTGAACAGTGTCTTTTTTGAGTTAAAATATGGTACCTGTTCAATCTCATACACTTTTCCAAATTCTTTCTCAAAAATTTTTTTTGAGAGGTGAAGTTTGGTTTTTTCTCTGGACAGGTTTTGCTTTTTAGCGAAATATATTCTTGCGTTTGTCCATCACTGTCTATCCTGTTTTTATCGAAATTAGCTTTACAAGTATGCTTATTTAACTGATCAATTATCTTGTTTTCGTCTTTATTGATTGTAACAGATGCACTACTCTCATTGCGCTGGGAGCATCTCCATAGAAATGACCCTGCCTTATTTGTGATATTTAAATTGTAGGTGTGACCATTCAGCAGCAGCACTCGCTTCTTCTTTTGACTTTCGATGAAAGTAAATGTTTGTTCTTCATCCATTTTTAGAATTTAGAAGCATACAGTATTGTATTTGTAATGAATAGCAATATAGCATAAAAAGTACTCTGTGAATATTGCAATCGATACAGGAAAAAGCAAATGAGGAATGCTAGGCAAATAGCATTCATGATAATAAGTGTCAGTTACCATTAAAAAGATATGATATCGCACTGATAATTCAATACTGTTGCACCTCAAAATGTGACTTTTTTCACTTCCTGATAAAGATTATAAAAAATTTAATACAATGACAGGTAATAATTATGATTTCCTCCTATAAAGATATACACACATCAACACTGTCTAGGGATATTTTGAATTTACTCAATTTACACAAAATTTATTAAAAATAACATACAAAATGCATATAATAATAATAATAATAATCGTTTATTTTGGAACAAAAACAGATACAATCATAAAAATAGTTAAACGATGATAACTGCAAAAGTTCGTAACTGTAGCGCAGCTATCAACGCCCGGCTCCTAGTGAGAGGGTAGTTCGTTCCAGAGAAAAACATATTTTTAAACTTTAATATGTAAGTGGTTAAGAATAAAAAGGAAAAAAAAAAATTAAAGAAAAACACAACAGTAAAATTACGGAATAAGTGTAGTGTAAGTGAGGGTGTGTGTATGTGTGTGTGAGGGTGTGTTAGCGTGTGTGAGTGTGAATGTGTTACACTTCCACAAGTTTTTCAGTAGCATCATATGTAAGCGATTTTAGCCAAGTATTGAGACTTTTCTTGCATTTATTTTGGGTGAGAGAATAGATGTTGAGCCTTTTGTTAATTCTATTGTATAATTTTGAGCTTATGTAGGAACAATGACGACGTGCTGCTACATTTGTACAAGCTTTTACATTGCATACTCGATCTGAACGGCGTCTACTGTTACATCTGGCTAGTTCATAGGGAAGCTGGGAATGTTTACGTAGCACTGCCTGAGAAACAAACAGCTGTCTGGCTGTTAGGACCTGGCAGAGAAAATACAGGGAGATTGTAGGAAAGCGTATAGGTTTCCTCGCAAGGACTTTCAGAACTGCTCTTTGAGCTCTCTCAATGCGTAACATAGAAGTCTTATGAGTGCCACCCCACACTGTTAAGCAATATCCCATCACTGACTGAGCCAGTGCAAAATATACATTTATTAAAGTCCCAAAGTCTGCCGCAGATCGAAGTTTCTTAAAGATATATAAAAGCTTCCTGAGGCGTGTCACGACTGAGTCAATTTGTTGGTGCCATTTAAGGTGACTATCAAGTACAATACCAAGATATTTAATAGTTGCAGTACCTACTATTTGAGGGCAGTCACAGATAGTCTCAGAACTAGGGTTTGTACAAGTATGGGCTTGGAGAGCAAAAGGAGTCTGGGGTTGACCGGTCTTATTTAAAGAAAAAGTAATGAACTTAGTTTTATCTATATTTAAAGATAACAGATTTGAAGATAGCCATTTCATGACAATACTCAGGACTAGCTCAGCATTTCTACAAGTTTCACTCCAATTGCGGCCATGAATTATTAGAGCTGTGTCGTCTGCATAAGTTACTATTTTGCAGTTAGGGAGAGATAGCCGACACAGCTCATTCACATAAATAAGAAAGAGACTCGGACCAAGCACGCTGCCCTGAGGCACACCAAAAGTGAGCACCTCCTTTCTACTGACATGGTTATCCACCTTTACGTACTGTGTACGCCCAGTCAGATAACTTTTGAACATATCCCAGGCCGTACCGCGTATACCAACATCATATAACTTAGAAAGGAGCATGGGGACAGAAACAGTGTCAAAGGCTTTCGATAGGTCAAGGAAAATAGCCAGTGTCTTTTGTTTATTTTCAAAATTATCAATAATGGTACCTGTTAGTTCCAACACGGTATCATCAGTACTTTTGCCACTTCTGAAGCCAAATTGGTTACTTGCTAGTATGTTGAATTTTGTGAGAAATTTTGTTAACCTAATATTAATAACCTTCTCCATTATTTTGGATAAAGTCGTAAGTACCGTTATAGGTCTATAGTTAGTGACACTGTTTCTGTCTCCAGATTTATAGATAGGGTGGATAACCGCGGTCTTAAAGATGTCTGGGAAGATACCCGATGAGAGACATAAATTAAAAATGTGGACAAGCACAGGGACTATAATTAATCTAGTAGCTTTCACAATTGAGGTTGGAATACCGTCGAAACCAATGACGCATTTATCTTTTAGGTTCAAGATAATGTTATTTATCTCGGAACCGTCAACCTCGTGCAGTGCCATTGAATGTAGCACCGTCAATTTAGAAAAACTGGAGTCATAATTGCTGGATGTGGTACTATTATGAGCTTCAGATTGTTGAATTTTTAATGCCAAAAGTCTGCCCACATTAGCAAAGTATTCATTTACCATGTTTACTGATTGGGAGGGATTAGCACAGCATTTTAGGAGCTCTGAAGACGGTGTTCTGGTTTGGTTTAGATTTGCTACCTGCTTGATAAGAGCCCATGTAGCTTTCGGGTTCTTTTTTGCCTTCTGAAACTCTGTGCGTTCGTACTGTCTTTTAACTTTTTTTAGTAAATTATTACAAAAGTTTCGGTAACGGATGAGGATTAACTTGTTGTTTTCGTTGTCTGGATGTTTTTTAAACTTCCGATATAATTTGTCTCTATGACGTATGCATCTTAAGAGGCCTGGGGTAATCCATGGTTTAAGAGTGCGTCGTCTACTTGGGGTAATTGATGTATGAGTGTGTGCTGTAATAGCGGAAGAGATTATAGAGACAAAAGATTCAGCAGCTTCATTCGGGTTATTAGAGTTGAGAATAGGTGAGAAGTCAGTTTCTGTGATGCACTCGACAACCTTTGGAACATCAATTTTTGGTTTACGGTAACTCTGATGAGCCTTAATTTTCATGTTCATGTTACAAAAAAGGATGACTGGTGAATGATCCGTTATGAGAGAATCGAGTACTAGAGTGGTTGCAGGAATTTGACACCGTATTATCACGTGGTCTAGGCAGCTTGATAGTCTAGTAGGAAGAATATGAGCGGGAAGCATTGCATGAGAAGCTATGAGATTAAGGTACTCGTATACTTTTATAAAGCCCATTTATCAGACTACACTCCAGAATAAAAGAAAACTATTTTTTTGCGTAAACAAATTTTTATTAAAATAAAGAAAAAACGTGAAATAATGGTAAAACTAACAATGAATGTTTTTCTCAAGAAAAAGTGAAAAATAAGGAAAAATTAATCTGTTTTTAACAGTTATGTGAAAAATCAGTAGTCAGTAAAACCACCCATGACGTTAATAATGGTCCTGAAACGGTTTTTCATGCTTTGGATTAAGTTATCCAAGTCTTGCTGCAGTATATTGTCCCAGGTCCGGCTAAGATGCAAAAAAAGTTGCTCTTCCGTCGCAATGTTTGCAGGGAAATTCCTCAAAGCCCTTCTTTGGAGCATGTTCCACGCGTGTTCTATGAAGTTTAGGTCAGGCGATTGAGCGGGCTAGTCTAAGACCGATACGTCGTGCTCCTGCAACCAGCTCGTCACCACTCTCGCTGTGTGCCGACGGGCGTTATCGTGCATGAGCGTGAATTCTTGGCCCATTGGTAGTCGATGTAGGTAGATTATTGGCACTAGCACACCTCGTTATGGTATTTTTCAGCCGTCATGGTCTTTCTGATCCAAACGAGGTCTGTTCTTCCACCAACACGAATTCCCGCTCAAAGCATAAATGTCCCGCCGTGGTATGAATGGACTTCCTGAGGATGTTGCAGACGGGTCTCACGACCAGGAACACGCCAAACACGTACTCTACGTGTATCGTGATGGAAACCGAACCGGGACTCATCGGTAAACAGCACTACAGACCACTGGTTATCTTCCCAGAGCAAATGTTCACGAGCTCACTCTAGTCGTCGTCCACGATTTCCTCCGCGTAGTGCTGGAGTACGAAGCGGTCTGCGAGCATAAAGGTTAGCTTCATGCAGCTTTCTCCTCACAGTTTGGTCACTCACAAGCAACTGGTGCTCTGAGTGAAGCCTCTGAATCAACTGCATGGCCGTAACATTTAGTTGTCTTCTCGCGTCAACTTGCAAAAATCGGTCTTGTCGTTGAGTGGTTATGTGCTTCCCGCCTGGGTGTCTTTCAGACACTGCACCAGTAGCACGATAACGTGACCATAACCTTGATATCACGTTTTGTCTTGTTCCAATCTCCTCAGCAATACTCCGTTGAGTAGCCCCAGCTTGGAGCATGCCTACTGCCCTTAACATTTCCTCTCTCGTTAAATGGCGCCGCTGCATGATGCACACAATAACATTAATTCGAAATTAACCGATAACTTGTTTTAAAACTTAAATTTGACACAAAAAATAGCCAAAAACTACTATAGGTAAATGAAACCTTCGGACTTCGCTACCATTATGCCGCGTAAATCTTTTGTTTTTAATTTATTTTTTCAAATTCAAATTTAGGATTGTTCAAAAAGGTTTACAAAATAAGCTTTCTTCAAAAGAATTAAAAACTGGCCAGTATTTTTTGAGTTTAAGAATTGTATACAAAATATCCCTAGACGGTGTTGATGTGTGTATTTTGAGTTAACAGCAGTATTGTAGGTACTATCAGTGCGAATACGCTACGAGTACATAGACCAAAGAGTCTATATGTATCTACATAATTCTATTGTAATGCCGTGTCCGTTTCCCTCCCGATGCAATGTGTGAGTTGAATTTTGTGCCTGAGTATCCAGACATTTTGAGAATCTGACGATTTGCTAAATATATGTTCTGCTATACAGACCATCTGATAGTTCGACGTTTTGCTACATGGACATTTTGCTAATTACGACTTACTGCTCATTAGTCGTTTCGCGCTGTTGGACATTTAGCTACTTAGACCTTCTGATCAGGAGCGGTTTTTTATATTCAGTAAAATATATAGTAAAATTTTGTAACTTATTTATTCCACAAAATCACGTACGTGCCTGATTAAAATATCTTGATAAAAATTGGTCGAGTATGATTTTTCAAATAGTAGCTTTTGCCTTCCTTTTAAAGCTGATTTTTTAGAGCTATTATACTGGGACCCCATAGGTACGCAACCATGGTTACCACACACTACTCCTTTGTGGAAACACACTATTATTCCTTAGCGGAGGGCCACGGTGCATTGACATAAGGAAAAAGACGTTTTTAACGTTGACATTTTTTCGCAAATAGAGTTATTTACATATTCGGAATCAGCAAAAAAAGACGCATCTACCAGTATTTTTGTATTGGCGTAAACTTGACGAAAATCGAATAATTCTTACTATTAAAAGACGCATCTCCCTTGTATTTTGAAACAGGACAAATTATTTTTTTCTCCATTTCAATATTTCTGTAGATACTTCCTTTTTCCTTACGGCGGCGGCAGTATTGATGCTATTGAGTAGTGTCCGATGAACTAAGCCGATGAACCACTAGCGTGTCTATAGTCAACGAATTAAGAATGATATCTAGAGTAGACGAGTAACTTGTGCCTCCTCAAATGAAAAGTAGGGACGAATGGTGTATTTGATAATATTAATTACTTTTATTACAAAGCAGATATTATTGATAGATATTTTCTTTGGCGGTACTAATTGGTACCGTCAAAGAAGCTTAAGCTTCTAGGTACCGCGCCTTTATTATTCATCATCATCATTGGCAGCCTTGTTCCACCCATTGCTAAGAGGTCGCCTCCCTTTTGTGCCTATATAGTACGTACTAATTCCATATTAGCGCCTTTTAGCTTTCAGCTTATATCGTAGTACAAAAAGAAAAACTGAACGCACTAGTTTGCTGCTAATGCTGCTATTGTCTGTCAGTGTCAATAACACGTCAATCTAAAAACAAAAACTCGAAAATATTAGGTTGTTAGTAGGGTTATGTTTACAAAGTGGTATATAAAAATGTTTGCACGTATTTGTAACACAAAAAGCTAATAAATAAAAATAGAAACCATGGATAACTTACTTACTGCAGCTTACGAAATTTTAAATGAAGAATCATCAGGTAACTAGTAACTATAAGCTTTAAATTATTCGTCAAATTAAATAGTCAACGACAGAGTGTAACTTGTTTGTTTTTAAAATTCTAGCTTTATATTTGGGCAGTAGCATAGCAGAAACAAATGTTTTAGAGCCTCTGCAGTTCTTTAGGGATTATGTGTCGAAAAATATCCCAGTAATAATACGAGGTCATTGTTCTCATTGGCCGGCTGTGGCGAAGTGGAATGCTGATTATTTCAGGTAACAAATAATACTTTTGAAGCACTATAGACCAGAGTAATCCGGATTCCGAAGCTAGTTAAGATTCAGATAACTATCAAATCGAATTTGAAACTTTGGACCAAAAACATACTATGAAAGTCAAATAATGGTACCAACTAGCTTGTTTTAGTGACCATTATAAATCTGGATTATCCCTGGGCTTTTTCATGATTTACCTGTATTGTACGTAATGGAATCAATTCTGCCGCTGCAAGAAAAAACACGTATCTACAGAAATGCATGCAAAAATTATATTATATATAAATTATAATATAAAATATATATTATAATTTATATATAATATAATTTTTTTAAATCAATGTTCTTATTTAATATATGTTTGGAAACCTAGATATTCTGTAATCCAATCGGAATAAATACAAACTACCTTAAGAATATGTTTGATTTACAAATTATTTTGGTATTTAGTTTGTATGAACTATGCATGCTTCGTGGGCCTCTTAATGTTATCTGTCCTCTAAAACCCAATATTAATACTGGCCTAAGGCTAACCAACTAACTGGTATCCACTTTATTGAGTTTTTTGTGCACTATTTTATATTAAGAGGGTACCAAGCGCTTAGTGGCGCCCTCATCGTTTGTTTGGTTATTTCTTTTATTTTAGAATGAAAATGTAGAAAATAAGCATGTTAAGTTGTACTCCACAAGATTATAAACAGTAATTTTATATAGCCGACCATAAATTAATTAAACAGGTTTATTTAGCTTTGTGTCAATCCATTCTTACCTATTGCATAACTTCTTGGGGTGGTGCTGCTAAAACAATTTTACTCCCTTTAGAGCGCGTGCAAAGAATAGTTCTGAAGGTTGCTATCTCTCGCTCTTTTAGATTTCCTATGCACCAGCTCTACATAGTATGTAATGTACTAACAGTGCGGCAATTATTTGTTCTGAGCATAAATACTACACCAGCACGCTGCACTACTTTTTGATCCAGTACCGTCTGACAAGAGAAGGAAGGACTTGGTTGCATAAAGCCTCAAACTAAACATGCGTTTGCTAATCGATTTTATGTATTTTTAGGACCTTTTTTGTATAATAGACTCAACAAGGTACTAAATCTCTATAGGGAAAGTTATAAAAAATGTAGTATGATGTTATCAGAATATTTATCGATACTCAATTACACAGATACTGAAAATCTACTAGAAATTTTGTCATAAGGATAATTTATTCCCTCGTAAGTATTTACTTTTGTATATTTACATAGGCTAGTTTTATGTATTAATGTACCAATATGCTTCTTCTCATAGTTGTTAAAAGATTATTTTTTTTATATCAGTTTTACTTAAAATTTTAATGTCCCAATGTAATTGAAATGTAAAGCGATGGCCTGAAACACAGGTTTGAATAAACCTAGATCGGGTGGGTTCAGTGGCGTGCACAGAGATTTCAGAAAGGGTATGCACAGCTAAATAAAAACTTACCAGTTTCAGCTTGTTGCTGTCGGTGGCCCAACGGCCAGGACTACCTACCCTACCTGAGTTTTACCACAGAAGCCTTTGGCTTAGCATGATGTTTGTTTGCGACCACTATGAATATTTAAATAAGTGACACTTATATGACATGCAAAGTGGCATTTAAAAAGGCCGTGGGATGTTTATTTTGTTTTCTTTGCGCAAATGAATTTAAATTCAAAATAAATTACTACTTTAATGTTAACTGATTACTTTCTGCAAGTTAATGTTTATAAATCTATCTCTATAATTTCAGATAGTTTTGCAAAACGTCGTCGTAAAAACTGCTACCTACATCGTTTTACTAAAAGTTCTTTTCCAATTGCATTCATAGACAAATCTGTGAGTCTGTTCTGGCCGTGTGTTTCGTAACTATGTACGAGTATGAATTCGTTTTAGACTAGAAAATGATCGTTCGGTCGAAGCGCTACTGAATTTTGATTTAATTACCGACGCAACACTAGAAATTAAATCATTTTGGGTCCTATTCGATAACCCCGTGAATGAGCTACCCGATGTTGATTGTAAGTGGGTTTCCAAATTTCCATCATATTTAGCTAACAAATCTACAATTTCTAGAAAATTGCCTTTATTAAAAGACAAGCTGGATTCGTCATGCCCACGTAATGCTAATACTTGTTTACCAAGAAAACAAACTACATCAATTAACCGTTTGAAAATATTTCTATTTCTCTCAACTTTCGCGTTTGCCTTTCAATATCTAACTTAAACTGGCTTTTCAAACTAGTCTATATTCTACCTTTACCAAAAGTTTGGAACTTCAAGCAGGATTCCAGGCGTTTTTCTGAAGAATCGTGTTTAGCAACCGTTTTGTGAAAATTATTTAGATCTGAATATCCGTTATAGGTTCAAACATTCTTTTTATCTTGGTTTGTAAACAAAATGCAAGGGAAACAGTACAATATGTTTGTGAGTACATACACAACCTGTTATAATTACCTATCATAAAACTTTTCATGAAAGTAACGAATTACCTTCCCTTTGCAATCAATTTAAATTTTTCCTCGAAAGATAATGTCGAAAACGCGGCAGATTTTAATTTATTTAAACACAATTCGCCAGCACAGGACTCACAGGTATAATTTTCCATTTTTTACAATAAACTTACTAAATAATTACTTAGATAATCAATCACTTGCGCCGAGAATAACAAATAAACAAACAATATGACGAGTAATGACGACGAACTTTGCAATTACGTTCCGAACTAATACGAACGAATGAATTAGTCGGTCATTTGGCCAATCCGACTAAAAAAAGTCGACCCTCTGCAATCAACAATTAGGCGGTCCTTTTACGGCTTCTCAATTTGGACGGTTTGCAATATAAGCAGTGCTTCTAAAACTCCAACACACGCACACGTTTTCACGCACACAGACACACTTTTGCTGTGTACTACACGAGTCGCGAAATCTTGCGTTGTATGAAAAATAAGCACGGCGTAGTAATGCTTTTCGCCCGCTGCGCCTGGCATAACTGGCGCTTAAATCGCACTGTAAATACGGGAAGCGAATGTGTGTTCGTGTGAATGGTGAATAAGTTAGATTAATATTTTTTTTGAACTATAGTTATTTATCATATCAAATTAGAGGGGCATGTATGTCTGGAACTACAGGGTATGCAGTGCTTATTTGCATGTATGGAGTACACGCCACTGGGTGGGTTGCTACCTAACATTCTAATTACAAACCAACATTACTTGCACCTGTAACTAAACATATACTTAGCATTAGTTTATTATTAGGCTCTATAATTTATTGTATTGGAAATTTACTAATAACTGGCTAAATGTACACTTTTTGAAAATATTTTTATTAAATAAATTATTATTATTATTATATTGATTGTAATCCTTAAAATGGAAAACAGTGGCCACTTTTTTCCGTTTTAAGGATTAAAATAAAAGAAATAACCAAACAAATGATGAGGGACAGTGCACAAAAATCTCAATAAGGTGGACACCAGTTAGTTGGTTAGCCTTAGGCTAGTATTAATATTGGACAACTTAGTCACTTTTAATACCTACTTTACTTCTGTTTTCAGAAAAACAATTCCAAACAAGAAATTGACAGTAGCAGTCACACCAAATGGCTTGGCTGATGGTATTACTAGAAATGAGAAGGGAGAAGAGTACTTTGTCACTCCTTTTGAAGTTGATATGACTATGTCAGCGTTTCTAGATGGCTTGGAACAGAAAAAGTATGTTTTAAATTTAATTTTAAATAGTAGAGAATAGAATAAAATACTCGTTATTATTTACTAGCCTTTGCTCGCGGGGTTTGCGGTAATTCTCCCACGAGAACGCACTACCGGGATCAAAAGTATCCTATATCCTAATCCAGATCATAGTCTACCCATGTGCCAAATTTCATCCAAACCCTTTCAGCGGTTTTAGCGTGTAAGCGTAACAAACAAACTCACTTTCGCGTTTATAGTATTATAAGAAAACCGGTTTATCGACGCTCTAGAGTCTAGACTCCCAAAATGTATTAGGTACATAAAAAAAAAGTCTTAACACACTACTAAAGTTCCTATAATAATAGAATTCAATTATGATTCGAAAGACACGTGGCGCCATCTATTATCATAAGAACGTTATTGTTGTTTTCCTCGGGAACAGTACTTTTTTCGAGATGAAAGGTACCCTATGTCCGTTTCTGTACACCTGACAACGTACTATATGCAAAATTTCAGTATGATCGGTTCATTGGTTTAGGCGTGAAAAGATAACAAACAAACTTAACTTTAGAAATTATAATATTAGTTAGGATTTATTTCCTTTGGAAGACTTACAGCTGAACACAACAAAAGTGAAGGGCGGGCGTTTTGTGGGACAGTCTTATGTAATTTTGACGTTCGAAAAGTGCCGACTCGCACTTTAGTTTGAATAAATGACTTTCATTTGATTTCAAACAGACTAAGAAATTGAAAATGTGTCTGACAGCCAATTACAAGTCTTCACATATAAATATTAGAATAATAATAGAAGAAATCTGTGAACAACATAGTACTGCCAAAGCCAAAATATATTAATAAATGTACACCATGTAAAACTATACATTATACACATAATTAAATAAAATTGAAGTGTCCTCTAATGTCAAAAGAGTACTTTCCAGTACTCTAAATACTGGAGCCAAGGAAACATTCCTTTATTTTTAAAAAGAAATAACTCTGCATTCAAAGATTTATACGAATTTTCGCTTGCCACAATCGGGAATCGAACTGGCTAAAATCCGAAAAAATAACACCCGGTACTTTCATGGCATCAATCGATAGGGTCAATCATAAGGATCAAATCTCTCTAACAAACATGATAAATTAAATGAAAGGAAAACTATGAAATCTAAACTTATAAATTCAATGGGACAAGATAAAGCACCTTTACTCGAAGGTCCATCAGATTACTTGTTAGTACCTACCTAATTAAAAATAATTATCTTTGACGTCATTTATTTATTAAAATGACGAAGAACTATTTAGATTGCAATTAGCACGTGTTTGTAATGCAACATACTGCGTGAGGCACGAGTAATTTAAATATGGAATGTTACATTTTTTAATGATAAATGATTTTATATCTGTAAGTAGGTTTGTACAAACACTTTTACAAGTCAATCATGTTTTTTAAAAACTAGATGAAGTCGGCGTTTCCTATCTGACTACTCTGAAAAGAAAGGCCGAAACAAACTCAGTGGTCACAGTCTCTTTTAAAGTTCAGATATAATCTTGGTCACTTCATGTGAAGACCATGTAGATCGGCGTCTGAAATGGTCTTTTGAGGAAAGAACCACACAGATTGAGAGGACCTGTCCAGTCAGTGCACGCATTTGTCAGTAATCGCGCAGCTCAACTCGGACCTTAAGGAGCTCAACAATTCGACGAACAATACCAAAGAACGGACATTTGGGAAGGCCGCATAAATTACTCAAACTGCCAGACCATAATTAAAATAAAAAACAATGACTGACATTCACAATAATTAATAAATGTGAAAATAACAAATTAATTTGAAAATGGATTCAGATAGTGAAATAGGACGCCCTGTAACAATAGTCTTTTCTTTTATTATTCACATTTGATTGTTTTTATAAATTAACCTAACCGTAATGGCTTACTTATCAAGAGCAATTTGATTTAGTTTTTTGATCCATAGTTAACTCAACGAATGGTTAAATATAGTAACTAATGGGTGAATCTTGGCTGAATGTGAAAGGCTAAACATGAATGAGTTAACATGAATGTATTCATATTAAATCATTCATGTTAAATCATAGTAAATAATGGTATTTTAGTAAACATATTTAGCCAAAATTCAACCATTAGTTAGTATGTTTAACCATTGGTTGAGTTAACCACGGATCCAAACACTGGCCCTTAGGGCTAATATTTGAATCGTCAGATAACTTTTATTTATGGAATAAATATGATGGTTTGACAGCTTTTGTATAGAAAATATGTCACACTGTCATATTTATTCTTTGGATAAAAGTTATCTGCCTATTGAAAAAATCAGCCCTTAATGGAAGCTTATTAATTCACAAAGATGTAAATTTAGTTCTGCGGTGGTATGGAGAGAGATGTCGGGACCGACAAGTACCAACAACTTGATTAGTTTTGAAGAGAATGGTAGATAATTGAAAAAATACTGGTAGATACAAAAGGCGATAGCAACGTCCTCAGCAGGACTATTTTGAGTTATTAGTTTTTGTGTTTTAACATACTTCGCAGTATATCCAAAGGCTTCACGCAGAGAAACTGCCGAAGAAAAACATGTCATGTAATAACATGTCTTTAGTGACACAAGATTAAGACAAATCGATTGACATATGAATCATCAAAGTCGGCCCACGCGTTTGGGCTCTAGAGCGCCACAAAGGAACAAACATACATAGCCACTATTGTATAACTTTGCTGCTCGTAGATAGATATAACTGGGAGCAATAAGCCCTATGGCCAGCATTATGATGGCGGATGAATGATTATCAACGTCCATTATTGGATATTTTTTTTTCCAAAAAGAAAAAAACCAACCTACTCAAAAGGAAAAAAAAACAACCAACTCCCAAAAAAACTAACTATAAAGTGAAAAATAACTAGTTTGGAAAGTAGGTGTCTTTGGATCTATATTTTAGTTTTTTGCCACAGACTTCCGAAACTAAAGTTATTTTTCAATTTGTAGTGTTTTTCTGGAAGTTATTGTTTTTTATTTTGGAAAAAGTTATTTTATTTTTCACTTTTTAGTTACGATACCTACCCCTCACCAATTCGTATACCACTACTTAAATTGCTATGTAAATAACAGTGATCGGAAGTATTGTATAGATAAACCATTCTAAAAATGAACGCCCCTCAACACACACGCAAAGAAGGTGTATAGACGCAATACACATAATTGGTCTTTGTCATTGGTTGCTCAGTCACCGGCGAAACCCGACTTGCACAAACTGCGAACAGCCGAATTTGTCTGCCAACTAGTGTATAAATGACACGAACGCGCAACAGAGCGAACGCGTCGTTCCATACAAAGCGCACGCTCCCCGCCGTACAATGCTAGTACCTGAACTGATCGCACTATTAGTTCAGCTCTAAGTGCGGCGACGAGACCATGTTTACAGTAAAGTCGCCGCACGCACTCAAGTAAAGTGTTGCAATAAGTATTTTCTCTCACACATTGAAATAATCACGTTTGGTGGAGGGGCGTTCATTTTTAGAATGTTTTACCTTTAACATCAAGATACACAAAGTGGATTAAATACGTCGTATCGAAGCTAATTTTATATGGGGCCACCGCGCAAGCTTCCTTTACCAAACGAAACGGAATTTTTAAAATCGATCCACTGTTGACAAAAATATCGATGAACATACATTAAAAAAAATCATACTAAAGTCATACTGAAAGTTCCTGGATTCTGATAAATAAGACCAGATATTAATTTTATTAGACTTATGATACATTTATTGTTTTTCAAAGTATGGGCCCTCACAATTTATACATTTTTGCATTCGCTGGAACCATTGTAAAAAGCAGTTGGACCAGTCTTCCTTAGGGACCTCTTCAATTGCTTCGTGGAACGCATTCACTGCCGATTCAGGGCTCGTAAAACGTGTGCCTCTAAGTTTAATTTTAGGAAACAAAAAGAAGTCGCAAGGTGCGAGGTCTGGCCTGTATGACGGATACGTCATCAGTTCTACATTTGAAGCCTTCAAATACACTTCTGTTACCTTAGCGGAATGTGATGACGCGTTATCGTGGTGAAGGACGACATTGCTTCGAGGACGTTTTTCGCGAACTTTTTCTAAGACTCTGGACAAGCAAGTGTTGACGTACCAATCTGCGGTCACTCGACACGCAGTCGTTTCTGGTCTTTAACGTTAAATCACGCGGTATCGAGTGCAAATCTTCCGAACCTTCAGATGCACATGCAAAAAGTTTTGCACTTGGCTCATTCTAATACCTAATACAGTACCTACGAATTTGCTGACAAGTATTTTTTTTTTGTCACTTTCAATCAGTTGTCGTGTGGTATCAATATTGGATTCTGTAACCGCCCCGTCGCCGGCCGACCTTCACGTACATCGTCATGGAGATGATCACGTCCACGTCTAAATTCTCCGAACCACGAATACACAGAGCTGCGACATGGGGCTTCTGCTCTCTTGTTGACTAGCCACAGCGAAAATCGTAAAAATCGAGGAGCGAAATTTTCACGAGTTAAATTTATTGTATTAGCGACACACAATTTTCTAAAGGACGCCACAATGCAAAAACAAACGAGTCTTGCAAATTAAAAAGTAACATGTTCCTACAGAGTTCCATTTTCGAATTCCGTAATTGCTTTTTTATTTTTTTTATTGTAAGTGGCCAGTTCCAAAATCTTTCAGTATGCTCCACGTACATACGGGTTCGTCTGTATGTAATAGGTTGGGGAAAAAGTTTCTTCGCATTTTTTAAGAAAATTCAAAACATTTTTTAATATAGTTTATTTACATTTAACTAAAGTTTGTAGGTACCATTTTGTTCGATAACTTTTTGCCATCTTGTAGGTAGGGACATGATCCCATTGCTATAGAAATTTTGGGACTTCTGGTCAAAATACCGCGACAAGTGGTTTTGGCAGTCCTCTCGTGATGTTAACCTGACACTACCTAAAGAATTCTGAAGAGACCGAAACAGGTGGAAATCTGAAGGTGCAAGGTCAGGACTATACGGCGGATGCATTAACACCTCCCAGCCAAACTCTCTTAATTTTTGCTGAGTGGCTAAAGATGTGTGAGGTCTAGCGTTATCATGATGAAAAACCACACCCCTTCTGTTGATTAATTCCGGCCGCTTTCTCTCAACTTCTTGCTTTAATCTCATCAGTTGTTCGCAGTAGAGTTCAGAATCGATGGTCCTGCCTGGTGGTAACAGCTCATAATGAATAATGCCCTTCTAATCCCACCACACACACGGCATCACCTTGTTGCGAGTTAACCCGGGTTTCGCCACAGTCTGTGAAGCCTGACCGGCCTTTGACCACGACCTTTTTCGCACGTTCTTGTCATACGTGATCCACTTTTCATCACCAGTTATCAGCTTCTTCAAAAATGGTTCGGTTTCATTACGTCGTAATAAAGAATCACAAATGAGACACGGTTCATTAGGTTTCTTTCAGTGAGCTCGTGAGGTACCCAAATGTCGAGCTTTTTTGTGTACCCAGTTTTTTTCAAATGCGCCAAAACTGTTTTGTGGTCAATTTCCAGTTCTGCAGTTACGTCGTAACTACTGATATGCCGATCTTGCTCCACTTTTTCAAAAATGGCATCCATTTTATCCGTAATAGGGCGACCAGAGCGACGTGCATCTTTGACATCAAAATTTCCTGATTGAAAACGCTTAAACCAAATTTGTGCTACTCTCACAGACACTACACTAGGTCCATAAACATCGCAAATTTTTTTCGCGGCTTGCGTTGCATTTTTACCTATTTTGTAGTAAAATTTTAAAATGTATCGAATTTCTTCATAGGTTCACTCATCTTGACGGTACGAAAAACAAATGAAAATCACACATTTTCCTAATTTGAATATGGAATTATGTTCTTTAAAATTTAAACTTTCAATGATACCAAAACCAGCCAGATACAAATAGTATAGCCAAAGAGATTTTATTACAAGTTCATACATACTTATAATGCGAAAAGACTTTTTCCCCAACCTAATATTTTTATGTAAATGTACCAAGTCTTTTAAACCACGCTTTTTTGAAGTCGGACTTTAATTCATGTCTAAAAACTTCTTGACCCTTCACAATATTATTTTCCAGAAAGAACTACATCCAGTACATTCAGAAGCAGAACTCCAACTTAACCACAGACTTTCCTGAGCTCTTGCCGGATGTGTTCACAGACATACCGTTTGCTAGTGAAGCATTTGACAAGAAGCCAGATGCTATCAACTTCTGGATGGGCGATAAGAGAGCAGTTACCTCAAGTAAGCACAGCAAATATACCTATACTTCGTTCGCGAATTAGTTTCCAAACAGGTAAACAAATATGTGTTTTTGGAAAAACAACTTTAAACAGTTTCCGCTACAACAGCAAACATTTTAATGACTTTTTTCACTAGTACTAGTCATTCTAAAATCATCTTAATTAAGACTAGCATAAAGTTGATATTCGTTTAAAGTGGAAATAACATTAATTGGAAATAAGGCACGCGCTTTGAATGTCCGCTTTAGATGTTCTGACATTAGAAATAGGTCCTTTCTTTTTTTTTTTTTTTATTGTACTGACTAGTTGTACATCCTCTAATACTGCCATTCAACTTGGCATACTTGCGAAAGTTTTCGCATAATTTCGTTAATACAAAAGGAATTACTTTATTTCAATAATCATAGGGTTTATTTTGTTTTATCCCAGTAATGCGAATACGCCTGCCTCTATTGACACATTACATTAAAACATATTTTTCTATACCAGTGCACAAAGATCCCTACGAGAACATCTACTTCGTGATAGACGGTCACAAGGACTTCATACTGATCCCTCCGACGGACCTGCCCTTCGTTCCCTACAGGCGGTACCCACAGGCGGAGTTCAAACATGAAGATGACAAGTGGCACATTGTACCTGTGAGCCCTAAAATAGGGAAGTGGGAGGATTCGGAGATAGAACCTGTATGTGATGAGGAGTTGGATCATTCTGGGGGATTGCCTTGGATTAGTATAGGTAGGTGAGATTTTTTCTTGTTTTTGAAGTGAAAACTTATGGGTTCGCGTCACGTAACGCATCACGCGACTTGCTAATGTGACGTGTTGCGCTATCAAGTTTCCACTTTTTTATTACCAACTAGTGGCGCTCCCCTGCTACATACAGTTTGTACGACTTGATGAAACGAAGAATTCTTTATTATAGCTAAGATAAATATTAATAGTCAGTGGGGACGAAAAAGAGGCCCTACAAAAGGTGGAGTAGAAAATGTTGTGATTCGTATCGCTTATGTATAAGCTAGTAATGAAAAATTTACGTCGAGGGGTGACAGCGTCAGCCGCCATCTTGAACTGAAGGTGTCTTTTTTTTAAAATAATGCTTCAACAATTGACTTTATGACAAAAAGTCTATGAGAAGTATAAAGAAGACACCATTTTTAACATTTTTTGTAGAATTTGTATTTATTCTGTACGTCTTATAGATAAAAAGTTACAAGCGGTAGAAAAACTTATATTTACCAAAAATCATCTTTATAGTTAGATTGAATTTTTAAAACTAAATAGTTTTAAATTGCTTTGAGGGTCCAGTTAGGTTAACGTCGACAACATCATTATCCGCGCTGGCATTTTGTCTCCTTGTTTTGTGAAGTTTCGTCATTATTATTATTTATTTTTTGACATCCCTGGGGTCCCGGACCTTTGGAAGGCGTACGAGGGGCGAAGCCGACTCGCAGAGGACCCTTAAACAATTCTAAATGATGAAGAGGCACCAACTGACGACTGCACCCCTGTGTGCACTATGCAAGTGCACCCAAAGGCAACCTCCGGTTGGTCCAGGACTATTGCAGAACATGGAATTGGTTAGCTAGAAGTATGGAAGTACTATGTCCCCTGCCTGATCAATGTTATGTAATACATGGATAAAACGGCAGGGGGTGACTTGCACACTCCATAATGGGCCCCCGAAAACGGTCGCTAGCACATAGTGACGTGGCAAGGGGACAACACTTCCTGAGATGCTTAAGGAGTGGAGAGGTATTCCACGGCTATCAGGACAATCCCGAAAGTATGGTCAAGGTCCCTACCAGCATCTTACTGGAATACTTCGTTCCTCCAAGCACATTTGCTCTTGCGCATCTCCACTCAAGCCGGCCAATAAAGGCAAGAAAGACGTGAGAGTTCTGTTCCTCGTCACTCCAGTCGGCCAATTAAGGCAAGCCAGAAGAAGAACAAGACTTCTCCCGGGTGATAGGGTCCGTGGGGTCGCTACTGCCCAACAGTTCGCCACATGCTGCACTGCAGGTTTGTGTATCTCTCTTGGTCTGGCTCCACATCCTAGAACTGTTTCGGCAAAGTGAACTCTACTGGCACAGACCTAGAGTTCGGAGCGCGCAACCCCCACTACAACGTCAACGCAGAGATACGGCGTTTTCGGCACTAACCCTGGGGTTCCGAACCTCCGAACCTTTGAAACGTGTACGAGAGGCCGATACCAACTTTAAGAAGGTACGAACCGACGATTATCCCTATATGCACTATGCAAGTGCACCCAAGGACAACCCCCGGTTGGTGTGGATTGAGTAACTTGAACTATAGAAGAACTATGTCCCCTGCCTGACCAATGTTATATATACACGGATAAGCCTGGGGGACTGCAAACTTCTGATGCATTTTCGCATGCCTGACCACTACAGAATAGCACAAACTCACTCACTCACTTACACACACACACACACACACACACACACACACACACACACACACACACACACACACACACACACACGCGCGCGCGCATCATACGCGCGCACACAAATTTTGTCTTTTTTATACTTCCCATTTGACATTTTTGTGTATGTTGAAGCATTATATAAAAAAAAACAAAACCCCTTCAATTCAAGATGGCGGCTAATGCTGTCACCCCTGGAGGTCAAAAACTTAAATTTTTCAGTGCATGGTTTCATCTAAAATAAAATTTAAAAAAAGTTCACCAAAAATATATATATTTCTTATTACTACACACAAAAAATTTAAACGAATTAATAAATTGATAAAATATGAACAAAATTCTGTGAAGTTGTTGTATATACATTACGTACTAAGGTATTTTACTTCAGCCATTTACTTCCTGAGCTTCTTCAGAAAGCTGCCCGATTGGCAGAAGAGCCGATTGTATCACATCCAGCCCGTGCACAAGAATCTTGTGCACAGTAACAGGCATGTAATACGAATACGTACCAATATGTGCACAAGTATGTTTTTCCAGGCAGCACTTCGGCTTTAGCTAAGTTTGCTATTTTATTTGAAGATTTTATCGTTACTTATTAATTTATTAATAATATATCTGATTATTGCGCCTGCGACTGTTATTTAGTATTTAGCTACGCACCGCTGTAAGAAACTCAGAACTTCCATATAATTGGAGTCTGAACTTCTACAGTAGCGTATAAAACTACCTACTAGTTTTTTTTTAACGCGAGTAGGTAGGTCACTCGTGTCACACGAGCCGTGTGTCACTTTTTCCACCCTATCCACTTATGTAACTCAAGAGTCAATTAGTTGAATATTTAATCGCAAATAATACCCTACCTAAAAACGAAATGGATTGGGTGGGTGTATTGATGCAGTGACGATTGTAACGAACTTCATTTATTTATAACTAGCTTCTGCCCTTGACTTCGTCCGCGTGAAATTTCTTGTTCCCCGAACCACCCCGTACTTCATTTTTAACCGACTTCCAAAAGGAGGAGGTTCTCAATTCGTCTGTATGTTTTTTTTTTGTATGTTTTTTACGCGATTACTCAAAGGCGGATGGACCGATTTAGAAAATTATTTTTTTGTTTGATAGGGTATACTTCCGAGGTGGTTCCATATAAATTTTATTAACTTTGCTTGTGGAGTTTTTGAGTTAGCTTCAATAATGAGTATATTTACCACTTATTTTATGTGGATGATGTGATGGTGTTTTAATAACTTCCTATCACTGTTATTTACATGGCTATATCTACAATTATTGTGCTCAATTATGTATTCGAATTAGTGTGGGGTAGGTTCCACAACTAAAAAGTGAAAAATAAAAACTTTTTAGCAAAAAATAAAACCGACTTTCAAAACAAAACACTACAAAGTGAAAAATAACTTTAAATTCGTAAGTCGGTGGCAAAAAACGAAAATACAAGACACCGACTACCGAAATTAAAGTTATTTTTCACTTTGTAGTGTTTTGTTTTGGAAGTCGGTTTTATTTTTTGCTAAAAAGTTTTTATATTTTATAGATGACGGGCCAGTTGGCGTGGTTGGTTAAGATACCGCCTATCATGCCGCTGGTCGTGGGTTCGATTCCCATCCAGGACAAACATTTGTGTGGATCAACATGTCTGTTTGTCCTGAGTCTGGGTGTACTCGTAATTATCTATATAAATATGTATTTACAAAAAAAAAATAGTGTATGTAGTATATCAGTTATCTGGTTTCCATAGTACAAGCTCTGCTTTGTTTGGGATCAGATGACCGTGTGTGAACAATGTCCCAGGTTATTATTATTATATCCTTAGTGTTCTTTCATTTTTCTTTTTTCTCGGCTCCTAAGGGTCCTAGCGTGGTTGTACTCATGATAACTAACAACTTTTATATGGGACTAAACTTGAATTCGTGAAAAAACAAATCCGCTGTCCCATACATTCCATGTTCGCGTAAGTTGTCAAAATGTAGGGATCAGCTGATTTTTTTTTCGCAATTTCAGGTTTGGCCCCATAGTAAAAGTTGTTTGTTATCATGAGTACAAACATGTGTTTAAGTATCGGTCACTAATTACCAGTCACCCTATATGGCCTTTAAAGAATTGGGCTATCAAATGCAAAATGAATTTTTCAAATCCGCCTGGTAGTTCCTGATATTAGCGCGTTCAAACATACAAACAAAAAAACAAACTCTTCAGTTTTATTATTAGTATACAGATTTAGCTTAGAAATACAGGGTGATTTTTAAAACATGCGACAAAATTTAAGGGGGTGTTCTACCCATCAATATGAATAACTTTTACAATGGGACCAACTCTGAATTCGCAAAAAAAATTCGACCTTTTTATACAAAATGGTCCAATCGGGTATGTGCTTTTACATGGGAAGGTAATTTTTTTTTTTGCGAATTCTTAGTTCTTAATTCCCATAGTAAAAGTTGTTCATATTGATGGGTAGAACACCCCCTTAAATTTTGTCGCATGTTTTAAAAATCACCCTGTATTGTGCTCATGTAAGTGACTGTGTCTTGTTTGAGAATAAACATCCAATAAACTATAATAATAATAATATCTAATAAAAAATAAACATCATACCGAAATGTTCTTACTTTCAGACCCTCTAGCCCCGAATTTAACAAAGTACCCAGAATACAAGAAGGCTCACGTCTACTCCGTGCGGCTTAACAAAGGAGACTGCCTCTACCTGCCAAGTCTATGGTTTCACCACGTACGACAGAGCCACGGGTGTATAGCCGTCAACTACTGGTATGACATGGACTTTGATATTAAGTACTGTTACTTTAAGATGCTTGAGAAACTCTGTGGTAACTATTGAAGGACAGATAGAAGGGTTGTCATCACGTGTACTTCGGAGAGTGTGCCCGAGAACCCCACGACCTCATTCCACCGGCCCCCTTCTACCACCGGACATCTAGACGCACTGCCAGTTACCATCCCTACCTGGTTGCTATTCCACCAATTCGCACTAAGCGCTTCCAAATGTCTTTTATAATGCGCACAGCAAAAGAGTGGAACTCACTACCTGCGTCTGTGTTTCCGAACGTATACAACCCTAATCTCTTCAAAGTGAGAGTGAACAGGCTTCTTCTGGGTAAGCTCACTCCATCGTCGACTTTGTCTCTGTCACCTCTAACCTAGACTAGAGTCAAGAGCAAACCCATCACAAATAAAAAAAAAAAAAAAACATATCTTGTGACAATATTATGATATTGTGAGGTGAGTGGTGCTACACGCATGTTGAATAACACAGCCGACCCGGACTCATGGGTATCGGCAAACTACGTTCGGCATCTATCCTAGCTTAATTCAAGTTTGGGTTGGCTCAACACAATTCGAGCTATGCCGAGCGGCTTTTTCCCGAACATACATGATGTTTGGAAGCTGGGTGCGCTGCCTTATGAGGCCCCCGAAGCATACGAGTTCATACAAACGAAATAACAAAATAATTTGTAAATCAAACATATTCTTAAGGTATTTATTCCGATTGGATTATAGAATATCTAGGTTCCAAAATATCTATTAAATATGAACACTGAGTTAAACATGAAATAATGGGAAAAATAAGTTTTCTATAGAAAATTGAAATTCCTCATATCTCCTCTTTAAATCAGTGCCCTTTCAAAATATATATTTGGGAACCTAGATATTCTGTAAGCCAATCGGAATAAATACACACTACCTTAAGAATAAGTTTGATTTAGAAATTATTTTGGTATTTCATTATATGAACTACGCATGCTCCGGGCGCCTTTTAAGCGGTGATAGTTGATACCATTTAGAGCATAGGTTCCCAAACTTCTATGGACTACCGCCCCCTTTACGTAATAGATAGTTCAATTTTATATGTCTGTCTATTAATAATCACAAATTGAAAATTAATTCTCTCTCTGTAATCGTGCCACACGAAAAGATCCATCGCCCACAAGGGGGCGTTATCGCCCACTTTGGGAATGGCTGATTTAGAGCATTTGAGCCATACATATCTTTTATTTTTAACTGCATTACATTAGGTACACATCAGAAAATCCACAAAAAAAAAATGAATAGTATAACATACCAACTTTAACTGGGTCACTGTTGGTAATTAAGTGTCAGAAATTGAGTTATTAAGCAAAAAAAACTAATATCTGTTAAAAATTAAAAAAAAAACCTACTTCGTCTAAGACATAGTTCCAAATACTCTAAAAAGGGTCAACCACATACCCTTAAGGCGAAAGCTCCAAGTGGCCCGCGAAATTCAAATTTTCTTACATTTTTTGTAATTTGCAGGTCAGTATCAGGTTGTATGTTGATCTGAATATAATTCGCGACTGTAACAAGTATGTATACAATAATAAAAGTCATCAATACAACTCTCTAAGTTCATATAATCCTAATGAATGACTATTTTATGAAATCTTGATATTTAGGATAAGGAGTTGTATTACTGATTCTATTGATTATATTTTGTAAATACATTAAGTTACGGCCGCAAATCATACTTTAATCAACATACAACCTAATACTAAATTGCAAGAATTTCGCGGGCTACCTGGAGCTTCCCACTTAAGGCTTTGCACCCAGCTACCAAACATCCTGTATAACGACTCCACATTCTATTTCGCCGAATCACTCCGACCCCAACATGTGTATAGCATCCCTCACGTATCATTATATTCGTTGAATGACAAAACCGAACGTTAATAAAGGTTATTTAGTTCTAATATTAAGCCAAACAAAACTGTATTTAAATTATATAATTTATATGAGTTGTTAATAAAAACGATTAAAACGACATTGCACATTATTTTATTAAACATAACAAAATCAAACAAGAAATAAATATTATTGAGGTTGGTTTTATGCTACTTGACACCTTCTTCAGGCCAGTTTGTATGTTCTGAAATTAACAAATACACTTAAATACAGCGTCAAATTAAATTAGCTAGCGAAACTCTGTAGACGTGATGGGTATCGATAACTAAACACGATAAAAGAAAAACAAAAAAGATCTGATGTTTTTTGTTTTGAGGTCAACGACCGCTTATGTGTGTGATAGTGTTGTTACTTGAAGCTATAAGGAGCTCGTGGCTACGTAATAACAGCCGCACGGGTCGATCCATCAGGTTAAGCTACGCTTGCCGGGATTGGTCTGTTGATGGGTGACCATCTTGTCATACCGAGTCTCCTCCGCGCCTCGGAAAGCACGTTAAGCCGTTGGTCCCGGCTGTCATTCGTAGATCTTTGACAGTCATTACGGGTCGTCAGAAGCCCGAAAGTCTGACAACCAGTCTCACCAAGGGGTATCGTATTACCTAGTAACTGGGTTGTGGAGGTCAGATAGGCAGTCGCTCCATGTAAAATACTGGTATTCAGCTGCATCCGGTTAGACTGGAAGCCGACCCCAACATAGTTGGGAAAAGGCTAGGCAGATTGATTGAGTGTTGTTACTTGAAGCTTGAATTGAGAAAATCTGTTTTATTTTGTTTTACCGTGTTAAGATATTGATACCCATCACGTCTCTGAAGTTTACACAAGGAAAATTGATTTTTTAAACTGATATTGATTCAAGTAAAAACTCATCAATTTATTTTATTTTTTGTTTGATAATATTTAGATATCGATACCTATCACGTCTGCGGAGCTAGCTAATTCAATTTGACCCTGTATAGAAAAGTAAACTGCACACAGACTAGGGAAGCCTAGTCTGTGTCGTGCACTTAGAGGAGAAGGTCTGCGCTAAACCCCATCGCAACTTAGAGTCACTTAAAGCATCCCTGATCAAAGCAGCTATTGACATGAACGTCGTGCGTGCTTCGATCGATGATTGGCTTTGTAGATTGTACGCTTGTATCGAAGCAAGAGGAGGACATTTCGAACAATTTTAATGTGGTGTAAATCTGTATTTTATACCCTTTCATTTGATGTATAAATGGTTGTAGTGCGTAACTCATTGTGTCAGTTATTTAACTTTCCATATGTGACAAAACTTATGACCAGACTACGTACTACGTGACCAAAACAATTAGGCGCATGACAGCTATGAAGTTATTGGAACTAGTGAGGGAACTTCGTAACGGGATTGATATTGTACGTATTATAATCACTGCCGAAAGCGAGTATACGACTGCGCGTCACTAGGGGATGCGCGGGGATAGGTGCGGGGTGTGGGCGCCGAACTGAAACCGAATTCCTGTCTTGCGCCTAATTGTTTCGGTCAAGTAGTACAAGTACGCTGAACTAAACATACTATAAGAAATGACAGTTGATTTTTGTGCCGATTCACAGCGCCTCGCTCGAGCGTCTCAGGAACTAAAATTGACACATTGTTGCAAATGGCCAACGTGTTGTTTTGGTACGTCTGTCTTGGGTTTTCCGAAGATAAACGATGGAACTTCTGAGCCCTGTCGTACTGTACCTACTTCAACTTGAGATGTGACATTACCATTATATCTGGGTACACGTTGGACCGTGGCGTGGCGTAGTCCAACTTGCAGAGCCCATGCGGCGAGCACATCCCCACCACGTTCTGTGACACGCACACACTGCCCGGCGGCCAGGCGCGCAACGTTGTCTCGTTGCAAACGTAGTTCTCGCATAGACGGACTGTCACGTTAGCTGGAATAAATTAAGGTAATGCCGGGTACAGATTGGTGAAAGGTAAAGCCAAGCGCACATTATAGCCGCAGCGTAACGGATTCGCATCAAACAAAAAAAATCTAAAAATTGTCCAACGGACAGGTGTCAGGAACGTATTCTCTTGTCGCCCGGACTGTAGGCGAATTTGTTTCAACGTGATACATTTCCTGTTACGTTTCACCAATCTGTACCCGGCATTAGGTATGAGGAGATTTCTTATGGCCGCATTATTTATGGCGCATTGGGCCAAGAGGCTCTACCTTTTATAGCAGAACTTTTTATGTCATAATATTATTTTGCATAACAACGGATAGCATAAACTTCATTTCGCAGAAAATCGTTTGGCATACACTCATTTATCATACATTCAAAACTCATAATTTTGTAAGTCAGAATCATCTTTAGGCATAAATTTCATATCCAAAGTAGAACCATCATTATCACAGAAAGTTCACAGTCAGAATAGTCTTTTGGCATACATTTCATATCGATATTAAAAGGCAGAACTATCATACAAGCAAGCAAACCTGGAAGCATGCAGCAAGCATGCAGCATACAAACATGCAAACAAGCATATACCATGCAGCAGGCTTGGTTTCTGACTCGGCTCTGGCGCTGCGGGGCTCCGACGGTCCCACGCGAGGTTATTGTCGCAGATGGATTAACGCTCACCATCGCAGCTTCGGCAGCCTCAGCTACGGCGGTGGGCTTTAAAACCACCTGCTACTTAGCTCGCGGGCCGCCTCGCTCCTCCGCGCCTACGCGAGCTTAAATTACTCTGTAGGGGTAGAGGGCTACTACTACTTGGAGTTGCAGCGATTCGTTTCTGTCACTAAGTTTTGTAGCACAACATATTGACTTTTTAAGACAATATTTTAATTTTAAATAATCGTCGCTCTAAATAAACGTTATGCTAAACGAAATTATGCGGAATTTTAACTTTGCAAGGTAATTATGCCAAATAAAATTCTGCCATCTTAAAAGTATGCCATTTTAAATTCGGACATATAAACATTCGGCCAAACAATAATTATATTAAATAATTTTTATGCCTTTTAAAGAAGATTATGCCAAGTGTGTTATGCCAAATAAATTTCGGAGCATCAAGATTCTGCCAGATAGAGGGAACCCAGGCCAATGTGCTGGGGCAGTATGTTGGGCGAACGTGAGAACTTGGCGTGTGTCGGTATTGGGCGACCACTGCTGGCAGGCCAACCAAATAGTGTTGGTTTTTGTGCACACATCAAAGGATCTTGGCGCGCTCCGCAAACAGTGTTCACACGTTTGCGTCTTATTCGGTTTGCTGCATATACTAATCACTAATAATAAAGCTGAAGGATTTGTTTGTTCGTTTGATAGCATTAATCTCTGAAACTAGCAGTCGGATTTGAAAAAATCTTTTTGCATTTGATAGCCTAATTCTTGAGGAAGGCTATAGGCTATTAAACATCACGCTAGGACCCTTAGAAGCCGAGCAAAAATAAATAAAAGTCAGAAAGAACGCTAACGCTGAAAACGAAGTGATAGCGCGCGGCGAGCAGGCGATGTGATGCGACGGGGTTGGTTGGGGGACAGGAAATTTTACGCGGACGACGTCGCGGGCAGAAGCTAGTACATAATACTGCGAGTTCGTTGTTATTCGTTAGCACCTAAGAGAGAGAGAGAGAGAGAGAGAGAGCAGCGCCCTAATAGCGTAACACACGATCGATTGGAATTTGAATAATTTTGAAGCAACTTGTTAATCTGTTGCTTCATATATCATGTTCGAAAATTTTGTCTGGTCAACAACGTAAATAACGCAATGAATGTTATTGAACTGTCAAAATGAAACCGATTCCGACTGATGGTGTATTACGCAATTAGGGTACAGGTCTTGCGCGTGAAATTTACCTACGTTCCCTAGTTTGCAATGGCGATGCAAGAGTTTCGACATCCATCTTTTTCAAAGCGCTAATGCAGAACGATCATTTTCCAATGTGTAAACAGCGACCGTTGGCGATCCGATTTTTTGGCCCAACAGCTGGCCACCTTGGCCCTCGTGTACTGGCTTTAAAGAATATCGGGCGTCTAAATGCCAGGCTTCAGTTAGGCTGCCAACAGACGGACTGCATAGCAAAAACCGCACGCAGTCGATATATTCAACTGCACTGCATGCAGTTGTACATGGCATGGGGTCTTGTGTTCCCAGCACCCTAATTGCGTAACACACTATCAATCGGACACCGTTTCATTTTGACAGTTCAACAACATTCATTACGTTATTTACGTTGTCGAGAAGACAATTTTTTCGAACCTAAGAAGCAATGGATTAGCAATTTGCTTCAAAATGATTTAAATTCCGATTGATAATGTATTACGCATTAGGCTACCAACCCACGTACGATAATCGGTGACCGATTTTCTTTGATGCCCCTTTCTATTATATGAGTGCGAAAGGGAGATAAGAAAAACGTTTTAGTTAAGTTTTTTATGAAAGTTATTTTATTCGTTTTAGGTTTTTGAAATCGGTTTTTACGTTTTTACAGCAAATTTATTTTTCCATTTTTAGTTGAATATACAAAATACCATACGCTCAAGATGCACGAAAAAAAAAATTCATCAAAATTCGCTTCGAACTGCCGGTAGGTAATACAGTACATTTATGCATATAACTTCATACATAAGAATAATTACCTGATAAATAATTAATGTATTATACACTAAAACATTCCTGAGATTCCCAAGTATGTAGATCACGTTAGTGAAAGAATCATCGAAATTGGTTCATTAGTTTTTGAGAAAATCGTGAACATACAAACAAACATACATACATACAGGTCGAATAGAGAACCCCGGTCAAAAATCGGTCACCGATTATCGGACGTGGGTGAACAGACAGGTCGGCAAAGTAGCAAGCCGAAGTCTGGAATTGTAACGTACTCCGATTGGCAATAAGCTCGCCCTCTTTTATACAGGGTGTAAGTGTAAACAGTGTCAACCTTTTAACGGGTCATTGTACTCATCATTTTTAACAACTTTTACTATGGGACCATAAACCTGAAATCACGAAAAAAAAATCAGCTGTTCCCTACATTTTGACGAAATATGTGAACATAAATGTACTGAACAGCTGATTTTTATCGCGATTTCAGGTTTGGTCCCTTAGTAAAAGTTGTTCATAATGACGAGTACAATGACCCCTTAAAAGGATTCCACTGTTTACACTTACATCCTGTATACCTATAGTAGGTAATCATTTTTAACTTTTACTATGGGACCATAAACCTGAAATCACGAAAAAAAATCAGCTGTTCCCTACATTTTGACGAAATATGTGAACATAAATGTACTGAACAGCTGATTTTTGTCGCGATTTCAGGTTTGGTCCCTTAGTAAAAGTTGTTCATATTGACGAGTACAATGACCCCTTAAAAGGATTCCACTGTTTACACTTACATCCTGTATACCTATAGTAGGTAATCATTTTTAACTTTTACTATGGGACCATAAACCTGAAATCACGAAAAAAAATCAGCTGTTCCCTACATTTTGACGAAATATGTGAACATAAATGTACTGAACAGCTGATTTTTGTCGCGATTTCAGGTTTGGTCCCTTAGTAAAAGTTGTTCATATTGACGAGTACAATGACCCCTTAAAAGGAAGCCACTGTTTACACTTACATCCTGTATACCTATAGTAGGCACCTACCTACGAGTACCTACTTGGGAGTTAAACATAACTGGCAATTTGTGGGTGTAATATACCAACACCTCTGCCTAGCCCTTCGTAGACTACAAGCGTAATGGTAAGTTATACTAACGTCCTATATAGTCTTCATCAGGCCAGTTGTACGGTAGCGGACTGTTACTGGCCAGTTTCTCCCGCGCCGCCTCCTCAGCTGGTATGCACTGGTTACGACCGCCTCTCACCGATACTTCGCAGCAAATGCCGCACATGTTCACCTCGCCTAGCAAGGAACCCTGAAATTAAAGCAAACAATACTTACGAAGCTGGAGATGTAGATAAATGCGGTCGATTGCCGCCGAACAGTCGATATGACACCGTAAGATTGTGATCAGTTTATAATCTCACGAGATTGTAAACGGTCGATAAATTGTGAACTGCTTAGAATATTGCTTACAATACTTATAGGTAACGTATTAATTTTCGATAGTTTGTAATCTATCCATGTCAAACCGTCAAAATGTGAACGAACCTGCATTTACCGACAGAGTTCACAATCTGTCCTACTTTATCACTTTACGAGTGAATTCTGAACCGTCCCGTCTTGGCGGTAGCCGGATTTATCGCAATAACTAAGCCAGGGCACGCTGACCAGACGGCGCGTTGTGTTCCACGCGCGCCTCAAAGGGATGTCAGCGCTAGCTGAAGGGGTCCGCTAGGACCGATGCCCGCCAGGGTTGCGGGTTGTTCGAAAGAGTTACCGTGGCCCTGGCACAGGCAACTGAAGGAACACGGGTGGGTTTTAGTCAGTAGAAGTCTGACACGAAGAGCGGGAGAAGTTATTTGATGATTTCCCATCCAAAAAAAAAAGGCACGCTGACCAAATGGGTTACGTTATAACTGTGACCAACCGCGCACGAACTGAACGAGCGAAGCGAGTGGTGCCGCAAGAACGGCCGGTGAGTCCTTCCAAGAGTTACTTGGCTATTTAGTATTATCGCAAGGTGCGTTCATCACATGCAAGTTTTATACCAGCCGGTCTATTCTGTAAAAATCTCACCGTGAAAACTTATGTGAAGTGAGCTTGAGGTAAGCTGTCATTCCACCTGCTGCTATAGATCGACACTATTGACAGCTCACTCCACGCTCACCTCACCTAAGTTTTCACGGTGAGATAATACAGAATAGCACTGCTGTTCACAACTTTGTCGGTTTGCCATGGATAGATTATAAACTTTTCTTTTGCTAGCTTATTTTGTGTCCTACTCCTGCTCAAAGGCCTCTCCTTCCCTCTTCCATAACTTTCTGGCTTGTACGATCTCTGGCCATGTTGGCCCTGCAAACATCAGATCGTCACACCACCTTCGCCGCGGTCTACGTTGACGGCGATGTCCTCCCTGAGGCGTCCAGTGGGTGACAATCTTTACCCATCTCTCCGGGTGCATTCGTGCGACGGAGCGAAGATTATAAACTATCAAAAAATAATGCGTGAAATTGTAAATGGTTTGTTGTAGTTCACAATTTTTCTATAGTTTATAATCTCGTGAGATAACGAAGTTCATGATCATACGGTGACTGATATATTGATTGCCTCAAAACATGACTTAATACTTAACCCATTTGGACCCAAATACAAACTAGTAGAAAAATTAAAAAAAAACTTTATTGATATAACTAATGGAGGCTATTAAGACAAAAGAAAAAAACTTCCTTTTATATAAAAAAAACACCGTCTTCGACTGGGGCCCAGGTTATGTATGGTATTTTTCAAAACATTCGATGCACAATATTTTGAAGCATTTTTTACATTGTCAACGTGCTTTCACATGGCATTCGTTGCATCGTAGATCGCTTGGCAGTTTCTGGGGAAGTGTCCAACACCATCTAAACTCATACTGAAGAAGGTTTACGACGCCATCGGTTCTTTCAGCGCCTACTCTCCTCAAATAAAATCAGACGATACTTCGGCGAAACTGGAGTTGGTCTAGTTTCTCTTCAGCGGTCAGGACATGGGAACGCCAATCATTAGCTACAGTCAAACCTAGCATGTAGGTAAACAGAAGCCACTACCATTTTTTGCCTCGTATAGCAGTTCTGTATACTGCGATTGACTAGTCAGCTTGATCAACTCCGCCCAGTCAAATTCTGCTCGGTTATTGGTCAAATTCTGGTGTATTGTTTGCTGCTGGCTTACAAAGTTTTTCCTTCGTTTATGAACGTTATTCAACGTTTTTCACACGTTTTTCGAACGTTATTCACACGTTCTAAATGTGACAGTTCCTATGTCTACATAGGAACTGTCACATTTAGAACATACCAACAAGGTTCTTCGATTACAACTCTCCTGTATTTTTGTAACGGTTCATCACCACTGCTATACCTACCATTCATCGTCGTTCCTGGACTCGAAACACTTCAACTCTACCTGGGATATCACGCGGAAGAATGTTTGAGAACACTCGGGTCTGGAGGAATGGCCACTATGTCGCAAACTCGTAACTAACAACTGGATCATCCTCTTCATTCAAAATGTTTTCAATAGCTTCCTTGAGTCCTCGATAGTCTTTGCAAATTCAAATATCGTCATTGCTTAGGCCGGAACCTGCGAATAAAAACCAAAAAATATTAGCAATCACTCCATTGGACCCATACTAAAATATCTCTCTTTGTAGTAAAATCTTGGAAAATACTTGCTAGTAGACACTATGGCCAAGTGAAAATACAAAAAAAAGGTAAATAACATTCTAAATATAAAAAAAAATAACATTTACCTTTGGTCAAAATAAGGGGTACACCTATTTGTTCAATAGTAGTCAGATAGGAAACGCCGACCTCATCTAGTTAAAAAAAACATGATTGACTTGTAAAAGTGTTTGTACAACAAACAACTACTTACAGAAAAAAAATCATTTATCGTTTTATCAATGAAGTGAATAAAATCACTCATTTCATCTACTCAATCCAATAAATCATCTAACAAAACTATAATATGTTTTACGAAGCCACACTACTCTACGCACTCACTCTCACTCTAAACCATTACAAATTCGCATGCAAACAAAAGATAACTAAAATAAGTTTTAAAATCTTAAATTTGGACAGTGGGCGCAAATGGGGTATTTTTATTTTAAAGGATAGTTTGATTAAATTGGTTAAAAAACACTTGTCAAAAAAAAAAATGTTATATAACTATGATCGGTGTGTCGATCGAAAAACATATTAGGTATGGCTGCCATGCGTGGTGCATGGTAGCCATACCTAATACGTTTTTCCGTAGGCATCGAATGGATTTTCATTGGGACACAAAATTGCACAACATTGTTTCACCAATATGTTTTGTGAAACTTAATAGGTATTCTCATGTTGAATTGGCTGTAGCTCCTGAACCGACTAACGAATATTGTCAGTTTTATACTGTTCACACAGCACAGGTACTAGGTAGATACTCATATCATAATGCCGTAGGTACTAGTGCTAGCCTTCCTAATTATTGTCAATTTTTTTTGTAAAAATAACTCGTCTGAGCGGCGATACATAAGTCATTTGGCCAGCCGCATGCGGGCAGACTGTCACCTTTCTCACCAGACGAGACTCCTACACCCACCAAATACCTAATCAGCCTTCCTGGCGATAATTACCAAAAGTACGGCTATCTCCTATACTATACCGGCAACATTTCAAAGCTTTGTATTCGTGGCAGTTGAACAACTGTTTTTTCATGAATACTTTGAGTTTCTCGGGCTACCAAGAGCTAATATAATGGTGCTGATTCTGTTATACACAAACTTAACTTAATTTAGGCTATTGCTTACTTTTTCTCTCTAGTAAAACAAGAAAGAGACGGACGTAAATTAGAGCTGTCAAATTTATTCGGAACTAATATTTCCATACAAATTCAGACGACACGTAAAAACATGTCGACTAAAAACACGGTTAAGCGCAAGGCGTAAAAAAGTTTGACATCTCTAACTTAGTTCATAGCTCTATCCGTCCTTTTCTCGATCTGCCTGTTAGTAAAAGATAGCGATTCTCTAATTTTAATTTAGTTATAAGAATAATAATAATAATATCCTGGGACATTTTCACACACGGTCATCTGGTCCCAAACTAAGCAGAGCTTGTACTATGGAAACCAGATAACTGATATACTACATACACTATTTTTTTTTGTAAATACATATTTATATAGATAATTACGAGTACACCCAGACTCAGAACAAACAGACATGTTCATGCACACATGTTTTGGGGTGGTTTTGGGATCTACCTCCTAGTGGTCCACCCCGGGCAACGGCACCACAGGCTTGCCTGTGGTACGGCTGAACGATCCCACTTAGCGGTGGTAGGCTCCGCAAGGGGCCGCCTGGCTCGCGACCACCATCCCACCGGAGTCTGGCGCCAAGCAGCTTGCTGTGTTCCGTCGGTGTGTGGGAGTGCCAGTGCCTTTGGGGGAGAAGGAGATTGTCAGTTGCGCTGTTTGGCACCGGTTGTGGTCTCTGAGTCAGCTAGCCGGGTAACTCATTTTGGAGGGTAGCGGGATCCGAAGCACGGTGCCAGCCGTTGGCCGACCGCAGTCAGTAGGGGGCCCAAGTAGCACGCCAGCCACGTGCCAAAGGCTGCCCCGCCAACTCGCGAAAAATCCCGGTATGCTCCACCGTGCCAGCCGGCGACTGGATGGGAGGACCCGGTGGCCATATCCGGGGGGGTTCGGGCGTCCCCGCAGTCTCCAGATGAGTTCCCCGTAGGTTTGGTTGGCTCTAGTGTTCCACTTGGATCACTGAGCGGCGCCTCGACAAGTCGACTTTTTCCCCCAACAACTCCACTCATATGACACACAAAGCAAAGAAAAATAGGGTAAAACAACGGCTGCACTTCCTCCCACTAAAAGTGCACCTCACTAATATCAGGGGGTTGCACTCCAATCTCGATTCGGTCCATCACCACCTTGAGACCGAGAAGCCGCACCTGTTTTTCCTAACGGAGACGAAGATAACAACCCCGTCGGACGTGGCGTACCTCAACTACCCGGGGTACTCTCTTGAACACAAGTTCAAGAAGCAAGCTGGGGTCTGTGTGTACGTCCGCGATGACATTTGTTGTCGTCGTCTCCGTTGCTTTGAGAAATCGGGTTTCTCTGCCATATGGCTACTTGTGGATACTGGCGTGGAGAAATCTCTCTACATCGGCATCTACCGATCGCATAGCGGTGACCAGGAGACAACAGCGCTCTTTAATTTCCTCGTGGAGTCGACTGACGTAGCCCAGCAACGGTACCCAACGGCGAAGCTCATTTTTCTGGGGGACTTCAACGCCCATCATAAAGAATGGTTGTTCCCATACCAGAAAACTGACCATGCTGGGTTGGAGGCGCGCAATTTTGCTTTAACGCTAGATCTAACCCAGATGGTGAATGTGGCAACGCGGGTACCGGATGTTGACGGCCATACACCCAATTGCTTGGACCTTCTGCTGGCATCTGATCCGGACAGTCATTCAGTATCGGTCTCAGCCCCGCTGGGAACGTCTGACCACTGTCTGGTGAAATCCATATCAACCTGCTCTCCTCCAGATGAGAGCCCTAGAGGCACGAGGCGAGTATGGCGATACGGGTCAGCAGACTGGGATGAGATGCGGCACTTTTTTGCGTCTTATCCATGGCGGCAAGTGTGCTTTTCCTCGGGTGACCCCTCGCGCTGTGCTGACGCGGTTGCGGACGTGATTCGGCAGGGGATGGAATATTTTATTCCATTCTCCGACATCCCGCTCGGTCACAAATCCCGGCCTTGGTATAATGCAGAATGTGCCCACGCTGAGGCCCGAAAAGAGACTGCCTACCAAGCCTGGGTCAAGGCCCGCGACCGCAAAGTTAGAGCGCGCAGGGTTCGCGCGAAGAAGAGAGCCTTTAATTCTGCCGCCAAGTTCTGCAAGCGGGTTTTGCGTAGGGCACGTTTTGACCATGTCGGACATATCGGGGCCAGGCTGGCTTCGCACCCTCCGGGTAGTAAACAGTTCTGGTCCCTGTCTAAAGCGGTTGAAACGAATTTCTGTCGTCCCACTTTACCTCCTATGATGAAACCTGATGGGTCGCTGGCTCACTCTGCAACTGAGAAGGCAAATTTATTTGCATCTCTCTTCGCAAGCAATTCACGTCTGGACGCTGGCTCAAAGCAACCACCTACTGTACCTCATTGTGACTCCTCGATGCCGGAGATCGCAGTACACATTAAAGAGGTCCGAAGAGTATTGTGCAGTCTAGACGTGAACAAGGCCAGCGGGCCTGACGGCATTCCAGCGAGAGTGTTGAGGCAGTGTGCGCCTGAACTGTCTCCTGTATTGACACGTTTGTTCCGCCTCTCTCTTGAAAAAAGAACGGTGCCGAAATCCTGGAAGCTTGCAAATGTACAACCAGTGCCCAAAAAAGGCGACCGTGCAGACCCTGCCCATTACCGTCCGATCGCCATTACCTCCATTCTGTGCAAAGTTTTGGAAAGGGTACTGAACAATAAGTTGCTGAACTACCTTGAAGACAATGATCTCCTCAGTGACCGTCAATATGGCTTTCGCCGGGGACGGTCAACTGGCGATCTTCTTGTGTATGTCACGCACTGCTTTGGCGAAGCCATCGAGAAACACGGCGAAGCACTGGCTGTATCGCTTGACATCTCGAAGGCCTTTGACAGGGTCTGGCACGCTGCTCTGCTCAGCAAGCTTCCTGCTTATGGCATCCCAGCTGATTTTTGTAGCTGGATATCAGATTTCCTTAGTGAACGGGCGATTAGAGTAGTTGTTGATGGCTGCTCTTCTGACCTTATGGCTATTGATGCCGGAGTTCCTCAGGGGTCTGTTCTCTCTGCAACTCTTTTCCTGCTGCACATCAATGACCTGCTTCGGCCTGGTATTGTTGGGTACGCAGATGACAGTACAGTTTCAGAGAGATACTTGTCCAGCGCAAAAACCAGCGGGGCTGAAGTTCGTTCCTTGAGAGAGGCCATGGTAGAGCGGACAGATTTGACCTTAAGCTTTGTCTCCCAGTGGGGTGATGATAATCTGGTCTCTTTTAACGCCACCAAAACGCAGGCGTGTCTTTTTACCGCTAAAAAGAGTCGTTTCGCCCTAACTCCTACTTTTCGAGGTACATCTGTTCCTGTAACTGATCGACTTGAGCTCCTAGGCATGGAGTTGACATCTGGTCTCAACTTCGGCGCCACCATCGAGTACAAGGCCCAAACTGCGGCCAAGAAACTGGGCATCCTAAATAGGGTGAAGCGATACTTTACGCCTGGACAGCTTTTAACCCTTTACAAAGCGCAAGTCCGATCCTGCATGGAGTATTGCAGTCACCTTTGGGATGGATCAGCTAAGTACCAACTAGCCGCGCTTGACTCGGTGGAACGCAGAGCTAAGAGGCTCATTGGCGACGTAAAACTGGTGGATGCCAAGCTTCATTGCTTGGCTCATCGCCGCAAGGTTGCCTGCTTGTCGGTCTTCTACAGATTGTACTTCGGAGAGTGTGCCCGAGAACTCCACGACCTCATTCCACCGGCCCCCTTCTACCACCGGACATCTAGACGCACTGCCAGTTACCATCCCTACCTGGTTGCTATTCCACCAATTCGCACTAAGCGCTTCCAAATGTCTTTTATAATGCGCACAGCAAAAGAGTGGAACTCACTACCTGCGTCTGTGTTTCCGAACGTATACAACCCTAATCTCTTCAAAGTGAGAGTGAACAGGCTTCTTCTGGGTAAGCTCACTCCATCGTCGACTTTGTCTCTGTCACCTCTGACCTAGACTAGAGTCAAGAGCAAACCCATCACAAATAAAAAAAAAAAAAAAAAAAAAACAAATGTTTGTCCTGGATGGGAATCGAACCCACGACCTGCGGCGTGATAGGTGGTATCTTAACCAACCACGCCAACTGGCCTGTCATACAACCTAATACTGGCCTAACTGGTTTGTCAAAGTCAACTTCTCCCTTAACCTGTTAACCGAGCGGGACGTATAAATACGTCAAACGTAAACAATAGCGTGTACGGGTAGGACATATGAATACGTCCTTGAAATATATATTATGTTGCGCCCTGGAACGTATAGTTTCGTACAACACGAGGTATTATTCATCGATACATGATTCGACGGAAAAAAATCAGTATCATTTCGCTATTGAGAGTGGTGGACGTGTTCTGGGTGAGCAGTGACGAGTACCCACTTACACTTACCTATTTTCGTATTATATTTTATTAACTTATATTTTTATTTTTACATTATTGTTTATATTTTTTATATTTCCAACCTTTTTATTTTAGAATACATTTTTATAAGTATCCATCAAAATGAATGAAAGCGATATCAGTGATGACGAAATCAATGTACCGGCAGGTATAAAAAGGAGACGTATTGTGAGTCATCGGAGTCATTTGACGGTAATTTTGACTACAACACGGAATTGAACGATACTGAGAATGAAGATGGTGAAGAAGTTGATCAAGTTGGTCCTAGCAACAGCATTGTTTCTGAAGAATGGCTACCTCAAAATGCAGAAAGACCACCATTTCCCTTTACTGCACATCCTGGAAAAACTTTCGATACTCCTCCAAAAAAAGTTCCTTTGTTTTATCATAAACAAAAACATATATATTTCATATTCTTTTCATTTCTTTAAGCATAAAAAAAAATAATGAAATTACGTGGCGTGACGCACCGTCACGTCTTAGTGAATGAGCTCGCGCCCGTTATATGCCGCGTAATTAAAAAAGGGAATTCCCCGGTTAACAGGTTAAAAGTACACAAACTCCACCCCAAGCTTCGCAAAGACTATATTTTTTACCTGGTAAAGTCCACGAGACAGTTGTCTCGTAACTTTCTTGACACACTGGCACTCCTTGAGCCCCAGTGTGGCGCACTCAGCCGCGTGGCAGGAGCCGTCCGGCAGACAACGGCCATTCAAACCGCACCGACAGTTCGCCGATAGCACTGAACACGTACACTCTTGGTCTTGGGTTCTGCAGTCCTGGGAATGATGAGTTTGGCATTAGTATGTGACCTCGCTAGTAATGGTAGCAATGGCACGAGTGATAGATCTATTTAGGAAATCAGGTCGATCTACAAAATAGATCTAATCTATTGACCTGATTTCTTATAAAGCATGCTATCTTGGTGCCGGTTTTCGTCATCGTCTCAAGGAATATATGAACGGGTTCAGCTTTCCCGAGGCGTGCTGGCCAAAGATCTTTAGACTTGGTAAATTTCATGTGAACCATGTGTACCGATTGCGAAAATTTAACTTTCCTAAAAGTTCTGAGATAACTAACCTAACAAGATCTATCTAAATGCAGAACACTAATACTAAATCACCACCCCCCCGCCACCACACCCCATCTTACCTATTAAATCGTGAAATAGATAAGACCTAATACCTCAGTATCCATCCAACATAGAAGCATTAAATTTGCGGGAATAACATAAAATAAACACCGAAACCGAAGGCCAAGGTCCATTTCAGATTTCAATTATTCCATTAAGGGTCGCTACGCCATTCGGGTTTAGTTCTGATGTTGATTCAAGATGGCTGCTTTCACTCAAACAGAATTCGCAGTTGTCGGGAGATGCTTACAATCATCTAGCCGGCACGCTTCGGAATTAAGGGATGAACAAAATTTAGAACTGGGTTGAACCTACGTCAAATAATGGCGAGGAATTGGGTCTGTAATGTTTTTGGGGCTTTATGATCGGCACGAAGTCTAGGCTGTTTGCGAACTACAAATATTTGGGGCAGAAGCAGTAGGTAGTTTTATGAAAAAAGATCCCACTTTGTCTGCGCTTTTGAGCTATTTTGGGCATTCTCAATGAATTCTTATCTTGATAATGAGTTTGAGCATGGTAACCGATTCAATTTTAAGGTGGAAATCGTGTTACCTATCCTAATGCAATCACAGCTTAAAACATACTTAAAGCTTGGATAACATTCATTGTTATGTTAATAAGCTCCTTGTAAAAATAACTTTGTCGATCGGTAATATACTATTTTAAAACTGAGCACACTTACAGGCAACAGCAGTTGTATGAAATGGAGTGTTAGTGTGCACTCTGCGGGGTAATTTTTATCAACTGGTTTTTCGTAACGGCCTATGACTGCCTGACCTGCTGGGCTATTCTGTTAAAATCCCACCGTAAAATGGTAGGTGAATGAGCTGTCATTTATTTATTTATTTGTTTAATGCGCAGTATACACAACCATAGTTACACGCTAGGCTTAAACCAGTGAGTACATGACCCTGTTAGGGCGCAGCAAGATAACTTTAAAACTAATAATAGGTATTGTAGTGAGTATACATTATCTATACTACGTAGATTAGGAACTTTTACAATTAAAATATTATATTAATTAAACTTACAGCTAGCTTAATACAAAAAAAAAAAAAAAATACCACAGAATTTAGACTATTTTAACATTTTACAGAATATTTTCAAAAATCAATAGGTATTCATTATTGCCGGACAACTTTCGTGGGCGTTAACTTTCGCGGGACCCGTGTATTGATATTATTTTTAATAATATTAAAATAAACTTTTTTAAAGTTATTTAAGAAAATTGACGAAAGTTGACCATTCCCCCCTCCGAAACTACTGAGCTTAAAAGAAAAAAATACAGTAAATACTTATATATAGCTTACAGGAAAACCTATAAGAAGTCTATGATCTTAAAATAACATGGTATATCTCTCAATATTGTGCGTACAAACTTACATTTGCAGTTGGAATGTATGGGACAATACATTTTTCAACTACAATGTTAAGTTGGTTCTTGGGATAAATTTATCCCAACTGCGGAACCCTTCATTGTGCGTGGTCTGACACGCACTTGACCGGTTTTTCGTTTTCTAGTCACATTTAAGACCAAGATTATGTTTGGAACAAACAAACAAACTTGGAAGTTTTCTCGGTGTTTCTTCTCCGAGTAGGATCAGAAACACCGAACTCGTGTAGTTTTAAAACATTTAAAAAAAAATTTGACGGGTTAAAGTGTTTTTTGAACCAATCAATCTGTCTAGCATTTTCAAAATTACTATGTTGGGGTCGGCTTCCACAAAAACAATTAATGAAAGGCAATTGAGATGAGAATGCTAACAGAAGGGATGTGTGGTGTTACGCGAATTGATAGAATAAGAATTGAGTACTTATGTAAGAGGAAGTCTGAAAGTGACACCGGTTACTGAAAAGTTGTGTGGAAATCAGTTTTATGAATGTGGATTTCTGTACGAGTAGGGGTAGACCAAAGAAACGAAGAATAGACTGTGTGAAAGATGATATGGCTAGAAAGGGAGTGACTACCGGGATGACGACTAATAGAGAAGTATGGAAGAAAAAGACATGTTGCGCCGACCCCAAATAAATTGGGACAAGGGCAGAATAATGATGATGTTGGGGTCGGCTTCTAGTCTAACCCAGTTACTGGGTAACACGATACCCCTTGGTAAGACTGATTATCAGACTGGTGGACTGGTAATATTTTTAACCAATTTCCAATTTACAGAAATAAATATAATTTATCATAGAGTTTCGAATGCAGTTTAATTAGTTACCTACTTAGATGTTGAGTTGTGTAATGTTCGAAAAAAAAAAGCTTTCTTATTTTCATACGTAGGTAGCTGTCGTAGACTAATATCTACTCAAGCAAGACTAGGTACCATAATAATTTAGTATAGTGATTACAATGTGGTTTTGTCTATATTCAATTTCAAATCATAATAAAACAATAATCGCGTGATAGATATCGGATTGATCGATCATTGTTCGCCAAACAACACAGCAAAGTAAATTAACTGTGTGCTCTGTACTTGTGTAAACAATTGCTGCAATGACAGTGTATGTCATCGCAAGCGATTAAAACGAATATTGTTTTTTATCCAGACTCAGGGCTGTCAGGGCTCAAGGTCGCGAGTTGTTTGAAAGAGTTACCTTGTCTCTGGCACAGGCAACTGAAGGAACACGGGTGGGTTTTAGTCAGTAAAAGTCTGACACGCCCTCCCGCTCTGCCCAGAGCGGGAGAAGTTATTTGAGGATTTCCCACCCAAAAAAGGCCTGTCACTGAGAAATTCCTGATGGAAAAATCCAATAACACTATGCCTGACCTGGGAATCTTATCCAGGACCTCATGCTGTACCTAGCGCTTGTAACCACTAGACCAATGACTATATAGCCTTTAATTCTCTTTGCACTAGACCAACGAATCAATGTTGTTTTTGTAATGTGTATTTATTTATTATTACCTATTTATTTATTAACTCATCATCACTATCATTACAGGAATTTCCTAATTCAACAGTGTGGCCATAATTACAGTTTTATATTATTTACCATAACATATTCTGTACATCGTGGTTTTTGTGAACTCACCCAGAAAACAAGTAAAAAGATCTATGCTGTCTGATACATCATTAAGTACACGCAAGGTACGCGTTATAGGGGCTTTACTCAGTAGATTGGTCCTACTACTGGGCACCGCCAATAGACGTTTCTATTACTCCCGCCAGTTTTCCTGTTAGCTCCCTAAATTAAGATGAATAGATGACGAATACGACATAATATTATGACAGCGTCTACAGTCTATAGGTTTACACGCTCAACAAGAGTGTCTACAAACTATTTAGCAACAACCCGAGTGAATCTTCTCAAAACTATTGTATGTCTCAGACTTACTACAAACAATTATGTCTTCAATAACTAGGAATGAATTGATCCTAATGCCATTATTACTGTACTGTTTTAATGTTAAAAAAGATATCACTGATAGTATAGTGTCACCGAACTATTGAAGTTAAATTGTAAGAAAATAATTTTGTGTGCTTTGCCCTACTTTGAGTACTTGTCAAACAGGCAATGCAACGGCATTCACATATTAAAAAAAAATACACTAATCTGTAGGATATACCTACAAAGCGAAAGGTTTACTCCCTGACTAAACAGATAAATAAAATTGTCATTGCTATCGGGAGCCCGTTCTGTGGAACACTTTTTAATTTTAGAGGTCTCCCGACTGCAATGACTAATTTATTTATCTGTTTAGTCTGGGAGTAAATGAGTGATTAATTTTTATGTTATATATTTTAGTGACGTTTACTTTTTTTTGAAATGTGCTCATCTCATATTGTAATAATTGAAGACTTTTTTTTCACATTTGAAAATGGTCCAAAACTGCCGCCATATTTAATTTAAAAAAATATATATATATATAGCCAGTGTCACTCGGGATGATGTAAGGATTCTAACGTTACCCCATACATCCAAATCTGTTTAGGCATTTAAAAGTTATCGTGGAATAACAACTGATAGTGGAAAAAAACATAATCTTCCACAACTTCCGAGTGTTGAGTCTCCGATCTTCATGAGAGTGGGTGTTACATGGGCATTTGACGTGGCCTTTGTTTTGTCCATGTTCATTTTAGGACCTTTCTCTTTCGGAAGCTCTACTGAGGTTATCGAGTGAGGATAAGCTCTACTGAGGTCCTCATACATACCCAAGTAACACAGAACTGCATTATAAGATGTCAGATAGGGTCCACATCGGTAACTTCAGCATTTATAAAGAGTTATTAGAGTTCACTCGAACTGCGAAAGCTGGAAATTAAGCTTTCGCCTGTTTATTGACTGTATTAACAACCACGGAAATAACATTGTAATGTTGCGAGCGTTATTATATGTGTGCAGGTCAGTGTTAATCAGCATTTAGCAATAAATGGTACTGCCAGCTGATTTATAGCATTTTTGTGGATCTAAAAGCAGCTATATTCTGAATTGAAGGCCACAAACATACCCTTAAAATGCAAGCATTTTAAGAAAGAACATGTGAACTGAATGCAATCAGCTATTCTATGACCTCAATTAACCATGATATAATGCGGCTTGCTGAACATAGCTGAACCTTTACTATGTTATTCAGCTTGTTACACACAATCTTATAACAGCACTTATTTAGCCCACGTGTGAATTCATATAATGCTAAATTACAGCAATCTGCTGTAAATTAGATCACATGTTACCTTAGATCCTGGTTGGAGCTGAATACTTGTATTAGCATGGGCAATTGCCCAGTTGTTGACACAACTGTTGAACAACGGCAATTGCCAAGTTGTTGACACAACTGTTGAACAACGGCATCTACGCAAATTGGAAATTGGCGTAGGTGCCGTTGTTGTTGATGCCTACCGCTTTCCAGTCCAGAACCTTGCAGACATCCTCCAACGCAGCGGTGAACATTTTCGGAGAGATAACGCCTCCCTGTCTTACACCACGCTGCCGAAAGGAAGATTTCGAAGTCTGAGGAGTCGGACAGACATAGTAGTGTTCAATGTTTTTATACAGACACTTCTGGACCTCGATTTACCGATGTTGAATCTGGCACCGTTGAATAGGCTGCAGTATAGCCCAAGTCTCGATCGAATCGAAGGCTTTCTCGTAGTCCACAAACGCTAAGCAGAGAGACAGGTCATACTCTTCGGTCTGACAGCAACATAATCTACTAGGTAACTGAAATAGTCCCCCATATAGGTACTTTCAAACAAATAAAAGCACAAAGCGCTAATATTAGATAGATTTTGTTTTGTGTAGATTATGTTGCTGTGTGCAATTGCCAAGTCACTCTATTTATTAAAGAAATACAAAATAATAATATCGATATGGACACTATAAAATGTTGTTAGCTAACTAACAAGGTATCAATTTATGACAAAGTGGTTGGATAGCTGCTCCCATAGATAGGTAGGTACTGAATTAACAGACTTGGTTTACATTCGATTTCACAACTTTTTACGGCAGAAAAACTGCATTGCGAGACTTGTGCATTTTTGTACATGTTATGTTTTTGATGGGATCTCCTCTCTTTTTGTAGGTAGTCTTCCTTTTTTCTGTTCGGGTATTATGTCTTGTGCCTCAGCTGCTAGTCTGTGGGCTTTTATCAGAGGCATTGGTGTATTGATTTTTGACAAGTCTGGACGGTAAATGCATCTAAGTCTATTATATTCAGAAACTGCAGACTCCTGCGCTTTAATAGAACCAAAGTTGACATTGATTAGTTGTAAACCGCCTAGACTTGTCACTCTCGAAAATGCCACATACGCTTGACCGCTTGTGAATACTGAAGAACCAATGTCCATCAACGCACTATTAAGGCTTAACCGTTGACTCTTGTGTATAATAGGCTATACACAAGAGTCAACGGTTATAGGCTATACATATTGGTAACTGTTCGCAATGAACATAAGCAATCTCAATGAAGTCTAATTGTAGCTTTTTAAATGTAACTTTTTAATTACATACAATTTAATGGGATTTATATAGGATTACAACGTTACTTATTTAGTTTGTAGGTATATCTAGAAAACGGGACTAAAAATTCGGAATGTCAGAGTTTTTCCGTGCTTTATAGGCTAAACAATAACTGTGTTCAAAACTTGGAGCTTGTGAGTCTGCTAGAAGTACCTTAGAATTTTGATGAGTCAGTGAGTTAGTGCGAAAATTAAGGAAATTTGACTTGCAATAATTATTAAACTACTGGTTCAAATATAATATAATTTGGAAATATATCTATAGATCATTCCCTCTTGATCATTGAAAATTGTATATTTATTAAATTATATATTATATAGGCTTCTAGTTTATTCCACAACGAAGTTACGGGGTCGAAAATGGTCCGAAAGGCTTCGAGAAAAGGATGGAACGGCCGTGCCTTTAGTTTGCTCAACTTGGCGGGGGCACCCAGATGTAAAAACCAGCTTTTCTACTTTACTAAGAATTGACTAAGAATTTTATGTACCTTTAGTAGTTGTTACCTTTAAATTGGCCCCGCGTCGAATCTAACAAGATGCATACGGTCTTAACCGCATATTCGCCTCCTAGCTTTCGCCAACGGCTTCGCCCGAGTGGGTGTTGAAAATTATCACACGGGAACCGTACATTTTTCCGGGATAAAAAGTATTCCAGGCTATAATGTATCTGTGTGCCAAATTTCATCCAGATCCATTCAGCCGCAGATGTGATTCAGTAACAAACATCCATCTATCCATCCGTCCAAACTTTCGCATTTATTAGTAGGATTAATCTTCAATATGTTAGCCTTTCTAAACTGACTTAGGTTTGGGGGCTCTGGATCTCAGTCTATAGATACACATGGAAGCTTATGCAGTATACAATATGCTGTATGCTATGCTAGTATGCTTATGCAATGCCTTTAGTGTTGCCACTGCTGGGATACAGGCCTACTCTCGATGAGGGGGAGTGGGCTATCCCTAATCCACCACGCCGGCCCAGTGCGGGTTGATAGATGTCACATGTCTTCGAATTTCTGGTTCTACGTCATGCCGGTTGCCTCACGATGTTTTGCATAACCATTTTGAGAGCAGTTGTGATGAAATAATTTACCTACACAAAGTAAAGCGTCTGTCTGGGTTCGAACCTACGACTCGTTAGTCGCGTCCGAGTTCGTTACCATTGGGCCACCACGTCTACGGAATCTACAGTGTATATACACGGAGTACGGTGTATACGCCATTGTGTTTATGAACACTCCATTTCTTTATGTTATACTCCTTGTTTGCAGGACACTTAATTATGATGAGTCTGCTCTAATGACGAGCTCACTTAACACTATCGGGGCTGACAGGTGAGCCTATGGATAATTGTGCCCTTTGTTGCTATGCTAACAATTAACGAGTGTATTATTTAAGAATGATCTTTTTGAACAAGCTTTTATTAGTCTGGATATCATCTAGGACAAGAGTCCTTGTCAAAAAGAAACAAACGTGCCCAAACTCGATAGGGTTGTGTCGTTTTATTACTGAGTTTCCATGGTCACCTCCCGGCTATAGAGCAATATGTCATGAGCTGATCTGATGATAGCATCAGATCAGCTCATGACATATTGCAAGGTTCGATTATAGACGGACACCGGGACTGGTGAAACTAATTAAAAGCTAGTTTCAAACACGGTTTGCAGGGTCAGGGCAGTCTGCTTTTCCTAAGACACAACCTGGGCTTTTCTGGCAGTTTTATGCGCGATCACGCGTAGAGGACACCAAGTGCATTCAGTGCTAAATCAGATTGAGCCTAAACTTTTGTCTCTTCAAGTCCTCAAAAAATCAATATTTTACTACTGAGCCAAAACTGAAATGTGAACCAACAAATACTAAGCAAATAAAACTACAACAATTAATGGATGAATATATTACAATGAGAACCTTCTACAAAGCTTTATAACAAAAACAAAAAAAAAAACACACACACAATGACACAATCCAAATGCATTAAGAGCTATTTCAAATTAACTATAATTTTTTTTACAACAATAAATATCATATTACCTAGTAGAGTATCCGACAAGCACGATGGTAGAAAGAATATTCAGTACCTACATACAATGGATATCAAAAATAACATTTTACATAGATAACAAGGACGATTGATATGAGGATTATACTACTAACAATACCACTCTTTATGAGGTCTGCTAGCTGGCACTTGGCGGTGCAGCACAGTCCCTGGGATGGATGGCACATAGCTGAAGGAGCCACAGAACACCCTTCTTTGTGTAGCGTGCTGAAATCCAATTTTAAACTATCATAAGTTATTTTTGAGTCTGCTCCTTAAGTCCATAAATGTGTTATCCAATCGACAGGTACGTCAAAAGAATTACTTAATTACTGAAACCTACCATTCGACACCATCACATGGGGCCATAGAATAGAATAATTATTCTTCTTTGCTCACATTTTTGAGTCTGCTCCTTAAGTCCATAAATGTGTTATCCAATCAACAAGTACGTCAAAAGAATTACTTAATTACTGAACCCTACCATTCGACACCATCACATGGGGCCATAGAATAGAATAATTATTCTTCTTTGCTCACTGCAGTGGTAAAAACATAACACTTTTTTTTGGAGATAAAGAAACCAGTACCTAAAACTCTTTCAATTACAATATGAAGGATTTGGAAGGACATTGATAAGCCATTGCTTCTTCTTCTTATGTTGAAGGGCCCTATTACTTTTCGACCGTGATTTTTCCGTTAAATGGCCAACTTTGGCGTTCTTATTCTTAGAAATTGAAAGACTTCAACAACTTTCGACTTATTGTGCGGTGGAGAATAGTTATTATTAGGTATAGTTCATAGCGGCCTCGCTTTTCGCAATTTTTTTCTTATCTATTTATATAAATCCAAAAATCCGAAGCAAGTTTTTCCTATAATGCGTGACTACATTTTTATGAGCTCGTGGACTGAACTACTTACATAAGAAAACGAAAAGAAAAATATGTAATAACATCAGTTACACAGTGGTTTATTAGTCCATAGGGGCCCTCAGAATATCTGTTAAAAAATAATCCTATACTAAAAACGCTCAGAATGAACTCTAAATCTCTCCTTACTACATTAATATTATTACATAACATTGATACCAGAATAAACGTTAGTTCGTAAGAAATTAAAATTTAATACTTTAAATAAAAATAAATAAATTATAAAACTCAAAATAAACGCAATTGTAACTGCCAAATTGCTACATCATATGATGCGTCGCCGTGCTTCAATTTTGTGATAGGCCTTTTAAAAAAGACGCAACGAATGTTGTTGAATTGTCAAAATGAAGGCCATCGCCACTGTAAGCGGGCTACGCAATTAACCAGCAGGAAGCATAGTGAAGCATCTTATTTGATACTAGCTGACCCGTCAGACGTTGTTTTGTCCTTTAACTGTCAAAGCCAATCTTTATATCGTAGAAAGAGAAAGTGTCAAATTTACGGATGCATTCAAGTAGTAAAAATTATCAGATTGCCATCCCTAGAATTGACAGCTAAAAATGTGTTTTTTACGTTTTCCCGTGCCATTTTCCCAAATTTTCTCTTCATAAGAACCTTCCTCAGACTCCACCGAATATTAAAAAAATAATAATTGCCAAATTGGTCCAGCTGTTCTCGAGTTTTGCGCTTAGCAACACATTCAGCCATTCATTTTTAGGGTTCCGTACCTCAAAAGGAAAAACGGAACCCTTATAAGATATCCCATGTGTCTGTCTGTCTGTCCGTCTGTCACAGCCAATTCGCTCCGAATTTAAGAGGATTGTGAAGTGCCTATACGCGGCGCGAGTCTTGGAGGCAATTACCTACATTTCATACAATTATTTACAAAAATAGTGTTTCGCGCGATAACGTTTTCGCCCCCTAAACCTTTCCAAAATGAGACAATTTTAATCTCATTACATTCAGTACACCTTAATCTAGGTCTGCACGTTTTTCTTTTTTAGGAATTCAATTTAATTTAATAAAAAAAAATAAAAACGCTCGAGAAAGTTTTTATGTCAAAAATATAGACATTTAGATGCTAATAACTTATATCGTATGCAATATTTCTTTATAATAAAAACATACAGACCTAGTTTTTCATTATACCTACAATATTTCTACAAATTATGAAAATTAGACTATGTTTACGGGGAGAAAAACGTAATCGCTTTTTGTATGAAAATTTACAGCTTCACACATAAATATGTATTTCTGTGACCCAAACAGGGACGTGTAATGAAAATGAATGAATTTTGAATATGGGGGTCACTTTTGGAAGCCAAATAAGAAAATTAAAAATATATCCCCGAAACTACTGAGCCTAAAATTAAAAAAAAAGGCAAAATAGTTCTATACTTATAATTACAAGAAAATTTATATGAAGTCTATGGTCTTAAAATAACATGGTAAATCTTGGTATTGTGCGTACAAACTTATATTTACAGTTTCAACTGTAAATATAAGTTTCTACGCACAATACCAAGATGTAGTTGAAAAATATGTTAAGTTTATTCATGGGATAATTACCGTACGGACGCGGGAGGTCGGTGACCTTAGTGCGAAAAAAACATGACGTTGCTTAAGTGTAATTCGTGTAATATTGTAATTAGTGAGGTACTCGCTTTCGTTCAGAACAAAATTCAAATTATGGATGAGGAGAGTATCGTCAAAGTGTGTAGCTCTGCATTCACGGTTGAGGATGTGGACACTGCAAAAACGTTATTATTTGAATCAGTGAAAACAAAAATGAAAAAAAGTGGTGAGGAAAAAGGATAACAAATTGTGTCGGGACTTAGAAGACATAATTAGTTTATTTAAAAACACAGACCCAGAAAATGTACCGATTTTTGTGGCGAAAGACCTACAAAAATTACCCCCACTGACATTCGATCATATCGATGTATCAAGGTTGTTGAAGGACATAATAGTGTTGCAGTCAGAGATTAAGCAAATTAAAGAGGTATATGCAACCAAGGAACAACTAGAGGAAGTCAGATCTACCAGCAATAAGTCCTTAACGTATGATTTTGAGCGAAATGTGAACTACAAAAAGCGCGGTACATCTACCTACAACGCGTGTAATGTAATGGACAGCGGACCGATGTGTATATTGGAACCGTTGAACGAGTTAGACAACAGCTGTGCTACGTCGCCCGTGAAACTTAGTTCACAGCCACCTATACCTATACCTACGGACATCAGTGATGATCCCGCTGTATGCAACAAACAATCCTATGCGATGCGTGTAGGTAGGCGCGAGCCGACCCTGTCGCACGCGAAGGCATTGCCGGCGGTAGCGCAGAGACAACCAATTAATTCACAGGATGCTGTGATTATGCCGATAACTGGGCGACCGCTTAGTGATAAGCGGCAACAGCAACCTCTGCCTGATAATGATCTCTCTTATTTACCTGAAGATCTGGTTAAAACTGTCGTAGTTCCCGTACCAAAGAATAAAAGAGGTGACTCATCCGACAAAACTAATTATAGACCTATATCGCTAGCTACGGTCATTGGCAAGGTGTTGGACAGTCTGCTTGAGAGGCAGTTGAATGCGCACATTAATGTACACGACGCGCAGTTTGGTTTTAGAACCGGTCTGTCTACTGAAAGTGCAATTCTGTGTCTCAAACAGACTGTGCGGTACTACACAGACAGGAAGACACCAGTGTATGGCTGTTTTCTTGACCTGTCAAAAGCCTTTGACCTGGTAAATTATGACATTCTGTGGCAAAAATTGTCGGATGATACTGATCTGCCTACTGAGAGCATTCATATTCTTAAAAAATGGTATGAGAGTCAGACGAACTGCGTTAGGTGGGCATACGCGCATTCAGTTTCATACGGACTGGATTGCGGAGTGATGCAGGGGGGGTTAACTTCACCCAGTTTGTTTAACCTGTATATGGACCGGCTGGTGCGTGAGCTGAGCAGCACCATGGTTGGATGTTCTGTTGATGGAAGGATGATCAATAACATAAGTTATGCTGATGACATGGTGCTGCTCAGCCCATCAATCTGCGGTCTAAGAAAACTACTGGCCGTCTGTGAGAGTTATGCGGAGGCTCATGGATTGAGGTATAATGCCACTAAGAGTGAGGTTATGGTGTTCAAAGTACCTAAAAATACACCCGCAAATATTCCACTTGTAACGTTGCGTGGAATTCCGTTGCAAGTGGTCACTCAGTTTAAATATCTCGGCCATGTAGTCACGGATGGTCTGACGGACGACCAGGATATTGATAGGGAACGTAGGGCGTTAGCGGCCCGATGCAATATGCTTGCTCGTAGGTTTGCGCGGTGCACGAAGGAGGTAAAGCTAACTCTTTTCAGAGCTTATTGCTGTAGTGTATAAGTACCTATGTTTAACCTAAGCATTGATGTATTAGATATAAGTCAGTAGTCGTAATAAAGCACTCGTAGCGTTCACTCGCATTTTAATTGTCTTCCCGCAACCCACACACTACATGGCGACCCTGCCATGCGCGAGCGACGCGGCGTCGGGTTCCTTGCCGCGTATCGCGTAGCGGGCGAATTTTGCGAGTCAGCGAATTCCTGTGTGCCTCGGTGCACTGAATTAGAGCGGTTTGAATATGCTCGATATAAAAATTAATAAAACTACGAGAACAATCAGCGCAACTGGTCGCGTACTACGGTTGAAATATGGGAAAATCATATTCGAAAACTGGAGATAAGGAGGTGATAATTGCACAAAATGCATCGGGAGGAAGTAATACTGTGGTCGAATCACACATGCAGATAAATACTATATTGTTGGCGGCGGCCTTGACAATTACCGCTATTGCAGCAATCCTAATTATTTGGAAAAAGCTGAAGGAAAAGCAGAAGAAATGGATCAGAAAGCATGTCGAATCAGAGTTGATAAGAAAAATGCGTTTGCGGTTGTCGGGAAGGCGAGAACGTGAAGAAGGAAATGAAAATGTGTAAAAATAATATTAATTATCAGTGCGCAGTGAAAAGTGTGTTTTAAGTGTATTTAGTGAGTAAACCAACCGTCAAGAACATCCAGTATATGGATTTTATAAAACTTTCGCCGTGCCGTTTAAACTAAGAAGAACCTTAAATGGACAATTAAGTATAATAATAAGGCCCTATAATTATTACTTTTGTTATAATTTAGTGTAACTTTATAAATACATATCTTACAGCAACTTACAGCCTGATTCTATCGGAATGTCACATGGGATAAATATAGGACATAAACCATAAACTACTCGGCCAAGGACCAAGATACAAGGTATATTCATTTTATAATTTTTTTTTATAGTAATATATAATCCAAAGGAGGTAAGTATGTTTTGATTTTTTTTTTAATCTATGGAAACAGATTTAGAAAGAATTTTAAGTGAATTAACTGATATTCAAATTACTTTGAGGAAGTTAGGCCCAAGTAGACGGTACCAATATAAAGACAAGGTTGAAGAAAAAATAATAAAAGCAAAAGAGTTATATTCATTGTATAAAACTATTATAAGTATATTTACAGAGCAAAAAAGCACGTTAGAATTAGCAGAGTACATTTACGAAGTGTTGAAGGAGAAAATAGATAACGTTTACAATAAGATTTTATCATATAATATTCAAGGTGGAGTAGAAACAAATCTCTTGAACATGGAGAAGTTTGATATAAAAACGGCAACATCATTAATACCCGAAATGGATGGTTCAGAAGGTACAACTGAAAAAATCATTGACGCGGTAGAATTATATAACAGCTGTCTAAAGGACCCTGAACAAACAAAATTGTTAATTTCTTTTGTTTTGAAAACAAGACTAACTAAATCAGCCAAATTAAAATTACAATGCGAATATGACAACATTGCGAGCCTCATACATGATATAAAAACTTATCTACTAACGAAAAAATCCGCCAATTCTATACTTTGCCAATTAAACAATCTGAGTCAAAATAATATGTCCATCAGTGAATATGGAAATAAATTATCAGAATTGTTTATAGACCTCACCATTGCCCAAGCTGACGGTAACGAAAAGGCAAGCGAGATACTGAGACCTATAAATGAGAAACTCGCGATTAAAAGATTTTCAGATGGATTAAGATATAAACGCTTAAGCACTATCATTTCAGCACGGAACTACTCAGAGTTGAAAGATGCGGTGCGTGCAGCAGAGGACGAGGAGCTGGGACAGCCCTCAACATCCAACGGTATTTTCAGCGCAAGGGGTAAGTCAAACAACAGGTTTAATAATAATTTCAACAGAGGAAGTCGGCATAATTATTATAATCAAGATTTTCAGTACCGCGGAAATTATAGTACGGGTCGAAGATATAATAACAATAATTACCATCAAAGGTTTAATGGTAACCCCCGGGGTAGATATACACGCGGAAGAGGTACTAATTATTCAAACTATGGAACTAACCGTAACCCTTCTAAATATTATCGAAGTAGGGGTACTCGAGATAGAAATAGTCAACAAAGAATGTTTCCAGCCCAAGTGAATGAGGACCCCCAAACAGAAAACGGAAAAACAGAGAACAAAAATCAGTTTTTTCGTTCCTAAATCATATAACATTTTAACGTGTAACAAAAATGTTAGGTACGTTCATTTTAACATAAACAATACCAGGAGCGCATGGTTACTTGACACCGGCGCGTCCATTTCCGTTGTTTCTAAGAACGTGTTATCGGAACACATTCCTTTGCATGAGGATAGAATTGTAATAAATGGTTTCGGTGGTAAAACCTATTCGCAAGGTTATGTCAATCTTACATTATGTACTCAAAATGGTACTTTTAATCACACATTTTATTTGTTCAATAACTTACCGTTCAAGTCTGATGGAATTCTCGGATTAGACTTTTTATCAAAATATAATTCTCATATTAATTTAGAAAATGATACATTAACCCTATATAACGAATACGAAAATATTATACCACTTTATGCATCACCAACTATTTCACATAGTTACTTGACTATTCCTGCAAGAAGTGAGTCCATTCATTACATACCACTAAATAATAAATTAAATGAAGAATGCGTTGTATTACCAAAACAATTACAAGATGATTTATTTTTAGCAGCGATAATAGTAAAGCCAGTAAATAACGTTATTCCCATTAAAATATTAAATACTAAAGAAGAATCAATTACTATACCAATTTTTCAACCTGAAATACATTCATTAAACGATTACCAAATATGTCAGTTTAATAAAAGTAAGTCAAACGCAGAAAGAGCTAACACCTTGTTAGGATTACTAAAACTAGATCACTTACATCCAGCTGAGCGTGGAACGATTGAAGCAATTTGTACTAAGTACAATGACATCTTTTATCTACCAGGTGATAAGCTTACTACTACTAAATCATACGAACATAATATTTATTTAAAGCTGAATACTGGTCCCGTTTATACAAAACCGTATAGGTTGCCAAACAGTCAAAAACCAGAAATAAATAAGCAAATTAAACAAATGTTACAGGATGATATTATAGAGGAAGCTCAAAGCGAGTGGTCTAGCCCTATTTTACTTGTGCCCAAGAAATCAAATGACGATAGCAAAAAATGGAGATTAGTAATAGATTACCGTAAATTAAATGAAGTTATACAGCATGACAAATTCCCCTTACCAAATATCACTGATATTTTAGAGTCACTGTCAGGTGCAATTTATTTTACCCATTTAGACCTTAGTCAGTCATATTACCAAGTGACCTTGAACCCAGAGTCACGAAAACTAACTGCCTTTACAACTAATACTGGCCAATACCAGATGAAACGGATGCCAATGGGTCTTAAAACCAGTCCGAGTTCTTTTTCAAGGGTAATGACTGTTGCAATGTCAGGTTTAACGTATGAAAAGTGTTTCATATACCTTGATGACCTTGTAATTTTTGGACGTAATTTAGAAGGACACAATAAAAACTTGATAGATGTTTTCGAGAGACTTAGACAAGTTAATCTAAAGTTAAACCCCAATAAATGTATTTTTTTAAAAAAGGAGCTTTTATATTTAGGACACACAGTGTCAGCAGAAGGAATAAGTCCAGATAAAGCAAAAATAAAAGTAGTTGAAAATTACCCAACACCAAAAAGTACAGAAGAAGTGAAACGCTTTGTCGCATTTTGCAATTATTACAGAAAGTTTATAAAACAATTCGCAGAAATAAGTATTCCCTTAAATTCCTTATGTCGTAAAGATGTTCCTTTTATATGGTCTGACCAGTGCGAAAAATCGTTTAAATTAATGAAAAAAGCGTTAATATCACCACCCGTTTTACAATACCCAGACTTTTCAGATGAAAACGAGTTCATACTACAAACTGATGCTTCAGGTATTGCTGTAGGAGCAGTGCTTTGTAATAAAGACATGCGTCCAGTCGCTTATGCGAGCCGACCACTAAATAAAGCTGAAAAAAAATTATCCAACTATACAAAAGGAGTTACTTGCGATAGTATGGGGAATAAAATATTTTAGGCCATATCTTCTAGGCAAGAAATTTATAATCATGACAGACCACAAACCACTGCTGTATTTATTTGGAATGAAAGACCCATCAAGCAGATTATTAAAGTTTCGGTTAATATTAGAAGAATACGATTATAACATTATATACATAAAAGGAAAAGAAAACGTCATAGCAGACGCATTGTCTAGAATTACAATAAATTCCGAAGAATTAAAACGTATTAATGAGAAAATAATCAATGTAATGACTAGAGCGCAGAAAAGACAATTAGAAGAGACAAAAGACAATAACGCCACTCCGATCACCAATAATGACACAGACTATCGGCCTGATCAACCGAGAATCGTAGAATTATTGCGGATGCCGAGTAGTGCAGTAGAAATGATTTTAATAAAGGGAAAAGAGTTAAATAAGATTAGAAAACAAATGGATATAGATGTAGAAACCGAGTGTTTTGCATTTTCCCATAACAAGAAAATGTTATACATAAATCTTGATTTCACGGCACAATACACGCGAGTCGTTTTTGTGGAGAAATTAAGTAAATTTAGTAAAAATATAAACGTCGACGAAATATGTATAATAAAAGAAAATAATAACGCGTTATTCATAAAAGAACTAATCGAAGAAATTAAAACTAAAGAAAAGTGGACCGGCCCACGGATATGTATTTTACGAGGAGTAGAAAAAATAGATAATGAAAAAGATAAAAGATTTATTATAAACGACTATCACTTATTACCAACCAGCGGTCACGCAGGTGTGCGAAGAATGATGAACAACATTAAGAGGAAATATTTCTGGCCAGGCATGGAAACAGACGTCAAAGACTTTGTAAATAAATGCGAAAAATGTCAAAAATCGAAGTATTCGCGAAAAACCAAGGAGCCGATGGTAATAACAACCACAGCTTCATATGCTTTCGAGAAAGTATTTTTAGATCTAGTAGGACCCTTAGATAAGGATATAGACGGTAATAATTATATACTCACGTTGCAGTGTGAATTAAGTAAATTTGTTGAGGCTTATCCTCTTCAAAATAAGGAAACGGTCACCGTTGCAAAGGCATTTGTTAATCAATTTATTTTAAGGTTCGGAATCCCAAAAACAATAGCAACAGATAAAGGCACAGAGTTTATGTCATCTACTATGACAGAAGTCTGTACACTTTTAGGAATTGAAAAATTAAACTCAACTTCATATCACCACGAATCAATAGGTTCACTAGAAAATACGCACAAACATTTGGCCTCATTCTTAAGAATACAATGCGATAATTTCCCTGAAACGTGGAGCCATTGGCTGCCCTTCTGGTGTTTTACTTTTAATAACACTATACATTCTTCTACAAAATATGCACCGTATGAATTAGTTTTTGGAAAACCCAGTGAGATTCCGAGTAGAATAAGTAGTAGTATAGAACCTTTATATAACCCAGATAATTATAGTTTAGAATTAAGATATCGTTTACAAGTAGCACACAGAGATGCGCGAAATAACCTATTAAAAAGTAAACAGATGCGAAAAACTATGTATGATAAAACCGTAAACCAAGTGCGATATGAAAAAGGTGATTTAGTATTGTTAAAAAATGAAACTGCAAATAAACTGGATACTTTGTATAATGGTCCATTTATTGTTATTGAAGATAAGGAACCCAATGTAAAAATTATTAGAAACAATAAACCAGAAATTGTACACAAAAACCGCACAAAATTGTTTAAAAAATAACTGTTTAAATATAATATATTACAAAATAAAATTTTAAATATATATACTAATTCATAATCACTATTTGTATTTGTAAAAAAAAAAAAAAAATGTTTTCTTTTTTTTTTTTTTCTTCTTGTACCCCTGTGGTGTAGTGTATAAGTACCTATGTTTAACCTAAGCATTGATGTATTAGATATAAGTCAGTAGTCGTAATAAAGCACTCGTAGCGTTCACTCGCATTTTAATTGTCTTCCCGCAACCCACACACTACATTGCCAGACGTTTTACTCGTGCAGCCTGTGGGTTAGATATACGCAGAAGGCCTACAGCGCCCTGCGTGTCCAATATAATAACGGACTCAGGATGTTGTTGGGACTGCCTCGGTTTTGCAGCGCATCAAGCATGTTTGCTGAAGCGAGACTGGACGACTTTTATGCCATCATGCGCAAGCGAAGTGCATCTATGCTGCGGCGATTCCGAGGTAGTCCGAACAATATTTTGGGAACACTGACGGAAAAAATAGATGGGCCGTTTATTAGACTCTGGGCTGGGAGACATGTGCGTACGGACGTACATATGCAAAATTAATTATTTTATTTTAATTTATTTTTAATTTTCACTAACAATAGGTTAAGGCAATACTAACACATTATGGATCCTGTAATCTGAATTAAAGAGTTATTATTATTATTATTATTATAAATTCATCTTTATTTTTTATTCAATTCATATTTTTATTTTTTCAATTCATATTTTTCATAATTCTTCAAATTTTGAAAAAAATACAGAAAATACTTCTATACACATGGTAAATCTCTCAATACTGTGCGTACAAACTTACATTTGCAGTTTGAATGTATGGGAGAACACGTTCTTCAACTACAATTTTAAGTTTGTTCTTGGGATAAATTCATGTCAACTACGGAACCCATCATTTTGCGTGGTCCGACACGCACTTGACCGGTTTTTTATTTATATAGATAGATCTAATCATTACCCTTCCTCGAAGACCAGAGCGCCCCCGCTACGAGGGGTGCAGCAGGGATCCTTGTGGATGCACCGGGACGGCAGACCGCAGTCACAGGCTTCGCCTTCTTCTACTATTCCTAGAAAACATATAAATATTGTTCACGCGGCAACGCCAACGCGTCAATTCGGTATTGAGCTTTTTGTGGTTGATTCCACAGGCTGTCAAAATATCCATCTCACAGCCGTTATAGAATAGAATAGAATAGAATACTTTTATTTCAGACAGAGTCCATAGGGTTAGTAACAATTTTACTTAACGTCTAGTGTTAGAAGGTACAGACACAGAACATAAATGTACAATTAAAATTAAAATTCAGCTCCACGCTGCATTCACCACCGCAACATCGGAGAATCCCACCGATCGGTGAACACACTGAGAATACTGTTGGTGCTGCCGCGAACACGTGACTTTTTCTAATGATGGGGGCAAAACCATCAATGTTATCTACGCATTGTAAGTACATAGAACCAAGCAACATTGCAAAAAAAAAAATTCTGGAAACGACTTTTATTTGTGGTGTGAAAAATCTCTATTTACTTTTTCTATCGTACAGAATATTTTAATGTGGCATACATTAAAATATTCTGTACGATAGAAAAAATATTTATTAAATCTCAATTATAAATCTTGCGACCTTCCTTCAACGAGAATGTCAAACCGTGCATGATCCTTGACTTATTTGACTATCATTTAGGCAAAACAACAGACTCCACAAAGCATAAAATTGAAGGTAAAGAGTTATGCCCTGTTTTTAGCGAAAAGGTATAACCAGAGGGCCTTGACAAAGTAACATTCGACTAGCGATGACGCTAGTAGAAAAGCCAAAAAATGTATGGGGTCGGTGTCTTATGCTATCGAAATGTCACATGATCACGTCATTGTTATTTTGAAGCTATAGCGATTGTAGAAATATAATCGCTCCGAAACGAATGTCATTTGTATAGCCCTCAGGAATATTCCCTTAAATAAATGAAGGCCTATAACCACATCTGGGTTCACTAATGATTCACCAAAACACTAATGACACATTTTTAGTTTACAACCAACTTTTCATATTAAATTTATTTCACAAACAACTCATTCCGCAAATGTGTCATTTTACAAACACTTGCTTTACAAACATTTATTTAGCAAATGCTTCTCTTTACAAATGTTTCACATGATATTTTATCATTTATACCTTTTTCATTCATGAGTTGTCCGATGGCGGTAAGCCTGGTGATCTGTAATACAGGTTTTACCTACAACAGACACCAGTCTCTATTAAGTGTTACCTTGACTTTGTACTGTGTTTGTGATTACGAGAGAAATAAAAGATTATTATTATTATTATTTATTATTATATTTAGATTCGTTTGGAAAAATTACGTTCATACTAAATATCTTTTGTAATAAATATTCTAAACCAGTCACAAAGTGATCGTGCGTGTCAGTAGCTATGCATAATTTTATTTTAATTTTTTTTTTTGAAAAAATCCTTTGTGGTTGCAATTTCCATTTGGGTCAATTAATTTGGTTCTGGGTAGCCTAATAAAAATAATATTATTTTTCCTAGCAGTCGACGGCCGCTGCCGCGGTACTGCTCGCTTCGCTCACTTGGCTCGTGCGTAGGGGGGTCACAGTTTTAACCACAGAACAGATATTTTATCTGTTGTCAGATAAAAAATCTGAAAACCACAGAACAGATATTTTATCTGTTCTGTGGTTTTAACCTAACCTAACCATTTTTATTTTATAATAAAAAAAAACCTAAGCTAATTAAATAATCTCTTTTTTTTCAAACATAACTGTACAACAAACACAACACAATACACTGTACACAAACATGTACAATATTTAACACAACTATTTACAATAAGTACTACATTAAATGACTAACTAACATAATGCCTACTTTTGCCTATTTAATGAGTTCCATTTTCAGGGATATTGCGTATACGTCACTATGTAAAACGTTTTTATTCCAAACGTTGTTTTATGAGATAAAAGACAAATTTGTTGTTGGTATAATGATGAAATGACAAAGTTTTTTCCATTCGTTGCTGTCAGTAATTTGTAAATTATTTTCTGGTGAACTGACAGGACACCCCACATCTGCTATAAAAGAGCGAATCCTGGATTCAACAAAAAGAAATCAAAATGCACTAAAAAGCAAATATCAATAAACCTAAACCCATCTGCTATAAAAGAGCGAATCCTGGATTCAACAAAAAGAAATCAAAATGCACTAAAAAGTTTGCTTTATCAATAAACCTAAACCTACCATTCCCACAATACGGCCTATCTTCTTCCATCAGACAGTAGCTCATGCTGCTCAGAGTGGCAGCGATCAGTCGTTTGCTGCACACCGAGAACTCGAAGTTTAAGCCGTTGATAGCCATCGAGGACTGCGAGCCCATGAGATAGCCGCGACACTCAGAGTTGGGGAAGTTGTCATCGTGGTGAGCGCCGAAACTGTGACCTGGAGAAGAGAAATCATCATCTGCCTAGCCTTTTCCCAACTATATTGCAGTCGGTTTCCACTCTAACCGGATCTAGCTGAACACCATTATTATGCATGGAGCGACTGCTTAGATGAACTCCACAACCCAGTTACTAGTTAACACAATAGCCTTTGGCAAGAGAAATAATAGTAGCAAATAACTTCGTTTACCCCAGATTTATAACTGTAAATCGTAAATCGTTGTGGTGGAGAAAGGTGAGAGTCAAGAGGTGAGTCAGGAAGTCGAAAGGCAGTAGCTATTTTCTATACAAAAATACCATCATGGCGCGGTATTCAATCTGAGTTCTAAGGTTGGTGTTAAAGTAATCCTCCTAAGGTGTTTGTTTGCTATCGTATCGACGGCACAATCTTAATGTCGAAACTGGAACAGTATGTTAGCGTAAGCTGTAGTATGATGAAGGTTACACAGACTTTTAATAATGATGTCAAAAAATATTCAAGCATGAAACTAAAAGTCATTACCCATCTCATGAGCAAGCGTAAGAGCAGCGATCCCTTCAGGAACCCTGCCCGCCTCCTCAGTGGTGGCGTGTGCTATAGCCAGGGTATTGAAAGACCGGCCGTACGCGCGTCGGTCGCACAGACCGCCTGCTGCTCCACCCATGCCTCCTCCGAGAGATGTGAAACTGAGATAGATACGGAAAAATAGTAATGAATATGTTAACGATTTCAGAATGCTATTTCTTCACTGATCAGTAATTTATATCTCTTCTTTCTTCATGTTAGCTGTTATGATTGTTTAACCATATCAATTGAAGATGCTGTCAGGATACTGAGGGTAGCGTATTCAATAAAAGTTGTTGAAAAAGTATGCGTTTTCATGATTGTAACAATTCATTGGATTGGGACAGCCACCTTCTGGGGCACTGGGTTCAAGCACAAGTGCGTGTGCCCGGGGCGACAAATACTTAAAGATATAAGAGATATTTTTTTTTAATGTAACATAGTTTTTTAGTCGTACAACTAACAATATTGTGGGTAAAATATATCTGAAATAAAAAGATTTTTTTTTATATATTAGATCCCATCATCACATATTCTATTTTCAGAAGATTGACAATGAATTCCGATGCATGGGTGAATATTTCATTTCGTGCGTTTTACACAGCAGTCGATAAAGAATATATGAAACGCTGAAAGAATTTAGAAAGCTACGTAAATTAAAGTTCTCCTGTCCGAAAAGTGACGTGGTTCGGAATATTTCTGCACACCTACCGTTCATGAAAGGTATATTTCTTTTTATCAAAGAATTATTTGCCAGATGCATTTGGTATGAGTCCCTTTTTCCGCTGACAAATTTAACAATGCCTGTTCCAAATAACGATAATTTATTGAAAATATTTATGAATCTTATTACCATCGATTACCGTTCTTCTTGATTCGAATGGTAATGAGAAGAAACGAACTATAAAAATAAACTACTTGTTACTCAAAAAACTAAAAACAGTTGTAAAGGAGATTACAGGAAGCTATTTAAAATATGTAAAATTCTACCGATCAGTTTCAAACATAAATATCTTTTGGCAGTTAACCACCATGGGACCCAAGAGCATAATATTTAACTCATGTACTCAATAATTATAATACGCGATCTATGGCTGCCGGTAAATTCAATGTACCCAGAGTCACCAATTACTTTGGTGACAGAACTCTAAAAAAGCGAATGCCATATCTATTAAATAGTCTGCCGGCAGACATAAGGAGTGAAGCTAATAAAATGAGATTAAAAAAAAAATAAAAAAAAATACTTTGAATTATGTTAAAGTGCTACCTATCTAAGTCTTAAGTTAGTGTTTAAAGACACGCCAGACCCCACAGTCAAACCACTACCACAGTTTTGTGGGGCGTAGATAGTAAGATATTTTGTATCTGTGAACTTACTCGTATAAATAAATAAATAATAATTCAGTCATTATATTAAATAATTTCCCAATCTTATCAGTGGTCTTGGTTACCAGCACACCATTATATTTTTCAAAGTAAGTCAAGTAAGATAAAATGCACAAGCAATTATTAACTTACTTAATAACGGACTAAAAGGGACATACCTACCTACATATTGTGATTGTTTATCCTTCGTCATATATGTCTCCATATACACAATATTTTTTCAGACCATAATGCCGCTAAGAAGAAGCACAAGAGAAGATATACTAGAAAGAGTAAAAATAGCACGCAGAAAAAGGTATGAAAATATTAAATCAGACCCTGTCCTTTATGCTTTACAAAAAGAAAAGAACACGCAAGGATAGCTAAAAAGAAAGGAAAAAAATCTGTCAATGTTAATTTATTATTTATATTAAATTAAAGATTACCATAATTATTATTTTGAAGTGCATATCAAGCTACAGTGTCAAAGATTATTTTAGAGTTTCTGTATGATTCAGTTTTGTTTCTGTATTATTTTATAGTTTTATTAATAAGTACCTAATTTGAACTTAATTTATAGGCTTGTTTTATTGCAATTAAAGGCTGATTTATCAAACTGTTGTTGTATTGTTAATTACCATTTTGTCTACCTCTAAAGAGGTGATACGAATGGAAAATATCCATTTATTGTAAACAATAAATGGATATTTTCCGTTTGTGTTAAATCTCATTATCGTTCCTTAAAAAAAAGTCAATATCTTAAAAACTAAAAGTCTGGTTACTGTCACTTTGTTATATTTTACTTATCACCATTTAAAACACTTTTAAAAAAGCATAATATATAATGAACATGAGTATATAGGCACATTTATTTTTCTGGGAGATTAAATTATTGGACTTACATGGTTTGGTTCTGAAAACCTAAAAACTGTGTTGAAGGATCGTTTTACCTTAAACCCAAAGTCCTATTATGAAACGCGTGGCCAGAAAATGCCACTCCAAGGCAGACCTCCGACAGGCGGCGTAGTCTCGCGAACCGCATGAGGTAGGCGCGTCCATCGATCGCCTTCTCTGTCAGGAGGTCCCCGAACACACGATTGTTTGTATCCTCTGATGTCAGCACCAGTATGTACTTTACTGAGAACCCTAAAGAAAGAAACTTCTGTTCAATATAATTTTCTATTTATCAATTTGTTCTGCATTATTTTCTATTAGCGTGCTGTGTGCTAGGGACTTAAGACAACTCCAGGGCCCCCAAGTCTGCTATTTTTTATTAATTCGTCATTCCAACACGATCCCATTGTCATTTGGCTAAAAGTTCGTAATCTGCTAAATTCATAATGGTCGATCATTGGTAGGTCAGTGGTCCCGTAATAGAATCGTGGTACTGATCAAAGGAACTGTCAAAATTTTAGCAGATTACCGCATACGTCAGTCTTTCATTTGTCATTATAGAATAGAATAAACTTTATTTCGAGCCAACACATATATGGTTACTAACATTATTTTTAACATTATGTAAGAGATTACCATTTTAAGCCATTTCTTTCAATGGAGTGTCAGTGGTTGACCATTGGAAAGTCATAATGACGCCATTATATTAGTAGATTACAAAACTTGTCAAAATCAACAATTATGAAATCAATGACAGACCATTCTGACACTATTGTAATAGCAGACTTGAGGCCCAGATCGTGACATATTTGTTATATAGGGCGTTTGAATCAAGAGCGATTGTTTCGCATCACAAATAATTTCAGTTCATGCAAAATAAATAACAGTATATGAATTAAAAGATTCGCGGCGCTGTGATGGAGTAACAAATGCGTCAATCTCAATCATTAGAGACCGACAAATCTCGACTAAAAAACCAAACGCATGGAGCGCGTTTGCATCTGCTTTGCGCGTGTTATTTACAAAAACACTTTTATCGTGCATAATGCGTCCCGATACACAAATTAGCAAATTTGTGAAGGTTTTTATGACATTATTGTATACCCTAATGATATAAAAAGAAAAAGAAAAATAAGAAGATCGACTAGAGATTTTTTAAAAGAGTACGAAGAACATGATCTCTTTGTTTTTCTTTATTGGTTCTAAGTTGACCTTTACATAATTTTTACTTCTTGAAAAACCTTTGAGAGTAAATAAAAACAAAAAAACAAAAAAAACGAGCGAGCGTTACAGTAGTCGCCGTACAAGATGTGACATCTATTTAATAATAATAATCCCACCGCTGTATCTCTACATTGACGTCGTGGAGGGGCTTGTGCGCTCCGAACTTTAGGCCTGTGCCGGTAGAGTTAACTTTGCCGGAACGGGTCTAGGATGAAGAGCCTTCCAAGAGAGATGCAAAAGCCCGCAGGGCAGCATGTGGTGCGAAGCAGTAATGCTCGGCGAAGCAGTAATGCTCGCGAAGGAGGAGGCTGAACGCGTGAGGGAGAGGCAATCTTTGCGCCCTCACGCCCCTAGTCGCCGCAGGAGACGCCCTGGGCGTCGGGAATCGATAGCCGATTCCCGGCCACCGTAGGCGCGGGCTTGCGGATGGCGAGCAATGGGTAGCTCGCCGTCCGGTAAGGACCAGGCCCGGGTCGACGGCGCGTTGTGTTCCACGCGCGCCTCAAAGAGATGTCAGCAAAGATGGGGTCCAATAGGGCCGATGCCGCTGGGGTTGCGGGTTGTTTGAAAAAGATACCGTGGCCCTGGCATAGGCAACTGAAGGAACACGGGTGGGTTTTAGTCAGTAGAAGTCTGACACGCCCTCCCGCTCCACCCAGAGCGGGAGAAGTTATTTGATGATTTCCCATCCAAAAAAAAAAAAAAAAGGGCAGCATGTGGCGAGCTGTTGGGCAGTAGCGACCCCACGGACCCTATCTCCAGAGAGAAATCTTGTCCTCATCTCTGGCTTGCCTTTATTGGCCGGCTGGAGTGAACACTGACGAGGAACAGAGCTCCCACCTCTTTCTTGCCTTTATTGGCCGGCTTGAGTGGAGATTCGCAAGAGCAAACGTGCTCGGAAGAAGGAAGTATTCCAGTAAGGTGCTGGTAAGGATCTTGACCGTACTTCCGGGATTGTCCTGATAGTTGTGGAATACCTCTCCACTCCTCAAGCATCTCAGGAAGTGTTGCCCCCTTGTCGCTACGTCACTATGTGCTAGCGGCCGTTTCCGGGGGCCCATTATTGAGTGTGCAAGTTACCCCCTGCCATTTTATCCGTGTATAATATATAACATTGGTCAGGCAGGGGACGTAGTTCTTCCATAGTTCAAGTAACCCAATCCATTTTAGCCCAATATATTTTGTTCCCACACACAACAATAGTCCTGCACCAACCGGGGGTTATCCTTGGGTGCACTTGCATAGTGCATACAGGGATAATCGTCGGTTGGTGCCTCCTTATCATTTAAAATTATTTAAGGTGCCTCTGCGAGTTGGCTTCGGCTCCTTGTACGCCTTCCAAAGGTCCGGGACCCCAGGGTCCCGAGAAATGTAAAAAAATAAATAATAATAATAATAATAACCTAGGACATTACTTACACACGGTCATCCGATCCCAAACTTACTAAGCAGAGCTTGTACTATGGAAAACACATATACTACTTTTACTTTGTTGTAAATACATACTTATATAGATAATTACACATTATTTGGGTTGGTACCATCTGAAGGCCAAGTCTAGCACCGCGCGCGCTCGGCGCTTCCCCGGCTTCCTATTACACACTTCGGTCCCTTCTCAAGAAATCATTCCCACAGATTGCAGAGAAGCGAGAGGAAAGATATTACACATAAAAAAAACTAGATGCTACTTGCAAGTAATTTTGATTTTGATAGAAGCGTACAACATTAGGTACACCACATAACAATAAAAAAAATAGGAGAATATACCAATAACTTTTTAAAATTCAAGTTCAAAGGCTGAATTTTGGGGTTTTTCAAAAATAATAAAAAATTGACATTAAAAATCCCGTGGGGCCGGGTTATTCCGTTTGTCCACCGTAAAACAGCCAACAGCATAGCTATTCGCAACGGCACGATATGGTGCCGTATCGTACGCCAATGTTTTCGAAGTAGTCCTTTAAACGCTATTCACAAATCCGAAACGGTTCAATTTTGACAGTTCATATACGATATGAAGACATCTATTCTCCCGTCAGGTATTTGCTGTCGGAAGTCACGAGTACCAGTTAGAGATATATTATCCCAGAGTTATGTTACCAGTGAATCCAACAACTTATTGGCGAGAAAGTTTAATTTGATTTAAATGCAATAAGTACGAATATGATTTTAGCTTGTTTGTAGTTATTAAACATTAATAAATAATTTATTAAAGTATAAGAGTACCTATATTTTACTGTTGTATTGTTGACGATGACTGTAAATACTTGGGGTAAAAAGTCGGAAGAACAATCAAAAGTGAATTCCCATTATCCATCAAGTCTGGGGTAGATAGATGAACACGCGTTTCCGACTATCCAGCCTAGGATGGTTGTTTTAGGGTGGACAAACGGAATTAGGTGGGGCCAAGAATTTTTTTTTGGGGCCTGAGAAGATAGCACTTGACACCTCCTATCCGCCATTTTCATTTGGCAAACGATGCACCGAACACCCTGTGTATTATTTCTTTGCTCTTATTCTTTAGATAACACCGGAGAAGCCATACGAGTAATATTCTGACCAAAAAAGTCTGTCACTTTTGGCGGGCTAGTACATAAAAAAAAAAAACAAAAACGGCTCGTCCGGAAAGAGAAATCAGTACCATTTTTTATCGATATATTTATTCGGAATTTTGTTGAATCATAACATAGATACATTTTTTATAATAGAATTATTGAACAAAAGTAACAAAATTTTATGTTATTGTACCAAGAATTAAAAATGTATTAGATTTTTAAAATTAATCAATTTGGAGTAAATATCATTTTTTTTTTTGTAATGAACGCAATTCTCGTGTCTGTATATTTGGTCATCACGGCTTTAGCTAGTTCTACCTCACGACTATTCAAGATATCGGTATCATGATCTTGTGAGAACAATGTTTTCCCAACAAGATTCAGTTTCTTTCTATTTCTACCAGTCAACTACAGACAACCATTTAAATTATGTGGCAGTCGCTGGTAATAAAACCACACAAATTAGAAGTGATATAGTGGACTGTATTAAAATAATTTTGCACAAGGTACAATAATAATAATAGATAGGTACGTGTTACACTGTCAGGTTGCGAATGGTGACTGAATTAGATTCGTCTTCGTTCACTAGAACGGAATGAGTGATGTATGCTTTATACATAAATTGGCCACGCCGACAAAAGAAACCAAAGGCTGGTTTTGAAAACAATAAAAAAAAAACTTAATCTTTTATTTTGGAAGCGCGTTAAAGGAGTTCTTTAACGCGGGGTCCAAAAAATCATTTTATTAATCATCAAAAATTATTTATCTACATATTGTATCAATTTTACCAGTTGGCGTGGTTGGTTAAGATACCACCTATCACGCCGCAGGTCGTGGGTTCGATTCACATCAGTCGCGGGTTCGATTCCAGTAGTCAGATAGGAAACGCCGACCTCATCTAGTTTAAAAAAAAACATGATTGACTTGTAAAGTGTTTGTACAAACCTAAGTACTTACAGAAATAAAAATCATTTATCATTTATGATTTATCATTCAGGACAAACATTTGTGTGCATGAACATGTCTGTTTGTCCTGAGTCTGGGTGTAATTATCTATATAAGTATGTATTTACAAAAAAAAAAGTAGTATATGTAGTATATCAGTTATCTGGTTTCCATAGTACAAGCTCTGCTTAGTTTGGGACCAGACGACTGTGTGTGAAAAATGTCCCAGGATATTATTATTATTAGGTTGTCCAAATATAAATCCGCCATTATTCAGAAAACTTTATTATAAATTTTATTTTTAAATTAACAACTACTTTTTATTAATGTATTGACCGTCGTTATCCACAACTTGCTGCCAACGATTTGCTAGTGTGAGAATCCCGCGCTCGTAGAAGATTTTCGGTTTTTCGTCAAAAAAGTTTGTCGGGTCACATTTTAGTTGGTGTTCGTCATCAAATTTTTTTTCTTGTAAGTAATTAGATAAAGCCCTAAATAGGTGGTAATCGGTTGGCGCAATGTCTGGCAAATAAGCGGGATGTGCAATAATGGCCCATCCAAGTCCCTGTATTTTCTCACGAGTTTTCTTGCAAATGTGTGCTCTGGCATTGTCATGCAAAACGTAAATTCTATCCTGTTTTCCTTTCAGATTTTTAGATACTTGGTCAAGCTGGTCACAGTAGATATCCGCAGTAACTGTAGTATTAGGTGGTAAAATTTCCCAGTATATTATTCCCCTAATTCCCCACCAGACGCACAGCATAACCTTTTTTTGGTGACTGTCTTGTTTCGGTGTTGGTACTGCCTTCTGACCGACGCTAAGCCACTGACGCTTGCGGGTATGATTTATATAGAAGACCCATTTCTTGTCGCCGGTAATAAGATTGCGTAACCACTCGAAGTTCCTGTGTGATCTCAAGTTTTGCATGCATATGTCGACTCGCTGTTGTTGTTGAGAAGGAGTTAAGTCGTGCGGCACCCACATTCCATATTTCCAAGTTTTATTAAGTTTGTGGAGATAATTATCTATTGTCCCATGGGAGCACTGAAGACGCTCTGCCAGTTCACGCGCCGTAGATCTTGGTTCATCTTCAATTATTTTTTTTAGAACGTCGATATCAATTGCTGGTGGTCTTCTAGGGTGGGGCTCGTCGTCGAGGTTAAAGTTACCCTCACGAAACTTCTGGAACCATCGTTTTGCTGTGTCGTAACAGAGGACATTTTCTCCCATCGTACTACAAATATTTTGCACGGCTTCCATCGCTTTGTGACCCAGACGAAACACATGAAGTAGAAGTAGCCTAAGTTCTCTTCGAGAAATGTCCATTTTTGTCGATCGTCCGAATCGTATCGAAGTAATTGTTTGACTGTTGAGGTTGCGCTTTTTTTTTTTTTGAATGGCATCTCGTAGTTGGCCTAAAGAGGCCGTGACTACTTAACCGGACTATCCTGTGGCTGCCTTAAGCGAACTCAAAGCCTCCAGCCAGGGGGGAGGTCGCGCGAGCCTGCTCTTCTTATATAGCCGAACTATGGACGTTTCCAGAACCCTCTTACGATTTCGTGAAATTGTAAATAAGATGGCGGGTTTATATTTGGACAACCCAGTATTATTTTGGTTTCAACTAAATGACAATCGCATGTCAAGTGCATGTCAATGTTGCTGATTTGACGTATATTTTCGTAATGCAAAAGGAAAATATTTTTAACCTTATGAACATAAAAACGAGGTGTAGTGAGACAAGGTGACGTCACAAAAGCAATGTAAGGAAAAATACTCGTTTCATGCCGGCCGCCATGATCGAAATGTATTTATGGGGGTAGGATTTTGAATTTCAATTAAAACATGACTAAATATTTAAAAATATTTAGTCTTTATTTAAGTTTGACGTATTTGAACGCTTTTTACAAGTTTTAACAGCATAACCAGACATTTTAACAGAGCACTGAATGAGAATCGCGCGTCTCGAAAACGATTAACGAAGTGCGTTAGAATCGATTTGAAAGTAGTTTTTATGCACGTACTAGAACGTGTTCTTGTACTTTTTGACAGAGGGGAAAGTGTTAAAGCTTCTCCAGTGTTACTCTGTCTTATCCAAGCTATCCAAGGTGATGGTCTACTTTCAACACTACGGAAAATTTTAAAGATTTACTTGAAACAAACCAATGTTATCAGGGATCCCATCTTCATTAAAATCCGCGTTCCTAAATATAATATCAGCTTGATCAACAGCGTGCATCATTCGTCGCACCACATGGTTTAGGCTAGAGTTGGCATCTTTCTCGAAGAACTCTTTATCAGCCAGGAGTAGAAGGTCACAGATCCTCGCGCGGGCTACCCCGGGGACTCTCACTCGTTCTTCTATTCGAAAGGGGAAGTAAGGGACGCGTTCTAAGACATTGTACTGGAAGAGAAGATGAGCGCTTAAATTTTTGGGAGTCGAGTTCTTTAATCTACGCGGTCTACAATCCTAGAGGTACCTTGTCTACAATCTACAATGTTCTGAAAAGCTAATGACAATGACAATGAGGGATACTATCAATGATAACGGCGTATGGCTATGGCTAGAAGGGCAATGGGCAAGCTAAAAAAATATGGAGGAATCGCAACATAACTAAGTTCACTAAGATCAAGCTCATCCGTACACTTGTATTCCCCATATTCCCCATGTACGCACTTGAGACGTGGACATTACGAGAACTGGAAAAGAAAAAAGTAGATGCTCTAGAAATATGGTGCTGGCATAGCATTCGCTTGAGATATCATGAACAGAATTCCGCACAAAAGTCTCCATACACCAAGAACTCGGCATCTAACAGCGTCTATCAGCACTAGTAATGTCTCGAATACTGAAGTTCTTTGGGCATGTCTCCAGGCGGAATAATGACTCCATAAAGCGTCTAGTGGTGCAGGGCAGAGTGGAAGGTAATATGCTACGCGGAAGGTCACTGATTAGGTGGACCGATCAAATAAAACCCGCGGTTGGAGGCCCTGTTAATGATTGCGCCAGACTGTCATCTAACAGAACCAGATGGAGAGATATCGTAAGGCAGGCAACGACTACACCTGCGATTGGACACAGTTCATCGTGACCACGACCGTTCTGTCAAGAGCGAAGCGAAGAAGAAGATCAATGATATTATATATAAATAAGAGGCAGATACTTATATTTCAGCGCGCGCGTCGTGAGGACTCGAAAACGTCCTAATTGGAACGTTTTGTATGTAGTCCGCTCGACAAGGGCGACAAGCTAAACGGTGTGTAGTCTCATGTTTCGATCAGATTTTAAACGTCGGTTACTATGAACTTAACATAATATCTTGTGTATAATATCAAAAGATACTATGCTATATATGGATATCTTTCTATGTGCAATACATAAATAACAACGTTATTAATTTGTATAACATGGAGATTGTATTCTTAGGGCCGCTTACAGCACAATTGACTATCATAAAAAAAAGCATTAATGTATTAGCTAGCCCTTTGGCCGATTCAATAAACGAATATGTAAATATAGGTGTTTTTCCTGTGCAGTTTAAATTAGCTAGAGTACTACCTATGCATAAGAAAGGCTCTAAAACAGATCCAGGGAATTATAGGCCTATCTCTTTGTTGCCGGTATGTTCTAAAATATTTGAAAAAAATATGAAAGTGAGGCTTGTTTGTCATTTGAATAAACACAAAATTATAACCGACTAACAATTTGGTTATCAAAGTAATGTAGGAACAATAGATGCTATTGACATGTAAATTGATGATGTATTGAATGCTAAACTAAAAGTAGCAGGACTTTTCCTCGACCTAAGTTCTGCATTCGATACAGTGGAACATTGTATTCTTCTGAATAAGTTAGACTTCTATGGCATTAGGAGAAATGTGTTGTATTTGTTCAGACCTTATTTACATAATAGAACGTAGTATGTAGAAATTAAAACAGTTCAAGAAGATGGTATAAAATCTAATAGCTTACATGAAAAGTATTTCTGATGTAACTAAACTTGTAGTTTTTGCCGATGACACAAGCGACCAGCATAGCATAGCTACCGAAAATATAGAAAATTTAGAAAAGAATATTAATTTTATCTAAAAAAGACGCCATGTTTATTATTTAAATCGAGAGTGAAGAACAACGATGCTGTCAACATTATCACATTTATCAGGGAATAAAGTGGATATTGTAGACAATGTAAAAATTTTGGGGGTAAAAATAGATGCAGTTTTAAATTGGAACAAGGAATTGGTGGAAGGAAGTGGTCACTAACACTATATGTAGTGCTTGCTATGCTCCCAGGAGTCTTAGAGATGAATTAACCATTGCTCACCTCAGAATGGTATATTTTGCACTCATAGAGTCTAGACTTAGATATAGCATAAAGTTCTGGGGCAACAGCTACCAATACAATATTAATGCTGCTTTCGTTTCGTTTCGTCGCATTAAACAAACGGATTCTTGTAGAGATCATTTTAAGAAACTGCACATTCTCACCGTACCATGCCTCTAGATTCTGGTCCAGCATTTTATTAAAAATATCCATTAGTTTGAGACAGAAGAACAGAGACATATCAGAATAAAAACGCGAAGAAAGGATCTACCTAATTTCATACAGCCTATTTTTTTATTTCGGATAGGAAATCATCAAATAACTTCTCCCGCTCTGGACGGAGCGGCGGGGCGTGTCAGACTGTTACTGGCTAAAACTCACCCGTGTTCCTTCAGTTGCCTGTGCCAGGACCACGGTAACTCTTTCAATCAACCCGCGGCCCTGGCAGGCATCGGCCCTACCGGGCCCCGTCAGTTAGTGCTGATATCTCCTTGAGACGCGCGTGGAATACAACGCGCCGTCGATCCGGGCCTGGTCCTTATCGGTTGCTCGCCATCCGCAAGCCCGCGCCTACAGTGGCCGGGAATCGGCTCTCAATTCCCAACGCCCAGGGCGTCTCCTGCGGCGTCTAGGGGCGTGAGGGCGCAAAGATTGATAGAGCATTACTGCTTCGCAGAAGGAGGTGACGGCATCCCATGCACTCTCGCTCCGTACCATGGCCTGGACCAGGGCCGGACGCGAGAGATCGCCGCCGCCGATCACCTCCGCGAGGATGCGGCGGTACTCTGCCCAGGCCGGGCAGACCTCCACCGTATGCTCCACCGTGTCCTCCGGGCGATCCATACAATGGTTGCACCCGGGCGTTTCTTCCCGGCTTATCCGGAACAGGAACCTCCCGAAGCAACCATGTTCGGTGAGGACCTACATCAGGCGGAAAGGGAGAACGCCGTGGCGCTTCTCCAACCACTCCTCCAAGAGGGGACTTATCGCCGCAATGGTGGCGTATCCAGCACTGGGCTGCGACAGTCGCACTCTTCATGTCGCCTTGAGATCCCGCCGGAACTCTGTCGGCTGTGCCGTGATTTCTCGCGGCAGCGAAGATACGCCTCGGCGCGGCATTTTGCCTCCAGATCCCATGCCGGCAGTCCGGCAAGAAGGCTCGCCGCCTCACCGGAGACCGTGTGGTATGCCCGGACTAGCCGGGTGGCCATGACCCTTTGGGACGCGTTCAACCGGCGGCGCGGCGGCGGGCTGGTGGCCGCCTCAAGGAAATTTCATACAGCCAAAACTTAATGTCGTTAAACTTGCCTCAAGAGTGCAATCAGTAAATATGTACAATAAATTGCCTGTACAATTTAAAAACTCTATGAATCCAAATGAATTTAAGAGAAAATGAAATTATTGTTATTGAAGAAATGTTATTACAGCATAGAAGAGTTTCTCAAAGATAGTAAGTAGTCTGAACTAATATGTGATTATATTTTAATGACTTTAAGTAGTATATCCAACATTCTATTATGGCATCTTAATGAATTTTATTGACATACATTTCTTTGAATTGAATTTATATTGATTTTGAATTAATATTAAATTAAACCAATATCATAATTACTATAGACTAATAATGTTGTGACCAATGTGGAATGTAGTGTTTGTTTTTTCCTGGATTTACGCTGATTATTTAATGTTTGTGTTACATTTATTGTTAAAACCACTGTTCGACACAAATGTAAAGGAGATGTTTCAAAATGTATGGACCTTGGGCCAGGTACTACGTGTACACTATACATAAAAATAGGGAAAAACGTTTAAAACAGTGCTCAACTGTCCAATTACTTTAAAACGGCTTTGTTTGCGGGTAAACCACAATTAATTACACTTGAAATTGCAACACCCGTCATGGCGGTAAGCTGTCATTGTGATTGATTAATGCAAATAAACGAATATGAATATGTCGTGTGACATGTTTAATACTCAATAAGAGGACTGAAGTGACACTGTTGTGACAGCTGACAGTCCTCTTTCTATGATCAGTGGTAAATCTATGGTTTACTGTCATTGTTTATAAGAACAGAGTAACTAAATCGGTGAGACGCCATGTGGAAAGTCAATAAAAATTATTGATAAATATCAATTCCCTACCACAACAGTATACATTTAAATGAATTATCTGTATTTTTCCCGAATTCTACGGAATTTTCTCTTTTTTTTTGAGGTAGTGTACACAGACCTGGCCCATTTTGAAACATGTCCTTTGTTGAAAAATAAATAAATAAAATCACCAAATAATGCGTTGAGCGCTAAACGTATTTAAAACATCGTTCTGTTTCTAGCACCAGTTTGAAAATGACAATGACAGATGTGTGGTGCAAGCGGGCCTAGGACCGTTTACTGAGGCCCTACTGCCACCTTTTTTAGCAGTGTTACTATTAGTGTAGGACCAAGAAGAAGCTATATAGGACGCTCCATCTCTTTCCCCCATTGAACTTCTTTAGTGGTGGTGGTAGGCCCCCTGAACCTACAGGAGGATGATCAAGAATGCGCTAAAAATAGTCTAAGTAATTGATTTCTGGCAGTTCTGTAGTGCAATCACTATAATTAGCCATCTCTTCACCTGATCACCTGAGCATGATCGCGTCGAGACCGGGGCGCTGCCATGTTGTCGTTTTCGAACGCGCCGAAGAACTTGTGCCGGTCGTCCTTGCCGTAAGGGTCCGCGTGGAGAGTGCGGTTACCTGAAAGAAAGAGTTTTATTTAGGTTTTGATTTTACTTTAATACTTTAGAGTTTCTGGCTCGCTCTGTTACATGGGATTTAAAAATAACTGGCGAAATGTGGGTGTACAATAAGTACACCTCTGCCTAACCCTTCGGGGATTACAAGCGTGATGTTGTGTATGTGTTTCTGGCAAAAACGTTCACATCATTTCTGTCAAATAAAATTATTTTCTTTGAGAATTTTGCATTTCCCTATGCTGCTGCTTTTTATCACTTCACGTGCCTAATTCAACCATTTTAGTCCTCAATAAAAATACGCATAATCAGCCAATAGCAATATAATATAATATTCTTCAATGTTTCCCTTATAATGGAATTCTGTCCAAAGACCAGTTTTTAACTGGCATGTTGTTAGGGATAACAAATAGAGGAGTTCGTGGCTAAGTAATAACAGCCGCACGGATCGATCCATCAGGTTAAGTAATGCTCGCGAAGGAGGATGCTGAACGCGTGAGGGAGAGGCAATCTTTGCGCCCTCACGCCCCTAGTCGCCGCAGGAGACGCCCTGGGCGTCGGGAATCGATAGCCGATTCCCGGCCACCGTAGGCGCGGGCTTGCGGATGGCGAGCAACGGGTAGCTCGCCGTCCGGTAAGGACCAGGCCCGGGTCGACGGCGCGTTGTGTTCCACGCGCGCCTCAAAGAGATGTCAGCACTAGCTGAAGGGGTCCGCTAAGGCCGAAGCCCGCCAGGGTTGCGGGTTGTTCGAAAGAGTTACCGTGGCCCTGGCACAGGCAACTGAAGGAACACGGGTGGGTTTTAGTCAGTAGAAGTCTGACACGCCCTCCCGCTCCACCCAGAGCGGGAGAAGTTATTTGATGATTTCCCACCCAAAAAAAAAAAAAAAAAATTTGGTCCCGGCCGTCATTCGTGGATCTTTGACAGTCGTTACGGGTCGTCAGAAGCCCGAAAGTCTGGCAACCAGTCTTACCAAGGGGTATCATATTACTCAATAACTGGGTTGTGGAGGTCAGATAGGCAGTCGCTCTATGTAAAATACTGGTATTCAGCTGCATCTGGTAAGACTGGAAGCCGACCCCAACATAGTTGGGAAAAAGCTAGGCAGATTGATTGTTGATAGGGACAACTTTGTGGATTTTAATTATGTAGGATAATTAACGCGTTAGTAACTCTTCCTAATTGATATTCCATAAAACAATAACTTTCAAAATTAGGAATTCATAAGTGGGCGTTTGAAAATACAGATTCTATAACTTTATGTTATCATACAGCTTAGAAAGGATTCCGTGGAAAATGTTCTCAAGGTCATACACGAACGTGCTTCGGTTTCAAAATCAACAATGATTGTTATATTAAAATCACTGGGATAACTGAGGGTTGTTTATTAAAAGGTCGTGCGTTGTTGTTACATTGGCGAATCGGCAAAATCTTGCTGTTGAAAGTTACTATAGGCGACGGCGACGGCAACGGTCAGTAGGGGGAGTGGGGTTAAGCCGTATAGCTAAAGATTTAGGGTTGTAGGTCATTAATTTCAAAACACAATTATTATTATTTTTTTATTTGAGATGGATTTGCTCTTGACTCTAATCTAGGTCAGAGGTGACAGAGACAAAGTCGACGATGGAGTGAGCTTACCCAGAAGAAGCCTGTTCACTCTCACTTTGAAAAGATTAGGGTTGTATGCGCTCGGAAACACAGACGCAGGTAGTGAGTTCCACTCTTTTGCTGTGCGCATTATAAAAGACATTTGGAAGCGCTTAGTGCGAATTGGTGGAATAGCAACTAGGTAGGGATGGTAACTGGCAGTGCGTCTAGATGTCCGATGGTAGAAGGAGGCCGGCGCAATGTGGTCGTGGAGTTCTTGGGCACACTCACCGAAGTACAGTCTGTAGAAGACCGACAAGCAGGCAACCTTGTGGCGATGAGCCAAGCTGTGAAGCTTGGCATCCACCAGTTTACGTCGCCAATGAGCCTCTTAGCTCTGCGTTCCACCGAGTCAAGCGCGGCTAGTTGGTACTTAACTGATCCATCCCAAAGGTGGCTGCAATACTCCATGCAGGATCGTACTTGCGCTTTATAATGGGTTAAAAACTGTCAAGGCGTAAAGTATCGCTTCATCACCCTATTTAGGATGCCCAGTTTCTTGGCCGCAGTTTGGGCCTTGTACTCGATGGTGGCCCCGAAGTTGAGACCAAAGGTCAACTCCATGCCTAGGAGCTCAAGCCGATCAGTTACAGGAACAGATGTACCCCGAAAAATAGGAGTTTGGGCAAAACGACTCTTTTTGCGGTAAAAAGACACGTCTGTGTTTTGGTGGCGTTAAAAGAGACCAGATTATCATCACCCCACTGGGAGCCAAGGCTTAAGGTCAAATCTGTCCGCTCTACCATGGCCTCTCTCAAGGAACGAACTTCGACCCCGCTGGTTTTTGTATAATCAATTATCTGTTATCTAGGATAACAGATAATTGATTAATATTACTTAAATAATTAATAAAAATGTTTTTTTTAAAGGCATTATTAATCTTATAAGAGCAACACAACTGTTCAAAATAAAAATAAATAAAAATATTCACTCTGAAAATAAACTCTGCGAAAATGAGTTTTCAAATCTTATATTTTGGGGTAGGACACTAGAAACTGCATACGAGTAAAATGAAATTATTCAACTTTCAGAAAAAAATACGTTTTATTATTTCCTAACCTTTTGGTGGTATTTATTAGCATTAATCTAAAATTAAACTTTATTTTTATGCAAAATATATATATTTTTTAATGAAATGCATCTGATTTTGTCATAAAAATTATCTTGAATTTGAAGGACACCCATATTTCAGATGGGGACATTATATTGGAGAATTCCTCTTTGTCTTGTGGCTGCCTTACTAAGCTGTGCTAAAAAGTGTCGATAGATGAAATTGTCTTACGCCACGACGAGGTTTGTTTCTTAGACACATGTTCACTTCATGGCTATAGTATAGTATAGGCGCTCCATCGACCCATGATGCTCACATTTAGGGGTTGTACTTGTAATCTGTGCGTCCAATGGGGAGCCCCATTTTTCCTGGCCATTTCGATCAAAGGGAAATTTTGTGTTGGGTCAAGTGACCGTCAAGTAAAAGTAAAACTGGGTCTTCTTTCTTGGGCCTTGCAGATGATATGAAGCCACCACTCAACAAAAATTTCACTCTGTATCCAGCCACTTGGAAGGCAAACTGAAACTGTTTCTGCTGGAGCACCGTCTAAAAGTTGTACCTTCATACGAACACGTGGAAATATGAGCAGCGAAGGGACATAATTTCCAGAAGCAGAGACACAAAGGATAGCAGTAGTCAGCTGGCCTCTTTCAGCTGAACCCGCTTAACTTCGCGGCATCTTTGTAGCATCTATCAAATTACAAGGTTATTTTATATTCGCGAGTGGTTTTACCCCAAGACTAAACATTGTTAATTCCGAGCAAATAAACACTCTTTAACTTTGATAATAGAGACTTACCATAGTAAACGTGAATTTCACAATTGTTGCTTGAATTTACTCAAAAATAAGATCAAGACCACCGAAAAACAATTAAATTAAATAATTGAATATAACGAGCGTGCTTGAACCGACAAGTTTTTGTTGACCAATTGTCCATAGTTAAACGAAAAGGATCCAACCAACATTATATTAAAAAATAGTAACTAATGGCATAACTCATTCATGTTTATCCTTTCACAGCTAGCAAAATTCAATCATAAGTTAATTTGTTTAACCATTGCTTGAGTTAACTACGGATCAATAAACCGGCCCTAAGGCTTGTGTTCACCAACTTTCAAACCACCGGTTAGGTATTTAAACAGTTGGTTTATGTCAAATTTGGAAGGAAATTCGACATAAACCAACTGTTTAAACACCTAACCGGTGGTTTGAATGTTGGTGAACACAGGTCTTAGTGTGTTGTGGGTTGGATCCTTTTCGTTTAACTATGGACAATAATTGGTATCTTTGGTTAGTGTTTGACCAAAATAAACGTGCCATACTGTTTTACCCCGGTATACGGTTTTGTACAAGTCTCCCTATTTCTATTTTCACTCCCCACCACCAGCTCATTATTACGTAAGAACTCTTATCGGGTTCATCAATGATCACTGATTGTCACAGCCTAAAGTTACAAGTTTGATGTAAATCTTTACTGAACTAAGGTTAGTGGGTATAGTGCGCGCGCAAGTGCTAGTCACCGCCCGAGGTATGTGCGCGGTGAGACGGGAAGGGCGCATTTGACAAGATAGGCAGACTGAGTTAGCTTGGCCTTTGTCTACCTCCCCGTCTCACATACCTCAGGCGGTGACTAGCACTTGCGCGGGAAATATAGCAGTCCGGTTTTAATAATATGAGTGCCGGTATAAAATAATTACAGGGATATGAGACATTTCAGCTTTGTTTCTGTGATGGCAACGTCTGTGATGCTCAAATTTTCTTACGTTTTTTTGCAATTTGTTGGTCAGTGTCAGGTTGTATTTTGATCAAAGAGGTGGTACGCAGTATTACACGCGTACCTTAATGGGAGGACGTGCGGTCGTGGGATCAGCCGCACTTGGTGAGGGCCTGCTGGTCGCTAGGCATGGCGGGCTGATACCAGTCGGGAGTGCGGCGAATGTACAAGTACCTCCCGGACCCCGACTCGTGGGACTAGAAGGAACAGTGGGGTTTTATTCGGTAGGAGTCCGATATAACCCTCCGTTTTTACCAGACAGAGAGTATTTCCCCACAGAAAAAAAAGGTTGTATGTTGATCGAAATAGGATTCGCGACAGCAAAAAATAACTACTTACAGAATTATAAACATTTGAATCATGAATACAACTCTATAATCTGACATTGAGCTGCAAATTTAAAAAAGCGTAATAAAATTTGAATTTCGCGGGCTACACTCGTGGTGCTTTTGCCTTAAAATCAGGACGGTGAGACGTTGCCTTTTGCCTTGTTTGCTATCAATCCAGTAAAATAAAATAAAAACCGGCCAAGTGCGATTCGTACTCGCACACGAAGGGTTCCGTACCACAGTACAATATTTAATTATTTTAAATACTTCAGTTTATAATTATTTGTTTATTAAATACAATATAATTATAGTACATGCTGTACAGAAGTTTCAAATTCCTAACTTGTTTAGTTGTAGCAATAGAACTCGTACAAAAATGGCCTAAAACTGACAACTTTTACGGCCTCACATCCCATGCCCGGGAAAGAATATTTTTTTTTTTGTAAATCAATAGTTTACTGTACGACCCCTTTTAATTTTTTAATTTATTTTATTGTATTTTTACGATTTGTTGTTATAGCGGCAATAGAAATACGCAATGTGTGAAAATTTCAACTGTTACCTATTACGGTTCTTGAGATACAGGCCGCTGACAGACGGACAGACAGCGGAAGCTTAGTAATAGGGTTCCGTTTGGCACCCTTCGGGTACGGAAACCTAAAAAGTATTTCTTTCCAATAAAATAAATAACAACCCATATGTAAAACTCCATAGAACTGATGATCATCGCCTATATATCCTTCAGCGGAGCCGGATGACGGGTCCGTTATAGGGTACCCGTACGCCATGGTGATGTCAGCCAGCGGGGTACTGCCGACGAGGGTCTGGATGTCACTGTCAGCAGTTTGGTGGTCTTCGTCAGGGCTTAAAGGCGCCAGGTAAAGGGTTGAGGTACGCGTTGTTAGGTGCGAGGCGCCTGAAATTGGCGAAATGAATGGTAAATATTACTTATATAGGTTTAAATAATTTATTCTCATAAAAGACGAAAAAGACGCCACTCACATGAGAACAGACAAGATACATTCAGTAAACTTATTTTAGGTAACCGTCACCAAAGTATATGTATAGTATTATAATTATATAATTATTCTATAAGTACTCATTCAGCAGTTCAACTCTCAACCATTTAAGAACACTGGAGGACTTTAGTCAAGGCAGTTTTCAATTATGTGTTTGGATAGCTGAGATTTAAAACTGCTGAGAGAGCTAAGTAATAATGCATTATTATCTACTAAGTAAACAAGCAATAGGCCCGATAAGATTTCCCATCAGCAAAAATGACACATTTCCATTCCCTATTCAACCCCTATAAGGGATGAATTAAATTAAAACAAAAATCGTTCCATAGTGTTCATCATTTTCGTAATTTAAGAACTCTTGCGAAAAACTTGCGCTTTTTGGACTTAGCGGTTTAGTGTGCGTTGTCTGTCAGTGAATGAATGAATGATTTTTTTTTTATTATCTATATATCTGTACATCTATACAAATATGTTTGCATCTACATTAATAAAATTGTAGTGTTTGTTTGTACGAAATATATACGGTACTTTTAACAAAAAAAAAAAAAAAACATTTATTTCAGTCTATCAGTTTATGGTAGTCTCGAAAATATCATTCGCGACCATAACAAATAATATGTAGATTTGCTGTTGTTTGCCCTAATTTACGAAATTAGACCAAATCACGGCAAATCTAGCTTAGAGAGTAGACATCTCGCCAGCTTATGGTTATAATTATGTAAATACATATTTGTTACCGGTCGTCAGAAGCCCCAAAGTCTGACAACCAGTCTTATAACGACCCCAACATAGTTGGGAAAAGGCTAGGTAGATTGATTGATAGCTAGTCACCTCCTTTCTACCAATATCATCTTTCACGCAATCCAGTCATCATTTCTTGATCTTCCCCTACTCACAATCCAGCTTCAAAGTATTAATAATGGGATATTATTAATAATTTGAGGCAGTGGGGATCACCGCCGTATCTTTACGTTGACCTCGTGGTGGGGCTTGCGTGCTCCTGAACTCTGGGTCTGTGCCGGTAGAGTTTACTTTGCTGAAACAAGTCTACGGTGAGGAGCCAGACCAAGAGAGATACATAACCCCGCAGGGCAGCATGTGGCGAGCTGTTGGGCAGTAGCGGCCCGACGGATCGTATCTTCCGGGAGTAGACTTGTTCCTCACATCTGGCTTGCCTTATTGGCTGGCTTGAGTCTCCTCTCAAGACACACATCACACACATCACATTGTGCTCGGGGGAAGGAAGTATTCCAGTAAAATGCTGGTTCTGGAAGGGATCTGGACTGTACTTCCAGCATTGTTGGCCCATTATTGAGTGTGCAAGTCACCCCCTGTCATCAAATCCGTGTATTACATTGATCAGGCTAGGGACATAGTCCTTCCATAATTCTATGTAACTAATCCGCTATATCCAGCCAAACCCATAGCCCAATATGTTTTGTTTTGATGTTCGGCAATAGTCCTACACCAACCGGGGGCTGTCCTTGGGTACACTTGCATAGAGCAAATAGGGATAATCGTCGGTTGGTGCCTCCACACTTAAAATTGTCTAATCTGGCCTCTGCGAGGCTTCGGCCCCTCTTATGCCTTCCAAAGTTCCGGGACTCCAGGGTACCGAGATATGTCAGACCCTCCGTACCTAATGCTTAATAAAGTGGTTGTCCACCTTACCAAATAATGTTTTAGGATGCTGTTGGAGCTGCTTTGGAGCAATCTACCCATTATTGACGCTGTTCTCTTCTTCATAATGACATGAAAATCGTCAACATGGGGTTCGGCTTACCAATAGGCTGTAACTTCAAGCACAGCACATGGACTTCGCTACCGAACTTGGCTTCTAAGAGCTGGTAGCCATACGCACTGCAGATATTCTGGTGCAGCGCTGTGATGTCCACTCCGGTCACCGTGATGAGCAGACAGGCACTGACCAATAGCACAGAGGACATGGCAAACATTGAAACACTAGACCATTTTCAAAATGTTTATGAAGTAAATGTGAACATAGATTATACAATTGTGAAGTTTATGTGTCAGTCAGTATGACAGGAGTTTAGCTTTTTCGGGTTCGGGGTCAAGTTGGCTTGCTGCAGTCTGAAAAGTTTTAAACTGAAAAGGTAACTTTAGAACCTTTCTAGAATAATTTCATCTGATATACAAGTGATATACTCGTAGACAGCCTTGTATATATACGTACAGCTTATTTACATATACTACTGTACGGTCTCAACACTCCCTATTATAGGCCAACAACGCGCGTCATAATTTAACGTTATAAAATAACATAACTAACGAATTTAACCCACCATGACAGGCCAGCTGGCGTGGTGGGTTAAGATACCGCCTATGATGTCGCAGGTCGTGGGTTCGATTCCCATCCAGGACAAACATTTGTGTCCATGAACATGTCTGTTTGTCCTGTGTCTGGGTGTAATTACCTATATAAGTATGTATTTACAAAAAAAAAAGTAGTGTATGTAGTATATCAGTTGTCTGGTGTCCATAGTACAAGCTCTGCTTAGTTTGGGATCAGATGACCGTGTGTGAAATGTCCCAGGATATTATATATTGAATTTAATTTTGGTATATTAAATGCTTCTCCATAATAAAATTTAATGGAGTTGGGTAGGACACTAGGCAAGGCGCAGTGATGACAGGTGGAATAAGGCTGTGACAGAGTAAAAATAAATGAGTTAAAATATACATATTAAATATTAATTTAAATATATTCATTGCAATACAAATTATATAAGCGAATAATTAATTTTGACTAAGAAACTTTGATAATCAGATAATAAATAAGTGAGTGATAATATACATATAATAACTAATTAATGCTATTGTACAAAAACAGATAATTTAAATCTCAAATATAATAATAAGGAAAATCATAAGAGCGCGCTCGGGATCTCTACTACCTATTTAAAATGTTGCCGTGTCCGACAGGGTCCATAATTGTTTCTATATTTATTATGATACTTATCGCCTGTATGTGTACGCCTGCGAGTGAACCTAGATGAGGCTGGCACAGGAGCGTGGGGATTGGCACAAGAAATGAGAGGCATATGTTCAGCTGTGGGTGAAGTCCGCCTGTGGGTGATGATGATGATTTAAAAATAGTGAACTTACAGGAAAAGTTTTTAAGTAGTGCGCAAACCACAGAATGTTCTACCCATGAAAATGAAGAACTTCCACTACGGGACCCACTCTGAAATCACGAAAAAAAATCAGCTGTTTCAAACAAAAGTTTAATACCTACTCGACCAAAATGTATGAAACAGCTGGTTTCTTTTTCGTGATCTCAGAGTTGGTCCTATAGTGAAAGTTGTGACCCTGTGAAAATTTGCGCACTGCTTACAAACTTGTCCAGTATAACTGTGCAGCTATCAACAACTGAGAGAAATAATCGTCATTCACCTTAGAACTGTTACTTAACTACTTAGTACATCTTAGTGGAACGTGTTTCTCTATACTAACTGAACTTACAAACCTTCACGACAAAACGGTGTACGGAGTTAACAAATACAACCCTTACGACTACAAACGCCAAAAATCATGGCTTCTAATTTAAGCCATGACTGTAAGGGGAATACACAGATACTTATCAGTTCTGCGATCTCACAAAATCATGTTAATATACGTTTCTTAGCATGCCGATAGACATTAACTATAAAACTCTCTACAGCTCACCCCAGGTCAGGTTCTGAAAAATGTCGAGGGCTTTGGCGGGATGGCTGACTCTAGGGTCACTGGACGGGCTTCTCTAATGCTCAGTGAGTAGCTATATCGATGCAAACTGAGGGTTTCAAAAGGTATTGAAACCCATATTGGTCGAGAATCATCTTCATCATCTGCTTAGCCTTTTCCCCAACTATGTTGGGGTCGGCTTCCAGTCTAACCGGATGCAGCTGAATACTGGTATTTAGCTATATTTCACATGGAGCGACCGCCTATCTGACTTCCACAACCCAGTTACTGGGTAATACGATACACCTTGGTAAGACTGGTTGTCGGACTTTCGGGCTTCTGACGACCCGTAACGACTGTCAAAGATCCACGAATGACAGCCGGGACCAACGGTTTAACGTGCTTTCCGAAGCACAAAGGGGTCTTAGGTATGTAAAGATGGTCACCCATCCACGGCCCAACCGTGGCAAGCGTAGCGTAACCTGAACGATCGACCCGTGTGGCTGTTATTACTTAGCCACAAGCCCCCCTTAGTATTGGTCGAGAATATCATGCTATTAATGCAAGGAATACGACTGGATCTCCTATTCATTATTTTGTTCGTCCACGTCGTATAGATGAGCTCCTAACAAACTATAATATACACTTGAAACGCTTCAATTACCCCTGTCAAGTTACTAATGACCTAATAGAGCTGCCACATTGTATTATTCAATTGCTATTTTCACGGCGACATCCTCGTATAATTTGAATAATAATTAAATTCTGTTTAAATAAACGTGTCTTCGTTTCATAGTGTAAACGATAGACATGTACGTCTGTCTGCACATGACAATTAAAAACTGGTTTTAAATTTTATTATAATGATATTAATTATTTACTTAGGTACAGAGTGATTCTGATAGGATTACGTAATTAATAAATCCGAAATTAGAATGACCTATTAGTCAAAAGAAGGTGACTCTTTGAAGGTGATTCTTAAAAAGGTAGAGAAATGCTTTCTGCTTTATTATACATTTAATCAGGGTGTCGATAATTTCTTCACAATCTTTGTCATAATTATACTATTTTTTTTTAAATTTATTTAGGATGGGTTTGCTCTTGACTCTAGTCTAGGTCGGAGGCGACAGAGACAGAGTCGACGATGGAGTGAGCTTACCCAGAAGAAGCCTGTTCACTCTCACTTTGAAGAGATTAGGGTTATATGCGCTCGGAAACACAGACGCAGGTAGTGAGTTCCACTCTTTTGCTGTGCGCATTATAAAAGATATTTGAAAACGCTTAGTGCGAATTGGTGGAATAGCAACCAGGTAGGGATGGTAACTGGCAGTGCGTCTGTATGTCCGATGGTAGAAGGGGGCCGGCGGAATGAGGTCGTGGAGTTCTTGGGCACACTCACCGAATTACAATCTGTAGAAGACCGACAAGCAGCCAACCTTGCGGCCAACTCATCGATCTCGCATGTATCTAAATTATAAAAAAAGCACAGCACTATTAATTTATTAATGTACAAAAGATAATCACAAAAATAGGCTGTTAAAATCATAATTCTCCTTTGGCTTTGCCGTAGTCGGGTAAAAACATATATCATTTTAAAATGGCATACAAAATTAATCAAACTGCTTAGCCTTTTCCCAACTATGTTGGGGTCGGCTTCCTGTCTAACCGGATGCAGCTGAATACTAGTATTTTACATGGAGCGACTGCCTATCTGACCTCCACAACCCAGTTACTGGGTAATACGATACCCCTTGGTAAGACTGGTTGTCAGACTTTCGGGCTTCTGACGACCCGTAACGACTGTCAAAGATCCACGAATGACAGCCGGGACCAACGGCTTAACGTGCTTTCCGGGGCACGGAGGAGTCTCGGTATGTAAAGATGGTCACCCATCCACGGGCCAACCCCGGCAAGCGTAGCTTAACCTGATGGATCGACCTGTGCGGCTGTTATTACTTAGCCACGAGCTCCTCATCATACACAATATACCCACTAAAACAATAATAAAAAATATATCCATTATTGCTTTATTTAAGTTTTCTCCCTTTCGGGAATCCTTTTTCACGAAAACAAAATGGTTTGGAGAAATCAGAAAATACAATTTTATTTTCGTCTGTATTACGCTCTAGGGCATATTATAATTTTAGTTCATGATTACTCCTTTGAACAATCATTCGGTTTATATTGCCTTTAATGAATGTGATTGATAATGATAATACTACGTTAAGATCACACACGTGTGGATCCAACATACGAGTAGGTACCTTATATCGTTAATGAGTAAATTCAATTCTACAATACAATTCTACCTAAATAGGTATATACCATATAGAGAGTATGGGGTGGGTCAATTTTCTTTTGCACGCAAGTTTATATTGGAGTATTAATTAGACAATTTTCTTTTGCACGCAAGTTTATATTGGAGTATTAATTAGACAAATGTCTAATTAATACTCCAATATAAACTTGCGTGCAAAAGAAAATTGACCCACCCCATGCTCTCTATATGTGAGACGATATCTGAAAAATGTTAATGTATATTTTAATTATTATTGTTGTGTGAAAGTAGGACCCCACTTCATCATCACTCACTTTTGATTGGAAAAGTTGACAAAATTATTGTTTTGTTTATTAGTGCTTGTTTATAGATCATTTAACTCATATTTAACCGACCAGTATATATGTTCGTAAGTTTGCGATTTTCTCAAAAACGAATAAATCAGGTTTGGTATTCATTTCACTCACGTAATCTACGTACATTCAAGAAGGTTTTGGTATAAAATATATTAGGTTATTGTTAAAATTGATGAATTAACTTGTTTCAACTCGAAGAGAACGTGGTGGATCGATTTTTGCACGCAAGTATAGTTCCAAGTACAGTGGCCGAAGATAAAATGGTTGTAGAGTCTGGCCAGCGAGTCTTGGCAAATTAGAAAAATAAAAAATCTTCAGATGGCAACATCAAATAAAATTTGATACTTTTGTATTTTTATGTTATAAATTAGCTTGTTGTGAGTAGGAATGTAGGGTTCAAATCAAAGCCTATGGGTGAATGGCTTGATCTACAACGAATCAATAATAAAAGTCAGACTTTCTTTGTCACCAGGTAAAAAAACTAGGTAGGTATCTATCATTTATACATGTTTATCTTTTTTTTTTAATTATGATCAAAATCAGATTTAAAAAATTCAATCCCTGACAATGAATTATCACTTTCAACATCGATTTCATCATCACGGACCTGTAAAACAGAATAACAACACTTAAACTAATTAAGTAGGTACGTATATATGCAAGTATAGTGTTTTTTGGAAGAAATTATTATGTGTTTAAAGAAAATAAATAGAGGTACGTATTTACGATATCTAGACGATGAAACTATCCTCTATTATGATTATTATGAAGTGAAATAAAAACATACTTTATGTACAGACGCCAGCACATCAAGCTACTACAATCTGTCAAATTTCTTTAATAGATTTTCAACTTTATTGCTAAAGCATTAGGTTCAAGGTTGATTGGGAAAATTTTACAGTTTCGGGTAGCTTGACCTGCTGGTGTCTGTACCTACTGAAAAGTCCCTCTAACTAAGAAAAATTGACAAGAGAAGTATCAAATTGTTTTGGTAAGACTTAAGGCCTATTCAAACCTAAGCGGTATTCGCTGCCGCTATGGGTAGAGGTACATACCGCGCGGGTTTCGCTTAGGTATTTAGTATAAAGGCCTATTCAAACCTAAGCGGTATTCGCTACCGTCTGCGGTAGAGAAAACCGAGTGGGTATGCGGTAATATTACTGTTCATTCATCTGTACCGCTTTTGCCGCGAAACATAATACTAAATACCTAAGCGAAACCCGCGCGGTATTACCTCTACCCATAGCGGCAGCGAATACCGCTTAGGTTTGAATAGGCCTTTATGTTGCGCGGCAAGAGCGGTACAGATGAATGAACAGTAATATTACCGCATACCCACTCGGTTTTCTCTACCGCAGACGGTAGCGATTACCGCTTAGGTTTGAATAGGCCTTTACCCGAATCTTTTGACATATAAAAGAGTTGTCTTAAGAAGAATTTAAATTAATAATTTGTGACACGACTCGCTGGCCAAACTCTAATTGCCGACTCTTTTTAAATCTTTCAATTTTAGATATTAAACTCAATAGGCATCAAACGTTTTGAGCCTCTAACTTCATGAGCATAAGTTTACCAGATAGAGGATACATGGAAGGTCCTCTAGCACTTTTTCCGAGTTTGCTTCGGTCTTTCTTCTCAGAGTAGTCCGTCGGAAACACCGAAATCACCCAGTTTTAAAACATACTTTATTTTTGACGTGTGAAAGTGTTGTTTTTTAACCAATTTACAAAAATATATACAGGGGTATCAGAGAGGAGTGATCAAACTTATGGGTGTGGTACAGGCCGTCAAAGTGAACAACTTTTTCCCGGGGACCAACATCGTAATCGTAAAAAAAAATCAGTCGTCCCATACATTTGGTCAAGTAGGTACTCGTATTGAAGTTTTATATGGGACAACTGATTTTTTTTTTCACGATTACGATGTTGGTCTCCGGGAAGAAGTTGTTCAGTTTGATGGCCTGTACCACACGCTTAAGTTTAATCACTCCTCTCTGATACACTCTGTATATTCTATCATTTATGATTAGTGTACTTATAATTTACAAAAAAAAAAAAAACTAGTGTTTAGAATGTTGTCGCTAGCCTACCTAAATCAAAATCAAACCAATTTTCCCCAAACATCCATATCTAGGTACCTTATTTCGGAACTAAAACAGACAGACCCACGTCAAAAGCCTGTAGCCGTATTCCCTTGTTGGTGCTAACTATAGGTATATAAAGTAATTAGCTCACGTAAAGCATCGTAAGCTCTTACGCCGAAGCCGAAGTACCGTCGTCGTGTGACGAACATTAGAGCGACAGGTTGCAAATGACAAGCAGGTTGAGCCCAGCCTCGGATATATAGGTAACCCACAGATGTATAAACTTGGATCATACTTACAAGAAGCAAGCGCGTACATTTTTATATGGTCGTTTTTTTGTTCCTTTTCTACCTTTTGTGAAGCCACACTTTTGGCGTTTTGGTGGCGATGATAGAGCTTTGAGATGAATGCCACGTAGTAGTTTTCTCCAAATTTCTTGTCTGCACTTATCATCGAAGAGAACTTTGCATAAATCACCTCAGCCCGACGTAAGGTCATTATCGACAGATTCTGTAGGTATACCTTTTTTTTTTTTTTTTTTGTGGATGGGAAATCATCAAATAACTTCTCCCGCTCTGGGTGGAGCGGAAGGGCGTGTCAGACTTTTACTGACTAAAACCCACCCGTGTTCCTTCAGTTGCCTATGCCAGGGCCACGGTATCTTTTTCAAACAACCCGCGACCCCAGCGGCATCGGCCCTATTGGACCCCATCTTTTGCTGACATCTCTTTGAACACAAACACAACGCGCCGTCGACCCGGGCCTGGTCCTCACCGGACGGCGAGCTACCCACTACTCACCGTCCGCAAGCCCGCGCCTACGATGGCTGGGAATCGGCTATCGATTCCCGCCGCCCAGGGCGTCTCCTGCGGCGACTGAGGGCGTGAGGCTGCCTCTCCCTCACGCGTTCCGCCTCCTCCTTCGCGAGCATTACCGCTTCGCAGAAGGAGGTGACGGCCTCCCATGCACTCTCGCTCTGCACCATGGCCTGGACCAGGCTCGGACGCGAGAGATCGCCGCCGCCGATCGCCTCCGTGAGAACACGGCGGTGCTCTGCCCAAGCCGGGCAGACCTCCACTGTATGCTCCACCGTGTCCTCTGGGCGATCCACACAATGGTGACACCCGGGTCTGTAGGTATACCTAGCCAGTGGTTGCTGATCGTTCGAAGATTTTTTTATGCTCGCTGCTTTTCTTGTACTAACGATTATGAAATTAAGTGCAAACCTGCATGCATTTCTCCTCTCTACCGTCATTGATTCGACTTTCACCAGCGCTAGATTTCGAAGGAAATTGCTAATCCATTGCTTCTTATGTTTGAAAAATTCGTCTGCTCGACAGCATAAATGACGCAGTGAATGTTACTGAATTATCAAAATAAAAGTTACTTATTGCCAGTGTAAATGTGTTACGCAATTACCCCGATAGTCTAAAATATTTTTGGGATCGTATTAAAAATACTAAGAAATTCAGGGCTTGACACAGTGTAGGTACTACAGTGTCAGACATGCCTGCGTTATCTACAATTCTCTATATCCGTGAGGCTACCTTATCTACATAGGCTAAGGCGTGAGGTTAACAGATTCCAGGAACGGAAATAGAAGTTCTTTTTTTAGAATTGTGACTAAGTTTTAACACCTATCACTTCTAACCGGAGGAGGATACAAAGGGAATTATCATTCCCTTTGTAAGCGTGGGCTTTTTAAAGGATAAGTATTAGTAACCGGTTGATTTGGGGCTTTTAACTTTAAGATTGTTTAGATTTTTGTAGACATCAGCATCTGGAAAAGCTTGCAGGAAAACCTCCACGAGCCTTACTAACCGATGGAACTCTTGTTTAGTATTAATTACCAGATAAATAAAAACGAGCGAGGATTACAGTAGTCGCATATGATGTGTAACATCTGACATCTGTTTGGGTTGACACCATCTGACAGCCAACTCTAGCACCTCGCGCGCTCATTGGTCAAATCAAATAGCGCGCGCTTTTCCGGCTTCCTGTTACACACTTCCGTCCCTTTTCACGAAATCACTCCCACGGATTGCAGGAAAGCGAGAGGAAGGATGTTACATATCAAAAATAATAAATATAACTGATATGATACTGATAAGTACTGTACCAAGTAATTTTATTTTTTTACTAGAAGAGTCATTAAAGTTAAGAAGGAATAAATTCCTAATCACAGATATTATCTATACTAGCTGACCCTCTCACAAAAAGTAGTAGTACTACATTTTCATTTATCATTTATACATAAATCTATGATAAAAGTACCGTTGGCACTTTGGTACCGCTACAAAGTTCCATCTGTTGTAAGTTATGTGAAATCTCTGCTATAATTTATCGAAGCCAAGCATGAATAGGTAGGCGCCTGTGCCTGCACCACGTTTTTGCATGCGATCCAGTCTATTTTTAACTGGCAACACTTAGTACTATAATTAGAAATAGGTTGTCTCACGCTTTATTTTTATCAAGCTGCGCAGGAATCTGAGTAATGACTGACCTGTTAAAGCTTCGCGCTGGTGCACTACATCTAATAAGTACGTATAGGAAAATAAGTAGTATAGGGACGCCTATATAATGATATAGAAATGCATAATATATTAAGGATCTTACCTATGAAGTTGCCGATTTTTCATATCGGCTAGTGTGATGATCAATATTTTTCGTTCTATTTAGAATTCCAAATACAACATTTATAAACCGATTTTGAAAATATTTTTTTTATTTGAAAGGATATACTTCAGGTTGATCCTATTTTTATCAAAATCCAGTTCTGATGATGGGATCTGTATATGTATATATAGCGATTTTGGTATTTTCATCAACAAGTGAAGCATTTGTATTTAGAAAGTATCATTTGGTGAAGTGGAACTGATGAAGAAGACCTCAGATGGCTACGGGAACTCCTCAATGATATTAAGTATTTCACGGCTGGCGATAAGATATCTCGATTAAAATAGTTAAGTGACTATGACGAAGCAAATTTAAATAAATGGTTCTGATGGAAATGGCTTATTGGAATTGTCATGAGATGCACTCAGGCTATAAATGATTATAATGGTAATATCAAATTGCGGTACTTGAGTCGTATGTTAAAGGTAGCTTTGGTTGTCAGGAGTCAGATTTCGTAGCTTCGTTTTTCCTGTCAATGATCTGTCGTCGTGTGCTCGCTTTAATAATTTGTTGGCGTCCAAATCTGACAAAACTATGCCTTCCAAACTTCTGAAACGACTTAGCGCGACGTATATTTGCCCTTTTGCAAAGTTTTTTTTTCTTTTACCGAGGTCGGTCACAGCTCTTTCGAGGGTACCCTGTAACTTATGGACTGTGGCCACCCAGCTTAATATTTTTGAGTTAGCTTTAATAAACTTACGTATTATTTCCACATAGTGTATGATGATGTTATAACAACTTCCTGTCACTGTTGTTTACTTAATATCTAGCAAGTAGTGGTATACGAATTGGGTTGGTACCATAACTAAATAGTAAAAAATAAAAACTTGTGACAAAAAAAATCAACCGACTTCCAAAAAAAAATACTACAAAGTGAAAAATAACTTTAATTTCGGAAGTCGGTGGCAATAAACGATAATAAAAAACCAAAGACACCGACTTCCGAAATTAAAGTTATTTTGCATATTGTAGTGTTTTTTTGGAAGTCGTATGTTTTTTTTCGAATACGACTTCCACCCAAAATGTACTCTGTGGTGGCACCAACGTAGCACAGATACAATATTAACGACGTTTATGGACAAGGTACCGCCAGTGAACGCACGGTGCGCTTTTGGTTTGATCGTTCTCAAAATTTTGATATCAACAATGAGTCCCAGGGAAAATTGCAAACCCAACGAGGCGGTAAAGAACGCCTTTAAAGAGTTCATCGATTCACGTCCCCAGGATTTCTATAGCAGAGATATTAACGAACTATCATTAAAATGGCAAAAATGCATCAACAATATTGCTTTTTTTTAATTGTTTGATTTTTTGTATGTAAAATGGCAATTTCGTAGGTAAGGACCTAATATAAATCCGAACTACTGTGGACGCAAAATGATCGAATATAATACCTACTTATGATATGGGTATCTATACATATACGATGTGTAACTGATCGCTGTCTATACATGGAAGATATTTGAGAAAAAAACTTTTATTGGGGGTCTTTATTAACTCAATAGAACCCAAAACAATGATTTTTAGAATTTGTGTCTGATTGTCTGTGCGTTTGTGCGCGATAAACTCACCGCTTTACCGATTTGGTTGCGGTTTTCACTAGTGTATTATGGTAAGCTTCACTAACATTTAGTGTTTGTTTTATTTCAATCGGTTCATAAACAAGAAAGTTGTCAGTTTGGGAAAATGGAAAAAAGTGCTTTAGAAATACCTAGCTAGGATAGAAAACGTCTGTAACTTAACAAAAAAGTAAAAACTGACTACAAAAACCTAAAACGAATAAAATAAATTTCATATAAAACTTAACAGCTTATGAAGTCGGTGTCTTCAATTCTTCAATGCACCTTAGCTTGATACCGACTTCAGAAGCTGTTACCTAAGTTTTTTTTAAAGTTATTTTATTCGTTTTAAGTTATTGAAGTCGGTTTTTACTTTTTAAGAGTAAATTTATTTCTCCATTTTTAGTTGAATACACAGTTACATAAGCCCAAGATGAACGAAAAGAATAATCATCAAAATCCGCTTAGAAATGCCGGAGATACAGTACATTTATGCATATAACTTCGTGTTTAAGAATAATTACCTAATGTATTATATACTAAAACCTTCCTGAAAGTATGTAGATCACGTTAGTGAAAGAATGATCAAAAAATAAATTGGTTAATTAGTTTTTGAGAAAATCGCGGACATACAAGCATACACACGGACACATGCCTACGGGTCGTATAGAGAACCTCCTTTTTGAAGTCGGTTAAAAAGTGCTAGGATTGCATGAATTCAAGATATTATTTAAGAGGAGGTTCTCAATTCGTCTGTGTTATTTTTTTGTATGTTTGTTACGCGATTACTCAAAGACGGATGGACCGATTTGGAAAATTCTTTTTTGTTTGAAAGGTGGTCCCATATAAATTTTATTAACTTTGCTTGGGGAGTTTTTGAGTTAGCTTCAATAATGCGTATATTTGTGATGGTGTTTTAATAACTTCCTATGACTGTTATTTACATGGCTATGTCTACAATTATTGTGCTCAATGATGAATGGATGTTGGAGGTGCTGGTGGTGGTGGGGTGGTGGTGGTGGTGAACGGATGGTGGAGGTGCTGGTGGTGGTGGTGGTGGTGAACGGATGGTGGAGGTGCTGGTGGTGGTGAGGTGGTGGTGGTGAACGGATGGTGGAGGTGCTGGTGGTGGTGGGGTGGTGGTGGCGGTGAATGGATGGTGGAGGTGCTGGTGGTGGTGAACGGATGGTGGAGGTGCTGGTGGCGGTGAGGTGGTGGTGGTGAACGGATGGTGGAGGTGATGGTGGTGGTGGGGTGGTGGTGGTGGTGAACGGATGGTGGAGGTGCTGGTGGTGGTGAGGTGGTGGTGGTGAACGGATGGTGGAGGTGATGGTGGTGGTGGGCTGGTGGTGGTGGTGGTGGTGAACGGATGTTGGAGGTGCTGGTGGTGGTGGTGGTGAACGGATGGTGGAGGTGCTGGTAGTGGTGGGGTGGTGGTGGTGGTAAACGGATGGTGGAGGTGGTGGTGGTTGTGGTGAGCTGATGGTGAGTTCACCACAAGCTCCACTTCACCATATGTATTGTGACGAGCATAAATTGCTTAGCAACCTTTATTAAAGTACCTAAAATTCTTATTATTGAGTAGCTCCGGTGGCCATCTGTGATCTTCATCATCAGTTCCACTTCACTGGTGGTTTCCGAGAGCAAATGCACAAGTTACTACGTATGAAAAATACCCAAATCGCTATAGATGTGCCTATAATATTTGAAGAGTTCCATCGATTTCTCCAGGGTCCCATCATCATATACCACACCTGATGACAATGGGACCAATTAGAAAGTATACCCTTTCAAACAAAAAAAGAATTTTCCAAATCGGTCTAGCCGTCTTCGAGTAATCGGGGAACATAACATAAAAAAAAGATTCCGACGAACTGCGAATCTCCTTCTTTTTTTAAATCGGTTAAAAATAGATAAATATATAAATCCAAACTGCTGTGAAAGCAGAAAAATCGAATAAATATATGACAGGGGAATCGAACCGAGGACAACTCAGGTTCACCGCCCATGGGCCTCTGACTTGGCTTCACATGCCGTCGAGAACATATCTCAGTTTCCTCACGATGTTTTAATTCACACCGTGTCTTAAGCGAGTGGTAATTATACAATACGCACATGAATCCAAAAAGTCAGAGGTGCGTGCCTTGGATTCGAACTCGAGGAGTTTGACTTGGTAGTCGACGGTCACACCACTAGGCTATCACTTCTACCTGAGTTGTAATAGTACTTATGTAGTGCCGATGACCTTAAAATCATGGGAACTAGACAATGAACCTCGAAAAAAACTTAAAGCTCTTCAGCCAGAAGCCTATAAAATGGAAAATCGACAAAGTTAGGAAAATAGAAAAGCAATCAATTAATTCCTTTTCTATTTTCCTAACTTTGTCGATTTTTATTGGCTCGCACACTGCCTCAAATTTTATAGGTACGGCGATATAGCTTCAACTTGAGATTACAGTTTTAAACAAATACAGGCTGGTTGGCGGGAAGGCACAGTCAGTCGCCGGCCATTCGGCTTCAGTAACGGGCAACGAGCGGTAGCCCGCGCTTTTTATAATCTGTGCATTTTCGTAAAACATAGTGCTTAGTTAAAGAGAAGTAAATAAAAATGTTGAAATATACGATGAAGAAGTATTGTGCGGAAGGGAGTAAATTCAACCAGATTGTGATTGCTAGTTTGAGTAAGTTTTAGTTTTAATATTTCCTTTTATTTATAATTTTTTTTTGTCAGCCCATACTGCCCCATCGCTGAAAAAGCCTCCCCCAAAGAATTCTATAATGATTACCTACTCAACTTGAGGGAGTTTAATTTGATACATTGATACTTATGAAGCTTTTTAAATAGGAAGAATAAAATATACAAATATATAGGTAATCAATTAAATAATATAATACTGCACTTGTGTACCTATATACTCAAAATACCTAATTATTTGGAAAAACTTTAATCAGGACTACCAGCAAACAAAACCAAAATTAACTTCTTCAAAATCAACCGCACGGCTCTTTAGAATGTAATTTTAACAGTTTACAGTTTTTAGCTGAAATCCTGGTTTTTCTAAGTTTTTTTTTTTTTTTTTAATAAAAATACCTTCTTAGATAACCTAAAAATCTATTGATTTATTTTTAATCCCCGACGGAATATGTCTGTGACATCGTAGCATTCAAACGATTGAACCGATTTCGATTTTTTTTTTGTTTTGTAAGAAAGTAATAAATAAATCTCGGTCAATAGATTGAGACAGAAAGCTCCTTCCTCGGTGTCAGTTTTTACTCATTTAATTTGTTCCATGGGTGGCTGGATCAAAATCAAAATCAATAGTCATTTATTCAAACTAGGCTGAGAATCAGCACTTTTTGAACGTCAAAATTACATAAGACAGTCCCCCAAAACGCCCGCCCTTCACCACTTCCTAGTGCTTTAGCTGGGGAGAAAAAGTGGCGCAACAAACTCCCCAGCAGCACAACTGTCTGTTCAGTTAAAAAAATGAATCTATATAACACTGCGCATAATAATTTAGGTACATTACGCCACACAAAACATTAAATTAAATTATTTGCTATAAGTAAGCTATCACACGACAATAGCAGTAACAAAATACAAAACTAAAAACGTAAGCAGAACTTTATACCTAAATAAAAGCCTCCAGTAATAAAGGGCGTAAGTACCACTTACATATAACCGTACATGTAGTCGTAACTTGAAGTCACAGATGATAAGCTAGGAAGTAAAATAAACAACGAGTTAAATTACTAATAACAAAATAAAACCAAGGTCTGCAAGACTACCTGTCACCACAAGCAGCACCCGTTCACGAGCATATCGCAAAGATCAGCCATTACCCACCTCGCCATATTTGAGGGAAGGAGACAACCCGACAAAGTCAGTGACCCGTCAGAAAGTCGGATGCGGAAGGCGGAGGACAGGGTGTTGTGGCGCAGCCTGGAATGAAATTACTTATAAATAGTAAAATTACATACAGATTTTAAATTATAAGTATGTTGATGTAGGTATTTTTTTTGCAAAAAAGGCATTTTTGTAGCAAATTAATTGAATTATATGTTTCGGAACGGGCCAACCGTTCCGAAAGATATAATTCAATTAATTTAATTTGTAATGAACTATACTCCATTTGAAATAAGATCAGACATTTGAATAAATCTCTTTTACAGTCCGTTCAAGCAATTTTAATTTGGTAGCATGACAAATGGTTAACTGCAGTAAACTGTTGGTATTATAACCATTTAAAAGGAGGAGCTTTTCAATTCGACTGTATTTTTTTGTATGTTTGTGATGATCCCATATAAATTTTAAATTTATTTTTTTCTTTAATTTATTTTTTATTATTAATTTTAAATTTTTCCTAGATGGTCCCATATAAATTTTATTAACTTTGCTTGGGTAGTTTTTGAGTTACCTTCAATAATACGTATTTTTCCCACTTATATATATAGTATATATGGATGATGTTTTAATCTATGCGGATGATGTTTTAATAACTTCCTATCACTGTTATTTACATAGCAGGTAGTGGTATTCGAATTTGTGTGGGGTAACTACCACAACTAAAAAGTGAAAAATAAAAACTTTATAGCAAAAAAAAAAAATATTAAAAAAAAAAACATAAACCCATAAATAACTGCACAAACCATAACTGAAAAGAGAAAAACAAGAATTACCTACCTCTAATCTATTGAATTTTGGTATCGCAGGCGGAGACAAATAAAAGTTACTCCATATTTCAGGTTATTGCTTTGTCCCCGCCTGCGATACCAAAATTCAATACATTATAGGTAGGTACAACTTGTTTTTCTCTTTTCACTTAAGTATGTGTTTGTACAGGGTTTTTGTTTCTTTGATTTTTTTTTAATTTCAATCTTTTTAGTTTTATTAATATTTTGTATTTCTAGATAAAAAAGATATATACATAATATAAAGCCATATACAATTTATTTGTTTCGTTTTAAATATGATTGGGTTACGGATATTTAGCAATTATTTAATTAACCAATTATTCCTATTTAAATTTAAACTAATAAGTATATATTTTTGTAATCCCGTTTTAATTTCCTTTATTTCGAAACCTTACACGATAGGATTGGTTATTTTTTTTTTATTAACTTATTACTATTTTGCGCCAAAAATCCGCCATTTTTTTTTCAAACACCTATCTAAGGACACTTGGGTTTCTAAGACGAATAAAACGATACCTTAACTGTAGAAATCCATTCAGACGTTTGGTAGATACGAGGTAATAAAGAAATTTACAAATATACAAGATACGCGCGAAAAACATGACCCTTCCTTGGCAGTTGGGTAAAAAATAAAAACGACTTCCAAAACAAAACACTGTACCTAAAGTGAAAAATAACTTTAATTTTGGAAGTCGGTGGAAAAATCCGAAAATACCAAACCAAAGACTACCGAAATTAAAGTTATTTTTCACTTTGCAGTGTTTTGTTTTGGAAGTAGGTTTTATTTTTTGATAAGAAGTTTTTATTTGCTATGAATGCCTACGGAACAGAAGTCAAAATCGGTTGAACGGACTGTAAAAAAGCGGCCAAGTGCGTGTCGGACTACGCACGATGAAGGGTTCCGTAGTTAGGATGAATTTCAAGAACAAACTTAACATTTTTGTTGAAAAACATGTTCTCCCATACATTCCAACTGCAAATGTAAGTTTATATGCACAATATTGAGAGATTTACCATATTGTTTTAAGACCATAGACTTATCTATAGACATTGAACAATTTTTTGTATTTTTTTCAAAATTTTAGGCTCAATACTTTGGAGATGGGGGAATGGTCAATTTTCGTCTATTTTCTTAAATAACTTATATTTGAGACCCTCACAGTAAGACCTGTCATAAGATATGTCACACGGTACAGTTTGCAAAACTTTTTCTTTTTTAATTTTCTTATTTGCTCCCCAAAATTGACCCACATTCAAAATTCATTTAATTACGTTACACTTCCGTGTTTGGGTCACAGAAATACATACGTGTTCCAAATTTCTACTTTATCGGTCGGTTAAATTGGCTGTGACAGACGGACAGACAGACAGACACACGAGTGGTCCTATAAGGGTTCCGTTTTTTTCCTTTTGAGGTACGGAACCCTAAAAAGGTTTATTTATACGTCTAATCTTATTTCAAATGGAAGGTAAATGTTATCTTCAAAATCAAACCTACTTAGCTATTTACTTACGCCGTTAAACACGAAAATACATAAAAAAAAGATATATATGTATATATAAAAAAGTTCTTATGAAACACATTAAGTTTGTATGAAAACATCATGAAAATTTGTTTACCACTACATAAACAAACAATCCGGCATTACGTGTAATGTTTTGTAAATATAAAACCTATGGGAAAGTTATTTTTCGATAACGCTCCAACTGTGTTTAAGTAATGTTGATCTGATATTTTCGCGATGCATCTGGAGATGGACGGCGAAGTAGACTGTGCTGCTGGGGAGTTTGTTGCACCACTTCTTCCCCGGTAAAGTAAACCTGTGCTGCTGGGGAGTTTGTTGCACCACTTCTTCCCCGGTAAAGTAAACCTGTGCTGCTGGGGAGTTTGTTGCGCCACTTCTTCCAGCTAAACCAGACCTGTGCTGCTGGGGAGTTTGTTGTGCCACTTCTTCCCAGCTAACCCAGACCTGTGCTGCTGGGGAGTTTGTTGTGCCACTTCTTCCAGCTAAACCAGACCTGTGCTGCTGGGGAGTTTGTTGCGCCACTTCTTCCAGCTAAACCAGACCTGTGCTGCTGGGGAGTTTGTTGTGCCACTTCTTCCCAGCTAACCCAGACCTGTGCTGCTGGGGAGTTTGTTGTGCCACTTCTTCCCAGCTAACCCAGACCTGTGCTGCTGGGGAGTTTGTTGTGCCACTTCTTCCCAGCTAACCCAGACCTGTGCTGCTGGGGAGTTTGTTGTGCCACTTCTTCCCAGATAACCCAGACCTGTGCTGCTGGGGAGTTTGTTGCGCCACTTCTTCCCAGATAAAGTAAACATGTGTTGCTGGGGAGTTTGTTGCACCACTTCTTCCCAGCTAAACCAGACCTGTGCTGCTGGGGAGTTTGTTGTGCCACTTCTTCCCAGATAACCCAGACCTGTGCTGCTGGGGAGTTTGTTGCGCCACTTCTTCCCAGCTAACCCAGACCTGTGCTGCTGGGGAGTTTGTTGCGCCACTTCTTCCCAGATAAAGTAAACATGTGTTGCTGGGGAGTTTGTTGCACCACTTCTTCCCAGCTAAACCAGACCTGTGCTGCTGGGGAGTTTGTTGTGCCACTTCTTCCCAGCTAACCCAGACCTGTGCTGCTGGGGAGTTTGTTGTGCCACTTCTTCCCAGCTAACCCAGACCTGTGCTGCTGGGGAGTTTGTTGTGCCACTTCTTCCCAGATAACCCAGACCTGTGCTGCTGGGGAGTTTGTTGCGCCACTTCTTCCCAGATAAAGTAAACATGTGTTGCTGGGGAGTTTGTTGCACCACTTCTTCCCAGCTAAACCAGACCTGTGCTGCTGGGGAGTTTGTTGTGCCACTTCTTCCCAGATAACCCAGACCTGTGCTGCTGGGGAGTTTGTTGCGCCACTTCTTCCCAGCTAACCCAGACCTGTGCTGCTGGGGAGTTTGTTGTGCCACTTCTTCCCAACTAACCCAGACCTGTGCTGCTGGGGAGTTTGTTGCGCCACTTCTTCCCAGATAAAGTAAACATGTGTTGCTGGGGAGTTTGTTGCGCCACTTCTTCCCAGCTAAACCAGACCTGTGCTGCTGAGGAGTTTGTTGCGCAATTTCTTCCCAGATAAAGTAGACCTGTGCTGCTGGGGAGTTTGTTGCGCCACTTCTTCCCAGCTAAACCAGACCTGTGCTGCTGAGGAGTTTGTTGCGCAATTTCTTCCCAGATAATGTAGACCTGTGCTGCTGGGGAGTTTGTTGTGCCACTTCTTCCCAGCTAAACCAGACCCGTGCTGCTGGGGAGTTTGTTACACCACTTCTTCCCAGATAAAGTAAACATGTGTTGCTGGGGAGTTTGTTGCGCCACTTCTTCCCAGCTAACCCAGACCTGTGCTGCTGGGGAGTTTGTTGTGGCACTTCTTCCCAGCTAACACAGACCTGTGCTGCTGGAGAGTTTGTTGTGCCACTTCTTCCCAGCTAACCCAGACCTGTGCTGCTGGGGAGTTTGTTGTGCCACTTCTTCCCAGATAACCCAGACCTGTGCTGCTGGGGAGTTTGTTGTGCCACTTCTTCCCAGATAACCCAGACCTGTGCTGCTGGGGAGTTTGTTGCGCCACTTCTTCCCAGCTAACCCAGACCTGTGCTGCTGGGGAGTTTGTTGCGCCACTTTTTCCCAGATAAAGTAAACATGTGTTGCTGGGGAGTTTGTTGCGCCACTTCTTCCCAGCTAAACCAGACCTGTGCTGCTGAGGAGTTTGTTGTGCCACTTCTTCCCAGCTAACCCAGACCTGTGCTGCTGAGGAGTTTGTTGTGCCACTTCTTCCCAGCTAAACCAGACCTGTGCTGCTGGGGAGTTTGTTGCGCCACTTCTTCCCAGTTAAAGTAGACATGTGCTGCTGGGGAGTTTGTTGCGTCACTTCTTCCCAGCTAAAGTAGACCTGTGCTGCTGGGGAGTTGTTGCGCCACTTCTTCCCAGATAAAGCAGACAAGTGCCACGGGTAACAAATTTCCCGCGGTCCCATTCCAGGGACTATGGCAGGGACCACGGGTAACAAAATTTCCCGCGGTCCCTTCCGGGGACTACGGCAAGGACCACGGGTAACAAAATTTCCCGCGGTCCCTTCCGGGGACTACGGCAGGAACCACGGGTAACAAAATTTCCCGCGGTCCCTTCCAGGGACTATGGCAGGGACCACGGGTAACAAAATTTCCCGCGGTCCCTTCCAGGGACTATGGCAGGGACCACGGGTAACAAAATTTCCCGGGGTCCCTTCCAGGGACTATGGCAGGGACCACGGGTAACAAAATTTCCCGCGGTTCCTTCCAGGGACTATGGCAGGGACAACGGGTAACAAAATTTCCCGCGGTCCCTTCCAGGGACTATGGCAGGGTCCACGGGTAACAAAATTTCCCGCGGTCCCTTCCAGGGACTATGGCAGGGACCACGGGTAACAAAATTTCCCGCGGTCCCTTCCAGGGACTACGGCAGGGACCACGGGTAACAAAATTTCCCGCGGTCCCTTCCAAGGATTATGGCACGGACCACGGGTAACAAAATTTCCCGCGGTCCCTTCCAAGGACTATGGCACGGACCACGGGTAACAAAATTTCCCGCGGTCCCTTCCAAGGACTATGGCAGGGACCACGGGTAACAAAATTTCCCGCGGTCCCTTCCAAGGACTATGGCACGGACCACGGGTAACAAAATTTCCCGCGGTCCCTTCCAAGGACTATGGCACGGACCACGGGTAACAAAATTTCCCGCGGTCCCTTCCAAGGACTATGGCAGGGACCACGGGTAACAAAATTTCCCGCGGTCCCTTCCAGGGACTACGGCAGGGACCACGGGTAACAAAATTTCCCGCGGTCCCTTCCAAGGACTATGGCACGGACCACGGGTAACAAAATTTCCCGCGGTCCCTTCCAAGGACTATGGCACGGACCACGGGTAACAAAATTTCCCGCGGTCCCTTCCAAGGACTATGGCACGGACCACGGGTAACAAAATTTCCCGCGGTCCCTTCCAGGGACTACGGCAGGGACCACGGGTAACAAAATTTCCCGCGGTCCCTTCCAAGGACTACGACAGGGACCAGGGGTAAGAAACGATCAAAACAGCTAACTTTTATAACAACATGCAGATCCCAGCAATTCAAACGTGATGATTTCCATAATTTGAGTAAAGTTTTGTGTATTTGAAAACCAAGAGTAAAGTTTTGTGTATTTGAAACTGCTTGCTCTGTAACACAATGGTGATTGGTACCATTTGATTCAATATTATCTTGCATGTTCAGTTTCCTCTTCAATGTTTTTTTTTACATTTCAGCGGCTCCGTGTTTCAGTTGTAGAATTATTCATTCGATGTTTCCCGAAAAAAAAATCATGAAGTATCGTACAATCTTCAGAACATCTATTGTTGAACGTAGCATAGATAAAGCTAGACGAAACTTTGGCTAACGGATAGAATAGAATAGAATAGAATAGAAATTTTATTTTGCAAATATGGGTAATACATCATAGTTCTTAAGATTAAATTTAGCCCAGCCACATTTTACCAATCGGCATGCAAACATTTGAAATTATTTATATCATTATTATTACAATTCAAATTACTATTATAAAATTCTTAAATCATCAGCTATTAAAAATATATGTTTGTATTAAAAGGAAAATATAGGTCAGTATCATAAGATTATATATCATGTCATTACTATACATAATATGTCATACCATTATCATTACATCAAATAACATGTCATTACTATTAAAATTATCATTATTATTACAATTCCAAAATCAAAATGTCAGTAATCTAAATGTCAAAGATCAAAATGTCAAAAATCTAAAATGTCATACTTACATCTATTTTTACTTAACAAATATTTTTCTCCGATAGGAACTCAGTTACACTGTAGTACGTTTTATCTACCAAAAATTTCCGCAATCTACTCTTAAATTGTGCTGTATTTAAAGCTTTCCAACTACTCGGTAATTTATTGTAGATAATGGGGGCCATGCAAGAAACGCTCTTACGCATCAAAGTAGTTCGACATGGTACCTGACATAATTTGCTGTTGTCACGCCTATTCCTTGGGAATACAACAGCCAGGCGCTCAAAACGAGATGGATTTTGCTTGACAAACATAGCTACTTCGAAAATATATATACAGGGAAGTGTCAAGATTTTATGTAACTTAAAATAAGGCGCGCAACTGTCTGTCGATTTAAGTTTAAACAATGATCGGAGACATCTTTTCTGGGCCTTAAAAGCTATATCTCGATCAGTTGAGTTCCCCCAGAAAATGACACCGTAGCGCAAGTGCGATTCAACTATTCCGTAGTAAGCCGTAAGAAGTGTTTTGACATCTACTATGGAGGATAGCCTATATAACACATATGCGGATGAACTCAATTTTTTACACAGACTGTCTATATGTGCTTTCCAATTTAAGTTGCAATCTATTTGCAATCCTAAAAATTTGGTATCCTCTGCTTCCTCAATTTTGTCATTTTTGTAATGGATGTTGAGATTAGTTCCGCCGGGAGTACGTTGTCTAAAGTGCATTATTTTTGTCTTACCTAAATTAATATTTAAATTATTTTCGTCTAGCCATTTAATTAGTGCGTCAAGAGAATTATTTATATCATTTTCATACGTATTTGTACTTTTACATGGGATTGTTACAGTGCTATCGTCTGCAAACATAGTTATAGGATGTTCAAGGGACATGGGCATATCATTAATATAAGTAATAAATAAAAACGGGCCTATCACGGTTCCTTGTGGTACACCGTATGAGATTTTACGTTCTCGAGACCTTATAATGTCTTCGTGTTTGGTAACTATGTTAATGTTGCTAACTTCAGTTATTTGTGTTCTGTTTTCCAGGTATGATTTTATAAGTTCGAGCACGTTACCCCTAATGCCATAGACTTCTAATTTATTAAGTAATATATTATAATGGACATAATCGAACGCCTGGGTCATATCGCAAAATATAGCGCATATGGGGGAACGTTTATCCATGCTACTCATAATTGGATTCAAAAAGTCATAGATTGCCATATTGATGGTTCTGTGCTGTCTGAATCCTTTTTGTTCATCGCAAAGTATATTATATTTTTCCATATAATTATATAATTCCCTGCAAATGTATTTCTCAAAGATCTTCGAAATAACCGGTATGAGCGAAATAGGTCTATAATATTCCATCAATTCTTTATCTTCTTTCTTAAATAAGGGTTTTATTATAGATGTTTTTAAAGCATCTGGATATTAACCCGTACAAATAATAAGGTTCAGTATGTGGCTTAGATGTTCGCATATCGCGGTTGAGACAGACTTCAGTATCTTTGTGGCGAGTCCATCAAAACCAACACTGTTAGTATTTTTTAGCGACATTATTATTCTATTCAAATCGTGTGGTGTGCTGGGTGCCATAAACATTGAGTTATGTTTCATGGACGGGATGCATGTTTTCGGCTTACAGTCTACACCTATTTTCGGACGTATTTTGTCAACGAAAAAGTCATTAAAAGCACTAGCAATATCATATGGTTTGTATAAAATTGTATTACCAACTTTAAGTTTCTCAATTCGTTGTTTCGGGATATTGTACTTTGTCTGATTAATTACCTGCCATGTAGTCTTTGATTTATTTTTAGATTGTTGTATTTTGTGGTTATTTTGAGCTTTTTGTGTCAAGTTAATTATTTTATTATATAGTCTAGAATAGGTAGTGAATTTCTTTTTGTTGTCATGGTTGGGTTTCAACCTGGATCGCCACAATAGTTCTCTTTTTTTCCTACTGCATAATTTAACGCCACGCGAAAGCCATTTTGGTTTGTTGATTAGGTTTATTTTTATTTCTTTATACGGAAAACACAACTCGTAAAATAACTTGAATATGTCGATAAATTCATTGTAAGCTACGTTGGGATCGTCAGTTAGATATATCTCCGAAAATTTGAGACTGCTTATGCTATTCTTAAATTTCTCTATATTATCGTTACTGTAGTCTCGTCTAGTTATATACCAGGATTTGATATTATATACATTGGGAACTGGACATTGCAGTAGCTGTGCTGTATGGTCAGATAAAGCAAATTCAAGTACATCTGTCTTACAACTCTTCTTAAAATTATGCGCAAAATTATCTATACATGTCCCACTAGCCAATCGAGTTGGCTGTTTAAGAGCAAGTTTCAAATTGTAACCTAGTAGTAGATACTCAAGTGCAACTGAATTGTTACTCGGTTTTAAGACATCAATATTAAAATCACCTGCAATTACAATATTCTTTGAACGTCTGTCAGATATCTCTTTAAGCAAAGTTTCAAGTTTATCAAAACAGTAATTTAAATTCCTGGCGTTTGGTACTCTGTAAATACATACAACTATTAATTTATAATTAATAAGCTCGACAGCACAACATTCAAAAACCCCTGGTGATGACAGCTTTGATATTTGAGGACTTTCCCTCCATTGGTGGCAAGTATTAACAATTATACATGTACCACCTCGCTTCTTTTCCTGTCTACAGTAGCATGCAGCTAAACTAAAATTTGGTATGCACAGATTCTTTTCGTGACCTTTCATGATGAAGTGTTCGGTAATACATATAATATCCACATTTAAGTTTGTTTCAGATAGTTCATTCAAGCATACCGTAAGGGCATTTGATTTATTTAGTAAACCTGCAATATTTTGGTGTAGGATGTTAATGTATTTACTGGAGAAAAAACTGGTCTTTTGATTCACTGTCTTCGACGAGAGCATTTTCTTCTAAGATTTCCGATTGAAGGTTGAAAAGGTCCTCAAAAATTACTCTCATGGCGCAGTCTTTTATGGTTCCTGACCGTATGTACGTGGAATGGTGATAGCTCAGGTTCAAATTGGAGTCTAGGACATACGAATAATTATGTGTAATATTGTCCATACATAGCATGTTGTTGAACAGTTCCACTCTTGAGTTATATAAGATATTATAGTCATTATTATATTTATATGTTGGCAAAGTAATAATTATATTTGTGTTCTTTATGTTCTGTAATGCGTTTCTCATGTATGTAATTATGTCAAGGTAACATTTAGTCGTTTTAAAATCTTCCTCGCCGATCACTATTATACAAAAATCATTCTTTGTGTAGTGTTGAAGTTTTGTTTGTAAATCTCGTAGAAGGTGCATAATATCCACCTTTGGTGTTAGGTAGTGACATATTTGATAATTGTCTGTAAAATATTGTTTTGCCAGAGTTAATATATTATTGGTTTTATTCGTACTTAATATACATAGCTTATTTTTCAATTTGTGTTGGTTCACTTGTATATATTTTTGTGTTGTCCCTTGCTCATTCGAAGGTAGTGGCGCCATCTGTGGACTGGAATGTGTAGTGATCGTTTTTTGTTGGTCATAGTTTTTGGTAACTTTTTCTTTTACTGTTATTTCAGAATCAGTCTGTGTTTGTTTATTTATACATCCTACTTGTTTTAAATTTTTGGTCCCCCTTTTTTTAGGCGTATTGGTAGGAGATTATGTCGGACTAGTCACTATTTGCTTGTAGAGCGAGTTTTTACGAATCAGATTTTCATTTTCCTTCTTAAGCTTTTCAATTTCAAGGCTTAGTGAGTCAATTTCTCCATGTGGATAGTTAGTTATCTTCATCATCTGCCTAGCCTTTTCAGAACTATGTTGGGGTCGGTTTCCAGTCCAACTGGATGCAGCTGAATACCAGAATTTTACAAAGAGCGACTGCCTATGTTACCTCCACAATCCAGTTACTGGGTAGTACGATACCCCTTGGTAATACTGGTTGTCAGACTTTCGGTCTTCTGACGACACGTAACGCCTGTCAGACCCATGAGTGATAGCCGGGATCAGCGGCTTAAAGAATAGTGTATGATAAAATTGTTAAAGTAATAGGGGTGCTCCTCGACTCTAAAGTGATGATTACATCAATAGTGACGTAAACAATCATAGTTCGACAATTTCGACTCAATCAGGACTAGCCCCTGTTCGCGACTTCGTACGCGTGAAATTTCCTATACCTACTCGAGAATACCGTAGCTTCCCATCAGTGAAAGATATTTCTGATCAGTAGTTCTACTTCAGAAGACTACCCCCTACGTGCAAATTCACAAATTTTTCCTCTCTATAATTGACCGAGCTAGCGAAACGTCTCTGCTTGAAACCTGGCAAAATTTGCTTTCCTCTGTCAGTTTGTTGGTACTCCTCTACATATACAGACCGTATTTTACAACCTATATCGAAGAAACTTGGTATACAGGTTTTCGACTATACGTAATAGATTTTTTTTTGTCGTCGGGGGTTTTGGGTTGAAGGGGTACTTCTTTCAAAAAGGGTCAAAAAGGGGGTTACTGGATATTTTCTCCTTATGAGATCTGATGTCGATGGTCCTTTTTATTTGAAAGGTTTACGTTAAGTTGGTGAAGTTCTGATGAGGATCTTGGGCGTGATGAGCAGAATAGCTCCTCAAAATGCAGTAAATTGCTCACTTTTAGATTTCTACCAGTAGAATTGGCCCTTTAACTACTAGGTAGGGATTGATGGAGCACCTGGAACCACCTTCTCATCACAAAACTAGATAATCCCCAAAATTGTTATCAGAATTCTCTAAAACGAGGCTTTAAAAAATGCTTATAACTCTGTTTGTACTTTTCCCGAGATGGCTGCTTTCTGCATAACACATTAACAGATGCAATGCAGGAATACTAGGATATACATACGTAAGCATAATTCTGTAGGTGAAAGGTGAAGGACCTGAAGTCCATTTTTGGCTCTTTTTATGTTTTTTTTTTATTCTGATTAGAAAAAAGACATTAAATCCTAACTCCGAATCATTTTAAATTACCAAATAAAGTCCCTATCCCAGGTTTTAGTCAACAATATTGGGGTTTACTGTAAACTTTATAGATTGGGACTTAAGGTCCTTCACCTTTCACCTACAGAATTATGCTTACCTATGTACCTATATCCTATTATCAAAAACGTTGCCACTGTTGGGACACGGGCCTTCTCTATGTGAGAGGTAGTAGGTCGTAATCCACCACGCGGGCCCAGTGCGGGTTGGTACGTGTAGATACCACATAAATGTCTGAATACTGCGAAGGTATATTGCAAATGCAAACTAGTATAAGTAGGTACCTATAAGCTTTCTTAGAGTTTTAAAATGTCTACCGTTAGTTGCGGGTGACATAATGTATTTATAATAACTATGGCGTTACTAGTAGTACGCAATCTTAGAACGCTACCTGTAATCTGCGACTGTTTCAGGAAAATAAGAAAGTTTTTGTACCTATTATATTACCACCTGTTTTAGTATTTTTCAAGTGGGCGTGGATGGCCAAATCCGAAACTATGAGGAATAGCGAAAAGTACTCAAAGGAATCTCGGGCTTGATTTTGATGAAAACTAAAAAAGCAATATTGGATTTTTGAAAAATCAATATTTCTAGCCAGGAATCGAACCCGTTGATTTTGAAAAAAAACCACTGTATTATTAGGTACACCATTCCATAGTCTCGCTAAAAAGGATTGAATTCTGGGAAGTAATGACATACGGCAAACTAAAGGAAAGAGTTCATTTTTAACAAAATACTTTTTTATTTTTCTTATGTTAGCTACCTATTAAACATTGATATTATTTTTCAAAAATACAATGATGCAATTTTACTTTTCATCAAAATCGAGCCGGAGACTCCTTTGAGTACTTTTCGCTATTCCTCATAGTTTCGGATTTGGACATCCACGCCCACTTGAAATATTCAACCTGTATATTTTATAGTGGTAAATCCGGAGAATACCCATCTGTCCTCGAATGTTTGTCCCAAATGAATTTTCCAAGGAATTTTCGTGTCATCTGTCCCCAAACATAGAAATTGGGACATATGGGAATTAAAAGTTTTATCTGTCCCCAAAATATTTTTTAATTAAAATTTTATTCTGAAAACAGTACTACCGCGCTCAACTGTGACATTAACAGATTATCAATAGGAATAACGTATTAGGCGAGCTATAGGTACAGAACGGTATTGTAACTTGATTTTGTTACAGGAATGAAAAAAAACGACATTGATACTCAATCATTTTAATAAAGTCAACAAATGTTACAAGTCTTTTACAGTAGTTTTGTTGAGGGTTGTCTCGTTATTATGTAACACGAATTTTTTGTTTATAAAATCAATCTTTTAATTAATCATTCAAACAAGTTTTAGGAACTATTTCTATTAACAGTGGATATAAAACTATGCGTAAATCAATAAACGACACATGACTTAAAATTGAGATATTGTAGTACTTCTCTCTCGATCTCTTGCAACGAGTGCATATAAAATTATAAAATAGTATCTTATTAGTTATATAAAAAATGTTTTTAAATAATCATAAATATAATCTTTGATTACATGTTTTTACTTATCACATATCAAATCACACATGTCTACAATATAGGTACTTTTTAATAGAAATCAATAACATTTATTATATAATATGTAATAAATTAATATTTTTTTTGATTTTGCATGCTGGTATTTCCACGCGAAATTAGTTTAAGTATAACAATATTATTTTTTTCGAACCTAGTTAGCAGGTCAACGTCAACATCAACTTGAGCACTGAAGCTATTGCGTTTTCCTTTTGTAAAAACCTCATAGGAGAAATAAGCAAGACCACGTCTCATCAGCCAAAGACCAACACCCTAATTGCGTAACACGTTTTGAAGCAAATTGCAAATCCATTGCTTCATATGTTCGAAAAATTTGTCTGCTCGACAATGTAAATAACGCAATGAATGCTGTTGAACTGTCAAAATGAAACCGATGCCGATTGATAGTGGTTTAGGCCATTAGGGCGCTGATAGCATTCTTTATATCAATAGTGACAGGATGACAACTGCTGAAAAATAGCAAAATTACTAATGTTACTTTTGTTTCGTAACATGTTTGAACAACTGTGTGTTATTTTATCACGTGAAGAGCAAGAACAATACATATACAAGCATGACATTTTAAAAGGCACGCAGCGATTTTACCAGTGTTTCAATTAAATACAGACATCGTGTATCAGCAATGTGTGGTTATATTTAAGGGTGCGGTACAGACCATCAAACATCGTAATTGCGACCAAGTTATTAGCTGTCCCATACAAAGCTTGTACCTACTCGAACAAAATGTATGGGACAACAGATTTTTTTTTTTTGCGTTTTCGATGTTGAACCCATAGAGATAGTTGGTCAGATTGATGGCCTGTACCACACTCTTAAATATGACTACAGATTTCTGATACGCGCTGTAGGTATAGGTATGTACATAGGTATAAGAGTCACCAAGAATAAGAACAAGAAGAACAAAATAAAAGAATGGTTTCATACTAAACAGTAAAAAGATGAACTATGCCAGCAGCGATTTCACCTTTAAAACTGATTGCTAGAACATAACTTGATTCGATTCGACAAGAACACTGATGGGTTATTTAAAATTTCAGTTGAGGACCTACCTGCTGTACTCCGTATTATTTGCATTAAATAATCAGTTTGCTGATATTCAGCGTGGCAACTTCTGGAGTAAGCCCTGGCATCAGATACTTTTAATTAATCAGCTAATTTACAATAAATCTTGCTATTTATAGGTAGCAAAAAAAAAGAAACGTGAAAACTTTGCAAAATAAAATACGTATAGATTAAACAATTAAAAAGTGCAAAATGAATTATTACATAATTAGTATTATATTACGTACATAGGTTCAAATAATTAGTTACTCTTGACAGGACACACTTGTATAAACATTCATAATTGGGTTTCCACTGAAAAACTAAACATGTATAAAATGACATGACCGTCCCAGATATTTATTAGTATGCCCTAGTAAACTGATTGGAAACAAGCCTATTGTTTTCAAAATATACCATATTTATGTAAGTTTTATCTTAATTGTGTAAGGAACTGTACTTCTGTGCCATGGTTACAGAAAAACAGATTGTTTCTAGCACCTAAAGTACCTACTTATGATTTTTCTAATAGGTGAACCAAGATTCAAACCAATTAATTTCTTTGTAGAATAATAACGGGTTGTTTTATAAAGTAAACATCACCGTCATCATCAATCAATGGGCGTTTGGCCCAATTTATTTGGGGTCGGCGCAACATCTCTTTTTCTAATAACCTTCTCTATTGGTCGTCATCTTGGTAGTCACTCCCTTTCTAGCCATATCATCTTACACACAGTCCATTCATCGTTTCTTGGGTCTTTGTCTTTGAGTATAAATGTGGATGGCTATACGAGTAGGTACTCGTATAGCCATCCACATTCATACTCAAAACTTTCCTGACGACATTTTCCTCATTCCTCCGCATCACATTCCCATACCATGACAACCGATTTCCACACAACTTTTCAGTCACCGGTGACACTTTCAGACTTCCTCTTATAGGTACTCATTTCTTATTCTATCCATTCGCGTAACACCACACATCCCTCTTAGCATTCTCATCTCAGCTGCTTGTAATATAAACGTAATCCTCTAAATTCACATATTCAGGTAGTTTTTGGGTGGATGAACCAAGCTTTTGATACCATATATCACCATACCAGCCTTTTTTTAGATAGGAAATCATCAAATAACTTTTCCCGCTCTGGGTGGAGCGGGAGGGTGAGTCAGACTTCTACTGATTTTAATAATAAGCATTCAAATAGGACTTACATTGTATCGATTAGTTGAAGTTTCTTATTCATAAAGGCTTTTCTCTCATATCGATGACAAAAACTGTTAACATTTAATGCGCACAATATGTAAATAATATTATTATTGAATTAGCCGATGTTGCATGATAATTACAATTTGGACATTATTAGCTGCTATTATTATTTGGTAACTATAGTAAATTATTTCTATGTTTTGCAACTATGACATTGCAATCACTGCGAACAAACGTCAGACCGAGAAATAATCAAGCAGTATAGATCTGCGATGTATTCGTACTCGTAGGTACGACGACGCAAAAATTTAATGAAAAACCTGAATGCATCTGCATTGTATGCGTACCCACTAAGAACAAAACAATACTTTCAATAAACATTTTATTTTTGCTTACTTATAACTGATCTTCAGATCAGATAACGGCCTCGACAGGGCAATTGCGTAACACACTTACAGTAGGACTATTCATTGCGTTATTTACGTTGTTGAGCAGACGAATTTTTCAGACTTAAGAAGCAATGGATAGTGTTACGCAATTGCCTCACAGACAATTAGGTCTCGGATTCCTATAATTAAAGTGATCGTTTATTTAATTTATTTAATTTAATTTATTTTTATTTATTTTTTAATTCTTACCAATCGTAGGTAGGCTAAGTAAGTGTATGGGAATGCATTTTGGCTTTTTAATTATCACAAGTTCATGGCGATGAGCCACAAAATTAGTGCACTCGCCTAATCGTGCAGTATGTAGTTCATTAACAGCCTAATTATGTAGCTAACGGAGTTATTTAAACGAAAAACGTAACACCTTGATAAAGACTAAAGCAATAAGTTTTATCAGTAGTCTGCAGGGGATCATTAAGACTTGTGTCCTTCTTTTATAATAACTATAAATAAAATCTTTTTGATAGGAAAAAAATACACAGCAATCTACAATACATAAGAAGTGATTTCATTTGTCCTGAAATCTATTTTAGTTTAGAAATAAAGAAAAAAAAAACTAAATTCAGGTCTATTTTTTCTAGTTTTTACCATATTACTCCTACAATTGTTCATTAAGTGTTCATAAAATACAGTTCTCTACAAAATAATGAGGAATGATTTCATGTCATTACTTTTTTAGTTTTGAATAGATAATATTGAATAGTTGTAGAGAATAGATAGTATTGAGTAGTAGATAATTTTGAATAGTTTTGAATAGATTTTTTTGTAAATAGATAATTGCTTCATATTTTGCAATAAATTACCAGCGGTGTGTCATCGGGCTTCTCTTTCTTTTCTATGCAGTCCGACAGTGACCGCGATTTTACGGGAGTAAGCTGTGTGCCTGATGAGATATCCCATCGGCCAAAATTTCGAACTTCCATACAAACTTTAATCCCCTATTGAAACCCTTCAGAGGATGCATGTCCAAAAATCCTTACTTAGTACTTACCTTCGTTATTTATGAAAATTTTGGGGAAAATTACTTGCTTTTAGAAAGAATATTACGGTTTAAAGCTATATCCATAAGGACCACAGGGATATAACCATAGATATAAGAAAGAAGTTATATTTCTATAACTATATCACGACTTCAACCATCTTACTGCGACATAATCCACTTTCTTGCTCGTGGCTTAGATATGATCGTGTTTTTCCACGTCAACACTTGACTTCTAACCCTAGTTCGTAACTTCGAGGACACAGTGACACTAGACAAATAGCAGCCGTATTGAGTTGACTTTGATTTGGGGATGATAATATCGTATTTATGTACCAGTACCTTCTTTATTTACTCAATGAAAACAACTTGAATGAAAAACAAGTTCTCGAAAGCTTTTATATTACATTGTCCATATACTTACAGTTGTACAAGAAATTGTTCTACACTACAATGTTTGTTTTTCTTGATCGGAATGTAAGTCATTGTTAAGTGTAGACCTGTAGTTTTAGTAGTAGAGTAGAGTGTAGTTTTTTGTTTTATAATTATGTGGTCTATTGCGATGCAAATATTTTACTCAGGAGTTGAACTTGTCGAAACCATCTTCTTGCACCCTAATTGAGTAACACAGTGGCGCCAATTCCCTTGTTCATAAACTATCCTAAATTTTAGTTCAGTACATCTTTTTCTTTCTATTTCATTAAGAAAAGGACAGAAGATAAATATTTGTTTAGACCTGTCAAATTAGTCAGCGCCTGACGTAAATTGACGTACTTTTATTAGCCAATTGTTTAATCACGTCTAAACTTGTCTATGGAGTATCTTAATTTGACAGGACTAAACTAATACTTATCTATCGTATGTCCTTTTCTTAATGAAATAGAAAGAAAAAGATGCACTGAACTTAAATTTAGTTTAGTTTGTGAACAAGGGAATCGGTGCCACTATCAATCGGAGTCTGAATCATTTTGAACCAAATTGATAATCCATTGTTTCATGTTCGAAAAATTAGTCTTTCTCAACAACGCAATGAATATTATTGAACTGTCAAAATGAAACCGATTCCGATTGATAGTGTGTTACGCAATTGCCTTGCAGGCCCTACTATGACAATATGTTTTCGGCTACTTCCTTCGCTACCCTTTCTGTGGTTATTTCAGACTACTTTATTGACTATGCGGATAGATATATGTATAATCCAATAATAATAATAAATCGAATATTAAAATTTTATTTGTTACTAAGTCAGGTTTCAGTGACGTCACTAAGCATCAAGTCACCACCTCAGTCTCAAAATTATGGGCAAAAAGCAAATAAACTTAAAATTATAAAATAAATCACAATGACAATTTGGTAGACACAATGAATTCGTTAGCAATTGATAGAGACAAGTGTTTCTGTGTAAATAATGTGATTTATAGCCTTTTTTTGTTACCGAGCTCGACCCGGGAAGTACCTACTACTACCATACCAGCTGCTGCTGCCATGCTGCATTGACGTGTTGGTAAATTAGTAATGGTAAAACGGGCTGGTGTCCCCAATTCCACGCTAAAGCGCGTATGTTGCTCACGGGTGGGAAAATCGATTATTCGATCCACCCATTTTTTTGGGTGGGAAATGATCAAATAACGTCTCCCGCTCTCTTCGTGTCAGATTTCTACTGACTAAAACCCAACCGTGTTCCTTCAGTTGCCTGTGCCAGGGCCACGGAAACTCTTTCAAACAACTCGCAACCCTGGCAGGATTCGAACCAACCTAGCCTCTCAAGGAAGGCCAGCAACGCCTTGGTGTTACTGAAAATGTCACGGAGAGTACCTGGGTTACCGAAGTACGTATTTCGGTTTGAAGTATATAGGTACCGGTGGTGTACACATACGGGATGGCAGGGACATCGACGCGCAACCTTTTCCCATGATTCTGGATCCCCGTGTGTTGAAATTTTTCGTCGATTATTAAAAAAAAAAATGCTGTTCCATACATTTTGACCGCGTAGACTTTTGTAGGAAACAGCAGATTTTTTTTTTTAATAAGTGACGAAATTTTTCAACGCAGGGGCTCCAGAATCATGCACTAAATCCAAGATTGTGCGTTGATGTCGCTGCCACCTTGTATATGCGCACATAATAGGATACATTTTATCCATCGGTTATTTATTCACATCAATAGCAGAAACAGACACTGATAGTCCTGTGTTCACAGGTTTAGGTATAGGTTAGATTTAGGATAGGTTTAATCATAGGTCTTTCGAATGGCAACGCACCAGCGCTGTATCTGGTAGCCTATAGCAGTCTATGTCTGCAGGTACGCGGTTTGGGGTCATTCTTTTCATACTTAATATTTTCTGTAGATTCAACAGGTCTGTTTCATGTTGACAGTTCAACAACATTCATTGCGTTATTATATTGTCGAGTAGACAAATATTTCTAACATAAATGAAGTAATGGATTAGCAATTTGCTACAAAATGATTCACATTCCTACTGATAGTTTGGTACGCTATTAGGGTGCTGCATCTTAGATAGCGAAACACATTTTCAATCACAATCTAAGAGTTTTGAAGGATATTTCTAATCCATTTCTTCATAAGTTTAATAAAATCGTCTGCTCACGAGCTCTTTCCATTTTTCTTGGTCGAATTGGGTATGAATCGAAAAATACTAGCCGGCGTCAACGACTGGAAACCTTGCAAAAACGGTCACAGGTCAGAGAGGTCAGACGACAGTTTTTGTTTGAAACTAGAAGTTCGTCAGTCATAATATCACTACATGAGAGCCTAACTTCCTACGTCTTTTATATTGTGTTGAGAGAAGATATCGCACAAATTCACGATTCTGATTAGGTATCTACCTATGAACATGTAGGTACCTACACAATACGAATTACAGATATAAAGGGTCGTATTTAAACGCAAATAAAGAAAAACTTTTGTATCCAAAAATAATTAAAATTCCAATCAAAATTACTGATTGCACAGCAAACTACTATAACTAAATAAGCAATAATTTATGTTCGTGGCTCACCGCTATTTATCTTAAAGTAAAGCTTTTTTATTAATGCATAGCTAATAATGACTAGCGCACACATAGTCCTAAGTATTACGTTTTACCATTCTTCAAGAATTTGTTTGTTTTACCATTCTTCAAGAATTTGTTTTTCTCAAGAATGATTCTTGAGATTGATTCTTGAAATTATTGTAACTTACCATTCGTGCCCTTCGCTCGCTCTAGCATACCATGTCGACGGAGCCCCGCGAAGCTCCTATTTCTGTGTAAAGGGTTTAAAGTAATCTAACCAAACCTAACCTCGGGGTTAATATTAGTCGCCATGTCATTTTGCTATGAGTGTGAGTATTTGTACACTCTGGTAAATTGGCTGTGCAGTCAGTATTTTTGATGTAAAAAAGTACCTATATAGTGTGACTGGTAATTAGTGACCGATTGCACACATGATTGTACTCATGATAACAAACAACTTTTATTATGGTGCCAAATCTGATTCGCGAAAAAAAACCTGATGTACCCATACATTCATGTTCGCATAACTCTCTAAATGTGAATGTGAGCACACTGGGATACAGGCTGTATGTTTGACCATGGTCAAAAGCTCCTTGGATAGCTTTTAGCGAAAAAGTTTGGCTAGGCATGACGAGTGATGGAACAATCTATTTTAAAATAAGTAGGTAGAGCCTTTTGTAACAAGTCTTTGCTATAAAGTATTATACCAACTAGGATGTGTCATCAACATCCAACAAATTGCTAACCTAATTCTCAGTTCAAAACAAAACAATAATCACAAATATCGCTACTTGTTTGTGACATTGCAAATGAATCGCAATCAAGATTGGTCGAGACTGCCCGGCGACGGCGACGCGACGTATCAAATGAATCAACGAGCCAATGTACCTACAATTGATCTGGGACAATTAATGACCCAGCATGAACCTGTCCTTTGAGAAGACGATACGCTACAGTACGCGTTCCAAGTTCACTCGTCATTTCGAGACAGATTTTCTTATATCCACTTCTAAAAGATTTACTATGGGATCTCTCTCTTTCTCTGAAGAATCGTGATCTCACACAACAATGTAGTATTTCATGGAGATATTGTTGAAAGAAACCCAAGTTAAGAATTTTCTCATATATACTCGTACCTACGTCAATCAAATTTCGACATTTTGTTTTACGAGATGTTTCTCGGTCAACCACCGACATCAAAAATATGAATTTACTTAAAAAAAGTAAAAACCGACTAAAAATATAAATGTCAATCTGCCTAGCCTTTTCCCAACTATGTTGGGGTCGGCTTCCAGTCTAACCGGATGCAGCTGAATAACATTATTTTACATGGAGCGACTGCCTATATGACCTCCACAACCCAATTATTGGGTAATACGATACCCCTTGGTAAGACTGATTGTCAGACTTTCGCGCTTCTGACGACCCGTAACGACTGTCAAAGATCCACGAATGACAGCCGGGACCAACGGCTTACCGTGCTTTCCGAGGCACGGAGAAGTCTCGGTATGTAAAGATGGTCACCCATCTACGGACCAACCCCGGCAAGCCTAGCTTAACCTGATGGATCGACCCGTGCAGCTTTTATTACTTAGCCAGAAGCTCCTAGCTTCTAACACTAATTACCTAATGTATTATATACTAAAACCTTCCTGAAAGTATGTGGATCACGCTAGAGAAAGAATCCCAAAAAAGGCGACCGTGCAGACCCTGCCCATTACCGTCCGATCGCCATTACCTCCATTCTGTGCAAAGTTTTGGAAAGGGTACTGAACAATAAGTTGCTGAACTACCTTGAAGACAATGATCTCCTCAGTGACCGTCAATATGGCTTTCGCCGGGGACGGTCAACTGGCGATCTTCTTGTGTATGTCACGCACTGCTTTGGCGAAGCCATCGAGAAACACGGCGAAGCACTGGCTGTATCGCTTGACATCTCGAAGGCCTTTGACAGGGTCTGGCACGCTGCTCTGCTCAGCAAGCTTCCTGCTTATGGCATCCCAGCTGATTTTTGTAGCTGGATATCTGATTTCGTTAGTGAACGGTCGATTAGAGTAGTTGTTGATGGCTGCTCTTCTGACCTTATGGCTATTGATGCCGGAGTTCCTCAGGGGTCTGTTCTCTCTGCAACTCTTTTCCTGCTGCACATCAATGACCTGCTTCGGCCTGGTATTGTTGGGTACGCAGATGACAGTACAGTTTCAGAGAGATACTTGTCCAGCGCAAAAACCAGCGGGGCTGAAGTTCGTTCCTTGAGAGAGGCCATGGTAGAGCGGACAGATTTGACCTTAAGCTTTGTCTCCCAGTGGGGTGATGATAATCTGGTCTCTTTTAACGCCACCAAAACGCAGGCGTGTCTTTTTACCGCTAAAAAGAGTCGTTTCGCCCTAACTCCTACTTTTCGAGGTACATCTGTTCCTGTAACTGATCGACTTGAGCTCCTAGGCATGGAGTTGACATCTGGTCTCAACTTCGGCGCCACCATCGAGTACAAGGCCCAAACTGCGGCCAAGAAACTGGGCATCCTAAATAGGGTGAAGCGATACTTTACGCCTGGACAGCTTTTAACCCTTTACAAAGCGCAAGTCCGATCCTGCATGGAGTATTGCAGTCACCTTTGGGATGGATCAGCTAAGTACCAACTAGCCGCGCTTGACTCGGTGGAACGCAGAGCTAAGAGGCTCATTGGCGACGTAAAACTGGTGGATGCCAAGCTTCATTGCTTGGCTCATCGCCGCAAGGTTGCCTGCTTGTCGGTCTTCTACAGATTGTACTTCGGAGAGTGTGCCCGAGAACTCCACGACCTCATTCCACCGGCCCCCTTCTACCACCGGACATCTAGACGCACTGCCAGTTACCATCCCTACCTGGTTGCTATTCCACCAATTCGCACTAAGCGCTTCCAAATGTCTTTTATAATGCGCACAGCAAAAGAGTGGAACTCACTACCTGCGTCTGTGTTTCCGAACGTATACAACCCTAATCTCTTCAAAGTGAGAGTGAACAGGCTTCTTCTGGGTAAGCTTACTCCATCGTCGACTTTGTCTCTGTCACCTCTGACCTAGACTAGAGTCAAGAGCAAACCCATCACAAATAAAAAAAAAAAAAAAAATCATCAAAATAGGTTCATTAGTTTTTGAGAAAATCGGGGACATACAAACTTACATACATACAAACATACATACATAGGTACATACGGGTCGAATAGCGAACCTCCTTTTTGAAGTCGGTTAAGAAGAGGAGATTCTCAATTCGACTGCATGTTTTTGTATGTTTGTTACACAATGACTCCGCCAATTATAAATTGATTTTGATGAATGTTTTTGGTAGGTTATACTCCAGAGGTGGACGTACTACTTTAGTATAATGTTATCTATGGGTGGACTCATATACAACCTTATTTTTAGTATATGCGAAATCTGAACATAGTTTGTTCAGAATAAGTAACTGAGTCGATTCCAATAATTTTTACACCATGTTATATTTTGACCCAAAACTATTTAAAAAAGGTTACAAAGTTGGTCACCGAGCAATAAGTCAATGACCGAGCGTCACTAAGTACCTATCTTCAATCACCGCACTGCACACCGCAGGTATCTAGGCGCGGACGCACAGCGGAGCGGGGGTAAAACCACCCCTTCATCGGTCGCCCGGATGCTACGGATTGACGCGCACGTGTCACGCACGCTCCCGTTCAGTTACTTCGCAATCGCGAATGCGCGGCCGCCGTGGGCTTTACAGTTGTGTTTCAGTTTCGTATGTAAAAAGTATTGTAACCATCATTAACAATGTCTTTTTCATACACTAACGTCGAGTATACAGAAATAATTCATACATTAGCGGTTTGTGGTGATAACGTATCCCTGGTGATGCGGCGATACGAGAAACAATTCGGCATCAGAGTGTCGTGGAACACAATGCTTTCCGCCACACAGAGATGTTGGGACTACGGTACCTTTCGGCCTCCGACAGCTGTTGATAGAGGAGTGAGTCGAATTCCTACCGCAGTCCAAGTAGGAATTTTGGACTACATGGCCAACAATCTCGAGAGCAGCACAACAAGGGCCGGCTGGGTATTTAACGTCAGTCAGACCTACGCATAGCTGACATAAGGTGCAACAAATCTCATTGACTACATTTTATCACTTACAGCTACATTTACGAATAAAGTACATAATAATATCCACCTACACTTGACCATTAGGACAGTGCAAAGCCTGCAAGTGTGATGGAAATTGTTACCACCAGTTAACTACAATACAAGCGTCATACGGTAGTACTTACCATGGAATAGAAAAAAAAAGTGTAGTAGGCGCAGTTCGAGGCCGCGCCGTTTGTTTTCGTGAAAAAATATTATTGAAATTTTACTACGGTTTCCGATACTGCCGTAGCCATTGTATTTACTCGACACTAGACTTATTAAGCTCATTGCATTTCTTACAAACTAAGCTTACACTCATTATAATATACTGACTCCTAAGTCACAGGAACTTACACCTAGTTTAGGAGAGTATTTAATAATTGACTCTTGTAATTAAGCCTTGTATGTGTTACCTTTGTTGTATATTGTTAAGAGCTTTAGGTGAAATAAAGATTTTATTTATTTTATTTTATATTTGTCATTTCTGAGCAAGCCGTAAATCTGCGGCTGATATGAGACGTCATCTGACATTATTTTGCTATTGTCAACTTCATATTAGTTTTTAACCATATTTTGACCAATATTTCTATTGTGTCTCTTTAGGTCCTGGTAGTGCTTTATCAACTCTTGATAAAAAACACCAGAATAACTGATCTAGCTAAACAAGTCTTTGCGTTATACGAATTGATATTCACGCGCATTTGCGTGCACTCGCAGTGTGACGTCATAGGCAAAATATATCCAGCCTTAAAATTGTTATATATATATGACCTATCTTTTGAATGCTCAACCGTTACTCTAGCATTTAAACCTCGTACTAAGTAGCGATTGAAATCTTACATGTTTTTGTCGATAAGAAATATTGAACTTACCACCAGTAAAAAGACGTTTTCACGTCAACAAGTGGAATTACCCACGCAGCTACGCAGCCTCAATTATCCGAAAAAATGTAAACTAATAACAACCTTCGCCAGTTGTAATAAGTCTTAATTTTGTATGAAGAACAAATAAGCTTTTTGACAAGTTTTATTTGTTGTTCATAGAAAATTAAGACTGTTACTGTACTCTACTATGGTTGTTATTATTTTTTATTGTTTTCCGCATCGCCCGGATATCTGCATGGGCAATTCCACTTGATTTCTCTATTCCGTGTTTAGTACTTACTGCCAAATTTTTATGTATGAATGAGCGCTGTGCGACGCTATGGAGGCGCGCGCGCCACGTGGTGAGCATGTTTTTGTACGGACAACCATGTAAGTTACCAAGCTTATAACTTTGTGATTTTTCATGATACAGTTTTGAAATTTTGTATATAGATTCTTTACATAAAAAAACTAGACACGGGTTTTGCATATACTAAAACTAATGTTGTATATTTTATTGACTTTGCTTGGGTAGTTTTGAGTTACTTTCGATATGATGTTATAATATAATATACTCGTAATACTTCCTGTCACTGTTGTTTACACAGCACGTACGCGTATTAGTGAGTCGAAAAACTTAATTTGGGAAGTCGATGTTTTTTTTTTTGTAAAAAGTTTTTATTATTAGGTACAAAAAAGCTTTGCGTGTTGCTAGCTTGCCAGCAAAGTTTCAAGCAGTGCCGACTGTTCAGGGTGCGTCGGAATTTATAAAGCATCTTCGATCGTGGAAGCTCTTATGTGCAAGTAGGTAATTACCAGCAGATAGTTAATTTTTAGTTGATTCTGCAAAATCTCAGTTCCCCTTCCGTTTATTACCCGTGGTCCCTTGACCACGATTATTGTCGCGAATCATATTTTCGAAACTACCATTTTAATCCGGCAGCATTGTATTTCTCGGAGGGACTACGGGTAACATCCCTTTCATCTAGGGCATTCTAGGGTATCCAGCGACTTGGCTAGTGTTCAACACGCCTTCCGCTTCCGTAACCCTGACTCGTCTAACAGGGTCAGGCATCTCGTTAACATGATGTACTGGCACAGCGTCAACTGCACGTGTAGACACATTGACGGGTCAAACGTGGTAGAGCCGACTAATTGAATATTGATTAGTAGGTAGATAAATTGTTTTGTTTATAACCTAGGCAATTGAGTTTAGTACTCATGGAAAATTATGTTATACGAATGGAGTCAATTAAAGTGTTTTTTTTTTGTTTTTTATCTTGTTATGGATGCATGACTTCAATTTTAGTAAACAAAAACAAGTCGCAAGTTCTGGTCTGGGTTGTATGGCGGATGCGTCATCAGTTCTACATTTGAAGTCTTCAAATACACTTCCGTTAACTTAGCGGAATGTGATGACGCGTTATCGTGGTGAAGGATGACATTGCTTCGAGTACGCTTTTCGCGAACTTTTTCTAAGAATCTGGGCAATCTGCGGTGATTGTCCTTTGGTCTTCAAGCGACACTGTTATATAATGTCCTGATTTGCCGAAAAAAGAAGCAACCATTTTCTTACCAATGCTTCGATTTTTCTAGTCTTTCGTTGGCAAGTCTTCAACAGGAAAGACCCATTCTGCCGACTAGCTTTTTCTTTCCGGTTCAAAGCAATATACCCAGGTTTCGTCATCTGTCACGATATTATAGACAGCCAATAACTGCCCCCTCCACTTTTTTATCATTCTACGGCACCACTCGACACGCAGGCGTTTCTGGTCTTCTGCATGCGGTATTCATCGAGTGCAGGGCTTCCGCTTCTGAACCTTCAGATGCACATGCAAAATGTTTTGCACTTGGCTCATTCCAATGCCTAATACAGTACGAATTTGTTGACAAGTAATTTTTTTTGTCAGTTTCAATCAGTTGTCGTACGGTATCAATATTGTACTTATTCTGTAATCGCCGTCGCAGGCCGACCTTCACGTACATCGTCATGAAGATGATCACGTCCACGTCTAAATTCTCCGAGCCACGAATACACAGAGCTGCGATACGCATTCGACGATGTTGGATGCGACGGCATTTGGCGATGAAGCCCCACGGGCTTCATCACCAAATGCTAATTGAAGTCTCTGGCAACTCGCTTGTTAACTTAAGGGGGAAGCGACAGGGTAGCCCGCAAATTTCAAATTTTCTTAGGTTTTTTGCAATTTGCAAGTCAGTATTAAGTTGTATCTTGAATAAAGTATGATTCGCGGTCGTTACAAATACATATGTATTTACAGAATTATAATCATTAAAATCTATATATAATACAACTCCTTAAGTTAGTATAATCCTCAAATGTCAAGATTTTATGAAATAGTCTTTCATTAGGATTACCTGGTCTTAATGAGTTGTACTGATGACTTTAATGGTTTTAATTCTGTTAATATATACTAGTTACAGCCGCAAATCATAATTTAATCAACGTACATCTTGCAAATTGCAAAAAACGTAAGAAAATTTGAATTTTGGGGGCTACTCTGACGCTTTCGCCTTAAGAGGATTGTGAAGCTGTAAATTTTCATACAAAAAGCGATAACGTTTTTCTCCCCGTAAACATAGTCTAATGAAGGAAATGTTGTAGATATAATGAAAAACTAGGTCCGTACGTTTTTATTATAAAGAAATATTGCATAAGATATTAGATTATTAGCATCTAAACATCTATATTTTTGACATAAAAACTTCCTCGAGAGTTTTATATCTTTTTAATTAAATTAAATTGAATTACTAAAAAAGAAAAACAAACAGACTCATTTCGTAAAGATTTAGGGGGGTGAAAACGTTATCGTCCGAAACAATATTTATGTAAAGAATTGTATGAAATGTAGGTAATTGCCTCCAAGACTCACGCCGCGTATCGGCACTTCACAATCCTCTTAAGCCACGGCGAAAATCGTTAATAATCATTCAGCGAAAATTTTCACGACTAATAGCGGCACACAATTTTCTAAAGGACGCCACAATTAAAAAAACTGACTTGCAAATTAAAAAGTAACATCGTGGCTAAATAATAACAGCCGCATGGGTCGATCCATCAGGTTAAGCTACGCTTGCCGGGGTTGGTCCGTAGATGGGATCTTTACATACCGAGACGCCTCCGTGGCTCGGAAAGCACGTTAAGCCGTTGGTCCCGGCTGTCATTGGTGGATCTTTGACAGTCGTTACGGGTCGTCAGAAGCCCCAAAGTGACAACCAGTCTTACCAAGGGGTATCGTATTAGCCAATAAAACTGGGTTGTGGAGGTCAGATAGGCAGTCGCTCCATGTAAAATACTGGTATTCAGCTGCATCCGGTTTCACTGGAAGCCGACCCCAACAAAGTTAGTTAACCCTACGAAAGGCTAGGCACGTCGATTGATTTATTTTTATTCCCAGAGAATTTTCGAATTTCGTACTTACCGTAGAGTGGTGCACAGTGGCGCCATCTAGTGACCTTATTGTAATACTAACAGTAATATTAGTTTGAAAGCCTCGTTTTAGAGAATTCTGTTAACTATTTTTGGAATTCTCTTGTTTTGTGATGAGAATGTGGTACCAGATGATCCATCAATCCCTGTAATGTGTATCTGTGTCAGTCCTAGTAGTTAAAGGGCCGATTCCACTGGTAGAAATCTAAAAGTGAGCAATTTACTGCATTTTGAGGAGCTATTCTGCTCATCACGCCGAAGATCCTCGTCAGATTTTCACCAAATTTTTATGAGACCAACTCATCAACGTCAAAAAGAAATTTACTCAAAATTATAAAATAACTTTAATTTCGGAAGTCGGTGTCTTGGGATCTGTATTTTAGTTTTTTGCCACCGACTTCCGAAATTACAGTTATTTCATAATTTTGAGTTAATTTCTTTTTGAAGTCGATTTAATTTTTTTAAATATTTTTTTTATTTCGTAATTTTTGGTTAATAAGTTTATTCCTGTCAAATTAGTCAGCGACTTGTAAATTGACGTATTTTTAGTAGCCTATTTTTTAATCACGTCTAAACTTGTCTATGGAGTATCTTAATTTGACAGGACTAAACTAATATTTATCATCTGGCCTTTTTTTAATGAAATAGAAAGAAAAAGATGCACTGAACTTAAATTTAGTTTAGTTTGTGAACCAGGGAATCGGCGCCAATAGCTTTGTTATAAATATTGCACTAGAATTTGACCAAGGTTTTGAGATGTTTTCCCTTTTACACCACACCCGTAGTTTGATGAAACTTGCACTGTTCCATAAGTTGAAATAAATGTAAGCCAATAAAAATAAAATGGTCACGATCCAATAATAATTTCGGAGAAATGCGTGGACAAACATACATACCTACATCTATAAAATTTTGTATATTTGTTTGGAAGCCCTTAGATTATCTTATGTGAATATATTGCAGTTCCAATAATATTACATACGTACATGTCGAATTGATAACCTTTTTTAAAGTCGGTTAAAAATCCATCGAAATCGGATTTTTACCCCTTATTGGAGGAAGTACCCCTCCAATCAAAAATTCTATAGTTTTAAAACCTGTATACCCAGTTTCGTCCTGATCGGTGGTAAAATACGTCCTGTAGAGGACTAGCAACAAACTGACAGACGAAAGCAAATTTTGCCAGACTTAAAACAGAGCCGCTTCGTAATATTTAAATAAAGTGAAGCCACAACTATATCTTTGGCATAGTAGAGTAAAGGATTGATAGGATCGGAGAGAAGAAATTGATGAAGTAGGTAAAATCTAAGTATTTCTATTTGCCATTATGAATTAGGTAGAAGACTGGTTTATTTTACTTGATTACCTAATAGATAAACAATAGATAATGGTAAAGTTCATTAACGTAATGTAGGTATTAGCTTTTGCATTAATTCTGATGTATTTTTAAGACTAGGTATGTGTATAGTCTGAAATCTAAAATGGTTAGGTACCTACGCAAGCAAACACTATGATTGATAATCACAGCTTGGTCCTGTTCTGAATGAAAGAAACTTTAAGTCAAATAGTTTTTATCTGTAATTTTTAAAACACTGTGCAATTTGATGCACTTTATAATTGATATTTATTATTAAAGAGTACTATATCTAATCAACTAAAAAGTGTATCAAAGTGCATAATTAAAAAAAAAAAAACAAGTGAGCCTAAGGCTTTATGTACCTACAGACGCCAGCGTCAAGCTACCCGAAACTGTCAAATTTTCCCAATCAACCTTGAACTTAATGCTTTAGAGATAAAGTTGAAAATCTATTAAAGAAATTTGCCAGATTGTAGTAGCTTGATATGCTGGCGTCTGTACATACTGCCGCTGGAGCCGCACCGCGTGTTTGTGTATACGAATGAATACCGCCCATGCACCGCACCGGTGCGGTTCCGGCGTCGTGTACCTACATGAAGCCAGTAGTCGCTTATGTTGTGTAACATCTGACATCTATTGAGTTGGTATCATCTGACAGCCAACTCTAGCAACGCGCACGCTCATTGGTCAAATCAAATAGAGCGCGCTTCCCCGGCTTCCGTTACACACTTTCATCCCTTTTCACGAAATTACTCCCACAGATTGCAGGAAAGCGAGAGGAAAGATGTTACACATCAAAAACAAAATTGAAAATTCTAAAGCAATCTTCTATAATTAAACGATTAATTTTAACATAGGACCTACAAATGCATTTTAACTTCACATATTTTTTATTGTTTAAAAATGCAGTTGATTTCAATACCTATTTAAAAAGTAAACATAAATCATTTCATTGTTACAGTGGTCCTACCAGTATTCTCATACGGCACGGCGATAGGTTGGATCTCCCCCATGGGCCCCCGGCTCATGTCGGAGGAGACCCCAGCCTCGGCCCCCGTGCATCCAGACACCATATCCTGGATGGCATCAGTGGTGTACCTCGTAGGAACCCCCACCGTGTTTTTCTTTGGGTACATCGTGGATAACTATGGGAGAAAGAGGGCTTTGTTGCTGACGTCATTTTCTATGGCAGTAAGTATGTTTTCCATTTTATCTTGGTGCACAAGGTACAAACTTAAATAGGTTACGATCGAGTATTATGTTCGAATCCTGGGCAAGGTATGCCGTGTCTACATACATACTTATAACTGATTGTATTTTGGAAAATTGTTGTTTAGAAAAAGTACCTAATATAAGATGATTAAGCACCTGAATCAAGGATTTCTGATATTCTAATTAATCTTTACTTACAGAACTTTAGGTTACTACATCACAAGTAAACGACACCAAATACATGACTAAAGCCACCTCTCTTTTCAGGCATGCTGGGGACTAAAGCTCTACTCAACAGAAACGTGGGCCCTAATAACAGCCCGAGCGATAGTCGGTCTCGGCGTGAGTGGCTCCTATGTGGTCACGCCATTATACATCAAAGAAATCAGCGAGGATTCCATCAGGGGAACTCTTGGGAGCCTGGTGGTACTTTCGCAGAACCTGGGCAATCTGTTCGCGTACGTGATGGGGGAGTACCTGAGCTATAACGCCATGCTGTGGGTGTGTCTGATCGTGCCTATCCTGCATTTAGTGCTGTTTACCACGATGCCGGACACACCGTCGTATTTGTTGAAATGCGGGAAGGTTGAGGTGAGGACTAGATTTTTATACGTTACATGTCTTTAATGTTGTTTCGTGATATCGTGTAGTGGTGGAGGTGAATTATGCTGGTTTGATTCGAGGTGGTGTATGAAAGGAAATCGGTAGAAACCCATTTATTTTCAGTATCACATACAGGCTTACCGTTTCATAAAATGAATATATGGATTTGAATGCTACAATAGAGTATAACAAAATATGTAATGGTAAGACACACATTAGACTTGGGGATATTAAATTGATTTATACATAACCTAAAAATGGACCACCAAAAATAATACTTAAAGGTACCTTCCTATTTATGTAACTCAAGGCAGACCCTTATAAATCATACAATACATTTCACTCAGATAAAGTGGATAGATTACTTTAATAACTATAGAAGGAATTTTGTGTTACTAGTAAGATTTTAAAGTAGGGTGTTCTAAGTTGAGATAAGAAACCGGCAATTATAGACGAACGAACGTTGTGCGTTACAAAAACAAAGATAAGTATGACGACTAGGACGATTTATATTTTTTTTTTTTGTATTTGACATAAGTGACAGCTGTGTTGCCAAATATTGATTAACAAATCGAATCGGTTAAAATCATCGAATCGTATGATAAATATTATACGTTGTTTAAAGTGAGCATCTATTCTCGAATCAAATCGATCTACTTTGTTTTTATTTAATGAACCATATTTGCACGAAAGATACTTTCCAAAACATACATAATACGCGTGGAATTGCTTTGACCGTCTACTCTTGAAAACTGATTGGGTTCGTCTATTTAATATCCCTTTTCTTATTTTTTTATGTGATTATTGATTACCTTTCAGCATAACATTCTCTAACTTTTTTATCTCACACCACTACCCGTATACTTATATAATACTTATCATTCAAGAGTCACTACGTCAAATCAGATTTACGTAGTTATTTTATTGAATACACGATGTATTTCTTCTTCATTAAAGTGATTAACTTATTTTTTCACTAGATCTAATCGTATTATATCGATTTGGGTTTACTGCATGGCAACACTGACGTTATACGTTTATTTGGCTCTATTTTATGCGTTTTATTTTGCACTAGTGCGTTTTGTTTCCGTAACGGGCCGCACCCTAAAATGATGATTTTTTAATTACTCCCAACAACTATTAAAACATTTTAACTTGGAATATAACTACGGATATAAGATCTATAATTTGCATATAACTAGATTTGGAAACATTTGGAATTTGATGAGGTACCCAACTCGCTAATATTCATTGGTACAATTTTGTGTTTCACAATTTATGTGAGACTGAAAAGAAATGTGCGGAAGGGGTTTAGAGACCTTTGCTTATACATGGTATCTGTGAAAGGGTGTCGCCTACTTAAGGGTGTGGTACACCAACTAACTGAACATATCGTAAAAAAACAGTCGGTCGTCCCATATAAAACTTCAATACCTACTTGACCAAATGTATGGGACGACTGATTTTTTTTTCACGAATACGATATTGGTCCCGGAGGAAAAAGTTATTCATTTTGATGGTCTGTACCACACCCTAAAGTTGGCAACGCCCTTTCTCAGATACCCTGTCTTTATGCCCGGAAGCTTTTATTTAGATATACAGTTCTGTTTACGTTTTTATTTTTTTATTTCTACTTGAGTATAGTTTTCAATGCTTTTTTTTTTTGGTGTATTGGCGTCTGCCAGCCGAAGAATAATTTAATTTAATGTTTTGTGTGTAAATTGTTTTAAATCAAGTTTTCCTAACTGAACAGACAGCTGTGCTGCTGGGAAGTTTGTTGCGTCACTTCTTCCCAGCTAAAGCACTAGGAAGTGGCGACTGGCGGGCGTTTCGGGGGACTGTCTTATGCAATTTTGTCTTTCGAAAAGTGCTGATTCTCAGCTTATTTTGAATAAATGACTTTTGATTTTGTGCTTAATAGCGTAAAGCTATAACATGCTTGCTTTTTCAAGAACAGCAAAGATCACCTAGTTAAAATCTAACTAAGCCTTAATTCATTTTATGCCAAAACTATTCCTTAAATCATTTCCTTAGGAAGCTCGTGACGCATTAGCGTGGCTGCGATGCCGGGAGCCTTCCGAGCCAACCGTGGACAATGAGCTGCAGAACTTACTGCTAGAACTTGAGCAGAGCAAATCGGGCAAACTAAGCGACACGCTCAAGACACTCAGTAAGTAGAACATTGATTGGTACTACATTGGTACTACAAGGAGTCTTCCTTTGCTGGTTAAAGGAGAATGTCCAAAAAAAACCCAGCGGCGATTAAAAAAACACATACACGTAGGTAGGTATCAAATGTGAAATTAGTTTCTCACAAAATAATCACCATAAACATAAACAGCGTGCACAAAGCGGCAACATTGCAAGCGTCGAATAACGAGTTTCCTGTGGTCAAAAAGAGATAGGAAGTGCACCATGCGGTTATGTTGCACATATTCCACCATCCAAACTACGAAAGTTAGTTAAGAATTAAAATGGACGCGTTTTCTTTTTGTGGAGTTGTCGATTATATGTTTTCCAAGAAATTAAAACCGTTTTAGTCGATAAAATCCTGTTTTATAATAAAAAGAAAAAAAAATGTACCTACAGTTAAAAAAAAAAAAACACCTTTTTGAGGTAAAAAAGTTGCTTTTCCTATGCTGAGCTATGCCATTTATTTTCAGTTGTTTTTTTATACAAAAGCTGTCAAACCGCCATATTTATTCCATAAATAAAAGTGATCTGACGATTGAAAACTTAGCCCTAAATAGTAAATCCTACCTAGGTACTTACTAAATAATACTTTCAACGTAAATTATAAGAACGCTAAAATCTTCATAAAAAAAAACATACATTGATCAACATCGACCCGCACAGCAACCGACCTGCCTAGATCCAGTGATTAGTGTCTGTGTGTTCAGGCGAACGGTGACAACTAACAATAAGTAAACAAATGGTCACTAGTAGAGACTACCGGTAACGGGACGTAGGTCGAACAGCCGGGAGACTTTGTTTGTCCACACTAATGCTCTCAACATGACCGTCTGTGTTTGACTAACTTATAATATAGGTTTTTGGGTTAGAACGGACCTTTTTCGAGTTCGAGAATAACCTGTTTATGGTAACACTTGTACTGTGTAGAAAACGAATCGTTTTATTTACCCGGCGTAGTTTTCGATATACATAAATAAAGCCCGACTGCGGCGAAGCTCAAAATGAGGGTAGGTAATGATTTACATTACACGATGCCCGTGCTTTTGCAAAAATACTTAACCGCGGCTTCGCCCGGATGGATGTCGGAAAATATCCGACGAGAATGTACTATCAGGATAAAAGTATCCCATGTGTTAATCCAGGGTATATACAGTAAGTTTTCACTTCTGTCAGCAGTCCCGATGACTACAAATTTTTATTTGTAGGATTAACGTATTGATTAAGGTAATACCATGCAGCAATTTCATGTACAGACGCCCACACATCAAGCTATCCAAAACTGTCAATTTTTCCCAATCAACCTTGAACCTAAAGCTTTAGCGATAAAGTTGAAATTCTATTAAAGAAATTTGACAGATTGTAGTAGCTTGATGTGCTGGCGTCTGTACCTACCTACCGTCTTTTAGCGGAAACAAAACTTAGTAAAAGTACAACTAGCCGTCTCCAACATCAAAACCTTTACCTATATCCTAACAACGGTTTCTAAAACGAGTTAGTATTTATACAAACAAGCACACCCGCGGCACTGCGTCAGTGTCAGCGTCTCGCTTTATGTGTACATTCCCATGACGCTTTTAACACGCACCCACCGGCCACCAGCACCGTTATGAAGAGCTTCCGGAAGAAAAATACGGTTGTATAGAGGCTGGCTTTCGGTCGCTTGTATGATTAGATTTTAACCGACTTAAAAAAAAACCGAGGTTATCAATTCGACACGTATGTATGTAATATTAATGAAACTGCAATATATTCACGTATGATAATCTATCAGGGCTTCCAAACAAATATACAAAATTTTATAGATGTATGTATGTTTGTCCACGCATTTCTCCGAAACTATTAATCGGATCGTGACCATTTAATTTTTATTGGCTTACATTTACTTAATGGACTAATACGTGTAAGTGTGACGGCCTGGCTTATTGATACGAGCTACGTACGGGTGTGGTGTCAAAGGGAAAACATCTGAAAACCTTGGTCAAATTCTAGAGCAATATGTATAACAAAACTATTAACATATATTATTGCAAACAAATATTCCAGTTTTGACTAAAAACTAAAAATTATGAAATAAAAAAATAATTTGAAAAAAAAAATCGACTCCAAAAAAAAATTACTCAAAATTATGAAATAACTTTAATATCGGAAGTCGGTGGCAAAAAACTAAATTACAGATCCCGAGACAACGAATTCCAAAACTAAATTTCAAAATTTTGAGTTAATTTTTGTGAAGTCGATTTAATTTTTTTTTAAATTATATTGTGGACATGGGATAGGTTAACACATTATCTGCTTAATTCTTTATGCAAACGCTTCTTTATGCTACACCCTTTCCGACCCTTATTTTACGATGTTTTCGAAACAATAGAGATGCACAACGAACGCACAGGTGCGGTGCGCGCCGCACTCGAAGAAAGTTATGTAAATTGTATGGACGCGCATACGCGCCGTCAAGCACCTGGTGAACGTCCGAAAACGCGCATGTGCGTCTACCGCGCCTAATGTATTAAGGAAACGGCATATAGGTACACTACCGCCGAAATATCTTGTCAAGTCTGAACCTAGGCACTACGAACTTTTGCGCATGTTCTGTCACTCACGCCTCATGTCACCATTTCGTTCCTATAAAATGTTACGCGCAGCCTTCTGCGCGAAGTTCGGACTAGTCAAGATATTCCGGCCAGCTCAAGGTCGAAATGTTACCACTGCCATGCGGCCGGCAGGTACATACCGATTGCCGATAAACTGGACAATTCTATGTAACCCCAACTTTGACTGAACTGTTAATTTCGCAAAGACCTAAACACACATTCTCCGACCAGGAAAAGGAACCCAACTCCTTGGTAGCCGGGATTTAGTTCATCACATCTTAGCACAGAAAGTTTTTGTGTTTATGTACAGAACCTACACCTACACATTACTAAAAACCTTCAATTAAGATACCTGGTAGAATATGACGGAATCTTAGAATGTAGCTACCTACCAATATTATTTGGTCAACTAAGTGATCATACACATGGAAGGCACGCGTCAACGGCATAGGCAAACTGCAGCCGGCCGACGCGTCGACGCGTCGACGGCGGCCGTCGACGCGTCGGCCGGCTACAGTTTGCCTATGCCGTTGACGCTCATGTGTATGAATACTTATTGCAGGTAGATATGTATACTTGCAAATAATTAATATTATTCTTACTATGTTAGACTTCCTACTAAATTAGATTTCTAGATAAATATCACAAACCTGACCAAACCATTCTTCCACAGTAACAGACCGCAGTACCTTCCGTGCGTTCCGCATAGTCCTCATCATCACGGTAGCGCGGGAGCTATGCGGCTGTCTCGCCGTCCTGCACTTCGCATCACTGATCTTTAGCAAGGCGAGTGCTGGAGGGTGCCTGCTTACAGCCAACCAACAGGCTGCAGTGTTGGGGCTGGTGCAATTCGTGGGGTCTTGTACTGCGTCCAGTCTTGTGGAAAGGACTGGGAGGAAGGTGAGATGCCATGATAATTAGTAAGGTTAGAGGTTCGTGTGTGCGGGGTTGCTCAGTAAGGGTGTGCGTTTCGACCGCGCCACCACGGCGTCATATTATGAAAAAAACCATGCCAAGATTTTGTCAAAATTTGTCAAAGTTGATTCCCAAAACCATAAATTTGTCAAAGTTATGGTTAAAAAGTTATAAGGGTTTGAACGTGGCCGCGCCATCGAAACGCGGAGAACCGCGCGGCCACGGAGATCTCTAAAACTAAACGTTGCAGAGACCTGAAATTCAGGTAAATAACAGATTGAATTTGTAAAAAAATTGTAAAAATATAGAAAAAAATCCTAGGTCAATATTTTAGGAGCTATAAGACTAAAACTCCATGGCCGCGCCATTGAAACGGTGAAGAACACCTTATCGCCGATATCTCGCTGAAAAAGCATCGCAGAGGTCTGAAGTTTTTTGTAAAACCTAGATTTGAATTTGTCAAAAACTGTAAAAATACTACAAAAAATCCTAGGTTTATGTTTCAGGAGCTGTAAGAGTAAAACCTCATGGCCGCGCCATTGAAACGGTGAAAAAACAGTTTATCGTCGATATCTCGCTAAAAAACCAACACAGAGGTCTGAAGTTTTTTGTAAAACCTAGATTTGAATTTGTCAAAACGTGTTAAAATGCACAAAAAAGTCCTAGGTTAATATTTTAGGAGCTATAAGACTAAAACTACATGGCCGCGCCATTGAATCGGTGAAGAACACGTTATCGCCGATATCTCGCTGAAAAAGCTTCGCAGAGGTCTGAAGTTTTTTGTAAAACCTAGATTTGAATTTGTCAAATAGTGTAAAAATGCACAAAAAAGTCCTAGGTTAATATTTTAGGAGCTATAAGACTAAAACTCCATGGCCGCGCCATTGAAACGGTGAAAAACACGTTATCGCCGATATCTTGCTGAAAAAGCATCGCAGAGGTTTGAAGTTTTTTGTAAAACCTAGATTTGAATTTGTCAAGATGTGTAAAAATACTACAAAATATCCTAGGTTTATGTTTCAGGAGCTGTAAGACTAAAACCTCATGGCCGCGCCATTGAAACGGTGCAAAAACACGTTATCGCCGATATCTCGCTGAAAAAGCATCGCAGAGGTCTGAGGTTTTTTGTAAAACCTAGATTTGAATTTGTCAAATAGTGTAAAAATGCACAAAAAAATCCTAGGTTAATATTTCAGGAGCTGTAAGAGTAAAACCTCATGGCCGCGCCATTGAAACGGTGAAAAAACAGTTTATCGTCGATATCTCGCTGAAAAACCAACACAGAGGTCTGAAGTTTTTTGTAAAACCTAGATTTGAATTTGTCAAATAGTGTAAAAATGCACAAAAAAGTCCTAGGTTAATATTTTAGGAGCTATAAGACTAAAACTCCATGGCCGCGCCATTGAAACGGTGAAAAACACGTTATCGCCGATATCTTGCTGAAAAAGCATCGCAGAGGTTTGAAATATTTTGTAAAACCTAGATTTGAATTTGTCAAAATTTGTAAAAATACTACAAAATATCCTAGGTTTATGTTTCAGGAGCTGTAAGACTAAAACCTCATGGCCGCGCCATTGAAACGGTGCAAAAACACGTTATCGCCGATATCTCGCTGAAAAAGCATCGCAGAGGTCTGAGGTTTTTTGTAAAACCTAGATTTGAATTTGTCAAATAGTGTAAAAATGCACAAAAAAATCCTAGGTTAATATTTCAGGAGCTGTAGTACGGTATCTCGTAGAAATATGTCGTGATTATCTACCGAAGAAAGTAAGAGTAAAGCGAGTTTTTTTATTGTAAACAACACCTATTAATATGTAAAACTACCGATACCAGACAAAATGATTTTTTTTTTCGTTATTTGTAACTTTCAGTACGTTTTGAATATTTCGATAGGGTGACCATGGCTTTTTGTTTACGGAAAACTTTCCACCTATCGTTTTGAAAGTTATAGCTCAAGAATTCTAAATTAAATTCAAACGATAACATTCAAAAAACATATGTATATTTTTTTTGAAATCATATAAATCACATTATTTACTTATACTAAGACATAGTAAGTATTGCTTTCAAAGTCACAAATCACAGATTATTTACTTACACTAAGACATATACAGGGTGTCCGGTAATGAATGGATAACCTTGAAATGTCTTATACTATAACTTATGGCCGTTCAGAAAAAAAATTGAAACAAAATATATCATAAGTAGTACCTAAGTTATGATTTTTTTAAAAGAAAGGTCTAATTTTTTTTACCTTGTTTTACTTTTATGAACACTACGATCAGAAATGAATGGATTCCATCGGTTTGTTGTTATTTTATTATTATACACGAACTATGCTAATAGATAAACAGTCAATAGTATGACTAGCTATTGCACTTTTTTATTAAAAAATTAGCAAATTAATTAATTTTAGAAAAACTTTGCAAAATTTATTTTTTAAACTATGTTTAAACATCTTGGGTATAAAAAAAATGTATGAATACATGAGTGGCCAATAATTTTAAAATAATGTCACTTTCAAGTAGATTTTATAATGGTACAATTCATAAATGTATCTACAATAAATAGTGAATTATTGCCATTAATGTAGAAAAGGAGAAAATTTTACCAAATGTCAAAAGTAATGTAGGAACTTTTTTTAAATTAAATTGCTTCTGACCACTGAAGATTAATCAAAAATACATTTAAGGAATTTGTAGTGAATAAAAATTGCGTATTGAAACCAAATTGTCAGAAATTTACAAATACTCATAATGATTAAAATAGTTACTTTAAAAGCGTGAAATGGGTCGTGTGACCTTCATATTTGCTACCTGCGCGCACGCCGTGCTGTCATTCTTTTGTGTTATGTTAGACAAAGAGGGTCTGAATCGGCTAGGTGCGAGAGAGAGGAAATAAATGTAAAACATCAGGTAAGCACTCATACTTTTAGTGCGTTTCTCGACTTGCTCGACTTCGCATGTGTTTATTTAGTTTCCGTTTGCAATTATCGTGATTTACTTTGAATCAGTGTTAAAACGACCACGTGGCTATTTTATTGGACTATTCGTTTTGCTTACTGATTTGGACTTGTTTTGTTTGGTGATATTTGCGACGATTTGGTTTGTTTTTGGACTAAACTGGACTTTTGTGTTTTTGTGTATCAAAATGCCACGTCAGTATACGGCACAAGAATATGCAAATATGCATTACATTTATGGAGAATGCAGAGGTAACGCAAATGCAGCTGCAGCGCTCTATAGGGAGAGATACCCTAATGCGCGCCACCCAGACTACCGCGTATTTATTCGTGTCCACGGTTGTTACTCCGAAGGAAGATTGCCTGGTAGTGGTGTCGGTGGTACAAGCAGTGGAAGAATCGCTCGTCTTGATGTAGAAGAAGCCGTGCTTGAGGAAGTCGAAAACGATCCTTCTACCTCTACACGAACAATAGCTCGACGCACAGGTATCGGAAAATCGACCGTGCACGATATTTTGAAAAAAAAATAAATTCCACCCTTACCACGTTACACGCGTGCAAACTCTCCAACCAAGAGATTATGCAGCTAGATTGCGTTTTTGCCGACAAATGCTGGCAAAAATCGAAGAAGACCCGCAATTTTTTAATAAAATTCTGTGGAGCGACGAGTCAACATTCAAAAGAGATGGATACATGAATCTTCATAATTTACACGGTTGGGAATTAGAAAATCCCCATCTTATGCGTGAAGATAGATCCCAATACCAATTTAAAATCAATTATTGGACTGGAATATTAAGTGGAATAATAATCGGGCCATTTGAATTACCGGGGAATTTAACAGGGCAAAGTTATTTGGAGTTTCTTCAAAATGATCTCCCCAATTTATTAGAAGAAGTGCCCGAGGAGCTGAGGGAGTCATATTGGTTGCAAAATGACGGCTGTCCTGCGCATTATGCTGTATCTGTTCGTGCATTTTTAAATAACACGTACCCAGATAGATGGATCGGGCGGCTAGGGCCAATTTTGTGGCCTCCACGTTCACCGGACCTAAATCCATTGGATTTTTTTTATTGGGGCTGCCTTAAAGAGGAAGTATACTGTAAGCCTATAAGGTCTTTAGAAGAATTAAGAAGACGAGTCAGAGCAGCCGCATCAAAAATTAGTGAACGACGGTACACAAGACTGCTCCGTAGATCATTTATCCGTAGATGTAGGGCCTGCATAAGAGTGGGAGGCCGGCAGTTTGAACATTTATTATAAACGAATGATAATAAAGTGTTGTTTATGTTAAATGTTGTTTTTTATTAATCCCCAAAGTTCAGGTACAATTAAATTTAAAAAATGTTCCCATATTACAAATTTTGATATTTAGTAAAATTTTCTCCTTTTCTACATTAATCGCAATAATTCACTATTTATTGTAGATACATTTATGAATTGTACCATTATAAAATCTACTTGAAAGTGACATTATTTTAAAATTATTGGCCACTCATGTATTCATACATTTTTTTTATACCCAAGATGTTTAAACATAGTTTAAAAAATAAATTTTGCAAAGTTTTTCTAAAATTAATTAATCTGCTAATTTTTTAATAAAAAAGTGCAATAGCTAGTCATACTATTGACTGTTTATCTATTAGCATAGTTCGTGTATAATAATAAAATAACAACAAACCGATGGAATCCATTCATTTCTGATCGTAGTGTTCATAAAAGTAAAACAAGGTAAAAAAAATTAGACCTTTCTTTTAAAAAAATCATAACTTAGGTACTACTTATGATATATTTTGTTTCAATTTTTTTTCTGAACGGCCATAAGTTATACTATAAGACATTTCAAGGTTATCCATTCATTACCGGACACCCTGTATATATCAAAGTTACACATCACAGATAATTTACTTACACTAAGATTTTTTTATTAATATGTCCTTAGGGCCAAGGACTTTTAACAACATTGTCGAAATTATGGTATGCAAATAAAATAATGAATATGAAATCCTCCAAATAAAATTGTCATTTCTCAAACAAATACAATAAAATGAGGTATTCGCTAATATTTTTGAGATTTCGGTAAGTTTCTTGGCTTAATACTTGTTGCCTATGGGAGCTTATCCTCACTCTATAGTTTTCAAATTACCATGTTTTTTATTATCTTAATCATCATCTATTAGACCATATGTTAAATTATGTATTATCAGAGGTTGTTCAGAACTTGCGTGCGTTCCGGTTTTATTATCATCGTAACAAATCATTCTGGAATTGTTTACTAAGCAATGACTCTTGTAATGACCAATCAGACCTACAACTGGGGGGACAAATTCCACAGCACCTATCAGTCCATATTTTTTTGCCTTATTTGGATGTAATGAGGTATTTCGTCGAGTATAATTTTGTCTGTGCCATTGAGATCAAATAAAATAATATTACTAAATTCGTACGTAAATCTCTTGGTTTCGTTGTTGCATTTTAAACAGATTTTTAAATTGGAGTCATCGATTATGACGGCATCTTCCAATCCTCCGATTCCGAATAAATTTATGATTTCCATATTGATTGATAAAAACACTATGGTTCTTTTTGAGTGGTTGGCGCATGTTTCGATTAAACATTCTTTAGTTACATTGGCACTGTACAAATACTCTAAAAGTATGTGTTCAAATATAAAAGCCATATTACTATCGCATCCATATGTATTGTTTTCACTTTTGTAATATTGAGTAATGATTTCCTCTCGTAGCTTATAAGCATTATTTAAATTTGTCGATTCTGCTAATATTTTTATAAATTCGTAGATTAATTTGTTTGTGCATGTATTAAATATTTGTCGAATGTGAACGTTTTGTTGGTATGCAAATGCTAACAAAAAGAATACTGAATCAAACGCACACGTATTAGTAAATTTCATACTTTTATTGATAGAATTTACTAAATTCCCGTTTCGCAGAAACAATACTGAGATATTATGTATGGAAAGTTTTCCGTAAACAAAAAGCCATGGTCACCCTATCGAAATATTCAAAACGTACTGAAAGTTACAAATAACGAAAAAAAAAAATCATTTTGTCTGGTATCGGTAGTTTTACATATTAATAGGTGTTGTTTACAATAAAAAACTCGCTTTACTCTTACTTTCTTCGGTAGATAATCACGACATATTTCTACGCGATACCGTACTACAGCTCCTGAAATATTAACCTAGGATTTTTTTGTGCATTTTTACACTATTTGACAAATTCAAATCTAGGTTTTACAAAAAACCTCAGACCTCTGCGATGCTTTTTCAGCGAGATATCGGCGATAACGTGTTTTTGCACCGTTTCAATGGCGCGGCCATGAGGTTTTAGTCTTACAGCTCCTGAAACATAAACCTAGGATATTTTGTAGTATTTTTACAAATTTTGACAAATTCAAATCTAGGTTTTACAAAAAACTTCAAACCTCTGCGATGCTTTTTCAGCGAGATATCGGCGATAACGTGTTTTTCACCGTTTCAATGGCGCGGCCATGGAGTTTTAGTCTTATAGCTCCTAAAATATTAACCTAGGACTTTTTTGTGCATTTTAACACGATTTGACAAATTCAAATCTAGGTTTTACAAAAAACTTCAGACCTCTGTGTTGGTTTTTCAGCGAGATATCGACGATAAACTGTTTTTTCACCGTTTCAATGGCGCGGCCATGAGGTTTTACTCTTACAGCTCCTGAAACATAAACCTAGGATTTTTTGTAGTATTTTTACAGTTTTTGACAAATTCAAATCTAGGTTTTACAAAAAACTTCAGACCTCTGCGATGCTTTTTCAGCGAGATATCGGCGATAAGGTGTTCTTCACCGTTTCAATGGCACGGCCATGGAGTTTTAGTCTTATAGCTCCTAAAATATTGACCTAGGATTTTTTTCTATATTTTTACAAATTTTTTACAAATTCAATCTGTTATTTACCTGAATTTCAGGTCTCTGCAACGTTTAGTTTTAGAGATCTCCGTGGCCGCGCGGTTCTCCGCGTTTCGATGGCGCGGCCACGTTCAAACCCTTATAACTTTTTAACCATAACTTTGACAAATTTATGGTTTTGGGAATCAACTTTGACAAATTTTGACAAAATCTTGGCATGGTTTTTTTCATAATATGACGCCGTGGTCGCGCGGTCGAAACGCACACCAGTAAGGACGGTGCTGGAGGATTATTCAGATCTGTCACCCTGCTTTGTCGCCTTAGGGAGACAGATCGGAAAAAAGTTTGATCAGTTACGCTGTTAGCAACTTTATTAAGTTGCTAACAGCGTTGCAACTGTTCCCTCATTGCTAACCGGGGGAAAGATCAATTTTTTTTCCGATCTGTCGCTCTAAAGGGACAAAGCAGAGCGACAGATCGGAATAATCCGTGCTGGAGGGTGCCTACTTACATTAATTAGCAGGCAGTCTTAGGACTGGTGCCATTCATGGGATCTGGTACTGCGTCCAGTCTTGTGGAATGGACTGGAAGGTGAGATGCCATGATAATTAGTAAGGTTAGAGGTTCGTGTGTGGGGGGGTGCTCAGTAAAGACAGGACAGTGCTAGGGGGTGCCTGCTTACTACCAACCAACAGGCTCCAGTCTTAGAACTGGTGCAATTCGTGGCTCTTGTACTGCGTGCAGTCTTGTGGAACGGACTGGGAGGAAGGTGAGGGACTTTGATTCTTTAGTACCGCCAGGCAGCCGGTAGGGACGATCAAAGGAAACAGTACAAACAATTTCAATATGCTCTGACCATCGCGTGACCGTAGGCTGGGTAGAAATAACTTGTCAAAGATTTTAAATGGATGAAGTCACCGGTGCATGAATGAGTTTACAAAAGGAAATTTTCATAGATACCTGGAGTTGTGTAGTCGTCCGCCAGTAGTTTCACCAACCAGTTTGCCAAAACATGATGACGTCGGCCAGTAAATATGAACCTTCTATTAGGAAGTTACCTTTCAATGCCTTTGACCAACAGTAGTCTGGTAAAAGCTGCTGGTGACAAAGAAAATGTACCTACCTACTTATTAATAAACTTTTTTATCCCCCCCAGCCTCTCCTCGGAACAACGTGTCTAATCTCCGGCATAGCAATGTGTGCACTTGGCGCGTGGTTCTACGCGCACGTGGGCGCCGTCACAGAGACCGCATCCTGGCTACCGATCGTCGCGCTCTGTTTGTGCATATACTGCGATGCGGCTGGGTTGCAGCCTGTGCCCTTCGTTATTATGACTGAGATGTTCTCCTTCCAGGTTTGTAGCCTTCGTTAATTGGGATTATTTCAGTTTCTTTACTCAAATACTAGGTACTTGATTGGTTATGACCAGTTTGCTTGTCCATTGCGACTTGCAAGACAGCATAATATGCAATACCTACCAGCTTTTTGAGGATCATAACCTCAAGTGTTGGTGAGGTTGTGTTACTGTCGGTGCCCTATTTTCTGATGTATTGAATAACATGACTTGGAGTACCTACCCAAATAACCTGTACCCCTATAGCAGATGGTCCATTGAGGAAACAGCCCAATTATACATGATGTATCAGAAAGTTGTGGTACAGACCATCAAACTGAACAACTTTCTCCGTGGGACCAATATGGTAATCGAGAAAAAAATATCAGCTATCCTGTACTAAACTTCAATAACTACTCGACCTGACGGACGGCTGATAATTTTTTTCTCGATTACGATGTTCGTCCCATGGTTATAGTTTGATGGTCTGCCTTTACCCACCGAACAATAATTAATATTTATTTGTTTATATGTATTTTATTTGACCACGCCGTATAGGAAGTTATTCTGAGAGATGGATTGATCTAAAATAACCTCTGTTTTTTCAGCTCCGCGGCACAGTAACAGCAATAGTAATCGCATTTGCGTGCGGACTTATGTCAGTAGAACTGCGAGTGTTCCAGCCGATCGCTGCCTCAGTGGGACTGTACTTCATATTCTGGCTATTCTCAGGTGTTTGCCTAGTCAGCACGATTTACATCGCCTGCGTAGTTCCAGAGACCAAGATGAGGTCCCTAGACGAAATCTACGCGGAAATCGGAGGCAAAGACAAGAAAATTAAGAGCAAAGAAAAAGACTGCGAGGCTGACGTCACAAAACTGTAGATTATTATGTCAGCTGTCATGACGGTATTATTTTGAAGTTAGGAGTCGCTTGTAAAAGTATTGATTGCTAGTTCAGTTAGATTTGAACGTTGGCTTATCAGTGATATTTTGCACTTGATGTGTGTAGATGTAGTTTTGTTTTGGTTCTAGGCGTTTTGCAAGCAAGCTCACTTAGGTTTTATGGTGTCGAAGAGCTGAATATTGGCGCTGGCTTTGCCCATGCTCAGTTTCCCGTATAGCCATTCTATAGGGCTCACAATCTCAGGCTGTCTATAGGGCGATTGGTAATTAGTGACCGATACTTAAACACATGATTGTACTCATGATAACAAACAACTTTTACTATGGGACCAAACCTGAAATCGCGAAAAAAAAATCATCTGCTCCCTACATTTTGACGAGTTATGCGAATATAAATGTATGGGACAACATATTTTTTTTTCGCGAATTCAGGTTTGGTCCCATAGTAAAAATGGTTTGTTATCATGAGTACAATCATGTGTTTATGTATCGGCACAGATAGGACACTCCGCAAAATCGTTTAAATAAAAAGCGACTCTTGCTACGACACAATAAAGTGCAATTCAGGTCGCACAACGGTGATTACCTACAGTTAGTGTGTCACCTACAAGTTGCCTCTCTCTGTTCTAACCGCGGCAGTCCTACTGAATTGGCCCAGTGAGATAGGCCCGCCGCGTACTTGTAGCTTTACACCTAAACTGCGTAGTGTCCCATCTGTATTAATCTGTGGTATCGACCTACTTACTCCTAAGATCTAAAGTCTTGTTTATTAGTTTAGAGCATAGAATATTCATTTATGTAATTACTAGCTTTTGCCCGCGGCTTCGTCCGCGTGAAGGTCGGAAATTATCCCACGGGTCCTTATGTACTACCGGGACAATAAGTATCCTATATCCTAATCCAGGTCATGGTCTACCCATGTGCCAAATTTCATTAAAATCCGTTCAGCTGTTTTAGCGTAACAAATAAACAAACAAACTCACTTTCGCATTTATAATATTAAGTTAGGATGTGAGTGAGCTTGCACTAATACTCAGCTGCGTAATTGTAAGTAGTTTAGCGTCTTATTGCTATTCACAAAAATTTACTCCATTTTTTTTAAAGGCCTCAGACTGGGAAAATCCCTTACAGGATAATTTTGGGCTAGGATATGTTTTCTCATTCTATTAACCTTTTCACCGCCAAGCACTTCTATAGAAGTTCGGGATTTTCGTGCCACCAGCGCCACAACTTCTATAGAAGTTTTTCATTTTAATTATCTTATTAAAATAAATTTACTGTGATTAAAAGCTTTGTTTCATTTTATTATTTAAGATAGCACTGTCTACTACCCTGTTTTTTATTTTTCTACACAAAATAAGCCCTAGTTTGTCCTAAAATCGGCTAAAACAGAAACTCCGAATTTTGTTACTTTCCTCAGAACGCCAATCACTTCTTATCAAGTTGGCCAGTGATGTGCCGTGAAAGGTTGATTTCACCATTGAAATATTTATAAATACAGAAAGTTACGAATATCGAAAACATTTTGAGGTCAATAAAATATGAACTTAGTTATCTACTTCATTACAAAGGATAGTAGATGAATTTCAACCTTCAGGTAGATGCCGATACGTAATTATAAAGTTGTTACTAATTCTTGTCGATAGTTATTTTCCCATCTCTACAAAACAATTGGTCGTCTTTGCCCCTGTGCGCCACCGAGTGCCACGAACTTCTATAGAAGTTGGTCAGTGACGTCATAGGCGTGCGGCTGTCAAGGTCACTTTGGCATAGTGCAGCACAAAATCGGATTCGCGCGCACGCATCTTTCTTTCTTTCACTTGCAAATAGAAAAATGAGTGAAGAACTTGATTCGGACGAACTTCTGAAAATTTTGCAAGGTGTGGAATCGGACTCGGAGTATTTTGTGGAGAATATTGAACCAGAAGATAAGATAATTAAAAAAAAAACAATTCAAAATTCTGCCACTTTGATACCTACGGTAAAAACGTTGACTGAAGTTATTAAAAAAACACAGGAATAAACAAAAATAGAAGAAAGAAAGACCATAGACCCCATCCCTGATCAGAATCGAATTCAACGTGCCCTCAGTGCCAATAACTTGATATGAAGTTAAAGAATGAGATCATGAAACAAATAGAGATGTACCCCATTCCTTATAGTTCTAATTGAGTTATGTATTAGTTTCTTTGATACTCATAAATTATACTGTTTTTTCTTATTAAGGATACTGTGAAATAAAACAAATCTGGAAATATTTAATCAGTTTTTGTTTATATTCGTAAAATCAACTTTAAATCTTAACTTTACGCGTACAAATCTTATTCATCGATATGACGATATCCCCATCACTACTGTTTACTGTATATTTAGTTATACATTTATAGCTTGGCGCTCGGCGAGGCATTGCGTTTTGTGTACGTTGGCGGCGAAAAGGTTAACAATGATCTAAATGTTTTTTTTAAAGATTTAGAGCCTGAAATTTGAGTTTTATTTTACAAAATATCAAATAATATATTTTTATTATATAGAACGATGTTGTAGGTACTTGCACGCATATACTTAGCGTGAAAACTCACGGATATAATTTGTGCCATTTCACTAAAGAGTATCTTTTTGTATGTATTTTATATTGTCAATATTGTGTGACAAACGAATCTCGTTTTATGTATGAAGTTTTTGTTACTTAGAAATAAATTAGTATTTTATGTAAATTATGTTGTTTCATTCAGGGCTTTCCATAATTTTTTATTACATTTTCCTGGGTCAAACATTAAGGCGTTTCCCTGAGTAAATAACCTGTTCGTTCCCTCCCGTGGTATGGACTACGCGCATGGTTTACAGTAGCGAATACGCACAGGTTTTAGATTTTTTTTTTAAATAAAGTACAATTTTGGTCTTTTGATAAAATTGGATTTCACAAAATGTTCACTACTAAATTGTCTATCCATCCAGTCGCAAAATTAAAATAATGCTTTCTTCACAAGGAGATACATGCTATCAATCACCATTTCTCATTTCTGTGGTTTCGTTGTAAGAAAATTAATTGAACATTTACTCCTTTAAAAAAAAAAAAACTACCATTATAGAATCAAGATTATGTAGATATTTAATGTATTTTTTATTAGTTGATATTACTTTTAAATACCAAGTAGATTGCTCTAAAAAACGGCTAGCGCGGCGTATTGCTCGAGACGCGCCTTAAAACAATATAATCGGCTTGGACGCGTACTAGATTTTGTTATACAAAATCATTATATCAATCAATCTGCCTAGCCTTTTCTCAATTATGTTGGGGTTTGCTTCCAGTCTCACCGGATACAGCTGAATACCAGTATTTTACATGGAGCGACTGCCTATCAGACCCCCACAACCCAGTAACTGGGTAATACGACACCCCTTGGTAACACTTGGTTGTCAGGCTTCTGACGACCCGTAACGACTGTCAAAGATCCACGATTGACAGCCGGGACCAACGGCTTAACGATTCCGAGTTTCCGAGGCACGGAGGAGTCTCGGTATGTAAAGATGGTCACACATCCACGGACCAACCCCGGCAAGCGTAGCTTACCTCGATGGATCGACCCGTGCGTCTCTTATTACTTTGCCACAAGCTCTATAGATACCTAATTACACAGTTTGTGTAGGATTTTCCCAGTCTGGCCGTGTCTTGACCAACTTTAGGATAAAGTTCTATGGGTAAAAGGTATAGAAATAAAACATCAAATTCACAAGCAATGGAATGTTTACAATTGCAATGATAAAGTTCTTACAGTATCATGATTGTGTAAGTACATATAAGCCTTGCCTGAAAGACAGTCTCACTTTGTATAATAAATACTATCCAATAATCTATATATATGAAAAAAAAAACATGTATCGCGGATAAACTCTCAAAATTCAAGCCATTCGTTGAAGTCACAACCTTTTCGCCTTTCAATAGGAATAATGGAATTAATGTCTTTGCCTTTTCATGTAGGCCTTATGTCATTGCGATGTCAAATAAACGTAGTAGCAGTCAAATATTGGAAATGAACAATCTTATGAATTGAAAGTTAAATAAAGAAAATTCAGAAGCGTTATTTGAGATCCCAAGAACTTGGTAACACAACTGAAAACAATTTGAGTTAAAATGTCGACCCTAATTTCATACAAGTGCTGCTACCTGTCGGCACAAGTACAAAGCAAGACTACCTTTCTTGAACAGTTCGAAGAGATTTTATACAAAACACTCGATTATTTTTGGTTATATATTACATACATAGTACATAATGATTCTGTGTTCTAACGTATACGACATTGATAAAAAATGGAAGTTTATTTTTATATAAAACGACGATCACGATATACGTATTATAGAAAATGAGTGTTCTTTTTATTTCTGAAATTTGTGCTTTCCCCTATAAATAGATTATACATACATAAATAGACGATACTTTGCTAAATCTTTGCTCAATTTATAATTCTTGAGGTTTTAAGTACACACTAACAGAATGCTCATTAGGGGATAACTTGTATAATCTTATATTGGTTTATAAACATCTTTATCTACACTCATATCGTAAAGTTCTGATTATGAATTCAAAAATAGTATCATAATGACAGACCTTATGCATGTACAACTCAAACAAAATTAAAAAGTTTTATTATGATACAGATTTCTTAATACTATAAAATACCTTTTTTCTATTAAAGTACCATTCGGATCGACTAAGGAGTTTTCAATTCGATTTTTATCATTGTATACGGGGACCGCGCTAGGGCGCATGGGCGGTTGACCGATGCTCCGTAACGAAAGTGACGTAATCCACGTTACTATGGTTTCTGGGCCATTATTGTGTTTGTTTACTAACTTTGGTTTTTGTATTTAAATAGGTATCTTCCTATTGCAAGAGTGTAGATAAAGTAGTGTATGAAACTGCACATAACTACGTATTAAAACACTCGTGTGATACTATTAAAAACCTCGCCGTTTTAATACCCCTCATTATGCAACAGTTTCATAAACTACTATTATATTAATAAATGTTTATTTTAGTTACTTAGGACCAACTCGAAAAACATCACATTATACAATACAGTTTTTAAACTACTACTTACAGATATTATGCATCTCCTATTGACCGCCCCAGTCGGATTACATAATACGACAAATGTTTTCGTGCCCATGCCGCCTCAGTCGTATTTATACGATTGAGAGTCTATGTTCGTGTTTTTTTTTCTTATTTAATTGCACGACCCGATAATATCATAAATCGGCGGTTAACCGCCAAGACCTCCTAACTGACATATTTTGACAAAATGCCGTTTCTTATTAAAAAAAATCCAAAAAAATCTATCCGACACAATACTAAAATCTCCTATATAGAATTCACAATATTTCCGGAATTTTTCTGTCAGGCCACCTATATTTTTGGTTTACTCATATTTACATTTCTATCAAATTTACAAGATTTTTTGCGCCTCCTGTAAAATTTTGACATATTGAGTTAGCCGGGACTTGATGGGTAACCGTCGATATGGACAAATCAATGATTTGTCGATTTATAGGCTGGGCGCTGTGGGCACGCCTATTGATAGAACACGAAGCGGTCAATAGGTGAGAATATTTTTTTTTTACCAAAATAACGAATTATGCAAAGATTTAGCTTATAATATTTTATTACTACACAATAGTTATTAATACATCTTAAGACGATAACATATAGCTACGTGACTACTCTATTACAAAATCTATAGTACGCATAGTATAAAAGATTATTATGTACTTATGTAACTTTAGTTTGAATATTTCATTTACATTTGTGATAAATGTGCCTTATTTTCGCCTGTACTAGCTGGAACCTCGGTAGCATTTAAAAAGAAAAAAAGAACCGAATTGAAAATCTGCAAAATCTGTATTGCCAGTGCCTCGCATTGATTGAAAATACCATTAATTTCAGAGGCCATTAGAAGGCAGATGATGTTTGATTTTTCTTTTTGTAGCATTTGATGAATTGCAGTCTTGTGAAATAAAACAACACATTACAAAAAAAAAAAAAAGAATAATGATTACAAATTTGCAAATACAACTACTAACCAGCACCCTAATTGCGTAACACATTATCGATCTGAATCTGAATCATTTTGAAGCAAATTGTTAATCTATTGCTTCATATGTTCGAAAAATTTGTCTGGTCAACAACGTAAATAACGCAATGAATGTTGTTGAACTGTCAAAATGAAACCGATTCCGGTTGATAATGTGTGTAATTAGGGTGCAAGAACTGCCGAATCAAACAAAACGATTAAATCCTTGAGCATAGATTTATTGAAGGGCTTACAAAATTAACCGACATCAAACAAGGTAGGGGGTGTTGCTTATTATAGCCAATACAGATGATAATTAGACACATTTTACTATTATAAAAACTGTCCTATTATTTAGTATTCCTGATCACTTTATAATTATCACGTCTTCAAGTTTGGGAGGGGGGAGTGGGGCGCTTAGCTTATTCAAACAAAATATTAAGTAAACAATGAAAGTTTCTTAATCTAAATGTTAAGGTTATGACCTTAGTTCACCATTACTTGGTTAAATAATTTCTTAACTAAATACTGAAGAATAAGGTCGAAAATTGGATGAAAACATATTATCAACATGGTTAAAATTCGTAAAATGAATGCAGTAATGCTATATTCATTTTAGAGACTAGTATGTCCCAGGATTGGTTTCTTACATAACATTATACGAATTTCACCCATAAATTACAATAGGTATAGGTATTCTCTATTTGTCTGACTTTTATAAGTAGAGACGCCAGCACATCAAGCTACTCCAATCTGTCAGATTTCTTTAATAGATTTTCGACTTTATTGCTAAGGCATTAGGTTCAAGGTTGATTGAAAAAATCTGACAGTTTCGGGTAGGTTGACCTGCTGGCGTCTGTACATTATCACTTAAAAACTATCCCTAAATCTAATAATATGCTTTGGATTGACATTTAAAAATTAAAAATATAGTTGCCGCATAATTTTTCCGAAATAACAGATCTAGTAAAAACTTAATAAAAAGAAAACAATTCGATCACATTCCGGCAAGATTCCTTTCGCGAACCATTTATAACAATATTGCACTAATATAACATATTCTTTTAAAAAAAATGTAAAATGATATGCAGATACTTAGCCTAACGTATAAACATACCCGAAAATCCAATTTTAAATAAAGATTTTTATACATTTTCGCTGTCTTTTGTGATATTCGGGTTTGCAGAATGTGTGAAATGAGCAATTAGTAGGTAGGTACGTAAAATTAAAACTATGTTATTGTGATTGTCAAAAGCGTACAAACGCAATAAATTCTTTAAACATAGGAATTGATATTTATGATTTCATTATAATGTCACAGTACTTCCAACTAGATTTTTGAAGTGAAAACTTCTTTAGGCACACTTTGCGCTCTTATTGAACAGTGAACGAAACTGACCCGTCACGCTCAGGTCGGTGACGCTGAATCGGATACATATACTCGGCTCCAGTCGTCGAACTTATCACTTCTACCGTACTTACTTTTTTATAAGATAATCGAAACTTTTGCTAAATCCAATAATAATAACTGTATGGCCCAATATTTGATTTAAATTAATGAAATCATAAATACCAATGTTACAAGACCTAAAATTAAAATAAAAGAAGCTGCCACATATAAAAACCTATCAAACATTTTGGCTCATAGCAATTTTGGTTTGTATATTCGGTGAGACATATTCAATGTATGCGTCAGTCTTCAATGAGTGATGTGAGCAAATAATAATAATAAGTACTTGTAAGACTTCGGGTGAATTCGTTCAGCCGATCATTCCCGAAAGGTTAGGTTTAGGCGTCTGAGAATGGCGCGAAACTTCGCTTGCGAAGTAAATAGACAAACTAAAGCGCTTCTAGTTCTGGCACAAAATATTGTATCACTTAAAGAGCATTTTGAAAAAAGAAACTGACCCGCGATGTTTAAAATTTCTTATATTTTTGCAAATAAATTTTGAATTTTTCGGGCTATATTGAACACCTCAAGTAATGCTAAAATCAAGTTCAAGTTCTCAATTCAGAAATCGGGTGTCGGTTGGTCTATGCAAAAGATCGAATCGAATTGCTGACCGTGCTGCCTATGACACAGGGAGATCTTTAAAATAAATGCTCTTTCAAATTGTCCTTTTCAGTTTGTCTTTTTACATCTGCACAGAAATTAGCCTTAGCCATAAAAAGAAATGCATCAATAATACATAAAAGAAGCTGCATTATTTATACAAATAATTGTAAATATGTTGAGAAATTAAAAATAAGAAGCAAAAGCTTAAAAAGCAAAAGCTTAAAATGCAAACGTTAGCTGCTTTTTCTGTCAATGTTTTGTTTTAAATGCAAAGGAATGTTACGGTTTTAAAAAGGCAATTGATTAGCACGCAATTGGTAGTTAAGAGCGTTTATCCCGCGCAGGCTGGTAACGTCGCATTTCTACAGGTTTTTCGTGATTATTTTAATACATTTAAATCAAATTACAATTTTTTTAAATATACTATCTAGGTCGTTGGTATTTATAAGTATGTAAGTATGCTATTTTGTACAGTTATTTTGGTATTTACTCATAATAAATAACATTAAAGACAATATTGTCAATTTTTATGAGCAAATACCAAAATAACTGTAAAAAAATAGCACATACACACTTATAAATACAAACGATCTAGATAGTCTATTAAAAAAAAAAATGATTTGAATGTATTAAAATAATCACGAAAAACCTGTAGAAATACGTTACCAACCCGCATGGGATAAGCGCTCTAAGATTCAGATATTTTTTACTAAAAATTTTTAGCAAGATCGAAGAAAAATGGCTCATTTGTGAATATAGTTCTGGTGCATGTTAAAATTAGGACTTCACATATTTAGTTAAAATAATTGCGTTGGTTACAAGTATGAATGTTCTATACAGGGTTAAATTAAATTAGCTAGCGAAACTCTGCAGACGTGATGGGCATCGATATCTAAACATGATAAAATGAAAATGAAGTTAATTTGATTTTTTTGCGGTCACCAACAGCAACCGCCGTAGTTGAAATATCAATTTAAAAATCTGTTTTTTGTAAACTTCACAGACGTGATGGATATCGACATCTTAACACGATAAAAAAAACAGGTTCTCTTAACTCTTACTTCAAGCAACAACTAGCACAGCAGCGCTTGTTGACCTCAAAAAAAAAAAAAAAAAAAACCATCACATCTTATTTATTTTTATTTTGTCGTGTTTAGATGTCGATACCCATCACGTTTGCGGAGCTAGCTAGTTTAATTTGACCCTGTATAATAGGCAAACATATAAAATACTTATTTAGTTAAAATATCAACAACTTTTTTGATCAATACCGACACAGAACGTAGGACTCTCAATACTCGCGCCTGACACCAAAAAACTTGAAGAAGCTCAAATATGTAATCGCCGTATAGTTTAGCTAAACATTCATACATTCAAAACCATCAAGTTGCCGTAGCCACGTAAACTTCAAGTATTACTTTCGAAATTTTAATGAACATCAGAATAGTTTTGTTTGTTTTATAAAACATTCATCCCTGCACCATACGCAAATTTTATAATACAAATAAGTAAGAACATAGACAAATACAAGGGGAAGGGAAGTATCAATTGACTTGTTTGTACAATATTTTGGAAGGAATTGACGCATGGAAGACAGGAAAGGAATTTATATGTCAAATAATAGACGTAAGTTAGTCGTAGTATGTTAGCGCTTTTAGGACAAAGAGATGTACACTGCAACTATTTTCTTAATGTCATTCGGCAATCATCGCATTTCCGAATACACACGAATGCTAATTTCCATGTCCATCAATTAGAATTTATAAATCAAAACAAAACAGTAATAAAGTACTTAGTTCTGAATACACGATAAATCTAATAATTGATGGATATGGAAATTAGCATTCGTTTGTATTCGGAAATGCGATGACTGCCGAGGGACATTAAGAAAATAGTTGTACTGTAAAGGATTGGGATTTATGTGACATTAATCTTCAGGTGGGTTGGTAAAATACTTTTTTATTGACGAGTAAATTATACATTTTAACAACGTATTGTGGGAAAAGTAATTTACTAGCCACAAAAAAGATGTTGAACTCAATAACAGTTTATTTTTTATAATTTTTTTATTTGAGAATAAAAATAAAGTATGAAATCAGGCGTCACTTTGCGGAAATCCATGACAATAAAACGTTGTACAATTTAATGTTTATTTTAAATTCCGCCAAAAACTAGATCCAGCCTTAGATGCAGAATGTCTTGGTTGTTTGAGAATTAATTTAAATTATATAAGAATTGAATATTCCACCGAAGAAAAATAAACACCAATCACAGCAATAAGTAAGAGCATAGTATTGCAAAGTTAGTAAAAAGTCCTGCCACACTTACAGATAAAATTTAAAACGAATTTCATAGCTCCGGGACTAGACACAGTAAGCGGAACGCGTCCTTTTAAAATATATATATGTACAGACATAAATAATTTCTCTACTAAACAATCATACTTACAGCTCTTCGGTACAGTTATATTATGTTAATATACTTTAATGGCATTTTAGTGGTCGTACTAACGGTCTGCTATATGTAGAATCAATATTTATATAATTAACTATTTAAATGTCATTAAAAATGAATGTTTTTCCAAAGAATCAATATTGAGCTTTCGCTCAATGTCAACATCTATAATTTATTCAATTGTAAATAGATCAGTTTTTAAGTACACGAAAATTGTATTACTAGGTACATATGACGTTTTAAATGGTTTTTGTCTTTCTAAAATTTTTATTTATCTTTTATATACATTATTTTATATTTTGTGAATTTTTGAATTTGTAGACGGAAGATTTGTTGATAATTTTCTATTTTGTTAAGCCTACTCTGTCCTCTCATATACCTATCAACACGGAAATTTGAAAACATTGTAAAGGCCAATATTTTTAAAAGAGTAACATGGAGTTTCTTGCGGGCTCTTCTCCACAGGAAACGACCAATTGGAACCGCGCACCTAGCTTTTGACGTTTCATAAGTACCCTATGAATAAAATGTAATACATTTATTTAGTTTAAAACATGGTAAGTACATTAAGGTCTTATTAAATATGATCTTACATGTTTCGCCATAGATGGGTTAAATGTCATTTGTCTCTGTCACCTCTGACCTAGACTAGAGACAAGAGCAAACCCATCACAAATAAAAAAATAAAAAAAAAATGTAAAAAAAATTAGGTGTATGTGAAAAAAAAAATTTTTGATTATGAAAGTCGGTATTTGTTTAATTAACAAATTGCTCGTTTGTAAGACCACAAAAACACCAACCAGTAGGTACATTTCCATAAGTTCTAATACAGACTTAAATCCATTTAACATCTCGCCTTATAAAATAAATTTATTTAAGTTTACGACAATATACGAGTACATCATCATGGGTTGAAATTGATGAATTACCCATTAATTTAAAAAGCATGGAAATCAGTTTCATTGAAAAGAAATTGAATTTGTCTAATATGGCCGATTATTTTTTCTCAAGCCTACCTCGCACTACGCCTTAAATTTAGTCGAGATGAAGGTAATTTAGTAACGAAACGTACTTATATAAAAAGTCGAGTAGATTAGTTTTTCTTAGTTCTTAAAGCCTTTAACCTTTTACCACTAAATTACAAGCATAGTGCAAAGTAAGCTTTCAGTGGCAACAAATCATTTAAAGGAGATGTTTCAAAATGGGCCAAGTCAGTGTACACTACCTCAAAAAAAAAAGAGAAAAATCCGTAGCATTTGGGAAAAATACAGATAATTCATTTAAATGTATACTGCTGTGGTAGGCAATTGATATTTATCTATTATTTTTATCGACTTTCAACATGGCGTCTCACTAATTTAGTTACTCTATGCATAAAAACAATTACAGTAAACCATAGAACGACCATTGATCTTAGAAAGAGGACTGTGAGCTGTCACAACAGTGTCACTTCAGTCCTCTTCTTGCCATGTCAAACGTCATTAATCAATCAAAATGACAGCTTACTCCCATGACGGGTTTTTGTTGTGTATTGCAATTTCAAGTATGATTAATTGTGGTTTACCAGCAAACGAAGCAATTTTAAAGTAATTGGACAGTTGAGAACTGTTTTAAATATATTTCCTTATTTTTATGTACACGTACCTGGCCCAAAGTCATTTGGCATTTTGGATCATCCCCTTTTTCGTGGAACATACTATATATATCTCACGAAATTATCGACATATTTTAACAAAACCCGTGACATTTCTCACAGAAAAAAAAAACAGATGAACTTCAACTGATTTCCTAGCCGCAATGCTTTAGTGAACAAACCAGTGTAGATACTACGCTACGAGGTTATTTTGGCGCGTGGTCAAAATTGGAACTAACGCCGCTTGTTATGACAATACAAATTCTGCGACAATTTCACAAAGGTTTACCAACGTACAGGCGCCAACACATCAAGCTCAAATTTCTTTAATAGATTTTCAACTTTATTTCTGAAGGATTAGGTTCAAGGTTGATTGGGAAAATTTGACAGTTTCGGATAGCTTGATGTGCTGGCGTCTGTACTTTCGTCGTCTTTTAATGTCATTCAGGCGCCAAATAATCCTTGTAGCACTCTATATAATAGGATAACGTCTATGTAATATGTATGTAGTTACAATATATTGTATAGTTATGGTACATACGTTAGTGATGTAGCTATGTGCGCGGGTAGTAGTGGCCGGTGCGCGCGGGCAGCGGCGGGGGCGTGTCCTGGAATGTTAGCTTTTTGTTACATCCATGATTAAGTTATGCAAGACTTGACAAGCTCATTTACATAGTTTTTGGAAAAGCGTAGTTTCATCCCAGAAAATTAAAAAGGCATCGCGCGGGCGAAGACTCGACCGTATCTATACTTTAGATATCGATACTCTTCGCGTCTGCGGAGTTTAGCTAGCCAATTTTAAATAACCCTGTATACTTTAATTATAAAGTAATAAAAAAGTAGTAAGAAATAAAAAAAAATGTTGCTCTGCAAACTTTTTTAGTTTCTAATACCATTTTCTTACGCAAATACACAAGCCGAATCGCGATATGCGCGGACAAACTACCTGGATTAATTCTAAAAAGAAACCAAAAAGTAAGATAAAGCTACAAATTTAAATACTTAAGGCGGAAGCTCCAGGTAGCCCGCGAAATTCAGTTTTTCTTACGTTTTTTGCAATTTGCGGGTCAGTATCAGGTTGTATGTTGATCTGAATATGATTCGCGACCGTAAGAAATTTGTATTTATAGAATTATAATCATTAAAATCATCAACACAACTCTCTAAATTCATTTAATTCTAATGAATGACTGTTTCATGAAATCTTCACATTTAGGATTATACAAACTTACGGAGTTGTATTACTGATTGTAATGATTATAATTTTTGTAAATACATATGGTGCGGTCGCGAATCATACTTTATTCAACATACAACCTAAAGCTGACCTGTAAATTGCAAAAAAAAAACCTAAAAAAAATGAATTTCGCGGGCTACCTGGAGCTTTCGCTTTAGTGCAAGGGAATAAAAATGAAGCAAAATAAAACAAACCTCAAGCAAGATTATGATCGCATTTCAACACTGGGTGTGATGTTCTGAAATAAAACAGAGAACCACTAATTGCAAAAATAATCAATTAAGCAACAAAAAAAAAGGATAACTACAAAAAAAAAAAAAAAATACAAAAAAGGTGATTACAGAGGATGGATAAACATAAATAAACTTTTCCAACCCCTGACTACAGGGTGTTTTTTAAAACATGCGACAAAATTTAAGGGGGTGTTCTACCCATCAATATGAACAACTTTTACTATGGGACCAAACCTGAAATCGCAAAAAAAAATCAGCTGTTTAGTACATTTTGACCAAATAAGCGAACATAAATGTACTGAACAGCTGATTTTTTTTTTGCGATTTCAGGTTTGGTCCCATAGTAAAAGTTGTTCATATTGATGGGTAGAACACCCCCTTAAATTTTGTCGCATGTTTTAAAAACACCCTGTATAGACACGACTGACATTATACAGGAAAAGTTTTTAAGCAGTGCGCAAATTTTCACAGGGTGTTCTACACATGAATATGAACAACTTTCACTACTTTCACCATCTCTGAAATCACGAAAAAAAAATCTGCTGTTTCATACAAAAGTTCAACTACTTACCAAAATGTATGAAACAGCTGATTTTTTTTTCGTGTTTTTAGAGTTGCTCCCATAGTGAAAGTTGTTCATATTCATGGGTAGAACACCCTGTGAAAATTTGCGCACTGCTTAAAAACTTTTCCTTTATAATACCAGCCTATTATTGTCACACTGTAGGGCAAAGGTCTCTTCTCATACAGAGAAGATATGAGCATTATTCACGACGCTTGCTCAAGATGGGTCGACGATTTCAGACTTGTATAAACTATTAGCTTCTGCGCGCGACTTCGTTCTCGTGGAAGTCGTAAAATACACAATATACTAAAATAACAGTAATATTTTTCTAGAACTCCCTCGGCACTGCCCATCGCATAACTTAGCGTTCTTTCTGACTTCTTATCTATTTGCTCGGCTCCAAAGGGTCGTAGCGTGATGTTACATAGCCTATAACCTTCCTCAAAAATATTTTTTCAAATCCAGCTCGTTGAAAAAAACAAACAAACTCTTCAGCTTTATTATGTAAATACCTATACTAATAATAAAGCTCGAGCTTTTTTGTATGTTTTAACGCGCTAATCTCGGGAATTAACACTCGGATTTGAGATATTATTTTTGCATTTGATAGCCCAATTCTTGAGGAAGGCTATCTAAGATCACGCTACAACCCTTAGAAGCCGAGCAAAAGAACGCTAAGCGAAAACAAAGAAACAGCGCGGGCGGGCTATACGAAGCGACGGGTTGGGTCAGGGGTACAAGAAATATCACGCGGACAAAGTCGCGGACATAAGCTAGAATTAAGTAAAGTCCAGATTTCCTAACGATGACTTCCTTCACCGATGTCAGTAATGTCCAAGATTAGACCACTAACATTATCTGATCATAAACAATGGGCAACTACAGAGGTAGGTAATTATTTACTAATAACTAATTTTAATTAATAAAAATAATCCCGCAGGACTGCATGTGGGGCGTCGGGAATCGATAGCCGATTCCCGGCCACCGTAGGCACGGGCTTGCGGATGGCGAGCAATGGGTAGCTCGCCGTCCGGTAAGGACCAGGCCCGGGTCGACGGCGCGTTGTGTTCCCCGCGCGCCTCAAAGAGATGTCAGCACTAGCTGAAGGGGTCCGCTAGGGCCGATGCCCGCTAGGATTGCGGGTTGTTCGAAAGAGTTACCGTGGTCCTGGCACAGGCAACTGAAGGAACACGGGTGGGTTTTAGTCAGTAGTTCACCGAGAAGTTATTTGACGATTTCCCATCCAAAAAAAAAGGGCAGCATGTGGCGAGTTGTTGGGCAGTAGCGAGCCCACGGACCCTATCTCCCGGGAGAAGTTTAGTTCTTCACCCCCGGCTTGCCTTTATTAGCCGCTCGGAGTGAACACTGACGAGGAACAGAGCTCCCACCTCTTTCTTGCCTTTATTGGCCGGCTTGAGTGGAGATTCGCAAGAGCAAACGTGCTCGGAGGAAGGAAGTATTCAAGTAAGGTGCCGGTAGGAATCTTGACCGTACTTCCGGGATTGTCCTGATAGCCGTGCAATACCTCTCCACTCCTCAATCACCTCAGGAAGTGTTGCCCCTTTGTCATTAGGTCACTATGTGCTAGCGACCGTTTCCGGGGCCCCATTATCGAGGGTGCAAGTCACCCCCTGCTATTTTATCAGTGTATAATTATAACATTGGTCAGGCAGGGGACATAGTTCTTCCATAGTTCAAGTTACCCAATCCACTTTAGCCACCCAAACCCATAGCCAAACTTGTTGTTTCCACGTTCTGCAATAGTCCTGCACCAACCGGGGGTTGTCCTTGGGTGCACTGGCATAGTGTATACAGGGATAATCGTCGGTTGGTGCCTCCTTATCATTTAAAATTGTCTAAGGGGCTTCTGCGAGTTGGCTTTGGCCCCTCGTACGCCTTCCAAAGGTCCGGGACCCCAGGGTCAAGAGATATGTAAAAATAAACATAAAAATAAATGTTTTATTATTGTTAATAAAACATCTATTAATAGCTGGCTTCACGCGGATGTACTAATGAGAAAATGAGATCAAATCTTCCCTTTATAGTACCTACGATCGTGTAATGAAATAAAACGACAATTCAATCATTTCACAACGATAACACACTGAGTTATATATATATATATATATAGCTGGTATAATATTTAAAAAAAATTGCACCTATAATATAACGTTCTATATACAAATTTATTTCTATTTTACTTTTATTTATATAGATAATAAAATATTTATAAATGCTTTTTCTCTATTACCTGCACGTTGTTGTCGTGTATATAGTGTCGCGGAGGCTGCGGCCGCGGCATCGGCTCGTCGCTGTCATCGTCCTCCTCGAAATCTGATGAAGTGATAACATTTCATCATCACTTTGATTTATTTCTAATGCCTCGCGGGCAGTGTAATAAAACAAACTCCGCCAATGACGATACTGTTTTACGGAATACTATCTAGTACTTCCGTATTCAACCCGATGCAAACTTTATGGCGGCTCTGAACACAAGGCAAGTCGCTGCGCAGTAACAACTTCATGTGTCAGCGGGGGTGAGGGATGTAGTACTGCGCAGCGTGTAGCTCACTTCAGAGCCGCCATACAGTTTGACGCGTACTATACTAGTAATGACAGGTTTTGCGGAGCTTATTATGCCAACAGTGTTATCGTTTTTAACAGACCAGTAACCGACGCAGATACCTATTCACCACATAGCTTGCAGCTTTTACCTTAAACTATAGAAATTATTTCTCAATTTTCAAAGATCATTAACACTCAAGCAGAAAGCATAATGAAGTTTAGAACAAGAAAACCGTGTCGTTTTTCTTTGATGTCATATTCTGATTAGAATATTAGTTTCTAACATCAGAGTTTTTGAGCAACAATTTACACGAGTAAGCGCAGAGTTATTACGTAATAAAAAATAGAAATTTAACATGCTTGTGCACATGCAAACGGAACATTGAGTATCTTAATAAATATATTCAGTTTACATTTTCATATTACTGTGCACTTAGGGCCGGTTTTTTTTTATGTGTAGTTAACTCAACCAATGGTTAAACATAGTAACTAATGGTTGAATTTTGGTTAAATGTGAAAGGCTAAACATGAATGACTTCACATAAATGTATTCATGTCAATCGTGTTAAAAAAAAAGTAACTAATGGCATTTTGGCAAACACTAGCCAAAATCCAACCATTAGTTACTATGTTTAACTATTGGTTGAGTTAACTACGGATCCAAAAACCGGCCCTTAATTCTACTTTTTCACAAATGCCTTACAAAATATTCATTTATCAAGCCTCAAATTACAAGCAAACTCCAGCAACATTTTTCACGAGTACAGAGTATATTTTCATATATTTGCATTTACTTATAGGTAAATACCTATTAGTAAATGCAAGAAATATGGAAAATATATTCTAATGGAACGAAGATGACATACGTAAATTATCTTCCAGAAAAAAAAAATGTGCTAGAACTTGTGCAGTCCCCAATCTTTTTGGCCGGGCTGAAGTGAAGTGAGCGCGACCGCCATCTTGCGTATTCTGCGCAACGACTCGCGCCTACTTTCAGCCCGGCCACAAAGCTAAATAATAAATAAGCCACAAAGTAGGAGGTACCGCAGAAGTTCAGAAGACCTAGAACCTAGGTGCTAGTATGCTATAATGAGCGTTTTAAAGAGGCGATCAACTGGTGACAGATGTATTTCGAATCTCGCTATGCCATATTTACGGCCAGACTGTACTTTACGACAACAACACACGTAACATAACGCCTATAATTCCCGAAGGGTTAGGCAAAGGTGTATCTATAGGTACTGCCGCCGTAAGGAAAACGGAGGACGTATCTACAGAAATATTGATATGGAGAAAAATAAATATTTTGTCCTGTTTAAAGTACAAGATGCAAAGGCAGATAGATACCTCTTTTAATAGTAAGAATTATTAGGTTTTCGTTAAGTTTACGCCAATATAAAAATACTGGTAGATGCGTTTTTGTTTGCTGATTCCGAATATGTACATAACTCTATTTCGAAAAAAATGTCAGATACGTCTTTTCTCCTTATGACGGCAGTATGTTTATGTCCCATGTAAAAGGGACTCCGGGCAAAAAAAACCAATAAAACTTTGCCCGACCTGGATATCGAATCCAGGACTTCATTCTCAACAGTAACGCTAGCGACCAATAGACCAATACTATTTAAATCATATACAAAATACTTACTAATAAAATATATAATTACGAAAAAGAAACTACAAAACACACAACACTAAAAAGGGAGCCGAGCAGTGTAGAATAAAAGAAAAACAAACCAACGAAAAAAGGTGCATCCTACTCTCTGGGTGACTAGTAGGTAAGTCCAAAGAAATCTTACCTCTTTGCTTTCTGCTGTCCCCCTTTACGGTATCTTCCGTATCGGAGCCCTCTGCAAAACATGTATAGTTGTAACATCTACTGAGGAAACGGTGCAGGAGAATATAAGTTGTTTATGTATACGCTATTTACTATTTATTATTTTAGATGGTACGAGAGCAATTGCGATTGACATGGCCAACATTTTAAACGCGACACAAATTTGACCTAGTTGTGCAGAAAGCAGCCATATGACACTTTTTCCAAACATGAGTTATAAATACACAGTCATACTAATTTCGATATACAAGATTTATTTCAAAAACAGCCATGTCGATATCTCTATTTATCACGGAGATATGAGCCGTCAAATGCAGCCTTGTCCATACATCCATAATGCAATTATCGACAGAAAAATGCTTATAACTCTGTTTGTACTTTTCCCGACATGGCTGCTTTCTGCATAACACGGTCCAATTATAAGTAAAAACACACTTAGTACATAACCTATCATTCATCATCATTCTCCTGCCCAATTTATTTGGGGTCGGCGCAACATGTCCCTTTTATCCATAATTCTCTAATAGTCGTTATCTCAGTTGTCACCCCTTTCTAGCCATATCATCTTTCACACAGTCCATCCGTCGTTTCTTTGGTCTTCCCCTACTCTTGTAGCCATCGACATTCATACTCAAACTTTCCTCACGACATTTTCCTCATTCCTTCGCATCACATGACAACCGATTTCCGCTCAACTTTTCAGTGAATATGTAAGTGCTAGCTGACTTATGTCAATGAATTTAATTTAATTTCATGTTTTGTTGCGTAATACCTAAATTATTTTGCGCAGTGCTGTATAAAATCATTTTTTTTTTAATGAACAGACAGCTAAGCTGCTTGGGAGTTTGTTGCGCCACTTCTTCTCCCCAGCTAAAGCACTAGGAAGTGGTGAAGGGCGGGCGTTTAGGGGGACTGTCTTATGTAATTTTGACGTTCAAAAAGTGCTGATTCTCAGACTAGTTTGAATAAATGACTTTTGATTTTGATTTTGGAGTCTATTCTTATTATATCCATTCGTTACAAGCCATCGACATTCATGCTTTTAGTACATAACCTATATTTAGCTTTGTTAAGATGTACTTTTTTATTTCAAGGACGTAAAAGTAAATTAATTAGATATATTCCAATAACTAGCATTCGCCGGCGGCTTCGCCCGCGTGAATGTCAGAAATTATAAGTATAAACCTTCCTCTCGAATCACTCTATCTCTTGATGTAAACCACATTAAAATCCGTTCCGTAGTTTTTGAGATCGTCGCGAACATACAGACAGACAGACGCGGCGGGGAACTTTGTTTTATAATATGTAGTGATATTACTTATTACCGGAAATAATATTGTATGAAAGAAAACCACCAAAAAAGGTTTAAGTAGTTAAAATAATAATGAAAGGTAAAAAACTGACCAAGTGCGAGTTGGACCCACACACGAATAATATTTATCAACCAATATTTAAAAAAAGACCTTAAGTTAAAAAAAGACGTTTCTTGTATGGAGACCCCTTTAATTTTTAGCTGGGAAGATTTAAGTGTAAAATAGGGTTTAGAATCTAAAGATGTGGTTCTTTCCCACAATAATAAGCAAGAGTGAACATGCATACTCGTATTTTGGGTACGCTCGTCCCATCGCAGACCTCATCTATCGCTAAAAAAACTGTCAATCGCAACTGTCAAGCCCGAACCGCAAGTAAAACTTGAAGAAACAAACAAGCATGCCCAATGCCTCATACATAAGACCGATGTTCCAAAGTCAACTATTTATATACTTAAATCACTGGATGTTGAAACAAACGGAATTTTCAAAATGTCACCTCCATAATCCTTTATTGACAACCTTTTACTGATTTCAACTGAACACCAAGGTTTGTATGAAGCAACTTAGCGGCACCTTATGAAAGTTACAACTTTTATTATTGCTTCAACTTAAGAGCGTTCATCCCGCGCGGGAGATCAACGTCGCATTTCTAGAGGTTTTTGTAATTATTTTTTATTAAGAGCGTTTATCCCGCGCGGGCCGGCAACGTCGCATTTCTACAGGTTTTTTGTGATTATTTTAATACATTTAAATCAAATTACTAATTTTTTTTTAATAGACGAAAAGTTGTCACGTTCCGCCTGAGCGAGCGTGCAAGCGAGAGCGCGGAACATTACGAAAAATTATCGTAGTTGTAATTTGGTTTATATGTATTAAAATAATCACGAAAATCCTGTAGAAATGCGACGTTGCCAGCCCGCGCGGTTTAAACGCTCTTAAATTTAAATCAAAATACTTTTTTTTCAGTCAAGTAACTAGATCATTGGTATTTATAAGTAACAGTTATTTTGGTATCCTACTATAATATTATAAATGCAAAAGTTTGGATGGATGGATGTTTGTTTCTCAATCACGCCAGAATGGCTGAACGGATCTGGATGAATTTTGCACAGAGATAGATTATAGTCTGGAATAGCACATAGCTACTTCTTATCCCGAAAAATGTACGGTTCCCGTGGGATAATTTCCAACATTCACTCGGGCGAAACCGCTGCCAAAAGCTAGTTTACTCATAAAAATTGACATTATTGTCAATTATTTTCTATTTACAGTATTACGATTAAATATTTTTATTTACTATAGAGTAAATGTTAAAAATAATTGTAAAATACAACGATCTAGTTCTTTGACTGAAAAAATAGTACTTTACGTACTTTAAAACTTCCTCTTATGTAGTCATTTCTTATTATATCCATTCGTTAACAATCGATATATACCAAGGTGAAAATCGAGCATCACTTGTTGATTTATCAGTGGACAAAAACGATCCACAGTGTAGCGATCGACAAAAATACAATGCCGATCGTCGTTGCTTACTCTTTTACGCTTGATTTTGCTTGATCACACGTGTCAATCACGCACGTTTACTATAGCTAAGTCTATCATCAAGTTCTTTGTAACTATTTGACATAACACGTTTTCGTTCTAACCGATTATTAGTACGAGCCCCTGAAAAACGGCCGTTTCTGAAAGAAAAAGCCGTAATTTAATCAGTCATAGCTTTGTATGTTTTTTTTGGCGTCATTCATGAATTATCATCGTTGTTGTCAATAGCCAAAGGCCAGGATGGTGACATTAAGAAAGCTCCTTACAAATCGTGTCCCAAACTAACCGGAGTTGAGTTCCCGTACGAGCGTGGACATGGCGTTGGTGACAGAGTCAGCCGCGTACAACAGGTCGCTGCGGAGACTACGGTTGTCTATGCCCACTGGATGAGGAAAACCGGATACATACACATATAATTTTATTAGTAAAATTGCACTAAATGAGTTGTTAAGATACCGCTAAAAATGTAATTTTATGTTCTCCGTTTCCACATCGAAAACATGCCGTCAAGTTTCTTGAGAAAATACACACAGATCCCATTGGGTTTTTCCATTCTAAAAGCCTAAAAGAATAATCGTATTAATTTCAAAGACAAAATTTTTGGCCCTGTTTTTAGTCCCATTTGAATTTCAAGGAATTTAAATTTGAATTGCTCAGCTCCCTTTTTTAACTTTAAGAATTACCATTGCGCCAATTCTGACTAAAACTCATCAAGATTTAAGCGAAGCCTAATAGAAATAATTGAAGCTGAAATAAAGCAAGCGTAAAGCATGGTTTAGGTAATTTTCTGAACAATATCACATCAACTCTCTTTATAAACTAGGTTGTCATTTATTTTGCTATTTCCTTAATGGTATATTATTTGTAAAGATTGATTTACGGCCGAACCCAATAACCTATTTTCAATAAAAGACAGATCGCTATTGATGATAGACAATATAATTCTATCTGTCCTTACGTTCCTATCGTTCGTTCGTGTTTTGTTTTATATGTCATAGATTATTGGGACGTTAAAACCATAGATAGATAGGTTATTGGGTTCGGCCGTTAGTGTCACATAATCTATCCGAAACTTCATCATCAATACCTGTTTCATAGGTGCTGCCATAAAGTCACAGAGTATCACGGCCGAATTGGTAAATGTGTTACTATTTATTATCTATTTAGCCTTTTACCAACCGTATTGTGGCTTCAAGTCAAACCGGATACAGAAGAATACCAGTCGATACCCCTTGGTAAGACTAGTTTTCGGGCAAACTTTCGGGCTTTTGACGACCCCTAACGACTGTGAAAGATCCACGATTGACATCAGGGACCAGCGACTTGAAGTGCTTTCCGAGGCAAGGAGGAGTCTTGGTATGTAAAGATGGACACCCATCCACGGATCAACAGCGGCAAGCGTAGCTTAACCTGATTGATCGACCCGCGCGGCTGTTATTACTAAGCCACAAGCCTGTTATTTACTTGTAATAAGTCTAGAAAAGAAGGACTATCATACTTACTGGTCGTGGGCCGTTGATTTTGATGGAAGTTTCTGCCATCGCCCATGCTTTCCATACCTTTAATAAAAATAACGATTTTTTTTTTATTGAGTAAGTACAATGTTTTTTTTTTTTTTAAACTTAAGGCCTATTCAAACCTAAGCGGTATTCGCTACCGTCTGCGGTAGCGAAAACCGAGTGGGTATGCGGTAATATTACTGTTCATTCATCTGTACCGCTCTTGCCGCGAAACATAATACTAAATACCTAAGCGAAACCCGCGCGGTATGTACCTCTACCCATAGCGGCAGCGAATACCGCTTAGGTTTGAATAGGCCTTTAAGGATGAGGTCCAACTATAAAGTAAGTAGAAACAGTATTCTCTTCGGCAATTGACGCAATAGACGTGACAATGGTCAATTTTGTCTCCAATCCGCTAAGACGACCCTAATGCGTTAAAGTGTGTACTGTATGGCTCCAGTCATTTATAACAAACTACCTAAAAGTTGGAGAGAACTACCTCAATCTATGTTTACAAATAAATATCGTACTTTTTTGACCACCAGAGCATATTATAGCGTTACTGAGTTCCTTAATGAAAAGGAATTCGTCTTGACATAAGTAATTAAATTAATTTGGAGCTACTTCTATAATAATGTTAATTTATTCTATAATTTTAATAACCTATTAATAATAAGTATGACAACTTTTAATATTTTGTTACGTTTTTATTTTATTTATTTTACCATTTATGTACACACAGAAAAATATATAATAAAATACATAATTATAATTAGGAGTACAAAGGTACTGCTTATTTCTTAAGAAATTTCTTCCAGCAGACCTGCGAAAGGAGAAATGAAATAGAAATGTAGACAATAGTGTGTGATAACAAGAAGAGAAAAATATGAATATGCGAAGACTTAAACTAAAATATTAACTATACCTACACGTATAACATAAACTTACATAAATACATACAGCTAAAATATATAAACATACATATACTATACTTATATAAATACTCACAGTTGAGAGGAAAAGTAATGCTCTTTTACTCTATATTTGAAAAGACACAGTTTTTAAATCGCGAATGCTAGGCGGAAGTAAGTTCCACAGTCTCACAGCATGGATAGAGAAGGAATAAGAATAGTAGCTAGTTTTATGAGGATGAGATTTAAGGACGGATCTAAGGTGTGATCTACACGGTGCGTCACTAGGGCGAGCAAAAAAAAACCCTCACGCAGGTAGGAAGGATAAGACGGGTTGTATAAAATGTTGAAGAGGAGACATAAAATCCGAGTGTTCCTGCGAAGGCGGATTGGGAGCCACTTGAGTTCCTTACGGAAGTGAGAAACATGATCATACTTTCGAAGACCAAAAACAAAGCGAATGCACAAGTTTTGCAAGCGCTCAAGCTTGTTTAATAGCTCTTCAGTAGCATCCAGGTAGCATGCGTCGGCATAATCTATAATCGGCTGAATAAGCGTTTGTGCCAAAGAAATTTTAGTCTTCAAGGGCAGGAGACTTTGAAGGCTTTTCAGCGAATGAAACGAGAAATGTACCTTTCGACTGACCTCATTGACCTGAGCACGCCACGAAAGATTAGAATCAATAATTACACCCAGATCTTTGGCGGTTTCGGTATAGTCAATGCGCACACCATCGAGATATAACGGCATCAGAGATGTAACATCAGCCGCACTGCGAACGAATCTGCTGCCTATGATCATGGCCTGAGATTTAGATGGGTTAATTTGCAAACCAAATGAATTTGCCCAAACGCTGATGCAAGCCAGATCACGATTCATAGCAGCAATTGCAGACCTCGCATCATCTACAGTAAAATGTCGGTAAAGCTGCAAGTCATCTGCGTAGAGATGAAAACTAGATGAAATTACTCTGGTAACAAAGTTGATAAAGATTGAAAAAAGAAGAGGAGAGAGAACGCTTTCCTAAGGAACACCCTCAGTGAGGCTACACCAATCAGAGAAAGACTCCTCTAGGCGAACACACTGAGAGCGTCCCCGAAGATAAGACCTGAACCAAGTTAGAACAGAAGAAGAGAAATTGATAGATTTAAGGATACCAAGTAAAATGTCGAAATCCACTGAGTTGAAGGCGCTACTGAAGTCAAGCAATACAAGAACAGTAAGGGACTTATTCTCCATTGCCCAGCGGATGTCGTCAGTTACTTTCAAAAGCGCGGTTACAGTACTGTGACCCGAGCGAAAACCAGATTGAAAAAGGGAAATAATCTAGTTTGACGCCAAGAAAAATGATAATTGTCTATGAACTATGTGCTCAAAAACTTTAGAGAGAAATGGAAGAATAGAAATAGGTCTAATATGGGTTAATAAAGTAGGGTTGTTAGTTTTAGGTAAAGGTATTATGTGAGCCTGTTTCCATACTGACGGGAATGAGCAAGAGGTAAATGAGTGGTTGAAGATGTGAGTGAGAACAGGAAGTAACGAGGCAAGGATAAGAGTTATCATTCTTGAGCACAACTTATCATTACCGACTGCTGAAGAAGTAATTGCAAATATAGATTTCTTAACGTCTTCCTCGATAACATCGCTAAGCTTAAAGTGAGAACATTGGGGCAACGGCAAGCTCTCTAGTGTCGCAGCTTTGACAGTTGGATCAAGAGAAAAGGGAAGGAGAGAGAAGTGCTTATTGAGATCATTGAGGTTCACATCCTTACACTGGTCTTACTTTGTTTTATGAATCTATTATTTTGCACGTCACGTAGTGACAAACATGTTTGCACTTAATTTACTGTCTCAGCTTGTATGCACTTTCTATGTATGCTTGTATGCACTTTCTATGTATGTACACACATATGTTTAAGCAAATAAATAGCTCTCTCTCTCTCATTCACATTGTACAAGAGGCCCTGAGTCATGGCGTATCTCTCACAAATCTCAAGCAATCGCCTGAGTGCTTCAATCGAGGGACTCAGCAGCACCATGTCGTCCGCGTAAGATATGCTGTTTACCACCTTTACCATCTATCGAGCATCCAACCCCTGTGCTGCTGAGTTCCCCGATCAACTGATCGACATAGAGGCTGAACAGTGCTGGGAAGGTCAGACCTCCCTGCCTCACGCCACACCCCAGCCCACACGTCTCAGACAACGCACCCGACCATCTGACATGGTTAATTTGATGGTTATACCTATACCTGAGCAGCTCAACTATCTCCTCAGATTGTACCCGCTCGCGCAACTTAGTTCATAGGACGTTATAATTAACCAGATCAAATGCCTTCGACAGGTCTAAAAATACAGCGTACACCGGCGTATTCCAGCTAGAACAGTAACTGACCGCGTGCTTGAGCGCCAAAAAAAAAAGCACAGTTTCTGTGGACAGCCCAGATCTAAAGCCGAACTGCGCATCATGTAAATTGAGCTGTCTAGCCATCCTACGCTTAATCACACTGTCAAGCATCTTTGCAGTTATAGTAGCCAATGAGATTGGCCTATAGTTCTCCTTGTCTGAGACGTCGCCAGTCTTGTTTTTCACTATAGGCACAACAATCGTCCTCATCAACTCAGCAGGCATGTAGGAGTGCCTAATGTAAAAGTTATATAACATGGATAAGACCCTGGAAGGATGCGGTTATTGGAGGTGTTCTATACTAAGGTTATCATGACCCGGAGATTTGCCCTTTGTCAGTTTTTATAACCATCCCTATCTCCTTAGACATCATGTTAGTCGGGCTAGACGACCCACCATTTTCCACAACGCTATGTTCGTGTCATGCTAATACGGAAACACGAAGATTAACGAAGTGCATACCTATTACTGTATGTATTTATTGCTACTTATACGTCTCTATAACCAGTGTGTTCTGCCCACGATGACGTACGGTGATGAGACGTGAACGCTCACGCAAGAGGCTGTGTACAGGCTGAAAATTGCACAGAGCCATGGAGCGTTCCAGTTCCAAACGTCGAGATCCAAAGACGTACGAGTCTTCGATATCGGAAAGCTTATTATGGAACTCAAATGGAGTTGGGCAGGACACCTGGCAAGGCGCAGTGATGACAGGTGGAGTAAGTCAGTGACCGAGTGGCGTCTAAGGACCGGAAGACGAGATGTCGGTCGTCCGGTAGCGAGATGGGTGGACGGCATTGTTGCCGTCGCGGGCACTGGATGACGCTGGCACAGGAGCGTGGGGATTGGCACAAGAAAAGAGAGGCCTATGTCCAGCTGTGGGTGAAGTCAGCCTGTGGGTGATGATGAAGATGAATGCTGCTTACCGAGACTGTGTGACATATCAATTCGTTCTCTCTCTCCGAGTGACGGCGTCTGAGGCGCGCTCCGCACTGTACCCCGCGGTGGTGGTTCCCTGCAAAAGTAACAGATCTCCTAAATGTATGTAAACACAGGGAAATTAATCTTGTACGCAAGTATATTCAAATCATAACTGTCTTTCCCATCTACATGTCGCAGTACAGTAACCAGCCGTAAATATATGGGATTTGTAGAGAGTCGTCGTCGTCAGTAGTAATTGTGTGGCAGACTGTTTCTAATGCTCGATGTGTCATAATATTAGGTACTTGTTTCATGTGCAATGTTTACGGCCGGTAAGATAGTTGTAGCCGTGATATACTCGTAGTTATATCCGTATGGATATACTGGATGATTTTTTTTTTCCGTCTTGATAAAAATAGGGTACAATAGGTGAACGGAGTAAAAGTCTATGGCATACCTAGTTTTTGTTTTTTGTTTTTTCAATAGCATAGACAGAAATTGCTCTATCAATAAACACTACACATTTGGAGTAAACTAGAACAATAAAACAGAAATTTTGAAAAATCCTTATAGATCGCTAAAAAATATTGAAATTCAATTCATACACTACGCAGGGTGCAGTGTATGATTTGAATTTCGATATTTTTTAACGATCTATAAAGTTTTTTCAAATTTTCTGTACGTAATTAATTAAATTAATAATTAATACGTACATAATTTATACGTACGTATAGATAAACCATTCTAAAAATGAACGCTCCTCCACAGCGGTTACGGTCACATGCAAAGAAGGTGTATCGACGCAATACACATAATTGGTATTTGTCTTTGGTTGCTCAGTCACCGGCGAGACATGAAAGTGGGACCACGCGTCGATTTCGCCGCAAAAGTACGGTCAACATGTCAACGCAAAAAACTACGTGGCTACAAAAAACTTTGAACAAAACTTGACGTCTATAATGGCTATAGAAAAGGAACTAATTGAAATGATTGATTGTACTATGTGGGAAAATACATGTAGACATGTTAGTGATATCGAAAAACAATGTATGAAAAATTTTGACATGGATTTTGAATTCAATATTAATGTTGAGTCTGATTGTGATGAAAGTGATTAGGTACATTGATAAATGAATAATTGGTTAATTAATATCGTATTTCATTACGTAGTAATAAGTCAATAAAAGCTTGAAATAATAATAATTTCATCATTTATTTGAAGTCAAGAATTCACATAATATATGCAGTAGCTATACATTAGATGAAATGACCCATATTAAATAAATACCTTACAAACATAGGTACATAAAAATATAAACAATAACAACTATTATATAAATCAACTATTGTATAAATGAAACGAACGCGCAACAGAGCGAACGTGTCGTGCCATACAAAGCACACGCTCCCCGCCGTACAATTCTAGTACCTGGAATGATCGCACGATTAGTTGACCTATAAGTGTGGCGAAACATGGACTATGTTTGCAGTAAAATCGTCGGACGCACACAAGTATAGTGTTGGAATAAATATTTCCTCTCACATATTGAATTTGTGGAGGGGCGTTCATTTTTAGAATGGTTTATCTATACGTACGTATATTTTAGTATGTATGATTGAAAATTAGATATTATTAATTTTGTTTTCAAAAAAAAAAAAAAACAATCTGATACCCAGTTTTTTTTTTCCACAAGCCACAGGCTTCTACTCCGTTCACCTATTATACCCTATTTTTTCCAAAACGGTAAAAAAAGTCGTCCAGTACAGCTATAAACAGTAATATAGCTATAATAAAGCGGTTCATAACTATCTTACTAGGAATATAACTATGATACGAGCATGATCTAGTGATATAAGTATTAGGGCACTCCGACCAAATAGGTTAGGTTAGGTTAGGTTAGAATTGTGACCAAATACGCGCGAGCCGAGTGAGAGCTATGTCGAAATTGGTCGTAGTAACAAAATTAAGGCACTCCATTACGGTATATAGCTATATCCCTTGGGACTAATATATCACGGCTACACTGTGACATATACATATTATAAATTAAAGTCGCTTTACGTGTTGCGAAGCGGAGAAACGGAGAAATATTAATCAATAGGATCCTGGCTCCTGGAGCGGAGCGGAGATTTTATGCAATCCTTTTGGTTAATATTTCTCCGTTTCTCCGCTCCGCAGCCTCGCTCCGCTTCAATGGACAGGCAGCCTAAGTCACCTTTGCGACACTCACGGTCAGAGTTAGTCTAAACCCACAAAAAGACAAGAAATCTAAGGACCAACTTAAAAAAGTTCTACAAAAACATTTCCTCTCATTTTGTCCAGTTCTAGTTCTATATTTGTAACAAACCTTACGTAGGAAAAAATGCCTTTTTTAAATTGTAAGATTTCTGATCTCGACTGTAGGTAATACTGAGTGAACTATAAAACATGATAGGTAACCTATATTGTTTTGTAGTTTACTTAGCATAATTAAGTACTTAATTAAGTTTTAGCACAATAATATTGTTTTTTTTTATGTCAAAATTTGTAATATCATAAATTGTTAGACGAGAACTACTGCCGACAAACTGCTATGCAGTTTGGCAGGCATTATATTTGTTTTTTGTTTATACAGATTTTGGAATGAATAAAAAAATATATTGTTGCCATTTACCCACGAGTAACGGTTGAAGTGCTGGTTTAAGGGGGAAGCGTCAGGGTAGCCCGCGAAATTCAAATTTTCTTACGTTTTTTGAAATTTACAAGTCGGTATTATATTGTACGTCGGTATAAATAAAGCAGTACCTTTCTGGAGCGCTAGGTTGTGGCTGTGTCCCTGGTAACGGCGGACTCTTTGTGGAGCGAGGCGAAGAGTTCGGCGTCGATCGGGGAGATGACTGCTGCGTCTGTTAGAGAAGATAAGCACACATTTAAATAGGAATATTTAATGCCGAAAACTTTTTTTCAAAAAAAAAAAAAAACACTACTAACTTTAATCTCGGAACTCAGGTGTCTTTGCTTTTGTATTTTCGTTTGATTGAAGCGAACTCAAAAACTACCCAAGTTAAGTTAATACAATATATATGAGACCACCTAGGAAGTATAAAACAAAAACCAGCCAAGTGCGTGTCGGGCCACGCACAATGAAAGGTTCCGTAATTGAAAGATTTTATCCCAAAAACAAACTTAACATTGTATTTAGAAAACATGTTCTCCCATTCGTTGATATGGTCAATTCTCCAACTGCAAATTTAATTTTGTAATCGCCAAAAAAAAAGCGTGCCAGCTTTCGGTTTAAAAACAGTTACAGCCACGTACACTACGGCCGAAATATCTTAGCAAGTCTGAACATAGGCACTTCGAATTTTCGCGCATGTTCTCTCACTCACATGCCTCATTGCAACCATTTGCTTCCTAAAAAATATTACTGCGCAGCCTTCTGCGCGAAATTCGGACTTGCCAAGATATTTCGGATGCACTGTAGCTATCTGTAACAACAGAGTTCATTTTACAAAATCACGTGGACACGTGTCGTGTAGGTAGATCGATTGTCACGCTGATATTATGCTCTATAAAAACGTAAGAAAATTTGAATTTCGCGGGATTAGCTACGAGCCTAATTAATCAAATACTCGTTAATTAACAATGTAAGCTTAAAACTAAATTCTACGCTATTGTATTTTTTTAATTCTCAATTGACCGGCAAATTTTGCGTATCGTTTGTATTTATATAAATATAAATGGTAGTTATTATTGTTACTTGTCAGTCGTGAAAATGAAGGCGTTCATTGTGTTAGCACTGGTCTGTTATTTGGGTGCAGTGTCAGCAGGACGCGTGATACAGCCCGTACCGCTTGGGAAGACCCCGAACGAGTGCAGATATCAGGCGTATTTAGATCTCCACAACTGTACTAGAAATGGATTCAAATTCAGTAAGATAGATTATTATTTTTGCTTTCATAGAAAAGAAACCTCAAAATTGGACCCACGTCAATAGGGATGATGCCTGGGTAAAAAAAAAAAGAAATTCTATTTAGTCCGTCAGTCAGACAATAAAAAAAATATTAGACACGTATTTTTTGCTTTATCATAATAATAAAAAATGACTTAAATAACACGCATCGGGAGTGGGGGCTCGCTACGTCACTTCTACGTATAAAATCTACCAAGGCGTGACGTCATGCCACATTTTAACTCAATGTATCGCCGTGATCTTTTGATTCCGGAGATAAAGAAAAAAATATGTGTCCGTTATATTTTAATAATCTACATGACGGACAAAAAAAATTTTTAGTCATCATCCCTATTTCAAAGTCATTCTACATAGATAAACTTGCGCCTTCTTCATATGGGGGTAGTCAGAAACAACAGAACGCCACCTGCTACGATCCTTACATACTCCTTTTGCTTCGTTTACTGTTAAATAAGACACGGCCTTCGGTAACGAACTGTTTATTTGCACTGCCTCAGCGGCGTACGCGCACGACACGCAGGTCGCGCAACTATATCTATAGCTAGCTACTCTGGGGGCCGATTCTACTAATTTGCAACGTTACACGTTCAATTGTGTTTCAACAACAGTTCAGTTTCGATCGCCGTTCGATAGTTACCAAAAAAGTCATTCTACTATTCCATAAGCAAAACGAATAAGTGCTACTAAAAGTATTTTTAATATAAAAACATATTATCTAAACCATACTTACCTATACTTTTAGCCTGTATATTTTTTTGTAACATTTCAACTTTATAAATAATAAAAACTCAGAATGTTTCGTTTTCGGCCCCAGCTTGCGAAATCTGTGAAACGAAACGTTTCAATTATGTCAAAAATAATGCGACTAAACGTCACGCTCATGTACGGTTTTGTTAGCAGAATAGCTTTTGAGATTGTTTCGATCGATCGGTGACTGAACTGAAACGTAATCGCTGTTGGATCGTTGTTACATTAGTGGAATGCGAAAACGCTCAAAAGCTGTGGTTCAGCTGCCATTCAATTGCGATTTTTTAACAATTTTGTTAGGAGAATCGGCCCCCTGGTCACACACGCACCCCGTTCTCTAGTACTACGCACCTGAGCTTTCTGAAGAACATCACCAATAAGGTATACTATATGTCAATGTATCGAGAGGAACCGAAGATATGCTGTTACAAGTTTTGTCATTGAGAAATCTGTTGTTCTAAATCTAAAATAAATCCTTTAATGTTAATTTCAGGTCCAGACGAGTTAGAATGTCTGTCCATCACTGTAGCGAAGTACAACCACTGTATAGAGGAAAGCGAACCAATAGTATCGGGAGGTATGTTATTAAAACGCAGTTTAAGGGGACTACATGACCTAAAGCGCGGTTACTGTCGGACTGCATAGAAATTAAAGAGAAGCGCGATGAGACAACGCTGGTAATTTATTGCAAAATATGAAGCAATTATCAATTTACAAAAAATCTATTGATTGGACTAAAAAGTTAAAACACTATCACGTTAATATGTTGCTTGTAGAAAAATCTGACAAAAAAATCTGGATATGTATATTAGTATGGTTTTTAATCGTTAAAAGAATTTTTTAGAGGTATTATCGTGATTTTTTCCTATCGTGTCAAATTAATTGTATTATGTTTACAACACACTATCTAACTAGCATATATCCTGAAGAATATCATATATTTTTCTAATGTTGTTTACTGCAGTAGATCATATACTTTTAGGCATTATAAAACTTGCGTTATTTGCGTTTAGGTCCTGTAATCCTCTTAAGGCGAAATGGTATCATAACGAGGTTTGGAGCATTGGTATGGCCAAACAAAGCATAATTATATATGTAATTTAACAAATATTTCTTTTTAAAATTATATATGCTCTGTTACATTAAAATAAACCCATGATCTCCTTATGTCTTTAATGGATTTTTTTTTAATGTTCTCATAAAAAATAGCTACTAAGTTTCCTCAAAAGGAAACTTTGCGTTTTTTTTTTTTGTATCGAGCCAAATTGTGTCAATCGTGTTTTGGACCTTATACTTTACCAAAGAAAATCTTCAATTTTTATAATCATGTAAAAGAATAAGGCTTTGAAGTTTTTGAGGACAAAAATTGATTTAGCGTGCAGCTGAAAGCGTCAAAATATCATCTTTGGGACCCATTTCGCATTAAAAAAAAAACATTCTAATAATTAGGGCGGGAATACACATGCGTATAGCTTGTACAAAACTATGCAAGTAGCTTATATGCCAATGTGACATTCACCAATAAGAAGCTATTATGTTACATTGACATGCAAGCTACTTGCATAGTATTATATCTAAAAAAAAAAAACCTCAAATATTTACACGTATCTATTGTAATTCTTCCACTACGACAGGAACCTACCACTACGGAACTGTTTCTTCTAAACACAGGCTACCCTATAGCCTATCTAGGAAAGCAGTAATCCTCCCACAAACTATTAGGTTGGGGAAAAAGTCTTTTCGCATTATAGTATGTATGAACTTGTAATAAAATCTCTTTGGCTATACTATTTGTATCTGGCTGGTTTTGGTATCATTGAAAGTTTAAATTTTAAAGAACATAATTCCAAATTCAAATTAGGAAAATGTGTGTTTCATTTGTTTTTCGTACCGTCAAGATGAGTGAATCTAATGAAGAAATTCGATACATTTTAAAATTTTACTACAAAAAAGGTAAAAATGCAACGCAAGCCGTGAAAAAAATTTGCGATGTTTATGGACCTAGTGTAGTGTCTGTGAGAGTAGCATAAATTTGGTTTAAGCGTTTTCAATCCGGAAATTTTGATGTCAAAGATGCACGTCGCTCTGGTCGCCCTATTACGGATAAAATGGATGCCATTTTTGAAAAAGTGGAGCAAGATCGGCATATCAGTAGTTACGACGTAGCTGAAGAACTGGAAATTGACCACAAAACAGTTTTGGCGCATTTGAAAAAAACTGGGTACACAAAAAAGCTCGACATTTGGGTACCTCACGAGCTCACTAAAAGAAACCTAATGAACCGTGTACTCATTTGTGATTCTTTATTACGACGTAATGAAACCGAACCATTTTTGAAGAAGCTGATAACTGGTGATGAAAAGTGGATCACGTATGACAAGAACGTGCGAAAAAGATCGTGGTCAAAGGCCGGTCAGGCTTCACAGACTGTGGCGAAACCCGGGTTAACTCGCAACAAGGTGATGCTGTGTGTGTGGTGGGATTGGAAGGGCATTATTCATTATGAGCTGTTACCACCAGGCAGGACCATCGATTCTAATTTCTACTGCGAACAACTGATGAGATTAAAGCAAGAAGTTGATAGAAAGCGGCCGGAATTAATCAACAGAAGGGGTGTGGTTTTTCATCATGATAACGCTAGACCTCACACATCTTTAGCCACTCAGCAAAAATTAAGAGAGTTTGTCTGGGAGGTGTTAATGCATCCGCCGTATAGTCCTGACCTTGCACCTTCAGATTTCCACCTGTTTCGGTCTCTTCAGAATTCTTTAGGCAGTGTCAGGTTAACATCACGAGAGGACTGCCAAAACCACTTGCCGCGGTATTTTGACCAGAAGTCCCAAAATGTCTATAGCAATGTGATCATGTCCCTGCCTACAAGTTGGCAAAAAGTTATCGAACAAAATGGTACCTACATACTTTAGTTAAATGTAAATAAACTATATTAAAAAATGTTTTGAATTTTCTTAAAAAATGCGAAGAAACTTTTTCCCCAACCTATTAGATGTAAGACAATCGCTGTTTTACTCTTACTTCGCCATGTATCTTATATAGTCTTAGTTAAACAATACAGGCAGACCAGATGGCGTGGTTGGATAAGTTACCACCTATCATGCCGCTGGTCGTGGGTTCGATTCCCATATTCCCTATATAAGAATGTATTTACAAAAAAAAAGTAGTGTATGTAGTATATCAGTTATCTGGTTTCCATAGTACAAGCTCTGCTTAGTTTGGGATCAGATGACCGTGTGTGAATAATGTCCCAGGATATAATATAATAAACTTTATTATTATTATTTATAGTTTTGTACAAGCTACAGCCATGTGTATTCCCGCCCTTATGTTGTCAATTCTCATGTAAATTTAAATAGGTATATCTGGTCATTTAGGTCCAGCAAGCGCAACAGCACAGCTTGAGTGATATTTGACAGGAGATACTATCATATTTTTGTATCCTTCTTTTTATCTCATCGAAATCTTGTCAATGCTTTCCAACGACCTTCTAGTTATAATATCACTTTTACTAATATTATTTTCATTATCATAATTTCTACCGAAAGTCGTCGTCCACTGCTGAACATAACCCTTTCCCAAGCGTCGTCGCCACAATGAAAAAAAATTTAATGACATTTTTTTAACAAAAGATAACAAATATGATTAGAAGATAATAATGTATACAGGATGTATCAGAAAGGCGCGGTCAAAAGATTATGTCGATTTTAGTATGGAAGGTGGCGTCTTTTTTTCTTCTCGCGACCATCAACCAAATCTTGTTTTTCTAGTACAGAATACTGCATAGTGTAACTAACGAAACTTATTTGACATGCATATGTCTAAACTCGGTCCGAAATGTTTCACTTTCGACTTCCAGTTGCAAGGCTAGTGTTAAGTTGCCACAAAATAGATAGCCGTTAAATGTTTATGGACATTTGAATATTCGGTACACCTCCCGTGCGTTAGGTTTCAGAAATTGCCTACAAACCTAATAAATACATACACACTTCTAACTCTTATATCTCATTTCGGACTGAGTTTAGAGATATGCATGCCAAATAAATTTCGTTTCTTACACTATTCTGTACTAGAAAAAAACAAGATTTGATTGATGGCCGCGAGAAAAAAAAAAAGACACCAATTTCAAGCATTGGCTTTTAAGGGTGTGGCACAGACCATCAAACTGAACAACTTTCTCCATGGGACCAACATCGTAATCGAGAAAAAAATATCAGTTATCCCATACTTCAATACCTAGTCGACCCAAATGAATGAGACATCTGATAATTTTTTCTCATTACGATGTTGGTCCCGTGGAGAAAATTGTTCAATTTGATGGTCTGTACACCCTTAAATTGGCCACACTATTCTGATACACCCTACATAAGTATATCTTTCCGTGTTATTTAACAATATTTTTTAAACCTTGTTTTCAGCTAAACTTTTACCTCTGGAAAGAAAGATGGCCGGTAATGAGCTACAAAAAAATGACAAATTTAAGTGCGTTGTCAACAACATACTGGATACACTCAAGTGCATTTTCAGCGATCCACTAGACCTCCTGACATGTAAGCACATTAATTTATATATGTTTTTAAAGTCAGAGAGATTAAGCAAATTGACACCCTACTTTTATTGTCAGTATGCCGATTCATACTGTAATTTGAATAAACTGATAGTTTAATTTGTACGTACGTACGTAGATCTTATATATCGGAAAGCTTATTATGGAACTCAGATGGAGTTGGGCAGGACACCTGGCAAGGCGCAGTGATGACAGGTGGAGTAAGGCTGTGACCGAATGGCGTCTAAGGACCGGAAGACGAGATGTCGGTCGTCCGCTGGCGAGTTGGGCGGACGACATTGTTGCCATTGCGGGTAAAACCTAGATGAGGCTGGCACGGGAGCGTGGGGATTGGCACAAGAAAAGAGAGGATTATGCCCAGCTGTGGATAGAGTCGGCGGTGATGATGATGATGACGAAGTAGTCAATTTGCTTAGCAATAAATTTTCCCAGAAACACGGGCAAGATTGATTAGCCACAAAAACAAGATCTAAAACCATAAACTTCTTAAAAGTCTACGTAACTACACTGCCGCCGTAATGAAAAAGGACGTATCTACAGAAATATTGAAATGGAGAAAAAATAATAATTTTGTCCTGTTTAACCTATAAGATACAAAGTCAGATACGTCTTTTAATAGTAAGAATAATTAGGTTTTTGTTGAGTGTACGCCAATTTAAAAATACTGGTAGATGCGTCTTTTTTTGCTGATTCCGAATATGTAAAAAAACTCTATTTCGAAAAAAATGTCAGATACGTCATTTTTCCTTATGACGGCAGTACAGCTCCTCGGCGTCAACAGTCACGATTCGCAAGTACTATGAAATATAACAAGTTTTGAAATCATACTTTCGTTTTAATCGACACGTGTGTGAACTTTCGCCAAGTAATTAAATATATCCCCTGTACAAAAGCTATACAATATGTAACAAAAACCCTGTTGTTCCTTCTAACACAAGATTGTACTCATGTCAACTAACAACTTTTAATATGGGACCAAAACTGAAATCGCGAAAAAAAAATCAGCTGCTCCCTACGTTTTGACGAGTTATGCGAACATGAATGTATGGGACAGCTGATTTTTTTTCGCCAATTCCGGTTTGGTCCCATAGTAAAAGTTGTTTGTTATCATGAGTAACATCATGTGTTAAAAGGAACAACAGGATTTTTGTTACATATTGTATATTTGACAAGTTATATTATATTTTTTTAATTTCAGTGAGCTGGCCGGTATTAATAAAATGTATTGTGACAAATATTCCTGCATTGTTGGTGTGCTTTCCGCAGGAGGCTTAAAGGTATGTACTCAACAGATCTTTACCTTTACACAAACCCTATTTGTATATTTCATTCTCCTGCCCTTGTCCCAATTTATTTGGGGTCGGCCCAACATGTCTTTTTCTTCCATACTTCTCTATTAGTCTTTTTAGCCATATCATCTTGCACACAGTCCGTCCACCGTCTTTGGTCTTCCCCTACCCTATTTGTATATTTGTGAGAAATCGAACACCTTTAAAAACGTATTCCACAACTTCTACGTCCAAGCGGCAACGTGCACACCGCTATGTTCTTCTATACTATACCTAGTATTTTTATCTCACGAAGCGACGTGCGTTTTACTAGTGGTAATAAAGAGTACAAGCACGCTGTCAATGTGTGCGTGAAGACGAGTAGCGTCAGCCCATAACACACACACATACACATACTTCCGACTTCACCATTGTCTCGGACGGTACCGAGAGGTCGTGCGCTTAACACACATTGACAGCGTGTTCGGTCACGCGCGCTTTGCTTGTGGTTACACAAGCAAAGCGCGCGTCGCTTCGTGAGATAAAAATACTATGCCATCCTTCATTCTCCATATCTCTTCTCTTTCACACGTGACAAATGACACACTCTCTTTCAATCATAGATGCGTTCATACTTATTAATGCATTCAGGATAACATCCTACGCATAAAAGAAAATACAAGATTTTCCTTTTAATCGTTCGCTAATATTATTATTTCCAGATATACACCCAGTCCTTCAGAGATCGACTACTAAACATTCGTCAGTATATTAGACGATAGTTTTAGATTGTTTAAAAATATAAAATCAGGCATATTAAAAACTTTAATAAATATTTAAAACAAAATAATTATTGTTTTCTTTCCTTAATCAATCTGTCTAGCCTTTTCCCAAATATGTTGGGGTCGGCTTAAGAGTCTAACCGGATGCAGCTAAATACCAGTATTTTACATAAAGCGACTGCCTATCTGACCTCCACAACCCAGTTACTGGGTAATACGATACCCGTTGCTAAGACTGGTTGTCAGACTTTCGGACTATCAAAGAACCACGAATGACAGCCGGGAGGTCTCGGTATGAAAAGATGGTCACCCATCCACGGACCAATCCCGCTAAGTGTAGCTTAACACATTGTCTGCTTAATTTTTTATGCAAACGCTTCTTTATGCTACACCCTTACCGACCCTTTTTTTAAGATGTTTTCGAAACAATAGAGATGCACAACGAACGCACATGTGCGGCGCGCCGCACTCGAAGAAAGTTATGAAAACGCGCATGTGCGTCTGCCGCGCTTAATGTATTAACCTGATTGATCGACCCGTGCAGCTTTTATTATTCAGCCACGAGCTCCTTCCTTGTTTTCTATAGGTACTACTGTCACTAAATAAAATTAGGCATCTGTGCGAAAATTGGTGGTAAGTAGTTTGGTACTTAGTGAACGTCTAGCCGACGTAGCTAAGTCTTTCAGACGTATGAGTACTCTATTTACACGTCTAACTGACGTGTACATACCTTGAGCATCCTCATGAATCCCTCGAGCTGTTGCATGAGATGCTTGCGCGACTTTTGCAGTGAAGACAGGTGTCCCTCTAATTCGTCTTTCCATTGTCATAACAGACGGAACTCTGATACTAAGGGCGTTTGTGCACTACAAGGAATTTTACTGTCCGGCAGTCCGATTTTTTACGGTCCGAGGTGGCATGAAAAAACGGATGATTGGCTTGTGCACTTGTTCGTCTTTAATCGGATCGGTGCGGCGCAGTTCAGGGTAGCTCTCTTTGAAACTACACGCCACGCACGCGTATTACGCTAGGAACGATGAGTACGGTCCGGAATGGGGAAAAGTAAAATGTCTGACGGTAAAATAACGTATAGTGCACAAACTAGTATATACATTTATGGCGTGCCATATCGGACCGTAAAAAATCAGACGTTCGGACAGTAAAATTCCTTGTAGTGCACAAACGCCCTAAGGGCGCTGATAATAATAATAATAATAATAAGCTGGCAACACCAACGTCAACACGTCAAAATTTATTTTCATATATTTTCAGTTTTATATTATTTTCAGTTTAATATTAGTCGCAGTTTTTTTATTTTATTTCCTGAGAAAAACCCACAGGCCACTGCAAGAAAAAATAATCAAGATAATTTAAATACAGCAATTACCAAAATGTACAAAATACATTAAAAAACTGCCAAATCGGAGGTGACATTTGTCATGTCACCTCCGATAAAACAATACAAACCCAAATGAAAATAAAAAAATGTTGACGAGAGCAGCTGCAAGACGAGCACGCCTACCACCTCCGGACTCTTCGCTCGGCTCCGCCTCGCTGCCGCCGGTACCCAGCCCCACCGTGAGCGCTGTGACGACACCGGCCGCGGTAGTTGCGTCGAGCTCGAGCGACGAGTATTTTTCCCCGCCGACGTCGCCAACACCTGTACGTCGGCAGGGGAGAGGCCGGCCACCGAGAAGCTTGGGACTTAGGGGCCATCCAGCCCCGAGCCGGGTCCCCGCTGCCGGTGGTTGTGTGCAGCGCATGAAATGGACTCAACAAATGAATGAGAACGTCATGCGCGCATATTACGGGGCTACAGAGGGGGGAACTAACCTCACTGCGTACCGCGATAGGATGCTGTCTCTGTTCCAGGCGCTTCAACCAGCCATCAACGTCTCGGCCCAACGACTTTCGGATCAGGTGCGGGTTATCCAACGGAATCACAGATTGGACGACGCCGCGCTTGATAGGCTGCGCTCAGAGGTACTGAGCAATCGTATCGTCCCTGTCCCGTCACAGACCGCGGTGCAACCTCTAGTCAGTGACATAACCCAACCGCGGTCTTATGTTAATGATGAGGAGGGGGGCGATGCGATTGTTACGGTAAGTAGCCAGTGTAACGAACGATTGAGGAGCGCGCTGGAGGATGCGATTCGGGAGTTTAGAACTGCCCCCGTCCAACTTAGACCACATTTACCTCGCTTGCCTATGCACAGAACGAATAGGGCGATGGTGTGTGCCTTGGATTCGCTGCTTGGTTTTTATTTTGAAAGCAGCGAAGATCTCGTAGATACGCACTCGATCTTGTATTGCGCGGCTATTGCGGCGTGTCGTGTAGCCAATGTCAAATTTCCAAATTGTGACATAGCTACACGACCAAAACCTGCTGTTCCAGCCTGGCAGTGCAGGATCGAGCAGCGTATCGAGGGGACCAGGGTGCTCATCGGCAAACTATACTGCTTCAGGGAGGGCAATACTCGCCCTAGAGTGATGCGCTTTGTGAGGCGGGCGTTCTCGGGGACTGGAATCAGTCCTCAAGAATATATGTCCCGTGTCACAGAGCGCATTGACTTCCTGAAGCAGAAGGTCTGTGCATGGGCAAGCCGTATCCGTAGGTATAAGCGACGGGTTGAGCGGTATACCCAGAATCGCATATTCCAGCGTGATCAAAGGTGGGTGTATAGAGCATGGGAGCGACCTGAGCAAAATGTGGCAGACGCATGCCGCCCGGATGATGATGCCACTAGCATATTCTGGCGTAACATCTGGTCGGTGCCCGTTTGCCATACTGAGGCTGAATGGATGCGGGATGTTGAGCGCGTGTGTGACGCCATACCGGAGATGGAGGAAGTAATAATTACTTCCTCCGATGTAGCCAGTGCAGCCCGCCCGATACCGAACTGGAAATCTCCGGGACCGGACGGACTGCACAATTTTTGGCTTAAATGGCTGCAAAGTTCACACGCGTGCTTAGCATCGCAATTCCAGTCGGCCTTAGAGTCTGGGTCGCTGCCACAGCTCTTTACAACAGGAGTTACCCACCTGCTCCATAAGTCAGGTGATGCCACGGAACCCAAAAATTATAGGCCGATCACTTGTTTGCCGACGGTCTATAAACTTCTTACATCCATTTTGAGAGAGAAAATTAATTCTCATTTAGAAAAGAATTCTATTATGTCTGTCTCTCAAAATGGATGTAGGAATGGGTCCCGCGGCACCAAGGAGCTACTCCTCATTGACATGGCCATAAGCCAACAGGTCCGTCGATCCCGAAAGGATTTGTCGACATGTTGGATAGACTATAAGAAGGCCTTTGATTCGGTGCCGCATACATGGCTCTTGAGGGTGTTAGAGTTGTACAAAATTGATACAACTCTGAGCACCTTCCTAACGACGTGTATGGGGCAGTGGAGGACGGTTCTTCGCTATCCAGGATGCCGACAAATTCAGGGGAGCAACGAACCTATTAGGATTAAGCGGGGAATATTCCAGGGCGACAGTCTGAGTTCACTGTGGTTTTGTTTAGCCTTGAACCCTCTTAGCACTCTGCTGGAGGGTACAGGGCTGGGCTGTCCTTTGCGGAGAGGGGGTCAGGTAATATCCCACCTGCTTTATATGGATGATTTGAAACTGTTTGCCACCAACAAATTGCAACTGCTGGAGTCACTAAAAGTAACTAAAACTTTTAGTGATTCCATCAGGATGGAATTTGGTGTAGATAAATGTGCAGTCATGCATGTAAAGCGGGGCGGGATTGTGGAATCTGAGGGACTACAACTCTCAGATTATATAAACCTGAGATCACTCTCCGCAACTGATACCTACAAATACCTGGGTATGTCAGAGGGGTTAGGCATTAACGGACCTGACGTGAAACAATCGTTGCAGGAGCGCTTCTTCGGTCGCCTGAAAAAGGTACTTAATAGTTCTTTGTCAGGCGGCAACAAGGTGCGCGCCTTTAACGGTTGGGTCATGCCGGTCCTAATGTACTCCTTTGGCATACTAAAGTGGACCCAGACGGAACTAGACGCCCTGGATAGGAGAGTCCGGTCACTGTTGACCGCAAACCGGATGCATCACCCACGTTCGTCTGTCATGAGGCTGTACATTCCGCGGAAGTGCGGGGGTCGAGGTTTTTTAAATGCTAAGACCCTCCACAACCGCGAGGTGTGCAGTCTCAGAGAATATTTTCTCAAGGCTGACGTGGGTATGCACCGAGATGTGGTTGCAGTGGACAAGGGACTCACCCCGTTGTCCTTGGCTAAAGAGAACTGGCGCAAACCTGTGGTGCTTAGTACCAATGACCGCAAGGAAGTATGGCAAAGCAAGGAGCTTCACGGACGCTTTTTCCGGGCCCTTCATGGGCCCGACGTAGATTTCTTAGCGTCCGTGGCCTGGCTACGCTTCGGTAACCTCTTTGGGGAAACCGAAGGTTCAGTCTGTGCAATTATGGATGAAGTTATGCTAACGAATAACTACCGGAAGTATATAATGAAAGACGGGACGATCGACATATGTCGGGCATGCCATTGTCCCGGTGAGTCTATCAGACATATTACTTCTGGGTGTTCTCGTTTAGCTAACGGCGAGTATTTGCACAGGCATAATCAAGTAGCCAGGATTATCCATCAGCAACTTGCTCTGAAATACGGCCTTGTGGACTCTGAGGTACCGTATTACAGGTATGTGCCCGACCCAGTTCTCGAGAATGACCATGTCACGTTATACTGGGATCGATCTATTATCACTGACAGGACTATTGTAGCCAATAAGCCTGATATAGTGGTAATAGATCGATCAGTGCGCCGCACAATGATAATCGATGTCACTATCCCGCATGACGAGAACCTCGTGAAGGCTGAGAAGGAGAAACAATTGAAGTATCTCGACTTAGCCCACGAGGTTGTCGCTATGTGGAATGTGGACTCGGCAATCATTGTGCCGATAGTCGTTACGGTCAATGGCCTTATCGCTAAGAGCCTCGACCAACATCTCAAGAGGCTCTCGTTGGGTGGCTGGGTGAAGGGCCTGATTCAGAAGGCAGTCCTCCTTGATACGGCGCGTATTGTGAGGAGGTTCCTGTCTCTGGGGCCCTAACCACCGGTAGCTTGGACCCTGCACCCGCTACCGGCGGATCACTATTTTTTATATTTTTAAATGTTTTTTTTTTAATGTTTTTATAAAAATATTTAAAAATGTAATAAAATAAGTTTAAAAAATAAATAAAGGAGATAATAATAATATGTTTTGTTTCCACACACAACAATAGTCCTGCACCAACCGGGGGTTGTCCTTGGGTGCACTTGCATAGTGCATATAGGGATATAATAGTCGGTTGGTGCCTCCTTATCATTTAAAATTATTTAAGGGGCCTCTGCGAGTTGGCTTCGGCTCCTTGTACGCCTTCCAAAGGTCCGGGACCCCAGGGTCCCGAGAAATGTAAAATAATAATAATAATAATAATAACCGCACCGCTGTATCTCTACGTTGACGTCGTGGTGGGGCTTGCGTGGTCCAAACTTTAGGTCTATGCCGGTAGAGTTTGCCGGAACGGGTCTAGGATGAGGAGCCAGACCAAGAGAGATACAAAAACCCGCAGGGCAGCATGTGGCGAGCTGTTGGGCAGTAGCGACCGCATGGACCCTATCTCCCGGGAGAAATCTTGTCCTCATCTCTGGTTTGCCTTTATTGGCCGGCTGGAGTGAACACTGACGAGGAACAGAGCTCCCACCTCTTTCTTGCCTTTATTGGCCGGCTTGAGTGGAGATTCGCAAGAGCAAACGTGCTCGGAGGAAGGAAGTATTCCAGTAAGGTGCTGGTAGGGATCTTGACCGTACTTCCGGGATTGTCCTGATAGCCGTGGAATACCTCCACTCCTCAAGCACCTCAGGAAGTGTTGCCCCCTTGTCGCTACGTCACTATGTGCTAGCGGCCGTCTCCGGGGGCCCATTATTGAGTGTGCAAGTCACCCCCTGCCATTTTATCCGTGTATAATATATAACATTGGTCAGGCAGGGGACATAGTTCTTCTATAGTTCAAGTTACCCAATCCACTTTAGCCACCCAAACCCATAGCCCAATATGTTTTGTTTCCACGTACAACAATAGTCCTGTACCAACCGGGGGTTGTCCTTGGGTGCACTTGCATAGTGTATACAGGGATAATCGTCGGTTGGTGCCTCCTCATCATTTAAAATTATCTAAGGGGCCTCTGCGAGTTAGTTTCGGCTCTTCGTACGCCTTCCAAAGGTCCGGGACCCCAGGGTCCCGAGAAATATCAAAAAAACAATAATAATAATAAAACTAAGGGCGCTGAGCCGCCTTGCTTCGGCTCGACGTCTGACAGAAGTATGGGTGCGTCCCACAGACGTGTACATACCTTGAGCATCCTCATGAGTCCTTCGAGTTGATGCATGAGGTACTTGCGCGACTCTTGCAGTGAAGACAGGTGTCCCTCTAGCTCGTCCTTCCGTTGTCGTAACAGACGGAACTCTGATACTAAGGGCGCTGAGCCGCCTTGCTTCGGCTCGACGTCTGACAGACGTATGGGTGCGTCCCACAGACGTGTACATCCCTTGAGCATCCTCATGAGTCCTTCGAGCTGATGCATGAGGTGCTTGCGCGACTCTTGCAGTGAAGACAGGTGGCCCTCTAGCTCGTCCTTCCGTTGTCGTAACAGACGTAGCTCTGATACTAAGGGCGCTGAGCCGCCTTGTTTCGGCTCGACGTCTGACAGACGTATGGGTACGTCCCACAGGCGTGTACATACCTTGAGCATCCTCATGAGTCCTTCGAGTTGATGCATGAGGTGCTTGCGCGACTCTTGCAGTGAAGACAGGTGTCCCTCTAGCTCGTCCTTCCGTTGTCGTAACAGACGGAACTCTGATACTAAGAGCGCTGAGCCGCCTTGCTTCGGCTCGACGTCTGACAGACGTACGAGTACGTCCCACAGGCGTGTACATACCTTGAGCATCCTCATGAGTCCTTCGAGCTGATGCATGAGGTGCTTGCGCGACTCTTGCAGTGAAGACAGGTGTCCCTCTAGCTCGTCCTTCCGTTGTCGTAACAGACGTAGCTCTGATACTAAGGGCGCTGAGCCTACGCCGCCGCCCGCGCTTGCTTCCGCTTCTTGCTGACGTCTGTACAGGAGAAAAAAGATTTAGAAAAAAGTCGGTTGGAACGAAGATCCTTTTGCTTTCGCTTTTTGTATTAATATAGAGCCATCTATACTATTTATTTGTGGTGTAGCATGCTGCGGGTGACAGGTGACAGAATGGGTAAATTTATTTAATTTACTACATTTATTACTGATCCCGTATTATGTACACAATTTCTGTACGTATCATAGATGTAAAAAGTTTTTAGTTTCAAAAACTGATACTAGATGACTCTGTATTAAAAAACAAAACTTCTCGACACTTGAAACTTGAGCCCTTGAAACTGACTTTTTCGGGCATAACGGTTGTTCCTTACGTGACGATTTGTACCAGTCAACTCTTACCGCAAGCCGGGTTAAAGCACTTCGTTACACAAAAGGCATTGTACAGTGATTAGCAAGAGTTCAGTTGAGATGGAAAATCGAATTGAAATGGAGTTTCCAATGAAGGTGTAGTTTTTGTTTTATTAAGAAAGAAATGTATAAACAAAGAAAATAGCATAAGTTTACAGAATTACTGCTGAAAAGATAAGTTTGTGGTAATGCACGTACATTTTGGGTAATTGGGTCACGTATAATGCCAACAAATCCAGGTTACTGATGAATGCGTCGGCTTTAGCATATGCAGATACTTTTTACGTAAAAACTGTAAGTGTAAACCTAAATAAAAGCTTCCAGTAATAAAGGTCATGCACCTTTATTACTGGAAGCTTTTATTTAGGTTTAAAGTTCTGCTTACGTTTTTAGTTTTGTATTTTTATTTCTGCTCGAGTATAATTTTCGATTATTTTTTTGGTATATTGGCGTGTGGTGGCCGACTTATAGCAAATAATTCAATTTAATGTTTTGTATAGCGTAATTTATTATGCGCAGTGTTGTAAAGATGCAATATTTTTATCTGAACAGACAGCTGTGCTGCTGGGGAGTTTGTTGCGCCACTTCTCCTCAGCTAAAGCACTAGGAAGTGGTGAAAGGCGGAGGTTTTAGGGGACTGTCTTATCAATTTTGACGTTCTAAAAGTGCTGATTTTCAGCCTAGTTTGAATAAATTACTTTTGATTTTGATTTTTTTTGCAGCCAGTCCACTGACAAAATGGCGGACTCGACACGCTACAACTGCAAGCATCGCATTAGATCGGCGGCGTACGTCGCCGTCTGCGCGTCAACGACCGCCGTCGACGCGTGCAGTTGCCTCTGCCGTTGACGCGTGTCGCTCGTGTGTAAGAACACGATAGAGACGCTTACCTGAGCCTCGCGATCTCTCTCATGATCTCCCTGTTCTTGGCTTCTAGCTGTGAGATCAGTTCGCGTTGTTGTCGCGCTGCATCCACTTCCGATCCCTCTGACGATGAACGACCCTATGCAAAATACATATTTTTATACAGGGTTTGATAGCTGGGAGCAAAGCTTAAGGGGTGATAGTTGACAATATTTAGAGCATTTTGAGCCATACATGTCTCAGACGAAGTAGGTGGGTATTTTTTTAATTTGTAACTGCTATTTTTTTTTTTTTTTAAATAACTCAATTCCTGACAGTTAATTCCCGACAGTGCCCAGATTAAGTTGGTCGCAGAAATCATTAAAAATTTGAAAAAACAGAAATTGAGTTATTAAAAAAAACTAGAACTTTGCAGTTAAAAATAATAAAAAAAACATACTTCGCCTAAGACATGCATGACTCAAAATGCTCAAAATTATGTCAACTATCACCCCCTTAAGTCTTTGCACCCTAATAAAGACTTTCGACTTTAGACTTTAACAACTAAATACAATGTTGAATTTTGCTTGAAATAAATATCTGACAAATGACAGAGCAGTGCACAACAATATACGTTTAAGTGGCAAGGTAACCGGTGACTTGGGCAAATGTAAATAACATTACATAAATATTTCGCGTCAGGCTTCAGAGCGGCAAACTTACATAACACAAATGACTGCGCAGTAGTCAATGGCAACGCTAAGTGTCCGTTCACACAGACCGGCTCGGAGAAGAGTACATTTTATTGCGTTTAAAAAAAGAGTTTTGTGTCATTGAAATAAGGTTGATTTTCATTTCACTTCTTTTTTAAATGAGAATGCTAAAGAGCCGACCTAACGCGCTCAGTGTAAAACAATAATCAACCTTATTTCAATGACCCAAATCTCTTTTTTATACTAGCGCCATACATTGTCCGTACCGCGCGACAAGGATGGGAGTAATCCCTTCCAAAAACTTTCAAAGACGCCACTATCACAGAAATGACGTCACGACTATGTAACTCATACTAGCGCCATACATTGTCAGTACCGCGCGACAAGCACGGGAATAATACCCTCCAAAAAGACGACACTATCACAGTTGTCACGTCACGGCTATGTAACTTCTTTCTAGCGCCATACTTTGTCGGTACCGCTCGACAAGGACAGGAGTAATCCCTTCCAAAAACTTTCAAAGACGACACTATCACAGAAGTGACGTCACGACTATGTAACTTCGTACTAGCGCCATACATTGTCAGTACCGCGCGATATCCCGCGACAAGGACGGGAGTAATCCCAAGTATGTAGATTTTCCATGTTTCCATCACTTTTATTGATTTTTTCGATTATCTCATTTTACTATGCGTTCTTCGAAATTACATTATTTATTCGAACATTTCTAATATAAGTCATCATCCCTATTCCGGAAGGGCTAGGCAGAGGTGTACCATGGCAGAAACGAACATCTATACACCGTGAAAAAAAAAATCCCGTGCACACGATGACCACATCTGTTAGCAAGCCTTACTACTACAGCAGCCGAGCGCTGCAAGCAAGAATAGTCCTCACGGTGTATAGATGTTTGTTTATCCGATAGTGCCTATAGTACACCCACATTTCGCCAGTTATGTTCTAGGGTAATAGGTAATAGGGTAATAGGGGGTAAATAAACTCAAATGAACTAGGAAAAGATATTGCATGCACAGTTTGAAACGATGATTAATCAAAATGAGAATAGACAAACGCGCAAAATGATAAGTAAAAATAATGAAATTTACCAGTTCTGGAGTAAGGGATGCTGATCTGCCGGCTCTTGGCTGTAAAAACATAATACAACAAATAATATTATAATTAATTATTTAGCACCAGACTAAACACTCCAATATTAGATTTGCTACTAATATAAAACTTGTTGTGTGGAAATCGGTTGTCAGGGTAAGGGCATGTGATGCGGAGGAATAAGGAAAATGTCGTCAGGAATGTTTTGAGTATGAATGTGGATGGCTATACGAGTAGGGGAAGACCAAAGAAACGATGGATGGACTGTGTGAAAGATGATATGGCTAGAAAGGGGGGGGGGGGGGGGGGGGTGATAACCGGGATGACGACTAATAGAGAAGTAAGGAAGAAAAAGACGTATCTGATATTTCATTTTTTTCGAAATAGGGTTACTAATAATTCTTACTATTAAAAGACGCATCTGCCTTTGTACCTTACCTTACATGGCATTTTTTTTTTCTCCATTTCAATATTTCTGTTGATACGTCCTTTTACCTTATGGCGGCAGAAATTAGGACAAGGGCAGGAGAATGATGATAAAACTGTTGTCTGTCTGTTTCATGCTTTCACTCCACTTGGCGTATTCGGCCAATGCAAAATATACCTTATCACTAATTAAATTAAGTCTATACGGTATTTAAGGTATACGATTACTATGTATAAACATACCATAGTTCTGTTCTCGTGCGCCAACCTCGCTGCATAGCGGGCTATCAGACGATGTTCGTCATCTACTCCACGAGATAGATGTTCTGCTATACCTGAAAAGCAATATTTGTATGTTTTAAAAATAATAACATATTAGGTTGGGAAAAAGTCTTTTCGCATTATAGTATGTATGAACTTGTAATAAAATCTCTTTGGCTATACTATTTGTATCTGGCTGGTTTTGGTGCAACCACATAGCAACGGCAAGCAGTATGTAATACAATGACCGTACTAAATAAGACAGTCTAGCTGCCCAAGCGCAAGAGCCAAAATATGACGACATCGTATCGTGTCAGGTTTAAAAATGGCAAAACCGAGCATATATTGACTGACAGGTGTCATTATAAAATTAGAAAGAACCGAAATAGGATATTGGCTAATTGTAAATATTTCATATTTGATTCTCAGTAGCTTAAAATTGCCATAGTATGTCTGCCAGTCATGGCCGTAGGTTAGTTTTTTCTATCATTTAGAAATCCTACTGAATTCCACAGAAACCTAGAGGAGTCTGATAGACCGCCATTTTGTACCCACGGAATCCATACCAAACCATAGTAATATTATAAATGACAAAGTAAGTGTACGAACCGAATGAAAAAGCGTCCAGCGGGGCGTTCAGCGTTGTGTGAAAGTTTAAATTTTAAAGAACATAATTCCAAATTCAAATTAGGAAAATGTGTGATTTTCATTTGTTTTTCGTACCGTCAAGATGAGTGAATCTAATGAAGAAATTCGATACATTTTAAAATTTTACTACAAAAAAGGTAAAAATGCAACGCAAGCCGCGAAAAAAATTTGCGATGTTTATGGACCTAGTGTAGTGTCTGTGAGAGTAGCACAAATGTGGTTTAAGAGGTTTTCAATCCGGAAATTTTGATGTCAAAGATTCACGTCGCTCTGGTCGCCCTATTACGGATAAAATGGATGCCATTTTTGAAAAAGTGGAGCAAGATCGGCATATCAGTAGTTACGACGTAGCTGAAGAACTGGAAATTGACCACAAAACAGTTTTGGCGCATTTGAAAAAAACTGGGTACACAAAAAAGCTCGACATTCGGGTACCTCACGAGCTCACTGAAAGAAACCTAATGAACCGTGTACTCATTTGTGATTCTTTATTACGACGTAATGAAACCGAACCATTTTTGAAGAAGCTGATAACTGGTGATGAAAAGTGGATCACGTATGACAAGAACGTGCGAAAAAGGTCGTGGTCAAAGGCCGATCAGGCTTCACAGACTGTGGCGAAACCCGGGTTAACTTGCAACAAGGTGATGCTGTGTGTGTGCTGGGATTGGAAGGGCATTATTCATTATGAGCTGTTACCACCAGGCAGGACCATCGATTCTGAACTCTACTGCGAACAACTGATGAGATTAAAGCAAGAAGTTGAGAGAAAGCGGCCGGAATTAATCAACAGAAGGGGTGTGGTTTTTCATCATGATAACGCTAGACCTCACACATCTTTAGCCACTCAGCAAAAATTAAGAGAGTTTGGCTGGGAGGTGTTAATGCATCCACCGTATAGTCCTGACCTTGCACCTTCAGATTTCCACCTGTTTCGGTCTCTTCAGAATTCTTTAGGCAGTGTCAGGTTAACATCACGAGAGGACTGCCAAAACCACTTGTCGCGGTATTTTGACCAGAAGTCCCAAAATTTCTGTAGCAATGGGATCATGTCCCTACCTACAAGATGGCAAAAAGTTATCGAACAAAATGGTACCTACATACTTTAGTTAAATGTAAATAAACTATATTAAAAAATGTTTTGAATTTTCTTAAAAAATGCGAAGAAACTTTTTCCCCAACCTATTAGATGTAAGACAATCGCTGTTTTACTCTTACTTCGCCATGTATCTTATATAGTCTTAGTTAAACAATACAGGCAGACCAGATGGCGTGGTTGGATAAGTTACCACCTATCATGCCGCTGGTCGTGGGTTCAAATGCTCATGCATACTGCACTACCACGAGGAGATAGTGCAATTTTGTGGGACTCCAACCCACTAAAACTCCACGGTGTCCTCCTCTGCCGCTTATGGCGGGAACACGGGTACGCGTTAGCACTCATCGCGAACCCACCGCGGCTGTCCGTCACCGGAGTCTCTTCTGGGGAGTCCCCCTATCACCGGGGCACCAGAACACATTGCACGCCGTGACCACTCCAGGGACCAAACCAGCACATGGGCGCCTGACGACCCCGTGTCTAAGAACCCTTTTTTTTCGGCCGCAGGGGATAGGAGAGCGGCGAACGCAATACCGGCCCTCCTCTCCCGCCGCGGCCTCCAACCCTCAGCTGCAATGCCTCCCATACGACATCGCGGCCCGCCTCAGTTGCGATGTCGCCCAAGAGGTACCGCAACCTACTTGTAGGCCGCTACGTCGTTGATTTACCGACAAAAGCCCTGACAAGCGGCCCCTCCTCGGGTTCCTCTTCGCTTCACCGTGGGTGACCGAGCCACGTCTACTGAGCCCCCCGCCTCGACAATGCGGGAATCCACCTTCGGGGGTGATAACCGTTGGAAAATTTCTACGCTAGGGTTTTAGAATCATGTGCTAAATTCATGATTACAGTTTGCGCGTCGATGTCCCTGCAACCCCACATCCCATTCCATCACATATCAGTCCCACATCCCATTTTATTTGTCAAAAATTTGACTTTTCCGAAGATAACCGATGGACATTTGACAATGGTCGTCCTAAACCCCGACGTAAGTCAAAGTTCGCATGGGCTGTTTATACCCGCTGCGATATTTTTTCGCGCACTGGATATTCAATGTACAGTCGCGACCAAAAGTCGATAAGCAAACTCACAAAGCAATAGCTTGGCGTTTAGTTTGACTTAAGACCTTCTATTTCCAAGAACATAAATATGCGTCGTCAACAACTGATTGTAGTTCATAATTTCAAAGTTATGTGTAAAGATGACCTAGCGGTTAAGCGCGTGCAGATAGATGCGTGAATCAGTGAGCCGTGAGTTCAAATCTCACGCAGTACTTGACTTTTTGTAAGTTTTTATTTGATTGGAAGTAATGGGACAGAAATATAATATTCTTTATCTTGTTCGCTTGGTCACTCATTTCGTAAAGTTAGAAATGTTATTAGAATATCCTTTAGAATTGACTAAGTGGGTATACAACAAAAAATCCTATGAACGGATACAAAAAAAAACTTATTTTATCTAGTAGGAATGTAACGTCACAATTTTCTTAAGTTTGTTAATTTTATAAATAAGTAAATAAAACGAATAAACATTTTTGTTACCATTCAGCACGACTTTTAAAGAAAAGATAAATTAAAAATCACAAAAATAGTTAAATAATAATACAATAACTAATATTTCTTATAAAAATAAATAATAAATGAACATAAATTATTAACCTTACACTTGACCTGCAGAGCGCTCACTCAGAAATTGAAGAATTGACTTTAGAAAATAATAATCTCAAAGCAGTGAATATAAATCTGAGCAAACAAAACGAACTGTACAAGAAAGTCACTTACAGTCCAATTAAACTAAAATCACCTATCACAAAAAAGGCAAAAAATCTTAATAAAAATCATAAACACACGCAAACAGAAACAATTAAGCTTGGAGAAAATAAGAAAACTCTAATACAAAAAAAATGCAAAAACCCGAAAGTGGTGGAAGAAAGCGATAAGCTGACACCACCAATAAACCAATGCACAAATAATGCAGACGAAAGCCAGTCGAAGCGTAAAAAAATTTGCATATTAAGTACAGACAACAAAAATAAATTGCTTCATATTGCAGAAAATACTTTTGAGAAGTATGAACTCTGCCATTACATCACGCCTCATGGAACTATGGAACTTCTGTTAAAAGGTATCAAAGAAAAGTTGTTAGAGTTCACTCTACAGGACTTCTGTATTATATTGATAGGTGAGGAAGACTTTAAAATAACAAATAAATATTTTGATAGCATTTTACTAATTAGACAAATGTTGCAAGAAGTCTCGAACACTAATATAATTATCTGCACTCCAACGTACAAATTTTTCACACACAACTACCTATATAATTCAAGAGTGGAAACATTCAATAATTTATTATATCTAGATACTATCACTCATGAACACGCCTATTTTCTGGACAGTAACTTGAACCTAAAGTATGACGACACTATGTTCAACAAACGCACGGGTGTAATAAAGTACTCTGGAATTCAAGCGATTTTTAAGGATATTTTCAAAATGATTATGGACATACAATCATCAAACACTGACTTTCGCCAAACTAAAAACCAAATGATGACAGTAACTGAATCAGAAGACACGGGACAGTTTTTTCTTCAGTCGTATTAATGTAATGCATCAAAACATTGCTGGATTGTTAAACAAATTAGACTTGCTGACTGTACAATTAGAAAACTTGGAAAATCAAGGGACTACTGTAGATGTACTCTGTTTAACAGAGCATTTCATAATATCTGGACATGAGAGTTTATTGCATATTCCGAATTTCCACCTAGCCGCTCTTTTTGCACGAAGCACAAATCGGGGAGGAACTTGTATTCTTGTAAGACAGGGGCACCAGTACAGGGAACTACCAGATGTTGCTAAACAGTCTGTATCAGGTGTGTTTGAAATTTGTGCTATAGAATTGACATCCTACTCAATTATTGTTATATGTGTGTATAGAGTACCAAAATATAATTACTTGACATTCTATGAAAAACTTGACATTGTATTAAAAAAAGTTTGTGTATTATCGAATAAAAAAATTGTATTGTGTGGTGATCTTAACATTAATGTACTGTTAAGAAATAAGACTACTCTGGATTTGGAGCACTTCCTACTTAACTATAACTTGACTCTAGCTCTCAACCAGCCTACTAGGCCTCACAGTAAAACGTGCATTGATAACTTTGCACATAATCTAAGAAAAGGATGGAAAACGGAAATTATTGACCTCATGTTATCAGACCATACATCACAAATACTTAAAATACCTGTCAATAAAACGTGTCGCTTAAAATTTTGGAAAACGGTAAAAAAAGATTACTCCAAAGAGAACCTTGATAAATTTAAATCATGTATACAAAATTTATCATTCAAAGAAGTCTACGAAAGTAATGATGTTAATGTAGCATATAAGACTTTTTTGGATAATTTCTCATTGTTTTACGATCTCTGTTTTCCAGAGAAAATAATAACTATAAACACAAACAAACAGGTTAAATGGATTTCTCGTGGCATAAAAACATGTAGCAAAAAACAGAGACGGTTACTGTGGGCTTACAGACTACACCCAACAAAAAAAGCTAAAAGTGATTTGAAGAAATACACTTCTCAGTATAAAAAAATTGTTAGACTAACTCAGAAGGCACAGAATAACTACTTTATAAACAACTCGCAAAATAAATCCAAAGCCACATGGCAGATAGTCAACAGATCTAAAACTAACTTGCCTAAAGAACAGATACTGAAAATAAAAACAGGAAATTTGACATTCACAAATCCGAATGACATAGCAAATGCATTTAATGACTACTATATAGATGACATTGAGAATAATATAACAAATGACATTAAAATAAATAATAAGTTAGATAATTCAACAATGCAATCAATGTTTATGCAGCCTGCTCTAAAATCCGATATTATATTAGCCACAAAGACGCTTAAAAATACTAGTACTGTAGGTATTGACGGTATATCTACTAAAGTAATTAAATATGTAATTGAGCTTATAGCACCTGTCCTAGCACATATTATTAATATAGGTATTACCGATGGAATCTATCCCGAAGCCTTGAAAAAAGTCATAGTCAAACCGCTCCACAAAAAGGAAGACAAGACGCATATAAAAAATTACCGGCCAATAGCCAAAATTCCTGTTTTTTCCAAAATCTTTGAAAGAGTTATTTATAACTCGCTATATCAATATCTTCAGAAATATAATATTTTGTGCAAAGAACAAAACGGTTTCCGGAGAAATAAAACAATTAATATGGCTATTTTCGACCTTTTAAATAATGTTATGACTGCTGTTGATAAAAAGACTCCTATTTGCGCTATTTACACAGACATGACTAAGGCCTTTGATTATGTTGATCACAAAATCCTTCTAGACAAATTGCATTGCTATGGCATCAGAGGGAACATTTTAAAATTACTAGAATCATATCTAAGTAATAGATTGCAATGTACTGAAGTCACAAGAGTGTGCACAAAAACAAAAATGGAACGAACGTATGTGTCAAATTTCAGGAGAATAAAATATGGAGTGCCTCAAGGTAGCGTGCTTGGGCCACCCTTATTTCTCATTTACATAAATGATTTGCCAAAAGTTATAAAACAACAAATGATTTTGTTTGCAGATGATAGCACTGCCATAGTAAAATGTAAGGACTTAAATACTTATCAATTTGACATTAATAATACTCTTAGTGACATAATTAATTGGCTCAATATGAATAATTTAATAATAAACCTCAAGAAAACCAAAGTAATGCATTTCCAACAAAGAATTGAACCTCCTAAAATGTGTGTCAATTACAATGGTAGCGAAATAGAAGAAGTAAAAAAAAGTGTGTTTTTAGGTATATATATTGACAATAACCTTAATTGGAAAGCTCATATAGAACAGCTATGTAAAAAAATAAATAAATCAGCCTATGCACTTTTTCAATTGGCTAAAAAAGTAAATATAGACGCGTTACTTGTTGCCTATCATGGTCTAGTAGCCTCACTTCTACGTTACGGAATTATTTTTTGGGGTAATTCCCCGGATAAGGGATTCTTATTTAAGGCACAAAAAAGGTGCGTTAGAGCCATGTGTGGTCTGAAAACAGAAGACAGCTGTGCACCGTATTTTAAATCATTGAAAATACTTACGCTACCGGCGATATACATATTGGAAATTAGTATCTTCGTCAAAACAAATCCCAACCTTTTTGAAAAAATGACAATGGTACGAAATGTTCCAATACGTAGTCAGTATAAAAATTCTTTGAGTAATTGTAAATGTAAAACTGCATTAGTAAAAAAAAGTGTCCTGGGTATGGCTCCACGCATTTATAATAAAATTCCAGATGCCATAAAAGAATTAAATTTTACACAATTTAAGAAAAAAATGAAATTGTTCCTAATTGATAAATGTTATTATACTATTGACGATTACTTAAATGACGAATTAATTTAGAATTACAATTATTATTATTGGCATTAAATAATTTTGACATTTTTAATTATTGACATTTTAATTCCTCATTTAGGTCTGACTCAATTTATTTCTAATTAGATAATATGCACGATTTCCAATATTTTAGTCATTTAATTTAATTTTTAATTTGTAATCTTCAGCTAGATCTGCACACTATATTTGTACACCTCCTGGTATAACATAGCGCTCTGTTCATCTAACATAAGATCTGTATTTCTTTACCTATGTTAACAAATAAATAAATAAATAAATAAATAAATAAATAAATAAATAAATAAACATCTAACAAGTTTTTGCTTAAAATACAAATATATTATTATGGTTCCAAAGAAACAAAAAACAGTCCCACATTGTGATTAAGATTCGAACTCAGACTTTTTGATTGATCGTGAAACCATTGCTTAGCCCAAACAGCTACCAGCACATGTTATGATTATGCGAATTTTAGATATGCAATGGTAAGAACAGGTCGCCACTATGACGAGTATTCTAAATGCAACAGAAATATAATGTTATTTCGCGTAGTACGACGACATGCGACAATTCATTAGTGTGTGTTATCTGCGGAAGGTTGAGTGAGACATCGCTCATACTCGCACACGTACTGGTTCGTGCTCGCACAGTTCATAGCAATGTAATCCTTAGCACGCTTATGGACTTTTGAGCGTTTACTGTACCTACTGCTTAGCGCCAAGAGTTGACAATAGGGATGATGACTAAAAATTTTTTTTGTCCGTCATGTAGATTATTAAAATATATTGGACACGTATTTTTTCTTTTTCTACGTAATCAAAAGATTATGGCGATACATTGAGTTAAAATGTGGCATGACGTCACGTCTTTGTAGATTTTATACGTAGAAGTGACGTAGCGAGCCCCCACTCCCGAACTTTAATGCATGTTATCTAAGTCATTTTTTTATTAATATGATAAAGCAAAAAATATGTATCTAATATTTTTTTATTATCTGACTGACGGACTAAATAGAATTTCTTTTTTTTACCCAGGCATCATCCCTATTCAACAGTATGTTTTTTGACGCGCTAAGATGCACTCTGTTGGATTCTCAATGCTCGGCTCAACACCGAGAGTTGAAAATCCAGTGCACAATAAAAATCGCGCCGCGATATTTGTACGTCCGTCCGAACGTGTGCTAAATATGGCAGCCCAATCGACTTTCACAAAAAGTTCGACTTTGTAAAAGTTATCTCTGACACACATAATTGAGGTAAAAGTTTGATGTGTCATATTTCAACCTTACCATCGTAGAAATAAAGTCGAAAATAAATAAATAACAATGTAATACATACTGCGATGCGTGGAGCGCGAGGACCGTGAGTCGAGCGAGCCGGTGTTGACGTAGCCGCCCACGTACTCCGGGAAGCCGTTGTGAGCCGGCACCGGGGACGGCGGACTGGACCACAACATATTACATAGTGTTTGAAAGTTGGGTGCAAAGCCTTATGGGGGGGGATAGTTGACACCATTTAGATCATTTTGAGCCATAAAGTGTTAGACGAAGCATGTATATATTTTTTTTTTAATTTTTGTCCCAATTTAAGTTGGTATGTTAATTTTTACTAAAAGTTTGCAGTTAAAATTAAAAATACGTACACAATATGACTTAGATTTAGCGTCCGCTCAGGCTGGTCGGGATAGCGTGGCAACTGCGCGCGTGCTCGCTCCGGTACGCAGCGGAACGACTTGCGTAAAGTTGCGCCGATCTGCTTAGACGGGGATTTCTGAATAGAAATAAAACTGTGTTATTGATTGGTGTAGTGTAGTAATTTAGGGGATTTTAAGTATCAATATGACTCGGGTAATCTTGGCACATATTATGATGATTAAAACAAGCAACAAATTATGGCTCATCGTGGTAGTCAGTCCTGGCATATGGTGTAATTGCGCAATGAACATTGTCATCAGATATACGCACATAGGCGGCGTACTCCTTGACCTCGTGCTCGTTGCTGTGGGTCGCCGAGACCCGGCCGCGCCAGAAGCAGTCCTGGCACATGGTGTAGTTGGCGCAGCGCGTGCAGCGGTATCTGAAGCCTGTGAGAGAGCTGCGACGGCAGGCGCTGCAGGCTAGCGGGTGGACCACTGAGGAAGAAGAACTATGTTAGATAAGCAGACAAGAGATTTGTTCACCATTAATCGTGTTACGAGAAACTAACTAATATAAATTGTTATATTAGTTCTTCCTACCTCTATGCGAAAAAGGCCTAGGTTCTATGTAAAAGTCCCTAAGAGCGTTCACGCGGGCTGGCAACGTCACATTTCCAGAGGTTCTTTTTGATTATTTTATTAAATTTAAATCAAAGTACTATTTTTTTCAGTCAAGTAACGCATACAACCCGAATCTCTTCAAAGTTAGAGTGAACAGGCTTCTTCTGGGTAAGCTCACTCCATCGTAGACTTTGTCTCTGTCACCTAGACTATAGTCAAGAGAAAACTAAACTCAAAAATAAAAAAGTAGACCATTGGTATTTTTATGTATGTATGTTATTTTTTGACACTTATTTTGGTATTTACTCATAAAAATTGACATTATTGTCAATTATTTTCTATTTGCGGTATTACGATTAAGTATTTTTATTTACTATGAGTAAGGCCTGTGTTCAACCACATTTAAACCACCGCTTAGTTATTTAAACAGTTGGTTTATGTCAAACTTCCTAGGGAAAGAACTGATTAAATATCTAAACAGCCGTTTTAAAAGTTGGTGAACTCCGCCCTAAATGTTAAATACAACGATCTAGTTATTTGACTGAAAAAAAAAATACTTTAAAATAATCACATAACCCTCTAGAAATGCGACGTTGCTAGCCCGCGCGGCGTGAACGGTTTTAATATCATCTCAACGTGCAAACAATTACAAGCAGCTTATTAATTATTTTTTTTATTAACTAGCAACCCGCCCCTGATTAGCACAGTTTTTTACGACTTGACAAAACATCGAGACTTCTGTGCTATGTCGAAATTAAATATGAATGTAATAACATTAACCCTTACGGAATAAATTCTTTAAATAATAATGAGAACGTAGTTTAGATGAACAACGCGGTCACAGTGAGACACACGAAAAGCTACTTTTATTTATAACATGCATAGATAACATACCATTTTCGACGCTGGCGAGTCGGTGTAGAAGCGGCAGCCACACAAGACATGGCGGCCCTGGGTCTGACATCAGTGTGTCAAGGAAATCGTTCACGGTGATCTTGCCATTCTGAACAAAGAAAATTTTATTTTTCTGACTTGCAGATAATAAAGAAGACCAAATTAAGCGGTCTTCCGCACCATGTACAAACAACATTTTCAGAGAAATGGCAGGTGGTTATGTCCCAAGCTACCATACTGTAACTCGGGAATTAAAATTCCGTTCAGATTGTTTTTTTTTTTTTTTAACAAAAGCTTTCGGGTGCTATACGTAAATATCGTCAGCTGACCAATAGATCTAATTATTATTTCTAGATTCTTCTTATTTTGGAGTCATAAATAACTTGGCCGCAAAAAGCGGCCACTTTAATTGCGGCATTTTCTAGTTATCTATTGTGCAGGATTTATTTCATTAAACTTGTGACGATAGCAAAGGGTCTATTCCTTATTGAAGAGTCCCAAAATATCGGCAAGTACTTTATTTTGAAGTCACAAAAGACTGATCTATTTACGTAATGTCAACCACATAAAATTTTGTAACGGGCCTCTGCGAGTTGGCTTTGGCCCCTTGTATGTCTTCCAAAGGTCTGGGACCCCATGGCCCCGATATATGTGAAAAACATTTTTTTAAATAATCAGCCTGTATTATCCCACTGCAGGGCGATCGAGTCAATATGGACCAATCCCTCATATAAGGGTCCAGTTCGTCCCGCCATCTACGCCTGGGTCTTCCGCGATGCCATTGGACATTTTCAGGAACCCATGTTGTGGTGGTCTTAGGCCACAATGAATCCGACATGCGGCAAACGCCCGGGTGTTACCATTGTGTGGATCGCCCGGAGGACACGGTGAAGCATACGGTGGAGGTCTGCCCGGCTTGGGCAGTGCACCGCCGCGTCGCTGAGGCGATCGGCGGCGGCGATCTCTCGCGTCCGGCCCTGGTACAGGCCATGGTACGGAGCGAGAGTGCATGGGAAGCCGTCATCTCCTTCTGCGAAGCAGTAATGCTCGCGAAGGAGGAGGCTGAACGCGTGAGGGAGAGGCAATCTTTGCGCCCTCACGCCCCTAGTCGCCCTGGGCGTCGGAAATCGATAGTCGATTTCCGGCCACCAAAGGCGCGGGCTTGCGGATGGCGAGCAATGGGTAGCTCGCAGTCCGGCAAGGACCAGGCCTGGGTCAAGGCCGGTTGTGTTCCACCAACCACACAACCAAGTATACAATTTAAAAACTTACCTGATTAAATATAGTAAGTGCAAGAGAGTCTGTGTAGTTGAATGACGGTGACTCGTACACCGCGGCCGGTAACGCGAGCACTTCTCGTAGGTAGTCCGATAGCCTCTTCATAAGCAGGTGGCCGTTGCCGTCCGATAGCTGGGAGAATATGTCTGGTGGGATAGAGAGCAGTTATACATATTAAACTGTGTTCACAATCTAGTTTCCAAACAAGTAAAGTACGACAACGTTCAAAAGTTCCATCGTTTATCTTCGGAAAAGCCGAACTTTGCCGAATTAAATGTGACTGGTCCAATAAGGGAGTGACAAGGTTTCTAAACGGAGTTTATCCATTCGTTAGTGATTATTGGTTTGAAATCGTGATTTTGGATACTTCGATAGGGAAGAATGTAGCTTAAAAGTCGAGTGAATTACTATCAAGGCTTTATCTGAGGACCTCAAAAACTGAGCATAAGAAGGGAATTCGCTTAAATAGGTGATTTTGTCGAATCAACAGCTATCAAGAGTTTAAACTCCGTTTAAGAATTCTTCAGAAACCGGACATTAGTGCGGCAATCTATTATCATTTAGGTGGGAATATAAATCAATTTCTATTTGTCCATCGAGTCACATTTTATTCGCTATATTTTGGTTTTCCAAAGATAAACGATGGAACCTTTGAACATTCGTACTGTAAACAATTGTTTTTTTTTTTGAAAAATAATATTAATACCCACACAAAGTTCAGATAGCGCTACAACTTCTACATTTTTTTACGACTCTTTCACTAGTCGTTTTGAAATCAACTAGTTTACTCGTGGAAATAACATAAATTGGAATTGGAAATAAAGATTAACTTAAGAAACAAAGGACGCAAACAAATGTTAAAAAAGTAGGTACACTAAGGGCGAGGAGCTCGTGGCTAAGTAATAACAGCCGCACAATTTGTACTTTTTCTCTCTATTAACCGGTTGAATGCCGTAATTACAGAAACGATTAACAAGCCATTGTGTCTCGCGTAAATCTGCGTTTCCGGCAGTCGTGTCGTTAAACTAACAAAAAAAAATAGGAAGATATATTTATTTTCTAAGACGATATTTTGTATGATATATGTATATTTAACACTTGCCTTCGATATCAATAAAAGTGGATTTTTTAATTTAAATTGCATATTATGCAGATCCTAATAAAATAATGATCTAAGCAGTTGGATCACATTGATGACTCACAGTAGCCTACTGCCTTGTCACTAATGAATCATTATTTACACTGACCTTCATCCTCACTATTATTTTTATAATTATAAATGCGAAAGTGAGTTTGTTTGTTTGTTACGCTTTCACGCTAAAACGGCTGAACGAATTTGAATGAAATTTGGCACATGGGTAGACCATGACCTGGGTTAGGACATAGGATACTTTTTATCCCGGTAGTACTTTCCCGTGGTATAATTTCCGCTCTCCACACGGGCGATGCCGCCTGCAAAATTAGGTACTTACATCTTAGTTTGTCCATCAGCTTTCCAGCACACATCGTGGCGAGAGCCACTTTGATGGAAAACACTCGGATTTTACCCACATTCTCACTGAAACAAGATAATTATACATTAATATCTTTTATATTGCATCGTTGGTCTAGTGGTGGTCTAGATTGAAACTGAATCGTTCATTGGTCTAGTGGTCGCAAGCGCTACTGCTGAGCATGACGTCCTGGGTTCGATTCCCGTGTCGGGCAAAGTTTTATTGGGTTTTACCATCCGGGATTCTGGATCTGGCAGCCCGGAGTCTGGATTTGAGCCCGGTTTATGGCAAGAGACTCGCCCCCTATTACATGGGACTCAAATATAACTGGCGACTAAATAGGCATCATCTCTGCCTAACCCTTCGATGAATACAGTCGTGATGTTAATTTACTTGTTTATACATACTGATAAACATTTATACAGGATCAAATTAAATTAGCTGGCGAAACTCCATCGCGTTTTATCATGTTTAGATATAGATACCCATAACGTCTGCGGAGTTTCGCTAGCTAATTTAATTTGACCCTGTATAGTTGACTTTGAACTACACTTCTAGAAAATAAAGCAATATCATTGCCTGAGGGCCTAGACAAATGGCATTCGCTTCGGAGCGATTCTATTTGTGCTACTCCGTTCTCCTATTGTACCCAATTTTTTTTCAAGACGGTAAAAAAAAACATCCATTATAGTCAAAAAGTACTAAAATCAATTCCGGAATCGTGAGATTTTTATGATCGATACAAAAGTGCATTCCACATTAGCCAATAACTGAACGTAAGTAAATTCGATTCTGTAATCAGTCTATAATCCGAATTCTAAAGTCAATCCCGGAATACCAGGGTTTTTTTGATACAAAAGTGCATTCCATAATAGCCAACACGCCCAATATCTCACCTACCTTAGGTAAATATGCATCTGAATCTCCGATCTAAACTTATAATGCACGTTATTATGAATAAGACGCAACTTAATTATTATCACTACCAACACCCTTCATTACACATCCAGACAAGGCTAGGCAATTTGCAACATGATGTTAATTATGTAAACAATAACAATTTATTCTAGATATTAAGGTACACTTGAATTATAAATGTACAGACACCAGCACATCAAGCTACTACAATATGTCATATTTCTTTAATGGATTTACAACAAAAAAAAATAATAATAATAATAACCATACTTGTCTTGTCCTTTCAGCTAATAACATTAACAAATAAAAACTACCACAAAGTGAAAAGTTCGACGGCTTATCTCCCTGTGCTGCCGTCACCAACATGACGCTGGCAGAATAGTCGACATCGGCTCAGTTACCAAAAAAGAAAAAAAAAAACTAACTCTAAGGCCTGCATTCCTCCTGCGCTGATGTCAGCCGCTCGTACCATACATTTTGTTCTTAGCACCACACTGCGGTGCTAACGTCAGCGGCGCGCACGTTGCGCGTTGCTAGTTTGCTACGCGCCGCGTACGTCGCGTCGGTCGTGCGAGCGCAGTATTGATGATAAGCTGAATGCCACGCGTCCGTGATTGTCGCTATGAATATCATACCGTAGAGCGGTCGGTATCGCAAGTATGGTATTTTATTATTTATTTCTCGCCGACGTCCACGACCAACCGTACGCGATCCACCATACGCGACCGACATCAGCATGCAAGCATTAGGTTCAAGGTTGATTGGGAAAATTTGACAGTTACGGGTAGCTTGATGTGCTGGTGTCTGTACAAGGTATATGATCGTGTTTATAGATATTGGAGAGACAAGCTTTTGCCAACAACATTTTGCTAGCAGGCCACAACAGTTCTTAAAACTGTAAAAAGAAAATAGCTTAGTAATTTCCTTTGTCCTGCAGTTGAACCCTAATAGGATCGTATAATAAATGTAACCTTGTGTGGCTTTTTGGTATCATATTACCCAGTAACTGGGTTGTGGAGGTCAGATAGGCAGTCGCTCCATGTAAAATACTGGTATTCAGCTGCATCCGGTTAGACTGTAAGCCGACCCCAACATAATTGGGAAAAGGCTAGGCAGATTGATTGTGTGACTTTTTTTCTAACACCGCAGAAGTAAAATTTTTAACAAAATACGTTTCGTATGTGATTCAATATATATATTTTATTCGATAGGGAATTAAGTTCCCTATTGAATGACATACGAAACGTATTTTGTTAAAAATTTTACTTCTGCAGTGTTAGAACTTAAGTGACAATATAATCTTATATTACCAACTCACCCAGTACTGTAAGCTGACAGCAACCAGTTCAACAACAAAGCTGAACATGCTTCCACAGACACCTGATGAGCAGGCGGCAGTCTTTTGTTTAAGTTGTGGTACAACGAAGATACAAGCGTTTCCAGTCTCGTTACATTCACACATGCAGTCGGCTCTAGAGTGTTCAGTGCGTTCTCACGAAATGCCTCTATTACATTCCATATATCTATTACATGTACTGAAAAGAAAATTGATATGTTTAGTACTCAATCTTATTTTACATCGTGGGGCCTTCGTGACCTGTGAAACATACATCAGATATCGGTCTCTTATGATAGTGGAATGTACAAAATATTAGCATAAAACAATAAATTAAGGTTCCTACTTAAGACGCCTCAGGAGCATGCGTAGTTCATACAAACGAAATACCAAAATAATTTGTAAATCAAACATATTATAAAGGTAGTGTTATTTATTTATTTGTTTATTCCGATTGGATTATAGAATGTCTAGGTTCCCAAATATATATTAAATAAGAACATTGATTTAAACATGAAATAGGAGAAAAATAAGTTTTCTATACTAATTTTAAATTCCTCATATCTCGTCTTCAAATCAGTGTCCTTTCAAAATATAAGTTTGGGAACCTAGATATTATGTAAGGATAGTATTTAAACGCAAATCAAAATATTACTTTTTGTATCAAAAAATAATCCGAATTCCAATCAACATTACTGATTGCACAGCAAAATACTCAACTCAAAATATAACTAAATAAGAAACAATTTATATTCGTGGCGCACCGCAATAAAGCTTTTTTATTAATGCGCTAATAATGACTAGCGCACATTAAACCTTATTACCTTACCTTTTATCATTCTTGAGAAAACAAATTATTTTAACTTACCCTTCGTGCCCTTTGCTCGCTCTTGCATCCTAGAACGGGGCTCCTATTTATGTGTAAAGGGTTCAAAGTAACCTAACCAAACCTAACCTCGGAGTTAATAGTAGTCACCATGTCATTTTGCTATGAGTCTGAGTATTATGTATGTACGCTCTGGTTAATTTGCTGTGCAGTCAGTATTTTTTTGATGTAAAAAGGTATACAAATGATGGAAATAAATTGATAGGTCATTATTTATTTGATGTGCAATTAATAATATCCCATTCTGTAATCCAATCGGAATAAATACACACTACCTTAAGAATATGTTTGATTTACAAATCATTTTGGTATTTCCTTTGTATTAACTATGCATGCTTCGGGGGCCCCTTAACCAATTTGTGAAGAGAGAATAAATGACATTTTATTTATTTATTTATCAATTACTAAGATTTCTCTTTTTTCAGCTGTTTGTACACAGGCATTATTTATAATTTTCGTAAATATCTAGCTTCTGCCTGCAACTTCGTCCGCGTGAAGTTTCGGTCCCCACCAACTGCGTCGCATTGCATCGCCCGCCCGCACTATTACTTCGTTTTCACTTAGCATTATTTCTGAATTTTTCATAGTGTGGTGTATATAGCCTATTAATAATAACCTTACTCAGGAACTGGGCTATATTAATAAGAGCGAAAAAGAAATTCAAATCTGACTGGTAGTTCCAGGGATTAGTGCATTGAATGTAACAAACACACTCTTCATTATATTACAGTCAAAACCGTTTATAACAATTCTGCCGCCGTAAGGAAAAAGGACATATCTACTAGAAATATTGAAATGGACAAAAAGAATATTTTGTCCTGTTTAAAATACAAGATACAAAGGCAGATGTGTCTTTTAATAGTAAGAATTATTAGGTTTTCGTTAAGTTTCCACCAATATAAAAATACTGGTAGATGCGTCTTTTTTTGCTGATTCCAAATATGTAAATAACTCTATTTCGAAAAATAAGTCAGATACGTCTTTTTTCCTTATGATAACAGAATATACAGGTTATGATGAAATTTTGAGATCCTGGCTTTTGTTTACATAACATAATTTTAGGATAAAACGAGTATCGGCTATACCAACCGTAAACCGACAGTCCCTTCTAAATCACTATAAACAGTTTTGACTGTAAATAGTATAGATTTATAATGTTATTGTAATATTATAGATAAAGGAGAAGATTTGAAGTTTGAAAAGCTATGAAAATACTTTCTTCTCCCTAGCTGTTGAACTTGTTATATTATTATCAAGTTATCAATTACAAAATACAACAGGATTTGTTATAGTCAATCACCTAATAAAACCAAGGTGTCCAATCACTAACTAAACATGAGATGTTATTCCAACCCAATTATAAATATTCATGACTTCAATCTATTTAGGACACATCAGTGAAACCATTTCTTAATTTTGGAAGCAATAAACGCCAATTTAACCCAATAAAAAACTAATAAACTTGACAGTTGGTGAGTGTATTGTAAACCATACAACAGAGACAATGTTTAGGAGGTAAATGGCAAGATATTCTTTCAGAAAAATATATTATGTATATAAATCTAATTTTTTAGAACCGTATAAATTAATTACACTGTACATTACTCACAATTACATTTCTTTTGTACATAGCGTAGCTTGCAAGCAGTCCTGTATGAGGCAAATCTGATCAGGTCAAAGTTCTGCTCCCTCATCTCTTGCAGAAGCTGAGATCGAGGGTCAGCCGACGCGGAGCCCGCACTGGGGAGCGCCACCCCCCGTATGTCCCCCACACTGGGCACTCCGCCCACACTCTCACGTTCTAACGACATTCTCACTACTACAAGAAATTACAACGATAATTAAACACAAAAACAGATAACGAAGGCGTGTATTTAAAAATTGATTCTTCTTGACAACACAAAGATAAGATTGAAAGTGATTTGAGCGATAAAAAATATAAACAAGGCCCGCGGCCGCAGGTCTGTGAAAACATTCGATATCACTAATTTGTTACGAAATTCACGATGATAAAGAGCTCTTACCTTAACCGAACGATTAGCTCATAACTTTGTTGACATAACGATAATATATTCACGGCAAACTCAAGATTATTTTCGTAGTTATATCGATTCAAAGATATTATTAGTGACAACTTGATATTTACTTGATGATTTAATTATAAACGGATGCCACATTCACAGTTTCAATGCACGTTTTTATTCCTCCTTTATTTATAAATTATTTCTTTGTCATTTAATACATAGAATAAATTATAAAAGTCATTTCTCTACGCCAATAAATTACGGAATATCGAAATCAACATGACAAGCCTGCCATTAAATTAAAAGTGCGTTCCTGAAAAATTGTCATTATTATCTATATATTTAGATATTTTTAAAATTAGGGTATCCGTAAATTATTAAAATGGCGTAGTTCATCATTTAATTTAAAATTTTATGAATTGGGCTTTTTAAGTATACGTTTTATTGTTTAAGTCCTGAAAACAAAATAAATGTTTGTCGTGCGAATTGAAATTCTGTGTGTAATGGAACAGGTAAATGTCATCCATAGACATTTTCCTGTACTTTCATAATAGTAAACCAAAATTGGAAACTTGGATTTATGCACGTTTAGACTAGTGTTGCGAGATCAAATACGCTACAGCACAGCACTTAAGGCGACAGCGCCAGGGTAGCCCGCGAAATTCAAATTTTCATAAGTTTTTTGTAATTTACAAGTCAGTATCAGGTTGTATGTTAATCAAAATATGATTCGCGACTGTGACAAGTATGTATTTACAGAATCATAATTATTTAAGTCATCAATACAACTCTTTATGACAAGGCAATCCTACTGAATGACTCATGAAAACATGTAATTAAATATATTACTGATTCTAATGATTATAATTCTGTAAATACATATTTGTTACTTTTTATTTTATTTTATTTATTTGGAAGAACCAACAATTACACATTATGTATTACAAATAAATAGAACACAAGGAGTTATACAAATGTGCAACCAACAACGTTCTCCACAGATACACTAAAAGACAAAAGACAATATTGATAAAGTCAACTTTTGAACTGAGCTGTCAGTTAGCTGTCAAATTTAGACCACAGCTGTCAAAGAGCTATCAATTTTTGGTCAACTTTGGAACAGAGCTGTCACCTAGCATCCAACTTTTGAACAAAGCTGTCAAATAGCTGTCAAATTTTGATTAGAGTTGTCATATTTAGTCAACTTTTGCACAGAGCTGTCGCCTAGCTGTCAAATTTATACCAAAGCTGTCAAAGAGCTGTCATATTTTGAACAGAGCTGTCAACTAGCTGTCAAATTTAGAACAGAGCTGTCAACTACCTGTCAAATTTAGTCAACTTTTGCACAGAGCTGTCACCTAGCTGTCAAATTTTGGACAGAGCTGTCAACTACCTGTCAACTTTTGAACTGAGCTGTCACCTAGTTGTCAAATAGCTGTCAACTTTTGGCAACTTTTGAACTGAGCTGTCAGTTAGCTGTCAAATTTAGACCACAGCTGTCAAAGAGCTGTCAATTTTTGGTCAACTTTGGAACAGAGCTGTCACCTAGCACCCAACTTTTGAACAAAGGTGTCAAATAGCTGGCAACCTTTGATTAGAGCTGTCAAATTTAGTCAACATTTGCACTGAGCTGGCACCTAGCTGTCAAATTTTGAACAGAGCTGTCAACTAGCTGTCAAATTTAGAACAGAGCTGTCAACTACCTGTCAAATTTAGTCAACTTTTGCACAGAGCTGTCACCTAGCTGTCAAATTTTGAAAAAGCTGTCAACTAGCTGTCAACTTTTGGTCAAATTTAGAACAGAGCTGTCACCTAGCTGTCAACTTTTGGCCAACTTTTGAACTGAGCTGCCAGTTAGCTGTCAAATTTAGACCAAAGCTGTCAAAGAGCTGTCAATTTTTGGTCAACTTTGGAACAGAGCTGTCACCTAGCACCCAACTTTTGAACAGAGCTGTCACCTAGCATTCAACTTTTGAACAAAGCTGTCAAATAGCTGTCAACTTTTTATTAGAGCTGTCAAATTTAGTCAGCTTTTGCACTGAGCTGTCACCTAGCTGTCAAATTTTGAACAGAGCTGTCAACTAGCTGTCAAATTTAGAACAGAGCTGTCAACGACCTGTCAAATTTAGTCAACTTTTGCACAGAGCTGTCACCTAGCTGTCAAATTTTGAACAGAGCTGTCATCTAGCTGTCAAATTTTGGTCAAATTTAGAACAGAGCTGTCACCTAGCTGTCAACTTTTGGCCAACTTTTGAACTGAGCTGCCAGTTAGCTGTCAAATTTAGACCAAAGCTGTCAAAGAGCTGTCAATTTTTGGTCAACTTTGGAACAGAGCTGTCACCTAGTACCCAACTTTTGAACAGAGCTGTCACCTAGAACCCAACATTTGAACAAAGCTGTCAAGTAGCTGTCAACTTTTTATTAGAGCTGTCAAATTTAGTCAGCTTTTGCACTGAGCTGTCACCTAGCTGTCAAATTTTGAACAGAGCTGTCATCTAGCTGTCAAATTTAGGACAGAGGTGTCACCTAGCTGTCAAATTTTGAACAGAGCTGTCAACTACCTGTCAACTTTTGTTCAACTTTTGAACTGAGCTGTCATATTTTGAACAGAGCTGTCAACTGCCTGTCAACTTTTGTTCAACTTTTGCACAGAGCTGTCACCTAGCTGTCAAATGTATACCAAAGCTGTCAAAGAGCTGTCAACTTTTGATTAGAGTTGTCAAATTTAATCAACTTTTGAACTGAGCTGTCACCTAGCCGTCTAATTTTGAACAAAGCTGTCAACTAGCTGTCAACTTTTGGTCAACTTTGGAACTGAGCTGTCACCTAGCTGTCATATTTTGAACAGAGCTGTCACCTACCTGTCAACTTTTGTTCAACTTTTGAACTGAGCTGTCATATTTTGAACAGAGCTGTCAACTGCCTGTCAACTTTTGTTCAACTTTTGCACAGAGCTGTCACCTAGCTGTCAAATGTATACCAAAGCTGTCAAAGAGCTGTCAACTTTTGATTAGAGTTGTCAAATTTAATCAGCTTTTGAACTGAGCTGTCACCTAGCCGTCTAATTTTGAACAAAGCTGTCAACTAGCTGTCAACTTTTGGTCAACTTTGGAACTGAGCTGTCACCTAGCTGTCATATTTTGAACAGAGCTGTCACCTACCTGTCAAATATAGTCAACTCAAGCACTGAGCTGTCACCTAGCTGTCATATTTTGAACAAAGCTGTCAACTAGCTGTCAAATTTAGAACAGAGCTGTCATCTAGCTGTCAAATTTTTAACAGAGCTGTCATCTAGCTGTCAAATTTAGGACAGAGCTGTCACCTAGCTGTCAAATTTTGAACAGAGCTGTCAACTAACTGTCAACTTTTGGTCAACTTTTGAACTGAGCAGTCACCTAGCTGTCAAATTTATACCAAAGCTGTCAAAGAGTTGTCAACTTTTAATTAGAGCTGTCAAATTTAGTCAACTTTTGCGCTGAGCTATCACTTAGCTGTCAAATTTATACCAAAGCTGTCAAATTTTGAACAGAGCTGTCACCTACCTGTCAAATATAGTCAACTCAAGCACTGAGCTGTCATCTAGCTGTTATATTTTGAACAGAGCTGTCACCTACCTGTCAAATATAGTCAACTCAGGCACTGAGCTGTCATCTAGCTGTCAAATTTTGAACAGAGCTTTCACCTAGCTGTCAAATTTTGAACAAAGCTGTCAACTAGCTGTCAACTTTTGGTCAACTTTTGAACTGAGCTGTCACCTAGCTGTCATATTAAACAAAGCTGTCAACTAGCTGTCAAATTTAGAACAGAGCTGTCATCTAGCTGTCAAATTTTGAACAGAGCTGTCATCTAGCTGTCAAATTTAGGACAGAGCTGTCACCTAGCTGTCAAATTTTGAACAGAGCTGTCAACTAACTGTCAACTTTTGGTCAACTTTTGATCTGAGCAGTCACATAGCTGTCAAATTTATACCAAAGCTGTCAAAGAGCTGTCAACTTTTAATTAGAGCTGTCAAATTTTGCACAGAGCTGTCACCTAGCTGTCAAATTTTGAACAGAGCTGTCAACTTTTGGTCAACTTTGGAACAGAGCTGTCACCCAGCTGTCAAATTTAGAACAGAGCTGTCACCTAGCTGTCAAATTTAGAACAGAGCTGTCACCTAGCTGTCAAATTATGAACAGAGCTGTCAACTAGCTGTCAAATTTAGAACAGAGCTGTCAATATGAATTCTAGTGCTAAAAACAATATGTCCGTTATCACAAACGAGTTGAATCTACGCCGACCTGAAAATAACAAACTTTAGATTTTGTCGGAAGTCAGTACAACGGTAAATGATCCTATTTACCCTAAGGCGAATGAAGCATTTCTTAAAAAAATAACGGAACTACAGCGTTTTAAGTGTGATGATTGGTATGCTGTTCGCTTTTCGGATGCACAAAAGAAATACTCAGCTACCCCCGGGTTTGTCGAGTTAAATGTTAATGACGAATTAAGGCGTTTTGAATCGGATATGTTCCAAGAAGATTCACGCTCATATTTATTAGAACGATCTTTTGCTGCATTAACGAATGCTTTACTTTCTCAAAAAGACGAATTGCATAAAGCATTACAGTCTTTGGTGGATTGGTCAAATGAGTCTAGAGAAACGTTGTCACCCAACACGTTATTCCAAAAAGGGGAGACATTATTTTCGAAAGAATCCACGTAATGTATAATGTAGTAATATAAATGTAGTAAGGTTACTGATGACTTGTTACAAATAGTGTGCGGTCGTAGAGCCGATTTAATAAATACACGTCGAGAGGTTATGTTGCGCCAGATTTCCGAAGGCTTTCATCGCGATTTATTACATAAAATTCCTCCTAGTACAGAATCACTTTTTAATGACGAGGCACTTCAAGCCTACCTTAAAAAAATTGAAGGGTTGGATAAATTAACTGCATCAACAAAATCAGTACCTGAAACTTATTCTAAGGATAATTTTTTTAAAAAACAAAAACCGTCGACTAGTAAGCAAGCTGATGAAAGATTTTTTCGTCGAGACAACTTCAATAAAAGACAAAAGCATGGCTCACACACTTCACAACAAAACAAAAACCGAACTAGCAACCATCGAACCAAACCTAGGGGAAAGAAATTGCAATCGCAGGCTTTAATTAAAAACAAGCGTCGCGAATGACTGTCGGACTGCTCAACCACCTATTTGGAACCCTAAAGTTTTATTGCAATACATGAGTACCTACAATTTTGACGAAAATAATATATTTCATGTATCGAGACACGTAGCTACTCTTTTACTGCTGGCATCACGCCACAGGGTCCACGATCTTACATTGTTGCGAATTGATAGCACTAGTTTAGTTGACGAAGATACCTCTATTGTATTGTGGCCAGCATTTGGTTGTAAAACAGACAACCATCACCATAGCAGTCTGGATAGAGGCTAAAAAATTTAAGAAAATTATTATATATTACTCTAAACCGTCGAGGAAATATAAAACATTTGTTTATTACAGCCAAAGGGGATATAAAACCTGCCTCTAGAACTGTTATTGGCGGATGGGTGAGGTCTCTCTTAAAAGCTAGTGGTATTGATGCAACTCCAGGATCAGTAAGATCTGCAGTAGCTTCTCTCAATTTTGTAGAAAACTTTCCGGATGATCAAATTCTTGCAACTGGTAACTGTAAAACGATCCATACCTTCCAAAATTATTATCAAAGTGAATTGCAAAATGATTCGAATATTCCCAATAATTCTGTATCTTTATCTAATTATTTTGATCCTGTTCATTGAAAGATAACCATTATTTTTCGTTATTTATTTATTTTGTTATTTAATGTGGCTGCAAGCAGCATCTCATACCTACTTGATTAATTATTGTAACACATTTACATAATTATACATCATTAATTTTAATTACCTACCCTTTTTATTTTACAATACCTATACACATTATAGCGTCTTTGGGTTAAGCGCACGAGGTGATAACAAACACATCACTCAAGATGAATTCCGGATATTGATACAAAACAAATAATAGAGAGTTTTACATAAAATAAAACTTACCTATTATTTTTTCATCAATATCCGGAATCCAGGTAAGGTCTACCTGGTGTATCATGAGTTCCATAATGACGGTAAATCGGGCCATCACCCGATGCGCGCTTGAAGCGCTGAAGCATTAGGTTCAAGGTTGATTGGGAAAATCTGACAGTTTCGGGTAGGTTGACCTGCTGGCGTCTGTACGTCTAGACTTCAAAGAGAGCAAGTTGTATTTTTTCAATAAGTCGCTATAGGGGTGGTAAATACGACTTTTAGAACAACGGTAATGCATCGTTTTCAAGAACTTACGTTGTATACGCTCGATGCAGTCAGTATATGTATTATAATCACACCGGCACCGCATATTCTAGTTGAGACCGGATTAATGATCGATACAGATGCAAATATGTGCTCGGGTGGACGAATTCCGTGGTTGATCTTATTACAAATCCATACATACGATAAGCCTGACTTGTGATTTTATCAATATGTGCGTCCAGGTGTAGTTTGTCATCGATCAGTATTCCGAGATCACGAATTGTGTTAACTCTGGCCAAGATTTTACTTTGTAGTGCATAGGGGTGTTTAAATTGGTTTTTGTTTTTCGTAAAGCTGATACAACAACATTTAGGAATACTAAGTTGGAGTTTGTTTTTAATACAATACTCAACTATGCGATTAAGATCTTGTTGGAGTAAGTGACTTTATAATATTGATCTAACAGGTCTAAAAATTTTTAGGTCGTCTGCGTAAAGTAGAAACTTAGAGTTAAAAAAACACATCGATATCGTTAATAAATATTACAAACAACAGAGGTCCGAGAATTGAGCCCTGAGGCACCCCAGACGTTGCGGTTATGGTGGTGGAATGGAACCCATTGATAGCTACTTTTTGTGTTTTATTTGAGACATAAGAAATGAACCAACAACGTAACAAATCCCCGCGGATACTGTTAAAAGCTGGCTTCTTCAGAAGTAATTCATGATCAACCTTGTCAAAGGCTTTTCCAAAGTCGGTGTATACAGCGTCCACTTGCCCACGAGAGTCCATACTATTAAACAAATGGTCATGTAAGCTATCATGTTAGTTGTTGTAGATCTTTTTTTTACGAAACCGTGCTGTTGCTGTAGTATTTTGTCATGGACAATCGGATACAACTGGTTGTGAACGAGCCTCTCGAAAAGCTTTGACAAGGCCGATAGTATAGAAATGGGCCGATAATTTTCAACGTCCTGTTTTGGACCACTTTTATGAACGGGAGTAATAATTGCCCGCTTCCAGACTTCTGGAAAAATTCCCTGACTTAAACATTTATTATAGATAATACAGGTCGCGTCGCGAATCATTCTTTAATCAACATACAATTTAATACTGACTTGTAAATTGCAAAAAACGTAAGAAAAATTTAATTTACGGGAAATCCTGGCACTTCTTCCTTAAAAGTTAGTTAGAAAAGTAACTTGCTATTACTTACAAACACGGCAGCGACACTGATCGGCTTTGACCGCGACTCAGTGACGATTGAAGTTACAGAACAGGGACCAAACTATGTTTATATCGTAGCGGTCAAGTAGTTTTGTGTTAATTTACGGTTTCGTAGAAGAGTGTTGGCTGCCACTAACGGCCGCAGTGACGACTGTCATGAAAATGATGGCTAGATTAATTAAATCGTTAGATTCGCCCTACCGCGTCTATAGTCGTATTTCTGATTGGTTTTGACACCTCTGACACACAATGACGCAGGGACTACACTTGATTGTCATGGAAACGCTTTATAATATTGTGTGAGCTCACTATTATCTGTACCTATGTTCACTATTTCTTGTGAGTATGTATGGTAAGGGCAAATCTAATGATTGGCTTGACAAATACTGATGGGTGGGGTCAAAAACTGGTGAAAATAACAATTTTCATAGCGGCCGTTATTAGGTCCTTACCTATGAAATTGCCAATTTTTGATACAGCTAGTGTAGGGTTTGACAAATACTGGTAAAAAAAACAGATTTTCATGGCGGCCGTTATTACTTAAGTCCTTACCTGTGAAATTGCCGATTTTTGATATCTTTAATTCTATTTAGAATTCCAAATTCAAATTAATTTTATAATATAGCATAACATTTTTTATTATCAGTTTTTCATTTGATTTCCTTCATTCAATTTTTCCTTGATAGTTATCGATAATAATAATAATAATATTTATTGCATAATCAATCATCGATGTTTCTATAACCATGGAAAAATCGAAGTTGCGCGCTATTTTCGAATACGAGTTCCGTCGTGACACCAACGCAGCGTAGACGGCATGCAATGTTAACGACATGTATGGACAAGGTACAAGTGTACCTCAAGTGAACACACGGTGCGTTTTTGGTTTGATCGCTTCCGTTCTGGAAATGATTGGTATCAAAAATAATTTTGGTGGAAAATTTTGTATCTTAATTTTTAAATAATTATAATATGTTATTTAAAAATTCAGATACAATATGTACCACCAAAATTAGGTAGTAAATCATAGTTTTGAAATTCACTAAAATTTATTTTGATCTCAACCATTAGCCCCGGGGAAAAATTTCAAATCCTACGAGGCAGTAAAAATCCCCTTTAAAGAAGTCATCGATTTTCGTCCTCAGGATTTCTGTAGTAGAGGAGAGGCATCAACGAACTTTCATTAAAATCGTAAAAGTTCATCGATAATATTTCTTTTTAAAAATTGTTTGATTTTTTCTATGTAAAACGGCAATTTTGTAGGTAAGGAGCTAACATAATATACACACATCAACACGGTCTAGGGATATTTTTAAAAAAGCTTATTACTATCAATGTGTTAATTATTTATATGACATGTATATATTTAAAAGATACGTTATTTAATATTCTACCATTTTTTAATAATGGTTAAGGTACTTAGATTAAAGGACATTGCTCTGCGTCCATACATTGTTGGCCCTGGAGCCAAGAGCATCGGATAATTATGTATTGTATTCTCTATCATTTGGAGACTCCTAGAAGATCTTGTTTTTATAGCGGACTAGCTGCAGAAAAGATATATTTCAAAAAAAGTATCAGATTTTGAGGTTATAATCTAACCATAACAACGAATATTAAATGTAGGTACCTACCATGATTTTTCATAGCTCTGAGTAATTTTTAAGAAACTGAAAAGTAATATCATAATACCTACCTAGATAATTAGGTACCTATGCAGTTATTTTTTCTAAAAAATGGATGCAAGTGCAAAATTAATATACATTAAACTAATCAACATAGGTAGGTAACTGAATTCGTAGCATTCGTTTTGGAATGAGATGAGTAGAAACAGCGTCCCTATGCCTGAACGGTGTGCATAGGATACCAGCTTTACCAATTAGATGGTAATAAGTGATTTTTTAAAACCTAGTCCTACAATGTTTATATTTGAATAAGAAATAAAACACAGATTTTAATTTCACGTTTATTGTTCCTAAACACCGAACACAAGAAAAGAACACAGGAAAAAGCACAGCGCAGAAACTGTAACTCTCAATTGTGGTAACAATGACTTTTTTTTTTATAATTTTATGGCATGGCTTTTTGGCCTTTGTGCCATTGGTAACAATGACACGTTCACCGGCAAAACTAGGGATGTCATACGACACCATTAATCGATTTTTCGATTATGATTTACTGTGGTCTTAAATTATTACAGTCTGTTACATCTACTTTGTCATATAAACATTACAAGTATGTATGACAATGGTTTATTTTATATATAACAACACTCTTCTATACTGGTAATAATAATATATAATAACATCTGTATCTAATAATAATAATAATATTCCACAACTATCACACAACGCCGTCTAGCCTCAAGCTAAGCAGAGCTTGTGTTATGAGTACTAGACAACTGATAAACATACTTATATATTTCTAAATACATACATATATAGATAAATTACACCCAGACACAGAACAAATGATCATGCTCATCACACAAACATTTGTCCTGGGTGGGAATCGAACCCACGACCTCCGGCATAGCAGTCAGGGCCACTAACCACTAGACCAACAGGCCAGTCAATCTAGTTTGCAATATTGTTTTTTAAATAAAACATTAGGTAATTGTGATGTGTTTAGAAAAAATAAGTATTTTTTTCGTTTAATGAACCGCAAAAGGAGCGTTATTTTTGTATTAATTGTCGTAAATAATGAATTAGTTTGAATGATTGTATAGAAATAAAGAAGTTTTGATTATTGTATAATATTATTCTTACTACCTATTTAAATTGGAGTATGACTGCATTCATAAAGTATTTTATTAGGTTTTTAAAACTACACTTTAGAAAAAAAAAAACACAATCGATCGATTATAATTGATCGGACATCCCTATTTCACTTTTGACACGACATAGGTGAAGATGGCGATGTAATGTTATTAGTCGCATTAAATTCTATTAAAAATACATTTTGGAATACAGCTAGTCCGTGATACAGAAGTATTTGCAACTTATATAATAAAATAGGCGATTAATTATCGTATATTCTCAAACTCTTCATTGCACAGGGCCATTTTGAACATTGTCTTTTCAGGATTTTATGGAAAAAAAATGAAGCATAGACGGAAACCGTAAGTATATGAGTTAACTTTTAATTTGTGAGTAAAAACTGAAAAAAATAGAAAAATCATTTAATTTGTGTTTATAAACTTGAAGTTAGTAGTCTGAGAAAGCGCCCATGATGTTGATAACACATCGGCAACGATTCGGCATGCTCAGAACAAGGTTGTCAATGTCTTGCTGCGGAATATTGTCCCATGTCCTTCTGAGGTGCGCAAAAAGTTGATCTTCTGTAGCCAGATTTTCAAGAACTTCCTTCAGAGCTCTTCTTTGCAGCATATCCCACGCATGCTCAATGGGATTTAGATCTGGCGATTGAGCAGGCCAGTCTAAGGCCCTAACATTGTGTGTATGTAACCAAGCTGCTACCGTTCTCGCCGTGTGTGCCCGGGCATTGTCGTGCATGAGCAGGAAATCTTGCCCCATTTGTGTTCTGTGGGGCAAGATTACGGGCCCCAGCACCTGTTGGACGTATCGTTCTGCCGTCATATTGCCCCGCACCCAAACGAGATCCGTCCGTCCTCCAAGACGAATTTCTGCCCAAACCATAATTGTTCCTCCTTGGTATGGGTGAACTTCCTGAGGGTTCTGAAGACGGCTCCATCGTCCAGGAACTCGCCAAACACGCGTCCTTCGTGAATCTGGATGGAAGCCGAACCTGGATTCATCCGTGAACAGCACATTGGACCATTGCTCACGGCCCCAGTCCACGTGGTTCCGAACCCATTCTAATCGTCGTCCACGATTGCCTCTCCGTAAAGGTGGGACCCGGAGTGGTCTACGAGAGCGTAGATTGCTTTCATGCAGTCGCCTTCTTACAGTTTGGTCACTCACAAGCACTCGGTGTTCCACTCGCAGCCTTTGGACCAATTGAGTCGCCGTTGCATTTGGTTGAGCTCGCGCAGTAATTTGCAAAAATCGGTCTTGTCTGGGGGTAGTGATGCGACTTGGCCCCCCGGTGCCTCTCCGCTACTTCACCTGTGGCACGATAGCGTGTCCACAATCTTGAAATTAAATTTTGGTGGGTCCCTATGGCCTCAGCAACATTACGCTGAACAGACCCAGCTTCCAGCATTCCCACAGCTCGTAACATCTCCGCCCTCGTCAAATGGTGGCGTTGCATGGCTACAATACCTCAATTTTAACTTTATCTTTCGTTTAAAAATGAAAAAAAACTGTAACTAAACGTAATTCGTATTGTTTTCTAAATTTCGCACAAATGAAAATTCCCTCTCCTACACATCAAGACATTTTATGCCACCAAAACAAAAGAATTTCAAAAATTTGAATTTGGAATTAGTCTGAGATAAATTACAAACAAATCGGTGTATAAAAGATTCCAATGCGGCCAGTACTTTTCGAGTTATTTAATTGAGTATGAAATATCCCTAGACCGTGTTGATGTGTGTATATGACGGAACCGCTTTCCTAGGAAAACAAAGCTTTACAGTTGTTGACAACACCTTCTGTGCTAACACAAGTTATTCAAAACCATTCGATTCGGTTGGAGCAAAGAGGTGCAACCTCACAATGTGTAACCTCATATCATATTGATTTGTAATACAGGGGTTTTGTAAAATGCCAAATGTTCGTAAAAAGATATTTGTCAATCATAAAATGATCCATTTTCTTTTCTCATATAGATTTGTCTGAAATAAAGGTTAAGTTCTGCGTATTCTGCAGATTCGCTATCCCTGCCGCTGAGAGAACTTAATGTTGCGAAATACTTAGTAATTTATAAACAATTTTATTTAAGACGGCGAATGAGATCGGACTGTTAGGCACAGAATTAATACAGAATGGATGAAATGGCAGGTATTCCCATTAAACTTAAGGGGAGGATTTATAAAACAATGGTGAGACCCTGCTGTCTTGTATGGACCAGAATGTTGGGCCACAACAGATGTGAATGCAAATGATGACATGAAATATGTAAGAAAATTATGTTGCGCCAACCCCAAATAAATTGTGACAAGGGCAAAATAACGATGAATTCAAATTTTCTTACTTTTTTGTAATTTGCAAGTCAGCATCAGGTTTTATGTTGAATAAAGTATGATTCAAAAATGTATTTACAGAATTATAATCATTACAATCAGTAATACAACTCCTGAAGTTAATATAATCCGCAAATGTCCAAATTTTAGTGATTAGTTGTATTGATAACTGTAGCATATAGCTACAGCTCGGCCGCTCAGCCAAAAAAGAACCGCGCGACCTGCGGCTCACTCAACGCACCGCCTCATCCCCGCGCTCTTGATGCGCCTATCGCGCACCCTGGGCAGTCCGCGCTAGACAACCTATCAAACAGGCAGGACGAATTCCGCTCGCGCCGCACATTAATGTTAAGAGCCATTTCACGTTTTCGCGCGAATATCTGAGATTTCAGTCGCCTAATTGACCATCTTAGGTAATACTCTGACATTGTTGAATACAATAAAAAAAGATCAATCTTTCGTATTGATACTTCATGTAACATATTTACAAAAACTTATTTATTTACTTTGTGGTGATTAATCTCTCGCAACTAGTTTTCTGGTAAATCATCGCAGAGTCAATTTCAGACTCCTATATCTATCACTTGTATTTACAAATTCGACAAAAAAAATACATAGAGCATCAAACATATAATTTTGTCGACACATAATGTACTAGAATATCGATTATTATTAACATGAATTAGTAAAAAAATAAAGTCTTAGGGCAATTTTTACGTTTTATATCGCTGTTTTATCGTGATTTTTCGGTTTGAAAAAGGTGTAATTACATTAAAAAAATCATGTCAAAATAAACTATTTTCTTTAACAAAACTAATTCCAAAGTTTTAATAAAATCCCTTCATTTAATTAGACATACTATTGTTATTAACATTACTCTAAATTAGAATAAATTGCGATGCATAAGTGGGCACCGATTAGTACGGCGCGAGCGCTCAATGACGTAGGACCTGTGCCATTTTTTCCCGCGTCCCGATTTTCGAGCGCACGTGTCGTGAACGCATTATTATACTACGACTACAACATTTTGATCTGCTTTGTATTTTTTTTTTTTTCATATGGTAGGTAAGTGTTTTGTTTATTATCAAGTACATAAAATATTATTTTAGTAGTTTGTAGAATAATTATATATTTTTGTTTTATTAGTTTTAGCAATGGGGCGTAAAGGGTGTGTATACCATTGTATCAAAAAAAGGAAAAATAAAAATTCTGCAGCCTTAAAGAAAGCAACAGAAGCGAGGTAGATATTTTATTTTATTTGTTATTCATGTACACAGTAATCAATCACATAAGTACATAACGCCATGGACTATAGACCCCTAATTACAATTTTAAGGATTTGTTTGATTTGACTTACACTTCTATAAAAATATTTATTATTGAGTAAAAAAAAAATAATTGTAGGTGTCAAAACTTGGCAGTTATTTTGTTTTTTATTTTAGAATGAGAAATCGCGTGAATCGAGTAGAGGAGGATAGTGCCTTTAGAAGAGACGCCGTGCCGAGTACAAATGAAAAGTCAGATTCGATAACAGAAATTGTATGTAACAATTTTATGTTTAAAACAGAAGTTTATTTAGTAGTAGTAGGTGCTATAATAATTATTTCTTGAATGTTATAGGAAACAGAACCTGTTGCATTAGATCCTGGATCTAACGAATTAATGGATCTTTCAGACTCGATCGTAAATATTTTTAGTACTTATTATATTTCTTTAAATTGCGATGAAATCGATTAGATGTTTAATGTTGCTTTTGTTTTTAGAACGATTACATTATTGATGGCAGGCGTATAATTGATTTTCAATACTTTTGGAGTCAATTAATTAATATAAGCGAACACAGCGAGAAATTCGGCTGCAAATTGAGCTATTTGAAAATAGAAAAAGAGAAACAGGTGGGTCTCATATCTAAATTTGACTTGAAGTGTATGATGTGTGGATCTAGCTTTGTTCTAAAAACTTCGGAGACTGACACCACTGAACAATCAAGACTCGACCTTAATGCAGGAGCGGTATCAGGTGCAATCATTACGGGAATTGGTCTCTCAAACTTGAATGAGATCACTGCATCGATGGATTTGCCAACAATGCCATTTCGATTATACAGTCAAACACATGATGTCATTTCTGCCATGTGGAAGACTGCTGCCGAAGTGACAATGTTAAATGCTGCCAAACAGGAAAGTGAAGCGGCAATATCACGTGGCGATGTTAGCAATTCGGGTATAGCAATGATACCGGTCGAAGCAGATGCTTGTTGGGGCAAACGCTCTTACAAAAATAATTATTCTGCACTCTCTGGTGTTGCGGCCATAATCGGTGAACATAGTGGTAAAGTGCTACACATTGGCGTTCGCAACAAATATTGCGTCATTTGCGCCCGAGCTAACAAAAAAGGCAGCCCAGCAAAAGCTCACAAATGCACAAAAAATCATTCGGGATCATCTACCAGCATGGAGCAAACCATATTAGTTGAAGGTTTTAAAAATTCCATTTATTGTTTTGTATTAAGTAATAAACTTAATATCGTTAGAGCTGTGTTTACTCTGAAGAGTTCCCTATACGTCTAAATACACAACAGACATTAGTGTCTGTTGTGTAGGTATTTAGACTACACACAGACTCTACAGTGGTGACCCCGAGAACTTAACACGTGCTTCTAGTGCAAAATACGCGGACTCATAAACTTACAGTGAAAAATAACTTTTACATTACAAAATGAGTGATACCGAACAGGGGAAAGCAGAAGAACAAGATGCAAAAAAGACTGAATCTCAAGACGTGTTTCGAGTAGGCGTGCGCGTTCCGCCTTTTTGGCCGAAGAAACCTGCGATTTGGTTCGCACAAATAGAAGGTATAGCGCGGGTATTTCTATGGCTATGATAGGTACGATGATGTTGCTACGCGGTGCTAAACAACGCGCCCCCACCTCCGCCGCCCGCGCACCTCGCCGCTAGCGCAGGCTGAAGGGACGCGGGCGACGGGGAGAGGGAACCCCGATCGCCGACGGAAACGGACGTACATCAGCGATCCTCCGCGACTCTCAGTCGCGAAGCCATTTTTTTCTATTTAAAAAGATGGTAAACGTTTGTTCGTACATATGTCTATTGTAAACGTGTAAAACCCCAATAAATGATTATTTAAAGAAGTGACTTTAAACTGGCGCCCAAACTAGTGGCTCGAACCATTACGAACAGTGATCCAGTGCCTACGTGACCGAATGTAAACCTATACCTACTTACCTCGCGAGGAATAAGCACGGACATTCGACCTTACCGTTGTTATCACCAAGCGTGAAGATGCCGACAACGAGGAGAGGAGAAGCGCTCCGTCAACAACGAGGACAGGATGAGGACAACGTCACGCTCACTGAAGAGGAGGAGAGCGTCGTGGAGCGTGGCCACGCGGAGGAAACCGCGAGCCCCGGCTCAAGGTCGACACAGCATCCAGCTCCCCAGTTCCCCTCAGACTTCCTATCCACGCTGATCGAGTCGATCACGCGTGCGCAAGTGGAAGCCAACAGAAGCCTCATCAACTCGCTGATGACTTCCAACGGTGAATTCAGGGTCTCCACTCCAGGCGGAGCCTCTCCAACCACCAACGCGAGCAGGGCAGGTGCCGCTGCTGTAGCCGCGTCGCGTGCCGACGCCAACTTCACACGATGCACGGCGAGATACGACGGGTCCTCCCAGGACACCGGGTCCTGGAAGCATTCCTGGACGCCGTCGAAGTATACAAGGAGTGTGCTGCCGTAAGTGACGAGGATGCCCTCCGCGGATTGCCGATGCTGCTGGAAGGTGAAGCGGCAGTATGGTGGCGCGGCGTCAAGGCGTCAGCCGCTACGTGGTCGGACGCGATCGCACGTCTCCACGCTACCTACGGCGTGGCGCAGCCCGCGTATCAAGTCCTACGGCAGATCTTCGCTACGGAACAACAAGAGGAAGAACGCGCGGAAGTGTTTTTGTGTAAAGTGCGGGCATTAATTGCCAAATTACCATACAAACTCGACGAAGTAGTGCCGGTGGGCTTTTGCTACGGATTACTGCACCGACGCGTAACGAGTGCCGCGTGATTGTGTACGTAATCTTAATTTAGATGATCTGTTATATAAGGTGAGGATCGCGGAGGATACATACAAGGCGCTCAAGGTAACAAACTCTGTTATAAATAATGATAAGAATACGACCCCGCAAACCAAAACATTAGCGGCGACTGTTACCGACCGCAATCGAATCGAATCGACATCGAATTCGAATTCGACTACCGCGAGTGCGACTGCGCCGCGTAGCAACAACAAAAATAGACCCCGTTGTAGTCATTGCAAGTTATTTGGGCACACTAGTGACGTGTGTCGTAATCGTGATAAGTCGACTCTTCTTAAGAATAATAGCGACTCTACACCTAGGGAGTTACGTTGTTATGGTTGTGGTAAACAAGGCGTCGTGAGATCGAAATGTGATGTTTGCATGAATACATTGTCGAAACCAGACGAGAAAACATCTTTCAACACTGTTGATGTAGATTTTTATTGTCCTAATGATAGCAATTATAACATTAGTACGGGTGATACCGCTTCGTGCGTTCAAATAACGAATATGAGTGCGCGAACACCCGATGGTAAATATTAGTGTTATGGGCCGTAACGGCGTGGCGATTGTAGATACCGGCGCTACACATAGTATTGCGAGCCCTCTATTACACCGATTTTTAGCTGATTCAGGAGTTCGGTTTAGCGAAACTAAGCGTTTCGTACGCCTGGCCGATGGTACACAAAGATGGAGAGATCTGTTGTCAGCCGAGGTAGATATTATTATTCAAGGTCGTAAGGTAATGTGTCAGTTTTTAATATTGCCTGGTAGTAATATTAGGACGCTTTTAGGTATGGAGTTTTGGCGCGGGCTGGCATGGTAATAGACGTCGCCCGACGCGCTTGGTCATTCTCGGATAGTCCGGGACATTGTTACGATTTTGTTTACACATATACGCTTGACCATACCGATGCGGATCTGTTGTGCACCGCATCCACTGAATTATCGTTGCGCTCAGACGAAGGATCTAAGTTGACCCCCGAGCAGCGGCGTACACTCAACGCTTTTATTGAACACCGCGCGCCGCAGTTCGCGCACGACGGACCGGCGACGGAGTTCGCCACACATCGTATAAAGGTGAGTTCACACCAAGAACCTATTGCTTCTCCACCGTACAGGATGTCGCAAAATAAGAAAGAGGCTTTGCAGAAGGAGCTTGATAAGCTGCTACGAGATGACGTCATCGAAGAGTGCGAGTCGCCTTGGGCCTCCAATGTCGTGCTTGTGTGTAAGAAGGACGGAAGTTTAAGGCTTTGTATAGATTACCGGAAGCTTAACGCGGTGACCGAGCCAGACCGGTACCCCCTCCCACGCATTGAAGACATACTGCACGCGGCCAAAACCAGTGAGTATATGACCACTCTTGACCTTCGCTCAGGTTACCATCAGGTGAGCGTCTGACCAGAGGACCAAGACAAGACTGCGTTTACGTCACCACTTGGTACCTTTAGATTTAAGCGGATGCCGATGGGACTACGGAATTCGGGAGCCACTTTTCAGCGGATGATGGACCGGTTCCGTTCCAACCTGAAGGAAGTAGAACTCCTCGCATACCTAGATGATCTGATTTTGCTGTCGCCAGGGCCTTTCGAGAAGCACCTAGCTGACCTTGAGGCAGTCTTCGAACGACTGGCCTTGTTTAAGTTGAGAGTCGATAGGGATAAGAGTTTCTTTGCGAGGGAGTCTGTCAAATTCCTAGGGCACGTTATTGTGCCAGGTGGAATCCAGGTGGATCCAGACAAGACAGCAGCCATTGATAACATGGTCTGCCCTCGAAACGTAAAACACTTAGTGTTTTTTGCAGACGTCGAGTTGGTACCGACGCTTTATTAATAATTACGCGGAAGTCGCGACGCCCCTTACTAACCTCCTGAAGAAGTCGAATGCTTGGCGATGGGACGCCGAGCAACAGGAGGCGTTTGAACATATCAAGTCTCTCCTCGTGTCCGCACCCATTCTCCGTCAGGCAGATGAGTCGAAACCCTTTGTCCTTTGCACTGACAGCAGCGCTTATTGCATCGGGGCTGTTCTGATGCAGGGGGAGGGGCACGACGAGAGGTCCATCGAGTACGCAAGCCGACTCCTTACTAGCGCCGAGAGGAACTACTCAACGACCGAACGAGAGGCTCTCGCTGTCGTGTGGGCACTCGGTACGTTCTGCGGCTATGTAGAAACCGCGAAGGTTACCGTTAGGATAGACCACCAGCCTTTGCGATGGCTGATGAGTCAAAGGTCACCTAGCGGCCGACTGGCCAGGTGGGCCCTCACTTTGCCAGAGTTCGACCTTAACATTGAATACACACCCGGTCGCTCGAACGTGGTTGCAGATACGGTGTCGCGACCCGTTTGTTCTGAAGACCAGAACGAGTGTGACCTATGCATGACGGTCATCGATATGCCGAAGAGGAACAGCGGTGATATCCGCAGCAATCAGGTATTGGACCCAGAGGTCCGGAAAATTATTGAGGACATGGAGTCCGACGAACCTTCTAGGGGGAGACCATGGTCCGACCGCGGGTACACCATTTCTGACGGAATCCTATACAGATACAGCTTAGAGTCGGACGATGGAGAGGACTGCTGCTTAGTCGTGCCCGAGCATGAACGCAGGCAGGTCATGGCCGACTTCCACGATGCGCCAACAGCTGGCCATTTCGGCGTGGAGCGCACGTTGAGCCGCGTTCGTGCAAGGTATCATTGGTCTGGCATGCGCACGTTTATTACAAATTATATAAAGGAGTGCGTGGCTTGCCAGAGGTATAAAGCTGAAAACCGCAAACCAGCAGGACTGCTGCAGACTCCCGCTGTGTCACGACGCTGTGTAGTCTCCGTGGACCTGTTTGGTCCGCTGGTAGAAACGCCTAGGAAAATCAGATGGGTACTGATCGTTGAAGATGTCTGCTCGCACTGGGTGGAATTGTTTCCGTTAGAGAATGCCACCAGCGTTGAATGTGCTCAGACTCTCGCGAATGAGCTGTTTCTTAGGTATGGAGTACCACGCCGCCTCATCAGTGACAACGGAGTGCAATTCGTGAGCGAGATTATGCAGCAGGTCTGCCACGTTGTGGGTCTTTTATCATCCCGAAGCCAATCCCATAGAGAGGAAGAACCGGGACCTCAAACCTCAATTGGCTATGCTCGTAGGCCACGATCACACCACATGGGACGTGCATCTTGCAGCAATCAGGTTTGCTATGAACTCGGCGATTACCAGCAGTACAGGGTATTCGCCGGCGTACCTCACCTTCGGGAGAGAGTTACGAGCTCCTTCAGACTCTGCGATAGACATGAGGGCTATCGTAGAACACGACAACTTCGTGCCCAACATTACGCCTTACCTGAAGAAGATGGCTGCGACCCTGGACGAGGCCAGGGACACTCACGAGAAGGCGCAGGCCGTCCAGAAGGAGAATGCTGACCAAAAGAGGAGACCGTCATCACAGTACCAGGTAGGCGACCTAGTTTTATTGAAAACGCAGGGACCTAATGACGCTGGCCGCGGACAAACCGCGAAGTTTATCCCACTTCGTGACGGCCCATACAAAATCGGGAAGGTTATCAGGTTAGAAGGCTCTTACGGTCTGGAGAACGTACAGACTGGTGGGAACTTAGGGAAATATCACGTTTCGCACCTCACGCCTTTCGCCGGTCAGGTAGAGCCCCCCGTTCGAGAGAAACGTAGACGTGGTAGGCCGCGTAGGTATTTAGACTAGCCCAACTGTGAAGGACACTTAGTCAGGCTAGAGGGGGAGGATATAGCGCGGGTTTTTCTATGGCTATGATAGGTACGATGATGTTGCTACGCAGTGCTAAACAACGCACCCCCTCCTCAGCCGCCCGCGCACCTCGCCGCTAGCGCAGGCTGATAGGACGCGGGCGACGGGGAGAGGGAACCCCGATCGCCGACGGAAACGGACGTACATCAGCGATCCTCCGCGACTCTCAGTCGCGAAGCCATTTTTTTCTATTTAAAAAGATTGTAAACGTTTGTTCGTACATATGTCTATTGTAAACGTGTAAAGCCCAATAAATGATTATTTAAAGAAGTGACTTTAAAAAGGTCAGTTCGCAATATCCAATATTATGGCGGACACAACCAAATTTTATTACGTCGTCAGTCATCTTGACCCGCGGTACGCAGCAGAAGTCAAAGATATCATCGTGAATCCACCAGCGACCGCTAAATACGAAAAATTGAAGGCGGAGCTAATAAAGCGACTCTCAGAATCCCTTGAAAAAAAAGTGCACCAACTGCTGACACATGAAGAGCTTGGCGACAGGAAGCCGTCGCAGTTCCTTCGACACCTGCAACACCTCGCTGGTCCCAAAGTACCTGAGGAATTTTTAAAAACAATATGGTCGAGCCGCCTGCCTAGTAACATACAGTCTCTAATCGCGTCTCGGGCATCCGCGCGTCTCGATGCGTTAGCTGGTCTCGCCGACAGAATAAATGACGTCGTGCTGAGAGGTTCTCAAGTTGCGGCGACATCAACACACATGAGGTTTAATGTTAAAACCTTTATTGTTTTGTATTAAGTAATAAACATAATATCGTTAGAGCTGTGTTTATTCTGATGAGTTCCCTATACGTTTAAATACACAACAGACACTAAACAACACACAGACTCTACATAACTAATTCTGTAAAAACATACTTGTTATGGTCGCGAATTACATTTTGATTAACGTACAGCCTAATACTGACTAGCAAATTGCAAAAAAACGTAAGAAACATTTTAATTTCTAGGGCTACCCTGACGCTTTCACCTTAAACATTTTCTATCATAAAAGTTAGCAAACAAACCTTAACAATCGAATCCTATAGCGAATCGAACGGTCGATAACAGTTTTGGTTATCTAGCCAGTCAGTGAGCCCAGTGGTTCTTAGTCTGTGCTAGTAGCTGCTTGCTGCTTAGTATTTCAGAGATAACTATGCGTTTGCACCAGAAAACATCGATACTTTGTCATGTGAAACAAATCTTGCATAAAGCATTGTAGAGGAGGCTCTAGCCCACAGAACACTAGCCACATCGCATCCTTGTTTATGTTTGTATCAACATCTGTCAATGTGACAATGTCATTGCCAAATATGTAAATAATTGTCATTACATTTGTTAGTAGGTAATTGTTTGTTACTGCTATTTGTATTGTCAGAAAGTTTTGTTCACAGAACACTAATACCCTGTTTTGTTTGTTTTACAGAAAGTTATTTTTGTGGTACCAAGCCCTCCTATTTAATTATTATACTCTTTGAACGAGTCACAAAATTTACAAAATAACCTGTTGCAAATATATTTAATCGTATTTAAATCAATAAAATACATAGGTTTTCCACGTATAGAAAATCAATGCAAATATATTTAATCGTATTTAAATCAATAAAATACATAGGTTTTCCACGTATAGAAAATCAATTAGCTGGGATTATTTATTGGTCATTTCTACTCTTGGTGAAGATACTTTAAAAATTATGTCTTTATAGTTATTGCTTCAAAATAAAAAGTCCGCAACCTTAACACGAACGTAATTATTACCCACTATGGATAGGCTGCAGATCCGTGGTGAAGTGCGGGGTATCCTCCAAGAAACTTTAAAACACATCATCGAAGAAATCAATGAGGAAGCCGATGATGAAGGTGTAAAACTAAATCGCAAACGTAAATGGGTAAAAGACAAAGTTAAACAGGATATAAATAGTTACCTGCTCCCTGCCCTATCTGCCAAAGGCCCAACAGAACATTTCATTGCATTGCATATGCCAGAAGAATCATTTAACTGGTTACTAAAAGGGGTAGAGCCATATATTCAGAAGGCGGACACTGTAATGAGAAGGGCACTGCCTGCATCACTAAAACTTGAAATTGTACTGCATTTATTTGCAACTGGAAGTGGTTTGAGAATACTAGAACTTCTGTTCAATGTATCAAAGACAAGTATTTGTTTGATGATTCATAAAGTATGTGATGCCATTTGCTTTGCTCTAAAGGATTATATTAAGGTAAATAAAAATATTTTTTATTAAGTAGTATTTATTTTGGATATGATGTGTTATTTGCATAGCCTGATTTAAGTTCAGAAGAGATTGTGTAGTAACAAATATATGTCATGGTCTTGCAATATGGAAAAAAGTTAAACAACTCTTCTTTCAATCAATTTACTAAGGTCTGATGTTAGGCCTAATCCAACCCAACATATAACACTATATACAATTCCCTTGCATCACCCAGTCTATTTCAGCCACTTTCATCAAGTAATCAGTCTTGATTAGGGCTTCCCTATGCTTGCCAAAGTCTTGGTACAATTCCTCTCAAGGACTCATCTGCTCGAACTTTACATAAAATGGTGAAGATGCTCTAGAACCTGGTGAATCCTGCAACCGTAATCCTGTCAAATAACTCTGTATGTAATGTTGAGCTTGTAAAGCTTGTTCTAATGGCAGCACTTTTAGTTGTGCTGCAACACTTCGGCCGAAAATATCAAACTCATGCTCTTCTGGAGGTGGAGCATTATTGATAGCACAGACTTCTTTCACTTTTGTTAGAAGTGTTGCCAGTTCTTGCAGTCTTCTCTTCTTTAATGAGCGAGGCTGGTCCGTTTCTGGTAATGTGTTGTCTGCGGACTCTTCAACGTTACACTGGGAGTTAGTACCACCATTGTAACTATCATCTTGAAAGCTGGTACCACCAACACTATCATCTGAATTTTCCTGAAAATATCCAAAATAATAATTATTAATTTTGTTTTAGGAACCAACTCATGACGAGTGGAAAGCTGTTGAAACTAGCTACAGAAATACATGGGATTTTCCAAGATGCTGTGGTGCTATTAACGGGAAATTTGTTGTGATGAAATCTCACAGTGAAACAGGAAAGCATTATCACAAGATTGCCCTATTGGCTATATGTGATGATGACTATTGCTTCAAATATATTGATGTTTGGTCAAATAAAAACATGTCAAAGGAAGTTCTTGAAGAAAGTAATTTAACTAAGGCATTAGAAAATAATTTACTCCCACCAAACTATGTTATAGTTGGGAATGATAACTTCCCATTAAAAAGGTATTTAATGAAACCATATGAAGGAGCAAAATCAGAAAAAGAGAGAGTTTTCAACTACAGATTATCCCGTGCTAGAAGTATCATTGATAACTCCTTTGGGCTTCTTGTCAGCCGCTTCAGAATTTTCGAAAAGCCCCTTCCATTTACAGCAGATAAAATAGAAAAAATTGTAAAAACCTGTTGCGCTTTGCACAACTGGTTGAGAATAACTAAAAGTCCAATACAGGTGACAACACTGGATGTAGAAGACAGAGATACTGGCAATATTATACCTGGATTATGGAGAGAATTACTTATAGAAGGGCTTGCTGAATTCCCTAAAAATATGAAAGACTGTTCATCAGAAGATGCTTGTTGGATCAGGGATAACTATGCTGATTATTTCATGGGGGAGGGAGCTGTGAGCTGGCAATGGCAAAAGATAAGTTGAGAGAAATTATAGCTTCTCAACAAACTGTTATTTTAGTTCATAAGTTTATTGAAATTGAACATTAAAATAAAAAACTTACCAAACCATCTTCTTTCCTTATTGAATTAAGTATTGAAAACCACTTTAGATTAGGAACGTAAACTTCCCCAGAATCCGACGTCTTGGAATCTTTTATTTTCTTTAGTTCTTGGCAGTATGTGGAGCGAATATTTTTAATTTTGACGACGATTTCCTTTTCACCAAAATTAGGTAGTTTCATATTATTAGCTATGTCTCTATAAGCTGCCAATCTGGCTATTTTGTTTTTATATAGTGCGTGTTTAGTGTTCCACAAGCACTCGTGTGCAACATACTCGCTAACAAACTTGATTGTAATGTCTTCGGACCACTTATATCCCGCCATTTAATAAATTATGACAGCTAATGATCTGAACTAAATTCCCTTGTTCACACGTATCAGATTCTTTTGAGCCCACAGACTGGTTTTGACGTGGAAGGTCGTAAGACTAGTAGATTAATAATTATTTATCTTTTATTGAATGCTTTAAATAGCCTAACGTCTTTTTAATAATTGAAATAAGTCAAGCGGGTTTGATCTTCACGCTTGTCACTAAATAAATGCTGACTTATGACATTTACACGTCTCCAGTGGAGTGCAAAAGTACGTCTATGGTTTCTACAATTTAGTGACTCGAACAGTGTAAACAACTAGTTTAGTAATTAGTCGAGTGGATTCTGTTTTAGTCAAGTATTAACTAAATCACTGAGTATAAATAGGGCTCAAGTCCCGTATTATTACAATCCATTAAAGCTAACGTTAAATACAATCAAACATTACAAAGTACGTAAATATTAGTGCGACGCTAACTTAAATGTTTAGAGGGTACCGAGCGCCCAGTGGCGCCCTCATCGTTTGTCTAGTTATTTCTTTTATTTTAGAATGAAAATGCAGAAAATGAGCACGTTAAATTGTGCTCCAAGACTATACGTTATTATTGTTACAAACAGTAGTTTTATATTGTTAAGTAACTTTTATTTTAATCCTTAAAACGGAAAAAGTGGCCACTATTTCTGTTTGTAATAACAATAACGTACATACCTATTAATAGTCTTGTGGAGCACACCTTAACGTTCTTATTTTCTACATTTTCATTCTAAAATAAAATAAATAACCAAACAAACGATTAGGGCGTCAGTGCACGCTCGGTACCCTCTTAAATAACCGGTCGAAGTGGTGATGCATGGGGGAGGCCTATGTCAAGCAGTGGAAGTCTCGGCTGATGTTGATGATGGAACTATAAAACACATAGGTACCTAATAATATCTTATCAGCACACCCGTTTTCCCTGAAGGGTTAGCGGAGATGTGTACTTTAAATACCATAAATTAGTACCTTCACCGACACTTCGCCAGTTATGTGTTTGTTAAAAAAATCAACAAAATATAGGTACAGACACCAGCACATCAAGCTACTACAATCTGTCTCTTTAATAGATTTTTAACTATACCGCCGCTAAAGCATTAAGTTCAAGGTTGATTGGGAAAAATTGACAGTTTGGGGTAGCTTGACCTGCTGGCGTCTGTACCTAACCTTTTACTCATTTTATTTATTACCTAACCTACGGTCTAGTGTTGGATTTGTGGAAAATGTAGATGACGCTACTAGTTTCCGTTTCTAACAAGAAAACGTTCCTGGGCGAAGTTCCTCTTTAGTAAACAATTTTGTGATGTAGGTAAAGTCAACCGAATGTCGGTGGTAACACTTTGACCTTGAGCTGACCTAGGTACTGGTTTTATAACCACTAACGTGCCCGATACCGTTCACTCTACAGAATGACGATTCACCTACCGTTACCTATGTCTAAGACATAGGTAACGGTAGGTAGGTACAGACGCCAGCACATCAAGCTACTACAATCTGTCAGATTTCTTTAATAGATTTTCGACTTTATTGCTAAAGCATTAGCTTCAAGGTTGATTGGGAAAATCTGACAGTTTCGGGTAGGTTGACCTGCTGGCGTCTGTACATATGTATGTCTTAAGAGGCCCCCGGAGCATGCGTACTTCATATAAACGAAATACCAAAATAATTTGCAAATCAAACATATTCTACAGGTAGTGTGTATTTATTCCGATTGGATTACAGAATATTTAGGTTCCCAAACATATAATAAATAAGAACATTGATTTAAACATGAATTATGAGAAAAATAAGTTTTCTATAGAAATTTGAAATTCCTCATATATTCTTGTCTTCAAATCACTGATTTGAAGATTTTCAAAATATATGCTTGGGAACAAATCCAATCGGAATCCATTTGGAATAAATACACATTACTTTTTTGGTATTTCGTTTGTACTCGTATGAACTACGCATGCTCCGGGGGCTTCTTAATCAGTTTTCATGGGTAGTTGTAGGATGAAAAGTAATTGTAGTTATCTAAGACATTTATTTATAAATGAACACAGTTTACATTACATTATCTGCTGCAGACAACTCAATACATTAATAAAATTATTATTTACATCACTATTAAAAATCTACACATTTATTATTTATTATGAACAACACACTACAATTTTACAAATTTTATTTCTTTTTACTCGCCTGGAGCATTGCCGTCGATAATACACATTTTTTTTAATCTATATAATTTTCATAAATAAACTTATTCGTTTAGTTTTTCTACTTAATAAGTTTGAAGGACGCGATTTAGTAACTAAAACATTTTGCAGTAAAATGATTAATACTAAAATATTTTTAACAAGGTGTACAAAACTTTATGTAGCAACCTACCTACCTAGGTACTTAGAAACATTTAAAAAATATTTTTATAATAATTTATATAAATTTTAAAAATGCAATTATACGAAATTGTATTTTTTTTTTAAATATGTACTCCTCACCTTCTTTTTTTAAATTCGTGCCTACCTATTGATAGCAAAGAATGGTAGGTAGCCATTTTTATTTGGCTCATCTAGGTGCCACATCATACTCAAACATTAAAAAACTTAAAACAATAAAAATAACTTAAAAAGCAATTACTAAGAGTTGTAAAATATATCTACACATATCCTGAGAGTTGATTTCTTAAATAACAGATTTATTTGGCCCTTCTAGGCGCCACAACATACTCAGATATATATAATAGGTCTTTATCTATGAAATTGCCGATTTTTGATATTGATCTTCACATTTCTCAGCTATACGCAAGTACAAAGATATATAGTTATATACAAAATTATTGTGCTTGTCACAGATCTGTTTGCGAGTTGGTCCATGCAGTGTATGGACGTAGATTATTTAGTAGGTACTTAATAAGCTTAACATCTAGGTTGAAGCGTTTCTAGGATATAGTTTATCTACTTCTTTGTTTAGGTATAGCACTTATGATTATGTATAGCAGCGATTCTCAACCTCTGGCAAAGTCTCACAATTCGACTGGCTCATAGAAAGAAAGAAAGAAAAGAATTAAAAAAAAATTTAAAAGAAAATTAAGAAAATATTTTATTTGGGACACGTACCTACAGGAAATACAAACAGTTAACAAAATGAACATTAAAAAAAAATACAAAATTACCAAATAAAAAAAAGACCGGTGTGAGGCCAAGGCTCCTATCTGCTGAGATAGGAGCCTTTTTGGCCTCACACTGGTTTTTTTTTTAAATATCGCAGGTTAAGCAGATAAAGCTGCGATATTAAAAAAAAATGGCTTGTTAGGCACGTCCCACCGGCGACGATTAATGAGAAGCGAGTAGAGCTAGCAACTAAAAACGAGTGGTCGTCCACTCGTTTTCGTCGGCGGCGAGCGATTACTCGCTGGTATGCTTATGTACCAAGTGTGAGACTCTCAGCGAGAGTTGTGCCCCGTCGCTGAGCGAGTACCTACTCTCTTTGATAGCTCTCTTGTGTGTCAGTCAATGATGAACTATTAATAATGTATTTATGCATCTCTTTTACTTATACGGCAGCTACAATCTTTTGTACGTTTCTTGAGCCAGAAAATCGTTGATAGCTAGCCGCTTTCTCGTCGGCGGTGGTACGGCTCCACAAAAAATTCGCATCACTTGTGTAGGTAGGTTTTAACTAATATGATGTGGGTTGTACTTGTATGCCATATTTTATCGGGATTTTAGTGCGAATTTTATTTTTTTGAAAAATCAAATCAAATCTTTTTATTGTATACAAACAGATGTTAGGTAAATTACAGTTACATTGAAGGTCTAGGTATTTTCTATTTCCACTCTGTCAGTAGGTAATTAGGTAGGTAGGAAGTTACCGCAGGTTCAAGGCCCGATTATTGATCATCGTACTTTAATACCTATTTGCTTCTCTGAGCCTGCATGTTTGGGCAGTTCTTTTATAATTTCCTTTAAACAAACTTTTAAAAAAAAAACAATGTTATCAGTCTACGGACAGTACCTATAGTGTGCACGCAAGTACTAATCACTGCCTGAGGTATGTGAGCGGTGAGACGGGAGAGGGCGCGATTGACAAGATTGGCGGACGAATTAAATTAGTTTCACCTTTGTCTACCTCCCCCGTCTCACCGCTCACACCTGTACAGGGCCCTATAGATATTTTGCTCGGTAATTTGTGCCTTCATCCATTAGTGACTACTATTTAAAGTATCGTAATCATTATGGATTGTTGTGACAGGACTCCCACGTCCCCCTACCGTCACCAAACTGCCGAAATTACGCCGGGCGAGGACGAAATTGGTACAGAAACAAACGGGTGTAGCCATAGGTGGGAGATTCAACCTCTGGGCCCGGCGGCGGCCCACGACCACAGGAATCAAACTCCTCGCTCCCCAACTCAGTCGATTCGGATAGTCATTTGATTGAACCTTGTCCAGTTCATGTGCGAGTCTCTCAGAACTACAGGCGGGATACCCGCCAGTAGATTCTCATCAAGCCCGACCCGGACTTCTTCAGCTCCTTGTAGGACGCCAAGCTCCACACGCTTCTCCAGGAGATAGTATAGGAGGTCGAGTGGACGCTCTCTTTACAAGGCAGTCCTAGTACATCAGCAACCTTCTCGACTAACACCACGTGATTCCCGTATTTATTACGTTTCTCACGATGGAACTCATCAAGGGGCCGCTGACCCGAGACCACAATGTCGGGCTTTCTGAGACCCAACTCGGTCCTGATCTTCGGTTCCTTCACTACAGACCACCCCTGGTCTGTCATGCCGGAGCAAACAATAGTATAACGGGCTGATGTCCGATACTCCATGTCGAAGCGCATATTTTGCGTGCCTACGGATAATGGCTAATTTAGTGGGTTATGGTGATGACTACCTATGTGTGAAATATAGTCACAGTTGACGGTTGAGCGGTTGAGAAAATTCTCAGCACAAGATTTCAAGATAATACACCTAATTACACTACATTATACATTTCTGAATGTAGCGTTTATCTCTAAAAATCACATTTAGGTATATAAATAAATATTTTATATTTTTAACGATAATAATCTACTTTTTTTTTCCTTAGGCATAGATGTAACAGAATGATGCATTTTCTAGAATATATTTTTTTCGATAAATATTTTGGCAGGACGACATTAGAACTGTTTACAACATCACTACTTTATACATTTTTACTACGTTATAGGAATTATCTTATAAAATTAGTGGAATATCTTACACTATAGATTCTATGTACAGAACTTTTAGTTCCTTTTCCATAGCCAGTGGCGTCCCCTTGAGAGGTCGGTCGTGCAAATAGGGAATACAACGCAAAATTGAGACAGCAGATGGCGCCACTTTGACGCGGGGTAAACAAAGCAATCTGTCAAAGGCGCGCGGCAAACCTTAGACGTTTTTCAATATTATTTCAGCTTTATTTCATCCTTGTTACTATAACAATAATTGTAGGTTAATATCAAAAACACGCATTTAAAAATTTCAAACATAGGTATTTGTTTTTGTGGTATTGAACTACTATACAATATACTTTTAACGTTACATTCAAGTACATAGCACTAATAATTTTGTGTTTTTCATTAGGTTTATGATCTGACCTGTAAAAATCCTTCATTCTTATAGTATCCAGTTCTAGAAAGATCAGAACACAACCTGTAATGTTTTTTTACTGTGAAATTCTTGCGACGTTGCAGTTTACCATTGCTTGCGAAATTATTCGTTTTCAGTGAATTAATGAACGCCTTCGTTCCTGCTTATGCTACAATGGAACAACACTGATTCACTGACTGATGCATTATTAAAGATTATTCCTGACGAACGGCTATCATTAAAATAATTATGTCAGTAGACTGTAATGTAAACACACCGGATTTCTCAATTCAGTCACATATTCATAGTCCATAGATAGGTATATATATTTTTTATAACCATAGATGACAGAAGAGGCCTAAACTTCATGTTTTTCTGTTTACGTTATTTATTTATCACTCATAAAATTATCATTTCAGGTTTCATAACCTAATGCGATTGTACGGTCTCATAAAATGCATTTAATATTAAAATTATGTACAATTTAAAATTAATGAGAACTAACTTTTATAGTACTTAAAACCTTTTTGGTATCTAGTCAACTCAGTAGAGTAGAGCAGAGGTGCCCTCTACCGGGAGCAATTGGCAGTAAGGTTCCCTATTGCCTACCGGGACCTCGAAATCTGTGCAAAAATTACTTAAATCTTTCGTAGATTTTGAAGAAGGGACTGAGAAAACATTAAAGTAATGAGCTTCAATATTAGTCCCTTAGATCCAGTTATAGGACCTTCGATTTGGGTTATGCCACTAACCTTGAAATTCCAATTAAAATGTTCTCGAAACTGACGTTTCAATTTAGATAGTGAATGGATCACTTTCCTGATAAACATTCTATAAAAAAAAAAAAAACTGAGGGATTCTTACAGTAGTCGCATATGATGTGTAATATCTGACATCTCACCTTGGTAATAAGCAACATTATCATTATGTCCTGAAAAAAAAATGATTCAGTTATTCGAATAGTTATTTATCTATGGCAAAAGTACTATCTAGTTCCATAACAAATAAGCAATGTTTTAAGGTACGGCAACATTTCCATCCAAAGAGCAAACGTTTAAAAAATATACTTTTCTTATCTGTGAGATAGGTTGGTGCCATCTGACGGCCAACACTAGCACCACGCGCGCGCTCATTTGTTCCCCGGCTAGCTTCCTGCTACACACTTCCGTCCCTTTTCACGAAATCACTCCCACAGATTGCAGGAATGCGAGTGGAAAGATATTACACATCAAAATTTGTTTTTTAAACCAAGTTATACTTATAAGCTTTTTCAGGATATGCATCAGAGTCTTAAAATATCGGGACAGTTTTGATAAATTCAGAAGCTGTCCCAAAAAGTGTTGGCAAAACAAGTCAAGTTTACAAAAGTGAAGAGCTAGAAAGTTATCTTCTTCATATTCTTGATTTACTCTTCACCATTTTCCATCGACCATTCCCAAAAATGGCCCTCATTAACCGTCGTATCTTCAAGAAGATGTGCTTTTGTTTTCGCTTATACATATAGCCAGTGTTTCCAAGTAAAGCGGCTGACGGGGGCGCCTCCACGAATTGCCTCGTGTTCCGATTCTGGTGATATGCAGCAGGCTAAGCGCTGAAAGCAGGAAAATATTAGAACGTAGAGCAACAACTTTTTGCTTTCCCAAACAGGTACCAGCTTTTCTTAGGATGTGCAATCACGAACCGGGATTGTTGAGCCACTTGCTTATCATCTTAACTTGGTTGTGTTACACGAATGCCGCCCGTGAAATTTGACAGGTGACATTTCAATAACGAAAAACGGGCGGCATTCGTGTAACACAACCAAGTTAAGATGATAAGCTAGTGGCTTAACAATCCCGGTTCGTGACTGTACTATTGTGACCAAGCAGAAAAGCGGTAAGACAATAAAATTCGACGAGTATCTGAACTCCCATACGTCTTGGAACATAGAAGAATATAATAGTGTCTACTGTATTCCATATCAAGTAGGGAACAGAAAAGAGCCCTTTTGCCAGTAACATAATCAGCCTATAATGTTCCCGCTTCTGAGATACACGCCTTCTCCCTATGAGAGAGAGTGGGCCAGGGCCCAGAGCGGATTGGTGGATTGTTGCGAACAGGATTCTTATAACGTTATTGCATTCTTTGGGTAAATTAGGATAACAAGGAACGGACCCGGTTTAGGTTAGAAAGCCTTTGGAATCAGAACTCATGTCTTTCGCCTATGACGAGTTTACAAAGAGAAAAAAATGAACTTAAATTATTAAGATACTCACCTCTCGGAAGGTTCCAGGAGTAGAGATGAGCTTGTATACGGCGACGATGGGTATCATGAGGATGGAGGAGCAGGCCAGGCCCCAGCCCAGCACCACGGCCCACGGCGGGTATGTGTAGTGCTGGTATTGAAGCGGCTGTTGGTACAGGAGGCCGAAGACCACTACACCCTGGGAAGGAAATAGGAAAGTAGTAAGTAGAATACAAATTCAACATAGTTAGTTCAATTCTTTATGTTTGCATACTGTGTAGGGTTGTAACCTAGCCCAAAGGTAGTAATGATTCGAAACAGAACATCACAACCTGAACTGCTCACAAAATAAGTATATAGGTACAGACGCCAGCACATCAACCTACTACAATCTGTCAGATTTCTTTAAAAGATTTTCGACTTTATTGCTAAAACATTAGGTTCAAGGTGGATTGGGAAAATCTGACAGTTTCGGGTAGGTTGACCTGCTGGCGTCTGTACATAAACTCAGATTAATAAGAATTATTTTTCGTCGATTTTGGGTCGAACGAATTTCGACCCAGAATCCTAAGTCCTCCACCAAGCTTGAAATAATATACTTAGCAGATATTAACCTGCCCAATAATTTTCAATTCAGTATCAGAAAAGTAAAACTTACAATAATGAAAGTAGGACTGACGAATTTCCAGCATATCCTCCAATACAGACCAGGTCTAAAGCCAAGCATCTCTTCCACGTCATCAGAAAACCGCTTCAAGCCTGCAAATAATTCATTCATGAAGACACAATAAATTTTAGATAGATAAGAGTGAGAAAGGGGGAGAGTTACCATAGAACCAGGATACAGCAACCGCTTCGAAGAGAGCAGAGCACAGCAGAGATATGCCAGCAGCATAGGTGTCCAGCAAATGGAACATGTAGATGCCACCCTGAAAAGATAAGACAATGCCAATCTGGTAAAAAAAAAGGGAGGTGTCGTGGAACGAAGATCCTTGCGCTGTATATTATATACTAGCGGTCGCCCGCGACTTCATCTGCGATCCTGGATGAAAAGTAAGTTATGTCCTTCTCCACGTCATGGTCATCAAAATCCGTTAGCGTGAAAGCGTAACCAACAAACAAACTCACTTTCGTATTTATAATATTACAAGATTAATAAAGAGCCATCTAGTATGGTCTCCAGTTTCAAGTGTCAAAAGCTTTTGTTTTTTTTTTTTTTTTAATACAGAGCCATCTATTATAGGTTTTAGCTTGACACTTGAAACTGACGGCTTAACGCTTTTTCGTTACGTCACAATGTCTGCCAGTTTACTGCTACCACAAGCCGCGTTAAAGAATTTCGTTCCAAAAAGATAGCTTACTAAATTAGAAGCAGTATGGATGGGTAAGCGACTCTCCCAAGAGATAAAAGTAGTTGGAGGAACACCTTGTAGTTTGTGTCTCTAAGAGTCTAACAGACCCTGAAGAGGATTGAGGATTTCCATAGGTTAGTAAAAAAAAAAAACCGGCCAAGAGCGTGTCGGACCAAGCAAAATGAAGGGTTCCGTAAATGGGACGAATTTATCCCAAGAACAAACTTAACATTGTAGTTGAAATACAGTGTTCCTCTATACATTCCAACTACAAATGTACGCACACTATTGAGTGATTTACCCAATTTATTACGTCATTGATTTACCATGTTATTTTAAGACTTTATAAATTTTCCTGTAATCTATAAGTATAGAACAATTTATTCTCTGTATTTTTTCAAAATAGGCTCAGCAGTTTTAGAGATAATTGGGGGCCGGGCAATAGTCAATTTTCATCAATTTTCTTTAATAACTTTGTAACTGTTTATTCTAAATCTATAGTATATAAAAATGAATCGCCGAAATGTAGGTACGCGCATAACTTCCGAACGACTGCACCAAATTCGATAATTCTTTTTTTGTTGTGTTTGTAATTGTCAGGACAACGTTTCTAATTGCTTGCCCCCAAAAGTAAATTCAATTTTGAAATTCATTTGTTTACGTTACACGTTCGTGTTTGGGTCACAGAAATTCATATGTGTGCCAAATCTCAACTTAGTCGGTCCAGTAGATTCGTAGCTCATCTAGATAAACGGACAGAGAGACACACACACGAGTGATACTATAAGGGTTCTGTTTTTTCATTCGGACATATAAAACCCAAAAAGTACACTCCAATCCAATTTGCAGTCCTTTATTAGTTGTGTGTTTGTGACCAAGATCTTCCACTCACATTCGAATGGATGAGTAGAAATATTGTCTTACCGGGGTAACATTAATGCAGGCCACACAGAAGGAGACGCAGACGACGATGAGCGTGAAGTGTTCTCGTCTCAACCAAGTGGCGCCACAAGCGCGCGCCTGATCTAGTAGGCCAGTTATCACGCACTCTAGACCACCCATCTAAAAACGAAAAGAATTATAACAATACACTTCAAACGAAACCTCATGCCTGATCTAAGTTTTTTCTATAGGACCTAAACTTAGATACAGAAAATCATTAATCATTTCATCCTCCAAAATCTTTTTCTACCTACTGAAGGGCAAAACGTAACCCTTCTCCATTTTACGTCAAACTCCTCTGTTTTATGCCACTCATGTCCAGCTTTCAACCGACAAGTTTTAAAACGATGAAATCGGCCCATCTTGTCTGCGTTCCACTCATCCTTTCTCGGTCAGTAAATAATAATATAAATATTTTTTTCTTTAATGAAAGCTTGGAAATTCGATCTTACCCCGGAATCTAATCCAAGCATGATAAGCATAAAGAAGAACAGCATTGCCCAAAGACTTGCTCCTGGAAGAGTTGCGACTGCTTCTGGATACACTTGGAATACCAGCCCAGGACCTGAAAGGGAGTATGCAGTTTTATAAAAAAAAATCCTATTAGGTACAGACGCCAGCACATTAAGCTACTACAATCAGTCATATTTCTTTATTAGATTTTCAACATTATCGCTAAAGCATTAGGTTCTTCGGGTAGCTTGATATGCTGGCGTCTGTACATACAAGATTTTATGCGTTATCCAAAATGGTACACGGGGAGCTGAAAAGTTTTGAGCCTAGATGACTGAGACATGATGATTTTTACCCGGCTGCGGCGAAGCCCAAAAGGAAGTTTATGTGTTTGACCTGTAGGGTATGTATGTATGTCTGTTTCCTTGTTCCCTTGTAACTCCTAAACGAATGAACGGATTTGGTTAAATTAAACGTCTTTATATTTGTCTTGGTAGCGCGAGTGTCACTGGGTACATTAAAATCAAAAACAAAGTAAAATGGTGGGTTTAAATTGCCATATTGTGGAGTTCGAATTTTATTTTTTCTACTAATACCATCGAGTGGGATATCAAAATGAAGGGTTTTAAAAGGTGATTATAAAAGCGTATTGATACTAATGACATGAAACTCTGTATTTATAATAAAGAGGGTATTCGAAAATTAGTAATATGCAGCGCGAGACAATAATGACACTTGAAGGTACTTAGGCTCAAAAGTTTTCAGCCCGCCTGGTATATTAACGAATGGTCATTAGAATCAAGGTCTTTTGTGGAAATCACAGTTCAACAGTGAAGCTAACTAAGTAACTGGGGGGCTGAACAGTTTTGAGCCTAGGGATTTATTTATTTGGGACAAACAAACAGTAACACATTATATCTGCGCAAGTAATATAAACAAAGATATTATATAAATGTGAAACTCACAACGTTATCCACAGCATATACAATTCATATAACCCTACTAATGAACAATCTAGGGATGGGTCGTGGATGACTGAAACATCATGATGTTTACGCATTAATTACTAAAAGCGTAATGATGCTAATGACATGCTACTTTGTATTTATAATAAAGAGGGTATTCGCAAATTAGTAATTAGTAAAAAAAGCTCAAAACTTTTCAGCCCCCTTGGTATATTAACGAATGGTCATTAGAATCAAGGTCTTTTGTGGAAGTCACAGTTCAGCAGTGGAGCTAACTAAATAACTGGCAGTAGTAGTATGTACATTTTGTAGGTAAATGAATTTAATTGTTACCTTCTGTAGCGACCGAGGATATCGGGACTCCTTGCTTATGCGACATGAATCCAAGGTATGTAAAAATTACGAATCCGGAAAAGAATGATGTGAAGCAGTTGACTAAAGTGGTTACCAAACAGTCTCTGAAAGAACAAAAGGGTGGTTATAAGATCCGCGCTATAGGTAGATACATAGAAATGACCGATTCTGCGAACTAGTGCACTTTCGACCGTGATCGTGACTACATTTATGAACTTCTTTCTTATATCTATGGGTAGATAAATATATGTATAATACATGGAAAAACAGGAGCTCGTGGCTAAGTAATAACAGCCGCACGGGTCGTTCCATCAGGTTAAGCTATCTTTTCATACCGAGACTCCTCCGTACCTCGGAAAGCACGTTAAGCCGTTGGTTCCGGCTGTCATTCGTGGATCTTTGACAGTCGTTACGGGTTGTCAGAAGCCTGAAAGTCTGAGAACCAGTCTTACCAACGGGTATCGTATTACCCAGTAACTGGGTTGTGGAGGTCAGAAGGCAGTCGCTCCATGTAAAATACTGGTTTTCAGCTGCACCCGGTTAGACTGGAAGCCGACCCAAAATAGTTGGGAAAAGGCTAGGCAGATTGATTTTTGAATACATGGAAAAAATATTCTTTGTATCACACAAAACTTGTTTAAATTTCATTTTAAATTGGCGCCTGCGTACGTCTACTTGCCTACTGGAACACTTATACATATAGGGAGGGCATATTTCAAAACGAGGTCGTTGAATATTTTGTTACCTGTAGCAGTTGTTATGAAAAGTGTTGTAGCTAGCATATGAGAGATGGACTCCGAAGCCAGCCCCGACTGAGTAAAAGATCTGGACAGCCGCGTCTACCCACACCTAAAAGTATATAAGTTATAAATTTCACTGTGTTCTTTCTTCGTTACCTAGGATAAAGGAAATCCATTTTGTCCAAGTAGTATATACAGAACAGAACTCCTCATACCCAGGGGTATTCGAATATACCCCATGTATGTTCCGCGATTATTTGTAGTTTTTACAAAAACAAAAGTAACTCGAAAACCACAAAAAATCGCAGAACGTACAGACGCCAGCACATCAAGCTACTACAATCTGTCAGATTTCTTTAATAGATTTTCGACTTTATTGCTAAAGCATTAGGTTCAAGGTTGATTGGGAAAATCTGACAGTTTCGGGTAGGTTGACCTGCTGGCGTCTGTACATGGAGTATTTTCGAATACCAGAGGTATTCAGATTTTTCTTTTTGACATCACTATTTGGACCATCCTGTATAACTCGAAAAGGATCTTCGGGTGATAATTTCCTACCACATTAGCATTGCTGTTGGGATGAAAGGCTTCTGGTGAATTAGCAAGAACATAATGACATTTTTGTCCTAAAAGTAGCTCCTATAACGGCAATGTTCACAGTGTTAAAGGTTTTTATATATTTTTGTGTCGTAGGTATTAATTATTACTTTCTAGTTTTTTCACTATCCACTGATAAAGAAAATGCTTAAATGAACCCATTATACAGTATATCAGGTTAAACATACACATATTGAGGGAGGGTATTCAGTATTCGATTCTCGTCTCAAATATGTAAAAAAACCTTAATTTGTGACATAATTGTCCAATAAAATACATTATTCATGAACACTGAGCGTGCACGAAGTGAACTTGTAAACAGTAAAGTAACACGTAAAACACGTGCCAATTTTGCCGAAAAGGAATCCCGTGCGCAAACCCCGCCCCTTTCCTTTGTGTTGTCTCCGATGCGCCGGCAAGACACACTCCTGCTCTGACAGCAGTCTATGCGAGTGCGCCGCTATTTCCGCATGTCTAATTACGCTTCCGCGTATCGCTTAAAAAACCCCACTTACTTCGCGATAAATGTGTCCTGTAAACGTGTTGTTGAATAAATAAAAATGACGTCTTATCAATATTCCAATGAAGAATATTGGGATATGGTTCGTGCCTTCGCGTTATCTAATGATAGTGTGCGAGGAGCCATTCATTTGTTAAGAACTGGGGGGTCAAAGACCACGAACCACGTGTGAATTTTTGCCGCTGCTTTTTGTCTAATTTAGACAAAAACATTTTATTTACTGATGAAGTCACATTTACACGAATGGGGATATTTAATGTGCATATTGAACATTGGTGGAGTAATGAAAATTCCTAGTTCTGCGATCGCTAGCGCAAGGATGCATACACGTTGCGAGACTTTTTGCGAAATTTTTGGTATGGTTCTGTCTGTTATTTATCAGTGTTTTTTTTGTTCATATTTTTATTAGTATCATGTAAAACGAGGGACGTATTCAAACCCACAATAGTTCATATTGTGGGTTTGAATACGTCATAAATACTGTATAAGCAAATCATACGTACTTGTGTGTCCTTCAGTCTCGTCAGTTCCGGCTGCAGGTAATAAGCGATGCCCCTGGTGGCTCCGGGGAGCAGTAGTCCTCGCGCCAGCAGGATGGACAGCACCACGTATGGCATTGTTGCTGTCATCCATACCACCTTGCCTGCAAACACACAGTATACCTAACTGCAAGGTCTGTCAAAGTCCTTGTTTCCAATTGATGTTATTTCCAATAGGGATGATGACTAAAAAATGATTTTTTGTCCGTCTTGTAGATTATTAAAATATATTGGACACGTATTTTTTCTTTTTCTACGTAATCAAAAGATTACGGCGATACATTGAGTTAAAATGTGGCATGACGTCACGTCTTGGTAGATTTTATACGTAGAAGTGACGTAGCAAGCCCCCACTCCCGAACTTCAATGCGAGTTATCTTAGTCATTTTTTTTAATATGATAAAGCAAAAAATACGTATCTAATATTTTTTTATTATCTGACTGACGGACTAAATAGAATTTCTTTTTTTTACCCAGGCATCATCCCTAATATCGGTTTTTAGTGGGTGTATATTAAGTTGATTGCAGAATGACGAGTAGGTAGGTTGAAAAGTGAAATAGAAATGTTTGAAATTGAAGGTCAAAGTGTTTTTTTCTTCAAAAGAACATTTCAGACACCAATCTAGGCGGCATGATCTGACCAAAATTATGTCTGGATTTTAAAAGAGACTGTGAACTCTGAGTTTGTTTCGGCCTTTCTTTTCAGGCTAATCAGGTAGGAAACGCGTCTAGTTTAAAAAAGAAATATTATTATGATTGACGTGTAAATGTGCTTTTCCAAAAACTAATATTTGTTTCCATGTTTGGAAAATAATCGCGAACGCAGTATTCGTAGAGACATAGCATATTTAATTGATCTCGATCTCGAACGTTAGATAGGTACAAACGCCAGCACATCAAGCTTCCCCGAACTGTCAAATTTTCCCAATCAACCTTGAACCTAAAGCTTTAGCGATAAGGTTGATACCTATTAAAGAAATTTGACAGATTGTATTAGGTTGATGTACTGGCATCTGTACAAGTTTTCACCTTTTAAAACTTACCAGAGCTCTTAACTCCCTTGAACAGTGATAGGTACAGAGTAACGTAGACGAGTGCCAAGCAGATCATCAGTTGCCATTTCGGAAAGCCAAGATCGTTCAGACCTTCTGAGTGTTGCATTTCGAGGACAGCTCGGCTGAAAACAACAAAAAAATAATTTGTTTTCTAGGGCATAAAACTAAAATACAGATCCCAAGTATTCCCAAGGCACCGCTTTCCAAAATTAAAGTTATTTCATAATTTTGAGTTAATTATTTTTGATTATCTTTTCGCTATAGTGGGAAAAGTCCCCAAAAGGCTGATAGCGTTGCAACGTTGGATGGCAATGCTGATTCTTTGACTTAAAAATTGGCCACGTGAAGAGTCGACCAACCGCTTGGAGATGCCCCGAAATATACTATATATGTATATATAACTCCAAACGGTTCATTATGGCTCCCAATAGACTTAGTTGGTATACAACTCTCTCTATCTATTTGGCCCGTAATGCCCACTCCTGGCAATGCTGATTTTTTTACTTAAAAATTGGCCACGTGAAGAGTCGACCAACCGCTTGGAGATGCCCCGAAATATACTACATATATATGTATATATAACTCCAAACGGTTCATTATGGCTCCCAATAGACTTAGTTGGTATACAATTCTATCTATCTATTTGGCCAGTAAAGCCTACTCATGGGCAACGGCCTCCGTTCCCTTTTCCACATCCGTCAGTTCACTGCCATCGTGGGCCAGTTCTTTCAGTAGGAGTCAAGTTCATCCCTTCATCTTCGTATTGGTCTATAATTACAATACCAATTTCAGAATAGAAGTAAAATAAGTTATTGCGAAAAATATTCAAACGTTAAAGATATACGCCCACATTAACCTTTCTATTGAATTGAGCGTATAGCAGACAAATTACGTTACATTCACCCTTGAAAAAGGGTCAATTTCCGGAAGCTCTGATTGGACCTTTTGCACCCGCCGGATGCTTTGTGTACGATACACAGGAAACATCGGACGATGATTGACACTTTTAGTGAGTTAGTGACAACCATTGATTCATAAACCTATGGACTTGCCATACCCAAAAAAATTGCGTGCATACCTAAAAAAATCGGGCATTCATCATGGCCGCCTTTCGTAGGTTTGTTACTGTGAGTGCAAGAGAGAGAGCAAGCAACCATTTGAAAGCACATCTACCAATCATCTACCACATAACTCAGTACTCAACATGGCGACCGGTCACGCATAGACATGATAATCAGGTAATCACGTATCACATTATTGCATTGGGTGTCAACCTGTTAAGATAGTGTAAGATTGTATTAATAAATTAATAAATATTTAAAAATAAATAAATGATTTTGACGTCACACAAGTGTGTTGTTTTTAGTCCTTGACACATATTTATTTGTCTCTCTTTTCATACGCAGCTCTTGATTAGTTAAAACGAAACAAAGCGCTTTTTTACATGTCTGTGTCGATACGACAGATATTTGTATAACTATTCTTCCTATAGTAGAATATGCCATCTCCATGTTTTCATGTTTTCTACCTCAATGGTGACAACATTACCAATTGTAAGGATCTTACACGTGTAGCAATAAAATCAATGATTTGATTCGCCTTTACATCGAGTCTATTTTTAAATTGAAAAGTACGGATAGCTGCGTGCCATATTTTAAACAATATAAATTATTAACCCTACCATGTTCGTACATTTTAGAAATGGCAGTGTTCGTAAAATTAAATCCGGATCGCTTCGCACGAATGGCTGACGTATTTCCACGGAATAGGCGTGACAATAGTAGTCTATGTATCCCTAGTGCTAGAACAACTTTGATGCGCAAGGGTGTCTGCTGCATGGCACCGGTGATATATAACAAAATACCAAGTTGTTGGAAGGACTATAATTTGACATTATTCAAAAAAAGACTTAGGAACTTTTTAGTAGACAAAGTCTATTATAGGGTCGAAGATTTTTTATTGGAGAATGAAATTATTTGACTATTTTATATATTGTATTTAAATAACTATTAGAAATTGTGACATTAAGTGTATTATTGACTGATGAATCGGAATTATTTTATGTATTGAATAGTTGAACATTGATAATTATTAGTGAATGATGAACTAGAATTTTATGTAATGGAATAATAAATATGTGTTTTAATTGTAAACTTGATACTTTTGCATGCCTTGAAATTGGCAAAATATGGCTGATTCTGTATTTAAATTATGTACCACCATGACTTAAACCCGTATTTGCAAAATAAAATATCTTTATCTTTTATAAGTGCGGATTTTACCAATGAAACTGAACATGATCAGTACTTGTAAACCGAGTTCAACAGCTGTCAATGTCAATACTTCATAACAATTTTGACACTTACGGCTTATTAATATTATAGAGAATTGAAGAGTCTATATTATAGAGAATCCAGTTTGACATCCCTTCTAGGCAGTGCGTTGTCTGTCAGTGAGTGAATGAATGAACTTAAGAATTTTATTAAGTAGAAGATGGATAGAACAACATAGTTAAAGGCAACACCACCCTTTATTTGCTTCTTGGAATACTCACTGAAAGAACTCAGAAGCCGGTGTGAAGTGCGACAGCGGTCCTTGGTAGCGCACGTCGGTCCTGTTGCTGGTGCCGTTGACTCCTCGGCCGGAGTCCCAGCACTGCTCCGTGTTCCAGGAGTTGTCGCAGTGCACCCAGGGGAGCTCCGAGCGAGCTGATGAGACCAGGAAGTAGAACGCCCAACCTGGATGGACGGAAGAATCGTTATGAGGACGAACATTTAAGTAGGTGAAGCTTATTTTAAACTGGAAAATACTGGTAACGTTATTCTCCTGCCCTTGTCCCAATTTATTTGAGGTTGGCGCAACATGTCTTTTCTTCCATACTTCTTTATTAGTCGTCATCTTGGTAGTGACTCCCCTTTCTAGCAATATCATCTTTCACACAGTTAATTCATTGTCTCTTCGGTCTTCCTTTACTCGTACAGCCATCCACATTCATACTCAAAACTTTACTGTCGATATTTTCCATACTCGTAGCTCTGTGTAATATTTTCAACTGTTTATAATTTAACCTAATATGTGGTGGGAGGTCGAATAACAGTTTTAGAAAAGTGCATTTCTAAAACAGTACTTAAGTGAGCTAGGCTGGCTGTAAGAATGTGAAACCTGCAATCACGAAAAAAAAAATTCTGCCGTTCCCTACGTTTATGTTCGCATAGCTCATCAAAATGTAGGGAACAGCTGATTTTTTTTCGCGATTTCAGTTTTTGTCCCATAGTAAAAGTTGTTCATAATGATGAGTACAATGACCCCATAAGAGATTGTGCGTTATTTAAGTTACACCTTGTATAACGTAAATTAAATACCAGTACGCTCACCAAATAAACAAACAGCTACATAAATACTGGACAATTAATTACCAATGATGACGTTGTAGTAAAACGACACGTAGAAAGCCACCATGACCGCACAGAACCCGACACCTGTAACATCAGAGAGTACACTGGTACAGTCAGAAGCCTAAATATGTACGCACTTACTAAGATCCAACATCGATTTTCTTATTTTGAAATAGGAAATATTTTTATTTGATAGTTTATGTCACCATAAAAAATATTCAATGCCAAAAAGCAATTGAAAGTACTCAAAAAAACATTTAAAATAGCCAACCGACACGGGCACCTTAATTAAACGTCCTCCATTTTCCGCGCTTAAGGTGTGACGTCATAGTCTATACAACAAACAAACAAGAATTCACAAACACTCCTACAATACACATTGACATTTATTGTTGTCATAGAGTTTTACGTCACATTCGCTCTGAACAATGGCGTCGCTTTTCAAATATTTTAATTTGCCACAGTTTCTTTCACTTAAAAATAAATTCTTGCTCAAAAAGAAATTATAATCAAAAATATTGATGGAGCCATAATTCTGAAGTAATAATAGAATCATGTGCATATTCCATATTATGAGGTGTTTGGCAGATTAAATCTATAAAAACAAACATTAAAGGATTGGCTATTAGGTCAACATCTGAGAGTCAATTCAGTAAACTCTTATTATGTAAAACTCAAAACTAAATAAATCTCTTTCGAATATCGATTTTTAAAATAAGGCAAAGAACTTTCAATCATTTTATTTTTCAATGTAGCTGTCATACCTTTAAACAGTGGACATATCTTCCACAACGTGATGGGTCCCTGTCGGTTGTACTGTCCGAGGATCAGCTCCATGTAGAACAGGGGCACGGCGCCAAACACCAGCATCAGCGTGTACGGAATCAGGAACGCTCCTAAATACAGCCAAATGTTTAGCGAAATTAGTACATTTTACGGCTGACCTATTTTACAATATTAGAAAATTGTGTATACATGGTCTTTTTTGCAAAGAGATACAAGAAAAAAAAAGTAGGGTGAAATTTAATACAGATTCGATATAATCTCGCTAGGGCACGCGTAGCGCTTTGCTACGCGTCGTACTACGGCGTAGCTCGCATGTTTCGCACAGCTACACGGCTACGCGGTCGTAGCTTTAGTCTTGCGTGTGATAACTTCAAACAAATTGATTTTAAATCGGGTCGATTATCATGATATTTGTAACACTACTGCATAAATTCACTGTGATAATGGTTTATTAATATTTTAATTTTTGTATTGTATCAACACTAATTTGCAAATACAAAACACAAAACAATTATGAAGAAAATCCGAAAAGCCGAGAGTCACAATCTTAGCCCGTCTTATGAAAATTTCAAGACGTAAATAAATAGTTATCGTTCACAATCATCGGCTAACAGATTAATTAAATAACAGAAACAATTTCACTGTTAATTGAATTTTCTAAAGAAACTATAAATCCTTTACACATTGTTGAAGTGGTGGTTTAATTATAAGAAATTAAGCAATAAGGGGTAAATTCTCAGTATTTGGTTATTCGAAGTTTGGTTACGGGCGGTAATAGTAATAAACTTATGGCATAATTACACTTCGTCGTTTCCCGTATGGATGACTTTGATGCCTTTGGGACCTACAAAGGCCTCCCTTAATATGGATGACGCCTGGGTAAAAAAGAAAAAAAAAACAAATTCTACGTAATTTAGTCCGTCAGTCAAATAATAAAAAAATATTAGACACGTATTTTTTTCTTTATCATATTAATAAAAAATTACTTAGATAACTCGCATTAAAGTTCGGGAGTGGGGGCTCGCTACGTCACTTCTACGTATAAAATCTACCAAGACGTGACGTCATGCCACATTTTAACTCAATTTATCGCCGTGAACTTTTGATTCCGGAGAAAAAGAAAAAATACGTGTCCGATATATTTTAATAATTTACATGACAAAAATAAATTTAGTCATCATCCCTATTGTACGACCAGCACAGTTTTTGCATTTAGTCCCGTTACTGCCTTGTAGACTGGCTCATTTTTACCACGGCATTCTCATAAACAATATAAACATTATTATTATAAATATTATTCTCATAAACAATAATAATAATAATAATAAATAATTAAATAACCCCACCGCTGTATCTCTACGTTGACGTCGTGGTGGGGCTTGCGCGCTCCGAACTTTAGGTCTGTGCCGGTAGAATTTACTTTGCCGGAACGGGTCTAGGATGAGGAGCCAGACCAAGAGAGTTACAGAAACCCGCAGGGCAGCATGTGGCGAGCTGTTGGGCAGTAGCGACCCCACGGACCCTATTTCCCGGGAGAAATCTTGTCCTCATCTCTGGCTTGCCTTAATTGGCCGGCTGGAGTGAACACTGACGAGGAACAGAGCTCCCACCTCATTCTTGCCTTTATTGGCCGGCTTGAGTGGAGATTCGCAAGAGCAAACGTGCTCGGAGGAAGGAAGTATTCCAGTAAGGTGCTGGTAGGGATCTTGACCGTACTTCCGGGATTGTCCTGATAGCCGTGGAATACCTCTCCACTCCTCACGCACCTCAGGAAGTGTTGCCCCCTTGTCGCTACGTCACTATGTGCTAGCGGCCGTTTCCGGGGGCCCATTATTGAGTGTGCAAGTCACCTCCTGCCATTTTATCCGTGTATAATTGTATAACATTGGTCAGGCAGGGGACATAGTTATTCCATAGTTTAAGTAACCCAATGCACTTTAGCAACTCAAACCCATAGCCCAATATGTTTAGTTTTCACGTACAGCAATAGTCCTGCACCAACCGGGGGTTGTCCTTGGGTGCATTTGTATAGCGCATATAGGGATAATCGTCGGTTGGTGCCTCCTCATCATTTAAAATTTTGTAAGGGGCCTCTGCGAGTTGGCTTCAGCTCCTCGTCCGCCTTCCAAAGGTCCGGGACCCCAGGGTCCCGAGAAATATGGATAATAATAATAATAATAATATTTATTTATTGCAGTCAAATACACACATAAAAACACAAGCATTACACAGAAGACTATTTAAATGCTAGTTTTGTTGAACTCTGGTACCCAAATTAAGATTAAACTTGTGTTAAGGGTACCAGGGCCCTCGCAGTTATTAATCTATTACAATTTCATACATAGCTACTGAGCGGAACGTATTCACGTGATTGATGTTATACATATAATAATTATAATTATCCGTTAGTATGGTGAAAAGTGCGTTGTGTGTGTGTGTGTGTGTGTGTGTGTGTGTGTGTGTGTGTGTGTGTGTGTGTGTGTGTGTGTGTGTGTGTGTAATTATGTGAGTAGACTATGCGTGTACGTGATTGAGGTGTACGGTAATGTAGGGTATAGGTTCTCATTATACTGTTGATAATTTAAGGAGGTTTTCAGTGTCATCATAAACAATATAACATTATACACATCTGTTGCATGTCAGACGATCAATGGGCCAAACTTACGACCCAGTGGGTTCTGCTTAATGGCAAACGACATCGCGGCAGGCCCAGACGATCTCTTTAATAAACCCTTTGTGGTCCTTGGCAGCTCTGGACAGAGAGAGGCGGAAAGAGAGTAGGAAGGCCTTTGCCCAGCAGTGCGACAATGATGGCTAATAAAAAAAGTATTAATTAAAGCAATTCATTTAATACAAACATCTCCAGGTGCCTCCACCATTATGTATGGTCTAAAAGAATGCTTACACCACTATCATCCCCTAAGTTCTACAGGCGATATAATCCACATAATGCATTGAATATACTATTTATAACGTGTTCGTGTATGCAATCCATCTTTATCCAAGAGCATTGTGAATCATAAAACCAGTGACATGGAAAGTCGTATAGAGCCTTCTTATAGGTAGGTACAGAATTTTTATCTCACAAAGTGACACGCGCTTTACTAACTTGTGTTTGCCAAGTCTACAAACACGCTGTGAATGTATGTGTGTGTGTAGGCGCAGGAGCTCTCGCTACCGTCCGAGACAACAATGGCGAAGTCGGAAGAGTCATGTGTGTGTTTATGCTGACGCTACTCGTATTCACGCACACATTCACAGTGTGTTTGCTAAACACAATTAAAGCTCTTGTCGCTTCGTGACTTAAAACTCAAACTTTACAGAGCATAGATATCCGGAGATATGCCTTCACTCTATATTTGTTCAAGTTCCAGTGTCGCCACGTTTTCCCCACACAAACAAACATAAAAGAAATATATACGGCACACATCATGATGCGTTTTTCGCACGCACATACGAAAATATGCGTAACACTTTTGTGCTATCTTATTGCACACATGCTCAAAAGGGGTGGGCACTAGAAACTACAGATACAGTCACTGAATGCACACATGCATCTCTAGCCTCAACTAGGGAAGAGGGGTTGGTATAAATATTTGATCGATAAAAATATCGATGAAACCCGACTTCGGTGAAGATATCCAGTAGCCTCTTTTTGCCCCTTTTTGGAGACAGTCTTACTGATTGGAGGGGGGGGGGGGGGGGGCTCCAATCAGTAAGTTAAGTCCGGTAAAGTTAGCTATAGTTATTTTAAGGACATTTTACTTTTATATTTAGAGAAAATAAAAGTCAGTTTAAACTGTAATCAAAACTTTATTTAGTTTTACACATTATTGTTCAATCGTAATACAATTATAAAAAGAGATAAAGGGTGAAAAAAAAAACAAAAAGAAAAAAAACTCAATTCGCCATCTCTCCCGGAATGTCTGGTATTGATGGCCATAGTACTAAGGAAGTGATGGCCACACCTATTTTACAGTCTTCTTGCCCTTTCCCTTGCTTTTTTCTTTGCAGTCTGAATTTCGTTGTAATGCCAAGCCCTCACGGCCGCATGGATGGGAAATATCGGAGAACTCTGTGCAATTTTTAGGCAACTTGCATTGTATCCAGTCTTCCGTTTTATGAGTTTTCCCTACATCCTTTGCAGTGGTTTCTGCAATCAATGTCGTCACTATAGCCATCCAAATTAGATTCGTGTTGCCAGGAACAAATTCAGCTTCGCTACTAGATGTTGATTCAATGTTTCATGCACTTTCCTTTTTCTACTGATTCTCTGGGTCCTTTTAAATGGCAATTTTGCACAGTTTTGTCGTCCTTAAACTTTTACTTTCTTCTCTTCTCTTCTTTCTTTCTCTTTTTGTTTCCTTTTTTCTAGATGATCAGGAGATGTGAACAAAATACCGAAATCTTGTCGTTTTGAACAACATTCATTGCAGAAAGAATACATACTATTTTATTTTATGGAAATGTTAGTAATAGTGAAATAATTCCGTAAGAACAACTAACACTTATCGATATCCATATCTCAGCGCTGCGCACCACTAAAGCATCATTTTGACATGCGTCAGTCATTGGAAAATATTCCACAAATAAATATTTAAAAAATCCTTAAATATTATAATTAATGCAGTGTTTTTTTTACTTACCGGTGGTAGGACACGCCACTTATCTTAAGGTTTGTTGTAATTGTCCTATTTTTGCAAATAAGGACGGAACAATTTGGCATTTTGTAAAAAATACGAACCACACTACACGTTCCGATGCAAACATATGAATAACGGTGCTCATCACTGTCGCGCGTATATAAATAAGGTCACTTTGACCGCATGGAGGCAACAATTGCCACGCCTCCAAGCCATATCCCTCGATATCCGTGCTACAGGTGTACCATAAAAGTACGGTAAAATTTAAAGGTGTGGTACAGACCATCAAACTCAACGACTTTCTCCATGGGACCAACATCGTAATCGTGAAAAAAATAAATGATCAACTGTCTGATAGAAAATTTCAATGTCTACTCGATGCAAAACAGGATGGCTGATTATTTTTTCGTGATTACGATGTTGGACCTATGGAGAAACTTGTTCAGTTTGATGGTCTGTACCACCCTTAAATTTGACCACACCTTTCTGGTACATCCTGTATAAAGTTTGTAAACGTGCATTCATAATTTTTTCGACTCTTCCATAATGTTAATCACACAGTGAGATCCCGCACCGTGTGATGAACATTATGCAAGAGTTCCTATTTAGTTCGAAATTGGTGAAACTAGACAAAAAAGATAGTAAGTGAAAGATCCCTAAATAAGAACAATAAGGGATTATCTTTTTCAAAAAAGAAAATCATAAAAACTTTTTTACAAAAAAAGGCAACTGACTTCCAAAAAAATACACTACAAAGTAAAAAATAACTTTAATTTCGGAAGTCGGTGTCTTTCGTTTTTTATTTTCGTTTTTGTCACCGACTTCTGAGTTTTTTTTTTTGTAAATAGCTTTTACTTTTCACTTTTTAGTTGTGGTACCTCACATAAATTCGAATACCACAACCTGCTATGTAAATAACAGTGGCAGGAAGATATTATATTATTATTATTTATCCGCATAGATTAAAACATCATTCACATAAACTAAGTGGGAAAATACATTATTATTGAAGCTTACTCAAAAACTACCGCAGCAAAGCTAATACATTTTCCATGGGACCAAATTCGAGCTTTACCCTCCCGAATAAAATAAGAATTCTTCAAATCGGACTACTCAGTAAAAAGTTTTGCGCGCACATACATTAAATATATATATATATATACTTGATAACCTCCTCCTTTTTTTTCGTCGGTTATAAATACCGATAAATATTAATTTATTTCTGTAGATTGGTATTAACAAACACTTTTAAACTAGACGAGGTCAATGTTTCCTATTCGACTACTCGAAGAAGAAACACCGAAACAAATTACTAAGAGGTCACAGTCTCTTTTCCAGACATTATGAAAGAAGAAAGAAACATATTTTATTTGGAACACGTACAGAAAATACAAACTGTAAAAAAGGACCATATATAACTAACAAAATTAAAATTTAAAATATCAACAAAATACAAAATTAATGAATTAAAAAAGAGACTGGTGCGAGGTCAAAAGGCTTCTATCTCAGCATAAAGCTGCGATATCTAGTCAGTCACGTTAATATTCAACTTTTCGAAGTCAGGCCATTCACCCTATCCTGGGTGGATAGGGTGAATGGCCTGACTTCGAAAAGTTGCTATATAAGATAATCGTGATTATGATGTAAAAATATTTAACATTTCACGAAGGAAGCAGTTCTATTTATTTTTTCCGCCAGACTTTCCAAATCGACGCGTCTCGAGTCAATCAATCTGCCTCTTATCTGCCTAGCCGTTTTCCAACTATGTTGGGTGGGATGCAGCTAAATACCAATATTTTACATGGAGCGACTCGTCTGACCTCCACAACCCACTTTCTGCGTAAAACGATACCCCTTGGTAAGACTGGTTTTCAGACTTTCGGGCTTCTGGCAACCCGTAATGACTGTCAAAGCTGCACGAAACACAGCCGGAACCAACAGCTTAATGTGCTTTCCGAGGCACGGAGGGAGCTCGGTATGTAAAGATGGTCACCCAACGACTGAACGTCCCCAGCAAGTGTAGCTTAACCTAATGGATCGACCTGAGCCATATGGGCTACATAAATAATACAAAAACATGGATGATGCCCAATCAGAATACCAGCGCAGCGGTATTTTTTTTAAATATTGCAGCTTTATACTGAGATAGGAGCCTTTTTGGTCTCGCACAGGTCTTTTTTAAATTTGTTATTTTTGTATTTCTAAGTGTAGCTTAACCTGATCGATCGACTCGAGCAGCTGTTATCACCTAGCCACGAGCCCCTAGTTATATTAATATTATTCAGTAAACGATATTATCTCGGCACGTGTAACACTAATGAGCTTACTCATTATTAAGTTATTATATGAAGCTCGCCACAAAAAAAAAAAATATCGTAAATGTTAAAAGCACCTTGCAAAATGATTATTGAAAAACGTGCCATCTTAGCACGTTTTACGTATTTGATATTATCGTCTTGGCAACATCCCTTTGTAACTAGAAATGTGTTGTTTTTTCCTGACACCCCCGACAAAAAAACAACATTAAACAAAAATAGAATAAAATTATGACACACAACTTTTACTTACGATTGAAAAAAGAAGGAATAAAAATTTACGCAGGCCAAATTAGGGAACGCTTTTGTTTATCTATCAAATCTCCATTCCAATTTTAGAAATAAGAACAATTTTAAATAAACCTCTTTTGTATTATATAATTCAACTAACTCAAGTTGCTAGCACAAAAAGTACGTTCAAATTGTAGTGAGCTATTGGTCGCGAAAAAAAAAAAAAATCAGCTGTTCAGTACATTTTGACGAATTATGCTAACATAAATGTACTAAACAGCTGATTCTTTTCGCTATTTCAGGTTTGGTCCCATAGTAAAAGTTGTTTATAATTATGAGTACAATGACCCCTTAAGAAGTTGTTGGTGTTTTACCAATAACCCTGTAGTCTCGAGCATAATTAATATCCACAAAAGCAAAAATCAAAAGCGATTTTCTCCTAAAGTCAATCAATCTGCCTAGCCTTTGCCCAACTATGTTGGGGTCGGCTTCCAGTCTAACCGGATGCAGCTGAATACCAGTATTTTACATGGAGCGACTGCCTATCTGACCTCCACAACCCAGTTACTGGGTAATACGATTTTCTCCTAAAGTATTGATAGATATTTCATGGTATTACGAACATAGTATTATCAGAACCGTACTATTGTCACGGTATTATTACCTTGCTATTGTGCAGCTGCCGACTATTTCTTTTTGTGCTCGTGATTAAACCTAAATGTAGATCTATTTTGTTTATTAGGGTTCCGCACCTCAATAGGATAAAAATGGAACCCTTATAGGATCACTCGTGTGTCTGTCTGTCCGTCTGTCACAGCCAATTTACTCAGAATTTAACGGACCGATTAAGTTGAATTTTGGTACACATGAATTTCTGTGACCCAGACAAGGGCGTGTAACGTAAATAGATGAATTATGAATATGTGGGTCACTTTTGAGGGCAAATAAGAAAATAAAAAAAAAGTTTTGCGAATTGTACCGTGTGACATATCAAATGAAACGGCTTACTGTGAGGCTCTCAAATATATACAGGTATATATATTTAAACTAATTAAAAAAGAAATTCAATTGCCGAATGTATGTACGCACATCACTTCAGAGCGGTTGGACCTATTTGTCTAATTATTTTTTGTTGTGTTTGTAATTGTCAGGACAGGGTTTGTATGAAAGAAAATGTTATGAAACTTGCCAGGAAAATTGGAAAATTCGGGAATATTGAAAGTGAATTTTCTATGGAAATTTTGTATGACTTATTGAAATTTTAACAGGACAACGTTTGTCGGGTCAGCTAGTTTAAAATAAATTATTTTAAAATTATTTATGAAAGTAGACGAAAACTGATCATTCTCCCCTTATCTCCGAAACTACTACGCCTAAAGTTTTGAAAAAAATCAGAAAATAGTTCTATACATAGGTATAGAACTATTTTTTGATTTTTAACATATTAGAGAAGTCTGTGGTCTTTGTGGTCCGACATGTACTTGGCCGGTTTTTTCTTATTACTCAAGTTAATTTTCTTTTTAAATGCACGTGTTCGTGACAAATAAACCAATTTTTCGTTCTATTTTTCTATTATGAAGTAGCTCTTTTCTCAAAATTGCAATTCCGTAAATGTATATAAAAAACTAGGACAACTTACCGCCGCCATTCCTGTAGCAGAGATAAGGGAAGCGCCACACATTCGCGAGGTCGACTGCAAAGCCGATGATGGACAGCAGAAAGTCAGCGCCCGTGCCCCATGTCTCGCGCCCGTCGCCTTCCTCTGACATTCATTATAAGTGTACAGGTATTTGATATAATAGTATGTTCGTAACTAGGACATTCCTGTAGCAGAGATAAGGGAAGCGCCACACATTCGCGAGGTCGACTGCAAAGCCGATGATGGACAGCAGAAAGTCAGCGCCCGTGCCCCATGTCTCGCGCCCGTCGCCTTCCTCTGACATTCATTATAAGTGTACAGGTATTTGATATAATAGTATGTTCGTAACTAGGACATTCCTGTAGCAGAGATAAGGGAAGCGCCACACATTCGCGAGGTCGACTGCAAAGCCGATGATGGACAGCAGAAAGTCAGCGCCCGTGCCCCATGTCTCGCGCCCGTCGCCTTCCTCTGACATTCATTATAAGTGTACAGGTATTTGATATAATAGTATGTTCGTAACTAGGACATTCCTGTAGCAGAGATAAGGGAAGCGCCACACATTCGCGAGGTCGACTGCAAAGCCGATGATGGACAGCAGAAAGTCAGCGCCCGTGCCCCATGTCTCGCGCCCGTCGCCTTCCTCTGACATTCATTATAAGTGTACAGGTATTTGATATAATAGTATGTTCGTAACTAGGACATTCCTGTAGCAGAGATAAGGGAAGCGCCACACATTCGCGAGGTCGACTGCAAAGCCGATGATGGACAGCAGAAAGTCAGCGCCCGTGCCCCATGTCTCGCGCCCGTCGCCTTCCTCTGACATTCATTATAAGTGTACAGGTATTTGATATAATTTAGTATGTTCGTAACTAGGAGATTCTTACAGTATTTTTGAAACTCTGACGGCTTTATTACAAAACAAGGTTTATCTTTACACTCAGGTTTTTATAATTTCGAACAATATTCCGACAAAGTTAATGCTCTAATTACAAAAACTGAAGTCAAACCAGAGTCTAAGTTGTCAATTTTGTATTAAGAACATATATATTCTTCATATTAAGAACATAATAGGTTGGGGAAAAAGTTTCTTCGCATTTTTTATGAAAATTTAAAACATTTTTTAATATAGTTTATTTACATTTAACTAAAGTATGTAGGTACCATTTTGTTCGATAACTTTTTGCCATCTTGTAGGTAGGAACATGATCCCATTGCTATAGAAATTTTGGGACTTCTGGTCAAAATACCGCGACAATGGTTTTGGCAGTCCTCTCGTGATGTTAACCTGACACTGCCTAAAGAATTCTGAAGAGACCGAAACAGGTGGATATCTGAAGGTGCAAGGTCAGGACTATACGGCGGATGCATTAACACCTCCCAGCCAAACTCTCTTAATTTTTGCTGAGTGGCTAAAGATGTGTGAGGTCTAGCGTTATCATGATGAAAAACCACACCCCTTCTGTTGATTAATTCCGGCCGCTTTCTCTCAACTTCTTGCATTAATCTCATCAGTTGTTCGCCGTAGAGTTCAGAATCGATGGTCCTGCCTGGTGGTAACAGCTCATAATGAATAATGCCCCTCCAATCCCACCACACACACAGCATCACCTTTTTGCGAGTTAACCCGGGTTTCGCCACAGTCTGTGAAGCCTGACCGGCCTTTGACCACGACCTTTTTCGCACGTTCTTGTGATACGTGATCCACTTTTTATCACCAGTTATCAGCTTCTTCAAAAATGGTTCGGTTTCATTACGTCGTAATAAAGAATCACAAATGAGTACACGGTTCATTAGGTTTCTTTCAGTGAGCTCGTGAGGTACCCAAATATCGAGCTTTTTTGTGTACCCAGTTTTTTCAAATGCGCCAAAACTGTTTTGTGGTCAATTTCCAGTTCTTCAGCTACGTCGTAACTACTGATAAAGATGCACGTCTGGAAAAGTGGAGCAAGATCTGCGGATCTTGCTCCACTTTTTCAAAAATGGCATCCATTTTATCTGTAACAGGGCGACCAGAGCGACGTGCATCTTTGACATCAAAATTTCCGGATTGAAAACGCTTAATACCAAATTTGTGCTACTCTCACAGACACTACACTAGGTCCATAAACATCGCAAATTTTTTTCGCGGCTTGCGTTGCATTTTTACCTTTTTGTAGTAAAATTTTAAAATGTATCGAATTTCTTCATTAGATTCACTCATCTTGACGGTACGAAAAACAAATGAAAATCACACATTTTCCTAATTTGAATTTGGAATTATGTTTTTTAAAATTTAAGCTTTCAATGATACCAAAACCAGCCAGATACAAATAGTATAGCCAAAGAGATTTTATTACAAGTTCATACATACTATAATGCGAAAAGACTTTTTCCCCAACCTAATATATAGTACTGAATAAAGTTCATAATACAATAACTCGTTATCAACGGTTTGAGTTTGGACTAAACTAAGAACTTGTTTTGTAATAAGATGGTGAAGGCCCTAGCGCAAACGCGGTACGTAAACGTTACGTCAATTCGAACGATTTTTGAAATCGAAAATACATGGTTTGATTTTTGCGACAAGCCCTCATACTAATTAATAAAGTCTTAAAACTTAGTACATACTAGCTTCTCACCCCGTCGCATCGCATCACCTGCCCGTGCTGTTACTTCGTTTTTGATTAGCGTTCTTTCTGACTTTTTTTTTCTATTTGCTCGGTTCCTAAGGGTTCTAGCGTGATGTTAAACAGCCTATAGCCTTCCTCAAGAAATAGGCTATCATATGCCAAAAGAATTTTTCAAATCCGACTGGTTGTTCCAGAGATTAGCGCGTTCAAATAAACAAACAAAAAACAAACTCTTTAGCTTTATTATTATTATTATTTGTATACATAGATATTATAGATTATGTGTGAACCGAGTATTTTCAATTTTAAAATCATTCAAATTGTACTTCGCGCGTTCCTGCTAGGAAAAGAAAGTTAGATTGATCTTTGGCAGTTCTGGACAGAGAGATGTGGAAGAAGAGCAGGCAGGCTTTTGAGCAGTAGTGGCACAATACGGGCTAGTGAAAAAGGATAGTTTTACTAGGTATAATTGTCCATAGTTAAAAAAAAGGATCCAACCCACATTACACCTAATGTGGATTGGATCCTTTTCGTTTAACTGTGGACAATTTAAATAACGCACAACTTGTTAAGGGTAATCAATATGAACAACGTTTACTATGGAACCAAACCTGAAATCGCAAAAAGAGAAATCAGTTGTTCCCTACATTTATGTTCGCATTTAAACTCGTCCAAATGTAGGCAACAACTAATTTTTTTGGCGATTTCAGGTGTATCGCATAGTAAAAGTTGTTTATAATGATGAGAATATAATAAAAAATAAAAATAAAAAGTGGAAGAGCTCATTGGGCATCAAAAAATTCGTCCGCATCGTTGTCAATGGGAAAAGTGACCAAAAGGCTGGCAGCATTGCCACGTTGGATGGCAATGCTGATTCTTTGCTAAAAATAGGCCAGCCCTCAGGTCCCGTGAAAAGTCGACCAACCGCTTGGCGATGCCCCGAAATACTAGATGAGCACTTTGACCCGAAGGCCCTAGTGTTTCAACTCATGAGTACAGTGATGCCTTAAGAGGTTCTGCGTTATTTAAAATACACCTTGTTTATACTGTAAACCAGTTGCATTAAAATTGCAAAGGGTGTAAAGAAGAAGTTGGTACCTGGTTTAATACTATTCGTTCTGAGTTTTTTCGAATTTTCACTAAAGAATTCCTCCTCTATTTGTATTTTTGGCTCCTCTGAAATAAAAACAGTAAATTAATTACATAACAATTTCATCTAGAATCTACACAGATGTACACAACGGCCGAAATATTTGGCGAGTCCGAACTTCGCGCAGAAGCCTGCGCAATAACATTTTTTAGGAACCAAATGGTGACATGAGGCGAGTGTGAGTGAGAGAACATGCGCCAAATTTCGTAGTGCCTATGTGCAGATTTGTCAAAATATTTCGGCCGTTGTGTACATTGTAAACAATTTTTAATTTAGTTCTAAGTGAATCACTTACTCTTATAACAAGATAGAGTGACGACTGACCCTTTCGTTGATTTGTTATCTGAAAAAAAAAAAACAATTGTTATCTAAATAGTCTATGTTGCTAACACAGATAATACGTATATTTCGGTGACCACTGCCAGCGAACTGCAATGGGGTTGTTTCGCGGAAGCTTCGCTGCAAGAGAGCGCTGTGTGTTTGTCTCTTGTCAAAGTCATTTGAAGCGACCAATTGGCGACAAGAAAAAACACTTTGGGCGTTCACTACGTTAAGCATGCGCACGCGGCGTGTGCTCGCCTTACGTGTTTGTATTGAAAAATAATATGAGCAGCGCTCTCTGGCGCGGACGCGTGCGACAGGACTGTACACGCGCAGCGGGTGGCAGGTGCGCGGCGCGGGCGCACGTAGCGGCTGTGGGCTTGCGGACTTGTTTTTCGAATTGAGTGTCGCTACGTGCTGGTAGTCCATCCGATACAACTGTACCCGCTGGAGACCAATATTGTTCTAGCGCCGCTGGATGCAGCGTCGGGCGCCCGCTCCATGCACCCGCCGCGTGCGCATGCTTAACATAGCAAACGCCCTTTGCTCCATCTCGTAGCCAAGTTTTTAACAAGGCACCTGAATGAAAGCCATTGACAGCTGAATGAAAGTAACAAACACTTAGCGCCATTTACGCGGAACTAATTTGACAGTTTTTTTCCCCATTAAGATAGTTTTCGGTTTCAATAAAATAGCACAGGGGCTGTCAAAATGGAGTCCATTAGGGCCCTTGTCATATAAAATTTACCAAACACGAAAATCCATAGATCATTGAAACAAACTCACACATCAAAATAGTTAGCATTTTATCATTGAACGCTAAAAATGCACCACCATGCATGTTCCAAAATATATTAAACTTCGAAATCCGCAAACAATCGCAAACTACCTCGGCCATGCACCCAAAACTCTCTTACATTAATCCATCTCATCAATATGCGAATAGTCCTTAAAGTTTGCATATAAATGAGCTCTGACTGTCCCTAATACCGTTCATTCTTACATCTACCGCGGGATCTTAATAACGTCACTGGCATGCGATCGGGGACGCCATAATAGGATACCGATGTGGAAAAATGCCGCAATAATCCTGAGGTGCGATTCCATTGGAATTCAAAAACGGTACGTTAATGTCGGTACGGAATGGGTCGGTATTTCATATTATTGAAGTATGTCGGTATATGCATCGATATATCTTGCTGTTATTGACTTCGTTTCGGTGTGATGCATGAAAAATTTAATTAATCCGAAATGTGGGCCGAATTGTTTACAAGTTTTCAAGGTCCCTGCCGCTTGTATCGTGTAGTTGGTGGCGTTTTATGTCAATAAATTGAGATGAAATCAGAAGTGCTATTCTGTAAAATAAAAAAAACCGGTCAAGAGCGAGTCGGACTCGCGCACCGAGTGTTCCGTACTATCATATATATATAAAAGAGTGTGCTATTTAGAGACACCGTTTTATTTTTCCTGTAATCATTAGGTGAACTTCTACCACACAGAATAATTTCAGATTTTTCTCTATGCAAACTTCGGAGATAAGGAAGGGCGGGGGGGGGGGGGGGGAGCGGTTTTTTTTTTACATTTTTCATCAAAAGTCAAAAACTACGAGGACTAAAAAAAAGAATAATTGAGAATGTGCAAACAGCGCTCATTGATATGATAGCCCACATTCCCTAGTAGCCCCACTTCGCTCCCGCTCTGGGCGGACAGACGACGTCAGACCTTTTACTGACCAAAACCCACCCGTGTTCCTTCAGTTGCCTGTGCCAGGGTCACGGTAACACTTTCAAATAACCCGCAACCCTGGCGGGCATCGGCCCTAGCGGACCCCTTCAGCTAGTGCTGACATCTCTTTGAGGCGCACGTGGAACACAACACGCCGTCGATCCGGGCCTGGTCCTTACCGGACGTTGAGCTACCTATTGCTCGCCGTCCGCAAGCCCGCGTCTATTTTAAGTCCCCCTTTTTTCAATCCCTGTTGCAAAAGAAATATATCTTTCTTATTTGCAAAATAGTTGGGTAAATGTCATCTAAAACAGTTCCAAAATTTACGTTGATAGCATTAGTAGTTCATGAGATATCCAGCTGTGACAGACAGACAGACGAAGTCGTACCGAAAGGGTTACTTTTTACCATTTTGGTACGGAACCCTATAAATCACCGTAAAAACTTAGGTGAATCTTGAACACCTGACGCTAAGGATTGTCACTATTGACAGGCCACTGAGGTCACAAAATATCTCACAGAGTGATATTTTTCCAGAATAGATGAGCTGATATGTTGTTCAGTGTTATTCCTACTATGGGTTGCATTGAGTTGCAAGTTACTTACAAAAATATTTTTAATAGCTCCTCATATACGATGGTATATATCTTTCCAAACGTTTATTTTGCTTTTGACATAAGCACGCCTATGAAGTTCCTTATATATTAACAGGCAACTATAACGAATAAAAAAAAAAGTATGTGTCAGCTCCGACTGGAGTTTACTCCTGATGTACCATTGTCTTTGAATATAATGGATAGATTGACCGCTACAATGAAGACTGGCCGAAAATAAACGGAACACAAAAACGTTACTACGCTACGCTTATATTTCACTCCTCATATTTTTTCCATACCGAGAGCCTTATACGGAAATCGATTCTTGAGGAGTAAACTCCAAAAAATGCAATACTTCATGGCCGCTGTTTTTCTTTACATGTTCATTAAAATAAAATATCAATGTGTTAAATCAATTAAAACTTCTTCTTAAATAAAGTCGATTGTTATAAGTAATCGAATCGGTAACGCGAGCGAGCGAGCTGTCAAAAGTAAAATAAAATAATGCTTGGAACGATTATCAGGGCCGTCTTTAATACACTGGAATCCCTGGGTACTTTAGGATATGGAGAATGCAGGATGCAAGAGCGAACTCGAAATTTATAGCACCCGTCCTCGATAGGTTAGGATTTCTTTTGACCGTTCGTACTTACTTTGTCGACTTAAGTATGAACAAAAGTTTCGGAACTAAGAAAAGGATGTATACCTATGAGCGATCGAAGCGAGCTCGAAAATTATAGCACCAACAACAGCTATTCTTTTGACATCCTCTAGCTGGCAGGAACTTGGCCCCACGGATCGCGGGGCCCTGGGTACTTGCCCAATGTGCCCAATAAATAGCAAAGACGGCCCTGACGATTATAGTCCTAGAAGTACCAGGAATTAATTCGAGTGAATAATAATAATAATAATAAAGCCCTTTATTCTGGGATCAGAGATGATGTACGCGATTGCATCATTCGTTATAAGATGTCTCTATTCTCAGTGTACCTCTTGGCATATAATTCGAGTGAATAATGTTAGTCAAAGGTTGGTAATCAAACTCGCAACCGACCTGTTGTTCGCTAGTCCAGCGCTTTAGTTATAGGCCAGCTTCTAAGCGCACGTAACTATGTACAGACGCCAGCACATCAAGCTACTACAATCTGTCAAATTTCTTTAATAGATTTTCAATTTTATCGCTAAAGCATTAGGTTCAAGTTTGATTACAGAAATTTGTGATGTGCTGGCGTCTATGCCTTTTTTTTTTTTTTGGGTGGGAAATCATCAAATAATTTCTCCCGCTCTGGGTGGAGCGGGAGGGCGTGTCAGACTTTTACTGACTAAAACCCACCCGTGTTCCTTCAGTTGCCTGTGACAGGGCCACGGTAACTCTTTCGAACAACCCGCAACCCTGGCGGGTGGCGTCTATGCCTAACCATCATTTTTCCAGCCAATTCAGTAAGACAAAGCTACACCCCAAATCGAGAAACCGCGCATTTCCATGTAAGGCCATAAACGTCAAAATAATGATGAGTGAAAGATTAAGTTTGTATGCAGTTTTGAAGCAGACTTGGCGATCATTTTGTTGTCTTAATATTGTTGAATTTGAATTCATTAGCATTTAAAAAGTCATAGACCTTTATACAAATAAAAAAAATGCAGGATGGCTCGAATAAGTGTGGATTTTACCAATGGGGAAGAAAACTGTCAAATTAGTCCCGCGTAAATGGCACTACGAGTAAGTGTTTGTTACTTTCATTCAGATACCTTGTTAAAAAATTGGCCGCGAGATGAAGCTAAGTGTTTCTCTTGTCGCCGATTGGTCGCTTCGTCTTCAAGATGACTTTGACAAGTGACAAACACACAGCGCTCTCTTGCGGCGAAGCTTCCGCGAAACAACCCCATTGAAACTGAACGCGATCAGCACATCTAAAACGTGTTCAAGAGCTGTCAGTGTCAAAATTGTTATGGAATATGGACTCTTACTCGTACAGCCCTTGAACGCGTTTTAGAAGTGCTGATCGTGTTCATTTTCATTGGTGAAATTGGCCCTAAGAAGTCTTTATGAACGCAGTTCAAGAGCTTTCAGTATCAATATTCAACAATGACGACACTGACAGCTCTTGAACGCGGTTTTGATGAGCTGGTCGCGTTTAGATTCATTGATGAAAGTCGTCCTAAGCCTCAGGTTTTAATCTAACATCAAAACTCTGCCACATAAAGGAATAAACTTTACAAAAAGCAAAGTTTGAAGACCCCCATTTAGCAGAGAAACGCAATAACATGCATAGGGAGTATAATCAAGTGAAACCTTCTTTTAAAACTTATACTTTGATTAAATCTAGACTCTTTTCATGAATCCCTAGGATTTCATTAAAAGTTTAAGTAAATTGAATGCAATGTGATACGTGCTGGATTATTTTTAGGGTTCCGTACGCAAAGGGTGCCAACGGGACCCTATTACAAAGGCTCCGCTGTCCGTCAGTCCGTGTGTCACAGGGCTGTATCTCATGAACCGTAATAGGTAGACAGTGGAAATTTTCACAGGGGGACCAAGGGTGCTGGTCTGGTCCCTGGGGTAGTCACGGCGTGCAATGTGTTCTGGTGCGCCGGTGATGGGGGGTACTCCCTAGAGGAGGGTCTGGTGACGGACAGCCGCGACGGGTTCGCGGTGAGTAGCACTCACGCATGCCCGTATTCCCGCCACAAGCGGCATCCGTGGTAGTGCAGTATGCATGGGCTATTTCCACGCAAAGAAAAAAGGCCCAGTGGTGGTTGCCAGATGTCACATGTCTTCGAATTTTTGGTTCTAGGACATGCCGGTTTCCTCGCAATGTTTTCCTTTTACAACTGCGTAAGTCAGGACCGTTATCACTGGGCTACCACTCCTCCTATGTTATAATAATAGCCAGCTATGTCTTTGTTTACAACCTTGAGGAATATTGAAGTAATCAAAAGCGGAGATGCTTAAGCTTAAAGATGTTGGTCTCAGGAGACATCTTCCGTTTGACCGCATTCAGATTACCAATCTCACGGTTTTATTTGATCTTTAATGTTGAAAAGAATGTTATTTTTCTGCAACTGTTTTAGAATATCCTTCGTAATATGTAAATGTTAAGAAAATCTTTATTTTTATAAAATATTTCCAACATGACGTTTTTTTTTCATTATCGAGTCATCAAGTAAATGTGAAATTCATGATTTTTCTGTGTACACTTAAAAATTGAAATAAATCGAGTAAGGGTTACTATACACATAAGCGGGCTTATTTGTCGAACATCATTGTTGGTTAGGCAGTATTTGTCGAACAACAAACCCGACCCGAAGGAATTAGTGCACTTCTCGCCCGAATATTCATCTACATTTATTATATTCGATTTTACCGTCCGGCTGTGCCGATTACTGCCGACCCGCTTATGTGTATAGCAACCCTAACCAGATTTTTTTTCAGAAACTTCATCAAAAGTCAGTAAGTATTAAAAATATTTCAATTTTCCTATAAAATTAATTCACCAGTTAGTCAAGGAGCCCGCTAAACAAAGTTTTCTGCCAAGTCAAACAAGAGTGGCGGAATAAATAGTGAAGTGGCAATAAGTTTCTACTGAAGTGCCCCTGGCGCCACCTGGCGGCCTTAGAGTTTTTAATATATTTCCCCTCTCTAGTAGAGCCTTGTATTTCAGTTGAGTTGATACTGTATTTATTGCAGTACAATGAAATGAGTTCTAGTCTAAGTACTTTGTTTAATGGAGAAAATATTGGACTGGAAATTATTGATAAGTTAGTTGGAGACAAGATATTGTTTTTAGGGTTCCATGTCCAAGGGTGCCAAACAGAATCCTATTACTAAGCCTCCGCTGTCCGTCCGTCTGTCTGTCAGCGGGCTGTATCTTATGAAAACTTTTTTACAAAAAAGAAATCAAAGACTTCAAAAAAATCACTACAAAGTGAAAAATAACTTTAATTTCAGAAGTCGGTGTCTTTGGATCTGCATTTTAGCTTTTTGCCACCGTTTTTTTCAAAGTCGGTGGTTTTTTTTTTAAATAAAAAGGTCTTTTATTTTTCAATTTTTAGAGGGTCAGTTTGTAATTTATCTAAGTTACAATAGCCTAATGTCAACTGCTCATCACCTTTTACAAAATATTGCTTTTGCCGATGTAGGGACGTTAATTGTTGAGGAGTTCTCCTAGTAAGAACGGAGAACTGGAGCTAAAGTTAAAGTCAGCATTAGTTTGCTTATCATTAGACCTCACCATATGTATTGTGACGAGCATAAATTGCAACCACATTAAAGTAGGTACTTAATCGAATCGCAACTCGTGAAATACTTATTATTGAGTAGTTCCGATGGCTATCTGTGATCTTCGTCATCAGTCCCACTTCACCAAATGGTGCTTTGTGAGAGTAAATGCACGAGTTACTACAAAAAAATATCCAAATTGCTACAGGTGTGCCTATAAAATTTGAGGGTTGCCCTCGATTTCCATGGGATCACCATATCAGATTCTGACTATATATATATATATATATATATATATATATATATATATATATATATATATATATATATATATATATAATATATATACGCGACGAATTGATAATCTCCTCCTTTTTTGAAAGTCGGTTAAAAAGTAATTTGAAAAAAATATTGTTTGTTGTTATAGCGGCAATAAAAATACACAATCCAATCAAATACAGATTTGATTGTGTATTTTTATTGCCGCTATAACAACAAATAATAAAAATAAAATAAAGTAAAAATTAAACGAGGTCCCCTTACAAGGAACGTGTCTTTTTAAACAACTTTAAAAAAAGGAGGAGGTTCCCCTCCCCTTAAACTTAAGGGGAAGATTGATAAAACAATGGTTAGACCTGCTGTCTTGTATGGAACAGAATGTTGGGCCACAAAAAGAATGCAGCTGGGATGAGAATGCTAAGAGGGATGTCTGGTGTTACGCGAATGGATAGAATAAGAAATGATTAAGTATATAAGAGGAAATCTGAAAGGGACACCAGTGACTAAAAAGTTGTGCGGAAATCGGTTGTCATGGTATAGGCATGTGATGCGGGGGAATGAGGAAAACGTCGACAGGAAAGTTTTGGGCATGAATGTGGATGGCTATACGAGTAGGGGAAGACCAAAGAAACGATGGATGCACTATGTGAAAGATGATATGGCTAGAAAGGGAGTGACTACCGAGATGACGACTAATAGAGAAGTATGGAAGAAAAAGACATGTTGCGCCGACTTCAAATAAATTGGTACAAGGGCAGGAGAATGATGATGTAGTGTTTAATATTGTACGGTGGTAGGGTGTCCGACTCACACCGGCTTTTATTTTTATTTTTTTATTTTTTGTGTTCGTAATAGTTTTTCGCTTATAAACCTTGTTTTTTTGTGATATTTGGTACATCATTGATATATATCATATATATTTTTGACATATCTCCTGGGGTCCCGGACCTTTGCAAGACGTACGAGGGGCCGAAGCCAACTCGCAGAGGCCACTTAGACAATTTTAAATAATGAGGAGGCACCAATCGACGATTATCCCTGTATGCATTATGCAAGTGCATCCAAGGACAACCCCCGATTGGTGCAGGACTATTGCAGAACGTGGAAATAAAACGTATTGGGCTATTGCGTTTGGTTGGCTAACGTGGATTGGGTAACTATGGAAGAAATAATATATGTCCCCTGCCTGACCAATGTTAATTTGTTTATTATTAACTTTGTTATAATTTCTTTGTTGAGCCCAGATATTATTGCCCAGATATTGATATTATTGTTTTTACTATAAGTAGTGGTGGTTTTGTCAGTAAACCTGTGTGGTTCTTTGCAATCTTTGAGTTTTAAATGGACCAAATCAAGTGACGTCTTCAACATATGGTGGGAATAAAGTACTTTTTGGAAGCATTCTTCTTTCATGTGCCCAATGCCAACTCTGACCATCTCAAGTTTCTACTACTGCACTGTCGACTTTCGAGTAGGGAAGTGGAATTAGATAGATAGATAGAATACTCTTTATTTTGCTCAGCATAAAAATTGCAGATATAAATGTAGAATTTTTACATTGGCTCGTATAAATAGGATAGGATATTTCATAGGCATTGGATAGATTGAAGTTTTGCATAGGAGTTGGCTGCTAACTCTATAATACATCTTTAAAAGGCTAGGTACGTATAGTGACATACCGAATGTTCTTGGTGTGCTGCTTGCTGAACAGTACCCATCATCCCTCTCACTTTGTCCAGCCGGAGTTTCACTGACGCTGCGACTCAACAGCGCAGGGTTTGCGCGCTTCTAACACTACATTACTACAAGTACCAGAGTATATTTTACTGTTTCCCAAAATAACGCACATAACCTCATACACACATCCCACTTCCACATACTCATACACACACTCTCACTAACAAATACACATACATATACGCTAGACTCTCTTACATCCTTTGCATGTTTCTTAGATAAAATATAAATAACATAATGAAATTTAAAATAAAAAAAATGTGATTTCAAGTCTTCAGTACAATACTTGTAATATATGAATTGTTAGGGGGCCTGGTGACCTGACTTACAGGTTTTGTATAAACTTAGTTTAGGCACCAGTCTTCCACAAATTAAGTACACAATTGTATCTCTAGACTATTAACTTTAAGATGTGATTTGTGGTGAGAAAAATAAATCTATTCTATTCTAACATACCGAATGCTTTTGGCGTGCTGCTTGCTGAACAGTATCCATGATCCCTTACACTTCGTCCGCCCAGAGTGCCACTGACGCCGCAGATCAATAGCGCAGGGTTAGCGCGCTTATAAAACTATATCATCTTACATACAACAGTAAGATACCGAAAGCCGGTGGCGTGCTGCTTGCTGAACAGTACCATCATCCCTCACACTTCGTGCACCCGGTGTGACACTCAGTAGCACGGGGCTAGTACGCTTATAACACTACAAGTAGGTTCTATACTGACATACCGAATGCCCGTGGCGTGCTGCTAGCTGATCAGTACCCATCATCCCTCACACTTCGCGCACCCGGTGTAACACTCAGTAGTAAAAGGCTAGCACGCTTATAAAACTACAAGTAGGTTCTACAATAACATACCGAATGCCCGTGGCGTGCTGCTGGCTGATCAGTACCCATCATCCCTCACACTTCGTGCACCCGGTGTGACACTCAGTAGTACGGGGCTAGCACGCTTAGAACACTACAAATAGGTTCTACAGTAACATACCAAATGCCCGTGGCGTGCTGCTAGCTGATCAGTACCCATCATCCCTCACACTTCGTGCACCCGGTGTGACACTTAGTAGTACGGGGCTAGCACACTTATAACACTACAAGTAGGTTCTACAATAACATACCGAATGCCCGTGGCGTGCTGCTTGCTGAACAGTATCCATCATCCCTCACGCTTCGTCCGCCCGGCGTACCACCGGCGCCGCGACTCAACAGCGCAGGGTTAGCGCGCTGTTCCTCGTAAGATGGCGCTGTATGAGTCACTACGCCGGCGCCGCTGAGCCTGGCCTATTGTGAAATAAAGCATTATAAAAATTAAATTGGAAACTTGTTTTTCTGATACCTACTTATCATAAATTTTGGGCCCAAAAAATAGTCGGAAAAGAATATTCGGATCGACTAAAATATATATTTTCACATACATAATTATAACTTTTTCCTTTTTGCTGACATTATAATATTTTTGATTTTGAAAAAAAAATGAATAGCGATAGAAACCTCGTTGTCTCTTTGGCTATACAATATATTTTCACAGCTAAACAAAGCAAGAGAGAATAAATTGAACTGGAACCATATAGAGCCATCTACCACGAGGCAAAACCAATTTAATTCAGAAGTTCAGCTAACATACTTCAAAATGAAACAGCTGAAGCTCACAAAATTCCTAGGCTTCCTAGAACCTACCTCATAAACACCGATTACTCAACCAATTACGTAGGTTGAGCAGTTGAGCTCAATATCGTCGCTCCCACTAAGTTGAGTAACAGCGTGATTAACCTTTAAAGTTTACCGACAATCAAGTTACTGCGGTCGACTTGTAACTTGGCAGGTTTCGGTTATTATAACACGATCATCGGAACTAACTTGTGATGTGGATAGTGGGTTAAAGATTTTCGATAAATATATTATAGATTTTGCTGAATAATCGTGATCTTGATGTTCGAAAACAAAATAGTCTATATTAAAATTAAAAAATATTTTACGCTAAACAATTTTGTGATATAAAACACATGGATTGCAATTGGAGCAATTGGAGCAATACCTTGATTGTTCTATAAGGGTCAGTTTCCACCAAACGGAGAAGACCTCGCGGATGCTCGGACTCTTTTTAAATTTCACTGAATAAGAAATTCAATTTTATACTTAAAGTCAATATTGATACAGGCTGTACTTCGGAGAGTGTGCGCAGGTGCTCCATAACCTGATCCCACCATCGCCTTTTTACCACCGGACTACCAGACGTACTGCAGAGTACCATCCGCACAAGTTGGTTGATGTCCCGACCAGTCGTACTCAGCGTTTTTCCTCCACATTTATTATGATATGCGCACAGCCAAAGTGTGGAACTCTGCCAGCGTCTGTGTTCCCTTCCACATATAACCCGTCTGTATTCAAAGCAAGAGTGAACAGGCATCTTCTGGACCCGCTCGTTCCATCATAGACACTATCCATCGCTTTCCATCAGGCGTGATTGATGTCAAGAGCAGGTGTTTATTAGAGAGATTTTATCCTGAACAATAATCCTATCGATTAGTAGAATAAAATAATTTATTTTTTGAATTTTGAGCTGGTTCGATTCCCGGTTTAGGTAAACTTGTCGAGAAATCTGTGAATACAGTTTTGTTTCTTTTTAAAAATAAAGGAATGTTTTCTTTAAGTAAAATAATCTATCTTAAGGATTTAAAGTGGTTTCCCTTAGGGCTCATTGATTTTCTTGAGCCTGTATTACTATGTACTATTTACATTGAAGATACTCACCACGGTTGGCACCTTGTCGTGGTACTCTCGCTCATAGCTGGAGGGGCGCGTCCGCGTCAGGTCAGATTTGTGCACAGTGGCGTCGCACGTCTCATGCTCCTAAACAAATGAAAATCATTGTAATTTGCTCTAGATAATGGGTGGTTCTAGCACATAGTATACAGAGGCAAAGCTTCTAAAGAAGGTGCAAAATTGATACCTATTTTGGTAGGGTTGGCACAGGAAGATACAATTAAATAAACAAAACGCTAACCAGCTTTTTATAATGTAACTATGATATAATATTTTTTTTTACAAATTACTACACTATATTTTTTTGTAGTTTTTGATTTTAATTGAATGGTTTTTTAAGAGTGGTGATTCTTACGTGACAGCGCGTCATTAGCTATTAAAATCATAAATCCGCCACCGGACACCTTTTATTAACCAATAGGATTGCATAAATCTCCGTTCCGCTCCAGGAGCCAGGATCCTATTAGTTAATATTTCTCCGTTTCTCCGTTCCGCAGCCTCGCTCTGCTTCTTTGGACAGGTACCCTAATACACACACGCCTCATGCTTGTAGTAGTGTAGGTACCTATCACAGCGCGATTTTACTCTGTATACTCTGTGGTTCTCATACCTAACTGGTGACCCTAAGTCCTACAGTCATTCCAATAAATGTGACTTTTAATCTGGCTGTGTATTATGGCTTTAGTCTTTAGTGAATTTATTTATTTTTTATTACTTATATATGACCGAAACATTTTATTTAATGAGCCTATTTTCGGGTTAATCTCTAAAAAATTAGGTACCTATTGAATTCACTTTTGTGACTAGTAAAAACTTTAATTTTGACACTCACATTTGAAAGTGCAGTCAATAAATAAATAATTCATAAATAAATATCTAAACATTTAAATTCAAATTAAAAAAAAAAAAAAATCGAGCGAAGACTATAGGGTCCTTAGACTATAGGGTCTTTATTGTCCTCAAAAAGTAAGTGTTAGTAAATAACACGCTACGATGGCACATGTAATTTAACTGACAGCAGTGAATTATATACGGACAGTTCACTCTGTCAGCCATCATATTTAGAAGTCTGTTAGGGCTGGCCATGACTCGAGCCATCATGGATGCCGCGCGCTTGCGCATTATTGTGTAAAAACAATCTACACGCGCCTCCGCAAACATCCCTGATACACTATAACGCCATGGCAACCGCATCAATTTTCTGAACGCGTTATTAAATTGGACACGAAGGGCCATTGTATACGACACCAGCGAATTTTTCTCCCACAAGCTGCTGTAGAAAGTGGTACAGAATGCTCTAGCGTCATCTTTACGTCTGCACGCACGGAAAGAGCCCTCCGTTCCCTTTCAATGTCAGCATTGTCTTTAAGGTCAGTGGTGACCAGCTGCTAACTTTTGTTTGGTGCTCGTGATTTATATGCAGATCTATTTTGTTTTATTTTTCTTTTTGTAAAATTCGAGTTAATTATCTTTTTGTATGCACGTGTTTCTGTGACAATTAAACTCGTTTTTCTTTCTAGGTAGGTATTTAAATTGTTCCACTCCGCTCATGTGGAACACCGTCTAGCCGTATGGGAGGTATATCAAGGTGGTACTTGATGTGTCCTAATACCCCCGACTGACGCGCTCAGAAACAATGTTCATTCTTCTCTCTCTTTAATTGATCGGTTTTTCTACATAATTATTTTTCTAGGCTTCCTCAAGCTGTTTATAAACGAAGTCCAACAAAAGTATACCTGCGTGTGTTGCGGGGAGGAGCCGCGTCGGGAGCCGCTACTCGACGACCTGTTGCTTGCCTCTGCACACACAAACAAACAATACAAACAATTAACTTACTATTTCGGTAGAATGATTTATATTAGAACGATTGGTGAGGGAACACAGGGCTAGGCTAGGGAATACCTACAGCGAACACAATATGAATTAAGACAAATAAGAGAGACGGTTTTTGAACATCCAGACCTAAAATTTTTAAAACTAACTTCTGTAGGTATTTTTAACGACTTTTTGTTTTCAAGTGTTAAGGCTCCTGCAGACAGGCGTGACGCGACTCAATAGAACAATTTCTATGAAGTTTTCATAGAAATTGTTCGTCGAAAGAAGGGTCGTGTCGCGCTGTCAGTGCGCGCCTTTCTGCGGGAGCCTTTATTCGAATATTAATATCGATAAAGTCTAATGTCCCGGTAGACACAATTCGGTTTATAGAACTTTATTTCTCATTAAGACAATCGTCACTTACATGAGAACAATAAATCTTATTACTAATTATCATATCAGTGCGGGTAGAAGAAAACACAAAAGCAAGGTATGATCATTGTCAACAAAATTGGAAGCGAGTTCACTGCATTCCTAAGGTAAGGCGGTGCCAGAAGATAAAAGATGTTGCTGTTTTATACAAAAATAATCACAATTAATATAGCGTTTCATCATTGCAAATAAAAGTAATTAATTTATTTTTAAATATGTTGAGTGAAGTCGCTTCTTTTACATCATTTGGAAGTTTATTATAGAGCTGTGCTCGCCCATATGTTAAGTTATTTTTGTAGTTAGTTTTTACTCTAGTAGTCAATACCAGGTGACAGGCTCGACGAGATGAATATTTGCTTCTTTCGCCTTTTGTTGTGAATGTAATGCGTGAGTGAATAAGTTTGTGAATAATTTTATAGATAAGTATGCATGTGTTGTATATATGAAGTTGTTTGATGTTTAATAGCTTGGTCTCTTTGTAAATAGTTTTTTTCTACATACAGCATCATACATAACAAATGAAAAGCAAAACTATAAGAATCATTTTCATCGTTGACAAACCTAAACTATGAAAAAACGGACGTATAGGTACAAGAACTCTATATAAAACCTATCCCAACATAAAATTACGTAGCTACAACATCAATGAATAAATAAAACCTTGGAGTTCGGTAGTGTAGCGCCTAAACAAATACTCGAGTGTTTGTAATTCGAACGTGAATTTCTTATAAGAACATCGATTAACGACTATTACCCAGTTTCCAAAGAGTTCTTAAACAGAGTATAAACTCTTGATAGCTAATGATTCGACAAAATTATCTATTTAAACGAATTCTTTCCTTATGCTCGGTTTTTGAGGTCCTCAGATAAACTCTCGATAGTAATTCTCTCGACTTTTAAGCGAAATTCTTCTTTAACAAAGTGTTCTGAAACACGATATCGAACCAATAATCACTATCGAATGGATAAACTCCGTCTAAAAACCTCAGGCACCGGGCATAAAGGACGGAAAAGTGCTTATAGAAAAGCTAGTAGTTAGTACAATTACTCTGGGAGTTTGATGAAATAATTAAAATGTATTTATAACACAAAGAAATATCGATAAATGTTTTGAGAGTAACTTTTGAGAGTTAAATCTGCCTAGCCTTTTCCCAAATATGTTGGGGTCGGCTTCCAGTCTAACCGGATGCAGATGAATACCAGTATTTTACATGAAGTGACTGCCTATCTGACCTCCACAACCCAGTAACTGGGTAATACTTACCTAATAATACTCCTAGTAATACTAACCTGGGTAATACTGCCTTGGTAAGACTGGTTGTCAGTCTTTCGGGCTTCTGACGGCCCGTAACGACTGTCAAAGATTTACGAATGACAGCCGGGACTAACGGCTTAACATGCTTTCCAAGGCACGGAAATATAAAGATGGTCACCCATCCAAGGACTAACCCCAGCAAGCGTAGCTTAACCTGATGGATTAACCCGTGCGGCTGTTATTATTTTTTCGATCGCAATGCCTTCCATTTTGACAGTTCTCCTACTTTCATTGCTTTATTTACAATTTTACATTGTTGAATTGAACCTATGATGCCGAAATGGCATTTTATGTGTGTTATATATTTATCCCGCAGGATTTAATCCTCGGGCTGGGTAAAGTGTTATTATTTAACTATAGTACTCGCGATATTAACTGAGTCGTCGGAGTCATAAATGTCAGTAGCAATAATAATGTGCAACGCCTTGCGTCTTATCTGTATACTCAACATACCTGACAACATATCCTGTGTGAGCGAGACAGACTAATGGTCCGACGACTCAGTTCTTAACGCAGCGACTATAGTTTTCTATTAGAAGTTTGTGCCCTGTTAATAGCAATAGAGTCGTTCCTATTAAATTGAACTTATAACATAATTTGTGTTACGTGGTTGTATAGGTACAGTGTTATACTCCTCTGTCTAACCCTTCGGGTAAACGAGGCGAGATGTTTTGACCTTTAAAACAGCATTATTTATTTAGCATCCCAGCGAACGTTTTCAAAAGCAGTCAGTTGCAGCAACTCATCCTTGACACCACTTGTTGTTGAAAGTTCGCATTGGAACGCCCAGTTTTTCAACTTCAATATTTAAAACAAATATAGAACTTGCAGAAAGTATTATATCCGTGAACCGTTTCCAACTACCATATAAACAGTACTTAATTATTCTAAAAACAAAAAAATTGTTTGTCTGTAATGTAACATAAATTACTCGTATAGCAGTAGATATCTACAAGGATCTTTTGGCGTGCGGCCAAAATCAGAACTAACCATCTTGCTTTTTCAATACATTTCACAAAACAATTGGGAGGAAAACTAACTTTTTATCACGATAGATGGCGCACAATTGACTGTACCTTGTTTTGATATATTAGCTGTCAAATCGTATGGATTTTTGGAATTTGCTAAGTTTAGCTTTCCTATTTCCCGCAATTTTGTCCAAAATGCCTCAATGTAGTGCGTTAACTTGTAAAAACAGAGGATTACATTTGTTTCCTAAAGAAAGTAAGGGCAGAAAACAATGGGAATTGGCATTACGTATTAAAAACTTTAAGGCAAGTAGTACTGCACGATTGCCTGCTGCGCATTTCACGGAAGAGGACTGGATTAGTAAAGAAGCTGTCCTTTAGGCTGGGTACTATATCTATAAACAATAGAATCAAGACTATTAACTAATAAAATAAAATTAATGTCATCAAAATAAATGTGTCATAAAATATACTATATTAGCTACTCTTTGTAGTAAAGGAGTCTCCTAAAGATTTAATCAATCAATATAGGTACTTAGTTTTCAAAATATTCCTGTATTGCCTATCTGTTAATCATTGGTAAAGGAGTATCTGCATTTATGTCTCTGAAAATATCAGAAGGTGGACATAGGTGTGCAGTGTCGTCTAGGATGTCGCAGTCAGCACTAAAGTTTTGGTTTCGATCATACGAATGTAATCTATAAACAAAAAATAGAATGTTAGTCCGTGGCTTATAGAAAAAGGCTCACAAACAATCATTACTTCAAATATTTTAAGTGTTTTCCTTTCAATCAAATCGGCCTTTTTGTCGGCAGTTGCTGCGTTCCTTTTACGGAGCTCAATTTTTAGTTGAAGCACAGTCATAAACGCGTAAATATTATAGTCAAATTACACTTTAAAATCTCATAACTAGCAGTCACACTACTGTCACGAAAGTCAAACAAGGTACAGTCGACTATAGCGACATCTACACACAGCTTTGAGTGTGGCTCCTCATTGCACAATCAGCGCCCTCCTGCCAACGTCATTCGAGTGGCAAAAGATCCTTGTAGCGGTGTGTGTAAACAGCGCTCTCCTGCCAACGTCATTCGAGTGGCAAAAGATCCTTGTAGCAGTGTGTGTAAACAGCGCCCTCCTGCCAACGTCATTCGAGTGGCAAAAGATCCTTGTAGCGGTGTGTGTAAACAGCGCACTCCTGCCAACGTCATTCGAGTGGCAAAAGATCCTTGTAGCAGTGTGTGTAAACAGCGCCCTCCTGCCAACGTCATTCGAGTGGTAAAAGATCCTTGTAGCAGTGTGTGTAAACAGCGCTCTCCTGCCAACGTCATTCGAGTGGCAAAAGATCCTTGTAACAGTGTGTGTAAACAGCGCCCCCCTGCCAACGTCATTCGAATGGCAAAAGATCCTTGTAGCAATGTGTGTAAACAGCGCCCTCCTGCCAACGTAGCAGTGTAGGTAAGTACATACATAGAGTCTGGCCACGCTAACTCTGCATTGGAATAAATGGGCAACTCCAAAACGTTACTACATACTGCATACGTTCTACATATGGCATACTAAAAGTTGACGTGTAAGTAGACCTAATAATTTTGATATTTTGCCTTTTAATTTTTGCATAATAGATTATTTATCTAAGAACATTTTTTCGAATACGTGTACGCCTGTTAATGTTGTTTACAAGAAGGTCGTGTTAAATTACAACATAATGAAGCAAAACAACAAACTTTGTGGTTATGCGGTAATCACTCACTGTGAAACTACTATAGACAGTAAATTTATAACAAGTATTTATTATTTGTAAAGTCCAGGTAGAATAATTGACGAATTAAAACCTTATATTCAAGCTGAATATAAACAACTAGTACCAAGTTCTTTTTTCCGTAGTACAGACGGTGTTGCCATCTACAGATTTTCAAATTCCACCATTTTTAGGGTTCCGTACCAAAATGGTAAAAAGGCGAAATTATAAAAGGCCTTATTGTGCGACTCAGTCTGTCTGTCTGTCTGTCACAGCTAGATATCTCAAGAACTATTAATTCTATCAACTTGAATTTTGGAATAGTTTTAGATGACCTTTGCCCAACTATTTTGCAAATAAGAAAGAAATAAAAATGTATATATTTTTATTGCAACAGGGATTGACCCCCTATCTTAAAATTCGAAATAGGGCTACTAGGGCATGTGGGGTATCATAATAGGTTGGGGAAAAAGTTTCTTCGCATTTTTTAAGAAAATTCAAAACATTTTTTAATATAGTTTATTTACATTTAACTAAAGTATGTAGGTACCATTTTGTTCGATAACTTTTTGCCATCTTGTAGGTAGGGACATGATCCCATTGCTATAGAAATTTTGGGACTTCTGGTCAAAATACCGCGACAAGTGGTTTTGGCAGTCCTCTCGTGATGTTAACCTGACACTGCCTAAAGAATTCTGAAACAGGTGGAAATCTGAAGGTGCAAGGTCAGGACTATAAGGCAGATGCATTAACACCTCCCAGCCAAACTCTCTTAATTTTTGCTGAGTGGCTAAAGATGTGTGAGGTCTAGCGTTATCATGATGAAAAACCACACCCCTTCTGTTGATTAATTCCGGCCGCTTTCTCTCAACTTCTTGCTTTTATCTCATCAGTTGTTCGCAGTAGAGTTCAGAATCGATGGTCCTGCCTGGTGGTAACAGCTCATAATGAATAATGCCCTTCCAATCCCACCACACACACAGCATCACCTTGTTGCGACTTAACCCGGGCTTCGCCACAGTCTGTGAAGCCTGACCGGCCTTTGACCACGACCTTTTTCACACGTTCTTGTCATACGTGATCCACTTTTCATCACCAGTTATCAGCTTCTTCAAAAATGTTTCGGTTTCATTACGTCGTAATAAAGAATCACAAATGAGTACACGGTTCATTAGGTTTCTTTCAGTGAGCTCGTGAGGTACCCAAATGTCGAGCTTTTTTGTGTACCCAGTTTTTTTCAAATGCGCCAAAACTATTTTGTGGTCAATTTCCAGTTCTTCAGCTACGTCGTAACTACTGATAAGCCGATCTTGCTCTACTTTTTCAAAAATGGCATCCATTTTATCCGTAATAGGGCGACCAGAGCGACGTGCATCTTTGACATCAAAATTTCCGGATTGAAAACGCTTAAACCAAATTTGTGCTACTCTCACAGACACTACACTAGGTCCATAAACATCGCAATTTTTTTTCGCGGCTTGCGTTGCATTTTTACCTTTTTTGTAGTAAAATTTTAAAATGTATCGAATTTCTTCATTAGATTCACTCATCTTGACGGTACGAAAAATAAATGAAAATCACACATTTTCCTAATTTGAATTTGGAATTATGTTCTTTAAAATTTAAACTTTTAATGATACCAAAACCAGCCAGATACAAATAGTATAGCCAAAGAGATTTTATTACAAGTTCATACATACTATAATGCGAAAAGACTTTTTCCCCAACCTAATATGAAAGAGCGCTGTTTGCACAGTCTCAAACATTTTTTCTTTTTTTTAGGCCACATAGTTTTCGACTTTTCATCAAAAATGTAAATAAAAATACCGTTCCCCCTTATCTCCGAAGTTTGCATACAAAAAACTGAAATTATTTTGTGTGATAGAAGTTTATTTAAAGATCACAGGAAAAATAAAACGATGTCTGTTAATAGCACAATTTTTTATATATGACAAGCAGCGCCCCGCCGTTTCACCTGTTTAAGTCTCGAACCCGTAAGAATATCGGGATAAAAATTATTCTATGTATTAATCTAAGTTATAAACTATCTGTGTGCCAAATTTCATTAATATCAGTTCAGTAGTTTTTGTGTCAAAGATTAACAAACGTCCATCCATCCTCACAAACTCGCATTTATAATAATAGTAGGAAGTAGGAAATAGGATGGTACGGAACCCTCGGTGCGCGAGTCCGACTCGCTCCTGACCAGTTTTTTTCATTTATGCAGAGATAGCGTGGCCAGACTCTACATAAACTCACGCCTTTTACCATGGGGGTAGGTAGAAACTACGGTACACCTGCTACGAGTACGGTCCTAACATATTACTTTTGTAGAAAAATAGTCTGTATTGTAGCTCTGTGTATCAGAGCTAGACTTAAAAACTATGATAATTGTATTTTAAAACTAAACCTCGGTTATTGTTTGCAGCGACACAAGACTGTTTGCATCGATGCAAATAATATGAAATACTTCAGTTTACAGGCACGGCCAAGTTAACTGGGGCTAAGCCTAAGGCAAATGCATTCGGTTTGAAATATTTTATTATATTTCGGAGTTTTCGTCTACTCCGTGATTTTCTCGAGAAAACTTCATTTCATATATTATTAACGCAACGATTAAGCACTGCAGAGGTGCTTGAGAAAATTAAGCCTCATTATTTTAAACTTGGTTCTTGAACTTCACCTCAACTTTAAGATCACTCCGATTCTACAAGTTGAGAGTTAAGTAAGAAAAGTTAACTTTGTTCGCAATGGATTGTCTAGCTCATTTTACTTTAAAAACCCAGTCACGTGTATAAAGTAATTAGCAAACAAACCATAGCCTCGTTAGACAATATGGTTCTGTAGCTCAATGGCATAACTATAGAAATATAAAACTTATATCTATTGGCGAAACCAATGGGTAAGAGAGTTTTGTAGGTTCTTCATATTTTTAATGTAAACAATTTTTAGCACTGTATTATTTAAAATATCCTATATGTTTGTTGATTTTTGAAGATACTGTGGATACGCTTGTTTGTAATGATTGTTACACGTATTGTTGTCTTCAAGTGACTAACAACTGGGCCCCAAGTCTGCTATTTTCTATAAATTCGTCATTCCAACACGATCCCATTGTCATTTTGCTAAAAGTTCGTAATGTGCTAAATTCATAATGGTCGATCATTGGTAGGTCAGTGGTCTCGTAATAGAATCGTGGTACAGATCAAAGGAACTGTCAAAATTTTAGGAGATTACCGCATACGTCAGTCTTTCATTTGTCATTATAGAATAGAATAGAATAAAGTTTATTTCGAGCCAACTCATATATGGTTAGTAACATTGTTTTTAACATTATGTAAGAGATTACCATTTTAAGCCATTTCTTTCAATGGAGTGTCAGTGGTTGACCATTGGAAAGTCATAATGACGCCATTATATTAGTAGATTACAAAACTTGTCAAAATCAACAATTATGAAATCAATGACAGACTATTCTGACACTATTGTAATAGCAGACTTGAGGCCCTGGTAATTGACTCAATGACCAAAAGTCACTCAACACTGCTTCATAACAAGACAATACTACACTTTACACTTTAGTCGTAGTTCATAATTATACCTGCTTTTTCCTTTTTTTTTGTTAATTTTTCTTTTGTTAATATTTTTTATTTTCACTGCTGTATGCATCCCTTCCTTGCCATTGTACTCTATTTAATATGCCTATTGAATGGGAGAGCGCCTTGACTTCCATAATACAAGTGTTACTTAGAGCAAACCCCACTTCGTAAAATTTACCTGGATATTCAAGAAAAACATTCTTCTTCCGCGAGAATTAGTTATATGGACATAATAATAATAATAATAAAACATTTATTATCAGGCTACAATGGCCCATAGATACATACCTTACAAACTAACATATATAAAGTATAAAACAAAACTTGTGTTAATATACAAAACTTGTGACATAGACACATACATTCAACAGTTGACTGTGTAAAGCCTTTTTGGTTACGACAAACCATAAAAAATCTTGTTTTTCGAAAAACTAATTATAAAAAATATTTAAAAGCAGCCAAGGTGGAATATATGAGAAAAGAAATTGATGAAAAATGTGTGTAATTGATGAATGATAATGAAATGATAATGAAATGATAAATATAATTAAACGGATACTGGTGCCGCACGCCGCATCGCCCGGAATGCAATTAATATACGTTTTGGACATATTGGTAAATATAACAAATGTTGATTGAATGCGCGGTGTGAAAGATTTTAAATTGCAGTTTATTTTTCGTTGTTTCAGTAATGAACCGTTCCATCGAAATGAATAAAACCTAGCAGCTTCTAAATGTATGTACAAGGAAAGATCAATCTGAACAGAGGAATCTGTGACATATCGGTCTAACGGATGGGTTCCCAAACGGTTCGGCTCGCTACCCTTGGGGGGCGTAGAATGACCGAGGGTGGTTCCAAAATTAAACTATAATGTATATAGAAAAGTTTAAGGCTAGTTTTGAATACATTTTATAATACTGAGATGCTGTAAAAGGAGCTTCAGTTTTTCAACATAAGTCGACAAAATAAGTGTTCCTATTTCTGTATGAATGGTCAAAAGAAAACCGGACATATCTGAAACGGGGTGTTTAAATTTTTGAGCTCACTTCGTTCGCTCTTGCATTCTAAATCAACTTAATTCTTCAGCTTTTCTATGTAAGTCAACATAGTAACTAACTAAGGGCCACTTGCGCGTTCATGGGCATTATCCTATATAACTCGGAGTTAACAGCTAACTCAGGGTTAATCAAATATTTCATCTTGCGCCACCAAGAGTTAGAGGTGAACCTAGAGTTAAACTTCTAAGGGCCGGTTTTGTGATCCATAGTTAACTCAACCAATGGTTAAAAATAGTAACTAATGTTTGAATTTTGGCTAAATGTGAAAGGCTAAACATGAATGTAATAATGTACAGGTTCAATTATTCAACCTTTAGTTACCGTGTTTAACCTTTGGTTAAGTTAACTACGGATCAAAAAACCGGGCCTTAATCATTAACCCACCGATGTGGGAGAGTTAAGTCATTAAACTCTGGGTTAGTGTAAGTAATGTCAAAATAAATTGACGTTATGAGGTACCTGATACTTTGTGATTTAGTACAAAACGATTAAAATGAAATGTCATGTTATGAAATTCAAGGACAAGAAAGTATTACGTATCATAATGTATACATAGTAAAAGAGATGGGTATACAATTTCCGTTCATTTATTTTTGACCGGATTGCATATCAGCGCATAGACATTGCAAATCTCTTTTGTGTTTCGTCTATTGAACAGCAATGTTCTCAGCTCAAAAAACACTAATGCCAGATTAACTAACCTGGTGCTATTTTTTAGTGTCGCAACACGTAAGAGACGCGTATAAGAATTAAAATGTTAATTACATAACTCCTAGTTTACAAACTTTACATTTATAAAAACCCGACTAAACGTGCAAGTGGGCCTAAGTAAGTTTTTGTAATTAAATGATAAAAATACATTTTTATTTCCGAGTGGGGAGCAGAAATTTTCGAACTCACTTACGCTCATTTTTCAGCATTTCTGCACAAGTCGACAAAGTAACTTGGGGGCGCGTAGTGAAGTAAAAAAACGTTAAGAAGTGCGCGTACGGGAAATGGTTGGGAACACCTAGTCCAAGGGGATACGTGCACATTAGGTGCACATTTCAAGGACAATATGCGTCCTAAATTAAGGCCATCTTAGGCGATTGATCTTGAGGCCACACACGGTACAGTTTTCGGTTCAGATCAGACGGATCTCAAGGAAAAACTGAATTTCTAACTTTAAGGCGAATGGAGAATGTTTATGCGGAATCGGCCACCCAAGAGCACCGTGATTTTTAGTTAGCAGGAATACCAAACTAGCGCAGGGCGTAACATAGTGGCAGCATCTAAGGCAGGGGTTACATAAGTGACTCACCGCGGCCGTTATCTCGCAGCTCGCCTGCGCCGACGCTGTTCCCCAGCCCCGGCATGCCCGCCATGCCGCCCGCTACGCTACCCGCTCCTCCATGTCATCGACTGAAAAGACATAAATATTACATTTGATGAAACTTCCAAACATAAATAATCAGAAGTAATGTGTACACAACAACCATATTTGTATGTGCTTTGCCCTTTCAAAAATACGTTTCCTCGCACTAGGATTTTTGCCTGAACCGCAAATGGAGCCCATTTAAAATCCAATGTACTTCTTAAACAGAACCTATCTTCCGTCTTGTTTCGAAGAGATATTCCTAAAACAAAACTAAGACTTCTTTTTAGTCAGTTAATTAAAAAAAAGTAAAAACCGACTTCAAAAATCTAAAACGTTATTTAAATCTAAAACGTTTAAGTTATTTTATATAACTTTCATAAAAAAAAAACTTAACAGCTTCTGAAGTCGGTGTCAAGCTAAGGTGCATTGAAGAATTGAAGACACCGACTTCAGAGGCTGTTGTGATTTTTTATGAAAGTTATTTTATTCGTTTTAGGTTTTTGATGTCGGTTTTTACTTTTTTTAAAGTAAACAGATTTTTCTATTTTTAGCTGAATATACGTAAGCCCGAAACGAACGAAAAGAAGAATCATCAAAATCCGCTTAGAAATACCGGAGATACAGTACATTTATGTATATAACTTCGTACATAGGTATAATTACCGAATGTATTAGCTACTAAAACCTTCCTGAAAGTATGTAGATCACGTTATTGAATGAATCTGCCTACCCAGTAATAGTAACGTCTTTAATTAAGATGAAAAAAGAAATAATTAATTATTTTAATTGGTTTCCCAAGCAAATGCTTGCAGCGATAATTTGCATAAACTTCTAATACTTCTTAATGCCGAGTCGTAGCACCGTAGCAGCGTAGCCCCGTAGCTATTTGCTACGCAGCTACGACCGTAGCTTATTCATAGAATGAGACTTCATTACTAAATATGCCTTAGTTCACAAATGTTCTAACTACAAAATTTTAAATTTTCACTTTTTTAGTGCCAAATACACTAAATATCACGCTCTTTCGTTTGCGCGTACTGAAATACCGTTGATACGTTTCTGTCTACTAAAAACATAGTTTACAGATTATTTTACTTAGTTTTAGTACTGTTCATGTAAAACTTTAAACCTCTCTCCTCAAAATTGTCAATCCTGTAGTTAGTGCAATTGTGAACTAAGATATCGATATATTAAGTTCTTTTTGAGAATTCTAATGATCATATAGGTCTCAAAGTCATAAATTTTAAACTTTGAATATTTATATGTCTTAAACAAACAAGCTAACTTTGTTATGCTGGTGTGCGTGACAGCTACGTCTCACACTCGCGCCACGCCATTCTGTTTTTCTAGTGTGCGTGCAAAATACGGCCAACAGTTGGACGCTATTTTTTTTTCGACAAGATCACAGCTACTACTGTCTATCTATGTGTAGACATATTTATATCTTTGGTTATAACATTAAAATGTTGAACGTTTGGGTATCCATAGGGAAGAAATAAACGCGTTTGCACTTTTCAGGCAATGTTAATAATAAAATGTTAAATGCTTTTATTTCTGTAAGTAGGGTTGTACAAATACTTTTACAAGTCTAAAATAAATTATGTTTTAAAACTAGATAAGTTGTGTGGTGTTTCCTATCTTACTCTAAGAAGAAAACCGAAATTAACTAATAGGTCATAGTCTCTTTTAAAGTCCAGACATCATCTTGGTCAGATCATGTGAAGACCGTATAGATTGGTGTCTGAAATGGTATTTTGCATGAGATTATTAATGCATACTTTAACTAGAAAATAATACTTAATAACCATCAATCATCTTCTCAACCAAAAGTTTAAATTGGAATTGACTATTAAAAATTCCATTCCGATTCTCGTGTGGTTGGTCGAGTACTTGTCAAATTGTTACGCAACGCAAGCACAGAACACTAATATCTTTAGGCGGGAACGCAGGTTACAAACTTTCCTGTGTAATAAACACAGGAAAGTTTGTAACCTGCTGTCTTTGGCTCGAGACGCGTCGAAATATTGCCACGTGGTTGCCACTTAATTAATTATTTATGTCTGTATATTTTATTTAGTTGATTGTGATTATATCTACAGGGCTATTTTTAAATCATTAACTAAACTTTAACAGGGTGTTCTACCCATGAATATGAACAACTTTCACTATGGGACCAAACCTGAAATCGCGAAAAAAAAATCAGCTGTTCAGTACATTTTGACGAATTATGCCAACATAAATGTACTGAACAGCTGATTTTTTTTTTCGCGATTTCAGGTTTGGTCCCATAGTGAAAGTTGTTCATATTCATGGGTAGAACAGCCTGTGAAAGTTTAGTTAATGATTTAAAAATAGCCCTGTATATCTATAATTATACAATCAATCAATCTGCCTAACCTTTTCCCAACTACGTTGGGGTCGGCTTCCAGTCTAACTGGATGCAGCTGAATACCAGTATTTCACATTGAGCGACTGCCTATCTGACCTCCACAACCCAGTTACTGGGTAATACGATACCCCTTGGTAAGACTGGTTGTCAGACTTTCGAACTTCTGGCGACCCGTAACGACTGTCAAAGATCCACGAATGACAGCCGGGACTAACGGCTTAACGTGCTTTCCGAGGCACGGAGGAATCTCGGTATGAAAAGATGGTCACCCATCCACAGACCAACCCCGGCGAGCGTAGCTTAACCTGATGGATCGACCCGTGCGGCTGTTATTACTTAGCCACGAGTTCATTCAATCATATCATTATTAGGATATAATTGTTACTTGTTTATAAAATACGCTCTTTTTTATTTATATTTATTTTATTTTAATATGCCTTGCATTATTCTTTGTGCGCGCCGTGTCGAAATAGCGTCTTTTTGTGTCCACAGAGACCTCAGAACTCGTGAGAGTTTTATTTGTTCGGTGCCGCGGAACTAAGAGTAATGGATGTATTATTTATTGTTCCCAGACAGCAATACGCTGGCTTACTCTGAAAACCAGCGCCGGGGATCGTGTCTTCGTGCACGGGCCACGGCATTATGCTGAGCGTTAGCCGTTTCGTGCGGTAGTGACGCATATTTCCATCCACATAATACACAGAGTCCCTGGAAGTATGGATCAAATCGAATAGGGGCGTGGGCAAGGTCAATTCCAAACTTTTTAACCCTGAGAATGTTGGTGCAATTTTTTACGGTTCAAAAGTTATTACCAATTTTTGTTTTTTTCAACCACTTCGCAATGAAAAAAATCATAAAAAAAACTAACAAAACTATCAATTACTTTTTTTTTCAAAACGTTGTAGAAAAGTGGGCCTTTCTTTTGGTAATACTTATACGCATCTAGAAAACATGTGTTCAATAATAAAAAACAGTTACTGCAAAGTCTTCGGTCTGGCAGAAGTTTTACTCAATTTTCGAGCAATTTTTATGGGAAAAAGTTACACTAGCGAAAGTTAACCACGTATTACAAAAACTGGTCCAAGTCATAGAGATTCTTTGGACGTATGAATCACTGGAATATTCTTAATAGTTTAAAAGTTAGAGATTTTTATTAACAAGGAGGTCGTATTTTTACAATTTTCTATGTTTCAATATTTCATTTTTTTCAGCTTAACTAACGATTTAATTTCAATCCTAGGCATTTGTTACCTATCTGAACACTACTGTTTGATGTGGTTTAGGTTTAAATAAAAAATAAAAATAATTTCGGTAAACTTTTTGTTATCTCATGAGTTATGTTATTCGCCCTAGCTACAACCCGGAAAAAACCGTGCACCTGCTGTCAATAACGTCATATCGGCGCTCTGGTACAATATGTATGGCGACGGGGCGAGCGCGGCGAGGCGAAAGAGGAAGTGCGAGGGGCATTGCATTCCAACGAGGTGCTAGGAATGTGCGGGGGAAGGGAAACAAGAATCAGCGCCGGCGCACGTTCGCACTCAGGTAGATGTTTTAGTAACTCGCTATCAGCTTGTGACTGCGCACGTACTTAATTCGGTGTTCATCAATAATTATTCTTTAACGTTATTTGGACTGTGTAACTTGGACTTTGTTTTTGCCTGTGATTTGGACACTGTTTGACTTGAGTATGACTACGTACAACAGCCATGAATATGCAGATATGCATTTCATTTACGGATTTTATGATGGAAATGCACGCCAAGCTGCAAGAGTATATCGAGAGCGATATCCTAATCGGGACCGCTATCCGGATTACCCAGTATTCCAACGTGTACATTCCGCTTACGCAGATGGTAGAAATCCAGGAGCTAGAGAATGTCGACGTAGCGTTCCAGACCTTGGAGTCGAAGATGTGGTGTTTCAGATGCTACGTGAGAATCCAATGACAAGTGTTCGTCGCATGTCAGGGATTCCGAGATCTGTGGTACATCGTACTGTGGGACGACACATAATTCATCCCTTTCACGTTCAACGTGTGCAAACCCTTTTATCAAGTGATCATGGCCCGAGAAGGGCTTTTTGTAGGGAAATGTTACATCGCCATCGTGAAGATTATATACATCAGAAGATCAGATACACTTAAACTTCATATTTAACGGCTCAAAATTGGAAACCGTTGATGTATTTACAATACTTGGACTTACTCGTACAATAGATAAATATATTAATTGGAAAACACAAATACTAAACACTCGTTCAAAAATTTCAAAATTTTCATACGCTCTCCGAAAAATTAAAAAGACAACCGATCTACAAACTGCTCTCACCACCTATTATGCGTATGCCAATGCATGGCTTAGCTACGGCGTAACCCTCTGGGGAAATAGTACAGATGCAATGACACTCTTTACTCTACAAAGAATAATTAGAATCTTGGTAAATATTGATGAAACTGACAGCTACAAACCCTATTTTCTAAAACATAATATTCTAACCCTCGCAAGTATTTACATTCTAGAATTATGTAAATTTGTCCGTAAGCATCAAGAGTTCTACACAAAACGCGAAGACATCCAATCACAGTACACACTTAGGCACGGATCTAGGCTAAACATACCAACATCCAGGCTAAAAATGCATTCTACAAGTCCCTACGTAATGTCTATAAAAATATGCAACAAACTACCAGACATAATAAAGAAAGAAGAAAATTTTAATACATTTATAATAAAACTTAAAAAAAATACTGATAAACAAATGAATATTTTAACAAATAAATTATTCCTTGGATGAATATTTAAACGATAAACATACATAATAGAAAAAAGTAAAAAAGAAAGTAAGATAGTATAATAAATGTTAAGGAAATTACTAATAATATAAGAATAATAATTGTTAACAATAATTAATGACAATCACGCAATTTATAGTTATGTTTGAAATATATTAATGATATGGTAATTATTAATAAATAATAACAAATAATACATTAAAAAATACTTAAATAAAATAGCAATAATAATAAATTAAAAAATATAGCAATAATTCATAATAATTCAATAATTCATGATCTCCTAAAACAGGGCTTCCTCTCTCCTACCCTTTTGCTGTGCCCTACAGGGTCCATAATGACCTCAATTATATAGAACTTACCACCTAAGTACACATTATGGTAAAGCAATAAAGATATTGAGTATTGAGTATTGAAAATTGTCTAACTTTTAAACTAATAGGTTGGGGAAAAAGTTTCTTCGCATTTTTTAAGAAAATTCAAAATATTTTTTAATATAGTTTATTTACATTTAACTAAAGTATGTAGGTACCATTTTATTCGATAACTTTTTGCCATCTTGTAGGTAGGGACATGATCCCATTGCTATAGAAATTTTGGGACTTCTGGTCAAAATACCGCGACAAGTGGTTTTGGCAGTCCTCTCGTGATGTTAACCTGACACTGCCTAAAGAATTCTGAAGAGACCGAAACAGGTGGAAATCTGAAGGTGCAAGGTCAGGACTATACGGCGGATGCATTAACACCTCCCAGCCAAACTCTCTTAATTTTTGCTGAGTGGCTAAAGATGTGTGAGGTCTAGCGTTATCATGATGAAAAACCATACCCCTTCTGTTGATTAATTCCGGCCGCTTTCTCTCAACTTCTTGCTTTAATCTCATCAGTTGTTCGCAGTAGAGTTCAGAATCGATGGTCCTGCCTGGTGGTAACAGCTCATAATGAATAATGCCCTTCCAATCCCACCACACACACAGCATCACCTTGTTGCGAGTTAACCCAGGTTTCGCCACAGTCTGTGAAGCCTGACCGGCCTTTGACCACGACCTTTTTCGTACGTTCTTGTCATACGTGATCCACTTTTCATCACCAGTTATCAGCTTCTTCAAAAATGGTTCGGTTTCATTACGTCGTAATAAAGAATCACAAATGAGTACACGGTTCATTAGGTTTCTTTCAGTGAGCTCGTGAGGTACCCAAATGTCGAGCTTTTTTGTGTACCCAGTTTTTTTCAAATGCGCCAAAACTGTTTTGTGGTCAATTTCCAGTTCTTCAGCTACGTCGTAACTACTGAAATGCCGATCTTGCTCCACTTTTTCAAAAATGGCATCCATTTTATCCGTAATAGGGCGACCAGAGCGACGTGCATCATTGACATCAAAATTTCCGGATTGAAAACGCTTAAACCAAATTTGTGCTACTCTCACAGACACTACACTAGGTCCATAAACATCGCAAATTTTTTTCGCGGCTAGCGTTGCATTTTTACCTTTTTTGTAGTAAAATTTTAAAATGTATCGAATTTCTTCATTAGATTCACTCATCTTGACGGTACGAAATACAAATGAAAATCACACATTTCCCTAATTTGAATTTGGAATTATGTTCTTTAAAATTTAAACTTTCAATGATACCAAAACCAGCCAGATACAAATAGTATAGCCAAAGAGATTTTATTACAAGTTCATACATACTATAAAAGACTTTTTCCCCAACCTAATATTAACAATATTCCAGTGATTCATACCTACAAAGAATCTCTATGACTTGGACCAGCCTTTGCTGTAAATGTCTTTTCTTATTGAACGTATGTTTTCTAGCTGCGTAAAAGTATTACCACAGGAAAGGCCCACTTTTCTACAAAGTTCTGAAAAAAAAAAGTAATTGATAGCTTTTTTTCATTGAGCACTATGCGAAGTGATTGAAAAAAACAAAAATTGGTCATAACTTTTGAGAATCGTAAAAAATTGCACCAACATTCTCAGGGTTAAAAAGTTTGGAAATTACCTTGCCCACGCCCCTATTCGATTTGGTCCATACTTCCAGGGACACCCTATATAATAGTTTTAAAATAGGTTCGCGTTTCTTTATGTTTTTAAGCTGCTGCTGTTATGCAACAATTTTATGTATGTGTGTGCGTCACTTTCTACGTTTTTCTTTATTTTTCTTTCTTTCTTTATACTAAAAAAACGGCCAAGTGCGTGTCGGACCACGCAAAATGAAGGGTTCTGTAGTTGGGATGAATTTTTACCAAGAACAAACTTAACATTGTAGTTGAAAAACATGTTCACCCGTACATTCCAACCGCATTCTGAGTTTGTTTCGGCCTTTCTTCTCAGAGTAGTCAGATAGGAAACGCCGACCTCACCTAGTTTAAAAAAAAAATATTGACTTGTAAAAGTGTTTGTACAAATCTACTTACAGAAATAAAAATCATTTATCATTTATCAAAATAATGTAATTTTGTACGCACAATATTGAGAGATTTACCATGTTATTTCAAGACTCTTCTTATATGTTTTCCTATAATTTATAGGTATAGAACAATTTTCTGTATTTTTTTCCAAATTTTAGGCTCAATAGTTTCGGAGGTAATGGGGGGAATGGTCAATTTTCATCTATTTTCTTAAATACCTTTAAATTAATTTATTTTAAAATTATAAAAAATATATATATTTGATGTACCCTCATAGTAAGTCTCTTAATTTGATATATCACACGGTACAGTTTGCAAAAAAATTTTCTTAGTTTTATTATATGCCGCCCAAAATTGACACCCCCATATTCAAAATTCATTTATTTACTTTACACGTTCGTGTTTGGGTCACAGAAATTCATACGTGTACTAAATTTCAGCTTAATCCGTCCAGTAGATTCGGAGCAAATCTGCTGTGACAGACAGACACACGAGTGATCCTATAAGAGTTCCGTTTTTAGGGTTCCGTAGTCAACTAGGAACCCTTATAGTTTCGCCATGTCTGTCTGTCCGTCCTCGCTTAATCTCTGTGACCGTTAGCACTAGAAAGCTGAAATTTGGTACCAATATGTATATCAATCACGCCGACAAAGTGATAAAATAAAAATTGGAAAAAAATGTTTTATTAGGGTAGCCCCCCTATATGTAAAGTGGGAAGTGATTTTTTTTTTAATTTCAACCCTAACGTGTGATATATTGTTGGAAAGGTATTTAAAAATGAATAGGGGTTTACTCAAATCATTTTTTGATAATGTCAATAATTTCGGAAATAATCGCTCCAAAAGTAAAAAACAATGTGTCCCCCCTCCTCTAACTTTTGAACCATAAGTTTAGAAAATATGAAAAAAATCTGAAAAGTAGAACTTTATAAGGACTTTCTAGGAAAATCATTTTGAACTTGATGGAAACAACAGTTTTTGTACAAAAAAGACAAAAAGTTGTACAAAATAATTTCTGGACTAAGTTTGTAGTATAACGTATATGCAAACATTTTTTTTTAACTTCGTTTACATATTTTATTATATTTTTACGGACGGGACACTACGGTGTAGGTGTAGTGTAGGGTTTACACTGAGCGTGGCCCGACACGCTCTTGGCCAGTTTTTTTCCTTTTGAGATACGGAACCCAAAAAAAATAAAATTGTTTTGAATTAAGCGCTTTGACTTTGAACATAAGCACAACAGGAAATGTAAGATCTATTAAAATGTCGTTACCCCAGTTAATTCAATAGAATAATAAAGATATACACACGACACGCGTATGACGTAGGGTTGAAGGTCCCTGCGATGACAATTACGTCACACTGCGAGTGAATCTACAGCTATATGACAGCCCTCGCGTACTCTCACTTAAACGAGTAATTAATTATGTTCACACCCTGTCGATATCTAGGGTTGTCACATAAGACATACAGTAAGGTTGTTGTGTTATTTATTTGTTTTAGAAGATGGATAAATTGCAAGTTTAAAGCACATTCAAGCTCGTCATATGTCTTTCTATCTCCTTCTCGCTCCTACACATGTACCATCACATAATAATATCTCATGCCGTGGACAAAATAACAACAAAGTGGTAGCAGGATTAGCCATACCCACGTCGCCGTACGCCGAACGTTCATCATTTAAGTGAGATGCCACTAGTGGGGGCTATTGTAACGCACTCCTATGGCTACCGCTAAAATTGTTATCAAAGATATTTTACTATGCTATAATCAGTATTGGAAGCAAACTGCTAATCTATTCTGTCAGAATTCACAGTGAAAACTTAGGTGAAGTGAGCTTGAAGTGAAGTGTCATTCCATCTGATGCTAATACTATTCTTTCATTTTCGTATGGTTAGTGACTAATCTGGTGTCAGAGTCTTTATTTCACCCACGGGTCTCTGACTTGGCTTCACATACCGTCGAGAACGGCAGACATTTCGTTTCCTCACGATGTTTTCCTTCACCGTTTTTAAAGCAAGTGGTAACTATACGCCTTAGACCAATTCAAAAACAGCGCTATGTCTTGTTTGTTGATGTGTAACATCTTTCCTCTCGCTTTCCTGCAATCTGTGGGAGCGATTTCGTGAAATGGGACGGAAGTGTGTAACAGGAGCCGGGGAATCAATGAGCGCGCGCGGTGCTAGAGTTGAACGTCAGATGGTACCAACCCATCTCACAGATAAGTATATTTTTTAAATGTTTGCTCTTTGGATTGAAATGTTGCCGGTACCTTAAAACGTTGCTTATTTGGTATGGAACTAGATAGTACTTTTACCATAGAGAAATAACTATTCGAATACCTGAATTTTTTTTTCAGGATATAATGTAAATGTTGCTTATTACCAAGCTGAGATGTCGGATAGATGTTGATCATAAGCGACTACTGTAAGGCTCGCTCGTTTTTCTCTCTGGTCTCAGCAAAACGCACATGAATCCTAAAAGTCAGAGGTGCGTGCCTTGGGTTCGAACCTGAGACCTATGAGTTGGCAGTCCAACAGTCACACCACTAGGCTATCACTGTACTACACACACTATTGACAGCTCACATCAAGCTCACTTCAATCACGGTGAATTTGTTACAGAATAGATCGGCTGATTACTAATAAACTTGCCGTTACAATGATTTTCCTTGATTTCCTTGCCCTATACCTACGAAAGAGGATCAATTATAACGCAGATACCTACTGACAAGTTCTGTCCTTTCCTCACCTTGAGTCTACAGCTGGGACAGTTCCAATCTAAGATCTATTTCAATTTACTAGAGATTGGAACTTAACTTGATTTCTGTACCTATAGGTTACGGTGACAGGTGTTGCAGGTTGGGAGGTGTTAATAGAACGAAGGCCAAAAATACAGGACCATTTTTTTATATTTGCTATTTCAAAGTTGGTATCTTAGTAAAAGTTTATTTGCCTCAGAAACCTACAAAGTACAGCGATGTTGGCGATGCTTTCCGAAGTCTAAATTGTCCAATTTCTCATTAAAAATAAAAATAAATAAAAATAAGTTTATTGACACAAAAATACCTTTGTATACAAACCAATACTTTTCATTTAGGCACATTAGAATTTTGGGAAAAGGCTGCACAAATAGTAAAAAACCCTGCCTCCTAACATTCCTTCATATTCATAGTTTTACATATTCCGAATTTTTCATATTCATTTATTTATACTTCCTTATTCCATTCCATATTCTGTATTTCCCATATTTAAGTAAAATCACTATACAAACTTGGTCAGCACCCTAATTGCGTATCGATCGGAATCTGAATCATTTTGAAACAAATTGCTAATCCATTGCTTCTGAATATGTTCGAAAAAGTCTGCTCGACAACGTAAATAACGCAATGCATGTTGTTGATCTGCCAAAATGTAACCGATTCCGACTGATAGTGTGTTACGCAATTGCCCGCAGTTTTCTCAAAATAATTATTTTTAGCATGACATACGAGGTAGGTATGTGTACGCGTGTCAGACTGCCAGCCCTGATTTATACCATATACCGTGCAGGCAGTCAATTAAATAAAATTAAAAACTTAATAGCTCGCACGAAGCGTGGGACGCAACGGTATAAACTACGCATTTACTTTATAAAAATCCACTATTTCATTGATATTTTACTATGTTGAAATTAAAAGGTCAAAGTCATGAGTTATTTTACAATCTAAGCTTGAAGATTTCGCTTGCACCATATGAAAATACATACTAGCTTTGCCCGCGGCTTCGCCCACGTTGTGGTCGGAAATTATCCCCAGTGTCTGTCTAAAATCACCATCTAGCAGTACCACCACGATTATATTCCGTGATACTGTGGTTGTTCTTGATATCTTTGATAGTTCGATTTAGTGCTTGGATTACAGTTTTGTAGGATATCCGAACATTAATTCCAAACCAACAGTTTACATTGCTGCCACATTCGCTGTTTTTAGTAATGTTACAATCTAGCATTTCCTCATGAAGTAAGTTTACTAGCCGTCAGATTTAAAAGAAAAGTTTATCATTACCTCCCAGGACCAGGGCATCCAATAAATAAAAAAAAAAAAAAAAACAACTTTGAATGCTCACGATTTTTCGCACAATATCATGAGAAATTCTAAATGTCTGACTTAGAAATAATGTGATTATTTTAATATTATCAACATCAATTTCAAATACTCTAGCGCAGCGCAATTTGTACGTTTCGGCCAATTTATTTTGTGACTTTAAATTCTAAGTACTATTGACCGAGTGGCCCGATTTTAATGAAACAACAACTAAAATAATTTTACCTCAAGCTACGGACTGTGACAATATTTCCAAGCCCTTAAATCTCAGAAAAAAGAGGTAGGTACACAAACATTTCAATATTACCTATATGTGAATTTTAAAATCATCCCCTATTTTACCTCCCTTAAGAAACGATTTTACAAAAACGCTCATACATTAACTCTTTATTTCTTCCAAAACCTTATATTTAAATTTTCATATCCCTAACTTCAGAAATCACGGGTTTCCCATACAAACTTATATCCCCTATATCACCCCAGTAGGATTATTAAAAAAAAGTAGACTATGCCCATCCCCGGGATGCCGTCTACCTCCTTGCCAAATTTCATCGAAATCCGCTCAGTAGTTTAGGCGTGAGGCCGTTGTCTGACTACATACAGACAGACTCACAGACAGAGTTACGTTCGAATTTATAATATTAGTATGGATACAGTACGAATTATACGCTGAGATCCTCTATCTGTTTAAGCGTGATGATTACGAATCTATATTAATATTAGGTTTTGTGAGTTTGTATGTAGGGGGTAATCTTCGAAACTACTGATCCGATAAGTCCGTTCACGTCCTGAATCAATATCTATCTTCACGAAATAACGAATTAAATAACGAAATGAACCAATAACGAAAAACCATACCTAGTTTATTGATAGGGTTCCCGTAGTGAGTTATTAGAGAAAGGGCAATGGCCGCTATTGCCACGATAAAACTCTCTTCAAAGTGAGAGTGAATAGGCTTCTTCTAGTAAGCTCACTCCATCGTCGACTTTGTCTCTAACACCTCTGACCTCGGCCTAGTCAAGAGCAACCCCATTTCAAATAAAAAAAAAGAACATAAAACTAATCATTGCACCTATCCAAAAAGGTCCAATATCATTTAACTTACTCGGCTTGCTACTTTTTGGTTTCAGAATCAAGGCTACATACAGTACAGTACAGTAGTATGTCAGGGTGTGAAGCCAGTCGGCTACACAGCTCCACTCAAGCAAAGCCGTCAGTTAGGTTGGACGCCCCACATTTCGTCTGTCACTATATGCCGGACGTTTTACGAGAGATCTGTCCGAAGTTTATAACTGTAACAGATGTTATTTAATGGCATATAAAAATTACGGGTTATTGATTAATTTTGGCTTTTATTATGTTTTAACCGACTTCAAAAATGAGGATGTATCAGTTCGACTGTATGTTTTTTTTTTGTATGTTTGTTACGCGATTACTCAAAGACGGATGGACCGATTTGGAAAATTCTTTTTTTGTTTGAAGGGGAGTTCCTAGATGGTCAAAATTTTTATTAACTTTGCTTGGGTAGTTTTTGAGTTAGCTTCAATAATGCTAATTTTTCTCACTTATATACATATATAGTATATGTGGATGATGTTTTAATCTATACGAATGATGTTTTAATAACTTTCAATCACTGTTATTTACATAGTGGTATCCCCCCCTCCCCCCTCCGGTAGGTTCCCGCATAGTCGAGACAGAGGGCTCAGTAGCCGTGGCTTGGTCACCCACGGTGAAGCGAAGAGGAACCCGAGGTAAGGGGCTTCTCGTCAGGGCTTTTGCCAGGAAGTCGACGACGTAGCGGCCAAAAGGTACGTTGCGGTGCCACTTGGGCGACATCGCAACTAAAGCGGGCCGCGATGTCATATGGGAGGCATCGCGGCTGACGGTTGGAGGCCGCGGCGGGAAAGGAGTGAGCCGGTATTGCGGTGCGCCGCTCTTCCTACCTACCACGGCCTTGACGGGGTCGCCATCGTCTGATGGCAAACGCGGTGGGGCCGCAGAGGAAGAGAAGTGTCGGTATTTCGTTGGCCGCTCTCCCTATCTTCTGCGGCTGAAAAGTGGTAGGCGGCCGGGCCACTGACCTGACCGGTCACAGGGAGACCAAGGGTGCCTAGACACGGGGTCGTCTAGCGCCCAAGTGCTGTTTTGATCCATGGGGTGGTCACGGCGCGCAATGTGTTCTTGTGCGCCGGTAATGGGGGTGCTCCTCAGAGGAGTGTCCGGTGACGGACAGCCGCGGCGGGTTCACGTTGAGTGCTAACGCGTGTCCGTGTTCCCGCCACAAGCGGCAGAGGAGGACACCGTGGTGTTTTAGTGGGTTGGAGTCCCACATAACTGCACTATCTCCCCGTGGTAGCACAGTATGCATGAGCATTACTCCACGGAAAAAAAGGTAGTGGTATTCGAATTTGTGTGGGGTACCACAACTAAAAACTGAAAAATAAAGACTTTTTAGCAAAAATAAAACCGGTTTCTAAAACAAAAACTTCAAAGTGAAAAATAACTTTAATTTCGGAAGTCGGTGGCAAAAAACGAAAATACAAAAACAAAATAATAAAAAAAAACAAAGAACCCGCCTGCACAAACATAACTAAAAAGAGAAAAACAAGCATTACCTATAATCTATTGAATTTTGGTATCGCAGGCGAGGGCAAACCAATAACCTGAAATATGGTGTAACTTTGGTTTGTCCTCGCCTGCGATACCAAAATTCAATAGATGGTAATGCTTGTTTTTTCTCTTTTTAGTTATGTTTGTGCAGGCAGGTTCTATTTTTTTTTTCAATATATTTCTTTAATTTAAATCTTTTTAGTTTTATTAACATATACCTATATTATATACTTACACAATTTAAAAATGATTGGCCTACGGACATTTATCAGTTATTGAATTAACCAATTTATTATTCCTAATTAAATTTAAACATATAACTTACTTATATAATTTTTTGTATTCCCTTTTAATTTCCTTTATTTTGATACCCTACTCAATAGGTTTCGTTATTATTTTTTTTTTAATTAAAGTATTCTATTGCTCGCGAAAAATCCGCCATTTTGTTTTTATTTTTAAACACCTATCAAAATCAAAATCAAAATCAAAAGTCATTTATTCAAACTAGGCTGAGAATCAGCACTTTTTGAACGTCAAAATTACATAAGACAGTCCCCCAAAACGCCCGCCCTTCACCACTTCCTAGTGCTTTAGCTGGGGAGAAGAAGTGGCGCAACAAATTCCCCAGCAGCACAGCTGTCTGTTCAGTTAAAAAAAAAAAAAAAAATGATTCTATATAACACTGCGCATAATAATTTAGGTACATTACGCAATACAAAACATTAAATTAAATTATTGTCTATAAGTAAGCTAGCTATCTAAGGACACTTGGATTTTTAAGACGAATATAACGATACCTCAACTGTCGAAATCCATTCAGACGTGTGGTAGATACGAGGTAATAAAGAAATTTACAAATATACAAGATACGCGCGAAAAACATGACCCTTCCTTGGCAGTTGGGTAAAAACCAAAGACAGCGACTACCGAAATTAAAGTTATTTTTCAATTTGTACCTAGTGTTTTGTTTTGGAAGTCAGTTTTATTTTTTGCTAAAAAGTGTTTTGCTCAATATTGTTGTCTTTGAGGTGCATTAAAAGATAAATCTAAGAGTAACGATATTTATTATAATAATGAGCCGCACTCTCAGCAATCATCCAATGTATAATATGTCTCACCGTAAAAACTTATATAAAGTGGTGTTAGCTGTCGTTTAGAGTTATATACAGAATGTAATTTTAATCACCGTTATCCTCTAAAAGGGTTATTGTAGTCATCATTAGGAACAACTTTCACTATGGGACCAAACCTGAAATCGCGAAAAAAAAAATCAGCTGATCAGTACATTTATGTTCGCATAATTCGTGAAAATGTACTGAACAGCAGATATTTTTTTTCGCGATTTCAGGTTTGGTCCCATAGTAAAAGTTGTTCATAATGATGAGTACAATGACCCCTTTAAGAGGATAACGGTGATTAAAATTACACCCAGTATTTTCACTGTTATCAAAACTCAATTGTGTTTACATTCTTTTCACTTATCAGATTAAGTAATTCTGAGTACCTACTATTACATGTACACTAATATATTATATGTATTACATGTATTGTATGTATTGCACTATTATATGTATTTAAACGTATCTTGTGCCGGCGACTTCGTTCGTGTGTAATTTCTTGTTCCTCCGACCCACCTCGTCGCATCGCATATCGTAGTCCGCCCGCGCGATTACTTCGTCGCTTAGCGTTCTTTCTGACTTTTTTTCTTTTTGCTCGGCTCTTAAGGGTCATATCGTGATATTAAAAAAACCTATAGTCTTCCTACCAAATGCAAAAATAATTTTTCAAATCCAGAGTAGTTCCAGAGATTCGCACGTTCAAACAAACAAAAAAGTTATAGTGAGCCAACCTTAAAAGGTAGAAATGCTGTTATGGACTTTCTTTTTAGAAATTTTTAAGAGGAACAATTCCGTCATACATGATTGTTGCGTAACTTTAACCGTTTACGCAGAGCATCGTATGCTCCACTCTAATTGGGCGTAGTGTATATATATATAGCCTATACATAGCCTTCCTCGATAAATGGGCTATCCACCACTAAAATAATTTTGCAAATCGAACCAGCAGTTCCTGAGATTAGCGCGTTCAACCAAACACACTAACTTTTCAGCTTTATAATATAATATAATTAAGTATAGATTTTATAATTTAAAACCGCTTTTCGTGTCTGTCTAAACTACGCAACGTATTTTGATGCGGTTCTCACCATCATTTAGAGCATTTATTCTGTAAGGTTTATGTGTGTCTTTAATAAACAAATGTAATAAATAAATCTCGATGTTTTGTCTAGTCGCAATAACCGTGCGAAGCAGGGGATAACCAAAGCTACACACTAGAATTAATTTATTTCCGACTGGACACGTGTAGTAACCCTTATTAATGCTTATTACTGCTTTATTCTCAATGCCAACTAATATCAGCGTCAATAAACTTGCCTTAACGTACAACTGGCAGTGTCGTCTGTCATTGACAACTAACACAAAGTGCAGTACCTACGACAACGCTCAAAGGTTCCATCATTTAGCTTCGCAAAACCGAAATATAGCGAATAAAATGTGAGCCAATAGAAATTGATTTATAATCCCACCTAAATTAACCCGTTAACTGACCAAAAAAACCCATACATTATGTAAGATCATGCCAATGTTTGCTCTAATGTCTGCCGAACCCCATAGGTTCACAACTACTATAATCCCGCGGTCGCCATATGTTTATAATATATATAATAGGTGATATACGTTTATACAAGGTGTAACATAAATAACGTACAACCTCTTAAGGGGTCATTGTAATCATCATTATGAACAACTTTTACTATGGGACCAAACTTGAAATCGCGAAAACAAAATCAGCTGTCCAGTACATTTTGACGAATTATGCGAACATAAATGTACTGAACAGCTGATTTTTTTTTTCGCGATTTCAGATTTGGTCCCATAGTGAAAGTTGTTCATAATGATGAGTACAATGACCCCTTCAGAGGTTGTACGTTATTTATGTTACACCTTGTATACATATTATGTAAAGATTAAAAAAAAATTCTTACGCACTCTTGGTGTGCGCCAGACGTTTGAGGGGATCCGTTACTCCCTTATTGGACCAGTCACATTTAATGCGACAAAGTTCGGTTTTTCTGAAAAACGATGGAACCTTTGAACGTTGTCGTACTGTAACATGGTGGGGGCAGACGTTATAACAGTGTTATCGACTAATGTACCTCCTTCGAATGCACTTGGCTACAGGCGAGTCTGTGACGTAGGCGCGTGTTTTAGATGACAGTGTAGGAATGTCTTTGAATTGAAGACCTGGCAAAATAATACATAACATCATCCCCGAAGGGTAAGGGGCAGAGGTAGAGATGGGCGGGTGGGTAAAAAATGGGTAGGTTATAATTTTTTTTATTTTTTTATTTGTGATGGGTTTGCTCTTGACTCTAGTCTAGGTCAGAGGTGATAGAGACAAAGTCGACGATGGAGTGAGCTTACCCAGAAGAAGCCTGTTCACTCTCACTTTGAAGAGATTAGGGTTGTATACGTTCGGAAACACAGACGCAGGTAGTGAGTTCCACTCTTTTGCTGTGCGCATTATAAAAGACATTTGGAAGCGCTTAGTGCGAATTGGTGGAATAGCAACCAGGTAGGGATGGTAACTGGCAGTGCGTCTAGATGTCCGGTGGTAGAAGGGGGCCGGTGGAATGAGGTCGTGGAGTTCTCGGGCACACTCTCCGAAGTACAATCTGTAGAAGACCGACAAGCAGGCAACCTTGCGGCGATGAGCCAAGCTATGAAGCTTGGCATCCACCAGTTTTACGTCGCCAATGAGCCTCTTAGCTCTGCGTTCCATCTTTTTTACAAAAAAAAAAAAAAAAAACAACCGTCTTCCAAAAAAAGACACTACAAATTGCAAACTTTAATTTCGGAAGTCGGTGTCTTTGGACTTGAAGTCAGTTGTTTTTTTTATTTAACAAAAAAAAAAATATATATTTTTCATTTTTTTGTTGTAGTACCTACCCCACACATATTCGAACACCACTACCTGCTATGCTTCCTTTCTTTCTTTCTTTTTACCACACATTAAGCCAGTTCAAGTTCAAGTCCCATGTTTTAGGCGGCGATCCCGATGCAGTTAACTGAGTACAAATCCAGACTCCGCGCTGCTACTGAGAAATTCCAGATGGAAAAGCACAATCACACTTAGCCTACTTAGCCCGACCTGGGAATCGAACCCAGGATCTCATGTTCAGCAGCAGCGCTTGCACTAAACAAAAGAGGCAAAACAATACTCCTCAACAAAACCTGTCAAAACTACTACTTTTAATTAAAATTTGTTACAAACGCCTGCTTGACACTTCCTGTGAACCAAGGGCTGGCTTTTACCTTGGCCAGAGGCTAACCATTGCCGTACAACGTGACAATGCCGCCAGTCTCTTGGGTACATTTAAATAGTTTTAGTTTAATTATTAATAAAACTTCGTTAAAGAAATTAAACAATATGACATTCCTTTGCGACAAAAACAAATGAAAACTACACCTATCTCTTCCATTAATTATAAGTACAGCACACACATAGGTAGGTACAAACAGAAATACACATAAGTACTTAACATTATTCTGTAGTCTGGTATATCTGATTTACAATTCTAATGCCGCGTTCCCACGGCCCATCGAGATCCGTCGCGGCCCGTGCTGTGCATTCCACGGATCATCCCATACATCCATTCATGTCATTCTATCGGACAGGCGACGACAGGCCACCACAAGTCGACTTTTACCACAACCTGCCTGGCCTAGAGCGGTCTGGCCAGTGAGAAAGCGGGCTGTAGGACCGCGGCATAACAGTGCTAACCTTGACTAGAGTGACCTAGATGTTCGTCGAGTATTTTACAAAAATAATATTATTTTACTAGCGACTCGCCCCAGCTTCGCACAGTTTTTACGACTTGACAAAACATCGAGATTTCTTTATTATATTTAAGTTTAATATTAATGTATTATACACAGAAACTTAGCGGAATAAATTCTCTAAATTATGGTGAAAACCGTGTCAAAAATATAAATTAAACATTTAAATATAATGTCGTGTATGTAATTAGGCGTAAATACGGTTTAATGTCGTGGGTTTTTGATTTTTTTTATTTTAAGTTTTTTTCTTGTCATTATTTTCCGTCGTGGGTTTTTAAATTTTTTAATTTATGTTTTATTTGTGAAAAACGCCACAAAATCAACATGCTTATACATAGCAAAAAACCGTTTCAATTTCGGCCTAGCCGTTTCCGAGAAAAATGGTAACAACTCATACACACACACACCTCTTACCCCAAATGCATGTACAGTCACGAACCGGGACTGTTGAGCCACTAGCTTATCATCTTAACTTGGTTGTGTTACACGAATGCCGCCCGAGAAATTTGACATGTGACATTTCAATAACGAATAACGGGCGGCACTCGTGTAACACAACCGAGATAAGATGATAAGCTAGTGGCTCAACAATCCCGGTTCGTGACTGTACCATCTCCGTGTGTAAGAAACCGTTGCGTAATTTAGAAGAATAACGCGGTCACACAGATAGATACGAAAAGCGACATATATTCGATAGATCGGTACTTACCTGAGTAAATTCTGAGAACGGAGGTGGACGTTTACGGTCCGTTAGCAGGTAGGTAGGTATCGAAATAATAGGCTTTTTGGTTGTATTTTATGTTATGTTATATATAATATTTTTTCTACAAACCAACAGGCTTACTAGAAAACTTTGTCCTTCCTAGAAATTGATCCTAAGACTACTGTTACAGTTGTAGGTACACTTAAGAAACCCTTCATAGGGTTCCATATCCAAAGTGTGCCAACTGGATCCTAAAAGCACCGCTGTCCGTCCGTCTGACACAGGGCTGTATCTTTAGAACCGTAAAAGAAAAAAATCACAGGCGTGACCCAGATTAGAGCAAAAACCGTCGGTGCACCCAGATTTTTCACAGATGTTCTGAACAGGCCAGGAGACGTGATCAACTTTTGGAGGAAGGTGGGCTGGTTGGAATAAATGATGAATAATTTTATTTAAGTAAGTAGGTTTGTACAAACACTTTTACACGTCAATCATGTTTTTTTAACCACCAACAACAACCACCGACGGCCGCCATAGCCCACGATCAATAGTTCACCTGAAGGACTAAGTGCGGAAACCAAACCTGCTAACTTAGAACACTTTATTACAATAACAACGCTTCAGGATGCTCTTTGATATTGTTTTCGTGATATCGGATACTCGCAGATTTCGTTCAATTAACTTAAAGAATACTGCTGTTCAATACTGTTAGATATAGCCAGCTGAGACGTTGTCCGCCTCGTGACGGTTCTATATTTGTAACCAAAACAGCTAAGACCTCCTCCCGATGAAACTCAATTATCGGAAATATCCAATGTTTTTATTGCGTTTGTTTATATTTAGTTCACTTCTGATTTCTTACAAGAATTTTTCATTCGAGAATATCTGTAGATTGTGGGTATATTACGGTAATGTAAAGTACCTACTGTTCTAAGCTTTGAGTGACTTTCGATGGAAAAAAATATTTTATACAACGTCATTAGAATGGCTGATAATGGCTGATCTTTGCGTTATACTCGTGAACGGGTGCTGCTTGTGGTGACAGGTCGTCTTGCTGACCTTGGTTTTCTTTTGTTATTAGTAACTTAACTCGTTGTTGATTTTACTTCGATGGTCCTAGTTTATCATCTGTGACTTTGAGTTACGACTACATGTACGGCTATATGTAAGTGGGCACGCCCTTTATTACTGGAGGCTTTTATTTGGGTATAAAGTTCTGCTTACGTTTTTAGTTTTGTATTTTGTTTCTGCTTGAGTATAGTTTTCGATTTTTTTTATTTTTTTTTATGGTATATTGGCGTGTGCTAGCTTACTTATAGCAAATAATTTAATTCGACAGGCCAGTTGGCGTGGTTGGTTAAGATACCACCTATCATGTCGCAGGTCGTGGGTTCGATTCCCATCCAGGACAAACATTTGTGTGCATGAACATGACTGTTTGTTCTGAGTCTGGGTGTAATTATCTATATAAGTAATGTATTTACAAAAAAAAAAGTAGTATATGTAGTATATCAGTTATCTGGTTTCCATAGTACAAGCTCTGCTTAGTTTGAGATCAGATGACCGTGTGTGAAATGTCCCAGGATATTATTATTATATTATTATTATTATTTGTGATTTTTTGATATTTCTCGGGACCCTGGGGTCCCGGACCTTTGGAAGGCGTACGAGGAGCCGAAGCCAACTCGCAGAGGCCCCTTAGATAATTTTAAATGATGAGGAGGCACCAGCCGACGATTATCCCTGTATACACTATGCAAGTGCACCCAAGGACAACCCCCGGTTGGTACAGGACTATTGTTGTACGTGGAAACAAAACATATTGGGCTATGGGTTTGGGTGGCTAAAGTGGATTAGGTAACGTGAACTATGGAAGAACTATGTCCCCTGCCTGACCAATGTTATATATTATACACGGATAAAATGGCAGAGGGTGACTTGCACACTCAATAATGGGCCCCCGGAGACGGCCGCTAGCACATAGTGACGTAGCGACAAGGGGGCAACACTTCCTGAGGTGCTTGAGGAGTGGAGAGGTATCCCACGGCTATCAGGACAATCCCGGAAGTACGGTCAAGATCCCTACCAGCACCTTACTGGAATACTTCCTTCCTCCGAGCAAGTTTGCTCTTGCGAATCTCCACTCAAGCCGGCCAATAAAGGCAAGAAAGAGGTGGGAGCTCTGTTCCTCGTCAGTGTTCACTCCAGCCGGCCAATAAAGGCAAGCCAGAGATGAGGACCAGATTTCTCCCGGGAGATAGGGTCCGTGGGGTCGCTACTGCCCAACAGCTCGCCACATGCTGCCCTGCGGGTTTTTGTATCTCTCTTGGTCTGGCTCCTCATCCTAGACCCGTTCCGGCAAACTCTACCGGCACAGACCTAAAGTTTGGAGCACGCAAGCCCCACCACGACGTCAACGTAGAGATACAGCGGTGGGTTATTATTATTATTATTAATTTAATGTTTTGTATTGCGTAATGTACCTAAATTATTATGCGCAGTGTTATATTATATAGAATCATTTTTTTTAACTGAACAGACAGCTGTGCTGCTGGGGAGTTTGTTGCGCCACTTCTTCTCCCCAGCTAAAGCACTAGGAAGTGGTGAAGGGCAGGCGTTTTGGGGGACTGTCTTATGTAATTTTGACGTTCAAAAAGTGCTGATTCTCAGCCTAGTTTGAATAAATGACTTTTGATTTTGATTTTGGATGATTCACTTTAACATCGGTTTACCAATAAAGACAGAGAAGTCATTTATTTCAAAAACTTCAGCGTACCGAAGGATTGGTTACCGCAGTTTGTTCTTATCGGCTTAGGTAACACTAGAGCACTTCCCGCGCTACTTCGTCTGCGTGGATTTCGTACTTTAGTAAAATACTGGTGTTCAGCTGCATCCGGTAAGACTGGAAGCTGACCACAATATGTTGGGAAAAGACTAGGCAGATGATGGTATGTAAAAATAGTAAAAACCTTCAATAACGTACAAAAGCCAAAGCAGAAAATGGCTTTGGTTTTTGTACGTTATTGAAGGTTTTTACTCTTTTTAAACCGAATAAAAGCTGAATGTTTAATGGTTTTTGACAGAACCATTCTCTGTCCGCTTACGACGTCTCATAACTGGGCCCTCCGTTAACGGCTACATAATAAGATAAAAGAATTATCACAAGAACCAACCTTAAAACTTTGAGAGCCGCTCTCTGTTTCAAATATCCGTCGTTAGCTTTAAGGAGATTTAGGGTTCTGTTAAACCAGGATATAATACACACGGCTTCCGGAGTCCGGATAAAGTTAGTGAGAATAATCAAGATCGAAAGCGAAAATGAGTTTGTTTGTTTGTTCCGCTTTCACGCTAAAACGGCTGAACGGATTTGGATGGACCATGACCTGGTGAAGGACAAAGGTTACTTTTTATCCTGATTCGCAGACAAAGTCGCGGGCAACAGCTAGTATGTAATAATCCAATGGTTTATACACGAGCGGCACGTTGCCAACGGCAGAGGCAACTGCAGCCGTTGACACTCGTCGGCGGAAGCCGTAGACGCATCAACATCAACGGCAGAGGCAACTGCAGCCGTTGACACTCGTTGGTGCCAGCAGTAGACGCATTAACGGCAGAGGCAACTGCAGCCGTCGACACTCGTCGGCGGAAGCCGTAGACGCATCAACATCAACGGCAGAGGCAACTGCAGCCGTTGACACTCGTTGGTGCCAGCAGTAGACGCATTAACGGCAGAGGCAACTGCAGCCGTCGACACTCGTCGGCGGAAGCCGTAGACGCATCAACATCAACGGCAGAGGCAACTGCAGCCGTTGACACTCGTTGGTGCTAGCAGCAGACGCATTAACGGCAGAGGCAACTGCAGCCGTCGACACTCGTCTGCGGAAGCCGTAGACGCATCAACATCAACGGCAGAGGCAACTGCAGCCGTTGACACTCGTCGGTGCCAGCCGTAGACGCATCAACGGCAGAGGCAACTGCAGCCGTCGACACTCGTCGGTGCCAGCCGTAGACGCATCAACGGCTGAAGCAACTGCAGCCGTCGACACTCGTCGGTGCCAGCCGTAGACGCATCAACGGCAGAGGCAACTGCAGCTGACGACACTCGTCGGTGCCAGCCGTAGACGCATCAACGGCAGAGGCAACTGCAGCTGACGACACTCGTCGGTGCCAGCCATAGACGCATCAACGGCAAAGGCAACTGCAGCTGTAGACACTTGTCGGCGGCAGCCGTAGACGCTGAACAGCTTTGCATTAGAGGAAAATAATTCGAAATCGGATCTGCAGTTCCGAAGATTACCCCTACATACAAACTCACTTTTACCTCACTATAATATTAGTATAGCTATTATCAGTCAGATATAAGGTATCTGCCTGCCTAAATTAACTGACACTCATCAGGTGCTGGAAACATTTAATGAATCAGACGTTTTAAAAATTAACCATACTTCGCTATAGCCAAACTTATGCCGACGGCCTGTGACTGTCAAACGGGATAACAATCACTTCTTCTTCTTCTTAATAGAAAGGTTTGAAATTGATCAATCAAAAATCGGCCCAGCCTTTACCCAACTATGTTGGGATTGGCTTCCAGTCTAACTGGATGCAGCTGAATACCAGTATAATACCTACATGTAGCGACTGCCTATCTGATCTCAACGACCCAGTTACCTACTGGGTAATACATGACCCCCTTTGTATGACTGGTTATCAGACTTTCTGGCTTCTGACGACCCGTAACAAAAGAATGACAAGAATAAAAGCCGGGACCAACAGCTTAACGCGCTTTCATCGTGAAATTGATCCCAGTCCATAATTCCACTTACATTTAACATTTATAGATACGGAACCTTTGATGAATTATTACACTCAAGGACCGTATTTTTCTTCTGGTATTAGCGTAGATAAGCCGATTTACAAACGTCAATGACCTTCATATTATACGTTCTAAGAACCATTAGGATTGGGATGTTTTGATGCCATCTAATTCTTTTAGCCCTTGAACGTATGATGTCCGTAAATATGCGCTCAACAATACCGCTTTTCTCTTAACTCCACCTCGCCGATGCTGTTGGCAATGAACCGGTGCCGAAGCCGCCCCGTGAAAAGTTCCATCTTGCGTGTGATGAGCAGCATTGGATATTACTCCCGAAATTGAACTTATACCAAACATCAATAATGATGTTTGGTATAAATTCAATTCTTTCGTCTTTTTTATAACTTTACCTCCCAGAATCCGATATTCGCTTCTCTCAGTCCTGATGAGATGATAACATCTGCCTAGCCTTTTCCCAACTATGTCGGGGTCAGCTTCCAGTCTGACCGGATGCAGTTGAATACCAGTATGGAGCGACTGCTTATCTGTCCTCCACAACCCAGTTACTGGATAATAATACGATACCCTTGGTAAGACTGGTTGTTAGACTTTCGGGCTTCTGACAACCCATAACGAAAACGAAAAAGATCCACGAAGGACAGCCAGGACCAACGGCTTGACGTGCTTTCCGAGGCACGGAGGAGTCTCGGTATGTAAAGATGGTCACCCATACATGGACCAACCCCGGCAAGCGTAGCTTAACCTGATGGATCGACCCGTGCGGCTGTTAATACTTAGCAACATAATTCTCTAATGTATGGTACTCGTCGTCGAGGTGTGAACAGAAAGACGGAATGATTCGCACTGATATATTTGACAGCTGTCATTTACCATGCGGCTCAGCCAAATATAATCTAGGAACAACTACAGGTACATATTGTAATGTAATGACTTAATTGTTGGTTTAGCAGTCCTGGGGGTTTTATAACCAGGATCTAGTTTCCTGGGTTTTTTCTATTGGAAATTTTCAGCAGCGGCCCTGATGCCTCCCATGTCATATATATCATCTTACGGGACTTAGAACATAACTGGCGAGGTATTCTGCCTATCTCTTCGGTGAATATAGGCGTCATAATAAGATAAATTTATATCCTGTCGTCGAGTGTAAGAACCTCATAGGTCATGTTAGGTCATGTCAATGTGTGCTCGAAAGTTAACCGAACTCTATAGGTTCACAACTACTGTAAGCCCGCGGTCGCCCTTTATATATACAATATGTAACAAAAACCCTGTTGTTCCTTTTAACACATGATTATACTCATGATAACAAACAATTGTTACTATGAGAGCAAACCGAAATTCGCGAAAAAAAAAATCATCTGTCCCATACATTCATGTTCGAATAACTCGTCAAAATGTAGGGAGCAGCTGGATTTTTTTTTCGCGATTTCAGGTTTGGTCCCATAGTAAAAGTGGTTTGTTATCATGAGTACAGTCATGTGTTAATAGGAACAACAGGGGTTTTGTTACATATTGTTTATATGATATAAATATATACATATTATATAAAGATTTCAAATATTTTTTTTACCTTACGCACCCTCGGGGTGCACTAGACGTTTGAGGGGTTAACCAGATTACTGTTTGACTATTCAATCTACTCTTCTTAGTAAGAACACGACTTTGTCTTCACCGATTTAAGCTCAAGTCTTTTTTATAACTTTACCTCCCAGAATCAGATATTCGCTTCTCTCAGTCCTCCGCTGGTAATAAACACCCTGTATAAGATAATCGAACACAAAGCAAGTACAGGCTGATTCGTGTATCGGTTAACAGTCCAGTGCGTTCGCTTTAAACCGAAACGTTGTCAAATACATGAATTTGTATAGGTTTAGGTAAATAAATCATTTTTGAATGTAACGTTTGACGTAACATGGATACCAAGCCTTTAATTAACGTTTAATTTAGTACTAGTTGTTATTTTACAGGCTGACTTTTCAGTCTTCAGATAAATTCGATCCTCATTCCTGTACAAAGTAGGTGCTTTATTAATTTATTCTAAATTATACATCGATGTGGACATTCGCTTTTTGCCTGTGCTAAGCCAAACGGATCTAAACAGCTTCTCTCATCAAAGGTAATTCCCATTCATTTAATATTACAATATTGCCATTCTTATTACAATAATTTAATTTAATGTTTTCTGCATGATTTGTCGTTGTCCAAGTTTTTTTTTCTCTAGCTAATTGTCAGGTTGTATTCTTTTCTGTAAGTCAGAAGGAGATTGAAATCACGCTCTAAAAGCTTTGGCAAGTTAAACAAAGTGATATCAGTGCTAATACTAACATAGCACGCTTTACAAATGCGCTAGACACGAACTATACCTGCCTAGGTATAGTGCGTGTCACGTAAGTTTGCCGCTCTGAAATCAGGTTTTCCAATGCGCATGGCATGGCGCGCTACTGTTTTCATGCAGTCATTTGTAGCCTACTTCAGAGCAGCAAACTTACATGACGCGAACTGCTTAAATATGGCGCAAACTCATCAGCAAAAGTACGAAAATTCATCAACACTGAAAACTATGCGGAAAAGATTGTTCAAACATAAGTAAAACACTGGGTTTTGAAGCCCACTGAACACAGGTTTAAAAGTAATCTTTAACTTTTTGTCAGGAATGTTTCCTTTGAGCAAAATGTAGGTACCTACATCCAATATACGTATAGAGAAGGGAAATCTAAGGGAGTTTTTATTTTTTCTATAAGTATCTATTCTCCTTATCTATCGTTGGATTGCTTAGATAATCTTTTCACCACAACACAATAATTTCTCTTATACAGGGTAAAGAATAAATAGCCTTGAAATATCATATAATAGACCTCATGGCTCTTAAAAAATAAAATGTATCTCAAGTACTGGTAAGACCTATGATTTTTTTTAAGAAAGAAATGTAAGTACTAACTTTTTTTGTTCACTACGACCTCAAATGAATGACTTCCATCGGTTATTGTGAATTGATTATTTCGACAGAGAGGCAGTAGTGTGTCTAGAAATTTCACAATATTTTGTAACATTGAAAATGTTTTTTCGATCGCTTCAGTATAGCCCCCATTTTCGCTCAGTGAGTTTTGGTGCTAAATGAATGGTTGAGGGCTCAAAAGACGCGTGTCAACAAGGGCTACAATATGGTGAAAAAAAAAAACATTTCTTGAAAATCGCGAAAATGTGAAAAGTTCGATAAATTTTTTAGGGTCTTTTGTCATAAAATCCACTATATCTCAAAAACTAAATGGAATATCGAAAAAATGAAAAAAAAATCCGCGGGGTCTAATAGTCTAGGCAGGAGGGTGCCCTTTGTGTGGCGTAATTTCGGGAAGCGCGCTCCTTAGATGCGCGTCACGTCGCTGAGTTGTTATGACAGTGTTTGAGAGTTTGATCGTGAAATGTATTATTATTTATTTGTAAATAGGTACGTATTTTAATTTAATTTTATAAAGATGTTAATTAATTATTTTTTAATTATTTTTGTTTCGCGATATTTTGAAAATACTTCAAATTACTAATTAGAACTTTATATTTGAGACTAAAATTATTGTTCATAACTATGTATCGATTCGTTGTTGTGTTAAACAAAAATGATTTTCTTTCAAAAATAGTCTTAAGAATATCTAAAGTTCAAAAGTTATATATTAAAGTTCAAAATTGCATGGCGTTATTTTTACCTTACGGATTTTTTTGCTTCGTGCATTTGAGCTCTATTACTTCAAAGACGATACAAAATATATTAGGTCTAAATCTATTAGATTAGGCATCGTACAAAATGAAAAGCCTGCCTAAGTGCGTTTTCAATGTACCCGACGGTCGTGTAGAGCTCGAGATCTGTGATTTTTTTTTTCAAAATCGTATCTTAGGCACGATACTACTTGGAATATATTTTTTTTGAACGGCCGTAAGTTCTGATAAATGCTATTTCAAGGTTATCCATTAATTACCGGACACGCTGTATACCTAGCTCGTGCCATCATCCATCTATTCGTAAACAAAAAGTAATTAATCAAACAAAATAATAATAAAAAAAAAAACAATTGAACATTTAAAAATTCAATACAAATCTTTTTGCGTTCCATTTTCAACTGGAAGAGAGGTCAAAGAGGGGCTCACTTCACACACAATTAGGCGTGGTGTCCACTGTAGGACAAAAGAGTCCCTTATCAACGAGCGAGCCACTGCTTTCTGCTAGCCTCACCTCGGCTTTATAGCCGTATTGATGGGGGCCATGAAGTTAGTGTTCGGTGTCTGCGTAGTTGCTACTTTTAATATGTGATTTTTTAACATCCATTGATTTTTTGTGCCATATTACCTACATTAATATAATTAACTATGCGATGATTAATTGATTAGTCACCCAATATATGGCCGTAAAATACTTAGAATTCCTGGCACGTCAGCAAGTGAATTTGACATTAATAAGAAAGTAGTTTAAACATCATCGTTTTGCTTTTCCTGCGAAATTGTAATTTCAGATATAAGTTTTGTATCAGCTAAAAGCTAAACCAGAATAGCAATATTGACAAACACGTTGACAACCCAGGGTGCATCAGACAATGGATTATTGATTAAGAGATGAGAAATGAGGTGCAACCTGAACAGAATCCCAAAACAACGTCGCTCTACCTCCGAGCGCTCATCACCACGCCGCTCTCGTGGCCCCAATCTTTTTGTATGACTTTATCAGCGGTACATAGCGTGTAAATTAGAGCTATGCTACATTAACCACGCCACGCCTGACCTTAGTAACGCGACTGTGGACGATGGCGCGGAAAATATACAGTTTTGTTAACTTTTCATTTTTGCACTGAACGTTTATTGGGGGCTAAATATTTGTTCTGTAGTCTCTTCTTACAGTTATAGAGAATTGGCGTGAATCCAGCAGTATGCCTGTAGGCACGATGAATTTATTCACAGCCTTCACATGTGACGTTATAGTTAAATACAACTTGGGCTCTTATTCTCGCGACTAGAGACATAGCTCGAGAGGTTGTGACGGGCTTGTGGCTACGTAATAACAGCCGCACGGGTCGATCGATCAGGTTAAGCTACACTTGCCGTGGTTTATCCGTGGATGGGTGACCATCTTTATATACCAAAACCCCTCTGTGCCTCGGAAAGCACGTAAAGCTATCGGTCTCGGCTGTCATTCGTAGATCTTTGACAGTCGTTACGGGTCGTCAGAAGCCCGAAAGTCTGACAACCAGTCTTACCAAGGGATATCGTGTTACCCAGTTACTGGGTTGTGGAGGCCAGATAGGCAGTCGCTTCATGTAATATATTTGTATTCAGCTGTATCCGGTTAGACTCGAAGCCGACCCCAACATAGTTGAGAAAAGGCTAGGCAGATGATGATCAAGCTCGAGAGGTGCTTTATAAAATTCTCAACGATTAACGTCATAAGGTTGTTATTTTGATGTGAAAAGCCCATTCATATCGAGGCTTTAATTTTAATATATTTTAAAGTAAGAAAAACAGTCTCCACACGGTGCCTGAGGATGGACAAAGGTGGCGAGACGACCTATGCGCGTACCGCAAGAGTTGGATCGAGGTGACCCTGGAAATGAATGCTTGGAAGGATTTGGGGAAGGCCTGTGCTCAGCAGTGCAAAATTTATTAAAAATTTTATAAACATTCAGCAGCCTTTGAGACAGCCACAAACGGCTACCTCCTATAAATCTTAAAGCCGTAAATAAATAGAACTTAGCCATACCGTACGAATTTACCAAAAATATAAATTTTTATTCGAATTAAGTATATCCACATAAAAAATGTTACAAGAAAATTCTTTAGTGAAGATTTCTCTGCACACACACCATGGTCATAAACTCATGAGCTTGTACTACTCTGTAACAACCATGTAATCATTTCCATTGGCTGCGTTCATAGCGCGTCGTCAGCACCTGTTACTTGGAATATGCCAGTCGTTTAGCTAGCGAGAGATACTCGTAAACTGCCCAGTAGTGCTGAGTTTGATTGATGGAATTGAATGCAAGCTCCGGCAATTAACCATTTCTATCAAATCCGGGGTGGTATAAAATAAAAACTACAATAATTTTAATTTTAATTCTAATTGAAAGCAGTTTTATTTTTCTTCCAAATTATCGACTGACAATTTCTAAATCATCGACCAACAAATCGATCGATATAAGAGAAGCGTCCGAAAGCGGAAATGATGAAAATGGCTTACCTAGAACTTGCGGAGCTATACCCCTAACGGAATCTAATTTAATACTAAAGAGATTTCAAAGACATGATGAACACAAAAATTATAAAGCTTCCTTCAATGCCTGTCAAAAGGTAGGTAAGTAATCTGATCGAGATCTTCGCTTTGATCATTTGATGTCTCTTCCCGGATTATAATTTCTAATACGTTTCTCTTTTTGTGTGAAACGATTTTACCAAATATCAAAATGGCCTTCAAAGTCAATTAAGAAAAATTGATATCTACACTACTGTACCAGTTAGTACAATAATAAATAAGCCTTTATTACTTATCTTATAATTATATTAGTTGACACTCTATTTTTATTTTTTATTTGAGATGGGTTTACACTTGACTTTAGTCTAGATCAGAGGTGACAGAGACAAAGTCGACGATGGAGTGAGCTTACACAGAAGAAGCCTGTTCACTCTAACTTTGAAGAGATTCTGGTTGTAAGCGTTCGGGAACACAGACGCAGGTAGTGAGTTCACTCTTTTGCCGTGCGTATTATGAAGGATGTTTGGAAGTACTTAGTGCGCATTGGTGGAATGGCAACTAGGTATGGATGGTAACTTGTAGTGCGTCCAGATGCTCGATGGTAGAAGGGGGCCGGTGGAATGAGGTTGTGGAGTTCCTGAGCACACTCACCGAAGAAGAACCACCGTCTATAGAAGACAGACAAGCAGGCAACCTTGCGACGATAAGCCAAGCTGTGAAGCTCCTCCTAACTCTGCGTTCCACTGAGTCAAGCGCAGCAAGTTGGTCATCCCAAAGGTGGCTGCAATACTCCATGCAGGATCAGACTTGCGCTTTATAAAGGGTCAAAAACTGTCCAGGCGTAAAGGCACTTATATTATAATAATATTTATTTATGCTGCAAGTGCGGAAAGTAGGTGATTTTTGACGAGTGTATAAGTCACCACGAGGCGGAAGTCGTCGTATGTACGTGTATCATACAACGTTTTACTATGCATTGTGCGAAAAAATTAAAAAAATGTATATTGAAAAAGTGTTTTTCTCTTGATTTAGCCGGTAAGAGACTATTTGTTGGCATTTTGTGCATCTTGAATAACATTTTCTCTTGAACTCGACATTTTTAGCAGATTTACACAGATCGACTCTAAACTAAGCAAGAAATTAGTAAAATGGCGGGCTTATTTTAAATATAATACATTTGCGCTCAGCATATCTACTACTGCGCATGTGCAAATACATAGCTGCCACGTTGTATTACAAAAAGGCACGAGCAAAATATACGTTCAGACAAATATATGTAATGAATATTTCAAATTAATTTATTTTTAATTAAGTATTAGTTTTATTGTACCTTTTATATGAATCCTTGTACTTGACTAATTTGTAAAGCTTTTCTCAAATAATTAAAACTCTTTGCGTTGGAGTAACGACGGAGTTAAAAAAAAAAAACTGAAAGTAAAAAGCACTAGTGCGAAATAGTTGCCACTTTCCGCAAAGTGAGGCTGCTTGGAAAACGCTCTTTTCGGACACATGCATTGTAAAAAATGTTTTAGTCCGGCCCTCAGACCAAATAAAAATCAAGAGAAAGCGCTGCGAACAATACAGTGAAGCATGCGCAAAACTTAGGCGCCGTCCTATTGTCATCGCTCGTGCGATGATGCTATGCGATTTAATCGTGCGATGAAACCGCTCGCGCGATAAGAAATTGTGAGCTATGCGATCACACTCGAAATGGCTCTTTACAGAGATGCACAGTTTTTGCATGACATTCAGTAAATATCAGTATGTTTGAACGCACGATGATTTTCGGATCTTAGGACGGCGCATTATACCTCGCTCTGTGCATACACGCTCGCATGCACACATTTACACCAAACTACACTAAGTGCACACATGTTTACGAAATCAGTCTCACGTTGCTATTGACAGCGCTATGTCTTGGTTTTAGGGTTCCGTACCTAAATGGTAAAAAGGAACTCTTATGGTGCGACTCAGTCTGTCTGTCTGTCACAGCTGGATATCTCAAGCACTACTAATGCTAACAACTTGAATTTTGGAATAACTTTAGATGACTTTTGCCCAACTATTTTGCAAATAATAAAGAAATAAAAATACATATATTATTTTTGCAACAGGGACTAAAAGGGGGTCTTAAAAATTCGAAGTGGGGCTACTAGTTCATGTGGGGTATCCTATGAAAGAGCGCACTTTTGCACATTCTCAATTTTTTTTTTTTTGTTAGATCGCATAGTTTTCGTCTTGTGATGAAAAATGTAAAAAAAAAATACCGTAGCTCTTATTTCCGAAGTTTGCATAGAGAAAAATCTGAAGTTATTCTGTGTGATAGAAGTTTATGTAAAGATTACAGGAAAAATAAAACGATGTCTCTAAATAGCACACTTTTTTATATGATGATACAGAACCCTCGGTGCGCGAGTCCGACTCGCTCTTGGCCGGTTTTATTTTATTTAGTCTAAGGTCCGGCCGTCGAGAGAAAGCGTTCTTGACACCTGTCAGTTGGACAATTTCTAGTAGTAATAATCGTAAGTATCAATCAATATTATCGGGTGACCGGGGTGACCACTGAAAATCAACGTTGTATTGTGGGGGACCCATAACACAGCATCATGCTGAGTGGAAGCCTTCTTGTCACAGTCATGGCGTGCCAGCAGCTGCCGACTTTTGTTTTGTACTCGTGATTTGTATGCAGATCTATTTTGTCTTATTTTTCATTTTGTAAAATTCGAGTTCATTTTTTTTTGTGACAAATAAACTTATTTTTCTTTCTTTCTTTCTAACAGTCGTTTAGTAGTTTGTTTATATCTAGTTGTTAGTTTAATTAGGTAATTTTAAGGTTTTACATTTTGTTTTAAGATATGGACCCCATCATGGGTGAAGGCCTCCTCTAGCTATTTGGGTGATATGGTCGATCTATCGTTTACCAACGGAGCCAAATCACGCAGCGTTTTGTATTGGACTATACGTATTACAATTTACGCCATAGTAGGTATGCTAATAAGCTCTGAAATGGAGGCGAATGAATTATTTTACATCGAGTCACTGCCTATCTGACTTCCACAACGCACTTACTGGGTAACACGATACCCCTTAATATGACTGGTTGTCAGACTACCGGGCTTCTGCCGTCCCGTAACGACTGTCAAAGATGCAAGAATAACAGCCGGGACCAACGGCTTAACGTGCTTTACGAGGCACGGTGGGGTCTCGGTATGTAAAGATCCACGGCAAGCATAGCTTAACCTGATATATCGAGCCGTGCGGCTGTTATCACTTAGTCATGAGCCCCTCTTCTCCAGTGCTAGAATAGAATAGAAAATATTTGCGTAGAGTGCAAAGTGAGACGAATCAAACTCAAAAATAATCTCACCTCACGAAAGTGATGAAAATTAGGTACGAATAGACTTGGTCGCTCACTACACGTTAAAACTAAATTACTGAACACTACGAGCTAGATTCTAACACGAATAAAGAACCACAGAAACGGTTTCACTTCATGCATGAATTGAAAAAAGAAAAACGTAGCACCTACAACTGTATCGGTTTTCGATACCGTACGTGTGACGAGAACTGAATTTCATTTGTAACTCTTGACGACTTCTCATTCGTCTAGTTATGATGATAAAGCCATAGTAAAATAGGGATGATTATCGATGTTGATTATAATGATATTAGCTTCTGCCCGCAACTTCGCCTGCGTGAAAATTGAAAAAAATAGCCTCGAATCGCGCGCCCGCTCTATTATTTTCGCTTAGCGTTCTTTCTAACTTTATTCTTTTTCCTTGGCTCCTCAGGATCGTAGCGTTATATTAAATAGCCTATAACCTTCCTCAATAATTGGGCTATCAAATGCAAAAAATATTTTTTCATGTCCGACTGGTAGTTCCAGAGATTAGTGCGTTCAAACATACAAAACCAACAAAATAAAACAAACTCTTCAGCTTTATTATTCATCATAATCAACTTTATTATTAGTAATATTGCCTAAGTCTCTAAACTTAGTATAGACTTAGGCAGAAATTTCGGGATGAGAGGGTTAGGTACGTCCTATAATAATATTGGGTACAGACTAAATTGATGTGGTACAACGTAATTAATATCTTCATACCTTTGCTATACTCCTTGGAATACAGGGATCTGTCTATTATATTTCGCAAAAACAATTACCGCAAAAGAGCAATAAAAATCAAAACATGACTAATCTAAGGTTCGCTGGTGGCCGGAGCACCAGCGAACCTTTAAATTGAATCGCTCGCCAATTGGACTGGGGAGCTAAGTCAGCTATGTTTTAAGTTACGAGGACAAAAATTACAATTTTATGAAGGGTCTACTAAATATGAGCAGTTTATTAGGCAGTCAAAGGCTTTGACTGCTTACAATCTGCTTATAATATTTTGTGTTGGGAAAGCTATCCAGTAACAGATATCGAATGCCTGAAAAGGGTGGATTTTTGAAATGGAGCAGTAAGGACACCGTTGTAGCTACAGGCAAACAGTCTTAGGAGACTGTCCTTAACTTTTTAAGACAATTTGATCTGTATTCACGGATTATGAAAAAAATGTATGCCAGCAAGAAAATGGGGAATTTTCACAACCACTTTGTTTGGTGCCAATTGATCCAGTTTCTTATAAGGATCAAAAACTCTTTCGGATCAACCGAGGTTGGAGTATTTAATAATAAAGTCAGAAATCGCAAAAAACTTTTCTCTTACGTTTTGTAGGAAATGACACTCTAAATTTATTTTTAGGGTTCCGTATTTAAAAAGAAAAATGGAACCCGTTGTCCGTCAGTCTGTCAAGACCCTTTTTCTTGGGAACGCGTGGAGGTATCAAGTCGAAATTAATATCAAATACCTACGTAGGTCTATGGTCCCTGGGAGATCTAAAAACAATTAAGCTTCTAAGTCGACGCAATAAAAAAAAAATTAAGCGACATATTTTGATACTCGCAAATAAATCAATAAATCATGGGGTACTTTCCGTTGACGAGAATCATGAAACTTGGCAAGAAGCAAGGTCTCACAGCACAAGTAAAGGAAAAAGTCCGAAAATCGATGATTTGTAATTTTGTTACATATTTTTTTTTGTGATTATTAACTCAAATTTGCAGTTGGAGAATTGACTGTGACGTATATCAATGTATGAAAGAACATGTTTTTCAACTACAATGTTAAGTTTGTTTTTGGGATAAATTATTTACATCTACGGAACCCTTCATTGTGCGTGGTCCAATACGCACTTGGCAGGTTTTTTCTGATGGATAGACTGGCCGCTACAATGAAGACTGACCGAAAATTATCTAATGTTCGATCATAATTTGACAGGCCAGTTGGCGTGGTTGGTTAAGATACCACCTATCACGCCGCAGGTCGTGGGTTCGATTCCCATCCAGGACAAACATTTGTGTGCATGAACATGACTCTTTGTCCTGAGTCTGGGTGTAGTTATCTATATAAGTATGTATTTACAAAAAAAAAGTAGTGTATGTAGTATATCAGTTATCTGGTTTCCATAGTACAAGCTTTGCTTAGTTTGGGACCAGATGACCGTGTGTGAAAATGGCCCAGTATATTATATATTATATTATTATAATGTCCTATTGCATTTAATCCTAGCTATGTTAGAGATTAACTCCGTTACAAAATAGCATCAATGGTAGACAGGTTTCAATATTGTCAAGAGGAAAAAAAACCTGCGGCCAAATTGCGAAACACTCATGACAATCCCTTTCATAATGGCAATTCAGCAATACCTATTCACTGCGTTATTTACGATGTTTGAGCAGACGAGTTTTTCAAACATTCGAAGTATCTAATGCAAACTTTCAACAAATGCTTAAAAGCTAAGTCGTAGATATAATATTCGCAGCTTCGTCTACCAGTGTGTCGGTGTGCTTAGTTCAAGTAACCGCACCTCGACTAAGTTTTTGCAACTTGCCGCAGCTCAGTCTGCGAACTATGTAACAAACGAACTTAACTCATGCGTATTGCAAACTTGCCGCTAACTAATACTGCTTTCAACTGACGTTTTGTGATTCTTTTTGCTATTTTCATTGACAATTTTTAACCGACTTCAAAAAAGGAGGTGGTTCTCAGTTCGCCGGAACCTTTTTTTATGTATGTTCCCTGATTACTTGAACTTGAACTCATTTATGACTAGAAATAACAGACCGTCCTCATAAAATAAAAAAATAAATAAAAAGAATCCTCCCTCAATTGAGGATTAGGTGTTTGAGAATTAAAATCAGGTATTTTTTTCATATTTTTTTACAATAATTGCAAAATTTCTCAATAAAACCCCGTATTACCTACATTTTTTCATTACTTTAAATTATTCTACATCCTATTAGAATTCTAAAAGTAGAAATACCACCCTACTAACTCAATACAAAAAATCTACTGTTAAAGAAAGGCCTACATACAAAAATACTTCATCAAGCTGAGACAATATTTTTTTTTATTTTTTTATTATAAAGACTCGGCTGTATATAGATTCAAAACACGTTACAGGTATTTGATGTGAGTATATAGTTCGTTGGTCAACCATGAAGATCAGAGGTGATCTACAAAAGTAAGTGAAGGTGGTGGTTTTTGAAAATAGCTACGAGGCATTTTAGTTGATACCCTTACGTGTTGTGATACCCTTACGTGTATTTACCGTTTCCAAAGCATAATCGGGTACTGCGAAACATAAATCAGCCACGTTTGAAGTCTGAAAGGTACCTAACTAACTTAACCACAATTGTCCAGAACTATCTTCAACGTACTAGGGTAGCAACTAGGTAGAGACGGTCTAATTCTTCTGTAAGCAATAGTTAAGTACGGCATTCAAGTAAAATCGGTAAAAAACGTCCACGTGACCAAAATAACGGATGTGACTAATGTATAATTGATAATAATAGCAGCGTTATGCTTTTTTTTTCTGAGTCTGTGGATGACAAAACTTTCAGTTTGATATGAATTGGAGTGAAATAATAGACATTTGGAAAAATGTCTGGGGTAAACTAAATGGAATACAATTTGAAACCTATTGAGCATTTGAAACCTTTTTTTATTTAAATATCTAGTAATGTGATAAGATCTATTGCTTACATTCTTCGAGAAGAATAGTTCACTCGCTTTGATCAAGCTCTTATAGAACCTTTAGGTAAAATAATGCTTTAACATTTAATTCTTCGTATGTTTTCACCATAGGTTCGTATGTTTTTACTTACTGTTGAACAAAGGGAAAAAATTAGGCCTCGCGTTGGGCGCCAAAACTAATTGTTAAATTTTATATACGGTTTTATTACAATTTCTGTATCTCTGAGACTGGTGAGATAAATTCTTTATTAACATACTGAGAAACATTATTTAAAGAAAATGGAATAATGGTCATTGTTACTAAAATTGTGCCCCACGTTGGGTGCCAAAACAAATGACAAGATTAAGTAAGGCACTAATACGATTTCTATACTTTTTAGAGTTCCGTACCTCAAAAGGAAAACGGAACCCTTATAGGATCACTCGTGTGTATGTGTGTCTGTCTGTCTGTCCGTATGTCACAGCCAATTTGCTGCGAATCTAATGAACCGATTAAGTTGTAATTTGGTACACATATGAATTTATGTGACCCAAACACGAACGTGTAACGTAAATAAATGAATTTTGATTATGAGGGTCAATTTTGGGGGCAAATAAGAAAATTAACCTTATAAGGTTATGCTACTGATGTGTTTATTTATGCATGGTCATTCGATCCAAATTCTCAGTCGTGTATTTAAATATTTTATGTTAGATTCTTATTTTTTTATTATGTTTGTGTCCACTATTATCTTTTTATTTTATTTTTTGAAGTTTATAATTTTACAATCGCTAATTCCGTAATTAATTATTGTTTTGTCCGGCTGTGCTGTGTCACAATGAACGTTCGGCAACTCAAACTGTAATTACTGTTAATTTTGGGCATGATACAGGCTGAGGCCCACGGCTATTTCTATCTCTGTGTCTCTCTATTTTCTGTGTCTGTATGTTACCTAACTAGTGTGTGTGTAAATAAATTATTCTTATCCTTATTCTAAAAAAACGAGTTTTGCAAACTGTACCGTGTGATATGTCAAATGAAAGGGCTTCCTGTTAGGGTCTCAAACATATTTTTTTTTTATAATTTTAAAATAATATTGTTGAAAGTTATTTAAGAAAATAGACGATAATTTACTATTCCCCGCCCTTATCTCCGAAACTACTAAGCCTAAAATTTTGAAAAAAAAAAATATAGAAAATAGTTCTATACCTATAGATTACAGGAAAACTTATAAAAAGTCTATGGTGTTAAAATAACATGGTAAATCACTCAATATTTTATGTACAAACTTACATTTTCAGTTGGAATATATGGGAGAACATGTTTTTCAGCTACAATGTTAAGTTTGTTCTTGGGATAAATTCATCCCAACTACGGAACCCCTTTTTTGAGGCTGGAAAAATTTCGTTGTATAAAACACACATAGAGATACAAGATCGAAAAAGAAAAAAAAAAGAGGAATAAGAGGAATACTTTTCTACATCATTTAAATTGTGTCCCGTGTTCTACGATTAAGATTCAAATCATTTACATTGTATATAAAATTTACTAGAACTTAAGCTTCATGCACTTTTATCTAACCAATCCTTACGAATCTACAGGTGATTTTTGTTAGGTATGTCAAGTTAAGTATTATCGCAATATATCGAATTAACACAGTCCAAATCCTAGTCCTTTACAAAACAAACCAATTACAAACAGCCAGACATATATTAATGCATGACATTGTATTGAGCGTGTGTCAAGGACAGAGTACACACAATTAGTGCGTCTCCCGTACGGTCATGGTTGCGAGTTGCGGACTGACAGCTTTACTGTAAACATATCCAACTACCCACATGTAGCGGACTTTATTGAGAGAGTCAATTGAAACACGGTACTTAATGTTACAATGTATTTCTTGCAGGTCGCTGTAGACGGCAATTTGCTGTAGGTACTTATTATTTAACTGATTAGCTGTATTATTTAACCTAATCTTTCAAAATACAAGATTAAAACTCTGTAACTACCGTGGTGTAAGCGTTTTTTTTTTTACGTTTTTTTTGCCATTTACATGTCGGTATTAGTTTGTATGTAGATCGAAATATGATTCGCGACCGTAACAAGTATGTATTTATAGAATTTTAATCATTAAAGTTATCAATACAACTTTCTAAGATCAGGTAATCCTATTAAATTATTATTTCATGAATTTTTGACATTTGAGGATTATACTAACTTAAGGAGTTGTATTACTGATTGTAATTCTGTAAATACATATTTGTTACGGCCGCGAATCATACTTTACAACATACAACCTAATATTGTCTTGAAAATTGTAAAAAAAAACGTAAGAAAATTTGAATTTCGCGGGATACCCTGGTGCTTCCCCTTTAAAGTAATTGTGAATGCGATGCGCGAAATGTCTAGGTCAATGATACAAATTGTAATGCGATAGGTATATAACAGCGAGGTAATTGCGTAACATGCATGACACAGTACAATGGAAATAATTGCATAACATACAACTGACAATAGAAATGTCTTTCATTTTGACAGTTCAACAACATTCATTGCGTAATTTGCGTTACTGCAGACGAAGTTTGGAACATGGAGCAATGGATAGTTTATTCCAAATTTTGATTGTAGATTGTAATTGAAAAGGCAGGAAATGATTACCTACTTGAAAAATTACGAAACTACGAGATTAAGAACAGATAGTTGATATATTATACACATTCTGTCTCTGGAATTGTTATTATTACATAAATTATTTTTCGAAGAACAGAAAGGTTTTCGTAAGAATACCACGATCAATATGGCACTATTTGATCTACTAGCTAATATCATGTCACGTGTGGATAAGAGAAATCCTGTCTGTGCAATTTATACTGACATGACGCTACCAAAAAGTCTAAAATAATCAGTCAATTATTTGCTCAACAGGACCGAAAAATAAAGCAAGTATTAACTCAGAGAAAAAGAAGGACGCAGTACCGTTTTCAATGAGCGACTCGACGTATTTGCCTCCACACGCAGTGACAAGGCTCCTTACAGCCGTGACAAGTGTCACTTAGGAGTGATACGTGACAAACCCACTGCTTTGGGGAGCGGAGTACAGTGTGTGTAATCCTTCCGCCCCAATCTGGAGTTAAATAAAATTTACGATGATATGTAAGTGCTTATGGGCAGTTAGAATCCCGAAAATCTAACAACCAGTCTTGCTATCAGGGGACCTGAAAAGTTTTCAGCCTAGGGATGGGCCGCGGATGACTGAGACATGATGATGTTTACGGATTAATTACTCAAAGCGTAGTGATACTAATGACAAGAAACTCTGAATTTATACTAAAGAGGGTATTCGCAAATTAATAATATGCAGCGTGAGACAATAATGACACTTGAAGATACTAAGGCTCAAAACTTTTCAGCCCCCCTGGTAGGTTGTGGAGGTCAGTTAACCTAAGGTTTTCTAGAAAAGCGGTGGCCGCCACATAGCGTGCGCAATTTATTGGCGAAAGACGTCATTAAAACGTTTGGTAAGTTGGTGTATTTTCCTAGAGAGGTTTTTTGACATCGTAGAGTTAAACCCCGCTGCCAACATTTACATGACAGCTGTCACTGCGGCCGTTATGTAGCGGCTAGGAGACCGTAGCTTTAGGCAGTTCACTCCATACAAAATACTGATATTTATCTACGTCTGGTTAGACCAACAGTCGGCAACAGGATGACCGCCATCCATATCCGGACCGCGAAAGGTCGGAACTTGCACGCGTAGCATGATCACTTCTATCTCTACGAAGAATAGATACATACATCTCTTTCTAGAAGGTGAAATTGAATTCATGGGCAATATTTTATATGTTCGCCTAACTCGTCAAAATATCGGAAGCAGCTGATTTTTTTCGCGTTTTCTGGTTTGGTCCCATAGTAATAGTTGTCCATAATTATGAGTACAATGACCCCATAAAATATTGCCCATGAATTAAATTTCAACCATTATATTTGTATAATGGTTGAAATTTAATTCATGGGCAATATTTCATTTCACTATTTTTGACATCGCACCGTAGAAATCCTTCTACAATCCGTCATTTTGTCTTTCGTTTCTAACGATCTTTGTCTAGGTCCTTTTTTATGTAGACTATTTCGGAAGAAAGCTTTCTATTCAAACTGTCAAATCTCACTGACAACTGACAATTGTTTAGGTTAGTGAAGACAATTTGGATATACCTTTTTCTTTTGTTATCTACAAAATCATGATTTTACAGGAGAGCATTTTAACGCAAAACTGTGATTAATAGTAGTAATAATAGTAGAACAAAGCTATCTACTTCTATTTTATATCATTTAGTTGATAGGGCATTACCAAGAAAATGCTTAAGGCCAATATTACTGTAATAATATTAATTGCACATTAAATAAATATTCACCTATCAATTTATTTCCATCATTTATATATCTACTTCTTTACATCAAACATACATTCATAGCAACATGATATGGCGACTAATATTAACCTCAAGGTTAGGTTTGGTTAGGTTACTTCAAACCTCTTACACAGAACTAGGAGCCCCGCGAGGCGGGGCTCCATCGACATAGCATGCAAGAGCGAGCGAAGGGCATGGAGGGATGTTACAATAATTTGTTTTTATCAAGAATGGTAAACGGTAATCGGTTTAAAGAGTGCTAGTCATTGTTAGCTATACGTATACATTAAAGAAAAAGCTTTACCTTAAGATAAATAGCTGCGCGCCTCGAATATAAATTGTTGCTTATTTACTTATATTTTGCGTTGAGTATTTTGCCGTGCAATCAGTAATTTTGATTGGAATTCAGATTATTTTTGGACAAAAAGTAATTTTTTTGATTTGCGTTTAAATATTTTTTTTCTGATACTTTGTGATAAATTGGTGTAGTTGTCTTTATAAACGTGACTTAATATTAATAAATATTGAGAACTAAAAAAAAAATCCTATGTTACAACAAAGAATTCGAAGGAGTAGGAGTTGAATTATGAAAAGTTAATTTCGTCAAAAGTGCAGTTGACTCTTTCAACTTGGATGCCGTCTGAAACGTCATTTTTGTCTATTCTTCCGTCGACAAAACCCCTTTTTGTGGTGGTCATGCTACGCGTGCTGGACCTACAAATATTGTTAAATCACTTGCTGACTATTCAATTTAAATAATAATAGGTTGGGGAAAAAGTTTCTTCGCATTTTTTTAAATTCAAAACATTTTTTAATATAGTTTATTTATATTTGACTAAAGTATGTAGGTACCATTTTGTTCGATAACTTTTTGCCATCTTGTAGGTAGGGACATGATCCCATTGCTATAGAAATTTTGGGACTTCTGGTCAAAATACCGCGACAAGTGGTTTTGGCAGTCCTCTCGTGATGTTAACCTGACACTGCCTAAAGAATTCTGAAGAGACCGAAACAGGTGGAAATCTGAAGGTGATCGAAATCGGTACTCATTTTTGATTCTTTATTACGACGAAATGAAACCGAACCATTTTTGAAGAAGCTGATAACTAATGATGATAAGTGGATCACGTATGACAAGAATGTGCGAAAAAGGTCGTGGTCAAAGGCCGGTCAGGCTTCACAGACTGTGGCGAAACCCGGGCTAACTCGCAACAAGGTGATGCTGTGTGTGTGCTGGGATTGGAAGGGCATTATTCATTATGTGCTGTTACCACCAGGCAGGACCATCGATTCTGAACTCTACTGCGAACAACTGATGAGATTAAAGCAAGAAGTTGAGAGAAAGCGGCTGGAATTAATCAACAGAAGGGGTGTGGTTTTTCATCATGATAACTCTAGACCTCACACATCTTTAGCCACTCAGCAAAAATTAAGAGAGTTTGGCTGGGAGGTGTTAATGCATCCGCCGTATAGTCCTGACCTTGCACCTTCAGATTTCCACCTGTTTCGGTCTCTTCAGAATTCTTTAGGCAGTGTCAGGTTAACATCACGAGAGGACTGCCAAAACCACTTGTCGCGGTATTTTGACCAGAAGTCCCAAAATTTCTATAGCAATGGGATCATGTCCCTACCTACAAGATGGCAAAAAGTTATCGAACAAAATGGTACCTACATACTTTAGTTAAATGTATTAAAAAATGTTTTGAATTTTCTTAAAAAATGCGAAGAAACTTTTTCCCCAACCCCCAACATAACAGTCACGTAGAATAAAATATATTAATTTGATTAGTTCGTTTAGCTTTAGTAAATAGATAGAGAATAGATTATTATATAAGTACACTTGTGCCACACAGCACAGCATAACCCCAGCTATGACATATGTATGTCATAGCTGGGGTTATGCTGTGCTGTGTGGCACAAGTGTACTTATATAAGTTTTTGATGTGTAACATCTTTGCTCTCGCTTTCCTGCAATCTGTGGGAGTGATTTCGTGAAAAGGGGCAAAAGTGTGATCTATTTGACCAATCAGCGAGCGCGGTTCTAGAGTTGGCCGTCAGATGGTACTAACCCAAACATTTATGTCAGATGTTACACATCATATGCGACTAGTCAGGCTCGCTCGTTTTTTTTTTGATGTACTTCGATAAAAATTTTCAACAGTATCCGGATCCCACTTAGAGGTAAGGGTTAGACAGTTGATGATGATTTAGGAAGAAGGTCAGTTAAAAGAAAAAAAATTATCATTTTCCTGTAAAAAAACATCTGGGTCCAACAAAAATACCCATAAAGTTCTCATCCATACATATCAGGGCCGTGCCTAGAACGTGATGGGCCATGGCACGTAATAATATGAGGCAGGCACAAAAGCTCCATCGCGTCGCCGTCCCGTACACTGACTGTGAACGAGTTCAAATAAATTGTATGTACTTACACACCGATTGTTTTTTTCACCGAGGAGCTCGTGGCTAAGTAATAACAGCCGCACGGGTCAATTGACCAACCCCGGCAAGCGTAGCTTAACCTAATGAATTCATTAGGTTAAGCTACGCTTGCCGGGGTTGGTCTGCGGATGGGTGACCATCTTTACATACCGAGACTCCTCCGTGCCTCGGAAAGCACGTTAAGCCGTTGGTCCCGGCTGTCATTCGTGGATCTTTGACAGTCGTTACGGGTCGTCAGAAGCCCGAAAGTCTGACAACCAGTCTTACCAAGGGGTATCGTATTACCCAGTAACTGGGTTGTGGAGGTCAGATAGGCAGTCGCTCCATGTAAAATACTGGTATTCAGCTGTATCCGGTTAGACTGGAAGCCGACCCCAACATGGTTGGGAAAAGGCTAGGCAGATGATGATGACACACCGATTGTTTTTTGAGCCCCCGATGGAGCACGGTCCCTCCACGTCCCTAATATGAGTGGATAGCATAGCATAGCATAATCAGCCTATAATGTTTCCAGTGCTGGGACCTGGGCCTCTTCTCGGTGAGAGAGAGAGTGGGCCGTAATCCACCACGCGGGCCCAGTGCGGGTTGGTAGATATCACATGACTTCGAATTTTTGGTTCTAGGACATGCTGGTTTCCTCATGATGTTTTCTTTCACCGTTTCGAGAGCAGTGCTGATGAAAAAACCAAAAGACACAAACAAAAACACAAAGTAAAGCTCCTGTCTGGGTTCTAACATACTCGTAAGTCGCGGCTGTCACCACTGGGCCACCACTGCTCTTGTGGATAGACCTTTATAATATTCACTGCATTAATATGAAAACGTCAAAGCTCAAAGTTTCACACAGTCTTTAGTTACCCTAAGAGAGTTTCCTTCTTTGAGTTAGCAAAACAACACATCACTGAATAACGATAGCATACTTGTGTACAGTCAACAAAAGAGTTAAGTACGCAGGCTGATTAATACAACTACTTTTAATTAAAGTTGTGTAAAAGATCTTTCAAGTCTTTTGAATCGCTTGTCCATTGTGCATCTTATGTTTACAAAGATATTATATACATACAGATCGATTGAGATTAGTGATTCAACGCATACAGACGTGCTCATCAATGCATAATATCAATAAAATAAATTAACGCTTGCATAAATAGTGACCTAGTTTTAGTGTATTACAGTGTCATACAAATAAACATTATAATGATATGTTAAAAATGAATTGACTGGATTATATTTTATAAACTGATAAATGGAAGGCAGCCCCTTCAATCGGAGCACGATGATAAGACGCAGCCCTCCACCAACACCGACCCCGGTACCGACAGCGGCTCCTACATCGCCCCAACAATCAAAACAAGACCAAGATGAGAAAGTTGAAGTTGTGTCCACTCCTGAGATTCAGAACTGGATGGGGTCTATAGAGCAGTGCCTGAATGAGGTTTGTGCTATTGCTTCTGAGGGAAAGCTAAACGCTGAACAGAAGCTAAAAATAAGCAATCTTTGCCGGAAAGTTGAACATGGAGTTTCGCAAATGGCTGTGTAATACCAGTCACTAAAGCAAAAAGCCATACAAACTCATAACTCCCTTAAAAACATGACCGAAGCTCGAGACCTATCAGAGTGTCTAATGGAGATGAACCGGACGATCCAGGGTTCCTGTACGAATCAGGAATCCACTTCTACATCCTTTGCAGACATGGTAAAGAAGGGGTCCAAAACTTTTGTTCGTCCAAATACTGTTAGCTCCGTGGCCATTTATCCCAGTGACAACTCAAAGACCAGTGACGACACCAAGAACATGGTCCAAAAAATCATATGCCCTGGAGAAATGAAGCTGAAAGTACGAGGCGTACGTAAAATTGGCAAAGAAGGACTCATAATAAGTACTGAAACTAAAGATGACCTAGATAGACTCAAGCAGACTGTCCAACTCGCTTCGTCAGGGCTTACCGTCGACGAACCTAAAAAGCGCAAACCACGCATTATAGTTATAGGAGTTCCCACATCGATGGCTGAAAATGAGGTTTATAAATGTATTTATGAACAGAACTTGGCCGACAAACTGCCCTCTATATCCTTAGATACATTTTTGACTTCAGTAAAACTAAGCCACAAATCTGGCAGGAGAGATGCTGAGAATTGCAACTATATTATAGAAGTTCCAGCCGTCATACGTAAGGCCCTCATCACACAAGACCGATTATTCATAAACTGGTCGTCGTGCCCGGTACGAGACTTCACACTGGTAACGAGATGTTACAAATGTCAGCAGTACGGTCACGCAGCCAAAAACATGCAAAATTGGTGCCCCTGCATGTGGACATTGCGGTGAAGAAGGACACGCAATTCAAGATTGCACAAAGAAAGCCGATGCGCCAAAATGTGCGACATGTTTGCGCTTTAAAAAACAATCCAACCACAAGACGGGAGACACAGATTGTCCTGCCAAAAAAGCTGCCGAATACAGGTATATCAACTCGATTGATTATGAAGGCGCCTGAGAGCGCCACATACTTGTTTATATTTTAGACGTACTTTGTTATTGTTATTTTTTAGTTTTAGTATGGATAATAACTTAATTACCGAAATAGATAACACATTTTTAACTGTGTCAAAGACATGTGACGTTGAGGATTGCAGACAATATCTTTCCAATTATCAAAAGTCACTAACCGTACTGACCCAAAATATTCGTGGTATTTATAAGAACATAGATAGCTTTAAAGTTTTCCTTCATAGACTTAACTTTGATTGTGATGTAATAGTACTAACCGAGTGCTGGCTAGTTAACCGCATCGATAACCTTCCAGTTATACCTGGGTACAACTTATTGCATACCACAATAAACCACAATCAAAATGATGGTGTAGTAGTCTTTGCTAAAGAATCATTAAAGGTCACTGTCGAGGAACCTACTCTGCAAGACTGTATGAGTAATTGCTTAGTTATCAAAATTGGTACAACCACAGCGATAATCGCTATGTATAGGTCGCCTTCCACTAGAAACTTGGATTCTTTTCACTATTCTTTAAACCAGATTTTTCAAGAGCTAAGCTCATTTAAGAATGTTATATTAACAGGTGATTTAAATATAAATATTGGCTCTGAAAACTGCGATGCAGGGACCCAAGACTACCTTAATATCTGCTCATACCACGGATTTCTCCCCGCTCACACATTGCCTACTCATCAGAGTGGTTCCTGCCTCGATCATATGATGATCAAAACCAGCTTATCATATATTACGCTTGTTACTAACGCAACAATTACTGACCACCACGCTGTCCTACTTACCGTAAATTTAACGCTGCCTAAGCTAAATCGTCCCACGACCAAAACCAAATTAAACACAAATAAACTCGAATTTGATTTGTGCAACATTGATTTTAGCTTAGTTTATAATACTGCTGACGCTAATTTAGCTTTATCGTACTTAATAAAACGTGTCCAACAAGCAATATTACGTAACACGACAGTTTATACAGTAAATAAGAAACTTTATAATATTAAACCTTGGATTACTCCAGGACTGATTCGGTGTATAAGACACAGAGATAAACTACATCAGAGAAGTAAGAGATACCCTGATAATCTAATAATTCGAACCACCTTTAAAAGATACAGGATTTTTTGCAAAAATCTCTTAAAGAATTTAAAAAATAAATACGATAAATATGAATTAAATAGAGCAGGTAACAATAGTAAGCAGCTTTGGAAACATATTAAAAACGTCACCAATATGTCTAAACAGCATGAATCAAATTCAAGTTTACTGCTAAGTAAATTCTTCAGCAATCTGGTCAGCTAATAATGTAAATAACTTTTTTGTAAATGTTGGGAAAACTATTGCTGAAAAAGTTCCGAAATGTTGCGACCAACCATTTTTCCAAAAATCAAGAAATAACTGTAACCCGAATTCTTTTGTTGTGCTAGACACTGATGAAGATGAAATAACCCGAATTATTTCTGGGTTAAAAGATGACTGTGCAGTTGGATGGGATAATATAAGCAATAAGATCCTTAAACTCTTTAAACATATTTTAGTGCCTCCCATAACGCATATATTTCGAATCTGTCTTTCCGAAGGGATTTTCCCTAGTTGTCTTAAAAAGGCAGTTGTAATCCCTATCTTTAAATCTGGAAGTAAATACGTAGTAAATAATTATAGACCAATATCCTTACTACCATCGATATCAAAAATACTAGAGAAAATCATAAACAATAGACTAGTTAATTACCTAGAAAAAAATGACTTATTATCGCCTGCGCAATTTGGTTTCAGAGCCAAACTATCGACAGCCGATGCGGTGCATAGCTTGACTGATTATATTTCAGAAGAACTCGTCAAAGGAAACCAGACCCTGGGAGTCTTCCTTGATTTAGCCAAGGCCTTCGACACGGTGTCTGTTTCTGTTCTGCTAGACAAATTAGAGACCATAGGAATAAGAGGAACGCCGCTGAAACTATTTGCCGACTATTTAGATGGTCGGTACCAATGTGTTCGAATAGATAATATTACGAGCGATGAACAGAAAAATACTGGTTTTGGTGTTCCTCAGGGAAGTATTCTGGGCCCCACGCTATTCCTGATTTATATTAACGACTTATGTAATCTGAATATTAAAGACGGCAAAATTATATCATATGCCGACGACACAGCGTTATTATTTACCGCTAAAACCAGTAGCGAACTGTTCGAAATCACTCAACTAGGCTTTAATACTGTGACTAATTGGCTTCAAAGCAATTTACTAACTTTAAATGCTGACAAGACAAAATACATTCAGTTCTCCATGCGCAAACCTCAAATTAACACTACTAACCCTCATCTATATGCCCACCAATGTGGAAACCGTACAGTCAATATGTGTAATTGTCCTTTTATTCTCCAAACGAGCAACATAAAATACCTCGGAGTAATAATGGACGACACCCTCTCTTTTAAAAAACACATTGAAAGCCTAGTTAAAAGAGTGCACAAACTAATATATGTTTTTAAAAAATTGCGAACATTAGCTGATTCAAAATTAATCACACAAGTTTATTTGGCCCTAGGTCAATCTGTAATTCAATACTGTATCACTTCTTGGGGTGGCGCAGCAAAAACTAATTTGCTTCCTCTTGAAAGAGCTCAGAGAGCAATTTTAAAGGTAGCAAACTTCCATCCCTTCTTCTTTCCTACAGATCTGCTTTATAAATCCTGCAACGTACTAACGGTTCGCCAGCTTTTCATTATGCACTTAGTATTAAAACAGCACACCTTGCTTACCTACGATACTGACAATACTAATAAAAGACGGAATGATATAGTATGCCTATCCAATGCGACCTCAAAACATGTCTTTGTAGAAAGATTTTTTACAATCTTAGGCCCATTTCTGTACAATAGATTAAATAGGAAACTAAGTATCTATAAATTAAATTACTTTAGCTGTAAAAAAATTATACTTAAATATTTACTAACCATAGATTATGCCCAGACAGAAGATCTACTTGTTGTCTGCAAATAGAACCACTAACATACTATTTTACTTCTATTTACCTGAGTTTAAATTTAATTTTATACTTTATACTCTTTGTTAATTTATTATATACGTATTATAGCATACACTGCACTTTCTAGCCTGAAACACAGGTTCAACCTAGTTCAGGCAAATAAACAACTGTGTTCTAGTTTATTTGTTAAGCTAACCTTTTTATTGTAAATGTGACCTTTTTATAAATAAACAATTATTATTATTATGTCCTTTATTCATTTTAAAAACTTATTAAATACATTTTTAAATATTTTTTATAAAAAAACATTTAAAAATATAAAAAAATAGTGATCTGCCAGTAGCGGGAGCAAAGTCCAAGCTACCGGTGGTTAGGGCTGCAGAGACAGGAACCTCCTCACAATGCGAGCCGTATCAAGAAGTACTGCCTTCTGAATCTGGCCCTTGATCCAACCGCCTAACGAGAGCCTCGAAAGATGTTGATTGAGACTTTCGGCCATCAGGCCATTGGCCGTTACTACAATCGGCACAATGACAGCCGAGCTCACATTCCACATGTCAACAACCTCGTGTGTTAAGTCGAGATACTTCATTTGCTTCTCTTTCTCAGCTTTCACGAGGTTCTCGTCATGTGGAATGGTAACATCGACAATCATTGCGCGGCGCACTAATCGATCTATCACCACTATATCAGGCTTATTGGCGACAATAGTCCTATCAGTAATGATAGACCGATCCCAGTACAACGTGACATGGTCATTTTCGAGAACTGGGTCGGGCACATACTTGTAATACGGTACCTCAGAATCCACAAGTTTATATTTCAAAGCAAGTTGCTGGTGAATAATCCTGGCCACTTGATTATGCCTGTGCAAGTACTCGCCGTTAGCCAGACGAGAACAACCAGAGATAATATGTCTGATGGACTCACCCGGACGGTGGCATGCCCGACACACATCAACCGTCCCGTCCTTCATAATATGTCTGCGGTAGTTATTCGTCAGAATAACTTCGTCCATAATTGCACAAACAAAACCTTCAGTTTCCCCGAATAGGTCACCGAAACGTAGCCAGGTTACGGACGCTAAGAAATCTACACCGGGCTCATGAAGGGCCCGATAGAAGCGCCCGTGAAGCTCCTTGCTTTGCCATACCTTCCTGCGGTCATCGGTAGTAAGTACTACAGGTTTGCGCCAGTTCTCTTTAGCCATGGAGAGCGGGGTGAGCCCCTTATCCACTGTGACCACATCACGGTGCATACCCAATTCGGCTTTTAAAAAATATTCCCTGTGGCTGCACACCTCGCGATTGTGGAGGGTTTTAGCATTTAAAAAGTCACGGCCCCGCACTTCCGCGAGATGTACAGTCTCATCACCGATGAACGTGGGTGATGCATCCGGTTTGCGGTCAACAGTGTACGGACCCTCCTTCCAGGGCGTCAAGTTCGGTCTGAGTCCATTTGAGTGTGCCGAAAGAGTACATCAAGATCGGCATGACCCAACCGTTGAAGGCGCGCACCTTATTTCCGCCTGAAAGAAGACTAATTAATACCTTCTTCAGGCGACCAAAGAATCGCTCCTTCAACGATTGCTTCATGTCAGCACCGTTGATGCCTAACGCTTCCGACATACCCAAATACTTATAGCTTTCGGATGAGGAGTGGGATCTAAGGTGTATGGAATCCGACAGTTGGATTCCCTCGGATTCCATGATCCCCCTTCGCTTTACATGCATGACTGCACATTTGTCCACACCAAATTCCATCCTGATGGCGCTACTGAAAGTTTCAGTTGCTTTCAGTAGCTCCATCAGTCGCAATTTGTTGGGAGCAAAGAGTTTTAAGTCATCCATGTAGAGGAGGTGAGATATGACCTGACCGCCTCTCCTCAACCGATAGCCTAGACCTGAATCCTCTAGCAGTGTACTTAGAGGATTCAGGGCTAAGTAGAACCAAAGTGGACTCAAACTGTCGCTCTGAAATATTCCCCGTTTAATCCATACATGCTCATTATTCCCTGGATCTGTCGACACCCAGGATAGCGAAGGACCGTCCTCCATTGCCCCATACACGACTCAAGGAAGGTGCGTAGAGTTGCATCTATCTTGTACAACTCCAGCCCCCTCATGAGCCATGTATGTGGCACCGAGTCGTAGGCCTTCTTGTAATCTATCCAGCATGTCGACAGATCCTTGCGGGATCGACGAACCTGTTGGCTTATGGCCATGTCGATGAGGAGTAGCTCCTTAGTACCACGGGACCCGTTCCGACATCCATTCTGAGAGGCAGACATAATCGAGTTATTCTCAATATGCGTATTAATTTTCGCTCTCAAAATGGATGTAAGAAGTTTATAGATCGTCGACAAACATGTGATCGGTCTATAATTCTTGGGTTCCGCGGGACTTCCTGACTTATGGAGCAGGTGGGTAACGCCTGTTGTTAGAAACTGCGGTAACGACCCAGACTCTAAGGATGACTGGAATTGAGATGCCAGGCGAGTGTGTGAACTAGTTATCCATTTCAACCAAAAGTTGTGTAGTCCGTCCGGTCCTGGTGATTTCCAATTCGGTAACGGACGGACTGCTCTGGCTACGTCTAATGGCGTAATTAGAACTGCTTCCATTTCTGGTATTGTTCCACACATTCGCTCAACTTTCTGCATCCAGTCAGCCTCAGAGTGACAGACGGGCACCGACCAGATGCTGCGCCAGAATGCGCTCGTGGCGGCATCATTCGGGCGGCACACGTCTGTCACATTTTGTTCAGGTCGCTCCCAAGCTCTATATACCCACCTCTCATCGCTCTGGAACATGCGATTCTGTGTGTATCGATCAACCCGCCGCTTATACCGCCGAATACGGCTCGCCCATGCATAAACTTTCTGCTTCAGGAAGTCGATGCGCTCTGTGACACTGGACATGTATTCTCGAGGGCTGATTCCAGTCCCCGAGAATGCCCGCCTTACAAAGCGCATCACTCGTGGTCGTGTATTACCCTCCCTGAAGCAGTATAGTTTGCCGATGAGTACCCTGGCCCCATCGATACGACGCTCGATCCTGCGTTGCCAGGCTGGTACGGCTGGTTTTGGTCGAGTAGCTCCGTCACAGCTAGGAAACTTGACGTTAGCTAAACGACATGCCGCAACAGCCGCGCAATACAGAATCGAGTGTGTATCAACGAGATCCTCGCTGCTTTCGAAAAAATTCTTAAGCTGTGAGTCCAAGGCACACACCAGCGCCCTATTTTTCTTATGCATGGGTAAGCGTGGTAATCGGGATCTAAATTCGGTCGGAGTGGACCTATACTCTCGAAATGCATCCTCCAGTGCGCTCCTGAATCGGGTGTTGTATTGGCTACTTACTGTGGCAACCCTATCCTCCTCTTCTTCAACATGATTGAACCGCGGCGGGATTGCATCTATAGTCGACGCTTGTACCGCGGTTTGTGCTGGAGTCGAGACGATATGTTGGTTCAGTACCTCTGAGCGCAGCCTACCAAGTGCGGCATCGTCCAACCTGTGATTGCGTTGGATGATCCGCACCTGATCCGACAGTCGTTGGGCCGAGGTGTTGACGGTTGGTTCTAGTTCCTGGAACAGAGACAGCATCCTATCGCGGTACGCAGTGAGGTTAGTTCCCCCCTCTGTAGACCCGTAATATGCGCGCATGACGTTCTCGTTCATGGACTGAGTCCATCTCATGCGCTGCACAGTATTTTATTATAATTATAATTATTATTATTATTCTTTTATACTAATAGTAATATAGTAATAATATTATAAATTCGGTAGTAAATCTGTCTGCCTGTCTGTTAGGCGGTTTTCACACGACGCCGTTCACCGTCGCGGAGAGCGGAGGTGACGAAGTGGATATTGTGGCGGTGCGCCGCATGGAGGTGCGGGGAGCGAGCTTGGTCCGCGCGGATGGGCTTCTAGCGGTGCACCGCGCAGACATCGAAATGCATTTTCGTGTCTCATGTGACAAGCGCCACCCTACCGCGCGGTGTTCCACGCAGAGGCGTAGAGGTGGCGCGAGCACCGCTCGTCCCTACGGTCGGGTGGTGTACGTGTGTTAGGCATCAACGGATTCCATAGAAGCCGACGACGTGAGATACGCTTCACCGCCTTACATTTTCACGCCGTAACGGCTGAACAGAATTGACTGAAATGTGACGGGAAACCATGACCTGGGTTAGGAGTTTATGACATAGATTTCTTTTTATCCCGGTAGTACGTTCTACTCTCAACGCGGGCGAAGCCGCGGGCAAAAGCTATTTACAACAAATCATCACGCCTGTATTCCCGAAGGGTAAACAGAGCTATAGGTACATATAATATTCCCATATTTCACCAGTTACTTATACTTTTACCAGCCTTACCAAGGGGTATCGTATTACCCAGTAACTGGGTTGTGGAGGTCAGATAGGCAGTTGCTCCATGTAAAATACTGGTATTCAGCTGCATCCGGTTAGACTGAAAGCCGACCCCAACATAGTTGGGAAAAGGCTAGGCAGATTGATTGACTTATCCAGGGTAATATTATTTTATTAGCCAACCAAGTTAAAGTTTTAGGTTATATGAGGTATTATGAGACATTTAACAAGCATTTTATTATTATTATAGAAGTGGAAAGGCCTGCACAGTTTACTGTTTCGTCGACTGTACATACTTTTATACATCTAAGTATACCGACATGTGAGTATTCCCTTTGTACAATTACAGAGATATTGTTAAAGTTGAACTTGTAAGGGATGTTTGAACTGTGCTGTATATGCAAATGGGAGATACACTGTTTGGATTTCATTCTGTTCAGGTACCTAAGTGACTCAGGGGTGAATCGTTTCCCCCCGGTGGGTTCCCGCATTGTTGTGGCTTAGTCACCCACGGTGAAGCGAAGAGGAACCCGAGGAAGGGCCACTCGTCAGGGCTTTTCCCAGGAAGCCGACGACGTACCGGCCAACAAGTAGGTTGCGGTGTTGCATGGGCGACATAGCAACTGAGGCGGGCCACGATGTCGTATGGGAGACATCGCGGCTGAGGGTTGGAGGCCACGGTGGGAGAGGTGTGCTGGTATAGCGGTGCGCCGCTCTCCCTACCTTCGGCGGCCTTGACGGTGTCGCCACCGTCTGATGGCAGACGCGGTGGGGCCGCAGGGGAGGAGGAGTGTCGGTATTTCGTTGGCCGCTCTCCCTATCCTCTACGGCCTTGCATAGCAGCTATTTAAAAATGAATTACAGTAAATATATATATATATATATATTTTTTTCTTTTTGACAATATTTATGGCAAGACTAGGTATATTGAAAAATAACTTTAATTTCGGAAGTCGGTGGCAAAAATCGAAAATACAAAACCAAAGATGTTTTGGAAGTCGGTTTTATTTTTAAAACTTTTCTTTTTCGAAAAAAAAAATTTATTGCAAATAATATTTATTACTTTTACCGTGTGTTACTTTAAAACATAAATCAATTTAAAATATAAAAAGCTTATTCGAAGTGGTCTCCATTGGCTGCAAAACAGTTCTTTAAACGTTGAGGCCAGTTATCAATAGAAGCACGCACTCTTTCCATGGGAAAATTCTTCACTGCCAATCGTATGGATTATTTTAGGGACTCCAAATTTTCATGGCGTTTAGAGGAAGCCGTACTCTCTAAAACTGACCATAAATCATACTCCAGCTGATTAAGATCGGGACTAGACGACGGCCAGTCTTCAGCTCTGATGAAGTCCGAAACGTTCACTTCCAACCAAGACTGCGTGGACCGAACTTTATGACCCGGCGCCGAGTCTTGTTGGAAGGACCATACTTAGTTATTGAACATGGTGTTGTTAAGGGGCTTAACTACCTTCTCAAGAATGGTATCTTGATACAGTTGTGCCGATGTTTTGATACCTTTTTCACAAAAATATGGCTCAGTCACTCCTTCATAGCTAACACCCCACCAAACCATCACTGCAGTCGGATAATGCCCACGTTGCACTCTGTCGATTAATTGGGAAGCTTCCTTAAAGCTTTGAGCATAAATACGGTCATTTTGTTTGTTAAAATGTTGGACGGACGGCCAGATCTTTTTCTGTCACAAACAGAGGAGGTCTCATTGTACCTATTAATAGCCAGGTACACAAACATTTGACTAATACCAAGCGTATGGAGAGTTTTAAAAATTGCATTTGGCTCCATACCAATTTTGTGTAATGCAATCACAGCGATTCGGTTCTCTTTATCACCCCACTCCATTGTAATATCGCAAAATATTGTACAATGTATTGGCGCCAAAATTAAAAAACTCAATGAACAATCGTATAAAAATGACAGATTCCAAATTCAAATGTAAGTAATATCTTTCTTATTTTTAATTGCAACAGTATTTATGGCCAGACTAAGTAGTGTTTTGTTTTGGAAGTCGGTTTTATTTTTTGCTAAAAAGTTTTTATTTTTCACTTTTTATTTGTGGTACCTACCCCACACAAATTCGAATACCACTACTTACACGCTATAAAAAGGTGAAGCTTCGCACGCGCGGGTAGGTAGGTACAGTGGAGCCAAGCCGACCTCAATGTAGTTGGGATAAGGCTTGACTGATTGATAAAAGTAGGTAGGTACTATACTACTATACTACAGTCAGAAGTCGACTAGCAATTTCACAAAACTATGGCATAGCAATATTAGTTGTACTTATGACTTTCTTCTATAAGAACGTTTGACAATACTACACATTGGCAACTTTGGCAGCCCGTATACTCGTAGCGCAGGGGATAATGGTCATTGCGGTGTAAGTGGACTTCTAGACGTTGACTGTACCTATCTGTGTAAGTATTATCTAATTAATATACTTAAATACTTGGTATCCCAAACGAAAACATTTACCTACGTTTCTTTTTATCTTTTCTAGTCTTTTTATTATAATAATTAGATCCAAAATTCTGAAGATCGCACGTTTACGTCAAATACATTGACATTCTATCGATAGACAGATTAGCTAATCAAAAATATCGATATCGAGAAATTCGTGGGAGATGAATTTCTTAAACGGAAATTAATAGCGTGGGTTGACTGGCTGGCTAGATTTTAAGATTGTCGACTTAGTACGCGAAAAAAAAAAAAATTTGAAACTACAAGTGATTGCCCTTTCAAGAAAAATCTGAGATTAAGGTGAATGCGCAGTAGTAGCCTGCGAAATTCAAGCTTTCTTAAGTTTTTGCAATTTGCAGGTCTGTGTCAGGTCGTATGTGGTAGTGAGGTTGTGTGTGTAATGAGGTTGTATGAGACAAATCTAACTTAGAGAGATGTATTGATGATTCTTATGGTTATAATTATGTACATAGAACTTTAATATTTTCTTAAAAGCTTGAGCCGTGAGTCTTTCCTACACTTAAAAATAAACTTCAAGTTTTTAAGAAAATATTAAAGTTCTATGTTTACGTTTATTTAAGTAGTACTTTTAGTTCAATCAAAGCTTGTTTTTAAAAAGATTTTTTAGTTATATATTTTTTTTCGTATTCATCTCAGTAGACTCATGCACTCCCATGATATGGGTATCAAATGAAAGGGTCATTCATGGGAGTGCAAAAAAATAAGCCATATTGGATTTAGAATGACGTCACTTAGCTTACATTGTCAGACTAAACGTGTATGCAAAATTTCATCTCAATCGGTTTAGGATAACTGCTTTAAAATTTAGTTGCAAGATTTGACCCGAACATACATACATACATACAAACATTGCAAGTTAAGTAAAAGCTTCTAAAAAGAAGGAGGTCATATAGATATGTTCGTCTGTAAGTATTTTTGCTTTTTTTTTTAATTTAAGTATGATCTTCGATGTTTTCGTCAATTGTAAACCGATTTTGAAAACTCTTTTTTCTTTTAGTAGAGGAGCTTGCGCGGTAGTCCTTTATAAATTTTATTAAGCTTGCTTCGGTAGTTGTTGAGTTAGCTTCGTTAATACGTATTTAATGCACTTTGTTAATCTTGATATTATAACACTTTTTGTCACTGTTGTTGACATTGCAAGTGTAAACGAATTGGTGTGAGTTGCCATAGCTAAAAAGTGAAAAATAAAAAACTTTTTTACAAAAAAAAAAAGACTTCCAAAAAAAAAAGTAACAAAGTGAAAAATTACTTTTATTTCAGAAGTCGGTAGCAATAAGCTAAAATACAGATCCAAAGACACCGAACTCCGAAATTAAAGTTATTTTTCCTTTGTTAGTGTTTTTATTTTAAGTCGGTTGTTTTTTTTTTGTGCAATAGTTTTTTAAGTATTTTTATCTAGAGTAATATTCACTAACGCTCGGTTCCTATAAACAACAACGGATCGTTTAGCTTACCAATGGTAGCAATTTTTATTGTCAAACTGGGCATATAAATAGATTCGTAAGCTAATTTTACCTGTGATAGCTAACTACTTCCATATGGGAGGGTCTACTATGCAAAGCTATGAAGTCTTTGCTTCATTATTGTTGAAGATTCATGTTATAGTCAATGTTTATCACGATAACGGTCCGTAAATTATAGAAATCGACCATAAATAGGTAGGTAGGTGGTAGGTACAGTCAACCGCACCAGCTTACACTGGTTATTTACCTGTGATGTGTGGCCTATTGTACCACAATAACGTTGATTGCACCTATCACTGTATTGAACTAGCCAAGTGTGCAGTGCACTTTAAAGAATTAAACAAATACACGCAATCTCTATTTGTTCAGCTACAGCTGATTGAGCTCGTTCAGTGATCCGCCAAGAGAGAATGTTGATCATCTATCTTTACAGGGTGTCTGAGAAAGGGTGTCGCTAACTTAAGGGGTACAGACCATCAAACTGAACAACTATTTCCCGGGGACCAACATCGTTATCGTAAAAAAAAAATCAGCCGTCCCATATAAAACTTGACCAAATGTATGGGACGTCTGATTTTTTATTTTTCACGATTACGATGTTGGCCTCCGGGGAAAAGTTGTTTAGTTTGATGGTCTGTACCATATCCTTAAGAGGGTGAAGTGTGAAGTGCCAATACGCGGCGCGAGTCTTGGAGGCAATTACCTACATTAGCTTTTTGAAACAAAATGTAGGTAATTGCCTTTGATTTTATTTTGATAACGTTTTCACCCCCCTAAACCTTTACGATATGAGACAATTTTGGTCTTGTAGCGACATACCTACTTACAGCGCTTCTCACAATACCTACCGCCGCACGCTGAGTGCGCGCGCGCCGCGCGCCGCGGAACTTGTTCGGCGCGGCCAGCGAGGCTGTTCTAGAACGATGCCACCGAACGCGCCGTGTCGCCACAGCTTCTCAAAGGACGCCGCGCGAACGCCGCGCGCGCCGCTGAATGTTCTAGATAGAAGACCAGCTACTCCGCGTTTTCTCGAAGCGCCGCGCACGCCCTCGCGCATGCGCGGAGAACGATATATAAGTAGATGATGGTACTCAATAAAAAGATAGTTCATCTTGAGCCGTTCACTATGTAGGACACGTCTTTTATTTCTAAATACCTCGTAGCACGTATAGCTGCAATACCTAACGTACACAGATGCTACAGTCTCATTACATTCAATACACCTTAACCTAGGTCTGTATGTTTTTCTTTTTAGGGTTCCGTACCTCAAAAGGAAACAACGGAACCCTTATAGGATCACTCGTGTGTCTGTCTGTCCGTTTGTCACAGCCAATTTGCTCCGAATCTAATGGACCGATTAAGTTAAAATTTAGTACACATATGACATTCTGTGACCCAAATACGGACGTGTAACGTAAATAAACCACTTGGCCTAAAATTTTGAAAAAAATACAGAAAATAGTTCAATACCTATAGATTACAGGAAAACTTTTAAGAAGTTTATGGTATTAAAATAACATGGTGAATCTCTCAATATTGTGCGTACAAACTTACTTTGCAGTTGTAATGTATGGGATAACATGTTTTTCAACTACAATGTTAAGTTTGTTCTTGGGATAAATTCATCCCGACTACGGAACCCTTCATTATGCGTAGTCCGACACGCACTTGGCCTGTATATACCGACTTTCAAAAAAAGGAGTACACCGATTTCTCCGTCATTTTGTGGACTGATTTCGAAAATTCTTTTTTTGTTTGAAAGGGTATGCTCTCGAGGTGGTCCCATTGTCACCAAGTCAGACTCTAATTATGAGGATGCCATGGAAATCGAGGGCAACCCTCAAATTTTATAGACACACCTATAGTTTGGATATTTTTTATAGTAACTCGTGCATTTACTCTTGGAAAGCACCTTTTGGTGAAGTGGAACTGATGATGAAGACCACAGATGGCCATCGGAACTACTCAACAATAAGTAATTCACGGGTTGCGATTCGATTAAGTACCTACTTTAATAGGAGCTAATGGTGACTTCACCATCAGCTCCAGTTCTCCTGGTTCTTACTAGGAGAACTCCTCAACAATTAACGTCCCTACATCGGGAAAAGCAATATTTTGCAAAAGGTGATAAGCAGTTGACATTAGGCTATTGTAACTTAGATAAATTACAAACTGACCCACTAAAACGTGAACAAAAATACTTTTTTACAAAAACAGTCAACTGAATTATTAAGTAAAAAAAACTTTTTTACAAAAAAAAAAAAAAAAACAGACCTCCAAAAACAACACTACAAAGTGTAAAATAACTTTAATTTCAGAAGTCGGTGGCAAAAACAATAATGCAGATCGAAAGACACCGACTTCTCAAATTAAAGTTATTTATCACTTTGTAGTGTTGTTTTTGGAAGTCGGTGGTTTTTTTTCGCTCGAAGAACCTTTTAAGTCGTAAATAAATATATTTATATGCTAAAAACTTATATCGTACGCAATATTTCTTTATATTAAAAACTTACGAACCTTGTTTTAGGGAACCCTTATGTTGTGCTACTCAGTCTGTCTGTCTGTCACAGCTGGATATCTCTAGAACTAATAATGCTATCAACTTGATTTTTGGAATAGTTTTAGATGACGTTTGCCCCAGTTGGGCAAATAAGAAAGAAATCAAAATCAAAAGTTATTTATTCAAACTAGGCTGAGAATCAGCACTTTTCGAACGTCAAAATTACTTACAGTCCCCCAAAACGCCCGCCCTTCACCACTTCCTAGTGCTTTAGCTGGGGAGAAGAAGTGGCGCAACAAACTCTCTAGCGGCACAGCTGTCTGTTCAGTTAAAAAAAAATTATAGTATACAGCACTGCGCAAAATAATTTAAGTATTACGCAACAAAAAATGAAATAAGAAAATAGAATCATAAACTATACTCAAGCAAAAATAAAAATACAAAACTAAAAACGTAAACAAAACTTTATACTAAATAAAAGCCTCCAGGCATAAAGGGCGTGCCCACTTACATATAGCCATATATGTAGCAGTAACTCGAAGTCACAAATGATAAACTAGGACCATCGAAGTAAAATAAATAAAATAAGAGTTAATTACTAATAACAAAACCAAGGTCAGCAAGAATTTTTTTTTTTTTTGCAACAGTGACTGAAAGGGATCTTAAAAATTCGAAGTGGAGCTACTAGGGCTATCATATGAAAGAGCGCTGTTTGCACATTCTCAAACATTTTTTCTTTTTTTAAGCCTCATAGTTTTCGACTTTTGACGTCTCCCCCCCCTTATCTCCTAAATTTGCTTAGAAAAAAATCTGAAATTATTCTGTGTGATAGAAGTTTATGTAAAAATTACAGGAAAAATAAAACTGTGTCTCTAAATATCACACTTTTTAAAAATATATACGGAACCCTCCATGCGTGAAAAAATATGAAAATTAGACTATGTTTACGGGGGGAAAGACGTTATCGCTTTTTGTATGAAAATTTACCGTTTCACAATCCTCAGTTGGCAACATCCTTTCTCAGACATCCTATATGTGTATATTGTAAATTAGTCGCTTTTCGTGTCTGTGATCGCGTTATTCTTTTAAACTGCGCCTGCGCTGCGGATTTTGATGTCGTTTAACTTGTGTGGTACAAAAAGTGAACAATTTTTTTTTTTAATGTAAATTTTCTTTTAATATTTTATTTACTGTCCCTGCAGATATCTTAAGAATCTCCTGAATTTGCACATAAGTGATTCGACGATCTTTCCGAACTTTTTTTTTTTTTTTTTTTTTTTTTTTTTTTTATTTGTGATGGGTTTGCTCTTGACTCTAGTCTAGGTCATAGGTGACAGAGACAAAGTCGACGATGGAGTGAGCTTACCCAGAAGAAGCCTGTTCACTCTCACTTTGAAGAGATTAGGGTTGTATACGTTCGGAAACACAGACGCAGGTAGTGAGTTCCACTCTTTTGCTGTGCGCATTATAAAAGACATTTGGAAGCGCTTAGTGCGAATTGGTGGAATAGCAACCAGGTAGGGATGGTAACTGGCAGTGCGTCTAGATGTCCGGTGGTAGAAGGGGGCCGGTGGAATGAGGTCGTGGAGTTCTCGGGCACACTCTCCGAAGTACAATCTGTAGAAGACCGACAAGCAGGCAACCTTGCGGCGATGAGCCAAGCATTGAAGCTTGGCATCCACCAGTTTTACGTCGCCAATGAGCCTCTTAGCTCTGCGTTCCACCGAGTCAAGCGCGGCTAGTTGGTACTTAGCTGATCCATCCCAAAGGTGACTGCAATACTCCATGCAGGATCGGACTTGCGCTTTGTAAAGGGTTAAAAGCTGTCCAGGCGTAAAGTATCGCTTCACCCTATTTAGGATGCCCAGTTTCTTGGCCGCAGTTTGGGCCTTGTACTCGATGGTGGCGCCGAAGTTGAGACCAGATGTCAACTCCATGCCTAGGAGCTCAAGTCGATCAGTTACAGGAACAGATGTACCCCGAAAAGTAGGAGTTTGGGCGAAACGACTCTTTTTAGCGGTAAAAAGACACGCCTGCGTTTTGGTGGCGTTAAAAGAGACCAGATTATCATCACCCCACTGGGAGACAAAGCTCAAGGTCAAATCTGTCCGCTCTACCATGGCCTCTCTCAAGGAACGAACTTCAGCCCCGCTGGTTTTTTCGCTGGACAAGTATCTCTCTGAAACTGTACTGTCATCTGCGTACCCAACAATACCAGGCCAAAGCAGGTCATTGATGTGGAGCAGGAAAAGCGTTGCAGAGAGAACAGACCCCTGAGGAACTCCGGCATCAATAGCCATAAGGTCAGAAGAGCAGCCATCAACAACTACTCTAATCGACCGTTCACTAAGGAAATCTGATATCCAGCTACAAAAATCAGCTGGGATGCCATAAGCAGGAAGCTTGCTGAGCAGAGCAGCGTGCCAGACCCTGTCAAAGGCCTTCGAGATGTCAAGCGATACAGCCAGTGCTTCGCCGTGTTTCTCGATGGCTTCGCCAAAGCAGTGCGTGACATACACAAGAAGATCGCCAGTTGACCGTCCCCGGCGAAAGCCATATTGACGGTCACTGAGGAGATCATTGTCTTCAAGGTAGTTCAGCAACTTATTGTTCAGTACCCTTTCCAAAACTTTGCACAGAATGGAGGTAATGGCGATCGGACGGTAATGGGCAGGGTCTGCACGGTCGCCTTTTTTGGGCACTGGTTGTACATTTGCAAGCTTCCAGGATTTCGGCACCGTTCTTTTTTCAAGAGAGAGGCGGAACAAACGTGTCAATACAGGAGACAGTTCAGGCGCACACTGCCTCAACACTCTCGCTGGAATGCCGTCAGGCCCGCTGGCCTTGTTCACGTCTAGACTGCACAATACTCTTCGGACCTCTTTAATGTGTACTGCGATCTCCGGCATCGAGGAGTCACAATGAGGTACAGTAGGTGGTTGCTTTGAGCCAGCGTCCAGACGTGAATTGCTTGCGAAGAGAGATGCAAATAAATTTGCCTTCTCAGTTGCAGAGTGAGCCAGCGACCCATCAGGTTTCATCATAGGAGGTAAAGTGGGAACTAGTTTTTCCACGACAGATACGGTTTCAGGAGTAGTGACTTCACGTGGCCGGCCTGGATGTGGATCTTCTTAACTAAAGTCGCCTCGCTCGAATAGTTTATACCACCGTTCGACAGTCCTGAGAGATGGAGCAACATCACCCCAAATGCGTTCCATCTCTTCGTGGCACTGTTGCCTAGAAAAACTCGTCGAAAGCTGTAAAAATTATCACTCGTACTTTTGGGATCTCGTAAGTGAAGCCATATTTTTAGTTTTATCGCGTGCACTCCAGACAAAAGCGAACCGATAACTGAGTAAAGTTTGTGAGTAAATGTAATTATGTAGGTACTACGAGTCTGTGTTTGTATCATGGGTGTTTGAACTTGTTTTAATACCAAACGGCAAAAATTATTGAGTGACCTACGTATTACATACATACGTATCGAATTGAAAATCACTTTTTTTATGTTGATTAAAAACATAACAAAATTTTATACCAATATAAAAGCCTCCAGGCATATAGCAATCGTTTAGCTTCCTTCGCGATCAATATAATAATGCGTTCAGGGCCCCAAGTCTGCTATTTTTTATTAATTCGTCATTCCAACACGATCCCATTGTCATTTTGCTAAAAGTTCGTAATCTGCTAAATTCAGAATGGTCGATCATTGGTAGGTCAGTGGTCTCGTAATAGAATCATGGTACTGATCAAAGGAACGTCAGTCTTTCATTTGTCATTATAGAATAGAATAGAATAGAATAGGATAAACTTTATTTCGAGCCAACTCATATATGGTTAGTAACATTGTTTTTAACATTATGCAAGAGATTACCATTTTAAGCCATTTCTTTCAATGGAGTGTCAGTGGTTGACCATTGGAAAGTCATAATGACGCCATTATATTAGTAGATTACAAAACTTGTCAAAATCAACAATTATGAAATCAATCAGACCATTCTGACACTATTGTAATAGCAGACTTGAGGCCCAGGACATTGATGTGTTTGCCTCGCTTCTGTAGTGCGTCAGGGATGTTTGCTGAAACTCGGGTCGACTGTTTTTATACAACGATGAGAAAAACGATGCGCTTCCGTGGTGTGCCGCGTGCGGGCCAGCCCCAATCTTATTTTGTGCTGTATGGCGAGCAGACTCGAATGTTTAAATGTGAGTTGCTGCTGAAAGCTGTCCACCTCGGTGTTAGGCGTGTGGCAGTGATTTGCATGTAGTCATGGTTTTAGGTTAAGTGATTAGAATAGGAATACTAATATAGGGGTAAGGGATATTGTTACTAATTCAATTGAGTCATGTTACTTGATGAATAAAGTTATTATTATATAGGGCGTGCCACTTACATATAGCTGGTGGTTATACCACTTACATGGTTCGATTCCCATTCAGGACCAAAATTTGTGTGCATGAACATGTCTGTTTGTTCGTATGTATATATGTATTTACAAAAAAAAAGTAGTATATGTAGTAAGTATATCAGTTATCTGGTTTCCATAGTACAAGCTCTGCTTAGTTTAGGATCAAATGACCGTGTGTGAATAATGTCCCAGGTTATTATTATGTCCTTTATTTATTTTCATAACTTATTAAATACATTTTTAAATATTTTTATAAAAAATTAAAAAATTGGCGACAATAGTCCTGTAGTAGACCAATATTGTTATTATTATTTATTTTTTGACATTTCTCGGGACCCTGGGGTCCCGGACCTTTGGAAGGCGTACGGGAAGCCGAAGCCAACTCGCAGAAACCCCTTAGATAATTTTAAATGATGAAGAGGCACCAACCAACGATTATCCCTGTATGCACTATGCAAGTGCACCCAATGGCACCCTAGGACAACCCCTGGTTGGTTCAGGACTGTTGTTGTACGTTGGAACAAAACATATTGGGCTATGGGTCTGGGTGGCTAAAGTGGATTGGGTAACTTGAACTATGGAAGAGCTATGTCCCCTGCCTGACCAATGTTATAGATAAAATGGCAGGGGGTGACTTGCACACACAATAATGGGCCCCTGAAAACGGCCGCTAGCACAAAGTGACGTAGCGACAAGGGGGCAACACTTTCTGAGGTGCTTGAGGAGTGGAGAGGTATTCCATGGCTATCAGGACAATCCTGGAAGTAGGTACGGTTAAGATCCCTACCAGCACCTTATTGGAATACTTCCTTCTTTCGAGCACGTTTGCTCTTGCAACCTCAACCGGCCAATAAAGGCAAGAAAGAGGTGGGAGCTCTGTTCCTCGTCAGTGTTCACTCCAGCCGGCCAATAAAGGCAAGCCAGAGATGAGGACAAGATTTCTCCCGGGAGATAGGGTCCGTGGGGTCGCTACTGCCCAACAGCTCGCCACATGCTGCCCTGCGGGTTTCTGTATCTCCCTTGGTCTGGGTCCTCATCCTAGACCCGTTCCGGCAAACTAAACTCTACCAGCACAGACCTAACGTTGGGAGCGCGCAAGCCCCACTACGACGTCAACGTAGAGATACAGCGATGGGGTTATTATTATTATTATTTATCTATGTAGCCGTAACTCGAAGTCACAAATGATAAACTATTACATGGTACTTAAATATAATTGGAGAAATGTGGCTGTACCTGTACTTAGATACATCCCTGCCTAACCCTTCGGGAAACAAAGAGACAAGTTATGATGTTATTATCGCTTTGCCTGTACACGAACAGTACACAACTATGTTATCGTCATTGAATATCTCTAATATTTTAAAAGCAGTACAAGAAAGATGTCCTCTAAAACACAATATCATAATAATGAAACATTTAATAAAGGCACGCCTGCGCTGCTATTAGATTTGCCCGCCGTAATGCAGCAGAGTGCACCTGTTCTGTTTATTTGTTCGCCCACGGTTATCTCTGTCTTAAATCCAACTGCTGTTGGTTTAACCGCGTTTTAGCGTAAATTAGTTTTTGTCAGGTTTTAATGTAGCTCTGTTTAATTTACCAGTCTGTTATTATCCCTTTCAGGGCAAAGATCTCTTAAAGCAACGGGTAGCTCGCCGTCCGGTAAGGACCAGGCCCGGGTCGACGGCGCGTTGTGTTCCACGCGCGCCTTAAAGAGATGTCAGCACTAGCTGAAGGGGTCCGCTAGGGCCGATGCCCGCCAGGGTTGCGGGTTGTTCGAAAGAGTTACCGTGGCCCTGGCACAGGCAACTGAAGGAACACGGGTTTTAGTCAGTAGAAGTCTGACAAGCCCTCCCGCTCCACCCAGAGCGGGAGAAGTTATTTGATGATTTCCCATTTACCAAAAAAAAGGGCAAAGGCCTCTTCTCATACAGAGAAGGCAGGAGCCACGAGCATTGATCACTACGCTTGCTCAAGACATGTTGGCGATTACAGACATAAATCAACTACAGTTGGTTACCTCACGATGTTTTCCTTAACCGATGTCAGTGATGTCAGTAATGTCCAAGATAAACTCAGTAAGTCGAATTGGTATTTGCCCGGATTTAAACCCACAACCTCCAGATGTGAGGTGAGGCCTTAACTTAGGCGATCACGACCTGTTTTATTTATTGAAAACTAAAGAAATAAAGAGGGTCATCATCATCAGGCTGATATAGAACTGCGATAAGACAACCAGTGATCAACATTCACCGATATGTGTTTGCCATATTGGCCAGTGTTAATTTTGTACTAGTAATCAAATCAGAGGGTTAGTTCCCGAAAACGTTCAAAATCTCTAGTATACAGGGATATTTGTACAACACCAGCAACCTCTTAAGGGGTCATTGTACTCATCATTATGAGTACAATGACCCCTTAAGAGCCTGAAATCGCGAAAAACAGCTGGTTTTTTTTTGTTTTACAAATAACCCTGTAAACTTATTCCTAGCCATCTCATCGACAATGAGGAGCCACACTCAAAGCTGTGTGTAGATGTCGCTGTAGTCGACTGTACCTTGTTTACCTTTCTTGACAGTAGTGTGATTGCTATTTATGAGATTTTAAAGTGTAATTCGACTATAATATGTACGCGTTTATGACTGTGCCTCAACTAAAAGTTGAGCTCCGTAAAAGGAACGCTGCAACTGCCGACAAAAAGGCAGATTTGATTGCAAGGAAAACACTTAAAATATTTGAGGTTATGATTATTTGTGAGCCTTTTTTATAAGCCACGGACTAACATTCCTATTTTTTTTATAGATTACATTTGTATGATCGAAACCAAAACTTTCGTGCTGACTGCGACATCCAAGACGACACCGCATACCTATGTCCACCTTCTGATATATTCAAAGACATAAATGCAGATACTCCTTTACCAATGATTAACAGACAGGCAATACAGGAATATTTTGAAAACTAAGTACCTATATTGAGTGATTAAATCTTTAGGAGAATTCTTTACTACATAGATTAGTTAATATAGTTTATTTTACGACACTTTTATTTTGATGACAATAATTTTATTTTATTAGATAATAATCTTGACTCTTTTGTTTTATAGATATAGTACCCAGCCTAAAGGACGGCTTCTTTACTAATCTTCTGCTTCTTCTGTGAAATGCGCAGCAGATAATGGTGCAGTACTACTTGCCTTAAAGTTTCTAATACGTAACGCCAATTCCCATTGTTGTCTGCCCTTACTTTCTTTAGGAAACAAATATACTCCTCTGTTTTTACAAGTTAACGCACTACATTGAGGCATTTTGGACAAAATTACGGAAAATAGGAAAGCTAAACTTAGTAGATTGCAAAAATCCATACGATTTGACAGCTATCAAAACTAGGTACAGTCGATTGTGCGCCATCTATCGTGATAAAAAGTTAGTTTTCCTCCCCATTAATACTTAATGTCAAAAATATGTTTTTTTACCCGACTGCCCCAGAAGGAGGGTAATGTTTTTTGAGTTCGGCTTGATATATTTTAACATAAGAGATGTCGTTAGATTCGTCTTTAACTGTGGGAATGACATAGGCTATATAATATGTATGTCAGAAGGGTCATGAGTACGGGATGTCAATTGACAACGAAACGCAAGTGTGAAGTTGGCGCGCTTCAACAGAGTCTAGCCTGACGTTCGTGCGAGTCGACGAGAGCGCTACAGCGGGACGCGGAGCAGCTCTCTTTACCATCAGACATCGTGCGGACAACAAGTGCCTAGAAACTGTCTATCGTTTCGTTTTGTTAATTTTAATCACTTCTAATATACCTACTTAATCTAAAATCAACTTCAGACTATTTCTTCTCGCCCGCAAAACACATCTACGCCCAATAAAAATGCATAACGATGAAGATTCCAACTCCAATTGGCCCCCAGTCCCGATATGTATATATTGGAAAAACAAAAAGAAAAGGGAGGGAAGGTTTTGTTTAATAAGTTACAACAATATTGGTATCAAATAAAAGCTAGTAATGAGTCAATTCTAGTTAAAAGTAAAAATTTGAAGTAAATGTCAAATATTAGTAAAACTATATAAAAAAACAATTACCGTTATAGGGTGTAACTTTTGTTTGTCCCACTCTGCGATACCAAAATTCTATAGATCAGCTTGTTTTAAATGATTTGCTTTATTTCATTACCAGGATTGAGACTGGTATTAGAATAGAATGCGAACCGGTACCCTTATTACGTATCTTGCAGAAGCCTAGCGATAGCAAGATTTTTTTTTCAATGGCAAATGGGTATTATGTATCAGCGACACGTCATACTGATTTGCAATTGACAAGCGATTGAAAAGCAATTATTGCGCAAATTTTGCTATCGCTACTAGGCTTCTGTCTGCAAGATACGTAATAGGTAAGCCTGCTATGGGAATGGGCCCTCTGGCTCAGTTTCCCCAATCAAACGAAAAGTCGAATACGTATATACGAACGTCTCTAAAGTGATATACACAGTTTACTGTTATAGGGAATTCTGAGGGGACGGCGCGTTCGCAGTCCCCACTACCAAAAATAACGCATCTGAGTTATGCACATTAAGGATAATCTTAGGGGTCAACCCAACCGCAGTGCAATGGGAAGGCCTCGCCCTGGGGAAACCGGCTTCTTGATCACGGTATCCCCTATGCCAGGTAAGTATGATATTGTTATAGGAATTTGCGAGGGTCATTCAACGGCAGCGAATCTTAACACCGCGATTCAGAAAAGTGACGTAATTGAACTGCGCCATCTGTTTAAAGATTGGAACTAAATCGCGCGATAACTATGCGGCTACGTGTCTGTACCTTTACTTAGATTGGACTCACAGTACAATGTAAACAAGTCAGTATATCAAGTTCCATTCACAGTACTACCGATTAAGTACTGCACTTAGTGAGAAATAAGTAAGATAAATTGAGAACAATCAGTAAGTAACAAGATACCAACAATGGAATTAAGTAATCTTCTACAGCGCCGTGCTGAGGCGTACTTATAGGTAATTAAAGGATTATAAAATGCTGAATGAATAATTTAGACTAGACTAGAACTATACTTTATTATGTACACCATATATGGATTACAAAGGTTGACTGTACGGTGCAACCGTACATTCTACAATTCAGCAGTTCACGCCACACATTCATTTCAACTCATAATAATTAGTTCAATTCGCGTTGGGCTATCAAGTCAGCCAGGCGTTCTCGTTACAGCCAACAAGGGCCGCGTCACTCACTTCATTGCCACACCATCAGTCCATTAAGCTCATTTTACCTTTAAGTACCTTTGAGACAATACAATAGTGTTTTAGTACTTACCTTCTTTTATTCCATTCATCCATCATGTAAAAGTAATGTGTGGTCCAGCAAGGGATCATACATTGACAAATACACAACGGTCGATCATCATCATTTCAACGAGTATGATTCACTTATAACTTTACTAGCTTTTGCCCGCGGCTTCGCCCACGTGGTTGTCGGAAATTATCCCACGGGAACGCACTACCGGATCACAAGTATCTTACGTCCTAATCCAGGTCATAGTCTACCCATGTGCCAAATTTCATCCGAATCCGTTCAGCGGTTTTAGCGTGAAAACGTAACAAACAAACAAACTCACTTTCGAATTTATAGTATCATCAAAAATATCAAAAATGGGCAAAAAAACTTAACACACTGTTAAAGTTTCTATAATAATTATAATTCAATCATGATTCGAAAGACACGTGGCGCCATCTATTATCATAAGAGCGTTATGGTCGTTTTCCTAGGGAACAGTACTTTTAGGATCAAAGGTACCCTATGTCCGTTTCGGTACACCTGACAACGTATATTAAATTTCAGGATGATCGGTTCAGTGGTTAGGCGTGAAAAGGTAACAAACAAACAAACAAGCTTGCTTTCGCATTTATAATATTAGTTAGGATAACCTTTTCGCGCACAAAAGCTTGTCATACAAATGGATACAAACATGGACGACTTTTCGTTATAAAAAAATAATCTCTTTATCATATTAGTACTAACATAGGCAATACTGTAGCTTATTAGTGAGAGAATTGTCGGAATCGGATCAGTGATTCTGACGATACAACTACATACAAAATCTCAAATTTTACCTCTTTAAAATATTAGTATTAAAATAAAATATTTCATATGATGAACTCGGGCATAACTGTAGGTTCCATTAGTGAAAGAATTTTCGGAATCGGATCAGTAGTTCCGACGATTACCCCCTATAACAAAATCGCAAATCTTACCAATTTATAATATTAGTATTTACATAAAATATATCATATGATGACACTCGGGCAATACTGTAGCTTCCCATTAGTGAAAGAATTTTCAGAATCGGATCAGTGACTCCGACGGTTACCCCTACATACAAAATCGCAAACCTTACCTCTTTATAATATTAATATTTGCATAAAATATATCATATGATGACACTCGGGCAATACTATAGCTTCCCATTAGTGAAAGAATTTTCAGAATCGGATCAGTGACTCCGACGGTTACCCCTACATACAAAATCGCAAACCTTACCTCTTTATAATATTAATATTTGCATGAAATATATCATATGATGACACTCGGGCAATACTGTAGCTTCCCATTAGTGAAAAAATTTTCAGAATTGGATCAGTGACTCCGACGGTTACCCCTACATACAAAATCGCAAATCTTACCTCTTTATAATATTAATATTTGCATGAAATATATCATATGATGACACTAGGGCAATACTGTAGCTTCCCATTAGTGAAAGAATTTTCAGAATCGGATCAGTGACTCCGACGGTTACCCCTACATACAAAATCGCAAACCTTACCTCTTTATAATATTAATATTTGCATAAAATATATCATATGATGACACTCGGACAATACTGTAGCTTCCCATTAGTGAAAAATATTTCAGAATCGGATCAGTGACTCCGACGGTTACCCCTACATACAAAATCGCAAATCTTACCTCTTTATAATATTAATATTTGCATGAAATATATCATATGATGACACTCGGGCAATACTGTAGCTTCCCATTAGTGAAAGAATTTTCAGAATCGGATCAGTGACTCCGACGGTTACCCCTACATACAAAATCGCAAACCTTACCTCTTTATAATATTAATATTTGCATAAAATATATCATATGATGACACTTGGACAATACTGTAGCTTCCCATTAGTGAAAGAATTTTCAGAATCGGATCAGTGACTCCGACGGTTACCCCTACATACAAAATCGCAAATCTTACCTCTTTATAATATTAATATTTGCATAAAATATATCATATGATGACACTCGGACAATACTGTAGCTTCCCATTAGTGACAAAAATTTCAGAATCGGATCAGTGACTCCGACGGTTACCCCTACATACAAAATTGCAAATCTTACTTCTTTATAATATTAATATTTGCATGAAATATATCATATGATGACACTCGGGCAATACTGTAGCTTCCCATTAGTGAAAGAATTTTCAGAATCGGATCAGTGACTCCGACGGTTACCCCTACATACAAAATCGCAAACCTTACCTCTTTATAATATTAATATTTGCATGAAATATATCATATGATGACACTAGGGAAATACTGTAGCTTTCCATTAGTGAAAGAATTTTCGGAATCGGATCAGTAGTTCCGACGATTACCCCCTATATACAAAATCGCAAATCTTACCACTTTATAATATTAGTATTTACATAAAATATATCATATGATGACACTCGGGCAATACTGTAGCTTCCCATTAGTGAAAGAATTTTCAGAATCGGATCAGTGACTCCGACGGTTACCCCTACATACAAAATCGCAAACCTTACCTCTTTATAATATTAGTATTTACATGAAATATATCATATGATGACACTAGGGCAATACTATAGCTTCCCATTAGTGAAAGAATTTTCAGAATCGGATCAGTGACTCCGACGGTTACCCCTACATACAAAATCGCAAACCTTACCTCTTTATAATATTAGTATTTACATGAAATATATCATATGATGACACTAGGGCAATACTATAGCTTCCCATTAGTGAAAGAATTTTCAGAATCGGATCAGTGACTCCGACGGTTACCCCTACATACAAAATCGCAAACCTTACCTCTTTATAATATTAGTATTAACATAAAATATATCATATGATGACACTCGGCCAAAACTGTAGCTTCCCATTAGTGATTTTTTTTTTTTCAAAATTGGATCAGCAGTTCCGACGGTTACCCCTCCATGCGAACTCGCTACCTCTATATAATATTAAGGGCTGTGTTCACCAACATTCAAACAACCGCCGGTTAGGTATTTAAACAGTTGGTTTATGTCAAACTTCATAAGGAAAGAACTGATTAAATAACTAAATAGCCGTTTTAAAAGTCGGTGAACTACGCCCTAAGTATGCACTTAACACATGCACTTAAATAAACTCACCTTTCCTTCCCAGTATAGATTAGTATAGATAAACCATTTAAGTAGGAACAGGCTAGAAAAGCCGATGAAATGTCAAGGAGTCGATCAGTCAGAATGTTGTAGTTGTCCGTTTTAAAACGTAGTACAGTTACTGGCCGTAAATATTGCACATGGATTGAAAAGTACATGAAACAAGTACCTAATATGACACATCGATCATTAGAAAAAGTCTGTCACACACAATTTTATTATCAGTGACTAAGACGACTCTCTACAAAGCCCAACATTTTCTAAAAATCCCATTTACGGCCGGTTACTCTAAGTTCTTAATGACAATGACAATTCTAAAAGATTACATGCGCCCGCTACGGGGCAAGGAATGTGTTTGAAAATTGCTTAATATTTTCGCTCAAGTACGTATACATAGGACGATAGACAGTTCGGTTGAATTCCCAAGTCATTTGTCACTATGTCGTATCTAAAATCACATGTTTAATTCAGTACACATACACACTTCGATGCCTTAGTTCAATGCTCTAACTAGAGAATTGTACATATTGAGAAGAGAGTTTTAAAGTTGAGACATGAACAGTATGAAAACTAAGTAAAATAAATAACACTTTTTTTATTATTTGTGATGGGTTTGCTCTCGACTCTTGTCTAGGTCGGACGCGACAGAGACAGAGTCCACGATGGAGTGAGCTTACCCAGAAGAAGCCTGTTCACTCTCACTTTGAAGAGATTAGGTTTGTATGCGTTCGGAAACACAGACGCAGGTAGTGAGTTCCACTCCTTAGCTGTGCGTATTATAAAATACATTTGGAAGCGCTTAGTGCGAATCGGTGGAATAGCAACCAGGTAGGGATGGTAACTGGCCGTGCGTCTAGATGTCCGATTGTAGAAGGAGGCCGGTGGAATGAGCTCGTGGATTTCTCGGGCACACTCTCCGAAGTACAATCTGTAGAAGACCGACAAGCAGGCAACCTTGCGACGATGATCCAAGCTATGAAGCTTGGCATCCACCAGTTTTACGTCGCCATGAGCCTCTTAGCTCTGCGTTCCACCGAGTCAAGCGCGGCTAGTTGGTATTTGGCTGATCCATCCCAAAGGTGACTGCAATACTTCATGCAGGATCGGACATGCGCTTTGTAATGGGTTAAAAGCTGTCCAGGCGTAAAGTATCGCTTCACCCTATTTAGGATGCCCAGTTTCTTGGCCGCAGTTTGGGCCTTGGGTATTCTATGGTGGCGCCGAAGTTAAGACCAAATGTCAACTCCATGCCTAGCAGCTCAAGTCGATCAGTTACACGAACAGATGTACCCCAAAAAGTAGGAGTTTGGGCGAAACGACTCTTTTTAGCGGTAAAAAGACACGCCTGTGTTTTGGCGGCGTTAAAAGAGACCAGATTATCATCACCCCACTGGGAGACAAAGCTTAAGGTCAAATCTGTCCGCTCTACCATGGCCTCTCTCAAAGAACGAACTTCGGCCCCGCTGGTTTTTTTGATGGGTTGTTTTTAGATGGGTTTGCTCTTGACTCTAGTCTAGGTCAGAGGTGTCAGAGACAAAGTCAACGATGGAGTGATCCTGATCAGGAGATTCGGACAGACTTATTAAATTTATTGTATTGTCATCGGTCCTTGATAAGAGTGCGAAGTTTCAATTCAATCCGACGTTTTAAAGTGGGTGAAAATTACGTTCAACGATTCCGTTACATAGACACATACTCTTCAGACCAAGCTAATAAAAGTGTGTTAAAAATACGTAGAGCTTATTCATTAAATTAATTACAGAACCGTACGTTATTATTGCGGCCCGGACAATAATGTAAGTAGTCTGAAGTCTGGCATCTGTTCCCTCACATTTGGCAGTCAATATTAATAGAAATGCAATAATGTAAGTAGGTTGAAGTCTGGCATCTGTTCCCTCACGTTTAGCAGTCAATATTAATAGAAATGCAATAATGTAAGTAGTCTGAAGTCTGGCATCTGTTCCTCTACGTTTAGCAGTCAATATTAATGGAAATGCAATAATGTAAGTAGTCTGAAGTCTGGCATCTGTTCCTTCACGTTTAGCAGTCAATATTAATGGAAATGCAATAATGTATGTAATCTGAAGTCTGGCATCTGTTCCTCCACGTTTAGCAGTCAATATTAATGTAAATACAATAATGTAAGTAGTCTGAAGTCTGGCATCTGTTCCTTCACGTTTAGCAGTCAATATTAATGGAAATGCAATAATGTAAGTAATCTGAAGTCTGGCATCTGTTCCTCCACGTTTAGCAGTCAATATTAATGAAAATACAATAATGTAAGTAGTCTGAAGTCTGGCATCTGTTCCTTCACGTTTAGCAGTCAATATTAATGGAAATGCGATAATGTAAGCAATCTGAAGTCTGGCATCTGTTCCTTCACGTTTAGCAGTCAATATTAATGGACATGAACAGTATGAAAACTAAGTAAAATAATAAAACAATTATACATCTATTCGTAAGACTAGTCCAATAACTGCATCATATCTCAATATTGGAATAATAACATATTTACAAAATAGCTAAATAAACATACAACCCCCTATTTAACATATTTCTGCACTAAGATTGAAAGCATATCTTGTCATTATTGTAATATAAAATTATTGGAACGTTCATGGACCTTTTTATAAAAAAAAAAAAAACATTTTTTTGTATAAAAAACGTGCAAACGTCCTTCATACAGTGCCGCCATTGTTTATTATTATTTTTTCTATTCTATATTGGTTATTATTATTTCCAAAAAATATAGGCTGCAGTTAAACAACGGTAATGTACGGTAAAATAAATACAGAGTTTCATGTCATTAGCATCATTACGCTTTTAGTAATTAATCCGTAAACATCATGATGTTTCAGTCATCCGCGGCCCATCCCTTGGCTCTAAACTTTGCAGCCCCCCGGTACACTGACTGTACCACTTAAGAGCGCTGTTATTGCTCAGATTTGCTATAGTGCTTAAAAAACTTAACGCACCGGGGGGCTGAAAGTTTTGAGCCTAGGGATGGGCCGCGGATGACTGAGACATGATGATGTTATCGGATTAATTACTAAGACCGTATTGATGCTAATGACATGAAACTTTGTATTTATAATAAAGTGGGTATTCACAAATTAGTAATATGCAGCACGAGACAATAATGACACTTGAAGGTACTTAGGTTCCAAACTTTTCAGCCCCCCTGGTAGGTAGTTCAAAACTCTGTAGCTTACTAGAAGTGATATTGTACCCTGGCGAGCAAATGTAATTAATACAAAGTGATAAGTAACATAACAGCGTAGGGACGGATTAGAACTCCCTTGACGACGAACTATGAGTATGAAGTGTTAACTGCTAATCACCACTCCCAGTTGAGTGACATTTTAAACTCATTATGAGCTAATTGGTTAAGGCGAGTATAGTCGTCAAATGGTCGTTTTTGAGAGACTAATTAATGCTTTTAAATGAGCGGAAAATTCCAGAAAATATATATATAAAATTTTGATATCATACTTCAATCTGAGCATTTGAAAATTTTAGCAACATTAAATACCATGCAAAAAATTGATTGAAATCAGGTTGTTTTCAACTTTAAATTCGCTACTGCTTTTTTTTTTTTTTTTTTTTTTATGAATGGCATCTCGTAGTTGACCTAGAGAGGTCGAGACTACTTAACCGGACTATCCTGTGGCTGCCTTAAGAAAAACTCAAAGCCTCCAGCCAGGGGCAAAAAACTTACAGACTAAGCGACTACACGCTAAGGGCTCCCCCTGTGGGGAACGGGCCTCGGCTTAGGGCGTCGCTGGGGGGAGGACAGCAAGATGGGACAGGCTGGATCAGATTTGAATTATTATTATCAGGGGAGTTTAAAGCTACAGGCTCAGCTACGCCACCAGCTGGCACATTATACCCGAGCAAGGGACGGGGGGGAGGACCATTATTACGGGGTCGTCGCGAGGGACCTCGGCGGCGAGGTCGGAATGTCGATTTGTTTTTGTTCCTACGGTCCCTACTGCTCTCCTGGAGAAGAGTTATGGGGTCGTCGGGATCTGAGAGGACAAGCCTGGGGCGGCGGACCTTACTAATAAGAGAGGGGACATAGCTAGCCGCCTCGACAACCAGAGGGTTGCGGTGGTTGGTGGCTGAGTCGAAGAAACGCTTGGAATTGCGTTTCAAGAACTGGGAGATGGTGGGAATGTCGAGATCGACATGGAGGATTTCGTTCCGAACGAACCAAGGGGCTCCCGTTGCCTTTCGGAGGAAACGGTTTTGGAGGGCCTGCATCCTATGTATGAGGTGAGGTTTTGCGTGCGCAAACACTGAACCCGCATAGGTCATGATGGGGCGAATGCACGCTGTATAAATGCGCAATTTGCACCTAAGTGACAATTTGCTACGTGCATTCAGAACGGAGTGGAGCCTACCGAGAGCGAAAGCGGCGCGCGAACGCACCTGCTTTATGTGCTCAGCGAAGGAGAGGTGGTGGTCGAGGGTCACACCGAGGTATTTGGCTCGCGTCTCCCAAGGGATCGGCTTGCCGAACATGGTGATCGGTCGGGGGGGGAGTCGAGTGCGACGCGGTCTCAGAAAGAGAACCGCTTGACTCTTGTCGGGATTGAATTCGCTACTGCTTCTAAATTATAAGTGATATAGATAATGCATGCATCCGCCGCGCCGGCGCCGGCGTGGGAGTCGGTGGGTGCTGGTGCTGACGGAACGCAATGTTGTCAACTTAAATATTATATTTATATGAACTTTGAGAATATTCAATATTGTTATTGAGTACAAGTATATACAAATCATAAAAATAAAAAGGTGAAGAGCTCATAGGGCATCAAAAAATTCGTCCCCATCGCTGTCAATAGAAAAAGTGCCCAAAAGGCTGGCAGCATTGCCACATTGGATGGCAATGCTGATTCTTTGGGTTAAAAATAGGCCAGCCCTCTGGGCCCCTGAAGAGTCGACCAACCGCTTGGTCTCGAAATACTCGATGAGCACTCGGACCCCGAGGCCCTAGAGTTTCAACCCCAAACGGCTCAAACGTATAGCTCCCCATAAGGTTGCTATATTTGCGCCGTTTGAGGTTTTCTGCTCCTGCAGTTGCCGCCCCAGCACAACCCGCCATGCTAAGAAGATGGGATGGCGCGAGGGTGTCGACACAGGTTGCGTCCCTCACCAAAGGCCTACCCAACTTCCAAGGCATTATGGTCATTCCATCTGGCCTCTTCCCATCGTCGCGTGCCAAGCCATTGGGTTCTAAAACAGCTGACACCCCGGCGGTGACAAGAGCCCGACGGATGATGTCGTTAATGCTGGCGTGCCGTGCCATCCGATTATATTGTTATTTATCTCTTTTTAATTGTCATTTGTACTTTCACTGCATGATGCACCGGTCGACGTCATTACGTCAACCCCGGTTCTCGCTGAAAACCAGCGCTGGGGCTCTGTCTCGTATGGGGTCGCGGCATTATGCTGAGCGACGGCCGTTTTGCGTGAAAGTGACGCAAATTTTCCCCAAAACTTGTTCTTTTATTTTTTATTTTGTTGTTATATTTCTTTGCGTCGTGTTTATCGCAAATAAACGTATTTTCATTCTTTCTTCTGATATTGTCACGGCTTAAAGATGATAAAATTGATAAATCACTTATCTTACAACTGTGCATTTTTTATTTTGAAATACTAATTCATTTTTACAAAACGCTACTTTACCTAACAGCGGTGAAATATTCGCTAGCGGGTAAGTGCGACGACTGTATGAGATTACGGGTCGACGACTATACCCCTTAACTACTCGTATTTGATTATGTTTACTAACGCGTGAGGTCAGTGATATTATTAAAACTGCCAAGGACGGCTATTTGTCTTTTCACCGTTCTTATTGTACAGACTGAAAATATTGATGATCATCATTTTATTTTCTATATATATAAGTAAGTCAACTAGTGACACTTATTTTGAAACATCAGATATTGTTTAAGGTGGCAGGTACCACGAAATAGACAAAGCATTTCGAGGTCTGAAAGCTTACACTGAAAAAAAGTGACGCGACGCAAAACGCATGAATAGTTTGGAGCCTAAGTACCTTCAAGTGTCATTCGTGTCTCGCGCTGCATATTACTAATTTGTGAATACCCTCTTTAGTATAAATACAGTTTCATGTCGTTAGCATCATTAGGCTTTTCGTAATTAAGACGTCTACCGACATCATCATGTCTCAGTCATCCGCGGCCCATTCCTGGGCTCAAAACTTTTCAACCCCCCGGTACGCTAAGCTTTTTAAGCACTATAGCAAATCTGAGCAATAATAGCGCTCTTAAGAGTGTTATATCCGGTGGCTGTCATTCGTGGATCTTTGAAAATCGTTACGGGTCGGACCAGTCTTACCAAGGGGTATACCCAGAAACTGGGTTGTGGAACTCAGATAGGCAGTCAATCCATGTAAAATACTGGTATTCAGCTGACCCCAACATAGTAGGGAAAAGGCTAGGCAGATTAATTAATTTGATTAGAGTACATAATATTCTAATTCAGTGATCTAATCCCCATGCTCCTTTACAACTCTATTATTTGATATGGAAATAATACTATCGGAAACTCAAGTCAAGCAGGCGATTTCGATCGGAAGAATGACTGTGGGCAGTGCATTAAATGATGACTACCAACTACACTTTTGATGATCATCACTTCAACTATTTATGGTACTTCCATGTATTGTTGAACATCATCATTGTCGGGATCAAACATTTCCAGGTTCACGAGTTTAAATAACGAATTATATTGATCAGCCTTGACTGCCTAGCTCCATAAAGGAATAGCGTGATGATAATTATTTAAACGATTAAACCTGTAATTATCTGCAATATTCAAACCCTTTGGCTCATATTTTTACAATTTGCGGTAAACTATAGAAGGATACGAACATAACGAAATACTGCTCATCCCCCTTATCAAATAGCGTAATAATTTATAGCCTAGACTGACTAGACTTATAGGATCTGGATGTATACATACATTCAGACAAACAGATAGAAATTCTAAAAACTATGTTTTCGAAATTAGAATCGTTCCCAAACCTCGCAAAAACTAAAAAATAATAATAATAATCAATGTACACTTTTGACTTCGCTACGATTTTATTATATGTATAGATTTCCAAAATTATATTTAATTTATGATTATTCAGCTCTTCCAAACCAAAGCACATTTAATTAAAAATATTCAAATTTCGACTTATTAAAATAATCGCATAAAATATTACCAACAATCCTATTAACATTTCGAAAGTTCACATCTTTCCAGGAAACCGAAATACAAAATACTAAAGTACTCAAAAAGGACTTACCTGCCATAAATCTTTAATAAGTTCCGATTTATTGGTTTCAGAAGTTAAAGGGCACTCGATGAAAGTGTTTATTCACTCGACTGGTAAACTTACGTCGAAGTTTTGCGGAGCGCGACGCGAGACGTGGGTCGTGGTCGACCGCCCGATAGCAACTGAATCCTGGCTGGTATACACCGTGTAAGTACTGACTGGCAAGGACAGGTGTTTTGATGTCATTATTACTGAAAATTATAGTGGTTTTGAAATATTATGTTGCGTTGATGCGTTCGCTTTTTGAATTTTGAGTTTTGATTAGAAGAGAGTTAGTTGTGTTAAATGGAGTGTTCAAGACACTTTTACTTCAGATTACATCGATTAGGTTTGCTTAAAATTCTGTAAAAACACAAAAAATAACCTGTTTGACTAGGAAATGGTTTTTTATTCTTCTTAGCGATACGCTAAAAGCATATAAGGTAGTGAAAATTCAAATATTATGTATAGCCCAAAATTCTGCCACTGGAGTTCCGTTCACTGACGCAGTCATATGATCCTCAAGTGCACAGGTCACGCGGGGCAAGATAGACCATGACACAATGATTTGCTATTGTATTGTAATATTATAATGTTACAAATACTTCTGGTACAATTTATATTACGCTCATTTAAGGTTATTTAAAAAGAAAATTTTAATTTAATATACTTAATCGATAGAAAATAATATTTATTTTAATTTTAAGGCATGCAAGGAAATACGTGAATGTGTGGGTACGAGTGAGGGTGTGTGTGTGTGTGTATAGACCCCCATCTGTGGAGATTCTCTTTGCTAAGGCCGACTTGGATTCGTCGGCCACGGTAACGCGTGCCCAGGTTGAAGGCTCTCAGATGGCTTGATAAAACTGTCGGGGGGTTTAAGCAGCTCCAACCAGAGAACAAGTCTTGCTGTAGAGGTGTTGCCATTAGCTGGAGCCAAGCAGCCGAGAAAACTTTTATGGTTTGCTTTTACGGTTTAAGAACTTGTTGTTGTTTTTGAAAATAAAGCATGAAATAAATCGATCTTAACTTTAATGTTAAATTCTTAACAAAAAATTAAACTCTAAAATACTTGTGAAAAAAAAAACAGTCAATCAACTAAAAATCTCTGAAAGAGTTCATACAATCCCTCAGTTGCTACGGCGTAGTAAGGCGTCTACGACACCGCTACGAAGCTACGATGTCTACGAGCGCCGTAGTAAAAGTTAAGCGTAGTATCGTAATGAATAATAATAATGTTTTATGCGAAAGGTACCACATTTTATTATATTTTATTAGCTATATTATCCTTTAGTACATAGTAAAGGTACATTTTGTAACATAATATTAGGAGTTTTGTGACCATACGAACGATAATGGTGTCTCTTACGATCGAGTTCGATGGTCGAATATCGAAGAATTCGAAAGGAGATAAAATCTTTTGTATACTTATATATTATGTCACAGTCTAACCTGTTATACGGTCAATACCTTGACTAGTAAGACATTTGGGTAAGTAGGTAGGTCGGTTTATCGACTATTTTTGGAAGGCAGTTCTTTAACGCTGCTTACGGTAGGAGCAAGTTTAAGTTTTTAAGAGCTATCTAGTATAAGTTTTTAGGTCTAAAAACTTATGCTAGACACCAGCATAAGTCTCGATTCCGTAAGAATATTGAGATAACAAGTATTTTATGTCCTAACCTAGGTCATGGTCTACCCATGTGCCAAATTTCATCCAAATCCGTTGAGCCATTTTAGTGTGAAAGTTTAACAAGCAAATAAATACACAAACTCAATTTCGCATTTAAAATATTAGTTAGGATGGTTCTGTATTAAAAAACAACAAAAAAAACTTTTCACATTTGAAAATGATATTTTCGGACATAACGCTTTTTCTGTATACATATACACAGCAAAACATTATGTATTCGTATTGTATAGTTTACACTTCTTGTTTTTGAAAGAGCGGAGTCTCCTAATACAGGCATCTTTTGCTTAAAAGGAGGCTCCAATCTCAAATTTGTTGTACGTTTAAGGTTATCAAATAAACTATTTTTATTTTATTTTTTTTTTTAAAAGGAAATTCGTTCTAACCGGGTGTTCCACCACACCTCCCGACTTTTTTTTTGTAGTGATTCTAGATAATGCTCGGTTCCTATAAACAAACAAAAAACCGGCCAAGTGCGTGTCGGACCATGCACAATGAAGGGTTCCGTAGTTGGGATGAATTCATCCCAAGAACAAACCTAACATTGTAATTTTTCTCAACTTTGTTCAAATGTGTTGTGTTGTGTTCAAATATGTCAAATATGTTCTTCCATACATTCCAACTGCAAATATAAGTTTGTACGCACAATATTGAGAGATTTACCATGTTGTTATAAGGCCATGGACTTCTATATATATATATATATATATATATATATATATATATATATATATATATATATATATATATATATATATATATATATATATATTTGAGACCCTCATACTAAGCCCTTTCATTTGATATATCATACGGTACAGTTTTAAAAACTGTATTTTTTCTTATTTGCCCCCAAAATTGAACCCCATATTCAGAATTCACTTATTTACGTTACACGTACGTGCGCGTTTGGGTCACATAAATTCATACGTATACCAAATTTCAACTTAATCGGTTCATTCGATTCGGAGCAAATTGGCTGTGACAGACGGACAAACAGACAGACACACGAGTGATCCTATTGAGGCACAGAACCCTAAAAACCAATCGTTTTCATTATCATTGGTAGCACTTTTTATTACTTAAAACGTGTTCAGAAACACTTTGTTTTCTAGAAAACAAAATGACAGCTTTTGACTGACCACTGAAAATCTGCGTCGCGCTGCTGATGGTATGGGTGGATATTATGAAGAACAGACGAACTGAGTTCCTTTTTGTTGATGGCAATATGAACGCTGAAAGTTGCGTTGAAGATATCCTCGGGCCTTATGTTTACCCATTTGCACAAAGTCTTGGCTCAAATTTCACGCTAATGCATGACAAGGCACGTTCGCACACTGCTCGGAGGACCAGAAAGTACTGGGTAATGGAAAACATCCGGGTATTGCCGTGACCTGCACAATCGCCAGACCTCAATCCCATCGTGCACACATGGCACATGCTCCAGAGGCGTGTTCTAGAGAACCTAGACGGAGTGTCGACAAACCAACAAATGAAAGACTTGTTAAAATTCCATTGGGAGTGAATGTCACAGGATCAGATAAACAATCTTATAAATTCAATGGAAAATCGTTGCGGACAAGTTTTAAACAACAGAGGCGTATTGAATTACCAAATAATAATTTTAAAAAATCGTTATTTCATTTTGTAAAACATTTGGTTTTAACTTTATTTTATAATACGTATGTTATGATACACATATTGTTAATTATTGTGATTAAATGAACAAATGAATGAAGGATTTTGTTGCTTTAGTCACTAATGCATCAAAAATGCTTAGTTATTATTTATAAAAGAAAATTATAAATGTATTACAATAGTAAAAATCGTCCAAAAGTTCAAAACCGTACATGTTGCTTAGACTTTTTTGATGTGTGTAAATAGTTTTGTAAGCAAATTTTACCTGTGATAGCTACTTCCATATAGGAGGGTCTACTATGGATCATTATTGGTAAAGATAAAAGAGTCTTAATTTTAATCAATAACGGTTCGTAAATTATAGGAATCGACCATAAGGCGTTCCGTAAAAACTGACTTTTAATAGAGAAAACGCTTGTTTTCGTAATAACGGTTTTGAGTGAATCAAAACTGGTTTTAACCGATTAACAGTTTTGACTGTCGCAAATTTATACAAAGTGTCCCTTAAATAACGCACAACCTCTTAAGGGGTCATTGTACTCATCATTATGAACTACTATTACAATGGGACCAAACCTGTATCGAAAAAAAAATCCCTTCATTTTCCCCTACATTATGATCGTCATACATCCCTTACTGTACGCATAACTCGTCAAAATGTGTGAACAGCTGATTTTTTTCGCGATTTCAGGTTTGGTTCCATAGTAAAAGTTGTTCGTTTAGAAACTGCGTTTATTCATTGTTTGAGGAAGGAGGAAAAACCGAAGTGTTAATTTACTTGAAGTCCGTGATTGTTGGGACATAGTCAATGATATTGCAGTAGCTCAACTGTATTATTGAAATTGAGGTGTTAAACAGAAGGGTAAGGTTATTTTTAATTTATTTAGTAAGCATTTTTAGGGTTCCGTTCCTCAAAAGGAAAAAATTGAACAATTATTTTTCCCTTCTCACTTCGTTGTCCGTCTGTCTGTCTGTCAAGATCCTTTTACTCAGGAACGCGTGGAGGTATCAAGTTGATATTAATATCAAATCTAAGTAACCGCATTAACAAAAACCGGTCAAGAGCGAGTCGGACTCACGCACCGAGGGTTCCGTACCATCATATATAAATATTTTGGATTTGTTTCTTTACGTACAGTCCTTCAAAAGTAGGATAGATGGACAGGCAGATAGGTGGATGGGCGGACAGGTGGAAGAGTGAACAGGTGGACAGTACTTTCAATACTCAGTATAAGCTAGCGAAATGCTAACCCAACCGACACCCATTGCGAATGCGGTGCTCCTGATCAAACCATGTCCCATATGTGGAAGTGTCCAGAGTGTCCATACACTTGCACTTCTGAGGACCTCAAAAACACGACCTCTGATGCCTCGATTGGCGTGGCCACCTACTGGGCCCGACTCATTTGCTTTTTTTTTTTAACTTGTTATACAGGATGTATCAGAAAGGTTGTAAGGGTACAGACCATAATATTAAACAAGTTTCTTCATGGGATCAACATCGTAATCGAGAAAAAAAAAATCAGCCGTCCCATACATTTGGGTCGAGTAGATATTGAAGCTTTGTACAGGACAGCTGATAATTTTATCTCCATTTCGATGTCGGTCCCATGGAGAAAGTTTTTCAGTTTGATGGTCTGTACCACACGCATGAAGACCACGCATTTCTGGTACACCCTTTATATAGCGTTGTTTGTTTAAACAGTTAACTTGTGTTTTCTAAATACTTTATCCAAATAGCCAAACTTACGACGGGCCAAACTTACAACCCAATGGGTCCCTCTTAATGGCAAGTGAAGATGGCGGGATGAGCTGGACTCGTTCAATAAGAACTGGTCCTTAGTAGCTCTAGACAGAGAGAAGTGGAAAGAGAGTAGGGAGGCCTTTTCCCAGCAATGGGACATCACAGGCTTTTAATAATTATCCATTTTTTTTTCCGCTCCGTCGAATCGTTAGTTTTCTTTGTCTTGGTACCTCTGTTACTAGCTACTCTGTGGCATCCAGTCGGAAGCACTTAATCGAACTAGTTGGCTCAATTAGTTGACTATAGTGCACGGTTTTAGCGTCTCAATAGTTCTTATGTCAAAGTTCAAATTAAGGAAGCACCATCTGCTCGTACCTCCTCCGTTTTAGTCTGCTAATTAGAACTTATGAAGGCAAACGTAAGATAACGTGTCGAATTGATAACCTCAGTTCTTTTTTTAAAGTCGGTTAAAAATTAAGAGGAGCTCGTGGCTAAGTAATAAAAGCCGCACGGATCGATTCAGCGTCACCGACCGACTGGAGCCGAGTATACCCGATTCAGCGTCACCGACCCGAGCGTGACGGTTCAATTTCGTTCACTGTTCAGAAAGAGCGCAATGTGCGCTTAAAGAATTCTTCACTTCAAAAAGGTTTTTGGAAACGCGGAGCTAAAAATTGTATCTGAATTGGTACAATCTTAGGGAGCGCATTTACCTGTTATGGGAAACCAAGAAAATGTCCTTATTTTTAAGCAATGCTTCAAGCTCCTAGCACAGTGTCTTTCCTAAATATATATTAGATTACCTACACACACACTCGACTCAGCACAGTAACAGTCATTCTAATTTGTTTTAGTTAATTAAATTTTAAGATTTTTGCTTTTGTGTTTTGTTTTATATTAATACAAAATACAAAAAAAAAATACAAAAATGTTTATTTCTTAACCATAGTTGTTTACATTTTGTTGGTGAATGGCGCCTCCTTTTAAGCAGATAATGCCTGTGTTAGAAGACGCCGCTCTTTCTTATGTAGGATGAAATGTGGTAACAAAACTACATTTTACAAAAGATAGTATGTGTGTTCGCTTGTGGAGTAGGAGGGATGTGGCGGTGTAAGTGTGAGAGTGGTGTGATGTGATGTGATGTGATATGATGTGGTGTGATGTGGAAGTGACTGACAGTCATGAGTGGTGTGGTGGTCTGTGACGTGTATGTGTGTGTGTGTGTGTGTTAGTTCATGTGTTGTAGGAGTGACTCAATATCTGTGTATGTAAATGGCTTTATCCAGTCTGTTAGTTTTTTTTTTTACATTCATGTAGTTGGCTGGGATATATGTATATTTGTTTATTTACCCTATTATACAGTTGAGCAGATCGATGTTGATATTGTATAGCCGCGAATTTCGTTTTAGTCGGTGGTACTTGTGCAATCAAGTCATTTCGCCTTTTCGACATTACTTTTGGATCATATGAAAGAGTTTTATGTTTTTTTAGGACAGTGGATATGATATATAATTTCCTAACTGAAAGTAGATCACTAATTTCGTATAGCTTTTCAGTAGAGTATCTCATCCTTTTAAAATACATAGTTTTTATTAAGAATCGCTGTCCCCGTTCTAGATAGATAAATTTTGTTTTAGCCGCGCCACCCCATATAGGTATGCAGTAAACTATGACAGATTGAGCAAGTGATAAATAGATTTCATTTAGGAGATTTCTAGGGGATCCGTGGTTTCCTTTTGTATTTTTTTTGGAATTATATGTCTTAAAAAATCCAACCCAGTTTCCTAACTCTTGCAGCAACATGTTCAATATGGGAATACCAGGATAATTTTTGATCAATTAAATATTGTAAGTCCTAAAAGCATACAAAACGTGATTATTGTGCTAATCTAATAGGGAGTCGAAACTGTCTCCCCTAATTACTCAGTGCCCAACAATTCGTGTGTACACCACTTAATTTATAATGCATACTCTGTAAGTCCCTCATATACTACTAAACCTTCATGTGCTTAATTAGAGCTAGCTGTTTGTCTGATAAAAGTACCTTAGAATTTTGATGATCGGTTGAGTGTGTCAGTGACAACTATAAGGAACTTTGACTTGCAACAGTTCTTAAACTACAGATTCAAATTAAATTTAATTTGGGAATACACCTAGTTATATTATGCCCTCTATTATTATAAATACAGTCTGCAGTGACCGCTGGCCACGTGACCACAGAGTACTAATCGAAGGGCGATAAATCACGTCCAACCGTCAGGAGGCGCCGGCGCTCATGTTACAACTATCACTTATATGATCGGGTTTTATAGGTTACACGGAGTAATACAAAGGGAAGAGTACAGTCAACGCTCGGCGGAGCGCTGAAGGTATACGGATAGCTCAAATAATTGTTTAGAATCTTTTGATTATGTTTCATATTATCACGACATCCGCTTGTCCGTTCGGGAAGCCGACTGTCTAATCTTTTCTTAGGGTCGGTTTTTTAATCCGTAGTTAACTCAAACAATGGTTAAACATAGTAAGTAATGATTGAATTTTGGCTAAATGTGTTTGCCAAAATGCCATTAGTTATTATTTTTTAGCATGAATGAGTTAAATGAATACGTTCATGTTATTTCATTAATGTTTAGCCTTTCACATTTAGCCAAAATTCAACCTTCACTTACTGTTTAACCATTGGTTGAGTTAACGCCGGATCAAAAAATCGACTCTAAGAAAAGTTTAGACAGTCGGCCCCCGAGCGGACAAGCGGATGTCGTGATAATATAAAACATAATTAAAAGATTCTGAACAAGTATTTCAGCTATATACCCGTATACCGTACCTATATACCCGTATTCCTACTTTTATAACATTTCGTGACCCATGAAGGATCACGAAATGCTATAAAAGTCGGAATTAATAATATTTTCTAATACGATTACCAATGAAAGTTTCAAGTTATATTGTATTCATCTTATAAAACGTAGAAAAGAGGTCCGCGTATTTATAAAAACTATTGTACAAAAAAAAATACTTCTAAAAAAAAACACTACAAAGTAAAAAATAACTTTAATTTCGGAAGTCGGTGTCTTTGGTTTTGTATTTTCGTTTTCACCATTTTTCACGTTGTAGTGTTTTTTGGAAGTCGGTTTTTTTTTTGTTGTAAAAACGTTTAATGTTTAGCCTTTCACATTTAGCCAAAATTCAACCTTCACTTACTATGTTTAACCATTGGTTGAGTTAACACCGGATCAAAAAATCGACTCTGAGAAAAGTTTAGACAGTCGGCCACCGAGCGGACAAGCGGATGTCGTGATAATATAAAACATAATTAAAAGATTCTGAACAAGTATTTCAGCTATATACCCGTATACCGTACCTGTATACGGGTACCCGTATATACCCGTATTCCGACTTTTAGAGCATTTCGTGACCCATGAAGGGTCACGAAATGCTATAAAAGTCGGATTTTATAATATTTTCTAATACGATTACCAATGAAAGTTTCAAGTTATATTGTATTCATCTTACTCGTATAAAACGTAGAAAAGAGGTCCGCGTATTTATAAAAACATTTGTACAAAAAAAAATACTTCCAAAAAAAAACACTACAAAGTAAAAAATAACTTTAATTTCGGAAGTCGGTTTTGTATTTTCGTTTTTGCCATTTTTCACGTTGTAGTGTTTTTTGGAAGTCGGTTTTTTTTTTGTTGTAAAAAAGTTCTTATTTTTCACTTTTTAGTTGTGGTACCTACCCCATACAAATTCAAATACCATCTGCAAAAGAAATTAGAACATCACCCACAAATACTAAGTGGGAAAAATACCCTCCCGAATAAAACAAGAATTTTCAAATCGGACTAGTCTGTAAAATGTTATGCGTGGTTATACATTTGTTTTTTTTAAACAAATATACGTGTCGACTTGATAACCTCCTCCTTTTTTTTCGTCGGTTAAAAACGACAATGAGTGAGTACCTAAAGTTTTTAAAAAAAGATTATTTGTTTATAATCTTTTCAAATTTAAATCCCTATTAAATAAGTCAATGTAACAGTTGGTCAGTAGTCAGTATCGTGTTTATGGATAAATGATAAATGATTTTTATTTCTGTAAGTAGGTTTGTACAAACACTTTTACAAGTCAATCATGTTTTTTTTTTAAACTAGATAAGGTCGGCGTTTCCTATCTGACTAGTTTGAGAAGAAAGGCCGAAACAAACTCATGGGATCGTACTTACCAACGATTTTGCTGCTTAAGCACGACGAATTACCTAAATTAAAACAATATGTTATATCCCTTTACGGGCCACTGATTTTTGCTACAAAAGGAATATAAAAATGGCTGCCAAAGCTTTAATATTCTACTGTTATTTTATTTTACCAAAAGCATATTGGGAATTGTTCACCAATATTTTATAACCAAAAAGTCTGTATTTTCCGGTAAAACGTTACGTACGTAAAAAAAAAAATTTGGATTAAAAGACTACCTACTAGATTATACAATGTGTAACTGAAATAACGCACAACCTCTTATGGGGTCATTGTACTCACCATTATAAACAACTTTTACTATGGAACCAAACTTGAAATCGCGAAAAAAATCAGCTGTTCAGTACATTTATGTTCGCATAATTCGTCAAAATGTACTGAACAGCTGGTTTTTTTCGCGATTTCAGGTTTGGTCCCATAGTAAAAGTTGTTCATAATGATGAGTACAATGACCCCTTTAGAGGTTGTGCGTTATTTAAGTTACATCTTGTATATACATATTATAATCACGAATGATTGCCTCGTTCGTCTAGTGGTTGCAAGCGCTACTGCTGAGCATTAAGTCTTGGATTTGATTCCCAGGTCGAGCAAAATGATATTGGGTTTTTCCATCAGGAATTTCTCAGTAGCAGGCTGGAATCTGGATATGTGCCCGGTTAATGGCAATAGGCTCGGCCTCTATCACATGGGACTTAAACATAACCGGCAAAATGTGGGAGTACTGTAGGTACATCTCTATCTAACCCTTCGGGGATTACAGGCGTGATGTTATTTTATGTTGATTTTACCTGTACCTATCAGTATTTCTCAAAACGGTGAAGGAAAATATTACCGTGAGGAAACCGGGATGTCCTAGAACCAAAAAAATCGAAGACATCATGTGACATCTACCAACCCGCACTGGGCCCAAGTGGTGGATTGCAGCTCACTCCCTCACAGAGAGGAGGCCTGTGTCCCAGCTGTAGGAACATTATAGACTGATTTGATGATGATGATACCGTACCCATACTGAACCGTATGGTACGGTCTACCTAACTGGATGTAAGTAGTTACTTAGTATTGCTGTAAATGGTACACTTCAACCCGATAGTAAGAATTACCAGAGGGTTTTCTTAAATGACGTTCATTATGTGGCAGCACTGAGACGTCAGGTCCGGGCATCTGTCAGGTGTCAAAGCGCCTATATTTTATTCAGTACTGAATGAATGATAAACGAATGAATGAAACGAATGATGTAGTGGTCATATATTTTATATTCATTGTCGAAATGGAAGTCGAAAGGAGCTCGTGGCTAAATAATAACAGCCGCACGGGTCGATCCATCAGGTTAAGCTACGCTTGCCGGGGTTGGTCTGTGGATGGGTGACCATGTTTTCATACCGAGACTCCTCCGTGCCTCGGAAAGCACGTTAAGCCGTTGGTCCCGGCTGTCATTCGAGGAACTTTGACAGTCGTTACGGGTCGTCAGAAGCCCGTAAGTCTGACAACCAGTCTTACCAAGGGGTATCGTATTACCCAGTAACTGGGTTGTGGAGGTCAGATAGGCAGTCGCTCCATATATTCAGCTGCATCCGGTTAGACTGGAAGCCGACCCCAACATAGTTGGGAAAAAACTTTTTAGCAAAAAATAAAAGTTTTGGAAGTCGGTTTTATTTTTTGCTAAAAAGTTTTTATTTTTCACTTTTTAGTTGTGGAACCTACCCCACACAAATTCGAATACATACCTAATGAAGCACAATAATTGTAGATATAGCCATGTAAATAACAGTGATAGGAAGTTATTAAAACATCATCACATCATCCACATAAAATAAGTGGGAAATATACGCATTATTGAAGCTAACTCAAAAACTCCCCATGCAAAGTTAATAAAATTTATATGGGACCACCTCGGAAGTATACCCTTTCAAACAAAAAAGAATTTTCCAAATCGGTCCATTCGTCTTTGAGTAATCGCATAACAAACATACAAAAAAAAATTACAGACGAATTGAGAACCTCCTCCTTTGAAAGTCCGTTAAAAAGGCTAGGCAGATTGATATTGTCGAAATGGAAGTCCTCTTGTTAAAGTGGCGTCAACAGAGCTTTGTCTGACTCGGGCATCAAACCTGAATCTGAAGCTCTGCTACCGACCAAAAGCCAAAAGACCAACACAGCAATTAAAAAGTATTTTAAACGTTTCAACATCTTGGCTCCAAGCCATAATTAATAAAACATTTCAAAAGCTGTACAGTGAAAAGCTTGAACAGATCTGACCATAAATCGCCGCGATTCTCGTTGGACAGACGATTACCAGAGACAATAGATGTGCGCGCGATTAATGCGCATCTCAAGACGAATGTCCGTTGAGAGCCGGCGTCGTTCGCGATAATCACTAGTCTTAATCACCACCATATTTGAATAACAGTTTCATTTTCATGGCTAAATGATAATAGCCGCACAGGTCGATTGAAAGTCAAGCTACGCTTACCGCGGTCGGTTCGTAGATGGGTGATCCATTACATATCGAGACCCCTCCGTGCCTCAGAAAGCACATTATACGTTGTTCCCGGCAGTCGTTACGGGTAGTCAGAAGTTCAAAAATATGACAACCTATCTTAGCAAGGGGTAATGTGTTGCCCAGTAACTGGGTTGTGAAGATCAGATAGGCAGTCGCTCCATGTAAAATACTGGTATTCAGCTGCATCCAGTTAGACTGAAAGCTGACCCAAACATAGTTGGGAAAAGGCTACGCAGACTGAGTGTCTTTTTCTTGAATGGAATGTGTATTTTTCTTACTAGTTTAGTAGTTTTTTACACGACTCGACTGCCCCAAAAAAGGAGTGTAATATTTTCAGAGTTCATATATGTACGTATGGGAGTTTCTCTATTCCACCAAAAAACAAATTGTATTCCCTGACTAAAGAGATAAATAAAATTGTCATTGTAGTCGGGAGACCTCTTAGATTAAAAGTGTTCCACAGAACGTCGTTCGACAGAATGAAAATTTTATTTATCTGTTTAGTCAAGGAATACAACTTGTTTTTTACTTTTTAGTTCATTTTTGGCAGGGAAGTCGTGTTTTTTTTTATTATTTTTTTTAACCAATTGCATTCTGGCTGCATTTTCAGCACCAGGCAAGGAGTTTTACCGATGATTGGCTTGGCAATGGGTGCTCATATAGCATGATAGATAGGTACTAAAATCCACTTGAACCACAAATCACTAAGTGCCAATTTCACCAGCGAAACTGAACGCGATCAGCACATCTAAACTGCGTTCAAGATCTGTCAGTGTCAAAATTCCATATAAATAATGACAGTGACAGCCCATGAACGCGGTTTAATTGTGCTGATCGCGTTCAGATTCATTGGTGAAATCCACCCTAAATACGTTTATTGTTATACGAATTAAAACATCGTTCTGTGTTCTACCAACCGTTTGAAGTTGACAGAGGCAGAATTTTAATAATGTCTAAAATATGTTTAGCGCTACAATCCGGCCGTCAAGAGAATGCGTTCATGACACCTGTCAGTTTCATACTAACGAGTGTTTTGTGAATTTGATCCTTATAGTTACTAAGTAGAAATTCACCAACTGACCGGTGTCAGGAACGCATTCTCTCGACAGCCGGACTTTAAAGGCATTTAATTATTTGTGCTGCAAGCGGGCCGTAATATGTTCATCCGGCGCACTAAATTCCAATTTGACTGTCAATACTTTTGGTCACAGCCATGAACAAACAAAAAAGATTCTCAAAAAAGTTCTCGCTACCAAAAAACCGTGACACTCAAGTCAGCCAGCTCGCTGTATGAACAGGCCAGCACGCACACATTCACACATTTATCTGCCGGCCATTACGCGCGCTAACGCCAACACTCACACATAAATATTCACATTTAAACGGGACTCAGTTTTGTCTAATATTGTTCAGGATTTCATTATGACCCGCTGGTCATTAATGTGATTTGAATTTGGAACCTCGAGTGAAAATCGCAAGCAAACATTTACCATACTACATACTAATTCCATGCATTTACCATTGATAATTGCACTAAAAAATAAATTGTTGTAAAATCGAACTGGCTACCAAGAGTAGATAGAACACATTGTAAAATGAACGAATACTGCAAACCGCTTTGCTGCTAAACAACAAATTAAACTACAAATTCTCCACAAAACTGTCGAGTGACGATAGTAATTTGACTCCAGAGTACGTTAAATCCGAAGCCATTAGCATTGCCAACAATCTACTTCCAGAAAAGTCTAAAGAATCGTACATGAAAGTCTGCGACGTTTTTTACAAATGGAAAAATATAAACGCGCGTCAAGTCTGCATCTGAATCAGTATTTTTAGTCTAATTCCAGCATTTATCATGTAGAAAGAAGCCAAGTAACCTGTGATGCATCTATTCGATGCTCAGGACAACAAGAAGTATAAAACATAATATTCAAATTAATACATAGATACACCAATTTATTGGCATTTTTAAAAAGGAAATCGAAAGGACATCTTGCTAAGATAGCAAAAGTTTTCACAACTCAATATATGGAAACATTTCTAAATGAAGCCCCTCTCTGTCTTACTTTTGTGGGAAGAAATCTGTGGATTTCTTCCCACAAAAGTAAGTACCTAACTAATTATTGATTTTTAGTAACTAAAATAGCTACATACCATACTTGCTTAAACTATACTAGCGACCCGCACATGTACGATCTACTGATGTGATGAAATCTTGACGTTTTGCTATGTCGAAAGACATATCAAAACGTCAAGATTTCTGCGATCTATCTAACTTACATATAATTGTCAATCAAATCTAAGAATGCCTTTAATACATAACAATTAATGCCTTAAAGTCCGTAACTTACCTTTCTACTTACTAACCTACCTGCCTATTTTTGTTACAGATGGCCTTGGTTTTTAGAGTGATTGCAGAAGCGGAGGGCTACATTGTAAATTCTATACAGAATAAGGATAATACAAGCTGCCGCATTGGTGACAACATCAAACTAAAAACACTGTGGATGTTACCGCCTCCATCCACATCAAAACACTATTCTCATCTATCCGCTGCCTCAAGCATCACTTTCACCAACTTTCAAAATTATCCTCAGCGGACTCAAGTTTCTGAAACTTTACTCAATAGCAATACTCAACTAAACTCTACCTCAACTTCAATAAATGTACCGAATAAAAACATAACTTTGTCTTTCCACAACTTCATAGCTTGGCTCATCGCCGCAAGGTTGCCTGCTTGTCGGTCTTCTACAGATTGTACTTCAGTGAGTGTGCCCGAGAACTCCACGACCTCATTCCACCGGCCCCCTTCTATCATCGGACATCTAGACGCACTGCCAGTTACCATCCCTACCTGGTTGCTATTCCACCGATTCACACTAAGCGTTTCCAAATGTCTTTTATAATGAGCACAGCAAAGGAGTGGAACTCACTACCTGCGTCTGTGTTTCCGAACGCATACAACCCTAATCTCTTCAAAGTGACTGTGAGAGTGAACAGGCTTCTTTTGGGTAAGCTCACTCCATCGTCGACTTTGTCTCTGTCACCTCTGACCTAGACTAGAGTCAAAAGCAAACCCATCACAAATTAAAAAAAAAACTGGTCTAATGTATCAAACATTACCTTTAACTTTTAATTATTTTAAATAGGTCTATCAAGTACTAACTCTGATTTTAATAAATACTTTGATTCTAGTAAGTACTATTGCTATTTATTGTTTCGTAGATGGTGTCAAAAGTAGAATATTCTCCTCGGGGATAAAGGTGCCTTCGTCTTAGGCGAGCTTGAATCCCGAGCGTAACGAATCCTTCTTGTCATAACTCCAGAATCCTTCGTTACGCTCAGGATTCAATACGGCGTCCGCGACATAAGACACTGCTTTATCCCCTTGGTGCATAATCTACTATTCTGGACCCCAAAGGCTATTTGAGGTACACAAGAATAGTGTTCATGACAATCATTATATTAGAGTACATATGCAATCATATTTTAGGAGCGCAAAATGGGAATTATTAGAGGTTCGATTAAATAGATGCCTTTTTTATTCATAAAATCATTACCCTCTTTCTGCGGTAGTCGGGTAAAAAGGATAAAATTTTCTCTGCCACGGAATATAGATGAATCTCTTATCCATTCCGTGTTTTCTAGCTAGGTTTACAATTTACAGCAACAGAAATTGAGACAACGCAACAATCAACAGCTAAATTACAACAACAACGCAGGATTTAAAATAAATCCACCACACAGCTCTTAATGGATTTTAGATTAATCCGCCCCGTTCAATCGAGAACGCCTTCATTTAGTATTGGAACTAACTAAATAAAGTTTAGAATTGCAGCGGAAGCATCTGGACTCCTGTAACTTTTTTTATGGGGATGGGATGATGGGGATCGGAACTGTTTCACCTAAACACAGGTTGTTTTGTAACCTATCTCTTATGCTTGAAAAAAGAAAATATATGGAAGATGTAACAAAGAACTTGTAGAAGATGGCTAAGTAATAACAGCCGCACGGGTCGAACCAGCAGGTTAAGCTACTCTTGCCGGGGTTGGTCCGTGGATGGGTGACCATCTTTACATACCGAGACTCCTCCGCGCCTCGGAAAGCATGTTAAGCCGACTATCATTTGTGGATCTTTGACATTCGTTACGGGTCGTCAGAAGCCCGAAAGTGTGACAACCCATCTTACCAATGGGTATCCTACAAATGGGTATCGTATTCGTATTCTGCCGTCGTAAGAAAAAAGAGCACAACTAACATTTTTTCTGATTCTAAATATGTATGTAACTCAATTTTTTTTTTAAATGTTAGTTGTGCCCTTTTTGCTTACGACGGCAGTATTATATCCAGTAACTGGGTTATGGATGTCAGATAGGCAGTCGCTCCATGTAAAATACTGGTATTCAGCAACATCCGGTTAGACTGGAAGCCGACCCCAACATAGTTGGGAAAGGGCTAGGCAGATTGATTGTAACAAAGAAGATCTGGATAATACTACGCTTTTTATTTCATCTCATCTCACTAATTTTGTATATAAGGGTAATCTTCGGAAAGCTACTGATCCGATTCCGAAAATTTTTCCACTTATGGAAAGAAAGAAAGACAGAAATTTTATTTGCTCGAACATGTGTACACAACAAAACAGAATTAAAATAATACATGCATGCAAGATCTTAAAATAAAAGTGGCTTACGACATGTCTGCCATTTCTCACGGCGTGCAAATATCTAGGTACAATTTTTTTATTGAATTAATTATTTTTAACTTTTACACTTATACATTTTATATCAGTCACAGTTAAACAAATTTCTTATAATCAATCATTTACATTATCCAATTATATTATCAAAATTACAGATTACAATTATTATCAAAATGACGATTTACATTACTTTTAATAGGCATTCAATTATTTATAATATAGCCATATTATTATTTAAGTCCTCCACTACTACATGACCATAATTACAAAAATGTTAGTTATATTTATTTATTTATAATAATCACCATGAGTCGTTTAAAAATTCGGTAATACTTCGGTATATGCTTTTTGTGCCAAAAACAATTTCATTGTTTGTTTAAGTTTAGGTATAGTTTGCTCTTTCCATTTTTTTGGCAATTTGTTGTTGATAATTTGGTGTCATGCATAAAACACTCGTGCGCACAAGTGATTTGGTGTTTTTGATGTATGTACAAATAGTATGCTATCATCACGTCTATTTCTTGGAAATTTGTCTGCCATACGAGGAAACAAATGTGGATTCGTTTTTACGAATATTGATATTTTTAATATATAAAGTGAAGGTAATGTTAATACATGATATATAGTGAAATAATTTTTACAGCTATCAGTATTGGAAGCTACAGTATTGCCAAGTGTCACAGGATATAATTCATGTAAAACAATAAATTTCACGCGGACGAAGTCGCGGGCCGAAGCTAGTTAGATATAAATGGGTGAAGATGTTTGGAACTCTCAACTTATGAATATATAAAAACTTTTTTACAAAAAAAAAAAACAACCGACTTCCAAAAAAAAAGAACACTACAAAGTGATAAATAACTTTAATTACGGAAATCGCTGTCTTTGGATCTGTATTTTAGTTTTTTGCCACCGACTTCCGAAATTAAAGTAATTTTTCACTTTGTAGTGTTTTTTTTGGAAATCGGTTGTTTTTTTTTTTTCTTTTTGAAAAAAGTTTTTATTTTACACCTTTTAGTGAGTCAGTTTCTAATTTGTCTAACAATAAGTTACAATAGCCTAATGCCAACTGATCATCACCTTTTACAAAATATTACTTTTCCCGATGCAAGGACGTTATTTGTTGAGGAATTCTCCTGGTAAGTACCAGGAGCACTCCACATCATCATAAGCATTGTGACGAGCATAAATTACTTAGGAACCATTATTAAAGTACCTAATCGAATCGCCACCCGTGAAATACTAATTATTGAGTAGCTCCGATGGTCATCTGTGATCTTCATCATCAGTCCCCAATGACTATATAGCCTCTTTACTTGCCTCTGCTCATACGGGCGACGCAGGCTCACGGCACATAAATGAAATTGCACTTACATTAGACGACAATATGAGTGGCCATTTTAGTATTGTCCAGTTATTGGATCTCTGCACACGCGGTTATTTTGGTACCTTTTAAAACATTTCTGCATAAATAAAAACAATTATGAGTTCCTGTTGAATTAAATGGTGTGGGAAATCGTCTAGAACATCCACCTATAAAAAATATGCCATAAGTTTTCATCGGCAAGTAAAATATATTTATAATTTAATAATATTATGAATAATTGCAGGGCTCAGGCAAAACTGGTTGTTTACGTAAAATGGCATAAAAATGTACACCACGTTTTGTTGTCTTTTTGAAAAGTCCTTTTCTCTCACTAGGGTATTGTCAATACGTCTGTCCCTTTCTACCTGCAGTAATGCTGCAGTGTTATGACAACTTCAAAACAAAGTCGATATTGACGATAAAAACAATAATCGATGTTTCCTAATGGTAAAAAGTAATATTACTTAATGTTAACATTTTAAATTTCCAAATATTCCGGAACTGAAAGAAAAGTGGATTAATGCAGTTTACAGGGATGAATTTATTGTTCTTCCTACAGGGACATTGCTATTATTTTTATTAGACATACTTTCAGTCGATTAAATTAGCTGATTGATTTAATTGAATAAAGTTAAATTTGAAGTGTTACGTCAGTGTTTTATTTGCACCCAGTTATCACCCTATCAATATGGTTTAAAAAAAAATGTAGAATTAATAGACGTCGATTTTATCGATATCGATATTATTGTTATAAAACTGACTTGTGCATCACCATTTTTGGGACATTCGTCCTGACATTGTTGCATCGGCCAATCACAACCGCTGTATTTTCTTCATCCCCCGGCCCGCAGTGGTGAGTCGTGTGCCTAGACGAAATCGGTCTATCAGCTCTCAAGTGGTTTCATACTCTTTGTCAGTTCCACTTCACCAAATGGTGCTTTCTAAGAACAAATGCACGAGTTACTGTAAAAAATACCCAAATCGCTATAGGTGTGCTTATAATATTTGAAGAGATCCGTAGTTTTCTCCAGAATCCCATAATCAGATCCTGACCGGATGACAATGGGACCAACTAGAAAGTATATCCTTTCTAATAAAAAAGAATTTTCCAAATCGGCGTAGCCGTCTTCGAGTAATCGGGGATCATACATAAAAAAGATTCCGACGAACTGAGAACCTCCTCCTTTTTTTGAAGTCGGTTAAAAACGGCAAAAGCACACACAGACCAAAAACATAAAGCATTATTCTACTTTAGAAAATTGTCAGCAGCGACTCGAAGTCTTGAGGCTGGTCACTCGCAATAGGCTTGCCCCATATAACATGATAGTGAATATATAAGGGCCTATACACCTGCGCTTACCTCTATTATGAATAGATATAGGCATGATGTTTTGTTTACGTAGTTTTTCGTAGCTGTAGAACTAAAGTGAATGGTGAACGTTACCTTCTCCACCAAGAACTGTCACTGCTGAAAAACTATTTGATGAGCAGGTATACAAGGATCTTTGGGCGCGTGGCCATCTTGTTTTTCAGTACAAATCACAAATGTTTAGAGTGTGCCATAGATATAATACTAAATCTATGGAGTGTGCAATAGTGCCTCCCTGTCAATGTCATTCAAGTGCCAAAAGATCCAAGTAGATATCGTCTATTGTAGTTTAAAATTGCACGCCCCGCCACTCCTTGTTGCAAACACATTTCAAATTTTTGTACAAGTAGTTTAGCGGAAGGTTGTGTGATTTTAAATTACATAATCTCTAGCAATGTATTTACTAATTATCGCGACTTCGTCCGCGTCAAATTTCTTGATTTAAAATAAAATAATAAAATTATATCCTATGACACTCGGCAATTCTGCAGCTTCCAAAAATATGTTTATGGTTTTTTTATAAGTTGTATTTATTTCTAGATGAGTTCAGAACTATATATTGCATATATATATACAGTATGTTAACCAACAGAGGGCGTTCCCGTTAACCCGCAATAGTATAGCATCCATACATGCTAAAAAAAATATTACCATTCGAAAACAAAATGGTTTTTATTTTTTTTTTAATATTAAAATATTCACTAAAAATGCTAAAAATATTCACTAAAATATTCAAAAATTCACTAAAAATAAAAACTAAATTGCGATGTTTCCGTCCTTCAAGTACGCGTGTACAGAGTGTTTCTTTTACGTATCAATTTAACATTTTTAGTGAATATTTTAATATTAAAAAAAATAAAAACCATTTTGTTTTCGAATGGTAATATTTTTTTTAGCATGTATGGATGCTATACTATTGCGGGTTAACGGGAACGCCCTCTGTTGGTTAACATACTGTATATTGCCCGCTGATATAGTACCAAATTTTCACTTATGTCGAACAATATAAAATACAAAATAAGTTATCGGTCCCTTATAACGTCAATTTATTTTGACATTACTTGTACTAACCCAGAGTTTAGCGACACTCTCCCACATCGGTGAGTTAAATATTTAGAAGTTTAACTCTGGGTTTACCTCTAACTCTTGGTGGCGCAAGATGAATTATTTAATTAACCCTGAGTTAGCTGTTAACTCCGAGTTACTTAGGATAACCCATGAACGCGCAAGTGGCCCTTGGTGGATTAGTTTCCAGTTTACAGTAAGTTATCAGATTGCGGCAGCTCCCGTCGGGGCGTCATTACACGGGGACTATTGTCACGTGCCGCAGACATCTGGGGAATTCATCCGTGGCCTCGAATTAGGTGTGTCAGCGAGCGGCCCGAACGCTGCGTTTATGAAGTGAAAATTTCTTTAGGCGCACTTTGCACTCTTTCTGAACAGCGAATGAAACTGTACCGTCACGCTCAGGTCAGTGACGTTGAATCGGGTATACTCAGCTCCAGTTGGTCGGTGATGATGATTCGCTTATACTGGGCGCTGAATCGCGTATACTCGGCGCTGAATCGCGTGTACTCGGCGCTGAATCGCTTATACTCGGCGCTGAATCGCATATACTCGGTGCTGAATCACATATACTCGGCGTTGATTCGCTTATACTCGGCGCTGAATCGCGTATACTCGGCCCTGATTCGTGTATACTCAGCGCTGAATCGCGTATACTAGGCGCTGAATCGCGTATACTCGGCGCTGAATCGCGTATACTCGTCGCTGAATCGCGTATACTCGGCTCCAGTCTTAAGTTTTCACTTATATCGTGTGGTCATAAGCGCACACTCTTTTTTATTGATATTCCTATAATCCTGCCTTCCTGCCTTCCTCTTTACTTAAAGAGGTCCGGGCACCCATAATTAGCCTATAATTTTCCACTCCTGGGACACAGGCCTCCTCTCGGTGAGAGAATCTCCCGGCTGCTGCTGAGAAATTCCATATAGAAAACCCCAATAACACTGCCCGACCTGAAAATCGAACCCAGGACCTCATGCTCAGCAGTAGCGCTTCCAATATTTCACTAGTTATAATTCTAACGAGCGTATTTTTACTAAAGCTACTGTTTTCTAGAAGAGCGGTGGCCGACACATAGCATGCGCAATTTACCAGCGAATGACGTCACTGAAATGTTTTTTTTTTTTTTTATGAAAGTAACTGTGGTTTCCCAGAGAGCATTTTAGACTCCGTAACAGCAAACCCTGCTGCCAACATTTTCATGACAGCAGCCGTTATGTGGCGACCACAGCTCTTCTAGGGTGCCGGCCACAAATAATCACGTTTATCAGAAAATTGGCTCTAAAAGACAGACAAAGTAGATAACTCCTACAATATTTTCGTGGATGGCGGTCACTGTACGTCATCATCAGCCTAGGTAAAGAAATAAATAAAGAAATCGCTATTCTCTTCCACCTGCTACCATCCACCTTGCGAAGATCGTCACTCTGTATAAAATACTGATATCTCTGGTCTGGCAGAACTCCTAAAATTACCGGCAAAAAATTCTGTCAATTTTTATCTAGTTCATTGTTAATTAACGTCATTTTTCAACCGAGCTATTCCATTACACTGTTAATGGTGGCTCATTATGAAAAACTTTTGATTGGGTCATTGTTTCTTTTAAACTTGTTTTTTGTGTGTTTTTTTATACCTTTTTGAGAAAATGAAGTATACAAATAATATAAATGGGTTGGCTCGTTCTTTGGCCAAAAAATTGGCAATGCTACCAGTCTTCTGGGTACGTTTTCGGAGGACAGCGATGTGAAAGAGTACTTTGACGCCGTCGCTTCAGTATAAGTGTCCTTTTGTTTTTGTATTTATTATTTGTTTTTATGTTTAGTTACCAATAGTGCGAATAAAAGTGGCGAACTTGGTCAAAGATCACCCTGGCGATAAATTAAGTGGCCCACTTTGTCAAGATCAAAACTTCAAACACAATAATAATAGCATAATTCAACACATTAATTCCCATAACATGATATTCCCAAAATAAAATATAGTAAGTATTCCCAAAATATGAGTAAGTATCCTCTAAATATGCAATACCCCAAATACGTCGCACAAAAAATATTCTATACCTAACCATAAACTTCGACAAATTATAATTTGACTGCAATAATTAAGAGAGGCACAAATATCTACACCAATAAAACTCCTTTAAATTCAATTCCTTTAAAAAACTCCTTTAAACTCCTTTAAAAAACGCCAATAAAAATTTAAACGCGGCTTCCGAACCGCCAATCAGACGATTACCTTAGGGCTGCGGCTGCTGGCGGCTGCCGGCGGGCGCTGGCGGGTGCGACCGTGGCGCGGGTATTTTGCGGCTATTCCAATTATACGTCTTATGAAATAGCGGGACCGGTGTCTCTTTCGCCTGTGCTCGCAATATCGCGCCGATGCGATGGCCGATTGGAATTTTTGTTGGAATGCTCTGTGTGTCATGAGCGGAGCGGAATATTAAGATGATTGAAGTGAAAACTTATTTACAGACCGTTCATTATTTTACTTTACCTTTGACAGCAGCAATCCAGCAGCAACCTAATTGTATTGAAGATAAAGATTTACACCCATTTCATATCTGGTATACAACATTAGTAAGATTAACACATTTCATCCACTTTGAACATTAAGGGGTTGCCATAAGGTGCAACAAATCGCATTGACTTCATTTTATCACTTACGGCTGCTTTTACGGATAAATTCCACAATAATATCTACCTATACTTGACCATTACGACACTACAAAGCCTACAGGTGATGAAAGTGATTGAAAATGTTATCACCAGTTATTACAATACTATCGTGAGCGAGCGTAGCGCGACGCCGCGCCGCGCCCGCCGGCAGGAGGTAAAGGCGCGCGCGGGCGCCTCGGGGCGCGTGCTGACCATGTTTATGTACGGACAACCAGATAACATAACATGCTTATAACTTTGTCATTTTTCATGATATAGTTTTGTAATTTTGTACATAGGTTCTGTACATAAAAATACTAGACACGTGTTTCGGGCTTGGCATTTACTAAAACTAAGGTTGTATACTCGTACTAGCAGCATTCCGTTGTAATATAGGGATAAAAAGTATTCTATGTGTTAATCCAGGTTATAAGGCTTGTTACCGCCGGTAACAAGTCAAGGTTGATGTCTTCATTCGTGTGGAGAAGAAGAAGAGGAAGCCTGCTTGTCACAGTCAGTGCGGGTACCGCATTGACTGGTCCCGACATGTTGCTGCGTCCCGCTATTCCATCGACACAGCTGTACGTGTCACGTTTACATCACCCCACGAAGGTAGAGGAGGTCGTGGAGTACATCAGGATGAAGACCAAGTTCATCTTGAGAGTCGAGAAGCTGGAGTCGCACCATAAGAATAATTTCAAATCTTTTGTGGTGCGGGTTCCGACTCATCACCTGGAGACTTTCATGAAGGAGGAATTTTGACCGACGGGTGTCGTGTATCGGCATTTTCGCGGAAGGCTACATGACACCACGACTCAGCGCAATATATCGCCGACCCAACGTACCTCGTACAGTTTTGTAGTGATGTTTTTATTACGTACTAGCTGACCCGACAAATGTTGTCCTGTGAAAATTTCAATAAGTCTTAAAAAATTCCCATAGAAAATGCACTTTCAGTTTTCCCGAATTTTTTCCCGGCAACTTTCCCAAACATTTTGTTTCATATAAACCTTGTCCTGACAATTACAAATACAACAAAAAAGAATTATCCAATTTGGTGCAGTCGTTCGGAAATAATGCGCGTACGTACATACATTTTGGCGATTTATTTTTATGTACAGATTAGTTGATTTTTTGTAAGATTATTTTATTATTTTATTTTATTTTGCCCCTAGTTGCCTGAAAATAAAGCAATTATTATTATAAACTATCTGTGTTATAAATTTCATCAAAATTCGTTCAGTAGTTTTTCCTTGAAAGAGTAACAAACATCCATCCTTACATCTTCACAAACTTTTGGGTTTGCTACACTCATAACACAAAATAATTCTACAGCTAAAATGTTTGTTGTTTGACTGGGGAACCGTGTGCACGTCATCTAACATCATGCCAAAATCGTGATTCTTTGCATACTTAGATCTTGAGAAAAGCCTCTGTGACAGACGGACAAAAAAGTGATAAAGGCTGCATTTTCCTTTTTATGTCGTCACCTCAAAAACGCTCCACCTCTTCCCGATACCGCTCCGCTAACTACCGTGGCAGCTACCGAAGCCACCTCACGCGCCCGACACCGCAAAGAATGAGAGATATAGCGGGACGAACAGCTTTTTAAATTCAGTCCATGGACGCTTAGCGGAAGGCCGTCTCATTTATAAGAATTTTTCATTTCATATTGGTATTTCTTTTGAAAATTATGTCTACAATTGATTGGGGATTGTTTGAGAGGAAATGAAATGCGGCTGGTGCGGGAGTTTAGTAGGTAGGTACTTTAGGTAAAGAAGAAGAATGAAAATACGTTTACTTACCGTAAACATGACGCAAAGAAAGAAAAAAAAAACACAAAAAACCGGCCAAGTGCATGTTGGACCACGCACAATGAAGGGTTCCGCAGTTGGGAAGAATTTCTCCCAAGAACAAACTTAACATTGTAGTTGAAAAACATGTTCTCCCATACATTCCAACTGCAAATGTAAGTTTGTACGCACAATAAACACGAAGGTTTACCATGTTATTTTAAAACCATAGATTTCTTATAAGTTTTCCTGTAATCTGTTAGTATAGAACTATTTTCTGTATTTTTTCATAATTTTAGGCTCAGTAGTTTCGGAAATAAGGGGGAATGTTAATTTTTCTTAAATAACTTTAAAACAGTTTATTTTAAAATTATAAAAATATATATATTTGATATGTCACACGGTACAGTTTGCAAAACTTTTTTTTTTACTAAGAAAAGTAAAAAATAAGAAACCTTATTTGCCCCCAAAATGGACCCCCATATTCAAAATTATTTATTTACATTACACGTCCGAGTTTGGGTCACAGAAATTCATACGTGTAACAAATTCCAACTTAATCGGTCCATTAGATTCGGAGCAAATTGGCTGTGACAGACGGACAGACAGACAGACACATGAGTGATCCTATAACGGTTCCGTTTTTTCCTTTTAAGGTATGGAACCCTAAAAAGAACAAGTTGGGGGAAAATATGTGTCACATCTACGCAAACTGGCCATCGCTCAGCATAATGCTGCGACCCTACGCGAGGCAGAGCCCCAGTGCTGGTTTTCAGCGACAGCCAGCGCAATGGTAATGGGTAACGGTTAGAGCTCTTTGAAAATTCGCCAAAGATAAGTAGCTACCTATATCCCTATAGTAATAATAAATATGCTAATTTTACCTCTTACACACTACACACTCTCGCACTAGCACTCTCACCCATACTCGCACACATCACACAAATACGCGCATTATTGCCTTTCTCTCTGTTTATCGCTCGTTCATATAAAATTTGCCTTTACTATAATTAAAAACTAACCTAGGTAGTTTTACAACTGACCTGGACGAAACCACAACGAAACTGTGTACCGATTTAACACTTGTATAGAATTTTTTTCTATCGTCAGGAAATTATGATTGGGTCGATCACAATTTCCCGACGATAAAAAAAAAATTAGGAGGAGGAAGTACCCCTTACTTCCTCCAAAAAGGGGCAAAGAGGGCTACTGGATATCTCCGCCTTATGAGATCCGAATTCGATGGTTATTTTTTTATTTCAAAGTTAGTAACTTTAAGTTGGTCTCGAAAAATTTGTTAAAGATCTGATAAAAAAATATGGTAAATATCCTGTTTTAAATAACTTTATTAGTATATTAATTTTTGAAAAAAAGTTTATGCTCGCGAGCTCTACTGCTCGCAGAAATATTAGTTTTATTTTTTTGTATTTTTACACTCAATTGAGTGGTTTTACACTAATTAATGGTCAATGTTAAGTGAAAGAGCGGAGTCTTCTAACACAAGCAATTTAATCTGATCGACAACTGCACTTTGTGATTGAAATAAACATATTTTTTTATATAATAAGTGCAAATATATAATTTTCTCCTGTCTCAGGCTCTTTCGACTCTCAAGGACATTTTCTGCTTTTAAATTAGAGGCAATTGAGAAATAAAGAAATGTTGCATAATTCTTCTAAGCATTATTTCTGGATCACACAGTGTTATCGCAAAGCAACAGGTTGGTAGCCAAATCCTACGAAAAGAATGAGTCAGTACATAAATATATACACTAGCGACCTGCCCCTGCTTCGCACAGTTTTTACGACTTGATAAAACATCAAGATTTCTTTATTATATGTAAGTTTATTATGATGTTTTATAGACGTACAACTTCCGCCCAGTGATATACATACGTAGATACAGAAGAAAAGCTGGGTCCAAAGCCTTACGAGGGTATAATTGACACCATTTAGAGCATTTTGAGTTTTTTTTTTTTTTGTTGTAATAACGTCTTTTCAGTCGGTGTACTGGTAAGGTCTGGATAAGTTCAATATTTCTGATCGACAAAAACATGTAAGATTTCAACTGCTAATAACTACGAGACTTTTAATGCTAAAGTAATGGTTGAGCATTCAAAAGATAGGTCATATTTATAACAATTTTAAAGCGAGATATAAATTGCGCAAGATGTCACACTGCGAGTGCATGCGCGCATGCGCGCGACCCTCTACTTTTCACTATGTGTCGAAATATCAATTCGTATAGCGAAAAAATCTGCTTAGCTAGATCAGTTATTCTGATGTTTTTGTCTAGAAAACCAGGACTTAAAGAGAAACAACTGAAATATTGGCCAAAATAGGAGTAAAAATGAATATGAAGTTGACAATAGCAAAATAATGTCAGATGACGTCTCGAAGAAAGCTTGCATCAAAAGAAGCAAAAAAGTTTAGTGCCAAGCAAATACAATAGCTACGGCAGTGTCTGAAACCGTAAGAAAATCTGTTGCAAATAGCGAAAAAGTTTAAGATGTCGTCTCATATCGGCCGTAAATCTGCTCAGAAATGAAAAAAAAAACAATCAAAGAAAGCTTTCATCAAAAGGAATGCAATGAGCTTAAAAAGTGTAGTTCCGAGAAAATACAATAGCTACACGGCAGTGTCAGAAATCCTACATTTTGACGAGTTATGCGAACATTATATAACGTTCGCATATCTCGTCAAAATGTATGGATCAGCTGATTTGTTTTTCGCGATTTCAGGTTTGGTCCCATAGTAAAAGTTGTTCATATTGATGAGTACATCACTATCGTGGCAGCTCCCTAGCCAATAAAAAAGCAATGTGTAGATATAGGTACTTTAGATAAATACGTGGCATTTTCTCTGTTTCTGTACCGTCCAAAGACGAAAGGTAACATATTACACTGAAGTTATTTAGGCTTCATCTAAAATCAGGAGATCATGATTGCATCTACAATTAAATTTAACCTAAAGTAATTCATATACCAGAGTGTAATACCAAACACACGTCGGCCGGTGCCACCGTCGCCGCCGGTAGCAATCTATCCGCCGGGAAGCCGGCACTAATATCGTTAACCGAGCCATTAAAATTAACATCCCCCACCTGTTGATTACAACCACTAGCGAAGGTTTAGGTTTAGGTCTTCAGCCTCAAGAAAATATATACTTACTTCTTATATAGACAAGAATTCATTTGATTGTCTGCAATTTGCGTTCCATAAAACTGAATCAATGTGAAGCTACAATAAAGTACCCACTGTGTAATACTTTTCAGTTTTTAGGGTTCCGTAGTCAACTAGGAACCCTTATAGTTTCGCCATGTCTGTCTGTCCGTCCGTCTGTCCGTCCTCGCTTAATCTCTGTGACCGTTAGCACTAGAAAGCTGAAATTTGGTACCAATATGTATATCAATCACGTCGACAAAGTGGTAAAATAAAAATTGGAAAAAAATGTTTTATTAGGGTAGCCCCCCTATATGTAAAGTGGGAAGTGATTTTTTTTTATTTCAACCCTAACGTGTGATATATTGTTGGAAAGGTAGTTAAAAATGAATAGGGGTTTACTAACATCATTTTTTGATAATGTCAATAATTTCGGAAATAATCGTTCCAAAAGTAAAAAACAATGTGTCCCCCCCCCCCCCCCCTCTAACTTTTGAACCATAAGTTTAGAAAATATGAAAAAAATCTGAAAAGTAGAACTTTATAAGGACTTTCTAGGAAAATTATTTTAAACTTGATGGAAACAACAGTTTTTGTACAAAAAAGACAAAAAGTTCTACAAAATGATTTCTGGACTAAGTTTGTAGTATAATCGTATATGCAAGCATTTTTTTTAACTTCGTTTACATATTTTATTATATTTTTACGGACGGGAATCTACCGAACCCTACACTGAGCGTGGCTTTTTAACTCCGTCGTCTACCCGACGCAAAGTCTTTATTATTTGAGAAAAGTTTTGCAAATTAGTCAAGTACAGATTATCATTCATATAAAAGGTACAATAAAACTTCATTAAACGCATTTTCAATTACTTCATTAATTATTAATTTAAAATGAGCCCGCCATTTTACTAATTTCTTGCTTAGTTCGGAGTCGATCAATTATTTTAAGCCCGGAATATGTTATTCGAGAAGCACAAAATGCCAGCGCCAGCCTCTAAACGGCTAAATCAAAAGAAAAGTACCTTTCCAATATATATTTTTTTTATTTCCTCGCACAATGCATAGTACGTAGGGTGTTCTGAAAGTCTTGAGATACTTAATAATACTAAGATGGCCGACGCGAGCACTAGTTTGATTGTTTATGTTATGATATACGTTAGTGTCAGTTATCATTTGATGTCATTCAGTATTGCCGCAGATCGTCTTTGAACAAGTTCACTATAATGGCTTCGTGGACGACTATCGAATATCGCGCAATTTTGCGTTATAATTTTTTACGTGGATTAAGTCCAGAAAACTGTTTAGAAGAAATGAAGCCTTTACTCGTTGATGACTGTCCCTCTCGTGGAACCTTGTACACATAGTACAAACAGTTTAAGCGTGGCTGTTTTAACTTAGAAGATGACCCGCGTTCAGGCGGACCGGTGGCACTTACTCCATAAAATATTTCTGCAGTTAAAAATTTAATTGAAACTGACCAGCGAATAACCTACCGGCAAATAGAGTCCTTACTGCAGATTGGCTCAGCAGCGTTACATTCAATTATTCATCATCATTTAGGTTATAGAAAAGCTTGTACTCTTTGGATTCCACATAAACTTACCGATGAACAAAAGGAACAGCGAGTTAAATGGTGTAAAAAAAATATTGCAAAGTTAGAAAACGGAAAATCTAAAGACATCATTTCAATCGTCACGGGCGATGAAACGTGGCTTTATTATTATGACATGCCCCCAAAGCAGCAAAATAAGATATGGGTGATAGAAGGCGAAGAAACTCCGACTGAAATGAAAAAATTTAAGTCGATGAAAAGAAATGATCGTGGTTTTTTTCGGTATTCGGGGAATTATTGAACAAGTAGTTCTCCGTGAGCAGAAGACTGTAAACGCTGCTTGGTACACCATTGTCTGCCTTCCTCAATTTATTCAGGAATTCAAGAAGCTTCAGCCAAAGTCACAACTCTGCACCTGGTATCTTCATCATGATAATGCTCCGGCACATCGTGCTGACGTTACATGTTACATGCCAATTTTCGCGAGATGAAACTTCTTGAACATCCGCCTTACGGCCCAGACTTGGCGGCATGTGACTTGGGACGGTTTCCTTTCGTGAAAAGTAAATTAAAAGGGCAAAGATTTCGGGTCGAAGAAGCTTTACTTTCGGCCTGGGAAAATATGTGTGCGAAAATTCCTGAACAGAAACGGAAAGACATTTTTAGTTATTAGTTTATAAGGATGCAGAAGTGTATTAATTGTGGTGGCAATTATTTTGAAAACCTGTGAAAATTAAAGTTAAATCTCAAGACTTTCAGAACACCCTACGTAAAACGTTGTATGATACATGTGTGTAAGATCATTCCTAATCGCCTACTTCCCGCACTTGTAGCATAAATAACTATTATGGCTATACGCACATTGATATAATATTATGGAACAAAGATTAACATAACATAACTTCACACCTGTATTCTCCGAAGGGTCAGACAGAGGTGTACCTATAGTACTCCCACATTTCGCCAGGTATGATTAAGTCCCATGTAATAGGGGGCGAGCCTGTTGCCATCAACCAGGCACAAATCCAATCCGGGCTGCTAATAACACTTTGCTCAACCTTGGGTATCGAATCCAGTAGTGATGCAGAGCAGACAAAGTTTGTAGACAAAATTAAATATATATGGTAACCGATACTTAAACGCATGATTGTATTCATGATATCAAACAACTTTTACTATGAGAGCAAACCTGAATTCATAACTCGTCGAGCAGCTGATTTTTTTTTTGTACCATTTGTAAGGTACAGTCACGAACCGGGATTGTTGAGCCACTTGCTTATCATCTTGACTTGGTTGTGTTACACGAATGCCTTCCGTGAAATTTGACATGTGACATTTCAATAACGAAAAACGGGCGGCATTCGTGTAACACGGCGAAAGCGTCAAGGTAACCCGCGAAATTCAAATTTTCTTAGCAATCTTTTTAGCAATTTACAAGTCGGAATTAGATTGTACGTTGATCAAAATAAAATTTGCGGCCGTATCAAGTATCTATTTATTTAATTAGAATCATTAAAGTGATCAATACAACTCTTTAAGACCAGGTAATCCTAATGAATGACTATTTCATGAAATCTAGACATTTTAGGATTATACTAACATAAGGAGTTGTTTTACTGATTCTAATGATTATAATTCTGTAAATACATATTTGTTACGGCCGCAAATCATACTTTATTTAACATACAACTTAATACTGACTTGCAAATTGCAAAAAACGTAAGAAAATTTGAATTTCGCGGGCTACCCTGACTCTTCCCCCTTAAGATTATAAGCTAGTGGCTAATCAATCCCCGTTCGTGACTGTACAAATCCAGACTCCGTAGCAATAGAGAATTACCTAATAAAACAAAAATTACGCGTGCAGCACAGTACACGTGATAGAAGTGAAACTTCTTAAAAAATAATTGTGATTAAAGGCTCCCACAAACAGGCGCGACGCGACTCTAGTCGAACGGTTTCTATGAAAACTTCATGGAATTTGTTCTACCACAAACACGACGCGACGACCAGCCTTAAAAAAGATTTAGTGTGAGAGACAGAGAGAGTTAAGTATATCTTTATTCTCTCTCATATAACAAAATGTTCCTAAACGTGACGCGTCCTTGAAATTTCACTCTCAATTCTCGTCCAATTATCACATCGCCGCCTAAGAAGTTTCACTTCAAAAACCCGTCACACGACTAGTTGGTTGGTTGGTAAAGTGGTCAAAAGAGTGATTCCTAAGCGAGGGGTCCAAATATCAATTCGCGGGTGTTGTGTCAATGTGTTATTCAGTCATATTAACACTTTCCCTGACACTGAGATGAAGTTCACATTCTGAAAATGACACTAAAAAATTTCATACAAAATAAGACGACGCCTACAGCCGTACTGTCGTCAAAAAACAAGTCAAGGTACCTGTAATATGGTATTTTTTATACCAGTATTTTTTGCCTTGACACTAGAAAAATTTAAATGAGTGCAATACGACACTAGATCACGTGGCTTCTTAGTCATGTACGCAAATTTACACGGCTATAGGCGTTTTGTCTGTTTTGACTTAGTAAAGTTAACCGCCTGTGGGCGTAGCGCGATATCAAACACGAACAAAAATACGCCTCTGGTCGTGACGTCAGCGAAAGTGTTAAGATTATAAGTTTTACAAATAACACTAGCTTCCGCCTGCGGCTTCGCCCGCGTGGCATGTCGATAAAAATGTAGCTTATATCCTTCCCCAGGGCTCACACTATCCCCATACCAAATTTCATCAAAATCGGTTTTATCGTAAAAACGTAACAAACAAACAAATAAAACGTTTTAGCAAAAAATAAAACAGATTTCCAAAACAAAACACTACAAAGCGAAAAATAGCTTTAATTTCCGTAGTCGGTGTCTTTGGTTTTGTATTTTCGTTTTTCGCCACTGACTTCCGAAATAAAAGTGATTTTTCACTTTGTAGTGTTTTGTTTTGGAAGTCGATTTATTTTTTGCTAAAAAGTTTTTATTTTTCACTTTTTAGTTGTGATACCTACCCCACAAAAACCTGCTATGTAAATAACAGTGATAGGAAGTTATTAAAACATCATCCACATAAACTAAGTGGGAAAAATACGCATTATTGAAGCTAACTCAAAAACTACCCAAGCAAAGTTAATAAAACTTATATGGATGGTTCCGTATACCCTTTCAAACAAAAAAAGAATTTTCCAAATCGGTTCAAAAATCAAAAATTTTCTTCTTTATAATACTACTACTAGTTTAGATCAGTCATATCAAACATACGGCCCGCGGGACACATGCGGCCCACGAATCCTTATCAAGCGGCCCGTTGGCCCGCGCCAAGATCTAAAGATTTTTACTTACGCCCGAAATTAATAATGTACCGTAGGTATCTCATTCCTAATGTTGATCCTGAAATGGTCTGCTGCTAACAATATTAAAATCTAGTCATATAATGACTGAGCCACTTTAGTTTCTGAATAACTATTAGTTACATTCTATTATTATGACAGGCCAGTTGGCGTGGTTGGTTAAGAGACCGCCTATCATGTCGCTGGTCGTGGGTTCGATTCCCATCTAGGACAAACATTTGTGTGCATGAACATGTCTGTTTGTCCTGAGTCTGGGTGTAATTATCTATATAAGTATGTATTTACAAAAAAAAAAAAAGTAGTATATGTAGTATATCAGTTATCTGGTTTCCATAGTACAAGCTCTGCTTAGTTTGGGATCAGATGACCGTGTGTGAAAATGTCCCAGGATATTATTATTATTATTATTATTATGTATTCCAGTTATCAATTCTTTTTGCGAAAAATTTATTTTGACTGGCCCGCAAGCATGACCTTAGTTTTGTAAAAGGAATTTGGAGGGTTTTGTATAGAGAATGCAGTTTGATATCTCTGGTTTAGATAGTAAATTGATTTCGAGATGGACAGGTAATGGTCAAAAATTATTTTGTTTCCACATACAAACTTTTATGGAAACTCTCTTTAATGAATCCATGGACAATACAATACTGACAATGTCAACCATCTGACATTGTTAATCAAAACATTTAGTGAAAACTTTAATAACACAATAAGTGGCGCTTTTTTTTTAAATTTTTACTCGTGTTTACAAAAACAAAAAAAAACAGGTATCTCACAGTATTCTATATATTTCTGTGCTAGCCTACATATGCTTAAAGCGTTTTACGAGATCTTCTATAATGAAAAATATTCTGTCTTCGGCTTATCGTCCAACTTCACCCCAAGGCCCTGTTTATTTACCTTATATCTAAGAAATACCATGTGGATCGTCATCCCTATCTATCCATATTAGTGTAGTTCTATTAGGGATCTAAAATATATGTACTTATCGCCATCCTCGGAGAACAAAATGATAATCGACGATGATTGGTTTGGATGTGGCTAAGTAATAACAGCCGCACTAAGCTCGTGGCTAAGGAATAACAGCCGCACGGGTCGATCCATCAGGTTAAGCTACGCTTGCCGCGGTTGGTCTGTGGATGGGTGACCATCTTTTCATACCGAGACTCCTCCGTCCCTCGGGAAGCACATTAAGCCGTTGGTCCCGGCTGTCATTCATGATCTTTGACAGTCGTTACGGGTCGTCAGAAGCCCGAAAGTCTGACAACTAGTCTTACCAAGGGTTATCGTATTACCCAGTAACGGGGTTGTGGAGGTCAGATAGGCAGTCGCTCTATGTAAAATACTGGTATTCAGCTGCATCCGGTTAGACTGGAAGCCAACCCCAACAAAGTTGGGAAAAGGCTAGGCAGATTGATTGGTTTTGACTAACTTCTTATTATTTAAATAATAATATATCTATTTTGTCAACGACCGCTGTTAGTATTGTTACTGACTGTGTATGAGATGAGAAGAACTGACTTATGTTTTATGGTGTTTAGGTATCGATTCCCATTACTTCTGTGAAGTTTTCACAAAAAAAAAAATACATTTTTAAACTGATATTTCAAGCGACTACAATAATTGCGGTCGATGACCCCACAAAATATCATCAAATTATTTTTTATTTTATTGGTTTCCATATCAATACCCATCGCGTCTACGTACTTTAGCTAGCCAATTAAAAATAACCCTTTATAAATAATCAACCAACCAAGTACCGTCAACACAAAAAAAACCGGTCAAGTGCCTGTTGGACCACGCACAATGAAGGGTTCCGTAGTTGGGGTGAATTTATCCCAAGAACTAACTTAACATTGTAGTTGATAAACATGTTCTCCCATACATTCGAACTGCAAATGTAAGTTTGTACACACAATATTGAGAGATTTACCATGTTATTTTAAGACCATAGACTTCTTATAGGTTTTCCTGTAATCTATAGGTACAGAAGTATTTTCTGTGTTTTAAAATTATAAAAAAATATATATATTTGAGACCCTCATAGTAAGCCCTTTCATTTGATATATCGCACGGTACCTACATTTTGAAAAACGTTTTTTCTTATTTGCCCCCCAAAATTGACCCCCATATTCAAAATTCATTCATTTACATTACACTTCGTGTTTTGGTCACAGAAATACATACGTATACAAAATTTCAACTTAATTAGTCCATTAGATTCGGAGCAAATTGGCTGTGACAGATGGACAAACAGACAGACAGATAGACAGACACACGAGTAATCCTATAAGGGTTCCGTTTTCTCATTTTGAGGTACGGAACCCTAAAAAAAGAAGAAGACAACAACCTATAGACAACTCAGCTACAGCAGTCCATTGCTAGAATAACCTTCGATCGACCCGTGCCCCACTCTACTACAGCATCTTGAAACTTCTATAAAAACGCCATTCGTACTTGTGTCCCAGGTTATAGTCCGGTTAAGTAGTCACGGCCTCTCTAGGCCAACTACGAGATGCCATTTATAAAAAAAAAAATGTGTCCCAGGCAGAATGACGGAAGGCAAGTGCACGTTCGGCACGCGGGCACCAATTGACATACACATGCTCAACGAAATCATCTACCGGGAAGTCAAGCATTTTAGAAACTACAAGATTTACAGGCCTAATTTTGGATGTGAGTATAAAAGAATAATAAAGAGTAATAAGTTATCCCAGTCTAACTTGCTGAGCTGCTGAGCATAAGGGTGTGGCAAAGTCAACATAAGTAGCATTAGTAGTTCTTGAGATAGCTGTGACAGACAGACAGACTGAGTCGCACCATAAGGGTTCCTTTTTACCATTTTGCTACGGAACCCTAAAAACGGCGAAGACGAGTAAATGTAGTTTTACTAACGCTCGACCTCATGCCGCATCTGCCGTTCGCCAACAGTTGGAGAACTTGGGCTGGGAGACGATACCCCACCCACCTTATTCCCCAGACCTCGCCCCTACTATCATTTGTTTAGAGCCCTGAAACAACATTTGCGGGGTAAACAATTTAATGATTTCTCTGATGTAGAGGCGGAGTTGAACAACTTTTTCGAGGCACAGCCATCAGAGTTCTGGGAGAAAGGCATCCAAACTTTGCCGGATCGTTGGCAAGAAATCTTAGATGCTAATGGTGATCGCATTTCACAATAAGCTTTTTGTATTGTAATAATAATAATAAATATAAAACGTAAACCAAGTGTCTCATTACTTTTGCGCCAACCTGATAAATCATGAAAGAATTTCAGAAATAGGAGCTGTGGTTCATGTGTAAGATTTTGCGAAACGTATGTTTTGTTAATTTGGGAGGGCTTGACCAAAGCTATCACCACAAAAGCTCACAAAATTCGCTCTACCTTTATAATATTAGTATAAGCCCTTCAAAGGGGGTTCTCCATGTGATTTCTCAGTGGCAGCCCGGAGTCTGCTTGATGGCAAGCGGCTCGCCCCTATTACATGGGACTTAAACATAACTGACGAAATGTGGGTGTACTATAGGTACACGTCTGTCTAACCCATCGGGGGATACGGGCGTGACGTGATGTTCTGATATTTTCTTTCACAGCAATCCCCGTGACCGGCAAGTTCTACGCTGCCCACGACCAGTTGAAGGCTGAGACCGCGGAAGAAACAAAGAAGGTGCAGGACTACCACGACAACGTGTCACAGACCAGAGCCAAAGGACCACACAGCAAGTACGAGGCGCCGGCTACCGAGAACCAAGTGTGAGTTTGTAGTCGTTGTGGAAGTGCTAGTCACCGCAGGGGGTATGTGAGCGGTGAGACGGGGGAGGGTGCGATTAACAAGATTGGCATACTGAGTTAGCTTGGCCTTTGTCTGCCTCCCCCATCTCACCGCTCACATACCTTAGGCGATGACTATCATTTGCTCGCGCACTATACTATCACCCTTCAGTCGCCAAGCAGTGTTGCAATGTTGATGTACTAGTGCCAAAGCGATGTAATTGTCCATGAGACACTTTGGCTTTGCCTCCAGGTTGACAACGCATGTGTGCAAAGCCTCTGGAACATATGCCCATTGGCGGCGGCAACCACATACCATCAGGAGGGATGGCGGCTTGTTTGCCATCCTACTAATAATACCTATGGAATTGCCGATTTTTGATACAGGCTAGTGTGAAGATCAATATCTTCTATTCTATTTAGAAATTAAAATTAATTTTATAATATAGCATTACATTAAAAAAAAATCAGTTGTTTATTTGTTTTCCTGCCCTTCGATTTTTCTTTGATATCGATGTTTCTGTAACCTAGGAAAATCGAATTTTCGAATACGAGTTCCGTCGTGGTACCAACGCAACACAGATAGCACGCAATATGGACAAGTACCGCCAGACAACGCTCGGTGCGTTTTTGGTTTAGTCGCTTCGTTCTGGAAATTTTGATCTCAACAATGATTCCCCGAGAAAAATTTCAAATCCAACGAGGCGGCGAAAAACGCCTTCCAATAATTTATCGAATCCCGTTCCCAGGATATCTATAGCAGAGGTATCCACGAACATTCATTAAAATGGCAAAAGTGCATCGACAATATATCTTTTTAAAAAATTGTTCGATTTTTTTTTTTGTATGTAAACCGGCAATTTCATAGGTAAAGACCTAATATTATAAACGCGAAAGTTTGTGAGGTTGGATGGATGTTTGTTACTCTTTCATGCAAAAACTACTGAACAGATTTTGATGAAACTTGGCACACAGATAGTTTATAACCTGGACTAACTAACAGAATACTTTTTAGCTCGATATTTTTACGGGTTCGAGACGTATGCGGGTGAATCCGAAAAAAGACCGAGTCTTACATAGTCGCATAATAATATGATGTGTAACATCTGACATCTCACCTTGGTAATAAATAAATTGCCACGATTTTTTTAATATGTAGAAGCATTAAATAAGCGTACGATATGTAGAAGCATTAAATAAGCTTACGATAGGTACCAATGTTTTTAATCTACTTATGATCAGATTTATGTAGCGCACAGCTGATGGCTGACAGTACCAATCTCTCGTAAAATGGGTTAGTCTGACGGCCAACTCTAGCACCACGCGCGCTCATTGGTCGAGAGATTTTATTTAAGATTTTTCTTTGTCGGGGTAATTTAAAAAAATTAAATTGTTTTTATTTGAATATCTCAGAGCTTCTCTGAGATAAAGGCCTCCTCCAGAGAATGCCAGCCTTCTCTGTGTTTCGCTACGTCCATCCAGCGTGATCCAGCTATACGCACGATCTCGTCCTCCCAGCGAGTGTTACGTTTGCTAACCAGTCCCATCCAAGAAGTTATAATATATTTTTCGCCCATCTATTATCTTGCAACATGGCCTGCCCATTTCCACTTAAGTTTAAGTGCATGTTTAAGGGCATCGGTTACTTTTGATGTAGATCGTTTTTTATATAATCGACTTCCAAAAAGAGGAGGTTGTCAATTCGGATGTTTATTTTTCTTTATGTATGTGGGGCATAACTCCGTCATATATAGACGATTTGCAAAATTATTTATTTGTTTCAAAGGGTATGCTCTCGAGGTGGTCCCATTGCCACCAAGTCAGATTCTGTGTTCCATGGGATGAGGGGATCCCATGGAACTCGAGGGGACCCCTCAAATTTTATACGTCTGTAAAATTTACACCCTTATTTACTTTTTTTAAATCTATACCCTTATAGTAACTCATATTTGGGTATTTTTATGGTAACTCGTGCATTTGCTTTTCGGAAAGCACCATTTGATGAAGTGGAACTGATGATGAAGACCACAGATGGTTATCGCAACTACTCAATTTTACCTAAGTATTTCACGGGTTGCGATTCGATTAGTTTAATATGGTTGCTAAGCAATTTATGCTCGTCACAATGCATGTTGTGGTGACTTTACCATCTTCACAGTTCTCATGGTTCTTACTAGGAGAACTCCTCATCGATTAACGTCCTAGCATCTCGAAAAGCAATAGTTTGTTAGATGTGATCAGCAGTTGATATTAGGCTATTGTAACTTAGATAAATTACAGACTGACCCACAAAAAAGTGAAAAAGAAAACTTTTTTACAAAAAAAAAAACAACCAACTTCCAAAAAGCGCAGACATACAAACATACATACATACGGGTCGAATACAGAACCTCCTTTTTTGGAGTCAGTTAAAAATTCATTTCAGTCCTTTTGAGAAAAAGTGTGTTACGAGTGTGCTGGGGTGCGGATCAGACTATTTCAAAAGTGATCTTGTTTTGAACTTTATTGTTGTTTTCTCAGTCGGGATTGTTTCCGTCATTCTTTCAAATATATTTAAATTCAGAAGGTATCTACCTAATGTTTTTTTTTTATATTCTTGTTTCAGATATGGCTGGTATGACAAGCCACTGGTGCCGATGAATCGTAATGATAATCGGTTCTACTATCCTCTAGTGGAGAGCAAACACACGAAGATCGAAATCGTCATACTTATGTGCAATCCCAGGAATAAAAAGGAGTAATGATTCTAGGGTGGCTATAAGACTAACGCACATTTGGGCCGCACTGCAACGCGTAAAATCTCCTCTATAACTTTCGATGTTATATGCACATACTGATGGGTAATGGAAAAATTTCGGAAGGAAAAGAAAAGAAAAAAAATATTTTTCCGAAATTTTTCCAATATTTTTCCAATACTTTTCCGATATTTTTCCAAATCTAAAAGCTGACTGTGATTAAAGATTAGAAAAAAATAAGACTATTAATGTGTACTCTGACATCAAGCAATGAACTGACAATCAATGAATGACATCAAGCAATGAATAGACTGCTTGAATATCTACGAGACTTTTTGCTGCAGTTATTATTCTAAGGTCTTTTGCCTGCTTTGCATGTGTGTCATTACTTTAGGTCTTTTTTTTTTTGTAACGTGCGTTTTGTTTGTGCAGAATAAACAGTTTTTCTTTCTTTTCTTTTTTTTCTTTACTGAAAAATTATAAATATCTAATCTTTAATTTTTTTATTTATTTTGCCATAATGTTCTCTTATTGGAAATTATATACATAAATAAGAAAGAAATTACAATGTGCACTATAAGTATGTACACAAGTAGTTCTTTTTGGCCGGGTAGACGTGAGCCGACGACGATGCGCAGAATGCACAATTGGGAAAATACCATGTGCAGATGGCGCAAGATGGCGGTTGCGCTCATTTCAACCCGCGGAGCAAATTGCGTCATTGGAATCAGTTTCTTTTTGACAGTTCAAAAACATTCACTGCATTATTTACGTTGTCGAGCAGATAATATTTCGAACATGCGATGCAATGGATTAGCAATTTGCTTCAAAATGATTCAGATTTGATTGATAGGTTGTAACGCAATTAGGGTGCTGGTCAAAAAGATTGGGGACTAATTGGACTACTGTACTTAATCACGTCCAGGCGGAGCATTATACTGAACTGTTACTTGGTCCACATTCACATGTTTTCCTTTATAACCGTCTACAAGTTTTAAAAGATAGTAAGTTTCTCATGTACGGTAGTACATATTGCAATTCTTCTAACATTAAAAAGCAAAAATCATTTTCTTTTGTCAATATTTTCTTGTTTCTTGGCACAAAAATCGGAGCATAATTAATCATACCTCTAAAATGAAAGTGTATGAATTTCATACTCTTTCATTTTAGAGGTATGATTAATTTTGCTTGTATTGCGCTGTTCTTCTACAGCTGACTTAATTTTGGCGGGTTCTTTTCCTGGGTTTGGTTGATTTTCGGGTTTGTATAACTAGATCGGTTTTTCTCTGAATCTTGTTGGAGATATAAAAACCACCAACGGAAGATTTATTGTTTGTGTAGATGCAGTAGAAAATATTGATCATGATACTTTTCGCCAGTGATGATTCGGATTCTTCAACAGAATAGATGTGTTAATGCAATAAAACCCTTTGAATGTAAATAAAACCCTTTAAACTCTGTGTTATTTTACTTCCTGAAGTCAAAATTTTACAGTAAACAAAAAAACACATATCACAATCACTCCAATTCTAGTTCTCCACAATTCAATCAAACGCTTCGCAAAATAATAATAGATCGCTTAGTTTAAGAGGATTGCGATTAAAATAAAACGTCCACCGACCACGAGTTCACTGCTCGTTTTACAAGATGGCCGCCTCACTAGTTCTCGATGTTCGTTTTTGAGGTTGACATTTGTACAACAAGTCAATTAAGTCTAGAAAAGCGGAGGCGCCGACCATGTTCAGGTAGGCGTGGATTATCGGGTAGAAAGGCAGTATTTAAAAAAATAACACCTATCACAATCACTCCAATTCTAGTTCTCCACAATTCAATTCAATTCAATTCAATTCAATTTTATTCATAAACAATTTACATTGTATTTGAAATCATAATAATAATAATAAAAAATAAATAATAATAATGGCATAAGTATAAATAACACATTCATAAGTCATAAGTTCATAACTAAACATTAACAATAAAAATTATAATCACACAAAAAATACAAATTAAAATCATGATCAAAAAATAAACAAAAATGCAATGAAATTATTAAATTGTTATTCATGTCCGCTTTTAAATACTTAGGTCATTTTAAAATTAAAGTCTGTGACAACAACAAAAAGGACAAAAAATATCAGTCGGCGCAGCAGTAACATAATTATAATATCTCAATCTTACATGTCGTCAACGGAGTAGAGACATTTATCCAGTAGGAATGCTTGAAGCTTTGTTTTAAATGAAGACGTATAGATTAAGCTTTTTAATTCTAATGGTAACCTATTGAATAAGTGCACTGCTTGATATTGTGAACTATGTTTCACAATGTTAAAATGAGGACTTATCTTATTCCTCAAGTCTTTCCTACGTGTACTCTCCCTGACTAGTCTTTCCTCATCAGTCTCATATTCATGTATGTACTTTTTTAAATTAGTAAGAAGGACCAGAACGTAGAGACTGGGAACTGTAAGGATTTTTAAATTTAAGAAATGCGGACGACAACTCTCTCTTTGTGAGATACGGACAATGGTACGTATAGCTCTTTTCTGAAGGACAAAAGCTCGTTGACAATTATAATTATAGCTGTTTCCCCAGAATTGTATACTGTATCTTAATTTAGATTCAATTAGTGCGTGGTATACGATTTTTAAATGCTCAATGTCAATTTCGTCTCTAAGGGTTCTTAATGCATAACACGCGGATGATATAGATGCATCAATGGCGGCTAATTCTTTTTTCCAATTTAGTGAGTCATCTATGTGTACTCCCAGGAATTTAGTTTCTCTCACGAGTTCAATATTGTCATCATTTAGTTGTATGGTCATAGTGTCTTTATTTCGGGCAGTTGTTTTGAATAAAATTACCTTGGTCTTTGCGCTATTAATTTTTAATTTATTTACAGTAAACCATGAATACAGATAAGATATAGCGGCATTAACTTTATCTGCAAGTTCTTTTGTATCATTTGCCCCAATTATGACATTCGTGTCATCCGCAAAAACCACAAGTTGTATGTCGGGTAGAATTTTATTTATATAATTTATTAAATCATTTGTGAACAAAATAAACAATATAGGACCTAGTATCGATCCTTGCGGCACACCGGCACTTATATTATAAAGGGATGATTTATACGTTTGTCGTTGTCCATCTTGTGTCTCACTGATTTCTACAAACATTTTTCTGTTTTTTAGGTAGGATAACAGAAGTTGGGAGGCTTTGCCCCTAACTCCGTAGTGGTTTAATTTAGCTATAAGTAAATCGTGATCAACTGTATCAAACGCCGAACTCAAATCTAGAAACAAACCAGCTACTTTCATTCTTTCATTCATTTTATCGACAACATCATTAACAAGAGTATATATAGCGTCTTGTGTGCCAACATTTTTTTGATATCCAAATTGTCTTCGATGTAGGACTTTGTTTAAGTTAATATGAAGTAAGAGTCGAGATTTTATTATTTTTTCGAATATCTTTGAAAGCACTGGCAGCAAAGAGATAGGCCTGTAATTTTTGGGATCAGTCTTTGAGCCCTTTTTATGGATCGGTATGATCTTGGCAATTTTTAGTTGTTCCGGAAAAACTCCCTCAGTGATGCACTTATTATAGAAGCAAGATAACGGTTCGGCAAGAATATTTAAATGATCTGTAATGACAGATATGGGAATTTCGTCATATCCACACGAACGTTTATTACCCATTTTTTTGACAATATCACAAATTTCGTTTGGAGTAGTAAGAGTAAAACAAAGTTCATTTTCAACCCGCTGTGTACTTTGCTCAAGTAATAAAATCCCTTCCTCATTAGTATTTTTACCGGTAACGCATTTATTTGTGTTATCAAAAAGTTTCACCAAGGTGTTAGCTACTTCTTGGGGATCATCAACTATTTTTCCGTCAATTTTAAGTAGGAGTGATTCTGTGTGCATAACTTTTGAACGATTTGTACATTTGTTAACAATTTGCCAGATTTCTTTACTCGAGTTTGTTGAATTATTAATTTTTTCCCCAACCGTTATTTTTTTGGCCTTCGTGATTACCCTTCTGTAAATTCTAATATAGTTTTTTTTGTAATTCCTAATACTAGCTTCAAGACTATTTCCATTATAAGAGCATAAAAAGCGTTTCATTTTACTAGATACTTTTACACCTTTGGTGACCCAATTTAGTTTTGTACTCTTTATAAAATTAATTTTACGTTTCTTTTTTTTATAACTAGTTTTAAAAATATCCGAGAACTTTTGTATGAATGTATTAATTCCCATATTGTTCCAATTGTGTGTCAAAATTCCCTGTTTAAAATATGAGCTGTTATTAGAATTGAACACTCTTTTATTTATAACAAACTGCTGGTTGTAGTTACTTGAGCTGCAAGTCAGAGATTCCAAACAAAATTTACCTAAAAGGCCTCCATGTCCATCGGCCAAACCATTATGGTCTACATCACATTCCTTTACAAAATGTTCAGGCAGATTTGTCAAAATATTGTCGATGCACGAATACGAGTCATTTCGAATAAAAGTTGCAGCGTCAACAAGATACCTAAAATTATAACAAGCTAATAAACTAACAAATTCAGTGCGTTTCTTATTATCTAAAAGTAAATCAATATTAAAGTCTCCGCATATAATGCATTTCCTATTGAATAAATGCTCCAGCAATTTTTCCATACGAGTCATAAAATGTTCAAAATTATTGTCATAAGGACTACGATAACAACAGCATATGTACAGACTAGTATCGACATCTTTAGTACAACATATTTCAAAGCTGTCCATCTTATACAGTTTGTTAATAACATCTATATTCTCTACTTTTCTACCCACATGTCCCAGTATCAAACTACCCCCTCTAGTCTTTTTGCGTCTGGTGTTATATGAAATTAGGTTATAGTTATCTAAAGAAAAAGAAATGGTGGACTTGTCGTTTAGAAAATGTTCACTAATGCATATGTAGTCTACCCTGGAGTCAAGAGATTGTATATAAACATTCAATTCATTCTTCTTATTACTAATACCACACAAATTCTGGTGAAATATGTTAATATTTTGTAATCTAGGTGTGCTTATTTCATTTTGATTACAGATACTACTTCTAGTGTTATGTAAACAAGAGTCTTCCATTCTAATACCTACGAAAAAAATCATCATCTTGCTGTACTGTTTTGACACAAGTTTGAGTATTTAAAGGTTCCAAAATTATGTTCGGCACAGGTTTAGGAACTGAATGGAAGTAATATGGTATAGTGTTTTTTGGTGGAATAATCTTATTAATACTCCCAGTAAGGTTACATTTTTCGGTCTTCCAAGAAATTATGTTTTTGCGCACAATATTGTTGCAGTATTTCCTATAGTTGTTTCGATACTGAATTCTTAAAATTTCTCTTAAAAATAGTCGTGACTTAATTATGGTATTTTGCTTCTGTCCACTGTCAATAAATTCTACATGCTTCAAATTGTCCGCTACAAGATTAAGAATACAATTAATTTTTGATGTGTCAATGTATCTTGCGTTGTGTACATTTCCAACGAGTACATTTGTGTGTGACATTTTAAATAAATTATAATGTAAGAAGGATTGCATAGTCATCAGATTGTCATCGTTAGTGCCTGTCAATATTATTACAAAGTCACTTTCGTCAAAGTTTTTACATAAAGAAATACATGAATTAACTATTTCATCTGTTGGCGCCATCGGTTTTATAATAGACAGTACCTCATAATCCGCTCCTAAGTCACGCCGTAGCAGACTGCCAATATTGCTTTCCTGTTCATCAGTAAGAATCAGAACTTTGTACTTCCTCTGAATGTTGGTTTCCTGCTTCGTAGATGCTGGGATATCAGCAACCTTTTTATATCCCATAAAAGATGTTCTCTGTGACTGAGTTTGTTCAGGATCAAATTCAGAATTATCGCATAAGGTGGCGATTGTCGATGGTTGCTCAGTGTTAGTTAAGTTTTCTGATAGCCTGGCGGTCTTAACATTTTCTTCCTCGGTGTTTATAATACCGTTAGGTTTGAGAGGTGAAGCACAGAAACTGTTTGTCAGCCTACGTCGCACGCTCCTCTTAGAAACTGATGACATGTTATGATTGAAGCCAGTCAACGGACTTCTACACAATTGTTTTAGTACGCCGAGCTCCTGATTCATATTCAATACTTGTTTCTTTAAATCTAAGTTTTCAAGAACTATATTCTCCATTTCATTTTGTGTGCTTTCAAGTTGAGACTTTAATTCTTTTATTTCTGCCTTCAACTCCAACATGTACGTGGAACATATATTTGAAGATAGGTCTAAGCTTCTCCCTAGTATTTCGTCACAAGACATTAAACTTGTGTCAATGAAACTGTGTTCCAGAGACTCCATTGACCGTGATTTAATTTTAGTCATTGGTTGCTGTTTCCTCATGGTAACATTATTTACTTGATTCATGTTGTGTTGTGATCTAGTCAAAACGAACACAAACTGGTCGAGAATAAATCACGACTGTAAAGCACTCAAAAAGTACAACCGATCGCGGGGATCGAACTCGATGCCACCGATTCACCAGGCGAGCTGCTAACGTTCCGAACCAACTGGACAGTTAGCGTAGTGGTCGAAAATATAGGCCAGTTATTCCGAGTTTTTGTAAAAGTTCGTTATGATAAAAAGTTAAATGTCGGTATTAGTTTTTTCTTAGTCAATGTTCTTTGTTCTAGTACACAATCACTTTTATGTATTTTGTTATTGTTTTTGCACTTTTTGTCACTTTTATATTTAATTGAACACAGAGTTTTGTATTTTTATTAATGGTTTAGTCGTAGATTCCAGTCGCGATGCCTTAAACCAGAATTATGACAGTTCACAGTTCACGTACTTTAACACATTGATATCTTTATTGTTCGTTATTCTGTAACCTGGATAACGCTTGCACAGTTAGTTCTCACTGAATACTACACTTTATTTGCGTCTTTGGGAATATATTACACAGTTAACCATTTTTTAAAATAAATATGTACAGAGCTCGATGTTTACATGACGGGTGGCGCCATCTTGTGACAATTCAATCAAACACTTCGCAAAGTAATTATAGATCGCTTAGATTAAGAGGGATGCGATTAGAATAAAACGTCCACCGACCACGAGTTCACTGCTCGTTTCACAAGATGGCCGCCTCACCAGTTCTCGATGTTCGTTTTTGAGGTCAATTAAGTCTAGAAAAGCGGAGGCGCCGACCATGTTCAGGTAGGCGTGGATTATCGGGTAGAAAGGCAGTATTTAAAAAAATAACACCTATCACAATCACTCCACTTCTAGATCTCCACAATTCAATCAAACACTTCGCAAAGTAATTATAGATCGCTTAGATTAAGAGGGATGCGATTAGAATAAAACGTCCACCGACCACGAGTTCACTGCTCGTTTCACAAGATGGCCGCCTCACCAGTTCTCGATGTTCGTTTTTGAGGTCAATTAAGTCTAGAAAAGCGGAGGCGCCGACCATGTTCAGGTAGGCGTGGATTATCGGGTAGAAAGGCAGTATTTCAAAAAATAACACCTATCACAATCACTCCACTTCTAATTCTCGATAATTCAATCAAACACTACACAAAATAATAATAGATCGCTTAGATTAAGAGGGATGCGATTAAAATATAACGTCCACCGACCACATGGTTGCGTGCGCACCTTACCAAAAATCCGAAGTTACCTACCTGCTCATTTTACTAGATGGCCGCCTTACCAGAGTGCTCGGTGTTCGTTTTTGACGTTGCCATTTGTACAACATGACAATTGACAGTCTAGAAAACCGGAGGCGCCGACATATTATTTACCTCATGTAAATAAAACAACAAACTAAAAATGATAACAACACCACGACAATTATGCTGTACCTACTGTATAGGAAAATAAACATAAAATGACAATTTTAGTTTAGTATTGCCAATCCAACCAACAATTTCCTAACCTTTTAGAACGAAGTAGTAAAAGTTTTCATTGAACATATTTTTTTTATTTGGCCTTAATTAGATAATATGATAGCATAAAAGAACATAGATAATTAATTGAATTTATTTTGTATAAATGTCACTTTTAGACGTTCTAATAAGAATTCGCCATTGTTCTTTTCGAGTTAATCAAGCCACGTAGTAGTATCCTCCCCTGCAAAATTTACTGCCCATTTTCACCCCGTAAGTATTCTTTATTTTTAGTCTTATGTATAAATAGTGAGTTTAGAGTTAATTGGTCAGCGCGTTAAAATTTTGACACACCCAATTCCCCTATAGCCCCCTAAAGGGGAATTCGGTGTGTCAAAATGGGTAGTTTAGAAAAACGAAAATTAAAATGTTCATAATTAACATAAATATGTATTCGTGCCAAGTTCAAGTTTATTAACTCAAGGAATAAGATTTTTCATACAAACAAAAACCCCCCTTTTCACCCCCTATAAGATTGAATTTCCAATAACCCCTTCTTAGTGCTCCCCTAAATTATAAAAGGAAGCCGTGTGCAAAATTTCACGTTCCTAGACCCAGTAGTTTCGGCCGTGCGTTGATTTGTCAGTCGGTCAGTCATTTTATTCAATCAATCAGTCAGTCATTCATTCATTCAGTCAGTATATATGTTCAGTATAAATAAAACCCTTTAATTCATATGTTATTTTAATTCCTGTAGTCAACATTTTACAGTAAACAATATTTTTCCATTATTTTTCCATATTGAAATTTTTCGGAAAAATAAACGGAAAAATTTCCAAGTTTTGAAAAATTTCCGAAAATTACCCATCACTATATGCACATCAGGCGGGCTGCGTCGCGCTTTTTCGGGTTCTGTTGTAACACAAGGAACACTTATAGTTTCGCCAAGAGCCGTCTGTCTGTCCATGGCTTAATTCAGAGACCCTTGGTACTAAAACGCTGTTTTTGGCATGGTTTTTTAAACGCCAACAAAGTTGAAAATTAAATTCTTGAAAACATTTGTTTAGGGTACCCTGACAGAAAAAACGGGGAGTTTTTTATCGTCTATTTATTTATTTATTTATTAATCTTTAATTCAGGTAGAACCCATAAAATTGTTAGTATTCCTTAACCAATTGCATTGCGCGAATGTCAAATGAACATTTTTCGATTCAAGGATTCGTCAACGAAATATTAAGCATAACGTGACTACAGGACCTAAACGCAACTAAACGCAAATTTTTCTAACGCCTAAAAGTATATGATCTACTGCAGTAAACATGTTCAGAAAATATATGATATTCTTCAGGATATATGCTAGTTAGATAGTGTGTTGAAAACATAATACAACTAATTTGATACGATACAAAAAATTCACGAATCTTAAAATTTCTTTTAACAATTATACATTAAACTAATATACATGCAATCATTCTGATTTTTTGTCAGATTATTCTACAAGCGACAAATTAAAGTAACAGTGTTTTAATTTTTTAGTCCGATCAAAAGATTTTTTGTAAATAGATAATTGTTTCATATTTTGCAATAAATTACCAGCGTTGCGTCAACGCGCTTCTCTTTCTTTTGCAGTCCGACAGGAACCGCGCTTTTGGTCCTGTAGTCCCCATAAAGTGGTAATTTTTGTTAGTCACGTGCGACCCGAGGTTAGCGAGTAATAGTCGACCAACTTATAAATTAATGTAGTTATCGCGCTGATTTCGTCTCACATTTGATCCGATCCAGATCCGATCGTTAAATATGTATAGAATAATGATCAGGCTCAGACACATTACAACTTATAAGTAGGTTGCCAGTCGCTAGCCGGGGCTGCAGTCTCGACATAGCGATCGCTTTACGACCGAATTCAGTCGCAAAGTCCTAAAGGGGCCCTAGACGGTCAAAATTGCATGAAAAGCGCGTGATTTCTTCGTGCTTTTCAAGCAATTTTGACCGTCTATGGACCCTATTAGACTGAGACTACAGCCCCTTGGCTGGGATTTGCTGCACAGATTTTTTTCCACTGCACACCAATAGATACAATTTTGATAATCGTTTCTCAGACCAGACACAGCTTTATTTTTATATGTAGCTGACCCGACAGCCCAAATAAGGTACTCCCTTTCTTCTCCTAAAGTTGTTTGTCCGAAAATCATTATCCATAACACAGTTGCTATTATAAACTTCAGTAACCATAATGTTCAAAATCAAGAAATTTTATTTAACATAATTATCTTTACTTCTAAAAGTATTCTGTCACGATATCGAGTACTATAATAATTGAATCTCCTAATTTTACATGACATATATGTCCTAAGTATTGTGTTAAATAATGTGTATTATTCCGTATGTTCATTTATAATAAATTTTTTAGTCCTAAAACATTTGCTAAAAATTAGGTTTAGTGACAGAAACGAATAGCTGTAAATCCGATTCCACGCAGTCTTGTCTGCTCTACCCCTAGAATCTAATTTAAAATCGCGTAGGCGCGGAGGGGCGAGGCGGCCCGCGAGTTGAGGAGCAGGTGGTTGTGACACTCGCCGCCGCGGCTGAGGCCGGCCAGCAAGCCAAAGCTGCGGTGGTGGGCGTTAAACTCATCTGCGACGATAAACTCGCGTGGGACCGCCGGTGCCCCGCAGCACCGGAGCCGTGATAGAAACCATGCCTGCTTGCCTGCTGCATGCTTGCTGCATGCTTGCTGCCGGAGCCGTGACAATAGCCACATTGCTTTTGCATCTTTACAAATCAAACTGATACAATACATAAATTGTATTGTATCAGTTTGATTTGGTAAAATAACAAACATTTGTAATAAAAACATTATTAGGATAAATAAACATTAAATAAATTGAATTTAACTTTTGTTGAAAACGGTTTTAAGTCTTTTGTATATTATTGATTGTAATATTTATGACAAACATATTTAGGGCATATTGTATTTAGAGATTTCAATTTTATGGCATGTGATATTATGTGACATTAAGTTCGGGCAAGTTATCATTCGGACAAATGATGATTAGGACAAAAACCAATTATGGCACTTTAGATTATGGATATAAAAGTTAGGGAACACAATAGAGAACCCCCAAATAACATAGAACTGCATTATAAATATTCACTTATGGCCCACAGCGTAAATCTAAGCATTTATAACGACATGTTAGAGTTTACTCGGGCTGCAACAGGTGCATAGAAAAAACAAGGCTCAATATAACACTGTTTTCTGTACTGTGATTCTAAAAAGCACGACACACTCGTCACAGATGTCACGTTATTTAGCGTTTAGTAGTGAAGTACTCTATCACCTGCAAGAGCGCATGTTTGTGAATACAAATAATGCAGTTTTCTGAATAAAAGTCCACGCGATTAAAACTGTTACATTTTAAGAAAGAACATATCGCACAGTGAGAATGAAAGGGACCGAACTAAAAATTTTGGCGAATTTTTTTACGAGTATTTTGGTAAACTATTACATATCATTTTTAATGCATTTTGGATTAAACCAATTGAAAATAGTCTAAAATATACACTGGCAGCATAAACATGTAAATAGCTTTCCATTTGAAAAAGTTATGACATATTTTAATGGAAATCCCCTAAAATACGAACACAATTTTGTGATTTCCCACAAAATGCAAATTTCGTGTTATGTCTCTTTTATTCTCACGGTGCAAATAACAAATAACAAACAAATACTTTAACATTAACAAAGAATAATGCTTTATGCCGCATACAGATAAACTTTTAGGTACCTACGCTATTAGTCAGATGTAACTATACACTCGAATAACAGCATTTATCTAGGCCAAGAGTGAGCTTATATGCAGTTACATAGCATCGAACATGTCAGTTTTTCTATCTTGGGCTGAATAATTAACCTTGCATGGACATTTAAACTGCTGATTGAATTATATGTAACCATGAAATGAAGGTTCCTACAGCAGGTCATTTTGACAGTTTCTTGATGTATTTAGTGTTGTTTTACAAAATGTGGAAAGCCAACGAATATTGGTTACACGGGTTCCGTATGCAATATTTATGATGAGGAACGTACTCTTACAGACTGTCGCAACAATTCAGACAGTTCATACACGAGTGACTGTGATATAATTACATACGTGGCAAAAGCAATCTCGATCAAAAATAAGAAATGGGCGAACTAAAAAAAAAATTTATTAATTTAAAGGATATTTAGTATTTTTCTATAAACTTAAACAGCACAACATGCTTCCATGGTGCACTGTGAAAATGCTATCACTTTTGTGCTACTTGGGAGACGTTGTCCTGGCCTTTCAATAATTCATAAAAAAATCCCATAGAAACAAAAACATTCAGATTTCCCGAATTCGAAAACTTTTCTGAAAACTTTTCCAATATTTATTTCAATAAAAACCTAATTTGGACTAAATTACGAACAATTTAAAACAAAATATATCCTTATCGGTCCAGCTGTTCTCGAGTGGTGCGCTTGCCAACGGACAGCACTTTATTTTTATTTATTCAGGGCGGCCGGAGAGAGGCCATAGATAAAATTTTGATGGCTTTTATTGCAGGGCATCCGAATCACTCCCATGTATGTTCCGCGATTATTAGTAGTTTAGGAGATAGATTTTTTTAAATGATTTTTGTTTTCATTATTTTGCACCTGACATCAGTTTGGATTTTTATTCTCTTTCGACGTTTTTGGATGTTATTTTTTTGTAACAATTCATCACCGTAATATCAAGGACCACCTAAAACTTGTGGTTTATCTGGACCTTATGGAACATGACTGGAATTGAGTAAATTGATTCGGATGCCACGCAATTTTGGACGTCATCTCTCCGGCCATCCTGTATAGACTAGCTGAACCGACAGACGTTGTCCTGCTTTCAATAATTCAAATACTTAAATCCCGTAGAAAATATCATTATCCTGAATTTCCCAATTTTCCGGGCAACTTTCTTTCCCTAAAAACATTATTCGAACTATCAACGAACATTTAAAAAGAAAATTATCTAAATCGCACCAGCCAGTGATGCTGCTCGCGACTTGTTCGTTGTTCTGTTCACCCTGATGCTGAAACGAAAATTCAACCGACAATGGCACGGCCTATTCATGTTCAAATGATTTGTATGGACGAGTGAACCGAGCGCTGATCTTCGTCTGGGCAAGAGAAGTAGGTACCTAAAGTTCACAAGGTCTCTTTTTAGGGTTCCGTAGTCAACTAGGAACCCTTATAGTTTCGCCATGTCTGTTTGTCCGTCCTTGCTTAATCTCTGTGACCGTTACCACTAGAAAGCTGAAATTTGGTACCAATATGTATATCAATCACGCCGACAAAGTGGTAAAATAAAAATTGGAAAAAAATGTTTTATTAGGGTAGCCCCCCTATATGTAAAGTGGGAAGTGATTTTTTTTTTAATTTCAACCCTAACGCGGATATATTGTTGGAAAGGTATTTAAAAATGAATAGGGGTTTACTAAAATCATTTTTTGATAATGTCAATAATTTCGGAAATAATCGCTCCAAAAGTAAAAAACAATGGGGGACACATTGTTTTTTAACCTCTAACTTTTGAACCATAAGTTTAGAAAATATGAAAAAAATCTGAAAAGTAGAACTTTATAAGGACTTTCTAGGAAAATCATTTTGAACTTTGAAACAAAAAGTTGTACAATAATTTCTGGACTAAGTTTGTAGTATAATCGTATATGCAAGCATTTTTTTTAACTTCGTTTACATATTTTATTATATTTTTACGGACGGGAAACTACGGAACCCTACACTGAGCGTGGCCCGACACGCTCTTGGCCGGTTTTTTTTTTTAATTTAAGATGGGTTTGCTCTTGACTGTAGTCTAGGTTGGAGGCGACAGATACAGAGTCGACGATGGAGTGAGCTTACCCAGAAGTAGCCTGTTCACTCTCACTTTAAAGAGATTAGGGCTGTATGCGCTCGGAAATACAGACGCAGGTAGGTAGTGAGTAGGTATGTGCGCATTATAGAAGTCATTTGGAAGCGCTTAGTGCGAATTGGTGAAATAGCAACTAGGTAGTCCGATGGTAGAAGGGGGCCGATGGAATGAGGTCGTGGAGTTCTTGGGCACACTCACCGAAGTACCTACAGTCTATCAGACCGACAAGCAGGCGGCGATGAGCCAAGCTGTGAAGCTTGGCATCCACAAGTTTTACGTCACCAATGAGCCTCTTAGCTCTGCGTTCCACAGAGTCAGTCGAGTCTATAGTAATAATCAAGCCTATAATTGTCCATAGTTAAACGAAATGGATCCAGCCCACATTACACCTAATGGTGTTTGGATCCTTTTCGTTTAACTATGGACAATTTTCCCACTGCTGGGACTCAGGCCTCCTCTCTGTGAGAGGGAGTGGGCTGTAGGTAATCCTAATCCACCACGCGGGCCCAGTGCGGTTTGGTGGATGTCACATGTCTTCGAATTTTGGTTTCTAGGTCATGCCGGTTTCCTCACGATGTTTTCCTTCACCGTTTTGAGAGCAGTGCTGATGAATAATGTATACAAAGTAAATTGGCTGCCTGGGTTCGAACCTACCACCTGATAGCTAACTCGTAAGTCGCGGCCGTTGCCACTAGGCTACCACTACTCTCCAAAGTACAAAGAAACGCAGATAACATTATACAGCTATTGTTTATTTATTCATCTGATTTCTTCTCGTCGGTTGCATACTGGTTCCATTTGCGGGCTAATTTCTCCTTGAAGTCACTTCTATGTAGCGGATTCAAGTGAGCTGCTGCCACGCGGTCCCTGGAACCGAGCCAACATTTTTAACAATGAAGAACGAGGTCCTACTTCAAATTAAATCAGCTAGCGGGAACTCCACAGACGTTATTGGTATTGATATCTACTATGATAAAAAAGAAAAACAATAAACGCATGCTGGGTGGGAATGTATTTGTCGCAACCGGCGACGCGGCGTGCGTGTATGACCAGATGTAGGTATGAACGTAAACGAAGCAAAAGGAGTATATAAGGATCGTAGCAGGTGGCGTTCTGTAAATTCTGTCTACCCCTATGGGAAGAAGTCATGAGTTTATGTATGTTTGTAGAAAAAAAAATGTTGTAGCATGTTTAAATGTTTCAATTCCCATCACGGCTGTGGAGTTTTGCTACCTAATTTAATTTGATCTTGTAGTTTTGGGCTAAGCTGGCGACTATCTAGGACTAATTTTCGACACATGTTAGGCTAGCTCTCGTACGTTTTGGAGCCTGAACTTCTAAAGGTTTCCCTGTACTACTGAGCTTACGGTACACATTAAAGTCAACTAGATTTTGCCCGAGGCTTCGCGTGCGTGTATGTTGAAAATTATCCCACATGTGTTCTATGTTTTAATCCAGGCTGTAAACCACCTGTGTTTCATCAATTTCATCCAAATCCGTTCAGCCGTTTTTGGTTGAAAGCGTAACAAACCAAACAAAGTCACTTTCACATTTATAATATTAGTTAAGATTACTAGCTTCCGCCGGCGGCTTCGCCCGTGTGGTATGTTAATAGAAAGTAAACTATGTCCTTCCCTAGGGTTTAATGGAACCCCATAACAAATTTCATCAAAATCGGTTCAACCGTTTAGCCGTGAAAGCGTAACAAACAAACAGACAACCTCACATTCGCATTTACTTTGCGATTATAAACTTATATTTCCGGTTGGGTCGGATTGCGTGCGTCCCATCGGATTATGAGAGTGAAGGAAGAGAGAGTGAACCTGCGTCTGCGCACACACTTGTGCACTATTATATCTCCCGCACCGAAGATTTGAGTTTTTTATAGTTAGGATTAAGTAGGAATTATATTATTGTCCACTGCTGAAAACTGTTGTTGTTACTGGGTTGTGGAAGTCAGATAGGTAGTCGCTCCGCGTAAAATACTTGTATTCAGCTGCAACCGGTTAGACTGGAAGCCGACCCCAACATAGTTGGGAAAAGGCTAGACAGATTGATTTGTTTGCTGAAAATTAAATGCGAAGTCGGGGGGCTGCAGAAAACTCTCAAGCACAAGTGTCTAGAGGCAAACTTTCAAAATAGGTTCAGGTAGGTACTCACGCGAATTCTTCATAAGTCTTGGCAGTGTAGATGGCATCACACTTGACGTCATTGACCTTCCAGTACCGCCTGTCCTGTTCCACAGAAACTTTTAACTGACTTTTCATGGCAGCGAAATCATCTTGATTCAGTGGCTTGTCCATTTTGAAAACTGAAGATACCTCGGTATTTCTTGCAACTCCTCGAAAGAATCTATGAAAGTGTATTTTGTTATTATCCCTGAATACAGTTCTACGTGATGCCTTTTTTGCACACGATGTCAGATATATTGACGTATCAAATGGTTGCCATGGAAACAATTTAATGTTTTCTTTGTTGGAAATGGCATACTTCGTTCAAACCTGCGATTGATAAATTGGTAATCTCCATGGCCAAAATGGGAACAACCGTAGCCTTACGGTCAAAGACTATATAACCACTCTCACTCTATCACTCACATCTTTTCATCAGTAGCGATATACCTACTTAACAAACATTTCCTCTGGCCGCGTATCCACCGCGCGGCGAGATAAAATTCAGACTTTCATGCACAGTCAAAAGTGCACAAGCAAAACAAAAATTGGCTCGATACAGTGTGGTTTAACTGTATATGTGCCCGAGGCACGAGGGCACGAGAGGCTCGTGGCTATGTAATAACAGCCGCACGGGTCGATCGATCAGGTTAAGCTACGCTTGCCGGGGTCGGTCCGTGGATGGTTGACCATCTTTACATACCAAGACACCTCCGTGCCTCGGAAAGCATTGTCCCGGCTGTCATTCGTGGATCTTTGACAGTCGTTACGGGTCGTCAGAAGCCCGAAAGTCTGACAACCAATCTTACCAAGAAGTATCGTATTACACAGATAGGCGTGGAGGTCGGATAGGCAGTCGCTTCACGTAAAATACTGGTATTGAGCTGCATCTGGTTAGACTGGAAGCCGATCCCAACATAGCTGGGAAAGGGCTAGACAGTTTGATTGATGTTGTACAAACATACACACGGCTAGTGTAACACGATCGATCAATGTAGGACTCCTGCCGGTCTATTCTGTAAAAATCTCTTTAATTTTTAGAGTAGTGCCACAGTAAAGTTCTGAAAGGGTTTCAATTTTCAATTGGTTTTTGTTGTTGTTAGGGTTCCGTACCTCAAAAGGAAAAAACGGAACCAGGGGTCTGTCACAGCCAATTTGCTCCGAATCTAATGGACCAATTAAGTCGAAAGGTAAACCAAGAAAACAACATAAAATGTAATGAAAATGAGATCAAAAGCAAAAAGTATTAAGTAACATACTAATAATAAGTAATAATAATTTTGAGTAAAAAGTTGGGTTAAGCTACCTACATTAAAAAAATTAAAAAAAATCCAGATATTAAAAACACCACATTTAATAGGTAGCCCACTAACACGTATAGCAAGGGAATATAACGAAAGGTCCAACTTAACAGATTACCCTATTTATATTTTCTCCATGAGTTTTGCTTCATACAGACGTTCCCTATTTAAACAGGGTAAGCCCTGTTTAAATAGGGAACGTCTGTATGAATGAGTGCATGTCAATATAGCTCTAATTGATATGTTTTGTAGTGTTCTAGATTTAGGTCTAGAGTCATTCGGGGTAAGAGCTCACGGCGGGTAAAAGTTCGCAGTAGCCCGATCTCCGACCGAGGTGGGGAGACTGATGTCTGTGTTCGCGGAACTTAGTGACGCACGACTCGCCGTTTCGGAACCACGTGTCGCGCCGCCGGCGCAAAATATGTACTTGTTGAAACAGGTCGCCGAATACGTCAACTGCAAAAAAAATCCTTTAATATTTGTGCTGGGGAAAAGTGTGTTGAGTGTGTGGGGAAAAGTGTTGTGATGCATTGATTTAAGACAGTAAGTTTATTACATTTCTATTGTTCGATTGTACCTATTTATGTAAATGTATAATAATATAATTCTCTAAAATTCATTGAACTGTGTATTGTGACTGATCATTTAAATTTTTTGCTGATTGGGGTAAGAGTGCGAGGTCAAAGTACGCACGCATAATTTTACCCATGTTGTGTATTTATACCAACAAATATCCAAAGTGGTTCAAAGTGTTCAAAGTGGTTTATTCTTTCAGAACACATTAAAATGCCGAGGGATTATGTAAGGAAAGCACCACAACGAGCGCTGATCTCAGATGAACAAATAAATATAAGTAGAGCTAAAAAACTAAACCAAGAAGAAAAAAGTCAGAGACGTGCTGCACTAGTAATTAATGCCCAAAGTTACTATTTTTATATGTTATAGATAAGTACGTAGGTCACTAGCAAAGTTTTGAGATTTGGCACCTGAACTTTAGATTTTCTCAAAGTAATTTCGTCGGCTGCAATACACTTGCCATACGCTGAAACCAATCATCAAAAATTTTCTGCCATACTTCTTTAGAGACTTCTTCACACGCCAAGTCCCTCGCTTGAATTAGTTCGTCATCACTGGAATACCGTTGACCTTTCAATTTATCTTTTATCATTGGGAAGAAACCAAAGTCGCAGGGTGCGAGATCGGGGCTGTAGGGAGGGTGCTCAAGCAAAATTAAACCAGTGCTGCGCAAAAAATCATGAGATAATTGAGCGCGGGGTGCAGGTGCGTTATCGTGTGTAGCCGCCAAGTGTCTATGCGCGAGTTCGGCCGGAGTTTTTTGAGAGTCTTAATCAATTGAGGCAATCAAACCTGTGTGTACCATTTTGCGGTAATAGTATTCTGTTCTTCAAGACGTATTCTCTTAATTTCTTAATTAATTTCTTTTGCCAAAGAAGACTACGACCATTTTCTTTTTCACGGATCGAGTCTGTTTGACGGTGGTCGGTTGTTCCTCATCTTCAAAGATCCATACCATGTTGTTAGATTTAGATTTCACGTCATAGTAATAAAGCCAAGATTCGTCACCTGTTACTATACATTCACGTGAGGAGATTTTCTGCCATCAAAAATAGTGAGCATTTTTTTACACCATTTAATACGACACTCGATTTGGGCTGCTGTTAAAAGGTGCGGTACCCACAAGGTGCAAACTTGAAGATGGTCATGTAAAATAGTGTGAATTGATGGTGCACTAACCTTCAGGATTTTTTCTATTTGTTAGTAAGTTATATGTCTATCTACATCAAGTAGTTTCTTAACAGCGGCTATGTTTTCTGAAGACACTGTTTCAACAGGCCGTCCGGATCGAGAATCGTCAGATAAGTTAAAATCTCCTCTTTGGAACTGTTTGTACGATCGATACACTGAGCTAAGGGACGATGCTTTCTCTTAAAACACAAATTTTAATTCACTGACGACACAATCATCAGCACCAAACCAAACCTTGCTTGAAATTATAGAACATCAACACATCAACACACGAAAATCGCGATGTGTTAACTCTGCCATCTTGACTTAACTAAAAATTCAAAAAAAAATATTGCTGGTAGATAATTGCTTTATTACTTGCTTCTTGCTACTAATAGGCTATGCTATTATCGGTAACAGTTTGACACTCATATTGTAGATAGTTCAATGATACCTCAAAACTTTGCTAGTGCCCTACGTAGGTACTAAAGTTACAATTATAATATTCTTAAAGTTTAATAAGTGTTTATTATCGCCAATATTTATTTTATTTTACCATCTATTTAGATTTCTTTAAAAGCGTAAGTTTACCCCACACGCGTATTTTTACCCTAAGACTTGCGTAATGCTACCCACGTGACGGCGCAAAAGTACGCGTTCGGAACATGTTACTTTAAACATATGTAGAAAAAAAACTAATTAATCTTAAAAAAGTAAATTTACTAAAATAATGAAAATATATTAAAATCTCGACCAACTTTGTATTCAATCACTTCGATATCTCATTTTTAGGTTTCCGTACCCAAAGGGTAAGGTAACAGACGGACAGCGTCCGTCTGTCACCAGGCTATCATCATCATCATCATCATCATCATCACCAGTATATCATCAACCGTGATAGTTAGACAGTTGAAAATTTCACAGATGATGTATTTTTGTTGCCGCTATAACAACAAATACTAAAAAACAGAATAAAATAAATATTTAAGGGGGCTTCCATACAATAAACATGATTTTTTGGCGTTTTTATAGATAATGGTACGGAACCCTTCGTGCGCGAGTCCGACTCGCACTTGACCGATTTTTTTATAGTTCGGAGAGACCATAGAAAATAAAGTGCGTGCTTTTGACCCGAATGACTCTACTAGACACACTTTTAGAATTCCGTACCTCAAAACGAAAAAACGGAACCCTTATAGGATCACTCATGTGTCTGTCTGTCTATCTGTCCATATGTCACAGCCAATTTGCTCCGAATCTAATGGACCGATTAAGTTGAACTTTGGTACACGTATGTATTTCTGTGACCCAAACACGGACGTGTAATGTAAATTAATGAATTTTGAATATGGGGGGGCAAATAAGAAAATTAAAAAAATAAGTATTGCAAACTGTACCGTGCGATATATCTTAGCGGGGCTAACTGTGAGGGTCTCAACTATTTTTTTTTTTTATAATTTTAAAATAAACTGTTTTAAAGTTATTTAAGAAAATATACGAAAATTGACCATTCCCATTCCTTTATCTACTGAGCTTAAAATTTAGAAAAAAATACAGAAAATAATTCTATTGCTATAAATTACAGGAAAACCTATAAGAAGTCTATGGTCTTAAAATAACATGGTAAATCTCTCATTATTGTGCGTACAAACTTACATGGACAGTTGTAGTTGGAATGTATGGGAGAACATGTTTTTCAACTACAATGTTAAGTTTGTTCTTGGGATACATTCATCCCAACTACGGAACCCTTCATTGTGCGTGGTCCGACACACACTTGACCGGTTTTTATTGTTCTCCGTTGTCTCTAATATTTCATATGTAAAAGTCATGCATACCTGTTAATTGCATGGTTACTAAAATGCCAACATTAGATGTTATTTAGTTTTAATTGTAGTGACTTGCTGTTGGTGTGCTTATTAAAAATAAATAAACTACTATAAACTGGTTGCGTTTTTCAGGACTTTAGTGTTTTCAACTACATATGAATGATAGCCTATTAGCCTGAGTAGTGACAAAAATTTAAAAAGGAATGCTTAGATGGTTTCGTCATGTTGAGGGGATGAATGAAAGGCAACTAACAAATGCTATTTACAAGGCGGATGCGAGTGGAAACGCCATGCCGGAGGTGACGCCCTAGAAGGACATTATAGTGATCTCATTGGTGGTGTTCTTCAGAAAGGTCAGGTGCGTAGTACTCGCAGCCGCCGTGACGTGAGTTGTATGAACGTAAACGAAGAAAAAGGAGTAGGTACTTAAGTATTTAATTATCGTAGCAGGTGGCGTTCTGTCACCTTCCGCCTGTCGCAGGTCCTCACCGGACACGGTTGCTTCGGGAGGTTCCTGTTCCAGATAAGGCGGGAGGAAACGCCCGGGTGTTACCATAGTGTGGATCGCCCGGAGCATACGGTGGAGGTCTGCCCGGCTTGGGCAGAGCACCGCCGCGTCCTCGCGGAGGCGATCGGCGGCGGCGATCTCTCGCGTCCGGCCCTGGTACAGGCCATGGTACGGAGCGAGAGTACATGGAAAGCCGTCACCTCCTTCTGCGAAGCAGTAATGCTCGCGAAGGAGGAGGCTGAACGCGTGAGGGAGAGGCAATCTTTGTGCCCTCACGCCCCTAGTCGCCGCAGGAGACGCCCTGGGCGTCGGGAATCGATAGCCGATTCCCGGCCACCGTAGGCGCGGGCTTGCGGATGGCGAGCAATGGGTAGCTCGCCGTCCGGTAAGGACCAGGCCCGGGTCGACGGCGCGTTGTGTTCCACGCGCGCCTGAAAGAGATGTCAGCACTAGATGAAGGGGTCCGCTAAGGCCGATGCCCGCCAGGGTTGCGGGTTGTTCGAAAGAGTTACCGTGGCCCTGGCACAGGCAACTGAAGGAACACGGGTGGGTTTTAGTCAGTAGAAGTCTGACACGCCCTCCCGCTCCACCCAGAGCGGGAGAAGTTATTTGATGATTTCCCACCCAAAAAAAAAAAAAAGGTGGCTTTCTGTAGTTTCTGCCTACCCCCATGGGAAGAAGGCGTGAGTATGTTATTTATTTATTTATTTTATTATTTATGTACACACAGTAAATACATAGTAAAATACATAAATATAATTTGGAGTACAATGGTACTGCTTATTTCTTAAGAAATTTCTTCTAGCAGACCTGCGACAGGAGAAATGAAACAGAAATCTAAACATTAGTGTGTGCTACATTTAAACAACGTACATAATTGGTGCATACAAATTAAAATGTCGTTAAATCAAAACAAATGTTACTTCATAAAATTTAGCAAAAAGGAAAATGTCTCAAAAATATTACTCGATTAATAATAATAATAATAATAATAATATTCCACAACTATCACACAACGCCGTCTAGCCTCAAGCTAAGCAGAGCTTGTGTTATGAGTACTAGACAACTGATAAACATACTTATATATTTCTAAATACATACATATATAGATAAATTACACCCAGACACAGAACAAATGATCATGCTCATCACACAAACATTTGTCCTGGGTGGGAATCGAACCCACGACCTCCGGCATAGCAGTCAGGGCCACTAACCACTAGACCAACAGGCCAGTCAATAATAGCCGACTCCAAGAAAGTGACCCTGGTGTTTTAATAGATAGTAGTTTAAGTTTTGAGTCATTATGATCAAATGATTAGTCGGGCATCTAAGTTGTCAGGTTTCATCGTCAGGGAAATGAAAATTTATAAAGAACCAATTCTCACTATTTCCATTTACAATAGCGTTATTCGGAGTATTTTGGAGTATTGTACGGTATGGAACCCGTTCTATCAGGTGCACTCTGATCGGATAGAGCGCGTTCAAAAAAGGTTCTTGTATCACTTATGTTACTCAGATAATAGATGCCGTAGTCTTAACTCGTATAACTCTAGCCTATTAAAGTAATTATTATAAAATGAAATCTTTAAGCGCACGTAGAAAATCTTTAGATTTCATGTTTCTGTTTAAATTAATAAATGGTTTAATAGATTCTCCCGAGCTTTTAGAAAAAGTGAAATTTAAAGTCAAAGTCCCTATACACAAACGACCACAATGGATATCAAAAGGTATCAGAGTTTGCTCCAAGCGTAAACGTCAATTACTTTGGAAATACAGGAAATCACCAAGCCAAACAGTTAGAGATTCATACAAAATGTATAATAAACGATTAAAAACAATAATTAAATTAACCCAAAAATCTCAAAACGATTACTATATTAAAACCTCAGTCAATAAAGCGAAAGCTACGTGGAATGTTATAAATAATTATAAAACAAGTGCCCACCAGCAGTTTAAAAAAATTGACAACATAAATGTAAACAATATACCAATCACAGATCCAATTGCTATAGCTATGAATTCAACAAGTTTTTTACAACACAAGTACCAAATAAACACTTCGTTAACCAAAGACCCCATTATGGAATTACATTTAATAATTCAAACTCAGTCTTCATGAACCCGTGCACCCCTGAGAATGTCGTTCAAATAATCAAAGCCCTAAAAATACAAATAGTGTGGTATATGATGGAATATGTAGTAAAATAATCAAGGTAGTGGCGGAATTAATAGCGCCAGTACTCTGTCATATAATTAATAAGTGCATTGAAGATGGGGTCTTTCCAACAAAATTAAAATTATCCGTTGTCATTCCAATATTTAAAAAACAAGACAGAGAAAATGTGAATTGTTATAGACCAATATCTCTAATACCTATCCTATCGAAAGTTTTTGAAAAAGTTATCTATAACAATTTATATAACTATATGGAAAAAAATAATATCCTTGCAGAAGAACAAATGGGTTTCAGGAAAAATAAATATATTAATAACGCATTTTACACTTTCCTCAAAACGGTACTAAAAGGTATGGATTGTAAAAAGCATGTCTCAGCACTATATATGGATATGACGAAGGCTTTCGACTGCGTCAACCACGAACTATTATTAAATAAATTAGAAGCGTATGGAATCCGGGGAAACGCTAGAGATCTCATTAAATCATATTTAAGTAACAGAGAACAACAAACTGAAATATCTAGCATTTCACATAAAACAAAAGTCGAAAAGAAACACTTGTCAACATCAATAAAAGTCTGCAAAGGTGTACCACAAGGGAGTATCTTAGGCCCTCTGCTCTTTATTATTTACATTAACGACCTCCCCAAATCCATCAAATCGTCCATGGTGCTGTATGCTGACGATAGTACTGCGATAGTTGTATCTGAAGACCCTACGACACATGAACATGAAATTAACTGTACTCTATCATCTATAATTAACTGGCTAAATTTAAATGAACTTAAAATAAACTTAACTAAAACATATATAATGACTTTCAAAAATAAAAATTCAAAATTGAGAACATTCAGTATAAATTATGAACAAATAAACATAGAAAAAATAAACACTACAAAATTTCTTGGACTACACATAGACTCAAACATGACTTGGAGGACACATATTGAACAAGTATGTACAAAATTAAGTCGGTATTCATATGCCATCTATATGCTACGTAAAGTGGCAAATCAAAGTGCACTTTTATCTGCTTACCATGCTTACGTTGGCTCGACACTAAGATATGGTATAATGTTTTGGAGGAATGCCACTGGGAGAGAAACAGTCTTCAAAGCCCAAAAGAAATGTATCCGGGCAATATGTGCATTAAAACCTACAGAAACTTGTAAACCACATTTTATAAATTTAAAAATATTGACATTCCCATCACTGTATATTTATGAACTAGCATTAGACATAAGGAATAATATAAATAAATATGAAACATTAAAAAGTACCAGGCTTGCCAGTACACTTCGAGCAATACGACATAGAACAGTTATGTTTGATAAGAGTGCGTTCTGTATGGGCCCTAGAATATATAATAAATTACCTAATAATATAAAGGAAGCACCGAATTTCATATCATTTAAAAATAGATTAAAGATGTTTTTGATCAATAAAGCATATTATAAAGTGCATGATTATTTAAATGATAAATGTATCTGATTAAATTTTAAATTAAACAATGTAATTAAAATTATATAATTAATATTGTACTGTTAATATTCGTTTTATATATTACAATAGATTATATAGATATACCTAGATATTTGCACACCTATTACGGTAGAATATGATATAAAGAACTTTATTATTATATATCACCTCATGTACCTACCTAAGCAAATAAATGATTTGATTTGATTTGAAATTTTTCTCCCATTTGCCGCATGCTTTCTCTTGCGAACTCCATTCGTGGTGAAATAGATGTCTTTGCTAGTTCTGTAGCCTCAGTTAGGACTAAACTCAGAGTCTTAATTGCAATCAGAACTATTGTGTTGTAACCACTTTATTGAATTTGTGATTGTACATCAGTTTTGTGAATTAATAAAAAAAAGAACAAGAACAGAAAAAATTGTATATGCGAAGTCTTAAACTAAAATATTAACTATACCTACACGTATAACGCAAATAACATGTACTTAAATAAATACATAAAGCTAATATATATAATGTATAATATATGTACATGTACTATAATTACGAGTATCTATATAAATATAGTTGAGAGGAAAGGTAATGCTCTTTTACTCGATATCTGAATAGAGACACAGTTTTTAAATCGCGAATGCTAGGTGGAAGTGAGTTCCACAATCTCACAGCAGGGACAGAGAAGGAATAAGAATAGTAGCTAGTCTTATAAGGATGAGATTTAAGGAGGGATCTAAGGTGTGATCTACACGGTACGTCGCTAGGGCGACCGAAGGAAAAACGCTCACGCAGGTAGGAAGGATAAGATGGTTTAAGTGAGATGTTGAAAAGGAGATATAAAATCCGAGTGTTCCTGCGAAGGCGGATTGGGAGCCACTTGAGTTCCTCGCGAAGGTGAGAAACATGGTCATACTTTCGAAGACCAAAAACATAGCGAATGCACAAGTTTTGCAACCGCTCAAGCTTGATTAATAGCTCCTCAGTAGCAACCAGGTAGCATGCGTCGGCATAATCAAAAGGTTGTAACGTTTTGTACGTTAGGTTTTGTGTAGTGGTGGGTGGAAGAAAATAAAAGAAGAATTACGTTATAAAGATTAGATTTAATTAAGATTGATGACTAGGTACAAAGCCGGTTGAGCCGGGCATGGATAAGATATCGAGCGTACGTGTAAGTTAGAACAGTACTGTCCTGCAGAGCCTCCAGACGTTGGTAGCGGGAACTGGATATCTGTGGGCCAGGGTCCCGTAGCGCTGCGGCAGGGTCGTCCAGCCACTCCCCTGCGGCAATGGCGGTGGCAGTATTAGTAACCGCCTCCGGGCCTCGAGTTTCCCGCAGCGCACGTAGACGCGTCTGCGCGGGCGATGCAGGCACCGGTGTTGTTGTTGTTCGTAGTATAGGAAGGTAAGAAGGAAGGAAGCAAGGAACCCTGTAAATAGTAGGTTTGTCCGTTGAGGTGTTGTCTGGACACACGCGACCGACTGACACATCCCGACAACCGTAGTCGGAAGGTCTACGGTGGACAGCAGTGAGCTGGCCTCCATTGGTTATCGAGATGTGGCAGCTTAGGTGGCGCGTTACAATAGAAACACATGAATAAAGTAAGTTAAAGAATGACATCCAAATGTGTAGGAAGGTGAAGAAAATTTATAGACTTTCTTTTCACTTTTAATCCTACGCTACAAACAGATCTGGATATCCTCCATTGGATACATGGTTAATAAAAATAAGATAAGGTTGTAGGCCGCTTACGAAGTTATTTATAACAAAGAATTGATAGGTACCAGTACGGATAACGGTTACATTATGAACGCTTAGAAAAGTGAGTTGTAGGTAGACCTAAGTTAACCGTGGTACGCGTAAGAACACTGATAGAACAATTCTAATTTACATAGGATTCTAATTAAACGTTACTATTTAGGTTGCAAAGTTATATAGAAAGTTGAAACATATATGCGGCGAAGAAATAGATATCTGCGACACTCACCCGTCTGGGGTTTTTCACAACACTTAAGTATTATTTATTACTTAGTAGTTAAAATTAATTGGTACTTGAATAACAAATAACTGTCGTGAAGGCTTTAAAATAATGGTTTCTTCAGCTGCGTTTTTTTTAACCGTCGAGATGTCGCGTTTTTTTAAAATGAGCTCCCGGGGTTTATATAGCCCGAGGTTGGATGGTTCTAGCAATATTTTGTGGAAGGGAAACACAGCCAATCAGAACGTAGCTGGAGTGTTGCCACTATTATTCCCTCAAGATCCATTATAATTGTAGTGTTGCCTGTTATTTGAGTAAACGAGTTATTTTTGTTAGAAATTAATTGATAGAAATAACGTGCAACGTTACAAGGTAGAATAAGTGTTTGTGCCAAAGAAATTTTAGTCTTCAAGGGCAGGAGACTTTGAAGGCTTTTCTCAGCGAATGAAAGAAGAAATGTTTCGACTGACCTCATTGACCTGAGCACGCCACGAAAGTTAAAATCAATCAAATCACACACAAATCTTTGGCGGTTTCGGTATAGTCAATGCGCACACCATCGATCTATATAGGCATCAGAGATGTAACATCAGCCGCACTGCGAACGAATCTGCTGCCTATGATCATGGCCTGAGATTTAGTTGGTTTCATTTGCAAACCAAATGACTTATCCCAAACGTTGATGCAAGGCAGATCATGATTCATTGCAGCAATTGCAGAACCCGCATCAGCTACAGTAAAATGTCGGTAAAGCTGCAAATCATCTGCGTAGAGATGAAAACTTGAGGAAATTACTCTGTTAACAAAGTTTATGAACATTGAAAAAAGAAGAGGAGAGAGAACGCTACCCTGAGGAGCACCCTCAGTGAGGCTACACAAATCAGACAAAGACTCCTCCAGGCGAACACACTGAGAGCGTCCTCGAAGGTAAGAACTGAACCAAGCTTGAGCGGAAGATGAAAAATTTATAGATTTTAGGATATCAAGTAAAATGTCGATATCCACTGAGTTGAAGGCGCTACTGAAGTCAAGCAATAGAAGAACAATAAGGGACTTATATTAAATTGCCCAGCGGATGTCGTCAGTTACTTTCTAAAACGCGGTTACCGTACTGTGACCCGAGCGAAAACCAGATTGAAAAGGGGAAATTATCGAGTTTGACGCCATGAAAAATGATACCTAATTGTATATGAACTATGAGCTCACAATCTTTAGAGAGAAATGGAAGAATAGAAATAGGTCTAAAGTGGGTTAATAAAGTAGGATTGATAGTTTTAGGTAAAGGTATTATGTGAGCCTGTTTCCAAACTGAGGGGAATGAGCAAGAGGAAAATGAGAGGTTGAAGATGTGAGTGACAACAGGAAGTAACGAGGTGAGGATAAGAGTTATCATTCTTGAGCATAACTTATCATTACCGACTGCTGAAGAAGTAATTGCAAGTATATATTTTTTAACGTCTTCCTCGGTAACATCTCTAAGCTTAAAGTGAGAACATTGAGGTAACGGCAAGCTAGCAAGAATATCTAGAGTCGCAGCTTTGACAGACGGATCAAAGGTAAGGAAAAAGAAATGATTATTGAGATCATTATTGACATCCTTACACTGGTTGGTAGGTGCCTTGCCGATTACTTACAGATTTGAGAAATTTCCATACATCAGAAGAACTGCGGTTATTGAGTTAATCGTGGAAATAGCGTCTCTTAGCATCTTGACACAGATGACTACAACGATTAGTTACCTATGGATTTGTAATAAGAGAGATTCAGCTCTAAGGGTCTGCGCTTATATCTGCTCTTAGCTTTATCCCTGCGAGCCATAAGCTCCGTTTAGATTTGATTACTTTTTTACTTAAACTATTATTTCTGGAGTTCTTCTTATTACTTATCTTCTTTAATTATCACTGGATTCAGACTAGAGCTGACGCATCATTATCTTTTTTTCGCAGTCACCGGCACCGCTTTACGTAAACTTTTTTTTATTTTGCGGCCATTTTGTCCCACTGCTGGGCACAGGTTTCCCCTTTTTCTTCTTCCAAATTTTATGCGAGCTTTGGCAATGTTGGCCCCGTGCCCAGCTTTCCGGATGCATTCGTACGGCGATCGACATGGCCAGCCCTCTCCCACTTCAGCCTGGCTGTTTTTCTTCAACATCCGCTACTTGAGTTATTGAGCACAGTCTTAGCAAATGTCAAACGCAATATCAATACAAAACACGATCGGCCGTTAACATTATCGAAGCTAAATCGACGGCATTCTATAAACAATGTGCGATAAAAGTACTGTTCTAGGTACTACCATTCAGTTCCTACTTACTAACAAAACAGTAAACTAACCAACGGCCCAGTGGCGGACTAAGTCGTCGGGGGACCGGGGAGGCAGAACTAAATGGGACTCAATACTTAGGTCGCTATCTCGAAAAGATTAGATTTTCTTTTGACTATTGATACAGAATTAAGAGGTACTTTGTCGACAACAGAAAAGCTAGAGCAGAAGACGAATAAAGGATTTTTGCACCCCGCTTAGTTTAAATTTCCTTTTGAACCAGACATAGTACAAAAATAAGAATTACTTTGTCAACCTATACCTACAATAAAGTGTGAAACTGTAGTGCAGTGTTCATATCACGTCGGTGTCACCGACGACTAAGTTCGGAAACCAGACCCAACAACATAGAATTGTAGGATACAAGAGCTACCGAAGCGAGCTCGAAAATTTTAGCACCCCATTCCGCACATAAAGGTTGTCTTTTGTCTATTCGTGTATAAATAGGAGTTAATTTGTCGACTTACGCTGAGAAGTCTAGGAAAACAGAGGATGTAGGTTGTTGGGAATCGAACCTAACACAACACTTTGCATGCGGTCTGCTCGCGCAGACAGCGTGATCAGCGCGTCATCGGCAAGTTGAGACGCGGCGCGGTGGAGACACCGCTCGGCCACATGACCACTCGCCTCCACGGACTTCACCGCCGTGGACGATACTACTCTCTAATTTAACTGTTTGTCCGGGAAATTTAATATTGTAATAAGCACGGCTATAAAACATTGCCTAAAGTACACTCCACTCTTTCATTTGTTCCCCGCGCTAACATACTTATAGGTTGCAAAAGTGAGCGAAGCGAGCTCGAAAATTTTAGCAACCTACGTTACACGTTACGTTACATTATATTTAGCATGCGTAGGGGGCTCCAACTACAAATTGCCTTTTATTTACTGAACATATTTTGGTCTTGTTTGGGATTTGATTTAAAACTATTTCAACGTTTTAGGGGCCCGCCCAGGACCGGGGCCCGGGGCGGACCGGGACCACCCCTGCCTCATCCCCCCTCTAGTCCGCCAGTGCAGATCGACCACTGGATTTACGTCCATCATAACCTGCTGAGAACTTTTGCAATTGGTTACCTATGTGAACGAAGTCGGCGATTTTTCTTAGAGTGACAAAGTTTGTCTATAAATATTGCACAATGTTCGGAAATAAACATTTAGGTACTTACCTGGCTCCGCGCTGGCTGCGTCGGATAGTGGAAATCTCCTCACATGTTGATCGTATTTTTAACCCACAGATCTGGCTGTACTCTCAATAAACCTGGCCCTCGGTGTCTGCTACGTAAACTACAACATTTTCCAAGGGTTTGAACCTACACCAGTGACTTTGAAAACGTTGCGGTTGCGGTGGCATGTGTCAGGCGATATGAGTACCACATCGAAACCGAAGCTTGTCAGCACGATGTATCCTAGTGATGAAACTGAACCCACAGTTCTTAACATAGTCACCAATAAAAGAAAAGAAATTAATTTTACGAGTGATTCTAACTTTGTAAGTTGATATCTAACTAATTAACTATACTTATTTGACTTTTTTGAGGGGGGTTCCAAATTTTGTAAATGTCACACGACATGCCTACCTACTTATTGAGTCTTTGAGTTGAATACAGATTAGTTCTTCATGTCAGACCCTTGAAGTCAAAAAATTGAACATAGCCTTTCCGTAAGCTATTACAAGGAGTAGACGACCTTTTACCCTCCACAGCAAACGATATGGTAGGTACTAATTTGACACGCGGAAAATAAAAATTCCTCATTTTTTCTCAACAGTACCTGACCACACCAGAAGCGAAGCAAAGGAAACCAAAAATCAATGTGAAGGAATTCAACATGAAATGCCCTGAGAACGAGTGGCCGTCAAGCATCGGGACCTATGAGATACCGACGCAGCGAGACCTGGTCCTCTTCACGCAGAGAACCCTGCTGAGAATGTTCAACAGCTACCATGAGAAGACACTGCTCTTACTTAAAGATATAAAAGAGGTTGGTAGCTTATAAACTTACTAGTTTTTTTCTCCGCAGACTGGAGTGTGTTGTGTTGGCTAAGCAGACCATAATGTTGATTTTTATTTTGTGCATCAAGCTATAGAAAAATCTGTTCTTTGGCCCTTGCGCAAAAGCTATCGTTTGGTAACCGGTAACCGCACAACAGTGGTAAAAATTTGACATTGGCGGCGTCTTTATGTCGTAGCAATAAGGGCAATTTTCGTACTGACACTTATGTGCGGTTGGCTGTACGGTACTGTTATCTCATTGAAAACTCGTTTACAGGCTACAAAAGCAACGGTGGCGGTGGAAAAGAAATGCTACGGCATAGGCAAGATATCGTACTATAAGCTATGTGTGAAACAAGTCAACAAAAAGTTTGTTACCGTCACCAAGGAATTAGTTCAGTCGCTAGAACGGCAGGAAGCGGAAGTTGTCGCATTGATGGAGGTATTTACGTCAGTTTTCTTATACCTATAAGTACTTCTTTTCCTCTATCTCATCAACCATCTCCCTCTCTTCTCATACTCCTATGTACCTCTTCCGTACAGCATCTACGCAGAATATAAATTATTATAGTCAGGGTATGAATGACGGCAAGAATGATAACTTCATAAAAAAAAAATAGTAAGTAGGCGCAGTTCGAGCCCGTGCCGTTTGTTTTCATGAAAACAGATTGAAATTATACTACGGTTTCCGATACTGCCGTAGCCATTGTATTTGCTCGACACTAGACTTAGTAGGCTCATTGCATTCCTTATAAAGTAAGCTTTTACCGATCATGATATTTATCAGTTCTGAGCAGATTTACGGCCGATATGAGACGACATCTTAAACTTTTTCGCTATTTGCAACTGATTTTTTTACGGTTTCAGACACTGCCGTAGCTATTGTATTTGCTTGGCACTAAACTTTTTTGCTTCTTTTGATGCAAGCTTTCTTCGAGACGACATATGACATTATTTTGCTATTGTCAACTTCATATTAATTTTTAACCCTATTTTGGCCATTATTTCTGTTGTTTCTCTTTAGGTCCTGGTAATCCTTTGTCAACTCTTGATAAAGACACCAGAATAGCTGATCTATCTAAACATTTTTTTGCGCTATACGAGTTGATATTACGACACAGTGAAAAGCAGAGGGTCGCGCGCATGCGCGTGCACTTGCAGTGTGACGTCACACGCAAATTGTATCCTGCTTTAAACTTGTTACAAATATTACCTATCTTTTGAATGCTCAACCATTACACTAGCATTAAAATTCTCGGAGTTATTAGCGGTTGAAATCTTACATGTTTTTGTCGGTCAGAAATATTGAGACGTTTTCACGTCAAAAACGCCAACAGGTTGCGACACTAGTGCGCCAGTATGTGACTCATAAAACTACTTTTCGCGCCAGATTTTAAACTTATTATAATATTGTTTTTAAGATAGGAACAATACATCTTTACTTTCCAACGTTTCAGGGTAAAATGTGCAACTTGACATCCATGACAACAAACCCCATACAGCTAATTAAAATACTGGCTATGGACGAGGCTACGTTGGACTTCGCATTGCCAGCCTTTTTAAGACTACTCGGTGGATGTACCGTTCATTGCAATACGTAAGTAAGGTTATGTAAACAATTCGCACGATACCTAAAATTAAATTTTGTATAATTTTAAACATAACGGTAATTTTGCAGGCCGGCTCCACCCGACAACCGTCCAAGGCTACGTCAGATGACAGATCAAGAACTAGTCGTAAGACATTTACTTACAAGCAAAAATTACTTACAACTTTTAAAGGACAAGTATGTGTAAGGATAAAAGAATGCAACGCTGGTAAACTGGATGCATTCCTAGCATTCATCGCCAATGAACGCAACCAACCCACTACGATCGATCGAGCTTTGTCGTGCTCCGCGTGCCATACGCTAGATGTCGCTAGTATCAATGAACTTTTGACGTGAACTTGATTGAAACTTAGAATAACTTAACCAAAATATTCTAAGCTTTTTATGTGATGTGAATAGTGATAACCGTGGGAATATATATCTAAATAACAACATTTATATTACAATGCGTGAGAAATGCACATGTGTCTTTTAAATCGTAGAATACTACATCCTGGTTCCTCCATCTAAAACTGAAATATTCTTTAAGAAAAGGTATGTTGTGTTATTTACTAATAGAATAAGCATTATTTGTAAAGGAATTGAGTTAATTCAACTCAATATTTATCAATAATTATAGGCATAAAATTAATTTTCTATCAATATTACCAGTCGGCGAAAGTCATATTAGCCCACTTTCACGCGCGTATAAACTTAATAGCAACTTACTAATTACACGTTGATATTATCTGTTTCCTCAAATGACCAACATCTTAAAACCTTTAACTTTTACATTCCCATAAAAAGATATTAACTTTTATCAATATTTGCCACATTTATAGCATTTGTTCTGAAGTTTTGTGAACTTGTTTGGTGTCACTTATAGGTACATAACTTCAGCATTCCCTGTTATTTATTACATATAGGTAACATATCACCTACGTAAACAACACACAAGTATTATTATTTCAGTGTACTTATCAATTCTTGTTAATTTTCTGTCACAGAAAACATGACAGTAACATGTAAGCAGTAATAACTTGAGTGAGCCTTATAAAATAAGATTCTCTTACCAAATCCAAACTGAACATACAAAACAAATTTTAACTCTGTGCAGCACTTTATAGTTTTGAACACTGGGTTCTGGCTGTCTATCTTTTTTTATCTGTATAGGTATGTCCAACAGAGTTTCAAAGATTAATTCAACACAAAAATAAGCTGTAAGTTCATCAACAAAATTTCCAAAATTAACCTCTGTGATTGGCTGGCTGATATAATAATAGCTAATCAGATCGCTGGGTCACCTGGTTCCTAAGATGCAGGTGCCGCCTAGTTTGGGGATCAATGATCATATAACAAAACGAAGATCAACAGTCACTGACAGATATTGTTTAAAATTAATTCATTAATTACAAGGTAAAAATAACTGGTGGCTAAGTAATAACAGCCGCACAGATCGATCCATCAGGTTAAGCTACGCTTGCCAGGGTTGGTCTGTGGATGGGTGACCATCTTTTCATACCGAGACTCCTCCGTGCCTCGGAGAGCATGTTAAGCCGTTGGTCCCGGCTATCATTCGTGGATCTTTGACAGTCGTTACGGGTTGTGGAGGTCAGATAGGCAGTCGCTCCATGTAAAATACTGGTTTTCAGCTGCATCCGGTTAGACTGAAAGCTGACCCCAACATAGTTGGGAAAAGGCTAGGCAGATTGATTGAATTGCAACAATGTTTAAATAAATTTTAAAAACAGATTACAATCAACATTCAGCAATTGGGGGTTTGAGCTTCTGTCAATTCCTGAGAATTATGTCAACTGGAACCAATAGCAGCCATGTGGCATAGTGCTTTCAACATTCCTTTCTGAGATGTAGCCGTGGCATTATTAGACCACCAAGATAAGTGGTGTAATATTGCCTAAGCAAAGATGAATGCCTAAGTAAAGATGATCATACTAATAATAAGTATATTGTAAGTCTTGTAATAAGAATTTCTACTGAATGTTTAACTTTGTGAGAGTAGATTTTCTAAAGTATTAAATTTTATTATTAATTATTATAAAAATATTTAAACAGTACAACAATATACTACAGTAATGTAGCAAGGGTAGTGTGATAGTCAAAATGTTTAGTTTTTTTTTTTGGTCTATCTCACATTTGCCAAGAGTGCAGAGTATAATGTGCGTTATAGAACTACGGTAAAAAAAAAGTAGGTATCTCATAGCAAAATCCCCAACACCAACTTTGTTGAAATAAAAAGTGAAAATCTGTAAAATGATTGCTTTAATAGATTCAAAGTTACAATTCATGGCTTTAATATTTGCACTAATTAAAACTTATTCATCTAAATTGCTTAAAAATTATATTATCAGCCTTAGTTTAATTGTAAGTATTCCACTTACTACATAACTATGAAAGTATAATCAGGGTAATATTTAACTTATAAAAAGTTTATACTTGTCCAATAACAACAATTACAGTATGTATTTAGTCTAGTTGTAAATTAAACGATAAGTTCTTAAGAAAATTAATATGCCTCTGAATTCTGTAGTGAACTAAAATATATGTGCTGCAAAAATTGTCTCGTCCTTTCAGCTACTAACATATTATAATTAGACAACTACCACGAAGTGCAAAGTTCGACGGCTTACCGTCACCACATGACGCTGGCAGAATAGTCGACATCGGCTCAGTTGCCAAAAGAAATAAAAAAATATGTGCTGCAAATTAAAAAAGTCCATAAATACTTCTTTTTACATAACATCGCGCCTTGTTTCCTCGAACGGTTGGGCAGAGGTGTACCTATACCTTATTTCACCAGTTACTTCTTTTTACATCCATATTATATTATTTCCTCATTCAAATCCTGCCCTGTAGTTCTAAATACTGTTGTAATAAATAGTGTACCCCAAAATTAAACTCGAGTGCAAACTATGTCAATTATAGATCAATTGAATTGGGTACAAGTACACTTAATGCATATTAAAAGTTGGTATGATGTTTCACAGTGTGTGGATAGTAGTTATCTTTATTTAATCATTACTTTGCAAACATAGGTATATTCTACCAGATACCAGATGTATGAACCTACGCTTATCAGGAAAATATAAACAAGCTAACTAATTATCAGAAACGCACAATATAAACTAAAATACAACCACAAATGTTATTTCCTACATTTTTTCAGATCACTATGAGACTTCTTTGATTTAGACTTTTTGGACTTCTTCCTATGTTTCCTCTTCTTGTCTCTGTCTGATTCACTGCTGGATGATGATGATGATGAGGATGATGAGGAACTGCTTGTTGATGATGTGCTTGATGATCTGTGAAACGAAAGTATATTCAGAAAATTACTAGGAGGAATAAATGCAAAATTCAGAAAGTTATTAGAAGGGGCTTAGCCACATATGTAATAACAACTGCACAGGTCGATCGATCAGGTTAAGCTACGCTTGCCGCGGTCGGTCCGTGGATGGGTGACCATCTTTACTTACCAAGACCCCCCGTGGCTCGGAAAGCACGTTAAGCCGTTGGTCCCGGCTGTCATCCGTGGATCATTGACAGTCGTTACGGGTCGTCAGAAGCCCGACAGTCTGACAACCAGTCTTACCAAGGGGTATCGCATTACCCAGTAATTGTGTTGTGGAGGTCATATAGGAAAAAAGTGGCCACCATTTCCCGTTTTAATGATTACAATAAAACTTAACAATATAAAACTACTGTTTATAATAATAATAACGTATAGTCTTGTGGAGTACAACTTAACGTGCTTATTTTCTGCATTTTCTTTTTAAATTAATAGAAATAACAAAACAAACGAAAAGGGCGCCACTGCGCGCTCGGTAGCGTCTTAAAACTAAAAACTATGTTAAGTAAACAGAAATGCTGTGACCTCAAAATTTTGTTGTTTTAAGCGATGTTATAAACGGTTTTGCCTGTATTTTAATATGGCTGCAGCTTATTTTTTATTTTATTTTTAGATGGGATCTTTTGCCATAGATAGTATAGTAGGGCTTGGGATAATACAAACCTTGTTGTCTTTGGCTATATAAAAATATGACATCACTGGTTATTATGATTATAATACATTAAGAACAGAAACCTATTCAGCTATTATTTCCTTCACACCTACCTAGACAACTTTCTCTTCGTGCTCTTCTTCTTCTTCTTCTTCTCCTTGGCCTTCTGTAGCTTCTCCTGCAGCTTCTGCCTAAGCTCTGCTTCTCGGAGCCTCTGCAGTGGAGTTGCATACTCCTCTTCAGTATCACTGCTTGTACTGCTCACATCCAGTACTATTTCCTTGTTAGGGTCCACCTGGAAGTAAAGGCATAAATATTATTAATGTTATGGCATCATATTTTTTTTAACAAGTAAGAAGGTATAATGGTTACATGATAGACAGAGAGGCAACTCGTAGGTGAATATAACTGTAGGTAATAAGCATTGTGCAACCTGAATTGCACTTTATTGTGCCGTAGCAAGAGTCGCTTTTTATTTAAATGATTTTGTGGAGTGTCCCATCTGTATTAATCTGTGGTCTAGGTCGGAGGCGACAGAGACAAAGTCGACGATAGAGTGAGCTTACCCAGAAGAAGCCAGTTCACTCTCACATTGAAGAGATTAGGGTTAGGTTAGGATTAGGGTTATCCATATCAAGCAACTTAACATCAACTTATACTTTAGAGGGGATTAGACTAGCTAGGAGCAGAGGTCACCCACTTTAATGTAGATATAGTACTTATTTTGTAACAGTATTATTAACATGTACAACAACCCTTTGTTTGAATAAATAAATATTAGTACCTGAGGAACCAACCTCTGCTCTGATGAAAATAGAGAAAACCCATTTTTTTCCATAAGAAACCTAGCTAGATCAATTTTGTGCCCCAGTAAACCCTTATATTGCAACTCTCACCGAAATTGCTAGAGCCGTTTCGAGAATGTGATTACAAATATGTAGATATATATGTACAAATATTGCTCATTTAATAGTAGGTATATATTATATTTGTAGGTATATATTTTATTATGGCCATTTCTAACTTCCTGACAAAATCCATAGTGTATTGCTATTATGGTCTCAAGATTGGTAGCCTACGTAACCTAAGCGCCAAAAAAGCAGTAGGTAAAAATACTTTTGGTTACCTTAGTGACCTGAAAGAGTAAAGGGTATTGAAAATAATATTAAAGAACTTAAACAATCTTGTGATTGAACTACAAATTGGAAAAACAAAGTAAATACACTTATCCAGCTTAATTGTATAGGGCAACGACAAGATTATTCATAAGTCCAGTGTAATTAATAACAACGAAACTGTTCAAATGAAATTCATTTACCTTGATAAAGTTTCTACATTGGAACGTAAGGTGTCCAGCATAGCCACACTTTTTACACGCAGCCCGAGACGTCTCCTTGCCGAATTTATTAACTAAATCTGTATAATTAGACATTATTGTGTAGAAAAGCGAAGAAAATACTAGAACGCAAAGTAACCAACAATAAACTCGAGACGTGAAACGTCAAGTACTACGTCAACAACAAACAATGCCGTTCCGTTCCGCCGTAGGCCTGTAGCGCTAAGCTTGCGCTATGCGTCACTAATTTCTATTCAGAAAAGTAATATACAAGTCATCACTAATAAAAATAAGGCGTAGGTTATTTATGCAATAGATAAACTGAACTTTATATATTTAAATTATATTTTTAACGTAGGAAATGCAGTAATAACCTCAAAAAACGCAACAATAACCGGAAACGAAACGTTCGACGAAAACGTTCCGTTCCACACAATGGCTCGCCGTTCCAGTTTGCACTATACTTAATTTATTTAAAAAAAATATTTTCTTTTGCAGCAAATGACGAAAATTCTGGAACAAATTAAAAATAAAAACATTTTATCAAAAATTAGTAGCTGAAAGAAATGTTCGGAAATGGCGGAGTTCCTGCCGCTGTGCGACGTGCTATTCAACGTGATCTCGCTCGCTGGGTACTTCTGCGACGTGGTGTTCGACGTCGTCATGGGCTACGCGTTGCTCGAACGAGGATATAAAGGCACTTTTGCTGCCGCTATATCCATTGTTATCACTTCGCTACTTATATCACAAGTGTGTATTGTTTTTGTAATACAGCTTATGTTAAACGGAACGTATTTTTGACTGGATGGTGACTCTTTGGCACCTTGGCTTTTTAGCCCTTTTTAGACAACTAGATACTTTAACTAAAGTCTAAGACTTTAGTTAAAGTATCTAGTTGAGCTCATTTCAAACTACGCTATAATATAATAGCATATAGCATATAGTTCACAGCACAACAATATCGTTCGCCATACATTTATTTAGAACACGTTCACACTTTGCTACACTATATATTATTGGCCTGCTATACTCTATGAAATTGAGCAATACACTATGCTGTGATCGCGCGGCGCTCTCCTCCCCGCACGCCCCGCATGCGGGACGAACGACACGACACGACTAATCAACTGAGCTTGCCATATAGCATATTTGCTTGCGATTATATCGCATATTGTGAACGCAATGCTATATAGTATAGCTATAGCTTTTAATATTGTACTATACAGGGTTATTGGTAAAACACCAGCAACCTTTTAAGGGGTCATTGTACTCATCATTATGAACAACTTTCACTATGGGACCAAGCCTGAAATCGTGAAAAAAAAATCAGCTGTATTTATGTCTGCATAATTCGTCAAAATGTACTGAACAGCTGATTTTGTTTTCGCGGTTTCAGGTTTGGTCCCATAGTAAAAGTTGTTCATAATGATGAGTACAATGACCTTAAGAGGTTGCTGGTGTTTTACCTATAACCCTGTATAGCAGAATAGTATAGCGTAGTCTGAAATGAGCTCTAAACTACAAATGCTCTAATACTACAAACCTGCAAAACAAATATCAGCCTTAAAGTCCTTATACACTGCTGCCTTACTTTTGACTCTAAAATAAATAACTCTCCATTTCTTCTTTCCAGGTACTATCTCTCCGCTGGTACCTCCACGTCTGGTGGGCAGGAGAAGGTCGTAAGGGGCGGCCGCCATGGCTGCCCATAGTACTGCATTGTCTGCAGCTCGGTGTACTGTGGCGGTATGCAAGGCTGCTCGTACCGGTCGAGTTGAGACGCGTAAAGCATCAAGTACGGGACTTATGTGAGTATACAAATCAATTAACACTGAACGCCTCATCCCGCCAGCCGTATGACGTTCAATACTGAACAGTCAAAATCAAAAGCAAAAGTCATTTATTCAAACTAGGCTGAGAATCAGCACTTTTCGAACGTCAAAATGGCGTTTTGGCCCATAACGCCCGCCCTTCACCACTTCCTAGTGCTTTAGCTGAGGAGAAGTGGCGCAACAAACTCCCCAGCAGTACAGCTGTCTGTTCAGTTAAAAAAAAATCTATACAACATTACGCAACACAAACATTAAATTAAATTAAATTGTTTGCTATAATAGCTAGCACACGCCAATATACCAAAAAAAAAGAAAAAAAAAATCGAAAACTACTCGAGCAGAAATAAAATACAAAACTAAAAACGTAAGCCTATTGTATACCTAAATAAAAGCCTCCAGTAATAAAGAGCGTGCCCACTTACATATAGCCGTATATGTAGCCGTAACTCGAAGTCACATATGATAAACTAGTACCATCGAAGTAAAATAAATAAAGAGTTAATTACTAATAACAAAACAAAACCAAGGTCAGCAAGAAGACCAGTCACCACAAGCAGCACCCGTTCACGAGCATAACGTAAAGATCAGCCATTACCAGGGGGGTATAAAAATATAATTCCAGACGTAGGTATAGATAAACCATTTTAAAAATGAACGCCTCTCCACACTACTAATGTGTGTGAGAGGAAATAATAGGTTGGGGAAAAAGTTTCTTCGCATTTTTTAAGAAAATTCAAAACATTTTTTAATATAGTTTATTTACATTTAACTAAAGTATGTAGGTACCATTATGTTCGATAACTATTTGCCATCTTGTAGGTAGGGACATGATCCCATTGCTATAGAAATTTTGGGACTTCTGGTCAAAATACCGCGACAAGTGGTTTTGGCAGTCCTCTCGTGATGTTAACCTGACACTGCCTAAAGAATTCTGAAGAGACCGAAACAGATGGAAATCTGAAGGTGCAAGGTCAGGACTATACGGCGGATGCATTAACACCTCCCAGCCAAACTCTCTTATTTTTTGCTGAGTAGCTAAAGATGTGTGAGGTCTAGCGTTATCATGATGAAAAACCACACCCCTTCTGTTGATTAATTCCGGCCGCTTTCTCTCAACTTCTTGCTTTAATCTCATCAGTTGTTCGCAGTAGAGTTCAGAATCGATGGTCCTGCCTGGTGGTAACAGCTCATAATGAATAATGCCCTTCCAATCCCACCACACACACAGCATCACCTTGTTGCGAGTTAACCCGGGTTTCGCCACAGTCTGTGAAGCCTGACCGGCCTTTGACCACGACCTTTTTCGCACGTTCTTGTCATACGTGATCCACTTTTCATCACCAGTTATCAGCTTCTTCAAAAATGGTTCGGTTTCATTACGTCGTAATAAAGAATCACAAATGAGTACACGGTTCATTAGGTTTCTTTCAGTGAGCTCGTGAGGTACCCAAATGTCGAGCTTTTTGTGTACCCAGTTTTTTTCAAATGCGCCAAAACTGTTTTGTGGTCAATTTCCAGTTCTTCAGCTACGTCGTAACTACTGATATGCCGATCTTGCTCCACTTTTTCAAAAATGGCATCCATTTTATCCGTAATAGGGCGACCAGAGCGACGTGCATCTTTGACATCAAAATTTCCGGATTGAAAACGCTTAAACCAAATTTGTGCTACTCTCACAGACACTACACTAGGTCCATAAACATTGCAATTTTTTTTCGCTGCTTGCGTTGCATTTTTACCTTTTTTGTAGTAAAATTAACATTTTAAATTTAAATGTATCGAATTTCTTCATTAGATTCACTCATCTTGACGGTACGAAAAACAAATGAAAATCACACATTTTCCTAATTTGAATTTGGAATTATGTTCTTTAAAATTTAAACTCAATGATACCAAAACCAGCCAGATACCTACAAATAGTATAGCCAAAGAGATTTTATTACAAGCATACTATAATGCGAAAAGACTTTTTCCCCAACCTAATATTTATTCCATCACTTGTGTGCGACGATTTAACTGTAAACATGGACTCGTCGCCGCACTTAGAGGTCAACTAATCGTGCGATAAGTCCAGATACCTGCATTGTATGGCGGGGAGCGTGCGCTTTGTATAACACGACATGTTCGCTCTGTTGCGCGTTCGTTTCATTTATACACTAGTTGGCCAACAAATCCGGCTCTTCGGCGTTTGATTAGTCGGTTCGTTTGCATAAAAAACAGTGTTATTGTTTATATTTTTATGTACCTATGTTTGTAAGGTATTTATTTAATATGGGTCATTTCATTTACTGTATACATACTGCATATATTATGTGAATTCTTGCCTTTAAATAAATGATGAAATTATTATTATTTCAAGCATTTATTGACTTATTACTAATAATAATAAGATAATGCATTACGTAATTAAACATTATGCAATACAAACAAACGTTATGAAATACAGTATTAATTAACCAATTATTCATTTATCAATACCTATACCTAATCACTTTCATCAGAATCAGTCTCAGCATTAATAATGAATTCAAAATCCATGTCAAATTTTTCATATATTATTTTTCGATATCACTAACATAATCATTTCAATTCGTTCCTTTATTAGAGCCATTATAGACGTTAGTTCAACATTTTTGGTACCTAGCCACGGTTTTTGCGTTGACATGTTGACCGTACTTTTGCGGTGAAATCGACGCGTCAACGCGTGGTCTGACTTTCATGTCTCGCCGGTGACTGAGCCATAGATTATACGCTATATTATATGGGAACTGAGCAACCAATGACAAATACCAATTATGTGTATTGCGTCGATACACCTTTGCATGTGAGTGTAACCGCTGTGGTGGGGCGTTCATTTTTAGAATGGTTTATCTATAGGTAACTATATAACATTCTCATTTCACAGGTATGCTCAGACTGGTCCACGCGTTCTGCGAGGCGGCGCCGATGTTGTTGCTTCAGCTGCACATACTGTTCAAGGATACTAACAGAGAATCAGCCAGCGACCTCGCCGTCACACCGGAGCCGAGCATCGACGAACCGTCAGGTACAGAACAAGGCAAACAAAATATTTCTAATACCTTAGGGGGTAAGCGGCGCCGATATGCCTACGCTGGTGGTCAACGCTGGTCGGCGCAGGCAGTTATCATACTTTTTGCCAAATCAGCGCGAACCGGCGCCGTCTAATCAATAAGAACTTGTCGGCGCTTATCGGCGACGGATAAGCATGAAAACTACCTGCGCCGACCAGTTTTGGCAACCAGCGCTTGTCAGCGCCGACAAACGCTGGTATATCGGCGCCGGTTAGCAGATTTCTACGTGAATACACCTTTATTCTAGCGATCCGCCCCTGCTTGGCAAGGTTTTGTACGAATAATTAATAAAACATCGAGATGTCTTTATTATATCGAGGGTTCACGGGCTATTTGTATTAAGCGACATCGTCGATTCCTGGCCGATATTGAGTTATAATACTTTGACTTATAATCTACCTGCATTAAAAAGTGAAAAACGTGAAAAAGTGAGATAGATACTATTACTTTTTCTTAAAAAATATTGATACTTTTTTTACAATGTTCTTTTTTTCCGAATAATTAAACTTTGAAAGGCTCTCCTGTGAAGTTCTAAAAATGTCGCTTAATACAAATAGCCCGTGAACCCTCGATATGTAAGTTTAATATGAATGTATTATACACATAAAGAGAGCAGTTGGTGGCCCAGTGGTAACGGCCGCGACTTACGAGTTTGCAGGTCGTAGATTCGAACCATGACAGGTGCTTTACTTTGTGTAAATTATTTCATCACCACTGCTCTCAAAACGGTGAAGACATCGTGAGGAATCTGGCATGTCCTAGAACCAAACATTCGAAGACGTGTAACATGACCAACCCGCACTGGGCCCGTGTGGTAGATTACAGCACACTCCCTCTCACAGAGAGGAGCCCAGTGTCCCAGCAGTGGGAATATTATAGGCTAATTATGCTATACACATAAAGGCAAGACTTATTTACCTGTGCACATAAAGTGCTGTTATTGAACGCGATTCAGAATCAGATTCATTTATTTGCAAAAACATGTGTAGATAATATACATGGTATGATGCTTATTATAGGTGTTACAAGGCCTATTTTTTGGCTCAACATGTTTGACCCCTTTAAGGGGAAGCGCCAGGATAGCCAGCGAAATATTCTTACTTTTTTGAATTTTTTAAGTCTATTTTTGGTTTTTATTAGGTTGTATGTTAATTAAAGTATGATTCGCGACCGTAACAAATATGTAGTTATAGATAAACCATTCTAAAAATGAACGCCCCTCCACAGCGTCCCTCCATAACTTGACGTCTGTAATGGCTCTAATAAAGGAACGAATTGAAATGATTGATGAAATGATTGGTGGGAAAATTCATGTAGACATGTTAATGATATCGAAAAACAATATGATTATGAAATTTTTTGACATGGATTTTGAATTCATTATTAATGTTGTGTCTGATTCTGATGAAAGTGATTATAGTATTTCATAACGTTTGTTTGTATTGCATAATGTTTTATTACGTATTGCATTATCATATGAATAATAAGTCAATAAATGTTTGAAATAATAATAATTACATTAAATAAAATGACCCATATTAAATAAATACCTTACAAACATAGGCACATAAAAATATTAACAATAACACTGATTTTTTTTTACGCAAACGGAGGTACCGTTGATTAACCAAACGCCGAACAGCCGGATTTGTTGGCCAACTAGTGTATAAATGAAACGAACGCGCAACAGAGCGAACGTGTCGTTCCATACAAAGCGCACGTTCCCCGCCGTTCAATGCTCATACCTGGACTGACCGCACGATTAGTTGACCTCTAAGGCGCCGTCCTATTGCCATCGCTCGTACGATGATGCGTGCGTCCGACGAAAATGATCGTGCGACCGTGCGTTCAAACGTACTGATATCTACTAAATGTCCTATTGAAGATCGCGCGATCATGCAAAAACTACGCATCTCTGATAAGAGCCATTTCGAGTGTGATCGCATCGCTCCAAAACAGGACACACAATTTCTTATCGCGCGAGCGGTTTCATCGCACGATGAAATCGCATCGCATCATCGTACGAGCAATGGCAATAGGACGGCGCCTTAGTGCGGCGACGAGTCCATGTTTACAGTAAAATCATCGCACGCACACAAGAAAAGTGTTGGAATAAATATTTCCTCTCACACATTGAAATAATCAAGTTTTGTGGAGGGGCGTTCATTTTTAGAATGGTTTATCTATACAGAATTATAATCATTAGAATCAGTAATAGAACTTCTTAAGTTTGTATAATCCTCAAATTACCTGGTCGTAAAGAGTTGTATTGATGACTTTAATGATTATAATTCTATCAATACTCACATACTTTACAGTCGCGAATCATATTTTGATCAACATACAACCTAATACTGACTTGCAAATCGCAAAAAAAAAAGTAAGAAAATATGAACTTCGCGAGAAACATTACAAATAACTTGATTAATTACCAGAAAACAAAGCGTTTGCGGAACTGAACGTGATATCTGCGTCGCTATCCCTGTTCTCCGTGTGCTGGGCGCTCGCCAGCTTCAGCAAGAACGTACGTCTACAGAACGTGCACCGGCTTGTGCTCACCTGGCTCGGCGTTATCTTCCAGGTAAATTACACGTGCAAAGGTTCCATCGTTTATCTTCGGAAAAACCGAACCTTCCCGAGTTTATTAGCATATTATTAGATTGTAAATCCAACTCTGAAATCATGAAAGAAAATCAGCTGTTTCATACATTTTGGTTTGTATGAAACAGCTGAACATTTTTAGGGATTTCAGAGTTGGTCCCATACTGAAAGTTCTTCCTATCCATCGATAGAATACCCTGTGTAAATTTGCGCACTGCTTAAAAACTTTTGATTTTTTTTTTAATGTAAGTTTTCTTAATTTATTTAATTATGTATTCAGACCATGTGTATTCGATAATGTTTTAGTTGTGGTTACCTGTAACTGGGTATGCAATTAGAGGATAACGTATTTAGTATACAAGTTTTATTATTGTATTTTGGTAAGCCAGATGGCGTGGTTGCTTAAGATACCACCTATCATGCCGCTGGTCATGGGTCCGATTCCCGTCCAGGACAAACATTTGTGTGCATGAACATGGCTGTTTGTCCTGAGTCTGGGTGTAATTATCTATTTAAGTATGTATTTACAAAAAACAAAAAGTAGTGTATGTAGTATATCAGTTATCTGGTTTCCATAGTTCAAGCTCTGCTTAGTTTGGGATAAGATGACCGTGTGTGAATATGCTCCATTTTAGATTATATTATCTAAATCTTTATAATAGCATACAGGAAAAGTTTCTAAGAAGTGCGCAAATCACATGGATTTTCACCCATGAATATGAACAAATTTCACTATGGGGCCAACTCTGAAATCATGAAAAATAATCAGCTGTTTCATACATTTTGGTCGAGTACGTATTGAACTTCTGTATGAAACAGCTGAACTTTTTTCGTGATTTCAGAGTTGGTCATAAAAAATAATTAAAAAAAATTAAATCGACTTCAAAAAGAACAAACTACACAAAGACACAAAATTATGAAATAACTTTAATTTCGGAAGTCGGTGGCAAAAAACTATAATACAGATCCCAAGACACCGACTTCCGAAATTAAGGTTATTTCATAATTTTGAGTTAATTTCATTTTGAAAACGAATTAATTTTAATTTTTTTTATTTGAGATGGGTGGGTTTTTTATTTAATCACTGTTTTCTCTGTAAACACAAGCACTCACTTTATTTCTGTTATTTCTTAATAATCCTGAACTCCATAGTAATCTATACTTACTTACCATCCAAAGCGTCACAATAGCGTACATCATGACGGCATACAAAAGTTCTCTTTTCTCAATTTGGCATAAAATGGATTTGTCTACTATTGAAAATTACCTCCTGATTACCTCCTGTGGCACCTCTCGCTTGGCTTGCTCGGCTCGCACGCTTTTCACAGTTCTAACCTAACCTAACCCTTTTGATCGGGGTGCCCTGGCTTAGTTACTGCAATCAATTCGGCTCGTGCGTGGTTGGTCACAGTTCCAACCTAACCTATAATTGAATATCATTCAGGCCGCATTAACCTAGTTGGCTGCGACAAGGATATTAGCCGCGGCCGTTGACCCCGTAATCAGGTATAGTTATTTGAAGTTATGTAAAATATTTTTGATGTTACACTTCTTAGGCGGCGGTGCGATAATTGGACGAGAAATGAGAGTGAAATTTCAAGGACGTGTCATGTTTAAAGCGCATTTCGTTACCTGAGAGGGAAGAAAGATCTCTCTGTTTCTCACACTAAATCTCTCTTATTCTTTATTTTTTTAAGAAGTTTATCTTCTGTCACGTGTACGGCGCTGCACGCGCAATTTTCTTGATTAAATATTGACCCATCAAGTCTGTGAAGATTCGCTAGCTAATTTAATTTGACCTTGTATAAAAAGTAATTGCGTTTGTTTATAGTTCCTGTGGCGGCTGGGCACGATATCGGCGCGGATCTGCGCACTCACTGTGTACGCTCTAGTCTACGAGTACTGGGTCTTCTTAGTTATAGGTAAGTTACATAAAAGTGTAGTTTCTATTTGTAGAAAAGATAACTAAAGTATAATCAATGTTTCCACATAAAAGAAGTATAGTAGCACGAGTCGTGAGCACAAATTCCAAATGAAATGTTGTTGCCTTCGTCAATAGGCTCTTGTATTCTGTTTTCTACCTGTACATAAATAAGGTTGATCTTATATTAACCTCATTGCCCCTGTCCGTATACGAATCGCCATTACAGGAAAAAAAATTGTAAGGTTTAAAAGTTGAATTTGTGCTCACGACTCGTGCCGGCTACTGTACTTTAAGGAGTAACCACAGATATAGATAGATAGATCAGTCTGTGGCTAAGTAACAACAGCCGCACGGGTCGATCGATTCGGTTAAGCTACGCTTGCCGCGGTTGGTCCGTGGATGGGTGAGCATCTTTACATACCTTGGTATGTAAAGACGGCTTAACGTGCTTTGCGAGGCACGGATGGATCTTGATCCATCCGTGCCTCGCAAAGCACGTTAAGCCGTTGGTCCCGTCCAGAATAATAACTAAAGCATAGAAGAAGTGCTAAAATAGCAACTGAACTCAATATATAGGTATTTGTTTCATTTAGACTTATGGAACCGCTATGATGTTAGTGAAGGACACGTATACAGAAGACGTTTCGAAATTTCGTAGGTTCAATTCATTTTATTCTGACTAGTGATGTGACCTGCTAAATTTCAACGTCGATAGAATTTTCAATGACATGCATTCTTATACTATCTGATAAAATTAAACAACACACTAACCGTGTCCGCCGTTGTTCAGAGGATATTATCAAGCCATGGATAACTAGAAACCTCCTGAAGTGCATAAGACGACGTGACTTAATGCAATGTGCATTAAGTCACGTCGTCTTATGACTTAATGACTCACTCAATACACGTGACTTAATGCACATGAACGCAAAGAAACAAGAAAATCGTGACAATCTTGTCATCCAACAAGAATATAGGAAGTATCGAAACTACTGTAATAATATATTATCAAATCTAAAACAAGACCATGACCGTAATCTTCTAATGGAAACAAACGGCGACTGTAAAAGGTTATGGTTCCAAATCAAGAAAATTTGTAACATTAAAAAAAAAATGGAAAAACAGAGCTGGTAACCGACAGCGACAACCCTGTTCCCACATTAAATAAAGTGAATGATTATTTCTCAACTGTTGGCAAAAACCTTGCAGCAAAAACACTCAGTCTATTAGGCTTAACTGAAACTGATTTGGCCCGTAACAACGAGCAGTACAGTACTGTAAACGGTAGTCCAAAATCTTTTTCCCTAACTCCAACTGATGAAAAAGATTTTTTTTCAATTATCTCCCATCTAAAAGCGGCGTCAGCGACAGGTTATGAAGGTATTAATAACACTTTTTTAAAACAATGTTCACATGCTTTAATCGGACCGATTGCCTTTCTATGCAACTTAAGCCTAAGCACGGGTAAAGTACCTGATTGCATAAAAATTGCCAATATATACCCGATTTTTAAAAGCGGAGATCCAAAAGTCCCTTCAAACTATCGCCCGATTTCTCTACTGACGGCTCTCTCAAAACTCCTTGAAAAAGTTGTGAACAAACGACTACTCGCATACCTAGAACACAACAGATTATTGTCAGACCATCAGTACGGTTTTCGGGTTGGTAGGTCCACGGAGGATGCAGTAACCAACTTAGCCGGTTTTATAACCCTCAATCTAGATTAAGGACGGGCATGTACTGGCATCTTCCTAGACCTTGCCAAGGCATTTGATACTGTATCTAGGAAAATTTTGATTAAAAAAATGTCTCTTCTGGGAGTTCGTGGTACTGCCTTGAACTGGTTTGTCTCATATCTCAACGATAGAAAGCAAAAAGCTGTGGGAATATTCCAGTGACCCCAATACAGTGCAATTTGGTATGCCCCAGGGAAGCGTGCTGGGACCTACCCTATTTATCATATATATAAATGGATTGTGTGACATGAGAATACCTCAAGCTCAAATTTTTACATATGCTGACGACACGGCAATCGTATTTTATGGGGAAACTTGGGTTGACGTTAAGTGCTCGGTTGAAATCGGGGTTAAAGCTATTGCAAACTGGCTGCAACATAATCTCTTGACGCTAAATATAGACCAAACGAAGGCAATCAACGGAACGTTCCTCTGTAACTCGTATACAGCTGCACTCCTGTTCTAGCCCAGAAAATTGTACTTGCCCGTACATCGAACAGGCGGTTTCGATTAAATACCTGGGATTCTTTGTTGATAACCGTTAGTCATGGTCCACACATCTGACTGCTTTAAGGGGTAGGGTTCGAAAGATGCTCCGTGTCTTCAAGCAACTGGGTAAAATTGTAGATGACTCAGTTCTTAAAATGATATACTTCTCTCTCTGTCAATCGGTCCTTAACTATTGTATAAGAGCATGGGGCGCAGCTGGCAAAACCTTGTTGATAAAGGTTGAAAGAGCTCAACGAGCTCTGCTTAAAGTTGCCTATGGACGACCGTTCCGGTACTCCACTAACACACTGTATACCGAAATTGGAGTTCTTAGAGTCCGACAGCTTTACATCTTGTCTGTCACTCTAAGATTTCACAAAACCTCCATGTCCACTGTTATCCTGTCAAGTCGAAGGGTGCAATGGGAAAGGATCCGATGCCGTAAAGCGGTCGGTAGAAGGTCGTACGGTTTTATGGGACCGCACATTTACTCTAAACTTAATAGTTGCCTGAAAATTCTACAACTAACTCAAACTAAATGTAAAATTACGGTTACAAAATGGATTCTTACACTGGACTATGAGATGACTGAAAATTTATTAATATAAAAAATTAAAAGAAAAAAAAATAAACAATTTGAACGCTGTGATAGGTACAATTTGTTCTTTTTTATCATAAACTACCACATAATTATATACGTCCTCAGGCATAACATTCAGACACACTTTCTCATTAGACAATACACACACAACTACCTTAGTACAAACACACCAACTCACACATACACACACACCATCACAATTACACAGACATACATGCATACCATACTAGGCTATCTACTGTTTTTGGTATTACTATTAGTTTTCATAATGTATTCGATTTTATTGCATATTTCTTTTCTAGTATATTGCGAGTGGATTTGATAAAATTAAGGAATTTACTGTAACGTATAATATATGTAATAACCAAACTAAATGTAAAATTACGGTTACAAAATGGCTTCTTACACTGGACTATGAGATGACTGAAAATTTATTAATATAAAAAATAAAAAGAAAAAAAAAACAATTTGAACGCTATGATAGGTACATTTTGTTCTTTTTTATCATAAACTACCACATAATTATATACGTCCTCAGGCATAACATTCAGACACACTTTCTCATTAGACAATACACACACAACTACCTTAGTACAAACACACCAACTCACACATACACACACACCATCACAGTTACACAGACACATGCATACCATACTAGGCTATCTACTGTTTTTGGTATTACTATTAGTTTTCATAATGTATTCGATTTTATTGCATATTTCTTTTCTAGTATATTGCGAGTGGATTTGATAAAATTAAGGAATTTACTGTAACGTATAATATATGTAATAACATGTATGCGTAAAAATGTAAACGGAACGAAGAAGCCTGGATCTTCACGACACATGGAATCCTAGTGTGAGTTCCAGGATTCAACGTCTTTGAATGCAATTTCTGAAGCAATAAATTATTCTTATTCTTATACTGCCGTCCGCAGCTTAGCTCAGAGACTCTTAGTACTAGAAAGCTATAATTTGGCATGGGTGGAAAGTCATGGGTGAAAGAAAATCATGAAAAAAAAAATGTTAGGGTACCTACCTCCTGTACACATAAAGTGGGGATGTTTTTTTTTCTCGTCTATGCCATGGTGTCGTCATTTAGAAATATTACAGATCTGTGAAAACCATTTTTCGATTCAGGCGTAAACGGATGTTTACGCAAAATTAAGCTTCAAATTGATAATTTTTGAGTCAAGTGCCCCCAAACCAGTTTAATGGCTTTACAAGTTTACGAGTAATAGTCGACTAACTTATAAAATGTAATTAGAAAAGTAAAAATTTTTTTAGAAATTCCTATGAAAAATGACTTATTCAACTACAGTGTTAACTTTGTTTTTGGCATAAATTCATCCCAACTACGGAACCCTTCATTGTGCGTGGTCCGACGCACGCACTTGGCCGGTTTTTTTTTTATTTCAGGAATACACCCATACAAAAAACACCTGATTACAGTAAAATAACGGTTAATCTTTGAATTAATAAAATAACGGTTAATCTTTGAATTAATAAAATGAAATAATTAAAATAACGGTTAATTTTACTGTAATCAGGTGTTTTTTGTATGGGTGTATTCCTGAAATAAAAAAAAATCGTTTATCTTCGGAAAAATCGAACTATGCCGAATTAAGTGACTGGTTCCATAAGGGAGTAACGGAATTAGTGCGCCAATCTATAATAATTTAGGTGGGAATATACTATGCGTTTCACCTAAGAATAGGATCGCGCTTGCTGCAACCTTCGCACGATAGCTGTCAAATTAGTACTGACAGCAAAAAAAAAAAACAGTTAAAAAACAAAAATGTTTAATTTTTTTTTTAATAGATTTCATTATTATTTATATTCATCAACATTTTATAAAATGTTATTTCTTGAATTCCATAAATAGATAATTTTGGATATCTTAATAATATATGGAAACAGTATTCATTTAAAAAAAATGAACCAATATATATCTACTTACTTAACTTCACGAATTTTCATATTTGTTAAGTGTGTGCGTTAAAGTGAACCTTTAACTCAATATGAGTTCCAAGAGAGGGGCGGTGCTCCATCGTAGAGCACCAGAAATCGTTTTTAATGTGCACAAGTACTTCGCAAATGAAAAAAAAAATCGTGCTAATGAACTTCTGCGCAATTTCACATTGAACCGAGTATAATTTTTCTATATTTATACTTTTGCACACCTTACGCTTTGGTAATGAAGTTCGCGAGTATTGCGAAACAAAATGGCGTCTTGACAGTACTATTCTTATTTGGCACGCATAGTAAAGCAATTTCTATTGGTCGATAGTCACATTTTATTCGGCATGTTTCGGTTTTTCCGAAGATAAACGATGGAACCTTTGAACGTTGTCGTACTGTACTAATAATTAATTGTTACAGATCATTAAATTATGACAATAATGATTAAACTCGTACCCGCTCCAGGTCTGCACTGGCTCTCAATGTTCCTATGGCTGATATCTCCAAAGAACGTGTTCCACGGCGAGCGCATCAGTCGGCCGCGCAAGGCGTACCTGTCTGCGCTCATTGCGTTCGTGTACGTGTTCGCGTATGTCAATCTGCAGGAGCTAAATCATAGGCAGAAGATGGTAAGTTATATTGTTGTTACCTTATTATGTCTGGATTTAGTTTCAAATACCCGGGGCCAACCACAACCTCTTAATGCGGAAGCGCTACGGTAGCCCGCGAAATTCAAATTTTCTTACGTTTTTTTTTTACAATTTGCATGTCAGTATTAGGTTGTATGTTGATTAAAGTATGATTCGCGACCGTAAAATATACGTATTTACAAAATATAATCATTAGAATCAGTAATACAAGTCCTTAAGTTAGTATAATCCTAAATATCAAGATTTCATAAAATAGTCTTCATTAGGATTAAATTATGAACTTAGAGAGTTGTATTGATGATATTAACGCTTATAATTCTATAAACACAGATTTGTTACGGTCGCGAATCATATTTAGATCATCATACAACCTAATCCTGACTCGGAAATTGCAAAAAAGCGTATGTAAATTTTAATTTCGCGGGCTACCTGAAGCTTAAGCTGTATTATTTTAACCATACTTCAGTGTGAGAAAGAGATGGAGCCATGCTGATTGTGTACGTCCATCTCTTTCTCACACTGAAGTAAGATTAAAATAATACTGGGGTGATGGTTGGCCCCCTGCCCCTGCAGTGCTATTCTGTACAAATCTCACCGTGAAAACTTAGGTGAAGTGAGCGTGGAGTGAGCTGTCAGTAAAGTCAATCCCTAGCGTCAGGTGGAATGACAGCTCTCTTCAAGCTCACTTCACCTAAGTTTTCACGGTGAGATTTATACAGAATCGACCGGCTGATCAGCACTAATGCAATAGAGTTGGCCCGCAGAGTTAAAGGTATAGTTATAGGAGAGCCCTTACGTATTTGGCGAGTCATATATGAATAGGACACACGTCAGTAAATTGTGGAAACCGACCGCAAGGTCGGCTTCCAGTCTAACCGGATGCAACTGAATACCAGTATTTTACTTGGAACGACTGCTTATCTGACCTCCACAACCCAGTAACTCGGTAATACGATACCCCTTGGTAAGACTGGTTGTCAGAATCGGGCTTCTGACGACCCCTAACCAATGGCTTAACGTGCTTTCCGAGCACGGACGAGTCTCAGTGTGTAAAGATAGTCACCTATCCACGGACCAACCCCGACATGTGTAGCTTAACCTGTTGGATCGACCCGTGCGGCTGGTATAACTTAGCCACGAGCTCCACTCCATCCTGGATTTTGATATAAACTTAATTTTTACCACATCTAGCAAAATAGCTTGCTTTACATAATTTGCCATATTTAATTTTGTAAACTACGTAATTCAATCATCAAAATTATTTAAATGACATTTGAAATCAGGAAGTGGAAGGTCTTAAATGATGTCGCAAGTTGCAATACTGTAGTTTGGCGTCCAATGACCATTAACCCATTGAGCCAACTTGCCTACTGAGTGCGGTGTTCACCAACATTCAGACCGATAAGTATTTAAACAGTTGGTTTATGTCAAACTTCCTAACACACACACTGAACACAGCCCGTTCACCTACTTTTAAAACGGCTGTTTAGATATTTAATCAGTTCTCTTCTTAGGAAATTTGACACAAACCAACTGTTTAAATACCTAACTAATGGTTTGAATGTTGGTGAACACAGCCCTAAGGGCCGGCTTTTTGATCCGTAGTTAACTCAACCAGTGGTTAAACAAAGTAATGTGAAAGGCTAAACATGAATGTGTTACGCCATTAGTTACTATTTTTTAATATGAATGAGCTAACATGAATACATTCCTGTTTAGCCTTTAACATTTAGCCAAAATTCAACCATTAGTTACTATGTTTAACCATTGGTTAACTACGGATCAAAAAACCGGCCCTAAGGAAAGAACTAAATAAGGGCCGGTTTTTTGATCCGTAGTTAACTCAACCAATGGTTAAACATAGTAACTAATGGTTGAATTTTGGCTAAATGTGAAAGGCTAAACATATTTTTTTTTAACAAGAATGTATTCATGTTACCTCAGTCATGTTAAAAATTAGAAAAATGCCATTTTGGCAAACATATTTTACCAAAATTCAACCATTAGTTACTATGTTTAACCGTTGGTTGAGTTACATACGGATCAAAAAACCGGCCCTAAATATCTAAGCAGCAGTTTTAAAAGTCGGTGAACTCCGCCTTAAGTATATTTCTGGTTTAATTCCCGCACAGGTGACGTTCTACTGCGTGATGTGCATCGAGAACTGGCTGCTAGTGACGGCGTGGTGGTGGTCCGGTCGCGCAGTGCGGCCGGCCCCGCTGGCCGCTGCGGCTGCCGCGGCCTTCTGTGCCGGCATCGCCTTCATGCTCGTATACTACAGGTAAGCATCTTAACAAGACTTCCTCACATTTTTTTCTCAAATCTATCTTGAGAAGACTGGCGAAATGTACAGACGCCAGCATATCAAGCTACTACAATCTGTAAATTTTTTTTAAATAGATTTTCAACTTTATCGCTAAAGCATTAGGTTCAAGGTTGATTGGGAAAATTTGACAGTTTCGGGTAGCTTGATGTGCTGGCGTCTGTACAATGCTAGAAGGATCTTTTGGCCCTCGAATGACGTTGACAGGGGAGCGTAGATGAACACGTGTGCAATTGTTTTGTGAACAAAACAACGCGCCAAGAGATCCTTATACAGATTTACTTTGAATTAAATTAGCTAGCAAAACTCCGCAAATATTGATATCTAAACTAAAAAAAAAACATCAAAACATCAAATCTTTGTTGTATTGTTGTTGAAATATGAGTTGAGAATCTGTTTTTTTTTTTGTTTTATCGTGTTTAGATTATTAGCGTTTAAAATGGCGAAAAAAAAAACAATTTTTCACGAAAATAGCAAATTGTGGTTTTTCCGTTTTTTTCGCATGTTACATTGAAAAATTAACGAAACAATCCTTTGGAAAGAAACAGGTTTCTTTCGAATTTTTCGCTTGATGTTTTGAAAAGTTGAAAAAAAATACATATTTCGACCCCTTTACAAAACACCCGAACCCGTCTTTCCTTAACCACCCCCGCACCTATCCTCCTCGCACGCACACCTCCCCCACCCCCTCCCAACCCCTTCTATACTAAGTACATTTTTGAGAAAAAACAACGGAATATTCCCGTTTTTTTTCATATTATTCGGTTTTAGTGGAATATTAGCTTTTTCCTGCAGCTTCGCCCACGTGGTTGTCGAAAATTATCCCACGAGAACGCACTACGGGGATCAAAAGTATTCTATGTCCTAATCCAGGTCATAGTCTACCCATGTGCCAAATTTCATCCAAATCCGTTCAGTGGTTTCTAAAACAATATAATTCAATCATGATTCGAAAGACACGTGGCGCCATCTATTATCATAAGAACGTTATTGTTGTTTTCCTCGGGAACAGTACTTTTTTTGGGTATGTCCTTTTCTATACACGTGACAACGTATATGCTAAATTTCGGGATGATCGGTTCAGTGGTTTAGGCGTGAAAAGGTAACAAACAAACTTACTTTCGCAATTATAGTATCAGTTAGGATAACACAAAATATATACTGGCAAATTTTCTTGAAACTTTCTAATAAAATATTGAAAAAAAAAACAACGGAATTGGAAAGAAACGGGAATTTTTCCTGTTTTTTTTTCAACGCTAATTTAGTTTTCACAAAAAACGAACTAATTTTTTAAACTGATATTTCAACTACACTGCGGTGATGACCCCAAAAAAAAATCATCAAATTAATTTTAAATTTTTGCTTTATCATGTTTAGATATTGATGTCACGTCTGCGGAGTTTCGCTGACTACTTTAATTCGACCCTGAATCTACTTCTATTCACCCTTACCTTCGGATTCTTCGTGTTGTAGTGTTCTGTGTGTATTTTTGGTTAGATAACGTGACATCTATCAACGCGCATTGGGCCCGCGTGATAGATTATGGCATCCCTCCTCACAGAGAGGCGGCCTGTGTCCCACCAGTGAGAATGTTATAGGCTGACTATGCTTCATATGTAGATAAACAAATATCTTCATTATCCCCAACTAAGTTACGGTCGGCTTCCAGTCTAACCGGATGCAGTTGAATACCTGTATTTTACATGGAGCGACTGCCTATCTGACCTCCACAACCCAGTTCAAATTAATTTTACGTTTGTTTTCCACAGATATTTCCACGTGAGAAGACTCGGTTATATGTTAGGTGAACATCAACAAGGAACGAATAGCACCAACACGTCATCACAGAATAAAGATGGTACGTTCATGTAAAATCTTTGTAAAAACTTTCCTCGATCATGTATCTTATTATCCAAGGTGTAATTTAAATAAGTGACAACCTATTAAGGTGGCACTAGTCGGCGGTTCGAACTTGTTGGTGGTGTGGCTAATATGCAAGCTATTTAGTTTATTTATCTGTTTATTTAATTTTATTTATATAGTACTAGCTTTAGCCCGCGGCTTCGCCCGCGTGGATGTGGGAAATTATCCCACGGGAACGTACTACCGGGTTAAAAGTATCCTTTGTCCTAATCCAGAACATGGTCTACCCATGTGCTAAATTTCATTCAAATCCGTTCAGCTGTTTTAGCGTAGAAGCGTAACAAACAAACTCACTTCCGCATTTATAATATTATAATAGTTAGGACTAGCTTTTGCCCGCGGCATCGCCCGCGTGGATTTCGGAAAACTATACGTATAAACCTTCCTCTTGAATCACTCTATCTATTAATGAAAACCGCATTAAAATCCGTACAGAATTTTTTGAGATCATCGCGAATATACAGACAGACAGAAGCGGCGGGGGACTTTATTCTATAATATGTAGTGATTTATTTATATATTTTTTTTATTTATTTATAACGAAAACGAGCGCGTAAAATTTCATGAACAGACTTTTTAGCGTATATATATTATGAAAAAACCTCTGGATGTGTTCATTCAAAATAAAGTTATTTGAATTCTTGAATAAATTATCTATCCCTGTACAGTGTACGGTAATAATTTTCCCATTTTCATACTCCGGGAGCTATTTATTTACATCCAAAGATGCGTTAATTAGTGAAATATGGAAGGTTCGACACTCATAACTTCCAAACCAATATCTGTTTTTCCGATTCTGCTATAATGACGAGACCAATTGATATAATATTTAGTTTTGAACGTACACCGTCAAACAGACGACCATACTACGCTTGTATGGAAGAATTATCGACTAGCTTAACCTTAAGGGGTCATCATTATGAACAACTTCTACTATGAGACCAAATCTGAAATTGCGAAAATAAAATCGTCTGTTCCCTACATTGAAATTCGCATAACTCGACAAAATGTAGAGAACAGCCGATTTTTTTTCGCGATTTCAGATTTGGTACCCATAGTAAAAGTTATTCATAATGATGCGTACAATGACCCCGTAAGAGGTTGTCACTTATTTAAAATTACGCCTTGTAGGTATATCTCTAGTACTTATAACAAAGGATTGTTGAATTAAAAAAAGAGTGAATGTAATATACACCCCTGCCTATCGCTTCAGAGAATACAATGTTACGTTGATAAACTTCAGATAACATAACTTCACGCCTGTAATCCCCGAAGGGTTAGGCAGAGGTGAACTTATACTGCCGTCATAAGGAAAAAAGACGTATCTGACATTTTTTTCGAAATAGAGTTATTTACATATTCGGAATCAGCAAAAAAGACGCATCTACCAATATTTTTAAATGGGCGTAAACTTAACGAAAACCTAATAATAGGGATGATGACTAAAAAATATTTTTTGTCCGTCATGTAGATTATTAAAATATATTGGACACGTATTTTTTCTTTTTCTACATAATCAAAAGATTACGGCGATACATTGAGTTAAAATGTGGCATGACGTCACGTCTTCGTAGATTTTATACGTAGAAGTGACGTAGCGAACCCCCACTCCCCAACTTTAATGCGAGTTATCTAAGTCATTTTTTATTAATATGATACAGCAAAAAATACGTATCTAATATTTTTTTATTATCTGACTGACGGACTAAATAGAATTTTTTTTTTTTTTACCCAGGCATCATCCCTATTCTTATTATTAAAAGACGCATCTGCCTTTGTATCTTATATTTTAAACAGGACAAAATATATTTTTTTCTCCATTTTTCTGTAGATACGTCCTTTATGATTACAGCGGCAGTATATTATAGTACTCCCACATTTCCCATGTAACAAAGGGTGAGCCTACTGCCATCAACCGGGATGATGCACAAATTCAGACTCCGGGTTGCTACTGAGAAATTCCTGGTGGAAACCCAATAACACTTGGCTCAACCTGGGAATCGAACCCAGGGGCGGCAGTCTCGGCATTCGTAACGATAGCTTTACGAATGAAATCGCTCGCTAAGTCCTAATGGAGTACTAAGACGGTCAAATTTGCTTGACTAGCACGAAAAAACCATTTACAGTTTCAAACCAGTTGCGGCGAGAACCGTTTTTTTTATTTAATCATGTTCTCCAATTTTCCTCGTTATTCAAGGTTAATTTGAAGTGGCCAATAATTGTCTTTGAAAAACCTAACTATTACCATTTTGCCCGTCTAGGTACCCCATTAGGACTTAGCGAGCGATTTCAGTCGTAAAGCTATCGTTACGAGTGTCGAGACTGCCGCCCCAGGACCTCATGCTCAGTAGTAGCGCTTGCGAGCATTAGATCAACAAGGCAGTGATGTTGATGCTGTGCTATATTTAACTTCCAGGCAAACAGTCGAACCAAGCGGACAATCCAACGATACCGGGAGTGTTCAACTGTCGATTCTCCAATCCAGTCAGTAATAGGTGAATATTTATTGATTACTTACTTTCGCCCGCGTGATGGTCGGAAATTACCCCATATGGGGACTTACTACATACTCGTACATACTAGTCAGCAAGCAACCTAATGCGCGGATGACGGGAGTATCAAACCAGGTTCAGTCTGATCGCTCAGCGTAAGCGCGTCTGCTATTTTTTTTTTTTTTTTTTCGGTATATGGCGGTAAATGCTTTATGCAGTATTTATAAATGCGATTCAATCTAAACCAGCTATTTGGCAAAATAAACATAGTAATCGCACAATAATAAGAAAATTATGGAGCAAAATAAAGATTGTATCATCTCTGGTGATTTTGGGTGATGTTTTACTAGGATGTAATTAAATCACACTATCTAGTAAAAATACCAAATCCTCGTCCATGGTATGCAACACCTGATCAGCTCGCTCGTCACTGTGGCCACCGCACGCCCCCGCCGACGCGCCCGCCACAGGCCCTACTCACCGCACATTTGGTAATGTAATGTAAGCCAGTTTGACATTTGCACGGGTCAATTTAATCAGTGATTTAATCTCCGAGAGCTTGCTATATATTAGTAATCTGTGGATTCAAAAATGCACCATAGATGGTTTTTCTTCATAATAATAATAATAATATTCCACAACTATCACACAACGCCGTCTAGCCTCAAGCTAAGCAGAGCTTGTGTTATGAGTACTAGACAACTGATAAACATACTTATATATTTCTAAATACATACATATATAGATAAATTACACCCAGACATAGAACAAATGATCATGCTCATCACACAAACATTTGTCCTGGGTGGGAATCGAACCCACGACCTCCGGCATAGCAGTCAGGGCCACTAACCACTAGACCAACAGGCCAATAATAGGTTGGGGAAAAAGTTTCTTCGCATTTTTTAAGAAAATTCAAAACATTTTTTAATATAGTTTATTTACATTTAACTAAAGTATGTAGGTACCATTTTGTTCGATAACTTTTTGCCATCTTGTAGGTAGGGACATGATCCCATTGCTATAGAAATTTCGGGACTTCTGGTCAAAATACCGCGACAAGTGGTTTTGGCAGTCCTCTCGTGATGTTAACCTGACACTGCCTAAAGAATTCTGAAGAGACCGAAACAGGTGGAAATCTGAAGGTCAGGACTATACGGCGGATGCATTAACACCTCCCAGCCAAACTCTCTTAATTTTTGCTGAGTGGCTAAAGATGTGTGAGGTCTAGCGTTATCATGATGAAAAACCACACCCCTTCTGTTGATTAATTCCGGCCGCTTTCTCTCAACTTCTTGCTTTAAATGAGATTAAAGCAAGAAGTTGAGAGAAAGCGGACAGTTTTAGGTTGGGAAACGTTGGTGACTGAGAAGGTAAGAAGTTTTGTCAGCATTTAGGGTCAAGGCGTGGGAGGTCAGCCATTTTAAGGCAGAGTTAAAGCCATTTTGTGCAACTGCCTGAAGTTCCGACCATGAGACCGCGGAAAAGGTAATGGCAGTATCATCTGCAAAAGAAACTATCGCTGCATTTGGTAGCTGGAGATTGCAAAGGTCGTTAATAAATACAAGAAACAATGTGGGCCCCAGAATGCTACCCTGAGGCACGCCATACCGAATGGGAAGATCATCACTGCTGTAGTTCTCTATAGTAATCGTTTGTGTACGATCAGTAAGCTCAGTAAGCTCTTAAAAAAGTTAAGTGGAGACCCCCTGACACCTAAACCTTCAAGCATGAGTAGAAGAGTGGAGACGGGGACAGTGTCGAATGCTTTCGCAAGATCCAGAAATATACCTTGAGAACTTCTTTGTGACAATTTAAGTTTTCTACTATATTGTTAACTAACATGTGAACCGCTTCACAAGTCGACTTATTCTTTCGAAATCCAAATTGTTGAGGAGATAACAGTTTAAAGTGTTCGAGGTAATGTACCAAGCGCTTATTTATGAGGCGTTCGAGAACCTTAGACAAGGCACTGAGGACTGCTATCGGACGATAGTTGTTAGGTAAGCTCCCGTCACCACCCTTGAAAACCGGATGAATAATTGCCCGTTTAAGAGAGGTGGGGCTGATTGAAAGCAAAGGTTGAAAATGTGGCATAGGATAGGTGCCAGGGTTTGGGCATAACGTCTCAAGAACGTCTGAGATATGCCATCCCAGCCAGTATCAGCGTCGACTCTGAGTAGGTTTATAGTCCTTAGAACCTCATCAGGGTCTGTTTGTTCTAATACGAAAGAGTTGTTGTTTGAGGTTTGTGAACAGGGTGAATGGTTTTGGACGCTGCTGATCCTCTCCGCGAGCTTTGACCCAATGTTAACGAAGAAATCATAAAATGGATGCCAATTTTGAAAAAGTGGAGCAAGATCGGCATATCAGTAGTTACGACGTAGCTGAAGAACTGGAAATTGACCACAAATCAGTTTTGGCGCATTTGAAAAAAACTGGGTACACAAAAAAGCTCGACATTTGGGTACCTCACGAGCTCACTGAAAGAAACCTAACCAACCGTGTACTCATTTGTGATTCTTTATTACGACGTAATGAAACCGAACCATTTTTGAAGAAGCTGATAACTGGTGATGAAAAGTGGATCACGTATGACAAGAACGTGTGAAAAAGGTCGTGGTCAAAGGCCGGTCAGGCTTCACAGACTTGGCGAAACCCGGGTTAACTCGCAACAAGGTGATTCTGTGTGTGTGGTGGGATTGGAAGGGCATTATTCATTATGAGCTGTTACCACCAGGCAGGACCATCGATTCTGAACTCTACTGCGAACAACTGATGAGATTAAAGCAAGAAGTTGAGAGAAAGCGGCCGGAATTAATCAACAGAAGGGGTGTGGTTTTTCATCATGATAACGCTAGACCTCACACATCTTTAGCCACTCAGCAAAAATTAAGAGAGTTTGGCTAGGAGGTGTTAATGCATCCGCCGTATAGTCCTGACCTTGCACCTTCAGATTTCCACCTGTTTCGGTCTCTTCAGAATTCTTTAGGCAGTTTCAGGTTAACATCACGAGAGGACTGCCAAAACCACTTGTCGCGGTATTTTGACCAGAAGTCCCAAAATTTCTATAGCAATGGGATCATGTCCCTACCTACAAGATGGCTAAAAGTTATCGAACAAAATGGTACCTACATACTTTAGTTAAATGTAAATAAACTATATTAAAAAATGTTTTGAATTTTTTTTTAAATGCGAAGAAACTTTTTCCCCAACCTATTATAATTCAATCATGATTCTAAAGACACATGGCGCCATCTATTATCATAACAACGTTATTGTTGGTTTCCTCGGGAACAGTACTTTTTTCGGGATGAAAGGTACCCTATGTCCGTTTCTGTACACCTGACAACGTGTATGCAAAATTTCAGGATGATTGGTTCAGTGGTTTAAGCGTGAAAAGGTAACAAACAAACAAACAAACTTACTTTCGCATTTATAATATTATAAGTTAGGATTACTTCAATCAGTGCTTGAGGTCCTGTGCTAACGTGCTGTATGTTTACTTCCAGCGGCGCGAATGGCCGCAAGAAGAAGAAGCCGACGTCGTTCGTGCCGCCGCCCGCCGCGCCCGCCGCGCCCGCCGCCGCCTTCTGGCGACGACCGCTACCCGCCGCACATAACCATCACGTAACTACATTCATTATTATTTCAATATTCATGTGGCGTCCGAAGAATTCATTCATATTTATTCATTGCATTGTATATAAGATGTTACAACAGGCTTAGGACGAGGTACAAAGGACCCTGCAAAGGCACAGCAACAGGGTAAAAATTTAAATGAACAAATAACAAAATTAAAACTATTACTAATTATCAGGCCGAGGGGCTTATGGCTAAGTAATAACAGCCGCACGGGTCGATCGATCAGGTTAAGCTACGCTTGCCGGGGTTGGTCCGTGGATGTGTGACAAACTTATCTTTACATACCAAGACCCCTCCGTGCCGCGGAAAGCACCTTAAGCCGTTGGTCCCGGCTGTCATTCGAGGATCTTTGACAGTCGTTACGTGTCGTCACAAGCCCGAATGTCTGACAACCAGTCTTACCAAGGGGTATCGTATTACCCAGTAACTGGGTTGTGGAGGTCAGACAGGCAGTCGCTCCATGTAAAATACTGGTATTCAGCTGCATCCGGTTAGACTGGAAGCCGACCCCAACATAGTTGGGAGAAGGCTAGGCAGATGATGACTAAATCATCAGGCCGCGTCCTAATTAAAAGTGATTGTCGCGCGATACGCGTTTGGTTGCGCGCATATGTCACTTTTTATTCGGAAAACCGGAAAGCTGTCGGCGCGACCACGCGTTCAGGTTCACCGAATAAAATGTTCGAACGATCGTACATTCGCGCGATGATCGCTTTTAAATAGGACGCCGGATTATTCTCCTTCCTTTTTCCTAATTTATTTGGGATCGGCGCAACATGGCTTTTTCTTCCATAAACTATTACTACTAATAAAAATTAAATAAGAAACTAGGTATTTTAAATTAGCAATAAAATAAGGACACATAAACAGTTCTTATTAATCAGTCTTCTTATCTTCAAATTGGTTTACGAGTATCGCTTCTAACGATGTAGCTATCTAAGACCACCGATAAACAAATTGCATTAGGTCGAACTTTGTTTCCAAATATGAACTCAAAAACCACCGTAAAAATACACAAAAACACTAAGCAGTACTTTACCTTTGTACAGTCAACTGCACGTTTATAGTAACAATTGTCCGTATTTATGCAAAATGATAAAAAATGGATCCACACGACAAATTTGTTTTTTTTTTACTACTATAATACTACTACTACTCGGAGGAGCTCGTGGCTAAGTAATAACAGCCGCACGGATAGATCCATCAGGTTAAGCTACGCTTGCCGGGGTTGGTCCTTGGATGGGTGACCATCTTTTTTCCGTGCCTCGGAAAGCACGTTAAGCCGTTGGTCCTGGCTGTCATTCGTGGATATTTGACAGTCGTTACGGGTTTTCAGAAGCCCGAAAGTCTGACAACCAGTCTTACCAAGGGGTATCGTATTACCCAGTAACTGGGTTGTGGAGGTCAGATAGGCAGTCGCTCCATGTAAAATACTGGTATTCAGCTGCATCCGGTTAGACTGGAAGCCGACCCCAACATAGTTGGGAAAAGGCTAAGCAGATTTACTAATACTACTACCACTAGAATCCTATTTTTGTTTGTTCTTAAAAAAAGTAAAATACGAAATTTGTCATGTGGTTCCATTTTGCACAAATACGGACAATTAGGTACTGACAGCACCAAAATGTCGTAGCAGTAAAAGTAAAAGGTTTTCGTGGTTCAAGTCTTGCCACTGACTGCACCATAGCATTAAAATAATATTATTAATTTATCACTCTGTTTTCTTGTTATGTGAGCATAACATGATAATTGTAAAACATCGCAACTATGTTCCTAATATTCTTTCAGGGTGGCTCATCAGAAAACGAGGGCTCAAGCGTCGGTTCCCGCGTCAATATCCAGCAGAAATTACAGGAGAAGAAACAAAAACAACTCGCAGAGTTACGCGTCATAGAGGAAGAGATCAAGCAAGGCAAACTGGCAAAGACAACGCCTGTGGCGGCCGAAGAAATATACAGCAGCTTACAACGACAGCCCATACCTCGAGCCAAGACACATGCGGAACCACCAGCGTGGCCCAGCATAGAGATGACACACTCCTACCAAAATTACCCCATATGCAACATATACCCAACATACACAGAGATAAAACCAGACTTCAATATCAATATAACTTTTCAAAACAACGATTCGAACAACCCCACAGATTTAAACGATCCGTTAAAAATCCGAAGACTCCCGAACAGATACGACAATACCCGAACGTTTTACGAGAACCCAGCGAACATGAGGAACGATGTCACACGAACTCCTTTACGATCACCGAATTATTTAGAAAACAGAAACTATGAAGCGAACTGTGGCAGTCCTAGGAATGTACTGAGTAATAGTCCTAGGAATTACATGCCAGATGTTAGTAATAATTACGAAACAGGTTTAGATAAGCCTAGAATAGCTCAAAACTCTATTTATTCAGAAGACCATAGACAAATGGGGGAGTATTCGGGGTATTGCGAAAGTAGTCAATACCCGAAATACGAAAGTAAAGATGAGTATGTGTCTGCGTTGCATAATGTACACAATGCTTTAAATGTTCAGAGCATAGAGAATATTAGGAATAACTATAATGAGGTTGGTTGTGGTTACAACCAGAATTGTGAGAGGTTTCAGTACCCGATGGGGAAGAAGGCGGAGAATATGAGGAAGATGCAGCGGTGCAGGACTCCTGAGATACTGCTGGCGCCGCATTATCTAGAGGGGTGCAATAGACAGGTGTGCTGCCATTGGGGAGCGCCTTATACGTGAGTTTAATTTACATTTATTAATTTTTTGGTTAGGTAAATTATGTGTTAAGTTAATAGGGATGATGACGAATATTATAAACTAGGTGTTTGCCTGCGACTTCGTCTGCGATCCAGGATAAAAAGTAGCCTATCTCCTTATCCAGATCCCAGGCTACCTATCTGTCAAATTTCATACAAATCCGTTCAGCCGTTTTAGCGTAAAAGCGCAACAAACAAGCAAGCTCTCGCATTTATAATATTAATCAGGATGTCACCACTTTTCAACCTTATTACCTTGGTAATAAGGTGGAAAAGTGGTTCACCGCAAATGTCTGCGGTTGTACGTACCTTTTTTTACTTACCTATTTAAATATTAGTCAACATTCACCGAGTACTTAGTAAACGCCTTTTCGACCTTTTTAACCTAACTTATCCGGTTCTCAAAAAAAATTAAATAAGCTGCTTTTATAATAATAATTTCAACCAGTGAATTTCACAATACCGCTGCAATGCTAAAAAGTGAAAGGTTCATTTAAGGGTTTCACTGCCAAACAAATATCAACATTGTCTTCATTGAAAAAAAGTTGAAAATATATGTTCGTGTCAAAGTTTATTTTTGACTTTATGTCTAAGCAGTATTGATATTTGTTCGGCTGTAAAATACCTTTACGTGACAATTATTTTGTTTTTCTGCAGGAGCCCTCTTTACAGTCCTTTCACAGTTATATTACTGCTGATTTTGCATCACTGTCAAAAGTGATCTTTATTCTCGATACCATAAGGTTGCTGTGTTGGATTGCTACTGTCAAATTAACTGTCTAATATTTTATGTTATAATCCGCGCACGATCAGAATGGGATGGAACCTTGTCAAAGTAAATCGAAAATTGACAATTCTCGAGCGAATTAGCGCTAGCAAAAGAAGTTATGGCAAAGCCTAAAGGGGGGTTATGATTTTAGCAATGTCTAGACATGTATGTTTTTTACTTTTTTGCTAACGCTACTTTGCTCGAGAACTGTCATTTCCGATTCACTTTATCAACGGCCCATCCCGGTAGCGCGCGGATTATATCAAGAGTGATTGATAAAAATCCTTTGTCTAGCAACAGAAAGAAGGAGGAAGGCGGCGCAAGTAGTGGCGAGGAGTCCTGCCCCGAAGGACCGGCGCGCGAGACGCCTAGACCACCTAGCGATATTGATAGCCAGGTCTGATGACATATATTTTTATTCAAGGTGTAACTTAAATAACGTAGGGGTCATTTTACTCTTTTACTATGATACAAACCTGAAATTGCGAAAAACAGCTGTTCCCTGTATTTATGTTCGCATAACTCGTTAAAATGTAGGGATCAGCTGATTTTTTTGCGATTCCAGATTTAGACGCTGGTTTTCTTTACATTTTACTTTAAAACAAAATATCATGTGTTAAATCGATTAAAACTTCTTCATAAATAAATTCGATTGTTATAAGAAGTCGAATCGTACGCAACGTAACGCATTAGGACATCACTAATTGATTAGTACTCGACCTGTTAAATGTAAAATAAATGGCTGGAAAGATTATAAACCCGAATTCTAATGTTAAATCACCATAAAGATGTATTTCATTTGACAATGGGGAGGAAAACTGTCAAATTAGTTCTGCGTAGATGGCGCTAAATGTTGGTTACTTTCATTCACCTGTCAATGGCTTTCATTGAAGTACCTTGTTAAAAATTTTGCCGCGAGATGGCGCTAAGTGTTTTTTCTTGTCGCTGATTGGTCACTTTGTCTTCAAGGCGACTTTGACAAGTGACAAACACACAGCGCTCTCCTGCGCTGAAGCTTCCGGGAAACAACCCCATTGAGGTTAATTTTATAACCTTAATTTTCGTCGATGATTTTTCAAGCACTGGGATACAACAGGCTCATAATAAATAATATTAGTTGAATAATGGTATTCAAACAATAGTTTTCGGCCAATAGACTGATTATTGAATAGATAGAATGGGTTACTAATTCCTTTTAGTGAGTGATTGCGTAAGAATTAAACCTGAACAGGGTTTGTTTACACTTTCTTTAGATATTTTTGGAACAGACTAAAGATACCTCTTGCCACCACTCCGGTTAACACATTCACTGCTACAAAAAACCCACAGGTGCGGCGCGCCGCATTCGAAGGAAGTACATAAATTGTATGGACACGCATATGCGACGGTAGCACTTGGTGAACGTTCGAAAATCGCACATACGTGTCGGCCGCACAGAACGTGTTAACCAATCCAATACAACCATGTTGTTGATATTTTCTACTAACGATTTTATGTTTATGTGGCTCGTGGCTAAGTAATAACAGCCGCACGGGTCGATCGATCAGGTTAAGCTACGCTTGCCGCGGTCGGTCCGTGGATGGATGACCATCTACACCTACCAAGACCCCTCAGTGCCTCGGATAGCACGTTAAGCTGCTGGTCCCGGTTGTCATTCTTGGATCTTTGACAGTCATTGCGTGTCGTCAGAAGCCTGAAAGTCTGACAACCAGTAAAAGGAGTATCGTGTTACCCAGTAACTGGGTTGTGGAGGACACATTGGCAGTCGCTCCATATAAAATACTGGTATTCAACTGCATCCGGTTAGACTGGAGTCCAACCTCAACATAGTTGGGAAAAGGCTAGGCAGATTTTGATTGATTTTATGTTTATGTACAGATATCGCTGCCTCGCTCATACACGTTGCCTCGCGAGTTCCGCTACTGGCGCCGACGACCGCGGCTACGAGACGCTCATGTGCCCAGCAATAATAGCAGCGATGGTGAGAATATTTGACTCTGAACTGAACTGCGTCCTTTCACAGATGTGTATGTGTATACGTGTGTGTTTGAGGGTGTGTGTGTGCGGTCATATTATTTTTTATTTATTTTTTTTCAAATAGAGACGCTTATTGCTTTAATGCGGGGTGGTGCTTTCTCAATAAACATTAATCAACTCGATCATTTTGTTTTACTGTTTCTCAGAAAAATAAAACTTCATTTTGTTTTTATGTGTCGTTTCTGGCTTGGAGAGAACTAGGGATAGTGACGTTGCAGTTCCTCTGGACTTTTCTTGCAGTACAGCAATTTCACCCTGAAGCCCCGTGTAAAAAATCTCCCTGTATAGTCCAGACTAATACTACACTCCTTTGCAAAAAAGCGGCCATCTTACAGCATTGGTTTTCTATGGATAATATTAATATTTTTAGTATGTCATTAGCATAAATTACTAGAAATTTCTTATTATCAATGAGAATATATTTTTTAACACTTAAATCTTGGATTCGGTGTTTTAGTCAATGTAAACAGAGAGCCGTGTTAAAATGGACATTTTTATGGGTATAATGAAATTAAGACTGAGTATTTTTATGGTATTTAAAATTTTTAAAAAGACATTAAAAAATAAAAATTAATAACTAGTATGATCTCCCCTTGCAGCGATTACGGCATGTAATCGTCTTGCCATGCTTTCCACCAGGCTTTTGAGCTCCCTGAAGTTTTGTGGAAGTGGTTGAACAGATCGTACTCGCCTTTTTAGGAGGTCCCAGTCGTGCTCAATGGGGTTAAGGTCAGGGCTCCGCGCTGGACAATCCAAACGACGAATACAGACCTCTTGCATTATAAGCATCTACGTCGCCAGAACGGTGCGCCCGAGCATTATCGTCCATGTAAATGGCATATTCACCAATTACAGTCAGTGCAGGATGTGCATGTTGACAAAGGATTTCTGTTATGTGCCTTTGCGCATTTAGTGAGCCATTTTCAATGAATACTATCTTGGTACGATAGCTGGAAGTTACGCCCGCCCAAAACCCTCCACCATAAGGGGTGATTTCTACAAGACAGGTCGGCATAGCGTTTCCCTGGTCTTTGTAACACTCGCCGACGTCGGTCCTCACCATTCAAACAAATTCGAGCCTCATCGGAGCACGCTACTCCAGTTACTAGTGTCCAAGATAGGCAATTGCTACCGAACCTCAATCGAGCAATCCGGAGTAACTTGCGGGCCCGCGCTGGTCGTCGACTGCGTATATCAGCCGCTAAAAGCCTCCTCACTGTCCATAGGTAACTTGTGCTCCTCGTACCTCTTCAAGGTTTCTTTTGAGGTCTATGTAACTGTATTTGCGGTTCCTCGGCGCCTGAGTCACTAAAAAGCGGTCGTCTCGTGATCTTATGCAACGTTTTCCCCCAGTACCTTGCCTTCTCTGAACGGAACCTGTCTCTTGGTATCGAGTCCAAGATCTTTGGACGGTTGAACGACTCACGTTTAACCGCTGTAAGACGTAACATTGGCTACACCTGTCTTCTAAAAGCGCTATAATTTTACTGGCTCTTATTGCTTTTTCTGCCGTTACAATCGACATAAAGATATCTGTTTTAAGTCACAATAAGGCAGGATTATGCGACAAACATAAATTTTCTCCTAAAAATAAAGAGAAGTTAGTTTTAGTTTAGTTTTGATAACCTTTTAACCGCAAACCCGCGAAAAGTAAGTAAAAGTCATAAACTGAAAAAGGGATTATTATTTTTAAAAACAAAAGTGAGGCTAGATGGCGCTGCCGTCACGTAAACATTGAGCTCCGTATTTATTTCTGATAAAAAATATAAAAGTCAGCATAACCACGTAATTCCTTTATTATGATGAACAGTAAAGTGTAAAGATTAACTGGAAGTGTTAGCAAAACGTCATTTTTGCATTTAACAAAGTTATAGTGTGTTAAAAATTCTAATCTCAAACAGTGCCAAAACTATGTTTAGAAAGTGAAAAATTCTCTAAAAATTCAAAGCAACAAACAATAACAGTGCATTATTATTATAGTGTTCATATAGAATAGAAGTGCCAGCAAGTGTTAATTCTGTAAAACAGAAACAACAAATTAAAAGTGCGCGCGCATGCAAAATTTTGAATTTGAAAATAGACGCATCATAACGAACTTTTTTATATCTACAGCAAAACGAAGACCTATTTCGTTAACAATTCTAACAACTAATTAGCTCATGCAACCAATGCTTGACATGCAAAGATTGGTGTCGTGAGTTCGCGCCCCGCAAATTGCAAGTCTTTTTGAACTTTCCAGATTTGTTTACAAAGAATTTATTGTACGCCGTATTAATTTTACGCCTTCTTTTGAATTTTACACTTCTTTTCATATTTTCTGTTAAATTTAGAAGTAATAAAGCGTGAAGTGAAGTCACTATTTAACTACAAAATTGTTGAATGAAACCTGGTCACGAGTTCCATAAGGTCAACTGTTCATATAATTAACGTTCCTACATTGGCTAAGAACTATGAATTTCTTCGAAAATATGACACTGCGAACTCGCAAAACACGTTCACAGGCAAAAGCAGAAGCCGTAATCGATGTATGCAACTCCAATGAATCAACGTTAAATGGCACCACTAATAGCTTACCAACAATATCGGATGACGAGAACGACGAGATCCTAGAACTTAAAAAAACAAATTGATAAACTTAACTCAGATTTATTAGAGGCTCGTAAGGTGATAAATCAGCTATCGTCCGAGAACACGGACTTAAAAAATACCATCACTTCTTTGAATAAGAACAAACAGGACATCTCATTCTGTGAGAAATCTCATTCTCACCGAAATTCTAAGCAGTCTACCCCTAAAATAAAATCGGAACCATCTAAGAAGAAACTGTATTCAGCTAACACTACAGCAAATAAAACACCAATGTTGAATACATCTACCCAAATAGGACCGAATTACATCTCTTCACAAACTACGGAACATAGTACAAACAAGGTACCTCAAGAACAAAGAAAGAAAATATGCATTTTAAGCAGCGATAAGGTAAATAAAATATTATCTGTAGCCGAAGAAACGTTCCCGAACTATCAACTGTGTCACTACCTTACACCAAATGGCGGAGTAAATGAACTCATTAGTAACATCAACGTAAAACTTACTGACTTCACGATGAATGATTATTGTACGATTCTCATAGGCGAGGAAGATTTTCGAAGAACTGATAATTATTTCGATTTAATTATTAATATACGCCAGACACTAATGCCTCTGAAAAACACTAATATAATATTATGTTTACCTACTTTTAAATTCAGTCACTATTCTAGTATGATGTACAATGGAAGATTAGAAATGTTTAATAATTTACTGTATCTTGACTTACAAACTCACAACTTTGCATTATTGTTTGACTCCAATCTTGACCTGAAATACGATTATACCATGTTTTCAAAGCACACTGGTACGATAAATAATAATGGGATAAAAAATATGTTTAGAAACCTTCAATGTATTGTTCATATAAATTCTCTTGATATTCCTCTATATCCTGAGAATGACATTGTCTCAAATCCCGATATCAGTAATTTGTCTAATATCAACAATATCTCTCATAATGATGTTAATATTGTTACCCCTAGTATTGTAAATAATAGTAATTTTTTTCTTCTATAAACACATACATGTATTACATCAAAACACTAATGGGTTAATAAGTAAATCGGATCTCTTGAGCTTAATTCTACACGAACTTGCTTGTAATAATAAGTTTGTGGACGTGCTCTGTGTAACAGAACACAATATGAAAGAAGGCGATGACATACATTTACATATTCCAAATTACACACTTGCAACCCATTACCTTAGAAGCAATCGAAGGGGGGGTTCATGTATTCTGGTAAACAATAAACACAAGTATAAAATACTCAATTTAAAAGAATACTGCTGTCCTAATGTATTAGAATGTTGTGCTATCGAATTAATTGATCATTGTATAACTATTGTATGTATTTATAGATCACCCAAATTCAAAATTGATACCTTAAACTCCTTTTTCTACCAATTTGAAGGTATACTAAATAAGATTACTAACAACAACAAAAAGAAAGTCTTGATTTGTGGAGACTTTAATACTGATGTTTTAAAAAATACGAAATTATCTACTCAACTTGAAAATCTTCTATATAACTACCGTATGAAATTAAGTGTTCGTCAACCAACCCGATTAGATAGTGGTACCTGTATCGACAATATTATACACAATATTAGAGGCAGCACCATTGAGGTAATGGAACTGGCTATATCCGACCATACAGCTCAAATCATAAGATGTCCTGTTAAAAAAACTTGTACCATTACATATTGGCATACTTTCAGTCGAGATTTTTGTCAAGAAAATATGGTTAAATTTAAGAATGCTCTTCAAAGCCTTAGTTTCAGTAATGTTTACAATTGTACAAACCCAGATAATGCATTCCGTGAATTTAATAGCTAGTTTAAATTATTCTACGATCTTTGTTTCCCCATAGTGAGAATTAAAAATCTATGTTCCAAAACTCCGAAATGGATAACTAAAGGTCTAAAACTATGTTGTAAGCGTAAGCGTGAAATGCTATGGCAATTAAGACGCCAACCAAATAAAACGAATCAAAAAATATTTAATACATACGCTAAACGTCTAAAATTAATTATCAAATTGACTCAAAAAACGCAAAACAGTTATTTCATTAATAATGCTAACAACAAGGTTAAAGCAACTTGGAGAGTAATAAACTCAACTAAATCTAATTACCCAAAAGAAAACCCTTCTAAAATTCTTACAGACAAAAATAAATGTATTACAACACCAAATGAGATCGCTGAATTATTTAATAACTATTTCATTGATCAAGTTCAACCAATAAACAACCAAAACACTGATTATAAATCGACATTAATAGATTCAAACCCCAGTTCAATGTTCTTATCACCCACTATTCCTCATGATATACATAAAATTATTATTGATCTAAAAAATACAAATAGTTCAGGCTATGACGATATTGTTACACATGCAATCAAAAACGTTGTCTCTGAAATTTCACCAGTTCTTAGTTATATAATAAATCTTTGTATAGATAAAGGTAAATTCCCTGAAGACTTAAAACTATCTGTTATAAAACCTCTTCATAAAAAGGATGATCCACAAAATATGAAAAACTATAGGCCTATTGCACTCGTCCCAGTATTCTCGAAAATAATCGAAAAAGTTATTTATAACAGCCTTTATTCATTCTTAGAAAAAAAATAATATTCTAACTAAAGAACAGTACGGTTTTAGAAAACATAAAAATATTAATATGGCCATCTATGAATTAATAAATGAAATTATTACAAATATGGACAAAAAAATCCCAGTTACTGCGTTATTCATGGACATGACGAAGGCGTTCGATTTTGTAGATCACAAAATCCTTCTCATAAAATTAAGTAAACTTGGAATTAGAGGCAATGTCCTAGAACTAATTGAGTCGTACCTAGTCAACCGAAAACAAATCACTGAAATAGTAAAAATATGTCATAGAACTAAAACAGAAAAAACCTACTTATCAAAACAAAGATCTATAAATTACGGCGTACCTCAGGGGAGTGTACTTGGACCGTTGTTATTCCTATGTTATATAAATGATATTCCCAAAACCATAGAACACCCCATGACTCTATTTGCTGATGACTGTACTACAATATTTATAGGAAAAAATTTAGAAAGATATGAAATTGAAATAAATAATAGTTTAGGCTTAATTATTCAATGGATAATAGATAACTTAAAAATTAATTTTGGAAAAACCCATATCATGAATTTTAATCAGCGAACAAACTCTATTAATACAAACATTAAATATGAAGGTAATACGATTGCTAAAATTGACAACACAAAATTTCTTGGGCTTTGGTTAGATCAACAAATGTCATGGAAAACACACATTGATCACATAATAAAAAAACTAAACCAATATTGCTATGCTTTACATAATTTAAGCAAGGTCGCCAATCAAAGCACCGTTCTTACCGCATACCATGCATATGTCTCCTCCACATTGCGATACGGTGTAATATTCTGGGGTAATTCTACGGATAGAGAATTGGCCTTTAAAGCCCAAAAAAAGTGTCTTCGTGCAGTATGCATGATCCAAAAAACAGATAGTTGCAAACCATTTTTTATTAATTTAAAATTATTAACACTCCCGTCCCTATACATTTATGAAGTTGTCATGTTCATTAAAAATAACCTGAACCAATTTGAAACCCTATCCACTAAACGTCATCAAGGTGTAATTAAGTCAAAAACCCACCAAACCGCCCTGTTCTCAAAAAGTTTTCTAGGAATGGCTCCAAAAATATTCAACAAACTACCTAAAGCTATAAAAGCCTCGAAAGATTTAAATACCTTCAAAAAATCACTCCATAAGTTCCTAATAGATAAAGCATACTACAGCATAAATGAATATTTAGAAGAAAAATAAAAACCGTTGACTCATTCTCAGATGTATTTGTTACGAGTACTTATATATTTAAGTTAATTTAATAAGTTTAACTAGCTATTAATTGTTACCTTAATTTGTATGGTTCTGTTTATGTTTATTTTATTGCTAAATATTTAACGCAACTACTTTGCAGTATATTTTATAATTTTATAGTCTATTACTGTGTAAACAAATTTGTACGCCTTGCAAGGCAGCGCATAGTGATACAATATTTTATTTTTATTTTATAACATCATGTACCACAACATTATACCTATGTGTCACAAATAAATAAATTTGAATTTGAATTTGAAAAGTTTCGAATTTGGAATTAACTTTTTTTCATACCCAGTCTCTTTAAGTTCCAGTAACATAGTTTGGCTAATAAAACCTCTTTAGAACTATATCGATAATATAAAAAATCAAAACCGCCTGATTTTTTTTACATAGGAGTGATAAATTCGAAAGTAACTCGTATCTGTCTGTCTCCCTTTCACGCCTGAACGGATTTCGTTTAAATTTTGCACATGGGTAGACCAGGATTAGGACATAGGACTTTTTATCTCGGTCGTACGTTCACATGGAATAATTTCCGACCTCCACGCGGACGAAGCCGCGGGGAAAAGTTAGTTTACTCTTGACCTCGATCTTGCTTGATTGAAAGCGATGGATGAGGTCTATGATGGAATGAGCGTGCCCAAAACATGCCTGTTCACTCCTAATTTGAAGGCTGACGGGTTATACGTAGAAGAGAACACAGACGCTGGTTTGAAATAAAATAATTTAACTTTGACTTTGCAGGCGACGTTGATAGTGCAGATGACAACGACAGTTCGCACCGCTCCAACTGCTCCGCGGCCTCACAGTTGCAGAGTACGTGCGAGTACTACCGCCCGGACATGTACTCCTGCGCAGACCGTCGCCCGCGCCGCATACACGCCTTCCGCAAGCAGCCCGCCAAGCCAGAGACCAAACTATAGGCACCTGGTCCACCGCCGACGAGGAAGCGACTAGATATCAACAATTCTCTCTATTTGCAGAGCAATAGTGTGGTGGAAAGGATACATAGATGATTGGATGTTGTCCCAAATTGCAGTTTAGGAAAAGTTCCAAGTCTCCAGCGGGGTAATTACGTAACGCACTAAAGCTCCATTTACATGGTGCAAGTTTCTAGAACGTTTAAGAGCAATAATCGTATGTCATAAATCACGTTCAATTTTATTGCCAATCAAGAATTGCAAGCACGCGTGCGAATTCCATCAAATGACATACAATAATTGAGTTCAAGTTTTGCCATTCAATAAAATTGCAAGGTCTAAACACAGAGTTGCACGTTCTTAAATTTAATAAAATATTTCATTAAATTTTATCGAACATCTTGTTTCGTTCGCTCATGTTTGAATGATAGAGAATTTTCATGCCAGAATCGAATGCGATTTCATTGTACGTGCTGTTTACTCCTATACCAGTTTTGAACGGCAACTAACTTGCCCGTGTCGTGCAACAATATTGCACGTGTTTTTTTAGACGGTACCAGTTAAATGCTCTTCAATGTATGGTATGCTACAGGCAATAAAATTGCACCGTGTAAATGGAGCTTAACAATTGCAATGCCTTCCATTTTGTCCATTCGACAACATTCGTTGCGTTATTAACGTTGTCAAGCAGATGAATTTTTCAAACATATGAAGCAGTGGATTAGGAATTTCTTCCAAAATCTTCCGGATTGTGAAAGAAAGTGTGTTACGCTATTGGGGTTCTGGTAGAGGTTAAGCTAATCTGATCACCCAGCTAAGTAGCCTAACAATGCACATTCTTGCTTGGCAATACAGGCGTAGTATGTTTGACCGTGTTTTCCTGACGTCGCATCGGGCTACACACCACTTGATACTCAACATAATAGTCCTTCGAGCCGGATCATATGTTGAGTATCAAGTTCCAGGTAGCTTGACTTAATAATACTTATTGATTTTGATGATATGACCGTATTTCTTGGATAATGTTTACAATTTTACTGAGACAACCGATGTGTACGCACGCTCAAGGTGTCGACGAGCGAGTGACGGCGGGGGGACCCAGCGATCTTGGTGTGGTGTGGCCCGATGTGACGTCAGGAACAATAAGGAATCTCTTATTTACACATCTAAGCAGCAGTTTCAACTCAACATTGTTAATAATGTTATTTACTAAAGAAATGGAACTGATGAAAAAGTAATAGGTATGCTTAAAAAATAGGCAAAAATAATTAGTAGTTTACTAACAAGAAATTAATACGTTGTATATTCAAATAGTCAAATATTGTACATACTAACTTTTGTAATAATCTGTCCGTTATGGATCTCGATGTTAGTTCATAAGTTAATAATTCTCATGTAATTGTAAACATTGTATGTTGAAGTTTAATTTAAATGTAACATACCTTGTAATATTGTATGATAGTGTATATTAAACTAAGAGAGTGCAGGAGGTAAGAGTGAAAATAAAACAATACAATCAATCATGTCTGTGTTTTATTAATTTGGGATAACCATACTTATATTATCTAGAAGTGGTGAAACAATAGCAATATGACATTATAGTCACTGTGTCATGTCTCTACACATTACATCAAGAAAATCACATTAAATGTTGATTAATAGTTCACCATATTACAAGTACAAAGAGGGCTGAAAAGTTTGAAGCGTATGTTACCTTCAAGTGTCATTATTGTATCGCGCTGCATATTATTAATTTGCGAATAGCCTATTTAGAATAAACGTTTTTCATTTAAAAATTTTAAAATATTTTTGTATGTTTTTTTTATTTAAATTAAAAACTAATTTAGAAACGTGACGTGTTGGATTTTTCAAATTATTTTTTTAAGCTCAGTGCACCTCAATTGTTAAGAAAAAATACTTTTTATTTCAAGGACAAGAACCATGTAAACTAGTGTAATTAGTGACCGATACCTACCTACTAAAATACATGATTGTACTCATGATAACAAACAACTTTTACTATGGGACCAAACCTCAAATCGCGAATAAAAATCAGCTGCTCCACGAACATAAATGTAGGAAGCAGCTGATTTTTTTTACGCATTCAGATTTGGTCCCATCCCATAGAAAAAGTTGTTTGTTATCATGAGTACAATCATGTGTTTATGTATCGGTCACTAATTACCACCCTATACATATACAGGAAAAGTTTTTAAGCAGTGCGCAATTTTTCAGGGTGTCCTACCCATGAATATGAAAAACTTTCACTATGGGGCAAACGCTGAAATCACCAAAAAAAATCAGCTGTTTCATACATTTTGATTGAGTAGATATTGAACTTTTGTAAGAAACAGCTGACTTTTTTTCGTGATTTCAGAGTTGGTCCTATAGTAAAAGTTGTTTATATTCATGTGTAGAACACCCTGTGAAAATTTGCGCACTGCTTAAAAACTTTTCCTGTATATCTTGATGTCCAATATGAATCGGCAAACTAGAGCTATTTATCGAATCTCTGATTACTTAATTGAATTTTATTTTTATTATTTAACAAAATGGGGCTCATTAAAAAAATATTCGAATACAAATATAAAATTAGATTTATTAAAATTGTTTAATTATAAAAGTATAAAAATTTGATATTTATTTATTCAAGATCAGAATTTGGTGGTTTTTCATCAGAGCTTGAAAACTATTCTTCTTCGGGTTCCTCTGCATGATCTGTGAATAGTATACATGTTTATTTAATAAATTATAAAATAACGAATGCTGCAATTATGAAAGAAATATATTTAAGCTCACCTGCAGTAACGTTTTTGACTGTCTTATCAGATTGTTTTTAATAACAGCATCAAAAACTAATTGCTGCATACAGTCTCCGTCAAACCAATGAAATTCAAGTGTATCTGGTAATGTATATGGCTTGAGTTAAAACTGGGGAATCGCAAATATGCATTTCACCAAATACTCGTTATATGTATATAGTACAACCTTTTGATATCGTGCTGCATTTATATTTGAGAAATTTTTGTAACCATCTTTTCAAACAATTTTGTCTGTTTCAAAAATTTCATCTTGTAAACCAACTCTGAGATACAACAACTCCAAGATTATATGGGCAACTCCAAGATTAGTTAAAGCTGTTTGATAATCGTTATTTTTCATTAATATTTTAAACGGTCTTATCTTGCCTTTATGAAAAAATGACGGATTTTAGTTGCATTAAAGCCAGGTAAACTCCTGCATAAAATGGCCCCAATTCATTAACTTTGTTATATTTATATATCTTTTTGCATTTCCAGTGACATATTCCATAAAAAATCTCGAGATCATCGCTTTGAAGATTATCCATGTTTTCCACCGCAGTGTCCTAGGACGCAGGCAGCTGCCGATATACGCTCTCTCTCACACTGACACCTACCTATAGCACTGCTCACTCGGACTCATACATAACTTTCTCAATCACCTGGCAGGTAGAATGTCCCACCGAAATGATCTGTCTCTTTTAAATATTTAATTTTATTCATATACTGTTAAAATTTCAGCGTGCATCAAATACATTTTTTGCCAAATAATTTTGCAAGCACCTGGTAAACTTTTAGACCCGACTAAATAATCTGGCTTGTTTATTTTTTTCACTCTTTGAATAGTTTTAGTTAAAGTACTAGCTTTTGCCAGCGGCTTCGCCCGCGTGTATGTCGGAACCTTCTACCGGGATGAAAGTATCCTATGTCTTAATCCAGGTTATAAACTATCTGTATACCAAATTTCATCCAAATCCGTTCAGCCGTTTTTGCGTGATTGAGTAACAAACATACAAACTTTCACATTTATAATGTTAGTAGGATAAAAATTACAGAATGCCTCGAGAATTTATAATTGATTTAGCCCCGCTACCCTTCAGCCAGGTCTGCGGTTCTGTACTTAGGTATAATAGGAGAAATATTGAACAAGTTTTGAGAAATATTGAACAAGTTTTCATCGTGCCTCAAATACCGACCCAAAAATGTCTAACAGCTCTCCTACTATTTCCATTACTCCCAAATGTAAGACTAGGTTTGCTCAGACTTTTCCAAAGTATCTATAAGCAAAAAACTAAAAATAAGTCTATTAAACTATAAAAAACTAAAAATAAGTTTCGTAAAGAAGTAGATTACTATGAAGTGGAAAATATTTTCATATGATATAATATCACACACACATATACACACATTTTATACAATAAAACACAAAATATGTATGGCATGCATTTAAAAAAAGTTTTAGTTTTATTTTTAATTACTTTTATCTACTTGTTTATATTCAGTTACGCATTATAATTTCTTAAAATTAGTTTTTTTGGTTTATATAAAGTAACAACAAAACAATGCAAATATTTGTAAACAAACTTAACATCTAAAAATTATACATAAGTAAGTAGGTCTAGGTACTATGTGAACTTACGCTACAAAGTTAAAAAATCAAGTAAACAACAATTTGAATGTGTTATACACCCACAGTTTTGCTTTGCAGTATTTAAAAGGTTATCTAATTATTCCCTTTCAAATCGGCTTATTACAGTATTATAAACAGAGAACGAGTAAAACTGCCCCGTTGTAAAGCGGTTTGCAGACCATTAACTAAGCTAAGTTAGTTTAGCTTAGCTCACATACCTAGCTGGCGGGCGGAGGGTGCTTAGCATAGCTCGCGTAGCTCCGGATCGGTATACACAACTAACTTCACATATTTCAGTTAGTTTACACAGCTTAGTTTGCATAGTTTGCGGTCTGCACACAAGTATGAATAACTACGCCAGCTATGTATGTGAGCTAAGTTAAACTAACTTAGCTTGGTTTTTGATCTGCAACCCGCTTAACACAGTTTATAACTAGTACGGGGGGCCAGGGTGAATCGGTTTCGTAACAACCTGAATTTATTATTGTGAATTGAGTTACTAATAATTGGGTATCTAATCTTCTAGTCTAGATTCATGGGAAATAAGTACTACTAGGTATGTATAGAATTTGTTGTAAGGTTATTTCTTCTGGCATTTTTTATTTTGACATATCTTGGTACCCTGGGGTCCCGGACTTTTGGAAGGCGTACGAGGGGCCGAAGACAACTCGCAGATGCCCCTTAGACAATTTTAAATGATGAGGAGCAACCAACCGACGACGATTATATTATCGCAATATGCACTATACAAGTGCACCCAAGGACAACCCCCGGTAGGTGCAGGACTATTGCAGAACGTGGAAACAAAACATATTGGGCTATGGGTTTGGGTACCTAAAGTGAAGTGGGTAACTTGAACTATGGAAGAACTATGTCCCCTGCCTGTAATTTAATTGTATAGGTCCGGATAAAATGGCGGGGGTGACTTGCACACTCAATAATGGGCCCCTGGAAGCGTTCGTTAGCACATAGTGACGTAACAACAAGGGGTTAACACTTCGTGAAGTGCTTAAGGAGGAGAGGTATTACACAGCTATTATTATTATTACGAGGAAAAATAAGCAGTGTATTATCAAACTAACTTATAACGTAGAATAAGCCTAGAGAATAATGGAAATACATCAATTACAAGCTAACACCGAGCCGCATTCTTCAAAATAACATAATCAACAAACGTGATCGTAATTACTAAGTAATACAGAAACAGTTAAAATAAAACGTCTTAGGCTAAGAACTCACGGAGCGATTTTCACCCGCGCCCGCCGCGGTGGCGGAACAGCGGTTTTATTTCTAAACTCGAGAGGCCGCTTGTTTGTGCGGTTATGCAGCCGTCGCCGTTGCGATCATCGCCCGCAAACTTGGCGGGCGATGATCGCAAGACGGCCGTTAACGATTTCTCACAGATTTCTTCCCATGCTTTAAGCGTTAAGTTCTTGTACTTATATTCTTCTAAGCTCTTATCCCATAGAACTGGCCTTTCTTTCACCAAAGTAATTAGTAGATCGATTTAAATATCCATTTTGTAATGTTTGTTGACAAACACGTCACGATGCCACGTGTCCCTGGTGCAAAACGGCCGCCGACCGATCGCAGAGCGCGCGGGCGCAAACCACTGAGGCTGCGGGGGACCGCGGCCCGCGCGGGAGCCGCATACAACCGCGCACACCGCGGGCGTAAACCGCGTCGTGAAATGTCCTTTAAGCTTTTACATATATATTTGCATTCTACAGGAGCTGCGGGCCCGCAACCGCGACGGGCGCGGGTGAAAATCGCTCCGTGAGTTCTTAGCCTTACAAATCCTAGAGCTGTTTTACTTGGGAATCTACTACTTATCCTTACTCTAATGGGAATTATTCCTACTTACAACATAAAATGACAAAGGCAGCTTCGCCGGCGAAATAAACAAATGTATCTACTTGGAGTAACTTATGGGTGTCTGCGGGGTGCTGTGTACAGCCTGGCGAGCCGGGGACATTAAGTATGTTTAAGTGGTGCTTACTCGACTATGTTTCCTCACACGTTTGGACTGTAAGCCTGAACAGTGCGACGAGATAATATGTGCAATAGTTACCAAAGGTCGACTACGCTTTGCTTGCTGTGTTGTTTACTTAGCACCTAATGTATCTGACGCTAGATATTATTCTATTTTTATTTGTATAAGAAGGATTATGTGCCTCTAGTTGTATTAGGAGATTTTAACCTTTATTCCGCTAGTGTAACCATACGTGATGACTTTGATTTGTTTCTTTCCGAATGGAAAAACGTAATTTCGAATGATCTTGGCAGAATGTTGGATTTGATTTTGGGTGGCGGGAATCTCAGTTTCAGCATGTTCCGGCATTGTCTCATCTGAAATACATAACAAGCCATTAGATATATCAATCAATATTAACACGCCGTACGCAAGCTTGAACATAAATAATACCCACTACCCTAATGACTCGACCACTAGTAAGTATAACGTTAAAGCATAGCTTTCGTAAGGCCGACTTTTTAATGTTGTACTCTGAACTGGCTGGAATAGACTGGGAGCCCGTGTATTCGTGCGGTGATGTTAACGTTGCTGTTGAGACCTTTTATGAGTTAATTAACAATATTGTGTTTCAAACTGTTCCTTTAAAAAAGATAAAAACATTGCGACTGAATTACCCCAAATGGTTTACGTCTGTTTCTATTGAACTAAATAAACTAAAAAATCATTATCATAAGCTTTACAAACGGAATAATAATAACCAACTGTATTATGCATTCTTTACTTACTATAGACGCTTATTAAAGAGAAGTACGGATGCAGATTTTGCTACCTACACTAATCGTATTCAGTCAAATATCAAATGTGACCCCCAAAACCTTCTGGGCCTATGTGAAAAGTAACAGAGAAAATAATGAGGAGGCTACCTTTGGGGACATGTCACCAACGCAAGTGGCAGACGCGTTTTCAAAATATTTTAGAAGCGTTTTCCTATCAAACTTACCATCATTAGATCCCGAGCGTGCTATCGCTACTGCGAATGCGTCTCCTAATCCGGTCTCCTAATCTCTAACCCATCTTGTTAATATTGATTACGTTCACGACACTGAAGTTCGTAGCACTATGGCTCGGCTTCCTCCAAAGTCTACTCAAGGACCAGATGGAATACCACAGTAGGTACTTGGTTAAGTATGGCTCCGAAGTTTTCAAATTGCCCTTGCAATTTATCTTCAACCTGTCTATTACGAGGAACATATATCCGACGGAGTGGAAAACATCTAAAGTACTCCCAGTACATAAAAGTGGCCCAAAAAATTTTATTGAATTTAAAACTCATCGTAATTCGATTTCAAGATAAATCGTTTCAGCTGGTTTTTCAATTAGACGCCTCAATTACGTGAGACGATTTTGGCGATTTTTCGACCAACCCCCAATCTCATGTGAGATTTTTCAAGATGCGTATTTTTAGTGTAAATATACACTTTCTGAAGCCGAGAACCACATATTGTATCCATTATTTGGGTAATTTTTTTCGACTAGACGATACCTGGGAATCCACTGGTTCTGGAGATATTGAAGGTCAAAGTGGCAATTTTTTTTACTTTTTTACGAAAACGAATTCCATGAATTCCATTATTAAACTTTTTTCCAAACAAACATTACCCAAATTTTCGATTTTTCTTAACAAAATACGCATATGAAGTTACAAAAGGCAATGAATATCAAACGCTCACTACCACAAGTACCTACGCGGGGGCGTAAGCGGGGCAGGCCATTTTTTTTTTGCGTGGAGCGCAATGCTCATGCATACTGCGGTACACGTGGTGATAGTGCAGTTCTGTGGGACTCCAACCCACTAAAACTCCACGGTGTCCTCCTCTGCCGCTTGTGGCGGGAACACGGGCACGCGTTAGCACTCACCGCGAACCCGCCGCGTCTGTCCGTCACCGGACCCTCCTCTGGGGAGTACTCTCATCACCGGCGCACCAGAACACATTGCACGCCGTGACTACCCGATGACCCGATTCGCAATTTGAGGTTTGGTCCCATAGTAAAAGTTGTTTGTTATCATGTGTACAATCATGCGTTACTAATTACCAGTCACCCTACGGTACTTATAACGAAAAAGCAATTCTTAAATTGTCTGTCTGTCTGTTTGTTCCAGTTATTCTCCTAAACGGCTGGACCGATTTTGACGGGACTTTCACTGGCAGATAGCTGATGTTATAAGGAGTAACTTAAGGTACTTTTATTTTAGAAAAAAAAAATAGGGACCCGCGCAAAAAAATTAAAACCCATGAAATTGTGAACAAAATCCGATTGTAAAGGGAAGTATTGTCATCCACGCGGGCGAAGTCGCGGGTAAAAGCTAGTCAGAAATAAACAAAGATTCTCACTAGAACTGATTTTCTCTTATAATGAAAATCAGTGCTAGTTGGTGCTGTACTTTCGGGCGAAACCCTTAATAAAATACGTATAACACACCAAATCTTGCATAAGAAGGAGCTTGTTTTGAGTAGAAATAATATAAAAAACACATGCAAAAATAAGACGTAAGCAAAGAAATCTACCTTGTAAAGTAAAGCGTGCGTTTATCCATTCCACTTCATTTCATATTATTTTTTTATTATTCATAATATATTATTATTGTAATAATATATATTTTTTATAATCTATAGGTATACTATGTAGACATCTACACTCCGCTCTTAACTCCTATCATCTTAAATACACTGGAACAAACAAAAAAAAATGAAAAATTATGCTAACGTCATGCATTCGCAAATAAAATGTTGAAGAAATCATGCAGTGGCATATAACTTTGTAGTTATACAAAAACTCAAAATCACTGTAAACAAAGTAAAACACACTGCCGCAATGAGCAGCAAAATAAAATCGATTGACGCAACCCTTAAAAAGAACGGGGCGGCATGCAGTAGCCACGTTGTACCGTGAACCGCGTGATAATCAAGAAGATCTCGGGGTATTCCCCGAGATCTATGAAATCTATGAAGAGTTTAAAAAAAGATACGTGCAGTGTAAACACTTGGAACAGCCCACGTGACTTACCACAGAGCGTGATTTTACGGACGAACATGCACATTCACAAACGATTTCCCACCGTATTTCTAAACAAAGCAAAGTTCAAAATTGAAGGTTCATGGGAGACTGGTGTAAATCCTACGATTTTAATCTTTATGATGTTGGCAATATGGCGTAAAGGCGCTTCTACATCCGTAAAACCATGCACTGTTGAAAGCCGGCATTACAGAATTGTAGATAATTAGCTGGTAGTTCTGACCGACTTGACTGTGGCCTTGATGAAGTCCTTCTTGTGCGCGAGGTCGAAGTCTGGGTAGTGGCTGTACACCTGCTTGCACACGGTCTTCATCGTTATCTGCTCCAGGTTGGCGCCCTCCAGAATCTTGTTCACGTACTTCTTGATCTCATCATCCTAAGACAGAGGGAGGTGTGAATTAGGGTACATGTTCTGCCGTAACTGACTTACAAATTAGCAGCTGTCATTGATTAATAAAGTTAATTATCAACATCTTAAGCCTCATTTAAAAAAGAAGGTTTTCTCGACCATCGAGAGGCGTATGTCCATGCATGTAGCGGCTGTCGCCAGGCGCTTTATCGCATATTGTTTACACTCAACATGTAAACAATGCTTGTTTACCACAGAAGTGTCGTTGATACTCGATGACTACACACCAGAGTTTCAGAATTCGACAGTCACACAAGTATAAGTTACAGAAGTGACACGCTACATGGCAGATTTTGTTCTAAAACTGCCTCTGTCATCGTCACCATGGTCGCATTGACATACATAGTATGCAATGTGTTTATTACGTGATAAATACTCACAGTGGGCGGCCGCTTGGCCTTCTTGTCTGCGGGTATGTCGCCAATCTCCTCCTCATCACTGGCCTCATCCTCGTCTTCCTCCTCACTGCCCTCGCCGGATTCCTCGTCTGAAGATGGCTTCTTGCCCTTCTTGGCTGTTCGGCCCGCGCCCTTGCCGGCCGGTGCCTTCTTCTTAGCTGAGTGAATGAATTTATAATTAGGGAAATTGCAAATGACCGTGAAACAACGTTTAGAATAGTAGATTATAACATTAAATATTTCAAATTCATTCAAAAGTTCAATAGAAACGTAACCGAGAATTCCGAGACAGGGTGCAAAAAATTTCGAGCTCACCTCGCTCGCTCTCGCATCCTACATTCTTGCTTTTCGTAAATAGCATTATTGAGATGAAAATGCACCTACCTGAAAAAAAAATCCTACCGGATGTGAGACCCATGTGACCGCCCCATTTAAATTGTATTGGTACAAAATATTGTTTACTTCATTAGTTTAGAATTTATATATGTGAGAATGATGTAAAAAGCCGTGCACGTTAAGAGCGTCCAGAGTAAAAGTAAAAAGATATAAAAATAAAAATAAATCAATAATAAAATATGCTAAGAGATGACCAGTCCCAAATGACGGCGGAGCCCGTTCACGAGCATGACGCATGGATCAGCACCATTCAGCTCACTTACCGGGTGGTGTGGGTGCTTTCCGCTTGACGGGCGTGGCCTTAGCGGCGGCGTTCTTAGCCACGGCTCCTTTACGGCTCCCCTTAGCGACCGGCGGCGCTGGCTTACCGCGCTGGGACTTGGGGTCCTGCTACAAAATATTTTATTTTTTTATTTTAAAGTTAATTAAATTTAAACAAATTTCAACTTTATATAAGTGTAAATTATGTTGATTTTGTAATGACTAGTAGGTACAGTCAGTCAAAAGATGACAAGATTTATTTTTATAGCCGCTGTGCTGAACCACTGTGCTCACCCGTGCGCGGGGAAAACCGTTAAACGCCCCACCCGCAGTAATCTTGTAAACAAAACTGATTTGCATCGTAGCTTCTTGGAATTTTGTGACCATTGAATGTTTCTTAGAATGCTAGTGAGTAGGGCTTTATAGTAATGTACGTTTCGTTTGAAAGTAAGACTCGTTTTAATTTTCAAAATTGGTTGTAAAAAATAACAAAACAATTTTTAGTTACACTTTCAAAGAAATGACTCTAGTAAAAAAAAAAAAAAACAAACGATGACCTATATGTTTTATGGTTTAAAATGCATGGTGTGTTTATTCTTAAATCCCAGGGCAAGAAGGTCATTATTTTAGCAGTGTATGTGGATGATGTGCTAATTTTTTGGAACAACGCGGAGGAGCTGCGTAAAGTAAAGCTAGACTTAACGTCAAAATTTGATATGAAGGATCTTGGGAAGGCAGAGTATATTTTAGGAATACACATAACGCAGAACGATATTGGAATCAAAGTTGACCAAGAGAAGTATGTCGAAAAAGTTTTGAAGGTTTTTGGGATGACAGATTGCAAAGTTGCTTCAACCCCATCAGTTCCTGGGCAAAAGCTTGTGAAACCTGGTCTAGAACATAAACCTGATCTAAGGATTCCATATCAAAATCTAATTGGTTCGCTGATCTACATATCTGTTTGCACGAGGCCAGATATTGCACATGCAGTTAATTATCTGAGTCAGTTCAACGCTTGCTATGCTGAAGAGCATTGGATAGCCGCAAAAAGAGTACTCAGATATTTAAACTGTACTAAATGCCTTGGGCTACAATATAAGAGGACAGGAATGCATAATGTACAGGGCTATGCAGATGCTAGTCATGCCACTTGTCATGATAGGAGATCATACTCGGGTATGGTTTTTCTGCACATGGGAGCTGCAATATGTTGGGAAAGCAGAAAACAGAGGACGATTGCTTTATCCACAGCGGAGGCTGAGTATGTAGCTATGTCGGAAGCTGCTAGAGAGGCAGTTTTCTTAAAGATATTGATTGCGGAGGTCTCTGGTCAAGTTGAGATACCAATGAAGATCTTCAGTGACAGTCAATCTGCTGTTGCTATTGCACAGGACCCTGTACACCATCAACGCATAAAGCACATAGATGTGCGACACCACTTTGTGAGAGAGGCAGTTGAACATGGCCATATTAAATTAGAGTATGTAGAGACAAGTCGTATGGTTGCGGATGTTTTAACGAAACCTCTGTTGAATGGGAAATTCAACTGGTGTACGCTTGGTATGGGTGTTGTGTGATTGTGTGTTGGATGAAAGTAGAGAAATGAATTTAAGGAGGAGTGTTAGAATAAAAAGAGTATGTTTTTGATATTGATATTTTTGTTCTATTTAAATTTAATTTTCTACATTTCTTTTTCATGTCCTGTCATCTAGACACAGTGTCAGATAATTTTACCATTTTTGTGTGTCAACTGGAATAAAACTAAAATATAAGTTTGATCTAAGCTTTTATTTATAACAGCGTTTTATATACCAACTTTGATCATCTCCTGCATTCCACATTATTGTAAGCACTCTGCACGCTAGTGGAGCAGACCCACTAACAGGAACGCTTGATTCAACACCTACAGATAAGTTCGGATAACTACTTCGTGTGTTGGGATATCCTCAATCACTGATATAATAATGAAAAACTTATCTTCACATCGCACATCAACATGCTTTTCAATCTTCCAAACATGCAACAACAACCAGTGGCACAAATAAAGAAAATCCATGACGTTAGCATAGAATGCCTACATATGATAAAGAATTTAGGTGTGAATTTCGACACTTGGGATCCGATTCTTGTACACATCTTATCGCAGAAATTAGACGCAGACACACATTCAGACTACAACGACTCCCTGAAGAATTGCCGAAAGCTGCCAATACTGAAAGATCTGTTAGATTTCCCAGAAGCGAAGTTTGCATCGTTGGAAGCGTCGCGCCGCAAACAAGAAAACAATCAAAACCAAATACGTCATCGAATCAACATCAAAATTCCTCTAAAAAACAATACAGCAGTAATCAAGCAACTAGCAACAAGAAAACTATGAAATCATTCCAGACGACAACATTTCGATGCCCTGTTTGCGATGACACGGCATGTAAAAATTGTGCAAAGTTTTTAGAAATGCCGAATCACTTAAAACTTAGCACAGTAAATAAAATGAACCTTTGTGTAAATTGCCTGCTCAGCCATAACCGAAAAATATGTCGCAAGTGCGCGGGTCAACATAATACATTGCTACACAATGCATATATTAAGAACAAAACAGAAAAACAAGCAAACTCTTCCCATGTATCAAAGGATGATGATACTTCAGAGATACTACTAGCGACTGCTGTAGTAAACATAGAAACAGCTGATGGCAAATCAAGTTGCGAGCAGTCATCGATCAAGGGTCTCAGATCTCTTTGATCACAGAACATGCCGCTCAATTTCTCGGTGTCAAGCGCGAGAGATGCAAAGGAGTCATCTTTGGAGTTGGACAGAAGAAAAACCACTGCAAAGGAATGACAACAATTACTTGCAGTTCTGTCTACAACGAATTCAAGTTCCAAACGTCTGTCTTCATTATGAACAACTTGATTAAGAACCTGCCAAATAAGACCTTTGCAAAACCATCTTGGTCCCACATACAGAACATCCGTCTAGCAGATCCAGACTTCCATAGCAGCCGTCAGGTGGATTTACTTTTCGGAGCAGATATCTATTCGCAAATCATGCTAGGAGGAATAAAAGGCGATGACGTCACTCAATCTATCGCACAACAAACCTACCTAGGTTGGCTTTTATGCGGCAATGTCAAAACTTTTCACTGCAATGTAGTCATAAACAATCTGGAAGATATCAAACAGTTCTGGGAAACCGAAGACATCACGGATCAATCCAACCTATCGATGGAAAATGAAACATGCATTGAATACTACACCAACACTACGCAACGCTTGGAGAGTGGGAAATATGAAGTCAGACTTCCGATGAAGAATGAAGTTGAGAGCAGACTGGGGTCGTCTAAGCCAATGGCTATCCGCCCAATTCAAAACTTTAGAAAGAAAGTTGGAAAAACAAACACATTTGGCAAAGACTTCATGGTCGAATATATTGATCTAGGTCATATGAAGCAATCAACAGTCAGTAACAAAAAACTCGAGTGTTACTTACCTCACCACGGCGTACAACGCGCTGAATCAACAACAACAAAGTACAGAGTGGTGTTCAATGCGTCAGCAAATACATCTATAGGATGCAGTTTGAACGACCTCATGTACAAAGGCCCCAATCTTCAACAGGACCTAAAAACATTATTGATGAAATGGAGAAAATACAAATATGCGTTTACAGCGGACATTGAGAAGTTGTTTCGTGCTATTTGGGTGGCCCCTGCAGATAAACAACTGCAACAAATTGTATGGCGGGAATCACTGGAACAACCTATCCGCTCATATCAACTAACAACCGTAACATACGGTACCAAGGCAGCGCCGTTCCTCGGCATGATGACACTCAGAAGATTGCCGACAGATGAACGTGAACAGTTTCCTGATGCTTCAAAGGTGCTGGAAGAATCATTCTACATGGATGACCTCGTCCATGGAACACATACAATCGAACAAGGAAAGAAATTGATCGCTGATCTGAAACAATTATTAAAAAATGGAGGGTTTAATCTTCGAAAATGGTCTGCAAACAATCACGAACTTTTGGAAGACATCTCCGAACAACACAACAATGATAAGATTGTCTTCAACTTCAAATACACAGAAAACGTTAGCCTTATGCTGGAACTCAAGAGAGGATAAATTCACCTTTCAATGTACAATTTCGAACGTGAACAAGAAACAGACTAAACCCAGCCTACTAGCCAAAATATCTAAGCTATTTGACCCACTCGGCTGGCTGGCTCCCGTGTCAACAAAATTTAAATGATTATTTCAAAAACTGTGGGATGGAAACTTACAATGGGACGACGAAGTGTCCGACAACATACATGCGGAGTGGTGCAAGATACAAGCGGATGTAAGGGCGATAAACTCTTGCGAAATACCTAGATGGCTTAAGTGTGGCGAAAAGCAGATAATGGAGCTACATGGGTTCAGTGACGCCTCCCTGGATGCCTATGCCTGTGTCATCTACGCACGGGTCCACTCATCAACAATACTTGTAGCCGCGAAGTCAAAGATTGTACCACACCGAAAAACAACAACATTGCCTAGACTGGAATTGAATGGAGCGCACCTACTATCACAACTAATGCTAATATGCAGTACACGTCTACGGCTGGACTGACTCCATGGTGGTCCTGGGTTGGTTACAAGGAGACCCATCCCGCTGGAAAGCATACGTGGGAAACAGAGTACGAAGCATTACTGACGTCACACCACGATCGTTGTGGAACTACGTCAAAACAAAGGAAAATCCCGCTGACGCCGCAAGCAGAGCCCAATACGCTAGTCAGCTGAAAGAAAATCAACTGTGGTGGCAGGGGCCTACATGGCTACCACTAAGCGGAAAGGGACAAGCAAGCACATTTAAAAGGAAAGTAAAAAAGGGCAGTATTTTAAGCAAGGAAAATGACTTAAAATACTGCCCTAATGTAAAGTTTTTCCATTCTTATCAATTGTTACTTACATCAGACTCCTCTCCCTCGTTTCCCGACTCGTTCTCGCTCTCACTCTCTGACTTTTCACTTTCCTCTTCACTGTCAGACTTTGCTCGTCGGCCACGACTTGGTTTACTTGGCTGCATAAAAGAATGATAAACATTATTTATTACTTCTCTTTTGCCTTTGAAGTTGCCTTTTTATAGGTACATAGATACTAGCGATAGGTATGTTACGAATATTTACATTCGCATTCGCTTATGCGAATTATTCGCATCATGATGCGAATGTTTTGCGAATGCGAATGATGCGTCAGAGATGTGTGATGTCGTCGTGTCTCGCCCGGTGGCAGCGCGGTTCCTCTATCCACGCACGCGCAGAGTGGGCAGACAGGTATCACGTGTTTCATTGGACCAATATAAAGCGTTTCTTTCCCGCTAATTGCTGTATTTGCTATAGTACCCCCCCCCCCCCCCCCGCGTATGTTTGAACGCGATAAACACAAAAACTGCCGAACGGATTTTCATATGGTTTTCATCAATAGACGGAGTGTTTCATGAGGAAGGTTTAGGTGTATAATTAATTAAGGTGTTGTGTACATTGGCTGAAATATGACGATGATTGTTAAGATGTAGGAAGATATCATACCGTCTGGGAACTTTACTGGCGTGTGCCGCGTAAAGCAACAGGGTTCTATGAAAGCAATGTATTACGGAATCAATACATTGTTTACCTGGATTAATACATAGGGTACATTCGATGCCGGTAGTACGTTCCCGGGGGATACTTCCCGACATCCACGCGGGCGAAGCCGCGGGCAAAAGCTAGTCATTACGTAAACAAACAAGTTTGTTGTTGTTGTTTATTGTAGAATCGTGATGAGCTGTTTTGATAGCTTTTACCTTGGCACAGGGAAAGAAAAGTGAAATATGGCGAATTTTTACGCCTATGCAATGTATCTGTAGGAGACCACGCGAAATGCAATGTTTCTGAGAAAAGTTATTCCACAATTGGGCGCACTACACTACCTCGGCGTTGCGAAAATGCAAACACAATCATTTGAAAACCTTTCTTTCCAAAGAATACGAATATTATTCCTAAAGATTCGCATTCGCACATTCGCATTCCAAAAATTCGCATTTGTGTTCGCGAATATGAAAAATATGATATTAGTAAAATTAGTAACCTACGAGCGACCCGCTCCTGTTTCGCACGGCTTTTAGGAAACGACAAACCATCGAGATTTCGTACATAAACCTTCCAGAATAGATTCTCTAAATGATGGTAAAAACTGCATCATAATGCGTTTCGTAGTTTAGAAGAACAACGTGGACACTACATATTATCATATAAAACAAAGTCCCCCGCCGAGTCTGTCTGTCTGTCTGTCTGCATGTTCGCGATGATCTCAAAAACTACTGAACGTATTTTAATGCGGTATTCATCAATAGATAAAGTGATTCAAGAGGAAGGTTTATACGTATAGTTTTTCGACATCTATGCGGGCGAAGCCGCGGGCGGTTTTTTAATCTGTACATGAATAATCTGATCGATGAGCTTAGCAGAACCGGAGTCGGCTGTCATATTGATGGTGTATGCATTAATAATATAAGCTATGCCGACGATATGGCTCTGCTGAGTCCATCGATCAGAGCATTAAGAACACTGATTAACGTGTGTGAGTCTTATGCTGGGACCCATGGCCTCAAATATAATGCAACAAAGAGCGAACTCATGGTATTTAAAGCAGGTAGTAAATGCTACAGCACAATCCCACCAGTTATGCTGTGCGGCAGACCTCTAAAAAGAGTTGCTAATTTTAAATATCTGGGTCATTGGGTCTCAGAAGACTTGAAAGACAACACTGATATAGAACGGGAGCGCAGGTCGCTGGCTGTTCGATGTGGGATGTTGGCCCACAGGTTTGCACGTTGTACAGCTCAGGTTAAGGTGACACTTTTCAGAGCCTACTGCCAATCCTTTTACACGTGCAGCCTGTGGGTGGACTTTACGCAGAGGGCATATAGTGAGTGACCCGCGCACCCAATATAACAACACATTCCGGGTGTTGATGGGGCTGCCGCGTTTTTGTAGCGCGTCCGGCATGTTTGCAGACGCGGACGTTGATAGTTTTTCGGCCATCATGCGCAAGAGATGTGCATCTCTGCTACGCCGTGTTCGCGCTAGCCTCAACTCAATTCTCGGAGCGTTGGCTGATAGGTGGGACTCTCCGATCTTGGGGCGGTGGATACGACTGCATGCAGTCAAGTAGACATTCCTGGGATCGGCGTGCCTCACGCTTAGAATAATAATGTGACTAACACTAGTTTATAAGTTTACACTGTTACTAACACATATGGAATTGATTCTGAAATAAATGTTTATTATTATTATTATAAGCCAGCTGATTATAATGTATGTATTGGTTGGTCAGCAGCGGCTGAAGTCGGGCTGTGGATGTATTGGTTGTTATTAATTTATCAAAGTACTTATTAATTATTGTCAACTAGCAGCGCCCCGCTGCTTCACCCGCGTAAGTCTCGGACCCGTAGGAATATGGAAATAAAAAGTATCTTATGTGTTAATCCAGGTTATAAACTATCTGTGTGCCAAATTTCATCAAAATCCGTTCAATAGTTTTTGCGTGAAAGAGTAACAAACATCCATCCATCCTCACAAACTTTCGCATTTATAATATAAGTAGGATGCACTTTTGCATTATTTATGGTACTTAGTCCATTTAAGCCTTTGCTATAAAAATCCTGGAGAAGGGAGTTTATGAACACTATAAAGGATGTCAAATCCTTTAAAAAGTTCTTCGTTCACTTTAAAGTGAGAGTGTTAGCACAATATATTTTTTTTTAATTTCATTGGAAATCAAATCAGATGGTTGGATCCCTGCATGATTTTTGGATGTATGTATAAATAAGTGTTGAGGCGTCAGGGAAAGTGTTTCTGGCATTTTCCATCTGGGATTTCTAAATAGCAGCCCGGAGTCTGGATTTGTGTCAAGTTGATGGCAATAGGCTAAATGTACACCCACATTTCCTATAGGTACACCTCAGCCTAACCAACAATTTAAACAATCAACGATCGTTGGAATAGAGGCGTGATGTTATCTAAACAAGTGTGTATCCAATCAAATATGAATAGTTTTGTCTGCGTGTGTGTACGTACCCGTCCCTTCTTTCCCTTGGGCTTGCGGCCGCGCTTTCCGGCGGCCGGCTTGGCGGACGAGCGGCGGCGGCCGGACGACTTGCGCTTCTGGCCCGGCCCGGCCGCGGTTTCGTCCGCCTCCGGGTCGAAGTCTGAGTCCGCTTCTTCCGACCCACTCGGGTTAAATGACCCCTGCGCAATACACATAATGTATCAATACCACTCGGACTAACAGAAACTGTCTTAAGTTTATGTCAACACATTGGTTTTATAACTTCAATCAATATGGTTTTCGCGCAAAAAATCAACTTCTAATGTAGTCCATGACTTAACAGGCCACATCGTTAGGAACTTGGATGGTGGGCAGAAGGTTTTAGGTATTTTCCTTGATCTGGCAAAAGCCTTTGACATCGTCTCTGCTTCCACCCTTATAGAGAAGATGGAGAGCATAGGTATAAGGGGAAAGTAATTAAAGCTTTTCGAAGACTACCTTAATTAAAGACCATACACAGACCGTTTAGATAAACTATCACATAAGTTCCGAGAACATTATTACCCACGGAATTCCATAAGGCAGTGTGATCGCGCCTACTCTGTGTGAAATGCATTCAAACTTTGCCAGATCGTTGGTACGAAGTCTTAGATGCTTACGGTAATTACATCATTGACTAAGCTAAGTATTGTAATAATAATAAAAAATATAAAACGTAAACCAAGTGTGTCATTACTTTTGTGCCAACCTGATACTTATTAAAAGGCGGACGAGATGAGCAAAATGATGAGCAACACAGCCTGAATTACTGCTGTTAGCTTGATTATAATTGTACTTAAATCTTTAATGAGGTGTGTATGCTCTACTTACATCTGAATCTTCAGAGCCATCTTTGGCTGGCTTGGGTCCCTTTATTTTTGCTTCTTGGTCAGTTTCATATTCTTCTTCAGAGTAGCCTATGAACATTAGAAAAAACGTTAATCAATTAAATTAGCAGTTTCCTTTTTTAACCGACTTCCAAAAGGAGGAGGTTCTCAATTCGTCTGTATGTTTTTTTTTTTTGTATGTTTGTTACGCGATTACTCAAAGACGGATGGACCGATTTGGAAAATTCTTTTTTTGTTTGAAACCACCTTGGAAGTATACCCTTCCAAGGTGGTCCCATATAAATTTTATTAACTTTGCTTAGGGAGTTTTTGAGTTAGCTTCAATAATGCGTATATTTCCCACTTATTTTATGTGGATGATGTGATGATGTTTTAATAACTTCCTATCACTGTTATTTACATGGCTATGTCTACAATTATTGTGCTCAATTATGTATTCGAATTTGTGTGGGGTAGGTTCCACAACTAAAAAGTGAAAAATAAAAACTTTTTAGCAAAAAATAAAACCGACTTCCAAAACAGAACACTACAAAGTGAAAAATAACTTTAATTTCGGAAGTCGGTGGCAAAAAACGAAAATACAAAACCAAAGGCACCGACTACCGAAATTAAAGTTATTTTTCACTTTGTAGTGTTCTGTTTTAGAAGTCGGTTTTATTTTTTGCTAAAAAGTTTTTAATTTAGTTACTGATCTTAACAAAGTTATAGCAAAAGTCGGCTTCATAATAATTATTTGCCGACAACTGTGGGTGATAAGCGCGTACAGGAAGGCGCAGTATGTGTACAGTGTACACCCAAAGACATGGTGAAGGTTGCGGGAATCCGCTGGATGTCCGAGGCAAAGGATCAACCGGTGCGGCGAGGATTGGGGGAAGCCTATGTCTACTTGTCCAGCGGTGAACGCGTTTTATACCTTAATTGCGGCAAAAGTGTAGGTGTGTTATAATGTTACCTGTGTTGTGCAACTTGACGGCAGCGGAGCGGCGCGGGCGACCGCCGGGAGTGGCGGGCGGCGCGCGCGCCAACCCACGCACGTGCAGGTTGTTGGGGCCCGGCTGCTGCAGGAAGCCCACCAGCCGAGCCGACAGCTCCGATGCTGAACCTAAACCGGACAAACGTTCATTGAACATGTAAAAAATTAATAAACCTGAGAGCCAGGCCACACAGTGCGGGAGCCTGACAAGGCTTACCCCGTGGTTGCGGTAATACGCGACTATCGCGTTCAGTCGTCATACGCCGACATAGGCGCGTTCAGGTTTTCCGAAGAAATAATCGCGACAATCGCATTTTCGCGCGCTTGTCACGAACACGGCCTAACCTTCGGACGAGTAAGTATTTGGAAATGCCATGGGCGTCACACCGACTGAGCGTTTTCTCGAGACATCGTGAGGTCGTCGTCTAAACGCCTCAATCAACTCTATTCGGGAAATACAGGCATGAAAATATTATGGATCTTTTTTCTTACCTTTCTTGTCTAGATCAAGCATCTCGCACATGGTCCGCAGCTGATTGGAATCCATCTTGGTGGTCTCCTTCAGCTTGGCTTTGTATTCTGGCGAGCCAATGGACCACTCGTACCCCTTGAACTTCTTGACGTTGCGCTTTACGTTGCGGTCCAAACATAATTGCTGACAGACAAAAATTAGAACATTAGTATATTATTGTTAACAGGTTGAGGATACCGTGTCCTAGAAGAACCAAAATCTATAATGCGCTAATCACCATAACACAATATATGAACCATTGAACGCCACTGGGCGCTTTTATTCTACCGCCATAAGGGAAAAGGACGTGTCTACAGAAATATTGAAATTGAGAATATAAAATATTTTGTCCTGGTTAAACTACATACAAAGGCAGATGCGTCTTTTAATAGCAAGAAATATTAGGTTTTCGTTAAGTTTACGATAAATTTAAAAAATACTGGTAGATGCGTCTCTTTTTGCCGATTCCGAATATGTAAATAACTCTATTTCGAAAAAAGTGTCAGATACGAGTATGTATTTTGCCTTCTGACGGTATTACTGTAGCACAACTCGTAACGATACTAATTTTTCCTTCTGACGGTATTACTGTAGCACAACTCGTAACGATACTAATTTTTCCTTCTGACGGTATTACTGTAGCACAACTCGTAACGATACAAATTTTTCCTTCTGACGGTATTACTGTAGCACAACTCGTAACGATACTATTTTTTCCGTCTGACGATATTACTGTAGCACAACTCGTAACGATACTATTTTTTCCGTCTGACGATATTACTGTAACAAAACTCGTAACGATACTAATTTTTCCTTCTGACAGTATTACTGTAGCACAACTCGTAACGATACTAATTTTTCCTTCTGACGGTATTACTGTAGCACAACTCGTAACGATACTAATTTTTCCTTCTGACGGTATTACTGTAGCACAACTCGTAACGATACTAATTTTTCCTTCTGACAGTATTACTGTAGCACAACTCGTAACGATACTAATTTTTCCTTCTGACGGTATTACTGTAGCACAACTCGTAACGATACAAATTTTTCCTTCTGACGGTATTACTGTAGCACAACTCGTAACGATACTAATTTTTCCTTCTGACGGTATTACTGTAGCACAACTCGTAACGATACTAATTTGCCGTCACGACACAATAGGAAAACATTTTTTTTAATGTTCAGGACGTTAGTTCCAGTAAGATTAATATAAATATTTTGTTCTTTCTGCGTGCACTAATTAGGGTTCCGTACCAAAATGGTAAAAAGGAACCCTTATGGTGCGACTCTCTGTCTGTCTGTCTGTCAGTGTGTCACAGCCGGATATCTCAAGAACTACACTACGACCGACGTATCTTGGCGAGTCTGAACATAGGCTCTGCGAACTTTCACGCATTTTCTCTCACTCACATTCGCCTCATGTCACCATTTGGTTCCTAAAAAATGTCACTGCGCTGACTTCTGCGCGAAGTTTAGACTCGCGAAGATACGTCGGCCGTATTGTACTCGTACTAATGCTATCAACTAGAATTTTGGAATAGTTTTAGATGACGTTTGCCTAACTATTTTGCAAATAAGATTTTTTTTTGCAACAGTGACTGAAAGGGGGTCTTAAAAATTCGAATTGGGGCTACTAGGTCATGTGGGGTATCATATGAAAGAGCGATGTTTGCACATTGTCAAACATTTTGTTCTTTTTTTTAAGCCGCACAGTTTTCGACTTTTGATGAAAAATGTAAAAAAAAAATCGAGTCCGACTCGCTCTTGACCAGCTTTTTAGTTCGAAATGAACGACGTTCTTCAATTGAGTTAACAAAACAATGCCTCGTTGGGCTAGTGGTCGCAAGCGCTACTGCTGAGCATGTGGTCCTGGACTCCTGGGTTCGATTCCCAGGTCGGGCAGTGTTACAAAGGTATGAGGAACAGGGTGTACAGTTCACTCGCCCTTTATAGAAAAGGGCGGATCCTCCGAGCAGACGGGTGTTGTGTCTGGTGCGCTAAACGGCTGATGTCGGGACGTTGTAAATAATTATACTAGTCGCGCAGTAAACTCTGCTTGCGCGATGCAGGATTTTGCGTGATGCGTAGTTCGCATGTGGCGATGTAGGTGCCGCCACAGAGTTTATGGAGTTGGTGCCGTTGATGGCAATAGGCTAGCCCCTATTACACGGGACTAATAACCATAACCTACGAAATGTGAGAGTACACCTCCGCCTAACCCTCCGTGGATTACCGGCGTGTTGTTGTAATGTTAAAACAGTCCTAGGATTAAAAGCAGGTGTTTCGAATGCTAACTCACCCCATACAAGTACTGATGGAGCAGCTTCTGGTCCTGCGTCTTGAACCGCGAAAGTGATACCTCCACGTTGCCGATGTGGCCCAGCGGGATGCCCTTGCCGGCCGGCAGTGGCACGGGCGGCTCTGTTGGCTAGAGACAAAATGTACATATCACGTCACACGTTTACCGTTCATCATGAAACCACATGAAACCATACTTTGTGAATAATTAAGTTTACTTACTAACTCAAACTGAACAACTCCAACTGAAAAGTGCTTGTAAATGTTTTAATTGAAATATGTTAGTACTGGCCATCCAGTACCAATTGACACTGCATGTCGTTTATGGTTTTACCTTAGTTAGCAATAACAGTCGTGTCAAATAAAAGCGATATCAATGTTCATGCGTATATATTTATAAGTGAATCCCTCACAAATTGGTAGCAGAGCGTGGTTATTTGCAAGGTATTTATATCGTTATTTGCAAGTATGAAAAATGGCATCAACTACGAGTTATCGTAACATAGAACCTTTGACCAAGTCAAACTATGATACGTGGTGTTTGCAAGCACAAGCGGTCCTGATTAAAAATGACTATTGGGATATCGTAAGCGGCGAGAAAACATTACCACCAGCTACGGATGCGGCGGCGAGATTGGCGTTCAAGAAAGAGGACTTAAAGGCAAGGGCTGAAATCCTACTTTTATTGTCACCATCAGAATTAAAACAAATTAAAGTCTGCGCGACATCTAAAGCTGTATGGGACAAGTTGAAAGCTACTTATCAAAGCACTGGGCCTACGAGGAAAGCTACTTTATTAAAACAGTTGGTTCTAAAGCGAATGACCACAGGAGAAGATATACGTGACCACATAAATAACTACATGGACATCGTGGACAAACTCGCAGATATGGATATAAAGGTACCTCCAGAACTGCTTAGCATAATGCTTCTCTACAGTTTGCCGACAACTTTTGAGAACTTTAGAATAGCCATCGAATCTCGAGACACCCTGCCTAAACCTGAAGATCTGAAAATAAAGATTTTGGAAGAATACCAAGCAAGGAGTGGAAATGAACAGCCTGAAAGCTCAGAAGCATATTATACCAAGAAAAACAGGCAAAGGTTGTACTGCAAGAGCTGTAAAAAGAAAGGCCACACTATCGAGACATGTTGGGGCAAGAAGAAAAACACCAATGAAAAAGACAACGGAAGCAAATACAATTTCAACGTTTGTCTGAGCACCGCAAATTCAGATGCTGATAAAAATATCTGGTGTCTAGATAGCGGCTGCTCATCACACATGTGCGGTGACGAATTGATGTTTTCTTCCATGACACCTGAAAATGGCACCTTAAAGTTGGCATCAGATAAATACACTAGTAGAATTCAAGGTAAAGGAAGAGTCACAATCAGTACCGATAAACACGGCTACAATTTCAATGACACCTTGTATGTTCCCGATATATCAGTAAACCTTTTATCCGTCGCCAAAATAACCGACAGAGGAAATAAGGTTATTTTTGAAAAAGAGAAAGCCTACGTTGTAGAAAAAAGCGGAAACAAAATACTGACTGCTCGAAAGAGAGATGGGCTTTACTACTTTGAATCTGGACGAAAAGAAACTGTAAACTACACACCAAAAAATGACAGTGACATTATGGAATGGCATCGCAAACTTGGCCACATAAACGAAAAAGATTTAAAGAAGATGGCTAAAGATAACCTTATGTATGGCTTAAATTTTAATGATGAAGACATGGAAACATGTGAGACCTGCATCAAAGGCAAAATGTCCAGGTTACCGTTCATAAGGCATGATGATCTATACTCAACCGATAACTTGGAAATAATCCATAGCGACATTTGTGGACCTTTTGAATGTGAAACATTAGCAGGATCAAAGTACTATGTTACTTTCACAGATGACTATAGTCGCTATTGTCACGTCTATTTTATTAAAAGAAAGAGTGATGTATTCAACGTCTTCCAAGAATACAAAAATGAAGTTGAGACGTTCCATAACAAGAAAATAAAAAACCTGCAAACCGACAATGGTACAGAATATCGGAACAAGGAATTCGATGACTTTCTCAAATCGCATGGCATCCGAAGAAGGTTGACCACAGTTTACACCCCTCAACAAAATGGGATTAGCGAGAGGAAGAACAGATCCTTGCTAGACAAAGCCAGATGTCTGTTAATCGAGGCCAAGGCACCTAAAAAGCTCTGGGCGGAAGCGGTAGCAACTGCAAACTACCTTATAAATCGTAGCCCTTCCAAAGCGCTGAATGGCGAAACACCTTTCAAGAAATGGCTAGGCCGAACACCATGTGGACATCATCTTCACACGTATGGAAGGAAGACCTTTGTGTTGAAAAAGAACAAACGGGGCAAACTCACCCAGAATGCCAAAGAAGGCGTATTCATGGGGTACTCGATGACTTCAAAAGCTTACAGAGTGTATATACCTGAAGACGATGATGTAGTAATAAGCAGGGACATAAAAGTCATAGATAAGATGTACTTCGAAGAAGAAGAAAGTCAGAACTATGATAAACTTATTAACGAAAAGGAACAATGTCGGAAACCAGAAAAAGAAAACAAAACTAAATACAATGATAAGAAAAATAAAAGGGTACAACCAATAGAAGTTGAAATAACAGAGAATGAAAAAGAAAATACGTTACAAAATTCCAACGAGCAAGAAGATGAAGTTTCTTCGGTAGAAGAAATAGAATCTTACGATGATGCATCAGATGTTGTCGAAATACCTGAAAATGGGAGTCCGCAAAGAGAGAGGCGTCCGCCCGCGTGGACTACAGATTTTATACTGGACCAGACTGAAGAAAGTCACCTACTCTCGGAGATCTCTTATATATCGGATGAAAATGATGATGATGAATACTGGCATGATGCTATAAAAGCCGAGATTAAAGCACATGTTAAGAATGGAACCTGGAAAATAAAAAAGAAGTACAAAGACATGAAAGAAGTGGACTACAAAATGGTTCTAAGAAACAAAATAGGACCTGACAACAACATCACAAAGAAAGCCAGACTTGTAGCACGGGGCTTCACTCAGCGACCAGGCATTGACTACAATGAAACATACGCTCCTGTAGCTAAACTGAGTTCGATAAGATCTGTTGTTGGAATAGCCATGGAAGAAGGCTTGAAATTGAACCAGATGGACGTTACAACGGCGTACCTGAATGGCGAACTAGAAGAAAAGATAGTTATGAAGTACCCTGACTATTTAGAAGAATATCTGACTGAAATCATGGTTGAAGAAAGTAAACAAGAAAATTTAACTTTGTACGACAAAACAATAAGTATGCTAAAAGACATAAAAAATAATCCAAAAGGGAAAGTTTGTAAACTCATAAAAGCTTTATATGGACTCAAACAGGCAGGGAGGCAATGGTATAAGAAACTCGACACAGAATTAAAGAACATAGGTTTCAAAGCATCGGAAGCTGACCCATGTCTATACTTACTAGAGAAAAGAGGAGTTAAAGTCATAATAATCATATATGTCGACGATTTATTAATTGCCTATTCGTGTCCTAGAAAGCTCCAAGAAATAAAAGATCTGTTAAATAAGAAATTTGAGTTAAAAGACTTAGGAACACCTAAACGGCTAATAGGGATAGATGTTACCTACAAGGGAGATGAAGTCAAACTCAACCAGGAGAAGTTCATAGAAGACACTCTTAAAAAATTCAAAATGGAAGATTGCAAAGCCACGTCTACACCCATAGAACTAGGTCTCAAACAAGAAAAAGGAAGAAGAGATGAAAGGAACGATCTGCCCTACAAAAATTTGATTGGATCTCTCATGTATCTGGCAGTGGCAACTCGACCCGATATAATGTTTGCCATAATTTATCTCTCCCAATTTAACGACTGTTACGGAGAAGAGCATTTCAAGTGTGCAAAAAGAGTACTGCGATACTTAAAGGGAACAAAAAGCATCGGTCTTATATTTAGAAAAACTCGCCAAGAACTATATGGCATGGCTGACGCAGATTGGGGCGCATGCAAGCTCGACCGGAAGTCCTTTTCGGGCTGCTGCTTTAAATATGCGGGAACGGCCATAAACTGGATGTCGAAGAAGCAAAAGACTGTAGCGCTATCGACTGCCGAAGCGGAATATGTCGCTTTGACCGAAGCTGCAAAGGAGGCTATTCACTTGAAAAGTCTATTCAAAGATCTTGGGGCCAACTATGACAGCATAGTTATATTAAACGATAACCAAGCGGCCCTAAAGTTAAGTCAGAACACAATGGTCACTTCCAAGTCCAAACACATTGACTTAAAAATGCACTTCATCCGAAATTGCATAATGGACAGAGTAATACAGGTCAGATATCTGCGAACCGAAGATATGGAGGCAGATATCCTGACCAAAGCCCTAGCCGGCCCGCGGCTGTTGAAACTGCGGAGCAGCTTAGGAGTTTCCTGAATACTCCTGATGACCATGACGATGCCGTGAAGAGGAGTGTTAGTACTGGCCATCCAGTACCAATTGACACTGCATGTCGTTTATGGTTTTACCTTAGTTACCAATAACAGTCGTGTCAAATAAAAGCGATATCAATGTTCATGCGTATATATTTATAAGTGAATCCCTCACAAAATAAATGCACTATCTCCATATGAAATTTCTCCTGGCACAGGTATATCTTTTACTTAAAAGGCGGTCCCTATGTAAGATTTACTGTAAAAGTTGTACAAGATTCTGCAATAAACCTTTTTTTAACGACTTCAAAAAAAGGAGTTATCAATTCGATACGTATCTGCGAGATATTCACATATGATGATCTATTAGGGCTTCCAAGCAAATATACAAAATTTTATAGATGTGTTTGTATGTATGTATGTTTGTCCACGCATATCTCCGAAACTGTTAATCGGATCGTGACCATTCTTTTTTGTTGGCTTACATTTACTCCAACTTAGGGCACAGTGAAAGTTTCATCAAAATCGGTTAAGTATTTTTCAAGATAATTGAAGATGACCAGGTAAGTGCTTATTGGTCCTCAGTAATGGAAATAGTTGGGATGACCTAGCTTTCAACATTTATCTAATTGAGCACGGGTGCTACTACATGATACTTTCTGAAGGTCTGATGATGACCAGGTAAGGGCTTATTGGTCCTCAGTAATGGAAATAGTGAGGATGACCTAGTTTTCAACATTTATCTAATTGAGCACGGATGCTATACTACATGATTCTTTCTGAAGGTCTGATGATGACCAGGTAAGTGCTTATTGGTCCTCAGTAATGCAAACAGTTAGGATGACCTAGCTTTCAACGTGTAAGTGTGACGACCTGGCTTATTGATACGAGCTACGGGTGTGGTGTCATCTCAAAACCTTGGTCAAATTTTAGTGCAATATTTATAACAAAACTATTAACTACTTATTACAATCAAATATTCCAGTTTTTACTAAAAACTAACAATTACGAAATAAAAAAAATTAAATCGACTTCAAAAAGAAACGAACTCAAATTCATGAAATAACTTTAATTTTGGAAGTCGGTGGTAAAAAAGTAAAATACAGATCCCAAGACACCGACTTCCGAAATTAAAGTTATTTCATGATTTTGAGTTCGTTTCTTTTTGAAGTCGATTTAATTTTCTTAAATTATTTTTTTTGTTTTGAGTTTGAGTTAAGTAACATTAACAAATAATTACACCGCCCGGAGAGTGGTCACAGACGACACTGGGTTTCCCGTCGTGTTATACTTTTAATAAACTTAAAGGGCCAATACACTTTACTTTATATAACTTTTTAAAGGATTTTGTTTGTTTCAGGGTTTTTTTAATTTTTAATTTAACTTTTATTTAGATAGGTACTTATCTTAACAAAGCTTGAGCAAAAGTCGGAGTTATAATAATTAAGTTATTTGCCGACAACTGGGGGTGATAACCGCGTAACGGAAGGCGCAGTATGTGTACACCCAAGAACATGGTGAAGGTTGCGGGAATCCGCTGGATGTCCGAGGCACAGGAGCGAACGTTGCGGCGATGATTGGGGGAAGCCTATGTCTACTTGTCCAGCGATGAACGCGTTTTACCTGAATGACGGTGAGAAATGTGTTACCTTTGTTGTGCACGGAGCATCGCGGACAGCCGTCTGGACCCACGCGCCCCGCCTGCGGCGCGTGGGCCACCCGCGGCTCGCGCGCCATGTGGCGAGCATATGGGAACAGTTGAAGTCCGGCTGCTGCAGGAAGCCCACCAGCCGAGCCGACAGCTCCGATACCGAACCTGGACCGGACAACGTTTATTGAACATGTAAAATAAAAATATAAGCGACTGTCGCGTTCAGTCATCGGGATATTTCTCAAAGCGCAACTCAACTCAGCGTATCGAGCTCTCTGCCGTCTGATTCCGGCCTCGTTTCAAGTTGTGGTATTTACTGTCATAATCATAATACACATTTTTGAGATTGATGAGGTGATTTATAATACAGTGGACTCTCGATAATTTGACACTCGGTATTTTGAGATTTTTTTTCTGGTCCTGTACGGTGCAACCGCACATTCTGCAATTCAGCAGTTCACGCCACACATTCATTTCAACTCATAATAATTAGTTCAGTTCGCGTTGGGGTGTCAAGTCAGCCAGGCGTTCTCGTTAGAGCCAACAAGGACCGCGTCACTCACTTCATTGCCACACCATCAGTCCATTAAGCTCATTTTACCTTTAAGTTTCTTTAGGACAATACAGTAGTGTTTTAGTACGTACCTTCTTTTATTCCATTCATCCATCATCTAAAAATAATGTATAGTGTAGCAAGGGATCATACAGGTCCCTTGCAAAATACTCGATAAATTGAATAAAATCCAATCATATCAAAAATTTCGCAAAAAGTCTCGCAACGTGTATGCACCCTTGCGCTAGCAATTGGGAAACATCTCTCGGTACAAATTAATGGCTCCTCGCAAACTATCATTAGATAACGCGTAGGCACGAATCATCCCAACATTCTTCACTGGAATATTATAAGACGTCATTTTTGTTTATTGAATAAACAAAAATGACGTCTTATCAATATTACGTTTACAGGACACATTTATCGCGAAGTTCGCGGGGTTGTTTAAGGAATACGTGGAAGCGCAATTAGACATGTGGACATAGCGGTGCACTCGTATAGACTGCAGTCAGCGCGGGAGAGGAAGTGTGTCCTGTCGGTGCATCGGAGACAACACAAAGGAAAGGGGTGAGGTTTGTGCACGGGCTTTCTTTTCGGCAGGATGGGCACGTGTTTTTCCGCGTGATTACTTTACTGTTTACAAGTACACTTATTGCGCGCTCAGTGTTCATGAATAATGTATTTTATGTAGAAGAGTATTGGAAGGAGAAGATAAACCAGATTTTAGTTGGAGAAAATACACAGTATATTATAACAATCTTACGGTATCAAAAACATGTGACGGGGTACCAAAAAATCAAAACGTATTCCAAACAAGCTACCCTTCAAATTTAAATTTACTCTTATACACTACATAACACACTACACTAGATAACGGCTTAGTAAGCACATCAGATAACATGGACGCAGTGGGTACATGTCTCAACTCAATATCGTTCTTGTCCCTCAAAACCTCCCTCACGTGATGATACCTAGTATCAATGTGTTTGCTACGTGCATGAAACACAGGGTCCTGAGTCCCTTGGTTATCGACATGAACAATCACTCCAGCGTACTTCACGATTCCTAGTTCCTACAACAAGCTATTGAGATACACAACCTCCTTCATACTCTCCGACAGGCTGACATAGGTACTCTGCCTTGCACGTTCATGTAGCTACGATACGCTACTTTCGAGACTGCCACGATATATAGCAACCACCTAAAATAAATGCATAACCAGAATAAGATCGTCTGTCTAATAAACAATTCCCCCAATCAGCATCTGAATAACCCTGCACACATTCACCATTTCTCTTGTATACGACTGTATTGGATCGTTCCCTTCAGATAACGCAACACACGTTTCGCTGATTTCCAGTCGGATTTTTTCAGGATTCGTCACCTTCTGGCTAAGTTTACTTACCGCATTAGCAATATCGGGTCTGGTTGCATTCGCTAGGTAATTCAAACAACCTATTAGCTCTGGATAAGGCCATGTTTCGCTGCTCTCATCGCCATAGGAGTCGCACATTTATTACAATTTTCCATGCAAAAACGTTTCTAAGACTTATCGACATTTTGCTTTGTCGTCAAAACATAACGGCAGCCAACGACATTCCTATTCTGCGGTCTTCTGACTATCTCTCATGTACCTTTCTGAACTAGGCTTCTGACTTCAGATAAAATGGCTTCCTCCCATTCAAGTCTACCTTTTATAGCATTCTTCAAACTAATTTCAGCGAACCTGCAAAATCTTCACTTCATTTTTATCAGCAAAAATGATCGGTTCTGTAACTTCAGTCATTCAATAAACTTTCTTCGGATGACCTACACTACCCGTGCACAACATTCGAGGTCTACCAGGAGCTCTCTTCATCAATCTCTGTTGATCATCACGACTTGTTTCTTCGGACGCTTGTTCAACTTCTGCAATTCTTGACAAACAATCATCTTAATAATTTCCAGAATATTCTTGACATTCACTCCATAATTCTTCAGTAGTCTCTACTTGCTCTGTCTCATTCTCGCCCCTATGTTAGTCAGTTTCTGGAACATCTTTCCTCGAGATTTCAATTTCGATAAAATCCTTATCCTTGTCTTCCGTGAAATTCACCGGTCTCGTCTCTTGCTTCGAGATTTCACTTTCGTGGAATTTCACATCTCTCGCAATCATGAATTTTCTTTGCTCTGGAAACCATATTTTGTATCCTTTTGCATTACCTGGGTAAAAGTACCTGCGATCCCTCTCGCAGCAAACTTATCCTTTTTCGGATCTTTATCCAAAATATGTACCATGGACCCAAATCTTCGAAGGTATTCAATCTTCACCGGCTTGTTACTCTACCTCTCATAAGGAATATCACCATGTAGACTGCTTGTAGGACAACGATTCCTAACATAACATGCTGTATGCACCACCTCTGCCCAAAAACCTGAGGAAAAACCTGAACTCAACAGCATACAACTCGCCATTTCCACTAAGGTTCGGTTCATTCGTTCAGCTATCCCATTCTGCTGTGGTGTTCGAGCAACTGTCAGCCTTCGCGTGTTGCCTGCTTCCTTTAAAAAAATATCAAATTCAGCGTTACAATATTCACCTCACATGCTTTGAAGAAATTTAATTTTTAGTCCCGTCAGGTTTTCAACGTGACTTTTATACGCCTTAAAGGCATCTAAGGCTTTATCTTTTGTCCTTAGAAAATATTCTGTACACCAACGAGTACTATCATCAATAAAAGTTATAAAATATTTTGCACCTTCCATTGATTCACATCTCATAGGCCCTACAATATCAGTATGAACTATGTACAGCTTCTCAGCACAAGGCCCATCGGACTTAGAAAAAGGTAACGCGGTCATCTTACCTCTAGCACAAATATCGCAATCGCGTAAGTTTCGTACCGCAGCTACGTCAAATTTAGCATCTAATTTACGTAAAAGCTTAGCAACATCTCTACCGTTCAAATGTCCTAATCTCTCGTGTCAGCAACGTACATCAACATTTGAATCACTTAATTACTTACATGCATAGCTAAAGTTAGTTTTCCGCTAGTCATTGCCAAGGTGCCCCCGTACCTACTTGCATCATTACAAAGGTGAGACGTGCACCCACTGTCTAAAATCAAATCGTGCTTTTGAACATTTACAGCGTTAGATACTTCTAAATCTGAAACATTAAAGTAGTTAGAGTTTCATCTACGCAATGTGTTTCTTCAGCCTTCAGGGCACCTTTACCTAGAACTGCATCCTTGGAGGAAAAACTGAGGGCTACACTAAAAGAGTTGGAATATAGTAAAAAGCAATGCGATCAGCTGCTACAGGAAAGGGAAGACAGCGAGGTGGAAGTACAGTATATTAATAACAAGAACACTGAGCTTAAGAACCAGTTGGCTGAACTACATACACAGCATATGGACACACTTGACCAGCATCAACATCTCCTTCAACTCGTGTCAAATTTCAAACAATGTAGTGACACCCATGATATGGCTTTGAGACGGATATCTGAATTGGAACTGGAATTAAGCAGTGCCCACAACACAATAACCCGTTTGGAATCCCACAAAGCCAGTGAAGAGTCTGCGATCACATGCAAACTTTATGATGAGTTGGTTAGTAGCGGGTCCGGATCCACATGTGTTGAGCCAATTGTAACAATAGACTTAACTGATGACACTGTTACTAAATGCAAGCTGTATACTAGTCATAACAAGATAAAAAAATATATTAAAATTAATAGATTAATTACAAAAATTCATAAATCATTAAAACGCCATAAAGTTAACAAATTAAATACAAAACTTAGGCAAAAAAATCTAAATTTAATTCAAGAATTAAAAAAGTGTAATAGTGAGTTAGAATTATGTAATACTATGTATGATACCGACACTCAGCACCTTCAGGATGAATTGTTTGTAAAGGAATTTGCTCTAAAGGAAATCTTTAGTAAATATGAGGCTACTCAACAAGACCTGAGTAAGCGCTTGCAGGAGGCCAATGCGTTGGCAGACCTGGTCAAGTACAATGCGGAGAGGTATGAGTCTCTGACTAATAACCTCTCTTTTAGCTGTGCCTGCTCCCAGGAGCCCCAGCCTCAACTTGGTACACCCACACCCTCAGTGGTTCAGCCAGTAGGTAGCTGTATGTATGATAATAACAATAGTATGAATAATTTGATTAAAACAACATATCTATTTTCTGACAAATTTGGTCAAGGTTTTGGTAGTATACTTAATCAGTGTTCACAACAATCTGTAATTAATCATTGTTTACCCGGTGCCAGTATTAGCCAATTAATTAGGAAAATTAAATTAACAAAAATAAACCCCAGTTCCACTGTTATATTATTGTATGGGGATAGTCTAACTGTAAGAAAAAAGGGCATAATTAATTGAATGTGTCCATTTGATGTTGCATCTCAACGAAACCAATAATTGTAAATTTATTTTCTGTGCCTTACCTTATTCGCATTATTTGTCTGATGAGCAAAATAGGCACATTTATAATTTAAATATGTCAATTTATAATAGGACTTGTCATCACAGTGATGCTATTTTATATTTCGACTGTAATCAATTTATTACTGATTACAAACTGACAAAAAATACAATGTATTTGGCACCTAGTTGTCGGAGACTTATTGCTAATCTTTTAGCATACAATATACAAAGTGACACCGGTACCTGTAGTGTACCATCGAATACTGTTAGTACTGGTACTAATACCACTATTGACACACCTTGTAGTTTAAACTATTAGGTGCGACAATGGGTCAGCCACATATATTGAATGTTGTACATCAAAATATGCAGGGTCTGTCCGGCAAAGAGCTAGAGTTAAGTTTATTTCTGGAAAACTACAATGTTCAGGTCTTATGTATGACTGAACACTGGTTGAAGGAACATGAAGTATTGTTTATAAATGATGATTATTTTACTGTACAAAGTGCATTTGTAAGGAAAAGTGCTATTCGCGGTGGGTCTTTAGTTCTTGTTTCAAACAAGTTGAAATGTAAACAACGTTTAGATTTAGTTAATCTTTCTATCGAGCGCACTATTGAGTTGTCTTGTGTTGAACTCGAGCGATACGTTATAATTTGCGTTTATCGACCCCCTTCTGGGGATTTTATTCATTTTGAATCGGTAATGGAAGATGCACTCAATAAGTTAAAATCTAGTAATAAAAGTATAATTTTATGTGGAGATTTTAATATTAATATTTTAGATGTTACTCCACTAGGTATTAGACTTCTCAATCTTTTTAGGTCTTATAATTTATTTAACTTGTTTTTTGAACCTACTAGGATCACGGCATCTTCGTCAACATGTCTTGATAATATATTTAGTGATTGTGTTGTCAAAAATAAATTAGTGCTAAGTGACTTAAGGTCTGACCACTGTGGTTTATTAGCTAGCTTCCATAAGCAATTACATAAAAAGCCGCATAAAATAGAATGCAGGCCTTATACAGCTAGTCGTTGCAACAAATTTAAAAATAATGTAGCCCATAGAATTAGACCATCTATAGTAGAACACGATAATCCTAATGAAATCTATGGAGCCCTTTTTGATGTTGTGCAAAAAGAGTACCAATCTACCTTCAAGACCAAAACCATTAATATTAATGGCACCACCGTGGGCTTTAACCAATGGGCTACTCCAGGTATTTATAAAAGTAGAGCGAGACTATACGAATTATATAGTTTGAAAAAACACAGGTTTGATACTCCTTTTCTAGAGTATGTCAAAAATTATTCAAAATTATTTAAAAGTATTTGTGTCTTTGCTAAATCTAAATTTTTAAGCGATACAATTAAAAATTCCAATAATAAAGTAAAAACCATTTGGAAAATTATTAATAATGAAACGGGTAAGTCGGCTAAACAAGACAAACAACTTGAAGTTATGGTCGACAACAAATTAGTTAATAAAGCAGCAGACGTTGCTGAGGCATTTAATGAGTTTTTTGCCAACATACCTTTAACTACGACTCGCTCCTTAAATTCATCCCTGTCTAAAGCTGAAAACCTTTTGCATAGTAGTGTGCCCAAATGTGGTCGCTTATTTAGCTTCTATAACACCTCGTGATGTAGTTAATGTTTTTAACACACTTAAGTCTAAAAACACTGGTGATTACTGGGGCATCTCAATTAAACTGTTAAGTAATATAATAGACATAGTAGCCCCCTATCTAGCTGTTACTTTTAATAAATGTGTTGATGTAGGAACTTTTCCTGACCTCATGAAAAGTAGTAAAGTCTTACCTTTATTTAAATCAGGTAATAAAAATGACGTTGGCAATTTTAGGCCAATTTCTATATTACCTGCATTTAGCAAAATATTTGAAAAGTTAATACTCAAGCAGTTGCTAAGACATTTTAATTTAAATGGCCTCCTTCATGATGAACAATATGGCTTTACTAAAGGTCGTTCGACTACAGATGCGGGTGTTGCTCTGCTGAAACATATATTTAACGCATGGGAGAACTCGCAAAATGCTATTGGAATTTTCTGTGATCTCTCCAAAGCCTTTGATTGCGTGCACCATGACACGCTTTTGCGTAAACTACATCATTACGGTGTACAAAACGAAGCTCTTAAAGTAATTAATTCATATTTACATAATAGGTTTCAATGTGTAGATGTAAATGGTGTGAAATCTCCCGGGCTACCAGTTCTGTTAGGTGTACCTCAAGGCTCAATATTGGGTCCGTTCTTGTTTTTAGTGTATATCAATGACTTACCATTCTATTTAAAGGGTATCTGTGACGTTGTACTGTTTGCAGATGACACCTCTCTTATTTTTAAAGTAGACAGGAATAGACAAAATTTTGACGACGTAAACAGTGCACTCTCAATGGTTACAGATTGGTTTACGATAAATAACTTAGTTCTCAATGCTAAGAAAACGAAATGTATAAAGTTTGCCTTACCGAATGTTAGAAATCTAGGACCCAACATCGTTTTAGATAAAGAAGTGCTTAAAACTGTAGACTCGGCAGTTTTTCTGGGTATAACAGTAGATGCCAAACTTCAGTGGGGCCCACATATATCAAGCCTAGCGGGAAGGCTCAGTTCAGCCGCCTACGCCGTCAGGAAAGTAAGACAATACACTGACGTTGATACAGCTCGGTTAGTCTATTTTAGTTATTTTCATAGCGTTATGTCATACGGTATTCTGCTCTGGGGCAAAGCCGCTGATATTCAAAATATATTTGTTCTTCAGAAACGAGCTGTTCGAGCAATTTACCAGCTCGGTGCCAGAATTTCTCTGAGAGATTTTTTTAAACATATTGGTATTCTCACGGTGGCATCACAATTCATCTTCGCCAACATCTTATATATTAGACAAAATATACATGTATACACTAAAAACAGTGATATTCACAATGTTAACACCAGAAATAAGGACAAATTACGTGCTCCATTTCACCGCCTTCATAAGGTTCATAACTCATTTGTTGGGCTTGGTATATCCTTTTATAACAAGCTACCCTCTTCTTTGCTAGATTTACCTTACAATGCATTTAAAGCCAAAGTAAAATCTAACCTTTGTTCAAAGGCATACTATTCTATCAACGACTACTTAAACGATAAGAATAGTTGGTCGCTGTGTTTAACTTAAGACAATGTTTATGTTCTTTCTCCAGAATTAGCTTACCTACTGACAGGTTATATGAGTTCATATAATTATCTATTTTCTTTGACTGTAAAGATCAATTTATTTTTATTTATCATTGACATAATCTACTCATTACAATGTTTTTTTTATGAGTGGTATTGCAATATGTGGTTAGCTAGTGACCTCGACAATTGATCATAATTATTCTTGTCTGAGCAACCGGCAGCAGGTTCGTCATGCTCCCTTAGATGTCACTGATTGCGGTAGCGTCGGGGGTCGGGTTGCCTCCTTCCCTCAAATATGGCGAGGGGGGTAATGGCTGATCTTTGCGTTATGCTCGTGAACGGGTGCTGCTTGTGGTGACTGGTCGTCTTGCTGACCTTGGTTTTGTTTTGTTATTAATAATTTAACTCGTTTATTTTTCTTCGATGGTCCTAGTTTATCATCTGTGACTTCGAGTTACGGCTATATGTAAGTGGGCACGCCCTTTATTACTGGAGGCTTTCAATATAGGTATAAAGTTCTGCTTACGTTTTTAGTTTGTATTTTGATTCTGCTTGAGTATAGTTTTCGAATTTTCGATTTTTTTTTCTTCTTTTTTTAAGTATATTGGCGTGTGCTAGCTGACTTATAGCAAATAATTAAATTAAATTTAATGTTTGTGTTGCGTAATGTACTTGCATGTATTTTGCACAGTGTTGTATAGAATATTATACAGTATGTTAACCAACAGAGGGCGTTCCCGTTAACCCGCAATAGTATAGCATCCATACATGCTAAAAAAAATATTACCATTCGAAAACAAAATGGTTTTTATTTTTTTTAATATTAAAATATTCACTAAAAATGTTAAATTGATACGTAAAAGAAACACTCTGTACACGCGTACTTGAAGGACGGAAACATCGCAATTTAGTTTTTATTTTTAGTGAATATTTTTATATTTTTTTGAATATTTTTAGCATTTTTAGTGAATATTTTAATATTAAAAAAAAAAATAAAAACCATTTTGTTTTCGAATGGTAATATTTTTTTTAGCATGTATGGATGCTATACTATTGCGGATTAACGGGAACGCCCTCTGTTGGTTAACATACTGTATATATTTTTATTTTTTTTATTTAACTGAACAGACAGCTGTGCTGCTGAGGAGTTTGTTGCGCCACTTCTTCTCCTCAGCTAAAGCACTAGGAAGTGGTGAAGGGCGGGCGTTTTGGGGGACTGTCTTATGCAATTTTGACGTTCGAAAAGTGCTGATTCTCAGCCTAGTTTGAATAAATGACTTTTGATTTGATTGATTGATTTGATTTGATACTTTATTTTTGCAATCAGATGCTTTGTGACCTGGTTCGTGTCATTTAAAGCATTTATACCAAAAACAACGAAGGTTTTCCGTTCTTTTCGTACTGTCAGTTTTGTTTTCAGCCTTAGCACTCTTATTAGCGCCTTTCCTTCCTTTCTTGAAGTTTGTCATTATATTGTTTTTCGATATCATTAACATGTCTACATGTATTTTCCCACATAGTACAAGCAATCATTTCGATTCTTTCCTTTATGAGAGCCATTATAGACGTCAAGTTTTGTTCAACGTTATTTGGGGGGGTACCCCCGGGGGGTTCCCGCATTGTCGAGGCGGGGGGGGGCTCAGTAGCCATGGCTTGGTCACCCACGGTGAAGCGAAGAGGAACCCGAGGAGGGGCCGCTCGTCAGGGCTTTTTCCAGGAAGTCGACGACGTAGCGGCCAACAGATAGGTTGCGGTGCCGCTTGGGCGACAACGCAACTGAGGCGAGCCGCGATGTCGTATGGGAGGCATCGCGGCTGAGGGTTGGAGGCCGCGGCGGGAGAGGAGTGCCGGTATTGCGGTGCGCCACTCTCCCTACCTTCCGCGGCCTTGACGGGGTCGCCACCGTCAGATGGCGGACGCGGTGGGGCCGCAGGGGAGGAGGAGTGTCGGTATTTCGTTGGCCGCTCTCCCTATCCTCTGCGGCCGAAAAGAGGTAGGCGGCCGGGCCACTGACCCGACCGGTCGCAGGGGGACCAAGGGTGACTAGACACGGGGTCGTCTGGCGCTCATGTGCTGGTTTGGTCCATGGGGTGGTCACGGTGCACAATGTGTTCTTGTGCGCCGGTGATGGGGGGTGCTCCCCAGAGGAGGGTCCGGTGACGGACAGCCGCGGCGGGTTCGCGGTGAGTGCTAACGCGTGCCTATGTTCCCGCCACAAGCGGCAGAGGAGGACACCGTGGAGTTTTAGTGGGTTGGAGTCCCACATAACTGCACTATCTCCCCGTGGTAGTGCAGTATGCATGAGCATTTCTCCACGGGAAAAAAAAAACGTTATTTGTAGTCACATTTGCGGCGAAATCGACGCGTGGTCCCACTTTCGTGTCTCGCTGGTGACTGAGCAACCAATGAAAACAACCAATTATGTGTTTTGCGTCGATACACCTTCTTTGCATGTGAGCGTAACCGCTGTGGAGGGTCGTTCATTTTTAGAATGGTTTATCTATACTAAGGTTACATTATTAATAGTCACCGATAAATGTCATTAATTTCTTACTCGCTCGCTCTTACTCTTACCTTGACTTTCGGTAATTACATATTAATAATAATAAAATAATAATAATAATAATAATCGTTTATTTCTCACCACAAACTAAGTATAAACACAATAAATTATGCTTATGGTAGGTTACAATCTAGGTTGTGGATCGTGATAGACAATTATTAATAATGTTCACACTTACCGTAACATAATTATGTATTATGATAGTAAATACTACAACTTGAAACAGGACCAGATTCAGGAGGCAGAGAGTTCGATTCAGTAAAATAATACGGATGTATTATTTTACTGAATTGAGCTCATAGGGTGCATAGGGTGATCCCTATATGTCAAAACGCCTCAATCAACTCCATTCAGGAAATACATGCATGATAATATTATGGATTTTTTCTTACCTTTCTTGCCTAGATCAAGCATCTCGCACATGGTCCGCAGCTGCTTGGGATCCATCTTGGTGGTCTCTTTCAGCTTCGCTTTGTATTCTGGCGAGCCAATAGACCACTCGTACCCCTTGAACTTCTTGACGTTGCGCTTTACGTTGCGGTCCAGACATAATTGCTGACATACAAATAAGAACATTAGTATATTATTGTTGAGGATAACGAGGACTGGGATAACTATTAAAAGTGCATAAGATTCAGTACCACGGAATGGTGCAAATTCTGTGGTAGCATTGAATAGTGTCAGCAAGCTATCAGGTTAAGGAAATTACTGGCGCAACAGCATACACCTGGGCCCGCTACCTTCTGTAAGCCTGAAAACACACTCACTTCCTCGCCAGAAGAAACAAGACGCGTCCTTATTGAAACTCACTTCCCTGGATGTGTCTTTACGCTGGTAATCGACTGATTTGATGTAATTCAAACACTATAGGACAATGATTGGCTTTACGTATGCAGACGTATGAAAAACTACAATAGGCCATTTGAATTTCCATCCTTTTAAGGCAGCTGTTCCTAATGGAGTTTTCCCCGCCTTACTTCAGTGAGGTGGAGCCTCTGTCGTAATAAAACTGGTGCCTTTAATGAGAGCGTGCCTGGCCTTCAGATACGTTCCTAATGGATGGAGGGAATTGAAACTAATATTCATCCCTAAGCCAGTTCGACTACACAAACGTCAAATCCCAACGACCAATCAGCCTGACCTTCCTACTAAAGACTCTGGAAAGGCTGTGTGATAGCTGAGGGACGGCACTCTAAAAACCATACCGCTACACGATAATCAACACGCATACAGCTCGGGTAAGTCAACCGAATCCGCTCTTCATCTAGTAGTCAGACAGACTGATACAGGAAGCTATTTATCAGAAAGGCACCTGCCTGGGTACTTTCACAGACATCGAAGGAGCCTTCGATAATTCGGTCCAATTACGGCCTCGAATTGCGAGAACCATATTTTGGGCATGTCCGCCCAAAAAGGCGATATACGCGAGGACAACCCGATGGCAGCCAAATCGCTCACGACCGCTGGCGTTGCCGATGTAGTCGACGCTGTCGGAATAGTCGGCGGCGGAGGCATCATCGCGGCACTATCCACGGTCACTTAATATTCACTTCCGTTCCCTACGCAAGGCCACGTTTAATCACGTCGGAGTCACCAATGTTGAGTCCCTAATCTGTGTGCGGTGAATGAGTCCGTGACGTTGTGTGTGTGCCTTAGGTAGGAAAAGTAATTGAAAGTCACTTGTACGAAAGTCTCACATGAATTTATTGTCCTCTCTAGGAACTGACACGATTACACTGTTATTACTATAGACTTGTTAACACTACCTCTACTCTTTAGGGACTAAGGCTCGCGCATGCAATGATTCCGCTTGTCGACCGAACATTTTGTCGCGTCACTCCGTCCGCGTCGCTCCCACAATGTAGTAGCATCCGTGCTCAATTAAATAAATGTTGAAAGCTGTTGAAACTAGTTTGACATCTCATAGGGCCCTCATTCACGGACTGCTTGAAGCAGTCAGGATGGACCGATTCACGGACTGCTTGAAGCAGTCAGGATGGACCGATTCAAGCTGCGTCTGGATAGTGAACTACAGTCTTCTACGTACACACATACACGAAACCGCTCGAGCAGTTGCAACTGCTTCGGGCGGTCGTGCGGTCAAGCAGTCGCCAGGCATGCAATGACTGCTCGAGCTGTCGACTGCTCTCGCGTAGTATCCTCCGCCCGCGTTCTTCATTCCACAACGCACGCGCTTCCCGCCCGCACGCTTCTTGCTTTGTTTCTTGAGCAAAATGGACGACATAGATTGTGACGCGCTAATCAGTGCAATTAAATCGCAAGAACTAATTTGAAATTGTCCATGTTGCTACTGATTTGAATGACGAGAAGTTGGTATCAACTGCTCCAGTAGTTATCAATGGCAGCTTCAATCTGTTGCCAGGGCTTGAAGCTGTCAAGAGCGGTCCGTTATGTTGATCAATGGCTATCTGCTCGAGCAGTCCGTGTATGGCGGCTCTTAGTTGATAGCTACAGCCGTCCTTTTCTCGCGCTGCCTGTTAGTAAAAGGTAGCGATTCTCTAATTTTAGTTTAGTTATAATTGAACAAGAGAATCGGCACCAGTGCCTCGTTGGTTTAATGGTCCCAAGCGTTACTGCTGAGCACGAGGTCCTGGATTCGATCCCCGAGTCGGGAAGTGTTTATAGGGTTTTCCATCAGGAATGTATCGTGGCTGGCAATAGGCTAACCCCTATTATATGGGACTTAAACATAACTGGCGAAATGTGAGAGTACTATAGGAACACCTCCGCCTAACCCTCCGGGGATGATCGGCGTATTGTTGTAACGTTAAAACAGTCCTATAGGATTAAAAGCAGGTGTTTCGAGAGCCAACTCACCCCATACAAGTACTGATGTAATAAATGATGGTTCTGGATGTTACTGAACCGCGACTCTGATAGCGATGTGTCCACGTTGATCATGTGGCCCAGCGGGACGCCCTTGCCGGCTGGCAGCGGCACGGGCGGCTAGAGACAAAAAAAAAATACCCAAATCACGTCACAAGTTCACCATCCATCATGAAACCAAACTTTAACAATAATTTAAGTTTGTAATAACCTACTTTTGATAAATTCGTGTGGCCGTTCACAATTCATTGTTCAAACATGATGTTACGTTACAGCAACAAGGTACATAGAAGTGTAAAGCTATTTATGAATTATGGTGCTAATCGAGCTCACTGACTGTACATTGGGCGTCGATTCGGCTACATCGGCCATCGCATCTCACGGGCCAGCCCCTCCCCCCTTGGAAAAAAGCGCTAGATACGCCAATGGTCAGAGCCAATTTGCTCCGAATCTAATGGACTGATTAAGTTAAGAGGTACACGTATGTATTTATGACCCAAACGCAGACGTGTAGCGTAAATTAATTAATTTTGAATATAGGGGTCAACTTTGGGGGGCAAATAAGAAAACTTAAAAAAAAAAGTTTTGCAAACTGTACCGTGTGACATGAGGGTCTTAAATCGAATCTGAGGATACGTAGGTATTTCATTTTGCTCCTGTGCCGTAAACAAAATGATTTTTAGTAGTAATTAGTGAAGTTTGGATTTGGGTCGGTCATGGGCCGTTGAAGTGAGCGGACGTCTCGAGCGCTCTCCGTCCGTCATAGTATTTCTGTGCGTTTCGTGGTGCGTTTGGTGCAGCGTGCGCGGCACATGTTGCAAGTTTGCAATCGATAGTGTTTCTTTTATCTTGGTGTGGTGGTGACTCTGTCGCCAAATAAATAACATTGAAGCGATGCAGAGGTTTTGAATCCAACCAGATTGGGCCTACGTGCGTTCCTGATCTCAGGCCTGCAAGCTGGTGCCCCCGAGCGGCATGGCTTGGCGCCCGTGCAGACTAATCTGGTGAGATCTTTCCTTATCTTTCAAGGATTTGCTTCTCTCTGCAAGGCAGGCAAGGATTTTGGAAACAGCAACGTGTAATACAGCATAGCAATGACATAAATAAATAGAGTAATGACATAGATCGAGAATACCTATCTCATGTAATGTTGACCTTTGTTTTTAAGAAAAAATGTTTCAATTATGAATTCGTGAGTGCTGTGCGTGTAAGGACGTGAATGAAGTGGATTAAGCCCCTACGTGCACTCCTGATCTCAGGTGAGCAAACCAGTGCCTATGATAGACTTACTGTGTCCCAAAATCGGAGATCAAGGGTGTTGTGTTTTTTGACGGATTTTAGTCGGGGTCTAAGTGGTTTTATTAATTATTTGTTCTGAATAGTGTGCAAAACTTTTGACTGTAGAACCTCAGAATACTGAACCAGTATTCTGAGTGTAGAACTATAACATCTGCAATCGCGTCAACCTGAGGTGAACAGGTCGAACTTTGAATAAAATAAAAAATTACATTAATGGAAGTCGGAGCTGAACATAAACAATGAGGAGCGGGCCTGGTGCGTCCTGGACATTCTGCTGCTGACAACTCATCAGAACGAAGAAGAAAGCAGTTTAACCCCGCCAAAAGTACCTGTTACATGCAGCAATGCAGTACAAGGCTAAAACCAAAAAAGTCGGCCGCCCTATTTACACATGGAACGACAACCTAAAGCAAGACATGATTTACTTCGATAATAAAAACAACTTTTGGGTGGACACGGCTGAAGAAGGACATAAGATCAAAAAGGCTGCAAATGAGATCTAAAGGAACCCTAAAACTGATAGCAGTGAGACCTCATACGAAGAAATTGGAAACAGCAGCAACGTGTAATACAGCATAGCAGTGACATAAGAGTCGAAAACGCAATTTAACCGCCAAAAGATTCACCAGGGAAGCAGAAGCAACCTGGCGGCGACCTCGTAAAAAGAGCATAATTATATTACCCATCTCTCCACAATTCCAAGGCATACTCGATGGGCGCTTTATCCCTTCCATATTCTAAGGGCCTGTCTTCCCTACCATTATCGCGCCCCCCGGTCTACTCCTTCATATGCAATGGTCTCTGTTGCACCATGGAACATGAGGCAACAGGGGCTAGTGTGAATCTTTGTTTTCATTCGAGTAATCGAGTCTAGTCAAACCACGCTGGGGTCGGTGCATTTCATTCATTCATAATTAGTGAAGTTTGGATTTAAGAAAGACATGTATATGCGGTGATTGGGACCATAACTTTAATTATTTCAAATACTTAATACGACGAAAACTAACAGTGTAATCAAAATATAATAGGAAAAATAAATGACAAAATAACATTAAAAGTGTCAGTACAGTGCAAGGTATTTGTTTTTGAAGTAGAAAAATACTATCACACCCTCATTAATTATTGAATTGTTATGAGGTCAATTAAGGCGAGTATAGTCGGCGACCCATAGTCCCATACAATCGTCGCACGGACCTGCTGAGGGAGGGTTGCGAGTGTGAGAGCTTATTTTAGAACCCACACATCGACCATTACACTAACACAGCTGCAACACACAGTGTAGGTAAACATAACGAAAAAATATACGAAAAATTATGCGGCGTGACAAGCAAAATATACCTTCAGTGCGCGTTCGCTTCTGAAGGACCAGTAAGTATGTCGCAAAAAACGCGCAATGTATTAGCTATTAATTCACCGCACCACGTTGCACGCGTGCTCATTGCATTAGTCGTGAACAAAGGGTGGGGTCACAGTGTATTCGGTTGTATAGTTTGATTGTTAGATTTAAAATTAGAATAATTACTATAATAAATATTATTTCCAGCACTTTGCCCGCGACTTCGTCCGCATGGATTTCGTACACACCTACCACAACAAAAAATGAAAAATAAAAACCTTTTCAAAAACAAAAAATAACTAATTTCGGAAGTGTCGGTGGCAAAAAATAAAAATACTAAACCAAAGACACCGACTTCCGAAATTAAAGTTATTTTTCAGTTAGTAGTGCTTTTTTTTTCGAAGTCGATTTTTTGTCTTATCTTATTTTCGATATCATTTCGTCGACAATAGTGTGGGTTATGCGATCTTATTTCTATTTTACTACTATTACTTATAAATGCTGTAACATACTATATCTGTTTTTGGCTGAAATACTTAAATAAAATAAATATGAAATAAGAGTGTATAATAATCGTACCTCCTCGTCTTCTTCCTCCCCCTCCTCCTCATCCTCGCCCTCGTCATCATCCTTAGCTCTCTTCACCGTCTTCTTTATTCTGTAATGAGTTACCATATTACAATCCTCCAAAATGACCAAATGCTCGTTTGCACTAGCTAGAGTTGCTCGACTCCGCAGGCGATTATAATAATAATAATAATAACGTAACGCCCCACCGCTGTATCTCTACGTTGACGTCGTGGTGGGGCTTGCGTGCTCCAAACTTTAGGTCTGTGCCGGTAGAGTTTGCCGGAACGGGTCTAGGATGAGGAGCCAGACCAAGAGAGATATTGAAACCCGCAGGGCAGCATGTGGCGAACTGTTGGGCAGTAGCGACCCCATGGACCCTATCTCCCGGGAGAAATCTTGTCCTCATCTCTGGCTTGCCTTTATTGGCCGGCTGGAGTGAACACTGACGAGGAACAGAGCTCCCACCTCTTTCTTGCCTTTATTGGCCGGCTTGAGTGGAGATTCGCAAGAGCAAACGTGCTCGGAGGAAGGAAGTATTCCAGTAAGGTGCTGGTAGGGATCTTGACCGTATTTCCGGGATTGTCCTGATAGCCGTGAAATACCTCTCCACTCCTCAAGCACCTCAGGAAGTGTTGCCCCCTTGTCGCTACGTCACTATGTGCTAGCGGCCGTCTCCGGGGGCCCATTATTGAGTGTGCAAGTCACCCCCTGCCATTTTATCCGTGTATAATATATAACATTGGTCAAGCAGGGGACATAGTTCTTCCATAGTTCAAATTACCCAATCCACTTTAGCCACCCAAACCCATAGCCCAATATGTTTTGTTTTCACGTACAACAATAGTCCTGTACCAACCGGGGGTTGTCCTTGGGTGCACTTGCATAGTGCATACAGGGATAATCGTCGGTTGGTGCCTCCTCATCATTTAAAATTATCTAAGGGGCCTCTGCGAGTTGGCTTCGGCTCCTCGTACGCCTTCCAAATGTCCGGGACCCCAGGGTCCCGAGAAATATCAAAAAATAATAATAATAATATAAAACGTTTATTTTCTCGACACAAGTTATGTACATAGTGCTAATAGTTAACAATAGCGCACGAACAATAAGCTAACATTGTGAGAGACGTGCCTGAAGTAGGTTTATATAAAAACCTGTATTACAGTATTGTTAATTATTATATTATTATTATTTATTTATTATTATTATTCCTGATTATCGTACTCGTGTTTACAATAAAGCGAGAAACCAAAAACTGGACGACAAATTATGCTATAGGAGGCTCGCCAGTTAATTTTCTCGAACCGAGACCGACCACTCGAAATACGTCACTGTAAAATTTGAAAGGCAAAGCGATTTTTGGCTTGAAACTCTTTGATTTCCTTTCAATAATCGCCTATTCGAGAATGTTTCCTCGTGTAGGTAACTGATGTTTGTACCTAATGAAGACTTTTTGTATCGTCATTAGAAAGACGAAGGAAAGGTTAATTACCTGCAACATAACATATGTTGCATTCTTTTGTTCTAACGACGATTAGCCTAAGAACCGATTGGGACAATCAGTCACCCTGCTTGACCGAATGTTTTGTGATCGCATTTAGGCCGACCGAAAATAGGCCGAAAAAATAATGAATTGATTAAAACGATGATTGATGATAATAAAAATAACAGATAATACTATCATTTATGTTAGTATTCTCCAGCCAGGGTCGCGGGATGTTTGAAAGAGTTACCGTGGCCCTGGCACAGGCAACTGAAGGAACACGGGTGTGTTAAAACACACCCGTGTTCCTTCAGTTGCCTGTGCCAGGGCCTGACTAAAGTCAGTAAAATTCTGACACGCCCTCCCGCTCCGCTCAGAGCGCGAAAAGTTATTTGATGATTTCCCACCCAAAAAAAAGGCAGATCAACCGAGAAAAAAAAATATAACAAGAAATAATACTAAATAAAAAAGTTTTAATGACATACAAAAGGTATATTATTTTACATATTTTCAATTGAAGCCCTGATTCCCGAGCTAGATGGTACCTGTGTTGCAGGAGTTAGTGTCTTCACTCCTTTTAGGACATGTGCGGAAAGTTCTTGTAATTTTGGTTTGAACGCAGAAAAGCACCCTAATTGCGTAACACACTATCAATCGGAATCTGAATTATTTTGAAGCAGATTCTAATCCATTGCTTCTTAGATTCGAATTTGTCTGTTCGACAACGTACCTAAATAACACAATGAACGTTGTCAAACTGTCAAAATGAAACAGATTCCAATTGATCGTGTGTTACGCAATTGCCCCGCGGTTCTGTAAGGTTAAAAGAGTGATACCTGTATATAAAAAGTACTCTGTGAGTAATACTTTGACTTTTACTATACTTTTTACAAAACAATGACCTATTCATAGACAAACAACGTCTTCGTCTTCGGTTTTCGGCAGAAAAAAAATCAGGCTGAATTTCATTTTTGTTATGTCTAATCGCCATCTGAAGAGGTAAAAAAAAGTAATAAAATGTAACCTACTTTTCTTTAGTTGCCTTCTTCGCTTCCTCGTCTCCTTCTTCCTCTTCCTCATCCTCCTCATCTTCCCTTTCAGTATCCTATGTGAAAACAAAGGTTGAAAAAAAAATTGCTTTGAGTTATGACTTTTGTTACTTCTACGCTATAATGTAGGCTAGCTACGTTTGCCGGAGCTGGATCGTGGATTGACGATCTTTACATACCGAGACTCCTCCGTGCTTAGGGCTGTCCTTCGTGGATCTTTGAGACTGTTTTACGGGTCGTCAGAAACCCGAAAGCCTGACAACCAGTCTTACCAAGGGGTAGGTATCGTATTAGCCAGGGTTGTGGATGTTAGATAGGCAGTCGCTCCATGTAAAAGACTGGTATTGAGCTCATCATCTGATTGACTTGTAACTAAAATAAATCATTATATTGTACACGAAAGTGTATTCAGAAATAAATGAAAACTTTCGGTAAAGGGACTACCCACATAATATGAATGAGTCGAAGCCACTATACGTACTGTACTATAGTTTTATCACATTATTTATAGCATCTCTTTTTCACATGGGGTGGCGCCACTGGCAGTGTAAACAATAACTCCGTAATAAAACGGTCCTATCATTACAGGAATGCATTGTCAGTGAACGAAATATACTTGGCTTAGATTCAGGGGGGTCGTCTCATTGGGTAATGTAGGCATGCCTACGGGGGCTAGGCCTATGTTGCTAAGTTCTCTCCTCTATTGTGTGAGACCTAAAAACTTCAGACCCTAATAATGACGTTTTCAAGGATGGCAACATAAGTAAAAGTAAAAAGTTGCTTATTTCTTTAAAAAGCTACCATTTGGTAGTTTTAGCGACATTTTTGTTTAAATTATTAATCAACAAATTAGCCGATATATTATTTCGGCTAATTTATTTAATGATAATATTACTAAAATTTAATAAATATAGGTACATATAATTCATGCAGAGTGTTTTTATTTTTAAATTAACAACATAAGAGTAACGAGTAGCGGATGATATGTGTTCAAGCATAAAAAAAACACTTGTTTGAACATTGAAAAAAAAAACTAGCTTCAAGACAATATTACCAAGTTTAAAATGTATAAATAACGGGATAACTGAAAACACATTATTTGTTCGATTCTAACATAATATAGTTCGCGTCAAATAAGTTCGCGCAAATGTCTGCGCAGTAGTAAATATCTATGCCATGCGCATCGGAAAGCCTGATTTCAGAGCGAGTTGCTTGATGCGAACTATACTCAATGATTTATATCTCTGATAATACTGTGTTGCTTTTTATTATTACTTAAAATTTCGCGGGCTTCCCTGGCGCTTTCGCCTTATCAGATTTATTTTATTAAGTAATTACTTTTGACACTAAACATTTTGAAGTTTCTTTCCCAATAATAATTTGTTATTTACAAAAACTAGCAACATAGAATACTAACGACCCGCCCCTGCTTCGCACGGTCTTTAAGAAATGACCAACCATATTAATTTAAGTATAAACCTTCCGGAATAAATTCTCTAAATGATGGTGAAAACCGCATCAAAATTCGTTTCGTAGTTTAGAAGAACAAAGCGGTCACACATACAGACACGAAAAGCGACTTTAAATGAGGAGCCACACTCAAAGCTGTGTGTAGATGTCGCTGTAGTCGACTGTACCTTGTTTAACTTTCGTGACTGTAGTGTGATTGCTATTTATGAGATTTTAAAGTATAAATCGACTATAATATTTACGCGTTTATGAATGCTTCAACTAAAAGTTGAGCTCCGTAAAAGGAACGCAGCAACTGCCGACAAAAAGGCCGATTTGATTGAAAGGGAAACGCTTAAAATATTTGAAGTTATGATTGTTTGTTAGCATTTTCTATAAGCCATGGACTAACATTCTATTTTTTGTTTATAGATTACGTTCGTATGATCGAAACCAAAACTTTGGTGCTGACTGCGACATCCAAGACGACACCGCATATCTATGTCCACCTTCTGATATTTTCAGAGACATAAATCCAGATACTCCTTTACCAATGATTTACAGATAGGCAATACAGGAATATTTTGAAAACTAAGTAAATACCTATATTGAATTGAATCTTTAGGAGACTCCTTTACTTGGGCACGCCACAATTGCGGCGATAAGTCTCCTCTTTGAGGAGTGGTTAGAGAGGCGCCACGGCGTCCTCACCTTCCGCCTGACGCAGGTCCTTACCGGACACGGTTGTTTCGGGAGGTTCCTGTTTCGCATAAGGCGGGAGGAAACGCCCGGGTGTCACCATTGCGTGGATCGCCCAGAGGACACGGTGGAGCATACAGTGGAGGTCTGCCCGGCTTGGGCAGAGCACCGCCGTGTTCTCACGGAGGCGATCGGCGGCGGCGATCTCTCGCGTCCGAGCCTGGTCCAGGCCATGGTGCGGAGCGAGAGTGCATGGGAGGCCGTCACCTCCTTCTGCGAATCGGTAATGCTCGCGAAGGAGGAGGCGGAACGCGTGAGGGAGAGGCAGCCTCACGCCCTCAGTCGCCGCAGGAGACGCCCTGGGCGGCGGGAATCGATAGCCGATTCCCAGCCACCGTAGGCGCGGGCTTGCGGACGGTGAGTAGTGGGTAGCTCGCCGTCCGGTGAGGACCAGGCCCGGGTCGACGGCGCGTTGTGTTCCACGCGCGCCTCAAAGAGATGTCAGCAAAAGATGGGGTCCAATAGGGCCGATGCCGCTGGGGTCGCGGGTTGTTTGAAAAAGATACCGTGGCCCTGGCATAGGCAACTGAAGGAACACGGGTGGGTTTTAGTCAGTAAAAGTCTGACACGCCCTTCCGCTCCACCCAGAGCGAGAGAAGTTATTTGATGATTTCCCATCCACAAAAAAAAAAAAAAAAAAAAAGGAGACTCCTTTACTACAAATAGCTAACAGGTATAGTATATTTTATGACACATTTATTTTGATGACATTAATTTTATTGTATTAGTTAATAGTCTTGATTCTATTGTTTTATAGATATAGTACCCAGCCTAAAGGACAGCTTCTTTACTAATCTAATCCTCTTCTGTTAAATGCGCAGACAATCAGACACTCGTGCAGTACTACTCGCCTTAAAAAAATATGCGTAATGCCAATTCCCATTGTTTTCTGCCCTTACTTTCTATAGGAAACAAATGTACTCCTCAGTTTTTACAAGTTAACGCACTACATGAGGCATTTTGGACAAAATTACGGGAAACAGGAAAGCTAAACTTAGCAGATTCCAAAAATCCATACGATTTTACAGCTAATATATCAAAACAAGGTACAGTCGATTGTGCGCCATCTCTCGTGATAAAAAGTTAGTATTCCTCCCCATTGATAATATTATAATATACTTATGTAAACCTACGCTATTAAAATATACGTATTCATAGCAATCTACCAGTTCACTGTTATTCTTTCGTTTCTTCTTTTTTAAGGATTTAATTTTTCGTTCTAGTTCGGAAATTTTCGTTTTTAGGGTGTTATTTTCTTCTGTGATTTTTTTAAATTTCTCGTCTATTGCTCCCATCACATTTTTTGTTACTGAAGTTGTTATGAGTGGGGTTTGTGTTAGTAGCTCCATGTTTTTATCCATTTCAGTTTTTCACTACTTTTTTGTTCTTTCTTATTGTGGTAACACTGAATGTTGGTAATATTGAATTTGTAGTTGGCCACACTGTTACTATCAATATCATGGGCGAACTGTCAACGTCACTTGGGCTAAATTGTCACAGAGTACTATAATATAACAGGAAATTATTGTTATCACCACTTTTGACACTGTGCTGATGTGCTGCCATTTGTCTATACTCTATTACTCTGTAAATTTATATTATTATGGTGGTGAATCCATGTGAATCACAATTTTAGGTTATATTGCTGAATAATTATTACAGTTTTATCTCGCAAAAGTGAAATCTGCACTGTGTAGGTACACTTATTGGTTTTTTTACTTGCTGGTTGTTGAAATGAGTTTCATTGGAAACACGTTTGTTTAGCACAGTTTATCACATATTCTATGTATATTATTCGCGGAGGTCGATGACGTCAAGGTTCAATGTAAACAGGATGCTCTGTGAATGTAGAGCCGCAGCCGACACAGTGAGCGCGAACATTGCACAATGACAGTACCCTGACGTTTATGGTGGCAACTAGAGTGCGTTTCATCAAATAGTTCCTATGCCGTAATGTTGGCTCGACTGTTAAACGTTAACATATGAACCTATTAGGTCCATGGCCATCAACGGTAGCGTATCGTGTTCGTCCTACAACAGGTGCGTTTCATCAAATAGTTCCTATGCCGTAATGTTGGCTCGACTGTTAAACGTTAACATAATTATGAACCTATTAGGTCCATTGGCCATCAACGGTAGCGTATCGTGTTCGTCCTACAACAGTTGAGCCAACATTACAGCATAGGAACTATTTGATGAAACGCACTCTACCAGGACATGAGAAATAATTATAAAATAACTTGGAACTTTAAAATGCATTCTTCTGTCACAGATATTACAATAGCTTCTGTGATGAAAAATTGTTTCCATCACTCAAGAAAATTAAATACAGCTCAAGTCATGACATTTCATCAATAAGTAACAAAATAGCTCGTTTTAAACTCATTTAAAAATAAATAATATTTACAGCCATTTCAATTAGCTAACACCACAAAATGGCTAGGCCATTTTGTGGTGTTAGCTAAATGAAATGGTACCCCTTAAATCGGACCCTTTATTAATTTCCTAGCATTTCCGACCAACTCGCTTCGATACGATCAATGTTTGTTGCAAATCTAGTTACATTGGGTGTTAAGTCTAGGAGCGTTATGAGTTTGCAATCTCCCTATTTTAGCTTTTAGACCTTTAAACTTAGCCGTACCCCGCCGCGACATTATAGCGCCATTTCAATGAGCAAACCTTATCGTGCCATCCATCAATTTCTATAAATAAAATATGTAACATAATATACAGGGTGTGGCGTAAATAATGGATAACCCTGAAACTGTCGATTGGCCAGATTATTATCTATCATTTACCCCACTTATATCGCCGCCCATGGATGACAAAATTATTGATATTTTTAATATTTTAAATAAAAATCGTACTTACTCTTACAAAATCAGCTGCCATTTCTACAATTGGTGATTTTTTTTCGTTTTGTTTTTTTTTTGTCACTCCTGAATATTTGTATTATCAGATCAGTATCAAGATTTTTTATTACATTCTAAGATAACATTGCAAAAAATACTTATTCTTAAATTTTAAATTTTTTTCTACGGAATTACGCAATTTTGGGCCCCTGTATCGAAAAAAAAATGTACTACACTGCGGTGGCCCATTATTTTAGATAATTGACTATTTAATGCAGATTCTAAAATGGTATAATAATAACCAGTATCTTGATAAAGTACAAAGTTATTGCTGTTCGAATCTTAAAGGAGAATTTTCATACAAATTTGATTTTAAAATTAAATTACTTTAACACTGCTGTAACTAATTTTGGACTCAAAGAGAATGAGAATTTCTTTAAAATTTGATCACTATGGGTTTGTTGACACAATAAAAGACATTAGTAATTAAACTATTTTATTGAATCGGCGAACAAATCGGCGCGCAAATCCTGCCGACGATATTTCGTCAGCAGCCGAACGTATTCGTTGTCGCAGCTGTTCAGTTCAGCTGAAGTGATTTCTTCTTTATAAACCATCTCCTTAAGCAGCCCCAGTAAGTCCAATGTGAGTGAATATGTGAGTTTTTTTTTACCTGAATCAAGTTTCTGCACTCCCATAACACCGATAATATGATTTTAGACTGTGACATTACTTTTTTTTGTAATAACAGAAGTAAGAGAATGATTTAGGACTTAGTTGTTATTTTCAAAATTAAGACCCATATCAATTCGAACAGCAATAACTTTTTATTTTATGAAGATACTGGTTATTATTATACCATTTTAGAATCTGCATTAAATAGGTAATTATCTAAAATTATGGGCCACCGCAGTGTAGTACATTATTTTTCGATACGGGGGCCCAAAATTGCGTAATTCCGTAGAAAAAATGTTAAAATTTAAGAATAAGTATTTTTTGCAATGTTATCTTAGAATGTAATAAAAAATCTTGATAATGATCTGATACTACAAATATTCAGGAGTGACATAAAAAAACAAAATGAAAAAAAAATCACCAATTGTAGAAATGGCAGCTGATTTTGTAAGAGTAAGTACGATTTTTATTTAAAGTATTAAAAATATCAATAATTTTGTCATCCATAGGCATATGGCGATATAAGTGGGGTAAATGATAGATGATAATCTGGCCAATCGACAGTTTCAGGGTTATCCATTATTTACGCCACACCCTGTATAGGTATTACTCAAAGAGAATACGATGACCTCGATCGAATTTGATGGCTCAATGATAGGTATTATTTTTTACTTTTTAAATGTTCGCTTTTCTTTTTTGCTTTTGGGGAATTTTTAATTTAATTTTCATTTTAAAATTCTTAAACTTCGTTACAAAAGAAGTTGTGATAAGTAGGTACTTACTACATTTTTGTTTCTAAATCTTCTTTGATTTTAGTTGCAATAGTTATAAGCCTTAGGTACCTACCTGTATTCTGGTGCGCTTTCGTTTCGACGAGCTCGAGTCCTGTTTCTTGTTCCTGGTTTTTTTACATAGGTAGGTACCTACTTTTCGGTCGAAAAACACGTTGTTTGACCAAAACAACATTTTTGAAAAGTTAACGCAGTTCAACAAAATTGAGATGCGTTGTTATTAGGTACTTACTACAGAATGTTAAGTTTCTCTACACATAACATTCACTTATCCTGATGCCACCATTGCACTGAATTCTCCCCAGCTACAGCACTAGGAAGTGGTGAAGGGCGGGCATTTTGGGGGACTGTCTTATGTAATTTTGACGTTCGAAAAGTGCTGATTCTCAGCCTAGTTTGAATAAATGACTTTTGATTTTGCTATTATTGTGTCAAGAGTGTACCTACTATGGTGCTGGATATCCTGGCTGCAGCATCTGACTAAGAATTCCATAATTTTGCATAGTTATATAGCATACAGGGGTATTTCGAATTTCAGGTCACATATATGTTTGAAAGTAAAGTAAATACCCATTATGCGTCTAAGATCCCTACCGCAGCTAACAAAAGAGCGGATAACCTTGAAACGGCTGAACCGATTTTGATAAAACCTGCTTTCAAATAAAAAAAAACGCATTCAAATCGGTTCGCCTGTTTAAGAGCTACGGTGCCACACAGACACACACACACACACATACATAGCGGTCAAAGTTATTACACCCCTCTTTTTGCGTCGGGGGTTAATGATATTTACAATAGCCATTTTGTGGTGAAAAACAGTGATTATGAAAAATAAACGGAACAGACAGGACATTTATTATCTTACCTACCAATGTACCTATAGATAAACCATTCTAAAAATGAACGCCTCTCCACAATACTAATGTGTGAGAGGAAATATTTATTCCTTCTTCCTTACCATTTTTCTTTGGGATGAGAAGTGCCGGAGAACCCCACGCGGATTCGCACTCCTCAACAATGTCGTCTGCTAACATCTTATCCAACTCTGCCCGCATGACCGCTTTCTTAGCAGGCGTCAATCTATACGGTGGAACAGCAACGGGGAGGTGATAGCTGGTATCAACAATGTGTTCGGCGAAAGGAGTCGGGTCTCCCCCTGACCATTGAGTCCCGGTCGCCCCCACATGGATTGCCACCAGGTGGCAATTGGAAAAAAAAATCCCAGTTGCCACCGGGTGGCGACTGGGACCTCATTGCCCCCACTTCAAATCGCTGTACATTGCGGCGTAGATCGCCAAACCCCTCCATCGCTATCTGTCTTACGGCCGCGATGAGAGGGTTGGTCACATTTCCAATGTGGTTTAATTACTTCGTATAGTTAAGTGATATTTTTAGGGACATACAAACAAGATTTCATCATTGAAGTTGCTTTTAATCACTTGTTATTATTACGTAATCATAAAAACCTGGTGTAAATTCGTATCACAGAAAATCTTAGTATTTACAATAATTAAACTACCTAACAAAAGCTAGTCATCAGTCAAAGATAATGAAATTACATACCTATTTACAATAACTATGTTTTATCAATAAAATTACCTACAAATTACCTCATAATCACAAAAACTTGGTGTAAATTTGTATCACAGATAATCAAAGTATTTACGTCTTACAAAAAAAATAACCTTTACCTATGTTCCTTAAAATTTTGTATAAAAAACCGCTTGAAAATGTAAATAGTAAAAAAACACTTAAAAATAACAGTCTTATTGCAAGAAAATCAGAGATCATCAAAATATCTACAATATTCAAGTTATAAAATCTCTTCTCTAAAAATCCCTAAAAATCTTAAAACTTTTAAAATCTAAAACCTCTAAAAATCTTAAAATCTTGTACCAAAACGTTAATATCTTCGTAAAGAGAAAAACACAGAGATATGGCAAGGAGGCTTGGCGCTTGAGAACACAATCATGTGGCCGCAAAGTGGCTTGATGCCAGTGCCAGTTTCAGTCTTTAGCCAAATGTCAACTTGCGACGGCTGCGCTGCTTATGAGTTTTGACTTGCTTGATTGCTTAGTACAAATCAATCAATGAATCGGCTGGTCTAATAGCACAATGGATAAGTGTTTTACTGATACTCTCACTCACAGGATAGTTTCGTGAAGTGGCTGCTGCCGGCTTTTGTTAGTTAAGAGATGTGATGTGAGGTTTGTGGTAGTCGATATTTACACGATTCTATTGTACATACTTAGTACGAATATGAATATGTATGATACAATTAATTATTGAAAAATACAATTTGTTACTATTTCTTCATTACTCGACATATCTTTTATTGAATCAATAGCTAACTAGGAATTTTAGAATTCTTTTATTTTCATCCAATGACGTAATAACCTAATAATATGTAAAGGAATGGAAGTAATAATCAAATTGTTTATTATTTCACCTGATAACCCGAAAATTGCATTAAAAAATATTAAACAGGAGCTCATGTCAAAATCCTTATTGCATTTTATAGGTAAGAATCTTTTTGAAAGCATAAATTTTCACCAATACAATCAATTGCCAATGAATAACCATTTATTATTACTTATAAAAGCCGTAATGGAAAAATATATAAACGTAAGATTACACTATTTAACTAAGATCGCAACACCTAAACTGTCTAAACGGCAAGTTTTAAATAAAAATTTACTTTTACTGGCCAATAAAATCTGTCAAGAAAAATCTTGAAGTTTTACTTGTGTTCTCCTAGTCCAGATTCGAGTTGTATTAAATTTTACTAATTTTAGTTAGTTAATTATGTATAGAGTAGGTATATTGAGGGAAACTCCTGTATCATTTTATTTTCCCAGTCAGTAAAATCTTTAGGAAAAGAGGAGATATTATAGGTAACTGAATGTCATCGACATTTTTCTATGATTACACCACTCAACATCACTAGCTGCGTAATTTGCGCATGTGTGTTTATTCAGAGTCCGTAGCTACAGGTAGATGAGCCGCCCTCTTTTTGCGTGTTTTGTTAGTGAGTTTATTAGTGTCGCTGTAAGTTTCTTTGTGTGCGGGAGAAATATGAGCTCGTGTGCCGTTGTTATAGTTTTTGCTATTGCGTTAGTAAATTAAGTGGGGGCAACGTAGAGACATCTGGAACGGAATAATTTTGTGTATACAAAGCATATCTCCTGTGTTTTTAAGATCTGTGTCTATATATATATCTATAGAATTATTTTCTGTATATTTTTCAAAATTTTAAGATCAGTAGTTTCGGAGATACTAAAAAGGGGGGGGGGGGGGGGGGGGGGTAATTTTCGTCTATTTTCTTAAATAACTTTGTAACAGTTTATTTTAAAATTATCAAAAAATATTTTTGAGACCCTCTCAGTAAGCCCTTTCATTTTACATATCGCACGGTACCTACAGTTTGCAAATATTTTATTTTGAATTTTCTTATTTGACCCCCATATTCAAAATTCATTAATTTACATTACACATCCGTGTTTGGGTCACGGAAATACATACGTGTACCAAATTTCAACTTAATCGGTCCATTACTTTCGGAGCAAATTGGCTGTGACAGACAGACAGACACATGAGTGATCCTATAAGGGTTCCGTTTTTTCCTTTTGAGGTACCTATAATTAGTGCGTAATCTGCTGTAAATGTGCGCCGAAAATATATTTTGTGCGTCTTTAGGTTTTCGATATATTGCGTTTACTGCTGGAGTAACGATTTGCAGAATCGTGTAGGTATCTCTAAAACCATTGTATGTGCGCCTGTAGAATAAACATCCACGAGTAGCTCTTAATTTGTGCGTATTTGTGACAGAATTAAATTTAAGAAAATATTTATAATTTTCAAGTAATCGCGTTTTTTTAAAAAAACCCGATAAAATATCGCAGCTCCTAAATGAGAAAACGTATAAGGTCGCTGAAAACTGTATTCGGTCCTTCTTGACGCGTACAATAGCCATAAAAAGTTTCAAAAGTATATACGTGCACGCGTTATTCAATAATATTGCTAAAAGTCAAAACAACGGTGTCATAACATTGACGGCAAAATACAAGAAACCGGTTCAACCCAAGACGTGGAGATTTACCCAAAAATTAGTGCGTATAATCAAAAATATACAGTGAAAATATTCAGTTTGGAATATTTCGAAATAAGCAGATATAAACAAAAAACAATTCAATTTTCATGAGTAAATAACAAAATAGCTGTAAAAATAGCATACATACTTGTAAATACCAACTATCTAGATAGTCTTAAAAAAATAGTAATTTGATTTAAATGTAATCACGAAAAACCTGTAGAAATGCGATTTTGCCAGCCCGCACGGGTTAAGCGCTCCTTAAATGTTCAAAATACAATCATGTCAAAAGCTGCAATAAAATGTAATCAAGTGTAGGTACTTTTAGCGCTTAAAATGACGAGATAGAATATACGTATGATAGAATATTATAAATGCAAATGTCTGGACGTATGTCCTTCGTTCACACACAAAATACTAGAATATTATAATCCCATAAAAAGTTTATTTTTTTACTTCTAATCAGGCACAACAAGTTTCAACCGGTTCGTGAGGAAAGTTAAGAAGGTCTTCCATATGTACGAATCCGACGCTTTTTTGTAGTCATTCGAATTTGGTCGGATAACCAGCTGTTGTTGACATGTTTAGTTTTTTGTTTATATCTACTTATTTCGAAACATTCCAAATTGAATATTTTCACTATATATTTTTGATTGTACGCACTAATTTTTGGGTAAATCTCCACGTCTTGGGTTGAGCCGGTTTCTTGTATTTTGCCGTCAAAGTTATGACACCGTTGTTTTGACTATTTCAGACACTAATCTACATGGTCTTCACATGAAGTGACCAAGATTATGTCTGGACTTTATAAGAGACTGTGACCTCTGAGTTTGTTTCGGCCTTTCTTCTCAGAGTAGTCAGATAGGAAACGCCGACCTCATCTAGTTTAAAAAAAAACATGATTGACTTGTAAAAGTGTTTGTACAAACCTACTTGCAGAAATAAATATCATTTATCATTTAGCAATATTATTCAATAACGCATGCACGTATACTTTTGAAACTTTTTATGGCTCTTATACGTGTCATGAAAGACCGAATACAGTTTTCAGCGACCTTATACGTTTTCTCATTTAGGCACTGCGATATTTTTTCGGGTTTTGTAAAAAAGCGCGATTTCTTGAAAATTATAAATATTTTCTTAAATCTAATTCTGTCACAAATACGCACAAATGAAGAGCTACTCGTGGATGTTTATTCTACAGGCGCACATAATGGTTTGACAGATACACGATTCTGCATATCGTTACTCCAGCAGGAAACGCAATATCTCAAAAACCTGAAGACGCACAAATTATATTTTCAGCGCACATTTACAGCAGATTACGCACTAATTATTCGTACCACTCATGTCTCTCTAGGAGCAATTTTTCTGCTGGAGTAACGTTTACCAACGTTACTCCAGCAGGAATAGTTTTTTTCCAAAACGACAAGGCGCACAATTTTTTTATTTGGCGCACATTTACAGCAGATTACGCACTAATTACAGGTACCACTCATATTGCTCTAGGAGACAATTTCTTGCTGGAGTAACGCACTCCAGCCACACTGGGAGTGGTATTGTATGTGTGTGCGATTGTGCATTCACATTCCATGGTGATTAGTTATAAACAGAATAGACTGCGGAAGGGGAAGTGGAAATAAAACAAACCATGCGAAACTTTTATTTCCTTTATTATCTTTTATCCAATTGTAAGTTACTCGCTATCACTCCATGTCACTACTTCGCTACATATCTCAGCCATTTATACATTTACAAAGAAACATCAACCGAAAAGAGGTTAAAAATTCACAAATATACATTTAATGTTGATTATTCTAACTTATAAGAGGCTCGAACGCGCTGGGAGACGGCGATCACAGAAGGGAATTGAACATAGGATATCGCACAACCCTAACCGCTCGGTCACGAACTTGCCGCTACCAGCGGTAAGAATAATTAGAGGTATAACCTACGAGTAACCTACCTCGTATACCTAATCACTTTCATCAGAATCAATTCTTCTGGATGAGCTCACTTCATCGTAGACTTTGTCTCTGTCACCTCTGACCTATACTAAAGTCAAGAGCAAACCCATCTCTAATAAAAAAATCAGACTCAACATTAATTAATAATGAATTCAAAATCCATGTTAATATTTTTCATATATGTTTTTCGATATCACTAACATGTCTACATGTATTTTCCCACATAGTACAATCAATCATTTCAATTCGTTCCTTTATTAGAGCCATTATAGACGTTAAGTTTTCTTCAACATTTTTTGTAGCCACATAGTTTTTTTGTGTTGACATGTTGACCGTACTTTTGAGGCGAAATCGACGCGTGATTCCACTTTCATGTCTCGCCGGTGACTGAGCAACCAATGACAAAGACCAATTATGTGTATTGCGTCGATACACCTTCTTTGCATGTGAGCGTAACCGCTGTGGAGGGGGGTTCATTTTTAGAATGGTTTATCTATACTAAAATGTATGAAGCACGCCACGAGGTGCCCGTACGCAGAGGCTTCATACATTTGTTCCCACCTCTCGCCACTCCGCGCCAACACACCGCTGGTAGTAGCGGCAAGGTCGTGGCCGAACGGTAAGCAATAAAATGGTGTTTAAGGTCTAGGGTTGCTCATCATCATCAATGCGGTTTACGAATAGAGATTATCGAATATAGACAAGAACAGGTCACCTCTATGAGTGAACGCATTGCGCCGCGTCGCCGCTCGGCCGGACCCACACCTACGTTAGCTTCACCCACGGGACTTGGCGACATCGGCCACAAGTTACAATCAAACAATACCAAATGCTATAGCAGCACCTACACTTATAAGAAGCGGTTGATCCTTCGACACAAAACATTAACTTACACTATTTCCGTGTAACGAGAGAAATGCCTGTCTACATGTAAGCTAAGCTCGGATTGACACAAGAAACATTGATATGATTTCAAAAACGTTAATGATTATTATATTTGTTACGTGTTACTATTATTGCGCTAAAGGGATCAGACCGGGTTGGGAGTGTTGCGTGTCGGGACACAACAGCGGGGCGTGTGTCGTGACTACCTCGCCAAACAACTGCACCTGGCCGCGTACATGAACACATTTATGTACTATAACTTATCGGAACGAATTAATATACAACGCGGGACGCGCGTGCACACACGTACAGCACACAGTGAGACCACGCCCTTACATGGAGTTATTTCAGTACACGTAGTTTCTTTAATTAATATATGAGAATCATAGTCACAATGCGACTACTATAACTCCATGTAATAACATGTCAAACATTTCACATGCATCACCCCAAAAATCCTGTGTAATATTTACACTTCTTAAAGTACACTTAACCGACCCTAAAACGAATCTAACGAAAACTTTACCATCTACGTCCGCGATAAAAAAATAAACTGACTTCTCCGAAACAAGAACCAATAGTTAACGATTTACGAAATTAGGAAACATAATAGAATGTTATTAATATTTACCACTCATTTTAGCGTACCTAATTTATTTGCGACAATATAATTATAGATAATTAAGAGACCTATCACAAAATGGCGTTTTGACAGACTAGGTCTATCGTAGCACGGCGACGCATCGCATTATGTAGCACTTTGGCAGTTACAATTACGTTTATTTTTATATTTAACCGACTTCCAAAAAGGAGGAGGTTCTCAATCCGACTGTAATTTCTTTAAATATATTTGTTACGCAATTTCTCTGTCAATTGTGGAACGATTTTTGAAAATTCTTTTTCGTTTGAAAGAATATGCTCTCGAGGTAGTCCCATTGTCACCAAGTCAGTTTTGATGAGAGGATCCTATGGAAATCGAGGGAAATCCTCAAATTTTATAGGCACGCCTATAGCGATTTGGGTATTTTTTTATAGTAATTCGTGCACTTGCTCTCGGAAAGCACCATTTGGTGAAGTGGAACTGATGATGAAGACCAAAGATAGCCATCGGAACTACTCTATTATACCTAACTATTTCGCGGGTTACGATTCGATCACTTTAATATGCTAATCAATTTATGCTCGTCATAATGTATAATGGTGAAGTGGAGCTGATGGTTGTCACTATCAGCTCCGCTTTGAAGTTTTTATTTTTTTTTATTTTGGAAGTTGGTTGTTTTTTTTTTCTTTTAATGTTTTTATTATTATTTTTTGTTTTAAAAGTTGTTTTTATTTTCTTATGAACTAACGTTTATTCGGATATAAATGTCACGTAATAATATCAATGTAGCAAGGACAAATTTACAGTTAATTCTGAGCCTTTTATTATAGTTTTTAATGAGAATTTTTTATAGATATTCCATACATATTTCAACATTCCGAGGTTGATAAGGAGTAAACCACTATTTAAGTATTACATAGTTCAATCCACGCGCTCGAAAAAATGCCGTCGCGGAATTTATTAAAAACTTGCGTCGGAATTTTGGCTTTATATAAATAGATACGAAAATATTGCGAAAAGCGAGGCCTCTATGAACTATAATAATAACTATTCTCCACTCAATAAAATAAAAGTTGTCATAGTATTCAGTGTCTCAGAATAAGAGCGCCAAAGTTAGCCATTTAACGCAAAAATCACGGTCGAAATGTAATAGGCCTCTTAACATCAAAGGCAATGTCGTCCCCGATCGCAATAAAAAAATAATTTTGGATTTTCCAACCCTTACATTATAAATCCTTATTTAATACAAGTGATACCATTATAGGGAATTAATTTTGGGTTTTGCAAAGTAAACTAATCAACACATGGCGCCAATGCTTCTGGATTTTTTACCTACATATTATTATAAAAGGAATTACGTGACTTCTCAGCGTAACTGAACACGGCTCGGGAGTTAGGAATACACTTACATAAATGTACTTTAAAACCTAGAACTTTAAAAATCTGTGCTTATATAACTCGCCGTTCGCTTTATAACCGAACCATACATAAGGTTGTTGTCCGACTGTCAGCTGCATTGTTTTGCATTCTTAAAGACACTGGAACAAAGAAAATTAAATTAAAAATAATGATAACGTCTTGCATTCGCTACTATGTAAATATACAAAAACTTATATCCCTGTAAAAACCGGCCAAGTGTGTATTGGACCACGCACAATGAAGGGTTCCGTAGTTAGGATGAATTTATCACAAGAACAAACTCAACATTGTAGTTTAAAACATGTTCTCCCATACATACCAACTGCAAATGTAAGTTTGTACGCACAATATTGAGAGATTTACCATGTTATTTTAAGTCTATAGACTTCTTATAAGTTTTCCCGTAATCGACAGATAAAGAACTATTTTCAGATTTTTTTTTTTTTAATTTTAGGTTCAGTAGTTTCGGTGATAAGGGGGGTGGAATGGTAAAATTTCGTTCGTAAGGATATATTTGAGACCCTCACAGTAGGCCCTTTCATTTGATATGTCACACGGCACAGTTTGCAAAATTTGTTTTTTATTTTCTTATTTGCCCCCTAAAATATACCCTCATATTCAAAATTCATTTATTTCCGTTACACGTACGTGTATGGGTTACAGAAATTCATACGTGTACCAATTTCAACTTAACCGGTCCATTAGATTCGCAGCAAATTGGCTGTGACAGAAGGACAGACAGACACGGCGAGTGATCCTATAAGGGTTCCGCTTTTCCTTTTGAGGTACGGAACCCTAAAAAGCAAAACAAAATACTAGTACAATGTGTAGCAAAATAAAATCGATTGGCGCAACCCTTAAAAAGAACGGGGCGACATGCAGTAGCCACGTTGTACCGTGCACCGCGTGACAATCAAGAAGATCTCCGGGAATAAAAGAAAATCTATGAAGATATCCACAGTATTAAATAAGATACGTGTAGTGGTCGTTAAGATCTCTGAAAACAGTAAACACTTGGAATATCCCACGTAGCTTACCACACCACAGAGCGTGATTTTACGGACGAACATGCACATTCACAAACGGTTTCCCACCGTATTTCTACCAAGGCAAAGTTCAAAATTGAAGGTTCATGGGAGACTTCGGTATAAATCCTGCGATTTCGATCTTTATGTTATTGGCAACATGGTGTAGTCGCTTCAACATCCGTGAAACCGTGCACTGTTGGAAGCCGGCTTTACAGAACTGTAGATAATCAGCTGGTAGGTACTGACCGACTTGACTGTGGCCCTGATGAACTTCTTTTTGTGCGAGAGGTCGAAGTCTGGGTAGTGGTTGTACACCTGCTCGTACACCATCTTCATCGTCATCTGCTCTAGGTCGGCGCCCTCCACAATCTGCTGCACGTACTTCTTAATCTCGTCATCCTGTAAATTAAGGCACATATTCATACTTAGGTCTTCTTGTAAGGGTGATTGCAAATAGTCAAAATAACTTGAACATCCCCCATAATTTTACTTATAAACAGTTAAGGAACGATTTGCATCTGTTCAACCATACATTTTTGAAGTTTATAATAATAACCTGGGACATTTTTCACATACGGTCATCTGATCCCAAACTAAGCAGAGCTTGTACTATGGAAACCAGATAACTGATATACAACATATACTTTTTTTTTGTATATACCTACTTATATAGATAATTACACCCAGACTCAGAACAAATAGACATGTTCATGCACACAAATGTTTGTCCTGGATGGGAATCGAACCCACGACCTGTGGCATGATAGGTGGTATCTTAACCAACCACGCCAACTGGCCTGTCTAAAGTTTAAACGTCTCTTAACTTTCAGGAAAGTTTATAAATATATTAGGTTGGGGAAAAAGTCTTTTCGCATTACAGTATGTATGAATTTGTAATAAAATCTCTTTGGCTATACTATTTGTGTCTGGCTGGTTTTGGTATCATTGAAAGTTTAAATTTTAAAGAACATAATTCCAAATTCAAATTAGGAAAATGTGTGATTTATTTGTTTTTCGTACCGTCAAGATGAGTGAACCTAATGAAGAAATTCGATACATTTTAAAATTTTACTACAAAAAAGGTAAAAATGCAACGCAAGCCGCGAAAAAAATTTGCGATGTTTATGGACCTAGTGTAGTGTCTGTGAGAGTAGCACACATTTGGTTTAAGCGTTTTCAATCCGGAAATTTTGATGTCAAAGATGCACGTCGTTCTGGTCGCCCTATTACGGATAAAATGGATGCCAGTTTTGAAAAAGTGGAGCAAGATCGGCATATCAGTAGTTACGACGTAGCTAAAGAATTGGAAATTGATCACAAAACAATTTTGGCGCATTTGAAAAAAACTGGGTACACAAAAAAACTCGACATTTGGGTACCTCACGAGCTCACTGAAAGAAACCTAATGAACCGTTTACTCATTTGTGATTCTTTATTACGACGTAATGAAACCGAACCATTTTTGAAGAAGCTGATAACTGGTGATGAAAAGTGGATCACGTATGACAAGAACGTGCGAAAAAGGTCGTGGTCAAAGGCCGGTCAGGCTTCACAGACTGTGGCGAAACCCGGGTTAACTCGCAACAAGGTGATGCTGTGTGTGTGGTGGGATTGGAAGGACATTATTCATTATGAGCTGTTACCAACAGGCAGGACCATCGATTCTGAACTCTACTGCGAACAACTGATGAGATTAAAGCAAGAAGTTGAGAGAAAGCGGCCGGAATTAATCAACAGAAGGGGTGTGGTTTTTCATCATGATAACGCTAGACCTCACACATCTTTAGCCACTCAGCAAAAATTAAGAGAGTTTGGCTGGGAGGTGTTAATGCATCCGCCGTATAGTCCTGACCTTGCACCTTCAGATTTCCACCTGTTTTGGTCTCTTCAGAATTCTTTAGGCAGTGTCAGGTTAACATCACGAGAGGACTGCCAAAACCACTTGTCGCGGTATTTTGACCAGAAGTCCCAAAATTTCTATAGCAATGGGATCATGTCCCTACCTACAAGATGGCAAAAAGTTATCGAACAAAATGGTACCTACATACTTTAGTTAAATGTAAATAAACTATATTAAAAAATGTTTTGAATTTTCTTAAAAAATGCGAAGAAACTTTTTCCCTAACCTATTATTAAAAGGGCCAGTGTGGATTACGCCTTACAAATTAGCAGCTGTCATTGATTAATAAACCCTATTCTTAATATCTTAAGCCTCATTTAAAAAAGATTTTCGATCGTCGAGAGGCGAATGTCCATGCGACACTGGTGGGCGGATCGTTTATATTCATCGTTTAAACGTGGCTGGTTTACTACGAAAGTGTGGTTGAAACTCGATGACTCGACGGCGAATGTCCATGCGATACTGGTGGGCGGATCGTTTATATTCATCGTTTAAACGGGGCTGGTTTACTACGAAAGTGTGGTTGAAACTCGATGACTCGACGGCGAATGTCCATGCGATACTGGTGGGCGGATCGTTTACACTCATCGTTTAAACTGGGCTGGTTTACTACAAAAGTGTGGGTGAAACTCGATGACTCAACGGCGAATGTCCATGCGACACTGGTGGGCGGATCGTTAATATTCATCGTTTAAACGGGGCTGGTTTACTACGAAAGTGTGGTTGAAACTCGATGACTCGACGGCGAATGTCCATGCAATACTGGTGGGCAGATCGTTTATATTCATCGTTTAAACGGGGTGGTTTACTACGAAAGTGTGGTTGAAACTCGATGACTCAACGGCGAATGTCCATGCAATACTGGTGGGCGGATCGTTTACACTCATCGTTTAAACGGGTCTGGTTTACTACAAAAGTGTGGTTGAAACTCGAGGACTCGACGGCGAATGTCCATGCGATACTGGTGGGCGGATCGTTTACACTCATCGTTTAAACGGGGCTGGTTTACTACAAAAGTGTGGTTGAAACTCGAGGACTCGACGGCGAATGTCCTTGCGATACTGGTGGGCGGATCGTTTACACTCATCGTTTAAATGGGGCTTCAAACTTCAAGCTCAAATTTCTTTCCTACGGATACCAATTTCTTTTCTACACGTGACCGCGGAATTTAAATCTGGACTTTTGATTTATTTAATTGGTCTAACCTTTCGACAATTGGCTGTGTTATTTGGACTTCGACTATCAATCACCTGCGGGATTTGTTTACATCTGAATCATTGTGCATTAACTGTGGTATAAGTTTAAATCGCTTGAAACGTTAACTGGCCTAATGGGTTTCATCATGTACGTTTGCCCAGCACGGCCCCTCAGAATTTGCATTTATGGTGTACACCATTGCAATGTACTCGCCTCTAGCAGTATATGTACCGATTTCTTTTTCAATGTACCTCTATACTTTTGAAGAAATATGCAAAAAAAGGTGGCCGTGCCAGCCAAACGCTTTCAGCACGGCCCCCCATGTAACTTGAATAATACATACCGTATTAACAAATGTCTATAACTCAAGAAATGTACTCTATTAATACGTTATATGTGCCGCAACAGTTATTGTGAATTCATAATAACAAATAATATATAGATGTGGATAAGGGGCCGTGCTGGAAAAAATCATTTTAAGAAATATCTAAAAAAGACAAAACATACTTAGCCAAAAACTATTAAAAAATAATTGAAGTTTAGCAAGTAACATATGTACCGCATTGATTTCTCATACAACTTGTTATATTGTGAAAAATAAATCTATTTTAGTTCATTCAGCACGGCCCTCTATAGTTGCCTATATCTTTTTAAATAAGCCGTGTATGTTTACAAAATTCGACTTCCTGAATAATATATAGGAGTACATTCCTTTCAACTAAATTGCAATTCTGCTGTATCAATACTTTAGAAGATAAATTCAATCTAAAATATACATACATTAAAACTGATGGGGTGACCATGATTTCATATATTTGGTAGGTAGGTACATAAATGTTCTATATTTATGTACTTATATTAATTAAATTATGTGACTACATTGAAATAAACATTCTTTTTACCCGACTGTACCAGAAGGACGGTAAGGTTTTTCGAGTGAATGAATGTAGATATGTAGCAACCTTCATTTCTTTGGCACGCTTTGTAGTCTAAACGGCTTTATTAATTTCAACTTGAGAGATGTCGTTATATTCGTCTTAATTGTGAGAATGACACAGGGTAGGTATAGGTACCCATCAAAAACATTAAAAATAAAAATAACTGATTCTTGGCGTCAAGTAATTAATCGTTTTCTTTTCCTCAAAGCCTATCTAGTGGGATAATATATTAAATAAACGAATTTCTAAGTGGACTAGCTTTAACTTACGGTTCGGCTCGCGTGGTAGAAATAAAAAATATATAAAGCGTGCTTATAACCTTCCCCTAGAAAAAACACAACTTATAATATGTTTAAATAAATGTTATTCAGAATGAGAAATGCTAAAAAAAAACAAAATATTCAATGTTTCTCAAAGTTTAAAATTTGTCCGCTATTGGGTAATTTATTTAAATAATTATGTGTTTATTCATTACATCTTAAAAAATAATCATTAAGTATAATAATATATTATCAGTTAATTTTGTCGTGTGCGATCGCTATTAGTTCACTGACGCTACCGTAATTTTTAATGTGGCGCTGGTGTCGCGGTTACTTCATGTTGCGCTTGAGTGTTTATTGACAGTCACATCTCTACGCGCATAACAGACAGTAGTAAATATAAATACTGCTCAAATAATATGAATAATGGGTCGTGTGTTTGTGCAGTGAATTCTATTTCAAGGACGAAAATGGATTGTTAAAATAAACGGGTAAGTAAGTTTTAAGTTATAATATAATTTATTTGTATTTAAAAAATAGATTTGATGTAAGTATATCTAGGTAAGTGCATGTAGGAATTGAACTTGACCCTAAAGAAGATTGCGTAAATATTAAAGTTACACGTTGTATGCACATAAGATAATGCAAAGCACATTAAATCAGTATGCTAGATTTATTTAATGTTATTTAAAAATACCAAAATGTATGAAGCACCTGCTTACGACACAAATCTTTGCAAATTTTCTTTTTTTACAAATCTTTGCATGAGTAGTAGACATGCGCATAACAGTGCATCGAAAGTCAATGCCATATGATATGCACCGGTTCCAAAGTACATCAACTTTTGATATGCACTTTAGTACATATCAACCGGCCATGAGGGCGGTCGATAAATACGATTTATACACTATGCACTGCGGTTGATAATAGCAACCGCAGTATATAATATATACTGCGATTAATAGTACATAGGGCATACCCATGTCACTTACAGACATGTGTATACACTATGCAGAACATCACTTCTTGAGATATAAACTGTAACGCAATGGAATAGGGTTCATTTTAACTTGTTGTGGCTAAGCTATGCTTCGGTCTCATTCACTCTCATTATAATTTGTATTAGCTGTCGCGGGTAATGCGTTTCACGTCAGAGTTGGCGAGCCATACATATTACATGCACTCTTTCTCTCACTCATTGCCCGTGTGATACGAATGAATGCGATGCCATAGTCAATGCGGTGTATAGTACATATCTCAATATCTCGGGCAATGCGAGTGAATGTATACACTGCTCAGTGAATATGTACTTTGTGATATCAACCGCAGTGCATATCCATGTCTAATGAGTAGTTCTATTATTAATTATTTCTTACATTAAATTTATTTTGCTAACCATAATATATGATAGCAAACTGTGTAATGAGCCTACGATTATTATGTTACCTTACATAATTAATCATAGTTTTTGTTTAATTGTGTTCTGTTCATTTACAAGCAAAACCCAAGAGTGCTTCGTAGTTATATAAAAGAAAATACTTGTGTATCTAGTAGTATTAAGCCTTTACAATTATTAGGAGTTACATTTCTGTTGATTTTACGCCCAGAGTCCATAGAAATTTACCTACCATCTTTTAAAATTTTAAGGAACTCTTCAATATAGTGGAAATATACCTACTTTACCCACTATACATATATAGAGTAGGTAAATGTGACACGCAAAAGTTGAGATATACAATTTTCGGACGCTATTTTAAACTTAAAGCGGCCCGTTGGCAGCATCGTTCATTCATTCAGCATTTTTCACTTAAGAATTGGTGTAATCATACTGAGCAGTAATTATAAAAAATGTTGAATAATTAGGGTATCAAAAATAATTATCACTTTATATTAACCGTTATTTATTAATATATTTAGTAAATAAATAGGTAGCAAAATTATATATAAATCTAAAAAGAAGTTACGTAATTCACTATAAATATTTGTACAGATTTTTTTTTCTTCAGATTGATACAATTAATGGTGAGGATGGGCAAGAAAAGTGATGTAGCATTAGATGTACAGAAACAACTATTTATGAAAAATCGACATCAGCTCAAAGGACCGAAATATGATAGAAATGTGTACCAGAAACTAGCTGAAGAGCTTAATTATGCTATGTCTCCGAAAGCATTGTACCTAAGTTATAAAAGAAATTTTCTGGACACTAATGACCTCACACCGGAGCCAACAAAAATTGATGACAAACTAGGAAACATTAGTGTTGGAACGACACCTTTGAATTCGTCTAAGAAATCGACACCTTTGCCTGAATCATCCGAACATAGTAAAAACGAAGATAGAAATAGAGTTATTTTTAAATTTCCTGTGGATATTCACGAGTGGAAAAAAATACAGCCAATACGCAGCACTTTTCGACGAAACGATAAAAAGAAGCCATACCTGAGATATGAAACATACAAAACCATTCCTAAGTATAAATGGTCCTGCCTTTTGAGGCAAAAGCTTTGGAAACATTTTAAATTGCCATGTACAATATCTTTTAAAAATTATAACATTAATAGCAATGGAATTACCTTCCACGGAAAATGTACTCAGTGCAACGCAAAAGTGCGTATTCATGACACCGAGAAGACAGACAAGGTCGTCGAATTTCTTTGTGAAATTATCAACTTAGATAATAACTTTAAGCATGACCCACGAAAGAAAGTTCGTTGTACTCCGTACTTGAGACGAAAATTATCAGATAATTTAAAAGAAAAGCCAGCAGCCGTTGTTCATAAAGATCTGGCACGTCGCACAATGACATTCGGAGATACAGAACCACCTACATTGCCATCTCTTGGAGCACTCAGGATAATCCGTTATGAATCTAATAGTCAACATTGGTATCACAAAAATGAATTAATGTCTTTGATAATTTTAGCTGACAGCGTCGAGTTCTCTAATATAATTCAAGAAATACTTATAAAACCAACATTTCATGTACACTATTGGTTAGAAGAACAACTCAATTATTATAGACACTATTCTAAAGTAGTTGACAGAATAACTATTTCCCTAGATGCTACTGGTTCTATTTATAAAACTAACAACCTAACCAAGAAATTATTTTTATACGTAGTAATGTTAACTGCTAATAATAGCTTGAAATCTGTACCCGTCGCCCAAATGGTTAGCAATTCCCATACCAAAGAAACTATTGCGGATTGGTTATCTAAATGGGCAAAGAATATCACTTCGCCCGCAGAAGTTATAACTGACGACTCATCGGCTTTGATTGCGGCTGTAATTAATTGTTTTACAAAATTTAACTCAACCAAGGATTATTTAGAGGCTTCTTTTAAAGCATTAGAAGGCAACTTCATTGTACCTAATTTATATATGAGAATTGATACGAGCCATTTTATTAAATCTATTCGTAAAATTTCTTTAGAAAACGCACCAAAAAAAGTGAATTACTTATTTGTTCAGTGTATTCTTTACATTAAAAAAGCAGAAAATATTAATGTCATCAAAAACATCATCGATAAACTGCTAGCTATAATCCTGTCTAAATATCATTCCAAGCATTGTACTGAAGCCCAATATTACCTGAGAAGTGTACTTCAAAATGTAAATATTAAGGAAATACATGATAATATAACTGAAGATGACTCTTTATCAAGTGATGACCGTTACTGTTTACATGATGACGTTCATGTTGATACAACGTTTAATGAGCTGAATTTCGCGAAGTGGTTTGAGGAAACTGTTACACATCATAAAGAAGAAGTTTGTTTAACTGGCCCTCTAAATGATTTTTATTATCCGCCCTTATTAACGACAATAAAACGACTACTGCGAAAATTGCCCCTGTGGTCGAATGTCATGATGCCATTATATAAATCAGATAATAAAAATCCTTCGTCGAGTGCATCAGAGGATCATTTTAAAACTTTAAAACACTTGCTGCTGAAATCTAAAATAACAAAACATAGAATTGACGTTTTCCTGCAAAGACATATTAATTATTTAAAAGGAGAGTTAAATATTGCAGCGAGTAAATTTCATATAGAACCTAACACTGTAAAAAAAACAAATCGCAGGACGACAAAACCCATAAGTAAAAAACAACAAAAACCGAAACGACAATTTGTTCAAGACTCAATATTTAGCGATCAACCAACATTTGTAGAAAATTGGGGAGGTCAAGCAGACAAGGCCGTTAATGTAAAGCCACATACCGGTATAAAATTTATAAAAAATGGTAACATGATTAAAAATTCAACAGTCGTTAACACATGCGGTTTTGATGCAATAATGTTTTTGATTACATTTGGCTTTCAGTCGTTTTCTAATTTCAAAATGGAAATTGAGTCAAAAGATAATAAACTTCGAGACTATATAAATCTCATCTTAAATGAAAATGTTGACAAAGGTACTGTGTATGAAATGAGAAATTACGTTTGTCATGAATATTTTGACCGGCCAGCGCATGTAAAGATAATAACAGATTGTGAATGCAATGTCGCTAATTTGTATGAGCAAATGTTTACCAATTTATTTTACAGTGCTCAGTTTATAAAAGTTTGCACAAAAGAAGAATGTCAATATTATGTAGAAATCATAAGACCTTTTATAGCTTTGAATATTAACATAATTAACACGTTTGGTATTTTGGCATTAGAAGAATCACTTGCTGTCGAAACTACTTCTCAAATTTGTAAAAATAATTGCGGTGGAACTGTCATTTCAAGTTATAAATTACAAAGGATTATAACCTTTGATTTAAATGGAACAGATGCAATAGTTTTGTGTAATATCCCGGTCACTATTAATATTCAAAATCAAATTTATGGTGTCGTTGGTGCCATTGAATATGTAGGGAATTCAGAGGGAACTCTGGGCCATTATAAGTGCCATACGCTTAGCCATGATCTGTGGCTATGTTATGATGATTTGGCCTTGAAAATTAACAACAGTACAGTGGAGTCGATATTTTTACACACTCTTACTTACGTTTTAGTGAGTGATATGTGATATTTAATACAACTAAAAATAATAACTTTTACGAATATTCCGCTTTCACGTCGGAGCGGAGCTCAGGGTTTGCTGAATATGATCCTATGAGTGACGGCTCTGGTAATTACAGTGAAACCAGAATATGTTTTTGAGCCATGGTTTTTAAATACATGTATTTTGTAATAATTTAAAGTTAATTTTACACTATTTAAGAATCTGGTAAAGACTAGTTGCTAAAAATATGCATATGAAACTGTGAACTGTTTAATAAGAAGTCAATACTGTTGTAATGTCATCTGTGATTACTTTTAATAAGTTAATTTATGTACTAGTTTTTCTATGATTATTCCATAGGTAACATAATATTAGTAACATAAACGAACAATATTCTAATTGTTATAGTCGTTGAAAAACATCTGTGATTACGTGGATTTAATTAATTGCCTGTGATTATACCAAATAATTAAAGCGATTCATGCAAATTAATATTAGTGTAATGTAAGGTTCAATATGATTTATTGAACGCGTATCTGTGATTTTTTAAGATTTTTAAGCTCTGTAGTGTTATTGAGACATAGGTTGTTATTCCATGTAAACGAACTAATTTGTGAAATGTAATGAATCTGTGATTTTATTGTAATGTATGATTTTTAAGACTTTGAGCTATGTAGTCTTAGCGACACTAACTTGACACTTGTACGATTATCGACCTATTATGTATAAGTACCTAGTTATCGTTTATATAGTTTACCATATTGTTGATTTGTTTATTTTAATAAAGATTTACTCAATTTAAGCAGTATTTTTTATCCTATTTTCATGTAGAATCATGGTCACCCCATCAGTTTTAATGTATGTATATTTTAGATTGAATTTATCTTCTAAAGTATTGATACAGCAGAATTGCAATTTAGTTGAAAGGAATGTACTCCTATATATTATTCAGGAAGTCGAATTTTGTAAACATACACGGCTTATTTAAAAAGATATAGGCAACTATAGAGGGCCGTGCTGAATGAACTAAAATAGATTTATTTTTCACAATATAACAAGTTGTATGAGAAATCAATGCGGTACATATGTTACTTGCTAAACTTCAATTATTTTTTAATAGTTTTTGGCTAAGTATGTTTTGTCTTTTTTAGATATTTCTTAAAATGATTTTTTCCAGCACGGCCCCTTATCCACATCTATATATTATTTGTTATTATGAATTCACAATAACTGTTGCGGCACATATAACGTATTAATAGAGTACATTTCTTGAGTTATAGACATTTGTTAATACGGTATGTATTATTCAAGTTACATGGGGGGCCGTGCTGAAAGCGTTTGGCTGGCACGGCCACCTTTTTTTGCATATTTCTTCAAAAGTATAGAGGTACATTGAAAAAGAAATCGGTACATATACTGCTAGAGGCGAGTACATTGCAATGGTGTACACCATAAATGCAAATTCTGAGGGGCCGTGCTGGGCAAACGTACATGTTTCATCCACGTACCTATATCATGTGTGTTATTTGGCGCTATTGTTACTATTTCATATGGCAAAATCGATACAACCTATAATAAAAAATAAAAAAGATACTAAAAAAATAACAGCAAGTTTTTAGCAAACATTTGTTTTTAAAATAGCATTATAATCTAATAATCTAGAAGAATTCGTTAATAGTTGCAGTATACGATAAAAAAAATTGGTGCCAAGCATGTATATTCCTTCGCCATTCTCTTTTGGTCAAAATGAAAATCCAAGATAGCGGCTGCAAAAAGTTTCAAATTTTTCGTCATGGGTGTAGTTTTCATAGTTTTCGAGGAAACCACACTTGGATTTAGATTTGACGCTAACGATGAACGTACTTAAAACGTACCACTATCTACCGAAGACAACTGTGATGTATTTGCAACAATGCTAGATTCAAATACGCAATTGTCAGATGCGATTGAACACATAATTGGATAATATACAGTATGTTAACCAACAGAGGGCGTTCCCGTTAACCCGCAATAGTATAGCATCCATACATGCTAAAAAAATATTACCATTCGAAAACAAAATGGTTTTTATTTTTTTTTAGGTAAATAAAAAAAACATAAATTCATGTACCTACCTATCTAAGCCACGTTTCAATAACATTAAAATTAAAATACATAGTATTAGACAGTTAGGCTAGGATTTAAATGATAATGACGTCATTAAACGTTAGCAAGTGAATTTTTTACTTTATGCAGTTGCACGGGAACGCCCTCTGTTGGTTAACATACTGTATATTTCCGGGTTCGTAGCAAAAAAGATAAATTCCAAAATCAATTGCGAAGAATGCACAGAAAGTTTATTTGCAGGCGAAAAACTGTATTTTCACCAATTAATATGTCTTAAAGACTTTGGGGGATTGACGTATCCCTCAGTTACTTTGTTTAAAGTATGCTACCGTTCTGAGTGTGTCTTACGAAATATTATGAAAGTTCAATCAGGAAAATGTTTAACCAGCAAGCATAACCTGACTGTAATATCAAACAAATGCTTTCAATATGTGACCAGCTATAATAAAATATATACGTAGTCTGGTCATAAGTTTTGTCACATATGGAAAATAACTGACACAATGAGTTACGCACTACAACCATTGAATACATCAAATGAAAGGGTATAAAATACAGATTACACCACATTAAAATTATTCGAAATGTCCTCCTCTTGCTTCGATACAAGCCTGCAATCTGCAAGGCCAGTCATCAATCGAAGCACGCACGACGTTCATGTCAATAACGGCGACTGCTTTAATCAGGAATGCTTTGAGTGACTCCAAGTTGCGATGGGGTTTAGCGCAGACCTTCTTCTCTAAGTGCTGCCATTATTTTTTAATCCAAGGGATTCAAGTCTGGACAGGATGAGGGCCAATCCTCATGTCTGATAAAGTCGATTCCATGGGTCGTGAGCTAGTTTTGGGTACTTTTCGCCTTATAAGCCAGCGCAGAATCCTGCTGGAATATCCAGTACTTGTTTTCCAACATTGTTTGTGAAAGAGGTTCCACAATGTTTGTTAGGACTGTGTTTTGATATACAAGGGCACTGGTTTTCCCTCCATTTTCACAAAAAAAGCACCTCTGTTGGACCCAAATAGGACAACCCCAAGCCAAATCATGAATGCCGAAGGGTGATGACCACGCTGAACACGTGGCACACGTCTGCTCGCTTCTTCACTGGAGCGTGCATACATTTTATCATTTTGTTTGTTGAAACTCTCCTCAATATTAATTTTTTTTCATCTGAAAAAAGTATTTCGTGGTATTTTTTCCCGCGTACCGCCTTAACAAAACCCGGCTTCTTTCGAGTCTGATTTTCTTCAGCCGTGCGTTAAGAAGATGTGCTATTTTTTCTATAAGCACGCAGTCGTAGGCCTTCATTTAACACCCTTTTAACAGTAGTTCTGCTTAGTCCCATCTGCAGAGCCAACATTTTTTGCCTGCGGACAGGATTTCAAATTTTTCAGCAGTTTGAAAATCTCAGTTAGCGCGTGACCGCAACGATGCAATGCAATTACTGCGACTCTGTCATCTTTTAGAAAATGAACAAAATTCCAGAAACTCTTTGTTTTTAGGGTTCCGTAGTCAACTAGGAACCCTTATAGTTTCGCCATGTCTGTCTGTCCCTCCTCGCTTAATCTCTGTGACCGTTAGCACTAGAAAGCTGAAATTTGGTACCAATATGTATATCAATCACGCCGACAAAGTGGTACAATAAAAATTGCAAAATTTTTTTTTTTATTAGGGTAGCCCCCTTATTTGTAAAAAGAAAATATGAAAAAAATCTGAAAAGTAGAACTTTATAAGGACTTTCTAGGAAAATCATTTTGAACTTGATGGAAACAACAGTTTTTGTACAAAAAATTGTACAAAATAATTTCTGGACTAAGTTTGTAGTATAATCGTATATGCAAGCTTTTTTTTAACTTCGTTTACATATTTTATTATCCTGAAAGTATCTTTTTTCAAACAAAAAAAGAATTATTAAAATCGGTTGTCGCAATCCAAAATTACCACCGAAAACTTCTGGCACGTCTATGTATTAATTAGTAACCCAATTCGCCGAGAGATGGCGCTGTAGGTACTTATTACATTGGGTCGGGTATTATCGAATTGTTCGGTTGGTCTCTCCTTGGCATTCGCGGTATCTTATCACTACATAAAACTTCTATCAGGAACATGAACTCATAAGTGAAAACTCATAAGTGGAACTCATAAGTGGGAACACTTATTGTGACGGACGGGAAACTACGGAACCCTACACTGAGCGTGGCCCGACACGCTCTTGGCCGGTTTTATTTTCTTTAAATATTCAAATTTCGAATGCCCATAATATTTTCCTCGGCTTGCATTCTAAATTCGAAATTTTACCTATGTGACAGAACTTATGGCCCGACTACGTATAAAAAGCACCCTACTGATATACTACCCCACGACATACCGTTTATCAAGAGCATTATTGAAGAATTCCGTAAAATTCGGTTGCATTATATTCCCAAAAATGATTCCCTACAGCACTCATCACGGCAGAAATTAAATAAACTTACAATTTTCCGAGGTACGTAACTCAGGTAATAGTCGAATGAATATTTGGGATATATTTGGGATTCACGTTATTAAGTAATGATAACACTGATCAATAATAAATAATAAGCAGTGATACAGGGCAATTTTTAAATCACTAGCAAAATTTTCACAGGCTGTTCTACCCATGAATATGAACAACTTTCACTATGGGACTAAATCTGAAATCACGAAAAAATCTGCTGTTTCAACATTGTGCTCGAGTAGGTATTGAACTTTTGTATGAAACAGCAGATTCTTTTTTTCGTGGTTTCAGAGTTGGTTCCATATTGAAAGTTATTCTTATTCATGGGTAAGAACCGCCTGAAAAATTTAACTAGTGATTTAAAAATTGCCCTGTATAATGTTACTTGGCAATATAATACGAAATAATAAGTATAAAAACTGATATTGTTGTATAGATACCTAAATTGTGAATAATGATAAATTTAAAATATACCACACATTTTTTATTTATCTCATAATTTTAGCATACATATTATGTACAGACGCCAGCACATCAAGCTACTACAATCTGTCAAATTTCTTTAATAGATTTTCAACTTTATCTCTAAATTATTAGGTTCAAGGTTGATTGGGAAAATTTGACAGTTTCGGGTAGCTTGACCTGCTGTCGTCTGTACATTACTCCCTAAACAATGCTCTTTCACAGAGCTTAGAACAACTTACTGTTGCCTTATAGTTCATAAAACTTATATTTTATCATAATTCTACATTTTAATACCATGATCAATAATACGATTAATTATTTGCGTTGCGCCATCTTACATAAAACATCCCTAGCAACGGATGATGGGCGTGGTGGCGTCGAAGAAATGTCGTTAGCGGACTATACGTTAGATGCTAATTTAAACCCAAACTGTCAGAAAACTAGGTCCATTTTTAACTGTGCATGGCTGTGCTGTGCGAATGGTAATAATATTTTTTGTGTGGTTTGGCGAATCAGCGACGGGGTTTCGATGCGTGAGTTTGTTTGGGATTTTGTGCCATTATGCGCGCTTAGATCCATTGAAGTAATGCTTCCATGCTTATTTTCGTTCACTGGCTTTTAACCCTTTACGAAGCGCAAGTCCGATCCTGCATGGAGTGTTGCAGCCACCTTTGGGATGGATCAGCTAAGTACCAACTAGCCGCACTTGACTCGGTAGAACGCAGAGCTAAGAGGCTCATTGGCGACTTAAAACTGGTGAATGCCAAACTTCACAGCTTGGCTCATCGCCGCAAGGTTGCCTGCTTGTCGGTCTTCTACAGATTGTACTTCGGTGAGTGTGCTCAAGAACTCCACAACCTCATTCCACCGGCCCCCTTCTACCATCGGACATCTAGACGCACTGCCAGTTACCATCCCTACATAGTTGCTATTCCACGAATACGCACTAATCGTTTACAAATGTTTTTTTATAATGCGCACAGCAAAAGAGTGGAACTCATTACGTCGTCGACTTTGTCTCTGTCACCTCTGACCTAGACTAGAGTCAAGAGCAAACCCACCTCAAATAAAAAAAAATGTTTTCTATTTTCCTTTTTTAGGGTTTCGTACCTTAAAAGGGAAAAACGGAACCGTTACAGGAATACTTCGTTGTCTGTCTCAAGGCCCTTTTTCTCAGGAACGCGTACAGGTATAAAGTTGAAATTTATATCAAATACGTGGGTTTACGGTGCCATGGAGCTCCAAGGGACCGTAAACCTCAAAAAAAGCCTCAAACTTCCAAGTCAACGCAATAAATACCTACGGCCAATTATGCGACATATTTTGGTACTCGCCAATAAATGAAAACCTATAAATATGGTACATTCCGTTGACCTAGAATCATGAAAAAATCATGGCGAGATCCTTACATTAATTTGTACAAAAAAAAGTTCATTTAGAGGTTTTAAAATATTAGTTTTTCGTTTCATCTCGTAGCTCATTTTGTATTTATCAAAAAAAAAAAAAAAACTACAAGTACAAGTGACAATTACAGCTATGCTATTCTGTAACCATCTCACCGTGAAAATTTAAGTGAAGTGAGCGTGGAGTTAGCTGTCAATGTCATTCTACCTGATGCTAGGGATGAACCAGTCGATGATGAGGTCAAAATGAGAACCCAGATGGCAGCTGCAAAATTTTTCAAATTATTCGTCATGAGTCTTTTTCGCAGCCGCCATCTTAGATTTTCATGTTGACTATCGGCTTTAGGACGCTCAAAAACCATGAAAACGACACTCATGACGAAAAATATGAAAATTTTCGCAGCCGCCATCTTAGATTTTCATTTTTTTTTTTTTCAATTTTTCAATATAACTTTAACATAGGAGTACTATAATTTTAAACTCTCCCTTAAACTAGGTCTGGCCTGTATCTTAAAGGGTTCAGCCATTATGTTGGACTCAATTATATTTATTAAAAGACAAAACAAGTGAAACCAGTGACGATGTGGTACCTACAAACGTACGGAGGTATGAATGGGTTGCGTATTTTTGGGTGGGTATGTGTGTGGTGTTGAGTGTGGTGTATGTGTATAGTGTGGTGTGATGGTAGGGGAGATGTTAAGTATGTTTGTGTTTAAGAGATGTATGTTAGGAGATTTTCTGTTGTCAAGTAGCCACAGAGATTTTTCGTTTTAGCGCGTATCTGTTAGAATCCAGTAAGTTAAGTTTTCGATGTAGTTGCTTGTATAAATGTGTACCTATAACGTAGTATTGGTGCCTTGCAAAAGATGTTTTATGTCCTACCCCGGAGGGGATCTTTGTGCGTTTTTCTGGATTGGACCTGGGCATGGTTCTTGGGTTCTGAGAACAGCTTGCAGGATAAAGAGCTGCCTAACCGTTACTTTGCATTCCTCGTGTACTGTTGGAAATCTATACGGTTTACGAATCATTGTTTTGAGAACTGCTCTTTGAGCTCTCTCTCTCTACCCTCAAGAAATTTGTTTTCTATGCACCACCCCAAGCAGAAATACAATAACCGATGATCGACTGGCATAGCGCATAGTATACCATTTTTAATATATTGACGTCAACAGAATCTCTTAGGGATTTAAATATATAGACCAGACGCATTGTTCGGCTTGTTACCGCTTCGAGTTGCCTGTACCAGCTTAACCCACTATCAATTTGAAGGCCCAGGTATTTCACACTGTCAGCTCTTGCTAACGAGGCACAGGAGCACGAGGTTGGGTTCCAACAGGAGTGAGCAGATATTGTAAAAGTCGACGACGGCCTTGTACTGCGTTTAATTGCGAAAGGAATGTAACTGGATTTATCTAGGTTTAGTGTAAGTAAATTCTTGTTGAACCAGTTCATAATACTATTCAAAGCAACATCCGCCCTATCTTTAACCACGTCCCATGTTGGTCCGTGAACGAGAATCGCGGTGTCGTCGGCATATGTAAAAATCTTGCAATTCGGAAGGATCTGATCTGATTCTGATCTCTGTAAGATTGCATCTTACAGAGATCATTAATATAGATTTGGAACAATGTGGGGCCTAAAATGCTTCCTTGGGGCACACCGTAAGTAATGGTCTCCTTTTGGCTAATGTACGTTTCTACTTTGACCTGCTAATACCGATTCCTGAAATAATCCTTGAATATGTCCAGAATTTTGCCACGTACACCCAGTTTCTCAATCTTCGAAATAAGTTTAGGAACAGACTGTGTCAAAAGCTTTGGACAGGTCCAGAAAGATGCTCATGCACCTTGTTCCACCATCCAGCTTCTTTGCTATAAATTGTGTAAGGTCCAAAACAGCATCTTCCGTCGAGACCCCAGACCATACTGGATTGCAGCAATAATACTATAGTTGTCGAGAAAGCTTTAAAACGAAAGACGTATGTTAAGGACCTTTTCTAAAATTTTAGAAAGTGACGGCAGAACAGAGATACGATCACGACACGATCACGACACTTGCGAAACGCACACAGCGTTTCGCAAGTGTCGTGATCGTATCACTTCACCCGAATATGCAAGCGCGGCGTGGTGTTATCACTTCATAGCAACCACCCGCGCCGAAGTGAGTCGGCTAGGTGAAGCGAGGCAGTGAGCACAATGAATGAGTGTCAGTTAAACTGTTGAATTTTGTAATAGTGTAATGATGATGATTTGATCAATATTATTTTATTATTGGCAACGACTGGGTAAGTTAGGTAGGCCATTTAAATAAAAAGACGTGCGGCTAATACGTACCTAATATTTTAATGTAGAAACTATCTAACACATCGTTTAGTTCATACATAGTTTTTGTGGGGTTAAATTTTATGGTCAGCCTATTTTTAGTTTTCAGTTGTCTCTTCTTATTGAATACATTTGTTTGGTTAATAAATAAGCTGTACAACGTCGCACAGTCTACTCGAATCGATCGATAATAATCGCTACTTCAAAACTCATCGCGACTGCGTTTATTTATCAGTTAACAATGGGTTCATAATATTAATAACACACAATGTCCACGCGCATTTTCTTTAGTAGCTTGTTACGTTGCTACTCGCGGAACCCTAAATTCCTGAGACGATGACTAACACCGCATCGCGCGCTGTACCGTGAGATTCGCCTTCTCAGCAATCCGTTGGCGTGGGACCGAGGATCGTGTAACAGCAGTGACTAATAGATATTGTGGATCACTTTTGTTTCTCACATCGGACAATTGTCGCGTACCTTAGTTTTACCGCTATAATTGTAATAATTACATCAGTTTAAACGATGAGTGTAAACGATCCGCCCACCAGTATCGCATGGACATTCGCCGTCGAGTCATCGAGTTTCAACCACACTTTCGTAGTAAACTAGCCCCTTTTAAACGATGAGTGTAAACGATCCGCCCACCAGTATCTCATGGACATTCGCCGTCGAGACATCGAGTTTCAACCACACTTTCGTAGTAAACCAGCCCCGTTTAAACGATGAGTGTAAACGATCCGCCCACCAGTGTCGCATGGACGTTCGCCGTCGAGTCATCGAGTTTCAACCACACTTTCGTAGTAAACTAGCCCCTTTTAAACGATGAGTGTAAACGACCCGCCCACCAGTATCTCATGGACATTCGCCGTCGAGACATCGAGTTTCAACCACACTTTCGTAGTAAACCAGCCCCGTTTAAACGATGAGTGTAAACGATCCGCCCACCAGTGTCGCATGGACATTCGCCTCTCGACGGTCAACTTACTGGATTCTAACAGATACGCGCTAAAATACAAAATCTCTCAGTGGCTACTTGAGCAGGACTACATCACAACAGAAATCTCCTAACATACATCTCTTAAACACAAACATACTTAACATCTCCCCTACCATCACACCACACTATACACATACACCACACTCAACACCACACACACACCCACCCAAAAATACGCAACCCATTCATACCTCCGTACGTTTGTAGGTACCACATCGTCACTGGTTTCACTTGTTTTGTCTTTTAATAAATACTATAATTGAGTCCAACATAATGGCTGAACCCTATCTCTTAAGATACAGGCCAGACCTAGTTTAAGGGAGAGTTTAAAATTATTGTACTCCTATGTTAAAGTTATATTGAAAAAATGAAAATCTAAGACGGCGGCTTCCATATCCTGAGAGCACGTCTTCCCTACCATTATCGCACACCCCGGTCTACTTCTTGATATGCAATGGTCTCAGTAGCCCCATGAAACATGGGGCTCCAGGGGCTAGTCATAGTCATTTATTGATTAATAATCATTTGTATATGAATTTACACAAATAAAAAAAGATATATCATCAAAATTAATATTATTCGAGTAATCGAATCTAGTCAAACCACGTTGGGGTCCGTCCATTTCATTCATAAATTCATTCATAACGTGTTTATTACGTAATAAATACTCACAGTGGACGGCCGCTTGGCCTTCTGTATGGTCGGCCCGCGGCCTTGCCTTGCCGAAGTGTTGTATTAGCCACTAAGGAACTTTGTTGATAGAAACGGCAGCAAAAGAACACGGTTATGCTTTCATGTGCATTATGCTCCCCCTCAGCACGGCGTGTTTATCATCAGTGTTGTATTGCAGTCCATTGGAACTTAGATTAGTGCATGGTTTGCCGCGTCCTTAGATGTCGGATTGCGGACATAAGCCCGTTATGCTAATACTGAGAAACTGTCGTTTTCTTCTTTCTTGAAGAACAGACCCAGAAAAACAGAGGATGTAAAAGATATATAATAATAATAATAATATCCCGGGACATTCCACACATCTGATCCCAAACTAAGCAGAGCTTGTACTATGGAAACCAGATAATTGATATATTACATACACTACTTTTTTTTTTGTAAATACATACTTATATATATAATTACACCCAGACTCAGGACAAACAGATATGTTCATGCACACAAATGTTTGTCCTGGATGGGAATCGAACCCACGACCTGTGGCGTGATAAGCGGTATCTTAACCAACCACGCCAGCTGGCCTGTCAAATGCAGGTCAATCCTTCTTATGTACTTGCATAAGAAGCAAAGACAACCCGATTCGCGCACTCGCAATGCTGAATAGCTGGGTCCACACCGGAGGCTCCAGTGCGCTCCGATCCGACGCGGCAGGAGTGCGATCCAAATGCGCGGCCGGTGTGGACAAGCCGCGCGCGATCTAAGCTCGCGCTCCGTGGAGCGGCAGATCCAAGCGCTGTCGGTCTTTTGACAATGCTCAAAAGCTGGGTCCACACCGGTCGAGCGAGTTCATCATCAGTGTTGTATTGCAGTCCATTGGGACTTAGATTAATGCATGGTTTGCTGCGTCATATTATCAGCACACGATTATTCTGCGGTGGGCTAGCGCACGTAAAGTAACCGTGCCGTGTACAACCGGCCTAATGAAACAAAAACTTACCGAAGGCGGCTCAGATGCGTTTTCATCAATTTCAAGCCCTTCCAATAAAGTAATCATTCGTTCCATCATCTCTGGTGTATATGGTTGGATGGTTCCTCCGGGAGCGCCAGTTGCAGATTTCCTATCGGCTATAATGTGATTGAGATGACTTCTGGATTCATCCCAAAACTGAAAAATATAAAAAAAACATTTTGACAAATATTGTAAAAGTCTATCTGTACTGTTAGTCTGCTTCACTCGAATGCCACTCTTATACTGTTAGCACTGTAGCATGGTGACATTAGACGAAATGTTCCTTTTCGCTCTTGAATGTCACCGCGATTTACAATCATTCCCTGCCAAAATGGCAGTGTCTACAAATAAAATCAAACTTAAAGAAAAATTAAGCGTGTTATGCGTGTAACGTAACGCCATAGACATGTTTAGTGATGGGATGTATTGCTATAATGGGTAGTCGATATTTTTCATAGAAAAAGAAGTTTACTGTATGTATTTTTTAATTTTGGTTATGAGACATAGCACTCGTACTATGTCTCATAACCAAAGGGAAGGAGGAGCTCGTGGCTATGTAATAACAGCCGCTCGGGTCGATCCATCAGGTTAAGCTACGCTTGCCGGGGTTGGTCTGTGGATGGGTGACCATCTTTTCATACCGAGACTCCTCCGTGCCTCGGAAAGCACGGTAAGCCGTTGGTCCCGGCTGTCATTTGAGGATCTTTGACAGTCGTTACGGGTCGTCAGAAGCCCGAAAGTCTGACAATCAGTCTTACCAAGGGGTATCGTATTACCCAGTAACTGGGTTGTGGAGGTTAGATAGGCAGTCACTCCATGTAAAATACTGGTATTCAGCTGCATCCGGTTAGACTGGAAGCCGACCCCAACATAGTTGGGAAAAGGCTAGGCAGATTGATTGACATAGCACTCGTACTGACACAAAATGGCCACTGACATACCGCACCACAGGGCAAAAATTTTACCACGAAAAGACCTAAAATAAAAAGAACTATTATTACTATTACTACTAAAGACCTATTAATCAAAGACATTTTTTATATTATAATAAAGAGAACATGATTTTTGCTATAAGAATCGTTATCGATATAATTGAATTGCATAACGTCACTGACCTAGTCATGCGATACTAACATCTGTCACCCGCACCATGCTACAGCGCAAACAGTGTAAGGTAACTCGATCATTAACACGTTATGTGCGGCCAACGCGCATGCGCGATTTTCGAACGTTCACCATGTGCTGGCGGCGCTTATGCGCGTCCATACAATTTCCTTCGAGTTCGGCGCGCCGCACCTGTGGGTTTTTTGTGCATCTCTATTGTTATTGGCGTAATTGTTTTATGACTCATAAAACTCGAAAATTTTCAAACACACATAAGCGTCTCGCCGCACTTGGGACAAGTTTGTATCATAAAGCAGCATTTGGAACAAATTCGCAAATAATTCAGCAGTTAATGTGTTAAGCTATGCTTCGGTGTGCTATACCGTTTTCTATTTAGCCTGTAGAAAGTAGTGTTCAGCGCTATGGTGACCTAACACACCTTTCTCGTATTGATAGGATATGGTAAATGTGGTAAAAGTCAAAATCTTGGATTATAAGGCAAGTAGCTGTATTAAATCACTATAAAACTTAGTTACAAGAATTGGTAAGCTAAACTATATAACTAAGTGATTGGTAAAATGTAGGTATGGTAAAAATGGTATTGGTAATGGTTTTGAGTCGTGGTGTCTCTAATGAGAGCTGAACGCGAACTGGCCCACGTTTTGGTGAACGAGCGAATGTGCATACTTGCTTTCGATGGAATTATGCATTTTCGCTGAGTGTTCGATTAAAACTCGAACATAGCCAACAAAAAAAACATGTTGTGCTATGCTGTTTAGAAAACAGGTCACGCGATACGTGCCAACTCGCACAGCAAACACACCTCGCACAGCTCGGCATAGTACAGCGCAGCATAGCACATTACTGGACACTGGAAATATATAGTCTGAGCAATTTTCAAAAAGGTGGCGCTGCGTAGCGCGGCAGGGTTCAGCTAGTAAATTTTATTAAAACAAGGCCGAACAACATTGTTCGTTTGGACAGCATACTTACTTTAGCCCAAGAGTCGCCGGATTTATTTGCGCCTCCCATCATATTTAATTTTTTCGCAATAGCTTGCCATTTCTGAGTCGTCTGAACTGTCCCTGTAGCTATCTCTGGATTCTTCTCTAGAAATTTCACCAACTTCTCCATCTGTGCAATGGTTGGCTCCAAGTTTACAGTCTGAAAGTACAGCCACTGTAATTAATAAATCAACGCTTATCTTTACGGAACACCGACGGAAAATCATAAACGGTGCAACGGCCTGCCCGAACTAGCATAAAGAAAACAGATGAAGTTCTTTGTCTGGGCACCTTTAATATACACAGTCTGGTGATAAGTTTTGTCACATATGGAAAGTTAAATAACTGACACAATGAGTTACGCACTACAACCATTGAATACATCAAATGAAAGGGTATAAAATGTAGATTCGCACCACATTAAAATTATTCGAATTGTCTTCCTCTTGCTTCGATACAAGCCTTCAATCTGCAAGGCCAGTCATCAATCGAAGCACGCACGACGTTCATGTCCATATCGGCGACTGCTTTAATCAGGGATGCTTTAAGTGACTCCAAGTTGAGATGGGGTTTAGCGCAGGCCTTCTCCTCTAAGTGCTGCCATATTTTGTAATCCAATGGATTCAAGTTTGGATTGGATGAGGGCCAATCCTCATGCCTGATAAAGTCGATTCCACGGGTCGTGAACCAGTTTTGAGTACTTTTCGCCTTATGAGCCGGCGCAGAATCCTGCTGGAATACCCAGTGCTTGTTTTCGAACATAGTTTGTGAAAGAGGTTCCACAATGTTTGTTAGGACTGTGTTTTGATATACAAGGGCACTGGTTTTCACTCCTTCCTTTTTCACAAAAAAACACCTCCGTTGGACCCTAATATTGCCGCCATAAGGAAAAAGGACGTATCTACACAAATATTGAAATGGAGAAAAATAAATATTGTGTCCTGTTTAAACTATAAGATACAATGGCAGATGCGTCTTTTAATAGTAAGAATTATTAGGTTTTCGTTAAGTTTACGCCAATTTTAAAATACTGATAGATGCGTCTTTTTTGCTGATTCCGAATATGTAAATAACTCTAATTTGAAAAACTGTCAGATACGTCTTTTTTCCTTATGACGGCAGAATAGGACACCCCAAGCCAAACCATGAATGCCGAAGGGTGATGACGACGCTGAACACGTGGCACACGTCTGCTCGCTTCTTCACTAGAGTGTTGTATGCACACTCTAGTGAAGAAGCGAGCAGACGTGTGTGCATACACTTATCATTTTGTTTGTTGAAACTCTCCTCAACATTAAACATTTTTTCGTCTGAAAAAAGTACTTCACGGTATTTTTTTTCCCGCGTACCGCCTTAACAAAACCCGGCTTCTTTCGAGTCTGATTTTCTTCAGCCGTGCGTTAAGAAGATGTGCTGTTTTTTTTTTCTATAAGCACGCAGTCCTAGGTCTTCATTTAACAGCCTTTTAACAGTAGTTCTGCTTAGTCCCATTTGCAGAGCCAACATTTTTTGCTTGCGGACAGGACTTCGTTGGATCCGCGCCTTCACTGCTTTGATGACCGCTGGAGTCCTAACAGTACGAGGTCAACCGCTCCTTTGTTTATAATCTAATCTTGAATCTTCCGTGAATCGTTTGATAGTACGATAAATAAAACTCAGTTGAATTTTCAATTTTTTCAGCAGTTTGAAAATGTCAGTTGGCACGTGACCGCAACGATGCAATGCAATTACTGCGACTCTGACTTTGCGCGTCCACTCCATTTTAGAAAATGAACAAAATTCCAGAAATGCTGTTTTTATTTTCCTTAAGTATTCAAATTTCGAATGCCCATAATATTTTCCTCGGCTTGCATTCTAAATTCGAAATTTTACCTATGTGACAGAAGTTATGGCCCGACTGTATACATTGATGCAGTGTAAATCCTCAGCCCTATGTTCAGGGCCGTGGCCGGGACTTCACTTTGGGGATTTAAGTTTGCCAACTTTTTTTCAGAAGAAATAAAGAATTCCTGATGAGGGTAAATAAAGAGTACAGGATTTATAATACAGCATTTATTGTACTTTTTGCGGAACATATACGTATATTTTTTACTGATCTTGATCTTCGACCTTGTAATTCGGTTCAAATCGATGAAGAGCTTAGTTATTATCAATTTCAATAAAGCCATGCTTCTGTCTTCCTGCCACTTTGCAATCATGACTAAAAACAGCAGGATCGTCTATTTGAGGCCAGTTTAGGATAATAGGTCCACTATCGAGAAGATAAGATGCAAGAGCGAGCTCGAAATTTTTAGCTCCCCGATTCGAATAAGTAAAATTTTCTTTGAACGTTCATACACAAATAGAGGTAACTTTGTTGACTTATGAAGAAAAATTTGAGAATGAAAAGAATAAATGATGCAAGTGCGAGAGAAGCCAGCTCGAAAATTTTTGCATCCCGTCTGGTATAGCTTAGACTCTCAGAGAAAGCTGAAGTTGCAGGAATTCATCCAATTCAAAGTCAATAAAAAGTCGGTTCTTCATTTTAGCTAACATTTCCGAAGTCCTTGCTTGTAGGCGATTGAGTGCACGCTTGCGCCTGTGAGCATAGGTTTTCATGTAGATCTGCTATTTATGACCCTCTAAAGTACATAACGTTCAATTTTTGTTGTCTTTTCCCTTCTTCACGCTGCACTGTATTGTCTTTCCCGTAACATTAAATGCGTTGCAGATGATGATCAAACTGATCAGGGTGCGGAAGGCCTGTCTCGTGAAGATGAAGCGGTCGAGGACGCCCAGCAGTCAGGAGAGGCCGTGTTGGAAATACCAAGCGAGGGGGCGGAGCCTAACATCGCGCCATCGTGACTCAGGATCACGTGAGTGGTGGGGCGAACGGTGCGTCGCCGCGCCGGCGGCAGGTGGCAACAGACGACGGAGCAGGCACTCACTTCTTTGCTTGGCGGTTGGACGTGACGGTCGTTTATCATAGCTAGAATATTGTGCATAGGGTGCCTAGGTTCTAATTGATTATTTTTGTAATTAAATCTCATTTAGTTAATTTACTCGTTATTTTTAAAATTCAACCTCACCTCTGGTTTGTAAAAGTATAATATATACATATTAATCAAATTCTGTATTAATAACAAGTCATAATAACCGTAGTGGCGGCTGTCATGAAAATGATGGACCGGGACGACAAATCGCGGACGCTATGTGGCGTTCACCGCAGTATCAGGAAACCCCAGCTTTAGTGCCAATTTCACCAGCGAAACTGAACGCGATCAGCACATCTAAACTGCGTTCAAGAGCCAAAATTCCATAAGTGTCAAAATTCCATTTAAATAATGACAGTGACAGCTCTTGAACGCCGTTTAGATGTGCTGATCCTGTTCAGTATCATTGGTGAAACCCGCCCTTAGATGTCGACTTGCTGACTTAAGCCCGTTATGCTAATATTAGAGAAACTGTCGTTTTCTTCTTTCTTGAAGGACAGACCCAGAAAAACAGAGGATGTAAAAGATATGCAACGCATAAGAAGCAAACCCGATTCACGTACTCGCAATGCTGAATAGCTGGGTCCACACCGGACGCTCCTGTGCTCTCCGATCCGACGCGGCAGGAGCGCGATCCAAATGCACGGTCGATGTGGACAAGCCGCGCGCGCACACACCGGTCGAGCGAGTTCGGTGTTGTATTGCAGTCCATTGGGAGTGCGTTACCCGGGCACAATGTCTGAAAAAGTTGTGCTTTAGAGAGGTGAGACTATAAAAAAATAATTAGTGTATCATGAGTAGCAATTTGTTTAATAATAGCAAAATTTGTTTGAATTGTAGTTATAAAGAAAGGTTACCCTGGCAAAATCGTCTACCACGGGTATTTTTTACAGCTGTTTATTTGGTTATAAGTGTATTAGTTTACTTGCAAATCCGTTCTTTCTAATTTTTGAAACCATTTAATTACATTGGTTTACGTCAACCAAATCAAAAAGTAATGTTTAAACAAATTAAGGTCTCTTATTGGTATTTTTTTCAAACTTTGCGTTGAGCCGTTTCCGAGATCTGGGAAATCACAAAAGGTTACCGCAGCAAAATCTTAAATAACTTAAGAACCATAACACACACAAATTTTGCTATTTGCTAACATTTACTACTCAACAAAAGCTATCTATTCAAGTATTTGGTTCCGGACTGAAACGAATTTTTGAAAAACGATTTTGCCAGGGTAACGTTTCAAACGTTACTGCAGCAAAATCTGTTTTTCTCAAATAACTTTATAACTACAATTCAAACAAATTTTGCTATTATTAAACAAATTGCTACTCATGATACACTAATTATTTGTTATAGTCTCACCTCTCTAAAGCACAACTTTTTCAGACATTTTGCCCGGGTAACGCACTCGTCCATTGGGACTTAGATTAGTGCATGGTTTGCTGCGTCATATTATCAGCAAACAATTATTCTGCGGTGGGCTAGCGCACTGTACCGTAAAGTAACCGTGCCGTGTACAACCGGCCTATTGAAACAAAAACTTACCGAAGGCGGCTCAGATGGGATTTCATCAATTCCAAGTTCTTCCAATAAAGTAATCATTCGTTCCATCACCTCTGGTGTATATGGTTTGATGATTGCGCCGGGAGCGCCAGTAACAGATTTCCTATCGGCTATAACGTAATTGAGATGCTTTCTCGATACATCCCAAAACTAAAAAAGAAACATTTTGACATAACTTATTGTAATGATCTATCTATACTTATGAACATCGATGTTAGTCTGTTTGTCACTCAAATGCCATCCGATCGATTAAGCAATTAAGCAAACTCATCAACATTAAGCTATGCTGTGCTGAGCTGTGCGGTTTTCTATTTAGCCAACAAAAAATGTTGTGCTATGCTTTGTTTACAAAACAGTAGGGGTCACGCGATTCGTGCTAACTTGCACAGCACACCTTGCGCAGCTCAGCGGTTTGTACAAAAAACATAGCGCGAGAAAGTTGGCTTAGCCCAGTACAGTACAGCGCAACATATCACATTACTGGACACTGAAAGTACACAGTCTGGCCATAAATACTGTTACAATTAAAAATAAGAAAGATATTACATTTGAATTTGGAATCTGTCATTTTTATACGATTGTTCATTGAGTTTTCTAATTTTGGCGCCAATACATTGTACAATATTTTGCGATATTAAAATGGAGTGGGGTGATAAAGAAAACCGAATCGCTGTGATTGCATTACACAAAGTTGGTATGGAGCCAAATGCAATTTTTAAAACTCTCCATACGCTTGGTATCAGTCAAATGTTTGTGTACCGGGCTATTAATAGGTACAATGAGACCTCCTCTGTTTGTGACAGAAAAAGATCTGGCCGTCCACGTAGTGTTCGTACGAAAAAGGTGGTCAAAGCAGTAAGGGAAAGAATTCGAAGAAATCCTGTCCGAAAACAAAAGATTTTATCTCGGGAGATGAAGATAGCACCCAGAACCATGTCGCGTATTTTAAAAGATGACAGGACTTGCAGCCTATAAGAGACGCACTGGTCATTTTTTTTAACTGATAATTTAAAAAAGAATAGGGTGGTAAAATCGAAACAACTACTGAAGCGGTACGCAAAGGGAGGTCACAGAAAAATTTTGCGGATGAGAAAATCTTTACAATTGAGCAACATTTTAACAAACAAAATGACCGTATTTATGCTCAAAGCTCTAAGGAAGCTTCCCAATTAGTCGACAGAGTGCAACGTGGGGATTATCCGACTTCAGTGATGGTTTGGTGGGGTGTTAGCTATGAAGGAGTGACTGAGCCATATTTTTGTGAAAAAGGTATCAAAACATCGGCACAAGTGTATCAAGATACCATTCTTGAGAAGGTAGTTAAGCCCCTTAACAAACACCATGTTCAATAACCAAGTATGGTCCTTCCAACAAGACTCGGCGCCGGGTCATAAAGCTCGGTCCACGCAGTCTTGGTTGGAAGTGAACGTTTCGTACTTCATCAGAGCTGAAGACTGGCCGTCGTCTAGTCCCGATCTTAATCCGCTGGATTACGATTTATGGTCAGTTTCTCTAAACGCCATGATAATTTGGAGTCCCTAAAACAATCCATACGATTGGCAGTGAAGAATTTTCCCATGGAAAGAGTGCGTGCTTCTATTGATAACTGGCCTAAACGTTTACAAGGACTGTATTGCAGCCAATGGAGACCACTTCGAATAAGCTTTTTATATTTTTAATTGTTTTATATTTATGTATTAAACTAACACACTGTAAAAGTAATAAATATTATTTGCAATAAAAAAAAATGTTTTTCTTCGTGACAATATTTATGGCAAGACTAGGTATATAGTTTAAGCAATTTTGTGGCGCTGCGTAAGCGCGGCAGGGTTCAGCTAGTAAATGATAAGATTATAAGTCACAATTTTAGTGAAACAAGGCCGACCAACATTGTTCATTTGGACAGCATACTTACTTTTGCCCAAGCGTGCCCGGATCTATTTGTGACTCCCATTAAATTAAATTCTTTAGCTACAGCTTCCCATTTCTGGGTCATCTGAAGGCTTTCGTGGGCATTATTCGCTTGATCTTTCCCTTTAACTACCTCTGGATTGTTCTCTAGAAATTCCACCAACTTTTCCATCTGTGCCATGGTTGGCTCCGAGCTTATAATCTGAAAGTACAGTCACCGTATTACAAACTTTTACGCATGATAAACCAACACTTACCTTTACGGAACACCGACGGAAAATCATAAGCGGTGCAAGGGCCCGCCCGATCTAGCATAAATTCGTTTATTAGAAAACCGACAGAACTTCGCTGCTCGGCGCAGGGTGTCATTAATATACACTACCGTCCAAAGGTTTGGAAGCACATCTGTTTTTAAACAAAAGATTTCTGATAATATGCGGTTAAACTTAGCAATAAAATCACATTTTACGACCATTTACGATTAGCTTACACAAAAACAAAAGGATTATCATCCCACATACATAAAGTTTTAACAAATTCCTTGAATTTAACAAAACACGTGTTTTATGGCTTAAGCCTTCGGGTACTTTCTTATATGCAATGGTGCGGTTTTGTTGAAATATTTGGTGGTTTTGACTTATTTAGTCCCTATTTAGTCGCACTTGAGCTTTGTCAAACGAGAGTTGAGATATTAACATTGTAGTATTCAAAAGATTTCGACTACTGCTTTGACCGTATCTTTTCTTCTGAAAATGCCAAAACGCAAGCAAATCATGCTTGGACAGCGAAGCGCTATTTGTACCCTACGTGAGGAAAGATACAGTGAATGTCAAATAGCAGAAAAGGTCGGAATTTCATGTAAAGGTGTCCACTACACCCTTGCTACAAAACAAGAAACTGGGGGAAAATGAAGATAGAAAACGAGCTGGTGGGCCCAAATCTACAACAAATCAAGAGGATAACTTCATCAGAGTTCTCTCTAAACGGAATCGACGCTTAACTGCGCCACAAATTACCGCAGCTCCGAATGATACGCGAGTAACACCCATTTCAATAACAACTGTTAAAAGACGTCTACTGTCTGCGAGATTAAGAGGATGTGTTGCTGCTAAAAAACCCAAAACTTTGTTAGTTTTAACTAAAAATTCGACATAAGAAAAATAGACTAGAATGGGCTAAGGCGCATAAAAACTGGACTGATCAATGGAAAAATGTCCTTTGGAGTGATGAATCTAAATTTAAGATTTTCGGATCCCATAGACGTGTGTTCGTACGCCGGTCAACAGACGAGAGGGCTTCAGAAGCATGCAGTGCCTACTACCAAACATGGAGCTGGTAATGTCATGGTTTGGGGGTGTTTTGGCAACAGTAAACCTGGAAATCTGGGGAAGGTAACAGGAAAACTAAACAAGGAAGGCTATTTGAAAATTCTTCAGGATTCCGCTATACCCAGTGGACTGAATCTCATTGGATTCATTTTTCAACAGGATTCATATAGACTGTGCCAGAACGTCTTGAACAAGAAAAAAGATGAAAATATTTTAAAAATCATGCAATTGCCATCTCACCGGATCTTTCTCCCATTGAACTTGTTTGGGATGAACTCGATAGAAGGGTGAAAAATCGATCCCCGAGCTCTGAACATTTGTGACAACTATTAGAGAGCGAATGGAAAAGTTAGATGAACAGTATTTTAAGAAACTAACTAATAAGAATAATAAGAATAAGAATAAGAATAGAATAATTTATTCATAAGTTCACATATATAAATTATAAATTACGTAGAAGTTACAACATTACAAAGTTACATATTAATATCAGTAAGAAAATATTAAGCTACGTCTAAAATAAATCTAGTGTATATAACTTAAATAGAATGGTTAAAGGTCTAATAAATACAATAGCGACCTGCCTGATGTAGGTTTATTCAAACCTGTGTTTCAGGCCATCACTTAACAGCGCTGAGTGCTTTAGTGGACAATATGTTACTTTACATAGAGCTAGCGTTGATACATAATAAATAGAAATAGACTTAACACTAATAAACTTATTGCATTACTTCTAGCAATTTTTCAGTGTCTGAATAATTAAATGTCGCTAAGTATTCACTCAACACTTCACTACATTTTTTACAATTTACACTATATATACTTAGAGACTTATTGATTTTATTATATAAAAACGGACCTAAAAATACATAAAATTTATTTATAAAAGTATGTCTAGTTTGAGGCTTTATGCAAACCAAGTCTTTTCTTCTCTTATCTATAGGTATTGGGATATAAGTAAGTTTTCTATGCTGGAGTAATACTATTTTCAATATAAATAGTTGTCGCACGGTTAAAACTTTACATGCCATGTAAAGCTCGTGTGTGGGAAATCTAAATGGGCGAAAGGTGGCTACTTTAAGGATAGCTCTCTGCGCACGTTCTAATGGCAGTAGGATTGATTTAGCAGCCCCACCCCATGAAGTTATACAATAAGTGAGAATGGATTGGCACAAAGCTAAATAAACCTGTTTAATTAATTTGTAGTCTGATATATATCGTAAATTCTTAAAAATGTATATTAATTTACGCATTCGAGTGCATAATAAATCAATGTGTTTACGGAAATTCAGATTTGTGTCAATCGTTACACCAAGATATTTCATATGATCGGTTTTTGCTAAAGTAGGACAATTACATGCATTGTCAGCATACGGGCTGCACTTATGCGCATAAATGTTTATGTTAGTAGTTGGTTGGTTAGTATTTCTAATAGTAAATAAAATGTGTTTGGTTTTCTCTGCATTTAGTGTTAGTAGATGTTCATGTAGCCAATTAGATACTATATTAAAACCATTCTGGGCTTGTTTATACACCTCATCTCGAGATTTGTCTGAAAACAATAGAGCTGTGTCATCTGCATATGACATTATGACACCGTTTTGGAGTGACAAGCTGCACAGGTCATTTATATATACTAGGAATAACGTAGGACCCAAAATACTACCTTGTGGTATTCCGTAATTACTATTTCGAAGCTCAGAACTGACGTACTGACCAATTTTGACACATTGTTCACGGTCACTAAGATAATCAGAAAGTAGTGAAAGCGTTGTTCCTCTTATTCCGAGTGTTTCAAGCTTGTGCAATAATAAAGGACACGAAATTGTGTCAAAGGCCTTGGCGAGGTCTAGGAAGATCCCAATGGAGTGCATGCCCTTATCCAAATTAGTTGTTATATAATCCGTCAATTCATGTACTGCTTGATTAGTTGATTTTTTGGGCCTAAAACCAAATTGTCTATCTGAAAGTAATTTGTTATCTTCTAGGTATTTCATTAATCTAATATTGATGATTTTCTCTAGGATCTTGGACAGCCCGGTTAAAACTGAAATGGGTCTGTAGTTATTAACACATTTTTTGTCACCAGATTTATATACAGGAGTAACCAATGCTTTTTTAAGCGACTTAGGGAATATACCATTAGTTAAGCATAACTGAAAAATATGAGTTAGCGGCGGAGCAAGTAGGTGTTTGAAATGTTTAAGTATGTTGTTTGATATATTGTCCCACCCAACAGCGCACACGTCCTTTAATCCAGAAATAATTGTTAATACTTCATCGACATCCGTATCTAGTAAGACAAACGATTTGAGTGTAGGGAATGTTTTAGGTTGGTTTTGAGGGAAAGAACTTCTAGATTTTAAGGTATTTTCTGCTAAAGTTTTGCCTACGTTAGAAAAATAGAAATTAATTTTATTTGTTGATTCGATTGGGTTGTTCTCTATTGTCAATAAGTCAAGTGGAGGTTCCGGTTGTTTTGTGCTAAATGTACTTGTTTTTATAAATTTCCAAATAAGTTTACTATTTTTGCCTGCTTTCTGTAGTTCATTTCTATCGTATTCATTTTTTATTTTTTTCAGAAGATTGTTGCAGAAGTTTCTATATCTTCTATACGTAATGGAAAGTATTTCATTATCAGGCTCAAGTTTGGATTTTATGTGTAGTTTGTCTCTATGCCTAATACACCGAACAAGTCCGGGTGTAATCCAAGGTTTAATGCATTTATACTTCCTTGGCGTTATTTTAGCGAGAGTATGTTTTATTATTGCATAGTGAAGTGAATTTATAAAATAATTCATAGAAATATTTGCATCAGTAGAATTATAAACTGGGTCAAAATTAATATTACGTATGTCTTTTTCGAGGTGTGTCATGTTGACTTTAGTATAGCTACGTAAACAATTTTTCCTGGGTAAAGAAACTTGTAATGTTAGTAAAACTGCTTGGTGATCAGTAAGCGAAGAGTTAGTAACAAATGTTTTGGTTGGGTTTTTTGTTTTTATAATGAAATGATCTAAGCATGAACCGCTTTGATGCGTGGGATGGTAATGGGCTGGCAAGAGTCCGTGGAATGAGCAGATATTAAGATAGTTATGTGCATGTGTATCCATTTTCCCGGAAGCAATGTTGATATTGATGTCACCCATTAATATTATATGTTTAAAAGTTGTAAGACTTTGTAACTGTACGTTTAGTGAATCTAAGAAATTGGCAACATTTTGAGAAGGAGGTCTGTATATAGCCATAACTACCGTATCTGAATTAATTTTAATGAGTAAGCAATTACTATTTTGTAGCAATGGTTCTTCTACAATTGTACATAAACTATTGTTAACAAATACAACTAAACCATCATTCTGGTTGATGTTTCTGTTGGTTTTATGCGAAACATATCCGTCTAATGATGGTATAACAGCTGTTTGGTTTGACAGCCAACATTCTGTTAGGACGATAATGTCGCAACTTATACCCAGGTTCTGTAGCAATATTTCAAAACCATTTATATTTCGATTTATGCTGCGAATATTTTGTGTGAGTAGGGTCAGCGGTTTCTCTCCCACGGGGAAAAGGTGTTTACACTCATCAACATTACAATTTATAGCTTCAGATACAGAAAACTGATCTAGGTCACTAAGTAATTGATCAGTCATGATAAATACAAAACTAACAAATATAAACAAACAAAAACTACTACTAGTGTGCTTAATAGATAGGTTAATAGGTAGCGCTCTTAGGCGCCTTCATAATCTATGGAATGAATATAGTTGTCCTCGGCATATTTTCGTGCTGGACAATTTACATCACCAGTTTTATGATCCGCTTTTCTTTTAAAACGTTTGCACGTCGCACAGTTAGGTGGAGTGGATTTTGTACTGCATTCCTTGAAAGAGTGGCCACTCTCTCCGCAGTGATTGCACGTCGGACTAGTTTCACGGCAGAACTTGGCCGCGTGACCGAACTGCTGGCAGTTAAAACACCGTGTAACGATCGTGAAATCTCGTACTGGGCACGACGTCCAATTTATGAATATTCGCCCTTGATTCACTAGGATCTTCCTGATGCTAGCCGGCACTTCTAGTATGTAATTGCACGTAGGGAGGTCTCTTTTACCAGATTTATGGCTCAGTTTAATTTGTTCTCCAAAGGACTCACGAGTAGTATTGGTCATCTTATCTGAGAGGTTTTGCTCATAAATGCAGTCAAAAACCTCCTTATCAGTCAGGGCTACTGGGATACCAATAACAGCGATTCTTGGGCGCCGTTTCGATGGTTCTTCAACCTTAAGGCCCGAAGAAGCGAGTTTTTCTAAACTTCTGAGCTTTTGAATGTCCTCTTTGGAGTCGGTACTAATAAGAACACCTCCATTTTTTACTTTCTTAAGGCCACGAACATGTAGTTTAAGTTCCCCGGGAGAAATAATTTCCTGTACGAGAGACTTGGTATCGTCACTAGATTTGCTCTTGTCGCTGGGATATATGGCAACTGAGCTTAAATTTGCTGGGCGCACAAAGTTATCCGACCCTTTTTTGACCATATTAGCGTAAGAAAAGGGTTCTGAAGGATTTGACATGCCTTCAACTACTTCTTTGAACTGTTGGAGAGAGTTCGCGACGTTCTGTTGTTGCTGTAAGTGCTGAATGGTACTATGGGCTTGAATAGTTTTTTGCTTTAAGGCTTGATATAAAACAGCCATCTGAGATGCGCCATTTGAGACACTACGGCAAAGATTGGCTACACGAACTTTTTGTTCCGCGATCATTTTTCCCTCAGCGACTAAATTGCATACTTCACTTAGGATTTTTTCTATGGACCCCATCCATTTCTGGACCTCCGGTGTAGAGATAACTTCAGTCGGCAGCTCATTCTCCAAGGGAGGTGGTGGATTTGGGTCTATAGGCTGGAAGTCTTGAGCTGGTGTCGGCGGAGGACTTCGTCGTAATAGTTGGCTACGGCCAAACGGGCTAGATCCTGTGTTAGACATATCTAACACAGAAACACTATTTGTCTTTAAAAATACTTTAGCTCATTCTTGCACAAAGTCTGTAACCTCGTAATAATCACTCGCGACACACTTATATCACTGACGACGCAAATAACAAAATTATTTGTAATTAATTAATAGTGTCATAATAAGCTAAGCAAGACACGTCCGCACAGTCAAGCGACGATCGCTCTTTTTCCAATAGAATGCCTAGAATGCAGAATAATATAAGGAAAAGGTGGACACTTTGATGAAGCTAAAATTTAACTTTATTTTCATACTGTATGCATTTTTTAAATATTTTGTTTAAGTTAGTTCAAAATAATTTAGATAGCATTGTGTTGATTTATTTGATTTTACCTCGCTGCTTCCAAACTTTTGGATTGTAGTGTACATTGATACATTTGAAATCCTCAACCTTATGATCCGCCGTTGTGCTGTCCGCCAAGGCATTACGGAGTGATCACGCGTTACAGCGTTTGTCTACCGCCACCGTCAACCGGGACGTCAACAAAAAACGAGATTATTCGAATCGAACGTGACGTCCCTTTGACGGACGTGCGGTGGGCTAATAGCCTTACGGTGTGCCTAATGGATGTAGGACGCGAGCTTGGGTTTCCTAAGACAGCGAGGGCCGCTGTCTTGTCATGAAAATGATGGACCGGGACGACAAAATGCGAACGCATGTGGCGTTCACCGCAGTCTTAGGAAACCCTAGCTTTAGATGTCGAGTTGCGGACATAAGCCCGTTATGGCTAATACCAAGGTTGTTGGAAGAAACTATTGTTTTCTCCTAACTTGCCATGCATAAAGGACGGACCAAGAGAAATAGAGGGTATCTGCTCAATGTAAAAGATATGCACATGCATGCGAAGCAAAGACAATCCGGCGCGCGCGCTCGCAATGCTGGATCCTCTACTGTTCTACTGACTTCGATATAGGAGTGTGATTTGTTTGCCGCGAGATGGATAGACGTAAACCTATGTCGTGCATGTTTGTGATTCTGTTAGATGATGAACGAAAGATGAGATGTTTTTTTGTGCCAATATTATTTGTTAATTACACGACTGCCCAAAAAAGAAATGTTGTTTTCAGGGTTCATGTAATTCGTTTGTTCATGTATGTATGTATGTCAGTTTATTCCACCATAACTTTTAAATACCTAAACAGATTTGGATGTATAGGGTCTCGTTAGAATCCTTACATATCCCGAGTGACATTAGCGAATATTTTTTTTTTTTAATTCAATGTGGCGGCAGTATGCCTCCATTTTCTAATGTGAAAAAAAAAATTGTCTTCAATTATTATAATATGTTATACTGCAGTATGTTATGTTAAACGAGGGATATATTGAGAATACTAACATATTTTCAGATGAAACAAACATTTAAAACTAGTCAAAAGGGTAGGCTTCATTTATGGCGCAAGGTGTGATAAAAACGTGATCCCTAATACCGACTCAGGTCGAATTACGATTAATATGTGGGGATGGACGAGTGCAGCAGGGCCAGGAGAACTAGTTTTTAGTCCTCCACGCGCCAACAGTTCTACTTATGTAGAAGTATTAGACGATGTCATGCTACCTACTGTGTGCAACATATACCCAGCTGATGAGTTGACACAATTAACATTTGTCCAGGACAATTGTCCTATTCACCGGGCGAGCATTGTGCGTGAGTGGTTTCACAATCACCCGGAGATAGTTGTTGTTCCATGGCCAGCGCGATCACCCGACCTCAACCCCACAGAAAATCTATGGGGTTTGATGGTGCAAAGGTGGGAGTCACGGGATGAGAGGTGTATACAACAATTAAAAACCCATTGCATGGAAGTGTGGGAAAATTTAAGAGGAACCGAATTATGTGGAAATATTGTATGGTCCATGCGCAAACGTCTACTTGACTGCAATGAAAATAATGGGCATGCAGCACTTTTCGGTCACAGAATCTTCAAAGCAGTTACAAGTGGTCGCAGTTTCGTAACTTGCTACGAAACATGGTGATTGTGTGGGGTTTGGTCTCTATGTGTGGTAATAGTTCGCACACAATTTGACCGGAAATCATTTTAGTAATTATATGTAGTATTTGTGTTCACACGTTATGTAATCATTTATGTAGACTTATTTTTAAACACTTAGTGTTCAGTTTGTAACATTCGTACAATCGAGTAAAAATGTGTAGTAGCGGAGTGGTCACCATGTTACTAGAATACCTAATAACTTCAAATTTATATTTACACAAGGTGTCGTACTGTTTCGTGATTGTTACTGGACAATATATTGCTAAAATGTGAATAAAAAAATCATCATAAGACACTGTTTCTCAAACTGTTTCGACAAGTGATCAAACGATTGCAGCTGAAAATGAGTAAAAAACCGAAACGATTCCGTCTCATATCGACTTTCTACAGAAAAGTAAACAAATTATTGGTTTCACAAAATCGATATCTATCTCCAAGTACATAATTTTTCAGATAATTAACAGAAATTAATTTTATTCGGTATAAATTGTGTTTGATATACGAAGTCTTCTGTTTAACGTGAAATTTTATTAAAACTAACTATTTCCATTATTTCTCATGTAAGAAACTGCTAAACTGAGTGGTTATCCATCTGAAATAATTTTTTAATCGCAGCCTCTATGATCAAAAATAGGTTTTCTCCTAGAGGTATATGTTTGTCTAATGACCATAATATTATAAACATTATACAAAAATAATACAAGCCAATTAATAGAGCGCACGTACACAAGCATTTTATAATTTGTTTTAAAATTAAATTGTTGGAAATTAAATTTTGGTGGGTATTTTAATTAATAACTAATGTTTAGTTCAGCATTAAAATTCTGAATTATTATCGTCCAGGCCACACACCAAATATAATAATATAATATAATAATAATATCCTGGGACATTTTCACACACGGTCATCTGGTCCCAAACTAAGCGGAGCTTGTACTATGGAAACCAGATAACTGATATACTACATATATTATACTACTTTTTTTTTTGTAAATACATACTTATATAGATAATTACACCCAGACTCAGGACAAACAGACATGTTCATGCACACAAATGTTTGTCCTGGATGGGAATCGAACCCACGACCTGCGGCATGATAGGTGGTATCTTAACCAACCACGCCAACTGGCCCGTCATAAATCGTATTCATCATTTAAAATCAAGAAAAGAGTTCTGTAATGCCTGTTGCCGGTGGACCAAGTTCCGAAGTGTCAAACGTGCAATTAGATGCAGTTGTGACCTCTCTTAATATCTGTGATGTCAGTGAGGGGCTGGATACCAGCAGTTTCGTATCAGAAGCGGAAGAATGTGACGTAGATACACTTGGTTACGAATCGTCTGATTCTGACAGCGTAATACATTCTATTAATACATATAAGAGACCAAATTCAGCTTCGCAACCAAATTCGCTGTCTTTCTCGTCCTTGGCCAAAACAGGATAATCTATTTGTTGACCCATGTACTAGGCACAACTGAAATAAGGTAGGACGAGCCCTCTTTAGTTAGTACTATAGAAAACATTTTGATCTAAGGCCTCCGAGTCCCAACGTTTGAGAATCGCTGGAAATAATAAAACATTTTGTGAATTCGGTAACTTTATAACTACTTCTGGTTTCATGTCGACATATGTCGACACAATCTAGTAACTTCCTGACTAGTTGTGACTAGAATATTTTATTTAAATAAAAACACATTTTTTAATTATTTACCAATTTTATGGTTAATTTTTGGTTCCATAACATATAATTAGTATTAAATCTATTACAGCAAAAGCTTCCAAGCTCTGGGAATGTAAAGACTTGTTAGTTACTATTGTTTACATTGTAGGTACTACACAGGTTAAATTACAATTATATGGTGGCGCACTCAGACCAATAAAAAAGTATAGACGGAACATTGCGCTCTAATAGTGAGGAACGTAATATGAAGACGATTCGGTCATATGAAGACGGCCGCTCGGTAGTCTGCCGCGAGTGAGTGAGAGCGCATGACGTAGTTTTGGTAAAATAAAAATAGCGAAATAATGCCGTCCTGTGTCATAAACTGCTGCAAAAACAATTCATGTTTTCAAAATAAGTCTTCTGGGATTACTTTTCACAAGTAAGTAACCGATTATCTGCATAATTTTAACGAAATCGCAAAAATATTTAACATAATTTCATAAATACGAATTCTAGACGCCATTGTGTCAGTGTTGCAAGTTAAGAACATTATCTTTTCCCAAAAGTAAGGGAAGTTGTGATTTTGTTCGGACACGTTACAACTGTGTTTTTAATTTTTTAATTTTTGTTTATTTATTTAAGTAACAATTATGTATGATGCGTAAGTAGGTATCTATAAAATGTATTCAAATAATAGTTATGTTTGTTATGATATTTTTGAGGTTCCCAGCTGATAAAACATGGAAAGAAAACTGGATTAAAGCTGTACGAGAAAACAGGAATGATGTCGAGTGGCTCCCTTCAAAATTTAGTGTTGTTTGTTCTTTACATTTTGAAGAAATTGATCTGTACAACACCAAAGGTGGTTACCGTCGACTCAAGAAAAACGCTACACTGAGAAAGGTTGGTTATTTATTATTATTATTGTGGTTATGTTATTATCGTAAATCAAATATTTATTTTATTCTTATCTTATGAACCACTGACATTGTATTTTTTAGATTCATCTTGTAAATTCCGAATGGTGTCAGGAAATGGAAGCGTCTGGTAGTTCTATTCATCCTGAATCTTCAACACAGGGACCTAATAAAGAGGTTTGTACCTACTTGAGTTATTATCAGCACGTGTCATTTTACCTAAGATATAAGTACTTTTATAAATCTAAATAACCTATTTTTTTATTGTCGTAGCACTGTAACACTGAGGAGGAAGTTGACGCGGCTGGTATTATATGCGATACATCAGATAAACTTACGGAAGATATATCACAACCACAGGATCATATCTCAGACTATCAACCTGCAATCCGTGACTCCGAATTAGAGTCAATATTTGACACTCCCAAAAAAAATAAACTCAGACAACAAGCTAGAAACTATAAATTACGTTATAAAGTTCATGTACGCAAAATCAAAACACTTAATCAAAAGGTTAAACGCCTTAAAAAGAAAAACGCGTCACTAAAAACTGTTCTAAAAGACATAAAAGATAAAAATTATATAGACACTGACGTATTCAATATGCTCGGTGAAAATATTGTTGCAGCAGAAATTTGTCATAACATAAACAAAAAGAAATTAGGAAAGAAAAAAATCAAATATTCCTCAGAAATTAAAAAGTTTTGTCTCACACTCAATTTTTATTCACCGAAAGCCTATGAATATGTGCGACAAACCTTCCGAACATGTCTACCACACTCAAAAACGTTATCTAAATGGTACGCTCATATTAACGGTGAACCTGGCTTTACAGAAGAAGCTTTTTCAGCTTTAAGACTAAAGGCTGAAACTTCAGAATACCGTCCTATATGTGCCCTTGTATTTGATGAGATGGCTCTGAGACAGCAAAAGATTTGGGACGGGAAAAAATACCATGGGCTAGTAGACATGGGGATCGGTACAACTTCAGATTCAGTTGCATTAGCATCTCAAGCTTTTGTATTTCTACTAGTAGCCATAAACCAGCGTTGGAAAATCCCATTAGGTTATTTTTTAACTAATAGTCTCACTGGAATACAAAAAGCAAACTTAATCAAGATGTGTCTTACTAAATGTTTTGAGGTAGGAGTTGATGTAGTGTCTTTAACTTTTGACGGGCATGCAACAAATTTTGCAGCCATGGAATTACTTAATTGTAATATTAAAGATTTATCGTTAATGAAGACAACATTTAAACATCCATCAAATGATACTGAAGTAGCCTGCTTCTTAGATCCGTGTCATGTCATGAAATTGGTGAGAAACCAATTGCAATCCAATAAAGAGTTCTTGGATTTAAACGGCGAAATTATAAAATGGGATTACTTGACTGAACTCAATAAACTGCAAAACAACGAAGGGCTTCATTTGGCCAACAAATTATCAACAAAACATATTGAATACAAAAACCAAATAATGAAAGTCAAATTAGCCACACAATTACTAAGCAGAAGTGTTTCAACAGCTTTGAAAATATGCAGAGAAGACCTGAATCTTAATCAATTTAAGCAATCTAAGCCTACCGAACATTTTATACAACTAATGAATGATTACTTTGATATTTACAATTCGAGAGCCATGAAAGAATTTGGATACAAAAAGCCAATTAATATCAGAAATAAAGATAATATAATCAGTTTCCTCGATGACTTAAAAAATATATATTATAGATCTTAAATTGAAAATATGTACAAAACGAACCGTCATGAAAGATGGTAAAAAAACGGCCTTATTCACTCGATTTTACAAGCCAATAATTGAAACAAAATGCAAATCCGGATTTTTGGGTATTTTAATAAACATTGAAAGCATTAAACACTTGGTTCAGTACTTGATCGAAAATGAAAATCGATTAATTTTTTTACCTACTTATAAAATGAGTCAGGACCACCTAGAAATTTTTTTTGGGTCAGTCAGAATGCATGGTGGTCACAATGACAACCCTAACGTCAGGCAATTCAAAGATGTGTAATTAATAAATACATTAATATAAGATTCCACCATATTGCAAAACAAGAAACTTTACTTAAAAGTTGTGACTCAAAACGCCAGACATATAAAAAACTGACACAACATAAGGGGCATTAGTTATTCTAATATAAGTAAGTTTTGTGTGTTTTGTTAAATTAATAATTGTTGATATTATGGAAATAAATTACTCTCATTAAACTAAATTACCTTTCATTTCATACAACCAAGTCAAATAAAACAATACTACCTAATAATAAAACTTCACCAAAGTATATCTTTCGCACTTGGGAAACGCAGCACAACGCTTGCAACATTATTGTCTAGCACACATGCGCAAATCTACGATGTCTTACACCGAGTTACGCACACATAGCCGACACTAGTCCTCACTGATTTCGTCGCGATTGTTTACGACGGCTCCGTCTATACTTTTTTATTGGTCTGAGGTGGCGCATTGATAAATTTCAAACTATTTAAACAAATTACACGATGAAATTCTATTCCCATTTATATTTGAAACAAAAAAAACAATATAGAAATAAAAGCTTAAAACGACAAAACAGTGATGGCTGATGTTTTCTTCTTATAATTATTTTTTATTTTGAAACTTCACGTCGCAGAACAAAAAGCGAACGAATGAACGAACCAATGATTTCTGAGAAGTGGTTGCAGACTAAGAAGAACGTTACCACGCAGCAACGTAACTTTAAAACCAAATGTTACTGTGTCGACTGTTCCCCATCTTTAGTCGTAGCGACGGAACTAAGTCGACTCACCGACCGAAAAATGTTTCTAGAACCAATTAGTGTCGACGCGATAGTGTCGAATTGTTTCGTTACGACTATCAAAAAGCGTTATATGGGGGGCGGGGGGCGGGGAGTGTTAAACAAAATATTAATCTAGAGGTTTTGGTTTTAATAATTATACTTAACTAAACATTTAGTAATATTAACATATCCGTAGCTAATTATAATAATCTTAAATTGAGGTTTAGTTTCAATCTTCTTTTCATCAAGAAAACGAACACTTAAGATATAACCTCAATATTACATTCATTGTGACGTTGCAAAAAAAAACATGCATAAAGTCTAAATCATAATATTAGTCTTCAATAAACTCTGCTGAATACCGATACCTATAATAAGTGGGTATCAACCATTATATTTGTTTTAATATAATATCCTTTTATCATGTAAGCATGACTTATTGTGGGTTTGAATACGTCCCTCGTTTAAACTAACATACTATATAATATATATGATATATTAAAGGCCTTCATGAGCACCTTCCAAAAAATCTCTTAGATTAAAAACTGTTCTACAGAACTGTCCCCCGGCAGCAATGACAATTTTATTTATCTGTTTAGGTCAGGGAGTAAATGAGTGACCTTTCGCTTTGTTGGTCACAAACCGAAAGGAAGAAGGGAAGGTTGTGGTACTTTGTGGGTGACTGGTAATTAGTGACATATTATGATTGCACTCATGATAACAAACAACTTTTACTATGGGAACAAACCTGAATTCGCGAAAAAATAATCAGCTGTCCCATACATTCATGTTCGCATAACTCGTCAAAATGTAGGGAGAAGCTGATTTTTTTTTCGCGATTTCAGGTTTGGTCCCATAGTAAAACTTGTTTTTTATCATGAGTTTAAGTATCGGTCACCAGTCAACCTATTAGTAGAGGATCCGCAGAGGAGCGATCTTCACCCCTCTATTTAATGGATGAAAAATATTTAAAATCATATCTAGTATTTTAAAAAATATATCGCAAGTGGTTTGGCGAAAAAATTCCTGGCCAAACTATGATATTAATAAAAATTAAAAATGGATTTTTTTTAAACATTGCACTCTTTCGTTTAACGAATAAATTTAATACCAATCGAAAGTATGAAGCCTATAAATATAAAATATACTAACGTCTATTTGGCATAACTATTGGGTTGGCAGCATGCCAGGTATAAACAGGTAAGTCGATACTAGTAATTTACACTCATCTATTTAATAGATAAATCTTATATTACAAGAAGCGCTATTTCATGGCGAACACGATGATATGGCTATCTGCGAAAAAAAAAACTATTAATCATGTCTGGCTAGGAATTTTTTAGCCAGCCCACACGCGATATATTATTTAACATATTAAATTTGTTTTAAAATACTTTTCATCCTTTAAACAGATGGGTGAAGGTCGTTCCTCTGCGGATCTTAGGCTATATACTAGGTGATTTTTTTTTAGTCTTGAAAAAAATAGGGCATAATAGGTGAACGGAGTAGAAGCCTATGGCATAGAATTTTTTATTTTAATTTTATTTTAATTTTTCAATAACATACAAAGAAATTGATCTATCAATAAATACTACACATTTGAAGTAAACTTTCAAACTAGAACAATAAAAACAGAAATTAAAAAAATAATATTAATAAATCAATTAAAAAATATCGAAATTCAAATCATGCGCACCCTACTAAATGCGCGGAATTTATCAATGAATCGGTGTGATCCTATTTTGTAGCCGGCCCATAGATAGGTAGGTACTCGCCGCACTTGTTGTCGCATCCTCTCGCAGGCGCACAAACCGTTAGCGCCTCCCCGCCCACCCGCGCCCCGCGCTGTTTCTGTCTTATGTCATTATTTTGTATTTTTCCTAGTCACCTGCGATTAGTCACGGTGTGACGTCGCATTGTTTATGTTTCCGCGTGTGCATTGGCGGGCCCCGGTGATAGTTATAGTAAACATAACGTACGAATATTCAAATGTAGAGTACAATACAATGGTGCGATTTTATATCCTGTGGGGGCGAATGTACGCAGAAGAAGAACACCTGCAGTCGTTGCGAAACGGTATCGCTGCTCCTCAAATTCCCAGCACTGCTCTAATATTACGAACGTATCAGCGGTGATTTGATTATGGGCAGTTCCGGCTACCCAGTCATGCCAGAGGCAGGGGCCGGCCACCGCACCGGTAACCTCACTTTACGTCAATTATTTCAATTAAAAAAATAATGCTATTTTAACGAATATTGTGGGAAAGATAGATGAATGTATATTACTAATTCCATTTAGTGAGTGATTGTGTAAGAATTTTACCAAAACAGGATTTTACACAATTGACCTTAAAGTACCTAATCGCCACGGATAGTCATTGTGGTCAGTGTCTCTGTAAAGTACAGACGCCAGCACATCAAGCTACTACAATCTGTCAGATTTCTTTAATAGATTTTCGACTAAGGCATGTGGCAGATCCTAAACTAGTTAAACAGATCTACCTGGCTCTTGGACAATCGATAGTGGGATACTGCATTACTGTAAGGGGAGGTGCACCAAAAACGACTATTAAATCGCTTGAAATAGCTCAAAGAGCTATTCTTAAAGTCAGCACTTTTCGCCCCTATTTGTTCCCTACGTACCTCCTGTATCAGTCTTGTGAAGTCCTCTCCGTTCGCCAACTTTTCATCCTGCTCACTATTTTGAAACAACACTCAAGCCGCATCTCTGACACAATCGCCAAATTCTCCAAGTGTCGCAGAGATATAACCTTCCCCAATAAACCATCATTTAAACATCAATTCGAAAATAGATTTTTTCCCTTCTTGGGTCCCTATCTCTATACTAAAATCAGCAAAATTATTGACATACGAAGATTAAATATTAGAAAGTGCAAAAGGAAACTATTTGAATATATTCATAAACTGAACTACAACGAAACTGAACAATTACTAAATGTACCTCGTTAATACGTATACTCAACCTCCTACACACATACGACACACAAGGAGGCTTTCCTACACTCTACAACTCTAAATTATTAATTGATTATATATGTCTTGCGTACAGTTGAAATGTATAATGTGTAAGGGTAGAGCGCTGCTGTCTGTAATACAGATATTAAGTTATCTAGCTCAGACACAGATGTTCACTGAATTTTATTTATTGTTAAGCTATATCTAAAAAAAAAAAAAAAGAAAAGAAAGACTTTATTGCTAAGGCATTAGGTTCAAGGTTGATTGGGAAAATCTGACAGTTTCGGGTAGGTTGACCTGCTGGCGTCTGTACAGTAAACGCTCAAAAGTCCATAAGCGTGCTAAGGATTACATTGCTATGAACTGTGCGAGCACGAACCAGTACGTGTGCGTGTATGAGCGATGTCTCACTCAACATTCCGCAGATAACACACACTAATGAATTGTCGCATGTCGTCGTACTACGCGAAATAACATTATATTTCTGTTGCATTTAGAATACTCGTCATAGTGGCGACCTGTTCTTACCATTGCATTGCTAAAATTCGCATTAACATAACATGTGCTGGTAGCTGTTTGGGCTAAGCAATGGTTTCACGATCAATGAAGTCCGAGTTCGAATCTTAATCACAATGTGGGACTGTTTTTTGTTTCTTTGGAACCATAATAATATATTTGTATTATTTTAAGCAAAAACTTGTTAGATGTTTATGTTCATTTATTATTTATTTTTATAAAAAGTTAGATATTAGTTATTGTATTATTATTTAACTTATCTTTATTTTATTTATCTTTTCGGTGTTGGAAGGTTGAAATAAAAAAGTCGTGCTGAATGGTAACAAAAATGTTTATTCGTTTTATTTACTTATTTATAAAATTAACAAACTTAAGAGAATTGTGACCTTACATTCCTACTACATAAAAGAAGTTTTTTTGTAACCGTTCATAGGATTTTTTGTTGTCTACCTCACATAAATCGAAATTATTTATCTAGTTTTCTATGATAACTTTACGAAATGAGTGACCAAGCGAACAAGATAAAGAATATTATATTTCTGTCACATTACTTCCAATCAAGTAAAAACTTACAAAAAGTCAAGTACGGCGTGAGATTTGAACTCACGGCTCACTGATTCACGCATCTATCTGCACGCGCTTAACCGCTAGGTCATCTTTACACATGTTATAACTTTGAAATTATGAACTACAATCAGTTGTTGACGACAATAATTATGCATGTTTATGTTCTTGGAAATAGAAGGTCTTAAGTCAAACTAAACGCCAAGCTATTGCTTTGTGAGTTTGCTTATCGACTTTTGGTCGCGACTGTACATACAGTGGGTGTAAAAAGTATTCGTACACCTAGGGTCTTCATGAAAAAACAAATGATTCATTTAACAGTTTTTCATTTATTTAATTTAGGAAATACTAACAAGTAGCTCAGGTTAGTTGTACTATGATTTTTTTAAGGATATTCGAAACTTACAATTTCAATGGTACTAAGCAAATATTCTCGTGTATGGTTTCTGTACCACCTACAACAACACACCATATTATTTTCAAGACGGTAAAAAATTTCATCCAGTATAGATTAACTAAAATAACATGTTTTTTTTTTAATTTTTAGTTCGTTTTAGGCAGGGCAGTCGTGTTTAAAAAAAAATGTGGTATTTCTTATTGTAAAAATATGTGTTTTTATTGAGTTTTCTGTGCAATAATTTGGATTTATGTAATATAATGTGCAAGTTTTTCCCAAATTAATAAATTTAAAATACCGAAAACAGTTATATTATAAATGTAGAGTATCTAGTACTGACCGACTTGACTGTGGCTCTGATGAAGTCTTTCTTGTGCGCGAGGTCATAGTCTGGGTAGTGGCTGCACACCTGATTGTACACCATCTTCATCGATGTCTGCTCCAGGTCGGCGCCGTGCAATATCTGCTTCACGTGCTCCTTGATCTCATCGTTCTACACACAAGGTGGGCGCTTAATTTAATACATGTCATATAAATACTCTGCGCCTAAACATATTCGCCCATTTGCCAAACCAAGACTATAACGGGGCATGCAAAAAAAAATGTTAATATGAATGTTACGTAATGTAACAACTGGTGGGAACCACTGTTCTATCGCTGACCAATCTACATGTAACAACTGGTGGAAACCAGACTGTTCTATCGCTGACCAACCTAAATGTAGCAACTGGTGGGAATCAGACTGTTCTATCGCTGACCAACCTACATGTAACAACTGGTCGGAACCAGACTGTTCTATCGCTGACCAACCTACATGTAACAACTGGTGGGAACCAGACTGTTCTATCGCTGACCAACCTACATGTAACAACTGTTGGGAACCAGACTGTTCTGTCGCTGACCAACCTAAATGTAACTGGTGGGAACCAGAATGTTCTATCGCTGACCAACCTAAATATAGCAACTGGTGGGAACCAGACTGTCCCATTACTGACCAACCTAAATGTAACAACTGGTGGGAATCAGACTGTTCTATCGCTGACCAACCTATATGTAGCAAGCAACTGATGGGAACCAGACTGTTCTATCGCTGACCAACCTAAATGTAGCAACTGATGGGAACCAGACTGTTCTATCGCTGACCAACCTAAATGTAGCAACTGATGGGAACCAGACTGTTCTATCGCTGACCAACCTAAATGTACAACTGGTGGGAACAAGATTGTTCTATCGCTGATCAATCTAAATGTAACAAATAAATGTAATAACAGGTGGGAACTAGACTGTTCTATCGCTGATCAACTTAAATGTAACAACTGGTGGGAACCAGACTGTTCTATCGCTGATTAAGACGCTACCGAGCGCGCAGTGGCGCCCTCATCGTTTGTTTTGTTATTTCTTTTAATTTAAAAAGTAAATGCAGAAAATAAGCACGTTAAGTTGTACTCCACAAGACTACACGTTATTATTATTATAAACAGTAGTTTTATATTGTTAAGTTTTATTGTAATCATTAAAACGGGAAATGGTGGCCACTTTTTTCCGTTTTAATATATAGTATATAGGGAGCGTGCAGTGATTTTTATTACACTTGGAGCACCTATCGCAGTTTCACGTGCTTCTATAAATATGTCTCGATATTCAAGAGAAGAGTTAGCAGTGATTACTTTAATATTAGATGAAAACATAGAAATTTATGTGAGAAAAAGGCAATGGGTTCATAACGCGTGGAGGAAAAGAGAAGAAGAAGGAGAATCCGTCACCCTATATAAACATCTGATAGATGATGAATCCAAGATCATAAATTGGAGTTGGAGGATGCACGAACCAAATCGATCACATAGTCGTTCCTCGGAGTGTCGCTGACGTTACCGAAGGCCACTGACACTAACAAGCTCGAATGGTGTGTGAAATGTATGAATGAAACAATATTAATTTTCACTGATACTGTATGGTATGGAACTGTTTGTCACTTGTCGCCTGTCGGTACTGTTATGTGCGAAAGGCCTTTAATCCCACTTCTCTTTATTTAAAAAATACAATCCTCTCAAGTAGAAATGACAAATGACAAGGCCGTACAAAGTCCGGATGGGGGACCAAAAAGCCAGACATGTAACCCTAGGTGAGCGAAGTGTGCTGTGCAAGCTAGCATATTATTGCATCACCAGGATGTGTCAAAATCAAAATAAGACACGCATGCTTTTAAGTGCTGAGTGTAAGCGAGATACAGAAGACAAAGCGGGTGGGCTTGCGGTGATGCGTAAGAGCTATATGTAACTTAACCCAAATGGACTCATGTGAGCCTCATTTCAAACGATTAAAAATATTGACACTGCCCAGCATCTACATCTATGAGATAGCACTATTTATCCATTGCAATCTAGAACTGTTTGAGTATCGCAAAAGAGAGCGTCACGCAGATAAATTATGCGTTCCACCAGGAAAAACCGCACTCTTGTCTAAAAGCTTTGTTTGCATGGGCCCTAAAATATATAATAAACTACCCTCAACTATACGCAGTTTAAGTAACGTAAATCTTTTCAAAAAGAAACTTCAATCTTTACTTATTGATAAGGCTTATTATTCAGTTAAGGAGTACTTTGAAGATAAAATGTAACGAAATCATTGTTAATAATTAATTAACTAATAGAAATCCTACATTTAATTGTCGTTGAAATAATTGTAATCTACCCAGCATAATTCTTAATTTAATCTAATTAATTTTACTCCTATAATTTGACCTTTTAATTTAATATCATGATGACTATTTGTAATGGACTTGACTATCAATGTCTAATTTATGTTTTTAAAAGATTATGATCTAATTGTCTACATATTATGACACTATATTATAATTTGCATGCTAACATAAGCCGAATATGGTGAAACCGTACCTGTAGAACATCTTTGTAAACCCATATTATGCGAATAAACTGATTGATTGATTGATTGATTGATTGATCTTTTTAAATAAGCGCAGCCACTTACAGTGCAGCTACAGCGCATCACATTTTGTTTGATTCCTAATTTTTTCTTTGAGGAACTTGTTATTTATTAGCTAAAATGAGCATAGCACAGTGCAGCATCATATAATATTGATTCTTTATTGATCACAATGACCAAAATTCTGGTGCTAACAACAGAACAACTATCCCATTCCCACAATCACCGTCAGCATTTTGACCAAAAAAAACACCTTTTTGCAGTAGAAACAGATTTTCCATTTGTCCTTCACAGAAGCTAGCAAAACATATTTTTTATCCAGACAGAATTACTGTTATAACACCCTGTCCTTTTAACCGACTTCAAAAAAAGGAGGAGGTTCTCAGTTCGTTGTAATTTTTTTTGTATATTTTTTCCCCAATTACTCAAAGATGGCTGGACCGATTTGGATAATTCTTTGTTATTTAAAAGGGTATACTACCCAGGTGGTCCCATTGTCATCAGGCCACGATCTTTGACTTTGATGACTTGATCTTGGAGAAATCGAGGGAACTCTTCAAGTATTATAGGCACACATATAGCGATTTGGGTATTTTTTATAGTAACTCGTGCATTTGCTCTCGGAAAATAACATTTGAAAGTGGAACTGATGATGAAGACCACAGATGGCCACCGGAAATTCTCAATAATACGTATTTCACGGGTTGCAAGTCGATTACTTTAATATGGTTGTTAAGAAATTTATGCTCGTCACAATGCATCTGGTGAAGTGGCATTGCTGGTGAAGTACCAGGAGAACTCCTCAACAATTAAGGACACTATTTTGTAAAAGGTTGACATTAGGCTATTGTAACTTAGATAAATTACAAGCTGACCAACTAAAAAGTGAAAAATAAAAAACAAATCACAAAAAAATACAACCAACTTCCAAAAAAACTACTAAATGAAAAATAACTTTAATTTCGGAAGTTGGTAACAAAATACAGATCCAGACACTGACTTCCGAAGTCGGTTCTTTTTTTTTTTTGTAAGAAGGTATTTTATTTGCATGGTAATTATTTTTTCAATTTTGTTTCTAACAATATCAATACATACAGTGGGTGGCTGGCTGTCCATATCTGATGATGCGCTCGTCAGAGTCCTCAATGGTCCGTCTCAGCTAGTAGACCCGCTGCTTAGCCAACGGATGCCTTCTTAGCTATGCATGTAACATAACATGAACATAAATGATGGCCTGACATATCAGGTGGCTAACCAGAATGAGGACAAACTTTGAAATGGATTTTCACTTTGAAAAAGTAGTTTATAGCCAACAAGAGCTCTTTAATTCTAACTTCCTACAGGCCTAGCTGAGTGTAGGAAGTTTGGAAATTGCTCTTGTATTAAATTCTAAGAAAACTAAAATGTTTTAGCTGTATACTCTGAGACTGTGACCCATAATATTATTTTAATAGAATCAATTCCCCTCATTTCGATATGTGTACATTATAAGGACTCACACAGCACTGTATATTGTTGTGGAAAGCGCAGCTACGCTGCGGCCAGCAAACTGAGCAAACTCTCGAGTCTTGAAACCCAGCAGCCTACGCTTTATATGCAGTAAACATGTAATACATTTTTGTAATACTGTATTGGTTTGAATTGTGAGTGTTCGGATTATTTTTAAATATAAATAATCATTATATGGTAAGATGTCGCAGTTTGTAGCGTTATTATACTCTTCACGTAAGTAGTACTTACTCTTTCTTTGCTCCCGAGTCCTGTATAATAATATAATATTATTATACTCTGCTTTGCTCTTTGTGGCGTGCGGCGGTACGGCCTAAATCGATCGGCGTAAAATATATACTATGTACTCTGTGTGACGTATTATGTTTTTGTTTTCGCTATGAGCCACAGACTACGAATAGAGTCAACCGTAGACAGAGACCTGTCCACGGAGGAACTTAAGTTCCTTGCGTCAACCATGCTCACAGAACATAAATCAACGGTCCCTATTAACAATGTCGGTTCTGCAGGGAGACTACTGTTTAGTCCCTACTAAACAGTGGCCTTTTTCGCAGAACTGACATTGTTAATATCATAAAGATTTTTTTTTATCGTTAGGGCAAACTTTGAACTGCCCTCAGTTCAAAGTTTGCTTTGACAGTGAAGAATTTTTTTTAAATTGTAATTCGATTTATGTAAAAAATTGAATATTGGTAAAAATGTATATCCGACATTGTTAATACGAGGGACGGTCGAAATACTGCCGTCATAGGGAGAAAAGACGTATCAGACATTTTTTTGAACTATAGTATAGTCCTACCAACTTATCTGTGAACTGAAAGAGGACGGCACCGTCGATTCAGTGTTGCTAATTAATATAAGGTGCCCAAAATTGAGTAAGTTTTCAAGAAGGAAATTTCACATTAGACATAATCGTTTAACACATTCTCTGCTGAATTCTTTATGCAAACGCTTCTTTATGCTACACCCTTACCAACCCTTTTTTTTACGATGTTTTCGAAACAATAGAGATGCACAACGAACACACATGTGCGCCGCGCCGCACTCGAAGAAAGTTATGAAAACGCGCATGTGTGTCTGCCGCACCGAATGTGTTAATAAGAATTACAGTTTTTACAAATTAAAAACAATCACTACCGTACGCCAGCACTCGTGCGGTCTGGTCGTTCTTTTTGTTGCGGATCGGATAATCGATATCCCCACTGCGCGAATTGTTGTTTACGCATTGTCACGTGCTATCGCGATCGGTGTGCGCCGGATCTCCCGGCTGCGCGGCCCTACCGTGTGCCTTACGCGATCGCGACATGGCTGACAAAGTGAGTGCTTCGCCACGTTGTGATACGCCCGTATTCAAGAATGATGTACAGAGTTTGTTGAATGATTCGTCGGACATGGATACTATAGATATAGACGATGACGGTAAAAATAAAAATAAAAATAAAAAAATAAAAATATTTTATTTCAGACATGACATCCATAGTTTTGTTAGTATTACACGTGACTTATAAACTATGTTAGTAACAGACAGATATATTTAAATTGCATTGTTAGTAAAAGGATACTTACAGACTATGTTACTAACAAATAAACTAACTAATTCAAATATCGTCTGCGCTCACCTGACGCTCCGGACACATGCACGTGCACGTGTACCCAGTGCGCCATGATGGCGCAGCACGGTTTATCACTGATGACCCTCAGAATGCTGTTGGCGCTCCCCCGCACCCTGCGCATCATGGACGCCATCCGTTTTCGCACGATGGTGTTAAAACCGTCCACATGCGTTTCGGCAAACATCCCTGACGCGCTACAGTACCGTGGGAGCCCCAACAACATCCTGAAGGCGTTGTTGTACTGCACTCTTAGGGCGTTGTATGCCCTTTGCGTATATCGAACCCACAGGGTGCACGTGTACACCGACTGGCAAAAAGCCTTAAAAAGAGTTGTTTTCACTCCTGGTGTACAACGCGCAAACCTGCGGGTCAACATATTGCATCGGACAGCCAACGCCCTCCGTTCTCTTTCCAAGTCAGCATCATCTTTCAAATCCTCGGTCATTATATGCCCTAGGTATTTAAAATCAGACACTCTTTCAAGGGCCACACCACCTAGCATCACCGGAGGTACATGTGCTGGTTTTCTACTACCTACCCTAAAAACAAGTAACTTACTTTTTTGCACGTTGTACGTAAGACCATGCGTGTCAGCGTATGCCTCACAGACTGCCAACAACTTTCTGAGTGCACTGACCGACGGACTCAGGAGGACTATGTCGTCCGCGTAGCTGATGCTATTGACACAGAGACCGTCAATAGAACATCCAACCTGCGTGCTACTGAGCCCGACAATCAGCTGGTTTACGTACAGGCTGAAAAGCGTTGGTGAGGTCAAGCCACCTTGTCTAACCCCACATTCCAACCTGTACTCCTCAGATACGTCATTGGCCCATCTAACTTGGTTGGTTTGGTGGCCGTACCAATACTGAAACATATTTGTTACCGCGTCAGGCACTCCCGCTTCGCGTAACTTGCTCCACAATACGTCATATCTAACCAAGTCAAATGCCCTGCTAAGGTCTAGAAACGCCGCATAAACCGGCCTATTTCGCTTTGTGTAGTACCCGACAGTATGCTTGAGGGCAAAAATAGCGCTTTCAGTCGATAGCTGTGGCCTAAAGCCGAACTGTGCATCGTGAATATTAAGATGCTTTCTAAGTTGTCCCTCCAACACACTGTCAAGTACAGTAAACGCTCAAAAGTCCATAAGCATGCTAAGGATTACAATGCTATGAACTTTGCGAGCACGAACCAGTACGTGTGCGTGTATGAGCCAACATTCCGCAGATAACACACACTAATGAATTGTCGCATGTCGTCGTACTACGCGAAATAACATTATATTTCTGTTGAATTTAGAATATTCGTCATAGTGGCGACCTGTTCTTACCATTGCATTACTAAAATTCGCACAAACATAACATGTGCTGGTAGCTGTTTGGGCTAAGCAATGGTTTCACGATCAATGAAGTCTGAGTTCGAATCTTAATCACAATGTTGGACTGATTTTTGTTTCTTTGGAGCCATAATAATATATTCCTATTTTAAGCAAAAACTTGTAAGATGTTTATGTTCATTTATTATTTATTTTTATAAAAAGTTAGATATTAGTTATTGTATTATTATTTAACTTATCTTTATTTTATTTATCTTTTCGGTGTTGGAAGGTTGAAATAAAAAAGTCGTGCTGAATGGTAACAAAAATGTTTATTCGTTTTATTTACTTATTTATAAAATTAACAAACTTAAGAGAATTGTGACCTTACATTCCTACTACATAAAAGAAGTTTTTTTGTAACCGTTCATAGGATTTTTTGTTGTCTACCTCACATAAATCGAAATTATTTATCTAGTTTTCTATGATAACTTTACGAAATGAGTGACCAAGCGAACAAGATAAAGAATATTATATTTCTGTCACATTACTTCCAATCAAGTAAAAACTTACAAAAAGTCAAGTACGGCGTGAGATTTGAACTCACGGCTCACTGATTCACGCATCTATCTGCACGCGCTTAACCGCTAGGTCATCTTTACACATGTTATAACTTTGAAATTATGAACTACAATCAGTTGTTGACGACAATAATTATGCATGTTTATGTTCTTGGAAATAGAAGGTCTTAAGTCAAACTAAACGCCAAGCTATTGCTTTGTGAGTTTGCTTATCGACTTTTGGTCGCGACTGTACCTTAGCAGTTATAGTCGTCAGTGAGATCGGTCGGTAGTTACCCACGTCACTAACGTCACCTGTTTTATTTTTCAGTATTGGTACAACCACCGTCCTCATCAACTCTGCGGGTAGGTAGGAGTGTCGCATACAGAACGTAAACAGTAATGCTAACAGTCGAGGGAGATGAGGTCCGGCATATTCAAAGTGCTCTATGCTAAGGCTATCATGTCCCGGCGACTTGCCACGTTTCATGCTTTTAATAATTAAACAAATTTGCTTAGCCGTAACGCGAGCAGGCACCTCTGACACAACAGCCTCAGCTACGCCACCGCCAGCTTCCGGTTTCAAAGGAAGATGTAATTTGAAACGATTCATAAACATGTCCGCGATCTCCCTAGGCGTGCTTACACCGGCGACGCTCACCGGAATGCCAGGCTTGGGGTTTAATTTTTTGGTGTGCTTCCAGAACCCACGAAAGTCTTTCTTTTCATGTCTCGATGCTAATATGTCCATTTTAAACTGATCTTGCTTATTTTGACAATACTTGAGCTTTTGTTTGAAAATTCTTCGAGATTCCACCATTTCATTATAAATAGTTCCCGAGGGTGGTTTTCCATGCCACACCCAATTTGTGAATTTTTGCCTGGAATTTCGGTGAGCGTCCCTCACATACTTATTCCATCCCAAGATAGGTCTACCTTTTCCTAACCCTCTTTTACCGGAAAATACTCATAAAGAGGAGATGTTAAGAGCGGAAAAGCGAGAAAGAGAGGACAGTACTGAAGACGAAGAGGGTTGGACAGAAGTAAAGGGGGTTCAAAAAAAGTGTTGTCTCGGTAGCAAACACTCTGTAAAAGAAGAAAAATATGAAGTCTATGTTTCTTCCAAGGATCGCCTTCCGAAACAGTTTGCAATGGCACGTATTTTAAAAGAAAAAAAAATAACGAAAATTAACCAGGTGAAATATTTAAGTCCTTTTAAAATACGCTTTCAATTTGAATGTGAATCGGCTGCGCAGAATCTTATAATGTGCGAGAAACTTTTAGAAAAAGGATGGAGGTTCCAGAAAGCTATGCAGCTGTCTGTCTGCTATAGCCTAATCAAGGATGTAGATCTGGATTTTACTGATGAGGAGATCCTCGCAAATATTTCATGTCCAGCCCCCGCCAAGCTTTTATCTTTCAAGAGGCTAGACCGTCGCAATAGGGATGAAGGTGGTTGGTGCCCCAGCGAAACCCTTCGACTTTGTTTTGAGGGTGATCGTCTACCAGCATCAGTTCGGGTATGAGATATAAATATAAAGGTTTTGCCATACATACACCTGGTGTATCCCAGTGTTCCCAATGTTGGAAGTTAGGCCATATGCGGAAAATGTGCCCCTCGAAAATCGTGGTTTTCCCGAAGTGTGGTGGGCATCATGAAAATTGCGACACTTTATTGTTTAGCTGTGTCAACTGCAATGGTAACCACATATCTTGTCCAGTAAGACTTGTCCAGTGTATAAGAAGGAGATAAAGTTAAGGGAGATTATGGCTGAGTTTGGTTGCACATACAGGAAAGCTCTAGAATGTTATGTTCCTCCCGAAAATTCCGGTCCCCCTGAAATTGTCGTCCCCACCCAAGTTCCGGTAGCCCCAGAAAATCGTGTCTCTTTTACACCACTTGCAGAAGACCCTTCACAAGTTCGAAAAACTAATTCGGGAGACTCCTTGCAACACACTTATGCCAAAATTTTCCACACTAAGGCCAATGTACACAAAGTGCAAACTCCTACTGTGGTTAGTGATGACCTTCCAAAAAAAATTATTAAATTAATGAATTTTGTATATAGGGGTCAATTTTGGAGGGCAAATAAGAAAATTAAAAATATATATTTGCAAACTGTACCGTGCGATATATCAAATGAAAGGGCTTACTGTGAGGGTCTCAAATGTATTTTTTTTATAATATTAAAATAAACTGTTTTAAAGTTATTTAAGAAAATAGACGAAAATTGATCGCCCCCCCCCCCCATTTATTTCCGAAACTACTGAGCTTCAAATTTTGAAAAATAATTCTATAAGGCTACAGATTACAGGAAAACCTATAAGAAGTCTGTGGTCTTAAAATAACATGGTAAATCTCTCAATATTGTGCGTACTTTGTCCATAGTTAACCTTTTCATCGCCAACGTACACAGAACGCGATGCCACACCAGCGCCAAGCTATAAATGTATAACGAAATATAAACAGTAGGGATGAGGGTATCGTCATATCGATGAATGAGATTTATACGCGTTACGTTTTAATTATAATTTTACGGATATAAATAAAAACTGATTAAATATTTCCATATTTGTTTTATTTCACAGTATCCCTAGTAAGAAAACCATTATAAATTATAAGTATCAAAGAAACAAATACATAACTCAATTAGAGCTTTAGGAAAAGAGGTACATCTCTATTTGTTTCATGACGTCATTCTTTGACGTCAGTTTCGAATGTTTCGTATTAAGTAAACATAAACAAAAAACTAAACATGTCAACAACGGCTGGTTATCCGACCAAATTCGAATGACTACAAAAAAGCGAAGGATTCGTACGTAAGGAGAACCTACTTTATTGGACGTATTAAACCTAAGCTGTCTTCGGTACAGTCGCGATCAAACGTTTGTTGGCAATTATATGACCTAATTTTGGGGGCTAATTAAAAAATATATTAAATGCACCTTGTGACCATAATGTCAAATGAAAGAGCTTGTTGATGTGGAAATTATTATTTTTATTCTCATAATTTTGATTCTTAAAAACTGAATTTATCACGTTTGCGTCAAGAACAGCATCCCTACCGGCTTCACCCTACAGCCTAACTGGACACCATTGCTGTTCGATAACTAACACTTCCTTTAACAGTAATGTGATTATGCGAACTAACAACAAAAAATATCTTGGTGTTATTATCGACAGTACTATGTCGTTGAATGAACAGATCGGGTCACTGGTGACACGGGTCAGGAAATTAATATTTGTGTTCAAAAATTTAAGATCTGCCGCCAACTTTCATACTCTGAAAATAGTATACTCTGCCTTACCGCATTCTATCATAACCTACTGTATAGCGGCTTGGGGTGGGCCTAGTAAGTGTTTAATGCTTAGACTGGAACGAGCACAGAGGGCAGTTCTTAAAGTTATGGCACACAAACCTATTCGTTCCCCTACCATCGAACTCTATACTCTGTAGTAAAGTGCCTAGAGTGAGGCACGCATTTTTCTTAAGCACTATAATCTTAAGCACTATACTACGCAAACACTCGGAACTTACTTTTGACCCTAATCACGGTTCAAAAAAACGAAGGCCGGACATAGTGTGCCAGACTGAGCCGGCCAATGTTGTGTTGGTGAAACGTTAGGATCACTTCTTTGGCCCTGTTTTGTACAATAGAGTAAATAGGATTTTAAATATCTATCCACTTACCTCACGGGAGTGTAGAGCGCTCACGGAAAAATGGCTCCAAAGCCTGACGTATGAAGAGTTAGTAAAACCTGGTGACCCACACTTACCTATGATATAAATATATCCTGACATTCATATTCCTCTCGTAATAACCTTCCTAAGTATACAATCAAACAGAGACACATACATATACACACTGCATACATACATACATACATACACACACACACACACACACACACACACACACCTCAGAGAACTAGAACATCTTAACCTAATTTATTTTAAATATTTAAATAATTTAAAATATTAGGAATCCAATGTAATTAATAAAGAATTAATAATGTTTCATTTAAATAGTTGATACACCTACTTATTTTATTGCTTTAGTATAATTATTTTGTTTATTTATAATAATTGTTGGAACGCCAACGTCTCCCCTCTCGGAGGTGGGCGCTAATGGCTGCAACACAGTTTTTAAAACTAATGTAGCTGTTAACGAACACTAAAAATTGTAAACCTGTTTTTTGTTCCAATAAAATATTTGTATATTTAATCGTGTATCTCTAAATACCATTGTATGTGCGCCTATAGAATAAACATCCACGAGTAGCTCTTAATTTGTGCGTATTTGTGACAGAATTAGATTTAAGAAAATATTTATAATTTTCAATTAATCTCGCTTTTTTGAAAACCCGAAAAAATATCGCAGCGCCTAAATTAGAAAACGTATAAGCTCGCTGCAAACTGTATTCGGTCCTACTTGGCGCGTATAATAACCATAAAAAGTTTCAAAAGTGTACATGCATGCGTTATTGAATAATATTGCTAAAAGTCAAAACGACGGTGTCATAACTTTGACGGCAAAATACAAGAAACCAGCTCAACCCAAGATTTAACCAAAAATTTGTGCGTATAATCAAAAATATATAGTGAAATATTCAGTTTGGAATGTTTCGCAAAAGGAACTATGTATAAACAAAAACTAAACATGTCAACAACGGCTGGTTTTCCGACCCAATTCGAATGACTACAAAAAAGCGAGGATTCGTGCATATGGAAAACCTTCGTAACTTTACTCACGAACCGGTTGAAACGTGTTGTGCACTGAAGTAGAAAAGAAGTAAAAAAATAAACTTGTTATTGGATTATAATATTCTACTAGCTGTTTCCGTGACTTTGCACGTGATTAAGTACATTAATCCAAGGCATAAGCTATCTTCTTCGTTCCAAATTTTCATTACTTATCTAAAATACATTTAGTATTTTGTGTGAGAACGAAGGACATACGTCCAGACATTTGCATTTATAATATTCTATCATATATTCTATCTCGTCATTTTAAGCGCTAAAACTTTTTAGCAAAAAATAAAACCGACTTCTAAAACAAAACACTACAAAGTGAAAAATAACTTTAATTTCGGAAGTCGGTGTCTGGTTTTGTATTTTCATTTTTTGCCACCGACTTCCGAAATTAAAGTTATTTTTCACTTTGTAGTGTTTTGTTTTAGAAGTCGGTTTTATTTTTTGCTAAAAAGTTTTTATTTTTCACTTTTTAGTTGTGGAACCTACCCACACAAATTTGAATACATAATTGAGCACAATAATTGTAGATATAGCCATGTAAATAACAGTGATAGGAAGTTATTAAAACACCATCACATCATCCATATAAAATAAGTGGGAAATATACGCATTATTGAAGCTAACTCAAAAACTCCTCGAGCAAGGTTAATAAAATTTATATGGGACCACCTCGGAAGTATACCCTTTCAAACAAAAAAAGAATTTTCCAAATCGGTCCAGCCGTCTTTGAGTAATCGCGTAACAAACATACAAAAAAAAAAAAAACGTACAGACGAATTGAGAACCTCCTCCTTTTGGAAGTCGGTTAAAAAGTACACTTGATTACATTTTATTGCAGCTTTTGACATTATTGTATTTTGAACATTTTAGGAGCGCTTATCCCGTGCGGGCTGGCAAAATCACATTTCTACAGGTTTTTCGTGATTATTTTATTACATTTAAATCAAATAACTATTTTTTAAATAGACTATCTAGATAGTTGGTATTTACAAGTATGTATACTATTTTTTACAGATATTTTGTTATTTACTCATGAAAATTGACATTATAGACAATATTGTTTTAAAATAATCACGAAAAACCTGTAGAAATGCGACGTTGCTAGCCCGCGCGGGATAAACGCTCTTAAAGGAGAAGTGCTAAGGTAGCCCGGAGGACACGGTGGAGCATACTCGTACGTTGGAGGTCTGCGCGGCTTGGGCAGAGCACCGCCGCGTCCTCGCGGAGGCGATCGGCGGCGGCGAACTCTCGCGTCCGGCCTTGGTACGGAGCGAGAGTGCATGGGAAGCCGTCACCTCCTTCTGCGAAGCAGTAATGCTCGCGAAAGAGGAGGCTGAACGCGTGAGGGAGAGGCAATCTTTGCGCCCTCACGCCCATAGTCGCCGCAGAAGACGCCCTGGGCGTCGGGAATCGATAGCCGATTCCCGGCCACCGTAGGCGCGGGCTTGCGGATGGCGAGCAATGGGTAGCTCGCCGTCCGGTAAGGACCAGGCCCGGGTCGACGGCGCGTCGTGTTCCACGCGCGCCTCAAAGAGATGTCAGCGCTAGCTGAAGGGGTCCGCTAAGGCCGATGCCCGCCAGGGTTGCGGGTTGTTCGAAAGAGTTACCGTGGCCCTGGCACAGGCAACTGAAGGAACACGGGTGGGTTTTAGTCAGTAGAAATCTGACACGCCCTCCCGCTCCACCCAGAGCGGGAGAAGTTATTTGATGATTTCCCATGAAAAAAAAGGTAGCCCGCGAAATTCAAATATTCTTACGTTTTTTTGCAATTTGCAAGTCAGTATTAGGTTTATGTTGATTCAAATATAATACGCGACCGTAAAAAACATAAAATTACAGAATTATAATCATTAGAATCAGTAATACAATTTTATAAGTTAGAAAAGAACTTAATGTCAAGATTTCATAAAATAGTCTTTCAATAGAATAATATGAACTTAGAGAATTGTATTGATGACTTTAATGACGATAATTCTTTAAATACGGATTTGTTACGGTCGCGGATCATACTCAAATCAACATACAACCTAATACCGACTTGTAAATTGCAAAAAACATAAGAAAATTTGAATTTCGCGAGCTACCCTAACGCTTTTGCCTTAAGCAAAGAAATTTTGGTAGTTTTGAGTTGTATTTAGTGTATATGTATACGTAGTGTATAGTCGATCGGACAAATATACCTTTAATTTGCCACAACGTGTAACCATTATATGTCGTGTCGTATAATTTTGATTTGGTGGCGTTTTACATATTTAAGTGAATATTCCACAGTCAGATGATAATGTTGTTACGTATATGGGATAAATATGTTGGTTATTATTTTTATATACCGGCCAAATACTAACAGATAATTTATGCAAATTCCACGTTTAAAGTCATATCTTTATGCGGTTTACTACACAAACATTCTTTAACTGAATCTATAAGCTGTTACAATTAGATAACTCATAAGAAAATAATCTGTGATTTAAAATTTGATATTTTTTTAGACAATATAGAGGTTTAATTAGTAATATTATACTAATAACTGCTCTGTGATTTTCTCTGATTATGTCAATTTACTGTTTGTATTTTATACTGAAATGGAAAACTGGTCTGTGATTTTAAATAATAATTACTTACTACACAAGGTAAAATAATTTGATTGAACTATTCGTGTTATCTATAATATATATAGGTAAGGAATTTGATCTGTGATTTGATGCCCTAATTACTTTAAGAATCAAAATTTGAGAATAAAAATAATTATTTCCACATCAACAAGCTCTTTCATTTGATATTATGGTCACAAGGTGCATTTAATATATTTTTTAATTAGTTCCCAAAATTAGGTCATATAATATTGTCAACAAACGTTTGATCACGACTGTACCGACAACAGCTTAGGTTTAATACGTCCAATAAAGAAGGTTCTCCATACGTACGAATCCGTCGCTTTTTTGTAGTCATTCGAATTTGGTCGGATAACCAGCCGTTGTTGACATGTTTGGTTTTTTGTTTATATCTACTTAATGCGAAACATTCCAAACTGAATATTTTCATTATTTATTTTTGATTATACGCACAAATTTTTGGTTAAATCTCCACATCTTGGGTTGAGCTGGTTTCTTGTATTTGGCCGTCAAAGTTATGACACCGTCGTTTTGACTTTTAACAATATCATTCAACAACGCATGCATGTACACTTTTGTAACTTTTTATGGTTATTATAAGCTTCAAGAAGGACCGAATACAGTTTTTAGCGAGCTTATAAATATGTTTTCTTATTTAAGCGCTGCGATATTTTTTCGGGTTTTCAAAAAAAGCGCGATTACTTGAAAATTATAAATATTTTCTTAAATCTAATTATGTCACAAATACGCACAAGTTAAGAGCTACTCGTGAATGGTTATTCTACAGGCGCATATACAATGCTTTAAGAGATACACGATTCTGCAAAACGTTACTCCAGCAGGAAACGCAATATCTCGAAAACCTGAAGACGCACAAATTATATAATCGGCGCACATTTACAGCAGATAACGCACTAAATATACGTACCACTTAAATCACTCTAGGAGCAACTTTCCTACTGAAGTAACGTTTGGCAACGTTACTCCAGCAGGAATCGTTTCTTCCGTTTTTTTCCAAAACGCAAGCGCACAGTTTTTTTATTTGGCGCACGTTTACAGCAGATTACACACTAATTATAGGTACCACTCATATCACTATAGGGAGACACTTTCTTGCTGGAGTAACGCACTCCACTTTGGCATAGTGCAGTGAAGACTGCAGGTAGGTACTAATCGGATTCTTTCACTTTGCTTGTAGAAATAGGTACTACTATTCTATTTTACTAATAGTAATAAATTAACAAATAGGTAGTGAAAATAAATGAAGAACTGGATTCGGATGAGCTTTTAAAGATATTACAAGGTGTGGAATCGGACTCAGGAGTATTTTGTGGAGAACGATGAACCAGATGTTTCTGAGGTGTGTTCAACTACATAATAATAATAACGTTTATTCATCAAAAAGTAAGAATTTAATAAGTGAAATGTTCGGTAAGTCACAAACTAAGCGTCGCGCGTCGCTTGTAGGCGTCTTGTGGCTCTGTGAAAAGTTCTGCCGCTTAGATAGATACCTATGGTAAAAAACGTTGACTGAAGGTTAAAAATAAACACGGGTGTAGACAAAAATAGAAGAAAGACCGTAGACCACATCCCTAATCAGAATTGAATTTAACGTGCTCTGAGCGCCAAGGACTTGAAATTAAGTCAAAGAATGACGTCATGAAACAAATAGTACTCATTTCCTAAAGCTCTAATTGAGTTACGTATTTGTTTCTTTGATAGGTACTTATAATTTATAAGTACTGGTTTTCTTACTAGGGATACTGAGAAATAAAATAAATATGGAAATATTTAATCAGTTTTTATTTATATCCGTAAAATTATAATTAAAACTTAACGCGTATAAATCTCATTCATCGATATGACGATACCGTCATCCCTACTGTTACACTATACAGGTTGGCCGGAAAAGTGACATCCAAAGAAAAAAATAGATGGCTTATGTTGAGGGGTATCCGAATCACCCCCATGTATGTTCCGTGATTTTTTGTAGTTTTCGAGTTACGAATTTTTTTTAATGATTTTCTGGAAAATGTGGCCAGATCGGTTTAATATTTTATTTTTATGTTTGTGGTAGGTTTTTTAATAACTTTTTCTGTTGTGATTACTACCTTATGAATTGTACTTGTATGCATAAAAAAAACCTGCTTCCTAACACAAACGAAAGTTACAAAAAATTTAGTTGAGAATGAAAAAGGGTTTAGCCGTCCTTCCATAGGCAAACTGCCCCCGATAGGAACCTATATCGTAACCTATGCTATATTTTAGAGGGTACTAATAGTAGTTCATCGAGTAGATATTAGCTCTATATCTTAGTTAATTAAGGAGCTATTTGAAGAAAAGTGTCCGGAGACGACTTTTTTTCAAAGTGATATATCTCTGTTGATTTTAAAGCTAGAAAAATAAAACTAATTCCAGTGTTTATGGTACACTCTACAGTTTATTTTATATAAATTTCCATGAGCCAAGCCTAAATAAAAATATTAAAAAAATGCAAATAAATTTTTTTTTTATTGATTTCTATCAGATCGAATTGAATTACCACTTTGAAAAAAATATATAATAATTGTCTATACCTTGCCTAACAGCATGCCAAGTTTCATTAAAATCCATAAGGTGCAACATGTTGAAAAAAATAATGAAAGTAAGTGGACCACCATATGACCACATTGATGACGCTTTTAACTTTCAATTTTTCAATAATATAGTACTTACTTAATTAAATTGTATTACATATTTGATTTTTCAATATTGGGCATGAAAGGTTCAAAAGAAAATGGAATGATCTTTTCTCAGTAATAGTTATAATATAATATAATATCCTGGGACACGGTCCACACACGGTCATCTAATCCCAAACTAAGCAGAGCTTGTACTATGGAAACCAGATAACTGATATACTACATATACTACTATTTTTTTTTTTGTAGATACGTACTTACATAGATAATTACACCCAGACTCAGAACAAATTTCAAATCAGTTGAATCCATATTAATAAAAAATAGCTTTTATTAGTCATCGTCACTATTTTCATTAATTACAACGTGATCGTTATTTATAGAAAAAACACTGGACGAACTATATGAGATTTATATCTTGCAATTGATAAATAATATATAATTGCCGCTACGTGGGAGCAACACCCAACTGTTCGATTTCCATTTGCACAGTTACAGCAATAACGCCGAATATCTTCGTGGCTTTTTCATTGGGACGACCGTGCACGACTATGCACTGTGGTCATGTAGGGACATGCACGCGCGGGTACTTTGATAATATACTCACTATAAAAGTAGACCGACAAAATATTGTAATAGACTAGTGACACTACCAACCGTTAATGTACTTTATATAAACTGTCAAAACGCTATTTTGTTAAAGATTATTAAAATCTCATCAATTTGATAGCGTCCACGGTAAATCAAAGTGTTTTTGTGATTAAAGCGTTTGAGCGTTTCAATGTTAAACTCCATAAGCAAACTATAGAACTTTAAAACGGGCACCAGTGATTAAAAATTGAGCATCAAAAATGTTTTTTGCAATTTTGCAAAAAATTGCAAACACTAAAGCGCTTTATTATTAAGCGATTTTAGCATTTCGTTATTAATTACTTGAATTTACAGTGTCAACAAGGTGGTCCACTTACTTTCATTATTTTTTTTCAACATGTTGCACCTTATGGATTTTAATGAAACTTGGCATGCTGTTAGGCAAGGTATAGACAATTATTATATATTTTTTTCAAAGTGGTAATTCAATTCGATCTGATAGAAATCAATAAAAAAATAATTTATTTGCATTTTTTAAATATTTTTATTTTGGCTTGGCTCATGGAAATTTATATAAAATAAACTGTAGAGTGTACCATAAACACTGGATTTGGTTTTATCTTTCTAGCTTTAAAATCAACAGAGATATATCACTTTGAAAAAAAGTCGTCTCCGGACACTTTTTTTCAAATAGCTCCTCAATTGACTAAGATATAGAGCTAATATCTACTCGATGAACTACTATTAGTACCCTCCACAATATAGCATAGGTTACGATATAGGTTCCTATCGGGGGCAGTTTGCCTATGGAAGGACGGCTAAACCCTTTACAATGGAGCCAGTCAGTCTTGAATTTCCAACTCTAAATAAAAAATCTAAAAAGGGAGTCCCATAGTTACTAAGTAATTTTAAAAACTCCGCGAGACTAAGCTTTCATAACAATACAAAAAAATTAGTACATACTTAATAAGGCATTATTTGCTCAAATCAGCCCTCAAAAGTACAGAGGTGGAAATTTCCTAAAATAGTAACTTGATTTAAAAAAAAGAAAATTGCCTATTTTGTCATTCCTAAGAATAATTAAAGTTGGAAATGTATTAAATGAACTAAAAAATATCTTTTAGAAGGAAGTGCAGTTTTCCTTCTAAAAGATATATTTTTTAAAATTAAATTTTTATGATTTTTTATGTCTAATCTAACGTAAAGGCATTTACATGGCAAAGTTAAATGGTAAATTTGATACATTAATATTGTTGTAATGTTATAAATTATGTTATGTTATAAATTATTAAATAATCTTTAACCTTTTAACCGCTTGTGTCGCATATATGCGACACATATTTCCGTGTCCCTACTATAGTTGCAAAACTTCCGAAAAATTCTGAATAATTCCGGAATACTTCTGGGAAAGTTTCTTTAAATCAGAATTATTCAAAATGAATTTAATTGAGATTTTTATTTTTTTTGCTGTAAAATCATTTTTGCATCGATCGTCGATCGCCGCCGCCGCTGCCCCTCTGTGCGCCGGCCGCTGCCGCCGCGCCGGCCGCGCACGCCCGACTGGCGACTGCCACGAGTCGTGCGTGCAGGCGATGGCGGTGTGGGGTGCGGTAAGAGGGGAGATGCTCCCCGGAGAAGTTTTCCCCCCCGCGAGAAACATTCGTACCCCGCAATCGAATGTTTCCGCCGAATATTTCGCCCGAATAATTCAATGGGAATAAACGTTGAAATATTCCCAGTTTCGGAATATTTCGGAATACTTCCGAAATATTCGACGGGAATGATTCGGAATTTTTCCCGCCAGCATCTATAGTCCCTACCGCTCGTGTCGTATTTCTGCGACAGAGAACATGCATGATTTTTTCGTTCTATTTTAGTCCTATTAACTGCGTGGTACAACTAAAACTATTATTAAATAGAGCTATTATTTACAACAATTACTTAAAATTATGTTTCATAGCTCTAAGCATTGAAAAAACTTAAACAAAAATAAGTAATTGGCAGCTTGGACTTTTCTTCGGTGTCTATCGCGCGCGTCGCATAAATATGACCATAGGGATGGGATACAATGCAATACGCATTTTAAAAACGAGATAACAAACAGTTAAATAATCAGGTATAATGCATCATTGAGCATAAAATAAACAGTGTCATACGAAATAAAGTTAAATTTAACATATTGCCTTGTGTTATTAATTCTTTTCCTTATTATTCTAAAGAAAAATATCCCTCAGGATCTTTGTATAATGCCAACATTTGACGTTAGTTCCCATCCCTAGACGCATATGCTTGCAACATATTTCTCTAGTTAGTCTAGCGCGGCTGTCGCATTAATACGACCGCTGCCTACGTCACAAGCGGATCAAACGAATGGAAAGTTCCATTAATGTTGTTCGTGGGTATTTGTGCATTGTCGATAAAATGATCACATTTCAATAATGACGACTACTGAGGAATTAATAAGAATATTAGAAGGTGACGACGAAGAGGAATTATTATTCGAATCTACAGAAGAATTTAGAAGTGATGGAGAGGTAAGTAGGCTATTTCAATTTCTTCTTATGTTCGTTGCACATTATTCAGTAGGTATAAATAAGACTTCCGTTGGGTTTAGGTAACTCCTTGATGAATCGAAATAGTATTTTAAATATTGTGATGTAATTCTGTTATTATATTACCTACTTATCTACATATCTTATTGATTGTTCAAATTTGGAACCGTGTTGTATGTTGTCCTTACCATTAATAAGGTACTGTGACAGTACCTACCAAGTCGGACAGGCACTCGCACTCGCGTTTGTCTCTTTTTAACGAACGGAGTTCCGTATGGCGTTGTCTCTTACTGTGCTCCGGCGTTGCCATTCAGCGATTAAGTAGGATGTCATATTGTTTAAGTCAAAATATTATGTACACTAGCCGTGCGGCTAGTGTATATGCCCGATTGGGAAACGGAAAAGTATTAAATAAAAAATAAAGTTAACCCGTGAGAAGGCGCGCCTAATTTTCTTACACGAGTAGGCGCGTGCGAGCAAATTGCTCACACTATCATAAATGTTTATATTTTTAGTGTTTCTATATTTATTGGCTTATAATGTATTTAAATAAATAACACAAGGTTTAGTAAGTAAGAAAACAAGTATTTTAATCAAAACTATTAAACATAATAGCAACTTCTAACGCAAATAACAAAACAACCTAGTATTAATTAATTTTTTTGGCACGTTTCATAAAAATCACAATAAAAACTGTTATATAACAAAAACTAAAAAGTGTTATTCATCCATTAAATCTACACTAATGTGCCTCTCGAAACACACTGAACACATGTATTTTATATGTTCGGTGCAAAGTAATTGGATGGGCGCGTGATGAGCAAATTGCCGCACGTTGGTACACGGCCTCCACAAACGCCTTGCTGCGCGGTCGCAACGCCACTGAGCGGATCGAGAATTGCGTCAGGGGAGAGGGGGTGAATATTTAGGAAGGTACTTAAGTGCTTGAATTGGTGTGGCATGGGAAAGACAAAAAATTTTTGAATTAGATTTTTGTGTGAGCAAATTGCTCATAGCGCGCCTTCTCACGGGTTAAAAACTATAAAAATATAAAAAATAATACCTAAGCATTTCTGGATTTCTATTTAAATTATTTTCTTGTTTCGCCCTTTTTACATAGTCGGGTTATAGTTTTTAACTTTATTTTTATTTTTAAAGTTATATACCTACCTACCTTTTGTTTCGAAATGTAATTTTGACCGAATGAATATAAAAAAGAATATACCTACGTAATAAATTTTAATTTGTCATTTCAGGAATATGAGGACAATGAAGGCATTAATTGAACGTCAGACATACCTGTACCTGATATAGAAAAAATTGACGAATTTATTTCAGGGGTATCACCTTCAGTACCTTTGAGCAGCGACTCCTCGGAACTGGATATTTTTGAACATTTTTGTGGCAATGATTTAGTAGAAAAAATATGTTATTTCACTAACAAATATCACCAGTTCTATGTCAGGCAAATGGATCTGAGGGTGTACGCTCGTTTGCAAAGGTGGCATAAAACATAAAAAAAACTTTTGACTTTTTTTTTATCGATACAATGGTTGCCCCTCCTTATATATTGTAGGTATTATTTTGTAGATTTGTAGCCGCGCGCTAGGGGCACGGCAACTCATATTTAGCCAAGCGCTTAAAAGGTTAAAATAAAACGATTTTTAATTTTTATTCTTTTTTATTTAATACATTTCCTACCTTAATAAATCATAGAAAAAACAAAATAGGCAATTTTTTAAATCAACTTAATATCTTAGGAAATTTCCACCTCAGTACTTTTGAGGGCTGATTTGAGGGAATAATACTGTATTAAGTACCACTTTTTTTGGATTGCTATGAAAGCTTAGAGTATCGTGGAGTTTTTAAAGTTACTTAGAAAGTATGGGACCCCCAATTTAGATTTTTAATTTAAATTTGAAAATTCAAGACTGACTGGCTTGAATGTAAAATTTTCATTCTCAGCTAAATTTTTTGTAACTTTCGTTTGTGTTAGTAAGCTGATTTTTTTATGCATAAAAGTACAATTTATATGGTAGTAATTGCAAAAGAAAAAGTTATTAAAAAACCTACCACAAACATAAACCGATTCGGCGACATTTTCCAGAAAATCATAAAAAAAATTCGTAACTCGAAAACTACAAAAAATCACGGAACACTTGGAATACATGGGGGGTGATTCGGATACCCCTCAACATAAGCCATCTAATTTTTTTCTTTGGACGTCACTTGTCGGGCCATCCTGTATATTTCGTTATTTTATACCTTGGCGCTGGCGTGGCATCGCGTTCTGTGTACGATGGCGGTGAAAAGTTTCAACTATGGACAAATGTAAGTTTGTACGCACAATATTGAGATTTACCATGTTATTTTAAGACTTCTTACAGGTTTTCCTTTAATCTATAGCTTTATAGAATTTTCATTCGATTTTTTAATCGAAGGGGAAGGGAAGGGAAGGGAGGGGAAGTTTAAATAAAACAATACATGTCAAACTTTTATTTCTTTATTATCTATTATCCAATTGTAAAAGGGGGAACCAGTCACTCGCTATCACGCCATGACACTACTTCGCTACAGATCTCAGCCATTTACACATTTATAAAGAAACATCAACCGAAATAAGGTTAAAAATTCACAAATACACATTTAATGTTGATTATCCTAACTTATAACGAGGCTCGAGCGTGCGGGGAGACGGCGATCACAGAAGGGAACTGAACATAGGATATCGCACAACCCTAAGCAATGAAATGGTGTTTAAGGTCTAGGGATGCTCATAATCATCATCAATGCGGTTTACGAATAGAGATTATCGAATATAGACAAAAACAGGTCACCTCTATGAGTGAACGCATTGCGCCGCGTCGCCGCTCGGTCGAACCCACACCTACGTTAGCTTCACCCACGGGACTTGGCGACATCGGCCACAAGTTACAATCAAACAATACCAAATGCTATAGCAGCACCTACACTTATAAGAAGCGGTTGATCCTTCGACACAAAACATTAACTTACACTATTTCCGTGTAACGAGAGAAATGCCTGTCTACATGTAAGCTAAGCTCGGATTGACACAAGAAACATTGATATGATTTCAAAAACTTTAATGATTATTATATTTGTTACGCGTTACTATTATTGCGCTAAAGGGATCAGACCGGGTTGGGAGTGTTGCGTGTCGGGACACAACAGCGGGGCGTGTGTCGTGACTACCTCGCCAAACAACTGCACCTGGCCGCGTACATGAACACATTTATGTACTATAACTTATCGGAACGAATTAATATACAACGCGGGACGCGCGTGCACACACGTACAGCACACAGTGAGACCACGCCCTTACATGGAGTTATTTCAGTACACGTAGTTTCTTTAATTAATATATGAGAATCATAGTCACAATGCGACTACTATAACTCCATGTATTATAATAACATGTCAAACATTTCACATGCATCACCCCAAAAATCCTGTGTAATATTTACACTTCTTAAAGTACACTTAACCGAGCCTAAAACGAATAGTTTTATCTTGCGATAGTGCCAATCTGCGAGAACACTTTACCATCTACGTCCGCGTTAAAAAAATAAACAGACTTTCCCGAAACACCTTGTGAAACAAACAGTTAACGATTAAAAAAATTAGGAAACATAATAGAATGTTTTTGTTTACCTCTCATTTTAGCGTACCTAATTTATTTGCGACAATCTACCAGTACATTACTATAACTCAAGATAATTAACGCCAACGGCAATGTCGTCCCTGATCCCAATAAAAAAATAATTTTGGATTTTCCAACACTAATATATAAATCCTTATTTTAATATGCGGATTATTACAAGAGATATCACTATAGTGAATTAATTTTGGATTTTGTAAGTAAATCAATCAACACATGGTGAAAATGTTCCTGAACTTTGTACATATTATTATAAAAGGGATTAATCTGACTTCTCAGCGTAACTGAACACGGCTCGAGAGTTAGGAATACACTTACATAAATGTACTTTAAAACCTAGAACTTTAAAAATCTGTGCTTATATAACTCGCCGTTCGCTTTATAACCGAACCATACATAAAGCTGTTGTCCGACTGTCAGCTGCATTGCTTCAAAGCAAAAATAACACAAGTCACAATATGAAAATTAAAACAACATATTAAAATATAAACTTATTAATTTAAACGCTAACGGTCGTGCTACAGCTTGATGTTACATTATTAATTCACTTATGTAACTGATTATGAGAAAAAAATAAGCAGTTTATTATCAAACTAACTTATAATGTAGAATAACTCTAGAGAATAATGGAAATACATCAATTACAAGCTAACACCGAGCCGCATTCTTCAAAATAACATAATCAACAAACGTGATCGTAATTACTAATACAGAAACAGTTAAAATAAAACGGCTTACAAATCCTAGAGCCGTTTTACTTGGGTTATCCTTACTCTAATGGGAGTTATTCCTACAACATAAAATTACATAGGCCCACAGCAGCTTCGCCGGCGAAACAAACAAATGTATCTACTTGGAGTAACTTATGGGTGTCTGCGGGGTGCTGTGTACAGCCTGGCGAGCCGGGGACATTACTCTAAGTATGTTTAAGTGGTGCTTACTCGACTATGTATGTGTTTGTGGCCGAATAGTCACCTGCTCACGATGATATCAGCTGCAAACAAAGTATGCGTGTCAGTAACACTTATGAAATGGGAGCTGATGATATCCTGAAAAGCGTGCAAGACCTCGACAGGGCTGTGGTGTCCGCCAGCACTCATAACTTAGGGGGCGTTCATTCATTGAGGCGTTTAATTTCAAAACCCGCTAACACCATTTTTCCTTGAAATCGAATTTTTCTTTCTTTTGAAAAGTTTTCTCAATTCTGTACTAAGTGACAAACTATTGAAACAAGCAAATCCCTCTATATTATACTCTTTAATATTACTAAATTGAGCCTCCAACCTTATGCTTGGTAACAAAATCCACTATAAACTTGCTTACTTGCTTTTGCACCAAGTGACCTTACGAATAGTATGGCGGACCATTGGCGACTTGTGTTGTGCAGCAGAGTGCGATTAAATTGTATTGAATTTAAAAATCATCAATAACGCGATTAAAGCTGGTTTTGAAATTAGACGCCAACACGATTTTGGCGATTTTTCGACCCATCCCGACCGCCCCAATCTCACGTGAGATTTTTCAAGATGCGTATTTTTAGTGTAAATAAAATATGTGTTAGTCTTTGCTCGATCGCGTTGGATTTATTTAAATGATAATAATATCCAGGAACATTGTTCACACACAGTCATCTGATCCCAAACTAAGTAGAGTTTGTACTATGGAAACCAGATAACTGATATACTACATACACTCCTTTTTTTTGTATACAGGGTTATTGGTAAAACACCAGCAACCTCTTAAGGGGTCATTGTACTCATCATTATGAACAACTTTTACTATGGGACCAAACCTGAAACCGCGAAAAAAAATCAGCTGTTGAGTACATTTATGTTCGCATAATTCGTCAAAATGTACAATGTCAACAGCTGTTTTTTTTTTCAAACAAATTACGTGATATTTGCCGAGAACACGTGAGATTGGGTGAAATTCGACACGAACCCCCTTCCCCCCTAAACGCCTCACGTAATTAATGAACCCCTTAACCAAGTGAACCAACGCAAACGCGCAAATAAATCTCGTATCAATTCGGATGCATTTATTTGAGGTTCAAAAGAAAAGTTTAAATGGAAATTACCATAGGGTAAATAATAACAGCAAAAAAAAATACACAGACAATGATAATTTCAAATGGATGTAACACGTTTTACAAATCTTCTATAAAAATAAATAAAATTGAAGTGTCTGTTTGTACTGTCAAAATATCAACTTTTTAGTAAATGCATATGAAAGTACTCTTGTCCCAATTCATTTGGAGTCGAGTATATACGGTACATAAAACGAAAAAGCTATTTTTAAAAGTCTCTTGTCTGTCTGTCTGTTTGTTTGTTCCAGCTAATCTCCGAAACGGCTGGACCAATTTTGACGGGACTTTCACTGGCAGATAGCTGATGTTAAAAGGAGTAACTTAGAACACTTTTATTTTAGAAAAATAATTAAGATTCCACACAAAAAATATGAATTTTCTCCCATAATGAAAATCAGTGCTATACTTTCAGGCAAAAACCTTAAAAAAATGGGTACGCATAACACACCAAATCTTGCATAAGAAGGGGCATGTTACACACATTCAAAAACACATGCAAAAATAAGACTTAAGCAAAGAAATCTACCTTGTAAAGTAAAGCGGGTGTTTATCCCTTCCACTTCATTTCATATTATTTTTTTATTATTCATAATATATTATTATTGTAATAATATATAGCTTTTATAATCTATAGGTATACTATGTAGACATCTACACTCCGCTCTTAACTCCTATCATCTTAAATACACTGGAACAAACAAAAAAAAATAAAAATAAATTAAACATTATGCTAACGTCATGCATTCGCAAATAAAATGTTCAAGAAATCATGCACTGGCATATAACTTTGTAGTTATACAAAAACTCAAAATCACTGTAAACAAAGTAAAACACACTGCCGCAATGAGCAGCAAAATAAAATCGATTGACGCAACCCTTAAAAAGAACGGGGCGGCATGCAGTAGCCACGTTGTACCGTGCACCGCGTGACAATCAAGATCTCGGGGTATTCCCCGAGATCTATGAAATCTATGAAGAGTTTAAAAAAAAATACGTGTAGTGTAAACACTTGGAACAGCCCACGTGACTTACCACAGAGCGTGATTTTACGGATGAACATGCACATTCACAGACGATTTCCCGCCGTATTTCTAACAAGGCAAAGTTCAAAGTTGAAGGTTCATGTGAGACTGGTGTAAATCCTGCGCTTTCAATCTTTATAATGTTGGCAATATGATGTAAAGTCGCTTCGACATCCGTGAAATCACACACTGTTGAAAGCCGGCTTTACAGAATTGTAGATAAATTAGGTGGCTTTACAGAATTGTAGGTAGTACTGACCGACTTGACTGTGGCCTTGATGAAGTCCTTCTTGTGCGCGAGGTCGAAGTCTGGGTAGTGGCTGTACACCTGCTTGCACACCGTCTTCATCGTTATCTGCTCCAGGTTGGCGCCCTCCAGAATCTGCTTCACATACTTCTTGATCTCATCATCCTAAGACAGAGGGAGGTGTGAATTAAGGTACATGTTCAGCCGTAGCCGACTTACAAATTAGCAGCTGTCATTGATTAATAAACCTTATTCTCAACATCTTAAGGCTCATTAAAAAAAAAGATTTCCTCGACCATTGAGAGGCGTATGTCCATGCGATACTAGTAGCGGCTGTCGCCAGGCGCTTTACTATATTCTACTCTCAACATGTAAACAATGCTTGTTTACCGCAGAAGTGTGGTTGATACTCGATGACTACACACCAGAGTTTTAGAATTCGACAGTCACACAAGTATGAGTTACTGAGGTGACACGCTACATGGCAGATTTTTTTCTAAAACTTCCTCTGTCATCGTCACCATGATCGCATTGACATACATATTATGCAATGTGTTTATTACGTGATAAATACTCACAGTGGGCGGCCGCTTGGCCTTCTTGTCTGCGGGTGTGTCGGACTCATCGCCGCTCTCCTCCTCATCACTGGCCTCATCCTCGTCTTCCTCCTCACTGCCCTCGCCGGATTCCTCGTCTGAAGATGCCTTCTTGCCCTTCTTGGCTGTTCGGCCCGCGGCTTTGCCGGCCGGTGCCTTTTTCTTAGCTGAGTAAATAATTAGGGAAATTGCAAATGACCGTGAAACAACGTTTAGAATAGTAGATTATAACATTAAATATTTTCAAATTCATTCAAAAGTTCAATAGAAACGTAACCGAGAATTCCGAGACAGGGTGCAAAAGCAAAAAATTTCGAGCTCACCTCGCTCGCTCTCGCATACTACATTCAAGAATGTAGGATGCGAGAGCGAGCGAAGTTTTTTAGAGGTTCGAGGCGATTTCGTAAATAGCATAGTAAGATGAAAATTCACCTTCCTGAAAAAAATAATGTTACCGGGTGCAAGACCCAAGTGACCCCCCCCCCCCTCCCCATGACTCGAAGGCTGGATCCGCTCTTGTTTACAGGCACTTTTGAATTGTCAAAGGAATCGGTCAGTCACACGGAACATAAAAAACAGTGGAAGTGCAAAGTAGCCGTGGCACGCGTGTCACAAATAAGCGCTGTATCGCTTGCTTGGTCCCCACAGATCTTAAACTATGGTCCCAGTCGAGTTGCAGTCTCGCGACAAATTTATTTTTCCCTAGCTATGCCGTTCTGTTCCATTTTGGAGTGCAAAAATGATAGTAGGAGAAAAACTCTTAATAATGGAGGTGTTTTGTACCATCGGTAAGTACGATTTTATTTGTTTTCTAATAAAATATTAGTTAATTTCAATTTACTAATCATATAATAGAACCTGTAGTTAAAATCAACCTTACACGATTGAAATACAGTTTCTTTTGGATTGATTGTAATAGGTTGGGGAAAAAGTTTCTTCGCATTTTTTAAGAAAATTCAAAACATTTTTTAATATAGTTTATTTACATTTAACTAAAGTATGTAGGTACCATTTTGTTCGATAACATTTTGCCATCTTGTAGGTAGGGACATGATCCCATTGCTATAGAAATTTTGGGACTTCTGGTCAAAATACCGCGACAAGTGGTTTTGGCAGTCCTCTCGTGATGTTAACCTGACACTGCCTAAAGAATTCTGAAGAGACCGAAATAGGTGGAAATCTGAAGGTGCAAGGTCAGGACTATACGGCGGATGCATTAACACCTCCCAGCCAAACTCTCTTAATTTTTGCTGAGTGGCTAAAGATGTGTGAGGTCTAGCGTTATTTTTTTCGCGGCTTGCGTTGCATTTTTACCTTTTTTGTAGTAAAATTTTAAATGTATCGAATTTCTTCATTAGATTCACTCATCTTGACGGTACGAAAAACAAATGAAAATCACACATTTTCCTAATTTGAATTTGGAATTATGGTCTTTAAAATTTAAACTTTCAATGATACTAAAACCAGCCAGATACAAATAGTATAGCCAAAGAGATTTTATTAAAAGTTCATACATACTATAATGCGAAAAGACTTTTTCCCCAACCTAATATTCACTGGCATTCCCTATTTCGTTCTCGAAAGCACTTCGTTACTCAATTAGTGATGTGGTCGGGTCGGATGTTAGTTTGTTTTCTCGATAAAAGAAAATAATGCCGATTCTCTTTTCACAAATGTCTCTAACTAGACTGAAAATCACCTAAATTTAGTTTATTCCTGTCAAACGACGATTGCCTAAAGTGACACAACTTAATTATTTTATAGTTTGAAAGCACCTTTTTCACCTATTTGATTGTCAAACTAAATGTCTTTTTTTAATCGCGATTAAAAGTTTTCATTATTTTTTTCGACACACCGTTTTCGAGATATAAGCATAAGCTAAAAAATAAATGACACCTCAACTGGAGAAACTTTTCACTTTTTGTATGGAGAATATGAAAAATTTCAAAATTTCTATTATTGACTATTACCAACATGTAGAATTTTAGGGAGTTACCGGGTTTCAAAGTGGGGCAAAATTTTCATTATTTTTTCGATAGAACACACCGTTTTCGAGATATAAGCAAAAGAAAAAAAAATACTACTCATTCTTCCCAGTTTTATATAACTCCCAACAAGACTTATTTTTTCGAATTAAACAAGAAATCGGGTATCTATCGATATCGATATGTAATTCAAAATTCATTGTGTTACTGCACTGGTCGAGTAGCAATAGATATCGACCTATGACGCGATTGTCAACCTTATGGCTAACCCAATTATACTTATAATTGCGACCACTGAGAATACTGCCATCTATGGTCGACTAGCGGAATTTACTCGTCAATAGAATCTAGTTTGACTTGAGATTACAAAACGTTGTAAATACTCTGTGGACTAAAGCAAAATAAATCCTATTCATAAAGCATGAAGGTTTATTTCTGGATGTAGGATCTGTGACTTACGCTAGTTTTGAATAAAATTAAAACGACTAATCAGACGAATTGTTTGTTTGTAGTGCATTATATGATTATCGGTTTATTTTTGCGAGTTTGGACAGACAGCGGTTTCTATAGTAATTTTGTTGCATACCACTTCCACTGTTTTTTATGTTCCGTGGTCAGTCAGAAAGATGCAGCTTGTTGCTATGGAGCATAACGGGCAAGAAACTACATGGACACTTTGTATTGGTACAAAATATTGTTTACTTCATTAATTTATTATATGTGAGAATGAAGTAAAAAGACGTGCACGTTAAAAGCGTCCAGTCTTTTACTCTGGGCGCTTTTAACAAAAAAAAAAAAACTTCAAAGAGAAATAAATAGAGAAACTTAAAATAGAGATGACCAGTCCCAAATGATGGCGGAGCCCGTTCACGAGCATGATGCATGGATCAGCACCATTCAGCTCACTTACCGGGTGGTGTGGGTGCTTTCCGCTTGACGGGCGTGGCCTTAGCGGCGGCGTTCTTAGCCACGGCTCCTTTGCGGCCCCCCTTAGCGACCGGCGGCGCTGGCTTACCGCGCTTGGACTTGGGCTCCTGCTACAGAACATTTTTATTTTAAACTAATTTTGCAAACACTCAACTCAACTTATGTTGATTTCAGAATGATTAGTATGTACAGTCAAGTCAAAAGATGACAAGATTCAATTTTATAGTTTACAATTTGTTTTCCTTAATACTGTATAAGCGTGTAGATATAAATAAATACTCAATATGTTATGTTTTGTGGATACACGCTGATATGAACAAACATTGTAGACAATTAAATCTTTTTGTGTCGATGATTGGTGTGATTTGTTGCTTTGTGTCATCTTTTTGAGGACTGTTCTATCGACATTTTAAGCAGAAAGGGACGACGAAGGTAGCTAGCTATACATTTCGAAGACATGTTTTGGAATCCATGCACATTTATTCAAACATATAATTCGATTGAAGGATTTCTGAAGAAATAGAATAAAATACTGCCCTAATGTAGTTTTCCATTCTCATGTTGTTACTTACATCAGACTCCTCTCCCTCGCTTCCCGACTCGTTCTCACTCTCACTCTCTGACTTTTCACTTTCCTCTTCACTGTCAGACTTTGCTCGTCGACCGCGACTTGGTTTACTTGGCTGCATAAAAGAATGATAAACATTATTTATAAATTCTCTTTTACCTTTGAAGTTCCAGTTTCATACATAGAATACTAGCGACCCGCGAGCGCTACTTCCAAGTTGATCACAGTTACTTGGCTATTTAGTACTTTGAAGTCAGCGGATTCTACAATCCATCATACATAGAGCCTTCCGGAATAATTTATGATGAAAACAATTGATGGTAAAAACCGTCAGTTCGTAGTTTTGAAGAACAACACGGTCAAATTAAAGTTGATTTTCGTGTCTGTCTGTGTGACACGACACGAAAAGCGACTTTAATTTATGGTTGAAGTCGGGTGTGGATTGTGATGAGTATTTGGTTATACAAGCACTGTTTTGATGCACTTTTGCAATATGTATTTATTATGGTAGTTCGTTGAAGAGGATTGATGAACACCAAAGGATGTCAAGTCTTATAACGTGGGTCTTCGTTTTTGTGCTTAACACTTTAAAGTTACGCGTTAAGCACATTTTTTTTTATTTCATTGGTTGCAGCCCCCTACATGATTTTTGGATGTAGGATTTTTGGATTTCTCAGTAGCAGCCTGCAGTATGGATTTGTGCCCGATTGATGGCAAGAGGCTCGCCCCTATTAAATGTGGGTCTATTATAGGTACACCTCTGCCTAAGCCTTCGGAGAATATAAGCGTGATGTTATGTAAACAAGTGTGTATCCAGAAAAAATATGAGTAGTTTGGACTGCGTGTGTGTACGTACCCGTCCCTTCTTTCCCTTGGGCTTGCGGCCGCGCTTTCCGGCGGCCGGCTTGGCGGACGAGCGGCGGCGGCCGGACGACTTGCGCTTGCGGCCCGGCCCGGCCGCGCTCTCACCCGCCTCCGGGTCGAAGTCTGAGTCCGCTTCTTCCGACCCACTCGGGTTGAATGACCCCTGCGCCATACACACAATGTGTCAATACCACTCGGACTAACATAGAAACTGTCTATGCTTATAAGTCAACCGGAAACACGTTGGATTTCAGCTCACAGTACAGAGTTTAGACAATTTGTTTGTATCCTTGATTAAATGATTTCTCTGAGATTTACCACTCTACACTATAGTATAATAATTATTACGATAAGTATATTAGAAAATGGAATGTACTTTAGTAAATAATCCTAATGATTATAAAAAGGCGGATGATATGAGCCAAACGATGAGTAACACAGCCTGATTTACTGCTATTGGCTTGTTTATAATTATAAACTCTTGCAAAAAAAAAAACGGGCACTTTAGATTCTCTACTTCAATGAAGAAGACCAAGAAAGAGGTTTTATTTATTTGACGATGTACTGGCATGTTATTTGAAGCATTCTTTACAAAGATAACTTTATAAAATTTAAATTTGGAAAATTAAATTTTGAAATTAACAAAAGAAAAATAATGATTATTGTGGATTATTGTAAAATTGCTTTGTGCATTGCACAACCCTCATTGATTGCACTTGCGGAAGATTCCATATTTATGGACAACAATGCTTGCCCGCACCGTTCTGGCGGCGTGGAAGCGTATATGCAAGAAGTTGGGATCCGTCGTTTAGATTGGCCAGCTCGAAGTCCTGACCTCAATCCCATTGAGCATGTCTGGGATGTTCTAAAGAGACGGGTAAGATCAGTGCAACCTTCTCCACATAATCTCAGGGAGCTAAAAAAACAGTCATTGCAGAAGAGTGGGAACGTATTCCTCAAAACGTTATTAAAAACATAGTGGAAAGCATGCCCAGAAGGATTCAAAGCTGTGATTTTGGCAAGAGGAAGTCACACACTTTAATAGGTTTTTATATTTGTAACTTTATTTGTCAACCGCTTCTTATTGTTTAGCCGTGTACGTCGGTTTTAAAGAATTCACTGAAAATAAAAAATGCCAGAATTCACTTCACGCGTGTTAATTTACACGATTATAAGTATGCAGACTACGTCAAACAATTAAATTTCTTTTAATTAACTCGAATCGACCTTAGAACGTAAATTTCCATAGAAGCCCGTTTTTTTTTTGCAAAGGAATGTATTTAAATCCTTCAGTGTGGTGTGTATGCTCTACTTACATCTGAATCTTCAGAGCCATCTTTGGCTGGCTTGGGTCCCTTTATTTTTGCTTCTTGGTCAGTTTCATATTCTTCCTCAGAGTAGCCTATGAACATAAAAAAAACATGAATCAATAAAATACCAGTTTTCTTTTTTTTAGTTACTGATCTTAACAAAGTTTGAGCAAAAGTCGGTGCATAATAATTATTTGCCGACAACTGTGGGTGCTAACCGCGTAATGGAAGGCGCATTATGCGTACACCCGAGACATGGTTAAGGTTGCGGGAATCCGCTGGATGTTCGAGGCACAGGATAGATTTTTGCGGCGATGATTGGGGGAAGCTTATGTCTACTTGTCCATCGGTGGTCGCGTTTTACATGAATGACGGTGAGTACTGTAGATGTGTTACCTCTGTTGTGAACCTTGACGGCAGCGGAGCGGCGCGGGCGGCCGCCGGGAGTAGCGGGCGGCGCGGCGGGGGGCGCGCGCGCTACACCGCGCGCGTGCGGGCTGTTGGGGCCCGGCTGCTGCAGGAAGCCCACCAGCCGAGCCGACAACTCCGATGCTGAACCTGGACCGGACAAACGTTCATTGAAAATGTAATAAGATAATAAACCTCAGCCAGACCACACAGTGCGGTATCCTCACAAGGCTAACCCCCGTGGTTGCTCAGTCATCATACGCCAACAGAGGGCGCGTGCAGGTTTTCCGAACAAGATCGCGACAATCGCGTTTTCGCGCGCTTATAATACGACACGGCCTAACCTTCGAACGATGTCGAAATGCCAAGGGCGTCACACCCACTGCGCGTTTTCTCGAGATATTGTGAGGTCGTCGTCTAAACGCCTCAATTAACTCCATTCGGGAAATACAGGCATGAAAATATTATAGATCTTTTTTCTTACCTTTCTTGTCTAGATCAAGCATCTCGCACATGGTCCGCAGCTGCTTGGGTTCCATCTTGGTGGTCTCCTCCAGCTTAGCTTTGTATTCTGACGAGCCAATGGACCACTCGTACCCCTTGAACTTCTTGACGTTGCGCTTTACGTTGCGATCCAGACATAATTGCTAACAGACAAATAAGAACATTAGTATATTATTATTATTATGGCGTGTCCTAGAAGAACCAAAAACTATAATGCGCTAATTATTATGAGACATTAATTGAACCATTCAACGCCATTGGGCGCTTTTATCAATTTAATCTCTAATGCAATCGATAATGTACACATACAGGTGGTAAGTAATTAATCAAATTAATAATAAAAATTTACCAATTATTATTTTTTGTATAATTTACCTACGTAACGACACGATTTTGCTCCCCTGCCTCTCCACCTAACCATTAGATTAAAAGCAGGTGTTTCGAATGCTAACTCACCCCATACAAGTACTGATGGAGCAGCTTCTGGTCCTGCGTCTTGAACCGCGAAAGTGATACCTCCACGTTGCCGATGTGGCCCAGCGGGATGCCCTTGCCGGCCGGCAGTGGCACGGGCGGCTCTGTTGGCTAGAGACAAAATGTACAAATCACGTCACACGTTTACCGTTTAACCTGGGACATTATTCACACACGATAATCTGATCCCAAACTAAGCACAGCTTGTACTATGGAAACCAGATAACTTATATACTACATAATATACTACTTTTTTTTTGTAAACACATACTTATATAGATAATTTCACCCAGACTCGGAACAAAAAGACATGTTCATGCACACAAATGTTTGTCCTGGATGGGAATCAAACCCACGACCTGCGGCATGATAGGTGGTATCTTAACCAGCCACACCTACTGGCCTGTCATCTTGGAACCTTACTTTGGGAACAATTAAGTTTATAAACCTAGCCAAAACCACTTAGTAATTCAGCTAATGTCGTCAAACTAATTAAATATACCTTTGGTATATTACCAGCAGAACCGTAGAGAAGCGTTTTATCGACGGAAGAGTTAAGACAAAAATGGCGTTACCGTGTAGACAGTACGACAGCAACAAAGTAGAAAGAGTCAAGTGCACTTTTACGAAGTTCACTTTTTTACTCTACTCAGAATTCTTTGTTTTTTCAGTTTTTTTTTTGTTTAATTCTCAATTTTTACAAATCACGCATATAAATACAACTGTGGAGACGAGCCCGTAGCGCCGGCAAAGATGCGATTCTCAACGTGTTTTACATGGAAATTTTCACTTTTTGTAAGGAAAATATGAAAAATTATTACCTACATGTAGAGTTATAGGGGGTGATATTTTATGAAGGGGGGCAAAATTTTCATTATGTTTGCGATAGGACACACCGTCTTTGAGATATAAGCAACAGAGGAGATAAAAAATGATTTTGTAGAAAACTGTGTATACTCTGGGGCCGTCGAGTAGAAAGTTTTCTACTGTCTTTAGCATGGCGATTACAAAATCAAATTGTCTTCACTACCTTAGACAATTATCAGCTGTTGTCAGTGTGATTTTGACACTTGGGAAATAGTCTACATAGAAAATTCCGGCCAAGTGCGTGCGGACTACGCACAATGAAGGGTACCGTAGTTGGGAGTTGAAACACAGTCATGTTCTCCTATACATTCCAACTTCAAATGTAAGTTTGTACGCACATTTTCCTGTAATCTATAGGTATAACAATATTTTCTGTATTTTTTTCAAAATTTTAGGCTCAGTAGTTTCGGAGTAGTAAATTTTTATCTATTTTCTTAAATAGCTTCAAAACAGTATAATTATTTAAAATATTAAATAATTATACTGTTTTGAAGCTATCAAAAAAAATCTATTTGAGCCTCTCACAGTAAGCCCTTTCATTTGATATGTCACACAGTACAGTTTACAAAGCTTCTTTTTTAAATTTTCCTATATGACCCCAAAAGTGACCCCCATATTCAAAATTCCTTTATTTATGTTACACGTCCCTGTTTGGGACACAGAAATCCATACCAAATGTATACCAAATTTCAACTGCATCGGTCTATTAGATTCGGAGCAAATTGACTGTCACAGACGAACGGACGGACAGACAGGCACACAAGTGATCCTATAAGGGTTCTGTTTTTTCCTATTGAGGTACGGAACGCTAAAAAGGATCTAGACATAGATCGTTAGAAACGAAAGACAAAATGATAAATTGTAGGATTTCTATGATGCAATTTCAAAAATGAAGAAACGAAATGTCACTTTGTATAGAAAGAGATGTGTCTATTTTTCGTATAGATAGAATCATGCCAAGCCTGCTGAGGTGGTTTTGTATGTCAGGGCACACTATTGACTCGAAGATTTTGGCAAGATGATAAGATCGAGATTGGCCTATAGTTACCACAGTATCGTTTTCACGTTTGTGGATAGGAACAACTTTACCCACCTTCCACTAATGTGGAAATATTCCTGTATTTATAGACTTATTATAAATTATCAAAAGGTACAACCAAAAACTTAGCACAAGCAGATATAAAAGCAGGTGGAACTCTGTCGGGTCCAGTGCCCTTAGCACAATCCAGTGTCTCCAATATTGTCAGTAGTATATCATGCTATATGACAGGTGATGTTATGTTTAGGCTATACATATCCAAGTTCTTTAAATAATCAGAATGATTCACGTCGTTTTTTGTGTATATACTGATGAAAAATAACATTTCGCAAATGTTTGACCCTATTGAGGTTATTGTAGTGGATATGAGCTAGGTCCCCTCGTTTTTTCTTATTAAGACCAGAAAAACTTCAGTTTTTTTTGTTATCTTATCCCCCAAATCCGACACAGATTGGTGATAACAATTATCAAACATTATACTATTAATATGTATGAGAGGACAGTGTAGGCCTGACAACAAGCATTAGTCAGTTTTTAATATCTTATTTCTGATATCATTTCGTGGACAATACTAGTAATACATGCTGCATGCATTTATAAATGCTGTAACATTATCCGTTTTTGTCCCAAATGAATAAAATAAATATTATTATAAACTAAAAGTATAATAATTGTACCTCTTTCTTAGGCTTGGGTTTGGGCGCCTCCTCCTCCTCTTCTTCTTCCTCCTCCTCTTCTTCCTCCCCCTCCTCCTCATCCTCGCCCTCGTCATCATCCTTAGCTTTCTTCGCCGGCTTCTTTACTCTGTAATGATTTACACGTTACAATCTTCCAAATGTTTTAAGTATGAATGTGGACGACGGCTATAAGAGTAGGGCGAGACCAAAGAATCGATGGATGGACTGTGTGAAAGATGATATGGTTAGAAAGGGCGTGACTACCGAGATGACGACTGATAGAGGTATGGAAAAAGAAGACTGCGCCGACCCCAAATAAATTGGGATAAGGGCAAGAGTGGATCTTCCACATTGAGTAAAGGCTCGTTTACACTGGAGATTTTCGACTGAGTCTCGACTCTGCAGGCATTATCGTCCTCATCTGTTTATAATCAAGCGGGAAACAAAATCTCTAATACGATTATGTCATAAGGGACTATATTTTCTCGAACCGATATTGACCACTCGAAATAGGTCGCTGTAAATTTTAAAAGGCGAGGCGATTTTTGCAAGGAAATCCAAGAGATTTCCTGTCAATAATCGCTTATTCGAAAAGAATGTTTCCTAGTGTAAATGACGTAATGAAGACTTTTTGTATCGTCATTAGAGACCGACGGAAAATGGGCCAAAATCGAAAAAAGTATTATTTGATTAAAACGATGATCGAGTGATAATAAAAATAACAGAAAGAACCATTCATTCATTTCATTTTTTAACCATTTTACTATGTATTTTCTCTGAAGAAAAGAATAAAATTGTAAGCTAACTACACTAATTCAGGAGCTCGTGGCCAAGTAATAACAGCCGCACGGGTCGATCCATAAGGTTAAGCTGCGCTTGCCGGGGTTGGTCCGTGGATGGATGACCATCTTTACATACCGAAACTCCTCCGTGCCTAGGAAAGCCCTTTAAGCCGTTGGGCCCGGCTGTCATTCATGACAGCAGTTATGGGTCGTCAGAAACTCGAAAGCCTGACTATACCAAGTGGTATCAAAATACTAGTATTCAGCTGCATCCGGTGAGACTGAAAGTTGGCCCCAACTTAGTTCGGAAGAGGCTAGACAGATTTATTTAACCACACTTATTCAGCTTTTGTCCATAGAAGAAAAAAAATGCATGTCGAACCACGCAGAATGAAGGGTTCCGTACTTTAGATAAATTTATCCCAAAAACAAACTTAGCATTGTAGTTGGAAAACTTGTTCTCCGATACATCGATATACGTCACGGCCAATTCTCCAACTGCAAATGTAAGTTTGTAATAGCAAATAAAATAATGTGATAAAACTACAAATTAACGATTTTCGGACTTCTTCCTTTGCTTGTGCTGTGTGACCTTGCTTCTTGCCCAATTTAATTATTCTGAGTCAACGGGAAGTACAGTGGCCATTCAGACTCCACCTATGTGGAAGTTCTGAGTTTCCACAGGGGGTGTGCTAAATACGGAATAACAGTCGGAGACGCAATAACGAGATATATAATATATTAGTTTAAACGATACAATCTTCGGTTAAAATCGCGCATTATTTAATACTACACTGCTTAACACCCTAAAAAAAGCCGAATTGCGGCCTGGAAAAAACATACAAATTAATTTAATGTCAGCCAGTACAATTTAAGGTTAAAGCCCATTGCATGGAACCTTTTTTTGAGCTACGTCCCCTTTGAATAAAAGGTCATTTCCAAATAAGACTTTTATTCACAACATGACATTCGAGCACTCAGGGCTAATCCTACCTAATGCCTATGAGAACAATTACCTAACGTCAGGAAAAATATTCACAATATGAGGTCATACCCTTACAAGAGCAGCCTTAACTCAGGACGAACGAATCCCGAAAACCTGACACCACGCTAAGTGTCAGTCAAACTAAACATTAAGGTGTGCCAATGTGCACTCACAAATACTACGTTGTCCTGTTTTATACCTCGTCAATCAAAACTTGATGGAAAAGATTGACAAGCCTCCTAGAGCAAATAATATGATGTGACAATTCACATCAACCCAGAAGGGGTTTAATAAATTAAAGAATTCAACATCATAATATTTTTCCTCATCGGACGGGATTGAGCCTCGAGGGAGGAAAAAGGCTTCGAAATTAAAAGTCCATCGAAGAATCTATCTCAATATCACACCCCAGAGTGCAAATCTAAAAAAAAATCACAATGTCAACATTAAGCCTCTACTATAGGTCCACATTGACCAAACTGTGGGTCCTCAATCATAAACTGAACCAATTGTGTCAACCTGACACACTTTCCAAAGGCTACGCCCCCCATTAGCAAAGTTGATTCCAGTTTGCAATTGCACAGACCAAAGCCGAAGTGCGGCCTGGAAGAAACATATGAACTACCTTTTTTATTTATTTAAAAAAAGAGTAATCGAATGTCAGCCAGTACAATATAATATTAAGGTCCACTGCATGGAACCTTTAAAGTACCTTTACCCTCTATAGGTTTGAATTTATTTGCGAGTATCAAAACATGTCGCATAACATGACCGTATTTTTTACTGCGTTGACTTTTAGAAGCTTGAATTTTTTTCAGAGCTCCAATTGACCGTACACATACATATTTGATATTAATTTCAACCTGACACCTCCAAGCGTACCTGAGAAAAAGGGTCATGATAGACTCACAGACAAACAGACGGACAACGAAGCGATCCTATAAGGCCAGATGGCGTGGTTGGTTAAGATACCACCTATCATGCCGCAGGTCGTGGGTTCTATTCCCATCCCAGACAAACATTTATGTGCATGAACATGTCTTTTTGTCCCGAGTCGGGGTGTAATTATCTATATAAGTATGTATTTACAAAAAAAAAAAGTAGTGTATGTATGTAGTATATCAGTTATTTGGTTTCCATAGTACAAGCTCTGCGTAGTTTGGGATCAGATGACCGTGTGTGAATAATGTCCCAGGATATATTATTATTAAGGGTTCCGTTTTATCCTTTTGAGGCACGGAACCCTAAAAACTTTTTTGTTTTTCTATGGACAATAGCTGAATTGAGCTAAGTGTAGTTAGTCCCTTAGTATTGATTTGCAGGTTTTTTTTTCGGCTATTGACGAAAAAATGTTTATTTGGACAAAAACGAAAATTGCGGAAATTGGATGCGGAAAGTTCGTGAAATTCAAGTTTAAACGTTTCTGTATGGTCAAAAGAGTGATACACTGAATTTCTTTTACTTTTTTATACTCTTTACAAAACAAAAACCTATTAATAACCAATTTGTTTTTTCGATATGATTTTCGGCCGAAAAAAGTCAGTCTAAATTTCGTTTTCGTTTTGTCTAATCGTCATCTGAAGAGGATAAAGCTGAAAAAAAAAAAACTGTAATAAAATGGAACCTACTTTTCTTTAGTTGGCTTCTTTACTTCCTCTTCATCGCCATCGTCTCCTTCTTCGTCCTCCTCCTCTTCTTCCTCTTCCTCATCCTCCTCATCTTCTTCTTCAGTATCCTATGATTAAAAAAAAAAAATTATAATTATGAGTTTTGTTTTGAGAATTTGAGTTTTGATTCTGTCAAGTACTAAAAATATCTCTAAATAAATAATTATTATTGTACACGAGTGTATTCAGAAATTAGGTATTGACAAATTTCGGTAATAGGACTATATACGGGTGTTCAGCGCATGGACCGACACAATTTTTTGGGGGATTGGGGAGGTCATTTGCTAGGTTTCACCCAAAGACCCCATGTCGTAAGTGTGACGGTAATTGAGATATGATTTTTTTATTACCCGAAATCTTGCCTTTTAATCGTTATATTTTTTTTTGTTTATGGTTGTAATGGAACAAAATAACTTTTATTATAGTCTGCAATGTATTTTTATTTTATATAAATTATTATTTGATCTAATTGATTGGTAGAAAATGATCTATGTGCTTCCAAAATCTTAAAAATGTTTAAATGTATGAGAAAACACAACGTCTAAATTCATTATAAAAACACTAACAGCCATTTTGGTCTTAGTTTTATTTTAAAACTAACTTTTCCCTGCGGCTTCGCTCGAGTGGTTGTCGGAAAAAACACTTAACACACTACTAAAGTTTCTATAATAATATAATCCAATTATGATACGAAAGACACGTGGCGCCATCTATTATCATAAGAAAGTTATTGTTTTCCTCGGAAACAGTTTTTTTTTTCGAGATAAACGGTACCCTATGTCCGTTTCTGTACACGTGACAACGTATATGCAAAATTTCGGGATGATCGGTTCAGTGGTTTAGGCGTGGAAAGGTAACAAACAAACTTACTTTCGCATTTATAATATTAGTTAGCAAGTTATTTAGCTTATACCCTTTCAACGGTATGCTACATGCCACAGAAAACAATTCATTATGTAGTCAAAATACTAGTAGTGTCAGATAAGGAGTGTTTCAAGAAAAGACTTATTACAGTAATTATGTTTTAATTTAATTTTTAATTATTTAAGTTATTTTGTTCTATTGCGACCTTAAAAATATATACTGGATGAAGTATAACGATTCACAGGCGAGAGTTTGGGCAATTATAATATGTATTATAATAATATAACACGTTTAGTTTCTCGACACAAATTATGTACAGACGCCAGCAGGTCAAGCTACCCGAAACTGTCAAATTTTCCCAATCAACCTTGAACCTAATGCTTTAGCGATAAAGTTGAAAATCTATTAAAGAAAGGAGATGTTTTTTTTTTCCTATAATTATGGCCCAACAGTGTACCTTAAGAACAAAAGTACGAAATTACAGGAAAAAATACGCAGATTCTAAAAAAAAATATATCGAATTTATTTGCGCATTTGTACCACCTGAAACTGTCGATCGAAGATGTTAAAACTTGTAATCCAAGAATTTCAATCTGGCAATCTCATGATTTATTTCTCCGACGATGCGTTTCGTTACTTCATTTTATAAACGTGTGAAAACCTAAAACTGTACTGTTTAGAATGTGTTTATGTATTACAAATAAGTTTTTTTTTCTAGCACACATTTTTCGCGAATTATTATGGGAACAAGAATTTACAAAATATATTTATTTCACATGTCGTATTATTTTTCGCGTTTGGTTATCTACGCCCAAAAGACAGGGCTCCAGGCCAGGGCCGGTTTTTTTTTCTATTGTTGTTGATATTATTGTTGTGTTGTCATTGTCATTCCGTTTCGGTTACCCGTCTCTGGAGTACTATTTCCTATGTGTGAATTCCTTTTTGGTGACTTGGCTTTACTTCCCTGGACTTCCGATAGATTTATTTCCACTTGATGACCTGGCTAACTCTTTTTTGGACTTACTACTGATTTGGCTGCGATCGTTCTTTCGTTGGATCTCGACAACTGTGCGACATACTCTGGACTCTGATTACTGACTTTTTATATCAGCTTTGCGTAAGTGCACGACTTTATCACGTTTTTTTAACATTAACATATTAATACTGATTACGAAAAAATATGACGACAATCAAGTCTTAAAGACATTTATAATCATGTATGTATAGCTATTGGCGTTGTTGGCGTAGTATGGTCATTGTGTACTTATTTTAGATCTCTTGTCTGACTTCGAAAGTGTGGGTATAGCTTTTTCCGTTTACCCTATATTTACTACATTCCTTGCCGTCTACGGTGGGTAGGTACTAGGTTTATTTGAACACCAACCAATGTAATATTTTGACAGATGGAACAAATTGACAGCAATCAAAGCTGTATGGACGTTTCTTTAAACGCAGTTGCGTTGCGAGGTAATGTTTTTTCATATGCTTTTATTTCCTAATCTATCTAATATTGAAGGATTTTATATAGTGCTAAAAATACAAATTATTGGAAGGAATTTGAATAGTAATTTGTACCTCGGTACATGTTTGGGCCGAAAAAAAAACACCTCCTTTGACAGATTGTAGTAGCTTGATGTGCTGGCGTCTGTACATAGTACTAATATTTGACAATAGCGCACGAACAAGAAGCTAACTTTGTCCCCGACTGATGCCCGAAGTAGGTTTATATAAAAACCTGTATTACAGGTCGCCAGGGCCCTCCCGCGGCTAGATGCCTGTGATTTGGGCCATCATAACAATGCAGTAATTAACTAAGGTTGAATTAAGAAACAAAATATAAAAGAAAAAAAAAATACAAAAAGTTAGTGGAAACATCAGCGAGTGTATCCGGAGAAAGTGTATGAGATGTGAAAGTGTATGTGATAGGTTGCTTGAGTGAGGTGCGGGTATGCTTGATGGTATGTATGTAGAAGCAGCAGACGGGATGAATACTAAGTAGAGATAGTCCATCTGAGAGGAATCAACAAATTCTCAGATCCCCGATAGTCTAGTTTTCAAATATGAAGTGACTGAAATTTTACATTTGTGTTTAGTTTGAGGATAAATATTAAGGATTTTATTTATGTTATTGTACAGGTATGGTCCGAGAAAGAAGAAGAAATTACGAGAGTGTGCAGAACTAAAATGCTGTCTGGCATACTCTGCCTATTCGGCGCTGATCCTTATACAGATTTGGATCGTATTGTAACAAGGAGTGTTCTTTCAGCAACGTACGCATTATGAAGGTTTGCCTGACTGAGCCAATCCCGGTTCCTCAAGTTTTACGGTTGGGTATTTTAAGGGGAGACCGGCGCCAACTTTGAGAATGGCAGGTTGTGCCCTCTCAACTTCAATAAGGTGGGTCTTGGCGGCATCTCCCCAAGATGTAATGCAGTACTCTATTAAGGACTGGCATAAACCATCTTAATAATCCTACGTTCCAATGCGTGCCATAGGGTTTTAAAGATGTAGATTAGTTTACGGAGCCGCGTTACAGGGACTATTGCGGTTTGAAGATCAGGAATTGGTCTATAATGATACCAAGGTATTTTATGTCATGGACTCTTTGGAGAACGGGACAGGAGCACAAGCAGGTGATGTCAGAAACACAGGCATGACAGTAAATGGCAAGATCTAATTGAGGAAGTTGATTTGACCTATGGGCAAAAGTGACGTATTTGGTTTTATTAACATTAAGTGATAGTGAATTCGATCGTAGCCATTCGCAGGCTCGGTTAAAACCTATTTGGGCAGTATCATAAACCTCCTCCCAGCTCTGTCCACTAAAAAAGAGGGCATTATATCAGCAAAGGTAAAAATAATTGCCCTTGAGGAGCTGGAGTTGGCAGAGGCCGTTTATATACACAAAGAATAACGTTGGGCCGAGTATGCTGCCCTGAGGCACACCAAATTCGATACCTGCCTCATCGCTTAACCTATTGTTAATCCGAACTCTTTGCTTTCTTCCTGTAAGGTAGTCCTTCATCAATTTTAAAGGGATACCTTTTACACCAATGCCTTCCAACTTTTTGAATAGGAGCGGGATAGAGACTGTGTCGAAGGCTTCTGCCAGATCAAGGAACACGGTCAAACATTTTGTTCCTTTGGTCTAGGTTTGTAATGATGGAGTGTACGAGTTCGTGTACCGTGGTTGACTTTCTACGTCGAAAACCATATTGATTAGGTGAAACAATATTGTTAGTTTCTAGGTAATTTGTTAGTCGACGGTTTATAAGCCGTTCCAAGATCTTGGACAGAGTTGGTAAGATGGACATAGGGCGGTAGTTATCGACAGTCTCTCTCCCCTCCCTTGTGAATAGGCCTATTCAGGTTTGATAAGAGCTAATTTAAATGCTCTAGGAAAAACACCTGTCGCCAAAGCAAGTTTGCAAATGTGCGTAATAGGAGTGGTAAGAAAGTTAATGTACCTCTTTAAGACTGCCAGATATCTGGTCATGTCCTACAGCACACTTCTCCTTCAAATCATTGATGACGAAAAATACTTCTTCATTAGAGGGGAGCATGACAAATGAATTAAGGGGTGGGTCAGAGTCATATGACATTGGCATATTCTGCGTTAAATTGGTAGTATGCTCCGCAAGTTTTCTACCCACGTTCGGAATGAAATTATGAACACTATTAATATCCTTATCTTTGTTTATGAGACAGGAGGAGAGGTCACTTGGTTTGGTCCCATAGCTGCTTTTTATTACCCTTTGCATTTTCGATCTCCTTTTTATCGTAGTCTAGTTTAGCTTTTTTGCGTTTAAGTTTCTTATGTAGATTATCCCTATTTCTCATGCAACGAAGCAACCCTTTGGTGATCCACGGTTTACTTACTCGTTGTCTTTTGGGAATTTTTATCATACTAGTGTTATTATTTATTGCAGTGGAAAGGTACGACAAAAGTAGATCAGTTGCGGTGTTAGCATCACTACTTTCAAGAATGGGCTGAAAAGTAGTATTCTGTATAGTGCCATCGAGAGATTCAAAGTCAATTGAATAGGCCGCTTTATTGCAGTAATTCGGGCGAACATCCCAGGTCCAAATTAATGGCAACAGTTTCGTGATCTGTAATTGATGACTCAAATACGAAACAGTTAGCATCTAATTTTGTTTTTAGCATTATGTGGTCCAGGCACGCATAGGTATTCCTGCGAACGCTTGTCCGGACCGTTAGGTGCTATATCGATATTTATGTCGCCGCAGAGAACAATATTTTTAAATCTACTTAATTTTGCGAGAAGAGAGTCTAATGAAGTTATAGGCGTTGGCTTGACTCGGGCGGATTCCGCTAATAAGTTTCGATGTTTATTTTAAGCAGAAGACAGTTAGCGTCACTAATCTCTGGTTCTTCAACAATTACTGCAAGGTTCTTGACATAGTAGATAACAACTCCTTTATTTTGTGTTCTATGAGATGTTGTAGAGGCATAATTATAATTATCGAGAATAGGTATGCTACGAGCTGAAGGAAGCCAACACTCTGAGAGGACTAGTACGTCCCAGGATATATCAGATCTTTGTAGGAGGGTAGTCAGATTAGGCATGTTACAATTAACGCTACGGATATTTTGAGACAAGAGATTAAGGGTGCAATTACTTTTTAATATATAGTTTTTTACATCGTACGTATATGTCGCAAGGGATTGATTTAGCTACTTGAATGAATCAAGATCTGAGTGCAGAGTCTCAATACTTTGCATTGTTCAAAAAGAAAATCAATTTGAATGTCACGCGACGTGCGTAACCTATTTTTTCGGAAATAATTAAAATTTAAACTCAGATCTTATTCATAACTAGCTATGACGTTGAACACGCGACTAGATGTAAAATAGAATTGAGCAAGTTTACAAATACCATACGTATACCAAAATAAGACTCTGTGAAGTGTACTGAGTAAGTGTTGAGTGATAATTCAAAGAAAAAAAATAATTAAAAAACCGTATCTCATTTACCGTCACACTTAGGACATGGGAGTTTTTGGATGAAACCTAGGAAATGATCCCCCAAATCCCCCAAAAAATTGTGTCGGTACAAACACCTTGTATATTATATGGATTAGTCGAAGCCGCTATACGTGCGGTTATGCTGTATAGTTCCATCTCTTTTTCGCTTTGGAACAATTATTATTATGAATTGGACACTTCAGATTTAACATACGGCAGGGTAATTACGTACCTAACACACTTACACTTCCGTCATAAGGAAAAAAGACGTAACGGACATTTTTTTCGAAATGGTATTTAGGTACATATTCGGAATCAGCAAAAAAAGACGCATCTACCAGTATTTTTATATTGGCGTAAACCTAATAATTCTTACTATTAAAAGATGCATCTGCCTTTGTATCTTGTATTTTAAACAGGACAAAATATTTTGTACTCCTATTCAATATTTCTGTAGATACGTCCTTTTTCCTTACGGCGGCAGTACAGTAGGAATGGGTTTAATTTTCAACAACATTCATTGCGTTATTTGCGTTGTTGAGCAAACAAATTTTTCGAACATATGAAGCAATGGATTAGCAATATGCTTCAAAATCATCAGATTGTGATTGATAGCGTGTTACGCAATTTATGGTGCTGATTCAGGTAAGCCCATTGACCCACTAGATTTTGTTGAGATTATGGTTATTTTATTACTGCTTGGCGGAATAGTATTAACAAATCTCGATATTACGGAATGTTCTTACCTCTTTCTTAGGCTTCTTTTTAGAAGCGGCCTTCTTAGCACCTTTGTCATTTGTCTTTACATCATCTTTTTCATCTTCATCATGCGCCTCGCCATTTTCTTCCTAAAACCAAACGTGCATTTAAAATAATCTACCTGCAAATCTGCTTGCTTGCATAAGGATCAAGTAGGGCCTATAAACCAATTTTCTTCTTTAAATGAAACGTTGGGCACTAACCGTTACTCTTGCATCGTGAATACGATTACAAAAATGCAAGTACTTCTATTTCACAGCTGCAAAGAAAATACAAAGGAATCTATAAATAAGAAAAACAAATCCTCTGTTTTCACCCTATAATTATCACATCTCGCGACTATTGAAAATCGATGATATTTATCTCAAAATAATCCTTTGTGTGAGGGACGCGTCCTTGACTAACGAGATCGCGTTATTTTTAGCCTCACGGATACGATTCTGAAGTCTGAAATAGGTGTAAGAATGTTTTTTTTTTTTTATGAGTGTTGACAACAATTAAATTGTGTATAGTGCTGAAAGAGAAATCCTGCATGTTGTTGTGGTGCAACTAGGGACCTATAGCAGTGGACTGCAATAGGGAATCGATTTGTTGAAGGAAAATAGTTTTTGGCCAAAACGACATTAGTATACAAATATGTATATAAAACCAAGGAACGTGAATGAATGAATTCATCAACTCAAACTAGTTTTTCTCGTGTTTTTTCGTAGGCGTTAATTTTAGTTACAAATGTCATCGTCGTAAAAATAATATTATCTAGTTGGGCTATTATTTTATTTGTACCATTTTTTTAACCACTCTCTATTTGTCTTACATTGTACTGTCGTATTGTGGCATCATTACTGTACTTATCGCATTCAAAATTTGAAATGATAAGGGTCCATTGAGTGTACTAACGTCAGGGTAGCCCGCAAAATTCAAATTTTCTTTCGTTTTTCGTAATTTACAATTCAGTATTAGGTTGTACGTTGATTAAAATATAATTCGCGGCCGTAACCAGTAAGTTTTTACATAATTATAATCTTTAAAGTGATCAATACAACTCTTTAAGACCCGGTAATCCTAATGAAAGACTATTTCATGAAATCTTGACATTTGAGGATTATACTAATTTAAGGAGTTGTATTACTGAATCTTATGATTATAATTCTGTAAATACATATTTGTTACGGTCGCGAATCATACTTTATTTAACATACAACTTAATACTGACTTGCAAATCGTAAAAAACGTAAGAAAATTTGAATTTCGCGGGCTACCCTGACGCTTCCCCCTTAAATTAATTACTTTATCAGAATAGAAGTTAATTTACTTAATTAAATCACGACATCTGTCTTCGTCACGCTTTCGGCGTTAACTGGGTAAGTAGCATGCGAGATGATATATTCACAATAACAGCTTGCTAAATTCTCAAAACTTGCAAATACTTACTCAATCTTAACGTTTCCCTCGAAAAATACTCTTCTCACATTCATTAATTTTGTTTAACATTTTTGTACTACATCATGCCAATCAGCAATCAAAAGACCAATTCAGACACATGGTCCTCAAATGATCTGAATATTTATTTTGTAAAATATTACATTATTTCAATTATTGTGAATGTGAATACTATGTTGGTCACTGTTTTTTTCTCTCAGTTAGATTTAACCATGGTCTGGCAGTTAGTAATTTATGCGGCCTACCCAAACGTTCTTTCCATGGTTCGTCGAATCGTTGAGCTCTTAAGTTTCAAGTTGAGCTGCACGATTACTGACAAATGCGTGCACTGACTTGACAGGTCCACTCAATCTGTGTGGTTCTTTCTTCAAAAAACCATTTCAGACACCAATCTACATACTCGTCATATGATATGACCAAGATTGTGTCTGGACTTTAAGACTATGAACCTAGTTTGTTTCGGCCTTTCTCCTCAGATTAGTCCGATAGGAAACGCCGACCTCATCTAGTTTTTAAAATATGATTGACGTGTAAAACTGTTTGTACACACCTACGAGATTTATTTATTGTATCAAACGATTCAGGGAAGATTCAAGATTAGAAGATAAACAAAGGAGCGGTCGACCTCGTACTGTTCGGACTCCAGCGGTCATCAAAGCAGTGAAGGCGCGAATCCAACGAAATCCTGTCCGCAAGCAAAAAACGTTGGCTCTGCAGATGGGGCTAAGCAGAACTACTGTTAAAAAGGGTGTTAAATGAAGACCTAGGACTGCGTGCTTATAGAATAAAACAGCACATCTTCATAACGCACGGCTGAAGAAAATCAGACTCGAAAGAAGCCAGGTTTTGTTCAGGCGGTACGCGGGAAAAAAATACCGAGAATACTTTTTTCAGACGAAAAAAAATTTAATGTTGAGGAGAGTTTCAACAAACAAAATGATAAAGTGTATGCACACTCTAGTGAAGAAGCGAGCAGACGTGTGCCACGTGTTCAGCGTGGTCATCACCCTTCGGCATTCATGGTTTGGCTTAGGGTGTCCTATTAGGGTCCAACGGAGTGTTTTTTTGTGAAAAAGGAAGGAGTGAAAACCAGTGCCCTTGTATATCAAAACACGGTCCTAACAAACATTGTGGAACCTCTTTCACAAACTATGTTCGAAAACAAGCACTGGGTATTCCAGCAGGATTCTGCGCCGGCTCATAAGGCGAAAAGTACTCAAAACTGGCTCACGACCCGTGGAATCGACTTTATCAGGCATGAGGATGGGCCCTCATCCAATCCAGTCTTGAATCCATTGGATTACAAAATATGGCAGCACTTAGAGGAGAAGGCCTGCGCTAAACCCCTTTGTGCTTTGTTACAAATGCATTACTTGTGTTTAAATCAAACACACAAAGTGGTGATTATCATGACGAGATGAATAGTACCAACTTTAAAAAGTGGGTTATTGAAAAACTTGTGCCTAATTTACGAGAGCCATCCATAATAGTGATGATAATGCTCCTTATCACCGTATTTGTGTGAATAAAGTCCCAAATACGAATTCCTTAAAAAAAGATATGCAATTATGGATGACCCAAAATAAAATTGACTACGGAGAGAATTTGACTAAACCTCAGCTTTAAGAAATAATTAAGAGAAACAAGCCTGAACCTGTATATGAGATTGAAAAATTTTTAGAAGACAATAGACACAAATACTTATATTTACCACCTTATCACTGTGATCTCAATCACATTGAACTTATATGGAGCACAATGAAAAGAAAAGTTGCTGATGTAAATATTGAGCACAAAAATGCTGAAATTCCCCGCCTAGTTAGAGAAGCTTTTGACGCTATTACAGTTCACGAGTGGGCACAGCATTGTAAACACGTTTGCAGGTTAGAAGGAGAATACTTGAAACATGATTTGTATTTAGATAAACCTTTTATTATAGAAGTGGTAAGTGACACTGAAACCGAAAGCGATAGTGATAATGATGATAGTGGTACGGAAATAAGCGGAGTATGGCCTCACAACCAGGATGAAATTGTGTATGCAGGTTCATCTAAAGATCACAATTTTACTGTAAACCTGGTTTTCAATAAATCATTGTAAAGCAATTTGTTTTTTTTATTTTATTACACTACACTACCACTAGGTACCACTGCTAATTATAATTAGTCAAATCTGGTGTTAGGAGTTAGGTACGGTCATAACTAAATGCTAGACATCCAGGTACCTCTTGCAGGGTAGGTACCTACTTAACTTCGCATTCAATGAAAGTTGTATCCCCCCGTGGAACATTTTATCTGCTGAATTTCTACTTCATTGGATTACTTTTTTGATAAAGCCATTGTTTATTGTTGAGAGACTAAACTGTTAGCGTACCTACGTAACTGTAAATTATCGAATTCTTTTTTATTATTTTTATATAGGTATCATTGTTTTTAATTTGTAAAAACTGTAATTCTTATTAAACGATTATATCGAATGTGAAATTTCCTTCTTGAAAACTTACTCAATTTTGGGTACCTTATATTAAAAGTTGGTAGGACTGTACGTACAAAGTGACATTTCGTTTCTCCGTTTTTGACATCGCACCGTAGAAATCCTCCTACAATTTGTCATTTTGTCTTTCGATTCTAGCGATCTTTGTCTAGGTCATTTTTATTTAGACTATTTTCGGAAGAAAGTTGTCTAGGGTAGTGAAGACAACTTGATTTTGTAATCGCCATGATAAAAACAGTAGAAAACTTTCTACTCGACGGCCGCAAAGTATAATATACTTTGCAGCCGTTGAGTAGAAAATACGGTTATCTACAAAATCACTTTTTTTTCTCTTCTTTTGCTTATACCTATCTCGAAAACGGTGGGTCCTATCGCAAATATAATGAAAATTTTGCCCCCTTCACAAAGCCCATAACCCCCTACAAATCTATAGGTAATAATTTTTCATATTTTCCATACAAAAAGTGAAAAATTCTATATATTCCATATAAAACACGTTGAGAATAGCATCTTCTTCGGTGCTGCGAGCTCGCCTCCGCAGTTTTATTTATATGCGTGACTTAATATTTGTAAAAATTGAGACTTGAACAGACAAAAAATTCTAAGAAAAAACAAAGAATTCTGAGTCGAATTATGTAAAAAAGTGAATTTCGTAAAAGTGCAGTTGACTCTTTCTACTTTGTTGCCGTCGTACTGTCTGTACACGGAAACGTCATTTTTGTCTACTCTTCCGTCGACAAGACTCTTCTCTACGGTTCTCGTGCTAAGCCTGCTGAACGCAATTATGCAAGTACCTAAATATACATTCGATTCTATAATCCGATCTCGGAATCCCGGGATTGTATTGATATGAAAGTGTCGTTCAGGTGGCAATCCATATTAGCCACCTGAACGTAAGTAAATATACATTCGATTCTATAATCAGAACTCTAAAATGGTCGATTCCGGAATTCTAGGATATTTTCGATAGAAAAGCCCATTTCTTAGTAACCAACACCCCGACTTTAGGGTAAAAAATATGCATCCGATCCGATCTCTAGTGATAACGCTCTTAGCAAGAGGAGCACTTGATTATGAACTGTTATGGCATTACAATCCTAAGATGGTCTACGCATTTCAACCCCAGATTCGTAGTACGAAGATACAGTGGGGCGACTTTTATTTGCATACAATGCGCTTACAAAGACCTTGACATAACCTCTTCTTTTTGCCTGTGTTTTGTTGTTTTTCGTGCACTGGACAAACGATAGGCACTGTTTACCAACCAACTAACATATTATTCTATGGGCATATTACTCAGTTAGTTTAAGTTAGTTAAGACTAACTTTAGTTCCAAAAACTGCCATTTCGCACATAAGTTGCTAAATTCAAATGATTTTTGAATCGAAAATACAACTACATATTTAAATTTTGCTACAAGCGCAAGTCTTAAAACTAAGCAAATATTATGTGTAAAAGAGAGTATTTTCAATTTCAAAATTGTTCCAATTTACGTTACGTTTACTTCGCGCGTTCGTGTTAGGTACAAATGTGGTCAAAACTCATAGTATAAAACATAGATGAGTGAAATACCATCACCAAGCTTGCTGGTGCCATTGGTAACTTAACAACTCACTTATGGCTCCATCATCAAGCACCATCATCATCCAATTTCCCAACTACACACATCAAATAAGTCTAAGCAATACGTATCATTTACAGAAACTGCATGTTTTATTAGTTGATATTTTATTTTTTTCTCAACAAAGTAGATAGATATACAATCTTTTTGTTCTTGCAAACATATACTAACTTATTTTAAAAATAGAAACTTTACGATTGTTTTGTTTTCATTAAAAAAAAGCTAATTATTTTTTCCCGATTTCATGTGTTTTCGTTGTTTGATAAATTTGGTATTTATCTCACTTAATAAAACCCAATAACACTTTGCTGGAAATCGAACCCAGGACTCCACTCTCAGCAGTCACACTTGTGTCTGCCGAGAGTGCTAAGGCTGCAGTTAGACGACGCGAAAAAATTATTGCGGCCGTCGCGCGGCATTATAATAATAATTAAATTGTTTATTCAGACAACCATTGGTCCATTACATTAGCATGATATTGTTAGTAAGAACTTAAAAACTATATTAGTACCTAATAACTAAGAGAGACTTAGTCCTCTGGGTGAGGTTCCACACCAGTGGGCGGTCTAACTTATTACATATTACATTCAGGATGCTGTTACTGCTACCACGCAATCTGCTTAGCAGTGACATTTCGAGATATACAGTTTTTGAAAAAAATGAGTGGCGAGTCATTTTTTATGTCACGGAATGACGCCATTGGACTGCTGATGAAATGCAGAGCTGTAGGAATGCTACAACCGGGAAGAAATCAGTCCCAGGTATCTCGGCATTTTGGTGTCAATAGAAGCGTGATTTGTTATCTTTGGTAGCGTTACGGTAATACAGGGGATCCTGCTGAGCAGCACCCAGGACGTGGAAGCAGTACAACTGCTCGACAGGACCGATACATACAACTGACTGCAAGACGTCAGCCGATGTTAATCGCCCGAGAGACAGGTTTAAAGCTACAATTCTCAAGCGGTGTTGTTGTTAGCCTGGTGGCTAACCGTTTTGGTAACCGTGAGAAATAGGCTGCATGAATACGGCCTATGAGCACGAAGCCCCATTTAGGTGCCCACCTATACGCAATGGGAATCGTGCCCTTCGAAACCAATGATGTAGGGAACACTTGACATAGACACAGCAACAATGGGCTAAAATTTAATTTTACGATGAGTCCTGGTTTGGATTTAGGCCTGATACGAGAAGGGTAGTGTATGGTAGTCCTGGAAATGCTGGACGGCTGAGATGCGTCCAGGAAGTGCACCCTTACAGTGACTCCACAGTGATGGTATGGGCGGGTATTATGAAGGACAGAAGAACTGAGCTCGTTTTTGTAGATGGCAACGCTGAAAGTTACGTTAAAGATGTCCTCGGGCCTTATGTTCACCAATTTGCACAAAGTCTTCGCTCAGATTTCACGCCGATGCATGACAATGCGCGTTCGCACACAGCTCGGACCAAAGAGTACTTGGCAATGGAAAACATCCGGTATTGCCGTAGCCCGCACAATCGCCAGACCTCAATCCCATCGAGCACGCATGGGACATGCTCCAGAGACGCGTTCTAGAGAACCTGGACGGAGTGTCGACAACCCGACAACTGAAAGACGTGTTTCATTCGGCAATCGCTCCCAATGGAAAAAATTCCATTGGGAGCGATTGCCGCAGGATCAAATAAACAATCTTATAAATTCAATGAAAAATCGTTGCCGACATCGGTCACACTTTGTATTGAATTACCAAATAATAATTTAAAAAAATGTCGTTATTTAATTTTGTAAAACATGAAAAGTTTAATTTCGTTTATTAATAACTTTATTTTTACCCGACTGTCCCAGAAGAAGCGTAATGTTTTTCGAGAGTATGTATGTATGTATGTACGTATGTCTATTTCTTTGGCACGCTCTGTAGCCTAAACGGCTTGATGGATTTTAACATATGAGGTGTCGTTAGATTCGTCTGAATTGTGGAAATGACATTTGCAAAAAAAAAATTGAATTTCGCGGGCTACCTGGAGCCGTGATCGATCGATCGGTCGACCCGTACGGCATAACAGCTGCACGGGTTAATAATTCGTGGCTCGTTACTTACCCACGAGCTATTATCATCATCATTCCGCAGAAAGGCACCGCAAGGCACTGCTGGACATGGGCATCGCCACATCGGCCGCTCATAAGCTTTAATTGTTATTTCTTTCACTGACCTTTTTAGAATCTGCATCAGCCTTCACATCCCTCTTGACGTCCTTAGAGTCATTTCCTGCGCCATCATCGTCCTTGCCGTTAGCCGTTGTTGATTTTGAGTCGCCTGTTCGCAACAAAAAAAAAATGTTTTACAAATACTTCGATATTTTAGGTAATTATAGGATTTGTATGAAGCTTGAGGTAACAGATCTAATTATGGAATCAATTTGATTACCATAATCTATGACTGTTCCTAGGTTTCGAAGCTTTCGTCAAGTTTTAGAGAAATAGGGAGCGGTTTTGCGCGAGTCGTTGACTAACTGCGCAATGTTTGTGTATTATGGGGTAGTATGGTTGGGCGACTTTAATATTTCTTTCTTTCCTCTTTTCTTCTCATTTTATATTGTCGTGAGCTAGCTGACTTATAGCAAATAATTAAATTTAATTTAATGTTTGTGTTGCGTAATGTACTTAAGACATATTATTTGCGCAGTGTTGTATAGATATTTCTTCTTCAACTGAACAGACAGCTGTGCTGCTGGCGAGTTTGTTGCGCCACTTTTTCTCCTCAGCTAAAGCACTAGGAAGTGGTGAAGGGCGGGCGTTTTGCGGGACTGTCTAATGTAACTTTGACGTTCAAAAATTGCTGATTCTGAGCCTAGTTTGCATAAATGACTTTTGATTTTGATATACTTTGCCCAAAAAAAAAAAAACCCTGCGCCCCAAGATTGCAATACACCTAATTTCGCCCATATTAATTTATTGTTTTAATCATAGCGACGATTAAGAACTGCTGTACAAATCTCACCGTGAAAACTTAGGTGAGGTGAGTGTGGAGTGAGCTGTCAATAGTGTCAATCCCTAGCATCTGGTGGAATGACAGCTCACTTCACCTAAAAGATTTGTTCAGAATAGACCGGCTGATCCATTTTGTTGGCTTCTTAAGACATTAAAAAATGTAAGCAATGATAACAAAATGATATCGTTCAGTGACATTGCGGTAAAGTTGTAAAGCGATAACTTTAACGATGATAATGAACCATTGCATAAGAAACTCCATTATTGATAATTTCCGGACTTCCATCACACAGTGAGGACCAATTTTAAAATATAATAATATTTTATCTTATCTTTATCTACTTATCTCATTTATTTATTTAACCATTTATGTACACACAAATAAATAGACTTTACTTACTTTATCTTTTATCTTATTATAATTAATTATCCATAAAGTCATCCTATGCACGTAAAGGTAGGTGTCAGCGACGTTCACCACTTAGCTAAAATTTTATTAAAACAGCCATACCTTGTTATTTGGTCTGAGCGGATCACAATCAACGGACTCCACCCATTCAGTTTAATTTACCTAGCAACACTATTATAGTTTCATTTTTTAAATTTAAAATGCACGTTGTCCAGCAAAATTTAGAGCCCAAATTCAAATGGAGACCAACGATTTGTAAATATGATAAACGCTATCAATGTAATTTATATAATACTATAATTTACACAAATAAAATAATACTAGTTGCGATAATGAGTATGCGAGTATAACCGCCCGTAGAAACACTAGCTTCTTAAGCTGGGTACTCATTGCACCGCGCATCTCATTAACGGTCATCTGCAGGCTTAGCAGGAGAACCGTAGAGAAGTCTTGTCGACGGAAGAGTAGCCAAAAATGACGTTACCGTGTAGACAGTACGCGACGGCAACAAAGTAGAAAAGAGTCAACTGCACTTTACGAAATTCGCTTTTTAAAATAATTTGACTCAGAATTCTTTGTTCTTGCATAAGTCTTTTATTTTCTGTTTAATTCTAAATTATTTTTTATAAATATTAAGTCACGTATATAATACAACTGCGGAGGCGAGCCCGTAGCGCGTGTTATACCTACCTATGGAATTCTTCACTTTTTGTACAGAAAATATGAAAAATACACGTAGTTTTAAGAGGTTATGAGATTTTATAAAGGGGACAAATTTTTCATTATTTTTGCGATAGGATACACCGTTTTCGAAATATAAGCAAACGAAGAGCTAAAAAAAATGTAGATAACCGTATATACTTTGCAGCCGTCGAGTAGAATGTTTTCTACTGTCTTTAGCCGGGCGATTACAAAATCAAATTGTCTTCACTAGAGAATTATCAGTTTGTCAGTGTGATTTTGACAGTTGGGATAGAAAACTTTCTTCCGAAATAGTTTACATAATAAAAGACATTAACAAAGATCGTTAGAAACGAAAGACGAAAGACAAAATCACAAATTGTAGAAGGATTTCTACGGCGGGTGCGATGTCAAAAATGACGAAGCGAAATGTCACTTTGTCTCTACTCTTCGTAGACAGTGGATGACCACTGTCTATCTCTGCGCATCTTTGCATTGTTCTGTCGGCTTAGCATGAGCTAAGCCGACAGAAGAATGCAAAGATGCGCGGAACAGTTGGTGCGCAGTGTATACTCAGCTTAAAGTGTAATTCAATTAACACGCTGCCATATCTCCTTTTAACTGCTCAGATTAGTTGGCTGAAATAATTATAATTTTTATTATTTCTCTATTAGACAGCGTGATAGTTGAATTTATCAGCTTTTTAAAAACATGTTCTCCCATATATCGATATAGACAAAAAAAAGTGATATACTAAAAATTAACGATTTCCGGACTCTTTCCTTTACTTGTGCTACGAGTTCTTTCTTCTTGCCAAAATTCCTAGGTCAACGGGAAGTACCATATATGTATATAGGTTTTGATTTATTTGCGAGTATCAACATATTATGTCGCATAAATAGAAGAAGCTTGATTTTTTTTAGAGCTCCAGGGGACCGCTGATCTACGTATTTGATATTAATTTCAACTTGATACGTCCACGCGTTCCTCAGTAAAAGGATTTTCAGACAGGCTGACAGACGAACAACGAAATGGCCCTATAAGGGTTCCGTTTTTTCCTTTTGAGGTACGGAATTAGGATTCCGTATGAGGAACTGGGAAACGATCCCCAGGTTATAAATTAATGACATAATTTCGCCGGTTAGCAAACTGATTACCGAACATATTAGATATTATCACTATTTTAGTGAATGTAAAAGGAAGCTTAGCTCAACGGTTTCATTCAATGCAACAAAGTGGCAGATTGAGGCGACTTTCCTTTGCGTCTTGACTTTGTAATAGCTATTAATTTATTATTCATTTCTTGTTACACCACGTCCATAGTTCGTAAAGGCATGGCTCGACAAGTGCATGACGATGATACTTGAGTCCTCATTTTTTACCATTATAGCATAAATAATAGCGTTGTATCAACAAATTTAAAAAGCGTATCAATGCCCTTTGGTTCTAAACTCGCAACAAATCAATTTGACTGTGCAAACCGATCTCTGCGCTCATTGAATTATGAATGAGCGATCCATTTCTCTCATGCTTATTAGGTATAAGCTACACTGTACGTCAAGACCTTAAGGTACCGTATTCGGACGTAGCTGCTTTTGATGCATCCTCCTCTCATGAGATGGATGTGCGGAGTGACGAAAATGGACAAAGTAAGAAAATGAATATATAAGGGGAAGTTTGAAATTGGCGCCAGAGACAGAAAAGTTGAAAAGAAATCGTTTGGCATTGGGATGAGGAGGGACGAAACGCATGTGACTAAGAGAGATGAATATAAATGTTGATGGATTGCGACTCCCTTCTCTTTCATATCGTTCCTCAGAACGATATGAAAGAGAAGCGGCATCTAGCGGGAAAGTGTCCAAGAGCAGACCGTATGTTCCACCTTACCAATTTTGCAAATAAGAAAGAAATAAAAATGTGTATATTTTTTATTTTGCAACAGGGACTGAAAGGGGTTCTTAAAAAATTCGAAGTGGAGCTACTAGGGCATGTGGGTTATCATATGAAAGAGCGCTGTTTGCACATTCTCAAACATTTTTTCTTTTTTTTAGGCCGCACAGTTTTCGACTTTTGATGAAAAATGTAAATCAAAATACCGTTCGCCTCCTTATCTCCGAAGTTTGCATAGAGAAAAATCTGAAATTATTCTGTGTTATAGTAGTTTATGTAAAGATTACAGCAAAAATAAAACGATGTCGTACACTTTTCAGGGTTCCGTACCAAAATGGTACAAACTCAGTCTGTCTGTCACAGCTGGATATCTCAAGAACTGCAAATGCTATCAACTTGAATTTTGGAATAGTTTTAGATGACGTTTGCCCAACTATTTTATAAATAAGAAAGAATTTTGCAACAGGGACCTTCAAATTCGAAGTGGGGCTACTAGGTCATGTGGGGTATCATATGAAAGAGCGCCGTTTGCACATTCTCAAACTTTTTTTTTAGGCCGCATAGTTTTCGACTTTGATGAAAAACGTAAAAAAAATACCGTTCCCCCCTTATCTCCGAAGTTTGCATAGAGCAAAATCTGAAATCATTCAATGTGATAGAAGTTTATGTTAAGAGTAATAAGCTATTTAGAGACATCGTTTTATTTTTCCTGTAAAGGAAAAATAAAACGATGTCTCTAAATAGCTCACTTTTTTTAATATATCGTCCACTTGCGACGACAGTGTGACATCTCGAATTTCGAGTTCTCGTTTTTTTTTTTTCAGAAACACAAGTCGACGATGGACTGAGCTTACCCAGAAGAAGCCTGTTCACTCTCACTTTGAAGAGATTAGGGTGGAATGCGCTCGGAAACACAGACACAGGTAGTGAGTTCCACTCTTTTGCTGTGCGCATTATAAAAGACCTTTGGAAACGCTTAGTGCGAATTGGTGGAATATCAACCAGGTAGGGATGGTAACTGGCAGTACGTCTAGATGTCCGATGATAGAAGGGGGCCGATGGAATCAGGTCGTGGAGTTCTTGGGCACACTCACACTCATCGAAGTACAATCTGTAGAAGACCGACAAGCAGGCAATCTTGCGGCGATGAGCCAAGCTGTGAAGCTTGGCATCCACCAGTTCTACGTCGGAAATGAGCCTCTTAGCTCTGCGTTCCACCGAGTCAAGCGCAGCTAGTTGGTACTTAGCTAATCCATCCCAAAGGTGGCTACAATACTCCACGCAGGATCGGACTTGCGCTTTGTAAAGAGTTAAAATCTGTCCAGGCATAAAGTATCGCTTCACCCTATTTAGGATGCCCAGTTTCTTGGCCGCAGTTTGGGCTTTGTACTCGATGGTGGCGCCAAAGTTGAGATCAGATGTCAACTCCATGCCTAGGAGCACAAGCCGATCAGTTACAGAAACAGATGTACCCCGAAAAGTAGGAGTTTGGGCAAAACGACTCCTTTTAGCGGTAAAAAGACACGCCTGTGTTTTGGACTTTTGGTGGCGTTAAAAGAGACCAGTTCTTCTTTCAGATTTTTTAAATTTCCTTATTAATTCATAATCACTCTCATCACTTCATACATAATAAAGCTATCTTGACAACAATTTAAGAGTTTAGAGAGAGAGCATTTAAAAGTTCAAAAGTCGTTTTCTGTAAAATTACGGTTTTTGAGCTGATACACTGTCGTCGCAAATGGACGATATGATACGGAACCCTCGGTGCGCGAGTCCGACTCGCTCTTGACCAGTTTTTTATTTATTTTTCTGTCGTAGTGTCGGTATCAACATGATATGTAGCGAATTTTAGCAAATATTTGTTACTGATATTTGTGTATGTAGAAACCACAACAAAAGCCTAAAATTGTACTCTTTAATTCCATCCAAAAATTTAAACGGCGGCCTAATACTACAAATGTTTATTCTTCCAAGTGCAACTTAACGTTTGAAAGTGCACTTATTGGTCGTTTCTCTGCTCCCACACGATTGGCTAAATTGCTCTGGATGCTAACTGAATCTCGCCGGATAAAAGTAAGCGGTTAGTGCCTATGATGTTGAGATATTGTTAGTTACATTACATGTGAACGAAATATTTATAAGGTGCGGCAATTATTATGAAGCGGTTCTGATACTGTACTGATTTTGGGCTTCAATAGTGAAACGTGCAATATTAGTATTTTTCTTTGGGAATATTAAAGGCCGAAAATGAAAGGACAAAAATGTTCCTGGTTTAGAAATGGCCATTACTGGACTTTAAGGCCTGCGAATGATTATTCCTAGAGTAATATCGTGTGAGAAGTAGACTGATGTTTGGTCCAAGACCAAGACTCAAGAGTCAATAGTCACAGACGACTTAAATAAATTAGCAAAATCAAAAACTTGAAAGTAGCGACACACTGCAAATAAAATTTTGTTCTAAACCGGTATGCATTACAAATCTGGCCGGAATAATCATAAGACCGATTTTAGAAGACCTCTGATTTCTCAACATCACAACAGTTAAGGAGGTCAACATATTTTGTAGACGAGCGTGACTCAGACTATCCACCTAGCCTGAATCCGTAATTACAAATATCATCGGCTAGCATAATAGCGTAGAATTTATCTTATGTAGTAATACTACTGGGTACCGGTTTCAACAGTATAAATTCTTAAAACTTTTATCGAAGGAATTGTATTAATATGCGGAACTTCGCAGACAGAGAAACCCTATAATTGCATTGACTTATTTATTGTTTCGTAAATGTTGAAATTCTATTTGCACGACTTGCGTCTTCGGGCATCTCAGCTCTCAAGTGTGTGTTAAGAAGATAACGGTTTTATGTAATTCATACTTTCTATTCTTTCACGTCTTCGAGTCCCTGCTTTGACTGAGGTACTAGCAAAGATGTTAACATATTTTTAATATTTGAGTATCCAAATTACAGATTCTTCGCTGCACTTACATTAATTAGTTAAGTTCCCAGTAGACAAATAAGTTCCCAGTATCCCGGTCTGCATAACCCCAGTGTGCATAACACAAATCATTTGTACAGAAAAAAAAACTGTCTAGGAGAGCGGCCATTACACTACAGGTTTACATTGCGCGGGAAAGCCATGTTTATTTCATAAATAAACATAAAGACACGTTAGGAATTCAAATAGTCGTACCTAGATTTATTAAAACCAGTTTCAGAACAAGCAAAGTTCCTTTTCACTGACGAATATTTCTATCTTCGGGTTTTTTATCTAACAATGTGGGCAGAACTAATTAGCGCATGTATTGATAGATTTATTTTGGGGTTAGCAATACAATCCATTAGATAGTTGTCCAATATGCCTCAAATACCTAGCAAAATCCCGAGGTGATGTACGCAAAAGCAACGGCGCCATTTAAGCCACAGTAAGTGCTATGCACGGAAATCGATAATGACGAGCGACGAGGTTGCAAGTTTACTAGCAACGCTTTTGACAAATTATTCAGTTTCTAGTTGGATAACATCATTCACTTCGTGGGATTTGTAGTAGTTTTGAAGTAAAATACATTTTTTGTATACATTTTGGCAATTAATGCTTAGGGTCTGCACTGACTATAGTTTTCTCGGAACTTTAGTTACGAAAATACAGCCAGAGTCCATGGGATAGGTTGTATGATTTAATTAAAGTAGTTGATCTCCAATCGCCAAAGAATAGCAATAACAATTAAAATACTAGTTATGTAAACTATTATGATGGATAATATAACATTATTTTAGGCCAACACTTTGGGTGCATACGGAATTCATCTTTTCTGAGGACTGGTGAAAAGTGGGTTCTTTCACAGAGGGTCAAACGCGTTAAGGGGGAAGCGTCTGGGTAGCTCGCGAAATTCAAATTTTCTTACGTTTTTTGCAACAAGTTAGTATTAAGTTGTATGTTAATACACTCACCGGCACGGAATCTTGGCCAAGCGCGTATTTCGCGATAACAAGAGCTTTAAGTGTTTCCTATGATTATTTATTATGAAGGTAGGTCTAAAAAATGTTTACCTTTAGTTCAAGAGGGTAATTTATCATGTTTGAGTGCAATATGACGTTATTTTTAAGTTTTAGTTGAACCCGGTCATCTGAGCGACTAAGTTGCTGTTTTAAATTTGTGTTTTGTGAAAGTTTATTGTTAGGTTATTCAATTATTGTGATATCGTACTGTTACTTCAATAACTAAAGGTGATTTAATTCCAATAAAAATGCCATTAACACCATCACAGGTTGCACAAGCTGTAGCATTGATCGAACAAGGGCTGACACAGCGAGAAGTTGCTGTTATACTGAATGTACCACGTTCATCGATGCAGTATGCGCTGAAACGATACCAGGAGACAGGCCGCTACTCCCGCAGACCAGGCAGCGGAGGCGTGATGACCGCTTTATTGTCCTGGAAATTTTGAGAAACCGCTACCTCACCGCTGTTGAGATACGCCAGCGACTCCAGTTCACAAGAGGTGTCAATGTTAGTGAACGTACAGTGAGAAGACGAATGAGGAAGTGAATTTACAAGCTCGTAGACCAGCACGCGGCCCAGAACTGCTCAGAAGTCACCGAGTAGCTCGACTTCGATACGCACGAGAACACGTCAACTGGACCCATGAGCAGTGGGCTCGAGTACTGTTCACAGATGAGTGTCGAATCGCTTTACGAGCTCCAGATGGTCGGGAGCGAGTGTGGAGAAGAAGAGGAGAGCGGTTTTTACCCATTACCACCACACAAACTGTTAGTTTTCATGGAGGCTCTATAATGGTTTGGGGAGGAATAAGTTCCGATGCACGTACGGAGTTAGTTATCGTCGATAACCGATTAACGGCAACACGATACATCGAGGAGATTCTTCAGGAACACGTGTTACCATATTCAGGGTTTATTGGATTTCACGAATTCCTCCTAATGCACGATAACGCGCGCCCACACGTTGCATATTGCGTGGAGGAATACCTTACAGAGGTTGGTATTCAAAAATTGCAGTGGCCAGCTCGTAGTCCAGACTTAAATCCAATAGAGCATATCTGGGACAAGCTTAAAAGAAAAATAAAGTCCTCCTCCAACCCGCCTGAAACTCTGAATCAGCTTCGAAATGCAGCACTGACCGCTTGGGAAAGCATACCACAAGTTGAGATCAGAAACATCATCCAAAGTATGCCAGAACGAATGCAAGCTGTTATCGGGGCTAGGGGAGAAAACACCCGATATTAAAATGCAAACACAACGAAGACTTTTTGGTTATTTTTCATTTTGTGTTCTTTTTAAATTGACAGTGTGAAAACCAATATTTTTGTGAAACTGCTTATTTTTTTAAAGATTACTACTGGTGCATCATTTTTTCAATAACTGAGTTACAAAACCATAAAAAAACCCTAATTTAGTGCATAAACCCATAATATAGTGAAAATTAAATATTTAAATAGAAATTATCGGCAAGTTATTGGTGGCCAAGTTTCCGTGCCGGTGAGTGTACATTAGGCGCGGCAGACGCCCATGCGCGTTTTCGGACGTTCACCAGGTGCTTGACGGCGCGTATGCGCGTCCATACAATTTACATAACTTTCTTCGAGTGCGGCGCGCCGCACCTGTGCGTTCGTTGTGCTTCTCTATTGTTTCGAAAACATCGTAAAATAAGGGTCGGTAAGGGTGTAGCATAAAGAAGCGTTTGCATAAAGAATTAAGCAGATAATGTGTTAAATAAAGTATGATTCGCGGCCGTAACAAACATGTATTTAATGAATTATAATCATTAGAATCAGTAATACAACTCTTTTAAGTCAGTATAGTCAAGATCTTATTAAGAGAGGTCTTAAAGAGTTGTATTGATCACTATAATGATTATAATTATGTAAGTACTTGTTACGGCCGCGAATTACATTTTGATTTAATACTGACTTTTAAATTGCAAAAAACGTGGTTTAGCTCGGTGTGTAAGTGAGATGGCATTTGGCCGATTTTTGTTCCCCATTTGGTTTTATAGGAATTTTAATAACACAGCCTGATTGTGCTCCAAGGGATATAAATAAGGCGTTACGAGAGTTGCGACGTACAATAATTACAATATGACAACGAAATACACAGGAATATTGACAAACAAAATGAATTTGAAAATGATCTATTGTCTGGTGTTGAGTATAAAACCACACTACTCGTGAAGTTGCTTCGACGAAGTAGGTACTGGTCGAAATTGACTGAAGTCCAAAGTACGTGACTTCGGTTGGCTTCGTGCAACCTTGGCTTGACTTCGATCGTTATCGCTTTTTGCGCCTGAGTCAAAGGACTCGAAGCGTCCTGGGCCTGCAGTCTCGACTTTGATAGCGATTGCTTTACGACCGAAGTCGGTCGCAAAGTCTTAGTGCGGTACCTATACAGTCAAAATTGCTTGACAAGCATGTGACTTTATTAGTGCTTATCATGCCATTTTGACCGTCTAGGGAACCCAGTCTTAACTTTGCGACCGAATTCGGTCGTAAAGCGATCGCTATCTATGTCGAGACTGTAGTCCCTGTAGTTCTTTGCCCGAGTGTAGTCACGTACTTCGGTCAATTTCGACCAATACATCGTCGAAGTAACTTCACGAGTAGTGTAGTGCAGGTTATAATGCAATTTGCAATGTTATAAGTACCTACCTACCTATATTTAAATACCATCTTCATATTCCTATCGATCGGTTCGTTGTCAAAATGAGGAAAGTAGAAAATTGTACTTACATGTTTTTAGCAAGATCAGATTCTGTCATTCGTTTTTAGTGTGGCGACATTATTGATCGGCAAAATCGATCAAGTCTGTGGGCACCATTTATTTTTACTGGATTGTGGCGGAGCCCCAAATGGTAACATTCTTTAACGATCTAAAGTTCGATAACTGTACTTCAAAAAACAAACGAAAATATAGTCGTTACGCAGTCATAACGCTTCTAAACCCTTTATTCGCACATAAACAACATTGGATGTACCATCTTGAACATTCGCGGTGAACCACTTTTCAACATTATTACCTTAGTAATAAGCAAATGCCCGCGGTTGTACGTAAAAATTAAAATGTACCTTAGCAGTTATTTCTGATAAAATCAATTAAATCACATCATTAATTAACTTATTGGAGTAGGTAATGATTTTTTATTGTAATAATTATGTGTGTAGTGTATAAAATTATATTTGTACAAAATAATCTTTTGAATGTTAACTTAGATTGAAAAATAATAACATACTATGTGTGACTATCACAAAAATAAACAGTGAAATCTAAAATATTATAATTTTACTGAATAAAAGACAAATTAAATGTTTTACATTTAATTTGTATTTTTTTTAGTTGTCAGCACTTGGAAGTTCACTACCGCCATTGCCGCGGCATTTGTCGGAACTATTTTTCTACAAAGTTAACAAGCAAAAGATGATGAAATTAGCCCTAAAGGTTAGTTGCCATGTAGATGAACACCGACTTGTGAACACTTGACCAGACAGGGGGACTGGTGCAAGAACCTGACCTTCTATACTAAGTGGCTCATCCTCCTGTTTGGTGTCTGGTTGATCTACATCGGCGTTACCTTGGGGTTGGACAGGGTCCACAGACGCCTGCAACTCACCCTTTGAGTCCTGGGAGGACTCATCTTCTGTTGTATGACCGTCACCTGTCCCAGACTTCTTGTCTTCATCCTGCACAGAGATATGTTGATGTTCAATTTCTTATAGTTTTAAGATGTATTTTCAATACACTTTGGGAAATAAATGCAAGCGTTACTCGGAAATATACTATTTTATACACATGCACATATTTCTTCTTTAATATTTCTTACTATGTTGTAAAAAGTCTGTTATCATTTTATTATCTTTTGCTGGTCACTTCTCATACATATATATATATATATATACCTGTGTTATTTATTCCCAGTAACAAATTGGTTGTACACTTAAGTGTCCGAGTGCACAGCAATTTAGATAATCAATAATTAGTTAACTATGCAGTTAGTTAAGAGTTTAATAATACCTACTTGATTTAGTTAAGTTTGAATAACACAGTTAAACATAATTTACTTCCCAATACAAGTAAATACATACATTTTCACAAATTGACAGTAATACTAAACAAAAAAAAAATATTTAGACTACATTGCATGTTCTGTCAACAGTGATATGGTCGTCCGAGCAAATACAGCAATGGACAACCAAGTATTTTAGTGAACATCTACATAGTCGATGGACAGCTTTGTATGTAAGCATGACTTCAATACATTCATGCAACTTTATAAAACTGCTCTATAACAAAACATATTAATTCCAAGATAATTAAACATTTCAGGTTCTGTATTGTGAAATTACATGGCATTTTGCACAAAATCAATGAACACAATATTGTGACAATTTTTACTGTAACCCGTGCAACATGGTATTTTTGTCTAAAATGTCAACTTAATAAATAAAGATTAAATAAAGATAAAAATTCACAACCATGCATTGCAAAATCTGCTCGTTCAACACCAATCTATTGGTGAAGTCGGCGTCACTAACGCGCGCAGTCGTTCAATTAACAACCTTAAGTAAATAGACACAAGTCACAAATTTCAATGCTTCGCTTCTATCACTACAGTAAGACGTATACAGCCGTGTACATACAATATCTATGTATGAATTACTAGTACCATTATGAGGAATATTCTGCATATTTCCTGTCAAATCCGATGCATATTTTAAGAATTTCGTGATAATTTATTTGCGTTCGCGCCATAAACGTGTACTATCACAAAAAATGTACCGGAAAAAAACTAAGGAGGTCAGCAATAAAGGCCCCCGAAAGGATACTTCTGTTTTATTTACATCGCCGGCCGAGTTCCGAGCGTAAATAATGAGTCGCGAGGCCGCGGCTCAGTGGAACAACAACTTAGCACGCTGCCTCTAAAATTTAATAATCGCAAGAAACCAAATATCAAGGTCAATCCGATTTCATATCAATGTCATATAACATCGTGCACATTAACAAAGGCCCTGCAACGAAATGCAAAGGGGCGGGGGTGGCCAAAATATGCGAAATCCTGAAAAATATCCCACTATAATCAGTTTCGATAACTGATCAAGATGGCATTCACAGTTTTTATTGCGAAATATTGACTCATATCTCAACCCTCCGTGGCGTAGTTCCCGCTTTTAGCGGGAAGCAATCGTTCTGTCAGCCATGTTGAGACGCAGGCAAACATTAGTGATATAACACGGAAATAACACCACTACACAACTCAAATCCATCTTATTCGACGCGCACTATTACAAAGAAAATTAAAACAAAGACATATTTCACAACTATACCTGATTATCACTGATTTTCGCTTTATCGGTATCACCCGACATTTTTCCTACGAAGAAATTGAAAGCGAATTCCAAGCGTCTTCAAACACCGGACAACACAAATGCACGCACCCATAACATAGAAAAAAAAGTTAGAACGTTTTGTTATTTTCGGTGCATCGACCTTTGCATATATCTAAAAACCCGAAAAAGGATTATTTTAGCCATGTTATAAGGCTAAACTAAGGAAAATTTTAATTATCGTTCCGTTTTGATTCTGTTTTATAATTGTCTAACAAATACAGAAGTTTCATCTTAATATTTTATATAATATTTTCTTGTGTATTTCATGAAAATAAAAAAAGAAAAGTTATAATGTTTTAAACCAGAATAATACTAAAACAAAGATTGTATATCATTATAGCTGCAAATAGTTCTGATAAGCTGAGCCACCACTAGATTATAAATTAAATTTAAATATAAATTAAAATTGTATTTGTTTATGAAATATATTATTACTTTCAATTTTAGCAAGTACTGGAACGCATAACTTTTATAAGAAAATAACTTGAAAAGATTGCTAGATTGTAACTGATTTTTAAATTAATTTTAAAATAAATCCTGTTTTTCATGTTTTAGCAAAATAGCAACAACCAAACGGATTTTCAATTTCAACCAAAGACAACAATCTTGACTTTTCTATAAACTCAACTGCATTATTTCTATGAATATTTTAGAATGAAAAATAGCACAATCGCTGTTCTATTTTAGCTCGTTATGATTCAGTTATATTTGGAAATTCATTAGATTATTCAAGTTGGTAGATAAATACACTAAATACAAAAAGAAATAAAATTGGTAAGCGACATCTAAAACATCTCTCATTTTGTCTATGGTCCGCGTCTTTCTCGCAGCGAACTCGCGTTGCGAGAAACCTTTCATAAAGTTTTTGGGTCATTTTGATCCTTTTTAATGGCTGCGGTATTACGCGGTTGAATGTGAAATTGGGTTCAAATATGAGTGATTATTCTTCTATGGCTACGCTTCAAAACAATAGCCAAACGGCGGGATTTGCGGCTGCTGTACAACGTGCTAGATTGGTAAGCGCATCTTCTCTTTACAAAAATCGCGTCTATTGACATTTGCGTGTTATTTACAGTTAAAATATTGTGTTTATACCTTCAACATGGAAATTATCATTCATTAGAAGTAGTTTTTATTCCAACCCGCCCTTTTCTCTTTTACCATCGATGTTCCATGAAGGATCATTGGTAAGATGCTTTTACCTAACCTACTTATTGATTGTAATAATTTCGTGGTGCTAAATAAGTACTCTAAGCAAATACAATGCAGCTGTTAAGTTTTGATATCTCCCCTTGCGGCTCGGACGATTTTGGATGGCGTACACGCCAAGCGATTCCGTCGCGGCAATACTGCGTTGTGGCACATGATTATAGGCGCGAATTATGCATCGGACAACAAACTAAATTCTGAACATGCTATGAGTGAATCATCAATTATGCTTTTGATGGGGACCTTTTCGCTATCAATGCTCAATAAAAAAGCTAATCTTAAAAATAATATTGTTTCTAGCAGTTTGGATCAATACAAGGTTTAGTAACAAAGGCAATTACAAATCAATAATGTTACAACTGTTTCCTCAGTATGTATTTATCAATAGGAATATTCTAGATGTTTCAGTACATTTTCCCTGCCAAACTCAAATTTATAACCTTAAAGTGTTAATGTTTTTAAATACCTAATAATCAGTCAGAGGGATGTCTTAGGGCCGGATCACCCTATGTTATGGCTGGTTGGTGACTTTATGTTTTTCATTTAAGTGTTGGAGGGAAACAATTCATCATCATCCATCATCCTGTTGTTATCCCAATTGGATACAATTGATACAATTAAAGTAAACCTTGGCCTTGCTACAGTAAGCCACTTTCATAATTCTTGAAATAACTTCCTTCATACACACTTTGATTAATGTTTAGTGAGTTACCATTTCATATAACACAAAGTATTTGAAAAGATTAACTAACACAATACTTGGTCATTATTATACAAAATTGTATTTTCAAAACAATTTCATAACAAAACATAACCGTCAATAATTTTCTTCAAGTCATTAACTGGTGAAATCAAAGTTTGTATGAGCCATAAAACTGCTTAAAAAAGACGACTGTTATGGACGAAAGTTTTTGTTTCAACAGTTTCTTTGTAAATTCATGATCACTTACTAATTAAGTAATTAAGTGTATAACTGATAGTAATGTTGATAATGGTGCCGATTCTCTTGTTCAATAACTAAACTAAAATTAGATAATCACTATCTTTTACTAACAGGCAGCACGAGAAAAGGACGGCTATAGCTATGAACTAAATTAGAGATGTCAAACTAGTTTATGCCTTGCGCTTCTCTGTGATTATAGTCAACATGTTTTTACATGTCATCTAAATTTCTATTTGTAATATTAGTTCAACTAAATTTGATAGCTCTACTTTACGTCTGTTTCTTTCTTGTTTTATTAGAGAGAAAAAGTTAGCAGTAGCATGTAAAAAGAAGCAAAATAAAAAATGTGACTACTGGAAATGGTGAAGGAAAAAATAAATTTTCAAAACATTAAAAAGGTTACATTCAACAATATCCTCTACAGGTTGCTGCTAAGCTCGAAGGAGGTGGAAGCAAGAGGCCATTGGAGGAGGGTCCAGAACCGAATGCGAAGAAATTAGCTTCAGTAGAAGTTCCATATCAACAACCACAACCACAAATGAGGTAAGATACTCTTATGATTAAGGTCTGATGAAAATCTCTACCAAGAAAAAATAAATAGTTAAAATGGTTTCAGCACGCATAGCATGTCCACTTCTATCTGAAGAAAATACACATCTTTTTCTACACAAAGTGATATTCGTTTCTCCATTTTTGACATTGCACCATAGAAATCCTTCTACAATCTAATCATGTTGTCTTTCGTTTGTTGAACAATCTTTGTCTAGTTGTATAAATCTAGTCTTTTCTTGATGTAGACTTTCGGAATAAAGTTTTCTATTTAAACTCAAAATCACGCTGACAATTTTATTGACAATAGTCCAGGGTAGTGAAGACAATTTGATTTTGTAATTGCCATGCTAAAGACAGTAGAAAGCTTTCTACTCAATGACCGCAAAATATTTACACTTCTCTAAAAGTCATAATTTTACAGGAGAATATTTTGAATGCGAAACTGTGATAATTAATAGAAGAACAAAGCTATCTTCTTCTATTTTACATCATTTGGTTACCAAGAAAATTGTTAAGGCCAATAACTGTAAAATATATTTTTTCCAAAATATGGTAGATGTCTCTATTTTTACTTTATTTTTTTATGTGTATAATTAATATTAGTAAAAATTGACAAGTAAACAGAAAAAAAATCCTATGACAAAACAAATAATCAGTCATTCAATCAAAGATTTGAATTATATCAAAATGTGAATTTCATAAAAAGTGCAGATGACTCTTTCTTCTTTGCTGTTGTCGTACTGTACATGGAAACATCCTTTTTTTTTTGTCTATTCCTTCATTTATAAAACCCTTTTCTATTGTGGTTATGCTACGCATGCTGCAATATTAATGTTCCAAATCTTTCTCTTCATTTACTGATTATATGTTAATAATTTTAAAGATAGAAAAACATCTTGGGAGTGCAATGCAAACTGTAAGGTTTTTAAATAAAGAGCATGAACCACAAATTTTTTTAGGCAGGATAGAAATTAAAATGATGACTGCACAGTTTCTGAAAAGGTTTATGAATGAAAACTATGCTTGGTTACAACTTACATAATAGAATCCTTTTTAAATGTTGCTTTACAAAAATGAGGATCATAAAATTGTTTCCTATGAAAAACAATATATGACTAAATGTAACACTCATCAACTTTTCAGGAAAAATGTTAATTAATTTAATATGTAGTATTTCGCCATGTTTTTTTACAACAAGCATTATCTTAGTATTTTCTTGACTTGTGTGTTTATGTTATATATCTTTTTTTATTTAGAAATACACTGAAATTATTATTTTTATTAGGTAACAAAAATAGAGTAATTCAATCCTAATGTAACAGAGATGGAAAGAAACAGATTGTTTAACCAAACATATACAACATTTTTTTTAATAGAAAGTTTTTATTTAATACAATATAACTCCTTCCCTGGCTCGGAACACATGCTTAGATCCTCCTGGGCATGCTGAGGATCAAGTTATCCAGCATTTCTTGCGGTAACCACCTGTCTCATTCTTAAATAGTGGCTTCTCTGATCTCTGGCCTGTCTGGGGAGGTGGCTGACGGTTCCAAACAGCTCGCTGAAGAGCATCCCACGCGTGCTCTATTGGTTTAAGTGTCAGGCGAGCCGGCAGGCCAGTCTAACCTTGTGATGTATGTCACTGGAGAGCGACTCGTTGAGCTCGATGTGCGGGCGCATTATCATCGACCAGTACGGATTGGTACCCACGGCTTACTCGGAATGGTCTGACAATTCCATCAATAGCGACAGTTTTGTCCCTATCTGTCGTCATGGTGCCTCGATACGAGATCAAAGGCGTTCTAGCTCCAATCATAATACCAACCTAAAAGGTCACCGATTTCCCGCCTTGCTGAACGGTTCCAGTGGCAGTTCTTTGCCCTTCAGAGTCTCCATGTCTTCTCCAGACACGGACAACGAAGAGATAGTTTTGCCAAATGTTTTCCTCCTCATCTTCTTCATTTTGTCGGAGCCTAGCCCTCCGCAGTCTCCGTCGCTGACGTTGCAAAGTGGTTCGAAATCGACGCTTCGTGGACATTGAAAACAGAATTTCTTTAGGCGAGAAATAAAAATCGGAACGGCTTTATTTCAGTATTATTTATGATATTTGGTAATATGACAGCTATAGACAGCACCATCTCCGAAAAAAAAAAAAAAAATTTTGTATGAATAAAAACACAAATGTCGTTTTTTCTTACAACTTAATAACACTTAAAGCCTGCGGCTTACATGGGGTGTTGTCCCACATGAGGCGATTCCAAAATGCTATGGCGCGCATGGGTGTGCGTGTTGCACACCCATGCGAATATTTTTATTAGTACAAAAACTTATAACTATTACAGAAAAATACTAAGAATAGGCAATTGTATAAATAAGAAATATATTATTTCACTAATTCAGTCAGAGCAGAGTGATGAACTTCAAGAAATTCAGTGGATTTCTCGAAGGAATTTAATACATATTAGGTTGGGGAAAAAGTCTTTTCGCATTATAGTATGTATGAACTTGTAATAAAATCTCTTTGGCTATACTATTTGTATCTGGCTGGTTTTGGTATAATTGAAAGTTTAAATTTTAAAGAACATAATTCCAAATTCAAATTAGGAAAATGTGTGATTTTCATTTGTTTTTCGTACCGTCAAGATGAGTGAATCTAATGAAGAAATTCGATACATTTTAAAATTTTACTACAAAAAGGGTAAAAATGCAACGCAAGCCGCGAAAAACATTTGCGATGTTTATGGACCTAGTGTAGTGTCTGTGAGAGTAGCACAAATTTGGTTTAAGCGTTTTCAATCCGTAAATTTTGATGCCAAAGATTCACGTCCCTCTGGTCGCCGTATTACGGATAAAATGGATGCCATTTTTGAAAAAGTGGAGCAAGATCGGCATATCAGTAGTTACGACGTAGCTGAAGAACTGAAAATTGACCACAAAACAGTTTTGGCGCATTTAAAAAAAACTGGGTACACAAAAAAGCTCGACATTTGGGTACCTCACGAACTCACTGAAAGAAACCTAATGAACCGTGTACTCATTTGTGATTCTTTATTACGACGTAATGAAACCGAACCATTTTTGAAGAAGCTAATAACTGGTGATGAAAAGTGGATCACGTATGACAAGAACGTGCGAAAAAGGTCGTGGTCAAAGGCCGGTCAGGCTTCACAGACTGTGGCGAAACCCGGGTTAACTCGCAACAAGGTGATGCTGTGTGTGTGGTGGGATTGGAAGGGCATTATTCATTATGAGCTGTTACCACCAGGCAGGACCATCGATTCTGAACTCTACTGCGAACAACTGATGAGATTAAAGCAAGAAGTTGAGAGAAAGCGGCCGGAATTAATCAACAGAAGGGGTGTGGTTTTTCATCATGATAACGCTAGACCTCACACATCTTTAGCCACTCAGCAAAAATTAAGAGAGTTTGGCTGGGAGGTGTTAATGCATCCACCGTATAGTCCTGACCTTGCACCTTCAGATTTCCACCTGTTTCGGTCTCTTCAGAATTCTTTAGGCAGTGTCAGGTTAACATCACGAGAGGACTGCCAAAACCACTTGTCGCGGTATTTTGACCAGAAGTCCCAAAATTTCTATAGCAATGGGATCATGTCCCTACCTACAAGATAGCAAAAAGTTATCGAACAAAATGGTACCTACATACTTTAGTTAAATGTAAATAAACTATTTTAAAAAATGTTTTGAATTTTCTTAAAAAATGCGAAGAAACTTTTTCCCCAATCTATTATTATTTGATATCTTTGGGATAGGTACATATACCAACTGGAAACGATAATTACATAGAATGATTGTTTGTCGTAAGCTGTTCGTAATCTCAAGTTTAACAGGAAATCAATGCTAAATTCATGCTAATTAACATATGATTGTAATTTAGTCTCATCTCATTAGTGCAAATTGCAATGCTCATGTGGGACAACACCCCATGTAAGCCGCAGGCTTTAAGTTTTATTAAGTTGTGAGAAAAAACGACTTTTGTGTTTTTCTTCATACAAAAATATATTTAAAAAAAATTTTTCGGAGATGGTGCTGTCTTTAGCTGTCATATTATCAAATAATAGGTTGGGGAAAAAGTTTCTTCGCATTTTTTAAGAAAATTCAAAACATTTTTTAATATAGTTTATTTACATTTAACTAAAGTATGTAGGTACCATTTTGTTCGATAACTTCTTGCCATCTTGTAGGTAGGTACATGATCCCATTGCTATAGAAATTTTGGGACTTCTGGTCAAAATACCGCGACAAGTGGTTTTGGCAGTCCTCTCGTGATGTTAACCTGACACTGCCTAAAGAATTCTGAAGAGACCGAAACAGGTGGAAATCTGAAGGTGCAAGGTCAGGACTATACGGCGGATGCATTAACACCTCCCAGCCAAACTCTCTTAATTTTTGCTGAGAGGCTAAAGATGTGTGAGGTCTAGCGTTATCATGATGAAAAACCACACCCTTTCTGTTGATTAATTCCGGCCGCTTTCTCTCAACTTCTTGCTTTAATCTCATCAGTTGTTCGCAGTAGAGTTCAGAATCGATGGTCCTGCCTGGTGGTAACAGCTCATAATGAATAATGCCCTTCCAATCCCACCACACACACAGCATCACCTTGTTGCGAGTTAACCCGGGTTTCGCCACAGTCTGTGAAGCCTGACCGGCCTTTGACCACGACCTTTTTCGCACGTTCTTGTCATACGTGATCCACTTTTCATCACCAGTTATCAGCTTCTTCAAAAATGGTTCGGTTTCATTACGTCGTAATAAAGAATCACAAATGAGTACACGGTTCATTAGGTTTCTTTCAGTGAGCTCGTGAGGTACCCAAATGTCGAGCTTTTTTCTGTACCCAGTTTTTTCAAATGCGCCAAAACTGTTTTGTGGTCAATTTCCAGTTCTTCAGCTACGTCGTAACTACTGATATGCCGATCTTGCTCCACTTTTTCAAAAATGGCATCCATTTTATCCGTAATAGGGCGACCAGAGCGACGTGCATCTTTGACATCAAAATTTCCGGATTGAAAACGCTTAAACCAAATTTGTGCTACTCTCACAGACACTACACTAGGTCCATAAACATCGCAAATTTTTTTCGCGGCTTGCGTTGCATTTTTACCTTTTTTGTAGTAAAATTTTAAAATGTATCGAATTTCTTCATTAGATTCACTCATCTTGACGGTACGAAAAACAAATGAAAATCACACATTTTCCTAATTTGAATTTGGAATTTTGGAAGTTCTTTAAAATTTAAACTTTCAATGATACCAAAACCAGCCAGATACAAATAGTATAGCCAAAGAGATTTTATTACAAGTTCATACATACTATAATGCGAAAAGACTTTTTCCCCAACCTAATATTATAAATAATACTCTACTCGCCTAAAGAAATTATTTCAATGTCCACGGAGCGTCGATTTCGAACCACTGTGCGTTGCCGTGAATTCAGAGGTGCTCGCCAAGATCTTCGTGCTCGTAGTCCAGCCTGGTGTAAGCAATTCCGAATAGTCTGAGGCTAACTTCAAGTCCAGAGGTGGCCCGCACTTCTTCTTTTATTGTAGTGGTATTGATTGTTGGTTCACGGGCTGCCAGCAATTTTATATAGCGCTTAGGAGCAGCAGTCAGAACAGTTGGGCGACTACTGCGGGGTCGGTCAGCTAAATTATCCATGCCGTGGTACCCAGTGAACGCAAATAAAACATGGAAGCATTCCTAGCTCTAGAAAATGCCCCAATACAGATTGCGCTGCGGTAGGCCGGGCTTACTGATTGCGCTGCGGTAGGAGGCAGGGTTTAAGGTCTTCTACACGATCGGAACCAACCACCAACAGAGGTCACCTTGGATGCATCAACCAAATTGGATTTCAGTCTACACGGTAGTGTGGTTGGGTCAACTTGTCCGTGTATACTGGAGTTATAACCTACGCTACGTTTCGAAACATGGAACCTAATCTTTCAAAACATCAAAAAATTGGCAAAGCGTTAACATCTTTAAGTTTATGTGATGAAGAAAAAGAAAGAAAAAAACAATGAATATGGTTGAAACGGTGGGTAAAGGAGAGAAAAGCATTGAGTGACAAATATTTTAAAAATAAGAACCTTTTAAGAGCCTTGTTGTGATTTACAACACAAGGCACCGTGGTGGTCGACGTTCAGGAGGCAAATGGCGCAGCCGAACGGGCAAACAGGTTCACACGGTCGTAGCTCAACTCAATGACATCTAACATCTAATGACATCTAATGGTAGAGAGGGATGCGCCCACAACCAGGGTGGTTGGAAGGTTGCTCAGTTGACAAACCAAATATTGACATAACCTACGTCTACACAGTTGATTTTAACATCAACTCAACCAAGGTGAACTCTGTTGGTGGTTGGTTCCGATCGTGTAGAAGGCCTTGAAAACATTGTAATCGCCATGCCAAAGATAGGAGAAAACTTAAGCACTTCTCGACGGCCGCAAAGTATGTTATGGCCGGTTATGTACAAAATATTTTTTTTTTCTTTTGTTTTGCTAAAATCTCGAAAACCGTGTGTCCTATCGCAAAAATAATAAAAAATTAGCCCCCTTTATAAAACCCATAGCCCACTAACACTCTACATGTAGATATTTAATAATGTTTGTTACGCGATTACTCAAAGATGGATGGACCGATTTGGAAAATGCTTTTTTGTTTGAAAGGTGGTTGGTCCCACATAAATTAATTTAATTGATCAGCTTTGTTTCGGTAGTTTTTGAGTTAGCTTCAATAATGCGTATTCTTCCCACATGGTTTATGTGGATGATGTTACAAACTATGCGGATGATGTTTTAATAACTTACTGTCACTTTTATTTACATAGCAGGTAGTGAGTGGTGTTCGAATTTGTGTGGGGTAGCTACTACAACTAAAAAGTGAAAAATAAAAACTAGCAAAAAATAAAACCTTCCAAAACACAACACTACAAAGTGAAAAATTATTTTCGGAATTCGGCAAAAATACGAAAATACAAAACCAAAGACACCGACTATCGAAATTAAAGTTAAATTTCGCTTTGTAGTGTTTTGTTTTGGAACTCAGTTTTATTTTTTGCTAAAAAGTTTTTTATATGGAAAAACAATTGAATTTGTTTTATTGTTTTACTAGCAGCACCCTGCGGTTTCACCCGCGTAAGTCTCGCACCCGTAAGAATATGCGGATATAAAGTATCCTATGTGTTAATCCAGGTTATTAACTATCTGTATGCGAGGTTTCCGGGACCGACCGCGAGCTACTGGGACCGCAATTAACTAGGACCGCGGTCCCAATCGCCGGATCCGTAAAAATTAAATAATTTTCCTCCGGCGACTGGGACCACTCATAAATGATAACTGAAATCAAAATAATGTACAGTCAAACGAAAAATTTTTAGATGTAATAATTGAAGAAAAATCCTTTTTGATTTAAAAACATCATTTATTGATATAAAAAAAACAGCCTTTGACTAGTTCTGTTGTAATATGTGTATGTTTTTATTACGAAAATTTTAAATAACAAAACTGTAGTCAACATGCTAACAATAATAAAAAAAATAACATAAATCGTGTAACAATAATCAAAAATTTTCAAACAATTAGCAATCAGAAAGTAATTATTTATAACAAAATCAGCCTTTAAGTGGTACCGACAAACTGTACCGACTACGCATAGGATAAAATCATGTCTAGAACGAGTCAATTCATATAAATAATTTAGAAATTTTTTCGTTTGACTGTACCGATTTTGGCTTGAATAATAGATTTTTTAAGTTATCTATGAGTGGTCCCAGTCGCCGGAAGAAAAATATTTAATTTTTACGGAAACCTCTGTATGCCAAATTTCATCAAAATCCGTTCAGTGAACCTAAAATCGAATTCGAGATCAAAAATGTAAACAAAGGTGTTGCCAATTTTAAATAATAACCAATTATGCAGTTTGCCGAAAAGTACTATAACATAGTGCTAAAATTGTAGGCATATCTTAAACAGTTAAAATATAATAATGCACACAGTTTTCAAATTTAAAGTGACGTAAACTACGATCTAAGAATAAAATATAACTGTTTAAAATAAAATCGTGCAAGTTATTTTTATGTTTAATTTTTTTGACTTCATTAGTGTTTTCAACTAGCGAAACGCCTCGGCTTTGCATAGGTGCTTTTTACTAATTAAACAAATGAGAATTTGCTTACACACAAACCTTGTCCTGACAATTATGAACAGAACAAAAAAGAAATCGGTCGAATTGTTCTCAAGTGATGATTATACGACGACGCTTGCAATATCCTAATATGTCCTAACATATGACATTATGTTGGGACATACATATGACATGTCACTCTCACTCGTAAAACCCTGGTGCTATGAGATCACGTACCATCGCGGATATTTGCGGTGAACCACTTTTCAACCTTATTAGCTTAGAACGAAGGTCAAAAAGTGGTTCACCGCAAATGTCCGCCATGGTATATGGTTTGAAGTGAAGGGTTTTGTGTGGTAAAGAGTACTCTGCTACTCTAGTTATTATTTTAGGTTATTTTTTTAACTTTTTTATAGCAAATAGAAGCATCACGCAGGTGTTGTATGTCATGCACATACCAAAAATGTTCATAGTTAAACGAAAAGGATCCAACCCACAGCACACTTAATGGGGGTTAGATCCTTTTCGTTTAATTATGGACAAATGGACTTCCAAATTCTAGTCTGAAATGAAAGATTTTTAAACCTAGTGTCATAACATAAAACACTTTTTTGAGCAGTCTTGTAAAGAGGGATGAATTCGAAGGAACTCCAGCAAGTTGCAGCTAGACCATTTGATGTAGCTGCAACTTGCTGGAGTTCCTGGAGTTCCCGTCAAAACCTTTACAGAATGTACTGAAGAAATAAATCGATCAGTTTATGTTGTCCGTTATTTCTTTTAATTTTAATTTATCTACATGTCTCGTGATGGCGGAGTTTTCTATAAATTAAGGCGAAAGCGCCAGGGAAGCCCGCGAAATTTCATTTTTTTTTTTTACTTTTTTCCAATTGCATATTTTTTCAACTTACAATTAGATCTGATAATAATCTGCAAATTGCAAAAAACGTAAGAAAATTTGAATTTCGCGTGCTACTTTGGCGCTTCCACCTTAATACTTCATTTGTTCGCAGTGGACCGAGTGCCGCCCCGGCCGCAAGTCGCGCCGCCCCTCCCGCACCCGCCCCGGCGCCGCCCCCGCCCCCTAGCGCGCCATCCAACCTCATGCCCGACCAGACGCTCAACGAGTATATTCGGGTACCAGACAAGATGGTCGGACTTAGTAAGTATCGACACCACCTACTACTGAAATAAAAAGGAAACAGAAAGAAATTGCTTTTTCCACAAACATAACATAACTGCCTATTTTACAAATAAAAATAAATGCCAAAAAAGCCTCAGATCAGCTTAATGTTAGATAGCAACACTGGTTTTTAGCTGTAACATATGGTTGCCCAGTGTCATGCACTCACACCCTTTAGCTGCAGTACAGCATAAAAAAATCTGTAGACTGGAATAAAATGGCAAACATAACATACATACAATATCACGCCTGTATACCCCAAAGAAGTAGGGAGCTGTGAATATCCCCTTTGCCAGTTATATTTAAGTCCCATGTAATATGGGGAGAGTCTATTGCCACCAAAATGGCTAAGTCCAGACACCAGGGGCCGTATTATGAACTATTAACGCCATCATGATTCTGTTGCGAAAAAGGGATGGTTATGTATAGCTCCGTCTCTCTCTAGCACTGGAAAGATGATGGTGTTAATAGTTCATAATACGGCCCCAGGCTACCACTGAGAAAATCCCAAGGGTAAACCAATATGACTGGCCTGTTGGTCTAGTGGTTAGTGGCCCTGACTGCTATGCCGGAGGTTGTGGGTTCGATTCCCACCCAGGACAAATGTTTGTGTGATGAGCATGATCATTTGTTCTGTGTCTGGGTGTAATTTATCTATATATGTATGTATTTAGAAATATATAAGTATGTTTATCAGTTGTCTAGTACTCATAACACAAGCTCTGCTTAGCTTGAGGCTAGACGGCGTTGTGTGATAGTTGTGGAATATTATTATTATTATTATTATAATATGTAAACCTAAAGCAGTTGCGCTTGACACCACCAAACAAAAAGATGTTCGTCTAAATAACCCCCTTATTTATAAACAAACGTTACTTAAAGTTAAAGAGACATTTAAACTTAAAAAAAAAACTGGCCAAGTGAGAGACCGACTCGTACACGAAGGGTTCCGTACCACCGTACAATATGTATTTACCACATTTTTTTAAATAATTCAGTTAAAAAAAAAACACGTTTCTTGTATGGGGACCCCTTTTATTTTATTTTTATTATTTGTTATAACAGCAATAAAAATACACAATCTGTGAAAATTTCAACGGTATCGGTATTACGGTTCATGAGATACAGCCCGCTGTCAGACAGATGGACGGACAGCGGAGGCTTAGTAATAGGATTCCATTTGGCATCCTCCAGGTACGGAACCCTAAAAATGTATGATAGACGCTTTTATAAATATGGGGGTTAATGATAAGCAATTAAATGCCATGTGCTTTGTCCACAGTAATAGGTCGCGGTGGAGAGCAGATCACGCGCCTGCAGGCTGAGTCAGGCTGCAAGATACAGATGGCGCCTGATTCGGGCGGCCAACCCGACCGACTGTGCACCCTCACTGGGTCGCGGGAGGCTATCTCGAGGGCCAAGTAAGGACTAATACTACCTACAGTACGCGGCGATTAAGAATACTGTGAAATTTTCAGCAAAGTCCGGCTTTGTAGAGCTTTGTCTGTGTCACTCAAACATGTGAACTTCTCCATTTCCTTTCTTAATGGCCCGTACTGTAGATGACCTGTTCCCACCATCTCTTTTTTACCTGACCTCAAGACAGCAAAGACGGGACTGAACAAATTGTTAGGGTTTGGTTAGGTTTATATGAAAAGTAACAAAAAATAATTGAAAAGTATGCATATTTTATTCCAAAAAACCAAATTATATTTTTTTTACATTCTTACCAATTTGACACCACCTATCACTCAATAAAAAAAAGTAAATACATCAAAAAGGTTACATGACTCTTAATGACGTTTAAATTTTAACACGGACTTTCGCGACGCACTTACACAGTCCGCACTCTGAAACTGTAAACTAATAATTGACAAGCTATTTCGAAAGTATCATACAGCCCAACAAGGAATTTGGATTAGATTTTACTTAAGGGGCTGCATAGAAAAGAAACGGGAACGAAGACGCAACGCCAAATTCTTTATTTATTTGTGACACATAGGTATAATGTTGTGGTACAGTCGGGTTATGTAATATCTGAGCATGTTCATGAATCAAAAATATATGTATATGCAATGGTAAGTTAAACTACGTAAAACTCTAAACAGCTTTGCCTTACAATAAATTGTAAACAATCTGTGACATCATAAATATGTGACTACATTATATCAAATTTATTGCCACAGACAATTACTCTAAAAATTGTGCGCGATCCCTTGTTCATATTTAGCGCAAAGTTAGGTTCACAAAAATCTATGCAATTTTTCTATTAAAAACTTCTTTCTTCTTCTTTGAACAACCTTTTTCCTATTCTAATATTTTTTGTTTTAATTTTTTTTTTATTTGTGATGGATTTGCTCTTGACTCTAGTCTAGGTCAAGAGCAAACCCATTTTTTTTTTTTTTTATGAAAATCCCCCATTTTTTCCTATCTATGTGGTATTATATTCATGGTGGTAGCCCAAAATCAAACATCTCCTTTAGAGTATTCAGATATTTATGTTCCGAAGAGTAGTCAGATATTTTTGACTACTCTACTACTGTAAAATACTTGTGAACAGTGTATAAAATATGACAACATTTTATTGATGTCCAAGTTTGTATAGAACTATATTATCATTTTAATGCTTATAATGTTTTGAAACATTGTCACTGCCAATATATTAGTGAACTCGACTGTACATGATGTTATAAAATATAAAATAAAACACTGATATTTAATAATAACAGAATTGTTTTGCAAAATATGAGGCAATTATCTATTTACAAAAATGTATTGATTGGACTTGGATAATCTGACAAAAAAATCAATGATTGTTTTTATTTGTTAAAATAATATTTTAGAGGTATCTTCATGATTTTTGCCTATCGCATCAAAAGCAACACACGAACTAGCATATATCCTGAAGAATATCATCTATTTTTCTGATTATCTGATATTTACTGCAGTAGTCATATACTTTTAGGCATTATAAAACTTGCGTTTACGTTCTGTAGTCCCCATAAAGGAAAGGTGAACCTTGAATATAAACATAGACAACTCGAAAGCCTTTATTATTTCATTTTATAAACATTTACTCAGCACACTGAATCTTACAGGTCTCCGGAATCACTGACATTATAAAGTTAGGGAAAACATCCTGAAGAACCAACACTAATTCGAGTTAGCATGATGATCAATGCAACACATTCGATGTTGATGAGGCTTATTTCAAAGATTTTGTGTCGACCCTAAAGTGACTGTTATAGGTAAAATAACTGTGAACGGTCTTTATCTTCCTGACGTAGGGAGCTCGTGAACCAAATAGTGAACCACCGTGGCCGCGAGAACGCGCCGCAGCACCCCGGCGAGAGCCAGGGGGGCGGCGGCGGCGGGGGAGGCATGCCCCCCATGCCGCGGGGCGGAGGCGGTGGCGGAGGAGGCTCTATCACGGTATGTACAACTATAAAAAGCCTGCACTACTCGCAAAGTTTAGCGAAGTTAAGCGAATACTAGAGTCTAGAAGGGCACTTCGGTTCGCTTTGTGCAAAACCTCGGCCTCACCTCGGGCGACTTCCGATCGTTGTCGGTTTTTCGCCCGAGTCAAAGGACTCGAGGCGTCCTGTAGTTCTTTGTACGAGTGTATAATCACTTACTTCGGACTTCGGTCAACTTCGATAAGAATTTCTTCGAAGCAACTTCACGAGTGGTGCAGGCTTATCATACTAACGTGCGGTGGAGGTAGAACTACTGGTGCACAGTCCACATTATTACACATCGAGAATATATAGAGTGACCGGTAATTAGTGACCGATACTTAAAAAAATTATTGTACTCATTATAACAAACAACTTTTACTATGGGACCGAACCGAATTCGCGAAAAAAAAATCAGCTGTCCCATACATTCATGTTCGCTTAACTCGTCAAATGTAGGGAGCGGCAGATTTCTTTTTCGCAAATTTAGGTTTGGTCCCATAGTAAAAGTTGTTTGTTATCATGAGTACAATCATGTATCGGTCACTAATTACCAATCACCCTATATAGTTTTGAAGCTGAAAACTCTAGTCATCTGTATATTAAGGTGAGCTTATTAACGTTACGTAATTAGGCAATGTTCTAAGTAACAGACTGATTTTAATAGATTGGTGATTGTGACTCACCTATTGGAGATGGTATGTTGATAGTTATTGGTCATGGTTAGTAATCATATAAATAAGTGAAATACTGGAAGATGGATACAACTCTCAATAAAAATCTAATGTATTAATAGTAACAAGTTTTCAGCAGGTAATAGCATAATATAACACATCTCGGCGATAAAAGCGTGATTTATGTATGTTATCTGTACATTTCTCATGACTTCGCACCCAATCTGCTGGGTCGACCCATACTATCGTTCTTTACGGTCGGTCATTGTACTTTGTATTATATTGTACCTTTGCCATAAATGGGAAATCGCGACTTTTAATTTAATAGCAGTTTCAATAGTAACATACTTTTTGTTTCAAAGTTACTCAAGATTGTATCATAAAGTGACATGAAAAATGAAAATGATGGGCTGGTTACTGAAAAAGTCTTCATATATTATACTTAGTCTTTCTCCCAATTTCTAGAAGCCTACTCAAATCTCAAGAAAATATTGGTTTTTAAAGTAGGTAATTACTTCCAGTTTGCACTACCCGCTTTGCTGTCTCGATCTTTCGCGATTAGCGCTTTTCTACATGATGGTAAGGTTGACGGGTAGAAAAATGTCTCATGGCGTTATGTTCGCTGCATGTACTATCGACAAACGCCAGGCCTTTCCAATTTTGAAACAATTTCGCTTGCATATATGCACGAGAACAAAGGACCATAGGGGCAGGGTTTCTTCAATGAATCCGTGTACACATAAAGCAACTTTGAGGTGTAAAGGCATTCGTTTTGTCAATAGTACCTTCTACTTTTTTTTTTACAAAATTTATAAAAAACAACTATTATTTCATAATAGTTGAACAGCAGGCTTGATCAGGCATATTGAAACTGGGTGTTAAGCTAACTAAAGGCAAAGTCCCACTGTATGGAGAATTTGTGTGGTCAACCGGTAGGATCCACCCTCACAGGAAGTAGTTATTCCAACTTATCTGAATCCACAGGGCAACCTATCCATTGGACGATCGGATTGGGTGCAAAATTGTGATGTAAGTATCCATTTTAATATTATTAATATTTCATTATTCAATTTATTAATCACGTGAATAATGTAGTTACTGTAGCATAACAGTTAAATTTAGTAGTTAAATGTCCAATATGCATGGTTTGTAACTGTATTCTGCATTTGTTAGTTAATGCATATAATATATGGTAGTTGTAGTTAAAAGATGTAATAATGGGTGCAAAAAAAAAAAATATCATAGTATTAAGAAATTCTGAAAGACATCATATTGCTCAAGTTATAATAAGTGGCTAATTAGATACCACAATTAAGCAGTAAAATTATACTATAGTGGGTAGATGTTATTCACCATTTTACAAATGCAAGATTTGTACATATTTTTATTGCACATGCACATCATTAGCAAAAACATACTTGGCAGATAATCTTTTGAATTTATCTGCTAGATAGTGCCTAACGAGACATTGAGAAACAGGCATTTACTATTTAATTTTACAGCAGGAGGAAATAATGCTGCCGGGTCCCAAAGTGGGCCTGATCATCGGTAAGAATGGCAAGACGATCAAACAGCTACAGGAACAGTCTGGAGCTAAGATGGTGGTCATTCAAGATGGACCTAACACAGAATATGTAAGTAAAGAACAGCCTAACACAGGATATTATTTTGCTGATGTAAAATTCTTTCTAGGGAAGACTATTTACTACTAACCGTCTGGATACTGATCAGCCTATAATATTCCTATTGCTGGGACACTCTCTATGAGAGGAAGTAGGCTTTAATCCACCACACAGGCCCAATGCTGGTTGGTAGATGTCACGTTTTAAAATAACAGTGTAAGTTACTGTCCCAAAAACTGAATGAAAGAAAACTCGTATTTTTTTTCTCTCGACAAATTTTCATCGAATCTTATGTTCGTTTACCGCTAACGGCGCCCCCGTAATATGCATAAACAAAATTTAACTATATAAAATATATTCAGGAAAAGCCGCTGCGCATATCAGGCGACCCAGCTAAAGTGGAGCACGCCAAGCAGCTGGTGTACGAGTTATTAGCGGACAAGGACATGCAACAGGGCGGCGGGCCCCGGCAGCCGCAGTATGACGACCAGTACTCGGGACACGATCAGGGCAACGGACTCGCTACAAACTCCACTGAGGTAGGTCAAGATATACAGTAATCATCATTCTCCTGCCCTTGTCCCAATTTATGTGGGGTCGGCGCAACCTGTCTTTTTCTTCCATACTTCTCTATTAGTCGTCATCTCGGTAGTCACTCCCTTTCTGGCCATATCATCTTTCACACAGTCCATCCATCGTTTCTTTGGTCTTCCCTTACTCGTATAGCCAAGATATACAGTAAAAGAGACGAAAAGATGTTATTATGTATTCAAAAAGGAAAATGGAACCAGAAAATAAAAGCACCTTCCAGGATAATATTAGAAAAATGAAATACCCATTGTTATTTCGCAATAATCGTAATCGAAATAACTAAAACTTTTTTCCAAAAATATCAACCGACTTCCAAAAAAAACCACATAGTGAAAAATAACTTTAACTCCGGAAGTCGTCGGTAAAAAAGTAAAATACAGATCCAAAGACACTGACTTCGAAATTAAAGTTATTTTTCACTATGTGGGTTTTTTTGGAAGTCGGTTGATATTTTTGGAAAAAAGTTTTTATTTTTAACTTTTTAGTGGGTCTTTTTGGTGGTTACAATATCCTAATGTCAACTGCTCATCACCTTTTTACAAAATATTTGTTTTCCCGATGCAGGGATGTTAATTGTTGAGGAGTTCTTCTGGTAAGCACCAGGAGAACTCCACATTAATAACTAAATAGCATAAATTACTTATAAACCATTATTAAATCGAATCGCAACACTTGAAATACTTGTTGTTGAGTACTTCCTGTAGCCATCTGTGATCTTCATCATCAGTTCCACTTGACTAAATGGTGCAATGGTGCACGAGTTACTATAAAAAATACCTAAGTCGCTATAGGTGTGCCTATAATATTTGAAGAGTTCTATCGATTTCTCCAGGATCCCATCATCAGATCATGACCTAAAGACAATGGGACCAACTAGAAAGTATACACTTTCAAACAAAAAAGAGTTTTCCAAATCGGTCCAGCCTTCTTTGAGTAATCGGGGAACATATATATATAAAAAAAAAGATTCCGACAAACTGATAACCTCCTCCTTATTTTTTGAAGTCGGTTAAAAAGATGAAAGCCATGTTTAGCCTTTATAGGCGACGGTTTAGATCTCTATGCTACATAGGCTATAACAGAAATCATTCCATCAAGCTGTCCTATTATGATTCTGTGTCAGAATAAAATGTTTTTAGAATTTTGAACATAATCATTCCAAAAACCTGAATAATTATATAAAAAAATAAGCAGTAACAAACGTGTTATTCTTATCAGGTACTAGTACCAAAAGTAGCGGTAGGCATCGTGATTGGTCGCGGCGGAGACATGATCAAGAAGATCCAGGCTGAAACCGGATGCAGGGTGCAGTTCCACCAGGAGAGAGACGACGGACCCGGGGACAAGAGGTAATGTATTTAATAATAAAATCGTTTATTCACAAAACTGGCACATTTACAATGAATTGCTTAACAATTACAATAGAAACTGCACACGTTCAACCTAATTCATGCAAATATAAGCAACTGTGCTCGATTATTTGCCTGAACTAGGTTGAACCTATGGTTCAGTCTCGAAAGTGCAAAAAAAAACTGAAATATGTTAGCAAATAGATCTCATCACGACTGAATACCCCGAACACCAGGCAGAGACTTATAGTAAGATCACGTTACAAAAACGTTGATCAGTTTTGGACTTAGTCACAATTAGGAAAAAGCGTCAAGGTAGCACGCGAAATTCAAATTTTCTTACGTTTTTTTGCAATTTACAAATCGGTATTAGATTGTACGTTGATCGAAATGTAATTTTCGGCCGTAACAAGTATCTATTTTACATAATTAGAAGGTAGCCCGCGAAATTCAAACTTTCTTACATTTTTTGCAATTTACACGTCGGTATTAGATTGTACGTTGATCAAAATGTAATTTGCGGCCGTAACAAGTATCTATTTAAATAATTAGAATCATTAAAGTGATCAATACAACTCTTTAAAGACCAGGTAATCCTAATGAAAGACTATTTCATGAAATCTTGATATTTCAGGATTATACTAACTTAACACATTATCTGCTTAATTCTTTATGCAAACGCTTCTTTATGCTACACCCTTACCGACCCTTATTTTACGATGTTTTCGAAACAATAGAGATGCACAACGAACGCACAGGTGCGGCGCGCCGCACTCGAAGAAAGTTATGTAAATTGTATGGACGCGCATACGCGCCGTCAAGCACCTGGTGAACGTCCGAAAACGCGCATGTGCGTCTGCCGCGCCTAATGTATTAAGGAGTTGTATTACTGATTCTCATGATTATAATTCTGTAAATACATATTTGTTACGGCCGCAAAGCACACACACACACACAACTCAATACTGACTTGCAAATGCAAAAAAAAAAAATATCAAAAAACGTAAGAAAATTTGAATTTCGCGGGCTACCCTGACGCTTCCCCCTTAAACAGTTACATTACTGTTCAACGTCGTATAATGTCGACCACCATCCTACCGGAGTCCGGCGCCAAGCAGCTTGCTGTGTTCCGTCGGTGTGTGGGAGTACCAGTGCCTTTGGGGGAGAAGGAGATTGTCAGTTGCGCTGTTCGGAACCGGTCTTGGTCTCTGTCAGCTAGTCGGGTAACTCACTTTGGAGGGTAGCGGGATCCGAAGCACGGTACCAGCCGTTGGCCGACCGCAGTCAGTAGGGGGCCCAAGTAGCACGCCAGCCACGTGCCACCCCCGCCCGCCAACTCGCGAAAATTCCCGGTATGCTCCACCGTGCCAGCCGGCAACTGGATGGAAGGAGCCGGTGGCCATATCCGGGGAGTTCGGGCGTCCCCGCAGTCTCCAAATGAGTTACTCATAGGTTTGGTTGGCTCTAGTGTTCCACTTGGGTCACTGAGCAGTGCCTCGACAATCGGCTTTTTTCCCCAACAACTCCACTCAAATGACCGAAGTTACGAAAAATAAGGGTAAACAACGGCTGCACTTCCTCCCACTGAAAGTGCCCCTCACTAACATCTGGGGGTTTCACTCCAATCTCGATCCGGTCACCACTTTGAGACCGCGAAGCCGCACCTGTTTTTCCTAACGGAGACGAAGATAACAACCCCGTCGGACGTGGCGTACCTCAACTACCCGGGATACTCTCTTGAACACAAATTCAAGAAGCAGGCTGGGGTCTGTGTGTACGTTCGCGATGACATTTGTTGTCGTCGTCTCCGTTGCTTGGAGAAATCGGGTTTTTCTGCCATATAGCTACTTATGGATACTGGCGTGGAGAAATCTCTACATCGGCGTCTACCGATCGCACAGCGGTGACCAGGAGACAACAGCGCTCTTTAATTACCTCGTGGAGTCGACTGACGTAGCCCAGCAACGGTGCCCAACAGCGAAGCTCATTTTTCTGGGGGGACTTCAACGCCCATCATAAAGAGTGGTTGTTCCCGAATTCCCGTACCAGAAAACTGACCATGGTGGGTTGGAGGCGCGCAAGTTTGCTATAACGTTAGATCTAACCCAGATGGTGTACCGCGGTACACGCGGGTACCGGATGTTGACAGCCATACACCCAATTGCTTGGACCTTCTGGTGGCATCCGATCCGAAGGTTCATTCAGTATCGGTCTCAGCCCCGCTGGGAACGTCTGACCACTGTCGGGTGAAATCCATATCATCCTGCTCTCCTCCAGATAAGAGTTCTAGAGGCACGAGGCGAGTATGGCGGTACGAGTCAGCAGACTGGGACGAGATGCGGCACTTTTTTGCGTCTTATCCATGGCGGCAAGTGTGCTATTCCTCGGGTGACCCCTCGTGCTGTGCTGACGTGATTCGGCAGGGGATGGAGTATTTTCCATTCTCCGACATCCCGCTCGGTTACCAATCCCGGCCTTGGTATAATGCAGAATGCGCCCATGCTAAAGCCCAAAAAGAGTCTGCCTACCAAGCCTGGGTCAAGGCCCGCGACCGCAAAGTTAGAGCGCGTAGGGTTCGCGCGAAGAAGAGAGCCTTTAATTCTGCCGCCAAGTTCTGCAAGCGGGTTTTACGTAGGGCACATTTTGACCATATCGGGACATATTGGGGCCAGGCTGGCTTCGCACCCTCCGGGTAGTAAACAGTTCTGGTCCCTGTCTAAAGCGACTGAAACGAATTTCTGTCGTCCCACAAAACCAGCGGAGCTGAAGTTCGTTCCTTGTGAGAGGCCATGGTAGAGCGGACAGATTTGACCTTAAGCCTTGTCTCCCAGTCGGGTGATGATAATCTGGTCTCTTTTAACGCCACCAAAACACAGGCGTGTCTTTTTACCGCTAAAAGGAGTCATTTCGCTCAAACTCTAGTTCGGGGGGTACCATCTGTTCGTGTAACTGATCGGCTTGAGCTCCTAGGCATGGAGTTGACATCTGGTCTCAACTTTGGCGCCACCATCGAGTACAAAGCCCAAACTACGGCCAGGAAACTGGGCATCCTAAATAGGGTCGGGCGGTCCTAAGTAGGGCGATACTTTACGCCTGGACAGCTTTTAACTCTTTACAAAGCGCAAGTCCTATCCTGCATGCAGTGACGTGCACAGAGATTTCAGACAGGGTATGCACAACTAAAAAAAAAACTTACCGACGTAACATTAGAAATTAAATCATTTTGGGTCATATTCGATAACCCTGTGAATGAGCTGCCCGATGTTGATTGTAAGTGGGTTTACAAATTTCCATCATATTTAGCTAACAAATCTACAATTTCTGGAAAATTGCCTTTACCTTTATTGTCTTTTAGACAAGCTGGATTCGTCATGACCACGGAATGCTAATTCTTGTTTACCAAGAAAACAAACTACATCAATTAACCGTTTGAAAATATTTCTATTTCTCTCCACTTTCGCGGTGTGCCTTTCAATATCTAACTTAAACTGGCTATTCAAACTAGTCTCTACTCTACCTTTACCAAAAGTTTGGAACTTCAAGCAGGATTCCAGATGTTTTTCTGAAGAACCGTGTTTAGCAGCCGCCTTGTATAAATTATTTAGATCTGAATATCCGTTAAAGGTCCAAACATTCTTTTTATCTTGGTTTGTAAACAAAATGCAAGGGAAACAGTACAATGTGTTTGTGTGTACATACACAACCTTTTAGCCAGTGATAATTATCATAAAACTTTTATGAAAGTAACAAGTAGCAGCATTACTTTTTTTTTTAGTTAAATCCAACCCATACACCTTCCCTTTGCAATCAATTAAAATTTTTCCTCAAAAGATAACGTCGAAAACGCGGCAGATTTTAATTAATTTAAACACACTTCGCCAGCACAGGACTCACAGGTATAATTTTCCATTTTTTACAATAAACTTACTAAATAATCACTTAGACAGTCAATCACTTGCGCCGAGAATAACAATGGCGAAAAAACTGCAATTACGTTCCGAACTAATAATACGAACGAATGAATTAGTCGGTCATTTGGCCAATCCGACTAAAAAAAGTCGACCCTCTGCAATCAACAATTAGGCGGTCCTTTTACGGCTTCTCAATTTGGACGGTTTGCAATATAAGCTGTGCTTCCAAAACTCGAACACGCGCACACGTTTTCACGCACACAGACACTTTTGCCGTGTACTACACGAGATGCGAAATCATGCGTTGTATGAAAAATAAGCACGGCGGCGGCGTAATAATGCTTTTGCTCACTCACTCACTGTGCCTGCGATAGATGGCGCGTAAATCGCGCTGTGAACACGGGAAGCGAATGTGGGTTCATGTGAATGGCGAATAAGTTAGATTAATATTTTTTTTGAACTATAGTTATTTAACATTTACAATTAGAGGGGCATGTATGTATGGCACTACAGGGTATGCAGTGCTTATTTGCATGTATGGAGTGCACGCCACTGCCTGCATGGAGTATTGCAGCCAGCTTTGGGATGGATCAGCTAAGTACCAACTATCCGCGCTTGACTCTGTGGAACGCAGAGCTAAGAGGCTCATTGGCGACGTAAAACTGGTGGATGCCAAGCTTCGTAGGCTCATCGCCGCAAGGTTGCTTGTCGGTCTCCTACAGATTGTACTTCGGTGAATGTGCTCAAGAACTCCACGACCTCATTCCACCGGCCCCCTTCTACCATCGGACATCTAGACGCACTGCCAGTTACCATCCCTACCTAGTTGCTATTCCACCGATTCACACTAAGCGCTTCCAAATGACTTTTATAATGCGTACAGCAAAAGAGTGGAATTCACTACCTGCGTCTGTGTTTCCGAGCGCATACAACCCTAATTCTTCAAAATGAGAGTGGACAGGCTTCTTCTAGGTAAGCTCACTCCATCGTCGACTGTGCCTCTGTCGCGTCCGACCTAGACTAGAGTCAAGAGCAAACCCATCATAAATAAAAAAAGCTGAGTTTCTGTAAAGAGTTTTATTTAAAACATACAAATGTCATACAGATGTTACCTGCAAGGCAAGCCGCACCAGGTGGACCAAGCTAGGCAAATGATTGAGGACCTTATCTCAAGTGTAAATGTGAGTATACAATTATGTGATTTTGTGAAGAAACTGTAACAAAAATAGTTATCTAAATTTTCTGTTAAAAACATGATTTAAATATTGCAAGTTACTGTTAAAGTCAGCTGGTAGAATGTAGTGGTCATAACTGCATTAAAGCATCCTGCTAAAATTTAAGTTTGTGGTAAATTTCATTCAGTCTTGCAACTGGCAACTTGGAAGAAGTATATGTCTGAGAGGCAAAAAGACGTTAACAAAATTATTTGGATCTGCATTCAAATATTTCATACCAACCAGCTTTGTGTTTGTCCGTGAGTGGATTCTACAAAACGGCAAGTGTGTAAATGTATAGTTCTCCAGCTAGATGAACAGACTGGGTGTAGAAGTCTTAGAACCTCGTGTTGCAACTTGAGAGCTTACACCTATGCCCAGCAGTAGACTACGATAGAAGTTTTTGAAAGGCTGATCAGCAATGTAAGCATATAATACTGTGATAATGTACAGAGACGTGAGCAGGAAGTGCGGTCGGGGCGTGGGCGTGGCGGCTCCGGACAACGTAACGGAGAGCGCGGCGGCGGCGGAGACTACTCGCAGTGGCAGGACGCGCAGGAGATCAGGGTCACCTTCACCGTGTCCAACGTCAAATGCGGACTTATCATCGGCAGAGGTACGTCACAAGTAGTACAACTCTTTGTCGAGGAGTTTGCCCATGGAAGCACAAATTCGTCGCTCGAGTTCTAACACCGCGGAAGTCAATTTTTTTACAAAATAACATCCGCGGTGTTAGGACTTAGTGACGAATTATTCATTTCTGTTTTGTATTTCTTCTACCAAAATGTAACAATTTATATTTAGTTCCATTGCTAAGAGGGATGTGTGGTAATGTGGTGTTACGCGAATGTATAGAATAAGAAAGTGAGTATACAAGTTGTACCAGAAAGGCGTGGTCATATTTAAGGGTGTGGGTGTTCAGACCAACTTTTTCCATGGGACCAACATCGTAATCGCGAAAAAATTATCAACTGTCCGAAGTTTGAAAGTGACACCGGTGACTGAAAATTTTTGTGGAAATTTGTTGTCCTGGTATGGGCGTGTGATGCGGAGGAATGAGGAAATGTAGTCAGGCTATATGAGTAGGGGAAGACCAAAGAAACGATGGATGGACTGTGTGAAAGATGATATGGCTAGAAAGGGATTGACTACCGAGACGACTGTTAATAAGTACCATAGGAAAGAAAAAGACATTTTTCGCCGATCCCAAATAAATTGCCAATTGTAAAGGTCAGGACAATGATGAAGATGTTATAAAATTACAGCTGTAGACGAGGTGTTTGTAAAGGCACTTATCGAGGGAGAAGCGTTGGTGTGTTCAAGTTTGTTGGAGGGTATGGATGCCGGAATATAGGCTCCATTTCAAAACATATATGAATAGTTGTACTGTTGTGTAATACTACATACTTTGTTTAGGCGGCGAGGTAATAAAGCAGATCAACGCAGCGTCGGGCGCACACTGCGAGCTGGACAGACGCGCGCAAGGCTCGGACCGCAACAACCGCACCTTCTACATACGAGGACACCCAGAGGCTGTGGAGCACTGCAAGCGGATCATCATGGAGAAAGTTGGGATGGTATGTACATACGACTATATTTGAATTCAGGATCTCTGATAAAAAAATCAAGTTTTGGGAACACATTTCAATGTCATAATATAATTACATGAAAAAGTTCAAATTCCATTGCAACCAAGATTTACATCGAACGTTTTTAATACAGTCAATAAAAACTACAAACTCACGTCTTTTTATCATTTGAGGGGGGAGGGGGGGTAGACAGAAACTACAGAACACCACCTATTACAACGCTGGCGCGAGTGTCTGTAAGCATGTCAATAAAAAATCAACTTGAGTATATAATGCTGAAGTAAATAGTTTATATATGTAAATTATCTAACTGGGTATTCAAGTATACATCACCCAAACTGCTTGTCCCACTGCAGGGCAAAAGCCTCTTGTCATATAGAGACAGCATAAGTATTGATTACCATGCTTGTTCAGGGGCGTATTAGGGATTTCAGACTTACTTATATTTTATTACAAGTCCAGGTTTCCTTATTTTTTTTTCTTATTCTGATGTCCAAGATATTCTAAGAAAAATATGTGAATTAGAAAAGTCACATTGCTACTTGCCCGATTACGGTATAGTCAGCTAAAAAGTGAAAATTATGATTTGAAATGGTTTTTTTAACGTAAGCATTCATCCTTTTAGCCAGTGAACTTCATTAACGAAGGCAGCGGAGGTAACGGTGGCAATGGCAATGGCAACGGAAACGGCGGCAATGGTGGCGAGTACTACGGGGGAGGCGCGGGAGGAGGGGCAGGCGGCCCGCCGGCCTGGGGATACAACCCTCACTGGCACCAGCCGCAGCAGCAACAGGGCCCGCAGGTAAATAACTAGTTCATATAAAATCGACCTTTGGGTTTTTTGATTTCTCACGGCTCTACTTGCCACGAAAATGACGGCGTTACGAGTTTTAGAATAAAGGGAGTCGGGTTTTTTTTATTTCTCACGGCTCTACTTGCCACGAAAATGACGGCGTTACGAGTTTTAGAATAAAGGGAGTCAATTGTTGGAGATATGTTTCATATTAGTAAAGTTAAAAAGGTCACAGTTAATCGCTCCCGCAGAAAGGCGCGACGCGACTAGTAGAAAATTTCTATGATAACTTCATAGAAATTGAACTAACTAGAGTCGCCTTGCGCCTATCTGCGGTAGCCTTAGTTCCTCATAGAATAAAAGCATACAAACTGGCTCGAGTCCAAAACTAACTGGATTTTATACAATTAGTATTTAATTTGCAATATAGCCGTTTTCATTTTGTTAGCAAAAGAAGCATGACAAAAAATATCCAACTCTCAAGTTTACAGTTAACTCAGAAAATGTTCACATAATTGAATTTTGGTAGAGCTTGTCCACTCTGCAATGATGCGACCCATTGAAATTTGAATACGTATAGTACGCTCATTGCGGACCCACCTTACCCCTGGTGGTATGGTAGGTCTATTTTGGATCAAAATTCATTCACCTAAAATATTTAGCGTGTTTGGTGAACGCTATCGCACAACAAATGTTTTGGAACCTTTTCATTCTAAAATAAATAAATAACTAAACAAGAATACCAAAACGTTAATGCGATTATTGAATGTGTTGAAAGATATACATAAGGCATAAACGATTCCTAAAACGGCGAAATAACCAAACAGTTAATGATGATTTTATAACTAATGTACAAATGCAGTTAATAAACTGAGAAATATCAGTAGGCCATGCCTTGGACAAATTCCGAACATGATAGTTAATGACGAACTGCGTAATAGGAGTATGTATGTGACATATTTTTATTTGTACTTAATAAACTAGTTTACCACAATACTATTTTCTCAGTGGTATAGTGTTAGACCCACCATACCACCGGGGTATGGCCAGTGGTATGGTGGGTCTGCAATGTACTATGCTATATGCGGTAGTGGGCGCGTCATTTCAAAGTAGACAAACTCTAATGGGTTCTTTCTAAAGCATACTTTTGTCTTCGTTGCGTAGCAACAGGTGCAGATCAACCCGGCGACCGGACAACCAGACTACTCTCAACAATGGATCGACTACTACCGCTCCTTGGGACTGATGCGCGAGGCCGACGCCATCGAGGCACAGGCCAAAGTGCAAGTGCAAGGCATGGATGGTGAGCAATCGTTCTAGTATTATTTTATTTTTTCGGTAATTAATAAGTATAACGACGGGCTATTTGGGAGCACTATGATCCAGTAATATCGGTAAATAATGATGAATAAATTAAAAAATCTGTATTTTTGTGTAAATCATTATATTATGTGCTTTAATAGATTGACGAGGAGCATTGATTGTTCTTCTTACACTTTTTATTTTTTATTTGACTCACTGTAAGAGATTAAAGACTTCGTAAGGTTTTGATAGTAATGTGTAGGCTACTTTTTTAAACTGTGTAATAGTCGTTTGAGCCAAGTGTCTCATAAAATGTACAATCTGTGTTGATAGGCAGCGGCGGCGGCGGCACCCCGCCGGCGGCCGCGCCCCCGACTGGCGCTCCCGGCGCGGCTCCTGCGGCCGCGCCCGGCGCCTCGCAGCCCGACTATAGCGCGCAGTGGGCCGAGTACTACCGCAGCATCGGCAAGCTGAAGGAGGCCGAGGCCATCGAGGCGCAGATCAAACTTAAGGTACATTGAACAGTGCTACAAGAATCTTTTGGCGCTTGACATTGAAAAGGGGGCGTTGTTGGTAAACATTATTGTGAAATTGTCACAAAAATCATATTGATAAAACAAGATGGCGGCGTTAGTTCTGATTTTAGCCACGCGGCAAAAGAACCTTGCAGCGCTATAAATAGAATTTGACGCTTGTGACAAAACTCGTGCATTGGTTGATAAAGGCCAAAAATATATTATAAGAGAGAAGAAAGGAGATACGGAAAGTATAAATTTTGTCGTAAAGTCTTAAGAGTAACTGCGCAAAAATGAGATTTTTTAGTCTCGTTAAGGTTGAACTAGTCGCGGGCTCGAACTCACTGGTGGGCGTGGCCAAAAAGCACGCTCTCACCTGGAATCGTGTCCGACATAATTATAGTACCCGGATAGTATCAGTGATGAGCATTAGACTCTTGGAAAATAATAAATAGTAGTAGTAAAGTAAAAACTAGTAGGAGCGTATAAAAAATACGGAAAGTCCTTTGTAAAATCCGAGTTTTATGTAAAAACCACTGTATAAATTAATTATAAATAAAGTTGCATTTAACTCTTCGATAATTGGGCTTTGTCGGTACCGACTTTTTTTTGAGATTTTAAAATTCCTACCCAAAGTTGAGTTTAAATTAGCAAGAAAATTGTTGGCTCATAACTTTTTAATATCTTTTTATTTTACTATGTTTCCGCACAGACAAAATTAATAATGAGACAAAACAATATCATGTTTAACTTTGTTGTTAACTGTACGTGCGCTCGGTTGCATTATAAAGCTGATTGGTCAATGTTGTTTTCGTCACGAATGTACCAACCGGTGGCGAACATACTAAGCCAGTGCCACGCTCCGACAGGCCTTGCATAAACGGATAATAATAGAATGTCTGACGATAAACATTTATATCACAAAAATAGTTAAAAACTCTGCTAATCTTAATCCAAAACACACAAGTGATTATTATGTTGTACCTATTTACATTTATTTTTGTTTAATCTGAATGGTTCATGAAATTTGTATGGAAATAATATCGACTAGTGCACCTTAACACATCTTTATTAGGCCGTATAGTAAATTTAGCCATTTACGTGATTTTAGACGTTATTTTATGAAATCAAAATCAAAAATCATTTATTTGCCTGAACAAGGTACAGTCTCTTATTCTGCCTTTCGGCGTGCAAATATAAAATAAATTTTACATTTCATTTAAATTTATTATTGATCATCATCATGCAGTCATTATATAGATAATCCCATTAAAATTTGTATTATTGGATTAAGTAAAAGTCAGTATAATAATATTATTTAAAAAAAAACTGATAATAAAACAATAATCATAAATGTCAATAATAATCATGTCAATTATGGGAGATTCGTCACACAATAATAATAACAATAAGTTATAATTTAGATAGACCATGCAATTTACAAAACTTACAATTTATAATCTAAAAGCTCATGCACAGTATAAAAGCATTTTTCAATTAAAAACCTCGTCAAATTGCTTTTAAATCTAGAAAATGGTAGCGTTTTTATCGAATTTGGTATTTTATTATACAATTTTATGCACATAATATATCTGTTTTTACCTGTAAATGTGAGATTAGTCCTCGGTTGTAATAACTTATTAGTATACATAGATCGTGGGGCATAGTAGCTTGTCGCTTGCTTGAAAAGTCTCTTATGTTTGAAAGCAAATACACACGATTCTTATATATACATACATGGTAGAGTCAGTATTTTATATTTCCTAAAGAATGGACGACACGACTCTATTTGCTTCAACCCAAATATAGCTCTTAGACACTTTTTTTGCATTACAAATGCTTGATCAATCTCCACACAACGACCCCACAGGATAATACCATACCTTAGAGTGGAGGTTATATAGCCATGATGTACGGGACAGATTGTTTCCTGAACTGTACACTATAACTGTTTGTTAGGTAGCGAGTGTGTCCCACATGTAAAACACTTCACGTAGTAAACCAAAAGTTTATTGATCACTAGTGTCGTACACCGTAAAGGTTAGTAATTCTTACATGTACGTCTGTTCCGCGTGTTGGTAAGTTGCACACTAAGTAGCAATATTTGTTGTGACAAGTGTACCTATTGATTCGCCTTGTCAGCCAGAAGTAAGGTCAATGTACGTAGACTGTACACATGGAAAGCCGTTATTGCGGCATTTCTAGATACTTCGTAGCTAATACGCCTCAAAGGGTATATAAAATTATTTAACACAAATTTACAGTTAAAGTACTGTATTTCTATAAGTTTTAAATGCACAACATGAAATACCATTTCAATTATGATCTAAAGAATGAGCTACTTTTTTTATTTTTATATAATTTTGACTAATCGACCTAAAACCGGCGACTGTTTTGTGAATTTTTGCTATAAGAGGTTTAAAATATCACATTTACAAATCGTTTTGACGTCTAAAGGGAATGAAAAAAATAAAATGTTTTCTTGTCAGTCATCTATACAATAAATGCATCACTTTTTACCACTTTCATATATAATTTTGAGTAATAAAATATTTCCGAGGCACGGAGGACGGAGGGGTATTGGTATGTAAAGATGGTCACCCATCCACGGACCAACCGCGGCAAGCGTAGTCAAATTTTAGAGAAAATGGGCAAAGAATTGCTTTTGAATTCGGCTAGGTACACTGAACGTTAAAGTTCATAAAATTCAAACAACAGAAATAAACTTCATTTCAAAACAATCAATTTCCTGAAAAAAAAAATGCATAAAGTTGAATAAATTTGGCAATAAACAATCTTTTAAAACAACCTAAATCTCGCATTATAATACTCGACGCAAATCAAAAAGTCGCTCATTCAATAGATCATAATTGAAATTATATTTTATGTTGTGCATTAAAACTTATAGAAATACAGTATTTTAACTAATATCATAAATCTGTAATTTTTATTTTTATTCGTTTGTTAATATGGAATTTAAAATGCTTGTGTGGTGCAGACGACGGGCGGCGGCGGCGGCGGCAGTTCGACGCCGGGCACGGGCGGGCCGGGCGGGCCAGGTGGGCCAGGCGGGCCGGGCACGGCGCCTGGCGGCGCGGGCGCCTCGGGTGGCCAGTACGCGCAGTATGGCGTGTACGCACCGCAGGTCTACCCCGGCTACCAGCCCTACCCCTACCCGGGCCAGTCCAACGCCGAACATCACCAATAGGCCGTAAGTACCAGCCCCACACTACTGTGGTAGTGTGACACATACACGCATGTACTTACGCACACACATCACATCATCTACCCAGCGTTTTCTCAGCAATGTTACGTTGGGCTTCTAGTCTAACTGGATGCAGCTGAATACCAGTATTTTACCTCCACAACACAACTGGATAACACGATACCTCTTGCTAAGACTGGATGCCCACACACACGCACACACACCCACGTAAACTTACCATGCTTAGTGCACACGATGCGTTGCGGCGGCGGCAAGCGCCGGAACGGTGTCGCTGCGGCGTCCTACATAGTGTACGGCCTGAGTGCACGCTCGACTCGAGCGTCCGGCGGGGCGGGGCGTGCGACGTTCGTGTTAAACACATGCAAACACTCGCGAGTGTCCTGAGTGATGGCCGAGCGGCGCTCGGTGAACGCTCTTCGCCGCTTGCACGCAACGCTGAAATCCCCGCTGGACGCTCTTTCACACGGTGCGTTCCGGATTCGAACCGCACCTACACCGGACTTGCAACCCGCGAGACGAAGCTGGGAGGGGTATACGCCGCCGTAGTGGCACCGCGCGGTTGTTTGTGCGGCAGAAGAAAGGGAAAAAACTTAGCGCAGCAGCGCCCCAACGCAACGTGTGCATAGGCCCTTTCTCCAATGACACATACTGAAAATACGCGATGGAAAATTCGACGTGCTTATGCCTGCAGTAACCTACAAACGCGAAAACGAGTGCAACGATCGCTTTTGATTAGAACGCGGCCTGATGCATACGGCTGAAATCAGAGCCAAAAACTATCTCGGAGGCTAAAAATTCGGATTATTCCGATCTGTCACACTGCTTTGACCTCTTACAGGAACAGATCGGAAAAAAGTTTGATCTGCCCCACTGTTAACAACTTTATTCACTCCTATCTGTCCTAGAGTGAATAAAGTTCGAACTGTCCTCTCGTTGCTAACAGGGGACAGATCAATTTTTTTTTCGATCTGTGAGGAATCTCAGGGCCGGCACACACTTGGCGAGGCGCAGTGCAGCGCGGTTTTCACTGCCAAACAAGTATCGACCTTCTACTGGTTGAAAAAAAGTTGAGAATGAATAAACTTTTATTAGCTCGAGAGCGCATCTAAGCGGAAAGAAGCGCGCGTCTCATGTTATTTATTCTCGACTTTATTTTATGGCACGCAATGTTTATATTTGTTTGGCAGTGACAACCGTGCTGCGCTGCGAATCGCCAAGTGTGCGCCGGCCCTAAGGGGACAAAGTAGGGTGACAGATCGGTATAATCCAAAAATTCAAATAACGAGTCTTGTAACGAGATAGCGTCTTAATTTTTGGTCGAAAACAACGCCGTCTGTACGTCGCGAATAATTCGCGTCATGTAAGTTTGCCGCTCTGAAGTAGGCTACAAATGACTGCGCAGTAGTCAATATCTATACTAAAACAGCATCGCGCCATGACTTGCGCATCGGAAAGCCTGGTTTCAGAGCGGCAAAAATACGTGACGCAAACTATAGTAATTTGTATAGAAAACATAAGTACGTAGAATTTCTGTCGAGTAATTTCGGCTGGTGTGTCGCAGTGTCGCTCCGCTCCACATACTTAAGTATGATGGCAGTTGTCGAAGTGTTTTATGTGTATTGGTTGTGTACTTTAAGTTGTGTGTTTAGGATAACTTGTTCTTATGATACTACATGATACGTGATTATGTTCATATTTGCCTGTTTTTTTATTATTATTTGTGGTTTATTCTATGACATGTCGTATGCTCTCAACTGCTTTGATTTAATGAATCCGAGTTTTTCTTCGTTTTTGTTGTAAAATTAGCAACAGCTATTTTTACATGTAATAAGGCTTTACAGTAGTAAAGCCTTATTACGTATATTGTTGGTTTACTCTAAAAAGTAACATTTACATAATACTGAAAATGCCGTAAATAAAACCCTTATCATTTATATTTGGACAAATAAAATTGCAAGACAATATATTATGATGAATTATAGTAATATAAATTATCTACCTACTATGTATTTATTTTATGTAGCTTGTTATGGCTTACCATAGATTGATGTTTTATTATAGGCAATTAAAACAACATGTTAGCAATTTAATTAAGTTGTTCCAATTGTCACAATGACCCTGAAATGTATGATATTGTATTTTAATTTGAACAGTATTACATCCAGCATGTTACGGTATATTTTGTGTACTTTTATCATAGGTGATTGGTTTATTTTTACATTGCATATTAATCTTTATTTTACAGGCATTTTCTGTTATATACACGAACATATTGACGAAATGCATGTCTTAATTTATGATATATTCTATTTCAGTTTGCATGTCATACAAACATAATGTAAATTTATAATATGCTATATTGACGTGTCTAGTAGTTATCTGTGAGATGTGTTGAACACCAACTATTTAGTGTGTGTAGTGTTGCAGATGTAGGCCAGTTCCGGGGTTGCCTGCTCGTGAGCGCAAAATCAACAATTTGTTACGTAGCAAGTGTTGCCATGTTCGTTTGTTTGTGTGATTGCAGAGCGCCGACGGAGGACCAGGAGACCAGTCGCCGCCTGACTCCCCCCCTTTTACATTCTAACGAAATAGTTATTATCTTGGGAAATGAACGCATCATACGACTACTGCAACGCCTAGCTTCTAACTACCTACAATAAATAACTTGCAGTTAGTGCGCGCCTCTAGATCTGAGTCGACCTCTCCCCACACATACAGCTCTCGACCTCGAGTCACATGTTCAAACTGCATGATCTGATTATTATTTTAAAGCTTTTAATTGTTATTTATAATTGTAAATAAATCCAAACAGATCAGTTGACCACTTGGCACCCATAGACGTCTACTCACATCTAGAGTCGTCCTGAACAGACGGTACATAGGCACATATCACATATTTAATTCTTGTGGGTAACTAACATTGTCAACAAAACGTATATGAAGAGATTATTTTTACGAACACTATTATTTAAACTTACGAACGGCTGTGTGGTTTATACTTTGAACTGTGTTATATCATGTTCTTTTTATTCTGAATTGTTATGATTGTTTATGTGCCAATATTGATCATTTGACATGCCAGTCTGTCCAGGTATAAGTTAGAAAGCCACACTGCCTTAAAAGATGTAACAGAATGATCCAACCTACCACGGAGCTATAGAGAGATTGAACGAAAGCGGACACCACGCCGCGAGGAGCCGAGGTAAATGCACTGTGCTGAGTGATTAGTTGACACGCAAACTGTCTTAAACGTACTTGTGTAATATCCACGTGAATTTGGAGATCACCAATTTATTTTTCCACAAAATCAGTAAGAAATCATGAGAATAGAACTCCCAATTCATGTAATGAACAGTGACTATGTATAGCATAAGTTAGGTTATAATGTTTGGCGCCACATCTCTCTGGACAGCTTGTAGGTTGTAACGCTGGTGTCAGTGATGTACGTTATATAGCCTCGGTTTAATTAGATGTTAGTCTATATGAGAAATAAATGAGATAAAGGTAATGTTATACTATCTACATTCCTCTCGACACTGTTCACTTATAGTTCGACGCGGCTCACGCTCGACTCGGCACGGAGGGCGCAAGCCCCCTCAGACTTGTATTAATTTTTAAGCATATAAAGTGTATATTGATTCACTAGTGTGTTCATTTTATTTATAATCATGGTTTCTGTCCACAGTCCCGGGAGGTAAGTGACCCTAACTCTAACAATATAAATCGTTGTGCTTTTTACTCTTTCTCATGATATTCTGAGGTTTTTACGTGTCGGTTGACATTATTTTATTTGCTGAATTTTATTATTTCTGATATATTTTTCGTGAAGGTGTTAAGTAATATATTAGGATCCCTGACTTAATATTTTACAGTCACACGATATTTGGCGTATGGTGAAACGTTTATTGGGTCAGATTCTTTCGAAGTGACGTCGAAAAACTTATAATAAATAACGTTATCGTAAAGAGTGAAATTGGCTTTTATGAACATTTGCCATATGTCAAAAATCCCATTGCTCTACAGGCGTGTATTTGAGTTATCATGTAATTTTCTATTGCATTAGGTGTAATTCTTACGTTGACATCTCGTAGATACTTATCTCATGGTTCTCACTGTTTTATCGTATTCGTTTTATGATGTTTGCATATTTTAAATGTGCTTTTCACAGAATCGCATATCCAGAGATATGACATCACTTTTCTTACAAATACTGACGAGCATACTTCACCACAAAGGCGGGACGTCTTGTACATGCTAACCAATATTTTTTAAACATTGATAATGTTTTTGCGTTACATATTGTAACATTTCCATGTGTCTCTATATGCCCTCTATCTTATACTTGTATTTTTACATCGCTGTGTACTTGCTATGTTGATTTTGATTATTATCTTGTGTGTATGCTGTATTTGCATCTCATCATGTGATTGTCTCACTACCCTCATTGTTGTCGATCTGTTAAAGGTGAGAGAAGTACTGCCACTCGTTAATATCATTGAAACTGACACAAAAATGATACAAATAATGTTGGAATATGGCGGAACGAGCACGAATGCTGAGATAAAGGTGGTATTACTGAGATTGTCTTGGTAAGTTTTACTATAGATGAAAGGATGAAATTAACTCTTGATTATCTGGTTACTCTCAAACGTCATGCCAAGCACAGTTAGAGTAGACGAAAATATTAAAACTAATAAGTACACAGCAGGTCCATGAGGACAATGCCCATGGAACATCTTGTTATAGTATCACGTACTGAGGGTAACCCCACTTTAAAAATTGATTATGTATTTTGATTAGTGTTTTTAGTGTCATATCATAATGACAAAATATTAATGAGCTCGGATATATTGAAAGGGTTTAGTTGTCTGGCGAATGCGATTTCTAAGGAAAGTACAAAGTAACATCATTACATTGTCTTAGGGTCACTTTCGGCTACGAAAAATATTTGTAAAATTTTTCTATTGAGCTTAAGAACTTTATTCTACATAGAACACGGTGTATTCATTGAAATTTACTCTGCCCACTGTAGATAGCCGGCTAATGCTCGCTTTCTGAGGTATTTTAACAAAGTTTTTCTATTTGATAGTGCTTTGGTTCAAAATCGCGTGTTTGTACACTGAGAATTTCGCTAAGCTTGACGAATCAATAGCTATTGTGAAAGTTTATCGAATACCTCAAAGAACTGGGCAAATAGTGTGCAGTTGAATTATTTATAAAGCGTTCGAACGCACTTAACAATGCGAATACATTTTAGACATTTTTTATCAATAACAATCCAAAGACGATTACATTAGAAACAGTCGTTTTATTGGTCGAATATGGTAAAGTGCGTTCACCGCTTTACGTTTTGGACAAATCGTGTCTAGTCATAATTGATGATTTTTAATTTTATATTACTTGTATCAATGTCCAACCATTTCATTTTGAATTTTAGCTTCGTAGCCATCGTAATAAAACAACAGTTTATTCCAAATTATTTTTATTTTCATGTTACATCTTCTTTACTGACATTTTTTTTAATTTGATTACTTTATATTGGTTTTCACAGCGGCGAGTTAGGGGTGATACAATAAATTATATTAAAACTCCTAAGTTTTGTTTTATTTTTCACAATAGATGCGAACAGTTATTATTAGGACCTGTCTTGCATTCACTAGATACTGATTATACCTAGATATTTATTTAATATTATATTGTAGGTACTTATTATCACTGTTAAGTTAAAGCTGTAGGATAACACACTATGAAGTTTAAAGTAGTTATGGATAAAATACACTTGCCTACATCACATCACTTAAACAATTATTTAATAAATAGTATCATTTTTACTAGATTTTATACTTACACCTCACATGTACTTTATCTATCTAGCTCTAGAAGATAATGAACTTTGCGCACAGTAGCTTATATCGCAACTTTGATTTGAACGATCATTGGAATTTATGTTTATATTCAACTACATTTATGCTAAAATCTTGAAGATGGCAGTGGTAAGTATATCAATAGTTCATCGTCCTACTATAAAGTAGGTACGTCAGTACTTCTGCTGCTGATTGCTGTCAGTCTCATCACCTGATGTGCACGAGTTGAGCGATGCTGTTGATGCACTGGACGTTCTGATGAGCTGCGAGAGTCGGGACAGTGGCGCTGTGGCCCAGGGTTGGAGTGGACTACCTGCCTCTATGACTGGCGAAGGAGATATCCTGCGAAAATGTAGGTTCACTTCGAGAAGACATCCGGATTCCGTTTACACCAAGCCATACCTTACCGAAAATTTATTCCTAAATATAAAGGGTTAGGCACACTTAAGCCACTATTCAATTCGTCTCTTCAACAAATCGGCTCTTTGGCCATCTGATATAGCTTATACAGGGTGTAAGGGACAGCCCTCCGCAGACTGATAGGGTGAATTCGTCGGTGGAATATGATTCAAAATAAGGAGCTGAATGCACCCTGTTAGAGCTGTCCCTTTCACCCTGTATATATACAAGACCTTTATCTGTACAGCATAGTCTGTTTAATACATAAAAGTAGTTAGATGGATGATAATATTAACTTACCTATTTCGTCTGCGACGAGCGGTTTTCGGTCTCCTAGTCTTGACGTGATTATTCGATGCCCGAGCTGGCGCAGCACTTTCAACATCAACTCCACTGCCAGCCCCTATTAAAATAATTATATTGTTTTAATAGTAGCGTCGATTCAGAACTTTTCGATAACGAACACGTGTTCTGAGGCAGCCCGGCCACAGACGATTTCGTAATTTAGTCTTACTAGCTGTTGCCCGCGTGAATGTCGGAAATTATCCCACGGGAACCTACCGGGATGATAAGTATCCTATGTCTTAATCCAGGTTATAAACTATCTGTATACCAAATTTCATCCAAATTCGTTCAGCCGTTCTTGCGTGATTGAGTAACAAACATACAAACTCACATTTATAATATTAGTAGGATCAATAAAATTTTCCTAAATTGTTCTTGCAGTAGGTACCAATGAATAGATTAAATGTAGGTACCTCATTAAATCTTTAAAAAAAACTTGTTTGTGGCAGGGCTGTACCGTATACGTTGATGTTTATAAATTACGAAATCGACTGAGCCGGGCTGCCTCGGAACACGTGTAACGAACCGAATAGATTTAACGCCTAAGGAAAAAATGTTCGTTCTTAGATCCACAAGCTAAATGGATTTGTTGGCTAAAAAAAGTTAAATGTAAGATATGAACAGCACGTGTCACTGACTCTGGCAGGGCCACCATCAGGGATTTTAATTTTGAAAACGCAAAAAATTAGTCGAAATTAGTCGCCGAATATCAGAATTAGTCTGTCACTGGTTCAAAAGATATAAGGGTTTATAGGTGGCCCTGCTGGAGAGACTCCCCAGCAGGGCCAAATTTATATCTCAAAAACTAGGGCACCTAGCGATGATCTGTTTTCTCCCATATTTAGTCGCCAATTAGTCGGAATCAGTCGCCAAGTTACAGATTTAGTCGGGTCTTAGTTTAGGAGATATAATGAGTTCAATTAGTAAGGTATAGTCCAAGAGCTAGATCGAAGAGTTCACGAAAAATTACCAAGAAAAAAATATTTCTATTAATATGTGTAATATACTTTTAGTTTTATCGGTCTAAAGTCTTTAGTAATGTCCGAGAGAGATAAATTCTCAATTAAATTCATGTTTTTAATTACTAGTTTAGAGTGGCTTAAACTTCTTTGAAAACATTAAACCTTGCTCTTGGTCTATTTGGTGTCAAGATGTACAGTCGCATGCAACTGTTTTGCCAGTTTACAATGTTAACCTCTAATTAACGTTAGAATAATAAAAAAATATCGTACCTTTAGTAAAATGTTTAAAATACTAAAATGTTGAAAACGTATTGTCAATTGTAATCAAATTTTATTTTATAAAAATGAATTTTCAAAAAGTTCGTTTGATGTGTGTCGTGTTTGTGTGTATTTTGAGGTGATTGTGAGTGTTGTGTTGTGGGTATGGACGGGTTGAGTTTTTATTTTATCTTAATTTAGGTTAGAATAATAAAACTTCTGTTTTCGAAATATAAAATGATTGTACTTTCAGAAAATGTTACAAATACCTATTTATCTGTAAACTACTAAACCTGTAACTTGGCGACTGATTCCGACTAATTGGCGACTAAATATGGAAGAAAACAGATCTTCGCTAGGTGTCCTAGTTTTTGAGATATAAATGTGGCCCTGCTGGGGAGACTCCAGCAGGGCCACCTATAAACCCTTATATCTTTTGAACCAGTGACCGACTAATTCTGATATTTGGCGACTAATTCCGACTAATTGGCGACTAAATATGGGAGAAAACAGATCTTCGCTAGGTGCCCTAGTTTTTGAGATATAAATTTGGCCCTGCCGGGGAGAGTCTCCAGCAGGGCCACCTATAAAGCCTTATATCTTTTGAACCAGTGACCGACTAATTCTGATATTTGGCGACTAATTAGCGACTAATTTTTTGCGTTTTCAAAATTAAAATTCCTGATGGTGGCCCTGCCAGAGTCAGTGACACGAACAGCACCGCTTGCTTGTGAATACCTAAGCGTGTTACCTACTGGTGGCAAGAGCTTGCCACAAATGCTACTTGAATGCTGATCTGGAAAGGTAGTTTGATAAAATTTTAAGCAGGTATTATACGTACCAACTACAAAAATTGAATGTTCCACATGGCCTGGCGCCGGTAAACCGGTGGCAGACAGGATGCAAAGAGGCCGTGCTGCTCTGATTCGAGCAACGTCTGCTATAGCTCTGGTGAACAAAGAACTTCGAAATCGGAATTCGAAATATTTAAACATAATTTTAATATAAAACAGAAACAAATAAAAGCAATCTGTAATAGAATGGCTCATAATAAATTATGTCATGATTACTCGATACATTAGGTATGTAGGTAACTTGCAGGAGCCGCCAGGGTTGCGGGTTGTTCGAAAGAGTTACCGTGGCCCTGGTACAGGCAACTGAAGGAACACGGGTGGGTTTTAGTCAGTAGAAGTCTGACACGCCCTCCCGCTCCACCCAGAGCGGGAGAAGTTATTTGATGATTTCCACAAAAAAAAAGGTAACTTGCAGGAATCAATCTAAACACAGACGATACGTGAATCGCGATGTGGATTTGGATTTCAACAACCAATGTGATTTGTCGATTCCGGCAGCACGTCTTCACCTTGATGGAACCGAACCCTTTTTTTTTTCGTGGAGAAATGCTCATGCATACTGCACTACCACGGGGAGATAGTGCAGTTATGTGAGACTCCAACCCACTAAAACTCCACGGTGTCCTCCTCTGCCGCTTGTGACGGGCACGCGTTAGCACTCACCGCGAACCCGCTGCGGCTGTCCGGTACCGGACCCTCTGGAGTACCCCCCATCACCGGCGCATTAGAACACATGGCACGCCGTGACCACCCCAGGGAACAAACCAGCCATGGGCGCTAGACGACCCCGTGTCTAGGCATACTCGGTTCCCCTGCGACTGGTCAGGTCAGTGATCCGGCCGCCTACCACTTTTCGGCCGCAGAGGATAGGGAGCGGCCAACGAAATACCGACACTCCTCCTCCCTTGCGGCCCCACCACGTCTGCCATCAGACGGTGGCGAAGCGCAAGGTAGGAAGAGCGGCGCACCGCAATACCGGCACTCCTCTCCCGCCGCGGCCTCCAACCTTCAGCCGCGACGCCTCCTATACGACATCGCGGCCCGCTTCAGTTGCGATGTCGCCCAAGCGGCACCGCAACCTTCTTGTTGACGGCTACGTCGTCGGCTTCCTGGAAAAAGCCCTGACTAGCGGGCCCTCCTCGGGTTCCTCTTCGGTTTTAATAAATAAATAATTCTGATTCACCGTGGGTGACCAAGCCACGGCTACTGAGCCCCCCGCCTCGACAATGCGGGAACCCGCCGGGGGAAACGAACCCTAAGCCCAAGATCCGCATGATTTATGTCCTACATTAGGTATCGCCACCTTAAGAGCCCCACGCACGAAGCATGCGTAGTTCAAACAAACGAAATACCAAAATAATTCGTAAATCAAACATATTCTTAAGGTAGTGTGTATTTATTCCGATTGGATTACAGAATATCTAGGTTCCCAAATGATTAAATAAGAACATTGATTATTTTTCTTTGTATGTACTACGCATGCTTCGGGGGCGTCTTAACACTCATAGAGCCTAGATAGTTTAATTATCAAAATGCAAACCCTGTGCACAAGCCAAGTTATTTTTATACTAGCATTCGCCCGCGTGAATGTCGGAAATTATCATTTCATCCAAATCCGTACAGCCGTTTTTGTGTGATTGAGTAACAAACATACAAACTTTCACATTTATAATATTAGAAGGAAGTAGGATAAACAAATCGGACTGATTTATTAATATAAAACTAACTTTTGCCAGCGGCTTCGCCCGCGTGTATGTCGGAAATTATCCCACGGGATCCTTCTACCGGGATGAAAAGTATCCTATGTCCTAATCCAGGTTATAAACTATCTGTATATCAAATTTCATCCAAATCCATTTTTGCGTGATTGAGTAACAAACTTTCACATTTATAATATTAGTAGGATATCGAATTCGCGGAAATAAAAGGTATAGATTTTTTCAAACGTTTCACACAGTTAGACATTTCTATCCTCAACCTAGAATAAAAATAAAGTTTTTGGTAGAACACGCCTAAGAATCTAATTTTATATTACAACTAGCAACCCTTTCTTAAATGGAACCGGAACGTCAAAGTCAATCAATGTTGTTCTTGTCAAGCCATGCCAACAAGCATTACGTACTTCAAGTTGTCAAATCAGTTTTTCTGGTCAGTAAATAATTTCGCAAAACTGATCAAGTGATCATGAAGGACGAAGGATCGACATCTAGTAATGTATCCCTCAGCCGTGAGACCCTAGCCATAGAAAAAGACTTTATAGAAACTTATAAGAATTTACCTGTACTTTGGGACACCGACCATAAACATAACACAAATAAATATAAACGAAATGAAGCACTAGACGTCCTGCTACAAATAATAAAAAGGTGGAATCAGTCCGCGACTCGCATGAATGTCCGACAGAAAATAAACATACTAAGATCCACTTATAGGAAAGACAGGCGAAAATACTTAGCATCTAAATGTATGGGGCGGAATGGTGAGGTAATTTACGAATATGAACCTAAGAATTGGAAGTTTCACGCACTGAAATTTCTTGAAAAAAATGGTGATAACAACGATATAGCTGAAATCAGTGAAATCAATATGGATGACAATAACTTTGATGTAAGTTTCTATTCATTGCACACGTATTTTGACCTTTACATAATTTGGTCCATAAGTGGACGAACTTCATTTGATTTGATGGCATTATGGGACGACGACTGATGCAACAATTTTTTTTTTTTGGGAAGGAAAGAACGAGGTGAAGTTACATGCTCTATGGGAGGAGTATGTTCTCAAGTCGACGCGTCTAGTTATAATATAATATATTTTTTTTATGTATGTCCACGCATAACATAGCAGTCCAATTTTGACGATTCATTTTTATTTTTATAGGATGTATCCGGTAATGAGTCAGCATCAGAAAATGGTGAGCCTTTATCTAACACTAGTGACGTCTTAGCATCGATATCTGAAGATGAACCACCAAGAAATAAATTTAAAGCCAAAAAGAGTAATAAGTTTGTGAAGGTAGAAATAGAAGATGAATATTATGAACAAAACGATAATTTATTAGACAGAGAACTAGAAGCTATTGGAGCTAATGTGACTTGTAAGCTAAAGAGAATGGATTCACTGCAAAGATATCATGCTGAACTGTTGATAAACAAAGTTCTTATAACTGGCTTGAAGAACAATTTGTCTGATGATACAGACTTGACTGATGTGTTTAGACCATAATATTTTTTACATTTTTTAGTTACCTGCTAGCTATTGTAAATACCTGCCTATTATATTTTATTACTAACACGTAAACAAACTATTATTCAACACCTAAACAAACAAAGATTTAGGGCGGATACACGGACTGCTTGAGTAGTTAGCCATTGATCAACATACACGGACCGCTCTTGCAGTCATAGGCAACAGCTTGAAGCTGCCATTGATAACTGCTCGAGCAGTTGATACCAACTGCTCGTCATTCAAATCAGTAGCATCATGAGTAATTCCAAATAAGTTCTTGCGATTTAATTGCACCGATTAGCGCGTCACAATCTACGTCGTCGTTTTTGCTCAAGAAGCGTGCGGGCGGAAAGCGCGTGTGATGTGGAATATGAAGAGCGCGGGCCGAGGTAACTGCGCGAGAGCAGTCGACAGCTCGAGCAGTCCGCACGACCGCCCGAAGCAGTTGCAACTGCTCGAGCGGTTTCGTGTATGTGTGTACGTAGAAGACTGTAGTTCACCATGCAGTCGCAGCTTGAAGCAGTCTATCCTGACTGCTTCAAGCAGTCCGTGTATGGCGGCCCTTAGGCTTGTATTAGGTTAGGTAGATACATAAATTATTAGAATTTAAATGGTGCTTTAAACTTACGAGTTATTCCCAGAGCTAGGGTGATCTTCCCAAGGCACGTCACTCTCCACTGCACTGCTTTCAGACGCCACCAAGTACATAGACCTACAAAAGATAGCAATTAGGTATACCTACATAAATTCACAACTCGTTAATGGACCTAGAAACATTTAGGTATAATATAGGTAGGTACTAGGTACCTACCTACCCGGTTTTTGAATGGCAACAACAAAGTCAAAATTAAATACATGTGAAGTGATTTGATTGGATTTCAATGTTTTAAATTTATTTTAGCCAGCCAGAGCCAATCACAGCAGTTAGCAGGCTGTTAGCGAAAGTTTGTGTTGATTATCTTATCAGAAACCCCAGTATCCATCTTGTTTTGCAGTATGTACTCAATAATGTCCACAGGCGGTGATGACACCACATTTATCTACTATCAGGCAGCCCACCCACCTGCTTGTTAGCCACCCTATAACATAAAAATGTTTGACGACTAGGTTAGTGTCAGTACCTGGCAGGTACATAGAGATGAGGTGGCGGCGGAGGGGCGCGGCGCGACGCTGTACGAGCGCGACGAGCTCGCGACGCGCGGCCCAGCAACACTGATTCTATCACGTCACATAATAGTATTAATTTAGTCTAAAAATATTTCTAAACAAGAAGTTACAAAGTAAAAAAAAATAACACAATAAGTACTTATGATCTTATCATCACGCCTAAACAAAAAAAATAAATAACGAATTAACCTATTTCATCGGTTATCCTGTAAATGGGTTGAAATAAAATGGTGTAAGTAGTTATTATAAATCCATTTAAAATATTGTTGACTGAATAGCAATTAATCAAGCGAATTTCATTACATTATGGCAAATTTGGCCACAAGCTTACGGCATTTGGCCACCAGCATATAACATTTGGGCAATAATATTTTAATATGGTAATTTGAGAATGTAACTTGATTGATGACATGCGTCGTACCTGATATAGGATCACTGTCGCTATTCTCGTTCCTCTCGCGTTTCCAAGCGGAGTCGGTGGTGGTAGTGGGTGCGTCGGCTGCCACTCCAAACAACCCTGACACCGCGCCAGCCACCACGCGCCGCGTTGAGCGCGCTGCCGTCTGACAAAATGTAACGACCATCAATTTCACTACTTATAGGTACATACCCAACGCCTGAAACGAACTAGACGAGACTGATGACACTTAATAGAGAAAAATACATAAACAGGACAAAGGTACCTACTGCTTATTTCATTATAAGTACATTTCTTTCAGCAGACTACAAAAATAATACTTAGTAATGCCTTCACGGGCTCTTCTCCCAGCTGCCAGGCGATTGGGCATGCTGTTTATTAAGTTTCTTATGCTATGTTGCAGGATGAGTCCATTCTTCCACTAATGCATGTTTCGGGTCTCGGAAGTGTAACTGAGGCGGGGTTTCGATTTCTTACATACCTGCCAAGCGTGTGCAATTAGATTCAGGTCCGGGCTTCTCGCGGGCCAATCGAGGCGATTGATGGCAACGTCCTGAAAATACTCATTTACAATTTGAGCTGTATGTGGTCTGGCGTTGTCATGCTCATTAAGAATTTCTTCCACATATCTTGCACTAGTTAGCGTAGGTACCATGTTCTTTCACACTAATTCCGTCGGACCCTTTGAAGAAATTCCAGCCCAAACCATAACAAATCCACCGCCGAACGGCACTTTTTCCTCAAAACAAGCCGGAATAAAACGTTTCTTTGACCGTTGGGTGTCTTTGCCGCCCATCATGTGCATACAGCATAAATCTGGATTCGTCAGAAAACATTAGGTAGGCTCTTGCCCATTCTTCGTCTCCCCAAAGTGCGTGTTGATTTGTTACTTCAACTGCCGGGAGGTGCCGGATTCGGAGCATGGTCGTAACAATAAATCGATCCTCTCGAGCCGTAGCATCTCGGTCTGCCGTTACTGCACCCTAATTGCGTAACAATCGAATGATTTTGAAGCTTTATTGCTAAACCATTGCTTCATATGTTCGAAAAATTCGTCTGCTCAAAAACTTAAATAACGCAATGAATGTTGTTGAACTGTCAAAATGAAACCGATTCCTACTGTGTGTTACCTACTCAATTACCCTGCATCTTCTTCCCAGTTTCTCGGAAACGATAGACGACTCGCTACCTACACTGTAAAAAGTGACAATAAAATCAATTTAATTTAACTAATTATTGTATTTTTTAATAAATAGGTACTTTGACATAGAGTTTTATAATTTATTTTATTTGCGACCGTCGTCGATATCGTTGACGTCGGACATTGAAGAAGAAAAGAGTTATAGCACTGTAACACAGACTAGAAAAAAAGAACTTTTTTTTAGTCTTCACACAGTGCCATAAGTACTTAGGTACCTACACTGAATGAATAGAGAGGTTTAGTATTATTGTGTTGATTATAATTTAGTGGAGTTTAGTAATTTAATGATGATGACTAACAATCCTACAAAATTACTTAAGTAGGTAATTGTGATATTGTAGGTAATAAAGAGGGTTCAGACAATGTGATTATGATGTGTTAATGTTTTTTATTTTTTATTTATTTAAGATGGGTTTGCTCTTGACTCTAGTCTAGGTTGGAGGCGACAGAGACAGAGTCGAAAGATGGAGTGAGCTTACAAGGAAGAAGCTTGTTCACTCTCACTTTGAAGAGATTAGGGTTGTATGAGCTCGGAAACACAGACGCAGTTACTTAGTGAGTTCCACTCTTTTGCTGTGCGCATTATAAAATCCATTTGAAAACGCTTAGTGCGAATTGGTGGAATAGCAAATAGATAGGGATGGTAACTGGCAGTGCGTCTAGATGTCCGATGGTAAAAGGGGGCCGTTGGAATGAAGTCGTGGAGTTTTTTGAGCACACTCACCGAAGTACAATCTGTAGAAGGCCGACAAGCAGGCAACCTTGCGGCGATGAGCCAAGCTATGAAGCTTGACATCCACCAGTTTTACGTCGCCAATGAGCCTCTTAGCTCTGCGTTTCACCGAGTCAAGCGCGGTTATGTGATACTTAGCCTGATCCATCCCAAAGGTGGCTGCAATACTCCATGCAAAATCGGACTTGCGCTTTGTAAAGGGTCCAGATGTAAAGCATCGCTTCACCCTATTTAGGATGCCTAGTTTCTTGGCCGCAATTTAGGCTTTGTACTCGATGGTGGCGCCAAAGTTGAGACCAGATGTCAACTCCATGCCTAGGAGCTCAAGCCGATCAGTTACAGGAACAGATGTACCCCGAAAAGTAAGAGTTTGAGCGAAACGACTCCTTTTAGCAGTAAAAAGACACGCCTGTGTTTTGGTGGCGTTAAAATAAACCAGATTATCATCATCCCACTGGGCGACAAGGCTTAAGGTCAAATCTGTCCGCTCTACCATGGCCTCTCTCAAGGATCGAACTTCGGTCCCGCTGGTTTTTGCGCTGGACAGGTATCTCTCTGAATCTGTACTGTCATCTGCGTACTCAACAATAGCAAGCTGAAGCAGGTCATTGATGTGCAGCAGGAAAAGAGTTGCAGAGAGAACAGACTCCTGAGGAACTCCGGCATCAATAGCCATAAGGTCAGAGGATCAGCCGTCAACGACTACTCTGATCGACCGATCACTAAGGAAATATGAAATCCAGCTACAAAAATCTGCTGGGATGCCATAAGCAGGAAGCTTGCTGAGTAGAGCAGCCTGCCGGACCCAGTCAAAGGCCTTCGAGATGTCAAGCGATACAGGAAGTGCTTCGCCGTGTTTCTCGATGGCTTCGCCACTGCAGTGCGTGACATACACAAGAAGATCGTCAGTTGACCGTCCCCGGCGAAAGCCATATTGACGGTCACTGAGGATATCATTATCTTCAAGGTAGGTCAGCAACTTATTGTTCAGTACCCTTTCCATAACCTTGCACAGAATGGAGGTAATGGCGAACGGACGGTAAAGGGCATGGTCTGCGCGGTCGCCCTTTTTGGGCACTGGTTGTACATTTGCAAGCTTCCAGGATTTCGGCACTGTTCTTTTTTCAAGAGAGAGGCGGAACAAACGTCAACACAGGAGACAGTTCAGGCGCACAGTGCCTCAACACTCTCGCTGGAATGCCGTTAACAATGATGTTACTAAAATTAAAGGAATTATGAAGACTTGATTTATACACTACGTAATACAAGTATCAAACTAAGTGTGCAGTTTTAATATTTTTTTATGATTATTACTTACTGTATATACCTGTCTTGCCGTAAATATTGTCACGAAGAAAAAAAAAAAATTATTGCAAATAATATTTATGACTTTTACAGTGTGTTAGTTTAATACATAAATTTAAATTATAAAAAGCTTATTCGAAGTGGTCTCCATTGGCTGCAATACAGTCCTTTAAACGTTGAGGCCAGTTATCAATAGAAGCACACACTCTTTCCATGGGAAAATTCTTCACTGCCAATCGTATGGATTGTTTTAGGGACTCCAAATTATCATGGCGTTTAGAGCAAGGCGTACTCTCTAACACTGGCCATAAATCATAATCCAGCGGATTAAGATCGGGACTAGACGACGGCCAGTCTTCAGCTCTGATGAAGTCCGAAACATTCACTTCCAACCAAGACTGCGTGGACCGAGCTTTATGACCCGGCGCCGAGTCTTGTTGGAAGGACCATACTTGGTTATTGAACATGGTGTTGTTAAGGGGCTTAACTACCTTCTCAAGAATGGTATCTTGATACACTTGTGCCGATGTTTTCATACCTTTTTCACAAAAATATGGTTCAGTCACTCCTTCATAGCTAACACCCCACCAAACCATCACTGAAGTCGGATAATGCCCACGTTGCGCTCTGTCGACTAATTGGGAAGCTTCCTTAGAGCTTTGAGCATAAATACGGTCACTGTGTTTGTTAAAATGTTGCTCAATTGTAAAGATTTTCTCATCCGTAAACAAAATTTTTCTGTGAACTCCCTTTGCGTACCGCTTCCGTAGTTGTTTCGATTTTACCACCCTATTCATTTTTAAATTATCAGTTAAAAAATGACCAGTGCGTCTCTTATAGGCTGCAAGTCCTAAGCCATCTTTTAAAATACGTGACATGGTTCTGGGTGCTATCTTCATCTCCCGAGATAAAATCTTTTGCTTTCGGACAGGATTTCTTCGAATTCTTTCTCTTACTGCTTTGACCACCTTTTTCGTACGAACACTACGTGGACGGCCAGATCTTTTTCTGTCACAAACAGAGGAGGTCTCATTGTACCTATTAATAGCCCGGTACACAAACATTTGACTAATACCAAGCGTATGGAGAGTTTTAAAAATTGCATTTGGCTCCATACCAACTTTGTGTAATGCAATCACAGCGATTCGGTTCTCTTTATCACCCCACTCCATTTTAATATCGCAAAATATTGTACAATGTATTGGCGCCAAAATTAGAAAACTCAATGAACAATAGTATAAAAAAGACAGATTCCAAATTCAAATGTAATATATTTCTTATTTTTAATTGTATCAGTATTTATGGCCAGACTGTGTATACTATTACTATCTATTGGGTTGGCACAAAAGTAATGAGACACTACAAAACTCGACCGTCCCTATTAACAATGTTGGATACACATTTTTACCAATATTCACTTTTTTACATAAATCGAATTACAATTTTTTAAAAAATCTTCACTGTCAAAACAAACTTTGAACTGACGGCAGTTCAAAGTTTGCCCTAACGATAAAAAAGAATCTTTATGATTTTAACAATGTCAGTTCTGCGAAAAAGACCACTGTTCAGTAGAGACTAAACAGTAGTCTCCCTGCAGAACCGACATTGTTAATAGGGACGGTCGAACTCTATACATTTTCTTTTTCAAGTTATTTGTTCTCGATAATATTCTAGAATGTTGTAATAAAGCGAGCGGCTTTTGGCGAGCGGACCGTTTTAAATCAGGAGACAGGAGCCTTGAAAGTCAGCCACGCTCTAGACGACCACCCACAGTGAATGATGACGATTTACGCCGCGAACTACAATCTAATCCGGATGCTACCACTCGTGAATTAGCGAAAGCACTTAACTGCAGTCACTACGCTGTGGAAAACCATCTGCATGAGCTTGGGTATCGAAAAGTTTTGGCCCGGTGGGTACCGCACATCCTTACAGACGCCAGTCGTACAGTGCGTGTCGCTATCTGTCAATCACTTGCTGCGACCCCGACGTAAAGAGTTTTTGTCTGATCTGGCTACTGGAGATGAATCATGGATTCATTACGAGAACGATACACGTCGTGCTTTTTGGCTGCCTATTCAGAAGGCACACCACCAACTCAACCGAAACTGAGTCAAAAGAACCGCTTAAAAGTTCTGCTTTGCTATTTGCGGGACGCGCAAGGCATGCTTTTTTATGAAGTATTACACAATGATACTATAAACGCGGACAAATATTCAACCCAGCGCACCAAACTATCTGCTGCTATCAAGAAAAAACGACGAAGACGAATCAATGTACTTAGTTTTACTACACGATAACGCTCGACCTCATGTCGCATCTGCCGTTCGCCAACAGTTGGAGAACTTGGGCTGGGAGACGATACCCCACTCACCTTATTCCCCAGACCTCGCCCCATCAGACTATAATTTGTTTAGAGTCCTGAAACAACTTTTGCGGGGTAAACAATTCAATGATTTCTCTGATGTAGAGGCGGAATTGAACAACTTTTTCGAGGCACAGCAGAATTCTGTGCGAAAGGCATCCAAACTTTGCCAGATCGTTGGCAAGAAGTCTTAGATGCTAATGGTGATTACATCATTGACTAAGCTTTTTGTATTGTAATAATAATAAAATATATATATATCCCCACCGCTGTATCTTTACGTTGACGTCGTGGTCGGGCTTGCGTGCTCTAAACTTTAGGTCTGTGCCGGTAGAGTTTGCCGGAACGGATCTAGGATGAGGGGCCAGACCACGAGAGATACAAAAACCCGCAGGGCAGCATGTGGCGAGCTGATGGGCAGTAGCGACCCCATGGACTCTATCTCCCGGGAGAAATCTTGTCCTCATCTCTGGCTTGGCTTTATTGGCCGGCTGGAGTGAACACTGACGAGGAACAGAGCTCCCACCTCTTTTTTGCCTTTATTGGCCGGCTTGAGTGGAGATTCGCAAGAGCAAACGTGCTCGGAGGAAGGAAGTATTCCAGTAAGGTGCTGGTAGGGATCTTGACCGTACTTCAGGGATTGTCCTGATAGCCGTGGAATACCTCTCCACTCCTCAAGCACCTCAGGAAGTGTTGCCCCCTTGTCGCTTCGTCACTATGTGCTAGCGGCCGTCTCCGGGGGCCCATTATTGAGTGTGCAAGTCACCCCCTGCCATTTCATCCATGTATAATATATAACATTGGTCAGGCAGGGGACATAGTTCTTCCATAGTTCAAGTTACCCAATCCACTTTAGCCACACCCAGGCCCAATATGTTTTGTTTCCACGTACAACAATAGTCCTGTACCAACCGGGGGTTGTCCTTGGGTGCACTTGCATAGTACATACAGGGATAATCGTCGGTTGGTGCATCCTCATCATTTAGAATTATCTAAGGGGCCTCTGCGAGTTGGCTTCGGCTCCTCGTACGCCTTCCAAAGATCCGGGACCCCAGGGTCCCGAGAAATATCAAAAAATCATAAAAAATAGAAAACGTAAACCAAGTGTCTCATAATCTCATTAGTTTTGTGCCAACCTGGGGCCGTATTTTGGAACTATTAACGCCAACATGATTTCGTTGCGAAAAAGGGATGGTGCTATAGGTCATGTATAGCTCCGTCTCTCTCTAGCACTGGAAAAATGATGGCGTTAATAGTTCATAATACGTCCCCTGATAGGTTGCATTGGAATTGTTGTAATCTGAAACGAAAAATCTAAGTAATTGTCACTCATTTACTTGTTTTGAAATGCTTTCATGATATATATGTAGGTATATAATATATGTTACTTATCTATATATTCTTAAAGGTAGTGTGTAGCATTTAGTTAGCTTTAAAACATGTGCAATCAGTACAGTACTCATTTGTTTTGGTTCTAAACAGTTGATTTTATTTGAAAATTTATGTTGAATAAAGATTTAAAAGACATTTAACTTCGTTTTATTTGAAATCAATAATAATTAATTTAATATATTTTATGTTCAATGGTCAAGGTCAAAATTAACATGATAGGTCGTAGTATTGATGACGAAGCCAATTAAATAATATAAATACATTCATTTTGTACCCGGTATTTTTTATTAATACGCGGTAAAAAAGGGTATTTTTTCTTTTTTACCATTTTTTACCCACCCGCCCATCTCTAGACATGCCTATTGTTCTTGCTGTATTTCGCTGACCTCTGCCGTCTTCTAACAGTAACGATAAGTGTTGTACATTATTTTAGTGTTAGCGACATTATAGTCATTCAGTAAAGATGGTGAAAGACGACAATAACCGCCTTTTATCATTTTGATTTGACAGATTGAAAACAAAAGTGAGAAAACAAGCAAAAGTAAAACAACCGCGAATATAAATTAAAAATTAAAATCGTTAGTTTTTTAAATTACTTTGTAGATCATTTGAGGTTTTATTTCATACGTTATCAAAATTCTCTGTAATATAAAGTTAGTTTCATGCATGTACCATTATGAATTTGCAAGTTACAGGGATTTTCGTCATCGTCCCGTATTATTTGGCCGCGCGAGTGTATTTTGGAATCGGCTTCCAGTCTAACCAGATGCAGCGGAATATCAGTATTTGAATGACCATTAGACCTGACTGATACTATATCTACAAATGAAAATTATCAGAAAGTCCTGTTTGTCAAAACTACTAGTAATTTATATAGTGATTCGCAAACTCACAGAAACATTGATATCAATCTCGGGCACGTCATCCAGATCCGCAGCTTTCTCGGCGAGAGCCTTGAGTTCCGATTTGTCCGGCGTCGGGTCTGCAGCCAGCTTGACCAGCTCGAACAAATAGTCACGGAACACCTCGTCGGAAACTAAAGGCACACAAGATTTTCGACTTATTTGACGTTCGACTTTTTTAAGGGGATTACAGGACCTAAACGCAAGTTTTATAATGCCTAAAAGTCTATGATCCACTGCAGTAAACAAAATCAGAAATATATAAGATATTGTGTGTTGAAATCATAATATAAATAATAATACAACTAATTTGGTACGATAGCAAAATATTACGAAGATACCTCTAAAAATTTATTGTAACGATTAAAAACCATACTACATAACATACAATAATTCTGATTTTTTTGTCAGATTATTCTACAATGAACTTAATAACGTAGGTTTATTTTTAGTCCAATCATTAGATTTTTTGTAAATAGATAATTGCTGCATATTTTGCAATAAATGACCAGCACTCGTGCTTCTCTTTCTTTTCTGTGCAGTCCGACAGTGATCGTGCTAGATCCTGTAGTCCCCTTAAGATAAAAAAGGTATACAAGAAACTTACCCGGCTTCTGAATTTGTATTTCAATCATTTGCTGCATACCTGGACCATACATCTGTCCATATATCGGATACATTAATCCCGGCTGACCGTATGCCATAGGTGCTTGCATTGACGTTACTGGCATTTGACCACCAGGAACTTGCATTTGGTCATTCGCCATTGGGATTTGGCCACTGGGCATTTGGGTACCCGTTAGTGGGATTTGGCCACTAGTGTATGGGCCTGGACCTCCTGGTAGTGGCATTTGGGTACCAGCGTAAGGCATTTGGCCACCAGGCAGTGGTATTTGGGCACCAGTAAATGGCATTTGGCCACCTAGCACTATTTGAGTACCAGCGTGAGGCATTTGGCCTCCTGGTAGTGGCATTTGGCTACTGGCGTAAGGCATTTGTCCACCTGGCAGTGGCATTTGGCTACTAGCGTAAGGCATTTGGGCACCCGGTGACAGGGTGTGAGAACCGGGTAGTTGCGATTGAACGCCAGAGTATGACACTTGAGTTCCTATTACCATTTGGGCACCAGTGACTGGCATCTGGCCAGTAGTTGGTAAAGCACCGATTGGCATCGCCGGCATTGTACCAACAACTGAAGTTTCCAAACTTGTCTTGTTTTGAGGAAAAGATGGAGGCACACTGAGTTGGTTAGGAGTTGAGAGCAATGGCTGAGTTGAAATCACAGAGGTTGGTATAAGTGGCGACTTTCCGTTGACTAGCAAATCTGGAGTCGGCTGCTTATATTCTTGACCTGTTATAACAAGAAGAATGCATTAAGTATATAACTAGTATTTTCAATGAATACAATGTTCTTGTTGACATTACAGTTAAAATTCATTCGTACCGATGGTTCCAGAAGTCCCCAGGTTCATTTCCTGTGTGAATGCCATGACGTTGAGGGCTGAAGACAGAGCTGGGGCCACTCCACCGCCCTCACCTCCTGCCTGTGGTACTAGCGCGCCACTCGCTGACGTCACGCAGTCCGGTGGTGGCGCCGCGGTCCGACGACTAGGGACACACAGATATAAATAAAAATCTTTATCGCAGACGACATGATCCATAAAATAAAAAAATACAATAAAATGGCACAATGCACAGTCATTCATACCTACATAAACTCACGCCTTTCCCCCTTGTACAATATAATACATTTACCTACGCGGCTATTCCCAACCCAACCACTGTTTGTGTCGTGATAGCCGTTTGTAAGTCGTGGCACTGGGTTTTTTGCAATCTGCAGCACCCTAATTGCGTAAGACGCTATCAATCGGAATCGGTTTCATTTTGACAGTTCAACAACATTCATTGCGTTATTTACGGTGTTGAGAAGGCAAATTCGAACATATTATCAAGCAATGGATTAGCAATTTGCATCAAAATGATTCAGATTCCAATCGATAGTGTGTTATAGATAAACAATTCTAAAAATGAACGCCCCTCCACAGCGGTTACGCTCACATGCAAATAAGGTGTATCGACGCAATACACATAATTATTGCTCTTTGTCATTAGTTGCTCAGTTACCGGCGAGACATGAAAGTAGGACCACGCGTCGATTTCGCCGTAAAAGTACGGTCTACATGTCAACGCAAAAAACTACGTGGCTATAAAAAACGTTGAACAAAACTTGACGTCTTTATTGGCTCTAATAAAGAAACGAATTGAAATGATTGATTGTACTATGTGGGAAAATACATGTAGACATATTAATAATATCGAAAAACAATATATGAAAAATTTTGACATGGATTTTGAATTCTTTATTTATGTTGAGTCTGATTCTGATGAAAGTGATTAGGTACCTATATTGATAAATGAATAATTGGTTAATTAATATCGTATTTCATAACGTTTGTTTGTATTGCATTATAATATTAGTAATAAGTCAATAAATGCTTGAAATAATAATAATTTCATCAATTAATTTAAGCCAAGAATTCACATAATATACGCAAACAGTAATACAGTAAATGAAATAACCCATATTAAATAAACACCTTACAAACATAGGTACATAAAAATATAAACAATAACACTGATTCTTTTATGCAAACGGTACCTACCGACTGACCAAACGCCGAACAGCCGGATTTGATGGCCAACTGATATACTACATACACTGCTCTTTAGCATTTATTATAAATATTACATTTATTCTGCTTTCATAATAACGCGCTCAAATTTCTAAAATTTGCAGCTAGGAATCAAACCCGATTACTTTTGTAAAAAAAAGCACCCCGTATTTTTATACTGAGCCACAGTGTTGCTGACAAGGATCAAATACTGCACAGGAATATTATGTGTCAAATCTCAAAATGATTTCACACATTATATATTATTATTTTGTTCGCAGAATTTGATCCATATATATATATATATATATATATATATATATATATATATATATACATATATATATATATATATATATCTTGAAGGACATGTTGCGTCCTACATGGCGTTATTTACCAATGATGCTGCGTCCCACTGACTTTGTGCGTCCGGAATACGGACGCAAGATTGACCGACCCTCATTTTTAGCCCAAGAGTCCCTTATGATCGTTAGAATGCAAGGGCGAAAAATTGGCATGGACGTAATTCTATCACTACAATGCCTTTTAGCGTATAATATAATTCCGCCATCGTGCGACTGAAATTTGGAGGGCGCTTGTGTTCAGCGTATAATTTACCACGTATACTTTGAGTTCAGTTCACCGATCTTATCGTGTCCATTGAATATCGTACTTAATTTGTAAAGTTTTTATCATGTTTTCGTGACAACAATCTTGCGTCTCTTAAATATCCTTAAACGGGCACTAGGTACGGTGTCTGAGGGGCCTATTCGGGGTTCACGAGGGACGCATGGTGCGGGGCGCGGGGCAGCGGGCTTCGGCGCGCTCGCGTGCCGAAGTTTGTAAACAAACAGACGTGCCGGCCGTGATGTAAGCTTGTCACCAAAGTGAATTATTTGCAAGTGCGTTAAAAGTGGTTATTTATTTGGTCTATTATTATAGTTACTGATTATAATAATATATTAATCACAATGAAAAGAAGTGCAAGGATTCTTAAATTGGCAAACCGTAAGTACTTACTTTTTACTACTTAAATGAAAATTATAACAAGATTTAATGGTAAATAACGAATTATGGTGTTTGTGAGTATGGATGGATGGATGGATGCTTGTTACTCTTTCACGCAAAAACGGCTGAACGGATTTGGATGAAATTTGGTATGGAGTTACATTACATCAGACAACGTCATTACAGTTAGGTATATAAAATCTTTTTAACCCCTGACGCAAAAAGAGAGGTGTTATAAGTTTGAAGTGTTTGTGTGTGTATGCGTGAGTGCGTGCATGCGTGCGTACCTGAGTGTGTGTCTTACTTTTTATAGGTTTTCTTGTTTTTGTTTGCTTTTGGGTCGAGGGTATTTAAAATTTTTATTGTTTTATAATAATACAAATATATCTGTTTTGTTTTCAGAGAGACAGAAAGAAAAAGAAAACCAACCAGAAACCTTACATGAGGTACGTATGTTTTAACTTAGATAAAACACGACTTACGTACCTACACACATTTTTTTATACATACTTACCTGTCCAACTCCGGACTTACCTGTTCACACCAGCCTGTGCCTCTGAGCTTACCTGTTTATACATACTTACCTGTCCAACTCCGGACTTACCTGTTCACACCAGCCTGTGCCTCTGAGCTTACCTGTTTATACATACTTACCTGTCCAACTCCGGACTTACCTGTTCACACCAGCCTGTGCCTCTGAGCTTACCTGTTTATACATACTTACCTGTCCAACTCCGGACTTACCTGTTCACACCAGCCTGTGCCTCTGAGCTTACCTGTTTATACATACTTACCTGTCCAACTCCGGACTTACCTGTTCACACCAGCTTGTGCCTCTGAGCTTACCTGTTTATACATACTTACCTGTCCAACTCCGGACTTACCTGTTCACACCAGCCTGTGCCTCTGAGCTTACCTGTTTATACATACTTACCTGTCCAACTCCGGACTTACCTGTTCACACCAGCCTGTGCCTCTGAGCTTACCTGTTTATACATACTTACCTGTCCAACTCCGGACTTACCTGTTCACACCAGCCTGTGCCTCTGAGCTTACCTGTTTATACATACTTACCTGTCCAACTCCGGACTTACCTGTTCACACCAGCTTGTGCCTCTGAGCTTACCTGTTTATACATACTTACCTGTCCAACTCCGGACTTACCTGTTCACACCAGCCTGTGCCTCTGAGCTTACCTGTTTATACATACTTACCTGTCCAACTCCGGACTTACCTGTTCACACCAGCCTGTGCCTCTGAGCTTACCTGTTTATATATACTTACCAATCCGTCTCTGATTTACCTATGTAGACGTACTTACCTATCTAATTCTGAATTTACCTGTTCAGATCAGCCTGTGTTGGTTCGAGTTTTTCCCAGCTGAATACCTAATAGCTACTGCTGTCTATTCATTAACTTTACATTAGTCGCTCTTAAAAAAAGAAAAAAGTACCTATGATGTCTCGTTCATCTTCAATTTCTTCTTTTAGTGTTGTTAATCATGTATTTTATTGTATGTATCTCTGTTTACAGGAATTATCTGATCAAAATCTGGTTCAATATCTGACTTTTCTGCGACATGTTCTAATTACACTCCACCGAGACACGAAGTAAGTTTAACTAAAATACTTAATTAATTCATTAATAATAATATGCTAACGGCTGCTATCCCAAAAGCGGTAGCACTCTAAGACGAAGCAGTCCTTAAGCCATGTCAGAAACCTTCTAGGTGGCTTAAAAATATCTGCGAGCGCCAATTCAGGATTGAGATCGGGGTTAGGTAATTTTGATGTTCAGCAAGGGATAGACAACACTTATATCGCTAATCAAGTTGTTACCTTCATATTAACGAAGCAACAATAGTAAAGTGCAACAAAATATAATAAGCTTTTTTTTTTTGTTGCAGACCAGTTCTGATGATTCTTTTCGCAATGAATTTGGAACTTCGAATAATTTAACGCCATTAGAATGTGTTTCGAACTTCGATTCATCGGTCAAGGAGCCTTTTAATCTTAATTATAGCGAAATTAGTCACATAAGCGGTTCTCCATGTAGTGTATTTGTGGAAAGGAAACTTCTTCAACCTTATAAAGCAGATGAATTCGTACCAAATCAAGGAATACCTCTCGATGTTAATAATTCCTTGTCTAATGTATCTTTCAAGCCACCTAATAACATAAGTTTAAGAAATGTTAGTTGTAAAAGCAGTTCTCCTTGCAAAGTAATTGTAAGAAGGGAATTTCCACAGCCTTACAATGAATCAGAACCAAATGAAGAGATTATTTACGATATTAATAGTGAATCTCAAATAGAAGATAATTTTAATGATAGTACAACAATTATCCAAAGGCAAAAACCCAAAAGTTCAAAGGTTCGAGATAAAGATTATTGCTTTTACTGTGAGTCATTTGTTTTAAATTTTGCTCGTCATTTACTCCGACACCATATTTATGAAACTGAAGTCCAAAAAATTGTGTCAAAACCTAAAAAAAGTCTTGATAGAAAACAATTAATTGCAGCTCTACGTAAAAAAGGAAACTACCTTGTAAATTCAAAAGAGGTCACTAAACCGATGCGAAAATTCAAATTTACTGATTATTTGCCGTGTACAGAGTGTCTGGGATTCTATTCTAAAAAACTATTGTGGAAACATAAAAAGAAATGTAGTGGTAAATCAGGAAGTAAAAACATTCAATCTGAGGCTCAAAATCTACTGATACGTCATCTTAAAATCGACGAAAAACTTAAGGAAACTGTATTTCCCCGAATGAGGGCAGACAAAATATCACTTATTGCAGAAAAAGATAACCTTATATGTGCTTTCGGATCTCAATATTTAAAAACTCACCGAGAAAAACATTTCGTTAACGTAGTGTCTAGAAAAATTAGAGAGCTTGCAAAATTATTACTAGAATTAAAAAAGATTGATCCATCCATTAATGACTTCTTTTCTGCCTTAAGACCAATTCATTATGATATCATTGTACAAGCAACCAAAATACTGGGAAATTATGACGTAGAAAAAGATAGGTATGAGACACCTACGTTAGCAATGAATCTGTCCACCACCTTGAAACAATGCTGCAATATTGCAATAATGTGTGCATTAAAAAAGCAAGGGCCTTACACGGAAGTAGATACTGGCAAAATAGAAGCCGACTTAAAAGCTTTGATTGAACTTATTGAATCAAATTAGAAATATGATGCGTCTACACAAGCTGCAATAGATTTAAACAAGAAAAAGTGGAATAAGATAACTATTGCGCCTTTAGCAAATGATTTAAAAATTCTTAAAGAATACCTAAATAAAAAATCCTTGGATGCTGCTATAAAAATTAAAGAAGGCTTACAAACTACTGAAACATATACACAACTTTTAGAGACTGTGTATTGTAGGTTTTTATTATTAAATAGGCGCAGGCCTGGAGAACTTCAAAGAATTACAGTGCACGATTATTTAGAAAGCGACAATAATGATAATAATAAGTATGAAGAGTTTGATCGTGCGCTTACTGCCTCAGAAAGGATTCTGGTAAAGAAATTTAAACGTGTTGTCATTAGAGGTAAACGCAGCCGCGGAGTACCAGTTCTGTTGAATAAAGAAGTTCAAGATGATATTAAATTATTATTATCGATTAGGCATATTTTTTTTGCTTCGACACCAAATCAATTTTTGTTTGGTAATCCCGGTTATAACAATACAATTTATGGCTACAAAGTTTTGGAAAAGCATGCCAAATTATCAGGGGCGAAACAGCCTAAAGCAATATCCTCTACAAGGTAAGAAAACATTTAGCCACCTTATCACAAATTTTTAGCATGTCTGAAAATGATATGGAGCAGCTGGCTACATTCATGGGCCATACTAATGAAGTACATAAAAAGTCTTACAGGTTGCCAGATGACGTATACCAAACTGCTAAGATATCAAAGCTACTCATTCTTATGGAAGATGGAAAAGCAGACGCTTACAAAGGAAAATCTCTCGATGAGATTGATTTAGATTTAAATGAGGAGCTAATTAAAGAGCCCGTGGACAATAACGAAATTATAGACTATGATCCTGAACCTGAACCTACTTTAGATGCAATTTCTAATTACGTACAAACATATTGTAATTTAAATGACTTATATCAGGCTGGACCATCTGGCATGCAAAATGATTCTCAACAACTTATTAATGAACCCGTGTCTCAATTAGGTAACAAAAATAAAATATGAAAAGGAAAAAAAAAGACGTTGGTACCTTGGACAAAGGAACAAAAGGACGTAGTTACAAAATACTTTAAATTTCACATAAAAAATCACCAACTGCCTAAAAGAAATGAATGTGAGAAACTAAAAGAACAACATGTAGATTTATTTAAGAATAAATACTGGCTAAAAATAAAGGTATTCGTCCAAAATATTTACTCTAAGGCTAAGAAATGAGAGAAGAAAATGTATGTTTTAAAATAGTATGTTTTGTTTCAAATATTTTTACTTTGTTAATGCATACCAATGATTACCAATGATACTTATAATTATGTTTGAACTGATGATTAATACCCGGTTTCTGAGGTCCGTATCAGCTGTTTATTTATTCCATAACTTTATCTGATGTTTAGCTGTCATTAAACTTTGTTTAAAAACGATTTTACTGACATAACTGCAATTACATAAGCAAATGCCTTTAAAAGCATTTTTAAACAATGGACTTAATAAAGAATTAAAAAGGTTGTCTGTTTATCGAATTAATAATTAATGAAGAGATATCTAACAGCACCTCAGAAACCGGGCATGAGACTTTTAGTTGTAGCCACTGATTTATTTTAATTACGAGTATAATATAAAAATACATGTTCCATTGTAATGAAGACTGATTGATGTTCATAATTAAGTTTATTTTATTATTAGCAAAAGGCAGAGCCCATTTATGTTTAATTATTTAGTATAACTAAAATTGTTAAAATGTCAGTTAAAATGTTTTGATTTTTATGTTTAGATACCCTTTTTTTTTACAAAATTTTAAATTGAAAGAGAAGCTGCAGATGGAGTTTAGGTTGTAGATGGAGTTTACATTTCTTTTAAGTAGATATCTAAAACAAGAATGACAACATTGGGTTGATAAAAACCCTACAGATTTCTTTTAAATATAATATAAAAACAATACATGTTCCATTGTAATGAAGACTGATTGATGTTCATAATTCAGTTTATTTCGTTACTAGGCAAGGCAGAGCAAATTTATGTTTATTATTATGTCAATGTTAAATTGCATTGATTTGTTGATTGAAAAGTTTTTATGTTTAGATACACATTTTTTGTAAAATTTAAAATAAAACATTACATGTTTTAAATTACGATATGCCTTTTATTCCGTATATTCACCTGCATAAATATGACTAGGTACTATTATATTATTCGTATCATGAAACTTCCTCTTTCTACCTTTGAACCTACATGTTCACACCAGCCTGTGCCTCTGAGCTTACCTGTTTATACATACTTACCTGTCCAACTCCGAACTTAACTGTTCACACCAGCCTGTGCCTCTGAGCTTACCTGTTTTACATACCTACCTGTCCAACTCCGAACTTAACTGTTCACACCAGCCTGTGCCTCTGAGCTTACCTGTTTTACATACCTACCTGTCCAACTCCGAACTTAACTGTTCAAACCAGCCTGTGCCTCTGAGCTTACCTGTTTTACATACCTACCTGTCCAACTCCGAACTTAACTGTTCACACCAGCCTGTGCCTCTGAGCTTACCTGTTTTACATACCTACCTGTCCAACTCCGAACTTAACTGTTCACACCAGCTTGTGCCTCTGAGCTTACCTGTTTATACATACTTACCTGTCCAACTCCGGACTTACCTGTTCACACCAGCCTGTGCCTCTGAGCTTACCTGTTTTACATACCTACCTGTCCAACTCCGAACTTAACTGTTCACACCAGCTTGTGCCTCTGAGCTTACCTGTTTATACATACTTACCTGTCCAACTCCGAACTTAACTGTTCACACCAGCCTGTGCCTCTGAGCTTACCTGTTTATACATACTTACCTGTCCAACTCCGAACTTAACTGTTCACACCAGCCTGTGCCTCTGAGCTTACCTGTTTATACATACTTACCTGTCCAACTCCGGACTTACCTGTTTATACATACAAACTTACCTGTCACTCGTCAAAAATGATTATATTGCTTTTTAAGATTTTGTAGACTACCAAAGTGAAAATACCTACGCTATACATAGGTATTGTCACTTTTGTATGCTAACTATTAATTATTTATTATCAGTGCCTGGAGTCATTATAAGCCCTTATATAGGTGGAAGCCTCTTGGCTGATAAGCTGGATACAATAATTCAAAAACAGTATTCGGAACCAATCTGAATTCAATAGTAGATGGATGTAATTTAGTTATTATAATCATTATGATATATGCAGAGCATTATACGGAATTGATTTAAACATACAGTTGGATGGAGGCGGGAATGTGCATGCAGTGTTTTGAACGTATACGGACATATTCAGTGTGCAAGAAAGATTTAAGAATGAACTGATGCACTAATTCAGTTATTCGGAACCAATCTGAATTCAATAGTAGATGGATGTAATTTAGTTATTATAATCATTATGATATATGCAGAGCATTATACGGAATTGATTTAAACATACAGTTGGATGGAGGCGGGAATGTGCATGCAGTGTTTTGAACGTATACGGACATATTCAGTGTGCAAGAAAGATTTAAGAATGAACGGACGCACTAATTCAGTTATTCGGAACCAATCTGAATTCAATAGTAGATGGATGTATTTTAGTTATTATAATCATTATGATATATGCAGAGCATTATACGGAATTGATTTAAACATACATTCGGATGGAGGCGGGAATGTGCATGCAGTGTTTAGTAGGTATACGCAGGTATTCAGTGTGCAAGAAAGATTTAAGAGTGAACGGACGCACAAATTCAGCTAGAAATATTTAATTTGAATATCACCATTTAATGTTTAAATGAAATTTGACGTCGACTACTGATATGATACTGATTAAAACATCTTACATACGCATTGAAAACATTAAAAATCTCACTACATTCAGTGGACGCCGCAGGGTGGTAGTTTGTAAAGACGCAGGAAGTCCTTCGCGATTTATATATATATATATATATATATATATATACATATATATAAATAAATAAATACATATACGCGACGAATTGAGAACCTGCTCCTTTTTTTGAAGTTTGTTAAAATTCAATTCATAATTGGCGGAGTAATCGCGTAACAAACATACAAAAAAAATAACCGGCCAAGTGCGTGTCGGACTACGCACAATGAAGGGTTCTGTAGTTCGGGTGAATCCCAAGAACAAACTTAACATTGTAGTTAAAAACATGTTCTCCCATACATTACATTATTTACCATGTTGTTTCTTATAAGTTTTCCTGTAATCTATAGGTATTGAAATATTTTCTGTATTTTTATTTTATTTTAGGCTCAGTACTTTCGATGATAAGGGAGGGATGGTCAATTTTCTTAATTAACTTTTTAAATAATTTATTATAAAATTATAAAAAAAATATATTTGAGCCCCTCACAGTAAACCCTTTCATTTGATATGTCACACGGTACACTTTTTTTTAAACATTTTTTATTTGTCCCCCAAAATTGACCCCCATAATCAAAATTCAATTTAGCCACCAAAACTTAGCCCGATAGAGCTAGACATTATTCATAATGCTCATACATTATGTATAATGCCCGCATGGTCCATAACAGTAATATATATATTACTAGCTGACCCAACAGACGTTGTCCTGTCCAAATTTCAATGAATCATACAAAATGCTCATAAACAATGCACTTTCAGTTTTCCCGAACTATCCAATTTATCCAGCAACTTTTCCAATTTTTCTCTTCATAAGAACCTTCCTCGGCCTTCAAAGAATATTTGAAAAAAAAAATTGTCGAATAATATTGGTCCAGCCGTTCTCGAGTTTTGCGCTTAGCAACTAATTTAGCCATTCATTTTTATTTATAAAGATTATATACGTAGGATACTACTAACTACACAAGACCTATTGACCCTTGAGGAGGAAGCGCTATGGTAGCCTAAATAAAACATTGTGTAAAAAATTGGTAGCCTAAATAAGGAATTCAAATATTCTTACGTTTTTTGCAGGTTGTATGTTGATCAAAATTTGATTCGCGACTTTATTGGCTTAGCACCTTATTAGCATTCAGCCAGTATCAATATGTTACAAGAATAATGGATATTTTAAGTTTCTGGATGGCAGGACCAAGGTATGAAAAAATTTAAAAACTGACGAAGATTTATGCGATGACACGATGATGGATGGATGTATTTTATTTCTTCTTTTTTTTCTTTCTTTGTTAATATAAAAGATTGGACTGTACTACTTAGTATTTAAGATATTCAACATTTCGGAGTTTCCAGGTAGGTAATTTAAGAAATGTATTCTCTGGGTGCGTTATTGACGTATTCAAGCAACCAAAAACAGCACAATAGTCTATAACTGCTATTTGCCATATTAAGTAAGTACTTGTACTTATTTCAAAGAATATTTGTCACAAATCGCACGCTTACTGCCTACAAAACCATCACACCGTCCGTTCGTCACTGCGGCGCAATCGCGACTGTTTGTTTACAGAGTATATACCGAACTCGAGGCGCATAGGTATGACTCGCGTTCCGACCGTTTGTACGAAGATAGAATACTGTTAGATAACATTACCGTGACATAACCAACCTGGAGCTAGACCACCACCTCTTAAAGCAGTATTATTCTAATCTTACTTGAGTGTGGGAAAGAGATGAAGCTAGACTTCCTGTATAGCTCCAGCTCTTTCTCACACTGAAGTAACATTAAAATAATACTGCTTTAAAACGACCTACATTAGAATGCATGACAATCATGCAGTAGCAGCAGGCAGAGCCCGGATGATGCATTCTGTATCAAAATGTAATTTAGTGTTCTAATAGACGCGGTTTGGGTCGGACAACTTGCATTTTTATTTCTTGATTCACGCCCGTTGGCACTCACTGACTTTCTACATTACACTGACAATTGCATTGACACGATATAGTTAATGTTAGGGTGTATTTGCATTTGCACCGTACACAACCTTTTTAGCTTGCAGTCGGATAAACGACCGGGAGTCACCCGTTGTTATAGGATGGTATCGGCTACTTTGGATAAAAATCCGTTGTCAGCTGCTGTTTTACAACTTTGTCATCAAGTGTACGACGTGGCGACGTACTATCGTGCGTCCCATTCATTATGCTGATTTTTTATTTTATCAATTTAAATACAGCAATTTGATTACCTATTTAAATCCTTACCCCATTGGTGCTTTGGTCGGTGTAGATATGGACACTCTGCCCCACATTAGTCGACGTAACTCTTCACCGCTGATGCCGCGACGACGCAGTTCGGCTATTGTCACCTTGCCGACGCGCTGTCGGAATCAGGTAAATTAGTACAAAAACGTTTAAAGAATATGGTTTCCTAGACTAAGGAAAAGGAAAGGATACCTACATAATGATTTTTTTTATACTGCGATTTACCCAGTCAGTGTTACCCATAGAGCAACACGGGCCCGTGTTGCTCTATGGGCTTCGACAAATAGGTACCTATTGATTTATCGACAGTACCTACTATACATTCAGGTTGTCCGAGAAAGGGTATCGCCAACTTTTAAGGGCCACACCCATAAAAGTACCGACCATCAAACTGAACAACTTTTTCCCGGGGACCAACAACGTAATCGTGAAAAAAAAAATCAGTCGTCCCATACGCGACGTGAATCGTGCGCGACGCCACGTAACGGCACCACTCGTCGCGCGACCCGCGGTGCCTTTGAGCGTGTGATTCGCGTCGCGAGTCGCGCCTGTTTGAAGGAGCCTTTATAGAACTTCGTTCCAAACTGTGGTTCCGAAAATTCGTTGTTCCTCACCTTCCAATTAGTCAACGCGCCTTTCCTCTGCTTAGCCCTCGTCTTGGCCGCACTCTTGATGACCATGACGGCTCTGACCTCGTATCTAGGGTCGTCAGATGGACCCAGACCTATCGAGTACTCTTGTAGGTACTTGTGGGCGTCTTCTTGGGCCACTGACCGCTCTAGTGATACGACTATTTTTGCCCACTAAAAGAAATTATTAAAAAGAAAATTTTAAAGCTTTTATTTGTATTGTACTTTTATCTAAATAATATTACACTGTGGAACGCCATCGCCAGTCGTGTCACTACCGAAGTACACAAGCTTTTAAAAGTCTGTATGATGCCTTTTAAGGGGCTATGGCTGTGATGGCTGATTTTTCCCGAGAGGTCATCATCATTCCCCTGTCCTTGTATCAATTTATTTGGGGTCGCCGCAACATGTCTTTTTCTTCCATACTTCTCTATTAGTCGTCATCTCGGTAGTCACTCCTTTCTGGCCATATCATCTTTCACACAGTTCATCCAACGTTTCTTTGGTCTTCCCCTATTCGTACAGCCATCCACATTCATACTCAAAAATTTCCTGACGACATTTTCCTCATTCCTCCGCGTCACATGCCCATACCATGACAACCGCACCCTAATTGCGTAACACGCTATCAATCGGATTCTGAATCATTTTGAAGCGAATTGCTAATCCATTGCTTCATATGTTCGAAAAATTTGTCCGCTCAATACCGTAAGTAACGCAATGAATGTTATTGAACTGTCAAATTGATACAGATTCATATTGATAGTGTGTTACGCAATTGCGTCGCAGATTTCCGCACAATTTTTCAACCACCGCACCGGTGTCACTAGTGAAAATTACAAATATTCTATTAAAAGGACATTTATATCTATACCTACATAATAAGGTCTATCTATTCATACACGAAATCTCTTAAGGTGTCATTGTACTCATCATTATGAACAACTTTTACTTTTACTGAAATCGCGAAAAAAATCAGCTGTCCCATACATTTTGACGAGTTATGCCAACGTAAATGTAGGGAATAGCCGATTCTTTTTTCGCGATTTCAGGTTTGGTATAGTAAAAGTTGTTCATAATCATGAGTAAAATGACCCCTTAAGAGATTTCGTGTATGAATAGATAGACCTTATTGGGTGACTTAAACATGATTGTACCTACTTACTCATGATAACAAACAACTGTTACTATGGGACCAAACCTAAATCGCGAAAAAAAAAACAGGCTGTTCCCTATATTCATTTATGTTCGCATACATAACTTCTCAAAATGTCGTCACCTTTATAGTAAAGTTGCGAATCTGTAATTTTCGCAAAAATCTGTTTTTTGTCGCAACCCGCCCCCAATGTGACAAGTGATAATGCACGCCGTGGTAGGGTTTCGGGTCTGCGTCTGTAATAGTCTACAAGATCTTGTAAACTATTACAGATACAGATTTGAAACTTTGTCACGGTTTGAATTACCACATTGGGTTGCGCTAAGAACCAGCATCTTAATTGCGTAACACACTATCGATCGTAATCTGAATAATTTTGAAGCAAATTGCTAATCCATTGCTTCATATGTTCGAAAATTTTGTCTGTTCAACAACGTAAATAACGCAATGAATGTAGTTGAACTGTCAAAATGTAACAGATTCCGATTGATAGGGTGTTCGGCAATTAGGGTACAGTTTTACGCGAGAAGGACAGATTCGCAACTTTGCCATAAAGGTGACAATCTAAAGAAAAGCTGATTTTTTTCGCGACCTACGGCGAAACATCTATGTACCTCATGATGTCGTTACCTGTTTCACCCATTCCTTCTCCGACTGCTCGATAACGTGCGCGTAAGTGTTGCCCATCATAGCTATCAACATGTTTAGTAGTAGGATCGGCACAAACACCATGAATATGGCAAACACTGTCTTTGATAGATTCGGGTACGTTGTCATGCTGAGGTCTGTGTACTGAAAAAAAAAATATTGTTGTTCAGATCAAAATCAAAAGTCATATATTCAAACTAGGCTGAGAATCAGCACTATTTGAACGTCAAAATTATATATGACAGTCCACCAAAACGCCCGCCCTTCACCACTTCCTAGTGCTTTAGCGAAGGAGAAGAAGTGGCGCAACAAACTCTCCAGCAGCACAGCTGTCTGTTCAGTTAAACAATTTGATTGCATACAACACTGCGCAAAATAATTTAGGTATTACGCTACAAAACATGTAATTAAATTAAATTCATTGCCATCAAAATGGCGTGAGAGAACGCTAGCTCAATGGAATTACCAAATCATAAACATAACAAGGTAAATACCTAGGTATAATACAGTGTGAGTCTTTATAATATGCACATATAGAAATGTGAAACAAAAATTGTCTTTGCCTGCTGAAGTACCCGTCTACTTTTGTACGAAGCAGTGTGCACGGCCTTTCTTCAGTTTTTCTTTTTTCTTTCAGTTAATAGGAAATGTGATTGACTTATAAACGTGCTACCTATTTTTAGTTTTAGAAAGTTAATACGATGTAGAATAATTTAAAATATCTATTAAAAATATGTAGGTAATAGGGGGTAATGACTGACTGCCACGACCAGCGGTTTAACGTGCTTTCCGAGGCACGGAGGGGCCATGTTATGTAAAGATGGTCCCATCCTAAGCTAACCTTTTTTTTTGCTGAGAAATGCCTTACGCATCCTTGCTCGCAGGGGACGAGACGGGGTATGTGGGACTCCTGTCAGAATGGCACCGACAGTATACCCACTAAAACTCAGCGGTGTTCCCACATCACCGTGATGGGAGGGCCATGGGAAACCGGCACAGCCTTTAATTCCACAACCCTCCCGGCGCATACCCGCCTAGCTGGCTGGCCCCGCATGCCCCCCAGGCTGGGGGGTTACGGGAATGGTCGGGAACACCTGACCTTTCCCGTCCGACACTGCTGGAGGTCTGTGCAATATAGGCAAGGGTGCTCCTGCACCCGTTGCCTGCTGGCCTCCTCCTGGGAGGAGTTGGAGATGACTGTCAAACTGACGTATTCTTCGACCCCTCCTCCGCCTTCGGAGGGGCACCGCGTGAGGATTGTCCTCCCGCGCGCGCTCCGCCGCCTCCTTCTGGGACATGACGTGTTCGCAGAAGGAGGCGACTGCAGCCCAGGACCTCTCATCCCCCAGCATGGCATTAACCAAACCGGGGAGTGAGAGGTCCGGTCCGATCACCGCAAAGAGACTGCGGCGCGGCTCGGACCACGACGGGCATACCTCGAGGGTGTGATGCGCCGCGTCCACCGCCGCGCCACAGTCGTGGCACGACGGTGTCTTCTCCCGTCCGAATCGGTGCAGGTACGATCTGAAACAACTGTGTCCGGACAGCCCCTGCACCAGACGGAAGGAGAGGAACCCATGTGACCGCTCGAGCCAGTCTCGCAGGACCGGCCCAATCGCGTCGAGGGCTCGGCGGCCGAAGGCTGCGGTGGCGAGGTCCCCCCGTCCCCCGTCCAATGGACGACGATGGCGTCATCCTAACCTAACCTAACCGCGGCAAACGTAGCTTAACTTGATCGATCGACGAGATAGGAGTTTTTAAGTCCCATGCTTAGATTATAGTCCCATGTGATAGGAGAAATCACAAACCTAAGAATAGTTAGTTACCACTCACTCAGTTAGTTAAAACTCATCATTCTCCTGCCCTTGTCCCAATTTATTTGGGGTCGGCGCAACATGTCTTTTTCTTCTATTAGTCGTCATCTCGGTAGTCACTCCCTTTCTGGCCATATATACCTACTTAGTAAAACTGTGGACTATTTAACTCACGCTGTAATCTCCTAACGTAATCTGGAACAGTGCCATCCAAGTGCTGGGATAGCTTGAAAACAATGTGGACTGCACGTTTGGGAACCCTGCAACCAAATTGAAAGAGTATTATGTCATTGTCAAATTAAATATGCATGCATTGGCGCCGTTTTAGCTTTGACTGTGAAAACGAGAGCGGGCGTTCTTCTTAGCGTCTCAAACTGTCAGTGGACTCGGCCCAGAATTCGGCTACGTGTTTGTCGCCATAACTAGCGTCCATCAGTTCGTGTAACATGCAGCCATAGAAATATTTTTGTAGGTATTACCTATGCGTGCAGCTGACAGGACACGCAGGACATGCATAACATAGGTACAAGTTCACTGTCCGTGACCCACATGTGGGTCATTGCACTTTTCATACATAATCGGTTCTTACTTCGTGGACATAAAAAAATCATAGGTACACTCACGGAACAGATGCCTTTATCTGTTCTGTGGGTACACTATTATTATACACGAACGTATAAGCAATTATGTAGGTAAAATAAAACAGCAATGAGCCATCGAATTTTTTATTTATTTAGGACTTTGAAAATTAAACTTAATAATAAATTCAAAAGGGTTCCTTCAACTTTTATGACCTCTAAGGACCTGAAGCGGTGTAAAAGCAAGTACCTCAGTACATAGGAACGAAAAAAGTAATTGAGAGCTAATTTCGACATTTTAGCTGGACAGTGAACGTGTTAAATGTCCCATCGTTTGTGGAACAGCACCACATTTACACTTGACAACTAAGCATTTATTACTGCTTGATGATTATGCTGAATCAAAGCAGTTTCGTTCACGTTTTAGAATTTCGCATTTTATGTTTGGCTTGACAAAATATCGAGACAATTAATGTGCTTTAAAAAGGACGAAAGTAAGTTGGTATAGCAAGAAGAAAAATTTTCAAAAATGTCAAAATAAAGCATCATGACAAGTTGTGGGCTATGTTGATCACCTTTGTATAAAAAGTAGAATGACTGCGAGAATCCGAACAGCACGATGGTGTAGATGATGCCGAAGGTGAACATGTCGCCCGTGATCATGCTGTAGATCATGGTCACGAACGGACCCGTCAGCTTTACCGCGCTGCCGAGAAAAACAAACATTTGTACACCGCGGAGGAATAAACTGCTTGGACGCCAAGAACCCGATTCCAGTGCTGTTGCTGCAAATCACTGTTCACAAGTAATCTTAAAGGCTTATAATCCTCCACCATCCGGTGGGTCATCAGTACTTGTTGGCCATAATTATCAGCCGTTTCTGTAAAAGTCTCGCCATGAAAACTTAGGTTGAAGAGAGCTCCCGGTCTATTCTGTCAAAATCTCACCGTGAAAGCGGCTTAGGTGAAGTGAGCACCTAAGTTTTCACGGTAAGATTTGATCAGAATAGCACTGCTGTCGTTCCATCTGGTGCTAGGGATTGACACTAGATAATGGGTCTTTACGAAATTGCCGATTTTTGATACCGGCTAGTGTGAAGTGAAGATAACTTTCATTCTATAAATTCCAAATTTCAAATTAATTTTATAATAGGTATAGCATGACTTAAAAAAAAATCTGTTGTTCATTTGTTTTTCCGCCGTTCGATTTTTCTTTTATATCGATATTTCTGTAAACATGGAAAAATCGAAATTGCGAGCTATTTTCGAATACGAGTTCCGTCGGGCACCAACGCAACACAGACAGCACGACGTGTATGGAAAAGGTACCGCAAGTGAACGAACGGTGCGTTCTTGGTTTGATCGCTTCCGTTCTGGAAATTTTGATCTCAACAATAAGCCCCGGGAAAAAATTTCAAATCCAACGAGGCGGTGAAAAATGCCTTTAAATAATTTATCGTTTCCCGTTCCCAAGTTATCAATAGCAAAGGCATCAACGAACTTTAATTAAAATGGCTTTTTAAAAAATTGTTTGATTTTTTCTGTGTAAAACGGCAATTTCATAGATAACCTAAAATTAATAGCTCCTTCAAGCTCACTTCACCTAAGTTTTCTCGGTGAGTCAGATAGATGGGTAGGTCGAGTAAAAAATATGGATTTTGGTTACTGTACTTTTGTTTTAGTTCCCCGGTCTACCCCTTGATATGCAATGGCCTCTGTAACCTCATGAAACATGAGGCTCCAGGAGCTAGCGTGAATCTTTGGGATCATTCGAGTAATCGAGTCTAGTCAAACCACGCTGGGGTCGGTGCATTTCATTTATTCATTTAGTTAAGTACTTTTGTTTTGGATAGTAGGTAAGTCCTCGGAACTGCTCATGTCAACTTTTATGTACACACGGCTACGTATCAAGCTAATATTTCCAGTATTAGCTGACTTCTCATTGTACTTAAATCTTATAAAATGCGAGATCAGCTTATACTGGAAATTATAGCTTGATATGCAGCCGTTTGTACCAAAACCTTACCACAAAGATTTATGAATCAAAAATCGCACGGTAAGTAAATGCGATCAGTGGTTCTTGATTTATCAACGCACCTACGGAGACTACGGTTGTTACAGGCAGACGCAGGTTGTGTTTTATAACCATGTTATTAGGTAGGACTTACCCAGCGAAGAACATTAGCAGAAACCAGAAGCCTGGCAGTAGAAAGATCAGTAGCGCTTCCTCTAGCATCGGTTGTCGCATCAGCCGTGCCGGGATACATGCTAACAGTAGCAGGTTTGAAATCAGGAAGATGAATTTCGCTGGCTCGTGGATCTGGGGAAAAGGGAAAAATATTTATCCAGCAATCGACACTTATGGCAAGTCTACAGTGAGGTTCCTCACATTAGGTGAACGGTACATTTGTAAGCCAGACACGCACGCATCCGTCCATAGCGTGATCAGTGGGTGAAAGGATGATCACGCTTACATTTTCATACAAAGCGAAGCTCCAACCATTTATTTTACTTTTGACATAAGCACGCCTATGAAATTCCTTATTTATTGATAGGCAACCATAGACGAAAAGACCGGCCAAGTCCGTGTCGGACCACGCACAATGAATGGTTCCGTAGTTGGGATGCATTTATTCCAAGAACAAACTTAACATTGTAGTTGAAAAACATGTTCTCCCACACATTCCAACTGCAAATGTAAGTTTGTACGCAAAATATTGAGAGATTTAACATGTTATTTTAAGACCATAGACTTCTTATAGGTTGTCCTGTAATCTATAGGTATAGAACTATTTTCTGTATTTTTTTTCAAAATTTTAGGCTCAGTAGTTTCGGAGATAGGGGAGAATGGTCAATTTTCGTCTATTTTTTTAAATAACTTAAAAAATATATGTTAAAATTATAAAATATATATATTTGAGACCCTCACAGTAAGCCCTTTCATTTGATATGTCACACTGTACAGTTTGCAAAACATTTTTTTTTAATTTTCTTACTCCCCCCCCCCCCCATATTCAAAATTCCTTTATTTACGTTACACGTCGGTGTTTGGATCACAGTAATTCATAGGTGTACCAAAATCCAACTTAATCGATTCATTAGATTCGGGGCAAATTGGCTGTGACAGACGGACAGACAGACACACGAGTGATCATACAGTAAGGGTTCCGTTTTTTCCTATTGAGGTACGGAACACTAAAAATGCAATACTTCATGGAGGCTAAAGTAAAATACACTACGGCGGAAATATATAACATAGGCACTACGAACTTTCGCGCATGTTCTAACGATGATCTCTCATTCACACTCGCCTCATGTCACCATTTGGTTCCTAAAAAATCTTACTGCGCAGCCTTCTGCGCGAAAATCGGACTTGCCAAGATATTTCGGCCGTAGTGTAAATGGTTGAAAAGATATATATATATAGTATATACCTACCTACTAGGTGCGCAGCTCAGTCGAAGGCTGATGTGAAGCGGCGCCTTAATACGGTTAGGTTATGAGCTGAGAATTAAAAAAAAAACTTACCAACTGTTTAAAATAAGCCACAACCCCCTGATTTTTCAACTCATCTCCCTGCTGCAATATAATATAGCACAGGGTACTGGCCAAAGTCCCCAGTTCACTTGCCAGCCGGATGCCACTCCTCGCATCAGCGATCTCGAGACCCCAGTCGGGATGAGCATCGGCCTCGGCACTGCTATGACGAAGGTATACGGAGAGGGACAGGAGAAGGAGATGTAGCATTAGGATTAGGAGACGTTTCAGGAATTTGTTCTGTAATAACAAGACCAATAAGTACACTTTTTATTAAATAAAGCACGTCAGTTACCTATATACTCGCGTGTGCACGTTAGTTACTCAAAATTGCACCTGATGACCAAACGCATGCATTAAACAGGGCGCATTGATTGTCACATTTTTCAAAGACTAAAATGCAGGTGGATATAAGGCAAGCTGCTGAATGACTGCTATTGATGTCAACTTTCGCTCAATTCTAAATTCCTCCTACAATGCAGGTAAGGCCGGCTGAGAAGGCCCACTTGTCTTACAAGGCCCAATAACAGAAAACAACATAATAACAAATTATTTACATGTTCAAAGGTTTGAATCCTATCCTGCTCTAGTCACGCGTGGAACGGACCCGGAAACACAGGAACGAGGTGGCGGTCTGCGGGCGGGCCGCCGTCTTTTATTCGTTCATTACTCTTGATCACTAACAATTACTTTGTGTGATTTTATTTCGATTTATATCAAAAAACGGTTTACGCTTTTGGAAGGCCCAGCAAGTTTATTATAAAAAAATATAAATTAAAAAAATCTTATTTCATTAATTTCAATATTTTCATCGATTGTACCAAAGTTATTACCAAAAAAATCACCTGATAATACAATACCTGGGCTATTTTATTACGTAGCATAAAAGTTTATGTAAGAAGTAAACTATTGATGATCTTAGTTTCTATTCATCTTTATCAATGTTGACGAATGTCACAATTTTCATATTTATGTATTTATAAAACATGCTTACTTTCGTGATAAACGACCATAAAACTGCACGTTCCTTGTCAGACATAATATCATGTTTAGTAAAGCCGGTTTTTAATAATGTGCAAATTATTATTACAACCTTAAAAACTACATTGATCTGTATTTAGAAACGAGCAAAGCTTATTGAGGAGGTAAAACAAAGATATTATTATATTTCATTTTGTAAAAAAGTGGGCATTCTCAGCCCGCTTTACCTTATTATGTATAGGCCTTGGGACAATACCTACCTACAGGCTAGTTACATTACATTAGATTGTAAGTATACTACAATAAGAACATAATAGGTACGTACTCGAGCAAATGTCTTCCACTTTTCTTCGAGTAGTCTCTGGATGATGCCGCCGTCCAACATATTGAGATGCTCTTGTTTCGTACCATTCAGGATTATGAACAACGCGGAGTTCCAATCTATAAGAGTACATTTAGTTTTTTAAGACCTTTGGAGTAGGGAAACTGGATATCGGTCTTTCTCTTTCCACACAATATTATAATATTTGTTAGAGATTGCGAACTACATGTAAGATTCGATCCTTTTTTAGGCTATTCATATTACTAAGCCCCCGCTGTCCGTCCGTCCGTCTGTCTGTCAGTGGACTGTATCTCATGAACCGTAATAGGTAGACAGTTGAAATTTTCACAGATTGTGTATTTCTATTGCCGCTATAACAAAAAATAATAAAAATAAAATAAAGTTAACAATAATTTAAAAATTAATACAATAAACATTTGATGTTGAAAAAAAAATTGTTGTCAGATTTAAACCATTTTTGTACGAGCTCTATCGCAACAACTAAACAAGTTAGAAAGAAACTTCTGTATATCTAGTATATCTACCATAATAATAAGTACTTACTGTATTTAATCAACAAATACTAAAACGCCGTTTGATAGGGTCTTTTGTTTAAATACAAGCAATTTCCTCTAAATAACTATGTAATTCATAGTACCATTATGAAATACAAAGTTATCTTTGCAATTGTTAAAATTTAAGATGAAAAATATTCTTCGTTTAGTATTTTTTTTAATATGTAGTGTACGGTGGTACGGTACCCTTCGTGTTCTTGGCCGGATTTATATACCTAGGTAGTAATTATTTTCAATGTATCCTACCCACCACTACACACCCTAGCCTTTTTGAAGCTTTGTGCTTCTCTAGAGGTGGTGAAGCCACACCGAATTTCTGGGTTTGTAACTTGACTTTAAGAATTATGATGAACTAGCTTTTCCCGGGCCCCCGCGGCTTCGCCACGTGGCTTCCGAAAACTATATACGTAAGTAAGTACCTATAAGTAAACCATTTCTCTTGAATCACTCGATCTATTGACGAATCAGAAGATTTTCGAGATCATCGCGAACATACAGACAAACAGACGCGGCGAGGGACTTTGTTTTATATTTTATTATGTAGGTAGTTTATAGTTAAGTATTATGAATTATACAAGGTGTAATTTAAATAAGTTACAACTTACAACCTTTTAAGGGGTCATTGTACTCATCATTATGAACAACTTTAATTATTGGACCAAACCTGAATTCGCGAAAATAAAATCAGCTGTTCCCTACATTTATGTTTGCATAACTCGTCAAAATGTCGGGAACGGTTGATTACTTTTAACCGACTTCAAAAAAGGAGGTTCTCTATTCGACTCGTATGTATACGTATATGTATGTTTGTTTGTATATCCACGATTTTCTCTAAAACGAATGAACCAATTTTGATGATTCTTTCACTATCGTGTTCTACACACTTCCAGGAAGGTTTAGTATATAATACATTAGGTAATTATTCTTATGTACGAAGGTATATGCATAAATGAACTGTATTTCCGGCATTTCTAAGTGGATTTTGATGATTTTTCTTTTCGTTCGTCTTGAGCATATGGTATTTTGTATATATATTCAACTAAAAATGGAAAAAAAAAATACTTTAAAAAAAAAAGTAAAAACCGACTTCAAAAACCTAAAACGAATAAAATAACTTTCATAAAAAACAGCTTCTGAAGTCGGTGTCTTCTGTTCTTCAATGCACTAATAGCTTGTCACCGACTTCAGCAGCTGTTAATTTTTTTATGAAAGTTATTTTATTCGTTTTAGGTTTTTGAAGTCGGTTTTTACTTTTTTAAAGTAAATTTATCATGATTTCAGTTTTGGTTCCATAGAAAAAGTTGTTCATAAATGAATACAATGACCCCTTAAGAGGTTGTCACTTATTTAAAACACCTTGTATTATAATAATTAACTCTCGTGTTTACAATACCCACTTATATTCGGGTGATAACGGCCTGTTACGCACTCCTAAAGATAGGGATTGGGAATGCGAAATTATAAAAATTTCGCATTCCAAATTACATAATATGTCTATATTTTTGTAATCACGTTTTAAAACCCTTTATTTTCATACCCTACTCGATAGGTATGAGAGATTCTTTTTTTAAAACATACTTACATTTTGTCGCCAAGAAACCGCCATTTTGTTTTTAAAAATTTTAATAGACCGAGTGACACTCGTTCAATAAAGACGAGTCTAACGACATATCATTCTTCAAAATCTGTTCAGCCATTTAGTAGTTACGAGGGAACATAGGGACGGACATACATAGGTATAAACATACAGGTTAAACACATATAACCCTCCTTTTTTGGCTTCGGCGCAGTTGGGTAAAAATACTCATAATCATTGTCATGCATTATACTAACTAGCTCGCGGTTAGTAGCTACTATAATTATTTATTCTGTGCTCGCGGGGAGAGGGGCGATGCGACGCGGAGAGCGGGCGACGATAACGAAACGGTTGGGTAGGCCTGTTGGCAGCCTTGTTGTTATGACGCGATTCCCCGGCTCTCCGCATTCCCCCTACGTCGCCTGACATCGGCCAGGCAGCGCATGCCTCACGTTTCCCCTCCGCTCTTCACCGCTGACATAGTCTCCATGCGCCGCGGGGCGCGGTGTCCACTCACGGAACGCATTCATTACACACGTAATATTAAAGAATAACGTTGTTTCGCACAGGGCATTCATTGCTTTGCCTAACTTCGGGAACCTAAATAGGTGAGTCTATGTATAGTAAACAAGTTTTGAATTTGTGGTTCGGAATAAATTGAATTTGGACTTTATACTTACGGTTCCTTGTTTACAAGCTTCGATCAATTTATTGATCGAAGTTTACAAGTATACGATTCATTATTTATAGCATCGTATTTTAGTTATAATAATGATTTAAGCCAGTCTAACTACGTAGGTACTAATGTGCCATAAACAGTCTGCCAACGCGAGCGTTTTAGTAGAATAATCGGAAGAGGGTTGCGGGGGGAAGTGAGCGGGGGGAAGTGAGCGGGGCTTTTAATGTCCCATAGTCCCAAGCTGCCAAACTGCAGCTTTGGATATAATTTCAGAGCTTTCAGTAACCGATTTCGAAGATGATTTGATCAAATAGTCGAGTTTAAATAGGTAGGTTTAAACTGGGGAATGAAAACCGGTTTCACCGAACACCGATAAAATCGGTTTTTCGGCTTATTTGAAATTATTAAGAAACCAGGGTTATTTTTCATGATTACGGTTTTTCCAGATTTTTATTATAAAAATTTAAAGGGTTGTACTAAACCTTTTGTCAAATTTAGAAACTGAAAAAATGGTGTTATGTGAAATAGCTTTACACGAGAATGGCAGTGGATGTGGCAATTTTTTAACAAAGGCATAGGTACAAAGCCTTCATGATAACAAGTGTCGAATCAGTACGAGGATTTTCGACAGCTGGTCAGCAAAATACGGACTTGTTTTAATGATTCTCTACATGCTTTGCTTTTCTTAAGATCTCACTTTCTTACCAAAAACATTAAAGTAAATTGTTTTTAAAGACATTTGTTGATACTTCAAATTCAAACAATGTGAGATGACTTTTCATTTCACTTGTGTTTTTAAATGATTATTTCTAGTTATTAATTAGAGCAAAGTATAATTAACCTGATTGCAATTATTATTGATCTCTTATTAACCGACTTCAAAAAAGGAGGAGGTTTCTCAATTCGACCGTATATATATACGTAATCGGGCCATAAGTTCTGTCACATAGGTAAAATTTCGAATTTAGAATGTAAACTGAGGAAAATATTATGGGCATTCGAAATTTGAATATTTAAAGAAAATAAAAACAGAGCGGTCACGCGCCAACTGAGATTTTTAAACTGCTGAAAAATTTGAAAATTCCACTGAGTTTTATTTATCGTACTATCAAACAATTCAGGGACGACTCAAGATTAGAAGATAAACAAAAGAGCGGTTGACCTCGTACTGTTCGGACTCCAGCGGTCAGCAAAGCAGTGAAGGCGCGAATCCAACGAAATCCTGTCCGCAAGCAAAAAATGTTTGCTCTGCAGATGGGACTAAGCAGAACTACTGTTAAAAGGGTGTTAAATGACGACCTAGGACTGCGTGCTTATACAATAAAACAGCACATCTTCATAACGCACGGCTGAAGAAAATCAGACTCGAAAGAAGCCGGGTTTTGTTCTGGCGGTACGCGGGAAAAAAATACCGAGAATACTTTTTTCAGACGAAAAAAATTAATGTTGAGGAGAGTTTCAACAAACAAAATGATAAAGTGTAATAACACTCTAGTGAAGAAGCGAGCAGACGTGTGCCACGTGTTCAGCGTGGTCATCACCCTTCGGCATTCATGGTTTGGCTTGGGGTGTCCTATTAGGGTCCAACGGAGGTGTTTTTTGTGAAAAAGGAAGGAGTGAAAACCAGTGCCCTTGTATATCAAAACACAGTCCTAACAAATCTACATGCTCGTCATATGATATGACCAAGATTGTGTCTGGACTTTAAGACTATGAACCTAGTTTGTTTCGGCCTTTCTCCTCAGAGTAGTCCGATAGGAAACGCCGACCTCATCTAGTTTTTAAAATATGATTGACGTGTAAAACTGTTTGTACACACCTACGAGATTTATTTATTGTATCAAACGATTCAGGGAAGATTCAAGATTAGAAGATAAACAAAGGAGCGGTCGACCTCGTACTGTTCGGACTACAGTGGTCATCAAAGCAGTGAAGGCGCGAATCCAACGAAATCCTGTCCGCAAGCAAAAAATGTTGGCTCTGCAGATGGGACTAAGCAGAACTATTGTTAAAAAGGGTGTTAAATGAAGACCTAGGACTGCGTGCTTATAGAATAAAACAGCCCATCTTCTTAACGCAAGGCTGAAGAAAATCAGACTCGAAAGAAGCCGGGTTTTGTTAAGGCGGTACGCGGGAAAAAAATACCGCGAAATACTTTTTTCAGCCGAAAAAATTTTTAATGTTGAGGAGAGTTTCAACAAACAAAATGATAAAGTGTATGCACACTCTAGTGAAGAAGCGAGCAGACGTGCACCACGTGCTCAGCGCGGTCATCACCCTTCGGCATTCATGGTTTGGCTAGGGGTGTCCTATTTGGATCCAATGGAGGTGTTTTTTTGTGGGAGTGAAAACCAGTGCCCTTGTATATTAAAACACAGTCCTAACAAACATTGTGGAACCTCTTTCACAAACAATGTTCGAAAACAAGCACTGGGTATTCCAGCAGGATTCTGCGCCGGCTCATAAGGCGAAAAGTACCCAAAACTGGCACACGACCTGTGGAATCGACTTTATCAGGCATGAGGATTGGCCCTCATCCAGTCCAGGCTTGAATCCCTTGGATTACAAAATATGGCAGCACTTAGAGAAGGTCTGCGTTAAACCCCATCGCAACTTGGAGTCACTTAAAGCATCCCTGATTAAAGCAGTCGCCGATATTGACATGAACGTCGTGCGTGCTTCGATTGATGACTGGTCTTGCAGATTGAAGGCTTGTATCGAAGCAAGAGTAGGACATTTCGAATAATTTTATAGTGGTGTAAATCGCGCACTACAACCATTTAGACATCAAATGAAAGGGTATACAATACAGATTTACACCACTTTACAATTATTCGAAATGTCCTACTCTTGCTTCGATACAAGCCTTCAATCTGCAAGACCAGTCATCAATCGAAGCACGCACGACGTTCATGTCAAGGACATATTCCAAGGGCAAGCAAAGTTAATAAAATTTATATGGGACCACCCATATAAATTTTATTAACTTTGCTTGAGCAGTTTTGAGTTAGCTTCGATAATGCGTATTTTTCCCACTTAGTTTATGTGGATGATGTTTTAATCTATGCGGATGTTTTAATAACTTTAATTTCGGAAGTCGGTGGCAAAAATACGAAAATACAAAACCAAAGACACCGACTACCAAAATTAAAGTTGTTTTTCACCTTGTAGTGTTTCGATTTGGAAGTCGGCTTTATTTTTGGTAAAAGGTTTTTATAAGACGTATTTCTACGTTATATTATGTTAATTAAAGGTTTAAGTTATGAATAACATTGAGTAGCTCAGCTATTGTCAGGAGCTACGCTTTTGAGACTGAGACTTATATGGTTTAATTTTAAAAGTTATGAGTTTATGATTAAGACGGAAGCGCCAGGGTAACCCACGAAGTTCAAATTTTCTTAAGTTTTTTGCAATTTACAAGTCAGTATTAGATTGTATGTTGACCAAACGATTATTTCTGACCGTAAGAAGTATGTATTTAAAGAATTACTTATAATCATTAAAGTCATCAACACAACTCTAGAAGACCAGGTAATCTATTGAATGACCATTTCATGAAATCTTGACATTTGAGGATTATACTAACTTAAGGAGTTGCATTACTGATTCTAGTGATTATAATTCTGTAAATACATATGTGTTACGGTCGCGGATCATACTTTAAGCAACATACAACCTAATACTGACTTACAAATTGCAAAAAACGTAAGAAAATTTTAATTTTGCGGGCTACCCTGGCCCTTCCCCCTTAAAGAGTTTATAATATGGTTATTTTATTTTTAATTGGTTAATGTTAATTTGATTTTAAGTGTTATAAGATGTTAGTTTTGTATTTTATAATTCTTTCCATTTATGCATGATACTTATTATTCATAAAGATCATCAATACATCCCTCTAAGTTTGATTTATTCTCTCTCGTTTGATTTCGGAAATCATGACATTTTAGAACAAATCTTACTAAAAGAGATGCATTGATGATTGTTATTGTTATAATAATGTAAATATATATTTTTTACAGTCTTGAACTTTGATCAAGGCAAAACCTGACATTGACAATGTCAGGTTTTGCCAGGTTTTGCCCAGGTGGAACCTAATTCTAATTAAGAATGAGATGACTTGCGTTAACTTAGATAAATTAATAAATGATATTGCATGTATTTTTAACTTTGAATGTACCGGAATTGAAAAATTGGAAACATTACTAATTAGTAGAGTCCGTCCGAAACTGGTTTTCCGGCCGAAACCGAAACCGAAACCGAATATTCGGCCGTGGCTTCAGTTTCGGCTGAAACCGAAACTCACGTGGTCAAGTATAAAATTCCTTAAAATACTGAAATTTGGGTCATTTTACCCATTATTCTGCATTAATTAGGACATGAAATGGTAGTAGGTACTCGTATGTCAGCGGCGCGTCGCTACAACAGTATATTAATTTTGTTGTAAATATTATTAATAATATTTTTATTATTTTTTCAAATTAAGTTCTCATAGCAAAATGTTTATCAGTTATCAATAATCAAATCACTAATTGTTACTGTTTCATTAAATACTAAGTATTGGTATTTTGAAATCTTATTAATTAATACTTTGGTTTGTATTTGTACTTAAAAGAATCATCAATCTCTTTTAGGTACCTCTTATATAAAAATAATAATTACTAAAATTACTATTACACTCACGACACACGACAATTCCTGATTAGGGCCGCCAGCGTCCGCCAAAGCGTTGACGCGAGAAACGAAGTTTGGCGAGCGTGCACGACAACATCCGAAATCAGTTTCGGTTTCGGAAAAAGTTTCGGCCAGTTTTGGCCGAAACCGAAACTGTCACCGAAACTTGATTTTTGGCCGAAACTCGGCCGAAACCGAAACCGAACTTTCGGTCGGACACTACTAATTAGAGTCACAAAGAAATCGAAAAGGTATTTATTTGTGGTGATTGGAATTTAGATGCAATAAAACCAAATAAAAGTTGCCAAGAACTATTAGGATTGTTGAAAATTTTCAATATTGAAATGCACATAAACACACCAACCAGAAAACAATCGTGTTTAGATTTATTTGCAAGCAATATCAAAAAAGCTAAAGGTGAAGTTCATCACCTGGCTCTTTCCGATCATGAGACAGGGCAGACCCTGACAGTGACGACTAATAAACCAAAATCTAGGCCAACTTGATTTGAGTACAAAAGGGATTTCCATGAAGAAAACATACAACAGTTTTGTGAATGTATTTCTGCGCTATCATTCTCTGACATGTATGTTATGGATAATTTTGAAGATGCATACATATAAGGTATTTCTGGGAACATTACAACTGTTTCATAAACTATGTTTTCCCATACAAAAAATAAAAAGGTCGAACAGAAGAAATAATACTCTGTGGTCGACGAAAGGTTTAAAAAAGTCATGTATACGGAAACGTTATTTACATTTAAAAACTATCCTAAAATAAAACAAACAAAAATCGATTAGCAAAAAAGTATAAAACATACAGGGAGATACTTAAAAGTTGTATTAACAAATGTCAGAAAATACATAATAAAAGATACATACAGAATATGAAAAACAAGTGCAAGACTACTTGGAATATTATTAATAAAAAAATTGGTGAGACACAAAAAAGTAATTATTATTATTATTATTATTATTTTTTTTTACATTTCTCGGGACCCTGGGGTCCCGGACCTTTGGAAGGCGTACAAGGAGCCGAAGCCAACTCGCAGAGGCCCCTTAAATAATTTTAAATGATAAGGAGGCACCAACCGACGATTATCCCTGTATGCACTATGCAAGTGCACCCAAGGACAACCCCCGGTTGGTACAGGACTACTGTTGTACGTGGAAACAAAACATATTGGGCTATGGGCTTGGGTGGCTAAAGTGGATTGGGTAAATTGAACTATGGAAGAACTATGTCCCCTGCCTGACCAATGTTATATATTATACACGGATAAAATGGCAGGGGGTGACTTGCACACTCAATAATGGGCCCCCGGAAACGGCCGCTAGCACATAGTGACGTAGCGACAAGGGGGCAACACTTCCTGAGGTGCTTGAGGAGTGGAGAGGTATTCCACGGCTATCAGGACAATCCCGGAAGTACGGTCAAGATCCCTACCAGCACCTTACTGGAATACTTCCTTCCTCCGAGCACGTTTGCTCTTGCGAATCTCCACTCAAGCCGGCCAATAAAGGCAAGAAAGAGGTGGGAGCTCTGTTCCTCGTCAGTGTTCACTCCAGCCGGCCAATAAAGGCAAGCCAGAGATGAGGACAAGATTTCTCCCGGGAGATAGGGTCCATGGGGTCGCTACTGCCCATCAGCTCGCCACATGCTGCCCTGTGGGTTTTTGTATCTCTCTTGGTCTGGCTCCTCATCCTAGACTCGTTCCGGCAAACTCTACCGGCACAGACCTAAAGTTTGGAGCACGCAAGCCCCACCACGACGTCAACGTAGAGATACAGCGGTGGGGCATAATATACATGTACATAATAATAATAATATTATTATTATTATTATTATTATTATTTATTTATTTACTTCGAACACATGATTCATATTGTTGTTAGTAGCACTTATAAAACTACGTTAGTAACATTCTAAACAAAAAAAATCGAAATGACATAAAACAAATAGTATTAAAAACCAACAACATCAAAGACCCGCAAAAAATTTGTGACGTGTTTAACGAATACTATATCCAACTGACAAATTATTATTTGAATGATGAATTTACGTATAATATTGACGCTATAAATAGAACTATGGACATTAATCACAATAATTCAATAAAAAGCTGACAAGTTGGTTACTAGAAAATTGCTTTTATGACAATGGCGAATATATGGAATATTGTAAAAATCTAAGATGACATATACTTAATTTTCACATTGATTTTAAAGTAACGAACACATAATTATAATAATATTAATTCAAATTGGACTTACTGTAAAATACAAATTTGTACACCCTATGTTGTGGTAGAATGTATAGAACTTAAAAAATATTAACACCATACGATGTAAAACTACATTCTTACAAATAAATTAATTCTAATTCTTCTTCTAATTCTAATGCTTTAAGGTTCAAGGTTGATTGGGAAAATTTGACAGTTTCGGGTAGCTTGACCTGCTGGCTTCTGTACTTAAAATAACCAATTATTTTCATGATATTTTTTAGGGTTTGTTAAATTGCCTATTATGTCGAAAGTTACGTTTAATATCAATCTACCGTGCATTGTAGTGTAGGTTTACTAATCATCTTAATTGCCTATTTTTTTTTTTTATTAAAAACTCACTTGTCCTCCCATCAGGCAGCAAGGTATCCAGAGCATTCAGCGGGTAGGCAGAGCAGGTGATGTTGGAGTACCGCCAGAACTCCTTCGCAGACAGTTCCAACATCTCCCGGAAGACGGACGCTCGGCCCAGCTGGCAGGCCAGTGTTAGCGGTGTGAAACCTGCCAGGTTCATACGACCGTTGCTGGCAGGGACCTTCGGGTGCCGAAGTGCGTAGCCGAACATGTCCTTGTTTGAGGACACAGTGAGTATAACGTTATTGTTTTTTTTTTTAATAGGAAAATTAAAATAAACATTATAGGTAACATAAACTTAATATTGTGCCTATTTTCCCGAACGGCTGGAAAGAGAGGCACGCATTAAAACAGAAAACTCTGAGTGTCCTCATTCGCTACAGCTACACTGCAACCAAGACTCACCAGTTTATCACAAACGACCACCATATGTAGTATCATGTTCCCAAACGAATCCTGTGCGTCTGGGTCAGCGCCGGAGTCACAAAGCAGGTTGTACACTCCCTCATTGGCACAGCAAGCCGCCCACGCTAATGGGGACTCGCCTAAATACGCCAAACCTTCATAGTTTGTCTGCCTCGATGGAGGCACGCGTTGTTGGTCGCGCGGGAGGAAGAAACTGCCTGTTGGCATGCAATAAAAATACGACTGGCTGGTAGAGGGCGGGCAGAGTTGTAGGCACAGTTATAGAGCGGGCAGAGTTGTAGGCACAGTTATAGGGCAGGTAGAGTTGTGGGCACTGTTATTGGGCGAGCATCAGAGTTGTAGGCACAGTTATAGGGCGGGCAGAGTTGTGGACATAGTTATAGGGCGGGCACAGTTATAGGGAGGGTAGAGTTGTGGACACAGTTGTAGGTTGTAGGGCGGACAGAGTTGTGGGCACAGTTATAAGGTGGGCAGAGTTGTGGACACCGTTATAGGGCGGGCAGAGTTGTGGGCATAGTTAAAGGCAGACAGAGTTGTGGACACAGTTATAGGGAGGGTAGAGTTGTGGACACAGTTGTAGGTTGTAGGGCGGACAGAGTTGTGGGCACAGTTATAAGGTGGGCAGAGTTGTGGACACCGTTATATGGCGGACAGAGTTGTGGGCATAGTTAAAGGCAGACAGAGTTGTGGACACAGTTATAGGGAGGGTAGAGTTGTGGACACAGTTGTAGGTTGTAGGGCGGACAGAGTTGTGGACACCGTTATATGGCGGACAGAGTTGTGGGCATAGTTAAAGGCAGACAGAGTTGTGGACACAGTTATAGGGAGGGTAGAGTTGTGGACACAGTTGTAGGTTGTAGGGCGGACAGAGTTGTGGGCACAGTTATAAGGTGGGCAGAGTTGTGGACACCGTTATATGGCGGACAGAGTTGTGGGCACAGTTATAAGGTGGGCAGAGTTGTGGACACCGTTATATGGCGGACAGAGTTGTGGGCATAGTTAAAGGCAGACAGAGTTGTGGACACAGTTATAGGGAGGGTAGAGTTGTGGACACAGTTGTAGGTTGTAGGGCGGACAGAGTTGTGGGCACAGTTATAAGGTGGGCAGAGTTGTGGACACCGTTATAGGGCGGGCAGAGTTGTGGGCATAGTTAAAGGCAGACAGAGTTGTGGACACCGTTATAGGGCGGGCAGAGTTGTGGGCATAGTTAAAGGCAGACAGAGTTGTGGACACAGTTATAGGGAGGGTAGAGTTGTGGACACAGTTGTAGGTTGTAGGGCGGACAGAGTTGTGGGCACAGTTATAAGGTGGGCAGAGTTGTGGACACCGTTATAAGGTGGGCAGAGTTGTGGACACCGTTATAGGGAGGGTAGAGTTGTGGACATAGTTGTAGGTTGTAGGGCGGACAGAGTTGTGGGCATAGTTATAAGGTGGGCAGAGTTGTGGACACCGTTATATGGCGGACAGAGTTGTGGGCATAGTTAAAGGCAGACAGAGTTGTGGACACAGTTATAGGGAGGGTAGAGTTGTGGACACAGTTGTAGGTTGTAGGGCGGACAGAGTTGTGGGCACAGTTATAAGGTGGGCAGAGTTGTGGACACCGTTATATGGCGGACAGAGTTGTGGGCACAGTTATAAGGTGGGCAGAGTTGTGGACACCGTTATATGGCGGACAGAGTTGTGGGCATAGTTAAAGGCAGACAGAGTTGTGGACACAGTTATAGGGAGGGTAGAGTTGTGGACACAGTTGTAGGTTGTAGGGCGGACAGAGTTGTGGGCACAGTTATAAGGTGGGCAGAGTTGTGGACACCGTTATAGGGCGGGCAGAGTTGTGGGCATAGTTAAAGGCAGACAGAGTTGTGGACACCGTTATAGGGCGGGCAGAGTTGTGGGCATAGTTAAAGGCAGACAGAGTTGTGGACACAGTTATAGGGAGGGTAGAGTTGTGGACACAGTTGTAGGTTGTAGGGCGGACAGAGTTGTGGGCACAGTTATAAGGTGGGCAGAGTTGTGGACACCGTTATAAGGTGGGTAGAGTTGTGGACACCGTTATAGGGAGGGTAGAGTTGTGGACATAGTTAAAGGCAGACAGAGTTGTGGACACAGTTGTAGGTTGTAGGGCGGACAGAGTTGTGGGCATAGTTAAAGGCAGACAGAGTTGTGGACACAGTTATAGGGAGGGTAGAGTTGTGGACACAGTTGTAGGTTGTAGGGCGGACAGAGTTGTGGACACCGTTATATGGCGGACAGAGTTGTGGGCATAGTTAAAGGCAGACAGAGTTGTGGACACAGTTATAGGGAGGGTAGAGTTGTGGACACAGTTGTAGGGAGGGTAGAGTTGTGGACACAGTTGTAGGTTGTAGGGCGGACAGAGTTGTGGGCACAGTTATAAGGTGGGCAGAGTTGTGGACACCGTTATATGGCGGACAGAGTTGTGGGCATAGTTAAAGGCAGACAGAGTTGTGGACACAGTTATAGGGAGGGTAGAGTTGTGGACACAGTTGTAGGTTGTAGGGCGGACAGAGTTGTGGGCACAGTTATAAGGTGGGCAGAGTTGTGGATACCGTTATAGGGCGGGCAGAGTTGTGGGCATAGTTAAAGGCAGACAGAGTTGTGGACACAGTTATAGGGAGGGTAGAGTTGTGGACACAGTTGTAGGTTGTAGGGCGGACAGAGTTGTAACAACAGTTATAAGGTGGGCAGAGTTGTGGACACCGTTATAGGGCGGGCAGAGTTGTGGGCATAGTTAAAGGCAGACAGAGTTGTGGACACAGTTATAGGGAGGGTAGAGTTGTGGACACAGTTGTAGGTTGTAGGGCGGACAGAGTTGTAACAACAGTTATAAGGTGGGCAGAGTTGTGGACACCGTTATAGGGCGGGCAGAGTTGTGGGCATAGTTAAAGGCAGACAGAGTTGTGGACACAGTTATAGGGAGGGTAGAGTTGTGGACACAGTTGTAGATTGTAGGGCGGACAGAGTTGTGGGCACAGTTATAAGGTGGGCAGAGTTGTGGACACCGTTATATGGCGGACAGAGTTGTGGGCACAGTTATAAGGTGGGCAGAGTTGTGGACACCGTTATATGGCGGACAGAGTTGTGGGCATAGTTAAAGGCAGACAGAGTTGTGGACACAGTTATAGGGAGGGTAGAGTTGTGGACACAGTTGTAGGTTGTAGGGCGGACAGAGTTGTGGGCACAGTTATAAGGTGGGTAGAGTTGTGGATACCGTTATAGGGCGGGCAGAGTTGTGGGCATAGTTAAAGGCAGACAGAGTTGTGGACACAGTTATAGGGAGGGTAGAGTTGTGGACACAGTTGTAGGTTGTAGGGCGGACAGAGTTGTAACAACAGTTATAAGGTGGGCAGAGTTGTGGACATCGTTATAGGGCGGGCAGAGTTGTGGGCACAGTTATAAGGTGGGCAGAGTTGTGGACACCGTTATAGGGCGGGCAGAGTTGTGGGCATAGTTAAAGGCAGACAGAGTTGTGGACACAGTTATAGGGAGGGTAGAGTTGTGGACACAGTTGTAGGTTGTAGGGCGGACAGAGTTGTGGGCACAGTTATAAGGTGGGCAGAGTTGTGGACACCGTTATATGGCGGACAGAGTTGTGGGCACAGTTATAAGGTGGGCAGAGTTGTGGACACCGTTATATGGCGGACAGAGTTGTGGGCATAGTTAAAGGCAGACAGAGTTGTGGACACAGTTATAGGGAGGGTAGAGTTGTGGACACAGTTGTAGGTTGTAGGGCGGACAGAGTTGTGGGCACAGTTATAAGGTGGGCAGAGTTGTGGACACCGTTATAGGGCGGGCAGAGTTGTGGGCATAGTTAAAGGCAGACAGAGTTGTGGACACCGTTATAGGGCGGGCAGAGTTGTGGGCATAGTTAAAGGCAGACAGAGTTGTGGACACAGTTATAGGGAGGGTAGAGTTGTGGACACAGTTGTAGGTTGTAGGGCAGACAGAGTTGTGGGCACAGTTATAAGGTGGGCAGAGTTGTGGACACCGTTATATGGCGGACAGAGTTGTGGGCACAGTTATAAGGTGGGCAGAGTTGTGGACACCGTTATATGGCGGACAGAGTTGTGGGCATAGTTAAAGGCAGACAGAGTTGTGGACACAGTTATAGGGAGGGTAGAGTTGTGGACACAGTTGTAGGTTGTAGGGCGGACAGAGTTGTGGGCACAGTTATAAGGTGGGCAGAGTTGTGGACACCGTTATATGGCGGACAGAGTTGTGGGCACAGTTATAAGGTGGGCAGAGTTGTGGACACCGTTATATGGCGGACAGAGTTGTGGGCATAGTTAAAGGCAGACAGAGTTGTGGACACAGTTATAGGGAGGGTAGAGTTGTGGACACAGTTGTAGGTTGTAGGGCGGACATAGTTGTAACAACAGTTATAAGGTGGGCAGAGTTGTGGACACCGTTATAGGGCGGGCAGAGTTGTGGGCATAGTTAAAGGCAGACAGAGTTGTGGACACCGTTATAGGGCGGGCAGAGTTGTGGGCATAGTTAAAGGCATCCAGAGTTGTGGACACAGTTATAGGGAGGGTAGAGTTGTGGACACAGTTGTAGGTTGTAGGGCGGACAGAGTTGTAACAACAGTTATAAGGTGGGCAGAGTTGTGGACATCGTTATAGGGCGGGCAGAGTTGTGGGCACAGTTATAAGGTGGGCAGAGTTGTGGACACCGTTATAGGGCGGGCAGAGTTGTGGGCATAGTTAAAGGCAGACAGAGTTGTGGACACAGTTATAGGGAGGGTAGAGTTGTGGACACAGTTGTAGGTTGTAGGGCGGACAGAGTTGTGGGCACAGTTATAAGGTGGGCAGAGTTGTGGACACCGTTATATGGCGGACAGAGTTGTGGGCATAGTTAAAGGCAGACAGAGTTGTGGACACAGTTATAGGGAGGGTAGAGTTGTGGACACAGTTGTAGGTTGTAGGGCGGACAGAGTTGTGGGCACAGTTATAAGGTGGGCAGAGTTGTGGACACCGTTATAGGGCGGGCAGAGTTGTGGGCATAGTTAAAGGCAGACAGAGTTGTGGACACCGTTATAGGGCGGGCAGAGTTGTGGGCATAGTTAAAGGCAGACAGAGTTGTGGACACAGTTATAGGGAGGGTAGAGTTGTGGACACAGTTGTAGATTGTAGGGCGGACAGAGTTGTGGGCACAGTTATAAGGTGGGCAGAGTTGTGGACACCGTTATAGGGAGGGTAGAGTTGTGGACATAGTTAAAGGCAGACAGAGTTGTGGACACAGTTGTAGGTTGTAGGGCGGACAGAGTTGTGGACACCGTTATATGGCGGACAGAGTTGTGGGCATAGTTAAAGGCAGACAGAGTTGTGGACACAGTTATAGGGAGGGTAGAGTTGTGGACACAGTTGTAGGTTGTAGGGCGGACAGAGTTGTGGGCACAGTTATAAGGTGGGCAGAGTTGTGGATACCGTTATAGGGCGGGCAGAGTTGTGGGCATAGTTAAAGGCAGACAGAGTTGTGGACACAGTTATAGGGAGGGTAGAGTTGTGGACACAGTTGTAGGTTGTAGGGCGGACAGAGTTGTAACAACAGTTATAAGGTGGGCAGAGTTGTGGACACCGTTATAGGGCGGGCAGAGTTGTGGGCATAGTTAAAGGCAGACAGAGTTGTGGACACAGTTATAGGGAGGGTAGAGTTGTGGACACAGTTGTAGGTTGTAGGGCGGACATAGTTGTAACAACAGTTATAAGGTGGGCAGAGTTGTGGACACCGTTATAGGGCGGGCAGAGTTGTGGGCATAGTTAAAGGCAGACAGAGTTGTGGACACAGTTATAGGGAGGGTAGAGTTGTGGACACAGTTGTAGGTTGTAGGGCGGACAGAGTTGTGGGCACAGTTATAAGGTGGGCAGAGTTGTGGACATCGTTATAAGGCGGACAGAGTTGTGGGCATAGTTATAGGGAGGGTAGAGTTGTGGACACAGTTGTAGGTTGTAGGGCGGACAGAGTTGTGGGCACAGTTATAAGGTGGGCAGAGTTGTGGACACCGTTATATGGCGGACAGAGTTGTGGGCATAGTTAAAGGCAGACAGAGTTGTGGACACAGTTATAGGGCCGGCAGAGTTGTGGACACAGTTATAGGATGGACAGAGTAGTGAGCACAGTTATGGCGCGGCCATAGTTGTAGGCACAGTTATAGGGCGAGAAGAGTTATGGGTACAGTTATAGGGCGGGCAAAGTTGTATGGGTACAGCCTACACCCGCAACTCTGTCCGCTCTATAAGATATTCTAAGAGAAGTAAAACAATTAAACAAAAATATTCACGCATCATAATGCAACTTACCGATAGCTCTCTGGTTGACGTCGGCGCCCGCTTCCACTAAGTCTTGAACCAGCTCGTTGTTGCTGTAAGCTATAGCCAGGTGTAGAGAACTGGCCCCTTCAACATAATGATGAACAATATTCCACAGCTGGTTAAGAACAACAAAGCCTCTGTAGAAATGGATGGTGATTGACAAGTGATTGATGAATGTTACCAATCTACCTCTTCGTTGTGCGAATCATTGTAATTGTAAGCTTGTACTTAGGTATTTCTACCAAATGTGGTTTCATTAGAATTTTTAGAATTCGACTGAAACACTAGTTAGTGGTAATAAAATAATGCACTTGCCTAAATACTCCTCCCCTTCGACGACATCCAGTGAGAGTTTCGGAAAGCATTTCACTAGTGTTCTTGCTAGTCTTGTGTGAATCTGGAATTAATAATAATAATAATAATAACCTCACCGCTGTATCTCTACCTTGACGTCGTGGTGGGGCTTGCGTGCTCCAAACTTTAGGTCTGTGCCGGTAGAGTTTGCCGGAACGGGTCTAGGATGAGGAGCCAGACCAAGAGAGATACAAAAACCCGCAGGGCAGCATGTGGCGAGCTGATGGGCAGTAGCGACCCCATGGACCCTATCTCCCGGGAGAAATCTTGTCCTCATCTCTGGCTTGCCTTTATTGGCCGGCTGGAGTGAACACTGACGAGGAACAGAGCTCCCACCTCTTTCTTGCCTTTATTGGCCGGCTTGAGTGGAGATTCGCAAGAGCAAACGTGCTCGGAGGAAGGAAGTATTCCAGTAAGGTGCTGGTAGGGATCTTGACCGTACTTCCGGGATTGTCCAGATAGCCGTGGAATACCTCTCCACTCGTCAAGCACCTCAGGAAGTGTTGCCCCCTTGTCGCTACGTCACTATGTGCTAGCGGCCGTCTCCGGGGGCCCATTATTGAGCGTGCAAGTCACCCCCTGCCATTTCATCGTATAATATATAACATTGGTCAGGCCAGGGGACATAGTGCTTCCATAGTTCAAGTTACCCAATCCACTTTAGCCACCCAAACCCATAGCCCAATATGTTTTGTTTCCACGTACAACAATAGTCCTGTACCAACCGGGGGTTGTCCTTGGGTGCACTTGCATAGTGCATACAGGGATAATCGTCGGTTGGTGCCTCCTCATCATTTAAAATTATCTAAGGGGCCTCTGCGAGTTGGCTTCGGCTCCTCGTACGTCTTCCAAAGGTCCGGGACCCCAGGGTCCCGAGAAATTTAAAAAAATAATAACACTATTTATTTATTGCAGTCTTAATACACTCAGAAAAACACAAGCATTACACAGAAGACTATTTAAATGCTAGTTTTGTTGAACTCTGGTACCCAAATTAAGATTTAACTTGTGTTAAGGTTACCAGGGCCCTCGCAGTTATTAATCTATTACAATTTTACATAGCTACTGAGCGGAACGTGTTCACGTGATTGATGTTGTACCTATACGTAGGTATAATTATAATTATCATTGGTAAAAAACAATCGTTACCGTTAGTATACTTATTATATAGTATGTGTGTACCTACTCAATATTATCGTAAAGCCTAATGCGAAGCCAGTAAGACATCTACTTTATCCAACGTTCACGGCCTATTTTTTATGTTCAATGAAGCTAAGGGCTCATTTACGGAGACGCGTGTTGCGGTGCGTGACGTCTCGCGGAACGATTTTTCCGTTTACTTACGGAGCGGCCCGCGTCATCACACGCGCAAACACAAACATAATGGCAATGTACGATGTTGTTTACGAAGACGCGGGGCGTGTGATGCCGCGGGCCCCGCCGCGGGTGTCGCTACGTTTTACGGAGAACGGAGAATTGCAGGAATAGCTAGCCCCAACGCTCCGTGCGCCGCCGCGATAAGCGTAGCGTGCGACGCGGCGATGCCATCCGCGGGCTCCACCTGCATTTCAAGCAAACGCGTGTGAAATCGCTTTTCCGTAAACGCTAGACAACGCCATATATTTGAATTTAGTGCGGGCCCCGACGCGCGACGGCTTGCGTCTCCACAAATGAGGCCTTATAGTAACTAGTTAATTACCCAACTAGGTACTCCTGTGTGATTCGCGGCGTGAATTCATGACGTAATTAAAAAAAATATTTAAAAGCATGTCCCTCGACACTCGCTATCGTTCACAGTTTAATTCGCGCGCTCGTCGAGAATGGACGCCGAAAATGTACCTACTGCTATCGCCATGACGCGCGAGTGTGGATGCGTTCGTGTTCACGGGAGGTTCGAGCCCCGCGAACCCTTTGACGCGGGCGCAAATAGTCAAATACAGACACGGAACAGATAAAAGAGACCTCTTTCATCTGTTCTGTGAATACAGACACTGAACGGGGCGCGAAGCCCGTGAACGGGTGCGAAAGCCATCCACACCCGCGGTTCGCGGCTTTTACGGGTGTTCAAGGCCCACATTAGTAAATGCTTAGTAGTAGCAGCATGGAGACGAATTTTGTACTCAGTTGATACAGTGCGCCGGTGGGCGGCGCGGCAAGGCAAAATTTAACCTTGAATCGTGCGAACAATAATTATTCCGGTCAAGAAACTACACGGTCCATCAACATAATTATAATAACAGCATAATTATATTCTTATTATGCGTGTCGGTCGCGCATGTGTGGCAAACACGTGTGGCAACATCATACAAAGTATTTATGTGATTAAATATTGTCTATACCCGTATCGCGTATCTAATCAATCTGCCTAGGCTTTTCCCAACTATGTTGGGTCGGCTTCAATGAGATTAGAAATATTATTAGTGGCAGTGGTCGACCTAGACACAACCCGGGGGGTCATGACCCCATGACCCTCCCCCCTGGATCCTCCGCCTTGGGTGGAGGAGTTCTGGCACGTTATCGTCTGGACTGCGATAAACCGACGGTCGGACCTTGCACCCTCGCATACAAGGAACGACAGTCCGTTGACCAATAAGATAATATAAATGTAAAGATAGGATCTAAAAAAGTCTTACCTTAGTATCACAAATAATGAGCACATGAAGTAGCGACTCCCCCAGAGCGCCTCTGTAGCACATCTGCCAGCAGGCGGTGTGATCCTCCCATTTAGCGAGCGGGTCGTGAGGGGAGAGCGAGGCTTCTATTGGTAACACCACCTGGGGGTTTCCATACGCTCATAAAGCCAATATCATGAATTTCAACTTTCGACGGTGAGCCGAACGTTGATAATGCAACAGCGTGCTTTTATTTAATCATTAATTTAGGAGTCGTCTAGTGTTAGTGAAAACGGGCATTAGAGTGAAGTCAACAGTTGATGCGTCGATGGGACCGACGCACCAACTGTTGGCTTTCACTTTGACATGCAGTGCATATCACCCCTCAAATGGTTATGGCAGGGTGCAAATGGTCCAGACCTTCTGTGATTTGCAATGGTACCTAAAAAAAACCGGTCAAAAACGAGTTGAACTCGCGCACCGAGGATTCCGTACCATCCTACTTCCTACTAATATTATAAATGCGAAAGTTTGTGAGGATGGATGGATGTTTGTTACTCTTTCACGCAAAAACTACTGAACGGATATTCATGAAATTTAGCACACAGTTAGTTTATAACCTAGATTAACACATAGGATACTTTTTATGCCGTTATTCTTACGGGTTCGAATTTTACGTGGATGAAACCACGGGGCGCTGCCAGTCAAAAAGTGTGCTATTTACAGACATCGTTTTATTTCACACATAATGTTAATGAACGCCACATTTTGTTAGCTAACTTCAGTGCAAGACCGCCTTTTTGTCAGTTTCCACCACAGAGTACAAATATACAGGGTGTGTCGTAAATAGTGGTCCAGAGTAAAGGAGTCGATACGCTGTATTCTTATGTATCACATGAAATGCATCTTATTTTCGGCGAATGTGGCTGTGTCGGTAGAGTAGCAGCTTGAATGTATCGAGAAAGATATCCCGATCGTCGACACCCTGATCACCGTGTATTCAGCAGAGTACATTCTCCCTATTCCGAAGGTCGATTACCCGGCACAGGCGTCGGCGGCGCCAGCGAAGGACGGCCAAGAGTGTACGACGACGGAGAGATAATGGATTTAGTCCATGAAGACCCAGCTACATCTGTTCGTGCCATAGCACGGAGGGCGGGCATTTCCACGAGGTCCGTTCACAGTGTTCTTCAAAGGCATCAGCTGTACCCTTACCATTTTCAAAGGGTACAAACTTTGTTGCCAATGGATGGGCCATTGAGAGTACAATTTTGCAGAGAAATGCTGCGTAGAATTCGAGCGGACCCACAATTGTATAACAAGATAATGTGGAGTGACGTAACATCATGTAAAAGAGATGGTTATTTCAATATGCACAACTTACACAGCTGGCAGCTAGAAAATCCCAACGATCGATCCCAGTATCAATTTAAAATAAATTTGTGGACGGGAATCATTGGTGGGCAAATAATTGGCCCGTTCGAGCTACCCGAAACGTTGAACGGAGAAAGATACTTAAAATTTTTGCAAAACGACCTCCCAGAGTTGTTGAGAGATGTCGTTCCAGAATTAAGAGAAGTAATGTGGCTGTCCCGCTCACTACACAGTTATTGTGCGTGAACATTTAAACCATTCTTATCCCCAAAGATGGATTGGGCGGCAAGGCCCAATTTTATGGCCACCACGTTCGCCATCCCTGAACCCTCTTGATTTTTTCTACTGGGGGGTCTCTGAAAGAAAAAGTTTATAAAGTCCAAATCACTTCAGTTGAACAATTACGACAAAGAATCCAGGCAGCGGCTGAAGAGGTAAATACAAGTGGGTTTGCACGCAGGCTAAAGCGATCTTTTATTCGGCGGTGCAGAGCATGCATCGCCGCTGGTGGTCGCCACTTTGAACATTTGGTGTAATAACAGTGAAAAAACTTATTAATTTAAAAATAGTTGCGATAATTAGTGTTTTTTTTTTCTGTAAAAACATCATTTTTATTGTGTAAAAGCATTAATTGTTCTGTAAAAACATTAATTTGTTCTGTAAAAAACATTGTAATGAATAAATTCATTGTTCGACTTAATTTTAAGTTTTGAGTTAAAAACAACAATACTTAAAGACATTTACTGTTTTAGGGTTTATCTTTTCGTATTCTGTTTCGTTTCAAGTAGTATTGTTTTAGTATTAAAATTGCTGTGCCCTATCTGGGTTCAATGCTGTACCTGTACTGTGCCTATACTGTCAACAACTTTTGTACAGATGCCAGTAGGTCAAGCTACCCGAAACTGTAAAATTTTCCCAATCTACCTTGAACCTAATGCTTTAGCGATAAAGTTGAAAATCTATTAAAGAAATTTGACAGATTATAGTAGCTTGATGTGCTGGCGTCTGTACAATGACTGCAATAAACGATTGAGTATTGATTATTTTAATAAATGGTTAATTTGAAAAAAATGTTTTATTTTAAAAAGCCAATCAAAGAACTTACAATAAAAAAACTTATTGGTTTAATCTTTAACAGTTTGCAATACTAGTAACTTAACAAAAAAAAATGTTTTGAGCAAATTTTGCTGTCTTTCGTTTTGAATAGGTACTTACTAATAACTTTTTTTTCTGAAGTCTTACCACTTAATATTTTACCATTTTGTAATCTGTATTTAATGAGGTATTTTTAAAACTAATAGGCACTAACAGTGCAGTACATTTTTTTTTACACAATATGCCCGTAAAGTCCTATGATTTGCTGGAGGCGAGTATTGAAATTGGAAACAAATTAATTTCTTTAGTACCTTTCGACTTTAAAATATAAAAAAAGGGTTTGGATATGATAGTACACACATTCAAGAGCAATAATAATAAAAAAACAGAATTAAAAAATATTGATATTTGTTGAAATTATAGCCAAATTCCGGAAGCAAGGTACAGAAATTTTAAAAAACAACTTTTTTTTTTTGAGGACCTGAAAATGGTTAAAATTTCGGTATGTGATACATAAGAATACAGTGTATCGACTCCTTTACTCTGGACCACTATTTACTAGACACCCTGTATATGTTGCGACCCGAAACTGGACGTGAACGCACGTTTGTTGCGTGCAAAAAGGTCACAAACCGAAATAATACTGCAGTTCGTGTAAATAGTTTTCTGCAAAGAGACTGATTGGACCGCCTGATGGTTGTGTTTAGAGTATTTTGTTAATTAATGTGATTCTTATGTATATAAAACGATATTAATACAGCTTTATTAATAAAATTCTACAAATTAATCATGTTAAGTTTTAGAGATATTTAATTTTGATTAAAATAATAGTCACACAAATTGATCCCAATAATTTTAACCTACTATAATTTTGTTGTACATAGAAGTAGTCATATATTTTAGATACTATTTTACCGTCTGTTTTTTATCCATGTTTTTACCTGTCACTAATAAGATACTTTTTAGAATATAACTATTTCGAAGCAGATTGAATAAATCATTTATTTTTACCCGACTACGGCCAAGCCAAAAGGAAGGATAGGGTTTTGATTTTAGCAGTCTATGTATGTATTATATGTTTGTATATACCGTAGCTAAACCTAAACTACTCAACCGATTGTGATGAATGAGGTATCAATAGATTCGTAATAATGGTCCGGGTGACATAGGCTATATAAATGCTTTGTAAATTTAATCTGGTGGACTTTATTATAAAATTGGGTTTTAGTTTTGACATAATCTTTATAATATTGATCGAAATTTTGAATACAAGAGGGATTTTTGTGCGTTTTTAGCTTCATGAGTAGCAGCTATTACAATGTTCATTAGAGCACGTAAAAACGCATCTAATTATACAGGGCTATTTTTAAATCATTAACTAAACTTTCACAGGGTGTTCTACCCATGAATATGAACAACTTTCACTATGAGACCAACTCTGAAATCACAAAAAAAAAATCTGCTGTTTCATACTTTTTGGTAGAGTAGGTATTGAACTTTTGTATGAAACAGCTGATTTTTTTTTTTTTGTGATTTCAGAGTTGGTCCCATAGTGAAAGTTGTTCATATTCATGGGTAGAACACCCTGTTAAAGTTTAGTTCATGATTTAAAAATAGCCCTGTATATTAACATGTTATATTATTAAATATAAATGCTGAAATATTTAAAAAATCGTGGTCTAAATTTTGTTTTGGCCTAATAAAATAGATGCATTTTGATTTGTGGCCCTTTTGTATTCTGTGAGCGAAATGAGAAAGTGACTTTGTGTGTTTGTTTGTTACGCTTTCACGCTAAAACGGCTGAACGGATTTGGATGAAATTTGATCTGGATAAGGACAAAGAATTTTATTTTTTAGATTTATCCCGGATTATCCCGAGGGATAATTTCCGACCTCCACGTGGTCGTAGCCGCAGGCAAAAGATAGTTCAATATGATTCTTAAAACATTTTTTGCTAAAAAACACAACTGACTTCCAAAGTAAAAACACTACCTACAAAGTAAAAAATAACTTCAATCTCGGAACTTGGTGTCTTTGGTTTTGTATTTTCGTTTTTACCACCGACTTCCATTACTGGCTGGACATACGACGCGTTTCGTGAGCTCAGCACAGAACCCGCAAGCTAACCACTCAAGGCCATTGGCATACATTATACAGTGTGACATCACTGACCTGTTCTTGGTCCCTGAACTTCCACCGTAGGTACTCAGCGCGGTTGATGACCCTGCCCCTCCCGCCCGCATACATGTATGCCGCAAACTCGTTTCTGATCAACTTCTCGGCAGCCAACATTCCGCCTTTAGTGTACGCCTCGAGCAGGAGACCGCCTTCAGTAGAAAAGGGTTAATTTATAAATCGCGAGGAAAATACCAACCAACTAAACAAGGAGTGAAAATCTCCTAAAGGGTCATTGTACTCATCATTATGTATAACTTTTACGGAGGGACCAACACAATGTGCTGTCAAAAAAAAACTGCTGTTCCCTACATTTTGTAAATATAATATATTATGCGAACATAAGTTTATAGAGCAAATAGTTTATTTTTTAGCTAAGCGAACTATAAAGTTTGAGCAAACATTTCAATAAAATAAATTGAGATTGATACTCGTAGGTCGGTCATTGATCCTTTGTAGGGTAAATAGTTGTGCAGTGTCGTGAGGAATGTTTTGAGTGTGAATGTGGTTTTATGAGTAGGGCAAGACCAAAGAACCAATGGATGGACTGTGTGAAAGGTGATATGGCTAGAAAAGGGATGACTACCGAGTTGACGACCAATAGAGAAGATTAGAGTATAGAAGAAAAATATATGTTGGGTTGTCTATATCATAATGTGACCTTGACCCATATACCATCTTATTTTTAGTGGGTAAGTACCTAATACCTACCATACATTAGAGGAAAAGGTAATTTAGAAAAGAAGAACCATCGTGCAGCGTATGTACTACTTAACCAAATTATTACTAGTACTACACAAGTACACCAATGATAACGTAATTTTATCGTTATAATACCCACCCTTTTTATAATCTGCAAGTTTATAAAGCACTGTATGGTCCTCACTGCTAGGCTGCGATATGACTCTGTCGAGGACTGAACCCCCGGCCTGCACGCCTCCCGCCGATATCAGTTTACTGAGCGCTTCCCCCATTATCTAATTTCTTGAAAATATACCACATTGACAAACTAAGCCTTAAAATAATAATATGTTCAGGTTTAACAAAAAAAATCCTTAAAAATTTAAGTTTTTCTGAGTTGTTAATAAATTTTACTGTAGATAATTATTAAGGTGGTTTTACGCCGGCGAGGCGAGGCGTGGATGGGATGGGCGAGAATTGATATCAAGCACTAACCTTTTACACCGAAAGATGTCCATCGCTGTACAGTGCCGCCGGCTCGCAATGTTACGCGCCGACCATCTCTACCTCGCGCTATCACGCGCCGCCCAGCCAGCCGTATCTCGCGCGCCTACTGGGAGCTGGAAGAGTACAGTATGCAGCGATGCCTTGCGATGGTCGAAGCGAGCCGGCGGCGGCGCGTCCCAGCGCGTGCCAGCGTGAGCCACCGCGAGACAACTCGAGTCAACACTTGACGCAGAGAGACCGTGCGGGTCCTCGATGGCCGATGCGAGATTTGTAAATCCGTTTTACAAAGTAAATAAATATTCTTAGAGCAATAAAGTTCAATATAGTACCAACAAATATTTCAACTCTCGCCTCGCACATCCTCGTGCATCTAGACTTTTTACAGCAAAGATGGGCAGGGCGTGGATAGAAGTTTTGCCATACGAATTCGCCCATCCCATCTACGCCACGCCTCGCCTGTGTAAAACCACCTTTATATACTTACCGGGTTAAATTAAATTAGTTTGCGAAACTCCGCACGACGTGATGGGTATCGATATAAAACATGATGACCGGTAAGATGGTTAAAGAAGCAACATACTGCGCGTAGGTATCAGAAATGTGTGAGTGTGGTAGGTACAGAATTCAATCAACACATCTATCTGAACCACTTTCTCTATGGCACTAATATCGTAATCGCGGAAAAACTATCAGCTGTCCCAGGCTGTCCCATACATTTGGTCGAGTAGGTATTGAAGTTTTGTATGGGATAGGACAGCTGATTATTTTTTACGATTACGATGTTGGTCCCATCACAAAATAAATAACAGTACCTGAGTCTCATGGAGAAATGTGTTGTATAAAATAACCTTTATAACTTTTCATTTTATTTTCAACATAATATTTTTACTACCTACCTACAAAGCTACGGTTTAGTCCCATCTCGGCATGCATTAGGTACACATCAAAAAACCGGCCAAGTGCGTGTCGGACTACGCACAATGAAGGGTTCCGTAGTTGGGATGAATCCCAAGAACAAACTTAACATTGTAGTTGAAAAACATGTTCTCCCATACATTCCAACTGCAAAATTAAGTTTGTACGCACAATATGAGAGATTTACCATGTTATTTTAGGACCATAAACTTCTTATAGGTTTTCCTGTAATCTATAAGTATAGAACTATTTTCTGTATTTTTTTATGTAATATATATATATATATATATATATATATATATATATATATATATATATATATATATATATATATATATATATATATATATATATTCTCACAGTAAGCCCTTTCATTTGATATGTCACACGGTACAGTTTGCAAAACTTTTTTTTTATTTTCTTATTTGCCCCCCTAAAGCGACCCCATATTCATAATTAATTTATTTACGTTACACATCCGTGTTTGGCTCACAGAAATTCATATGTGTAGGTACCAAACAACTTGATTAAATAGTAAATCAAAATAAATATTTTTCAAAAGATACTGTTTATAAAATTAGTTTAATTTTATAAGACCTATAAGATATATAGATACTAATGCATTATGGACAAAGTAAAATATTTTTTTTATGGGACTATCATTTGAATCGCTCTAAATAAAGACTCCATTATCTCTGCCTTGGCAAACCTTAAAATGTATGCAAAAATCAACGATTTGATAAACAATTAATTAAACATATTATAAAAACAGTAACATAAAAAAAAACATTTATTTTGATTAGGTAATTATATAATCAAGTTGATACGTACCCCGTTTCCATTTTTTGATGTGTACCTATAACAATGATGACTTATGAATGATTGATGAAACAGTGTGCCGTTTCGTGGGCATGATAAATAAATTCATGGGTGTCGAGATGGGACTAAACCACCTACTTACTTGATAAAAAATACAACGATGATAATTCTACTCCATTTCTTCATAACTTGAATAGGTATATCGTACAATAATAAAACTTTCTGTCCGTAAATTAACCAGGTATATCACCGTTCACCATCTTATTTCCGTATCGAAGCACAAAAAGTTACTTGTTCATTTCGAATTTAGCCCCATTGTTACGGGTCGCATCGCAAGTCGCGGTGCAGGGTCAACATAATTAGGTCAATTTAAATACTTATTATATTGTTAAGTTTTTGTAATACAACTCCCTGTAAAAAGTTTCTGTAGAGATCGAATACGACTTTTTTTTTTTAAACAAATGAATTTAAGTATGTATTAGAATTATAATTTTTGTCCAAAATAACAACAAAAGAGAAACCACACAGCGCTCGTAATATTGAACTCAATTTAAATACACTTTAAATGTCTACTAATTATTATTTGATACTTTATATGTTGTAAGGTTCTTAATTTATTGTTTAATAAACACAGCTCAAAAACAAATTATTGCGAACTACATCTCCGGGTAGGTACCATTTCGAGCAAATAAACAACCGCCGTCGTCATGGCAACGCCAATATGGCTGCCGGCTCAAAAAGCGGCCAAGTGCGAGTCGGACCACGCACTGTAAAGGGCTCCGTAGTTGCGATGAAAATTTACGCATGCGCAAGTATATTTCATAGTATTTTTCGAAAAGACTATGAAAAACAAAGTTATTTATGCGATTGTAACTGAAAATATGTCCACAAACTATATATTGACTTAAACAGTAAAGTTACATAGAAACATCATAATCTTTTTCATTATTGTATCCAACAATACTACCGTCATAAGGAAAAGTGACGTATCTGACATTTTTATCGAAAAAATAGAGCAAATGGTTTTTTTTTTATCTAAGCGAACTATAAAACTTGAGCAAACATTATAATAAAATAAATTGAGATTGATACTCGTAGGACGGTCATTGATCTTTTGTAGGGTAATAATAGTTGTGCATGTGTCGTGAGGAAAGTTTTGAGTGTGAATGTGGTTTTATGAGTAGCGCAAGACCAAAGAAACGCTAGATAGACTAGATGGACTGTGTGAAAAGAAATATGGCTAGAAAAGGTGTGACTACCGAGTTGACGACCAATAGAGAAGTTTAATATGGAAGAAAAATACGGGTTGTCTATATCATAATGTGACCATGATCCATACTGCCGTCATAGGAAAAAAGACGTATCTGACATTTTTTCGAAATAGAGTTATTGGCATTTTCGGAATCAGAAATAAAAGGCGCATCTGGGTGTCTCCGTTTTTGCTAAAAACACATCATTAGTGGCATATGATTTTTTTTTTCTGAAAACAATAAATTAAACAGACTGTTTTGCTAAAAAAATATGATGGGATGAACTTGCACTTGAAGGTGCATTATTCAATATATGCATATGCCTCGCTACATATTTGCAAACATTGATGCGACTCATGACGTTTTTTTTTTGTGACAAAGTGTTAGGTTAAACAGGTTTTTTTTTTTACAAATGTATTTGATTTTTTTTTTACTTATTCTATTTGGGTGGTTATTAGTTTTAAATTATCGTCAAGTATTTTTTTCATTCCGTCGCTTGTATAAATTACGACACCAAGACTTTAAGTGGTGGTGTTTGGAAACGGAGGTGAATGACGATTTGCGTGATATTCAGTTAGTTTTCTTTGTTTTCGTCCGGTATATGCATATATTGAATAATGCACCTTCAAGTTCATCCCATGAGAGCTATTTAGCAAATCAGCCTCAGTGTTAAATTGTTTCCAGAAAAAAACATATGGCACCGGGAAGTGTTTTTCGCCAAAACGGAGAAATACCCATCTACCAATATTTTTATATTGTCGTAAACTTAACGAAAGCCTAATAATTATTAATATTAAAAGACGCATCTCCTTTGTATTTTGTATTTTTTTTTCTCCATTTCAATATTTCTGTAGATACGTCTTTTTTATTATGTGCCAATCGATCCTCTGCCTACCCAACAAAAGAAAGCGTAAAGTTATAGTACCTACCCAGTATATTGGGTCAATATAAATTAGGTAGCGAAACACCGCAGACGTGATAGGTATCGATATCTAAACACGACAAAATTAAAATTAAAAATAATTGATAGGTATTTTTGGGGTCAATGACCGCTGGTGGTGTTGTTACTTGAAGTGTGAGTAGAAAGAAAAAACTGTTTTATCGTGTTGAGATATCGATACCCATCACGTCTGTGAAGTTTATACAAATACAAAGCTGATATTTTAAGTGACTGATTTTTTTGGGTCTCTGCCCGGTAGTGTACCGGGCAGAGACCCAAAAAAATCATCAAATTAATTTATTTTTTGTCATGTTTAGATATCGATACCCATCAAATCTGCGGAGTTTCGCTAGGTAATTTAATTTGACCTTGTATAAGTAGTTTTCGTCCTAAAATATTATGTTTTTCATTTAACATCATCGTGAATACTTTTCACATAACCAAAAATAATGGTTGGTAAAAATAATGGCTGGAGGGGCACGTGACTGTAACAAAATTGACTAAGTACCTACCTACCTATATTTCACAAAATCGAAAAATGTACATACACTATGGACAAAGGCAGATGCGTCTTTTAATAGTAAGAATTATTAGGTTTTCGTTAAGTTTTCGCCAATTTAAAAATACTGGTAGATGCGTCTTTTTTTTTTCTGATTCCGAATATGTAAATAACTCTATTTCGAAAAAAAAAATGTCAAGATACGTCTTTTTTCCTTATGACGGCAGTAGTGTTGTGTCTGAACATAGGCACTCTACAAACTTTCGCGCATGTTTTCTCACTCACACTCGCCCATGTCACCATTTGGTTCCTAAAAATTTTACTGCGCAATTTAAATTAAATACTTACTTTTCACATAATTATTATATCCAAACACAACGTTTTACCTGGTGGGGTGGTACACGTGACTAAATCGAATATGTACGACGCCAGCAGGTCAAGCTACCCGAAATTGTTGGTGATTTTCAACTTTATCGCTAGAGCATTAGGTTCAAGTTTGATTGGGAAAAGACAGTTTCGTGTAGCTTGACCTGCTGGCGTCTGTATGTACAGACGCCAGCACATCAAGCTACTACAATCTATCAGATTTCTTTAATAGATTTTCGACTTTATTGCTAAATCATTAGGTTCAAAGTTGATTGGGAAAATCTGACAGTTTCGGGTAGGTTGACCTGCTGGCGTCTGTACATCAGATGCTACTACATACTTTGTAAAATTGTAACATAACTGAGCCTGATGTTTACCTGTATTTCACAATTTTGTAGGCATGGTTACTATGTATAGGTACCTAACCAATGACGTTTGTACCTAAACGTAAGAGAAATTACAGCTTTAGTCCCTAGGGTCTCTTATTTAAACCGCGGACAAACTTGGCGATACTATAAGTGTTCATTGTTTTACTAAGGAACACTAAAAATAGTTGATACCTGTGGGTTCCTTGAGTTCTGTTTTATAGTGGTGCCGACTCTGTTGTGCACAAACTAAACTTAATTAGGGCTATTGCTAACTTTTCTACTATAACAAGAAAGAGACGGACGTAAATTAGAGCTGTCAAATTTAGGTAGTTGATATTTCCATAAGTCCATGATATTTCCATACAAATTAGGTACTAGGTACGCATAAAAACATGTCGACTAAAAACACGGTGAAGCGCAAGGCGTAGGTATGTTTGACATCTTCAGTTCATAGCTATAGCCTTGTCTCGCGCTGCCTGTTAGTATAAGATAGCGATTCTCTCATTTTAGTTTAGTTATTGAACAAGAGAATCGACACCAATGTGTGTGAAAACGTTAGTAGGTCGCCTACGTATGAAAAATGGCAACAACTCATATCTAATCATTAGAATCTCAAGTAGATACTTTTTACTTAGATATGTGGTATTTTATAAGTGTCGTATAAGTAGCTAAGACGTAGACTCCACTTTCTATGAAGTCGGTAAACAATATTACTTACATACTTATCTACTTGACAATGTAAAGAAAAATTAAAATGCGATATGATTTTGTGGATTTTGTTTGTATAGTTTATTTACTTATCATTTTATTTTTTAATGTAGTGTAGTCGTAACAGCTACCTACATTATTTTTTTATTTGCGACGATGAGTCTACCCGGGCCCGGGCTTCGGGCAGGAACTCGGATAGTCGCACCACGCACAGTTCAGAGCTTATAATAATAAATAATTATAAAATTACATGACTCTGGTACGATTTCCTTCCCCCTCCCTGCGCACCTCAGTTCAGTTCAGTCGGCCCGCCAGGCATGGCAAGCAGGCAGTCCACCCTCCTCTCCTTTCCCCTGTGCTAAGCGACGAGTATCGGATCGGTATTTCGTGAGTGAAGTGAAGGCGGCGGCAAGGCCACCTGCCCCGCCCCGCCCGCGCCCATTCAATCCCCGGCTCCCCGCAGTGATTACCACGGGCCTCGCGTTGTTGTCATGTCACGAATGTTAAGTGCGGAATTTAGCAAATTATTCTAGACTTTTGTAATATTTTGTGATAAATAGGTAATATCAGGTTTTATAAATCCTGAGTGCATAAAGAAGTGTCAGAAAAGTCAACATTTTGTAATGGATGATACGGATACGGTAGGTATTGCATTGTTAAAATTCGTACGTCTACGTAGCTACACAACAACCACACGACACGAATTTATATAGAAAATGTAATCCAAATATTGACAAACAATAGGTACGTAAAAACTTATTCATATAATATAGGAAGGTTTTTAAACCTAACCTAAAATTATATACAGTACAGTACGCCCAGTATATTTAAAGTACTTTCCTTCCACGATAGACGTTCCAGTCTATGCACGCGAGAGGCGGCGGCGCAGCGGCGCTAGTCATGCGTCGAAATGTTGCCAACTTCTAAATTATTACGTAATAGAGTTATAATTTAAGAGTCGTCCGTCGCGTAGGGAAAAAGCGCTATGCCCCCTCCATACGACTTTCGCTCTCTCTCTGTCTGTCTCTTTCTATTATATACGAGTGTGTGAGCGTGCGGAACTTCGTTCCAGACGGAGGTCCCCCGAACACACACGTTTTTTATTTATTGAAAATAGTTTTTAAATCATTGTAATGTTGACAAATCACTTTTAATGTTCTTTTTTAACCTATCGAAAAAGGAAATTGAAAATGAATAATTATTTATTAATAAATATGTCCTCCAATACTTAAGATAAAAAAGTATACCTACTTCTTCGAGATTTTTATTCCGACAGTCATAATTATTATGGTTACTTAGGTATAATTTATGTAGGTATTAAGTTGTTGTTGACTTTACTAGCAATTAGCAGAAGGGCTCTTATAATAATGAATTATTATACGGATTATGCCCTATAACCGACTTCTTTATTATGGACTAGCTTCTGCCCGCAACTTCGTCCGTGTGAAATTACTAAAGTTCAATACCTACTCGACCAAATTGTATGAAACAGCTGATATTTTTTCGTGATTTCAGAGTTGGGCCCATAGTGAACGTTGTTCATATTTATGGGTAGATCATCCTGTGACTTGCGCACTGCTCAAAAACTTTTCCTGTATACAGGGTTATTGGTAAAACACCAACAACCTCTTAAGGGGTCATTGTACTCTTCAACTTCAACTTCAACTTCAACTTTTACTATGGGACCAAACCTGAAATCACGAAAAAAAAATCAGCTGTTCAGTACATTTATGTTCGCATAATTCGTCAAAATGTACTGAACAGCCGATTTTTTTTTTTGCGATTTTAGGTTTGGTCCCATAGTAAAAGTTGTTCATACTGATGAGTACAATGACCCTTTAAGAGTTTGTTGGTGTTTTACCAATAACCCTGTATACACATAAAATATGTAACAAAAACCCTGTTGTCCTTCTACGTTTTAAGAATCGGTATGTACAGACGCTAGTACATCATGCTACTACAATCTGTCAAATATTCGATTTTCAAATTAATTTATTGCTAAACCATTTTCCCAATCAACCATGAATGGTTGATTGGGAAAATTTGACAGTTTGGGTAGCTTGATGTTCTGGCGTCTGAAAATCTGTTCAACAAAAATAATTAAAATAAATATTTAATTATTAATATTTGTAATGTTTAACCGACTGCCTTTGCAATTCTGCATGAAGCGATGACACGACATCCGTTCGAAAGCATGCTGCGCGGGAGATTCGCAGGGCGGCGGGTGGAGGGTGGCGGGGTAAAGGTGTAGGTAGGCACGTGATACCGACCCGGGGCCCGTGCGCCCCGATGTACTAGTAAAATCAGATACTCTAAACATTTTTTCGATTTTAATAGTTATTTGACTGACCTCAAGACTAGCCAATGCTTAATTTTTTTTAAATTATAATTTCATCAATGTTGTGCTTGTAGATAAATGTCCCTAAAAAAATGTTGTTGTGTTGTGTTGTTGTTGAGTGTTGTCCCTAAAAGGAACAACAGGGCTTTTGTCAGATATTATGTGTAGGGTTACTGGTAATTAGTAACCGATACTTAAACACATGATTGTACTCATGATAACAAACAACTTTTACTATTGCACCAAACCTAAAATCGTGAAAAAAATTAGTTGTTCCTTACATTTTGACGAGCTATGCGAACATGTTTTTATGGGACAGCTGATGTGTTTAAGTATCGGTCATTAATTACCAGTCACCCTATATCGGATGTAAAAAGACACTTTCCGAAGCCGAAAGCCACATATTCTACCCATTATTTGATTTTTTTTTCATTAGACCATAATTCTACCCATTATTTTAATCATTTTTTTTCACTAGACCATACCTGGGAATCCACTGGTTCTGGAGATATTGAAGGTGAAAGTCGCAATTTTTTTTTTAAGATAAATCTAAAATTTAGGTAATGTTTGTTTGGAAAAAACTTTAGTAATAACTTACATAAGTTTTTTCCAAACAAACATTACCTACATTTTTGATTTTTCCTAACAAATTAATCATTTGAAGTTACAAAAAGACAGTGAATATCAAACGCACACTACCATAAGTACCTACGCGTACGCTTTCGCGGAGCCATTAGCGTGGCTTCGCGTTACATTGCGCGCAATAAAAAAAATGCTGTTTTTAATACCTAAAAATAAGTCGTTTCCCTGCAATATTTTTTGCGCAAAGCTATATAATTAGATGTACTTACAGTATGCATAGTTGACGGCTTTGTGATGTGACTTTTTACACCCTGTATATATACAGAATTGTATATCTATTTTCTGTTGGTTTGTTTTGGGTACTTATTATTTATTATTTTAGGTATCTTTGACATATCTCGAAAGCAATGAATTAGGTTCACATAAAGATACCTGAAGTCTCAAAACTAAGAATGCTAGCTTAATTAAATAAATTGTGTTTAATAGACAATAAAAATTTGCTTAAATGAAAGTAATAAAATGTATGTGTCACTTTGTTATTATATTCATAAAAAAATTACATTAACAAAAAAATAACCAATCTCATAACAAAAATAGAAAAGCATTTTTTTTTCTACCACATTAAAATTTTCTTGAGTTTTAGTATTTTGTATTACCCCCACGTGTTGTCATCACTGTGGTTATGCGGTTTGACATGCTGTACACCAAGATTCTTATGCGACGTTTGGGAATATTCTCCCATTCCTCTACGAGCGCAACTTTCGAGTTCTGAAGCGTGATCGGGGAAGGGTTCCGGTGTCTCACACATCGTCCGAGCTTGTCCCAAGCGTGCTCGATTGGGTTGAGGTTCGGGCTGCGTGGGGGCTACTCCATACAGTTACTGTTCACCTCTTGAAGGTAGTCATTCACAATTTCACCAGTATGAGGCCGGGCATTGTCATGCATAAAGATAGCATCCTCTCCCAAATAGGCCATAAATGGATCAACGTATTCGTTTAGGATTTCTTCCGCGTAAAAGTGCCGTTTTCTATAACCACCAGACTCTCTGCAGAAATTCCGGCCCATACAAGGACGGATTCACCGCCATAGGCCACTTTCTCTTCGATGCATGCTTGCTTGAATCGCTCCCCTGGTCTTATATGCACTCTTGTTCTTCCATAATTCTTTTAGAGCATAAAATCTTGATTAATCTGAGAACATAACTCTGGACCTATCTTTAATACTCCAATTTAAGTGGTTCCGGGCAAATGTTAATCTCGAAATACGATGCCCACGCTCCAATTTAGTTTGCAGGTCTTAAAGGTTTTAAGTTTGCTTCAGCAAGTAGTCGTCTTACAGTCCATACACCTGGGTTACCTCCTCTGAGGCGTCGGAACTGATATGTAAGTGCAGTTACAAGCGTTGTTGACCAAGTAACGATCTTCTCGTGCTGTAGTACACCTTGCCCTGCCTGTTCCTGGTCTGCTTAGGTTAGAGCCGGTTTCCTCGTAACGTCGGAGAACTCGTTGTACAGTTGACAGCGACACACCAACTGTCCTTGCTGTATCACGCTGATTCCGGCCGATTTCCAGCATTGTGAGAATTCTGGTGCATTCTTCAGGTGTAAGTGACATTGTAACAGCTTCAATAATGAATATTGAACATCAGAAGCGCTGTTTACTTATCTTTTTATATGGCAGAATAGAAACAAAAGCAAAAACAGATACAGAAAATTCGTAGTTCCATTTACAAGTCCCATATTTTTATTTTGCCATTTTTGATAGCATATCTTTACAGTAACTAAGTTTTATTACTTTCATTAAGCTAGTATTCTTAGTTTCCGAGACTTTCAGGTATCTTTATGTGACCATAATTAATTGTTCTCGAGTGTAGATGCCTAAATTTAAGTAGGTATGACAATATGTAGGTACATATCTAAGCCAACAAACAAAATAATTTCCTATAACTGAATTACCCTATAATCAAGTTGCTAAAACAACTAGTAGGATGTCTATTACAATATTTACATGTTTTCTGTTTTAGGTAATGATGGATTTCAGCGATGGGGCTACGGGAAGCTTCGACGAAGAGGAACCTAAACTAAAATTTCAGCATGAAATACGCAATCCAATTGTGTATACGACGAAACTAGATGAAATGAAGATATTTAGGGTTGATACAACTGATTTGGGCGTAGACACCATCATCAATTCAATAATCAAAGAGAGTAAACCAAAAAAAAATTGGAAAAGAAAATGTACTCACACAATACATTCTCATTATTCATACGAAGATTTATCTTGTTATATAAATACTTTCAATAGAAAAGTTGCCCGAATAGCTGAAGATAACAACAATCTATTATCCATGTGCAAACCCGTGAAAGTTGTGCTTGAAGACATTAAATATAATTTACTTCGTACACAAAGTAACGAAAGCAGGAATTCAAAAATTCTTGAAAAAATGTGTCCCATAGTCAGTGATAAATCATTACCAATACACAGCCAATCACGTAAGCTTCAAAGTAGAATAATATTATATGATCTGCAACTTAAAGAAGCCGACATGTATTCTCTAGATAGATCCCATTTCATTATGGAATATACCAAGTTTCGTATTGATGAAAGTAATTCTAATATTTTCCGTTCACTGAAAATGGATAAAAATGTTTCGCATATCTCCTGCTGTTGTTGGTATAATAGAGAAGAGAATTTAGCGATGTTACCGGTCATTCCTAACGGAACACTGAGGTTCATGAGAAAACCACACAAGTGTGCAATTAATCTGTGCCGTTGCTGCTGTCACAAAATTATCACAAAATCAGTAAGGCCAAGTTCACTGAAGCCTTTAGAACCACACAGCATTTTGTTGAACAGAATGACAGAAATGTGTGCATTACTACCACTTTCAAATAAATCAAGAAACACATTACTTTCGAAATCGATGAGTGCCGTTCCTAAACTCGAAAAAAATAATAATTCTGTGAATCCCGTGATAGACATCCAAGAAACATTGCCATTTTTACATTCAACAAGTATTGATTTTGGAGGAGAATATTATGCAATCGGAGTAGATGGCCAGATTAAATTATACTTAAAAAACACTGGAAACGACCGATCAAATCTAAGATTGAAAACAACAAACAAAATCGTGGGTTATATTTGTTGTTGGTATAAGCGCGAAAAATTTGCTGGTCGTTTGCTAGCACTTGGCGCTTTACCCAATACTGTAAACTATATAAGAAGTGCCCACCCATGTTCTTCGACTAATTGCAGTTGCTGTTGCAAGCCTTCAAATACTGAGAAACCTAAACTTACAGTTTTAAATAAATCTGCAAGGCACACTAATGATTTGGTTAGTAAAAAAGTTAATATCGAAGTAGAATTTTCAGGAGACGCAAAGAAACCTGTTAATCGCAGAAATACAAATAATTTCGTTTCATTTAATGTTTCCCTATCGGCGTTAGAAAAGATATCAAAGGGTAAAACTGAACCCTATAATGAAGATGCTTTTGATTTACTAATACCAGAAAGCAATACACTTGACATAAAAAATAGTTGTGTTCGGGTGCTTCTAGCAAAAACAGCTAAACACAAAACTGTTATTGAATGTACCCATTTAACCAATTTTACCACAAAGGAACTGAGAATGTTGGATATAATTTTTAATGCTCTAAATAAAACCGTAAAACAACCGAAGGAAGTGATAAAAACTAAAAATAATCGAGTGTGGAAAAATTATTCAACCTGTAGTTATCACACAATATATCCATTATTACTAAATGCACAATTAAGTGTTACATCAGATTTAAGGAGCAATCGTTTCTTGCCTTCTTTAAGAGCCCACCTTGACAAGCGTATTTTGCCGTTGCCCCAACTGGGAAATATAAATGTGTGGTTGATGCGACACTAGCGTACACCAGAACATTATCAGCAGAGTCTAAGACTAACACAAATAAAAGAACGAGGTAAGTAAATAGTGCTGCTTGGACTGAGTTTTATGAAGTCATTCATGAAAGCCTACACGACAGGAGCATTAACGTAGGTGACCAAATTTGAAATGTTTTATGTATTAAAAATTTAAACTGTACAGCATTCCGTCAGTCTGTTCCTGCGCCTCCGTAATTATGACGATGATGTCATCAGTAAAGCAAAGATGTACGATGCTTGCCGTTGCCTTCATCGGCTTTGTTTAGGTGTTTGGGACTTGGGTTAATTTATTGGATGGTAAATCTCTCCACTCGGTCGTCAGGACATCGGCACAGACTAAGTAATACTACTATCGGCTGTCGTTAGTGAGCCAGAGAGCCGATAACGCCGTGGAAATGGCGAAGTTTTGGGCCAACAAAATTTTAATAACGACACGAAGAAGAATAAGAAGACTAAAGCACGTCTCTACGGTGGACATTATGGGAGTCAGGTTACCAAAATCCGAGATACTACTTTCGGATTTCGGATCAATTTAACTACTTACGTTGAAGTTACGCGCGCATTTTGCTTTTCCGTTCAGACTTTGCCCATACACTTTCAACTCTGCATAATAAATAATGTTAATGTTAATATTAACTACGGTAGACATACATCACATTATAAATCTGAACAATTCAATGTTATTCTTGTTTCTTAGTTAGGTACTTTAGACTTTATATCTAGTGTATAATCTATGTCTAAGACGACGCTCACTGTGATAGGTACTCTATATAAGATTTTTTTTTGCTGTTTGAAACTGTATAGTCATAAGCTTACTTGTGATCATCATTATCATGTCAGTTTTAAGGCGTCCTTTGCTGGACTGGTCCCCAAGAATTACATTGCCCACAGCGACTGGTCTTGGGTGAATATTCGAGCGTTTTAACCGCCGTCATTACCTTCCGCCAAAAGTTGATGAAAGAGAATATATTTAATGAAATATTTCAGCAATTCCTGATTCTGGTCCTTAAGCAGATTCTGGGAATTGATGAAATATTTCATTAACGATATTCTCCTTCATCAACTTTTGGCGGAAGGTAATGACGGCGGTTAAAACGTCGAATATTCACCCTCTTGCGCTTCTCACATCCAAGCGTCGTCGGTCCATCTTGTGTGGCATCCCCACGCTGCGCTTTCCGCAACCACGTCTAGATTTTTTGAGTTCTTAATTGGACCGTGTTATGCTGAAAGCAGCCATGTCGTGAAAAGTCCAAATAGAGTTATAAGCACTTTTCTATCGATGGTTGCACTTCGGTTGTATATTAATTTTCTGATTATTTTATATTTGAGACATATTGGTATATCTATTGTAATTTATTGTATCCTATCCAGAATTTCGAAACGTGGCTATTAATATTAATAATTGCGATTTTAGACGTTGCTGTTTTACACAAAATAGCATATTTTGTAGAAATCACAATAAAGCATAAACCAGCCATGTAAGTTGGTATGTTTTAAAATGTGATCTGTAACTATTTAAAAAATAAAAACCCGACAAGAAAATATTAAATGTACCAGCTATTGATTAAAACGTTTACTACGTTCACTAAAATAATCCGACTGTTGTATAATGTATTCATACTGTTTTTTACTTTAACTGTAGGTACACTTCCTTTAGGTTTTATAAAAATAAAAAACAAATAAATAAAATTATTTTGATTTGAGTAAAAACTTGGCCGTAGAATTAGAAGTATTTATAAAAACGTATATATTAAAACGTCACAAACTATTATCAGCAAAATACAAATTTTCACTCATTCATCATCCAAATTAAATCTAACTCAGTATTAAATCCATCAACGTCATCTTCAATCATTTCAGGTGTACCTGTCAAATTCTGTATTAGATGTATTATTGATATTATATCACGTAGCTTGGGCTCTGCTATAGGTTTTCCATTTGGCCATTTATTTAGTTAACTGGCTCTTAAAAACATCTTTTTCTGGATTGTCAGAGCCGTGACGTCTATATTTTACGAGTAATATCCAAACAGTCGTAATCATTTTGGTCAAAGTCAGACTTCATATAAATATGATATTGGTCTGGCTTTGTTATTATCCATCATAGAGTGGTTGCCTTTTACGTAACTCGAACATAAGATACCTTCTAACACTTTGAAATTTGTAAAAAACAGCCATATAGTTAGGCTGACTTCTGCAAAATAGGTATTTTAATTTTTGTCAAAATTGGCTGCATTTTACATGAAGATGACTTTTTTTTACAATAAACATTTGTAGACATGCTGCATTTGACGGCTTATATCTCCGTGATATCGACATCGCTGTTTTGCAAAAAATCTTGTATATCAAAATCAGTATGGTTATGTTTATAACTCATTTTTGGAAAAGTGCCACATGGCCGCTTTCTGCATAACACGGTTCAATTATGAAAATGCCTTTGGTCCGAACAAATAAGTAGGGAGAGCATGTTTTTGTTATTTTATTATAGGTAGTAGGTAGGAGTTAACAATTGGAATGGATGTTATTTTTAATAAAGCTGTATATAATATCCATGCATTTTATTATTTGATAATTTAATACTTTCTTCACAGTTCTGCCGCCGTAAGGAAAAGGGACGTATCTACAGAAATACTGAAATGGAGAAAAAAAATAGTTTGTCCTGTTTAAACAAGATACAAAGACAGATGCGTCTTTTAATAGTAAGAATTATTAGGTTTTCGTTAAGTTTACGGCAATATAAAAATACTGGTAGATGCTTTTTTTTGCTGATTTCGAATATGTAAATAACTCGATTTCAAAAAAAATGTCAGATACGTCTTTTTTCGTTATGACGGCAGAGTTTAGGTCTAGGTACCTGCTTCATACTTACCCCGGACACGTACTTAGGTAGTTGTAGGTATGTACAATTAGCCTCTACAAAAAAGTAGCATTATCAAGATAGAGTTTCAGAAGACATTTATGACTGGCAAATTTTTAACTAATTAATTATTGAGCAGAATATTACAATATGCAACAAAAACCCCGTTGTTCCTTCTCCCTACGTTTTAGAATCGATAGACATACGTAAAAAGCAAGTCATTAAAAAAAAAATGTTCAACAAAATTAATTAAAATAAATATTTAATTTTTACTGATTTCTTACCTCTGCAATTCTGCAGGAAGCGATAACGCGGAACCAGAAAGAGAACGTTCCTGCCACCCCCTTGATCGGTACCGCTGCACTGGTGTGTATTTTTCTACACAATATCGTGACCTTTTCCGCTGTTGTTTATCACTTTTACGAATGAATCTTTGAAAATGTTGGTTTACACGGTATTTTTATGCACTATTGATAATTGATGTTGACCTCTCGACTAGCCAATGCTTAATTTTTTTTTATATAATAATAAACCAATGCTTAATTTTTTTTTATATAATAATAATAATATAATAATATTATCCGGGGACATTATTTTACACTCGGTCATCTGAAGCCAAACTAATGGTTCCTATATTCGAGAAACGAATAGTTTTGCTTACGGATGGTAGTTTTGCCTACGAGGCGTAACCCAAAAGTGTTCCTATAAAAAACGTTTCGTAAGGGACTTTACCGCTGGCTTCCTACCTACGCGTGGGAGGGAGACGAATAACGGATAGTAGGGTAAATGAATCCATAAAAAGACAGTTTCTGTCGTTTCTAATTTTTGATACGTTAACAGCTGTCAAAGTTACTAGGCGATTTACTTAACGGCCTTGGTCGGTTGCTTAGACTAAGGTCGGTTGTGGTGAGAGTGAAAATGACGGGTGTACCATAGCGAATTAAATTATCATCAATTATCAAAAATACATTTTTTTAGTAATTATCAAAAATACATTTTTTTAGTACAGCTGTAAAAAAATTGTACCACCCTCAGAACAAAATTATTTCGAAATTAAGCTACACCCGCCATATTGACATTAAGACGGCGGGTGTTCTGTAATATTTTATTATTTAACCATTACTCATTAAATATAATTACACCAAAACATTGTGTACCTACCTAAAAAGTACCTCAAGTAAAAAGAAACACACACTTGATCAGTGGGATAGCTCCTGAGAAATAAAACAACCGTGTCTCGTTTAGGTACGTTTATTTAGGTATGTTTATTATTATTATGAATTATTGATCTAGGAGCTAGTGGCTATTTAACAACAGCCGCACGGGTCGATCCATCAGGTTAAGCTACGCTTGCCAGGGTTGGTCTGTGGATAGGTGACCATCTTTTCATACCAAGACTCCTCCGTGCCTCGGAAAGCACGTTAAGCCGTTGGTCCCGGCTGTCATTCGGGGATCTTTGATAGTCGTTACGGGTCGTCAGAAGCCCGAAAGTCTGACAACCAGTCTTACCAAGGTGTATCGTATTACCCAGTAACTGGGTTGTGGAGGTCAGATAGGCAGTCGCTCCATGTAAAATACTGGTATTCGGCTGCATCCGGTTAGACTGGAAGCCGCCCCCAACATAGTTGGGAAAAGGCTAGGTAGATTGATTTATCTAGGTACATATTTATAATATTTTAGGGTTAATCATTAAATTATAGATCATGAATGTTAATAACGCGTCAATGTTATTAGGTACCTCTTTATTTTCGTCCATACATACATTCGTGTGCTTATAAATCGTAATTAAAAATATCATGATAATTATCGTGTGTTAGATAGTTCCTGAGAAATAAAACCACAGTGTCTTGTGTATAAGATACTGTGGTTTTATTTCTCAGGAACTATCTAACTGATCAAATGTGTGTTTGTTTTACTTGAGGTACTTTTTAGGTACAATTTTTTGGTGTAAATATATTTTATGAGTAATGGTAAAATAATAAAATATTACAGAACACCCGCCATCTTGATGTCAATATGGCGGGTGTACCTTAAATTCGAAATAATTTTGTTCTGAAGATGGTACAATTTTTTTAGAGCTAGGTACTAAATAGTACTATTTAGGTACATTTTTTTGGTAATTGGTATAATTTAATTCGCTATGGTACACCCGCCATTTTCACTTTCACCGGTTGTGTACTAAAGTTTAACGTGTTTTCGCTGCTAACATAAAAAGAAATTAAAATGTTTCATTCAGATAGTGAATTGAGTGATCTAGAAATGTTATCCGACTAGATTTCGACGAAAAATGTCGTATTAATCGTAGGAATTACCAAATGAGGGTGGACCAATCGCCTTAATTCCTATAATGTCCAAAATTTTTGAAAAATACCTTTATAAAGAACTGTACTCATATCTCGAAAAGAAAAATATCTTTAGTGAAGAGCAAAAGGGGTTTCGACAAAACATGTCAACCAGTATGGCCATTTATGACTTTTTATATAATATTATGACGAATATGGACAGAAGAATCCCGGTGTGTGCTCATGACGCAAGCTTTTGACTACGTTGACCATAGCATCTTACTACAGAAATTAGAAGCTTACGGCATAAGGGGAAGCATACTAAATCTTATTCAGTCATACCTGACTAATAGAAAACAATATACAGAAATTGAGAGAATTAATGTTAAGACAAAGAAAGAAGAAGTTTATGTGTCATGCGAACGCACACCTACCTACATACGGTGTTCCTCAAGGCAGCGTACTTGGATCTTTATTATTCATAATACCTATACATCAATGACCTGCCTAGTGCTATTGACCACCCCATGACTCTTTGCCGACGACAGCACTATGACTATAGCATGTAAAAATAAAGACATATATGAAAGTGACATAAATCAATCATTGACATCAATAATATCATGGTAAATAGGAACAACCTAAAAATAAATCTAGATAAGACAACTATTATGCATTTCAGGCAACGGGACCAGGCTGTATTTGACCTTAACGCAATTTACGAGGACACTGTTCTTAATAATGTTGACGCCACAAAATTTCTAGGAATTGACGCTAAATTGAACTGGAAGGCACACGTTGAATATTAATCTAAGTAAACGGCTGAGCTCCTCTGCGTACGCCTTATATAAACTGGCCCCAGAGCTAAACACAGATGACAGATGCCTTAGTAACAGCTTATCATAGTCTAGTAGCATCGTTATTGCTCTACGGTATTATTTTTTGGGGGAATTCCACAGACAAAGCTATAGCGTTTAGGGCCCAAAAGCGATGCATTCGTGCTATGTTCAATTTGAAATTGACTGACAGCTGTATGCCAATGTTTAAAAAACACAAATTATTTACACTACCGTCTGTATATTTTTGAAGTTGCGGCATTTGTTAGGGTGAATCAATTTCTGTTTCCACGACTAACTGACACCTTCCCCGGTAACAGACGTGACAATAATCAACTGTGTTCACATACCGCAGAGTGAGAATGAAAGGGACCGAACTCAAAATTTGACGAATTTTTAACGAGTATTTTGTAAACTAATGAATATTTTTTTTAATGCATTGTGGATTAAACCAATTGAAAGGCAGCATAAACATGTAAATAGCTTTCCATTTGAAAAAGTTATGACATATTTTAATGGAAACTCCCTAAAATACGAACACGATTTTGTGATTTCCCACAAAATGCAAATTTCTTGTTAGGTCTCTTTAATTCTCACGGTGCGATACGTCAAAGACTGCATTAATGGGAAAAAGCGTTTTCTGTATGGCTCCTAAAATCTATAATAAAATACCACAGTCATATAAAGAATTGCCGGTAAATTTGTTAAAAAAAATCCAGATTTATTAACAGACAAGTGTTATTATAATTTAAATGACTTTTTGAATGACACTATTTGACATTCTTAAAATTATTATTATATTTTTTTATTTTATTTTATTAAGCCTTAAGTTTTCTGACATTTCATGATTAATTTATTTTACTGACATCAATGATTATCACTGACTATAATCCAGGTAGGATTGAAGTGCCGTTACTAATTCAGTCTTTATTTTATGATTTAGTATTTTTATTTTATTTTTTGTAAATTTTATAAATTTGTACGCCTTACGGGTGAAACATGTATGGTACGTACGAAATATTAATATTGTACCAACCTGCATGCTTAATTTGTATGTATACGCATGTTTTTGACAAATAAAATTATCTTTATCTATACCATTTTAAGGCGAAAGCGTCAGGGTAGCCTGTGAAATTCAAATTTTCTTACGTTTTTTGCAATTTACAAGTCAGTATTAGGTTGTATGTACGTTGATCAAAATATAATTCGCGGTTGTAACAAGTACGTACTTACATAACTATAATAATTAAATTGATCAATATAATTCTTTAAGACCAGGTAATTCTAATGAATGACTGTTTCATGAAATCTTGACATTTGTGAATTATAATAACTTAACGAGTTGTATTACTGATTTTAATGATTATAATTCTGTAATAGGTATGTAATACATATTTGTTACGACCGCGGATCATACTTTATTTAACATACAACTTAATACCGACTTGCAAAAAACGTAAAAAAAATTGAATTTCGCGGGCTACCCTGACGCTTCCCCCTTGACACTCTTAATTTGAATTTATTAATTTTAATAATGTAATATAATTTAATTCTAATTTTAATAATTTTAATATTTATTGTGTTACATTTAACAACAATGTATTTAATTTTACTATGGGTTAATATCTGAAAATAAACGATAATAATAAATGTTTTTTGTATTTTATAAGAAAAAAAGATGAATAAACGAAATAATATTACTTACCTTGGGTTTTTATGAATTCCATCTTAGGTTTCGGCTGGATAAGCCTATTGTAGAACGGTTACTCGTCGAAATGAATTTAAGAGCGACGAAGACGAATGAAGACTTATTTAAGAGTGAAGGGAGCCAGAAATGGGTGAAAATGGAATAAAACCGGGTTATAACCCAAATAACCCAGTTTTAACCCAATCGGGTGGAATGGGTTTTAACCCACTACCCATCTCTAATTATAACCGACGCCACAGTTGCGTTTGGTTCACTACGGCAGTAAGTAGGTACCTAATAGCTAACATTATTTTTTTAATGTCATTTAATTATTTCTTCACCAAAATCAGATCAAATTATTTAAATAAAATATTATACAAATCAAATTATCGTTAATACTTAAAACAAGCACCACTTTCATTTATTTTAATTAAAATACAATAAAGCCTGTTTGTTACAACGAAACGCAAAGAATGCCTGTCAGTTGTCATCGGAGGGCTTCGGTCAGCGCAGGATACTTAGTCTGAGGGTCAGCGGGTAACCAACATCTGTTCGTCGCAGCGAGGTATACTCCTACCAACTTATCTGTGAAATGGCGAAAATGGAACTACGACCGTCATGTTGAAATGTCATTCGATTGTCAGTGTCTACCACATTCAGGTTCTCTGGTTCTTTTGTCGTGATATTGCTGAATTTATAAAATTAAATATACCGAAAGCTATTAAAAGTGATGCCCGAAACATTATTCTAAAGGTTAAAACCTTTTTTGAAGAAGAAGCTCGGGCTGGGTCTTCGATTATTCCATTTAATCAAATATACAAACGAATTTCGGCAGCGACAGGTTAGTGTTGTCAGCTTTCTTGTTATCAATTACCCGATACTTAACTAATTATTTAAGTCCACGAAATATTCGTTTCTATTCTTGCTGCAGGTTAGCGTAACGATAACGTACAGACGCCAGCAGGTCAAGCTACCCGAAACTGTAAAATTTTCCCAATCAACCTTGAACCTAATACTTTAGCGATAAGGTTGAAAATCTATTAAAGAAATTTGATAGATTGTAGTAGCTTGATGTGCTGTCGTCTGTACATCTCATAAGTAACTTGCTAAGTGAGTGAGCAAACTAACCTGCCAGATTTCAAATTTCTACTAACATTTATTTTATTATCTTATATTTCAGGTGTGAGTCAAGGACTAATTTCAAAAATAGTTAAGGAAGGGCACGCAGCTGAAGAAACTGGTACAAAAATTCGGACACCAGGCAAGGAGAGAAAACGTAAAAGTGGATTTGTGCATGTTGATGATTTTGACATGGGAGTTATACGGAGGAAAGTACATGAATTTTAGTCTGATAAAAAAAGAGGTCCCTACTGTTAAAAGCTTGTAGAGGTCTTAAAGACAGAAATAAATTACACAAGACAGCAAGAGAGTCTGCGAAAGCTGCTTCACAAGGAGGGATTTCGTTTTAAAAAATCTCAATCCAATCGGAAGGTTCTTATGGAGCGTAATGAAATATCAGCTTGGAGAGCTACGTACTTGCATGCAGTGGATAAAAATAATAAATATCCCCAGCCCATAATTTATTTAGATGAGACCTATATTCACTCTTCGCATACATCGGGTAAATGTTGGCAAGGAGAGGGTGAAGACGGAGTATTGGAGCCTGTATCGAAAGGGCAAAGATATATTATTGTTCATGCGGGAGGAGATACTTGATTTGTTACAAATGCACTACTTGTGTTTAAATCAAACACAAAAAGTGGTGATTATCATGACGAAATGAATAATAGTAACTTTAAAAAGTAGGCTATTGAAAAACTTGTGCAAAATTTACGAAAGCCATCCATAATAGTGATGGATAATGCTCCTTATCACCGTATTTGTGTGAATAAAGTCCCAAATACGAATTCCTTAAAAAAGATATGCAATTATGGTTGACCCAAAATAAAATTGACTACGGAGAGAATTTGACTAAACCTCAGCTTTTAGACATAATTAAGAGAAACAAGCCTGAACCTGTATATGAGATTGAAAAAAAATTAGAAGACAATAGACACAAATGCTTATATTTACCACCTTATCACTGTGATCTCAATCCCATTGAACTCATATGGAGCACAATGAAAAGAAAAGTTGCTGATGTAAATATTGAGCACAAAAATGCTGAAATTCCCCGCCTAGTTAGAGAAGCTTTTGACGCTATTACAGTTCATGAGTGGGCACAGCATTGTAAACACGTTCGCAGGTTAGAAGGAGAATACTTAAAATATGATTTGTATTTAGATAAACCTTTTATTATAGAAGTGGTAAGTGACACTGAAACCGAAAGCGATAGTGATAATGATGATAGTGGTACGGAAATAAGCGGAGTATGGCCTCACAACCAGGATGAAGTTGTGTATGCAGGTTCATCTAAAGATCACAATTACTGTAAACCTGGTTTTCAATAAATCATTGTAAAGCAATTTGTTTTATTTTTTTTATTACACTACACTACCACTAGGTACCACTGCTAATTATAATTAGTCAAATCTGGTGTTAGGAGTTAGGTACGGTCATAACTAAATGCTAGACATCCAGGTACCTCTTGCAGGGTAGGTACCTACTTAAACTTCGCATTAAATGAAAGTTGTATCCCCACCGTGGAACATTTTATCTGCTGAATTTCCACTTGAGTGGATCACTTTTTAGATAAAGCCATTGTTTCTACTGCTTTCTTTAAATTTCTTTTTTAATATTCTATGTTTTGCTTCTACCTAATTGCGATTTCAGATTTATATTATACATATAATATCTTACTCTAACCATTTTGTAAATTTAACTTGTCCTAAGTATCTAAAAGAGCCGGGTGATCTGTAACTCAGGACCCTCCTACCTCAGACACCTTTCTCTATTTAAGATTGTGCATTCTAATAACTTGTGCCTGTAATATGATGTTGGGATAAATAAAGATTTATGATTATGATTATTATTGCTGAGAAACTAAACTGTTAGCGTAGGTACCTACATAACTGTAAATTATCAAATTCTTTTTATTTATTTTATTATTTTTATATAGGTATCATTGTTTTTAATTTGTAAAAACTGTAATTCTTATTAAACGATTATGTCTAATGTGAAATTTCCTTCTTGAAAACTTACTCAATTTTGGGCACCTTATATTAATTACGAGTAGCAACACTGAATCGACGGTGCCGTCCTCTTTCAGTTCACAGATAAGTTGGTAGGATTGTAGAGGTCGGAAAACCTTTTAAGAACGTCTTTAACGGCTCGTTACTCGTGACTTAAAAACGATTGGTTACTGTGTACAATAAAGATTCGTTAAATATAGGAACCGGGCATAAGCAGAGCTTGTACAATGGAAGCCAGATAACTGATATACTACTAATTTCATTAATGTCGTGCTTGTAGGTAAATGTATATGTCCCTAAAAGAACAACAGGGTTTATGTTACATGTTGCATAATACCTTGAATCTCATATACATATATGAGCATATAGTTCATAGCACAACAATATCGCTCGCCACACATTTATTTAGAACACGTTCACACTTTGCTGTGCCTACTATATATAATTGGCTTGCTATCATAGAACACATATTATACTCATTGCTATACGCTATGAAATTGAGCGATACATTATGCTATGATCGCGCGGCGCGCGGGGAGGAGAGCGCCGGGCGCGTCGCGTTGCGTAGGCATACTGGCGTGTCAATCCACCCCGGTCCACACTTAATTTACACAAAGCCACTTATTTTTTCTATCATCACTGTGAGTACACTAGGTACAGCCAAAATATCTTGGCGAGTCCGAACTTCTCGCAGAAGGCTGCGCAGTAATTTTTTATGGGAACCAAATGGTGACATGAGGCGAGTGTGAGTGAGAGAACATGCGTGAGGGTTCGTAGTGCCTATGTTCAGACTCGCCAAGATATTTCGGCCGTAGTGCATCTTTGCCTCGAAATCAGATGAAGACAAGAAGTCCCGATAAAATCCTAGGTATCCTAGATAGCAGATTTATATTATCCGAAACAGACACGGAGTAACAATGGTATATAGCTATTTATCGATTTTAAATGGCAACTTTGTTTTATTTTGGTCTAAAAAGTAAAAAACATAAACCTTTGAGTATTTATTGTATTGCGGAAACAGACCATTCAAGCCATAATCAAGCTATTTTAATTTAATACGTTGGTTCCAGGCTCACAACAGTAGTGTACTAATGAAGTCTGTTAAAATAAAGCAGCTCTGACCGAAATCATCAATGAATGGAAAAATGTAATCCATGTGTTTTGGAAGCGTAGGCAAAGGTTTGGAAAAAAGAATAAGCAATTACGATACTCTTTATAGTAACAGTGGTTGCTCAGAGAGCAAATTAATCAGAAAATCAATACATATTCGAAACTTCTGGCAACACTGGAATCATTGTCAATGCATGCATTGATTGATTATTTTGTTTGAGATAGGTAGGTATCTACGCCAAAGGTCTACGCCCATCTACGCCGCAGTCGGAGGCAGTCGAGTTTGGTTTCGTGCAATTATATTTCTGTAATTGAGAATTAGTTGTCGTACCTCAAGGAAAATGACTGTTAAAGAAGGAGAACCTACTTACATTGGACCGTTCAAAATGTCTAAGCTGAACCCAGTCTTAACGACCAATTATTATGAGCATCTTATTCACGACAGTAAGTTTACCTCACACATAAATTATCTAGCTGTGCGTTATGTTATTTATTACTGTATAGCTGTTGCTCGCGGTTTGACTCGCATCGGAAACTACTCCATGTACCAGGATAAAAATCTTTGGTTTGAAAAAAATGGTAATTATGTTAACTCAGCCTGTGTCGTCGCACTGTAGGGCAAACGCCTCCCTTTGCATTTTCCACACGCCAAATGCATAGGTTATACGGTATACTAATTTTGCAACTATCTTGTTTCTTTTGTTAATGTGTTGAACCTAAAACTGTTCCAAATAAACTTTTATTTATCTTTATGCCTGTTGTAGTAGGTATAGATAATATAAGAGCGTTCGCAGATGTCATACAATCGATGGTCGATTTTTTGTAGGAGCTGAATTGAGCAGTTGTATCAATAATGTATGTCCTACAATTGTAGGACCTACAAAAAGTATGCAGTGTGCGGGCACGCTAAGAAGCATAAAGGCATACCATATACCCTATTTATTTTCATACCTTTAAACTATAATAATAATAAACCCGCAGGGCAGCATGTGGCGAGCTGTTGGGCAGTAGTGACCTCACAGACCCTATCTCTCAGGAGAAATCTTGTCCTCACCTCTGGCTTGCCTTTATTGGCCGGCTGGAGTGAACACTGACGAGGAACAGAGCTCCCACCTCTTTCTTACATTTATTGGCCGGCTTGAGTGGCAATTTGCAAGAGCAAACATGTTCGGAGGAAGGAAGTATTCCAGTAAGGTGCTGGTAGGGATTGTCCTGATAGCCATGGGATACCTCTCCACTCCTCAAGCACCTCAGGAAGTGTTGCCCCCTTGTCGCTACGGCACTATGTGCTAGCGGCCGTTTCCGGGGGCCCATTATTGAGTGTGCAAGTCACCCCCTGCCATTTTATCCGTGTATAATATATAACATTGGTCAGGCAGGGGACATAGTTCTTCCATAGTTCAAGTTAGCCAATCCACTTTAGCCACCCAGACCCATAGCCCAATATGTTTTATTTCCATGTACAACCATAGTCCTTCACCAACCGGGGTTTGTCCTTGGGTGCACTTGCATAGTGCAGATAGGGATAATCGTCGGTTGGTGCCTCCTGATCATTTAAAATTATCTAAGGGGCCTCTGCGAATTGGCTTCGGCCCCTCGTATGCCTTCCAAAGGTCTTGGACCCCAGGGTCCCGAGAAATGTCAAATAGTAATAATAATAATAAAACAATAGACCTGCACCAACCGGGGGTTGGTGCAGGTCTATTGTAACCTGTGCTTTGGTGCACTTGCATATATGCATACATTGATAATCGTCGGCTCCTCAATAAATCAATCTGCCTAGCCTTTTCCAAACTATGTTGGGGTCGGCTTCCAGTCTAACCGGATGCAGCTATATACCAGTATTTTACATGGAACGACTGCCTACCTGACCTCCACAACCCAGTTACTGTGTAATACGATACCCCTTCGTAAGACTGGTTGTCGGACTTTCGGGCTTCTGACGACCCGTAACGGCTGTCAAAGATCCACAAATGACAGCCGGGACCAACAGCTTAACGTGCTTTCTGAGGCACGGAGGAGTCTCGGTATGAAAAGATGGTGGTTAATGATCGCTCCTCATCATTTAAAATTATCTAAGGGGCCACTGCGAGTTGGCTTCGGCTCCTCGTACGCCTTCCAAAGGTAGTAGGAAAAAAAAAAAAAAAAAGTATTTATTTCATAAACATTAATCACATTGCACTGCATACATTCAGTTGAAGTAATTCAATTATAACTTTAACATAGGAGTACAATAATTTTAAACTCTATCCCTTAAACTAGGTCTGGCCTGTATCTTAAAAGATAGGGTAACTATTTGTTTCTTTTCTAGAGGGCGACAACAACGTCGTGCAGGCATGGGACCTGATGATGGGCGTTCATAACTTGTCCGCCACCATTGCTACACTGAAGAAAGCATTGGACAAGAAGAATGGTATTGAGGAGAAAGGTAATTTATTTTTATAATTACTTTTATACTAATGATGTGTCCAAAAGACAGCAGAGATGTTGGGTTAGATTAGTTTAAAAACCGTAAATTAAAACATGCTGAAGACAGGTAAGTGACATTTGCCAGCATTTTAGGATAGTACTGAACAAATAGGCCACATGAATCCTCTGGATGGGAGAACTAGACGAAGTGGTGCTTGGGGAAGGCTTATGTCCAGCATTGGACGTCTTTCGGTTGAAATGATGAATGATGTGATGACTGAAAAAATTACAGTAAAACCCTTGTAAAGTTTTTGTCAAAATTATTGAATTGGCCATTTTTTTTTTATAATATTGGTCCTTTCAACGATTATTTTGTTCTGAATCTGTTTGTACTAACATATAAATTATTTGTTGTTGCAGAATACGATACCAAAGACTTGTACCACATGCAAATTGATGCATAAAAAAATCAATTTCAAGACATTACCATCAGTATTAGACATATATCCATAATTTTATTATGTAATGTCAATATTTAACCGCTAAATGTTAGTTTTTTAAAACTGATCCAAAAGTTACCTTCTGTATTGCCACTGTAATCTCGATGAGGTCTCATTTTTTTGCTGATTGTGTTTAAAAAAATAAAATATATATTTGAAAGTTAAATGGGTAGGGTAATATGGTTAGACAACGGAATGACAGCAAAGCTGTTGAAGATGTTTGTTCAAGTCTTATGATCGACAGAACCGAAGGTTCTTTCCATTTCTTACCTCGGTATTGCAGAAGATGTGTCTCTTTAACACCTACAGGCTGGATGTCTAAAAGAAATGTCTAGTGATAACAACAAGATTACAGGGAAAATGAATAGACTGGGGGCTTGAGTAATATATTATCTTAAATTATATTCTATTAAAACATTCCCAAAACATTAGTTTCCTAAGTTTATCATAAGTATATGTGTTGTATTGTTTCTATTTCTAGTCATTATTAAAAAGCGTATGTTTAAGTTGCTGCAGTAGAATAGAAATGATGTATCTTCGGAATACAATTGACCGCTGAATTTGTGTTTTATTAGATTTTAAAAGTAAACCCTTATTTAACACAAGTACAGGTACAAAATGGCTTAAAAGTTCATTTTTGAGTACCTCATTGTGACGTAATGGTAACAACCAAAAGGTGCGAGCGTGACGAAGCAGATGCCAAGTGTGGTATATAGCATCATAGACCCTGCTCAGTCTGTGGAGTTTCGCTAGCTAGTATACTTTGACCTTGTATATACAGTATCAAACTTAAAATATTAGTTTTGGGGAACTTAAAATATTAGTTTAAAAATCAGTTTTTTTGTAAACTTCGCCGAAGGGATGGGTATCGATATTTCAACACGATAAAACAGATTTGATTAACTCTCACTTCAGGTAACAACGGTCATTTTTATTTTGTCGTGTTTAGGTATCGATATCCATCCCATCACGTCTGCGGAGTTTCGCTAGCTATTTTAATTAATAAGGTACTTACTCACTCATTCTTAAATATTTCGTAGGCCTCGCTGCTTTGCAAATCAAAATTTAAATAAGTGATTCTCACTTAGTATTAAATGAAAGGTTTAGGGCAGTGAACGAGAATGGTCTGGTAATGGCATGGTCGTCTCAGACAGTATTTTGGTGAATATGCCTACATTATATTTTTATATAAAACAGTAAAAAGTACCTAATATGTGCGAAGGTTTATTGAAAGACTAGCTTTTGCCCGCGGCTTCGGCCGCGTAGATGTCATGGGGGCGTACTACCGGGATAAAAAGTATCCTATGTCCTAATCCAGGCCATGGTCTACCCATGTGCCAAATTTCATCCAAATCCGTTCAGTTGTTTTAGCGTGAAAGCGTAACAAACAAACAAACTTACTTTCACATTTATAATATTATAAATACCTAGTTAGGAATAGGATTAGGATTCTGTTCACGTAAGCAGTAAGAGTAAGTTCACCTAATGTTGTTTTAATCATTATGGTTGGCAACCCTAGCAGTAGGTAGGAGGTTCTACTGCGCTGAGCGCAATTAGGTGTGTCATGCATGGGGCGCCACGGAACATAAAAAACAGTGGAAGTGCAAAGTAGGCGTGGCACGCATATCACAAATAAGCGCTGTAACGCTTGCTTGGTCCCTACAGATCTTAAACTATGGTCCCAGTCGGGTTTTAACATCGCGTCGAGTTGCAGCCTCGCGACAAATTTATTTTTCCGTAGCTATGCCGTTTTGTTCCATTTTGGAAAGCAAAAATGATAGTAGGCGAAAAACTTAAAAATCGTACTTACCGATGGTACGAAACACTTCATTTTATTTGTTTTCTAATAAAATCTTAGTTAATTTCAATTTACTAATGATGTAATAGAACCTCTAGTTAAAATCAACCTTATACAATTAAAATACAGTTTGTTTTGGATTGATTGTATTCACTGGTATTCCCTATTTAGTTCTCGAAAGTACTTCGTTACTCAATTAGTGATGTGTTAGGGTCGGATGTTAGTTTTATCGATAAAAGAAAAGTTTGACAGCACTCACTAAGTTGGCACTAAGCTATTTAATTTAGTGAACATGAAATTTTTTCTATTCTGAATTTGATGTTTTTCACCTAAAATTTTGATTATCAAACTAAATGTCTTTTTTTAATCGCCATTAAAAGTTTTCATTATTTTTTCGATTAGGACACACCGCACCGTTTTCGAGATAAAATATGAAAAATTTCTATTATTGACCAACATGTAGAGTTTTAGGGAGTTACGCGTTGCAAAGGGGGGCAAAATTTTCTTTATTTTTTCGATAGGACACACCGTTTTCGAGATATAAGCAAAAGAAAAAAAAAATACTACTTCATTCTTCCTACAGTTTTAATTAACTCCCAAAATGACTTATTTTTTCGAATTAAACAAGAAATCGGGTATCTATCGATATCGATAATGTAATTCAAAATTCAATGTGTTACTGAACTTGGTCGAGTACCGATAAATATCGATCTATGACGCGAATGTCAACCTTATGGCTAACGCAATTAGACTTATAATTGCGGCCACTGGGAATACTTTGACTAAAATTAAAACGACAAATCGGGTGAATTGTTTGTTTGTAGTGCATTATATGAGTGTGAGTTTGGCGACAGCGGTTCCTATAGTAATTTTGTTGCTACCACTTACCACTTCCACTGTTTTTTTTGTTCCGTGTGGGACGCCATGAGTCCATCCGTCAGTTAGTTTTTGCCGTTAGGAGTATACAGGGTTATTGGTAAAACACCAACAACCTCTTAAGGGGTCATTGTACTCATCATTATGAACAACTTTTACTATGGGACCAAAACTGAAATCGCGAAAAAAATCAGCTGTTCAGTACATTTATGTTCGCATAATTCGTCAAAATGTACCTACTGAACAGCTGATTTTTTTTCGCGATTTCATGTTTGGTCCCATAGTAAAAGTTGTTCATAATGATGAGTACAATGACTCCTTAACACGTTCTGTGCGGCCAATGCGCATGCGCGATTTTCGAACGTTCACCATGTGCTGGCGGCGCTTATGCGCGTCCATACAATTTATATACTCGTAACTTCCCTCGAATGCGGCGCGCCGCACCTGCGGGTTTTTTGTGCATCTCTATTGTTCTTGGCGTAATTGTTTTATGACTCATAAAACTGGAAAATTTTCAAACACACATAAGCGTCTCGCCGCACTTGGGACAAGTTTGTAACGCCGCACATATGCGCCCAGCCGCACTGGGTAGAGTTTCTTCAACCGCGCATGCGCGCTCATAGCACCACACGAAGTATTTTTTGGGCGCGCATGAGCGTTTGCCGCACAGGGTTTAGTGTAGGTATCATAAAGCAGCACTTGGAGCAAATTCGAAAAAAAATTCAGCAGTTAATGTGTTAAGAGGTTGCTGGTGTTTTGCCAATAACCCAGTATAAATGTTCTGTGGTTTTTGCTCGCACGTTGTGGAGTAGGTAAACGCTGCGTACCGTAAACTGGGGTTACTTTGATACTACGGGGTTACTTTGATAACAACTTTTGACATATTAAAACTTATTTTTATAACATATAATCTACAACGCCAAAAAGAAACTATCAGTAGTTGGCACTGATAGTTAATATGGCTTTGTAGATATTATTAAAATAAGTTTTTCATATGTTGAAAAACGTTAACAAAGTAACCCCAGTTTACCGTACCTAACATATTTCAAAAACCGATAGAAAACAGTACCTAATGCCTCATTGTGCTGTGATTTGGTGTAATAACCAAAGTAAAAACGTAAATAAACAAAATTCTGGCGTTACATATCACAATCACAAGTAAGTAAATAAAGCAGTATTTAGCTTTTTAAAAATGCGCGTCGGAGTTATGTTTGGAACTGGGAGCCTCAGATCAACCTGGGAACACAAAACTTCAGTCGTGGGCTATATATAGTCTGCAGCCAGCGCTACCATCCGCGTTTTTAGATAGAACAAAATCTGAGTAGGTTTGATAATTGATTACCAGTGATCGGATAATCGGGCGCTAAAATACCTAAACTTCACTTTTATTCCCACGAAAGAAAAATACGGACATGCCTTTCAGAATCCCTTCTGTTCGTATAAAATACAATAAATTAGTCGATTCGATCACTAATCTGTTAGATAAATAAATCAATTTCCACTACTTAACCGCATGTGCACATTATCATTTTTTTATTGATATCCTATTTGTTTTGAATAAAATAAAGATAACATAAAGATAAATAAAATAAAGATAAATCAAAATAACCACTGCTACCTATAATTTCATTAAGTTGTTGTTTTTACAAAATTGTTCAATCCCGGGATTACTTATTTATTCAGAAAGGAATGTCTATATTATTCTTTCGTGGGAAGTAGCTTAGGTATATAAGCGCCCGATTATCCGATCACTGTTGATTACTGACTATGGCCTGTTTTTTAATCTCTGAGACTAATTGACGGGTGCAAATGTCAAACTATGAATCGCTATGAATGGGGTGGTTGTTGCGCAGAAGCTTCGCCGCATGAGGGCGCTGTGAGTTTGTTACATGTCAAAAGTCTTTGATAAAAACGTATGCATTGTGTGGACGATTTTTAAGTATTTGCGTGTTTTTCTTATCAGTTTGTGTTGCTTCACATGTATTCTACCTGGCGTACCGCCCAGTTGAAGGAGAAGTTAAAATAAATAGGAGTATATCACGGGCTCTGAAGACAGTGCCCGAACGCCGCACATATAATTACGTTATTTTGTTAAAACAGTTCTTAGTGCGCACAAATTGCATACAAAATTTGTCAATTTTACGATTTAGGATGTATCTTTATTGATAAGGACATTTTCTATGTTTCGAATGATAAATGCTGTGAATTTTGAGGTTCAAATGCAGTGCACTGCTTGTCCCTACCTGTATCGCCAATCACGTAATTTTACCGGTACTAGGGATGGGCGAATTCGGAACAATAAACAAGGCACTATTAAAATTACCATTACCACTTCTACTGAAAGTGAGTACTTTCATTAGAAATAACCATAATGTTACTCTAGTACAAGTATTTATTTATTTATTATACAATAAAGTGTATTAAAGTTTAAAATGTCGGTATTTTTACGATGAAAAATATAGAAATATCGATAACGCAGAACTCACTAGTGCAGACAGTCACCGGTCGCCGTCACCGTAATTTTACATGCGGACCAAATAGATTCAAGGTAGGACTTTCGTTGGTAGTGGTGAAGGTATAACAGTGCTTCTGGTTGTGTTACGAATTTTTTCGATTTCAGTGAATTTCACAAGCGTGAACTGCAATCGAGACTATTCTTTGTGTTTGTATTGTAGCATAAGGTTTGTTTTAACTGGTTTTAATACTTATTAACTTTTTTATATTTTAAAGATTTTTCCCTCTACCCACCATGGATAACAAAAAACCCCCAGACCCTCCTGATCCCTTTGATTTTACTCCGGTTTTAACAGTCTCGCTCCCCGATAACAATGTGCTAAACGAATTAATGGATTCCGAATCTGCAAGTAGGAAAAGAATGGCTACTTCTTCCCCGGCCACTGTAAAGAATCCTCCAAAGCTCCCCAAAAAAGAAATTGGAAGACAGTCTTACACGATAAGGGATAATCCGATATACATTGTACAGACGCCAGCAGATCAACCTACCCGAAACTGTTAGATTTTCCCAATCAACATTGAACCTAATGCTTTAGGAATAAAGTCGAAAATCTATTAAAGAAATCTGACAGATTGTAGTAGCTTGATGTGCTGGCGTCTGTACATGTTTCTTTGAATGATGGCCAATCCCCAGGTACTGTTCTGCACCCAGTTAAATTTGGAATGTTTCTTACAAAAAATAATTACAGGAACATTCTCCTAGGTAGTGTCAAACGCCTGGGAAGGAACCGGGTGTCAGTCGAGTTTACGTCACACCAGGATGCAAATAGTTTCTTAATTAGTCAAACTTTAGTACAAAACAACTTTATTGCAACAATCCCACAATTTAATATTACCCCTTTAGGTCTAGTTAGAGACGTACCAACTGAATGGACAGAAGATGAGGTCATAGACAACATGAAGGTTCCTGTTGGATGCGGTCCCCTTATAAAGGCAAGGAGAATGAACAGAAAGGTGACCTCTCTGGGTGTTACAGAATGGAAACCCACTCAAACCGTAGTTCTGACATTTGATGGGCAAGTACCACCTAAGCGGGTTTATTGTTCTTATTCTGCCCTCTCGGTCGAGAGATATATGTACCCGACAATTCAATGTTTTAATTGTTGTCGTTTCGGTCACACACGTACAGTACCTATGTCGTTCACAGCCCCGCTGTTTTAAATGTGGTCAAGACCACCCAGGTGATGGATGCCAAGTTTCCACTGACTGTGCCATTTGCATATCTTGTTCTGGCAACCATTATGCCAATGATAAGGCTTGTCCTGAATTGGGTCGGCAGAAGGGTATAAAAGCCCTTATGGCAGAGAAATCTGTTTCATATGCGGAAGCAAGTCAGGTTTTTCCTCCAGTTTCGCGATCATATGCAGAAGTGTCAAGAGCATCACAAAAATCCAAACTGACAACCAATTCGCATCAGTACCCCAGTCCAGCTCCACAAACACCAAACTCATACCGCAAAACGGTAATTTTTGGACATTTACATGATATAGGTATCGTACACTACGGTACTATTTGCAAATACTTTTAATATTTACTTACTACCTACTTAGGTACTTTTAAAATTTTCTTATTTTACCCCCACATTCAAAATTAATTGAACAGTAGACTTCGTGAGCACAACTTTTTTAGGGTTCCGTACCTTAAAAGGAAAAATGGAACCCTTATAGGATCACTCATATGTCCGTCTGTCACAGTTAAATGACAGGCCAGTTGGCGTGGTTGGTTAAGATACTACCTGCCATGCCGCTGGCCGTGGGTTCGATTCCCATCCAGGACAAACATTTGTGTGCATGAACATGTCTGTTTGTCCTGAGTCTGGGTGTAATTATCTATATAAGTATGTATTTACAAAAAAAAAAAAGTAGTATATGTAGTATATCAGTTATCTGGTTTCCATAGTACAAGCTCTGCTTAGTTTGGGATCAGATGACCGTGTGTGAACAATGTCCTAGGATATTATTAAATAAACGTGCTATAAGATGTGTATTACAGTTTTAGAATAATTCATGTAGTTTTCTTTTTATCGTTCCGTGTCTAACTCAATAATATATGTAGGTAAGTAAATAAGTAAGTAGATGCTGGTTAGATTATTCTCGGAATAAAAAACCGTCGTATAAACGTCCATACAAAAAGCGGAGTGCATCTTTTTCTTTCTATTTCATTAAGAAAAGGACATAAGATAAGTATTAGTTCAGTCCTGTCAAATTAGTCAGCGCCTGATGTAAATTGACGAATTTTTATTATCCAATTTTTTAATCATATCTAAACTTGTCTATGGAGTATCCTAATTTGACAGGACTAAACTAATATTTATCGTGTGCCCTTTTATTAATTAAACGGAAAGAAAAAGATGCGCTGAACTTAAATTTAGTTTAGTTTGTGAATAAGGGAATCGGCGCCATTGACATCGACATGACACGACCACGACGACACGCTTGGTTTGTATTGAAAGCACAGAATTCAAATGAGTGTTGATTATACTTGTATGCCGCCGTACCTACAGTGATACAAATGCCGTCCGATGACACGATGCTGTCTACCTCTAGCAGCCAAGCCACAGAACAAAATGTTGGAATCTAGGAGCAGCGGCCGGCGCGGCGCGGCGGCCTTCTTTGTGAGGAAAACTATCCAAAGCGTTTGGACGTTGGGTTTCTTTCAAGTTTATCATTATGAATGACTACAAAATGCTATGTTTAATGAAATACCTATATTTTTTAGTACCTATGTGCTGTATTGGAGTCCTGTATGTCTAGAGAGCGTAAACAGAGCAGACTATCTTACTAAAGGCTAGAACTGCTGCGCAGTCGTACTCGTATCCGCCGCGCAGTTTTATTTTATTGATTAGTTAGAGCGAGATAGCGACAGAACGCTATACCACAGTCCACATGCCACACCGCGACCTTCGAGTTACCTATAATATCACTCACTCATTACATACCAATATGTGTACTTATAAATAAGTACTTATATTGATAATCACGTTCTCAATAAAATGGCTTTAACGATTTCATTTCACGTTCTCAAAATTAAACTTGCAATACATAGAGGGGTTTACGGGGGCGAAAAATCGATTCCGGGAAAATTCAAAAACTATTTAATAAAACAAAGTCCGCCCCCCGCGTCAGGCTGTCTTTCTGAACGCGATGAACCAAACGGATTTTCATACGGTTTTCACCAATGGACGAAGTGATTCAGGAGGAAGGTTTAGGTGTATAATTTATTAAGGTTTTGCGTAAATTGGCTGAAATATATAAATTATTGTTGAAGATGTCGGAAAATATCATGCCTACTGTATTCCTTACAGGACTGGTATTCCTTACAGGAGGTTAAATTATCCACATGTTTATTCAACACGTAAAAACTTTTTCCCTTGAGTATACAAATTGACGCATCGACGAAAACTGACAAACACTGGAAACTGTCGAGTTAATGCAACTGTCTAGGCAAAACTGACTAATAAACGAAACTGGCGAATTAAATAAACTGACGACTTAGGGTAGGGCCTGAGTGCACGCTCGACTCGACGCGTCCGGCGGGGCGGGGCGTGCGGGGTGTTAAACACATGCAAACACTCGCGAGTACACGCAACGCTGAACGCCCCGCTGGACGCTTTTTCACTCGGTTTGTACACTGAGGGAAACTGACCAGTAATACGCGGACGCGCTCGAACTTATCCCGCGGGATGAGTTGACCAATGAATGTTTTGAATCGGGCAACTGATCCCATTGATACATTTTATGATTTGTACAGACACGAAAAAAGTGTTAGACATTAGATTTACGAAAACAACAACGCAAGCTCTAAGGTTGTAAGTAAATATTAATCAAAAGACTGATTTGTAGATTCTTTAGTTTTATTTATTCACTAGCTGTGCCCGCGACTTCGTTCGCGTGGTTGTCGGAAAACAGTAATGTACCGCTTAGAGAAGATCCACAAGGTTGCCGAGAGGCGAAGCAGGCGCGACCCATTTGAGTTTGAAAATATAAAAATGGAATGGGGTCCCGCCTGCTTCCAACTTTTATTTAAAATAAAATGGGCTTGTTTGTAGCTTTTCAGTTTTACCGCAGCTTTTCAGTTTTTTTAATAACTTTTTTTATTTCCAGCTTTTTTTATAAATGTGAAAGATTTCGCAGATGATTTAGTTCTTGCAAGGAGTTTTGGTCGTGAAAGTTATTTAAAAACTTTTAACCGTATAATTTATATATATTTTTGTAATCACCTTTTAAAACCCTTCATTTTGATGTTCCACTCGATGCTATTAGAAAAAAAAAAACGAACTCCACAATATGGCACCCCATATCCGCTATTTTACTTTGTTTTTGATTTTAAAGTAGCCAGTGACACTCGTGCTACTAAGACAAATCTAAAGACGTATAATTTATCCAAATCCGTTCATTCGTGTAGGAGTTACGAGGGAACAAAAAAACTGACATACATACATACATACAGGTCAAACACATAACCCTCTTTTTGGGCTTCGCCGCAGTCGGGTAAAAAGGGAGAATCTTTCGCCCAGGTCTGGTGATTTTTCCTAGTAAGAAGCTGCCAAAAAACTTGTGTTATTTAGGAAAATGCTTCTCTATATACAATGTTAGCGGTGGAACCACCAGGAGCGTAGGTATACAAAAAGGTTGCTAGGGTTGCTCAAAAAGTTGGCCGTGGGAAAAGTTATTTTGAATTAACAAAAACATTATAACTATGATATTCAGTTGTTTAATTTTACTGTATTGTGTACGTTAATATCGATCAAGGATGATTGTAATATTAGGTTGGGGAAGAAGTCTTTTCGCATTATAGTATGTATGAACTTGTAATAAAATCTCTTTGGCTATACTATTTGTATCTGGCTGCTTTTGGTATCATTGAAAGTTTAAATTTTAAAGAACATAATTCCAAATTCAAATTAGGAAAATGTGTGATTTTCATTTGTTTTTCGTACCGTCAAGATGAGTGAATCTAATGAAGAAATTCGATACATTTTAAAATTTTACTACAAAAAAGATAAAAATGCACCGCAAGCCGCGAAAAAAATTTGCGATGTTTATGGACCTAGTGTAGTGTCTGTGAGAGTAGCACAAATTTGGTTTAAGCGTTTTCAATCCGGAAATATTGATGTCAAAGATGCACGTCGCTCTGGTCGCCCTATTACGGATAAAATGGATGCCATTTTTGAAAAAGTGGAGCAAGATCGGCATATCAAAGAGTTGACATCTGGTCTCAACTTCGGCGCCACCATCGAGTACAAGGCCCAAACTGCGGCCAAGAAACTGGGCATCCTAAATAGGGTGAAGCGATACTTTACGCCTGGACAGCTTTTAACCCTTTACAAAGCGCAAGTCGGATCCTGCATGGAGTATTGCAGTCACCTTTGGGATGGATCAGCTAAGTACCAACTAGCCGCGCTTGACTCGGTGGAACGCAGAGCTAAGAGGCTCATTGGCGACGTAAAACTGGTGGATGCCAAGCTTCATAGCTTGGCTCATCGCCGCAAGGTTGCCTGCTTGTCGGTCTTCTACAGATTGTACTTCGGAGAGTGTGCCCGAGAACTCCACGACCTCATTCCACCGGCCCCCTTCTACCACCGGACATCTAGACGCACTGCCAGTTACCATCCCTACCTGGTTGCTATTCCACCAATTCGCACTAAGCGATTCCAAATGTCTTTTATAATGCGCACAGCAAAAGAGTGGAACTCACTAGGTACCTGCGTCTGTGTTTCCGAACGTATACAACCCTAATCTCTTCAAAGTGAGAGTGAACAGGCTTCTTCTGGGTAAGCTCACTCCATCGTCGACTTTGTCTCTGTCACCTCTGACCTAGACTAGAGTCAAGAGCAAACCCATCACAAATAAAAAAATATCAGTAGTTACGACGTAGCTAAAGAACTGGAAATTGACCACAAAACAGTTTTGGCGCATTTGAAAAAAACTGGGTACACAAAAAAGCTCGACATTTGGGTACCTTACGAGCTCACTGAAAGAAACCTAATGAACCGTGTACTCATTTGTGATTATTTATTACGACGTAATGAAACCGAACCATTTTTGAAGAAGCTGATAACTGGTGATGAAAAGTGGATCACGTATGGCAAGAACGTGCGAAAAAGGTCGTGGTCAAAGGCCGGTCAGGCTTCACAGACTGTGGCGAAACCCGGGTTAACTCGCAACAAGGTGATGCTGTGTGTGTGGTGGGATTGGAAGGGCATTATTCATTATGAGCTGTTACCACCAGGCAGGACCATCGATTCTGAACTCTACTGCGAACAACTGATGAGATTAAAGCAAGAAGTTGAGAGAAAGCGGCCGGAATTAATCAACAGAAGGGGTGTGGTTTTTCATCATGATAACGCTAGACCTCACACATCTTTAGCCACTCAGCAAAAATTAAGAGAGTTTGGCTGGGAGGTGTTAATGCATCCGCCGTATAGTCCTGACCTTGCACCTTCCACCTGTTTCGGTCTCTTTAGAATTCTTTAGGCAGTGTCAGGTTAACATCATGAGAGGACTGCCAAAACCACTTGTCGCGGTATTTTGACCAGAAGTCCCAAAATTTCTATAGCAATGGGATCATGTCCCTACCTACAAGATGGCAAAAAGTTATCGAACAAAATGGTACCTACATACTTTAGTTAAATGTAAATAACCTATATTAAAAAATGTTGTGAATTTTCTTAAAAAATGCGAAGAAACTTTTTCCCCAACCTATTACTATGGCAGAATAAATCATCTGTGGACCTGCTCCAGTGCGTAAATGAGAAAATCAATTAAACGAGTTTAATATTATTTAGCAAGCGTTATATCGAAAACGGCGACTTTTTACAGAAATTGGTAAACACCCTTTATTATGCACAGAGTATCTCGGCAACTAATGGGTTTCTGCGTTTAACCGATGTTGGCAGATGAGAGAACTGAAAAACTGAATCGATTGGTATTTTTAACACATAATTGACTAAAATTGCAGATCTATAATCGGTTTTGACAGCATGACGGCGATATAGTAATTCGACAGGCCAGTTGGCGTGGTTGGTTAAGATACTTACCGCCTATCATGTCGCTGGTCGTGGGTTCGATTCCCATCCAGGACAAACATTTGTGTGCATGAACATGTCTGTTTGTCCTGAGTCTGGGTGTAATTATCTATATAAGTATGTATTTACAAAAAAAAAAAGTAGTAATAATAATAATAATAACCCCACCGCTGTATCTCTACGTTGACGTCGTGGTGGGGCTTGCGCGCTCCGAACTTTAGGTCTGTGCCGGTAGAGTTTACTTTGCCGGAACGGGTCTAGGATGAGGAGCCAGACCAAGAGAGATACAGAAACCCGCAGGGCAGCATGTGGCGAGCTGTTGGGCAGTAGCGACCCCACGGACCCTATCTCCCGAGAGAAATCTTGTCCTCATCTCTGGCTTGTCTTTATTGGCCGGCTGGAGTGAACACTGACGAGGAACAGAGCTCCCACCTCTTTCTTGCCCTTATTGGCCGGCTTGAGTGGAGATTCGCAAGAGCAAACGTGCTCGGAGGAAGGAAGTATTCCAGTAAGGTGCTGGTAGGGATCTTGACCGTACTTCCGGGATTGTCCTGATAGCCGTGGAATACCTCTCCACTCCTCAAGCATCTCAGGAAGTGTTGCCCCCCTTGTCGCTACGTCATTTCGCCTGCCATTTTATCCGTGTATAATATATAACATTGGTCAGGCAGGGGACATAGTTCTTCCATAGTTTAAGTAACCCAATCCACATTAGCCACCCAGACCCATAGCCCAATATGTTTCGTTGCCACGCACAACAATAGTCCTGCACCAACCGGGGGTTGTCCTTGGGTGCACTTGCATAGTGCATACAGGGATAATCGTCGATTGGTGCCTCCTTATCATTTAAAATTATTTAAGAGGCCTCTGCGAGTTGGCTTCGGCTCCTCGTACGCCTTCCAAAGGTCCGGGCCCCAGGGTCCCGAGAAATGTAAAAAAATAAATAATAATAATAATATCCTGGGACATTTTCACACACGGTCATCTGATCCCAAACTAAGCAGAGCTTGTACTATGGAAACCAGATAACTACTACATATACTACTTTTTTTTTGTTGTAAATACATACTTATATAGATAATTACACCCAGACTCAGGACAAACAGACATGTTCATGCACACAAATGTTTGTCCTGGATGGGAATCGAACCCACGACCAGCGACATGATAGGCGGTAAGTATCTTAACCAACCACGCCAACTGGTCTGTCAGTAGTATATATCAGTTATCGGGTTGCCATAGTACAAGCTCTGCTTAGTTTGGAACCAGATGACCGTGTGTGAAAAATGTCCCAGGATATTATTATTATTGTTATTATAGCCTCATTCTCTTTGCCTGTAACTTATGGACTGTGACCGCCCAGCTTAAGGCGATACCAAAATAAGTTGGGGGCTTTTTCGTAACTATTTATTTCACTATTACAGAATATATGAACTTAATTTTTGGATATATATTATTTTATTGACTATTTGATCAATACTCTGACTGAAGGAAAACACGATTGGGTTAAATTTCCTCGATAGAATTTAATTCCGAAAATACCTCTACTTTTTTATATTTTTTTCTGTAATTCTAAAATCCTAATTAATTTCATTGCAAAATTGCATTCAAAATGTGCGTACCTATAAGGTAATTGAAAACTCTGGCTGAACATATTTTTGACAGATAGCTTAATTTATTTTTAAACAATTTTTATTTGGTTTGGCGCTTTTATTTTGGTTCCAGCACATTGTTGCGCTCTCTTTTTTTGACTCTGTCACTTTCTTCTTACCGCTCAGTTAGCTTTTGTTTTTGATACTTAGGTATTATTTCCATGTTGATTTTGTAAACAACTTCCTGTCACTGTTGTTTACTTAGTATAGTGGTGTACGAATAGTTGTGGGGTAGGTACCACAAGTAGAAAATAAAAACTTTTGAGAAACAAAAAAAAAAAAACAACTGACTTCCAAAAAACACTTCAAAGTGAAAAATAACTAACGATTTTGATGGGGCAAATTGCATGGTACAGTAACTAGCATAAAACTCTGACTTCACTTTTTCCCACTAGGGCTGGTAGCCTGGTACTGTTGGATTTAATAAAATATAATGGCGAAAATAACACAAACAAACAAACTACGGTAGAAAGACTGTTGAGGGGGGTGTATGAGGGGGCTCAACTCTATAACTCTATACCTAAAGTAATTAGGGAATCAAAATCACTTCCATCTTTTAAAAGGCTATTAAAGCACCATGTTCTGAATAGTGTTTAAATTGTAAGTTTTTACTGTATTTTAATTTTAGTTTTATAACCAGGCGAAACCGTCGCTTATTTTTAACTAAATGTTTTCCTCATACAAGTGAATAATTGTATTCTTTTTGAGTGAAATAAATGTCTTAAACCGTAAAATACTTAAATACTTTTCACACACCCCATTTACAGAACATTGATAAACGAAAAAAAATCGAAAACAAATTGAATTTTAGGGGTGGTTGCCTAGGCAACTCAGCCAATGATAAACGTGCTTGAATAAAGATGACACCTACACTAGAAATTACGTCACAAAGTTATTTATGAATAACCGTTTGGTAATTTACTGCACCAAGGTCTAAGAATGTAAGTACAAAGCATTCATATAGGTAAAAGTAAACTTTATCTTAAAGATACAAAGCTTATAATCGTGTGCACAGAAACACTATCGCCCCTACAATCAATTTACAGCTGGCGGGTACGGTTTCATTAACAAGACTCGTGCGATACGATAATCGTACTAAAATAAAAAAAAATTGATGGACCATGGTGTGGATTCAATATTAGCTATTGTAAACGTAGATTTTTACCTATTTATTTTGTATACGAAGTAGGCACTGAACTTTTCGAAAATATGAAAATGTATAAGTACTTAAAAGTACCTATGTACTTACATATGTAACTGGTGAAATGTGGGTGTACTATACTGCCGCCGTAAGGAAAAATAACGTACTTAGTTATCTACAGAAATATAAGAAAAACATATTTTGTCCTGTTTAAAGTACAAGATACAAAGGCAGATGCGTCTTTTAATAGTAAGAATTATTAGGTTTGCGTTAAGTTTACGTCAATATAAAAATACTGGTAGATGCATCTTTTTTTTGCTGTTTCCGAATATGTAAATAACTCTATTTCTAAAAAAATGTCAGATCCGTCATTTTGCCTTATGACGGCAGTATAGGTCTCCCACATTTTTGTCTCTGCCTAACTCTTCGGGGAACAGGCGTGATGTTATGTAATTTGCATGGTAAAAACATTTATGTAGAGTGTCTGATCAGTGACCGATACTTACACACAAATACATGATTGTACTCATGATAACCAACAACTGTTACTATGGGACCAAACCTGAAATCGCGAAAAAAAAATATAGCTGCTAACATTTTGACAGATAAGTGTAGGAAACAGCCGATTTTTTTTCTGTTTGTCATAAGTACAATCATGTATTTAAATATCGGTCACTTTATTTTTCACAATTACCAGCTCTTTCAAATGTAAATAAATTAATTCAAAGGTAGGCTTGACTCATATAATAATATAACAATGGAAACAAGCTAACTTGGCCGCTACGCGCTCATTTTTTTCTTGTCGGCCCCTACTATGTGCGCATAATACACACGAGTCTTGATCGAAAACCAGTCATGATTTAATATCGAAGTTGTCTAAAGACATAGTTATAGACATAGTTGTTTATAGACTAGTTTGACTGAATATTTTGGTTTATTTCCTACAATTTTTGTTGATTTTTTATTTTTATGAGGAGCTCGTGGCTAAGTAATAACAGCCGCACGGGTCGATCCATCAGGTTAAGCTACGCTTGCCGGGGTTAGTCTATGGATGGGTGACCATCTTTTCATACTGAGACTCCTCCGTGCCTCGGAAAGCACGTTAACCCGTTGGTCCCGGCTGTCATTCGTGGACCTTTGACAGTCTTTACGGGTCGTCAGAAGCCCGAAAGTCTGACCACCAGTCTTACCAAGGGGTATCGTATTACCTAGTAACTGGTTTGTGGAGGTCAGATAGGCAGTCGCTCCATGTAAAATACTAGTATTCGGCTGCGGCAGCTGCAACCGGTTAGACTGGAAGCCGACCCCATAGTTGGAAAAAGCCAAGCCAGATTGATCGATCATTGATTTTTTTATTACCTAGTGGAAATTTTATTTCCCTGCCCTTTCTCGTCCAAAACTTTACGTCGGTTCATTTTCTACCGATTAATCTTTTGGAGGTTAGATTCCAGTTCAGTTCTCACTAAAAATAAAGGCATATTACGGCATATATCTACACGTAGTAGGGGCTCCTATCTGTTCTATGATTATGAGTTTCATGTAAAATTAAAAATTACTCGCGAGCCTTTTGAAACGTTTGAGAAAAATATACAGATACATACACGTCTAGTTTTATCTGTTAATTTCTGTGATTTAATTAGGGACCTTGATATCAACAAATGAACTATACAGATATTTCTCTCTGCAAATAGTTTTCTATTCTACTGATGATAACGTCGAGTCGGTAACCTACTTTCGTAGTAAATTCTTCACGCCTATATAATTTTGCTAACCGAGTAAGCTGACAAACAGTACCTACTTCCAAGATCTCAGTTAGAATTAAAATCCACTATGCAGTAGTGCAACAATAAATTAATAATGCTCGTTTTAAATTAACACGGTTCACTATATAATTTTCCGTCACTCCGTACTCCGAAGTCACGCATACGTCCGACTCATTTGAAGTCCACATTCAAAGTGTGATTCGGTGGCTCGTGATTTCGAAATGTTGTTATCTCGCTCACGCTGCTCCCTCGTCTCAAAATCCCGCTATGATGCGCGACAAGGATAGAAAGACAGTCTATTTGTGTCGCACACGTTGAACAAGCTTCCCGTGGATTCGGCGCGGTCGGTCTTTATTGAACGATGCACGTTTTCGCCATTTTGTTTTGAAACGTTGACGTGTTCGCAAGTGTAAAAAAATGTGTACTGTGAAAGGAATCTCTAGCTTGTATACTAGTGAATGTGTTTAGTTGATTTTAATGTGATTAATAACTAGTGTTCCGGGTTTCCTGTACTCAATGGGTAATTTATATTTTGATGTTTCTTACGACGCGTCTAGTCTAGTTTCAAGTTTGCTCCGGAATGTTCATTTGCGAGGTTGCAATAGAACTATGCAGACGTCTCATCCGCTCAATATCATAAAGTCGTTTTACTGGATTTCTGCTGGCATTCTATATAATATTCAATTACATTTTATTGCACTAGTGATGTTTATTTATATATGTATATCTAAAATAATAATAATAAGTAACACAACATTAAAAATAGGCATGAGTTAAAAATATAAGCGGATCTTTGTACATCGACAAGAATTGTTCAAAGATAATATAATAATATAATTTGATATAATATAATATCGTTTAAAATAATATAATATGTTTTTCGTGTTTGGAGCAGCTGTGATTTTTTATTTGGTTAAAAAATTCAAGTAACTTACTTGATTTTTTTAACCAAATAAAAAATATTTCGACTACCTACCTAATTATTGAGATTATCAAGCCGATAACCCATCAAGACCTTGAGAAATTATTTTATTTACAAATAGGTACCTACTACACAAATAACGTATGTGTACATACTTAGTCAATAATAAATTAATATTAAAATGTAAGTATTTCCGTTTCAGCTAAGTAGCAAGGTCACGGTCGTGCTGCAAGTTGAAAAAATAATTTCGGATGATTATGTTTTTAATTTTTGGAATTATTTGTGGATATTTAAATTCCTTTTGTTAGGTATTCAACAATAACAAACAATTATAAATCAGAAGATACTCGTGCATATTATACCACGTACCGGGCTGCGGAACCAGTTTATTATTTCTTTACGTAAAATATTCACACGTAGAATAAAAAGAAAAGCGGTACCTAACCTATACCTACCTCGTGCATGTAAAGCTTAAAACTAAAAGCAGTAAGTATACCTGCTTAGTAAAAATATTCAATAAAATGTAAATACGAATCTAATTTAAATTCAATGAATTAGATTAAATACCTACGTTAAATGTAGTATATTAATGTACTCGTACTAGGTGGCGCTGTTCTAAATATCAAACCCTACCAAGCAAGGTGCCAAGTGTGTGTGACGCCGCGCGCCGAGTGCAATATTCCATTCCATTTCACGTAGAAGCACTATTTGTGAATTATTTTTTAAACAAAAATCGATCACAACCCTGGTTTATATCAGTAATAGAAAAACCATTCAATGTTGATGTTTGTAAATACTTAGTTAGGGTTGCCAACTTTTTTATATCAAATAAAACAACACAATAAAATATTTTCAAAGCCATTGCTTGTATTAATATAGTAGACTGTGAAAAAATAAAAAAAAATATAAGTATCGTTTCAAAAACATTTAATTTTTAAATGCGTATATTTTAATAATTTGAGCCTATAAAAGCGGGGTTTTTATATAAATGTCTCATCATAACTAATAATTATAGATAATATAATATATCACACAACACATCTCGCCATTTTGTATTGAAAAAAAAATAGTAAGTACTTATCTAATATATTTAGGCCTATAATAAAGCAGGATACTATTCTTAGAACAGGAAAATGTATGTTTTATACTATAGTTTGATGACTGTACTTTTAAGTACTTTTACATTAGGGAATATTATAAATAGAAAACATAAATCAAATACTAATTGTACCACCAATTGGAAGAAGGGAATAAATGCCTCCGCCACTATTTGACATGACAATTTATATTTTCTTCATTATCATTGATATCACATGAACCTATAAGTTGAAAGTAAAAAGTAATTTTTTTTTTTAATATATCTCTATTCTTATTTTTTGGATTTAGTCCCTTCTTCCAATTAGTGGTTCATTCATGTAAAAGTGTAGAAAACTGAAATGTCAAAAGTGGCGTTTATTCCCTTTTTCCAATTGGTGATTCAATTATACTTCCATATAATATTCGTTTATCAAAATTATATTAAGTACCTACTTACAAAGTTATCTTAGATCTCTCGGTGAGGTCAAACGTCATTACAAAAGGGCACGCACACATACTACAGTGATGAGTGTGATGACAAAAATTGTTTTCGCGGCCTAATTTAAACGGCGAATTTATACAAGTTCGTCACACTATGCATTCTACGCGTCTCTAAGCATGGCAATGTCGACAAAACGTCGTCATGCTACGCGTGTTGATGTTACACAGGCATTTTACTCGGAGACTGTTTGCACTATATCTATTGACTTATATATTACTTACTACGTTAGTTATTTTTTATATCAATGACTATATCGATGAAAATTGGCAAAAGGTGTATTAGGTGCACCGCTAAACAATAATAAAGCAGAGCTATGAAAAATACAATTATAAGGGGTGGCTGATGTCCTGCTAGGGTTGCAGAACGGGAGAAGTTATTTGATAATTTCCCACCCGAAAAAAAAGGGATGGCTGATGTAATCAACGGATAAAAAAAAATCAATGCACTTATCGTCGGATCCCATAAAAAGATTGATACCTACTTTTTTATGGGAACTTTTTGGTTACAACCGTAGTAGTAACTTTGTTTTTCATAGCCTAAACGGCTTGATGGATTTTAACATAGTAAGGTGTCGTTAGTTTCGTCACAAACTAGTTTTATCCGAGACGGAACAAATCAATATTTAATAATTAAATTATATATTAAAAATATATAGTGTTACAAATAAACAACAGATGGAAGTGAAGCTTATCCTCTAGGACTAAAAAATTCTCCGTGGCGAAGATCGTCTCAGTATAGTTTTCTCGTCCCTTTATCTTCCAAATAAATACATTTGAATTTTGAACATTTAACACATTAGGTGCGGCAGACGCACATGCGCGTTTTCATAACTTTCTTCGAGTGCGGCGCGGCGCACATGTGCGTTCGTTGTGCATCTCTATTGTTTCGAAAACATCGTAAAAAAAAAGGGTCGGTAAGGGTGTAGCATAAAGAAGCGTTTGCATAAAGAATTCAGCAGAGAATGTGTTAATATATAGTTTGAAGCCATTCTTGCAAATCTTTATTGCATCCACGAAACTACTTTTATTTTATTTTATAAAAAGAAAATGGAGCCCTGGGCCCAGAACCTATAAATCAAACTAGTTTTTTCCGAGACAGAACAAATCTACATTCAAAATATATGTGTTACAAATAAATAACAGATGGCGTTGCTAGTATCTTATTTTGATAAAAAAATACCTGAAATATGGTATAAAGGAGGTCATTTTCTTTTGGCCTTTTCTGAAAGTGCGGTCAACGAAAAAAAATTGGTACGTATGGTTTTAGAACTACCCATTTGGAGCAATAGTTAATAGGGCACAAAAGTTGTAGGATTACTCCAAGGCAAGTTATACAAGTTCGATGATTTCTCATTTTCATACATTTATTGATTTCTTAAAGTGCTGATAAAATATAAAATAATGATAGATATTGCTAAAACTAATGATCCGACGTCTTTGTGAGGCAAAACTAGTTAGTAACCCAACATTTTTATACCTATATACGTATACAAACTGAGATTATGTTATTACTGGATGATTTTTTCCTGAAAAAAAAAATTGGTTACAATAGGTGAACGGAGTAGAAGCCTATGGCATACCTATTTTTTTTTTGTTTTTTCAATAGCTTAGACAGAAATTGCTCTATCAATAAACAACGCGTTTGACACTACAACAATACCTACAACTAGAATAATAAAAACAGAAATTTTGAAAAAACTATAGATCGTTAAAAAATATCGAAATTCAAATCATAATATGATTGGAATATCAATATAAAAAAAACTAGGTATGCCATAGTTCCACTCCGTTCACCTATTATACCCTATTTTTTTCAAGACGGCAAAAAGTCACCCACTATAATACACTGATTAGCAATATAAAATACTTGGCGGACTTTTGGTGACCGCTTATCGCCCGGAGAGGCTGGGCCGCGTCAGGGAGGGCGATCCCTATTGTGGCGACAATCTGTCGCGACCTCCAAGGGACTGCTCTGAGGTTGATACGAAAGGCGTCACAATAGAACGCGGCTAACGAGAAGCAAAAAAATATAATATAAGGAGAGCTCATTTCCAGGAGTCGCTATGCCCCAATTCAATGAATTCCCTAGACAGACAGAAGAAGAATTGACGCAGTTTGCTTAAGGCAGCTATCAACTGAAGCAAGCCCGTAGTTACTATGGTGAACACGTACTTTGACCAGATGGTGCTTTCACCATAGAACTCGCCGGGGATATCCCAGTGGAAGAAGTTCGGGAGATGGCTAGACGAGATTCCTAGGCATGTTACATCGAAAACGTATTATGTCTACATTACAGCCGATCCAGCACTTCGTGGAAGGCAAGCCATCCCTTCCATATTATTACTGACAATAGGGTGTTGTTCACACACCATCACTATTGTGTGGTCTAATATGCCGCAGAGATTATGTTAGATCGTGATAATATATTAAACCTTAGGTTACGTTATTTTTAATTATTTTCACAATTTCCCTGCGACATCCTAATTCATAAATGCGAAAGTAAGTTTGTTTGTTTGTTACCTTTTCACGCCTAAACTACTGAAACGATCATCCTGAAATTTTGCACATACGTTGTCAGGTGTACAGAAACGAACATAAGGTACCTTTCATCTCGAAAAAAAGTACTGTTCCCGAGGAAAACAACAATAACGTTCTTATGATAATACATAGATGGCGCCACGTGTCTTTCGAATCATGATTGAATTAAATTATTATTGAAACTTTAGTAGTGTGTTAAGAGTATTTTTTTTATTTACGTACCTACCTAATACATTTTGTACGTCTAGAGTGTCGATAGACCGAGTTTTCATCCTCCTAACTATCCTAACTAATATTATAAATGCGAAAGTGAGTATGTTTGTTACACTTTCACGCTAAAACGGCTGAACAGATTCGGATGAAATTGGCACACGGGTAGGCCATGACCTGCAAAAGGACATGGGCTACTTTTAATCGACATACGACCCGGGCGGAGCCGCGGGCGGGAACTAGTAAGTAATATATAAAAATAGCAGACATGTCAAGTCCGACATGACAAGTCCCAAACAATCAGAGCAATAACACAGTCATAAAATCAGTTGTTAATTATACAAAATACACTCACTTTTTGTTTAAGTTTGAAAATTACGGTTTTCTAACTTGTCCAATAGAACAGATAATTACCCCACAGCTTTCGCGCTATAATGACAATGCTTAATATCTTTAGTTATAGCAATTATTTATCATTATTTTGTTTGTCAGCACTTTCAGAAATCCATAAATGTATGAAGATGATGAATCAACGAACGTACCTATATAACTTGGCTGAGAGCAATCCTACAACTTTTGTGTCATATTAACTATTGCTCCAAATGACTAGTACTAATCATACGTACCATTTTTTTTTTGTTGGCCGACTTTCAGGAAAAGCCCATAAATCTATGGAACCTGACTCCTTTTGTTTATCCTTGCCTGCGATACCAAAATGCTTGTTTTTAGGGTTCCGTACCTCAAAAGGAAAAAACGGAACCCCTAAAGGATCACTCGTATGTCTGTCTGTCAGTCCGCCTGTTACAGCCAATTTGCTCCGAATCTAATGGACCGATTAAGTTGGAATTTGGTACACGTATGTATTTCTGTGACCCAAACACGGACGTGTAACGTAAATAAATGAATTTTTAATATGGAGTCAATTTTGGGGGGCAAATAAGAAAATTAAAAAAAAGTTTTTCAAACGGTACCGTGTGAGATATCAAAGGCTTACTGTGAGGGTCTCAAATATATGTTTTTTATAATTTTGAAATAAAACATTTTAAAGTTATTTAAGAAAATAGACGAAAATTGACCATTCCCCCCCTTATCTCCGAAAGTAGTGACCCTAAAATTTTGAAAAAAATACAGAATGTAGATCAATACCTATAGATTACAGGAAAACTTATAAGAAGTGTATGGTCTTAAAACAACATGGTAAATATCTCAATATTTTGTATACAAACTTACATTTGCAGTTGGAATGTATGGGAGAACATGTTTTTCAACTACAATATTAAGTTTGTTCTTGGGATTAATCCCAACTACGGAACCCTTCATTGTGCGTAGTCCGACACGCACTTAGTCGTTTTTTTCTCTTTTCAGTTACCTACCTATGTGTTTTTGCAGTGGTAGCTTTTTTTTTAAATAATTTGTTAAGTACTGAAAACTTTTAGTCCTCGCTTTAGTAGATACGAAGCATAGGTATAGTTTATTTTTAGCGCTGCGCTTAAAAGTTTCGCAGTTACAACACCTTTTCAGACCAGTTTACATCCTCATTCGTCAGTTTGCGTGTTAAGGGGGAAGTGCCAAGGTAGACCGCAAAATTCAAATTTTCTAAAAGTCAATATTCTTTATTTCAAACAGAAACTAGATTATATGTACAAGCTAAAACTAAAAGATATATATGTATATTATGTACAAGTATATAAAAATCATAAAAATAAAAAGGTGACAAGCTCACAGGGCATCAAAAAATTCGTCCGCATCGCTGTCAATGGTAAAAGTGCTCAAAAGGCTGGCAGCATTGCCACGTTGGATAGCAATGCTGATTCTTTGGGCTAAAAATAGGCCAGCCCTCTGGTCACGTGATGAGTCGACCAACCGCTTGGCGATGTCCCGAAATACTCGATGAGCACTCGGACCCCAAGGCCCTAGAGTTTCAACCCCAAAAGGCTCAAACATATAGCTCCCAATAAGGTTGCTATATTTGCGCCGTTTGAGGTTTTCTGCTCCTGCAGCAGCCGCCCCAGCACAACCCGCCGTGCTAAGAAGTTGGGATGGCGCGAGGGTGTCGACACAGGTTGCATCCCACACCAAAGGCCTACCCAACTTCCAAGGCATTATGGTCATTCCGTCTGGCCTCTTCCCATCGTCGCGTGCCAAGCCATTGGGTTCTAAAACTGCTGGCACCCCCGGCGGTGACAAGAGCCCGACGGATGATGTCGTTAATGCTAGCGTGCCGTGCCATCCGACCAGCGCTCTTGCTGCAGGATAGTCCATGGTGTCCGAGGCAGTCGACTCCTTAAGATAAACTACTATAACTATCCTTAAGATAACATACTCCTTCGACAATTTTCTTAAGTTTTTTGCAATTTGCAAGTCAGTATTAGGTTGTTTGTTGATTAAAGTATGATTCGCGACCGTGAGAAATATGTATTTACAGATTTATAATCATTAGAATCGGTAATAGTAACCTAAAAATGTGTTTTTTTTTTATAATCCTCAAATGTCAAGATTTCATGAAATAGTCGTTCATTAGGATTCCCTGTACCCTAATTGCGTAACACACTATCGATGGAATCTGAATCATTTTGAAGCAAATTGCTAATCCATTGCTTCATATGTTTGAAAAATTTGTCTTCTCAACACCGTAAATAACGCAATGAATGTTGTTGAACTGTTAAAACGAAACCGATTCCAGTTGATAGTGTGTTACGCAATTAGGGTGCTAGTCTTAAAAAGTTGTATTGATGACTTCAATTATTATAAAAAAAAATAAAAAAAAAATCTACTACAAAAAGAAATTAACTCAAAATTATGAAATAACTTTCATTTCGAAAGTGGGTGTCTTGGGATCTGTATTTTAGTTTTTTGCCACCGACTTCAGATGTTAATGTTCTTATTTCATAATTTTGAATTAATTTCTTTTTGAAGTCGATTTTAAATTTATTTTTTGTTTCTTAATTTTCAAATTACTGAACCATTTTGATGAAACTTGCGCTGTTCCCTGAGTTGAAGTAAATGTAAGCCAATAAAAATGAAATGGCCTTGATCTTAATAATATTAAAATGATCTTATTAATAGTTTCGGAGAAATGCGTGGACAAACATACGTACATATAAATATACAAACAAAAATTTTGTATATTTGTTGGGAAGCCCTAGATTATCATTATGTAAATATTAGGTTGGGGAAAATGTCTTTTCGCATTATAGTATGTATGAACTTGTAATAAAATCTCTTTGGCTATACTATTTGTATCTGGCTGGTTTTGGTATCATTGAAAGTTTAAATTTTAAAGAACATAATTCCAAATTCAAATTAGGAAAATGTGTGATTTTCATTTGTTTTTCGTGCCGTCAAGATGAGTGAATCTAATGAAGAAATTCGATACATTTTAAAATTTTACTACAAAAAAGGTAAAAATGCAACGCAAGCCGCGAAAAAAAATTTGCGATGTTTATGGACCTAGTGTAGTGTCTGTGAGAGTAGCACAAATTTGGTTTAAGTGTTTTCAATCCGGAAATTTTGATGTCAAAGATGCACGTCGCTCTGGTCGCCCTATTACGGATAAAATGGATGCCATTTTTGAAAAAGTGGAGCAAGTATCAGTAGTTACGACGTAGCTGAAGAACTGGAAATTGACCACAAAACAGTTTTGGCGCATTTGAAAAAAACTGGGTACACAAAAAAGCTCGACATTTGGGTACCTCACGAGCTCACTGAAAGAAACCTAATGAACCGTGTACTCATTTGTGATTCTTTATTACGACGTAATGAAACCGAACCATTTTTGAAGAAGCTGATACCTGGTGATGAAAAGTGGATCACGTATGACAAGTACGTGCGAAAAAGGTCGTGGTCAACGGCGGTCAGGCTTCACAGAATGTGGCGAAACCCGGGTTAACTCGCAACAAGGTGATGCTGTGTGTGTGGTGGGATTGGAAGGGCATTATTCATTATGAGCTGTTACCACCAGGCAGGACCATCGATTCTGAACTCTACTGCGAACAACTGATGAGATTAAAGCAAGAAGTTGAGAGCAAGCGGCCGGAATTAATTAACAGAAAGGGTGTGGTTTTTCATCATGATAACGCTAGACCTCACACATCTTTAGCCACTCAGCAAAAATTAAGAGTTTGGCTGGGAGGTGTTAATGCATCCGCCGTATAGTCCTGACCTTGCACCTTCAGATTTCCACATGTTTCGGTCTCTTCTGAATTCTTTAGGCAGTGTCAGGTTAACATCACGAGAGGACTGCCAAAACCACTTGTCGCGGTATTTTGACCAGAAGTCCCAAAATTTCTATAGCAATGGGATCATGTCCCTACCTACAAGATGGCAAAAAGTTATCGAACAAAATGGTACCTACATACTTTAGTTCAATGTAAATAAACTATATTAAAAAATGTTTTGAATTTTCTTAAAAAATGCGAAGAAACTTTTTCCCCAACCTATTATATTTCCAATAATATTACATACATACTCGTACGTGTCGAATTGATAACCTCCGTTTTTTGTTGAAGTCGGTTAATAATTCTGTAAATACATACTTGTTACGGTCGCGAATCATATTTTGGTCAACTTTTCTACATACAACCTAATACTGACTTGGAAATTGTAAAAAAACGTAAGAAAATTTGAATTTCGCAGGCTACCTTGGCGCTTCCCCTTAACTAATCGCTTCGGCGCGTGCTGATGGCACATACCTGCTTATATTTAGTAACATACGTCTAGCCTGCATGGGGAAGTACTACTTCTTATCCACATTCTCTTAATTTACGCATACGTGTACAATTATACCCCTCACAGCTCATACCCTACCGAAACGAGAATTCTTTTTAGAGCGATATTCCTCGCTTGCTTGTTTTCCAGTAGAAACAGAGAGAGTTTATAATTTATTTACTTGTGTATTAAAGCAGCGTACTTGTGTATTGTAGAGCATGTGTATTAAAGCAGCGTTTGAATAGGAACGCCCGTCATCGGCGTCGCTACTGGTATCGATAGAATGTCGTAAAAAAATCACGGTCGTGCGAAAGAGAACGCGCGGCTATTGATGAGCCAAAAAAAATGTTCAATTTTTTTTTTGTTTTTGTTTTAATATGTTTAGATATATTGATATCTGATGGCTTCGCTAGCTAATTTAATTTGACCCTGTGTATTCTGTTAAATATAACAATCCTAAGACAAAGCGTTGTTTTCTTTAAATGTTATTTGAATTTCTGCATAATGATGCACCCTAATGAGGGTTCCGTACCAAAATGGTAAAAAGGAACCCTTATGGTGCGACTCAGTCTGACAGCTGGATATCTTAAGCACTACTATCAACTTGAATTATGGAATAGTTTTAGATGACGTTTGCCCAACTATTTATTAAAGAAGATTAGAAGATTTATTAAAGAAATATTTTTTTTTGCAACAGGGTCTGTAGCCCCATTGCACTTCAAATTTTAAAGACCCCTAGGTCTTTAAAATTCGAAGTGGGGCTACTAGGGCATGTGGGGTATCATATGAAAGAGCGCTGTTTGCACATTCTCAAACATATTTTTTTTTAGTCCTAACTGTTTTCGAGTTTTGATGAAAAATGTAAAAAAAAATACCGTAATAACTGTTATAGGTAGCAAGTAATCGCTAGGATTCATTTATATATTATATATAATAGGTTGAATATTTGTCAGCGTTTATAGTTTCATTGTGTAATAGTTCATAAAACAGCATGCCTTGCGCATCCCAGAAAGAGCAAAGCAGAATTACGTTTAAGCGGTTCTTTTGACTCAGCTTCGGTTGAGTTGGTGGCGTTTCTTCTGGAGGCAGCCAAAAAGCACGACGTGTATCGTTCTCGTAATGAATACATGATCAGATAGATCAGACCAAACCTCTTTACGTCGGGGTTGCAGCAAAAGTGATTGACAGACACGGACTGCACGACTGCCGTCTGTAAGGATGTGCGGTACCCACCGAGCCAAAACTTTTCGATACCCAAGCTCATGCAGATATCCACGCAGTTTTCCACGGTGTGGTGACTGCAGTTAAGTGCTTCCGCTAATTCACGAGTGGTAGCATCCGGATTCGACTGCAGTTCGCGGCGTAAATCGTCATCATTCACTGCGGGTGGTTGTCCAAAGCGTGGCTGACTTTCAAGGCTCCTGTCTCCTGATTTAAAACGGTAAATCCTTCGGGATACCGTCGCATGGTTTGTAATTCCAGCGCCCAATGCAGTGTTGATATTGTCAGCCGCAGCCCGCGCACTGTGGCCTAACAAGTACTCGTATAAGTATAGTGTTCGAACTTGTCACTTGTCCATTTTTCTTCAAACTAACTAAACCGATCGCGAGTTTAATCCCCCCACATCACAAGTACCTAGAATGTTCTACAACATTCTAGAAAATTATCGAAAACAATTAACTTGAAAAAGGAAAGGACTTGTAGATTGTCTCACTATTTTTGTGCCAATCCAATATACGTTTGCTTAAACAATCTTTTTCTTTCCATCTCTATTACAATTACATTAGGATTGAATTACTCAATTTTTATTACCTATTAAAAAAAAGAGTTTTATTTTTTAATTTCAAACAGAGTATTTCTATTTACAAAAAGATCTAACGTTAAAAATACATTTTCTCGATATATATCAGCTTTTGCTAGAGATCATAAACTTTTTTTGATGTTTAGATGAATTTTTCCAAGGCTTAAGAAGAGCCGACGTTATATCTTTATTCGTAAGTAGAGCTCTTCAGTTCTTTGCTAATACTACGCCACACCAATTATAAGAATGCATGCTCCTTCTTTACAGAGAAACCTGGACGTAGTAAGGCTGGGGTAGAATTAGATAAGTTTAAGCGACGTCTGATCCGAGCCGTCGCGCGTTTGCTACTTCACGAAAAGAAACCAGAGGAAGAAATATGGAAAGAATTGAGGCAGGAAACTGGTTGCGACTGCGAATTATTATGGTAAGTTTAGCCGAGCTAGCACACGCTAATATACTGTCTTGTCTGTCCAACTACAGCCTGATGCAATTTTATTGGGGCTCTGAACACGAGGCGAGTCGCTGCGCAGTAACAACTTTATCTGTCGGCGGTGGTGAGGGGTGCGGTACGGCGCAGCGACTCACTTCAGAGCCGTCATAAAGTTTGACGCGTACTATACCAACCGACTTTGCCGACTGGAAAATCTTTCACGAAAATACATATTGTTTATATGTACGATTATTTTAAGAATCATTTCACTTATTATGAAGTCAGTTTCAGCCGATCTATTAGGGTTCCGTACCCAAAGAGTAAAACGGGACCCTATTACTAAGACTCCGCTGTCCGTCTGTCACCAGGCAAGTTGAAATTTTCACAGATGATGTATTTCTGTTGCCGCTATAACAAGAAATACTAAAAAAATAGAATACAATAAATATTTAAGGGGGCCCGCATACAACAGACATGATTTTTTTCCCGTTTTTATAGATAATGGTACCGAACCCTTCGTGCGCGAGTCCGACTCGCACGCACTTGGCCGGTTTTTCTGGTGAAACCTTAGGTAAAGTAAGCTGTAATTCCACCTTGTGCTAGGGATGACACTATTGACAGCTCACTTCAAGCTCACTTTACCTAAGTTTTCACCGTGATATTATTTACAAAATAGCACTGCAGTACCGACACCTAAGAAACAAATATTATTACCAAAAAATAATTAACTTGCACCATGTTGAAACAAATTAAGCCAACCAATGTGTGAAGAGTGCAAGAGTATAATTTCCTAAAGCTATGTATGAAACAAAGAAATGAGAGTATCTGAGGGTGAGAACGATAATATAAGGTCTTTACCTATGAAACTGCCGAATTACATAGACAAAATTCGAACATTTTTTTTTAAAGAAATATTGGCGATGCACTTTTGCCATTATCGATATCAAAGAAAAATCGAACGGTGAGAAAACAAATGAACAACGGATTTTTTTTTAATGTCATGCTATATTATAAAATTAATTTGAATTTGGAATTCTAAATATAATCAAAAATATTGATCTTCACACTAGCCGGTATCAAAAATCGGCAATTTCATAGGTAAAGACCTATTATTAGTTAAAGTAGATTAAAATAGACGAGTGGGTGCTAGGTTTAATGAGAGTTTTAATGAAAATTCACGCTACCAGATGGTGCCACTTCGACAAGAGGTCTTCCATTTCGACAATGAATATAAATAAAATACCGTTTCCCGTTTCTAAACGTGAGGACTTATTATTGGCTCACTGTTTATTATTCCATTACTATATTGTTTTAATGTAGCTGTTAGTCCTCCATATTTGTTAAATAAATAAATAAATATGATGACGTTCATCTTTCGTTTCATTCATTCGTTCGTCATTCAGTCACTAAAGAAAATATAGGCGCTTTGACACTGACAGATACCCGGACCTGACGTCTCAGTGCTGCCACCTAGTGAATGTCATTTCAGAAAACCCTCATAAATGTAGCATGCTGGCTGCCACTGCTGGCTGCATCTTATTTATTATGCTATGATATGCCAATGAGGCTGGCATAGTCACCCAGAGTGCATCAGTGCATTCTCGATAATATTTTTTAGTGACTGTGAAGCCCATAAAAAAAATGTAAAATCAATTATTATGAAGTCTCATCTCACACAAAACAATATCTGTACCATATATTTTGTACTCAGGACGCGAATGCGAGCCCTAACATTGAAGAAGCTGGACCGTCTCTTAGCAGCCAACGACTGCATGGATGCCGTACCCAAAGCAGCACGGATGTCGCTCACAGACTGGCTGCTATTCGACCTGGTGCTCGTCCACCAGAAAATAGACCTTATTGGCCAGGTTATTATGTTCATTATTTATGAAAAGAAGAGAGTTTCGTCTCTATATAGTCCTTCCTTATCACTTCCTAAACTTTGTTCCTTTGGTAATGGTGGAAATGTAGGCCTACAAAGAACTTAAAATTTAAAAGAGAATATAATCTAATCCTAACTAATCCTACTTTCTACTAATATTATAAATGCGAAAGTTTGGATGGATGGGTGAAACTTTGAATGGATGGTTTGTTTTTGTTGTTACTCAATCACGCCAGAACGGCTAAAGGGATCTGGATGAAATTTGGCACAGAGATAGATTATAGTCTGCACATAAGCTACTTTTCATCCCGGAAAAATGTACGGCTCCCGTGGGATAATTTCCGACATCCACGCAGGCGAAGCCGCTGGCAAAAGCTAGTACTATAAATGCGAACGTGAGTTTGTTTGTTGGTTACGCTTTCACGCTAATACGGCTGAACGGATCTATATAAATAAAAATCAATTGCCGAATGTATGTAGGTACGCGCATCACTTCCGAACGGTTGCACCTATTTGGCTAATTCATTTTTTGTTGTGTTTGTAATTGTCAGGACAAGGTTTGAATGGCAGATTTATTTTGGAAAATTTACCGCGAAAGTCAGAATTTTGGATGGTGTTTGTGTATGAAAAATTGAAAACGGACAACACACAGCCAAACCACTGGAGATAGGGGCGTGAAATTCACCCGGGCGACGCCGGGCACGAACATATAGTTTGGAATAAATTTTTCACACAGGTAGACCATGACCTGGGTACGACATGGATACTTTTTATCCCGGTAGCTCGTTCCCATGGGATAATTTCCGAACTCCACACAGGCGAAGCCGCGAGCATAAGCTAGTTTATTATAATAATGCTACGTATGTGAAGAATATCTGTCTCATTTCAGTTATAAAATTATTTCCGTAAATTATTTATTTACACGGATATAATTTATAGCATACGTATATAATTATATGTGTAGATACGAGTAGTGTCGCGCTGCCAACTAAGACAGACAGGCCGACTTTGATAAGCTGATGTTGTCCGTGACAGCTGACGTCTTATGGCGCCTCTTCATAATCGGCGAACATAGACGATTACCTGAAAAACTAAACTAAACAACTGAATGGAGATATATAGCATCCTAGGGAAAGACTTATGCTACTTTTTGTCTCAAAAATAATCCTAAAGAGGGATGAAAGTTTATGATCGTCGATTGTGAAGAGGCTCCATTACACTCGCGCCAGTCACTGTCCTTGCATTGTGCTTTTCTAGTGTGCGCGCAAATTGCTGCCAACTGTTGGAATGTGCACAACTCCCGCTTCCTGATAGGTGATAGAATTAAGAATTATTCTATCACCTATGAAAAATTTGGTTGCAATGATGTAGCGGACGGAACGGCAACGCCGCTCCTTACCTACTCCCGAGGCAATAATTTGAATTTTTTGTCGCGGAAAGCAATCAATCTGCCTAGCCTTTTTCCCAACTATGCTGGGGTCCACAACCCAACAACCCACTTACTGGGTAATACGATACCCCTTGGTAAGACTGGTTGTCAGACTTTCGGGCTTTCGGGCTTCGGCCGTAACGACTGTCAAAGATCCACGAATGACAGCCGGGACAAATGGCTTAACGTGCTTTCCGAGGCACAGAGGAGTCTCGGTATGAAAAGATGACCATCTTTTCATACCGAGACTCCTCTGTGCCCATCCACAGACCAACCGCGGCAAGCGTATAGGTTAACCTGATGGATCGACCCGTGCGGCTGTTATTACTTAGCCACGATGTCGCGGAAACCATTTTTTGTTTATTACGTAGAAATTACGAGACCTAGAGATTTAGAAATTTTGCTGCCTATGGCAGCTATTATGCCTTAATTTTTGAGCTGTAATACATAATCGTATCTTCTTTCGTTCCGAAGATATGACATGAGCAGTGGGGTGGCGTCCCTCCATAAGGTTTAATAACTTGTAGCGACCCTGGCGATGCGATTCGCTGAATTGCATCGCCAGAGTCGCTACATCACACCCCCCCCCCCTTTCTCCAAGGTCGCTACAAACTCATAGAGTATTTTGACCAGATATTTGAAAATTTTGCTGCCTATAGCAGCTATTACGCCTTAATTTTTGGGATAATAAAATACATAATCATATCTTCACGTTTTTTGATCGCAGTTTCAACACTTTTTAAGTATTATCACTCAGTTTTTTTCCTTCCTTGTGCAGCTATTTTGCCTTATTTTTCTGACTATAGGCCAAAACCCTAACCTCACTGGTTCGCCTGTACTGGATGAGGAAGCTGGGGTAACGTTACTCCGGCTAACACACACTAAACGACTCATATTGACGAAGTTTTTGTGGCAGCTAAATTAAGACTGGGAACTTTGATTGCAGCTATTATACCTTAAATATTGGCATAGTTAGAATTATTCTATCACCTATGAGGAAGCAGGAGTTATGCACATACTGTTGGAAGCTATTTGTTTTGACAAGTTCACAGCTTTGACTGTCTGTCTAGTCTATCTATGCCTCATAAATCGTTTTCACCGTTTATCTGTATGAATGTGAACATACCATACAAAATAAGGTACTTACTTAAATTATTTTAGTTTCCTTCATATGCTTATAGTTCAGGGCGTTGTATCTATGTTTCCTAACCAACGAAAATTGTAATTTTGGTTACCTAATTATAATATCTTGTGCAATTCCAGAACAATTCAAAAGATAAGGAAGATCGACCAGTGCTGGTTGAGCTTTTCGAGCTGGTGAAAATGTTCAAACTCGAGTTTCTGAGCGGTGAGAAGCTGGCTGAAGCCTGGTCATTGGCTACCTTGTATTATAATAAGAAGTAAGTTGTATAACAAATGTAGTTAATTTTTAAAACAAGCTTTTTTAAGTCTGGATCAAGGCTTTGGAACCGGTTTCGAAATACCGGTTAATATTGTTCATGAAACTGTTATAATTCCGTTCATCGAGTAACCAGTTAGTTACAAAAACGGTTTCGATTAAACCTAAATAGTTAATGTTACCGGTTATTACAGAGAATTGAATTTTAAAACTCGCGGTACCGGTAACCGATACCAAAACCTGAATAAACCGGTTTTACTCAGACGCACGCCTGCCGCCGCCATTTGACACATTCTTATACGATTACTACTTGTTTGTGCTTTCTTTAGTCGTTCGCCGCACACTCTGGATCGTACTGTACGTACTTGGTTTTTTTGCTCGAAAATAAATATTAAATGCTGCAGTAATAAGTAAATATCGTATCGCTTGGCAACAGTTTCGTTGACAATCATGGTTCTAGATCCTAATCCCAATTATTCAGGCTTCCAAAGCTCAGCTTTAAAGATGAACTCCTTTAATCATAATATAACTACTTATAAAATATCAAATGATTTTGCCGAAGTTTTCTAGGAACTAAACTAAAACAAAAAATAAAATCATTAGTGTTTGCTCATGCTACATAAAAGCAAATACTAATAAGTCATAATGAGATCTTTTGCAACTCATTAACTAACAATGAACTCTAGACCATAATTATTATAATGTAGACGAGAATTTCAGGTATGTCATTAACGAGCCCTTAATGAGCAGTAGTTAACAAACGTGTTAAAGCTAATTACTAATACTTTTTCTTCTTTTTACTACTTAATAAATAAAATGTATTATTAATGGACCATTCGTAAACAGCAATAAAAGGCAAAAAAAATTTTAGTTCAGTTTTTTCTGAACTAGTTACACAAAAATGAACATCAGTGATCAAGACAATATGGGAAATTTAACTACCAATTTGGATTTAGTTTCAATTCTGAAAAGACATAATACTTCATTTAATAATGAAGTACCTACTGTTTTGGTGAAGTGGTAAATTGACTAGGTAAAAGGCTTGTAAGGCTGTCTGAAGAAGACATTGTTACTCTCAAAATAGTTTCGGAGATTCCCACGGGCTGCTGAAGACCTTGAAGACTTCAACGTCGAAGAGAACGGTTCGGAAGTGTCAGATTCAGAAAAGGATATGAATATGGGCTAGAGGCTATTGAATTGGTCAAGCTGAGTGGAAATTATCTTTCGAGGCCAAGAAGAGTCATCCAGTGAATATTTTACAACTGCAAATCCTTCAACTTTATCCTCAGTTGCAACGATGACAAAAATATATCGAAAAACTTTCAAATATAGAATACATCTTCCTAGATCTTTCACAGGTCTTCGATATCTTAGATCTTCTCTTTTTTCTGCTTCTTTCCTAGGAACGAAGCAGAAAAAAGAGAAGATCTAGCGAGCATACACGATCTAGAGGTACAGGCAAAGAACCAACTGCATTCAGCTGCAAGACTCAAGAAGATGGTCGTGAAGATTTCGCTTCCGCTATTAAACATACGCAGCTGCAAAATACAACGAAATGATAGAAATGCCCGTTTCGTCAGTAAAATTTGCGTCGGAAAAAGCACTGGGCCTGTTGCTTTCTTTTATATAATTAAGTAAGTGGCAATACATCACTTTGTGGGAAACTGCAATTCGAGAAGGTGCTAAAGATATCAGTCTTAATACAAGGAATAGCAGGCGAAATTGCAGTGCTATCTTCCGAAACAACCAGTGACTGTAACAGATTCGTCAGCTAAGATTACGCTCCAAGCATTACTTGATGTCACGGTAAAGAGAATCCTTGAAAGTTTATCCCACAATATTCAAGATAAACAGTTGACTTTTGTATCGAAGTGTGGATTTGATGGCGCTTCCAGTCAGAGCCGATATAAGCAGAAAGTGGACGGGGACCAAGATGACTGAAGCATCTTTATGATCTCCTTGGTGCCACTTAAGCTGACTGTCGATGACGGAGTTGTTACTCTTTCGACGGATCCCAAACCTAAATTAGCTTCATATTGTCGTCCAGGGCAGTTCAGTTATGTGAAGGAAAGCGAAGCAGTGGTCATTGATCAAGAAATAAAATTGAATGAAAAAATTTCAGCTCTAATCCTCACCGAGTGCGTTAAAAACAAAGTGTATCATCAACTGATGTTGACGATGATTGATGGTAAGGTTTTTACTCATCTTTCAGAAGCAACATCAAACGTAACGTGCTACGTGAGCTACGTCTGTTTAGCCAAACCAACAGAAAGGAACAATTTAGTTTTGGTGACATCCAAGAGCGTATACACAGACGTGTATCAATTTGGGTTGTAATTACTACATGCCAGTATTAATTCCATGGAGTGCCTACTACACATTTCTTACAGACTTGATTTTAAAGAGGGGGCTGCAAGAGGGGGTGAACACAAAGAAATGTTAAATTCAAGAAAAAAAAATTTTCAGGACAAAGAAGACAATCTTAATCTTTTAATCGATATAATTAAACAAGGATAGGGAACTACAAACGATGGAAACACGGCCAGAATATTTTTTGACTTTCCCGATAAAACTGCGTCCATCACTGGATTGGACGAAGAGGTTGTTCGCAGATTTGCTGTGATTTGATTTGCAAGCCATAACATCTGGAGAGGTAATTGATGTCACCTAATTCAAAGAGTTTTCATATAAGACAGCCCAAAGGTACGTGGAATTATAAAGTCATAATTTGCTGATCCATGGAGCAGATATTATCGAAAGCAATGCAATTGTACCAATTGGGAGCTTATCAGAAGAAGCGTCAACAGCTCGCCACAAAAATTTTTGGAGGTTTCGGGAACATCATTCTCAGAAAAAGAGTAGACAAGCTTCTAACGAGGATATCCTCAATATGCTTGTCTTGTCTTCCATTCCCCTTATTAGCACACAAAGACCTCATATGGATGCCAAAAAAAAGAAGTCGCTTTTCACTGAAACTTTAGAATTAATTAAGTTTCAGGAAACCCAAATCTAGTAGTATATGTAGTATATTAGTGATCTGGTTTCCATAGTACAAGTTCTGCTTAGTTTGGGATCAGATGACCGTGTGTGAATAATGTCTCAGGTTATTATTATTATCTAATTTTTTGATATGACCAACATAGAGTCAGATTTGGAATTGGATTCCGATGAAAGCGATAAAAAAAATAGGCTCGGATAGGTTTTTATTGTAATAATTGCAATTTGTCTTTTATAAAGTTTAGTTTTAGTAACTTTCTGTCCTTAATTTTACCTAATACTTATAATATCGCTGTATAATAATTATTTTTTGCTATTAAGTATATTTAAAAGATAGGCATTTTAATACCTTGAATTAATATTATAATAATAATAATAATATAATAATAAAACGTTTATTTAAGATAACTAGGATCCAATTTGTTAGTAGCAAAATAACTTATAACTAGTGTTAGTAATTCAACCTTAATCTACTCGCCCCCTGCCTGACCCATGAATCGAGGTATCAATACTCATGTGAGCATTAATACATCGACCCATGTATAGGCAGTCAAGTCTACTGGCTATCATACTTAAAACGCTGTTGCGACTAGCCCGTACTCTGCTCAGCATTGACGCGCACCGCTTGCGCAGAGTAGCGTAGAAGCAATCGATGCGCGCCTCCGCAAACATACGTGAAGCACTACAGTGGCGAGGCAGCCGCAACATCGTTCTAAACGCATTATTGTATTGTACCCGTAGGGCACTGTACGCTTTTTGAGTATAGACTGCCCACAGGCTGCAGGTGTAAAAAGATGTACAGAAGGCTCTGAAGAGAGTGATTTTTACCTCATCTGTACATCGGGCAAACCTGCGAGCAATCATGTTTGCTCTCACGGACAGCGCCCTACGTTCACGCTCAATATCCATGTCGTCTTTAAGGTCCTCGGTAATTAGATGACCCAGGTATCTGAACTGACGTACCCTAGCCAACTCATCTCCATTCAGCTTTATAGGAGGCACGTCAGAGGGACACCTAGTACCAGCCCTAAAGACCACATACTCGCTTTTCTTTACGTTATACTTCAAGCCGTGACCATCTGCATAAGTTTCACAAATTTGTAACAGCTTCCTAATGCCACAAACCGAGGCGCTCAGCAACACCATGTCGTCCGCATAGCTAAGATTATTTACACAGACATCATCTATGCGACAACCAACCCGCTGGCCGCTGAGCTCCTCGATCAGGGCATTTATATACAAATTAAAAAGACCATGCAATGACCTAAACCGCTTTGGAAAATTAACCGGTTTCCGAGCCCTGGTCTGGATATCATCTAAGACTATTGTCTTTGTCATGACAAACTCGATATTGTTGCGTAGTTTTATTACTGAGTTTCCATGGCTACCTTCTGGCTTCAAAAGTCGTGCCAGCAATAAGTTTTGCTCAATGTTAGTTATAATCTTTTCCACCATTTATTTTACTTTTGACATAAGCACGCCTATGAAGTTCCTTATTTATAGATAGGCAACCATAAACGAAGGAATGCAATACTTCATGGACGCTGTTTTTCTTTACATTTTACTTTAAAATAAAATATCAATGTGTTAAATCGATTAAATCTTCTTCATAAATAAAGTCGATTGCTACAGGAAATCGAATCGTTAACGCATTAGGACATCACTAATTGAAACTATTAAACTGTTTTGTTTTGATTTGAACAACAATAAAGTACTTAGTTCTGAATTCAAATTATTATACACGATAATAATAGGTGCACTTACATAGTACATACAGGGATAATCGTCGATTGGTGCCTCCTCATTATTTAAAATTGTCTAAGGGGCCTCTGCGAGTTGGCTTCGGCCCCTCGTACGTCTTCCAAAAGTACGGGAGCCCAGGGTCCCGAGAAATGTCAACTGTAAAAATAATAATAAACCGGTACTTATAAAGATAAACATCAACAACATCAAGTATCTTGCCTTGGCTCGCGAGGTTGTCTACATGTGAGATGTGGACTCGGCGATTATTGTGCCGATAGTCGTATAAACCAATGGCTTAATTCCAAAGAGACTCGACCAACACCTAAGGAGGCTCTCGTTGGGCAGCTGGATCAAGGGCTTGATTCAGAAAGCGGTACTTCTGGACATGGCTCGCATTGTTAGAAGGTTTCTCTCTCTGGAGCCCTGACCGCCGGTAGCTTGGAGTGCTTGGACCCTGTTCCCGATACGGGTGGCCTACTATTTTTTTTTAATATTTTGTAATGTTTTTATATTTCTTTAATCTAATATTTAAAAATATAATTTATATATGTATAAAAAAGAAATAAAGGAAATAATAATAATAATATTCTGGGACATTATTCACACACGGTCATCTGATCCCAAACTAAGCAGACCTTGTACTATGATAAACAGATAACTGATATACTACATACACTACTTTTTTTTTTAAAATACATACTTATATAGATAATTACACCCAGACGATTCATCTACTAATTGATGGACATGGAAATTAGTATTCGTTTGTATTCGGACGTTAAGAAAATAGTTGAACTGTACGATGTACCTACATATTTGTAAATGCACTGAAAAAAATTTGTTTCCACTTTTTTATTGATGGTAGGTACTTACGATCCTTACATACTTTTAGGCCGGCATTCCTTCTGCGCTGATGTCGGTCACGCGTACCGTACATTGTGTTCTATATAGCACCACACTGCGACGCTAACGTCAGCGGCGCGTACGTTGTTAGTTTACTACGCGCCGCGTATCGCGCTCGTCGGTCTCGCTCGTCAGCGCCGCGTACGTCGGTCGACTTGCGAGCATGGAATTGTGCGAGTGCCCTTAGTCTGTTATCGATGATAAGCTGAATATCACGCGTGCGTGACAGTCGCTATGAATATCGTACCGTAGAGCGGTCGGTATCGCAAGTACGGTATTTTATCATTTATTTCTCACTGACGTACGCGATCAACCGTACGCGACCGACATCAGCTTAGGAGGAATTCAGACCTTAGATATTATGGTCTATTTCATTTATTAAACTTTGTGCACTACAAAGGTAGAAAGGCAGAGTTAATATTAGGTTGGGGAAAAAGTCTTTTCGCATTATAGTATGTATGAACTTGTAATAAAATCTCTTTGGCTATACTATTTGTATCTGGCTGGTTTTGGTATTATTGAAAGTTTAAATTTTAAATTTTAGGCCGGCATTCCTCCTGCGCTGATGTCGGTCACGCGTACCGTACATTGTGTTCTATATAGCACCACACTGCGACGCTAACGTCAGCGGCGCGTACGTTGCTAGTTTGCTACGCGCCGCGTATCGCGCTCGTCGGTCTCGCTCGTCAGCGCCGCGTACGTCGGTCGACTTGCGAGCATGGAATTGTGCGAGTGCCCTTAGTCTGTTATCGATGATAAACTGAATATCACGCGTGCGTGACAGTCGCTATGAATATCGTACCGTAGAGCGGTCGGTATCGCAAGTACGGTATTTTATCATTTCTTTCTCACTGACGTACGCGATCAACCGTACGCGACCGACATCAGCTTAGGAGGAATTCAGACCTTAGATATTATGGTCTATTTTATTTATTAAACTTTGTGCACTACAAAGGTAGAAAGGCAGAGTTAATAGTAGGTTGGGGAAAAAGTCTTTTCGCATTATAGTATGTATGAACTTGTAATAAAATCTCTTTGGCTATACTATTTGTATCTGGCTGGTTTTGGTATCATTGAAAGTTTAAATTTTAAAGAACATAATTCCAAATTTAAATTAGGAAAATGTGTGATTTTCATTTGTTTTTCGTACCATCAAGATGAGTGAATCTAATGAAGAAATTCGATACATTTTAAAATTTTACTTCAAAAAAGGTAAAAATGCAACGCAAGTCGCGAAAAAAATTTGCGATGTTTATGGACCTAGTGTAGTGTCTGTGAGAGTAGCACAAATTTGGTTTAAGCGTTTTCAATCCGGAAATTTTGATGTCAAAGATGCACGTCGCTCTGGTCGCCCTATTACGGATAAAATGGATGCCATTTTTGAAAAAGTGGAGCAAGATCAGTAGTTACGACGTAGCTGAAGAACTGGAAATTGACCACAAAACAGTTTTGGCACATTTGAAAAAAAACTGGGTATACAAAAAAGCTCGACATTTGGGTACCTCACGAGCTCACTGAAAGAAACCTAATGAACCATGTACTCATTTGTGATTCTTTATTACGACGTAATGAAACCGAACCATTTTTGAAGAAGCTGATAACTGGTGATGAAAAGTGGATCACGTATGACAAGAACGTGCGAAAAAGGTCGTGGTCAAAGGCCGGTCAGGCTTCACAGACTGTGGCGAAACCCGGGTTAACTCGCAACAAGGTGATGCTGTGTGTGTGCTGGGATTGGAAGGGCATTATTCATTATGAGCTGTTACCACCAGGCAGGACCATCGATTCTGAACTCTACTGCGAACAACTGATGAGATTAAAGCAAGAAGTTGAGAGAAAGCGGCCGGAATTAATCAACAGAAGGGGTGTGGTTTTTCATCATGATAACGCTAGACCTCACACATCTTTAGCCACTCAGCAAACATTAAGAGAGTTTGGCTGGGAGGTGTTAATGCATCCGCCGTATAGTCCTGACCTTGCACCTTCAGATTTCCACCTGTTTCGGTCTCTTCAGAATTCTTTAGGCAGTGTCAGGTTAACATCACGAGAGGACTCCCAAAACCACTTGTCGCGGTATTTTGACCAGAAGTCCCAAAATTTCTATAGCAATGGGATCATGTCCCTACCTACAAGATGGCAAAAAGTTATCGAACAAAATGGTACCTACATACTTTAGTTAAATGTAAATAAACTATATTAAAAAATGTTTTGAATTTTCTTAAAAAATGCGAAGAAACTTTTTCCCCAACCTATTATCTTAAGCATTTTCTACCAGTCAGTTTTTTATTTCTTTGCAGAGGTCACCACTGCTCTCCGATGCTGCTGCAACGTCGTTGGTACCAACTGAAGGATGTCACCAGGTTACAGTTCTATGACTTCTGGTACGCGTATCGCGGGAACCTCACGAGGGTCAGCGCGGCCGAGGCCTATAGGCCGTCACCTTTGCAAACGGAGATTGCTAAAACGTATGTATTTTCTGTACCTTATCTTCGACTTGAATGAGGGGCTCGTGGCTGAATAACAGCCGCACAGGTCGGTCGAAGGCTAAGCTACGCTTGCCGCGGTCGTTTGTAGATGGGATTCATTACATATCGGGACTACTCCGTGCCTCGGAAAGCACGCTGTCATTTGTAGATATTTGATCGTCTTTACGGGTCGTCAGAAGACCGAAAGTTGGACAGCCAGTCTTAGTCTTGTGTATCGTGTTACCCAGTATCTGGGTTGTGTTGGACAGATAGGCAGCGGCTATATATAAATTCAGCTACATCCGGGTAGACTGGACGCCGACCCCAACATAGCTAGGAAAAAAAGGCTAGGACTTTCAGAATCCGGCGGGGCAATTGTGTAACACACTATCACTCGGAATCTGTTTCATTTTGACAGTTCAACAACATTCGTTGCGTTTTTTACGTTGTCGAACAGACAATTTTTTCGAGCATTTGAAGCAATGCATTAGAAATTTGCTTCAAAATTATTTAGATTCCGATTGATAATGTGTTACGCTATTAGGGTGCGGGTGTAAGTCAACTTCTAAGGCCTATAATGTAAATCTACCTCAAAAAAAAAAAAGTTTTTTATATTTTTATAATGGCGCCGGTTCCCTTGTTCACCAACTAAACTATATTTATGTTCAGTGCATCTTTTTCTTTCTATTTAATTAAGAAAAGGACAAAGACAAGTTTAGACGTGATTAAAAATTGGCTACTAAAAATACGTCAATTTACGTCAGGCGTTGACTAATTTGACAGGACTTAACTAATATTTATCTCCTGTCCTTTTCTTAATGAAATATAAAGAAAAAGATGCACTGAACTTTAATTTAGTTTACTTTGTGAACGAGGGAATCGGCGCCATTTTGATAATTACCATAATGCTCTAATATAAATCTCGTTGCAAAACTAAATTAATGTTGTAATTTAAATGATTACTTTTCAGTTTTAAACTACTCGTAACTCGGCCGTTTCCCGAGTGGGAAGAATTAATAAAACGAAGACTGGTCACATTGCCTGAGGAATTTGTAAGTAAAAATATTTATAATAATGTACCATCAGCAAAACGGACAAGCTAATAAAAACTTATTCTTTAAATCTATGAAATATCATGCATGCAGTAATATTGTTACTTATTTATTTCGTTGACTGTGCCTTTCACACGAATATGTCAACTAAGAACTTATTGTTTATAATACCAAAAACCAGTCTCTCTCAAAGGTGGAATGCAGCTGAGACATTTTTGTACACATTAACTTTAAGTCTGCTTTGTGAAGAGAGAATAAATAAATGATATAGGTATGATATTTTTTATAATGTATTAAATATGCTAAGAGGGACTCGTGGCTATATAATAACAGCCGCAAGGGTCGATCATAGGTTAAGCTATGCTTGCCGAGGTCGGTCTGTAGATATATGGGATGGGGATTCATAACATATAGAGACCCCCTCCGTGCCTCGGAAAGCATGTTAAGCCGTTGTTCCCGGATGTCCTTGTAGTCAGAATCCCAAAAGTCTGATACTCGTAGCCAGTCTTACCAGGGGCATTGTGTTTCCCAGTTACTGGGTTTTGGAGGTCAGATAGGTAGTCGCTTTCTGTAAAATACTGATATTCTGGTATCCGGTAAGACTGGAAGCCGATCCCAACACAGTTGGCAAAAGGTTAGGCTCTAGGCAGATTATTTTTTGAAGCTAAGAATCAAAGTAATGTACAAATTATTTTAATTCTGGTTTGATTTTGAGGAAATATCAGTCTTTAAATAAAATAAATGTAGTAAAACCTATATCCTGTTTTTCGTTATATTCCTTATTCGCCTTCGTTGTTTCCACCTTGTATAAAAAACCGGCCAAGTGTGTGTGGGACCACGCACAATGAAGGGTTCCGTAGTTGGGATGAATTTATCCCAAAAACAAACCTAAGGTTGTAGTCGAAAAACATGTTCTCCCATACATCGATATTTAAAAAAATTAGTTAAAAAATCTGCTCAGATGCTTGGTTTCCTTAAACGTAACGCCAAATGTTTCAGGCGACCCCAAACTAAGCTGCTTCTATTCAACACTAGTAAGAAGTAACTTAGAACACGCATGTACAGCGTGGAGCCCGTCTTATGCTATTCACTCTCAACGCATTGAACGTATACAACGTATATTCACACGCTCCTTGGCGTTTAGCACTCCTGGTATTTCTCATAGATCCATCGACTTTCTTTTTTCAAAATGACTTCACTCCGTGACCGTCGAGTGATGCTTAGTATTTAATTTTTGCACAAAATTGCTAACGGAAAGATTGATTGTAGTCTCCTCCTAGCAGATGTTCCCATCACAGTTCCACGTAAGAGACCCCGCGCTGTCCTAACTAACACGTTTTGTCCTCCATTCTGTCGTACCAATATCGGTGCCCATGGTCCGGGTGAATATTCGAGCTTTTAACCGCCGTCATTACCTTCCGCCAAAAGTTCATGAAGGAGAATATCGTTAATGAAATATTTCATCAATTCCCAGAATCTGCTTAAGGACCAGAATCAGGAATTGCTGAAATATTTCATTAAATATATTCTCTTTCATCAACTTTTGGCGGAAGGTAATGACGGCGGTTAAAACGCTCGAATATTCACCCGTCCGCTCATAAGAACTATTAACCATTACAGTATGCTCAACAAAAAACTCTTAAATTCAAACCTGGACATATTTCACGACTCCTTGGGTGGTAATTCGGAAAAAAATACTAGACAATTATCATCTAGTCACATAACTTTTGTTAGTAGAATTATCTATCTGAATTACTGTGTTTTAAGTTCATGCCCTTCATTAACTTGTTTTGTTTTTTATTATGTAGGTTAATTTTGTTAATGTTAAATAACTTTGTTGAAATTTTAAATAAGCAGCTTCTGTCCAATGTCTATTTTTCTTTAAATGTTATGTACACCTATAATTTGTGTATACATTAGCAGAAATACCTCTCCTAAATACGCTAAACTAATGTTGAATGTATATGCTGCTGGTGTTCTTTAATAAATAAATACGTCACGTTGCATTTTCCTTCTGTAATCGCATTTTTTTTTTATGTGATTTAACTACTAATAATCGATTTTCGGGCTTTTCCCTTTACTTGTGCTGTGAGACCTTGCTTCTTGCCAAGTTTCATGGTTCTAGGTCTACGGAAGTTACCCTATAGATTTTGATTTATTTGCGAGTATCAAAATATGTCGCTTATATGGCCGTATTTTTTTATTGCATTGACTTAGAATCAGATTTTTTAGAGCTCCAAGGGACCGTCGATCTACGCATTAAATATTCATTTCACCTTGATACTTCCACGCGTTCCTGAGAAAAAGGATCTAGACAGACTGACAGACAGACAGACGGACAACAGAGTGATCCTATAAGGGTTCCGTTTTCCCTTTAAGGTACGGAACCCTAAAAATGGATACAAGAATGAGGTTTGCCATTATAAAGATTGTTCCGCAGTGTAAACCATTGTTAACATATTTCAGGAAAGGAAAATGAAAGAAAGGGCTGCTGTAAGGAGACCTGCACCGGAACTAACTGAAGGTGTGTCCAATCAACTCATTGTGATGTGCAGTATTTTTATTTCACGAAGCGATACGCGCTTTTTTTGTGTTTACCAAGTGTCACACGTTGTGAATGTGTGTCTAAGCTCTCGGTACCGTCCGAGACAATGGCGTAGTCTGGAGAGTGTGTGTTATGCAATGCCGCAACTCGTGTTCACGCACATTCATAGCGTGTTTGTACACTAGGTAAACACAAGTAAAGCGCGTTTCGCTTCACGAAATAAAAAACTAGGATCAATTTAAAAAAAAAAGAGTCGTCTATAAAGCTCTGCACACTAATTGCGTAACACACACTTACAGTAGGAATCGGTTTATTTTTTTTTTTACGTTGTTGAGCAAACAATTTTTTCGAACGTAAGAAGCAATGGATTAGCTATACAGGGTTATTGGTAAAACACCAACAACCTCTTAGGGGGTAATTGTACTCATCATTATGAACAACTTTTACTATGGGACTAAACCTGAAATCGCGAAAAAAAATCTGCGGTTCAGTTCATTTATGTTAGCATAATTCGTCAAATGATCTGAACAGCTGATTTTTTTTTTTTGCGATTTCAGGTTTGGTCCCATAGTAAAAGTTGTTTATAATGATGAGTACAATGACCCCTTAAGAGGTTGTTGGTGTTTTAGCAATAACCCTGTATAGGGTGACTTTTAATTAGTGACTCTAGTGAATTCTAGTTTGGTCCCATAGTAAAAGTTTCCACAGGAGTTTGAACAGGATTTTCGACGCCTGCTCTAGAAGATTCAGAGCTAATAGTCCATATGTAGGGCGTAGCAGATTTTTTTTTCGCGATTTCAGATTTGGTCCCATAGTAAAAGTTGTTTGTTATCATGAGTACAATCATGTGTTTAAGTATCGATCAGTAATTACCGGTCACCCTACATGCTTCAAAAAAATCATTCATATTGTGATTGATATTGTGTTATGCAATTAGGGTGCATACTGAAGACAATCCCGCGCGCGTCTGTCGTATTAATGATGAGGAAGTCACGCGACTATCCTCGCCGGTTTCAACAACTGTTAGTTAGTTGACACAATCGGCGCGAGCAAATTTGGTCCCGCATCCCACACATGTTTCTCTCCAGTTTGGCCAAAGCTTAATATTGTAATGCACCTCTTACAGTTACACTTTTTTGTATTGTTCATTCATTTGTTGTCTCTAAATTTTGACACTACCTAACTCCCTACTTTTATTCCTCAGATGTACCAGATTTAGTGATGATAGAACCAAGAATAGAAACAATAGATCTCAGACTAGAACAAGACGATAACGCGACAGAAGATAATAAGCTAGAAGAAGAAGTAGTGATACCACCCTTAGTATGGATAAAGCAGGAACCTCAAGATGACATGGAAGTTGACGAAACTCAGATACAACCTCCAAAGAAATCCTTGTACGAAGTGGTTTTAGAATCAACGGCTTTAGAAAACGAACAATTGGACAGCATGGACGCTGGAGACTTTGTCCATGAAAATGATGACATTGATAATGAAGAAATTAATGAAACTGAAGGAACAGTAGAATCAGTGTTGCCACAAATAGCTAGCGTGTTCGGTAATGTCAGTGATACTAGCATACTCGCTAACATAGACGAGGATAGAGTCTATGGTAACGCTGAAAATACAGAAGTGCGTGGTAATGTTGACAATACTAATGTAGTTAACCTTGACGACAGTAATATCTGTAACGATAAAAATACCGGTCTTAGTGAGACAATTCTACTTGCTGATGTTGAAGATGGTGCCCGCGGTAACGTTAAAGATACAGATGATAGCGATATTGTTAAAGATGACAGTGCGCGCAGTAACGAAAGAGAAAGCGTTGCTTGCGATAATATTGACGAAAATAGTGCCCGAAATAATGATGCAGTTATCGAAGTCAGTAGCGACGATAAAGAAGCTGATATTTGTGATAATGCCGAAAATGTCAGCGAGAATGTTGGTGAAATAAGTCCAGATGGTGGTGTACCTGGTGAAATAAATGAAATCAGTGATGATGACGATATCTCTGGTAATGTTGATGCCATCAATGATATCGGTAACGATGATGAAACCATCATAACTCGTAACGTTGAAGAAACCAGCAGAACCGGTAATGTAGAAGAAACCAATGTTTTTGGTAAACTTACCTGCAACATAGTTGAGACCGTAACCGGTACCGTCAATGTTATTGGTGACGCAGATAAAACCAATGTAACCAGTGAAGCGGAAGTCAGTACCGCAGCTGAGACTAGTGTAAGCAGTAACGTCGACGTTATCGGTAACGTTTACCAAACTAGTGTAAACGCTAACGTTAAAGACACAACTGAACACGTAGCCAGTGAAAATGTTGCCGTTCCAAATCTTCAAATCACTTATCCTGCAATCTTTGCCGCTTTAATTGCTAAAGTACCTACTCCTACAGTTACCAATACAGCAGAAGTAAGTAAAGACATAGAAATAATAGACACTACTTCAGATCCAGTTGTAATCACTGATTCAGAAGAAGACGATGATAATATTGCAGATGACTCCGTTATTAATAAAACCGTACCTAAAAGTACTGAAGAAGATATAATCATACCTAAAGATACTAAAGATCAACCAGTGGATGTAGATTCAACACCTGAAGTTCTACAAATTTCATTTCCTGAGCCTTTAACAGTAAAAAACGTAATTGAAGATGTTGTAAACGCTAGTGTTGAGAAAAAAGTGGAGGTAGATATTAAACCGGATGTAAAAAGTTTTAAGTTCGGTGAACTGCTCAATGATATTAGTTTTGCGCATGAAGGGCTTGAGTTCGTTGACGATGGCATTGTTTATGTTGATGAAGATAGTCATACTGGTGAGTGGCTTTTTATTATTTAAAACTAGCTGACCCGACAGACGTTTTCCTGCCCAAACTAATTCATACAAAAAATCCACAGAAAAAAGACTCAGTTATTCTCATTTTTTCCAATTTTCCGGGAATAATTTCCATTTTTTCTTTCCCTAAAAACCTTATTCGGACTAGTACGAATATTTTAAAACAAAAAATGCCAAATCGGTCTAGCCGTTCACAAGTGACGCGCTTACGTAACAACGAACAGTATTTCATTTTAATTATATACATATTATGTGTATGTAGATATTTATCCCCATGGAGGGATAAATAGTAATTATCGGTAATTGCTTGTTGTATTTTTAGATGAATTTCGACCTGGAAAATAATTTCATTAGAGTTCTGAATGTTCTGATCCATTTTTAATTTATTTTGCAGATAGTGTCTATATTGACTCTCTTACCCCGCGTTCTAACCAAAATGATCGGTCGCGCGAATACGAGAACATCGCGTTCATATGTCACTTTTTGTCCGGAAAACCGGATGGCGCCCTCTGTCGGCGCGACCACGCGTTTAGGTTCGCCAAACAAAATTAACGAGACGGTCGCGTTTTCGCATGGCGATGGCTTTGATTAGGACGCGGCCGAAAGCCTCGTGTCTACAAGAAGCAGCCACAATTAACTATTAGTGTATTGTTTCTCTCATAATAGATCGAAGATTACATTAATTCGTCACTATGCAATGGTGCCTTGGATCTAAATAATTTTTGATGTTAACAAATCTTTATTACAGAAACAAAAATCAAAGGTGAAGAAGAAGACGAAGATGAGGACACTCCAAAAATTGATGCAAAGCTGCTGATGTGCCCCATCATATACACAACCAGGTTAGATGACATGGGCATGTTCCACACACCGATTGATCACATATGCATTAATGATAAACAATTATTAGACACCATTACTAAAAAAAGCAAACCAATTAAAAAGGAACCAGAAAATGATAGCAAGGAAACAATTGAAAGTGTAACGGTAAACTATTGTGGTGAAGACATTGAAAGTGTAACAGTAAATGATAGTTTAAAAACAATTCAATATTTGCAAAAAAATGCCGATGTTTTAGTCAAAGATAGCATTATAATTAAAAAAGAACCGGAAAATGTCAAAAGTGAAACAATTGAAGATATCCTAAAAGATAATATTGTACCAACTGAAGATGTACTAAAACAGAATATTATTTCCGTTGAATATAAACCAGAAAATGATAATAATGTAACATCTGATGACGATGACTATGAAGAAAATGTAATAGATGAAAGCCAAAAAGTCAAACCTACTAGCTACTTATTACAAAAACCGCGAAGTCGCAGATACCATCCTATACAGTTGTGTAAAAACCCTGACTTTAACACTAGACTTAAGAGGTTAAGCGTAGGATTCTTTGGCTCACCGCGTAACCGTGTACTGATCAAATCTTGCAAGCCCTTGACTATTGACCTAAGTAAAGCTTTCGAATCTAAACTGGTCTCCGGAACGCTATATCTTAAACCCGTTGATCAAAACGTTGTAACAGAAGTTATACAGGATATAGAAAGCCACAATGTTTCAGTAGTCCCCTCGGCTATGCCCGCTCAAAGCCTTATAGATAACTCGAAAGTCGCAGATATTCTTCCTATGTTACGACGATGTTTGGAAGCCTCGAAACAGCCCGAAGATGTAGGTCCAACAAGTGAGAGAAATAAAATAATAAACCTACCAGATATCACAGAGATACGTCGCATCAATCAACGACTTCTTACTGCGGAAGTAACACCTATCCAAGTTCAAAATAATCAGCTGCAAGTACCAGTTACTATCGTCACATCTAACACTCCGACTTACCCTGCTCAAAAAACCAGAACGATTGCGGGAACTGACACAGATTTACAATCGATAGTATCAGAAGCGACCGATGTTAGAGGTCCTCCAAAATTACTTGACATCACAGACGACTCGCCTGCTAAAAAGATCACTGAATACTATTCTGGAAAATATGGTGATGGCTTCAGACATCGGCCAGTACTACCTGGCCGACCACCGAGAATGATGAATGGGAAAAGACTTATTCCGCCAAAACCAGCGCCATGGAAGCCGAGGCAATTCAGACCTGAAATACCTTGGCTCACTAGAAATTACGATTCAAATATAAATTTCAAAAACGAGACACTCTTAACTTTAGATACCCTAAACAAAATGTTATTTTTATTAACTGATAAACTAGAACCAGAAGCAGTTGCTGCGAAAAAGCCGAAGCCTAAAGTGAAGCGCAAAAGCAGCGGTCAGGAGACGAAACAACGAGGACGGCCGAAGTTAAATCCTGATGATCCCCGTTACATGCCACTCTTTAGGAAAGCAGATGAAACAGGTGAAGAGCTGAATAGCTCTTCGGAAGCTTCATCAAAGTGCCAGAAGCCCAAAATTAATATAAAATCCGCGAAGAACTATCCACCTGATAAAGATAAAACCGATATTGCAGAAACTGAACAGCCTAAAAAGAAGATGAAATATTGTTGTTGGGCTCGACAAAGAATGCTACAGCTGTTATTTTCTAGGAAAAATATACCGCTGCACGGTTGTCAAAAAGTGTGTGTGTGTTGCTGTAGCAATTTGTTAAGAGATTATGTTTTGCATGACCAGAAAATAAAAAACACAGAATTGGAATTAATCAAAGCAACATCATGTCTAGATGAAGTAAGCGTGATAAGTGAACGGACTATTAGCTCTGAACCTTCTAGAGCTGGCGTCGAAAACCCTGTTCAAACTCCTGTGGAAATTCCAGCTCAAGTTCCTGATGTAGAAACAGTCCATGATCTTGATGTAGAAATAGTCCAAGGTTCTGGTGTGGAAACGGTCTCAGTTCTTGAAGATACACCAGTTATAGATGTAGATGCCACTAATACTGAATCGATTACTAATACTACTACTGAAAATAGACCTATAGATATTGAGGATATGGATACAGAAAGCGATGTTCCTGTACCGGCTTGTGAAGTATCTGTTACAACTACTGCAGTAGTGGATAAACAGACGGTACGGGGACTAGAGGCTCCCGTCAACGTGACTGCTGATTGTAGATTTGGGGCTGCTCCAGTTTTAAAAAATCACAACTTTATATCATGTGTGACACCAGAAGTAGATAAACCGGAGTATCGATACACACATTGTATTAGTTCTGACAATCAACCTGGAGGTGTTATACTTAATGCGATAAAGACTCCCAGTACAACAATTAGCCAGACAGTCATTTCACCGCCTAGTTTAAACCAAATTTTGGCGGCTAAAAAGTCTAAGGCGCCCAATAGATTTAAAACAAATATGCCTCTGCCGCCAATCTTGAGTAAACCTTTCGTGCCACCAACACATTTCAAAGAAAAGTTAATATTCTTAAGCAGCAAACAAATTGCCGAAAAGCCGTCTAAAAGTCCAGTATTTTTGGGGAAGAACAAAATATTGCTGACCACGATAAAGTTCCCGCCTAATTTGAAATTATTCGAGGAGGCGAAAAAAGCCTTACGCCACTCGCTTAATTTACCGGACGGTGTGCGTTTAATATTGTTGTCTAATGGTACAATGGTGTACAAAATAGACCAAAATGTGGCGGTAGACGCAACAAAGCTGACGGTGATGCCAGCGATCATTGCAGCCGTACAGGCACGCATGGACACACTCGCCGTACAGGAGGAATCATTGAAGAAACAAACAGGTGTCAAGGAAAGCGAAGTCGTTGATCTTATTGACGATGACGATGAACCTGCACCTAATGTCAACAATAATGAAAATAAGGAAACCCCATTAATGACCGGAGTTCAAACTACTGAGGAAACTGTAACAATAAATAGTAATGATTCCCCTGCTGTTAGTCATAATTCAGAAATGAATACTCTAATGTCTAATGAAATAGAAGAAAATCGCACTGATTCAAATATAAACAGTAATACCATAGATACAGAAGGTAATAAAAACGAGAGTGCCGACCAGTATACCGTTACTGGAATTCAAGAGAATGTCCGTCAAAATGAAACGCTTTCAGCATCAATAGAAAAATTACAAGATCAGCCTGACCCAGCAAGTCAGACAGTAAGTGCTGAAAAAGATGATCAGCCTAAACCCTCAAACCAGACTGGAAGTACTGATGTACACGAAGTATCATCAGAACAAGCACAAATTCAGTCTGACCCAACAAGTCAGACAGTAAGTGCTGAAAAAGATGATCAGCCTAAACTCTCAAGCCAGACTGGAAGTACTGATGTACTTGAAGTATCACTAGAACAAGCACAAAATCAGTTTGACCCTACAGGTCAGACAGTAAGCGTTGAAAAAGATGATCAATCTAAACCGTCAAGCCAGAATGAACGTACTGATGTATACGAAGTAACATCAAAACAAGCACAAGATCAGTCGGAGCCATCAGGTCAGAACGTCAGTATCGAAGTACTAGACGACCTTGAAACTGCAACACAAAAGGTTAGTTCTGAAACACCCGAAGAAAGCACAAGTGCGCCCAGTAGACCTAAAACTAAAAATATACTATCAGACTTGATGGAAATGTCCGGCATATTTGATGAAGACATGACATCTGAAATAGAAGAAACACAACCGGTAAAACCACATGCTGCACAGTTGGCTGAACAGGTTGTTTTGACGCAAGCCTCCTTGGTAGCACCTTTACCCGAGGTTGAGGAACCACCTGCATACGAGGTCTCCGCGAGGACAACTGCAGTACGGCCAATTGTGATACCAGCAAACTATAACAGTGCCAATCCTCTAGCTCCGAAATTACAATCACCTCTTGGCGAACTGTCACCAATCACTTCGTTGTACGAACTGAAATACGCGTGCGCTAATAAAGGAGTATTCTTTAAATTAGATTTCGACAGTGGATTCCTTGTACCCATAAATGTTTGCATGAAACCAACAGTACAAAAACCAGTGAAACCACGAACGGGAAAGACACCACAAAACATTGTCCCGAAATCAGTAATCGATCTAACTGAGGATGATGATAAGCCAGAACAGACAAATACAGAATCAGATACTTCACCCAACAAAAGGTCGCTTTTACTCGTCAATCATTTGCCAACTGACGATTATAATGGCCTAGTTAAACCGGTGAAAATGTTCAAAGCTCTGAAACCTAGTATTTTAGAAAGATTAAACCAAAGTAAAATTCATCTAGAAAGTAAGAACCCCGTGTTGCATAGGAGTGCCGACCACAGAATAAAGCGGAAGCAATTTTTGAGGAAAATTAATTTGAACGCTGACTCAGACAATGTTTTAGACTACGTACAGCCCGGTAGCCCTGTGCCTGTGAGGCAATACGTTAAGAAAAATAAGGTGAAGCGAAATTCTATCAATAAATATAAAGTTACGGAAGAAGCAAACGAGCCGACTCCAACGACATCACGCACAGAACCTTACAAAGAATTTGCTACTACTATTTTGTCCGATGATGATTCTTCTGACGATGAACCGCTAGCTAAGAAAGCGAAAAGGAAACATGAAAATGTGAATGCGCCCGAAGGAAACAAGAATGTGCTCGAATCCGTACAACCGGATGCGCCTGTTGAAAAGCAAAATGAATCAGAATTACCAGCGTCTGACGTAGACCAAGTTTTTATGAGTGTCGATGACAATGATTTAGTAGAACGAGAAGTGCCTGTTGAAAAGCAAACTGAATCGGAATTACCAGCGGCTGAAACAGACTCTTTTTATATGAGTGATGATGATGATAATAATTCATTAAACCTAGAAGCGCTATTTGGGTTTGAGAGTAACGAAGAGGATGAGGGTTGTTGTATATTAGGTGTTTGACCACCCTAAATTGATCACCCTAAATTGGGCGAAGTATTTCTTAACCCAGCTTGCCTATGGCGGTATCCTATTTCTACTTATCCTACTAATATTATAAATGTAAAAGGTGCGAACGAATTTGCATGTTTGGCACAGACAGTTTATAATCTGGATTAACACTTAGGGTACTTTTTGCCGAGTAGTACCTAGTACGACCCCATGACATAATTTACGACCTCCACGCGGGCGACAGCTAGTGACTCAATAAAACATAACAAGATAACAGGGATTTGCCTAGACTTAAACAAAAATAAATCTTGATCTATTTAGAGCTGATTTTTCAATAGTCAGATAACTTTTACCGAAGACTAAGTTCATACTTAGTCTACTAAACTGTCAACTGTCATCTGTTTGACATATTTTCTATACAAAAGCTGTCAAACCGCCATATTTATTCCTTATATAAAAGTTACCTGACGATTGAAAAATTAGCCCGATGTGTCAAACTGTCATCTTTATTCTTCAGCTAAAAGTTATCTGACTATTGAAAAGTCAGGCCTTCAGCTATCTGGCATATTTATTTGGTTAGTGATTTTTTTTTATTTCACTGTAGGATAGCGTTTATGTCTTCATCTTACGTTGTCTTTTCAGGAATAAAATTATTTCAGTTCTATGTAAAGTAAACAGTAATGTAGCTCAACGAGTATTTTATTTTGAAATTGGACGTGTAGGTAGTTTTACGATACAAGACATGTAACCGTATTTTTGTTATGTATAAATGTTTAATGTAAGTACCTAGTTCTGTTCAAAGCTTTCAAGTTTTATCAGTGAAAACTTCTTTAAGGCCTATTGAAACCTAAGCGGTATTCGCTACCGTCTGCGGTAGAGAAAACCGAGTGGGTATGCGGTAATATTACTGTTCATTCATCTGTACCGCTTTTGCCGCGAAACATAATACTAAATACCTAAGCGAAACCCGCGCGGTATTACCTCTACCCATAGCGGCAGCGAATACCGCTTAGGTTTGAATAGGCCTTTCGGCACGTTGAGCGATTTTTGGTAGGGGAAAATCTTGAGTGCGCGTCACGTCACGCTGTCTCACTTCTGTAGGCAGAACTGCTGAAAAACCATAGTCAGTCATGGAGACCCATGACTGACTATGGTTTTTTTTTATATTTTTATTTATTACAATCTCAAACTAAGCCCTTAATTCATCGCCTATGTTTTAAGAAGCAGACCGCAATACTTTTTTAAATAAACCTAAAAATATTTTTACTTTGATTTATTAATTAATGTAAGATCACAAGGTTTCTTGAAGGATTTACTCAATAATTAGGTGTGTGATAGGCTTTTCAGAAAGTAGAAGTAAGAAAAAGTAGAATATTACTTAAAATAATATAATATTTAAGTAGGTAAAATTCATTCCTGTGTATATTTCCTATGAAAATATTGCACAGTCTACTTGTTCATTGAAACATTACAATTATTGTGTTATTATTATGTGTGCATGATATTAAATATATAGGTAAGACAAAGGTACTTGGTATTCATCCTATCTTAAAAAAGCAAAGTAAATAATGTGATAAACGACCTACATATAAGAGTGAGTTTTTAAGTTAGTTTTTGTTTGCGGCGTCCGCCATTAAACACTGGGTAAAATTACGGAATAGGAAAAGCAAGTAGAAGCTAGCAGCTCACAGCTAGTCGCAATTATGCGGAAAAAATGTAAAATAATAACAACCTCCGTCACTTGTAATAAGTCTTAATTTTGTATGAACAACAAATAAGCTTTTCGTCAAAGTTGAATTTGTTGTTCATACAAAATTAGACTTATTACATATACAACTAACGAAGGTTGTTATTATTTTACATATTTTCCGCATAATTGTGACTCGCGCCAGATAGCTGCGTGCGCACTTCCAATAGTTTTTTTTTTATATTCCGTGTGTAAAATAATTATTTTTTTGACATTTTCGGGACGTAGCGTACGAAGGGCCGAAGCCAAATCGCAGAAGCCCCTTAGACAATTTTAAATAATGCGGAGGCACCAACCGACGATTATCCCTGTATGCACTATGCAAGTGCACCCAAGGACAACCCCCGGTTGGTGCAGGACATAGAAACAAAACATATTGAGCTATGGGTTTGGCTGGCTATAGTGGATTGGTTACCCAGAACTATGGAAGGACGTATGTCACCTGCCTGATCAAAAAAAAAAAAAAAATATTATGGTTGTTTGCGTAGTAGGTACACCGTACACCTGTTTTTACGTTGAGAAATGCTCATGCATATTGCACTACCACGGGGAGATAGTGCAGTTATGTGGGACTCCAACCCAGTTGCAGTTATAACTGCAGTTATGTGGCCCCTCCGCCTCGACAATGCGGGAACCCACCGGAGTTACCGTACACCTAGATACGCAATGAAGATGTTAGTTCGATTAATTTAATAGATTATCTATTATTGATTTCCACCTGGCAGAATTTCAGACCGGAGTAACAACTAAAATTGAGCAATTCTTCGCAATTTACAATCTTGGACTTGCTGAAAATTGCTCGGTGTTGCCGAGATGTCCTAGACAAGAACTAGGTACGCAATTTAGTTGCCCGTGGAATAATAATAATTGTCCATAGTTAAACGAAAAGGAACAAACCCACATTAAGTGTGTTGTGGGTTGGATTCTTTTCGTTTAACTTGGATATTTATGCTAACTTGTGAAATGCAAAACCTCTAGATTGGTTGACGCATTCTCAACCGATAGACCGTTACAACAGTTGTCTGTGTATTTAAAAATCACAATTTGATGTAAATTGAACTAGAAGTAGAATTAGAAGGTAATAGTTAAGTTAAAAGCTGTTTCTATTAAGTAACTAAATAAACTTTTCATATTTAGTCCTATAGAATGAGCTTTATTTTTTTAGATTCTATAAATATAAGTTATAAATAATGAAACAGTATTGTATACCTAGTTAAACTTTTGTGAATATCAATATCCTGATGTAGGTATGCCTGATGTTCAATCTGTGCGATGTAATCCATGGATCTTCTGTGATATTATTTTAGGATAGGCATATTATTTAGTAGGTACTATGCTTCTAGTACTAATGTTATATAATTAAGGTTTTGCTCGAGTTTCAAATAAATATTGTTGTTGATTGCTCAGTGTGGGAATTAACATTAACTGGTGCGCGTCCTAATCAAAAGCCGGAATGCGCCCTCTGTCGGCGCGGCCACGAGTTCCGATTTTCCAAACAAAAAGTGACATGATCGCGACGATCACTTTCAATTACGACGCGGGGTAATGCGATATTGTTAAACCCGATATTTGTGGTGGAAACCTGATATTTTTGATTCCTGCTGTTTCAGTGTATAATTATTAGTCGACGCTGTCGTGACTTCTAAATGTAAGAATTGCACTGCGATACTCAACCTTGGGTCCGCGAAGCCGACCCGTCAAAGCGTTTACATTCTACGCGAGTCCAAATTGTTTTCCATTTACTTGATACTTAAGTTTAGTTACCAAACGAGAAAGTAGCAAGTTTTTGCTGGGTATTTTTTTTTTTACTTGCAGGATAGATATTAGATAGTAAATAAATGAAGGGTCAGAAAAAGAAACTGTTGAGCATCGCTAATTAAAACAGGCAGGCCTGATCTTTACTGCATCACAAACAATTTAATGTAGCGATTTATTAAATGTCTCTGGTGTTAATTTTATGTGTTAATAAATAATTATGGATAAATATCTGTGTTTTAGTCCATTTCCTTGAATTCTATATTAGATAGTTCCATAAGACTTTTTCCTGAAAAATCTGGAAAAAATGATGTACAGGACCTAGAGGCGTCACAGGTGCTCTTAGTTATACTGGCACCCTTCAAACCACAACACAGCAACGCACTTAAAAGATCTACTTACAGAAATAAACATAATTTCTCATTCACCACTATAACTCTGTTTCAATTTGTCGTGTAAAAATTTTCACGACAATTTATTTATGGCGCCGCGCCCGTTATTACCCGTGGTGCTCGTGGTCTCCCCGAGAAATACAATGCTGCAGAATTAAAATGGTAGTCTCGAAAATATGATTCGCGACAAAAACAAATATGTACCTATTTACGTAATTATAACTATTAAAATCATCAATACATCTATCATCAGAATCATCATACATCAGGTAAGATTTGCTGTGTTTCGATCTGATTTCCGGAATCAGATCGAAACAGCAAATCTAACTTTCGCGAATCATATTTTCAAGGTCCACAGGTAATAAACGGATGGCATGGCGCCGGGCCTTTTCTAGCTGACTGATCCCTGAGAAGAAATGCCAAAACTAACTCGGAGGTCATCGTTTCTTTTAAACTCCAAACATTCTAAGATATTATGTGAGTCTAACAATGCAGGGGCCTTTTGAAGAAAGGACCATTGCAGCTTTGAGGTGACCTGTCCCGAGAGATCGCAATCGTCTGCATGCGGTACCTCTATTTTAGGGAGCTCAACGACCCGTCACACGATGCTACCAGATGTACAGACGCCAGCACATCAAGCTATTACAATCTGTCAAATTAATAGACTTTCAACTTTATCGCTAGAGCATTAGGTTCAAGGTTTATTGGGATTTGACAGTTTCGGGTAGCTTGACCTGCTGGCGTCTGTACAGTCACAAACCGGGATTGTTGAGCCACTAACATATCATCTTAACTTGGTTGTGTTACACGAATGCCGCCCGTTTTTCGTTATTGAAATGTCACCTACATGTCAAATTTCACGGACGGCATTCGTGTAACACAACCAAGTTAAGATGATATGCTAGTGGTTCAACAATCCCGGTTCGTGACTGTACATAACATTTGCGTAGGCCACATAAAAAATACGCAAAACCGCCAGACAGTTACACAGCCTGCAGACTTCTCTGATAAAAGTACTCTGAACTTCTCTGGACAATAAGCCAGTAAGAGCTTGTCCACACTGAAATGACGCGCCCCACTACCACGCAATTCGGAATCCTGTTGCGTGATTGGTCGACGCGACTACTTTTATGAAAACTTGTTTGGTGGCTACTGTACATATTTTATGTAGTGGAGCGCGTCATTTCAGAGTAGACAACCCCTAGTACAGTTCAATCATATCCTTATTTTATCACTTCATCATCATTTCTGACGAAAACGTCCATTTGCTTCCCCATCCCATTATACAGGCTGTCTTTGAAAACATGCGACAAAATTTAAGGGGGTGATCTACCCATCAATAGATATAACTTTTACTATGGGACCAAGTTGGAATTCGCAAAAAAAATCGACCTTATACAAAATGGTCCAATCGGGTATATACCTAGTCTTGCCATAAATATTGTCACGAAGAAAAAAATTGTTTTTTTATTGCAAATCATATTTATTACTTTTACAGTGTGTTAGTTTAATACATAAATATAAAACAATTTAAAATACAAAAAGCTTATTCGAAGTGATCTCCATTGGTTGTTGCAATACAGTCCTTTAAACGTTGAGGCTAGTTATCAATAGAAGCATGCCACTCTTTCCATGGGAAAATTCTTCACTGCCAATCGTATAGATTCTTTTAGGGACTCCAAATTATTATGGCGTTTAGAGCAAGCCGTACTCTCTAAAACTGACCATAAATCATAATCCAGCGGATTAAGATCGTGACTAGACGACGGCCAGTCTTCAGCTCTGATGAAGTCCGAAACGTTCACTTCCAACCAAGACTGCGTGGACCGAGCTTTATGACCCGGCGCCGAGTCTTGTTGGAAGGACCATATTTGGTTATTGAACATGGTGTTGTTAAGGGGCTTAACTACCTTCTCTAGAATGGTATCTTGATACACTTGTGCCGATGTTTTGATACCTTTTTCACAAAAGTATGGCTCAGTCACTCCTTCATAGCTAACACCCCACCAAACCATCACTGAAGTCGGATAATGCCCACGTTGCACTCTGTCGACTAATTGGGAAGGTTCCTTAGAGCTTTGAGCATAAATACGGTCATTTTATTTGTTAAAATGTTGCTCAATTGTAAAGATTTTCTCATCCGTAAACAAAATTTTTCTGTGACCGCCCTTTGCGTACCGCTTCAGTAGTTGTTTCGATTTTACCACCCTATTCTTTTTTAAATTATCAGTTAAAAAATGACCAGTGCGTCTCTTATAGCCTGCAAGTCCTAAGTCATCTTTTAAAATACGCGACATGGTTCTGGGTGCTATCTTCATCTACCGAGATAAAATCTTTTGCTTTCGGACAGGATTTCTTCGAATTCTTTTCCTTACTGCTTTGAACACCTTTTTCGTACGAACACTACGTGGACGGCCAGATCTTTTTCTGTCACAAACAGAGGAGGTCTCATTGTACCTATTAATAGCCCGGTACACAAACATTTGACTAATACCAAGTGTATGAGTTTTAAAAATTGCATTTGACTCCATACCAACTTTGTGTAATGCAATCACAGCGATTCGGTTCTCTTTATCACCCCACTCCATTTTAATATGGCAAAATATTGTACAATGCATTGGCGCCAAAATTAGAAAACTCAATGAACAATCGTATAAAAATGACAGATTCCTAATTCAAATGTAATATCTTTCTTATTGTTAATTGTAACAGTATTTATGGCCAGACTGTGTACATAACATGTTACATTGTTTTACATGGGAAGGTCAACTTTGTTTACAAGTTCTTAGTTGGTCCCATACTAAAAGTTGTTCATATTGATGGGTAGAACACCCTCTTAAACTTTGTCGCATATTTTCAAAGACATCCTGTATAGCCGATCCTGTTCCTCTTGCTTCCAGCGAACTCGTGCAACCTTCTCCAGAACCTTTATCGCTTCGTAAAAAATCAAAAGGCCACATAAAATTCAACATACTATATTTAATAAATAAATAAATTATTTATCGCATAGCTACACCGAAGGCGTCGACCACAGCCTTCTCAATCTCCTTGTGGACTTGGTTGACCTCTGCTTGAGTGAGTGTTCGCTCTAAATGCCTGTATACTATGCTGTAACACAGACTGTGCTTCTTTGACTTGGGGTGAACAAACTTGTCTTTAAGTCTCACCTGAAAAATAAATAAACTTTTTTAAAGGATTTGCCATTTAACATTTTAGATTTTTTTTGCGGATTCAGCAAGACAGTCTTCTCGAATACTTTATTTTCTTCTAAATATGAAGTTAACTAGCTCTGGGAAAAAAGGGGAAAACCAGCCTATTTGTATCTAGATGGCTCGTGTTTATCTTTAAGTATACATTTGAGAAAAAGTATTATTGGGGATCTTTATTAACGCAACAGAACCCAATACTATGATTTTTTTGAATTTTTGTCTGTTTGTCTGTGCGTTTGACCGCGCTAATCTCAGATACGGCTTAACCGATTTGGGTGTGTTTTAGTGTTTGTTTTATTTCAATCCGTCCTTAAATAAAAAAGTTTGGAAAAATTAAAAAATAGCTATAAAAATACCTAGCAAGTGGGAAAGATATACCTCTGTAACCTAAGAAAAACGACTAGGATTGCATGGATTTAAGATAATATTTGCATGTTTTTGGTGTCTAACACTATTATTAGAACATAAAACTGAATATTTAGCATGTACCTATATTAATTGTTTAAAATAGGAAACTCGAAATAATTAATATACATGGTAAATATCATTTTAAGTTCCAATAACAATATTTGCATCACTAGTATTACGCTTCTAATAGGATTTGGATGTTTGGAACACAGATGGTTTCACACATCAATCAATCTACCTAGCCTTTTCCCAACTATGTTGGGGTCGGCTTCCAGTCGATGCAGCTGTATACCAGTATATTCTATGGATTAACACATAGGATACTTTTTATCCCAGTAGTACGTTTCCATGGGTTAATTTCCGACCTCCACGCGGGCGAAGCCGCTGCCAAAAGCTAGTCATCATTCTCCTGCCCTTGTCCCAATTTATTTGGGGTCGGCGCAACATGTCTTTTTCTTCCATACTTCTCTATTAGTCGTCATCTCGGTAGTCACTCCCTTTCTGGCCATATCATCTTTCACACAGTCCATCCATCGTTTCTTTGGTCTTCCCTTACTCGTATAGCCCTCCACGTTCATACTCAACACTTTCCTGACGACATTTTCCTCATTCCTCCGCATCACATGCCCATACCATGACAACCGATTTCCACACAGCTAGTAGACTGCCAAAAGCCAGTCTTAAATAAAAATTGTGACTAAAGCACACTTAAACTATTATGTTGAGTATGGCCACCACGGGTAGATCATCTAATTTAAAATTTGCTCACGCCTCCTCTACATATACATACCTACACATTTTAGATAATTGATTTATACATATATTACTGATGATATTATTATCTAATACTAATAAAATAATAATATTATTCATATACAATTTAAATATACATTGCTAAAAGAACAATACTTCAACGGTTATTTAGAGCCATCCTGTATTCACGCGGGCCGTCGCACGTAACCGCTATGCACGGTTCGTGCAAATAACACGTACGGCGAGCGGACAACTTCTTACCTAGTTCCTCGGCTAATTAACAGCCTACCTTCCGATTTGCACAGTGACATTACGCCAAGAAATATTAAGTTAAAACTTAAGTCCCACTACCTACAACACATTGAATGCTCAATGTGAAATGCAGCTAACGTAGTAACTAGCATATCACCTGAGATGAAGTTACCAAGTTTCGAAATAGGGTATTAAGTTGTATTTATTGTTTACCTTGATGTTATATTTACTACGATGTAGCATTAAGTACAAACCTTAGTGGTTTAAAAATGCTATTCTGCTGAAACAAATGTACTAATTTTTAAATGGTAAATAAAAAAATACAGATGTTTGTATATAAATTTTAGTGGAGGGGCGTGCAGTTTCAGTGTAGACCAGAGGTTCCCAGACTTTTTTTTCATAGACCACTTTCAAAATTTAGCTGGTTCCGGTGGACCCCCTGCAGCTGCATTTCTACCAAAACTCAAAACTCGACAAAAATTGTGAAGATCAGATCTAAACGTAGACCCCCGTCGAGTCTCCCGTGGATCCCTGGGGTCCATCTGGACCACTGGGAACTAAAGGTTTAGAGACGATCGCTACTGCAATGAACCACAATCCATATGCTAAATCACGGTGGTAACCTTAAGTCGTCAGTAATTGAGAGACCTATGTACCATCGCAGACAAGTGTATATATATAGCCAAAAACTAATCTATGAACTCATTTTTTTTAGCGAAATAATGCTATTGGTTCCTTATTTTTTAAATCGCAGAATTTTGCTGAGAGAGAAGATTTTTTTGGCCAATCACGGGTTTTTTCTCAATTATTTGTTAGTTTTTAATATTCCATTTTTTACTGTTTGTAGGTATATCCAGTGCATTTCCCAAATAAAATACTTTTCTTTTTTTCTTGATCTTATTTGGAATTTAATGATTTAATGCCACCAAATATAAATGATCAGTTTTCACCCTAGAATAGGTATATTTCAACTGATTACAAGGATAAGGTAAGAATAATAACAAACCTGCTCAATAATATCGCCTCCAATATCTCTGACTAGATCATAGAAGTCATTGCTCATGAATGTATCTATTGTCAAGTTCTCTGGCAACCAAAATGACATGTCATTTGTACACTGAGGATATGATGATACAGGCTTATACACAATACTTGCATTCAAGCCAACATTCTCGAACTGTGTCAAAAACCCTGAGTCCGTACTCCACATTAACCGAATATCAGGGATTTTGTATAATGCCATTGCCAGTCTCTCTAAGCCAAGACCGAATGCGTATGCTATGGTGTTTGAAGGACCTGCATTGACTAGAATTTCGTTTCTAACTATACCACAGCCTAAGACTTCCATCCATTTGTTTTCATAAAAAATTTCAAGCTCCCATGATGGATGAGTGAAGGGAAAATACTCTTCAACCCATCGGTATTTTATGCTGTCACCAAATAATACTTTTGTTAGACCAATGAGGTGTGTTTTCAACTGTGTCTCCATTAATTTTGTAGCTTCTAAAGTATGGCAGCTCTGCTTCATCGGGTCATCAATGGAGTTGGTAAAGGCATGCGGATTGTTTTGATCATATTTTGGCTCAAATATTTCTAGATCTGGTTGCCCAGGGAACAGTTGCTCTTTACGCTGTGATCGTACTGCATCTACCTGAAATAGACAAAGATGAACATTTACTAAAAATCTGCCAAGTGTGTGTTGGACCACGCACAATGAAGGGTTCCATAGTTGGGACGAATTTATCCCAAGAACAAACTTAACAACATTGTAGTTGAAAAACATGTTCTCCCATACTTTCCAACTGCAAATGTAAGTTTGTATGCACAATATTGAAAGATTTACCATGTTATTTTAAGACCAAAAAAATCAATCTGCCTAGCCTTTTCCCAACTATGTTGGGGTCGGCTTCCAGTCTAACCGGATGCAGCTGAATACCAGTATTATACATGGAGCGACTGCCTATCTGACCTCCACAACCCAGTTACTGGGTAATACAATACCCCTTGGTAAGACTGGTTGTCAGACTTTCGGGCATCTGACAACCCGTAACAACTATCAAAGATCCACGAATGACAGCCGGGACCAACGGCTTAACGTGCTTTCCGAGGCACGGAGGAGTCTCGGTATGAAAAGACGGTCACCCATCCACAGACCAACCCCGGCAAGCATAACTTAACCTAATGTATCGACCCGTGCGGCTGTTATTACTTAGCCACAAGCTCCTCGATGTTATTTTAAGACCATATACTTCTTATAAGTTTTCCTGTAATCTATAGGTATAATACTATTTTCTGTAATTTTTTTCAAAATTTTAGTCTCAGTAGTTTCGGAGATAAGGGGAATGGTCAATTTTCGTCTATTTAAAATAACTGGACCTAGTTATGCAGAAAGCAGCCATATGGCACTTTTTCCAAAAATGAGTTATAAAGACAGTCATACTAATTTTGACATTTCAAGATTTCTTGCAAAAACAACCATGTCAATATCCCTATTTATCACGGAGATATGAGCCGTCAAATGCAACCTTGTCCATACATCCAAAAATTAACCATCAACAGAAAAATGCTTATTTTATAACTCTGTTTGTACTTTTCCCAACATGGCTGCTTTGTGCATAACACGGTCCAATTTATTTGAAAATTATAAACAAAATATATTTGAGACCTCACAGTAAGCCCTTTCATTATGTCACACGGTAGAGTTTGCAAAACTTTTTTTAAATTTTCTTATATGCCCCATGCATATTCAAAATTCATTAATTTAACACGTTCTGTGCGGCCGACACGTATGTGCGATTTTCGAACGTTCACCAAGTGCTACCGTCGCATATGCGTGTCCATACAATTTATGTACTTCCTTCGAATGCGGCGCGCCGCACCTGTGGGTTTTTTGTGGGTTTTTTGTAGCAGTGAATGTGTTAAGTTACAGGTCCGTGTTTGGGTCACAGCAATTCATATGTGTACCAAGTTTCAACTTAGATTCAGGACAAATTGGTTGTGCTAGACGGACAGACAGACAGACACACAAGTGATCCTATAAGGGTTCCATTTTTTTCCTTTTGAGGAATGGAACCCTAAAAAGCTGTTGTTAGTAAAACAGTTTCGTAGCTTGCTCAATGTGGGAAAATAAATAATTTGTGCTACTAAATATGTCTGTGGATGAGCTTCCAGCTTAGAAAACTAATAAGCAGCATTTAAAAGTATAAATTCTCATTATTGTGTAGTCAATAAGTTGCTTTAAGAATAATGAATATACTTATCCTTAACTCTCCTAGAACCTCAGAACTAAGGCTAAGGACATTCAAGCATTCCAACATTATTTCATAAATACAAATCTTGTATGAAAAATTGTATACTGCATTACTTACTTGGTGAAACACAGGAAAATGCGTAGAATCAATTTCATCTCTCCTATAAACATCTCCAATCATCAGGAAATTATCCAGACCAGACCGTAATAGTTCACTCTGGTGGGCAGTCATGTGAGCCCTAAGAAGATTGCCCCTATTGATGTAGTAGCAGTCCGACTTAGCCCTACTCGGGTGATCAGAAGGAATCAGCAAATCATCAAAGTTTTGCTTCGTAGTGACAATAGGAGACAAGTTGTCATAAATGCTGAACGCTGGGTGCCCTCTATGAGTGAACGAGGAGTAAAAATAATTCACGATTCTTTGCCTTACGATTGAAAGAGGGTTATTTTTTTGCAAGTGCAGATTCTTACCCAAATAAGATATAATTTTAGGTGTAACATTAGTGTAATCATCTGTTCTGAATTCTTTTTCTTTTATTTGCACTGAAGCAACAGATTTTGCAGCTGTACTGTATTTATATTTCGAAAAAACCGCTGAAAGAGTGCGGTTTGTTTTTATAAATAATTTCGTCATGATTCTTGTGTTATCTTGCTAGAAAATAACTTAAACTATAAATCGTGATAACGAACATTCGTCACACTCACTATTCTGAAATTATTACACGAATTTTATCGAAATCGTAATAAAAAATAAATTTTAGAATTGTTGACATCCACGATCCACAGAACCAATAAATATATATAAATAAATATATATAAATGTACTCTGTGCACAGAACTGAGAACACTATTATCCAAAGACTACTATAGTATACTGGCAACTATTTAATATTATCCTAACAGTCCACCCACGATCTCCGATCGTAGTTCCAGGTTCCAGCCAGGCTATTTCACGAAGTTTGTGCAAATTTACATTGCGCACTTGCTCTATTAAAAGTAATTAAAAGGAGACAGCAATAAAAATATGAAACTATATTGGCGTGGAACGTGATTGCGTCCTTATTTTGTCTTTGACATCAGACAAAAAAAAAATAATAAAGAGCAGAATACCCCGCCAGCTATTTGAATAATAATTAATTCAATTAAGTATTTTTAATTCATCATCATTTAAGATGATTTTCATTAATTAAATTTTGCTCAGATTCTGAATTTTTGAAATCGGTCAAACATATCGAGGGTTCACGGGCTATTTGTATTAAGCGACATGTTTGGAACTTTGCAGGAGAGCATTTCAAAGTTTCATTACTCGGAAAAAAGAACATTGTAAAAAGTATCAATATTTTTTCCGAATAAGTGGCCTATCGACGGTTAATAATCAATACCTAGTGTCTATCTCAGTTTTTTACGTTTTTCACTTTTTAATGCAGGTAGATATGATAATAACTCAATATCGGCCAGGATGTCGCTTAATACAAATAGCCCTCGATATAATTGAATTCTTAATTCCAGCACCTTAAGGAACTCAATCAATGAACTAATACAAAATTACAGGAAGTTGTAATACGGAACACTGGTTTGAAACTGGAAATGATTACAGCTGATATTGGCAAACTGACTGAACTGACAATAGTGACAATGTCATTTTACATAACCTAAATCTAGGTTTGTTGTTACGTGCTTTGAGAAATTGAGTTGTGTGTGTTTCAAACACAGTAATTTTATGAATATTGACATAAATACGTATTTTTAAAGTACGGAATCTCATTTCTTTATTAGTATCAGCCTTAATACAGAATGTTTCGTAAGAGGCTTTTGCATATCACTCAGTTCAGTGCTATCGGCCTGACCGGATTTTTTTTGGGTCAGAATACAGAAAAAATTAATAATTTTCTTTGCGATGACTCAATTATTGTTGATGGTAAACGCCTGAAAAGTATGCCGGGCCTGCCAGTCTTCGGCACAGTGTCGGCTGCCACTCCATACACGGAAACTGGTGGCGCTAAAGATCGGGTAAGATTCGTGTTGGAAAACCTTTGTGTGTTATTTTAGCATGCAACCGTACGTAGCCGGAGTATGTTAGCGTCAGCTTGCAGTTTAACCAGACACTGTTAGATTTCAGTAAAAAAATAATAGTTTTCAATATTATTTAATAGCTGTTGCTTGTGACTTCGTCTACAATCCAGGATGAAAAGCAGCTTATGTCCTTCTCTCGGTCCCAGATCCCTGTCAAATGTTTTAACATTCTGCCGTATTTGAGTAACAAACATACACACTTTCACATTTATAAAATTGTTGCTACAGGTCCTATCTACAGTATAAAGTTGGTTTTGGCTAAGTAAAGTCGCACGCTTAATAATAGAGCGACCTAACTAAAAAAATCGCAATCATGACTTGTTTTACAAAATGGCTATAACTCAGTCAAAAAGCTTAATTCACAACTCACTCGCTGCGAATAGAACAAACCCAAAAAAGATTTATCCGGTACCTAGGGTACTCAAAGGGAAGGCAATTTACATATCTCTCCTATCTCGATAAACTAGGCTACTACAAAATGAGTACACTGGAAGCCCAAAGGGTTCTCTTGGATTTGAGAGTCGCGTATAAACTGCTCAATAACTACATTGACTGCCTACAACTATTCATACAACCCTAATCTCTTCAAAGTGAGAGTGAACAGGCTTCTTCTGGGTAAGCTCACTCCTTCGTCGACTTTGTCTCTGTCACCTCTGACCTAGACTAGAGTCAAGAGCAAACCCATCTCAAATAAAAAAAAAAAATATATAAATAAATTAAACTTCAGAGTACCCCGTAGACTGCCTCGCAAACCTATAACACGGTGGGTGTTCATTCACCATACAGTGTTTGGTATTAATTCGCCTCTACCCCGCATGTGGAAACTTATAAACGAAAACAGCGACCTGGTTGATGTCCATGCCGATTCAATGTCGACATTTGTCAAACACGTCAAACATATTAAATATGATAGGTAGTAATTAGTATTTTAGTATATTATCAAGTATTTTAATACAAATAAATAGTCTTTAAGATTATACAACAGATGTTGATATAGTTTGACCAAGACCGCTGTACCGCGCCTTAGGAATGCGCGGCGAGGCGGGGTGCAGCACTGGCGAATGAGCGGTGGGACGCCGTGAGCGTTGATGAATGAGCGGTCTGCACTGCCCCCGTCTCGTCGCGCACATACCTACGGCACGGTACAGCGGCTATGGTCAAACTATACAAAGAACACTTTGCATGTGGTGTTTGCAGTTAGATTTAAGACACAAATACTTGTATTTTCCTATCTGTAGTATATCTGTAACAACTGTTGGTGAACCTTAATTAAGTAAATAAATAATAATAATAATGAAATAATGTATTGTAGTAATAATTCATGAACTAATTATTGATACAGAAATAATATTTTGAAGAAAATTGGTTAAAAAAAAATTTCTTTGTACGCTAAACTAATTTTGGACCCAAACTGTAATCAATCAGTTTATTGTTAAGAGTGCGAAGTGTCTCTACAACATAACTATTGGCTGTGTTACATATATACTGAGCCACGGATAGCCACCATTCCTCAGAAAAGGCTTTTTGAGTTTTATAAACATTAACACTATGACTTAATTTCCAGGTATCACAAATAATGAAATATGGATTCCCCAGTTTGGATAATATTCGTTCCTATGACGACTTCATACTGTCTTACGACCGCCGCAACAGAGTCCCAAGCTGGGTGTTTGAGCATATCACTCAACAACACATTGCTAAGAATGACCAGGTGGACCGAAGCAAATGTGAATTCAAACCTGATGAGAGTATACATCCATTCTTTAGGTAGGAAACTCTCATGCTATCAACTCTACTGTTGTGACTGTCACTATTTACAAACCGATATGTTGTGCCTGGGTCTAGCACTATTCTAAACACAATTACCCAGGCAAGCAATTTATAATGCGCACAGCAAAGGAGTGGAACTCACTACCTGCGTCTGTGTTTCCGAACGCGTACAACCCTAATCTCTTCAAAGTGAGAGTGAACAGGCTTCTTCTGGGTAAGCTGGGTAAGCTCAATCCATCGTCGACTTTGTCTCTGTCACCTCTGACCTAGACTAAAGTCAAGAGCAAACCCATCACAAATAAAAATAAGCAAAGTTATTTGTTACTTAAGCAATATTCCTGCAGTGTTTTTGTACACACTGTTTCATCACCACTGCTATCAAAACACTGAAGGAAAACCGGCATGTCCTACAACCAAAAATTCGAAGATATGTGACATGTAGGTACCAACCAGCTCTGGGCCCGCGTGGTGGATTACAGAGAGGAGGCCTGTGTTCCATCAGTAGGAGCATTATAGGTTTATTATGTATTATGCATGTTACACGCTGCAGGCATGTCTGCTAGGTTTTTGTTTACTATATTTGAAAAGATGCTCCGCAGCTTCTACATAAATGTTCCAGCGCGGGTGGCCCGTTTATGACGGCGGCGGTATACGCCTGGGCAAGGTCATGCTAGTGGCATAATAGTGTATAGGAGCTTCAGGTTGTGCATTTTTTTTTGTGTTTCAACATGATTTTGAATGTATTCCAGGTCTCAGAACACAGATTACAAGGGCTCAGGGTTCGACCGCGGCCACATGGCGGCCGCTGGTAACCACCGCCTCTCTCAGAAACATGTTGAGCAGACATTTTTTCTCACCAACATGGCTCCTCAGGTAAATTATTAACCCTGGGTGCTTCGCACGGTTTTTACGACTGGACAAAACATTGAAATCTTTTTATTATTTGGGTGTCCCAATTCGAAAAATCTCTAAGTCCTACTTACTTATGATAAGGCCAAAAAGTGTTAAAATAACTTTATGGGTTTTGTTTTTTATACTTAAATAAACTACTTTTTACTTAAGTTTGATGGTATTTTATTTTTTTTACGCCATGTGTGTTCTTTTCAAAAAATAAATTCTGTGCTTTACTCCTCAAAGTGAAAAAGTGGGCTTAGGGATTTTTAGAATTGGAGCACCCGTTTGTAACTATAAAAGTTTGTTTGTTTGGTTGAACGCGCTAATCTCAGGAACTGCTGGTTCGAATTGAAAAAATCTTTTAGTGTTGGATAGCCCTTTTTTCGAGGAAGGATGTAGGCTGAAGGATGTAACATCACGCTACGACTAATAGCAGCGGAGCATCAATGAAAAATATTGCAAAAACGGGGAAAATTTATTCCTTTTGATAGTAAACGGTTAAAGTTACGCAACAATCATGTAAAACGGAATTGTTCCTCTTAAAAAGTTCTAAAAAAATGTCCGCGATAGCATATGTCTATCTTTTAAGGTTGGCTCACTATAACTTTTTTTATGGTAATCAAAGGACAATGGGCAAAAATGTATGGAACGTGGTACCCGCTCCAATAGTCCTCATTAATATATCATTGAATAGACATTTTGATGCAGAAAAACGTCTACCATGGCGCCTGTCCCTATTCACGTTTGGAAAGCAGTAATCTCACTATCTATACTTATTATTATAAAGCTTTAATCTCAGGAACTGCTAGTCCGATTTAAAAAATTCTTTCAGTGTTAGATAGCCCATTTATTGAGGAAGGCTATAAGCTATATATCATCGCTACGCTACGACTAAAAGGAGCCGAGCAGCAGGGGTGAAACCACGGGGAACAGCTTGTGTTTTATAAATGATGAAGAATTTATTACAAACTACTTATATAAGTAAAATAAAGCTAGAATAACATGATATAACACATTTAGGATTCTATTATTAAAAGAAGTAAGAAAACAAGCATTCTTTAAATACAAAACATATATTTTATCAATAAGTGAGTAGATTTAAAACATTACATATCGGTATCAACTATAACAGCATTGAGGAAAGATGCCGGAGCAGTAAATCCCGTATGCCTCGCATAGCCTAAGTACCATACGATGGACACTATATGTGCACAAGTGCCGATCGTACGTCGCCCGGTTAAACATGTGCAATACTGTTGGACAATATTATTTGCACTGCTGATTAATATATAACAAAAATATGTTTTTACACGGACATGTCGCGACTGGATTCGTCCACGCAAAAGCCAGGCATCTTCGTGTATGCCATAGTCTGGCAGATCATCAAGTGCTCCCTCTCTGTACGTTTCAATTATATATAGACCATTTGATAAATGCTCGGCACAGTAAGATCTTGCCAGCTTGAGTTGGTATGTACCTAGGTACATACCAACTCAAGCTAATAGAATTATATCCTCCTCCGTCATTGAAGGGAAGTTTTCAATCTGGCTCGCTTCCATCCTCTGAAAATCTACTCTTCTGTGGTTAAGCCGTTTTCTCTCTACATACATTTGCAGAAGATTCGGGGTATCTATTTTCTGCCTTATTATATGGACGAATTCGTCTGCGTGTACGCTATCCACGATGGGTTGGTGGAAGTGATTCGTGATAGCTGCGGCAATCTTAAAATCAGTGAACATATTGGGCAGTGACTTATTAAAATATTTTTGCCGCAAGAGCTTAAAATCACGTTTAAACCGGCCATTTGCCACTTCCACAACCCACCGGCATAGCGTTACCGATCGAGCTTCGTTGGATTGTTCAGTGGTCAGCTGTGTCTCTTGGCGGTTCTTTGTTGGTGGGACATAGGATTCATACCCACATTCATCAATGAGGTCCAAGCTGTCCCTAAAACCTCGATCTAATATAAAAGCATCGTTTGTTCGGAGTAACCAATGTAATGGATGTTGTCCATCATTCATAATATCGCCCATTATTTGCGCATCTGTTTTTGTTGCAGCGTATGGACCCATTACATCCAATATATATCCATCAGTACATACAAGTAGGAAAGGTTTCAGTAGATTCTGAAACTTGTGTAAACTGTAGGATAATCTTTGGAATAAAAAGTTCGAGCTTTTATTTATGTAAATGTAAGTACCATCACCAATCAATAATAACTTATCATTATTTTCATTTCCAAATAATGCTTTTGATATAGTTAGATTTTTTTCCAATAATTGTTGTCTGTCAATGTGATCCACTCCCAAATGCAGCCCGACATAATTGTTACTGAGACACTCCCTCACAATAACCAATAAACGTTCGAGCTTTCGTCGTGACATGTTAAATAATGTCGCAAGTCTTTCATTTGGCTCTCCAGAACGCAGTTTTGTTAGATAAATACCTAATGCAGTTCTCGGCTCTCTACATCTTTCATTTAGTGCAGGTGTTTGTACCAATATATTATCAAACTCTTCGCACTTGCGTCCTGTCCAAAAGTGCATTTCTTCGTTGGTTAAAGCGCCTCTCGTGTTGAAGTCTAGCCGAGGTCCACGTTGTAAGGCCATTCTTAACATGTCACAAATGTCAGTAAACTGTTCTGTATTAAAATCATGAGTGACATTACATGTTTGAGGTAGCTCATCCCAAACGTTGTTCTCTAAGTGCTGTGTACACACTCTTGCACCATTTGGAATATAAAGCTTATATTCACAAAAGATGTGAGTTTTAATTGTTATTGGGATTCGATGGCGAGTTGCGTTTGGACAGTTGTTAAATATACAATGCCGTGGTGTGTTTGGAGCACGTGTATACTCTGAAACTTGAAATTCCTGAACATTTTGCACAGCTTCCGGCACAGCTTCCGGCACTGCTTCCGGCACTGCTTCCGGCATTGCATCCGGCACTGCTTCCGGCATTGCATCCGGCATTGCTTCTGGCACTGCATCTGGCATTGCTTCAGGCATTGCTACGGGCACGGCAGGGTTCGCATGTCTTCTCACTGCATTATCAGCGGACTGCCAATATCGGTGACACACACGTCGTGTGCCATCGAATACCACCTGAAAGTAGTAAAAATATGATTTAATATATATTTTTTTGGAACTAAGCTAAAAAACTGAGAAAACAACGTCACGTAAATACAAAATATTAAAGTGTCGATCGTAACCTAATAACACTTTTGTTATAGTAAGCGCAGATTCAACAAAGTCGTCGGGCCATAAATCATTTCTCTATGTCCATCTTGCTTGCACTTATAAAGCTTATGGAACGCTAATGCAAAATAATAGGGCATTGGAATAATAAAAGTGACTTTCGAAGGTCCGATGACTCCACACGTGCGCACAGTGTCCAGGTAGCTAATATCGAGTTAGAAAGGATAAGCCCTTTTCTTTGTACTGCTAACCATTATCTATTGTTATTGGTAATGACCGTCTTAAGTGGCAGCACCTGTGCTATACTTAGATTAAGAGTATAAACGGCACGGACGAAGGGATGATGAAATAAAACCACACCTTGATTATAATAATGGAAGTGCTTACCTCCAGAACAGCATGTTCATGAATAAACGCAGCGAACTCAGGGCGCGTTCTTGACAGATTAGTTGTCAAAACATGTTGTTGGTATCTTCTGGTATATAAAGCTCGCCGACACATTACACAGTTGAGACGTTCCATTGCGATATTCCAGTTCGAAAAGCAAATCAGTATAGTCCACAACACTAGCACAGGTCAGCGTTAATTAGAGCGGGTAACAAGTCCAGTAGGCGCGCAGGGGTCAGTAGTTAATAAAACCGAGTTATGAAAGCACAAAAGAAACTCAAACAGCAGCTAAACGTCGTCACGAGCGCAAAACGAACGAGCGACTGACGCAGGACGCGAACACGTCTGGTGTCAGTCGATCCCCTCCTCTCCCTCCCCCGCTGCTCTTGCGCACACCCCGCGCTCAGGAGCAACGGGACTCGAGTTAAAATGAGGAGTGCATGGCAAAGTCTTACGTAAAAACGTTATTAATAGAAAACATGAACGGAAATGCCGAAAATATTACCTTGGTACTCATTTTCTTACATAAATAAGTGGTAACTAATATACTCGTATATGTATGTTTATCGCCGGGGCCACGAGACTGTCTAAACAGGTTACTGTGGCCCTGGAAAGCAAAGGGAAACTGAAGGAACAGGGTTTTTATTAGTTAGTAAGACTGTCGTTTATCTTCAAACGCAATCAGATTTGAGAGTGGCGGCTATAGTAAAAATTGTTCCTCTTGGTAAGACCTTTTAAACGACACTACAATCATATCTATTGGAGCCGGGTACCATTTTTTCATTTTCATTCTTCTTTTTGTTTGTTTGTTTGAACGTGCTAATCTCTGGAACTACCAGTCGGGTTTAATAAATTATTTTTGAATTTGATAGCCCAATTCTTGAGGAAGGCTTTAGGTAATTTAATAACACGATATGACCTTTAGGAGCCGAGCAAAAAGAAAAAGTCAGAATGAACGCTAAGCGAAAACGGAGTATTCGCGCGGGCGGGTGGGAGAATAAGAAATTTCACGTGAAGTCGCGGGCAGAAGCTAGTGTATACGACACATAAACCTTCCGGAATAAATTCTCTAAATGTTGGTCGAACCAGCATGAAAATCCGTTGCATAGTTTAAAAGAACAACGCGGCAACAGACACACGAAAACGACTTTAATTTATAATAATATTATATTAAAGTCGCTTTTCGTGTGTCTGTTGCCTATGATACTATGATGTTAAAATTACCATGAGGGTATCTAAACATATTATGTTTATTTTAACATCATAGTTGTGTGTTGTTGTTGTTGTTATGTGTTGTTGGTGGCTAAGATAGTAATGGCGCCGATTCCCTTGTTCACAAACCAAAGTAAATTTAAGTTCACTGCATCTTTTACATTCTATTTCATTATGAAAAGGACAGAAGATAAACATTAGTCTAGCCCTGTCAAATTAAGATACTCCTTTGACAAGTTTAGACGTTATTAAAAAATTGGCTATTAAAATTACGTCAATTTCCGTCAGGCGCTAATTTGACAGGACTAAACTAATATTTATCTTCTGTCCTTTTCTTAACCCTTTAGTTCGCAAGGAAACAAAATCTGTATTTTTATGTTTTTATTTAGTTTATATGTGTCTAAATAGTGTATACATGCACAAAAAAATAAGTAAATAAATCTAGTTTGTGTAACTTTTGGAAAAACATACGTTAAGAATACTCAACGTTGCGATGTATTGAAAACAGTAGGTGATAAAATGAACGTTGAGTATTTTCGACGTCGCGATATTATGTAGGTTTTTGAGACTTTTGTAAAATAAATACTTATTCACAATTATCACGCATTTATTATCAAAAATAAAATTGAAAAAGACATAAAAAGTACAATCAGTCATGAATATGATAAAAATGAAGGATATATTACCTAAAAGGTACCTACTGTAATATATGATAGTTATAAAAACAGTTTCTTTTAGATACAAAACAAAGCCGTATAGCCGTATTGTATAACCTGTTTTACAGAATTTGCAACGCCCATAGGATAAAAATGTAGGCCAGTGACCCGTGTTGTCATACCTGACTGAATCAGGAGGTCTTGGAGCACAAGGAGTTGGTATGTGCTGCTTGGCGTTGTAGACTTTTTCGTTAGTTTGTCTAATTCGGTTTTTGTGTAACAGTTCATTTGCAATTTGAACTCTAAACTTTTTCAAGCTAAGACATTTTTTTGCATCTGGACTTTCCCTTCTGTATAATAACCAGGCATTGTTTACGCATATGTCAAGAGTCTGGGAGAAAATCGCCATGTACCATCTTTTGGTTTTGAAAGCAGATCTGTACAATGCAATCAACATATCTGCCAAGTCTACACCGCCCATGTGAGCGTTATATTCTTTTACTATTCGAGGACAATTCACTTCAATCTTAGCTTTACTTTCTTTGCAATATCTTTGAATTTTCCCCAACGGATAAGAGTCAACAAATGAACTTGCTAGAGTGACCACCTTGTTATCCAGCCATTTCACAACAGCTATTTTATTGGTATTGCAAACGACCTGTTTACTTGTACCTCTATCTTTTTTGGACAATTGCTTGTCAGTCAACATTTTACTTTGACAACCTCGCAGGCGATTGGCTTTTATAGTTCCTAGGCTAAAAATGCCGTACTCTTCGCGTAAATGGTGAATCAACTCTAATGAAGTAAAAAAGTTGTCAAAGTAAACTGTTGCTGGCTTCGCTTCTATCCTCTGACAGAGCGCCAAAACAACTTTCGCCCCGACTTTCGTTGGTAGTGGTGACGGCTAAACACGTGCTTCTGTCAGTGTTACGAATTTTTTCGATCTTTTAAGTGAATTTTGTCTAGATCTTGGTCGAAATTATTCTTTGTGTTTGTGTTGTTGATATACGGTTAGTTTTACTTGTTATTGTCCCTTTTTTAGCCATTATTTATTGTACAAAATGAACTCCAAAAAGCCCCCTGACCCTGATGAACCTTTTGAACTTTCCCCCGTATTAACTGTTACTCTCCCCCATGACACCCAAATACGCACGCAGGACCCCATTATGGATACCGAGACACCAAATCGCAAAAGAGTTGCAGGCTCACCCCCTGTAACTTCAAATATTCCACCTAAGTTAGCGAAGAACGTAATAGGCAGATTTACATATACTGCGAAAGATAATCCGCCGTATATTGTCCATGTTTCCCTCAAGGATGATCAGACTTCAGGTACTGTGCTACAACCTGTTAAATTTGGTATGTTTTTAACGATGAATAACATCAGCAACATTCACCTCGATGGGATCAAAGGTTTAGGTAGAAATCGCGTGTCAGTCGAGTTTCAGTCGCATCAGGACGCAAACAGTTTTTTAACGAATACCCTACTAGCACAAAATAATTATTCTGCCTCCATCCCCCAATTTAATATTACAAGAATGGGGATTGTTAGGGATATACCTACTGAATGGACAGAGGAAGAAATAATAAAACACATTAAGGTTCCGGAAGGATGTGGTCCTGTTGTTAAGGCCAGAAGGATGAGCCGTAAGGTGACCTCTTCTGGAGTAGCTGAGTGGAAGCCTACACAGACAGTAGTACTAACTTTTGACGGACAGATTTTACCTAAACGTGTATTCTGTTTCTACTCGGCTCTTCCAGTTGAGAGATACACATACCCAACAATCCAATGCTACCACTGTTGTCGCTTTGGCCACACCCGCACTCTTTGCCGTTCGAAACCAAGGTGCTTTAAATGTGGTGAAGATCATCCAGCTGATGGATGTGAGGTCACTGCTGAGTTAGGCTTTTGTATATCTTGTTCTGGGAACCATTTCGCCAATGACAGTGCTTGTCCTGAGTTAGGCCGCCAGAAGAGTATCAAAGCTCTGATGGCAGAGAAATCAATCTCGTATGCGGAGGCAAGTCGGGTTTTCCCTCCTGTTTCTAGATCATATGCCGACATCTCTAAATCCTCTCCACGTAACAGGGTCATATTTAATAAACCACTATCCCAGTCATCATCCCCAGTTCCTGTAACCCAAAAATCATACCGTAAAACAGTCTTCTTAAACCCTAAACCCCGTGCCCCCCTCTCGCCTGGCTATAATAAACAGGCCCATCAAGCCCTAACTCAAAATTACTCCTTTTCCCCCTCCAAAAATGGCTCTGCCTTTCCAAAGGAAGACACTGAGCCAACTATGTTTAAACAAGAGGACAAATCGAAAAACATACTAGACCTCATTACCAACATGTTAATGGCTGTCCTTGTGAATCCAACCCAATCAATACCTGACCACGTTGCCCTAAAACTAACCTCAATTTTAAATTATTTAAATAATGTACCATCCCCTGACATTCCTTCAATGGAACGTGAGGAGTATTACTCCCAGGAAACCTGATCTTTCCTTTTTAATTAATAAATACAAACCATCAATTTGCAGCATTGCTGAGACATGGCTTTTACCTGAAAGTAATTTCAGGATGCCCTCTTTCAGCAGTGTTCGTAATGATAGACCTGATGGCTACGGGGGATGTGCTTTGCTCATTAATAGCAAAGTATCATTTTCCCCGATTCCTCTACCCTCTGTTAGCAATAGCATAAATGTTGTTGCTGTTAAGGCTGAGGATATAAATATATTTTCTTTCTATATTGCGCATCCACAACTTGAGTATCTTTTGGTAATTAAAAATTTGTTATGCAGTGTTAATGGTCCAATACTTGTTATGGGTGATTTTAATTGTCACCATTATCGTTGGGGATCAGATACTTGCGATAACTTTGGCATAGGCTTACTGGATATATTGGATGATCTTGATCTTTGTGTCATTAACGATGGCAGTGCCACACGCATGTCTGCTCCAGGACAGAGTAATAGCTGTGTTGACTTGACGTTCTGCTCATCCAATATATCTAGTCTACTCATCTGGCGTCGCTTGAATATGACTTATGGAAGTGATCACTATCCCATCATGATCGAATTCCCTTCAAAAAATGTTCCCACTAAAGTTTCTCCTCCCCTTTTAAAACACCAACTCAACTCAGCAGATTGGGATTTATATTCAAAAATCTTAGATTTAAGAATAACTTCCCTTCCAAAAATTAACAGTGATAATGCACAGGAATGTTTTTTGTCCTTTTCTTCCACTGTCTCTTCTACAGCAGACGATTGCTTGCCTTCCAAAAAACCCCAATCTGATAGAATTCCTTCTCCGCCATGGTGGGACAGGGAATGCACTGACATGGTTAGGGCCAGGAATGAAGCTGAAGATACTGCTAACAACGATATGAACCTGGATAATTTCATTGCCTTCAAGCGGATATTAGCTAAGTCCAGGAAAGTATTAAAAAAAAAGAAACGTGAAGGTTGGTCAAAATACTGCAGCTCTCTGAATCCATCTACTCCGGTTTCGGTAGTGTGGCGGAAGTTGAGGCGTTTTAGAAGTAATATGGCACCTGCCTCATCGAACAACCTCACAGAAGAACTGGGATACCAGTTCTTCTCAAAAATCGCTCCAGCCTATGTTCCAAGTGTAGAGGATAGTTGTGTTGGCATCGATGATGTAGACGACTCTAACGATCCTATGAACATGCCATTTAGCCTGGAAGAATTAAAAGCTGTACTATCCCATGTCAAAGACTCCGCACCAGGGGTGGATGGATTCCCTTACTCCTTTATTTCTAAAGCTGGTCCTAAAACTCACCAATACTACCTGGACTTGGCTAATTTTTGCTTTAATTCAGGTTACATTCCCACAGACTGGAAGGTTCAAGTTGTCATTCCGATATTAAAACCTGGCAAAGATCCTAATGATCATTGCTCATATAGACCTATCGCTTTATCGTCCATACTAATAAAACTTTTAGAACATTTAATTAAAAATCGTTTGGAGTGGCTGGTGGAGAGCAGGGGGCTGCTGCCGACGACTCAGTTCGGCTTTAGGAAAGGTCTGGGCACTGCTGATAGTGTGGGAATCCTCACGTCAGCGGTCCGACTGGCCCTCAGCAGGGATGAGTCTGTGGTTGCTGTTTTCCTGGACATATCGGCTGCTTATGATTCGGTCCTCCTCCCTCTTCTCAGGCAAAAGCTGCATGAGCTGAGAATCCCGGGTAGGATATGTCGTATCATTGGTAGCATCTTTGCCAGCCGCGTCATTCAACTGAGAATCCCTGGGGCTGACTCTGAACAAAGAACAGTCTGGAGAGGATTACCTCAAGGGTCTGTTCTTAGTCCCCCATTGTATAATATATATACAGCTAACCTATCTTCTTCTCTAAATTTTGACTGCAAAATTCTTCAGTATGCTGACGATATTGCACTAATGGTCACTGGCAGTTCCATTCAGGATGCCGCTCTATCAATGAATGTATCTCTGTCTTCACTTAACCAATGGCTTCTTGATCACGGGTTGTCTTTAAGTGCGCCAAAGAGTACAGCGGTCATTTTTACCCGCAAGCGTTCTGTTCCCCAAATAGATTTAAACATAGATGGGCAAATCATTCCGGTCAAGGATAAGGCTAGGTTCCTGGGAGTAACTTTGGATTCAAGATTGTCTGGGGTTGACCACATTAACAACACGGTCAAAAAGTGTGAACGCTCTGTGTCTATCCTTAAGGCTTTGGCCGGGGTGTGGTGGGGAGCTCACCCCTACACCCTTAAACTGGTCTATAATGCGTTGACCAGGAGCGCTTTGGACTACTGTTGCTTTCTTATTGAGCCCTGCAACAAAGAAGCGCTCAAAAAATTAGACAGCATCCAGGCCAAATGCCTGAGAATAGTTATTGGAGCAATGAAATCCACTCCCATAAATGCGCTTCAAGTCGAATGTGCAGAACCGCCTCTTTTCCTACGAAGACAGTATTTGGCAGATCGCTTTCTATCCAGAGTATTCTCCCTTTCATCCCATCCTTTACTCCCAATTTTAGAGCTAATCGACCTTTCTTTGAATGATTCCCCTTATTGGAAGAATAAAACATTTCCTCTTCTGATAAATAGGTATAGAGAACTTAAACACCTCTCTTCGCCTGTTTGTCAATATCCAATTCTCCCCGTCTTTTCCGCCGCATATGAGACGATTCATTTTGAGCCAAAAGCCGTTTTGGGACTAGGTATATCAAAGAATTCCCAAAACGCAAGAGGCGACTTCGAGTTAGCTCTCAAGCGTTTCTGGGAAGGATGGAACCTCTTTTACACTGATGCATCTAAATTGTCTCAAACAGAATGTACAGGAGTGGCAGTTTATTTCCAAAACTCTAAAATAGCTTTACTTTACCAATGCCCGCCAATAACATCAGTTTTCACAGGAGAATGTATCGGTATCTTAGAAGCCATACACTTTATTAAATCTCACCAAATTAAAAAAGCAGTAATTTTTTCGGATTCCCGTAGCAGTATTCAGGCCTTAAACCAAAATCAACTTAAAAGTCAAATTCATAGCCAAATCATTATAGAAATTAAGAATTTATTATTTGATTGCTCCCAAAACGGCTTGGACATCGAGATAGCTTGGATCCCTGGCCACTCGGGTATTGTTGGCAATGAGTGCGCTGATTCGTTAGCAAAGTATGCCACATCAAATCCGGCTGACCGAAAGCACTTCGTAGCTCATAACTACGATTTGCGAAATGGTGCCAAGCCCAAGTTATTTAACTCGTGGACAAAAACTTGGAGGAAGACCTCAAAAACCAAGGGCGCCTACTACGCAGCGATACAACCCGACATCCAAAGGAAACCTTGGTTTTTCAAATGCCCAAAATTGTCCAAAAGAACTGTTTCGTCACTTTGTAGACTGAGACTCGGACACTGTTGTAGCCCAGTGTTCCTGAACAAGATCCATGTTCGGGACAACTCATTGTGCGAGTGTGGTCTTGCGGAGGGTACTTTGGATCATATTTTTTTCTCCTGTTCTTTGAACACCAATTCCTTCGACCTCTATAGAAAGATTTCCAAATATGACGTTCCTCTCCCAACTAACTTCCATTCCCTTCTATCCCACTTCTCCCCCAAAATCATCCAAATTTTAGCCACATTCCTAAATGAAAATAATTTAAAATTTTAACTGGTGATGGTGCGTAAAATAACTATATATCTAAATACTATATATATTTTTATTTATAGTACCCTATTTTATATGCTTGTAAATTAGAATACATGTTTTTACTAACCCTTGTGTTCGTCCCTGCAGCTACTAACATTTTACTACCAGAAAGTTAAGTCCGACGGCCCGCCACTCCTGCCGTCTCAACGTGACGCTGGCAGAATAGTCGACACCGGCTCAATTGCCAAGAAAGAAGAAAAAAAAAAAAAACTTTCGCTCCAAGACCTAAACTATTTTCATAGTCTGTGAAAGTGTTATTCCGAAAGGTGTCCTCCCCAGCGTAAGGAATAAAATCGTATACTAGCCCAGATACGCCATCTCACAAATATTTTAAACCCCCATTTTTTGGGTTTTTTCGGTAAGTATTGACGTCTACTGCCTGCCCTAGTACCTTTATAGGGTACCATCATTTCGTTAATGCTGTATCTACTTTCTTCTTTAAGTTTTAGGCAATTGCGTCTCACCATTTCTAAAAGTGGCCGAACTTTAAAATAACGATCATCATTCATATCCAAGTTGTCCACAAAATGAAGATATTTTCTGATTTTTTCGTACATTTTGACCGGCATGATGTCTGCGATCGGGGGATATCTTAATTCACGACTCCAATAATCCTTATAGGATGGCATTTGTACTACGCCCATCATAAGAGTAATGGCTAAAAAGTCCCGTATATTATCATTAGTGACATTTGCGCATTTGGCAGCATTATTTTGTACTGAATATAAGTTTGTATGATCTGTAATCAAATGAATAACATCTTCTGAAAAAAAAATTGTAGAAGTAGTCTAAAGGGGACATCGTACTTGAATCAATCGGAACCTCAAGTACAGTTGGTTCGATATGTGCTACATGTCTAAATTTGCCAGTTTTCCATTTGAATAACAACGGTTTCCTAACATACTTTTTTGCTTTCTTAGCAACAATTTTAGGTGTTGTATTTGCTCGCCTCTTGGAACGTGTCGCTGGAGATACATTTGTAGGAACTTGTGGGGATAAGACAGATGAAACATGAGGTGATAAAATGGACGAAACTTGAGGTGATAAAATTGACGAAACTTGAGGTGACAAAATTGACGAAACTGACTGGAGAACTGGAAGTTGATGTGATGTTTTATCTGGAGGGAACATGTTATTCATGACGGGTGTCAATGGAACAGTTTCTTCATCGGATAAGTAAGGCGTGGGAGACTCATTTCTAGAACTATCAAGGTCCAAGTCATTAAGTGATGAAGGGTATGACCTGGGTTCGGAGCTAGAATACGAGTTTTCACGTTTTTTTGTCCTGTCTTCAAATATAACTTCATCGTCAGTACTGGTACTGCTACTGTCTGACGGAGCATTCTCTGGAGGAACTAGTGCCATAATTTTGCGTGTTCTTTGCCATATTGGCTTAGTCTGAAGCAAGCAAAAAAAAAAACATGCAAACCACACCCAAAGCATGAGAAAACACCAATATATAAAATAAAATGTTAATATAAGTACATGCTAAGAAAAGTGTTAGCAAAGCCGCAATGTTGAACATGCTTAACATACATCTTACGAAGTACTTTACTGATTACGTCGCAACGTTGAGAATGTTCAACGTATCACTTTATGAACTCTGTTCTCGTAAGTTAGTCAATAAAATGAAGTTATTTGTAATCATAATACTAAAATGGCTTTCTAAAAATAAAATACCGAAGTCCACTTTTAGAAAAAACTCTCAAAAGTATTTTTTATAGAATAAAATTACCTGCAATCCGCGAAGTCGCTGCGACCGTGACGCCATTTTGTACAACACTGACATAAAATGCGTTCAGAAATGTCAAACTGTTTTTTTTTACAATTACGTTTAGTTATTCGTTGTAGGCATTAAATAAAAACTTTTAAAAAGTTACAAATTTTTTAACAATTTTTTTTTTAAGTAAACGTTGAGCCGGCTTATCGTTGCGAGCTAAAGGGTGAAATAGAAAGAAAAAGATGCACTGAACATAAAATTAGTTTAGTTTTTGAACAAGAGAATCGGTGCCATTATCTACATAGTTACTAATTCTGCCGCCCGTAAGGAAAAAGGACGTATCTACAGAAATAATAAAATGGAGAAAAAAAATATTTTGTCCTGTTTAACACATTATCTGCGCGAAATTCATGCAATCGCTTCTTTATGCTACACTAATCCTGTGTGGCAAACGCTCGGGTGCGTGCAAAAAATATCTTGGGTGTAGACCGACCCTTATTTTACGATGTTTTCGAAACAATAGAGATGCACAACGAACGCACAGGTGCGGCGCGCTGCACTCGAATAAAGTTATGTATTGTAAATTGTATGGACGCGCATACGCGCCGTCAAGCACATGGTGAACGTCCGAAAACGCGCATGTGCGTCGGCCGCGCCTAATGAATTAAAGTACAAGATACAAAGGCAGATGCGTCTTTTAACACATTCTCTGCTTAATTCTTTATGCAAACGCTTCTTTATGCTACACCCTTACCGACCCTTTTTTTCGATGTTTTCGAAACAATAGAGATGCACAACGAACGCACAGGTGCGGCGCGCCGCACTAGAAGAAAGTTGTGTAAACGCGCATGTGCGTCTGCCGCGCCTAATGTATTAATAGTAAGAATTATTACGCCAATATAAAAAATACTGGTAGATGCGTCTTTTTTTGCTGATTCCGAATATGTAAATAACTCTATTTCGAAAAAAAAAAATGTCAGATACGTCTCTTTTCCTTATGACGGCAGAATGACCTTATTTTTGTTTACAGGTAGGAGAAGGCTTCAACAGGAACGCGTGGAATAATTTGGAGAGGCATGTGCGCAAACTTACAAAAGTTTATAAAAATGTGTACTGTTGCACTGGACCACTGTACTTACCCAGGTGATTAGGTTATTGTGAACTCTAGCATACCTTTACAATAATATTAAAGACTAATTAATAATAATAATATTTAAAATTATCTAAGGGGCCTCTGCGAGTTGGCTTCGGCTCCTTGTACGCCTTCCAAAGGTCCGGGACCCGAGAAATGTCAAAAAAAAAAAAAATAATAAAAGGAAATAATAATAATATCCTGGGACTAAGCAGAGCTTGTACTATGGAAACCAGATAACTGATATACTACATACACCACTTTTTTTTTTTTTGTAAATACATACTCATATAGATATATTATTAATTGAAATATATATCTTGCCCTATATCAGGAATTTCTACTGTGTGCAGTTAAAAATGTGCTAACAGTCAAACAGTTGAACCACAATTTCTGGGCATAATCAGCCTGTAACACTGTGTGTGTACTGCTGGGACACTGACCTCCTTTCTTCGAGAGGGAGTGGGCTGTAATCCATCACAAGGGCCCAGCGCGGGTTGATAGATGTCATGTGTCTTCGAATTTTTGGTTCTAGGACATGCCGGTTTCCTCACGTTGTTTTCCTTCCTCCATTTAGTAAAGTCAAGTATGTTGGGGTCGGCTTCCAGTCTAACCGGATGCAGCTGAATACCAGAATTTTACATGGAGCGACTGCCTATCTGACCTCCACAACGCAGTTACTGGGTAATACGATATCCCTTGGTAAGACTTGTTGTCAGAGTTTCGGGCTTCTGACGACCCGTAACGACTGTCAAAGATCCTCGAATGACAGCCGGGACCAACGGCTTAACGTGCTTTCCGAGGCACGGAGGAGTCTCAGTATGAAAAGATGGTCACCCATCCGCAGACCAAACCCGGCAAGCGTAGCTTAACCTGATGGATCGACCCGTGCGGCTGCTATTACTTAGCCACGAGCTCCTCCGTTTAAAGAGTAGTGCTGATGAAATTATTTATAAAGTAAAGCATCTGCCTGGGTTCGAACCCATGACCGAAAACTCGGTATGTCGGGGCCGGCCGTTACCACTGGGCCATCACTGCTCTACAATTTCTAGGGCATCATACAAATTTTGTATCTGTATAACCCTAAATAAATGAGGACGTCATAATTAAGTCGAAGCTACAGGGAGCCCGCGAAATTTAAATTTTCTTACGTATTGTTTGCAATTTGCAGGTTGTAGGTTAATCTAGTAGTAGACGGGCCAGTTGGCGTGGTTGGTTAAGATACCGCCTATCATGCCGCAGGTCGTGGGTTCGATTCCCATCCAGGACAAACATTTGTGTGCATGAACATGTCTGTTTGTCCCTGAGTCTGGGTGTAATTATCTATATAAGTATGTATTTACAAAAAAAAAGTAGTGTATGTAGTATATCAGTTATCTGGTTTCCATAGTACAAGCTCTGCTTAGTTTGGGATCAGATGACCGTGTGTGATAAATGTTCCAGGTTATTATTATCCACCTCCTCTATGACGCGCCAGTCTATTGCCACATGTTGTTGACTGGCGCGTCATAGAGGAGGTGGAGACCTATTCCGACCACCGGTACATCCGGTTTGATGTCTCCGCCCAGACCTCGAGCGCGCCGGTCCGACAGGCCCCGAGTGGTCCGCGGTGGGCGCTGAAGAAGCTGGACCGGGAGCTCCTCCTGGAAGCCTCGATCGTGCAGGCCTGGGTGTCACCACCGGACAGGCCTGCCGACATCAACGACGAGGCGGAGTGGTTCCGGGAGGCCATGTCCGAAATATGTGACGTGGCAATGCCCCGGGTCCAGCCCGGTCGCGCCTGGCGCCAGGTGTATTGGTGGTCGCCGGAGCTAACGGCTCTGCGCGAGGCGTGCGTTGCTGCGCGGCACCGGTACACCAGGCACCGCAGGCTCCGTATCCGCCCTCCGGATACAGAAGCCATTCAGGCGGAGCTGTACGAGGGGTACAGAGAAGCGAAGACCGCCCTCCGAGCGGCGATCTTGCGGGCCAGGGATCTGGCTCGCGAGGAGTCGCTGGAGACTCTAAACAGGGACCCATGGGGACGCCCTTATAAAATGGTACGGAATAAACTCCGTCCATGGGCGCCCCCGCTGACGCAGAGTCTCCGGCCCCAGCTTGTGGAGGACGTGGTGAGCGCTCTGTTCCCTTCGCGAGGGGAACATACTCCCCCGCCCATGGCTCCGCTTCCTGCGGTGCCCGTTGCGGACAACATCACCGACGACGACGACGATGCTCCGGAAGTGACCGAGGTAGAGTTGAGAGCGGCGGTACGTAGGCTGAGTGCCAAAAATGCCGCCCCAGGACCCGACGGCTTACCTGGAAGAGCCTGGGTTCTGGCCTTTGGGGCTCTCGGGCCTCGACTAGGGGGGTTCCTAAGCGCATGCTTGGAGAGGGGCCAGTTCCCACTTCGTTGGAAGACGGGGAAACTGGTCCTCATTAAGAAGCCGGGGCGCCCTGCGGACTCTCCGTCCGCTTACCGACCCATCGTGCTGCTCGACGAGGTGGGCAAGCTCTTTGAAAGAGTTATTGCAGACCGCCTCGTCGGGTGGCTGGTGCAGGAGGGGCCGGATTTGGCGGAGAGCCAGTTTGGTTTCCGCAGGGGGCGCTCTACGGTGGACGCCATCATGCGCGTGCGAGCCCTCACGACGGGGGATGCTGTTGCCCGGGGTGGGGTCGTCTTGGCGGTGTCTCTAGACATCGCCAACGCCTTCAATACCCTGCCATGGAGTTGCATCAGGGAGGCACTCCGGTATCACCGGATGCCGACCTACCTCTGTCGAGTGGTTGAGGCCTATTTGACGGATAGGGCCGTCATCTACCCCGGTCATCAGGGAGAGTGGAACCGGCGAGAGATGTCGTGCGGTGTCCCACAGGGATCGGTCCTGGGGCCGCATTTGTGGGACATCGGGTACGACTGGGTGCTGCGCGCCGACCTCCCTAGCGGCGTCAGCGTGGTATGTTACGCTGACGACACGCTGGTCCTGGCGCAGGGGAGGTCGCACCAGGCGGCGGCTGAATTAGCGACACGCGGGGTTGCGATAGTCGTTGAGAGGATCCGGCAGTTGGGACTCGTGGTGGCCCTGCACAAGTCCGAGGCCATGTGTTTTCATGGTCCTCGGAATGCGCCACCGTCGGGTTCCCAAATAACGGTAGGAGGGGTTCGCATCGGAGTCGAGTCGACGATGAAGTACCTGGGACTCGTCCTCGACAGCCGGTGGAACTTCGTGGAGCATTTCCGACGTTTGGCTCCCAGACTGGAGCGGGCTGGGGCTGCCTTGAAGCGGCTCCTGCCCAATCTAGGTGGTCCAAACGCCTCCTGCCGGAGGCTTTACGCGGGGGTCGTGCGGTCCATGGCCCTTTACGGGGCACCGGTGTGGGCGCGTTCCCTGAGGCTGCGGCCAGTCCGCCGGTTGAACGCGTCCCAGAGGGTCATGGCCATTCGGCTAGTCCGGGGTTACCGCACGGTCTCCGGTGAGGCGGCGAGCCTCCTTGCCGGATTGCCGCCGTGGGATCTGGAGGCGAAAGTCCTCGCGCACGTGTGGGAGTGGCGCGAGGAGGCGAAACGCCGGGGCGTAACTCCGCTGCCGCGAGAAATCACGGTACAGCGGACAGAGCTCCGGCGGGATCTCATGGCGACATGGAGAGTGCGACTGTCGCAGCCCAGCGCTGGGCACGCCACAATTGCGGCGATAAGTCCCCTCTTTGAGGAGTGGTTAGAGAGGCGCCACGGCGTCCTCACCTTCCGCCTGACGCAGGTCCTCACCGGACACGGTTGTTTCGGGAGGTTCCTGTTTCGCATAAGGCGGGAGGAAACGCCCGGGTGTCACCATTGTGTGGATCGCCCAGAGGACACGGTGGAGCATACAGTGGAGGTCTGCCCGGCTTGGGCAGAGCACCGCCGTGTTCTCACGGAGGCGATCGGCGGCGGCGATCTCTCGCGTCCGAGCTTGGTCCAGGCCATGGTGCGGAGCGAGAGTGCATGGGAGGCCGTCACCTCCTTCTGCGAAGCGGTAATGCTCGCAAAGGAGGAGGCAGAACGCGTGAGGGAGAGGCAACCTCACGCCCTCAGTCGCCGCAGGAGACGCCCTGGGCGGCGGGAATCGATAGCCGATTCCCGGCCACCGTAGGCGCGGGCTTGCGGACGGTGAGTAGTGGGTAGCTCGCCGTCCGGTGAGGACCAGGCCCGGGTCGACGGCGCGTTGTGTTCCACGCGCGCCTCAGAGATGTCAGCAAGAGATGGGGTCCAATAGGGCCGATGCCGCTGGGGTCGCGGGTTGTTTGAAAAAGATACCGTGGCCCTGGCATAGGCAACTGAAGGAACACGGGTGGGTTTTAGTCAGTAAAAGTCTGACACGCCCTTCCGCTCCACCCAGAGCGGGAGAAGTTATTTGATGATTTCCCATCCACAAAAAAAAAAAAAAAAAGGTTATTATTATTATGTTATATTATTATTAATCTAAGTATGATTTGCAACCGTAACAAATCTGTTTTATAGAATTATAATCATTAAAATTATCAATACTAAGTTTATATAATCCTAATGAATGACTATTTCATGAACTCTTCATATTTAGGATTATACATGACTGATTCTAGTGATTATAGTTTTGTAAATACATAATATGTATTTACAAAACCATAATCATTAGAATCTGTATATGTTGCGGTCGCGAATCATACTTTAATCAACATACAATGATACAACCTAATACTGACTTGCAAATTGCAAAAAAAACTTAAGAAAAATTCAAATTTCGCGGGCTACCTGGAGCTTCCTCTTGAGGTGGATCCGCAGTGGCAGCCCGCGAAATTCTTTTTTTTTTTTTTTGCGTTTTTTGCAATTTGCAGGTCAGTTTCAGGTTGTATCTTGATCAAAATATGATTCGCGACAATAACAAATCGCACTTTCGGTGCAACAAAGTCACAACAGCTCATTTTTAAATTTTACAGGAGAGGAGTTTTAAGATTTTTTTATATACAGTATGTTAACCAACAGAGGGCGTTCCCGTTAACCCGCAATAGTATAGCATCCATACATGCTAAAAAAAATATTACCATTCGAAAACAAAATGGTTTTTATTTTTTTTAATATTAAAATATTCACTAAAAATGTTAAATTGATACGTAAAAGAAACACTCTGCACACGCGTACTTGAAGGACGGAAACATCGCAATTTAGTTTTTATTTTTAGTGAATATTTTTATATTTTTTTGAATATTTTAGTGAATATTTTTAGCATTTTTAGTGAATATTTTAATATTAAAAAAAATAAAAACCATTTTGTTTTCGAATGGTAATATTTTTTTTAGCATGTATGGATGCTATACTATTGCGGGTTAACGGGAACGCCCTCTGTTGGTTAACATACTGTATATTAGTATTATTTATTAGCATTTATTATATATATTGCCTTATTACTGGATTACTATTTGTAGTAGGTTTGAAATATTTATAAAATTAATTGTTTATTGCTTTTGCTATAGTTTAACGTAAAAAACTTATTTTGAATTATTAATAAAATCCTTTTAGATTTTGCAGTTTTGGCTATTTGTGACTTTGTTGCACCGAAGGTGCGAGCGAAATATGTATTTACATAATTATAACCATAAGAAGCATCAATACATCTCTCTAAGGTATGCGTAGTCGCAGCGGAAAAATATTGACTTTTCTATTACTGATTCTACACATTTACACACAAATACACACTAATTATTGAATGTATTTTTTTTCTTGTACGTCCATAGGAAATAAAAGTGCCGCTGGGATGACGTAGTCCCAGCGGAAACAGTTTTTGTTCAATAGCTCCCTAATGATGCACACATTTGTACTTACCATACACAATTACACGACGTCATACACTAAATATCTGCTAAACTGAAATTGAAAAATTCGACATTTTTCCACTGCGACTACGCACACTGCCGTGGTTTGGTCTGATTTAGGATATCAGATCGAAACACGGCAAATCTTACGTACTTAACGCAAGAAAATTTTAATTTCGCAGGCTTCCACTGCACATTCACCTTAAGATGGATAATTCAATACATAGACGCTTAGCACACCTCCGCCGTCGAACTATAGCAGCGAAACCGTAGTGGTTCAATTCAACTGACTCGCATGATGTTCCATTACTCGCGAGCGGAACATCAGCTGAACATCATGTGGTTGCGCTGTTTCGCGGCGGAGATGTGCTAAGGCCATAAATACTGTTACAATTAAAAATAAGAAAGATATTACATTTGAATTTGGAATCTGTCAGTTTTATACGATTGTTCAATGAGTTTTCTAATTTTGGCGCCAATACATTGTACAATATTTTGCGATATTAAAATGGAGTGGGGTGATAAAGAGAACCGAATCGCTGTGATTGCATTACACAAAGTTCGTATGGAGCCAAATGCAATTTTTAAAATTCTCCATACGCTTGGTATTAGTCAAATGTTTGTGTACCGGGCTATTAATAGGTACAATGAGACCTCCTCTATTTGTGACAGAAAAAGATCTGGCCGTCCACGTAGTGTTCGTACGAAAAAGGTGGTCTAAGCAGTAAGGGAAAGAATTCGAAGAAATCCTGTCCGAAAGCAAAAGATTTTATCTCGGGAGTGAAGATAGCACCCAGAACCATGTCGCGTATTTTAAAAGATGACTTAGGACTTGCAGCCTATAAGAGACGCACTGGTCATTTTTTAACTGATAATTTAAAAAAGAATAGGGTGGTAAAATCGAAACAACTACTGAAGCGGTACGCAAAGGGTGGTCACAGAAAAATTTTGTTTACGGATGAGAAAATCTTTACAATTGAGCAACATTTTAACAAACAAAATGACCGTTTTTATGCTCAAAGCTCTAAGGAAGCTTCCCAATTAGTCGACAGAGTGCAACGTGGGCATTATCCGACTTCAGTGACGGTTTGGTGGGGTGTTAGCTATGAAGGAGTGACTGAGCCATATTTTTGTGAAAAAGGTATCAAAACATCGGCACAAGTGTATCAAGATACCATTCTTGAGATGGTAGTTAAGCCCCTTAACAACACCATGTTCAATAATCAAGTATGGTCCTTTCAACAAGACTCGGCGCCGGGTCATAAAGCTCGGTCCACGCAGTCTTGGTTGGAAGTGAATGTTTCGGACTTCATCAGAGCTGAAGACTGGCCGTCGTCTAGTCCCGATCTTAATCCGCTGGATTATGATTTATGGTCAGTTTTAGAGAGTACGGCTTGCTCTAAACGCCGTGATAATTTAGAGTCCCTAAAACAATCCATACGATTGGCAGTGAAGAATTTTCCCATGGATAGAGTGCGTGCTTCTATTGATAACTGGCCTCAACGTTTAAAAGACTGTATTGTAGCCAATGGAGAGGATGCATTTTGTTCTTGGAAAGCACCATTTGGTCAAGTGGAACTAATGATGAAGATCACAGATGGCCACCAGAACTACTCAATAATAAGTATTTCACGGGTTGCGATTCGATTAGGTAATGGTTGCTAAGTAATTTATGCTCGTCACAATGCTTATGGTGATGTAGAGTTCTCCTGGTACCTACTTACCAGGAGAACTCCTCAACAATTAACGTCCCTGCATAGGGAAAAGCAATACATATTTAGTAAATGCTGATGAGCAGTTGACATTAGAATATTGTAACTTAGATAAATTACATACTGACCCACAAAAAAGTGAAAAATAAAAAACTTTTCCAAAAAACACTTCAAAGTGATGAAAATAATAACTTTGATTTCGGAAGTCAATGGCAAAAAACTAAAATACAGATCCAAAGACAACGACTTTCGAAATTAAAAGTTATTATTCACTTTGAAGTGTTATTTTGGAAGTCGGTTGTGTTTTTTGGAAAAAGTTTTTTAAATATCGCAGCTTTATGATATTTAACTGAGATATGAGCCTTTTTGGCCTCGCACAGGTCTTTTTTATATTTTGTATTTATTTTGTTTTTTAATGTTAATTTTGTTAGTTTTTTATGCTCCTTTTTACTGTTTGTATTTCCTGTGCGTGTCCCAAATAAAGTCTTCTAACTTTTATCTTCTTTCTTTCTTTCTAATGGGCAGCCATTAGAAAGAAAGAAAGAAGATAAAAGATATGAGTTGTAGGTCGTGGGTTCGTATCCAAACAGGCACTTTACTTTATGTAAATTATTTCATCAGCACTGCTCTCAAAACGGTGAAGGAAAACATCGCGAGGAAACCGGCGTGTCCTAGAACCAAACTTTCGAAGACATGTAACAACCAACCAGCACTGGGTCTGGGTGAGGCATTACGGCCCACTCCCTCTCACAGAGAGGAGGCCTGTGGCCCAGCAGTAGGACATTATGGGCTGATTATGTTTATGCTAAAAGTGCAGAATGGGAGGGAAATCCCTATCCCAAGTATGCATATTTTTAAACAATGTCCCTAATCTGTTTTCAGGAAAGAATCGGACGGCAAGAGTTACGTCCGCTACCAAGTGATCGGCGCCAACACAGTGGCGGTCCCCACACACTTCTACAAGGTGGTGGTGGGGGAGGGGATAGACGGATCTCTTGACATGGAGGCCTACGTCATGCCCAACCAGAAGATACCTGATGAGACGCCCGTGGCGGCTTTTATGGTAAGTACTATTACATTAAATGTTTTTAGAATGTTTTTTACGCTTGAATGTTTGTATTTCTGAGTGAAAATTTTGATATAAGTACTTTTAATTTAAGGTAGAATAAAGGCTTGTATATTTAATTATTATCTACTAGATTATCCCACGGGGACGTACTTCCGGGATAAAAGTATCCTATGGCCTATTTTAAGTCATGGTCTGGTAGGTGGTGGTGGACCCATGAGCCAAATTTCATCCAAATCTGTTCAGCTGTTTTAGTGTGAAAGCTTAACAAGCAAACAAACAAATTCACTTTCACATTTATAATATTAGTTAGGATCTCACGAAGCGACACGCGCTATACTTGTGGTTTGGTTATCAAGTGTACAAACACGCTGTGAATGTGTGTGTAAGCGCACGAGCTCTCGGTACCGTCCGACATGGTGAAGTCGGAAGTGTGTGTTATGTGCTGACGCTACTCGTCTTCACGCACACTTTCATAGCGTGTTTGTACTCTTGGTGAACACAAGTATAGCGCGTGTCACTTCGTGAAATAAAAATAGGTACACTGCTTATAACGTAATATTGGACGTGGATGGGTAGATTTAATGCTAATTAAGTGCGCTTCGCTTTTACAATAAATCCAAAAAACAAGCGGCCGAGTGCGCGTCGGACTCGCACACGAAGGGTTCCGTACCGGCGTACAATTATTTTATTTTTATAATTTGTTGTTATAGTAGAACATAGTAGAACTCTGTGAATATTTCAATTTTCTACCAATTATGATTCAAAAGATACAGCCCTGTGACGGATGGACAGCGGAGCCTCAGTAATAGGGTCCCGTTTGCACCCTTTGGGTACGGAACCCTAAAAACACATGACAATCGAATAAGGGTCAGCTCACACCTAGACGCGACGCGACGCGACGCTGCGCGCACACTTTAAAAGAGCGACTCAAAATAGAACTTCGTTTTCTACACGAAAAGATACACATTTCATTGTGAGAATTTAGAATACGTTGCACCATGCAGCGCTGCGCCTCGTGATGCCTCGCGGCGTAGCGCGGTGCATCGTCGGTACACGCGGCGTGCAAGAGCGGCGCTGCGCCTCACGAAGCCGCGAGGCGCAGCCGAGGCTGCCGTCGCGACTTGTCTCTACTATTTCCGTCCAGACTTCGCGTAGAATTGATAGAGTTCGGTCGCTGCACAAAAATCTCCATAATGCACCCGCCAAATTACGTCGTTCTCATGCGCTTGCAAATGGTAGACTGCGGGTGGACGCGGAGCGGGGCGGGAGCACGTGGCGAATGTAGACACGTTCCGCTGCGCCGCGCGGCGTCTTGCTGCGCAGCGAGGCGTCGTGTTGCCAACGATTTTACGATGCGCCTCGCGACGTTGCGATGCGTCTCGCGGCGGCGCGCGGCGCAGCGCGAAATCATTGGCCTCTTCCAGTATCGTCGCGTCTCGGTGTGAGCTGACCCTAAGTGGTTTCCAAGTTATAAACGTAGGTACTACTCACGGACATAGTTATGTCTATTATAATTGAGACGTGTTTTATGAAATGTTAGACAACTTGATAATTTACTTTTTAATACGAAAAACATTAAAACTTTTTAAATTTGGTTCAGCTATAATCAAATTAGCTAAGCTTACGTACCTACGTACCGCCCCCTATGTAATTTTCTGCTTTTTAATGTAATTTATAAAATAACTATCTTCTATCCGTGACTTCGTCCGCGTGATAGTTCTTGTCCTCACCGATCCAGCCCATCGCATCGCATCGCATCGCCTGCCCGCGCTATTCTTTCGATTTCTCTTACCGTTCTGACTTTTAAACTTTTTACTCAGCTCCTAAGGGTCTTAGTGATGATAAGTAGCCTATACAGGGTTATTGCTAAAACACCAACAACCTCTTAATGGTTCATTGTACTCATCATTATGAACAACTTTTACTATGGGACCAAACCTGAAATCGCGAAATAAAAATCAGCTGTTCAGTACATTTATGTTCGCATAATTCGTCAAAATGTACTGAACAGCAGATTTTCTTTTTTGCGATTTCAGGTTTGGTGCCATAGTAAAAGTTGTTCATAATGATGACTACAATAATAATAATATTTATTTATTGCAGTCAAATACACACATAAAAACACAAGCATTACACAGAAGACTATTTAAATGCTAGTTTTGTTGAACTCTGGTACCCAAATTAAGATTAAACTTGTGTTAAGGGTACCAGGGCCCTCGCAGTTATTAATCTATTACAATTTCATACATAGCTACTGAGCGGAACGTGTTCAAGAACAATGAACCCTTAAGAGGTTGCTGGTGTTTTACAAATAACCCTGTATATAGCTTTCCTCAAAAATTTGGCTATCAAATGCAAGAAGATCGCGGATATTTGCGGTGAACAATTTTTCGACCTTATGCCTATGGTAATAAAGTTGATAAGTGGTTCCCCGCAAATCTCCGTAACGGTACCATACGTTCCGCTGAATGATCGATCAAAATAATTTAGTGATGTTCTTCAGAATGGTGCGTAGTACTCGCAACCAGCTTGCGTGTTTGACCAGATGTATGAACGTAAGCGAGGCAAAAGCAGTATGTAAAGATCGTAGCAGCTTAGGTGTTCTGTGGTTTCTGCCTACCCTTATGGGAAGAAGGCGTAAACTTTGTGTACCGTAAAATGGGGTTACTTTGATACTACGGGTTTAATTCAAATTCAAATGATTTAATTCAGACATGAGTCCATAGTGTTAGTATAACAAAATTACTTAAAGACTAGTGTTAGTAATTCAAATAATAAAGGTATCATCCTCAACTGGTGTGGATCCTTACCCAGTGACGCAGCAGAGGGGAGTCCCACCGATCTCGGAACACACTCAGGAGACTATTAGTGGCGGTGCGCAGCCGGCCAGCCATGGATGCGGTCCTTTTTCTTATTATGGCGTAAAAACAATCTGTGTGCGCCTCCGCAAACATACCGGACGCACTACAACGCCACGACAGCCCCAACAGTATCCTGAATGCGTTATTGTATTGGACACGCAGGTCGCTGTACGCTCTCTGCGTAAAACTGGTCCAAAGACTGCACTGACTGACTGGCAGAAAGCTTTAAAAAGAGTTACCTTTACTCGATTTGTACAACGTGCAAATCTTCGAACCAGCATGTTACATCGAACGGCCAGCGACCTGCGCTTCCTCTCTATATCTAGATTATCTTTAAGATCCTCAGTGACCCAGTGACCCAAGTACTTAAACTTAGTCACCCATGCTAAAGGAGCGCCACAGAGCGAGACACTGGGGACATCTAAATAGTTTATGTCCCGCGCCTTAAACATCATAAGTTTGCTCTTCGTGACATTATACTTGAGCCCATGGGTCACTGCATAGGACTCACAAATCGCCACAAGCGTCCTCAAAGCGCCAATCGATGGGCTCAGCAGCACCATATCATCGACTTTACTTTGATAACAACTTTTAAAATGTACCGAATAGTTACAACGCTATATTATAAAGAAACTACCAGTGGTGCCAACCAAAAAAAAAAATCCTTTTGGAAGCGTTCACACACCGAATAAAATTAAGCTTTTCATAAGTCGAATGTTGTTATCAAAGTAAACCCATTTTACCGGTAAGTATGTATTTAGAGTTACATATTCTTATTTTTGTTACAGGTACCACCAGAGTCAATAGAAAAGGCAGCTGGTTTGTTATTCTTCGACAAGTTACATAGAAGTAAACTGAATAGAATAAACGGTAAAAAAGTTTAAATTATATATTTATTTTAAAATGTTATTTTATTTTAGAAAATTGTTTATGAATTTGTTTCCAATGTGATTTCAGACCTATTATGCTAATTATGATGAACTTGTAAATAGTTGTTATTGTAAATAAATGATATAATTAATATTTAATGTTATTTCGTTTTTGTGACGTAATAAATAATATATGAACCCTATAATTTAAGATGTCTATTAGGCCGGTTATACACAGTACGGCTTGTTTACGGTAAGGCGCGCTAGCCGCACCGCAGTATATGACACGGCAAACTACCGGTTCTATGGTATACGGCGACAGCGATGTGCTGTAGTGCCGCAGTGTCGTCAAAAAACTTCATAGTGATCCATAAAACACTGAGGACCGTGCCTACACGGCGAATATACTGTAGTTTTACACGGCAAATAAAAAACCTGTGTGTATAACGGGTCTTATCTTACGCTGATGTATTTGCTGAGAAAACGGATTTCCAATTACGAAGCAACGGTTTCATGTAAAGACTAGGAAACTACAATTCTATCTGCAAGTGTCACAAGAATGGAGAGATCTGTATCAAGAGGTTGAAAAGTAATTTCTTCCTGTATAAAATTAATCATCCATCGATTTGGGATGATTTAGTCCTCAATGCATTTTCTATGAATCTCGTTATTGCAGAATTGTCTCTGCGGCATCGTATCTCCCAAACGGATGGACCGATTTCGATGCGATTTTATTTTTGACGAGTAGTACGTACTAAGTCTTGCCAAGGGGTATCGTATTACTCAGTAACTGGGTTGTGGAGGTCAGATAGGCAGTCGCTCCATGTAAAATACTGGTATTCAGCTGTATCTGGTCAGACTGGAAGCCGAATCCAACATAATTGGGAAAAGGCTGGACCAGGACTGGCCACCCCAGGTCTGTGGGCCACTAACTCATTTGAATTTGCCGCAAAAGCTATCAGGGCCCTATTCAATAAACGTTACAATTTACAATTACAAGTGACAGGTGACAATTTTACGTTTCTGTTCAATAAAAAATACAAGTTACTTTGTAACGGTGGAAAATTTACATATTTGTCGAATTGTACGTACAATTTGACATATTTCTTTTCAATAAACATTTTCGTGTGACAGGTGACAATTTACAAATTTGTCGGAAAAACTGCTTTATTGAACGCATAATTGTATTTACAAGTTTACTTATTTGTAACCTTACCCTCGGTAAAACATTATTAATTGTGTAAGTATTGTTTTGTTTTAGCAGATTTTTTACTAAAATGGTGCTTACATCAAGTAGTGAGAGTAGTGATAATGAATGACGAAGAAAAATATTTAAAAAAAGAATAATCCTTGTTGTTTTATTCTCCACAGATAATTTTTCACCAATAAACCTAAAAGATTTTGTTTTACCCTCATTACTGTTTTGTATCATGTAATTTAACAATTTTACAATAATATGTAGAATTGTAAACTCAATCTGCCTAGCCTTTTCCCAACTATATTGGGGTCGGCTTCCAGTCTAACCGGATGCAGCTGAATGCTAGTATTTTACATGGAGCGACTGCCTATCTGACCTCCACAACCCAGTTACTGGGTAATACGATACCCCTTGGTAAGACTGGTTGTCAGACTTTCGGGCTTCGACCCGTAACGACTGTCAAAGATACACGCAAGACAGCCGGGACCAACGGCTTAACGTGCTTTCCGAGGCACGGAGGAGTCTCGGTATGAAAAGATGGTCACCCATCCACAGACCAACCCCGGCAAGCATAGCTTAACCTGATGGATCGACCCGTGCAGCTGTTATTATTTAGCTTTGTAAACTACCATGACATATTTGTAAAATTATGAGAGGCGATGTTTACCCGTATTTGCGCTGCCAAATATTTCATTAAATTTTATTGAACGTCTTGCTTCGTTCGCTCATGTCTGAAAGATAGAAAATTTTCATGCCAGAATGGGGTTGTTTCCCGGAAGCTTCGCCGCAAGAGAGCGCTGTGTGTTTGTCACTTGTCAAAGCGACCAATCAGCGACAAGAAAAACACTTACCATCATCTCACGGCTAAGTTTTTAACAAGGTACCTGGAATGACGGTAACAAACATTTAGCGCCATCTACGTGTAACTAATTTGACAGTTTTCTTCTCCATTGAATGTGATTTTATTGTATTTTATATGTGCTATCTTTAGGTTGTAACAAAATGAAACGTCAGGATGTATAAAACGTGTGTATATTAGGTAGCATAGTAACATGACGGTACTATTATAGTAATGTATTGAGGGACATATATGTCGAGGTTAATCTTCTTCATCGTCCGACGCGCCGTTCTGTCGTGGTTCGTCATCCATGCGCACGTCGCCCATACCTGACAAATAGAAAACATTAATTATTATCATTTGTGGCTAAGCACGGGTCGATCGGAGGTTAGGCTTGCCGCTGGCGGTTTGTGATGGGTGACCATCAATTACATACCCCACTATGCCTCGGAAAGCACGTTAAGCCGTTAATCCCGGCTGTCATTCGTAGATAAACTGTTTTAAAGTTATTGAAAATAAACGAAAATTGACCATTCCCCCTTATCTCCCATACTACTGAGCCTAAAATTAAAAAAAAATATAGTTCTGTACCTATAAAAAGTAAACTTATAAAAAGTCTATGGTCTTAAAATAATACGTTAAATCTCTCAACTACAAACTTACATTTGCAGTTGGAATGTATGGGAGGACATGTTTTTCAACTACAATGTTAAGTTGGTTCTTGGGATAAATTCATCCCAACTACGGAACCCTTCTTTGTGCGTGGTCGAACCAGGCACAATGATGGGCACGCACTTGACCGGTTTTTTTTTGTATACGAAACTAAAAGAGTATGTAAGAATCGTAGCAAAAGGCGTTCTGTAGTTTCTGCCTACCCCCATGGGAAGAAGCCGTGAGTTTATATAAGTATGTATTATTTATTGCTTGTCTAGACAGACAGGAACAGAGTACATACCCTGGTCCTCGTCCTCCTCGGCGGAGTCACCGGCCACCTCTGCGTTCTCGGCCTCTGCGCGCTCCATCTGCCGCGCGAGTTCGGCCTCGTCCGTCGCCGTCACCACCTTAGGCTGTAATACACAACGAGGACTTTAATATCATAATTATTACTAGGAATGGATTTAAGAATGTATGAACGTAAACGAGGCAAAAGTAGTATGTAAGGATCGTAGCAGGTGGCGATCTATAGTTTCTGCCTACCCCCATGCATGGATTTAAAAAACGTAGTGAATTGTTGCTAGCCAGCCAACCAGCCAAACTGTCCTACCAAGTGGTAATCCGGTGACTGGGTTGTGGAGGTCAGATAGGCAGTCGCTCCATATAAAAATACTGGTATTTCAGCTGTATCCGGCTCGACTGGAAGCCGACCCCAACATAGGAAAAGGCTAGGCAGATAATGAGTGAATTGTTGCTAGGAAGTTAATTACCAAGCTATGATCAATCAAGAGCGAATATTGGGCGTTGTGTAAAAGTTCTGAGTTCGATTGCTAAGTCCAGCAAAGGATTTTTGGGTTTTTCCAATAGAAAGAAGAAAGAAAAATATTTTATTTGGGACATGCACAGGAAATACAAGCAGTAAAAAAAGGAGCATTCACATTAAAAAACAAACAAAATACCGGTGCGAGGCCAAAAAGGCCTATCTCAGCATAAAGCTGAGATATAAATAATAATAATAATAATACGAGTTTTAGAGGCTATAGAAATAAAATAAAAACAGTAGTGTATGTAAGTATATCAGTTATCTGGTTTCCATAGTACAAGCTCTGCTTAGTTTGGGATCAGATGACCGTGTGTGGAATGTCCCAGAATATTATTATTATTTTGACATTTCTCGGGACCCTGAGGTCCCGGACCTTTGGCGTATGAGGGGCCGAAGCCAACTCGCAGAGGCCCCTTAGACAATTTTAAATGATGATGAGGCACCAACCGACGATTATCTCTGTATACACTATGCAAGTGCACCCAAGGGCAAACCCCGGTTGGTGCAGGACTATTGCAGAACGTGGAACGTAACTTTTATTATTATGCATCGTACTTACCGCCATCTGCACATTGAATACTCCTCCGGCGGTGTCTATGGTCTCCTTTATTTTGTCGATGGCATCTTGCAATGCTTTTAGACCGTCTGTTTTCTCAGGCGTTGATGTGGTCATTACTGAAAACATGATGTAAATTATGAAAGATAGAAGCAATAACTAGGAGTTTTTATTTTGATCTGCTCCAGCCAATGAATGTCTACTACTGAAAACTATTAGATTACAAAATTAGATTATTCATAAGGAGTCCGGGAATATTGCCACAAACTTAACACTTGGCAAACGGAATGGCGCATTGTTGCAGTATTAAACATATTGTGATAATGCTGCATCTAACACATAAATAGAGTACATAGCATTTAGGCGGTAATCACACTGCACCGGACACCGCTCCGGTGTGCGGTGCTGCAGTTTTTAACGTAGGAGGATCTCCGCACAGAGATGCGATGTCAGTGTGTAAAAATGACTGCGGTTTTTGTATACAACTGAAGATTCTACAGTCAAAGTTAAAATCCACTATAACTGCATTACTATTTTACGAAAACTGATTATCATATCCAATGCTCTGACAGAAATAGCTTGATTGTTATTAAAAGTTAATAAACTGTTAAACTACAGTATGAAATTAGTAAGGCGCGTCGCCCACACGAGCTACAGTCGACGCAGGTGTACGGCACGGGCGTGCGTTGCAGGGGTGCGGGGTTAGCGTGCAAAACCCTCGCACCCTCCCTCCAAGTATTCAGACGTAAAAAGAATCATTCAACTCACCATACAAAGGCGGCGCAATAAGATTGATCTTGATGGGCAGGTCCACAGTCGACAGCGCAAGCCCCGCTTTCAACGCAGCACGTACAGCGTCTATGCCTTCATAGCCATAGCACGCGCACTCTATGTCCGCGCGGATCTTCACCGCTTGTGACGTCAGCTTCCGCTTGATGTTCGCTAGCAGGACCTCCTTAGTGTTCTCGTCGAGGCCACACTCGTTTAGCACTGAAGGGTCGCTGGAAGATTCATTGGGATATGTTTATTTATTTGAATTTCTATGAAAAACCTGTAGTGTAAAAATGAAAGTACAGTAATCCCCAATATTTTTGGCTGGGCTGAAGTTAGCGCGACCGCTATCTTGCGCCATTTGCGCATAGTATTTTCCCAACTGATACCTTAATTTTGCATTTTGCGCATCGGCTCGCGCCTACGTTCAACCCTGCCAAAAAGTCACCCATCCACGAACCGACCGCGGCAATCGTAGCTTAACCTGATCGAGTGACCCAAGCGGCTGTTATTACTTAGCCACTAGCCCCTTTGATGTCTAGTGAATTAGGAAAATGCCAGCAATAAGGTATTTGACTACTATCCAAAATATACACGAATTAATACTTATTTTAAAGATGTTACTGAATAAGTCAATTTGTGAAAAAAAAAAAAAATCAATGGAAAAACGGAAAAGTTACACGCTTTTGAAATGATTCTTGTTTGTACTGAATGGAGCAAAGTTACTTCTTTAAGTTCTTTGGTACAGTTCGTCGAATTTCTGCTCCTAAGTCTGAGTTGAGCTGCACAATTACTGACAAATGCGTGCACTGATTGGACAGGTCCACTCAATCTGTGAGGTTAATTCCTCAAAAGACCATTTCAGCACCCATTTACATGCGTTTTCACATGATCTGACCAAGCTTATGTCTGAGACTGTGACCACTGAGTTTGTTTCAGCGTTCCTTCTCAGATCTCAGATCTTATCTAGTCTTTAAAATAAAAAGTTTACGCCAATTTAAAAATACTGGTAGATGCGTTTTTTTTTGCTGATATAACCAATATGCACCAATCTAACAACGAAAATGTTAATAAAAGCAAATATTATAGTTACTGCCTCGTTGGTCCAGTGGATGCAAGCACTACTGCTGACATGAGGTACTGGGTAAAATTCCTGGGTTGGGCAGTGATATTGGGTTTTTCCATCTGGAATTTGTCAGTAGCAGCCTAGACTGGATTTGTGTCCGGTTAATGGCAATAGTCTCACCCCCCATATTACATGGGGCTCAAATATAACTGGCAAATTTAAGTAATGTAGTTATCATTTTATCTACTCACACTGCAGCTTGTTTAAAGAAGTCATAAGCTGAAGCCTTCTTCTTGTATTTCTCCTCAAACAGCCATGCGGTCCTCTTGTAAAGCTCCTCCAGCTGTTCAGAGCTCTCGTAGTGCAGGAGTTCAGCCACGTGACGCAGGATTGAGTTCACTGCCTTTGCTTTAGCGTACCTCTCGGTACATTTGTCTATGTCCTCCGCAGATACACGACGTTTTGACAAGTCTATGTAACCTGGAAAACGAGATTGTAAAATTTATGAAAAAGATTTTGTTTAACGGTTTTACAACAAAAGTAAAGTGGTGCTTTTAAATATCTTGAGGGAGAAGCATTCAGTTTGATCATGAAATTACCCATGTCCAACAAATAAATTATAACAGCAAGAATTGTAAGCTAATATTATTATATAGGGTGACAGGTAATCAGTCACCAATACTTAAACACATAATTGTACTCATGATAACAAACAACTTTTACCATGGGACCAAACCTGAATTCTTGAGTACAATTATGTATTTATAACTTTTTACATTTGATGATGAACATGGATAGGAGAACCCTAGTCTGTTCTATATTATGTGACATGACGCAGGCCTTTGATTATGTCAACCATTAGGGAAACGTACCTGACCTTATTCAGTTATACCTAAGCAACCGGAAGCAATACACAAAAATTACAAAAATCAAGTTTTTAACAAAAAAAAAAAGAGGATATCTATGTTTCAGACGAACGCTTTCCAATACATAGTGTCCCTCAGGGTAGCCGTACTTGGACCCTTACTGTTCATTTTATATATGTATTATTGATCTGCCTACAGCTACTGACCATCCAATGACGCTCTTTGCTGATGACAGCACTGTAACCATATTGTGTAGGAACAAAAGTGATTATGAATCAAACATTGACATCAATAATATCATGGCTAAATAGAAATTTTCTCAAAATTAATTTGGACAAAACTATTATAATGCATTTTGACCAACTGCCCCGAATAGTGACATTGAGATTAAATATCTTGATGCAGTATTTAATGAAGCCGACCCCACAAGTTCCTTAGTCTTATGATAGACAAGAAATTGGACTGGAAGATGCACATTGAGCACCTCAGCAAAATACTAAGCTCGTCTGCATTTGTATTTTACAAACTTGGCACTGGAACTCAACCCAGATACCTTGGTAACTGCATATCATGGGTTAGTTGCATCGGTATTGAGGTATGGTATTATTTTCTGGGGCAATTCCATGGAGAAAGACATTGCATTCAAGGCCCAAAAGCGATGTATTCGCGCTATGTTCAATTTAAAACCGACGGATAGTTGCAGACCTTTTTTTAAAAAAAATATAAATTTCTAACTTTACTGTCACTGTATATCTTTGAAACGGTTATGTTTGTAAAGCATTGATCACTAATTACCAGTCACCCGATAGTGAAATCAATTATTTGGATTGTTCTTCTTTTTCATCAACAATGACATCCCATCCGAAAAAAAATTGTTTTTCTTCCGAAATAGTTTCACAATATTTTTTTCGCAAAAATCTTTTGACAATACTTTTATTAAAATAATCTTAAAAACTTCCATTTTTATTATTACTGCTTTTACAAACAACATAATTTCAAAAGTGTGTCAGAGATGTTGTCGGTAGAAAAGAATGTCCCGAGTTACAGAGGATTGTTGGTAGAAAAGAAGAACATACCATTTTAAAAAGCAATGCTATGAACTTTGTACAGATAGCAAACTTGTAAAAGTAACTTTGCAATGACTGTAATGTATTTTAACTGCTTCTACATGCGTTAGACCATACGAGCCCATACTATTGACATTTACAGGATAATTTGCTGGGAAGTGGTAACCTAACTTAGAAAGTTTCCTAATAATAAATTATTTAACATTAAGGCTATTCAATAAAGTATAAACAAAGCGGTACCTTTTTCTTTGTCCACTCTGATGACGACGACGGGCTCAGTTTTGCCGACTCTGATCAATTTGTTGATGGATCTGATACGACGTCTGGACAACTCAGACAACAAGATCATGCCCTCAATGTTGTTGTACTCCAGCAGGTGGACGTACGCGCCCATCTCCGCGATGGACCTCACGTTCACCATCACCACATCTTCCACCTCCGGATACTTTTCTTGGTAAAACCGACACGAAAGAGGCATCTGAAAAGATTTTTTAATTCATAACCTATACATTCCATTTTTTAAGGATTCTCACAACATGAAAGCTTCAGTCGGCTTATTTTAATACCTTATTTGTGTTTAATTAGTTATTTTGCTAATAATTTTGGGAAATAACTAAAATAATGATGAAATACAGCACTTGTTCACGTTGACGACTGAAGACAACTTTTACGTTTCGTTTTGACAAGCAAAAGACTCGGTTCTATAGCATGACAAAGTTGCAACTTTTGTTATAAATGTAACATACAAACTTTTATGATGTTTAATTTAAAAATGTACAATAATAAAAAATATGATAAAAATAGGAAAATATATTTCAATTCCTTTAGAAAAGAAATAAAATATCATTATGCGTAATGGAACGTATTGAATGTTGCCGGTCTCGAAATAGGACGAACCGACTTTTTTTTTTAAATTGGCTTCGCACGGTTTGTGCATTTAGCCAATGTTAATTTAGCCAAGTTTAATTTAGTTCAGAATCAAAAGTTAGGGAAACTTAATTGTTATTATGATTAATTAATTAGATAAAACGGGATTTAGGAGGATAGATATAATGACAGATACTGAATAATGAGCAAATTACAATGAGGAAAATTTACAACTTAATATTATTTAAATTACTGAATGAGACTATACATCTATAAACAGGAAAGCTATTTGTGTGGAAAGTAAAGAAAGTATTGAGGTAGGAAAAGGAATATGGAGGGACAAGAGACTACTAAGAAAAGAAGAACGGTCATATGTCTGTGCCACACGAGCACATGGGGTCGTCGATGATATGAAGTTTGGCAAGATGGATAACGTTGTGAGTTTCACATTTATATAATATCTTTGTTTATATTACTTGCGCAGATATAATGTGTTACTGTTTGTTTGTCCCAAATAAATAAATAAGATGGGCGGGAGAGCAAACATGACCCAGTCTCATCCGTATTAAAACGGAGGTCTCCATTTTGCCTAACTTCGCCCTGGCAAACCACGGTGTTTCCGGAACGTCGGGCTGAATAATTGATAAATATCGGCCCTTAGATTTGCTTCCGATGTCCCAGGCTACCTTCCAGGTGTCCTGAAGAAAAGTCTTTGGTAACGTCACAAGGTCAGTACTAAAATTGGTGTAAGGAACTAAATCTCCACACTGCACCGCATCACCGGCAAGTGTGTCAGCAACTTCATTGCCATGGATTCCAACATGGGCCAGAATCCATGCAAATTGTAAAGTACAAGTGTGTCAGCAACTTCATTGCCATGGATTCCAACATGGGCCGGAATCCATGCAAGGAAGTTTTTGTGTCAAAAATATAGATATTTAGATGCTAATAACTTATATCGTATGCAATATTTCTTTATAATAAAAACGTACGGACCTAGTTTTTCATTATACCTACAACATTTCCAAAAAAATAGGAAAATTAGACTATCGGTATTTAAAACGTTATCGGTTTTTGTATGAAAATTTACAGCTTCACAGTCCTCTTAAGGGGGAAGCGTCAGAGTAGCCCGCGAAATTCAAATTTTCTTACGTTTTTTTGCAATTTGCAAGTCAGTATTAAGTTGTATGTTAAATAAAGTATGTTTCGCGGTCGTAAAAAATATGTATTTACAGAATTATAATCATTAAAATCAGTGATACAACTCCTTAAGTTAGTATAATTCACAAATGTCAAGATTTCATGAAATAGTCATTCATTAGGATTACCTGGTCTTAAAGAGTTATATTGATCACTTTAATTATTATAATTATTTAAATAAATACTTGTTACGACCGCGAATTACATTTTAATCAACGTACATACCGATCGTCGGATCATCGACGGCTGAAGGGATAGTACTTGCTAGAAACTCACTCCTTTTCCGTATATATCTTTTCCGTAATATTACTGTAACTGTGTTTTATCTTGTGTTCATTCTAAATAATGACCTTGTAAACCACTGTGATGTTGATTTTCCTCTCCAATGACCCATTTCCTTGTCTTGGGGCTACGGACTCGTCTGGTTAGGAAACTACGCACATCACAGAGGCTTACCGGATCTTCCTCTGAGCTCACGGACGCACCCTTGCGTGGTTCCAGGGTTCACAGCTTCGGAGACTTCACAGCTTCGGATACTTCGCTACTAAGGATACAATCACCGCTCCGGCAAGACCACACCTTTGGCTAGACTACCGGCCATAACCTCTACGGCAGCCTACGCGCCAGACGCGGCTCTCTACCCGGCAACTACGCGTCAGAAGCGGCTCTCTACCAGGCCGGCACCCTACGCGCCAGACGCGGCTCTATACCCGGCAACTACGCTCCAGTCACGGCCCTCTAACCGGCGACTAAGGCCGAACACGCTGAGCGGTGGCTCGCGCTAGCCAGACGGTCCACCCAGGGTAGTACCCTTCCACTTTTTATAACACCACAGCAAAGAACCTTACAACTAGAATCTACGACCCTCTTCTGTAACTTGTGGCTTAACCTAAAATTAAACTCTGTTTTAAGTGACACTTGAGTCTCATTCTCTACCTACTAAACCCATATGCCACACCCTGACTTACCTTTCTCTAAGCTATAAATTGAGATAGGTGTATCCGGATCCGGTACGGTGAAGCGCTGTAAGCCCCGCAGCGTCATATCCGCCCCAATCCGGCAGGCAGTGGGGATACGCTTGCGCAGCGTATGACGATATCCATGAACCTCATTGCGGCTCAATTTACAGTGATTGATAAGGGTGTCAATCACATACATTTATACTAATCAAAGACCCAGCAGACTGAAATATAAATTGGCTTAGAGAAAGGTATGTATGCTCAATATCAATTTTATTTTTAGGTAAAAATGTTCTATTAAGCTTGAGTGTACCTTTCTCTAAGCCATAAATTGAAAAGTGTTTGTTATCGACTGCTGGATTGGGACTACATTAGAACGCTAATGGGATCAACAAAGTTATTTATTAATTGTAAACTTTTGATAGTTCAAATTAAATCAACAGAACTAGTTTCTACTTTAATTATACACGACGTAGATATTACGATTAAGTAAATCATTTTATCGTTTGAAACAAATTACTGATCTGATTTGAACGACTTGATTCATTTGTAGACCTGTAATCCTTGATTTCTTTTTTATAATATTTGTGAAATGTTAAAGCAGAGCTCCATTTTCCTCTCCAAAATATGATCAATGAGAATATTATCTGACCAACTAGCTGAGGCTACTGCCGATGCCGCACACTACCTGGACGAGTGTTTAGAATAGAATAGAATAGAATAGGACTTTATTTACTAAGAATGCAGGTACATACAAATAGGATCGAAAATAACATAATAAAGAACCGTGTGCATTCTGCCTTGTTGGCATGCAAATACAATACTTATTATACAATGTTTATTCCAGCTTGTTTTAACAATGACTTATCCAGCCGCCTATGATGGTGCGGGTAGCTAGTTTGGGTTTACCCACGGAACATAAAAAAACAGTGGAACAGCAAAGTAGGCGTGGCACGCGTGTCACAAATAAGCGCTGTATCGCTTGCTTGGTCCCCACTATGGTCGCAGTCGAGCTCTAACATCGCGTCGAGTTGCAGTCTCACGACAAATTTATTTTTCCGTAGCTATGCCGTTTTGTTTCATTTTGGAGTGCAAAAAGGTTATTGGAGACAAACTCTTAATAATACGTACGATTTTATTTGTTTTCTAATAAAATCTTAGTTAATTTACTAATGATGTAATAGAACCTCTAGATAAAATCAACCTTATATGATTAAAATACAGTTTCTTTTGGATTGATTGTATTCACTGGCATTCCCTATTTCGTTCTCGAAAGTGCTTCGTTACTCAATTAGTGATGTGGTCGGGTCGGATGTTAGTTTTAGCTGTTTTACTGATAAAAGAAAATAGTGCCGATTTTCTTGTCACAAATGTCTCTAAACTAGACTAAAAATCACCTAAATTTAGTTTAGTCCTGTCAAACGACGATTGACTAAAGTGACACAACTTAATTATTTTATAGTTTGACTGCACTAAGTTGCCACTAAGCTATTTAATTTAGTGAAAATGTAATTTTTGCTATTCTGAATTTGATCTTTTTCACCTATTTGATTATCAAACTAAATGTCTTTTTTTAATCGCGATTAAAAGTTTTCATTATTTTTTTCGATTAGGACACACTGTTTTCGAGATATAAGCAAAAGCCAAAAAGTAAATGACACCTCAACTGGAGGAACTTTTCACTTTTTGTATGGAAAATATGAAAAAATTCTATTTTTGACTATTACCAACATGTAGTTTTAGGGAGTTATAGTTTGCAAAGGGGGGCAAAATTTTCATTATTTTGTCGATAGGACACACCGTTTTCGAGATATATGCAAAAGCAAAAAAAAAAAAAAAATACACCTCAAGTGGAGGAACTTTTTACTTTTTGTATGGAAAATATGAAAAATTTCAAAATTTCTATTATTGATTATTACCAACATGTAGTGTTTTAGGTAGTTCGAGTTGCAAAGGGGGGCAAAATTTTCATTATTTTTTCGATATGACACACCGCTTTCGAGATATAAGCAAAAGAAAAAAATACTACTTCATTCTTCCGACAGTTTTACTTAACTCCCAACAACACTTATTTTTTGGAATTAAACAAGAAATCGGGTATCTATCGATATCGATAATGTAATTCAAAATTCAATGTGTTACTGCACTGGTGTGGCCTTGGTCGAGTAGCAATAGATATCGACCAACGACGCGAATGTCAACCTTATGACTAACGCAATTAGACTTATAATTGCGACCACTGAGAATACTGCCATCTATGGTCGAGTAGCGGAATTAACTCGTCAATCGAATCTAGTTTGACTTGAGATTACAAAACGTTGTAAATACTTTCTGGACTAAAGCAAAATAAATCCTATTCATAAAGCATGAAGGTTTATTTCTGGATGTAGGATCTGTGACTTACGCTAGTTTTGACTAAAATTAAAACGACAAATCAGACGAATTGTTTGCTTGTAGTGCATTATATGATTATCGGTTTATTTGTGTGAGTTTGGCGACAGCGGTTCCTATAGTAATTTTGTTGCATACGGTGCATACCACTTCCACTGTTTTTTATGTTCCGTGGGTTTACCACGTGTACTAATAAAAATTAAATAAGCTCTCAATATTCCTTCTTCGACCATTAGAGTACTCTAGCAATTTGTCAATCCAATAAATTGGGTCAATGTTAGAGTTTGACTCGCATTTAAGTAGACATTTTACTCTCTGCTTGGGTACTCAATTTTTACAAAACGAAACCTTCACTGGCCCATCTATTATATATTACTATTATCTGTGGATATAACGGCATTCTTGAAGTTAAATTAACGATTTAAATATTTGACGCTGTCATCATTTTCATGACAGCCGTCACTACGGTTGTTAGAGTGCGGGTTTTAACAAATAGTCCCTATGCCGTAATGTTAGCTCCACTGTTGTAGGACGAACACGATAGGAGCTTAGGCCTAATAGGTCCATGTGTTAAAGATTAACACTGGAGCCAACATTACGGCATAGGAACTATTTCATGAAACGCATTCTAAGTGCGGCCACCGCTCTTCTTTTTAGGAAACTGTAGCTTTAGACTGCTAACAAGCAGGAAAGTTGAAAATCCCACCACTATGCGAAGCCTTATAATAATTATAAGCACAAAAAAGAAAATAGGATGTGCGTCGCGCTCTTAGGTTCAAGAAACTGTCTTTCACTATTTATTATATACACTTGCGTGCAAAAAAATTAGCCCACCCCATGCTCTCTATATTATGTGAAACGATGTCTCAAAAATTTGAATGTATATTTTAATGATTAAGTATACGTTGTGTGAAAGTGGGTACGTTTATTTACACATACCCTATACTTTGATAAAATCAATATTTTTTACAAAATCGACCCGATTCTTTAGATGTCCTCATCACTCACTTTTGTTTGGAAAAACTGGGTGACATTTTTTGTCAGTGAAGTTGACAAAAGTATTATTTTGTTTATTGGTGCTCGTTTATTGATCATTAATTAATCACGTATTTAACCGACTTAAAAAGGGTTCCCTACTTGATTTCGAAAGTTGATGATTCGATTTTTATTATATCGAACACGGTGTGTCGATAATTCAGTTGTACGATGTTTTATTCCATCGATGCTTTATTGGTGCGATGTATCGTTTGTGCGAAAAATCCTGTTGCGAAAAACCCTACAGCGATTGCTTATTAGTTCGATAGTATGTCGGTTCGGAACGCCTACTGTTGTCCGTGACATTGAATTAATAATCTTGTTTTGCATTATAGACGTTAAGGAAATATTAATAATACCTTTTATTAAAAAAAATATAATTCCTAGTTTATAATTTACATCAAGATACATTAATGAATTATATTTAAATATATTAAAATAATCGTAATCTACCTATACCTAAATAAGTTAAATTAAATATAATTATATATATATATACAAAAAAATGTTTTATATATGATACCTATTGTAAATATTCCAAAAACAAAATCAGAAAATAAATTGGCATACCTACACCTATTATTTTACTTCTATCTTTATTTTTTGAGCCTTCTAAAAGAACAAATAAGCACATAATATCACGCTGTTGAAAAAGCACAGGCTAGCGTTGATAAGACTCCACCCAAGAAAAAAAAGGAAAAGAGTATCCGATTCTATTGCGAAGATTTGTGCAAACCGTAATAATATGGACTTCTTCCTTTTTTAAGAGCCATTTCTAATCACATAGAATTGAATTTACAATATTATTATGTAAATATTTTTTTACATTTTCATTGTTTTTTCTCTTAAATGTGTCGTTACATGAAAATATAATAATACATAGAAAATACAATATATATATAGTAATATATATATATTTTTTTATTTACGATTTGTTTTGTTTATTTCTTTTTCTATGCTGATTATGTCTAAGTGTATATTTTTCGTTACTTTGTTATATGATTTTTTATTAAAATAAAACATTTAAATGAGTATTTTAGGTGTTGTTAATTTATTTTAGGTATTAGCAAACATAAGCAGTAGTACTGGGTGAGGATTTAAAAAAATAGAGTTAGAGTGCCCCAGTTCCTTTCTTTTCCCTGCATATCGAAATAAACGATTGAAGTATGACAGTTTTGACTTTTGCGGGAAGGCGATTGGCTAGCAACCGGTCACTGATAATGTCTACGTTATCTTTGACTCATGCAAAAGCTAAACGTGGTGAGTTTGCTACCTGTCTTCCTCATTTTAGGAAAATAGACGTGAAGATATGTATGGTATTTAATGTATTTCCTTAACGTCTATAATGCAAAACAAGATTATTAATTCAATGTCACGGACAACAGTAGGCGTTTCGAACCGACATACTATCGAACTAATAAGCAATCGCTGTAGGGTTTTTCGCAACAGGATTTTTCGCACAAACGATACATCGCACCAATAAAGCATCGATGGAATAAAACATCGTACAACTGAATTATCGACACACCGTGTTCGATATAATAAAAATCGAATCATCAACTTTCGAAATCAAGTAGGGAACCCCTTAAAAAAGAGGGTTTTTATTCGACCAGTATGTTCGTAAGTTCGCGATTTTCTAAAAAAGTAATTAATCAGGTTTGATATTTTTTTCACTACCGTAATCTATATATTAGGTTGGGTTATAAATAATAATGAATAATATTATTCATATCGAAAATGTTGTGTGACAAGTTTAATCTTGATAGATTTTTTTTTTGTGTTTTTATTATTTTCCATGTGTACCTATGGAGTACAGAAACAAAATATCACGAGTTTCACACATTACATTAATAAATTAGTGAATCAAATGCTGTCCTTTCTCTAACCAGAAGCCATGCCTAAAATTTTATCATATTATAAAATAAAAAATTAACACGCTTTTTTTCTCTACATGACACAAGTCTATTCGGGTGAAAATAGAGAAAAGGAATCTTCGTAGATATGAGACCGGGCTAGATCGATTTTTCGCCCCCGAAAACCCGCTTAATGCATACTTTCATCTTTCGATGAACGTATGTGTCGTTATAGCCATTTTCGAGAACGTGATTACATTTATATACGAATACTGCTCATTTAATAGTATTAGGTTGGGGAAAAAGTCTTTTCGCATTATAGTATGTATGAACTTGTAATAAAATCTCTTTGGCTATACTATTTGTATCTGGCTGGTTTTGGTATCATTGAAAGTTTAAATTTTAAAGAACATAATTCCAAATTCAAATTAGGAAAATGTGTGATTTTCATTTGTTTTTCGTATCGTCAAGATGAGTGAATCTAATGAAGAAATTCGATACATTTTAAAATTTTACTACAAACAAGGTAAAAATGCAACGCAAGCCGCGAAAAATTTGCGATGTTTATGGACCTAGTGTAGTGTCTGTGAGAGTAGCACAAATTTGGTTTAAGCGTTTTCAATCCGGAAATTTTGATGTCAAAGATGCACGTCGCTCTGGTCGCCCTATTACGGCTAAAATGGATGCTATTTTTGAAAAAGTGGAGCAAGATCGGCATATCAGTAGTTACGACGTAGCTGAAGAACTGGAAATTGACCACAAAACAGTTTTGGCGCATTTGAAAAAAACTGGGTACACAAAAAAGCTCGACATTTGGGTACCTCACGAGCTCACTGAAAGAAACTTAATGAACCGTGTACTCATTTGTGATTCTTTATTACGACGTAATGAAACCGAACCATTTTTGAAGAAGCTGATAACTGGTGATGAAAAGTGGATCACGTATGACAAGAACGTGCGAAAAAGGTCGTGGTCAAAGGCCGGTCAGGCTTCACAGACTGTGAAGCCTGACGAAACCTGGGTTAACTCGCAACAAGGTGATGCTGTGTGTGTGGTGGGATTGGAAGGGCATTATTCATTATGAGCTGTTACCACCAGGCAGGACCATCGATTCTGAACTCTACTGCGAACAACTGATGACATTAAAGCAAGAAGTTGATTAGACGTGAAATGGTAACAAACAAACAAACAAACTTACTTTCGCATTTATAATATTAGTTAGGATAGGTTATTGTTAAATAAACTTGATGAATTATCTTGTTTCAAAGAGAACGGTGTGGATCGATAATTTTGCACGCAAGTGTAGATGGACACACGTTTAGCTCCTAACAAGCACCATGTAAGTGATATATGAGTAACATACATTAGAGGATTCGATTACTGTTGACATTATAATAATTAAACTAGGTCGATCCATTAATTAACCATAAGGAGGGCGGACATTAAAGTGAACAATGTAAACCCTGGCCTGTAACTGTAAAATTGGTTTGGGCTACATATCAGATAATATTCTAAACTTTTAGGTACAGACGCCAACACGTCAAGCTACCCGAAACTGTCACATTTAGTAATAAAGTTGAAAATCTATTAAAGAAATTTGACAGATTGTAGTGGCTTGATGTGCTGGCGTCTGTACCTAACTGTAGCTAATTAACTTGCCACAATCAAAAGCACACCACTAAGAACAGCATGATTGAATCAGCTACTATTTGTGGACCGATTTTGAAAATTCTTTTTTTTATGTGTTATAGAAAGCTTGTGCGGTAGTCCCATAAAATTAACTTTGCTTGACATGTTTTTGAGTTAGCTTCGATAATACGTATTTAATCCTATTGTGTACCGTGTTAATGTTATACATTAATACTTCCTGTCACTGTTGTTTACATATCAAGTAGTGGTAGGTAGGTATATGAATTGGTGTGGAGTAGGTACGATAGTTAAAAATTGAAAAATTATATATATTTAAAAAAAAAGAAGAAAATAACCGACTTCTAGGCTATTAGTATTTATTTTTTAAGTTAATTTATTGTAAATTAAATGGCATTCATATTCGTAGACATTCGCCTGAAGTATTTTAATATGAGCGAAACCTTTTTAGCTGAATTTATATGTTTAACCAAAGTTGTAAGGCAACAAATCATTATGTTATTAATTAATATCTACGATAAATTATATCATTCATCAATTCAGTTCCTAGTTCAAATGTTTTGCTAGATAGCAACTTATTTAATAGTTAATTAGAGACTGGTGGTGTGGCGTGCGTTTATCTTTCTGCCCATTAAAACCTATTAACGAATGAAATCTATCGCATTCCTTGTTGGCATGCACTGGTTCCAGGAAGATGGGCAAGATGGCCTATTTAAAGATTCTCAGAGCCTTGACAGTGTAGTTTGAAATAATTAATGCATTATTGTGTCATCGCTTTGTCGCAGACGGGTTTTTCATGAATGAGTTCTGCTTGGTGTTGGAGAAAATATTTAGAAGTCAATCAACCTATCGCAGTCCTCTATTACTGGACACAGGCCTCTCTTACGTTCCAGGCTACGCCACAACACCCTGTGCTCCGCCTTCCGCATCCAGTCTGTCCACAACCACTTTCTTAAGGTCGTCGGTCCATCTAGCTGCGGGGCGTCTCAGTCTACGCTTGCCGATAAGCGGTCTCCACTCCAGGACTCGTCTGCACCACCGGCTATCGGTCCTTCGATAAACATGGTCATCCCAGCCCACTGTTATTTCGGCTTGCTTAGGTACTCTGCAAGCTAAATCGGTAACTGCGTCTCTTTTCCGGATAATTTAATTTCTGATTTTATCCTTTAAAGAAACTCCAAGCAAAGCCCGCTCCAAAGCGCGCTGAAATAAAATAAAATAAATATGTTATTTTATTTGAAAAAAAAAAACAATATTTAATTACAAATAACACTTATCCGTAAGGTATATAAAACAAAATCTATGTTAACATATTAACAAAGAGGTTTGCTATGATGAGGACACATCATTCAGTAAGCTAGTTATTATTCTCATTCAAGGAAACATTTTATATCGTTACAAACTAGTTATTTACCACAAGATGTATTCAAGTTGTTCAGAATACTAATAACTTTTGTTTAGTATACACAGTCTGGCCATAAAATACTGTTACAATTAAAAATAAGAAAGATATTACATTTGAATTAGGAATCTGTCATTTTTATACGATTGTTCATTGTGTTTTCTAATTTTGGCGCCAATACATTGTACAATATTTTGCGATATTAAAATGGAGTGGGGTCATAAAGAGAACCGAATCGCTGTGATTGCATTACACAAAGTTGGTATGGAGCCAAATACAATTTTTAAAACTCTCCATACGCTTGGTATTAGTCAAATGTATGTGTACCGGGCTATTAATAGGTACAATGAGACCTCCTCTGTTTGTGAGAGAAAAAGGTCTGGCCGTCCACGTAGTGTTCGTACGAAAAAGGTGGGCAAAGCAGTAAGGGAAAGAATTCGAAGAAATCCTGTCCGAAAGCAAAAGATTTTATCTCGGGAGATGAAGATAGCACCCAGAACCATGTTGCGTATTTTAAAAGATGACTTAGGACTTGCAGCCTATAAGAGACGCACTGGCTCATTTTTTAACTGATAATTTAAAAAAGAATAGGGTGGTAAAATCGAAACAACTACTGAAGCGGTACGCAAAGGGAGGTCACAGAAAAATTTTGTTTACGGATGAGAAAATCTTTACAATTGAGCAACATTTTAACAAACAAAATGACCATATTTATGCTCAAAGCTCTAAGGAAGCTTCCCTATTAGTCGACAGAGTGCAACGTGGGCATTATCCGACTTCAGTGATGGTTTGTTGGGGTGTTAGCTATGAAGGAGTGACTGAGCCATATTTTTGTGAAAAAGGTATCTAAACATCGGCACAAGTGTATCAAGATACCATTCTTGAGAAGGTAGTTAAGCCCCTTAACAACACCATGTTCAATAACCAAGTATGGTCCTTCCAACAAGACTCGGCGCCGGGTCATAAAGTTCGGTCCACGCAATCTTGGTTGGAAATGAACGTTTCTGACTTCATCAGAGCTGAAGACTGGCCGTCGTCTAGTCCCGATCTTAATCCGCTGGATTATGATTTATGGTCAGTTTTAGAGAGTACGGCTTGCTCTAAACGACATGATAATTTGGAGTCCCTAAAACAATCCATACGATTGGCAGTGAAGAATTTACCCATGGAAAGTGTGCGTGCTTCTATTGATAACTGGCCTCAACGTTTAAAGGACTGTATTGCAGCCAATGGAGACCACTTCGAATAAGCTTTTTATATTTTAAATTGTTTTATGTTTATGTATTAAACTATCACACTGTAAAAGTAAAAGTAATAAATATTATTTGCAATAAAAACATTTTTTTTTTCTTCGTGACAATATTTATGGCAAGACTAGGTAATTATATAATATGATTATCAATATCTATGTAATGTTCATTGTACATTTGCGTGAGACGCTGAAGGGGTGCACTTTTACCTACGTAACCTGCGTTGGTCCGGTATGATGCCTGATCAAACAATTGCTACCTAATCGTGCATCGACGATGAATTGATCTAGGAACTACAAGTTTAATATCATTACTAAGGTATATACAATTTAGCTTATTATGATAAAGGTCGTGCAGTGTCATTACTTACAGAAGCATCCGTCTCTTCTCAAGTGAGAGTAAATTATACATTGCTAGAAGGTCTTCGAAAGGTAAGCGTGGAAGTTGGCATCTGAATATTCAGAAGTAGGCTGGTTTAACTTTCTTTTTTAAGGTTTAAAAACTCCCGAAAAACTCCAAAACCCTAAAATTTTGAGCTTTTAAGAGCGTTTATTCCGCGCGGGCTGGCAACGTCGCATTTTTACAGGTTTATCGTGATTATTTTAATATATAATATTACATTTAAATCAAATTATATATTTTTTTCATAATACACTCAATAAATCGTTGAAATTTATAAGTATGTATGCTATTTTTTTTACAGTTGTTTTAGTGTTTACTCATAAAAAAATTACATTATTAAATTACTTGACCGTCACTGGAAGCTTTCTTATGAGATGGCATTTCCGTTTCCCGTCGATTTCTTACCAGTTTTCGTACTTTTGTCTCCTTTATACTTCCGGCTCAGTGGCGCCAACTGGTGGTTGCGGGTAGTTTTTTAGTTCTTGTAAAAAGTATCCGCCATTTTGTTCATTGGCCTTTTATTCACCGTCGAAGCAACTTGTGCGCAGAGACTGCGTTCGCGACAGTTGCATAATACGTAAAAGTGAATATTAAGTGAATACATATATTATAAATTTAAAAAGGTGTAAAGTGTTCTTCAAAGAGGATAAGTCTTGGACCGTAAGTACCCTCTTTTAGAGGTAACAATTTTTGAATAAATTCGTACGTGATCAAAGTTTTTTTAACGAGTTTTTCGTTCGGATCACTACTGTTATTTTTTACTTTGAACCAGTAATCGTACCTAATCAATATTTGAATTGTAACTGTGTAAAGTGTTACGTGATTCGTTTGCAGTGATGGAGAGTAATAACCACAACTCTGACACCCAGCCACAGGCTGTGGCTGGTCCGAGTGGACTGAATCGCAAGCGAGACCGAAGTAGCAGCAGCAGCAGTAGTGCTTCAAGCGTTAGTTCTACAAGTACGTCTACTCCGGGCAGCAAAAAAGCGCGGTCCAAACACCGTCGCCGCCGCCATAAGAAAAGGAAACGTGCTCGATGTTCCAGTCATATGATGGACAAGCTTTTTAAGGAAATGGGTGAGCTTCGCAAACAAATTAATACTACAAGTAACATTGATACAGCTTGTTATGATGACGTTTCTGTTTGTTCTGGAATTAGTGGTCAACTTTATAAAGAAATTAGTGACGAGGGTTGTTCAAATCAAGAACATCAAAATACAAGTTTAGATTTCACCTTTGACATTTATACTAAGCTTAAGGAACCATTAGATCCAAAAACCCCCGATAGTTTTTTGAAGAAGTTGGTAGATATCCAGCGTTTTGGTAGTACTTCTTGGTCAGAAGTGAGATACGCCGATACGCAAAAATTGTATAATCATACTCCTGGCTTTATAGACCTGGAAACAAATGAGGAAGTAAAAGCATATGATTCCTTACGTCATCTGGCACATGCTGATAAATCCTATGCAGCCTTAACCTACTGCATATTAAAACAAAGACAATCATTGCAGGAAGGTATTCGTAATCTTCTTTCATGGGTAAAAAATACAGAATATATCAATTTTGATAATTTAAATGAGAAGATTGACGAATTATTTCAGAAGGGCGAATTTCATAAAATATCCTCAGACCTTTTGCAATTAGCCTGCGGCCATAGAGCCGAATGTATTGAAATGCGTAGAGAAACTATAAGGAGTCAAGTTAGAGATCCACTAGTGAAAGCATTCCTGAATAAAATACCTCCTTCAAGTACTTACATATTTAATGCTGAGCCCTTTACCTCTACTCTAGAGAAGGCTGGCGGGGTCCGTAAGGCTTTTTGGCCCCCAAAAACTGAAAGGTCTTCACAAAAGCCATACCAACCTAGTAGCCGCCCCTCGCGGGGGCAAGGCGCACGAAAACCGACAGTTCCATCGCGTGGAACTCAATTTAACGAACCAGGATCGCATATGCATACCCGTCATAACCCACCCTCGCGGGGTGAATACCATGGTCAGTGCCAACTTACACATCACTCTTTCAAAGGTAACTCCTCGAGTAATCAAGGTGATCACTTTAATACTAGAAGTTCATTTCGGAACCGAGGCTCGCGGCCCGAACGTGGAAGTACACGAGGACGTGCAAACTCCTCAAAAAGTTCCAGGGGAAAACAGTATAAACAATGACATGACACCGTTTCGGGCGGGTCGGTTGATACACTACCAAACACAATGGGCGGAAATGGGAGCACAAGAAATAATTCTAAAATTAATTCAAGGGTATCGCATACCTTTCTTTCAAAAGCCCCCACTTGTCTATCCAGATGTAACGAAGGGGCCTTTTCAAACTCCTGTTTCAGAAGAAATGTCTTCCATTGTAGACAAAATGAAACGGCAGGGAATTCTAAAGAAAGCGCTACCCTCGCCAAGCTTCATTTCCCCTCTATTTCTGGTGCCAAAATCCGACGGATCTGCCCGTCCCATATTCAATCTAAAATCACTAAACCAATATGTGATGACCGAGCCGTTTCATTTAATAAATATGTACCGCATTCCGGACTTTCTACAATCTCAGGACTGGATGTGCAAAATAGATTTGTCCCAAGCATATTTTCATGTAAGCGTAAACAAATCGCACAGACGCTTTCTGCGCCTAATATACAACCAGGAGTTGTTAGAAATGACTTGTCTTCCATTCGGTCTGAGCACTGCTCCAAAAACCTTTTCCATGCTTACGAACTGGGTGGCCCAAACATTGCGGGAAAAATGGAACATGAGGATCCTGGTATACCTAGACGATTATTTGCTAGCACACCAGAATGTTCACACGCTTCGCAAGCATGTCAAAATAACTGTACAAATATTACAAAAACTGGGGTGGCAAATAAATTTCGAAAAATCTGTTTTTTCTCCTCAAAAGAGTATAATTTATTTAGGGATACTGTGGAAACAATGGGAAAATCAAAAAATCCTACCAAAAGAAAAGGCTCAGGGCATCATCACAAAGCTAAATCAGGCTCTCGAACAAGAGCAGTTAACGCTAAAGGAGTTGCAGAAAATAGTAGGACTGCTAAATTTTGCCAGTTTTGTTGTCCCACGAGGTCGGCTCCATCATCGACAGTTAGTCATTTTCATGAATTCACTGCCAGTCCTGCCACAAAAGACCTACCCACTACCACAAGGTGTCTTAGGGGAACTAAATTGGTGGGCCCAAAATTGTCAAAGGTCCTCTTCAGTACCCTCCTCCAATAAATTTTCTGGCTACAGATGCGTCGGATCAAGCGTGGGGGGCACAACTGAACAATTTGGCCTTGTCAGGAACTTGGTCGCAAGAAGAGAAAACGCTGCATTGCAATCAAAAAGAAATGCTAGCAATATTATACGCTCTTCAGGGCCAAGTGCATTGGCTTCAACAAAGTTCGCTCCTCATTCAAAGCGACAACAGAACTGCGGTCACATACCTACGAAAGGAAGGAGGTACGAGGACATTATCCTTGTTGGAAATAACATATCGAATTCTGAATTTGTTAGACCAACATCAGATACACTTCAGCATACACTACATTCCAGGCAAATACAACAATCATGCGGATCACTTATCGCGCCTTCGCCAACCTCCAGAATGGCACTTACTACCGACTTGTTTAGAAATAGTGTTTGCAAAATGGGGAACCCCAATAATAGATCTATTTGCATCGGCGACTGCTCACGTAGTGTACAATTATGTGTCTCTAGATCTGAAAGATCCTCAAGCTCTGTTCCACGATGCCTTCAGTGTCCCATGGAATTACCAGCTCACATGGATATTTCCACCACCATTCCTAGTCCCCAAAGTCCTGTCTCACTTAAATCAGTCGACAGGAATATTCCTAATAGTAGTACCTCGATGGGAGAGGGTATTCTGGCGTGCGGATCTCAAAGCCCGAGCGCTCGCGGCTCCATTAACTCTGAGAAACCTACAGAGATACCTAATAGACACGTCGACGGGCCTCCCACCACCGCAGGTCGAGAACATCGTGCTCGAAGTTTGGAAATGTGGGGGTGGTCCGACACGATAAAGACATGGAACGCTCAACAACTATCACTGCTTAAAAATTCTTGGCGAAAATCGACTCTAAAAACCTATGAGGTAGCCTGGAAGCGCTGGGCGTCATGGTGTCGTAATAAAAACCTTGACTTAATGGATCCCCCTGGTTCACAATTAGCGCAGTTTTTATGTGATTTATATTTAATTGATAAGTTGTCGTATAATTCAATACTTTTACATAAATCAGTAATATCTACACTAGGTAACGCTGAAAATTCAAGTCGGTTAAGTTCGCACGTTCTAGTAAGACATGTTTTAAAATCAATAGCCCTAAAAAATCCAATGGTCACTAAGCCTCCAGTTTGGGATGTTGATAAATTAATTTCATTTTTGACTAATTACACAATTGATTCAAATAACCTATTTCAAACGGCACGTCATACTGCAATTTTATTGTTGCTTTGCTCTGGTAGGCGAATACACGATCTAACTCTACTTAATATTAATCCTGATCATTGCATAAGATCTGATAACGGTATAATATTATGGCCTCAGTTTGGCTCCAAAACTGACAGCAGTAATTATAGGCAATCCGGCTGGAAATTGCTATTAAATACTGATAGTTCTAATCTTGACCCTATATTCTGGATAGAAAGAACTATAGCATTATTAAACGACAGACGTAGTGCGGCAAAATCCACAAATTTATTTATAACGGTAAGAGGTGTGGCTAAACCTGCTTCACGTACAGCCATTGCAGGGTGGGTAAAGACCCTGTTTGGGGAAGCTGGCATTGCAGCCACCCCAGGTAGCACCCGCTCTGCTGTAGCCTCAAAAAGCTGGGTTCAAAATCATCCCCTCGACGAAATCTTGGCTCGTGGAAATTGGCGATCAGCCAATACATTCCAGAAGTTTTATAGACGAGAAATAATGAAAAGTACTGATTCACAAAACGTAACACAATTGTTCAATCCAATAGATTAACATTGCTGAATAAATATTTTGTTTACCTAGAACGGATATTCTTAAATTGGTTGATTAGAATTTATGATTTTCATATTTAAAATTATATTTGTAAGCTAAAGTAAACAACTTATCTAGGTATTTAAATTGAATTACTTATACATTTATTAAAATAAATGCATACTAATTAATTAAACTTTTGTTTAATTTCATGCTTTATCACATTGGCCTATAGTATACTAATACTTCATACTTCCAAGTATATACACCAAAGTGGCGTCACCAGGCGATAACAAACAGATCTCATAAGAAAGCTTCCAGTGACGGTCAAGTAATTTAATAGCAGCGTTTTACCTGAAATAAAACGCATATTAAAATACTTACCTCACTGGAAGCTGTCACTTTATTTCTGCCTGGTTATATGAGACAATGAACAAAATGGCGTATACTTTTTACAAGAACTAAAAAACTACCCGCAACCACCAGTTGGCGCCACTGAGCAGGAAGTATAAAGGAGACAAAAGTACGAAAACTGGTAAGAAATCGACGGGAAACGGAAATGCCATCTCATAAGAAAGCTTCCAGTGAGGTAAGTATTTTAATATGCGTTTTATTTCAGGTAAAACGCTGCTATTAAATTACTTGACCGTCACTGGAAGCTTTCTTATTTCAGGTAAAACGCTGCTATTCTACATTATAGAATATTGACAATTTATATTAGGAAATGCCAACCCTGATCTAGAGTCTCGATTCTAGACGCATGCATTCGGCGGTGTTGCTTTGAAATGTAAGTTCCTATTTAGAACTCGTTACCCTGACTGTACTGATTCAAACAAATAGCAGCTCATTAGTTTAATAAAGTTATGAGCTATTAAAATCGCACGGAAACAAAGAAAGGATTGAATATCAGGCGCCATGTGTAAGTCTTCATTAAAAACCTGACCATTGAGGTCGCAGGGACGTCCTGTTTGACCATTTGGTGCATTTTTATTTATAAACTGATTTTGAAATCATGCAGATGATTTGGCCAGGAAGGCATGTCAGCATGTTATCCCAAAGTCCAGTCCAATAAAATACGATGATGGGTTCTATACTTTTTTCGTATTTCAGTTTTGTCGATCCAAATCAGCGGTAGACTCAGAAGAACATGGAAAGCCTGCATGCTCTATAAAAAACTGTGAATCTATTTTATAATGGCCATAAATAGCACACCGTACAACGTTCTTCATGTCCGGTAACTTTTCTGATTTAATATTTTTGTATATCCAGCCCTATCAAGATTTTAAAAGAAGATACTTACTTGATTTTGACATCTGAAAAAAATTTGGCGGGAATGTTTCCAAAAGTAAATTTTCTTGTATTTAAATGTTTTGGTTTCGGTGGTCTTACTATCGCAGTCTTCCTGTTAATTATAATTTTGTCTATTATCTGTATGCACTGGAGGTACGTTGTGTTGATGAGGTAAGTAAGTAGGTAAGTTGCAGTAAGAGCGCAGGCCGAATAGCACGGCACGCTAGCATCAATGACACCATCCGTCGTGCTCTTGTCACCGCCGGGGTGCCAGCTGTTTTAGAAACCAATGGCTTGGCGCGAGGCGATGGGAAGAGGTCAGACGGAACTGGAAGGTAGGTAGGCGTTTGGTGTGGGTGGCAACGTGTGTTGACACCCTTGCGCTATCCCATCTTTCTAGCACTGCGGGCTGTGCTGGGGCGACAGCTGCGGGTGCGGAAAACCTCAAAAACCTCAAACCTCAACTCTAATTTTATTGGGACTCATATGTTCGAGCCTTTTGGGGTGGAAACACTAGGGCCATGGTGTCCGTCTTAAACTCTTAATGTTTTTCGAGACATCGCCAAGCGGTTGGTCGACTCTACATGTGACCAGAGTGCTGGCCTATTTTTTGGCCAAAGAATAATTAGCATTGCCATGCATGCGTGGCAATGCTGCCAGTGCCACTTTTCTTGTTGACAGTGATGTGGACTTTTTTGATGCCCTATGTTTACTTTCCATCCTTTTTTATAATTATATTTACTTGTAGCTACATTATTATTATTATTTTAAGACTGTTAGATTTTAATTATGTAAATATAGCAAAATAATAAAAGTAAGTATTAGAATAATAATAATAAAATAAAAATAATAACTATTAGATAAAATGCAGTAAGATAATGTAAACTACTTTTTAGTGTTCCATATCACAAAAGGAAAAAACGGAACTCTTGAACGATCATTTCGTGTCTGTCAGTCTGTCACGACTCTTTTTAACGCGAGGAGGTATCAAGTTGAAATTAATATCAAATATATAAGTCTATGCTCCCTTGAAGATCTAAAAAAATCAAGCTTCTAAGTCAACGCAACAAAAAATACGGCCATATTATACATATTTTGATACCTGCAAGTAAATCAAAATCTATAAGGCAGGGACACATCATGTTTTTGAACTACAATCTTAAGTTTGTTGAGATAAATCTTTTTCAACTACGGAACACTTCATTGTACGTATACTTGGCCGGTTTTTTATGGAGTGTTCATCTTATCTCGTCCATTGCAATTCATCTGCCTTTTATGAGGATTTTGAACGTAATTTCGTCTATATACCTACATTGTAGAATCGTGAAGTTAGGTTCCTTGCTGTCAGGAGTGAATTAATTGATACATCAGCGTGCGCTGTCAAATCTCAGCCGTGCTCCGTAGTTGAGTCAGTAAGACCTCGATAAGACACAGCGGTTGGGTCGCGCGGATCGGCGCGCGCGCTCGGTATGCGCGAGAGTTTGTTCTTTTATAAGTAATATGGCGGTTTTTAGGTAAGCTTTTGTTTTTTTATTAATTAAAAGATATTCATTATTGAAATATGTGTAGGTATTAGATAATTATTAATTTATTGTTTTATTGTACAGACGCCAGCAGGTCAACCTACCCGAAACTGTCAGATTTTCCCAATGAACCTTGAACCTAATGCTTTAGCAATAATGTCGAAAATCTATTAAAGAAATCTGACAGATTGTAGTAGCTGGATGTGCTGGCGTCTGTACATCACATAAAACAAAAAGGACAAACATAAGATATACAAATATATTTCTAGATATTTTGTTTTAAAGTTCCCGTTGAGTTAGGATTACCTACCACCGTCTATTTTCTACAGGGTTTTATTTAATTGTGCTTATATTTTTGTAATTAGATTTTATTTTTCTTTCCTGCCAAAAATATATGTAACTTAATTTAAACTCTAGCATGTTTTATTTCATATTACATTAGGATTAAAAAGCTTAACTTTGGATTTTGGATTGTGGCCTGAAAATAGTGAAGTGCTGTGCACTGAATGCACCTTAAACTGTAATCTGTACTTTATAGGCAATATTTTTCAAAATCAAGCACTTTTCAGATCACAAGCTTGTTTCTTTTTCTTAATCTTCTATTTTTTATATTAAATCCTCTTTTAAATGGGACTCAATAATTATTTTATCTTTATAAACTACCTATAATATAACTTCCTTTCCTGCAAAAATCCTTGTAAAATAAAACTTCATTTCATATAGCCAAACTCATCTGTATAATTGTGTAACTCCTTTAGACATTAGACAAACATACAAGGAACCTAATACGATGATGAATGTCGTTAGCGGCACACTTTGCTAAACGAAACAAATGAGTTAAATGATCGTATCACATCGCCGAATCATGCTCGTAAAAATACATGTAGCTACTACACACAATAAATTAAAGTAACGTTTGCATTTCATCATCTTTGACAGACGTGAGTTCAAGTTTAATCAAGATGCCATGTGTTTGTCATCATGATTCGTGTTTTTTAGTTTAAATTTCGCTAATGTAAATTATGAAGATGCTGCACACCATATTGCACACACTTCTATCGGCACAGCGGTCTTGTTGTGCCAATAGAAAACAGTAGGCTATCCCCCTGTTGGAATGAAGCCTTACGTTTAACTTGGGTGTGTCTCATAGCTTAACCTTTCAGCTCCTTTAGAAAATACTGCTGTGAATGTTCTGCTGTGCAATCCCAGTTTAGACATCTGTCTCAAATCTTACTCGTGAGGAGCAGGAGTGGAGCTCGTGGCTAAGTAATAACAGCCGAACGGGTCGATCCATCAGTTTAAGCTACGCTTGCCGGGGTTGGTCTGTGGATAGGTGACCATCTTTTCATACCAAGATTCATCCGTGCCTCGGAAAGTACGTTAAGCCGTTGGTCCCGGCTGTCATTCGTGGATCTTTGACAGTCGTTACGGGTCGTCAGAAGCCCGAAAGTCTGACAACCAGTCTTACCAAGGGGTATCGTATTACCCAGTAACTGGGTTGTGGAGGTCAGATAGGCAGTCGCTCCATGTGAAATACTGGTATTCAGCTGCATCCGGTTAGACTGGAAGCCGACCCCAACATAGTTGGGAAAAGGCTAGGCAGATTGATTGTCTCGAATCTGACATACATAGTCATTGGATTGTGTAAGTTCAAGTTCTGGGGTGACTAGCCAGCAACTCGTCTACATTAGGTACTAATTTGGACTTTAGGTGCATCGGACAGTAGGTATAACTGGAGTAAACTCTTGCAAAGGTCTACAAGAGTTTACTCCAGTTGCCTTCTATAAATAGGCTCAAGGCGGTTGAAGATTTGACCAAAATCACAGAGTAGGTACGGAGGCAGCTCTGCGCCTGCACTAAGTCATTCTAGTGCGTGCTTAACGTGCTACCATCCTTGCTATATTAAGGCCCATATGACTAAGACTACGAATATTCGTAGGACCAAGAATATGAAATATAGCATACTTTAAAATTTCTCTACAATGGTGCCGATTCTCTTGTTCAATAACTAAACTAAAATTAGAGAATCGCTATCTTTTACTAACAGGCAGTGCGAGAAAAGGACGGCTATAACTATGAATAAGTTAGAGATGTCAAACTAGTTTACGCCTTGCGCTTGCTGAAGCGTGTTTTTAGTCGATATTTACGTGTCCTTTAAATTTGTATTGAAATTTATTAGTTAAACTAAATTTGACAGCTCTAATTTACGTCCGTCTCTTTCTTGTTTAATGAGAGAGAAAAAGTTAGCAATAGTCTAAATTAAGTTTAGTTTGTGTACAACAGAATCGGCACTATTAGCTACCACATGCCACCTTCTATAACAAAGTCTTTCAGGAGTCAATCTGCCTAGCCTTTTCCCAACTATGTTGGTGTCAGCTTCCAGTCTAACCGGATGCAGCTGAATACCAGTATTTTACATGGTGCGATTGCCTATCTGACCTCCACAAACCAGTTATTGGGTAATACGATACCCCTTGTTAAGACTGGTTGTCAGACTCGGGCTTCTGACGACCCGTAACGACTGCGAAGGATCCACGAATGACAGCCGGGACCAACGGCTTAACGTGCTTTCCGAGGCACGGAGGAGTCTCGGTATGTAAAGATGGTCATCCATCCACGGACCAACCGCGGCAAGCGTAGCTTAACCTGATGGATCGACCCGTGCGGCTGTTATTACTTACTTAAAGTCTTTCAGGAGTACTAGAATAAAAAACTTTAATGTTCCGTGTTTATACTGTGTTACGTAGGTAATAAATTTCTGGACAAGCGTCAGCTATTCGGTGCCGTCGTTAATTCATTAACTTTACTGTTTCATTCAGTACAATGTTGGTTATGTTTGACCATCTTTATTTTATACCCTGACTAGCGACCTGACCCTACTTCGAACGGGTGGGATCTACTATAGTATTGTGGTAACATAGTAGATTATGAGCAGCATGAGCCAATTTTTTAATCACGTCTAAACTTGTCTGTGGAGTAGGTATTTTAATATGACAGGACTAAAGTAATATTTATCTTTTGTCCTTTTCTTAATGAAAAAGAAAGAAAAAGATGCACTCAACTTAAATTTAGTTTAGTTTGTGAACATGGGAATCGGCGCCAATTAAAACACTTTCTCATTGTAATAAAAACAACTTACAGTTAATTAATATACGTTCCCAAGAACCGTTTGCTCTTGACTCTAGTCTAGGTCAGAGGTGACAGAGACAAAGTCGACGATGGAATGAGCTTACCCAGAAGAAGCCTGTTCACTCTCACTTTGAAAAGATTAGGACTGTTTCTAGAGTAACTACCAAGATTCAATGAACGAGAAATAGTCAAACGCCAGCTTTCATTTGTTTTCATTAGAGCTTCAGGTCAACGACTGCAGCTTTTTCCGTAGTTAGTGATTTTACCTTGTAGCTTGTAGCCCAGACGAACGTTATTTACGAGTACGTCACTGAAAGTGAATCTAAATTAAACCTAGCAAGTTTTAGGGATAACTTACTAGCTTTAATTACCTAAATAAGCGTTATAGTAGCAACCGTCATAATATTTTTATTACGATTCACTTGCAAGATTCGTTACCGCAGACTAATAATTATAATATTTGCCCATCTAGTAGGTACAACCGCTGCATCGCCACCATTATCTCTGCTGACTGTGTAATGTGTTAAAGCCACTTTGTAGGCATTGGCATTTATTTTCCTTGTATTCATATCCCGCACCCTTCTCAGAACTTGTGCTTTATCAACTTATCAATTTCTATTTTATACATATACAACGTGTTTTTTTTATATACCATAACTGTAGGGTATTAATGAGACCATCATTTTGAGCAACTATATTATTATGGGAACAAACCTGAAATCGCGAAAAAAAAAATCAGCTGTCCCATACATTTATGTTCGCAAAACTCGTCAAAATGTAGGGAACTGCTGATTTTTTTTCGCGATTTCAGATTTGGTCCCATAGTAAAAGTTGTTCAAAATGATGGTCTCATTAATACCCTACAGTTATGGTATATAAAAAAAAACACGTTGTATATGTATAAAATAGAAATTGATAAAGCACAAGTTTTCTAGGAGGTACTTTGGAAGTTACAAAAATAACGTCTAACCCGCGACTCAGTTCACATACAAACTTAATTCTTTTAATTTAAAAATCTACCCGAGTTCTGAAACATTCTTTCATCAATCTTCTGTCAAACAAATCTTCGGTTTTGATCATCACCATCATGTCCGGTTTCTGAAAACTCTCAATAACTATTGATTAGACAAAATTACCTATTTAAGCGAACTCCTTTGTTGTGCTCGATTTTTGAGGTCCTCAGATAAATCCTCGATAGTAATTCACTCAACTTTTAATAAAAATAATCATCGTCAGTTAGTGCCTCATTTCATTAAAAGCGTCTAACGGGCCTCTGCGAGTTGGTTTGGCCCCAAACGTCCGGGACGCCGGTGTCCCGAGATATGCGAAAAGCTTAAAAATAATAATAATCATTTATTCAAGTAACATTAAGACTCATAGTGTTAGTAACAATACACTTACAACTATGTTAGTAAAACATTAACACAGAAACACTTCGTGACGTCACTGCTGCAAGGTGACAGGCCCAGCCGATACCTTGCAGCAGTGGCTCACAAACGCACTTCTAGCCTGCTTGCTACCATAGACCCTACTAACCAGGGATGCGCACCGCTTCACCTTTTAAGCTAGAAGTGTTCAGAATAACGATATTGAACCGATAATCACTATCGAATGGATATACTCCGTTTAAAAACCTCAGATACTGGGCAACTATGCTGTGCGTTGTCTGGGTCAAGATGGATATTTTTTGGTCATTGTCACAATCATAAGACAATACTATCATTACGATTAGTACTACTGAGCTAAAAGTTCGTAATCACCTACATAAATTCGTAATGACGTGTCAATCGTGAAAAGAGATCTCAAAGTAATATGAGATCATGACTTGTCATTACCAAGTGGCTAAGTCATAACAGCCGCACGGGTCGATCCATCAGGTTAAGTTACGCTTGCCGGGGTTGGTCTGTGGATGGGTGACCATCTTTTCATACCGAGTCCCGGCTGTCATTCGAGGATCTTTGACAGTCGTTACGGGTCGTCAGAAGCCCGAAAGTCTTACTAAGAGGTTGTGTAGGTCAGGTAGGCAGTCGCTCCACGTAAAATACTGGTATTCAGCTGCATCCGGTTAGACTGGAAGCCGACCCCAACATAGTTGGGAAAAGGCTAGGCAGATTGACTTGTCATTACCAAATACGAACATTCTTTTTCACTGTAGAGTATACCTGTATGTGTTCGGAAAACCATAATGACGCCTTTCAATGGGGTTGTTTACCGGAAGCTTCGCCGCAAGAGAGCACTGTGTGTTTGTCGCTTGTCAAAGTCATCTGGAAGCCAAAGCGACCAATCGGCGACAAGAAAAAACACTTAGTTAGCACCATCACGCGGCAGCAAGGAACTCCATTGGCGGTTGAATGAAAGTAACAAACAGCGCCATCTGTACTTATTATTTATACAGGGTTATTGGTAAAACACCAACAACCTCTTAAGGGGTCATTGTACTCATCATTATGAACAACTTTTACTATTGGTCCAAACCAGAAATCGCAAAAAAAAATCAGCTGTTCAGTACATTTATGTTCACATAATTCGTCAAAATGTACTGAACAGTTTATACTTTTGCAGCTTTCATCGTTTTACTTGTTATACTTATTCTTCTGTTATTGTTCCAAAATAAACTTTTATTTTTTTTTAATTTTTATTTACGCGGAACTAATTTGGCAGTTTTCTGCCCCAAGACATTACCAAAACTGTCAAATTCAACAATTTTGGAGTCAATGATCGGACATACTAATTAATAATAATAATAATACCGTTTATTTCACGCGACATAGGCCCACAGAAAAATACCTTCACCTAAACATACATATTTTTATAATAAAAATCCTGTGTTAATGAATAAGACTATGTTATTAGCACTTCACTTTGCACTAGCTTGACTTTGTGTTGTCCTGTGGAACTTGTCCGCGGAAGCGACGGAACACCACGTCCTGCGGCCAAAAGTCTTCTTCCATAACCAGGGGCAGATAGCAGTTCGGTACACGCACGACGAACGTCTTGATCACGCCGGAACGTCAACTACGTTCCGACGTGATTCCAATAATTGCACCATCGGCATGTAATTAAATGATGATCGGTCATCCTGACACAATGAATTAGGCTCCAGGCAGTCATGAAACTACTTCATTTACAGGCGTAGATGCCAAAAAGTTTGCACGTTTTCTACACAAGTCAATAATGCTGTACATTGACCCACTCATGAGTTTTGACGTCACATAACCGTTAAACAACCCATCAAATTGGCTCGCTGACCACTCATTGACTGATGAAGGTCAAATCAAGTGGCTGTGGACGCAGTTCAATTATTTGTTGACCTGAGGGTATCGAGATTCGATGCCCAAAGTAGGACACGAGTGATGGTCAAATTTATTTGATGCATCGATAGTTTGGCGGCAGGATGGCCGGTCAATGTTAGGTCGGGAAGATGGTAGAAGTATCCAGATTATTCCTGACCTTAAGGAAATCAAGTGCGTTTTAATGTGGTTTTCGAAATATCAATAAGTCTAAAGCCCAATTTACACCTGTGGCATGCAATAAAAGACTTGAATCGTCTAAACTAGACACTCTGGTTAGGTATGTCTCAGGCAATTAAGTCACACCGTGTAAATAAGGCTTATTGTCTGGATATAGAGAAATCTCATGTAATCTAAGGCCGGCCACATACAGTCGGAATTCCGTTTCGAAATATCGTTTCGGGGTTTTAGAAGGCAGCAAATCTATACAAAATCGAGGATCTATCACATACGTACAGTAGTTCTACGTTCGAAATTTTCTGCCTTCGAATTTATTTATTTTGTATGGATTTGCTACCTTCGAAATTCCGAATCGCTATTTTGAAATTGAATTCCGAAACGGAATTCCGATTGTATGTGGCCGGCCTAAACAAGTCCTTTTCTCTCTCTCTTTTTTGCACGGCTTGATAATGAAGAGACTTTATCATTTCTCATGTCAACACGAGCCATATTTTCGATTGAGAATCTCGTCCAAAAACATACAGTGTTTGAACAGAAAAACTCGTATTATATCGTAATTTTTGGTAGCTGTTTAATGTTCTTGACGTGAAAACGTCTTTTCGCTCGGTGTACTGGTGGTTAGTTCAATATTTCGGACCGACAAAACATGTAAGATTTCAACCGCCAATAACTACGAGACTTTTAATGCTAGAGTTATTAAACTGAGCATTTAAAAGATAGGTCAAATTTATAACAATTTTATGGCTGGATACATTGCGTGTGACGTCACACTGCGAGTGCACGCGCATGCGCACGACCCTCTACTTTTCATTGTGTCGAAATATCAATTACTATAGCGGAAAAACGTGTTTAGCTACGTCTGCCTTTCTTATATCTTTGTCAAGAGTTGACAAAGGACTTAAAGAGAAACAACTGAAATGTTGGCCAAAATAGGATTACAAATCAATATGAAGTTGACTATAGCAAAATAACGTCAGATGTCGTCGCATATCGGCCGTAAATATTCTCAGAAATGAAAAAAAAAAAAACTGTATTCAAAGAAAGCTTGTACTCGTATCAAAAGGAATGCAAAAAAATCAATCTGCTAAGCCTTTTCCCAACTATGTTGGGGTCGGCTTCCAGTCTAACCGGATGCAGCTGAATACCAGTATTTTGCATAGAGCGACTGCCTATCTGACCTCCACAACCCACTTATTGGGTAGTACGACACCCCTTGTTAAGACTGGTTGTCAGACTTTCGGGCTTTTGACGACCCGTAACGACTGCCAAAGATCCACGAATGACAGCCGGGACCAACGGCTTAACGTGCTTTCCGAGGCACGGAGGGGTCTCGGTATGTAAAGATGGTCACCCATCTACGGACCAAACACGGCAAGCGTAGCTGATGGATCGACCCGTGCGGCTGTTATTACTTAGCCACGAACTCCTCGAAAAAGGAATGCAATAAGCCTAAAAAGTCTAGTGCCGAGCAAATACAATAGCTACGGCAGTGTCAGACTCCGAAGCCTATGTACTCATGGTGAGAAAACTCTATGTCCTCCGCACTGTCTTACGCCGACATTCCACGTTGCCGCTAGATAGGATTTATCAAGTCGGCGGGTTGGCTTTCCTATCTGTGAATCTGTTCTGTACCGTTCTGCGCGTGCCCGGCGGCACTACCGTGTCCAAAGCTCCCAAATGTATAACAAAATCCACAAGAAACTATCAATTTATAAACTTACCTTGCATAAAGTCAAGCTGAGTCTTAAGCCTTGGTAACTGTCCCTCAATTACGACGAAACAGAGCAAATTCTAAAATCTCTTTCATAACAATAGTCCTACCCTATTAGAGGCATTCTAATTCACCCCTTACTCGCCATCACAATCAACCTTTCCTGATCATTTAATCCAATTTTCACACACACTCGCACACACACACACACACACACACACACACACAAACACAAACACACAAGCACACACACTCACACAAACGCACATACTCTACACAATCACCATCACAGGCTTTTTCTAACCACTTTTTATTGTTTTGTATTATTTTAGTATTTTTATTTCTAAACTGTTAATCTTATTGCACAAGTTCTTAATAGTATTTCCTCCCGGGAGAGGGCACTGGCTCTTGTAACACAGGTTAACCACCTAGCACAAGTGTCAGGGACTTCACACAAATTGTAATTACTCTTATGTAATAAAGACTATTATATTATATTAAGAAATTCTGTTGCAAATAGTAAAAAGTTTAAGATGTCGTCTCATATCAGCCGTAAATCTGCTCAGAACTGAAAAAGATAATAATCGGTGAAAGCTTAATTTATAAGAAAAGCAAGGAGCCTGCTTAGTCTAGTGTCGAGCAAAATAATGGCTACGGCAATATCGGACACTCTCGATCACGAAAACAAACGACGCGGACTCGAACTGCGCCCACTAAATTCTGATTTTTTTATTTCGTTTCAGGTTTACTGTTTTCATCATCGTGATATCATCATACGTCCCGACCAGCAATGGACAAACAGGTGAGACCAAATTTTGCTTAAAGAAATCACAGCGATGTCTTTAGATCAAATTAATGATTTTAGAAGGAAGAAAGGAAAACTAACCAATTTAGCAATCTTTTTTCGTCTCCCAAAACATATAGATCATTGATTGAGGCACATCCCGTATCTAAGGCTACATTAAAAAACACTTTACATTGACAGAATTGACCAAATTGGTCTGAACTAATTCTGTCAATACCAAATGGTTTCCAATTCACATTTTGATGCACTGATTTAAGATAATTTATGACTGGATTCGTTTGTATAATGTTTATACGAACATGAATGAGAAAGCATATCAATTTCAGTCTCTGTCTAAGCAGTATCTTAGTTCTGTAGGGTATTTGCGTAACGCATAAAATGACAACTAATCAGAATGGGTTTCATTTTGACACTTCTCCCACGTTCATTGTGTTATTTACGTTGTTGAGCAGACGAATTATTCGAGACGACGAGCAATGGATTAGCAATATCCTTCAAAACTCTCGGATTGTGATGGAAAGTGTCTTAAGCAATTAGGTGCAGATTACTCTTTGAACGAGCGACTTTTGCTTATATACGTACTCATTTGTACCGACAAGCAACTATGCTGTTTCGGTTTGAAGAGTATCATATGCTGGATACCGGTGTAGTTTCAACTCGTCCTAACTGACGACGGTTGGTGAACCGGAACGCGTGGTCGCGCCGAAAGAGGGCGCCTTCCGGTTTTCCGAACAAAAAGTGACATATGAACGCGACGATCCCTATCGTTTAGCGGCGGGTTTTCGGCGGTCATTTTTCGACCTTTTTTTTGCATTTATTAAATGTTTCTTACAAGATAAATTTTTTATATGTTTCTTACAAGAAACATTTCAGCCTGTATCTATGTCGCAGCCAACTGGTTTAATTAGCCGTTTAGTTAACTGCCTAGCCTTTGGAGATAGTGCTTACTCGGCAGCTGCCGAGGCACTGATTCAGGCCGCTAGTTGAACGGCCGCCGTTTAGCTAAAAAAAAATAAATCAAATTCAGTTGGCTGCGAAGCCAACTGGTTTAATTAGCCATTTAGTTAACCACCACACCACAAGATACATTTCAGCCTGTATATATATTCTAGAGTCTAGAATATATGTACAGGCTGAAAAGTATCTTGTGTTCTCTATTCTCTAGAATCTAGAAAATAGAGGTAGCGCAAGTGTCTTGCCATGCTAGACGCAAGAATGCACCTGCAATCCTACTGGTATTAGAGCAGCGGTGACCATCTGACCACTTGCGATCAAAAATCTACTTTCAAATATACAATTTCAGATAATACCACAACAGAGCTCCCCCTGGCGGATATGGGAACTCCCTGTTCCCCAAATACGAACGTGGACTTCCAGACAGTGGACCTGATAGCCGTGTACAAGATGGACCAGCCTGGCACTAAGGGCATCACCCTGGTGCAGGGGTCGCAGGACCTGCAGAGGGCTTATAGGATTGGGATCGATGTCAATTTAACTCTACCGTTGCAGTAAGTATGACATGGTGATGGAAACATTTAACTAACCGTATTGCATCTAAAATATTTTTTTTTTGTTTTAATTTCTTATGAACTAACGTCTTTTCTGGTATAAATTTTACTTAATCATATTAATGTAGTAATAAGAACTCGAGCCGTGGGGTCCAAGTGCTTTTGGTTTGTTCAACGAAATCTCCAAACGGCTGGTTGACACTTCGCGTGACCAAGGGCTGGCTTTTACAGTTTTACCTGGGCCAGAGGCTAAGCATTGCCATACAACGTGGCAATGCCGCCAGTTTCTTGGGTACATTAGCAGTCGACAGCGTTGCGGAGGAATTTTTCGACGCCATATTTTAGATTTTTAATAGTTTTAGTTGGGTTAGAATGATTAATTTTTAAAATAAAATATTTAAAAAAAGTAAGGAGAATAAGGAGAAGTTTACAGTTAATTCTGAGCGTTTTTAGTAGTTTTATGGTTTTGAATGAGATTTTTTAATAGCTATTCCATACATATTTCAAAATTCTGAGGCCGCTATGAATTAAACCACTATTTAAGAGATACGTATTATTATATTTTTGTCATTTCATTTGCAGTAGTCAATCAAAAAAAAAAAAAAATTCTGTCGCGCATTTTATTAAAAATTTGCTTCGAAATTTGAGCTTTATTTATACTGGTAGACAGATAAGAAAAAGTTACGAAAAGCGAGACCGCTATAAACTATAATAATAACAATTCTCCACCACTCAATAAATAAAAGTTGTCGAAGTCTTTCAGTTTCTCAGAATAAGAACGCCAAAGTTGGCCAATTTACGCAAAAATCACGGTCGGAATGTAATAAATGCCTCTTAGCATGACAGCCTGTAATGCCTTTATTTAAACCGCATCTTCTTCCCTAGTGACGTGTTCCCCACGGGCTTACCCCCCCACTTCACGGTGGTGGGTACATTCAACGCCCGTGGTCAGCGGCGGCCGTGGAGCCTAATACGTGCGCGCTCCCCCTCCAGCTTGCAGTTCTCGCTCACCATGCTGCCCGTCTCCAAAAAGATCGCTGTCTTCATCGGAGGGGCCAGGGTCATGTTTACTAGTTGGGAGGTAACTGACTCAGAATCAGAAATCATTTATTTGCAAAGAATGTAGGTACCTAACAAATCATGGTGTTGTTGACGTAAAAAAAAAAACAATTGGATCCAGTACATTCTACCGCATGGCATGCAACATAATTATAAGCAATATAATATTCATAAATTCTGCAAATCTATATAAATCAATAATTATTAGGTAATCATTTTGTAATGTCATAGTCACCGGAACGCACGTATGTATGTACGTATCTAAAATAAGATAAAACCAATTTAATGAAGAAAAATACTAGTAGGATATTATTGGGCATTCTACCCCACCTTCCGTTCCATCGGCTCACTCCGTTCGCCTCGTCACTCTCGGTGGAGTAGAATGCCCAATAATATAAATGAAAAATATTGGTTCGGCGCCTATTCCTCCCGATGGAACCGAAGGTGGAGTAGAATGCTCAATGATATAAATGAAAAATATTGGTTCGGCGCCTATTCCACCCGATGGAACGGAAGGTGGAGTATGAATTCCTACATAGTGCAGTAAAATACTGGTTCGGCGCCTATTCCACACCAAAAGTGCGGACCGTGACTTACAGCTTAGTACGGCCGTTATTCCAAGTGCGTACGATGTGGCTATGTAGCCCCCTAGTTATCCTAACGCCCTAGCCTACCATACAAACCACACAAAACCAACGTAACCACGTCGTGAGGGAAGTCTGTTACCAGGAGACCTACGGGAACAGACGGAACTTGGGTAGGAATAGGGGTTTGTGTACGTCGTGCAATGTACACAGGAAATGGTTTTCTCACCGCCGATCCCACAGACTCATAGGATCGATGACGGCTAAAGGTGTCTTGGCCACAGTGAGAGGAACACTTTATTTCTAAAACTCAATATTAACTTACCGCGTTACCGTTATTTTAATTAAGTCATTCAGTCGACACTAGTTTACTTATTAACAAATAAGGGTGCTCGCTACTTGAACTGGTAGCCTAAAATTCAGGACAGATTGTCTCATGTCTCTCCACAAAATTAGAGGTAGCTCATAACCTTAATAGGCTACACACTTACTCCTCTTAAGTGACCAGATTGGCTCGAGGATCATCTGAACTTTAAGTTACCCTACATTAAACTAAAATCCAGGACAGATTGTCTCATGTCTCTCCACAAAAGTAAGAAATAGTGCATACCCGGAGGCACCCACACATTCTATTTTCTGTGACCAGATTGGCTCGAGGACATCCAAATTTTAATTTAATTAATTCATACAGCTAACATACCTTGCTCCACTTCACTACTAACTGTTACTAACTAACAATATATCGCTTTGTAATCAACACCAGCAGTTAGCAAGGTACCTTTACACTCGACGATACCCGCGCCGTTCTCAGTTGCGAACCGCCTGACGGCAGCGTCGGAAACCGTGGTCAGTTAGTCAGCCTAATAAAAACAAGTAATAGGTGTATGCTGCGTGTGCAACACGTTTTCACAGTCGTTCTCAAAACAGTACACACGTATTGTCCGGCGTCACCGCACCGTTCCTTATCCTGAACGCTTTCATCAGACAGTTGTAACCACGTAGTGTAAATGGTATTTTATATGTGCAAGGCTGCAATCTTGCAACATGCAGTCAAAGCAGTTTTGAACTTCATTGCATCTTGAGTATGTGTGTGTGTTAAAAGAATTATAATGTTGAATGTCACATGATCGTCGTTCACGTTGTAGTATTTAATTAAATTTAGGTTTATACAGAATTGTCTAGGTACTACACATACCTACTATATCTTACCTAGATTTGTTGTAATCTAGTTTATATAAACTATAATAAAATAATACTTATACCTTCTTATTCTTAATAAATCTTTTCTGAAGTTTAACAACAGCTGATTACTGCATCTTTTTAGTTTAAAAACTGCAATATTTTGAAAACTAGCTGACTTTTTTATTTTACCGGTAATGTTTTAATAAGAACATAATCGATACTTTCTCATTTCGAACTACTAATAATTTCAACCTGATGCAGGATTCGAGCATGAGTCTAGAGCCGTATACACTATTCACCAAATTTACAGGACATTTTAAATTTAGACAAACAGGTATTTACATACTTTAATGTATTTTTAAATCAGAAGTAGCAAACATGTATTGGCTTCAACATTGTAGGGTTTGATAAAACGAAGGTATTATATTTCATTTCTCACGATAAAATTGTTGCATAACATGTAGCAGACAATAATTTAGTCTTTTACAGAAATTTCTAAATATCAATGTAGTAGTAGGAAGAACTCTGGGTATTTACCCTAAGTATCCAAATCAAATACCTACATCACCTAAAACAACTTGTTCTTGTACCGACTAGAAAAGTAAAATCATTGATTCTATCCAAGCATGTGTTTAAAACAAAGAATAAAAAAAATCAATCGAATTGAGAACCTCTCCTTTTTGAAGTCAGTAAAAATGCGCCAACAAAGCCAGCTGTATACAAAGCCGGTGGGTCGAACGTTATAAGCGATAAGCGCTTGTTTGTGATAATAGCAGGAGTTATTATGGAGATTGAATATAATATTAGGTACAATAAACATTATTTAAAAATGCAAGTTTAACTGTAACTTACTCATAGACTAACTTGAACGCAAATTCGTTCATCGGAATTTACCTGTATAAAAAGTAATTTAGGAATTGTTTTACCACCTAATTACGTTTAAGTATATTCATTTAAAAAAAATTACATTCCCTATTTCATTTAACAAGGACAAGTGTATTTAGTTTGTAATTGTAAATAATGTGAAAACTAAATAAATAATATATTTATAATTTAAATTATCTTTTATTGACGTTATAAACATACTCCCACTTTAAATTAGCTCTAAAGAAATGTTCTCATTATAGGTTTTAATTATGTTTTCAATATTTTAAAATTAATAGAATACTTACTCAATTAAATTCATTTTATTAGAGCTAATTTTAAGTTTGTTATGTAGGTTACCCAGATTATATTATTAAATAAAACAACCTTATGTACATAATCATTTTTATTAACTGAACATTACAAAATAATTTAAAATAGATTAAATATAGACATATTGTTATCAAGATACCATTTTCTAATACACACCGCATTATTTAATGCACAATTCACTTTATGGTTCACACAATTAAAATCAGTTTTATTTTTACAGAACTTTTTTTTTAATGTCGCAAAATTAGGACACCCTTTCTCACCTATATCAATCACTTCACAGTTTGCACATAACTCTTTAATCCACTTAATCTTTTCCAAACCCTTTGTAATAATTTTTTTATTTTCTAAATACGGTACGATGACATGTTGAAACTCTCTGTAGTCTATAAAGCCCTCACTCCAGAAAATTCCACGATTTCTTTCCAACCACAGCACCTGCTTCTTTTCTTCTTGAGTTAAGTAATAAAACGTATGCGGTGGTTTAACCAAGAACGTCTGTGTGTGCTCATTACTTACGATAGCCACTTCTTTGACAATAAAATTATTGTCTAAATATTTAAATCCTTGGAGTTCGACAATGATAATATCCGCGTTCATGATAACTTCTTCACTGTGTTGCTTAATGGCTTGTATTCAACAATGCAATCGTTAAGAATGAGACAGTATGCTGAAGTTTGATCTGGTATTTCTGAATCACTCTCAATTTCTACCCTTACATCCACAACTGGTCCAGTCTTCAGATTATCGATCTGTCTAGAGCAATCGATAACAAACAACGGTGCTAATTCTTTAAATTGTTTCTCGCTTAATAAAGACTCCGAACAACGGTCGTAATACGACTGCTGAAATCTGATGTATTGCTCGTATAATAAAGCAATTCTGTTATTAGCGAAGTTCACATTGAGGCTTTCATACGGGAAATATGTTGAATTAAGGTACACTCGAACATCACGAACATAGCAGTGATCAAACTGCGACATGTCAGAACTTGCATTATTTTTTCTACTTGTTTATAGTCCGATTATTACATATCGCGGTTTTTCTATTTGAGATGATGTTTTGATAGACCAGGTGTGCTTTGTAGTTCTAGGTAAAGTGGGATATTCGTATAGATCCCAGTTTCTAAATATCATCTGGAGCGGTCGATCTTTTTCCAACAGTTTTAATAAACTTATTTTTTCTTAGTCCGATACTTTCACATGGGGTACGCGCCATATGATTTTATTGATTTGAATGTCTTCCACTATTTCTCCGGTATTCAATTTTACAGCGTTCAAATTAGTGTTGCTTCGTAACAATATTAGTTCATGTCTACTATTTATTACAACTTTTTTAAAATCTTCTGCGAAACCGATGATATTCCGAAGTGGTATAGAGGCAGAAAAACTTCCCCCATTAATATTTTTTATACCATCGATACTCCAACCCCAAGCTCTAGCTACTTTTGATTCATTCTCATTCATTGATATTAACGATTTCATGGTTGTAGTTATACCAGCATTTTTTATTTTATCAATCGCCACTCCGTTTAGTTCGTACCTAATATCTTGGAACAAGAAGAGTAGTCCATTGTTCGTAAAATTAACACTAGTAGCTTTCTCTTTTGAATCTTTTTTGCTAACGATAACGGTTCCTTCCAAATACAGAGTGCTGGCTGATGGTAATATGTAAAGATCCTGTTGGTTGATAGGTATGCGTATTTCATCGTTCCTGTTGAAACTTGTTACATAAGGTTTGTACGAATGAAATTCGATTCCTTCTATACTGTTGTCGTAAGTCGGAGTGGATAAAACGTCTAAGATATTCATTTTAACAATCCGATCGCTTTGAGAAATATCTTATTGTCTTTAGTTAATTTTATTTTGCTCTTAGAACGACGTCTTATTTGGTAGGTAGCTTGAGTAGAACTGGTATTTTTAATTTGTTGAGGCATATATTTATTGTAGTCAATCATTTTTTCTTCTAAGATGTAAATACATCTGTACTTCTTCACCACGCAAGTTAATTAAGCGATTGTTTATATCTAGTAGTCGGATATGTATGCAGCTTATGTTGTTTTGATTGATTGGAAAATATATTGCGTTCTTCGGGATTTCTATGATTCTGTAACCAGGTGGTACGTTGAGTGCGAATTCGTGAATTATGTGACTTGGTTCACCGTTTATGTAGGAGCCGCTCACAATGTCACATTCGATCCTTACCACAGTCGTCGGTAAAATGTTGACTGGATGCTGTGACACATGCCATTTATTTGCTTTCAAGACCTGCTTATCAAACCCTAACAGTCCACTGAAAGAGTATTCTTTCTTTAAATTAACGTCTTTTGAACAATATATGGCAGTTTTTAAAGTATTGTTATTGCATTGTAATTTAATTGAGGCATCTTTTATTTCGGATTTTAAATAATCATAAATATCTTGCAATTCATAGGTGCCTTCCGGTATTTCAATAACTTCGTTTGAACCATAATAGAACTTGTTATTACTTTTATCAATATTTGGTATAGAATTAAATGTTGAAAAATGCAATAAAGCACACTCATATTCTCCATTTAGTTGCAACGTATTAGGATAGTACGTAGATAAAATTGATGAGTTTCCAGTTATCGACAAAGTGAGTGACATCTTGCAAATGATTGAAATAAAATAAAATCATTTATTTTATACATTTTTATTCCAAAAAGTCCTCAAATATTTTAAACATAAATGACCACAGTTCACAGTGTTAAATTTTTGATATCTTGTGTAGTTATATGAAACTTTACAATTCTTAAAATATCGTAACAGTTCTAATGGAGGTTTTAATTTCCATAGCTATCAAAATATTCACAATAGTCATATACTTTTACATAAGCTACCCAATGCGTTCCTTCGTTTTTAGAATCGTCTAAGTTAACAATACCACATTCCATACGTTTCGGCTTCCTTGGCAATTGATCTTTCATATATACTCCTCGGAAATATGGGATGTCTCTTGCGTAGTATTGGATGTCTACATTAGTTAGTGCGCGATTTGGTAGCTTCTTGTTCAGTTTTTTGTTGATTTTATAAACAATCCTTTACCGTTTTTATAAGGTTTTATGTATAAACCCTTACCCACTGCTAAACCCTCCATAGTTCTATTATGTCGTTCCATCTCTCGCAAGTTTTGTTGAGCTGATTTATAATCATTCACCGTTTTTGCAATTCCAGCTGCACCACCAGCTAAAGCTCCTAAAGCTGATAAGCCAGCAAAAATTGGAATTAAAGGTAGAACTCCACCAGTCTTCGGTATGGGGATCACTCTCGGTACTCTGATTTGGTGTAATTTGGGGCATAACTTTTTTGCAGCTAAGTAAGCCAAGTTTATTAAAGACTTACTATCCTTGGGTTTTAGCTTTTTTATTTTAGATTTTATTTTTGATACTAAACTTTTAAATGTTTTGGCACCAGAACCAGATTTCAATTTGGCTTTCATGACTTTGCTTACTAACCATGAGCTTAATTTTTCACCTTTTCCTGCATCTTTTGATTTTAGTCTCTGTTTAGCCATGTTCAAAAGCTGTAAGTCGGCTTTGTGACGATTAGGTAAATCTGTATGATTTTCATATGCTATATCGTGGTGCATACAAGCTTCGTCTAGTTTATTCACACCTCAATCGCCTCGCAACAAACGTTTATGAAGTTTAGTTCCTGGTCCGCAATAATTGTATCCAGGCAAATGAGCTTCGAACGGTAGATTATTAATTATACTGTTAACTAGTCGGCCACCTTGCATTACTTAAATTATAATGATACAAATTTCACAAAGTATTTCTTTTATATCTTAATTTATTAATGCGGATTTATCAATCCAACTGTTTTCATCATTATTGAGACCTAACCATTTAACGAATAGTTTCTTTCCTTTCTTTTTAAGTATTTTTTCTACTAAATAAACACCAGGATAGTTAGATTTTTGAAGTTCTTGCTCGTAAAAAGTTCCTAATATATCTTGCTTTCGTTGATCTTCTATGTGGTATGTTACTGGTATAGTTTTATTAATCTTTTTTATCGTAAAGAGTTCAGTTGACCAATTAGGAGTATTACCTTTCTCGAAATTGTGTTTGTATTTACTGATACGAACACAGTCACCTTTTTTGAACTTAGGCTTCCGCTGGATGGATACATGATTACATATGTTTTTAATATTCTCTTTTACGATGGGTTCATTCGATTTATTAACATCATTCGGTTTAATTTTAATAGTACGATGTTTTGTGTTATTATATGTATTAAATAAATCTTCTAAAGGTGTTCCAAACCACTTATAATTTCCAACGAGACTAAAATATTTGTACAAATTATTTTTAACAGTTTTAATTAGTCGCTCTACAATTGAAGCTTTTTTAGTAGAGAAAGATGAGTAATGGTTTATGTTGTACTTCTTCATTAGCGTTTGGAATGTGTTGTTATAAAACTCTGTGCCCATATCAGTTTGTAAATTAACAGGATTTTTATTGCTGCTTAGTAGTATTCGTTCAAAAGCTCGAGTTACTTCAGATTTATTTTTAGATTTTAACGGTTCTGCCCAGGCATACTTTGAGAAGCAGTCAATCACCACTAAAATGAAATTGTAACCTTTGTTATACTTTCTTAGGTTTTGCATGTCCATTAGATCTGCTTGCCACAAATCATCGATCCCTTTGAGAATAACAGAACGTCGAAGGAAGTTTCTTCGTGCCGCTTTGTGTATTTCATTTACTATTTGTTGTTTTGCCATTACTGAGATTTTTAAGTAATTTGTCTATATCTGCTTTGGAGTAAAACTTCTCTTCCAAATGAATCAAAACCTCAGGTTCCTTTACTTTTAAAGTAGTCTGAACAGACTTTTGTGCATCTAATATGATTTGAGCACGCAATGATGCAATCAGCTTATTAAATTGTTTTATCGTATCAGCACACATTCGATCTACATAATCCTTGTTCACAGCATCGTCTGATTCTAATGGAGGTCTAATTCCTCTCAATCTAGAAGACTTTAAATCAAAATCTCCACTTTCTGATTTTAACAACGCGTTATCATTGAAATTAATCAGTTCTGACAAACGCATTCTTTTATGAATAAAATGTCCAAATTTATCTATATTCATGTTTAAGGTGTACTTTATGTAAAGGCTGATGATGAACTAAACAATAGTTAATTTTACACCTATTTATTTATAAGATTACTTTCACGTAATTCTTCAATAATGGATATTATTTCATTATCTAATCCTGTGTTGCCGGCATCTCTTGATGCTATTAATAACTTTAACCTTTCCACCAATTCATTAGGATCATCCCAATACACAAAATCTACGTTATTTTTCCAGATTTTTGTTAATGGTAGTCCTTTACCTTTCGAATGATGACCCTGAACCGTACTTTGCAGTTTAAAAAGAGGTTTAATAACTTGTAAATATTTTTGTCCCTTATTACTTTTTATTGGTTTACTTGGGTCATTATCACGACGATGTGCATTTGTATCAAGTAACATTTTCTTATAATATTGCAAGTCATTTTCAGTAACCAAACTTAAATCAATATCTTTCTTAAGCAGTAGTTGATTTAAACCAGGCGTATGTTTGTATTTATGACCAGCCACGATGATATAACTATCGTCGATTGTTATATGAGCAGAACCTAACATCAATTTTCCGCGTTCTACTCTGACACCAAATGGAATGTCTGTTAACGCTTCTGAAGACACTGACCAGGATGATGTATCACGACCTTCACTTTTTTCAACTGATTTATACGAAGATTCACTGTTGGTGTCAGACTCCTCTACATCACTACCAATTGCGACTTTTTGCAACGTTTCGTCTCTTATCAGATCTTTAGATTCTTCATCTTCATTACTATACAGCAAAGGAGTTTGCATACTGGCTGTAGCAATTTGGTTGAGAGGCTCTGTTACAGGTTTAAAAACTGTTTCCAAGGCTTGCTTACTCTCATTCTCAACATCTCGCATTTTTCGCACCTTCTTCTTTACAGCTGCTGCAGCATCAACAATTTGTCTCTTTAAAGATTTTTCCATAATTGTTAAATGTATTGTAACCGGTTAAGCTCTGTTTGTAGAGTAATGTAAATTCAACGGTGACGTCTTAATATATACTCGTGCTCTTAATCAAAAATTACAAACGTGTCAAATTTATTTCTATAACATCCTTTATTTTTTGCACAATCTTTATTAATTACAACATAACCAGGGTTGACAATCTTAGTACTGCCAAACGAGTAATTGTACTTTTTTAAGTATACATGTGGGAGAAATATTTATTTTTTGTTAATTTAAAAATATTTACGCAATATTCAAGTAACTTCCGGTTTAATAAGTTGTGCTGTTGACTACTCGCTCCCACCTTCTGACAAGCAAGCCATACTTTAAAAGAGCGCGCAAGTGGCTCGACAGGTCAGACTTTGTTCGACTACGAACTCGGCAAGACAATTTATTGTGAACGGTCAGGTATGTTTTTATTTTAATTGTTCTTAAATAAATACACATTATGTTGTTACCAACAAAATGCTTGTATTTATAATTATTTATATACTATATTGTTTTGATGTAATAATGTTATATTGCTACATGATTTTGTTGTTCAAATAATTATTGTGTCGCTTTAATAATAAGTATAAATTGATCTAATTTATGCATTCGTTTTATTCCATCTATTTTTTCTACCACATCAGAATTGGGATCGATTGCCCATATACTAACACGTTTTTTGTTTGTTTGTTTGAGCGTCAGGTACGATGTCAAATTACGAGCACAACGACTCGGCCAAGGTGCCTGAAATTGTTGATGCCGCTTCTAACGAAGGACTGTCGTCTCCGATCCTCGGCGTACGGGCTAGAGGGCAGCGTCTGCAAGAGAACTTGGACAACCAACTTGGCCCCAGCACCAGTCAGAGCAGACCTCCTTCAAGCTCTACTACTCCGGGATTAGAAAATCAGGGCGGTAACTTTGTTCCTATTGACTTTATGAAATCTATGATGAAGGAAATGATGAGTACATTTCTTCAGGCTACAAATACTGCTCCTACGTCACAATTTGTGCATCCATTGCCACGTACAAGAAATTTAGATAATATCTATCTACCTTCTTTTGATCCCGATGATCGCACAGATACCATTCAAGTTTGGTGTCGTCATGTCGACGATTTGAAGTCGGAATATCAGCTTAACGAGCGTGAAACTCTGAACCTTGCCAGGAAAAACTTAAGAGGACGTGCTGCTGATTGGGCACGTCGCAACTATACTATGCTGACTAATTGGGAAGATATCAAATCTAATCTCATTCAAACCTTTGCAGATGAAATTCGATACTACGATGATTTAATCGCCTTCATGGAGTATACGAGCGACAAGGCTAACAACTTAGCTGAGTACGCATCACGTAAATGGGAGTTGGCGAAAAAGGCTGTTGGCGTTAAGGTGACCGAGCTGCATTTAGTGGACGCCGTGATATCAGGTGTGTTGGACTTTCGTATTAGATCAGATTTGTTACGGCTGACGCCTAAAACGTTGCCTCAGTTGATACAAAATCTAAATTCTTATAAACGTAAACATCCAGTTCATGATTCCGCTGATCACAATATTCCTGCTAAAAAGACTAAATGTAACTCGCAAGATTATAAGTTTAGGCGTTGTCAAAAATGCTTTAAGGTGGGTCATTTGCAAAGAGACTGTCGTAATTGTAAGGATTCAGACACCTCTACAACTAGTACTACCACTCAATCTCAGACTCCTAGGCAAATTGACCAAACTAAGAATGGGTCAACTGGAGTAATCCCTAAAACTCGCGTGGTATGTACCTTTTGTCAAAAGTCAGGTCATAAGTTTGAGAATTGCTTCAAACGCTTAAATTCAAAACCAAAAGAATAATTTGTGATCAAGCGGCGTCATACACAGGAAAAGAACTGCGAAATTTTTGCCAAAACTGGTCTATCGAATTACATTTTATCGCAACGGGTGTCAGTCGTGCAAATGGCCAGGTCGAAAGGCTAATGAAGGTCCTTACTGACTGTTTCACGGTAGTCGAGAATACTACCCGGAGAAGCTGGAAGGATGCTGTCGGGGAAGTCCAAATTGCAATCAATTGTACTTTTAATAAAACCACTGGACAAACTCCCTTTCAGCTTCTCATGGGTTGCAATCGGTCGCCCCCAGCCATTTCTGCTCTTGTAAATGATATTGAACGCTTAGACCTTAATGCTTGTCGAGAATTAGCAAAACGTCGCATAGGTAAACGTGCGGCGATACAAAAAAGTCAGTTTGACAAAAACAAAGCCAAGATTGTCCCGTTTAAAGTCGGTGATATTGTTTTAATAAAGCAAAATCCACGTGCTATTATGAAACTTGACAGAAAGTTTAAAGGTCCATGCGTTATAACTAATATTCACGATAATGAACGATACACTGTAAAAGTTCATAATACTGGAAATGATTTGTATGTTTCTCATGAGAATCTGAGACTTGTTTCTCCTGATATGGGAACTGAGCTCACAGAATCACTAGATTCTGGAGATTAGTAACTTATTGTCTGGTACGAATCCATTACATACTGGCCAGGTGTTGGATGAGTGCTTGGTGATGAGTATGCTAATTTGGCCGTGTCCTTAAGGGATTGTTTACCGAGGCCATATCATTTATGCCGCGCCTTAAATAAGGCTTTTTACCGAGGCAATATTTAACATGTGTTTCACGCCGCGCCTTGTATAAAAGGCTTTTTACCGAGGCAATAATTTATTATGTTTTAAGGCTTTTTTTTCGAGGCCATATTATTAGATGTTAGTTCTATTTAATTATTTAATCATATTAGAAGTATTGTGATGTTGTGTTCCAATGAATCATTAGATATAAGAGCCATGTAATTTAGTTAATATTCACGAGCCATAACGGCTGCTCGTCAGAATGGCCGTGTGGGAGAAATATTTATTTTTTGTTAATTTAAAAATATTTACGCAATATTCAAGTAACTTCCGGTTTAATAAGTTGTGCTGTTGACTACTCGCTCCCACCTTCTGACAAGCAAGCCATACTTTAAAAGAGCGCGCAAGTGGCTCGACAGGTCAGACTTTGTTCGACTACGAACTCGGCAAGACAATTTATTGTGAACGGTCAGGTATGTTTTTATTTTAATTGTTCTTAAATAAATACACATTATGTTGTTACCAACAAAATGCTTGTATTTATAATTATTTATATACTATATTGTTTTGATGTAATAATGTTATATTGCTACATGATTTTGTTGTTCAAATAATTATTGTGTCGCTTTAATAATAAGTATAAATTGATCTAATTTATGCATTCGTTTTATTCCATCTATTTTTTCTACCACATACAAAATTAAGTTGGACACCAAAAGTCTTGCCAATCGAACGATTTAACTGACATCCAATTTGGTGTCATTATATTGAAAAGTATTTAAAAAACCTCTACCGAGATGGCGATATTTACGTTTTGATGATGTTGTGTAAATAGGTCCACCAAGGTATGTAAGATGGCGTGATTGCTGACGTAGTGTCTCGTATGTAGTCTGTGGCTGTTACAGAGTGCTAACGTACTCGATTTTCATGATTTTCACCATAATATTCAGCTTCAACATGTCGAAAAAAATTACAAAGAAAAGTAACGATAATTATTTTTATGATTCTTGAAAATTAATTAATTTATAAATGCTAGCTTCGGTAGCTTGCAACACTGTAAATGTCAAATAAACAAACATGGCAGACGGTTTTTGACGGTGTGGTGTTTTGTTTGTTTCATATGTTTTTTTACAAATTTTTGTCCTCTAAAAGTGCTTTTTCCACCTAAGTCCGTTGAGTTGAGCCTCTGCTTCTCCAGCTGTGTCGATTTTGTGCTTGCGTTGATAAAAATCTAGGTATTGAGATAGGACTCTGACGAACCGTTTTGTGCTGTTTGTAATTTATCGTTTATCATGTCTAACAGAAAGTGTTGCGTCCCCAGATGTGTAAATAGCTTAGGTAAGTGTGTTATCCATAACTCCATAAGTGGCTGCTGAGCCAGTATCATCTTTCATAAGACAGGCACAGCACGCCACGAGGGAATTAATTGTAGGTATCGCTTTTACTAAATAGTGAAGGCGAAACGTAAATACCTACCTATTAAGTATACACTTATGCTATTTTTTCAGAAACTGAAGTGAATTTGCATAAATTCTCTAATCCAGCTAAGAATAGTAATATAATAATTTAATACATGGGTCTATTCTATTGGTGGTGACATTTTGCAACTTGAAAATAACCATATTTTCAAATACCGCCGTGTATGTCATGAACACTTTGAAGAAAAGTATTGGTGCCGGAATAATCGACTTACTAAAGAAGCTTCACCAACGACAAACATGGCAGGTCAGTGATAATAAAATATATCTTAACGCTTAATAAACCTATTTCAGTAAATATTGTATTGTTAATTTCTTTCAAATTATGATATGTGTTTGAAAGAAGAAGACAAAACACTTTTACGTTTATAAAGCATTTTAGTTTTTAGGGTTCCGTAGTCAACAACAAACTCTTATAGTTTCGCCATGTCCGTCTGTCTGCCCGTCTTTCCGCAGCTTAGTTCAGAGACTCAAAGTACTAGAACGCTATAATTTGGCATGCATATACATATTAATCAGACCGACATAGTGGTAAAATAAAATCACGAAGAAAAAGTTTTTAGGGTTCCTCCTGTACACGTAAAGTGTGGATTTTTTTTTTTTTTTTTTGCTTTATCATATCAATAAAAAATGACTTCGCATTAAAGTTCGGGAGTGGGGACTCGCTACGTCAATTCTACGTACAAAATCTACCAAGGCGTGACGTCATGCCACATTTTAACTCAATGTATTGCCCTAATCTTTTGATTACGTAGAAAAAGAAAAAATACATGTCTAATAAAAAAAAAAATCTCATCATCTCTATTGTTAACCAGATTTCTTTAACTATCGGGTTCAGCTATTCTGATTGATAATTATGATTTATTTTATTGCAGAGCAACGCAAAATGCAAAGATCAAAAGTGATCACAAAGAAGCGCCGGAACCGTGTTGCTGTAACTCAATCTGAGCATCCTCTAAATAGAAAACTTGTGCTAGTTGGAGTGAAACTCAGTAAATGCCGCAACAAAGTTAAAAACCAGGCACAAAAGATCAAGGCACTGCAAAATTTAACTACCAATCCACAGTTTCTGAAAACACTAGACAAATTGCCTAGTACATCAAAAATTTTGACTTTACTACAATTCAGAGAGCATAAAAAGGGAATCAAAGGACGTCGTTTCACATTAAAAGAAAAAATTGTTGCTTTGTCTATCCTTAAACAAAGCCCAAAAGGGTACAGATTTCTTAGGAAAATCTTTATACTGCCATCACGTCAAACTCTTCTAAAATTGTTAAATATGGCAGACATAAATCCAGGAATCAATAAAAATATGATTCAGCAGATAAAGAAAGCAACAGAGAAAATGAAGTTAGAACATAAAATATGTATTGTTTTATTTGACGAAATGTCACTCAAACCCAGTGAATAATGAAAGAAAGGACAGAGTTAGTGGTTTTGTTACCAATAGCCAAGAGACACTACCTGAATATGCTGATCATGCGCAGATGTTCATGGTAAGAGGCTTAGTAAAAAATTATAAGCAACCTGTTGTATACACCTTTTCGCAATCTGCAACAAAGGCGCCTGAACTTGCGAAACAATTAAAAGCAGTCATCACTGAGCTCCAAGATGCGGGTCTTATTGTGGTAGCAACTGTGTGTGAACAAGGCACAAATAATGTGAACTGTATTAAATATCTCTTACGAGAAACACGAAAATCTTGTTGAGAAAGGGAGAAGAACCCAGGGACAACATGATATTAATAAACAACCAAGAGATTATATCACTATACGACCCGTCCCACTTAATGAAATGTATTCGAAATAATTTATTTCAAAACATTTGAAATATGTCAAAAATAATGAAACAAAAATGGCAAAATGGGAACATATAACTGCACTGCTTAAAGAAAACCCTGGCTACAAAGGAATACGGTTGGTACCAAAATTGACTGATTCCCACTGTGACCCATGCAAAATTCCAAGGATGAAAGTTAAATTCGCAACCCAACTATTCAGCCAAACTGTGGCATCAAATATGGGCTATCTTGCAGGTAAATTTCAGCAGTACCTAATGTTCTTTTTACTTTATATTCTACAGCTCACAAGCTTTTTTGTGATATTATCAATAATAACAATTTATTAAGGTGATTGGCGAAATTTTCTTGCGTTTTTTGCAATTTGCAGGTCAGTGTCAGGTTGTATCTTGATCTAAATATGAAAAATTATCAATAAATCTTAGAGAGATTTATTGATAATTTTTATGGTTAAAATTATGTAAATACATATTTCTTATTGTCGCGAATCATATTTTGATCAAGATACAACATGACACTGACCTGCAAATTGCAAAAAACCCAAGAAAATTTGAATTTCGTGGGCAACCTTAGCGCATCCCCCTTAAATACTTGTCATACGGTTCTCATCTTTTTATTCTGCCAGATCAGATCTAAACACTGTAATAAAAATTGTTTTTATTTTTTTTATTTTCCAGATAAAGGAATCATTCCAGAAGAAGCCAAAAGTACAGCAGACATCATGTTGTTCTTTGATAAACTTTTTGACTCGTTAAATGGAAGTTTCGGGAAAAGAAAGAAGAATGGCAAGCCTCTTCTAGGACCTGTGACGCCTACTTCCATACACCATAAAACATGGACGAAGTCCAAACAATTCATGAAGAATATGAATTTTATCAACCCTGAATCATTAAATAATGAACATGTACCACACATTAAACAATTGGGTATGGACACTAGAAGGTATAGAATTATTATTAAAAAATATTGCTTCCAAATACAGTGTAACATCAGTTTGGTTGCGGCATCTGAATCAGGATCCAATTGAAAACTTTTTTGGGTCTATAAGAAGCCACGGATGCCGCAACGTAAACCCTACACCAGAAAGGTTTGAAGCAGCATTTACCACATTGCTAGTTAACAGCCTATCAGTAGACCGTTGTTACGCTTTGCATGAAGTACTCATCACAGGTGGGGGCAGCAAAGAACAAATAAATTGCGAGCTCGATAATATTCCCGACATCACACTCACACCTCTGGAAGAAAAAAATGACCCTCGCAAAATTGGAGGCCTACAATACGTGAGCGGGTATTTTGTAAAAAGAGCCAAGAAAAATGTGTTCAAGGGGTGTGATCAATGTAATAAAAATTTGATGTCTAACCATGAGCCTGAATATTTAAGGTACAGGGAATATGCAAATAAAAAATGTCCCAGCGACTCTCTCTTAAATTGTGTTTCGAATCTGCAGGATATAAATTACACAATATTAAAAAAAAACTTAGAAAAAAATCATTTAAAAGAACTGATCAAAACACTTATATTAATGCATGTGGATTTTAATTTTATAGAATGCGCAATTCACAATGAAAACCTAATTGATTTTTTAATAAAATTATCCTGCAGATTCTTCATTTATAATTATTGTAAAGATATAAATAAAATATTATTATGTAAGAGTGAGTGTGATGATGATACGGATTTGCATAAAATTAAAGCCAAAAAATTGTCTAAAAAATGTTTTAAAAGAAAGAAATAAAACAATTAAATCGAAGATAACAATGTTTTATTATTGGAACTGTGAATTACTTTTCGTTAATTGACATAACAAAATAATCAGTAGGCACCGCTAGCTAGGCCGTAATACACATGTAAACATGTGTATGTGTGCGTGTGCGTGATATTATGTTGACATTAATTCCGAAACTTTAATTCAGAGGGCGCCACTTGGCGTTACTCAATTTGGTGGCTGAGATAGACCTCTATCCCTATATATATAAATGTACTCTGTGAACATAACTGAAGGGCTCACTCCATATTTTTGAACACATTTCACGAAATTCAAGCCATGTCATGTCAGTGTTGACGTGTTCATCATAAACATGTCTCATATTTCTTTCATCTTGTTTAAAAAGTATGATTAGGTTTGCGTTGTCTCTTACTAACTGCTTAGGGATTTTACTATACGTCTGATTTAGATAAAAACAATCGATGAACTTGTGTCTCCCCATAGCAAAATAATCACGCATACCACTTTGATTTTCACAAGCAACATCGTCAAATATAATTACAGAATTCGGTTTTGCGGTCTGAACACTCAGTACTTGCTCATTTTCATGATATTTCTGAAATGAAATGCCTGGTACCCATTGCAAGACTTTTTCTAAAAAAACGTACTTGGGCTGTTGCAAGGTTTTCGAATAAACATAAACATTTTGAAATCTTAAACCATTCTCGTGTATAAGAAGACCGATTAATAAATTAGTTTTTCCACAATTTGACGGTCCGCAAATGATGCATCGTACCGATTTAGGTAATAATTCCTGAGACTGAATACAAAGTTTGTTAACATGTAACGATTGCGGTTGTTTTACAAATTTCATGACGACTCCTTGAAACGGTTATAGTCGGCGGTCTCTTTATGTAGTCGGACACACGGGAAACGTCGGAGTCAGACCTAATACACAAGATAAAAAGTACTTAATATTTTATATAACAAAACAAATAACCGTTTAAGGTCTTTTTTTGAGATACAATAATCAATTTATGACAGGATGAGAACAGTTACATCAGCCGGCAGGCAGAAACCAGGTCCGTAGCTAAGTAACAGTCACGATGGATAGATAGAACACGATAATTACAACAGCTGGCAGGCAAAAACCAGGTCCGTAGCTGTGCATTATGACTACAAATTTAAAATTAAGAAGTACTCACTTACATATTTTAAAGTTGATTTTAAAGTACTGCTAGTACTACTTGTCACTTTGAAGATTCTGGAGCGAATGTAATTTATTGATTGAAATTAATTCGTTTATATTCACAAAAAAATACAATTTCAGCATAAAATAGATCGTTTAAATTTTAAACTCTAAGTACATGTCTTACAGTTGTATAAAAAAAAAATATGTCGTTTATGTCATATTGATCCATATTGATCGCATACCAATTTCGCTAAATTGCAATTTGTTCATGAGAACCGCAAAATAAAGCCGACAAAGTGAACCCGATCCCTGTTATTCTTTATGACTCAATACTAAATTAATGTGTATAATTAATTGAATAATTGATGTATGTTTGTTGAGAATTTTTATCATCACAATTACGTTTATGCGAGAGGTGAAACTCGTAGGTAGATCGCGTCGTTGAAAGTAAATTTTGTGAGCATAGTTGACTCAAGAAGTAAGTAGGTAGTTGAAAATAATCGTAACTATTTTGATAATAAACCATTTTGTAATACGCACAAACCAATCCGTGTGGTTGTTAATGTTAAGTTGCAGTTAAACTCGGGACTAATATTATAATCACATAAAAATACTACTGTGGAATAAGTTCATTTAAAAATACTCACAAATAAAATTTTAATTCGTATTATTAAATAATCACTTAAACCCACAATTAAAGAATCCAAGAAACTGTATCGTGTGGGAATCGAACACACATGTCTGAGTTATGGTTTTATAGTTGTCTAATTTATCGATAATAACTTTAGTTTAACTTTAGCATAGGTACTATTATAATGCTCCCAAATAATCTTGTTGTGCACAGGGTTCTCTTTTATCTAAGTTAAAATCGCACTCGATCGAAGTGGCTAATGGTTCAACCAATAATACATGTTGTACTTGATAAAAAATATATCATATAAATATTCATATAAATAAGATTATATAATCTTAGTACCTAGAAGAATGAAACACAATAAATTAGAAGCGATTACAAACTTCAAATATAAATACGAAAACAATATTTAGGAAGTTCTATAAAAGACGAATTCAGTGTTTACAACATGATAGTCGATCATGTTACTTAGAATATGGAATGCAATTGATGTGACCGTGGGAAGCGAGCATTGCATTGACACTGAACTTTGCTGATTTGAAAATATACATAAAGCTAATTTACATCTATGTAGCAACCACCGGGTACGGTTACCGTCAACGGAACAGTCTACAGCAGCGGATTCACACACAGTTTGTACGCTTGATTGAATAATATGCAATACGGTTCTGATCCGGTTGTCGTTGTCAAGTGTATCTGCACCTTAGCTTTATGCATGCAAGGCAAGGATCGACTATCCGTGTGAGCACGCTTACCACTTGATTGTTACGTGTTGATGTAAAAGGATGTATCGTCTGTAATGTGTTAAATTAAAATTTAGATGTCCTCGAGCCAATCTGGTCACAGAAAAAATGTGTGTGGGCCTAAAGGTGTGCGCTACTTTACTTTTGTGGAGAGACATGAGACAATCTGTCCTAAATTTTAGTTTAATGTACGCGGTATCCTAAAGTTCAGATGTCCTCGAGCCAATCTGGTCACGAAAACGGGTATGTGTGTTATCCTAAGCGGCAATGCACCATCCTAATAAGTATGTGGAGAGACATGAGACAATCTGTCCTGAATTTTAGGTTACTGGTTCGTTCAGATACCGATCTAATTATGTTAACGGAAAGTATGTGTGTTGTATGTTTAAATCAAGGTATAGTAAGTTTTATAGAACAGTGGTTTTAAGCTGGTGAGTATAATTAAATGAATCCGAGACGTAAAGGATGTATCGTCTGTAATGTGTTAAATTAAAATTTAGATGTCCTCGAGCCAATCTGGTCACAGAAAAAATGTGTGTGGGCCTAAAGGTGTGCGCTACTTTACTTTTGTGGAGAGACATGAGACAATCTGTCCTAAATTTTAGTTTAATGTATGCGGTATCCTAAAGTTCAGATGTCCTCGAGCCAATCTGGTCACGAAAACGGGTATGTGTGTAATCCTAAGCGGCAATGCACCATTCTTAAGTATGTGGAGAGACATGAGACAATCTGTCCTGAATTTTAGGTTACTGGTTCGTTCAGATACAGACCTAATTATGTTAACGGAAAGTACCTATGTTATATGTTTGAATCAAGGTATAGTAAGTTTTATAGAACAGTGGTTTTAAGCTGGTGAGTATAATTAAATGAAGTTGAGGTCAACCATCAATATTGATATTTATAACTCATTGTCGTTAACTCAAACAAATGTTGCAACCTAGTGGAATAGGCGCCGAACTAGTATTTTACTGCACTATGTAGGAATTCATACTCCACCTTCCGTTTCATCGGGTGGAATAGGCGCCGAACCAGTATTAGACATTTTACTGCACCGAGAGTGACGGAGATGATCATTCCATCGGGTGGAATAGGCGCCGAACCAGTGGATTTCATTTATATTATTGGGCATTCTACTCCACCGAGAGTGACGAGGCGAACGGAGTGAGCCGATGGAACGGAAGGTGGGGTAGAATGCCCAATAATATCCTACTAATACTATTGTCAATATCATAGGGTATTATCATTTAAAAATTCACTGACAGCATAATAGCATTTTTCAACTAGTAGTTCAGTTAAATTCTTTTTGAAAAATGTGTTGCTTCATTTTTAATCTCGTTAGGTATTTTATTGTAAATAACTGGTTTCATATACATAATATTCTTCCTTATTTTGTTAATCGAATAAGCTTGCATGGAATTTTCCATCGACAAAAGTTACGAACTTCCATACAAAAAATTTAATCCCATATTTTACCCCTTTAGGGGATGAATTTTCAAAAATCCTTCCTTAGTGCTCACCTGAGTTACAAAATCTCTACTGCAAACTTTCGTACTCCTAGATATAGCGGTAAAAGCTATGCGTTTTTTGTCAGTGATTCGGTTTTCTCTTGTGTCCAATTATATCTTATATTCTAAACCTTTCATAATCATAAATCATTTATTTACCTGAAATATGGTGGGTACACAAGATGTTAAATTATATTATAGCACATGACATATTTCACCCTCATTACGGGCATGCAAAAAACATTCGTATTAGTATTTCGTCAGTTTGCCACAATCTAGCTTAAATGTAACTAAGTACTTACATATTTTATATTTATATTTTAGCAAAGAATAATTACAGAGACAGAATTATGCTTTAGGCAAATGTCGCTTCTATCTTGGACGATACGCATATGAGACTCGAAGTTGGTCAAATTTTATTTCTGTAAAAATCACTATATTTTCTTCCGGGTGGAACAAAAGCATCACATTTTGACGTACTTTAGCGAAGATCAGATATAATAAAAACAGGGTGTCGGTGTATGATTATGACCACAGATAGAAGTGAAAATTTACGACTCGAGTCGAATATGCGCGAATCAGCGTCATCGACCCGAGGTTTCAGTTTCGTTTAGTGTTCAGAAAGAGCGCAAATTCGCCTATACTGTTTCCAGCCATTTATTTTACTTTTGACATAAGTACTCCAAAAAAATGCAATACTTCATGGACGCTATGAAGTTCCTTATTTATTGACAGGCAATTATAGACGTAAAAATGCAATACTTCATGGACGTTAAAACAAAATACACGGCTGGAAAGATTATGAAGAAGTTTTCACTGAAAAGGTTATTGTAGTGACTTACTCACCATGATTTCTTCTGCAGATATTCTCTCCTGGTTGGCACAAGATACATGCATCGATTTCCAACAACACAGTGCATGTTGCTGTCGACTGTGTTGAGGTAAGGAACTGAACAGCCAAAAACGATAAAAACAAAATTTCTGAGGCACCTGGCCGTGTCCCACCGCCGACGAGACGAAAGTCTCGTCCAACAAATGTACAAAAGATTGTAAGTCCCGTGTAACTAAAAGAGATACATATAGCCGACGAGTAGTCTTTTGTCGCAGCTACTAGAGCTATCGTTGCTCAGCAACGCTCGTTTGGCGGGCCACTGCTCTCAGTGAGTGCGCGGCGGCGACGAGCTATTATTACTCGCTCGTACCAAGCGTGAGTCTCTCTCTACTCACGCTTGGTTCGAGCGAGTATTAGCTCGTCGCCCGCCGCGCACTCGCTTCTCGTTAATCGCCAGCGTTGGGACAGGTGATTTACACTTACGCGCTTTCTTGCACTTTGTGGTCGTTTACAGTCCACAGATTTTGGTTTCCTTTGATAACAGTTGTAATAAATGAAAAAAATGGATTTCAGTTGATGCCAGAGAAGATCAGTGTCCACAACTTCGCCAACGCTACATCTGTTACCATCGTGTCGAATGACGACGGGACCTCCGCACCTGTAAGTAGATAAACGAGTTCTATGTAAAGATGGGAAGTTCTAACGCCATACCTACGTGTTTCTGCCGCCTAGCAATGTGATAGCTTTCCGGATTAAGGGTGTATGGGTCTTCTTATTCTTTTCAAGTCGATGTATAAACATGATAAGCCTATAATGTTCCCACTGATGGGACTCTGGCCTTCTCTCTGTAACAGCGAACGGGCCATAATCCACCACGTGGGCCCAGTGCGGGTTGGTAGATGTCACATGTCTTCGAATTTTTGGTTCTAAGACCTGTCGGTTTCCTCACGGTATTTTCCTTCAACGTTTTGAGAGTACCTAGTAGTAGAGTCGATGGCAAAGGTAAAATTATTATTTTAAGTACGTTAAATTGAGTTGAACCCAGTAGGTGGCCACTCCAATCGCGGCAGCAGTGGCGTTTTTTAAGTCCTCAGAAGTGCAGGATATATGGGACATGGTTTGGTCAGGAGCGTCGCATTCGTACTGTGTCTCGGTTGGGTCTATAATCCCCCATTTCGCTATGTTGTACTTGCAGCTGCAGAGTATATGATTGCCGGTGTATAATTACAGGCATAAGAGACGTTTTAACGTTGCCTGTTGGATGAGAACGCACCTTCAATGCCTCTGGTATTGTAAGTCTAGCTGTCCATAGGCGGCGCTGAGCACGTTTTACCATCAGGTGGGCTGCCTGCTTATTTGCCAATGAACTTTACAACAAGGGATCATTTTCACCACACATCACTAAACGAGTTTAAAACATCGCTCCGTTTCTTTCAATCGTTTGTAGAAGACAGAGACCGAATAATGTTTAAACTCGTTTAGCGTTAAATGCGTTTAGTGGTGTGTGGTGAAAATGAACCTAAGATCACACTATCCATCACCTTTGACAGATAATGGGAAATAAAACTGTCAAATTAGTTCCGTGTAGATGGCGCTAAGTGTAGTTCCGTGTAGATGGCGCTATGTGTTTGTAACTTTCACTCAGCTGTCAATGGAGCTCTTTTTTTTTAATTTGTGATGGGTTTGCTCTTGACTCTAGTCTAGGTCAGAGGTGACAGAGACAAAGTCGACGATGGAGTGAGCTTACGCAGAAGAAGCCTGTTCACTCTCACTTTGAAGAGATTAGGGTTGTATACGTTCGGAAACACAGACGCAGGTAGTGAGTTCCACTCTTTTGCTGTGCGCATTATAAAAGACATTTGGAAGCGCTTAGTTTGCCGCAAGATGTCGCTAAATGTTGTTTTTTGTCACCGATTGGTCGCTTTGTATTCAATATGACTTTGCCAAGTGACAAACACTGAGCTCTCTTGTGGCGAAGCTTCCAGGAAACATCCACATTGAATGATTTTTGTTTGCTTGCTGCAGTTTAAACTGCGTCATTGGTCGCAAGCGCAACTGCTGAGCATGAGTTCCTCTGGGTTCAATTCATAGGTCAGGCAAAGTGTTACTGGGTTTTTCTATCTGGAATTTCTCAGTAGCAACCCAGAGACTGGATTTGTGCCCAGTTGATGGCAACAGGCTCGCAATCCTATTACAAGGGACTTAATCATAACTGACGAAATGTGGGTGTACTATAGGTACCTACACCTCTATCTGACCCTTCGGGGAATACAGGTGTGATGTTATGTTATGTGATTTGAAACACACATAACAATCTTGTGAATTGATCCGGTTCATTTGCACACGGATTTGCATAAATCTGGGTAATATTATGTCCCATCCGGGCTTCCGCGGCATCGGCCGGATGTGGCGATCTGCTTTGGTTAGCGATCGACGATTTGTTACCAATAAATTCATTTGATACTTTTATGTTTTATTTTATTTGATTTTTATGTTAGTGACAACATTAGGGAGGAAATAGGTATTATCGCCTGGGAGATTATTTTTGATAGCAATAAGTATCCGTTATTAAAATTTTATAGGTATACTTATGTAGCCTTGTCTTGTTGACTTGAGTATCACCGATCTTTTAGCTAAACGTGGTGGTTTTGGTTAGAACTTCCTTTGGTCCGTTCTGTAAAATTTTTGAAAAGTTGTTTTAGATTTATAGATGAATAAAGGAATATACTTTGTTACTTTCAGATAGATCTTCAGTGGCTGTCGTTGAGCTGCGATAGGTACAATTTGAGAGGAGATAGCTGTGAAGAAATCGTAAGCTATAAAATTAGATAGGAATCAGTGTTTTTTTTTTTTGTAAAACTGAAGGCAATGCAATCTAAAATTATGATTTTATAAATTTTCAGAGGAGTTCTGAATATTTAGTGTCAACGTCCCCGCCAGCGGTAAGTGCACCTGAAAATACATATTATAAAATTAAATACATACATAAATTCACGGCTTATTTCCATGGGGGTAAGCAGAAACTATAGAAAGCCACCTGCTACAATCCTAAAATGAATACGAATATATAAATATGAACTATATTATTACATAGTGCTGAAGATAAATATTGTTTGAAAATGAAGTTACATAGTTTTTCGGTTTTGTTTTTGTGTATATTAATCGATTATTATCAGTTACCATATTGAAACGTGTGTGTAATATCTATTTGTTTGCAGTACGAGGTGGATCCGTCTTTGTTAGCCGCTCCATTGGTGGGTGTCTGCAACACCACGTGTCCCGCAGTGAGTTCATAGCACGATATCATGGAGTACCTACTTATAGTTAGATATTAATGAAATACATTTTTTTACAATAAAGGAACCATAACAATTCACCGAGAGATATTTGCATAATATTTTTTGTCTATGTTACAGGGCCCCGAAGGACCACGTGGTCCTAAAGGAGATCAAGGACTGAGAGGATTTACTGGTATACCGGTAAGGAACATTTAAAGGCAGTGTATAGAGTGCAGCAAGCGGCATTGTATCACTATCGGTTATAGTGCCATCTGTAGGATGCAAATGCAAATACACCCTAACATTAACTATATCGTGCGTAATGTAGAATGTCAGTGAGTGCCGACGGGCGTGAATCAAGAAATAAAAATGCAAGTTGTTCGACCCAAACCGCGTCTCTAAGAACACTAAATTACATTTTGATACAGAATGCATCATCCGGGCTCTGCTTGCTGCTGCTGCACGATTGTCATGCATTCTAATGTAGGTCGCGCGTGTATAGTGCAAAGATGCAAGCCTACTTATTGCACAACTCATTACTTATTAAACAATTTAAACTATCATGTACGTGCACCGTACACCGTCAGCTTGCGGCATAATAGTGGCGTCTAGACTACCGTAAGGAGTATGCACGACAAAATAACGCGACCGTTTAAAGTGCCGCAAGCAGTCGTGGAATCTTGATACACGTAACATAGAAACAATGAAAAAGTATGTCCACATAAATTTAATTACACGTTATAATCCAGAAGTACACATTATAACGTTTACGCTTAGCGTTTGCTTATTCAAAAGACAAAAAGTTCAGGGTTGAGATACAGTTTTTACTACTTACGTACTGTTAGGTTTTTACTTGGGTCATTAATTTCAATAAATAGGCGAGTCTGCTGCTTATAAACTTGTATTACATAAACCAATAAATTACAATGGTAGCCGATGCGTGTACGCACGCGTTCTACGCTAGCTAGTGACCCGAGCAGACTAAAATGGCGGTCGGCGCGGCGACGCGATGCGGCCACACTGCCCCCGTCCCCCGCTCCGCGCGGCTCTCGCAGTCGCACAGTGGGTACAAATCGTGCAACGCACAGTGTGCGTAAACAGCCTCCCACACCTTGATAGCTCAGCTATCTAGCTTTTGTTGCAGTCCTTATCTTCGTTAGGTATAATGCAGAACTTGTTGACTGCTCTCTTGACTGTTCCTCTCGACGTGTAGATATCAGCGACTCTGCTGACACCGTCTCGTCCTGGATATAGGGTTGTAATGCGGCCTAGACGCCAACCTAATGGAGGTAGATGATCTTCCTTAAGTATTATCAAATCGCCTACTTTAGGTTCATATTGCGGTTTCCGCCACTTATTTCTTTGTTGGAGTTCGGCCAGGTACTCTCGACGCCACCTCTCCCAAAATTGCTGCCGCAGTTGCTCTATCCTCTCGTATCTGTTGGGTCTCATTTTATTAATGGTCAGAGACGGCACTGAAGTAAGTGGCCGCCCAATAAGGAAGTGCCCTGGAGTAAGAGGGAGGATATCAGTTGGTTCTGATGAGAGAGGAGATAGGGGACGTGAGTTAAGGATAGCCTCTATTTGTGTGAACAACGTTGAAAGTTCCTCGAACGTTAAGGCAGCGTTGCCTGCTACTCTTTTTAGGTGGTGTTTGGATGACTTTACCCCAGCCTCCCAGATTCCTCCAAAGTGAGGTGAATATGCAGGGCTGAATTTAAATCGAATACCTTCAGTGCTGCCATACTCTGTCACAGCATCGCGACTAGACTTGAGGACTCGACCCAATTCATTGTTTGCCCCTACAAATGTTTTGCCATTGTCTGAATAAATTTCGTAAGGTTTACCTCTTCTTGCTACAAATCGTCGCAAGCACATTAGGAACGCTTCGGTAGTGAGGTCACTTACAAGCTCTAAGTGGACAGCTTTAGTCGTAAGACAAACAAATAAACAAAGGTAACATTTAGTTACACGATTACCTCTGCCTTTTTTACTTGCTATCATGAATGGACCGTCAAAATCTGTTCCACATGTATAAAAGGGAAAACTAGGACTCGTTCTAACATTTGGAAGATTTCCCATTATAGGTTGTACCGTTTTACCTCTGAAACGTATACACACAACACAGTTTCTTAATACACTACGAGCCAAGTTCCTGCCACCTATTGGCCAATATTCCTCCCTAATGGATGATAAAAGTAATTGTGGTCCGGCATGGAACAAACGTATATGCTCATATCTCATTAGTAATTTAGTAAAATTATGTTTGGAATCTAGTAATATTGGGTGCCTTTTGTCATAATTATAATTAGGATTTTGTATACGACCACCCACCCTGAGTATACCATCTGAATCTAGAAATGGGTTAAGTGGTAATATTTTAGACTTATTATGGAGCTCTTTGCTTCTTTTAATTGTATCAATTTCACTAGAGAATGATTGCAATTGAGAAAATTTTATTAATGTTTTTAATGAATTACTAAGCTCATCAGTGCTAAGGCTACCTGATAACCTTTTATAAGTTTTATTCCTACTGTATGTGCAAATAAAATTGTTAATAAACCTATGCACATAGGCTATAATTCTTTTGAATTTAGTAAAACTTGAATATTTAGAAAAATCAATAAAATTAGTTTCTAAACTAATATTTAGAACTTTTAATTCTGGTAGTTCTGTATTAGGAACACCTTGTTGTGGCCATTCACTTGGCTCCCTTCTAAGAAAGGAAGGTCCCTCCCACCACAGGGATGAGGACTGTAGCTGTTGCGAAGTTACACCTCTCGAGGCCAAGTCAGCAGGATTACAATCTGTAGGCACATGTCGCCATGAATAGTCAGATGTAATTTCATTTACTTCATTTACCCTGTTACGAACAAAAGGCTTTAGTTGTTTATATTGAATGTTAAGCCAACCAAGTACTACAGTTGAATCAGTCCAAATAGTTTTACTAGTAATCTGACAACGTAGTGACTGTAAGACTTTTGCACACAATCTGGCTCCTAGCAAAGCACCACACAACTCCAAACGTGGTATAGTTGTTGGTTTTATGGGAGCTACCCGAGCCTTGGCACATAGTAGTTTAACTGTAACTTTATTATTAACGTCAGTTGTGCGCAAATATACACAGGCACTGTATGCATTTTGTGAAGCATCAACGAAACAGTGTAGTTCTATCGTTATAGGCAAATCACATATAACATTTCTTTCTAATTGTACGCTAGATAGGCATGATAGGTTTTTCACAAATGTTATCCAAGAATCTTTTATATCGTTAGGTACTGGTTCATCCCAGTCTATCTTAGCACTCCATAAACGTTGCAAAATTATTTTAGCAGTAATAATGCAAGCACATAAAACACCTAAAGGATCAAAAATTTTACAAGTCATTGAGATTATTGTTCTCTTAGTTATTTTTAAAGTTGATTCTATATTTATTGGAAATATAAATGTGTCCATTTTAGGGGACCAATTAAGACCTAGAACACATGACTGCTTGGTAAGCTCTAATGTGTCATTTAACGTAGGTTCATTTGTAAATATTTCAGGACAATTTGTGCGTATTTTGCGTAATGGAAAATGTGCTGAGCCTAATGTTTGTGTCACAGTCTTATAAATCTGTATCAGCTCTTCTTTAGTAGATGCTCCCGTGCTTAAATCATCATAATAAAAGTCATTTTTAATTATTTCAGCAATGTGCTGATCAGTGCATTGCTCTGCTAACTGAAGAAGACATCTAGTGCTTAAAAACGGCGCAGACGCTGTACCATAGGTCACAGTGTTTAATTGCAAGACCTTGAGTGGTAGAGATGAATCTTCCCTCCACAAAATTAGTTGTAAATGACGTTGTGAATTCACAATTGAAATTTGTCTAAACATTTTCTCAATGTCACCTGTTAGCACGTATTTATGAGTGCGAAAGCGTAACATAATATTAAATAAATCATTTTGCACAACTGGACCTATCATCTGGATATCATTTAGTGATTTTCCAGAGGATGTTTTCACTGAAGCATCAAAAACTACTCTAAGTTTAGTGGTTTCACTTTTTTCTCTTAGTACTGCATGATGAGGCAAGTAATTACCAAACCTTGGACGCTCTATTTCTTCCAAATGACCAAGATCCGAATATTCTTTAATAAAATCACAATATTGTTTTTTAATATTCGGATTCTTATCTAACTTACTTTCTAAACACAAAAAACGCCTTTTGGCAATATTATAAGAGTCACCTAGTGCCTTTTCAGGTGAATCCTTGAGTGGCATTTTAACACTAAATCTTCCACTTGGTAAGCGACTTGTATTTTCTATAAAACTGTTCTCACAAGCTTGTTCTTCAAGAGTGTAAGATATTTTGTTTGAAGGCAGTTCATCAACCTCCCAAAATCTTTGTAATAATTCTTGAATATCGTCTTGTACAATATTACAATTTAATACATTAATGCTAGAGTGAGCATTTTTAGTACGAATTAACTTAGAGTGTCCAATCCCTATAGGGCCTGACACTAACCAACCTAATTTTGAATGTTGTAATACCGGTTGGTGTTTACCTAATCTTATTTGTTGGGTACCTACAATGTCCCAAAAAACGTCTGCCCCCAACAAGATATCTATGTCGGAGGGACAATGAAACCCAGGGTCTGCAAGCTCCAAATCAGCAGGCAGTCCTAGGCCTAAAACATTAACATTTAGTGTCGGTAATGTACCTGTAATTTGAGGTACTACTAAACACCTAACTTGTAAATTAAATGAAGTGTCAAAACGCGAGTACAATTTTAAGCTACAACGCTCCTTAATGTCACACTGTACATTATTGATACCAGATATTCTTATTGGTTCTGTACATTGAGTTGGTATTCCTATCTTTGCTTTAAGTTTTTTAGTAATAAAAGAAGACTGGCTTCCAGTATCCAAGAGAGCTCGTGCAAGGTATGTAGAATTATTTTCAGGATTTAACAATTTTAACAACGGCTGTACACAATAGGACCTGTCCCGCAGAGATAGCAGACAAAGTTACAGGTGATGTACTTGGGGTTAAGTCGTTATTACTTGTATTTAAATTGGAACTAATATTACTACATTCCGCTTTAGTATCTTTATGCACTAAGCTATTATGTTTTCCATTGCAAAGCTTACAACAACTTTTAAGGAAGCATTTTTTCGCTGTATGTCCACTACGCAGACAGTTAAGACATAATTTCAGCTTTAAAGCTGTATCTAACCTAACTTCAGGTGACATATCTCTAAACTTGGTACACATATACAGGAGATGATTTTCCTTACAAACATCACAGGGATTCTTGGAAGAGTTGTTACTCGTAGAACTCACTAAAGACTTAGTAGACCTTTGTTCCTTGGAACCATGACCATGTGGCTTACCATGATCAGTCTTACTTGTGTTATGATTTTGTGTGGTTTCTAGAACATCTGCTCTGTTCCGCAAGAATTCGTTAAATTGATCTAACGTAGGTAATTCTGGTAATCTATTCTTAAATTCTTCCCATTTCCTACTAGTGGTGACATCAAGCTTTGTTGACACCATATATATTATTAAAGCATCCCATTCATTTGTAGGTTGCCCTAAAGTATTCAACGCTCTTAAATTTTTTGAAACTAAATCAATGACATACCTCAATGCCTTGTGAGATTCTCTTGTTAGAGATTCAATACTGAAAAGCGCTTTTAAATGATTATTTATGAGTAAATTTTTATTATTATACCTTTGACATATTAAATCCCAAGCTACCTTGTAATTGCTTGATGTAAACTCTATAGATTCTATGACTACTAAAGCTCCTCCTTCTAAGGATGACCTTAGGTAGTGAAACTTGTTTATATTTGGAATTAAATCATTAGAATTTATCAAAGAATCAAAAGTATCCCGATACTCTAACCATTTTAAATAGTTGCCATCAAATGAAGGTAATTTAATAGTTGGCAACTTTACTGAATTAAAGTTATTATGAGTACAATGGCTATTATTATTTGAACCACAGTCCGAGCCTTCAGACTTTTGTTGTTCAGTTTTAGACACATTGGCCGATTCATTCAACTCTTGAGCCAATGATATACATGAAAAGAACTGATCCTCAATTAACTCTCTTTCTAATAATTGTTCATCCAAATCTGGACAATTCAATTCAATATTATTTTGTAACATATCAAAAATGTTCAGCAACGCTTGAAATTTATCTATTTTCAATGAAATTTCTTTGGCTTGCAAGCTACTGAGCGGACTACACTTTGAAGTTTGATTTAAATAATCTTTAAATTTAGTTAGTTGACCTTTAATAGCACTACGCTTTCTTATTAACCCTTTAAATTCTTGTTGTTCAACTTCACTCATTTCTTGTTTATTTAACGCACTATCCATCCTAATATATTTATTTCTAATTAGTTAAATCTATAATCTAACCTCTAGCTTTGAGTAGGCAACAATGATTTGGGTACATTAAGTCACTATGCAATAAGTAATTAACTCAAAACCGCTAACTCACGGTTTACCCGAAGCTGTGACAGCACGAAGTATGCAGCACTCACCAGGCGCCTGCACTGCAACGCGAACAACACGCAGGCAGGTAGCTAGCAGATCAGCGAAGCTCAGTTCATGCCATGCACACTCACCACACCTGGAATAGTCGGCAAGCTTTGGTGAAATAACAGTCACTTTTAGGTTGCACTATTGAGAATGTAAAAACTAGGAATTAGTTAGGTAAGCTAAAGCTCAAACTCCCAGTAAGAAACGAAAATATAGTTATTAGTCAGGTAAGTACAGAAATAATCTTCTGCAATGTATTAGGTACACACACGTGCTTAAGTACAAAGTGCAACTTAGGTTTTAGTGCTTAGATTGAAGCCTTAGGCATTTAAGCGCATAAATAGGCTATTTAGGCCTCCACCAAACAAACAGAGGTAGGCGCAACAGGTGCGCTAATAGCACACACACAATTAGGTAGCTATTAAAATGGACTCGCCCACCACGTGCGGCAAAATAGACTCGCCCACCACGTGCAGCAAAATAGACTCGCCCACCACGTGCAGCAAAATGGATTCGCCCGCTACGTGTGGCAAAATAGACTCGCCCACCACGTGCGGCTAAATTAGCAAACTTAGACCGAATACGTTCGAGCGAAACCAGCTAGGCTATTCACACAAATAGAAACACGGAATTGAAAGACAGGAATGATAGGAAACGGGCTTACTTCCCTCGGGCTAGACCTCTGGTGCAGGCAGGCGTTGAAACGTTGTAGCTTGCGTAGTCCGAAGGCCCCGTGGGTGGCTGAAGAACAGCATACGCGCCAATCTCTTCCTTGATACACGTGTCCGGCGTCCCCTGGTTTTCTTTTCTTGATCTCGAACGTTCTTGAAGTTTCGGTCGTTGAATTTTTTTTGTAACTTGTAGGTTCGACAATTATATTAGGTATCATAGACGGTCGCCAAAAAATTGTTACTTTACTTGGGTCATTAATTTCAATAAATAGGCGAGTCTGCTGCTTATAAACTTGTATTACATAAACCAATAAATTACAATGGTAGCCGATGCGTGTACGCACGCGTTCTACGCTAGCTAGTGACCCGAGCAGACTAAAATGGCGGTCGGCGCGGCGACGCGATATGCGGCCACACTGCCCCCGTCCCCCGCTCCGCGCGGCTCTCGCAGTCGCACAGTGGGTACAAATCGTGCAACGCACAGTGTGCGTAAACACGTACTTAAAAATTATCGCCCCATGAATATAAAGATTAAGCTTTCATGAAATGAGCAAAAATTACAGATCTTTTAATGAGAATCCTATTCATACTAGTTTGTGCTAGGCCAAACTGGATTATTCTACGCGTGATAAGTCGCAGCCAACTAGCTCGCCGGCCGCTGCCGCGGCATCGCTCGTTTCACGCGCTTGGCTCGCGCGCGGTGGTCACAGTTCAAATCTAACCTAACCGGCAGGCTTATTACGTATCTTGCAGAAGCCTAGCGATAGCAAAATTGCTTGTCATTTGCGCAATAATTGCTTTTCAATTGTGTCAATCGCAAATCAGTATGACGTATCGCTGGTATGTACATAATACCGATTTGCATTTGAAAAGCAATTATTGCGCAATTGACAAGCAATTTTGCTATCGTTAGGCTTCTGCAAGATACGTAATAAGCCTGCCAGTCGGGGTGCCCCAGCCAGCACTATATTGATATTGATACAATGCCGCTTGCGGCACTCTATAGGGTCATGTATTGTACCTATGGACATTTCAGACTATCTCCAAAATGGCCTCACACTGCACACAACACCGATAGCGTCACGCCACTCACTGGTGTTGCTAGAAAATAAAAATGCCACCACAGTGTTGCAATATTATATTTTTAGTACTGCCAGTTTTTGTTATTATAACCAATGTCCAAAGGTAAAAGCGTCCATAGGTACAATACATGACTATACACTTCCATATTTAAATAACGCCAAGATTTTATTACCACTATCTACTAATTTTCTACCATTTTTTTTGTTATTATATGTATTAGGCATCATTGTTTAATTATTTGTGATTGAGCATAGAAACCGTTCCTTTTCAGGGTGTACGGGGTATGAAGGGGGACGTGGGTTTACCAGGTCCCCCTGGCTTCACAGGGAACAAGGGAGAGCCGGGACCCCCGGGGGCCATCGTCAATGTATGTATTCACTTAATATTACTTACTACTACTACGCATTAGAATGAAGAACTAGCTCCATCTTTCTGAATGACCGATTTCATTGATTTATTTTAATTTATGAATTGTTTTTTTATATTTATTTTTATTACGGACGCTTTTAACGTGCACGTCTTTCTACATTGTTCTTACATGTATAATTTCATCATGAATGATGTAACCAATATTTTGATTTGAAAAAGTCTCCATGGAGTACCTTGCCCTTCTTCTCCATAGGAACCTATTACGCTTTGGAATTAGGCAACTAGCGTCATTTTTCTGTCTGACCGCCTCCTTGAAAATTTTTAAGTCCTGGCGGTCTATTCTGTAAAAATCTCGGCGTGAAAACTTAGGTGAAGTGAGCTTTAAGTGAGCTGTCATTAGTGTCGAACCCTAGCATCAGGTGGAATGACAGCTCACTTCTTGTTCACTTCACCTACGGTTTCACGGTGAGGTTTTTACAGCTGGAAATGGTTTGACACGTTGGCTGCCATACGTGTATACTCGTAGTAACTTTTTATATGCCCATTGCCACCATACAAAATTGTAGGTACGAGTATACAAGTACCCACTTAAAAAAATCTAGTAAACTTATTTTTCTGATTAAATAATGTTTTACTTCAAATGCCAAAGAATTTAACCCCGCCCTCCTTCCACTGCCACTCTTATAGAATTCTTTACAAATCGCATAAATCAACTAGAGAATACTCGTAGTTGGCACTGGAGCCCAGCACCCTAATTGCGTAACATACTATCAATCGAAATCAGAATCATTTTGAAGCAAATTGCTAATCCATTGCTTCATATGTTCGAAAAATTTGTCTGCTCGACAACTTAAATAACGCAATGAATGTTGTTGAACTGTCAAAAGGATCTTGGACTACGAGTATACTCGTAGGTCGGCAGTCAACGTGTTAATTATAACAAATGTGTTGAGTTTGATATATACAGATGCACCTAGCGCTACGATTTCTTTTTTATTTTATTCAAATTGTTTGATTAATGTTTGTTATATTTAAAGGCATCTGGTCCAGGGTATATTGGACCCCCAGGTGAACGGGGGCGACGCGGACCGAAGGGTGAGAAAGGGGATGTAGGGCAAAAAGGTAAATGCATCAATTAAAAAAGTAAAGCAATTTTAATAGTCGAACTTATTTAAAGTAATTTTTGTAATTGTGTTTTTAGGTGATCAAGGAGAAGCCGGCTTGACTGGTTTAGCAGGGCTGCCAGGAATTAATGGAACACGTGTGAGTTAATTACTATTAAATGGGAAATATTTATTAGCACAAGTTTTGTTATAAACTATACAGTATGTTAACCAACAGAGGGCGTTCCCGTTAACCCGCAATAGTATAGCATCCATACATGCTAAAAAAAAATATTACCATTCGAAAACAAAATGGTTTTTATTTTTTTTAATATTAAAATATTCACTAAAAATGTTAAATTGATACGTAAAAGAAACACTCTGTACACGCGTACTTGAAGGACGGAATCATCGCAATTTACCTATTTATGAATGACGGGTCGCGCGTGCGGCGATCTGCCTAGCCCCGCCCCCTGCCCCCGGATGTCCACCTAATTTTAGTCGGAACTAATATCACGCGCTGACCGGACGTGCATTGTTTCCGCATTGCAAGTAATTGCAACATCTTGCGTCATTCTTGTGTGGAAAATGCCGCGTTATCAGTTCAGTGCTCAGGAGTATGCGAACATGGTGCTAATTTATGCTGAGTGTAATTATGATGGTGCACGTGCTCTGAGGATGTATGCTGAGAGGTACCCCAATGCACATCAACCGCGGAATTCTCGTGTTTAATGCGACGAGTGCACCAAAATAACCGTCGGCGATTGCAACAATGTGTAGACAGAGGAGGTCAGCATATTGAGCAGTTCAAAATCTAGGTAAGTTTTTAACATTATTTAAATGTATCATAATAGCTAAAACATTTCGAAAACATTAAAATAAAAAATAACACTAAACGACTGTGCTACAAACTTGATAAGTTCAGAAGGCCCACTCTTTCCTAAAACTGCTTTTATACTCGGGGAGTACCCCGTTCAACGAACGTGTTACTACTCTGACGTTACACGATTGCTATGAATAAATGCAAGTACTTAGGTATTACGAAGGCAACTGCATAAAGTAAAAAATTCACTTGCTAACGTTTAATGACGTTATTATCATTTAAATCCTAGCCTAACTGTCTAATACTATGTATTTTAATTTTAATGTTATTGAAACGTGGCTTAGATAGGTAGGTACATGAATTTATGTTTTTTTTATTTACCTACTATGTTTGCGAATAGGTCCTTCCAAGTCCAAGGTGTCTCAGTGACGCATTCCTTTGTCAGCCGGACATTTGAGACTTGTTGTTAAATGTTATTGTTAAAACTACACATACTTACACAAATGTTTAATTTTACTGATAACAACCAGACGACGACGCGCGCCGTTAACTCGCCGCTCGCCATACAGCGCGGCGCGTGGCGTATTGCGACGTTGCCGCTTTGGGCAATGCTACTACGCTAGTACTATTCCGCGCTACTATTTTGATTTTAAACAGGAGGTTTCGAATTTATTGTCAATTAATTATTTTTTTTTATTTCGGATTATTTTATGCTTATTTTTCTATGCTGATATTTTTATTTTAATCTATTAATGATATAGATTAACGAGTTTAGGGGAACGCCCTTTGTTATTTAACTTACTGCATAATAAATATGTTAATTTGTAAGGTTGTAGCCTGAAAATATTATATTATTATTAATATCTATAGAAATAAATAAAATTGAAGTGTCTGTTTGTAATGTCAAAATAACTGCTTTTTACTAAATGAATATGAAAGTATATACGGTACTTATAACAAAAGAATAATTTTTAGAATTTGTGTCCGTCTGCCTGTCTGTTTGTTCCGGCTAATCTCCGAAACGGTTAGATCGATTTTGATGGGATTTTTACTGGAAGATAGCTGATGTTATAAGGAGTACTTAGTCTACTTTTATTTTGGAAAAATAATTAGTGTCCCGCGCAAAAAAATAAACAGTGCGGGATCAGATGACCGTGTGTGAATAATATCCCAGGATATGATATTATATTATATTATATTATATTATATTATATTATATTATATTATATTATATTATATTATATTATATTATATTATATTATATTATATTATATTATATTATATTATATTATATTATATTAATGATATTATATAATTATTATATAGTATTTTAAGAGAGCAAAATGAGAATTATTAGAGGTTCGATTGAATAAAACTGCGGATTACTTTTTACAGGTTAGTGTAATATAAGTACCGGCAATTATTAAAGAGGTGATTCAACAGTTCATAATCCCAATGCCTAGTTATATCCGAGTCGCAGATAAATAAAAAAAAAAACTGACAGTCATGGGTACTGCCGACAGAAGTGAAAACTTAAAACCATGAAATAACAGTGGTTTTTTTTTAAATTTTCAAATAAATTGTGGTTTCAAAACTTGTGAATTCAAATAAAATCATTAATTATAAATTCAAATATACAGGAATATAAAATAGAAATAAACCTTATGGTCGTTCTATTCGATATATATACACGATTTAAAGAAAAAAATACTGTGCAATTTCTAGTCACACTATTTACTGCCTCCTGTCGGCATAGTCAACATACAATATTATAACAACAAATAACCGACGGAAATAATTCTTTTGTAGTCGCGGTGAAGAAGAATGTCAAAAAGTAAAAAAAAAAAGTTATGGGATTTATGGGGTTTTTTTAGAACGGCCATAATATGGTCTAATATATGCTATTTCAAGGTTATCCAATCTTTACCGGACATCCTGTATATGCTTTCACTGCTGGCCAAGCGCACAAATACTCATAGCTGCAGATATACTGTTAACATTAGCTGCATCTTGGTGCCGCGATCTCATGAAGTTTTTCTCCTAGCAAAAATCGTTCAACGCGCCTAAAGAAATTTTCATTTAAAAAATAGATAATATTTTTGTGTTCACCAAAAATCTAAAGGTACATCTATGTATGCATTTCTAAAATATTGATCTTAAACCCGTTTAATTGTTTTACTATAATTAAACTACTCGGCCAACAAAATATGTTACATCAAACAAATTCCAAATTAACACCAAGATATAACACTTTTTTATTGTAGTGCGCTGCAAATATTCTATTGTAACAATAACTATTTTATTCTTCCCCGAAAAATACTGATCGTGCACCAAATATTCCTGAATGTTACACAAAATATTTGGATAATGTGTTCATTTTTTATTAATAAAGCTACATTGGACATTAATTGGTGTTTGATTCAAATACATTTTGCAGTGCATTATCTGAAGTAAAACTAAAAAATAAATGCTTGTTTTTAAAATTAGGTGTATTACTATTTTTACAAATTTGCAACAGTTGTTAAATAGATGCTCGTTATGACATATTTTAATGAACATATTTTGGTGCACATTCAGTATATTTGGTGGAACACAGGCAAAATTAGGTAAATGAAATGGGAATAAATTGAAGTACTTTTAAATACCATCCTTAAAAAATCTCCTTAGTAAACTCTTTTTACAAAAGCAGATTCCCAAATCCATCATTTAAAACAACTTTACTAGTTAATTGTTTTCTTAATGTATAATTCTATCCTCAGGGTTTTCCCGGACCACAGGGGCCTATAGGACCCCCCGGCGATCGCGGACACCCAGGGCTCCCAGGGCCCCCGGGCCCCTCCAGTAACATCAATGCCTCGCTCATACATGGTAAATTTATTTAGGTTTACAATTATATTAATAAATGTATTTATTTACTTGTTGGCAAAAGCCCGAAAGTCTGACAGTCTTACAAATGGTATACACTATACAACTTTCAGTCGGATTTGAAAAACTATTTTTGCATTTGATAGCCCGATTCTTGAGGAAGGCTATATACTTCTGCTCGCGACTTCGTCCGCGTGAAATTTCTTGTTCCCTAGACCCACCACATCGACCACACCGCATCGCATCGCATCGCCCACGCTATTACTTCGTTTTCGTTTAGCGTTTTTTCTGACTGACATGATGTTAAGTAGCCTATTAGCTTTCCTCAAGAATTGTGCTATCAAATGCAAAAATATTTTTCAAATCCGTCTGGTACTTCCAGAAATTAGTGCGTTCAAACAAAAAAAAAAAAAAACCGAACTCTTCAGCGTTATTATTAGTATACATAGATGTATTTCTAAATTCTACTTCTGTTCATTATGAAGGTGCTAAAGGCGAGAAGGGCGCTCCGGGGCGGGACGGTAGACCTGGTGACATCGGCCCCCGAGGAACACCAGGACGCGACGGTGCTGCGGTAATGTAACATGTTATAATAATATAATATTCAGCCTGTATTGTTCCACTGTAGGGCAAAGACCTCTGTTTCCTTCTTCCACTCAACTTGATCCTGAGACAATATGGACCAATCCCTCTTAAAGTCAAGATCGTCCCGCCATCTTCGCCTGGGCAGCGATGCCGTTAGACGTTTTCAGGAACCCATGTTGTGGTGGTCTTAGACCGCAATGGATCCGACATGCGGCAAACGTGTCCGGCTCAGTCCCATTTGAGATCGGCTGCTTTTTGAGTGACGTCTGCGATTTGTGGAGTCCGACATACTGACCGGATGTAAATCCGGTCAGTATGTCGGACTCCGAGGATACTGCGCTCCATTGCTCGCTGGCAAATCTCGAGCTTGGTCTTCTTCTGAACTGTCAAAGACCAAGTTTGAGCGCCGTATGTAAGGATAGGGAGAATGCACATGTCCATTCATTTGCGTTTATGGCATCTCCTTTGTTATGGGTTTTCATCGACAAATAGCTCGTTCAGGCTTATTCAGTGCGGCGAGCAACTTCTTTTCTTGCCTCGCCTGGAAGGAGACTATTTGGCCGAGGTAAATGTATTCTGGGATATATGCAATCTCCACACCCTCCACATACTGTTTTTGTTTGACACTATTGGTCAGTTTGGTCTTGGACATGTTCATTCGAAGACCAATTTCATGGCATGCCTCGTTCAATTAATTAAGCATTCCGCCTAATTCAGCTGCGGAAGATGAAAACCGCACAACATCGTCGGCGAAACAGATTAGTTAACTTTTTTTCACCAACGACTACTCCTCTGGCCAGATAGGTTTTTAAAAACCTCTTCAAGGGTAGCAGTGAATAGCTTAGGGGACAGCGGGTCTCCCTTCTTGATTGCTCTTTCGTTTTGTTGTATAATTCACTTTATTATTAAGTAGGTATAGGTAAAATTCAGGCGATTTTTGAAAATTGAGATCTGCCAGCGGGAAAATTGCGTAACACACTATCAATCGGAATTGGTTTCATTATGACAGTTCAACAACATTCATTGCGTTATTTACGATGTCTAGCAGACAAATTTTTCGAACATATGAAGCAATGGATTAGCAATTTGCTTCAAAATGATTCAGATTTCGATTTATAGGGTGCAGGTTGATAGTACTCACGAATACCAACACGAGACCTAGTCTGAATTATTGAAAATCAAAAACAGTTTTTCCATACAAAAACCCATATAAACCGCTTTTTTTGGTTCGATATTTCGTTAGTTTGCTCCATATCAACTGTTACTATCACTGTCGACCTGCATATTAACATTTTTTTAATTTGTCTACATTATTTTGCAGGGTCAACCAGGGCCACCAGGCTTTGTAGGAATTCAAGGTTTACCCGGCAACATGGGTCCACAGGGCCTACCGGGTCCAGAAGGAAAGCGAGGCTTCGACGGACTACCGGTATTTATCTAACATTATTAATTGTCAGGTGACGAAATACTTCTCTATACTTATCTACAATACTGCCGTCGTAAGAAAAAAGAGCACATCTAACATTAAAAAAAAAAAATCTACAAAAAATTGAGCAGATTAGCCTTTTTTTTCTGATTCTAAATATGTATGTAACTCAATTTTTTTTTAAATGTTAGTTGTGCCCTTTTTGCTTACGACGGCAGAATACACGAATGAGGTTAAGTATGTTTTTCTGCCAAAATGAGAATTCACACCATCTTGTTTTTTCAATAGAATTTCGCAAAACAATTTCACAAATGTTTACCAACAACGTCAATGCCAATGTCATTTAAGTACCAAAAAAATTTCGTAGCACTGTAATTTAGCCTTCATCATCATTCATCAGCGATAGTGTCAAAACTCACTAATACTTACTTCATTTCGATTCCCCCAGGGTCCCGAAGGCGCACCAGGTCTTCCGGGACCCCCTGGTCTGCCAGGCTCAGCAGCTGCATCATCACAGCACATCTCCATCCCAGGACCACCGGGGCCTCAGGGACCGATGGGACAGGTAACATAATTAACAGGATAAGAACATATTTTAATCTTCTCTCTACATCAGGGATGGGCTACCTTTGGAAAGTCGCGGGCCAAACCTTAGAATACTAATGAAGTCACGCGCCATAAGTACATGGTATATAAGAGGTAGATAATAGAAGTGTAATCCTAAAGTTACATTAAAATTTAAATTAATGTTTAGAAAACACCTTGCTTCTGTGTATTATTGGTGATTCCAAATAAATTTTATATAAAAATAAAAAATATATAAGAAACTTCGAGCTTGAACTTGAGAAACATGATGATCAATGTTGGGATCAATCCCACTAATAAATAAATAAATAATAAATTATTTATTGAGAGTAACAATGAGACTCATATACTTAGTGAATAAACTTACAACAATGTTATTATAGCGATACAATTACAACAACAATTACATAAACACACAAAACAAAATAGTCATTGCTTCAGCGTTCCAACTGAGATGCTGGAGCCTGGAGCAACGATTTAAAATAGAGCAGTCCAGCCTATCAGCAATCATTCCCAAGATGCTGTTGGAACTGGCTCGTAACCTGCGCACCAAGGACGCACATCTTTATGCATTAATGAATAAAAACAATCAATACGCATTTCCGCAAATATCCCTGATGTGCTATAGAAGCGAGACAGCCTCATCAACACCCTGAAAGCATTATTTTACTGCACGCGAAGGGCACTGTCTGTACACTGCGTAAAATATACCCACAGGCTATAGGAGTAAAATGAGGAAAAGAAGGTTCTAAAAAATGTTTTTCTAACCTCCGTATAAGCATGTATAAACCCTGCGGGCCGCTGCTCTGCTCTCTCTCAATATCGTCATCATCCTTAAGACTAGAGGTCAATATTATGCCCAAGGTAGTTGAATGAGTGCACTCTTGATAACGGTACACCATTCATCTGTATTGGAGGTACCGTTTCCGGACATTTTCCACCAGCCCCAAACACCATCATGACACTCTTTTTGACATTGTACAACAGGCCGTGAGCAAAAACAAAATCTATACGAATATATACGTATATAAAAATGAATCGCCGAAATGTATGTACGCGCATAACTTCCGAACGACTGCACCGAATTGGATAATTATTTTTTTGTTGTATTTGTAATTGTCAGGAAAAGGTTTGTATGAAAGAAAATGTTTAAAAAGTTGCCAGGAAAATTGGAAAATTCGGGAAAACTGAAAGTGCATTTTCTATGGGAATTTTGTATGAATTATTGAAATTTAGACAGGACAACATTTGTAGGGTCAGCTAGTCTCATATAATGCACAGGCGCAAGTTGTTGCCAAAATGTTCATCGGTTAGCCTGGTTCGATACTAAGATTTACTTATTAGTCTTCATCATTGAAAAGAACAGTTCACATTTGTACGTGCTTTCACGCACGCTCATTTTACACTATACAATGATATGACAATGAATGATATGATGACAATGAATGAACTGTGGAGATTTTTCCTCGGCAAGCTAGCCCCGTAAAAGTTACTTACACCCAGTCATCTGAAGTCTTGTGTCTTTCTGAAGCTCGATCAATTCCATTTGCAGGTATCAGAACTGTCTCTACGTCACTTTTTATGGGAGAAGCAAAAAGCTTAAAGCTCCATGTTCTTGAAGTCGGAAAATATATTTATTTATTTAAGTATAACCAACGGTGATACATATAATAAGTTACCTTGTTTAACTACACTCAGCGGCACGGAAAGTGGTCCAAGCGCGCTATGTGTTTTATTATCAAAATGAAATGCGAAACAGGGGTTTTTTTTTTGTAAAACTTAAGTGTTTACTCGAATCTTAAATGAGAATGATTAATTAACAAAAAAGTGAGATAACTTTATTAAAATTTAACAAAATTACGAAAAAACACATTAAGCTCTAAGTTTCAATAAAATACAATGAAATTTACAAAAAGTACATGGGAACGGACTACTAAGAAATATTTAAGTTCAAAAGACGTTACATTAAGTATCTAAAGTTAGGTATAAAATGTTGTGACCCTTTACTTATTTAGTTGATTATAGAGCCTAGGTGCTATCTGCGTTTGTTTTATGGTTTTTATTATTTGCGCTTTGAATGTAGGTTTAGTACAGTTAAATATCCACTTGAGAGAAATCTGTGTTATAAATTCGAGCAATACGAGTCAGCACACAATTTTTGGCTTAATTAAGTCGAGTGCCGTGCACGTGTAGCATTGTCCTGTGACGAGACGCCGTAGAGGAGTGTTGAAAGTGAGCTGTGTGTGCGAACAACTCCGGGCAATCCAGGCTCTAGCCGTGCATTGAGTATCAACCAAAAAAAAAAAAAAATCTACGCCGGTAGGAGCACTAGGCAATGAAAGTACATAGGGATAGAAGCACAATGAAAGTTTGCCCGATAAACCACATGGGAAGTTTCCGAAATAAAATCCTTACAAAACCAGTTTACAGTTTACAGCTTCATATAAAGGAGCCGCGCTCCCTCATCGCAGGGAGCATTCATCTGTAATGCTTCTGCTGTAGGTAACAGCTACGTCTTTGGAAGTAGACTTCGCAGACCGTCAACTGGTAGGTAGTGTAGAGAGATTATTGAAACCAGCAGGATAGATAGGAAATAGGTAAAGTAACACGGCTAGGTCGCGGGTAAAGGATACATTACAAGTGAATGCTCACGGTGAGGTAGCGCCCTAAAGTGATAATAGCCCTTACCTTACTGCCTACTAAGGGTGCTTGATATATAAATTACGAATAAAGTACAAGCCAATATTCATAATTAACAAAAACGTTTCCAGAAAGGTGAGGCAGGTTTCCCTGGACTACCTGGTATGCGCGGTATGGACGGGCTTCCCGGTACCCCTGGCGAAAGAGGATTACCGGGATTGCCAGGATTACCGGCACATCCCAGCTATGTACAAGAGGTAAGCAGTAAAATTGCTTCGGCGAGTGGTGAGACTTTTAAATACAGACCATTCACAGTTGTAATATATAGCCTATGATTATCCGTCACTGTCAAACTCACAGTGATCTTTATTGACCTTGCAATAAAATTGCTGTTAGGTTGCTGCTGCCAGAGTTAAAATAACTGTGCATGAACTGTACGTCTGGTGCATCTCGGACAGTCAGTCCCTCTACCAACTTGCTGACTGCCTAACTTCTATCACAAATGCATTCCCAAAGGGGAAGAAAACTGTCAAATTAGTTCCGCGTAGATGGCGCTACGTGTTTGTTACTTTCATTCAGCTGTCAATGGAGTTCGTTGCTGAAAACTTTGCCGCGAGATGGCGCAAAGTATTTTTTCTTGTCGCCGATTGGTCGCTTAGTCTTCAAGATGACTTTGACAAGTGACAAACGCATAGCGCTCTCTCGCGGCGAAGTTTTGGGTAAACCACCCGATTAGTTCGTTTATAAGTTTTTGTCAGTTGTTGTAAACTAAATCTTTTTGTTTAACTTATTTTTTCAGGCACCTTCAATTTCTGAAGCTGAAATAAGAAACATTTGTGAAGATATAATTAAGGGTTTGTAACTATTAATTTTATATAATAATTGCCAGAGCTTCAATCAACTCCCTAGGATTTTATCAAAACTCAGATTTCCACGAGTAAAAAGATAATCTACCTACAGGATGTTTAAATTAATTCATGGGTATCCTTTTAAGGCGACGATAACCGACTTTTAATGATTTAAAACTGAAGATCATGTCTAAACAAATAGTGTTAATAATTTGGAAAAAAATTATGTAAAATAAAAATATAAGTAAACAAATTATTAAAAAAAATCTCTTCTGCAAAAACACATAACTAAAAAGAGAAAAACAAGCATTAGAATCCATAGAATCGCGTAGTATCGCAGGCGGGACAAACAAAAGTTATACCATATTTCAGGTTATTGGTTTGTCGCCGCCTGCGATACCAAAATTATATGGATTCTAATGCTTCCTTACAATTACGGAGGGGTGTTTGCAGGAGGGTTTTTTTTCTAGTTTGTTTTTTAAATCGATAACAGTTAATGAAACATTCACACCAATGATCACCAATGGTGTGTTTTATCCAAAGGAAAACAAATAACTTTAAACAATATTTTTGTCCGCAGTTCGACTTGGAGAGCTGGCTCTAAATCACATAGAGACAAATACTGTCGTAGGCAGGAGAGGACATCCGGGAAGACCGGGGCCCCCTGGACCACCAGGTAACAAACATCATCATCTGCCTCGCTTCTTCCCCAACTATATTGGAATCAGCTTCCAGTCAAACTGGATGCAGCTGAATACCACTATTTTACATGGAGAGACTGCCTATCTGGCCTCCATAACCCATTTACTGGGTAATTCGATACCCCTTGGTAAGACTGGTTGTCAGACTTTCGGGCTTCTGACGACCCGTAACTACTATCAAAGATCCACGGTTAGTCAGAAGGCTCGGAGAGGTCTTGGTATGTGAAGATCACCCATCCACGGACCTATCGCGGCTAGCTTGGCTTAATCTAATCGATCGACTCGCGCTGCTGAAATTACTTAGCCACACAAGCCAGATAACAAACATATGCCATACTAATATTATGAATGCGAAAGTAAAAGCTCTGTATTTCATCCTTTAACGCCATAACGGCTGAATGGATTTCGATTAAATTTGGCACAAAGGCAGACCATGCATAACCTGGTTTAGGATATGGGATAAAGGGTAGTAAACCATATTTTTAGGGTTCCGTACTATAATGGTAAAAAGGAACCGTTATGGTGTGACTCAGCCTGTCTGTCTGTCTGTCTGTCTGTCCCAGCTGGATATTTCAAGAACTACTAATGCTATTAACTTAAATTTTAGTATAGTTTTAGAAGACGTGTCCCCAACTATTTTGCAAATAAGAAAGAAATAAAAAAGAATATATTTTTTGCAACAGGGACTGAAAGGTTGAATTTTGGAATAGTTTTAGTTGACGTGCTCAACTATTTTGCAAATAAAAAAAATAAAAAAAAATTGCAACAGGTACTGAAAGGGTTTTAAAAATTTTAAATGGGGCTACTAGGGCATGTGGGGTATCATATGACAGAGCGCTGTTTGCAAATTCACAAAAAAAAATATTTCTTTTTAGGCCGCATAGTTTTCGATTTTTGATGAAAAATGTAAAAAAATATACCGTTTGCTTTGTTTGGCTTTCCGTTTGTTGTCTTTTAGCTTGAACTTATAAATTATATAAATAATCGCTTAACATACATGGGGCTGTTTTGGGAAGCAAATTTTCTTTGGACATCGTACTGTAGGTATGTTTAACAATTCACCAAAAGCTAAAATCCTTTGGGAAGTTTCTTAATTTTATTTAAAAAAATATTGCTTTGCCCATCAGTGGAACAGAATAGGCTAAGGGGAAAAAAATATTGAAATCAACCGCCCAGTGCGCCAGTTTGTTGAAAAAATTTCGCAGCTGGCTGTTTTTTACTCAATATAATGTCTTCATCTCCAGGAATTCAAGGTGACTCTGGCGAGCCAGGCCCGCGAGGTTACCCTGGGGAGGCAGGGGATACAGGCAAGCCTGGCAGTCCCGGCCCTGCAGGGCAGAAGGGGGACAAGGGCGACAGGGGGCCCGAGGGGGTCGGCGTGCAGGGGCCCGAGGGACCCAGGGGACAAATAGGTAATGTAGCTGACAAGATGAATGACTTCAGAAAGACTTTAAATTTTTTTTAGTCATACATTATGATTGGTTGTTATTTATTACATAATATAACATCACGCCTGCAATCCCCGAAGAGTTAGACAGAGGTGTACCTATAGTACACCCACAATTCGCCAGTTGTGTTTTAGTCCCATGTAACAGGGGGCGAGCCTACTGCCATCTACCGGGCACGAATCCAGACTAGGCTGCTACTGAGAAATGATATAAAATTAATGCAAACAGTTTTAATAATAAAAAAAATAAAATAAAAATATTTTGGTGAATAAAAAGCCTGCACTAACGAGTTTACGACTTGTAAGCAATTTTCCTGATCAAGGCAGTTATTGATTAGTAAATTAGGCTTCCGGCGATGAAGTTTTCTTTGTATAAATTCCGTAATGCTTATTCTGAATTTAAACAGTGAAAATTAAAATAAATAAATATTATTTACTCACCGCTTCAAGGAGAAAAACCCACGCTGAGTCAGGATTTATTCCAGAGTCAATAACACCAAACAATTTAGAAATATAAAGGGTGTAAAAAATACCCATAACGAATCTGAGAGTAGCGTTCTTCCCGTTATTATGATATATTTTTTGTTATGTTCTATATCTGGGAACCTTCTGGTTATAGAGATATTGAAGGTCAAATTCCCAATTTTTTTTGACGTTTTTATTCAAAAACAGTCTTAAATGTTATAACTTAAATAACTTAAAAAATAAATAAACTTAATTTTAAATACTCCCATGATCCCTGTACCGTTGCTTGCACCCATAAGCACGATGTTTTGCGAATGAAATTGCGCACTACCGTAAACAGCGAATTTTCACACCAGATATAAAAGTCGTTTACTAGCAATTATTTTTGCACAAAGTTACTTAATTTGATGTGCAGAATGCGTAGATGTCGGCCTCTTGATAGGTCTTTTTATATCCTTTTAGGAATTTAATTCATTGCTGTTTTCAGGTCCAATGGGACCATCGGGTCATCCAGGCAGAACCGGGGACAGAGGAGATCCAGGGCGAGAAGGTAATATAAACCACATAAATGCACGTTAATGTGAGAAGACAGTGATAGAATTAACTTAATTGACTGTACGAAACTCCACAAAATTTTCTATGGGGGGAAAAAACTGGCCAGAACGCGTTTTGCCATTTTAAAACCAGACACTACGCGTTCTAAGCTTTTTTGATGCAACCTCAAGGCACATTTCCGCGTTGTGTGCTTTTGAAAACGGCCGCAACGCGTTCTGGCAATGTAAAAAAGACACAGCGCGTTGTGAGCCTTTTTGATGCAACCACGACGCGACGGACAGGTTGTATACTTGTCGACGCTCATACTGCACAAAAATGTAAAAAAAATTCGGCATGGGTGAAGTTTTCGTAGTTTTCAAGAGTGCTGACAATGAAAATGGGGTGAAAATCAAATTTCAAGATGGCGCCAACGAAAATTTGTAAATTTAAGATGGAAATCAAAATTCAAGATTGTTGATGGATTTCTTCACCACACCATCTTAAATTTTGATTTTGATTCCATTTTCATCGTTAGCACCCTCGAAAACCATGAAAATGGCACCATGACAAAGACTTTGCATCGTTGATGTCATCTTGAATTTTGATTTTCCATCCGTTAAAATATTGGTAATAGTCCGAATTAGGTTTTTCTGGAGATGAAAACTGGAAAAAATGCCCGGAAAATTATAAAGTTCGGGTGAAAGTGCTTTTTCTATGGCATTTTTTATGAACTCAAGATCATATAGAAATTTTGACTGGACAACGTCTGTCAAGTCAGCTATTATCCTAATCTTAACTAATATTATAAAATGCGAAAGTGAGTTTGTTTGTTTGTTTGTTACGCTTTCACGCTAAAACGGCTGAACGGATTTGGATTAAATTTGGCACATGGATAGACCATGATCTGGATTAGGACATAGGATACTTTTGATCCCGGTAGTACGTTCCCCTGGGATAATTTCCGACCTCCACGCGGGCGAAGCAGGGGGCAAAAGCTAGTATGTTAATAAATAATAATAATAAAATGTATAAAACTTGTGGATTCTGAGCTCCCTAGAATAAACTATGTTCCTTGATTCTGAGGTACCATATTACAAGTAACTACAGGGTGTTTGGTGCATCGTGTGCCAAATTGAAATGGTCGACTGGGGGGGTCACCTTCTATCCTTTCAGACCCCTAAACACTTCTCATGCCCTGTGGCTTTTTTTTCATCGACTTTTTATTTTTTTATAAAAAAAATACCCAAATTTTGCATTCAATTTCAAAATAAAAAAAAAGTGTAAGTCGTAGACTCTGAATTTTAATTTTATTTAGACGTGTATTGTATTACAGTACTTTTAAATTCAAAATTAGTGACATTAGCCATCCAGTTTTTTTTTAATTTACTCGCAAAGTTTCGGACTTCAATTAAAGCTGTCCATGTTACAGCTATTTACATGGCTATAAAAAAAAAACCAAAAGCGACCGGGATCTTCCAACTCCCTCAAAAATTCTCTAGTCTATCCTCTTGCTAGTGATGTGCCACATGCCATAAAAATCTTTTTACAACTTTGTGAATTCGCTAGAATTGTGAATCGAGTCACAAAATACTAAATTTGAAATTATGATTTAAAAAAATATTTTTACTTAAATTATACCTCAAGAACTCATTTAATCTGTTATCTCACTCTTGTAAGGTAAAATCTGTCTCGTATCTCTCTTTTTTGGGGGGGACGGTTACTAGAAATAAAAAATAATTGCATTTTTAACATTTATTTAATCATTTTTTACATATTCTGCTCAAATTGTTGGCCGCTATTGCGAATGCAGGCCCGACATCTATTTCGTATTTCCACAGTTGTTGTACGAAGTCGTATTTCCTCCTTAATTTGATTAAACGCCGTTTCAATGCGTTGAAGTAGTACCTCCCTAGTCGGAACCTCCGTGGCGTATACCAGCTCTTTGGCACGTCCCCAGACATAAAAATCTAGCGGAGTTAGGTCTGGGGAACGTGCCGGCCATGCAATAGGGCCATCGCGACCAATCCACGCATTGGGGAACACATCGTCAAGATATTCCCTCACAGTCAAACGCCAATGCGCGGGACAGCCGTCATGCTGGAATACTTTGGGAACATTTTCATTAAATACGGGCACCTCGGACACTAATTCGGGCAGGTCATTTTGAAGGAACTCCAAATAGTTATCGCCATTGAGGTTATCGGGCAGGTAATGCGGTCCAACTACCTGATTCCCAATCACTCCTGCCCAAACGTTTACACTAAACCTCCTTTGAAAAGATTTCTGCCTTTTAACATGTGGGTTTTCCGTTTTGTTTGTCCAGTGATGCAGATTGTGAAAATTGAGGATCCCTTCTTTGGTAAATTTGGATTCATCCGTCCACAATATTCTTTTTAAGAAATTAGGATCATCTACATCCGTGTGTAACATAAACCGACAGAATGCCACTCGTCTGTCAAAGTCGCCACCCTCAAGACCTACAAACAAAGAACTCTTTTAAATTCCTGTTGAGCAGTAAATAATTGCACAATGAGATTTTTAATGACCGGCGGCGTCGGACCGTTTGTATGGGCTGGTTCACTACCTGGAAGTAGTGACGTCATACCCATTACCTGCTAAACAAAGGCATCGTCAAACAAAGTGTGTACGGGTTTAAAGTTAGTTCAAAATTACGTACCTTGCACCGGAGTGTAATGGAATGGATGTTTTTCGTTTTGCTGAAGAACTTTCCACACTTTCCATATTGAAATATCAAGATGTGCTGCCACATTTCTGATGCTTCTTGTAGGGTCTTCCTCAAAAAGTGCCAGTATTCTCTCGTCCACTTCAACATTATGTCGCACAATATGGCCCCTTGGTTCATGAAAAGTGACACTGCCAGTCTCGCGTATGCGTCGGTATGTGTCTTGGAAGACTCTGCGGCCAGGTAGTCGTCTACCAGGAAAACGTTCCTGGTAAATTCGTTGCGCTGCACGAGCGACACCATTGGCGGCTCCATAAGCCATCATGATGTCAGCATATTCCTCGTTAGAGAACGTCGCCATTGCAACAACAAAAAATCAACAAAGTTTAACAATAACACCAAAAGTTAAAACGTAACAAAAACCAACAAAACTCAACAAAACAAAGTAACAAAATGAAAAAATCGCGGAGTACGGTGAACTAACACACACGTCAGGTAGCAGAGGCAGTGATGTCTCGACTGACTGACGAATGACGGATTGACGGCGTCGCCGCGTCGGTGGCAGTTCGTCGTTTGTTCAAACTAGTTTAGGTACGCTATGCAAGAAAGATAGAGATAGAAGATAGATTTTACTTCGCGAGAGTGAGAAAACAAATTTTACCTGTTACTTAAGTAACAATTACGCAAAAAGACTTTTTTCTTTTGAATTTGGAATTTAATATTTTGTGACTCGATTCACAATTATTCTAGCTAATTTACAAAGTTGTAAAAAGATTTTTATGACATGTGGCACATCACTAGCAAGAAGATAGACTAGAAAATTGTTGAGAGAGTTGGAAGATCCCGGTCGCTTTTGGGTTTTTTTTTTTTATAGCCATGTAAATAGCTGTAACATGGACAGCTTTAATTGAAATCCGAAACTTTGCGAGTAAATTAAAAAAAACTAGATGGCTAATGTCACTAATTTTTAATTTAAAAGTACTGTAATACAATACACATCTAAATAAAATTAAAATTCAGAGTCTACGACTTACACATTTTTTTTATTTTGTAATTGAATGCAAAATTTGGGTATTTTTTTTATAAGAAAATAAAAAGTCGATGAAAAAAAAGCCACAGGGCATGAGAAGTGTTTAGGGGTCTGAAAGGATAGAAGGTGACCCCCCCAGTCGACCATTTCAATTTGGCACACGATGCACCAAACACCCTGTATATTTGCCCGGCCCAGTTTTCGAAAATGACCATGCCACATTGTACTGGGATCGGTCTATCGGGGACTATTGTCGCCAATAAGCCTGATATATGTATATCTCGACTTAGCACAGAAGGTTGTTAACATGTGGAATGTGAGCTCGACTGTCATTGTGTCGGTTGTCGTAACGGCCAATGGCCTGATGGCGAAAGTGTCGATCAACATCTCTCGAGGCTCTCGTTAGGCGGTTGGATCAAGGGCCTGATAAGTACTCCTCGATATGGATCGCACTGTGAGGAGATTCCTGTCTCTGTAGCCCTTACCACCGGTAACTTGGACGCTGCTCCCGACACCGGCGGACCTCTATTTTTATATTTTAAATGTTTTTTTTTTACATCTTTTATTTTAAGAAATATATATTTCAAAATGTAATAAAATATAAACGACACAATTTATATCATGGTAAAAATAATCATTCAAAGTATTTTTTTTTAATCCCATCGTATAAAAATTGTTCATTATTTTCATTTACAGGACCAATAGGCCCTCGCGGCCACCCAGGATTGCGAGGAACTTGCGAGTGTCCTTTGACCTACTACGCGTATTCCCCACAAGGATTTAACAAGGGGCCCTGACCCTGACCTAATATACTACTAGAAAAACTTGTGTACTTAATAAAATGTTGAAAACTTACTTCTAATTTTTTTTTTCATGAATAAGTTGTTTTCAGGGGAAGAAAAAGATACAAATTATTAGATAAAAAAAATAATTTAATAAAAATATTTCAAAACATTATCGATACTAAATACAAGAAATTATCTCCATACTTTATTTTATAAAAACAATGCAGGATTGCTATGATTTCCATGGATTTAATTAAATATCACTCGAAGTACAGCCGCCATTACTGTTGATGACGTAATAGATGGCGTCAGTTATTAGCGGGTTCTATTTCACGGACAGAGTCGATCTCTGCCTTGCAGAAGAAACATTGCTTGCTGTTTAAAAGGTGTTGCATTATACAAGCTCTAGAACAAAGAATATATTTTTTTCTGTCTAAGATTGTGTAAAAATCATTTAAAGTAACTTTATCTACTCTCATATCGTACAATTCGAATTATAAACTTCAAAACGAGTTTATATTGACATACTTTATAAACAAAACTGAAATAAAAGTAGTGTATGAAACTGCACATAACTAGATATTAAAACACTCGTGTGATACTATTAAAAACCTTGCCTACGGCTCGATTTTTAAATACACACTCGTGATTTAGTACCCTTCATTATTCAACAGTTTCATAAACTACTACTTTTTACCATATCACCAAGGAGTTTCCATCAATATTTTTTCTAATGGAACGCATAGGTATGCAGGGCGCGCCATTTTTATAGCATAATAAAAAGTTCTTACTCTTTTAACTTTGTTATTTTATTTAGTAGGTCCAATCCTAATGTATGAGAGTAGACAACGTAGTGTATGAAACTGCACATAACTAGGTATTAAACTATTTAATTACGCAACAGTTTCATAAAATACTATTTTGAAGTAAAACTTCTTGGGTGGCGATTCGATAATTGGACAAGAATTTAGAGTGAAAGGAGAATGGGCACTGAACTATGGGTTTCTGCCCTGAAGCCCAATAGCCATAAGATATAATTGGATCGGGTATTTCAGAAAGCTCGATAATTACACTTTTTTCGATTTTCATGTTTTACTGTTTTTTTTTTTTAATTTATGGACCTAGACACAAAATTGAGTTAATCAGAAACACCAATACTACACCTTTTTCAATTAAAAATTACAAAATAAAAACTCTTTCAATGCAGAAAGAAACCCCAAGAATCCCTGGAGTATTGGTGTTTTTGAAATACACCTACATGTTTTTGAAATATACATACATACATTAATTGTTATGAAATTGTGTCAACTTTACACATATCTGTGGTGTTACCTCGTTATTTCTATGGCTCCTGTTTATTATTACATGCATTTAATTAATTAAAATGAAATAAAATTTACTTTAATTTAAAAAAAAATCTTTTTTAATTTATCCCCACACAAATGTTATGTATTCAGAAACACCAAAAATCCATAAGCTCAAAAAATAAATAAAAAAATACCTAACTAGTTAATTTTCAGATTTTATAACTCTCAACTTGCTAGGAACCCCAAAAAGCATAATAACAAACAAGTCCCTGAAAAGTTTACAGGATTTAGTTTTTTTCAAATTCCCACGATTTTGCTGCACAGGAATGGTAGTGTTTCTGAAATACATGATTCAATTATACCAATGGAAGGAGCTTTTCAAGTAGAACCTTTGCTACTAACGCGACTTTTGCCAATTATTAGTCAGTTCGGAGTTAATAACCTAAATAGGTACTTGTACTTTAGCACTGAAATGAAGGAATTCTTGGCTCCCAATAGCCATAATTTAAACACCAGTAGAAAGAGCTTTTCAAAGAAAACCTTTACTAACATGACTTTTGCCAATTGTTAGTCAATTCACAGTTAATGATCTAAATAGGTGACAACTTGGGCACCGAAGCTTAGGAATGTTCTTGGTGCCCAATAGCCGTAAGTGATATATCAATGGATAGTGCTTTTTAAGTTAAACATTTGTTACTAAAACGAATTTGGGTGGGACGGCAATCCGACAAGACTTGGACCGGGATCAGGAACAATAAATGACAAGTAAATGAGCAGCTTTTATTGTGTTGTCGGGATAATCTAGTACTGATGTGGCGACTTGTCAAAACATCAAGATTTCTGTGCTATATTTAAGTTAAATGTTACTGTATTAGTTACTATGGGTAGTAGGTTATAGAAGAACTAAGCTAACTAACATAGAGAGACACGAACACGACTTTGTTTTATACTTGTAGATAGAAGAGAACATTTTGACTGAAGAGGTATTTTTACCTCTGTAGTCAAAATGTAGTTGAACAATTTTATTAACCGACTTTTAAAAAAAGGAGGTTATCAATTCGACACGTATGAATGTAATATTATTGTAACTTCCAAACAAATATATAATTTTTTAGGTGTATGTATGTTTGTCCACGCATTTCTCCGAAACAATTAATCAGATTGCGACAATTTAAAAAAAAAAAATTGGCTTTCATTTAATTCAACTTGGGGAACAGTGCAAGTTTCATCAAAATCGGTTCCGTAGTTTTCAAGATATAGACTAATATATAGTCTAAGTGTGACCGCCAGTCTTATTGATACGAGCTAGGGGTGTGTGGTTTTGGTAGTCGCCGGAGCTGACGGCTCTGCGCGAGGCGTGCGTTGCTGCGCGGCACCGGTACACCAGGCACCGCAGGCTCCGTATCCGGAGGGCGGATACGGAAGCCATTCAGGCGGAGCTGTACGAGGGGTACAGAGAGGCGAAGACCGCCCTCCGAGCGGCGATCTTGCGGGCCAGGGATCTGGCACGCGAGGAGTCGCTGGAGACTCTAAACAGGGACCCATGGGGACGCCCTTATAAAATGGTGCGGAATAAACTCCGTCCATGGGCGCCCCCGCTGACGCAGAGTCTCCGGCCCCAGCTCGTGGAGGACGTGGTGAGCGCTCTGTTCCCTTCGCGAGGGGAACATACTCCCCCGCCCATGGCTCCGCTTCCTGCGGTGCCCGTTGCGGACCACATCACCGACGATGACGACGATGCTCCGGAAGTGACCGAGGTAGAGTTGAGAGCGGCGGTACGTAGGCTGAGTGCCAAAAATGCCGCCCCAGGACCCGACGGCTTACCTGGAAGAGCCTGGGTTCTGGCCTTTGGGGCTCTCGGGCCTCGACTAGGGGGGCTCCTAAGCGCATGCTTGGAGAGGGGCCAGTTCCCACTTCGTTGGAAGACGGGGAAACTGGTCCTCATTAAGAAGCCGGGGCGCCCTGCGGACTCTCCGTCCGCTTACCGACCCATCGTGCTGCTCGACGAGGTGGGCAAGTTCTTTGAAAGAGTTATTGCAGACCGCCTCGTCGTGTGGCTGGTGCAGGAGGGGCCGGATTTGGCGGAGAGCCAGTTTGGTTTCCGCAGGGGGCGCTCTACGATGACGCCATCATGCGCGTGCGAGCCCTCACGACGGGGGATGCTGTTGCCCGGGGTGGGGTCGTCTTGGCGGTGTCTCTAGACATCGCCAACGCCTTCAATACCCTGCCCTGGAGTTGCATCAGGGAGGCACTCCGGTATCACCGGATGCCGACCTACCTCTGTCGAGTGGTTGAGGCCTATTTGACGGATAGGGCCGTCATCTACCCCGGTCATCAGGGAGAGTGGAACCGGCGAGAGATGTCGTGCGGTGTCCCACAGGGATCGGTCCTGGGGCCGCATTTGTGGGACATCGGGTACGACTGGGTGCTGCGCGCCGACCTCCCTAGCGGCGTCAGCGTGGTATGTTACGCTGACGACACGCTGGTCCTGGCGCAGGGGAGGTCGCACCAGGCGGCGGCTGAATTAGCGACACGCGGGGTTGCGATAGTCGTTGAGAGGATCCGGCAGTTGGGACTCGAGGTGGTCCTGCACAAGTCCGAGGCCATGTGTTTTCATGGTCCTCGGAATGCGCCACCGTCGGGTTCCCAAATAACGGTAGGAGGGGTTCGCATCGGAGTCTAGTCGACGATGAAGTACCTGGGACTCGTCCTCGACAGCCGGTGGAACTTCGTGGAGCATTTCCGACGTTTGGCTCCCAGACTGGAGCGGGCTGGGGCTGCCTTGAAGCGGCTCCTGCCCAATCTAGGTGGTCCAAACGCCTCCTGCCGAAGGCTTTACGCGGGGGTCGTGCGGTCCATGGCCCTTTACGGGGCACCGGTGTGGGCGCGTTCCCTGAGGCTGCGGCCATTCCGCCGGTTGAACGCGTCCCAGAGGGTCATGGCCATTCGGCTAGTCCGGGGTTACCGCACGGTCTCCGGTGAGGCGGCGAGCCTCCTTGCCGGATTGCCACCGTGGGATCTGGAGGCGAAAGTCCTCGCGCACGTGTGGGAGTGGCGCGAGGAGGCAAAACGCCGGGGCGTAACTCCGCTGCCGCGAGAAATCACGGTACAGCGGACAGAGCTCCGGCGGGATCTCATGGCGACATGGAGAGTGTGACTGTCGCAGCCCAGCGCTGGGCACGCCACAATTGCGGCGATAAGTCCCCTCTTTGAGGAGTGGTTAGAGAGGCGCCACGGCGTCCTCACCTTCCGCCTGACGCAGGTCCTCACCGGACAGGGTTGTTTAGGGAGGTTCCTGTTTCGCATAAGGCGGGAGGAAACGCCCGGGTGTCACCATTGTGTGGATCGCCCAGAGGACACGGTGGAGCATAGAGTGGAGGTCTGCCCGGCTTGGGCAGAGCACCGCCGTGTTCTCACGGAGGCGATCGGCGGCGGCGATCTCTCGCGTCCGAGCCTGGTCCAGGCCATGGTGCGGAGCGAGAGTGCATGGGAGGCCGTCACCTCCTTCTGCGAAGCGGTAATGCTCGCGAAGGAGGTGGCGGAACGCGTGAGGGCTCACGCCCTCAGTCGCCGCAGGAGACGCCCTGGGCGGCGGGAATCGATAGCCGATTCCCAGCCACTGTAGGCGCGGGCTTGCGGACGGTGAGTAGTGGGTAGCTCGCCGTCCGGTGAGGACCAGGCCCGGGTCGACGGCGCGTTGTGTTCCACGCGCGCCTCAAAGAGATGTCAGCAAAAGATGGGGTCCAATAGGGCCGATGCCGCTGGGGTCGCGGGTTGTTTGAAAAAGATACCGTGGCCCTGGCATAGGCAACTGAAGGAACACGGGTGGGTTTTAGTCAGTAAAAGTCTGACACGCCCTTCCGCTCCACCCAGAGCGGGAGAAGTTATTTGATGATTTCCCATCCACAAAAAAAAAAAAAAAAGGGGTGTGTGGTTACAAAGGGAAAACATCTCAAAACCTTGGTCAAATTCTAGTGTTTACAATAACTACTTATTACGAACAAATATTCCAGATTTTACTTAAAACCAAAAGTTAGGAAATAAAAAGTAATTTAATAAGAAATTAACCGACTTTAAAAATAAATTTACTCAAAATTATGAAATAACTTTAATTTCGGAAGTCAGTTGCAAAAAAACTAAAATATAGATCCCAAGACACCGACTTCCGAAATTAAAGTTATTTCATAATATTTAATATTTTTGAAGTGCATTTAATTTTTTTATATTAATTATTTATTTTGTGTTAATACAATAGTGATGATGTTACTGTTTATTAATTAATCGACTTTAAAAATAAAAAGTTAAACTTAAAAGTCTTAAAAGTTAAACTTATGACGAGAATTAAGTCGCTGCTTTGCATGAATACCCGCACAAACCAAAATTTTGTAATTACTAGTTTATAACACAGCTAAATGCAAAATAGTCCTTATTTCATGGAAGTAAGACTCACATTCATAACGGCAAACCGCCGATTATGCCGTTATGAATGTGAGTCTTACTGCCCATGAAATAAGGACTATTTTGCATTTGGCTGTGTTATAAACCAGTCATTTCAAAATTTTGGTTTGTGCGGGTATTCATGCAAAGCAGCAAAGTGTTGATGTTAACGTCACTTTTAGGACGATTTAACGCCGAACAAACTAATAATTCAGACAAGTCGTAGTCGACGTAAACGAGAGCTATTCAATGAAATATAGGGTGACACACATGATTGTACTCAACAGAACAAACATCTTTTACTACGGCACCAAACCTGAAATCGTATGGGACAGCTAATTTTTTTCGCGAATTCAGGTTTGCTCCTATAGTAAAAGTTGTTTGTTATCATGAGTACAATCATGTGTACATCAAGTATCGGTCACTAATAACCTGTCACCCAATATAAGTATTGTATAGTCCAGCCGCAGACGTACCTATATGTTAAACTTTTGTGCTTATTCATATTGCTATATATTGCCTTTTTAATCGTAATGTTAGTTGTTTAATAAGTTTTATTAAGTGGTTAAAAAAAGTAATCACGCAATCGTGATTGCAACTAATTTTATTAGTTAGTAATCGAAATGTCTAACTACTTTTTACGATTATTTCATGAAATCTATTATTGTGATTACTAACTACAAAATGTAATCTTAGTTAGTAATCAGTAGTTAGATTACATCATGCCCAACACTGGGATGCAGCAGGCTTTACGAACTGTCCCGCCAACTAACTCTTAAAAACATTGTTCCTAAAACGCCTTCTAGGAGGCCAATGATTTAAAATGTCCGTTTATATGCGTAAATGATGATGTTTGCAAGGCAAAGAAATAATGAAAGTTTATTAATTGAAGAACTACTAGAATTTTAATAATATTTAATTACTCACATTTAGAGCTCTGTAGCTCCTTACGCACTAACAGTCAAGAGATGTCTTCATAATAAGAAATATCCACCTTGATGAGGTCTTTCCATTGGTATATTATCTTAACGCTATTGCTTCGGGTCAGAATCGCCCAATCTCCTTTCAAGGACGCGTCATGTTTGTCAGGCACATTTCGTTACATGAGACAGAAGAACATAACTCTGTCTTACACACTAAATCTCTCTTATTATTTATTTTTAAGAAGTATCACTTATATTACGTGCAAGGTGTTGCACGCGTAATATTTTTAATTTTTTATTTGTGATGGGTTTGGTCTTGACTCTAGTCTAGGTCAGAGGTGCCAGAGACAAAGTCGACGATGGAGTGAGCTTACCCAGAAGAAGCTTTTTCTAAGAATTTTCACATCGGGCTGACAATCAGCACTTACTTACGAATTCTTTCACTAAACGAACCTGCAGGAATGATGTCCACAAGGCAAAAAAGCGGTGTCCGCAGGTCTAGCGTAACAGATGGTGCATAACAGGTCGGACTGCGCCCCGCTGGAGCCCGGGGACTTCGCCTTCACGACAGTGTCCCGAGCTACGCGTAGGCGATCTGCTACTATCTCCAGAGCTTTTAATTCTTCTATTGTTACGTACTCTGAATCTGAAATAGTAAAAAATGTTGTGTGTGCCAAATCGAGTATTTGGACATTCAGCTTCACACCGGTTAATTGCTCTTTTTTTCATCCAAAGTGCCTTGTGTGCACCATTTTGACGATAATAATAGGTTGGGGAAAAAGTTTCTTCGCATTTTTTAAGAAAATTCAAAACATTTTTTTAATATAGTTTATTTACATTTAACTAAAGTATGTAGGTACCATTTTGTCCGATAACTTTTGCCATCTTGTAGGTAGGGACATGATCCCATTGCTATAGAAATTTTGGGACTTCTGGTCAAAATACCGCGACAAGTGGTTTTGGCAGTCCTCTCGTGATGTTAACCTGACACTGCCTAAAGAATTCTGAAGAGACCGAAACAGGTGGAAATCTGAAGGTGCAAGGTCAGGACTATACGGCGGATGCATTAACACCTCCCAGCCAAACTCTCTTAATTTTTGCTGAGTGGCTAAAGATGTGTGAGTTCTAGCGTTATCATGATGAAAAACCACACCCCTTCTGTTGATTAATTCCGGCCGCTTTCTCTCAACTTCTTGCTTTAATCTCATCAGTTGTTCGCAGTAGAGTTCAGAATCGATGGTCCTGCCTGGTAACAGCCCATAATGAGTAATGCCCTTCCAATCCCACCACACACACAGCATCACCTTGTTGCGAGTTAACCCGGGTTTCGCCACAGTCTGTGAAGCCTGACCGGCCTTTGACCACGACCTGTTTCGCACGTTCTTGTCATACGTGACCCACTTTTCATCACCAGTTATCAGCTACTTCTAAAATGGTTCGGTTTCATTACGTCGTAATAAAGAATCACAAATGAGTACACGGTTCATTAGGTTTCTTTCAGTGAGCTCGTGAGGTACCCAAATGTCGAGCATTTTTGTGTACCCAGTTTTTTTCAAATGCGCCAAAACTGTTTTGTGGTCAGTTTTCAGTTTTTCAGCTACGTCGTAACTACTGATATGCCGATCTTGCTCCACTTTTTCAAAAATGGCATCCATTTTATCCGTAATAGGGCGACCAGAGCGACGTTCATCTTTGACATCAAAATTTCCGGATTGAAAACGCTTAAACCAAATTTGTGCTACTCTCACAGACACTACACTAGGTCCATAAACATCGCAAATTTTTTTCGCGGCTTGCGTTGCATTTTTACCTTTTTTGTAGTGAAATTTTAAAATTTATCGAATTTCTTCATTAGTTTCACTCATCTTGACGGTACGAAAAACAAATGAAAAGCACACATTTTCCTAATTTGAATTTGCAATTATGTTCTTTAAAATTTAAACTTCTTAACAAAGAGATTTTATTACAAGTTCATACATACTATAATGCGAAAAGACGTTTTCCCCAACCTAATAAGACGAAAGAGTCAATTTATCCTGTCTGCACTCATGGTCAATCAGCTGGACATAGGCCACACAATAATTCGGCTGCATTTCGTTATCATCTCCCTGACTTTTTCCAGCTAATTTGGGGTCGGCTTCCAGTCTAACCGGATGCAACTGAATACCAGTATTTTACATAGAGCCTATCTGACTTTCACAATCCAATTACTGGACAGCACAATATCCTTTGGCAAGACCCTATAAGGTCAAGTAAGAACTTACATTTGTAAAATGAAAAGGTTTTGTGGTTTTTCGACTTGCCGAGCATGAGCTCGAATCCATCCATTCTGAACAGCGGTTCCATCACCAATGCTTTAGTCACTCGGTCTAGATGCTAAAACCAAAAATTGGAACAAGACATTAAAATGATTTAAAAAAATCCTACAGGCTTTTTCACACACGGGTTCCGTTTACACGCGCGAATTAAAGAATAATCAGAAAACATGGATTAGATATTGAAATAAAGAGCTCGCAATGCGCAAGTAAGGTGGTCGATGCTTGCCAGGGTCGCGGGTTGTTTGAAAGAGTTACCGTGGCCCTGGCACAGGCAACTGAAGGAACACGGGTGGGTTTTTAGTTGGTTAAAGTCTGACATGCCCTCCCGCTCCGCCCAGAGCAGGAGAAGTTATTTGAACGCAAGAAAAAATTGGTGGTTGATGCTTAATTTTTCACTGTAGACAAAGGAGCTTTTGTACTGCGGTAAGATAATTTTGAGAAATTAGCAGGCAGTCTGTCAGTATTTATCTCAAGATTATCCTTTAGTAGTCTGTTTACGCAAATTGTATAATGCGTACTTACCTCAGCAGGTAGCTTGGGCTCCAGCATTCTGATGAGGCACCCTGCCACGGGCGCCAGAGCCACGTAGTAGTGCACCCGGTCTGTGTCCGGTAGACCTCGGGCGACAAGACGAGCGAAACTGGCGCCCCCACCGCCGCGGATGCAGACCCGGGATACTACTGCCATTAGGATCTAAAATGGAAGACACCAACATTTTAACTTTTCCAGTGCCACTAACTCACCCCGCATTTTTGTAAATTCTTCCTCAGGTGCCACTGACATGCCGCGCGTGTTTTTGTAAATTATTCCTCAGGTGCCGCTGACATGCCGCGCGTGTTTTGGTAAATTATTCCTCAGGTGCCGCTGACATGCCGCGCGTGTTTTTGTAAATTATTCCTCAGGTGCCGCTGACATACCGCGCGTGTTTTTGTAAATTATTCCTCAGGTGCCGCTGACATGCCGCGCGTGTTTTGGTAAATTATTCCTCAGGTGCCGCTGACATAAAAACCGGCCCGTGTTCCTTCAGTTATCTGTGCCAGAGCAATCGCAGCGCGTTTTCACAGTGTAGAATAATTACGCGATAAACTGATTACTTTTAAGGTGGCCCGAATATAAAAATCATTTTTATATGTTGTTAAAATAATGCCATTATGCAGTGCCGCTAACCGGCGCAGCGTGTTTGTCGCAATGTTTGTGCGGCACCCTAGAGGAATTTATGATAAAAAACTTTTTCAAAAAAAAAAAACAACCGACTTCAAAAAACCACTACAAAGTGAATAATAACTTTAATTTCGGAAGTCGGTGGCAAAAAACTAAAATACAGTTCCAAAGATTTTTATTTTTCACATTTTAGTGAGTCAGTTTGTAATTTATCTAAGTTACAATATCCTAATGTCAACTGCTCATCCCCTTTAAAAAAAGTTCTCCTGGTAAGTACCAGGAGAACTCCACAACACCATTGTGACGAGCATAAATTACTTAGCAACCATTATTAAAACACCTAATCGAATTGCAACCCGTGAAATACTTATTGTTGAGTCGTTCCGGTGGCCATCTGTGATCTTTTCATCAGTTCCACTTGACCAAATGGTGCTTTCCAAGAATAAATGCACGAGTCACTATAAAAAGTACCCAAATCGCCATAGGTGTGCCTATAATATTTGAAGAGTTCCGTCGACCAACTAGAAAGTATACCTTTTCAAACAAAACAACCGACTAAAAAGAATAAATCGGTCCATCCGTCTTTGAGTAATCGGAGAACATACATAAAAAAAAAAGATTCCGACGAACTGAGAACCTCCTCCTTTTTTTGAAGTCGGTTAAAAATATAGGTAACAATGAAAGTTCAGCGTTATTTTAATGTAGGAATTCGTCCAAGAAATACACGGTGGCATTTAGTTTTTATTAAGTTTTTAATGGCTCCCACAACTCCTTCCAACTTCGCGAGCTCGAGAGTCCTCCTTCCAGTTTTGACGGAACCTTATTCCTATTTTATTAAGAGTTTGGACTAGTAAAGCAGTTCCCTGTTAAGTTGAAAGGTTAGCAATAAAACCATAGATCGGGAAACGACGCTGATGGAAAGCATACGTATATTTTATCTATAGAGACTTTTCTAATAATAAAAGTCTTGACAATGAGCAATGGGTCTTATGAAATCGGTGGATGTACACACACACACACACACACACAGTTTGAGCTTGGTGCTATGTACAGTCAGGGATATTAATTAAAGGCAAATTGACACCTTACGTCAATTTGCCGAGTTATAACCATTCTACAACTGTCAAATAAGACGGTTCATCATCATCTGCCTAGCCTTTTCCCAACTATGTTGGGGTCGGCTTCCAGTCTACCCGAATGCAGCTGAATACCAGCTTTTCACATGGAACGACTGCCTATCTGATCTACACAACTCAGTAACTGGGTAATACTCCTTGGTAAGACTGGTTCTCAGACTTTCGGGCTTCTGACGACCCGTAACGACTGCCAAATATTCACGAATGACAGCCGGGATCAATGGCTTAACGTGCTTTCCGAGACACGGAGGAGCCTCGGTATGAAAAAATGGTCACCCATCCACTTACCAACCCCGGCAAGCACAGCTTACCTTAACCTGCTGGATCGACCCGTGTGGCTGTTATTACTTAGCCACGAGCTCCTCCAAAGAATGACAGTTATGATTAGAATATATGGACGATGTAAGTTGGTAATTATTGTTTACCAATTAATTGCCCTGAATATTTCTTTTTGGTATATAAAGTTTCCCTGAAACATCTAAGAATGACTTCAGCCATTATTATACCATCCTTCGATCTCGCGACATTTACCTGACAAGTCCTGCCAAGCAGTAATTCATTCTGTTTGTCACAGGCCTCTGGTTTGGTCAGCAACAAGGGGGCCAGGTGGAGCGTCATCTCTAGAGCTCTCGCCAGGCCGTGGTACAGATCGAAACACGTCGCGCACAGCTTGATCTGACGCGATTCCAGATGAGAATCTACGCTGACACGGTCCATCTAGACAGGATGAATCATTATTTTATTACAACTTTATATTTACATTTTAAAACTTTCGATTGAGATGGCGGGGTCAAGTCGACTCTTTTCTCAATGATTCGCTCAAGGGCAGCAGTAGATCATCATCATCACATCTGTGGATGATCTGCATCTCCAAAGGTTGACTGGTAGAAAATGCCTAAGGCATTAACAGGGCTGTCGCATTTTATCACCTCTCTCGCTCATACGGGACCAACTTTTTAAGAATGTTAAATGAAAAGACGCTTTTTTGAAAACTGTAATCAATTGGCGAACTAATAAATAATATTAATTTAATAGGTAATTAAAAACAAATTTTTATTGTAGCATTTATTTTATTCATATCAAAAACAGATCGTAATACATATTGAGTTGATTTCATTAGATGACACAATAGCAAAATCTGTTTTTAGGTAATTACCTATTAAATTAATATGATTGATTAAATAATAATAATAACCTGGGACATTATTCACACACGGTCATCTGATCCCCAACTAAGCAGAGCTTGTACTATAGCAACCAGATAACTGATATACTACATAATAATATACTACTTTTTTTAACCGACTTCCAAAAGGAGGAGGTTCTCAATTCGTCTGTATTTTTTTGTTTTTTTTTTTGTATGTTTGTTACGCGATTACTCAAAGACGGATGGACCGATTTGGAAAATTCTTTTTTTGGTTGAAAGGGTATACTTCCGAGGTGGTCCCATATAAATTTTATTAACATTGCTTGGGGAGTTTTTGAGTTAGCTTCAATAATGCGTATATTTCCCATTTATTTTATATGGATGATGTGATGATGTTTTAATAACTTCCTATCACTGTTATTTACATGACCATATCTACAATTATTGTGCTCAATTATGTATTCGAATTTGTGTGGGGTAGGTTCCACAACTAAAAAGTGAAAAATAAAAATTTTTTAGCAAAAAATAAAACCGACTTCTAAAACAAAACACTACAAAGTGAAAAATAACTTTAATTTCGGAAGTCGGTGGCAAAAAACGAAAATACAAAACCAAAGACACCGACTTCCGAAATTAAAGTTATTTTTCACTTTGTAGTGTTTTGTTTTAGAAGTCGGTTTTATTTTTTGCTAAAAAGTTTTTTTTTTGTAAGTACATAATTATATAGATAATTACACCCAGACTAAGAACAAACAGACATGTTCCTGCATTAGTTTGATTAGTTCGCCAATTGATTACATTTTTCAAAAAAGCATCTTTTCATTTAACGTTCTTAAAAATTTGGTCGCGTGTGAGCGAGAGAGGTGACAAAATGTGACAGCCCTCTTAAGTCCGCCTCTGTACATTTGTGTGTTTAAACTATTAAATAAATAGATAAGGAGGAAGGCGAGGAGGAAGGCCTCTGCTCTGCAGTGAAACACTAAAGACTTACTTTACAATAAGGTCGTAGTATCTAAGTAAAGTACGTATAGATATTGTTACTGCAGTTAAAAAATCTTAAAGTTTTTTACATCATGGGAGCCCTACGGTCTCGAAAAGTGGGTATACGTAATTTTGTCAACTTAAACATGCCATTGACCAGACCTCATATTGTATTGTATCTATGGTTGATAATTTTACGATTAATCAGGATCATAATTACACACACATGTTCAATAGCACTGAACGAGCACCAGTCTCCTTCTAAACGAGCCAAAAGAAAATGAAAAAGTCAACAATACTCTCACTTTTAAGGAACCTTTCCGGGATTTTCTCGCTCAAGTACCGTACAAAACATTGTAGGTCCCGTGTAAGTAAAAGTGACACCTGTTGCTCGCCAACTGATTTCTAGTTGCTAGCTCTACTCGCTTCTCGTTAATCGCCGGGTGAGACAGGTGCCTTAGTCTATGAGCAATAATTTTGGGGCTGTTACCTCCTGCATCATAGTGATGAACTCTGAGAAGGCCCAGTTGAGCTGACTGAGCAGGGAGTTGAGGTAGGCGGCCGCCTTGGTTGGGTGAGCCGCGAGGTAGTCCTTTATGCGGCTCTGGATCACCTCCGAGGGGCAGGGACCTTGTTGAGAAGGTAAGGACCGCTTTCTTAAACCTATCTTACCAGGGGGGCCTGAAAAGTTTTGAGCCTAAGTACCTTCAAGTGTCATTATTGTCTCGCGCTGCATATTACTAATTTGCGAAAACCTTCATTAGTATAAATACAGAGTTTCATATCTGTAGGGTAACACGTTGATATGTATGGCAACACTTAGGTAATAAATCAGTTAGATTTCCAACCGTGGTTTCATTACGTAGCATTGGCGACGAGTCGGAAGTAAAATATCTTTTACTACGAATTTACGCGTATTTCACGTCAACAATAGTAATTTTTAATTCGGTGTGTAGGTACTCATTATTACGAAATAACAGAGGTCGACGCATTAAACGATGCCAATCGGTAAAATAGAACCGTTTGACATAACCTCTAAACAATGGCCGGCGTACGTGCGGCGTGTCAAACAGTTTATTTTGCTAAACGAGATCAAACCGGAGCTGAAAGTGTCGATGCTGATAACTGTTGTTGGCGATGCAACATATAGTTTGATGTGTGACCTGTGCGCACCAGATAATCCGGAAGATAGAACCTTCGATGAGCTAGTCGAGTTAGTCCGAGCTCATCTCGAGCCGCAGCGGTCGGAAATCGCTGAGCGACACATTTTTCGTCAGAGAAGACAGCGACCCGGTGAATCGTTGACGGAGTATCTACAAGGTCTAAAACACTTGGCGACTACGTGCAATTTCGGCCATCGACTCGAGGAGGATCTTCGAGATCAATTCGTTTCGGGTCTCGCTAGTGAAGTGATGAGATCTCGAATTTTCGCGGAAAAGTCGATCGACTATAAAAAGGCGGTGGAACTAGCTCTGGCTCTGGAGGCGGCGGACCGACACGCGGGCATGAGCGTGGTCGGCACGGCGACGGCCGGGAGCATCGGCGCCGGGAGCAGCGGCGGCGAGGCAGGCGAAGGCCTGCATGCGGTGCGCGCCCGGGCGGCAGGCGGCACCCGACAGCAGCGCGCGGGGGGACCGGCTGCGGCCACCAGGACAGGCGGACCGGGCGGCGGGCCCCAGGAAGGCGCGGAGTGTTGGCGGTGCGGCAAGGGGCACTCGGCAAATAGATGTCGATATACTAATTATAATTGTGACAATTGTAATCAACGCGGCCATTTACGTGCGATGTGCAAAGTGCGTAATCGTAAAAATGAAAGTGATCCGCAAGCGCAACGTCAACATTTTGTGGATGAGTGTTCGGAGGACGAGTTTTTCAACATGGTAGTATCGTCGGGACAAGGTAACAAACCTTATTTTATTAATGTGCAAGTGGAATCGGAAATCTTGGAGTGCGAAATAGATACGGGCAGTCGTATTTCCGCCATAAATGACAGTTGTTACGAGTTGTTATTCAATCACCGTTCCTTACAGACTGATAATTTGATTTTGTGTAGTTACTCGGGCTCAAAGATTGAACCTCTCGGATACATTTCAGTAAATATTAAATATAAGAACGTTAGTGCCGCAAATGTTCGTCTGTATGTAATTAAAAGCGGTGGCAGGCCACTACTAGGCCGAGATTGGTTGACGGCTTTAAATATCACGCAAATTAACATTTATAAGTTATTCGAAGAGGATCAATTGGTGAGACAACTATGTAAAGAATATCCAGAAGTATTTACGAAACAATTAGGTACTTGTAAGAAAACGTTACGTTTACAGCTCGTAAACTGTGAGGGGGTGTTTGTGCGAGCGCGACCCGTGCCACTAGCGTTGCGTGCTCGAGTGGAGCGCGAGTTGGAGCGACTACAGCAGGACGGCTCCATATACCGAGTGGAGCATTCTGATTTTGGAACTCCCATTGTGCCCGTTATCAAAAGTAACGGGGAACTGAGAATTTGCGGAGATTATAAAATCACGATCAACCCAAAGTTGAAACGCGACTACTATCCTCTTCCGCGTATTGAGGAACTATTCGCTAACTTAAGTAACGGAGAGGAATTCACTAAAATTGACCTTCGACACGCATACGAGCAGGTACTTTTGGAACCCGAATCACAAAAATATACGGCGATCACTACGCATGTAGGTACTTTTGCGTATCATAGGACTCCATATGGTTTATCTTGTGTACCGGAACAATTCCAGAAATTGATGGAAGAGACACTGCGAGGCATTCCTGGCACAGTGGTGTTTCTTGACGATATATGCGTGACGGGCGCGAATCGTCACACACACCTTCGCAACCTACGGGCTGTACTCGAACGGTTACGTCAGGCGGGTCTCACGGTAAAATTAGAAAAGTGCTCATTTTTACAGAAAAGTGTTCAATATTTAGGTTTCATCATAGACAAAAATGGATTGCATCCCAATCCGGCCAAGCTAGACGCGATTGCTAAATTACCTACACCTAAGGATGTCACACAACTAAGAAGCTTTCTTGGGTTACTAAATTACTATGGTAAATTTATTCCCAATTTGAGTTCGTTACTAAATCCATTACATAATCTCTTAAAACATGACATCAAGTGGGAATGGGGTTCACATTGTGCGAGGGCATTTGAAGCCGCAAAAAGGGCGTTGTTAAGCGACAAGGTATTAGCTCACTATGAAGAGGGGCGGCCGCTCGTGCTATCAGTGGACAGTAGTGCGTACGGCATAGGCGCGGTTTTGGCGCATCGTTACGAAAATGGCAACGAACGTCCAGTCACCTGTGCATCTCGTACTTTAAACGACGCAGAGCGCAACTATAGTCAACTGGACAAAGAAGCCTTAGCGATTTTTTTCGGCATAACCAAACACCACCAGTATCTCTTTGGTAGACGATTCATATTACGATCCGATCACAAATCTCTCTCATATATTTTTGGTGTTAAAAAGGGAATACCGCAAATGGCAGCAAGCCGATTGCAGCGTTGGGCCGCGAGGTTAGCGGGCTATGATTTTACCGTGGAATTTGTCAAGTCAGCAGATAATGGGCCGGCTGATTCTTTGTCTCGATTGCCACTGACAGTGGAGCGACCGCCTGCTGAACACATAGACTATCTACATTATGTTGAGGAAACGATACCTATAGATTTTAAGGACGTCGCAAAAGAGACCCAAAAAGACCCACTTTTGTGTAGAGTGTTAGGCTATTTACTTTTCGGTTGGCCAGCATCGCCTTCATGTGATGCTGAGAAAGTGTTTTTTGCACGTAAGGAAGACTTATTTACAGACAGAGGATGTATAATTTTTAAATATAGATTGGTTATTCCAACCAAGTTACGACCGGAAATTTTGAAAGAGATTCATAGTGGTCATTTAGGCATGAACAAAATGAAAAACATTGTTCGAAACTACGTGTATTGGCCTAACATTGATAGGAACATTGAAGAGGCTTGTCGTGCGTGCGCCGCATGCCGGTCAGTTCGGGATGCACCGGCACGCGGGCCTTTGCATCCATGGGAGTACCCGTTACACGCATGGCAACGTTGTCATGCTGATTTCTTTGATTGCGCTGGTAAGCGATTTTTAGTAGTTGTAGATGCGCACTCCAAATGGATTGAGACGGTGGCTATGGCGGGTACTTCTGCGAGTGCAACTATTACGGCATTAAGGTCTATCTTTTCACGATTTGGAATACCGGCACAATTAGTTACTGATAACGGCCCGCCATTTTTCTCCGAGGAATTTAAACAATATTGTATGAAAAATAATGTTAAACATTCTACATCGGCTCCTTACAGACCCCAAGGTAACGGTGAAGCGGAGAATGCGGTAAAAACAATTAAAAAAGTTATAAACCGGGCTATTTTCGAGAAAGAAAATATTTTTACAGCCTTGTATAGATTTTTATTTCAGTATAGAAATTGCGAACACGCAACCACAGGAGTATCACCTGCGGTTGCGTTGTTCGGACGTCGCCTACGCGGGCGCCTTGACGCACTGCGCCCGGATGGTGCGGCTGTAGTGCGAGCCGCACAAGACAAACAGGTGGCGGCCGCTGGTGGACGTCACACTCGATTTGCTGTAGGCGATAGCGTGCTTGCTCGCGATTATTCTACGAGGGGAGACAAGTGGGCTAAAAGTTATGTTTCTGAAATAACAGGGCCGGTTTCCTGCAAAGTTAAGACTAACGAAGGGGTCGAATGGCGTAGACATCACGACCAACTTGTCCCTCTTCATGAAAAAAAACGTTATTCTTTGTCGCGCACAAACACGCAGCCGGAGACGGTGGACGATATTGAGGGGTCTGTCAGTTCCGATGGTCAGCCGGAAGTGGAGGAACCTGGTGATAATGATGATGGTACAGGGGTTACAGTTATTGATTCGGGTGATGAATTTGAGGACGCGGTAGAGTCAAAGGAGGCCCATACTGCACCTGAACCAAGATCATCCCTCCCACCGGATGCCTCAGCTCGCGCCAAAAGGGCTTATTATAGGGCTAAGAATAAGGAGGAAAAGTGTTTGAAATAGAGTTATAGCATAAGTATTTTTAGTTATCTTTTGTTAGTATCTTCAGTTTTAGTAGGGGGATATGTAGGGTAACACGTTGATATGTATGGCAACACTTAGGTAATAAATCAGTTAGATTTCCAACCGTGGTTTCATTACGTAGCAATATCATTAGCATAATTAGGGTTTTAGTAATTAATCCGTAATCATCATCATGTCTCAGACATCCGCGGCCCATCCCTAGGCTCAAAAGTTTTCAGCCCCCCGGTATACCGGATGTAAAACTCTTAAGAGCGCTATTGCTGCTCGAATTTTGCTATAGGGCTTATAATAAAAAAAACTTAGCGTACCGGGGGGCTGTAAAGTTTTGAACCTGAGGATGGGCCGCGGATGACTAAGACATGATGATGTTTACGGATTAATAACTAAAAGTCTAATGATGCTAATGACATGAAACTCTGTATTTATACTAAAGAGGGTATTCGCAAGTTAGTAATATGCAGGGCGATACAATAATGACACTTGAAGGTACTTAGGCTCAAAACTTTTCAGCCCCCAGCTGGTCACATAGTGTCTGAACGATACGCCTCAAAATTACCAAAAATGTTAATGTAATCAGATTTTGAGACACCGTCATCGAGTAAATTAAAAATTTTGATATGAAATGTTAACCATACACATTTTACCAAACTACACACATCAAAAAAGTCTAAGTAATCTGTTGTATCATTTACAGAAACTGCATGTTTTATTAATTGATACTTTCTTTCATTGATTCATACTATAATGCGAAAAAGTCTTTTCGCATTATAGTATGTATGAACTTGTAATAAAGTCTCTTTGGCTATACTATTTGTATCTGGCTGGTTTTAGTAGCTGTAGAAGATCGGCATATCAGTAGTTACGACGTAGCTGAAGAACTGGAAATTGACCACAAAACAGTTTTGGCGCATTTGAAAAAAACTGGGTACACAAAAAAGCTCGACATTTGGGTACCTCACGAGCTCACTGAAAGAAACCTAATGAACCGTGTACTCATTTGTGATTCTTTATTACGACGTAATGAAACCGAACCATTTTTGAAGAAGCTGATAACTGGTGATGAAAAGTGGATCACGTATGACAAGAACGTGCGAAAAAGGTCGTGGTCAGAGGCCGGTCAGGCTTCACAGACTGTGGCGAAACCCGGGTTAACTCGCAACAAGGTGATGCTGTGTGATTGGAATGGGATTGGAAGGGCATTATTCATTATGAGCTGTTACCACCAGGCAGGACCATCGATTCTGAACTCTACTGCGAACAACTGATGAGATTGTTGAGAGAAAGCGGCCGGAATTAATCAACAGAAGGGGTGTGGTTTTTCATCATGATAACGCTAGACCTCACACATATTTAGCCACTCAGCAAAAATTAAGAGAGTTTGGCTGGGCGGTTTTAATGCATCCGCCGTATAGTCCTGACCTTGCACCTTCAGATTTCCACCTGTTTCGGTCTCTTCAGAAGGTTAACATCACGAGAGGACTGCCAAAACCACTTGTCGCGGTATTTTGACCAGAAGTCCCAAAATTTCTATAGCAATGGGATCATGTCCCTACCTACAAGATGGCAAAAAGTTATCGAACAAAATGGTACCTACATACTTTAGTTAAATGTAAATAAACTATATTAAAAAATGTTTTGAATTTTCTTAAAAAATGCGAAGAAACTTTTTCCCCAACCTATTACAATATTTTTGTTCTCGAAAACTTATACTGGCTGATTTAAAAAATAGAAACTTTTCGATTGTGTTTTGTTTCATTAAAATAAAAGCTAATATTTTTTCTCGATTCATATGTTTTCGTTGGGTGATAAATTTGGTATTTATCTCACTTTTATCATTTTGAGATATGCAGTTGTTAAAAAAAAAATTGTGGGGAGTCATTTTTTATGTCATAGAGCGACCCCATATCACTGCTGATGAAATGCAGAGAGCTGTAGGAATGCTTCAAGCGGGAAGAAATCAGTCCCAGGTATCTCCGCATTTTAGTGTCAATAGGAGCGTGATTTGCTTTTGCTTTGGTAGCGTTACGTTAATACACCCTGTATTAACGTAACGCTACCAAAGCAAAAGTTGACTCCTTCCACGTCCTGGGTCCTGCTGAGCAGCACCCAGGACGTGGAAGGAGTCAACTGCTCGACAGGACCGATACACACAACTGATTGCAAGACGTCAGCCGATGTTAACCCCCCGGGAGACAGGTTTAAATCTGCAATTCTCAAGCGGTGTTATTCTTAGCCACCAAACCGTGGCTGCATGAATACGGCCTACGAGTACGACGCCTAATTAGGTGCCCACGAATGGTGTAGGGAACATTTGACATGGACCCAGGAGCAATGGGATAAAATTTTAATTTACGATGAGTCCCGGTTTGGATTTAGGCCTGATACGAGAAGGGTAAGAGTGTATCGTCGTCCCGGAAATGCTGAACTGCTGAGATGCGTCCAGGAAGTGCACCCTTACAGTGGTGGTATGGGCGGATATTATGAAGAACAGACGAACTGAGCTGGTTATTGTAGTTGCCATCTACAATAACCAGCTCAGTTCGTCTGTATGAACGCTGAAAGTTACGAAGGCCCTCGGACCTTATTTGCACAAAGTCTTGGCTCAGATTTCACCCATTTGCACAAAGTCTTGGCTCAGATTTTACCCATTTACACAGACTTGGTTCAGATTTCACGCTGATGCATGACAATGCTTGTTCGCACACAGCTCGGAGGACCAGAGAGACGTGTTCTAGACAGCCTCGACGGAGTGTCGACAACCCAACAACTAGAAGACTTGTTAAAATTCTATTGGGAGCCATTGCCGCAGGATCAGATAGGCAATCTTATAAATTCAATGAAAATTCGTTGGCGACAAGTTTTAAACAACAGAGGCGGTCACACTTTGTATTGAATTACTAAATAATTAAAAACATGTCGATATTTAATTTTGTACCTACGTATGTTACGGTACACATATTGTTAATTATTGTGATTAAATGAAAAATGGAATGAAGGATTTTGTTGCTTTAGTCACAAATGCATCAAAAAATTAAACGCTTAGTTATTATTTATAAAATAAATATATTACAATAGTAAATATCGTTCAAAGTTCAAAACCGTACATGTTGCTTAGACTTTTATGATTTGTGTATTTTATATGGTGGACTACCGCACACAACGGTTTTCACATGACATAGGTATCAATTAGAAACTAAAAACTGTTGAGCTAACTCATAAGTTTCTCCAAAAGGGACACATAAAAAAACCGGCCAAGTGGGTGTCGGACCACTCACAATGAAGTGTTCCACAATTTGTATAAATTTATCCCAAGAACCAACTTAACATTGTAGTTGAAAAACATGTTCTCCCATATATTCCAAATGCAAATATAAGATTGTACACACAATATTGAAAGACTTACCATATTATTTTAAGACCACAGACTTCTTAAACTATTTTCGTATATTTTTCAAAATTTTAGGCTCAGTAATTTCTAGATAAGCGGGGATAGTTAATTATCGCACATTTTATTAAATAACTTTACATCCATTTATTTTAATATTATAAAATATATATATTTGAGACTCTCACAGTAAGCCCTTTCATTTGATATGTATTTTAAATTTTCTTATTGCCCCCAAAATTGACCCCATATTCGAAATTCATTTATTTATTTATTATTCATTTGTTTGGGTCACAGAAATTCATACATGTACCTTTCAACTTAATCGGTCTATTACATTCGGAGCAAATTGGCTGTGACAGACGGACATAAAGACAGACACACGAGTGATCCTATAAGGGTTCCGTTTTTTCCTATTAAGGCACGGAACCCTAAAAAGAGCCCGATGACGTTACATGGAACCCAAATAAGTGAAACTTGGCTTCAGCTTCAGAAACTAGTCTCCAGAAATACAAGTGTGACGATAAATCCACTTAATCTGATGTAGCCATGTGTTAATCGTAATTTAATTAGAACTCTATTCGATATGTCTACAAAAGGATATTTGAGTATCTCACCAAAACACTGGCTCATAAGTCCTGCGTCGACCTTGGCTCCGAGGTTGTTGACTGTCGGTTCCCTGTCGCCGTACCTGCGTGATGATACACGTCACTATTAATTTCAGCTATCTGCAGGCTTAGATGAGGCTTTCTATTTCTACTCTACCGTAGAATAGTAATTGCTGGTCTACCCTTCTTGAAATCTGTTCTTCACTAGCACGAGGTCACACTAGACTCGGGTTTCTTCGTTCGGGAGTCTACTAATGATACAATTTTACAGTTTCTTTTTCATTTCGTTCTCAAACAAATATAATATAAAGCAAAGTATTTTGACAGAATCTTTCTTCAATAAAAAAAAAATGCAAATGGTCTAATTGTTGTCTGTAGATTCAGATATCCACTGACATACTGCATAGATTTATGGAACTCAACATGTTAATTTCAGCCAATTATTTATGATAAAAGCAACAACAAAGCACCGCCTAAAATTACTCGCCTTAACTTAAAAAAAAACAACCACAATATTTTTGTGTAGGTCCTTTTTTATGTAGTTTGGGATAGAAAACTTTCTTCCTAAATTATTTTAGGAAGAATGACGTCATGCTTGACGTTGTGTATTTTATATTTCAAATTTATTTATTAATAATCAGGCTGTACATGAAGATTGGACGGTGACCCAAAACTAGACATATGCCTGTATCTTGGGGGTCGGAATTGCGACACTTTGGTAGAACTTACTTGATTTATTATTGCATTACAGGTGAATATAAACTAAATTGAACTAAACTAAACTAAAATCAGTGAAGAAAAAATAATAAGTCAAAATAAAACACTTAAGTATACATTGCACAATAAAATCATCAGTGTGAGATCAATAAAATAAAATAATAATTTAGTAATAATATCGAATAATACGTAATAAATGAACAAAAAAGAAAGAGAAAAGACACTTCTCTTCACATTTGATTTTGTAATCGCCATGCTAAAGGCTAAAGACAGTAGAAAACTTTCTACTGTCTACACGGAAACGTCATTTTTGTCTACTTTTCCGTCAACAAAACGCTTCTCTACGGGTCTCATGTAAAGCTTGCTAATTGTTCAGTGGGCAGACACCAATAGGAAAAGTAAGGCAGTAATTAATGGTTCGATTAATACAGGACAGTTGTTATTATCGAGTACTTCAAACGTTTGCATGACTTCATATTATGTGATTATAAGACCTTACATAGAAACATACTGTGTTTAATTAACAATAATATTATTATTATGGTTCATACATACATAAACTCACGCATTCTTCCCGTGGAGGTAGGCAAAAACTACAGAACGCCACCTGCCGCGACCCTTAAATACTCCTTTTGCCTCGTTTACGTTCATACATCTGGTCAAGCACTCCGGTTGCGACTTTGCGAGTACTACGCACCTGACCTTTCTGAAGAACATCACCAATAACGACACTATAATGTCTTCCTAGGGCGTCCGCTCCAGGCGTGTCCACTTACATTTGCCTTGTAAATACCTTTTGTCAGTTGGTTCATTAAACACAACATTTTTGTATTCGTTGGTGGTTCTTATGTTGCCGACATAAGAACCAACGAATCTTTACAAAAAATATTAAGCCCTTTTCAATCACCAGTGGATATATAGAATCAACTAGTTACATCCTAACTAATATTATACACAGTCTGGCCATAAATACTGTTACAATTAAAAATAAGAAAGATATTACATTTGAATTTGGAATATGTCATTTTTACGATTGTTCTTTGGTTTTTTATATTTTAAATTGTTTTATATTTATGTATTAAACTAACACACTGTAAAAGTAATAAATATTATTTGCAACAAAAAAAAAAAAATGTTTTTTCTTCGTGACAATATTTATGGCAAGACTAGGTAAATGCGAAAGTGAGTTTGTTTGTTTGTTTGTTGCGCTTTCACGCTAAAACGGCTGAACGGCTATGGATGAAATTTGACAGATAGGTAGCCTGGAACCCGCAGAAGGACATAAGCTATTTTTCATCCTGGATTGTAGATGAAGTTTAGGGCAATAGCTAGTAATAATGTATTATTTGTAGAGTACCATTAGACATTTTGGAATATAACATTTTGAATCATAATAGTTGCTGGTCAACCAACCAATCTTATGGACATCTGCACAGATTCGATCTAGCTTTTTGCAATGTATATCAACAAGCATGTCATGCAGCACATTTCAATAGATTCCATTTGGATATTGCGCCGATAAATCTCATTGATGTAGCGGCTATATATTTGACTACTGAATACTTTGCATCGCTGATGAGTTATAGGTACTGGAAGAATTGTATGTGTGGGGATTTATGTGTGGATGAAGATTCGATTATACGATTTCTGGAAATATATCTACACTAGGTAAATACATTTATATTTGGTATTTTTAAACACGGAAGGAGGTCGAGAAAAAGGAGCTCGTGGCTAAGTAATAACAACCGCACGGGTCGATCCATCAGGTTAAGCTACGCTTGCCGGTGTTGGTCTGTGGATGGGAGACCATCTTTTCATACCGAGACTCCTCCGTGTTGGGGTCGGCTTCCAGTCTAACCGGAAGCAGCTGAATACCAGTATTTTACATGGAGCGACTGCCTATCTGAGCTCCACAACCCAGTTACTGGGTAATAAGATATCCCTTGGTAAGACTGGTTGTCAGACTATCGGGCTTCTGACGACCCGTAACGACTGTCAAAGATCCACGAAGGACAGCCGGGACAACGGCTAACGTGGTTTCCGAGGCACGGAGGAGTCTCGGTATGTAAAGATGGTCACCCATCTACGGACCAACCGCGGCAAGCGTAGCTTAACCTGATGGATCGACCCGTGCGGCTGTTAAAAAAACCTTGTTATTCATCGAAAAGTCGGACCCAATAGTTATAGGTGAATAAAGGCCGTCGTTTACTTTATAATCTTTAAGAAATTGCTTAGTTTTACCGATGGCGGGACGAGCTGGACAAAACCTAAAAGCAGTGCTCCATAAACCGACATAATCGGAAGTCATGGAGGGAAACCTTTACCCAACAGTGTGATGATTCCAGCTGACAGTAATCAGTAATTTCAAAGATTTGATGGCTTAACCCTAACTACTACTGGACAAAACCTAAAAGCAGTGCTCCATAAACCGACATAATTCGAAGTCATGGAGGGAAACCTTTGCCTAACAGTGTGATGATTCAAGCTGACAGTAATCAGTAATTTTGTTTCAAAGATTTGATGGCTTAACCCTAACTACTACTTATATTCAGCCCCAACGGGTTGTTTTGGAACTTTTAAATTGAATGGTGTCGGCGGTTTTTTAATTTAAAAATATAAAAACCCCCGACTCCAATTTACCAAAATTTTTTTTTGCTACTCCATTATCAGACTCTGATTGCCATCTATCTATAACGTATTCATTGAGACCATTCTAATGAGCCTAAACACGATACCTCTGCTGTAAGTTGGTGAGGAAGTTGAGTATCCTGCAAATTCCAGGAAGTTTCAAGGTTACTATGTTATTCTAATATCATTGAAATAACAGAATACCAAATTGCGACTCTATCAGACCTGTGGAAGATGCTCACATCCATTCATCAACTAGAAAAGAGCGGATGACCTTGAAATGGTTGAACCGATTTCGATAAAACATGTCTAAGAACCACCGCTAGAAAACCTGCTTTCAAATAAAAAACCGCGTCCAAATTTGTTCACCCGTTTAAGAACTACGGTGCCACAGACAGACAAAATTATAACATCCCACTTTTTGCGTCGGGGGTTGAAAAAGGAGCCCATGAGTTGCATGTCCCGTGTCTGTGTGTGTTCTTACCTGGCAGCTAAATGCGGCCACTGCCGGTGCCGGAAGCCGAAGCCCGAACCATGCCAGAACCGGACGAGCACCCAGTTGGACTGCGCCCACGCACGGTTCTGATACGGACGAACCAGCTCTTCTATCATGGACATCTGTCTGGAGCAAAAGAATGGCCCTGGATGTTGGTGTTATATAAACCTTCCCAAGTTTTCGAGGATAGATGAACAGAGAGTATCCTGTAGAGATCGCTCATCAAAGGGGTAAAAATAAAAATAACAATGTATGTCGTACTTTTTGTTACATAAAATGTTGAAAATGTCACATATACAATAATTCCTGCATATTTCACGCTTGCTTTCAACGTTTTCACAATTTCAGACAGTTTAATCCTGGTTTTCTTATGAAGATGATTTCCGTTTCCTCAGGCAGTGCTCCATGTGGCACATGTAACATTTTGAATCGGCAATTTGGCATCTATACTTAAGGCGGAAGCGCTGGTAGCCCGCGAAATTCAGTTTTTCTTACGATTTTTGCAATTTGCAGCTCAGTGTCTGGGTGTATGCTGATTAAAATATGATTCGCGACTGTAAAAAAAAATATGTTTTTTCAGAATTATAATAATTAGAATGAGTACAGTAACCGGCCGTAAATATTGCACATGGGATTTGTAGAAAATGTTGGGCTTTGTAGAGAGTCGTCTTCGTCACTGGTAATTGTGTGTGACAGACTTGTTCTAATGCTCGATGTGTATTATTAGGTACTTGTTTCATGTGCTTTTCAATCCATGTGCAATATTTACGGCCGGTAACTGTAATAATAGGTTGGGGAAAAAGTTTCTTTGCATTTTTTAAGAAAATTCAAAACATTTTTTAATATAGTTTATTTACATTTAACTAAAGTATGTAGGTACCATTTTGTTCGATAACTTTTTACCATCTTGTAGGTAGGGACATGATCCCATTGCTATAGAAATTTTGGGACTTCTGGTCAAAATACCGCGACAAGTGGTTTTGGCAGTCCTCTCGTGATGTTAACCTGACACTGCCTAAAGAATTCTGAAGAGACCGAAACAGGTGGAAATCTGAAGGTGCAAGGTCAGGACTATACGGCGGATGCATTAACACCTGCCAGCCAAACTCTCTTAATTTTTGCTGTGTGGCTAAAGATGTGTGAGGTCTAGCGTTATCATGATGAAAAACCACACCCCTTCTGTTGATTAATTCCGGCCGCTTTCTCTCAACTTCTTGCTTTAATCTCATCAGTTGTTCGCAGTAGCGTTCAGAATCGATGGTCCTGCCTGGTGGTAACAGCTTATAATGAATAATGCCACGACCTTTTTCGCACGTTCTTGTCATACGTGATCCATTTTTCATCACCAGTTATTCAAAATGGTTACAGCTTCTTCAAAAATGGTTCGGTTTCATTACGTCGTAATAAAGAATCACAAATGAGTACACGGTTCATTAGGTTTCTTTCAGTCAGCTCGTGAGGTACCCAAATGTCGAGCTTTTTTGTGTACCCAGTTTTTTTCAAATGCGCCGAAACTGTTTTGTGGTCAATTTTCAGTTCTTCAGCTACGTCGTAACTACTGATATGCCGATCTTGCTCCACTTTTTCAAAAATGGCATCCATTTTATCCGTAATAGGGCGACCAGAGCGACGTGCATCTTTGACATCAAAATTTCTGGATTGAAAACGCTTAAACCAAATTTGTGCTACTCTCACAGACACTACACTAGGTCCATAAACATCGCAAATTTATTTCGCGGCTTGCGTTACATTTTTACCTATTTTGTAGTAAAATTTTAAAATGTATCGAAATTCTTCATTAGATTCACTCATCTTGACGGTACGAAAAACAAATGAAAATCACACATTTTCCTAATTTGAATTAGGAATTATGTTCTTTAAAATTTAAACTTTCAATAATACCAAAACCAGCCAGATACAAATAGTATAGCCAAAGAGATTTTATTACAAGTTCATACATACTACTCGTATAATGCGAAAATACTTTTTCCCCAACCTAATACATAACCACGCTCCTGAAATGTCAAGATTTCATGAAATAGTCACTCAATAGGGTAATATGAAATTAGAGAATTGTATTGATGATTTTAATGATTTATCTATAAACAATTTACTGGTAATTCGACGTATTCCTTGCAGGACGTCATAGTAGAGTTACAATGTAACAAATTAAGCTACCAAATGCTCTGCCGAAATTTAGTAGTTTTTGAGTTTTTTTTTATTAATGAAGTATGACAGAAATTACGAAAAATAAAGTATTTAATTAGTGATTTTTGCCAAAGTTTTGGGCATTTTGGAACTTTTAATTATTAATAAAGGTCTGTTACGGCATCAGCTATGAGAATAACTTAATTTCCAGTAAAGTTGCCCCGTAAATCATTTTTAAATTGGGGTTTTCATAAAAAAAAAACTAAAAAGTAACTGAAAAACTAATGAATTTCTGTAGAACATTAGGTGGTTGCAATTTAACCCTACTGTGATGTCCTGCAAGAAATACGTCGAATTACTAGTAACCCTGTATAATGCGTATATAAATCAATTGCCGTGCTCGCAAAAAGTCGAAAATGCCTAGGCCGATTTGAATAAATCTTCTTTTGTTTTGTTCTCCTCATTACTGGGATGGTTTAGAAAAAAAAGAAAATGAGGAAAATCCCAAAGGAACAGCCGAAAAATAATTGAAATTTTGACAGAACAACGTCTGACGGGTCAGCAAGTTAAATAAATACAGATTTATTACTGTCGTGAATCGTATTTAGATAAATATGCCTTGCCGCAAATTGCAAAAAACGTAAGAAAATTTGCATTTCACGGGCTACCCTTGTCGCTTTCGCCTTAAGTCCGTGCATTCTGAAAGTAGAAATATTTCGCTGTTTTCATTAATTAATTAATATTACTAAATGCATAATCAGCATTCACACAATTGTCATGTTCCCACTGCTGGGACACAGGCCTCCTCTCGGTGAGCGGGCGTGGGCCATAATCCACCACGCAGGCCCAGTGCGGGTCGGTAGATGTCACATGTCTTCGGATTTTCGGTTCTACATCATGCCGGTTTCCTCACGACGTTTTCCTTCACCGTTTTGAGAGCGTGGTGATGAAATAATTTACACAAAGCGCCTACCACAGGGTTCGAATCTACTACGACTTAGAGCTTGTAAGTTGCGGCCGTAGTCACTGGGCCACCACCGCTTGCAAAATTTGCAATTAATTTAATATTGACTGTGATTTAATCACAGTCAATATTAATATAAAATCAATAAGTAATATTTAGAATATTACTTATTGATTTTATATTAATATTAGAGTCCGAACGAAACTGGTTTTCCGGCCGAAACCGAAACCGAAACTCACATGGTCAAGTATAAAATTCCTTAAAATACTGAAATTTGGTGCATTTTACCCATTATTCTGCATTAATTAGGACATGAAATGGAAACACAGTAGGTATATTAATTTTGTTGTAATCATTTATTTAATACAATATAAAAAAATATTAATAATATTTTTATTATTTTTTCAAATTAAGTTCTCATAGCAAAATGTTTATCAGTTATCAATAATCAAATCACTAATTGATACCGTTTCATTAAGTACTAAGTATTGGTATTTTGAAATCTTATTAATTAATACTTTGGTTTGTATTTGTACTTAGAAGAATCATCAATCTCTTTTAGGTACCTCTTATATAAAAATAATAATTACTAAAATTACTAATACACTCACGACACAAGACAATTCCCGAACAGGGCCGCCAGCGTCCGCCAAAGCGTTGCCGCGAGAAACGAAGTTAGGCGAGCGTGCACGACAACTTCCGAAATCAGTGTCGGTTTCGGCTAAAGTTTCGGCCAATTTTGGCCGAAACCGAAACTGCCGCTAAACTTGATTTTTGGCCGAAACTCGGCCGAAACCGAAACCAAAACCGAACTTTCGGTCGGACACTAATTAATATTGACTATGATTTGCAAGTGTTTTTTTTTTACATATAACTAAATATACATATATATATATATATATATATAACTAAATATCACGATATTAGTTATTGCAATTCATAATCTATATTTTAGGACAACACAGAGCGATATTTCATAATTTCATTTAGAATGAAATATTTGACAGAGCTATTTACGACGTTGTCGAAGAAAAGGTTTCGCTCACCTCTAACCACGACAATTTTATTATGTTCTTCTTCCATTCTAATTTTAAATAGTAGGTGTACTCACTGTTTGATCGGCACTCTCTCGATAGCCCTCATGGTGGTTGGCTGCGTGGCGAATGAGGCTAGAGTCTGAACCAGAGACTCTCTCGTGCTGGCCAGCACTATCCGCTGGTCTGCAAACTCCGCGCATAGGAAAGCGGCACAGGACACCACTAGTTCGTCCCATTCTGAGGTAAAATAAGAATTTATTTTGTTGAACCTATTAAAGATTTAAAGATGACCTACAAAAAAAAAACCTGTCGGGCCACGCACAATGAAGGGTTCCGTAGTTGGGATAAATTTATCTTAAGATCAAAATTAAGATTGTATTTGAAAACATGTTCTCCCATACATTCCAACAGCAAATGTAAGTTTTGTACGCACAATATTTAGAGATTTTCCATGTTATTTAAGGACCATAGACTTCTTATACGTTTTCCTGTAATATATAGGTATAGAAATAAGTCCTGTATTTAAAAAAAAAATAGGATCGGTTGTTTCAGATATAGAAATAAGTCCTGTATTTAAAAAAAAAATAGGATCGGTTGTTTCAGAAAGTGTGGTGGATATGGTAAATTTTTATCTATTTTCTTAAATAAGTGTAAAAGCATTTATTTTAAAATTATACAAAAAAAATATTTGAGACGGTACAGTGTGCAAAACTTTTTTTAAATTTTTTTATTTGCCTCATAAAAGTGACCACCATATTCAAAATTAATTAATTTACGTTACACGTCCGTATTTGGGTCATAGACCCAACCCAAGAGACATTTCAACTTAATCGGTCCATTAGATTCGGAGAAAATGTTCTGAGTCTGGGTGTAGTTATCTATAAAACTATGTATTTACAAAAAAAAAAAGTAGTGTATGTAGTCTACCAGTTATCTGGTTTCCATAGTACAAGCTCTGCTTAGTTTGGGATCAGATGACCGTGTGTGAAATGTCCCAGGATATTATTATTATTATTAAAAGGCCAATTTTAATAATAATAATAATACGACACAATAATAATATGACATACAGACAGACACACGAGTGATCCTATATAGGTTCCGATTTTTTCGTTCGGACGTAGGGAACTCTAAAATTGGAACAATTTTGATCCAGTTATTGTCGGTTTATATGAAGAAATCAGTGTACAACGCTACAAGGTTTGTTTGGCGCGTGGCCAAATTTGGTGCTAACCCCACCATCTTGTTTTGTCAATACAATTTTATTTGGGGTTGCAACCCTCGGGCCGTGGGGTCCGAGTGCTCATGGTCTCTTTAAGGAAATCTCGAAACGGCTAGTTGATACTTCCCGTGACCCAAGGGCTGGCTTTTACCATGGCCTGAGGCTAACCAATGCCATACAGCGTGGTAATGCCATCAGTCTCTTGGGTACGTTACCAGTCACAGCGATGCGCATGAAATTTCGACGCCATTTTTTAGTTTGAGAATAGATTTAGTTGAGTTCAAAAAACAAGTGACAAAAAGATCGAAGGACGAAAAAATCTAGCTTCTTCATGTGATTCGATGATTGCCTGAGTCCTTCGCCCTGTGCAGTGGTACAAGTGGTACAGTACAGGCTAAATATAAATAAATACTAATAATTAATTATGGATTTTTGAAGCTCTCACCTGGTATCTGGTGCACGGGTATGGTGGGATGCATGTACAGCCTCAGGGTGTTGCACAGCTCCAGCATGGCATCCACGTGGTACTCCGGAACGAACGCGAATAGAGACTCTGGAAATTCTGTGCCACCTGTACGATCTAAGCCGTAACGGCGGTGTATTTAAGTAGCCATGTTGTCCTCGGCTGTCGAGGATAGTCTAGTATAAGTTTAATAAGTATGGATAATATTCCTTCTTTGTCTTATGAAAAAATAAATAGAATTCAGTTTCAGAAAGTCTACTTATTCTAATGTAATTGTTTGTTGCTAACTCTGATATTATTTATTGGTGAGTTGTGCTATCAGATGTACTGTTGCGAGACAGCTTGTTGTGAGAAAATAATTTTAAACGAGTAATGTCTATGCGATAAACCAGAAATAAAATTTTAATTACCTAAGGTTTCCACCTCTTATTGCAAGTAAATAGGCACAAAGGGAGTGATTTTACAAACTGAGGAGAACTGCATACAGTTTATAAGATATAGAGGAATCTAAAAGCTTGGAGAGATTGATTTCGTTGTATTTAGAAATTGATGTTCAAAATCAAATAATTTCCTATTACGTTTTTCTATTGACAAAATTGATAATAAAGTCGTGTGCTTTTAATGTGTCACTTACGATTATGAAATGTTCCTATTTGTGAATTGGATCTCGTCGTAGGTGTCGTCGCTCTTGAAGGCTGACTCTGAGGACTGAAAAAGATGACAGGTCGGCAACACTGCACGAAAAACAAAAACTTATACGAATTTGTTTTAGAAAAGACTTGAATCCTCAAGGGTCAGCTCAGGCACAGCAGCAAAATACACAAGCATGCTCGATTATGCTCGAGCATATTCTTTGCAGTCCAGTTTGGAGTGAAAATATGCGCAAACATGCGAGAACGAACGACTCGGTGAATTATCTCTAGAGTTTTTGAACTCTATTGATTTGTGATTTAGTTCATTATTATATTATCCTAATGACCGTTCGAGTCGGATTTTGTTTTTTATTTAATTGCACGATCCTTTTTTTTATGGGATTTCATCAAATAACTTCTTCCGCTGTGGGCGGAGCGGAAGGGCGTGTCAGACTTTTACTGACTAAAACCCACCCGTGTTCCTTCAGTTGCCTGTGCTAGGGCCACGGTAACTCTTTCGAAAAACCCGGCGGGCATCGGCCCTAGCGTACCACAACGCGCCGTAGACCCGGCGACGGCGAGCTACCCATTGCTCGCCGTCCGCAATCCCGCGCCTCTTCGGCGGCCCGGAATCGGCTCTCAATTGCTAACGCCCAGAGCGTCACGTGTGGCGACTAGGGGCCTGAGGGCGCCAGGATTGTCTCTCGCTCACGCGTTCCGCCTCTTCCTTCGCAAGCATTATTGCTTCGCAGAAGGAGATGACGGTTTCCCATGCACTCTCGCTCCATACCATGACCTGGACCAGAGCCGGATGAGAGAGCCGCCGCCGCCGATCGACTCCGCGAGGACGCGGCGGTGCTCCACCCAAGCCGGGTAGGTTTCCACCTTATGCTCCACCATGTCCTCCGGGCAATCCACACAATGGTAATAATTGCACGACCCTATTCGTCGTAGGTATTTATTTGTCGATTATGAGCTGGGTGCTGGGGGCTCGGCAATTGATATAAAACCAAGCGGTCAATAGATATCAATTAAAAACTGCTGAACCATTTTGCTGTCGTCTGTAAAACTTCTTTTTTTTCGTTCAAATACAAGTTGTAACCTAAATAACACACAACCTCTTAAGAGGTCATTGTAATGATAAATGATTTTTATTTCTGTAAGTAGGTTTGTACAAACACTTTTACAAGTCAATCATGTTTTTTTTTTTTAATTAGATGAGGTCGGCGTTTCCTATCTGACTACTCTGAGAAGAAAGGCCGAAACAAACTCAGAGGTCACAGTCTCTTATAAAGTCCAGACATAATCTTGGGCACTTCATGTGAAGAACATCATCATGTGTAGGTACTCATCATTATGAACAACTTTACTGTGGGACCAAACGTGAAACCGCGATAAAAAATCAGCTGTTCCCTACCTTTATGTTCGCATAACTCGTCAAAATGTAGGGAGCAGCTGATTTGTTTTCGCGATTTCAGGTTTGGTCCCGTATTAAAAATTGTTCATAATGATGAGTACTATGACCCGTTGAGAGGTTGTGCGTTATTAAGTTATACCTTGTATAAAGTAACAACATCGTGAGTACAGTAGGTATACTGAACCTCTGGCCACAGGTAGGCGAATCCCGCGCGGGAAGTGGGATGCGACTGCGCACGTAGTCACGCGACTATTCGCGCCAGTTTAAACACCTCCATACACAATCGGCGCGAGCGAATTTCGTCCCGAATCCCGCGCGGGATTCGCTTCAGTTTTGGCCAGAGCTTAAGAGGGTTTTCCTAAAAATTCACGCCACCAGATGGCGCCAATTTGACAAGAGGTCTTCAATTTCGACAATGGATATAAAATATATGATGAAGGTCATTCATTCATTCGATCATCATTCAGTCACGACTAAAGAAAATATAGGCGCTCTGACACTTGACGTCTCAGTGATGCCATCTAGTGAACGTCATTTCAGTAAACCCTCATTAAAAGGAGTAGATACCTTTGATCCGAACTGGAAGTATATTCTAACTGTAGCGAGGCGTAGCTGGTTCCACCCAGTATTGAGCTCTTGTCGGGAAGGATCTCTTGACTTGCCACCTGCGCGTACTGACATCATTTTGTTAATATCCGTTCACATTTACATAAAATATTCACATTCTTTCGTCGGTAATTCACTTATGGAATATAATCCTATACAGTATTTAGCTCCACTGTACATTAACACCCGCGCGTCCGAAACTTCACAACTTTATAGCGTGTAGGACAAGTAAGGACCATAGGGCCAGTGTTTCATCAATGAATCAGTGTTATACAAAAAGCAACTTTAAGGTGTAAAGGCGTTCGTTTTCTTTTACGTTGCACAGAATCACGTAGTACTTTTGAGTTAACGCTTGTATTTCACTCCTCATAAAATTTCCATACCGGGGGCCTTACCTATATAAAAATCGATTCTTAAGGAGTAAACTCCAATAACAAAGTTTTGTCTGTACTCTTAAAAGAATATGGGTAACGAAACGTAACCCAATTTAAGTGACGCTAATGTTTGACAGTTGTGAGTGGTCCTTGTCACTCATCTTATGTACAGACGCCAGCACGTCAAGCTACTACAATCTGTCAGATTTCTTTAATAGATTTTCGACTTTATTGTTAAGGTATTAGGTTCAAGGTTGATTGAGAAAATCTGACAGTTTCGGGTAGGTTGACCTGCTGGCTGACTTACAGTCGAGAACGTCTATCGCAACAACGATTGATTGACACCATGGCGTTCCCGAAGTCCCCGTTTTCGTTTTCTGCTGCGTAATCTCCCGATCCCGAAGAGTTAAGTCTCATGCAAGTGTTTGGTGCTTCTTGTCTCCGACCACCCATTTTAGGATAGATTAGGTTCAAAAACTCTCACAGAACCGAGTTAGCCTACCCTGACTCCACGTGGTACTTGTTTGAAATGCGCATGGCACGTGCGCCTTATTACGCAAGGAGGCTGCACTTCCTGTAGCGCCGGAGAAGATGCGATCCTCAACTTGCTAGCGACCTTAAGAAAATCGCGGATTTTTTTTTCTCGGCGATTGTGGGTTTGCGCACTTTGAAGTTTTCAAAATATACACTAAAAAGGGTCTATTCTACAAAAAAAATAAAAAATAAAATAGCTACTATAAAAAACTGCGATGTTGTTTTGCGCACTTTGGAGTGTTCAAAAATACACTATTCAATCTGCCTAGCCTTTTCCCAACTATGTTTGGGGTCGGCTTCCAGTCCAACCGGATGCAGCTGAATACCAGTATTTTACATGGAGCGACTGCCTATCTGACCTCCACAACCCAGTTACTGGGTAATAAGATATCCCTTGGTAAGACTGGTTGTCAGACTTTCGGGCTTCTAACGACCCGTAACGACTGTCAAAGATCCTCGAATGACAGCCGGGACCAACGGCTTCACGTGCTTTCCGAGGCACGGAGGAGTCTCGGTATGAAAAGATGGTCACCCATCCACAGACCAACCCCGGCAAACGTAGCTTAACCTGATGGATCGACCCGTGCGGCTGTTATTACTTAGTCACGAGCTCCTTCAAAAATACACTATTAAGGATATATTTTACCCATTTACCCAAAAAAAGGTACTATATTGAAGCGTCGGTTGTTATTGTACTGTGGTAAGTGGTTCCCAGGATTTCGAATACCTACCCTAGTCAATCAATCTGCCTAGCCTTTTCCCAACTATGTTGGGATCGGCTTCCAGTCTAACCGGATGCAGCTAAATACCAGTATTTTACATGGAGCGACTGCCTATCTGACCTCCACAACCTAGTTATTGGGTAATACGATGATACCCCTTGGTAAGACTGGTTGTCTGACTTTCGGGCTTCTGACGACCCGTAACGACTGCCAGCCGGGACCATCCACGAATGACAGCCGGGACCAACGGCTTAACGTGCTTTCCGAGGCACGGAGGAGTCTCGGTATGTAAAGATGGTCACCCATCTATGGACCAACCCCGGCAAGCGTAGCTTAACCTGATGGATCGACCCGTGCGGCTGTTATTACTTAGCCACGAGCTCCTCGAATACCTACCCTAGTAACCGGTGTTATTAGACAAATGCTATAAGTACAAAATAACAACAAGTTAATGATACGTTTTATTTTTTTTATATTTAACATGTTTGTATGTGCCAGTCCATGGCGAAACATGTAAGACCATACTTAATAATATTAATTAAGACCTGAATGTACAGACGCCAGCACATCAAGCTACTACAATCTGTCAAATTTCTTTAATAGATTTTCAACTTTATCGCTAAGGCATTAGGTTCAAGGTTGATTGGGAAAATTTGACAGTTTCGGGTAGCTTGATGTGCTGGCGTCTGTACCATGTTTTAACGCAAATAAATAGGAATGTTCTATTCCATAAAATCCCATTTTTGTTTAAATACATATAATAAAGTATATTAAAAAAAAAATGGGATTTTCAATTTAACCAAAGCCGAAACTAAATACTAGAAAATAAACGAGAACTACACCCTAATTGCGTAACACACTATCGATCGGAATCTGAATCATTTTGAAGCAAACTGCTAATCCATTGCTTCATATGTTCGAAAAATGTGTCTTCTCAAAACCGCAAATAACGCAATGAATGTTGTTGAACTGTCAAAATGAAACCGATTCCGATTGATAGTGTGTTACGCAATTAGGGCGCTGGTCAAAAGGGGCATGTACTTACTTATGACGGAAAATCAAAATTGTAGGTAGTTCAAAAAAAAGCCTCATGACATTTTTTGTAATGTTACTCGTATAATAACAAAAATTTAACTCTGTATAAAATAAACTCCTCCATTTTTGAAATGCGTAAAACATCATTAACTTACTTGAACATGTGTCGCATATTCAGGGTCAGACGCCAGCCTCAAAGAATGCAGTATTCCTGCAAAGTGTTTCGCAAGTTCCGTCTGCCTCTGTTTAGTCCAGATGGCACCTATTACCCACGCCATTTGCAATGCACCGGCTTCTAACTTCTCCTGAAAAATACACACTATGCATTATTTTCTATGTTGATAATTTTAAATCCCATAATCTATATATAAGGTATAAAACAAAGTCGGGTTTGTTCGAACACTTATAACTCGAGAATGGCTGGATTTTCATGGTATTTGTCTCCGTCCCGAATAGCAGAACAACTATTAAGACATCGGAAAAATATACGAAAAAAAAAATATGAAGAAAATTAATTTCCTCATACATACAATTTGGACCCGGACATCTGTCGGGTCAGCTAGTTATAGTTACATAAATTAACTTTTAAAAACTTGGGTACTTGGTATGAGAAAAATAAACCATTCAAATGCGTATTTCTGAGGTAAATGCTGTTCATTTCATATTTATTTATTGCATAAACTGCTTGAAGACGTTTAGGGCGTTTGTCCACCGCCGCCGTCACCGAGAAACGAGATTATTAGAACCAAACGTGACATCCCGGTGACGGCGATCGTGTGTCTACCGCGACCGAACTCGACATGATAGAAAAATAAAATCCGGGTGAACGGCGCGGTGTGGCGGTAGTGTGTGGACAAGCTCAAACCTATTTTGTATTGCCAGTACATCGGCCCGACCCAAACTCGAACCGTGTTCTATCGGTCACAACTTCGAAACTTTGAAGGCCGGGATATCGGCGCTCGGATGACAGACGTGCGGTGGATAAGCGGCCATAGTATATAGTAAGTACCTATCGCTACTTCGGCGCCGTCATTTTTTTGTCAGCGAACGTCCCAGTGACGGTGGCAGTGGACAAGCGGCCCTTAGGGTGAAAATTCTTTTAAATGTTCCTCCTTTTTTCTTCAACACTACAAATAATCTCCAGAAGAAGAAATTCAATTGGGACTAAGTATGTAGGTACCTACTTACGGTACATAGTAAGTGACGATACTAACCTCATAAACACATTTTGACCTCTCTAGTTCTTTGATCATGCTCTCCATAAGTTGTTTCTTAATGTTATCTTGCTCTGTTTGATTGCCATCAGTACCTGATCGAAGTTTTTGAATATTTTAACATTTAGAGTTCCATGTACTTAGTTTTTTATTTATTTGAGATGGATTTGCTCTTGACTATAGAGTCTAGGTCAGAGGTGACAGAAACAAAGTCTACGATGGAGTGAGCTTACCCAGAAGAAGCCTGTTCACTTTTACTTTGAAGAGATTAGGGTTGTATGCGTTCGGGAACACAGACACAGGTAGTGAGTTCCACTCTTTTGCCCACAGCATTATGAAGGATGTTTGGAAGCGCTTAGTGCGAATTGGTGGAATGAGTTTACTTGCTCTGAGACGTTTTACAAAAAGTTTTATAGCCCAGTGGTAGTTTGAAAAATAAATAATAAAATGCTGGGTACGTTTTGGACAAGTTGTGTGTTTAAAGCCCTATTTACACGGTGCGTGTTTATTGCCTGTAACATACCATAACATTCTAGCAACAATTGACTGGCACCGTCTAAGCAATACGTACAATTGTTGCACGACACGGGCAAGTTAGTTATCGTTCTAAACTGGTATAGGTGTAAACAGCACGTACAATAAAATGGCATTCAATTTTGGCATGAAAATTTTCTATCATTCTTCTGTGCAAACAGAAGTTGTATGCCATTATGGAATGGCAAAACTTGCATTCAATTATCGTATGCCATTATATGAAAATCGCACAAGTGTTAACACACTTGCATGCAATGTTGGAATGGCAATAATTGAACGTGCTTTATGGCATGCGATTATTGCTCTTGAATATTCCAGAAACTTCAAATGACGCTTTAGGCTGTCTAATGAAAATCTCAAAGATTTAGTTTTCAGTGACCTCCATTCACTCCGCCATCTTAGATCTTAATTTCGCCAAAAAAGTTTTCTTATATCTGTGAGATTTACTTAAAAATAGCTCAGATCAATTATATTTTTAAAGAAATTACATTTTTTTTAATCGACTTCAACAAGGAGGAGTTTCAATTCGGTTGTGTTTTTTTGTACAACAGCGGGGTAATTAAATAACACTCGCAAGGGCAATGACATTAATTACAGTCAACAAATTCATTGCGTTATTTACGTTGTTGAGCATAAGAATCTTACAAATATATGAAGCAATGAATTTCCTTCAAAATCCTTCAAATTGTGAGTTACACAGTTGGGATACAGGTCTAGACAAAAAGTAATTATTATAAATGAGAATCAAGTTAGTGTTAACCAACCATCTGCAGCCTGCAACTCAGTGGTGACGGTGTATATTCGATACTCAATGTCGTGGAGACAGTCTGCCATGTCCAGCTGATTGTCCCTCAGCTCGCATAACTGAAAATAAAATAACATTTCAAGGAATAGAATCCAAAACTTGCAGCTACCATAAAATCGCGATCGCATCTTTTCGCGAGCCAACAAGAGAGAATTTAAAGAGTGGGCAGGTAGAGAGAAGAGATAGAGAAGAGAGAGAGAAAGAGAAGCGTATTTTTAAAAGACGAGTTTGCTGCTTCAGAATCTTGCAATCCATCTAGATTAATGATAGCTGTTTATTTTTGTTGGCAGGCCGAATGCTGCCTTGCTACCTAATTACTCATGAACAGTGATCGGAATAGGTAGAGCTATTTAGGTTCAATGACCGCAAACGTTGATGATAACATGGACATTCCCCGGGATTCTAACTGAAACTACAAGATTCGAAAAAAAAAAATTTTTATTAACAAGGCTAAAAGAAAGCCTGTCTTATGTATTGGCAGTGAGCGCACGACGTTGTCGAACTAACATCAGGTTGCTAATTTCCAATGCACACATGTGCGATGTTGCCGCTCAGGTGTAACGCGCGATGTTGCCGCTCAAGTGTAACGCGCGACATGACTAGTGAAAACAAAAGAATACAATAGCGAACGCCAAGTGCGTTCGATATTGTATTTGTCTATGTATGTATGTATTTTGTCTCTTTCTACAGAATTTAAATTGTTTTTCGACAATAACTTGCTGACTCACTCCATAACTTCGGTTCCCGTCGGAGGGGTGGAGGGATATGTGTTCGTTCATAATTCCTTAAGACGTGAATACCTTTTTGCAAAGTAATTTCTAACTTATTTAATTATACATATTTCAAATTCCGGGATTCCGGGACTGTCCATATTAAGACAACGTATCGCAAGTACAAAAAATAACTCTGCCTATTCCAATCACTGCTCATGACACACCCAATCCCTTACGTGACTTTTTGGTCAAGCGCACATTAAAGCTGTAAAGTTTTTGTTTCCTAGGAAAGTGGTTCCGTCATATTAACGTCCGCCATCAAAATCTGTCATTTTCACCAGTATTTGACATTAAGTCAAACCCCGCTGCCCGCATGCTTCTGATTTATATCGCTAGATTTGCCATCACCGTACTTAGTCACAAGAAACAGTGTCCTGTAAAGAGTGAGCTCACACATTATTAAATAGCGTTTCCATGACAATCAAGTGTAGTCACTGGGTCATTGTGTCAAAACGAATCAGAATTGCGACTATCTTTTGACGCGCTAGGGCGAATCTAACGATTTAAATCATTGCCACTGCCATCATTTTCATGACAGTCGACACTGCGGCCGTTAGTGGCAGACAACGCTCTTCTAGAAAACCGTAGCTTTACGGGCCGCAGCACAACGAATTTTCATACAAAAAAGTGCGTTGGTTCATAGAAAATGTCAGGAAGTGATGAAGGGGGATTTTTGCAATGCGTTGCGTTGCGCTAATCTGCGCCAGCCTTTACGATACATCTGCGACTAGGAAAGCATATTCTTTGTAATAAAACCGGTCATTCGTGTTGAGCAAAAAGTATCGATGCATAAGTTATAATTCTGAATGGTTTATATTGCATTTCGTGCAGGCGGAACATGAAAACGAAGTTTTGCAGCAAAAGTCACGCTACATTGCAAAAATACACATTTGTCTATTTAATGGTCTAGAAGGAATAGTAGTATACTAGGAATTCTTTTGTTACATAACTGTGTTTGCCTGAAATATTTAATCGAAATCGCTTCAGCCGTTTTGGATTCCATACATACAGATATCGATTTTTCTTATATAGATAGATTCCGAAACATTTATATTATTACATTATTTTTATAACACATTAACATTCAACTATATAGCATAGACTGACATGTCAGTACATTTATGTTCGCATAATTCGTCAAAATGTACTGAACAGCTGATTTTTTTATCGCGATTTCAGGTTTGGTCCCTTAGTAAAAGATGTTCATAATGATGAGTACAGTGACCCCTTAAAACCACTGTTTACACTTACACCCTGTAATATATTTTGTATCGTGTATGACCACGCAAAACTTTTTACAGAGTTGTCCGATTTAAACGATTCTTATTTTATTTGGGAACCCCTTACCTCGAAGTTGAAACTCTGCTTGAGTAGTGTTTGAGTTAGCTTAAATAATAAATACGTTTTTTCCCTCTATGTGGATGGTGTTCTAATTTACAAACACCACAAATAAAAAATGAAAAATATATATTTTTTTAATAAAAAAAAAGAACCACCTCCCAAAAAACATCAAGCACTACTAAGTGAATAAAAACTTTTTATAAAATAAAACATAAATAAAAATCTTTTTAAAAACAAGATTTTATTGATCTAAAAGTACTCAATAAAACTTACATAATCATAGAACTTTAATATTCTCTTATAAGCTTGAAGCGTGAACGTCCTTCTTAGACTTAAAGATAAGCCTCAAGCTTTTAAGAAAATATTAAAGTTCTATGTTTACGTAAGTTTTATTTAGTACTTTTAGTTTAATAAAAGCTTGTTTATAAAAAGATTTTTACTTATATTTTTTTGTATTTTTCTCAGCAAATCCTTTCATTTGATACCCATATCATGGGAGTGCACAAAAAATAATTAGTAGGTACGCCGTCTTGGGCCGTCCGCCATATTGGATTTAGATGATGTCACTTAGCTTACCATGCATTGTCATCCAAACTAAACATGTATGCAAAAATTCATCTCAATCGGTTGAAGATAACTGCTTTAAAATTTAGTTGCATGATTTGACTCGAACATACATACATACTTATATACGAACATTGCAAGTTATATAACGCTTGTAAAAAAAATCAACCGACTTCCAAAAAAAACACTACAAAGAGAAAAATAACTTTAGTTTTGGAAGTCGGTGTCTTTGGATCTGTATTTTAGTTTTTCGCCACAACTTCTGAAATTAAAGTTTTTTCTTTGTAGCATTGACTTATATATTACTGCGTAAAGACTGTGTTGACCGCATGTTACAATGACGCCTCGAACGTGGTCCCAGAATGGTCTTCCCTAAACCGAAGTAAACTAGTCCGCGATTGCGGTCGTACAAGGCAAAAATGCTAATCGTGAAGGGTTGCGTGAATTACGACAAAAGACACAGTAAAAATAATTATAATATTTCATATCACCGGTAACTCAAAAATATGTCATTAAATCAACTTCTAACATTATTTCAAACAATTTTCTTTCCTACTTGTCTCAACGTTTGGCAAATACGACGCGAGGTCACGCGTACCGTACGGCTGTGCGACGTAACTTTGCAGCGGCGCGCGTTGTTGCCGATAAAATGAAAAGATTTAATTATGTACTTACAAAACGAATTTTTATTGTTTATAAGAAGCAAATTAAAATACATTTTTTTTGTACTGGTAAAAATCTATAAGTACAGCGAAAAATTTAATTTGTAGATTTCCAACCGATTCCGAGCGAAATGAAGCTTGGAGTCGTGTCAAAATTTTAAAAAATTGTTTTATTCGAAGGCCAATGAAAGTTTTATTATACAAACAAACTGCAATAAATATAATTTATATTTATATTTTTTTTTTATTTCTTGATACCTCGAAAAATACCACGCGCCGCTCTTACAAGGTTACGTCTACGAGCAGACTACGCCGATCGACATCGTAGTTAAGACTAGTTCTAATAGATGGTGTTAGTGTTTCTGTATGGCGAACGCGTCAGGCAAACGTTCGGACGACCGTATCTATAGTTTTTATATCAATGCTTTGTGCGCTTTTTTGGAAGTCGGTTGTTTTTTTTTTTGTAAAAAGTTTTTATTTTGCAATTTTTAGTGGGTCAGTTTGTAATTTATCTAAGTTACAATAGCCTAATGTCAACTGCTCATCACCTATATATATTGCTTTTATTGATGCAAGGACGTTAATTGTAGAGGACTTCTCCTAGTAAGAATTACGAGTAGTAGAACAGGAGCTGATGGTGAAGTCGCCATCACCATATGCATTGTGATGAGCATAAATTGCTTAGCAACCCTATTAAAGTAATCGAATCGCAACCCGTGAAATACTTAGGTATAATTTAGTAGTTCCGATAGCCATCTGTGGTCTTCGTCATCAGTTCCACTTCACCAAATGGCTTTCCGAGAGCAGATGCACGAGTTACGAGTACTATACACAATACAACGCTATAGGTGTGTCTATAAAATTTGAGGGTTTCTCTCGATTTCCATGGGATCCCCTCGTCAGATTCTGATTCGTCTATATACGACGGAGTTATGCCCGAACATACATAAAAAAAAAATATAAACATCCGAATTGAGAATCTCCTCCTTTTTGGAAATCGGTTAAAAATAACTTTAATTTCGGAAGTCGGTGGCAAAAAACGAAAATTCAAAACCAAAGACACCGGCTTCTGAAATTAAAGTTATTTTTCACTTTGTAGTGTTTTCTTGGGAAGTTGCTAGTTTATTTTTTTTTTTGTACTTTTAAGTTTTTCTATAAACAAACGCACTTTTTGTATGAAAATGCGTTGTGCTTCGGCCATTTGCGGCTGTAATGTGCGCTTGGTTTTACAGTACGTTAATATCAGCATACCTTCTCTGCGTGTTTGATGGCAGCTCCGTGGTACAACGCTAGGAGTCCGTCCACAAGTCGCAGATACGCAGACTTGATGTCAATGGACCCCGCGCCCGGCATCATGGACCTGGTGCCTTTTAGAGCCAGCGACGTTTCTCCTGTAGTCCTGGATGTGGTGAATACGTGGAATGAGACTAGATAACCACAACAAAACTTGAAGTAAAGATCATTATGATTAGTGGTGCTACGCCGTAGCAGGCATAGTTGTGGCTACGGCGTAGCTGTGGCTACGGCGTAGCTGTAGCTGTGGCGTAGCAATTGGTATTACAATTTTAGTAGTCTTCAAGTATTTGTGATTCAAGTTACTTTTTTATATTATTAGTGAGATCAGGCTTGTACTCCAAATAAATGGTACTCAAACACACAGTTGCCACTACCTACCGTCTGTCATCTGCCACGACTGTCACTATCCTGTGGCAGTTACAGTGACAAGAGTACAGAAGAGTTACTCGTACTCATTTGTGAGAGTACGCCCCGGTGCGATGATTCTGAATAATGCCCCTGCGTGGAGGGGGTTAAGGGGGTCTAGAATTATGCGTTTTAATTAGTTATAATAAAAATAAGAATAATTTTATTCATAAGTTCACATTTACACAGAAGAACAAAGTTACATACAAAGATCATTACAAAGTTCCATATTAATATCAGTAAGAAAATATTAAAACATGTCTAAAATAAATCTACTGTATATAACTTAGATACATTCCTTTGCAAAACATAAAAAAAAACGGGCACCTTACAGTAATTGGCTTTTCTATGGATAATATTAATATTTTTAGTGTGTCATCAGCATGACCACAAATTTCTTATTATCAATAAGAATATAGTTTTTAACACCTAAATCCTGGAATGGAATGTTTGTAGGGTGGTGGAATGGGTGTTTTAGTCAATGTAAATAGAGAGCCGTGTTAAAATGGACATTTTTATGAGTATAGAGAAATTAAGACGATCTTGGTATTTTAATAACAAAAATTAAAAATAATAATAATAAAGAGTATGCAGCGATTACGACATGTAATACATTACTCGATTATAGAATAAGATTTTATTATGAAGAATTCTATCCTCAAGTAATGACTTCATTAAGAAATTACTTAGTAACAAGTACTGTTTATACAAAATATAGGTGTAAAAGTCTCATAGTTATTAGCGGTTGAAATCTTACATGTTTTGTCGATCAGAAATATTGAACTTACCACCAGTACATCGAGAGAAAAGACGTTTTCACGTCAATAAGTAACGTAGTTTACCTGTTAGGCACCGGCAGCATCGGCGGATGCATGAACCTGGCCATCGAGGATATGACCTGCGGCAAGGTCGCCAGCCCCGGCGAGCCAGCCGCCATGCCGCTTACACCTGGCAAGTTCCAACTGTGGTCATCGACTGTGGCTTGGAAGTGTATTAAAGGGTGTTAACATTTCGGCTCAAAGATGACCACTGCTGTAGTCTAACCGCTTAAATAGTGCAGCGCTAACGATCATGTTGGCGGCATGTTCGTGATTCCCGATGTTCGTTCGTGAGAAGTATTGTCATCTATGGCCTTAGTGCGAGTTTTTATACCTACTCGATCTCGTTAGCTTAAACTCAAATTTGTACTGGAATTTAATAAGGCGCTTATTTTTGACATCTGAAAACGAGTTGGCGAGCAGCAAGCAGCGAGTATGTAGTTCCGATAGTTTTGTCGCTGGGCTGTCAGTAAGTGTCCGATTGTGACGGGCGATTACTCGCACCACTCGCTGACCGCTGGTCGGTTTCTCGGCGTGAGCTCTGACCGCCAAGCTAGCATCGTTGAGCGAGTATCATGTTTTATATTTGATAGCTCTTGTCGCTCAGCGACAAACCAGTGGAGGGAGTCCTCGCCGGCAGTGTGAACAGTCAGCGATCAACTATTAATATATGCATCTCTTTTGTTTACACAGAAATGTATATCTATTGTACGTTTCTTGAGCGAGAAAATAGCCGATAGTTAGTCGCTTCCTCGCCGGCGGTGGGACAACTGCCTTAAAATGGGAAACAACATTATTCCAAACAAATTGATGTAAGTAACCTTTACGTCAAAGTGATCGGGTAAGTATAAACACGCGCGGTAGGCCCTCTGACATTGATGCATCAAAGTAAAAGGCCGTTTGAATGTACCGTCACTATTTGAGCGGATAGACTAGATCTTGAATGCTGGAAACGTTCTGAAATCGCAGGATTACTATGCTTCTACTCCCGTCCTAGTTCTTGTTGCTCTAGTGCCTCTAATGACTGCGGGTTTTGTGCAGTCAGGGTCTGTGGAGTAAAAGAGAAGCGATGCAATGCGACATGACTGCGGTGCTGCGCCTGCGCAGTGTCGCTGCCACTGGTGCCCCGTGTTATTTATTAATTACAGTTGCCATGCATCGTGTTGCCTGGCTCTTAGAAGAGATGATGCTGTTCGTTCTGTATAGGAAAGTGATTAAAGCAGGGTAACCCGCGAAATTCAAATTTTCTTACGTTTTTTGCAAGTTTACAAGTCAGTATTAGGTTGTACGTTGATCAAAATGTGATTCGCGACCGTAACAAGTACCTATGTAGTTATAGAATTATAATCGTCAAAGTCATCAATACAACTTTTTAAGACCAGGAAATCCTGAATTTCATGAAAACTTGACATTTGAGAATTGTACTAACTTATGGAGTTGTATTACTGATTTTATTGATTATAATTCTGTAAGTATATATATGTTACGGCCGCGAATCATAGTTTATTCTATACAACCTAATACTGACTTGCAAATTGCAAAAAACATAAGAAATTTTGAATTTCGCGGGCTACCCTGACGCTTCCCCCTTAACAGGTTCCCACTATAACCACAGTTCTAATACAACCCGAACTATAAAAAAGTTCTATCTAAGTAGAGCGATATACTTGCGAAAATTACGAAACTTCCACGTATTCGATTGCTATGATACACCATGATGAAAATTATGCGTCAAAGTAGTGATGCTGATGTGTTGCTGGTAATTTAAAAAAATAAAGGCGTAAGCACGCCGAAATATGGTCTCGTAATTACGGCAGGTGTGTTTATTCTAAATCTGAGATCCTGAACAATATCGTGCGTCGGGTGACCAACCGTGCGTCGAGTTGTGATGGGCAGACCGCGACAGTTGCGCGCGTACTAAGCGAGCCTGCTCAGCCAGTCTGGGCACGCCTTTATAGCATAAATAAACAAATTGCAATTTTTTTTTAAGAATAAATTAAAAGCCAAGGGTTCTTTGTGTAAGCATAGCAATAACTTGTTTTACTTTTGTCTTGGGCTAACTCTAATATAAAATAACACAAGTTTCTGAAAGCGAAATAAACTTAGGTAATATTTTGGGTCGATGTTGTGGTAGCTGATAAATCACAACAAAAAAACATGTTACCTATAGATATCACAAGAAAAGCATGCGCTTCGGTAATCTTCGTATTTCCGAATTAGCACGAACGTCGGTCGAACTACAGAATAATCCCCAAAAGTCAAGGCTTCTAACTTTTGTCTTGTCGTGCTTTGTAAAAAGCACATATACTGCACTGGTAATTAGTGACCGATACTTAAACACACGATTGTACTCATGATAACAAAAAACTTTTACTATGGAACCAAATCTGAAATTGCAAAAAAAAAAAAAATCAGCTGCTCCCTACATTTTGACGAGTTATGCGAACATGAATGTATGGGACAGCAGATTTTTTTTCGCGAATTCAGGTTTGGTCCCATAGTAAAAGTTGTTTGTTAGTACATTCATGTGTTTAAGTATCGGTCACTAATTACCAGTCACCCTATACAGGGTGGCCGGAACATTGACCGTGGGCATCCGAATCATCCCCATGTATGTTCTGCGACTTTTCATAGTTTTCAAGTTATGAATTTTTTTTTAATGTTTGAGAATTTTCAATCTAAAAACTATTCTTAAAAAAAGTAGAAAACTTTGTCGAGATTTTTTTTTTGCAACTGTAACTTCATGAGTAGTACTTTTATGCATAAAATAACCAGCTTCATAACTGTGATGAAAGTTTTGAAAAAGTTGGTCTAAAGTGAAACATTTACAATCGGTTAATTATGACTTAAATTTTCAACACTAAATTAAAATCTAAACGGTTGACTTCATGATTCATAAGTAGGCTTCTGGAATGCGCCAGACTCAGCTTTCAGAATCATTAAAAAGTAGTACTTAATAGGGCTACTTTGTTTAAAATCGGCCTTCAAAGACCGCGAGGTGCAAAAATTCTTAAACTACACATCTGATCATTTAGTTTGTGAACTAACCAAAAATGACTGCAGGAAAGCTAAGATTTACATTTGGAGATTTTTTTTAGGTTATTTTAAGTTTAAATTTGAATTTGAATTTAATGAATTTTCCGCGATCCGTTCTCGTGGACCATGGGTTGTAAACGAGGGCACAACTCTTTTACCTGCAATAAAAATGAGGGACCTAAATTTTATTTTTGGACGTCAATGTTCCGGCCACCCTGTACATTGGTTGTTTGTAAGCTATCTCTCTGTGAGATTACCTACTTCGGTCGCATCATCATAATATCCAACACCCAAAAATTTTAAAAAGATTATTGGAATTGCAGTACCGCGCCTTAGGTATGTGCGTGGCGAGAGGGGCAGTGCAGGTCACTCATTCTTCAACACTCACGGCGTCCCGCCGCTTATTCACTCACGGTGGCGTCCCACATCCCGCGGTACAGCGGTATTGGTCAAAATATAAACTAGTTTGTAATCATAGTAATACAAAACAGGCGAGTACTTCCATCGTTGTTACAGCTATATAAGGCCTCGTTTACGGAGACGCGAGACGTCGCGCGTCGCGTGCGGCGTGGCGTGTCGTGGTGCATCGGACGCTTTGTCGGTTAACAGACAGGCGGCGCGTACAGCGGCCCGCATCTTCACACGCGCAAACACGAACATAATTATGGCAATGTACGATGTTGTTTATGAAGATGCAGGGCATGCGACGCCGCGGGCCCCGCCGCTGGTGTCGCTACGTTTTACCGAGAACGGAGAATTGCAGGAATAGCTGGCGACAATGCAGGTGCGCCTCCGCGATACACGTCGCGTGTGACGCGGCGATGCCATCCACGGCTTCCGCCTGCATTTCAAGCAAACGCGTGTAAAATCGCTTCTCCGTAAACGCTCTCATACAACGCCGTATGTTTGAATTTAGTGCAGACCGCGCCGCCCAACGCGACATGCGACGCCCTGCGTCTCCGTAAACGAGGCCTTAGATCTCATCATCGCACGATTGTATTTCCAAAGGTATACGATGATTTTCAAAGCGCATAATTTTCCTTGGAGATCTGTACATGGGTATTGAGAGTTTTACTGATTTAAGAATCCACACACAAGGCTTTCAGAAAGATGTTTTATTCCAGTCAAGGTTTTATCTAAGAATTTCATAGTAATACAGCAACTACAAACTATGAAAATAATATGAAAAATAGTACACTATATTAGAAAAAGAAAGAAAAAATGTTTATTCTGCACAAACAAAACGCACATTACAAAACAACAAGGCAAAGTACACACACGCAAAGCAGGCAAAAGCATATATTCAAACAGTCTATTGAGTAGCAGCAGTCTGTTGAGAATTTTGTCCATTGCTTGATGTCAGGGCCAGGGATCAAAGACAATTTACATTGCCTCTGTGTTGGCCACTGGCAAGTGACAACAAACAATCAAACCAAAAACAAATAGCCGAATCGCAGAGTCGAGAAATAAATAACACCTTTATAACAAATACATTACAAGAACAAATTAAGTTGTGCGTCACATCTGTGTAAGAACGGGACGTTGCTCAGCAAAATGCCGTGACGTCGGACGAACCTATCGTCAACGGCGCTGATTTTCAGCAACTACCTTGAATGACGTAATATTAGTAGTAGGTACCTGTGTCAACTAATCCCGCACGATTGTAGTTCGGCTCGAAACTTTGTATGAAAGGGTTGTCTTCGCCCAATACACCGACGAGGTCTTGCCTGTGGGCAATATTGTAATACTAATACATTTTGTCCATTTTAAGGTCGGGCGTTATTGAGTTTTTCATATGGAATTGCTCTGTAGCTGCCTTTTTTTTGTTTTTTTTTGGGTGGGAAATCATCAAATAACTTCTCCCGCTCTGGGCGAAGCGGGAGGGCGTGTGTGTCAGACTTCTACTGACTAAAACCCACCCGTGTTCCTTCAGTTGCCTGTGCCAGGGCCACGGTAACACTTTCAAACAACCCGTAACCCTGGCAGGCATCGGCCCTAACGGACCTCTTCAGTTAGTGCTGACATCTCTTTGAGGCGCTTACCGGACGGCGAGCTACCCACTGCTCGCCGTCCGCAAGCCCGCGACTACGGTGGCCTGGAATCGGCTCTCGATTCCCGACGCCCAGGGCGTCTCCTAAGGCGCGACTAGGGGCGTGAGGGCGCAAAGATTGTCTCTCCCTCACGCGTTCCGCCTTCTCCTTCGCAAGTATTACTGCATCGCAGAAGGAGGTGACGGCTTCCCATGCACTCTCGCTCCGTACCATTGCCTGGACCAGGGCCAGACGCGAGAGATCCCAAGCCCAAGCCGGGCAGACCTCCACCGTATGCACCACCGTGTCCTCCGGGCGATCCACACAATGGTAACACGCGGAGTCTGGATTTGTGCCCGTATGATGGCAACAAGCTCGCCCCCTATTGTATGGGAAATAAACATAACTGGCAAAATGTGGGTGTACTATCTGAAATAAAAGGTTTCTACTCTATTATATTTGTAAGGTTAGTGATTTTTAAAAGGAATTAATAAAACTTTTAAAATAATATATATATAGGTATAATAAAATTGATTTGAGGAATCGATGACGTGTCGAAAATCGTAACGGTCGTACTGGGCGAACGTGTGATAGTTACATTTTGACGGTGTAAGATTGGTTGTGCAATTAAACATTTAGACATAGTGAGTGTCCTGAGTTTTACTGCATATTCTATAGGTAAACCACTGCCTTACCCTCGAGTAAACAGTTGTGATGTTATGTAATTTATTAAAAGGGTGTTCTGTACTTGCTAATCCATTGCTTCATATGTTCGAAAAATTCGTCTGCTCTACAACCTAAATAACGCAATGGATGTTGTTGAACTGTCAAAATGCAATTAGGGTGATGTTTATGGTTCCTCTATGTCCTGCTAGCGATTGACAAAGCCTATGAACTTCTAAATATTGTTGGCAGTGCAAGTGCTTACGATTATCAATCCAGTAGCCCAAAACAATAATCGTAGGTACTTCTGGATGGATAGATTAATATTCTTTATTGTTAAGGTAGGCAATTAATTGTTTAACAAACTGACTACCAACTCTAATTGCCCGTATATTATATTTAAATAACAATATTCTTTGACAGTTCTATGTGCCCCTGTCACGGCAAATGTGATTGTTTGCGGGAAGCTTCGCTGCAAGAGAGCGCTGAGTGTTTGTCACTTATCGAAGTGATCTTGAATGAAAAGCGACCGATCGACGACAAGACAAAACACTTAGCTCCATCTCGCAGCAAAGTTTTTAACAATAAACTCTATAAGCAGCTGAATGAATGTAATAAACACTTAGCGTCATCTAAGCGGAACTAATTTGACAGTTTTCTGCCCCATTGACGTTGACGACATTGTATTAATTTGATAAACAATTAATTTCTATAACAGGACACAACATTGTACCTACTTTAAAACGATTCAAATGGTGTAAATTTTGAGGCCTTTATCCATCATTTTTGATGTAATGTCATCATATCGATGAACATGTCGATTTTTCGTAGAAACTTTCATCCCGTATTTAACCCTTTAAAGCCTTCCTTAATGCTCGCTTTTGTTAGGGTATAGATACAATTATAAGAAACTTATGTGCATAATTTCATGCGGATTAGGCTGTGCGTTGACTGTCTGTCAGTGAGTGAATTTAAGAATTTTATCATGTTAGTTCTACTCTAGTAAAAGGTTTACCTCAATGTCCTGACGAGGAACGGCAGTACTCCGCCGAGACGGTCTACGTTGTAGAAATCTAGTTCTCCGTCAATATACGTTTGAGCTGGCAAGTGGGGAATTCCGTGACTGCAGAAAGAAAGCATGTATCATTACCTATAATTACAAATTACAGATAAATAAAGAGTAAAAAAAAAAATATTATAAGAATAATAAAGTATAAAAAAGAAAACAAAGGTAAAGAAAAAGTAAGAAGAAAGTAGCAAGATAATAATATTAGAAGTAAGATTTATGAGTTTATATGTAGGGGGTAATCTTCGGAACTACTAATCTGATTCCGAAAATTCTTCACTAATGGAAACTTCAGTATTGCCGAGTGCCATAGGATATATTTTATGTTAAAACAACAAACTTTCCGCTTACGAAGTTGCGGGGAGAAGTTATTGTCTGTATATGGGTTATAAGGTGAAAAACACAAATTTTGGGGACACAAATAGCAATAGCTTCCAGTAAATTATATGACAGCAAGGTTTAAAAGGGTACCGAGCGCGCAGTGGCGCCCTCATCGTTTGTTTGGTTATTTCTTTTATTTTACAATGAAAATAGTGGCCACTATTTTCCGTGTTAAGGATTACAATAAAACATAAAAATATAAAACTACTGTTTGTAACAATAATAACGTATTGTCTTGTGGAGCACAGTTTAACATGCTTATTTTCTGCATAATTTAATACTAAAACAAAAAAAATAACCAAACAAACGATGAGGACGCCACTGCGCGCTCGGTACCCTCTTAACTGTAAAGTTTCGGGTCGAAAAATACTTACAAAAATTTTAAGTTGTATACGGGCCACAGCCAACATTTTTAAATTATCATAAGTTGAAGGATCTTGGGCAAATTAAAAAAAAAACAGGTGATTCTTAAAATGTAAACTTCACTATACTGGTAATTAGTGACCGATACTTAAACAGATGATAGTACTCATGATAACAAACAACTTTTACTATGTAACCAAACCTGAATTCCTGAAAAAAATCAGCTGTCCCATACATTTATGTTCGCATAACTCGTCAAAATGTAGGGAGCAGCTGATTTTTTTCGCGATTTCAGGTTTGGTCACATATGTAGTAAAAATTGTTTGTTATCATGTGTTTAAGTATCGGTCCCTAATTACCAGTCACCCTATACCGTAATTGCTGTAGTAATTGGCCACGCTTTAGTAACTTTAGCAAGCAAGCTCATAAATGAAAAGGACGAAAAATATTTTTTTTGTCCTTTTCATTCATGAGCTTGCTTCTTCTCCTTGTTTCCACCTCTTTTTTATGAGTGGCCAGTTACTAAAGCGTGGCCAATTACTACAGCAAAATCGACAATAAAATAAATTTTAAATTCTGTCCTTATCTTTACTGTCAATTAAGTGAGACCACAATCCTATATCACATTTTAGTTTTGAAATTGTGAACATTTCTCTTACACAATAAAAATATAAGTTTCAAACACAAAATGTTTCATACGAATGTTACAAAGTTAAATGTTTAACAGACCACGTAGGGATAGAAAACGTTTCATGAATGTGACATTATTATTTGCTCGTTGTACGGAAGCGACGTGTGAATTTCTATTTAAATATAAAAGCTACCCTTATCAGACGTGCCTTGATATACGAGAGCGCAGTTTTATTCAATTTTATTGTTATATTATGAATATTGTATGCCTGTATTTTCTGGAAATACTTTACGTGTGTATAATAAAATTAAATAAATACATACAGGGTGTCCCAGAAATCGACCGACATACTGAAGGTGGTGATAGGTCAAGCCCTCCCAAAATAACGAAACATATGTTCCGCAAAATCTTATAGTTTTCGAGTTATACTAGATAAAAAAAAAAAATTACCGCCATGCGTCATTCTTTTGACTCTCATATGTAAATAAAATCTTTTAATTTATAAATTTTTCCATAAAAATATTATTTAATAGTTTCTCTATCCGTAATTACCTTTAATTCTCCTAAATTCGCATAAAACAAGCAAGTTTTTGAATATGTTTGCCAAAAGTACCACATACATTCTTTTTTCGTCACCGCTGTTTAAAATTTATTAACAAAAATATATTTGAGAAAAAATCTAATAATAGTGAATTTATGTTGAATTTGTAAGTTTTTATGGAGAATTAAAGGTAATTACGGACAGAGAAACTATTAAATAAATTTTGATGGAAAAAGTTACTAATTAAAACATTTTATTTACATATGAGAGTCAAAAGAATGACGCATGGTAGTAATTTTGATTTTCTTTTGAAAATCTGGTATAACTCGAAAACTATAAGATTTTGCGGAACATATGTTTCGTTATTTTGGGAGGGCTTGACCAAAGGTATCACCACCTACAACATGTCGGTCGATATCTGGGACACCCTGTATAAACTTTTACCAGAGTTTCCTCTCGATAAAGACCACACTACAAAATAATAGGTCCATTTTGACATGGGGCTGTCCCTCTTTGTCCCGCTATGTTTGTCTCTCTTTGGCTTATGAAACGATATGGGCTGTCAACACGGACCTATTATTTTGTGGCGAGGCTACTCGAATAAGAACTTTTGAAGTGATTAGGCACCGTGCCAAAAGGTGGTTCATTGCGATTTAATTGACAAAATCTCTTCTTGCTTTAAATCGATGTATGCAGCTTTCTCTTGTGACCAACACTATAATAAAATGGAATGTGCCTTAGGGCAAGACTCACACTCCGATTTTATTTTGGTATGTAAATTAAGCGCCTCATACGAATGTGAACTTTATTTTTATAAAAATAATGTGCATATTGACTGCCTTGTTAGTTAGTGGTCGCAAGCACAACTGCAAATCATGAGGTCATGGTTAGATTCCCGGGTCGGGCAAGTTGTTATTGGGTTTTTCAATCTGGAATTTCTCAGTAGCAGCCGGAAGACTAGATTTGTGCCCGGTTGATAACAATAGGCTTATAACTGGCGAAATGTAGGTGTCCTATAGGTACAACTTCGCCTAACCTTTTAGGGAAACAAGGCGTGATGCTATGTAATGTCGTATTAGAATGAAACGCTTAGGCCTACTTGCGCGTTCACGGGTTATCTTAGTATAACTCGGAGTTACAGCTAATTCAGAGTTAAGCAAATAAGGCCCACTTGCATGGTCCGTCGGGTTAAATTTATAAATGTAGAATTTGTAAACTCGAAGTTAATTAATTAACATTTTAACTCTTATTAAGTGTTGCGCCACTAAAAAGTAACACCGGGTTAGTTAATCTGGCAGTGTTTTTTGAGTTGTAAACATTGCTGTTAGTAGTGTAGTTAGAGGTAAACCTAATATAATATGTTATGAGCATAAATGGTAAGTTTAGTAAGTGGTATATTAGTGTTTCTCATTTTAAATAGAATATATTTGGTTTTATCTGCATTTAATGTTAGTAAATTCATACGTAGCCAATTTGATACAATGTTAAAGCCACTCTGAGCATATTTATAAACCTCCTCTCGTGACTTAGCCGAGAACAGTAGAGCAGTGTTATCTGCGTATGTCATTATGATACCATCTGGTAATTTCAGGTTGCACAGTTCATTTATGTACATTAAAAACAACGTCGGTCCCAAAATGCTTCCTTGAGGAATGCCGTAGCCGCTGTTTTTAAGTTCTGAACTTTTATACTGACCGAGTTAAACCTAGAGTTAAACTTCTAAATTATCAACTCACCAATGTGGGAGAGTTAAGTTGCTAAACTCTTGGTTAGTGTAAGTAATGTCAAAATAAATTGACAGTATGAGGTACCTGATTACTTGTTTTGTATTTTACATTGTCGACGTAAGTAAAAAAATCGGTACTATATTATAAAACTTTAAAAATATTTTTCCATCTGACGTTTTCGTCAATCAATAAACTAAATCTCCATGGAAACCGCATACATATTGTATGTGTTGTCTATGTCTGATTATATATCGGGGCAAAGACATTGCAATTCGATGTTTCGTCGATTGAACAGCAATGTTCTCAACTCTAAAAAGCCTAATACCAGATTAACTAACCCGTGATACTTTTAAGTGGCGCAACGCGTAATTAAAGTTAAAAATGTTAATTACAAACTCTACAAACCCGACTAAACGTGCAAGTGGGTCTTAGCAAAGTAAAGTCAGTGCGGCCCGTCAATTTTCTTGCCCTTAGTACTTTTGCTGTTAAGACCTTTAGTTATGCTAAACATAGGTATATGCTACGTCATGAGTCGGTTCTAAAATCAAAAACTTACTTCCGTTTCTGCTTCTTATTCTCTGATTTATAAAATCGCTGTAAGAAACCATCTGTGTGCAATACTCACGAGACTCCGATGGGGTTTTCGTTCCAGAGCTTCAGCACAGCGGTGAGCAGCCTGGCGTGGCAGCACCATGAGATGGCCGGGGAGGTTCGCGAGATGTTGAACAGCCTCTGAAATATGGCCTCCTGACACTTTTTTATCGCGCAATTCTCCTGATAAACCAACTTGGTTGGACTAGACCCACTCGCCATCTTATTTATGTCATTCTTTAGAGATATTTTTAGAGTTTGGAAAGGCTTTCAAACTGTGCACGCAATACCCGGGAAAATGCTCAGTTTACAACTATCCTTTAGCACTTGGTTGAAATTTATGCGACAAGCGCTATTATAGGATGACTTTGTGGTTGGTGACAGTCCCATGGTTCACGCGGGGGCAGGGGACGTACTGCGAGGGTGGTCACGCAAGTGTGCGGGCGGCGGGACCTTTACGCAGAACTTTACGACATGAGTGTAGATAAAAGTATTTTAGACTTTCTAATCGTTCGAACTTACGTATAACATTTACTCCGCGCGTTCGTACTGAACCCACTAAACAAAGAGTCGATATCTGGGGCCACGAAAGTGCTCCCGCCAAGACGAGCCAAAAACAAAACGCAACAGTAGAGTTAGGCTTTGTAGAGTTATGGGCTTGATAGCTTTTTGGGAGGTTTTACCATGTCCAGTATACAGTTGTCCAGGATGTATCTTCGGAACTTCTCTAGAAAGATCTTCCGTGTTGAGGGTACCATATTTGTACCGTCTGTATTGTCCAGAAGAAGCAGAAGGAACTCGAGCTGTTGGATAAAAATCCGTTCCATTTTAATGTGTTTAATAAATATAACATTTATTCGCATACAACAAGGTCGGGGGTGGGGTATTGGTGGGGTATTAGGTCTAGAAGCCTCCCTTTTTATATTGTTCACTATTATCTACTCTTGAGTATAAAAATCTGCTGCGATTCTCTAGTAAACAATGTGTCGTGCAAATACAGTGCAGTTTTAAGAAATTAAAAGGACTACAGGCTTTAATTTTACACAAAACACGTGTTTATTTATCGACTTTCTATTATAGATTGCTGACTAAAATTAGACTTTAGCAGAATAAAACAGTGACACTAAACGAACATGAACATCGTTACACATACGGAAACCATATAACACTCTCCAGATTTCCACCCTTGAAAGAGCTCCCCCATAGATCTCTTTAAAAATATTCTAGAAGCAAGAAAAATCAGGATTTTTCTTGCCAAATTGGTTTGAAAATGTCGACATAATACCGTCGCCAGTTCCGTGAGCAACAGTCCACGCTAAAGTTTCGTCCAGGGTGAGGAACTAGCGCGGAGGTGCTAAGGCGGGCGCGAAGTATCAAACATAATGAATCCGCCGTTTGCGTCCATAGTGTAGTGACTATGGTGGGTTCCTGGCGTGACGGGACTGAGCGATCTATACTTCAATACCCTATCTTAGATAATTTTTACATGTACCTACTATTTAATTCAACGTTATGTAGTCTAAATTTTTACTACAGAACCATAGCTAATAACAAAAAAATCTCCCAATCAATCTTCAATCAATCAATCTTTATGTAAATCTACCTTAAAACATATTATACGAGTATTACTGGTGACATCTCATATTAAGTAATATGTTGAGACGTGCATGAAACGTCTAATGGTGACAGGAAAGATAGAGGGCAAGTCCAAAACGGTGGTCGGATCAAATACCTGAGCAACTGGTGGTACCTCAGCATCGCACTCCACCAGGCTTCTGATCGTAACAGATGGAGAAAGACCGTTGACAATTTGAAACGGAGTCACGATTCTCAGCAGTGAGAGAGCGATCGAGCAGAGTCTAAATTTTTCCTTTATAAATTGTTGCAAAGGAATTTTGTCACTTTAGTTGTGTTCCCAAAACTTTATAATTATTTGAGATTCTGATTGCGAATATACAGTTCTTTCATAGTTATTTTACCTCAGATTTTGCAATACTGTCAAAATCAAAGTGATCTTTATCCGCGTTAATATAGCCAGAGGTCAAATAGCTGTAAAAGTGCCTGTAGCTAGCAAGCGACCGTCTATTCTTTTATATCTTTTCGCGAAGTACTGTGGCCACCTAATCGCGACCGCTACCGCCTGAGTCACCGCGCGTTCACCCTGATCGAGGCCCAAGGCAAAGGAAGTTATCAAAGCAATAGCTACTTCCACCATTTATTTTGCATAACAAACGCGGTTACAGCGGGAGTGCTGCCAAAAAACGAATGTTCCCCGCGACCTTGGTATTGGACTGTGAACTTTATGCTTCAAGCTCAGGGTCGAGGGTATGCACGTGCCTACACGTTTTAAGCTGATAATTTACTAGCAGCTGGTAAACATTTTTTTTTTGGTCGACGAATGTTAATGTTAAGGACGATGCGCTAAAGTAGCCCGCGAAATTCAAATTTTCTGATATTTTTGCAAATTGCAGGAGGTTGTCTATTGACCAAAATAAGATTCGCGACCGTAACAAATATGTATTTACAAAATTACAATCATTCATATCCTTAAGTACCTGTCACAACTGCTCTCAAACATCGTTAGGAAACCGGTATGTCCTAGAAACAAAAATGTTGAAGACATGTGACCCACACTGGGCCCGCGTGGTGGATTATGGCCCACAGAGAAGAGGCCGGTGTCCCAGCATTGAGAACATTATATGCTGATTATGTACGCTATAAACAGCAGCGTTTGTTTAGAAATTATATCAAATCACCCTAATAATATTCTTCAAATAAAAGTTAAATGACGATTAGGTACACAATCAACACTCATTTTGTAAACAGCAGATATACTTTATTTACTGACTAAAATCTTGGCGAGGCTTACAGAAACCAGGAGTCACATTCGCATTTTTACAGTAATAATATTTAGCATTTACACTTTTACCTCTTTATTTTTAAACGTTGCATAAAGTCATGAGACGTTTAAACGTCAATAAAATAAGGTGTTAAGAAATTAACTTTAGACCATCGAACTGAAAAAACTTTTACTATGGGACCAACTCTGAAATCGCGAAAAAAAAACAGCTATCCCATACAGATGTATAACAGTAGGAATTAAATTTTAGTATAGAACAGCTGATTTTTTCGCGATTTCAAAGTTGGTCCCGTAGGAAAAGTTATTCAGATCGATGGTTTTAATACCTTATAATCAGAGGTCGGAATAAGGTACAGTTATTTATGTACTTACACTGATTTCATACAGCAAAAGAATCAAGTGGAAACGCCTCAAATCCTGAGATTCATTTTAAATAGTAGAAAAATCCCGTGATTTATTAAATAAAAAAGATATTTACTTTTACACAAGTTAAACCACTACACGCGCGACGTTACCAAATATACATCAACGACATCGTATGTCCGAAGTATAAGTATGAGAATTTGCTCAAGACTATTAATAATTTGTATTGTGAATTAAATACTAATAAAAATTGTATGTTAATTATCTTTGTTTTTTATTTATTTGTAATATTGTTGGCCACACGGGATTGTCTATTAGAAATCCCGGGAAAATCCGAAGACCTAATTCCGACCTATGCTTATAATGCGACATCGTGGCAGGCCCAGACGGAGATGGCGGGAAGAGCTGGACTCTGTTGAAGATATATCACCTGCGTGTACTACCACTGGTTAGATAGACAACTGTCTAGCCATAAGGTTGACATGTAGTTTTGTACGAGATTCGATTCCACATTGTTCTTTGATAAATCTTTATACTCTTTATACCTTCCTAATAAATGCTTTACATTATTTCCTGTGGTTTCGCTCTGCAGACCTTACCCAACATACTCCTTTAACAAGAACTGGTTAGTCCTTAGTAGCTCTAGACAGAGAGAACTGGATAGAGTGTAGGGAAGCCTTTTCCCTGCAGTGGGATATCACAGACCATTAATAATAATAATATATAGTCGCTAATCATTACTTAATTCTAAGCAAAGTTTATAAACAAATCCCATAATCTAATAAGATAGATATTTATCAGTCTATATTCTACGAAATGATAAAATATTTATGATGCAAAGACATGAAAGAGTTTCCAACAACATTTACCACTGACAATGGAGTGCCGGAAGTTATTGGCTTCATTTATCTATGTCATCATCTGGACCTGTTCGATGAGTGTGGGTTGCATTTATTTTATTACTTTTCTGTTTATTTGGGTTGCTCTTCTTACATAAATAGATACGGTTAAGAATTAGAATATATTAGGTTGGGGAAAAAGTCTTTTCGCATTATAGTATGTATGAACTTGTTATAAAATCTCTTTGGCTATACTATTTGTATCTGGCTGGTTTTGGTATCATTGAAAGTTTAAATTTTAAAGAACATAATTCCAAATTCAAATTAGGAAAATGCGTGATTTTCATTTGTTTTTCGTACCGTCAAGATGAGTGAATCTAATGAAGAAATTCGATAAATTTTAACATTTTACTACATAAAAGGTAAAAATGCAACGCAAGCCGCGAAAAAATTTGCGGTGTTTCCATAAACATCGCAAATTTTTTCGCGGCGCGACTAGGTCCATACCTAGTGTAGCATCCGCCGTATAGTCCTGACCTTGCACCTTCAGATTTCCACCTGTTTCGGTCTCTTCAGAATTCTTTAGGCAGTGTCAGGTTAACATCACGAGAGGACTGCCAGAACCACTTGTCGCGGTATTTTGACCAGAAGTCCCAAAATTTCTATAGCAATGGGATCATGTCCCTACCTACAAGATAGCAAAAAGTTATCGAACAAAATGGTACCTACATACTTTAGTTAAATGTAAATAAACTATATTAAAAAATGTTTTGAATTTTCTTAAAAAATGCGAAGAAACTTTTCCCCAACCTATTATTATTATGTGCTCGTCTCAACAGCCATTTCAAGTGTATTTTAGTGGCAAAATGTCACTAGTTTACTCTCGCGTTTATTGCCGCCAAAATCTATGTATGCAACGTTGGTGTTAACTAAGTGCTCATACACATGAGCGGCACGGCCACGTGTCAGCGGCAGAGGCAATTGCAGCCATCAATAAGCGTGGACGGCCGCCGTCGCCGATTTGAGCACCGTACTCAAATACACGAACGGCACGTTATCGACGGCAGCCACCGACGGCTACAGCTGCCTCTGCCGTTGACGCGTGCAGCTCGTGTGTATGAGCACTAACTTCCATAGTCATACAATACAACACTGATGACAGAAGATTTTGACGGAGAACTAATACTGTATAAACAAGGGGACTAACAGTTATCCTTATTCATCATTTGCCTGGCCTTTTCCTAACTATGTTTGGGTCGGCCTAAAAACACTGGTACCTATTCAGCTGCATTCGGTTACACTGTTATTCTTATTCATACATATTAAATGATAAAACATTCAGCGTTTGTGTCCGTATGTTTTGTTAGGTAACTTAATGATAATTGATTTTAATCCTTTTTTTTTTTTTTTTTGTGGATGGGAAATCATCAAATAACTTCTCCCGCTCTGGGTGGAGCGGAAGGGCGTGTCAGACTTTTACTGACTAAAACCCACCCGTGTTCCTTCAGTTGCCTATGCCAGGGCCACGGTATCTTTTTCAAACAACCCGCGACCCCAGCGGCATTGGCCCTATTGGACCCCATCTTTTGCTGACATCTCTTTGAGGCGCGCGTGGAACACAACGCGCCGTCGACCCGGGCCTGGTCCTCACCGGACGGCGAGCTACCCACTACTCACCGTCATTGATTTTAATCCTGTAAGTACTACTTTTACACATCAATCATATTCTAAAAGCTAGATGAAGTCGGCGTTTCCTATCTGACTACTCTGAGAAGAAAGATCGAAACAAACTCAGAGGTCACAGTCTCTTTTAAAGTCCAGACATAATATTGGTCAGTTCATGTGAAGACCATGTAGATTGGTGTCTGAAATGGTCTTTTGAGGAAAGAACCACACAGATTGGGTGGACCTGTCCAGTCACTGCACGCGTTTGTAGTAATCGTGTAACATAAAAAAGTGAACAATAGACTGCTTTATAAACAACATACTAACCTGCACTTGTTCTAAGGGTGCGACCGCCTTCGTGATCTTACTGCAATCCTCCCGGTACTGCGCCTCGACCGCGGCATCGTCTTGCGCTGAGGTCATCAATTTCGATATCTTGTCTGAAATTACCAAAACTTTGCTGATCACTTGTAGGAATGTGTTCTATGTTTCTTGTTATGACATTAAAATCATATTTATTTCTCTTAAGTAGATTTTTCAAGACCCTTTTACCCGAAGGGTGCAAAATTAATAAGCCGCGGAGGCTTATTAATTTTGCACCCTTGTTCCCTGTTCGTCCGTTCGTAAGAAATACACTAGAGGTGCAAAGTAGACCTTTACTGTAGGTGTTTACTAAGTCAAAAGCGATGACATATTGCTCCGGTTGCTATAATTCAACTAACTCGCATATTGCTCCGCTACTCGAACCGTGACATTATGCACAGCGGAATATGTTAAGGCGTAAGCGTCAGGGTAGCCCGCGAAATTCAAATTTACTTACGTTTTTTGCAATTTACAAGTCAGTATTAGGTTGTACGTTGATCAAAATGTAATTCGCGGCTGCAGCAAGTATGTATTTATTATATATAATTTTAATAATTAAAGTGATCAATACAACTCTTTAAGCCCAGGCCCAGGTAATCCTAATGAATGACTTTTTCATGAAATTTGACTTTTGAGGATTATACTAACTTATGTAGTTGTATTACTGATTTTAATAATAGGGATGATGCCTGAGTAAAAAAAAAGTAATTCTATTTACTCCGTCAGTCAGATGATAAAAAAATATTAGACACGTATTTTTTGCTTTATCATATTAATATAAAAAGTGACTTAGATAACACGCATTAAATTTCGGGAGTGGGGGCTCGCTACGTCACTTCTACGTATAAAATCTACCAAGACGTGACGTCACGCCGGTTAAATTATAGTATATAGTTATAGTCCGGTTAAGTAGTCACGGCCTCTCTAGGCCAACTACGAGATGCCATTTATAAAAAAAAAGACGTCATGCCACGTAAAAAAAGAAAAATATGTATCTAATTTTTTTTTACTATTCTACATTAAGGACAAATAAAAAAAAAATGTCATCATCCCTATTATAATTCTCTAAATACATATTTGTTACGGCCGCAAATCATACTTTATTTAACATACAACTTGATACTGGCTTGAAAACTGCAAAAGAAGTAAGAAAATTTGAATTTCGTTGGGTTACACTGACACTTTCCTCTTAAGCGGTTTCCTATCATTATTTTCGCGTCGGAGGTGTGCTAAGGCCCTAAATATGTTGTCGCGGGTTGTTTGAAAAAGATACCGTGGCCCTGGCATAGGCAACTGAAGGAACACGGGTGGGTTTTAGTCAGTAAAAGTCTGACACGCCCTTCCGCTCCACCCAGAGCGGGAGAAGTTATTTGATGATTTCCCATCCACAAAAAAAAAAAAAAGGCCCTAAATATGTCAGAGACAGAATGACGTTTTAAATATATATTTACCGGTAAACGTAATTAGCGATTTTTGGTGCAAGTGGGCCTTAGATATACAAAATCAAAAATGTCTTACAAAATCAAAAATTTCTACGCTTGCCGGGGTTGGTCCGTGGATGGGTGACCATCTTTACATACCGAGACTCCTCCGTGCGTCGGAAAGCACGGTCCCAGTTGTCATTCGTGGATTTTTTTTTTGATCGTCAGGAGTCCGAAAGTCTGACAACCAGTCTTACCAAGGGGTATAGTATTACCCAGTAACTGGGTTATGGAGGTCAGACAGGCAGTCGCTCCATGTAAAATACTGGTATTCAGCTGCATCCGGTTAGACTAGAAGCCGACCCCAACATAGTTGGGAAAAGGCTAGGATAGATTGAACGAGTAGACAATAAATACATCACACCCTATTTCCCCAAACGGTTAGGCAAAGGTGTACCTATAGTACACCCACATGTAATAGGGGGCGAGTCTATTGCGATCAACCGGGCGCAAAACCAGACTCCGAGCTGCTTGCTACTGCCAGATTGGAGAATCGAACTCAGGACCTCATGCTCATGCACTAGAACAACGAGCCAGGCGACAATAGTTATTTATGCTACAAGTGCAGAAATCATCTTACGCATGTGTACCATACAACGTTTTACTATGCATGGTGCGAGGAAATAAAAAATATATATTGAAAAAATATTTTTCTTCTCATTTAGCCGGTAAGAGGCTGTTTGTGCTTCTTGAATGACATTTTCCGGGGTTAAATTAATTGATTCGTCAATTGAACTAGACATTTTTAGCAGAATTAAACAGATCGACTCCAAACTAAGCAAGAAATTAGTAAAATGGCGGGCTTATTTTAAATACATGCGCCCTCAGCATATCTACTACTGCGCATGTACAAATAGCTGCCACGTCGTATCACAAAAAGACACGAGCAAAATATATGTTTAGCCAAACATATTTAAAGAATAGGTACATACTTAAAACTAATTTATTGATCAAAATCAAAATCTAGAGTAATTAATCACGTGTTACGCGCACAAGGGTGTGCGTAAGAAAAAATCTCTCTATATACCTAACTGATATGTCAAGGGTTGAAATATTAGTTTTATTGTACTTTTTATATGAATGATAATCCGTACTTGACGGATATGTAAAACTTTTCTCAAATAATACAAAACTCTTTGCGTCGGGCTGACGATGGAGTTAAAAAAAAAAACTGAAAGTAAAAAGCACTAGTGCGAAAAGGTGGTACTTTCCGTTTGGCTGCTTGGAAAAAGCTCTTTTCGAGCACATGCATTGTAAATAATAAGTCTGAATAAATAAAATAATACCTGTGTGGGCAGGCGCGAACGGTGAACGGTTGATGGTCCCCTTCTCAGCCATTTCTGTAAATAAATAATACGAGTATTTGTGTTACCCTAGCTATTCTACGAATGGCGCTAACTATCTATTTAAATAAGATAAGTATGTGCTTTTTGGAAATTTGATTCTTATAACACACGAATTACTGGTTATAATAAAAATATGATTATTTGTCTCTCGGGCTCGTGGCTAATTGATAACAGCCGCACGGGTCGATCGAAGGATTAAGTTCCGCTTGCCGCGGTCGGTTCGTGGATGGATGACCAGGCATAACATATAAAGACCCCTCCGAGGGTCGGAAAGCACGTTAAGCCGTTTTCCCGGCTGTTATTCGTAGATCTTTCTTTGAGAGTCGTTACGAGTAGTCAGAAGCCCAAAAGTCTGACAAATAGTCTTACCAAGGGGTATCGTGTTATGTTACCCAGTACAATGGGTTATCAAGTCGAGGTCAGACAAGAAATCGCTCCATGTAAAATACTGGTATGATATTTAGCTGCGTATGTGCGGTCACACTCTACTTCACACATTGTGTCCGCATTTTTGGGTCCACGTTTGGACGAAATAGGTAGATTGTAGCGTAAATTAATGTCGAAAAAGTATCAATCCGACCCACTGTCTAACATTGGCTTAAAATGTATCCAATTAATCATTGTTGGACTAATAAGTTTATTGAAACAAACTGAAGCGGTTCTTTTTCAAATAATTGGAGCCATACTATGACGTGTTCGATCTTATAAGCATAATCATAATCACCCTGTATTGTTCCCAATTCTGGGCCGCCGGCCTCCTTTCTGTGACAGGGCGGGCCGTAATCCACCACGCAGGCCCCCAGTGCGGGTTGTTGGATGTCACATGTCTTTAAATTTGAAGTTCTTGGACTTGCCTATTATTATTCCACTGCAGGGCAAAGGCCTGTTCTGAAGGGGTCCACTAGGGCCGATGCCTGCTAGGGTTGCGGGTTGTTTGAAAGAGTTACCTTGGCCCTGGCACAGGCATCTGAATGCCCACGGGTGGGTTTTAGTCAGTAAAAGTCTGACACGCCCTCCCGTTCCGCCCAAAGCGGGAGAAGTTGTTTGATGATTTCCCACCAGAAAAAAAAGGTAAAGGCCCCTTCTCATACAGAGAAGGCACGAGTATTGGATCACCACGCTTGCTAAGACGGGTTGGTTGATTTCAGACTTAGGTTAATTATAAGTCCAGATTTCCTTCACCGATGTGTCAGTGATGTCCAAAATAAACTTACAAAGTTACTTGCTCGGATTTGAAACCACAATCTCGTGCAGGAGAAGCGGGGCTTTAACCACAGGGCCATCACGACTCTTAGATCACATAAAAGGTTTTATCGCTACCCTATCTCTCATCATCTCAATGTTGTTACCAGCTATCCTAGGGTCCGTCTCTCCTTGCACAGCAGTAGGTCGCTGCCACCACGGCTTCCTGATCACTGTCCGCAGCACTATGTCATCTGGACACTTGATGTTCAGGAAATTGTCGAACCTAAAAACGGAATAAGTATTATGAAAGAGTGTAAAAACTTTAAAAATTGCCAACTTATAAACGGTTTAAAATAACTGCTAGACAAAGACGGCGCTATCACAGAAGTGATGTCACGACTACGAGTATGTAACTTCATACTCCCATCACATCTAAATTGTGTTATCTAATAAACTAAGCTAAATAAGTATTACTTATGATCTGTTTTTGACATGAGTTAAATAAATGCAACAATAAAAATGTGTTTTTAATAATTTCCTATTAACATAATTTTATTTATTGGTTCGCCAATTGATTACATTTTTCAAAAAAGCATCTTTTTATTTAACACTTTTAAAAATTAGGTCCCATGTGAGCGAGAGAGGTGACAAAATGCGCCAGCCCTTAAGAACTGAGCATAAATCATTATTATTAGTCTGTCTTGCTCGCCACAATGGCGGCTAAATGATGTGCGTAATAGTAGGGAGGCGTTGCACATTTTTGACATTTATGGCCCTTTTTTTTGGGTAGTAAATCATCAAATAACTTCTCCCGCTCTGGGTGAAGCGGGAGGGCGTGTCAGACTTTTAATGACTAAAACCCATCCGTGTTTCAGTTGCCTGTGCCAGGGCCACGGTAACTCTTTCAAACAACACGCGATCCTGGCAGGCATCGGCGTTACCGTGGTCCATCAGTTAGTGCTGGCGTCTCTTTAAGGCGCGCGTGGAGCACAACGCTCCGTCGACCCGGGCCTGGTCCTTACCGGACGGCGAGCTACCCATTGCTCCGCAAGCCCGCGCCTACAGTGGCCGGGTATCGGCTCTCGATTCCCGACGCCCAGGGCGTCTCCTGCGGCGACTAGGGGCGTGACGGCGCAAAGATTGCCTCTCAATCACGCGTTCCGCCTCCTGCTTTGCAAGCATTAAGTACTGCTTCGCAGAAGGAGGTGATGGCATGCCATGCGCTCTCGCTCCGTACCATGGCCTGGAGCAGGGCCGGACGCGAGAGATCACCGCCGTGAATCGCCTCCGCGAGGACGCGGCGGTAATCTGCCCAAACCGGGTAGACCTCCACCGCATGCTCCACCGTGTCCTCAGGGCAATCTACACCATCCACCCAGGCGTTTCCTCCCTCCATATCCGGAACAGGAACCTCACGAAGCAATCGTGTCCGGAGAGGACCTGCGTCAGGTGGAAGGTGAGGACGCCGTGGCACCTGTCCAACCACTTCTCAGAGTGGGAACTTATCGCTGCAATTGTGGCGTACCCACCACTGGGTTGCGACAGTCGCTCTCTCCATGTCGCCGTGAGATCCCGCCGGACCTCTGTCCGCCGTGCCGTGATTTCTCGCGGCAGCGGGGTTACTCCCCGGCGTTTTGCCTCCTCGCGCCACTCCCATATATCTGCGAGGACTTTTACCTCCAGATCCCATAGCGGCAATACGGCAAGAAGGCTCGCCGCCACACCGGAGACCGTGTGGTATCCTCGGACTAGCCGGATGGCCATGACTCATTGAGACGCGTTCAACCGGCGGGCTGGTCGCCGCCTCAAGGAACACGCCCACACCGGTGTCCCGTAAAGGGCCATGGACCGCACGACCCCCCTTAGAGCCTCCGGTAGGAGGCGTTTGGACCCCCCCAATTGGGCAGGAGCCACTTCAAGGCAGCCCCGGCCCACTCCAGTCTGATAGCCAAACGTCAGAAATGCTCCATGAAGTTCCACCGGCTGTCGAGGACGAGTCCCAGATCGGGTCGACAACGATATGAACCCCTTTTTTTTTGGATGGGAAATCATCAAATAACTTCTCCCGCTCTGGGTGGAGCGGGAGGGCGTGTCAGACTTCTACTGACTAAAACCCACCCGTGTTCCTTCAGTTGCCTGTGCCAGAGCCACGGTAACTCTTTCGAACAACCCGCAACCCTGGCGGGCATCGGCCCTAGCATACCCCTTCAGCTAGTGCTGGCATCTCTTTGAGGCGCGCGTGGAGCACAGCGCGCCGTCGACCCGGGCCTTACCGGACGGCGAGCTACCCATTGGTCGCCATCCGTAAGCCCGCGCCTACGGTGGCCGGGAATCGGCTATAGATTCCCGACGCCCAGGGCGTCTCCTGCGGCGACTAGGGGCGTGAGGGCGCAAAGATTGCCTCTCCCTCACGCGTTCAGCCTCTTCCTTCGCGAGCATTATTGCTTCGCAGAAGGAGATGACGGCTTACCATGCACTCTCGCTCCGTACCAGGGCCGGACGCGAGAGATCGCCGCCGACGAGAGGCCGCGGCGGAGCTCTGCCCGAGCCGGGCAGACCTCCACAGTATGCTCCACCGTGTCCTCCGGGCGATCCAGACAATGGTAACACCCGGGCGTTTCCTCCCGCCTTATCCGGAACAGGAACTTCCCGAAGCAATCGTGTCCGGTGAGGACCTGCGTCAGGCGGAAGGTGAGGATGCCGTGACGCCTCTCCAACCACTACTCAAAGAGAGGACTTATCGCCGCAATTGTGGCGTGCCCAGCACTGGGTTGCGATAGTCGCACTCTCCATGTCGCCATGAAATCCCGCCGGAGCTCTGTTCGCTGTGTTTTGCCTCCTCGCGCCACTCCCATGTGTATGCGAGGACTTTTGCTTCCAGATCCACAAAACACATAACCTCGGACTTGTGCAGAGCCACTTCGAGTCCCAATTGCTGGATCCTCTCGACGATTGTCGCAACCCCGCGTGTTGCTAGTTCGGCCGCCGCTTGGTGCGACCGGTTCTATTTCCAAACACACCTATTTCCGAATACAAATGAATGCTATCTAATTATTAGATTTATCGTTTATAATAATTTAAATTCAGAACTAAGTACTTTATTGTTTTTCTAAAGTACTTAGTTCTGAATTCAAATTATACACAATAAATCTAATAATTGATGGATATGGAAATTAGCATTCGTTTGTATTCGGAAATGCGATGATTGCCGTGGGACATTCAGAAAATAGCTGTACTGTAACACAATTTGACAAATGTTTACCACTAACCGGGGTATCAACGTCATTCGGGGTATCAAAGATCCGTGTAGCAGTGTACGTTTTGCAACAGTGGCGCCGATTCCCTTGTTCACAAACGAAACTAAATTTAGGTAAGTTCAGTGCATCTTTTTCTTTCTATTTCATTAAGGAAGGACAGAAGGTAAATATTAGTTTAGTCCTGTCAAATTAGTCAGCGCCTGACGTAAATTGACGTATGTAGCCAATTTTTTAATCACGTCTAATCTTGTCTATGGAGTATCTTAATTAGACAGGACTAAACTAATATTTATCGTCTGTCCTTTTCTTAATGAAATAGAAAGTAAAAGATGCACTGAACTTAAATTTAGTTAAGTTTGTGAACAAGGGAATCGTGGCCAATGTCTTTTAAACCTGGAATGTGATGAAGAAGATTGTTTTATGTCAGAATACTGTACTGACGTGATTTTATTGAAGAACACGTATTTGACGAGACGGTGCCTGGTCTCCCGGTGTTGCATCAATCCACATAACACATACACACCTTCGATTTGCTGAATGAAGTACATGTCCTGAAAAAAAGAATAAACTTAGGTATTTCAGCATAATTCTAATGATTTAAAATTGCACATTCTTCGTCTGCAAAGTTAGTAGCGAAGCCGACTGCTCAGAGTACATAGAAAATAATAAAAATATCACCACTAGGATTTTAAACATACACTTTCTACAGTTCGAGTTACTTAGGCCTGAATTCCTCCTACGCTGATTTCAGACGCGTACTGTCGGTCGCGTACGGTCGGTCGCGTACGGTTGGGCGCGTACGTCAGCGAGAAATAAATAATAAAATACCGTACTTAAGATACCGACCGCTCTACAGTACGATATTCATAGCCAATGTCATGCACGCATGGCATTCAGCTTATCATCGATAACAGACTGAGGGCGCTCTCACAATTCCATGCTCGCCAGTCGATCGACATACGCGGCGCTGACGTACGCGACCGACGCGTGCGATACGCGGCGCGTAGCAAACTAGCAACGTACGCACCGCTGATGTTAGCATTGCTATGTGGTGCTTTATATTGGGTTGGCTAATAAGTAATGAGCGACATACAACTATTTTATTTGTATTTATTTATTAAATGAATAATTGTTAATCATTAATAATATATTCACCGTCGTTTTCTATACTACCATTCGCCATCGATCTGGCAAAGAGTGAATGGCGTCCGCATAGAACTTCGTTAGTTTTGAATTGAAGAAGTCATCTATGTATTGTTTCCAGTGTGGTTCATCGTAAAAGCTTTTTTCCCGTAAATTATTACTAAGTCATCGGAACAAGCTGAAATCAGTTGGTGGTAAGTCCGGCGAATATGGAGGGTGGGGTATTATTTCCCAATTGGCCGGCCGGGCATTGTCGTGCAGGCAAAATATTTTGTCGTGTTGTGGACGTTTGCGATGGATGTCGAGTTGATCACAATATACTGTTGCTGTAATCGTAGTATTAGTAGGAAGGAATTCCCAGCTTATTACTCCATGTATATCCCACCAGACAGAAAGCATTACCTTGCGAGGATGAAGATCACCATTTGACGTTGGTTTTCCCTGTTCTTTACATCCCAGCCACTGGCGCTTGCGTGTGTGATTAACATAGAGAACCCACTTTTCATCTCCAGTGACAAGATGATCTAACCAATTAAATGTGCGGCGGAAAGATAAAAGTTGTACACAAATCTCAGCTCGGTAGGTCAGCTGATCTTTACTTAATTGATGGGGTACCCAAACACTATATTTGTAAGTCTTTCCCAAACCATGTAAATGATTTTCTATGGTGCCATGAGAGCACTCGAGCTGAACAGCCAAATCGCGTGTAGTTCTTCGAGGATCTTCTTCGATTAATAGTTTTAATTTATCGATATCTAATTCCACGGGGCGCCCAGACCTTGGTTGATCGGTTAAAGAACAATCGTTATTGCGGAACCGTTGGAACCAGCGCTTTGCTGTTGCTTCGGAGACTGCATCGTGAGCTATCCTTTGACATATATTACTTGTAGCTTCTGCAGCAGAATGCCCAGATTGAAACTCATATAATAAACAATGTCATACGTGGGTTTTAATATCACTCATTTCTTTGTGAACTTTAACGCACTAACAGCCAAACTATCAATAAAGTGCATGAGCGCGAATCGCTCTTACCCTCAGCTCTTAGACCCTCTGCTATAGAACGTTCTCGAACCTTTCCGAAAATTCTAGAAATTATAAACTAAAACGCTCATTACTTATTAGCCAACCCGATAGAACACAATGTATGGCACTCGTGACCGACATCAGCGCAGGAGGAATGCAGGCTTTAGATGTCATATCCAGCAATTTTAATGCTCCTGATACATTTTTTAATGAAGCCAAAGGATCTTAAATATTAATGTCGTTACACTGAATATTTACTTGCAGGTGATAAAAGCATTTGGAAATATTCTGAATGCTTTTTTTAAACTGGTACTTCAACACCAAATCCAGTGTTATTATTGCAATTCATAATCAATTTTTTATTGCACTAACATAACGACATTCCATAATTTCATTTAGTAATTTGACGGGTATTGGCGACTTTGCGAAATTTAAAAAAGCACCCTCTTAAGCTGCGGGCCCACCTCACCGCCCGCTTTCCGTCCGATCCGTCACGAGTCGGTAATTTCATAAGCGCGGCGTGGCGCTTCGCGAGGGCGCCTAGCGCCTATCGCGGCCTGTACGGGCGCGTCTCTTCTGCTTTCTTTTTGCTTTGTTTATCAAATGTTGACCACTGAATAAAACTACAGGCTGCACGCGCAGCCATGCGCTCCGTATCACTTAACCGCACCGCGCTGACATATGCCGTGGGAATGCTCGGCACGGACCGCGACAGATCTGACAACGCCTGGCGCTGCCTGTCAGTTAGCGGGCCGTGGGACCGCAGCTTTAAATATAAATTACCGTACCTGTGACACTAAGTCGAAGAGTAGACATTCCCGGACCACACAATGTTCTAAGACATCACACAGTGCGGATTCGTCCAGGAAGGTCCATAGTAAGTCCAGCATGGTGCATAGACGAGACGAAGGCTGCGCCAAGAGCTTGGATGCGAGACCCACCTGTAGGCAAAATAATACTTGCATTTTAACCACAGATAATGATAAATTACCAGTTAACTACTTACGTAGTTCTTTTTTGAAAGGGAAAAAATCTGTTTGTATTGCTAGACCACTTTCTGTATTTCTTTTAAATCCTTTCTGTCCGGTTTTTGTGGAGCAAGACAATTGCATCACTGGGTAGAATGCCTCTTACTATCCCGGTAATTGGCTCAGATCCCGCGAGTCACACCGTTTAAATTCGTCAAGTAGGTATTTGCGGATGATGTTTTGACTGAGAGGTGTTTAATTGACGTGAACTTGAAGTGGTTTCACGTCAGTACAACGGGTAGGGATCAAACTAATGACATTTCGCTCGTCAGACTTAATAACCCTAAGCAAGGCTTAAATTGAGTTAACATGCTCTTAGGGGTTTCCACGAAACACTCGAGCAAATACTTGTACAGCGGGGCAATTGCGTAACACACTATCAATCGGAATCGGTTTCATTTTTATAGTTTAACAACATTCATTGACCAATTTTTCGAGCATGTGCAGCAATGGATTAGTAATTTGCTTCAAAATTATTCAGATTCCGATTGATAGTGTGTTACGCAATTAGGGTGCTGGTTGACGTTAATTTAAAAAGGCCACTTTCCGAAGCTGGCCCAAATCCTAGAATATTTATAACCAGAGCCGAAAGGTCCGCGGAACTCAAAGGGCAGAGACTGATTTAGAAACGTTTAGTAACCTTTAGTTAGGGGGATAATAATATATCATTATTCTGTTAATTTCTTTCGGATAATTGGCCCCTTTATTTGTAAGGCAAAAGGAAAGGTGTGTATTAAATGAAAGTAGGTACCTAAATAATATCAAGGTCAGAAAATCAGCCACGAACCATATTATGTACAGACGCCAGCAGGTCAACCTACCCGAAACTGTCAGATTTCCCCAATCAACCTTGAACCTAATGCTTTAGCAATAAAGTCGAAAATGTATTAAAGAAATCTGACAGATTGTAGTAGCTTGATGTGCTGGCGTCTGTACATGTAACATACAAACTTTTTTACAAAAACCTTTTTAGCAAAAAATAAAACCGACTACCAGATCAAAAAATTTTGATTTGTAAGTCGGTTTTATTTTATGCTAAAAAGTTTTTATGTTTCACTTTTTTGTTGTGGTACCAGCTACCCCATAAAAATTAGAATACCACTACCTGCTTTGTAATTAAAAGTGATAGGAAGTTATTAAAACATCATCCGCATAGATTAAAACATCATCTATCATTCATTTTGCCAGTTCAACAACATTAATAACCATATTTACATACCGAGACACCTCCATGCTTCGGAAAGCACGTTAAGTCGTTGGTCCCGGCTGTCGCGAGGGGGTATAGGTACGTAGATTTCAGTACATGCTGGACATCTCCAAACATTTTTTTTGTGCATTTTCTTTGGCACTTTAAAAGGTTTTTGGGCCCCTTTAGGAAGAGATTTTGAATCTGGTTTTGGAACACTCTTTGGTACTTTTTTTGAAGCCAAAGACTCCTTGAGAGCCAGCTTGTATGGAGACCCACTCAAAATATCTGACTTTGCTCTTTTGCGGTTAGATCTTGAAAGCCATTCAGCTTGTGGTGCATCTTCATATTATATTTTTATTTATACCTATATAATATACTTGCAGCGATTAAGAAAACAAAATACAGTAATGAAACTTACTTAAAAATAATTGCGTGTAAGAGTACGCGCGTACTCTTATAAGGTACATAACTGCGTATTCATACACACTCTAGACAAATCGTAATCGGGCGGAATTCTACGCCATCTCTTGGCGTTGATCGGAATTACGCTCGCTGCATGCGTTAGGCATCGTCTTGGAAAACTCCACAGTTTTCTTCGTTTTTACAAAATAATTGCATTCTTGTCTCAAAAATACTATCAAAATGATAAAAATATTTAAGATTTTGAACAAAAAATTTTAAACATACGCAATTTCTGTGTTTTCTTACGGATTAGATTTTTTTTCGCATAACTCTTCTTAACACAGTTGACATCAAAATGCGACTGAAGTTACCCGCGCATCGTATACAACTTCACAGCTGCTGGTGTTGCGTACTCTTATCGGATGCGCACTCCTAGACCAGGTTAACCCTATCACTGATTCTAATGATTATAGTTCTGTAAATACATATTTGTTATGGTCGCGAATCATACTTTAATCAACATACAACATCATACTGACTTGCAAATTGCAAAAAACGTAAGAAAATTTGAATTTCGCGAGCTACCCTGGCGCTTCTCCCTTAAAGGTTACAGAATAACCCACAAGTCCACTTCACAGTGCAAAGAAAATACACCTCCATATATCTAAAAACGTTTTTACCCAGGAAAGAGCTTCCAACACAATTGCACTTTAACTAAAACTCTTGATAAAACACTTTGAACTAGCTTCCTTAAACACTGCGACGTGTTTCTCTTTAGAAACACAATGAACGCACACAACTTTACTTGCAAAGGTTACTTGAATCAGGATTAATGTTGGAAAAAGGTTGAGTGAAGAAAAAGTTTTGTTTTATTTCGATGAGAAGGGTCCGAACAATTCAATATAGGGCTTCATTCGCTCACGATCTGATAATGGTCTAATATAAAATAACCAAAAAAATATTTACGCGGCCCTGCAAAGCAAGTGTGGAAATATCTAACCGTGTTAGAGTTCCGTACTTCAACAGGAAAAACGGAACTCATAAAGGATCACTCGTGTAGACACACGAGTGATCCTTTATGAGTTCCGTGTCGTCTGTCTGTCTGTCCGTCTTCACAGCCAATTTGTTCCGTATCTAATTGACGGATTAAGTTAAATTTGGTACACGTATGAATTTCTGTGACCCAAACACGGACGTGTAACGTAAATAAATTAATTTTGTATACGGGTGTCAATTTTGGGGGGCAAATAAGAAAGGATGAAAAAAGGTTTGTAAAATGTACCGTGTGACACAACAAATGAAAGGGCTTACTGTGAGGGTCTGAAATAGTTTTTTTTTTTTTTATATAATTTTAAAATAAATTGTTTTAAAGCTAATTTAGGAAACAGACGAAAATTGATCATTCCCTTCCCCCCCCCTCCCCCTTATCTCCGAAACTACTGAACCTAAACCTCTTAATGCAGTTCCGGCGTCACGAATTATTTATTAATTAGTACTGGCGTCTATAGATACTGTCAGCGATTCCGTGCTCTGTGTTTACGTAATATAAAAACGTTACTAACAAAATTCTCATCCCTGTTTTTCATATAGAAGTCTGCGGCGAGTTGGTCGGCATGTGAGCTCCTGTTCTTCAACCCGAGTAGACCTCGCAGACGTGGCAGCAGTTCTGCTACCACTACGTACGAGAGGCGGAGAACACCTCCCAGTTCTACTACCACCAGTCGTGACAGTGACATTAGGAAAGCCTGGAAAGGTAGGATGGAATGAGGTTACAGTGGAGCAAAAGCTAAACAAATAAGAGGTGTCTATTCATAAAACAAAACAAAAAAAAAAAAATCAATGAAAAAAAAAAGAAAGATTTGTTTTGGTAGATAGTAGTAGTTTTTTTTAGTAGACTGGGTATCCTCTTCACGTAAAGGCGCGGGCCTATTTTTTTCAGGCCATTTGATTAAGAGGGTGCATTCAGAAAGTTGACAACGTCGCAAATAGCTGTCAAATATTTCACTGTTTTGGGTTAATTTTTCAATAGAACTAAATTAAATTATGTAATTAATTAATAATCATAATGGGTGCCTGAAGATGGATGGCATTAGGGTACCTTTTTGGACATTTTCTTCACCTCTGTGCTCTGGGCATCCACGATGGAGTGCGGGGATGGCCGTGGACTGTACACAGATCCTGAGCTGTGGATCCGCAACGCCACCTCCTCCTCAACTCCTTTCGATGTCTCTGACTTCGCCTGGTTGAGAAAGTTCTAATAACCGTTACTAAACGAAATTTTCATTCTAAAAAAAAGTAATTATAGAAAATATTTTAAATTATATGACTACTCACCTTAAAAAGAAACTAATCTCAGAAATATCTCTTATGAGTAGTTATGAGTTCATTATTTTTTTTATTAAAAGGTAAATAATAATGCAAAAATCGTAAATTAATTCTCCTGTTTATTACATAATTTAGTTTTTTTGTTTAGTAACGGTTTCGAAATGAAGGTGCGATATTATCTACGCATACTGTATAGGTATTAAACTACATAATATTGAGCAAAAATTATTGCTGGGATGACTTTTATATTTGGTGTAAAAAATCGCTGTTTACGGCAGAGCGCAAGCAAATCATTGTGTTTATGGATGCATGCAACGGTACAGGAGTTGTGGGGGTACCTATTTAAAGTTAAATTATATTATATCATTGAAATATTGATTTCGCGAAAAAACTTTAGAACTACGCATAATGAAGGGTTCCGTAGTTGAGATGAATCCCAAGAACAAACTTAACAATGTTAATTGTAGTTGAAAAACATGTTCACCCGTACATTCCAACTGAAAATGTAAGTTTATACGCACAATATTGAGAGAATTACCATGTTGTTTTAAGACCATAGACGTCTTATAAGTTTTCCTGTAATCTATAGGTATTAAACTATTTTCTGTATTTTTTTTTTTTCAAAATTTTAGGCTCAGTGCTTTCGGAGATAAGGGAGGAATGGTCAATTTTCGTCTATTTTCTTAAGTAACATTAAAATTAATCATTTTAAAATTAAAAAAAAATATATATATATTTGAGACCCTCACAGTAAGCCCTTTCATTTGATATGTCACACGGTATACTTTGCAAAACTTTTTTTTTGTTTTCTTACTTGCCCCCAAAATTGACCCCCATATTCAAAATTCATTTATTTACGTTACATGTCCATGTTTGGGTCACAGAAATACATATGTCTACCAAATTTCAACTTAATCGGTCCATTAGATTAAAAAAAATTGGCTGTGACAGACAGACACACGAGTGATCATATAAAGGTTCCGTTTTTTTTTTTACGGAACCGTACCTCAAAATAACAAAAACGGAACCTAAAAGATTTTTTTTTTTTTTTTTTTTTTTTATTTGTGATGGGTTTGCTCTTGACTCTAGTCTAGGTCAGAGGTGACAGAGACAAAGTCGACGATGGAGTGAGCTTACCCAGAAGAAGCCTGTTCACTCTCACTTTGAAGAGATTAGGGTTGTATACGTTCGGAAACACAGACGCAGGTAGTGAGTTCCACTCTTTTGCTGTGCGCATTATAAAAGACATTTGGAAGCGCTTAGTGCGAATTGGTGGAATAGCAACCAGGTAGGGATGGTAACTGGCAGTGCGTCTAGATGTCCGGTGGTAGAAGGGGGCCGGTGGAATGAGGTCGTGGAGTTCTCGGGCACACTCTCCGAAGTACAATCTGTAGAAGACCGACAAGCAGGCAACCTTGCGGCGATGAGCCAAGCTATGAAGCTTGGCATCCACCAGTTTTACGTCGCCAATGAGCCTCTTAGCTCTTAGCTTATACCGACCAAGTGCGTGTCGGACCACGCACAATGAAGGGTTCCGTAATTGGGATGAATTTATATATATATAACAAACGTAACATTGTAGTTGAAAAACATGTACAAATTAACGATTTTCGAACCTTTTCCTTTACTTGTGCTGTAAAACCTTCTTGCCAATTATGATTCTAAGTTAACGGGAAGTACCCTGTAGGTTTTGATTTATTTGTAAGTATCAAAATGTCACGTATATGGCATTTTATGGTATTTTTTTATTGCGTGGACTTAGAAGCTTGATTTTTTAAATATTTTAGAGCTTTAAGGGACCGTAAGCCTACGTATTTGATATTAATTTCAACGTGACACCTCCACGCGTTCCTGAGAAAAAGGGGTCTTGACAGACTGACAGACAGTCAGACGGACAACGAAGAGATCCTGTAAGGGTTCCGTTTTTAGGGTTCCGCACCTCAAAAGGAACAAACGGAACCCATATAGGATCACTTCGTTGTCCGTCTGTCTGTCTGACTGTCTATCTGTCTGTCAGTCTGTCAAGATCCTTTTTCTCAGGAATATGTGGAGGTATCATGTTGAAATCAATATTATATACATAGGACTATCGTCCCTTGGAGCTCTAAAAAAATAAAGCTTCTATATAAGTCAACGCAATAAAAAAAGTATGGCCATTTATGCGACATATTTTGGTACTCGCAAGTAAATCAAAACCTATAGGGTACTTCCCGTTGATCTATAATATAATCATGAAATTAGGCAAGAAGCAAGGTCTCACAGCAAAAGTAAATGAACAAGTCCGAAAATTGTTAATTTGTAATTTTAACACACCTACAGTTTCTTTTTCGGATTACAAACAAAAAAAAATTGGGATAATACAAACTTAGATGGAAAATTTACCGTGACTTCAATGTATAGGAGAACATGATTTTCAACGAGTTTGTTTTTGGGATAAATTCTTTCAAAACTACGGAACCCTTTTTGTTTGTGTGTGTAATGTGCGTGGTCCGACACGCACTTGGCCAGTTTTTCCTTTTGAGGTACGGAACCCTAAAAACGATCTCAAGTAGTATAAGTGACTCTCGGCTTCGTTAAGCGTCTTTTTACACCTGCACGCGTAGCATGACCATTATAAAAACGGGCTTTGTCGACGGAAGAAATCACAGATAATAGAAATATTTCTACGTATTCTATGTTCTAAGTATGGCAATGTATCATTTTGTCTATTCTTTCGTCGACAAAACGTCGTCATCACATAACCTGATATCCAAAAAAAACAAAGATGATCACAGTATGATGATATGCCTTAACCATATTCTATGATGCCCAAATTCACTAGTGGCTTGAAATTGAAAAGCCTAAAGGTCTATCCACATAATATCAGGACTGTCGCATACACAAGGCAGACACTGAAGCCCCGTCGCTAGCCTGGACACGGACGTGAGAACGATTTCGCTCTGACGTAGGTGCACGAAGGCTGCGCTGACGTTCATATTCCGGGTCACCAGTATAGAGGTATGAGGAACAGGATGTAAAGTTCACTCATCTTTCTTTGAAAAGGGAGGATCTTCCGACCAGACGGGTATTGTGTCTGTTGGGCTACTGCCTGACTGTTGATGTCGGGACGTTGTGTATGTCGCAGTAAGATGGTTGCAGCCGTGATATAGTTATGGTATATCCCTAGGGATATAGCTATAAACCGTAATATAGTTATATGAAAGCGGTTCATAACTATCTTACGAGGAATATAGGTAACTTATTATACGAGCATGATCTAGTAATACTATAAGAATTAGGGCACTCCGACCAAATAGGTTAGGTTAGGATAAAAAACCACCTAATCCTAAGCTTTGAAGCGTGGCGAGAGGATGAGTGGCTGGTGGGGGACCAGTCGCTAGCGCTTCCCCTGTAGATACCTGCCGCACTCTACAGTATATAGGCTTACCTAGTACAAGAGGCTCTGTCTAGGCGGACATTTATTTCCTCACTACTCGTGGGAACAATATGGATACAAAAAATAATGATAACAAAAAAGTTGAGAGTGTACCAAGTTTATTGGTGGAGGTGCCGCTTGCCGGCGACGGTAACAAGAGTCGAGGAGGCTCCCGTCCCTCAAGGGACCAAAGTATGTCCGATCAGGACTCGGGCGGGCGTGTCAGGTCCTCTGGAAAGCGTTCGCGGACGAGGTCGATGGATCTCTCCTCAAGCGAGGAGAACCTGTCGGCCGCTAAATTGACGTCGGCGAAGAGAGGACGGGGTCGCGTGGTGGCGGGTGGAGCTTCCGCTCCGATACCAGGGCGCGACGATCGGGGTCGCTTCAAGCGGCCTGATACGCCGGGAATCGGCGGGGAGAGTGACCTCGGTGTCTCATCCGAGGCCTCAACTGAGGAGCCAGGAGGGGTCACCGTCTCGCTTGTGGGCACGAAGGCGGAGGCCAAAGCCGCGAAGCGTGCTCAAACTAGAGCGGTCGCGGCCGATGAGGTCGCCGAAATGGCCCGTCAGGCCCGGGAGCGGCGGTCTGCCCAGGCCGCTACGGGGGGGAGCCTAACGGCACAGTATCTCAACCGCCAGGTGTTGGACGGTGTGGATGTTGTCCTGAAGGTTGCTACCAAGTCCGGCAACCTGAAGGGCTCCTTCACCCGTGCCCTTAAAGAGGCGGCGGAAGGGATCAGGGAGGCGGTTAAGATTCTCCTTGATCGTACGACCTCGGAAGAGACGGCGAAGCTGTGGGAGGAGAACAGCCGTCTCCGCTCGGAGCTGGAGGATCTCAAGCGGGAGTTTGCCGCTCAGAGGAATGGCTGGCCGCGGCAAGCAATTCCGGAAGCCACCCGCTCCCCTCCTGCCGCGTCTTCATCGGCCCCTGCATCTGCTCCACCGCATGCTCTTGCCCTGTCGGATCATGATATAGAGAGGGTGGCCAGAATTTGCATGCTGCAGTGTGGGGGCATGGTGAATGCTCGGCTGGAGGCCATAGAAGCACGACTTCCCCCGGCCGAAAGCCTCCGGCCGCCGCTTGCGGCAGATAGGCGGAGGAAAGAGGAGTCCACAGGGATGCAGCCCGTACAGGTGGCCAAGAAACCTGCGGAGGGGGGCAAAAAGCCCGCGAAAGGGCCCAAGAAGCCCGCGGAGGGTGCGTCCGCGCCCCCTTCTAACACAACCGCGCTCCCGGCGACTGCGCCTCCCAACCAAGAGGCCTGGACGACGGTGGTAAAGAGGGGCCGCAAGAAGAAGGCAGCACTGCCGACACCCGCCAACGGCCCGGCTCCAGCAGAGGGCACGAGGCCGCCCAAGGTCATGACTCCACGCTCCGAGGCTGTAGTTATCACACTGCAGCCCGAAGCCGCAAACAGGGGTGTGACCTATAAGTCGGTCCTGATGGAGGTTAAGGAGAAGCTGAGGTTCAGCGAATTTGGCACCCCGGCTGGCTTTGCTTTCAGAACGGCAGCTACGGGCGCCAAGGTGTTTGAGGTGTCGGGTGCTGCAAGGCAGGAGAGGGCGGACGTTCTGGCCGCTAAACTACGAGAGGTCCTCAAACCGGAGGATGCCCGGGTGTCCAGGCCCACTAAAACGGCTGAATTGCGAATAGATGGGCTGGACGACACCGCGACCCCGGAGCAAGTAGTGGCGGCCATTGCCGAAAATGGTGGATGTCCGCTCGAAAATGTGAAGGTGGGTGAAATTCGCTGCAGCGCTGCCGGGCTAGGCACGGTTTGGGTGCAGTGCCCGGTAGCGGCTGCAAATAAGGTCGCAGACGGCAGACGTTTGCGGGTGGGATGGGTGTCTGTCAGGGCTAAACTCCTGCCAACAAGGGCTGTGCAGTGCTTCAGGTACCTGGAAAAGGGGCACGTCCGGGCACAATGCACTGCACAAATCGATCGCAGTGATTTATGTTATCGCTGCGGTCAACCCGGCCACAAGTCGGCCAAGTGCTCCGCGGCTCCACACTGCAGTCTTTGCGCAGCTGCAGGAAAGCCTACGGAGCACAGACTTGGCGGGAAAGCCTGCAAGGCGCCCAAAAATGTTGGCAGGAGGACAGGAGCTGTCGGAGGACCTGCACCCCTCCCACAACCTGGAAACAAAGCTGCTGACTCCCGACCCAGGGAAGGAGGAGATGCCGAGGAAATGGAATGTCAGTGATGACACAATTTCATTTCCTCCAGGCAAATATCAATCACTCTGCCAGAGCTCAGGATCTGCTGCTCCAGAGCATGGCGGAGTGGTCGATCCACGTGGCGGTGGTCGCTGAGCCGTATTTTGTCCCCCCCCGCGATAACTGGGCAGGGGACCTAGACGGTTTAGTGGCTATTATTGGCGGGACTCTTGTCAGTCCCTCCCGAGGACACGGCTGGGTCGCCGCTCTTTCGGGGGGAATCGTCACGTATGGTGCGTACTTCTCGCCCAACAAGAGTCTTGCTGACTTCGAGGGGTTCCTTGTCGAGTTGGGTGCCGTTGTGGGCCAGTTCCACCCTCGTCCGGTGCTGTTGCTCGGGGATCTAAACGCTAAGTCTACGGCGTGGGGATCCCCGGTCACCGATCCTAAGGGCGAGCTGTTGGAAGAGTGGGCAATCGCGACCGGCCTGACCGTCCTGAATCAGGGCTCGGTCTACACGTGCGTGCGGCAGCGGGGTGGGTCTATAGTGGACGTCTCGTTTGCCAGCTCCGCTGTTGCGGGCCGTGTCCGCGACTGGCGAGTTGCCGTAGAGGTGGAGACGTTGTCGGATCATCGGTACATTCGTTTCGACGTCTCCACCCAGAGTGCGGGCGGCGGTCACCCGTCTGCTTCGCAAATGGATGGTCCTCGCTGGTCGTACAAGCGAATCGACAGAGAGCTTCTCGAGGAAGCTGCTATAATCCAGGCCTGGGTCCGGGAGTCACCGACGAACGAACCCGTCGACGTCGAAGGGGAAGCGCAGTGGTTCCGCAGGACGATGACGCAAATCTGCGACGCGTCCATGCCCCGTGTCCGCACAGAGCTCACAAGGCGCCAGGTGTACTGGTGGTCCGCCGCAATCGCGCAGATGCGTGTGACTTGCGTGGAGGTTCGGCGCCAGTACACTCGATACCGGAGGAGACGTCGTCGGGTTCCGGAAGAAGAAGCCGCGCTGTATGAGGTGTACCGCGCGGCAAAGAAGGCTCTGTGGCTGGCCATCGACGAGTCGAAGACTCGAGCCAGGGAAGAGATGCTGGCGACCCTAGACGGGGATCCGTGGGGACGTCCATATCGTGCGGTTCGAGGGAAACTTCGTGCCTGGGCGCCCCCACTCACTGAGAGTCTAGAGCCTCAGTTACTAGAGGAAGTGGTCGCAGCCCTTTTCCCTGCTAGAGAAGAGCATGTGCCGCCGCCGATGGCTTTGCCCACAGCCGCAGAGTCGGAGGATGAGGAGGTCCCTGAGGTGACACAGCCGGAGATGACGGCGGCCATAACGCGGCTCCGGGCCAAAACAGTTGCCCCGGGGCCCGATGGAGTTCCCGGCCGCGCGCTCGTTCTCGCTTTAAAGGAGCTAGAGCCCCAGCTGAGAGGACTTTACTCAGCTTGCCTTGAGCAGGGCCGGTTCCCTACTCAGTGGAAAACAGGTCGTCTGGTCCTGCTCAGGAAAGTGGGGCGCCCAGCAGACTCGCCGTCCGCATACCGGCCTATAGTGCTGCTAGACGAGGTGGGTAAGCTTTTTGAGCGGATAATTGCAGCCCGCCTCGTCGGCCACTTGTGCAGAGAGGGGCCGGATCTGGACGACAGTCAGTTCGGTTTTCGGCATGGGCGCTCCACTATCGACGCGATAATGCGGGTGAGAGTCCTGGCGGAGCAAGCGGTGTCCCGGGGCGGGGTGATGCTGGCGGTGTCCTTGGACATTTCCAATGCGTTCAATACCCTGCCCTGGAGTTGTATTCGGGAGGCACTGCGTTACCATAGGGTGCCTCGCTACCTCCGCCACATCGATGGGGCTTACTTGGCGGAAAGGTGTGTCACCTACAGGGGACGCGACGGCGGGCGCCGGCGCGATAATTCGTGCGGTGTTCCACAGGGTTCGGTTGTAGGTCCTCTCCTGTGGAACATCGGATACGACTGGGTGCTGCGGGGCGAGCTCCAGCCGGGAGTGGACCTGACGTGTTACGCGGACGACACACTGGTCACGGCCCGGGGGAGTTCGTTCAGGGAGGCAGCGTTGCTGGCTACGGCTGCGGTCTCGCAGGTCGTGAGTCACATCCGACGCCTGGGCCTGGAGGTGGCCCTCAACAAGTCGGAGGCCATTGCATTCCATGGCCCCCGACGGGCGCCGCCGCCGGGATCACACATTGTGGTCGGAGGGGCTCGAATTGCTGTCGAGTCAACCATGAAGTACTTAGGACTGGTGCTCGACAGCCGGTGGGACTTCGGCCCCCACTTTCGGCGGCTGACGCCCAAGTTGATGGGCGCGGCGGGCGCGCTCGCAACGCTGCTTCCCAACCTGGGGGGCCCGAGCACCGCCTGTAGGCGGTTGTACTTGGGGATCGTGCGATCCATGGCCCTGTACGGGGCCCCGGTGTGGGCTTCTGACCTGACGGCTGGCTGCATCGCAATACTGCGTAAACCACAGAGGGCGATGGCCGTCAGAGCTATCAGGGGGTATCGCACGATCTCCTACGAGGCGGCTTGTGCACTGGCCGGATCCCCGCCCTGGGACCTAGAGGCGAGAGCCCTCGCGTCTCTTTACCAATGGCGCGAGGAAGTGCGAACGCGGGGCGGTGAACCGATGCAGCGAGAGTTCGAGCATCGTCAGTCACAGCTCCGCGAGGTCCTGGTGACGGAATGGCAGAACAGGCTTCTGTGCCCTACTGCCGGACTCGCTACCGTCGAGGCGATCCGACCAGTGCTCGGCGAATGGCTCGGGAGGAGGCATGGCTCTCTGTCGTTTCGGGCGACGCAGGTGCTTTCGGGGCATGGCTGCTTCGGGAAGTACCTGTGTCGCATAGGCAGGGAGCCGAACGCTCAGTGCCATCACTGCGTCCACTGTCGGGAAGACACGGCGTGGCACACACTGGCAGAGTGTGTCGCATGGGAGGAGCCGCGCCGTGCTCTCGTATCAGTAGTCGGAGCCGACTTGTCGCTACCGGCCATCGCTCGTTCTATGGCCGGGGGCGCCGAGTCGTGGGATGCGGTGATCTCCTTCTGTGAAACGGTGATTTCGCAGAAGGAGGCTGCGGAAAGGGAGAGGGAGATTGAAACCACACTCCCGATCCGCAGCAGGCGAACTAGGCGTCGGTGGAGGGCGGACAACGCCCTCTTCCAGCCCCCGTAAATAGGTCCGGAGGGACGGCGGACTCGGGGACGTCCGCCGCCCCTCATCCAGCAGGACCCGAGGCGGCGGCGCGTAGTGTTCCACGCGCGCCCCTAATGGACGTCGTGGGGAGAGTTTCACACCTCACTCCCCCCGCGGGCCTGAGGTGGCCCGCAAAGGCAGGCCGGCACTAGCCGGGGATCGTGGAAGGCGCACAAGTTCCCATGATCCCCGGTCCAAGTGTGGGAAGGGAACACCGGGGTGGTTTTTAGTCAGTAAGAGTCTGACAGACCCCTCCGCCCGCCCCAGGGCGGAGGACATCCATGAGGATTTTCCACCCCGGAACAAAAAAAAAAAAAAAAAGGTTAGAACTGTGAACAATTACGTCGAAATTGGTAGCAATAACAAAATTAAGGCACTCCTATAGTTTTTTACAATATTTTTTTTTTATTTGAGAAGGGTTTGCTCTTGACTAGTCTAGGTCGGAGGTGACAGAGACAAAGTCTACGAAGGAGTGAGTGTTTACCCAGAAGAAGCCTGTTCACTTTCACTTTGAAACGATGGTGTAACAAAAACCCTGTTGTTCCTTTTAGGGACGTATACATTTTTATTTTAACTTTTCTCGTCCTTTCAGCTACTAACATATTACAGGGTTATTGGTAAAACACCAGCAACCTCTTAAGGGGCCATTGCAGTCATCATTATGAACAACTTATTCAGTTCATAATGATGACTGCAATGGCCCCTTAAGAGGTTGCTGGTGTTTTACCAATAACCCTGTATAATTAGATAACTACCAGAAAGTGCAAAGTTCGACGGCTTACCTTACTGCATTGCCGTCACCACATGTCGCTGGCAAAACAGTCGACATCGGCTCAGTTGCAAAAAGGGAGAAGAAAAAAAAACATTGATGAAATCATAATTAAAAAATATTAAGCATTGGGTAGTCGAGAGGTCAAAGTCAAATATCTATTGAAATCAAAACCATATTAGAGTATCTGATTATACAAGTAAATCGGGGTGCACGGGCCTCGGGTCGGTACCACGTGCTTACCTACCCATTTACCTCGCCACCCGCCGCCCGCCCCGCCCTACGAATCACTTAGCCTCCCACGCAGCTTACTTTCGAACGGATGTCGCATCATTACTTCATGCAGAATTGCGGAGGTAAGAAATCAGTTAAACATTACAAATATTAGGGATATAATTGTATCATGGCCACAACCAACTTACTGCGACATATGCCAGTCGCGCGGTAAACTCAGCTCGCGCGATGCAGGATTTGTGTGACGTCAGGCCTTTGATGCCTAGTTTGCAAGTGACGTTGTTGACGTTGCTGCCACAAGTTCATGTATAATGTTCATACTGATATTTTTTTTGGGCCCCTGATGGAGCGCAGTCCGTCCACGTCTCGGGCACGGCCTGATATTTGTGGACAGATCTTAAAGCGGGAATCTCTTGTCTAATGGTGGACCTTCACCTCCTAAAGCCTCTTGGTATACCTTGCTGCTCTTAGCAGTTAGTGAAGTCTTAATGTCCGAAGGTCGAACCAGTTCATCCAGCAGAGCATCCAGTGACTTCAACAGCAATGCGGCGCGCACGCACTCTCGGTTGGGAGGCGCTTGGAGAGCTGCGTAGCCTTCCACTGGGAAACTGTGGTTCATGGAAATTAATTTCGCGTGTATGTTTTTAAAGGAGATTTAGAATATAATAATAACTATGTTTTATGGATCTTTATTTGCATTAAGACATGGTACAATAATGGTCCTAATATTAGGATTATGATCTACACGTCTCGCCACGGACTAGTATACAAATATTTTAAAGAAAACCTGTTTTAATTATATAGAATAAAATAAAATATATATGTCGGAGACGGTTGTCAAATACAATTGTGGGTAGTCAACAGAATTTATTATAATTTGTTCTTTTATTGTTAATTTACGTAATTTACTATCAATTATTGCCCAATAAATCGGAACATAATTTATTGAGTACTCGGTGTACACACTAATTGATTTTCGGCAACTTATTTTAATAATTCTAACCGATGGTTTTGTTCAAAACAATTGATCACATGTTGCTTTGATTTTAAAATGATTTACTTTGTGAAATCACCTTTATTTATTTACGACAGTTATTCTAGTATTATTTGATTATTTTATAATGAAAGTCTTGTTAGATTTAGCACATTTTAGTGTTTTATATCAAGTAAACACGATGACGTACTTCCGTGTGTCATCGGACAGAGTTGTTATGTAGGGATCGACTCCCCCCCCCCCCCCCGACCGATCACCATGTTCGGCAAGCCGATCCCTTGGGAGACGCGAGCCAAATACCTCGGTGTGACCCTCGACCACCACCTCTCCTTCGCTGAGCACATAAAGCAGGTGCGTTCGCGCGCCGCTTTTGCTCTCGGTAGACTCCACTCCGTTCTGAATGCACGTAGCAAATTGTCACTTAGGTGCAAATTGCGTATTTATACAGCGTGCATTCGCCCCATCATGACATATGCGGGTTCAGTGTTTGCGCACGCAAAACCTCACCTCATTCGTAGGATGCACGCCTTCCAAAACCGTTTCCTCCGAAAGGCAACGGGAGCCCCTTGGTTCGTTCGGAACGAAATCCTCCACTTAGATCTCGACATTTCCACCATCTCCCAGTTCTTGAAACGCAATTCCAAGCGTTTCTTCGACTCAGCCACTAACCATCGCAACCCTCTGGTTGTCGAGGCGGCTAGCTATGTCCCCTCTCGTATTAGTAAGGTCCGCCGGCCTAGGCTTGTCCTCTCAGAACCCGACGACCCATAACTCTTCTCCAGGCGAGCAGTAGGGACCGTAGGAACAAACACAAATCGACATTCCAACCTCGCCACCGAGGTCCCTCGCGACGACCCTGTAATAATCGTCCTCCCCCCCATCCCTTGCTCGGGTATGAAGTGCCAGCTGGTGGCGTAGCTGAGCCTGTAGCTTTAAACTCCCCTGACAATAATAATCACTCAAACTTGATCCAGCCTGTCCCATCTTGCTGTCCTCCCCCCAGCGACGCCCTAAGCCGAGGCCCGTTCCCCACAGGAGGAGCCCTTAGCGTGTAGTCGCTTAGTCTGTAACTTTTATGCCCCTGGCTGGAGGCTTTGAGTTCACTTAAGGCAGCCAAAGGATAGTCCGGTTAAGTAGTCACTAGGCCATGGAACACTTTAAAAAAGCTAGTCTGCTAGTTTGCTAGTCAGTCGATCTTCGGATTCGATTCAATAAAGAGCTCCCCTGCTCCTGACATTACTATCCGTTTACCTGGTACAGCGCTGCTGTATATTCACATAGCTGTATTGGCTTACTGATAGCGATACACTTTGTATTTGGGTGGCTTAGGCTGCTATACGAACTGTAACCATATTGGTTTGTTCGAATAACAGTGTTCCATTTATTTTGTGTTTTTTTTTCAATAGTGTAGCTTTGTAACTGTGTTTACTGTCTTGTTTATCCCAATAAAATGGGAACTCCAAGCCCTGACGATATACCTCTGCTCGGCACTCCTGATCCTACATATAAATAAAAATTGTTTATTCTCAGACAACGATGATCCATAGTGTTAGTTACAAAAATACTTAAAATCTATGTCAGTATGTTGATAAAAATAAAGTGTCTAAATTAAATTTATGTGTTCATACATCAACCCGCTTCTCTCACATGCAGTTTGATGAATTTGTTGAACACAGACGCGTCCAACTACTCCGCTATCTTTTTCAAGATGTTATTTGTACTCCCCCGTATAGCTTTCATGATCGACGCGGTTTTTTTCCCGCATATTTGCAAAAAAATCATCTATATGACCATCCATAAACATGCCTAAAGCTCTATAAGAACGGGAGAGCCGCAACAGTGCCCTGAAAATCTTATTGTATTGAACTCTGAGGGCCCTGTAGGCACTCTGCGTGTCAGCGTGTACTTGACCCATAGACCGCACGTGTAGAAACTTTGACAGTAGGCTTTAAATAGCGTAGAATAAAACAATAACTATTGCAACATGCTTACAACAGTATTGCAAAATCCTAACTCCATTTTACTAACAAGCTTTCTCAATTTGTTTGCTTCATCATATTTTCTTTTAACGTAGGTAAGTTAAAGTGGCGTCTTAAAATTTTAAAAGAAAGAGGGACAGATCTAAGTATGACACTGATAAGTCATATTCGTGCATGAGGCGGTTTATTTATTTTCATACAGGGGTAAAAAACAGAGGTCAATATCAAAAATCAATCAAAACCATAAGTAATTTATACAAACTAGGCGAAGAATCAGCACTTTTCGAACGTCAAAATTACATAAGACAGTCCCCCAAAACGCCCGCCCTTCACCACTTCCTAGTGCTTTAGCTGGGGAGAAGAAGTGGCGCAACAAACTCCCCAGCAGCACAGCTGTCTGTTCAGTAAAAGATTTTGATTGTATACAGCACTGCGCAAAATAATTTAAGTATTACGCAATAAAACATGTAATTAAATTAAAGTCATTGCCATAAGTCAGCTAGCACACGCCAATATACCAAAAAAAATAAAAAAATCGAAAACTATACTCAAGCAGAAATAAAAATACAAAACTAAAAATGTAAACAGAACTTTGTAACTAAATAAAAGAATCCAGGCATAAAGGGCGTGCCTACTTACATATAGCCGTATATGTAGCCGTAACTCGAAGTCACAAATGATAAACTAGTACCATCGAAGTAAAATAAATAAAGAGTTAATTACTAATAACAATAAGAAAACCAAAGTCCGCAAGGTCATATTTTATAATCCCTCAAAACTGTGTTAAAAGTTTGAACCACTAAAAAATACGGCATTGTAGGTTTTGAACCAGTACTCTGACACGTAGGTAATACTGACCAGCTGACGTGCATATGAAAAGTTTTTTACAAAAAAAAAAAAAAAACAGCCGACATTTTTTTGTTGTGGTATCTCACACAAATTCTTGCTATGTATTTCTTTTACATAGCAAGTAGTGGTATTATAACATCAAGTCTATTAAAAATGCAGTTAAGAGGATTGTGAAGCTGTCAATTTTCATACAAAAAGAGATAACGTTTTTCTCCCCGTAAACATAATCTAATTTTCATATTTTTTGGAAATGTTGTAGGTATAATGAAAAGCTAGGTCCATACGTTTTTATTATAAAGAAATATTGTATACAATATAAGTTATTAGCATCTAAATATCTATATTTTTGACATAAAAACATCTTTTTATTTTTTAAAATTAAATTAAATAGAATTACTAAAAACGAAAAACGTACAGACCTAGATTAAAGTATATTGAATGTAATGAGATCAAAGTTGTCTCATTTCGTAAAGGTTTATGGGAGTAAAAACGTTATCGCCCGAAACAATATTTATGTAAATAATTGTATGAAATGTAGGTAATTGCTTCCAAAAATCGCGCCGCGTATCGGCACTGTACTTGAAGGTACTATTGACGGTGACAAGTAGCGACGACGAGAAACTACGTGAAAGGACTGGTCAAAACATGAACCTATACTTACACAAACGGCACATGTCCAAAGTTAGCATACAGATGTTCTTGCATCGCCAGGGACACAGCGGGGAAGTATGCGAGACCAGCTCCGTGGGTCACCTGGTCAAACGCTATACCCATTGATATGCCGTTCCTGTTGAAGAGAGAACGCTTTCATTGTGAGCGATTACACCGGTTATGAACTTGATCAGAAGCGTAAACGAATAAGTTACTTGTATCCATCACTATTCTTGGATTAAGCAGTTTATACTGTCTTGATCTCTAGGAGGCCGATCGACAGTTAACCCTCTCAGGTTTTTGGCAAGTTATTTTTTAAAGTAGCTTTTGATTATCTTCGGTTTCAATTCAGTAACACATACGCGGCTGAGGACTTTGTTTTATAATATCTAGTGATTGTGCATCTAATGTTGCTTACACTACCCACTGCTTTAGTACTGTCAGTATGCTGTAATTATTCGTTACTAGCTGACGCGACAAACGTTGTCCTGTCAAAACTTCAATAATTCATACAAAATTCCCATAGAAAATGCACTTTAAGTTTTCCCGAATTTTCCAATTTTCCCGGCAAGTTTTATAACATTTTGTTTGATACAAACCTTGTCCTGACAATTACAAACACAACAAAAAAGAATTAGCCAAATAGGTGCAACCGCTCGGAAGTTATGCGCGTACATACATTCGGCAATTGTTTTTATAGATATTGACTGTTGTCATCCTACTAATATTATAAATGTGAAAGTTTGTATGTTTGGATGTTTGTTACTCAATCACGCAAAAACGGCTGAACGGATTTGGATGAAATTTGGTATACAGATAGTTTATAACCTGGATTAAGACATAGGATACTTTTCATCCCGGTAGAAAGTTCCCGTGGGATAATTTCCGACATAGACGCGGGCGAAGCCGCTGGCAAAAGCTAGTCTTGAAATAATACCCTAAGTAGTACTTAGTCTCCGCTTACTTCATGAGTATACAGCACTTGTCGATACAGGACAAGCCTCAAGCAAAACCCTGAACTTTATAAAACCAATCTGAAAGCCATCGATCCCATACCTACATTTTAATAATCGATGCAAAACGTTATCTGACGAGCTCAGTGTTGTCAAGCTAAAAAACAGCAATTCAACCATTGAAAAACAATAGTAATTACAGAACAGTAATTCTTTTATGTAGCATAGGGGTCTCCAAACTACTTGCCCGCGGGGCAATACCAGCCCGCAAGTACTACCAATCAGGCCCGCTCTCGCGATGTGCCTAGTAACCGGCCCATCTTTTCATTATGTTGATAAATCAAATAAAACAAAGTAATAAATAAAAAAGTTTGAAAGTCCGAAAATGCATAGCTTCAGTACTAACTTTTTATAAATTTTGGGTTATACACCAGAATCAGTAGACGATAGATCTTGTTTGTATCCACACGAAAAGCAAGAAACAAGCATTTTAGATATTTTTATTCAGATCGAGCCTAAAGTTAAAGCGCAAAAACAGTCTTCAGTTCAGTTCAGTTCTTATATATTTCTTACTTAAATATTTACTTTCATATTATGAAAGTGATGCTATTGAAAAAAATAGTAGGTTTGGCTAATATCGTGCGGGCTCTTCTAACCTACAAGCCCTGACATTAACAAGACATTGAATCGTTGATAAGTCAGTACCAACAATATTTATAAATCTAGTCCATGCCCTTGTATTCGAATTGGTAAAAATAGATCAAATCGATTCTCATATTCGAGATTGCATCGTTGGGGCGAACATGAATTTTCTGATTGATTTATCCTCTCTTATTGAAAGAGTTAGTGAATGTTTACTGTAGTAAATTGTAAGCATCTTTGAAATGCTTTGACGATGGTTTTTTTTTTGAGTTCTGTTTTGTAAGGAAGTTGGACTGTTATCTAATAATATGATTTGGTCCATGTTATTGATTTATTCTAGACATTTAGATACGTTATCCTTGGTTTTTACCTGACTACGTCGAAGCAAAAAGGAGGGTTACGAATTTGACCGGTATGTATGTATGTTCATCTATTGGGTATCAAATGAAAGGGCTTAATTACATATATATGTATATATTTGTATGTAATTATCTACATGTTTTTTTTTATTAATAGTGTCCAATAAGAGAGGAGCTGGTGGCTAAGTAATAACAGCCACACGAGTCGATCCATGCTTGCCGGGGTTGGTATCGTATTACCCAGTAACTGGGTTGTGGAGGTCAGATAGGCAGTCGCTCCATATAAAATACCGGTATTCAGCTGCATCCGATTAGACTAGAAGTTAACCCCAAAGTAAAAAGAGGAAAAGGCTAGGCAGATTGATTGATTGTGCCCAAAAACGCCATTTTCTTTCTTTCTTAAAAATGTGTCTAGAAAATGTGTTCAGTCAAGGCTTAAGAGTTCTCACCTATAATACTCCAGAGTCCCATTATCCAGGTCGATGCAGGAGCCAATGACGTCACCGGGTAGCCATGGCTGGCCGTACGGCGAGGTGGCTACGTTCCACTTCCTCACTCTGCCACCGTCGTAGGCGTAGGAATGGGCAGTGTCTCCTACTCCTGTATCCATGGAGAAGACGCAGGAAGACGTGCACCAGCCGATCTGGAGGCAGATTGGGTGTTTAATTTTAACATTGAAAATGTTTTTTCGATCGCTTCAGTTTAGGCCTCATTTTCGCTCAGAGTGTGACATCGCCTTGGTGTCGTGAGTTTTAGGGCTACATGAATGGTTGAGGTTTCCAAAGACGCGTATCAACAAGGGCTTCAATAAAGTGGAAAAAAAATTAAAAAGTCAAAAACTTTTCTTGAAAATCGCAAAAATGAGAAAAATTCGATTAATTTTTTAGGGTCGTAAAATCATAAAATTGTTATAAAATCAACTATATCTCAAAAACTAAATGCGTTATCGAAAAACTGAAAAGACGTCAGGGTATTGAGTTGGGCTACATTTAAAAAAAACCGGACTTCTGTATCACTAAGGGTGCCCTTTGTGTGGCGTAATTTCGGGGAGCGCGTAGCTATGCGCGTTGCGTCTCTGAGTTGTTATGGGAGTGTTTAAGAGTTTGATCGTGAATTGTATTTGTATTTATTTGTAAATACGTATTTAATTTAACTTTATAATGATGTTAGTTTATTTTCTTTTTATTAATTTTGTTTTACGATACTTTGAAAATACTTCAAATTACTAATTACAACTTTATTTTTGAGACTAAAATTATTATTTCTATGTTCATAACTATATGTACTACTGTATAGCTTTCTTTGTTGTTGTGTTAAACAAAAAAATAATTTTCTTTCAAAAATAGTTTTAAAAATATTTCATTAGAGTTCCAAATTGCATGGCGTAATTTTTACCTTACAGATTTTTTACGTCCTGCATTAAGCTCTATTACTTCAAAGACGATACAAAATCTATTAGGTCTAAATCTATTAGATTAGGCATCGTAAAAAATGAAAAGCCTGCCTAAGTGCATTTTCAACCCGAAGGTCATGTAGAGCACGAGAACACGACATGTGGAGGTTGTGAAATATACGTGAGTCTGGATGAAAGGTCTAAAGGTCAATTTTTTCGTATTGTCCTGGAGTTTGGAGGTAATTAAGTGAGCAGTGGTGGCCCACTTGTAACGGCCGCAACTTACGAGTTGTAGGTTTGAACCCAGATAGGTGCTTTATTTGACCGAGCGCTCGCAGCGTCTGTCAGTTTGTTGGTCCACCTCTACAGGTCATATTTTACAACTGATATGGACGAAACTTGGTATACAGGTTTTGCGACTCTATAGAATTATTTTGTCGCTGGGGACTTATGATGGACATCGCAGCTCCCAAATCGCTGAATCGATTTAGATTTTTTTTTTGTTTTATTTGAAAGGTGACTCGATCGAGAGTGTTCTTAGCTATGAGCTAAGAACCTTTCATCGCCGCGTTGGAGAACTGCTACACAGACAAGGCTTATACCTAGCAATTAAGAATGTATGCTATTGTAGAAAGGATAACTGCTCGTTATCTTCCTATTTTGATTAGCCGTCCCCCGACGCGACGACGCTCGGATCAAAATATTACCTACAACTTTTAAGCAACTTAAAGGGCCAATAGATTTATTGTATTACTTTTTAAAGGATTCCGTTTGTGTCGGGGGTTTTTCAAATTTTGAATTTAACTTTTATCATATGTGGGGTAACTGCTATAGTAACTGGCCACTCATGAGAGGTACCTCTTTTTTATGAGCGGTCAGTTATTACTATATCAGTTACCCTACGTGTTTTTGTAACAAATAAACCTATTTTTAACCGACTTTCAAAAATATGTACACCGATTTCTCCGTCAATTGTGGACGGATTTCGATTTTTTTTTTGTTCGACAGGATATGCTCTTGAGGTGGTCCCATTGTCACCAACTCAGAATCTGATGAAGGGATCCCATGGAAATCGAGGGCAACCCTCAAATTTTATAGGCAAACCTATAGAAATTTGGATATTTTTTGTAGTAACTCGTGCATTTACTCTTGGAAAGCACAATTTGGTGAAGAGGAACTGATTATAAAGAACACAGATGGCCATCGGAATTACTCAATTATACCTAACTATTTCACGAGTTACGTTTCGATTACTTTAATATGGTTGCTAAGAAATTTATGCTCGTCACAATGCATAGTGGAACTGACGACGAAGACCAGAGATGGCCATCGGAACTACTCAATAATAAGTATTTCACGGGTTGCGATTCGATTAAGTACCTACTTTAATATGTTTGCTAAGCAATTTATGCTCGTCACACTGCATATGGTGAAATGGAGCTAGCTCCAGTTCTCCTGGTTCTTACTAGGAGAACTCCTCAACAATTAACGTCCCTACATCGGGAAAAGCAATAATTTGCAAAAGGTGATGAGCAGTTGACATTAGGCTATTGTAACTTAGATAAATTACAAACTGACCCACTAAAAAGTGAAAAAAAAAAAACCCACCGACTTCAAAAAAAAAAAAAAAAAACACTACAAACTGAAAAATAACTTTAGAAGTAAGACTAATTTCAGAAGTCAGTGGCAAAAAACTAAAATGCAGATCCAAAGACACCGACTTCTGAAATTAAAGTTATTTTTCACTTTGTAGTTTTTTTTTTGAAGACGGTGGTTTTTTTTTTTTGTAAAAAAGTGTTTTCATTCCTCTACTTTTGAAATCTTCCATACCTGCATAATCCCCTTAGTACCGAGCTGCACCTCATACATCCATTTGTTTCCGAACACGCACGCCGTGGCCCTGATAGTGGCGAAGCTGGAGAGACCCTGCACACTCACTCTCTCGTCTCCCACCAGGACCAAGCGGCCTGTACCTGGAGACATCATGAAATATGAGCAAGTTGCTTTGCCTTGCAAAATAGATTACTTAAACTATTGAGTTTTAATTGTAGGTCTATAAAGAGATCAGTAGATTATGTGAAAAAAATGTGTGACGATGCGGATATAGTTGCACTGCAGGAGACGTGGCTGCTACCTCATGATTTGTCCTATCTAAACGACATTCACGGTGACTTTGCGGCGGTGGGCGTCTCAGCGGTAGATACAGCGGCAGGTGTGTTGCGGGGGAGACCCTATGGTGGGGTGGCCCTTCTATGGAGAAAGAGTGCGTTTAGTGTCGTCGAGGTTATTAAGTGTAACAGTCTACGTATTGCGGCGATTAAATGTGTGAGTCAGTGTCAGTCAATGCTAGTGTTCACAGTGTACATGCCTACGGACTGTCAAGACAATCTATCAGAATTTACTGCGTGCCTATCGGAGATGAATGCGGTAATTGACGATTGTAATGTAGATACAGTATTTATTCTGGGCGACTTCAATGCGCATCCGAAGGAATTGTTTTTTAGTGAAATGATGAATTTTTGTAGGGAACAATGTTGGTCATGCGCGGACGTAGATCTTTTAAGTGGTTCGAACACTTATACATACCTAAGCGAGGCTCATGGAACTGTCAGATGGTTAGACCATTGCCTGGTTACGTCAATGGCATTTCAATCAATTGAAAGTATTAAAGTATTGTATGAGGTGTCATGGTCTGACCACTTCCCAATGGAAATTATTTGTAATCTTAAGAGTTTGCCTAGAAAAACCGTTGTAAACAAAGTCGTGAATAACAAAATAGTATGGGGAATAAGGAATGACGAACAAATTTGTAAATATAGGGAGTTATGTAACGAGGCATTACGAAATATAGACTTTCCTGTGGAATTGCGGGATTGCTGTGACCACATGTGTGATAATTTAGATCATAGGAACATAATTAATGCAATGTACGCGAAAATTAAGTCTATCTTGAGTGATGCTTCTGAAAAAACTCGAAGTGTCAGTAAGAGGAATAAAAGGAAGTGTATTGTAGGATGGAACAAGCATGTAAGTGAATTTCATAGGAGAGCTCGGCTTAGTTTCAGTAACTGGATTTTACTAGGGAAGCCGCGTGCAGGACCACATTATGTAGATATGTGTGAGGCACGTAAAGTGTTCAAGAAAAAATTAAAATGGTGCCAGGATAATGCCGAGCAAATAAAAATGGACATACTGGCAGCAAAGCACAAGGCTAAAGATTTTTGCAGTTTCTGGAAAAATACGGGGCATCTTAACCCTGGGCCGAGCATTCCTGTGAGTGTTGATGGTGTAGTAGGTGATCAAAATATTGCAAATGTTTTTAGGGATCTGTTTACTGTAGAACCAATGCCCTGTGATAGTGAAAACTTATGTAAACCAGACATCAGACCTGGTGATAACTATACTCGGATTAGGCCAGTAGATGTGAGGAATGTCATAATAAAGATGGAACGTGGAAAGTCACCAGGTCATGACGGCATAAGTATAGAACATTTGCGATACGCAGGTGTACATCTGCCCAGAGTCTTGAGTCTACTGTTTAACTTTTGTGTAGGTCATTCTTTTATTCCGGATGATTTGTTGAAAACAGTAGTAGTTCCTATAGTAAAGAACAAAACTGGGGATCCATCAGACAAGCGTAACTACCGCCCGATATCATTGGCTACTACCGTGGCGAAGGTCCTCGACAGTCTCTTGAACGCACAGCTGAGTAAACACCTTCAGATCCATGACTTGCAGTTTGGCTTCAGACCCAACCTGTCAACGGAAATGGCGATTATGTGTCTGAAACAAACTGTAAGGTATTATACTGACAGGAATACACCGATATATGCGTGTTTTCTTGATCTGTCGAGGGCGTTCGACCTGGTTAATTATGATATTCTGTGGCATAAACTACTTGAGGAAACCACTGTGCCGAGGGAGACGGTATCCCTCCTCAAGTACTGGTACAGTAATCAAAAAAATGCGGTCAAATGGGTCAGCTCGCTCAGTCAGGAATATCCTCTGAAATGCGGTGTCAGACAAGGTGGGTTGACTTCTCCGAGCTTGTTTAACTTATTTGTTAATCAGCTGATTGGCAGGCTCAGCAGAGCTATGGTCGGGTGTTCGATAGATGGAACCATGATAAATAATATTAGTTATGCGGACGACATGGTTCTGCTGAGCCCGTCAGTGAGTGCGCTTAGAAGACTTCTGGGCATTTGTGAAGCGTATGCCACGTCGCATGGACTCAAGTATAATGCTAGTAAGAGTGTCTTCATGGTATTCAAGGCGGGGAACAAAGCTCCATCAAATGTGCCACCAATTAGGATCGGGGGGGCGTCACTAGTAAGGGTGACTGAAGCAAAATACTTGGGTCACATGCTGACGGATCGCCTACAGGATGATGCAGACTTAGAGAGGGAAAGGAGGGCGTTGGCAGTCCGCTGCAATATGTTGGCCCGCAGATTTGCACGATGTACTACAGATGTAAAACTGTTACTTTTCAGAGCCTTCTGTCAGTCATTCTACACGTGCAGTCTGTGGATCAACTATACGCGGCGTGCTTTCAATGCCCTGCGTGTTCAGTACAATGACGCTCTGAGGGCAGTGTTGAGGAAACCCAGGTACTGCAGTGCTTCAGAAATGTTTACGGCAGCTTTCATCGATGATTTCTTCTCCATCATTAGGAAAAGAACCGCATCGATGATGAGCAGGGTCCGTGGTAGCACCAACACTGTCCTCAGAACGTTAGCGTGCAAAATAAACGGTCCGTTTACTGTTTACTGGGCGAGTGTTCACTTACTCAGAAACAGGAAATAGACTGCAATATAATGTAATACACTGATCTCGATTTTGTACTAACAAATTACTAACACCCTGTTATTTGTATTTTTTGTATTTTTATGTGTTCTACTAACAACTTTACTAACTTTTCTTTTGGTAAAAATGTATGGACGTATGTCTGAAATAAAGATATATTATTATTATTTGCCAAGTTAAACTCTGACGTATACAAGAAGTCTCTTAAGGAAAACGGTGGATCATGGCAGACTGCCAAGTCTAGGTAAGGACCTATGTCAGCAACTATAATTCTGTTAAATCAAGGTATGTTAGACACTGGACTTTGACTTTGTTCTAGTGGTCATAAGAGTTACTGTAGAGCATGCAAGCCAGCACCCTAATTGCGAACACACTATCAATCGAAATCTGAATCATTTTGAAGCATATTATTATTATGTCCTTATATTATTATTATTATTTATTTAAATCGAACACATGATTCATATTCTTGTTAGTAACACTTATAAACTATGTTAGTAACATTCACATTAATATCAAAAAATTTCATCAAAATAAAATAACAACTAATTCAAAAACCTATAACTATCACTGAGTCCGCCTCCCGCTGCACCAGAACTACAGCTGTGTATATGGAAGCAGTGCCCCAGGAACGGACAATCAGGTTTATCTACTATCACCTTTAAGATGCTGTTGGTGCTCCCCCGAAGCCGCCGCATCAGGGATGCTGTTCTTTTTCGCATAATTGCTTGAAAGCTATCTATATCTGCTTCAGCAAACATGCCCGACGCGCTACAGAATCGCGGGAGCCCCAACAGCACCCTAAAAGCGTTATTGTGGTGAATGCGAAGAGCGCTGTAGGCCCTCTGTCTATGTCTAACCCACAGGCTGCACGTGTAAAATGACAAAACGCCTTAAACAGAGTAAGTTTCACTTCTTTTGTACATCGTGCAAACCTACGGGCCAGTATATTACATCGGACCGACAACGCTCTTCGCTCCCTCTCCATGTCACTGTCATCATTCAAATCCTCATTCACCATATGGCCAAGATACTTATAATGCGACACTCTATTTAGTGGTACACCATACAGGCATACCGGAGGAACTGTTTTAGGCTTTTTAGTACCAACTCTGAACACCACCAGCTCACTCTTCCGTACATTGTACAATAAACCATGAGACGTGGCGTACCCCTCACATATTTTAAGCATCCGTCTGAGTCCATCAATCGAGGGACTCAGCAGCACCATATCATCTGCATAACTTATTCTATTAATTACCTTACCATCAATAGAGCATCCATATTGCATATGGCATAGCATATTGCTAATCCATTTTTTCACATGATCGAAAAATGTGTCTGCTCGAAAACGTAAATAACGCAATGAGTGTTGTTGAACTGTCAAAATGAAACCGATTCCGATTGATACTGACGCAATTGCCCCCGGGATTTTCACTATGAAATTTCTCCTAAGAGTCAATTTGTGTGTTTGGTTCATATTTTTTTTTTTTTAGGATGGTTTGCTCTTGACTCTAATCTAGGTCAGAGGTGACAGAGACAAAGTCGACGATGGAGTGAGGTGATCCAGAAGAAGCCTGCTCACTCTCACTTTGAAGAGATTAGGGTTGTATGCGCTCGGAAACACAGACGCAGGTAGTGAGTTCCACTCTTTTGCTGTGCGGATTATAAAATACATTTGGAAACGCTTAGTGCGAATTGGAGGAATAGCTACTAGGTAGGAATGGTAACTGGCAGTGCGTCTGGATATCCGATGGTAGAAGGGGGCCGGTGAAAAATGAGGTCATGGAGTTCTTGAGCACACTCACAGAAGTACAATCTGTAGAAGACCGACAAGCAGCTTGGCATCCACCAGTTTTACGTCGCCAATGAGCCTCTTAGCTCTGCGTTCCACCGAGTCAAGCGCGGCTAGTTGGTACTTATCTGATCCATCCCAAAAGTGGCTGCAATACTCCACGCAGGATCGGATTTGCGCTTTTTAAAGAGTTAAAAGCTGTCTAGGCGTAAAGTACCGCTTCACCCTATTTAGGATGCCCAGTTTCTTGGCCGCAGTTTGGGCTTTTTACTCGATGGTGGCGCCAAAGATGAGACCAGATGTTTACTCCATGCCTAGGAGCTCAAGCCGATCAGTTATAGGAACAGATGTACCCCGAAAAGTAGGAGTTTGAGCGAAACGACTCCTTTTAGTGGTAAAAAGACAAGCCTGTGTTTTGGTAGCGTTAAAAGAGACCAGATTACATCACCCCACTGGGAGACAAGGCTTAAGGTCAAATCTGTCCGCTCTACCATGGCCTCTCGCAAGGAATGAACTTCGGCCCCGCTGGTTTTTGCCCTGGACAAGTATCTCTCTGAAACTTTACTGTCATGTGCGTTGCGTTGTTGTTTTTATGAACATTGAAATGAGGTTTGAATTGACACATAACATCACGCCTGTAATCCCCGAAGGGTTAGGCAGAGGTATAGGTACCTACAGTACATTACATTTCGCCAGTAATAGGGGGCGAGCCTATTGCCTTCAACCGGGCACAAATCTAGATTCCTGCCTGCTTTTGAAAAATTTCTGATGGACATACCCATTAACACATTGCCCGACCTGGAAATCGAACCCAGAATATCATGCTCAGCAGTAGCGCTTGCAACCATTAGACAGACGAGGTTTAAATTGCAATCATAATTGGTACGCTTTCGTAGAATGCGTTAAGGGCCGGTTTTTTGATCCGTAGTTAACTCAACCAATGGTTAAACATAGTAACCAATGGTGGAATTTTGGCTAAATGTATTTGCCAAAATGCCATTATATAGTTACTATTTTTAACATGAATGAGCTAACATGAATACGTTCTTAGTAACTCATTCGTTTAGCCTTTCGCATTTACCCTTTAACCATTATAGTGCGCGCGGAACTAGTTGGCCGCGCCTTAGGTATGTGAGCGGTGGGACGGAGAGGCGGGGGCGCTTGCTGTCATTACTCAGTGCGGCGTCGTACGTCGCGACGGCAACACGCGTTGATAGTTCCGGCTAGTTTAGACAAAACGCACATGAGATTGCAATAGCGAGATGAGTCCGCCGATAAAAAGACAATCTAAGGAAATAATATTTAAAGTGCATACGTTTTTAAAAAAAAGGAAAGCCGATGTCAATAGTTTAGAATATAAAACTGATGCGAATATACATAAATTAGTAGCAGAAGCAACAGGCATATCAGAACGAAGCGTAAGGAGAGTGATTGCTGAAAGTAAAACTTCCTTTCAAAACACAGGGGAAGCAAAATTTAGTTCTCCGTGGAGACCAAAAGAAATAAAAAAGAAAATACATGTTGATCATTTTGATTTAGGAGTGATAAGAAGAAAAATAAATCAGTTTTATACGGTAGAGAAAAAAAATCCAAGTCTACGAAAACTAAATGCTGTGTTAAAAGAGGATAATATTTTAGATTGCGGATTAACTTGTTTAAGAGAACTTTTGCACAAACTGGGATATTCATTTAAGGCGGTGCTATATGTAAATTAGGCTGGAACTGAAGAAGTTTAAAACCTTTTTTCTCCATAACCCGTACCATAATGATCTTTAAAAAAATATATGTTAAACTACACAATAAAACACATGTCCCCTTCACGTCGAAAAACATAAAAAATAATTTTAAATATCATTAACATACATGAAAAGTAACCCCTGTTTTAGAAATATAAAACCTTTTTTCTTCGAAACTATTAATTGCTAGGTTTTTTTATAGTCGTCATGATATTACACAATACAATACCTAGGGAATCCTCGGCTTATTTTTTTAAATAACTTTTCTAATTACTTATAGTCATTATTTTTTACATAAATCGACACTCAATCGCGTGAGCAACCCCTCTGTCGCCTATTAATATAGTGCGGGACGAGACGCAGTGCTGAACGGACCTGTACCACTTTTTTCCGCATTTTTTCGTTGGTGACAATACCATTAGAAAGTATTGTAAACAAATACCTACCTACTTATTTTGTTGATTTTAATAGTTTTTGTGTGTGTAAATATTAGAGTAGTTTTTAGTATAGGTATAGTTAGTAATACTACATAGGAAATATTTGTGTTAATATAAGTTTATTTATAAAATCAATATGGGTGACAAAAAAAGACGCACTAAGCGTAATTTGAAAATAAAATACAAGAGGAGAATAAAAAGAATAAAACGGTAAGTAATTTGAGTACCTATCTAACATTTTACTAGTAACCATCAATCAAGCGTTTTGATAAAAAGATATAGGTAGGTACGTATAAGTAATATGCGTACCTAAGCAGGTACCTACCTATCAGCTGCTTATACTTACCTAGGTACCTTTCGTCGCCAGAACGAGAAACTGTTTTCGTTTCGAATTTGCCAACGGAAATTCGTACGTGTGTAATGGCAACAAGGTATAGATTCCAAACGACCGGGCGGCATTACGACACGGTGGCACAGTAACGACATAACGAGCTATAGATTCGCATGCAGTGAATCTATAGCTTGTTACTATTAGACACGTACGAATTTGCGTTGGCCAGAGTTTCGCTAGCTAATTTAATTTGACCCTGAATATGTGTCGCAGCTAACTAGTTTATCGTGTTTAGATATCTATACCCATCACGTCTGCGGAGTTTCGCTAGCTAATTTAATTTTACCCTGTATAGGTGTCGCAGCTAACTAGTTTATCATATTTAGATATCGATACCCATCACGTCTGCGGAGTTTCGCTAGCTAATTTAATTTGAACCTGTATATGTGTCGCAGCTAACTAGTTCATCATGTTTAGATATCGATACCCATCACGTCTGTGGAGTTTCACTAGCTAATTTGATTTGGCTAATTTTATTTGTATTATTACTCATCGCAATCAGATTGCTAATACAGGGTAATAATTAGGCCAGCCACATACAGTCGGAATTCCGTCCCGGAATTCCGTTTCGAAATATCGTTTCGGAATTTCGAAAGCAGCAAACCCATACAACGTCACGCACAGACTACCATGCGTAATTTTGAATCGGAGAAAATTTCGAACGGAGGAATACTTGTACGTGTGTGATAGATTTACTGCATTCGAAAATTCCGAATCGATGTTTCGAAACGGAATTCCGACAGTATGTGGACTTTTTTTGTCCATCCTCTTTGGACCCCATGGATGTAACCTGCAGATTGCGACTCTCGGACTACAAGGGGTCGAAAAGTAATGAGGTTGGCGAGTTTCATAGGACCCTAAAGTTATAAGTAAATCAAATGACATATTTTAAAATTGGATTAACGTAACCCTTTTATAACTAAACGTGGATGAACGTATACAATATAAGCTACAATATTTTTTAAAGCCATCAGTATTTCAACTGAATTTTATATTTTACTTTATTTTAGGGGAACTGAAGAATTATCGATTGGTAGACGTATTGTAAACATCAGTCATTTTTTTAAATCACTCCAAGAATTAACAAGCCACGGACCATTGGACTGCGGTTTAAAGTCAATAGAAATGGTATCTGAACGTTTGACAGGTTTAATGAATAAATTAAAACTGAAATGTCTTTTATGTAACATGAGTTTTATAATAGAGGGAGACAACACCCCAGAAGAAATGAATTTAAACACATGTGCCGTAGCTGGGGCAATAGCAGCAGGATGTGGACATACGCAACTTCTGGAAATTACGTCAACTCTAGGACTTCCTGAGATCTCACAAAAATGATTCACCTTTCATTTATTTATTTATTTATTGACACACCAACGACTTATTCACTAAATCATTACATTAAATATATTCTATTTTAACAGCTTTGTGGTGAATTCGTCACTTATAGGTGTGCACAGCACTTGTATAATCAATTATAAAAATTAAAATGGAATTATATGATAATATTGATAATAACAAAATTAAAATTAAAATAATTTACATTGAATTTAAAATGTCAGGTAGTTAAATTAAATTACAGTATATTCGACAATTTAAAAACCATCAATTAAATTGGAATAGAAAAACAATTATGAATTAAAACTATAAAAATAACAAATAAATTAGGACATAAATATTACATTAATTAAATTAAATTATTTTTTATTAATTTTCATATCGATATAGTAAACAAAACGTGGGAGTCTGAAGCGTTAAGATCTTTGAACGAAGCTGCTGAAGAGGAAAGATGTGCTGCCGTTGAAGAGGGTAAAGTAAATGCAAAGGGAATACCGATAATTGATGTCATTGCTGACGGATGTTGGGGAAAAAGATCCATACTTGGTAAACGTAGCAATAAAATATTGTTCATGGCTGTCAAAAATAAGTTCTGCTACATTTGCGCTAGAGCAGAAAATAAAGGAATCTCGACAACCAAATCATGTTTGTTATAAAAACTATACAGGTAAATATTTTATGTGTTTTACATAAAAATCCTAGTAATATTATAAGTGGAAACGTATTGCTGTTTGTTTGTTTTATAAATTAACTAAACGTAAATGGTTCGCCTTATTATTTTGAAATCAAACTAAATATCTATTATATAAAAATGGTAGAGGTAACCCATTAGAGAACTAAAGCCGTAATATAGGTTTTGTATACTGAAAGCTACATTATTATACTTTTTGTCTTCATTTACAGGACCATCTACCGGCATGGAGTCAACGATTATTGTCGAGGGATTTAAGAAAAGCATAGAAATGCACAATTTGATATATGGCAGAATTATATCAGATTGTGACGCCAACACATATTCAAAGCTTTTGCAAGAAAGGCCGTACGAAAATTTAACAATAGAAAAAATTGAATGCCGAAACCACTTGCTGAGGATTTTTTGCAACAAACTGCAGAGTTTTACAACAGACACGAAATTTCTAATACGGTTCATAAAACTCCTAACAAAGAAAAGAATATTAACCATGCGAAAAGTAGTAGTAACTGCAATTGCAAAATACAAGCATACTGATAATGCAATGCAACTCCATGCTGATATAATGCTTGCTGCAGAACATGCTTTTAGCCAACATATCAAGTGCAAAGGATACTTTTGTGGCAAACTAGGCGAAATAGAAGATATTGACAAAGACTTTCATACAAACACTCTGTGCCAAAAAATAAAATTAATATTATCACAGCTATCGGCACACTCACGCATTTTTTGCACGATGTCGACAGCAACTCTGTAGAGAGATATCATAGCGTTGTTGCTAAATTCATAGGTGGCAAAAGGATAAACTTTGCTCAAAAATATCAATATCAGATGAGATGTAGGTAATACTGCGGCTCTATCATTTAACACAAGAAAACCTTTGAGCATCTTGCATAAATGTATTGTAGGTAGAAGTCCAAAGGGACAAATACATAAATTTGAAATGAACAGAATAAAGCGACAGATAAGACCTAAAAAATATACAAAGAAGAAAAGAAGAACATTGGAAAATCAAAACGCCTCTTCCATCAATTATGGACAGGATTGCGCGAAACCCGATATGTCAAAGGAAATGCTAGAGGAATCGAAAAGAATATTTTTGAAAAATTTAGAGAAGAATGAAGATGAAAGAATAAGAATTGAAACAGGTACAATACTTCAAAGTTAGTCAAGTGAATGGCTCGAACTAAGAAGAAATTAACTGACGGCTTCAAATTTCGGTAACGTAATTAAAAAACGCAATGACATCAGTTGTGCTAATATGGTGAAGAATTTAATTTATAAAAACCTAATAGATCACGTCAAATCAGTCAAACATGGGCTAGAAAATGAAAGTATTGCTAAAACTCAATTAGAAAAAGAATGAATAATTGATTAGGCCTGCCACATACAGTCGTAATTCCGTTTCGAAATATCATTTCGGAATTTCGAAAGCAGCAAAGCCATACAAAATAAACGAAGAACTACTGTACGTGTGTGATACATCCTTGATTTTGTATGGATTTACTGCCTTCGAAAATTCCGAATCGATATTTCGGAACGGAATTCCGAAACGGAATTCAGTCTGTGTATGTGGCCGACCTTATTGAACTAATAAGTTCCGGGCCCACGACAGCTTGTGACTTATAATAAATTGAACTGAGGTCACGGGTCGTATGGGGCCCACAAACCATATGGGACGCATTGTGGTTCATGGACCCCATGAACCTAATATAGCATTTGAGCTTCGTGCAAGCATATGGCCGGCACATTTGTGTATTGCTCAGATTTTCCACTTGATTTATTTTGCGTTTTTTTTTTAAATATTTGAAGTACTTAAAACAACAACTACTAGTAGTACTTTTAGGTACAAACACTTTTATTTATGAGCGAAGTCGCGGGGAAAGCTAATAATAATAACTGTCTATATTCTGCCGCCCATTTTCTGTTTTAGTAATATTACAATGAGTTCTTAGTCAGTAAAAATATATATTTTCTAAAAATATAATAATTTACACAAGTGTTGTATTTGTTTTTCTACAACAGACAAGTTTTTACCTAAAAATGTTCTGCACCACTGCTCTGAAATATGCAACAGGCTACCTATGCGTGCGTCGCGCGTCATGGCTCTGTGGCAGTCAGCGGTGCAAAATAGAATATTAGTGATCGCTTCGCGCGTAATTATAATGAGGGGGTGCGCGGGGCATTCTCGGCGGCAACGCCCATTTGAGCGAGGTCAACGGCGTAATGCCAAACCTTAAAAAATGTAAATCGAAGAGATCCCTTTTAATAGAAAGATCAAACATTGTTGAATGGCGAGTGAAATATTTGAAGGCCATAAGAAAATTCAGAGAAGACAAACGAAATATATTCTTTTTGGACGAAACTTACGTAAACCAAAGTCACGATGTCCAAAAATGTTGGCAATCTTCGTCGGAGCCTGGAATTTATACAGCTATAGATAAAGGAAGGCGTATAATAATAGTTCTACGCTGGTAGCCGGAACGCGTTAGTTGACGATGCTTTGCTAATTTTTAAATCGGATTCAAAAACGGGGGTTATCATGGAGACATGAAGTCTACAAATTTTTACAACTGGGTGGATCCAAAATTATTAATACCTAAACTTCCACCTAACTCAGTCATAGTTATGGATAATGCTGCCTATCATTGTGTGCAAGTTGAGAAGAAACCGACTATGTCCAGTTTGAAAATTAATATGCAGAACTGGTTGCAAAATCATAACGTGCCATTTTCTCCCACGATGATCAAAGCCGAACTCTTGAGGTTAATTATTACGACCCAATCAGAAAAAATATACACGATTGATGAACTTCTGAAAGCTGCAGGTGATACTGTTCTAAGACTACCTCCATATCATCCAGACCTCAACCCGATCGAGCTTGTGTGGGCAAATATTAAAAATTGCCTGGCCAGAGATCACATTAATGCTACATTGGACGAGAAAATTACAATATTAACAAGGCTATTTTCCGAATTCTCTGCCGAACAATAACAAAAATGCGATGACCACGTACAAAAAAACGAACAAGAATACTGGAATCATGATATGAGATTTGATACTATGATGGACGAAATCATTATAAACTTACAGGATGATTCTGAATCAAGTTCAGAGAGTTCAGAATCAAGTGATTCAGAGGATATGTCAGAGTAATTTCATATAAGTATATATTAATTAAATAATTTCATATATCATTAAAATATGTCAGAATAATTTCACATACTTAATTTGTTTTTGGTTTATTTTACTATTAATTACAATATAATTAGATAGGTACAATATAAACTTCTAAAAGTTCAATTGTTTTTTATTTATTCTTTTCAATAATTGAATAATTATTGTTCACGATATTTCGAGATTGGTCATCAGTGTCTAATCTCATGTGCGCTGCGAGCAGTAGGCAACCCGCCCCCTCACCCCTGTCACCACCTAAGGCGCGGCCAATTAGTTCCGCGCGCACTATAGTTACTGTGTTTAACCATTGTTTTTATTTTTTGATTTTCTCTTCTACTCTCTCACACGGTGTCTACATCTCTTTTTATTCTCTGTCCTATCGCAGGTATGCTGGAAGAGATTTCTTTAGAAATAAGCATCACCTTTATACGTATTTTTGTTCCTTTATTCTTGTCTGTTTATTTGTATGTACAAAAAAGGCTTAAAAATTCAAAAAAACTAGGCCTTAATGTACCTAGAAACACTTGCTACATTCATACAACACAACTCTGAACGTAAGCTAACCTGTTGATGCGTCGAATACAACGATCTTCGGTCCTACTCTTCCGGATCTTTCATCAGTATTTTCTGTTATCTGAAATTACAAAAGTTAATAACCGGGTCACGTCAGCCGCATTCACAGTGACCGCTGGGTAACAGCCCCCACACGGTGGGTGCTTGAGGATGGACGGAACCGCCGAGGTCGGCCCAGGAGGAGTTGGCGAGACGAGCTAGACGCGTACCGTAATGGTTGGATCGCTCGGATTGCTCTGGAAAAAGATGGTATTTGGGGGAGCCTTTTGCTCAACAGTGGGAAAGTGGAGGCTGACTAATAAAAAATGGAAAGTAAACCAAGATTGTCTTATGCCCGTTTTCACTAAGCGCACATTTAGGGATCATCTAGTGTTAGTGAAAATGGGCTTAAGTTACATAAGTGTAAATATTTTTCTACAGTAAGGGTGTTTCCACGCTTACTCGACTGATCGTAGATCAACAGGATCATCGTCTGCCTATAATATTTATTCTGCGGCTACATTGTAGCAATAAAGCGAACTACACTTCGCGCGCTCTCTGTTTACAGCGAGACTTTGAGCGATGTGCTAGTCCAGCAATGTTAGGTTGGAGGTATTTACCTGTACTTTATACTGAACGACTGCCTATCTGACCTCCAAAACCCAGTTACTGGGTAACATAACATGATAGACATTAGTACGACTGGATCTTCAAGTAAAAACTGTCGATCAATGTTTGTCGATCATCGATTCAAATAACTAAATTAATCTCATATAAAACGGCGGATAACGAATTACTATATTCGAAGAAATTACCAGAACATATCATAGATAGACTTATCTGTCGCGTGTTGATTAGTTTGCCTAAGTTTAAGTACCTATTATCAGATCAGATCATTCAAAAAGTACCCATTTACTTAAAGTAATCCTAATCCTGCCGACCAACTGTTGTGAGTTTGTATGTCCCCTACATACAAACACAACAGTTTGTATGTAGGGGGTAATATTCAGAACAATTGATCCGATTCCGAAAATTCTTTCAATAATGGGAAGCTAAAGTATTGCTGAGTGTCATAGGGTGTTAAAACAAGAAATTTCACGCAGAAGTCGCGGGCAGAAGCTAGTCTCTTATAAGGCCGGCTTTACACCTATAAGGTTATTCCACAAGTAAAGCTGTTTCGTTTTGTCACCTCTGTCGCTCACACGTGACCATTTTTTAAGAATGTTAAATGAAAAGTTGTTTTATTGAAAAATGTTATCAATTAGCGAACTAGTAAATAATATTAATTTAATAGGTAATTATTAAAAACACATTTTTACTATGTCATTTATTTCAAAAACATCAAAAACAAATCATAATAGGTACTTTTTGAGCTGATTTCATTACATAACACAATAGAAATTTGTGTTTTTAATAATTACCTATTAAATTAATATTATTTAGTAGTTCGCTAATTGATTACATTTTTCAAAAAGGCATCCCACATTTAATAATCTTAACAATTTGGTCCCGTGTGAGCGAGAGAACTGACAAAACGAAACAGCCCTCTTACGAAAAATTTGCAAATGTAAACTCTTGTAAGCCGCTTATCGTAATTTCCTCCAATCAATTTAATTTATGTAAGTTACTTAAATACATTTTTCGGAAGCCACTTACAAGTGTATTGGCGGCCTTAAAGCAACAATTTTTGTTGTAGATATTAAGAAGTTATAAGTAGATATTCTTACTTCTGGGACAGGCGCAACGTATTTCTTGGCCTTCGTCTTGGTGTTCAACACCTTGGCATCCAGCATCTTGGGCAGGTTCTCACGGACATGAGTCACGTATTTACTCCTTCTAAAAAAAAATCATGTTTTAGAAGTCATCGTCTTCCTTAAACAGTTGCTATATTTTTAACTATATATTTTTTCGATATCTCAGGTGCGTTTACCCTGAGGCGGAGACGTGCAGGAACTGACCAATCACAAACGAGACAAGTGACAGCTGTAGGTGACAGCTGTCACTTGTCACTAGCTATTTCGTTCTCAAGCTCACTGATGTAAGCACAGAGCATGTAACTTTAGATGCAAGTTAGAAATTAATTGACCGAGCGAGCGAAGCCAGCGAAGCGTCTCTGCTTCAAGTCAGGCAAAAGGAGATGTTTCAAACTGTATGGACCTTGGGCCAGGTACGTACACTATAGATAAAAACAGGGAAATATATTTAAAACAGTTATCAACTGTCCAATTACTTTAAAATGGCTTCGTTTACTGTAAATCATAATGAATTAAGAATTTCACTTATAAATTTTATAAAAAAGAAAGAGGGTATTGATACCGAGTGAAATAAATATAAATGATACAACTGTGTAGTATATGATTTATATAGCAAAAATCGTGTCGTCAAAAGAATTTTCATGATTGGGTCAGTAGTTTTTGACAAAATCGGGAACATATAAACATACATACCTACATACATACATTCGGATAGAATAAAAAAACCTCCTTTTTGAAGTCGGTTAAAAACGTCAACTTGTTATTGCTGATCAATTCGTCTTGCAAGGTTTGACCCTTTTATACATACAGATATGTATACATATAGATGTATATATTTTCTTACATAGTAAGTGAAGTTAAATTATAAGAACATAGAAAAAAATACGATATCTCTAAAATAGTTATGGTTTCATCACCAATGAGCTATCATGGATAGCTTGTTTCTTTTCTTTAGTTTATCAGTAAGAAAATAAATGTAAAAACTAAAGTTTTCGGTTGGATCTTGTAGGTACATAAGCATAAAAACTACCACCCTGCAGACCGCAATCTTATCCTACTAAGCAATCATATTAGTAAAAGTTGTTATCTATTTATACGTTTCATGCCCAATGTTGCCGGGAAGTTTGAAAACATTCCCGGCAGTTTTGGCAACTTTGGCAATATTGCCGGCAATTTTCACACACACATACAAAACACATTCAAAAGAATTATCTTTTTTTTGAGGTAGGTTACACAAACCTGGCCTTTTTTTTTTGAAACCTTTGCTTTCCTGTGTGTATTTTACAACCGATCTGGTCTTGATATATAGGTTTTACAACTTTATAGATTTTTTGTCGTCGTAGGAATTTTTCATTAGAGGGGTACTTCCTCCAAAAAGGGGCCAAAACGGGGCTACTGGATAGCTCCGCCTTATGAGATCTGATTTCAATGGTTTTTTTTTTACTTTAAGGTGGTCTAATCAGAATTTGGTGAAGATCTGATGAGAATCCTCGGCGTGATAAGCAGAATAGATTATCAAAATGCAATAAATAGCTCACTTTTAGATTTCTACCATATGGATTCGGCCCTTTAACTACTAGGTAGGGATTCACAAAGCACCTGAGACCATCACAAAACTAGAGAATTCTGAAAATAATTATCAGGATTCTTTAAACCGTGCCTCCGTTTAAAACCAAGATTAGTGTTAGTTTTATAATAAGGACCCTAGATGGCGCTGCTGTGCACCGCTACATCGCCCTATTTTTGTCGCTCGCCAAATGGTTAGGTCCAGTCGAACATTTTGTGTGACTGAGTTTTGTTAGGTGTAAAGTATCTTCAAGAGTAAAGTCTCGTGTTTAATAGACGGTAGTTGGTTAGTTGTGGGTTAGTTTATTTCTGTTTAATTATCGTCTTGCCATTTGCCATTAATTTTATGGCTAAGCTCGGTTGCTTCAATCACTTTTCTGACTGCCTTGACTACCCAAAGCAACAATGTTTCAGCATGGCTGCGTCTGCTGTCAAAAAGTTTTGCAAAATCATTTGTGCTCGCGAGGTCTACTGTTCGCTGAACTATTGTACTAGTATTTTGAACAAGTAGTTAAAAATGCGTCGTGTTTTATCATTAAAGACTATGTATTTTGCTTATTTCCGATGTCGCTGTTTGTTATTTGCGAAATTATTAATTAAAGCAGTATTTTTTTATTGTTACTCCGTTTAGCAGACGAATATTTTTTTTTTTATTACAAGCTTTTATTTAGTTTCACCTGTCCCGATGTTTGTAATCGAATCTTGCAAGTTAAATTTGACCCACTTCCCGGTTTCCGATTGAGTTGAAATTTTACATGCTGCATTTTACATGTTGTAAATCAGATGACAATGCAATATTATTATGACATGGAGCTGATCTGTTGATGGAGGCATGATGTTGATGGAGGGATGGGAACTCAGTAATAAAACGATGGAACTCTATAGAGTTTGGTCTCATTTGATTTGTCTTGACAAGGACTTTGGTCCTAGATGATATCCAGACTAATGAAAGCTTGTATTTAAAAACATTTTTTAAAATAATACACTTGTTTTTTTTTATTTGAGATGGGTTTGCTCTTGACTTTAGTCTAGGTCAGAGGTGACAGAGACAAAGTCTACGATGGAGTGAGCTTACCCAGAAGAAGCCTGTTCACTCTAACTTTGAAGAGATTCGGGTTGTATACGTTCGGGAACACAGACGCAGGTAGTGAGTTCCACTCTTTAGCCGTGTGCATTATGAAGGATGTTTGGAAGCGCTTAGTGCGAATTGGTGGAATGGCAACTAGGTATCGATGGTAACAGTGCGTCTAGATGTTCGATGGTGGAAGGGGGCCGGTGGGATGAGGTTGTCAAGTTCCTGAGCACCCGCATCGAAGTACAGTCTATAGAACCCCGAGAAGCAGGCAACCTTGCGGCGATGAGCCAAGCTGTGAAGCTTGGCATCCACCAGTTCGACTAATGAACCAAAACGTAGCGTAGCAAGCAAACCACATACTGCTTCAGGACCTGACTGTCTTAACACACTCTGCTCATATCCGTTACATATGATGTGAACACACATTACAACTAAGAAGTTGTCTGCCATATATGATTTGAATGTGAATCGAGCTTTTAAGAACCGACAGTACGACTCTGTTGACTTTTTAAACAATGGTGCCGATTCTCTTGTTCAATAACTAAACTAAAATTAGAGAACCGCTATCTTTTACTAACAGGCAGCGCAAGAAAAGGACGGATATAGCTATTAACTAAGTTAGAGATGTCAAACTAGTTTACGTCTTGCGCTTCACCGTGTTTTTAGTCGACATGTTTTTACGTGTCGTTTAAAGTTGCACGGAAATATGCATATTAATTCAACTAAATTTGACAGCTCTAATTTACGTCTATCTCTTTCTTGTTTTTTTAGAGAAAAAGTTAGCTATAGCCTGAATTAAAAAGCTATAGCCTAAATTAAAAAGATTAGTTTATGCACAACAAAATCAGCACCAAAATCAATATTATAAATTAGGTCACTGAAAACCTGTACGTTTGAACGTGTGCACAAAGTTTCCGCGAACTTGCGATGGTCGCGTATTCGATAAATGATAAATGATTTTTATTTCTGTAAGTAGGTTTGTACAAACACTTTTACAAGTCAATATTTTTTTTTTATGATGAGGTCTAGATGAGGTCGGCGTTTCCTATCTGACTACTCTGAGAAGAAAGGACGAAACAAACTCAGAGGTCACAGTCTCTTATAAAGTCCAGACATAATCTTGGTCACTTCATGTGAAGACCATGTAGATTGGTGTCTGAAATGGTCTTTTGAGGAAAGAACCACACAGATTGAGGGACCTGTCCAGTCAGTGCACGCATTTGTCAGTAATCGCGCAGCTCAACTCAGAACTTAAGGAGCTCAACGATTCGACGAACAATACCAAAGAAAGGACATTGGGGTAGGCCGCATAGATTACTCAAACTGCCAGACCATGATTAAAAATAACTGAGAGAAAAAATAAAACAAACAAAAAAAAAAAGCAATGACCTACGTAGTCTTCACATTCACAATAAAGTAAAATAATATAATACTTACAAAGTATATATTCATGTCAACATTCAGTATGCAAAAATAAAAATAATATAAAATAAAATTTGGAGCAGTTCAATCCCAAGCCCTTTTGTCCTCAATCTTTAACGGTATAAAAAGCTTTCTGACACAACTTGCGTTTAATGAATGATTTGAATTTATTAAGGCTCAGATCTTGAACGTGGCTTGGAAGTTTATTATAAAAGCGTATACATTGACACCTGAATGACCCACCTATTTTCTTGAGCCTTGTTGGAGGTACAACAAATTTGTGTTTGTTCCTAGTATTTATATTGTGGATATCACTGTATTTTTTAAACAATTTAATGTTTTTATGGGCATATAAAAGATTTTCAAAAATGTACTGAGTAGGCAAAGTCATTATAATATATCAATCTCCTTAAATTTCTCTCTGAGAGATTGTCTCGGACTTAATTTATAAATGCATCGAACAGCTCTTTTCTGCAAAACAAAGATAGTCTGAATGTCGGCTGCATTTCCCCACAACAGAATACCGTACGACATTATACTATGAAAATAGCTAAAGTACACTAAACGGGCTGTCTCTATGTTGGTTAAATTACGAATTTTCCTAACAGCGTATGCTGCGGAGCTTAGCTTTTTTGACAATTTATCTATATGTGGGCCCCACTGAAGCTTAGCATCCAAAGTTAAGCCCAAGAATACTGTGCTATCTTCAGGATTCAACTCTTCGCCCTTTATCAACACGTTAGTTTTCACCTGCCTAACGTGAGGTAGCGTAAACTTAATGCATTTGGTTTTTTTTTCATTAAGGAGTAAATTATTAACACTGAACCAGTGAACTACTTTTGAGATCGCTCTATTTACATCGTCAGTAACCAGCTGCTGACGTTTAAGTTTAAACAAAAGTGAAGTATCATCCGCAAACAAAACTATATCATGATTATCCTTAATGAGGTAGGGCAAATCGTTAATATAAATAAGAAACAAGAAAGGACCAAGAATCGAGCCCTGTGGGACCCCCATTGTTACTATAGATCCGGGCGATCTTTCGCGTTCTATTGGGACATTTCTAATAATAATAATGGGGCCAGCGTACTCATCGGCAAACTATACTGCTTCAGGGAGGGTAATATACGACCACAAGTGATGCGTTTTGTAAGGGATTCTCGGGGACTCACAGAGCATCGACTTCCTGAAGCAGAAAGATTGTGCATGGGATGAGTTTAAGGTACAGACGCCAGCACATCAAGCTACTCGAAACTGTCAAAATTTCCCAATCAACCTTGAACCTAATGCTTTAGCAATAAAGTTGAAAATCTATTAAAGAAATTTGACAGATTGTACTAGTTTGATGTGCTGGCGTCTGTACAGTAAAATCCAAATACTAACTGCATATGTTTATCCGTATTGTCTTTTATCACCATATCATTTCCGAACACCCTTCGGATGGTGTCGTGGACCTCTCCCTTCTCTGCCGATCCGCTGCAGACCCCAAACATGGACCTTAGAACATTCATCATGGGGAGAGGTCGGTGCTTCTTGGGACTTGTGCTTTGGTCAGCAATTTTGACTTGGTGCGTAGGCACCTGAAATGAAGTCTTCAGTTTCAGTTTTCCAGATTGCTGATACTTTACTGACACAAGGTCACAATGTTTGTTATCCCTTGATAGATCTCTGTTTGTGAGGCGATTTTAAACTTTGTCTCTTTGAGGGTATTAGGAGTTTGTACGTTCTTTGCTAGTTAGCCCAGACAGGAAATGTCATCTAGATAAAACTTATGTCTCATTCTAGGCACTATCTGCATTCAAAAAGAATTTAAATATGATTTTACTCAAGGTAAAGCGAGAAGTCCAGAAGGTAACGATTTTAAACAACACAAAAATAAAGTTCCGAATATACTCTATTGCTTACAAAAAAGATGAATTTAAATAAATGCTTAGTATAATTTAATATAGTATCGCAAAGTTATCAAAGTATAAAATTATTTGTAAAATAAAATATAATTAAAAATCATATGGTAGGTTAACTGTCAAAAACTTTACGTCAATTTGATGGAGTTGTAGCACAAATTGTGGAATGGTGAACAAGAAGGTTTGTGAGCTAAAAGTAAGAGAAAATACTCTTTTGGCTTCAAACGGGTTCTTTTTGGTTTCTTTTGCTATCTGCATGGAATTAGTATGTACTATATAGGCTATCTATTAACAAGCTGTCATATGGCCAGGCCTGTACCAAAACTTATCTTGATCGGCCATAGTGATGTAAATAATGTTGTCGATATTTTTCTTTTACATATTTCCTAACGACGATGTAAAAAAAAAGTAAATGGATAAACTCTATTGGCAGATGAAATTGGACTCCGAAAAAGCACAGTCGCATATGTTCCAAGCATTTTACTTCGCAGTCTTATGTATGTAATGGAAATATGAAATGGAGACGACTAAGAGAAGATGCTGTTCCTACTTTATTTATTATGGATAGAACAGATGAAATGGTCTGACATAATATGACATGATTAAGGTTTTATTGCAATAAATAGTATCCCGTTCAAATTAAAACCTGATTTATTACGTTACAGGAAGTGCTCATGGAAGTCTGCGAAGAAGAAAATAGCGCAATTCTGCAGATTCAAGGAACCACTCACCATCAACAGCAATCTAAGACACATCTTACAGGAAGAAAGGTATAACATTTCATGAGAAACAGGTTCACATAATGTTGCATGTTTCTCTAACTCTCCCAGTCGGAAATATAGTCGTGTGCAAATTTATTTATTTATCTTTAATACAAAATACGCAATTTTAGGATGCCGTAGCAATGGACGTTGGACTGGTCAAGATTATTGAATCGCCACTAACCTTGACATCTCGTGAAATCATCACCCTTCGGCATTCATGGTTTGGCTTGGGGTGTCCTATTTGGGTCCAACGGAGGTGTTTTTTTTGTAAAAAAGGAGGGAAGACCAGTGCCCTTGTATATCAAAACACAGTCCTAACAAACATTGTGGAACCTCTTTCACAAACAATGTTCGAAAACAAGCACTGGGTATTCCAGCAGGATTCTCCTCCGGCTCATAAGGCGAAAAGTAGCCAAAACTGGCTCACGACCCGTGGAATCGACTTTATCAGGCATGTGTATTTTATACCCTTTCATTTGGTGTATAAATGATTGTAGTGCGTAACTCATTGTGTCAGTTATTTAACTTTCCATATGTGACAAAACTTATGACCAGACTACGTACAAAGTCATAGTTTATAATACAAGTCATTATCTACAAAAAAGTTTTTGTTGTTTTGGTACTCCTGGATTTTCATAATAAATTTTTATTTTTTCACTATCAACCCTTTTATTTAATCAGATAATTAAAATCTCCATTATATTACGCTTTTATTGATATAAAATATGTCACATAAAAAGTATTAAAATAACAAATGATGAATACCCTTGTTCCCTAGACTTGGTTGAGTAGTGTATCTAAAATCCAAATAAATATGAGAAAGAAATTTGAAGAAAGACTTGCTAAAAGCATTCGCACACCCGAATGTCTCCTACTTTGTTTTCAGTAAGCTCATCATCAGTTACTATGGCAATGATATACATTCGGGGTTAACTGGGTCAGGTTTAATACTTGGATACATAAAGAGCTATATGATTTTATTTTACCACTTTGTCGGCGTGATTAATATGTATATCCATGCCAAATAATAGCTTTCTAGTACTAAGACAGACGGACATGGCGAAACTATAATGGTTCCTTGTTGACTACGGAACCCTAAAAACGATGTAGACAATATGTATTCTCATTAAAGTATGCTTAGTAATTAATTTTGGCAGTACAAAAATGCATGTCATTGTAAATTCTATCGAGGTTGAAATTTAGTGGGTCACATCACTTAGTCAAATAAAATGAATGACAACCTACGAAATTTCGAAACGTCTTCTGTATACGTGTCCTTCTCTAACATCATAGCGGTTCCATAAGCCAAAATGAAATAAATATATTGAGTTCAGTTGCTATTTTAGCACTCCTATTTTTTATACAGTAGGATTTAACACATAGGTAATCAAATAATAATTATTTTCTAATCTCTTCGATAAAATCGCCAATTCAAACAATCGGATAGCAGGTCCAAATAAACATTTCTCTCGCTGGATGGGCTATAAATTTGAATGGTCTGTGAACTATTTGGGACAGGCTTGGAACTAACCACAAAATAGATAGATACAGAAGGCCGGTTCCATACAACGGGCACAACCGGGCTCAAGCTACGGCCGGTTAATTGACAGGCCGCGCCAGACATTGCCACGCCAGTTGAGGCTTGTCGCGGCCCGTGGCGAGCATTCCCACGGCGTATGTCGGCCCGACTTGGTGCGATCTGGCCTGTGAGCAAGTGGGCCGTGGGACCGCAACGTCACGCTAAGCTCACGCACACATAGACGCAAACGTATATTGATCTCAAAGTATACGAGTTCACATTCTCAAAATGCAAATTGCTGTTAAAACTTTCATATAGTGATACTGAATGTCTTCTTGTGCAACCGACCTAGTTCTACAGTGAAATCTGCACCCTAATTACGTAACACACTATCTATCGGACTCGGTTTCATTTTGACAAGTCAACAACATTCATTGCGTTATTTACGTTGTTGAAAAGACAAGTTTTTCGAGCATGTGAAGCAGTGGATTTGCAATTTGCTTCGAAATGATTCAGATTCCGATCGATAGTGTGTTACGCAATTAGGGTGCTGCACACTCATACGCAATCACACATACACACACTACACCAACTTACTCAAACCACACACTACACAATACACTTACCTACACAACACACTCACACCAATTACTAACTTGTTCCTACATTATCATGTATCCTTTTATTACCTAATAGCTTTTTCCAACAAACATCGACTTACTTATTATGTACACTTTAAACAGAAGGCCCTGTCTCCGGTGATACAGTTTTTAACTAGTACCACAGATTAATACAGATGGGATACTCCGCAAAATCATTTAAATAAAGCGACTCTTGCTACGACACAATAAAGTGCAATTCCGGTCGCACAACGCTTATTACATACAGTTATATTCACCTACAAGTTGCCTCTCTTTCTATCGCGTAACTCTTATACCATCTGACTCGTTAGGGTTGTCTTCTTTTACGACGCAGCGTGTGAGTGAGTATCGAACTGACCGTGCGAGCCGGTCGGTGCGCGGCAGCCCGCACTGATTTGGCCCGGCAAGTCGAGGCCGCCGCGTATTTGTAGCTTAAAACCTAAACTACGGAGTGTCTCATCAGTATTAATGAGTGCTAATCCAGGATACAGGTGTTCTTTTCCACTAAAATTACTGTAAAAACTTTTTAACAAAAAATAAAACCGACTTCCAAATCAAAACACTACAAAGTGAAAAATAACTTTAATTTCGGTAGTCGGTGTCTTTGGTTTTGTATTTTCGTTTTTTGCCACCGACTTCCGAAATTAAAGTTATTTTTCACTTTGTAGTGTTTTGATTTGGAAGTCGGTTTTATTTTTTGTTAAAAAGTTTTTATTTTTCACTTTTTAGTGGTTCACATGTGCTTACCCCTTCATAGCGTACCGGCGTGATGTTATGTTACGAACTGGTGGAAACAATAGACAGACATGAAATTTCAGCAATCCCGGGCCATTTGCTATCATTTATTGAGGAGTTCCGTTACCTATCTCCGAAGTTCTTTATCAGATCTTCACCAAACTGAAATGGGACCACTTCGAGAAAGTACTCTTCCAAAAACTACCCAAATCGCTTCAAGTGTGCCTATAAAATTTGAAGAGTTCCCTCTATTTCTCCAGGATCCCATTATCAGATCATCAGACTTGATCATCATGGGACCACCTGGAAAGTATACCCTTTCAAACAAATCAAAAAAAAATTCAAATAGGTCTAGCCATCTTCGCGTAATCGGGGAACATACATAAAAAAAAAAATAAAAAAAAGGCTCCAACGAATTAAGAACCTCCTCCTTTTTGAAGTCGGTTAATAATTGGTGGAAAAACAACCTGTAACACTGTTTTTGGAACTATAAATAAATACATAAATAAATAAAATACCCATCTACGCATTCTGCGCATCAAACTATGTAACATCATCATCGTCATTCTCCTGCCCTTGTCCCAATTTATTTGGGGTCGGCGCGACATGTCTTTATCATCCATACTTCTTTATTTATTAGTCGTCATCTCGGTAGTTACTCCTTTCTAGCCATATCATCTTTCACACAGTCCATCCATCGTTTCTTTGGTCTTCCCCTACTCGTATAGCCATCCACATTCATACTCAAAACTTTCCTGACGACATTTTCTTCATTCCTCCGCATCACATGCCTATACCATCACAACAAATTTCCAAACAACTTTTAAGTCACGGTCTCACTTTCAGACTTCCTCATTCAGTAATTTTGAGCAAAAATTATTGCTGGGAAACGACTTTTATTTTTTACTAGCAACGCCCTGCGGTTTCACCCGCGTAAGTCTCGAACACGTAAGAATATTAGGATAAAAATAATAGTAGGCGCAGTTCGAGTCCACGCCGTTAGTTTTCGTGAAAACCGATTGAAATTTTACTATGGTTTCTGATACTGCCGTAGCCATTGTACTTGCTTGACACAAGACTTTTTAGGCTCATTTCATTACTTTTGATGCATGCTTTCTTGGATTGGAGTTTATCCATTTCTGAGCAGATTTACGGCCGATAAATCTGACATTATTTTGCTATTGTCCACTTCATATTAATTTTTATCCTATTTTGGCCAATATGTCTGTGGTTTTTCTCTAAGGTAACTGCTTTGTCAACTCTTAACAAAAGCACCAGAATAACGGATCTAGCTAACCACGTTTTTGCGCTATACGAATTGATATTTCGATACATAGTGAAAAGTAGAGGGTCGCGCGCATGCGCGTGCACTCGCAGTGTGACGTCATTGGCAAATTATTTCCTGCCCTAAAATAGTTGTACATATGACCTATCTTTTGAATGCTACCACCACTCTAGCATTAAAAGTCTCATAGTTATTAGCAGTTGAAATATTACATGTTTTTGTCGGTTAGAAATGTTGAACTTACGAGTACCACCAGTACACCGAGAGAAAAAACGTTTTCACGTCAAAAGTATCCTATATGTTAATCCAGATTATGTGTGCCGAATTTTATCAAAATCCGTTCAGTAGTTTTTGCATGAAAGAGTAACAAACATCCATCCATCCTCACAAACTTTCGCGTTTACTTTAAAACAGCGATTTTACTAGTAGGATGTGTAAAATCGTCGTTTACGGCAGAGAGCAATGTAACACACGCAACACATTGTGCCTATAGAGATAGAGATAATTTATTTCTGCTTACGTTTTTAGTTTTGTATTTTTATTACTGCTTGAGTATAGTTTTCGATTTTTTTTTGTATATTGGCGTGTGCTAGCTTACTTATAGCGAATAATTTAATTTAATGTTTTGTGTTGCGTAATGTACCTAAATTATTATGCGCAGTGTTGTATAGATTAATTTTTTTTTTAACTGAACAGTTAGCTGTGCTGCTGGGGAGTTTGTTGCGCCACTTCTTCTCTCCAGCTAAAGCACTAGGAAGTGGTGAAGGGCGGGCGTTTTGGGGGACTGTCTTATGTAATTTTGACGTTCAAAAAGTGCTGATTCTCAGCCTAGTTTGAATAAATGACCTTTGATTTGATTTGATTTGTCCGAAACATGAGTATGCACACACAAAGCATGCAAGCCGCAAACGGACGCCTTTACACCTTAAAGTTGATTTTTGTGTACACTGATTCATTGAAAAAACCCTTCCCCTATGGTCTTTTGGTTTATTTTGTCATAAGTACAGTTGCAGTTTGCAAGCAACATTGTTTTAAAATTGGAAAGACGAAGCTTTTGTCGATCGTACATTGCAGAAAGGATTACAGTCATGTTTTACCTTAACGGCGTACAGATATGTATTATATTATTATAATTACTTATTTATTAATTGTAAATATTAATTATTATACATATAAAAAAATGTTAACGATTACAATAAATTAAATCTGAATTTAATGTAGGTACAGCATAAGCAATTCAAACATTGATTAAATTAGATAAGTATTTAGAAGAACAAAATATTATCGTCTCAAGAAAATTAAAAACGTCAAAATAAAATAAAATACTTTGCTTATCCGCATAGGAGTTGTGGGGGTATTATTATAACATTTAAAACTTGTATTCGTGAAATAGAGTTCTATAAAATGTTGTAAGTATATTTATTTGTTTGGAAGCCTTAATATTAGGTTGGGGAAAAAGTCTTTTCAAAGAGATTTTATTACAAGTTCATACATACTATAATGTATGTTATGTATGAACTTGTAATAAAATCTCTTTGGCTATACTATTTACATCTGGCTGGTTTTGGTATCATTGAAAGTTTAAATTTTAAAGAACATAATTCCAAATTCAAATTAGGAAAATGTGTGATTTTCATTTGTTTTTCGTACCGTCAAGATGAGTGAATCTAATGAAGAAATTCGATACATTTTAAAATTTTACTACAAAAAAGGTAAAAATGCAACGCAAGTCGCGAAAAAAATTTGCGATGTTTATGGACCTAGTGTAGTGTCTGTGAGAGTAGCACAAATTTGGTTTAAGCGTTTTCAATCCGGAAATTTTGATGTCAAAGATGCACGTCGCTCTGGTCGCCCTATTACGGATAAAATGGATGCCATTTATGAAAAAGTGGAGCAAGATCGGCATATCAGTAGTTATGACGTAGCTGAAGAACTGGAAATTGACCACAAAACAGTTTTGGCGCATTTGAAAAAAACTGGGTACACAAAAAAGCTCGACATTTGGGTACCTCACGAGCTCACTGAAAGAAACCTAATGAACCGTGTAGGTACTCATTTGTGATTCTTTATTACGACGTAATGAAACCGAACCATTTTTGAAGAAGCTGATAACTGGTGATAAAAAGTGGATCACGTATGACAAGAACGTGCGAAAAAGGTCGTGGTCAAAGGCCGATCAGGCTTCACAGACTGTGGCGAAACCCGGGTTAACTCGCAACAAGGTCATGCTGTGTGTGTGGTGGGATTGGAAGGGCATTATTCATTATGAGCTGTTACCACCAGGCAGGACCATCGATTCTGAACTCTACTGCGAACAACTGATGAGATTAAAGCAAGAAGTTGAGAGAAAGCGGCCGGAATTAATCAACAGAAGGGGCGTGGTTTTTCATCATGATAACGCTAGACCTCACACATCTTTAGCCACTCAGCAAAAATTAAGAGAGTTTGGCTGGGAGGTGTTACTAATGCATCCGCCGTATAGTCCTGACCTTGCACCTTCAGATTTCCACCTGTTTCGGTCTCTTCAGAATTCTTTAGGCAGTGTCAGGTTAACATCACGAGAGGACTGCCAAAACCACTTGTCGCGGTATTTTGACCAGAAGTCCCAAAATTTCTATAGCAATGGGATCATGTCCCTACCTACAAAATGGCAAAAAGTTATCAAACAAAATGGTACCTACATACTTTAGTTAAATGTAAATAAACTATATTAAAAACTGTTTTGAATTTTCTTAAAAAATGCGAAATAACTTTTTCCCCAACCTATTATATAGATCGAGATAGAGTGAATATATTGCAGTTCTACATACATAAGTGTCGAATTGATAACTTCCTTTTGTGAAGTCGGTTAAAAAAGTTGGAACTTTGACTTTCACCATGTCTATAATCAGAAGGTTCCAGAAAACAACAAAAAAAAAATCACGTTGACGGGGAGTCTTAAATGACTTTTCGGCTCCGAGTCGCGAGTGCTCTTGCACTGGCTGTACGTGAAGCATGTCTATGTGTGCGTGCGTTTTAGCTTGTTATTATGGAGGTGGAGCCGACCTTCTGAATCTATTTATTTTGTGTAACCAGGACCTTACATTGGTCCCTTCATTATTTTGGTCCGAACCCGTAGTGTTATTTATTGTTTCTCAGGGTTCCATGTGAAGGTATATTTTTCGGTTTATATGCGAATATAAACCACACTCACTATCACACCCTACACACACCATTTAATTTACAACTTTATTTTATACAAGTAACGTATTTTTAAAAAATATTATTTTATGGTGGTACAAGTAAAATATATTTAAAAAAAAAACTTCAGTGAGTACAAAAATATTTAGTACTCGTGTGCGAGTCTGACTCGCACTTGGCCAGTTTTCTATATTATAAAGAGGAAAGATTTGTATTTTTGTATGTTTGTAATGTGGATGAGTGACCATCTTTGCATACCGAGACTCCTCCGTGCCTCGGAAAGCACGTTAAGCCGTTGGTCCCGGCTGTCATTCGTGGATCTTTGGCAGTCGTTACGGGTCGTCAGAAGCCCGAAAGTCTGACAACCAGTCTTACCAAGGGGTATCGTATTACCCAATAACTGGGTTGTTGAGGTCAGATAGGCAGTCGGTCCATGTAAAATACTGGTATTCAGCTGCATCCGGTTACACTGGAAGCCGACCCCAACATAGTTGGGAAAAGGCTAGGCAGATGATGTATTATATAATATATTCCAGGAAGTACGTAGTTTGTACTTATGCTTTTTGTTTTGTGTGGTTTGTTATATTGTATTATCTTGTGTTTCGTTTTTCATGTGTATTTTGTGTGCGTCACTTTCACGTGAATAAACTGTTTTTCTTTCTTCTTCTACATAAGATTTATATAAAAAAAAAAAAACAAATTGCTTTCTTCCTCACAACGACCACTAATGAATGAATTTCATCGATTATTTGTTGTTGTAATATTGTACGTCGACTATGCCGACAGGAGGCATTAGTCGTGGCTTGGTCACCCACGGTGAAGCGAATAGGAACCCAGGGAGGGGCCGCGCGGCCGGGGCGGGAGAGGAGTATTGCGGTGCGCTGCTCTCTTTACCTACCGCAGCCTTGGCCTTAGCGTCTGATGACGGACGCGGTGGGGCCGCAGGGACGAGGAGTGTCGGTATTTCGTGAGCTACGTGCTCTGGTGCGCCGGTGACGGGGTGTACTCCCCAGAGGAGGGTCCGATAACGGACAGCCGCGGCGGGTTGGCGGATGAGTGCCAACGCGTGCCTGTTAGAATCCCACATAACTGCACTATCTCCCCGTGGTAGAGCAGTATGCGTGAGCATTTCGCCACGAAGAAATAAAAAAGGCACATACATATCCATACATACTTAATAACCATTGAGTTTTACTTCGTGGTGCTACACAACAAAAATACAGATAGGTACCTATGTACAGTAACGGGCCGTAAATATTGCGCATGGGATTTTTAGTAAATGTTGGACTTTGTAGAGAGTCGTCTTCGTCAGTAGAAATTGTGTGTGACAGACTAGTTCTAATGCTCGATGTGTCATTATTAGGTAGGTACTTGTTTCATGTGCTTTTCAATCCATGTGCAATATTTACGGCCTCCAACTGTATCTACAGTTAAGCTCCTAAAAGTGGTTAGATCCCTACCAATCTTACCAAGAGACATCGTGTTACCCAGTTACTAGATTGTAGAGGTCAAATAGGCAGTCGCTCCATGTAAAATACTGGCATACAGCTGCATCCGGTTAGACTGGATGCTGACCCCAACATAGTTGGGTAAAGGCAGATGATGAAGTGGTTGGAATGAAGCCTGTCATAGTAAACTAAGTTTAGTAAATTAATGCCTAGTCTTGTGCGAAACCTATTATTATGCAACACAGGTCACAGCTAGAACAAAAAAAGCAATGTAACTTCCAAATAAAATTTTTTAATAAACATTTTTCCACGTGCTAATAGCCCTGGCCTGTAAATTTTAATGGCCTGTGAAAGTGCCGCGTGGCCGGCCTCGCTGGGCTATGGGGCTATGGTCTGGAACGGAATCACAGTCACAACTCACGCATTATTTCGGGCTATTTCATTTTGTTAGGGCCCCGGTAATTTGTCGCAATGGTTTTTGCGATGGTCCCTTTTGACGATATATTGTTTTGTTTTATTAGATGGGATCTTTTCTGTTACCTGCTTGTTGAATATTTCCTACTTCTCGAATTTTCTACAACATTGAGTATTTATTATTTATAATACAAGAAACCCCACACAAACAAATTCCTTTAAAAAGTAAGTAATAAAATAAAAGTTGTAGGTAATAGTTTGATCCAAGAGACGTCGCTCCGGGGGACGGCTAGTGGAAATAGGAAGTTAACATCAGAAGCTATCCTTTCTACAATAGCATACCTACATTCATAATTACTAGGTATAAGCCTCGTCTGGTTGGCGTTTTCATTAGCTGCCCCTCGCCGCGACGTGACAACTCTTGGCACAAGCAAAACAGTTCTAAAAAAAAAATCTATATTACCAGTTGTAGTAATTTTACTTTTTTTAAATAAATAAACACTAATTTAACATATTATTTAAGCTGTTTTACTTGCACCTAGCACTTCCCTCGCTGTAGTGAGGTGAAAAGTTGTGTGGTGTTTCGCTCGGCAGCAAAGTTATTCTGTGTCTCGTACCTTTGAAACTACTACGCTCAAGATTCTAGGATTGAACCACCCGCTTCGCTCGTGGTTCAATCCTAGAATTGTTCGCTTGCTCAGGTTTCACTACAAGTACTGGCGCGAGACTCTTCCGTGCCTCGGAAAGCACGAAAAACCGTTCGCCCTGGTTGCTATTCGTATCTTTGATTCGTAGATTTTTTTCGTTACGGGTAGTCAGAAGCCCGAAAGTGTGACAACCAGTCTTACCAAGGAGTATCTTGTTACCCAGTAACTGGGATGTGGAGGTCAGTTAGGCAGTCGCTTCATGTAAAATACTGATATTTAGCAGCATCCGGTTAGACTGAAAGCCAACCCCAACATAGTTGGAAAAAGGCTAGCAGAGACAAATTGATATAATATTTAATTTTGAGAGTAATCACTAAACTACGTTTGTATGGAAAAATGACCGACTAGCGTAACCTTTTTCGGCTTTTTCGTAACCATTTATTTCACTATTTACAGAATGTATGGATTTAATTTTTGAATATATATTTATTGACTATTTGATCAATACTCTGACCGAAGGAAGACACGATTGGGTTAAATTTCCTCGATAGAATTTAATTCCGAAAATACCTCTACTTTTTTATATTATTTTTCTGTAATTCTAAAATCCTAAGTAATTTCATTGCAAAATTGCATTCAAAATGTGCGTGAGGGAAAGAATTAATTAGGTAATTGAAAACTCTGGCTGAATATATTTTTGACAGATAGCTTAATTTATTTTTAAACAATTTTTATTTGGTTTGGCGCTTTTATTTTGGTTCCAGCGCATTGTTGCGCTTTCTTTTTTCGCATGTGGATGTAATTGACTCTGTCACTTTCTTATTACCGCTCATTAGCTTTTTACATATCGCCTTAAGCGCAGGCAACGCTGAAGCTAAGTTTTTTTCGCTTCGTTCTGCGTCTTTTCATACTTCGGTTCACATACTAAGCGAAACGAAAACAGAAGTATGAAAAAACGCGGAACGAAGCGAAACGAAGTTAGGTTCGCTCCCAGTGTCGCCTGTGCTTTACAATTATTGAATGCATTTATAATTTTGTTAGATAACATTTCGAAAGAACTTAAAAAAATCGATTCATGTAAACAAGTTTACTTGTCTTCACGCCTGTTTTTAGGCAGATATTTGAAACAAGTCTCTAGAGACTTAAATTCATGTAAGATCACCTTTGATATGCTATATCCAAGCGGAGTGAACCAAACTTTAAAGAAATCTAACTTAGTTAGAAAACTTTGTCTTTCCCTCAAACTGTAAAAAAAAAAAAAAACTTTATAACAAAATCAATAAACTCGAAGTTACGAACTAGGAACCTTCTAAATTCTTTGTTATTTATGCAATAACAAAGAACTTGTACAAGAAAACGGTTGAAAAGACGAAGGTTGACAAGAGCTGACTGTGGGTCGAGGTCACAGCATTTGTTTATATCACTCGAGTTTCATATTTATAGTGTCAAGTGTTTAGTAGTTTTTATTGGAGTATTTTTGTACTTACAATATTGTTCACATTTGTCCTGTTATTGTTTTTAGGGTCTGTATCTACACGTATCCGTCAAGGTCTTTCGGCACAGGACCGTCACTGCTCAGAGTCCCGGTAAGAAGAAAAATATTGCTAGCATACATTTTGTATAGACGTGCAGCGGCAGCTGTACTGCCACTAATGTACTCTAACACTGTTGTCTGGGTTCCAGGTGGTTCAGTCCCTCAATGTTCCGGAGCACGCTCTGACATACTCAGACACCCACTTCCCGGAGTCTCAAAAAGCCTTGACCCGTATTAGTTACAAATCATCATCTGCCTAGCCTTTTCCCAACTATGTTGGGGTCGGCTTCCAGTCTGATTGGATGCAGCTGAATACCAGTATTTTAATACGATACCCCTTGTTAAGACTGGTTGACAGACTTTCGGGCTTCTGTCGACCCGTAACGACTGTCAAAGATCCACGAATGATAGCCGGAACCAACGGCTTAACGTACCTTCCGAGGCACGGACGAGTCTTGGTATGTAAATGATGGTCATCCATCCACGGACCAACCGCGGCAAGCGTAGCTTAACCTGATCGATCGAGTCGTGCGGCTGAATGACTTAGCCACGAGCCCCTATATTGGTTACAAATGGCGTGTAAAATATAAATTTGTTCCTATTTTCTGGTTTGTATATATGTATCAAACACACATAGACTGACCTAACCATAACACCCTCAGTATTAACAGAGAGAGCTATTCGAAGTCTAGAACCAGTAAATTCTCAGTAAATTACCTCCGAATCGAACAATCAAGCCGGGCTATTGTCTGTGCGGAACCCCATAGCAATTTGATACCATTGTTCACTTGGCTCAGAATGGCTTGTTACGTTCTATTGGCAACTGTTATTATTAGAAGGTTAATTAAGCAGCCGAGCCGCCTTGATCAACTTAGCGTTAGGGTTTATGAAGTCAGTGGCTTATGACGACTTTCACGAAAAATAGGAGAAACTATAAAAATCTCTTCCGAAATTCAATAGTAGAGCTTGTCTACTCTGAAATGACACGCCCCACTACATTTTAACCGACTTCCAGAAAGGAGGTTATATATGTTCAACTTTATGTATGTTTTTTTTTATGTATGACCGTCAAATAGTGAACAGATTTTGTTTTTTTTTTGACATGATTTGCTCTTGAGGTAGTCGTATTGTCACCAAGTCAGAATCTGATAAGAGAATCCCTTGGAAATCGAAGAACACTCAAATTTTATAGGCACACAAGCAAAAGTTACTATAAAAAATATCCAAGTCTCTATACGTAGATTTGGGTATTTTTTATAGTAAATAGTGCATTTGCTCTCGGAAAGCATCATTTAGTACAGCGGAACTGACGATGAAGACCACAGATGGCCATCAGAACTATTCAATAATATTTCACGGGTTGCAGGTCGATATACTTTAATATGGTTGCTAAGAAATTTACGCTTGTCACAATGCACAATTGTGGTGAAGTGGTTAATTATGGTGGCGACAATTAACTTCTGTTTTACTTCTATTCTCTCTTCTCCCTAGATTGGGAAAAGCAATATTTTGTAAAAGGTTATGAGCAGTCGACATTACGCTATTGTAACTTAGATAAATAAAAAGACCCACTAAAAAGTGAAAAATAAAAACTTTTTTACAAAAAGAAACCGACTTCCAAAAAATTTTAAAAACACTACACATTGGAAAATGACTTTAATTTCGGAAGTCCGTGGCAAAAAAACTAAAAGACAGATCCAAAGACACCGACTTCCCAAATAGTTTGTCATTTTTCAATTTGTGTAGGTAATGTGTTTTATTTTGGAAGTCTGTTGTCCGGAATCTGGATTGGTGCCCGTTTATGGTTCTCCCACTATTACATGGGGCTTAAAAATAACTGCAAAATGGAATACCATAATATGTATATCTTATGTTTTTGATAGCTAATAAATAAGTGCTGACTTCACCAATGAAACTGAACGCGATAAGCACATCTAAACTGCGTTCAAGAGCTGTCAGTGTCAATATCTTGACAGGCCAGATGGCGTGGTTGGTTAAGATACCACCTGTAATGCCGCTGGTCGTGGGTTCGATTCCATCCAGGACAAACATTTGTGTGCATGAACATGTCTGTTTGTCACGAGTCTGGGTGTAATTATCTATATGAGTAAGTATTTACAAAAAAAAAGTAGTGTATGTAGTATATCAGTTATCTGGTTTCCATAGTACAAGCTCTGCTTAGTTTGGGATCAGATGACTGTGTGTGAACAATGTCCTAGGATATTATTATTATTATTATATTCTCTAAAATTATGACAATGGCAGCCCTTAAAAGTAGTTTATGCCCTGATCGCGTTCAGTTTCACTGATGAAATACGCCTGAAGTCGTCGCTTACACTGCGCGGTCAATCAACGTTCACCACCACGACTCGAAGTCCTTACAAAACACAAACGATTATAAAATGATATCCTAGTTTTAGGGTTCCGGACTCAAAAATGAACAAAGACAGAACCCTTATAGGATCACTTCGTTGTCGCGTCTGTCTGTCAGTCAATCTGTCCACACAATTTTGTTCAGGAACGCGTGGCGTGGAGGTATTTAGTTGAAACTACTGTAGAACTGATTGAAGGCTGGCAGCGAAGGGGTGGACTCGATGGGCTCTTTAATGAGACAAGAGCATACAATATAAATGAATTTAATGAACTTTGTACAATACAGTGCGCTAATGGATTGCGCTCACAATAAAAATAAAAAATAACGACGTATAATGATGACCGGTGTGGTCGGCAGACTGGCGGGCGGCGTGGGAGCGTCGCGCACCGCACCGCGTTGCTTCCCCGCGCCGCTCTGCTACCCCGCACACGCCATTGTCTTCCTTCTCTCTGCTGCCGTGCTGCGCGTTGCCTCCGCGCCGTGCCGTATGTGTGTGTGTGTGCATAATGTTGCTCGCACACATGCAAGGCGTCAACAAGTTGCCCCCCTCGGCAAGGGACTGTGGCTTGCCGACACATCAGGTTGATCTTCAACTGGTAGCGGGCACAGCCGATTGAAGGCGCGCCGAAGAGTGCCCGATGTAGTCTTCACGTCTGCTACCCTGGTCACACCGTCGGAGCCTGGATACACGCTGGTTACTCGCCCGAGCAGCCATCTGTTTGGTGGTAGTCGATCATCCTTGACTAGCACCATCTCTCCAAGTCGGAGGTCTCGTCCTCCTCTGCACCATTTCTGTCTTTTTTGCAGCTCTGTAATGTATTCTTTGTAAAATCTATTCCAAAAATGGGTCTTCAACTGTTGAGTTCTCATATAACGTGAGAAAGTGCTCAACCTTGTAGTGTCTTGTGCCTGAGGAGAGGGTAATACAGTTAATGTTCGTCCAAGAAGAAAATGTGACGGTGTGAGGGCTACTAGGTCTGAAGGATCATGAGATAAAGGAGTTAGAGGCCTTGAGTTCAGGATAGCCTCTATCTGCGTAAGTACTGTGTTCATTTCCTCATAAGTGAGGTTTGCAAGAGCTAGTATACGCTTCAAATGATGCTTTACTGATTTCACAGCACCCTCAGCTAAACCATTAAAGTGCGGGCTGTAGGCTGGAGAGAATTTAAAGTTTATTGATAAACTTGCAGCATGTGAACTTAAATAATTTGAATTTAATTTTAAAAACCTAGCCAGGTCATTACATGCTCCTACGAAACATGTACCATTGTCCGAGAAGATGTTGACAGGTTTTCCTCTGCGGGCAATAAATCTGTTTAAAGCAGAAATAAAGGTTTCGGAGCTGAGATCTGTCACAAGCTCTATGTGTACTGCTCTAACAGCCATGCACACAAAAATGCAAATATATGCTTTAATTAAATTACTACCTCTACCCTTTCGGTTCAAAATCATCACTGGTCCTGCATAATCTACTGCTGTGTTTACAAATGGATAGTCAGCATGTAGGCGATGCTCAGGAAGGTTGCCCATTATTGGCTGTATGATTCTGCCTGAAAAACGACAACATGTGACACAGTTATGTACTGTTTTTCTAGAAAGGGTTCTACCATTTAATGCCCAAAATTTATGGCGAATGTTTGACAGCAGTAACTGTGGACCAGCATGCATGAGTAATTTGTGATAATGTCTAAAAATAAGTACTGTAATGTGATTAGATGCGTGTAACAATATGGGGTGTTTGGTATCATACCTATAATGTGAGTTAGAGAGCCTACCACCAACTCTAATGAGACCATCAGAATGTAAAAATGGATTCAAATTAGTTAATTTATTTTTTAATGGCAATTGTTTTTTATTTTTCAATAATGTACACTCCTGATGAAATGATTCTTGCTGTGATAGTCTACATAATGTAATCAAAGACTTATTAAGTTCTTGTAAAGTTAGAAATCCTACACATTTGTTTTGTGAATAACGACAATTATGTATAAATCTCAATATATAAGCTGTAATGCGCTGTAGCTTACTAAAATCTGAATATTTGCTCACGAATTCGAATGATGGTTGATTTGAGACATTTAAATGACTTTGTACCTTAAATTCCGGCAAGTCATCTTCCTTAATGTTTGTAAGTAGGGCCGGCCAGTTAGACTCTGATTCTGTTAGAAATGCTGGTCCCGACCACCACAAGCTATTAGATTCTAGATAGCGTGCATCTGCGCCGCGCGACCCTATATCAGCAGGGTTCGACTTTGTGGGTACATAACGCCAAATGCCTGGTTCTGTAAGAGACTTAAGTTCATGAATTCTGTTATAAACAAATGGTTTTAATAAATTGGTCTTGGGAGTATTAATCCAAGCTAACACAATGGTCGAATCACACCAGTAAGTGCAACTGTGAACTCCTATTAACGAAGATTTTACCTTATCAGCTAAACGAGCTGCCACTAGAGCTCCACTTAATTCTAACCGTGGCACTGTCATTGGCTTTATTGGAGCTACACGACTCTTTGCAGCCACCAACTTCACTGTTACTTCATCATTTTTAGACACAGACCGCAGATAAATACAAGCACTATAAGCTTGTGTGGATGCATCACTAAAGGCATGCAGTTCACAAATGACAGGATAGTCACAGGTGACATGCCTTGGTCATGGGGTCTCAACTAGAACAAATTATAATTAGTCCTGAAAAAAAACTCATAGATGGCAGCATAGGTAACAATTATGAAATTAACAATCACTAAAAGGCGTTAAACGACAGATTTTGGCTGAAGTAAGATTAGTAAAAATCAAAACTTCCTTGTTTAATGTTGATTTATCTATTTACACTCATATTTCACGTATTTTCAACAAAAACGATAAATTAAGCCTTTTACTTCAATCCGAACCAAATAGTATGTTATAAACAGTTCAAAGTAGCCTTCGGTCAAGCATTTTGTTTTAGAGCTATTTGCAATAGATGGCGTTTTATTAAACTTGTCGTCACTTTTACCACCACGGAATAGAAAAAAACCGGCCAAGTGCGTGACGGACCACGCACAGTGAAGGGTTCCGTTGTTTGGATGAATTTATCCTAAGGTTGAAAAATATGTTCCCCCATACATTCCGACTTTTGGAATGTATGGGAGACATTCCGACTTTTGGAATATATGGGAGACATTCCAAGTGCAAATGTAAGTTTGTACGCACAATATTGAGAGATGTATCATGCTATTTTAAGACCATAGACTTCTTATAAGTTTCCCTGTAATCTTTAGGTATAATAGAACTACTTTCAGTATTTTTTATTTCAAAATATGCTCTAATCGGAGATAAGGGGGAATGGTCAATTTTCGTCTATTTTCTTAAATAACTTTAAAACAATTTATTTTAAAATTATAAAAAAAATATATATATTTGAGACCTTCACAGTAAGCCACAGCAGTAAGCAGTAAGCCCTTTAATTTGATATGTCACACGGTACAGTTTGCAAAACTTTTTTTAATAATTTTCTTAATTGCCCCATAATTGAACCCCATATTCAAAATTCATTTATTTACGATACACTTCCGTGTTTGGATCACAAATATTCATACGTGTATACAATTTAATCGTCCTATTGGATTCGGAGCAAATCGGCTGTGATAGACACACACACGAGTGAGCCTATAAGGGTTCCGTTTTTTTTTCCTTTTGAGATACGGAACCCTAAACACAAGTGAATGTGCCCACGCAGCTATCCGTCGTTGCCGTTGTGTCTTACAATATGCGGAAACAATGTGCAATAATAACATCTCTTCGTCAGTTGTAATAAGTCTTAATTTTGTATGAACAACAAATTCAACTTTGACGAAACAAGCCCGCTCGTGCAAAAGGGATTCCCAGACCTCGCTATCTTCGGGGCATAAAGAACTCATAGACTAATTAAACCGAAGTGTCAATCAAACAAAAACAGACTTTCCTATATGTACTAGTTTTTACCTACATGATCATTGCCTACATAATGAAAATAATGAACCAATTCCCATGTTGTTTTATTAATAAGTACATAAGTGTATCTCCTTATAATAACTAGTCGGACATGTCTTCCAATGAGCTGTCGCGAGCGTAGGAATCCTTTTGTGGTCTTCTGACTATATGACATTTCGTAGTGTTCCAATTCAAAACAGGCAACTGTCACATGTTTCTATGTCAAAAATGTGAATAAAGTTTTTATTTCTTATGTTCATAAAGCACGTCTCTGGGAGTGTATAATTTGATAGGCACTAAACTTGAAAATAGCTGTATGTGTCACGTATTCTTTGTTTTACCCCGACGATAAACGACGATAGACGATACGTTGGGGATTCCCCAACGTAATTCTTTCTCATTTTTTGTTAGTTTTAGCCACAGTAGAAATATCATACAGTATTTTATCTTCATACAAACGGTCGGAACGAGGTATTTCGTTTTTTCCACCGAGTTAAATACCTAGAATCAAGATTAATAAATAAATAAGTGGATAGGGTGAAAAAAGTGACACACGAGTGACCCACCTAAGCTCGCGTTAAAAAAAACTAGTAGATAGTTTCCTAAGCTAGGCTATCTACTTACTTATAATATGTACTTAGCTACTTAATGAGTTAGATGAAATATCGTTACGAAATGATTATGAGAGTAATAAATGGTATGTAAAGACATAGTAAGATTTACATTATAATTTACTTTTATAAATAAGATTTTGTAGTAGGTAGTTAGAGAATTTGATTGCTGTAGGTAGCGCACATGCGATGAGATGGTTGATTATAAGTATCGATTGCAGAGCATTTCGACGTCGGATGGGTGACGAAAAGAATTGTTATTTCGAGTTGCTCCGTACTGTAGGTAATGAGGACGTTAATAAGCTGAGATGAAAAAAGATATTATAATTACTCGTCAGCTGTTCCTTACATTTTGGCTAACTTGGTAGGTGTTGAAGTTTGTAAGGACAGCAGTTTATTTTTTTAAATAAAAAATATAATATTTACAATCACAAAACTACAACTCAAGCAGGTGATGGTGGTAGGTAGAATAAAATTAAAAACCTGTAGGCGGGCAGCCCTATCGCGTGTTTACGTACCGCGCGGCTAGGTAATTATTTCGAGAACAGGAGCCGAGTCACATTACTGTATAATATTTCTACGGTGTGATATTTGCTGGGGACACAAATGTTTTCATGTCATGTTTTTATTACCTACCTTTTATTATCTACTGATCACTTTGTAACGTTCTATCAGTGCAGTATTGTTATGTTGTACTTGATTGAAGTATTAAAATATTTTTATAAAAATATTCCGTTCGTTTTTATTTTATTTATGTAGGTAGGTACTTCATACCATAGCTTGTACCTACTTGTATTGTTTCTTCTTACTCATAGTACCTATTTACCTATTTAATTTCATTTCCTTGCCGCAGTAACATTATTACCGGTTAGATTACAAGCAATTTTATAGTTTTGAGTAGATAATATAGTTTAAAAACATGAACATTACATGAAACATGACTTATGGTAACATTCGCATAGCGACCACTTAGATTTTAGTAGGTAAGTTTCCGCGGACAAAAGCAGATAATAAAATTAAGCACGTTTAGGAAAAAACGCATTTACAGCTGCACGAATTATTATGTATGTAGTCTATGTGCCGCATGGCATGAAAATAAAACATAATTATTTGGCATCGCAAACACGTCGTCTTCTACTAAAGCTAAAAAATGGCTAGTTCAATCACACTAATGAAACAATTACGCCGACTCAAGATAATTTTTGTTGTATTAGGTACTTTTCCTTGAGCGCACGGTACGATTACGACGTCATACTCGATGTGAGATGGAGAATCTATAGTTATCTCGATATAGCCATCTAAGTAGTATCGATGCCACCTAGTGTCTAGGCAGACTCCTAGATGGTGTTGTAAAACTACAGTATCTGGTAATTAGTGAGTCGCTGATGCAGCCATCTGTTAAAAATTGAAGGGAAAAAAAATAGCCAGCTCAATAGCCAGACTTAGGGAGGTGTCATTTCTTTGTATGGGATTGGGTATCTGTACGTAGTATTATAATATCTGTGCCTTGGTATTCTTAATTTCCTAATGTCACCAAATGATTTAATAAAGTTACACCATGCAGCTTGAATCTCACTTGGCACCCTTTCATCCCATTTTATTTTTAATGACCATAATTTTTGTAGAATAATTTTAGCTTGTAATATGCAAGGGTTAATGAGTCCAAGTGGATCAAATATTTGAGCCATGGTAGATAAAATTGTGCGTTTGGTGATGTGTTCATGTGGCTTAATGTTTGCTGAAAATAACAACACATCTTCTTTACACCCCCAAAGTAACCCTAATGTTTTTGAATACTCATGGTTACTTAAATTAAGTAATTCATCTTTGCTATTTTCACCTACAAGTTGTTGTATAATGTGTGAGTTATTTGAATTCCATTTTCTTAAAGAAAACTGACCACTTTCAAGTCGGTTAATGACGCCTCTGCAGATGTCTACCAGCTTTGTCATATCATTGTGCCCATAAATAAAGTCATCAACATAAAATCCGTTAATGATAGCATCGGAAACAGACTTATTAGTGCACTCCTTTCCTAACTGAACGAGACATCTTGTTGCGAGATATGGTGCAGATGCGGTACCATAAGTGACAGTGTTGAGTTTGAACTGTTTAAGTTGTTCATTAGGTTCAAAACGCCACAGTATCTGTTGTAACTCACGTTGGCTTTCAATTACCTTTATCATTCTATACATTTTTTCAACATCTGCAGTGACTACATATTTAAACTGTCGGAATTTATTTAATATACTAATAAGGTCTCTTTGTACTGTAGGGCCGACCATTTGAATATTGTTAAATGATAACCCAGACGACGTTACTGCAGATGCATCAAAAACAACTCTTAATTTAGTTGATAAACTTGTTTCCCGCAATACTCCATGATGTGGCATAATGTATGTGTATTTATCCTTATCTGGAGTTGTGTTTTCTGTCATGTGACCTAATGATATATATTCTCTAATGAATTCAGCATATTGCTTTTTGAATAAAGGGTCACGCTTGAATCTACGTTCTAACGATATGAACCTAGATAGGGCTTGTTCATATGAAATACCCAAATGTTGAGGTGATTCTTTTAAAGGAATTGTTACAACGAATCGACCATCATTTTCCCGAGTAGTAGTTTGTATGAAATTACTTTCACATTCCTGTTCTTCTTTGGACACAGGTTTGTGCACTGTGACCGTTTCAAGTTCAAAGAATTTAGTTAATTGATCCTGAAGTTGATCATCATAATGTGTACCTAAATGATTGCAGTGGACTGTATCTGTGCTATGTTGTAATGAGCGTGTGGGCCCAGATATCAACCATCCAAACTTAGTTTCACTTAATGTGGGCTTATTTTTACCTAAAGAAATGTTGTTGTTCAACAATACACTCCAAAATAAGTCCGCTCCAAGTAGCATATCTACTTGAGACGGTGTGTGGAATAAAGGATCCGCTAATGTAATATTTGGGGGTATATCTAGCCCTTTATGGTTGACTTGTCTGCTAGGTAACGCTTGTGTAATGTGTGGGACCACCAAACAATGTATACTCTCAGAATAAGAATTGATAAGTGATGATATAATGACATCACAACTTTTAAGTATGTAACTAGATTGACAATTTAACCCTTCAACTAATGTCGAGGTTGAATGAGTTGGTAATTTCAGTTTGTCACATAGGCTCTTTGTAATGAAGCTTGATGTGCTACCATTGTCTAATAATGCACGTACTCTATGTTTGTGACCACTGTGATCAATAACATTAATGGTAGCCGTTGACAGCAATATGACACACTGAGTATTATGAGTGGCTGACAAAACTACATTATCTTGTGATGTTGTTGACAGCTGTGTGTTTAACTGTGCTGTGCAGAGTGCTACACTACTAGTATTGGGAGTAGGTTGTGTACAAGTAGGTTGAGTATCAGTACTACCACTGTTTGTATCCTGTGTACTGGATGGCCCATTCAAATGTAACATGGTGTTGTGTCGTTTGTGACAGTGGCTGCAGCCACCCATCCTACACTTAAATGATTTATGACCACTACGTAAGCAGTTAAGGCACAGGTTAAGAGATCTTGCCTTCTGAATGCGGTCTTCGATGGAAAACGACTTAAAACTAGAGCACTGATATATGGCATGGTTACCCTTACATAATGGACAACTATGTGGTCTGTTCTTTGTTGAAGACTCTGAGTTGACAGTAAAGGTCTTTTGCTTATGTGTATTTTCACCTTGTTTGTGTGTACTCCCACTATGTTTTCCCTTTGCACTATTGTTGTGAACCTCTGCAATAGTTTCTAATAAATCTGCTCTATTCTTAAGAAATTTGTTAAAATCATCAAGTGTGGCCAAGTCATCTAATGCATTACGGTAAGTTTCCCATTCCCTACTTGTCACTGAATCCAATTTACTTGAGACTATGTGTATAATGAGCACATCCCAACCATCTGTGGGCAGCTTAAGTGTTTTCAGAGCTCTAATGTTACGATTGACTGTATCAATGATGTTACGCAGAACTTTAAATGATTCTTGTGATCCATGTTCAATATTAAGGATAGCTTGAACATGATTGTAAACTAGAAGCCGTCTATTATTGTAGCGGTCACATAGTAACTGCCATGCAACATCATAATTCTCATCGGAGAAGTCAAGAGAACTTATTATTAAGGCAGCGCTATCTTTTAAAGCAGCTCGCAAATAATGAAATTTACTAATTCTTGGAATAGTGTCATTTAAATGTATTAATGAGATATATGTGTCATGGAACTCAAGCCAGTTGTGATATTGACCCGAAAAGGTAGGTAAGTGAATTGTAGGAAGTTTAAGTTTTATCCCACCTTTATTTCCAGAAACAGTACTAGCACCTGTCACTGATCCAGTGCCCGCAGAGGCCCCCTGCTTACTCAACAGCTCCTGGGCAACAGCAATCGCAGCATAGTACTGGGTCTCGTAGGTTTCACGTTCCTTGTACTGGTCCTCTGGAATTTCAGATACATTTTCTATGTCACTTTGTATACTATCATAATCAGGATATAACTCCTCTATTTTTGTTAACCTTATTTTTAATTCAGTAATATGTAAGGTACTTAAAGCATCACAACTTGTTATTACTTCTAAATATGATTTAAATTGAGTTAATTTAGCTTTATATGTTGCACGTTTTTTTAGTAATGACTTGTAATCCATGATAACGATCACTCAATGAAATTAAAGTTTAAAATTAGCTTCGGAAATCTTTAAGGTAGCTAGTGCAAGGTTATACTTAAATTTTATCTGCAAGGAAGCAGGCAAGCAGTGCAATTCGTTAGCAAGGGACCCGCGGCTCGCAAACATGCCACGTGGCCAGCCCAACTGCCCAAGTTGCCTAGCGGCAGAAAGCAACAGCGACCCACGACCTCACAATTAAGTAGCTGTGAACACGAAAAAACAAATATGAGTTAATGAACACAATAAATATCAGGGGCGTTCCACGTTACTAAAGGCCTGACAATGGGATTTTTAAAGAAACGAGTCGAGTACTCGTACTAGAAATTTAAAATAAAAGGACGAGCACGTGGCGTAGGCCCACGTTAGGTAGGAAATTTATATGAAATGAGGATGGATTGCACTCATTGCACTAAAGGTTGGCACTATAATCTTCGAGTTCCATCCATGATCTATTTTTCTTCCGATTTAATGATATTTTGCACGACTCCACGTGTCATGCTTGCGTAGTCCACTAATGGCCGCCTCGTGCGCAGTTTCTTTGTTCTTGTCGCGTCGCGTCGCCCGTAATTCGGCTCGTCTGGACCAAAATGTAGAACTGATTGAAGGCTGGCAGCGAAGGGGTGGACTCGATGGGCTCTTTAATGAGACAAGAGCATACAATATAAATGAATTTAATGAACTTTGTACAATACAGTGCGCTAATGGATTGCGCTCACAATAAAAATAAAAAATAACGACGTATAATGATGACCGGTGTGGTCGGCAGACTGGCGGGCGGCGTGGGAGCGTCGCGCACCGCACCGCGTTGCTTCCCCGCGCCGCTCTGCTACCCCGCACACGCCATTGTCTTCCTTCTCTCTGCTGCCGTGCTGCGCGTTGCCTCCGCGCCGTGCCGTATGTGTGTGTGTGTGCATAATGTTGCTCGCACACATGCAAGGCGTCAACAACTACTATCAAATACGTAGGTCTACCGTCCCATGGAGCTCAAAAAAAATCAAACTTCAACTTCAAGTCAGCGCAATAAAATGAGACATACTCAAAACAAAAAATAAATCAAAACCTATAGGGTTCTTCCCGTTGACCTAGAATCAAGAAGCAAGGTCTCACAGCGCAAGTAAAGGAAAAGTCCGAATCTTAATTTGTAGTTTCATCTCACAAAAAAAGCATTTTTTTTTGCATTTACAAACTTACATTTGCATTTGTATATCGATGTAGTTATGGGAGAACATGTTTTCAACTACAATGTTAAGTTAGCTCTTGATATAAATTCACCCCAACTACGGAGACCTTCACTGTGCGTTGTCCGACACGCACTTGCCGGTTTTTTTTATAACTACTTTTTCTTCCTTGTCGGCACGAGCGAAAGGCCATGGCCTGGCAACCAGGTCGGTAGCGTGGTTAATTGGCCAGGGTGTGCCAGACAAACGATTTAGCTTGTATTTTCCAAAACAGCGGTGGCTGCTACATAACTGTCGCAGTGACGGCGCAGTGACGCAATGATGGCACCGGGCTTTGACATTACGATGTCAAAAAACGCTCTATAAGGGAAACACACCAACTTACATTCATAAATAACGTTTAATTGACGTCATTCGACGGCAAATTACAGACGCGATTATGTGGCAGCCACCGCAGTCTTAAAAAACCGGTCAAGAGCGAGTCGGACTCACGCACCGAGGGTTCCGTACAAATATATATAAATAAAAGTGTTCTATTTAGAGACATAATTTTATTTTTCTTGTAATCTTTACATAAACTTCTATCACACAGAATAATTTCCGATTTTTCTCTATGCAAACTTCGGAGATAAGGGGGGAACGGTATTTTTTTTACATTTTTCATCAAAAGTCGACAACTATGCAACCTAAAAAAAAAAACCGGCCAAGAGCGTGTCGGGCCACGCTCAGTGTAGGGTTCCGTAGTTTCCCGTCCGTCACAATAAGTGTTCCCGCTTATGAGTTTAAAGGTGGGTATCCATTATGTTCGCGCTCCAGCAGCGCTCCGCGCTCCTGAAACTGCTCCCGGTAGTGGGTACGTGCGCGAACACGGAGCGTGCAACATTGCACGCTCCGCGGCAGGCGCTCCGACTCGTGACGGTTTTTAGCGCGAACACAAAGGGGAGCGCAGTGTGTCAAAGGGGAGCGCATATAGAAGTGCGCGCGACGTATCCATTGGAGCAGTTGCAGGAGCGCGGAGCGCTGCTGGAGCGCGAACATAGTGGTAACCCAACTTAAAAAAGGCTATTTGTTACGGAACTCTAATAATTACGGAACACTAAAAACGGGCCCACAAAGGACGGTGATAACTAAAAAAAGAGTTATAGATTCCAACCACACATGGAAAGTTCGAGAAAATGTTGTCTATTTGAGTCCCACCACGAGTAGTGGGTAGGGGTTGTAACATGGAGAGATAACCAGCGTCATTTAGTAATTTAAATACTGCAGTATTGCTGTTACTAAGGTAGTCTTCGTTAAAATCTCCAAATATAATGCAAGAACTATTATGCGACAATAAATTATTTTAAGGTTCTATTGGAGTCCAATTAGTTTTTCTTTATCGTGGTATCTTTTCGGTGGTAATTTTGGATTGCGAGAACCGATTTTAATAATTCTTTTTTGTTTGAAAAAAGATACGTTCAGGATAATAAAATATGTAAACGAAGTTAGAAAAAATGCTTGCATATACGATTATACTACAAACTTAGTCCAGAAATTATTTTGTACAAATTTTTGCCTTTTTTTGTACAAAAACTGTTGTTTCCATCAAGTTCAAAATGATTTTCCTAGAAAGTCCTTATAAAGTTCTACTTTTCGGATTTTTTTCATATTTTCTAAACTTATGGTTCAAAAGTTAGAGGGGGGGACACATTGTTTTTTTACTTTTGGAGCGATTATTTCCGAAATTATTGACATTATCAAAAAATGATGTTAGTAAACCCCTATTCATTTTTAAATAACTTTCCAACAATATATCACACGTTAGGGTTGAAATTAAAAAAAAAATCACTTCCCACTTTACATATAGGGGGGCTACCCTAATAAAACATTTTTTTCCAATTTTTATTTTACCACTTTGTCGGCGTGATTGATATACATATTGGTACCAAATTCCAGCTTTCTAGTGCTAACGGTCACAGAGATTAAGCGAGGATGGACAGACGGACGGACAGACAGACATGGCGAAACTATAAGGGTTCCTAGTTGACTACGGAACCCTAAAAAAAGAAAAATGTTTGAGAATGTGCAAACAGCGTTCTTTCATATGATACCTCATATGCCCTAGTAGCCCCAGTTCAATCCCTGTTGCAAAAAAGTATATACATTTTTATTTATTTCTCATTTGCAAAGTAGTTGGGCAAACATCATTTAAAACTATTCCAAAATTCAAGTTGATAGCATTAGTAGTTCTTGAGATCCAGCTGTGACAGACGGACAGACAGACAGACAGACTGACTCGCACCATAAGGGTTCCTTTTTACCATTTTGGTACGGAACCCTAAAAACCTTAACTTTAGTTCCGTGACTCGTAAAGCCTCTACAAATTTATCTCTTTAATTGACTAAATAAAAACCTACAAATTGCTTACAAACAGTGCAAGTTAGTAAAGTATTCTGTTTAACAAAGTTGCCGGCACTCGCGATGCTACAGGGAAATTGTCGAGAGATTCAGTTCCATGCCGCTGGCGTTTGGTTTCTGCGTAATTAGTGTTGAGTGAAGTTTGTTGTTGATGATACAATTATTGCTTTCACATAATATCACGCTTGTAATCCCCGAAGGGTTAGACAGAGATGTCCTATATATAGCACACCCAAATTTCGCCAGTTATGTTTAAGTCCCATGTAACAGGTAATGTATTATGTATAATAATGCTACTGTTCATGACATACTTCTAAAATATTTACAACATGCGTGGACAGAAATCCTATGGTGGAATTTCAGTGCTTACGTATTTTACATCGCTGGCTATGTGCCAATCTATGGCATTGAAACTAAAAAGTCGTTATCCACGAGTATTTGCTTTTTATACAACAATACACCTGTAATAATAATACATAGGTCTTTACTAAGGGCCGGTGTTTTGATCCGTAGTTAACTCAAGCAATGGTTAAACATAGTAATGGTTGAATTTGGCTAAATGTGAAAGGCTAAACATAAATGAGTTATGCCATTAGTTAGTATTTTTTAATATGAATGAGCTAACATGAATATATTCATGTTAAGCCTTTCACATTAAGCTAAAATTCAACCATTAGTTACTATGTTTAACGATTGGTTGAGTTAATTGCGGATCAAAAAACCGGCCCTTAGGAAATTGCCGATTTTTGATATACCGTCTAGTGTAGAAATTCAATATATTTCATTCTATTTAGAATTCCAAATTCAAATTTATTTTGATAAAGCATGACATTAAAAAAAAAACTGTTGTTCATTTGTTTTCCCGTCGTTGGATTTTTTTTTGATATCGATGTTTCTGTAACCACGGTTATCGAAATTGCGCGCTATTTTCGAATACGAGTTCCGTCGTGGCACCAGCTCAACACAGCACGCAATATTAACGACGCGTATGGACAAGGTACCACAAGTGAACGCACGGAGCGTTTTTGTTTTGATCGCTTCCGTTCTGGTTGTTCTCAACAATGAGATACGAGGAAAAATTCAAATCCAACGAGGCGGGGAAAAACGCCTTTAAACTATTTAGTGATACCCGTTCCCAGGATATCTATAGCAGTGGCATCAACGAACTTTCATTAAAAACGGCAAAAGTGCATCAACAATATTTTTTTTTTAATGTTTGATTTTTTCCATGCAAATCGACAATTTCATAGGTAAAATTCAAATTCAAATTCTTTAATTCAGACATAAGTCCATAGTGCTAGTATAACAAAATTACTTAAAGACTAGTGTTAGTAATTCAAATAATAAAGGTGTCATCTTCAACTGGTGTGGACCCAGTGACGCAGCAGAGAGGAGTCCCACGGATCTTGGAACACACTCAGGAGACTATTAGTGGCGGCGCGCAACCGGCCGGCCATGGATGCGGTTCTTTTTCTTATTATGGCGTAAAAACAATCTGTGTGCGCTTCCGCAAACATACCGGACGCACTAAAACGTCACGACAGCCCCAACAGTATCCTGGATGCGTTATTGTATTGGACACGCAGATCGCTGTACGCTCTCTGCGTAAAACTGGTCCAAAGACTGCACGTGTAAAAAGACTAGCAGAAAGCGTTGAAAAGAGTTACCGTATATGTACAACGTGCAAATCTTCGAACCAGCATGTTACATCGAACCACCAGCAACCGCCCTCTCTATATCTATGTTGTCCCTAAGATCCTCAGTGACCTAGTGACACAAGTATTTAAACATAGGCGCCCATGCTAAAGGAGCGCCACAGAACGAGACACTGGGGACATCTAAATAGTTTATGTCACGCGCTTTAAACATCATAAGTTCGCTTTTCGTGACATTATACTTGAGCCCGTGGGTCACTGCATAGGACTCACAAATCACCACAAGCGTCCTCAAAGCGCCTATCGATGGGCTCAGCAGCACCATATCATCGGCATAACTAATATTATTCATAAAAACGCCGTCAATATGACATCCAACGCTGGTGCTGCTGAGTTCACCGATCAGCCGGTTTATGTAAGTTGAAGAGGCGGGGTGAACTTAGCCCCCCCCTGTCTCACCCCACACTCCAGCTCATACTCATCTGATTGCGCCTCAGCCCATCTGACACTATTCCTCTGGTTGTAGTACCAGTAGCGAAACAAGGATGTAACATTCGGTAGTGTTGTCTCACTCTGCAATTTGTCCCATAGTACCTCGTAGGACACAAGGTCGAACGCCTTTGAAAAGTCCAAAAAACAAGCAAAGCAGTTGTTTTTCTGGATATAATTTTGAACAGTTTACTTGAGAAACGCAACTTTATAATGTATAATTTACTGCACGTTATTTTGCAGGATGAATGTTACCGAATAAGTAGTGGCGCATACATTGAGTATAGTATAGACGCGTTCACACATCGAATACCCACCGGACTTGTCAGGCAAACTGAACTTTTAACGTATTCGGTCTGTGTGTGGCTGTAGCTATGTGGTATACTGCGGCTATTCGTTTTTACACGGAGAAAAATGTATCGTGTGAACAGCCCGCTGTTAATACGGTTTAAATCGAATAGTGTAAAAAAATGCTTAGTAGGCGCAGTTCGAGTCTGCGCCGTTTGTTTTTGTGAAAACATATTATTTAAATTTTACAACGGTTTCCGATACTGCCGTAGCCAAAGTATTTGCTCGACACCAGCCTTAGTAGGCTCATTGCATTCTTTTTAAAGTAAGCTTTCAGCGATTATAATAAATATTTTTAATTTCTGAGCAGATATATACGGGCGATATAAGACGACATCTGACATTATTTTGCTATTATCAAATTACATATTAATTTTTTACCCTATTTTGGTCAATATTTCTATTGTTTCTCTTTAGGTCCAATTAGTGCATTGGCAACTCTTGACAAATACACCAGAATAACTGATCTATATATCTAAACACGTTTTTGCGCCAAGAGAATTGATATTTCGACACATAGTGAGAAGAAGAAGGTCGCGCGCATGCGCGTGCACTCTCAGTGTGACGTCATAGGCAAATTCTAACCGACCTTAACATTGTTACAAATATGACATATCTTTTGAATGCTCAACCATTACTCTAGCATTTAAAGTCTTGTAGTTATTAGTGGTTGAAATCTTCCATGTTTTTGTCGGTCAGAAATATTTAACTTACCACCGAGCGAAAAGAATTTTTCACGAAAAAAACGTGCGGTGTATTGCCGTGTGAACCCAGCCTAATTGTAAGACTCCAACACAGTGGCGAAAAGGCGAGGCAGATAGGTTCAGCGAAGACATGCGTGATGTTTTGTTATGTTCTCAAGAATAGCCCTTCTCCATTTAAATAGGATTGCACATGAATAGCCACGTGTACTCTTCATAATAGTCGGACTCGGACACAAACCAGACGAACTCACTATAGTTCCTGAAATCATTAATACCTGTTGTATTATTGTGTATGGAAGTTATTATGTAAACTACCTGACACTACGATATTATCAGGAAATGTTAAAATAGAATTGTTTTGCTACTGTTCTTGGTAGAAACTGTGTGTAGCTATTATTTCCTGTTAGGTATCTGGATGTAACCTTGGCTTCCCGTGAATGGGTGTCGTAAAAGCTTACTCATCATCTGCCTAGCCTTTTCCCAACTATTTTGGAGTCGGCTTCCAGTCTTACCGGATGCAGCTGATTACCAGTATTTTATATGGAGTGACTGCCTATCTGACCCCCTCAACACAGTTACTGGGTAATACGATACCCCTTGGTAAGACTCTCAAAGATCCACGAATGACAGCCGGGACCAAGGGCTTAACGTGCTTTCCGTGGCACGGAGGGGTCTTGGTATACGTAAAGATGGTCACCCATCCACGAACCAACCGTCGCAAGTGTAGCTTAACCTAGTCAATGGACCCATGCGTCTGTTATTACTTAGCCACAAGCCCCTCAAAAAACTGACTATGGCCATATTAAATTAAAGTAACCGGCCAAGTGCGTGTTCCGTAGTTGGGATGAAATTTATCCCAAAAATAAACTTAACACTGTAGTTGAAAAACATGTTCTCCCATACATCGGTATACGTCGCGGATTCATGGTGAATTCTCCTTCTGTTGTGATTAAACTACTAATAATCGATTTTCGGACTTTTCTTTTTACTTGTGCTGTGAGGACTTGCTTTTTGCCAGATTTTCATGGTTCTAGATCAACGGGAAGTAAGTATCCTGGTTTTGATTTATTTCCGAGTATCGGTCGCTTAAATGGCTGTATTTCAAAGTGAAAACTTCTTTAGGCGCGTTGAGCGATTTTTGGTAGGGGTTTCCTCCTCTTGTGGGTTCGCGTCACCGCTTCACTGCGACACCTCGACATGCTATGCATAGTTTTACGTTTAAGTTTTCACTTCTGTCGGCATACCCCATCATTGCCCAATTTTTTTATTCCGTTGGCTTTGATGATTGATTTTTGGAGAGCTTCAAGGAAACGGAAACCGGTATTTGATATTAATTTCAACTTGTTACCTCTATGCGTGAGAAAAAAGGTCTTGACAGACTGACAGACCGACAGACATACAAATAGACGGACAACGAAGTGATTCTATAAAGGTTTCGTTTTCTTCCTATAAGAGCTTTTATTGATTCTGGCTCACTATTTCTTACAGGGGACATTTACCCGATCTTCAAGGCAGAAAACGCGCCGTCACGCGTCTTATCGAGGCATAGTCGACGCGTGTTACATGGGAGGGCGCGTATAAAAAGCGCGGTTGTTAGATGGATCAGGATTTCGAAGGGGATGGACCTGAATTGAAAAACAAGGTATTTATTTAAAAATGTGTTTTTAAATACAAACTTTTATTAGCCTAGATATCATCTAAGACCAAAGTCCTTGTCAAGACAAATCAAATGAGCCCAAACTCGATAGGGTTCCATCGTTTTATTACTGAGTTCCCATGGCAACCTTCCTGCTCCATCATCAGATCAGATCCATGTCATAATAATATTGCATTGTCATCTGATTTACATCTTCATGTAAAATTTCAACTCAATCTTTTTTTTTGTTTTTTGAGATGGGTTTGCTCTTGACTCTAGTCTAGGTCAAAGGTGACAGAGACAAAGTCGACGATGGAGTGAGCTTACCCAGAAGAAGCCTGCTCACTCTCACTTTGAAGAGATTAGAGTTGTATGCGTTTGGAAACACAGACGCAGGTAGTGAGTTCCACTCCTTTGCTGAGCGCATTATAAAAGACATTTGGAAGCGCTTAGTGCGAATTGGTGGAATAACAACCAGGTAAGGATGGTAACTGGCAGTGCGTCTAGATGTCCGATGGTAGAAGGGGGCCGGTGGAATGAGGTCGTGGAGTTCTCTGGCACACTCTCCGAAGTACAATCTCTAGAATACCGACAAGCAGGCAATCGGAATCTGGCAAGTGGGTCAAATTTATCTTGCAAGATTTGATTACAGACAAACATCGGGACGGGTGAACCTAATAAAAGCTTGTATCATGTGTAGGTAGGTACATACACATAAACTACTTAACGCCTTCTTCCCACAGGTGTAGACAGAAACTACAGAACGCCGTCTGCTGGGATCCTTACTTACTCTTTTGGCTTTGTTTACGTTCAGGTCATACACGCCCACCGGTTCCGAATATATACTTACCTGTATAGGTAGGTACTTATTCAAAATTGCATATAATAATAATCCGGCGTGGGGCTTGCACGCTCCTGAACTCTACGTCCATGCCGGTAGTGTCTACTTTGCCGAAATAAGTCTAGGGTGAGGAGCCAGACCAAGAGAGATGCATAAAACCGCAGGGCAGCATCTGGCAACCTGATGGGCAGTAGCGACCCCACAAACCCTATCTCTCGGGAGAAATCTTGTACTCATCTCTGGCTTGCCTTTATTGGCCGGCTGGAGTGAACACTGACGAGCAACAGAGCTCCCACCTCTTTCTTGCCTTTATTGGCCAACTTGAGTGGAGATTCGCAAGAGCAAACGTGCTCGGAGGAAGGAAGTATTCCAGTAAGGTGCAGGTAGGTATCTTGACCGTACTTCCGGAATTGTTCTGATAGCCGAGGGATAGCTCTCCACTCCTCACGCACCTCAGGAAGTGTTGCCCTCTTGTAGCTACGTCACTATGTGCTAGCGGCCGTTTCCGGGGGCCCATTATTGAGTGTGCAAGTCACCTCCTGCCATTTTATATAACATTGGTCAAGCAGGGGACATAGTTCTTCCATAGTTCAAGTTACCCAATCCACTTTAGCCACCCAGACCCATAGCCAAATACATAATATGTTTTGTTTCCACGTTCTGCAATAGTCCTGCACCAACCGGGGGTTGTCCTTGGGTGCTCATGCATAGTGCATATAGGGTAATCGTCGGTTGGTGCTTCCTCATCATTTAAAATTGTCTAATTGGCGTACGAGGGGCTGAAACTAACTCACAGAGGCCCCCGCTGTGAGTTAGTTTCAGCCCCTCGTACGCCTTCCAAAGGACCAAAAAGAATATGTATAAAAAGAAATAATAATAATATCCTGGGACATTATTCACACACGGTCATCAGATCCCAAACTAAGCAGAGTTTGTACTATGGAAACCAGATAACTGATATACTACAAATACTACTTTTTTATACATACTTATACGTATAGGCAATAGCACCCAGACTCAGGACAAACAGACATGTTCATGCACACTAATGTTTGTCCTGGATGGGAATCGAACCCACGACCTGCGGCATGATAGGTGGTACCTTAACCAACCACGCCATCTGGCCTGTCTATGTACTGACCGCTATTTTTATTTACTGGTCGCGTCACTTCCAAGTAACTTCAGTCTAATTTGCCATTCCCAAAACTAGTCGTAACATTAACGGCCAGTCGCCGGTAGGTCGGGTAAGCACTACAATCTAAATATAATCGAATCGAACAAATCGTTTATGCATCGGACTCGCTGTAATCGATGTTTACTCGCCAAACTTGTGTTTACTTCCTATGGGGAGTTGTGTACCTACGATATGGAACATCGGGAGTTTGGTTTGCGCTTCATGCAGTTTCGATTGCAGTTTGATTTTCGAAGAGGTTTTATTTAAATTGTATTTGAACGTTTGGCTAGCATTGTTATTGTGAGTAAATAAGTTGATATTGTGAATCGATCTTTACATCTAAGACACCTGTCCCAGTGCCGATGAGGAAGCGACTAGCTATCTTCGATTTTCTCGCTAAAGAAACGTCGAAAACGTTATAAGTAAAAGAGGTACTTAAGTACAGACGCCAGCACATCAAGCTATCCGAAACTGTCAATTTTTTCCAATCAAACGTGAACCTAATGCTTTAGCGATGAAGTAAAGAAAGAAAGAAATTTGACAGATTGTATAGCAGCTTGATGTGCTGGCGTTTGTACATTAAAATACAAATACTAACTGCATATGTTTATCCGTGTTGTCTTTTATCACCATATCATTTGAGCTGGCGTCTGTACATTATATTATTATAATAGTTGATCGCTGACTGTTCACACCGCCAGCGCCAGCGAGTACTTGTGTATCGCAGCGACAAGAGCTACCAAAGAGAGTACCTACTCACTCAGCGACGCTCGCTTGGTTGGCACAACACTTTGCTGAGAGACTTACGCTTTGTACATATGCATACCAGCGAATAATCGCCGTCGCCGCGCACTCACTGCTCGTTGCTCGCCAACTCGTTTTCAGTTGCTGGCTCTACTCCCTTCTCGCTTCTATTAATCGCCGGTGGTAGGACAGGTGCCTAATTCTATGTGACGCCCTACAACTTTTCGAAAGTGATTGCTCTTTTGTTCAGATTCTGAACAAAAGAGTTTCTCACATTCACAAAAGTTCTGAACTTCATATTGAAGTGAAGCCAAGGATCAAATATAAGAGTTTTATAGATTACTAGTGTTCCGAGAATATGTTTTAGTTTAAGTTAATTTATAGTTTTCTTACCTATATTGTTATCATTTTCTTTAAAAAGGTTATGTTTAGTTAAATAAGTTGAAATCATCATCATCATGGTCTCGGTATACCTCGAATTCCTATGGGTATCAAGATATCTCGGTAAGCTTGTTCCACGGCATCGCTAGATGGATTGCGCTTTCTCCCTACAAGTACACACGTTCATAATACGAAGAGAACTTAAAGTCTTCAAGACACGTAAGAGTTAAATTTGCATTATAGAAGAAGTTCTGCTGCAACTTTCCACCTGCCAGCTAACTGCAATTTCTACCATATGATTACTTAGTTCTGCGAACAGTAGACCTCGCGAGCACAAACTTTTTTGTAGCAATTAATATACCACTAAAGTTATTTAAAACGGGATATTTACCATGGTCTGTTTTTCATCAGATCTTCACCAAATTTTTACGAGACCAACTAAAAGTTACTACCTTTCAAATAAAAAAGAACCATTGAAATCGTATCTCATAAGGCGGAGATATCCAGTAGCCCCCTTTTTGGCAATTTTTGGAGGAAGTACCCGTCCAATCAAAAATCCACAACCGTAAAAAAAAGTCTATAAAGTCATAAAACCTGTATACCAAGTTTCGTCCTGATCGGTTGTAAAATACGACATGTCATGTAAAATCTTGGCCAGAGTTAACACTATTCGTGATCTCGGAATACTGCACGATGATAAACTACACCTGGACGCACATGTTGATAAAATCACAAGTCAGGCTTATCGTATGTATGGATTTGTAATAAGATCAGCCACGGAATTCCTCCACCCGAGCACCTCAACTAGAATATGTGCTGGTGTGGAGTCCCTATTATTTATTATAATAAATATACTGACTGTATCGAGCGTATACAACGTAAGTTCTTGAAAACGATGCATTACCGTTGTTCTAATAGTCGTATTTACCACCCCTATAGCGACTTAGTGAAAAAATACAACTTTTTCTCTTTGAAGTCTAGACGTACCTTTCTCGAAACTGAGTTTCTATACGATCTGTGTAACAACTCATATGATTGTGTGGATATTTGTAACAAGTTATGCTATGTTGTCCCTAGAACCATTCAGGGGCGTGAGGTGCGCGCACGACCTGTTTTCGCCGTCACTCCTAGTCGTACGAATGCAGGCTTGCGAGCATCTCTACGTCGCCTCACAGGCAATTTCAATAAGTTTTTCTTTAACTTGGATCTATTTGCTTTATCCGAAAATTTAGAAACATGTTGCTTGACACAATCAAAAATGTATGTAAATAATATCAAATCTCCCTAGTGTTCCTTACTGCTGTAATTTATATATATATTTTATGTCTTGCACCTAACTATTATGTCTGACTTTTACTTTATCAATATTGTCTTTGTCTTTTTGTGTATCTGTGGAGTTCGTTGTTGGTTGCATATTTGTAACTCCTTATGTTCTATTTATTTGTAATATATAGTGTATAATTGTTGGTTCTTCCAAATAAATAAAATAAAATGTTGAGAGTAAAAACAAACTGACATACGAAAGCAAATTTTGCCAGACTTGAAGCAGAGACACTTCACTCGCTTGGTCAAATAATAATAACAGCCCATTATCACTCTGCAGGGCAAAGGCCTCTTCTCAAACAGAAGGCGCGAGCAATAATCACCACAGTTGCTCAAGACAGGTTGGCGATTTCAGACTTATATTATATTAACTGTATGTCCAGGTTTCCTCACTGTTTTCCATCACCGATGTTAGAAATATCCAAGATAAAATTAGAAAGTGCATGAATTGAAGAAGCCACATTGCTATTTTCTCGGATTTGAACTCACAACCTCGTGAATGAGAGGCGAGGCCTAAACCACTGGGCAACGCCTAAATTATTCAAACATAATGAACACTCACAATAAACCCGCCCACACTTCACTCCCTGTCCCAGGTTTACGGTTAGTAGGTATAATACCCAACGCGGAATTAATTCAAGTCTACTGGCGGTTCGGTTTATTGTTCAAATACCCGGGTATGACAATAACGTTGCGCCATATTGTTATGACTGCTGACACTGAATTTATATTCAGTGTTCTTCTGTGCTCTTAAGAGCACAGAAGGTTCAGCAGTGCTATTCTGTAAAAATCTCACCGTGAAAACTTAGGTGAAGTGAGCGTGGAGTGAGCCGTCAGTGTCAATCCCTAGCATCAGGTGGAATGACAGCTCTCTTCAAGCTCACTTCTCCTAAGTTTTCACGGTGAGATTTTTACAGAATAGATCGGCAGGACCGAATTCAAAGATATGCAAACTATAAACAGGGTCAGAATTTGTAAGTAAATCTGATATCATTTTAAACAAATAGGTGAATTGAATTTTGAAGATAGCAGTGTTCTTGGGCGTAACTTTGGATGCTAATCTTCAGTGGGGAACACATATAGATATGTGTGGAAAAAGCTAAGCTCCATATAAAAAATCGTAATTTATCTGATATAGCGATAGTCCGTTTAGTGTAAGTACTTTAGTTATTTTCATAGCGTTATGTCGTACGGTATTCCGTTGTGGGGAATGTCGCCGAAATTCGTGACTATCTTTCTTTTACAGAAAAGTGATGTTCGATCAATTATAAATTAAATCCGAGACACTCTTTTTTTTGTTACATAATAAATACACAATGACAGGAATATTTACTTTATAAAGTAGTATATTATTATTATTTTAATTACCGTAAATTTGAGGACTATGTGGCTCATTTTTTACAAGCTTTTATGTAACTTGCAATGTTCATATGTAAGTGTTGTCCTTTCCAAAATTTGCAAGTTATATTTGACCCACTTCCCGGTGTTCGATTGAGCTAAAATTTGGCATACTTATCTAAAATTGATGACAATGCAATACTTTGATACCATTGAACTGATCTGCAGATGGAGCCGGAAAGTGACCACAGGAACTCGGTGATAAAACGACGTAACCCAATCGAGTTTGGACTCGTTTCATTCGTCTTGACAAGGACTCTGGTCCTAGGTGATATCCAGACTAATATAAAACTTGGCTTTCTTTTTGTAGCTCTTTCAGTGGTCAGTAGGCTTCGGTATATCGTATATAATACGTATTTTTGCTTTAAAAAAACTAATTAACGTGAAATAATAAGTCTGAAAAAATAGGTATAGAAGGCTGCATTTGATCATATCAACCAAAAAAAGGTCCCCCTGCTGGACTGTGATATTTGATTTACTAGTAGTTCTGCGAACAGTACACCTTGCGAGTACAAACTTTTTTGCAACATTTAATATAGGTACCAAAAGTTATTTAAAATAGGATATTTAACATGTTTTATTTTTATCAGATCTTCACCATTTTTTATGAGACAAGCAAAAGTAAAGTTACTACCTATCCAACAAAAAAAGAACTATCGAAATCGGTTCTCATAAAGCGGAGATATCCAGTAGCCCCCTTTTTGCCTCTTTTTGGAGAAAGTACCCCTCCAATCGAAAATCACCAAAAACAAAAAAATCTATAAAGTCGTAAAACCTGTATACCAAGTTTCGTCTCGAACGGTTGTAAAATATGACCGGTAGAGGAGTAGCAACCAACTGACAGACGAAAGCAAATTTTGCCGGACTTGAAGCAGAGACACTTCGCTCGCTCGTTCAATAATCTTGCATGTCATGAATGTTTTGGTCAAATAAATGATCATTACTCATCATATTGGCATTAAGTATCGTCACTTATTGCCATAGAATAAAAGGAAATCGATGTCATCATCTGCCTAACCTTTTCCCAATGGAGAGGAAAACTAACTTTTTATCACGATAGATGGCGCACATTCAACTGTACCTTGTTTTGAAATATAAGCTGTCAAATCGCATGGATTTTTGCAGTCTACTAAGTTTAGTTTCCCCATTTTCCGTAATTTTGTCCAAAATGCCTCAATGTAGTGCGTAAACTTGTAAAAACAGAGGAGTACCATTGTTTCCTAAAGAAAGTAAGGGCAGAAAACAATGGGGTTTGGCGTTACGTATTAAAAACTTTAAGGCACGATTGTCTGTTGCGCATTTCACAGAAGAGGATTACATGAGCAAAGAAGCTATCCTTTAGGCTGGGTACTATATCTATTAAACAAAAAAATCAAGATTATTATCTAATAAAATAAAATTATTGTCATCAAAATAAATGTGTCATAAAATATACTAGACCTATATATATTAGCTAATCTATGTAGTAAAGCAGTCTCCTAAAGATTTAATCAATCAATATAGGTACTTAGTTTTCAAAATATTCCTGTATTGCCTGTCTCTTAATCATTCATAAAAGAGTATCTGCATTTGTCTCTGAATGTATCAGAAGGTGGACAAAGATATACGGTGTTGTCTTGGATGTCGCAGTTAGCAGCAAAGTTTTGATTTCGATCATACGAATGTCATCTATAAAAAAAAATAGGAATGTTAGTCCGTGGCTTATAGAAAAAGGCTCACAAACAATCATAACCTCAAATATTTTAAGTGTTTTCCTTTTCTTTTCAATCAAATCGGCCTTTTTGTCGGCAGTTGCTGCGTTCCTTTTACGGAGCTCAACTTTTAGTTGAGGCACAGTCATGAACGTGTCAGCCCGGCCCGTAGTGACTGATGGTTGTTGTTAAACCTAAGATGTTATTTGGTTTATCTATGTGAGATGACTACTTAACCGTACCTCAGGAAATTTGTAAAGGTATAAACTGTAAGGAAGAAATCAATTAAACAAATACCTCCAGATACAATACTAAGTTTATTCTAGAAATACACAAACACCTTTATGTGGGTGATACACGGACTCTTCCCTTACATAAATATAGGTATTGGTCCTAACACAACTCGTCTCTGTAACGGGTTGGTTTAAGGCAAATACTTATATATGAGACTATAATAAAGGATTCTCAAGATCGCTATGAAGGATCCACGAGGTGAAAACTGAATAATTCTTTCGCTCAGATTCGGTAAATTGACCAACTGTTGGTAGCGCTCATAAAAGGAACAAAGTTAACCCAAGACGCTACTGTTCACATGAATATTATAATAACTGTGTCGATTCCCTAGTTCTCTACATAAGGCCTAAATCCCTATCAGGACCTTAACTAAATATTCAGTATAAAAAGTTATATTAAACAATCTCTCTCTCTCACCCGAGATGGGTGTAAAACATTTAGGATGAAGCGCCTCTTGGGGCTCTTGTATAGGCAACCTGAGATGGAATAACCACAATTAACAGAGTCACTACAACCTCTCAACCAGTCTCTCAATTATACTATAAAGTAGCTAGCAATTAAACTCTCAACTAACAGTTCTATAAACTCTCAATTAGCAGAACAAAAGCCCTTGGCATGAAATCCAAGATAGAACTGGAATTCCACGTTGCAGCGCGGCCTGTGGGAAAGGTCCTCGACGAAACAAGATCGCGTGTCATACCTGAAGCTCAACGTCTCAGACACGCACGCCGTACATGTAAAGCTTTCCTTTCATGCGGAAAAACTCGCTCCATCCACTGTCATAACAAAAACCTGCTCCATCAAAGATCCGACAGCAGACTCCCATCCGTCCTGGTATCTCCACGTTTAGGCCAGGTAAACTCAGCTAAACCTGTAACAAATAACCAACTCATTTGCGACGCGATCTCGAGGCTTCAGCGCAGGGACAGAAAATATTGTAAAATAGATAAAGCTTAAATCACCATCATCAATGTAAATTCAATTTGGAATAACTGCTCCAGGAAAAAAAACTATCTTCATCCAGCATCATGGCGTCGCAAGGATCGAAAAAACATGTCCTCCTTTTGATCATCAATCCGGACATCCTGTTTCTAGAAGCCCAGGCAATACAGGCAATACAAACACACAAGCAGAGTGTATTCGATATCCAAAATTGATCACAATCATCATTTTTAACCGACTTCCAAAAGGAGGAGGTTATCAATTCGTCTGTATGTTTTTTTTTTTTGTATGATTGTTACGCGATTACTCAAAGACGGATGGACCGATTTGGAAAATTCTTTTTTTGTTTGAAAGGGTATACTTCCGAGGTGGTCCCATATAAATTTTATTAACTTTGCTCGACGAGTTTTTGAGTTAGCTTCAATAATGCGTATATTTCCCACTTATTTTATATGGATGTTGTGATGGTGTTTTAATAACTTCCTATCACTGTTATTTACATGGCTATATCTACAATTATTGTGCTCAATTATGTATTCGAATTTGTGTGGGGTAGGTTCCACAACTAAAAAGTGAAAAATAAAAACTTTTTAGCAAAAAATAAAACCGACTTCTAAAACAAAACACTACAAAGTGAAAAATAACTTTAATTTCGGAAGTCAGTGGCAAAAAACGAAAATACAAAACCAAAGACACCGACTTCCGAAATTAAAGTTATTTTTCACTTTGTAGTGTTTTGTTTTAGAAGTCGGTTTTATTTTTTGCTAAAAAGTTTTGTATTTTCGTGTTATGCCACCGACTTCCGAAATTAAAATTATTTCTTATTTTTCACTTTGTAGGGTTTTGTTTTGGAAGTCGGTTTTATTTTTTACTAAAAAGTTTTTATTCCATAACTGGCTCGCTGACGTCACTGGCAACTATGTACATTTTGCAACGTCACAATCGCGTACATATTATTGTCGATTTATACTTTAAAATCTCATAAATAGCAGTCACACTACTGTCACGTAAGGTAAACAAGGTACAGTCGACTACAGCGACATCTACACACAGCTTTGAGTGTGGCTCCTCATTATGTTGGGGTCGGCTTCCAGTCTAACCGGAGCTGAATACTAGTACTTTACAAGGAGCGACGGCCTATCTGACCTCCACAACCCAGTTACTGGGTCATCGATGTATTGTTCAAAGTTGACCTTTTTCGCTTGTCTACCTAATACCGTTTATTGCACATACCCAAGGCACATTTAAGCCTGTTCATTATGAATGGTTGATACACACATCAACACTGTCTAGGGATATTTTGGATTTACTCAATTTACACAAAATTTATTAAAAATAACATACAACATACATATATTTTTTTTTAAAGCCCATTTATCAGATTACACTCCAGAATAAAAGAAAACTATTTTTTTGCGTAAACAAATTGTTATTCAAATAAAGAACAAAACGTGAAATAATGGTAAAACTAACAATTAATGTTTTTCTCAAGAAAAAGTGAAAAATAAGGAAAAATAAATCTGTTTTTAACAGTTATGTGAAAAATCAGTAAAACCACCCATGACGTTAATAACGGTCCTGCAACGGTTTTTTACGCTTTGGATTAAGTTATCCAAGTCTTGCTGCAGTATATTGTTCCAGGTCCGGCTAAGATGCAAAAAAAGTCGCTCTTCCGTCGCAATGGTTGCAGGGAAATTCCTCAAAGCCCTTCTTTGGAGCATGTCCTACGCGTGTTCTATGGGGTTTAGGTCATGCGATTGAGCGGGCCAGCCTAAGATCGATACATCGTGCTGCTGCAACCAGCTCGTCACCACTCTCGCTGTGTGCGGACGGGCGTTATCGTGCATGAGTGTGAATTCTTGGCCCATTTGTAGTCGATGGGGGTAGATTATTGGTACCTCGTTACTGTATTTTTCAGCCGTCATGGTGTTTCTGATCCAAACGAGGTCTGTTCTTCCACCAACACGAATTCCCGCCTAAACCATAATTGTCCCGCCGTGGTATGAATGGACTTTCTGAGGATGTTGCAGACGGCTCTCACGACCAGGAACTCGCCAAACACGTACTCTACGTGTATCGGGATGAAAACCGAACCGGGACTCATCGGTAAACAGCACTACAGACCACTGGTTATCTTCCCAGAGCAAATGTTCACGAGCCCCCTCTAGTCGTCGTCCACGATTTCCTCGGCGTAGTGCTGGATTACGAAGCGGTCTGCGAGCATAAAGGTTAGCTTCATGCAGCCTTCTCCTCATAGTTTGGTCACTCACAAGCAACTGGTGCTCTGAGTGGAGCCTCTGAACCAACTGCATGGCCGTAACATTTGGTTGTCTTCTCGCGGCAACTTGCAAAAATCGGTCTTGTCGTAGAGTGGTTATGCGCTTCCCGCCTGGGTGTCTTTCAGCCACTTCACCAGTAGCACGATAACGTGACCATAACCTTGATATCACGTTTTGTCTTGTTTCAATCTACTCAGCAATACTCCGTTGAGTAGCCCCAGCTTGGAGCATGCCTACTGCTCTTAACATTTCCTCTCTCGTTAAATGGCGCCGCTGCATGATGCACACAATAACATTAATTCGAAATTAACCGATAACTTGTTATAAAACTTTTTGACACAAAAAATAGCCATAAACTACTGTAGGTAAATGAAATCTTCGGACTTCTCTACCATTATGCCGCATAAATCTTTTGTTTTAAATTTATTTTTTCAAATTCATATTTAGAATCGTTCAAAAAGGTTTACAAAATAAGCTTTTTCAAAAGAATTTAAAACTGGCCAGTATTTTTTGAGTTAAAAAACTTGATACAAAACATCCCTAGACGGTGTTGATGTATGTATATTAATCTTATAAGGGTGACGCTAATCTCGGGTTATCCCGAGATATTCTTGTTACCTGCGTGTCTTCGTCGGATCGGCGAAATGGATTAGCTGGCTGGGAAAATTTTAGTTGTGAATTCCTGCTTTAGACGTCCACTGATTGTGCGTATTAATAAGGAGTAGAATCCCTTACCAAAGTCTATTTGTCTCGAAACAAGTTGTTTCCAATTTATGGCATTGTCTCGTGTGAGGTACTAAAACGGTAAGGGGGCGTTCATTAATTACGTGAGACAATTTTGGCGACCTTTCGACGCCCCCTCCCCCCTTGGTGAGATATCGTGAGATTTGGCTCGACCCACGTGAGATTTTTCAAAATGCGTATTTTTAGTACAAATACGTTAATCTATGCCTTATTGCGTTGGATTTATTTAAATCAACATCATTTGCTTAATTATTTTTAGGTACCTACTGTACATACCTAGTTTTCTCGAAATTTTACATAGTTTCTTTCGAAAAAAAACCGCGATATTTGTCGAGACCCCCTTTAGGATTATTAAATTATGTACTTTATTTGTAAGACCTCTCATAATAAAACAATGAACCAGGCCACAATAGCAGTTTCGTCCTAAAAAAAATAGCTCGTGGAACAATCACCGATAGTTTATAGTAATAATAAATTGTGCTAATAAAACCACTTCTTTCCTGTAAACACGTTTATTGTCGCCTTGTCTGGTAGACTAGAAATGATTGTCTCCAAATTGTAGGACGTCTTTACTTGTGTTGTGACTAAGTTTGCTGAAGGCCGAAAAGTAATGGTATTGGTATTGATTTTTTGTATTATGATAAAAAAGTAACTAAACTACGAATAATAAAAGTAAGGAAGCGTAACTGTGATCAAAATCAACGGGAAATTTTGTTTCAAACTTCACTACACTGACAAAATTATCTCGAGTATTCGAACGAAAGAACACGCAAATAAGGCAATTAGCTGCGCTTGCGTAACGCGTTGTATTCCGGCAAGCGCGGTGATTGGTTCCCGGCAGGATGGATAATAGTCAGTAGTTCGCGCGCCTGCTGCAGTACAATGCGTGGACGATGCTATACGTGAGAGGATAAGTCATAATAAATCAATCAATCAATCAATCAATCTTTATTTGTGAACATAGGTATACATACATAAAAGGACTTAAATATACACATAATTGTAGTCGAGCTCTATGTTCTACCATGAAATTGGTGTACAAATAGTAATTTTAGTATTTATTTTATTGAGTACATCAAGTAAATTCGAGTTTAAACAATAATTAAAAAGTCAAAATCCAAATGGGCACTCGTTTAAAGAAAAAAAATAAAATACTTAAATAAATGTGAATTGAATGAAGAAATGTCAATTAAATTAATTTTACATGCATGTCAATGGAAGATAATAGGAATTGTGTCATAATTTATCATTTAAAAAATCTTCAACAGAGTAATATGTCTTATCAATAGATAAGACATATTACTCTGTTGAAGATTTTTTTTTGTTGCTAATAAGCAACAAAAACAAATTTCTTTTAAATTTGGGGACATTTCCTTCACTCCTTATACATTTCGGTAATTTATTATTATATCTTTGGAGCCATTGCAAAAACACTATTCCTATATAATGCAGTTTTAGACCCAACTGTTTGTAACCGGTCACAGCGCCGCTGGCTAGGTACTGACTCGATCTTTGTGCAGATTATTTTTGACAAACATGGATGTTTCAAATATGTACAACGACGGCATTGTTCATATTTTCATATTTTTAAAAAACGGTTTGCAACTGTCAGTTGTATGTAAGTTGTAGATAGCTCTTATACATCTTTTTTGGCACCTAAATACTGTAGATATCTTTACCCGTTGCATTGCCCCAAAATATAATGCCATATCTCAATGTTGAGGACACTAGACCATGGTATGCTGTTAATACTGTTGTCCGATTGGCCGTCTTACTCAACATATGCAATGCATAGGAGTATTGGTTTAGTTTACTACACACTTTGTCAATATGTGAATTCCATTTTAAAGTGTTTTCTATGTTTAGTCCGAGAAATTTTGTCACGTTTGTTTCATTAATAACTTTGTCATTGTATCCAATATTTAAGGTCAAGTTGTGATTTACTCTTTGTTGAAATGTCATTATTACTGTTTTGTCTAGATTTATAATCAAATTATTATTTTGCAGCCAATTCACAACAGATTTTAAATTAGAATTGATGTCAGCCTCTAATGTACTTATTTCGTCATTATTAAAAAGCAAAGTGCTGTCGTCCGCAAACATTGTCATAGGATACTTTGATGCGGTCGGAAAGTCATTAATATAGATAATAAATAAAGGCGGTCCGAGTACGCTACCTTGTGGTACCCCGTAAGTTACAGTTCTCTGACTAGATTTATATGTACGTTCAGTTTTTTTACAAATTCTATTAATTGTCGTTATTTGCTTTCTATTAGAAAGATAAGATTCTATTAAATTTAATATATTTCCTCTGATTCCGTATGCGCTAAGTTTATTTAATAGTATTCTATGGTCTACGCGATCGAAAGCTTTTGACATGTCCATATAAAGTGCTAGAGTTGGTAGTCTTTTATCCACTCTGCTACTAACCATATGCAAGAAATCATAGATTGCCATGTCAATTGATCTGTTTTTTCTAAAACCTTTTTGGTTATTAACGAATAAGCTATTTTTCTCAAAATATGAAACAAGTTGATTATATATTGCTTTTTCAAATATTTTTGAAAAAATTGACACTAAAGCGATGGGTCTGTAGCAGGACATAATCTCTCTGCTATCTTTTTTGAAAAGCAGTTTTACAATGGTTATTTTTAATTCTTCCGGAAAATAACCATGCAATATGCACATATTGATAAGATGACTCAACACAGGAGCTGTGAGTGAACTGTGAGTGAACATCAAACGTCAAACATTGGTCTGTGGAACTTAATTTTAAATAATTTATAAATAGTGTATTTTTTCGATACTTATTGCCTAAACTTGAATAAATTCAACTGAAAGAGTATTTACACCAGTGGCAGTGTTATCTCTGTTTTTAAATAACATACATTCGAGATTAAGCCCTATCAGTGTGAGTTTGATTTCTACAGTGATTAAGGAGCATTTCACCAACATCACCATATAATCAGGTTGGCTATAAACCACACTAAACAATGCACGGACGGTAAGACACGATACTCCACTCAGCAGCTTCAAGCCTTTAATTAACTAATTAATATCTCAATTGAACGGTTGAGAATTCAAAAACAGATTATTTTTCAATGTAAACAAAGAATAGACGACTCGTTCCACCAATCAACAACTAGCTCAGTAATTTGACAAGACAATCTTCGTTCTGAAACTTGACTTACCAAATCTGAATACTAGCACTTTGGCCCAGCGCTTTGAGACTACGTTCCATTTCACATAAACGAAAAATGGGTGACTATGACAACATAACTTACCGAAAAATTCACAGATCTAGTTCATTAAACGACATGACTAGAGATAATTCAACACTGTTCGACGCGACTATGATGAGCTTACCCAACACATCTTTAAATATAAGTCAAACCGTACTTGATTTACACGAAAAAAACAAACAATTATCTGATAATTTACTTATAGCGCACCAAGAAATTGAGAATCTTAACACAGAAAACTTTCGCCTAAAATCGGAAATGCAAAGAGAGGAGGAGCGTGTATTTTTGTTAGAGCGGGATTGCAGTATAAAGAAATAGCGGATATAGCAAAAAAATCAGTTGCGGGAATTTTTGAATGCTGCGCTGCTGAGATAGTATCTTATAAAATTATTATTATCTTGTATATAGAATTCCTAAACCTAATTACGAAGTATTTTATGAAAAATTAGACAGTATCTTGACTAAAGTTAGTTCATATCCAAACAAGAAAATCGTTGTGTGTGGTGATTTCAATATTGATGTTTTGAAAAGGAACAAGACTACATTAGAGTTTGAGTATTTTCTTATGAAGTATAATTTAACATTAGCGCTTTATACTCCTACAAGGTTAAGTAGTCGCACTTGTATCGACAATTTTGCGCACAACTACAGAAAAAACTGCAAAGCTGAAGTTAAAGATCTAGTCCTTTCAGATCATACAGCTCAAATCCTTAAAGTACCAATTAACAAAACTTGTAAATTACAGTATTGGAAAACTAAAAAGCAGGACATGAGCATAAATAATTAAAAAAAAATTAAAATGCATCTTAGCTCTCTATTTTTTACACAAGTTTTTGAATCTACGGACGCAAACAAAGCCTTTGACATATTTATGGATGATTTTTCTCTTTTATATAGATTATGTATTCCGGAAAAATATATAACCATCAAAACACACAAGGAAACGAAATGGATATCTCGAGGAATAAAAATATGCAGTAGGAAACAAAGGCAGCTACTTTGGGAATATAGATTAAATTCTGATTCAAAAAATAAAAAAGTTCTTAAAAACTATACAAAACTTTATAGAAAGATTATCAAGCTAACACAAAAAGCACAACACAATCATGATATAAACACTGCCGAAAATAAATCGAAAGCAACCTGGCAAATAATAAATAAAACCAAATTGTGTTTGCCACATGAGCCAATTATGTGCATTAATAAAGGTGTTTTGTTGCTTACACACCCTGCAGACATTGCTAATGAATTCAACAATTATTTTATTGATGACATTGAAAATAATGTAAAAGCTGACAACACATTGAAGAGTATTAATTTTAGTAATCAGACATTAAATTCCTTGTTTATGCAACTTGTTACAATTGACGACATAATAAAAATAATTTCCACCCTAAAAAACACAAGTACTATGGGATACGATGGCGTTTCTACTAAAGCCATAAAATTTACTAAAGACTTGATAGCCCCTCCACTAGTGCATATAATAAACTTGTGTATTACTGATGGCATATTTCCCGACCGACTAAAAAAAGTTATAATAAAACTCTTATATAAAAGAGATGACAAAACCAAATTAAAAAACTATAGACCTATTGCAAAAATTCCAATTTTTTCAAAAATAATCGAGAAAGTAATATACAGTATGTTAACCAACAGAGGGCGTTCCCGTTAACCCGCAATAGTATAGCATCCATACATGCTAAAAAAAATATTACCATTCGAAAACAAAATGGTTTTTATTTTTTTTAATATTAAAATATTCACTAAAAATGTTAAATTGATACGTAAAAGAAACACTCTGTACACGCGTACTTGAAGGACGGAAACATCGCAATTTAGTTTTTATTTTTAGTGAATATTTTTATATTTTTTTGAATATTTTTAGCATTTTTTAGTGAATATTTTAATATTAAAAAAAATAAAAACCATTTTGTTTTCGAATGGTAATATTTTTTTTAGCATGTATGGATGCTATACTATTGCGGGTTAACGGGAACGCCCTCTGTTGGTTAACCTACTGTATAACTCTCTTTACGCATATTTCGATAAATATGAATTATTTTGTAAAGAACAAAAAGGGTTCCGTAGAAATACTTCAGTTAATATGGCCTTCTTCGACTTATTAACTAACGTCATGTCATCTGTAGATAAAACAAATCCAGTATGTGCAATTTATACTGACATGTCCAAGGCTTTTGACTATGTGGATCATAAGATTCTATTACATAAGCTGCATAGTTACGGTGTCAGAGGAAACATCCTGCAGTTGTTAAAATCATACTTAAGTGATAGACTGCAATGCGTAGAAGTTTCTAGAATTCGTCCAAAGAGTAATTTGGAGACAATATATGTATCTCAACCAAGGAATATAAAATATGGTGTTCCACAAGGTAGTGTCCTGGGGCCGCCACTTTTTTTAATTTACATTAACGATCTCCCGAAAGTAACAACGCACAAAATGGTTCTTTTTGCGGATGATAGTACTGCTGTAGTTAAGTGTACAAATAAAATTCATTACGAACAAGATATAAATATTACGTTACAAAATATAATAAATTGGTTACATAATAATAATTTGGTAATAAACCTGAACAAGACAAAAATAATGCATTTTCATCAACGCAGTGAGTACCCAAGTGTTTGTATTAATTACCAAGGCTGTAATATTGAGGAAGCAAATGAAGCCAAATTCTTGGGTATAGTGATCGACAGTAAACTTACTTGGAAACCTCATATTGAAGTCCTTTGCAAAAAACTTAGCAAATCTGCATTTGCACTCTCCCAACTTTCAAAAAAAGTGAACAGTCAGGCCCTTTTAATAGCCTACCATGGACTAGTTGCGTCTGTTCTGCGGTATATTATTTTCTGGGGGCAGTCTACCGATAAGGAACTGGTATTTAGAATGCAAAAGAGGTGTATAAGGTCAATGTTCGGTCTAAAAACAACAGATAGCTGTCTTTCCTATTTTAAAACTTTAAAAATTTTAACTTTTCCGTCCTTATATATATTGGAAACAGCTTTGTTTGTAAAAAACAATCCATAATTATTAAAAAAAATGGCGGAAGTCAAAAGATATCCAATACGGACTCAATATTTAAGCCTAGTATGCCATGTGAAATGTAAAACCGCGCTAATGAAAAAAAGTTTTTTTGGCATTGCCCCCCGCATTTATAATAAATTACCTAATGGAATAAAAAATATGACTATTACAAAATTTAAAAGGGCACTAAACGACATATTAATTGAGAAATGTTATTATACAATTGACGACTTCCTTAATGATGATTCGCTGACTGATTGACTTATTTTTTTTTATTGTTATAGCTGCTATTGTGATCCCTGATTGTTATTGTTTATTACTTGTATTTTTTTTGTACTCTAAACGACATTTATTTAAATTTAACTTTGACATTATTGATTTTATTTTAATTGTATTGTAATGTTTCAAAAATAGTGACTGAATATTATTATTTGCATGCCCACGCGATGGTAGAATATGGAGCACTTTATTATGTTAAAAGAACATCTGTGTACCAATTACCCATGTTTGCAAATAAATAAATGATTGATTGATTGATTGATTGAGCAATTATTGTGGATACCTGTTTAACAATTTTTGTACTTATATCATCATAAAAATGATTGTATTTTTGCACTATCCATATTAGTTGGATTATTAGTTGTTTAAGTAAACCATTCTTGAATATAGGGTCAGGTGGGGTAAATGCGAGTACCATAACTAGAATGACATATTCAACCTTAGACAACATTTTACTTTTTAGCAGTATTAAATTTATAATTATCACGTGTATTAAGTATTTAGTAGGCTAAAGTTTTAAGTTATTTGTTTAATTATAATCACTCTGATAATTTAGGTAATCAAATTTAAAAAAAAGTTATCTCACTTATTACATTTACCCCGTGTTCAGGGGCAAATGTAATAATGTTGGTCAATTTCTCAGTACTTTAGATAGTTGCAAATCAGGGGTAATAGCAATGAAATGCGAAAATTGAATTAACTTTGGTTTTTTATTTCAAAAAGATCACGTGAAAGCTTATATTATACCACGCTTGATTATTGTAGGATTAGGCAATATTTACATATCAGAGATGGCAGCACCAGTTTTCTTTAGTAGTTAGACCGTAAACAAGCCTTATTGCTTATACCCCGTTATTGCAATTACCCCACCTGACGATACTTCTTTTTAATAAGTATATTCAAGAATAACACAAAAACAAAAAATAAATAAATAGAAAAACACTCGAATCTCAATATTATTTATTAGATTGAGATTCGAGTGTTATTCGAATTAAAATGTTTCAAGGTTGGGGAAAAAGTCTTTTCGCATTATAGTATGTATGAACTTGTAATAAAATCTCTTTGGCTATACTATTTGTATCTAGCTGGTTTTGGTATCATTGAAAGTTTAAATTTTAAAGAACATAATTCCAAATTCAAATTAGGAAAATGTGTGATTTTCATTGGTTTTTCGTACCGTCAAGATGAGTGAATCTAATGAAGAAATTCGATACATTTTAAAATTTTACTACAAAAAAGGTAAAAATGCAACGCAAGCCGCGAAAAAAATTTGCGATGTTTATGGACCTAGTGTAGTGTCTGTGAGAGTAGCACAAATTTGGTTTAACCGTTTTCAATCCGGAAATTTTGATGTCAAAGATGCACGTTGCTCTGGTCGCCCTATTACGGATAAATTGGATGCCATTTTTGAAAAAGTGGAGCAAGATCGGCATATCAGTAGTTACGACGTAGCTGAAGAACTGGAAATTGACCACAAAACAGTTTTGGCGAATTTGAAAAAAAACTGGGTACACAAAAAAGCTCTACAATTGGGTCACTGAAAGAAACCTAATAAACCGTGTACTCATTTGTGATTCTTTATTACGACGTAATGAAACCGAACCATTTTTGAAGAAGCTGATAACTGGTGATGAAAAGTGGATCACGTATGACAAGAACGTGCGAAAAAGGTCGTGGTCAAAGGCCGGTCAGGCTTCACAGACTGTGGCGAAACCCGGGTTAACTCGCAACAAGGTGATGCTGTGTGTGTGGTGGGATTGGAAGGGCATTATTCATTATGAGCTGTTACCACCAGGCAGGACCATCGATTCTGAACTCTACTGCGAACAACTGATGAGATTAAAGCAAGAAGTTGAGAGAAAGCAGCCGGAATTAATCAACAGAAGGTGTGTGGTTTTTCATCATAGACCTCACACATCTTTAGCCACTCAGCAAAAATTAAGAGAGTTTGGCTGGGAGGTGTTAATACATCCGCCGTATAGTCCTGACCCTGCACCTTCAGATTTCCACCTGTTTCGGTCTCTTCAGAATTCTTTAGGCAGTGTCAGGTTAACATCACGAGAGGACTGCCAAAACCATTTGTCGCGGTATTTTGACCAGAAGTCCCAAAATTTCTATAGCAATGGGATCATGTCCTTACCTACAAGATGGCAAAAGAAACTTTTTCCCCAACCTATTATGTTGTAGTATTGTATCATAAGGATCTAAAATTAAGAAGTATTTTAATCAGTTTACTTTTACCTACGAATAATAGAGAGATTGGTCACGTCAATGTCAGATCAGGAGATGCGTGGATGGTGTTATAAAAATAAGTAAGCTTGTTTACTTGTTTACTTTTTATTACATGATCAAAAAATCAAAATATTTTATTTCACATAAACCTACATGGGCACTTATAAAAAGTCAGAAGCTATGTGCACGGTTCCAATTAGTCGTTTCCTATAGAGAAGAGCCAGCAAGAAACTACACGGTTAAACTACTTTAAAAAAAATCATTGGCTTTTATTTATTTATCGGATTATCGGGTAGAAAGGCAGTATTTCAATAAAATAACACCTGTCACAATCACTCCACTTCTAATTCTCCATACTCAATCAAACACTTCGCAAAATAATTACAGATAGCTTAGATTAAGAGGGATGCGATTAAAATACCACGTCCGCTGACCACGAGTTCACTGAGTTCACTGCTCGTTTTACAAGATGGCCGCCTCACCAGTGCTCGGTGTTCGTTTTTGAGGTTGACGTTTGTACAAGTCAATTGACAGTATAGAAAAGCGGAGGCGCCAAGCATGTTCAGGTAGACGTGGATTATCGGGTAGGAAGGCAGTATTTCAATAAAATGACACCTGTCACAATCACTCCATTTCTAATTCTCGATAATTCAATCAAACACTTCGCAAAATAGTTATAGATCGCTTAGATTTAAGAGGGATGCGATTAAAATATAACGTGCACTGACCACGAGTTCACTGCTCGTTTTACACGATAGCCGCCTCACCAGTGCTCGGTGTTCGTTTTTGTCGTTGAAATTTGTACAACATGTCAATTGAAAGTAAATAAAATAACAAACTAAAAATGATAACAACACCACGACAATTATGCTGTACCTACTATTTAGGAAAATAAACATAAAATGGCGATACCAAACCGATCCAAAAAAGTTATGACTTTTTTAATACTGAAAATGTGACACCAGGAAATAAGATAATACTCAGGGAGATTTCAATAAATAAATAATACAAAAATAATAGTAAAAAAAAACCGGTCATAGTCTATAAAATCGGCAAAAAAATCAAGTTTGTTGTACGGGAACCCCCTTAAATATTTATTTTATTCTGTTTTTAGTATTTGTTGTTATGGCGGCAACAGAAATACATCATCAGTGAAAATAAATTTCAACTGTCTAACTATCACGGTTCATGAGATACATCCTGGTGACAGAGGGGCATACAGACGGACAGCGGAGTCTTAATAATAGGGTCCCGTTTTACCCTTTGGGTACGGAACTCTAAAAAAGGTCAAGTGCGTGTTGGACTACGCACAATGAAGGGTTCCGTAGTTGGGACGAATTCCAAGAACAAACTTATCATTGTGGTTGAAAAACATGTTCTCCTATACATTCCAAATTCAAGTTTGTATGCACAATATTGAGAGGTTTACCATCTTGTTTTAAGACCATAGACTTCTTATAAGTGCTCCTGTAATCTACAGGTATTCAACTATTTTCTGTATTTTTTTTCCTCAAAATTTTTGGCTCACTACTTTCGGAGATAAGGGAGAATGTTCAATTTGCGTCTATTTTCTTAAATAACTTTAAAAATATATATTTGAGACCCTCACAATAAGCCCTTTCATTTGATATGTCACACGGTACAATTTGCAAAACTTTTTTATTTTATTTTCTTTTTTGCCCCCCAAACTTGATCCCATATTCAAAATTCATTTTTTTACGTTACACGTCCGTGTTTGGGTCGCAGAAATACATACGTGTACCAAATTTCAACTTAATCGGTTTATTATATTCGGAGCAAATTGTCTGTGACAGTCTGTGTGTGATCACAATGGGAATTAGGGTGGGTATGGAAACGTAATGATGTACATTTACCTAAAAATTATAATCAGGCCCGACAGAGGTCGTACGGTATAGAGAAACGTATGCTTGAGGACGCTAGTTTCGCTGAGGCATACACTAAACCTATTGATAGTAGAAGAAGGCATAGGTACAGTGGAAAGAACGTTAGGCCTAATATGGGCACCTAAAGATGATAACTTAGGTTCTGATTTGTCGTTTAAGCGACTTCCAGAACATACTAATAATGGAAGTCTAGTGCCCACTAATAGACAATTACAAGATAAAGACGTGAAGGTTTGGTTCCAGTGGCTAAACAATCTGCAGTACTTTAATGAGATAAAGATATATTAATAGGTTGGTAATAAACTTTCGGCCGAATTTTCTGATGCAGTTTAATTTTAAAACGTACTCTGACACTGACTCCTAATTTACCTAAATAGGAATTTATGAATTAGGGAGCTAGTGTTCAGAAATAATTCAGTTTTCATTGTGAAAGGTTCCCGAGAATACTGGAAGTTCTACGTATCATTGCCAGAATTGTAGTTTGCGGGAACTTTTATTATTCTGCAATTCTAAACAGCAATTAATTTAGAATATTCTGTGACTTCTAGGGTGGCATAGTCGCTAAGTGACAAAACCCTTTGACACACAAAAAAAAAAAAAACAATCTGTGACCTTCTTCACCTCGGTCCCAAAAACGATACCGAATTTTTCGATACCACGCATATTTCATCTATTTATTCAGCCGGACCCGAGACCTCAATGTGACAAATAGGGCACAGATACTCAGTATTGTGACAAATGTGGACTTCATACAAATGTTTTCATACATTTTCATGAGGCCACAAAGAACTGGATTATTAAGGTGACCGTAAGTCAATAATCACTCATTCGTTTACGAGAACCGCCTAATGTTGTTTACTTATACATAATTAAATATGTTTGTTTATAAGTCGACTTCTTTTCGTAGCTTTTATGTCGATTGGGTTTCATTTGACGGCAAAGGTCACGAATGACAGATTACGATTCTATTATTGAGCCTATTGGTTCTATATTAAAATTAAAATATTCTTCGTCATCATTTTAAGAGACGTAAATGACAAATTATTTTACCTTTGTTCTGTAAAATATAACATATCATCACGCCTATAATTATATAGTAACACCTACATTTATCTTTTGCGCCGCGTGCGCACGAAATCCGCTCCGGACCATGTGTGTGTCAAAACCCGTCACACGCGTCCGCGCCAGAGGGCGCTGCTCATAATATTCAATACAAACACCCGCCGCGAGAACGCCCTAAGTCCCATGTAGAGGGCAAGCCTATTGCCAACAACCGGGCACAAGTCCAGACTACTAGAAATTCCTGATGGAAAAAACCCACAAACACTTTGCCCGAACTGGGGAGTCGAGCCCAGCGGGGCAATTGCGTAACACATTATCAAACGGAATCCATTTCATTTTGATATTTCAGCAACATTCATTACGTTATTTACGTTCTCGAGCAGACAAATTTTTCGAACATATGAAGCAATGGATTAGCAATTTGCTTCAAAATGATTCAGATTCCGATTGATAGTGTGTTACGTAATTAATGTGCTGGGAGTCGAGCGCAGCGGGGCAATTGCGTAATACAGTATCAATCGGAATCGGTTTGATTTTGACAGTTTAACATTATTCATTGCCTTATTTACGCTGACGAGATTAGCAATGTGCTTCAAAATGATTCAGATTCCGATTGATAGTGTGTTACGCAATTATGGTGCTGGACCTCGTGCTCAGCACCTTTGTTTGTGTCGATAAAAAAAGCGTAAATATAAAATTAGAAATTAGTCTAGTACAATATTAGTCTTTGAAATGCAAAGTCTTATTCTATTGATTCATTTAAACATGCGCAAAGGAATACTCGTACAAACGGCGAATTAATCGCCTTCGTACAGAGCCTTCGTATCACATTGAAACTGCCGTCAAGAGCTGTCAGTGTCAAAATTGTTATGGAATATTGACACTGACAATTCATGAACGCGGTTTAGAAGTGATCGCGTTGAATTTCATTGGTGAAATCCGCACTTAGTTTCTAGAAAAGAATTTCTTTCTTTAAAAGAGATTGTGACGTCTTGAGTTAGTTTCGGTCTTTCTTCTCAGAGTAGTCACTTGGGAAACACCGAACATATCTATTTTTAAAACATAAGTTACTTTAGACGTGTAAAAGTGCTTTTGTGAATCAATTTAGGTGCAGAAATAAATTTCAATTACTTACATATTGATACATGTTTGAAGAAAAGAATACAAGATTGAATTTGATAAAAAAGGATTTAATGAATACGAATACTTCGGCAGAATATACAAGTGCAGTAAATAATGAGGAATGACATGACAGTTGACAGTGCAAGAGAGAGACAACTAAGCAAAAAGAGACAAGACGATTGCGTTCCGTTTATATTTCTAACACATTTATAATTTATCCTAAAAAGGCGCGTTGTCTGCTTACTGCTGGATTTAAAGAGACAAAGTTAAATCGTCTATTTCAATTCGACCATTGTTCTTTTCAATGTCAAAAACAAGAACATAGAAGAATTTAATAATTCCAAAAGGTAGTTTCATATGGAAAAGAATGGGCAAGAAACACGGTATAGTCACGAGCATAAATACTTTTCAATAACTAGATACACGGTACAGACGGTACAGTCAGAGCATAAATACCTTACAATAACTAGGTACACGGTACAGTCACGAGCATAAACATCTTACGATAACTAGTTACACAGTACAGTCACGAGCATAAATACCTTACAATTACGCAAATTCAAAAGCGTTTTACTCGTCAAATAAAAAGGTTAATCGGTTTCGGTTTAAAGAAACTTTATGACCAATAAAGATATATGTCACTTACTTGAGAACAATACTAAAACATATACAGATTACGAAAAGTTCGTCACCAGTATTACAGGTTGGTTAATAGTTACCCATCCAATGCATTCATTTCTCCAGAAGTGATCGATCCGCAATTATGTGCTGGCTAAGTTGAGTTTTGAATGCATTGAAAGAGTGTAGATTTCTTATACAGGACGGTAATTTATCCTATAGATTTGTGCTCCTTCAAAAGTTAGCATTTTTTTGCCATAGTAAGTTCTTGCCTTAGGTAAAACTAGCAAGCATGCTCGCCGTGTGCTGCGTTGACTAACTAGTTTATATTGGGTGAGTGATATGTTTGAGTGAACGCATTTGTTGAGAATATTTCTGATGAAAATACAATTATTTTTACTACACTGTTATTTAAATATCAGAGAGGTTTTTATGATCAATTAAAAGAATTAACGGGCAGCAATTTAATTTTTTGTCGGTTGGTAAATCAGTGTGACAGTAAAACACGAACAGTAATAAAAATAAAATTGGTCGGTTATTTCATCCTACGTCAGTACAAAAAATATTCTAGTATTGTATGGCCAGTAAAAATATTGGAATGAGCAGTTAGATAAATAGTAAGGTATTTCATAGGTTGGGTTGGAATTGTGACCAACCACGTGCGAGTGAATTGGTCGCAGTAACTAAGCCGGTAGGCTTAGTACGAGAACCGTAGAGAAGTGTCTTGTCGACAGAAGAGTAGACAGAAATGACGTTACCGTGTAGACAGTACGACGGCAACAAAGTAGATAAAAGAGTCAACTGCACTTTTACGAAATTCACTTTTTTACATAATTCTACTCAGAATTCTTTGTTTTTTCATAGGATTTTTTTTCTGTTTAATTCTCATTTTTTACAAACATTAAGTCACGCATATAAATACAACTGCGGAGGCGATGCGATTCTCAACGTGTTTTATATGGAATATATGGAATTTTTCACTTTTTGTATGGAAAATATGAAAAATTATTACCTACATGTAGAGCTTTATGGGTTTACAGGTCCTGTAAAGGGGGCAAAATTTTCATTATTTTTGCGACAGGACACATCCGTTTTCGAGATATAAGCAAAAGAAGAGAAAAAGTAAATGATTTTATAGATAACCGTATATACTTTGCGGCCGTCGAGTAGAAAGTTTTCTACTGTCTTTAGCACAGCGATTAAAAAATCAAATTGTCTTCACTACCTAGACCACTTTCTTCCGAAATAGTCTACACAAAAAAGGACCTAGACAAAGATCTACGACATGTCTACGGTGCGATGTCATAAACGGAGAAACGAAATATCACTTTGTATTACGTAGAAAAGGTTGTCTACTCTTCGTAGAGATAGACAAGTGGTCATGCTAAGCCCACTGTCCCCAGTTTTTTGTACTAAGATTGAACGCCTTTGTCTACTCTTCGTAGAGATAGACAAGCGGTCATGCTAAGCCCACTGTCCCGAGTTTTTTGTACTAAGATTGAACGCCTTTGTCTACTCTTCGTAGAGATAGACAAGCGGTCATGCTAAGCCCACTGTCCCCAGTTTTTTGTACTAAGATTGAACGCCTTTGTCTACTCTTCGTAGAGATAGACAAGCGGTCATGCTAAGCCCACTGTCCCCAGTTTTTTGTACTAAGATTGAACGCCTTTGTCTACTCTTCGTAGAGATAGACAAGCGGTCATGCTAAGCCCACTGTCCCCAGTTTTTTGTACTAAGATTGAACGCCTTTGTCTACTCTTCGTAGTGATAGACAAGCGGTCATGCTAAGCCCACTGTCCCCAGTTTTTTGTACTAAGATTGAACGCCTTTGTCTACTCTTCGTAGAGATAGACAAGCGGTCATGCTAAGCCCACTGTCCCCAGTTTTTTGTACTAAGATTGAACGCCTTTGTCTACTCTTCGTAGTGATAGACAAGCGGTCATGCTAAGCCCACTGTCCCCAGTTTTTTGTATTAAGATTGAACGCCTTTGTCTACTCTTCGTAGTGATAGACAAGCGGTCATGCTAATCACACAGGGCACTCCAACCAAGTGGGTTAGGTTAGGTTAGAACTATGACCGCATGCGCGCGAGCCGAACGAGCACTACTTCCAAGTTAAATTTCCTACCGACTAATACCGATTTGTTAACTGCTTACACGTAACTCCTGTTGAGCCATTTTATTGCTTAATATTTATTAAATTACCCATTTAAATATTTGGATGACTCATTTTATTTAGTTTACTGCTCAGTTTTTACTGCCGAACTTATTAATAAAAATGCATTTTGTAATTTTTAATTTACCAAAACTACAATAAACAACTGCCGTTTTAAATCAGTGCCAAATAAAAATTGCAACTTTGAGAAAATACTTATTTTATAATAGCATGTATGGTTTCAATAACACTATGTTCGTAACATCAATACTTTAGGAGCAAATCCCTTTTAAATTTAATCATTCATTCATTTTGACTTTTGACTGACATTGACTGACGAGGGGCCTGTGGCTAAGTAATAACGGCCGCACGGGTCGATAGATCAAGTTAAGCTACTCTTGCCGCGGTTGGTCTGTGGATGGGAAAGCACGTTAAGCTGTTGGTCCCTGTCATTCATGGATCTTTGACAGTCGTTACGGGTCGCCAGGAGCCCGAAAGCTTACGAAAGTCTGACAACCAGTCTTACCAAGAGGTATCGTATTACCCAGTTACTGGGTTGTGGAGGTCAGAGAGGCAGCCGCTCCATGTAAAATACTGATATTCAGTTGCATCCGGTTAGATTGGAAGCCAACCCCAACATAGTTGAGAAATGGCTGGGCAGATGATGATTTATTAACATTATCAACAAAAGTCAAAACATCAATTTATGAACTTTCTTCGTTGTACAGTGACCAAATATAATTAAAACTGCAAGCAATGCTCATATTTTTCAAACATAGTTTAGAAACTGGATTTGTTTTCCAACTCAGCAGAATTTTAAGTTTTGCATTTGAAATTCTTGCACAAACACTCCAAGTAAGTACTATAAAGTTGGAGCATCAGTGCAGCAAGTTGGAATTAATTAACAAAACAAAGATTTCAATTAACTAGAAGCAAGTTCTCCGAAGTCGAGACGTTATGTTGGCTAGGGACCTAGGGAGCTCCTAACATTTTGGGTGCTTCGGAATCACTTGCTAATTTGATTATCTGTGATAGGTTGAATGTTAATTGTCAACTGCACTAAGTCGCAAACACAATGATTTTCGTTTTGTCGGGGCCCGGGCGCATGTTTATGTATGTTTTGGCGTGGAAACTTTTCGCTCGGTGTACTGGTAGTAAGTTCAATATTTCAGACCGACAAAAACATGTAAGATTTCAACCGCTAATAACTACGAGACTTTTAATGCCAATGTTTGAGCATTTAAAAGATAGGCCATATTTCTAACAATTTTGAAGCAGGATTTCATTTACCTATGACGTCACATCGAGAATGCAGGCGCATGCGCGCTAACCTCTGTTTTTCACTATGTGTCGAAATTCCAATTCGAATAGCGCAGAAACGTGTTTAGCTAGAATGATGATTCTGGCGTCATTGTCAAGAGTTGACAAAGCACTATTAGGATCTAAAGATAAACTATAGAAAAATTGGCCAAAATAGGATCATAAATGCATATGAATTATATAGGCAATAGCAAAATAAGAAATTATTTTGCTATTGTCAAATCTGAAAAGATGCCGTCTCATATCGGCCGTAAATCTGCTCAGAATTTTTTTAAATCCAGGCGAGGAAAGCTTGCATCATAAGGAATGCAATAAGCTTAAGAGGATTGTGAAGCTGTAATTTTTCATACAAAAAGAGATAACGTTTTTCTCCCCGTAAACATAGTTTAATTTTCATAATTTTTGGAAATGTTGTTGGTATAATGAAAAACTAGGTCCGCACGTTTTTATTATAAAGAAATATTCTATACAATATAAGTTATTAGCATCTAAATATCTATATTTTTGACATAAAAACATCCTCGAGCATTTTTATTTTTTTTTAATTAAATTAAATTGAAATACTAAAAACGAAAAACGTACAGACCTAGATTAAAGTGTACTGAATGTAATGAGATTAAAATTGTCTCATTTCGTAAAGGTTTAGGGGAGTAAAAACGTTATCGCCCGAAACAATATTTATGTAAATAATTGTATGAAATGTAGGCAATTGCCTCTAAAAATCGCGCCGCGTATCGGCGCTTCACAATCCTCTTAAAAGTCCAATGCCAAGCAAATACCTCTCACTAGGTTAGGTTAGGTTACAGCTGGGACCAAACGTTTTCACAAAAATAAACGACGCGGACTCGAACTGCGCCTACTTAATTTTTTGGTCCGCTCCAGATAATTTACGGAGTTGGGCCCTTCCAGTTACTGTTATCAATAAATAAACAGTCTAGTGTTCAATGATCACCACTTCCGGCTTGGTATAAAATGGCATTGCATTTATTTATTTATTTTATTTCGGGATCAAAAACAGGAGTACCATTAAATGTACATACATACATACTATCCTACAAATTAAAAAAAAAAAACACTTATCGTGCTATTAGCAACATTATCCACGTATTACTAATTAGTTGATTTTTAAATCTGCATGAATTTGATTATGCTAGCTCCACTTGAATGTTGATGAACGTTTTTATTGCAGAAATAAAAGGAAGCAACAACCACTGCCATACGAAATCGAACTTGAAGAAAATGTGAGTTCTCTTATTTTATTTACTATGTACTATGAACTTTATACTATAGAGCTTGGCATAAATATCATTTTTCGATGTTGACTTATACTTTTTCTTTCAGGAGTCCAAAACTGCCGACATCAGTGGCCACAGAGTTGTTGATGTAAATTACTTTTTTAATGAATTAGTTAAAATATTGAGTCACGAATCAATGTTCCAATGTGGCCTTACCACCATCAAATTAGAATCCGAAAAAGTTTCTGGCCTTACATCTGAGTTTACATTTTCTTGTACATTATGTAAAATAAAGTTTAAAATACAGAACACAACACACAGGTTGAATAAAATGGCGGTGGCCGGGATAATGTCTGCTGGTTGTGTTAACGCTCAACTGAAACAGTTTTCGGCAGCTGTCGATTTACCATCCTTGTCGGAATATAGGTACAAAATCGTACAAGATGAAGTATGTGACGAATGGGAAGTGACGGCATGAGAAGAGACGAGGAAAGCGGGGGAGCGGGAGAAAGAAGCGGCAGTCAAAGAAGGAAAGCTTACTAAAGATGGCATACCAATAATAGATATAATCTTAGATGGTTGTTGGGCTAAACGTTCATACAGAACTAATTATGCTGCACTATCTGGCACTGCGACAATTTTATTATAGGTAGACGATTTCGTCAAGTTCTTTTCATGGCAGTCAAAAACAAATATTGTTGTATTTGTGCTAGAGCGGAAAAACGAAATGAGATAGTAAAACAGCATGAGTGTTTTAAAAAATATCTTCCACAGATCTTCCACAGCTATGGAATCCACTATTATCGCCGAAGGATTTAAACAGTCCGTAGAAATGCATGGCATTATCTATGGAAGATACATAGCTGATGGAGACAGTAGCACTTAGGCAAAAATACTTGACGCTCGATCATATCCCTCAATCACGGTCGAAAAGATTGATTGCAAAAATCACATATTAAGAAATTTTTGTAACAAATTGATAAATTTAAAAACGGATACAAAATATGCTGTAACAGAAAAGAACATAATAATTACAAATAAGATTTTAAAGATACTAAAGTACATATGTAACGCCATAAAATATCATGGCTTACAAAATCTACAGTAATCGGACAAAATAAAAAATCTGCACCAAGATATTACGAATGCCATTTATCATGCATTTGAGCACCATGATTCTTGTGATAAAAATATTTGTAGTGAAAATACAAATGAAGTTTAAAAAAATATTTGTAACACACGTCTCTGGCATCAGATGAAATATACTTTTATCTACAATGTTGCATCACACTCAAGGATCTAATTGAAAATGTAGACAGCAACATTGTAGAGAATTATAATGGAGTAGTTGCCAAATTAGTTGGCGACAAAAGAGCCAACTACGCTCTTAAACGGTCTTATCAGGCAAGATGCGCAGGGGTAGTAGTATCATTAAAAAAAATATATGTATTACTTATTTTGCAGTTTCATTATAACTGAAAATTTGATTATTTAATTTAAAGAATATAAAAAATAAAAATACGAGTAATGTTATAGAAAAATGCCCTGATTAAATACGGCGAACACTAAAAAAATTAAAATAATATAAATTTATAAAATTATTTAACCGATTTTTTAAAAAAGGTGTTACTAAGAAGTATAAAATAACAAAAATTGTCTACCTATTGTGATTCTGAAGTAATAGAAATCTATAAACTGTTATGACTTTCAGTTAATACTTTTTAGTTCAAAGCTTCTTTTGAAGACGGTTCAAATTCGGCTATTTTGTTTTAAATGTTTTAGTATTCGCCTTTTTTAGTCAAGGCAATTTTCCATAAAATTACTTACTCATATTTTTATTTTTTATTTAATTTGTTGTGTGGAGCTCTGTCATATTTATGTCTATAACTTTGTTAATAAGATTGGCATCTTAATATTTTGTAGGTACACTAAAACCATACTTTGAGTACCTGAATTATACCAGTGAAAAAATTATCAAAATCGGTTCAGTAATTTAATAGAAAATTGCGAACATATATGTATACAGGATAATTTTTTAAGTAGTGCGCAAACTTTCACAGGTTATTCTACCCATAAATATGAACAAATTTCACTATGGGACCAACCCTGAAATAACGAAAAAAAAATTAGCTGTTCAGTACATTTTGACGAATTATGCCAACAAAAATGTAGTGAACAGCTGAATTTTTTTCGCGATTTCAGTTTTGGTCCCATAGTGAAAGTTGTTCGTATTCATGGGTAGAATAACCTGTGAAAGTTTGCGCACTACTTAAAAAATTATCCAGTATACATAAAACACGAGTTTTTTAAGGTAGGTTAATTTTTGTAAAATTAAAATAATTCATTAATCCTACTAATATTAAAAATGTGAAAGTTTGTATGTTTGGATGTTTAGATGTTTGTTACTCAATCACGCAAAACGGCTAAACGGATTTGGATGAAATTTGGTATACAGATAGTTTATAACTTAGATTAAGAGATAGGGTACTTTTCATCCCGGTAGAAGGTTCCCGTGGGATAATTTCCGACATTCACGCGGGCGAAGCCGCGGGCAACAGCTAGTATATTAAGACATAGGATACTTTTCATCCCGGTAGAAGGTTCCCGTGGGATAATTTCCGACATTCACGCGGGCGAAGCCGCTGGCAACAGCTAGTATATTAAGACACAGGATACTTTTCATCCCGGTAGGAGGTTCCCGTGGGATAATTTCCGACATTCACGCGGGCGAAGCCGCTGGCAACAGCTAGTATATTAAGACACAGGATACTTTTCATTTCGGTAGTAGGTTCCCGTGGGATAATTTCCGACATTCACGCGGGCGAAGCCGCTGGCAACAGCTAGTATATTAAGACATAGGATACTTTTCATTTCGGTAGTAGGTTCCCGTGGGATAATTTCCGACATTCACGCGGGCGAAGTCGCTGGCAACAGCTAGTATATTAAGACACAGGATACTTTTCATCCCGGTAGGAGGTTCCCGTGGGATAATTTCCGACATTCACGCGGGCGAAGCCGCTGGCAACAGCTAGTATATTAAGACAAAGGATACTTTTCATCCCGGTAGGAGGTTCCCGTGGGATAATTTCCGACATTCACGCGGGCGAAGCCGCTGGCAACAGCTAGTATATTAAGACACAGGATACTTTTCATTTCGGTAGTAGGTTCCCGTGGGATAATTTCCGACATTCACGCGGGCGAAGCCGCTGGCAACAGCTAGTATATTAAGACACAGGATACTTTTCATCTCGGTAGTAGGTTCCCGTGGGATAATTTCCGACATTCACGCGGACGAAGCCGCGGGCAACAGCTAGTATATTAAGACACAGGATACTTTTCATCCCGGTAGTAGGTTCCCGTGGGATAATTTCCGACATTCACGCGGGCGAAGCCGCGGGCAACAGGTAGTATATTAAGACATAGGATACTTTTCATCCCGGTAGAAGGTTCCCGTGGGATAATTTCCAACATAGCCGCGGGCAACAGCTAGTATATTAAGACATAGGATACTTTTCATCCCGGTAGAAGGTTCCCGTGGGATAATTTCCAACATAGCCGCTGGCAACAGCTAGTATATTAAGACATAGGATAATTTTCATCCCGGTAGAAGGTTCCCGTGGTATAATTTCCAACATAGCCGCTGGCAACAGCTAGTATATTAAGACATAGGATACTTTTCATCCCGGTAGAAGGTTCCCGTGGGATAATTTCCAACATTCACGCGGGCAACAGCTAGTATATTAAGACATAGGATACTTTTCATCCCGGTAGAAGGTTCCCGTGGGATAATGTCCAACATAGCCGCGGGCAACAGCTAGTATATTAAGACATAGGATACTTTTCATCCCGGTAGAAAGTTCGCGTGGGATAATTTCCAACATAGCCGCGGGCAGCAGCTAGTATATTAAGACATAGGATACTTTTCATCCCGGTAGAAGGTTCCCGTGGGATAATTTACGACATACACGCGGACGAAGCCGCTGGCAACAGCTAGTATATTAAGACATAGGATACTTTTCATCCCGGTAGAAGGTTCCCGCGGGCTAATTTCCGACATACACGCGGACGAAGCCGCTGGCAACAGCTAGTATATTAAGACATATGATACTTTTCATCCCGGTAGAAGGTTTCCGTGGGATAATTTCCAACATAGCCGCGGGCAACAGCTAGTATATTAAGACATAGGATACTTTTCATCCCGGTAGAAGGTTCCCGTGGGATAATTTCCAACATAGCCGCTGGCAACAGCTAGTATATTAAGACATAGGATACTTTTCATCCCGGTAGAAGGTTCCCGTGGGATAATTTCCAACATAGTCGCTGGCAACAGCTAGTATATTAAGACATAGGATACTTTTCATCCCGGTAGAAGGTTCCCATGGGATCATTTCCAAAATAGCCGCGGGCAACAGCTAGTATACTAAGACCTAGGATACTTTTCATCCCGGTAGAAGGTTCCCGTGGGATAATTTCCGACATACACGCGGACGAAGCCGCTGGCAACGGCTAGTATATTAGGACATAGGATACTTTTCATCCCGGTAGAAGGTTCCCGTGGGATAATTTCCGACATACACGCGGGCGAAGCCACTGTCAACAGCTAGTATATTAAGACATATGATATTTTCATCCCGGTAGAAGGTTCCCGTGGGATAATTTCCAACATAGCCGCTGGCAACAGCTAGTATATTAAGACATAGGATACTTTTCATCCCGGTAGAAGGTTCCCGTGGGATAATTTCCAACATAGCCGCGGGCAACAGCTAGTATATTAAGACATAGGATACTTTTCATCCCGGTAGAAGGTTCCCGTGGGATAATTTCAACATAGCCGCGGGCAACAGCTAGTATATTAAGACATAGGATACTTTTCATCCCGGTAGAAGGTTCCCGTGGGATAATTTCCGACATACACGCGGACGAAGCCGCTGGCAACAGCTAGTAAATTAAGACATAGGATACTTTTCATCCCGGTAGAAGGTTCCCGTGGGATAATTTCCAAAATAGCCGCGGACGAAGCCGCTGGCAACAGCTAGTATATTAAGACAGGATACTTTTCATCCCGGTTGAAGGTTCCCGTGGGATAATTTCCAACATAGCCGCGGGCAACAGCTAGTATATTAAGACATAGGATACTTTTCATCCCGGTAGAAGGTTCCCGTGGGATAAATTCCAACATAGCCGCGGGCAACAGCTAGTATATTAAGACGTAGGATACTTTTCATCCCGGTAGAAGGTTCCCGTGGGATAATTTCCAACATAGCCGCTGGCAACAGCTAGTATATTAAGACATAGGATACTTTTCATCCCGGTAGAAGGTTCCCGTGGGATAATTTCCAACATAGCCGCGGGCAACAGCTAGTATATTAAGACATAGGATACTTTTCATCCCGGTAGAAGGTTCCTATGGGATAATTTCCGACATACACGCGGACGAAGCCGCTGGCAACAGCTAGTATATTAAGACAGGATACTTTTCATCCCGGTAGAAGGTTCCCGTGGGATAATTTCCGACATACACGCGGACGAAGCCGCTGGCAACAGCTAGTATATTAAGACATAGGATACTTTTCATCTCGGTAGAAGGTTCCCGTGGGATAATTTCCAACATAGCCGCTGGCAACAGCTAGTATATTAAGACATAGGATACTTTTCATCCCGGTAGAAGGTTCCCGTGGGATAATTTCCAACATAGCCGCGGGCAACAGCTAGTATATTAAGACATAGGATACTTTTCATCCCGGTAGAAGGTTCCCGTGGGATAATTTCCGACATACACGCGGACGAAGCCGCTGGCAACAGCTAGTATATTAAGACATAGTATACTTTTCATCCCGGTAGAAGGTTCCCGTGGGATAATTTCCAACATAGCCGCTGGCAACAGCTAGTATATTAAGACATAGGATACTTTTCATCCCGGTAGAAGGTTCCCGTGGGATTATTTCCAACATAGCCGCGGGCAACAGCTAGTATATTAAGACATATGATACTTGTCATCCCGGTTGAAGGTTCCCGTGGGATAATTTCCAACATAGCCGCTGGCAACAGCTAGTATATTAAGACATAAAATACTTTTCATCCCGGTAGAAGGTTCCCGTGGGATAATTTCCAACATAGCCTCTGGCAACAGCTAGTATATTAAGACATAGGATACTTTTCATCCCGGTAGAAGGTTCCCGTGGGATAATTTCCGACATACACGCGGTCGAAGTCGCGGGCAATAGCTAGTATATTAAGACATATGATACTTTTCATCCCGGTTGAAGGTTCCCGTGGGATAATTTCCAACATAGCCGCTGGCAACAGCTAGTATATTAAGACATAGGATACTTTTCATCCCGGTAGAAGGTTCCCGTGGGATAATTTCCAACATAGCCGCGGGCAACAGCTAGTATATTAAGACATAGGATACTTTTCATCCCGGTAGAAGGTTCCCGTGGGATAATTTCCGACATACACGCGGACGAAGCCGCTGGCAACAGCTAGTATATTAAGACATAGTATACTTTTCATCCCGGTAGAAGGTTCCCGTGGGATAATTTCCAACATAGCCGCTGGCAACAGCTAGTATATTAAGACATAGGATACTTTTCATCCCGGTAGAAAGTTCCCGTGGGATAATTTCCAACATAGCCTCTGGCAACAGCTAGTATATTAAGACATAGGATACTTTTCATCCCGATAGAAGGTTCCCGTGGGATAATTTCCAACATAGCCGCTGGCAACAGCTAGTATATTAAGACATAGGATACTTTTCATCCCGGTAGAAGGTTCCCGTGGGATAATTTCCGACATACACGCGGTCGAAGTCGCGGGCAACAGCTAGTATATTAAGACATATGATACTTTTCATCCCGGTAGAAGGTTCCCGTGGGATAATTTCCAACATAGCCGCTGGCAACAGCTAGTATATTAAGACATAGGATACTTTTCATCCCGGTAGAAGGTTCCCTAGGGATAATTTCCAACATAGCCGCTGGCAACAGCTAGTATATTAAGACATAGGATACTTTTCATCCCGGTAGAAGGTTCCCGTGGGATAAATTCCTACATACACGCGGACGAAGCCGCTGGCAACAGCTAGTCTATAAAGACGTAGGATACTTTTCATCCCGGTAGAAGGTTGCCGTGGGATAATTTCCAACATAGCCGCTGGCAACAGCTAGTATATTAAGACATAGGATACTTTTCATCCCAGTAGAAGGTTCCCGTGCGATAATTTCCAACATAGCCGCGGGCAACAGCTAGTATATTAAGACGTAGGATACTTTTCATCCCGGTAGAAGGTTCCCGTGGGATAATTTCCAACATAGCCGCGGGCAACAGCTAGTATATTAAGACATAGGATACTTTTCATCCCGGTAGAAAGTTCCCGTGGATTAATTTCCAACATAGCCGCGAGCAACAGCTAGTATATTAAGACATAGGATACTTTTCATCCCGGTAGAAGGTTCCCGTGGGATAATTTCCAACATAGCCGCTGGCAACAGCTAGTATATTAAGACATAGGATACTTTTCATCCCGGTAGAAGGTTCCCGTGGGATAATTTCCGACATACACGCGGACGAAGCCGCTGGCAACAGCTAGTATATTAAGACATAGTATACTTTTCATCCCGGTAGAAGGTTCCCGTGGGATAATTTCCAACATAGCCGCTGGCAACAGCTAGTATATTAAGACATAGGATACTTTTCATCCCGGTAGAAGGTTCCCGTGGGATTATTTCCAATATAGCCGCGGGCAACAGCTAGTATATTAAGACATATGATACTTTTCATCCCGGTTGAAGGTTCCCGTGGGATAATTTCCAACATAGCCGCTGGCAACAGCTAGTATATTAAGACATAGGATACTTTTTATCCCGGTAGAAGGTTCCCGTGGGATAATTTACAACATAGCCTCTGGCAACAGCTAGTATATTAAGACATAGGATACTTTTCATCCCGGTAGAAGGTTCCCGTGGGATAATTTCCAACATAGCCGCGGGCAACAGCTAGTATATTAAGACATAGGATACTTTTCATCCTGGTAGAAGGTTCCCGTGGGATAATTTCCAACATAGCCGCGGACGAAGCCGCTGGCAACAGCTAGTATATTAAGACATAGGATACTTTTCATCCCGGTAGAAGGTTCCCGTGGGATAATTTCCAACACAGCCTCTGGCAACAGCTAGTATATTAAGACATAGGATACTTTTCATCCCGGTAGAAGGTTCCCGTGGGATAATTTCCGACATACACGCGGACGAAGTCGCGGGAAACAGCTAGTATATTAAGACATATGATACTTTTCATCCCGGTAGAAGGTTCCCGTGGGATAATTTCCAACATAGCCGCTGGCAACAGCTAGTATATTAAGACATAGGATACTTTTCATCCCGGTAGAAGGTTCCCGTGGGATAATTTCAAACATAGCCGCTGGCAACAGCTAGTATATTAAGACATAGGATACGTTTCATCCCGGTAGAAGGTTCCCGTGGGATAATTTCCGACATACACGCGGACGAAGCCGCTGGCAACGGCTAGTATATTAAGACATAGGATACTTTTCATCCCGGTAGAAGGTTCCCGTGGGATAATTTCCAACATAGCCGCGGGCAACAGCTAGTATATTAAGACGTAGGATACTTTTCATCCCGGTAGAAGGTTCCCGTGGGATAATTTCCGACATACACGCGGACGAAGCCGCTGGCAACGGCTAGTATATTAGGACATAGGATACTTTTCATCCCGGTAGAAGGTTCCCGTGGGATAATTTCCAACATAGCCGCGGGCAACAGCTAGTATATTAAGACATATGATACTTTTCATCCCGGTTGAAGGTTCCCGTGGGATAATTTCCAACATAGCCGCTGGCAACAGCTAGTATATTAAGACATAGGATACTTTTCATCCCGGTAGAAGGTTCCCGTGGGATAATTTCCAACATAGCCGCGGGCAACAGCTAGTATATTAAGACATAGGATACTTTTCATCCTGGTAGAAGGTTCCCGTGGGATAATTTCCAACATAGCCGCGGACGAAGCCGCTGGCAACAGCTAGTAAATTAAGACATAGGATACTTTTCATCCCGGTAGAAGGTTCCCGTGGGATAATTTCCAACATAGCCGCTAACAACAGCTAGTATATTAAGACATAGGATACTTTTCATCCCGGTAGAAGGTTCCCGTGGGATAATTTCCAACATAGCCGCGGGCAACAGCTAGTATATTAAGACATAGGATACTTTTCATCCCGGTAGAAGGTTCCCGTGGGATAATTTCCAACATAGCCGCGGGCAACAGCTAGTATATTAAGACATAGGATACTTTTCATCCCGGTAGAAGGTTCCCGTGGGATAATTTCCAACATAGCCGCGGGCAACAGCTAGTATATTAAGACATAGGATACTTTTCATCCCGGTAGAAGGTTCCCGTGGGATAATTTCCGACATACATGCGGACGAAGCCGCTGGCAACAGTTAGTATATTAAGACATAGTATACTTTTCATCCCGGTAGAAGGTTCCCGTGGGATAATTTCCAACATAGCCGCTGGCAACAGCTAGTATATTAAGACATAGGATACTTTTCATCCCGGTAGAAGGTTCCCGTGGGATAATTTCCAATATAGCCGCGGGCAACAGCTAGTATATTAAGACATATGATACTTTTCATCCCGGTAGAAGGTTCCCGTGGGATAATTTCCAACATAGCCGCGGGCAACAGCTAGTATATTAAAACGTAGGATACTTTTCATCCCGGTAGAAGGTTCCCGTGGGATAATTTCCAACATAGCCGCGGGCAACAGCTAGTATATTAAGACATATGATACTTTTCATCCCGGTAGAAGGTTCCCGTGGGATAATTTCCAACATAGCCGCTGGCAACAGCTAGTATATTAAGACATAGGATACTTTTCATCCCGGTAGAAGGTTCCCGTGGGATAATTTCAAACATAGCCGCTGGCAACAGCTAGTATATTAAGACATAGGATACGTTTCATCCCGGTAGAAGGTTCCCGTGGGATAATTTCCGACATACACGCGGACGAAGCCGCTGGCAACGGCTAGTATATTAAGACATAGGATACTTTTCATCCCGGTAGAAGGTTCCCGTGGGATAATTTCCAACATAGCCGCGGGCAACAGCTAGTATATTAAGACGTAGGATACTTTTCATCCCGGTAGAAGGTTCCCGTGGGATAATTTCCGACATACACGCGGACGAAGCCGCTGGCAACGGCTAGTATATTAGGACATAGGATACTTTTCATCCCGGTAGAAGGTTCCCGTGGGATAATTTCCAACATAGCCGCGGGCAACAGCTAGTATATTAAGACATATGATACTTTTCATCCCGGTTGAAGGTTCCCGTGGGATAATTTCCAACATAGCCGCTGGCAACAGCTAGTATATTAAGACATAGGATACTTTTCATCCCGGTAGAAGGTTCCCGTGGGATAATTTCCAACATAGCCGCGGGCAACAGCTAGTATATTAAGACATAGGATACTTTTCATCCTGGTAGAAGGTTCCCGTGGGATAATTTCCAACATAGCCGCGGACGAAGCCGCTGGCAACAGCTAGTAAATTAAGACATAGGATACTTTTCATCCCGGTAGAAGGTTCCCGTGGGATAATTTCCAACATAGCCGCTAACAACAGCTAGTATATTAAGACATAGGATACTTTTCATCCCGGTAGAAGGTTCCCGTGGGATAATTTCCAACATAGCCGCGGGCAACAGCTAGTATATTAAGACATAGGATACTTTTCATCCCGGTAGAAGGTTCCCGTGGGATAATTTCCAACATAGCCGCGGGCAACAGCTAGTATATTAAGACATAGGATACTTTTCATCCCGGTAGAAGGTTCCCGTGGGATAATTTCCAACATAGCCGCGGGCAACAGCTAGTATATTAAGACATAGGATACTTTTCATCCCGGTAGAAGGTTCCCGTGGGATAATTTCCGACATACATGCGGACGAAGCCGCTGGCAACAGCTAGTATATTAAGACATAGTATACTTTTCATCCCGGTAGAAGGTTCCCGTGGGATAATTTCCAACATAGCCGCTGGCAACAGCTAGTATATTAAGACATAGGATACTTTTCATCCCGGTAGAAGGTTCCCGTGGGATAATTTCCAATATAGCCGCGGGCAACAGCTAGTATATTAAGACATATGATACTTTTCATCCCGGTAGAAGGTTCCCGTGGGATAATTTCCAACATAGCCGCAGGCAACAGCTAGTATATTAAGACGTAGGATACTTTTCATCCCGGTAGAAGGTTCCCGTGGGATAATTTCCAACATAGCCGCGGGCAACAGCTAGTATATTAAGACATAGGATACTTTTCATCCCGGTAGAAGGTTCCCATGGGATAATTTCCAACATAGTCGCTGGCAACAGCTAGTATATTAAGACATAGGATACTTTTCATCCCGGTAGAAGGTTCCCATGGGATAATTTCCAAAATAGCCGCGGACGAAGCCGCTGGCAACAGCTAGTATATTAAGACAGGATACTTTTGATCCCGGTAGAAGGTTCCCGTTGGATAATTTCCGACATACACGCGGACGAAGCCGCTGGCAACAGCTAGTATATTAGGACAGGATACTTTTGATCCCGGTAGAAGGTTCCCGTGGGATAATTTCCGACATACACGCGGACGAAGCCGCTGGCAACAGCTAGTATATTAAGACATAGGATACTTTTCATCCCGGTAGAAGGTTCCCGTGGGATAATTTCCAACATAGCCGTTGGCAACAGCTAGTATATTAAGACATAGGATACTTTTCATCCCGGTAGAAGGTTCCCGTGGGATAATTTCCAACATAGCCGCGGGCAACAGCTAGTATATTAAGACATAGGATACTTTTCATCCCGGTAGAAGGTTCCCGTGGGATAATTTCCGACATACACGCGGACGAAGCCGCTGGCAACAGCTAGTATATTAAGACATAGTATACTTTTCATCCCGGTAGAAGGTTCCCGTGGAATAATTTCCAACATAGCCGCTGGCAACAGCTAGTATATTAAGACATAGTATACTTTTCATCCCGGTAGAAGGTTCCCGTGGGATAATTTCCAACATAGCCGCGGGCAACAGCTAGTATATTAAGACATATGATACTTTTCATCACGGTTGAAGGTTCCCGTGGGATAATTTCCAACATAGCCGCTGGCAACAGCTAGTATATTAAGACATACGATACTTTTCATCCCGGTAGAAGGTTCCCGTGGGATAATTTCCAACATAGCCGCGGGCAACAGCTAGTATATTAAGACATAGGATACTTTTCATCCTGGTAGAAGGTTCCCGTGGGATAATTTCGAACATAGCCGCGGACGAAGCCGCTGGCAACAGCTAGTAAATTAAGACATAGGATACTTTTCATCCCGGTAGAAGGTTCCCGTGGGATAATTTCCAACATAGCCGTTGGCAACAGCTAGTATATTAAGACATAGGATACTTTTCATCCCGGTAGAAGGTTCCCGTGGGATAATTTCCAACATAGCCGCGGGCAACAGCTAGTATATTAAGACAAAGGATACTTTTCATCCCGGTAGAAAGTTCCCGTGGGATAATTTCCGACATACACGCGGACGAAGCCGCTGGCAACAGCTAGTATATTAAGACATAGTATACTTTTCATCCCGGTAGAAGGTTCCCGTGGGATAATTTCCAACATAGCCGCGGGCAACAGCTAGTATATTAAGACATATGATACTTTTCATCCCGGTTGAAGGTTCCCGTGGGATAATTTCCAACATAGCCGCTGGCAACAGCTAGTATATTAAGACATAGGATACTTTTCATCCCGGTAGAAGGTTCCCGTGGGATAATTTCCAACATAGCCGCAAGCAACAGCTAGTATATTAAGACATAGGATACTTTTCATCCCGGTAGAAGGTTCCCGTGGGATAATTTCCAACATAGCCGCGGGCAACAGCTAGTATATTAAGACATAGGATACTTTTCATCCCGGTAGAAGGTTCCCGTGGGATAATTTCCAACATAGCCGTTGGCAACAGCTAGTATATTAAGACATAGGATACTTTTCATCCCGGTAGAAGGTTCCCGTGGGATAATTTCCAACATAGCCGCGAGCAACAGCTAGTATATTAAGACATAGGATACTTTTCATCCCGGTAGAAGGTTCCCGTGGGATAATTTCCGACATACACGCGGACGAAGCCGCTGGCAACAGCTAGTATATTAAGACATAGTAAACTTTTCATCCCGGTAGAAGGTTCCCCTGGGATAATTTCCAACATAGCCGCTGGCAACAGCTAGTATATTAAGACATAGTATACTTTTCATCCCGGTAGAAGGTTCCCGTGGGATAATTTCCAACATAGCCGCGGGCAACAGCTAGTATATTAAGACATATGATACTTTTCATTCCGGTTGAAGGTTCCCGTGGGATAATTTCCAACATAGCCGCTGGCAACAGCTAGTATATTAAGACATAGGATACTTTTCATCCCGGTAGAAGGTTCCCGTGGGATAATTTCCAACATAGCCGCAAGCAACAGCTAGTATATTAAGACATAGGATACTTTTCATCCCGGTAGAAGGTTCCCGTGGGATAATTTCCAACATAGCCGCGGGCAACAGCTAGTATATTAAGACATAGGATACTTTTCATCCCGGTAGAAGGTTCCCGTGGGATAATTTCCAACATAGCCGCGGGCAACAGCTAGTATATTAAGACATAGGATACTTTTCATCCCGGTAGAAGGTTCCCGTAGGATAATTTGCGACATACACGCGGACGAAGCCGCTGGCAACAGCTAGTATATTAAGACATAGTATACTTTTCATCCCGGTAGAAGGTTCCCGTGGGATAATTTCCAACATAGCCGCTGGCAACAGCTAGTATATTAAGACATAGGATACTTTTCATCCCGGTAGAAGGTTCCCGTGGGATAATTTCCAATATAGCCGCGGGCAACAGCTAGTATATTAAGACATATGATACTTTTCATCCCGGTTGAAGGTTCCCGTGGGATAATTTCCAACATAGCCGCTGGCAACAGCTAGTATATTAAGACATAGGATACTTTTTATCCCGGTAGAAGGTTCCCGTGGGATAATTTACAACATAGCCTCTGGCAACAGCTAGTATATTAAGACATAGGATACTTTTCATCCCGGTAGAAGATTCCCGTGGGATAATTTCCAACATAGCCGCGGGCAACAGCTAGTATATTAAGACATAGGATACTTTTCATCCTGGTAGAAGGTTCCCGTGGGATAATTTCCAACATAGCCGCGGACGAAGCCGCTGGCAACAGCTAGTATATTAAGACATAGGATACTTTTCATCCCGGTAGAAGGTTCCCGTGGGATAATTTCCAACATAGCCTCTGGCAACAGCTAGTATATTAAGACATAGGATACTTTTCATCCCGGTAGAAGGTTCCCGTGGGATAATTTCCGACATACACGCGGACGAAGTCGCGGGCAACAGCTAGTATATTAAGACATATGATACTTTTCATCCCGGTAGAAGGTTCCCGTGGGATAATTTCCAACATAGCCGCTGGCAACAGCTAGTATATTAAGACATAGGATACTTTTCATCCCGGTAGAAGTTTCCCGTGGGATAATTTCAAACATAGCCGCTGGCAACAGCTAGTATATTAAGACATAGGATACGTTTCATCCCGGTAGAAGATTCCCGTGGGATAATTTCCGACATACACGCGGACGAAGCCGCTGGCAACAGCTAGTCTATTAAGACGTAGGATACTTTTCATCCCGGTAGAAGGTTGCCGTGGGATAATTTCCAACATAGCCGCTGGCAACGGCTAGTATATTAAGACATAGGATACTTTTCATCCCGGTAGAAGGTTCCCGTGGGATAATTTCCAACATAGCCGCGGGCAACAGCTAGTATATTAAGACGTAGGATACCTTTCATCCCGGTAGAAGGTTCCCGTGGGATAATTTCCGACATACACGCGGACGAAGCCGCTGGCAACGGCTAGTATATTAGGACATAGGATACTTTTCATCCCGGTAGAAGGTTCCCGTGGGATAATTTCCAACATAGCCGCGGGCAACAGCTAGTATATCAAGACGTAGGATACTTTTCATCCCGGTAGAAGGTTCCCGTGGGATAATTTCCAACATAGCCGCGGGCAACAGCTAGTATATTAAGACATAGGATACTTTTTATCCCGGTAGAAGGTTCCCGTGGGATAATTTCCAACATAGCCGCGGGCAACAGCTAGTATATTAAGACATAGGATACTTTTCATCCCGGTAGAAGGTTCCCATGGGATAATTTCCAACATAGTCGCTGGCAACAGCTAGTATATTAAGACATAGGATACTTTTCATCCCGGTAGAAGGTTCCCATGGGATAATTTCCAAAATAGCCGCGGACGAAGCCGCTGGCAACAGCTAGTATATTAAGACAGGATACTTTTCATCCCGGTAGAAGGTTCCCGTGGGATAATTTCCGACATACACGCGGACGAAGCCGCTGGCAACAGTTAGTATATTAATACATAGGATACTTTTCATCCCGGTAGAAGGTTCCCGTAGGATAATTTCCAACATAGCCGCGGGCAACAGCTAGTATATTAAGACATAGGATACTTTTCATCCTGGTAGAAGGTTCCCGTGGGATAATTTCCAACATAGCCGCAAGCAACAGCTAGTATATTAAGACATAGGATACTTTTCATCCCGGTAGAAGGTTCCTGTGAGATAATTTCCAACATAGCCTCTGGCAACAGCTAGTATATTAAGACATAGGATACTATTCATCCCGGTAGAAGGTTCCCGTGGGATAATTTCCAACATACAAGCGGACGAAGTCGCGGGCAACAGCTAGTATATTAAGACATATGATACTTTTCATCCCGGTAGAAGGTTCGCGTGGGATAATTTCCAACATAGCCGCTGGCAACAGCTAGTATATTAAGACATAGGATACTTTTCATCCCGGCAGAAGGTTCCCGTGGGATAATTTCCAACATAGCCGCTGGCAACAGCTAGTATATTAAGACATAGGATACGTTTCATCCCGGTAGAAGGTTCCCGTGGGATAATTTCCGACATACACGCGGACGAAGCCGCTGGCAACAGCTAGTCTATTAAGACGTAGGATACTTTTCATCCCGGTAGAAGGTTGCCGTGGGATAATTTCCAACATAGCCGCTGGCAACAGCTAGTATATTAAGACATAGGATACTTTTCATCCCGGTAGAAGGTTCCCGTGGGATAATTTCCAACATAGCCGCTGGCAACAGCTAGTATATTAAGACATAGGATACTTTTCATCCCGGTAGAAGGTTCCCGTGGGACAATTTCCAACATAGCCGCGGGCAACAGCTAGTATATTAAGACATAGGATACTTTTCATCCTGGTAGAAGGTTCCCGTGGGATAATTTCCAACATAGCCGCGGACGAAGCCGCTGGCAACAGTTAGTAAATTAAGACATAGGATACTTTTCATCCCGGTAGAAGGTTCCCGTGGGATAATTTCCAACATAGCCGCTAACAACAGCTAGTATATTAAGACATAGGATACTTTTCATCCCGGTAGAAGGTTCCCGTGGGATAATTTCCAACATAGCCGCAAGCAACAGCTAGTATATTAAGACATAGGATACTTTTCATCCCGGTAGAAGGTTCCCGTGGGATAATTTCCAACATAGCCGCGGGCAACAGCTAGTATATTAAGACATAGGATACTTTTCATCCCGGTAGAAGGTTCCCGTGGGATAATTTCCAACATAGCCGCGGGCAACAGCTAGTATATTAAGACATAGGATACTTTTCATCCCGGTAGAAGGTTCCCGTGGGATAATTTCCGACATACACGCGGACGAAGCCGCTGGCAACAGCTAGTATATTAATACATAGTATACTTTTCATCCCGGTAGAAGGTTCCCGTGGGATAATTTCCAACATAGCCGCTGGCAACAGCTAGTATATTAAGACATAGGATACTTTTCATCCCGGTAGAAGGTTCCCGTGGGATAATTTCCAATATAGCCGCGGGCAACAGCTAGTATATTAAGACATATGATACTTTTCATCCCGGTTGAAGGTTCCCGTGGGATAATTTCCAACATAGCCGCTGGCAACAGCTAGTATATTAAGACATAGGATACTTTTTATCCCGGTAGAAGGTTCCCGTGGGATAATTTACAACATAGCCTCTGGCAACAGCTAGTATATTAAGACATAGGATACGTTTCATCCCGGTAGAAGGTTCCCGTGGGATAATTTCCAACTTAGCCGCGGGCAACAGCTAGTATATTAAGACATAGGATACTTTTCATCCTGGTAGAAGGTTCCCGTGGGATAATTTCCAACATAGCCGCTGGCAACAGCTAGTATATTAAGACATAGTATACTTTTCATCCCGGTAGAAGGTTCCCGTGGGATAATTTCCAACATAGCCGCTAACAACAGCTAGTATATTAAGACATAGGATACTTTTCATCCCGGTAGAAGGTTCCCGTGGGATAATTTCCGACATACACGCGGACGAAGCCGCTGGCAACAGCTAGTATATTAAGACATAGCATACTTTTCATCCCGGTAGAAGGTTCCCATGGGATAATTTCCAACATAGCCGCTGGCAACAGCTAGTATATTAAGACATAGGATACTTTTCATCCCGGTAGAAGGTTCCCGTGGGATTATTTCCAATATAGCCGCGGGCAACAGCTAGTATATTAAGACATATGATACTTTTCATCCCGGTTGAAGGTTCCCGTGGGATAATTTCCAACATAGCCGCTGGCAACAGCTAGTATATTAAGACATAGGATACTTTTTATCCCGGTAGAAGGTTCCCGTGGGATAATTTACAACATAGCCTCTGGCAACAGCTAGTATATTAAGACATAGGATACTTTTCATCCCGGTAGAAGGTTCCCGTGGGATAATTTCCAACATAGCCGCGGGCAACAGCTAGTATATTAAGACATAGGATACTTTTCATCCTGGTAGAAGGTTCCCGTGGGATAATTTCCAACATAGCCGCGGACGAAGCCGCTGGCAACAGCTAGTATATTAAGACATAGGATACTTTTCATCCCGGTAGAAGGTTCCCGTGGGATAATTTCCAACACAGCCTCTGGCAACAGCTAGTATATTAAGACATAGGATACTTTTCATCCCGGTAGAAGGTTCCCGTGGGATAATTTCCGACATACACGCGGACGAAGTCGCGGGAAACAGCTAGTATATTAAGACATATGATACTTTTCATCCCGGTAGAAGGTTCCCGTGGGATAATTTCCAACATAGCCGCTGGCAACAGCTAGTATATTAAGACATAGGATACTTTTCATCCCGGTAGAAGGTTCCCGTGGGATAATTTCAAACATAGCCGCTGGCAACAGCTAGTATATTAAGACATAGGATACGTTTCATCCCGGTAGAAGGTTCCCGTGGGATAATTTCCGACATACACGCGGACGAAGCCGCTGGCAACGGCTAGTATATTAAGACATAGGATACTTTTCATCCCGGTAGAAGGTTCCCGTGGGATAATTTCCAACATAGCCGCGGGCAACAGCTAGTATATTAAGACGTAGGATACTTTTCATCCCGGTAGAAGGTTCCCGTGGGATAATTTCCGACATACACGCGGACGAAGCCGCTGGCAACGGCTAGTATATTAGGACATAGGATACTTTTCATCCCGGTAGAAGGTTCCCGTGGGATAATTTCCAACATAGCCGCGGGCAACAGCTAGTATATTAAGACATATGATACTTTTCATCCCGGTTGAAGGTTCCCGTGGGATAATTTCCAACATAGCCGCTGGCAACAGCTAGTATATTAAGACATAGGATACTTTTCATCCCGGTAGAAGGTTCCCGTGGGATAATTTCCAACATAGCCGCGGGCAACAGCTAGTATATTAAGACATAGGATACTTTTCATCCTGGTAGAAGGTTCCCGTGGGATAATTTCCAACATAGCCGCGGACGAAGCCGCTGGCAACAGCTAGTAAATTAAGACATAGGATACTTTTCATCCCGGTAGAAGGTTCCCGTGGGATAATTTCCAACATAGCCGCTAACAACAGCTAGTATATTAAGACATAGGATACTTTTCATCCCGGTAGAAGGTTCCCGTGGGATAATTTCCAACATAGCCGCGGGCAACAGCTAGTATATTAAGACATAGGATACTTTTCATCCCGGTAGAAGGTTCCCGTGGGATAATTTCCAACATAGCCGCGGGCAACAGCTAGTATATTAAGACATAGGATACTTTTCATCCCGGTAGAAGGTTCCCGTGGGATAATTTCCAACATAGCCGCGGGCAACAGCTAGTATATTAAGACATAGGATACTTTTCATCCCGGTAGAAGGTTCCCGTGGGATAATTTCCGACATACATGCGGACGAAGCCGCTGGCAACAGTTAGTATATTAAGACATAGTATACTTTTCATCCCGGTAGAAGGTTCCCGTGGGATAATTTCCAACATAGCCGCTGGCAACAGCTAGTATATTAAGACATAGGATACTTTTCATCCCGGTAGAAGGTTCCCGTGGGATAATTTCCAATATAGCCGCGGGCAACAGCTAGTATATTAAGACATATGATACTTTTCATCCCGGTAGAAGGTTCCCGTGGGATAATTTCCAACATAGCCGCGGGCAACAGCTAGTATATTAAAACGTAGGATACTTTTCATCCCGGTAGAAGGTTCCCGTGGGATAATTTCCAACATAGCCGCGGGCAACAGCTAGTATATTAAGACATATGATACTTTTCATCCCGGTAGAAGGTTCCCGTGGGATAATTTCCAACATAGCCGCTGGCAACAGCTAGTATATTAAGACATAGGATACTTTTCATCCCGGTAGAAGGTTCCCGTGGGATAATTTCAAACATAGCCGCTGGCAACAGCTAGTATATTAAGACATAGGATACGTTTCATCCCGGTAGAAGGTTCCCGTGGGATAATTTCCGACATACACGCGGACGAAGCCGCTGGCAACGGCTAGTATATTAAGACATAGGATACTTTTCATCCCGGTAGAAGGTTCCCGTGGGATAATTTCCAACATAGCCGCGGGCAACAGCTAGTATATTAAGACGTAGGATACTTTTCATCCCGGTAGAAGGTTCCCGTGGGATAATTTCCGACATACACGCGGACGAAGCCGCTGGCAACGGCTAGTATATTAGGACATAGGATACTTTTCATCCCGGTAGAAGGTTCCCGTGGGATAATTTCCAACATAGCCGCGGGCAACAGCTAGTATATTAAGACATATGATACTTTTCATCCCGGTTGAAGGTTCCCGTGGGATAATTTCCAACATAGCCGCTGGCAACAGCTAGTATATTAAGACATAGGATACTTTTCATCCCGGTAGAAGGTTCCCGTGGGATAATTTCCAACATAGCCGCGGGCAACAGCTAGTATATTAAGACATAGGATACTTTTCATCCTGGTAGAAGGTTCCCGTGGGATAATTTCCAACATAGCCGCGGACGAAGCCGCTGGCAACAGCTAGTAAATTAAGACATAGGATACTTTTCATCCCGGTAGAAGGTTCCCGTGGGATAATTTCCAACATAGCCGCTAACAACAGCTAGTATATTAAGACATAGGATACTTTTCATCCCGGTAGAAGGTTCCCGTGGGATAATTTCCAACATAGCCGCGGGCAACAGCTAGTATATTAAGACATAGGATACTTTTCATCCCGGTAGAAGGTTCCCGTGGGATAATTTCCAACATAGCCGCGGGCAACAGCTAGTATATTAAGACATAGGATACTTTTCATCCCGGTAGAAGGTTCCCGTGGGATAATTTCCAACATAGCCGCGGGCAACAGCTAGTATATTAAGACATAGGATACTTTTCATCCCGGTAGAAGGTTCCCGTGGGATAATTTCCGACATACATGCGGACGAAGCCGCTGGCAACAGCTAGTATATTAAGACATAGTATACTTTTCATCCCGGTAGAAGGTTCCCGTGGGATAATTTCCAACATAGCCGCTGGCAACAGCTAGTATATTAAGACATAGGATACTTTTCATCCCGGTAGAAGGTTCCCGTGGGATAATTTCCAATATAGCCGCGGGCAACAGCTAGTATATTAAGACATATGATACTTTTCATCCCGGTAGAAGGTTCCCGTGGGATAATTTCCAACATAGCCGCAGGCAACAGCTAGTATATTAAGACGTAGGATACTTTTCATCCCGGTAGAAGGTTCCCGTGGGATAATTTCCAACATAGCCGCGGGCAACAGCTAGTATATTAAGACATAGGATACTTTTCATCCCGGTAGAAGGTTCCCATGGGATAATTTCCAACATAGTCGCTGGCAACAGCTAGTATATTAAGACATAGGATACTTTTCATCCCGGTAGAAGGTTCCCATGGGATAATTTCCAAAATAGCCGCGGACGAAGCCGCTGGCAACAGCTAGTATATTAAGACAGGATACTTTTGATCCCGGTAGAAGGTTCCCGTTGGATAATTTCCGACATACACGCGGACGAAGCCGCTGGCAACAGCTAGTATATTAGGACAGGATACTTTTGATCCCGGTAGAAGGTTCCCGTGGGATAATTTCCGACATACACGCGGACGAAGCCGCTGGCAACAGCTAGTATATTAAGACATAGGATACTTTTCATCCCGGTAGAAGGTTCCCGTGGGATAATTTCCAACATAGCCGTTGGCAACAGCTAGTATATTAAGACATAGGATACTTTTCATCCCGGTAGAAGGTTCCCGTGGGATAATTTCCAACATAGCCGCGGGCAACAGCTAGTATATTAAGACATAGGATACTTTTCATCCCGGTAGAAGGTTCCCGTGGGATAATTTCCGACATACACGCGGACGAAGCCGCTGGCAACAGCTAGTATATTAAGACATAGTATACTTTTCATCCCGGTAGAAGGTTCCCGTGGAATAATTTCCAACATAGCCGCTGGCAACAGCTAGTATATTAAGACATAGTATACTTTTCATCCCGGTAGAAGGTTCCCGTGGGATAATTTCCAACATAGCCGCGGGCAACAGCTAGTATATTAAGACATATGATACTTTTCATCACGGTTGAAGGTTCCCGTGGGATAATTTCCAACATAGCCGCTGGCAACAGCTAGTATATTAAGACATACGATACTTTTCATCCCGGTAGAAGGTTCCCGTGGGATAATTTCCAACATAGCCGCGGGCAACAGCTAGTATATTAAGACATAGGATACTTTTCATCCTGGTAGAAGGTTCCCGTGGGATAATTTCGAACATAGCCGCGGACGAAGCCGCTGGCAACAGCTAGTAAATTAAGACATAGGATACTTTTCATCCCGGTAGAAGGTTCCCGTGGGATAATTTCCAACATAGCCGTTGGCAACAGCTAGTATATTAAGACATAGGATACTTTTCATCCCGGTAGAAGGTTCCCGTGGGATAATTTCCAACATAGCCGCGGGCAACAGCTAGTATATTAAGACAAAGGATACTTTTCATCCCGGTAGAAAGTTCCCGTGGGATAATTTCCGACATACACGCGGACGAAGCCGCTGGCAACAGCTAGTATATTAAGACATAGTATACTTTTCATCCCGGTAGAAGGTTCCCGTGGGATAATTTCCAACATAGCCGCGGGCAACAGCTAGTATATTAAGACATATGATACTTTTCATCCCGGTTGAAGGTTCCCGTGGGATAATTTCCAACATAGCCGCTGGCAACAGCTAGTATATTAAGACATAGGATACTTTTCATCCCGGTAGAAGGTTCCCGTGGGATAATTTCCAACATAGCCGCAAGCAACAGCTAGTATATTAAGACATAGGATACTTTTCATCCCGGTAGAAGGTTCCCGTGGGATAATTTCCAACATAGCCGCGGGCAACAGCTAGTATATTAAGACATAGGATACTTTTCATCCCGGTAGAAGGTTCCCGTGGGATAATTTCCAACATAGCCGTTGGCAACAGCTAGTATATTAAGACATAGGATACTTTTCATCCCGGTAGAAGGTTCCCGTGGGATAATTTCCAACATAGCCGCGAGCAACAGCTAGTATATTAAGACATAGGATACTTTTCATCCCGGTAGAAGGTTCCCGTGGGATAATTTCCGACATACACGCGGACGAAGCCGCTGGCAACAGCTAGTATATTAAGACATAGTAAACTTTTCATCCCGGTAGAAGGTTCCCCTGGGATAATTTCCAACATAGCCGCTGGCAACAGCTAGTATATTAAGACATAGTATACTTTTCATCCCGGTAGAAGGTTCCCGTGGGATAATTTCCAACATAGCCGCGGGCAACAGCTAGTATATTAAGACATATGATACTTTTCATTCCGGTTGAAGGTTCCCGTGGGATAATTTCCAACATAGCCGCTGGCAACAGCTAGTATATTAAGACATAGGATACTTTTCATCCCGGTAGAAGGTTCCCGTGGGATAATTTCCAACATAGCCGCAAGCAACAGCTAGTATATTAAGACATAGGATACTTTTCATCCCGGTAGAAGGTTCCCGTGGGATAATTTCCAACATAGCCGCGGGCAACAGCTAGTATATTAAGACATAGGATACTTTTCATCCCGGTAGAAGGTTCCCGTGGGATAATTTCCAACATAGCCGCGGGCAACAGCTAGTATATTAAGACATAGGATACTTTTCATCCCGGTAGAAGGTTCCCGTAGGATAATTTGCGACATACACGCGGACGAAGCCGCTGGCAACAGCTAGTATATTAAGACATAGTATACTTTTCATCCCGGTAGAAGGTTCCCGTGGGATAATTTCCAACATAGCCGCTGGCAACAGCTAGTATATTAAGACATAGGATACTTTTCATCCCGGTAGAAGGTTCCCGTGGGATAATTTCCAATATAGCCGCGGGCAACAGCTAGTATATTAAGACATATGATACTTTTCATCCCGGTTGAAGGTTCCCGTGGGATAATTTCCAACATAGCCGCTGGCAACAGCTAGTATATTAAGACATAGGATACTTTTTATCCCGGTAGAAGGTTCCCGTGGGATAATTTACAACATAGCCTCTGGCAACAGCTAGTATATTAAGACATAGGATACTTTTCATCCCGGTAGAAGATTCCCGTGGGATAATTTCCAACATAGCCGCGGGCAACAGCTAGTATATTAAGACATAGGATACTTTTCATCCTGGTAGAAGGTTCCCGTGGGATAATTTCCAACATAGCCGCGGACGAAGCCGCTGGCAACAGCTAGTATATTAAGACATAGGATACTTTTCATCCCGGTAGAAGGTTCCCGTGGGATAATTTCCAACATAGCCTCTGGCAACAGCTAGTATATTAAGACATAGGATACTTTTCATCCCGGTAGAAGGTTCCCGTGGGATAATTTCCGACATACACGCGGACGAAGTCGCGGGCAACAGCTAGTATATTAAGACATATGATACTTTTCATCCCGGTAGAAGGTTCCCGTGGGATAATTTCCAACATAGCCGCTGGCAACAGCTAGTATATTAAGACATAGGATACTTTTCATCCCGGTAGAAGTTTCCCGTGGGATAATTTCAAACATAGCCGCTGGCAACAGCTAGTATATTAAGACATAGGATACGTTTCATCCCGGTAGAAGATTCCCGTGGGATAATTTCCGACATACACGCGGACGAAGCCGCTGGCAACAGCTAGTCTATTAAGACGTAGGATACTTTTCATCCCGGTAGAAGGTTGCCGTGGGATAATTTCCAACATAGCCGCTGGCAACGGCTAGTATATTAAGACATAGGATACTTTTCATCCCGGTAGAAGGTTCCCGTGGGATAATTTCCAACATAGCCGCGGGCAACAGCTAGTATATTAAGACGTAGGATACCTTTCATCCCGGTAGAAGGTTCCCGTGGGATAATTTCCGACATACACGCGGACGAAGCCGCTGGCAACGGCTAGTATATTAGGACATAGGATACTTTTCATCCCGGTAGAAGGTTCCCGTGGGATAATTTCCAACATAGCCGCGGGCAACAGCTAGTATATCAAGACGTAGGATACTTTTCATCCCGGTAGAAGGTTCCCGTGGGATAATTTCCAACATAGCCGCGGGCAACAGCTAGTATATTAAGACATAGGATACTTTTTATCCCGGTAGAAGGTTCCCGTGGGATAATTTCCAACATAGCCGCGGGCAACAGCTAGTATATTAAGACATAGGATACTTTTCATCCCGGTAGAAGGTTCCCATGGGATAATTTCCAACATAGTCGCTGGCAACAGCTAGTATATTAAGACATAGGATACTTTTCATCCCGGTAGAAGGTTCCCATGGGATAATTTCCAAAATAGCCGCGGACGAAGCCGCTGGCAACAGCTAGTATATTAAGACAGGATACTTTTCATCCCGGTAGAAGGTTCCCGTGGGATAATTTCCGACATACACGCGGACGAAGCCGCTGGCAACAGTTAGTATATTAATACATAGGATACTTTTCATCCCGGTAGAAGGTTCCCGTAGGATAATTTCCAACATAGCCGCGGGCAACAGCTAGTATATTAAGACATAGGATACTTTTCATCCTGGTAGAAGGTTCCCGTGGGATAATTTCCAACATAGCCGCAAGCAACAGCTAGTATATTAAGACATAGGATACTTTTCATCCCGGTAGAAGGTTCCTGTGAGATAATTTCCAACATAGCCTCTGGCAACAGCTAGTATATTAAGACATAGGATACTATTCATCCCGGTAGAAGGTTCCCGTGGGATAATTTCCAACATACAAGCGGACGAAGTCGCGGGCAACAGCTAGTATATTAAGACATATGATACTTTTCATCCCGGTAGAAGGTTCGCGTGGGATAATTTCCAACATAGCCGCTGGCAACAGCTAGTATATTAAGACATAGGATACTTTTCATCCCGGCAGAAGGTTCCCGTGGGATAATTTCCAACATAGCCGCTGGCAACAGCTAGTATATTAAGACATAGGATACGTTTCATCCCGGTAGAAGGTTCCCGTGGGATAATTTCCGACATACACGCGGACGAAGCCGCTGGCAACAGCTAGTCTATTAAGACGTAGGATACTTTTCATCCCGGTAGAAGGTTGCCGTGGGATAATTTCCAACATAGCCGCTGGCAACAGCTAGTATATTAAGACATAGGATACTTTTCATCCCGGTAGAAGGTTCCCGTGGGATAATTTCCAACATAGCCGCTGGCAACAGCTAGTATATTAAGACATAGGATACTTTTCATCCCGGTAGAAGGTTCCCGTGGGACAATTTCCAACATAGCCGCGGGCAACAGCTAGTATATTAAGACATAGGATACTTTTCATCCTGGTAGAAGGTTCCCGTGGGATAATTTCCAACATAGCCGCGGACGAAGCCGCTGGCAACAGTTAGTAAATTAAGACATAGGATACTTTTCATCCCGGTAGAAGGTTCCCGTGGGATAATTTCCAACATAGCCGCTAACAACAGCTAGTATATTAAGACATAGGATACTTTTCATCCCGGTAGAAGGTTCCCGTGGGATAATTTCCAACATAGCCGCAAGCAACAGCTAGTATATTAAGACATAGGATACTTTTCATCCCGGTAGAAGGTTCCCGTGGGATAATTTCCAACATAGCCGCGGGCAACAGCTAGTATATTAAGACATAGGATACTTTTCATCCCGGTAGAAGGTTCCCGTGGGATAATTTCCAACATAGCCGCGGGCAACAGCTAGTATATTAAGACATAGGATACTTTTCATCCCGGTAGAAGGTTCCCGTGGGATAATTTCCGACATACACGCGGACGAAGCCGCTGGCAACAGCTAGTATATTAATACATAGTATACTTTTCATCCCGGTAGAAGGTTCCCGTGGGATAATTTCCAACATAGCCGCTGGCAACAGCTAGTATATTAAGACATAGGATACTTTTCATCCCGGTAGAAGGTTCCCGTGGGATAATTTCCAATATAGCCGCGGGCAACAGCTAGTATATTAAGACATATGATACTTTTCATCCCGGTTGAAGGTTCCCGTGGGATAATTTCCAACATAGCCGCTGGCAACAGCTAGTATATTAAGACATAGGATACTTTTTATCCCGGTAGAAGGTTCCCGTGGGATAATTTACAACATAGCCTCTGGCAACAGCTAGTATATTAAGACATAGGATACGTTTCATCCCGGTAGAAGGTTCCCGTGGGATAATTTCCAACTTAGCCGCGGGCAACAGCTAGTATATTAAGACATAGGATACTTTTCATCCTGGTAGAAGGTTCCCGTGGGATAATTTCCAACATAGCCGCTGGCAACAGCTAGTATATTAAGACATAGTATACTTTTCATCCCGGTAGAAGGTTCCCGTGGGATAATTTCCAACATAGCCGCTAACAACAGCTAGTATATTAAGACATAGGATACTTTTCATCCCGGTAGAAGGTTCCCGTGGGATAATTTCCGACATACACGCGGACGAAGCCGCTGGCAACAGCTAGTATATTAAGACATAGCATACTTTTCATCCCGGTAGAAGGTTCCCATGGGATAATTTCCAACATAGTCGCTGGCAACAGCTAGTATATTAAGACATAGGATACTTTTCATCCTGGTAGAAAGTTCCCGTGGGATAATTTCCAACATAGCCGCGGACGAAGCCGCTGGCAACAGCTAGTAAATTAAGACATAGGATACTTTTCATCCCGGTAGAAGGTTCCCGTGGGATAATTTCCAACATAGCCGCTAACAACAGCTAGTATATTAAGACATAGGATACTTTTCATCCCGGTAGAAGGTTCCCGTGGGATAATTTCCGACATACACGCGGACGAAGCCGCTGGCAACAGCTAGTATATTAAGACATAGTATACTTTTCATCCCGGTAGAAGGTTCCCGTGGGATAATTTCCAACATAGCCGCTAACAACAGCTAGTATATTAAGACATATGATACTTTTCATCCCGGTTGAAGGTTCCCGTGGGATAATTTCCAACATAGCCGCTGGCAACAGCTAGTATATTAAGACATAGGATACTTTTCATCCCGGTAGAAGGTTCCCGTGGGATAATTTCCAACATAGCCGCGGGCAACAGCTAGTATATTAAGACATAGGATACTTTTCATCCTGGTAGAAAGTTCCCGTGGGATAATTTCCAACATAGCCGCGGACGAAGCCGCTGGCAACAGCTAGTAAATTAAGACATAGGATACTTTTCATCCCGGTAGAAGGTTCCCGTGGGATAATTTCCAACATAGCCGCTAACAACAGCTAGTATATTAAGACATAGGATACTTTTCATCCCGGTAGAAGGTTCCCGTGGGATAATTTCCGACATACACGCGGACGAAGCCGCTGGCAACAGCTAGTATATTAAGACATAGTATACTTTTCATCCCGGTAGAAGGTTCCCATGGGATAATTTCCAACATAGTCGCTGGCAACAGCTAGTATATAAAGACATAGGATACTTTTCATCCCGGTAGAAGGTTCCCATGGGATAATTTCCAAAATAGCCGCGGACGAAGCCGCTGGCAACAGCTAGTATATTAAGACATAGTATACTTTTCATCCCGGTAGAAGGTTCCCGTGGGATAATTTCCAACATAGCCGCTAACAACAGCTAGTATATTAAGACATATGATACTTTTCATCCCGGTTGAAGGTTCCCGTGGGATAATTTCCAACATAGCCGCTGGCAACAGCTAGTATATTAAGACATAGGATACTTTTCATCCCGGTAGAAGGTTCCCGTGGGATAATTTCCAACATAGCCGCGGGCAACAGCTAGTATATTAAGACATAGGATACTTTTCATCCTGGTAGAAAGTTCCCGTGGGATAATTTCCAACATAGCCGCGGACGAAGCCGCTGGCAACAGCTAGTAAATTAAGACATAGGATACTTTTCATCCCGGTAGAAGGTTCCCGTGGGATAATTTCCAACATAGCCGCTAACAACAGCTAGTATATTAAGACATAGGATACTTTTCATCCCGGTAGAAGGTTCCCGTGGGATAATTTCCGACATACACGCGGACGAAGCCGCTGGCAACAGCTAGTATATTAAGACATAGTATACTTTTCATCCCGGTAGAAGGTTCCCATGGGATAATTTCCAACATAGTCGCTGGCAACAGCTAGTATATAAAGACATAGGATACTTTTCATCCCGGTAGAAGGTTCCTGTGAGATAATTTCCAACATAGCCTCTGGCAACAGCTAGTATATTAAGACATAGGATACTATTCATCCCGGTAGAAGGTTCCCGTGGGATAATTTCCAACATACAAGCGGACGAAGTCGCGGGCAACAGCTAGTATATTAAGACATATGATACTTTTCATCCCGGTAGAAGGTTCGCGTGGGATAATTTCCAACATAGCCGCTGGCAACAGCTAGTATATTAAGACATAGGATACTTTTCATCCCGGTAGAAGGTTCCCGTGGGATAATTTCCAACATAGCCGCTGGCAACAGCTAGTATATTAAGACATAGGATACGTTTCATCCCGGTAGAAGGTTCCCGTGGGATAATTTCCGACATACACGCGGACGAAGCCGCTGGCAACAGCTAGTCTATTAAGACGTAGGATACTTTTCATCCCGGTAGAAGGTTGCCGTGGGATAATTTCCAACATAGCCGCTGGCAACAGCTAGAATATTAAGACATAGGATACTTTTCATCCCGGTAGAAGGTTCCCGTGGGATAATTTCCAACATAGCCGCTGGCAACAGCTAGTATATTAAGACATAGGATACTTTTCATCCCGGTAGAAGGTTCCCGTGGGACAATTTCCAACATAGCCGCGGGCAACAGCTAGTATATTAAGACATAGGATACTTTTCATCCTGGTAGAAGGTTCCCGTGGGATAATTTCCAACATAGCCGCGGACGAAGCCGCTGGCAACAGTTAGTAAATTAAGACATAGGATACTTTTCATCCCGGTAGAAGGTTCCCGTGGGATAATTTCCAACATAGCCGCTAACAACAGCTAGTATATTAAGACATAGGATACTTTTCATCCCGGTAGAAGGTTCCCGTGGGATAATTTCCAACATAGCCGCAAGCAACAGCTAGTATATTAAGACATAGGATACTTTTCATCCCGGTAGAAGGTTCCCGTGGGATAATTTCCAACATAGCCGCGGGCAACAGCTAGTATATTAAGACATAGGATACTTTTCATCCCGGTAGAAGGTTCCCGTGGGATAATTTCCAACATAGCCGCGGGCAACAGCTAGTATATTAAGACATAGGATACTTTTCATCCCGGTAGAAGGTTCCCGTGGGATAATTTCCGACATACACGCGGACGAAGCCGCTGGCAACAGCTAGTATATTAATACATAGTATACTTTTCATCCCGGTAGAAGGTTCCCGTGGGATAATTTCCAACATACACGCGGACGAAGCCGCTGGCAACAGCTAGTATATTAATACATAGTATACTTTTCATCCCGGTAGAAGGTTCCCGTGGGATAATTTCCAACATAGCCGCTGGCAACAGCTAGTATATTAAGACATAGGATACTTTTCATCCCGGTAGAAGGTTCCCGTGGGATAATTTCCAATATAGCCGCGGGCAACAGCTAGTATATTAAGACATATGATACTTTTCATCCCGGTTGAAGGTTCCCGTGGGATAATTTCCAACATAGCCGCTGGCAACAGCTAGTATATTAAGACATAGGATACTTTTTATCCCGGTAGAAGGTTCCCGTGGGATAATTTACAACATAGCCTCTGGCAACAGCTAGTATATTAAGACATAGGATACGTTTCATCCCGGTAGAAGGTTCCCGTGGGATAATTTCCAACTTAGCCGCGGGCAACAGCTAGTATATTAAGACATAGGATACTTTTCATCCTGGTAGAAGGTTCCCGTGGGATAATTTCCAACATAGCCGCTGGCAACAGCTAGTATATTAAGACATAGTATACTTTTCATCCCGGTAGAAGGTTCCCGTGGGATAATTTCCAACATAGCCGCTAACAACAGCTAGTATATTAAGACATAGGATACTTTTCATCCCGGTAGAAGGTTCCCGTGGGATAATTTCCGACATACACGCGGACGAAGCCGCTGGCAACAGCTAGTATATTAAGACATAGTATACTTTTCATCCCGGTAGAAGGTTCCCATGGGATAATTTCCAACATAGTCGCTGGCAACAGCTAGTATATTAAGACATAGGATACTTTTCATCCTGGTAGAAAGTTCCCGTGGGATAATTTCCAACATAGCCGCGGACGAAGCCGCTGGCAACAGCTAGTAAATTAAGACATAGGATACTTTTCATCCCGGTAGAAGGTTCCCGTGGGATAATTTCCAACATAGCCGCTAACAACAGCTAGTATATTAAGACATAGGATACTTTTCATCCCGGTAGAAGGTTCCCGTGGGATAATTTCCGAAATACACGCGGACGAAGCCGCTGGCAACAGCTAGTATATTAAGACATAGTATACTTTTCATCCCGGTAGAAGGTTCCCGTGGGATAATTTCCAACATAGCCGCTAACAACAGCTAGTATATTAAGACATATGATACTTTTCATCCCGGTTGAAGGTTCCCGTGGGATAATTTCCAACATAGCCGCTGGCAACAGCTAGTATATTAAGACATAGGATACTTTTCATCCCGGTAGAAGGTTCCCGTGGGATAATTTCCAACATAGCCGCGGGCAACAGCTAGTATATTAAGACATAGGATACTTTTCATCCTGGTAGAAAGTTCCCGTGGGATAATTTCCAACATAGCCGCGGACGAAGCCGCTGGCAACAGCTAGTAAATTAAGACATAGGATACTTTTCATCCCGGTAGAAGGTTCCCGTGGGATAATTTCCAACATAGCCGCTAACAACAGCTAGTATATTAAGACATAGGATACTTTTCATCCCGGTAGAAGGTTCCCGTGGGATAATTTCCGACATACACGCGGACGAAGCCGCTGGCAACAGCTAGTATATTAAGACATAGTATACTTTTCATCCCGGTAGAAGGTTCCCATGGGATAATTTCCAACATAGTCGCTGGCAACAGCTAGTATATAAAGACATAGGATACTTTTCATCCCGGTAGAAGGTTCCCATGGGATAATTTGCAAAATAGCCGCGGACGAAGCCGCTGGCAACAGCTAGTATATTAAGACAGGATACTTTTGATCCCGGTAGAAGGTTCCCGTGGGATAATTTCCGACATACACGCGGACGAAGCCGCTGGCAACAGCTAGTATATTAAGACAGGATACTTTTGATCCCGGTAGAAGGTTCCCGTGGGATAATTTCCGACATACACGCGGACGAAGCCGCTGGCAACAGCTAGTATATTAAGACATAGGATACTTTTCATCCCGGTAGAAGGTTCCCGTGGGATAATTTCCAACATAGCCGTTGGCAACAGCTAGTATATTAAGACATAGGATACTTTTCATCCCGGTAGAAGGTTCCCGTGGGATAATTTCCAACATAGCCGCGGGCAACAGCTAGTATATTAAGACATAGGATACTTTTCATCCCGGTAGAAGGTTCCCGTGGGATAATTTCCGACATACACGCGGACGAAGCCGCTGGCAACAGCTAGTATATTAAGACATAGTATACTTTTCATCCCGGTAGAAGGTTCCCGTGGGATAATTTCCAACATAGCCGCTGGAAACAGCTAGTATATTAAGACATAGTATACTTTTCATCCCGGCAGAAGGTTCCCGTGGGATAATTTCCGACATAGCCGCGGGCAACAGCTAGTATATTAAGACATATGATTTTTTTCATCCCGGTTGAAGGTTCCCGTTGGATAATTTCCAACATAGCCGCTGGCAACAGCTAGTATATTAAGACATAGTATACTTTTCATCCCGGTAGAAGGTTCCCGTGAGATAATTTCCAACATAGCCGCTGGCAACAGCTAGTATATTAAGACATAGGATACTTTTCATCCCGGTAGAAGGTTCCCGTGGGATAATTTCCAATATAGCCGCGGGCAACAGCTAGTATATTAAGACATATGATACTTTTCATCCCGGTTGAAGGTTCCCGTGGGATAATTTCCAACATAGCCGCTGGCAACAGCTAGTATATTAAGACATAGGATACTTTTCATCCCGGTAGAAGGTTCCCGTGGGATAATTTACAACATAGCCTCTGGCAACAGCTAGTATATTAAGACTTAGGATACTTTTCATCCCGGTAGAAGGTTCCCGTGGGATAATTTCCAACATAGCCGCGGGCAACAGCTAGTATATTAAGACATAGGATACTTTTCATCCTGGTAGAAGGTTCCCGTGGGATAATTTCCAACATAGCCGCTGGCAACAGCTAGTATATTACGACATAGTATACTTTTCATCCCGGTAGAAGGTTCCCGTGGGATAATTTCCAACATAGCCGCGGGCAACAGCTAGTATATTAAGACATATGATACTTTTCATCCCGGTTGAAGGTTCCCGTGGGATAATTTCCAACATAGCCGCTGGCAACAGCTAGTATATTAAGACATAGGATACTTTTCATCCCGGTAGAAGGTTCCCGTGGGATAATTTCCAACATAGCCGCGGGCAACAGCTAGTATATTAAGACATAGGATACTTTTCATCCTGGTAGAAGGTTCCCGTGGGATAATTTCTAACATAGCCGCGGACGAAGCCGCTGGCAACAGCTAGTATATTAAGACAGGATACTTTTGATCCCGGTAGAAGGTTCCCGTGGGATAATTTCCGACATACACGCGGACGAAGCCGCTGGCAACAGCTAGTATATTAAGACAGGATACTTTTGATCCCGGTAGAAGGTTCCCGTGGGATAATTTCCGACATACACGCGGACGAAGCCGCTGACAACAGCTAGTATATTAAGACATAGGATACTTTTCATCCCGGTAGAAGGTTCCCGTGGGATAATTTCCAACATAGCCGCGGGCAACAGCTAGTATATTAAGACATAGGATACTTTTCATCCTGGTAGAAGGTTCCCGTGGGATAATTTCCAACATAGCCGCGGACGAAGCCGCTGGCAACAGCTAGTATATTAAGACATAGGATACTTTTCATCCCGGTAGAAGGTTCCCGTGGGATAATTTCCAACATAGCCTCTGGCAACAGCTAGTATATTAAGACATAGGATACTTTTCATCCCGGTAGAAGGTTCCCGTGGGATAATTTCCAACATAGCCGCGGGCAACAGCTAGTATATTAAGACATAGGATACTTTTCATCCTGGTAGAAGGTTCCCGTGAAATAATTTCCAACATAGCCGCTGGCAACAGCTAGTATATTACGACATAGTATACTTTTCATCCCGGTAGAAGGTTCCCGTGGGATAATTTCCAACATAGCCGCGGGCAACAGCTAGTATATTAAGACATATGATACTTTTCATCCCGGTTGTAGGTTCCCGTGGGATAATTTCCAACATAGCCGCTGGCAACAGCTAGTATATTAAGACATAGGATACTTTTCATCCCGGTAGAAGGTTCCCGTGGGATAATTTCCAACATAGCCGCGGGCAACAGCTAGTATATTAAGACATAGGATACTTTTCATCCTGGTAGAAGGTTCCCGTGGGATAATTTCTAACATAGCCGCGGACGAAGCCGCTGGCAACAGCTAGTATATTAAGACAGGATACTTTTGATCCCGGTAGAAGGTTCCCGTGGGATAATTTCCGACATACACGCGGACGAAGCCGCTGGCAACAGCTAGTATATTAAGACAGGATACTTTTGATCCCGGTAGAAGGTTCCCGTGGGATAATTTCCGACATACACGCGGACGAAGCCGCTGACAACAGCTAGTATATTAAGACATAGGATACTTTTCATCCCGGTAGAAGGTTCCCGTGGGATAATTTCCAACATAGCCGCGGGCAACAGCTAGTATATTAAGACATAGGATACTTTTCATCCTGGTAGAAGGTTCCCGTGGGATAATTTCCAACATAGCCGCGGGCAACAGCTAGTATATTAAGACATAGGATACTTTTCATCCCGGTAGAAGGTTCCCGTGGGATAATTTCCAACATAGCCGCGGGCAACAGCTAGTATATTAAGACATAGGATACTTTTCATCCCGGTAGAAGGTTCCCGTGGGATAATTTCCAACATAGCCGCGGGCAACAGCTAGTATTTTAAGACATAGGATACTTTTCATCCCGGTAGAAGGTTCCCGTGGGATAATTTCCGACATACACGCGGACGAAGCCGCTGGCAACAGCTAGTATATTAATACATAGTATACTTTTCATCCCGGTAGAAGGTTCCCGTGGGATAATTTCCAACATAGCCGCTGGCAACAGCTAGTATATTAAGACATAGGATACTTTTCATCCCGGTAGAAGGTTCCCGTGGGATAATTTCCAATATAGCCGCGGGCAACAGCTAGTATATTAAGACATATGATACTTTTCATCCCGGTTGAAGGTTCCCGTGGGATAATTTCCAACATAGCCGCTGGCAACAGCTAGTATATTAAGACATAGGATACTTTTTATCCCGGTAGAAGGTTCCCGTGGGATAATTTACAACATAGCCTCTGGCAACAGCTAGTATATTAAGACATAGGATACGTTTCATCCCGGTAGAAGGTTCCCGTGGGATAATTTCCAACTTAGCCGCGGGCAACAGCTAGTATATTAAGACATAGGATACTTTTCATCCTGGTAGAAGGTTCCCGTGGGATAATTTCCAACATAGCCGCTGGCAACAGCTAGTATATTAAGACATAGTATACTTTTCATCCCGGTAGAAGGTTCCCGTGGGATAATTTCCAACATAGCCGCTAACAACAGCTAGTATATTAAGACATAGGATACTTTTCATCCCGGTAGAAGGTTCCCGTGGGATAATTTCCGACATACACGCGGACGAAGCCGCTGGCAACAGCTAGTATATTAAGACATAGTATACTTTTCATCCCGGTAGAAGGTTCCCATGGGATAATTTCCAACATAGTCGCTGGCAACAGCTAGTATATTAAGACATAGGATACTTTTCATCCTGGTAGAAAGTTCCCGTGGGATAATTTCCAACATAGCCGCGGACGAAGCCGCTGGCAACAGCTAGTAAATTAAGACATAGGATACTTTTCATCCCGGTAGAAGGTTCCCGTGGGATAATTTCCAACATAGCCGCTAACAACAGCTAGTATATTAAGACATAGGATACTTTTCATCCCGGTAGAAGGTTCCCGTGGGATAATTTCCGACATACACGCGGACGAAGCCGCTGGCAACAGCTAGTATATTAAGACATAGTATACTTTTCATCCCGGTAGAAGGTTCCCGTGGGATAATTTCCAACATAGCCGCTAACAACAGCTAGTATATTAAGACATATGATACTTTTCATCCCGGTTGAAGGTTCCCGTGGGATAATTTCCAACATAGCCGCTGGCAACAGCTAGTATATTAAGACATAGGATACTTTTTATCCCGGTAGAAGGTTCCCGTGGGATAATTTCCAACATAGCCGCGGGCAACAGCTAGTATATTAGGACATAGGATACTTTTCATCCTGGTAGAAAGTTCCCGTGGGATAATTTCCAACATAGCCGCGGACGAAGCCGCTGGCAACAGCTAGTAAATTAAGACATAGGATACTTTTCATCCCGGTAGAAGGTTCCCGTGGGATAATTTCCAACATAGCCGCTAACAACAGCTAGTATATTAAGACATAGGATACTTTTCATCCCGGTAGAAGGTTCCCGTGGGATAATTTCCGACATACACGCGGACGAAGCCGCTGGCAACAGCTAGTATATTAAGACATAGTATACTTTTCATCCCGGTAGAAGGTTCCCATGGGATAATTTCCAACATAGTCGCTGGCAACAGCTAGTATATAAAGACATAGGATACTTTTCATCCCGGTAGAAGGTTCCCATGGGATAATTTCCAAAATAGCCGCGGACGAAGCCGCTGGCAACAGCTAGTATATTAAGACAGGATACTTTTGATCCCGGTAGAAGGTTCCCGTGGGATAATTTCCGACATACACGCGGACGAAGCCGCTGGCAACAGCTAGTATATTAAGACAGGATACTTTTGATCCCGGTAGAAGGTTCCCGTGGGATAATTTCCGACATACACGCGGACGAAGCCGCTGGCAACAGCTAGTATATTAAGACATAGGATACTTTTCATCCCGGTAGAAGGTTCCCGTGGGATAATTTCCAACATAGCCGTTGGCAACAGCTAGTATATTAAGACATAGGATACTTTTCATCCCGGTAGAAGGTTCCCGTGGGATAATTTCCAACATAGCCGCGGGCAACAGCTAGTATATTAAGACATAGGATACTTTTCATCCCGGTAGAAGGTTCCCGTGGGATAATTTCCGACATACACGCGGACGAAGCCGCTGGCAACAGCTAGTATATTAAGACATAGTATACTTTTCATCCCGGTAGAAGGTTCCCGTGGGATAATTTCCAACATAGCCGCTGGAAACAGCTAGTATATTAAGACATAGTATACTTTTCATCCCGGCAGAAGGTTCCCGTGGGATAATTTCCGACATAGCCGCGGGCAACAGCTAGTATATTAAGACATATGATTTTTTTCATCCCGGTTGAAGGTTCCCGTTGGATAATTTCCAACATAGCCGCTGGCAACAGCTAGTATATTAAGACATAGTATACTTTTCATCCCGGTAGAAGGTTCCCGTGAGATAATTTCCAACATAGCCGCTGGCAACAGCTAGTATATTAAGACATAGGATACTTTTCATCCCGGTAGAAGGTTCCCGTGGGATAATTTCCAATATAGCCGCGGGCAACAGCTAGTATATTAAGACATATGATACTTTTCATCCCGGTTGAAGGTTCCCGTGGGATAATTTCCAACATAGCCGCTGGCAACAGCTAGTATATTAAGACATAGGATACTTTTCATCCCGGTAGAAGGTTCCCGTGGGATAATTTACAACATAGCCTCTGGCAACAGCTAGTATATTAAGACTTAGGATACTTTTCATCCCGGTAGAAGGTTCCCGTGGGATAATTTCCAACATAGCCGCGGGCAACAGCTAGTATATTAAGACATAGGATACTTTTCATCCTGGTAGAAGGTTTCCGTGGGATAATTTCCAACATAGCCGCTGGCAACAGCTAGTATATTACGACATAGTATACTTTTCATCCCGGTAGAAGGTTCCCGTGGGATAATTTCCAACATAGCCGCGGGCAACAGCTAGTATATTAAGACATATGATACTTTTCATCCCGGTTGAAGGTTCCCGTGGGATAATTTCCAACATAGCCGCTGGCAACAGCTAGTATATTAAGACATAGGATACTTTTCATCCCGGTAGAAGGTTCCCGTGGGATAATTTCCAACATAGCCGCGGGCAACAGCTAGTATATTAAGACATAGGATACTTTTCATCCTGGTAGAAGGTTCCCGTGGGATAATTTCTAACATAGCCGCGGACGAAGCCGCTGGCAACAGCTAGTATATTAAGACAGGATACTTTTGATCCCGGTAGAAGGTTCCCGTGGGATAATTTCCGACATACACGCGGACGAAGCCGCTGGCAACAGCTAGTATATTAAGACAGGATACTTTTGATCCCGGTAGAAGGTTCCCGTGGGATAATTTCCGACATACACGCGGACGAAGCCGCTGACAACAGCTAGTATATTAAGACATAGGATACTTTTCATCCCGGTAGAAGGTTCCCGTGGGATAATTTCCAACATAGCCGCGGGCAACAGCTAGTATATTAAGACATAGGATACTTTTCATCCTGGTAGAAGGTTCCCGTGGGATAATTTCCAACATAGCCGCGGACGAAGCCGCTGGCAACAGCTAGTATATTAAGACATAGGATACTTTTCATCCCGGTAGAAGGTTCCCGTGGGATAATTTCCAACATAGCCTCTGGCAACAGCTAGTATATTAAGACATAGGATACTTTTCATCCCGGTAGAAGGTTCCCGTGGGATAATTTCCAACATAGCCGCGGGCAACAGCTAGTATATTAAGACATAGGATACTTTTCATCCTGGTAGAAGGTTCCCGTGGGATAATTTCCAACATAGCCGCTGGCAACAGCTAGTATATTACGACATAGTATACTTTTCATCCCGGTAGAAGGTTCCCGTGGGATAATTTCCAACATAGCCGCGGGCAACAGCTAGTATATTAAGACATATGATACTTTTCATCCCGGTTGAAGGTTCCCGTGGGATAATTTCCAACATAGCCGCTGGCAACAGCTAGTATATTAAGACATAGGATACTTTTCATCCCGGTAGAAGGTTCCCGTGGGATAATTTCCAACATAGCCGCGGGCAACAGCTAGTATATTAAGACATAGGATACTTTTCATCCTGGTAGAAGGTTCCCGTGGGATAATTTCTAACATAGCCGCGGACGAAGCCGCTGGCAACAGCTAGTATATTAAGACAGGATACTTTTGATCCCGGTAGAAGGTTCCCGTGGGATAATTTCCGACATACACGCGGACGAAGCCGCTGGCAACAGCTAGTATATTAAGACAGGATACTTTTGATCCCGGTAGAAGGTTCCCGTGGGATAATTTCCGACATACACGCGGACGAAGCCGCTGACAACAGCTAGTATATTAAGACATAGGATACTTTTCATCCCGGTAGAAGGTTCCCGTGGGATAATTTCCAACATAGCCGCGGGCAACAGCTAGTATATTAAGACATAGGATACTTTTCATCCTGGTAGAAGGTTCCCGTGGGATAATTTCCAACATAGCCGCGGACGAAGCCGCTGGCAACAGCTAGTATATTAAGACATAGGATACTTTTCATCCCGGTAGAAGGTTCCCGTGGGATAATTTCCAACATAGCCTCTGGCAACAGCTAGTCAATTAAGACATAGGATACTTTTCATCCCGGTAGAAGGTTCCCGTGGGATAATTTCCGACATACACGCGGACGAAGTCGCGGGCAACAGCTAGTATATTAAGACATATGATACTTTTCATCCCGGTAGAAGGTTCCCGTGGGATAATTTCCAACATAGCCGCTGGCAACAGCTAGTATATTAAGACATAGGATACTTTTTATCCCGGTAGAAGGTTCCCGTGGGATAATTTCCAACATAGCCGCGGGCAACAGCTAGTATATTAAGACATAGGATACTTTTCATCCTGGTAGAAGGTTCCCGTGGGATAATTTCCAACATAGCCGCGGACGAAGCCGCTGGCAACAGCTAGTATATTAAGACATAGGATACTTTTCATCCCGGTAGAAGGTTGCCGTGGGATAATTTCCAACATAGCCGCTGGCAACGGCTAGTATATTAAGACATAGGATACTTTTCATCCCGGTAGAAGGTTCCCGTGGGATAATTTCCAACATAGCCGCGGGCAACAGCTAGTATATTAAGACGTAGGATACTTTTCATCCCGGTAGAAGGTTCCCGTGGGATAATTTCCGACATACAAGCGGACGAAGCCGCTGGCAACGGCTAGTATATTAGGACATAGGATACTTTTCATCCCGGTAGAAGGTTCCCGTGGGATAATTTCCAACATAGCCGCGGGCAACAGCTAGTATATTAAGACATAGGATACTTTTCATCCTGGTAGAAGGTTCCCGTGGGATAATTTGCAACATAGCCGCGGACGAAGCCGCTGGCAACAGCTAGTAAATTAAGACATAGGATACTTTTCATCCCGGTAGAAGGTTCCCGTGGGATAATTTCCAACATAGCCGCTAACAACAGCTAGTATATTAAGACATAGGATACTTTTCATCCCGGTAGAAGGTTCCCGTGGGATAATTTCCAACATAGCCGCAAGCAACAGCTAGTATATTAAGACATAGGATACTTTTCATCCCGGTAGAAGGTTCCCGTGGGATAATTTCCAACATAGCCGCGGGCAACAGCTAGTATATTAAGACATAGGATACTTTTCATCCCGGTAGAAGGTTCCCGTGGGATAATTTCCAACATAGCCGCGGGCAACAGCTAGTATATTAAGACATAGGATACTTTTCATCCCGGTAGAAGGTTCCCGTGGGATAATTTCCGACATACACGCGGACGAAGCCGCTGGCAACAGCTAGTATATTAAGACATAGTATACTTTTCATCCCGGTAGAAGGTTCCCGTGGGATAATTTCCAACATAGCCGCTGGCAACAGCTAGTATATTAAGACATAGGATACTTTTCACCTCGGTAGAAGGTTACCGTGGGATAATTTCCAACATAGCCGCTAACAACAGCTAGTATATTAAGACATAGGATACTTTTCATCCCGGTAGAAGGTTCCCGTGGGATAATTTCCGACATACACGCGGACGAAGCCGCTGGCAACAGCTAGTATATTAAGACATAGTATACTTTTCATCCCGGTAGAAGGTTCCCATGGGATAATTTCCAACATAGTCGCTGGCAACAGCTAGTATATTAAGACATAGGATACTTTTCATCCTGGTAGAAAGTTCCCGTGGGATAATTTCCAACATAGCCGCGGACGAAGCCGCTGGCAACAGCTAGTAAATTAAGACATAGGATACTTTTCATCCCGGTAGAAGGTTCCCGTGGGATAATTTCCAACATAGCCGCTAACAACAGCTAGTATATTAAGACATAGGATACTTTTCATCCCGGTAGAAGGTTCCCGTGGGATAATTTCCGACATACACGCGGACGAAGCCGCTGGCAACAGCTAGTATATTAAGACATAGTATACTTTTCATCCCGGTAGAAGGTTCCCGTGGGATAATTTCCAACATAGCCGCTAACAACAGCTAGTATATTAAGACATATGATACTTTTCATCCCGGTTGAAGGTTCCCGTGGGATAATTTCCAACATAGCCGCTGGCAACAGCTAGTATATTAAGACATAGGATACTTTTTATCCCGGTAGAAGGTTCCCGTGGGATAATTTCCAACATAGCCGCGGGCAACAGCTAGTATATTAAGACATAGGATACTTTTCATCCTGGTAGAAAGTTCCCGTGGGATAATTTCCAACATAGCCGCGGACGAAGCCGCTGGCAACAGCTAGTAAATTAAGACATAGGATACTTTTCATCCCGGTAGAAGGTTCCCGTGGGATAATTTCCAACATAGCCGCTAACAACAGCTAGTATATTAAGACATAGGATACTTTTCATCCCGGTAGAAGGTTCCCGTGGGATAATTTCCGACATACACGCGGACGAAGCCGCTGGCAACAGCTAGTATATTAAGACATAGTATACTTTTCATCCCGGTAGAAGGTTCCCATGGGATAATTTCCAACATAGTCGCTGGCAACAGCTAGTATATAAAGACATAGGATACTTTTCATCCCGGTAGAAGGTTCCCATGGGATAATTTCCAAAATAGCCGCGGACGAAGCCGCTGGCAACAGCTAGTATATTAAGACAGGATACTTTTGATCCCGGTAGAAGGTTCCCGTGGGATAATTTCCGACATACACGCGGACGAAGCCGCTGGCAACAGCTAGTATATTAAGACAGGATACTTTTGATCCCGGTAGAAGGTTCCCGTGGGATAATTTCCGACATACACGCGGACGAAGCCGCTGGCAACAGCTAGTATATTAAGACATAGGATACTTTTCATCCCGGTAGAAGGTTCCCGTGGGATAATTTCCAACATAGCCGTTGGCAACAGCTAGTATATTAAGACATAGGATACTTTTCATCCCGGTAGAAGGTCCCCGTGGGATAATTTCCAACATAGCCGCGGGCAACAGCTAGTATATTAAGACATAGGATACTTTTCATCCCGGTAGAAGGTTCCCGTGGGATAATTTCCGACATACACGCGGACGAAGCCGCTGGCAACAGCTAGTATATTAAGACATAGTATACTTTTCATCCCGGTAGAAGGTTCCCGTGGGATAATTTCCAACATAGCCGCTGGAAACAGCTAGTATATTAAGACATAGTATACTTTTCATCCCGGCAGAAGGTTCCCGTGGGATAATTTCCGACATAGCCGCGGGCAACAGCTAGTATATTAAGACATATGATTTTTTTCATCCCGGTTGAAGGTTCCCGTTGGATAATTTCCAACATAGCCGCTGGCAACAGCTAGTATATTAAGACATAGTATACTTTTCATCCCGGTAGAAGGTTCCCGTGAGATAATTTCCAACATAGCCGCTGGCAACAGCTAGTATATTAAGACATAGGATACTTTTCATCCCGGTAGAAGGTTCCCGTGGGATAATTTCCAATATAGCCGCGGGCAACAGCTAGTATATTAAGACATATGATACTTTTCATCCCGGTTGAAGGTTCCCGTGGGATAATTTCCAACATAGCCGCTGGCAACAGCTAGTATATTAAGACATAGGATACTTTTCATCCCGGTAGAAGGTTCCCGTGGGATAATTTACAACATAGCCTCTGGCAACAGCTAGTATATTAAGACTTAGGATACTTTTCATCCCGGTAGAAGGTTCCCGTGGGATAATTTCCAACATAGCCGCGGGCAACAGCTAGTATATTAAGACATAGGATACTTTTCATCCTGGTAGAAGGTTCCCGTGGGATAATTTCCAACATAGCCGCTGGCAACAGCTAGTATATTACGACATAGTATACTTTTCATCCCGGTAGAAGGTTCCCGTGGGATAATTTCCAACATAGCCGCGGGCAACAGCTAGTATATTAAGACATATGATACTTTTCATCCCGGTTGAAGGTTCCCGTGGGATAATTTCCAACATAGCCGCTGGCAACAGCTAGTATATTAAGACATAGGATACTTTTCATCCCGGTAGAAGGTTCCCGTGGGATAATTTCCAACATAGCCGCGGGCAACAGCTAGTATATTAAGACATAGGATACTTTTCATCCTGGTAGAAGGTTCCCGTGGGATAATTTCTAACATAGCCGCGGACGAAGCCGCTGGCAACAGCTAGTATATTAAGACAGGATACTTTTGATCCCGGTAGAAGGTTCCCGTGGGATAATTTCCGACATACACGCGGACGAAGCCGCTGGCAACAGCTAGTATATTAAGACAGGATACTTTTGATCCCGGTAGAAGGTTCCCGTGGGATAATTTCCGACATACACGCGGACGAAGCCGCTGACAACAGCTAGTATATTAAGACATAGGATACTTTTCATCCCGGTAGAAGGTTCCCGTGGGATAATTTCCAACATAGCCGCGGGCAACAGCTAGTATATTAAGACATAGGATACTTTTCATCCTGGTAGAAGGTTCCCGTGGGATAATTTCCAACATAGCCGCGGACGAAGCCGCTGGCAACAGCTAGTATATTAAGACATAGGATACTTTTCATCCCGGTAGAAGGTTCCCGTGGGATAATTTCCAACATAGCCTCTGGCAACAGCTAGTATATTAAGACATAGGATACTTTTCATCCCGGTAGAAGGTTCCCGTGGGATAATTTCCAACATAGCCGCGGGCAACAGCTAGTATATTAAGACATAGGATACTTTTCATCCTGGTAGAAGGTTCCCGTGGGATAATTTCCAACATAGCCGCTGGCAACAGCTAGTATATTACGACATAGTATACTTTTCATCCCGGTAGAAGGTTCCCGTGGGATAATTTCCAACATAGCCGCGGGCAACAGCTAGTATATTAAGACATATGATACTTTTCATCCCGGTTGAAGGTTCCCGTGGGATAATTTCCAACATAGCCGCTGGCAACAGCTAGTATATTAAGACATAGGATACTTTTCATCCCGGTAGAAGGTTCCCGTGGGATAATTTCCAACATAGCCGCGGGCAACAGCTAGTATATTAAGACATAGGATACTTTTCATCCTGGTAGAAGGTTCCCGTGGGATAATTTCTAACATAGCCGCGGACGAAGCCGCTGGCAACAGCTAGTATATTAAGACAGGATACTTTTGATCCCGGTAGAAGGTTCCCGTGGGATAATTTCCGACATACACGCGGACGAAGCCGCTGGCAACAGCTAGTATATTAAGACAGGATACTTTTGATCCCGGTAGAAGGTTCCCGTGGGATAATTTCCGACATACACGCGGACGAAGCCGCTGACAACAGCTAGTATATTAAGACATAGGATACTTTTCATCCCGGTAGAAGGTTCCCGTGGGATAATTTCCAACATAGCCGCGGGCAACAGCTAGTATATTAAGACATAGGATACTTTTCATCCTGGTAGAAGGTTCCCGTGGGATAATTTCCAACATAGCCGCGGACGAAGCCGCTGGCAACAGCTAGTATATTAAGACATAGGATACTTTTCATCCCGGTAGAAGGTTCCCGTGGGATAATTTCCAACATAGCCTCTGGCAACAGCTAGTCAATTAAGACATAGGATACTTTTCATCCCGGTAGAAGGTTCCCGTGGGATAATTTCCGACATACACGCGGACGAAGTCGCGGGCAACAGCTAGTATATTAAGACATATGATACTTTTCATCCCGGTAGAAGGTTCCCGTGGGATAATTTCCAACATAGCCGCTGGCAACAGCTAGTATATTAAGACATAGGATACTTTTTATCCCGGTAGAAGGTTCCCGTGGGATAATTTCCAACATAGCCGCGGGCAACAGCTAGTATATTAAGACATAGGATACTTTTCATCCTGGTAGAAGGTTCCCGTGGGATAATTTCCAACATAGCCGCGGACGAAGCCGCTGGCAACAGCTAGTATATTAAGACATAGGATACTTTTCATCCCGGTAGAAGGTTGCCGTGGGATAATTTCCAACATAGCCGCTGGCAACGGCTAGTATATTAAGACATAGGATACTTTTCATCCCGGTAGAAGGTTCCCGTGGGATAATTTCCAACATAGCCGCGGGCAACAGCTAGTATATTAAGACGTAGGATACTTTTCATCCCGGTAGAAGGTTCCCGTGGGATAATTTCCGACATACAAGCGGACGAAGCCGCTGGCAACGGCTAGTATATTAGGACATAGGATACTTTTCATCCCGGTAGAAGGTTCCCGTGGGATAATTTCCAACATAGCCGCGGGCAACAGCTAGTATATTAAGACATAGGATACTTTTCATCCTGGTAGAAGGTTCCCGTGGGATAATTTGCAACATAGCCGCGGACGAAGCCGCTGGCAACAGCTAGTAAATTAAGACATAGGATACTTTTCATCCCGGTAGAAGGTTCCCGTGGGATAATTTCCAACATAGCCGCTAACAACAGCTAGTATATTAAGACATAGGATACTTTTCATCCCGGTAGAAGGTTCCCGTGGGATAATTTCCAACATAGCCGCAAGCAACAGCTAGTATATTAAGACATAGGATACTTTTCATCCCGGTAGAAGGTTCCCGTGGGATAATTTCCAACATAGCCGCGGGCAACAGCTAGTATATTAAGACATAGGATACTTTTCATCCCGGTAGAAGGTTCCCGTGGGATAATTTCCAACATAGCCGCGGGCAACAGCTAGTATATTAAGACATAGGATACTTTTCATCCCGGTAGAAGGTTCCCGTGGGATAATTTCCGACATACACGCGGACGAAGCCGCTGGCAACAGCTAGTATATTAAGACATAGTATACTTTTCATCCCGGTAGAAGGTTCCCGTGGGATAATTTCCAACATAGCCGCTGGCAACAGCTAGTATATTAAGACATAGGATACTTTTCACCTCGGTAGAAGGTTACCGTGGGATAATTTCCAATATAGCCGCGGGCAACAGCTAGTATATTAAGACATATGATACTTTTCATCCCGGTTGAAGGTTCCCGTGGGATAATTTCCAACATAGCCGCTGGCAACAGCTAGTATATTAAGACATAGGATACTTTTCATCCCGGTAGAAGGTTCCCGTGGGATAATTTCCAACATAGCCGCGGGCAACAGCTAGTATATTAAGACATAGGATACTTTTCATCCCGGTAGAAGGTTCCCGTGGGATAATTTCCAACATAGCCGCTAACAACAGCTAGTATATTAAGACATAGGATACTTTTCATCCCGGTAGAAGGTTCCCGTGGGATAATTTCCAACATAGCCGCAAGCAACAGCTAGTATATTAAGACATAGGATACTTTTCATCCCGGTAGAAGGTTCCCGTGGGATAATTTCCAACATAGCCGCGGGCAACAGCTAGTATATTAAGACATAGGATACTTTTCATCCCGGTAGAAGGTTCCCGTGGGATAATTTCCAACATAGCCGCGGGCAACAGCTAGTATATTAAGACATAGGATACTTTTCATCCCGGTAGAAGGTTCCCGTGGGATAATTTCCGACATACACGCGGACGAAGCCGCTGGCAACAGCTAGTATATTAAGACATAGTATACTTTTCATCCCGGTAGAAGGTTCCCGTGGGATAATTTCCAACATAGCCGCTGGCAACAGCTAGTATATTAAGACATAGGATACTTTTCACCTCGGTAGAAGGTTACCGTGGGATAATTTCCAATATAGCCGCGGGCAACAGCTAGTATATTAAGACATATGATACTTTTCATCCCGGTTGAAGGTTCCCGTGGGATAATTTCCAACATAGCCGCTGGCAACAGCTAGTATATTAAGACATAGGATACTTTTTATCCCGGTAGAAGGTTCCCGTGGGGTAATTTACAACATAGTGTAGTGATGTAAGTGCATATTATGCTAGTGTGTAAGCCTATATACTGAAGAACCTTGAATAAACGTTTAGTATTAGATCAGCATTCATTGGTTTTACTTGTCTCCAAATCCCAACCTCACATGGCGACCCTGCCATCTCGGATTCGCACTCGCGCCTCGGTACCGTGCCCTTTTAAGGAAAGCGCTATCTAAACAAGTAATTCATTGTCACAGTGAACGTTTAAATAATTAAGATGAAGTCACATATCATTTATTGCTTTTGCCATAAACTAACGTGTTCGAGTGAAGAGAAAGTGCAACAAAATGTGCAACTCACAAAACAATAAGGAGCAGGTGGTGATTGCGCAGAATGCTGCTGCAGGGAGAAACTCCGCTCAAGTTGACCAGTTAATGTACCATGCCAGCACTACAAACATTGCTCTAATTGCAATTGCCTTGTTGCTAGCTCTTGGTGGGCTCATCGTGGTATATCGTATGTACCGAAGATGTCATCGACGGATGGTGGAGAGACATGCTAATGATATAGTACTCAGGAGGTATGCCAGCATTTTTAGAGGACGTCGTGCACCAGCAGAACAAGAATACGGCAGAGAATGTACGCGTGGTAATAACGAGTGCGATAAATAAATAACTAATTGGTGAAGTGAAAAAAAAAAAGTGGAAGTGCGCGGAAAATTAAAGGAAGTGCGCGGAAAAAAAAATATAAATTCAAGTAATACGGTCTCGACAAAGTGCGGTACGGTTATAAAAGTTACGTTATGGACACTAAGTTACGCAGTATGTATCGGAGAAGTTTGGTATGTATTATATTTAGTATACTAATGTTATAGAGTTATGTTCACTATATCTAATTTTATAGAGTTATGTTCATTTAATGGCAGAATTTTTAAAAACTATTTGCGAAGAACTCATAAAGATAAGAGTTTATTTAATAAAAATTGGTCCCTCTAGGCGCCAAGGAAATATATGTGAGAAAAAGTTGAGTGAAGCTAAAACTCTATACCAGCAGTATACGAAATTTATAGAAAAAATAAGTAGGATACTACAGACGAAAAAGGAATATGAAGTTAAATTAATAAATCAGTTTAGCGAAAATATTGAAAAGTTGTATTCAGAAATTGCTGATTTGTGTAAGATTAAGCCAATAGATTGTGTCACAATGGCGAAATTTGACTTAAAAATTGCGCTAAATTTATTACCAGTCATAAATGACACAGAATTAACCACTATGCAATTAATTGATGGTATCGAATATTACGATTCTGTTCTAGAGGATGCTTCGAAAAGTAATTTAATAGAATTCGTATTAAAAAGTCGGTTATCACAATCTGCAAAATTAAAACTATCTAAAAAATATAATAAGGTATCTGAATTACTGAGAGATATGAAGTTGCACCTACTACCTAAAAAATCATTCATAGCATTATCCAGTAAACTACAGTCGGTAAAACAAAGCGAAAAATCAATATCTGACTATGGTCAAGAAATTTCAAACTTATTCGTTGACCTCACGATTTCGCAGTCCGAAGGCCACGAAGACAGTTACGATGTATTAAAACGCGTTAACGAAAAGCTCGCTATAAAGCGCTTTGCTGACGGACTACGAAACCGTAGGTTAAGCACAATAATAGCTGCAAGAAATTATAGTTGTTTGAACGATGCAATACAGGCGGCTGTGGACGAAGACATTTCGTCATCTGTAAACCAAAATGATATTTTGACAATGCGGAAACCAAACAGGTATTTTGTTAGCAATTACAGAGGTAATCAGAGAGGTATGCGTTCCACCTCACGGCCGAGGAATACCCATCGGGGAGGTCGCTACCAGCAGAGGGGTTCCACTCGAGGTTGGACTGACACATCATATCGAGGTCGTTCAACAGCACGAGGATATCGAGGTAGGTCCTATCAAAATTATAGCCGTGGTAGGCAACAACAAAGAGGCGGACAGATACATGTTGTAACCGGGAACTCGGAGCCCCAAGTTCCACCGGAAAACGTCGGAGAGGAAAACAACCAGCAGTTTTTTCGAGGCTAAAAATAACTTTATATATTCATATAATAATTCGCTATTAGCCACTTTATCCATAGACGGTACAGCATATTCATGGCTAATCGATACGGGAGCATCGATTTCAGCTATTAAACAAGAGTACATTATTAAACATAACATTCCTATCCATAAATGGACGACAACTATAAACGGGATTGGAGGCAAAGTCCGGGCAATAGGCTACGCGTGTATAAAATTGACAACTCAGACATATTGTTTTAGTCACAAGTTTTATGTTTTTGATTCGTTGCCATGTAAGGCGGATGGCATCATTGGATATGATTTCTTAAACAACTTTGGATCGTGTATAGACTTACAAAGTAAAGAAATGACTCTTTATACTTCGTTTAACAACAAGATAGTTTTAAAGTTAAATAACCAGCTTAAACATATGTTTAATATACCATCTAGGTCAGAATCAATCCATTATTTAGATACAAATATGAATGAAGAATGTGTGGTCTGTGCGAAAGAGTTGTCTGAGGGTATATTTATGGCTAGTACTATAGTCTCACCGGTCAATGGCAAGATCCCTATTAGAATACTAAATACGACTGAAAAAACTGTAACCTTAACTGAAATTAAGCCAAGTATACATAAGTTAAGCGAATACAATTTATGTTCATTTGATAGTTGCACACAAGGCGCCGATCGTGTAAAAACTCTGTTATCAAACCTCAACTTAAAACATTTGAACTTAGAAGAAAAGATTGCGGTTCAAAACGTGTGTGCTAAATATGCTGACATCTTTTATTTGCCAGGGGATACATTAAAAACTACACCTATTTACAATCACAAAATACATTTAAAAGAACATGCTAGTCCCATCTATATGAAACCATACAGATTGCCACATTCTCAGAAACCCGAAATTGAGAAACAAATAAAAAACATGTTATCACAAAATATTATAGAACCCTGTTCAAGCGAATGGTCAAGCCCAGTACTTCTAGTACCAAAAAAAATTGATACCACGGGACAAAAGAAATTTCGTTTAGTTATAGATTATAGGAAATTAAATAACGCTATTAAAGACGACAAATTCCCACTGCCAAATATAACGGACATCCTTGATTCTCTTTCCGGTTGTATCTATTTCACACATCTAGATTTATATCAAGGATTTTATAACGTAAATCTCGATAAACACAGTAGAAAATACACAGCCTTTTGTTCCGGTCAGTACCAAATGACCAGGATGCCAATGGGTCTAAAAACGAGCCCAAATTCTTTCTCAAGAATGATGAATATGGCAATGGCCGGATTAACGTATGAAAAATGTTTAGTGTACTTAGATGACGTAGTGGTTTATGGGAAATGTTTAAATTCAGCTACTAAAAACTTAATAGACGTGTTTGACCGATTGCGAAAAACTAACTTAAAATTAAACCCCATAAAATGTGATTTCCTCCGAAAAGAGATGTTATACTTAGGTCACGTAATATCGTCAGACGGTGTACAACCGGACCCCGAAAAATTGAATGTAGTTAAAAATTACCCAGTACCAAAAACCTCGGACGAGGTAAAGCGATTTGTCGCTTTCGCTAATTACTATAGGAAATTTATTAATAAATTTGCAGCAATAGCACAACCCTTAAATAATCTCTCAAAGAAAAATACTAAATTCCAATGGACAGACGACTGTCAACAGTCATTCGATCTTTTAAAACAATTATTAATGAACCCTCCAATACTTCAATATCCCAATTTTTCATCTGACAACGTGTTCACCTTGCAAACAGATGCTTCGGGTTATGCAATAGGAGCCGTGTTAGCCAATCAAAACGGAAAACCCGTCGCATACGCCAGCAGAACACTTAACAAGGCCGAAAAAATGTATCCGACAATAGAAAAAGAATTACTTGCCATTGTCTGGGCCATAAAACACTTTAGGCCATACCTGTACGGTCGTAAGTTTAAGGTCCTAACCGACCATAAACCACTAATATATTTATTTAATATTAAAGACCCGTCCAGTAGATTAATGAAGTTTCGGATTTTGTTAGAAGACTATGATTTCTATGTGGAATACGTGAAAGGATCGGATAATGCAGCTGCAGATGCATTGTCACGAATAACAATAACATCAAAGGATTTGAAAGAGATGCATGAATGTGTTTTAAATGTACTTACGCGGGCACAGAAAAAGAAGTTATGTACGGGACAAGACAATTCAGATACTATGGTTACTACTGATGGATGGTCTGATCAGCCAAACGTCGTGGAAACTCATAGTAAGCCGAAAATGACAATTGAACTTACATTAACATGTAATAAAACTATAAATAAATTAAGAAAGGAAAACGTGACAGTAGAAGAAAGTCAATTATTTGTATACGTACCGAAAAATATGGTAATATACATAAAACCAGAACCTCAATCACAATCGACGCCAGGCGCTTTTGTGAGAGAACTGGAAACATTTTGTGGAAAATTAAAAATTGACGAAATATATTTTCTAAAAAATAAACAAAATAGTATGTTTATAAAATTAATAGCACAAGAAATAAAGCAAAGTAGCCCGTGGTTAGGTCCAAGATTATGCATATTAGATGACGTAATACGAATACAAGATAAAGATGAAATTAGAGTCATTCTAAACGACTTCCATCTGTTACCTACAAGTGGCCACGCAGGTATCAGACGGATGGTCAATAACATAAAAAAGTACTATTATTGGGCAGGTCTCGAACGCGATGTCACTGATTTCATAAAAAGATGTGACAAATGCCAAAAACAAAAATATTCGGTCCATATTAAGGAACCCATGACTATAACCTCAACAGCGCACACTGCATTTGAGAAAATATTTATGGACGTTGTAGGTCCGTTAGATAGGGACACACAAGGTAACTCATATATATTAACGCTTCAATGCGAATTAACAAAATACGTCGAGGCATATCCTTTAAAAACAAAAAGAAGTGAGGAAATTGCTAAAGAATTTGTAAATAATTTCATTTTACGACATGGAATTCCAAGAGAAATAGCGACTGATAGGGGTGCAGAATTTATGTCTGAAACAATGACAGAAACTTGTAAATTACTTCATATAAACAAAATTAACGCTACTGCTTATCACCACGAGAGCATAGGCTCACTCGAGAACACGCATAAGCATTTAGGTGCATTCCTGAGAATCCAAACAGATAATCACCCGGAATCGTGGAGTACTTGGTTACCTTATTGGTGTTTCAGCTATAACACATCAGTTCACACCGAAACTAAATACTCACCTTTCGAGTTAGTATACGGTAAAAAATGCAACTTACCCAGTAATATAACCAAGGCCGTGGAACCACTTTATAATATTGACGATTATCCTTTACAGCTAAAATATAGACTACAAGTATCCACTAAAGAAGCTCGTGATAATTTGATACAATCAAAAACATCTAGAAAAATAAAATACGATCAAAGAATTAACCCAATCGTATACAAAAAGAACGACTTAATCTTAGTTAAGAACGAGACAGGTAATAAATTTGCCAATATTTATTCAGGTCCTTATATTGTGATTAAAGACATGCCACCTAATGTGGAAATATTAAAGAATAACAAAATTGATGTAGTACATAAGAACCGTACCAAACTGTATAATAGTTAATACGCATATTGTAGTGAAAAAAAAGAAAAAAAAATATAATCTAATGTAAAATCATGTAACTAATCATAATTGTATTGTTCTGTATGTTATCCGTTATTCAAAAAAAAAAAAGTTATGTAATCAATAATATTACTATAATGAATGCATGTAACCTATATAACTTAAGCATTAAGATAAAAATAAAATAATATAGTTAATTATTTTATTTTCCCTTACCGAGGGAGATGTAGTGATGTAAGTGCATATTATGCTAGTGTGTAAGCCTATATACTGAAGAACCTTGAATAAACGTTTAGTATTAGATCAGCATTCATTGGTTTTACTTGTCTCCAAATCCCAACCTCACAATAGCCTCTGGCAACAGCTAGTATATTAAGACATAGGATACTTTTCATCCCGGTAGAAGGTTCCCGTGGGATAATTTCCAACATAGCCGCGGGCAACAGCTAGTATATTAAGACATAGGATACTTTTCATCCTGGTAGAAGGTTCCCGTGGGATAATTTCCATCATAGCCGCTGGCAACAGCTAGTATATTACGACATAGTATACTTTTCATCCCGGTAGAAGGTTCCCGTGGGATAATTTCCAACATAGCCGCGGGCAACAGCTAGTATATTAAGACATATGATACTTTTCATCCCGGTTGAAGGTTCCCGTGGGATAATTTCCAACATAGCCGCTGGCAACAGCTAGTATATTAAGACATAGGATACTTTTCATCCCGGTAGAAGGTTCCCGTGGGATAATTTCCAACATAGCCGCGGGCAACAGCTAGTATATTAAGACATAGGATACTTTTCATCCTGGTAGAAGGTTCCCGTGGGATAATTTCCAACATAGCCGCGGACGAAGCCGCTGGCAACAGCTAGTAAATTAAGACATAGGATACTTTTCATCCCGGTAGAAGGTTCCCGTGGGATAATTTCCAACATAGCCGCTAACAACAGCTAGTATATTAAGACATAGGATACTTTTCATCCCGGTAGAAGGTTCCCGTGGGATAATTTCCAACATAGCCGCAAGCAACAGCTAGTATATTAAGACATAGGATACTTTTCATCCCGGTAGAAGGTTCCCGTGGGATAATTTCCAACATAGCCGCGGGCAACAGCTAGTATATTAAGACATAGGATACTTTTCATCCCGGTAGAAGGTTCCCGTGGGATAATTTCCAACATAGCCGCGGGCAACAGCTAGTATATTAAGACATAGGATACTTTTCATCCCGGTAGAAGGTTCCCGTGGGATAATTTCCGACATACACGCGGACGAAGCCGCTGGCAACAGCTAGTATATTAAGACATAGTATACTTTTCATCCCGGTAGAAGGTTCCCATGGGATAATTTCCAACATAGTCGCTGGCAACAGCTAGTATATTAAGACATAGGATACTTTTCATCCCGGTAGAAGGTTCCCATGGGATAATTTCCAAAATAGCCGCGGACGAAGCCGCTGGCAACAGCTAGTATATTAAGACAGGATACTTTTGATCCCGGTAGAAGGTTCCCGTGGGATAATTTCCGACATACACGCGGACGAAGCCGCTGGCAACAGCTAGTATATTAAGACATAGGATACTTTTCATCCCGGTAGAAGGTTCCCGTGGGATAATTTCCAACATAGCCGCTAACAACAGCTAGTATATTAAGACATAGGATACTTTTCATCCCGGTAGAAGGTTCCCGTGGGATAATTTCCGACATACACGCGGACGAAGCCGCTGGCAACAGCTAGTATATTAAGACATAGTATACTTTTCATCCCGGTAGAAGGTTCCCATGGGATAATTTCCAACATAGTCGCTGGCAACAGCTAGTATATTAAGACATAGGATACTTTTCATCCCGGTAGAAGGTTCCCATGGGATAATTTCCAAAATAGCCGCGGACGAAGCCGCTGGCAACAGCTAGTATATTAAGACAGGATACTTTTGATCCCGGTAGAAGGTTCCCGTGGGATAATTTCCGACATACACGCGGACGAAGCCGCTGGCAACAGCTAGTATATTAAGACAGGATACTTTTGATCCCGGTAGAAGGTTCCCGTGGGATAATTTCCGACATACACGCGGACGAAGCCGCTGGCAACAGCTAGTATATTAAGACATAGGATACTTTTCATCCCGGTAGAAGGTTCCCGTGGGATAATTTCCAACATAGCCGTTGGCAACAGCTAGTTTATTAAGACATAGGATACTTTTCATCCCGGTAGAAGGTTCCCGTGGGATAATTTCCAACATAGCCGCGGGCAACAGCTAGTATATTAAGACATAGGATACTTTTCATCCCGGTAGAAGGTTCCCGTGGGATAATTTCCGACATACACGCGGACGAAGCCGCTGGCAACAGCTAGTATATTAAGACATAGTATACTTTTCATCCCGGTAGAAGGTTCCCGTGGGATAATTTCCAACATAGCCGCTGGAAACAGCTAGTATATTAAGACATAGTATACTTTTCATCCCGGCAGAAGGTTCCCGTGGGATAATTTCCGACATAGCCGCGGGCAACAGCTAGTATATTAAGACATATGATTTTTTTCATCCCGGTTGAAGGTTCCCGTTGGATAATTTCCAACATAGCCGCTGGCAACAGCTAGTATATTAAGACATAGTATACTTTTCATCCCGGTAGAAGGTTCCCGTGAGATAATTTCCAACATAGCCGCTGGCAACAGCTAGTATATTAAGACATAGGATACTTTTCATCCCGGTAGAAGGTTCCCGTGGGATAATTTCCAATATAGCCGCGGGCAACAGCTAGTATATTAAGACATATGATACTTTTCATCCCGGTTGAAGGTTCCCGTGGGATAATTTCCAACATAGCCGCTGGCAACAGCTAGTATATTAAGACATAGGATACTTTTCATCCCGGTAGAAGGTTCCCGTGGGATAATTTACAACATAGCCTCTGGCAACAGCTAGTATATTAAGACTTAGGATACTTTTCATCCCGGTAGAAGGTTCCCGTGGGATAATTTCCAACATAGCCGCGGGCAACAGCTAGTATATTAAGACATAGGATACTTTTCATTCTGGTAGAAGGTTCCCGTGGGATAATTTCCAACATAGCCGCTGGCAACAGCTAGTATATTACGACATAGTATACTTTTCATCCCGGTAGAAGGTTCCCGTGGGATAATTTCCAACATAGCCGCGGGCAACAGCTAGTATATTAAGACATATGATACTTTTCATCCCGGTTGAAGGTTCCCGTGGGATAATTTCCAACATAGCCGCTGGCAACAGCTAGTATATTAAGACATAGGATACTTTTCATCCCGGTAGAAGGTTCCCGTGGGATAATTTCCAACATAGCCGCGGGCAACAGCTAGTATATTAAGACATAGGATACTTTTCATCCTGGTAGAAGGTTCCCGTGGGATAATTTCTAACATAGCCGCGGACGAAGCCGCTGGCAACAGCTAGTATATTAAGACAGGATACTTTTGATCCCGGTAGAAGGTTCCCGTGGGATAATTTCCGACATACACGCGGACGAAGCCGCTGGCAACAGCTAGTATATTAAGACAGGATACTTTTGATCCCGGTAGAAGGTTCCCGTGGGATAATTTCCGACATACACGCGGACGAAGCCGCTGACAACAGCTAGTATATTAAGACATAGGATACTTTTCATCCCGGTAGAAGGTTCCCGTGGGATAATTTCCAACATAGCCGCGGGCAACAGCTAGTATATTAAGACATAGGATACTTTTCATCCTGGTAGAAGGTTCCCGTGGGATAATTTCCAACATAGCCGCGGACGAAGCCGCTGGCAACAGCTAGTATATTAAGACATAGGATACTTTTCATCCCGGTAGAAGGTTCCCGTGGGATAATTTCCAACATAGCCTCTGGCAACAGCTAGTATATTAAGACATAGGATACTTTTCATCCCGGTAGAAGGTTCCCGTGGGATAATTTCCAACATAGCCGCGGGCAACAGCTAGTATATTAAGACATAGGATACTTTTCATCCTGGTAGAAGGTTCCCGTGGGATAATTTCCAACATAGCCGCTGGCAACAGCTAGTATATTACGACATAGTATACTTTTCATCCCGGTAGAAGGTTCCCGTGGGATAATTTCCAACATAGCCGCGGGCAACAGCTAGTATATTAAGACATATGATACTTTTCATCCCGGTTGAAGGTTCCCGTGGGATAATTTCCAACATAGCCGCTGGCAACAGCTAGTATATTAAGACATAGGATACTTTTCATCCCGGTAGAAGGTTCCCGTGGGATAATTTCCAACATAGCCGCGGGCAACAGCTAGTATATTAAGACATAGGATACTTTTCATCCTGGTAGAAGGTTCCCGTGGGATAATTTCCGACATACACGCGGACGAAGCCGCTGGCAACAGCTAGTATATTAAGACAGGATACTTTTGATCCCGGTAGAAGGTTCCCGTGGGATAATTTCCGACATACACGCGGACGAAGCCGCTGGCAACAGCTAGTATATTAAGACAGGATACTTTTGATCCCGGTAGAAGGTTCCCGTGGGATAATTTCCGACATACACGCGGACGAAGCCGCTGACAACAGCTAGTATATTAAGACATAGGATACTTTTCATCCCGGTAGAAGGTTCCCGTGGGATAATTTCCAACATAGCCGCGGGCAACAGCTAGTATATTAAGACATAGGATACTTTTCATCCTGGTAGAAGGTTCCCGTGGGATAATTTCCAACATAGCCGCGGACGAAGCCGCTGGCAACAGCTAGTATATTAAGACATAGGATACTTTTCATCCCGGTAAAAGGTTCCCGTGGGATAATTTCCAACATAGCCTCTGGCAACAGCTAGTATATTAAGACATAGGATACTTTTCATCCCGGTAGAAGGTTCCCGTGGGATAATTTCCGACATACACGCGGACGAAGTCGCGGGCAACAGCTAGTATATTAAGACATATGATACTTTTCATCCCGGTAGAAGGTTCCCGTGGGATAATTTCCAACATAGCCGCTGGCAACAGCTAGTATATTAAGACATAGGATACTTTTTATCCCGGTAGAAGGTTCCCGTGGGATAATTTCCAACATAGCCGCGGGCAACAGCTAGTATATTAAGACATAGGATACTTTTCATCCTGGTAGAAGGTTCCCGTGGGATAATTTCCAACATAGCCGCGGACGAAGCCGCTGGCAACAGCTAGTATATTAAGACATAGGATACTTTTCATCCCGGTAGAAGGTTGCCGTGGGATAATTTCCAACATAGCCGCTGGCAACGGCTAGTATATTAAGACATAGGATACTTTTCATCCCGGTAGAAGGTTCCCGTGGGATAATTTCCAACATAGCCGCGGGCAACAGCTAGTATATTAAGACGTAGGATACTTTTCATCCCGGTAGAAGGTTCCCGTGGGATAATTTCCGACATACAAGCGGACGAAGCCGCTGGCAACGGCTAGTATATTAGGACATAGGATACTTTTCATCCCGGTAGAAGGTTCCCGTGGGATAATTTCCAACATAGCCGCGGGCAACAGCTAGTATATTAAGACATAGGATACTTTTCATCCTGGTAGAAGGTTCCCGTGGGATAATTTCCAACATAGCCGCGGACGAAGCCGCTGGCAACAGCTAGTAAATTAAGACATAGGATACTTTTCATCCCGGTAGAAGGTTCCCGTGGGATAATTTCCAACATAGCCGCTAACAACAGCTAGTATATTAAGACATAGGATACTTTTCATCCCGGTAGAAGGTTCCCGTGGGATAATTTCCAACATAGCCGCAAGCAACAGCTAGTATATTAAGACATAGGATACTTTTCATCCCGGTAGAAGGTTCCCGTGGGATAATTTCCAACATAGCCGCGGGCAACAGCTAGTATATTAAGACATAGGATACTTTTCATCCCGGTAGAAGGTTCCCGTGGGATAATTTCCAACATAGCCGCGGGCAACAGCTAGTATATTAAGACATAGGATACTTTTCATCCCGGTAGAAGGTTCCCGTGGGATAATTTCCGACATACACGCGGACGAAGCCGCTGGCAACAGCTAGTATATTAAGACATAGTATACTTTTCATCCCGGTAGAAGGTTCCCGTGGGATAATTTCCAACATAGCCGCTGGCAACAGCTAGTATATTAAGACATAGGATACTTTTCACCTCGGTAGAAGGTTACCGTGGGATAATTTCCAATATAGCCGCGGGCAACAGCTAGTATATTAAGACATATGATACTTTTCATCCCGGTTGAAGGTTCCCGTGGGATAATTTCCAACATAGCCGCTGGCAACAGCTAGTATATTAAGACATAGGATACTTTTTATCCCGGTAGAAGGTTCCCGTGGGATAATTTACAACATAGCCTCTGGCAACAGCTAGTATATTAAGACATAGGATACTTTTCATCCCGGTAGAAGGTTCCCGTGGGATAATTTCCAACATAGCCGCGGGCAACAGCTAGTATATTAAGACATAGGATACTTTTCATCCTGGTAGAAGGTTCCCGTGGGATAATTTCCATCATAGCCGCTGGCAACAGCTAGTATATTACGACATAGTATACTTTTCATCCCGGTAGAAGGTTCCCGTGGGATAATTTCCAACATAGCCGCGGGCAACAGCTAGTATATTAAGACATATGATACTTTTCATCCCGGTTGAAGGTTCCCGTGGGATAATTTCCAACATAGCCGCTGGCAACAGCTAGTATATTAAGACATAGGATACTTTTCATCCCGGTAGAAGGTTCCCGTGGGATAATTTCCAACATAGCCGCGGGCAACAGCTAGTATATTAAGACATAGGATACTTTTCATCCTGGTAGAAGGTTCCCGTGGGATAATTTCCAACATAGCCGCGGACGAAGCCGCTGGCAACAGCTAGTAAATTAAGACATAGGATACTTTTCATCCCGGTAGAAAGTTCCCGTGGGATAATTTCCAACATAGCCGCTAACAACAGCTAGTATATTAAGACATAGGATACTTTTCATCCCGGTAGAAGGTTCCCGTGGGATAATTTCCAACATAGCCGCAAGCAACAGCTAGTATATTAAGACATAGGATACTTTTCATCCCGGTAGAAGGTTCCCGTGGGATAATTTCCAACATAGCCGCGGGCAACAGCTAGTATATTAAGACATAGGATACTTTTCATCCCGGTAGAAGGTTCCCGTGGGATAATTTCCAACATAGCCGCGGGCAACAGCTTGTATATTAAGACATAGGATACTTTTCATCCCGGTAGAAGGTTCCCGTGGGATAATTTCCGACATACACGCGGACGAAGCCGCTGGCAACAGCTAGTATATTAAGACATAGTATACTTTTCATCCCGGTAGAAGGTTCCCATGGGATAATTTCCAACATAGTCGCTGGCAACAGCTAGTATATTAAGACATAGGATACTTTTCATCCCGGTAGAAGGTTCCCATGGGATAATTTCCAAAATAGCCGCGGACGAAGCCGCTGGCAACAGCTAGTATATTAAGACAGGATACTTTTGATCCCGGTAGAAGGTTCCCGTAGGATAATTTCCAACATAGCCGCTGGCAACAGCTAGTATATTAAGACATAGGATACTTTTCATCCCGGTAGAAGGTTCCCGTGGGATAATTTCCAACATAGCCGCGGGCAACAGCTAGTATATTAAGACATAGGATACTTTTCATCCCGGTAGAAGGTTCCCGTGGGATAATTTCCAACATAGCCGCGGGCAACAGCTAGTATATTAAGACATAGGATACTTTTCATCCCGGTAGAAGGTTCCCGTGGGATAATTTCCGACATACACGCGGACGAAGCCGCTGGCAACAGCTAGTATATTAAGACATAGTATACTTTTCATCCCGGTAGAAGGTTCCCGTGGGATAATTTCCAACATAGCCGCTGGCAACAGCTAGTATATTAAGACATAGGATACTTTTCACCTCGGTAGAAGGTTACCGTGGGATAATTTCCAATATAGCCGCGGGCAACAGCTAGTATATTAAGACATATGATACTTTTCATCCCGGTTGAAGGTTCCCGTGGGATAATTTCCAACATAGCCGCTGGCAACAGCTAGTATATTAAGACAAAGGATACTTTTTATCCCGGTAGAAGGTTCCCGTGGGATAATTTACAACATAGCCTCTGGCAACAGCTAGTATATTAAGACATAGGATACTTTTCATCCCGGTAGAAGGTTCCCGTGGGATAATTTCCAACATAGCCGCGGGCAACAGCTAGTATATTAAGACATATGATACTTTTCATCCCGGTTGAAGGTTCCCGTGGGATAATTTCCAACATAGCCGCTGGCAACAGCTAGTATATTAAGACATAGGATACTTTTCATCCTGGTAGAAGGTTCCCGTGGGATAATTTCCAACATAGCCGCGGACGAAGCCGCTGGCAACAGCTAGTAAATTAAGACATAGGATACTTTTCATCCCGGTAGAAGGTTCCCGTAGGATAATTTCCAACATAGCCGCTAACAACAGCTAGTATATTAAGACATAGGATACTTTTCATCCCGGTAGAAGGTTCCCGTGGGATAATTTCCAACATAGCCGCAAGCAACAGCTAGTATATTAAGACATAGGATACTTTTCATCCCGGTAGAAGGTTCCCGTGGGATAATTTCCAACATAGCCGCGGGCAACAGCTAGTATATTAAGACATAGGATACTTTTCATCCCGGTAGAAGGTTCCCGTGGGATAATTTCCAACATAGCCGCGGGCAACAGCTTGTATATTAAGACATAGGATACTTTTCATCCCGGTAGAAGGTTCCCGTGGGATAATTTCCGACATACACGCGGACGAAGCCGCTGGCAACAGCTAGTATATTAAGACATAGTATACTTTTCATCCCGGTAGAAGGTTCCCATGGGATAATTTCCAACATAGTCGCTGGCAACAGCTAGTATATTAAGACATAGGATACTTTTCATCCCGGTAGAAGGTTCCCATGGGATAATTTCCAAAATAGCCGCGGACGAAGCCGCTGGCAACAGCTAGTATATTAAGACAGGATACTTTTGATCCCGGTAGAAGGTTCCCGTGGGATAATTTCCGACATACACGCGGACGAAGCCGCTGGCAACAGCTAGTATATTAAGACAGGATACTTTTGATCCCGGTAGAAGGTTCCCGTGGGATAATTTCCGACATACACGCGGACGAAGCCGCTGACAACAGCTAGTATATTAAGACATAGGATACTTTTCATCCCGGTAGAAGGTTCCCGTGGGATAATTTCCAACATAGCCGTTGGCAACAGCTAGTATATTAAGACATAGGATACTTTTCATCCCGGTAGAAGGTTCCCGTGGGATAATTTCCAACATAGCCGCGGGCAACAGCTAGTATATTAAGACATAGGATACTTTTCATCCCGGTAGAAGGTTCCCGTGGGATAATTTCCGACATACACGCGGACGAAGCCGCTGGCAACAGCTAGTATATTAAGACATAGTATACTTTTCATCCCGGTAGAAGGTTCCCGTGGGATAATTTCCAACATAGCCGCTGGCAACAGCTAGTATATTAAGACATAGTATACTTTTCATCCCGGTAGAAGGTTCCCGTGGGATAATTTCCAACATAGCCGCGGGCAACAGCTAGTATATTAAGACATATGATACTTTTCATCCCGGTTGAAGGTTCCCGTGGGATATTTTCCAACATAGCCGCTGGCAACAGCTAGTATATTAAGACATAGGATACTTTTCATCCCGGTAGAAGGTTCCCGTGGGATAATTTCCAACATAGCCGCGGGCAACAGCTAGTATATTAAGACATAGGATACTTTTCATCCTGGTAGAAGGTTCCCGTGGGATAATTTCCAACATAGCCGCGGACGAAGCCGCTGGCAACAGCTAGTAAATTAAGACATAGGATACTTTTCATCCCGGTAGAAGGTTCCCGTGGGATAATTTCCAACATAGCCGCTAACAACAGCTAGTATATTAAGACATAGGATACTTTTCATCCCGGTAGAAGGTTCCCGTGGGATAATTTCCAACATAGCCGCAAGCAACAGCTAGTATATTAAGACATAGGATACTTTTCATCCCGGTAGAAGGTTCCCGTGGGATAATTTCCAACATAGCCTCGGGCAACAGCTAGTATATTAAGACATAGGATACTTTTCATCCCGGTAGAAGGTTCCCGTGGGATAATTTCCAACATAGCCGCGGGCAACAGCTTGTATATTAAGACATAGGATACTTTTCATCCCGGTAGAAGGTTCCCGTGGGATAATTTCCGACATACACGCGGACGAAGCCGCTGGCAACAGCTAGTATATTAAGACATAGTATACTTTTAATCCCGGTAGAAGGTTCCCGTGGGATAATTTCCAACATAGCCGCTGGCAACAGCTAGTATATTAAGACATAGGATACTTTTCATCCCGGTAGAAGGTTCCCGTGGGATAATTTCCAATATAGCCGCGGGCAACAGCTAGTATATTAAGACATATGATACTTTTCATCCCGGTTGAAGGTTCCCGTGGGATAATTTCCAACAAAGCCGCTGGCAACAGCTAGTATATTAAGACATAGGATACTTTTTATCCCGGTAGAAGGTTCCCGTGGGATAATTTACAACATAGCCTCTGGCAACAGCTAGTATATTAAGACATAGGATACTTTTCATCCCGGTAAAAGGTTCCCGTGGGATAATTTCCAACATAGCCGCGGGCAACAGCTAGTATATTAAGACATAGGATACTTTTCATCCTGGTAGAAGGTTCCCGTGGGATAATTTCCAACATAGCCGCGGACGAAGCCGCTGGCAACAGCTAGTATATTAAGACATAGGATACTTTTCATCCCGGTAGAAGGTTCCCGTGGGATAATTTCCAACATAGCCTCTGGCAACAGCTAGTATATTAAGACATAGGATACTTTTCATCCCGGTAGAAGGTTCCCGTGGGATAATTTCCGACATACACGCGGACGAAGTCGCGGGCAACAGCTAGTATATTAAGACATATGATACTTTTCATCCCGGTAGAAGGTTCCCGTGGGATAATTTATAACATAGCCGCTGGCAACAGCTAGTATATTAAGACATAGGATACTTTTCATCCCGGTAGAAGGTTCCCGTGGGATAATTTCAAACATAGCCGCTGGCAACAGCTAGTATATTAAGACATAGGATACGTTTCATCCCGGTAGAAGGTTCCCGTGGGATAATTTCCGACATACACGCGGACGAAGCCGCTGGCAACAGCTAGTCTATTAAGACGTAGGATACTTTTCATCCCGGTAGAAGGTTGCCGTGGGATAATTTCCAACATAGCCGCTGGCAACGGCTAGTATATTAAGACATAGGATACTTTTCATCCCGGTAGAAGGTTCCCGTGGGATAATTTCCAACATAGCCGCGGGCAACAGCTAGTATATTAAGACGTAGGATACTTTTCATCCCGGTAGAAGGTTCCCGTGGGATAATTTCCGACATACACGCGGACGAAGCCGCTGGCAACGGCTAGTATATTAGGACATAGGATACTTTTCATCCCGGTAGAAGGTTCCCGTGGGATAATTTCCAACATAGCCGCGGGCAACAGCTAGTATATCAAGACGTAGGATACTTTTCATCCCGGTAGAAGGTTCCCGTGGGATAATTTCCAACATAGCCGCGGGCAACAGCTAGTATATTAAGACATAGGATACTTTTCATCCCGGTAGAAGGTTCCCGTGGGATAATTTCCAACATAGCCGCGGGCAACAGCTAGTATATTAAGACATAGGATACTTTTCATCCCGGTAGAAGGTTCCCATGGGATAATTTCCAAAATAGCCGCGGACGAAGCCGCTGGCAACAGCTAGTATATTAAGACAGGATACTTTTGATCCCGGTAGAAGGTTCCCGTGGGATAATTTCCGACATACACGCGGACGAAGCCGCTGGCAACAGTTAGTATATTAATACATAGGATACTTTTCATCCCGGTAGAAGGTTCCCGTGGGATAATTTCCAACATAGCCGCGGGCAACAGCTAGTATATTAAGACATAGGATACTTTTCATCCTGGTAGAAGGTTCCCGTGGGATAATTTCCAACATAGCCGCGGACGAAGCCGCTGGCAACAGCTAGTATATTAAGACATAGGATACTTTTCATCCCGGTAGAAGGTTCCTGTGAGATAATTTCCAACATAGCCGTTGGCAACAGCTAGTATATTAAGACATAGGATACTTTTCATCCCGGTAGAAGGTTCCCGTGGGATAATTTCCAACATAGCCTCTGGCAACAGCTAGTATATTAAGACATAGGATACTATTCATCCCGGTAGAAGGTTCCCGTGGGATAATTTCCGACATACAAGCGGACAAAGTCGCGGGCAACAGCTAGTATATTAAGACATATGATACTTTTCATCCCGGTAGAAGGTTCCCGTGGGATAATTTCCAACATAGCCGCTGGCAACAGCTAGTATATTAAGACATAGGATACTTTTCATCCCGGTAGAAGGTTCCCGTGGGATAATTTCCAACATAGCCTCTGGCAACAGCTAGTATATTAAGACATAGGATACTATTCATCCCGGTAGAAGGTTCCCGTGGGATAATTTCCGACATACAAGCGGACGAAGTCGCGGGCAACAGCTAGTATATTAAGACATATGATACTTTTCATCCCGGTAGAAGGTTCCCGTGGGATAATTTCCAACATAGCCGCTGGCAACAGCTAGTATATTAAGACATAGGATACTTTTCATCCCGGTAGAAGGTTCCCGTGGGATAATTTCCGACATACACGCGGACGAAGCCGCTGGCAACAGCTAGTATATTAAGACATAGTATACTTTTCATCCCGGTAGAAGGTTCCCGTGGGATAATTTCCAACATAGCCGCTGGCAACAGCTAGTATATTAAGACATAGTATACTTTTCATCCCGGTAGAAGGTTCCCGTGGCATAATTTCCAACATAGCCGCGGGCAACAGCTAGTATATTAAGACATATGATACTTTTCATCCCGGTTGAAGGTTCCCGTGGGATAATTTCCAACATAGCCGCTGGCAACAGCTAGTATATTAAGACATAGGATACTTTTTATCCCGGTAGTAGGTTCCCGTGGGATAATTTCCAACATAGCCGCGGGCAACAGCTAGTATATTAAGACATAGGATACTTTTCATCCTGGTAGAAGGTTCCCGTGGGATAATTTCCAACATAGCCGCGGACGAAGCCGCTGGCAACAGCTAGTAAATTAAGACATAGGATACTTTTCATCCCGGTAGAAGGTTCCCGTGGGATAATTTCCAACATAGCCGCTAACAACAGCTAGTATATTAAGACATAGGATACTTTTCATCCCGGTAGAAGGTTCCCGTGGGATAATTTCCAACATAGCCGCAAGCAACAGCTTGTATATTAAGACATAGGATACTTTTCATCCCGGTAGAAGGTTCCCGTGGGATAATTTCCAACATAGCCGCGGGCAACAGCTAGTATATTAAGACATAGGATACTTTTCATCCCGGTAGAAGGTTCCCGTGGGATAATTTCCAACATAGCCGCGGGCAACAGCTAGTATATTAAGACATAGGATACTTTTCATCCCGGTAGAAGGTTCCCGTGGGATAATTTCCGACATACACGCGGACGAAGCCGCTGGCAACAGCTAGTATATTAAGACATAGTATACTTTTCATCCCGGTAAAAGGTTCCCGTGGGATAATTTCCAACATAGCCGCTGGCAACAGCTAGTATATTAAGACATAGGATACTTTTCATCCCGGTAGAAGGTTCCCGTGGGATAATTTCCAATATAGCCGCGGGCAACAGCTAGTATATTAAGACATATGATACTTTTCATCCCGGTTGAAGGTTCCTGTGGGATAATTTCCAACATAGCCGCTGGCAACAGCTAGTATATTAAGACATAGGATACTTTTTATCCCGGTAGAAAGTTCCCGTGGGATAATTTACAACATAGCCTCTGGCAACAGCTAGTATATTAAGACATAGGATACTTTTCATCCCGGTAGAAGGTTCCCGTGGGATAATTTCCAACATAGCCGCGGGCAACAGCTAGTATATTAAGACATAGGATACTTTTCATCCTGGTAGAAGGTTCCCGTGGGATAATTTCCAACATAGCCGCGGACGAAGCCGCTGGCAACAGCTAGTATATTAAGACTTAGTATACTTTTCATCCCGGTAGAAGGTTCCCGTGGGATAATTTCCAACATAGCCTCTGGCAACAGCTAGTATATTAAGACATAGGATACTTTTCATCCCGGTAAAAGGTTCCCGTGGGATAATTTCCAACATAGCCGCGGGCAACAGCTAGTATATTAAGACATAGGATACTTTTCATCCTGGTAGAAGGTTCCCGTGGGATAATTTCCAACATAGCCGCGGACGAAGCCGCTGGCAACAGCTAGTATATTAAGACATAGGATACTTTTCATCCCGGTAGAAGGTTCCCGTGGGATAATTTCCAACATAGCCGCTGGCAACAGCTAGTATATTAAGACATAGGATACTTTTTATCCCGGTAGAAAGTTCCCGTGGGATAATTTACAACATAGCCTCTGGCAACAGCTAGTATATTAAGACATAGGATACTTTTCATCCCGGTAGAAGGTTCCCGTGGGATAATTTCCAACATAGCCGCGGGCAACAGCTAGTATATTAAGACATAGGATACTTTTCATCCTGGTAGAAGGTTCCCGTGGGATAATTTCCAACATAGCCGCGGACGAAGCCGCTGGCAACAGCTAGTATATTAAGACATAGTATACTTTTCATCCCGGTAGAAGGTTCCCGTGGGATAATTTCCAACATAGCCTCTGGCAACAGCTAGTATATTAAGACATAGGATACTTTTCATCCCGGTAAAAGGTTCCCGTGGGATAATTTCCAACATAGCCGCGGGCAACAGCTAGTATATTAAGACATAGGATACTTTTCATCCTGGTAGAAGGTTCCCGTGGGATAATTTCCAACATAGCCGCGGACGAAGCCGCTGGCAACAGCTAGTATATTAAGACATAGGATACTTTTCATCCCGGTAGAAGGTTCCCGTGGGATAATTTCCAACATAGCCTCTGGCAACAGCTAGTATATTAAGACATAGGATACTTTTCATCCCGGTAGAAGGTTCCCGTGGGATAATTTCCGACATACACGCGGACGAAGTCGCGGGCAACAGCTAGTATATTAAGACATATGATACTTTTCATCCCGGTAGAAGGTTCCCGTGGGATAATTTATAACATAGCCGCTGGCAACAGCTAGTATATTAAGACATAGGATACTTTTCATCCCGGTAGAAGGTTCCCGTGGGATAATTTCAAACATAGCCGCTGGCAACAGCTAGTATATTAAGACATAGGATACGTTTCATCCCGGTAGAAGGTTCCCGTGGGATAATTTCCGACATACACGCGGACGAAGCCGCTGGCAACAGCTAGTCTATTAAGACGTAGGATACTTTTCATCCCGGTAGAAGGTTGCCGTGGGATAATTTCCAACATAGCCGCTGGCAACGGCTAGTATATTAAGACATAGGATACTTTTCATCCCGGTAGAAGGTTCCCGTGGGATAATTTCCAACATAGCCGCGGGCAACAGCTAGTATATTAAGACGTAGGATACTTTTCATCCCGGTAGAAGGTTCCCGTGGGATAATTTCCGACATACACGCGGACGAAGCCGCTGGCAACGGCTAGTATATTAGGACATAGGATACTTTTCATCCCGGTAGAAGGTTCCCGTGGGATAATTTCCAACATAGCCGCGGGCAACAGCTAGTATATCAAGACGTAGGATACTTTTCATCCCGGTAGAAGGTTCCCGTGGGATAATTTCCAACATAGCCGCGGGCAACAGCTAGTATATTAAGACATAGGATACTTTTCATCCCGGTAGAAGGTTCCCGTGGGATAATTTCCAACATAGCCGCGGGCAACAGCTAGTATATTAAGACATAGGATACTTTTCATCCCGGTAGAAGGTTCCCATGGGATAATTTCCAAAATAGCCGCGGACGAAGCCGCTGGCAACAGCTAGTATATTAAGACAGGATACTTTTGATCCCGGTAGAAGGTTCCCGTGGGATAATTTCCGACATACACGCGGACGAAGCCGCTGGCAACAGTTAGTATATTAATACATAGGATACTTTTCATCCCGGTAGAAGGTTCCCGTGGGATAATTTCCAACATAGCCGCGGGCAACAGCTAGTATATTAAGACATAGGATACTTTTCATCCTGGTAGAAGGTTCCCGTGGGATAATTTCCAACATAGCCGCGGACGAAGCCGCTGGCAACAGCTAGTATATTAAGACATAGGATACTTTTCATCCCGGTAGAAGGTTCCTGTCAGATAATTTCCAACATAGCCGCTGGCAACAGCTAGTATATTAAGACAGGATACTTTTGATCCCGGTAGAAGGTTCCCGTGGGATAATTTCCGACATACACGCGGACGAAGCCGCTGGCAACAGTTAGTATATTAATACATAGGATACTTTTCATCCCGGTAGAAGGTTCCCGTGGGATAATTTCCAACATAGCCGCGGGCAACAGCTAGTATATTAAGACATAGGATACTTTTCATCCTGGTAGAAGGTTCCCGTGGGATAATTTCCAACATAGCCGCGGACGAAGCCGCTGGCAACAGCTAGTATATTAAGACATAGGATACTTTTCATCCCGGTAGAAGGTTCCTGTGAGATAATTTCCAACATAGCCGTTGGCAACAGCTAGTATATTAAGACATAGGATACTTTTCATCCCGGTAGAAGGTTCCCGTGGGATAATTTCCAACATAGCCTCTGGCAACAGCTAGTATATTAAGACATAGGATACTATTCATCCCGGTAGAAGGTTCCCGTGGGATAATTTCCGACATACAAGCGGACAAAGTCGCGGGCAACAGCTAGTATATTAAGACATATGATACTTTTCATCCCGGTAGAAGGTTCCCGTGGGATAATTTCCAACATAGCCGCTGGCAACAGCTAGTATATTAAGACATAGGATACTTTTCATCCCGGTAGAAGGTTCCCGTGGGATAATTTCCAACATAGCCTCTGGCAACAGCTAGTATATTAAGACATAGGATACTATTCATCCCGGTAGAAGGTTCCCGTGGGATAATTTCCGACATACAAGCGGACGAAGTCGCGGGCAACAGCTAGTATATTAAGACATATGATACTTTTAATCCCGGTAGAAGGTTCCCGTGGGATAATTTCCAACATAGCCGCTGGCAACAGCTAGTATATTAAGACATAGGATACTTTTCATCCCGGTAGAAGGTTCCCGTGGGATAATTTCCGACATACACGCGGACGAAGCCGCTGGCAACAGCTAGTATATTAAGACATAGTATACTTTTCATCCCGGTAGAAGGTTCCCGTGGGATAATTTCCAACATAGCCGCTGGCAACAGCTAGTATATTAAGACATAGTATACTTTTCATCCCGGTAGAAGGTTCCCGTGGCATAATTTCCAACATAGCCGCGGGCAACAGCTAGTATATTAAGACATATGATACTTTTCATCCCGGTTGAAGGTTCCCGTGGGATAATTTCCAACATAGCCGCTGGCAACAGCTAGTATATTAAGACATAGGATACTTTTTATCCCGGTAGTAGGTTCCCGTGGGATAATTTCCAACATAGCCGCGGGCAACAGCTAGTATATTAAGACATAGGATACTTTTCATCCTGGTAGAAGGTTCCCGTGGGATAATTTCCAACATAGCCGCGGACGAAGCCGCTGGCAACAGCTAGTAAATTAAGACATAGGATACTTTTCATCCCGGTAGAAGGTTCCCGTGGGATAATTTCCAACATAGCCGCTAACAACAGCTAGTATATTAAGACATAGGATACGTTTCATCCCGGTAGAAGGTTCCCGTGGGATAATTTCCGACATACACGCGGACGAAGCCGCTGGCAACAGCTAGTCTATTAAGACGTAGGATACTTTTCATCCCGGTAGAAGGTTGCCGTGGGATAATTTCCAACATAGCCGCTGGCAACGGCTAGTATATTAAGACATAGGATACTTTTCATCCCGGTAGAAGGTTCCCGTGGGATAATTTCCAACATAGCCGCGGGCAACAGCTAGTATATTAAGACGTAGGATACTTTTCATCCCGGTAGAAGGTTCCCGTGGGATAATTTCCGACATACACGCGGACGAAGCCGCTGGCAACGGCTAGTATATTAGGACATAGGATACTTTTCATCCCGGTAGAAGGTTCCCGTGGGATAATTTCCAACATAGCCGCGGGCAACAGCTAGTATATCAAGACGTAGGATACTTTTCATCCCGGTAGAAGGTTCCCGTGGGATAATTTCCAACATAGCCGCGGGCAACAGCTAGTATATTAAGACATAGGATACTTTTCATCCCGGTAGAAGGTTCCCGTGGGATAATTTCCAACATAGCCGCGGGCAACAGCTAGTATATTAAGACATAGGATACTTTTCATCCCGGTAGAAGGTTCCCATGGGATAATTTCCAAAATAGCCGCGGACGAAGCCGCTGGCAACAGCTAGTATATTAAGACAGGATACTTTTGATCCCGGTAGAAGGTTCCCGTGGGATAATTTCCGACATACACGCGGACGAAGCCGCTGGCAACAGTTAGTATATTAATACATAGGATACTTTTCATCCCGGTAGAAGGTTCCCGTGGGATAATTTCCAACATAGCCGCGGGCAACAGCTAGTATATTAAGACATAGGATACTTTTCATCCTGGTAGAAGGTTCCCGTGGGATAATTTCCAACATAGCCGCGGACGAAGCCGCTGGCAACAGCTAGTATATTAAGACATAGGATACTTTTCATCCCGGTAGAAGGTTCCTGTGAGATAATTTCCAACATAGCCGCTGGCAACAGCTAGTATATTAAGACAGGATACTTTTGATCCCGGTAGAAGGTTCCCGTGGGATAATTTCCGACATACACGCGGACGAAGCCGCTGGCAACAGTTAGTATATTAATACATAGGATACTTTTCATCCCGGTAGAAGGTTCCCGTGGGATAATTTCCAACATAGCCGCGGGCAACAGCTAGTATATTAAGACATAGGATACTTTTCATCCTGGTAGAAGGTTCCCGTGGGATAATTTCCAACATAGCCGCGGACGAAGCCGCTGGCAACAGCTAGTATATTAAGACATAGGATACTTTTCATCCCGGTAGAAGGTTCCTGTGAGATAATTTCCAACATAGCCGTTGGCAACAGCTAGTATATTAAGACATAGGATACTTTTCATCCCGGTAGAAGGTTCCCGTGGGATAATTTCCAACATAGCCTCTGGCAACAGCTAGTATATTAAGACATAGGATACTATTCATCCCGGTAGAAGGTTCCCGTGGGATAATTTCCGACATACAAGCGGACAAAGTCGCGGGCAACAGCTAGTATATTAAGACATATGATACTTTTCATCCCGGTAGAAGGTTCCCGTGGGATAATTTCCAACATAGCCGCTGGCAACAGCTAGTATATTAAGACATAGGATACTTTTCATCCCGGTAGAAGGTTCCCGTGGGATAATTTCCAACATAGCCTCTGGCAACAGCTAGTATATTAAGACATAGGATACTATTCATCCCGGTAGAAGGTTCCCGTGGGATAATTTCCGACATACAAGCGGACGAAGTCGCGGGCAACAGCTAGTATATTAAGACATATGATACTTTTCATCCCGGTAGAAGGTTCCCGTGGGATAATTTCCAACATAGCCGCTGGCAACAGCTAGTATATTAAGACATAGGATACTTTTCATCCCGGTAGAAGGTTCCCGTGGGATAATTTCCGACATACACGCGGACGAAGCCGCTGGCAACAGCTAGTATATTAAGACATAGTATACTTTTCATCCCGGTAGAAGGTTCCCGTGGGATAATTTCCAACATAGCCGCTGGCAACAGCTAGTATATTAAGACATAGTATACTTTTCATCCCGGTAGAAGGTTCCCGTGGCATAATTTCCAACATAGCCGCGGGCAACAGCTAGTATATTAAGACATATGATACTTTTCATCCCGGTTGAAGGTTCCCGTGGGATAATTTCCAACATAGCCGCTGGCAACAGCTAGTATATTAAGACATAGGATACTTTTTATCCCGGTAGTAGGTTCCCGTGGGATAATTTCCAACATAGCCGCGGGCAACAGCTAGTATATTAAGACATAGGATACTTTTCATCCTGGTAGAAGGTTCCCGTGGGATAATTTCCAACATAGCCGCGGACGAAGCCGCTGGCAACAGCTAGTAAATTAAGACATAGGATACTTTTCATCCCGGTAGAAGGTTCCCGTGGGATAATTTCCAACATAGCCGCTAACAACAGCTAGTATATTAAGACATAGGATACTTTTCATCCCGGTAGAAGGTTCCCGTGGGATAATTTCCAACATAGCCGCAAGCAACAGCTAGTATATTAAGACATAGGATACTTTTCATCCCGGTAGAAGGTTCCCGTGGGATAATTTCCAACATAGCCGCGGGCAACAGCTAGTATATTAAGACATAGGATACTTTTCATCCCGGTAGAAGGTTCCCGTGGGATAATTTCCAACATAGCCGCGGGCAACAGCTAGTATATTAAGACATAGGATACTTTTCATCCCGGTAGAAGGTTCCCGTGGGATAATTTCCGACATACACGCGGACGAAGCCGCTGGCAACAGCTAGTATATTAAGACATAGTATACTTTTCATCCCGGTAAAAGGTTCCCGTGGGATAATTTCCAACATAGCCGCTGGCAACAGCTAGTATATTAAGACATAGGATACTTTTCATCCCGGTAGAAGGTTCCCGTGGGATAATTTCCAATATAGCCGCGGGCAACAGCTAGTATATTAAGACATATGATACTTTTCATCCCGGTTGAAGGTTCCCGTGGGATAATTTCCAACATAGCCGCTGGCAACAGCTAGTATATTAAGACATAGGATACTTTTTATCCCGGTAGAAAGTTCCCGTGGGATAATTTACAACATAGCCTCTGGCAACAGCTAGTATATTAAGACATAGGATACTTTTCATCCCGGTAGAAGGTTCCCGTGGGATAATTTCCAACATAGCCGCGGGCAACAGCTAGTATATTAAGACATAGGATACTTTTCATCCTGGTAGAAGGTTCCCGTGGGATAATTTCCAACATAGCCGCGGACGAAGCCACTGGCAACAGCTAGTATATTAAGACATAGTATACTTTTCATCCCGGTAGAAGGTTCCCGTGGGATAATTTCCAACATAGCCTCTGGCAACAGCTAGTATATTAAGACATAGGATACTATTCATCCCGGTAGAAGGTTCCCGTGGGATAATTTCCGACATACAAGCGGACGAAGTCGCGGGCAACAGCTAGTATATTAAGACATATGATACTTTTCATCCCGGTAGAAGGTTCCCGTGGGATAATTTCCAACATAGCCGCTGGCAACAGCTAGTATATTAAGACATAGGATACTTTTCATCCCGGTAGAAGGTTCCCGTGGGATAATTTCCGACATACACGCGGACGAAGCCGCTGGCAACAGCTAGTATATTAAGACATAGTATACTTTTCATCCCGGTAGAAGGTTCCCGTGGGATAATTTCCAACATAGCCGCTGGCAACAGCTAGTATATTAAGACATAGTATACTTTTCATCCCGGTAGAAGGTTCCCGTGGCATAATTTCCAACATAGCCGCGGGCAACAGCTAGTATATTAAGACATATGATACTTTTCATCCCGGTTGAAGGTTCCCGTGGGATAATTTCCAACATAGCCGCTGGCAACAGCTAGTATATTAAGACATAGGATACTTTTTATCCCGGTAGTAGGTTCCCGTGGGATAATTTCCAACATAGCCGCGGGCAACAGCTAGTATATTAAGACATAGGATACTTTTCATCCTGGTAGAAGGTTCCCGTGGGATAATTTCCAACATAGCCGCGGACGAAGCCGCTGGCAACAGCTAGTAAATTAAGACATAGGATACTTTTCATCCCGGTAGAAGGTTCCCGTGGGATAATTTCCAACATAGCCGCTAACAACAGCTAGTATATTAAGACATAGGATACTTTTCATCCCGGTAGAAGGTTCCCGTGGGATAATTTCCAACATAGCCGCAAGCAACAGCTAGTATATTAAGACATAGGATACTTTTCATCCCGGTAGAAGGTTCCCGTGGGATAATTTCCAACATAGCCGCGGGCAACAGCTAGTATATTAAGACATAGGATACTTTTCATCCCGGTAGAAGGTTCCCGTGGGATAATTTCCAACATAGCCGCGGGCAACAGCTAGTATATTAAGACATAGGATACTTTTCATCCCGGTAGAAGGTTCCCGTGGGATAATTTCCGACATACACGCGGACGAAGCCGCTGGCAACAGCTAGTATATTAAGACATAGTATACTTTTCATCCCGGTAAAAGGTTCCCGTGGGATAATTTCCAACATAGCCGCTGGCAACAGCTAGTATATTAAGACATAGGATACTTTTCATCCCGGTAGAAGGTTCCCGTGGGATAATTTCCAATATAGCCGCGGGCAACAGCTAGTATATTAAGACATATGATACTTTTCATCCCGGTTGAAGGTTCCCGTGGGATAATTTCCAACATAGCCGCTGGCAACAGCTAGTATATTAAGACATAGGATACTTTTTATCCCGGTAGAAAGTTGCCGTGGGATAATTTACAACATAGCCTCTGGCAACAGCTAGTATATTAAGACATAGGATACTTTTCATCCCGGTAGAAGGTTCCCGTGGGATAATTTCCAACATAGCCGCGGGCAACAGCTAGTATATTAAGACATAGGATACTTTTCATCCTGGTAGAAGGTTCCCGTGGGATAATTTCCAACATAGCCGCGGACGAAGCCGCTGGCAACAGCTAGTATATTAAGACATAGTATACTTTTCATCCCGGTAGAAGGTTCCCGTGGGATAATTTCCAACATAGCCTCTGGCAACAGCTAGTATATTAAGACATAGGATACTTTTCATCCCGGTAGAAGGTTCCCGTGGGATAATTTCCGACATACACGCGGACGAAGTCGCGGGCAACAGCTAGTATATTAAGACATATGATACTTTTCATCCCGGTAGAAGGTTCCCGTGGGATAATTTCCAACATAGCCGCTAGCAACAGCTAGTATATTAAGACATAGGATACTTTTCATCCCGGTAGAAGGTTCCCGTGGGATAATTTCAAACATAGCCGCCGGCAACAGCTAGTATATTAAGACATAGGATACGTTTCATCCCGGTAGAAGGTTCCCGTGGGATAATTTCCGACATACACGCGGACGAAGCCGCTGGCAACAGCTAGTCTATTAAGACGTAGGATACTTTTCATCCCGGTAGAAGGTTGCCGTGGGATAATTTCCAACATAGCCGCTGGCAACGGCTAGTATATTAAGACATAGGATACTTTTCATCCCGGTAGAAGGTTCCCGTGGGATAATTTCCAACATAGCCGCGGGCAACAGCTTGTATATTAAGACGTAGGATACTTTTCATCCCGGTAGAAGGTTCCCGTGGGATAATTTCCGACATACACGCGGACGAAGCCGCTGGCAACGGCTAGTATAATAGGACATAGGATACTTTTCATCCCGGTAGAAGGTTCCCGTGGGATAATTTCCAACATAGCCGCGGGCAACAGCTAGTATATCAAGACGTAGGATACTTTTCATCCCGGTAGAAGGTTCCCGTGGGATAATTTCCAACATAGCCGCGGGCAACAGCTAGTATATTAAGACATAGGATACTTTTCATCCCGGTAGAAGGTTCCCGTGGGATAATTTCCAACATAGCCGCGGGCAACAGCTAGTATATTAAGACATAGGATACTTTTCATCCCGGTAGAAGGTTCCCATGGGATAATTTCCAACATAGTCGCTGGCAACAGCTAGTATATTAAGACATAGGATACTTTTCATCCCGGTAGAAGGTTCCCATGGGATAATTTCCAAAATAGCCGCGGACGAAACCGCTGGCAACAGCTAGTATATTAAGACAGGATACTTTTGATCCGGGTAGAAGGTTCCCGTGGGATAATTTCCAACATAGCCGCTGGCAACAGCTAGTATATTAAGACATAGGATACTTTTCATCCCGGTAGAAGGTTCCCGTGGGATAATTTCCAACATAGCCGCGGGCAACAGCTAGTATATTAAGACGTAGGATACTTTTCATCCCGGTAGAAGGTTCCCGTGGGATAATTTCCAACATAGCCGCGGGCAACAGCTAGTATATTAAGACATAGGATACTTTTCATCCCGGTAGAAGGTTCCCGTGGGATAATTTCCAACATAGCCGCGGGCAACAGCTAGTATATTAAGACATAGGATACTTTTCATCCCGGTAGAAGGTTCCCATGGGATAATTTCCGACATACACGCGGACGAAGCCGCTGGCAACAGCTAGTATATTAAGACAGGATACTTTTGATCCTGGTAGAAGGTTCCCGTGGGATAATTTCCGACATACACGCGGACGAAGCCGCTGGCAACAGCTAGTATATTAAGACATATGATACTTTTCATCCCGGTAGAAGGTTCCCGTGGGATAATTTCCAACATAGCCGCGGGCAACAGCTAGTATATTAAGACGTAGGATACTTTTCATCCCGGTAGAAGGTTCCCGTGGGATAATTTCCGACATACACGCGGACGAAGCCGCTGGCAACAGCTAGTATATTAAGACGTAGGATACTTTTCATCCCGGTAGAAGGTTCCCGTAGGATAATTTCCAACATAGCCGCTGGCAACAGCTAGTATATTAAGACATAGGATACTTTTCATCCCGGTAGAAGGTTCCCGTGGGATAATTTCCAACATAGCCGCGGGCAACAGCTAGTATATTAAGACGTAGGATACTTTTCATCCCGGTAGAAGGTTCCCGTGGCATAATTTCCAACATAGCCGCGGGCAACAGCTAGTATATTAAGACATAGGATACTTTTCATCCCGGTAGAAAGTTCCCGTGGGATAATTTCCAACATAGCCGCGAGCAACAGCTAGTATATTAAGACATAGGATACTTTTCATCCCGGTAGAAGGTTCCCGTGGGATAATTTCCGACATACACGCGGACGAAGCCGCTGGCAACGGCTAGTATATTAGGACATAGGATACTTTTCATCCCGGTAGAAGGTTCCCGTGGGATAATTTCCGACATACACGCGGGCGAAGCCGCTGTCAACAGCTAGTATATTAAGACATATGATACTTTTCATCCCGGTAGAAGGTTACCGTGGGATAATTTCCAACATAGCCGCGGGCAACAGCTAGTATATTAAGACGTAGGATACTTTTCATCCCGGTAGAAGGTTCCCGTGGGATAATTTCCGACATACACGCGGACGAAGCCGCTGGCAACAGCTAGTATATTAAGACGTAGGATACTTTTCATCCCGGTAGAAGGTTCCCGTAGGATAATTTCCAACATAGCCGCTGGCAACAGCTAGTATATTAAGACATAGGATACTTTTCATCCCGGTAGAAGGTTCCCGTGGGATAATTTCCAACATAGCCGCGGGCAACAGCTAGTATATTAAGACGTAGGATACTTTTCATCCCGGTAGAAGGTTCCCGTGGGATCATTTCCAACATAGCCGCGGGCAACAGCTAGTATATTAAGACATAGGATACTTTTCATCCCGGTAGAAAGTTCCCGTGGGATAATTTCCAACATAGCCGCGAGCAACAGCTAGTATATTAAGACATAGGATACTTTTCATCCCGGTAGAAGGTTCCCGTGGGATAATTTCCGACATACACGCGGACGAAGCCGCTGGCAACGGCTAGTATATTAGGACATAGGATACTTTTCATCCCGGTAGAAGGTTCCCGTGGGATAATTTCCAACATAGCCGCGGGCAACAGCTAGTATATTAAGACATAGGATACTTTTTATCCCGGTAGAAGGTTCCCGTGGGATAAATTCCAACATAGCCGCGGGCAACAGCTAGTATATTAAGACGTAGGATACTTTTCATCCCGGTAGAAGGTTCCCGTGGGATAATTTCCAACATAGCCGCTGGCAACAGCTAGTATATTAAGACATAGGATACTTTTCATCCCGGTAGAAGGTTCCCGTGGGATAATTTCCAACATAGCCGCGGGCAACAGCTAGTATATTAAGACATAGGATACTTTTCATCCCGGTAGAAGGTTCCCATGGGATAATTTCCGACATACACGCGGACGAAGCCGCTGGCAACAGCTAGTATATTAAGACAGGATACTTTTGATCCCGGTAGAAGGTTGTCGTGGGATAATTTCCGACATACACGCGGACGAAGCCGCTGGCAACAGCTAGTATATTAAGACATAGGATACTTTTCATCCCGGTAGAAGGTTCCCGTGGGATAATTTCCAACATAGCCGCTGGCAACAGCTAGTATATTAAGACATAGGATACTTTTCATCCCGGTAGAATGTTCCCGTGGGATAATTTCCAACATAGCCGCGGGCAACAGCTAGTATATTAAGACATAGGATACTTTTCATCCCGGTAGAAGGTTCCCGTGGGATAATTTCCGACATACACGCGGACGAAGCCGCTGGCAACAGCTAGTATATTAAGACATAGTATACTTTTCATCCCGGTAGAAGGTTCCCGTGGGATAATTTCCAACATAGCCGCTGGCAACAGCTAGAATATTAAGACATAGGATACTTTTTATCCCGGTAGAAGGTTCCCGTGGGATAATTTCCAACATAGCCTCTGGCAACAGCTAGTATATTAAGACATAGGATACTTTTCATCCCGGTAGAAGGTTCCCGTGGGATAATTTCCAACATAGTCGCAGGCAACAGCTAGTATAATAATAATAATATTTATTCAAGTTATGAAGTAATACAGTAAATACAGTTTTGCTTAAATCTATGTCAAGTTCACCAGTGTTATGTGCCTGAACTAGGACATCCTGTGTTTCAGACGAGAGGAGGTAAAAAATTATTAGATAATCACTGTAATTATATAAAATTAAATAGTCATCTAATAGGTATGTAAGTAAAACATATATATATTATTTACCTTAGTATACTAACTTAGTGAACTAATTAAAAATAATAAACCAAAATAATCTTTATTTTAATACAACTAATAACTTCTCTGTATCTTCATAGGACAAATTTTGAAGAGCTACCTTGAGAGTTTTCTTGCAATTTCCATAATTTAGGGAATAGATGTTTGCTTTTGAATTTAGTCTGTTATAGAGTAGTGGTCCAAGGAAAACATAAAATTTTGCTGTGAAAGCATGTCTCGTACTGTTTGTGGGGCAAACAATGTCTTTTCGTCTCTTTTTAGTAAATTCAGTGCTGTAGTAAAGGGCTGCGTGTTGTTTTAGTACAATGCTCATTATGAATAATTGTCGAACTGTTAGTACTTCACAACATTTATAGAGCAGGTTAGTGGGAAAGAGGAAAGGGCGGCCAGTAGCCACCTTGAGAATCGCTCTTTGAGCTCTTTCGATGGGTAGTAATAATGTTTTACATACTCCACCCCATGAGGTAATGCAGTACGTCAAAATAGACTGACATAGAGCAAAGTAAACTTGCCTAATTATTATTGGGTCTGCAATATATCGTAGCTTTTTGAATATGAATATCAGCTTACGAATTCTATTATTTAAAGCTTCCATATGTTGTTTGAACGTCAGGGTGTCATCAATTATAACACCCAAGTATTTAATTTTATTAGACTTATTAATATTGGGACACATAAACGTGCAATCTGCAGGTACTGTACAACAATGAGCATACAACTTTGAAGGAATGTTAGAAGCTTGTTTGCGCATCGAAAACTTTATATAATTTGTCTTGTCTGCATTTAGTGTTAGTGAGTTATGCTGAAGCCATTTATTTACAACACTGAAGCCGTCTTGGGCGAGCTTGTAGACATCATGTTCCGATTCAGCCGAAAAAAGAAGAGCAGTGTCATCAGCGTAAGATATTATTGTGCCATGCTTTAGCTTTATATTACAAAGGTCATTTATGTATATCAGGAACAAAGTGGGCCCTAAAATACTTCCTTGGGGAACACCAAAAGACGTGTTTTTTTGGTCTGCGCTGAGAACACTGCCAATCTTCACGCATTGAGTACGGTCTTCTAAATAACTTTTGAAGAGTTTCAGCTGAATGCCTCTTATGCCCACTGTCTCAAGCTTGCGCAACAGAATAGGAATGGACACTGTGTCAAAAGCCTTGGCGAGGTCCAGGAAAATTCCTATTGTATGGTTACCCTTGTCAAGTTCTTGAGCAAGATAGTCAGTCAGATGATGAACAGCATCGGCAGTTGAAAGTTTAGGTCTAAATCCAAATTGTCGTTCCGACAAAATTGATTTGTCCTCCAGATATTTGAACAATCTTTTATTTATAATTTTTTCCAATATTTTAGACATAGAAGGCAGAAGAGAAATAGGTCTGTAATTTGTTACTTGCTCTTTACTGCCTGATTTATATATAGGGACAACCACTGCTTTTTTAAGGCATTCCGGAAAAATACCCAGAGATAAACACATGCGAAAAATATAAGCCAGTGGTGGTACTAAAATTTTTCTGAACTTTTTAATTATTTTATTTGATATATTATCCCAACCAACTGCACAGTCGTCTTTCAAAGTCATGATTATACTTTCTATCTCAGACTCGTCAGTATCTAGTAGTGCAAAGGATGTTAAAGTGGAGCTACCTGTAATATAAGTGCTCGTTAGATAAGGTGATTGACCCTGATTTTTTTCTGCCAAACATTTCCCAACATTAACAAAGAAATTATTTGCCATGTTAGCAGATGTCAGCTGCGATGAGTGCGCTTGTAATAAACCTGAAGGTGACTCATTTTGTTTTGACGAATATGTTATATTTTTAATACATTTCCAGATCTTTTTACTACTTGTTCCAGCCTTTTCTAATGCAGTTTTATCATAGTTGCTTTTAACTTTTTTAAGTAGATCATTACAGAAATTACGATATCTTTTGTATGACAGTTGCAATATAGCATTATCTGGGTGAGATTTAGCTTTCATGTGCAGTCTATCTCTATGCTTCATACATCGGATAAGACCTGTAGTGATCCAGGGTTTTATGTTGCAATTTTTGTTGCTCAATTGTGATATAACCGTATTTTTCTGAATTGCATGTCGTACATTTTCTATTACATACAACATACAAAACTGTGGGTCATCGGAATTATAGACTGAATCAAAGTTGATGACTCGCAAATCTTCTTCAAGTTTATTTATATTTAATTTCGAAATTGTGCGAGTGTTTTGTTTAGGTATGTTACAATCTAGAGTTAGTAGGGCAGCATTGTGATCGGTTATTGTCGAGTTAACAACAAGTGCAAGTGAGGCGTAATTTGATTTTAACATGACATGATCCAAGCAGGAGCCACTATGATGTGTAGGAAAGCTATGTGCAGGGAGTAAGCCATGATATGCGCATAGGTTGAGGTAGTCCTGAGCAGATGCATCAGTACTTCCTGGAAGAATATTTATATTAAAATCACCAATTACAATCAAGTTTTTGATGGCTGACAGGTTCTGCAAGACATCATTCAGCGATTCAGTAAAATTGTTAACATTTTTAAATGAGGGAGGTCGATATATTGCTAATATTGCAAAGTTTGATCCAATCTTCACCACTAAACTATTGCAGTCGTACATATTAGGTTCCTCAACAGAGACCTTCAGATGATTCCTTACATAAACTATCACCCCATCATTTTGATTGTAATTCCTATTACTTTTGTACATATTATATCCCGGTATTAGTGGTATGTTATATTGCTTGGCAAGCCAGCATTCGGTTAAAACAATAACGTCACAATTTATGTCTAACCGTTGTTGAAATGTGGAAAAGCTATCAAATTCTTAAAAATACTGCGAATATTTTGTGTTAGTATGGTTAATGGAGTTTTGTAGTTGGACAGATATTGTTTGCAATTTTCAGGTTCACAAACGTTTGACTCGGATACAGAGAAATTATCTAACTCATTAACTATATTGCTAATCATATCTTCTGTGCAAATACAAATATAAATATAGGAAGAAAAATAAAATAAAATATCTTAAGTGGTCTAAATAAATAACTTATTAACGGCGCTCTTAGGCGCCTGCATAATCAATAGAATTAATATACCTTTTTTCGGCCATTATTTTCGCCGGGCAGTCAGCAGCACCTGTGTTGTGCTTGTCTGGCTTTTTGTAATAAAAGCAAGTAGCGCATTTTGGCTCATCTCCCTTTTTTGGACATTCTTTGATTGAGTGACCTTGATCGCCACAGTGACCACAAGTATAGGACGTCTGCCGACAAAACTTGGCAGCATGACCATACTGCTGGCACTTATAACATCGTGTGACCAATGTGAAATCCCTCACAGGGCATGATGACCAATTCACAAATACTCGGTCTTTTGAGATCAGGGCTTTACGTATGACTGCAGGTACTTCAACTACATAGTTGCAGTTCTCGGCGTCTCTTTTTCCTGACTTATGGCTTAACTTAATTGAGGTCAAAAACGTCTCAAGGCTGCAGTCCTGTAGTTTCTCGGCAAGATTTTGGTGGTACAAACACGCAAAAACCTCATTTTCTGCCATAGCTGTCGGCACTCCTATGATAACAACCCTAGGCTTCCTTTTATAAGGCTCGTCGACTGTTAAGCCTGATTTTGTTAGCTGCTCCAACTGCCTCAGCTTCTCGATGTCGTCTTTCGTCTCGGTGCTGATGATAACACCGCAATTTTTGGTCTTGCGCAGGCCTCTAACATGAAGCTTCATCTGTTCGGGGCAGATAATTTTTTGGACGAGAGATTTTGTCTCATCACTGGTCTTCAATTTATCTTGTGGATAAATGGCCACAGAACTTACGTTTGACGGCTGGATATAGTTGTTAGTACCTTTTTTCACCATGTCAGAAAACGAAGTTCCCAGTGTAGGTTTACTTGCCTCTCCGACTTTCATCTTGAGCTCCTTTATTTGCTGCGCAAGGTCGAGTTGGCTTTCGAGTACTTTCACAGCATTGCGGGATTGTAAGGCTGTATATTTGATGGACTGGTACTGTACGGCCATCTGCGATGTTCCATGTCCAACCTTCCGGCATAAGGCATTGATGTGCATTTTCTGGTCCGAGTTTAGCTTGCCTTCTGCTGCAATAGCACATACCTCTTGAAGGCTTTGGTTGATGGTCGTCATCCAGTTCTGAATTTCCGGAGTCGATATTCCTTCGAAGTCATCGTGCCTATGGCTCGGCGCTTGAGGAGCAGGAGTAGGTACGGCTTCGCGCGCGGGTGTAGTATATTAAGACATAGGATACTTTTCATCCTGGTAGAAAGTTCCCGTGGGATAATTTCCAACATAGCCGCGGACGAAGCCGCTGGCAACAGCTAGTATATAAAGACACATGATAATTTTCATCCCGGTAGAAGGTTCCCGTGGGATAAATTCCAACATAGCCGCGGGCAACAGCTAGTATATTAAGACGTAGGATACTTTTCATCCCGGTAGAAGGTTCCCGTGGGATAATTTCCAACATAGCCGCTGACAACAGCTAGTATATTAAGACATAGGATACTTTTCATCCCGGTAGAAGGTTCCCGTGGTATAATTTCCAACATAGCCGCGGGCAACAGCTAGTATATTAAGACATATGATACTTTTCATCCCGGTAGAAGGTTCCCGTGGGATAATTTCCAACATAGCCGCGGGCAACAGCTAGTATATTAAGACATATGATAATTTTCATCCCGGTAGAATGATCCCGTGGGATAAATTCCAACATAGCCGCGGGCAACAGCTAGTATATTAAGACGTAGGATACTTTTCATCCCGGTAGAAGGTTCCCGTGGGATAATTTCCAACATAGCCGCTGGCAACAGCTAGTATATTAAGACATAGGATACTTTTCATCCCGGTAGAAGGTTCCCGTGGGATAATTTCCAACATAGCCGCGGGCAACAGCTAGTATATTAAGACATAGGATACTTTTCATCCCGGTAGAAGGTTCCCATGGGATAATTTCCGACATACACGCGGACGAAGCCGCTGGCAACAGCTAGTATATTAAGACAGGATACTTTTGATCCCGGTAGAAGGTTCCCGTGGGATAATTTCCGACATACACGCGGACGAAGCCGCTGGCAACAGCTAGTATATTAAGACATAGGATACTTTTCATCCCAGCAGAAGGTTCCCGTGGGATAATTTCCAACATAGCCGCTGGCAACAGCTAGTATATTAAGACATAGGATACTTTTCATCCCGGTAGAAGGTTCCCGTGGGATAATTTCCAACATAGCCGCGGGCAACAGCTAGTATATTAAGACTTAGTATACTTTTCATCCCGGTAGAAGGTTCCCGTGGGATAATTTCCGACATACACGCGGACGAAGCCGCTGGCAACAGCTAGTATATTAAGACATAGTATACTTTTCATCCCGGTAGAAGGTTCCCGTGGGATAATTTCCAACATAGCCGCTGGCAACAGCTAGTATATTAAGACATAGTATACTTTTCATTCCGGTAGAAGGTTCCCGTGGGATAATTTCCAACATAGCCGCGGACGAAGCCGCTGGCAACAGCTAGTATATTAAGACGTAGGATACTTTTCATCCCGGTAGAAGGTTCCCGTGGGATAAATTCCAACATAGCCGCTGGCAACAGCTAGTATATTAAGACATAGGATACTTTTCATCCCGGTAGAAGGTTCCCGTGGTATAATTTCCAACATAGCCGCGGCCAACAGCTACTATATTAAGACATAGGATACTTTTCATCCCGGTAGAAGGTTCCCGTGGGATAATTTCCAACATAGCCGCGGGCAACAGCTAGTATATTAAGACACATGATAATTTTCATCCCGGTAGAAGGTTCCCGTGGGATAAATTCCAACATAGCCGCGGGCAACAGCTAGTATATTAAGACGTAGGATACTTTTCATCCCGGTAGAAGGTTCCCGTGGGATAATTTCCAACATAGCCGCTGGCAACAGCTAGTATATTAAGACATAGGATACTTTTCATCCCGGTAGAAGGTTCCCGTGGTATAATTTCCAACATAGCCGCGGGCAACAGCTAGTATATTAAGACATAGGATACTTTTCATCCCGGTAGAAGGTTCCCGTGGGATAATTTCCGACATAGCCGCGGGCAACAGCTAGTATATTAAGACATATGATAATTTTCATCCCGGTAGAAGGTTCCCGTGGGATAAATTCCAACATAGCCGCGGGCAACAGCTAGTATATTAAGACGTAGGATACTTTTCATCCCGGTAGAAGGTTCCCGTGGGATAATTTCCAACATAGCCGCTGGCAACAGCTAGTATATTAAGACATAGGATACTTTTCATCCCGGTAGAAGGTTCCCGTGGTATAATTTCCAACATAGCCGCGGGCAACAGCTAGTATATTAAGACATAGGATACTTTTCATCCCGGTAGAAGGTTCCCGTGGGATAATTTCCGACATAGCCGCGGGCAACAGCTAGTATATTAAGACATAGGATACTTTTCATCCCGGTAGAAGGTTCCCGTGGGATAATTTCCAACATAGCCGCGGGCAACAGCTAGTATATTAAGACATAGGATACTTTTCATCCCGGTAGAAGGTTCCCATGGGATAATTTCCGACATACACGCGGACGAAGCCGCTGGCAACAGCTAGTATATTAAGACAGGATACTTTTGAACCCGGTAGAAGGTTCCCGTGGGATAATTTCCGACATACACGCGGACGAAGCCGCTGGAAACAGCTAGTATATTAAGACATAGGATACTTTTCATCCCGGTAGAAGGTTCCCGTGGGATAATTTCCAACATAGCCGCTGGCAACAGCTAGTATATTAAGACATAGGATACTTTTCATCCCGGTAGAAGGTTCCCGTGGGATAATTTCCAACATAGCCGCGGGCAACAGCTAGTATATTAAGACATAGGATACTTTTCATCCCGGTAGAAGGTTCCCGTGGGATAATTTCCGACATACACGCGGACGAAGCCGCTGGCAACAGCTAGTATATTAAGACATAGTATACTTTTCATCCCGGTAGAAGGTTCCCGTGGGATAATTTCCAACATAGCCGCTGGCAACAGCTAGTATATTAAGACATAGTATACTTTTCATCCCGGTAGAAAGTTCCCGTGGGATAATTTCCAACATAGCCGCAGGCAACAGCTAGTATATTAAGACATATGATACTTTTCATCCCGGTTGAAGGTTCCCGTGGGATAATTTCCAACATAGCCGCTGGCAACAGCTAGTATATTAAGACATAGGATACTTTTCATCCCGGTAGAAGGTTCCCGTGGGATAATTTCCAACATAGCCGCGGGCAACAGCTAGTATATTAAGACATAGGATACTTTTCATCCTGGTAGAAGGATCCCGTGGGATAATTTCCAACATAGCCGCGGACGAAGCCGCTGGCAACAGCTAGTATATTAAGACATAGGATACTTTTCATCCCGGTAGAAGGTTCCCGTGGGATAATTTCCAACATAGCCGCTGGCAACAGCTAGTATATTAAGACATAGGATACTTTTCATCCCGGTAGAAGGTTCCCGTGGGATAATTTCCAACATAGCCGCGGGCAACAGCTAGTATATTAAGACATAGGATACTTTTCATCCCGGTAGAAGGTTCCCGTGGGATAATTTCCAACATAGCCGCGGGCAACAGCTAGTATATTAAGACATAGGATACTTTTCATCCCGGTAGAAGGTTCCCGTGGGATAATTTCCAACATAGCCGCGGGCTACAGCTAGTATATTAAGACATAGGATACTTTTCATCCCGGTAGAAGGTTCCCGTGGGATAATTTCCAACATAGCCGCGGGCAACAGCTAGTATATTAAGACATAGGATACTTTTCATCCCGGTAGAAGGTTCCCGTGGGATCATTTCCGAAATAGCCGCTGGCAACAGCTAGTATATTAAGACATATGATACTTTTCATCCCGGTAGAAGGTTCCCGTGGGATAATTTCCAACATAGCCGCGGGCAACAGCTAGTATATTAAGACATAGGATACTTTTCATCCCGGTAGAAGGTTCCCGTGGGATCATTTCCGAAATAGCCGCTGGCAACAGCTAGTATATTAAGACATATGATACTTTTCATCCCGGTAGAAGGTTCCCGTGGGATAATTTCCAACATAGCCGCGGGCAACAGCTAGTATATTAAGACATAGGATACTTTTCATCCCGGTAGAAGGTTCCCGTGGGATAATTTCCGACATACACGCGGACGAAGCCGCTGGCAACAGCTAGTATATTAAGACAGGATACTTTTGATCCCGGTAGAAGGTTCCCGTGGGATAATTTCCAACATAGCCGCTGGCAACAGCTAGTATATTAAGACATAGGATACTTTTCATCCCGGTAGAAGGTTCCCGTGGGATAATTTCCAACATAGCCGCGGGCAACAGCTAGTATATTAAGACATAGGATACTTTTCATCCCGGTAGAAGGTTCCCGTGGGATAATTTCCGACATACACGCGGACGAAGCCGCTGGCAACAGCTAGTATATTAAGACATAGGATACTTTTCATCCCGGTAGAAGGTTCCCGTGGGATAATTTCCAAAATAGCCGCGGGCGAAGCCGCTGTCAACAGCTAGTATATTAAGACATATGATACTTTTCATCCTGGTAGAAGGTTCCCGTGGGATAATTTCCAACATAGCCGCGGGCAACAGCTAGTATATTAAGACGTAGGATACTTTTCATCCCGGTAGAAGGTTCCCGTGGGATAATTTCCGACATACACGCGGACGAAGCCGCTGGCAACAGCTAGTATATTAAGACGTAGGATACTTTTCATCCCGGTAGAAGGTTCCCGTGGGATAATTTCCAACATAGCCGGCAACAGGTAGTATATTAAGACATAGGATACTTTTCATCCCGGTAGAAGGTTCCCATGGGATAATTTCCAACATAGCCGCTGGCAACAGCTAGTATATTAAGACATAGGATACTTTGCATCCCGGTAGAAGGTTCCCGTGGGATAATTTCCAACATAGCCGCGGGCAATAGCTAGTATATTAAGACATAGGATACTTTTCATCCCGGTAGAAGGTTCCCGTGGGATAATTTCCGACATACACGCGGACGAAGCCGCTGGCAAGAGCTAGTATATTAAGACATAGGATACTTTTCATCCCGGTAGAAGGTTCCCGTGGGATAATTTCCAAAATTGCCGCGGACGAAGCCGCTGGCAACAGTTAGTATATTAAGACAGGATACTTTTGATCCCGGTAGAAGGTTCCCGTGGGATAATTTCCGACATACACGCGGACGAAGCCGCTGGCAACAGCTAGTATATTAAGACATAGGATACTTTTCATCCCGGTAGACGGTTCCCGTGGGATAATTTCCAACATAGTCGCTGGCAACAGCTAGTATATTAAGACATAGGATACTTTTCATCCCGGTAGAAGGTTCCCGTGGGATAATTTCCAACATAGCCGCTGGCAACAGCTAGTATATTAAGACATAGGATACTTTTCATCCCGGTAGAAGGTTCCCGTGGGATAATTTCCAACATAGCCGCTGGCAACAGCTAGTATATTAAGACATAGGATACTTTTCATCCCGGTAGAAGGTTCCCGTGGGATAATTTCCAACATAGCCGCTGGCAACAGCTAGTATATTAAGACATAAGTAGTGTATAATTGGGGCATCTGGATCACTTCGCTTCGCTCAGTTCGTGATCCAGATCGCCCCAATTATACATTATCATGGGCAAATAAACCCTCACCATTAGCGTTCTGAATAATAATTTTACAAATGCCTTCAGAAGTATATTTCACTGAATCTTGCACTGTAGCTTATATAATTTTTTTTTAAATTGTTTAATGCAGTTTAAGATTCAACCTTTTAAATACAATTATTAGTTACTTAGGCTCCATTGCTAATAGCATTTAGTAGCTTATTAAGCATACAATCATCTATTCTCCTACACTTTAGAATAATTTTATATCTTGGTTTCTTTAAAAAATAGACGTTTTGATTTGTCAACATAATCTGTTCCTTTTACTGCATTTAAATAAAAGCAATGAGGAAAAAATATAGCATGTTGCATCCAAGGATCATCGTAATACTCCCAATCTTCGATGCCACCACCACACGAAAAGCACATAACTTTATCGTTTAAACCAGTTCCACAGTAAAAAAAACCTGCATCAGCCATATCCATCACCAATCTTCGGTTTGAATCTGCTGTGGCCCAATAATGTCGAAATGAACACAATCGAATTTTATGTTTATTATATATTTCATATCGCGGGTTGAAATAATTTTGAATCATTTTTAAGAAGGTCTCGATACGGGTATGTACAATAGAATAATGAAGTCTTGTATCTGGTGTTCTCAATTTATAAAGATATGGTGCTCCGAGTCTTAATGTAGCAGGAATGACATTGATGATGGGAAGCTTTTTGTTTTTGTGTCTAAATTTATAGCACATTTCGTACTACCCCTATATTCTATATCTAATGCATTTGTTATGAAATAAAACCAGAAAAACATTCACTCAAAGAAAAAAAAGCATTTATTCTGATATATTGTTATGATATAAACAGCTAACAAATTACTTAACTTATGCTTTCTCAGGGCAGCCCTTATCTTCTAAATTATAAACAGTTAAAAATACTTTTATTATCAATCCACTTTTTTAAACATGTTACATTTTTTAAAGCACATACATTCGAATGGTATACACAGCTAAATATATTACTAGACATTCCATAATCATCAAATAATTTTTGTAAACTAGGACAGTTCTTATCTTCTAAATTATATACTTTATCGTGTTTTACAATGTTTCTTAGCCACGACACTTTTTCACGTCCTTTAACATAAATGTTTTTATCTCTCAGATAAGGTTCAATATATTGCGGTAAGTTTAAGTATGGAATAAAACCCTCTTTCCAGAATATTTTTCTGTTTCTCTCTATCCAATTTACTTGCAATTTTTCTTTTTTTGTAAGTTTGTAAAGTGGGCATGGAGGTTTGATTAATAATACCATAATTTGATTTCCGCATGCTATTGCTATTTCTTTTACGATAAACTCATTATTTTCGGTCTTAAACCCTTGCACATCGACTATGGCGTTCATAACAATTTCCTTACAATACTGCTTAAGGGTTTATATTCGATCAGACGATCGTTGATGATTAGACAATAGGCAGATGTATTTTCTGGTATATCTTCAGAACATTCTATTTCCAGTCTCACATCTACAGCTCCAGTTTTCAAGGCTTCGTTCTGTCTTGAGCAATCAATTACAAATAAAGGAGCCTTTTCTTTAAATTCGCGCAAATCAAGCATCGATTCAGACCGAGTGTTATAATAAGACTGACGAAATTGGGTAAACATTTCATATAATATATAATACTTATCTTCAGAAAATTTTGCATTAACCGATTCGTATGGATAATATTGAGAATTTAAAAAAGAGTAACATTAATTATTTTACCATGGTCAAATATTGAACAGTCTCTAGTTTTGATATTTTTTCTATTTGTCTGCAAACCAAAGATCACATACCTTGGCTTTTCAAGTTGTGACGCAGTCTTCACGACCCAGGAATGTTTTGTAGTTCTAGGTAATAAAGGGTATTCGTACAAGTCCCAATTTCTAAAGGCAATTTGAATAGGACGATCCTTTTCTAGATATTTAAGTAACGTTAATCTTTCCCGATCTGAAACTTTTATATGAGGCACACGCCATTGCAGTCTCTCTATATTTACTTCAATGGAGTCATTATTATTATCAAGTGTAACACTGTTGACATTCGAACTGCTTCTATTGAGTATAAGTTCATGTTTACAGTTAATCATAATTTTATTATAATCTTCCGCAAATCCTAAAACTTTATTCAGCGGTATAAGGGCACTAAAAATACCATTATTTTCTTTAATACCGTTCAAATTCCAACCCCAAATAGCAGCAGCCTTACTTTCCCCCTCGCTCATAGACACATACGATTTTAGAGTGGTTGTAATACCTGCATTTTTTATGCGATCTATCTCAACATCGTTAATTTCATATCGAATGTCTTGAAATAGGAATGATATATGATTATTAGAAAAATTGACATTCTTTCGTGTTAGTTTTCCTGCTGCATCTTTCGAAACCACAGTGGCTCGACCTTCAATGTAAATGTAGCTGGCTGAAGGTAACACGTACAAATCTTGCTGATGTATGGGTATACGTATTTCATCATTTTCATTAAAACTGTTGCTATATGGATTATAAGTATGAATTTCATAACTCACTATAGAGTTATCGATTTGTGGTAAATCATTCACCTGAAGAATACTCATAATTTAAATCCCAAAGCTCGAAGAAATAATTTGTTATCTTTATTTAATTTTTTTATGGTTCGTATATGTCTTTGTCTTTTGACGGTACGAGGACGAGTAAAGCTATTAACTTTGGCAGATGATTTTATATTATAAACTATCATTTTTTTCAGTCTAATCTAATTGACATTCGTCTCTTGTAACAGATAATGTTAAAGTGTGGTTTTATGAGTACTACACGTAACATTTAAACCTTTTTTTAGTGATGTTTTGATAAATCATGCTTTTTCCAAAACTCTTTAAGAAATTTAATGCATAAATGCCCACAATTGAATAAGTTATTATTTTGAAAATTATTGTAATTGTAATTGATATTATCAGAACCTACATAGCGAACAAATTCTATTGGAGGTTTCAAGTTGCCGTAACTATCAAAGTATTCAATATATTCATTTAAAATTACATAGGCTACCCAATGTGTACCAGAACTTTTAGAATTATCTAAATTTATGATTCCACACTCTTTAAAAAACGGAGACTTCGGTAAGGTATCCCTCATATACACCCCGCGAAAATATGGGACGTCTTTAGTAAAATATATGATATCTATATTAGTAAGAGCACGATTAGGTAGCCTATGATTTAGTTTTTTTTCTTTAAATTTGTGTATATTCCAAGTCCATCCTTGTAACGGTTTAGCCGCAGTCCATTTCCAATACATACACCTACTGCATTCTTATTATTACTTTTCATTTCTTTTAAACGCTTTTTTGCAACTCTATATTCATTTATGGTTTTGACGATTCCAGCAATTCCACTTGCAATACTGCCAGCAGCAGACAAACCAGCAAATATTGGTATTAAAGGTAGAACACCGCCAGACTTAGGAATTGGTATGATACGTGGAACCTTGGCAGATGAATCACGATTCAATTCTCTAGCAGCAGCGTAGGCCAATTCTATTAGCTTTTTTCTACACTTCGGTTTAATTTTTTTAATGCACTTTTTGGTATGGGTTACTAAACTTTTAAAGTTTTTTTTGAGTCCAGCTCCAGAACTTACTTTTGTTAGCATTATATTATTAACTAAATTGGCAGCAACTTTTTCTCCTGTGCTTGCATCGGAAGATAAAGCACGATTTTTTGCCATTTTTAATAAAATTATATCTGCTTTGTGACGATCTATCAGACTTTTGGAATTATTATATGCAATATCGTGATTTTTACAATATTCGTCCAATTTCCTCCTCCTCGCCTCGCAACACCTCTATCACCTCGAGCCAATCTTTCATGTAATCTAGTCCCTGGACCGCAATAATTATATCCCGGTAAATGGAGCTCAAATGGTAAATTATTAATTAAATTGTTGACAAGACCTTCTCCCTTCATGTATACAAACAGAATGGAACCATTATCAAGAGCATGATGTTATATTGATTAACCACTCATAAAACATTATTATCACCAATCCAACTGTTTTCACAGGATGATAACCCCAACCATTTCACGAAAACTTTTCTGCCTTTTCGTTTCAAAACTTTTTCAACAAGGTAAATGTTAGGATGTTTAGTTTTTTGTAATTCTTGATCATAAAATGCTCCTAAAATAGGTTGCTCTTTAACATCTTGTAATAAATATGTAACAGGATTTGTGTTCTGAACTTTACTGATCTTAAATATCTCTGTAGACCAATTAGGAGTGTAACCTTTTTCAAAACAACCTTTATGTTTACTTATTCGAACAAAATCACCTGTCTTTAACTTACGACATATTGTTTTCGTTCGATTTTGATTGAAATATCTCTGTAGTAGTTTCATTTTACTGCTATGGTTCACTTGAACGGGTGGTAAACCTATTGTTCTGTGTACGGTATGATTATATCTATTAATGATATTTGTAAGTGTCCCGTCCATCCATTTATAATTCCCTTTTAAACTGAATTCCTTGAAAAGCTTACTTTTTATCGTCCTAATTAACCGTTCTACAATGGAAGCCTTTTTTGTTGAATAAGTGCTGTAGTGATTGATAGAATTATTTAATAATATTTTTTTAAAACTTTTATTGTAAAATTCTTTTCCTAGATCTGTTTGCAAGTTTCTAGGAATGCGTTTTACTCTACTCAACAAAGTATTGAAAGCCTCAGATACAGTTTGTTTATTTTTTTGTTTAAGTGGAATAGCCCAAGCATACTTAGAGAATCCATCAATAACGACTAAAGTATATTTGCAATTGTTGTTGAATTTGGAAAAACTTTGCATATCCATTAAATCAGCTTGCCAAAGATCATCAATATCTTTTAGTATTACATGTCTTCGAGGGAAATTTTTTCTTGCACTTCTATGAATTTCGTTTATTATTTCTCTTTTCACTTTGCTCATTCTTTCAACTGTTACTTTTGAATGACCAAATTGAACTAAGTAACAGTTTATATGATAAGCCCTTTTATTCTTGTATTACACCCGCTTCTTTTAGCTCTTCAATAATTGATAAAATTTCGTTGTCAAGATTAGTATTACCTGCAGTTTTAGATGCGATCAAAAGTTTGAGCCTGGCCACTAGTTCATTAGGATCATCCCAATAAACAAGTTCAGTATTTTTTTTATATTTTTTAAGATACGGTAGACCAGCACCTCTTTTTTGCCTTGATTTAACTTCTGTATGTTCTTGTAAGCGTTTACAAGACTCAGAAAATAACGGTTTGATCACTTGAGAATATTTTAGACCTTTATCACCTTTAATTTGACCTGCAGGATCAAAGTCTCTTTTATGAGCATTAGTTGTGACGAGTATTTCTTTGTAAACCAATTTATCTTTTAAATTGACCAAACTTAAATCAGGCTTTTTGCGAAGCAATAGTTCTTTTAGACCAGGTGTTATTTTATACTGTTTATTAGCTATGCGAATGTTATACACTTTACCAGAGTTCTCATGAGTGGTAGAGAAATTAACTATTGTATTTCCGATCATGTGTTTGTTATTGTCACTACGTACGCCAAATGGTATATTCATGTCATCATATATTTCAATGATATCTTCTTTTTTCAACGACGCATTATTATCTTTTTCCGATTCAGATGTGTTACCTCCTTCATCTTCTGAATAATACTTTTCTGATTCAGAAGATTCATGTTCGTACATGTCATGAGATTTATCATGCAAAAATATTTTTGAACCTATATCAGTGTGTTTAATTTGGTCATCATAAATATCTTCATTTTTTATTGTAGAAATTTGCTTGTTAGCTACTATTGCATTAAGAGGGTCTGCAAGAGGCTTAAAAAAGTACTTCAGATGAGTGTCGGTGTTAAACTCATAATCTTTCATTTGTTTTACTTTTTCCTTTATAGCGTCCGCAGACTTTATCAATTGATCTGTAATGTTGCGGTCCATTATACGACTTATACTGAGAAATATTTATGCTCAAATGATTTTTTTTTCTGCATTCATAATTTATATAACCATTAATCAAAATAAATAAAGTTGTCAAATGATTGTCTATATCTGCCTTTGTTAAATTCACAATCCTTATTAATAGTCAAAAAGTCATAAGGATGTATCCAGATTTTAGAACACAGATCTTTGAACATGGACCACTCCATATCAGAACTTACATGTTCATCGTATATATGTTTCATGTTAACTTCATCTTGCTTAAAAATTATCAAAAAGTTAACATTGTCGCGTAATAACTGCTTTGATATTTTTGAATACGTTTGAGATAAATAAAAACAATCTATATTTCGATGTCTGCCCATTGTAAAATAATTGCGTATGTTAATTTGCTTTTCACAAACCACATCATCAAAAATAATAACAGAATTTGGTAATGCATCGCTAGGATGAATAACTTCGTCATCATAATTAAATATTAAAAGTTTTACTTCGGGAACTCTTTCCAAGATCACTTTAAGAAATCTGTATTTTGGTTGAAAGCTAGTCTTGGAATACAAGTAAACATTTTTAAACTTTAATCCGTTTTCATGGAGTAACAAACTAATCATGACGTTAGTTTTTCCACAATTTGAAGGACCGCATATTATGCATCTTATATTATTCGGTAGAAGTACACTATGTTTAGTATGTAGCTTATTTTTCTTTATCTCAATATTTTTAACTTCTAACGATACTGGTTGCTGAACCCACCTCATGGTTGTATCTGTTAGAAAAACTCAACTGCACTTGTATTTATAATGCTTACTAGGCTGTGTCTCCTGAATTATCAGTAATTGTCTAGGTAATCACATCATACTATTTATGTTTAATAACCCTACACATAATAAAATTATTTTATAATAGGTATATAATTTAACGATGAGATTATGTACGATATTGTCAAGGGTTATAAATAAAACAAATATCTACTTAATTTAGTTTCTCAGAAATATTTATTAAATAACAATATTATTAGGTATAACGTTTTAATATAAGCTTTCTTACTAAAAACTTATGTAATAGAAATTATACAGGAGGTTCAATTAATATAACCAAATCATAGTATTAGAACAATATAAACTTTCTTACTAAAAAAACTTATAAAATAAAAATTATACAGGAGTAAATCAATTATTATAAACAAATCATAGTATTAGAATAGTGTATCACAATGCCCCCAAGGTAGTGTTTCAATCTGATTAGCCAGTATTTGCCTTTTATCATCATTACTACTTAAAACTACTTTATTAACTTGTTGTGAATATAAGAGATGTTTAATAGATTTTATCATGTTCATTTTGTGTTTAATAACTTTATTATGAACTAATGTTTCATAGTAGTCTAACATTTTAAGACGTTTGGTTATGGGCTTGGTTACACCTTTCCCTTTTTTTATTGTAGTTTTTACGCTTTTTAGACAGTATAGTTTTGCTCTTAATCCAACAAACTCGGTAATTATTGATCCACCAAGTTCATCTTTAAATAATCCTGGAATACTGGCATTTATTTTCGGTATTCCAAACGGATTGTCTTCTTCAAAATTACTCGTATCAAAACGTGAAATATCATTCTTTACATCTTTATAAAAGTTATTCGTATATATCAAGTACAACAGACTATCGGTATCTGTGTAACAGAGATTTACATCATCACCATATTTATTTTTAATATAACTATAATGAAAATTATATAAATGTTGTTTAGCTAATTCAAGCACTGTGAATCCAATATAAATTGGTTTATCTAATATTAGTTTTTCAGGACTTAGTAAGGCAGCTACAAAATTTTCAGAAAATATAGAAATACTCTTCAAATTAGGTTTTGAAATTACTTTTTCCGCACCAATGCACTTGTTTGTTGTATTACTTGAATCATTCCATTTTGTGATTAATTTCACGTCTACTTGCTTTCGTTTATTTTCTATAGTTTTACCGAATACGGAATTGTTTAGAAGTTTAAAAAAGTCCCTCTCAAAGGGTGACTTAGAAGCCTGTCGTAGACAAGTATTTAAATCAATATATTTTCGAAGAAATGATTCTTGTCTAAATTTAAGTATACGATGAATTTTCTTTAAAATTAGACCATTATGTAAACATTCTTTTAAATTAACGAAATGAATGACGTACTTGTATTTATCATATAAATTAGCTATTAATTTCACAGATTTTCCGTTTGGAGGAATAAACTTTTCACATGCGAAAGGTAAATCCTTATGAACGTTATGCAGATAATCCGGGTACTCTAAGTCTACTTCTAAAATATATCCGTATTCACCATCATTCGGAATTTTCATTAAATCGAAATTTGAGAGATCGCTCTGGCTAAAGAAAATAAATTCTGATACTGGCATTTTCCTTGTCATCGCGTAACCATATAAATTATTGCAGTCAAGATAAATTATGTAGCTAGATGGTTTTGTGTCATCGAAATGTGGAACATACTTATTGTTAGCCTTAGCATGACGAACAGAACATTGGGCTAATCCACCGCGTATACCCTTCTCTAACAATTGGTATATTTCCAAATCACTTATTAACTCAAGTCGAATGCCAGTATATAATAGCATGGCATCCCAGCTTAAGCTAGGTGCAGATATATAATACGCTGGATCAAGAGAATAATGTTGTAAACTTGTATTTCTAAAATTTTCAAAAATATCAGACAATAATAACACATCGCATTTTAAATACAAATCTGTGTATTCCCCCAGTGAATGTATATTAAATGCCTGCCATACAGCTTGTGCATGTCTGTAATCATCATCAGAAATATGCTCTAATTTAATTGAATTATAAAAACATTCCTTGGGAGGCAATTGTTTATCCTCATACTTTGACCATGAGTTCATATAATCATATGGATAAACACCTTTACGTTTTAATAAATGAAAAGTCTCCTTATCGGCAACTATACTTGATAGATTGACAAAATCTTTAACGTCCAAGCTTTTACTTAATTCATCTAGACTTGAACTTAGGAACTGATATGAATCAATGAACTTCATTTGAATAGGGCGAGCTGTATTTTTTGATTGAATAAATTTAGTTATAGATGTGTATTTTTCTTTAGACTTTGCCACTATCTTAATACGGCCTTTATACTTTGCTAATTCTTTAATGAATAAATGGCTGTCATAACCTGCTAAATTATGAAAAACAATAGGTACAAATGGACATATTTTGTATCTCAAATTACACAGGGAATGTGCTGCACCTCTATACTCGGATGTTACATGATCATGATCTCGAACTTTATCTCCAAATAATAACTCTTTACATATATAGCATTCAGTAGCGTTTTCAAAATTAGTTTTTTGTTCATCAGTTAGTGTTTTCATAGGTTTAACTTCGGATAATATAGTATTTATCCAAGTTACATCTTTAACCAGCCAACTGATAAATGTTTTAACGCAATCAGGACCTCTATATGTAACGTATTTGTTTAAACTTGAATCGTATGAGCAACATATATAATATGCAAAACATGTCGGAACATGTAATTTAAGCTTTTGGGTATTAAGGTTCTCAGTATTTTGTTCTGAATAATTTTGTAACATACTTTCAAAGTCAGCATATATTATAAAATTAATTTTTTGTTGTCGCTCATAGTTTTTAAATTGTATCATGCTATTTTTTTCAGGAAGTATTGTGAGTACATTACAACAATGGTGGGTACTATATTTCGACTCACTCGAGAAAAATTGCAAACACGAATCACAAAAGTGAATTTTACCCTTATGATTAGTTATTTGACCTCGAACTAGTCGCACAAGATCTTTAATCAGACAATAATGTCCTTTATCATAACGCTCAATATAAAGTAAGTTAATGTGATGTTTTTTCTTAGCATTAGTTAAGTATAGAGGTCCAGTTATAGTGCATTGACGATCTAAACCATAAATATTAATACTAATACTAGGATTGTATTTCTCAAATACCTTTATATCATTCATTGATGGTGGAAATGACATACCCTGTGTATTCAGAACTGTTGAATAGTGCGGGTAGGAAGAAATTCTACATGAATTATATTTAACAGGATATAACGCAGCAACAATACTCCACAAAAAACAGCGATCATCATTATTCTGAATATTTAAACAGCATTTTTTATTTTTTATTACTGGTGGTAATTCTATAAATGTACCGCCTCTCATCGGATTGTATTTATTTATATTAATTTCTAAATGGCTAAGTGTAAAAAAGGACCAACCAGAGTTATGCTGGTCAAACTCGGTTAGTTTCCTCTTAAACACTTCTAAAGTATTCTTGTAAAATTCATTTAGATCTGAGTTTTTATAAATTACTATATATTTGGTGTTAAAAGATTTCAGTAACTGCTGATTTGTTTTTGTTAATAAGAAGTAAGCAAATAATTCCAAATTGATTTTAATACAATTATGTTTTTCTAATGATACTTTAATAAGTTTTCTAATATCATTTTGAGAGTCGCTCAAGAACGCTTCAGGTGTAAGATAATCTATTTCCTGAGCAGGACTTAAGCGATATGTAACAATTCTGTTTTTAAAAGCAGTTGCTATTATTGCTATATTATCAATTTCAGTTCTCAATAAACAGTTTGATTTGTGTAAGTTAGTTCTCATATGATAATTAAATTTATGCTTTGGTATTTCTATATGACATTTCTCACATTTTATTAAAATTTCATTGGTTGATGCAATGTTCGATGGATCAACTGAAAAAAAAACAAGAAACGACATTGTTTACATTTTATTTAAAACAAATCTTAAAAACTATTTGAGTACAGTAAATGATTAATAAGCTTACTATTATTTCCATTTATTAAACATCTGATTACATTGATTATGTATATTGTTTTATGTAACTTAAAAAAATATCGTAATATTAAACAATTTCATTAATAATAATTACTAATAAATGTTTTCGGAATCCCATTAAATTCCTTACGGGCGGCGCTAATAAATTTAGTTAAGTGCGCCCAGGCCTCAGTGCCTACATCGGTTTGGTTTTTTACTGTAATTACTGAATGCTGCCATCTATTAATCGGCAAAACTTTATCTATATCGTCACACTTATAAACCTTTACTTCAACAAAGTGCGAACCAGTTTTAGCAGTGTGCACTTGTCTGCTATAGCCGTTCGCAATCCTACTGCTAATATAGGAATAGATAGGTGTTTTTTTACCCCTTGGTGCTGATGAAGTGCTAGGCTGGTCTTCATCTTCGCTGTCATCGCTCCCGAATAAATCAGCAGCTGTGTGCCGGCTCGGGAAGTTAACAGGGTTTATTCGTGTTTTCTTGTATTTAGACGGCTTGGGTGTTGATGGAGCCGCGGTTGGCGGCTTACTTCGCTTTTTCTTGGCTGGCACCTCAACCGAAACGGCCTCAGGAACCGTTTCAGGAACGCTTGGAGAGTCGTCCTCTGATAGGAAAAGGTCGTCCGCCAACTGGGATGTCTTGGACCTGAAATAATAGAAATATTTGATTAAACATCATTTATTAAACTTACATAGCATATTGGTAGGTAATAAGATAAATAATATCAATACAATGGACTGAGGTTTGTTACAAAAAATAATGCGTGACAACTGTGATCTATTTCGTACAAAAGTACACTTCTGCCTACCCTTAAAGGTATACAGGTACTATAAAAAAAAACAGAATAAACACTTACATTTTTGAAGATAAACCCGATGATTCCTCACAGTTGAACAACCTTGAGTTGCCAAAGAAGAACCTTTGGTTGATCTTCCTTCGAAGGATGAGAGCGCAATAGTGCTCCACAATTTCTATCGATGGTTTAAATACCTTCCCATGATGCATTGATGCATGTTCAAATATGGTAAACGCAAACGGGGGCAAAATATTGCAAAGATAAACTAAATTGATATACTAATCGAACAACCCGGCGTTACCTCAGGATTTTATTACTTTAGTACAGATTAATATTAAGATCTACGATTTATAGACATATATCTGTACGTGTGTTTGTCACCTAACTCCTCCTAGCGGCTGGACCGATTTGGATGAAATTTTATATTTATATTATAACGTCACACAAAATACTAAATTAGTATCGAAGTATTAAAATACTTTTACAACGAACAAAAATCTGAAATTTTGTATTAGTACCTATTAGTTAAACTTGCCTTATTTTTTATTCATGTTTGTTATACCAACCCGATGTCAGATATGAGTAAATGAGCGTAGTAAGACAAACAGACATTCCAACTTAATGTATTATTAGGAGCGTAACGTAAACAATGCAACTGTAGGTGTCAGATCATCGCAAGGGTCAAATTTCATCTAGCCATTTTTGGAAAGTAGAAGAAATATCCACAACGAAACTATTATTTTCAACCTTATGAACACATTTTTTTTTTTGATATTTTTTATATAAATTGCTCGCACGTACACGAAACAACATTCGTTTTTCAAAACTGCAGTGTTCAGTACGCATCTAATCGTGCAGTCTACAATGTCGGTAAGTTATCTTTTTTAATTATTTTTCTTAAAGTGAATTTTGTAACATAAATATCACCCAACGTTCGTAAGTACTTGTATTATTTTAACCAAAAATATGTTATCATTTCAGGATTCAGAAGAGCTGTTTAACTTCATACCTTTAGAAAAGGGTCCTGCCCAAATACACGCAGTAAATCAAAAATATTTAGGTCTTGCTGAAGCATCTCGCAAAATATCAAAGAATAAACGGACGGCATATTCCTATATAAAAAAACCTATAACAAGACCTTCGAAAATCATAAGAATACAAATTATCGATGCAGAAAACTTCGAACAGAAGGACAGTTCAATCTGTAATCATTATTGTGAAGCAGAGGTTTGTGCTCAACACGTCGTTAAAAGCATTTTAATGGATGACATATTGTCTAGCACTAAGGAATTAATAAATAAAATTCAGGAAAACATGGAGAACTCATAGTTAATAAAGCTAAATGTTTTAATGTAATTACTATGTAAGCCTATCTAATGCTATACTTAAATAAAAATGGTGACTATTTGTTTCAGATTATTTAGTTAGTATAGTAAAATTATTTGTTTTATTGTGGTTAGTATGTAAGAATATCAAAACCTGTAAATAAAAATGGTGTTATGTGACTGGGACTACTGGAAATAGGTACTTAGTACTACCCTTTCTGTATTCTTGTAAGTAATTAAAATAATGTTGTAGGCTCGTAAAATACATGGATATAGTAAATATATGGTTTATGGTGTATTTCTGTTAGAATGTATAAAAAATATGTAATTGAGTTGTCTCCTATAAACATGAGTAATTTATATTTAAAATTGAATTGCTCTAAATAAATGCGTATTTGTAACTATTAAAATGCTTTTTATTTAAATTCCTTTTCGTTTAAATTCATTTGGAAAGTACTAGTAATTTCGTCCACGTCTACACAAACATAAACAGTCACAAACGCAAACGTAGGTAACATCTGAACTTCACCTTGCGTTTTTGCTAGCGCATACCAATCCAAATAATGAGTCAATGGCGCCCGCTGTACAATTTATAAACAGCTTACTATGAATTTAACCACCATTCAACTCTTGCAATTGTAGTGTATAGGTTGGATCGTTTTATGATGAAAATGAAAATGTTAATAAAGTGATGATAGTATCTGCATAGGTTATAGAATTATATTAAATAGTATTTGAATAGATCGGATTCAGGTTGATTACGAGTACGTTCTGAATAGATGGTGTTAAGTCTTACTTGTGTATAATTCGGGGCGATCTGGATCACTGAGCGAAAGAAATTTCAATTCCAATCAGATGAAAAATGATAACTGAGGTGGAATAGATACAGTTGAGAAGTCAGTTACTCGTGTATAATTGGGGCGATCTGGATCACGAACTGAGCGAAGCGAAGTGATCCAGATGCCCCAATTATACACTACTGACATAGGATACTTTTCATCCCGGTAGAAGGTTCCCGTGGGATAATTTCCAACATAGCCGCGGGCAACAGCTAGTATATTAAGACATAGGATACTTTTCATCCCGGTAGAAGGTTCCCGTGGGATAATTTCCAACATAGCCGCGGGCAACAGCTAGTATATTAAGACATAGGATACTTTTCATCCCGGTAGAAGGTTCCCGTGGGATCATTTCCAAAATAGCCGCGGGCAACAGCTAGTATACTAAGACCTAGGATACTTTTCATCCCGGTAGAAGGTTCCCGTGGGATAATTTCCGACATACACGCGGACGAAGCCGCTGGCAACGGCTAGTATATTAGGACATAGGATACTTTTCATCCCGGTAGAAGGTTCCCGTGGGATAATTTCCGACATACACGCGGGCGAAGCCGCTGTCAACAGCTAGTATATTAAGACATATGATAATTTTCATCCCGGTAGAAGGTTCCCGTGGGATAATTTCCAACATAGCCGCTGGCAACAGCTAGTATATTAAGACATAGGATACTTTTCATCCCGGTAGAAGGTTCCCGTGGGATAATTTCCAACATAGCCGCGGGCAACAGCTAGTATATTAAGACATAGGATACTTTTCATCCCGGTAGAAGGTTCCCGTGGGATAATTTCCAACATAGCCGCGGGCAACAGCTAGTATATTAAGACATAGGATACTTTTCATCCCGGTAGAAGGTTCCCGTGGGATAATTTCCGACATACACGCGGACGAAGCCGCTGGCAACAGCTAGTATATTAAGACATAGGATACTTTTCATCCCGGTAGAAGGTTCCCGTGGGATAATTTCCAAAATAGCCGCGGACGAAGCCGCTGGCAACAGCTAGTATATTAAGACAGGATACTTTTGATCCCGGTAGAAGGTTCCCGTGGGATAATTTCCAACATAGCCGCGGGCAACAGCTAGTATATTAAGACATATGATACTTTTCATCCCGGTTGAAGGTTCCCGTGGGATAATTTCCAACATAGCCGCGGGCAACAGCTAGTATATTAAGACATAGGATACTTTTCATCCCGGTAGAAGGTTCCCGTGGGATAATTTCCAACATAGCCGCGGGCAACAGCTAGTATATTAAGACATATGATAATTTTCATCCCGGTAGAAGGTTCCCGTGGGATAAATTCCAACATAGCCGAGGGCAACAGCTAGTATATTAAGACGTAGGATACTTTTCATCCCGGTAGAAGGTTCCCGTGGGATAATTTCCAACATAGCCGCTGGCAACAGCTAGTATATTAAGACATAGGATACTTTTCATCCCGGTAGAAGGTTCCCGTGGGATAATTTCCAACATAGCCGTGGGCAACAGCTAGTATATTAAGACATAGGATACTTTTCATCCCGGTAGAAGGTTCCCGTGGGATAATTTCAAACATAGCCGCGGGCAACAGCTAGTATATTAAGACATATGATAATTTTCATCCCGGTAGAAGGTTCCCGTGGGATAAATTCCAACATAGCCGCGGGCAACAGCTAGTATATTAAGACGTAGGATACTTTTCATCCCGGTAGAAGGTTCCCGTGGGATAATTTCCAACATAGCCGCGGGCAACAGCTAGTATATTAAGACATAGGATACTTTTCATCCCGGTAGAAGGTTCCCATGGGATAATTTCCGACATACACGCGGACGAAGCCGCTGGCAACAGCTAGTATATTAAAACAGGATACTTTTGATCCCGGTAGAAGGTTCCCGTGGGATAATTTCCGACATACACGCGGACGAAGCCGCTGGCAACAGCTAGTATATTAAGACATAGGATACTTTTCATCCCGGTAGAAGGTTCCCGTGGGATAATTTCCAACATAGCCGCTGGCAACAGCTAGTATATTAAGACAAAGGATACTTTTCATCCCGGTAGAAGGTTCCCGTGGGATAATTTCCAACATAGCCGCGGGCAACAGCTAGTATATTAAGACATAGGATACTTTTCATCCCGGTAGAAGGTTCCCGTGGGATAATTTCCAACATAGCCGCGGGCAACAGCTAGTATATTAAGACATAGGATACTTTTCATCCCGGTAGAAGGTTCCCGTGGGATCATTTCCAAAATAGCCGCGGGCAACAGCTAGTATACTAAGACCTAGGATACTTTCATCCCGGTAGAAGGTTCCCGTGGGATAATTTCCGACATACACGCGGACGAAGCCGCTGGCAACGGCTAGTATATTAGGACATAGGATACTTTTCATCCCGGTAGAAGGTTCCCGTGGGATAATTTCCGACATACACGCGGGCGAAAACGCTGGCAACAGCTAGTATATTAAGACATAGGATACTTTTCATCCCGGTAGAAGGTTCCCGTGGGATAATTTCCAACATAGCCGCTGGCAACAGCTAGTATATTAAGACAAAGGATACTTTTCATCCCGGTAGAAGGTTCCCGTGGGATAATTTCCAACATAGCCGCGGGCAACAGCTAGTATATTAAGACATAGGATACTTTTCATCCCGGTAGAAGGTTCCCGTGGGATAATTTCCAACATAGCCGCGGGCAACAGCTAGTATACTAAGACCTAGGATACTTTTCATCCCGGTAGAAGGTTCCCATGGGATAATTTCCGACATACACGCGGACGAAGCCGCTGGCAACAGCTAGTATATTAAAACAGGATACTTTTGATCCCGGTAGAAGGTTCCCGTGGGATAATTTCCGACATACACGCGGACGAAGCCGCTGGCAACAGCTAGTATATTAAGACATAGGATACTTTTCATCCCGGTAGAAGGTTCCCGTGGGATAATTTCCAACATAGCCGCTGGCAACAGCTAGTATATTAAGACAAAGGATACTTTTCATCCCGGTAGAAGGTTCCCGTGGGATAATTTCCAACATAGCCGCGGGCAACAGCTAGTATATTAAGACATAGGATACTTTTCATCCCGGTAGAAGGTTCCCGTGGGATAATTTCTAACATAGCCGCGGGCAACAGCTAGTATATTAAGACATAGGATACTTTTCATCCCGGTAGAAGGTTCCCGTGGGATCATTTCCAAAATAGCCGCGGGCAACAGCTAGTATACTAAGACCTAGGATACTTTTCATCCCGGTAGAAGGTTCCCGTGGGATAATTTCCGACATACACGCGGACGAAGCCGCTGGCAACGGCTAGTATATTAGGACATATGATAATTTTCATCCCGGTAGAAGGTTCCCGTGGGATAATTTCCAACATAGCCGCTGGCAACAGCTAGTATATTAAGACATAGGATACTTTTCATCCCGGTAGAAGGTTCCCGTGGGATAATTTCCAACATAGCCGCGGGCAACAGCTAGTATATTAAGACATAGGATACTTTTCATCCCGGTAGAAGGTTCCCGTGGGATAATTTCCAACATAGCCGCGGGCAACAGCTAGTATATTAAGACATAGGATACTTTTCATCCCGGTAGAAGGTTCCCGTGGGATAATTTCCGACATACACGCGGACGAAGCCGCTGGTAACAGCTAGTATATTAAGACATAGGATACTTTTCATCCCGGTAGAAGGTTCCCGTGGGATAATTTCCGACATACACGCGGACGAAGCCGCTGGCAACAGCTAGTCTATTAAGACGTAGGATACTTTTGATCCCAGTAGAAGGTTGCCGTGGGATAATTTCCAACATAGCCGCTGGCAACAGCTAGTATATTAAGACATAGGATACTTTTCATCCCGGTAGAAGGTTCCCGTGGGATAATTTCCAACATAGCCGCGGGCAACAGCTAGTATATTAAGACGTAGGATACTTTTCATCCCGGTAGAAGGTTCCCGTGGGATAATTTCCGACATACACGCGGACGAAGCCGCTGGCAACGGCTAGTATATTAGGACATAGGATACTTTTCATCCCGGTAGAAGGTTCCCGTGGTATAATTTCCGACATACACGCGGACGAAGTCGCGGGCAACAGCTAGTATATTAAGACATATGATACTTTTCATCCCGGTAGAAGGTTCCCGTGGGATAATTTCCAACATAGCCGCTGGCAACAGCTAGTATATTAAGACATAGGATACTTTTCATCCCGGTAGAAAGTTCCAGTGGGATAATTTCCAACATAGCCGCTGGCAACAGCTAGTATATTAAGACATAGGATACTTTTCATCCCGGTAGAAGGTTCCCGTGGGATAATTTCCGACATACACGCGGACGAAGCCGCTGGCAACAGCTAGTCTATTAAGACGTAGGATACTTTTGATCCCGGTAGAAGGTTGCCGTGGGATAATTTCCAACATAGCCGCTGGCAACAGCTAGTATATTAAGACATAGGATACTTTTCATCCCGGTAGAAGGTTCCCGTGGGATCATTTCCGAAATAGCCGCTGGCAACAGCTAGTATATTAAGACATATGATACTTTTCATCCCGGTAGAAGGTTCCCGTGGGATAATTTCCAACATAGCCGCGGGCAACAGCTAGTATATTAAGACATAGGATACTTTTCATCCCGGTAGAAGGTTCCCGTGGGATAATTTCCAACATAGCCGCGGGCAACAGCTAGTATATTAAGACATAGGATACTTTTCATCCCGGTAGAAGGTTCCCGTGGGATCATTTCCGAAATAGCCGCTGGCAACAGCTAGTATATTAAGACATATGATACTTTTCATCCCGGTAGAAGGTTCCCGTGGGATAATTTCCAACATAGCCGCGGGCAACAGCTAGTATATTAAGACATAGGATACTTTTCATCCCGGTAGAAGGTTCCCGTGGGATAATTTCCGACATACACGCGGACGAAGCCGCTGGCAACAGCTAGTATATTAAGACAGGATACTTTTGATCCCGGTAGAAGGTTCCCGTGGGATAATTTCCAACATAGCCGCTGGCAACAGCTAGTATATTAAGACATAGGATACTTTTCATCCCGGTAGAAGGTTCCCGTGGGATAATTTCCAACATAGCCGCGGGCAACAGCTAGTATATTAAGACATAGGATACTTTTCATCCCGGTAGAAGGTTCCCGTGGGATAATTTCCGACATACACGCGGACGAAGCCGCTGGCAACAGCTAGTATATTAAGACATAGGATACTTTTCATCCCGGTAGAAGGTTCCCGTGGGATAATTTCCAAAATAGCCGCGGGCGAAGCCGCTGTCAACAGCTAGTATATTAAGACATATGATACTTTTCATCCTGGTAGAAGGTTCCCGTGGGATAATTTCCAACATAGCCGCGGGCAACAGCTAGTATATTAAGACGTAGGATACTTTTCATCCCGGTAGAAGGTTCCCGTGGGATAATTTCCGACATACACGCGGACGAAGCCGCTGGCAACAGCTAGTATATTAAGACGTAGGATACTTTTCATCCCGGTAGAAGGTTCCCGTGGGATAATTTCCAACATAGCCGGCAACAGGTAGTATATTAAGACATAGGATACTTTTCATCCCGGTAGAAGGTTCCCATGGGATAATTTCCAACATAGCCGCTGGCAACAGCTAGTATATTAAGACATAGGATACTTTGCATCCCGGTAGAAGGTTCCCGTGGGATAATTTCCAACATAGCCGCGGGCAATAGCTAGTATATTAAGACATAGGATACTTTTCATCCCGGTAGAAGGTTCCCGTGGGATAATTTCCGACATACACGCGGACGAAGCCGCTGGCAAGAGCTAGTATATTAAGACATAGGATACTTTTCATCCCGGTAGAAGGTTCCCGTGGGATAATTTCCAAAATTGCCGCGGACGAAGCCGCTGGCAACAGTTAGTATATTAAGACAGGATACTTTTGATCCCGGTAGAAGGTTCCCGTGGGATAATTTCCGACATACACGCGGACGAAGCCGCTGGCAACAGCTAGTATATTAAGACATAGGATACTTTTCATCCCGGTAGACGGTTCCCGTGGGATAATTTCCAACATAGTCGCTGGCAACAGCTAGTATATTAAGACATAGGATACTTTTCATCCCGGTAGAAGGTTCCCGTGGGATAATTTCCAACATAGCCGCTGGCAACAGCTAGTATATTAAGACATAGGATACTTTTCATCCCGGTAGAAGGTTCCCGTGGGATAATTTCCAACATAGCCGCTGGCAACAGCTAGTATATTAAGACATAGGATACTTTTCATCCCGGTAGAAGGTTCCCGTGGGATAATTTCCAACATAGCCGCTGGCAACAGCTAGTATATTAAGACATAAGTAGTGTATAATTGGGGCATCTGGATCACTTCGCTTCGCTCAGTTCGTGATCCAGATCGCCCCAATTATACATTATCATGGGCAAATAAACCCTCACCATTAGCGTTCTGAATAATAATTTTACAAATGCCTTCAGAAGTATATTTCACTGAATCTTGCACTGTAGCTTATATAATTTTTTTTTAAATTGTTTAATGCAGTTTAAGATTCAACCTTTTAAATACAATTATTAGTTACTTAGGCTCCATTGCTAATAGCATTTAGTAGCTTATTAAGCATACAATCATCTATTCTCCTACACTTTAGAATAATTTTATATCTTGGTTTCTTTAAAAAATAGACGTTTTGATTTGTCAACATAATCTGTTCCTTTTACTGCATTTAAATAAAAGCAATGAGGAAAAAATATAGCATGTTGCATCCAAGGATCATCGTAATACTCCCAATCTTCGATGCCACCACCACACGAAAAGCACATAACTTTATCGTTTAAACCAGTTCCACAGTAAAAAAAACCTGCATCAGCCATATCCATCACCAATCTTCGGTTTGAATCTGCTGTGGCCCAATAATGTCGAAATGAACACAATCGAATTTTATGTTTATTATATATTTCATATCGCGGGTTGAAATAATTTTGAATCATTTTTAAGAAGGTCTCGATACGGGTATGTACAATAGAATAATGAAGTCTTGTATCTGGTGTTCTCAATTTATAAAGATATGGTGCTCCGAGTCTTAATGTAGCAGGAATGACATTGATGATGGGAAGCTTTTTGTTTTTGTGTCTAAATTTATAGCACATTTCGTACTACCCCTATATTCTATATCTAATGCATTTGTTATGAAATAAAACCAGAAAAACATTCACTCAAAGAAAAAAAAGCATTTATTCTGATATATTGTTATGATATAAACAGCTAACAAATTACTTAACTTATGCTTTCTCAGGGCAGCCCTTATCTTCTAAATTATAAACAGTTAAAAATACTTTTATTATCAATCCACTTTTTTAAACATGTTACATTTTTTAAAGCACATACATTCGAATGGTATACACAGCTAAATATATTACTAGACATTCCATAATCATCAAATATTTTTTGTAAACTAGGACAGTTCTTATCTTCTAAATTATATACTTTATCGTGTTTTACAATGTTTCTTAGCCACGACACTTTTTCACGTCCTTTAACATAAATGTTTTTATCTCTCAGATAAGGTTCAATATATTGCGGTAAGTTTAAGTATGGAATAAAACCCTCTTTCCAGAATATTTTTCTGTTTCTCTCTATCCAATTTACTTGCAATTTTTCTTTTTTTGTAAGTTTGTAAAGTGGGCATGGAGGTTTGATTAATAATACCATAATTTGATTTCCGCATGCTATTGCTATTTCTTTTACGATAAACTCATTATTTTCGGTCTTAAACCCTTGCACATCGACTATGGCGTTCATAACAATTTCCTTACAATACTGCTTAAGGGTTTATATTCGATCAGACGATCGTTGATGATTAGACAATAGGCAGATGTATTTTCTGGTATATCTTCAGAACATTCTATTTCCAGTCTCACATCTACAGCTCCAGTTTTCAAGGCTTCGTTCTGTCTTGAGCAATCAATTACAAATAAAGGAGCCTTTTCTTTAAATTCGCGCAAATCAAGCATCGATTCAGACCGAGTGTTATAATAAGACTGACGAAATTGGGTAAACATTTCATATAATATATAATACTTATCTTCAGAAAATTTTGCATTAACCGATTCGTATGGATAATATTGAGAATTTAAAAAAAGAGTAACATTAATTATTTTACCATGGTCAAATATTGAACAGTCTCTAGTTTTGATATTTTTTCTATTTGTCTGCAAACCAAAGATCACATACCTTGGCTTTTCAAGTTGTGACGCAGTCTTCACGACCCAGGAATGTTTTGTAGTTCTAGGTAATAAAGGGTATTCGTACAAGTCCCAATTTCTAAAGGCAATTTGAATAGGACGATCCTTTTCTAGATATTTAAGTAACGTTAATCTTTCCCGATCTGAAACTTTTATATGAGGCACACGCCATTGCAGTCTCTCTATATTTACTTCAATGGAGTCATTATTATTATCAAGTGTAACACTGTTGACATTCGAACTGCTTCTATTGAGTATAAGTTCATGTTTACAGTTAATCATAATTTTATTATAATCTTCCGCAAATCCTAAAACTTTATTCAGCGGTATAAGGGCACTAAAAATACCATTATTTTCTTTAATACCGTTCAAATTCCAACCCCAAATAGCAGCAGCCTTACTTTCCCCCTCGCTCATAGACACATACGATTTTAGAGTGGTTGTAATACCTGCATTTTTTATGCGATCTATCTCAACATCGTTAATTTCATATCGAATGTCTTGAAATAGGAATGATATATGATTATTAGAAAAATTGACATTCTTTCGTGTTAGTTTTCCTGCTGCATCTTTCGAAACCACAGTGGCTCGACCTTCAATGTAAATGTAGCTGGCTGAAGGTAACACGTACAAATCTTGCTGATGTATGGGTATACGTATTTCATCATTTTCATTAAAACTGTTGCTATATGGATTATAAGTATGAATTTCATAACTCACTATAGAGTTATCGATTTGTGGTAAATCATTCACCTGAAGAATACTCATAATTTAAATCCCAAAGCTCGAAGAAATAATTTGTTATCTTTATTTAATTTTTTTATGGTTCGTATATGTCTTTGTCTTTTGACGGTACGAGGACGAGTAAAGCTATTAACTTTGGCAGATGATTTTATATTATAAACTATCATTTTTTTCAGTCTAATCTAATTGACATTCGTCTCTTGTAACAGATAATGTTAAAGTGTGGTTTTATGAGTACTACACGTAACATTTAAACCTTTTTTTAGTGATGTTTTGATAAATCATGCTTTTTCCAAAACTCTTTAAGAAATTTAATGCATAAATGCCCACAATTGAATAAGTTATTATTTTGAAAATTATTGTAATTGTAATTGATATTATCAGAACCTACATAGCGAACAAATTCTATTGGAGGTTTCAAGTTGCCGTAACTATCAAAGTATTCAATATATTCATTTAAAATTACATAGGCTACCCAATGTGTACCAGAACTTTTAGAATTATCTAAATTTATGATTCCACACTCTTTAAAAAACGGAGACTTCGGTAAGGTATCCCTCATATACACCCCGCGAAAATATGGGACGTCTTTAGTAAAATATATGATATCTATATTAGTAAGAGCACGATTAGGTAGCCTATGATTTAGTTTTTTTTCTTTAAATTTGTGTATATTCCAAGTCCATCCTTGTAACGGTTTAGCCGCAGTCCATTTCCAATACATACACCTACTGCATTCTTATTATTACTTTTCATTTCTTTTAAACGCTTTTTTGCAACTCTATATTCATTTATGGTTTTGACGATTCCAGCAATTCCACTTGCAATACTGCCAGCAGCAGACAAACCAGCAAATATTGGTATTAAAGGTAGAACACCGCCAGACTTAGGAATTGGTATGATACGTGGAACCTTGGCAGATGAATCACGATTCAATTCTCTAGCAGCAGCGTAGGCCAATTCTATTAGCTTTTTTCTACACTTCGGTTTAATTTTTTTAATGCACTTTTTGGTATGGGTTACTAAACTTTTAAAGTTTTTTTTGAGTCCAGCTCCAGAACTTACTTTTGTTAGCATTATATTATTAACTAAATTGGCAGCAACTTTTTCTCCTGTGCTTGCATCGGAAGATAAAGCACGATTTTTTGCCATTTTTAATAAAATTATATCTGCTTTGTGACGATCTATCAGACTTTTGGAATTATTATATGCAATATCGTGATTTTTACAATATTCGTCCAATTTCCTCCTCCTCGCCTCGCAACACCTCTATCACCTCGAGCCAATCTTTCATGTAATCTAGTCCCTGGACCGCAATAATTATATCCCGGTAAATGGAGCTCAAATGGTAAATTATTAATTAAATTGTTGACAAGACCTTCTCCCTTCATGTATACAAACAGAATGGAACCATTATCAAGAGCATGATGTTATATTGATTAACCACTCATAAAACATTATTATCACCAATCCAACTGTTTTCACAGGATGATAACCCCAACCATTTCACGAAAACTTTTCTGCCTTTTCGTTTCAAAACTTTTTCAACAAGGTAAATGTTAGGATGTTTAGTTTTTTGTAATTCTTGATCATAAAATGCTCCTAAAATAGGTTGCTCTTTAACATCTTGTAATAAATATGTAACAGGATTTGTGTTCTGAACTTTACTGATCTTAAATATCTCTGTAGACCAATTAGGAGTGTAACCTTTTTCAAAACAACCTTTATGTTTACTTATTCGAACAAAATCACCTGTCTTTAACTTACGACATATTGTTTTCGTTCGATTTTGATTGAAATATCTCTGTAGTAGTTTCATTTTACTGCTATGGTTCACTTGAACGGGTGGTAAACCTATTGTTCTGTGTACGGTATGATTATATCTATTAATGATATTTGTAAGTGTCCCGTCCATCCATTTATAATTCCCTTTTAAACTGAATTCCTTGAAAAGCTTACTTTTTATCGTCCTAATTAACCGTTCTACAATGGAAGCCTTTTTTGTTGAATAAGTGCTGTAGTGATTGATAGAATTATTTAATAATATTTTTTTAAAACTTTTATTGTAAAATTCTTTTCCTAGATCTGTTTGCAAGTTTCTAGGAATGCGTTTTTCTCTACTCAACAAAGTATTGAAAGCCTCAGATACAGTTTGTTTATTTTTTTGTTTAAGTGGAATAGCCCAAGCATACTTAGAGAATCCATCAATAACGACTAAAGTATATTTGCAATTGTTGTTGAATTTGGAAAAACTTTGCATATCCATTAAATCAGCTTGCCAAAGATCATCAATATCTTTTAGTATTACATGTCTTCGAGGGAAATTTTTTCTTGCACTTCTATGAATTTCGTTTATTATTTCTCTTTTCACTTTGCTCATTCTTTCAACTGTTACTTTTGAATGACCAAATTGAACTAAGTAACAGTTTATATGATAAGCCCTTTTATTCTTGTATTACACCCGCTTCTTTTAGCTCTTCAATAATTGATAAAATTTCGTTGTCAAGATTAGTATTACCTGCAGTTTTAGATGCGATCAAAAGTTTGAGCCTGGCCACTAGTTCATTAGGATCATCCCAATAAACAAGTTCAGTATTTTTTTTATATTTTTTAAGATACGGTAGACCAGCACCTCTTTTTTGCCTTGATTTAACTTCTGTATGTTCTTGTAAGCGTTTACAAGACTCAGAAAATAACGGTTTGATCACTTGAGAATATTTTAGACCTTTATCACCTTTAATTTGACCTGCAGGATCAAAGTCTCTTTTATGAGCATTAGTTGTGACGAGTATTTCTTTGTAAACCAATTTATCTTTTAAATTGACCAAACTTAAATCAGGCTTTTTGCGAAGCAATAGTTCTTTTAGACCAGGTGTTATTTTATACTGTTTATTAGCTATGCGAATGTTATACACTTTACCAGAGTTCTCATGAGTGGTAGAGAAATTAACTATTGTATTTCCGATCATGTGTTTGTTATTGTCACTACGTACGCCAAATGGTATATTCATGTCATCATATATTTCAATGATATCTTCTTTTTTCAACGACGCATTATTATCTTTTTCCGATTCAGATGTGTTACCTCCTTCATCTTCTGAATAATACTTTTCTGATTCAGAAGATTCATGTTCGTACATGTCATGAGATTTATCATGCAAAAATATTTTTGAACCTATATCAGTGTGTTTAATTTGGTCATCATAAATATCTTCATTTTTTATTGTAGAAATTTGCTTGTTAGCTACTATTGCATTAAGAGGGTCTGCAAGAGGCTTAAAAAAGTACTTCAGATGAGTGTCGGTGTTAAACTCATAATCTTTCATTTGTTTTACTTTTTCCTTTATAGCGTCCGCAGACTTTATCAATTGATCTGTAATGTTGCGGTCCATTATACGACTTATACTGAGAAATATTTATGCTCAAATGATTTTTTTTTCTGCATTCATAATTTATATAACCATTAATCAAAATAAATAAAGTTGTCAAATGATTGTCTATATCTGCCTTTGTTAAATTCACAATCCTTATTAATAGTCAAAAAGTCATAAGGATGTATCCAGATTTTAGAACACAGATCTTTGAACATGGACCACTCCATATCAGAACTTACATGTTCATCGTATATATGTTTCATGTTAACTTCATCTTGCTTAAAAATTATCAAAAAGTTAACATTGTCGCGTAATAACTGCTTTGATATTTTTGAATACGTTTGAGATAAATAAAAACAATCTATATTTCGATGTCTGCCCATTGTAAAATAATTGCGTATGTTAATTTGCTTTTCACAAACCACATCATCAAAAATAATAACAGAATTTGGTAATGCATCGCTAGGATGAATAACTTCGTCATCATAATTAAATATTAAAAGTTTTACTTCGGGAACTCTTTCCAAGATCACTTTAAGAAATCTGTATTTTGGTTGAAAGCTAGTCTTGGAATACAAGTAAACATTTTTAAACTTTAATCCGTTTTCATGGAGTAACAAACTAATCATGACGTTAGTTTTTCCACAATTTGAAGGACCGCATATTATGCATCTTATATTATTCGGTAGAAGTACACTATGTTTAGTATGTAGCTTATTTTTCTTTATCTCAATATTTTTAACTTCTAACGATACTGGTTGCTGAACCCACCTCATGGTTGTATCTGTTAGAAAAACTCAACTGCACTTGTATTTATAATGCTTACTAGGCTGTGTCTCCTGAATTATCAGTAATTGTCTAGGTAATCACATCATACTATTTATGTTTAATAACCCTACACATAATAAAATTATTTTATAATAGGTATATAATTTAACGATGAGATTATGTACGATATTGTCAAGGGTTATAAATAAAACAAATATCTACTTAATTTAGTTTCTCAGAAATATTTATTAAATAACAATATTATTAGGTATAACGTTTTAATATAAGCTTTCTTACTAAAAACTTATGTAATAGAAATTATACAGGAGGTTCAATTAATATAACCAAATCATAGTATTAGAACAATATAAACTTTCTTACTAAAAAAACTTATAAAATAAAAATTATACAGGAGTAAATCAATTATTATGAACAAATCATAGTATTAGAATAGTGTATCACAATGCCCCCAAGGTAGTGTTTCAATCTGATTAGCCAGTATTTGCCTTTTATCATCATTACTACTTAAAACTACTTTATTAACTTGTTGTGAATATAAGAGATGTTTAATAGATTTTATCATGTTCATTTTGTGTTTAATAACTTTATTATGAACTAATGTTTCATAGTAGTCTAACATTTTAAGACGTTTGGTTATGGGCTTGGTTACACCTTTCCCTTTTTTTATTGTAGTTTTTACGCTTTTTAGACAGTATAGTTTTGCTCTTAATCCAACAAACTCGGTAATTATTGATCCACCAAGTTCATCTTTAAATAATCCTGGAATACTGGCATTTATTTTCGGTATTCCAAACGGATTGTCTTCTTCAAAATTACTCGTATCAAAACGTGAAATATCATTCTTTACATCTTTATAAAAGTTATTCGTATATATCAAGTACAACAGACTATCGGTATCTGTGTAACAGAGATTTACATCATCACCATATTTATTTTTAATATAACTATAATGAAAATTATATAAATGTTGTTTAGCTAATTCAAGCACTGTGAATCCAATATAAATTGGTTTATCTAATATTAGTTTTTCAGGACTTAGTAAGGCAGCTACAAAATTTTCAGAAAATATAGAAATACTCTTCAAATTAGGTTTTGAAATTACTTTTTCCGCACCAATGCACTTGTTTGTTGTATTACTTGAATCATTCCATTTTGTGATTAATTTCACGTCTACTTGCTTTCGTTTATTTTCTATAGTTTTACCGAATACGGAATTGTTTAGAAGTTTAAAAAAGTCCCTCTCAAAGGGTGACTTAGAAGCCTGTCGTAGACAAGTATTTAAATCAATATATTTTCGAAGAAATGATTCTTGTCTAAATTTAAGTATACGATGAATTTTCTTTAAAATTAGACCATTATGTAAACATTCTTTTAAATTAACGAAATGAATGACGTACTTGTATTTATCATATAAATTAGCTATTAATTTCACAGATTTTCCGTTTGGAGGAATAAACTTTTCACATGCGAAAGGTAAATCCTTATGAACGTTATGCAGATAATCCGGGTACTCTAAGTCTACTTCTAAAATATATCCGTATTCACCATCATTCGGAATTTTCATTAAATCGAAATTTGAGAGATCGCTCTGGCTAAAGAAAATAAATTCTGATACTGGCATTTTCCTTGTCATCGCGTAACCATATAAATTATTGCAGTCAAGATAAATTATGTAGCTAGATGGTTTTGTGTCATCGAAATGTGGAACATACTTATTGTTAGCCTTAGCATGACGAACAGAACATTGGGCTAATCCACCGCGTATACCCTTCTCTAACAATTGGTATATTTCCAAATCACTTATTAACTCAAGTCGAATGCCAGTATATAATAGCATGGCATCCCAGCTTAAGCTAGGTGCAGATATATAATACGCTGGATCAAGAGAATAATGTTGTAAACTTGTATTTCTAAAATTTTCAAAAATATCAGACAATAATAACACATCGCATTTTAAATACAAATCTGTGTATTCCCCCAGTGAATGTATATTAAATGCCTGCCATACAGCTTGTGCATGTCTGTAATCATCATCAGAAATATGCTCTAATTTAATTGAATTATAAAAACATTCCTTGGGAGGCAATTGTTTATCCTCATACTTTGACCATGAGTTCATATAATCATATGGATAAACACCTTTACGTTTTAATAAATGAAAAGTCTCCTTATCGGCAACTATACTTGATAGATTGACAAAATCTTTAACGTCCAAGCTTTTACTTAATTCATCTAGACTTGAACTTAGGAACTGATATGAATCAATGAACTTCATTTGAATAGGGCGAGCTGTATTTTTTGATTGAATAAATTTAGTTATAGATGTGTATTTTTCTTTAGACTTTGCCACTATCTTAATACGGCCTTTATACTTTGCTAATTCTTTAATGAATAAATGGCTGTCATAACCTGCTAAATTATGAAAAACAATAGGTACAAATGGACATATTTTGTATCTCAAATTACACAGGGAATGTGCTGCACCTCTATACTCGGATGTTACATGATCATGATCTCGAACTTTATCTCCAAATAATAACTCTTTACATATATAGCATTCAGTAGCGTTTTCAAAATTAGTTTTTTGTTCATCAGTTAGTGTTTTCATAGGTTTAACTTCGGATAATATAGTATTTATCCAAGTTACATCTTTAACCAGCCAACTGATAAATGTTTTAACGCAATCAGGACCTCTATATGTAACGTATTTGTTTAAACTTGAATCGTATGAGCAACATATATAATATGCAAAACATGTCGGAACATGTAATTTAAGCTTTTGGGTATTAAGGTTCTCAGTATTTTGTTCTGAATAATTTTGTAACATACTTTCAAAGTCAGCATATATTATAAAATTAATTTTTTGTTGTCGCTCATAGTTTTTAAATTGTATCATGCTATTTTTTTCAGGAAGTATTGTGAGTACATTACAACAATGGTGGGTACTATATTTCGACTCACTCGAGAAAAATTGCAAACACGAATCACAAAAGTGAATTTTACCCTTATGATTAGTTATTTGACCTCGAACTAGTCGCACAAGATCTTTAATCAGACAATAATGTCCTTTATCATAACGCTCAATATAAAGTAAGTTAATGTGATGTTTTTTCTTAGCATTAGTTAAGTATAGAGGTCCAGTTATAGTGCATTGACGATCTAAACCATAAATATTAATACTAATACTAGGATTGTATTTCTCAAATACCTTTATATCATTCATTGATGGTGGAAATGACATACCCTGTGTATTCAGAACTGTTGAATAGTGCGGGTAGGAAGAAATTCTACATGAATTATATTTAACAGGATATAACGCAGCAACAATACTCCACAAAAAACAGCGATCATCATTATTCTGAATATTTAAACAGCATTTTTTATTTTTTATTACTGGTGGTAATTCTATAAATGTACCGCCTCTCATCGGATTGTATTTATTTATATTAATTTCTAAATGGCTAAGTGTAAAAAAGGACCAACCAGAGTTATGCTGGTCAAACTCGGTTAGTTTCCTCTTAAACACTTCTAAAGTATTCTTGTAAAATTCATTTAGATCTGAGTTTTTATAAATTACTATATATTTGGTGTTAAAAGATTTCAGTAACTGCTGATTTGTTTTTGTTAATAAGAAGTAAGCAAATAATTCCAAATTGATTTTAATACAATTATGTTTTTCTAATGATACTTTAATAAGTTTTCTAATATCATTTTGAGAGTCGCTCAAGAACGCTTCAGGTGTAAGATAATCTATTTCCTGAGCAGGACTTAAGCGATATGTAACAATTCTGTTTTTAAAAGCAGTTGCTATTATTGCTATATTATCAATTTCAGTTCTCAATAAACAGTTTGATTTGTGTAAGTTAGTTCTCATATGATAATTAAATTTATGCTTTGGTATTTCTATATGACATTTCTCACATTTTATTAAAATTTCATTGGTTGATGCAATGTTCGATGGATCAACTGAAAAAAAAACAAGAAACGACATTGTTTACATTTTATTTAAAACAAATCTTAAAAACTATTTGAGTACAGTAAATGATTAATAAGCTTACTATTATTTCCATTTATTAAACATCTGATTACATTGATTATGTATATTGTTTTATGTAACTTAAAAAAATATCGTAATATTAAACAATTTCATTAATAATAATTACTAATAAATGTTTTCGGAATCCCATTAAATTCCTTACGGGCGGCGCTAATAAATTTAGTTAAGTGCGCCCAGGCCTCAGTGCCTACATCGGTTTGGTTTTTTACTGTAATTACTGAATGCTGCCATCTATTAATCGGCAAAACTTTATCTATATCGTCACACTTATAAACCTTTACTTCAACAAAGTGCGAACCAGTTTTAGCAGTGTGCACTTGTCTGCTATAGCCGTTCGCAATCCTACTGCTAATATAGGAATAGATAGGTGTTTTTTTACCCCTTGGTGCTGATGAAGTGCTAGGCTGGTCTTCATCTTCGCTGTCATCGCTCCCGAATAAATCAGCAGCTGTGTGCCGGCTCGGGAAGTTAACAGGGTTTATTCGTGTTTTCTTGTATTTAGACGGCTTGGGTGTTGATGGAGCCGCGGTTGGCGGCTTACTTCGCTTTTTCTTGGCTGGCACCTCAACCGAAACGGCCTCAGGAACCGTTTCAGGAACGCTTGGAGAGTCGTCCTCTGATAGGAAAAGGTCGTCCGCCAACTGGGATGTCTTGGACCTGAAATAATAGAAATATTTGATTAAACATCATTTATTAAACTTACATAGCATATTGGTAGGTAATAAGATAAATAATATCAATACAATGGACTGAGGTTTGTTACAAAAAATAATGCGTGACAACTGTGATCTATTTCGTACAAAAGTACACTTCTGCCTACCCTTAAAGGTATACAGGTACTATAAAAAAAAACAGAATAAACACTTACATTTTTGAAGATAAACCCGATGATTCCTCACAGTTGAACAACCTTGAGTTGCCAAAGAAGAACCTTTGGTTGATCTTCCTTCGAAGGATGAGAGCGCAATAGTGCTCCACAATTTCTATCGATGGTTTAAATACCTTCCCATGATGCATTGATGCATGTTCAAATATGGTAAACGCAAACGGGGGCAAAATATTGCAAAGATAAACTAAATTGATATACTAATCGAACAACCCGGCGTTACCTCAGGATTTTATTACTTTAGTACAGATTAATATTAAGATCTACGATTTATAGACATATATCTGTACGTGTGTTTGTCACCTAACTCCTCCTAGCGGCTGGACCGATTTGGATGAAATTTTATATTTATATTATAACGTCACACAAAATACTAAATTAGTATCGAAGTATTAAAATACTTTTACAACGAACAAAAATCTGAAATTTTGTATTAGTACCTATTAGTTAAACTTGCCTTATTTTTTATTCATGTTTGTTATACCAACCCGATGTCAGATATGAGTAAATGAGCGTAGTAAGACAAACAGACATTCCAACTTAATGTATTATTAGGAGCGTAACGTAAACAATGCAACTGTAGGTGTCAGATCATCGCAAGGGTCAAATTTCATCTAGCCATTTTTGGAAAGTAGAAGAAATATCCACAACGAAACTATTATTTTCAACCTTATGAACACATTTTTTTTTTTGATATTTTTTATATAAATTGCTCGCACGTACACGAAACAACATTCGTTTTTCAAAACTGCAGTGTTCAGTACGCATCTAATCGTGCAGTCTACAATGTCGGTAAGTTATCTTTTTTAATTATTTTTCTTAAAGTGAATTTTGTAACATAAATATCACCCAACGTTCGTAAGTACTTGTATTATTTTAACCAAAAATATGTTATCATTTCAGGATTCAGAAGAGCTGTTTAACTTCATACCTTTAGAAAAGGGTCCTGCCCAAATACACGCAGTAAATCAAAAATATTTAGGTCTTGCTGAAGCATCTCGCAAAATATCAAAGAATAAACGGACGGCATATTCCTATATAAAAAAACCTATAACAAGACCTTCGAAAATCATAAGAATACAAATTATCGATGCAGAAAACTTCGAACAGAAGGACAGTTCAATCTGTAATCATTATTGTGAAGCAGAGGTTTGTGCTCAACACGTCGTTAAAAGCATTTTAATGGATGACATATTGTCTAGCACTAAGGAATTAATAAATAAAATTCAGGAAAACATGGAGAACTCATAGTTAATAAAGCTAAATGTTTTAATGTAATTACTATGTAAGCCTATCTAATGCTATACTTAAATAAAAATGGTGACTATTTGTTTCAGATTATTTAGTTAGTATAGTAAAATTATTTGTTTTATTGTGGTTAGTATGTAAGAATATCAAAACCTGTAAATAAAAATGGTGTTATGTGACTGGGACTACTGGAAATAGGTACTTAGTACTACCCTTTCTGTATTCTTGTAAGTAATTAAAATAATGTTGTAGGCTCGTAAAATACATGGATATAGTAAATATATGGTTTATGGTGTATTTCTGTTAGAATGTATAAAAAATATGTAATTGAGTTGTCTCCTATAAACATGAGTAATTTATATTTAAAATTGAATTGCTCTAAATAAATGCGTATTTGTAACTATTAAAATGCTTTTTATTTAAATTCCTTTTCGTTTAAATTCATTTGGAAAGTACTAGTAATTTCGTCCACGTCTACACAAACATAAACAGTCACAAACGCAAACGTAGGTAACATCTGAACTTCACCTTGCGTTTTTGCTAGCGCATACCAATCCAAATAATGAGTCAATGGCGCCCGCTGTACAATTTATAAACAGCTTACTATGAATTTAACCACCATTCAACTCTTGCAATTGTAGTGTATAGGTTGGATCGTTTTATGATGAAAATGAAAATGTTAATAAAGTGATGATAGTATCTGCATAGGTTATAGAATTATATTAAATAGTATTTGAATAGATCGGATTCAGGTTGATTACGAGTACGTTCTGAATAGATGGTGTTAAGTCTTACTTGTGTATAATTCGGGGCGATCTGGATCACTGAGCGAAAGAAATTTCAATTCCAATCAGATGAAAAATGATAACTGAGGTGGAATAGATACAGTTGAGAAGTCAGTTACTCGTGTATAATTGGGGCGATCTGGATCACGAACTGAGCGAAGCGAAGTGATCCAGATGCCCCAATTATACACTACTGACATAGGATACTTTTCATCCCGGTAGAAGGTTCCCGTGGGATAATTTCCAACATAGCCGCGGGCAACAGCTAGTATATTAAGACATAGGATACTTTTCATCCCGGTAGAAGGTTCCCGTGGGATAATTTCCAACATAGCCGCGGGCAACAGCTAGTATATTAAGACATAGGATACTTTTCATCCCGGTAGAAGGTTCCCGTGGGATCATTTCCAAAATAGCCGCGGGCAACAGCTAGTATACTAAGACCTAGGATACTTTTCATCCCGGTAGAAGGTTCCCGTGGGATAATTTCCGACATACACGCGGACGAAGCCGCTGGCAACGGCTAGTATATTAGGACATAGGATACTTTTCATCCCGGTAGAAGGTTCCCGTGGGATAATTTCCGACATACACGCGGGCGAAGCCGCTGTCAACAGCTAGTATATTAAGACATATGATAATTTTCATCCCGGTAGAAGGTTCCCGTGGGATAATTTCCAACATAGCCGCTGGCAACAGCTAGTATATTAAGACATAGGATACTTTTCATCCCGGTAGAAGGTTCCCGTGGGATAATTTCCAACATAGCCGCGGGCAACAGCTAGTATATTAAGACATAGGATACTTTTCATCCCGGTAGAAGGTTCCCGTGGGATAATTTCCAACATAGCCGCGGGCAACAGCTAGTATATTAAGACATAGGATACTTTTCATCCCGGTAGAAGGTTCCCGTGGGATAATTTCCGACATACACGCGGACGAAGCCGCTGGCAACAGCTAGTATATTAAGACATAGGATACTTTTCATCCCGGTAGAAGGTTCCCGTGGGATAATTTCCAAAATAGCCGCGGACGAAGCCGCTGGCAACAGCTAGTATATTAAGACAGGATACTTTTGATCCCGGTAGAAGGTTCCCGTGGGATAATTTCCAACATAGCCGCGGGCAACAGCTAGTATATTAAGACATATGATACTTTTCATCCCGGTTGAAGGTTCCCGTGGGATAATTTCCAACATAGCCGCGGGCAACAGCTAGTATATTAAGACATAGGATACTTTTCATCCCGGTAGAAGGTTCCCGTGGGATAATTTCCAACATAGCCGCGGGCAACAGCTAGTATATTAAGACATATGATAATTTTCATCCCGGTAGAAGGTTCCCGTGGGATAAATTCCAACATAGCCGAGGGCAACAGCTAGTATATTAAGACGTAGGATACTTTTCATCCCGGTAGAAGGTTCCCGTGGGATAATTTCCAACATAGCCGCTGGCAACAGCTAGTATATTAAGACATAGGATACTTTTCATCCCGGTAGAAGGTTCCCGTGGGATAATTTCCAACATAGCCGTGGGCAACAGCTAGTATATTAAGACATAGGATACTTTTCATCCCGGTAGAAGGTTCCCGTGGGATAATTTCAAACATAGCCGCGGGCAACAGCTAGTATATTAAGACATATGATAATTTTCATCCCGGTAGAAGGTTCCCGTGGGATAAATTCCAACATAGCCGCGGGCAACAGCTAGTATATTAAGACGTAGGATACTTTTCATCCCGGTAGAAGGTTCCCGTGGGATAATTTCCAACATAGCCGCGGGCAACAGCTAGTATATTAAGACATAGGATACTTTTCATCCCGGTAGAAGGTTCCCATGGGATAATTTCCGACATACACGCGGACGAAGCCGCTGGCAACAGCTAGTATATTAAAACAGGATACTTTTGATCCCGGTAGAAGGTTCCCGTGGGATAATTTCCGACATACACGCGGACGAAGCCGCTGGCAACAGCTAGTATATTAAGACATAGGATACTTTTCATCCCGGTAGAAGGTTCCCGTGGGATAATTTCCAACATAGCCGCTGGCAACAGCTAGTATATTAAGACAAAGGATACTTTTCATCCCGGTAGAAGGTTCCCGTGGGATAATTTCCAACATAGCCGCGGGCAACAGCTAGTATATTAAGACATAGGATACTTTTCATCCCGGTAGAAGGTTCCCGTGGGATAATTTCCAACATAGCCGCGGGCAACAGCTAGTATATTAAGACATAGGATACTTTTCATCCCGGTAGAAGGTTCCCGTGGGATCATTTCCAAAATAGCCGCGGGCAACAGCTAGTATACTAAGACCTAGGATACTTTCATCCCGGTAGAAGGTTCCCGTGGGATAATTTCCGACATACACGCGGACGAAGCCGCTGGCAACGGCTAGTATATTAGGACATAGGATACTTTTCATCCCGGTAGAAGGTTCCCGTGGGATAATTTCCGACATACACGCGGGCGAAAACGCTGGCAACAGCTAGTATATTAAGACATAGGATACTTTTCATCCCGGTAGAAGGTTCCCGTGGGATAATTTCCAACATAGCCGCTGGCAACAGCTAGTATATTAAGACAAAGGATACTTTTCATCCCGGTAGAAGGTTCCCGTGGGATAATTTCCAACATAGCCGCGGGCAACAGCTAGTATATTAAGACATAGGATACTTTTCATCCCGGTAGAAGGTTCCCGTGGGATAATTTCCAACATAGCCGCGGGCAACAGCTAGTATACTAAGACCTAGGATACTTTTCATCCCGGTAGAAGGTTCCCATGGGATAATTTCCGACATACACGCGGACGAAGCCGCTGGCAACAGCTAGTATATTAAAACAGGATACTTTTGATCCCGGTAGAAGGTTCCCGTGGGATAATTTCCGACATACACGCGGACGAAGCCGCTGGCAACAGCTAGTATATTAAGACATAGGATACTTTTCATCCCGGTAGAAGGTTCCCGTGGGATAATTTCCAACATAGCCGCTGGCAACAGCTAGTATATTAAGACAAAGGATACTTTTCATCCCGGTAGAAGGTTCCCGTGGGATAATTTCCAACATAGCCGCGGGCAACAGCTAGTATATTAAGACATAGGATACTTTTCATCCCGGTAGAAGGTTCCCGTGGGATAATTTCTAACATAGCCGCGGGCAACAGCTAGTATATTAAGACATAGGATACTTTTCATCCCGGTAGAAGGTTCCCGTGGGATCATTTCCAAAATAGCCGCGGGCAACAGCTAGTATACTAAGACCTAGGATACTTTTCATCCCGGTAGAAGGTTCCCGTGGGATAATTTCCGACATACACGCGGACGAAGCCGCTGGCAACGGCTAGTATATTAGGACATATGATAATTTTCATCCCGGTAGAAGGTTCCCGTGGGATAATTTCCAACATAGCCGCTGGCAACAGCTAGTATATTAAGACATAGGATACTTTTCATCCCGGTAGAAGGTTCCCGTGGGATAATTTCCAACATAGCCGCGGGCAACAGCTAGTATATTAAGACATAGGATACTTTTCATCCCGGTAGAAGGTTCCCGTGGGATAATTTCCAACATAGCCGCGGGCAACAGCTAGTATATTAAGACATAGGATACTTTTCATCCCGGTAGAAGGTTCCCGTGGGATAATTTCCGACATACACGCGGACGAAGCCGCTGGTAACAGCTAGTATATTAAGACATAGGATACTTTTCATCCCGGTAGAAGGTTCCCGTGGGATAATTTCCGACATACACGCGGACGAAGCCGCTGGCAACAGCTAGTCTATTAAGACGTAGGATACTTTTGATCCCAGTAGAAGGTTGCCGTGGGATAATTTCCAACATAGCCGCTGGCAACAGCTAGTATATTAAGACATAGGATACTTTTCATCCCGGTAGAAGGTTCCCGTGGGATAATTTCCAACATAGCCGCGGGCAACAGCTAGTATATTAAGACGTAGGATACTTTTCATCCCGGTAGAAGGTTCCCGTGGGATAATTTCCGACATACACGCGGACGAAGCCGCTGGCAACGGCTAGTATATTAGGACATAGGATACTTTTCATCCCGGTAGAAGGTTCCCGTGGTATAATTTCCGACATACACGCGGACGAAGTCGCGGGCAACAGCTAGTATATTAAGACATATGATACTTTTCATCCCGGTAGAAGGTTCCCGTGGGATAATTTCCAACATAGCCGCTGGCAACAGCTAGTATATTAAGACATAGGATACTTTTCATCCCGGTAGAAAGTTCCAGTGGGATAATTTCCAACATAGCCGCTGGCAACAGCTAGTATATTAAGACATAGGATACTTTTCATCCCGGTAGAAGGTTCCCGTGGGATAATTTCCGACATACACGCGGACGAAGCCGCTGGCAACAGCTAGTCTATTAAGACGTAGGATACTTTTGATCCCGGTAGAAGGTTGCCGTGGGATAATTTCCAACATAGCCGCTGGCAACAGCTAGTATATTAAGACATAGGATACTTTTCATCCCGGTAGAAGGTTCCCGTGGGATCATTTCCGAAATAGCCGCTGGCAACAGCTAGTATATTAAGACATATGATACTTTTCATCCCGGTAGAAGGTTCCCGTGGGATAATTTCCAACATAGCCGCGGGCAACAGCTAGTATATTAAGACATAGGATACTTTTCATCCCGGTAGAAGGTTCCCGTGGGATAATTTCCAACATAGCCGCGGGCAACAGCTAGTATATTAAGACATAGGATACTTTTCATCCCGGTAGAAGGTTCCCGTGGGATCATTTCCGAAATAGCCGCTGGCAACAGCTAGTATATTAAGACATATGATACTTTTCATCCCGGTAGAAGGTTCCCGTGGGATAATTTCCAACATAGCCGCGGGCAACAGCTAGTATATTAAGACATAGGATACTTTTCATCCCGGTAGAAGGTTCCCGTGGGATAATTTCCGACATACACGCGGACGAAGCCGCTGGCAACAGCTAGTATATTAAGACAGGATACTTTTGATCCCGGTAGAAGGTTCCCGTGGGATAATTTCCAACATAGCCGCTGGCAACAGCTAGTATATTAAGACATAGGATACTTTTCATCCCGGTAGAAGGTTCCCGTGGGATAATTTCCAACATAGCCGCGGGCAACAGCTAGTATATTAAGACATAGGATACTTTTCATCCCGGTAGAAGGTTCCCGTGGGATAATTTCCGACATACACGCGGACGAAGCCGCTGGCAACAGCTAGTATATTAAGACATAGGATACTTTTCATCCCGGTAGAAGGTTCCCGTGGGATAATTTCCAAAATAGCCGCGGGCGAAGCCGCTGTCAACAGCTAGTATATTAAGACATATGATACTTTTCATCCTGGTAGAAGGTTCCCGTGGGATAATTTCCAACATAGCCGCGGGCAACAGCTAGTATATTAAGACGTAGGATACTTTTCATCCCGGTAGAAGGTTCCCGTGGGATAATTTCCGACATACACGCGGACGAAGCCGCTGGCAACAGCTAGTATATTAAGACGTAGGATACTTTTCATCCCGGTAGAAGGTTCCCGTGGGATAATTTCCAACATAGCCGGCAACAGGTAGTATATTAAGACATAGGATACTTTTCATCCCGGTAGAAGGTTCCCATGGGATAATTTCCAACATAGCCGCTGGCAACAGCTAGTATATTAAGACATAGGATACTTTGCATCCCGGTAGAAGGTTCCCGTGGGATAATTTCCAACATAGCCGCGGGCAATAGCTAGTATATTAAGACATAGGATACTTTTCATCCCGGTAGAAGGTTCCCGTGGGATAATTTCCGACATACACGCGGACGAAGCCGCTGGCAAGAGCTAGTATATTAAGACATAGGATACTTTTCATCCCGGTAGAAGGTTCCCGTGGGATAATTTCCAAAATTGCCGCGGACGAAGCCGCTGGCAACAGTTAGTATATTAAGACAGGATACTTTTGATCCCGGTAGAAGGTTCCCGTGGGATAATTTCCGACATACACGCGGACGAAGCCGCTGGCAACAGCTAGTATATTAAGACATAGGATACTTTTCATCCCGGTAGACGGTTCCCGTGGGATAATTTCCAACATAGTCGCTGGCAACAGCTAGTATATTAAGACATAGGATACTTTTCATCCCGGTAGAAGGTTCCCGTGGGATAATTTCCAACATAGCCGCTGGCAACAGCTAGTATATTAAGACATAGGATACTTTTCATCCCGGTAGAAGGTTCCCGTGGGATAATTTCCAACATAGCCGCTGGCAACAGCTAGTATATTAAGACATAGGATACTTTTCATCCCGGTAGAAGGTTCCCGTGGGATAATTTCCAACATAGCCGCTGGCAACAGCTAGTATATTAAGACATAAGTAGTGTATAATTGGGGCATCTGGATCACTTCGCTTCGCTCAGTTCGTGATCCAGATCGCCCCAATTATACATTATCATGGGCAAATAAACCCTCACCATTAGCGTTCTGAATAATAATTTTACAAATGCCTTCAGAAGTATATTTCACTGAATCTTGCACTGTAGCTTATATAATTTTTTTTTAAATTGTTTAATGCAGTTTAAGATTCAACCTTTTAAATACAATTATTAGTTACTTAGGCTCCATTGCTAATAGCATTTAGTAGCTTATTAAGCATACAATCATCTATTCTCCTACACTTTAGAATAATTTTATATCTTGGTTTCTTTAAAAAATAGACGTTTTGATTTGTCAACATAATCTGTTCCTTTTACTGCATTTAAATAAAAGCAATGAGGAAAAAATATAGCATGTTGCATCCAAGGATCATCGTAATACTCCCAATCTTCGATGCCACCACCACACGAAAAGCACATAACTTTATCGTTTAAACCAGTTCCACAGTAAAAAAAACCTGCATCAGCCATATCCATCACCAATCTTCGGTTTGAATCTGCTGTGGCCCAATAATGTCGAAATGAACACAATCGAATTTTATGTTTATTATATATTTCATATCGCGGGTTGAAATAATTTTGAATCATTTTTAAGAAGGTCTCGATACGGGTATGTACAATAGAATAATGAAGTCTTGTATCTGGTGTTCTCAATTTATAAAGATATGGTGCTCCGAGTCTTAATGTAGCAGGAATGACATTGATGATGGGAAGCTTTTTGTTTTTGTGTCTAAATTTATAGCACATTTCGTACTACCCCTATATTCTATATCTAATGCATTTGTTATGAAATAAAACCAGAAAAACATTCACTCAAAGAAAAAAAAGCATTTATTCTGATATATTGTTATGATATAAACAGCTAACAAATTACTTAACTTATGCTTTCTCAGGGCAGCCCTTATCTTCTAAATTATAAACAGTTAAAAATACTTTTATTATCAATCCACTTTTTTAAACATGTTACATTTTTTAAAGCACATACATTCGAATGGTATACACAGCTAAATATATTACTAGACATTCCATAATCATCAAATATTTTTTGTAAACTAGGACAGTTCTTATCTTCTAAATTATATACTTTATCGTGTTTTACAATGTTTCTTAGCCACGACACTTTTTCACGTCCTTTAACATAAATGTTTTTATCTCTCAGATAAGGTTCAATATATTGCGGTAAGTTTAAGTATGGAATAAAACCCTCTTTCCAGAATATTTTTCTGTTTCTCTCTATCCAATTTACTTGCAATTTTTCTTTTTTTGTAAGTTTGTAAAGTGGGCATGGAGGTTTGATTAATAATACCATAATTTGATTTCCGCATGCTATTGCTATTTCTTTTACGATAAACTCATTATTTTCGGTCTTAAACCCTTGCACATCGACTATGGCGTTCATAACAATTTCCTTACAATACTGCTTAAGGGTTTATATTCGATCAGACGATCGTTGATGATTAGACAATAGGCAGATGTATTTTCTGGTATATCTTCAGAACATTCTATTTCCAGTCTCACATCTACAGCTCCAGTTTTCAAGGCTTCGTTCTGTCTTGAGCAATCAATTACAAATAAAGGAGCCTTTTCTTTAAATTCGCGCAAATCAAGCATCGATTCAGACCGAGTGTTATAATAAGACTGACGAAATTGGGTAAACATTTCATATAATATATAATACTTATCTTCAGAAAATTTTGCATTAACCGATTCGTATGGATAATATTGAGAATTTAAAAAAAGAGTAACATTAATTATTTTACCATGGTCAAATATTGAACAGTCTCTAGTTTTGATATTTTTTCTATTTGTCTGCAAACCAAAGATCACATACCTTGGCTTTTCAAGTTGTGACGCAGTCTTCACGACCCAGGAATGTTTTGTAGTTCTAGGTAATAAAGGGTATTCGTACAAGTCCCAATTTCTAAAGGCAATTTGAATAGGACGATCCTTTTCTAGATATTTAAGTAACGTTAATCTTTCCCGATCTGAAACTTTTATATGAGGCACACGCCATTGCAGTCTCTCTATATTTACTTCAATGGAGTCATTATTATTATCAAGTGTAACACTGTTGACATTCGAACTGCTTCTATTGAGTATAAGTTCATGTTTACAGTTAATCATAATTTTATTATAATCTTCCGCAAATCCTAAAACTTTATTCAGCGGTATAAGGGCACTAAAAATACCATTATTTTCTTTAATACCGTTCAAATTCCAACCCCAAATAGCAGCAGCCTTACTTTCCCCCTCGCTCATAGACACATACGATTTTAGAGTGGTTGTAATACCTGCATTTTTTATGCGATCTATCTCAACATCGTTAATTTCATATCGAATGTCTTGAAATAGGAATGATATATGATTATTAGAAAAATTGACATTCTTTCGTGTTAGTTTTCCTGCTGCATCTTTCGAAACCACAGTGGCTCGACCTTCAATGTAAATGTAGCTGGCTGAAGGTAACACGTACAAATCTTGCTGATGTATGGGTATACGTATTTCATCATTTTCATTAAAACTGTTGCTATATGGATTATAAGTATGAATTTCATAACTCACTATAGAGTTATCGATTTGTGGTAAATCATTCACCTGAAGAATACTCATAATTTAAATCCCAAAGCTCGAAGAAATAATTTGTTATCTTTATTTAATTTTTTTATGGTTCGTATATGTCTTTGTCTTTTGACGGTACGAGGACGAGTAAAGCTATTAACTTTGGCAGATGATTTTATATTATAAACTATCATTTTTTTCAGTCTAATCTAATTGACATTCGTCTCTTGTAACAGATAATGTTAAAGTGTGGTTTTATGAGTACTACACGTAACATTTAAACCTTTTTTTAGTGATGTTTTGATAAATCATGCTTTTTCCAAAACTCTTTAAGAAATTTAATGCATAAATGCCCACAATTGAATAAGTTATTATTTTGAAAATTATTGTAATTGTAATTGATATTATCAGAACCTACATAGCGAACAAATTCTATTGGAGGTTTCAAGTTGCCGTAACTATCAAAGTATTCAATATATTCATTTAAAATTACATAGGCTACCCAATGTGTACCAGAACTTTTAGAATTATCTAAATTTATGATTCCACACTCTTTAAAAAACGGAGACTTCGGTAAGGTATCCCTCATATACACCCCGCGAAAATATGGGACGTCTTTAGTAAAATATATGATATCTATATTAGTAAGAGCACGATTAGGTAGCCTATGATTTAGTTTTTTTTCTTTAAATTTGTGTATATTCCAAGTCCATCCTTGTAACGGTTTAGCCGCAGTCCATTTCCAATACATACACCTACTGCATTCTTATTATTACTTTTCATTTCTTTTAAACGCTTTTTTGCAACTCTATATTCATTTATGGTTTTGACGATTCCAGCAATTCCACTTGCAATACTGCCAGCAGCAGACAAACCAGCAAATATTGGTATTAAAGGTAGAACACCGCCAGACTTAGGAATTGGTATGATACGTGGAACCTTGGCAGATGAATCACGATTCAATTCTCTAGCAGCAGCGTAGGCCAATTCTATTAGCTTTTTTCTACACTTCGGTTTAATTTTTTTAATGCACTTTTTGGTATGGGTTACTAAACTTTTAAAGTTTTTTTTGAGTCCAGCTCCAGAACTTACTTTTGTTAGCATTATATTATTAACTAAATTGGCAGCAACTTTTTCTCCTGTGCTTGCATCGGAAGATAAAGCACGATTTTTTGCCATTTTTAATAAAATTATATCTGCTTTGTGACGATCTATCAGACTTTTGGAATTATTATATGCAATATCGTGATTTTTACAATATTCGTCCAATTTCCTCCTCCTCGCCTCGCAACACCTCTATCACCTCGAGCCAATCTTTCATGTAATCTAGTCCCTGGACCGCAATAATTATATCCCGGTAAATGGAGCTCAAATGGTAAATTATTAATTAAATTGTTGACAAGACCTTCTCCCTTCATGTATACAAACAGAATGGAACCATTATCAAGAGCATGATGTTATATTGATTAACCACTCATAAAACATTATTATCACCAATCCAACTGTTTTCACAGGATGATAACCCCAACCATTTCACGAAAACTTTTCTGCCTTTTCGTTTCAAAACTTTTTCAACAAGGTAAATGTTAGGATGTTTAGTTTTTTGTAATTCTTGATCATAAAATGCTCCTAAAATAGGTTGCTCTTTAACATCTTGTAATAAATATGTAACAGGATTTGTGTTCTGAACTTTACTGATCTTAAATATCTCTGTAGACCAATTAGGAGTGTAACCTTTTTCAAAACAACCTTTATGTTTACTTATTCGAACAAAATCACCTGTCTTTAACTTACGACATATTGTTTTCGTTCGATTTTGATTGAAATATCTCTGTAGTAGTTTCATTTTACTGCTATGGTTCACTTGAACGGGTGGTAAACCTATTGTTCTGTGTACGGTATGATTATATCTATTAATGATATTTGTAAGTGTCCCGTCCATCCATTTATAATTCCCTTTTAAACTGAATTCCTTGAAAAGCTTACTTTTTATCGTCCTAATTAACCGTTCTACAATGGAAGCCTTTTTTGTTGAATAAGTGCTGTAGTGATTGATAGAATTATTTAATAATATTTTTTTAAAACTTTTATTGTAAAATTCTTTTCCTAGATCTGTTTGCAAGTTTCTAGGAATGCGTTTTTCTCTACTCAACAAAGTATTGAAAGCCTCAGATACAGTTTGTTTATTTTTTTGTTTAAGTGGAATAGCCCAAGCATACTTAGAGAATCCATCAATAACGACTAAAGTATATTTGCAATTGTTGTTGAATTTGGAAAAACTTTGCATATCCATTAAATCAGCTTGCCAAAGATCATCAATATCTTTTAGTATTACATGTCTTCGAGGGAAATTTTTTCTTGCACTTCTATGAATTTCGTTTATTATTTCTCTTTTCACTTTGCTCATTCTTTCAACTGTTACTTTTGAATGACCAAATTGAACTAAGTAACAGTTTATATGATAAGCCCTTTTATTCTTGTATTACACCCGCTTCTTTTAGCTCTTCAATAATTGATAAAATTTCGTTGTCAAGATTAGTATTACCTGCAGTTTTAGATGCGATCAAAAGTTTGAGCCTGGCCACTAGTTCATTAGGATCATCCCAATAAACAAGTTCAGTATTTTTTTTATATTTTTTAAGATACGGTAGACCAGCACCTCTTTTTTGCCTTGATTTAACTTCTGTATGTTCTTGTAAGCGTTTACAAGACTCAGAAAATAACGGTTTGATCACTTGAGAATATTTTAGACCTTTATCACCTTTAATTTGACCTGCAGGATCAAAGTCTCTTTTATGAGCATTAGTTGTGACGAGTATTTCTTTGTAAACCAATTTATCTTTTAAATTGACCAAACTTAAATCAGGCTTTTTGCGAAGCAATAGTTCTTTTAGACCAGGTGTTATTTTATACTGTTTATTAGCTATGCGAATGTTATACACTTTACCAGAGTTCTCATGAGTGGTAGAGAAATTAACTATTGTATTTCCGATCATGTGTTTGTTATTGTCACTACGTACGCCAAATGGTATATTCATGTCATCATATATTTCAATGATATCTTCTTTTTTCAACGACGCATTATTATCTTTTTCCGATTCAGATGTGTTACCTCCTTCATCTTCTGAATAATACTTTTCTGATTCAGAAGATTCATGTTCGTACATGTCATGAGATTTATCATGCAAAAATATTTTTGAACCTATATCAGTGTGTTTAATTTGGTCATCATAAATATCTTCATTTTTTATTGTAGAAATTTGCTTGTTAGCTACTATTGCATTAAGAGGGTCTGCAAGAGGCTTAAAAAAGTACTTCAGATGAGTGTCGGTGTTAAACTCATAATCTTTCATTTGTTTTACTTTTTCCTTTATAGCGTCCGCAGACTTTATCAATTGATCTGTAATGTTGCGGTCCATTATACGACTTATACTGAGAAATATTTATGCTCAAATGATTTTTTTTTCTGCATTCATAATTTATATAACCATTAATCAAAATAAATAAAGTTGTCAAATGATTGTCTATATCTGCCTTTGTTAAATTCACAATCCTTATTAATAGTCAAAAAGTCATAAGGATGTATCCAGATTTTAGAACACAGATCTTTGAACATGGACCACTCCATATCAGAACTTACATGTTCATCGTATATATGTTTCATGTTAACTTCATCTTGCTTAAAAATTATCAAAAAGTTAACATTGTCGCGTAATAACTGCTTTGATATTTTTGAATACGTTTGAGATAAATAAAAACAATCTATATTTCGATGTCTGCCCATTGTAAAATAATTGCGTATGTTAATTTGCTTTTCACAAACCACATCATCAAAAATAATAACAGAATTTGGTAATGCATCGCTAGGATGAATAACTTCGTCATCATAATTAAATATTAAAAGTTTTACTTCGGGAACTCTTTCCAAGATCACTTTAAGAAATCTGTATTTTGGTTGAAAGCTAGTCTTGGAATACAAGTAAACATTTTTAAACTTTAATCCGTTTTCATGGAGTAACAAACTAATCATGACGTTAGTTTTTCCACAATTTGAAGGACCGCATATTATGCATCTTATATTATTCGGTAGAAGTACACTATGTTTAGTATGTAGCTTATTTTTCTTTATCTCAATATTTTTAACTTCTAACGATACTGGTTGCTGAACCCACCTCATGGTTGTATCTGTTAGAAAAACTCAACTGCACTTGTATTTATAATGCTTACTAGGCTGTGTCTCCTGAATTATCAGTAATTGTCTAGGTAATCACATCATACTATTTATGTTTAATAACCCTACACATAATAAAATTATTTTATAATAGGTATATAATTTAACGATGAGATTATGTACGATATTGTCAAGGGTTATAAATAAAACAAATATCTACTTAATTTAGTTTCTCAGAAATATTTATTAAATAACAATATTATTAGGTATAACGTTTTAATATAAGCTTTCTTACTAAAAACTTATGTAATAGAAATTATACAGGAGGTTCAATTAATATAACCAAATCATAGTATTAGAACAATATAAACTTTCTTACTAAAAAAACTTATAAAATAAAAATTATACAGGAGTAAATCAATTATTATGAACAAATCATAGTATTAGAATAGTGTATCACAATGCCCCCAAGGTAGTGTTTCAATCTGATTAGCCAGTATTTGCCTTTTATCATCATTACTACTTAAAACTACTTTATTAACTTGTTGTGAATATAAGAGATGTTTAATAGATTTTATCATGTTCATTTTGTGTTTAATAACTTTATTATGAACTAATGTTTCATAGTAGTCTAACATTTTAAGACGTTTGGTTATGGGCTTGGTTACACCTTTCCCTTTTTTTATTGTAGTTTTTACGCTTTTTAGACAGTATAGTTTTGCTCTTAATCCAACAAACTCGGTAATTATTGATCCACCAAGTTCATCTTTAAATAATCCTGGAATACTGGCATTTATTTTCGGTATTCCAAACGGATTGTCTTCTTCAAAATTACTCGTATCAAAACGTGAAATATCATTCTTTACATCTTTATAAAAGTTATTCGTATATATCAAGTACAACAGACTATCGGTATCTGTGTAACAGAGATTTACATCATCACCATATTTATTTTTAATATAACTATAATGAAAATTATATAAATGTTGTTTAGCTAATTCAAGCACTGTGAATCCAATATAAATTGGTTTATCTAATATTAGTTTTTCAGGACTTAGTAAGGCAGCTACAAAATTTTCAGAAAATATAGAAATACTCTTCAAATTAGGTTTTGAAATTACTTTTTCCGCACCAATGCACTTGTTTGTTGTATTACTTGAATCATTCCATTTTGTGATTAATTTCACGTCTACTTGCTTTCGTTTATTTTCTATAGTTTTACCGAATACGGAATTGTTTAGAAGTTTAAAAAAGTCCCTCTCAAAGGGTGACTTAGAAGCCTGTCGTAGACAAGTATTTAAATCAATATATTTTCGAAGAAATGATTCTTGTCTAAATTTAAGTATACGATGAATTTTCTTTAAAATTAGACCATTATGTAAACATTCTTTTAAATTAACGAAATGAATGACGTACTTGTATTTATCATATAAATTAGCTATTAATTTCACAGATTTTCCGTTTGGAGGAATAAACTTTTCACATGCGAAAGGTAAATCCTTATGAACGTTATGCAGATAATCCGGGTACTCTAAGTCTACTTCTAAAATATATCCGTATTCACCATCATTCGGAATTTTCATTAAATCGAAATTTGAGAGATCGCTCTGGCTAAAGAAAATAAATTCTGATACTGGCATTTTCCTTGTCATCGCGTAACCATATAAATTATTGCAGTCAAGATAAATTATGTAGCTAGATGGTTTTGTGTCATCGAAATGTGGAACATACTTATTGTTAGCCTTAGCATGACGAACAGAACATTGGGCTAATCCACCGCGTATACCCTTCTCTAACAATTGGTATATTTCCAAATCACTTATTAACTCAAGTCGAATGCCAGTATATAATAGCATGGCATCCCAGCTTAAGCTAGGTGCAGATATATAATACGCTGGATCAAGAGAATAATGTTGTAAACTTGTATTTCTAAAATTTTCAAAAATATCAGACAATAATAACACATCGCATTTTAAATACAAATCTGTGTATTCCCCCAGTGAATGTATATTAAATGCCTGCCATACAGCTTGTGCATGTCTGTAATCATCATCAGAAATATGCTCTAATTTAATTGAATTATAAAAACATTCCTTGGGAGGCAATTGTTTATCCTCATACTTTGACCATGAGTTCATATAATCATATGGATAAACACCTTTACGTTTTAATAAATGAAAAGTCTCCTTATCGGCAACTATACTTGATAGATTGACAAAATCTTTAACGTCCAAGCTTTTACTTAATTCATCTAGACTTGAACTTAGGAACTGATATGAATCAATGAACTTCATTTGAATAGGGCGAGCTGTATTTTTTGATTGAATAAATTTAGTTATAGATGTGTATTTTTCTTTAGACTTTGCCACTATCTTAATACGGCCTTTATACTTTGCTAATTCTTTAATGAATAAATGGCTGTCATAACCTGCTAAATTATGAAAAACAATAGGTACAAATGGACATATTTTGTATCTCAAATTACACAGGGAATGTGCTGCACCTCTATACTCGGATGTTACATGATCATGATCTCGAACTTTATCTCCAAATAATAACTCTTTACATATATAGCATTCAGTAGCGTTTTCAAAATTAGTTTTTTGTTCATCAGTTAGTGTTTTCATAGGTTTAACTTCGGATAATATAGTATTTATCCAAGTTACATCTTTAACCAGCCAACTGATAAATGTTTTAACGCAATCAGGACCTCTATATGTAACGTATTTGTTTAAACTTGAATCGTATGAGCAACATATATAATATGCAAAACATGTCGGAACATGTAATTTAAGCTTTTGGGTATTAAGGTTCTCAGTATTTTGTTCTGAATAATTTTGTAACATACTTTCAAAGTCAGCATATATTATAAAATTAATTTTTTGTTGTCGCTCATAGTTTTTAAATTGTATCATGCTATTTTTTTCAGGAAGTATTGTGAGTACATTACAACAATGGTGGGTACTATATTTCGACTCACTCGAGAAAAATTGCAAACACGAATCACAAAAGTGAATTTTACCCTTATGATTAGTTATTTGACCTCGAACTAGTCGCACAAGATCTTTAATCAGACAATAATGTCCTTTATCATAACGCTCAATATAAAGTAAGTTAATGTGATGTTTTTTCTTAGCATTAGTTAAGTATAGAGGTCCAGTTATAGTGCATTGACGATCTAAACCATAAATATTAATACTAATACTAGGATTGTATTTCTCAAATACCTTTATATCATTCATTGATGGTGGAAATGACATACCCTGTGTATTCAGAACTGTTGAATAGTGCGGGTAGGAAGAAATTCTACATGAATTATATTTAACAGGATATAACGCAGCAACAATACTCCACAAAAAACAGCGATCATCATTATTCTGAATATTTAAACAGCATTTTTTATTTTTTATTACTGGTGGTAATTCTATAAATGTACCGCCTCTCATCGGATTGTATTTATTTATATTAATTTCTAAATGGCTAAGTGTAAAAAAGGACCAACCAGAGTTATGCTGGTCAAACTCGGTTAGTTTCCTCTTAAACACTTCTAAAGTATTCTTGTAAAATTCATTTAGATCTGAGTTTTTATAAATTACTATATATTTGGTGTTAAAAGATTTCAGTAACTGCTGATTTGTTTTTGTTAATAAGAAGTAAGCAAATAATTCCAAATTGATTTTAATACAATTATGTTTTTCTAATGATACTTTAATAAGTTTTCTAATATCATTTTGAGAGTCGCTCAAGAACGCTTCAGGTGTAAGATAATCTATTTCCTGAGCAGGACTTAAGCGATATGTAACAATTCTGTTTTTAAAAGCAGTTGCTATTATTGCTATATTATCAATTTCAGTTCTCAATAAACAGTTTGATTTGTGTAAGTTAGTTCTCATATGATAATTAAATTTATGCTTTGGTATTTCTATATGACATTTCTCACATTTTATTAAAATTTCATTGGTTGATGCAATGTTCGATGGATCAACTGAAAAAAAAAACAAGAAACGACATTGTTTACATTTTATTTAAAACAAATCTTAAAAACTATTTGAGTACAGTAAATGATTAATAAGCTTACTATTATTTCCATTTATTAAACATCTGATTACATTGATTATGTATATTGTTTTATGTAACTTAAAAAAATATCGTAATATTAAACAATTTCATTAATAATAATTACTAATAAATGTTTTCGGAATCCCATTAAATTCCTTACGGGCGGCGCTAATAAATTTAGTTAAGTGCGCCCAGGCCTCAGTGCCTACATCGGTTTGGTTTTTTACTGTAATTACTGAATGCTGCCATCTATTAATCGGCAAAACTTTATCTATATCGTCACACTTATAAACCTTTACTTCAACAAAGTGCGAACCAGTTTTAGCAGTGTGCACTTGTCTGCTATAGCCGTTCGCAATCCTACTGCTAATATAGGAATAGATAGGTGTTTTTTTACCCCTTGGTGCTGATGAAGTGCTAGGCTGGTCTTCATCTTCGCTGTCATCGCTCCCGAATAAATCAGCAGCTGTGTGCCGGCTCGGGAAGTTAACAGGGTTTATTCGTGTTTTCTTGTATTTAGACGGCTTGGGTGTTGATGGAGCCGCGGTTGGCGGCTTACTTCGCTTTTTCTTGGCTGGCACCTCAACCGAAACGGCCTCAGGAACCGTTTCAGGAACGCTTGGAGAGTCGTCCTCTGATAGGAAAAGGTCGTCCGCCAACTGGGATGTCTTGGACCTGAAATAATAGAAATATTTGATTAAACATCATTTATTAAACTTACATAGCATATTGGTAGGTAATAAGATAAATAATATCAATACAATGGACTGAGGTTTGTTACAAAAAATAATGCGTGACAACTGTGATCTATTTCGTACAAAAGTACACTTCTGCCTACCCTTAAAGGTATACAGGTACTATAAAAAAAACAGAATAAACACTTACATTTTTGAAGATAAACCCGATGATTCCTCACAGTTGAACAACCTTGAGTTGCCAAAGAAGAACCTTTGGTTGATCTTCCTTCGAAGGATGAGAGCGCAATAGTGCTCCACAATTTCTATCGATGGTTTAAATACCTTCCCATGATGCATTGATGCATGTTCAAATATGGTAAACGCAAACGGGGGCAAAATATTGCAAAGATAAACTAAATTGATATACTAATCGAACAACCCGGCGTTACCTCAGGATTTTATTACTTTAGTACAGATTAATATTAAGATCTACGATTTATAGACATATATCTGTACGTGTGTTTGTCACCTAACTCCTCCTAGCGGCTGGACCGATTTGGATGAAATTTTATATTTATATTATAACGTCACACAAAATACTAAATTAGTATCGAAGTATTAAAATACTTTTACAACGAACAAAAATCTGAAATTTTGTATTAGTACCTATTAGTTAAACTTGCCTTATTTTTTATTCATGTTTGTTATACCAACCCGATGTCAGATATGAGTAAATGAGCGTAGTAAGACAAACAGACATTCCAACTTAATGTATTATTAGGAGCGTAACGTAAACAATGCAACTGTAGGTGTCAGATCATCGCAAGGGTCAAATTTCATCTAGCCATTTTTGGAAAGTAGAAGAAATATCCACAACGAAACTATTATTTTCAACCTTATGAACACATTTTTTTTTTTTATATTTTTTATATAAATTGCTCGCACGTACACGAAACAACATTCGTTTTTCAAAACTGCAGTGTTCAGTACGCATCTAATCGTGCAGTCTACAATGTCGGTAAGTTATCTTTTTTAATTATTTTTCTTAAAGTGAATTTTGTAACATAAATATCACCCAACGTTCGTAAGTACTTGTATTATTTTAACCAAAAATATGTTATCATTTCAGGATTCAGAAGAGCTGTTTAACTTCATACCTTTAGAAAAGGGTCCTGCCCAAATACACGCAGTAAATCAAAAATATTTAGGTCTTGCTGAAGCATCTCGCAAAATATCAAAGAATAAACGGACGGCATATTCCTATATAAAAAAACCTATAACAAGACCTTCGAAAATCATAAGAATACAAATTATCGATGCAGAAAACTTCGAACAGAAGGACAGTTCAATCTGTAATCATTATTGTGAAGCAGAGGTTTGTGCTCAACACGTCGTTAAAAGCATTTTAATGGATGACATATTGTCTAGCACTAAGGAATTAATAAATAAAATTCAGGAAAACATGGAGAACTCATAGTTAATAAAGCTAAATGTTTTAATGTAATTACTATGTAAGCCTATCTAATGCTATACTTAAATAAAAATGGTGACTATTTGTTTCAGATTATTTAGTTAGTATAGTAAAATTATTTGTTTTATTGTGGTTAGTATGTAAGAATATCAAAACCTGTAAATAAAAATGGTGTTATGTGACTGGGACTACTGGAAATAGGTACTTAGTACTACCCTTTCTGTATTCTTGTAAGTAATTAAAATAATGTTGTAGGCTCGTAAAATACATGGATATAGTAAATATATGGTTTATGGTGTATTTCTGTTAGAATGTATAAAAAATATGTAATTGAGTTGTCTCCTATAAACATGAGTAATTTATATTTAAAATTGAATTGCTCTAAATAAATGCGTATTTGTAACTATTAAAATGCTTTTTATTTAAATTCCTTTTCGTTTAAATTCATTTGGAAAGTACTAGTAATTTCGTCCACGTCTACACAAACATAAACAGTCACAAACGCAAACGTAGGTAACATCTGAACTTCACCTTGCGTTTTTGCTAGCGCATACCAATCCAAATAATGAGTCAATGGCGCCCGCTGTACAATTTATAAACAGCTTACTATGAATTTAACCACCATTCAACTCTTGCAATTGTAGTGTATAGGTTGGATCGTTTTATGATGAAAATGAAAATGTTAATAAAGTGATGATAGTATCTGCATAGGTTATAGAATTATATTAAATAGTATTTGAATAGATCGGATTCAGGTTGATTACGAGTACGTTCTGAATAGATGGTGTTAAGTCTTACTTGTGTATAATTCGGGGCGATCTGGATCACTGAGCGAAAGAAATTTCAATTCCAATCAGATGAAAAATGATAACTGAGGTGGAATAGATACAGTTGAGAAGTCAGTTACTCGTGTATAATTGGGGCGATCTGGATCACGAACTGAGCGAAGCGAAGTGATCCAGATGCCCCAATTATACACTACTGACATAGGATACTTTTCATCCCGGTAGAAGGTTCCCGTGGGATAATTTCCAACATAGCCGCGGGCAACAGCTAGTATATTAAGACATAGGATACTTTTCATCCCGGTAGAAGGTTCCCGTGGGATAATTTCCAACATAGCCGCGGGCAACAGCTAGTATATTAAGACATAGGATACTTTTCATCCCGGTAGAAGGTTCCCGTGGGATCATTTCCAAAATAGCCGCGGGCAACAGCTAGTATACTAAGACCTAGGATACTTTTCATCCCGGTAGAAGGTTCCCGTGGGATAATTTCCGACATACACGCGGACGAAGCCGCTGGCAACGGCTAGTATATTAGGACATAGGATACTTTTCATCCCGGTAGAAGGTTCCCGTGGGATAATTTCCGACATACACGCGGGCGAAGCCGCTGTCAACAGCTAGTATATTAAGACATATGATAATTTTCATCCCGGTAGAAGGTTCCCGTGGGATAATTTCCAACATAGCCGCTGGCAACAGCTAGTATATTAAGACATAGGATACTTTTCATCCCGGTAGAAGGTTCCCGTGGGATAATTTCCAACATAGCCGCGGGCAACAGCTAGTATATTAAGACATAGGATACTTTTCATCCCGGTAGAAGGTTCCCGTGGGATAATTTCCGACATACACGCGGACGAAGCCGCTGGCAACAGCTAGTATATTAAGACATAGGATACTTTTCATCCCGGTAGAAGGTTCCCGTGGGATAATTTCCAAAATAGCCGCGGACGAAGCCGCTGGCAACAGCTAGTATATTAAGACAGGATACTTTTGATCCCGGTAGAAGGTTCCCGTGGGATAATTTCCAACATAGCCGCGGGCAACAGCTAGTATATTAAGACATATGATACTTTTCATCCCGGTTGAAGGTTCCCGTGGGATAATTTCCAACATAGCCGCGGGCAACAGCTAGTATATTAAGACATAGGATACTTTTCATCCCGGTAGAAGGTTCCCGTGGGATAATTTCCAACATAGCCGCGGGCAACAGCTAGTATATTAAGACATATGATAATTTTCATCCCGGTAGAAGGTTCCCGTGGGATAAATTCCAACATAGCCGAGGGCAACAGCTAGTATATTAAGACGTAGGATACTTTTCATCCCGGTAGAAGGTTCCCGTGGGATAATTTCCAACATAGCCGCTGGCAACAGCTAGTATATTAAGACATAGGATACTTTTCATCCCGGTAGAAGGTTCCCGTGGGATAATTTCCAACATAGCCGTGGGCAACAGCTAGTATATTAAGACATAGGATACTTTTCATCCCGGTAGAAGGTTCCCGTGGGATAATTTCAAACATAGCCGCGGGCAACAGCTAGTATATTAAGACATATGATAATTTTCATCCCGGTAGAAGGTTCCCGTGGGATAAATTCCAACATAGCCGCGGGCAACAGCTAGTATATTAAGACGTAGGATACTTTTCATCCCGGTAGAAGGTTCCCGTGGGATAATTTCCAACATAGCCGCGGGCAACAGCTAGTATATTAAGACATAGGATACTTTTCATCCCGGTAGAAGGTTCCCATGGGATAATTTCCGACATACACGCGGACGAAGCCGCTGGCAACAGCTAGTATATTAAAACAGGATACTTTTGATCCCGGTAGAAGGTTCCCGTGGGATAATTTCCGACATACACGCGGACGAAGCCGCTGGCAACAGCTAGTATATTAAGACATAGGATACTTTTCATCCCGGTAGAAGGTTCCCGTGGGATAATTTCCAACATAGCCGCTGGCAACAGCTAGTATATTAAGACAAAGGATACTTTTCATCCCGGTAGAAGGTTCCCGTGGGATAATTTCCAACATAGCCGCGGGCAACAGCTAGTATATTAAGACATAGGATACTTTTCATCCCGGTAGAAGGTTCCCGTGGGATAATTTCCAACATAGCCGCGGGCAACAGCTAGTATATTAAGACATAGGATACTTTTCATCCCGGTAGAAGGTTCCCGTGGGATCATTTCCAAAATAGCCGCGGGCAACAGCTAGTATACTAAGACCTAGGATACTTTTCATCCCGGTAGAAGGTTCCCGTGGGATAATTTCCGACATACACGCGGACGAAGCCGCTGGCAACGGCTAGTATATTAGGACATAGGATACTTTTCATCCCGGTAGAAGGTTCCCGTGGGATAATTTCCGACATACACGCGGGCGAAAACGCTGGCAACAGCTAGTATATTAAGACATAGGATACTTTTCATCCCGGTAGAAGGTTCCCGTGGGATAATTTCCAACATAGCCGCTGGCAACAGCTAGTATATTAAGACAAAGGATACTTTTCATCCCGGTAGAAGGTTCCCGTGGGATAATTTCCAACATAGCCGCGGGCAACAGCTAGTATATTAAGACATAGGATACTTTTCATCCCGGTAGAAGGTTCCCGTGGGATAATTTCCAACATAGCCGCGGGCAACAGCTAGTATACTAAGACCTAGGATACTTTTCATCCCGGTAGAAGGTTCCCATGGGATAATTTCCGACATACACGCGGACGAAGCCGCTGGCAACAGCTAGTATATTAAAACAGGATACTTTTGATCCCGGTAGAAGGTTCCCGTGGGATAATTTCCGACATACACGCGGACGAAGCCGCTGGCAACAGCTAGTATATTAAGACATAGGATACTTTTCATCCCGGTAGAAGGTTCCCGTGGGATAATTTCCAACATAGCCGCTGGCAACAGCTAGTATATTAAGACAAAGGATACTTTTCATCCCGGTAGAAGGTTCCCGTGGGATAATTTCCAACATAGCCGCGGGCAACAGCTAGTATATTAAGACATAGGATACTTTTCATCCCGGTAGAAGGTTCCCGTGGGATAATTTCTAACATAGCCGCGGGCAACAGCTAGTATATTAAGACATAGGATACTTTTCATCCCGGTAGAAGGTTCCCGTGGGATCATTTCCAAAATAGCCGCGGGCAACAGCTAGTATACTAAGACCTAGGATACTTTTCATCCCGGTAGAAGGTTCCCGTGGGATAATTTCCGACATACACGCGGACGAAGCCGCTGGCAACGGCTAGTATATTAGGACATATGATAATTTTCATCCCGGTAGAAGGTTCCCGTGGGATAATTTCCAACATAGCCGCTGGCAACAGCTAGTATATTAAGACATAGGATACTTTTCATCCCGGTAGAAGGTTCCCGTGGAATAATTTCCAACATAGCCGCGGGCAACAGCTAGTATATTAAGACATAGGATACTTTTCATCCCGGTAGAAGGTTCCCGTGGGATAATTTCCAACATAGCCGCGGGCAACAGCTAGTATATTAAGACATAGGATACTTTTCATCCCGGTAGAAGGTTCCCGTGGGATAATTTCCGACATACACGCGGACGAAGCCGCTGGTAACAGCTAGTATATTAAGACATAGGATACTTTTCATCCCGGTAGAAGGTTCCCGTGGGATAATTTCCGACATACACGCGGACGAAGCCGCTGGCAACAGCTAGTCTATTAAGACGTAGGATACTTTTGATCCCAGTAGAAGGTTGCCGTGGGATAATTTCCAACATAGCCGCTGGCAACAGCTAGTATATTAAGACATAGGATACTTTTCATCCCGGTAGAAGGTTCCCGTGGGATAATTTCCAACATAGCCGCGGGCAACAGCTAGTATATTAAGACGTAGGATACTTTTCATCCCGGTAGAAGGTTCCCGTGGGATAATTTCCGACATACACGCGGACGAAGCCGCTGGCAACGGCTAGTATATTAGGACATAGGATACTTTTCATCCCGGTAGAAGGTTCCCGTGGTATAATTTCCGACATACACGCGGACGAAGTCGCGGGCAACAGCTAGTATATTAAGACATATGATACTTTTCATCCCGGTAGAAGGTTCCCGTGGGATAATTTCCAACATAGCCGCTGGCAACAGCTAGTATATTAAGACATAGGATACTTTTCATCCCGGTAGAAAGTTCCAGTGGGATAATTTCCAACATAGCCGCTGGCAACAGCTAGTATATTAAGACATAGGATACTTTTCATCCCGGTAGAAGGTTCCCGTGGGATAATTTCCGACATACACGCGGACGAAGCCGCTGGCAACAGCTAGTCTATTAAGACGTAGGATACTTTTGATCCCGGTAGAAGGTTGCCGTGGGATAATTTCCAACATAGCCGCTGGCAACAGCTAGTATATTAAGACATAGGATACTTTTCATCCCGGTAGAAGGTTCCCGTGGGATAATTTCCAACAAAGCCGCTGGCAACAGCTAGTATATTAAGACATAGGATACTTTTCATCCCGGTAGAAGGTTCCCGTGGGATAATTTCCAACATAGCCGCGGGCAACAGCTAGTATATTAAGACATAGGATACTTTTCATCCCGGTAGAAGGTTCCCATGGGATAATTTCCAACATAGTCGCTGGCAACAGCTAGTATATTAAGACATAGGATACTTTTCATCCCGGTAGAAGGTTCCCATGGGATAATTTCCAAAATAGCCGCGGACGAAGCCGCTGGCAACAGCTAGTATATTAAGACAGGATACTTTTGATCCCGGTAGAAGGTTCCCGTGGGATAATTTCCGACATACACGCGGACGAAGCCGCTGGCAACAGCTAGTATATTAAGACATAGGATACTTTTCATCCCGGTAGAAGGTTCCCGTGGGATAATTTCCAACATAGCCGCTGGCAACAGCTAGTATATTAAGACATAGGATACTTTTCATCCCGGTAGAAGGTTCCCGTGGGATAATTTTTAACATAGCCGCGGGCAACAGCTAGTCTATTAAGACATAGGATACTTTTCATCCCGGTAGAAGGTTCCCGTGGGATAATTTCCAACATAGCCGCGGGCAACAGCTAGTCTATTAAGACATAGGATACTTTTCATCCCGGTAGAAGGTTCCCGTGGGATAATTTCCAACATAGCCGCTGGCAACAGCTAGTATATTAAGACATAGGATACTTTTCATCCTGGTAGAAGGTTCCCATGGGATAATTTCCGACATACACGCGGACGAAGCCGCTGGCAACAGCTAGTATATTAAGACATAGGATACTTTTCATCCCGGTAAAAGGTTCCCGTGGGATAATTTCCAACATAGCCGCGGGCAACAGCTAGTATATTAAGATATAGGATACTTTTCATCCCGGTAGAAGGTTCCCGTGGGATAATTTCCAACATAGCCGCTGGCAACAGCTAGTATATTAAGACATAGGATACTTTTCATCCCGGTAGAAGGTTCCCGTGGGATAATTTCCGACATACACGCGGGCGAAGCCGCTGTCAACAGCTAGTATATTAAGACATATGATACTTTTAATCCCGGTAGAAGGTTCCCGTGGGATAGCTTCCAACATAGCCGCGGGCAACAGCTAGTATATTAAGATATAGGATACTTTTCATCCCGGTAGAAGGTTCCCGTGGGATAATTTCCAACATAGCCGCTGGCAACAGCTAGTATATTAAGACATATGATACTTTTCATCCCGGTAGAAGGTTCCCGTGGGATAATTTCCAACATAGCCGCGGGCAACAGCTAGTATATTAAGACATAGGATACTTTTCATCCCGGTAGAAGGTTCCCATGGGATAATTTCCGACATACACGCGGACGAAGCCGCTGGCAACAGCTAGTATATTAAGATAGGATACTTTTGATCCCGGTAGAAGGTTCCCGTGGGATAATTTCCGACATACACGCGGACGAAGCCGCTGGCAACAGCTAGTATATTAAGACATAGGATACTTTTCATCCCGGTAGAAGGTTCCCGTGGGATAATTTCCAACATAGCCGCGGGCAACAGCTAGTATATTAAGACATAGGATACTTTTCATCCCGGTAGAAGGTTCCCGTGGGATAATTTCCAACATAGCCGCGGGCAACAGCTAGTATATTAAGACATAGGATACTTTTCATCCCGGTAGAAGGTTCCCGTGGGATAATTTCCGACATACACGCGGACGAAGCCGCTGGAAACAGCTAGTATATTAAGACATAGGATACTTTTCATCCCGGTAGAAGGTTCCCGTGGGATAATTTCCGACATACACGCGGACGAAGCCGCTGGCAACAGCTAGTATATTAAGACATTGGATACTTTTCATCCCGGTAGAAGGTTCCCGTGGGATAATTTCCAACATAGCCGCTGGCAACAGCTAGTATATTAAGACATAGGATACTTTTCATCCCGGTAGAAGGTTCCTGTGGGATAATTTCCGACATACACGCGGACGAAGCCGCTGGCAACAGCTAGTCTTTTAAGACGTAGGATACTTTTGATCCCGGTAGAAGGTTGCCGTGGGATAATTTCCAACATAGCCGCTGGCAACAGCTAGTATATTAAGACATAGGATACTTTTCATCCCGGTAGAAGGTTCCCGTGGGATAATTTCCAACATAGCCGCGGGCAACGGCTAGTATATTAGGACATAGGATACTTTTTATCCCGGTAGAAGGTTCCTGTGGGATAATTTCCGACATACACGCGGTCGAAGCCGCTGGCAACAGCTAGTCTATTAAGACGTAGGATACTTTTGATCCCGGTAGAAGGTTGCCGTGGGATAATTTCCAACATAGCCGCTGGCAACAGCTAGTATATTAAGACATAGGATACTTTTCATCCCGGTAGAAGGTTCCCGTGGGATAATTTCCAACATAGCCGCGGGCAACAGCTAGTATATTAAGACGTAGGATACTTTTCATCCCGGTAGAAGGTTCCCGTGGGATAATTTCCGACATACACGCGGACGAAGCCGCTGGCAACGGCTAGTATATTAGGACATAGGATACTTTTCATCCCGGTAGAAGGTTCCCGTGGGATAATTTCCAACATAGCCGCGGGCAACAGCTAGTATATTAAGACATAGGATACTTTTCATCCCGGTAGAAGGTTCCCGTGGGATAATTTCCAACATAGCCGCGGGCAACAGCTAGTATATTAAGACATAGGATACTTTTCATCCCGGTAGAAGGTTCCCGTGGGATAATTTCCAACATAGCCGCGGGCAACAGCTAGTATATTAAGACGTAGGATACTTTTCATCCCGGTAGAAGGTTCCCGTGGGATAATTTCCGACATACACGCGGACGAAGCCGCTGGCAACGGCTAGTATATTAGGACATAGGATACTTTTCATCCCGGTAGAAGGTTCCCGTGGGATAATTTCCAACATAGCCGCGGGCAACAGCTAGTATATTAAGACATAGGATACTTTTCATCCCGGTAGAAGGTTCCCGTGGGATAATTTCCAACATAGCCGCGGGCAACAGCTAGTATATTAAGACATATGATAATTTTCATCCCGGTAGAAGGTTCCCGTGGGATAAATTCCAACATAGCCGAGGGCAACAGCTAGTATATTAAGACGTAGGATACTTTTCATCCCGGTAGAAGGTTCCCGTGGGATAATTTCCAACATAGCCGCTGGCAACAGCTAGTATATTAAGACATAGGATACTTTTCATCCCGGTAGAAGGTTCCCGTGGGATAATTTCCAACATAGCCGTGGGCAACAGCTAGTATATTAAGACATAGGATACTTTTCATCCCGGTAGAAGGTTCCCGTGGGATAATTTCAAACATAGCCGCGGGCAACAGCTAGTATATTAAGACATATGATAATTTTCATCCCGGTAGAAGGTTCCCGTGGGATAAATTCCAACATAGCCGCGGGCAACAGCTAGTATATTAAGACGTAGGATACTTTTCATCCCGGTAGAAGGTTCCCGTGGGATAATTTCCAACATAGCCGCGGGCAACAGCTAGTATATTAAGACATAGGATACTTTTCATCCCGGTAGAAGGTTCCCGTGGGATAATTTCCGACATACACGCGGACGAAGCCGCTGGCAACAGCTAGTATATTAAGACATAGGATACTTTTCATCCCGGTAGAAGGTTCCCGTGGGATAATTTCCAACATAGCCGCTGGCAACAGCTAGTATATTAAGACAAAGGATACTTTTCATCCCGGTAGAAGGTTCCCGTGGGATAATTTCCAACATAGCCGCGGGCAACAGCTAGTATATTAAGACATAGGATACTTTTCATCCCGGTAGAAGGTTCCCGTGGGATAATTTCCAACATAGCCGCGGGCAACAGCTAGTATATTAAGACATAGGATACTTTTCATCCCGGTAGAAGGTTCCCGTGGGATCAATTCCAAAATAGCCGCGGGCAACAGCTAGTATACTAAGACCTAGGATACTTTTCATCCCGGTAGAAGGTTCCCGTGGGATAATTTCCGACATACACGCGGACGAAGCCGCTGGCAACGGCTAGTATATTAGGACATAGGATACTTTTCATCCCGGTAGAAGGTTCCCGTGGGATAATTTCCGACATACACGCGGGCGAAAACGCTGGCAACAGCTAGTATATTAAGACATAGGATACTTTTCATCCCGGTAGAAGGTTCCCGTGGGATAATTTCCAACATAGCCGCTGGCAACAGCTAGTATATTAAGACAAAGGATACTTTTCATCCCGGTAGAAGGTTCCCGTGGGATAATTTCCAACATAGCCGCGGGCAACAGCTAGTATATTAAGACATAGGATACTTTTCATCCCGGTAGAAGGTTCCCGTGGGATAATTTCCAACATAGCCGCGGGCAACAGCTAGTATACTAAGACCTAGGATACTTTTCATCCCGGTAGAAGGTTCCCATGGGATAATTTCCGACATACACGCGGACGAAGCCGCTGGCAACAGCTAGTATATTAAAACAGGATACTTTTGATCCCGGTAGAAGGTTCCCGTGGGATAATTTCCGACATACACGCGGACGAAGCCGCTGGCAACAGCTAGTATATTAAGACATAGGATACTTTTCATCCCGGTAGAAGGTTCCCGTGGGATAATTTCCAACATAGCCGCTGGCAACAGCTAGTATATTAAGACAAAGGATACTTTTCATCCCGGTAGAAGGTTCCCGTGGGATAATTTCCAACATAGCCGCGGGCAACAGCTAGTATATTAAGACATAGGATACTTTTCATCCCGGTAGAAGGTTCCCGTGGGATAATTTCCAACATAGCCGCGGGCAACAGCTAGTATATTAAGACATAGGATACTTTTCATCCCGGTAGAAGGTTCCCGTGGGATCATTTCCAAAATAGCCGCGGGCAACAGCTAGTATACTAAGACCTAGGATACTTTTCATCCCGGTAGAAGGTTCCCGTGGGATAATTTCCGACATACACGCGGACGAAGCCGCTGGCAACGGCTAGTATATTAGGACATATGATAATTTTCATCCCGGTAGAAGGTTCCCGTGGGATAATTTCCAACATAGCCGCTGGCAACAGCTAGTATATTAAGACATAGGATACTTTTCATCCCGGTAGAAGGTTCCCGTGGGATAATTTCCAACATAGCCGCGGGCAACAGCTAGTATATTAAGACATAGGATACTTTTCATCCCGGTAGAAGGTTCCCGTGGGATAATTTCCAACATAGCCGCGGGCAACAGCTAGTATATTAAGACATAGGATACTTTTCATCCCAGGAGAAGGTTCCCGTGGGATAATTTCCGACATACACGCGGACGAAGCCGCTGGCAACAGCTAGTATATTAAGACATAGGATACTTTTCATCCCGGTAGAAGGTTCCCGTGGGATAATTTCCGACATACACGCGGACGAAGCCGCTGGCAACAGCTAGTCTATTAAGACGTAGGATACTTTTGATCCCAGTAGAAGGTTGCCGTGGGATAATTTCCAACATAGCCGCTGGCAACAGCTAGTATATTAAGACATAGGATACTTTTCATCCCGGTAGAAGGTTCCCGTGGGATAATTTCCAACATAGCCGCGGGCAACAGCTAGTATATTAAGACGTAGGATACTTTTCATCCCGGTAGAAGGTTCCCGTGGGATAATTTCCGACATACACGCGGACGAAGCCGCTGGCAACGGCTAGTATATTAGGACATAGGATACTTTTCATCCCGGTAGAAGGTTCCCGTGGTATAATTTCCGACATACACGCGGACGAAGTCGCGGGCAACAGCTAGTATATTAAGACATATGATACTTTTCATCCCGGTAGAAGGTTCCCGTGGGATAATTTCCAACATAGCCGCTGGCAACAGCTAGTATATTAAGACATAGGATACTTTTCATCCCGGTAGAAAGTTCCAGTGGGATAATTTCCAACATAGCCGCTGGCAACAGCTAGTATATTAAGACATAGGATACTTTTCATCCCGGTAGAAGGTTCCCGTGGGATAATTTCCGACATACACGCGGACGAAGCCGCTGGCAACAGCTAGTCTATTAAGACGTAGGATACTTTTGATCCCGGTAGAAGGTTGCCGTGGGATAATTTCCAACATAGCCGCTGGCAACAGCTAGTATATTAAGACATAGGATACTTTTCATCCCGGTAGAAGGTTCCCGTGGGATAATTTCCAACAAAGCCGCTGGCAACAGCTAGTATATTAAGACATAGGATACTTTTCATCCCGGTAGAAGGTTCCCGTGGGATAATTTCCAACATAGCCGCGGGCAACAGCTAGTATATTAAGACATAGGATACTTTTCATCCCGGTAGAAGGTTCCCATGGGATAATTTCCAACATAGTCGCTGGCAACAGCTAGTATATTAAGACATAGGATACTTTTCATCCCGGTAGAAGGTTCCCATGGGATAATTTCCAAAATAGCCGCGGACGAAGCCGCTGGCAACAGCTAGTATATTAAGACAGGATACTTTTGATCCCGGTAGAAGGTTCCCGTGGGATAATTTCCGACATACACGCGGACGAAGCCGCTGGCAACAGCTAGTATATTAAGACATAGGATACTTTTCATCCCGGTAGAAGGTTCCCGTGGGATAATTTCCAACATAGCCGCTGGCAACAGCTAGTATATTAAGACATAGGATACTTTTCATCCCGGTAGAAGGTTCCCGTGGGATAATTTTTAACATAGCCGCGGGCAACAGCTAGTCTATTAAGACATAGGATACTTTTCATCCCGGTAGAAGGTTCCCGTGGGATAATTTCCAACATAGCCGCGGGCAACAGCTAGTCTATTAAGACATAGGATACTTTTCATCCCGGTAGAAGGTTCCCGTGGGATAATTTCCAACATAGCCGCTGGCAACAGCTAGTATATTAAGACATAGGATACTTTTCATCCTGGTAGAAGGTTCCCATGGGATAATTTCCGACATACACGCGGACGAAGCCGCTGGCAACAGCTAGTATATTAAGACATAGGATACTTTTCATCCCGGTAAAAGGTTCCCGTGGGATAATTTCCAACATAGCCGCGGGCAACAGCTAGTATATTAAGATATAGGATACTTTTCATCCCGGTAGAAGGTTCCCGTGGGATAATTTCCAACATAGCCGCTGGCAACAGCTAGTATATTAAGACATAGGATACATTTCATCCCGGTAGAAGGTTCCCGTGGGATAATTTCCGACATACACGCGGGCGAAGCCGCTGTCAACAGCTAGTATATTAAGACATATGATACTTTTAATCCCGGTAGAAGGTTCCCGTGGGATAGCTTCCAACATAGCCGCGGGCAACAGCTAGTATATTAAGATATAGGATACTTTTCATCCCGGTAGAAGGTTCCCGTGGGATAATTTCCAACATAGCCGCTGGCAACAGCTAGTATATTAAGACATATGATACTTTTCATCCCGGTAGAAGGTTCCCGTGGGATAATTTCCAACATAGCCGCGGGCAACAGCTAGTATATTAAGACATAGGATACTTTTCATCCCGGTAGAAGGTTCCCATGGGATAATTTCCGACATACACGCGGACGAAGCCGCTGGCAACAGCTAGTATATTAAGATAGGATACTTTTGATCCCGGTAGAAGGTTCCCGTGGGATAATTTCCGACATACACGCGGACGAAGCCGCTGGCAACAGCTAGTATATTAAGACATAGGATACTTTTCATCCCGGTAGAAGGTTCCCGTGGGATAATTTCCAACATAGCCGCGGGCAACAGCTAGTATATTAAGACATAGGATACTTTTCATCCCGGTAGAAGGTTCCCGTGGGATAATTTCCAACATAGCCGCGGGCAACAGCTAGTATATTAAGACATAGGATACTTTTCATCCCGGTAGAAGGTTCCCGTGGGATAATTTCCGACATACACGCGGACGAAGCCGCTGGAAACAGCTAGTATATTAAGACATAGGATACTTTTCATCCCGGTAGAAGGTTCCCGTGGGATAATTTCCGACATACACGCGGACGAAGCCGCTGGCAACAGCTAGTATATTAAGACATAGGATACTTTTCATCCCGGTAGAAGGTTCCCGTGGGATAATTTCCAACATAGCCGCTGGCAACAGCTAGTATATTAAGACATAGGATACTTTTCATCCCGGTAGAAGGTTCCTGTGGGATAATTTCCGACATACACGCGGACGAAGCCGCTGGCAACAGCTAGTCTTTTAAGACGTAGGATACTTTTGATCCCGGTAGAAGGTTGCCGTGGGATAATTTCCAACATAGCCGCTGGCAACAGCTAGTATATTAAGACATAGGATACTTTTCATCCCGGTAGAAGGTTCCCGTGGGATAATTTCCAACATAGCCGCGGGCAACGGCTAGTATATTAGGACATAGGATACTTTTCATCCCGGTAGAAGGTTCCTGTGGGATAATTTCCGACATACACGCGGACGAAGCCGCTGGCAACAGCTAGTCTATTAAGACGTAGGATACTTTTGATCCCGGTAGAAGGTTGCCGTGGGATAATTTCCAACATAGCCGCTGGCAACAGCTAGTATATTAAGACATAGGATACTTTTCATCCCGGTAGAAGGTTCCCGTGGGATAATTTCCAACATAGCCGCGGGCAACAGCTAGTATATTAAGACGTAGGATACTTTTCATCCCGGTAGAAGGTTCCCGTGGGATAATTTCCGACATACACGCGGACGAAGCCGCTGGCAACGGCTAGTATATTAGGACATAGGATACTTTTCATCCCGGTAGAAGGTTCCCGTGGGATAATTTCCAACATAGCCGCGGGCAACAGCTAGTATATTAAGACATAGGATACTTTTCATCCCGGTAGAAGGTTCCCGTGGGATAATTTCCAACATAGCCGCGGGCAACAGCTAGTATATTAAGACATAGGATACTTTTCATCCCGGTAGAAGGTTCCCGTGGGATAATTTCCAACATAGCCGCGGGCAACAGCTAGTATATTAAGACGTAGGATACTTTTCATCCCGGTAGAAGGTTCCCGTGGGATAATTTCCGACATACACGCGGACGAAGCCGCTGGCAACGGCTAGTATATTAGGACATAGGATACTTTTCATCCCGGTAGAAGGTTCCCGTGGGATAATTTCCAACATAGCCGCGGGCAACAGCTAGTATATTAAGACATAGGATACTTTTCATCCCGGTAGAAGGTTCCCGTGGGATAATTTCCAACATAGCCGCGGGCAACAGCTAGTATATTAAGACATAGGATACTTTTCATCCCGGTAGAAGGTTCCCGTGGGATAATTTCCGACATACACGCGGACGAAGCCGCTGGAAACAGCTAGTATATTAAGACATAGTATACTTTTCATCCCGGTAGAAGGTTCCCGTGGGATAATTTCCAACATAGCCGCTGGCAACAGCTAGTATATTAAGACATAGGATACTTTTCATCCCGGTAGAAGGTTCCCGTGGGATAATTTCCAACATAGCCGCGGGCAACAGCTAGTATATTAAGACATATGATACTTTTCATCCCGGTTGAAGGTTCCCTTGGGATAATTTCCAACATAGCCGCTGGCAACAGCTAGTATATTAAGACATAGGATACTTTTCATCCCGGTAGAAGGTTCCCGTGGGATAATTTCCAACATAGCCTCTGGCAACAGCTAATATATTAAGACATAGGATACTTTTCATCCCGGTAGAAGGTTCCCGTGGGATAATTTCCAACATAGCCGCGGACGAAGCTGCTGGCAACAGCTAGTATATTAAGACATAGGATACTTTTCATCCCGGTAGAAGGTTCTTGTGGGATAATTTCCAACATAGCCGCTGGCAACAGCTAGTATATTAAGACATAGGATACTTTTCATCCCGGTAGAAGGTTCCCGTGGGATAATTTCCGACATACACGCGGACGAAGTCGCGGGCAACAGCTAGTATATTAAGACATATGATACTTTTCATCCCGGTAGAAGGTTCCCGTGGGATAATTTCCAACATAGCCGCTGGCAACAGCTAGTATATTAAGACATAGGATACTTTTCATCCCGGTAGAAGGTTCCCGTGGGATAATTTCCAACATAGCCGCTGGCAACAGCTAGTATATTAAGACATAGGATACTTTTCATCCCGTTAGAAGGTTCCTGTGGGATAATTTCCGACATACACGCGGACGAAGCCGCTGGCAACAGCTAGTCTATTAAGACGTAGGATACTTTTGATCCCGGTAGAAGGTTGCCGTGGGATAATTTCCAATATAGCCGCTGGCAACAGCTAGTATATTAAGACATAGGATACTTTTCATCCCGGTAGAAGGTTCCCGTGGGATAATTTCCAACATAGCCGCGGGCAACAGCTAGTAAATTAAGACATAGGATACTTTTCATCCCGGTAGAAGGTTTCCGTGGGATAACTTCCAACATAGCCGCGGGCAACAGCTAGTATATTAAGACATAGGATACTTTTCATCCCGGTAGAAGGTTCCCATGGGATAATTTCCAACATAGTCGCTGGCAACAGCTAGTATATTAAGACATAGGATACTTTTCATCCCGGTAGAAGGTTCCCATGGGATAATTTCCAAAATAGCCGCGGACGAAGCCGCTGGCAACAGCTTGTATATTAAGACAGGATACTTTTGATCCCGGTAGAAGGTTCCCGTGGGATAATTTCCGACATACACGCGGACGAAGCCGCTGGCAACAGCTAGTATATTAAGACATAGGATACTTTTCATCCCGGTAGAAGGTTCCCGTGGGATAATTTCCAACATAGCCGCGGGCAACAGCTAGTATATTAAGACATAGGATACTTTTCATCCCGGTAGAAGGTTCCCATGGGATAATTTCCAAAATAGCCGCGGACGAAGCCGCTGGCAACAGCTTGTATATTAAGACAGGATACTTTTGATCCCGGTAGAAGGTTCCCGTGGGATAATTTCCGACATATACGCGGACGAAGCCGCTGGCAACGGCTAGTATATTAGGACATAGGATACTTTTCATCCCGGTAGAAGGTTCCCGTGGGATAATTTCCAACATAGCCGCGGGCAACAGCTAGTATATTAAGACATAGGATACTTTTCATCCCGGTAGAAGGTTCCCGTGGGATAATTTCCAACATAGCCGCGGGCAACAGCTAGTATATTAAGACATAGGATACTTTTCATCCCGGTAGAAGGTTCCCGTGGGATAATTTCCGACATACACGCGGACGAAGCCGCTGGAAACAGCTAGTATATTAAGACATAGTATACTTTTCATCCCGGTAGAAGGTTCCCGTGGGATAATTTCCAACATAGCCGCTGGCAACAGCTAGTATATTAAGACATAGGATACTTTTCATCCCGGTAGAAGGTTCCCGTGGGATAATTTCCAACATAGCCGCGGGCAACAGCTAGTATATTAAGACATATGATACTTTTCATCCCGGTTGAAGGTTCCCTTGGGATAATTTCCAACATAGCCGCTGGCAACAGCTAGTATATTAAGACATAGGATACTTTTCATCCCGGTAGAAGGTTCCCGTGGGATAATTTCCAACATAGCCTCTGGCAACAGCTAATATATTAAGACATAGGATACTTTTCATCCCGGTAGAAGGTTCCCGTGGGATAATTTCCAACATAGCCGCGGACGAAGCTGCTGGCAACAGCTAGTATATTAAGACATAGGATACTTTTCATCCCGGTAGAAGGTTCTTGTGGGATAATTTCCAACATAGCCGCTGGCAACAGCTAGTATATTAAGACATAGGATACTTTTCATCCCGGTAGAAGGTTCCCGTGGGATAATTTCCGACATACACGCGGACGAAGTCGCGGGCAACAGCTAGTATATTAAGACATATGATACTTTTCATCCCGGTAGAAGGTTCCCGTGGGATAATTTCCAACATAGCCGCTGGCAACAGCTAGTATATTAAGACATAGGATACTTTTCATCCCGGTAGAAGGTTCCCGTGGGATAATTTCCAACATAGCCGCTGGCAACAGCTAGTATATTAAGACATAGGATACTTTTCATCCCGGTAGAAGGTTCCTGTGGGATAATTTCCGACATACACGCGGACGAAGCCGCTGGCAACAGCTAGTCTATTAAGACGTAGGATACTTTTGATCCCGGTAGAAGGTTGCCGTGGGATAATTTCCAATATAGCCGCTGGCAACAGCTAGTATATTAAGACATAGGATACTTTTCATCCCGGTAGAAGGTTCCCGTGGGATAATTTCCAACATAGCCGCGGGCAACAGCTAGTAAATTAAGACATAGGATACTTTTCATCCCGGTAGAAGGTTTCCGTGGGATAACTTCCAACATAGCCGCGGGCAACAGCTAGTATATTAAGACATAGGATACTTTTCATCCCGGTAGAAGGTTCCCATGGGATAATTTCCAACATAGTCGCTGGCAACAGCTAGTATATTAAGACATAGGATACTTTTCATCCCGGTAGAAGGTTCCCATGGGATAATTTCCAAAATAGCCGCGGACGAAGCCGCTGGCAACAGCTTGTATATTAAGACAGGATACTTTTGATCCCGGTAGAAGGTTCCCGTGGGATAATTTCCGACATACACGCGGACGAAGCCGCTGGCAACAGCTAGTATATTAAGACATAGGATACTTTTCATCCCGGTAGAAGGTTCCCGTGGGATAATTTCCAACATAGCCGCGGGCAACAGCTAGTATATTAAGACATAGGATACTTTTCATCCCGGTAGAAGGTTCCCGTGGGATAATTTCCAACATAGCCGCGGGCAACAGCTAGTATATTAAGACATAGGATACTTTTCATCCCGGTAGAAGGTTCCCGTGGGATAATTTCCGACATAGCCGCGGGCAACAGCTAGTATATTAAGACATATGATACTTTTCAACCCGGTTGAAGGTTCCCGTGGGATAATTTCCAACATAGCCGCGGGCAACAGCTAGTATATTAAGACATAGGATACTTTTCATCCCGGTAGAAGGTTCCCGTGGGATAATTTCCAACATAGCCGCTGGCAACAGCAAGTATATTAAGTCATAGTATACTTTTCATCCTGGTAGAAGGTTCCCATGGTATAATTTCCGACATACACGCGGACGAAGCCGCTGGCAACAGCTAGTATATTAAGACATAGGATACTTTTCATCCCGGTAGAAGGTTCCCGTGGGATAATTTCCAACATAGCCGCGGGCAACAGCTAGTATATTAAGACATAGGATACTTTTCATCCCGGTAGAAGGTTCCCGTGGGATAATTTCCAACATAGCCGCGGGCAACAGCTAGTATATTAAGATATAGGATACTTTTCATCCCGGTAGAAGGTTCCCGTGGGATAATTTCCAACATAGCCGCTGGCAACAGCTAGTATATTAAGACATAGGATACTTTTCATCCCGGTAGAAGGTTCCCGTGGGATAATTTCCAACATAGCCGCTGGCAACAGCTAGTATATTAAGATATAGGATACTTTTCATCCCGGTAGAAGGTTCCCGTGGGATAATTTCCAACATAGCCGCGGGCAACAGCTAGTATATTAAGATATAGGATACTTTTCATCCCGGTAGAAGGTTCCCGTGGGATAATTTCCAACATAGCCGCTGGCAACAGCTAGTATATTAAGATATAGGATACTTTTCATCCCGGTAGAAGGTTCCCGTGGGATAATTTCCAACATAGCCGCTGGCAACAGCTAGTATATTAAGACATAGGATACTTTTCATCCCGGTAGAAGGTTCCCGTGGGATAATTTCCGACATACACGCGGGCGAAGCCGCTGTCAACAGCTAGTATATTAAGACATATGATACTTTTAATCCCGGTAGAAGGTTCCCGTGGGATAGCTTCCAACATAGCCGCGGGCAACAGCTAGTATATTAAGATATAGGATACTTTTCATCCCGGTAGAAGGTTCCCGTGGGATAATTTCCAACATAGCCGCTGGCAACAGCTAGTATATTAAGATATAGGATACTTTTCATCCCGGTAGAAGGTTCCCGTGGGATAATTTCCAACATAGCCGCTGGCAACAGCTAGTATATTAAGACATAGGATACTTTTCATCCCGGTAGAAGGTTCCCGTGGGATAATTTCCGACATACACGCGGGCGAAGCCGCTGTCAACAGCTAGTATATTAAGACATATGATACTTTTAATCCCGGTAGAAGGTTCCCGTGGGATAGCTTCCAACATAGCCGCGGGCAACAGCTAGTATATTAAGATATAGGATACTTTTTCATCCGGTAGAAGGTTCCCGTGGGATAATTTCCAACATAGCCGCTGGCAACAGCTAGTATATTAAGACATATGATACTTTTCATCCCGGTAGAAGGTTCCCGTGGGATAATTTCCAACATAGCCGCGGGCAACAGCTAGTATATTAAGACATAGGATACTTTTCATCCCGGTAGAAGGTTCCCATGGGATAATTTCCGACATACACGCGGACGAAGCCGCTGGCAACAGCTAGTATATTAAGATAGGATACTTTTGATCCCGGTAGAAGGTTCCCGTGGGATAATTTCCGACATACACGCGGACGAAGCCGCTGGCAACAGCTAGTATATTAAGACATAGGATACTTTTCATCCCGGTAGAAGGTTCCCGTGGGATAATTTCCAACATAGCCGCGGGCAACAGCTAGTATATTAAGAGATAGGATACTTTTCATCCCGGTAGAAGGTTCCCGTGGGATAATTTCCAACATAGCCGCGGGCAACAGCTAGTATATTAAGACATAGGATACTTTTCATCCCGGTAGAAGGTTCCCGTGGGATAATTTCCGACATACACGCGGACGAAGCCGCTGGAAACAGCTAGTATATTAAGACATAGGATACTTTTCATCCGGTAGAAGGTTCCCGTGGGATAATTTCCGACATACACGCGGACGAAGCCGCTGGCAACAGCTAGTATATTAAGACATAGGATACTTTTCATCCCGGTAGAAGGTTCCCGTGGATAATTTCCAACATAGCCGCTGGCAACAGCTAGTATATTAAGACATCGGATACTTTTCATCCCGGTAGAAGGTTCCTGTGGGATAATTTCCGACATACACGCGGACGAAGCCGCTGGCAACAGCTAGTCTTTTAAGACGTAGGATACTTTTGATCCCGGTAGAAGGTTGCCGTGGGATAATTTCCAACATAGCCGCTGGCAACAGCTAGTATATTAAGACATAGGATACTTTTCATCCGGTAGAAGGTTCCCGTGGGATAATTTCCAACATAGCCGCGGGCAACGGCTGTATATTAGGACATAGGATACTTTTCATCCCGGTAGAAGGTTCCTGTGGGATAATTTCCGACATACACGCGGACGAAGCCGCTGGCAACAGCTAGTCTATTAAGACGTAGGATACTTTTGATCCGGTAGAAGGTTGCCGTGGGATAATTTCCAACATAGCCGCTGGCAACAGCTAGTATATTAAGACATAGGATACTTTTCATCCCGGTAGAAGGTTCCCGTGGGATAATTTCCAACATAGCCGCGGGCAACAGCTAGTATATTAAGACGTAGGATACTTTTCATCCCGGTAAAAGGTTCCCGTGGGATAATTTCCGACATACACGCGGACGAAGCCGCTGGCAACGGCTAGTATATTAGGACATATGATAATTTTCATCCCGGTAGAAGGTTCCCGTGGGATAATTTCCAACATAGCCGCTGGCAACAGCTAGTATATTAAGACATAGGATACTTTTCATCCCGGTAGAAGGTTCCCGTGGGATAATTTCCAACATAGCCGCGGGCAACAGCTAGTATATTAAGACATAGGATACTTTTCATCCCGGTAGAAGGTTCCCGTGGGATAATTTCCAACATAGCCGCGGGCAACAGCTAGTATATTAAGACATAGGATACTTTTCATCCCGGTAGAAGGTTCCCGTGGGATAATTTCCGACATACACGCGGACGAAGCCGCTGGTAACAGCTAGTATATTAAGACATAGGATACTTTTCATCCCGGTAGAAGGTTCCCGTGGGATAATTTCCGACATACACGCGGACGAAGCCGCTGGCAACAGCTAGTCTATTAAGACGTAGGATACTTTTGATCCCAGTAGAAGGTTGCCGTGGGATAATTTCCAACATAGCCGCTGGCAACAGCTAGTATATTAAGACATAGGATACTTTTCATCCCGGTAGAAGGTTCCCGTGGGATAATTTCCAACATAGCCGCGGGCAACAGCTAGTATATTAAGACGTAGGATACTTTTCATCCCGGTAGAAGGTTCCCGTGGGATAATTTCCGACATACACGCGGACGAAGCCGCTGGCAACGGCTAGTATATTAGGACATAGGATACTTTTCATCCCGGTAGAAGGTTCCCGTGGTATAATTTCCGACATACACGCGGACGAAGTCGCGGGCAACAGCTAGTATATTAAGACATATGATACTTTTCATCCCGGTAGAAGGTTCCCGTGGGATAATTTCCAACATAGCCGCTGGCAACAGCTAGTATATTAAGACATAGGATACTTTTCATCCCGGTAGAAAGTTCCAGTGGGATAATTTCCAACATAGCCGCTGGCAACAGCTAGTATATTAAGACATAGGATACTTTTCATCCCGGTAGAAGGTTCCCGTGGGATAATTTCCGACATACACGCGGACGAAGCCGCTGGCAACAGCTAGTCTATTAAGACGTAGGATACTTTTAATCCCGGTAGAAGGTTGCCGTGGGATAATTTCCAACATAGCCGCTGGCAACAGCTAGTATATTAAGACATAGGATACTTTTCATCCCGGTAGAAGGTTCCCGTGGGATAATTTCCAACAAAGCCGCTGGCAACAGCTAGTATATTAAGACATAGGATACTTTTCATCCCGGTAGAAGGTTCCCGTGGGATAATTTCCAACATAGCCGCGGGCAACAGCTAGTATATTAAGACATAGGATACTTTTCATCCCGGTAGAAGGTTCCCATGGGATAATTTCCAACATAGTCGCTGGCAACAGCTAGTATATTAAGACATAGGATACTTTTCATCCCGGTAGAAGGTTCCCATGGGATAATTTCCAAAATAGCCGCGGACGAAGCCGCTGGCAACAGCTAGTATATTAAGACAGGATACTTTTGATCCCGGTAGAAGGTTCCCGTGGGATAATTTCCGACATACACGCGGACGAAGCCGCTGGCAACAGCTAGTATATTAAGACATAGGATACTTTTCATCCCGGTAGAAGGTTCCCGTGGGATAATTTCCAACATAGCCGCTGGCAACAGCTAGTATATTAAGACATAGGATACTTTTCATCCCGGTAGAAGGTTCCCGTGGGATAATTTTTAACATAGCCGCGGGCAACAGCTAGTCTATTAAGACATAGGATACTTTTCATCCCGGTAGAAGGTTCCCGTGGGATAATTTCCAACATAGCCGCGGGCAACAGCTAGTCTATTAAGACATAGGATACTTTTCATCCCGGTAGAAGGTTCCCGTGGGATAATTTCCAACATAGCCGCTGGCAACAGCTAGTATATTAAGACATAGGATACTTTTCATCCTGGTAGAAGGTTCCCATGGGATAATTTCCGACATACACGCGGACGAAGCCGCTGGCAACAGCTAGTATATTAAGACATAGGATACTTTTCATCCCGGTAAAAGGTTCCCGTGGGATAATTTCCAACATAGCCGCGGGCAACAGCTAGTATATTAAGATATAGGATACTTTTCATCCCGGTAGAAGGTTCCCGTGGGATAATTTCCAACATAGCCGCTGGCAACAGCTAGTATATTAAGACATAGGATACTTTTCATCCCGGTAGAAGGTTCCCGTGGGATAATTTCCGACATACACGCGGGCGAAGCCGCTGTCAACAGCTAGTATATTAAGACATATGATACTTTTAATCCCGGTAGAAGGTTCCCGTGGGATAGCTTCCAACATAGCCGCGGGCAACAGCTAGTATATTAAGATATAGGATACTTTTCATCCCGGTAGAAGGTTCCCGTGGGATAATTTCCAACATAGCCGCTGGCAACAGCTAGTATATTAAGACATATGATACTTTTCATCCCGGTAGAAGGTTCCCGTGGGATAATTTCCAACATAGCCGCGGGCAACAGCTAGTATATTAAGACATAGGATACTTTTCATCCCGGTAGAAGGTTCCCATGGGATAATTTCCGACATACACGCGGACGAAGCCGCTGGCAACAGCTAGTATATTAAGATAGGATACTTTTGATCCCGGTAGAAGGTTCCCGTGGGATAATTTCCGACATACACGCGGACGAAGCCGCTGGCAACAGCTAGTATATTAAGACATAGGATACTTTTCATCCCGGTAGAAGGTTCCCGTGGGATAATTTCCAACATAGCCGCGGGCAACAGCTAGTATATTAAGACATAGGATACTTTTCATCCCGGTAGAAGGTTCCCGTGGGATAATTTCCAACATAGCCGCGGGCAACAGCTAGTATATTAAGACATAGGATACTTTTCATCCCGGTAGAAGGTTCCCGTGGGATAATTTCCGACATACACGGGGACGAAGCCGCTGGAAACAGCTAGTATATTAAGACATAGGATACTTTTCATCCCGGTAGAAGGTTCCCGTGGGATAATTTCCGACATACACGCGGACGAAGCCGCTGGCAACAGCTAGTATATTAAGACATAGGATACTTTTCATCCCGGTAGAAGGTTCCCGTGGGATAATTTCCAACATAGCCGCTGGCAACAGCTAGTATATTAAGACATAGGATACTTTTCATCCCGGTAGAAGGTTCCTGTGGGATAATTTCCGACATACACGCGGACGAAGCCGCTGGCAACAGCTAGTCTTTTAAGACGTAGGATACTTTTGATCCCGGTAGAAGGTTGCCGTGGGATAATTTCCAACATAGCCGCTGGCAACAGCTAGTATATTAAGACATAGGATACTTTTCATCCCGGTAGAAGGTTCCCGTGGGATAATTTCCAACATAGCCGCGGGCAACAGCTAGTATATTAAGACATAGGATACTTTTCATCCCGGTAGAAGGTTCCCGTGGGATAATTTCCAACATAGCCGCGGGCAACAGCTAGTATATTAAGATATAGGATACTTTTCATCCCGGTAGAAGGTTCCCGTGGGATAATTTCCAACATAGCCGCTGGCAACAGCTAGTATATTAAGACATAGGATACTTTTCATCCCGGTAGAAGGTTCCCGTGGGATAATTTCCAACATAGCCGCTGGCAACAGCTAGTATATTAAGATATAGGATACTTTTCATCCCGGTAGAAGGTTCCCGTGGGATAATTTCCAACATAGCCGCGGGCAACAGCTAGTATATTAAGATATAGGATACTTTTCATCCCGGTAGAAGGTTCCCGTGGGATAATTTCCAACATAGCCGCTGGCAACAGCTAGTATATTAAGATATAGGATACTTTTCATCCCGGTAGAAGGTTCCCGTGGGATAATTTCCAACATAGCCGCTGGCAACAGCTAGTATATTAAGACATAGGATACTTTTCATCCCGGTAGAAGGTTCCCATGGGATAATTTCCGACATACACGCGGACGAAGCCGCTGGCAACAGCTAGTATATTAAGATAGGATACTTTTGATCCCGGTAGAAGGTTCCCGTGGGATAATTTCCGACATACACGCGGACGAAGCCGCTGGCAACAGCTAGTATATTAAGACATAGGATACTTTTCATCCCGGTAGAAGGTTCCCGTGGGATAATTTCCAACATAGCCGCGGGCAACAGCTAGTATATTAAGACATAGGATACTTTTCATCCCGGTAGAAGGTTCCCGTGGGATAATTTCCAACATAGCCGCGGGCAACAGCTAGTATATTAAGACATAGGATACTTTTCATCCCGGTAGAAGGTTCCCGTGGGATAATTTCCGACATACACGGGGACGAAGCCGCTGGAAACAGCTAGTATATTAAGACATAGGATACTTTTCATCCCGGTAGAAGGTTCCCGTGGGATAATTTCCGACATACACGCGGACGAAGCCGCTGGCAACAGCTAGTATATTAAGACATAGGATACTTTTCATCCCGGTAGAAGGTTCCCGTGGGATAATTTCCAACATAGCCGCTGGCAACAGCTAGTATATTAAGACATAGGATACTTTTCATCCCGGTAGAAGGTTCCTGTGGGATAATTTCCGACATACACGCGGACGAAGCCGCTGGCAACAGCTAGTCTTTTAAGACGTAGGATACTTTTGATCCCGGTAGAAGGTTGCCGTGGGATAATTTCCAACATAGCCGCTGGCAACAGCTAGTATATTAAGACATAGGATACTTTTCATCCCGGTAGAAGGTTCCCGTGGGATAATTTCCAACATAGCCGCGGGCAACAGCTAGTATATTAAGACATAGGATACTTTTCATCCCGGTAGAAGGTTCCCGTGGGATAATTTCCAACATAGCCGCGGGCAACAGCTAGTATATTAAGATATAGGATACTTTTCATCCCGGTAGAAGGTTCCCGTGGGATAATTTCCAACATAGCCGCTGGCAACAGCTAGTATATTAAGACATAGGATACTTTTCATCCCGGTAGAAGGTTCCCGTGGGATAATTTCCAACATAGCCGCTGGCAACAGCTAGTATATTAAGATATAGGATACTTTTCATCCCGGTAGAAGGTTCCCGTGGGATAATTTCCAACATAGCCGCGGGCAACAGCTAGTATATTAAGATATAGGATACTTTTCATCCCGGTAGAAGGTTCCCGTGGGATAATTTCCAACATAGCCGCTGGCAACAGCTAGTATATTAAGATATAGGATACTTTTCATCCCGGTAGAAGGTTCCCGTGGGATAATTTCCAACATAGCCGCTGGCAACAGCTAGTATATTAAGACATAGGATACTTTTCATCCCGGTAGAAGGTTCCCGTGGGATAATTTCCGACATACACGCGGGCGAAGCCGCTGTCAACAGCTTGTATATTAAGACATATGATACTTTTAATCCCGGTAGAAGGTTCCCGTGGGATAGCTTCCAACATAGCCGCGGGCAACAGCTAGTATATTAAGATATAGGATACTTTTCATCCCGGTAGAAGGTTCCCGTGGGATAATTTCCAACATAGCCGCTGGCAACAGCTAGTATATTAAGATATAGGATACTTTTCATCCCGGTAGAAGGTTCCCGTGGGATAATTTCCAACATAGCCGCTGGCAACAGCTAGTATATTAAGATATAGGATACTTTTGATCCCGGTAGAAGGTTGCCGTGGGATAATTTCCAACATAGCCGCTGGCAACAGCTAGTATATTAAGACATAGGATACTTTTCATCCCGGTAGAAGGTTCCCGTGGGATAATTTCCAACATAGCCGCTGGCAACAGCTAGTATATTAAGACATAGGATACTTTTCATCCTGGTAGAAGGTTCCCATGGGATAATTTCCGACATACACGCGGACGAAGCCGCTGGCAACAGCTAGTATATTAAGACATAGGATACTTTTCATCCCGGTAGAAGGTTCCCGTGGGATAATTTCCAACATAGCCGCGGGCAACGGCTAGTATATTAGGACATAGGATACTTTTCATCCCGGTAGAAGGTTCCTGTGGGATAATTTCCGACATACACGCGGACGAAGCCGCTGGCAACAGCTAGTCTATTAAGACATAGGATACTTTTGATCCCGGTAGAAGGTTGCCGTGGGATAATTTCCAACATAGCCGCTGGCAACAGCTAGTATATTAAGACATAGGATACTTTTCATCCCGGTAGAAGGTTCCCGTGGGATAATTTCCAACATAGCCGCGGGCAACAGCTAGTATATTAAGACGTAGGATACTTTTCATCCCGGTAGAAGGTTCCCGTGGGATAATTTCCGACATACACGCGGACGAAGCCGCTGGCAACGGCTAGTATATTAGGACATAGGATACTTTTCATCCCGGTAGAAGGTTCCCGTGGGATAATTTCCAACATAGCCGCAGGCAACAGCTAGTATATTAAGACATAGGATACTTTTCATCCCGGTAGAAGGTTCCCGTGGGATAATTTCCAACATAGCCGCGGGCAACAGCTAGTATATTAAGACATAGGATACTTTTCATCCCGGTAGAAGGTTCCCGTGGGATAATTTCCAACATAGCCGCGGGCAACAGCTAGTATATTAAGACGTAGGATACTTTTCATCCCGGTAGAAGGTTCCCGTGGGATAATTTCCGACATACACGCGGACGAAGCCGCTGGCAACGGCTAGTATATTAGGACATAGGATACTTTTCATCCCGGTAGAAGGTTCCCGTGGGATAATTTCCAACATAGCCGCGGGCAACAGCTAGTATATTAAGACATAGGATACTTTTCATCCCGGTAGAAGGTTCCCGTGGGATAATTTCCAACATAGCCGCGGGCAACAGCTAGTATATTAAGACATATGATAATTTTCATCCCGGTAGAAGGTTCCCGTGGGATAAATTCCAACATAGCCGAGGGCAACAGCTAGTATATTAAGACGTAGGATACTTTTCATCCCGGTAGAAGGTTCCCGTGGGATAATTTCCAACATAGCCGCTGGCAACAGCTAGTATATTAAGACATAGGATACTTTTCATCCCGGTAGAAGGTTCCCGTGGGATAATTTCCAACATAGCCGTGGGCAACAGCTAGTATATTAAGACATAGGATACTTTTCATCCCGGTAGAAGGTTCCCGTGGGATAATTTCAAACATAGCCGCGGGCAACAGCTAGTATATTAAGACATATGATAATTTTCATCCCGGTAGAAGGTTCCCGTGGGATAAATTCCAACATAGCCGCGGGCAACAGCTAGTATATTAAGACGTAGGATACTTTTCATCCCGGTAGAAGGTTCCCGTGGGATAATTTCCAACATAGCCGCGGGCAACAGCTAGTATATTAAGACATAGGATACTTTTCATCCCGGTAGAAGGTTCCCATGGGATAATTTCCGACATACACGCGGACGAAGCCGCTGGCAACAGCTAGTATATTAAAACAGGATACTTTTGATCCCGGTAGAAGGTTCCCGTGGGATAATTTCCGACATACACGCGGACGAAGCCGCTGGCAACAGCTAGTATATTAAGACATAGGATACTTTTCATCCCGGTAGAAGGTTCCCGTGGGATAATTTCCAACATAGCCGCTGGCAACAGCTAGTATATTAAGACAAAGGATACTTTTCATCCCGGTAGAAGGTTCCCGTGGAATAATTTCCAACATAGCCGCGGGCAACAGCTAGTATATTAAGACATAGGATACTTTTCATCCCGGTAGAAGGTTCCCGTGGGATAATTTCCAACATAGCCGCGGGCAACAGCTAGTATATTAAGACATAGGATACTTTTCATCCCGGTAGAAGGTTCCCGTGGGATCATTTCCAAAATAGCCGCGGGCAACAGCTAGTATACTAAGACCTAGGATACTTTTCATCCCGGTAGAAGGTTCCCGTGGGATAATTTCCGACATACACGCGGACGAAGCCGCTGGCAACGGCTAGTATATTAGGACATAGGATACTTTTCATCCCGGTAGAAGGTTCCCGTGGGATAATTTCCGACATACACGCGGGCGAAAACGCTGGCAACAGCTAGTATATTAAGACATAGGATACTTTTCATCCCGGTAGAAGGTTCCCGTGGGATAATTTCCAACATAGCCGCTGGCAACAGCTAGTATATTAAGACAAAGGATACTTTTCATCCCGGTAGAAGGTTCCCGTGGGATAATTTCCAACATAGCCGCGGGCAACAGCACGTATATTAAGACATAGGATACTTTTCATCCCGGTAGAAGGTTCCCGTGGGATAATTTCCAACATAGCCGCGGGCAACAGCTAGTATACTAAGACCTAGGATACTTTTCATCCCGGTAGAAGGTTCCCATGGGATAATTTCCGACATACACGCGGACGAACCCGCTGGCAACAGCTAGTATATTAAAACAGGATACTTTTGATCCCGGTAGAAGGTTCCCGTGGGATAATTTCCGACATACACGCGGACATAGCCGCTGGCAACAGCTAGTATATTAAGACATAGGATACTTTTCATCCCGGTAGAAGGTTCCCGTGGGATAATTTCCAACATAGCCGCTGGCAACAGCTAGTATATTAAGACATAGGATACTTTTCATCCCGGTAGAAGGTTCCCGTGGGATAATTTCCAACATAGCCGCGGGCAACAGCTAGTATATTAAGACATAGGATACTTTTCATCCCGGTAGAAGGTTCCCGTGGGATAATTTCCAACATAGCCGCGGGCAACAGCTAGTATATTAAGACGTAGGATACTTTTCATCCCGGTAGAAGGTTCCCGTGGGATAATTTCCGACATACACGCGGACGAAGCCGCGGGCAACAGCTAGTATACTAAGACCTAGGATACTTTTCATCCCGGTAGAAGGTTCCCGTGGGATAATTTCCGACATACACGCGGACGAAGCCGCTGGCAACGGCTAGTATATTAGGACATATGATAATTTTCATCCCGGTAGAAGGTTCCCGTGGGATAATTTCCAACATAGCCGCTGGCAACAGCTAGTATATTAAGACATAGGATACTTTTCATCCCGGTAGAAGGTTCCCGTGGGATAATTTCCAACATAGCCGCGGGCAACAGCTAGTATATTAAGACATAGGATACTTTTCATCCCGGTAGAAGGTTCCCGTGGGATAATTTCCAACATAGCCGCGGGCAACAGCTAGTATATTAAGACATAGGATACTTTTCATCCCGGTAGAAGGTTCCCGTGGGATAATTTCCGACATACACGCGGACGAAGCCGCTGGCAACAGCTAGTATATTAAGACATAGGATACTTTTCATCCCGGTAGAAGGTTCCCGTGGGATAATTTCCGACATACACGCGGACGAAGCCGCTGGCAACAGCTAGTCTATTAAGACGTAGGATACTTTTGATCCCAGTAGAAGGTTGCCGTGGGATAATTTCCAACATAGCCGCTGGCAACAGCTAGTATATTAAGACATAGGATACTTTTCATCCCGGTAGAAGGTTCCCGTGGGATAATTTCCAACATAGCCGCGGGCAACAGCTAGTATATTAAGACGTAGGATACTTTTCATCCCGGTAGAAGGTTCCCGTGGGATAATTTCCGACATACACGCGGACGAAGCCGCTGGCAACGGCTAGTATATTAGGACATAGGATACTTTTCATCCCGGTAGAAGGTTCCCGTGGTATAATTTCCGACATACACGCGGACGAAGTCGCGGGCAACAGCTAGTATATTAAGACATATGATACTTTTCATCCCGGTAGAAGGTTCCCGTGGGATAATTTCCAACATAGCCGCTGGCAACAGCTAGTATATTAAGACATAGGATACTTTTCATCCCGGTAGAAAGTTCCAGTGGGATAATTTCCAACATAGCCGCTGGCAACAGCTAGTATATTAAGACATAGGATACTTTTCATCCCGGTAGAAGGTTCCCGTGGGATAATTTCCGACATACACGCGGACGAAGCCGCTGGCAACAGCTAGTCTATTAAGACGTAGGATACTTTTGATCCCGGTAGAAGGTTGCCGTGGGATAATTTCCAACATAGCCGCTGGCAACAGCTAGTATATTAAGACATAGGATACTTTTCATCCCGGTAGAAGGTTCCCGTGGGATAATTTCCAACAAAGCCGCTGGCAACAGCTAGTATATTAAGACATAGGATACTTTTCATCCCGGTAGAAGGTTCCCGTGGGATAATTTCCAACATAGCCGCGGGCAACAGCTAGTATATTAAGACATAGGATACTTTTCATCCCGGTAGAAGGTTCCCATGGGATAATTTCCAACATAGTCGCTGGCAACAGCTAGTATATTAAGACATAGGATACTTTTCATCCCGGTAGAAGGTTCCCATGGGATAATTTCCAAAATAGCCGCGGACGAAGCCGCTGGCAACAGCTAGTATATTAAGACAGGATACTTTTGATCCCGGTAGAAGGTTCCCGTGGGATAATTTCCGACATACACGCGGACGAAGCCGCTGGCAACAGCTAGTATATTAAGACATAGGATACTTTTCATCCCGGTAGAAGGTTCCCGTGGGATAATTTCCAACATAGCCGCTGGCAACAGCTAGTATATTAAGACATAGGATACTTTTCATCCCGGTAGAAGGTTCCCGTGGGATAATTTTTAACATAGCCGCGGGCAACAGCTAGTCTATTAAGACATAGGATACTTTTCATCCCGGTAGAAGGTTCCCGTGGGATAATTTCCAACATAGCCGCGGGCAACAGCTAGTCTATTAAGACATAGGATACTTTTCATCCCGGTAGAAGGTTCCCGTGGGATAATTTCCAACATAGCCGCTGGCAACAGCTAGTATATTAAGACATAGGATACTTTTCATCCTGGTAGAAGGTTCCCATGGGATAATTTCCGACATACACGCGGACGAAGCCGCTGGCAACAGCTAGTATATTAAGACATAGGATACTTTTCATCCCGGTAAAAGGTTCCCGTGGGATAATTTCCAACATAGCCGCGGGCAACAGCTAGTATATTAAGATATAGGATACTTTTCATCCCGGTAGAAGGTTCCCGTGGGATAATTTCCAACATAGCCGCTGGCAACAGCTAGTATATTAAGACATAGGATACTTTTCATCCCGGTAGAAGGTTCCCGTGGGATAATTTCCGACATACACGCGGGCGAAGCCGCTGTCAACAGCTAGTATATTAAGACATATGATACTTTTAATCCCGGTAGAAGGTTCCCGTGGGATAGCTTCCAACATAGCCGCGGGCAACAGCTAGTATATTAAGATATAGGATACTTTTCATCCCGGTAGAAGGTTCCCGTGGGATAATTTCCAACATAGCCGCTGGCAACAGCTAGTATATTAAGACATATGATACTTTTCATCCCGGCAGAAGGTTCCCGTGGGATAATTTCCAACATAGCCGCGGGCAACAGCTAGTATATTAAGACATAGGATACTTTTCATCCCGGTAGAAGGTTCCCATGGGATAATTTCCGACATACACGCGGACGAAGCCGCTGGCAACAGCTAGTATATTAGGATAGGATACTTTTGATCCCGGTAGAAGGTTCCCGTGGGATAATTTCCGACATACACGCGGACGAAGCCGCTGGCAACAGCTAGTATATTAAGACATAGGATACTTTTCATCCCGGTAGAAGGTTCCCGTGGGATAATTTCCAACATAGCCGCGGGCAACAGCTAGTATATTAAGACATAGGATACTTTTCATCCCGGTAGAAGGTTCCCGTGGGATAATTTCCAACATAGCCGCGGGCAACAGCTAGTATATTAAGACATAGGATACTTTTCATCCCGGTAGAAGGTTCCCGTGGGATAATTTCCGACATACACGCGGACGAAGCCGCTGGAAACAGCTAGTATATTAAGACATAGGATACTTTTCATCCCGGTAGAAGGTTCCCGTGGGATAATTTCCGACATACACGCGGACGAAGCCGCTGGCAACAGCTAGTATATTAAGACATAGGATACTTTTCATCTCGGTAGAAGGTTCCCGTGGGATAATTTCCAACATAGCCGCTGGCAACAGCTAGTATATTAAGACATAGGATACTTTTCATCCCGGTAGAAGGTTCCTGTGGGATAATTTCTGACATACACGCGGACGAAGCCGCTGGCAACAGCTAGTCTTTTAAGACGTAGGATACTTTTGATCCCGGTAGAAGGTTGCCGTGGGATAATTTCCAACATAGCCGCTGGCAACAGCTAGTATATTAAGACATAGGATACTTTTCATCCCGGTAGAAGGTTCCCGTGGGATAATTTCCAACATAGCCGCGGGCAACGGCTAGTATATTAGGACATAGGATACTTTTCATCCCGGTAGAAGGTTCCTGTGGGATAATTTCCGACATACACGCGGACGAAGCCGCTGGCAACAGCTAGTCTATTAAGACGTAGGATACTTTTGATCCCGGTAGAAGGTTGCCGTGGGATAATTTCCAACATAGCCGCTGGCAACAGCTAGTATATTAAGACATAGGATACTTTTCATCCCGGTAGAAGGTTCCCGTGGGATAATTTCCAACATAGCCGCGGGCAACAGCTAGTATATTAAGACGTAGGATACTTTTCATCCCGGTAGAAGGTTCCCGTGGGATAATTTCCGACATACACGCGGACGAAGCCGCTGGCAACGGCTAGTATATTAGGACATAGGATACTTTTCATCCCGGTAGAAGGTTCCCGTGGGATAATTTCCAACATAGCCGCGGGCAACAGCTAGTATATTAAGACATAGGATACTTTTCATCCCGGTAGAAGGTTCCCGTGGGATAATTTCCAACATAGCCGCGGGCAACAGCTAGTATATTAAGACATAGGATACTTTTCATCCCGGTAGAAGGTTCCCGTGGGATAATTTCCAACATAGCCGCGGGCAACAGCTAGTATATTAAGACGTAGGATACTTTTCATCCCGGTAGAAGGTTCCCGTGGGATAATTTCCGACATACACGCGGACGAAGCCGCTGGCAACGGCTAGTATATTAGGACATAGGATACTTTTCATCCCGGTAGAAGGTTCCCGTGGGATAATTTCCAACATAGCCGCGGGCAACAGCTAGTATATTAAGACATAGGATACTTTTCATCCCGGTAGAAGGTTCCCGTGGGATAATTTCCAACATAGCCGCGGGCAACAGCTAGTATATTAAGACATAGGATACTTTTCATCCCGGTAGAAGGTTCCCGTGGGATAATTTCCGACATACACGCGGACGAAGCCGCTGGAAACAGCTAGTATATTAAGACATAGTATACTTTTCATCCCGGTAGAAGGTTCCCGTGGGATAATTTCCAACATAGCCGCTGGCAACAGCTAGTATATTAAGACATAGGATACTTTTCATCCCGGTAGAAGGTTCCCGTGGGATAATTTCCAACATAGCCGCGGGCAACAGCTAGTATATTAAGACATATGATACTTTTCATCCCGGTTGAAGGTTCCCTTGGGATAATTTCCAACATAGCCGCTGGCAACAGCTAGTATATTAAGACATAGGATACTTTTCATCCCGGTAGAAGGTTCCCGTGGGATAATTTTCAACATAGCCTCTGGCAACAGCTAATATATTAAGACATAGGATACTTTTCATCCCGGTAGAAGGTTCCCGTGGGATAATTTCCAACATAGCCGCGGACGAAGCTGCTGGCAACAGCTAGTATATTAAGACATAGGATACTTTTCATCCCGGTAGAAGGTTCTTGTGGGATAATTTCCAACATAGCCGCTGGCAACAGCTAGTATATTAAGACATAGGATACTTTTCATCCCGGTAGAAGGTTCCCGTGGGATAATTTCCGACATACACGCGGACGAAGTCGCGGGCAACAGCTAGTATATTAAGACATATGATACTTTTCATCCCGGTAGAAGGTTCCCGTGGGATAATTTCCAACATAGCCGCTGGCAACAGCTAGTATATTAAGACATAGGATACTTTTCATCCCGGTAGAAGGTTCCCGTGGGATAATTTCCAACATAGCCGCTGGCAACAGCTAGTATATTAAGACATAGGATACTTTTCATCCCGGTAGAAGGTTCCTGTGGGATAATTTCCGACATACACGCGGACGAAGCCGCTGGCAACAGCTAGTCTATTAAGACGTAGGATACTTTTGATCCCGGTAGAAGGTTGCCGTGGGATAATTTCCAATATAGCCGCTGGCAACAGCTAGTATATTAAGACATAGGATACTTTTCATCCCGGTAGAAGGTTCCCGTGGGATAATTTCCAACATAGCCGCGGGCAACAGCTAGTAAATTAAGACATAGGATACTTTTCATCCCGGTAGAAGGTTTCCGTGGGATAACTTCCAACATAGCCGCGGGCAACAGCTAGTATATTAAGACATAGGATACTTTTCATCCCGGTAGAAGGTTCCCATGGGATAATTTCCAACATAGTCGCTGGCAACAGCTAGTATATTAAGACATAGGGTACTTTTCATCCCGGTAGAAGGTTCCCATGGGATAATTTCCAAAATAGCCGCGGACGAAGCCGCTGGCAACAGCTTGTATATTAAGACAGGATACTTTTGATCCCGGTAGAAGGTTCCCGTGGGATAATTTCCGACATACACGCGGACGAAGCCGCTGGCAACAGCTAGTATATTAAGACATAGGATACTTTTCATCCCGGTAGAAGGTTCCCGTGGGATAATTTCCAACATAGCCGCGGGCAACAGCTAGTATATTAAGACATAGGATACTTTTCATCCCGGTAGAAGGTTCCCGTGGGATAATTTCCAACATAGCCGCGGGCAACAGCTAGTATATTAAGACATAGGATACTTTTCATCCCGGTAGAAGGTTCCCGTGGGATAATTTCCGACATAGCCGCGGGCAACAGCTAGTATATTAAGACATATGATACTTTTCAACCCGGTTGAAGGTTCCCGTGGGATAATTTCCAACATAGCCGCGGGCAACAGCTAGTATATTAAGACATAGGATACTTTTCATCCCGGTAGAAGGTTCCCGTGGGATAATTTCCAACATAGCCGCTGGCAACAGCAAGTATATTAAGTCATAGTATACTTTTCATCCTGGTAGAAGGTTCCCATGGGATAATTTCCGACATACACGCGGACGAAGCCGCTGGCAACAGCTAGTATATTAAGACATAGGATACTTTTCATCCCGGTAGAAGGTTCCCGTGGGATAATTTCCAACATAGCCGCGGGCAACAGCTAGTATATTAAGACATAGGATACTTTTCATCCCGGTAGAAGGTTCCCGTGGGATAATTTCCAACATAGCCGCGGGCAACAGCTAGTATATTAAGATATAGGATACTTTTCATCCCGGTAGAAGGTTCCCGTGGGATAATTTCCAACATAGCCGCTGGCAACAGCTAGTATATTAAGACATAGGATACTTTTCATCCCGGTAGAAGGTTCCCGTGGAATAATTTCCGACATACACGCGGGCGAAGCCGCTGTCAACAGCTAGTATATTAAGACATATGATACTTTTCATCCCGGTAGAAGGTTCCCGTGGGATAATTTCCAACATAGCCGCGGGCAACAGCTAGTATATTAAGATATAGGATACTTTTCATCCCGGTAGAAGGTTCCCGTGGGATAATTTCCAACATAGCCGCTGGCAACAGCTAGTATATTAAGACATATGATACTTTTCATCCCGGTAGAAGGTTCCCGTGGGATAATTTCCAACAAAGCCGCGGGCAACAGCTAGTATATTAAGACATAGGATACTTTTCATCCCGGTAGAAGGTTCCCGTGGGATAATTTCCGACATACACGCGGACGAAGTCGCGGGCAACAGCTAGTATATTAAGACATATGATACTTTTCATCCCGGTAGAAGGTTCCCGTGGGATAATTTCCAACATAGCCGCTGGCAACAGCTAGTATATTAAGACATAGGATACTTTTCATCCCGGTAGAAGGTTCCCGTGGGATAACTTCCAACATAGCCTCTGGCAACAGCTAGTATATTAAGACATAGGATACTTTTCATCCCGGTAGAAGGTTCCCGTGGGATAATTTCCGACATACACGCGGACGAAGTCGCGGGCAACAGCTAGTATATTAAGACATATGATACTTTTCATCCCGGTACAAGGTTCCCGTGGGATAATTTCCAACATAGCCGCTGGCAACAGCTAGTATATTAAGACATAGGATACTTTTCATCCCGGAAGAAGGTTCCCGTGGGATAATTTCCAACATAGCCGCTGGCAACAGGTAGTATATTAAGACATAGGATACTTTTCATCCCGGTAGAAGGTTCCCGTGGGATAATTTCCGACATACACGCGGACGAAGCCGCTGGCAACAGCTAGTCTATTAAGACGTAGGATACTTTTCATCCCGGTAGAAGGTTGCCGTGGGATAATTTCCAACATAGCCGCTGGCAACAGCTAGTATATTAAGACATAGGATACTTTTCATCCCGGTAGAAGGTTCCCGTGGGATAATTTCCAACATAGCCGCGGGCAACAGCTAGTATATTAAGACGTAGGATACTTTTCATCCCGGTAGAAGGTTCCCGTGGGATAATTTCCGACATACACGCGGACGAAGCCGCTGGCAACGGCTAGTATATTAGGACATAGGATACTTTCATCCCGGTAGAAGGTTCCCGTGGTATAATTTCCGACATACACGCGGGCGAAGCCGCTGTCAACAGCTAGTATATTAAGACATATGATAATTTTCATCCCGGTAGAAGGTTCCCGTGGGATAATTTCCAACATAGCCGCGGGCAACAGCTAGTATATTAAGACGTAGGATACTTTTCATCCCGGTAGAAGGTTCCCGTGGGATAATTTCCAACATAGCCGCGGGCAACAGCTAGTATATTAAGACATAGGATACTTTTCATCCCGGTAGAAGGTTCCCGTGGGATAATTTCCAACATAGCCGCGGGCAACAGCTAGTATATTAAGACATAGGATACTTTTCATCCCGGTAGAAGGTTCCCATGGGATAATTTCCAACATAGTCGCTGGCAACAGCTAGTATATTAAGACATAGGATACTTTTCATCCCGGTAGAAGGTTCCCATGGGATAATTTCCAAAATAGCTGCGGACGAAGCCGCTGGCAACAGCTAGTATATTAAGACAGGATACTTTTGATCCCGGTAGAAGGTTCCCGTGGGATAATTTCCGACATACACGCGGACGAAGCCGCTGGCAACAGCTAGTATATTAAGACATAGGATACTTTTCATCCCGGTAGAAGGTTCCCGTGGGATAATTTCCAACATAGCCGCTGGCAACAGCTAGTATATTAAGACATAGGATACTTTTCATCCCGGTAGAAGGTTCCCGTGGGATAATTTCCAACATAGCCGCGGGCAACAGCTAGTATATTAAGACATAGGATACTTTTCATCCCGGTAGAAGGTTCCCGTGGGATAATTTCCAACATAGCCGCTGGCAACAGCTAGTATATTAAGACATAGGATACTTTTCATCCCGGTAGAAGGTTCCCGTGGGATAATTTCCGACATAGCCGCGGGCAACAGCTAGTATATTAAGACATATGATACTTTTCAACCCGGTTGAAGGTTCCCGTGGGATAATTTCCAACATAGCCGCGGGCAACAGCTAGTACATTAAGACATAGGATACTTTTCATCCCGGTAGAAGGTTCCCGTGGGATAATTTCCAACATAGCCGCTGGCAACAGCTAGTATATTAAGACATAGGATACTTTTCATCCTGGTAGAAGGTTCCCATGGGATAATTTCCGACATACACGCGGACGAAGCCGCTGGCAACAGCTAGTATATTAAGACATAGGATACTTTCATCCCGGTAGAAGGTTCCCGTGGGATAATTTCCAACATAGCCGCGGGCAACAGCTAGTATATTAAGACATAGGATACTTTTCATCCCGGTAGAAGGTTCCCGTGGGATAATTTCCGACATACACGCGGGCGAAGCCGCTGTCAACAGCTAGTATATTAAGACATATGATACTTTTCATCCCGGTAGAAGGTTCCCGTGGGATAATTTCCAACATAGCCGCGGGCAACAGCTAGTATATTAAGATATAGGATACTTTTCATCCCGGTAGAAGGTTCCCGTGGGATAATTTCCGACATACACGCGGACGAAGCCGCTGGCAACAGCTAGTATATTAAGACGTAGGATACTTTTTATCCCGGTAGAAGGTTCCCGTGGGATAATTTCTAACATAGCCGCGGACGAAGCCGCTGGCAACAGCTAGTATATTAAGACAGGATACTTTCATCCCGATAGAAGGTTCCCGTGGGATAATTTCCGACATACACGCGGACGAAGCCGCTGGCAACGGCTAGTATATTAGGACATAGGATACTTTTCATCCCGGTAGAAGGTTCCCGTGGGATAATTTCCGACATACACCCGGGCGAAGCCGCTGGCAACAGCTAGTATATTAAGACATATGATACTTTTCATCCCGGTAGAAGGTTCCCGTGGGATAATTTCCAACATAGCCGCGGGCAACAGCTAGTAGACTAAGACGTAGGATACTTTCATCCCGGTAGAAGGTTCCCGTGGGATAATTTCCGACATACACGCGGACGAAGCCGCTGGCAACGGCTAGTATATTAGGACATAGGATACTTTTCATCCCGGTAGAAGGTTCCCGTGGGATAATTTCCGACATATACGCGGGCGAAGCCGCTGTCAACAGCTAGTATATTAAGACATATGATCCTTTTCATCCCGGTAGAAGGTTCCCGTGGGATAATATCCAACATAGCCGCGGGCAACAGCTAGTATATTAAGACGTAGGATACTTTTCATCCCGGTAGAAGGTTCCCGTGGGATAATTTCCAACATAGCCGCGGGCAACAGCTAGTATATTAAGACATATGATACTTTTCATCCCGGTTGAAGGTTCCCGTGGGACAATTTCCAACATAGCCGCTGGCAACAGCTAGTATATTAATACATAGGATACTTTTCATCCCGGTAGAAGGTTCCCATGGGATAATTTCCGACATACACGCGGACGAAGCCGCTGGCAACAGCTAGTATATTAAGACATAGGATACTTTTCATCCCGGTAGAAGGTTCCCGTGGGATAATTTCCAAAATAGCCGCGGACGAAGCCGCTGACTAAGGTGCAGATACACTTGACAACGACAACCGGATCAGAACCGTATTGCACATTATTCAATCAAGCGTACAAACTGTGTGTGAATCCGCTGCTGTAGACTGTTCCGTTGACGGTAACCGTACCCGGTGGTTGCTACATAGATGTTAATTAGCTTTATGTATATTTTCATATCAGCAAAGTTCAATGTCAATCAATGCAATGCTCGCTTCCCACGGTCACATCAATTGCATTCCATATTCTAAGTAACATGATCGACTATCATGTTGTAAACACTGAATTCGTCTTTTATAGAACTTCCTAAATATTGTTTTCGTATTTATATTTGAAGTTTGTAATCGCTTCTAATTTATTGTGTTTCATTCTTCTAGGTACTAAGATTATATAATCTTATTTATATGAATATTTATATGATATATTTTTCATCAAGTACAACATGTATTATTGGTTGAACCATTAGCCACTTCGATCGAGTGCGATTTTAACTTAGATAAAAGAGAACCCTGTGCACAACAAGATTATTTGGGAGCATTATAATAGTACCTATGCTAAAGTTAAACTAAAGTTATTATCGATAAATTAGACAACTATAAAACCATAACTCAGACATGTGTGTTCGGGGTGCGTGCAGAAAACCTCCTCGTGTGCCTGATACCTGCTCGTCCCTTATGGATACGTTCGAGGGGAAGAGCAGTTGTCGGGCCGGTGCACCCTGGGCATGGACAATAATCTCTTCTGGAAAAGGTGCTGGGGTTTTTCGGAGAGGGTATTGTTTGTGGCGAATTTCTGCGGGCGGGGGAGCAATATGCTCCACGTCGTTCTTCCACGTGTCCCTCTGATTTGCAGAGGGTACAGTGGAGGAACAAGGGATGTGGGTCGCTCCTGATCGATCGACGTTCGTCGATTGACACTGGACGTGACCCAGGGGCCCAGGCTACGGTGCAGACGCACCAACGCGGCTGTTGTTTCTCCCTCAGGAGCAATCTTGAGGAGAGAACTTTCGGCGGGTTCGCTGAGTCGGGTTAGCCGGACAGCGAACGGAGGCATGCATAATGCCGCCGTCGGGGGCTTGGCTTAACCGCCCGGCCCAGAGGAAGGACACCTCTAAGATAAAAAACCACCTAATCCTAAGCTTTGAAGCGTGGCGAGAGGATGAGTGGCTGGTGGGGGACCAGTCGCTAGCGCTTCCCCTGTAGATACCTGCCGCTCTCTACAGTATATAGGCTTACCTAGTGCAAGAGGCTCTGCCTAGGTGGACATTTATTTCCTCATTACTCGTGGGAACAGAATGGACAAAACACAAAACGAAAACAAAAAAGAGAAAGTCGTGCCAAATTTATTGGCGGAGGTGCCGTTTGCCGGCGACGGCAACAAGAGTCGAGGAGGCTCCCGTCCCTTAAGGGACCTAAGTATGTCCGATCAGGACTCGCGCGTGCGTTCCAAGTCTTCTGGAAAGCGTTCGCGCGATGAATTTATTCGGAATACAGTTTCGGGCCGAGCGGGGTCGATGGAACTCTCCTCAAGCGAGGAGAACCTGTCGACCGCTAAAGTTACGTCGGCGAAGAGAGGACGGGGTCGCGTTGTGGCGGATGGAGCTTCCGCTCCGATAGCAGGGCGCGACGTTCGGGGTCGCTTCAAGCGGCCCGATACGCCGGGAATCGGCGGGGAGAGGAACCTTGGGGTCTCATCCGAGGTCTCGACTGAGGAGCCGGGAGGGGTGACCGTCTCGCAGGTCCAGGAACGGCCCAGCGAGCCGAGTCAAGTCAGCCTAGCCGAGTCGGCCCAGCAAGCCGAGAGGCTTGCCACGGAAGGGCACCACTCTGAAGTGACCAGTCATAGGGCGGCCCTGTCAGAGACGTCAGGTAGCGAGCCGGACGCCGCTGGCAGCTCCAATTCAGAGCGAGCGGCCAGGTTTGCGGAGGTCGTGGAAGCCGCAATCAAGGGTGTGGCCTTGAAGAGGATCCAGTCCTCTAAAGACAAGGCCATATCCGTTGCCACGGCCTCCATTATGGCGGCAGCCAAGGCCATTCACTTCGGGCCTCCGTCGGACGGAATGTCCGAGGTGAGGGCGGAGGTCACCCGCTTGACAGCCGCCATGGAGCTTCTCCGAAAGGAGAATAAGGAGCTCCGAGCGGACCTGGCCCGGCTCCGAGGAGCTGCTCCCCGAGAGGTACCACAGGGGGGGGGCGCGGCATGGGCAGGGTGGGCCCGTGCCTGCTGAGGACCGGGTACTGACCCTGGTGCGGCAGGAGCTGGCTGCCTTCCAGAGTCGGTTTTCTGCCCTGGAGGCCATTGTCCTGCGCCCCCCGCTAGCGGCGAGCCGGCCGGCCTCGGGCCAGCGGAAGGCAACCTCATATGCCACCGCCGCATCTGCCACCACTGCGACTGCCACTGTTGCGGCTGCCACCGCCGCAGTTGTAACCACCGCGGCTGCCACGATCAAACCGGGCTCGTCGGGGCAGTCAAAAAGCGGGGCCATGCCGGTACCCGTCAGGGCCCCAGCCCTGGCGGTGAGTCAGTCGCCTCCACCTCCTATATCTAATCCGGCCGACGCCGAATGGCAGGTAGCCGGGGAGATTCGGAAGGCGGCTAAAGCAGCAAGGGCGGCCAAAAGAAAAGAGAGGCGGCAGCGGCGCAAGGAGCGAAGCGTCGCGGCTAGGCTCCGTGCCCCGAAGTCCGCAGCTGTAGTGCTCACACTACAGCCGGAAGCGGAAAAGAAGGGTGTGTCCTACCGCGACGTGCTCGCCAAGGCGAGGGCGGCGGTGAACCTCGAGGAGCTCGGCGTCGCCAATGGCATCCGGATAAGGGTCACTGCGACTGGGGCTCGGATGCTGGAGGTCCCTGGTGCGGCCAGTGGCCCGACCGCTGACGCTCTGGCCGCTAGGCTTAGGGCGTCCCTAAATGCGGATGAGGCCCGAGTGTCCAGACCCACCAAGTGCGCTGACATGCGCTTCCTGGGCTTGGACGACTCTGCGACGGAGGGAGAGGTGGTGGCTGCCATCGTTGGTGCTGGGGGTTGCTCTGCCGAACAGGTGAGGGTAGGCACCATCCGTCCCGACTTTACGGGGATGCGAACCGTTACGGTAAGCTGCCCCGTGTCGGCAGCCCGGAAAATAGTCGGGGAGGGCCGTAGGCTCAAGGTTGGCTGGGTGTCCGCGCAGGTGAAACTGCTGGAACCCAGACCTCTGAGGTGCTTCCGCTGCCAGGTGGGCAACCACGTGGGAGTTAAATGCACCTCGGAGGTGGACCGCAGCAGTCACTGCTTCTGCTGCGGTCAGCCCGGTCATAAGGCCGACTCGTGTAATGCCACGCCGCACTGCTTTGTATGTGCGGCAGCTGGCAAGCCGGCCAATCACCGGGCGGGGAGCAAGGCCTGCGCTCCACCCGCCAAAGCCAGGGGCAAAGGCAAGGCCTCCGCCACCACCATCACCGCTGCAGCCGCCGCCACTGCCGCCGCCGCTGCCGCCTCCACTGTCGTTGCCGTCGTTACCACCGCGGCAGGGTCCTCACAGGGGGCCCGGGAGGGGGCTGATATGGAATGTCAATAATGGCCCCATTACGCCTCCTCCAGGCGAACATCAACCACTGCGCCTGCGCTCAGGATTTGTTGCTCCAGAGCTTGGCGCAGTGGTCGATTAACATCGCCGTGGTCGCTGAGCCGTACTTTGTCCCGCCCAGGGATGACTGGGTGGAGGACCTGAGCGGCTCAGTGACCCTAATTTCGTCGGCCGCCGCCGGTACCCCGTCCCTCGAGGCTGTCAAGAGGGGACGGGGCTGCGTGGCAGCACGGTTCGGGGAGATTGTTGTGGTAGGGGTATACTTCTCCCCGAACCGAACTCTCGCCGAGTTCCACAACTCCCTTGCGGAGTTGAGAGTCGTCGTCGTCGGGTTCGGTTCCCTCCCCGTGCTCGTCCTTGGGGACTTCAATGCTAAGAATGTGGCTTGGGGTTCCCGGTATACGGACACACGGGGCAGGATGGTGGAGGACTGGGCTCTGGAGACAGGCCTGGTCGTCCTAAACCGGGGCTCTGTCCCCACGTGTGTGCGGATGCGGGGTGAATCAGTAGTGGACATTTCGTTCGCCAGCCCCGCTCTATCGCCGCATGTGGTCGACTGGCGCGTCATGGAGGGGGTGGAGACTTATTCCGACCACCGGTATATCCGGTTTGACGTCTCCGCCCAGACCTCGAGCGCGCCGGTGGCCCCGAGTGGTCCGCGCTGGGCGCTGAAACAGCTGGACCGGGAGCTCCTCCTGGAAGCTCCAATCGTGCAGGCCTGGGTGTCACCACCGGACAGGCCTGCTGACATCAACGACGAGGCAGAGTGGGAACCACTCTGTCTCGCCCTCCCGCTCCACCCAGAGCGGGAGAAGTTATTTGACGATTTCCCATCCAAAAAAAAAAAAAAAGACATGTGTGTTCGATTCCCACACGATACAGTTTCTTGGATTCTTTAATTGTGGGTTTAAGTGATTATTTAATAATATGAATTAAAATTTTATTTGTGAGTATTTTTAAATGAACTTATTCCACAGTAGTATTTTTATGTGATTATAATATTAGTCCCGAGTTTAACTGCAACTTAACATTAACAACCACACGGATTGGTTTGTGCGTATTACAAAATGGTTTATTATCAAAATAGTTACGATTATTTTCAACTACCTACTTACTTCTTGAGTCAACTATGCTCACAAAATTTACTTTCAACGACGCGATCTACCTACGAGTTTCACCTCTCGCATAAACGTAATTGTGATGATAAAAATTCTCAACAAACATACATCAATTATTCAATTAATTATACATATTAATTTAGTATTGAGTCATAAAGAATAACAGGGATCGGGTTCACTTTGTCGGCTTTATTTTGCGGTTCTCATGAACAAATTGCAATTTAGCGAAATTGGTATGCGATCAATATGGTTCAATATGACATAAACGACATATTTTTTTTATACAACTGTAAGACATGTACTTAGAGTTTAAAATTGAAACGATCTATTTTATGCTGAAATTGTATTTTTTGTGAATATAAACGAATTAATTTCAATCAATAAATTACATTCGCTCCAGAATCTTCAAAGTGACAAGTAGTACTAGCAGTACTTTAAAATCAACTTTAAAACATGTAAGTGAGTACTTCTTAATTTTAAATTTGTAGTCATAATGCACAGCTACGGACCTGGTTTTTGCCTGCCGGCTGTTGTAATTATCATGTTCTATCTATCCATCGTAACTGTTACTTAGCTACGGACCTGGTTTCTGCCTGCCGGGTGATGTAACTGTTCTCAGCCTGTCATAAATTGATTATTGTATCTCAAAAAAAGACCTTAAACGGTTATTTGTTTTGTTATATAAAATATTAAGTACTTTTTATCTTGTGTATTAGGTCTGACTCCGACGTTTCCCGTGTGTCCGACTACATAAAGAGCCCGCCGACTGCTACAAAGGTCGTGCCGAGCAAGAGCCAGCCTACGAAAAAAACAACAAAGCGCAAAGCTTCCTCGGTCGTGGAATTAGGATCAAGGTAGTTTATGACTATTTTTATTTTCTAAGTTATTACTTTCACATATTCTAATATAAAGTAGATTTCAATAGAGAACTTTGATTTGCAAAAATAATTTTAAGTACATACTTATTTTTCTCTCATCATAAGTTTGTATCTAGAAAAGTGTTTCTTCTAGATTATTAAAATAAAATTTAATTTGTTTACAGTAACAAGAAACCAGGGAGCACCGATCTTTTCGGTTTGGAAGACTTAGATGGCCTTCCCCCGCAGTCGGAGTTAGGTTCATCCTTGCTGTCCCGCGTCGCCAACGGGAAGGTACGACGGACAGCGGATCTAAGGGGTGCCTTCTTTGTGGAACTGAAGGTGTACCATAAAGAAGACATCATCTCCACTGCTCCTGAGGAGCGTTGGAAGAAGTCCCAAGTTGCATTAAAACTGCAATTGGATAAAGGTAGCTCGCAGTGGAACTCACTACAAAAATTCATGCATAAGGCTCACGAGTTGTTCAATGACTCAGAGCCGGTATATTATAGCGATAAGATACATTTTAAATAAGTTACACTATTAATTTAAAATTTTAATTTGAGGCATCCAAAATAAAGATTAAAACTGCAACTGGATAAAGGTAACTCGCAGTGGAACTCACTACAAAAATTCATGCATAAGGCTCACGAGTTGTTCGATGACTCAGAGCCCGTATTTATAGTGATAAGATACATTTTAAATAAGTTACATTCTTCATTTAAAATTTAAATTTGGGGCATCCAAAATAAATCTTTATTTTTAAACTTAGCAAGTAATTAATTACGATAGAATGCCTTTCTGCACTGTTTGTAACATATCTGTTGAGCGCAGTCATTGGACAGGTCATCTACGCAGTACCGATCATAAAAATAAAAATATTTCATACGTTTGCGAAGGTGTTGAATTAATTCATTCTGCATTTCTAAATCGTATAGCTTCTTATAGAATTATTGATACTAATGAAAATTATTCTTTAGATTCGTTTTTTAATAACAGTCAAGAAAAATCAAGACATTAATAAACAAATCTCTTAAGGATCATATCTGTCTAAAAATTAATTTTGAATATTTTGCTTTGTTTTTGATGGTTAAAAATGATAGTCAGGAGATGAAATCATTTGCTACAAAGAATTATGTAGTACATCAGAATTATGATTATGATTCATTAGCATCTCAGGTTAGAAACACGTTGAAAAAAAAGATAGAAGAATTTCAAGATCGTGACAGTGGGTGGACATTTTTAAACAGTTCGTATTTGGAAGTTAATGTTAACAAATACCAACCTTTGCGCGGCTCAAGCTTTATCGAGTTGCCGACATCAATTAAATCAAAAAAAGCATGTATTAATATTCACAATAAAGATAATTATTGCTTTTTATGGTCAGTTGTTGCTGCTTTATATCCAGCTAAAACTCATCCTGAAAGAGTATCATCTTACCCCCATTTTCAAAGCGTGTTAAATATAAAAGACATTCAATTTCCATTGAGTTTCTCAGATATTGCTCGATTCGAATTAAATAACCCTGAAATTTTTATATATATATATATATGGCTTTAAAAATAATTCCGTGATTGGACCGTTTTATAAACCAAAATCTTTGAAGAGAAAAGTGATTCATTTACTTTACTTAGAAAAAGATGATTTATCACATTACTGTCTCATTAAGGATTTACCTCGTCTTGTTAAAAATCAAATAACAAGACACCACAGTAAATTATACTTTTGTGATGTTTGTTTAATGTTCTTTGATTCATGTGATGATCTGAATTCACACAGTTGTGGAGGAGTTGCTACTGAACTACCTCCAAAGGGTTCTTTCATTCAGTTTGAAAATTATGGTAGAAAGCAATTTGTGCCATTCGTTATATATGCAGATTTTGAAACAATGCTAGAGCGGTACGACTCCTGCGAACCTGACCCAACTCAGGCGAGCACCGTTACGAGACAGCGACATGTGCCCATCGCTTTCGCTTATCATATTACATGCACTCTAGATGAAACCTATAATCGTTACGTTTCGTATCGTGGTTTGGATTGCGTTTCGAAATTTGTGAAGTCTATCTATAAAGACGCTAAAAAGCTTTATAGAATTTTAAATAATACCATTCCTATGATTTACACGAATGAGAATGCTCTCGACTTTGAAAACTCTGATACATGTCATATTTGCGAGAATTTCTTGTTTGGTGATAGGGTTCGCGATCATTGTCATTTGACTGGTAAATATCGTGGCGCAGCTCACAGTTACTGTAACCTACAATATAAAATGCCTAAGTTTCTGCCTGTATTTTTTCATAACTTATCGGGTTATGATTGCCACCTTTTCATAAAAGAATTAGGTAAAGCTCCAGGATCTATTAAAGTCATACCTAAAACAAAAGAAAATTATATTTCTTTCACGAAGTATATTCCGATTTCCGATAATGAAAGCATACAGGTACGATTTGTAGATTCTTTCAAGTTTTTAGGAACAAGCTTAGAAAAGTTGGTTAGTACAATGAAAAAACAAGAATTTAAACAATTAAAATTTTATTTTCCCGAAAAAACACAATTCGATCTACTTACCCGTAAAGGAGTTTATCCGTACGACTATATGTCTCAATGGAAACTTTACGAAGATACGTGTTTACCCTCCAAAAAATTTTTTTTTAACTCTTTAACTAATGAGTCAATTACTGATGAAGACTATGAACACGCTCAGTCCGTTTGGTCAGTATTTAATATTCGTAACATGGGTATGTATACAGATTTATACCTTAAAACCGACGTTCTTTTGCTTACAGACGTGTTTGAAAGTTTTAGAAAAACATGTAAACGACATTACAATCTGGATCCCTCGTTCTATCTTACAGCACCAAGTCTATCATTCGATGCAATGCTTTTGAAAACTAGAATTAAATTAGAATTGATAAGTGATGTTCAAATTTATAGGATGATACAAACAGGTATTAGAGGAGGTATTTGTATGTGTTCCAGAAGACATGCCCAAGCCAATCATAAATACTTGGATTCTTACGACCCATCCCTTCCGAATTCATTTATTATTTATTTAGATTGTAACAATTTATATGGCTATAGCATGTCTCAATATTTGCCTCATTCGGATTTTAGATTCATGAGTAGACAGGAAATAGATGATATGCAATTGAACTTAATAGATATAAGCGATACTGCGGAAAACGGTTATATTCTTGAAGTTGATTTATTATATCCTACAACATTGCACATTGAACATAATGACTTTCCATTTTGCTCAGAAAATGCACCACCAGCTAAAGCTCCTAAAGCTGATAAGCCAGCAAAATTAAAGGTAGAACTCCACCAGTCTTCGGTATGGGGATCACTCTCGGTACTCTGATTTGGTGTAATTTGGGGCATAACTTTTTTGCAGCTAAGTAAGCCAAGTTTATTAATGACTTACTATCCTTGGGTTTTAGCTTTTTTATTTTAGATTTTATTTTTGATACTAAACTTTTAAATGTTTTGGCACCAGAATCAGATTTCAATTTGGCTTTCATGACTTTGCTTACTAACCATGAGCTTAATTTTTCACCTTTTCCTGCATCTTTTGATTTTAGTCTCTGTTTAGCCATGTTCAAAAGCTGTAAGTCGGCTTTGTGACGATTAGGTAAATCTGTATGATTTTCATATGCTATATCGTGGTGCATACAAGCTTCGTCTAGTTTATTCACACCTCGATCGCCTCGCAACAAACGTTTATGAAGTTTAGTTCCTGGTCCGCAATAATTGTATCCAGGCAAATGAGCTTCGAACGGTAGATTATTAATTATACTGTTAACTAGTCCGCCACCTTGCATTACTTAAATTATAATGATACAAATTTCACAAAGTATTTCTTTTATATCTTAATTTATTAATGCGGATTTATCAATCCAACTGTTTTCATCATTATTGAGACCTAACCATTTAACGAATAGTTTCTTTCCTTTCTTTTTAAGTATTTTTTCTACTAAATAAACACCAGGATAGTTAGATTTTTGAAGTTCTTGCTCGTAAAAAGTTCCTAATATATCTTGCTTTCGTTGATCTTCTATGTGGTATGTTACTGGTATAGTTTTATTAATCTTTTTTATCGTAAAGAGTTCAATTGACCAATTAGGAGTATAACCTTTCTCGAAATTGTGTTTGTATTTACTGATACGAACACAGTCACCTTTTTTGAACTTAGGCTTCCGCTGGATGGATACATGATTACATATGTTTTTAATATTCTCTTTTACGATGGGTTCATTCGATTTATTAACATCATTCGGTTTAATTTTAATAGTACGATGTTTTGTGTTATTATATGTATTAAATAAATCTTCTAAAGGTGTTCCTAATCACTTATAATTTCCAACGAGACTAAAATATTTATACAAATTATTTTTAACAGTTTTAATTAGTCGCTCCACAATTGAAGCTTTTTTAGTAGAGAAAGATGAGTAATGGTTTATGCTGTACTTCTTCATTAGCGTTTGGAATGTGTTGTTATAAAACTCTGTGCCCATATCAGTTTGTAAATTAACAGGATTTTTATTGCTGCTTAGTAGTATTCGTTCAAAAGCTCGAGTTACTTCAGATTTATTTTTAGATTTTAACGGTTCTGCCCAGGCATACTTTGAGAAGCAGTCAATCACCACTAAAATGAAATTGTAACCTTTGTTATACTTTCTTAGGTTTTGCATGTCCATTAGATCTGCTTGCCACAAATCATCGATCCCTTTGAGAATAACAGAACGTCGAAGGAAGTTTCTTCGTGCCGCTTTGTGTATTTCATTTACTATTTGTTGTTTTGCCATTACTGAGATTTTTAAGTAATTTGTCTATATCTGCTTTGGAGTAAAACTTCTCTTCCAAATGAATCAAAACCTCAGGTTCCTTTACTTTTAAAGTAGTCTGAATAGACTTTTGTGCATCTAATATGATTTGAGCACGCAATGATGCAATCAGCTTATTAAATTGTTTTATCGTATCAGCACACATTCGATCTACATAATCCTTGTTCACAGCATCGTCTGATTCTAATGGAGGTCTAATTCCTCTCAATCTAGAAGACTTTAAATCAAAATCTCCACTTTCTGATTTTAACAACGCGTTATCATTGAAATTAATCAGTTCTGACAAACGCATTCTTTTATGAATAAAATGTCCAAATTTATCTATATTCATGTTTAAGGTGTACTTTATGTAAAGGCTGATGATGAACTAAACAATAGTTAATTTTACACCTATTTATTTATAAGTTTACTTTCACGTAATTCTTCAATAATGGATATTATTTCATTATCTAATCCTGTGTTGCATCTCGAGATGCTATTAATAACTTTAACCTTTCTACCAATTCATTAGGATCATCCCAATACACAAAATCTACGTTATTTTTCCAGATTTTTGTTAATGGTAGTCCTTTACCTTTCGAATGATGACCCTGAACCGTACTTTGCAGTTTAAAAAGAGGTTTAATAACTTGTAAATATTTTTGTCCCTTATTACTTTTTATTGGTTTACTTGGGTCATTATCACGACGATGTGCATTTGTATCAAGTAACATTTTCTTATAATATTGCAAGTCATTTTCAGTAACCAAACTTAAATCAATATCTTTCTTAAGCAGTAGTTGTTTTAAACCAGGCGTATGTTTGTATTTATGACCAGCCACGATGATATAACTATCGTCGATTGTTATATGAGCAGAACCTAACATCAATTTTCCGCGTTCTACTCTGACACCAAATGGAATGTCTGTTAACGCTTCTGAAGACACTGACCAGGGTGATGTATCACGACCTTCACTTTTTTCAACTGATATATACGAAGATTCACTGTTGGTGTCAGACTCCTCTACATCACTACCAATTGCGACTTTTTGCAACGTTTCGTCTCTTATCAGATCTTTAGATTCTTCATCTTCATTACTATACAGCAAAGGAGTTTGCATACTGGCTGTAGCAATTTGGTTGAGAGGCTCTGTTACAGGTTTAAAAACTGTTTCCAAGGCTTGCTTACTCTCATTCTCAACATCTCGCATTTTTCGCACCTTCTTCTTTACAGCTGCTGCAGCATCAACAATTTGTCTCTTTAAAGATTTTTCCATAATTGTTAAATGTATTGTAACCGGTTAAGCTCTGTTTGTAGAGTAATGTAAATTCAACGGTGACGTCTTAATATATACTCGTGCTCTTAATCAAAAATTACAAACGTGTCAAATTTATTTCTATAACATCCTTTATTTTTTGCACAATCTTTATTAATTACAACATAACTGAAGGGCTCACTCCATATTTTTGAACACATTTCACGAAATTCAAGCCATGTCATGTCAGTGTTGACGTGTTCTTCATAAACATGTCTCATATTTCTTTCATCTTGTTTAAAAAGTATGATTAGGTTTGCGTTGTCTCTTACTAACTGCTTAGGGATTTTACTATACGTCTGATTTAGATAAAAACAATCGATGAACTTGTGTCTCCCCATAGCAAAATAATCACGCATACCACTTTGATTTTCACAAGCAACATCGTCAAATATAATTACAGAATTCGGTTTTGCGGTCTGAACACTCAGTACTTGCTCATTTTCATGATATTTCTGAAATGAAATGCCTGGTACCCGTTGCAAGACTTTTTCTAAAAAAACGTACTTGGGCTGTTGCAAGGTTTTCGAATAAACATAAACATTTTGAAATCTTAAACCATTCTCGTGTATAAGAAGACCGATTAATAAATTACTTTTTCCACAATTTGACGGTCCGCAAATGATGCATCGTACCGATTTAGGTAATAATTCTCCATGGCGAAAACCAGTCTCCTGAGACTGAATACAAAGTTTGTTTACATGTAACGATTGCGGTTGTTTTACAAATTTCATGACGACTCCTTGAAACGGTTATATTAATAATGAGTCAATTAATGTATTACATCGACATTTATAACTCATTGTCGCTAACTCAAACAAATGTTTCAACCTAGTGGAATAGGCGCCGAACCAGTATTTTACTGCACTATGTAGGAATTCATACTCCACCTTCCGTTTCATCGGGTGGAATAGGCGCGGAACCAGTATTAGACATTTAACTGCACCGAGAGTGACGGAGATGATCATTCCATCGGGTGGAATAGGCGCCGAACCAGTGGATTTCATTTATATTATTGGGCATTCTACTCCACTGAGAGTGACGGAGGCGAACGGAGTGAGCCGAAAGAACGGAAGGTGGAGTAGAATGCCCAATAATATCCTACTGCTGACAACAGCTAGTATATTAAGACAGGATACTTTTGATCCCGGTAGAAGGTTCCCGTGGGATAATTTCCGACATACACGCGGACGAAGCCGCTGGCAACAGCTAGTATATTAAGACATAGGATACTTTTCATCCCGGTAGAAGGTTCCCGTGGGATAATTTCCAACATAGCCGCTGGCAACAGCTAGTATATTAAGACATAGGATACTTTTCATCCCGGTAGAAGGTTCCCGTGGGATAATTTCCAACATAGCCGCGGGAAACAACTAGTATATTAAGACATAGGATACTTTTCATCCCGGTAGAAGGTTCCCGTGGGATAATTTCCAACATAGCCGCTGGCAACAGCTAGTATATTAAGACATAGGATACTTTTCATCCCGGTAGAAGGTTCCCGTGGGATAATTTCCAACATAGCCGCTGGCAACAGCTAGTATATTAAGACATAGGATACTTTTCATCCCGGTAGAAGGTTCCCGTGGGATAATTTCCAACATAGCCGCGGACGAAGCCGCTGGCAACGGCTGGTATATTAGGACATAGGATACTTTTCATCCCGGTAGAAGGTTCCCGTGGGATAATTTCCGACATACACGCGGGCGAAGCCGCTGGCAACAGCTAGTATATTAAGACATATGATACTTTTCATCCCGGTAGAAGGTTCCCGTGGGATAATTTCCGACATACACGCGGACGATGCCGCTGGCAACGGCTAGTATATTAGGACATAGGATACTTTTCATCCCGGTAGAAGGTTCCCGTGGGATAATTTCCGACATACACGCGGGCGAAGCCGCTGGCAACAGCTAGTATATTAAGACATATGATACTTTTCATCCCGGTAGAAGGTTCCCGTGGGATAATTTCCAACATAGCCGCGGGCAACAGCTAGTATATTAAGACGTAGGATACTTTTCATCCCGGTAGAAGGTTCCCGTGGGATAATTTCCGACATACACGCGGACGAAGTCGCTGGCAACGGCTAGTATATTAGGACATAGGATACTTTTCATCCCGGTAGAAGGTTCCCGTGGGATAATTTCCGACATACACGCGGGCGAAGCCGCTGTCTACAGCTAGTATATTAAGACATATGATACTTTTCATCCCGGTAGAAGGTTCCCGTGGGATAATATCCAACATAGCCGCGGGCAACAGCTAGTATATTAAGACGTAGGATACTTTTCATCCCGGTAGAAGGTTCCCGTGGGATAATTTCCAACATAGCCGCTGGCAACAGCTAGTATATTAAGACATAGGATACTTTTCATCCCGGTAGAAGGTTCCCGTGGGATAATTTCCAACATAGCCGCTGGCAACAGCTAGTATATTAAGACATAGGATACTTTTCATCCCGGTAGAAGGTTCCCGTGGGATAATTTCCGACATACACGCGGACGAAGCCGCTGGCAACGGCTAGTATATTAAGACATATGATACTTTTCATCCCGGTTGAAGGTTCCCGTGGGATAATTTCCAACATAGCCGCTGGCAACAGCTAGTATATTAAGACATAGGATACTTTTCATCCCGGTAGAAGGTTCCCGTGGGATAATTTCCAACATAGCCGCGGGCAACAGCTAGTATATTAAGACATAGGATACTTTTCATCCCGGTAGAAGGTTCCCGTGGGATTATTTCCAACATAGCCGCTGGCAACAGCTAGTATATTAAGACATAGGATACTTTTCATCCTGGTAGAAGGTTCCCATGGGATAATTTCCGACATACACGCGGACGAAGCCGCTGGCAACAGCTAGTATATTAAGACATAGGATACTTTTCATCCCGGTAGAAGGTTCCCGTGGGATAATTTCCAACATAGCCGCGGACGAAGCCGCTGGCAACAGCTAGTATATTAAGACAGGATACTTTTCATCCCGGTAGAAGGTTCCCGTGGAATAATTTCCAACATAGCCGCGGGCAACAGCTAGTATATTAAGATATAGGATACTTTTCATCCCGGTAGAAGGTTCCCGTGGGATAATTTCCAACATAGCCGCTGGCAACAGCTAGTATATTAAGACATAGGATACTTTTCATCCCGGTAGAAGGTTCCCGTGGGATAATTTCCGACATACACGCGGACGAAGCCGCTGGCAACAGCTAGTATATTAAGACGTAGGATACTTTTCATCCCGGTAGAAGATTCCCGTGGGATAATTTCCAACATAGCCGGCAACAGGTAGTATATTAAGACATAGGATACTTTTCATCCCGGTAGAAGGTTCCCGTGGGATAATTTCCGACATACACGCGGACGAAGCCGCTGGCAACGGCTAGTATATTAAGACATATGATACTTTTCATCCCGGTTGAAGGTTCCCGTGGGATAATTTCCAACATAGCCGCTGGCAACAGCTAGTATATTAAGACATAGGATACTTTTCATCCCGGTAGAAGGTTCCCGTGGGATAATTTCCAACATAGCCGCGGGCAACAGCTAGTATATTAAGACATAGGATACTTTTCATCCCGGTAGAAGGTTCCCGTGGGATTATTTCCAACATAGCCGCTGGCAACAGCTAGTATATTAAGACATAGGATACTTTTCATCCTGGTAGAAGGTTCCCATGGGATAATTTCCGACATACACGCGGACGAAGCCGCTGGCAACAGCTAGTATATTAAGACATAGGATACTTTTCATCCCGGTAGAAGGTTCCCGTGGGATAATTTCCAACATAGCCGCGGACGAAGCCGCTGGCAACAGCTAGTATATTAAGACAGGATACTTTTCATCCCGGTAGAAGGTTCCTTTGGGATAATTTCCAACATAGCCGCGGGCAACAGCTAGTATATTAAGACATAGGATACTTTTCATCCCGGTAGAAGGTTCCCGTGGGATAATTTCCAACATAGCCGCGGGCAACAGCTAGTATATTAAGATATAGGATACTTTTCATCCCGGTAGAAGGTTCCCGTGGGATAATTTCCAACATAGCCGCTGGCAACAGCTAGTATATTAAGACATAGGATACTTTTCATCCCGGTAGAAGGTTCCCGTGGGATAATTTCCGACATACACGCGGACGAAGCCGCTGGCAACAGCTAGTATATTAAGACGTAGGATACTTTTCATCCCGGTAGAAGGTTCCCGTGGGATAATTTCCAACATAGCCGGCAACAGGTAGTATATTAAGACATAGGATACTTTTCATCCCGGTAGAAGGTTCCCGTGGGATAATTTCCAACATAGCCGCTGGCAACAGCTAGTATATTAAGACATAGGATACTTTTCATCCCGGTAGAAGGTTCCCGTGGGATAATTTCCGACATACACGCGGACGAAGCCGCGGGCAACAGCTAGTATATTAAGACATATGATACTTTTCATCCCGGAGAAGGTTCCCGTGGGATAATTTCCAACATAGCCGCTGGCAACAGCTAGTATATTAAGACATAGGATACTTTTCATCCCGGTAGAAGGTTCCCATGGGATAATTTCCGACATACACGCGGACGAAGCCGCTGGCAACAGCTAGTATATTAAGACATATGATACTTTTCATCCCGGTAGAAGGTTCCCGTAGGATAATTTCCAACATAGCCGCGGGCAACAACTAGTATATTAAGACCTAGGATACTTTTCATCCCGGTAGAAGGTTCCCGTGGGATAATTTCCAACATAGCCGCTGGCAACAGCTAGTATATTAAGACATAGGATACTTTTCATCCCGGTAGAAGGTTCCCGTGGGATAATTTCCGACATAGACGCGGACGAAGCCGCTGGCAACAGCTAGTATATTAATACGTAGGATACTTTTCATCCCGGTAGAAGGTTCCCATGGGATAATTTCCAACATAGCCGCTGGCAACAGCTAGTATATTAAGACATAGGATACTTTTCATCCCGGTAGAAGGTTCCCGTGGGATAATTTCCAACATAGCCGCGGGCAACAGCTAGTATATTAAGACATAGGATACTTTTCATCCCGGTAGAAGGTTCCCGTGGGATAATTTCCAACATAGCCGCGGGCAGCAGCTAGTATATTAAGACATAGGATACTTTTCATCCCGGTAGAAGGTTCCCGTGGGATAATTTCCAACATAGCCGCGGGCAACAGCTAGTATATTAAGACATAGGATACTTTTCATCCCGGTAGAAGGTTCCCGTGGGATAATTTCCAACATAGCCGCTGGCAACAGCTAGTATATTAAGACATAGGATACTTTTCATCCCGGTAGAAGGTTCCCGTGGGATAATTTCCAACATAGCCGCTGGCAACAGCTAGTATATTAAGACATAGGATACTTTTCATCCCGGTAGAAGGTTCCCGTGGGATAATTTCCAACATAGCCGCTGGCAACAGCTAGTATATTAAGACATAGGATACTTTTCATCCCGGTAGAAGGTTCCCGTGGGATACTATCCAACATAGCCGCGGGCAACAGCTAGTATATTAAGACGTAGGATACTTTTCATCCCGGTAGAAGAATCCCGTGGGATAATTTCCAACATAGCCGCGGGCAACAGGTAGTATATTAAGACATAGGATACTTTTCATCCCGGTAGAAGGTTCCCGTGGGATAATTTCCAACAAAGCCGCGGGCAACAGGTAGTATATTAAGACATAGGATACTTTTCATCCCGGTAGAAGGTTCCCATGGGATAATTTCCAACATAGCCGCTGGCAACAGCTAGTATATTAAGACATAGGATACTTTTCATCCCGGTAGAAGGTTCCCATGGGATAATTTCCGACATACACGCGGACGAAGCCGCTGGCAACAGCTAGTATATTAAGACATAGGATACTTTTCATCCCGATAGAAGGTTCCCGTGGGATAATTTCCAACATAGCCGCGGACGAAGCCGCTGGCAACAGCTAGTATATTAAGACGTAGGATACTTTTCATCCCGGTAGAAGGTTCCCGTGGGATAATTTCCGACATACACGCGGGCGAAGCCGCTGGCAACGGCTAGTATATTAGGACATAGGATACTTTTCATCCCGGTAGAAGGTTCCCGTGGGATAATTTCCGACATACACGCGGACGAATCCGCTGGCAACAGCTAGTATATTAAGACGTAGGATACTTTTCATCCCGGTAGAAGGTTCCCGTGGGATAATTTCCGACATACACGCGGACGAAGCCGCTGGCAACAGCTAGTATATTAAGACGTAGGATACTTTTCATCCCGGTAGATGGTTCCCGTGGGATAATTTCCAACATAGCCGCAGGCAACAGCTAGTATATTAAGACATAGGATACTTTTCATCCCGGTAGAAGGTTCCCGTGGGATAATTTCTAACATAGCCGCAGGCAACAGCTAGTATATTAAGACATAGGATACTTTTCATCCCGGTAGAAGGTTCCCATGGGATAATTTCCAACATAGACGCTGGCAACAGCTAGTATATTAAGACATAGGATACTTTTCATCCCGGTAGAAGGTTCCCATGGGATAATTTCCGACATACACGCGGACGAAGCCGCTGGCAACAGCTAGTATATTAAGACATAGGATACTTTTCATCCCGGTAGAAGGTTCCCGTGGGATAATTTCCAACATAGCCGCGGACGAAGCCGCTTGCAACAGCTAGTATATTAAGACAGGATACTTTTCATCCCGGTAGAAGGTTCCCGTGGGATAATTTCCAACATAGCCGCTGGCAACAGCTAGTATATTAAGACGTAGGATACTTTTCATCCCGGTAGAAGGTTCCCGTGGGATAATTTCCAACATAGCCGCGGGCAACAGCTAGTATATTAAGACATAGGATACTTTTCATCCCGGTAGAAGGTTCCCGTGGGATTATTTCCAACATAGCCGCTGGCAACAGCTAGTATATTAAGACATAGGATACTTTTCATCCTGGTAGAAGGTTCCCATGGGATAATTTCCGACATACACGCGGACGAAGCCGCTGGCAACAGCTAGTATATTAAGACATAGGATACTTTTCATCCCGGTAGAAGGTTCCCGTGGGATAATTTCCAACATAGCCGCGGACGAAGCCGCTGGCAACAGCTAGTATATTAAGACAGGATACTTTTCATCCCGGTAGAAGGTTCCCGTGGAATAATTTCCAACATAGCCGCGGGCAACAGCTAGTATATTAAGATATAGGATACTTTTCATCCCGGTAGAAGGTTCCCGTGGGATAATTTCCAACATAGCCGCTGGCAACAGCTAGTATATTAAGACATAGGATACTTTTCATCCCGGTAGAAGGTTCCCGTGGGATAATTTCCGACATACACGCGGACGAAGCCGCTGGCAACAGCTAGTATATTAAGACGTAGGATACTTTTCATCCCGGTAGAAGGTTCCCGTGGGATAATTTCCAACATAGCCGGCAACAGGTAGTATATTAAGACATAGGATACTTTTCATCCCGGTAGAAGAATCCCGTGGGATAATTTCCAACATAGCCGCGGGCAACAGGTAGTATATTAAGACATAGGATACTTTTCATCCCGGTAGAAGGTTCCCGTGGGATAATTTCCAACAAAGCCGCGGGCAACAGGTAGTATATTAAGACATAGGATACTTTTCATCCCGGTAGAAGGTTCCCATGGGATAATTTCCAACATAGCCGCTGGCAACAGCTAGTATATTAAGACATAGGATACTTTTCATCCCGGTAGAAGGTTCCCATGGGATAATTTCCGACATACACGCGGACGAAGCCGCTGGCAACAGCTAGTATATTAAGACATAGGATACTTTTCATCCCGATAGAAGGTTCCCGTGGGATAATTTCCAACATAGCCGCGGACGAAGCCGCTGGCAACAGCTAGTATATTAAGACGTAGGATACTTTTCATCCCGGTAGAAGGTTCCCGTGGGATAATTTCCGACATACACGCGGGCGAAGCCGCTGGCAACGGCTAGTATATTAGGACATAGGATACTTTTCATCCCGGTAGAAGGTTCCCGTGGGATAATTTCCGACATACACGCGGACGAATCCGCTGGCAACAGCTAGTATATTAAGACGTAGGATACTTTTCATCCCGGTAGAAGGTTCCCGTGGGATAATTTCCGACATACACGCGGACGAAGCCGCTGGCAACAGCTAGTATATTAAGACGTAGGATACTTTTCATCCCGGTAGATGGTTCCCGTGGGATAATTTCCAACATAGCCGCAGGCAACAGCTAGTATATTAAGACATAGGATACTTTTCATCCCGGTAGAAGGTTCCCGTGGGATAATTTCTAACATAGCCGCAGGCAACAGCTAGTATATTAAGACATAGGATACTTTTCATCCCGGTAGAAGGTTCCCATGGGATAATTTCCAACATAGACGCTGGCAACAGCTAGTATATTAAGACATAGGATACTTTTCATCCCGGTAGAAGGTTCCCATGGGATAATTTCCGACATACACGCGGACGAAGCCGCTGGCAACAGCTAGTATATTAAGACATAGGATACTTTTCATCCCGGTAGAAGGTTCCCGTGGGATAATTTCCAACATAGCCGCGGACGAAGCCGCTTGCAACAGCTAGTATATTAAGACAGGATACTTTTCATCCCGGTAGAAGGTTCCCGTGGGATAATTTCCAACATAGCCGCTGGCAACAGCTAGTATATTAAGACGTAGGATACTTTTCATCCCGGTAGAAGGTTCCCGTGGGATAATTTCCAACATAGCCGCGGGCAACAGCTAGTATATTAAGACATAGGATACTTTTCATCCCGGTAGAAGGTTCCCGTGGGATTATTTCTAACATAGCCGCTGGCAACAGCTAGTATATTAAGACATAGGATACTTTTCATCCTGGTAGAAGGTTCCCATGGGATAATTTCCGACATACACGCGGACGAAGCCGCTGGCAACAGCTAGTATATTAAGACATAGGATACTTTTCATCCCGGTAGAAGGTTCCCGTGGGATAATTTCCAACATAGCCGCGGACGAAGCCGCTGGCAACAGCTAGTATATTAAGACAGGATACTTTTCATCCCGGTAGAAGGTTCCCGTGGAATAATTTCCAACATAGCCGCGGGCAACAGCTAGTATATTAAGATATAGGATACTTTTCATCCCGGTAGAAGGTTCCCGTGGGATAATTTCCAACATAGCCGCTGGCAACAGCTAGTATATTAAGACATAGGATACTTTTCATCCCGGTAGAAGGTTCCCGTGGGATAATTTCCGACATACACGCGGACGAAGCCGCTGGCAACAGCTAGTATATTAAGACGTAGGATACTTTTCATCCCGGTAGAAGGTTCCCGTGGGATAATTTCCAACATAGCCGGCAACAGGTAGTATATTAAGACATAGGATACTTTTCATCCCGGTAGAAGGTTCCCGTGGGATAATTTCCGACATACACGCGGACGAAGCCGCTGGCAACGGCTAGTATATTAAGACATATGATACTTTTCATCCCGGTTGAAGGTTCCCGTGGGATAATTTCCAACATAGCCGCTGGCAACAGCTAGTATATTAAGACATAGGATACTTTTCATCCCGGTAGAAGGTTCCCGTGGGATAATTTCCAACATAGCCGCGGGCAACAGCTAGTATATTAAGACATAGGATACTTTTCATCCCGGTAGAAGGTTCCCGTGGGATTATTTCCAACATAGCCGCTGGCAACAGCTAGTATATTAAGACATAGGATACTTTTCATCCTGGTAGAAGGTTCCCATGGGATAATTTCCGACATACACGCGGACGAAGCCGCTGGCAACAGCTAGTATATTAAGACATAGGATACTTTTCATCCCGGTAGAAGGTTCCCGTGGGATAATTTCCAACATAGCCGCGGACGAAGCCGCTGGCAACAGCTAGTATATTAAGACAGGATACTTTTCATCCCGGTAGAAGGTTCCTTTGGGATAATTTCCAACATAGCCGCGGGCAACAGCTAGTATATTAAGACATAGGATACTTTTCATCCCGGTAGAAGGTTCCCGTGGGATAATTTCCAACATAGCCGCGGGCAACAGCTAGTATATTAAGATATAGGATACTTTTCATCCCGGTAGAAGGTTCCCGTGGGATAATTTCCAACATAGCCGCTGGCAACAGCTAGTATATTAAGACATAGGATACTTTTCATCCCGGTAGAAGGTTCCCGTGGGATAATTTCCGACATACACGCGGACGAAGCCGCTGGCAACAGCTAGTATATTAAGACGTAGGATACTTTTCATCCCGGTAGAAGGTTCCCGTGGGATAATTTCCAACATAGCCGGCAACAGGTAGTATATTAAGACATAGGATACTTTTCATCCCGGTAGAAGGTTCCCGTGGGATAATTTCCAACATAGCCGCTGGCAACAGCTAGTATATTAAGACATAGGATACTTTTCATCCCGGTAGAAGGTTCCCGTGGGATAATTTCCGACATACACGCGGACGAAGCCGCGGGCAACAGCTAGTATATTAAGACATATGATACTTTTCATCCCGGAGAAGGTTCCCGTGGGATAATTTCCAACATAGCCGCTGGCAACAGCTAGTATATTAAGACATAGGATACTTTTCATCCCGGTAGAAGGTTCCCATGGGATAATTTCCGACATACACGCGGACGAAGCCGCTGGCAACAGCTAGTATATTAAGACATATGATACTTTTCATCCCGGTAGAAGGTTCCCGTGGGATAATTTCCAACATAGCCGCGGGCAACAGCTAGTATATTAAGACCTAGGATACTTTTCATCCCGGTAGAAGGTTCCCGTGGGATAATTTCCAACATAGCCGCTGGCAACAGCTAGTATATTAAGACATAGGATACTTTTCATCCCGGTAGAAGGTTCCCGTGGGATAATTTCCGACATAGACGCGGACGAAGCCGCTGGCAACAGCTAGTATATTAAGACGTAGGATACTTTTCATCCCGGTAGAAGGTTCCCATGGGATAATTTCCAACATAGCCGCTGGCAACAGCTAGTATATTAAGACATAGGATACTTTTCATCCCGGTAGAAGGTTCCCGTGGGATAATTTCCAACATAGCCGCGGGCAACAGCTAGTATATTAAGACATAGGATACTTTTCATCCCGGTAGAAGGTTCCCGTGGGATAATTTCCAACATAGCCGCGGGCAGCAGCTAGTATATTAAGACATAGGATACTTTTCATCCCGGTAGAAGGTTCCCGTGGGATAATTTCCAACATAGCCGCGGGCAACAGCTAGTATATTAAGACATAGGATACTTTTCATCCCGGTAGAAGGTTCCCGTGGGATAATTTCCAACATAGCCGCTGGCAACAGCTAGTATATTAAGACATAGGATACTTTTCATCCCGGTAGAAGGTTCCCGTGGGATAATTTCCAACATAGCCGCTGGCAACAGCTAGTATATTAAGACATAGGATACTTTTCATCCCGGTAGAAGGTTCCCGTGGGATAATTTCCAACATAGCCGCTGGCAACAGCTAGTATATTAAGACATAGGATACTTTTCATCCCGGTAGAAGGTTCCCGTGGGATACTATCCAACATAGCCGCGGGCAACAGCTAGTATATTAAGACGTAGGATACTTTTCATCCCGGTAGAAGAATCCCGTGGGATAATTTCCAACATAGCCGCGGGCAACAGGTAGTATATTAAGACATAGGATACTTTTCATCCCGGTAGAAGGTTCCCGTGGGATAATTTCCAACAAAGCCGCGGGCAACAGGTAGTATATTAAGACATAGGATACTTTTCATCCCGGTAGAAGGTTCCCATGGGATAATTTCCAACATAGCCGCTGGCAACAGCTAGTATATTAAGACATAGGATACTTTTCATCCCGGTAGAAGGTTCCCGTGGGATAATTTCCAACATAGCCGCGGACGAAGCCGCTGGCAACAGCTAGTATATTAAGACAGGATACTTTTCATCCCGGTAGAAGGTTCCTTTGGGATAATTTCCAACATAGCCGCGGGCAACAGCTAGTATATTAAGACATAGGATACTTTTCATCCCGGTAGAAGGTTCCCGTGGGATAATTTCCAACATAGCCGCGGGCAACAGCTAGTATATTAAGATATAGGATACTTTTCATCCCGGTAGAAGGTTCCCGTGGGATAATTTCCAACATAGCCGCTGGCAACAGCTAGTATATTAAGACATAGGATACTTTTCATCCCGGTAGAAGGTTCCCGTGGGATAATTTCCGACATACACGCGGACGAAGCCGCTGGCAACAGCTAGTATATTAAGACGTAGGATACTTTTCATCCCGGTAGAAGGTTCCCGTGGGATAATTTCCAACATAGCCGGCAACAGGTAGTATATTAAGACATAGGATACTTTTCATCCCGGTAGAAGGTTCCCGTGGGATAATTTCCAACATAGCCGCTGGCAACAGCTAGTATATTAAGACATAGGATACTTTTCATCCCGGTAGAAGGTTCCCGTGGGATAATTTCCGACATACACGCGGACGAAGCCGCGGGCAACAGCTAGTATATTAAGACATATGATACTTTTCATCCCGGAGAAGGTTCCCGTGGGATAATTTCCAACATAGCCGCTGGCAACAGCTAGTATATTAAGACATAGGATACTTTTCATCCCGGTAGAAGGTTCCCATGGGATAATTTCCGACATACACGCGGACGAAGCCGCTGGCAACAGCTAGTATATTAAGACATATGATACTTTTCATCCCGGTAGAAGGTTCCCGTGGGATAATTTCCAACATAGCCGCTGGCAACAGCTAGTATATTAAGACATAGGATACTTTTCATCCCGGTAGAAGGTTCCCGTGGGATAATTTCCGACATAGACGCGGACGAAGCCGCTGGCAACAGCTAGTATATTAAGACGTAGGATACTTTTCATCCCGGTAGAAGGTTCCCATGGGATAATTTCCAACATAGCCGCTGGCAACAGCTAGTATATTAAGACATAGGATACTTTTCATCCCGGTAGAAGGTTCCCGTGGGATAATTTCCAACATAGCCGCGGGCAACAGCTAGTATATTAAGACATAGGATACTTTTCATCCCGGTAGAAGGTTCCCGTGGGATAATTTCCAACATAGCCGCGGGCAGCAGCTAGTATATTAAGACATAGGATACTTTTCATCCCGGTAGAAGGTTCCCGTGGGATAATTTCCAACATAGCCGCGGGCAACAGCTAGTATATTAAGACATAGGATACTTTTCATCCCGGTAGAAGGTTCCCGTGGGATAATTTCCAACATAGCCGCTGGCAACAGCTAGTATATTAAGACATAGGATACTTTTCATCCCGGTAGAAGGTTCCCGTGGGATAATTTCCAACATAGCCGCTGGCAACAGCTAGTATATTAAGACATAGGATACTTTTCATCCCGGTAGAAGGTTCCCGTGGGATAATTTCCAACATAGCCGCTGGCAACAGCTAGTATATTAAGACATAGGATACTTTTCATCCCGGTAGAAGGTTCCCGTGGGATACTATCCAACATAGCCGCGGGCAACAGCTAGTATATTAAGACGTAGGATACTTTTCATCCCGGTAGAAGAATCCCGTGGGATAATTTCCAACATAGCCGCGGGCAACAGGTAGTATATTAAGACATAGGATACTTTTCATCCCGGTAGAAGGTTCCCGTGGGATAATTTCCAACAAAGCCGCGGGCAACAGGTAGTATATTAAGACATAGGATACTTTTCATCCCGGTAGAAGGTTCCCATGGGATAATTTCCAACATAGCCGCTGGCAACAGCTAGTATATTAAGACATAGGATACTTTTCATCCCGGTAGAAGGTTCCCATGGGATAATTTCCGACATACACGCGGACGAAGCCGCTGGCAACAGCTAGTATATTAAGACATAGGATACTTTTCATCCCGATAGAAGGTTCCCGTGGGATAATTTCCAACATAGCCGCGGACGAAGCCGCTGGCAACAGCTAGTATATTAAGACGTAGGATACTTTTCATCCCGGTAGAAGGTTCCCGTGGGATAATTTCCGACATACACGCGGGCGAAGCCGCTGGCAACGGCTAGTATATTAGGACATAGGATACTTTTCATCCCGGTAGAAGGTTCCCGTGGGATAATTTCCGACATACACGCGGACGAATCCGCTGGCAACAGCTAGTATATTAAGACGTAGGATACTTTTCATCCCGGTAGAAGGTTCCCGTGGGATAATTTCCGACATACACGCGGACGAAGCCGCTGGCAACAGCTAGTATATTAAGACGTAGGATACTTTTCATCCCGGTAGATGGTTCCCGTGGGATAATTTCCAACATAGCCGCAGGCAACAGCTAGTATATTAAGACATAGGATACTTTTCATCCCGGTAGAAGGTTCCCGTGGGATAATTTCTAACATAGCCGCAGGCAACAGCTAGTATATTAAGACATAGGATACTTTTCATCCCGGTAGAAGGTTCCCATGGGATAATTTCCAACATAGCCGCTGGCAACAGCTAGTATATTAAGACATAGGATACTTTTCATCCCGGTAGAAGGTTCCCATGGGATAATTTCCGACATACACGCGGACGAAGCCGCTGGCAACAGCTAGTATATTAAGACATAGGATACTTTTCATCCCGGTAGAAGGTTCCCGTGGGATAATTTCCAACATAGCCGCGGACGAAGCCGCTTGCAACAGCTAGTATATTAAGACAGGATACTTTTCATCCCGGTAGAAGGTTCCCGTGGGATAATTTCCAACATAGTTGCTGGCAACAGCTAGTATATTAAGACATATGATACTTTTCATCCCGGTAGAAGGTTCCCGTGGGATAATTTCCAACATAGCCGCTGGCAACAGCTAGTATATTAAGACGTAGGATACTTTTCATCCCGGTAGAAGAATCCCGTGGGATAATTTCCAACATAGCCGCGGGCAACAGGTAGTATATTAAGACATAGGATACTTTTCATCCCGGTAGAAGGTTCCCGTGGGATAATTTCCAACAAAGCCGCGGGCAACAGGTAGTATATTAAGACATAGGATACTTTTCATCCCGGTAGAAGGTTCCCATGGGATAATTTCCAACATAGCCGCTGGCAACAGCTAGTATATTAAGACATAGGATACTTTTCATCCCGGTAGAAGGTTCCCATGGGATAATTTCCGACATACACGCGGACGAAGCCGCTGGCAACAGCTAGTATATTAAGACATAGGACACTTTTCATCCCGGTAGAAGGTTCCCGTGGGATACTTTCCAACATAGCCGCGGGCAACAGCTAGTATATTAAGACGTAGGATACTTTTCATCCCGGTAGAAGGTTCCCGTGGGATAATTTCCGACATACACGCGGACGAAGCCGCTGGCAACAGCTAGTATATTAAGACGTAGGATACTTTTCATCCCGGTAGATGGTTCCCGTGGGATAATTTCCAACATAGCCGCAGGCAACAGCTAGTATATTAAGACATAGGATACTTTTCATCCCGGTAGAAGGTTCCCGTGGGATAATTTCTAACATAGCCGCAGGCAACAGCTAGTATATTAAGACATAGGATACTTTTCATCCCGGTAGAAGGTTCCCGTGGGATAATTTCCAACATAGCCGCTGGCAACAGCTAGTATATTAAGACATAGGATACTTTTCATCCCGGTAGAAGGTTCCCGTGGGATAATTTCCGACATACACGCGGACGAATCCGCTGGCAACAGCTAGTATATTAAGACATAGGATACTTTTCATCCCGGTAGAAGGTTCCCGTGGGATAATTTCCGACATACACGCGGACGAAGCCGCTGGCAACAGCTAGTATATTAAGACATAGGACACTTTTCATCCCGGTAGAAGGTTCCCGTGGGATACTTTCCAACATAGCCGCGGGCAACAGCTAGTATATTAAGACATAGGATACTTTTCATCCCGGTAGAAGGTTCCCGTGGGATACTATCCAACATAGCCGCGGGCAACAGCTAGTATATTAAGACGTAGGATACTTTTCATCCCGGTAGAAGAATCCCGTGGGATAATTTCCAACATAGCCGCAGGCAACAGGTAGTATATTAAGACATAGGATACTTTTCATCCCGGTAGAAGGTTCCCGTGGGATAATTTCCAACAAAGCCTCGGGCAACAGGTAGTATATTAAGACATAGGATACTTTTCATCCCGGTAGAAGGTTCCCATGGGATAATTTCCAACATAGCCGCTGGCAACAGCTAGTATATTAAGACATAGGATACTTTTCATCCCGGTAGAAGGTTCCCATGGGATAATTTCCGACATACACGCGGACGAAGCCGCTGGCAACAGCTAGTATATTAAGACATAGGATACTTTTCATCCCGATAGAAGGTTCCCGTGGGATAATTTCCAACATAGCCGCGGACGAAGCCGCTGGCAACAGCTAGTATATTAAGACGTAGGATACTTTTCATCCCGGTAGAAGGTTCCCGTGGGATAATTTCCGACATACACGCGGGCGAAGCCGCTGGCAACGGCTAGTATATTAGGACATAGGATACTTTTCATCCCGGTAGAAGGTTCCCGTGGGATAATTTCCAACATAGCCGCGGACGAAGCCGCTGGCAACAGCTAGTATATTAAGACGTAGGATACTTTTCATCCCGGTAGAAGGTTCCCGTGGGATAATTTCCGACATACACGCGGGCGAAGCCGCTGGCAACGGCTAGTATATTAGGACATAGGATACTTTTCATCCCGGTAGAAGGTTCCCGTGGGATAATTTCCAACATAGCCGCGGACGAAGCCGCTGGCAACAGCTAGTATATTAAGACATAGGATACTTTTCATCCCGGTAGAAGGTTCCCGTGGGATAATTTCCAACATAGCCGCGGGCAACAGCTAGTATATTAAGACATAGGATACTTTTCATCCCGGTAGAAGGTTCCCGTGGGATAATTTCCAACATAGCCGCGGGCAGCAGCTAGTATATTAAGACATAGGATACTTTTCATCCCGGTAGAAGGTTCCCGTGGGATAATTTCCAACATAGCCGCGGGCAACAGCTAGTATATTAAGACATAGGATACTTTTCATCCCGGTAGAAGGTTCCCGTGGGATAATTTCCAACATAGCCGCTGGCAACAGCTAGTATATTAAGACATAGGATACTTTTCATCCCGGTAGAAGGTTCCCGTGGGATAATTTCCAACATAGCCGCTGGCAACAGCTAGTATATTAAGACATAGGATACTTTTCATCCCGGTAGAAGGTTCCCGTGGGATAATTTCCAACATAGCCGCTGGCAACAGCTAGTATATTAAGACATAGGATACTTTTCATCCCGGTAGAAGGTTCCCGTGGGATACTATCCAACATAGCCGCGGGCAACAGCTAGTATATTAAGACGTAGGATACTTTTCATCCCGGTAGAAGAATCCCGTGGGATAATTTCCAACATAGCCGCGGGCAACAGGTAGTATATTAAGACATAGGATACTTTTCATCCCGGTAGAAGGTTCCCGTGGGATAATTTCCAACAAAGCCGCGGGCAACAGGTAGTATATTAAGACATAGGATACTTTTCATCCCGGTAGAAGGTTCCCATGGGATAATTTCCAACATAGCCGCTGGCAACAGCTAGTATATTAAGACATAGGATACTTTTCATCCCGGTAGAAGGTTCCCATGGGATAATTTCCGACATACACGCGGACGAAGCCGCTGGCAACAGCTAGTATATTAAGACATAGGATACTTTTCATCCCGATAGAAGGTTCCCGTGGGATAATTTCCAACATAGCCGCGGACGAAGCCGCTGGCAACAGCTAGTATATTAAGACGTAGGATACTTTTCATCCCGGTAGAAGGTTCCCGTGGGATAATTTCCGACATACACGCGGGCGAAGCCGCTGGCAACGGCTAGTATATTAGGACATAGGATACTTTTCATCCCGGTAGAAGGTTCCCGTGGGATAATTTCCGACATACACGCGGACGAATCCGCTGGCAACAGCTAGTATATTAAGACGTAGGATACTTTTCATCCCGGTAGAAGGTTCCCGTGGGATAATTTCCGACATACACGCGGACGAAGCCGCTGGCAACAGCTAGTATATTAAGACGTAGGATACTTTTCATCCCGGTAGATGGTTCCCGTGGGATAATTTCCAACATAGCCGCAGGCAACAGCTAGTATATTAAGACATAGGATACTTTTCATCCCGGTAGAAGGTTCCCGTGGGATAATTTCTAACATAGCCGCAGGCAACAGCTAGTATATTAAGACATAGGATACTTTTCATCCCGGTAGAAGGTTCCCATGGGATAATTTCCAACATAGCCGCTGGCAACAGCTAGTATATTAAGACATAGGATACTTTTCATCCCGGTAGAAGGTTCCCATGGGATAATTTCCGACATACACGCGGACGAAGCCGCTGGCAACAGCTAGTATATTAAGACATAGGATACTTTTCATCCCGGTAGAAGGTTCCCGTGGGATAATTTCCAACATAGCCGCGGACGAAGCCGCTTGCAACAGCTAGTATATTAAGACAGGATACTTTTCATCCCGGTAGAAGGTTCCCGTGGGATAATTTCCAACATAGTTGCTGGCACCAGCTAGTATATTAAGACATATGATACTTTTCATCCCGGTAGAAGGTTCCCGTGGGATAATTTCCAACATAGCCGCTGGCAACAGCTAGTATATTAAGACGTAGGATACTTTTCATCCCGGTAGAAGAATCCCGTGGGATAATTTCCAACATAGCCGCGGGCAACAGGTAGTATATTAAGACATAGGATACTTTTCATCCCGGTAGAAGGTTCCCGTGGGATAATTTCCAACAAAGCCGCGGGCAACAGGTAGTATATTAAGACATAGGATACTTTTCATCCCGGTAGAAGGTTCCCATGGGATAATTTCCAACATAGCCGCTGGCAACAGCTAGTATATTAAGACATAGGATACTTTTCATCCCGGTAGAAGGTTCCCATGGGATAATTTCCGACATACACGCGGACGAAGCCGCTGGCAACAGCTAGTATATTAAGACATAGGACACTTTTCATCCCGGTAGAAGGTTCCCGTGGGATACTTTCCAACATAGCCGCGGGCAACAGCTAGTATATTAAGACGTAGGATACTTTTCATCCCGGTAGAAGGTTCCCGTGGGATAATTTCCGACATACACGCGGACGAAGCCGCTGGCAACAGCTAGTATATTAAGACGTAGGATACTTTTCATCCCGGTAGATGGTTCCCGTGGGATAATTTCCAACATAGCCGCAGGCAACAGCTAGTATATTAAGACATAGGATACTTTTCATCCCGGTAGAAGGTTCCCGTGGGATAATTTCTAACATAGCCGCAGGCAACAGCTAGTATATTAAGACATAGGATACTTTTCATCCCGGTAGAAGGTTCCCGTGGGATAATTTCCAACATAGCCGCTGGCAACAGCTAGTATATTAAGACATAGGATACTTTTCATCCCGGTAGAAGGTTCCCGTGGGATAATTTCCGACATACACGCGGACGAATCCGCTGGCAACAGCTAGTATATTAAGACATAGGATACTTTTCATCCCGGTAGAAGGTTCCCGTGGGATAATTTCCGACATACACGCGGACGAAGCCGCTGGCAACAGCTAGTATATTAAGACATAGGACACTTTTCATCCCGGTAGAAGGTTCCCGTGGGATACTTTCCAACATAGCCGCGGGCAACAGCTAGTATATTAAGACATAGGATACTTTTCATCCCGGTAGAAGGTTCCCGTGGGATACTATCCAACATAGCCGCGGGCAACAGCTAGTATATTAAGACGTAGGATACTTTTCATCCCGGTAGAAGAATCCCGTGGGATAATTTCCAACATAGCCGCAGGCAACAGGTAGTATATTAAGACATAGGATACTTTTCATCCCGGTAGAAGGTTCCCGTGGGATAATTTCCAACAAAGCCTCGGGCAACAGGTAGTATATTAAGACATAGGATACTTTTCATCCCGGTAGAAGGTTCCCATGGGATAATTTCCAACATAGCCGCTGGCAACAGCTAGTATATTAAGACATAGGATACTTTTCATCCCGGTAGAAGGTTCCCATGGGATAATTTCCGACATACACGCGGACGAAGCCGCTGGCAACAGCTAGTATATTAAGACATAGGATACTTTTCATCCCGATAGAAGGTTCCCGTGGGATAATTTCCAACATAGCCGCGGACGAAGCCGCTGGCAACAGCTAGTATATTAAGACGTAGGATACTTTTCATCCCGGTAGAAGGTTCCCGTGGGATAATTTCCGACATACACGCGGGCGAAGCCGCTGGCAACGGCTAGTATATTAGGACATAGGATACTTTTCATCCCGGTAGAAGGTTCCCGTGGGATAATTTCCAACATAGCCGCGGACGAAGCCGCTGGCAACAGCTAGTATATTAAGACGTAGGATACTTTTCATCCCGGTAGAAGGTTCCCGTGGGATAATTTCCGACATACACGCGGGCGAAGCCGCTGGCAACGGCTAGTATATTAGGACATAGGATACTTTTCATCCCGGTAGAAGGTTCCCGTGGGATAATTTCCGACATACACGCGGACGAATCCGCTGGCAACAGCTAGTATATTAAGACGTAGGATACTTTTCATCCCGGTAGAAGGTTCCCGTGGGATAATTTCCGACATACACGCGGACGAAGCCGCTGGCAACAGCTAGTATATTAAGACGTAGGATACTTTTCATCCCGGTAGATGGTTCCCGTGGGATAATTTCCAACATAGCCGCAGGCAACAGCTAGTATATTAAGACATAGGATACTTTTCATCCCGGTAGAAGGTTCCCGTGGGATAATTTCCAACATAGCCGCGGGCAACAGCTAGTATATTAAGACATAGGATACTTTTCATCCCGGTAGAAGGTTCCCGTGGGATAATTTCCAACATAGCCGCTGGCAACAGCTAGTATATTAAGACATAGGATACTTTTCATCCCGGTAGAAGGTTCCCATGGGATAATTTCCGACATACACGCGGACGAAGCCGCTGGCAACAGCTAGTATATTAAGACATAGGATACTTTTCATCCCGATAGAAGGTTCCCGTGGGATAATTTCCAACATAGCCGCGGACGAAGCCGCTGGCAACAGCTAGTATATTAAGACGTAGGATACTTTTCATCCCGGTAGAAGGTTCCCGTGGGATAATTTCCGACATACACGCGGGCGAAGCCGCTGGCAACGGCTAGTATATTAGGACATAGGATACTTTTCATCCCGGTAGAAGGTTCCCGTGGGATAATTTCCAACATAGCCGCGGACGAAGCCGCTGGCAACAGCTAGTATATTAAGACGTAGGATACTTTTCATCCCGGTAGAAGGTTCCCGTGGGATAATTTCCGACATACACGCGGGCGAAGCCGCTGGCAACGGCTAGTATATTAGGACATAGGATACTTTTCATCCCGGTAGAAGGTTCCCGTGGGATAATTTCCGACATACACGCGGACGAATCCGCTGGCAACAGCTAGTATATCGACGGTCCCTACGTATATAAAGACATGTCAAAAACCGAGGTTTACAGGAGAACGTTATTTATGTTCAAACCACTCTAGAAATAATTCTATGTACAATTATAAATATTTTTTTTCTATAATGTTTTATTAACTCTAGGAACTTTATAATGGTATTTATACATATTTTATTTTTTTATATTTTCTTAGAAAAACTGATAGATAACTGTTTCTACGCTGATATTAATATAAAAGCATGTCAGACGTGTCTATGATACCTTTTTATACGCAGGAAAGAAGAAAACAGTTTATAAAATAGAATTTAAATAAAATGTTTTATGAAAACGTAGAATTATGATATTGTTTTCAAACGGATATGTTAAACATTCTAAACTCGCCACCCATGGATATAAAAAATAAATCAATGAAGACATATCGCTTTATACGCGGTTTCATTCATTCGGGGTAGGACTATATTTCTTGCAATGTAAATAAAGACATGTCTTTAAATAAAATTATCAGGATTGTGTTTTATTAATTAAACAAGGTTTATAATTGAAAATTATTTATTGTTAATTAACAATCTTCTTAGCATCTAAATAATAGGTACTTAAGCCTCATTGAAGCAGGAACTAAACATTAAAAATCACAGTTTTGTAAGATTAATAATTAACTATTTTTATTTAAGCATGAGCCACAGCTTAATTGTGTATCTAACTAATAAGTAATATATTTTAATAATCATCACAGCATTATTTTAGTATGTCATTGTGTCTCATCTATCTACCTAATTCGTAAGATTTAATAATCATCACAGGTTTATTCAGACTGATTCATCTTATTACTATTAAAGTTTTCTTAATAGCTAAATAACAGATTAAAATTTATAGAAAAAAGACGGTAAGTATAAATAAATTTAACAATCTTCTTCATTACCTTGTTCTTCCTTGCTATGCTTAAGGTTATTGTAGAATGAATGATACTTTTTTGGGATAATCATCGTATCGCATAAACTAATCAAGTCTCTATATTTCAGTTCAGTTATAGGAATAGGATTATTGTACACCTTCTCTAGTATTAGTTCTTTCTCCTTCTTTTTTCTCCCTCTAGTCAGTTTCAAATTATTGCCACAGTTCAGTTTTCTATAATTTTCTTCAAAAAAATCGTACTTAAATTCAATAATGTCTGGATTATTCCTTTGCACTTTTACTTCTCTTATCTTATTTCAAGAAATTTTCTCTGAATTTGTGTCTTTTATCCAGTTTTTAATATGTAGCCATGCTTTGAAATCCAGAACTAAGTCTTGGTTCACTTCTACGGCTGTATAAGGTGGACTATTCTGTTTCGCCCAACGAACCAGTGTGTACCATTCATCTGGGGTGTAAATAACTTTATTTTTTGAAGAACGCTCTATTAATGCGTGAACGCTATCTGCCTCGTTTTGAGTATGGCCTTTTTCCAAGAATCTATGGCACACATCTACCTTAAATGTATTGCTTACATACAAGTACATAAAAAAAAACAATGCGATTACGATTCTGACCGGCACAGTTGTCCGACCAGAATCTAAAATCTTTAACGCCAGCTTTAACCTTGTTGTTAACGAAAGAAAACAAACAACTAGCCACTTCATTGGCGCCACGTTTAGCAACTGTTTCATCCCACATGTAACACGTAGCCTCCTTTAACCCAGCATCGAAAACGGTAAAATTATACACTGATAGTTTCCTTTTGTAATACAGTACACTAATTTCTGCATGTGGAGTGTTATTTATTTTTTGGAAGTCAAACATCGCTGTGCAAATATCAGAAGGATTCGATTGAGCTTCAATTTTATCAACGTTTTTCAATTCCCTGGCAAGTTTTTTGTTATCCATGTGTGACTTATGCTTAAGTTTATCATCATTGGTTGGCGAGGTGTTGTTTTTCATTGCGTGACACAGGTCGCATTGGTCTTTTTTAGGTATGTGAAAAGCTATATTTAATTCTTTGTTAACAATATCTTTGTATTGTCTTACAGACGTGGCTATATTTTCAGTTATGTTCAGCTCTTTACACCATACAGTATACAGGTCATACATTTTTTTAAATGTCAATTCACTATCTAAATACTGTTTGAGTCTTTGCGCGTATAATGACTTTCTATGGGCGCAAAACATTTTACATGTTGAATTACATTTTCTTTCATTGCCGCATTTATAATAGTTGGATGATTTGAATGAAAGCCCCTCATGTCTTTAGTACAAATACCCATAATTTTATCATGCTTGTAGATGGCAGATTGTATAAGTGTTACTTATTGAAAATGTATTTTTAAACATGGTTTTGCATACCATAATCTTCTCTTTAATGCCAATACTAGACAAAAGCGGCAAAAAAAAACTTATAAACATTTAACCTCTTGGAATCCTGTGTCCATTGTTTTTTTCTTATTTCTCTCACATGTGACGCAATAAAAGACCACTGATGAGAATGGTCACCTAGATTCCAAAAGGTTTTGAATATATTTTGGCGAGCTACCACATCAAACTTTTAAAAACATTTTAATCGACATTTAGATGGGCATGGACCCTTTATTTGTTTTGCCGTTTGTTGTTTTCCGGATCGAGATTTATGAGCTTCGCCTAAATTGACAAGCACCTTCCTTTTTTCATCTAGCCAGTTACATTTGTTAGTAATTCTGTTCCTTGTTATTGCTTTTTTTACATACTGACGCTTTTTTTTTCGTTGGTGCGGTGTCGTTGAACCAGACATTTCGCTGGATCCTAACGGGCTTGATCTTAAGGTTTCATCAGATAGGATAACAGAACTTTCGCTTAAGTAGTTACATTCATTTACAGTATCCCCAAAGGTCATGCATGGACTTGGCATTGGTGTTGAAACCAAAGATTCTTCATTAATATCATTTTCAGGTATTGTTTGTGGTGTTTCATTGTCAGAAATGGGCATGTTAAGGTCAATTCCATCATCCGAAATTTCCCCTACCGTATCAATGATATAATTTAAGTCACTTTGCGATAGTATATTAGCTGATGTATGATTTTGTTCTCCATCACTATGTGCTTCGGCAACTTGTCTTACGTCGTTTGAAACTTCCAAAGGCCGATCCTCAAGATCCATTGAAATATCTTTTTCGGTACAGACACGTGTCGCTAAAAAGAAAAAAAAAAACAGTGTAGTAAACGTAAATGAAAACAAATCCATAAATAGATTTAATAGTTACACGTATATACAAACATGTAGGACATGACTTCATATACTTCGATAACAATAAAAACTTTGTTTTCTTTTTAATAATTATTTAGGAAATCATATTTTAAAGAAGCATGTAACATTATAATGATTTGTGAAATAATGATATTTTAATGACTATATCATAGTATAAGCGGATATGTCTGATATGACCGCTTTTACACTGATATTCTACTGCTGGTTAGAAAAACAATAAAAATATCGGTTTTGTTTGAGCGTTTAATGTATACTTTTATTTGAATTACTACTTACCCTCATTAGCTTCATCGATATAATTAATTAAATCTTGTGCTTCAGAAACGCATAAAATATAATTTCTGGAGTTTGCAATATCCACCAATAACTTTGATCTACTGTTATTCATGTTTTACAGTATTGTTGCAGGTAATATTATGAATTCTTAACTAATAAACACACCACTAAATCTAAACTGTATCAAAACAATAATATTTCACCACGCGGACAAGCATCGACACGACTTATTGAGGAACTCCCGCCGTGAATGACGTTATGTCAAACAAGACCGCGTTCGCACCGAGTGGCGCGCATTTTAAAACACCGTACGAAACGATAAGTATAGATATCCGCATCTACGACAATTATTCGGTGTTAATATAAAACTTGTTCTCATATACGATTTGTAAATGACGTTAAATACATAATATATAAAAAAAATATAATGCAGGTATGTGCATATGGAAAATCTAAAGCCAATTGTGCAATAAAAAAAAATGCCATTTCTGACATGTCTTTATGTACGTAGGGACCGTCGATATTAAGACGTAGGATACTTTTCATCCCGGTAGAAGGTTCCCGTGGGATAATTTCCGACATACACGCGGACGAAGCCGCTGGCAACAGCTAGTATATTAAGACGTAGGATACTTTTCATCCCGGTAGATGGTTCCCGTGGGATAATTTCCAACATAGCCGCAGGCAACAGCTAGTATATTAAGACATAGGATACTTTTCATCCCGGTAGAAGGTTCCCGTGGGATAATTTCCAACATAGCCGCGGGCAACAGCTAGTATATTAAGACATAGGATACTTTTCATCCCGGTAGAAGGTTCCCGTGGGATTATTTCCAACATAGCCGCTGGCAACAGCTAGTATATTAAGACATAGGATACTTTTCATCCTGGTAGAAGGTTCCCATGGGATAATTTCCGACATACACGCGGACGAAGCCGCTGGCAACAGCTAGTATATTAAGACATAGGATACTTTTCATCCCGGTAGAAGGTTCCCGTGGGATAATTTCCAACATAGCCGCGGACGAAGCCGCTGGCAACAGCTAGTATATTAAGACAGGATACTTTTCATCCCGGTAGAAGGTTCCTTTGGGATAATTTCCAACATAGCCGCGGGCAACAGCTAGTATATTAAGACATAGGATACTTTTCATCCCGGTAGAAGGTTCCCGTGGGATAATTTCCAACATAGCCGCGGGCAACAGCTAGTATATTAAGATATAGGATACTTTTCATCCCGGTAGAAGGTTCCCGTGGGATAATTTCCAACATAGCCGCTGGCAACAGCTAGTATATTAAGACATAGGATACTTTTCATCCCGGTAGAAGGTTCCCGTGGGATAATTTCCGACATACACGCGGACGAAGCCGCTGGCAACAGCTAGTATATTAAGACGTAGGATACTTTTCATCCCGGTAGAAGGTTCCCGTGGGATAATTTCCAACATAGCCGGCAACAGGTAGTATATTAAGACATAGGATACTTTTCATCCCGGTAGAAGGTTCCCGTGGGATAATTTCCAACATAGCCGCTGGCAACAGCTAGTATATTAAGACATAGGATACTTTTCATCCCGGTAGAAGGTTCCCGTGGGATAATTTCCGACATACACGCGGACGAAGCCGCGGGCAACAGCTAGTATATTAAGACATATGATACTTTTCATCCCGGAGAAGGTTCCCGTGGGATAATTTCCAACATAGCCGCTGGCAACAGCTAGTATATTAAGACATAGGATACTTTTCATCCCGGTAGAAGGTTCCCATGGGATAATTTCCGACATACACGCGGACGAAGCCGCTGGCAACAGCTAGTATATTAAGACATATGATACTTTTCATCCCGGTAGAAGGTTCCCGTGGGATAATTTCCAACATAGCCGCGGGCAACAGCTAGTATATTAAGACCTAGGATACTTTTCATCCCGGTAGAAGGTTCCCGTGGGATAATTTCCAACATAGCCGCTGGCAACAGCTAGTATATTAAGACATAGGATACTTTTCATCCCGGTAGAAGGTTCCCGTGGGATAATTTCCGACATAGACGCGGACGAAGCCGCTGGCAACAGCTAGTATATTAAGACGTAGGATACTTTTCATCCCGGTAGAAGGTTCCCATGGGATAATTTCCAACATAGCCGCTGGCAACAGCTAGTATATTAAGACATAGGATACTTTTCATCCCGGTAGAAGGTTCCCGTGGGATAATTTCCAACATAGCCGCGGGCAACAGCTAGTATATTAAGACATAGGATACTTTTCATCCCGGTAGAAGGTTCCCGTGGGATAATTTCCAACATAGCCGCGGGCAGCAGCTAGTATATTAAGACATAGGATACTTTTCATCCCGGTAGAAGGTTCCCGTGGGATAATTTCAAACATAGCCGCGGGCAACAGCTAGTATATTAAGACATAGGATACTTTTCATCCCGGTAGAAGGTTCCCGTGGGATAATTTCCAACATAGCCGCTGGCAACAGCTAGTATATTAAGACATAGGATACTTTTCATCCCGGTAGAAGGTTCCCGTGGGATAATTTCCAACATAGCCGCTGGCAACAGCTAGTATATTAAGACATAGGATACTTTTCATCCCGGTAGAAGGTTCCCGTGGGATAATTTCCAACATAGCCGCTGGCAACAGCTAGTATATTAAGACATAGGATACTTTTCATCCCGGTAGAAGGTTCCCGTGGGATACTATCCAACATAGCCGCGGGCAACAGCTAGTATATTAAGACGTAGGATACTTTTCATCCCGGTAGAAGAATCCCGTGGGATAAATTCCAACATAGCCGCGGGCAACAGGTAGTATATTAAGACATAGGATACTTTTCATCCCGGTAGAAGGTTCCCGTGGGATAATTTCCAACAAAGCCGCGGGCAACAGGTAGTATATTAAGACATAGGATACTTTTCATCCCGGTAGAAGGTTCCCATGGGATAATTTCCAACATAGCCGCTGGCAACAGCTAGTATATTAGGACATAGGATACTTTTCATCCCGGTAGAAGGTTCCCATGGGATAATTTCCGACATACACGCGGACGAAGCCGCTGGCAACAGCTAGTATATTAAGACATAGGATACTTTTCATCCCGATAGAAGGTTCCCGTGGGAAAATTTCCAACATAGCCGCGGACGAAGCCGCTGGCAACAGCTAGTATATTAAGACGTAGGATACTTTTCATCCCGGTAGAAGGTTCCCGTGGGATAATTTCCGACATACACGCGGGCGAAGCCGCTGGCAACGGCTAGTATATTAGGACATAGGATACTTTTCATCCCGGTAGAAGGTTCCCGTGGGATAATTTCCGACATACACGCGGACGAATCCGCTGGCAACAGCTAGTATATTAAGACGTAGGATACTTTTCATCCCGGTAGAAGGTTCCCGTGGGATAATTTCCGACATACACGCGGACGAAGCCGCTGGCAACAGCTAGTATATTAAGACGTAGGATACTTTTCATCCCGGTAGATGGTTCCCGTGGGATAATTTCCAACATAGCCGCAGGCAACAGCTAGTATATTAAGACATAGGATACTTTTCATCCCGGTAGAAGGTTCCCGTGGGATAATTTCTAACATAGCCGCAGGCAACAGCTAGTATATTAAGACATAGGATACTTTTCATCCCGGTAGAAGGTTCCCATGGGATAATTTCCAACATAGCCGCTGGCAACAGCTAGTATATTAAGACATAGGATACTTTTCATCCCGGTAGAAGGTTCCCATGGGATAATTTCCGACATACACGCGGACGAAGCCGCTGGCAACAGCTAGTATATTAAGACATAGGATACTTTTCATCCCGGTAGAAGGTTCCCGTGGGATAATTTCCAACATAGCCGCGGACGAAGCCGCTTGCAACAGCTAGTATATTAAGACAGGATACTTTTCATCCCGGTAGAAGGTTCCCGTGGGATAATTTCCAACATAGCCGCTGGCAACAGCTAGTATATTAAGACATATGATACTTTTCATCCCGGTAGAAGGTTCCCGTGGGATAATTTCCAACATAGCCGCTGGCAACAGCTAGTATATTAAGACGTAGGATACTTTTCATCCCGGTAGAAGAATCCCGTGGGATAATTTCCAACATAGCCGCGGGCAACAGGTAGTATATTAAGACATAGGATACTTTTCATCCCGGTAGAAGGTTCCCGTGGGATAATTTCCAACAAAGCCGCGGGCAACAGGTAGTATATTAAGACATAGGATACTTTTCATCCCGGTAGAAGGTTCCCATGGGATAATTTCCAACATAGCCGCTGGCAACAGCTAGTATATTAAGACATAGGATACTTTTCATCCCGGTAGAAGGTTCCCATGGGATAATTTCCGACATACACGCGGACGAAGCCGCTGGCAACAGCTAGTATATTAAGACATAGGACACTTTTCATCCCGGTAGAAGGTTCCCGTGGGATACTTTCCAACATAGCCGCGGGCAACAGCTAGTATATTAAGACGTAGGATACTTTTCATCCCGGTAGAAGGTTCCCGTGGGATAATTTCCGACATACACGCGTACGAAGCCGCTGGCAACAGCTAGTATATTAAGACGTAGGAAACTTTTCATCCCGGTAGATGGTTCCCGTGGGATAATTTCCAACATAGCCGCAGGCAACAGCTAGTATATTAAGACATAGGATACTTTTCATCCCGGTAGAAGGTTCCCGTGGGATAATTTCAAACATAGCCGCGGGCAACAGCTAGTATATTAAGACATAGGATACTTTTCATCCCGGTAGAAGGTTCCCGTGGGATAATTTCCAACATAGCCGCTGGCAACAGCTAGTATATTAAGACATAGGATACTTTTCATCCCGGTAGAAGGTTCCCGTGGGATAATTTCCAACATAGCCGCTGGCAACAGCTAGTATATTAAGACATAGGATACTTTTCATCCCGGTAGAAGGTTCCCGTGGGATAATTTCCAACATAGCCGCTGGCAACAGCTAGTATATTAAGACATAGGATACTTTTCATCCCGGTAGAAGGTTCCCGTGGGATACTATCCAACATAGCCGCGGGCAACAGCTAGTATATTAAGACGTAGGATACTTTTCATCCCGGTAGAAGAATCCCGTGGGATAAATTCCAACATAGCCGCGGGCAACAGGTAGTATATTAAGACATAGGATACTTTTCATCCCGGTAGAAGGTTCCCGTGGGATAATTTCCAACAAAGCCGCGGGCAACAGGTAGTATATTAAGACATAGGATACTTTTCATCCCGGTAGAAGGTTCCCATGGGATAATTTCCAACATAGCCGCTGGCAACAGCTAGTATATTAGGACATAGGATACTTTTCATCCCGGTAGAAGGTTCCCATGGGATAATTTCCGACATACACGCGGACGAAGCCGCTGGCAACAGCTAGTATATTAAGACATAGGATACTTTTCATCCCGATAGAAGGTTCCCGTGGGAAAATTTCCAACATAGCCGCGGACGAAGCCGCTGGCAACAGCTAGTATATTAAGACGTAGGATACTTTTCATCCCGGTAGAAGGTTCCCGTGGGATAATTTCCGACATACACGCGGGCGAAGCCGCTGGCAACGGCTAGTATATTAGGACATAGGATACTTTTCATCCCGGTAGAAGGTTCCCGTGGGATAATTTCCGACATACACGCGGACGAATCCGCTGGCAACAGCTAGTATATTAAGACGTAGGATACTTTTCATCCCGGTAGAAGGTTCCCGTGGGATAATTTCCGACATACACGCGGACGAAGCCGCTGGCAACAGCTAGTATATTAAGACGTAGGATACTTTTCATCCCGGTAGATGGTTCCCGTGGGATAATTTCCAACATAGCCGCAGGCAACAGCTAGTATATTAAGACATAGGATACTTTTCATCCCGGTAGAAGGTTCCCGTGGGATAATTTCTAACATAGCCGCAGGCAACAGCTAGTATATTAAGACATAGGATACTTTTCATCCCGGTAGAAGGTTCCCATGGGATAATTTCCAACATAGCCGCTGGCAACAGCTAGTATATTAAGACATAGGATACTTTTCATCCCGGTAGAAGGTTCCCATGGGATAATTTCCGACATACACGCGGACGAAGCCGCTGGCAACAGCTAGTATATTAAGACATAGGATACTTTTCATCCCGGTAGAAGGTTCCCGTGGGATAATTTCCAACATAGCCGCGGACGAAGCCGCTTGCAACAGCTAGTATATTAAGACAGGATACTTTTCATCCCGGTAGAAGGTTCCCGTGGGATAATTTCCAACATAGCCGCTGGCAACAGCTAGTATATTAAGACATATGATACTTTTCATCCCGGTAGAAGGTTCCCGTGGGATAATTTCCAACATAGCCGCTGGCAACAGCTAGTATATTAAGACGTAGGATACTTTTCATCCCGGTAGAAGAATCCCGTGGGATAATTTCCAACATAGCCGCGGGCAACAGGTAGTATATTAAGACATAGGATACTTTTCATCCCGGTAGAAGGTTCCCGTGGGATAATTTCCAACAAAGCCGCGGGCAACAGGTAGTATATTAAGACATAGGATACTTTTCATCCCGGTAGAAGGTTCCCATGGGATAATTTCCAACATAGCCGCTGGCAACAGCTAGTATATTAAGACATAGGATACTTTTCATCCCGGTAGAAGGTTCCCATGGGATAATTTCCGACATACACGCGGACGAAGCCGCTGGCAACAGCTAGTATATTAAGACATAGGACACTTTTCATCCCGGTAGAAGGTTCCCGTGGGATACTTTCCAACATAGCCGCGGGCAACAGCTAGTATATTAAGACGTAGGATACTTTTCATCCCGGTAGAAGGTTCCCGTGGGATAATTTCCGACATACACGCGTACGAAGCCGCTGGCAACAGCTAGTATATTAAGACGTAGGAAACTTTTCATCCCGGTAGATGGTTCCCGTGGGATAATTTCCAACATAGCCGCAGGCAACAGCTAGTATATTAAGACATAGGATACTTTTCATCCCGGTAGAAGGTTCCCGTGGGATAATTTCTAACATAGCCGCAGGCAACAGCTAGTATATTAAGACATAGGATACTTTTCATCCCGGTAGAAGGTTCCCATGGGATAATTTCCAACATAGCCGCTGGCAACAGCTAGTATATTAAGACATAGGATACTTTTCATCCCGGTAGAAGGTTCCCGTGGGATAATTTCTGACATACACGCGGACGAATCCGCTGGCAACAGCTAGTATATTAAGACATAGGATACTTTTCATCCCGGTAGAAGGTTCCCGTGGGATAATTTCCGACATACACGCGGACGAAGCCGCTGGCAACAGCTAGTATATTAAGACATAGGACACTTTTCATCCCGGTAGAAGGTTCCCGTGGGATACTTTCCAACATAGCCGCGGGCAACAGCTAGTATATTAAGACATAGGATACTTTTCATCCCGGTAGAAGGTTCCCGTGGGATACTATCCAACATAGCCGCGGGCAACAGCTAGTATATTAAGACGTAGGATACTTTTCATCCCGGTAGAAGAATCCCGTGGGATAATTTCCAACATAGCCGCAGGCAACAGGTAGTATATTAAGACATAGGATACTTTTCATCCCGGTAGAAGGTTCCCGTGGGATAATTTCCAACAAAGCCTCGGGCAACAGGTAGTATATTAAGACATAGGATACTTTTCATCCCGGTAGAAGGTTCCCATGGGATAATTTCCAACATAGCCGCTGGCAACAGCTAGTATATTAAGACATAGGATACTTTTCATCCCGGTAGAAGGTTCCCATGGGATAATTACCGACATACACGCGGACGAAGCCGCTGGCAACAGCTAGTATATTAAGACATAGGATACTTTTCATCCCGATAGAAGGTTCCCGTGGGATAATTTCCAACATAGCCGCGGACGAAGCCGCTGGCAACAGCTAGTATATTAAGACGTAGGATACTTTTCATCCCGGTAGAAGGTTCCCGTGGGATAATTTCCGACATACACGCGGGCGAAGCCGCTGGCAACGGCTAGTATATTAGGACATAGGATACTTTTCATCCCGGTAGAAGGTTCCCGTGGGATAATTTCCAACATAGCCGCGGACGAAGCCGCTGGCAACAGCTAGTATATTAAGACGTAGGATACTTTTCATCCCGGTAGAAGGTTCCCGTGGGATAATTTCCGACATACACGCGGGCGAAGCCGCTGGCAACGGCTAGTATATTAGGACATAGGATACTTTTCATCCCGGTAGAAGGTTCCCGTGGGATAATTTCCGACATACACGCGGACATATCCGCTGGCAACAGCTAGTATATTAAGAAGTAGGATACTTTTCATCCCGGTAGAAGGTTCCCGTGGGATAATTTCCGACATACACGCGGACGAAGCCGCTGGCAACAGCTAGTATATTAAGACGTAGGATACTTTTCATCCCGGTAGATGGTTCCCGTGGGATAATTTCCAACATAGCCGCAGGCAACAGCTAGTATATTAAGACATAGGATACTTTTCATCCCGGTAGAAGGTTCCCGTGGGATAATTTCTAACATAGCCGCAGGCAACAGCTAGTATATTAAGACATAGGATACTTTTCATCCCGGTAGAAGGTTCCCATGGGATAATTTCCAACATAGCCGCTGGCAACAGCTAGTATATTAAGACATAGGATACTTTTCATCCCGGTAGAAGGTTCCCATGGGATAATTTCCGACATACACGCGGACGAAGCCGCTGGCAACAGCTAGTATATTAAGACAGGATACTTTTCATCCCGGTAGAAGGTTCCCGTGGGATAATTTCCAACATAGCCGCTGGCAACAGCTAGTATATTAAGACATATGATACTTTTCATCCCGGTAGAAGGTTCCCGTGGGATAATTTCCAACATAGCCGCTGGCAACAGCTAGTATATTAAGACATAGGATACTTTTCATCCCGGTAGAAGGTTCCCGTGGGATAATTTCCGACATACACGCGGACGAAGCCGCTGGCAACAGCTAGTATATTAAGACATAGGACACTTTTCATCCCGGTAGAAGGTTCCCGTGGGATACTTTCCAACATAGCCGCGGGCAACAGCTAGTATATTAAGACATAGGATACTTTTCATCCCGGTAGAAGGTTCCCGTGGGATAATTTCCAACATAGCCGCTGGCAACAGCTAGTACATTAAGACATAGGATACTTTTCATCCCGGTAGAAGGTTCCCGTGGGATAATTTCCAACATAGCCGCTGGCAACAGGTAGTATATTAAGACATAGGATACTTTTTATCCCGGTAGAAGGTTCCGGTGGGATAATTTCCAACATAGCCGCTGGCAACAGGCAGTATATTAAGACATAGGATTCTTTTAATCCCGGTAGAAGGTTCCCGTGGGATAATTTCCAACATAGCCGCGGGCAACAGCTAGTATATTAAGACATAGGATACTTTTCATCCCGGTAGAAGACTCCCGTGGGATAATTTCCAACATAGCCGCGGGCAACAGCTAGTATATTAAGACATATGATACTTTTCATCCCGGTAGAAGGTTCCCGTGGGATAATTTCCAACATAGCCGCGGGCAACAGCTAGTATATTAAGACATAGGATACTTTTTATCCCGGTAGAAGGTTCCCGTGGGATAATTTCCAACATAGCCGCGGGCAACAGCTAGTATATTAAGACATAGGATACTTTTCATCCCGGTAGAAGGTTCCCGTGGGATAATTTCCAACATAGCCGCGGGCAACAGCTAGTATATTAAGACGTAGGATACTTTTCATCCCGGTAGAAGGTTCCCATGGGATAATCTCCGACATACACGCGGACGAAGCCGCTGGCAACAGCTAGTATATTAAGACATAGGATACTTTTCATCCCGGTAGAAGGTTCCCATGGGATATTTTCCGACATACACGCGGACGAAGCCGCTGGCAACAGCTAGTATATTAAGACATAGGATACTTTTCATCCCGGTAGAAGGTTCCCGTGGGATAATTTCCAACATAGCCACGGGCAACAGCTAGTATATTAAGACATAGGATACTTTTCATCCCGGTAGAAGGTTGCCATGGGATAATTTCCAACATAGCCGCGGGCAACAGCTAGTATATTAAGACGTAGGATACTTTTCATCCCGGTAGAAGGTTCCCATGGGATAATTTCCGACATAGCCGCTGGCAACAGCTAGTATATTAAGACATAGGATACTTTTCATCCCGGTAGACGGTTCCCATGGGATAATTTCCGACATACACGCGGACGAAGCCGCTGGCAACAGCTAGTATATTAAGACATAGGATACTATTCATCCCGGTAGAAGGTTCCCGTGGAATAATTTCCAACATAGCCGCTGGCAACAGCTAGTATATTAAGACATAGGATACTTTTCATCCCGTTAGAAGGTTCCCGTGGGATAATTTCCAACATAGCCGCTGGCAACAGGTAGTATATTAAGACATAGGATACTTTTCATCCCGGTAGAAGGTTCCCGTGGGATAATTTCCAACATAGCCGCGGGCAACAGCTAGTATATTAAGACATAGGATACTTTTCATCCCGGTAGAAGGTTCCCGTGGGATAATTTCCAACATAGCCGCGGGCAACAGCTAGTATATTAAGACGTAGGATACTTTTCATCCCGGTAGAAGGTTCCCGTGGGATAATTTCCAACATAGCCGCGGGCAACAGCTAGTATATTAAGACATATGATACTTTTCATCCCGGTAGAAGGTTCCCGTGGGATAATTTCCAACATAGCCGCGGGCAACAGCTAGTATATTAAGACATAAGATACTTTTCATCCCGGTAGAAGGTTCCCGTGGGATAATTTCCAACATAGCCGCGGGCAACAGCTAGTATATTAAGACGTAGGATACTTTTCATCCCGGTAGAAGGTTCCCATGGGATAATTTCCGACATACACGCGGACGAAGCCGCTGGCAACAGCTAGTATATTAAGACATAGGATACTTTTCATCCCGGTAGAAGGTTCCCGTGGGATAATTTCCAACATAGCCGCAGGCAACAGCTAGTATATTAAGACATAGGATACTTTTCATCCCGGTAGAAGGTTCCCATGGGTTAATTTCCAACATAGCCGCTGGCAACAGCTAGTATATTAAGACATAGGATACTTTTCATCCCGGTAGAAGGTTCCCATGGGATAATTTCCGACATAAACGCGGACGAAGCCGCTGGCAACAGCTAGTATATTAAGACATAGGATACTTTTCATCCCGGTAGAAGGTTCCCGTGGGATAATTTCCAACATAGCCGCGGACGAAGCCGCTGGCAACAGCTAGTATATTAAGACAGGATACTTTTCATCCCGGTAGAAGGTTCCCGTGGGATAATTTCCAACATAGCCGCTGGCAACAGCTAGTATATTAAGACATATGATACTTTTCATCCCGGTAGAAGGTTCCCGTGGGCTAATTTCCAACATAGCCGCTGGCAACAGCTAGTATATTAAGACATAGGATACTTTTCATCCCGGTAGAAGGTTCCCGTGGGATAATTTCCAACATAGCCGCTGGCAACAGCTAGTATATTAAGACATATGATACTTTTCATCCCGGTAGAAGGTTCCCGTGGGATAATTTCCAACATAGCCGCGGGCAACAGCTAGTATATTAAGACATAGGATACTTTTCATCCCGGTAGAAGGTTGCCGTGGGATAATTTCCAACATAGCCGCGGGCAAGAGCTAGTATATTAAGACGTAGGATACTTTTCATCCCGGTAGAAGGTTCCCATGGGATAATTTCCGACATACACGCGGACGAAGCCGCTGGCAACAGCTAGTATATTAAGACATAGGATACTTTTCATCCCGGTAAAAGGGGCCCGTGGGATAATTTCCAACATAGCCGCTGGCAACAGCTAGTATATTAAGACATAGGATACTTTTCATCCCGGTAGAAGGTTCCCGTGGGATAATTTCCAACATAGCCGCTGGCAACAGGTAGTATATTAAGACATAGGATTCTTTTTATCCCGGTAGAAGGTGCCCGTGGGATAATTTCCAACATAGCCGCGGGCAACAGCTAGTATATTAAGACATAGGATACTTTTCATCCCGGTAGAAGGTTCCCGTGGGATAATTTCCAACATAGCCGCGGGCAACAGCTAGTATATTAAGACATATGATACTTTTCATCCCGGTAGAAGGTTCCCGTGGGATAATTTCCAACAAAGCCGCGGGCAACAGCTAGTATATTAAAACATAGGATACTTTTCATCCCGGTAGAAGGTTCCCGTGGGATAATTTCCAACATAGCCGCTGGCAACAGCTAGTATATTAAGACATATGATACTTTTCATCCCGGTAGAAGGTTCCCGTGGGATAATTTCCAACATAGCCGCGGGCAACAGCTAGTATATTAAGACATAGGATACTTTTCATCCCGGTAGAAGGTTCCCGTGAGATAATTTATAACATAGCCGCGGGCAACAGCTAGTATATTAAGACATAGGATACTTTTCATCCCGGTAGAAGGTTCCCGTGGGATAATTTCCAACATAGCCGCGGACGAAGCCGCTGGCAACAGCTAGTATATTAAGACGTAGGATACTTTTCATCCCGGTAGAAGGTTCCCGTGGGATAATTTCCGACATACACGCGGGCGAAGCCGCTGGCAACGGCTAGTATATTAAGACGTAGGATACTTTTCATCCCGGTAGAAGGTTCCCGTGGGATAATTTCCGACATACACGCGGACGAAGCCGCTGGCAACAGCTAGTATATTAAGACGTAGGATACTTTTCATCCCGGTAGATGGTTCCCGTGGGATAATTTCCAACATAGCCGCAGGCAACAGCTAGTATATTAAGACATAGGATACTTTTCATCCCGGTAGAAGGTTCCCGTGGGATAATTTCTAACATAGCCGCAGGCAACAGCTAGTATATTAAGACATAGGATACTTTTCATCCCGGTAGAAGGTTCCCATGGGATAATTTCCAACATAGCCGCTGGCAACAGCTAGTATATTAAGACATAGGATACTTTTCATCCCGGTAGAAGGTTCCCATGGGATAATTTCCGACATACACGCGGACGAAGCCGCTGGCAACAGCTAGTATATTATGACATAGGATACTTTTCATCCCGGTAGAAGGTTCCCGTGGGATAATTTCCGACATAGCCGCGGACGAAGCCGCTGGCAACAGCTAGTATATTAAGACAGGATACTTTTCATCCCGGTAGAAGGTTCCCGTGGGATAATTTCCAACATAGCCGCTGGCAACAGCTAGTATATTAAGACATATGATACTTTTCATCCCGGTAGAAGGTTCCCGTGGGATAATTTCCAACATAGCCGCTGGCAACAGCTAGTATATTAAGACATAGGATACTTTTCATCCCGGTAGAAGGTTCCCGTGGGATAATTTCCAACATAGCCGCTGGCAACAGGTAGTATATTAAGACATAGGATTCTTTTAATCCCGGTAGAAGGTTCCCGTGGGATAATTTCCAACATAGCCGCGGGCAACAGCTAGTATATTAAGACATAGGATACTTTTCATCCCGGTAGAAGGTTCCCGTGGGATAATTTCCAACATACCCGCGGGCAACAGCTAGTATATTAAGACATATGATACTTTTCATCCCGGTAGAATGTTCCCGTGGGATAATTTCCAACATAGCCGCGGGCAACAGCTAGTATATTAAGACATAGGATACTTTTCATCCCGGTAGAAGGTTCCCGTGGGATAATTTCCAACATAGCCGCGGGCAACAGCTAGTATATTAAGACATAGGATACTTTTCATCCCGGTAGAAGGTTCCCGTGGGATAATTTCCAACATAGCCGCGGGCAACAGCTAGTATATTAAGACGTAGGATACTTTTCATCCCGGTAGAAGGTTCCCATGGGATAATTTCCGACATACACGCGGACGAAGCCGCTGGCAACAGCTAGTATATTAAGACATAGGATACTTTTCATCCCGGTAGAAGGTTCCCATGGGATAATTTCCGACATACACGCGGACGAAGCCGCTGGCAACAGCTAGTATATTAAGACATAGGACACTTTTCATCCCGGTAGAAGGTTCCCGTGGGATACTTTCCAACATAGCCGCGGGCAACAGCTAGTATATTAAGACATAGGATACTTTTCGTCCCGGTAGAAGGTTCCCGTGGGATAATTTCCAACATAGCCGCTGGCAACAGCTAGTATATTAAGACATAGGATACTTTTCATCCCGGTAGAAGGTTCCCGTGGGATAATTTCCAACATAGCCGCTGGCAACAGGTAGTATATTAAGACATAGGATACTTTTTATCCCGGTAGAAGGTTCCCGTGGGATAATTTCCAACATAGCCGCTGGCAACAGGTAGTATATTAAGACATATGATACTTTTCATCCCGGTAGAAGGTTCCCGTGGGATAATTTCCAACATAGCCGCGGGCAACAGCTAGTATATTAAGACATAGGATACTTTTCATCCCGGTAGAAGGTTCCCGTGGGATAATTTCCAACATACCCGCGGGCAACAGCTAGTATATTAAGACATATGATACTTTTCATCCCGGTAGAATGTTCCCGTGGGATAATTTCCAACATAGCCGCGGGCAACAGCTAGTATATTAAGACATAGGATACTTTTCATCCCGGTAGAAGGTTCCCGTGGGATAATTTCCAACATAGCCGCGGGCAACAGCTAGTATATTAAGACATAGGATACTTTTCATCCCGGTAGAAGGTTCCCGTGGGATAATTTCCAACATAGCCGCGGGCAACAGCTAGTATATTAAGACGTAGGATACTTTTCATCCCGGTAGAAGGTTCCCATGGAATAATTTCCGACATACACGCGGACGAAGCCGCTGGCAACAGCTAGTATATTAAGACATAGGATACTTTTCATCCCGGTAGAAGGTTCCCATGGGATAATTTCCGACATACACGCGGACGAAGCCGCTGGCAACAGCTAGTATATTAAGACATAGGATACTTTTCATCCCGGTAGAAGGTTCCCGTGGGATAATTTCCAACATAGCCGCGGGCAACAGCTAGTATATTAAGACATAGGATACTTTTCATCCCGGTAGAAGGTTGCCGTGGGATAATTTCCAACATAGCCGCGGGCAACAGCTAGTATATTAAGACGTAGGATACTTTTCATCCCGGTAGAAGGTTCCCATGGGATAATTTCCGACATAGCCGCTGGCAACAGCTAGTATATTAAGACATATGATACTTTTCATCCCGGTAGAAGGTTCCCGTGGGATAATTTCCAACATAGCCGCGGGCAACAGCTAGTATATTAAGACATAGGATACTTTTCATCCCGGTAGAAGGTTCCCGTGGGATAATTTCCAACATAGCCGCGGGCAACAGCTAGTATATTAAGACGTAGGATACTTTTCATCCCGGTAGAAGGTTCCCATGGGATAATTTCCGACATACACGCGGACGAAGCCGCTGGCAACAGCTAGTATATTAAGACATAGGATACTTTTCATCCCGGTAGAAGGTACCCATGGGATAATTTCCAACATAGCCGCTGGCAACAGCTAGTATATTAAGACATAGGATACTTTTCATCCCGGTAGAAGGTTCCCGTGGAATAATTTCCAACATAGCCGCTGGCAACAGCTAGTATATTAAGACATAGGATACTTTTCATCCCGGTAGAAGGTTCCCGTGGGATAATTTCCAACATAGCCGCTGGCAACAGGTAGTATATTAAGACATAGGATACTTTTCATCCCGGTAGAAGGTTCCCGTGGGATAATTTCCAACATAGCCGCGGGCAACAGCTAGTATATTAAGACATAGGATACTTTTCATCCCGGTAGAAGGTTCCCGTGGGATAATTTCCAACATAGCCGCGGGCAACAGCTAGTATATTAAGACATATGATACTTTTCATCCCGGTAGAAGGTTCCCGTGGGATAATTTCCAACGTAGCCGCGGGCAACAGCTAGTATATTAAGACATAGGATACTTTTCATCCTGGTAGAAGGTTCCCGTGGGATAATTTCCAACATAGCCGCGGGCAACAGCTAGTATATTAAGACGTAGGATACATTTCATCCCGGTAGAAGGTTCCCATGGGATAATTTCCGACATACACGCGGACGAAGCCGCTGGCAACAGCTAGTATATTAAGACATAGGATACTTTTCATCCCGGTAGAAGGTTCCCATGGGATAATTTCCGACATACACGCGGACGAAGCCGCTGGCAACAGCTAGTATATTAAGACATAGGATACTTTTCATCCCGGTAGAAGGTTCCCGTGGAATAATTTCCAACATAGCCGCTGGCAACAGCTAGTATATTAAGACATAGGATACTTTTCATCCCGGTAGAAGGTTCCCGTGGGATAATTTCCAACATAGCCGCTGGCAACAGGTAGTATATTAAGACATAGGATACTTTTCATCCCGGTAGAAGGTTCCCGTGGGATAATTTCCAACATAGCCGCGGGCAACAGCTAGTATATTAAGACGTAGGATACTTTTCATCCCGGTAGAAGGTTCCCGTGGGATAATTTCCGACATACACGCGGACGAAGCCGTTGGCAACAGCTAGTATATTAAGACATAGGATACTTTTCATCCCGGTAGAAGGTTCCCGTGGGATAATTTCCAACATAGCCGCGGGCAACAGCTAGTATATTAAGACATAGGATACTTTTCATCCCGGTAGAAGGTTCCCGTGGGATAATTTCCAACATAGCCGCAGGCAACAGCTAGAATATTAAGACATAGGATACTTTTCATCCCGGTAGAAGGTTCCCATGGGTTAATTTCCAACATAGCCGCTGGCAACAGCTAGTATATTAAGACATAGGATACTTTTCATCCCGGTAGAAGGTTCCCATGGGATAATTTCCGACATAAACGCGGACGAAGCCGCTGGCAACAGCTAGTATATTAAGACATAGGATACTTTTCATCCCGGTAGAAGGTTCCCGTGGGATAATTTCCAACATAGCCGCTGGCAACAGCTAGTATATTAAGACATATGATACTTTTCATCCCGGTAGAAGGTTCCCGTGGGATAATTTCCAACATAGCCGCTGGCAACAGCTAGTATATTAAGACATAGGATACTTTTCATCCCGGTAGAAGGTTCCCGTGGGATAATTTCCAACATAGCCGCTGGCAACAGCTAGTATATTAAGACATATGATACTTTTCATCCCGGTAGAAGGTTCCCGTGGGATAGTTTCCAACATAGCCGCGGGCAACAGCTAGTATATTAAGACATAGGATACTTTTCATCCCGGTAGAAGGTTGCCGTGGGATAATTTCCAACATAGCCGCGGGCAACAGCTAGTATATTAAGACGTAGGATACTTTTCATCCCGGTAGAAGGTTCCCATGGGATAATTTCCGACATACACGCGGACGAAGCCGCTGGAAACAGCTAGTATATTAAGACATAGGATACTTTTCATCCCGGTAGAAGGTTCCCGTGGGATAATTTCCAACATAGCCGCTGGCAACAGCTAGTATATTAAGACATAGGATACTTTTCATCCCGGTAGAAGGTTCCCGTGGGATAATTTCCAACATAGCCGCGGGCAACAGCTAGTATATTAAGACATATGATACTTTTCATCCCGGTAGAAGGTTCCCGTGGGATAATTTCCAACATAGCCGCGGGCAACAGCTAGTATATTAAGACATAGGATACTTTTCATCCCGGTAGAAGGTTCCCGTGGGATAATTTCCAACATAGCCGCTGGCAACAGCTAGTATATTAAGACATATGATACTTTTCATCCCGGTAGAAGGTTCCCGTGGGATAATTTCCAACATAGCCGCGGGCAACAGCTAGTATATTAAGACATAGGATACTTTTCATCCCGGTAGAAGGTTCCCGTGGGATAATTTCCAACATAGCCGCGGGCAACAGCTAGTATATTAAGACGTAGGATACTTTTCATCCCGGTAGAAGGTTCCCATGGGATAATTTCCGACATACACGCGGACGAAGCCGCTGGCAACAGCTAGTATATTAAGACATAGGATACTTTTCATCCCGATAGAAGGTTCCCATGGGATAATTTCCGACATACACGCGGACGAAGCCGCTGGCAACAGCTAGTATATTAAGACATAGGATACTTTTCATCCCGGTAGAAGGTTCCCGTGGGATAATTTCCAACATAGCCGCGGGCAACAGCTAGTAAATTAAGACATAGGATACTTTTCATCCCGGTAGAAGGTTGCCGTGGGATAATTTCCAACATAGCCGCGGGCAACAGCTTGTATATTAAGACGTAGGATACTTTTCATCCCGGTAGAAGGTTCCCATGGGATAATTTCCGACATAGCCGCTGGCAACAGCTAGTATATTAAGACATAGGATACTTTTCATCCCGGTAGAAGGTTCCCATGGGATAATTTCCGACATACACGCGGACGAAGCCGCTGGCAACAGCTAGTATATTAAGACATAGGATACTTTTCATCCCGGTAGAAGGTTCCCGTGGGATAATTTCCAACATAGCCGCTGGCAACAGCTAGTATATTAAGACATATGATACTTTTTATCCCGGTAGAAGGTTCCCGTGGGATAATTTCCAACATAGCCGCGGGCAACAGCTAGTATATTAAGACATATGATACTTTTCATCCCGGTAGAAGGTTCCCGTGGGATAATTTCCGACGTAGCCGCGGGCAACAGCTAGTATAATAAGACATAGGATACTTTTCATCCCGGTAGAAGGTTCCCGTGGGATAATTTCCAACATAGCCGCGGGCAACAGCTAGTATATTAAGACGTAGGATACTTTTCATCCCGGTAGAAGGTTCCCGTGGGATAATTTCCGACATACACGCGGACGAAGCCGCTGGCAACAGCTAGTATATTAAGACATAGGATACTTTTCATCCCGGTAGAAGGTTCCCATGGGATAATTTCCGACATACACGCGGACGAAGCCGCTGGCAACAGCTAGTATATTAAGACATAGGATACTTTTCATCCCGGTAGAAGGTTCCCGTGGAATAATTTCCAACATAGCCGCTGGCAACAGCTAGTATATTAAGACATAGGATACTTTTCAACCCGGTAGAAGGTTCCCGTGGGATAATTTCCAACATAGCCGCTGGCAACAGGTAGTATATTAAGACATAGGATACTTTTTATCCCGGTAGAAGGTTCCCTTGGGATAATTTCCAACATAGCCGCGGGCAACAGCTAGTATATTAAGACGTAGGATACTTTTCATCCCGGTAGAAGGTTCCCGTGGGATAATTTCCGACATACACGCGGACGAAGCCGTTGGCAACAGCTAGTATATTAAGACATAGGATACTTTTCATCCCGGTAGAAGGTTCCCGTGGGATAATTTCCAACATAGCCGCGGGCAACAGCTAGTATATTAAGACATAGGATACTTTTCATCCCGGTAGAAGGTTCCCGTGGGATAATTTCCAACATAGCCGCAGGCAACAGCTAGAATATTAAGACATAGGATACTTTTCATCCCGGTAGAAGGTTCCCATGGCTTAATTTCCAACATAGCCGCTGGCAACAGCTAGTATATTAAGACATAGGATACTTTTCATCCCGGTAGAAGGTTCCCATGGGATAATTTCCGACATAAACGCGGACGAAGCCGCTGGCAACAGCTAGTATATTAAGACATAGGATACTTTTCATCCCGGTAGAAGGTTCCCGTGGGATAATTTCCAACATAGCCGCGGATGAAGCCGCTGGCAACAGCTAGTATATTAAGACAGGATACTTTTCATCCCGGTAGAAGGTTCCCGTGGGATAATTTCCAACATAGCCGCTGGCAACAGCTAGTATATTAAGACATATGATACTTTTCATCCCGGTAGAAGGTTCCCGTGGGATAGATTCCAACATAGCCGCTGGCAACAGCTAGTATATTAAGACATAGGATACTTTTCATCCCGGTAGAAGGTTCCCGTGGGATAATTTCCAACATAGCCGCTGGCAACAGCTAGTATATTAAGACATATGATACTTTTCATCCCGGTAGAAGGTTCCCGTGGGATAGTTTCCAACATAGCCGCGGGCAACAGCTAGTATATTAAGACATAGGATACTTTTCATCCCGGTAGAAGGTTGCCGTGGGATAATTTCCAACATAGCCGCGGGCAACAGCTAGTATATTAAGACGTAGGATACTTTTCATCCCGGTAGAAGGTTCCCATGGGATAATTTCCGACATACACGCGGACGAAGCCGCTGGCAACAGCTAGTATATTAAGACATAGGATACTTTTCATCCCGGTAGAAGGTTCCCGTGGGATAATTTCCAACATAGCCGCTGGCAACAGCTAGTATATTAAGACATAGGATACTTTTCATCCCGGTAGAAGGTTCCCGTGGGATAATTTCCAACATAGCCGCTGGCAACAGGTAGTATATTAAGACATAGGATTCTTTTTATCCCGGTAGAAGGTTCCCGTGGGATAATTTCCAACATAGCCGCGGGCAACAGCTAGTATATTAAGACATAGGATACTTTTCATCCCGGTAGAAGGTTCCCGTGGGATAATTTCCAACATAGCCGCGGGCAACAGCTAGTATATTGAGACATATGATACTTTTCATCCCGGTAGAAGGTTCCCGTGGGATAATTTTCAACATAGCCGCGGGCAACAGCTAGTATATTAAAACATAGGATACTTTTCATCCCGGTAGAAGGTTCCCGTGGGATAATTTCCAACATAGCCGCTGGCAACAGCTAGTATATTAAGACATATGATACTTTTCATCCCGGTAGAAGGTTCCCGTGGGATAATTTCCAACATAGCCGCGGGCAACAGCTAGTATATTAAGACATAGGATACTTTTCATCCCGGTAGAAGGTTCCCGTGGGATAATTTCCAACATAGCCGCGGGCAACAGCTAGTATATTAAGACGTAGGATACTTTTCATCCCGGTAGAAGGTTCCCATGGGATAATTTCCGACATACACGCGGACGAAGCCGCTGGCAACAGCTAGTATATTAAGACATAGGATACTTTTCATCCCGGTAGAAGGTTCCCATGGGATAATTTCCGACATACACGCGGACGAAGCCGCTGGCAACAGCTAGTATATTAAGACATAGGATACTTTTCATCCCGGTAGAAGGTTCCCGTGGGATAATTTCCAACATAGCCGCGGGCAACAGCTAGTAAATTAAGACATAGGATACTTTTCATCCCGGTAGAAGGTTGCCGTGGGATAATTTCCAACATAGCCGCGGGCAACAGCTTGTATATTAAGACGTAGGATACTTTTCATCCCGGTAGAAGGTTCCCATGGGATAATTTCCGACATAGCCGCTGGCAACAGCTAGTATATTAGGACATAGGATACTTTTCATCCCGGTAGAAGGTTCCCATGGGATAATTTCCGACATACACGCGGACGAAGCCGCTGGCAACAGCTAGTATATTAAGACATAGGATACTTTTCATCCCGGTAGAAGGTTCCCGTGGGATAATTTCCAACATAGCCGCTGGCAACAGCTAGTATATTAAGACATATGATACTTTTCATCCCGGTAGAAGGTTCCCGTGGGATAATTTCCAACATAGCCGCTGGCAACAGCTAGTATATTAAGACATAGGATACTTTTCATCCCGGTAGAAGGTTCCCGTGGGATAATTTCCAACATAGCCGCGGGCAACAGCTTGTATATTAAGACGTAGGATACTTTTCATCCCGGTAGAAGGTTCCCATGGGATAATTTCCGACATAGCCGCTGGCAACAGCTAGTATATTAAGACATAGGATACTTTTCATCCCGGTAGAAGGTTCCCGTGGGATAATTTCCAACATAGCCGCGGACGAAGCCGCTGGCAACAGCTAGTATATTAAGACAGGATACTTTTCATCCCGGTAGAAGGTTCCCGTGGGATAATTTCCAACATAGCCGCTGGCAACAGCTAGTATATTAAGACATATGATACTTTTCATCCCAGTAGAAGGTTCCCGTGGGATAATTTCCAACATAGCCGCTGGCAACAGCTAGTATATTAAGACATAGGATACTTTTCATCCCGGTAGAAGGTTCCCGTGGGATAATTTCCAACATAGCCGCTGGCAACAGCTAGTATATTAAGACATATGATACTTTTCATCCCGGTAGAAGGTTCCCGTGGGATAGTTTCCAACATAGCCGCGGGCAACAGCTAGTATATTAAGACATAGGATACTTTTCATCCCGGTAGAAGGTTGCCGTGGGATAATTTCCAACATAGCCGCGGGCAACAGCTAGTATATTAAGACGTAGGATACTTTTCATCCCGGTAGAAGGTTCCCATGGGATAATTTCCGACATACACGCGGACGAAGCCGCTGGCAACAGCTAGTATATTAAGACATAGGATACTTTTCATCCCGGTAGAAGGTTCCCGTGGGATAATTTCCAACATAGCCGCTGGCAACAGCTAGTATATTAAGACATAGGATACTTTTCATCCCGGTAGAAGGTTCCCGTGGGATAATTTCCAACATAGCCGCTGGCAACAGGTAGTATATTAAGACATAGGATTCTTTTTATCCCGGTAGAAGGTTCCCGTGGGATAATTTCCAACATAGCCGCGGGCAACAGCTAGTATATTAAGACATAGGATACTTTTCATCCCGGTAGAAGGTTCCCGTGGGATAATTTCCAACATAGCCGCGGGCAACAGCTAGTATATTAAGACATATGATACTTTTCATCCCGGTAGAAGGTTCCCGTGGGATAATTTCCAACATAGCCGCGGGCAACAGCTAGTATATTAAAACATAGGATACTTTTCATCCCGGTAGAAGGTTCCCGTGGGATAATTTCCAACATAGCCGCTGGCAACAGCTAGTATATTAAGACATATGATACTTTTCATCCCGGTAGAAGGTTCCCGTGGGATAATTTCCAACATAGCCGCGGGCAACAGCTAGTATATTAAGACATAGGATACTTTTCATCCCGGTAGAAGGTTCCCGTGGGATAATTTCCAACATACCCGCGGGCAACAGCTAGTATATTAAGACGTAGGATACTTTTCATCCCGGTAGAAGGTTCCCATGGGATAATTTCCGACATACACGCGGACGAAGCCGCTGGCAACAGCTAGTATATTAAGACATAGGATACTTTTCATCCCGGTAGAAGGTTCCCATGGGATAATTTCCGACATACACGCGGACGAAGCCGCTGGCAACAGCTAGTATATTAAGACATAGGATACTTTTCATCCCGGTAGAAGGTTCCCGTGGGATAATTTCCAACATAGCCGCGGGCAACAGCTAGTATATTAAGACATAGGATACTTTTCATCCCGGTAGAAGGTTGCCGTGGGATAATTTCCAACATAGCCGCGGGCAACAGCTTGCATATTAAGACGTAGGATACTTTTCATCCCGGTAGAAGGTTCCCATGGGATAATTTCCGACATAGCCGCTGGCAACAGCTAGTATATTAAGACATAGGATACTTTTCATCCCGGTAGAAGGTTCCCATGGGATAATTTCCGACATACACGCGGACGAAGCCGCTGGCAACAGCTAGTATATTAAGACATAGGATACTTTTCATCCCGGTAGAAGGTTCCCGTGGGATAATTTCCAACATAGCCGCTGGCAACAGCTAGTATATTAAGACATATGATACTTTTCATCCCGGTAGAAGGTTCCCGTGGGATAATTTCCAACATAGCCGCTGGCAACAGCTAGTATATTAAGACATAGGATACTTTTCATCCCGGTAGAAGGTTCCCGTGGGATAATTTCCAACATAGCCGCGGGCAACAGCTTGTATATTAAGACGTAGGATACTTTTCATCCCGGTAGAAGGTTCCCATGGGATAATTTCCGACATAGCCGCTGGCAACAGCTAGTATATTAAGACATAGGATACTTTTCATCCCGGTAGAAGGTTCCCGTGGGATAATTTCCAACATAGCCGCGGACGAAGCCGCTGGCAACAGCCAGTATATTAAGACAGGATACTTTTCATCCCGGTAGAAGGTTCCCGTGGGATAATTTCCAACATAGCCGCTGGCAACAGCTAGTATATTAAGACATATGATACTTTTCATCCCGGTAGAAGGTTCCCGTGGGATAATTTTCAACATAGCCGCTGGCAACAGCTAGTATATTAAGACATAGGATACTTTTCATCCCGGTAGAAGGTTCCCGTGGGATAATTTCCAACATAGCCGCTGGCAACAGCTAGTATATTAAGACATATGATACTTTTCATCCCGGTAGAAGGTTCCCGTGGGATAGTTTCCAACATAGCCGCGGGCAACAGCTAGTATATTAAGACATAGGATACTTTTCATCCCGGTAGAAGGTTGCCATGGGATAATTTCCAACATAGCCGCGGGCAACAGCTAGTATATTAAGACGTAGGATACTTTTCATCCCGGTAGAAGGTTCCCATGGGATAATTTCCGACATACACGCGGACGAAGCCGCTGGCAACAGCTAGTATATTAAGACATAGGATACTTTTCATCCCGGTAGAAGGTTCCCGTGGGATAATTTCCAACATAGCCGCTGGCAACAGCTAGTATATTAAGACATAGGATACTTTTCATCCCGGTAGAAGGTTCCCGTGGGATAATTTCCAACATAGCCGCTGGCAACAGGTAGTATATTAAGACATAGGATTCTTTTTATCCCGGTAGAAGGTTCCCGTGGGATAATTTCCAACATAGCCGCGGGCAACAGCTAGTATATTAAGACATAGGATACTTTTCATTCCGGTAGAAGGTTCCCGTGGAATAATTTCCAACATAGCCGCGGGCAACAGCTAGTATATTAAGACATATGATACTTTTCATCCCGGTAGAAGGTTCCCGTGGGATAATTTCCAACATAGCCGCGGGCAACAGCTAGTATATTAAAACATAGGATACTTTTCATCCCGGTAGAAGGTTCCCGTGGGATAATTTCCAACATAGCCGCTGGCAACAGCTAGTATATTAAGACATATGATACTTTTCATCCCGGTAGAGGGTTCCCGTGGGATAATTTCCAACATAGCCGCGGGCAACAGCTAGTATATTAAGACATAGGATACTTTTCATCCCGGTAGAAGGTTCCCGTGGGATAATTTCCAACATAGCCGCGGGCAACAGCTAGTATATTAAGACGTAGGATACTTTTTCATCCGGTAGAAGGTTCCCATGGGATAATTTCCGACATACACGCGGACGAAGCCGCTGGCAACAGCTAGTATATTAAGACATAGGATACTTTTCATCCGGTAGAGGTTCCCATGGGATAATTTCCGACATACACGCGGAGGAAGCCGCTGGCAACAGCTAGTATATTAAGACATAGGATACTTTTCATCCCGGTAGAAGGTTCCCGTGGGATAATTTCCAACATAGCCGCGGGGCAACAGCTAGTATATTAAGACATAGGATACTTTTCATCCCGGTAGAAGGTTGCGTGGGATAATTTCCAACATAGCCGCGGGCAACAGCTTGTATATTAAGACGTAGGATACTTTTCATCCCGGTAGAAGGTTCCCATGGGATAATTTCCGACATAGGCCGCTGGCAACAGCTAGTATATTAAGACATAGGATACTTTTCATCCGGTAGTAAGGTTCCCATGGGATAATTTCCGACATACACGCGGACGAAGCCGCTGGCAACAGCTAGTATATTAAGACATAGGATACTTTTCATCCCGGTAGAAGGTTCCCGTGGGATAATTTCCAACATAGCCGCTGGCAACAGCTAGTATATTAAGACATATGATACTTTTCATCCCGGTAGAAGGTTCCCGTGGGATAATTTCCAACATAGCCGCGGGCAACAGCTAGTTTATTAAGACGTAGGATACTTTTCATCCCGGTAGAAGGTTCCCATGGGATAATTTCCGACATACACGCGGACGAAGCGCTGGCAACAGCTAGTATATTAAGACATAGGATACTTTTCATCCCGGTAGAAGGTTCCCATGGGATAATTTCCGACATACACGCGGACGAAGCCGCTGGCAACAGCTAGTATATTAAGACATAGGATACTTTTCATCCCGGTAGAAGGTTTCACCGTGGGATAATTTCCAACATAGCCGCTGGCAACAGCTAGTATATTAAGACATAGGATACTTTTCATCCCGGTAGAAGGTTCCCGTGGGATAATTTCCAACATAGCCGCGGACGAAGCCGCTGGCAACAGCTAGTATATTAAGACAGGATACTTTTCATCCCGGTAGAAGGTTCCCGTGGGATAATTTCCAACATAGCCGCGGGCAACAGCTAGTATATTAAGACATATGATACTTTTCATCCGGTAGAAGGTTCCGTGGGATAATTTCCAACATAGCCGCTGGCAACAGCTAGTATATTAAGACATAGGATACTTTTCATCCCGGTAGAAGGTTCCCGTGGATTAATTTCCAACATAGCCGCTGGCAACAGCTAGTATATTAAGACATATGATACTTTTCATCCCGGTAGAAGGTTCCGTGGGATAGTTTCCAACATAGCCGCGGGCAACAGCTAGTATATTAAGACATAGGATACTTTTCATCCCGGTAGAAGGTTGCCGTGGGATAATTTC